>OU342790.1:20000000-30000000 GCA_910591515.1 Cerceris rybyensis
ATTGCAATCTATTTTCCACATTAGAATCCTGCAGTTTAATCAATCATACATTACGTACAGTTTACCTAAATTTATTACTGACGGTATACAAAAATGAAAAGAAAATTAATTCTATCTAATTCATTGAAGATCAGCGACTTTTATTGTCTACGTTATTTTTATTCTTCAGAATTCAATATTATATTATTTCTGAATTTGAAGCACGTAACTTCCACACTTTAGAACATCGATATTTCATACGTTCACTGATTGATGTCAGTGAATCCGCGGAATATTTTTTTTAATTTTGCTATTCTTTAAATAACGAGGAAATATAACGACGAACTCGTATTCGCCGATTTTGATGAAAATTATGTGGTAGATAGCTCTCGAAGAAATATTTGACATAATTTTCATCAAAATCGTCGTGTACGGGTTCGGTATGTTCCTTCGTAAGTTCTGCAGACTCGCTGACTTCAAAAACATGCAGTCACTGTAACATAATTATATGTGAACCAAAAATGTGTGGAGAACATTAAAGCAAAAATGCACATGACAATATGTCGTATGAAATGGTATTAAACCCCTTAGTCCTTTGCTTTCAAGTCCTGCCGCATTCCTTAAAATGCATGATCCACATTTTCCTACATCTCATAATCATTTCATTCATGAATTAATGAACATATTCCTACCATTTCAGTGGAATATCAACACGTACAATGATTTTTATGTTTAATCCATTTCATTTATTTTCGCTTTTTTGTCAGTCGTTGTTTTCAGAGCGAATCAATATTCGCAGAAAACCGATCTTCAACATGTTGATGAATATTCTTAAAATGTAGAAAATCCATTAGATCCTTAAAATGTTTTGAGTTATCTGAAAATTTTCATATATATATACAAGAACGTAATTTTTCCTCGAGAGAAAATGTTAATGTTCAATTTTAGTAACACTTGAAGCAAATCACAAGTCAATTTTTTTAGATCCTATTGCGTGTTCGACCCTGCACACACTTTTCCTCTCCCTGGGATAGTGGCGAGCTATTGCGAAAATTTCTATAAATTTTTCTCCGTAATTTTTGAGAAATTCGTGCATGCCATTTCATGTTCACATTTATTAAAACGATGAGAATAATGTTCTGATGAATGTTTTGTTAAATAACGAACAGCCTCTGCACTCGTATTACAGATTGAATGTGCAAACAGATGAACCCTTTGGAAGATACAATTAATTATTTTTACACCACACAATAAAAGATATACTTCATTCTTTAGTGAAACTTATGCTATTAGAGATTCATTATGCAAAAGACATTTCGGGTAAAAAATACTTACTATTTAAAGAGATTTCATTTCAAAGAATATTTTCCTTTTATGTTACTATGTCAAATGCGTCTTTACGCGTCGACAATAATACTACTATCATAGTTAATATATTAATATAGTAGCAAAAATGTAACGGCCGGTACATGTCAATACTGATCCCATTGTCTCTTGTACCGTGTGTTCCATGAAACGCAGACGGCTATGGCTATGGCGGTGGTAGTTACGATGGTGGCTACAGTGGTGGGCGCGGTGGTGCACGCGGTAAAGGTACGCATTAGCGTTCCTTCTCTATTGTTTTGTATCCCCTCCGATCATTCCACTTTGCTAGCGTATATCCCAATTACTAAATCCATTTGCAATTCATGAATTTTTACTTATCATTATTTTCGTGTTCTTATGTCGTTCATGAAACCTATCCCTTTATCATCAGCTCCCTTTATTTTACAATGTTTTCCAAATCTAAGTATGTGTGTACATGTACGCAAGTGAGCACATGATATATGTATTTTGCTATACTTTTACAATTCATAATAATGCTAGTAATAATTACAAAGTTTCAGCTTCCATTAGGCAGATGGAACGTGTATAGAAATTTCAAAACCATAATCTTTACACGTTTAAAGCACTCATGAAATTATAGTTACGTGAATGTTCGATGGTTTTTCATCATTTAACTTGTAATATCATTCACAAAACTTTAATTCCTTTATTTGACTTTGCAAAGTAATAAGAATAATATCAATTGTTGATTACTAAGGCTCTGGAAAATAATATGAAGAATATTTATACGTTCTGAAAAGTATATTTTTCTTGCCCTTTTGCACTATAAAATGGAAAATTGTTGTAATTGTATCGCATTACATTGAATAACTTAATAAGATACTGTTGTACAGGTAGAAAAGTTTCAAATCTTTCACTATCATGGTATTCATTTTGTAGCATGTATACAATTTAATATCCATTTACCATATACACGAATATTAATATATGCATGACAAAACGAAAACTCAACTAACACATTAATGAATCTGTATCTTCTTTATCCGAATAATTAACCTCGGTATTGAGGGTATAGGTAATATTTATTGGAAAATCTATAAAAAGTTTATTATCGTAGTTCATAGATAATGAACTTCATACAATATCCATAATTACGGAGTAAATAATTTCTGAGTTCTGTCTTAGCATCAGTTTTGAAAAACCATAAAATATAACTCCGTCATTATGATATAAAATTACAAGTCCTTTACATCAATACGCAAAATCATTTAAAAAATTTGTATTGGTATTAATTTTTTTTGTATACACTAAAAGACCAACAGTTTCGATATACGATACATTGATTAATCATTCGTACACACAACATGGAAAAAATGCTGAAATGAACAGAATGATTTTGTATATTGACAATTATTATTTCTATTCATTTCTACTTCATTCACATATCCTCCCTAGCCTTAAACATTTCTGGTTTACATTTAAAGTTATTTTATATTTAAATTACTGTTACATTAGTTAATGTTAATATATAACAAACATTAACATAAGTAAAAAGAAATGATATAATATTAGACCATTAATGGTTAGTACGAAATATACTCGTTTCAGCAATTTCTTAGTATTTCAGCGAGTGAAGATTCCAGAAATGTGTAAGGAGAAAAAGAGATAATGAATCCGAACGTAGCCTGCAGCTTACTACCTTAGCCTGTAGCCTCTATGTAGATTCTTCGTAGTCTTATATCTATTACATTAGTTTCTATTTTCATATTATTTTATCCTGTTATCAACAGAAGTGTGCGTGCGATAGTTTCTGTGGATTGACCTTTTCTTTTATGGTCTTATTTTACTTTTCTAATTTTCTATTTAAAAAAAGAAAATGTGAGAAGGAGAAGGGGGGAGGGTGTCCAACTAACTGGACTAACAGTACGCCATGAATATGTTTCAGGAGGCTCAGGCTACGGCGGCAAGCAGAGGGGAGGTGGTCGTCAAAACCAAAGGCACCAACCCTATTAATGGAAATCATTCATTGCGACCGCAATGCAATTTGCATTGTAACCGCTGGTGAGTCATCATAATTTCCTGACATCTATGAACGCACATTTCAGCCTTCTCTTTTTCCTTTTCCAGTGTCATTCATTATGTGTAAACCCGATAACCTTGTGTAGTTAAAATTTAATACAATAAGGAAACAGAAAATGCCCAAGAGTAACGGTTAAAATTTTCTAAGGCGATGTTTGTATCTATTTACAGGTTTCCTGCCCCACAACAAATTTCATAACTCGTTGAATCATCATTCCATTAAACCACGTCACTTTCAACAAGATTTTCAACAACGCAGACAACTGCCGCAAAATAAAATGAATCATCAAGAATCACATCAAAAACTGTAATAGTTTCACATTTTGCGTCTAGCAATACATCTGTATTATCCAGACGGAAAAACAAACGTATATATACATATATATATAGATTATATATATATAGGTACACAATGCTTTCTTCCATCTCTCGTTTACCCTTTTGTACAAAGTAAAAAATATTTCATATTTCTCATTGGTCCCTGTCTCGCTTCATCTTATTTATCATTACTTTTTTTACTGCTAATAATACGTTACGCGTTATTCAGCGTAAGGCAATTGTCGTATCGTATTACGTTTGAAACGAAAAAAAGAGAAAAACACATTCAAAGTTGTATGTCTAAAGAGAGTACAAATGCAGCACAATAGAAATGGGAATTTCAAACGTATAAATGACTAAATCGACGTGGACGCCTTACGACGAAACATAGTAACGTAATCAGATTTTGTGCAAATGGGAAAGCAGACGATGATAGAAAATAATTTAAATACAAATATAGTAGGGAAGAATCAAGTTTTCTCATTCATCGCACGGGACGAAGTTGAGAAATAACTTTGTCACCATTTTTAACGATAAGATTATTTTAATTTTGTCTATAAAACAACTTAATAAGAAGGAATCCACTATAGAAGAGTAAGCAGGCAATGTACTTTTTACACGGCTATGTTATAAAAAAAAAACAAAACGAGAAGTACCGAGCTGTTTATAAAGATTGTGTGAGGTATGAAATGTGGTAAAAAGATTATTGCTTCCTTATTGGTAAGAATAATAGGGTAAAATAAATTCATTTTGTGTACATAATATATCTCGCGTACGTTTGTATTTGTGTTAACCGATCCTAATAATTTAATTTTTTCGAAGACGATATGTACACAACATTTCTTTGAAGCGTAGTGATAAACGTCTATATACTAGATTTAAATAAGACTGACACGGAGGATTTAGCGAACTTGTATTTAAAAACAAACAAAAGAAATATTTTGCTGATTCTACTACAGCACACATGCATCAAGCTAAATATAATTCTTTCAGTTTTTACAATCCACTCAAGAAGAAAATATGTACATTATATTTGTATACCGACAATTTCATTCTGGGTGAGATCATAACAAGGTTTTTAAAGTACAAGCAAATATTGTATTTTTCTCAAACTCCACATTCTAATCCTATGTCACAAAAGTATTATATTAAAAAATTAGAGAACAAAATGTCTCGTTCGATCTTTTCTTAACATCACAATCTAAAATAAGATACACGAAATTAATTTGGCGTTTATTCGACTTTAATAGAATTTAAACATTGTTACCTACAATGTCGATGTGAAAGACTTATTAATGGATTAGATACATTTCTAATACAATTAATTTCCAGACACAAATACGAAATTTGTTCTATATTTTCAAGTATTCGCTGTAAAATGTTTACATTAGTATATTCATTACGATTCCGAATAAACTAAATAATTTACTTCGTTCTAAATTGTAATGACGATCATGTACACGTGTGATATTACAGTGAAAATCCATCAGAATTAAATTCTTTAAAATTACCTATATATTATATCTGAAAACTATATACGTGCTTAAGTGTCAGTCAAGTAAATTCAACAATAAGATCTATGATATAGAGATTTGTTGTGACTATTGCAACACTTTGTGAATGTCAAACTTCTTAGGGTCAGATAATCCAGCGTGATATCCATCTTATCGATACAAAAGCGAGAAAGAATACTATCTTGTATTTTCTGTTAATAGATTAACTATATCGTGTATGTAGAATTACATTCATACTTCCAAAGCTAAATTCAAAGATTTGTACACTCATTAATATATGTACAGGTAAGTTTTCTATAAAATTATATAAATTAGATTCCTATTAGTGAATAGTATTATTATTATTTAAATGCAGAGCAGTGATTTCAGTAATGTTTTTGAATTAATTTTTGCAATATCAAAGTTAAGCAATAATGTACTAGTTAGTTGTAAGTAGCGTTGTATTTCACAACAATTATTGCTTTATTATTTCTCTTGTACTGTGTCATTGATAAAACTGAAACTGAACGTTGATGTTGATGGACAAACTTAATGTTTCAGAGATTTTTATAATCCGGAAGAAAAAGGTTATAGCAGTGATATAAAATACGATTAGAAACAATTCGTTGGTATAAATTTATTATACAAATGAAATATTATTTTGCGAGACTAATCACACTACCCCAGATAACTGTAAATGAACGAACGCAATGCAAATAACAAGTCACAATTTTTTAATTGTTTTATAAAATTTCAATCGTGCTTATTTATCTAATTTATTACAGTGTTTCAAACATTTCCGTTGTTAAAAGGTAATATGTATTAAGAGCTAAATGTTTCCAAAAAAATATTAATTAGACATCTAAGGAAAATAAGATGTATGTATTGTTTTATATCAAAGGGTAATTCGTTTGGCATCAATTATTAAAATTTGGCATTCCAATGGTAGAGAACATTGTTAATAAATGGTGAAAACCAGTGAAAATATTCCTATTAACAATTTCTTTCCTTGCTGATAGTTTCTAGTTTGCCCTATGAAATTAATATTTTGTTATAATGTGCCATTTATGAGAACTAACCCTTTATAAAATAAGGATATCACTATGGAGATAAGCATTACGAGCAACAAATGTATACACTTTTAAATATGTAGTATACCATGTTCGAAAATTTTAAGGAAAATATCAACATCAATATCCTAATTAATTGTCGAAAATGAAAATAATACAAGGAATGTGAATTAAAAAATGTTAAAAATAATCAGTTCTAATTAAATGCGCAATTTATCTGATTGGTAGAATAGGTGTCTATAATTTTGGTATTTGTATGCAATTGCTTAATAATATTATATACTAATAAGTAAAGTGTACTCTACGAATTCATAAGAAACGACGTACTGTAATATAACATAAAGCATATTGTTGTTAGGTTATCATTCTAAAATGCGTAATTTACGTAGCCATCCAATACCCTTAAAGTTACAACGGCATGCGATGCACCATGTATTAAATCGTCCATTTTAAGTGCTATTGGATATGCTATAAAACCTTTTGCAATTGGATAATGTGTCCCACGATGAAAGAAACATCCAATGAACGTTTCAGCGAATTACAGGAAATATTCTTCTGGAAATTGTTCTATCAATGATGTAGTTCCTGTAAAAGACGCAAAGTGCTACTAGTGGATGACTTCTGAAAGAGAGTTGTTCATCTCTACACGACCGGTGCTTCTGTACAGGTTCCGCTGCATGTGCTGACACCAAGGTGCTTGGAGGACTCATACACTGAACTGTTTTTATAATTAACATTATTGTGAACTGTTATTGCTCGGGCAATCTTCTGTTTTCATCACGGCTTCTCGTATCACCGCGAAAACCAGTGGGCTGTGTTGCGCATAAGTGATTCCATCGGGTGAGTGTGGTACGATATAAGATTGGTTTTGCCGATGATTCTTTCATTCGACTTCTCGGAGGGAAGACCTCAGAGCAAACTAGGAAGGCAGGCATGAGATATAAGATCATGAGAACCCCAGTCTATGATTGACAAATTATGACGATATTTGCTATTCTCAGATTATCGTTTGACTTGCCGAATACTCTTGTACACGTAATAAATCATACTCGTTGAACTTTACCGCCGAAAACTTTTATCGAGGAACTTTAACATTACCGTTTCTGAAGTCAAGAAAAATCGCCATGCTTGTTCATGCAACCGGGCGGCCCCCTTACCCTCGGCCTCACTCTTCCTCGCATCCCATACAACGAATCGAAAATTGTTTGATGGTTTTTTATTTTTGATTTCATGTACAACGAATGGAATTATTATAAATCTTCTTGAAACGAGCACATGCTTCGTAGCATCACATGTTTTCACGCGGTGCTAGGTTAATAAAAGTATCTTCGAGAAGGTGGAGAAAGAAATTAATATGCGTTGTAATTATGCGCATCGAGATGTTAATATATTTATCGATAGTTCATAAATTATAGAAACGATTGATATGTACTGTAAGAAGTAAATTAAGGAATAATATGATGTAGAGTCCATGAATTGATCGCGTGAAAACCTCGCTAGAGTTTTAAGTTACTTTAGATTTCTTTTAAATTGTATATCTTTTAATTGATATTAATTTTGGGCACATCAGTACCGTGATAATTCGCAGAGAGCCACTTAGATTGATGTGTATACCTAAGTTTTTAATTTAATACAATTACTTTCTTTTACATTATGCACATTATACAGTAGCTTTTCATTTTTAGTTTCTTAATCAATTTATTATCATATACTAGTGTCTCTATATATATCCCAAATTTCTTTGTAATACAAGCACAAGTAAAGGTTTAGGCATCTGCTTCTTTTAGAAGGAAGAATGTGTTATTCATTTTAGCTAACTTAATCATCAAATTTTTATAATTTAATATATCTTGTAAGAGAGAAATGTAATTTGTGAATATCACTGAAATCCAATTGAAGCTCACAATATATAACATGATGAATGTTTACTTTCTGTTTCAGATATTTACAAAAATAATTTTAACATTTGCCAACAAAACTTTCCATTGCTATTTTAGCAAAGTATTATTTTAGACGTTAGAAATAAGAAAATGGTCATGGAGGGAGCCCCTTCTCCACAAAATGTCGGTCGTGAATTTGTCCGACAATATTATACTTTACTCAATCAAGCTCCTGCTCATCTTCATAGGTAATTTAAGACAATACGTGTTTTATGTTCCTACTTGTTATAATTACATGTGTTTTCATCAAATAATACATTTTCTAGGTTCTATAATCAACATTCTTCCTTTGTGCATGGAGGATTAGATTCTAATAGAGAATCAACTCCAGCAATTGGTCAAAAGCAAATACATCAGAAAATCCAACAACTGAATTTTCGTGACTGTCATGCCAAGATAAGTCAAGTTGATTCGCAGCTAACTCTTGAGAATGGAGTTGTCGTACAAGTACGTGTAATAACATAATAAATAATCGATAATCATTAATTAATTACGTGTTTTATGTTATAATTTTAAGTAAGCATTAAGAGGTAACTAAAATTGTTGTTCAAATTTCAACCCAGTAATTGCATTTCATTACTTGCGCAGGTATCTGGAGAACTATCTAATGCGGGACAACCAATGCGCCGTTTCACTCAGACATTTGTATTGGCAATACAGGCACCAAAAACGTACTATGTACACAATGATATTTTCCGTTACCAAGATTTAATTTTCCCTGATGAGGAGGAAACAGATGTTGGTGGTGTAGAGGGTGGTATAGGTGAGGCTGGTGAAAGAGAAGTCGAGGAAGGTGGTCGATCAGAACCAGAAGAAGATGAACAAAATCAAGGGCAGCAACTTTCAGCACCAGCTGCAACAATCGAGCCACAAACTCAACCCCCTCTTATTCCTGCACAGCAACCTCCTCTTCAACAGCAGCAACAAATGTATTATGCTCCGCCACCGCCACAGTCACATGTTAGTTCAATACTATACTTTAACCCTTTACACTTGAGTGGTGCTGCTGCGACACCCTGGCGTTTCTCGCTTTCTCGAGCTCTATATGTTTTTTTCCGATCTGATAAGATGTTCTTATTTCAAATTTTTCGTGGATCCGACTCGTCTTTAGTATCGTTTTTAGTATAAAGTCACCATTAAAACAAGTGCCTAATATAGTTAAAATCGTCTCCAGTTGTTGGTGCGATCGAGCGAAATGTTTTCGAGTGCAAAGATTTGAAACAACTATTTCATGGCTTTTGTACTTATTAGATTATCCCTTTAGGTACATCCAGTGATGCAACAAGTTTTAAATGGATCTGTGCATGAAGAAGCACCTTTGATTAATCAACAACCTCCGCAACAGCAACAGCAGCAGCAACCGCCCCCACCTCCTCCCACGCAACAGCATCAATACATAGCAGAGTCAACATCACAGACACAATTTGTGCAAGAAGCTGAATTAGATACTGTAACTGAACAGCAGCAGCCAGTAGAAAACGAACCACAAACTCAAACGAATGAAACTCATGAGCAACCAGAGGCAGAATCATTTACTATATCTGTACAAGAAAGTGAACCGGAACATCCAGTATCAAATACCACTATCACAAGCAGTGGACCTAAAACATACGCTAATCTTGTGAAATCTTTTCCAAGCAGTACAGGTGCTACTAGTCCTCAGGCCCCAAAATTATCAATGTCACCGGTATGATTTGTACAATTATAATTTTTACTTTTAATTTATTTGTTACAATATTAGATACCTGTCCAATAGAGAAAGAGATATATTTCACAATTTTCTACGTTTCAGCCTCCAATGACAAATTTACGTATGGATGATAGATCACCATTGCATCCAGTCAGTAGTGGACCACCATTGTCTGTGTCCAGTAATGTAGTTACACCTCAACAACAGACACACAGAGTTGGAAATCAACAGCCTCCGCAGCAACAGCAACATCAGCAACAACGTGCACCAAGGGGAGGTGCAGTTCAGCGAGGTAAGAATATTCATATAGATGAAGATACTTCATTTTTTATAGATGTTGTGAAAATCTATAAGAACAAGCAGATTATTTTTTCTTTAATTAACATGTTTCTTAGATGGTGATCGTCGCGGTACAAGACAAAGTCAATATAGCGATGCTCATCAACTCTTCCTTGGAAATTTGCCACATAACGCATCCGAGGATGATTTACGTCAAATATTTGAGCGTTATGGTAGAGTGGTAGATTTACGAGTACACAGTAAATCTAACGACCGATGCAAAGGTCCACAAGGGAACAATACTGGAAAAGTGCCTAATTATGGATTTATCACTTTTGAAGATCAGCAAGTTGTTACCAAAGTGCTGGACTCCCTGGTGTGTTTCATTTCTATTATACCGATTGCTGAATCTTCATGAACTTTAATTTACATCATTTTCCGATTTTAGCCAATTTATTATCCCGATAAAAGCACCGGGCAGAAGCTAAACGTGGAAGAAAAGAAGATCAGACCTAGGATGTCAATGGATGGTAGTGGTGGACGGTTGAATTCTGGCGATGGTAATATGAGAGCAATGGGTGGGCAACAACAGCAACAACAACAGCGAGGTCCAGGTAGATATAATTCCATCCTCACATTTAAAAAAACGTACAGGTGAAGAAAGTAGCCAAGAATGTTGAAATCTTTTCCATCTTTTTGACTGTTTTGCATTTGTGTAGAATTAATAAATTTATAACTCGCGACATAATATAATCTGAGTTGTACATTTCATGTCGCACAGGTGGACCTGGAGGTGTGATGAGAGGTGGGCAGCACGGTTCAAGAGGTAATCGTGGAGGATTTTTACGAGGTGGTGACGGTGTAAGGGGTGGGGGTGGCATGCGACAACCTGGTAACCCGAGCAATCCAAGTTACCAGAATCGCCGCTAATATCTATGGCAATATGAAAGACAGACTCCAGTCTCCCTTTTTTGGTCATAAATCACCGGTATATAAGTACCATCTTCATTTCCAAATACAAAATCCAGGACTTAACTCATATGCCACACGACGTCGTGAAAGGCGCTATCCTTTTACGCTTAAACACCGCTTGAATCGTTCATCAAGCAACAATTACAGATGACGCAGCTCAAACTGTATGGAACACGAACTCGAATAGGGTAACCATGTTGTCGCATTTAAGCCAAGTTCATCGCATTCATAGAACGGGATCATCTGTTTCATGACATAGCAATGGGGTTCATTAAAGGTTCAACTTAGTTTGTTGGATATTTGATGAAGTTAATACGAGTTCGTCCTTCATACATCGACGTCAGGCAATCTACAAGACTTCACAATGAAAACATAAAACAACATCTCTTTACATATATACGTCGTGGTAGAGCGACGCGTGATATCTGCTTCAGGAACGTTGACATGTTTCGTTTCCTAATAACATGGCTCACGTTTCATAGAAATTCAACATCCAAGAAGCAAAATTGTTACCAGGTTGTGGTAAAGTGCGGAAGAAAACTCGAACAAATGGACGAGGGAAAAAACATTGGGACACGTGTGTGGTATATGTATTTAAAAGAAAAAACAAACAAACAAACAAGAGACAGTGTTAGAAATATGTATGTGTTGGACAAGAGTTCGGTAACTTAATCATTGTTTTCTTTTGGATGAATGTCGTGAAAGTCATACGTCGCTCTCCTGATTTTCTCCGTTCGCCAATCGCAGTAAGGAGACACAAGCGGTGCGAATGCCGCTATCGTATAAGTAAGTCACGAGCCAAACTAAACGAAATTAAAGCGAGAGGATAAGAACCGTCTTAATTATGAAATATCGTCGTACATTTCATATACTCTCGAGTTAATTCATTGACTGCCGATGAAACGTTCCACCTACATCTAGAGAATCGGCAATAATGTTTATAGGTGGTAGTTGGTCGAAGTGTTGGTTAACGAGTAGAGAACTGCGACTGTTCTGTGGTCGCATAAGAAAAGACACAGTCGGTGTTTCTCACGACATATGGCCAATTATCAATCGACCGGTATCGATTGATAGTGGGACACAATACCCCTAGACTGCAGCTGGTCTCGCCGTTTCCCAATTCATCCGTGAATCACTTATGTTTTATGTCGTTTTAATCTCTTAATTTTTCGTTCAATCCTTTTCCTTCTCTCCCTTTCTTTTTTTCTTACATATTTTTACTCCATTTTTCTCTCTTATTTCTCATATTCTCTTTTTCTTTTCCTACGTTAGTATTTTTCTATGTCTGATCAACTTTTTCCTTTACATCATTTCTTTTTTTTTGTCAATCTCGCGTTCCTTTTTTTTTAATGGAGTAAACAGGGACGAAGCTATTTGAAAATGTATACCTATGATTCTTAATATTATCATTCAGTTTATTTAATTACAGGTTATGTAGCATTTGATAAATTAATTAGTCTCTGGTGGTCGCAGAACTCGCAGTGCGCTGCTAAAAAGGACCTAGTACCATTACAAACAATATCTGAATTGGTCCGAGCACACTTTGCGCTGATTCATTATCAGAATTTCAGGAACATACTAGCGAATGTGTATAAGACGAAATACAGCTTCTCCTTCCTTGCTAATGTAACTAGCGTTACTATTGTAATTATTATAAATACACAGATGGAAAACCTTTGATGTTCAGTCAGAGTGTGTCTAGAACGATGAATGTTGCATATAACAGTATTTTATTTTCATCTCTTCTTCTACTTCGATATATTTCCATAACAGTAAGATTGAAATATAACATGTGTATCTATAAAAAGTTAAAAAAAAACTTTACCAGTTAATTTCAACATGCTAGAAAAAACACTATGGTATTTTAGTGCACACATTATCATATCCAGTGATGTAATTTTATGAACTCTAATTATTGCATTTCTACAACATTTCTCCCATGATCTATCTTCAAGTTTTTACTGGACGAATAAATTTCAGCACGTGCACTTATTACATATTTATATATAAATATCTATATCATTGGATGGAATTGAGAAAAAATAAGAATGACATCTTTCACATCCCTTTCTTCATAAATAATGGTACATTCGTTTATATAATATTTTCCTATTTGCATGTTCGATGTGTGTCCGTATAAAGGTGCTAGGGCTAATTAAACTTAAATAGAGAGTTATACGTTTACTATAAAACACCAGAAATAAATATTTTCAAATTTATCCCTACAATCTGCAAGAGGAGTCCTGCGATTATTAGAGGCTGGGCAATATATATTTTTTCTGGCCTATTATAAGTCTCACGTTTAAAAGTGTTAATAATAAAAGAAATACAGATCTCGTAATTAGATGACATTAAAAGTTAAAAACTCAGTGATTAATCGGAATATAACGTTTTACAAATTAATATCGAGGTAATACGAACGAAGAATTGCAAGTGCAAATCGTATTAAGCGTACCATTGTCGCCGTACGACATTCGTTGCTCATACAAGTTTACGTGCCATTTCGTTCATCCATCAACTTTTCATCCAAACACGTTAGAACAATATACCAAATAAAACAAAGTTACACAGTCCTTTATGATAAGAACGATATAGAAGTGATACAAACAGTACCGTCTATGGTGATGTAAATGATAGAAGAACAAAAAAAAAAGAAAAAAAGGTCGAATTCAAAAGTCATGTTCACGAAGTGCACGGCGACTAAACTACAAAAATGCTACGATATTAAGGCTGAACAAACATGTGAAAAGTAATTATTTACGTTTCTTATTGATCCATAAAATTGTTATGTAGTCTACATTAAAGATCCGCAATAGTTTGTAATCGAGAATGCGTTATAACGCTATGTCTGAGATGTGGTATAATCATTGTGATTTAAATTGTCACACTTCAACATCCGCATATATTCTATCCTGCTTGAAATTTATCAATCGTAACATCATGTCAAATTATTGTCTAACACAAATTTGATACTGGTTAAACATTGCCTCGTGGTTATTACAAAGATAATGCTACATCTCAGTCGTACATAAAGAAATAATTTCGCATAGCTGGGGCTATTCATTTTCTTGCTACATCGGGAAATTGCAATGTCTCTCGAGTACGTTTATCTATGCCAAAAATTCTACTACAATAGAACTATCTCACATTTTGAGAATCCTATGATTTAGTAGATCTCGAAGTTTTTAATCATTAACGAAATTTGCCAATTATGTTTCATTTTTTTTAATTGATTCAATATGTAATCGTATTTTTGCTACGTACGTCCCGTTGTCCTTCCGTTTGAATTTCAAATAACTATTTACATACGGTTTATAATAGTAATAGCATATTATGATAATTAGCAAAGATTACGAAATTACTTGACGGAACTTCTTGAACGTCATATAATAATATTAAGATTCTTGATTTCTTCCTGATACTGGATGTAAAAAAGAATGATAAGATTTTCTTATATACTTAATTTCGTTGAAACATTAACGTATCTATTTTTAATGTATCTTAATGTACCTAATAACGTAGACATATAATAAGTGTATCGTGTGATAAAGTGTTCAAAGCCGCAGTTACGCGAGATCATCTCTTTATACGTGAACGGAAGCTCTGAAAATTTTTAGTGTGAATGTTTTCGTTTTTAAGTAACTATTAATAATAATATTAATAATTAATAATAATAATAATAATGAAGATAAATATAATGAACGAAGAAAAGAATATGAAGAAACACAAATAATTATAACAATATAATAATTAGAGGATGGCGATTAATAAGTTGTGAATTTTTGTAGCATACATTTTTATTTCGGTCTACTAGGCCAGTTTGTGTGTACAACCATGGACAACGTTACTGCGATAAAAAAAATAATGTTAAAGGAAAATGAAAAAACAAACATCAAATGTATTGTAACTTTTTGCATTTAGTATAATATACCTACCTTACTACCGATTCCCGTTAGTATCTCTTTATTTCACTCGACAATTACCGTTTATTTGAACTTCGAGGGACACCCGTAGATTGATGTGTCTCAGAATAAATAGTAAAGCATTTAGATGATTTTATCCGTAATTATCTTTGTGGATAACGTCCAGTAAATTTATATCTATTGATTATATTTGATCAAAGTATTTAATTTAGTTTTATCGGCAGAATTAATTGGCTATTAGTAGATTCAATCAATCAATGTTTGTATATCCTGTGAGACGAGAAAGATGACGAGAAGTTATTGCTTTGTTTTGATATAAATATTAGGTATTTCTTTATACAGTATGCATGAAAATTTAAGAATGGTGACAAATAGCACTTTGAAAGTATTTTTAATAACGCTTATTAAGATTATCAAAGACGTTAGTTTTAAATTGAATTTAAATTATATTTAAATATACTAAATAAATACTTCGGAAAAAGTAAGTCAACAGATGAAAAAGATGATTAATTAAGTCATTTTTATTCTTTGCGATAGCTATGGAATAGTTATTTTATGTCTCCCTTATCAATTTGAAAAATTTGTAGGAATATTGAGAAACGACCATTTTGACAACTTCCGAAGTTTTAGTAGTAAGATTAGGATTAATCAATCTTCCTGAAATTTGTACATTTTTGTAAATGGTATATTTTCTGTGATCATTGCACAAAATTGATGTTACTCGAGTACATTGACTTTTCGGACCATTTGTAAATGTATTACGAGCGACAAGTTTCTCGGTACTAATTTTCATTCCCGGCTAGTATTTTCCTTAAACTGCCACAATTTCTAAATTGGTCTAAAACGTTTAATTCTGACCAACTTGTTCTGATTCGACAATGATAAGTAATTTTAGTTGGCAAGATTGATAAAGGAATCATACGTCAATTGAATTTCACAAAGTGAAATTTCACTCTTCTGCGGTTAAAAAAGAAAATTTCAATCGTATTTTTGACTATGTAATCGATTCCTGCTATGTTTATATTTTCTTGAATAATATTAATAGCAAATTTCTTAGTTAATATATTCTTGCCTATTTTTAAAATGTCTCGAAATACTAGAAGTACATTTGGAGAACATCAACTGACGCCTTTGCTATCATTCATGTCGTTCTGCTTTCGGATGCTCCACACTCGGAAAATCGATAGTGCTGAATGTTCTCGCGAAAGATGGGAGAAATTAGTATGGCTTAACTATTGTCTTTCAAGATAATTTTTACTTTATGGAAATTCAAGACAGAAATAGTTACTTTGAAAGATAAAACTACGAATATGAGAAAACGCTGGCCGCAAGATACAATCAACTTCACAACATATAACAGATATCTGTTCATAAAACCGACACATATTAGCCGACAGAATTTTCTCATAGTTCTCCCAAGTAAATAGTTGACACCTGGTATAATTATAATTTTGCTACAAAAAAGGAATATAATGAAATTAACTAAATTAACGCAAATACATCAACGACCATCATTACAAACAGAGAAAATATTAAGTCTACCCGCTCAAACTACTTCAATCTCAAAGACGATTAAAAAATACTCAAAAAACGATTGCCAGAGCGAGACTAAATAATTTCAAGATTCTTCAAACTCTAAGTTACAAACTCCTATGTCAAACGACAATAAAGCGGAAGAAAATAAATAATTTCTCCAAGCTTCTTCATCCACCTCAAAATCTTCACCTACTCGTAAAACCTCTCACAATTATTCCAAAAAAATCACCATCTCGATGTCTGAAAATCATAAAATCGAAGAAGCATCACCATAACATTCATCCCACTTACTGATCATCAATTACGTGAAAAAGAATCCTCAAGGCGTTTCTGCCTGCATGTGTCTGGGGGGCAATGCATTGCGTAATTCATCGAGGCGTCTCGTTTGTCGTTTTATAACTGAGATCCAGTGCATATGGCAGAAAGATCAAACGGGGGTGTAGGAAGAAAGAAAAACGATGAGATCATCTCTGGTTGCCCGTCGTTCGGCGAGCCTTGGTGAGTCTGAACACGGTCTCTGAGCGTTGCAAGCAGAGGCAAGGCACAGTCAGTACCGGTCCAGCGATCGTTTTGGAGGGCTCTTCCGACCGATCCCGAAAACGGACGGCGAGAGGACGAAGGAGAGAGGATTTCGATAGAGGGAAGAAAGCCGCCAGTCACCTAAAAAAGAATCGACCTCAGAGGTACGTAACTGCACTGTGGACAGGTGTGCGCGCTTCTTGCATAGGGGATTATGAGTATGTGAATGCATCCATGCATGTGCATGGGGCATGCATGCACGCATGGTGAAACGCCCTTTCGAAAATAACTCTGCATCGACGTGGAGTACTATGTGAAAACATGCTGTAATGAGTTTTTCTTTAAATGCGAATGATTTGATTTGTTGAAATGTTTCATTTGTTGGATTTCTTGTTTCTGAAATGATTTTTAGATTGTGATTTAGTAAATAATGTTTTAATTGATTTTAACGATTTTATATTGCAATTTGTAATATTTTAATGTGGTTACTTCTGTTGGTTATGGAATTGGTGATTATATTCGATGATGGATGTTGATGTTTCTAATATTATATTTATAATGGTCACTTTTAATGGTTTTGCAAATTGGGGATTGAAAAATATCGGTTAGCAGTAGAAGCTTATATTTTAAATGACTTGAATTCTCTCTCGCGATGATTGCATGTGCATTTATACGTTACGATCGTGGTCTCCGAGTTTCATTCAAATGTTTCGACATTAGTTTCAGCACGTGGGGAACTATTGTCATAGTAATAATTTCATTGAAATTATAATCGGTGTAGATATATTTGATATTGTTGCAATAGTATTACCTTTTATTACTCTCTATTTCCCTCTGATTAATTGATAGAAGTTTCTCGGGATGTAATTGTTTCAATGGTACAAATAGCAATTATCCCTTTACAACGACTACACCCGATAAACGTGTTTAGTGTAGGCGTATTAGTAACTCACTTATCATGTCACGTATTCCGCGGAAATTATATCCTTTTCAGAACGGAAATCCCGTATCCTCGTTATCAGGAGAGAGCGCAAAAACAAAGAAACCTTTGACCTTATTTTTCGTGTTTTCAAACGTTCCACAGATTAATTAAATTATACTAATTTCTCATAAAACTCTGTAAAATCCTCAAATTGAGCAGCCACCGTAAATCGGTACTTCCACCGATCTAAAATCATCTAAAACAATCGGTCCTTGGATAAATAATTGCAGCAATTGGACCTGAAACTATAGAAGGCAAAAATACAGTATCATTTTAAAGTTTAAGCACGATACTACAAATCGTAATTCCGCAAGTGCTGTACGGTCAGATAGCACGACCTCTCGAATTTCTGCAATATCGCGATACACGATATCTGAATTAATTTAACGAAGATCAGCGAAAAGAAATACCGACGACATTCGGAAATAATCTTAGACAGTAATTAAGAACAATCCCGCTGATTAGCACGCAGTTACAGAGTTCCTTGTAAAAAAGCATCCACGTCGTCTTTTCTGACAAAGGTAATTCTATCGTTCTTAAGATACCGTCTTTGATAATGAGCTAATTTTGTCGCGTTTTTAAAGTATCAGTGTTTTTGCAGTTTACATATAACGTGGTGCTAAAGAGAAGTCTTATGAAACTCGACATGTCTGATTTAATTACTTCACTGTGCGATCCAATCAGTGTTTTTTACCATTTAGAAAATTGTAAATGACATCTGAAAATTCGCGTAAGAAGAGTCGTTCTTTCCACTTTGATTAACCCATTCGAGACGGTGTATTTTTTTGGAGACTATCCAGAGATACTGACAATTTTTCGCTTCATATTTACCATTCCTTGTACTTCTGATGATTGTGGCTTTGGGTCACGTACTTTGGGGTCTAAATTGAACCAAATACCAAATTTAATGTTTACACATTACTAAGATTCCTTTTATTTTAAGCTAGTCTTATTTCGAGGGCTGTTTTTTCTATACTTACTGATAATTGCATTTCAAGATCATTGCACACACGGTGTACAGTCGGTCTTTTTGGCTCGAAGGTGTTAATCAGACTTGAAGCCCTTTAATTTCATGTTGTTTGTTGTGATAATTGGAAATTCAATTTCAAAAATCTCGTGTACGAAGGAGAAAAATGGACGCATGTTATTTCTAGAAACTTCAAATGACGGCGATCATGCGTTTCGTAGGCGCCGATCGGGGCACTGATAAAGTCAGAGTTGAAGTATTCTGATTCCTACGCTCGTCTTCATGCTTTGTAAATTGTGCTGCTGCATTGCATTACTATTCTGCATGACGTCTGAATGTTAATTATAATTTTATTACTCTTAAAAATGATTCGCGCGAGTGACGTGGTTTATGAAACGTTTTGCACTTGGAGCAATTGGAGTAATTTATGTTTCTGAATTGAGGGAGTACTTGGGAGGGATACTTAGGATACTGGTAAATTGTTAAGGATATAATTCTAAGAATTCTTGGTAAAATAATTGTGAATTATTAATTGGTGATTATACTTTTCTCAAGGCAGAAAATTGAGATGAATATAAAAAAGATACAATGAAAATGAGAAAATTTAACGCAATGTTAAGAGTATTTTAGTTATTTTACAAGGAAGATAAATTTGAAATTTGTATTTGTAATATTATTCTCTATTTGCTGTGATATCTGTGCTATGTGCATTAAAACGGTTCTTTTGATTTGAGGGTAGATTTTACCCGTTGAAATGCATATAAACACGAGTGAAATATGTAGTTCTGCTTTCGGTTCAATTTACAACTCCACAAACTTTCATAAAACCAGCGGGTTCGGATTTTTTTTACTTCATCACGTTACAGTAATTTAAATATTATTTAGTTTTGCACGTTGCTACAACTTTTTTAGATAGTGCGGTAATCCAATGCTTTGAAGAAAGCTATATATAATCCATAAAAAGATAATACTTTTTTCCTACAAATAGAATTTTTATGAGACCCAAATGAAAAATCGGGTTGGGAAAACCTCTCGTGCATTGCGTTTAATGAAAGTGCTTGAATGACACAATCACTTCTGCAGTTTTCGCGGAAACGTAAGAAGCCAGAATAAACCTTCTAGCAGTCGCAAAATTGACGAAGGTCTCTGTTTAACGGCCTGCGGAAATTTCATGTCGTAAATGTAATCAAACGAACGAAGGCTAACTCATAAGCCGTGCAGCGTATATTTAACATGTCGTAGACAGGAAATTGGGGTTCCCATTCCGACTCGTAAATGTAAACTGTTAAAAGAAGAAAAGGGATTTACCCCATTGCCAGAGCATGGGAATACTAAAAATATATTTACTCCAACCTGTACAATTTTCTAACGCGTAAATTGTCAGTCAGCTAAATACCAAATTAGTAGAATTATAGATATTCAAACATTAAAAGCACTCAGGATTTGTTAACGCAAATCGTATCTCCATGTTTTTGCATCGTTACATTTTAACGTATACACAAAAAGTAGATTTATTGTAGCTGTTAAAATCAGAATATAAGGTACAATACGTAAATTAATCCCTGACGTACACAACCCCCTTCTACGTAGCCACCATAGATCTACCTTCGTCCATGCTTCTCAATATTGACTAATGAAAAATTATTTCTACCGTCATAATAAATATTTTATAAACAAGTTCAGTTTTAATTTGTCACAATAATTCAAATGTTATTTAATTTTGTTGCAATATTCTGTAACTTTTCTAGATAGCAATCGAATGCTTTGACAAAGGGGTACGTATTTTCCACAGTAAATAATGATTTTCTTTAGATAGAATTTTCATGATTTTTAAACTATTAATAATGTCTAAACGTCTTCACCAGATTGTAAAATTTAAAGTAAAAAGCTTATTAACGCGATCAGTCGGAGTTAGATTTATTTTTAATTTGTTAAAATTATAACGTAAGAATAGACGATCATATTCGATGAGACAAGTGGGCGTCGATACTTCATTAAACGTGGTTACATGTCCTTCGCATCATTAATCCACAGAAATAGAAGCAGAGAGTGTACAAGTAACTAGATTACATCGTCTCCGTGTATAAAGGATGTGCGTGCGGATGAAATAACGAAAAGCAAATTGCGTATACCAGCTACACGCGTTTGAACTTAAGACGAACGTTCGTAAAGAAGTACGATTTCCAAGTATCTGGGTTATCGCTTCATTGCTCCTATTAAGGCCTCGGAGATTTATCGCCGGTCGCTTTGACCCGGGCAGAATCGGTTGTGCATGTACGCGCGTTGCGCTACTATGAATTTTCGAACTAGAAATAACATATTTCATAAACGGATCGTCCAGAATACAATTGAGAGTCCGGTCAATTGAGAAGTCGTTCCATTTAGACGGTGAACGTTATAATAAACCTTTATCGAAGAGGAAACGGCGAAACGCGATAATCAAAGTCGGACGAGATAGATCGACGTCTCCTCTTCATTGTCCCGTGGAAGGAATCTCATCGAAGAGAACGCACTCGACATTCTACATACGTACGCACATATTTATCGACCGATTGTCTGTTGCAGAGATCGCAATGCGGACGAAACTGCAGCTACTTTTATTTGCGTTGCTCTTGATAGCCCTCGTGGTGGACGTCTCGGGACAACAGGTAGGAAAATCAACGATCAACACATTCAATGACATTAATGTAGACATTTAACTTATTAGAAATTTTTATTATAATAATCAATATATTTCTAAACATTGTTGAATATTTTTGATCGATTAGTATCCTAAAGATATACTATTTTCATCGTCTCGGGACAACAGATAGGAAAATCAATGATGAAGATATTCGATAACTTTAATACAGACATTTAACTTATTCAAAATTTTTATCGTAATAATCAATGTATTTCTAAACATTGTTGAATATTTTTGGTCGATTAGTATCACAAAGATGTACTATTTTCATCATCTCGGGACAACAGATAGGAAAATCAATGATGAAGACATTTGATGACATTGATACTGACATTTAACTTATTAAAAATTTTTATCGTAATAATCAATGTATTTCTAAACATTGTTGAATATTTTTGATCGATTAGTATCCCAAAGATGTACTATTTTCATCGTCTCGGGACAACAGATAGGAAAATCAATGATGAAGACATTTGATGACATTGATACAGACATTTAACTTATTAGAAATTTTTATCGTAATAATCAATGTATTTCTAAACATTGTTGAATATTTTTGATCGATTAGTATCACAAAGATGTACTATTTTCATCATCTCGGGACAACAGATAGGAAAATCAACGATGAAGACATTTGATGACATTGATACTGACATTTAACTTATTAAAAATTTTTATCGTAATAATCAATGTATTTCTAAACATTGTTGAATATTTTTGATCGATTAGTATCCCAAAGATGTACTATTTTCATCGTCTCGGGACAATAGATAGGAAAATCAATGATGAAGACATTTGATAACATTGATACAAACATTTAACTTATTAGAAATTCTTATTATAATAATTAATATATTTCTAAAAACTATTGAATATTTTTGATCGATTAGTATTCTAAAGATGTACTAGTTTTATCGTATGGTAAGATAGAGAATGGAATTGAAAATGGATTGAGAAGAAACTGAGGGTTAAAACTTATCAATGAAGCCTGTAGATATGACGTGAGGCTTATTACGACTGTTGATTTTTTAGAGACGAAGGAAATATCGTCGTCGTACCACCACGACAGAAGCCAGTATTCAAGATGAGGTCATGAACATGCTCGAAGCTGACGAAATAGCCGAGGAGGCATCGGAGGACGCTGAGGTCACCGTCAAAGATGGCGAAAACGAGGCTGGATCGAAGCGTCAGAGTTTGCTCCGTACGGACCCGTGCATAGAGAAACATTGTGGCGCAGGACGAATTTGCAAGGTTCGTTCTGTAGAGAAAGTTCCTATGCTGCTGTAAAAGCACATCGAGAATTGGTCATGCGTATTACAAAGAAATGAGAACAGGAGAATATAAGTTGAGAAGAAAATTTCAATGGGAAGGTATTTTTTGGGGGGATGATTTTCTTCTCGCTATGCAACGGGATTTCTTAATAAAGCTAGCTATGGGTAGTTTTATTCGAGATCTCAAATTCGTTGCAAGTGATGCAAAAACTGTTCGTTTGTGAAATAAAGTATTCCGCCGTTTTAAAACTTCTCGAATAAAAGTTTGCGTTCTTAGATTCGTGCCGTATCGTGTTTTCTATCTACAGGAACGTTTCCCAAATGATATTCCGTGGAACTATGAGAGTTGAGATGGAATTAAAGGTTCCATAAAAGAAAAAAAAAATTTTAAGAGTAAAGATTGCCTAAAAGTGAAGACTATCCGAAAAGCAATTATTTGTTTTATCAATTTTCTTTCATGAGCAATAGACGTACAGCTGAAGACTTACAATTTTAGATGAATTTTCAACTATGAATTATAATATTCATAATCCTTAGGAAAATGTTCGTAACAATGCCACCAACAATTAGATTTTCCTAACTATTCCTGATACCAACATAGCTTCTACACAAGTAAATCGAGTTTAACTTCGAGTCCTAGCAGACTCTAACATCGTACAAATTCCTTATCAAAGAAACAACAGAATTACTAAAACTTCAGCAAATAAAATTTTACAAATACAGAACAATTGTATAAATATAAGTTGATATAGAAGAATAATAAAATAGTCGTTCTAACATAAAAATATAAATTACAAAAAATCTCATTTACATTCAAACAAAATAGAACCCTATCGCTGTTTACAACACTGGTCAAAACTCTCACTGTTTCAAAAGTCCGCTTAAACTCTCTTTGCTGCTCGAAAAAAACTCGGAATTACTGGAAAATACTCTGTTCCCCGTTACTAAAACACAATGGGCCTTTTTACACAGTGATTTTTGTCCGAAGGCGCTGCATCCCAAACACAAAAACATACGAAAACACGCTGTTCTCCGCAACCCTCATTTTCTTACTCTCTCTCTCTCTCTCGTTCTTATCTCCACACGCTCTGATACTCATCTTTCATGCCGTCGCAATCCGACATAATAAGGTTCTAAAAATTGCAAAATAAAAATATTAATTCCATTGCAAAATTATATTGAGAAACATTGATCCAAGGTTTAAAACTTTTAAATTGAAAGTACGAAGAATTTGTTCATAGCAAAATATCTAATTTCAGGCTACCG
Source organism: Cerceris rybyensis (assembly GCA_910591515.1). Lineage (NCBI taxonomy): Eukaryota > Metazoa > Arthropoda > Insecta > Hymenoptera > Crabronidae > Cerceris > Cerceris rybyensis. The sequence goes on from OU342790.1 coordinate 20,024,294, forward strand.
ACGAAGATACAGCTGAATGTGTCTGCATCGAGGTATGCGATCCGGAAGTCGATCCTAGACGAAAAGTCTGCACGAACTACAACGAAACTTTCGGAAGTGACTGCGAAGTGTACCAAGCGCGTTGTTTCTGTGACACCGGCGACGCCAGGTGCAGAGGGCCCGATTATCAGCATGTTCACATAGAGTATTACGGTGAATGTCGGCAGATGCCTGTAAGTATATCTCACAGAAAGTGATGGAGTGTACACGTTGCATTAATGAACTTCTGATATTTGTCAAACTGTCATAAAATGAGGGAGTGTCGATGCGTTACGTCGAATTTGGCAACACACGTTGGCAATGTACCGTTTACTTATCGGCGCGCGATACGTCAGTCGTATTTGAAGTTAGATCTTATCAATCGTTATTATTCTTTCAGCTTAAAAATAGTATCGATGTGAATACAGTATCTACTTAAATCTACACTTTTTGTATTTATTAATTATTGGAATATTTAATTTGTAATTAAGAGAGATTAAACAATTCAAGATTAATGGACCGAATTGAAATTTAATCTCCGAAGATTTAACAAAAAAGGGGCACTCTATACTTTTCGAATTTATTTATTGAAATATTCAATTTGTAATTAAGGGAGATTAAAAAATTCAAGATTAATGGATAGAATTCAAATTTAATCGGGTCCGAAGTTTTAACAGAAAATGGACAATCTTTGGTCTTGTTCGTTTTATTATATTGTAAAGTTATACAAATTTTTATAATATTTCGAGTTAGTAATATGAGTTGGTAAATTTTCTTTGAAATCTCGCAGATGTGCAAAGAAGAGGATATGTCTGATTTCCCAAGACGTATGCGCGATTGGCTCTTTAACATTATGCGAGATCTGGCCGATCGTCAAGAATTACCATCGCATTACTTGAAGATGCAACGCGAAGCGGAAACGAATCATACATTACGTTGGACCAACGCCGCTATTTGGAAGTGGTGCGACCTGGACGGTCATCCTCACGATAGAGCGGTGTCCAGACACGAACTCTTCCCAATCAGAGCACCTCTGATGGCACTTGAACATTGTATCGCTCCTTTCCTCGATTCCTGCGACGTCAATAATGATCACAAGATTTCCCTTATCGAGTGGGGTAAATGCTTAGAACTCGACGAGGTATACATTTTTATCGATACTATTATCTCTTACGCCAGTAACGAAAGCTTTAAGATTTTGTTACTAGCTGGGTATCCCAGATTGAAGTTCCAAATATGACCTTCATTCAATTTTCCATCGTTCAAAAATTTAAAAAGATTTTATCGAAATCAAAATTCAAATGCATTACATTGCATTAAAGTCACAACAATTTGAAAATATCAATCGATATGAAATTAAGATGTGTTACAGGGATCAATCGAGAATTCGTCGTAAATTATGGAATTTGATCAAAGGATACTCAGATTTCTAATTACTCTTAATAGAATTAAAACAGAGAGCATTAGACTTCGCTTAATTATAAATTGTCAGTGTGATTTTAGATTCCATTTTGAATCATGAATATTTGATAAAGATAGTTTTATTTAACTCACAAGCAATTTATAGGAGATTTTTAAACGAAGATATTTTTTTTTGAATTTTTTTTGCAATTGCTATTCTTGCGCCTTTACATTGCATTGTACTAATATTGATTTTGACAATCGTAGGACGATTTGGAAGACAAGTGTGACGAGCTGACTGGAGCAAGGAACGACGACAATTAACCGCGATAAAATTCTACATATGACACACGGGGTTGGCTACGACCAGATAAACAATCGTAGAAACGACGCAAAACAAATATACGGTGTAGGCAATGAGGAAAGGGCGAGGAATGAGAAAAATGGCGGGAAAAATTGCAAGTAAACTACTGCACACTCGACAATGCGCATGTCTGCGCAACGACTCGTCGATATTGCGGCCCATCGTAATGGTCGTGCCAACCGCAATTTTGGACAGTACTCTTTAATAATATAGATATGTGTACGTTTTAGACTGCCCGCGATAATTCCGTAATTATTTCATAAGCTGTCGATCGTGCATCATGTGATGATTTGGATATAAACGCGATATACTCATTCCTTCACTCTGTAGAATAATTCTGATGTTATCCCGTAGCAACAACGTACGAGATTTCTATATACATACATACATATATATATACGAACAAAAAAATCTTTTGTATTAAATTTAATATTATGTCACTGCCTTCTCTAAATAAACTGTAATATTATGTCCTTGCAATATTGATTCAATGTTATGATATTATTGTCTTTTTCATTGACAGGGATATATGTGTTTAAAAATATCGTTCGATTTTATTTCTGGAATAGAAAATGTTTGATATGTATGGTCTTGGAATTTCTAATTTTAATTTCAAAAAGTTCCAGATTTCAGTGGGAACACTTATGTATTTTTTTATATAGGATACTGTACGGATTTTTTTCTTTATCAAAGTGTTATGAAATAGAATAATATTAACAGTATGGAATGTTTATTGATTTTAAAGCAAAATGAAACTCATTATTAGAGTAATTATATTTTACCCTTATATGTTGTCTTTTAAGGACCGTTACATTTTCTATAACACTGTATTCGCTGTAATGTACATTTCTTGCTCGTAATCAAATTTCATTTATGTAAACGTAAAAACATGATTAATGAGATCTAGTAAGGATTGTTGATAGACAAAGGAAGACAACAATGCCTGTTTGCACGGATATATCGAATAAATCGAAAATGAACGTTAAGCGGCGTAGGTGAAGTTTAATATAGTAGCTCGAACAGCATGGAAAATTACCCGAATACTCGATGTAACGTTCATGCGATACGGGAGGGACGCTTCTTTTCTGCACGGCTCGTAATAACGAAGGTTATCCGGCAGATGGCGAGGAAGTTTTTCCCTGATAGTTTCCTATTGGTCAATTTTCGTCACGTGGTACGACCGCGGGATACGCCGACAGCGCCAAGCGTATTTGGCGGGATCGTGCTTAGACGGCGTCGTCTGTGCTCCCTGTAAGTCTGTCGTGTAGTGAACCGCAAAGGCTCTTGTCGCATAATGGTGAGTATCCGCGAGTTTTCAGCGGATTCTTTGGCCATCCAAGCTCCATAACAGCACCACCGTGTACTACAATGTTCAGGCTATTTACTGGTGAAGCCTCGATGCTGTATCTTGCAAATTAACCGTGATTTTCGTTTCTGAATAGGCTGGTGGAAAGGCGGGCAAGGACTCTGGTAAAGCGAAGGCGAAGGCGGTCTCTCGTTCAGCGAGGGCCGGCTTACAGGTGAGTTTGTTACACGATACTCAACTGATTTTGACATGTAGAATGTAGTTCTGCGGTTATCATAACGTGATTATGTACACGTGAGTGATTGTTTCGATATGTTTAAGAAGTACACAGGTTAAATCATCATGGTTGGCGCGAAAAACCGGGATGTTTTTGAGTGGACATGTAATAAACCATTTTTCACATGTTTTAATAGTTTTTGTAATAATGAAATGAGTGGAATTGGTTTAGTGAAGTTCGATTTACGTGTATTGCTGCTGATGAATGCGAAAATATTCGTGGAAATACATTATTTTTTGAATTAAACTTACGGTGATTCCGTATGAGGTTGGACATTTTCAAACGAGTCGGTTGAGTCCGTTTATATCCCCCCTCCTCTTCGGTATCTTTCAATTTAGTTACTAATGAGTTTCATTACACCTTTTGTTTATCAAAACTTTATAAAATACAGTAATATTGTGCCCTAATTGATAATAGTTTCAACATTTTAATATTGTAATGTATCAATAATAGTGGACAATTTGAATCATCAAACTTCACTTCATGAGTAATGTTTTGAAGTTTGTTTTACCAATTATTAAAGTGAGAAGAGATATTTCCGTAATAATTGGTTACTTTGTATTACTTTATAGTATTTCTACTACATAAAAATTAATACAACCTAACAAATTCTTTTTTACTTTTCGCCTATTTTGAATATTATATCTTTACATGTTAAACAATAATTATACTCTATTTAAATACATGAACAATGTTATATTCTGTTGTCAAATGACACGAAATAATTTATATTCAGCACAATAACGCATTTGTCGCACATTGAAAACGTTAATGGATTCCATATGAAAGATCATTGAACCCCTACAATGTGGCAGTCGAAAAGAATTAAGTGTTTATTATATTAATCATGTGTGGATAGAATGTAGGGCGTGCACTGTCGGGTGATGAAACTACCTACTAAAGCTGGGAAAGCTCGGGAAAGCCGAATCATCGTATACCGCTCGATATTCGTTGCGTTAAAGCGAGAATAGAGTTACGTATACCGATCCATATGAATACGAGTGTTGTTTCTTTTTCAAAAATATTCGGATAATACGATATATCCCGCGAAAACGTAGCACGAATGCCACAATAAACATTGAATATTACGAAAAATAGTGTCGTTCTTCGTCGTTCGATATTTCTTGCGTGGAAAAGCTGCTGACGCTACGTGACCTTATGTTATTTGGACAGGCATTACATACGATGAGTCCTAACTCAAAAATGTTTACCTTGCCACGAAAGTGATACTATCTCGTTATAGTAATTGATACGGTGTAATGCACTTTTTACGTTTATTTTCTTTTTAGTTTCCTGTCGGCAGAATACATAGGCATTTGAAAAACAGAACCACAAGTCACGGTCGAGTTGGTGCCACGGCGGCTGTATACAGCGCGGCTATCTTGGAATACCTTACTGCCGAGGTAAATGAAAATATACACGAGAAAAAAAAACAGTTCATGAAAGAAAGACACAGAAAAAAAGAAGGATAGAGTGAGAGGTAGAGAAAGAAGCAGTAAATACGCACAATAGACAGATCAGCTACTGTGACTAAGAGTATTTTCGTTGGTATCATTAACGGCTGATGGCGTTGCTAACGCTACACATCATGGCTGACTTTCCCGCCTTTTTCGTCGATTCTTAATAAAAATGCACATTCTGCTATTATTATTTGTACTTTACAAATTTTGTGAATTCAGATACTGTTACTAATTACAGTTTTTTAAATTGCTGTGAGAAAAACCTTTCCTTTTACATAAAGTGCCTCATTCAGAAACAGTTATCTTTATGTATTTCCATGTATTGAAAAATGTTTCATGTTTTTTTCTTTCTAATACAGAGTATTTAACAATGTTGTAGGATCGTTTTTCAATTTTGCATGCCTTTCATACGTGAATTATACACTTCAAGTTGAATATTTAATGTTTGTTAATGACATTTATCAGTCAAATGAGTATCTTTTGAAGGAATAACAAATGATAAGTATTATTATTATCTTTCAGGTACTTGAACTGGCGGGAAACGCGTCAAAAGATTTAAAAGTCAAACGTATCACCCCAAGACATCTTCAGCTTGCCATTCGTGGTGACGAAGAATTGGATAGTCTCATAAAAGCAACTATCGCAGGAGGAGGTCTGTATGACACCATTGTTATGAGATTTTGGAATATTTATTTATATATTAAATTTTTGTTTTCATTTTAATCAATTGTTCATATTCGATACACAACTTATTAAATGTTTTGAATGGAAATTTTGTGTGAAACATTGAATGGAATATTTTTTTTGCAGGTGTTATTCCACATATCCACAAATCGTTGATCGGAAAGAAGGGTTCGCAGAAACCAGCATAATTTAGTGGTTTATTCAAAAAAAAACATTTCAAGCTATGTAGGCAAAACAGACGAGAAGCAGCAGAGTGATTGTTGACAAAGTGTACCTACGTTACTAAATTGATGGCGAGACTGGCGTGATATATATATAAATATATATATAGATAGATATATAGATATATAAATAAAACAAATATTGATATAATTTAATATAGGTAATGAGAATTAAAGAAAAGACAAACGGTCACCACGAAATTGACATTCAGAATGAGCGAATTCGTAATATAAGTTCAAAATGAAAAATTTCGGTGTATGCTACACTGCAGTTCTTTGACGAGCGATGCGTTATAGCATGGCTTGATCAAATCTGAAGCAGTTTTGGCGATAAAAAAGAAACGCGGGTAGTAAACGTTTTTGGAAGTTAGAGTATTTAAGAGCTTGGATGTGTTTCATAATTTACAGCTAAACAAACTAGGGGATCTCTGTCCCCTTATGAAGTTCATGGTGCTTAACTTTGTCTCTTTCTTAAACTGTTGCGTGCCACTAAAGACGTTTTCTTAAAATTTGCTATTTAGGAATAGCACGACCATTCGAAAGTGTTACGATGTTTGAAATTATTGAGAGAAAATTTATTTCACGATTTCCTTTTACATTCACTGTTTAATATTTTAGATTTTTATAATAATGTAGATATATAATACTCTGCACACGTGGACACAAGTAAAAGTAAATACACGATCATTCTTGTTATTAAATACTCTTTACCATCTTGATAAAGCAGTTGGAAAAAAGTGTGCATAAAATTTATCTAGATTAAACTTTTAATTTTGGACAGTTTTGGAAGAAGATACTTTTGAAAGTTTGTTTTGCCAAATGCGTTTAATTAATTTTTAAAGTTTTCAGTCTCTATAGGTTTAAATGTAGATATAGAAATATCGTCGAGTAATTATGACTTTGTAAGTATTGTGTTACCAGTTTCTCAACTACGTAAAAATTTGCTACAGTTTAGTAGTTTTGCAATTGATGGGATGTAAATTATTAAAGTGATATATATGATCGAATTGCGAGTACATGTAAGTTATATATCACAGTGTATTAAAATCATGAGACTGGAATCTTTGAAATTGATAAGCTTTTACCCAAGTAAAAGTAAGCTGAAAACTATTTCGGCATTGTAAAACCGTTACATTAAAATATTGAGCTAATCTTATTCCAGTAGCGTTCGTTTCTAAGCAAAAAAGAAAGAAATCCTAATGGAAGATTAGATCAGTCTGAAGTACACAGACAGAATATGTTTCGTACGAATGCAATTCTTTTTTAGTTTTCTTTCGGCGTCTTTTTATTTTATTCACAAAACTATTGTTACTTGTAATTTAGCGTGACTTTCACTGTACCTACGGTATTAAACCGTATATTATATACCAGCCATATGTAAAATGTTCATTTTCATAATAAAGAGAAATTTTATTATTAACTGTTGGTCTACCATCAAAAAGATTATCGAAAATATTCTGTATGAAAGCAGTATACTCGTTTGTACTTTGTGCCTTCATCAAAAAGAAATTTCGAATTGATGTTATAATCAATTAGAAGGTAACATAGATTTACAAGTAACGAATTCTTTTCATAAGTGAATTATTGTACGCAATATCATTTTCAAGCACATGTAACTGTTTTATTTAAAAATATACTTCCTATAATAAAATATGCCTATTTAATTAAAGCAATGTGGACCTCCCGGTGACGATACAAATAAAACTCAATGATAAACGATAATCACCAGCGATGAAATGACAGTTTAGACGATTTTTATAATTTACTTTTCATAACTACACGGTAATATATTCTTAAAGTTACAACTTAATATTAAAACCACCGGCGTTAAATCTACTATATTTAAATATAGTATTATTAACAGTAACATTAAATAAACAAGTTGGCGAAAGGAGAATCAAGAATTGTGAAAGATAACCGATTAAATAACTTAAACTTCAGAATATGGACGTTGAATATTTATCTTATATCCCCATCATTAATTTAGAAAATATTTCTAAAGAACTGAAAACCAGTTATTTTGACTGCCTTGGTAGTTTCAGTTTTATATAAGTATACAATTACATTTACTTTTGATCTAATAAAATACCATTTTATCCACCTCCTATAGGAGCATGAGTATTGATATAATATTATACAAAATTCAATGAAAGATCCCGGTCATTGACCGGTCATTTTTCAGTTATTATGATGTTTAAGGTTCGTATTTCCCACTTCCCCGTACGTAGTGCTGCCATCGATGGGAGCGGCCCCCCACCTCTACCAAACTACCCCCACCATGGCCAATCCCATAGCTCGTTCAAAACCTTGCGGCTTTTCGACGAGTCCTCCATAGTGGGGGAGGTATACCGCCTCGCGCTTGTGTAGAAACGAGATAGCCCGAAGGAAGAACTCCCCACTAAGCCGGTCAGAAACTCAGTTGCCTTTCACGAGGACGGTCGGTTGGGCGACTTGTGCCGTGGATAATAATCGCAAACGTGAGCATCAAATTCTTAACATACAAATTCCATTCGTAGAAACATTGAGCTTCGTTTATTGACTTCGCCTGGAGAACGGAATCTCTCGATGGATCGTGCTCGGATCCGTCGTGAGAGGGCCGAGATTGTACACGCCGGCAACAGCACGCGTGGGTAACGTCAAACGGTACTTGTACTTGGAGCAAAAGTCTCCTTTACTTTCGTGTGTTTCCTCGTCGACAATCCCATCGAGTCTAATAGTGAACGTTAGATGCAACGAGAATACGGACCTAATCGGTGAAACGCGTATTATTACGGTGTCACTTTTGATTCGTTCTGTTGCCGGTGTTTACACTTTTAGGTGAAATTTTTACGCGCGCGAAAAGAGGGCGGGCGAGAGGGGTGAATGGAAAGAGACAAGTTTAGTTTGAAATCTGTGACTACTCCATTTAAGAAGGTATCATCTTTTGTTTCGAAGATCTTCATTGGTTTCGTCAAAGAGTCAACGGCATGATTTCCCTGGCATAACTTCCTACGCAGAACACCTGACTGTACTCTTCGAGGATGACGGCTGGACACGCGGAACGAATTCCACTTCGTGCCCGGTGAGTGTAGTTTTCCTTCTTGAAATCTTTGCGTGACAATGCTCCTACTCGATCAAGCTGTTGGCAAAGTTGTTACGATGGCGTGCCACGGTGAAAGGAAGATCGTCGATGTATCGTACATTTTCGTTTACAAATTTTTAGCGTAACAGCTCTTGCTGTTGTTTTTTTTAATGCTCGAATATTTCCATCTGGTCGATGCAGATGTAACGATGCATTTCGGTGATACTTTCTTACGCTTGAGAATAAACGTTGTGTTTGTGGAATTGGCTGTATATACGTACCTACTTGAACACTAGTTGCTTCAAGGTCGATGAATCCTGTATTGATACTTGTTTTGATTCTTTGGTATCCATTCAGAAAATTGAGCATCGATTAAAGTGGCCATTTTTAGGAGAAGTATTTTTCTACAATGTGTTTGTGTTTTTCTGTTGTACCTTTAAAAATTAAATTTCTTGTTTGGAATCTTTTATGGGGAAAATATCTTGAAGTAATGAAATAGTTTGATTGCTATCGGAGATGTAGATAGTTTTAAATTTCGTTTGACTGATGTAAAGATATATTGTTTTTTTACCGATAAGCGATTTACGGTATTTCTGCTAACTGGCATCCGTTGCAATAACTGTATTCGTGATCTCACATAAGCTCCAGGTTGTGAGGAAACTTGGAAATGATTTTAGTTTCGTTTCACGTTCGATCGTTATCTTAATTGGATCGTAATAGCGTTAGATAAATATAAAAATGTTCAGATAATAAATCTTCAAGTAATAAATTTTGAAATAAGATCGTTATATCAAATATATCGAATTTAATATTGTTGTTATTGAAATATATTAATCGTGTACTGAAATATGTGAATTTTGAAAATAATTGGAAAGTCGACAATAGGAAACTGAAAGTCTAGTTACGTATTGCTATTTGTATGCATACGGCTTTTAACATTTAGTATAAGTTCGTCAGTTTTGCATATAAATCATTTTTTTAACTATAATCCTACAAGATAGAGATATTTTTTGAAAGAAGTAAAAATATTTATTTCCTAAGGTTTAAATATCGAATCTCTCTCGAAGATTATCTATTTTGGATCTTTATACGAATTTATGTTAAATTTTCAATCGTAGAATTGTCTCGTATTGAACATCTTTATATTATTACTGATACTTAACATTCAAAAACAGTTTATAAAATTGGCCAATCTCCCCATGTGACGTAAATACAATAGTACATTTTACAATATATTGTTATAACTGCACTTGAATATATAAAATTTAATTCTCGATTCCTGAGGCTATGGTGATGAAGTGGATATATTTTTTAAATAGTGAAGCTAATTGTAAGTTTAATACCTTCGGCGTCACCTCTAGGGAATCTTTCCTCATGTGGCATGTACAGTGGGTTGCCAAATTATTAGGGACAGTCACAAAAAAATTGTATTCGTAAAGTATTAGTCTTAAATTTATTAGATTTACACCGTTTTCCAATAATAAAAGCTTTAATTATATAGAATAGTTATTTATGACATAAAATAAACACAAAAAGAGACAAATAAAAAATAAGTAAAAAATTAGGCGACGTTAGGGCAGTTCAATATTTGGTGATGAAACCAGAGGGATAAAATAATTATTTTTTTATTACTATATTTTGGTAAATAATTAAATTGTATGACAATATAATAGTAAAACTTACATTTTAACTAAATTTTAAAAAACAAAAATAAAAATTACTTTGATTAAAATATTAAAACTCGTCCTTCACCCATTAGCGTCTAAAGTATACTGCGACTCTCATGCTGCTTAAAAATGTATAAAAAGAAATATATCACTTAACTTTCAATATCCACTTGAAATTTAAGTAACAGACACATGGCAATCTCAAATAACACAATTCTGCACGGTTTGAACCACTTAAAACTGCAGTCAAGTGCGCCTAAAGTAAGAATCTGAAAAAAAATGTGGCTGTCCCTAATAATTTGGCAACCCACTGTATATTGCAGTCTCGGTGGTTCGGAGCCCATCTAAATCTGTAGGTCCTTAAAAAATAATTCTAGTAATGGCTCTCCAATGTGCAGAATTAAATTTATGGTTTCTGAGAATATGATCACGAAACGGATGCAGCTTCACTTTTTTAAATAGCGAAGCCAAGTTGAATCCTTTCGTCCCCAACTCTGCAAAATTTTCCTCATGTTACACATATATTAAAGTCTCGGTGGTTCGGAGCCCACCTAAAACTGAAGGTCCTTCGCAAAATAGTTTCTGTAATTGTACTCCAATATGTAGAATTAAATCTTCTGGTTCCTGAGACTATGGTAACGAAACGTATGCAGCTTCACTTTTTTAAATAGTGAAGCCAAGTTGAATCCTTTCGTCGTCACCTCTGGGGAATTCTCCTTATGTGACATGTACCTATATTATAATCTTGGTGGTTCGGAGCCCACCTAAAACTGAAGGTCCTTCGCAAAATAGTTTTACTAATTGCACTCCAATATGTAGAATTAAATTTATGGTTTCTGAGAATATGGTCACGAAACGGATGCAGCTTCACCTTTTTAAATATTGAAGCCAAATTGAATCCTTTCGTCGTCACCTCTGGGGAATTCTCCTTATGTGACGTGTATATTATTGTCTCGCTGGTTCGGAGCCCACCTAAAACTGAAGGTCCTTCGCAAAATAGTTTCACTAATTGTACTCCAATATGTAGAATTAAATTTATGGTTTCTGAGAATATTGTCACGAAACGGATGCAGCTTCACTTTTTTAAATAGTGAAGCCAAATTGAATCCTTTCGTCGTCACCTCTAGGGAATTCTCCTTATGTGACATGTATATTATAATCTTGGTGGTTCGGAGCCCACCTAAAACTGAAGGTCCTTCGCAAAATAGTTTTACTATTTGCACTCCAATATGTAGAATTAAATTTATAGTTTCTGAGAATATGGTCACGAAACGGATACAGCTTCACCTTTTTAAATAGTGAAGCCAAGTTGAATCCTTTCGTCGTCACCTCTGGGGAATTCTCCTTATGTGACATGTATATTATAGTCTCGGTGGTTCAGAGCCCACCTAAAACTGTAGGTCCTCAGTAAAATAGTGATAAACATAGAACTTAAAAGTCTAACTGTTTTCGGTAACGACATTTTTCAAATAATCACAGAAATTAACATCTAATTAGAAACTGGCGCGTTCGTTTGAATTTCGTACTTTAGAGTCCTTCTTTGAAGGTGCATCCTTTTTCCTTGCAATTGTTAGCAGTGTACGAATGTTTTCTGTAATCTAAATACCGCCGCTTGGAACGCAAGGTCGGTTGATCAGCAACGTCATCGAGGCGACGGCAAATGTTGCGGTGAAAGTTTATTCCTTATGGTTGGGATCTCTCTCACTCTGCACACCACGTTCATGGAGGAACGAACACGGAATTGTTCTTAGAACGAAAGTCTTCAGCTAGAGCTTGAGAAACCCGTACGTGAATGCAAGAAATTTCTCTATTTATTGTAAATCGGACTAATTTTATTCATTAATTGCGACAAATTGTAACGTTAATGTATCAGACAACTATGAATACCTCCAGTCTTTTTTTCCAAGAAGTCTTTTACTTGCTACTTTTACTTTTAACTACTTCATAGAATACTTGTTAACCCTTTGCGGACGGAGATATTTTCGGATATTGACGGATAATCATTTATTTGGTTGTCCAAAACCACCTTTATTTCAGAAATTTCGGTTACTGATGTATATAAATTATAAATTTCTCTCTTCTTAATTATATCTTATCGGATGCAATCGAATTTTCCAATTTTAACTGTGTATACTTACGGCGATAAACTATAATTAAATTTTTTCTCAGACCGCATATATGCGTCGTTAGTCCGCAAAGGGTTAAACTAGTACTGCATCATCACGTTTTCTTCTTCTTCAAAATTGCCAAATATATTAATCAGAATCATCTAACGAATAATTGCATTATAATATATTTCTTGAAATACAATTTATAATAGTGTGTATCAGGCGATAGCAATGTTTTAAGTGTTTTATCTTATTTTTCAGAACCATATGTAAAGTAAAACAGTGTGTTTAACATTTCGTAAATTGAATTTCGAAATTTATTGGAGCAGACTCTGGATACTTAATCTACTGTGGATTGTCCGATTGCGGTCGTAGATCACTGATTGAGAGATATATATCGTTCCGATGCGTTTGTTAGTTTCATCAAGCAAAGTGTTACCTCGATTGTATAGCTTAAATAGGTACTTGATTGTTGCAATTACGAGGGAGTTGCAAATGCGTGAATAAGATCGGTAAACACATTTATAGTAGATGCTCGATACAGGGGAAGAAGGATCGGGTCGTTAAGGAAAATTGCTTCATTACTAAGACCTCGCAAGATGCGTCTTTTAATTGCTCTTCCGACTTTCATTGTGAGACAAAGACTTGTAAGGCTTGGCAATTTAATGTAATATATTCCAAGTTCTGTCAAGGACTTCTATAAATGTTTAGTACTTTCTCGAAAATTCTACATTATGAAAAAAGTATATTTTGTGGTATATAGTTTCTCTTAGCTTTGAATTTCAATTTTAAATCTATGAAATAGTGATTAACGTTCTTTATTAGCATGTTTATAAGAATATAAATAAGTAAATGACGTGGTAAATGATGTGGTAAATGATGTGGTAAAAGATTTGTTCTAATTTCTATTAGGAACTTGAGAAACAAGTTTTACCACTTTGTTTCGTTATTGATATTCTTATACATATATGTTACTACCGAGTTTCAGTAGTTATTCCATGTAGCAAAACTGAAATTCAAAATTAAGTAAAACTATATACGATTATCTAGAAATTTTTGAAATTGTAGAATTCTCCGCGTTTTTAAAACTACATGTGTTCCTAAATCTTGCAATTAGCGCTGTAACATGATAAATCCTGCTTCATGAAGCTCGCAATAAACGCAGTGTAATTAAAGTGTAAGAATTACTTTAAAATTCTAACGAAATTTAAAATACATTTTTCTCTCGGTCTACAAATATTCAACGTCATTTCTTTTGTCAACATTTTCATTATCTCATCTGTTTGAACACTAGAATCACCAGGAAAATCGAAATGACAGGTTCCTAATTTTTTATAAAAATTCTTTGAATTTACAGAGCAGTCATAAAGTAAATATTGCACATCTACCTTAGAAAACATAGATTATTTAATTGACCATTGTTTTCATTTTTGATTTCCACTTGTTCCAAAGAACTTAGTATGTTACTTGAGTTTTTAATACATTTAAACACAATAGATTTAATAATTCTATTATTAACTCTTTCAAAGTTACAATTATTGTTATCGCACTAGCATCGCCTTCAACAATTTGACTACTTTTGCAGCATCGACATTGTTTTTAACGTTTTACATAAATATAACGAAATTACAAATTGAAAATTCTACTCTGAAAGTAAACAATTTTTTAATTAACACTAGATTTACGGATATGGATTTACCTATTTTTCTGAAGCGAGCCAAATCGAATCATACAAGAAAATTGAAATTTTTTGCGCAGAAAATAGTTCCAAATCAATTGAAATGAAAGATTTATTATTAAAAAATTAACCAACCAATATATTATATATGTAGTAATCAAATTTCGAATGAGTCAAATTGACTCCGTAAATTTAGTGTTAAAGAATACAAAGCATATTGGCCACCTACCGATGTATTTTTACATGAAATTAAAGTACGCTCATGTCAGAGGTAAAATGTAAACTTTAGTTCAGCTAAGTTGTCGTAGTTTGTCATGTTTTTCAATGATATTTACGAGTAGTTTGACTTCGCGGAGTCCCGATTCAAGAACGCAGCGCGATCCGTTAGCACATCCTCTGGGTCATCGACCATACGGTCGCATAGAATACTTGAGAAGCATGACTCGTACGCGATAAAGGTCGAACGTCCTCTGGATAGGTATCAGACGAAACTATTTTGTTGATATGGACAGGATGAAAATACCAGAGGCATCTATTCCCACTTGATAATGTTTACAATTATTAGGAAATGGAGCTGTGATGTATTTGAATAAAGAAATTTGTATTTGAAGGAAATTTTGTTAGTGATACAATCAGTATGAAATGATCAGAGGTGTCTGCTTTTGTTGATAGTGCTGTATCGGCTTTTAGAAAAAAAGACCGTGAAATGTTTGGATAAAGCAAGTTTATTTTTGATGAAAATTTCCGGAAAGTTTGTCAAATCGATCATATTAGATGGGTTAAATAAGCATTATTCTAATTGGAGAAATTCCGGCATCTTAACGTTTTTGTTATTGATGAACAGATAATTTTGCAGTTACAAGTGAGAAAATTTGTTTCTATTTGAAATATTTTCGGTGTTTCAATTCCATCTAAAACCGTCGATTTTTTGTAACTAAACCCTAGATCACTAACCTTCGTCGATTCGACGACACGGATTTAATAAGTATGCCATATTAGTTAACGTTATCGTAATAAATAAATACCTATCTTTAATAATAGAAAAAAACATGTTTAAATTTTATTTAAATAATACCCTTTAACCCCTTTTGTAAACACCGTAGTCGAAGAGACGAAGGTTAGTGTTAAGCGTCGAAAAATAAGGATGGTGATCTAGGGTTAAGAATAACAGAACACCTTGCAATTTCCATTAACTTCGTAGAATGTAAATCAGGAAGGTGTTCGCCAGGATGGTAAACTTTACACTTGCCGAATTTACTCTACTTGGTCATTTGGGAGTACGTTGTACAAACACTATATGGCACCATAGAAACGGTTGTGCTTAGTAGCCTGAAAGTTCGAAGTAACACGAGTAGCAATGACAGTGAGGTGCCCGAAGAAAGTGGTAGTGAAAGTGAAGCGATTTAAATGAAGTAGATACCGATCAATAGAATTACGTCAGATTCAAGTTCACAGGATAGAATAGGCTATCGAAAGAGTCGCAGAATAATATAAATATCGGGCTACTTTCTATCTTTATTCTCTAGTAATGTAATTTGTTTTTTCGCTAAACTTGAAATTAATAAGTTGAACGCCATTGGTATTTGACTCGTTTTATTATTTCTACTGAAATGATACTTTTTCTATTAAATTCGCATCCTTATAAAGTAGAAACTTTACAGATACAGATAAATAGATATTCGGCAGATCTTGATCTACTTAATGCCAATATTTAAATATGCAGTATGTCCGAAAATTCACAAATATTGCAATTTAAAAGTTACATGTAATTGCATCGCATTCCCATGGCGGTCAACGTGTTAATAGACAGGCTTACTGGACAAATAGAATGACTTATGTTTATTAGTTTATTTTTTTTCATCTTGGACTTATTGTTTTAAGTTTATTCGATATTGAATTAACTGGCTTCAAGTCTTTTATTTTAAAAATCATTATATTCTATTGTTTGTTGATAAATCTTTCACAAGGAAGTTAAAATTGATGTTAAGGATATCACTTAATTGTTTCACAATATTGCGAAGCAATCTTTTCGGCGATTTAAAACTCATATGAAACTGTAAGTCGCAGGCAAAATGACTATAATTATCGAAGCGGAAATACAGAGAAGCACCAACCAAGCAATTTTCCGAAGTTTTCGATTCAAAAATTCTATAGGACTCATCCTGCAGGTGAGGTGTAAATTTAGCACATCCTGCAGAAAGTTTAAAAGAAGCAATTCTTCCGGTTCTTTATCTGCGGTTTTGCTTCCTCCGATATAACACTTGCATTCAAATAGTATCTGTAGTAGAAGCATTTGGATAAAAAATACAGGAAAGATTTTGATAAAGTGAAATATAAGTAAATGTTTTCTTTAATTTCATTATTAATTTCTCGTTGTTTTTTAATTTTGATTGCACAAATTGGTAATTTCGCGATTCTCACTAGCACTGTGTATCACGGTGAACATAATAGCGGGGAATGTGGATATTATTGTTTTTTTACAGACTCGAAAGATTAATGCATCGTATTCGATGTAATTTTGCATGGCGCATTGAACTGTGCATTGCTAATGAGAAATAACACATTGGGCGTATCGCGTATTGTACTGTTATATCAATAAATCATGTATTGCGTATATTTCCCTATGTTTCCTGATACCATGGCCATCCTGTGTTACGATACATTTGTATTTCATAAGTATGTTTCTAGTTTTCATACCACTCAAGTGTTATTTGCTTTATCCAAAACAATATTCTTTAGCTAACAAACGGTTTGGACTTTGATGTAGATTTTTCACGTGATTTTTTTACTTTTGGTGAAGGTTTTGGATGGACCAAAGTGTTATGAATGGAAAGTACACAAATTCCTATAGTCGAGAGAACGTAATTATTAAAATTATTAAAATTACGGGTTTTATTTCGTTACGATAATAGGATTAAATAATTTGAGAAATTTTTGTTCTAACTTGTTACAATTTTATTGAGACTTCAATTACTCTTTGATATACTCGAAATAGAAGATCTATTTTTAATAATAAAATAGATATTTAATAGTAAAAGTTATTTACGAAATGTGTCGCATTTTTTCATTATAATTATTCTCTGGTATGTGCCAGATGTTTGAGTTCACAGTTGTTATTCGTTTCAGAAACAATAGCAGTGGTGTTACTTACTTAAATAAAAATCTAATATACAGGTAGTCCTCGAATTTCGCACATAATTGGTTCCTGAAAATGTGTGCGAATGTTGAATGTTCGAAAGTAGAGGGCCATCTGTATCCCATTCTATCATATATTTACATTTTTTCCCATTTTATTAGTGTGCGCTGAGTTCTATGAGACTATCATCTCTGTTAACCGGTTCAGATTGTTAAAATATCCACACAATGGTTGCGTTATCTCGCAATACACACTGATGCAATACAAAATAGGCAATAACTTCAATTTTTCAAATGTTTTAGTTATACCTTCATAACTATCTAAGTACATCTTGTGTATTGTACAATGGACACTTGATAATTTCACAGTAATTGTGAAACAATGATATTCGTTGTAAGAAGCTCAATTTGTGCTGCATAAATGTAACACGGAAATGAAATCTCATGAACGAAGGAGACTATCTGTATCAAAGAACAGTTCTACGCAATGTCGAAAGTTTAATGATAAAAGTTCCCCGCTACATCCTTATACATTTCACGGATCGCGTTTGTACATCGCGTGCCGGCTTAAAAAAAGAAACAAATCGCAGTAATTGTTCACGCGGATGACGCGATTTCCTTTGATCACGCAAAGAGAAGATACGCGATACCCTTGTAACGAAGTAATGCCATCAACGTGGATTACACGGTAATGATTACACGCCGGTAGTTAACAAAGACGTACAATAAATTGCCCGAGTGTCGTAGAAATGCTGGAGGTGAAATCCTGAATTTTGAATTTTTTTAAACGAGATTTTGAATGGAAATATAAATTTTGTTCATGCCACGGGGTGAATTAAAACGAAGCACTTAATTTCTATTTCTTTGACACATGTATAACCCAGCTGTTTGAGCACAATAGACTGGAGTATGTGTGATTTAAAATTCATGAGAAATTTTTGCAGGTCGTAGGTTTAATTTAGAGTCGTTTTATGTTTCCTTTCTTTCTTGCGTTCTTAGGATTTAAAATATTGATTATGTTACACATGCATTCACCCAGCTTTATTATTTTAATGTACTATTCGTATATTTTTTTTTTGGAACATAATATTCATGTTTTATTTTTGATGCGGCTAGATCTTGTTCAAATGATTATTTATATCGAAGCAAACAATATTAGAGAAATATTATAACAAATTGTAGAAAAATTATTGAGGTACTGTGCGTGGCTGAAAGACAAATAGGGTTGAAAGTGACAAACGAAAGAATGGAGAAAAAGAGGAGAGTATGGGAAAAAGACATAGCTAGCTTCACCAGGCCATGTCTGCGATGGGTGAGTCGAGTTAACGGTTATCCTATTGGTATCCACACGGTGATATACACGGTGATCCGTAATTCGTAGCACTCGAAGGATTTGACTTTTATTACTTCTCTACCTCCTTAAATATTTCCTATTCAAAATGATCAAGTAGCGATGGAAAATGCAGAGATTATTCCTTCGTAATATTTATGTAAGTCTCGGCGATTTGCACTTGCCTAAAACAATAGTCCCTAAGCAAAATTAACCATGTCAGTAAAAGCTGAAATACACAAAAAAAAAGATTCTTCAATTACTTAAAGCAAATTCCTCGGATCTATGATGGGTAAGGAGATACAGACTCACGATCAGACTCTTAATCAGTAAGCTCGTAATCAAATCGCCCGTAATTTTTCAAAACTTTCAAATTTTTCCTACACGTCATGTATACTACAACCTCGTTAGTTTAAAATCAATCTAAAACAATAGTTCCCAAGCAAACTAACCATACAAGTTAAAGCCGAAATACACAAAAAAAATTCTTCAATTACTCAAATCAAATTCTTCGGGTCTATGATGGGTAAGGAGATACAGACTCACGATCAGACTCTTAATCAGTAAGCTCGTAATCAAATCCTCCGTAATTTTTCAAAAATTTCAAATTTCTCCTTCATGTATACTACAGCCTCAGTAGTTTAAAATCAATCTAAAACAATAGTTCCCAAGCAAACTAACCATATAAGTTAAAGCTGAAATACACAAAACGAAAATTCTTCAATTACTCAAATCAAATTCTTCGGGTCTATGATGGGTAAGGAGATACAGACTCACGATCAGACTCTTAATCAGTAAGCACGTAATCAAATCCCCCGTAATTTTTCAAAATTTTCAAATTTTTCTTATACGTCATGTATACTACAGCCTCCTTAGTTTAAAATCAATCTAAAACAACAGTTCCCAAGCAAACTAACTATATAAGTTAAAGTTGAAATTCACAATAAAATAATTCTTTAACCACCCAACGCAAATTCTTCGAGTCTATGGTGGATAAGGAGATATAGACTGAGAATCAGACTCTTAACCCCTTGCCATACCATAACGAGTGATACTCGTGCTGCTATAAATTCGAAAGGAAATTTTCAAGTTTTACAAAACCTATTAAATTGAAAATATCAGTGAGATGCGACACGATAAAATTATTTCTATAATACTTTACCGACCGGTATTTTTTTAACGTTCAATCCACTTCTGATTGGTCACTTGCCCGCAATTAATTCCCTGATACCGATATCTCTTCAAAAATTGCAAAGTTTCTTCACTGAGTCCTTGGCACAGTTAACCGCAATGATAAATAATAATTTATTAATTACTGTAGCAACCAATTGATAAGTTAACAGTCCAAAAATGTCGGGCCCGAAAAGCCGATTAATCGGCTACCGGTCGGTAAAGTATTAATATTACTTTATATTATACTATATGTCAAGAATCACTGATCAATGTTTATTTTACGAATTTAATTCTGAATTATTGTGGAGGCAGTCACAAAGTAAATAACACGACAAGGGGTTAATCACGAATACTACATCTTCGATGGTTCAGAACCCATCTAAACTGGTGGTTTCTAGGCAAAATGATCATAACTACCAAGGCTGAAATACCAAAAAACATAGAATTTCTATCGCACGATGAGTTACGGTAAAGTCTGTACATGCTATCTGTTCCAAGTACGAGTAAATGAAATATAGTTTCTACAGTATGCGTAGAAACGTTCCACGCCCACTCGATGCAAGTTCAACGGTATGCGAATACATACGGCTAATCCTGTTGCGTGTATCTTCACCTCTTACCACGTGCAGTTGCAGGAGCCACGTAGTATTCGCTTGGTTCAGCACTGCATCTAAGATTGCATATATAACCGACGTTGGTCGAACAAGCCGTAGCTGGCGCTTAAGTGTCCTTGCTTGAATGTGGGATAGGAGTACCATAAAAGGATTGCGTGAAGGAAACTCGTGCTATAGCATAGGGTGTGCACAGTGGGGGATGCTTTGTACTGTAGAATGCTTCCTGGATGATAGAAGTACTTGTTGAAGGGTTCATATCAGGAGGGACGAGTTTTTATGATGGATTCGAAGTACATGTAAACGTGTTCCTGCGTTCGGAACGTGGCGATAGGCGTGTACAGCGTGTTGATGAGTTTTTAGCGTTAATTGCATTTAGAACGTAGCTTGGAGAGGCTGAACATGGGAGAATTCTTGAATGAAGGACCATTGAGGATTCTTCTTGAAATTAATAAGGTTAGTTGAGGTGAGATTTTATAAGGATACGATTTGAAATGTTAGAAATGTGGGAAGTGATGCTGAAGAAAATGTTTGCTTGAGAAAGTGATCAAAGAAGAGTTTAGGAAGAGTTTAATGAGGTAGAATCGATCGATGTGGGAGGGTAAGGAATTTTGATAGTGTGTCTCTACGGGGTACTAACAAATTTAGCATATTGTTCGTATGAGAATTATTTAATAATTTTTTTGTAACTATGTACATTTGATGCAATTTTTTTGTAATGATCGATGTAGGAGTTTTCGTGATTAAATAGGTTTCATTAAGATAAAGACACTGTAGAACTTCGGTAAAATTCGGTAGGATGAACATGTAGGTAATACTTTGTGTATGGGAAAGATAATCTGAAATTATTGTAGTCTATTGTTACCTAAAATTAATTTTTCTTTTCTTCTGGCACTACTAGTAACTGTAGCTATTGAAAAATACTTGATAGAAATATAGAAATTGAAATTAGAGTCAAATTTAATTTGAAAAAAAAAGTGAATGTTGGTTATTAATTAGCCAGTACAATGATATAAGAATTAACATGTAATATTTAACAAACCATCGTCGTTGAGCAAAATCAAGAAACAAACTTCAGACCACACATACTCTTTGCTTTTATAATTTGTCAATCCAAACATTCCTGTTGAAAAAACAATCAAATTCACATTAGGAACTGAACAATTTAAGGTAGTTCTAGCTGGATTCAGAACTAAAAGTTTCTTTTTTCATAAAAAATGAAAAAAATTGCGTAAGAATTAATGCAGGGGCTAACTTCACAGAGGTCATTTCATTCACTTTTTAGACATTAAAAAACATCTTTCTCTATAACTATGAAGTAAAAAATTATGAAGAAATTCAATAATATTCCAAAAGCATAAAATAATACATTGCTAATTTTTTATTAGTATCCATCGACTCGTTTTTTTATTAGAAAAATAAAAAAAAGATTTTACGGACTCAGCAAAAATTTTTTTCCATAAGTCCCATGTTAAATATGTTATTTTTAAACACGATTTATTCATAAACCGTGTGGACGAACTCGTTGAGATTCCGGTTATAATTATAAAATATCATGAAAAATATATTTTCAAAATTTTAAGGAAATCTATCGAAAAATGATAAGTGCCTAGAACTACCTTAAAGCAAAGTAATAGATTTTTTCCCTCGTTACACAAACGCTACAGTTTTTGGTGGTATCCTGGAAACTCCCCTAAAACTGTACGTCTTCCTGGTGGTTACAGTTGAGAGTAAAAACACAAACAAATCTCAGAGACCATGACTACTGTACAGATAGTCTCTCGGACTAAATAGAATAAACTCAGAGTTGCGTCAAAGCATTGTACTTTTAATCCCTTTGTCCTCGAAGTTACACCTCCCAGACACAGAGAATTGCATTCTACCAGAATTCTACCAGAATTCTACTTCAACTATGCCCTAGCATCCGTTAATTTCTTAGCATCTCACAGGAAAGAGAACACCAGTAAATGACCCTTTGTAGTCTAGGTTAGATATCTAACCTATCTCGAGATATTCGACGTAACAATTATAAATAATTTGTTATCTCTCATAATAAATTTGTTGTCTTCTTTCAAGTATTCTTCGATGATTATAATTACCGCTGCTGGAACGTGTTTTCGTTCGAGATATCGATACAGAAGAATTGAAAATATCCATATCCATTTTCCGGACTTCGTCACTGCCTTGAATAATTTAATATTCTAAACTACAGTTGTGAGATGAAGACGTGCGATATCGATTAGTTTAGCTCGTTTTTATTCGCCAACGTATTTGCAAAGTGTTCCTTCGATACATCCCCGATACATCTGGTCGCTCTTTTAGTGGGAAAAACCCCGCACCAACTGCCAAAATACCATAGTCCACGATTATACACCATAAGAGCAGCGCTTCACAATAAATAAACAGCGCCAAAACGCGAATTGTTTGTACAAAGTTCAACAATCGCTGTCATCAAATAATAGTTTATAGCCAAAAGTGTGCATTTCCAAAAAATTAATTTTACTTAATTGACAAGGAATTACAAAACTAATTTGGATTACAAAGGAATAAATGTCTTGGTAATACTTCTACTAGGAGTTACTTAGCTATGGTGGTTAATGGAGTAAGGGATCGAATTAGTAACCAGCAGGGTTGAGTTTAAAATTTGCAACAATTCGCAATAAAAATAAATTTTTCAAATAAAAATAAATTCGCAATTGTTGCTATGTGAAATGTACACCATACTTTTGGTGCCTCGAAACCTCTTAAAAGCGATGGGTCCTAGATAAAATTAAATATTAGTTAAATTCTAAAAAACGTAAAGCAAAATGGACATCTACGATTATTATTTCTAATACTTTGACATTTTAAAAGTCCATATTGCAAGTAGATTTCGAAAACTCGACTGCCAACGAGTTGAAGCTCGGAATTTCAATTTTTTTTGCAAAATTGAAGAAACTGAAAATCAACACCGGTTTACGGCAACTACGAACGCGCGATGTACGATAAAGGGATTTTTGAAACTGTTCTCGGTGATGTTCTCTGTCGGTTTATCAATCGCCGGTGTGATATTCGTAGGTAGAATTGGAAAAGGGAGGATGCATCCTATCTGCAGGTACACAATGCCATGGAACAAATACGGATATACGAGGGAATTCAACTATTTAGTAGAAAGCGTCGTAACAGTTAACGGTCCCATCGATCGATTAACGGTCTCTGTGTTTTACGCTCGGTAGAAACCGTAACGCAAGAGGAAAAAATGATTTTAGTTATTTCTTTTCCAAATTATTACTTGCATTCTGTGGAAATAAAAAAAAAAATAAAATCCTCGTCACTTTGTAACTCTTCGCGTGACTTTTCATATATTTGCGAGGAATTTTCATTAAAACTGTTTGATAATTTAAATTTGTAATTGTATAGTTCTGATTTTTCAACGAAGAATTCATATAAAATTCAAAATTTAGAAGAAAGAGAAATTTATCGCTGGAAGTAGTCAAAATAACAATTTCTTATTTTTCTTTTTTTTTATACAAATTTTGCAAATTTACCTTTCTTATTGTGACCTTTTCAATCGTCTCATTTGACCTTAATTAGTCCTTACAATCTTCTTCTACAGAATTCCAAATTTTGGGTGACTAAAATCTTAAAAAATTTTGCACACTGAATACGTACTATTCAGAATAAGGTTAATATAAAAAAAAGTAGAACAAAATCTTATTTTTTAATTGAAAATAGACTACGAGTCAGCAAGACACTACGAACTTTAGTAGTATTTCTTTAACCCCTTCAGACCCGAATTTTTTTTCGTTTAAGACAATATTTATTTATTTATAATATGTAAATGTATATTTTAATGGGCATATGGTCCTTACACAAAATTTGTAACATTAAGGAGATCCTGAGAAACATTTGTATAAAAAAATAAAATTCATTATGTGTTGGAACTAAGTAAGTTTAAACCTATACGTAATAAAATACAGCACAAAAAGTATTATTTACATTACAATGTGCACAGGGTCCGAAGGGGTTAAAGGAACGGCTGATGATCAATATATTTATATATAATAGATTTAACACCGTTAATTCTAGTGTTAAATAGAATATTTTAAAAGGATCTTCTCGCAAAGATATTACAGTCGACCCTCGACTTTCGCACATAATTGGTTCCTGAAAATGTGTGCGAATGTTGAACGTTTAAAAGTAGACGAATACAGGAAAAATACGAAAAATTGTATTTTAATGTGGTTTCTTTATAAACTTGAGATTCTCTAACATCTAGTAGCTAATATTAGAAACAATAGTACAATGTTAAAACACCTCTAATAGGCAATTAGTGAACACGAGCTGCAACACTTCTTGGCAGTGGCGAATGAAAGCAAACATTTTCTGAAATAGCGACAAAAAGCTTTAAAAATGGAATTTTTAAAAACGTGCGAAATAGCCTAATTGTGCGAAAATAGAATGTGTGAAAGTCGAGGGCCGCCTGTACTTCGTGCCAATGATAATCTATCGACTAATTGTGTCGGCATTCGAAGTACAGGAGGAGCTACTTTCTTGATAAACTTTAAACAATTTTAATTTTTAATATCGAAGATGTGCTGGATATTTAAATCCATTGTTGCGAGATTTGGGAAGGAAATCTCTTAAGTGCTAGAAGCATGGTTGGTACGTAACTTTCCTCATTAACTTTAACTCTCGCTTTTTAGACGTATGAACGACGGGAGCGGTGTTCTCCCGCTTCGAAATCCCCATTGCGCAACACACGAGATTTCGCTTCTATTCAGGCTCGTGTGAGAGAGTTCAGATTCTCGAAATTTCTACGATAGAACCGCGGAAACTGTTCATTGTTCTAAGAAGAACTCATTGTCCCCCGTGAATCTTAGTGCCAATGACGAGGCGGTTCTTTGTCGCATAAATTTAGCGTCTTGATGAATAGCGTCATTGTTGGGTAACTCAGTTATCGAATGCTCTCACCCGTTATTATTGTTAATAATTTGTATTGCCGCTACGCGCTTCAGATTATGATGTATTATAAAACGTATTGATGACAGCAAAAAGTAATTGAATAGAAACGAGTTTCGAGAATAATACAATTATAAATGTAAAGGTGTTGTTATATTATAAATGTAAAAATTTGTACGTTTCATTTGAAATGTTCAAATGTTATTTCTAGACTGCGGATGTTTATGCAAATTTCGAGTTTCACAAATGCAGGTGAGACAGGAAAACTTATCAAGGGATTTATTGCACTTAATAAATATTACAACAAATACCATACTTTGGATATTTTAGATATATTTTTATACCATGTTCTTTTTGTATATTTTAGTCGTATTTAATTTGTCATAAATGCATAAAAATCTGCAGTCTAGTTATTTCATTTGAAACTTGTTTGAAGCATGATGGTCCAAAAGTCATCTATTATATACCTACTAAATAATTCACATTTATTTTTTTATGTTTGGAAATTAACCTGGAATTTATTTTTGATTAGTTTTGTAAACTATGTTACTCAAGTAGCTGAAAATTCGTTTTTAATTAGTAGAAGTCAATAGTAAAAAAAGGTGTTATACTTTAAAGAGATTTAATAACATTTAGACCACCCTTGACCTTTTAGCATTTTCGACATTTATTTAGTACTGAAGGAAGTTTCGGTTGCGGTACATGCATGCGAAGGAAAATTGCCAGAATCGAACTACTTATCTTATTCCATGTTTGGTTTCCTATTTAATATTAATTTAAGCTCAAAGTTGTTAATGTTAACTAGTTTCTAATTTGAGAGACTTTCCGTTTGAAGTTTAACATTTCCCCAGGAATTAATTACTGTAACTATTACCTTGGACTATAGTTTTCATTGTTACCTAACATTTTTTGCAACACAGTTCGAGAAGTATGATTTTCGCAACCGATTTCCCAAAGCTGTGCAAGGTTTTGAAAAGTGATAAAGTTATGAATGAACGTAGACATTATATTCTTAATTCTGACAACATCTGCTACTTCATTCTAACAGAACACTCATTAACACATTGCGTTCGACATTCTGCTGTTTTAACACTTTACCGACCGGTATTTTTTAAACATCCTATACGCTTCTGATTGGTCACTTGCCCGCAAATGTTTCCCTGATACCGATATCTCCTCGAAAATTGCAAGGTTTCTTCACTGAGTCCTCGGCACAGTTAACCACAAGTAATAATTTATTAATTGTCGTAGCAACCAATTAATAAGTTAAAAGTAAAAAAGTGTTGGGCTCGAAAAGCCGATTAATCGGCTACCGATCGGTAAAGTGTTAATGTGCCAGTAGATTTTTAAGCGCTCCCGAGATTTGGTATATTTTATATATTTCATTATTTTGTACTCTTTTAGAAATTCGATATACATTTATTTCGCTAAGTATTTGTCATAAGAATATTCAAAGCTGCGTTGCCTACGTTGATATCTCGTTACACCTACGCAATGTATTAACATTAGAACTACCGGCGTTTAATGTTTATACTGCAACATATTAAACAAATACTTCAAAAAAGAGGAATCAAGAAGTGGAGAAGATGAACAATTCGGTTTTTTATATTTTATACGAGAGACATAAAATATCTGCTGTACGACTCTTCTATAAACCAATGGAATTTTGCAAAAAATTGGGAACCACTCATTTTGCCACCTTTGGTTCAAAGTTCCAGTTCCAGTGTTAAATATTCGATGTAAAAATATAGAACTCGTTCCATCATAAGATATACCTACAAATTAGTTATACAAGTTATTTTCGTCAGTTGAAGATAAAAATTAACAACGAAGGAACAGAAGATCGTTCTTATTTTAGATTTTGATAACTAGCGAGAAATCACTCTCATTCAACTCGTTCATTCCACTCGTATTCAGCTGTTTCCGATGGAACGATGTCGTTTCATTGTTCTTCTCCATGGTGTATTTGCAGCAAGATAGAAAGCGACTAGATGTGGTACTTTTAGTTTCGACGATAAAGCTTGTTCGTATCGCCCCTTGATCGCGTAGCTAGACGAATATGCTTTTGTTGCTGTTTTCTGTGCTATTGCGATGCAGGCCTATGCAGATGTGTTTTCTTATGTTTCGCAATGTTTCGCAAATCCTTCTCTTCGATTCTTCTTTCGTTCACGTATTCTCCAGCATTTCGCATAGGCTGATTTAAGGAGAAAGTGTGATGTCAGAATTTCAAATATCTTTTTATTCTTTGAAATTTATAATTTGTTATATTTCAAATCATTGTAAAAAATAAGAATTTTTAGGAGAGCTAATGGTGAGTAAGGAGGAAAAAGATTTAGATTTTTAATCAGTGAGCCCAAGTTCAAATCTTTCATCACTTTTATATTTTCGTTTTCATCGTTGATATTTCTTTTTCGATGTGAGGTATAAATTAATCTCATTATCAGTAATTCAGAATTCGTATTAAATCTTAGGTTTCAAATATACATTAACCGTGCTGTTCTGCTCATTTATATCTCACATTTGTATTCCTTCCAGTCCATAGTGATCCGGTAAACAAAGGTCCAGATTTTAACACTATTTCTACCACGATTTTCTGTATACCTACTTCAACCAAAAGGTGTCTTTTGACACCTTTTCGTTTGAATGCAATTGATTGCCAAAACTGTTGAGATTTCAAATTATCAGTTAAATGTAGATAATTTGAGGAATATATTTGTTGATACATTGAGGTGTGTTTATTGAAAATTATTTAATCAGCTTGCAAATTCTAGCAGCGGTGTGCAGCTAGTTGTAAAGTCACTGCAGCGGTTTACGCTAAAATGTAATATGACGGGAAATAAGCGAATATCAAAGTTATGCTGCAACTCCTGTATTTTCTGTTACAACGGAAATCGGGATTCTCTAATCTGATTATAACTGATACGGTGCTGGAAAATGGTGTTGATAATTATATATAAAATGGTTTAAAATTGGGCACTGTCATGAAATTCTTAAAGTGTCAAAGTACATCTCATGGTAGAAATAAGTATACCATATGTACATTTTTAGATCTAGGATATGCTGGTGGAAAATGACATTGCTGAATTAATTTAACAACTACTGTATGAAAAATCAAAAAGTTAATTGGGGAGAAATGATTCAACTTAGAGAATAATTTTAAGTTAAAACTTGGAAGGTACCTCTTCGTAGAAATAGTGTTAAGAAATATAAAATATACAAACAGACAGACGTAAATATCAACCCTTAACACTAGAACTACCGGCGTTAAATTTATCACATTTCAATATTTTAAATAACTACTCCCGAGTCGAAAAGTCCAGCCTAAAAAGAAACTTCAAATCCTGGATTCTGTTGATTTCTCATTTGCCGCTTAATTATGTATACCATTTTGAACCTCAAAATCCTCAACTAGTGTGTCTACGCGCCTCAAAGTCCTGTAAATATGATTTTTAGGAGTTATATGGACTGATTAGGTAAAATTTTTATTCCAATTTAATCTGACATCCGCTAAAAATATTTCAGAAGTTCCAAGTCTGTCGACTCGTATTCTAAAAATAGGGCTTTCAGGAGCAAGTAGGAATTAAATTATCATTTTATTCCAAATACATTCTAAAATCTCCCCACTCCAATTCCAATCCAATTCTAAAACTCCTCATTATAGAATGTATGGCTTAATATTGGGCTTACAATTAGATTAATTTTCTAAATAAGGATGCTGAAGATTATTTTGGGCTGTATGAAGCCTAAATTGATCCTAAACTAGGCAAAACTGGCAAAAATTAACAAGTTTAGGGCGACTGTGGAATTAAAATTTGCATTCGTTTATATGTAACATATTTTTCCGTATTCAGCCTAAATATCCTAAGTTATTTCATAATTTAGGAGGATTTTATATATATATATATATATAATAAGAGGGAGTCAAGCGGCAGAAAACTAAATCGATGGGGTAATTTATATTTATTAATATAGACGTAGAATATTTATTCTATGACTCTTATATAAACTTGGAGAATTTTTTGAAAAATTTTATACCAGTCATTTTGACTGGTTTGGTAGTTTTAGTGTTAATGATCGTAAGTCACCTCTCACGTGACAAAAGTTCTTTGGCGAGGAGGCCGTATGTCACATGGGAGGTGAAAGGTCGAACTCTGTCGAAATTCGCTGTCTATAAAATTCGGCGCGATTGTCTTGTCAATTAAGCATCAGCAACGAAGCGATTAATATCTCCAGTAAAATGCCAGTGCCTTCCATAGTTACTTTTTAATATATCAGGCCAAAAAAATGAATACAAAAATTTCATTAGAATAAGAAAAATAACAGTATACTTATGTAAAATGTGCAAAAAAGCTATTCCTTTATGTTGGATGTTGTTTCAAAATATATTATTCAGTAAAAAAACACAAAGAATTATTTGAAACTAAATTATTTATAATGCACCTTCAATAAATAAATAATTTCTATCAAAAATGTTACTCTTATAATACTAAAAATTTTTCGCATATTTACCGAAATCAACTGCAACCTAGTGGAAATTATGTATAGAGAGCTAGTGACCGTTAATGCTTAAATACATTGAATATCAAAAACTAATAATTAGAAAAGAAAAGGAATACTTAAATAAAACACATTTAATAAAATTTCTAATTTTAACTAATAACTATCACTTTGTACATACAAAACAAGTCCAGACGCGCCAAGATTTATAATTCCTGATACATAAAATGTTAATTAGTCTGCAGAAACCTACTGGTTATCAGATTTTAAACTATCTCAAAACATAGTCACGGTCGATGATTCACAATTTCCTCTCTCTTACAGTGCACTTAAATTTTAATTACATTTCATCATCTATTTTTGAAAGGGTGCTGTATGTACTCATCTTTCGCGGGAAAACTAACAGGTTCGTTTGAGAGTCTCAAAGTTCCTTCTTGTAATATGCGAGCGTTAACGTCCTAAAGTACACTTCTAGAGATGAAAATCGACGAATTGAATTATTTACATGAGAACGCTCTTGTCGACAATGCAAGTCGGGCATTCCGCTATGCTAGGCAAACATCTTTAAGGATCAGGAAGCGTTGCGAATCGTAGAAAGTTGTAGCCAGACAAGATGCATTTTCCTTTTCGCCCGGTTGGGTGTTTCGTTGCACGACAAGCATCTGTTGAATAAGAAGCAGATTCCACGAAGCAGCTACTATGCGTGCAATTTCGTAGCGACACATTTTATCGTAATACTTTTCTTAACTACTCGCGAATCGCCGATTTTCTATTTACGCCCGACGTTGATACAAGTGGTTCAGGCATTTTGTAATTATTTCAGTCTGTATCTTGAAATTTAACAATAGATTTACGCCCGTGAAATCTGTTACACAGCAATATATTAACACCCCGAGTCGAAGTTATGAATTTCTGTTGATTATCTCGGACCCTGAAATCATCATTTATGATTCTCTTACATTTTCTTCATATTTCTATTATTCTCCTTAGTTCTCTATTAGTCGTTATATTTCTCTCTTGATTCTCTTTTATTTTCGGAAAATAAATATACAAACTTTTATTAATTAGACATCGAATTGTAATAGATTACAGTAAAAATCCTTTTATTTGTTAATTTATTTCTTATTTATTTCATGTCAACAATGAAGATAAAGATATAAATAATTAAATAAAACCAGCGAGAAATCATATTTTTCATCTTATTATTTAATCATTGTAAAGTTTACTGTACATTCGTCTCTACAACTATCATTCTTTATATACATTTTTAGAATGTTATGAACTTTTCATTTGAGAAGTATTAGATCACTCCAACTCCTTATTATTTACAGGTATTCCTATGTACAGTATATCATTGATCATCATTTTTATGCAAACATTAACAATGTTAATTATGTTAACAGCTTTGATATTTTCACTTAAATTTTCTGAAATTAAAAAGTCTCGGGTTGTATATTGTACTTTATGGTCCTCTAGAACAAACATTTCATCAGGTTCAATTTCTTGTACTATTGCAGTATTAGTTATTACTAATATAACTAAAATGTTATAAAAATAAATTTTCCGTCAAATTAATTTTTTCGTACTTGTCACTCAATTTACTTTTAAAAAAATTAAGTAATATTAATAATTAATAAGTAATGAAAAATTCCTTCTAAAATACAATGAAAGAGGATTAAAGGAGAACCTAGAAAATCTTTTTATAATACTCTTTCGATTTTCTTCAAGTATGCAAACGGAAATATCCGTATCCACAGAGTACCTACACATAATCAAAATAATATAGAGTTTAATGATCAGATCATAGAGATTCTAATTCTCTTTTTATTTTCTTCAAGTATAAAAAATCGAGAAAACCAACAGAAAATCAATCCTTCGACTCGGGGAAATACCTTTAAATCGAAAGATCATATATCGAACAATTAATCCCTTATTTAAATCGGAATTATCGACGAGTACATCGTTATTAGCCTTTGATTTTTCCTGATGCGTGGTTTATGCTCTTGTACGTCGTATTGGCATGTGTCACCTGCCAGTGCGCTATTGCTCCATTATATGGGATAAATGAAAAGCTACGAGCCATGAATGCACAGGACGTGACTTCGATATGTCACGTTTCTGATCCCCCGTTCTATCCAGTCAGTTCTTACTCCTACTTTTCGCATCAGCTATTCCCTCTTGCATATTCCTCGTCTCCTTGGAATTCACCGGTTGAAATCGGGAATTTCAGGTATCGTGAAAGAAGCATTTCATGGGTACATTACCATGCTCTGCCGATCGGAGGTGAATTTTGGGTTTTTTTTTACTTGTGTCACTCCCTAAAAATAACCCCCTATCAGACGGCGCGATGGATGTTACGCATACCGATTTTTATAAATGCTATGGAACGTATAATACCGGGAGTGTATGGAATAATTTTATTGAAATTCTATGTTGGAATTTATTTACATGGGGTATGACGGTTACGTGACTATTTTCATTGAAATACGGGAGGATGTATAGAAACATTTTTAAAACTGCAGGGTATATTGAATGGACTCGATATCTTGCTATGAAAATGCTGTGTTTTAAATCATTTTAAATTGCCGAATGAAAGGATTTTGTGCAAAACTTTGCGTATTGAATTATTTTGGGAATTTTATATAGAATATACAATCCATTTTGGATTTTAGACTTTTGCAGGTTTTCGATTGCTCTACTTTGTTGTTGCGAATAGAATTATTATGAAATTATTATGTTATCATTACAAAAGCATTGTATTGATTATTATATGATTTTATAATGATTATAAAATTATTGTATTGGTATCGTTATATTTAATAGATAGAGCGATTAGCTCGAATTGTGAGATAGATGGGAACGAACTACATTATCAATCTTTGCGAATGTAAACATTGCAATGGAAATGCTAAAAGAAGTTCTGTGAAAACATGTGGAATTTAGATTAAGACGTTTCTGTACATTTGCTATATAATCATTAATTCCTTGCGGTCCAAAAAATTGATCCCTTACAATTAATTTGGCAATGCCGTCTGTAGTTATCTATATTCAAAATTCAAGTTACTGTAATTAAAAGTGTTTTGTGACAAAAAGATATGACAGTTACAGCTGTATATAAGAACGTGGCGGATTAAAACCATTTTTTAACTCAAAAGATGCCTGAAAAAAATAGTTCATTATATTCTTCTTCACCGTCACAACTTTACAGGTATAGTTCATTCTAGCAGGATGTCAGTGAATATATAAGAACGAATAAATAGTAGAATGAAGGCGAAAATAAAGTAGCACAGTAAATAGATAATATATAAATAAAAACTTTAATCTATACAGAGCAGTAGGTAAATGTAAATCGAGTACTAAGGCTTGCACAGGCGAGCAAGTGGTACATTTATTCATGAACCATATTGAAATTTTCATTGTATCTATTCTGGAGTCGTTAGATTTCGATTTTATTATATCTGGAACGTAGTTCTTACAAATTATATTGCACTATGATTTGAAAAATGAAAGTGTAGTTTTTCTAAATGCTCTAGTCCGTCATTTTTTGAGTGCAATAAATCGTACAAAAACCGAATTGAACTAGACGGCAATAAGTTTGTGGCAGATATTTAACATTAGATTTACGGAGCCAATTTGGTTCATTCAAAATTTGATTACTATATGTATAATATATTGGTTGGTTAATTTTTTAAATAATAAATCTTTCATTCAAATTGATTTGAAACTATTTTCTTTGCAAAAACTGAAAAATAGATACATCAACATCCGTAAATCTAGTGTTAACTTCAGTGATTGAAGAACGAGGACTTGCATGAATATGCAAACTAAAGAATGACGTAATATTACATATTTTCCTGTGCCACCATATGGTACATAATTTCTTTCACGATTTTTTTGGAAATAAAGTCTGATAAGGGGAAGGCAATTTCCGTAACATTGACATTTTTTAGCAAGAGGGATTATTCTATGTACAGCGATTTTATACGAATTCTATGTACCGTTCATTAACAATCCTAATTGTATTATCCGAAATTCTAGCTAATCTCTATATAGCATTGTCT
The DNA here is from genome assembly GCA_910591515.1 of Cerceris rybyensis. Taxonomy (NCBI): domain Eukaryota; kingdom Metazoa; phylum Arthropoda; class Insecta; order Hymenoptera; family Crabronidae; genus Cerceris; species Cerceris rybyensis. Next base: position 20,058,287 of record OU342790.1, read on the forward strand.
ATTGATGTACTTCACTTGTTGCTGGTCTAAAGTACAGTTTAAGATATCTCGCATAAAACTTTGGGAGGATCTCCTTTTAAAAGAATTTTGTCGAGGCTTGTTTTCTCATTTGTATGCGCGAACTTTCTCAATTTACGTTCTTTTACCTGCACTATTAACCCCTTGACTTACAACACCAACTGTCCTTGTGGTTCAAGTGACATTTCAAACTAAACAAAGAAGAAGATTCACTCTCACACCAAAGAATATAATTCAGATATAAAAACAGAAATTCCACTCTCGCAAAAATCAACCTACATATTTGTAATCAGACAAGTAATCAACACTGAAAAAACAACAACCAACACAACAAATATCCAATACAATCGACGTCATAAAATTAAACAAACAAATGAAATCAAACACCTACAACAAGTGGAATGCAAAATAATAACTACCTGAAGTGATCCATAGAATTTAATTTTGATAAGAGTAAAATCTCTCGAATTTTCTCGATGTTCATTATCCCATAATGAAATGTACTGTCAAGAAATGAAATATTGGAAAGAATTACACAAACATCCAAATAAGACTTGTCGCAGAGTACACACATGTGTACATATCCACGTACAGCGTTCGGTTCATCGAACCTTCGAATGGCATCGAGCTAACAGACTATCGCTGGGAGTTGCTTCGGACAAATGAAAGGCGCCGAATAAAACGTGACTTCGATATGTCACGTTTCCGATCCGCCACTTCCGCTTCCAGTATCCTCTTGTCGCGTCGAAAGTCTCCAGAGAAACCCAGAGCAAGAAAATGCGATGGAAAGATGTACGATACTCGCGTCTGTGTACATGTCACATGTGTATTATCCATTGGAGGTCGCGCGCACGTTCATCATGCGACACACGTAGAACACACGTAAAAACACAGAACACACGTATGAGCGCACATAGAAACACACGTATGAACACACATAGGAACACACGTAGAGATACAGGTATGAACAAACTCGGAAACACACACGTAGAAACACAGGTATGAACCACATATGAACACACATATGAACACAGGTATGACACACGTAAAGACACACATATGAACGCATACATAGACGCAAATGCATGCACCAAAGTTGGCGATCACACCTGATGTATGCACTTGCGCGCACGTTGGTGCATATATGTATATTTATGTGCATTCTCTCTCTGTTGGTTTGGCGAATGCGAATTTCGAGTTCGTGAAACGTCGTCCGGTAGAATGTTTCCATCAATTTTGGTTGCTGCAGTTGCACGGAGTTCACTTGAAGTACAAATGTGGAGATTATGCTCGATGCATGCCCTTGCAAGGTGGTTGCGAAATTATAATGTAATTTTCGAATAATGAAGTTTAAATGGTGATGTGAGGTATCGGGCGCAGTTGGAACTGATTCGACGAGTTATTAAATATGTAGTTTGTGCGGATATTACGTCTTTTTGTGAATAGAAATTTGTAGGATTTTGTATGATGTTGTGTTGCGATTGATCGTGGGATATTGTGGTGAGGTTTAGGCAAAGTGATTTAGAAAAATTCAGTGGTCATTAACCTGTTAACCGGGCGTGACGTATAATTCCGTCATATCTGAAAGAAAACTCCAGTAAGCTTGTCGATTTTTTCTTCCTTAAAATTTTTAAACGTAATATGTTGAACGCATTACATTTTATGTCATTCGTATCCGTTTAATCCTGACGTTGTACTTTAGATGTAATGATATTACTTCTCATTGTAAAAAAAAATATTCCAATTTGAAACAAGTTGAACAAAAATTAATTCCCCGGTTAACAGGTTAAGAATTATTAATTATAAATAGTGAGTCTTATAACATAGCTATTTGCAGAATATTCCTCCATTCATATTTTTCCATTTTGTAAGAGTGTTAATGTTTATATATTTGTATATATATTAATATAAGAGCAAGTATGTTCGTTGCCGCTGAGACGACTGACTCGCGTTGTCTCAAGGACGAGCCGTATTTTTTATAAATATTCAGTCAGTCGTTTATGGAGATTAGAAGGGAACAGACAGATTATTGAACTACAGATATTTAATGTACGTGTTTAAGAGTTGTTTTCGGTTACGTTAATTAGTTTAGGTTATTAATTTATTAAAATAATAGATTTTGTTCTGGCTTTTCCTCTCTTACAATTTGGAAAGATAAACTCACATAGTTTCAAAACGATTGTAAAATCGTGCAATTAAAAATCGATATTAGATTTCTATTCTCAACATAGTACGATTAAATTATTGCATTAAATTGCTCGTTAGATCGAATACTTTTTCTTCAGATTTCTCTAGATTTGAACTGGAGATACATTAAATATTTTCCACTACCTGCTTTTCGACATAACTTTTAGAATTATATAATCAACTGATAATTGCAAAATCAATTATAATGAAACCGTCCACTGAATTGATCGAGATTGGATCATCAATCGGACATTTCACGGTTTTATTCTTGTGTTTTATTCCTCTTCTTGTGATTTTTCTCGCCTTGAGAGTTTATGCTAGCGAGGAAAAAGAAAGGGTAAGGAAACGTTGACTCTACGATATCGCTTTACAGGCGAATGAACGGGAATTTCTAGTTCACGAAACATCGTCCGTACATAATGTCTCCAGCAATTTCTACCTTTGCCTTAGACCAGGTTTATGTTGGTGTTAGAAGTAAACGCTATGTACATTTGACCTCGACATCCAAAGAAGTTGTCCAAAATTTTAATGCAAATTTATCTCATTTGGAGTGAACCTGTTAAATCAAGCAAATGTTCTTCACACGAAGTGCTCACACTTATTGCTCATACAAAGTCCTGTACTCTTATCTGGAATAGTGCTTGGTACGTTACACTTTCTCAAAATGGACTACACTTAATATTATAATTACAAAAGCAGTTAAATGATTGGTATCTGAGTTCCTAAAAAAAAATGTTTTATATTTCTGGCGGTTGAAATCTTTCGACTTCCGGTATCTATCTTTGAATGGACGGTCAAATCGATTAATTTTCTTTCTTTCAGAAGTTATTCCTTCTTTCTTAATTCTCTATGGGCTCCTTTGAGGTAACGCAAGACACGTCTAAGCTTCTATTCTTCAAAGGCAAATTTTTATCTTTGCCAAATATTATAATTTATCTCACGAAAATTATGAAATTCTGTACATTTCAATATTTAAAAATCAGGTTTAAACTATTACTTACAATTGTATTTTTATCATTTTCTCATTATGCTATAGTGAAAGTGATCTTCTGATATCTAAACAAATTAGGAATATCGAGAGTTAACATAATTAATTATCTCAATCGAATTTACTAAATCAATAGTCTGTAGCTCCAGTGCTAAAATATCGATCATACGTCGAACAAATTGAATCTCCTGCATCCAAGTAACAAGTCCGGTTCGTTGTTCGCATCCTGTGCCAAATGGCTTCGGTATAGTTTCCCTTTAATTCGAAAGTTCAAATTGCACGAATTACTAAACTAGCAGTGCAATTAGAGCAACAAAAATTCCTGATTTAAGCCAGAGAATATCGTCTTCCATTGAATACCAAACGATCCTGATTCAAAAGCCACGTCCATTTCTCAGCACAGTTCCTTTTTGACGAATTCGTTCCATTGAGCAAGCACGATGCTTTCAATCGAGACTGCTTCGTGATATGCATTCGTCCACACGATAGAATGCTTTCCCCTATAAAACGTATATTTACGTTCACCTGATAACTTACTGCTTTCAATTTCATTAGGACAATTACAGTCTGTACCACAAGAGATATTTGTTAAATCTGATACGTAATTTGTTAAAGACTGTGCTGGTCTAAACATACAAAGTTTCCTCTAATACGCAATAGGCCCAATTCTTTTAGTATCGTTTCTATCTCTGAGAAATTCAGTTCATTTCGAAATAAGTGCCGTGTACACTAAACGATTCGAACCCGAGTCGAAAATTTCAGCCCAAAATCCTCCTAAATTACCAAATAACTTAGGATATTTAGGCTGAATATGGAAAAATATGTTACATATAAAAGAATGCAAATTTTAATTCCACAATCGCCCTACACTTGTTACTTTTTGCCACTTTTACCTAGTTTAGGAGCAATTTAGGCTTCATACAGCCCAAAATAATCCTCAGCATTCTATAATGAGGAGCTTTAGAATTGGATTGGAATGATCGAGGTCCAAAAAAATTCTCGATATACTAAAAATTAATTTGGTTTAGGAGATTTAGAATTTATATGGAATAAAATGATAATTTAATTCCAACTTGCTCCTGAAAGCCCTATTTTTAGAATATGAGTCGACAGAATTGGAACTTCTGAAATATTTTTAGGGGATTTCAGATTAAATTGGAATAAAAATTTTACCTGATCAGTCCATATAACTCCTAAAAATCATATTTACAGGACTTTGAGGCGTGTAGACACACTAGTTGAGGATTTTGAGGTTCAAAATGGTATACATAATTAAGCGGCAAATGAGAGATCAAAAGAATCTAGGATTTGAAGTTTGTTTTTAGGCTGGACTTTTCGACTCGAGAAGACACAAATTGTGTCGATGATCTCCCTGGTCGAGGTTCGAAACGGGTTACGACGAAACAGGAAGATAAAGCGATTTTACACCTTTTTTCGAAAAATCCGACGCTTTCCTTACGTAAAGCGCAAACAATTTTAACTAAAAAGGGCATAGATATAGGTATATTAAAAAGGTATACTATAAAATTACTAATATAGGTATATTTGTATCGAAGCCGTCTTTGTACGGAATGGAAAACACAGAACGGTATTAATGTTTTGGATTGGCCATCTCAGTTCCCCGATGCGAATACAATCGAAAATGTTTGGTCTGTTATGAAGTACAAACTCCGAGTAAAGCATATTTTCAAATTGAAAACACTAGTTCGTCGAATTCGAGAGATATGGAAGTCTCTGCCTGTCTCTTATGATGAAAAGTTGGTTGAAAGCATGCCGAGACGTTGTTAAACGATAATCGCTAATGGCGGAGATTGGACATTTTATTAAGGAAGTGCGTATCAATTTTTTAGATGTACTTTCGATTTATATGATATTTCTTATAAAAAAGTTTTATTCCCACAGAGATATCGCGTCCACGCTCTTGTGATACAGACTGTATACTCGGCGTGCTATAATCCTCCCAAGAATAAGGGTATTTCTCACAATGTCTAGCTGACTTTAGCGACAGTCCCTTCGCTATTTAACCCACTGGGAATTTAGTGGACCAAGTGATATTACCAACTCAAGGATTATTTAGAACCCAACGACCGCAAGGCCTCGCAAATTCTCGCGAACGTCGGTGCAATACAGTGCAGGTGCTGCAGGAGCTAGAAGCCACATATTTACGGAAACACGTTTCCCTCGGAATCGATGTACTACGCTCGAAATGAAACTCTGATACTTGCCGAGAATTTTCCAATACCTCGTCCCAACAACGTTACGGGTTTCGTGTCGTTCCGGATTATCGCGAAAACTTGATTAACTTCTTGGAATATATAAACTGACGTTGGGTAATACATGTCGGATCTGGATTTTCATTTGGTGTTGAAGATTTGGGAGGAAATTCTAATATATATGGAATGTATAACAAATAGTTGTCATGGTTTTTCAGGATTGTTCGACATTCCTGGAACGATTCGGGGTAAAAATAAAAGACAGAAAAAAAAGTGAAATTAGACTGAAAACAGGATTTTAGACGAATTTCGAGTGGAAATAAGACGAAACAAATAATTGCTACTGAAAATTATCTGAAAATGTACTGAAGATATATGCTATTGAGAAAGTTCATGCGGAATTGAGACTGAAACAAGATGGACGAATTTTTCAGTTGAAGCCGAGACTGAAGTCAGACTGAAAATTTTACATTGTTTTAGCTCGATCGGAAAGCAGACTGATTTGAGACTCATGTATCAGTTATAGTTCACACTCATATATAGTTTAGATTCTGGATATTTTCAGATCCCATTTTTTTCACTACCTCAGTTTTCTTTAAGTTAATGTAAGACACCGTTTTCTCCATACGGGCGTTTATAAATATTTAAGCCGATAAGTACAATATACAATAAAGTCGTTTCGCGCCAATAATACAAACATTAATAGTTCTTGTTCGTGACGTCACTCTTTTAAGAGTGTTCCCTCGATGTATGCAAGGCGTCGACTCCGTAACGACTGACTTGCTATCCATTGTTGTTATTGCTGGGTCCTTCGAGGTCCTCCTTTTCCCTGAAAAGGCCCGGTAGGGGTAAGGGTCATTTTCCTCCCTCGCTGAAGGAATTGTCCTCTTGATGAAAGCCAGGCGGGTAAACGGCTAGCTCGACGCCTCGCTGGCGCTGAGTCTTACATTAAGTTTAAGTTTAAGTTAAGTTAAGTTTCCAATATTAGTATAGAAAAGTTACTCGAATTTTCAGTTTTCACTTTTTATTTTCACCCGGGATGGAGATTTGTGAAAAAAATGACACATAATTTGTAAAAGGGTAGCATATTTTTTTATTGGATCATCGCATTCGTCTTGTTCTCACGTAAATTACCTTTTAACTGTGTTTTCGCCATTGAATTTTAGCTAAATAAGCCAGGCTTTCAGGTCTCCGAGTTTTTAGAAAGAAACACAGTTTGTTTTACAAGTATACATGTATTCTTTATCAGTTATTTTACGATTTTATGTGTTGTCATATGTAGCTTGCTTTACAAATACATGTTGTCTGTATGAGTTATTTTTTGACAATGCTACAGTAAACGAAGCACGTTAGTTGTAAGATTTGGTTATATATTGGGTTGGCAACTAAGTGATTGCGGAATTTAAATGAGGAGGAAAATTAATGAGGGACCCATAAATCGAGTTTCTTGACATAGCCAAGCTGTTTTAATTTTTTTGAATGCATGTATGCGATACATTGAGCTTCTGTGCAATTTCACGTGTTGTGCTATAACGATCTGAATCGATAATACCCTTGATATGAGTCTCGCCAACTTCAACTGGACGGCCAAATCGTTGCGCATTTTTGTGTGCTTGCAATGCGTTCTTGCCTTTTCGGAAATAATACAATAAAATATGTCTGAAAAGCCCGTCTTGAAACTAAATAACTAATAGATACAAATTTTTTACTAAATTAAAGGTGGAAATCAAAATAATCAGAAAACAATATAGTTTAGGTGCTTTCAACACGTTGAGAAACCAAAAGAATGTGCTAAAACTATTTATTGACAAAATCCGCAATGACTTAGTTGCCAACCCAATAAATAAATAATATCGTTCAATTAGATTAACAATTTTGAGCTTACTTCTATGAGTAACGAGAGCAATTATTTCCACCTCGCTGGCTACGAGGTACGTTGACTGCCGCGTGTTATCAAAACATACTTGGCGGAGCTCGGCGTCTGTAACCTACAGGTATCCTTACCGAGAATCTTAACAATAAGTCATTTCGACGCTCGCCTCACCTCACTATCAGTTCTCCCGTGACCGCCGACGAGTAACCAGTGCTCCGTGATCGGGTTTAACTATTTTCACCTATTAGTGCGCTTATAATATTTGCAAAGACGAGGTTCTGGATCACCAGATACCTCTCTTTTTACGTGCTACTTGGTAATTCATCCTCACAGTGCTATCATCCCTTAGTTGGTGGTCGTACATCTGCTCTCAACCATCAAATTACTTTCACTTCTGCCTTCGTTAGTCTACTCGTCGTCACTGAAACAGAGAATCAACACGTTTTCGAGGTACATATATAGAATTTTTACTAATAAGATTTTAGCAGGTTTGTTTTAAGTGCTATTATATTAGGTGGATCGAAAAGTAACGTCGTTTCTCCAGATATTTTCATAAAAAAGAAATTGATTTTTATCAATTTGATAGTAAAAATTTGCACACTAGGTGGCAAAAGGTAGTTTGATAACGAGGTTGATTACATCATTTGTTAGAAGTAAAACATTTGTTAGAAATGTATTCCCTTGTGTTTAATGTGCAGAAGCGATATTACTTTCCGGTTCCCCTAATACAATTAGTTCTTAACACTAAACCTACCGACGTTATATCTACTAAAATCTAAATATACTCAATAACGACCTTACACAAGGAGAAGTGGCGAGATAAAAAAGATAATTAATTAACTCATTTTGCTTTTGTAAGATAGAAGTGGAATATTTACTTCATGGCTACTCTATGAATTTAGATAATTTTTAGAAAATATTTTGGAATCGGTCTTTTGACCGCCTTGGTAGGTTTATTGTTAATGACACACAACCGTAACAAGACAAATGCGATGAAGCAATAAAACAAATTTGCTACCCTTTTGTAAATTTTTGTCACGAACGTCCATAGTTCCAAGGGTGAACAACCCCTGAAAGCCATGAGAACTACGTTTGAAACCCCGATTTGAGGAATGTCGATGTTAGGGTTAAATGAAGCACTTGGGTACCGTTTTTACTTCAGAATAATGTAAAAAATCGTGTACTCCCTTTCTTCCAAATTAGTCATTACATTTATATATTGTTATGCGATTAACACGTTCCGTGTCGGATCATTTTTTAAAGATTTTCTGTTCAGGCCGTGTGGGGCGTATACGACCCACAATTTTACGATTAAATAAATTTGTTTGCAGTATACATTAACACTAGAACTACCGGCGTTAAATCTATCATATTTCAATATATTAAATAAGTACTTTGAAAAAGAAGAAATCGAGTAGCAGAAATGATGATCAACTCAGTGATTTATGTCTTTTGTGATGGACGCAGAATTTTTATTCTATAGCTCTTCTATGAACTTGGAAAATTTTTGGAAAAAATTGTGTACCAGTCATTTTGACTGGTGTGGTAGTTCTAGTGTTAAGATGCGTATATTTAACTCTACAATATATTTTTCATAATAAAATTCTTCGTTTTGCAACAAGAAATGAAAGCGGCCTGAACGCAAAGTTTTGTGGCGGTCGTATACTCCCCATGCGACAAGGAACATGTTAAATATGTCATATCTGTTTTCAAAACAAAAGAGCAATAAATAAGACAAATCGATGTAACTATTCTTTGGAATTCATACGATGAAATTTTCTTAATTGTTACAATCGCGAGTTAAATCTTCCATAAAATTCTATTTTATCGTCACATCTAAAAGAAATATCAGGGAATAATTTTTCCAAACGAATTTATTATAAGAAATAATCTATCGCGTTGGAAACAGCGCTTCCCAAGCTGGAAATCCTTTATCAGAGGGATCTACGTTTGTGTAACTTTTTACTTAATCCCGTAACACAAACTCAACGTGTAAGTACATCCATGAAAGTTTTAATCTTCTCCGATGACACGCTTGTAACCAGAGCTTAAAACGATATCGAGGATTTTTTAATAATTCCCCTACCCGTGGATACATTCTGTGCATTATTTAATCTAGCGAATTGCCTACTATAGTCAGAAGACTTAATGAAATTTCAACATGGTGGATTTCCTCGTTGGTAGAGGGTACTTCACAACCTCCCCTACTAGTACATACGTAACCCCTGGAATCTCAACCTTAAATCCCGCACTTACCCTAAAAGACAAATTTCACAGTGTATTCTGAGCAATCGGGTAACCCTGTCCGCGTGTTTTAGTAATCCTCCATGTAAACGTCTTGATGTATGCTAAGGTACAATGAGAAAATCCTGTTAAGTTGTTCCTTACTTGTAAGAGTCTGCTGCAACTGGGACATTATCAGTTGAGGAGATCTTTTGTCTTTTGTTGGCATTATTATTGCAGTTATAGGAAATAAATATTAGGAGGACCGGAAAGTATCGTCGTTTCTCCAGATTTTTGCTCACAAAGCAAGTGATTTTTATTGATCCGTCTTTGAGAATTTTTATATTAGATGACAAGAAGTTGTTGATAACTAGTGTGACTATATAATTCATTAATAACAAAAATTTGTTTCAAATTTATTTTTTTTAATTTTATGTAAAAATATAATAATATTTACTTTTTTATTTAAGTAATATTTCTTTTTTTAAATGTTTCTTTTAATACTAGAACTAATGTATTATATTTCAATGCATTAAATAAGTAATCTGGAAAACGAGGAATCGAAAGGCGGAGAAGATAATTAATTCAGTAATGATTATTTTATAAGATGGACTTATAGTATTTTGTCTATGACTCTCCTATAAACTTGGAAAGATTTTCGAAAAAATGAGGAAGGAGTCAATTTGACCACCTGGGTAGTTCTGGTGTTAACACTACTAAGCAAGTCAAAATGACTGATTTCCAATTTTTTCCAAATGTTCTCCAAGTTCATAGGACTGTTATAGAGCAGATATTCTACGTTGATCTTATAAAATGCAAGCTATCGAATCGATCATCTTTTCCATTTCTTGATTTCTCTTTTTCCAAAGTACTGATTTAGAATATTAAAACATGATAGATTTAATGGCGGTAGTTCTAACGTTAAAGTTTGATGAAGATACTTGACGCCTTATTAACCGGAAGCTCGTCAAAATATTCTTTTCGTCCGTGAATGATCATTGACCGATAGTCTATTAATAATTGAATTACTGGCGTTGTACACGTTATAATTGGATACATTAAATAGATATTTTAAAGAAAAGAAGTCATATAAAAATGATGATTAAATTAGATAAAATCCATTATAAAATGCAACAAGTGAAACAACGCAACGATGAACAAAGATCTTCGGTTTTATAAAAATATGTATCGATTGAGATAAATCATAGAAATGTACATGATGTGCAATCATCTTTTTTCTACATTTTTCACCATGATCAGTAAATAATATTTCCAAACAACATACATAATTCATTAAATTGTCGGTAATTGTACTCTACTCAAAACTATGAGTTTTTTTTTTATTAATCGTATTCTCCTGAAGAGTATAATTGGCAGGCAATAAATTTAATAATGGAATTGAATTAAACAATCAAAACGATTCTCTTGAAGTGTATAGGATCTAAAAACAAAAAGGATTTTAATTTAAAGCAGTGAATACAGTGTTCATTCATCGAACCATGCTCGCGCATTTATTATCATACTTTCTACTCACGGCGATTTACTGGCTAAATGATGCTAATAAATGGATCGCTTTAATTTAAAGTCACGTCTTCAGTGTTCGGTGGTTGTAACGTTTGAATTTAGTTATGGGATTGTAGCTATCGGATATGGCTGCATTCGTGTGTTTAGGTAATCCTTAAAGTAAACGCGGATTAGGGGGAATCCTTGCAGAATTTACAGATTCTGAAGGATCCGGTCGATGCAGTGTGTACGGAAATCTTCGATCCTTGACTCATCGCAAATGGAGCTTGTTGTTTGTTCGAATTTTTAAATTCATCTACATATTACTTCTTTTTTGGAGATCGCGAATTAGACACTCATACTTTAGTATTCTTATAAGGAATAGAGATAGAGCCCTTTAATTCTTTTAAAATGGAGATCATTTTATCTTGATGAAATTATCTGATATTTTCGTCATTATTTTTTTTCATATTACTCTAACGATAACAGGAACCGTTTTGTTCTAAAATAGCGTAATGGAATTTGCAACAATTGGAAATGCACTTTGTATAAAACCTTTCTTGCTAAAAGCCTTTTTATTCATGTTGAACCTAAATTTTGAAATTCTATTAATTTTCTATTTACTTAATTTTAAAATTCTTTAAAGTGCCTGTAACTAATAAATATATAAGTACTTTGGAGTAGCAGGAATCAGGAGATATAGAAATTGATCGATTCCTTAATTTGTGTTTTCTAAGATCAACGTATAATACCTGCTCCATGACTTTATTATAAACTTAGAGAATTTTTGGAAAAAATCGAGAACCAGTCATTTTAACTTGCTTGGTAGTTCTAATCTTAAAAAATGATACTCCATTAAAAGAAGAAAGATAAATCTGTTACATATCTCTAGTTATTAACAATATTTCAACCAAGAGGTGTTAAAAGACACCTCTCAAATTTTAACTTAAAATCATTCTCTAAGTTGAATCATTTCTCCCCAATTAATTTTTTGACTTTTCATACAGTAGTTGTTAAATTAATTCAGCAATGTTATTTTTCACCAGCACATCCTAGATCTAAAAATGTGCACATGGTATACTTATTTCTATCATGAGGTGGCTTTTCACATTAAGAACTTCATGACAGTGCCTAATTTGAAACCATCTTACATATAAATATCAACACCATTTTCTAGCACCATATCAATTATAATCAGATTAGAGAATCCCTTTTTCAGTTGTAACAGAAAATACAGGAGTTGCAGCATAACTTTGATATTCGCTTATTTTGCCATGTTACATTTTAGCGTACACTGCAGTGACTTTACAACTAGCTGCATACCGCTCCTAGAATTTGCAAGCTGATTAAATAATTTCTAATAAATACACATCAATGTATCAATAAATATATTCTTCAAATGATCTACATTTAACTGACAATTTGAAATCTCAACAGTTTTAGCAATTATTTGTATTCAAACGAAAAGGTGTCAAAGGCACCTTTTACTCGAAATAGGTATACAGAAAATCATGATAGAAATAGTGTTAATATCGGTCCTAGTTAGCACCATCGGTTTTCAGGCCAGAGTCTTCCAGTCCGTGAGTGGTGCGAAAAATACGATATTACGTCATTAATTAATGAACAAGGCGACGTTAAATTGATGTTGTAAATGTGTTTAGGCCCCACTTAACTCGCTCGACACGACACGACACCAGCTCGCCTCCTTCGATGTTTCGAAACACGCAATTTCCTTCTTAAAGCGTTCTCCATTTCCCACCTCAGTGAAATTCCACAAGTTTCACTTAGTTGCGTACAAAATCTTCACCGTCGACCATGTAACACTTATTCCATCCCGAACATACTCCAAAATCTTGCCCTTTGTCCTTGCTATCTTAAAATCGTCGCAAAACCACCAAAATTTGGCGAAGGTGAACCAATCGTATCAACCGATGTCTCTTGTTCGCCAGAAGAAAACGGACGAGCATCGTTCGCGGTCTGCACGGAATCGTGTACGATCATAAAGTCTCTTTTTACCAAGTACAGAGAACACAGAAGAGAGAAAACCGGTTTTCCTACGTTTCACGAACGAACCAATCCTCCTATCGATGGACAAAGAGATGAAGTTTCACCGGTTTCATTTCTTCTGCACGACTTTCCTCTATTTTCATTTTTTTTCCCTTCTACTCTTTTCATTCTTAGCCGTCTTCGTCGACGCTGTTGTTCGTATAAATGTGCATATTATTTTTTCTTCCTTCGTTATTCTTTACCTCTTCGTGTTTCCTTCGCGTCTCTTCCCGTTCTTCATCGTCTTTTTCATCTTTCTCTCAGCGCGAGACTTAATTCATCGGACGTCTTAATCAAAAGTTACGGTTCACTGTTTTGCTGAAAGCTAAACGTTGCGATGGAATTACTTGGTGGGGTGCGACGGTTTCACGAGAATGGATTTTAATTCGATGAAAGTGGAAAACGAAATTAATCCTTTCTTTGGAGAAGTAATAAGTCGAAGGAATGATAAAAAGGGCGGAATGGAAGGGTCGTTTTGCTTGGACGTTTTCATTACGGATGTCGAGTTGTCATAGTTTTGCTGGAGATGAACGTAGTCTTTTTCTGTTCTTTTCCTCGGAGTTAAGAGCTGTTTTTATAGGCGAAGTATTTTTCATCGGGAAGATGTAACAGAAGGAAGCTTTAAAATATTTAGCTCTTGGTAAATTATTAACTTTGAAAACACAGTAATTTTAAAGTGGCTTGAAAGATTCTTTTGTTTCGAGATATTTTAATCTTTGCGAATTCAATTTTGCTTTGACGATTAGTTTTCTAAAAATAATTTCCTTACTTTTCTTTGTAACGGTATTTAATATTTGCATTGAAAATTATGCGAGTGAGTTATTCTTGAAATAAGAAATTCCACTTGTTGCAGACAGAAGTTTAAATATTTAGAGACAAAGAACAGATTCCTCGCTGTAAATGTTTTTCATTTATCGAATTTGCTTAATTATTCACATATAGTTGTATTTAAAATAAATTATTAACACGTTAAGCGCTACGCTCGTTCTTAAAGCACTTTCCGTCTAGGCCCTTTATTAGAAAAGATATCTTTCTATTTGTTTTAACAGACTACAATCATTTTTGATAAAATGTTCTATTTTATACTTAACTCCACTAATTGTGGCTCGGTTAGGCGCGACAACGTAGCTTAGGTAAAAAACTAATTGTTCATTTTCATTGATCAGTCTCAGCATAAACGAAAATTCAACGCCCGGTCCCTAGGGACCGGTGTGGCGCTTAACCCTTTCAATACGGCGAAAAATCCAGTCCGAGTGCGCCCCATTGCCGGAATCAGTTATTTCTCCTCCAAGCGATTATTAGATAAAAAAACTTATGCCTAAAACTGAGCAACCTTAACTCTTTATCGACCGGTATTTTTTTACATCCGTCTCCCTTCTCACCGATCATTTGGACGCAAATACTTCGCTGATATCGATATCTCTTCGAAAATTACAAACTCTCGTCACAGGGTCCTTGGCACAGTTAACCGTAATGATAAACAATAATTTATTAATCGCTGTGATAACCAATTAATTAGTTAAAACTCTAAAAGCGTTGAGCCTGAAAAGCCTATTAAGAGGCTACCGGTCAATAAAGTTGTCGCTTGCTTGATTAGATCGGGGACGATCGAGATGAGAAATGTATGGACTCAGAACGATTAAAATCAGTTGGAGGCCCAACTTGACGTTATTTTCTGTCCTAGGTGTTTTTCAGTAACTGAGACATATATTGTCCCAGCCGTAATATCAAAAATTTTCCAGACTGGGACAGCACATGTCCCGTCCGGTGCGAAAGGGTTAACGTGTTAAAAGTTAGGTAGAAGTTCGAAAAGAAATGATACCAGATGCTGAACGTGCTTATATGAATTTTTCATGCATTATGTTAAAAAAAGATTTTCTGCTATGCGTTAAATACGTGTGCATGGATGTACTTTTCACATTTGGAAAGGTAATATCTACAGGTTAATATCTGACATTTCACCGACTTGATTTTCTCGATAAACGAATATTTAATAACACGTTTCCCCCCCATTCTTATTTACCATCTACCTCGTTTATCGTCCACTAATCTGAATTGATGTCTTTAGTGAACAATCTTTCCAGCTATTTTCAATAATTGCCACAATCTATTTTGTTTCTTGGGTGTTTGCTAAGTAAATCGTTCCAGCTCTGATTACTCCTATAAGCCAATCGACTTTCGTTAATGATCAACTTCAGCTAATGGGATACTTAGAGCATGAAGGAAATTAGAAAGATACGATCTAACTGTATGAGAGAATAAGAGAAGAGAGAGGGAGAGAAAGAGAGAGAAAAAGAGAGTAGAAGTTAAGTAGGTACCAGTGCTACCCTTATCCACCGTTTTCGCTCGTGAATCTCGTAAACTTTTGATGTTATCCGAGTAAGAGGATTTCTTTTGCAAGAAGATGAAGAGCGAGGTAGAACACACAAATCTTCGTACGTGACAGATAACAAACAATTCATTTTACCTTGGATTTCTTTGTTAGAGATAATCGTATGAATTAACGGTCGATGAACATTTGCTTCTACAATCCTTCCTTTTTTGTTATCTGTTGCAAACTCTTCTTACCTTTCGACTTTTATCTAGGTAGGTAACATTCTTCAGATTCTTCTACTTTCTTCTTCCCAATATATAAAAGTTGCTAGTGTAAACTTCAACTTCTACTGGTTTAACCAGAGAATAATAACGCGAGGAAGTTATGCAACACAGAGTATTACTTATGCTGCGTCAATAATGCTATTTGTCGTACACTTAATCTTAAAGTTTTCAATAACAATTTTACTAGTCCTTTTTTGACAATTATAAATCTAAGAAATTATAAAAAATTAAAAGGTCGAAGTTCTTACAAGAAGTAAACCCTTCCAGACAGATAATTTCTTGGATAATGATAAATAATCATTTATTTGGCAACCGAAAGTCTTTGAAACAGAAAGTCAGAGGATTAGAATTTTAAGACAATGAATTATTATTTCCACTATTGTATTTGAATATTTCAAATGCATTAAACATGTTCTCCGAGCGCACACATGGACCAATCGGCAGAAATAAAGAGTCACTTGGTTTGCTCACACCATATCCACGAGATCACTTCTGGAAACCTCAAATCGACGAGTGATAATCGAAAAGAAAACATTTCTTTTCCCGCCAGGCGCATTAAAATTGAAAATGACGTCAGTACGAGGGATGTTTCTATCCATCGGCTGAATCGGAGCAAACTTCTTGCCAAATGATTTCTTCTGTTTGTCGAATGGTATCTGCTAGCACCTTTCAAAGGATGACAATTCCGCATAAAATGTAACCGTAGAAAACAATCTGTTATTTATGCAATTCCAGTTTTAACACTTTAACAACCGGTATTTTTTTAACATCCTACCCCCTTCTGACCGATCACTTGGCCACAAATATTTCCTAGATACAGATATCTATTTGATAATTACAAATTCTCCTCACTAAGTTCTTAACACTAGATTTGCCAGCGTGAAATCTATTATATTTAAAAATGTTAAATATGTACCTCAAAGCGAATAAAATTAAGACGTGGAAAAGACGATAGATTCGGTAATTTATGTTTTATACGATGGACGATAAATATTTATTCTACAGCTCTCTCATAAACCCGTAGAATTTTTGGAAAAAATTGTGTACCAGTCATTTTGACTGGTTTGGTAAATCTAGTGTTAATACAGGTAACCGCAATGATAAAGAATAATTTATTAAAGTGGCAACCAATTAATAAGTTAAAAGTTCAAAAGTGTTAGATCCGAAAAGCCTATTAACACTAGATTTACGGAGCCAATTTGGCTCATCCAAAATTTGATTACTATATGTATAATATATTGGTTGGTTAATTTTTTAATAATAAATCTTTCATTTCAATTGATTTGGAACAATTTTCTTTGTAAAAAATTTCAATTTTCTTATATGATTCAAATTGGCTCACTTCAGAAAAATCGGTATATCAACATCCGTAAATCTAGTGTTAATAGGCTTCCGGTTGGTAAAATGTTAATATGATCATATTGAAAAATGTTCTAAGATTCTTGCAATTAATTCATTCGAGAAGAATGCGCAATGGAGAATCGTTGCACTGATAAGAGGGTAGGGTTGAAAGTTGCAGAACACTGCGAAGATTATCCTCCAATTACAAACTCGTAAACGAGATGGTTTGCTTTGCAGAGGCTTGCCTTAAGGTAATGGGAAACTCCGGAGGAGTAGAAAATTGAACAAATATTACAGATAAGGAGAATAAAAGTAGGATGAAATTAAACACACTTCTTATCCTCATTAAAGAGGTAACGCTAATTTTTAGAAATGTTTCTTTGTTTCAGTACCTTTTTGCAATGGTAAATATAATATTTCATCATTTTCACATAGACTGATCGTAGTTGACGTTGTTGTTGACATCATCGTGGGATAAAAATATATATCTATAGAGTTCAAAGGGTTTACGATGTTTTTCCCAGCAAGTTGTCTGACATACACATGATATTTACATTTTCAGTGAGACTCGAACAACAAGATTTTAATTAAAGACTTTTTGATATAGAGATGTATTTCATGAAAGCGTGTATAAATATGTTTTCAACTAACGTGAATTTTTGCTAAAATTTTAAGGCATTTTGGATATGCACAGTATTAATTTAATTAATTATTAGTCGTTGATTATATCTGAATAAAACTTATGAGCAATAAGACAATGAAGTTTAGCCGAGGTACAAGTTTCAAGGAATTATTAAGTTAAACGAAGTTCGAAATTTTTAAAGTCTTTCAGTGTACTTTAGAAACTTTGCGGCAATATGTACTTCCTTTTGAACGAAATTGCAATATTTTCAAAGTGTTTTTAAGTAATTTTAAATCGCCTTCGTCTATATGTACTCTGCTTAAATTGGAGTTAATAGTTGCCGAGTGCATCTTGACGAAACTTGCATGAAAGAGAAAGAGTTAAGTTTATATAAGATACACTCCACCATTATTAATTAAACTGTACTTTAAAATATCAGAACTTTTTAACATGCCTTTAAAATTTAGCTCTAGTATAGATTTAACTCGATATAATCTGCATTTTTCGTCGCATCCACGGATTATTTTTGCACTACCATATTTGATCAAATTAATAACAGAATTTTTAACGATAAATTAAATACTTTAACGCTAGAACTAGTAAAGCAGTACAACGATTGATTCTTAATTATTTTGAAAAATCTTGCAAGTATCTAACTCTTCTACTCATTTATTTTCTATAACTACCTTGATAAATGTAGGAAATTCTATATCGTTTTTTAACATATTCATTTATAATACTTGAACACACCAAGATCATCTTCACTACTTCTATTGTTGAATAATAGAAACAGAGATGTATCAAATATTAAATAAAAGATTAGGTAACTTTCGGTAAATAAATTTCATCAAAATGTCAAACATCTAAGAACGTCCCTCTGGTCGTTGCAAAAGTTTTACATTAGCTCCTTGCTTTTTTACGGCCTTGGGAGTTTAATATCTTTATCGAAGTCGAAGGATCGAAGAAAATTTTTTAATCGAAACCATATGCGACCGTTTCCCTTGGAGTTTTCTTTCGTATTAGTTTCGCCTCGGTCGCTTTCCACGAACGATTCCTATATTTCTGTCGGTCAATTTTATGGACGACAGAGAAACTTGTAGCAAACGATAAATTTATCATGAAACTTTGACATTATGATGGGAAGATCGAATGCGAGAGAATACGTTTAAATGTATTCAATTTTATTCCATATCGTTGTTGTAGATATACGTTCTCTGATTCTCATATTTTATGTGCACTGCTGGAACGGTACGCTGAAGTGGAATTTTATTACGTTGCGAAAAACAATAAACTTCAATATAGACAAGTTCAGTGGCGAATCTTCTCGTTCATTATATTCGAAATGTATAAAATTATGCACATCCGATAAAGTATCGTCCAAATATTTTGATATTTGAAAGTAGATACAATTTTATTATGAATTATTAGAACAACACTCATAAAGTTATAATTTTAGTCCGCGTAAATTAATTATACTAACAAACACAAATTTCTATTATTAATTTCATTACTAATTACTAGACTGCGGATGTTTATGCAAATTTCGAGTTTCAAAAATGCAGGTGAGACAGGAAAACCTATCTAGGGATTTATTGCACTTAATAAATATTACAACAAATACCATACTTTGGATATTTTAGATACATTTTTATATTATGTTCTTTTTGTATATTTTAGTCGTATTTAATTTGTCATAAATGCATAAAAATCCGCAGTCTACTAATTACTTTCCGTTAGTAACTCATTGAATGGATTATAATAAAGCATTCAATGTTAATAATATACTAGTGAATGTAAAATATTGAACATTACATTGTAAGTAATAAAATATAATATTTCTATTGACGTAACATTTTTGAAATTTTTCAGTAAAAGCGACCTTACTTTTACATAAATGGCTGTAATGGATGTAAAATATTTAATAGTACATTTTAAGTAATAAAATATAATATTTTTATCGCCGTAACATTTTTGAAATTTTTCAGTACAGGCGACCTTACTTTTACACCAATTGCTCTAATGGATGTAAAATATTTAATAATACATTTTAAGTAATGAAATATAATATTTCTATTATCGTAAAACTTTGGAAATTTTTCGGTAAAAGCGACCTTACTTTTATATAAATTGCACCGATGGATGCAAAATATTTAATAGTACATTTTAAGTAATAAAATATAATATTTTTATCGCCGTAACATTTTTGAAATTTTTCAGTATAGGCGACCTTACTGTTCCGTCGCAAGCAACGGTATTTAAGATTAGTTAGAACCGGAAACTTTACGATGCGGACTACGTGCACAGCTGTCCTTCAATATTCACAATTTCAGACCTTTTGTTAATTATTAGCTTCACCGTTTTTCTGGAAGGTGAAGAAAAGGGCCCACGTGTTTAACGGAACACTCTACCGTGAGTTTAAAAACATCTGGGCCTTGCAAATTTCTTACCTTCCAGGTCCTCAACAGCTGTGCATCGTAAAGGTCCCAAGAATCAGCGTTCGGCTTATTACCTGGCCTAATCACTCATAGAGCATTCGACTTCCACCCTACCAGCCCCCAAATTTGTTACCGATGGATGGGTGGAGTCTTACCAAAATCAAAGTTCCACCTACATGCCTATGAGTGGTTGGGTCGAGGCCCTCCTCTAACGAAGACATCCCCAAGGATGTTAGGAGAGGGAAAACCGAAGCTTTAAAAATACAAGCTCCGCGACAAAAGAAGGATTCTCTCAAAAATCGGAACAAGTTCTTACACGCAATTTCACCCGCGTTCCGATTATCCCGCGCAATCGACGAGTCGACTTCTCAAACGAAATACTCAACTTGTAACACACACTTTCACTTGTATATATTGTACAGTCAAATAATAATCAAGTTTAGTTCACCCAAAATAATAACATTTCCTCACACGAAACATCTTCCACTGAGTTATCACCACCGGAAGCAATCGTTCGGGTAGCACTCGGCGATTCACTCACTCACACGTAAACGGTGGTCGTAAGACTTACTTTTACACCAATTGCTCTAATGGATGTAAAATATTTAATAATACATTTTAAGTAATGAAATATAATATTTCTATTATCGTAAAACTTTGGAAATTTTTCGGTAAAAGCGACCTTACTTTTATATAAATTGCACTGATGGATGCAAAATATTTAATAGTACATTTTAAGTAATAAAATATAATATTTTTATCGCCGTTACATTTTTGAAATTTTTCAGTAAAAGCGAGCTTACTTTTACATAAATGGCTGTAATGGATGTAAAATATTTAATAGTACATTTTAAGAAATGAAATATAATATTTCTATTATCGTAAAACTTTGGAAACTTTTCAGTAAAAGCGACCTTACTTTCACATCAATTGCACCAATGGATGCAAAATATTTAATAGTACATTTTAAGTAATAAAATATAATATTTCTATTATCGTAAAATTTTTGAAATTTCTCAGTAAAAGCGACCTTACTTTTATATCCATAGGTATAACACTCGCACGCTTTCTGTTCTATCGTGTAGAATAAACTCAACTACCCCTAAATTCAGACACCCCTGCTTTCGGTATTTCGTGCAAGAGTTTCAGAGTGTTACACTCAAGCTAATCAATTTCTCCTTTCTCCCTTCGTACACGTAAAATTTCACACAAAAGTATATCAAGTAAATCCCTTTAGCGCACATAGAAACCTAATTCCACATCGGATTTGCAAGTTTTCATTTTTAAAGATTCATATTACACGCTTTACGTGTTTTCACCTGTAGTGCATCGTTAATGTTATTTTGTATTTCACGATACGACGTATCGATAATCGTTATTAATAATGATCAATTACTTTCTTTAATAATTTCATTTATTCTACGTTGAACCCAACGAACAAAATTACCGGAGATTGACAAGAGAAATCGCATTTCTCATTGCGGTTAATACTAAATGCATTTTGTTCTGCACGTCACTCTTTGTCAGTTTACGGATAACGTGGATAAAGTTAAACTCATTTTGTAATTCGAATGTAAAAGCTCAGTTACGACGTTTCAAATAACGGCTGTTTTGTAGCCAGTAATATATTTAATTACCCGATATATTGTAATTATGACGAATAGTCGATAATTCCAAGTTTTGCTCAATCGAACGTTTGCCCTAATTTTCGATATTGTAAGAAGTTTGAAGACATATTCATCGTATATGATAAATAATTGCTTTAATAACAAACCAATAGTCACAAGAAGAATGTAGAGCTCATAATCAAGAAAAAAACGCTCGAGAATACAATGTGACTTTTGGCAGTAGAACCAGGCTAATTGGAAGATTCACGATCACCTGGAAGTTTGAATATTAATTTGTAATTGATTCCAAAGTTTATCAATTTGATATAACATGATTACAATCAATTATAATATTAGCATATTATTGCTAACACTTTTATAAATAATATTAATAACTCCATACTCGTTATTGATAAATTAACGATGTCATTTAAGTCATTAATTGATTGATAATACAAATTCCTATTTACAACTTTATTTAGTTTTTATATGAAATGAATAAAGCTGAATGTAAAACAGGATCTTAGATATGAAAATGTGACTTTTGGTCTGGATTTTGACGACATTTTCAAATCCCTTGAAATTCTTAAAAGCATCATTCAGTTTATGCTCTATCTAGTATCTCGAAGATATTTTGCATAATTTAATCAACCCTTAATCACCAGGAATTTACCAATTATTTCCTTATATGTATTCTAAAAGTTTGGTAGTTCGAGATATATGCCAATCAGATGTTATTAGCACTTATCGAGCACTAATTAATTTCGTAAATATTTTTCTTACCCTTTGAGCCATGTCTCAGAAGTAAAATGCACATTTCATCAGGGAAAGCAATTAAATCGAAAAAACATGGTACTGTTGGGATTCAATTAAGTTCTAATCTGTAGAATGGTCACGCGGGGGAAAGATGAAAACGTAATATTTTCAACTTCGGAACCCGTTTCGTTTCTTTCCCCCGTCGAAACTTCCACGATGTTTTTATTTCTTAAAACGAGATATTCCTTTAGTGCATGGCGGAAAGACGTTGGATTATTTAGCAATTTAAATTGCACGATTTGAAGCGTAGATAAAACGTGCACAGTAGTAGGGAACACCTTGAAATCCAGGCTCGAATTCGGTGTTGAGATCTAAAAACCTTATCATTGTTCGTGCTGCCTTCACGTCGAGAAAAGTTTTACGGTGAAACTGTCGGCCACTGCTACGTTTAGAGTGACAGCTCTATTTGTGACGTCAAGGGAAAATACCTCACGAAAGAGACTAATCGAAAAAATTGCTTGGAAACATCTGCGCGATGTGCGAGAACAGAGTTCTTATGTTGTTTCCGCCCTTGTTTCGATTTGTTTCGTGCTAGCTTCGTCTGCTAGCTGAGTCGAGTTAATCGTAGTTCTATTTTGATTGATCGTGTTTCGTAGAGGTAATTTAAAGAAGGACCGGTTTTATTGTTTCACTTTATTTTTATTCAATTTCAAAGATTTCCGATTACAAGTGATAAAACTACTGACAATTAAGTTGATATTGTTAAAAGTACTATATAAATACCCTGCAACGAAATGATTTAACGCTAGAACTACCAAACAAGTCAAAATGACTTGATTTCAATTCTTCCAAAAGTTCTCGAAGTTTAAAGACCAGATATTCGACGTTCAACTTGTAAAATACAGATTACACGACTATACAAAAAAATTGCCGTTCTTTGTCCTAAAGTTTATTTTATGATTTTTCGGTTAATTATGTACAAAAAGGAAAAGAAAATACCTTTTTTTGATATAAAGTTTGCTTTTGTGATTGTTATAGTAATAACACTCATTTTCGAAATTTTTGTAAATTTTAATTAATTCTAACACATTCAAAAATACCGCGAGATCAGAGTGGGGTTTTTACGTCCACGCATGCTCATTTAGATAAATTTAAAAACAACATGGGAGCGTATTCAGAAGAGCTAGGTGAACGATTTCATCAGGACATTATGAACTTCGAACAACGTTATCAAGGCCAATACAATGAAACTATGATAGCAGACAATATTTGGGGTTTATTAAGAGAAAGTACTTATGAACATAAAGGAAAAAGCAAAAGCGTGCACTTTTAAATTATTTTCCACTTTTTTGTAAGCTATTTTGATAGTAAAACTTAATGAAAATGATAAACATATTTATTGGTATGGTTTCATCTTCAATTAAACATTACAACCACATATTTTGAAAAATATCGTTCAAACGGTCTTCTAGATACAAAAGCAAACTTTTTCATGCCATATATTTTTTTTCGGCTATTTACGACCTAAACTATCGAAATTTTATACTTTAAAGTTAAAGTCAAATTTTGTGTTGACCCGTGTTATTGAATCAATCATCTTTTCCACCTCTTGATTACTCTTTTTCAAAGTATCTATTTATTATTTTAAAATATAATAGATTTGACGCCGGTAGTTGTAGTGTTAATGAGAAATTTGATGAGTCATGTCATAGTGATAGAACTACTGATAATTAACCCCTTGCCGTACAATAACGACTGCTGCTAGTGACGTGATAAATCGAATAGTCAATTTTGAAGTACTTCTAGACGAGGGGATGTAATTTTGGATTTATAACCCCAAGGCGAACCAAATAAACTTTACATCATTTTGAAGTGTTTCTAAAACTATTGAATTGTAAATGTCAGTGGGTCCTGATAGAATAAAATTAATACAATGATATTTAATATTACGTTAAGTCATGTCCTATATCCGAAATTAGGGTCTACATTATTATATCAGTAATTAATTCAGATTCATTTCACATTTAGTGACAAATGAAATGCCACGGGAAGGGGTTAAATTGACATCTTTAAAAGTACTATATAAATACCTTAAAACGAAATGATTTAAAGAGAATTGTGGTGTCATGTCATAGTAATAGGATTACTGATAATTAAGTTGATATTTTTAGAAGCACTATATAAATATGTTGAAAGGAAATGGTTTAAAGGGAACTTTGGTGAGTCAAACTCGTAGCTAGTGGGACCAAGTGTAGGACTGGCCGTCACTTCTAGGAAACTTTTCCTGAATTATTAATTAATATATCGTTTCGTCAGTGGTTCGGGAGCCATCTAAAGCAGTAAGTCCTAGGTAAAATTACGAGAGCAATTAATGAAGTTAGGGCAGGTAAAGAGGCAATGTCTGGGACTCTCAATCAGTGGGCCTGAGTTCAAGTCCTTCGTTACTCCTGGAAAACTTTTCCTGAACTATTAATTAATATATTTTCCTCATTGGTTTGGAAACCACCTAAAGCAATAGGTCCTAGGTAAAATGACGAGAGCAGTTAATGAAGCTATGGTTTATAAAGAGGTAATTGCTGGGACTCTCAATCAGTGGGCCTGAGTTGAAATTCCCTGATACACCTTGGAAAGTTTTCCTTAACTATTAATTAATATATTTGCCATGGTAATTTGGAACTCACCTAAAGCAGTAGGTCCTAGACGAAATAATTGTATGCAGTAGAAGCATATTTTCGTTAATGTTTTCTAATGAGTGAGAAATTTTAAGAATCATTCAAATAAATGAGCAAAAAGTCACTTTTATATGAAATGTTTATATTTCACACGAAGTATAAACGGTAAAAGGGAAATTTTACAAAGTAAAGTCGAAAAGTAGAAAGTTGTTTATGCACAATTTAGCGTGGCGTTTAATATGAAATTTTAACTTAAATTTTATGCATCGTTTCGACTATCGATGTTTCCTTTCGCAAGCAGTGTTAACACGTTGCCGCAAATGGCGGATATAGACGTCCTGCACATTTTTGTACTAATGCATTTATTTGTTAATTACTTCGTAATACATCGAAAAAAAGATTTAGTATTTCAGATAACATATCAATTGTTTTTTTGTGCGGTTTTTCATGCTTTAAAAATTCAAAATATTTTCGTGTGTGTTTCTGAGCACTTTCGTCAAATTAAAAGTGTGCGGCAACGTGTTAATTTAATTCATATCAATTCAGTTAATCATATCGTATAATAGTAACGCAGATAGACACGTAATTTCATTAACTTTCTCTCTTTGGTAAAATTTGTTGCTTCTCTTAAACCCTGTTTCAATTCTACTTTGTGAAATTTCTCAAATTAATTCAACCAAATTATTTTGCATTTCCATCGCATTTCCCCAATGTTTTGAATTTTTTGTCATTGTTCGTGCTATTGTTCTCTATTTTAATCTGTCTGATGAATAATTTTTAATAAGCTTATCGAATTAATCGTACCTGTACGTGTAATGCAAAAATAAATAATTTCATCAATGTACGCCTTTGTAGCATTAAAGGGACATAGATGACAAAATAATTGATAGCCGATCGGGAATTTCTAAAATCAAATTGTTCATAATGTGCTCTAATAATTTAATAGGCGTTGTACATCGTGTATGTACATTAAAACGCGAGAGAGCTCGTTGTTGGTCAACAATATGCTCGAAGAGTATATCAAGAATTGATATTCGTTCGAGTAACGATGCGTTAACTAATCTATAGAACGAATATTGAAGCTGTAATTGTAAAATGTGAAAGACAGCGCGATAAAATATAATTTACACAATTAACATTTGGGCTTTTCGAAGAATCATAAAATAGAAAATGTCAGTTACTGTCTTTCTTTCTAGACGAAGATATTTTAGATTAATTTCTTGAAAAGATTTAGTAGCAAAGCTTGGGACACAAATAATCATAGAATTGAAGATTTATTGTACATAATTTAGGAAAGCCACGATGTTTGACATTTAGAATTTTCCAAATAAATATTCTGTAACAGCCTGTACATCTTGACAGGCATATTTCGATATTAGTCAATTTCAGGAGTCTAAGAATATAGTGAATACATATTATTATCAATTCGATACAAAAAATACGAAAGGAAAACTTTTAAAGGATACTAAGAAGTTATGAACATCTTTAGCATTGAATTTATTTTAAGGAGCATACTTTGCATTATACACCGTAGGAGAGTATTTTCCTAATTAATTATAATGTCTCCGTTATCAACGTTCCTCGACGTTAAGACGTACTTACGAAATCCTACAACAGATATGGACTCATTAATTAACTCGCGGATTTGTAGCTGGCTGCTCGAAGCAGACTACAATAGACCGCAGATACTGCCATAGAATAAAGCCAGGCTTCCATAGCGTATTGACATGTAAGAGTATCTCAATCTATTCCGTCTCCGATGGTACTTGTCTTCAGTTCATTTAATTAATCTCCATATATGCTTATATCCGTGCAAAACAAACGGACAACGCTATATTTCTTCCGTCGTCTGCATCCTACATCGATGAATCAGTGTATTCAATAGAATACTACGTTCTCCGAATCGGATAATTGTAATATTATACGTGAACCCTTGCATTTAATTGGCTATCTTAACACTTTACCGACCGGTAGTCAATTAATCGACTTTTCGGACCCAACACTTTTGGGCTTTTAACTTATTGATTGGTCGTTACGGAAATTAATAAATTGTTATTTTTCATTGCGGTTAACTGTGTCAAGGACTCAGTGAAGAAACTTTGCAATTTTCGAAGAGATATCAGTATCAGGGAAATATTTGCGTGCAAGTGACCGATCAGAAGTGGGTAGGATGTCAAAAAATACCGGTCGGTAAAGTGTTAACATACACGAATTCCAACTATTAGAATTGTGTATTTTACATTTTATTTTAAAAAGTTACAATTAATAACGCAAAAGGAGTTCTTGATCATTAAACAGTTAATTGTGTCAGCTTCTTTTGAGAGTGCGCATCTATCTATTTATTATACGTGAGTCTGAAAGATCGGGCGATGACGAGTATACACGTCGATTACAGCTAACTGGTTAAATAGCAAATGGTAACTTTTCTCATATAACGGATATAGTGGTCATGACACGAAATATATGTCATTTCTCTATGATGGGTATAGTCGTCAAACACACTTAACTGGTTAATTTTCTAGTTACGGAGTATGATTTAACATTTGCTAATTATGTCGTGTAAGTAATTATAGTTGCTATAGTGCTGTTGAATTTTAATTCATTTGAGAGTGGCAATAGTGAGATAATGATGGTGATTGAGATTAATAGGGTAATTATTAGTTGATTCTAGATCAATTTCACACAACATAAATAAATAGTTACAGTTAGTAGTGACAAATTAACCATGGATATATAAGATTGTTGACGTCTTTTAAAAAAGGTTTAAATTGAAGGTATGTAAAAATAAGAATTTGCATTGGTTGTAATTGTCCGTAACCCATTAAAATGTACGCGTTGAGTTATATTTTAAAAGAATCTTTTCTTCAAATGAGTTATATAAATGTTCTAAAGTTCGAAGGGAACCAAGATAAAAGAAAGATATAAGTAACATCGAATATGAAATAGTAATTGTGACAGAATTCTTATAAATAATTATAGTCGCTCATCTAAATTAATCGATATAGTAATATAATTATTAAATAACATTAAATGGAACTTTATTAACACTAGAAGATGAAGAGCAATCAATAATTAAAAAGCTATTAATTCAATATATTGGATCAATTTTGGATTTCAGTGAATTAAAAGATGAACTACTTGTCACGTCCTATTTCAATTTCAAAGTGTCAATCTGAAATTCGTGAATAATATAAATAATTTCTTAACTTTCGTAATTTAACCCTAAAAATCGTTGAACAGGAACAGAAATTTTCAACAATTCCCACCCTCCTCACCCTCGCATTGTTCAACATATACACGAAAAAGTAGAACTGGCAATTTCCTTGGTTCTTCGAAAAACGTTAAATCCCGTTGTTCGTCACTCAAAAATTCGAGGATCTGAATATTCTCTGTGAATGTCGCGCCATCGAAAATCTGTGAAAAATGTGGTTTCCGTCGGCGATTGCGTGTCGCGCGAATTTCAGATCGTTATTTATCCGTTGCCAGAGAGTTCGGAAACTGCAGCAAGATCTGGGCTCGTATGCAAATAGATATTTCATTCCTGTCTGCAGGAACAAGGATCGAGGTTGGAGGGTAAGGTGATTTTCTCGGGGGAAATTCAGCAAAGGGCACTCTGATTCGTGCTGCGGACCACGAAGCGTGTCGTGGATACGAACGATCTTCGCTTTTTCCGCGGTTCATGAGATTTCAGAAGGGGCACTGCTTGCGGAATTTCCCTTTTTTTTCCCCGATTACATTTCGTTTCCCTCGATAATTCGCAGATTTTGAAAGAAACGATATGTTATAAATTCACGAAATTAACTTGTTTTTACTCTGAAGCTTACGTTATTATCTATTTTATGAATGTTACATATTAACACAATTTCTACCAAGAGGTGTCAAAACACACCTTCCAAATTTTAACTTAACCCTAGATCACTAACCTTCGTCGATTCGACGATACAGATTTAATAAGTATGCCATATTAGTTAACGTTATCGTAATAAATAAATACCTATCTTTAATAATAGAGAAAGCATATTGAAATTTTAATTAAATAATACCCTTTAACCCCTTTTGTAAACACCGTAGTCGAAGAGACGAAGGTTCATGTTAAGCGTCGAAAAATAAGGTTAGTGATCTAGGGTTAAAATTATTCTCTAAGTTGAATCATTTCTCCCCAATTAATTTTTGACTTTTCATACAGTAGTTATTAACACTAGATTTACCAAGCCAGTCAAAATGACTGGTACACAATTTTTTCCAAAAATTCTACGGGTTTATGAGAGAGCCGTAGAATAAATATTCTTCGCCCATCGTATAAAACATAAATTACCGAATCTATTATGTTTTCCACGTCTTAATTTTCCTTGCATTAAGGTACATATTTAACATATTTAAATATAATAGATTTCACGCTGGTAAATCTAGTGTTAAATTAATTCAGCAATATCATTTTCCATCAGCACATCCTAGATTTAAAAATGTGCATATGCTTGACAGTGTTTAATTTTAAACCATATTTACCTATAAATATTAACACGATTTTACAGCACCACATCAATTATAATCAGATTAGAGAATCCCTATTTCAGTTGTAACAGAAAATACAGGAGTTGTGGCATAATTTTGATATTCGCTTATTTCGCGCCATGTTACATTTTAGCATACACTGTTGCTAGAATTTGCAAGCTGATTAAATAATTTCTAATAAATACACATCAATGTAACAGTAACTATATTCCTCAAATTATCTACATTTAACTGGTAATTTGAAATCTCAACAGTTTTGGCAATTATTTGCATTCAAACGAAAAGGTGTCAAAAGCCACCTTTTGATCGAAATAGGTATACAGAAAATCGTGGTAGAAATAGTGTTAAAGTGTGGTGCTAAATGTTTATGTGACATTGGGAAAAAAATATGATGATTCTAGGTATTGAGATGAATTTTAATCACATTTTAATTAGACTATAGGAGAAAAAGAATAGATGAAAAGTCGTACGGTGTCAGAGTGTATATATTTCTTTGAACTTAACTTCATGTGTACTCTGAGAATTTAACTTTTACTGCCAACCACTTCGAGTTGCCGCCAGATTTATTGTTTCCAGTTTTCATTTCCTTTCTTCTTAGTTTCCTTTATTGCATCCGTCAACTTGTGTCTGTAACTATGGCATTGTTGCTCGTAAATAAATGAGTAAATGACTGTGATAATTTGGTTGAAAATTCTGTGATTTAATAGCGACTAGAGTCGATATTAATTTTTATGATATAGCTCATTTTTGATCGTACAATCGCCTCATATCAATATTGAAACTACTAAGGCTGTCACAATGACTAATTCTCAATTGTTTTTAAAAATCTCTCAAATTGATAAGGAAACTATTTATTTGGTAAATATTTCACTTGTTTCTTATAAAACTTAACGATTTACGGAGGCAATTTGGCTCTTTCAAAATTTGATTACTACATGTATAATTATATTGGTTGGTTTATTTTTAATAATAAATCCTCCATTTCATTTGATTTGGAACTATTTTCTTTGCAAAAAATTTCAATTTTCTTGTAAGATTCAAATTGGCTCACTTCAGTAAAATAGGTATAGCAATATCCGTAAATCTAGTGTTAAATTACTTGAGTGATCATCTTTTTTACCTCTCGATCTTTTTTCACAATGCACATTGCTTATCAAAATATTTTCGGAACTAATTTCTTTTGAAGTATTTGACAATATCAAATACTTTCATAAATGTTGCTTCGGAAGTTTTGCATTTCTTATTGTATTCTTTAACACTAGAACTACCGGCGTCAAATTCAACATATTTTAATAAATTAAATAAGTACTTTAAAAAAGTGGGAATCAAGCGGCGGAAAATTTGATCGATTGGGTGATTTATGTTTATTGATATAGACGTAAAATATTTATTCAATGATCTCTTATATAAACTTGGAGAATTTTTTGCAAAAATTGTGTTCCAGTCATTTTGACTGGTCTGGAAGTTCTAGTGTTAATAATTATTTGAAATACCGTTCTGTTTCTGTTACTATTTCAAAGATATATAGGGAATAGTGAAAATTCCACTTTCTGTTTAAGGGATAAGTACAAAGAGATTTTGACCCTCAGGATTGAATCGTATTGCGAGTCGGTTCGCTCAGCAATCCGACAAAGTGTCTTTAAAACCTTTGTTTGGAGTCCGCCAGGTTCCACTCTAAAATAATTACGTACAAAGAGAATGAAGAAAACAATCCTTTCTAAGGATACCCACTTAAAATTAAAATTACTAGATAAAATGTACAATCAAAAAATAAAGGGGAAAAAGAAATTGCTAGGTTGAATTCCTGTTCGTTGAATTTTTAAGGCCACCGTAAAACGTAGTTAAAAAAGTTTAATACAATGCAAAGTTTACACAGACGAGAACTGACGAAACAGATTAAATGTTTGCGAATGTCTCGCAGAAAACACTTTGATGGAACTCAATTTAAGGTCTTTGGAGGTAACATTCGATGAGATTTCTAAGATTCTTTCCTGCCTCGTACTTTGTAAAATAATGAAGAGAAGGGAAAAGAAAACTAGCAATCCGTGGACGACGTTAATCCATTTACTTCACGAACCTGAATCGTCTACGAAAAATTTCTTTCCTTGAAGAGAAAAGAAAAATTTCCTTGAAAATAATGACACAAATGAAATGTAGGATATTGATGACAATATATTTAAAAAATAATATATAAAAGTGGAAACTTAGATTTATTATGAAATATGGGAAACGCACACTCTAATACACACACACACACACTAAATATAATTAACAAATAATAAAATCCGTCTAGTCGTCTATGCGTCTATAGTCTACTGTTCGTCTATCGTCTACAATTCGTCAAACTCGTCTATCGTCTACTCTATACGTCGTCTATTCGTCTACTCTATGCGTCTACCGTCTATCGTCGAACTCGTCTATTGTCAAGCACGTCTATTGTCGATCTCGTCTACTGTCGATCTCGTGCCGTCCACGTTTCGTCGTCGATCGTCTTTTCGTCAGTCAACTGTCTCATGGCGGGTCCCTCCAAACGCGCGGGACTTATAAAATCCCCACAGAAATGATATTATGAATGATCCTATAAATTACACATGACCAATCCTGTTTATTTTAACATTACGGTATCATTCTGAATGTTACTATTGCCGTATTATTATAATAATTAAAACAGTAATGCAAATGTGTTGCAAGAAATTTTCTTGCGTATCTAAAACAAAGGATACGAAAACAAACAAAGAATTATATAATCTACAAGTGACACAGAGACAGATAAGGAACTTCATAGCCTGTCTTTGACTGTGAACGAACGAACATCGCTTGGAAACGCTGCGTAAACGGTTGGAAATTCTGCAATGAACATTTTCACAATTACTCCATTAATTTCAGGCGTTATCACAAAGTACATGTATACCTTCACAGGAGAATGTAGCTGACAACGTTTCTACAATACTACACGAGTCTCTGTATGTTCTATGAACGGTATTTCACGCTGTCGGATATTAATAATTGACCTCGTAAAATATCAAAAGCAAACTGTAACAACACATTCCGTATAAACATAATTTGAATCTCAAGAAAGCCGTAATCTCAACGACCATTGGCTAAAAATTGTCCTTCGCGTTAATAGGAGCATTTAACTTATGGTAACGGACATGTTTGCACGAGCATTCGCTGGTTAAACGTATGGAAAGCGTTTCCCTAAAAAAAGGAAAGGGTGGTAATGGGATTGTCTGAAAGGTACTCTCAATTCAGAACGTTCGAAGTGTGCGCTCGTAACCTTTAGTTACGACCGAACTTGATTAAGCTCCAAGAAGGGTTATTCGTGGAGAGCATTTGTTTAGGGTTGGAAAATACGAGGGTCGAAAATTACAAGCGCGTATATAACGCGGTGACTGGTAGTTTACGACATCTTTTCTACCCTTCGATTATGCTTATTGTGCATAACTTTGTTTGTAGGGTATATAGAATTTCATCGTCCCACGATGTTCATTCGTGGGATCGACCGATACTCCTAGATTGGCTAGCCTCATTAGCTTGGATTGGTGCGTATTGCTTAACACTAGAACTACTGGCGTTAAATCTATCATATTTCAATATATTAAATAATTACTTTGAGAAAGGAGAAATCGAGTGGCGGAAAGAATGATCAATTCGGTGATTCATGTCTTTTGCGATGGACGTAGAATTTTTGTTCCATGGCTCTTCTATGAACTTGGAGAATTTCTGGAAAATACTATGTACCAGTCATTTTGACTGATTTGGTAGTTCTAGTGTTAACTCCTTGCACTATCGGTAAACTCGCAAGAAACCATGCCTTAACCGAACGCCCGATATACGATATCTTGCGATTGACAAAGATTACCGTTCTAATATTTACTTCACGCAATGGAACTTCTGTGAAACTCAAATGAATTTGAATCAAAGTCTAAAATTAATAATCTTGCACGGGGACATACGATCTTATTCGAGATATGAATACTTTGCCCGAGATTAATACCACGAGTCAGACTCGTGATATTCAAGTTTGGCTTAAAATTTTCATCACGAGTCAGACTCGTAGAAATAGTGCAAGGGGTTAATGGATTAAAGTTTGAGACGTTGATTGTAAATTTGTCAGCAATAGTCAGTCAGTACTTAAGTGTTTTAACATCGGCTTTGTAGGATGAGAATGGAATGGGAGATGTGGTGACTAATTTTACTACCTATCCAGGTGGTAAAATGACTTGCCATGAAATTTCTTACACCGTTTCTTTTATAATTTTCTACGTCTGTTCTTCAGACGGTAGCCCATTGAATGGTTCAAGTTTTTTGTCTCCTTTGTTTAGTTATTTGGCGTACCTTCGCCTTTTGATTGCTGCAAAGATATTTTGCTCCATCTACGATACCTGTAATTATCGCGTACTTACGAATTATTTTCACAAGTGAAATAAGCACTGTGGTAAAAAATCACGTATTTAAATTGATTTCAGCATGGACGCTATGTATCATTAGAACTACCCGCGTTAACTCTATTATGTTTAGACTTATTAAATAAGTACTTTGAAACAAGGAGACTTAAGAGAGAATTAACCCCTTGAGTACGACAGAATTTGAGACACAATGGCCGCACCATACGGCAGGAATTGATTTAGGATGTACATACGTCAAAAATGTAGCAGTTTTAGGTGGGGATGCCTTTTTGTGAAAACATATCGCAATGATAAAAAAACTGAACTTCGCTATATTAAAACATTATTATTTTTTTCTCTCAGTGGAGTTACTATAAATGTTACAAATTTAAAAGCACCTTTCGTGTCAGAAAGCCGAATTACAAAACATAAAATTTTCAAGCGCCTATAGACGCTTACAGTAGCGAAAGGGTTAAGATCGATTCGGTTATTTATGTTTCGGAGATGGACGTAGAATATTTATTCCATGACTCTTTTATAAACTCGAAGAATTTTTTGAATAAATGGTGTACCATTTTGACTATTTTTGGTAGTTCTAGTGTTAAGAGATTAGAATACTGTTGCACTGTATTAAATTCAATTGAATGTAAAATCTTTTAGCGATCAGTGATGATCAACATGATAATTAACGTGCGAAGGAACAAGGATATTACGGACTTTATAAAATTGCCACTTTAATCCGTCGAATGTTAATTATCTACACTCTTTACTAATTTCAAAGAAGTTTAAGGGGAATAAGTTACTCTTATAACTGCGAGCGTTTATTCGTGGCTATAAAGCGAGGACTGGAGTGGTTTGTAACATCAGGCAGTGACAGTTAGTTAAAAGCACATTTCCTTGCACGAAGTGAAATTCTCGTCGGGCGGATGTTGCATAGAATAATCTTGTAACTACAAAAGTGTAACGTTGCTGCACCTACGAAAACGTTTCGCTCGTACAAAGCCGTCTTTCGTGCTGTGCCACGGAAGGCAAAAAATCGTCAGACATTTCTCAAGTTTCCTCCATGGCTGAACTCGCGACGAGATCTTAATAAGAGTCGCTCATTTTTTCCGCCGCAGTAATGAAACTTCTGTTTATTCGTTTACTTTAAATCACACTTTTTCTTATCGCATTGTAATATCGTTTTTGACATTCCCTTAAAATAGGTAAATTATTATATAATTTCACAAAGAAATGATAAACGTGATAGAGTTTAATTCACTTAAGAATTGAACTCTTTGAGTAATTTTCGTAGAATTAATTTTGAGAATAAATATTCCAGTGATTTGCATATTTTTGCTTAGTGAGCATTGTAAGATGTCAACAACTATTATTTATATTTCAATTGTATCATGTAGGTATCTTATTTTTCATTTCCATGTAGAAGTATTTATTCGAAACTATCAAAATAGACTGAAATGTCTTTTAAAAAGTAAAGCACTTCAATCTTGGCAAACGGAACGATTCACAAAATAAACAGTTATAAATGTCCAGTAGCATTATTGTGTGGACTTTTAAGAGCCAATAAAATAATTATTCCCTCGTACAGCTGCAAATATCGATTCCTTTTTTGCTACATCTTATGTTTCACTTCCACTTAGAAATATTTAATCGATGTTATGGAAATAAACTGAAAGGTCTGACCCCAAATAATAAAATACTTTAGCTCATTGTCAGTAAAAAATTAAACGACTTACAGAGTAGACATCCACGCCAAGGTACATCTTTGTATAGACTTTTAATAGCCAACAATAGCTTTTTTACTACATTTTTCATTTCCCTTCCACTTAGAAATATCTACTCGACGTTATCGAAATAGACTGAAATGCCTGACCCAAAATAAATTATTTCACTCCAATGCAAATGAAACGGTTCACAGAATAAACAATTATCCACGTTAAGAAACATTATATGGACTTTTATTATTCAATGAAATCATTATCACCTCGTGCAGCTGCATATATCGTTTCCTTTTTCTCCACACTTAAGGTAGTTCTAGCTGGATTCAGAACTAAAAGTTTCTTTTTTCATTAGAAATGAAAAAAAATTGCGTAAGAATTAATGCAGGGGCTAACTTCACAGAGGTCATTTCATTGACTTTTTAGACATTAAAAAACATCTTTCTCTACAACTATGAAGTAAAAAATTATGAAAAAATTCAATAATATTCCAAAAGCATAAAATAATACATTGCTAATTTTTTATTAGAATTCATCGACTCGTTTTTCCATTAGAAAAATAAAAAAAGATTTTACGGACTCAGCAAAAATTTTTTTTCATAAGGCCCATGTTAAGTATGTTATTTTTAAACACGATTTATTCATAAACCGTGTGGACGAACTCGTTGAGATTCCGGTTATAATTACAAAATATCATGAAGACTATATTTTCAAAATTTTAAGGAAATCTATCGAAAAATGATAAGTGCCTAGAACTACCTTAATAGACCAAAAGGTCTTGCATAAAATAAAACATTTCATCTCACAGCAAACGTAACGGTTCACAGAATAAACAATTACCAACGCTAGAAACCTCGTTAAACGTACTTTTAGCAGCCAGTGAAATAATTATTTCCTCGGACAGTTGCAAACGCCAGTACCCTTTTTACCGTCAAGTTTCACATTTCTGTGAAACGCGTTACCCTTTCTCGTATTAGCGGATGGCAGACGAATTTCGTGCCATATATCCATGTAGAGAAAAAGTGCAGTCGAAAGGGTGGTGAAAATAATTTATGAGGCTTTAGTTACGTAGGATTTCAACTTGGAGAATCTTCGGTGGCGGGGGCATTTGTTTAGGGTCAGGGTGGAGCCGTGAGGGCCGAAATGGCGGGCAGCATCGGGTGGTGACGGCTAGTTAAGCACATTTCCCTCCTCGAAGGGAAGTTCTGGCGCGCAAATGTCGTAGAGAACATCTGCTACCCGCCTAAAGAGAGAACTCTGCTACCGAGCTTCTGCACCCGGAAGTGACAGGAATGGCAGTAGGAATTCTCTCTTTGCAATACCCCACTCACAAGTACCATTCTCTCCTTCCTCTTCTCACCTAAATGTTCGTTGTTCTTGTATTTTCATTTGTTCTTCTTCATTTTTTTTCAACTCTTTTTATCTACGTTTGTTGCTTCTTTCCTTGTCGGCACTTTATGTATGCTATTTCCTCGTTTCATCTTTATCCAGTGTTTCCGTTTGGTGTGCCGATACATAGGTACTGTGTTCTATTCTCTTTCAGGTATGCATCGGGTGTTATTTTTGTACTTTTTTTTCTTCTATTCATTGTACTTTCCTATTCTGTTTTTACTAGTTTTCTATTTTGTATTTTTCCCTGTTGTCTGGAGGGCTTTCCCCATTCCCCTCTCACGTGTCTTTGCTCGTTGGAAACTGATACCTCTTGTAGGTTTGGATAGAGATAGAGAGTAGCTCGATTTCAGCTCGACTATTCCTTCCTGCCTCGTCCAGCTTCTCTGATTGCAAAATGAACCATGGAACGTGAAACGTGGGATGTGCTTTGCGAACGGATTGAATTGTTGAATGTGATAAAATGAATTTTTAGTAATATAGGTACGATTGCAATTTAATCGTTGGCTATAATATTACGTAATTGAAAAAGTGATAATTGGAGAGATGTCTATGATTCTAAACCTTTATAGTTAATGAGACGGATATCAATCCTTTGGCCTATAATTTCTTTTGCGACCGCGAAATAACTTAGAATTAATTGTTGGAATAATAATTTACTACTGATTTTTTATGAACCGTACAAGTGAACACAATAATAATATTAGGGGTACCGAAAAGTAATAAAAATTGGAGAAGTGAAAACGTAATTGGAAACGTTTTTCAATAAAAAAATCGAAGAACTTTTTTAAAAAGGGAATCGGACAACTACCTTTACGCTGGCAAAAAGTGTTAGGAAATTATGGAAATTATTTTGTTGATTAGTATTTAAGATATCTTTAATAAATAAATGTTTTTTACCAGCAAAAAAATATTTTTATTACTTTTAGGTACCCCTAATAGTATGGAGGTAATTTTAAAGTCTCCTGAGCTACTGATATTTTCAGTGTAACGGTTTTTGGAAAGCTTAAATATTTCGTATTCAATGTACCATATCATGAGTGCTACACGACATTGTAGGACAGGAGGTTGATGGGTTATAATGATGAGGCAAAATTGGTGCTTGAAATTGGACAATTTTAAATTATTTAAGTTGCAGTTATAGTGTTTTCTATTTGTAGCAATTGCAGTTTGGATGATGATTGAATGATGGTTAATGGTAGATATAGATACGAGTTATTTTAGTTTCGCTTCTGAGAAAGTTTCTTCCCTTTATGTTTATATTTATATATCGCAGTATCGGTAATTATAAAATAAAAAAACCAAGAGAATAGATGTAGAACAGTGGAAGGAACAGCGATAAATCATTGTGGTTTTATTAGTTTGAACTACAATCATCCTTTCGAGGTACAAAGAATATTTCAGTTCCTGCCGCAAGTCTGACCTTTGAAGACTAATACTACTAGCATGCATCGATCCTATATCAAGTAATTATCTTAATCAGTTGTTGTTACTCTCAGCATCAACATTTTTGCTAATTTTGTTGATGATTAATACTTTTATTTGTAAGGTTTAATTGATTATATATTATAAAATTCTGTAAAATTATTTATGATATTTTACAATCAAATATTCTAGGATGATGCTTATGTACTATTCATTGGAATTATATAATATTTTCTTTCGTAAGACGTCAAAAACTATGTAATACATACAGCACAAAGAATAAACATCTTCAAATTTATATTGTAAACACATTTGAAAATTTTACATTCGGTAAACGTTGCAAAAATTAGTCTGGGCTGCTTACCAGGAGCCCGGCACAAGCTCGATGCGCAAAGGTTGAAAGTTCTTTTTTCCTGAAAATTCCAGCTAGCAAAGGAACCTGAGAAAACCATACTCCATACCAGTTTTTATGGCAAATCGTTCCTTTTCGATTTATCAGTTCATGGGATGATATTCACGGGATCGGAAAAAGATCTGAGCAACCTATCTGAACCTACTGAAGTGTATGGTTACATACTGAAATCCCAGTCATTGAATTTAAAAATTATGGAAATCAATTTTATTAAAGTTCAATTATTCAATTTATCTAATAATTGAAGGTTTTTCTCAAATTTTCCTTCAAGTTTTCCAATAACATTAATTTGAAATGTAGAATGTCTTACGTTTCATTGAATGTCTGACCTATGACGATTATACTACTGACTCGTATTGATATCTAATACTCTACAAGTAAACCCAGAGTTTTATTACTGCAACATCCATTAAGTTGGTTAAAATAACTAATTCTTAATCATTTGAAAATATTTTTGAAACTTTTATCACCAATTTCCTTATAATTATTTACGTTTACCTTATGAAAAGTCAGACTTTGAATGAGTAATCTCTCCATCCCTTCTTTACTTCTAACACGATTATTCAGTGTGTTTAACACGTTGAACGCCGCTGATATTTTGCTTGTTTCGTCATTTCTACTGAAGTGCACCTTTTTCTATTAACACTTTACCGACTGGTAGCCCATTAACACTTTACCGATCGGTATTTTTTTAACATTCTACCCCCTTCTGACCGATCACTTGGTCACAAATACTTCCTTGATACAGATACCTATTCGAAAATTATAAATTCTCGTCACTGACTCCTTAACAGAGGTAATCGCAATGATAAATGATAATTTATTAGTTGGAGTGGCAACCAATCAATTAGTTAAAAGTTCAAAGGCCTTGGGTCCGAAAAGCCTATTAATAGGCTTCTGCTCGGTAAAGTGTTAATAGGCTTTTTGGACCCAACGCTTTTGGAGTTTTAACATACTAATGGGTTATCACGGCAATTAATAAATTATTGTTTATCACTGTGGTTTACTGCACCGAGGATTCAGTGACGAGAATTTCTAATTTTCAAAGAGATATCGTTACGAGGGAAGTTTCTGCAGCCAAGTTACCGGTCAGAAATGAATACGATATTAAAAATTACCGGTCGGTAAAGTGTTAAAATCACATATTTATGAAGACGAAACTTTCAAGACTCTTTCGTCAAGACTTCTTAACGCCAATATTTAAATATTCAATATCTTAGAAAATTCATAAATATTGCAATTTAAACATAACATGAAATTTCATTTAATTTAATAGCGCCGGTCACCGGTGACCCCCATGCCAGTCAACGTGTTAAACATATTGATATATTTCCATATTCTTCAGTAATTACTAGACTGTGGATTTTTATGCATTTATGACAAATTAAATACGGCTAAAATATACAAAAAGAATATAATATAAAAATATATCTAAAACATCCAAAGTATGGTATTTGCTATAATATTTATTAAGTGCAATAAATCCCTAGATAGGTTTTCCTGTCTCACCTGCATTTTTGAAACTCGAAATTTGCATAAACATCCGCAGTCTAGTAATTACGATCTACTTACATTGAATATTTTCTAAATCTGACCATATCTACCCTCACAAAAAAAAAAAGAAAAATTTCACATACCTCGTATATTCAATAAAAAAAAACGTACAGAGAAGAAAAGGAAAGTGTTCCCCGACATGTACCATGATCTGGTGAAATGGAAACGTTCAACCATCGGCTTTCGAAGCCATGATAAAATCTGCGTGGAGGATTGCATCGCGTTAAATTTAATTTCACGCACGGTCGTCTATCGGTCTTTCTGAGAGTGTGATTGGTAAACGAATTTGCATTGTGTGGAATTTCTGGGTTTTCATCCCCCGCGGCGACACGGCGCTCACGAGACTGATACTGAAAATATATTTGGCGCGGTGACGGTGGTGGCGGTGGCAAAACGATGGAGGCGTTGGGGGTATATTTTTCACGTTATGGCGGCAGGTGGACGTGATCGATGGCCGCTCGTCCTTTTGTGTAAAACGTGCCAGAGTAAACTGCGCATAGTTATCTGCGACTGACAAAATTTCGGATTGTCCTGTCACACAAAATACGATAGGGTTGCATGCTGGCGACGGATAACTGTAACATACGTTTCGATTATTTTAGAAATGAGTCGCTCGGTTGAAGGACTTATGGGGTATTGTCGGAGGGATATCTCTTTAGGGAGATTTATCTTTGGGTTTGAAGAAGGAAGTAGGGCTTGTTAGATAAGGAAGAAGTGAGTGTTTAATTGAAGGGAATTTCTTCAAGTTATTCATTCTAGGATTTATAGAAATTTAGAAGTTGACTTTAGTTGTGTCAATTTTTTAACCATTTTATAATTTGTCATAGAGCATTCAAATTGAAGAAATTATTGTCAGGATTATGTTAAACTGTGGTAGAATTTAGGTACTTCTTTAGTCTCATTAAGCACTATTAGATCTCACATTTACAGACACCAATTTTAATATTTTCTTGTGTTTCAATAATTTACACTGTTGCGGAGCAATAATAGGTCCCTGAAGCTCAGAGATGCAGCTAAAAATTCGTTTCTCATTATTTTTCGACATACAGATTGTTGAAGATTGTAAACCTCGACCGTCGTGCCCACAGCGTTTTTCCAGGGGTAGAGGTATTGGTCGTGGCCAGGAAATTAAGTTTTCCTTTGTTTTAGAAAATTATTTATTGAAATTGAAACTGAAAACGGTCTTTTTATGTCTGATCTCTAGCTGTCGACTGTTCGACTGTTTCTCCTGACGAGCCGAGCTTCACCGACTCGTGGCGAATATTCACGAGTCCGCACATACGTCGCGCCCGATGGGCCTAAGGCGCCTCTTTCAATTTCGAACACAGATATTTCTTTGTTCAAATAGCAGTCGCGCCTTGCAAATCGTTTGTTACTCCAAGATCAATGCACTTTATTGGCCTATTGTCGTCAATACGTCTTGAGGAAAAGTTTCGTCCGCCAAAGATGTATTCACCTGGGACTTCTTCCCCTACGCGAGCTGGATTTTTCCAGTTCCTTGAAACGTCACGGGAGGCTCTTGACCTATGGGCAAGAGACATTTCCTTCGCCCACCAATCAGAAATCTTCATATTTCTAAATTAAAGAGCCTCCAATCAGCTACGTTCTCGCTAGCAACAATGACCGCCCCCGCCAAACTCTGACGGAAGTGCGTCTTTATGACCGGTACTTTTTAACATCCTACCCACTTCTGATCGGTCACTTGCACGCAAATATTTCCCTGATACTACTGATATCTCTTCGAAAATTGCAAAGTTTCTTCACTGAGTCCTTGGCACAGTCAACCGCAATGAAAAATAACAATTTATTAATTTCCATAGCGAGCAATTAATAAGTTAAAAGCCCAAAAGTGTTGACTACCGGTCGGTAAAGTGTTAAGAACATCGGAACAAGTAACACGAACAAATACACTCAGCGTTCCGATTATCGCAATCGACAAGTCAAATTTCTCACACGCGAAGTACAGTACTTTGTTAATCATCCACACACCTTTTACATAGTTTTGTTAAATAATAATCAAGTCAGTTTTATATAAAAGAAAAATTACAATTCCTCACCAAATTGTGAGCTAACCACCAAATACTAATCGTTCGGTTTACGGATTCGGGCGATTCATTGAGCCACAAAAGTTCCCGGTGGTCATAAAATAGACATAAAATTAATTTGACCAAATCACCTTACCCAATTCTATTTCTACTCTAATCCTGTCCTACCAAAAAGTCGAAATTACCCAGAAACTTTTGATAACGCAGCTTTCAACCCCTTCAAATAAAATTGAAATTTAATCACTAGGGGGGAAAGAGCCGATTTGCAGTTTATTCAGTGATGTTTCCATCGCACTACCGATATACAACGTTAGCCAAAATAATTCCACCTTTATCCCTCACCCTTAACTTCCTCCCAAGACAAAGAGGGTAGGAGACTTTAAAAAGGAAACGCCTCCCCCACGATTGTCTCTCTTTTGTTAGCTGTCACGTAGGCAAAAGGGGCGGTATTTTTTCTTCCACCCCCATTTTTCTTTTCTTGCAAGACTTATGAAAGTACAAAGACCTGCGGGGAAATCGGAAGATAACGTATATCAGTAGAAAGTGATATTATCGCGTTTGTTATCCATCCTATATTGGCTTAGGGAGTCTGAACTTCGACGAGAAACGATGTACGAGATTCAGGAGTTTAATGATGTCAGTGTAATATACCCGCGGGTGCAATCAACTCGAATTTTATGCGAATAATAATCCCGAGCAGGTGTAATAACGGATTCTACCTATTTATCGCTGACGTTTCGAGGGATAGAAGGAAATAATTGTACATTATGACGTAATTTCCAATCGATTCGGAACAGCTAATGATTTCATTTATTGAAGTATATCAATAAACTAATGTATGCGTGGGTTTATTGTGTTTCGATAACAATGCTCGGTGCTAAAATAATTAGAGGGTATAATAGTTTCGTAAGTAAATCAATGAATTAACTCTATGAAGGATGTACTCGTTATGAATGTAATGCAGCATCGTATTATTTGTTAATGTGGATTATTTTGATTGCAAACTAAAACTGTATCTCTGAATTACGTATAAATATCGACAATTGCGGATGGTCGGATTTTATTTCGTATTGTTCAGTTTTTATTTGTTTTATGACCGAATTTTCATATTTTAACAATGAAATTACGGTTTTTCGCAATAAACACAATCTTGACAATGCTCCATACTTTTTGAAATTACTTTGTTTCTACTGTACTGATACATCAAATTTCATTTCTTCTCTATCTTCACACGAATCTCCTACTTTCTTTCACAATTATCGGTAGGTTACTGAATTTAACAAATATTATTAGAGATTATAAATATCACTCTAACAGATTTAA
This sequence comes from Cerceris rybyensis, assembly GCA_910591515.1. Lineage (NCBI taxonomy): Eukaryota > Metazoa > Arthropoda > Insecta > Hymenoptera > Crabronidae > Cerceris > Cerceris rybyensis. The sequence continues at coordinate 20,102,135 of OU342790.1, forward strand.
AAAGAAATAACAACATTCAGAAACGAGGGAAAATTCATGTCACTACATTAACAGTAAAATAATTTCCCATTCTAAACAAGGAGAAATAATCATGTCACTTATTAAGGATGATTTGTTGGTATATTAAAAGCGATGAGAATCCTATGAAAAAATTATATATTATTTTTATAAGTTTTCTGAAACGCCTAAAAAAATTAGACATTTTTTCACAAGCTCGTTCAAAAGTTATAACATTTTTAAATTATAACAAATTTACACTTACTTAAATGGAAAACATGTTATCAGGATAAGATAAAGTAAAAAAATTATTGAACATGCGATTCGAAAAATCCACAAAATTGTAAACTAGTAGATTAAATATCAACGAAGCACATAAGCAATTAACATTTAGTGGTATCAATATTATTCATAGAGAAAAATAATAAAAATGGGTGATATTTATGGTATAATCGAATGCAGAGCGTAATTCACAGTGAAAACATGGCAACCTCGCGAACAGCTACGCGAAATAAAATTAAACTCGACTATAGCAAATTAAAAATATGCTATAGGCTATGTTACAGCGTGAATTTAAATGTTACTAAAATGTGTCGAAAAGTTGGAGCGATCAAAATCGAATCACTCACGTCTACCAACTATTAAAATGTTGCGATGTTGTCACGTTTCACCAGATAAGTATTCAACTTATTTTATTTATTTAAATAAAATCAAATTTATGATTTCCTGTAGTATATATCTGTCTTCTAATTTTTATTTAAATACATTGAGAAAATTTGTATTTGTGTCTTTTGATGTAACAAATTTACGTCTTTTTTTTTAATAGTTAAATTCAGGTACAGCCACTATCAAAAGTTTTTTTTTATGATTGTGACAAATATCAAAAATTTCATTGAAAAATTAATTAAAATCAAACGAATTTCCATTTTTTTACAAATTTGATATTAAAAATAAGCTTGGGAACAAAAGATATTTTGTTAAAATGCCATATTTTAAAAGATATTGAGAGATATTGGTTTAATCAAAATTTCATATACTAATGTCTCCGATTGTACCTACAAATCATCCTTAACACTAGAACTACCGGCCTCAAATCTATCATATTTTAATAAATGAAATAAGTACTTTGAAAAAGGGGGAATAAAGCGGCGGAAAATTTGATCGATTGGCTGATTTATGTTTATTGATATAGACGCAGAATATTTATTCTATTACTCTTATGTAAACTTGGAGAAGTTTTTGAAAAAATTGTGTACCAGTCATTTTGACTGGTTTGGTAGTTCTAGTGTTAAAACCATTAATTTCTGAATGCATTTTCACTTCATCCATTTTAAATTCCACCGTATACGGCTGATTTCTCGATGACAATTTTACCATTAATTCGTCAATGTACTGCAGCCAGTTTCGACTAGCCGTGGACACGTAAATAAAGAATGTTCTACGAGAAAAATGACTCTGGCTTACGTGAAGAGATATACGAGTAAAGTATGCACGCATGCGTGCTTTTCCACTTTTCCTGGTGACTGATCATGTACCATGAAATACAGCTCGGCTATTTACTCTAGACATGACATTTCTTGTACCCGCTTGTAATAAAGATCACGATATCGATGCACCTGGATTTATGACCTGGCTTATATCGTGAGTTGACGTGCAAGAATATTATATCGCTGGTGCGAAAAGTAGTTGGATCATACTTCTCATATTGCCAATATTATCCCCATGGGTATTGTAAAAAGGTAGATGTCGAATATGTCGAGGAATATGGTAAAATTCGTATGAGTTTTTTCATTTGAATGTTACAATAGTACAGGCTGTATGAAAATTATTTGTCATGAATTTTCAGGCTTGTTCTAATCTTTGAATCGGTGGAGATAAAAAAATACGATGTAGAATCCAGAAAAGGATTAAAAGTTAAGGTCGAATTTTTTATTGATTCATTGCATTTGCCTTTTTGCGGAGGTAGATTGTCTGAGAGGAACCATAGGTCTGAAATGAATCGTTTTCTTGCATATTAATTCAGCTAAGGTTTTTTTTTTATGAAAATTTTTCCTCTACAATTATTTGCAGCCTAATCATTAGTCTTTAACACTAGATTTACGGATATTGATTTACCTATTTTTCTGAAGCGAGCCAATTTGAATCATACAAGAAAATTGAAATTTTTTGCAAAGAAAATAGTTCCAAATCAATTGAAATGAAAGATTTATTATTAAAAAATTAAACAACCAATATATTATATATGTAGTAATCAAATTTCGAATGAGTCAAATTGACTCCGTAAATCTAGTGTTAAGTAGTCCGTTATGTTTGAATGTTAGACAAACTTATTGGTTTAAAACATTGATCTACTTTGTATCTGTCAACTGTATTTCGTTGAAAGAAAGTTTATTATTATTATTATTGCATATTAATCCTTTCGCTTAGAATATCGTGTGAGATACTCACGGACTTGATGTGAAAATGACAATTTGGAGTTTGAAACTTTATTGATGTTAGATTTAGTTGGTTAGTTAGTACTTAATGATTAATGACTAGTCAACGAGTTAGTGATTAGTGAACGTAGTGTTATTGCTGTTGAGATCAATCATCCGGCTCGTTATCACATAATGTAATTTAGCAGGGAAATAGAAGAAATTAGCAAGGGTGAAAAATACTTGTAGCTTTACGAAAATTAATCTGAAGCAGTTGAACAATCGTGTCGAAGTATTCTCGGAATTTTTAATTCTTTTAATACATCTAGATAACGGTAAGCGATAGGAGTGACACTCTTTTGTAACAGTTTCAGAATATGTGGAGATTTGTCGTTGCATAAAAATTCTTAGCGTATGAAATTGCATTTTAAAAATGCATAAATCACAGTTTATACCAGGACACTTGCCTGCGACAGCATTCAAACCTTAGAAAATTATTTGACTAATTTATATTGATGTTTATAATACACTAATTTGAATATGTGTAATGTTTTAATTTATTTTGCATTCTAAAACTTTTCAATTTTTATTTAAAGTCTGATAAATCTGCTGATAGGTTGAAATTTTTGCATTAAAAAACTCTTCTTTCACCGCTTCTACTGGATCAAGTGGGTCGAAAATATTGAATATTTAAAAAAGTTTGAAGAGTGCTTTTAACCCTTTAAGAAGAATATTTTTAGTAACAATTATTCTTCGCTTACTTCCTTATCTCAGTTCGAATTACTCCGTTGAAAAATGATCCGTTATCGATACCAGGTCATTTTCGAAGCTTCATTAAAAATATACATATCAGATTTTCAAAGCAATAGTATGTTTGACATTCTACACAATAAAATTATAAATTTCATATAGCGATAAATATTCCTCTGTACCCTTCCATGAATATTACACGCTATTTTCTATTTTATATTTTAATTACGAATGTATCTCATGACATTTTGCATCAATAACATTAATTTTTCCGTCGTGGAACTTTCAGATTTAACTTTCCGTTGGAAACTTTTGATTGGAGAAATTTTTAGACTGTTAATTAACGCGTACCTATATTTTTGAATGCTGTACTGAATTTATTTATAAACTGCATCGTTTCACCGGCGACAAACGTGTAGAAAAGAGAGGTTTTATGCGGAAAATCTCATAAATATTGAATCACCTATGGATACCATTTTACTTTATTCCATCGTTCTCCGTCGGAATGATTGCATTTTACATCAAAAAGTTACATGCTTACATCGACTTACGAAGTACCAGTTTAATGCAATGAATATTCAAGCAACTTAAACAACTTTCAAAAGCCAAGAAAATAAGGAGATGGTATTGCGATAATACGATAAGCGGCAGTCAGTACGATGTTAACAAGAAAGAGAGAAAGGTGAATAATAAATGAACGTTAAGAATGGCAATTACACTGATATAATCTCGCATTTTAGTCCAAATACGATACGCAATCGGAAAAGTAGCCTGCTTATTAGTAAGGCGGTTACAACTGCATTTTTTGTCAGTGTAAATATAAAAGTAGAAAAACCAACTAAATGATTACAAAATTGCAAAATAATAAATCACTATATAACTCTATAAATATGGAGCCTTTTTTAATCCATAGAAATTAACCTACTTCAGTTTCTGAATTTATATTAAAACGTTTAATGCCACTAGTATTTCACTACTTTCGTCATTTCTATCGAAGTAAAATTTTCCCCATTAAAATCACATCTGCATAAAGCACAAACTTTAAAGAAACTGATTGATAAATATTCAGCAGATCTTTATATTTCTAACGCCGACATTTAAATATTCAATATGTTAGAAAATTGATAAATATTCCAATTTAAACGTTACATGAAATTTCATTGAACTCAATAGCACCGGTCACCGGTGACCTTCATGGCAGTCAACGTGTTAAATAAAAGTAATTACACGTAAATTAAACTCCCCTCTGATTACAATACCATTTCACTATTAAATACATAAAAAAAACTTTACTACATACTCTCATCTCAAAAAAAATCCAAGACCTGATCAGCAACCATGTGCTCCTACCCCCACACTCCTCCATCTTCAATGAATAAAATCTCTCAGCCAAAGATCCAAACTTATCAAATAACTTATCAAGAGGATTAAATAATCGATGCTTCTAAAAACTTCGAAAGAAATCCAGCCAAGAATAAAGAACGAAAGAATACTCACTTTCAAGACATCCTTTCTCCCGTAGGGAAAGAGGGTGAAGAGAGTATGACAGGAGCGGAGACAATAAAGTGTGGGATGCTAAAACGGGGTGTAGGGAGAGTACCATTAATGGATGCAATTAAAACACGTAATGGGCTTACATCATGGACTACGCCGTGACGTCGACGCGAGACCTCAAACGAAGTTATCACTTTGGGATTTTCAGCGGACCCTGCAGTTCGCTTCTGCCCCTGTTGCAACAGACAGGTACGGGTTGCACGGAGGAGAGACGTAGGTGGAGTAGTTCGTCTCTTCTCTTCTCTCATTTCTCTCTTTCTCACTCTCTACTCTCTACTGCTCTCTCCTCTCCTCTCCTCTCATCTCGCAGCCTGCCGGGATCGATTTTCGCGTCTCTCCGCGAGCTGGAAGACTGTTGGATAGGGTATTTCCAGTACGATGGAGAGAGAGAGGAAATACTGGGACCATACGTTTCGTTGAAAACGGCCTCCTCTAGCCGGCTATCATAGATATGTGCCATCGGAAACTGTTACGCTTTGTCGGAGCATACGTACTTGACATAGGTAGCTTGGTGAAATTATATTTTATTGAAAATCACCCATAGCTCTCTTTCTTCTATACTCTCTAGTACACTTGTATTTCCTTTCTGTGCTGGATCCAATATCCGGGTCTCTTTTCTGTTTGATTGGCATGCAAAGGGTCGCTTTTCGAAGGGGTTCCACCGGCTCAGGTGTGCGTGTCATAAGAATAGATTGTTGGCTTTCTTTATCTCGATCGGATGAAATACTGCTGGGAAATATACGACTGGATTCTGATTGTTCTGTGGAAAAGTAGAAAAGTTTTTAATTAATTTTGACGGATGAGGGAGAAATGTATGGGTGTATATATACGTTTGTGAAGATGGGGGAGGTTTTTAAAAAGAGTTTCAACTCAATTTACATGATTCGAATGCAATATAATGGTAGAGTGAAATGTTCCTTTCGATTAGGTTATTGGTAAAGTTCTTGATTTTAACTAGGAGGAAATGGCAACAATTGTGAATGTCCCAGTTCGTTCTTTTAAGAAGATTGTATCTCAGCGTACTCGTAAATCATAGAATGCGAATGTATTTTTGTTTGTTTGATTCTTTCAATATAGTATCAAAGCTTTTCTGTCGATGGGGATGTTTAAATTTAGTATTTAAAATGAATCGTCCAAATCCTTCTTGGTATCTGCAAATATATTTCTAAAGAATTTCTCATTTTTTACTGTAAGGATCAAATAAAAAGTAATATCATCATATTAACAATAGTTGCTTGTAAATAGTTCATTTGAAATGAAAAGTATTTTTAACTGTCATCGTATTATGATAAAGGTCAAGGATAGACTTCTTTTAACAAAAACCTTTTTTTCCCAATGTTTTTATAAATATAATAGATTTAATGTCGTAGTTCTAATGTTAATATATTTTTCGTAATTTATCGTTATGTTGTTTAACACTAGATTTACAGATGTTGATATACCTATTTTTCTAAAGTGATGAATTTTTCTGAAGCCAATTTGACTCATGCAAGAAAATTGAAGTTTCTTGCAAAGAAAATAGTTTCTAATCGATTTAAATGAAAGATTTATTACTTAAAAAAAATTATCAACCAATATATTATATATATAGTACCTACTACAATTTTGAATGAGTCAAATTGGCTCCGTAAATCTAGTGTTAAGTAGAAAGGACAGCTTTGCTGTGAGATCTAAAACTTGTAGCATTTGAAATTCCAAAGCAATCGTAGCACAATAACTTTTCCGATGTACATACATATGACTCTATATATATATATATATCTGATTTTCCTTATCGTTGTATGCATTACAAGGCGACAGGCTTCCCCTGTCATGTTTCATGTCTTTTCTGCCGAAAAGATACAATTACATACATACCTTCCAGAAATGCATGGATTTTCTCTTACCTGCAGTTCTTTCACATCGCACGAACATACACAGAAAAGATTTCTATATTCCTTCAATTCGTTCTTTAAATGCAAGTCAACATCATCTTATTGGTACTGACGGTTTATAAAATTGTTTTTTCTTTTTTTTACAAATCGGATAAAGAATGAAAACGCGGTAATAATTTTGCAGTGTTACCGGATATGTTGGAACTTAACACTAGAACTACCAAACCAGTCAAAATGACTGTTACACAATTTTTTCCAAAAATTGTCCAAATTCATAGAAGAGCCATAGAACAAAAATTCTGCGTCCATCGCAAAAGACATAAATCACTGAATTGATCATCTTTTATGCTACTCGATTCCTTCTTTCTCAAAGTACTTATTTAATATATTGAAATATGATAGATTTAGCGCCGGTAGTTCTAGTGTTAAAATTAGTTATTGCTGTAATTACTGTTACTGTAACGTAAAATATATATAAAATATAAATAATAGGAAGAAGCCATCGTGTCTAGAGGGATAAAGGTTCAGACACGAAAGGGTTTAGAAGAATAAGGGGGTCAAAAGTGCCCTTGAGCCGATTTTATTCGACGATGAGTCATTCGATAGGTGATTATGAAAAACCATTGTACCCAAATTTTTAATCCGATACCTTCACCGGGAGGGTAGTTATAGGGTAAAATCGAAAAATCAGTTTTTGACTCATTTTCCCCAATTAATGGGGTGCAAAAATTCCAAAAAAATTTTGACACATTCTAAACATGAATGCACACGTTAGGGATTTTTTCCAGATTTTTTCTTTGCAAGTTACACTCACGAAAAATGAAAAACCGAAAAAAAACTTTTTAAACATGGATTTCGTATTGAAATCTTCAGAGCACAACTTTTTCCTTTTTATAGTAGTTGCTTAATGTTGTCATTGTTATACCCTAATTTTTTCAGATTTTTTGAGTACGGTGCATCACGGTCGGAAAAATCAAAAACCGATTTCAGGGACACATTTTGGGCTGAAACTCGCACAGTATTTGCCATTCTTGCATGATTTTAACAAAGTATGTTCATATTGTGACCTTCAATGTTTCTCCACAGAAATATGTAGATATTAAAATAGTAGGTTCCAATCAAAATGATCACAGCAGTTAAAGTGGAAGTGCAAACCTTGTGATATAATATTTGTATTAGCTGGGTATTTTAAATTCCACCTAGATTCTTCAGTGAAACCAAACATACTTCTCAAACATCAGTTACTTTTAGTACCCTCTCAGAAATAGAAAAAAATAATTTTGAAGAAAATCGATATTGGAAAAATTTTATTTAATCTACCATAGTATAATTCCCACTCACGCTGAACATTTTTTAACAATGGGTATATTAAAGTTTATATTAAAATTCAAACTACATACATTCTACCAATACAAAATTTATTGTCACCATTTTATAGATCCATACCGATTAAATTCGTGTATTAACAAATGTTATGGAACAGTTGGTATAGAATCCAGATTTTCCGGGATTTTACAACAGTATTATTTTTATCTTTCATAAAACTTTTCGCTATTTGGCCCTGCAGTAAATTCTATCTGTGCGATTTACAGCAAATATACTCATACACATTTCCACATGTGCTTCTGTTACATTCGCACTGTATTTGCGACGGATTATTGCGATACGTTTGATCGAATAATTCGTATAAAATTCATACTTTTTTTTCCCCATAACACAAGTTTTAAATTCACCATTTCCGATTACACCGATAAAACCGTAGCTCCCGTTATCATTGGCGAATTTAGTCCACGATACGATATTACATATACTTCAGTGTAATATACTTTTTTTTTTTGAGACATTGTTACTCGAGTAGTCGAGCGAACGAAGATAAAGCCGTTGTTTCGTGCACGTGCCGTTGTTCTTTTCGCGAACTCGGCAAAAACTTTGCCGGAAAGTTTACGAGGGAAATTCACCAACGAAAGGAAAACATTTCCCGGCATCTCCATGAGGCTTGGGGTCATCGAGACTCCAACAGGATCCTTCGTACTCTAGGAAAATTGAAAACAAAAGAAACGTCTGTCTTTTTATAGAAAACACGGAGTTCCTTTGTTATGATAAATTTTGTAATAAGTATGCTTGAATAATGTTCCTTCTCTTCTCTCTTTTTTTCGGGCGCGCTCTCTCTCTTTATATCGAGGAGAAAATATCCTTATCTTTCATGAAGTTTTCTGGAGCCTCCATTGAGTCTCTGCGTTACTCAGAGTACCGTGTCTCGAGTATTATAAATCGAATGATTAATGAACGTGTCGAGGGCTGAACGAGGCATTTGTAATCTCGCATAATGTGCCATAGGATCCGCTTGTGTAAATTATTTCACTTGAAAGTAATATATGTCTCTCCAATTTGAGAGGAATGACCGAGAATTGAGTGGTATGTTTTAACGATTAAATTCTTTCGTGGAATGTTAGTAAGTTTATTGTCATCTTCATCCCTTAATTAGTACTATATTCTCCTGTTATATTTAACTCATTAAGGCCCAAAGTTGCGTTAACGCAACATTTCACTTCCAATTTTTTTTCGGGGAATCGAATTAATTTAATTTTTATTTTAACCTATGTCATAGTAAAAGAACATATCAGAGGCTTAATTTATGCACTTTTGTTCTCTAATTGTTCATCACCTTAAGTCCTACTTTTATGTAATCTTATAACAAATAAATAGTCACATTTAAAATATTTCTGTTATTTCAATGCTTGGTCCTTAATGGGTTAATACGTTGAATGACATGAGATTACAGATATTCGTGGTTGTATTGCAGTTGACTTTGGGTGACCTTGAATGACCATAATAGGTCATTATATTCACCTTGAAACACTCTATCAGACTATAAGTAAGAAACCATACCATTCCATTTAAAAAAACCGAATTGACCTTCATATCTCCTTGACGCCTCCATCTAGAGAAAAATTGGTAATACCAGATTATGAGCCCCCGATACCAAGTATTTGGTCTAATGCATTTTCTCCTATCTTCAAAAACAAGCGAGTCATTCGGGTGACCTGTTTAAAATGCCCCACCCTGTATATAATTTTTCCTAAGATTTTGATAGCTTCGTTTCAAGTGCGGTTGCACATCTTTTTTAATTAACCGCTTGCCGTGCCATTTCTTTTGTGATTAAATGTGCAATAACTCTGAATTAATTACTAAAATAATAATCTAGCCCCTCATTTCGTATAGGTATAGTAAATGACTTAACGTAATGTTGAATGCCATAGAATTAATTTTATTTTATAAGGACCCACTGATATTTTTGATAAAATCATTTTTGGAGCACTTCAAAATTGACTATTCCATTTATCGCATCGCGAGTAGCACTCGTTATTGTACGGCAAGGGGTTAAATACGACTACAAAGAATTTATTTAAGAGTACTAGAAGATAAACGAAGTATCTATTTTGGCACCAAAGCATTAATGTGTAATACTAATAGTTTTTTTTTTTTTTTACTATATCTAAACCTGAATTCAGATGTATAATCTGTTTGTCCACATAATGCAGCTTTTTTTTGTGACAAGTACCTTTATAGCTAACTAGATGTACCGGGCCATGCGTTGCTGTGGCTCAGTCTGGTTAAATCATGTTTTTACCAGTCACATATGTCACTTCTATGTAATAGGTATATAAAAACACACGCGAATTCGAATGCAACGTTTTGTCAAAATTTTAAACCAGTCAGTGAAGGACATTAGGAGATTTAGAAATAGTGCTGACACTAGGCATCGAAGAGTTTCTTATTTAGTTTTCAATATAATATCATTAATTTTATGAACAATAATTGTAAATAAACAGTTTATGCTGTGTATTGCGGGTTCGATATGAAACTATAGCCAAATGACAATTCTTTTAATTTGCAACTACATTTGTTATTAGTTCAATCAATTTTTAGGTCGGCACTAAAAGAGTTAAGATTTGAAAGAAGCGAACATTTACATTTTTATTTATATAGATTATAGACCATTTCAAACAGGAACACTTTCGCACGATAAAGTATTAAGTTTAGTTTCGACGTGATACGTTATGAAAAAGCCGACACTGTATTGGCGAAACGTGAGTGAATTTATTTAAATAAAAGTCGAAAGAGAAAAACGGGAGGACAAGTTTGTCGTGGGTGCATGAGATTGGAAGCGATCCCGGAATGGTTATTCAGTTTAACGTGCGTGTGCAACTACAATTTGTTTATAACACTCCGTATATTTGCTATTCCGCTGTATGAATTCCATTGCCTCGAAACTTTAAAGTGCATCTGCGATTGGTGTCAACGTGATAACAACGTTAAATAAATGCCTCCAGAACGAATTTACGTGAATTCTATCGGGAGAATTGCGAATGGAAGAAACATTCAGCTCGATTTTACGAAGACGGTGTTACGAAACATGGACGTGATATATGTTTGGTGGGGTGTTTGATTTTTTGTCGTTAATGCAATATATTTTGTAATATCTGACACGTTTTGACAGTTGCTTCGGTAAACGTTGATTTTCTTGGAATTGATGTCAGTTAACACGTTGAGTGGAAAAACGAAAAATATATATTTTGCAATTCAATGTAAATAAATTTGACATTTCTATCTTTCCATTGTAGACCAATCGAGTAACGCGAAATTGAGTAGTATATTTAAATTGAAAATAATTTCAATCTTAAGATTGAAGTTTAAGACAATAGGTGAACATTTAAGTAGTTAAATAAATAAATATTCCTCACTTTTATAGAGAAGTAGTACGATAAATATTCCAGGTGTATCTTATATTAGTGTACAAAGATACCTGGCATACTTACTATACTGCTTCTTTATTTTGTGGAATTTTTGAACTTTTCAATCGTAAACCGATCCATTATACTTAATGTGAAATTGAATAGTATAATTAAATTTAAAAACTTAACATTGAAGTTTAAGGCAAAAGGTTAATAATTAACTAAGTAAATAAATAAGTTCCATAACTTTATAGAGAAGCAGTATAGGAAATACTCCAGATGTATCATATATTAGTATACAAAGATACCTGGAATACTTGCCATACTGTTTCTCTATTTTGTGGAATTTTTGAACTTTTCCATTGTACTGCGACTTCAGTAGTGTATTTATATTTAAAATCTGAAGATTAAAGTTTAAGGCAAAATGTTAATAATTTAATAATCAAATAAATAAATTGCTCATTTTTATAGAGAAGCAGTACAGTAAATATTCCAATTATGTCTTATAGTATATGAAAATACTTGGAATACCTGCCATACTGTTTCTCCATTTTGTGGAATTTTTGAACTTTTGAAACAGGGGAATCAAGAGGTGATCCTCTTCACCTTCTGATTCTACTTTTTTTAAAGTAATTCCTTAATGCACTTAAATATAACAGATTTAACACCGGTAATTCTGGTGTTAAGCCCTTGAAATCTGAATTATTTCTGCAATTTTTCGTTCGCTGAGCGGTATTAACGTTGTAAAATTCTCCACCGTTTTCATTTTCATTCGTTTTTATCATATCTTATTACAAATGATAATTTTCTGAAAAATTCCAACGTATATTTCTACCTGAAAAGAAGAATGTAAATCTTGAGCCACGTCTTAGTATTATTACGTAAATAGTTTTAACATGACGAGGATTCTGAAAGGATCTTTAGGATCGCTGGAAGTCTATGGGCCATGCTTTGAGAGTTGCAGCAGAATATACATCACGCGAGAATGTTCGGTATTTTTAATTAATTTTGAAACGAAACATACGCTTTTGATGTAACACATACGCGACTTAAATACAATATTTCTCATACAATCTCAACGATAGCTCAAGAGAACGAAGATCAAAGAAATACATCATATTTGCCGTATTTACTTTCAAAATACATAAAAATCCCCTTGGAAAAAGTATTCACGTTCAACATTTAATAGCCTCTACTATGGTAATAGATAAAAAACAGAATGTGTGGGGACGATAGTTGTTATTAACATGAATGAATGAGAAATTTTATGTTGTTCAAAATTGAAGTGAGAGAATATTTTTTTAATGAATGAGATGTATAAAAAGGTTTCAAATTGATAAAATCAAAGGGGCTGTATGTGAATATGATTGATTTTTATTAATACGAATGAATGTGGTAATAGATAAAAAACAGAATGTATGTAGCATGAAGTATGTATGTTTATTGTGTTGTCTTTTAACAACGTTGACGCGATGTTACATGATGATGATGTTATACAAGTAAATTAATAAGAATTTTATTAAATATATTATTTACTTAAGCCAACCATTCACATCTACTTGTAACAAATTTACTTTTAATTATTTTTTATTTACAGTTACATCAATTCAGTAATTATTGGCAATTGAAATTAACTATACAACGATATAAAACTAAATTGATATGTTATATTAAATTTTCGTGAATATTTATACTTCCTGTAAAAAATATTTCACAGTTTTGCAAACAACTCTAAATAGAAGCAGCTGGAACAATAAAATAAATATATGAAAGTGTTGGCTCGACGATATTTGACATCACGATAGCAGAAAAAAAAAGATAAAAATTTGAATTGTCCGTTTTAATTGATAGTTCGTTGCCAGAATTCCATTCCGCAGATAGTGCTTGTTTAATGGATCGTCGCTGTTTGTTTAACAAGTGCACAGAGATACATCTTTATCTGACGTGATTCATAACAGTGCCGGGCAAATGTGCGTGCGTTTATTTGCTAAATTATAGCGCGTGTAATATCTTCAATGGGATTGCATTTCACGGATTGTAGGCTTCAAAATATTATTTATTTCACCGTAACATACGTAAATAACAATTTATTCAATTGCATAAACTTGCCGCAGTTAATATTTCTCGGCTGATAAGCAAATAATATGATTTTGTAAATATTCAAACGTTTTTAAGATTTTATCTCACGTAACAATTTATCGTTATTTCAACCAACCGTAGAATTCGTTCTTTCTGTACAAAAAAAAAAAAAAAAATAATGGTTCGATAGAAATTTAGCTTAATCGTTGAATTAATATCTCTCGGCTGATAAGCAAATAATATAATTTTGTAAATATTCAAGCATTTTAAAGATTTTATCTCACGTAACAACTTATCGTTATTTCAACCAACCGTAGAATTCGTTCATTTTGTACAAAAAAAAAAAAAAAATGTTTCGATAGAAATTCAGATCAATCATTGACTTAATGTCTTTCAGCCGATAAAGAAATAATAGAATTTTGTGAATTTTCAAACATTTTTAACATTATATTTCAAGTGTCTAACAATTTAACGTTATTTCAAACAACCATACAAGTCGTTCTTTTTGCCAAAAAAAAAAAAATAATGTTTCGATAGAAATTCAGATCAATCATTGACTTAATGTCTCTCAGCCGATAAAGAAGTAATAGAATTTTGTAAATTTTCAAACATTTTTAACATTATATTTCAAGTGCCTAACAATTTAACGTTATTTCAAACAACCATACAATTCGTTCTTTTTGCCCCTAAAAAAAAAAAAATATTGTTTCGATAGAAATTCAGATCAATCATTGACTTAATGTCTCTCAGCCGATAAAGGAATAATAGAATTTTGTAAATTTTCAAACATTTTTAACATTACATCTCAAGTGCCTAACAATTTAACGTTATTTCAAACAACCATACAATTCGTTCTTTTTGCCCCCAAAAAAAATGTTTCTATAAAAAATAACATGTAAAGGAATTGTTGCAAATTGTTAAAAGTATCAAACAACCAGTTATCCTTTTATCGATCCCGTTTGACTATTCGCGCGTTATTCATAGAACGAACGTAAACGGTAACTGTCTCCCAAGTTAACTTGAAATTTATACACAACTGTCATACGTTATGGTTGGAAAACCGCATAAACATCCCCGAAACGGCGGTACAAACGTGTATATACATATGCAATAACGTAGAAGCATAGCATAGGTAAACAGAAATGCAGGTAGGTGTGCAGATGCGGCCCTCGGCGGTGTATCCGATGGTTATCGCTTGAAATAGTCGCGAAACTTTCAGCGGAGTCCTTTTCAGAAAACGGGGACGACCGTTTTGCCGAGTAGTACAATACACTCAGAATAATGCCACGAAATGGTAAAACGGCGAAAATGGAAACTTCTGTCTGGAATGAAAGAGTGAGAGAGAATGGAAAAGAGTAAGAGAAGACGTAAACGAAAGAGAGAAAGAAAGGGAAGAGACAGAAAGAACGTAAGAAAGTCGGAGATAAGAGGAAACGAGAAAAAGTGGACGAAAGAGTCGTCTACGAACGTCTTGCTATTCGAGTCCCTACGAATCGAGTGTGAGAGTCGTGCTTTTAGTCCTGCATCGTAGGAGAGACGTTCCAGAGTGCCATCGGTGTAGTGTTCGCGAGAAGAAACCGAGGGTGTAGGACACTTCAACCCCTTCCAAAAGTCATGGGACACTTACATGCTTTAGTATCGTTTTAGACTAGATCCCACAGATTTGACTATTTGCATTAACACTATTAGCTGTAATTCAAGTGCAGAAACTTATTTTTGTGTGGAACTTTAAAGATAAATTTGATTAACACATTGCATACGGGTAACGAGATATCTCGTATTTGACAAACCGATTACTCGAGACTTTTTCTAGTTTACTAAGGCAACGTAGCTTTGAATATTCTTATGACAAATACTCAGCAAAATAAATGTAGGATATTGATAACAATATATTTAATAAGGATATGTACACAAGTGGAAACTTAAGTTTATAGTAAAATATGGGGAACGCACTCTAATATATATATGTACACACACACACACTAAATATAGCAAACAATAAAGTACAATATAAAATCCGTCTAGTCGTCTATGCGTCTATAGTCTACTGTCCGTCTATCGTCTATTATTCGTCAAACTCGTCTATCGTCTACTCTATCTGTCGTCTATTCGTCTACCGTCTATAATTCGTCTATCGTCTACAGTTCGTCTAATCGTCTATCGTCTACTGCGTCTACTCTATATCTCGTTTATCGTCAAATACGTCTATAGTCGATCTCGTCTACTGTCGATCTGTTCGCTCGTCCTCGTGTCGTCCACGTTTTCGTCGTCGATCGTCTTTTCGTCCGTCGATTGTCTCATGGCGGCTCTCACAAACTACGCGCGGGATTTATAAAATCCCCACATAAATGTATATCGAATTTCCGAAAGGGTAAAAAATAATCGGATATATAAAATATACCAAATCTCTGGAGCGTTTGAAAATCTGCGGGAACACACTGCAAAACCAAGTGTGTTATTTTAAAACACATAAACGTATTATTTCCTTGTAGTCACTTTTTAGACGTTTCCTGGTGTGTTATTATTTAACACAGTACATGTGTGTTATTTTGAAGCATGTAGGTGTGTTATTTTAAAATATAAATATAACACATATGTACTGCGTTAAATAATAACACACCGGGAAACGTTTAAAAAGTGGCTACAAGGATATAATACCTTTATGTGTTTTAAAATAACACACTTGGTTTTGCAGTGTATTCTCTCATATTTTGTTCAACCCCATTGTATCACGTTTCAAGTCTCATTTTCCTACGTTGCCTTGTTTCAGCTCATCCTAATCTATATCTAATTCTCCCTTGAGTCCTATCCTTTGTAGTTCTCCTCGAGTTTCGCTACGTCCTCTCATGTCGTTGTCGAGCAATACACGTGATCAATAATTCCTTCATTGCCAATCCATAACATCATAGAAACTAATGAAATTCTAAACTTCGTATGACTAGTTCAAAGACTTATAAATGTCAGTGTACTCCGTGAAGTATGTATTCGAGAAACGAAAATTCGTAGAGACAAAGGCGTTGATGTAGATCAAAGAGCTTTTTTGCTGAAACCTACCGGTTACAATGCCGGTCTTTTATTATGGTATTCAGGTAGGAAGAGAACTAACGTAGAATCTTTCGTGAAGGCTTGTAGAATGAAAATTTCCGCGATCTTTGGTAAGAAAGGATGTAGCGGAGGCGAACGTAAGAGTGCGAGATATGCACATAGGTTTAGCAGTCGAGACTCGGAACATTATTTATGGCGTAGACCAGCCGCTTAATGGCTTCGTGTCGGTGTTACAGGATTCGATATTGCTTTTACGGAGAAACTCGCACGGGAGAATAATCTCGTTTGTACTGGAATAAACGGCGCTTGGATCACTTTTTTTTTTCTTCCCATACGATCGATGCTTGTGATAATCGGTGCACGACCGTTAACTAACCGTACTTTGCTTCGACAGTTGAGTAATTGCTGAATTATTTGAAGATTAAGGAACTTACCTTGGAAACAGCTGGTGTAGGATAGATCATTGGGGTAATGTTACTTTACGAGCGGTTATTGTGACATTTTTTTAATGTTAAATATACCTGCTTTATTTTTTATTTTTAAATAGGGATAATGAATAGTTGAAAAAATATTATAAATGAATAAGGAAATTCTGACTTCCTCATACTGTGTGATTAATGGATTACTTAACACTAGAACTACCGGCCTCAAATCTAGCATATTTTAATAAATTAAATAAATATTTTGAAAAAGGGGAGAACAAGCGGCGGAAGATTTGATCGATTCTATAACTCTTGTATAAACTTGGAGAATTTTTGGAAAAAATTGTGTACCAGTCATTTTTACTGGTTTGGTAGTTCTAGTGTTAATCATATTGATTAATTGTATACTTTTACACATTGTACACATTTTTATTATAATGATCGGAGAATTGTAAACGTTGCCAAGTTTCTGCTACTATTAACAATTCTCAGGACATTTTTATTTATATTTTTTAAAATTGTGTCATGGAATAGCATTATATTAGTGATCATAATTTAATGTAGTTAATATTTCTTACAGGAGATTTTTATTTTATTTGCATTTTATAAGTAGTCACTATTTTTTTAATAGTAATGTCATATTGTTTGTACGAGGTTTTAGTGCGGCACCTGAAAATAGAACACGTACGAACGAATATTCCGAAGACACGTGGGAAATAATTAATAAACTTCCCGTCCGAAGCAGATCTGGCAATTTTCATATTGTTATTTTAGCCGCAGTTGAAATTAAATTTATAACATCCTATGACGAAGATATTAAATTGTAGTGTATATTCTCGGATGACTTCCGAGGGAATTATAATTTTAACGCGTGCATTTAATTACGCCGTAGGTATTGATTATTACAGAATACATAAAATACAGTTACAGCTCTATCTTGGCACGTCTACCGGGCACATCTGCACCAGTTAATTATTTTATATTGCCGTCGCCATATATTTCCTCTGAAAGCTTTTCTTTGAATGGCGATTTCTTTACACTCAGTTTTTTGACGCTTTTGTAGAATGCACTATGTACGAGAAAAAAAAAAAAACTCTTGTTTCCGAGAACATTTTAACGTAATTGCATTGACAACATTGAAGTTGACACGTTTTTGCAGCCCTTTTTTATCGTAAAAAAAAATACTCACAGTACGGTGTACAGATTAAAAAATATTTCATTTATTTCAAACTTACGCGTGGTTTGCAGAATTGGAAATTTGGAACTCTGTGTGTATTTTGAAAATTATGAACGGTTCCCTTGATTTAGATTCGTAGCTTTTTTGGTTGAATCGAAAGGAAAAAGGTGTGATTGAAATTATGTTGTTATTAACACTGTATGTTGTTGAATTTTCTATATCTCTCTTGTAAAATGTAAGAGATTCAAACGAGCAAATTTTTTGTTCTCGTTATAATTAATAGTCAGTAGTTCTAATGTTAATTATACTACGGTTTGTCGTATTGCAATTTTGCAAATTTTTCACACATTAAAAAGGCAATGTTTATGTCTATTTTCAAGATGCAATTAATCCCTTGCCGTACTATAACGAGTGATACTTATGATGGGATAAATTGGAAAGGAAATTTTCAAGCTTTACAAAACCTATTAAATTGAAAATATCAGTGAGATGCGACACGATAAAATTATTTCTATAATATTCATATTACGTTAAATTATACTGTATGTCAAGAATCACTGATCAATGTTTATTTTACTAATTTAATTGTGAATTATTGTGGAGGCAGTCACAAAGTAAATGGCACGGCAAGGGGTTAATTTGAACAAAACGTAGGAGTATTATTAAAAAGTCTCGATTACTTTCGTGCTGTTTTTAGTCAATGATTTGATTTAATCAGAGATAATAAATGTCGCTAATAACTTGATATATCACATTTATTGCGATATTAAGCTCATAATTTAAAAAAAAATATTCAGCTACTGCTCATCACTCTTTTCATATTCATGGAGTGCTTTTGAACGATGCAATCGAAACGAGCGTCGATAAACATCGGGTATTCGTAATTGATGCTTGTTTGCTAACAAAAATAAAGAGAAATATTCATACGAGCGGCTACCGCGAAAAGACTGCAGACCGTAAAGCAAATTCATTTCGATCGTGACGTGTGAACATTCCGACTTGTTTGTGTCCCACGGATTTTTACAGAAGCGATGAACAAAGTTTTCCCAACAATAATATCGTTGAAGTATCGAATAAAGACATTAAACATGCTGCAATTAATTGTAACTATAAGAATAATTTGTATAAATCTTTCTTTTTACTGATTTTATCTCTTCGTCAGACAACATTGTAATTTTAAAATATATTCACGATAAATTTAACATTTTCTTTATTATAACAAATTCTTTTTATTACAATGATCTTAATTTCTGTATTGGAAAATAATTTGGTGCTTTTTATTCCAATATAATTCGATCTCGGTTATTCCTCTAATTGAACAAAAGTAACATCTCTGCTGTTGGAAATTTTATTAACCCTTTCGGACCTTGCGCATATTGCAATGTACATAATACTTTTCGTGCTGTATTTTATTACGTACAGGTTTAAACTTCGTTTCAATACCTAATGAATTTTATTTTTTTATACACACATATTTCTCTGGATCTCCTTAATGTCGCAAATTTTGCGTAAGGACCATATGTCCATTAAAATATATATTTATAAATTATAAATAAATATTTTCAACATGAATTAAGTTAATTTTAGTATAAAAATAACTTTTTCTTAAACGAAAAAAAATTCGGGTCTGAAGGGGTTAAATTAATTTCAATTAATAGAAGTTTCGATTCTGTACGCATATCGAATTTTTATTATTTTATTTTCTAACCAAACAGCAAATGTTCATTATAGAGGGTTAAAAGACACCTCTGATCAGTAAATTCGTGTCTATTTATGTATCGTATTTTCTCACGTCGCACAGTGGTTCATTTGGCCGAAAACCTGGCCAAAAAGCCAAAAATTTTTTTCGCGATTTTCAAAATTTAGCAATTGCGTTTTATTTGTAACATATCAGAGCATCGGTTTCCATTAATAAAAGTTTTTATTGAACAACGCTCTTAGAGATATGCAATGTCAAAGTTGGCACTTGAATAATGTAACGTATTCACGTCGAAATTCAGAATACGTTTTCAATGTGAAATAATAGTACAGTCAACTTTGTAAGTATTTGTAGCTATTCGTCATACTTTTAAATTATAAGTACCTTGGTTTCATTTTTTTATTTAATATTTTACAACTGCGATGGCACAGATTGCAAAACCCATACATTTTTTTCCTTTTGCAGAGGAAATAGTTGTGAAGTACGCAAAAGTACAACGCGAATTTTTTTTTAAATTAAACTTTGAAGCTTCCCGAAGAAGTGCCCGTTGTAAAATTTTGCGACTTTTTGCGATTCTACGAGATATTCTTATTTGTTTGTCGCACGCGCCATGCTCGGGGAAATACGTTTATGACATACTGCCAGGCTATCGTGCCTTGGACAAACGAATAATGCTAATCCTTCACTAAGGTTACCCTTGTAATTAACGAAACGCTATATTTATTTCGTTCGGGTTAAAAATCAAAATAATTTTAAGCAAGCTGGTGGCCTTTTGTTCCAAAGCAACAATAGATAGCCGCGATCACCTCGACCGCTTACCGTTATAAACCGAAAGATCTTTGACGTTTCGGCTGAAAATCTGTCTAGTTGCAGGTATGAGGGCTATATTTGTTTCTCACAATGTTCTATCAATCTCTTTCAGTCGAGATTTTTATTAAACAATGGTAAATTCGAAGATGGAATAGCTGTGATATGCTGGTATTAAGATACAGTGACTGTTGCAATAAATATCATTATAACTTTTGAAGGAAAAGGAATATCAGAATATATTTTTTTTTAAATTAAACTTTAAAGCTTCCCGAAGAAGTCCCCGTTGTAAAATTTTGCGACTTTTTGCAATTGTACGCGATATTCTTATTTGTTTGTCGCAGGCGCCATGCTCGGGGAAGTGCATTTATGACATAGAGCCGGGCTGTCATGCTTTACCTAATGAATACTGCTAATCCTTCTCTAAGATCAACCTGGAAATTAACGAAATAATATGTTTATTTCATGGGGTTAAAAATCGGAATGAGTTTAAACAAGCTGGTGGGCTATTGTTTCGCGGCAACTATAAATAGCCGCGGCTACCTCGACCGCTTTCCGTCATAAACTGAAAGATCTTTGACGATTCTAATGAAAATCTGGCTAGTTGCAGGTATGAGGGAAATATTTGTTCCTTACAATGTTTCATCTTTCTCCTTCGACCGAAATTTTTATTAAACAAAGGGAAATTCGGAGATGGAACAGCAATGACATGCTTGTATTAAGATACAGCGGCTGCTGCAGTAAATATCATTAAAACTGCAGAAGTCCATGGAATAACATAATATATTTTTTTTTTAAATTAAACTTTGAAGCTTCCCGAAGAAGATCTCGTTGAGTTTTCTTGCGACTTTTTGCGATTCTTCGAGTTATTGTTATTTGTTTGTCGCGCGCGCCATGCTTCGGGATGTGCATTTATGACATAGGGCCGGGCTATCA
The DNA here is from genome assembly GCA_910591515.1 of Cerceris rybyensis. Classification (NCBI taxonomy): domain Eukaryota; kingdom Metazoa; phylum Arthropoda; class Insecta; order Hymenoptera; family Crabronidae; genus Cerceris; species Cerceris rybyensis. The sequence goes on from OU342790.1 coordinate 20,123,625, forward strand.
TAAGACTATTGATTTTCGTGCCGATCCGACAATTTTTCGATACTCGCACCTGCCATATTAGAGCCGCCATTTTGTTTTTGGAAATTCTGAGTTCGGATTCTTAATCAGCGACCGGAAAATCATAAGACTACTGATTTTCATGCCGATCCGACAATTTTTCGATACTCGCACCCGCCGTATTAGAGCCGCCATTTTATTTTTGGAAATTCTGAGTTCGGATTCTTAATCAGCGACCGGAAAAACATAAGACTACTGATTTTCATGGCGGTCCGACAATTTTTCAATACTCGCATCCGCCATATTGAAGCCGCCATTTTGTTTTTCGAAATTTTGAGTTCAGATTCTTAATCAGCGACCCAAATAATACTAATACACCAATTTTCAGCTAAATTGAAAAACTCCTTGAGTTTTGGCCAGGTTTTCGGCCAAATGAACCACTGTGCGTCGGTCGGGTTGAAATAACAAGAGTTTAATCAGGAACTCGCACGGTTGAAACGTTTTCGAAGGGGAACAGCCGCTGATACGAGTTCTCATAATCTGGTGGTTGACCCTGAGTCAGCGGTCGTAAAGAGTGGTAACAGTTCTGCATCCGGTAATGGTCCCCCGTTTAGAAGGGTTCACAGATGGGATAGAAGAAAATTGGAGCAGAAAAATCTATTCGTTTCATTAGAAATCTCTGTGCTTGTCAATGGATATTGAATTTCAAAGTATCTGGTCGTGTACCTTGTAGTTAACAATGAACTCTTTGTTTTTACAACGCAAGTAATAGTTATGAGGCTTTGTACTCTGCTATGACCATTTTCAGTCCTTTTTATTGGTAGTAATAGGTATATTCAGTGTACTCAAAATGATATTGATATGTACTGTTTGATATATGAGCTGTCCGGATATAGAGACACTTTATTGCTACTATCCAGAGATCAAATAAACTTTATATTTGGTTTTGTCGCCATAGTTATGTAAACAGTTAACTGTGGCGTAGGTAATCCCTGAAAAAATCTTTAATCCGTTCAGTAATGTGTCTTTCTATAATTTCAGAGTACTGAAAGATGTACCGAGTGTGGTTGAGTATAATAGTTAATAGTTAACACTACATTTACGGACGTTAAATCTATTATACTTAAATATCGTAAATACATACTTTTAGAAAAGTTGAATCAACCGGCAAAAAGATAATCGATTAGGTAATTTGTGTATTATAAAATTCGTGTGAAATATCTACTATACCACTTCGTTATAAACTTAAAAACTATTTATAAAAAAGCAAGAATCCGTCAATTTGTTAGGTTTCTGTAAATCTAGTATTAATATAGTGCTTAGATGTTATTGACTACTATGTCGGTACTTAATGGTTAATGGAGTACTGTATTAATACTTACAATTAGTAATTGATATTTTATTATACCGATACAGTAGATAATATAGTATTATGTCAATACGTGGGAGGTATACAGTAGTATTTAGTAATTAGCATAGTATTTAAAGTAGGTAGAGATGGTCCCTAAATTTTTATCGAATTTCGTACAACAATCGGTAGATTGTTAAGTCAAAGATGATATAATTAATAATAGAGCAGTTTTATAAAGTAATACAGGATTATTTATTAGGAATTAATTTACATAGGACATTAAAAAATGTGCGATCAAGTGGGGACCAAAGTGCAAAGAAATTTGTAGCTTTCGGGACATTCTGTATTATTTTTCTTTTGTAGTGTTACTTAGTCGCGTCTTTTTACCATATTTTAGCAGTTTGCATACAATTCGGTATAAAACGTGAAAGTGCAGAGAATGTGGACGTGTTTCACTTTGTAAAATCTGCATGGTGTAATGACGTGGTGTCTCGTGCATGTAAAGTACGAGACAAATAGACGAAATGCGCCACGTAAGTCGCACAGGCCTCTAACAATTTAACACACGAGTACGTGAACTTTTCAGTTTTACTCTTCCTCTTCGTGAGCGAGTAAAATAAACGCAATAAACACCTAAAAATTCTACCTGTACTTTTCTCATTTCCCGGAAAATTATATTAACCCTTCCTTCTGCCAAAGGCGACTATAGTCATTTCCTGTGACTACAATCGTCTATTGAAATTATTTCGAAGGAAATTACATTATTATTAAAATTTTTCTACCTAATGGAATCTAATATTCCAAATTCTATATTTGTTAATCCTCATACAATTGAAAATCCAATCATACCATAGTTATGTGTGCATTGATACGTGTATAATGTAATTCAGTGGTCGCCAAATTATGAAAATAATTCGGTTTTTGTAACGGTTTACAGTATAGAGGGGTTGTCTCAGCTACCCATAGAAATTTCATTTCTCAATAACATAACTGTGTTATCTTTCGCACTTCCAGTTACAAATTTCTCGCAATCGTAATTATTTCTTACATTGTTTCACGGGAGGAAAGTGTAATTACTGACAACAATAGATCTGATGGAGCGTGGCAAGTGTTTGAATCTGATTCACCAGACGGATAGAGATATCCATTGTTCACAAGTATTTTCGATTTTAACGCACTACTGGCCAAAAAAGCCGCATATTTGTCATATCGCTATATGAACGAAAAAAAGAAGTGTTTTATTTTTCATTGATATTGTTCGACCTCGAGGATTTCAAAAACAAACTAATGGATATAAGAGGTACATGCAACCCCTTACTTTATTGATTTCCCAAACGCTATCAAATTTTCTGCAGCCGATGTCTGACTGAAACACAAATTTTTAACACTAGAATCATCATGGTGGTCAAAATGTCTTGCTCTGAATTTTTTTACAACATTCCTGAAATTCCCGACGTTGTTCCTTTTTCATTATTCTTCGTCTATCTCGAAGGTTGTAGGCGATTGAATCGATTAATTTTTCTGCCCCCTCATTTATTTAATTCGGACATATTTATTTGATAATTTTAAATATATTGAATTAATCATCGGTAGATCTAATGTTAAAAAACCATCCGCAGCTGTCTATTATATGTGTCATTCAATTCTATCACCACAATAAAGTCATACATTGACAACCCGAGCCGAAATATTGAACCTATTTTCATGGTATTTACTCCTATTTGAACCCAATATGATACTTTTCAATACTAAAACTCCTAATTTAAACCTGTAACTTCTTCTCATCGGCAGTTAAATGATACTCCTACTTACCAAAACCTATTTATCAAAACCTTTATCCCCTGAATTGGACCTGTTACTCCTCTTAGGTTAAATAATAATTTTTGTATTCAACATATATTTAATATCGCATTAAGAACTTTATTTTTTTTTAATAACTAATTAATAAGGAATGTATACATGCATAAATGTAACTAGTGGATAAACACTTCAGAAACAGCCATTTTTTATTTATTCCAGCTCCATTACGTTATAATGAATTTTTATTTGTTTGTAATTATAGTTATCACATTGATTCGAATAGTGGTACACTTATAATTGCAAACGAGTAGAAATCCATGACGTTTTAGTGATTTTTACTAATTTATTTTTGAAAACTATTTGTGTATATATATAATAATAATAAGAATAATAATAACAACATTAATAACTGGATAGGATGTAAATCCTCAACGGAGTCCTATTTTGCGCCTTAAGATGGCATAACGGGAAATTGTGCCACTTTTAGGCGCTAAATAGGATCTTATTTTACACTGAATTTAGACCTATTTTTGTACTTCCAATTCCTAAATGTTGGGTAGTAAAAGGTTCAAATGAGGTTCAATATTTCGACTCGGAAATCGTAATACAACCTCAAATCTCATTATCCTTTATATTCTCTCATATATTACAAGTTCTTAAGTCCACTAGGAAAACGGCAAAAGATGCCTTTTTCAATTCCACACTAAACGCTGCTCAATCTATTATTAACGCATCAAACGGACCATTTTCCTCGTCCGATCGAAGCGAACCTCGTTTCATGCGAGATACCTTTCGAAAATGGCCTCCATGGAGATCCTTGTAACTTAGAAATAGAGATAGAAATAGGGAGAGAGATAGAGAGATCTTACACATATATACTGGTACATAGGTACCATAATGGTGGCATCGTTGCATGTTGCACGTTCATAGGTAAAGTACTCTTCGTGACGTAATTTTCGCCGTTAGGTAACCACGAGACCGTTCGAAATTTCCCATAATCTGACGATTGGCTCACGTTGCAGGTAGCTCGTAAGGGCTCGTAAAAGCTTTCGGTATGGCGTATACCAGTGACGTTTTATCACGTCAGGCAGTTGTCCTATTGAGTAGCATATCCAGCATATTTGGTCGAAATGGAGGATAATGGCTGGAGGACCGGGTTTTACGGTGTGCGCGGATTATAGGCGATCCTTCGGCAATCCCTATTATCAGTGTACCAGAGAGAAATCTGCCTCGTTTCTCTCTATCTTTCCGTACTCCCTATGATATTCCGGGATTTCGACCGAATGGGATTTCAGAGTCGCTAGGGTGGCCACTGTGAAACGGAAGCGTAATTTGTAGACGTGCCTTGGATTTATCGACTGGTTTAAATATTCTTTTCGTTTCAGCTTCTACGGGGTGTTTCGTGATATTAGGATTTTTTTTGCGGGAAGATTCTGCTGAAAATGTCGAATGGAAATTTTGCATGGAAAGTTTAAATATATCAGGGGGATAATGTTGAGCTGAGTTGGATTAATTTCCTTTCTGAAACGTGAGGGCTTTGTCAATTTTTCTGAGGTATTACTAACTTGGAGAGTTCTATCAAATATTATTGAATATAAATGAAACTTAATTGAGTACCTTTTTATACAAATATATATATAGAGCTTCGAATAATGAACAAAATATTTGTAATAATTATAATTAATAAACTGACGAAGTCTGTGTTTCTTTTAAATATTTTTTCTTTTCAAAAAGAATCATATTCAAGTTCGTGCAATGATTTATACAACACCTTTCATATTCTTCAAGCTCTGTCTCAAGAAAAGGAAAAGATTTCTACATCTTTGAATACAGTTCTACAGAAAAAAATAATAAAAGAAAATCTGAATCTCTTCTATCGTGATCTTTCAATCACGTTTAAATTATGGAATAATAAATTACAATATTTTCCAGGGTTTGTTCATTCCATAATTTAGGCGAGACTTCTTTCGTTCAGGTTAATCGACCTGCTTTATTGGATCTGACTGCCGAATGATTTACGGCTTGTATTGTATGTATGTATGATTCCTTTTTTCTTTCTTCTTTATAACCGAGTGAGACATTGATGAAAACACCCCCGACGTATAAGTTTGCCAGCGTAATGGCCTCACTTTTCTGAGTAACGAAACACCCCGACGTTTGAAATATGGCTACCACCTTATTAAGGGGTAAATCTGACGCTTTTCCCCTCTTATCATTATCGATACAACGGCTGTGCTATTGCTTTCACACGCAGAATTCACTGTGATTATGACGAATCTGCGAGGCTGTAACGAATAGAGACGAGATGACCGATAAGACGTGAGAAATGTCTGATGAAATGTGCATTCGTCGGGTGCTTATCTATGGTGTTTGTTAACACTAGATTTATCAGCGTGAAATCTATTATATTTAAATATGTTAAATATGTACCTTCAAGCAAGAAAAATTAAGACTTGGAAAAGACGGTAGATTCGGTAATTTATGTTTTACACGATGGACGAAGAATGTTTATTCTACGGCTCTCTCATAAACCCGTAGAATTTTTGGAAAAAATTGTGTACCGGTCATTTTGACTGGCTTGGTAAATCTAGTGTTAAATGGAATATCGTTTGATCTTGTTCTGTACTTTGGCTTTAATTATGACGATTTTTCCTTCAAAGATCTATAGGGTTGGGTGGGATTGGAAACGAAGAAGTTATAATGTACAAATCTGGTAGAAAAAATCTGTATAAAGTGATAGAGATTTAATTATAATTAATTACATTTGAGTCCACGAGTTAAAAACTTGATGCTTTAGCTTTGGAAAATAGTGGTAAGTCTGTGCACATCTAAGGGGAATTATGTTGCTATTTTTTAAAAATCTTTTATGATTTTGTTGAATTAATGTAAATATAAGAATTGAGAGTATTTGAAGATAAACGTGTAGAAATATTTTCGTAGTAATTTAATAATTTAGAAATGTGAAGAAAAGGACTGCGGACTTCTGTGCCAGGGTGGAATGAATTTGTTTGAAATATGAAGGATCAAGGTACTTCTGCAGCGGAACAATAATTGAAATTTTAATCGTCAGAGAGACTTTGATATCGAGTTAGAAAGGTCTTTCATTCGTAAGTTTACGTAATAGCTCGCGAAATTCAAGTGTGCTGGATTCGTTGGTTTCTCTTTAGCTTTGAGTGGCAAAGGAAAGCAATAGATCAGCCACGTCCAGTGGGAACTTCGAAAGACCTTTATCCGTGGAAGCTAATGAAGAATTTCAGCTCCGTACTTTCAATTCCGAGTTACTTTCTCGTAGAATATCGAAAGTCATTAATCGAGAATCTCTCTTTCCCCTAGGTACTTGATACTTTGAAATGTTTCCGTCACACGCAAACCAATCCAGAACGTTATTTTAATAAAAAGCAAGACAGTTATCTAAAAAAAACCTTAGACTGATTTTCACTGAAAATTCAATCATCATGTTTAGAAAGTAGTTTCCACAATATCGCAACGATCGTTAGAGCAACAAAAAACAAGCAAAAATCATTTTTTACCTAATCGAATTATTGGACGCAACAGAGCGCGAAAAATATAACACACTTTATTAACAGTTAGTCAATAAAAATTTATATAGGTATAGGAAAAACTGGGACACACGACGCACTAATAATCATTATTTTTAAAAAACAGAAATCCGTTCCGCTCGTAAATTCTCTTTTATACTCGTTAACAACGGCAATCATCCCTTAGCAGCACACGCTTCTCAGATATAGTAATTCTCACATACTTCCATATATGCATCACGTCTGACTTTGGACAGAAATAACAGCATTATAATATATTCATCCAGAACAGTGTTTTTCAAAATGGGGTCCGTGGTCCTCTAGAAGCGTGTGAAGGGAGTTTTAGGAGACCTTATCACTTATTAACTGAAATATCACTTATTAACACTAGAACTACCAAACCAGTCAAAATGACTGGCACACAATTTTTTCAATAAATTCTCTAAGTTTATATAACAGTCATAGAATAAATATTCTACGTCTATATGAATAAACATAAATCATCCAATAGATCAAATTTTACGCCGCTTGATTCCCCCTTTTTCAAAGTACTTATTTAATTTATTAAAATATGTTGGATTTTATTAGTTCTAGTGTTAAATACCACTTTTTCACGTTTGTAGAGATTTTATGGTAACATGTGGACCACACAGCATTGTACATATCACGAAGGGAATTCGGATTTCTTCTGATAGCTGGACCTTCCAATTTCTTGTCTTCCGTGTCTCAACAGCTATAGACGTATCATAAACCTAAGAATTCCAAGAACCAGCGTTCGGCTGTTTACCTGGCTTAATTACTCATAGAGTATTCAATTTCTACCCCACCAAGTTTGAATTTGACACCGACGGATGGGTGGAGTATCAAAGTCAAAGACTATATACCTGTTACACTAAACAGGAGCTGTTCGGGTATTGCCCGCGCGCTATATCAGCATACGTGCGCGCCGAGTTCGTTATTGACTCATAACTTTGTCAATTTAACGAATTTCAGATTGAAATTTTGCACATTGTTTCTCAACAGTATGAACTACAATAATAATAAAAAAATATTTTTTTTTGAAGCCCTGGAATGGGAATCCCCCCTTAATTGAAATATTGAGTTGGTTCAGGCACACCGGATGTGTCCCCATTTAACACATTGTATGCGGGCGACGTAAAAGTACGTTTTTCGAAAACTATACATAGACCGTTTAAAAAAGGTGATTCGTGGCATTAATCACTCAGTTTTGATAAGTTAAGTATATTTTCGAATTCAGAGAGTACGCAGTTTTCAATTTATACTAATTTTTTGTAAAAATAAAATTCGTGCAAATTTCTCGACAAGTTTCCCTCTTGAGTCTTAATGAGACGTTAAAAAACACCCGCATACAATGTGTTAATATACATTAGATGATGAATACTTGCCATTTCCTAAATAAATAATTGTTAATAAAAAAAAAATAGTACTAACTTATACTTAATAATTGTAGATAATTTAAAGAAAAAAACGCGAGCAACCTTACAAATTGTAAACAGATCTTAACGATCAAAATCTTAAAAAATACAGTTCTTCCAAAAAAGTTTACGCATAATCGCACCACTCGTATAAGCGACATTACAGAATGAGAGATAACGTTTGCGAATTCCAACATCATGAAGTTCTTTTTGAAGTAAGAATGTTCTTCCAAAACAACTTCATAATGTAAGTATACTTAAAGAACAAGCCAGAAATACAAGAATAAGACGTCAGCCACCGACCTACATAACAAAATCCTGTAAGCTACAGTAAAAACTAGAATATTCGAAAGATTCGAAGCCAAAGGCAGCTGAAGACAGACGACGAAAACGTCTTTTACGTTCCGGTAAAAGGGTTGCAACAGCAACACGAAACTCGTCGCAGAATCACACATCCAAACCCTACAACCTCCAATTTTCTACTGTTCACAGAGTATAAAACTAAACAGACAGTAAAACTCTTTATCCCAAAACGTGCAGAAAAGCAGATCCACCGAGTTCAATTCTCTCGAAATAAGACCGCAAAAACGTTGGTAATTTCAGTTTTTAAATTCGTCGACAGTGTGAAATCACGTTCATTCCTTCTCTCGCGACAGTATCTAACTGATCAAATACTATTCCCGCTTTGTTGCAGAGCGTTAAGGCACATCCATGAACATCGAAATTGTTAGATCAAACGGAGCACAGTATACTCGATTCCTCCATCGAGGGTGTTCAATCCTGACGAAGTAATTTCGTGGAGACTACCGAAAATCGTTGACTGGGAACCTCTGCTCGTAAATACCCGATGATCCGAATCCGTGTGCAATAGCACGCTTCAAGAAACCGATCCTTAATTCTTTCCCTTCAACGATACATATACTTCTCGTCCTTATAAATAGCCAAGAGGTCAATTCGATATTCGTAGATCGAACTATTTTCCCTAAAGCTCCTGAGATCCTCTTTCATCCATAGAGAATCTCGAGTTCATGTACGATTTTCATCCACACTGATATCTTCACGGTGAATTAAGTTCGAAGGATTGTACACTCATGTGGCTATTGGTATTTTGTTCTACCTGTTTCTTCGACTCTTCGAATCTCTCTGGCATAAAGCTGGAAATGCACTTTACCGATATCCCCGTCGACTCTTCGTCAAGAACAGTCTAAAGATGGGTCTTTGAACCAAAGGCTTCCAATAAAAGAATCACCCAGTGGAGTTTCTGTTCTCCCGGCTATAATTACAATCGTCTATATTTCCTGGAGTGATTTGAATAGAGTCACTCTTTACTTTCCTCTTGTATCTCTCCTCTAATTTTCTTTCTCAAACTCTCTCTCTCCCTTCCTCGGTGTCTCCGAGAGGTTTAATTATAAAATATCATTTCATTCTCCGTGAAACCATCTTCACAATTTCTTTTTTTTCAACGCTGAACAGAATTTCCAAGACGTTCGCTGTACATTATAAAGAAAGTAATTAAAGATAATAGGAAAAAGAAAAAACTTCAAAACTTTTCATCCACGTCAGAAATGATCGACGGTTGTACATACTTTTTACCTGCCACTTTCTCAGTATAGCACGGCGCACAAATTTGCCACTGAGACAGCGGTGAGAGGAAAGCTTCTTTAATTCAGTCTTTAATCCACGTTCGCTCCCTCTTTCATCGTGTCCCCGGAGATACGTAGCAGTTGGTTCGCGGTGTTCACAGAATAGATCCCTGAGCAAGAATTTCGTAATCTCCCCGGTGGAGTAAGGATACGAAGGTCCTCCGCGAGGCAATGCCACTAATGAAAGTGGATGAAAGCAGTAGCGGATGGCACACTACTGGATGCTGTGTTCCTTGGTCGTTTCTCTCTCGTTGGTACGAGCCGAAGGTAGGGGATTTGCCGCCTCCGAAAGGGAAGTCTCTTCTGAAAAGGGATAAGGAAACGAGAATCCAAAATGGGAGAGACGTATATACTAGAGGTGAGAGTCGGGGGTTGGTGGTAACGTTGGTGAACGTGGACGCGAAGAAAAGCGGTTTCTAGGAGGAAAAGGTGCACGCTCGAGGGAGCGGTACGAGGGTCTGGAAAAGGCGAGCATTTAATTTAAATCGTCTCTTTGTCCGCTCCGCAGAATTTAAGCGTGTCTCGCTCGTAATTCAACGATAAGCGTTTCCGGGTTTGGAGAACGGGCAAGAGCCTCTCTCCCCAATCTAGCGTGAATCGTAAGCAAGAGAGGAGACTCCAACGACTATTGGCACGGAGTATCGTAAATTCTCATCCTTTCTTCTGTCTTTTCTTCTCGTTGATATGTCCTCTCTCTGTCTCTCTAGCTTCTTCTGCCTTTTTGTCCGTGAACGGCACTCTTTTTCTGTCGGTTCTAAGGGACACAATTTTCTTCGGACCTTTCGGTCTTCACCGCCGTCGTTGCTCTGTGCAACGTCTTCGTACTCGTCTCGAGTGGCAATGCCGCTGTTTTCCTCTTACCTCTCGTATCTACGTCTCGCTTTTTATTAGTAGCAACGTCGTTATTATCCGACCCTCCCTTTCTCACCCACTTGGACCGTCGTTTTCTTTTTTCTTTTAGACGTCGAGGAAAAACAACAGCGATACTACTTTCTACCGGGTCTCTTGACTTTGTGCTCGCGATTCCTCTTTACTGAAATGGTGATCATAGGAATAGTTTCGAGTGGCTGTTCTTGGTGTTGCACACTTTTGTCGCGTGATTTGCGTGACAATTATGGAGATGTATGGCGAAGACGGAAATTTGTTCATATGATGGAAGTTAGAGATGAAGAGAAGCGTATTCTATGTATTATTAACACTGGATTTACCAAGCCAGTCAAAATTATTGGTACACAATTTTTTCGAAAAATTCTACGGCTTTATGAGAGAGCCGTAGAATACATATTCTGCGTTCATCGTCTAAAATAAAAATTACCAGATCTATCATCTTTTCCATGTCTTAATTTCCCTCGCTTTAAGGTACTTTTTTAACATATTTAACACTAGATTTACGGAGCCAATTTGGCTCACTATAAATTTGATTATTATATGTATAATACATTGATTGGTTAATTTTTTAATAATAAATCTTACATTTAAATTGATTTGAAACTATTTTCTTTACAAAAGTCTTCAATTTTCTTGTATGGGTCAAATTGGCTCACTTCAGAAAAATTGGTATATCAACACCCGTAAATCTAGTGTTAAATGTAATAGATTTCACGCTGGTAAATCTTGTGTTAATACTAGAACTACAAAAGTGGTTAAAGTGACTCGTTCAGCATTTAATAAAAATCTTTTTAATTTTATAGAAGAGCTATGGAGTAGACATTGTATGGCCGTCTTATACAATATGAATTACTGAATTAATCACCTTCTTCACCTTGCAATTCTTCGTGTTCTGAAGTATTTAATTAAAGTTTTGAAATCTAATAGATTTAACGCCGGTAGTTCTAGTGTTAACATTAGATCTATCAACGATTGATCGATTTTTTGTGAAAATATAGAATAAATATATTTGAAAAAAAAGAAATGGAGGTGAGGAAAAAGCTTGGCATATTTGATCATTTGCAGTCCACAAGGTAAATGTAGAAAATTGGTAAAAAATAGTGGTGAAATATTTCAGGAACATTTATAAAGAATTTTGAACAAACTATTTTGACTACCTCGATACATTTACTGTTAACACATTTGAATTAATATTGATTCGTACATTTTTTTGTGGGAATACGATCTGACACAGTAATTGATAAGTGAAACAATGGAATTTATCAAATCTCTTTGAGAAATTGTTTGCTCGAATCCGAAGTTTATTGCGTTTGTTTCACTGATAATAATTCATACTGGGTTATTATCACGACATCGTCGGTTTTCTTCCCTCGAACTTTATACATCATTATTTTTTCACTCTGTTTCGCCCGTCTTCTTTTGTCCTTTCGTGCTCTATTAAAAAGAAGCAGAAGCTGCGGTTATTTTTCACGCTCGCCTTAGTGCTCGACGTTTCTTTGAAATGATGATCGCAGGCTTGAATTTAACATGAAGAGTTCGACCTCCTGTTGCGACGTTGAATGATAATGTAAAGTACTGCTTATATCTTATTATTCCAATAAAATCAGGATGCTATTAAAACTATAAATGTGAAAAGAATACATCTGTGTGTTGCTTCCGAAAATTTCAAGTCTTTCTAAACTCGTATTCGTAGAAATATAGGAAATTATTTTTGTATTATTATAAAGAATTTCTTTACATTGACTAATTTCTAGAGTTTGTGTGAAATCTATGAACAGTGCGACTTGCTATTATCAGTATCGTGTGTTATTGTGCATTAGCAATACAATTTGGATATTAATATATTTTTTTAAATTTATATAAGGTCAGTTTTAAAAAGTAAAAGAGTTTACATAAGTTTTAGCATAAATATGGATGTCCGCTCTTTATATTTTTTTAACAACAAAATAGAATGGGATGAGAAGATTTATGTCACTGTTAAAAAAAGTTTTCACATATCAGCTTATTATGTCGGCAAGAAAATTTTAATTGTTTTTAATATCTACTTTGAAAATTGGCACATTAGGATTATTTGGGTCGCTGATTACATATTTTAAGTCAAAATTTCCTGGAACAAAACAGTATTGTAATGTTTTTGGGTTGCTGCTCAATGTGAATTAAAAATTTTCCAAAATTTTCTACTTCCTGGCGGATACAAAGTAATAACAAGTAAAACACGATATCCGAATTGTAACAATTTGCGTGGTTTTGGTCAGAATTTGGGTAAAATAGACGACAGTGTGCCGATAGAATCTGCAAATATTTCTTTATCTCTTGTCAACGTTTTAATTTAACAAGGTTTCGATTCAGTCAATAAAATAAAAAAAATACGTGGAAATCACGTTCTTGATTAAGTCTTTCCCATCGATTTAAAAGTCTTCGACTTTTTCATTATCCTCTTTAGAGTAGAAAGTTTGAGTTTTCCGATTCGTTAATGAAGTGTCCGAAGAGAAAAATAAGACGCGAGCGTTCAGACACTTCCTTGTGGACTGAAGTTAACTAATTTCGGATCTAATTTACATTGTATCGTAAAGTTAGTATACGTGGTACGAGTTTCGGCCACAGTCGATCGAAGTTTTAGTTCGAAATCAAATAGAAACTACGAAACGTATCGGTAAATAACTGGAAACGTTACCTGACAAATTCTGAATCAAACTACTCTTGGGGTTTTCGCTTAAAGTAAACATCACCGAAGCCCCGATACGTGTCGATGAAATTTCGAAGAACGAATAAGCCATTTTGTAACTATTTGTACACCGAATGTTTTTCAAACTTGTTTTTAATCTTTTACCGTTCAAAATATATCGATCTGAAATCTAAATGCCAATAATAAAATCTATGGCACATTCAATGCTACATTCCCAAGTTTTACGAAAACATTTAAAATACTAAATATAGTTAATAATTTTCCAACATCATTGTGTAGAAATTATAAAGAATTTTAATATTTTCCTTAAATATTATGGTATTTATAGGGTAAAATTTCTGTATTACAATTTTTACATTACATTTTGCACTGCCTTTGTATTTTGATATAAATCAACAAATTATTTACTTGCAAGTAATATATTTATAATATTAATAATATATTCGACTGCATGGATCATCCAGTACCTTCTATGACATTTTCATAAATGATCAACTGCATAGTTTGCGTGTAAATTTGGTGATAGAATAATCTGCCACATCATTCACACATCAGTACAGTCACATATTAAAATTTATTAAAATCACCCTGAAACTGTTAAATCATATCCATCTGTACCCGTTCAAACAGCAATGTCTTTAAATCCAGAAATTTCACCCTTTCGTTTCTTTCTTCGTCAAAACTTCCTCCTTGCTGGTTACTTTCGGAACTTCTGTCAGCCTCGGGGGTCGATCTTCCCCTTTTCCTACGTATTAACGTATACCCACTTCATTTAGATACGCGCGCACGTTCCCATGAACTCTTCGATTCTCGATAACGAATTTTCTTGGAAACGTGAAAATGCTTTTCCAACTCTTCGGAGATGGATTCCCTCACTTCCGTCCTCCATTCGCCTTCCCTTTTCTCTCCTCCCTCTTTCCCTCTTCTCATTTCTCTTTCTATTTTTTCCCTCTTCTCTCTATTCTCTGCCCTTTCTGCTATTTCTCTCCTTTCCCTCATTTTCTTTCTCTTCTTCTCTCAGTAATCTTATTACTTTTTCTTCATCTCTTTCCTTCACTCTCTCATTGCTCTTTCTACTTTCTCTCTTTCCTCTTTATATCTATCTCTCTATGTCATTCATCCTCTTCGTCTTTCTCTTTCTATTTCCACGTACCAAGATCACCGTCTTTCTCGGAGTTCCACCGCGGTTTGCTTCGACTCTGCTTCACCGATCCCATACAGCTGTTCCCTCCGAGACTTTCCACGAATGCTTGAAAGCTCGGAAGTACGGCAGTGTTTCCCTGGCACATAAGAGACGAGCGGCGGTAAGCGTCCTCTCCTTACCTGCTCACCTTAGAATCCGTGGAACTTGCCAGTCGATGAAAGTTCTCAGTCACAAACTTACGAAGAAATTCTCTTAGTAACAATAAGACCGATTATACCGATCGACTGGTTCCGCCGTAGTATGTTCGATTCAGCCGTAAGGTGCTATTGGAGGTATTCACGTGCTTTTAGACCGATCTTCGAGTTTCGGAAGGAATTTCTCGCTCTATTGAGAGGTATCGGGTAATTTGACATGTGCCCCTTTTTGAATTAATATGTTAAGCGCCACCCTCGTTTCTAGAGACCTGTGCTATACTTTCCGTTTAGGCCCTTTATTAAGAAAAATATCTTTCTATTTGTTCTAATAAACTACATTAAGTTTTGATAAAATGATTTATTTCTCACAATCAGTTAAAACCACTAATTATGGATTGGCCAAGCGTGATAACGTAGCCTGGGGAAAAAACTAATTGTTGATTCTCATTGATCAGCGTTAACACAAGGGAAAAATCTACGACCGGTCCGTAGGGACTGGCTTAAGGTGTTAATGAAGATTTTGCGAGAAATTATGCAATGGAAAATAGGAGTATACATAGGGTTAGAATTGAAATTTTTTAATTTTAAGAGTAAGAATTTTTGAGAGTTGACAATTTTTAAAAATGACAAAAAAATCTCAAGTTCTTCATGGGGATTCGAACCTGCTACAAAAAAGTGTCCAGCGGTTCAGCAGACAGACGCCCTACCAACTACGCCAAATCACTCACTTGAAAAAACCTTAAAAATTCTTGCAGATAAGGAACCATCATTGTTCACAAATGATTTAATTAATTCGATTCTCTATATTAACATGTAATTGCTTCGTGGCAGACACACTGAAAATCACAAAATAAACATATTGTATTCGAAGAATGAGAAAATAATAACTGGATCGTGGCGTTTTACATCGAAATGCGTCGCGCAAATCGGTTTTCGATTTTTTTCACAATGACGCAGGCGGTTTAAAAATCTGAAAGAAATTGGTGATAACGATCATGAGTGTTGGATTGTTACTGTAATATGCAAAAAGTTGTATCTCGAAGATCTCGATACGAAATCTACTTTTTTCCGTTTTTTTTTGCGTTTGCTCATTTGTTACACTTAGGTTTTTCAATGGAAAAATCTGAAAAAATCTCAAACATGTATGGTACCGTGTAGAATATGTCAGAATTTTTTCGAATTTTTTGCACCTCCATAAATAGAAAAAATGGGGCAAAAACCCGTTTTTTGAATTTTCCCCGTAACTACCCTTCCGGTCAAGATATAGGGTTAAAAATTTGTACACAATGATCGCCGAGCATTATCGATCGAATGAGACTACCCTCATTGAAATCGGTTGAAGGGCACTTTTGACCACCGTATCCTGCTATACCCTTTGCCGTCACCTCTCAGTTATATTTCCTAAATTATTAATTAGTGTATTATTTTCTCAGTGGTTCAGAATCTACATAAAACAGTAGGCCCTAGGAAAACTCATCGTAGGAGTTAATGAGGGTATGGTGGGTACTAAGGTAATAGTTCGTACTTTCAATCAGTTTTAATTCAAATTCCTCGTCACTTCTAGAGTATTTTCCATAAGTTACTAATTCATACATCACATTTTCGAAGGTTCGAAATGTATCTAAAACGGTAAGATCTGTGGAAAATGATGATAGCAGATAAAACCGAAACATTTTTGAGTATTGATATCAGAAGTTCTTTAAACTATTCCTTTAAAATTTTTTTCGTTACACTTTGTTTAACCTTCACTCTTTTGAGTAACTGGTACAGGAGTGGCTGTTTGTAGAGATCTGAAACTTACAATTAAACGTCAAAATGTGAAACAATAATTATTATCCTGGTCACTCTTCAATTGCTCCAAGGTATTTTAATTTTTATTGTGTTATCATTTGTAATAATCGAGTAATAAACAATCTGTCAATGAGTGGTGCCTAGGAAAAGTAAGAGGTTTTCGGTAGATAAATTATTAATTGCAGAAGCAGCGAAAAAAAAAAAATCTTTTTAATTTTCCTGAGTAATTCTTGAACGTTAATTTTTGTAGAGGTAATTTGCAATTAAAATTTATTTTAGAGTTTCATTTTCAGCGAAGAATAAACGTTCACGTTAATGCGGGCATTGTCATTAATATCCGTAAGAACTTTTATAATAAAGGATAAAGGAGTTGCGTTGGACTCTGAAGAAGTTAAAAGAGTTTCGTTGTTCATGGAACGAAAGAATTTATATAATTTCAATCAAATAAGAAGTGGACGAAGACAAGGAACGGCTAAAGAGTTACTTATTCCGGCTTTTAAAACTGTTCGTTGTCGAGTTTTGCATAATTGCGAAAAGTTTCGACAATTTTCACGATGGAATTAATCGAGAATTTCGTTTTAATCAGCGATAAACTTCATTTTTTCTATTGTTTCAAGCTGAATTATACAATCGATCGTAGTAAGAACTAAATCTGCAATGTACATTAATTGTTATATTCTATTATTTATTCTTCCAACTTTTTCTACTCACAGTCTTCAGTATACCTATATAACTCCCCCATAACAATGTAAAATGGAAAAACAAAACTATTAGGTCAAAGTATAAAACGTCCGATTTGAAACCAATCTAATTTAATTTTTTTTTATTTAGAAAAAAACTAAAATAATATCATAATAATATATATCATAATTAATCAAAATAAGTCGCTTCAGATGGCTTCGCTTCCACTATAGCTTTCAGTTTATCGTCATCCACCTTACTTTCAGGTCGACCGCGTGGTTCAGTTTGAAGATCAAATTCTCCAAATCGGAATTTTTCAAACCATCGACGTACTGTGCGTTCATTAGTCACATCCTTGCCAAATACTTCGTTAACATTTCGACTTGTCTGCGCTGGATTGGTTCCACGACGGAACTCATACTCGAAAATAACGCGAATTTTTGTCCTATCCATGGCTCACAATATTTAACCTCCACACAACAATACGATAGATTATTAAAAATAAAACAGTGCGTCTGAAAGCCAGATGGCGTACCTTCTCAATGCAAAAAAAAATAAAGGACGGATGATGTGAAATATCGGAGATATCCAGCATCAAACATGATGCTTTAGGTAATCGGACATTTCATACTTAACACTAGAACTACCAAACCAGTCAAAATGACTGGTACACAATTTTTTCAAAAAATTCTCCAAGTTTACATAAGAATAAATATTCTACGTCTATATCAATAAACATAAATCGCCCAATCGATCAAATTTTTCGCCGCTTGATTCCCCCTTTTTCAAACTACTTATTTAATTTATTAAAATATGATAGATTTGAGGCCGGTAGTTCTAGTGTTAATGACCTAATACAAATAAATAATTTATTGACTATTCAAGATTAAATTTCTAAATTAATCTTGTAATATATCAATTTTACAATACAGGAACATATTGAAATCGCACTTTGCAACGTAAATCCATTTCAATCGTCATTTATTATTATCTCAGCTCATAAATTGACAATTCCATGGATTAATTAGTTTATATATTTACATCAAGCAGGTAACTTTTAATCGATACAATAATAACCCCAGGATACGTACCGTTATAATGCACAAAGAACTTACAAAATTGACATGCGGTTTGTTTGTCAATGGTTTTAACGTTAAACATCAAAATCCATACTTTACGGTATGGTAATAAAGAGGAACTTATATAGAGGCTTATATAACGAGAAAAGGCTTAACGGCTTCTCGTTCCCGTATTTAGAAGAATGCGTAATCGAGTTCCGGTCACGCAGAAACTTACCGTTCGATGCACCTTGAGATATCCCGCATGTGTTATTGAGCCTTCGTTGACTCAGCTAATATTAAATCATTATGAAGTAGAGTTTTAAACAAATTTAATGGTACGACTAACGAAGTAAGTAAGTACTGTAAATAATTCATGAAAAACATTTACTGTCTATTTTGGTCTAAGGGTTTATTACATTAATGCAATATCTACTATGGTGATCAGATTGACTTGTTTTGATTTATCAAAAAATATTGACGATTCTAAAGCTGTTTATTTTAATATTCAAATTTTGTAATGGATCTTAATTGTTTAATTTAAATGAATAAAGTTTCTTATCTCCTTTGTTGCTTTTCATTGAACGTATTTATTTAATATTTATTAAATATATTAGATTAATCGCTTAAAAAATTATTTGATTTCATAACAATGCAGGATCTTCCATTTTCTAAAATTTAAGTGGTAAAATTTCCTGATTTTATTCCTTTTCTGGATTCATTTTGGCAAAAATATTAATTCTACGGGTTTGAATATACTGGGATTAATCATTGATAGTTTTGCTGTCAATATAGGAAACCACGGAGAATTTAATCCGTATGAAATGCGAAAATTAAAACGTTCGGTGCATTTTTTCAACTTGGTCTTCATTAAGAATGAAAAATTTTAATCTTCTCCTCGTTATCGTACCTATTGAAAATGTATAGGAAAGCACCGAATGGTATTGATTAGTATATTTAATTTATTTCTGCTGCAATTAACGAATAATTTTTTTTACCAAACCATAGCTCTGGCAATCGACGAATACATTCCGCTTGTACTTCCAATAATGTTTCCAATATTCTAAAATATGCCTTTCACAAGCCTCGTTAATAGCAGTTTTTCTACATTCATTATTATTTTTCCATTTTTCAATATTCTTTACATGAACGTACACAATTAACGTATCGTTTTCCCTATGGCGATCCCGATAGCTTTAATTTTTGCAAAATATTACAATATAAATTTTTATTTCCTCCGTCACTCTTCTATGTTTCACAGCTACAATAGCAATCATCAAATTTGTGTCACTAGAACTACTGACGTTGAATCCATTATGTTTGAATACCTACATGAAATAATTATATTGGAAGTAGATGAATCAAAAAGAGTAATAAACGATCGATTCAGGAATCTGTGTTTTATAAGATCAACGTGGAATATCTACTCTTTGACTATCCTATAAACTTGGAGAATTTTTGAAAAAATATTGTAACTGGCCATTTTGACTTGCTTGGTAATTCTAGTGTTAATTAAATGTCTTAACCAGTTAACTGTGTTTGACGAGTATACTCGTCATGCGTAGAAGCTACCACTGGTTATATTGTAATTTTTATTGGAATTGTAATTTTGACGAAAAATAAAATATATTGGTAAATTTCAAGATGTTTGGAACATTTTGAGACCATGCCAAAATTAAACGAATAACTAAAGTGTATAAATAATTTGAAATAGATTTATTCTCATCTCTCGATTTTCGTGTCCCAACATTCAAAAGAATTCTCGGCACAGTTAACTGGTTAAAAGATTACAGTTTTTAATCAAACATTTAACGCATTTGATGCAAAATATCATCAAGCAAAAAGTATCATGTTTTTGCAAAAGTATAAAATTTCCTATTTATTTACATGCGTATAAAATTCTTTTGCAGTTATAGCAATCAAATTTTGTTCATATTTTATTCGATATACTGTTATCATTCTTCCCGTCAATGATATCTATGCACATAACCTGAAACTGCATAGGGTCCACTAATTTTTACATTTTCATTCGCATATCTGTTACACGGCTATTTGTGTTTTATTTTACGAAGGCAATAAGCACTCGACAGAAGTCCATAGGGAAATTCTGGACACGAACTCACGACTACGTATGTGCGAATCGTATCGCGAACGAAAGGAAAATAAATGCATACTGTTTAAACACACACCGGTCTCATCATACATGCATTTACTTGGCCTTTGATCATTTTTGTAACCTTTAAAGTGGACGATGAAATTGTTTTTCTCAAAAGAAAGCGAACGGAGTGAAAAATGTCGCATTTAATAACAGCAAAGTTTACCATGTCATTTCCATAAGTTTTAACACTAGATCTACGGTAGCCGTTATATTGACAAGTTCCTACTTTTTTCAAAGTATTTCTGAAATTTGTAGAATTAGAGTACAGTAGATGTTTTGCGCGTATTTTATGATACACAAATTTCTTGAGTGATAGTTTTTTTTCCCGCTTGTTCCATTTTTTTCTAAGTACTTATTTAAAGTATTGAAATAGTAAATCTAGCGTTAAAACAATAACTGCTCTGAAAATTCTATGAAATAATTTTATGTAACAGACAAGACACTTTGTAAAATTGAATTTTGGAAACTTAAGAATTTCGAAGCGATTTCGAAAAGTGCAACTTACACAATCGTATGGTTGATGGAATTAATTAACGGATTGAAACAGTTCATCGTTTTAATTTCTCATAAAAAAATACTCATTCCTCGTTGAAATATAATGCCAAGGCAATCTTTCGCACATTTTCATCCATCGTGTGAGAATATAATTTTTCCCGGTACAACGGTCCTCGTCAAGATGTCATGTACTGACGTTTACACGAGAAAGAGAAACAAAAGAGAGGAAAAAGAGATGAATAAAGGCGGAAAATTCTTTCCCCGTTAAAATTTGCTTTCCTCGTCGAGCATGAAACTTTTGCGAATTTATTGTTACACGTACGAACCCGTCGACAGGTTTTTCCCTACTGTAAATTATTATATTACGTTATCGCTATTAATTCATATAGTGAAACAGCGATATTAACTCTTCGTCGAACCAGCAAAAATTACATTAAATTTTTTTTTCCATCCCAGACTATACGCCGGCTGACATAGTTGAACTTTGTGTTTGGAATTCATGCAATTCGCGAGTGCAATCAATTCGAAACATTCCGTCCTTCCTGCGTCAGCGTAGAACCAATGTCGAATAAACTTTTCACGAATCCCTGGGAAAACGGAATTTGCGTAAAAAACCGTTAGGAATTTGATTTTTCATGCTTGAATTTTTCCACGGCCGAACGCCTTCGAGGATTTTTTTTCGATCGACCCAGAATCCTTTGGAGCGTTGAAAAATAAATAATTCTCCTTGTAGTCTCGCTAGATTCGACGCTTTTTCTCGTACAGACGTAGAAAAACCACGTGTTTCTTCCACCTAATGGTACGTTAGCACTACATATAACAACCAATATATAGGAAACCATAGAAGGACGAAGACTTCTTACATGCACGTTAACTCTAGATTTACCAGCGTGAAATCTATTATATTTAAATAAGTTAAATATGTACCTTAAAGCAAGGAAAATTAAGACGTGGGAACGATGATAGATTCGATAATTTATGTTTTATACGATGGACGAAGAATATTTATTCTACGGTTCTCTCATAAACCTGTAGAATTTTTGGAAAAAATTGTGTACCAGTCATTTTGACTGGCTTAGTAAATATAGTGTTAAATAGAGAATTTTCGATTAAGCGTGAATATCAAATGGGCGGATTTTTCCCGTGGAATCTTCGATAAAGGGAAAGCAATTCTTCTGTCCATATTCTCAGAAGCTGGAATATCTTATAATGAAAAAAGTTCCTCCTCCGTCTGTAATTCCTCATCGCGTTGACTTTCCGGCCAAGGATAAACTTCTCTCTCCACGAAGCGGTTGCTTTAAGGACCTCTTAACTGCCAGGAAAGATCGATGATCCTCTTTTTCTTTTCTTTCCTCTCTCTCTCTTTTTTTTTATTTTCGCCTGGACACGTGAGAATGAAAATACTCAGAATGAAGGAGGAACCTCGACGTTCATGGGGGAAGAGAGTGCGGTTTAAATTAAAAATTGTTGGTTAACGAGGCGCGATTCCCGCGCGACGAAACATTCGGGGCATGTCTGTCATCTTTCGTCTCGTTCTGCAAAGATAAGACGGAAAGCGCGAGGTAACCCATTTTTCTTAAAGTTTGACACTTCAGGGATGAAATGAATTTCGTGAGGGAGTTCGATTCAACGGGGTTGAGTATTCTCGTCTGTTTTATAACTACCGGTTACTCTTGCGAACGTCGGGGAAAATCAAATATCCCCTCAAATGAATGCGTTATAAAACATCCGCACGGCTTCTCCTGGAACAATGCAAACACGGAGATATTTATCTCTCTGTTTTTCCGGTGGATTCGAAAATATTTGCAGATAGCCGGCGCGTATCTCATCGACTGTTTTTTTTCTACGTTCGTTTATATGTGAATATATAATAAATAGATTTTATATACGACTAATATGAAAGTACCAGAGAGGAAATATTTTTTCTGCCTGTTTACATTTCAACGACACGCTTCTACGTTTCACCCGTACATTTCTTGGTCACTTATTCCACTTTGTTGAGTGAATTCAGAATTCGCTACGTTTTTCGGCACCCCTCGAATATCTAAAGTTCTTTTTGTTTACAATATAGCCTCTTGCATCGAATTTGAAGTATTATAGTTTACATTTACTTTTTCGTCTCATATTCGTCAAAACACTCTATCAATCCAGTAAGGTCAGTTGCCCAATAGCTGACAGTTTAAGAGAAAGAATTCAAGCAATTTAAATAAAGAAATATTGGGTTGTTCGGAAAGTAATTTCGTTTTTTTTCGGTGAGAATGAAAGACGATTTTCTTGTAGTCCATAAATATGTCACTGAATTATATATTCTCAATTTTGTTCTAATACCTTTTGTCATCTTTCTGGCAGTAGTATGATTCGACGTTTATAAAAGTTTTGATCTTTGCTGGCAAAAAAAACAAAGCCTTTTTTGACGTCCTCATTCGAAGTAAAGGTTTTGCGGTTCAACAAATTTTGCAATCCAGTTTTGGCACTGGCGTTCTGCTTAATGCGTCGTCCCCATACACATCGAATAATTTTTTTCTTGCTTGAACAGCATTTTTACCTTTTCGATAGTAAAAAAGTAAAATATGGCGAAAATGCTGCTTTCGATTTTCCATCTTTAATGGAGCACCAAAGAAAAAGTATTGTGTAGAATCAAACAAATTTTTTCACAAACAAGCGTTGCTATATCCACTGTCAAAATATATAATAGCAATGCGAATTAATTTTTAATTTAAAAAAAAACGTAATGTACAAATATAACCCTTTAGACCAATATCTGACATCCGTGTCACCCCTGAAGAAACTTCAGAAACTGATACCCCTGACACTCATTAAATTAGACGGTTTATTTAAAGCTTTCAAAGAAAAAACAGCACTATAATCTTTAATCATAACAAGAAATACGTTGCTCTCAAAATAATTTAATAAAATAAATACAAAGCAAAATATCATGACGTGTTCCTTACCTGAACTGATAGAAGAATCAAGCCGCTAATGAAAATTACGTGCCTACTTGTGAAAAACAATTCCACAATCTGGATAAGTCCACGCATAATGATATTCATAAATCAGAGATGACAGTGAATAATACACACTTCATTATACACACAATGAGAAACAGGTATTGTTTATAGATCCTTTATTAATTAATTACAAAGTTGTAAGTGTCAGTTATTGGCGCAGTGTCAGGTATTGGGTAACTTACCTTAACACTAAAACTACCGACGTTATATCTACTAAAATTTAGTTTTATTGAACAAGTACTTTGGAAACAGATAAATCAAGAAGCGAAAGTATTAGTTAATTAACTAATTTAGGCTGTATATGGTAGATGTAAAATTTTTATTTCACGTCTCCCCTATCAATTTAGGTAGTTTTTTGAAAAAATTTAGAACCGGTCATTATGACCGCCTTGGTAGGTTTAGTGTTAATTATTTTCCTTGATCTATCGACATTTTCTTCCAACCCCGTTTCTCGGTTTGCTTCATTCTGCTTCCCTTCGTTCTTACCGAGTCGTCTCCGGTGAGAAGCAGCCTTTAGAAATACTAGAAACGGGAGCATCAAACCGGAAATCGTCAGCTAACGATGCAACGTGATGACGTCAACGTGGAGGAAGTCGGGAGGATATTTCTACTCGGTTCTCGACGGTGTTATAACTGAAAGCTAATAACTCTCGCTTCGAGGAGTAATGTTGTCGCCAGTCCCGTTGCTATCGTCGTCGACGACAGCGACGTCGTCTCTTCTACCACCTTTTGAGCGAGTTCTATCAACGTGGGAGGAAAAGGGCTGAGGGAAGGAAGAACGCCGGGAGGTTGTTGCACGGAAAAGTTTTGCAATAATGCACAATGGGTCTCGGAGCAGTTTGGCGCATTGTTAACCGGCTAACCCTATCGCAACTTTCCTTCGACGTCGATGCAAGACTGGCGAAAAGTGAGGGAGATGGAAAGCTGAAAAATGAGAGGAAAGTAAGAAGAGTAAAGGAGAAAGAAAAGAGTGAAAACAGCGGATACATGGAGAGGGTAAAAGCAGAAGGTAGATAGAGAAAGAGACAGATGGAGAGGGTGAGAAAAAGGCAGAATTGGCGGAGAGTGCTGAGCCAAAATGAGACAGGGATGAAAGGAGCAAAATGAAAAATAGAGGAAGATGGAAAGGCGGTAAATGACAGGAAAGGAAGGACAGGAGGAGAAAAACAAAATAGTAAAAATAGCAGACACATGGAGAGAGTAAAAGCAGAAGTTAGAGAGGGTGAGAAAGAAGCAGAATTAGCGGAGGGTGCTGAGCCAAAATGAGACAGGGAAGAAAAGACCAAAGTGAAAAGTGCGCGAGGTAGACATATGGTAAATGTCAGGAAAGGAAGAAGAGTAACAGAGAAAGTAAAAGCAGAATGTAGATAGAAGATGAGACAGAGATAGAGAGAAGGTGAGAAAGAAGAAGAAATGGAGGAGAGTGCTGAGTCAAAATGAGAGAGGGAAGAAAGGAGCAAAGTGAATAGCGAGGAAGATGGAAAGGCGGTAAATGACAGGAAAGGAAGGACAGGAGGAGAAAAAGAAAATAGTAAAAACAGCAGACACATGGAGAGAGTAAAAGCAAAAGTTAGATAGAGAGGGTGAGAAAGAAGCAGAATTGGCGGAGGGTGATGAGCCAAAATGAGACAGGGTAGAAAAGACCAAAGTGAAAAGTGGGCGAGGTAGACATATGGTAAATGTCAGAAAAGGAAGAAGAGTGACAGAGAAAGTAAAAGCAGAATGTAGATAGAAGACGAGACAGAGAGAGAGGGTGAGAAAGAAGAAGAAATGGAGGAGAGTGCTGAGCTAAAATGAGAGAGGGAAGAAAGGACCAAAGTGACTAGTGAGGGAGATGGACAGATAGAAAATGGGAGGAAAGGAAGGAAAGTAAGGGAGAAAGAAAATAGTGAAAACAGCGGACACATAGAGAGAGTAAAAGCAGAAGGTAGATAGAGAGGGCGACAAAGAAGAAGAAATGGCGGAGAGTGCTGAGCCAAAATGAGACAGGGAAGAAAAGAGCAAAGTGAAAAGTGGACGAGGTAGACATATGGTAAATGTCAGAAAAGGAAGAAGAGTGACAGAGAAAGTATAAGCAGAATGTAGATAGAAGACGAGACAGAGAGAGAGGGTGAGAAAGAGGAAGAAATGGAGGAGAGTGCTGAGCTAAAATGAGAGAGGGAAGAAAGGACCAAAGTGACTAGTGAGGGAGATGGACAGATAGAAAATGGGAGGAAAGGAAGGAAAGTAAGGGAGAAAGAAAATAGTTAAAACAGCGGACACATAGAGAGAGTAAAAGCAGAAGGTAGATAGAGAGGGCGACAAAGAAGAAGAAATGGCGGAGAGTGCTGAGCCAAAATGAGACAGGGAGGAAAAGAGCAAAGTGAAAAATAGGGGTGGCAAGAAGGTGTGAGAGGGAAGAAGATAACGAGAGGAAGGAAAGTAGAACTGGCCAGACTCGTTCAGGCACGATGATTCGAAACGCTCACTAGTTCCATGCGCAATGCCGGATCGATATGGCTGTTTCTCACAACCCCGACACTGAACGTGATCCCTGTTATCGTCGTCGCCACCGTGGCCGTCGTTTTCCTAGTCCTCATCCTTGTCCTCTACGTCGTACCCGGCGTTGTTGTTGTCGAAGAAGATAAGAGGAATACCCTTACGGCGATCGAGTCGATCGACGACGACGGGGGTCTTTACGGGAAATGGGATTTGCTTGCAGATGGGAGGTAGGGATCATGGGGGTGGGAATTAAAAAACATCCAACCATGAACGAACTTTTCACGTATCGGGGAATATTTGTCTTAAGGATATTTCTGAAAGGGATTCTCTTAAGCTGTTAATTCCTAAAGGTACTTTTGATCCTTTAAGGAGAATGTCAAAAGAATTTTCGTAATATTTTGGCGAAAAGTGAAAGAATCGATAGGTTTAATAAGAAATTCGATGATAATTGTATTAATGAAATCATTTTTATTTTGTATTAGTTCTTGGAGAAAAGATCTATGGGGGAAATAATAATAGGGCTGTGTTTGATGTTTGGTAACGAATTTATTTATTAATATAGCTAGTAATAATAAGGAAAGGTATGGAGGTTAATTAATATTTGTTAAGGGATTTAGTACTTTTCGATAGGCGCATACATTTTGTACGAGAATTCTAAAATCACGTGTCCCATAAAGCTTCCCCTTTCACTTGAAATTTCCACAGAAATTATGACAGAAGCGATTGCAAAATCTGATTTAAGTAAGTTTAACTGTCGCGCGTTATAAATAAATGAATTACCTCAAATTATTACGGGAACACGTAGGAGTGTCTGTGTATTTACGCCAGGAAGCTAAAATTATACTTGGAACCTCATGTCAAAGAAGTTTTCTCATTTATACTTAATGCAAAATCATAGAAGTACAAAATTAACAAAACCTCATAAAAATTCTGTCATTCAGAATATTTTTTATTCCGTCTACTCCTATCGTAACATGACATGAAGCATGCCAATGAACGGATTCCAATGATGTCGAATTTCTACGTTACATTGCTGTTTCATTTATCCGACGTGTTCCATCCAAATCGAGATAGATCATCGGAATAATCAATTTAACGCAAGTAATACAGCACAACGATGAATCGTATCAGTAAGTGAAACGTAATCGCGTACGTGTCGCATAAACTGACGGAAATACGATCGAAATTTCAGATAGGGATAACCGCATTGATTCGGCAGACTTGATCAAAATTTAGTTAAATCCACGATCCCGCAAGACGATTACATCGTTCAACAATTCTCCGTGTCGTGTGTCCGGTTTTCGATGAAACTTGTACGAGGCTTCGTGAAACGAAAAGGATTAATGAATTTTGGACCGATTCGTAGGTACATCGATCACCATTAAACTTGTCTAACCTTTGGCAGCCATTCGGTTATTTCGGCACCGTAATTCTGGTGTTGGCCGCGTTGCATTATTGGTAAATACCATAGCATGGCTCTCCTCTATTCATTCTGGTAGTAAATTTCCAAAACATAATTCAGTTCGCGCTCAGAGACGTATCGTAGATAAAATGAATTCTCCGGTTTAATTAATCAGGTCTATCTATGGACGATACAAGAGCGTAAAATTTGATTTTAACCATCTCGTTACTTCGAAATACGATTGTACGGGGATACTGTTTAATTTGGTACGTGTAAAGTTCATGGGGGTAGGAAACGTATGTGTTTGGATGGGGTGAAATGTAGAATGTTTAAAGATCAAGAGTTAAGAGAACTCGCTGGTTACGAAAGTAGCATTTTACACTTTAATAATTCACGGAACAGCTGAAAACACATTTTCCAAGTGCAAGCTCAGTTCTGCACGAGCTGGTGTATACATTTTTTATTAACGCTCGAATTATTCTGTCAGGACTGCACGGCGGGAAATAAGATGAGCAATTAATTATTCATGGGGACTATATTTAAAGAAATATTAGGAAGACTAATTGGTTGACTCTTATTTTAATAATTTGCGACGGTAAATAATATGATTGGTGAAGCAAGTTCTCCAGGAATTTATTTAAAAAGTATTTGTGCACGTTCCTATTTTAATTAAATTACGTTAACGGTAATTACTAGACTGCGGATGTTTATGCAAATTTCGAGTTTCACAAATGCAGGTAAGACAGGAAAACCTATCTAGGGATTTATTGCACTTAATAAATATTACAACAAATACCATACTTCGGATATTTTAGATATATTTTTATATTATGTTCTTTTTGTATATTTTAGCCGTATTTAATTTGTCATAAATGCATAAAAATCGGCAGTCTAGTAATTACTTTATAATATCCGTATATAATTATATGGTTTATTATTTTTATAAAATTTTTTGAAATTATGTAATACAGTATCGTTGTATTATCGTGGAACATAAAAGGATTTAAAGATTATATTTCATTTGGCATAATTATTAAGCACTTAGCAAGGACGTGAGTAGAGTTTTAAGATTGGGATGCCTTTATTCGATGCGCGAAGTTAAGTTTTGAATGAGAGAGAATGTATAAGGGTGAACTATGTGAGAACAAAAGGACACTTGCTTGAGAGAGAGAGCACTGTGGAAGAACGATTTTAGGTGAGCAAGGTTATGGCGTAGAGAATATTGCCATGGCCGTTGTAACTTCAAAGTTTCAAAGTCTTGTCAAGCACAGAATTAATATAACGTGATTGGAATATCACATAGTGATATTTACTAGCTCCTTTATCACGAATGTTTTGACGTACAGCTTATTGTATTATTTTAAGAAAATAACATTCAAGTTTGTAATCTATACAATACAATTTAGTGATATTGTTGCATTATAAATATATCTTGTTATTATGGAATTTTCAAAGAGATGCAACATACTTATTTAACACTAAACCTACCAATCCGGTCAAAATGACCGGTTTTCAAGTTTTTGTAAAAATTACCTAAATTGACACTGAAGTAATAAAGCAAATATTTCGCTTCTATCTTACAAAATTTAGATTAATTAATTAATTAATCATATCTTTCACCTTTTGATTTCTATTTTTTCCTAAGCACTTATTCAACATATCTAAAGTTTAGTAGATATAACGTCGGTAGTTTTAGTGTTAAGAAAAATCGTTCATGTTCGAAACTTCTACTTATCATTGAGAAAATGTTATCTTAACACGTTAAACTGCACTGAAATTTTCCTAGTCTTATTAAATTTTGCTGAAGTAAAATTTATTGTATTAAAATCACATCTCTACTACGTAGAAATCTTAAATGTACAAATAGATATACAGTGCGTAGCTGCTTATTACCTTTTTAATATTACTATTTAACTAATGAAATAATTAGAAAATTTCTATATATTTCAGTTTTAGTGTCATATGAACTTTCATTGAATTCAATAGAGCCGGTCACCGGTGACCCCCATGTTGTTCACAGTGTTAAAAGATCTTAAATCAAAGATCGTTCTTCGAGTTACAATAAGATGGCTAGAAGAATTCCTCTCAGTCGAGGGCTAAGGTTTCAAAGCATCCTTCCTTTCCTTATCTTTATCTCCACAGTGAAGCACAAAGATTGTACTGCAGTAAGTTTCAACCTTTTCCCTACGACTTTATTTCCAAAATTATTACTCACAAAATACTATTGAATAACATCTCTCCTAACAATATTTCAAAAATAAGTTTCTGCAAAAATTAATCAACATCAAAAACATCTTTGTCAGTTACATTCGCTTCGTGTGAAAAAAAAAATGTCTCAACATTTAAAAAGCCGTACCATTTATATCATTTTTTCCCCTCGTAACACATTTATCCCATTAGTAACAATAGAGTTAAAACGCAAACCATTAAAACAATCCGAAAAAGCAAGAAATTCTAATTTCCACCTTAATTTATTCCACATCCATGAGCGGTACATCCGCAATAAGTTTCCATCCAACAATGCCGATTTCTTTTATCGATATACGATATTCCTCACGATAATGCAAAGGGATAGAAGAGTAAAAAAAAAATATTCCATATACATCCCTAGCACATTCACTGCAATAATTTACGTCAGCACGCCGTTCGCGTTTAATTGATACAGTGCATCCGTTCAGAGCAGTTTTTCCTCACTCACACACATCCATCTTTATGAGTCTCCGTCGTCTCGCTTTCCGCTTCTGGTTGCATTCAGACGAGAAAACGTTACCACGTTGTTACCGGCGTTAATGCATCCCATTTCTTGCGTCTGCGTTTCTACGGCCGGAAACCACTGTGCGGCGCCATAGCATTGCGCACCGCTAAGTCTGTTTATTACCGGACAATTAGAGTATGGAATGCATATATAGGCAATGAGACGTCGAAACTGCATCGAGCAGATTATGCGACTGTTCGGAGCGTGCATATGTGCCGGGGGTTTCGCGTATTCATGGGGAACGATTCGATGTAACGTGGATGCGGTTATGGAGGTCGTGCAAATACCAGCGCTTTAAGCGACACTTAATTATTTCCGCGATAGCTATCGTGTTTGTTTGGCGCTAAGAAAATAATGAAATGAAATTGATTGTGCCATATATGGGTTTCTAGATCAATTGAGTTCGGACGGGGCTCGTGACGTTAACAGATGAAATTGAAGTAGGTGTTTAAAATAAGTTGCAAATGGAGGCTGTTTCTATGAAGAAGGAATTTTGTGTCGATTGTCGATGAATATTAATGAGAAAGTGTTTCACACGATGTTTGATGATCAGTTTCACCAGATATTTTGTGCAATTGTTCGTTTAGCCATGACGTTAAGTATTTGAAGTATGACGTCTAGGAGAACCAAAGAGTTTGAATACAGTTGAGAATTAAATACTTCTGAATTCAAATCTCGCAGCTAATCGGAACTTTGTCGGCCACCTTGGGAAAGGTCGATAATTAATCGACAAGACAATCAATATTTTTCAATGTAGACACTCAATTGATCAACAATGTAGTCACCAATTTGACTAGCAGGGTTCCGGTAGCCATTCCTTTTCTGTTCACCAGTGCTTTCACGTGAGATTCTTTTGGCTTTTCCAAAAATCGACTCGTTAGAAGACAATCTGTGCATCATAGTTCATCATAGTGATCTAAATTCATTTCTAATGCCCTCGAGACATTCACTCAGTGTATATTTCATTGTGAACTTCATTCTTTAGTGAAAATTCAGTTTCATTCGTTGTATTGCACGTTGTGCTAACGCCACGTGCACATTCGCTCTTTTCATTCAAAGAGCATAGTGTGTTGAACTTGTGTGAAGGGTAAATAGTACCAAACATCCCGTTTAAATATTTTTACAGACATTCATAATTCCTTTTTTTTTTAATTGCAAGGTTAAGACAATCAGTATTCTATCGGTAACAATCATACAAAAAATTGATTGTGTTAGTGTGTGGGCATTGAGTTGGTGCTGTTTTAATAAAAAACTATTATTTTTGAACCTGTGTGCTTATTTGCTCGGATCCTGCACATTCCTATCTGACCTTACCGGTCAGGCTATTCCATAGTTGATATCCTTTTGTCAAGAAATACAGTTGGTGTTGGGAATCACCAAGAAGACTAGGGTAGAGCTTGAAATTTCTAAGTGGACTTGAATTAGCATCTCTTCACTGTATATTATAGTTTCAATTATTTATTTCGGAGTTCACTTAAAATTAAGTGTCTGACTAAATTGTTGAAACAGGCATTTTCAACGGTACTTCTCTTTACAACTCACCCTCTCAAGTTCTTTTACTTCTACCCCATAAAAAGACATTCCGTAATTTCTTGATTTTCAGCCACCATCTACGTTTCATTAACAGTAGTATCAACAAAACTATATTGCTTTCAATTAATTTCAATGTCACCACATTATCTTCCTCTCAACCAACCAATGCGACATTCCAGCACAAAAAAACACTCCTATCCAATAGTTTCCAAACTTTTTCCATTTCCAGCATCCTAAAACATATTTTAGATCAAAATCACAATTAGCCCATTAAGGACCAAGCATTGAAATGAAGAAAGAAATTTATAACTAGTTTTTGGGTTACATAATGTTGCGTTCATGCAACTTTGGGCTTACGTGGTATCATATAGTGCATAAATTAAGCCTTTAGTATGTTCTTTTACAATGACACAGGTTAAAACATAAATTAAATTACACCAATTCGCTGAAAAAAATTAAAAGTAAAATGTTGCGTGAACGCAACTTTGGGCCTTAATGGGTTAAAGAAACTTTCTTACTATCACACTGTCAAACTTTATCAAATTAAGAAAATCGTATAATTACTCGCGACATCCCTACAACGAAACTTCGAGAACCATTGTTCCAAGTTCCTCCAGCATTCAATAGTCAAATACATTCTCAACAATTCATCCAACTATATTAGTACCGATACTCCCATGCCTGAGATTCAACGGTGCAATATCACCTAATCGAAAGCCGGTTAAAATCCATCCCCCAAGCACTGATTCATTTATGAAGGAATTCAAATATCAGCACCACCACGTCATAGTATCCTGTCTCCTCGAAGTATCGTACCTATCGCATGGCAATTCTCTCTAGCCACGTACGTAGGTACATGCCTACCGAGATTTGGTCTATAAAGCGAAGCTTTTAACGTCCTAACCGATCTCACTGCGCGCTTTACGGGCCAGCCTAACGGACCGCGTATCCGTGGCAACGAGAGACAGGTAATCGCATTTTGATCGAATGGATTCAAAGGGTCCATTTCGATCGAACGACGGTAATCGGCGCCGCCATGTGTACCGGCTCAAAGGTGCATTCACGATATCTGATATAGGCATTCATGCGTGGAATGCAGGTACGCGAGCACGGACCGGAAATTCCCCGTGGATTAAATTCGTGCGTGCGAAATCGTGAGTGCCGGTAGTGGTGAATAGATAGAGAGCAATGGTGTAAAGGGGAAACAAGGAAAGGGAATCGCGAGAGGAACGAACGAGCGGAGGGACACAAAGCTCCGGAATATCTCTGGTTCTGCAAATTCCACGATGTACTCAAATTGGAAACCGGTTACACGAAAGGCGCGGGCTGTCGACGCCTGCATTTTCATAGTCTGGAGTAGCACGCTAGGGGAGAATACTCTCTTGTGTGTAGTTACCAGTCGGTGTATTGGGAAATTTGACGAATAAATACAGCATGACGATTCTTTCTGTCGAATCGTCGGATGTCTGCGGTCTTTAATATGCGAGATTGATTGTAGTCTGTCGTGTGGAATAGGGGGAGGGTTAGACATTTTTGTTTCGGTGGATGAATCGATGGGATTTGATGGGTTGATGTAACTTTTTTTGTGGGATTATTTGAATGGAGGGAGAATGGAGAGGGATGGATTTGTTACGATCGATGAGAGAGCTGGGTTTGGATTGTTTTGTAGATTTTGTGTGTTTCATTGGATTTGAATGGTACTTGGAAAAATTGGGTGTCCGTTTAATGTAAGTAAAAATTACTTGACAGGATTGAGCTATTATTGAATCTTGGAACGTCTACGTATAAAATTTAAACGCGAATGTGTATGTTTTAAAATATATCTGAGATTCAAAATTGATTGTTATAAAGTATTGTAAATGTTAATAGTACAGTGAGACATAGTTTTGAAATTTTTCCAAATATTTGAGCAGCTCTTACAAGGAGAACGCAAGGCCTTCGGGTCACCGATTTTATTGAAATTTTATATACTTGTAGAGTAAGCCGTTCTGATTAAGAATATACCCTATTATAGTGGCAGACGGTCAATAGTTTTTAAGTTATTTATAATCAAAGTTTCATTTTTAGTATAAAAATATAATAGTTAATTAAAGTTTCAGATATAAACTAGATATTTAAAAAATGTAAAGTAAATATTCAGAAGATATAAAATAAATATTTAAAAAATGTAAAGTATATATTCAGGAGATATAAAATAAATATTTAAAAAATATTAAGAAAATATTCAGGAGATATAAAATAAATATTCATAGAACATTCAGAGAATATTCAGGGAATATTCAGGGAATATTCAGGAGATATCAAATAAATATTCATAGAACATTCAGAGAATATTCAGGGAATATTCAGGGAATATTCAGGGGATATTCAGGGAATATACAGAGAATATTCAGGAGATATCAAATAAATATTCATAGAACATTCAGAGAATATTCAGGGAATATTCAGGGAATATTCAGGAGATACAAATTCAGGAGATACAAATTCAGGAGATATTGTGCCACGGTAGATATTGGTACTGCATTCAACAGTTGTTGATAAGAATGCCAATGAAACTTTAATTACAAATATATTAAAAACTATTGACCGTCTGCCCCTATAATATGCCAGAACGACTTACTCTACGAGTATGTAAAATTTCAATAAAATCGGTGACCCGAAGGCCTTGCGTTCTCCTTGTTAGTACGGCTAACACGGTATTTAAATATGATTTACATACATGTTGCCAAATTAAATCTTTCCCGCCAAAATTACATCCTCATTGAATTACGTATTTTACACAAGTACTTTGGCATTTCATACGGTAGGAAATTATCATTTAAAATTTTGCAAAACCTTCATTCAGTTAATAGTTCCAATTATCAACAATCATCAAGGCATCCATTACTGTTTCGCAAACTGTTTAAACACATGTCACATCAATCGAAGCACACTTTAATAATTTCATTATTTGCGAAATATCTATAACATATTGAAATCTGTCGAAGCAGGCTGAAACGCTTTCTACTCCATCCGCAGAAGCGTCAACTAAAAAGACTTCATCAATATCAAAAATAAAGGAAGCTGTCTCTTCAGACGTATGCACGTACTTTGAAATCCTTTATTCTGAAATTAAATCAACTTGATACCATGCTCCAGCTCTTATAGAACTCCACTCTTTTGTTTATAGTCGAAAGCTTTCAATGGATATTAAATATCTCCAATCCGCTTGACGTTTCAGCGACGAATTGAAGACATGTGTCTCTCTCCCTCTCTTTTTTCTCCCTCTCTTCTGCACGAAGAGAAGCGGGTTCCGCAATTCGAGCAGGTTGTGCAAAGAATATATACATTTCGCAATTATTTGCAAAGCCTGCCGAAACTGTATCGCTCGTTTCTCTTCCCGTACGAGGAGCATCGTCGTGACGACATTTCCGGTGAGTCGATACGTCAACGTGACGCACGACAATTTTTAATATTCCTTCCGTGGGATTGATCTCGTCTGTGCAAACACAGTGGCTGCGTTTCGTACATTTTCCAGTTTCCCTGAAAAACTGCCAATTCGAGCGTGATTCGCGTTTTCTCTCGGATATTAAGTTCCGACGTGGAGCTAGAAGCGATCCTACGTTGCTTCAACCCAGGAAATCTTTTTCCCGGGATGCTGGACGAGTAGAGTAAATACTCGAATACAGAAACTCATTATCGACTGTGTGGTCTTATTTTACGACGAGTTGCACAAAGAGAATGCGACTTTGGATTGCAATTAATTCGGTGATACGGTAAGATTAGTTTCTCTAGGGTGAAGATTTTTTATCTACGAATATTTCGTTGTAATTAGATCCTGAAGGTAATCTCAACGAATTTGTGTGCATTGTTCGTTTGAAGATTTACGTAGATAATTAAAAAACTACCCCTGTCTCTCACTTACTCTGATGTAGCAATCACGGTGAATATTGAAATATTTATTAAACTGATAAACTGGTAAGAACAATTTTAAATCTTTATGTTTTATGTAGTACCAAGGCTATTGATTAATTACGTAAATTGTGGAGAAAGAGCAGCTATCACAAAGCTATATTAAACACTGAACGGACGGGTCACGTAAATTTACGTTTTTTCTTTACGACTTCCTAGGGCGAGCCGCGTAAAAAGCACATTTTTCTCCTAAAAACTGCACGGAAATCGAATAATACAGAGTAGATTCGACCCGTCCGTAAAGTGTTAAACTACAGATACAAAAAGACCCAAAGGTCCTTTGGCGAACCTTATAATTCTTAAAGCTTCCCTGTAAAATCAGAAGCTGTTATCTCAAGGGGGGAAAAAGTAAAGAAAAAAGGGCAGGGACTATCGTAGATTTATAATGTACATTTGCAAAGTAATAATATTATCTTAGAGAAATGGCATAGACGTTTTTTTTCCAGAATACATTTTACTACTTAAATCCTTCGTACGCAAAGGGAACAATTCCAGAACGTCGGTTGCGGGTGATATTATTAACATAAATTGCATATATATTATCCACGATACAAATCATTCTTCCATGCTTGGTATTCCGTTTTTATCGCGTGACTTTTTTCCTCAAAACATTCCATGCGAGTATATAAACCGAGCTCTCTGCTTTTGTGGGTCACTGCGCGTGTTTCGCACCGCGATGATCCACTTCCTCTTTTCGAGCGGTGCTCCTTCAGCTCGGACAAACATCTCGGACGGCTTATCTGCACCGATGTATGGTACAAATCCATGGTGTATCGTACCAGGATATCTCGTCTCTTCGGCATCTCTATCTCCAGGAAGACTCGTGTCGATTTCGGGGCGGATTATGCGTCATTCGGCGAGTTGCAGGAAACGCTCGAAGCGGAAGCTCGGTTATCTGGAGAACGAATGTCAGTCGCGAGCATGGCAGCCGTTTCCGTCCATCTATATCATCGTCAAGATCTCGACGTTGCTTGAACTTCTGATGGGATACGCATGCAAATTGAGATTTCAGTAATTGCTGGGATTGCTGTGGACATTTTCGCTTGCGGGCCTTGGATGCTCATGTCGGTTGGTTGCAGGATGATGTTGGTAGATGGGAAAATGTTTGCGAATTGTCTGGAATAACGTTGCATGAGTTAATCGTTCGTGGAATTTTCTAGGGGTCTTTTTTTTTTTAATGGTTCAATGGTTTGGTGTAGTTCGAATTTTGATGGGTTTATAGAAAAGAATAGGATTTTGAGGATGTTGTTTCGACGTAGATTTTATTGGGTTTTAGATTGCTGTGGACATTTTCGCTTGCGGGCCTTGGATGCTCATGTCGGTTGGTTGCAGGATGATGTTGGTAGATGGGAAAATGTTTGCGAATTGTCTGGGATAACGTTGCATGAGTTGATCCTTCGTGGAATTTTCTAGGGATTTTTTTTTTTTAATGGTTCAATAGTTTGGTGTAGTTCGAATTTTGATAGGTTTATAGAAAAGAATAGGATTTTGAGGATGTTGTTTCGACGTAGATTTTATTGGGTTTTAGATTGCTGTGGACATTTTCGCTTGCGGGCCTTGGATGCTCATGTCGGATGGTAGGTGGGAAAATGTTTGCGAATTGTCTGGGATAACGTTGCATGAGTTAATCGTTCGTGGAATTTTCTAGGGATCTTTTTTTTTTTAATGGTTCAATGGTTTGGTGTAGTTGGAATTTTGATGGGTTTATAGAAAAGAATAGGACTTTGAGGATGTTGTTTCGACGTAGATTTTATTGGGTTTTAGATTGCTGTGGACATTTTCGCTTGCGAGCCTTGGATGCTCATGTCGGTTGGTTGCAGGATGATGTTGGTAGATGGGAAAATGTTTGCGAATTGTCT
The DNA here is from genome assembly GCA_910591515.1 of Cerceris rybyensis. Classification (NCBI taxonomy): domain Eukaryota; kingdom Metazoa; phylum Arthropoda; class Insecta; order Hymenoptera; family Crabronidae; genus Cerceris; species Cerceris rybyensis. The sequence continues at coordinate 20,161,475 of OU342790.1, forward strand.
GGGATAACGTTGAATGAGTTAATCCTTTGTGGAATTTTCTAAGGGTCTTTTGTTTTAATGGTTCAATGGTTCGGTGTATTTGGAATTTTTATGGGTTTATAGAAAAGAATAGGATTTGGAGGATGTTTTTTTGACGTAGGTTTTATTGGGCTTTAGTTTCAAGTTGTCCATGGTGTGTTTTGTGGGGTCGGGTTTATAGCGTGTTCATGCAGATTTTGTTGGTTTATTTGGTGAGTTTGATTCGTACGGAGTTGAGAAATTGGTCGATCGTTAGTTTGATCGGTGTTATTAGAATGGGAATTATTTACAGAAAACTGGGGCATGTTTTGAATATTCTCATTGAGATCTAACCCATTTTTGGGGATCGTATTTTATCTTGTGTATCGTTAACATGAAATATTATATCAATTTACTATCGTGTTGTCAAAATAAATTATTTTAGATGAAGCATTTCGATTATGCGATGTAACGGAGATAATGAATTAATGTTTTCCATTGTGCTATTTATATAGATACTGAATTTTCATTAAATGGCTGGGTAATTCATTTTGGAATAAATATATTCGTACGTCACCGTCTCATTGTTCGAGATCTGTCGACATGGGGCAATGAAGTATCGAAAGTGTTCTAAAACAGTTAGTTTTCCTATTCAAATAAAACATATATATGTTTGAAGTCAATTAATATTTTCGGGAGAACGTTGCATTTTTGTAATTTGACAGAATCTACAACATAAAATTAATATATATTGATCTCTATGTTTTCTATTAACAGATCGAAATTATTATAGATGAATATCAAGATGTAAATTATTTCTGGAATTACTACGGTAATAAATTATTAGCGATTTATTGAAAATTATAGTGATTCGCAATGTACAATTCTCTTCAGTTTGATTCTTAATCTTTATTATCTGCTTTCCCCTAATAGGTGTATAATTAATTCGATAGGAACTCTTGATATTGACGCACGATTGATTTCAATTACCATGCCATTACCCGTACTATTGTTCCTCAGAATTTCTAGAGATTGAATTGCGTCGAAATAGACACACGTATGTGCATATGATGTTCTGCAAATACCATGGATTAATTACACAAGGCTACAGAAATCTGCTGAAAATCAACAATGTCTAAATTAAAATGTATAAAATCTCATTCTCCAATTATTTAAATAAAACACCATTCGTCAATACGCGCATAATAAATGAATTGCATACATTCCAAAATGTCCATGCCACAAATAAGTACAAATACACATTAATTTTACTTCACTCTCTAATTTGCCGTCAACTTAATATCATATATTATATGATTATGAATTAAAGAACAACCACTCGTAAATTAAAGCTCGTTACACATTTAAATTAAAAAATACAATGCTACTTCCAATCCATGTACAGAGTCAATTAATTTCATCCAATTATATGAAGATAGTCCATTCTCTCTCACTCTCACTCGCTCTCCCAAAAAAATATGTATTCTTTTCCACACAACATTCGTCCGCAAGTTTTACATCTGTGTTTTAATACACAGTAGCATACATCAACGCTTCCGAGAACTTTCGCGCTTGCCGAGATTATTCGGGCGAACTCCGCGCGATTTTAAGCTCGACGAGCATTAATTAAGCACGGTAACACGGGGGTCACTGGGATCTATCGATCCTGATTCCCTCGTGAGGCATTATTCTGAGCTCCCCTAACTCCAGATGTGCTATATGGTTTACGTCAGGGCTCATAAGCTTTGCACAAATGTTTCGATTTATCTAATTGACCGATTCACACTACTTCCAAATGGTTTCGCACTTCTGTTTTCCTTTGTACGATTATAAAGCTGTAACGATGATAGTGTTTTATGATAGAAATATAGGTAATAAATATAGAAAATATGGTAGATTTGAGGCCGGTAGTTCTAGTGTTAATAGGTTTCTTTTTCATCTAAATCACCGATTTTTATGAAATTTTAGTATGATATAGTCCTCGCGAAAATATTTTACCCGTATTTTTTTCTATCGGCAACCGTCCACGTTAACGGGGTGAAAACCACCCTCAAAGTTGAAAAAAAAAGTATTTTTATCATATTGTTTAAACAAATGGGTTTTTTAAAAAAACGTTTATACCATTGGATTCGTTGTCGAAATACGTTAATTTTTAGTCCGTACGAAATTTTCGCATCTCTAATAGTTTCGGAGATATTCGATAAAGAAGTTTCAGGACCCCAACTTTGAGGGTGGTTCTCACCCCGTTAACGTGGACGGTTGCCGATAAAAAAAATACGGGTCAAATATTTTCGCAACGACTATATCATACTAAAATTTCATCAAAATCGGTGATTTACACCTCGGGATGTTCCGTTGTAAGACAAGGTTAATAAAAATATACAGCCTTGATGAAGATAGTATTTTATGGTGGAATTATATTAATAATCAGTTTTCTAAGAGTATGAGAAAAATAATACAAAAATCCAGGGTAAAAGTAGTGTACAATAGACTTATTTTTCTACGTGCTGTTACTGAAAAATTAAGACAGAGTTAATGAAATGGTGTAGGTGTGCAATCAATTTATTAATGTCTCCTGATTGATTGATTGATTAAATGAGTAGTGATTGATTAATTAGACATTAAGAACCTTCGTATATTCCGATGTATTTGAGTATTTTGAACACGGTAGAGTTAGAAGCACCAGGAGGTAAAGTTTCCTCGTCCGTCGTCACGAGTCAAACTTATGCGTAGGACGTTAATGAGGCATCAACCATTAGGGTCATTGAGTTATTGATTAGGCTCGGTACGGAGTTTGACTGACATTCTCGTAATTCCATCTCTCGTGGAGCATTGTCAATTTTCCACACCTATAATTTATTTGCTCTCGATATATTCGATTATTAATTGCTATCATCACTTCACCTAAAATCAATTTGGCTTCTAAAGCACAAAGATGCAGCAGTTTTTTCAAAATTTGTGATAAAGTATATACATATATGCTTCTTACTTGACAACTGTACCTCTTGAATGTCATTGTTTTATAAAGATTTAATTAGAGCTTAGTACAGTAAAGATGAAACTATCAGCTGTATTCCTAAAAAGAACTTAATGAAACAGAAATTGTAAGTCTTATGGTGTGTTTCCTCTCTTGGTGTCTCGTGTCTAAATTCCTCGATCTCCAGTGAACATATTGATTAATAAAATTCTTGAGCACATGTGTCGACGATTAGTGAAATATACTTGACATTGTAAAATTAATATCTCCGAATAAAATAAATATAGGGTGCAGAAAATTTTATGGATTCAATCACCCACAGTCTCTAAAGGTACACGAAGAAAATTGGAAAAGGAACGTTCCACATTTCAGGAACATTTAAAATAAATCAGAGCAAGTAATCTTGTCCACCTTGGTGAACCTAGTATTAAATACAAAAAGATAAACATTTCTACTGGTGACGTCGTAACACATTACAAAAATCTATGAGAAGTACGATATCAGAAATCACGAACTACCAAGGGAATCATCCAGTATGATATGGTATCCGTGTTATCCATCGTAAGAGCGACACATTTTCAGATTTTAAAACAGCGGGTGGTCGGCGCAAGAGAAGTTGGAAAGCTTTTAACTGTGGTTTGCGCTTCACACCTGGGACTTTTTTTTCATCCTTTTTCCAAACTGGTCGTCCATTCAGCCAATTTTAACTCTGCCAGGGTGTATGCCAAACGACCGCTTCATAAAAACCCGGCAAACATAGCGAACCGCGGTATCTAGCATGCATTCATGACCCTTTTCGGATGCCCGGAGCATTGGCAGAACTCTGTGCGTTTATGTTGCTTTTTCCTTTTTTTTTTTACCACTGGCAAAAGAAAAGGATAAAAAACATACGTAGGTACGTACATACATAGAGAAACTCATGAAAATGGTCCGGAGACCCATTATAAGGGTAAGACCTAAGCACAGGTCTGCAAGCAGGAACCGCACTCGATTTAAACTCGGCAGAAACGAAAGTCCGCTAGTTAACACTCACCGCACAGTGGACGATGGCGTAGCACGGTCCAACCACTTGCGTCATTCTTCACGACCACAGAATTTGAACCTCAACCTCTCGAGGTAGACGGAGTCACGGAATAATTAACTTTCTTTGCACAAAGAAGAGGTCGGGGTCGTTAAATCGCGCGCCAATTTATCTCCTTGGAGGAACAACGCGCATTCGTTGGTGCAAGCTTTTCCCTAAAGCTCGAGATGTCTCCGCGGAGAAAAGAGCTGGAAAAATTCATGTGTACCGTCACCGCTTTTCTAGCTTGGAACTTTTAATTTCGGTAATAAAGAATGATAACGGACGTTTCGTTGGGTTAAGACTTGCTCTTACGTTGAGTATTAAAATCCAGACAGCCCTTTTTGTTATGGCGACAATGCATGCTAAAAGGTGTAGTTGAGTTTTTTGCGGGGCTACTCTTTTTTTTTTTTACGGATTTTCTAGTTTTGAGGTTTAAGCTTTTGCATTAGAGTTACGACAGTGAAGGTGCATGGTACTTAGGGGTTGAAGACCTTCGTCTCGTATTGTGAGTGGTATAGTTCCATTGATTAGTAAAATTTATAATTAGGATACTTAATATTCCATAAAACATTATTTATAAAAAGAAAAAAAAAGAGTAATAATATCGTTACGCGTTATTAAAATTTTGCAACAGGTTTTTGCACTTTAAATCATCGCACTGGAATATTGACTTGGATCTTGAAAGGTACAATTAAACTAATGAGTCAGAATAAATGAAAGTGTGTTTGTTAAAATCGTTAAGAAAATAATAATATTATAAAACGATGGGTTCATTGAAAATATTGATGACTTTTGGTTTTCTCGAGAATATCCTCCAAATGGATAACATCTATTTAAATTTGGCTTCGTGTACAATATTGTTACTTCAGTTCTGTGAATATTTAATTCATTGCACATCAGGAATTTATGCGCTTCATAAAAGGCGAATAAAAACAAGCAATATGGAGGGTATTTTCGTCGAAACTTTGTAATTCGCGTATAAATGATTTATGAAAGTTTTACGACGAATTGCCACGTTGAGATTTCTCTGGCTGTATCCTCGTAGCAAACATCACTCGTAAAATTGAACTTCTACATTCGAAAAAGTTATTTATGGATATTTGACGCACGGTTTTCATTTACCGAAACTCTATTGAATTTCCGTACGGCCGGCGAACTGACGTTTTGTTATCAACAATAAAGGGGAAACGTTGCAAGCTTACACACTTTTCAGTCTTTTACCAAATAGTCTATATCGTTTATTTATATATATATTGTTACGAATTATCGTAACGAAATTGGCTCCCCTATATTTGATATCGATTATGAGAATGATAACAACGAACTGCACATTGTTCACATTGATTTAATAGAGAGAATAGAGTTGCCTTTGAGCGAGAAGTTTGGATCCGTTAAGATAGAGACATTATTTTGTAATATTTGAATTGTTTTATTATGAAGCGCCGTTACAATATATATTTCCAGGATGGATCGTTCTTCGACATATTTCTAAATCTCCATCTATACTTTAAAGATATGTTTCTACATTTATATGCCGTTACTCTAATTTATATTTAACTCCTTGCCCTACAATGGCCAGTGACACTCGTGATGACGAAAATGGAATAGGAAATTTCCAAATATAGCAAAACCTATCAAATTGCAAACGTTAGTCAAACACGACGCGATAATATTATCTCTATAATTATAATATTACGTTAAATTATACGAAAAATCAATAATCACTGATCAATTTTTATTTTGACAATTAAATTGTGAACTATAAGAGGAAACAGTCACAAAACAAATTGTAGGGCAAGAGGTTAAACATAATTCTTCAATAAATTTTTATATCTACGTTGGATTCTTTAATGTGACTTTATATCTATAGATTGTTCTTTGAAATATCGTTATACATCGACATAATTTTGTATTTACGTATTGTTCTCGGATATAGCGTTATATCTATGTAGTATTGTTCCACATATCTTTATATCTATGTAGGATTTCACAATACACTTTTTTATTATTAGTGTCATATTGATAATATAATATTATTTTATATTTTACATATAAAATGTTAAGATAAGATTATATTAGAATTATTGAAATAGGATTTTACATATGGACCGTTTTTTTTGAAAGTGGTGTAAGTCCATTTTCTCTTGTTTCGAGATATTTAAAGGTGAGCATATCTGTCAATTTAAAAATATTGGTTAATTATGACGAATCTGACAATGTTTCTATCAATTTATCAATATCTAATTTGATTATACAAATTTCTTTTAGGCGAATTTAACTAAAATTATGTATATTTACAGGCTGCAAATGGACTTACACCACTTTCAAAATAAACGGTCCATATATTTTTATTATTGTTGGATATATTTTATTATAAATTACCAAAGAAATTTGCAAAAACTTCAATTCTACTAATTCCAAGGGCAGAATGGAATTGCCCTCGATCGTCGAAATCCTTTCGTTTTAGGGAGATGTTGAAACTTTACAACGAGATAGTTGGAATAATGGGGATACCACCTTGTATTTTATAACTTTAAATCAGCCGATCGCAAATTACCCAGGTCAGCCTGATAACCTGGAGATATTAATTACTATTTAAAAGGGGTTACCTCGGTGTAGATTTAGTGGGAGGCACGATAAGAATCGGTGCTTCGGTGTTCTCCGACGTGGCCTCTGTATTTCTGCCATTCTGTTCTATGGGACTGAGTCTTGGAGGAAAAACTGCCGGTATATTCTTCCCCGTGAGATAGCGAAACTGTATCTAGATAGGGACACGACGAATTTATCTCGTTTCCTTCGAATTTCACGGTTGTCTGTGACTGAGGTACGGTGATCAGTTTATCTTGGACCCCTAAAATAGATTTTTTGGTGTGAGTTATATATCGACAGATCAGTTATAATAGTTTTACGATATTGAGAAAAATAGAAAATATTTCAATTAATTTATTACATTGCTTCAAAGAAATCTGGAAGACCAGCTAATCTTATTAAACAGGGCAATTAAATTATCGAATTTCAGTTCGTAGAATACAAAAAAAAAATACAGAGATCATATCTGCGAAATTTCAAATTTTTTGGACTTCACCTAAAACTTTAGATTCTAGGTGAAATGAGCATAGCAACTAAATCCAAAAAAGCACGAATGAAGACGAGAAGTCAGAGATTATTAAAATAGTACTTTAATTCTGCATTTATCGCATTATCCTTTTTCACATTAAAATTTACATAAGTCAATGAACTTTTCTTCTTTATTACCAAATTTTGGCTGGTATCATAAGAATAATGTTACTATTTGTAAAGAAGATTATGTGATCTTTCTTAATTTAAATATTACGCTATCAAATATCGCACGATTTTTCTTTCAATAATATCCAACGATTTTTAGTGTAATTATACAAGATAGGTAAACAAAATACAGGATTGAAAGCAAGATGCAGATATGACTGTGTAAAATGGCATTTTTTAGAATGAAAATTTCTCTATGATCTGGTAAAATAGGTCATATCTCAAAATTTCAAGCTGCACTTCCAGTTACAGTAACGATAACGCGAAATGATGATCAACGCGGAGGGAATAAATCATACGGTGTTTTTGACCAAGTGCATCCTTCCGTATGGGAATAGCCATTTTCTGGAAACGCGACGTTGTAAAGCGAATGGCTTGTATTCACATTTTATTGCATGACACGTGTATAGTCTGTAGAGTTGATAGGACTTTTTGTGCAGATTCGGAGTATGATTTATAAACAGATTTTATGTGCGCCCCATCCCGATGTAATAGAAGCCGTCGATTGTATTTTACTGCAAAGATCTATAGCTTTTTAGAAAATACGAATCATACAGTCCGTTAATTCCTCTCTCTTTCTTTGTTTTTAACACCAGAATTACCAAACCAGGTACACAATTTTTTCAAAAAATTCTCCAAGTTTACATAAGAGTCATAGGATATATATTCTACGTCTATATCAATAAACATAGATCACCCAATCGATCAAGAAAGTACTTAATTAATTTATCAAAATATGTTAGATTTGAGGCCGGTAGGTCTAGTGTTAAATAAACATTCGACGATTTTTTTTTATTAGAAAAATTACATTCATGAACATGAATTAAACCTAAAGTATAGTCACTAATGACCGTCAAAAGTGGTTGATGCGACTTTAAATAAACAAATAAAAAAACAAGAATTTAATTAAATCGAGTTCATTAGGTATTGTTAGCTGAGATAATTATAATTAGTTCGAAACTTGAGAAACAAAAGGTTTAATTATTTTTTACAGTAACGACGTATTTGCAACATACAAAAAATGTCGGTAAACTAATTTATTCTAAATTAATAACATACATGACGTTACAAAGAGTGTACCTGCAGAGATTGCGTATTCGTGCTGTGGTCCGGTAATTTAAAAGTTAATACTTTTTACGTTAATAACTTTTTTTTCCTGTATTGTAATCAATTTCTTTATACGATACAATTTCTGTGTAACAAGTTTTTTCTCTCGTTTACGGTTGGCTAGTTATATTAAAAATAAAAAATAATTAAAATTTAACGAAGTCCGAAAGCCGGTTTCAGCCCCTTAGATTAAATTTCCACGGAAAAAAACATGGTTCTGCATTTTCACCTATGTGTTGTATATTTTTGAAAGAAAAGGACTCAAAGTAGAAATTTCTTTATTAGACCTTATTCCTACAATAATTAGTGACACTTTCTACATACACAATTCAATATTCACCGAGATATCGCAGTTCTGGTTCCAAAATTACGCTGTGTTAAATAATAACTTCTATATATCTCTATACATTGATTTTTCATGATCGTTCTTTCCACTTCCGAGTTAAATAATTGATAATCTTCCGTCAAGACTTGATTTCGGTCTCTTTAAAATTTCAACGACATCGAAATTAACATTTCCTTTCCCCAAAAATAAAAACCTCCGCGTTTTGAGACCTACCTAAAAGATTATGTCCTTTGCAAAATAATCATGATAATTAAAGCAAAAGAAATTTAAAAAAAAACAAACAAAAGTCAAAGTACTTGCAAAACAATATTCATTGGAAAAATTACACAGTGAGCAGAAGTAACGTTAGTGAATTGAGAGTGAGAATAATTAAATTCTAATTTGTTGAGGGAAATAACGCGATAGTATGGGAAGAAAGAGGCGTCGCTTGATTATATAATCAAGTCGGTGTAACAGACTGTAAGAGCAAAGAATGGAAGAAACACGGTGCACCGTGGAAATGAAGAATCTTTTAATGAGCTAAAGCACTTTACAAAGGAAGGCGTATCGTACTGAGATTTTCATAGTTCGGGAATCATAGGAAGAAAGAGAAAAGTACAATAAGCTTTCACCATGAGAAAGAAGAGAGAGGTGAAGTGAACGGGAAGAAGTTTACTTTTAATACTGTTTCAACGACTTTCCGAAGCGAGTGCCGCGGCAAGAAGACAAAGCTGCTAGAAAATTTAGAAGCGAACCCGGTGTGGCTAATGGAGATTCGAGTCAATTATACGAGCGGTATCATGCTCGTCCTTTCCTTTAATTATATGCAACAGATGTCTCGAATATGAAACGGTTATGGTCAAAGTACACGGTGTAGAAAAATGAAATGAATCTCAACTGTGTCGAGCGGCCGGAAAAAATTGCATGAAAAAAATGTTTAAATCGTGTCTGACATATTTCTGAGAATTCGTATTATAAGCTTAATGAAGGATTCGTTAAAGAAAGAGAATAAGTACAATTCTTTGTCTTGCAGAAGATACAGAAAAAAGGCATTTATTTATATCTTTGTACTTTCTTTAGAAAAACTGAGACTACATTTTACATTCATGAAATTTTTAATTAATAAATATAATTTAAAAAATAAAAAGACTACGTAAGAGGATAATGTGCTTAGATTACTAACATCATCATTGACAAATTCTACGTAATATATATGCTGTTAATTATGATAGTAATCTAAATGATATAGTTATCATTTTAAAAAATAATCACACCATACTCTAATATAATATACATTGATACAATGCAAACTAATGACAACTTTGATCTTGTAAAATGTTTTATTTGAACTATTATCACATTGACCGGTATACATAAGTTTTCAAAAACTATCCATCTGCATATTTATCTGAAGCAAAGAAATTTCATTAACCCCTTGCCGTACAATAACAAGTGACACTCCTGATGGGATAAATTAGAAAGGAAATTTTCAAATTTTCCAAAACCTATCAAATTGTAAATATCAGTGAGATGCGAAACGATAGTCCTATTTCTACAATATTAATATTACATGAAATAAGTAATACGGTAATGAAGAATCACTGATCAATCTTTGTTTTACCAAAGGGTATAGCAGGATAAGGTGATCAAATGTGCCCTTGAACCGATTTCAATGGGGGTGGTCTCATTCGATAGATAATGCTCGGCGACCATTATGTACAAATTTTTAACCCTATATCTTGATCGGAAGGGTAGTTACGGGGAAAATTCAAAAAACGGGTTTTTGCCCCATTTTTCCTATTTATTGAAGTGAAAAAAATTCGAAAAAATTCTGACATATTCTACACGGTACCATACATGTTTGAGATTTTTTTCAGATTTTTCAATTGAAGAACCTAAGTGTAACAAATCAGCAAGCGCAAAAAAAAAAACGGAAAAAAGTAGATTTCGTATCGAGATCTTCGAGGTACAACTTTTTACATATTACAGTAACAACCCAACACTCATGATCATTATCACCAATTTTTTTCAGATTTTTAAACCGCCTGCGTCATTGTGAAAAAAAATCGAAAACCGACTTGCGCGACGCATTTCGATGTGAAACGCGATGATCCAGTTATTATTTTCTTATTCTTCGATTGCAATATGTTCATTTTGTGACTTTCAGTGTGTCTGCCACGAAGCAATTACATGTTTATTTTATAGAGAATCAAATTAATTGAATCATTTGTGAATAATGATGGTTCCGTATCTGCAAGAATTTTTAAGGTCTTTTCAAGTGAGTGATTTGGCGCAATTGGTAGGATGTCTGTCTGCGGAACCGCTGGACACTTTTGGGGAACTTGAGATTTTTTTTGTCATTTTTAAAAATTGTCAAGATATAGGGTTAAAAATTTGTACACAATGATCGCCGAGCATTATCTATCGAATGAGACCACCCCCATTGAAATCGATTCAAGAGCACTTTTGACCACCTTATCCTGCTATACCCTTTAATTCTAAATTAATTCAATGACAGTCATAAAAGAAACTGTACGGCAAGGCGTTAAATAAGAAATTCCAAAATACAAGATCAATTTATCCAAATTCTAACGTAAAAATTTCCCGATTCTGTATCCATCACTATGCAACAATCTGCCGAAATTAACCGAACGGAAAGAAACATCGTTCGTTTCTGCACGGTCCATTATTCTTCTTGCTGTTAAAAGCAAACAATACCTGAGACCAGCGTGAAAGAAGCAATTTTTACGGTTACCGAATTGGTAGCTCTGTCGATTGTGATTTACGAGGGTAACGTATAACGACGGAAATAGTCACTTCGTCAGGCTCGTCGTTCGATAGCTCGATGTTACTTCGTCGGGATAGTGCAACCTGCTGGGAAGTTCGGTCGCTCGACTCCATTCGATTATCTTGATAAAGTCTTTGATAAAGTCGATCCTTCCTTGAACCGAGACCGTGGGGGTCTACGAGTGCTCTTTACTTGGACGCTGATTAATGCAGCCGAACGAAGATTCGATGGAAGCTCGATGAATTATCCCTGGGACAAAGAGTGCACCCGGATTATCGACGTGAGAATACTAATCCAATTATTAATTCCACCTTGCCGCTTATTTACATCATTATTCATTACTCTTTGATCTTGACATTTCGTATTCACGCGTTATCCCTCTTTGAGAATAAAGCAAGTGCACCGTTCGATATGATGAACTATGAGTATCTATTCTTCGTGATTGATCTTTTGAAAAATCCTTTCAGTATTAGCTTCTATGAGCTCATTTATCCGGAAACTTCCTTTGCACGTCGTGGAATTATTACGTCGTCTTTGCAAGTGAATTCAATGTGTGTCTTGGAGATTCTATCGTGATTAAGTTTGCAGGGGTTGGTTGTGGTTAGATGAAACTTCTATGATGGATCTGTAGCGTGGGAAAATTTGTTTAATCAAAGGCAGTGTGAGTGCTGTAAAATGTATTTAGGGAATGAATTTTCACAGGAGAGGTGACAGTAAAATATGTATATTTTTGTGAAATTAAATGTTGCTTTTAAAATGTTCCACTGTTATGAAGATGTATAATGAAAGATTCATGGGTGTGCAACTGGGATGGGTAGATATTTAGTAATTTTTTAGATTAAAATCATCATTAAATAAACGTATGAATACCTTTTCGGATTAATTCTAATGGAAACATTATTTTGCCCGTTTTCAGCGAAGTCGGATCAAAACGCTGACTGCAATAATACGTACTTTACGTACGTCAGTGAAATATTCTGTTATCTGTGATACGAGTCGGACAAATTTTGCGGATTAGTTTGCCGTCCCAGGGAAATCTGTTAAGAATGAAAACCGACTGGGGAAACTAATTTTATTTTGCGACAAGGCAAGCATATCAATTCGTAAAATTTCTGGCTGAATAAAAGACAATGCAAAATAAAGATTATTAAAGATCTATATAAACATTAAATCTATTCAGAATCCTCTTTTGAGTTGGAAATTATTCATGCTCCTCATCAGATATGACCATGAAAATACAAAAATTAAAAACTAGAGATCTCGATTATTAAAAAATCATAACACTACTAAATACAGCAAATCCTCTGTAATATAATACTTAACACAGTAAAGAAAGAACTCAAAGACACCTTCACGTCTAAACTTCAACATTTAAAATTGTAGCACTCGCAGAATTTCGTAAAAATTTGCAAAATTTCACATAATGCAAGTCTCTCTATCGCTATTAACCTTCTATAATCGGGATTTTTTGTCATATGTAAAGACCAGTTTCATGATAGCACAATTAGAAAATGATAAAGATACAACTTTAAATAATGAATAAAATTTGATTTTTAATCATTGGATTGTAAAGAATTTTATGATTCTCACGAGCCAATTTATAATATTTGGTAAAGTTACAAAGGGTATAGCCGGATAAGGATGGCAAAAGTGCCCCCAAAAGTAATTAACTTTGAGGCATACCATTCGATAGGGTGAAAATATAAACGTGGTCACATCAATAATCTATCAAAAAATATAAACAATTGTTGGTTTTTAATTTTTTTAAGTGCCGTCCACTACTCTTAAAAATCTGAAAAAATTACACATTAATAATTAGGGTACTATGCAGGTACTGTAAAAATATAAAAGTGGTCACTTCATATTTTCAATAAAAAATTAATGTTTATAAATTTTTTAATTTTTTAAAAATCGATTTGCCAACCAAAAAAATCTGAAAAAATTCCAGACTATGCACACCATTGGGTACAATATGTGTGATTTTTTTCAGAATTTTCTATCAAGCCAAACGGGAGAAATCGAGCAAAAACCGTAAAGTACATACGTTTCACCCTATAACTACCCCTACGGTAGGGGTACCGGGTTTATACTTTGCAGGAAGGATTTTTCCAAAGAGCCCTATCGAATGGTATGCCTCAAAGTTAATTACCTTTGGGGGCACTTTTGCCATCCTTATCCAGCTATACCCTTTGATTTTAAAGAATAGAAGAGGATTAATGAAACTTCTAACAACTCTTAATCCCTTGCTGTACAATTTCTTTCCAAACTGCCTCCACAATAATTCAGAATTAAATTGAAAAAATTAAAATGTATCAGTGATTCTTGAAATCCCTATAATTTAAACAACATTAATACTATAGAAACTCACTATAATTTTCAATTTTCTAAGATTTGCAAAACATACAAATATCCTATACCACTTATCGCTTAACGAGTGTCACTCGTTATTATACAACAAGGAATTAAATATGATACCTTCTTTTACAAACTACCCCACCGCGAAAAAAGAATTTTCAAAGCCTCTACCATCCCATCTTTTCCCGTCCAAGCTTGACCTTTTCTCAGGCAGGTTATTTCGACACAGCACCGCCACTGAATTAATACTATATCACTGGATGGTGTCTGTAAACAGGCCATAGGGCGTAATCACGATTAAATGATGCCAAGCCCACTTGCAGTGTCGCTCAAACTTTGAAAAGGATCATCAACATTCAGAGGCTTGGGTGAAGCGCGACTCGTTTCGCTCTGCTACGCTTGTCGTGAAGCTCAGCAAAGCTTCTCCACGTCTCTCGGACGAGATACACGTATGTGTACCGAGATTATGCGTATATATATACACGTTTGTATCCATTTAACTGCGTTTATATGCCAGTATTTGCTCTTGTATATGTTTTTACGGATATCTATGAATGCTCGCACATATACAGAGAATATATCTGCACAGCGTTAATGTAAATCTACCTGAGTCTGGCAGTAGTAACGTTAATAATTTATGCAATCAACACGGAGCTTTATTAAACATGTCCGTTTCACACGGAAGTTACTTACGATGTGACGAAACATGGCCCGTTTTTGCTTACCTAGACGTCCTCGTAGTCCTCTTCGTCGTCAGTCGTATTTCTAGAGACCTGTCTTTCATTTTCCGACGGGGCGAATGCCGTCTCCGATTTAATTCCTGCTAAATCCAAAAGGATAATTAACGAGCGATACGGAGCAAACCTCGCACGACGAATTATAATTTCATTTAGTTTAAACAGTTCGGCGAGTCGCCGTGGATATTTTCACTCTTGGGATTTAAGCCGAGGGTATAACGTGGATTTGAAACGGGCGCTGTTTTAGTCTCGTGGAATTTAAGCTCCAAACTTTGTTGTTTGTTTATCGTGTTGGATATTCTTGGATTTTTGGAGTTGTGCGAGAATAATGGGAATTTTAATTGACGATGATTGGAGGAATTTAGGGCGATTCGTTTATAGATATTGTATGGAGAATTTGACTGGTTGCTGAAAGATTAAGGGCATGACGATTATTCTGGTGTTTTATATTGGTCGAAGAATTTTACATGTCGTAGAAAGTATTGAGAGTAAGGTGGAGAATATTGTGGAAATGAAACAGTGAAATTTGAAATTTGGTTTTACTGCAATTTGAAATATTAAGTATTTTGTCAAATTAATTTTTCTACTTGGTTCATTTTATTAAAATTGATTTTATTAAAATTATTAAAATTAATTATTAATACTACCGAAAATAATGCATCAAATAAATACTCTATAACAAGGAATTAATAAAATGTGAATAATAAATTTAGATATTGTACAACTTCAGTTATTTATTTATCATATTCCCAACGAGATAATCAGCTTGCTTATGTAAGCATTTCATAAAAGTTATTTTCACAGGACAGCATTTGAGTAATTTATGTTTCAAAAAGGTAATTCCATTTTCATTTTCAATTCAGCAATAACATGCACATATGCAGTAACTATTTTTTAACACATCTAAACAGTTTTCGTAAAATTGTACTAAAACCATAAGCTTTAAAAAGACCATCCATAGACTAACATACCATTAATTAAAAATATTTACTGCTAAGTTTTAAAAGGAAAGTACACGTACTTAGTCCGTTAAAAATAAAAATCCTACAAAGAGCCACAAATTTTCGTAAATTCTCTCATTTAGACAGAGAAGTTCCTTCATTCGAGCGCAGCGCATTTAAACGTTGCAATTCGAGTAATCGTGCTCTATACAAGTAAGCATCAAAGTGACTGCCAGCGTTCTCTTTACCTAAGCAACATCGACGTCAATTATTGGCGTCAGTCCCTTTATTAAGGGTGTCCACTTTGTCGAGGATGTGCCTCTATCGCGAGGAAACACGACGCATCGTTGGAATTAGACGTAAATATCGAAGTACGAACCTTGGTGTCCTGTTTAGTACATGCAGGGATAATTTAGCTACGTTCAGTGTCAATTAATTAATGTCCGACTGTTTACAGTTTCCCTCGTAGAAGCCAAATGCACGCCTGTCTGTCGTTAATTCTCTGTAATTTGAATTTTTTATCACTGAGGAAATTAGTTGAATGATGATCGATTGATGAAGGTTGATAAACAAATTTGAGTTGCAAACCAACGTTTCATTTAAATTTGACTGCAAATGTGATGAGATAACGGTGCCATCGCGTTTGTAAAATCACACTTAACAATAGACACGTGGTTTTAAAAATGACGTAGAGACAAATAATCAAAATTTCATTTCGAAGTTCACTATTTTTAAAGATGGGAAGTCATATACACATAAACCTTAAAACTCTTATTTTCCAAGATGTATTCAGCATTTGATTCTAACATAATATCTTAAAAATGTTTAATCACGGGGATCATTAGTGATTGGTGCTATTGAATGCAATAAAATGCCCATTTCCCTCGAATTTATAATACTTAATACTAATAATCAGACTAATTTAATCAAAGTCGCGAATTTTTTATTACCCTCAGTATTTAAACATCGATGATATAAAAGTAAAATTCCCTTAAATATATATATTAGGGGTACCGAAAAGTAATCAAAATTGGAGAAGTGAGAACATAATTGGAAACATTTTTCAACAAAAAATCGTGGGACTTTTTTAAAAAGGAAATCGAACAACTACCTTTATGCCGGCAAAAAGTGTTAGAAAATTATTTTTTTAATTAGTATTTAAGATTTCTTTAATAAATAAATGTTTTTCATCAACAAAAAAAAATTTTGATTACTTTTCGGTACCCCTAATATTTTTATTAACACTTAGCTGACCACCAAGAAAAAAACAATTTGACTGATTGGACCAAATTGAGCCTTGAAATTGTTAGAGGTGGTTTTCCAAGACTTTGTTCTTCTTCCCTATCTCTTGTCGGGTTAAAATATTTTGAAATTTTGTTATTTCATTTAACATTTAGCCGACCAAATACGGAGATCTCGTTTGATTATCCACTGTCGTTTTATTTGAAACGGGGAGATCTCCCTATTTGGTCGCCTAAGTGTTAAATAACATTTTTGCTCTACACAAATATGATTTAAAAAAAAATCCAGTCTGTCAAAACATCCTTCAAGATAATTCCTTAAAACCATGATTCCTCCATCTCGATGCATGCTTCACATCGTTTCAAATGCTACTAGCAACCCCATAGATCAGACATTGCACTTAAAGTCACAAGAAGTCAGAGAGGGTTAAAGAGCCTTCTTAGAATTCACCCCACGTATAATGTCAGGGTACTGCACATGAAACGGTAGTGTGAACAAGAGTATAACATGAACGTAAAATGTGCAGGAATTGAAAGCAACATTTACATGACGTCAGATCGATCGTTGATACGGGAAAGTTCCATGCTCTCTTCCCCATTGAATGATCAAGCTGCGGCCAAAACTTCGGCGACCCAACGCCATCCTTCGTATCCTAGGAAGCGTTAATGCAATTCGCGTTGCCCGGGGTAACTGTGCAGCTAATAGTTGATGCAATTAGTTCAAGCCTTATTAAACATGTCCACGTAGAAGGGAAGTTAGTTCAGTCATACAGCGTCGAGACTACGTTCTGTCGGCGAGGCTAATGCGACCGCGATGTTCAGCGTCAACTAATTAACGCGTGGCCATTTACCGATCCCACTCTCCGCAAGGCATCCACCTATTTGTTCAACTGTCCTGCTTCGTCAGGCTTACAGCTCTCATGGGAATTCCGTTGACTTTTCTGGTATTTCGTTATCGTGTATTACTTATTGACAGAGCCTTTTTTCAGCTTTTTCATTTACACTTTATTGTACATGATAACTGGCACTACAATCTGTAATATTAAATCGTTTTAGAAAAGGTCAATTCAATTAAAATCTTTCTTACATTTTTAGTCAGCTGGAGGAAAGATTTAGCTGCAAAAGTACCCGAGTCAAAATATTTAACCTTTTAGTACCCACCATTTAGGAATTAGAAGTACAAAAATAGGTCTAAATTCAATGTAAAATAAGATCCTATTTAGCACCTAAAAGTGGCACCAATTTCCCTTTATGCCATCTTAAGACGTCAACTTCAGCCTCCGTTGAGGATTTACATCCTATCCAGATATTAATGTTATTATTATTCTTATTATTATTATTTATATATATGCACACATAGTTTTCAAAAATAAATTAGTCAAAATCACTAAAAAATAATGGATTTTTACTCGTTTGCACTTATAAGTGTATTTACCACTATTCGAATTAATGTGATAACTATAATTACAAACAAATAAAAATTCATTATAACGTAATGGTATTAACTAATTTATATGTAAAAAGTATACACGTATATTGATGTAAATTGAAAGGTTATTTATTTACTTACATTACCCCAATAATAACACGAATAATTATGATAAATGTTATTTATATTTTATTTGCTTTCTTCTAACAAATCGTATATTTTTATTTCACGTTTTCGTTTTAATGGCGTATAATCCATAGAGTCATAAAGAGCAGGAATAAATAAAAAATGAATGTTTTTGAAGTATTTATCCACTAGTTACACTTATGTATGTATACATTCCTTATTAAATAATTATTAAAAAAAAATAAAGTTCTTAATGCGATATTAAATATAATAGTTTAATTCTTGCCTTTCGGCCTTGAAAGGGGGTGACACGTGATGTGTCTACATAGAATATATAATGATATTTTATAAAAACATAGAAATACATATTTAACTTATATAAAACACACATATACAAGTTCAACTTTTATCTTTGGGTGCTACTATGGTTAATTATGTGCTTACATCTACTCTATTTCTTTCTCATTCTTTTTCTCTTCTTTTTTGTATTATCTTTCTTATCCAGTTTGCCCCTTCGTCTTTTCCCATAAGCACCTTCCAGCCGCGATATTAAATATATGTTGAATGCAAAAATTATTATTTAACCTAGGAGAAGTAACAGGTCCAATTCAGGGGATCAAGGTTTTCGTGATAGCTAAATAGGAGTATCATTTTACTGAGAAGGAGTTACAGGTTTAAATTAGGAGTTTTAGTATTGAAAAGTATCATATTAGGTTCAAAAAGGAGTAAATACCATGAAAAGAGGTTAAATATTTCGACTTGGGTACCGTACAGTTCACAAGACAAGCATTTGTGTAGCTTTCCCTTGTTGGTAGTTAGAAGACAGTATTTTTCAAGCTGTCAGCTTTTGTCAAAAATATCTTAATTTCATCCTGGAATCTTTTATTGTTGTTGAAATATTTGAGTGTTATTTCAATGTGTGTAAATAGAAATATAAAGCATTTGTAATAGCACAATCAAAGACGACACCCCTATTTATGGTATGTTTTGACCTTACGGTAGAAACGTTAGATGTGGTGTTAAAGCAACGTTAATGCAATAATGATGTCACCCGGTGTCAACTAATTAACGTGCGACTGTTTACCAGAGACACCGTGACGAACGATGTCGCTTTAAGAGAGAACCGTTCTATCGCTTTTGCGTATCCGTTAAGGTTTCTATAGTGCTTAATGACTGACGTCATTTGGCGCTTTAGTGGTTTGCATTTACTCCTACTCTTGTTGCGTTCCCGCTACCGCTTGTTGCTCGAACATTCGTAGTTCAAAGTAAATATCTCGATCGTTACTTAATTCTACTATTTATTGTAGCATAGTTTGCATTTGACTGATTGTACCGTCAAGTATTTACTCCCATTCTCCTTCACTCATGGACATACATAATAGCAAGGAATTTTCAAAAATGAATTCTGGAGAACTCCAAACATCTTGGAGTTTCTCATTTATAGTTTCATATTCACATTTAAGTTTAATATCAATCATTATTCTTTCTCACTACTCGCCAACACCATCTTATCAATATTATAAAACACAATCTTTCAGAATCTATCAAAACCATTAACCTTTCAGTAAAGTCAGTAAAATGATCCAAGTTAAAAATGACAAAAAATTCAGAGATGTACCAAATAAAATAAAACCCTTTACTTCCCCAAACCCACACATTTTCCACGTGTCATAACTAGACTGCGGATTTTTATGCATTTATGACAAATTAAATACGGCTAAAATATACAAAAAGAACATAATATAAAAATATATCTAAAATATCCAAAGTATGGTATTTGTTGTAATATTTATTAAGTGCAATAAATCCCTAGATAGGTTTTCCTGTCTCACCTGCATTTGTGAAACTCGAAATTTGCATAAACATCCGCAGTCTAGTCATAACTAATAAACAATGATCTCAATCCATCAGCAGATGTACTTTTAATATCCAAAAATTGAATGCTCAAAATATGACACATGAGATAAACAATTCCATTGAAAACTTGCAATATGCAGTGGAGTTTCAATATCACCATGTTCCCTTTATGTGCAAACCAAAGCACAAAGTTCATTTCCTTCTCCCTTGCGTTGCCGATATAATGACGCCGCTGTAGACAGGATGTTCAAAGTCGTATACGTAATTGACCTCTGGCTATTTACCGATTTCCGAGGGTATGGGGGTACAAGCCTATGCGTCGCATATATTGGGGAGACATAGGACGCCGTGGTGCATACCATACGCACACCGATACCACCGGAATGCATTGACCTCAGCATGCGTTTTGATACCGAACGTTACTCGATGCGTCGATGCTGTGCACCGCGGTTTCCATTTCATGATACAGGTATTATTGCTGGTTCAGGATCAAAGTGACCGCAAATATCCATCCTCTGAATAAAGTCCTGTGAATCATCTAAAAACCGTGAACTAGAACAATGGCCTTTATCCATTTCAGTGTTTGTTGTTGGATGATAAACACGACGAGATTGTACGTAAAACGCGTTACTGTTAGTTTTGATAACATTTCTAACAATTCGTCGAGTCATTTTGCATTGGAGTTTCGAGTCTTTGTTCCTTTCTATGCGAGGATATCCGTGAATGATGATGCGGACAGAAGTTTAGGGGTAGTTTGTGGATGTATGGCTCTTTGATAAATTAACGGCGGAAAATTAGTTGAAACAGGAGGAGATATGATATCAAATTTGACGTTAAATATTACATTCCTGTAAAATATGTTACTAAGTTTTCTGCAAATGTTTATCTCGACTGATATTCTTTTCTTGAAAGTCTCTTTCCTGAATTTCAGATCTTGTTACTGAGGGGTAATTGTACTCTGCTGTATATCCAAATGGATAAAATCTGTTGAGTTTACTTGATAAATGCATTATCTGTACTTATTGGTTTTTAAGGCTTTAAATAAAAACACTTTGGTTAAAATCAACTAGAAACTTTATTCTAGAATATATGAGGAAGGTACGTCTTTCTAGTACGAGTGAAAATCAGAGAGTGAGGTTTTTAGAAAATTTAGCCAGGTCTAAGGACCCTTTTCAGCTTGAGCATAAACAGACTGCATACCCGAGACGAAATTTTCGGTCATTCTTCGTCTTCAAACTCCTCATTGAAGATTTTGAGACTTATCTAAGAATTCCTGGATCGGTAAATACATATAATTTAAAAACAGGTTTAGTCCTCAAAGTTGTAGTTACGCGCCGATTCCGCACTTTGAGGACTGGAACTGGCTTTCTAATAATATCTTCAGAAACCTCATTGAGAATTTTGAGGTTTCTATTTGAATTAAAGTAATTGTTTAAATGTCGGTTTAGTCCTCAAAACACCCATTGAGAATTTTGAGGTTTCCATTTGAATTAAAGTAATTGTTTAATTGTCGGTTTAGTCCTCAAAATCCTGATTGAGACTTTCTGAGAACTATATTCGCATTCAATTGTAGAGCGGCAAATTTCTACATCAAAGAAATGAGGACTTTGGAGACTTAAAAACATACTAATATTTCGACTCGGGTAGCTCCACAGCTGCAACCTCTTAAGCATTCCAGGAAGAAATATACAATTGATTTTTGTACGTTCCAATATATTCTATTCGAAAAACAGAAAACCCAACAGTACTGTTGAACAACAAAGGTTCCATTGAGTGATACCAGACCATATTTTGAATATCCTTAGTCTCGGCGTAATCCTTATCACGGTACTTCCAAGGTTACAGTATCGAAAGCACTAAAAGTTCAGACACAAGAGGAGTCACTTCATAACCGTTCTAATCATTCGAAAATCTTTATTACCTTCTAATAATAATTCTAATCAGGAAACATAACGCAGGTCTTTGTACCAGTTAACATCACTGCTGCCATTGAGTCCTATCAGCCCGTATTCTGAATGTTTCTC
This sequence comes from Cerceris rybyensis, assembly GCA_910591515.1. NCBI lineage: Eukaryota > Metazoa > Arthropoda > Insecta > Hymenoptera > Crabronidae > Cerceris > Cerceris rybyensis. The sequence goes on from OU342790.1 coordinate 20,183,727, forward strand.
GTTGCGTTAATTGCAACCATGGTGGTAGCAATGTCATAGGACCGACAGTGTCAAAGATCGGTCTCTGGAGTGCTGTTAATCCAGAAGCATACAATTGTAACGTTGTATATCATTTTGACGGACCTTCCTATGGTTGCACGGGGATAAATGTGTTCCGGTACTTCTTGTTCGCGGTGACAGTAATGTAACCATTATGTTCAACGTCAGCCAATTCGGAGGCACCTAGGGTGACATATACGTATATACCAAAGATTTCACGTGCCGTTTAATGCCAAACGATATATTCGGCATCCATAACATTTCTATTTCATATTTCAAGAATAACAGCCAACGCTGTGAGGAGTTTCCGGTTATTAAAGTAGCAGTGTGTACGTTCTTTCAGAGGATATGAATTAATTGTAGTAGAAGTAATACATATATGCGATGACGTGGAGAACGTATGCATAAGAGATATAAATAACTGCATGAAGTAACGTACAGCATACTTCGAAACACGATGGCGTTGATCTCTTGACCCCTGCTTTCTTTTCTGACTGAGCACATAATAATTCAGAATTAAATGTGTCCTATCCTGCTGATACTTTTAATTTAACCCTTATCGAATTTTCACTAGGTCGTAATTGTTTTAGTAAATATGGCAAAACTTCTCAGCATTCTGAGGATAACATTTTGGTTAGAAATTATCAATTTTTTCGATGAGTATTATAAAATGAATTTCCAATAATTATTTCACAAAACTGTATTGATGTTTTTCTTCCTCCAGACAACTTACAATTTGAATATATTTAGCAGCCATAAGATTTTTATTTTTTTTTGTGTTCATCAGGAATACTATCAGAATTGTTTTCGAAGAATTGACACTACGACTAACTGTCTTCAAAGAATTGTCACTATCGCTACCTAACTGTTTTCGAAGAATTATCACTATCCGAATTCATCAAACTATCTTTGTTAATATTTTGGGGCTGAAATATTAAAATTTAATTAGAAAGGCATTATTACGTCATTAGACATGTTCAACATATCGTTGTTAATCGTGAATTAATAAGGCAATTGTCCACTCATTCCATAGATACCGAGTTTTAACCCTTCCCTACTCGTCATAGTTTTTTTACTTGATTTTATTTGCTGACCATTAAACATCGACTTTCTAATTTCATAATTATATTGTAATATCACGTCAATATCCATCAGTATCTATAATTTTTGATATCATTAAAAAAAATGAATAAGCAATGATAGAACATATTTTGAAATTGATTTCGTTTAGTTCACTACAAAATTAAGAAAATAAATTGGACCGCAAAGGGTTAAAATGATTACTCTTATCACCTCACACGTGCCGTATGACCGCAGCGACAAATTATGTATTATTGTCACGTCAGGGGTGACTTACGACCGATAAGGATTAATAGTTTCTGAAAAATTTCAAAATTTTGTATTCCACTTGCCAAATCGTGAAAGTTACTTGTTAATAATGTAATGCAATGATTGGAGGTTGTGGTTGAAGAGATCTCATTTCTCAATGGGCATTTGAAATTTAATTCTTGCATAAGTGTTGATAAAACGTTATTTTGTAATTGTACCGTGGATTTTTAGACGAGTCGGTGACAAAGTTACAGCTAATTACAGCAGGAAAGAGGGAATTGGGAGGATTAAAAGAAACCTCAAAGCAATATTTACGAATCTGATGTTTTTCATAATTACCTTTATGATTTGCGAATACACATGTCGTCTTTCACACAATGTTCCCGCGATATCAATTTCTCTTAGGTCGAAATAATTTGATAGTATTAATTCATAATTCTATTATTCAGTCTAGACATAACTGAGAGTCCGAAAGATTTATATTTAATTCAATTTTACCCGATACTAATAGAATTCATGAAAAGTTTATAACGTTAGCGCACTCATTTCCCCATGTACAACGTTTCTGAATTCATAATACCGAATGGTGCACCATTATACGAGAATTTCTGTAGAAAATGTATTCTATTCGTTTCGCATCGCAATGTAAAGTAATCCTCTTTGTGTATCGGTCCGAGAGTATTTATTCATTTGTTCGGTATTTATATGAAAGAAACTCTCGGAAAATCCAATTAATTCACGTTTCTACGTATCCTATGAAAGCAGGAGAAGATGTCACTTCGTTACCTCCTCCTACGTCATTAAACACTTTTGAAATCAGCAAGTCGAATGTTACATACGACGTCCATGTAGAGAATTTCATATTAATTTAATCTCTCAAGTTTTGTACATTAAGTACACGGCCATAGCTGTTGCAAGGCGGTGAGTCAATTAAGGTACGAAATTGCGCGCAAATCATGACAGAAGATATCCCTCTCCACCATTCCACCTACCCTCAATTTAATCTCTTGAATTTGAAGTTGGTGGCACGTTCCAGCCACTCTGTCTCAATCTACGGCCAGGCTCAATCAATAATCAGCACATTCACTTTGCTTTCAGGTTCCCCAGGAAGCTTGCTGTGCTGTTGGTGACTTGTCTCTTGGCCATTTGCACGGGTGAGTGTCTTCTTCTGGTTCTCCTTAGTCGAAGCTCTATCAAGTCGTACGATAGTGACTTCATAGAGTCGCGTTTCGTTGCAAAGACCTTCACAGGCACGACTCGGCCGTTCAAAGAAGGCACCTCAAAGCCACTCCGGAAATGTGCCGGTGCTATTTCTCCTCACATCGCGTACATAGATACCGATCCTGTCGTGCACTCTCAGCTTCCACGCTCGGAATCCCGCTTACGATCCACTTACAAAATTGTCAGAGCTTTACCCTCGAGCACCCAACGTGTCTCTCTTGCGGACACTTCCTTTTTCTTCTTCTTTCGTGACGTTTTTTCTTCTTTTTCACCGGCAGGGTTGTTTCTCATTTGAAACACATTCAAAGCCGTGGGTTTTAACGCGAGCTTGGGTTTTATTGGGTGTTTGTGTGTTTAGTAAGGGGATGTTTGATCGGGGGTGATAAAGTTGGGTGAACGATGGTGTACTTATGGGGAACAGTGGGTCAGTGATTATTGAGATTATGATTTTGCGTGTATTTTTTTTTTATGATTGATACTGATAAGGTTTCGTTAAAATAATTGTTTGTTCCTGAGCGTTAGGATGTTTATAAATTATTGCTGGAAGTACATGGTGTTTTAAAAATATTGGTCATTTTTAAATTTTAATCGGAAGGCCCAATTAAAAGTTAATTTGCGGGAGAACGGTTCGTTTCTGACCCATGGTTTCTCTCAGACATTTTACCTACGTAACAAGACGAATACGATGAGCCAATCAAAAAAATTTGCTACCCTTTCCCGAATTTTGCGGCAGGTTTTTTTCGCAAATCTCCATCGATCCAGAGGTGTAGAACAACCCCTTAAAGCCATGACCATTAATTTTTTTACACAATATACAAGAGTTTATGGAATTTAACGGTATTTTTTGTATTATGTTGATAAAGTATGTGGTATTCTATGTTGTGCAGATGCAAAAATATATTATCTTATATGAATATGCTGTTCTATATGTAAGATTACTTTGAAAGTTCATCTTTTGTGGAAAGTCCAAGTACAGAAGTCAGAAAAGTTTTCTATTTGAAAGTTCCATGAACACTTATCCGGCTTCAAAATATATCTCGAGCATGAATCTATGAATTTACGTAAAAAATAATATGTTATAGATAATACAAATTTGAGATCGTCCTAGTTTGATGGCTTTTTTTAAAGTGTCTTGTACGACCTCTTGATTGGATAATTTTAATGAAGGCATTCTTGAAGAAGCCAATCACCGTAACCGAAGGGCGACCAGTTTCTTCTCTCTTTTTAGAAGGGTTCTACAAAGTTTTTAAATGCACGAGCCGTGCAGTGGTTTACTGCACGTGTCACCGATGCAAAAGCCAACCGTCAGGTTGGAGATCTTGTAAAAAGTGTGCGGTTAGCGTGCAAGTTTTCCAAAGATTCGCGGAAAATTGAGCATTTTTCGTTGGCTTCCTATGTTCGATTAAATAATGTATAAAACAAACTTTTTTTTTACCGTGGTGCTTTGCAATGATCTTTATAACAGAGTCGCACGTGTCTAGCTTCTTTCAAAAATTTAATACTACCATAAGATCATACAATTTAGCAATGCTACTTTTCATTTAACACTAGATTTACGGATATTGATTTACCTATTTTTCTGAAGCGAGCCAATTCGAATCATACAAGAAAATTGAAATTTTTTGCAAAGGAAATAGTTCCAAATTGATTGAAATGAAAGATTTATTATTAAAACATGAACCAACCAATATATTTTATATGTAGTAATCAAATTTTGAATGAGTCAAATTGACTCCGTTAATCTAGTGTTAAGATAAGATCTACTGAAGCTATGAAATTGAGGTATTTCTACTTCTTTACAAACATTTTCCAAATTTATAGAAAAGTAACACAGTAGATATTTCACGGAGGTATACTTTGTATTATAATACACCAATTATGTAACTGATCATATTGTTCGCCGATTCGTTCCTCCTTTTATAAAGTACTGATATCATATATTTAACCCTTTGCATTCCGAGCCATTCCTGACGTTATCTATTAGCAACTTGTCGGCACTTTGCTATTTCCTATTTTGTGCTACTTCAATAGAAAAGGTCAGGTAAACATATATTTCTAAAAACCTTGCGGTGTAATAAGTTCATCCTCTGTAAATACTAATAAATTCGAAGGGCCACTTAGAGGGTGCAACAGAGTGATATAGTAAACTTACGGTGTCCCCTCAGATTGGACATCGGTGTGCAAAGGGTTAAGTATTAACAGATTTAACCCTTTGAGAACTACTGACGCGTATCAGTGCTCTGAAAAAAAACGAATTACAGTTTACCGCCGATGTATACACGGTTAGAGTTCAAAAACTGAAAAATTACCGTTGAAGTATAATTAGGCAATTAGTTATTCATAACTGTTATACATTAACACTGACTTGCTGAAAAAAAACATACTTTTTGTTCGCCAAATAAAAGATTACCTCTCAATTTTGAGACAGTCTCCATCCGCAAAGGGTTAATACCCGCAGATCTAATGCTGAGGACAGAATTTCTTTCTTAGTCCGTGAATGACTAGACACTAGTCTAAATTCTCCGTTATTCTCGTTCCACGATTGTGTTCACCCAAAATTCAAAAATATCCTACAAACACACCAGTTCGAGCTGAAGAGAAACGGAGGAATTTTTGAATATTGAGAGTTGATCACTTATTGGTCGATTCAAAACCAGTATTTGATTAAAACCTTAAAGTATTAATATATCGGAAATATAAATTACTATTTGTATAATAACATTTCAACGATGATACTTTTTTCAACTCCAACTGTGTACACATGCGGCGATGAACTATAATTAAATTTTTTCTCAGGCAACATATATGCGTTTGTAGTCCTCAAAGGGTTTTAACGATGAAAAGGTCGTCGTTACCTTTATTGTCGCATCAATTCTTCAACTTCGCAGTTATAAACCGTTCAAGTGTCTATTAAGGGTGTAACAAAACGATTAATCGATAGGCGTCTGAAATGCGGCTATTTAAATATCTCGTCGTAGGAAACGAATCTGGAGAGAGGAAGAGAGAGGAGATAGACAGGAAGAATTCGAAGATGGAGCGAAAGAGAAGAGAAAGGGGGAAGACGAGAAGGCGTTTCCTCTTTCCGGCGCGGGTAACAGGAAGCTTCTACCGAACCGCTTCGCCACTCTTTCCCTTTATCTCCTTTTCTCCGTTGCGCGCGTATCTCGACGAAGCCGTGAAACGGTTTTTCAGGAAGAAAAGGGAGAAACGTTTCCTACGTTTGCTTTTTTCCTTCGCCTTTTCGTTCTTCATTCTTCTTTTTCATCCTGCTCGACACTTCACGCACCGGCCATTGCTGTTTCCACCTTGCATATTTACCTTCCATCTTCCAAATCTGACGTCGTCTTGTTGGTCCTTTTAATTTCCCCGTTTTATTTATGCGACGACGGTGCTTTGTTTACGTCCCCTGTTTCTACAATTCTTCGACACGTCTTTGGAGAATGGCTTTATATTGTTGCTGCTGTAAAAATCATCTACAATATTTTCTTTCTTTATCCACTTTTCCGTAGTAAACGAGGACGGTGGTATCACCTTTATTTCGATTTTCTTTGAACGGTTATAGTTTTGAAGATGTCTGAAGTGCTGGTAGTTATTGTCGTATTTCGAATGTTAAAATTTGTATTTCTAAATATAGAAAAGGATCGCTTACGATGTAAAACAGCACTTCGATTATTGCAACACGTAAGCTGGTTCTGTTCAAGGAAATCGTAGCTTTAACTGTGAATCCATACCCTTCGTTCTCAATATTCACAGTTCAGATTTCATAACTTCGCTCTCTAAAAACAACAATGAAAAGCGTAAATAAATGTTAGTTACACATACAGATTCCAGAAACAATTTTTCCAACCAGCACTGCATTCACCAAACGGTTTCACTACATTTCCCTGCATTTCGACGAAATCCGTTCACCCCATCACCGCTACACTCTTTTTATCATCCGAAGTATCTCCATGCTCCGTTATTTCATACTTCAACGCAGCTTCCAGCTGAGATTCATTCAAAATCCTGTTAAATACAGCTTCACCGTTGCAATGAGTTTCCGATAATGCCGGATGCATCCGAGCGTATTACTGGATAATGCTTCGCCCGTTCAATAATGCGCGGCATTCGCGTCTGTTCGATCACATTTGATCGCTTGAAAAATCTCTTCTCTCTCTCTCTCTCTCTCAATTTTTCTCTCTCTTTTATTCCTTTCTCCTGTTCTCTCTTTATCTCTCATCACCAACTTCTCTCCTCTACATCGTCATCCCTCCGCTACCGTATCCACTTCCGCCTCCGCCATTCCACAGCAGCCATTATTCTCCTTCCTCTCCCATCTCTCCATTTTTCCCCATAACTCTTACACCCCACACATCCTTCGTCCTTTACGTGTCTCTCTCTCTATCACTCACCCAACCACTCACTCACTCTCTCCCCCTTTCTGTCCGTGTCGTTCATAATCTCCATTCTCGCGAACTACACGCGCATTCCGGACGAGGAAATTTGTCGTCCCAGTGAAAATAGGAACGATTACGTTCCTACGCCGCAGAGCTCGTGTTCTACGGACGTGCTCGTGGTCTCGGTTTACTCCAAGCATTAGCTCGTTTTGCTGGTAAGCAGGTACGAATTGTTAGTAGTTTCGGTCGGTGCGTGGTCCGGCCATGACGTATGGCCATGTACACCGAATATGATACCGTACCCGGGATTCCTCTGTACGTACTGAAAATTCATATCTATCCGAGTAACGCGTATACGGTTCGTCGATTAACAAGAAACTTCCCGAGCTTCTCCCATAGGAGAGCGTCCATTAATATGAGTTCCCGCATCGAAAGCGACGTTTATTTACGATGGCCACCGAGTAATCGCGCAACTCCTGGCTAACTTTCTAGAGTGCTGCAACGATCATCTAATTTCGATGGAGATATCGGAGAATGGATTTTACGCGAAGGATATGTAAGAGTTGGGTTAATGATTTTTGAAGATGCTACGAGGGTAATTTCGTTTAGGTGTGTTTCGAGGAGAGATAGTAATGGGGTTAAAAAGTATCTGTATTTCTACGGTTTCGTGGTAATGAAGTTTGCGAAAGATGTCTGGGGTGGCTGCGCTGGTGAGAAATATTGAAGGTAATATTTTGTGATGTTGCGGGGGAGATACTTGTTGGGGATTGTTGATACACTTTAAATGATTTATGAAAGGATAAAAAGAGGTAGACGTAACACAAAATCATCGGCATCTGAGGTATTTTAAATTAAGTAACTAAAGAGACTGAGTGTAATATTTCAATCATTTTAACACAGAGTTGAAGGTTCTTTTACAACTCGAAACTTGTATCGTATTCAACTTCTCTGTCTGCTATAGATTTTGAGCTACACTTCGTAAAGTAGTATTATCTTTTACAAGGGAACATCCCGAGGTGTAAATCACCGATTTTGATGAAATTTTAGTATGATATAGTCCTCGCGAAAATATTTCACCCGTATTTTTTTTTATCGGCAACCGACCTCGTTAAAAGGGTGAAAACCACCATCAAAGTTGAAAAAAAAGTATTTCTTATCATATTGCTTAAACAAATAGGTTTTTTAAAAAAATGTTTATACCATTGGATTCAAAATCCGAAGGCATTAATTTTCACTCTCTACGAAATTTTCGTATCTCTAATAGTTTTCGAGATATTCGATAAAGAAGTTTTAGGACCCCAACTTTCAGGGTAGTTTTCACCCCTTTAACGTGGACGGTTGCCGATAAAAAAAATAGGGGTCAAATATTTTCGCGAGGATATATTATACTAAAATTTCATAAAAATCGGTGATTTACTCCTCGGGATGTTCCCTTGTTAGCCTTTAAGAAAAAATTTCTAATCGTACCATGCACAATCAAATGATTAGTTCATTGTATCAAAACTTTTGCAATGTTTATAATATTAAATACACAATCTCCTGCGTACCTTTTGGAACAATTTTATCGTCATTTTGTAATCAGTCAAATATCCGAAACCCGTAAGAATAGATACACATAAAGTGGCCGTACAATTAATGCAAACGAAAGCATGAAAGAAAGTCAAGTAGTTCAAGTTCAAAACTAATCTGTGCTCCATGCAGATATTAGTAACGGTGGTTTGCATCCACTCTGCGGGAAGGTAAAGGAATAATAACGAGAATCTACGGTAAAGAAAGAAAAGATGTTCAACCTCAACTGCGTCTCTGAGTGAAACCAAGAGTACTTGGTGTTGCCTTTTACAAAGGATAACAAAGGTGAGACGTTTGTGAAATTTCACGGATTACTACACGTGAAGTCCACCGAGCTGAGGTCATTTATATGAAGAAGAATTCTGTTATAATACCGGAGATAATAATTTTCTTTCCTTCGTATTGTAATCTAATCGCGGCACGTGAAATTGAAAAAATCTGTCTTACGTTTCACGTTCGTCGCACAAAACTTTTTCGCGCGCTTATGTGACCCCCTCGTTGTTATATGACTTGTCGTTTCCCCCTACCAACTTGTGTAGTATTATATTAGTAAAAAATTGTCGTCTTATTTTGAAATCAAGTAAAGCGAAGAAATATTGCCGTGGAAAGCGTAGGTTCATACATCATCGTGCAAAAATATCGTCAGAAAAATGACGAAAGTTTACGAGAACAATTTCAAGAATGTTACCTACGTACTTTCGCTCCGTAACAGCGTTAACGTCGAGAAAACACAATTCTTTTGCTTTCATCGTTTAAGTTTTTTTCCTACAATAATTTATATTATACAGGTACCCCACACAACACTGCATCCTATAACACGATTCATAAATTGCGGGAAGTTCCTACAACACCGCAATTTCTAAAAACCTATCAACTGTGTTACAAAAGGTTTATCTGTATCTCGATTGTTACTCGGTCGATCGTGGTGAGACTTTTTTCCTCGTCTTCCTGAGACATCAGGCTTTCAAACTACGTAAATAAAATCATCCTGTAGCAATTAGTTTCTGTATTAGGTTTCCTAGAAGAAACATAAGTCTGCCACGCGTAAACAGATGAAGATGACAAATTCTGCCCCATAGTGCGTTAATCTACACTCTTTCGCGATTCGAACGAGCTAAAAATCATCCTTCTACGACCTGCAGAAGCCTAGGGACGTAAATTCAAAGTAAAGCTTGTACCGTTCCTCTGGTCGCTCAAACCCCTCATCGTGGGCCTCCCAAAAGTGGGGCACCCTTGGCTTCAAAATTAAATATCTCGGTTGTTTCTTGGCTGATCTTAATAAAACTTTTTTCCTCGTCTTCCTGAGATATCAGGCTTTCAAGCTACGTAAATAAAATCATCCTGTAACAATTAGTTTCTTTATGAGGTGCTCCAGAAGGAACAACAGCTTGCCACACATAAACAGATGAAGATGAAAAATTGTGCTCCATAGTACGTTAAACTACAGGCTTCCGCGATTCAAACGAGTTAAAAATTATCCTTTTACGACCTCCAGAAGCCGAGGGAGGTAAATTCAAAGTAAAGCCTGCATCGTTCCTCTGGCCGCCATGACCCTCCACCCAGGGCCTCCCGAAAAATTGGGCACCATTGGATTGAAAATTAAATACAGATACCTCTCTTCCAACACGACATCCTATAACACGGTTTCGCTCTGATACGATAAGAAACACCGTACTTTTATATCACTGGATGACATGATCTTTTGATTAAAATATTTAAAAACTAAATTTCTTTAAAATAATGGGGGCATGGTATAATGAACTATAGTGCCTTTACATGAAAATATATAAGTAAATTTTAGTCTATTCATTTATAACACTGTTCGTATGTTATAGCGAGATGCGTTAAAAAATGTTTGCTTTTATTATGTTTTCGGAACGTAACCCCTCCTTTTGTACTGGTTTTGGCATACAACATACCCTCACTCATCCTAACTCATACAACACGGTTTCCTACAATCCGGCAATTTCTAGGAACTTATCTACCGTGTTATAGGACCTATACATGTGTTTACTTCATTCAAGGGGAAGACTCATTGTCAGTGGAGCGTTTATTCTTTCATGAAATGTCAATTATAAACTTTTACATTCAGTCGGTCCATAAGTGAAAGAGGCAGGAAGACCTAAGTTTCATATTGTGAATCATTTTTAAAAGTAAACAACCATTTGTTTAATATGGTTCAAAGTTATTCCAACGGGAATTCCTTTTATCCTCTTTGCTCGAAACGTATTCGACGTTTTAACAGGTCTTTTGCGCATACCTGCGCGCTTAAGAGGGAAAAATACAGTACTTTTTTTTTTGTTCTGATAAAACTTCACGATAGTATAAAAATTGTATTATTTTTAATACAGTCCCGAGAGAAATTAATTACGTGCACGGTGCAACGATTTAAATTTTACACATATTGCGTATACCACAAAATACCATGTTTTCTATATTTTCTGCTTCCTTCTCGTCAAACAAATTTCAATCTGGTTCTCAGGTTTTTCATTATACATCGTTAACCGCCAATTTCTTGAAACCTTGACTTTTCATTATTATTAGTCGAGATAACACAATTTAACGGTAATTATGACCACTGATACCATACGTTCCAAAAATGGAAAACTCCTGATCGTTCAAGCAAGTACCTATTGATCTTTCTGTATTTATCATAGGTACTTAGCACTAAATCTACGGAAGCCGTAAAAATGACAGTTTTTTGTTTTATTATAAACAATTCTTAAATTTATATAGAAGTGTAACCGACCATCTTCTTTGTCGGTTCATCCCTTATTTTTCGAACTTGATGTAATTAATAGATCTAACCATAATAGTTTCCATGACCATAAGTATAATATTACACACCACCTTCTATTACATCAACTAAAAAATATCTAACCCTCCCGTGAAAATAAAACATCAATTTCTCAAACCACCACTGTATCAAAGATCTTACTTGAAATAAAAGATATCAATATTTATAAGGATTTAATTCACAAATATTCATTTAAAATATGATTTTTACAATTCGATATAATCTTTCTCCACCGATCTGGCAAAGTTTGAATACCTCTCTAATAAAATTCACTGACCTTCGATTTAAAGTATTCAACCACCCCCTTTTCACATCGACACTCTTTTCCAGTACCCCTAAAACATAAAAATAATACGAACATTATGAAACTACAATTCAAATCCATTTCTATTCTTCTTCCCGATACACCTACGTCTAGACAGGAAACTACCACGGTGAAAATTAACATGTCTAACGCACGTAATCAAAGAAAGCGTAGTCAGGTTGTTACCAGCTTCCCGCGTCCACGTAAAATAAATTACTTGCCTCCACAGAACGACATCAAAGTGGTCCCTTTCGTGGGTCACGTTCATTTAATTTCGCGAGGCTTGCGATGCACCGTGTGAGTCGAAGGAGAACCCAGACGAGGATGTAGCTCGGACAAGTACCTCGAAGAGAAAGAGAACGAAGACGAAGTAACCGAGTTAGCCGACGAGAAACGGTAGCGTATCTTGCGCGGACACGGGCCAACACGGTCGTTCCCCCCGTTTCTCCGCAAGCCTGATAACGATTACACCCGCTGGCTGGTGAACAGAGGATTGTTGAAGGGTGTGGAAGAGGGTGGGAAGCGGGTGGTAATTATCCACCGTCGGGCCTTTATCTCTTACGCCGCAGACGCGCGACTGGTGCGACGTGTTTGCGACATTCGGCTCTATGTTGGCCCTGCGATCACGAGCTGCACAATGGGGAAAGGAGGTGGTTGGTAAATGCACGGGTTCGTGAGATTACGCGGTGGGAAAATGTTGTGTGCCGATAGTAAACGGTGGAGGGGAATTTTCGGGGTAGATCGACTGGGAATTCTGGTAAGAAAATATTGATTTCTCGGGGAGGAACGAGGAAGTAATTACAATGGAGTGCTGTTGAAGGATATGCTTTAAACGGACCGATGGTTATTGAGTACTCAGTTTTTTCTACTGTGATGTTTGATGAAGTATCTTAACCCTTTGCGGAGGGATTTTTGAATATTAAGAGATGATCGTTTATTTGCCGATCCAACACCTGCTTGCTATCAGATGGTTAGTGTATTAAAATATAGAAATTACAAATTACTAGTTGCATAATCATGTTTCAACGATTATATTTCAATTTTTCAAGTCTAACTGTGTATACATACAGCGATAAACTATACCAAATTTTCCTTCAGACTGGATATATGCGTTCGTAATCCTCAAAGGGGTAGGGTTGGTGAATTTTGCGTGCTGCTACACCAGTTAATTTTGTTTCAATGTCATGAAAGGTTTGAGGCAGGGGTGGCTAACCCGCGGCCCGCGGGCCGCATGCGACCCATGTTGAATATTTGTCCGTACCGCGAGATTATCGTCAGTATCATTATTATTACATTATCTACGTTGACATACAAGAATAATAGTAAACATAATAATAATGACTCATAAATATTTCAATTTTTCACTCCGAAAAAAAGCCTGTAGAGGGTCTAAATTTAATATGGGGATATATAATTTTATATGCAGCCCGCGGAGTTCTGATGCATTTCCAAAGTGGCCCGCAAGATCATTTGGGTTGGCCACCCTTGGTTTAACCCTTTGCGGTCCGAATTATTTCGTTAATTTTGGTACTGAGCTAAATAAATTTAATTATGCACTATTTTCTATCGTTGGTTATCCATTTTTTAAAATTATATCAATAACTATAGGTATTCACGGACATTTAGGTAATATTACAAAATCATTGTGTGAATTGGAAAGTCGATATTAAATTGTCAGAAAATAAGATCAAGTGAAAATCTATGTCGAGTACTGCTCGACATAGGACCGCAAAGGGTTAAAGAGTGGGTGACATGGATGTTGATTGTGCTTTATGGTAGTAGGTTTAGGAAAGTTTAAGAGTTGAGATACTAGTTATAGTAAATTTGGTATGACAATATTATATGCGACGAGATACTTCCTCAATATTGTCTCATTATTAATATTTCAAAAATTTGTTACCATTAAAATGAAGGGTAAAAATAAATAAAATCGTAAATAGTTTCAGTGTTCCAAAGTATTTTAATGAAAATAGTACATTCATTTTAACAGTTGCAAATTAGAATAATATCTTGGAAGTAATTTTAATCCTCATAATCATAAAACACCGAGTATGAAAGAAAAGATGGGCACAAAGACTCGCAGCGTGCGCGACAATGTCACCAGATAGTTGGTCTCTTCGTGGTAGCATTTATATGAATTTATTCAACGTGGGTACAAGTGTCAGACAAATTATTTGGTTCCCAAGTCGAAAGCATTTCGCGGCGATTGCATCCAACAATTCTGGCCGCGCCTCCGTTTGAAAGAGTCTACCAGTGGAAGGGCCTCAGCAAAGCACGTTTGGATGGTTCGATGGTCGCGTTGGTGTCGGCGACCGTCCATTGGAAACGCCGTTGAAAAGAGCCAATATTCCGCTTGGGTGCACTATGCAGAGTTCGATTCATCGGGGAATTCAATTAGCGCCAGTTGCCGGAAACCTCAAGTAATTTGCGCTCAGCCTCCTGTCACCCCCTTTCCACCCTTACCATTCTCTCTCTCTCGTACACATATACGTTTGTTCTGTCTTTATCTCTCTGAATCACTCTCTCTCTCTCATTTTCTCTCTCTCTCTCTTGGTCTCTAGATTCTCTTTCGATCCATCTCGCTCGCCCTATTTGCACAATTCCGTCTCTGTTGCGATTCCACTCGCCATTCTGAGCGTTCAGTCGATCCCATCCCCGTTTGTGCGAATCTCATCCTCTCTTTCTATCATTCGTGTCTGATCCCGTACCTCTGACGCTTTCCACTGTGGATTTCTATCCGTCTCGTCGCTCCATGATATTCCATTTCTGCTGGAATCCTTGGACGCTTCGTTTCTGCGTTTGAGGGGTCACGTCTAGGATTTTCCGGGGAATTGAGCGGACGGAGGAAGGATACGTTTTAAAACATATGTAGATTCCAATGTTTTCTGCATGAGCATTCTGCTGTAATATTCCCACTCTTCAAATAATAGTTTAATATTTTATGACCTTTGAATTTTGAATTTCAAATTACCGACAGCTTGAGTAATGTAGTGGTTATACACCGGTGTTACTTATTCTGTAGAAGTACTACCGTGTTTCTCCAAAAGTAAAATCCGGTCTGGTATTAATTTTGTACATGAAAAACACACTAACTAAGTCTCATTTTCTTGGTACGACCTAAATATTTACATGAAAAAATTCAAAAAGACAAAATCAAGTCCTATATTCTACAAAATATAATAAAAGAACTTATTTAATGAATTTTGTGATTTATTATATATATAGTTTCATTGCCACATGCATTTTGTTCTGGTTAATTTCGATTGCAACGGCATGGTCAGAGTTCTGTAACATTAATGTATGAATATTTCACTAATTGTAAGTATTATTTTGAGGGTAAAGTTTATATTAACACTTTGCCGTCCGCACGTCACATCAAAATTCGTTTCCTTGGCGCCGGTAGGACTGTTTCAGGTCATTCCACTTGTCATAAATCGTCAAGTTTTACTAATCTCATCGTCAGTTCTCTTGAGTTTCTAATCCTGTCCCTCTATTTTCATGAAATTTCGAGGATATATATGTAAGTAAACGTACAATTTTTTTGTTTTATGTATTTCTTTATTTATATTTTGCGCACGACACCACTGTGGTGTCGCTGGCCGTTGAGCGTTAGTTTTCGCGGGACACCAAGTGGTGTTGCCGGCCGGCAAAGTGTTAAAACTACCCTTAAAAGTCATTGTAGGGCTTATTTTGAGAGTAAAATTTCTTTGGGGGAGGCGGGATACAGTATTTTATAAATTTTCACCGTTTCGTTCCAAATGGCTTTTTCTTCACTCTCTTAATTTCAAAGTCTCAGAAAAAAATCATGCAAAAGATTTTTTTAAAGCTCTGCAAAATATGAAAAAAACAGAAGGTTATGCTTTGTATATGAAAATGGTGAATTCTGTTGACCCGTCGGGAAAAAAATCTTCTACCTCTACTCTTTTTTTTTACACTGGTGAGTATAATATTCCAGGTTCGTTAAAACGTTCACCTTAAACAGTGAGCTTTTAGGAAAGAATCGGTTTCGACGGGTGAACGTGGGATTACGTAAAATACAATGCTATTTCGATTGTCGAATGTATTTCTCGTAATAAACAATGAATTTTCTCCTCCGCCGCTTAAATCTCGTATCATTCGACGTTACAGAATTACGTGCACGGTAATGTTCTCGAACGTCAGCTAATTTTCCATTATATCGACGAGAATGGAAAGGTCGAACGAGTATTGCCAGCAAATATCGATGAATTATAATTATTCCGACCGAGCCTGAGCATACAATTCCGGTGTATTGATCTGTATGCATTAATTGTTTGCACGATACATCGGAACTACTTCTGGACATACGACATCCACCTACGTTTCTGTTGGATATGTACCGAAACCAGGATGTAGAATGTATTCGATGAGATCTACTCAATGGTGGTTGCATGTACATACACGTAAATCACTTACATATCCGTCTACAAATCACGGGATATCTCAAATTTTAATTAACCAGTGAAATAGAATATGGATTGCGTTATTTGTTTCGACGTTGCATCGATAATGTAACGATTGAGGCGGAAAGGAATAAAATTATTCTCATAACTGTCCTGATAACTGAATTTTAATTCAATTTAAAAACTGCAGAATCATGGAGGCGATTATTAAATGTATTTGTAACAGGGATGAAGTGAAATTCTGCAAGGGTCGTAATACAGTAATTGTCAGACAGTCAGAAACGCTTCCTGTTCTGGAGTTATTCTGATAATTTTATGATGAATGTACGAACTAACGAAATTCAATTAGAAAATTTAACTAAACTGAAATCTACTTTATGAAATATCGCATACAGGAAAATTAATTACTTTTGGTTCTACATTGGGGTAAAAAAGAAGGAATTACTTTGTGGGAGATGAGAACTTTTATATCCCCAGAAAATTCTACTACATTTTCATAATTCAATCATATATATGTAGAATCGTGAAAAAGAAACGAAAGGCGCGCGGAAACCCATCCAAGACAGCAACTGGGCCTGAGTTGCTTAACGTCGACGATCGCTTGGGTCGGCGCGGAATCACTGCGCCAGCGACCTCTTCCTGCTGACACTTCCTTTTTACGTCCTTTTCTTCTAATTGTAAGTTTCTTTTATAGGAGGACTCCTCCGCCCCGATCCCACATATATAACACCATAATCCACAGATACAGAATTTATTTAAAACACTAGCCAGTTAACACAACTGATACAACCGCAAAACAAAACCTAAATTAACTGACAAATCAGCGACTACCTTAAACTTCTGAACATGACTGTACGTAAAAAGTTCAGTAGAATATGTCTCCATGATTCTCCGTGAGAAGTCAACGGTGTGCCGTCGATCACAGAAATCACCAAGGGCACAGATAGAATATTGTTCTCGATTATTAAACCAAGCGATGAATCCAGAAAATCCTAGAACCATCGAGCAGAAAATTTTCTATCCTCCATTCTTCTCTCGGCCAATTTCTTAAGCGCAATTCCGCCATTGTCGTCGATTTTCCAATATCTGAAGAAGCTAAGTTTCCATTTATCGAGGTGCACGAATGAGGGGGACAAGGGTGAGGATGGATCTACATACCGCACATTTCCGTACCTGATTGTTATTAGGACGTTGCACCAAGGTGACAGACGATGTCAAACGGTGGGGGCAATTTGTCTGGAAATATTTATTGGCCGGCTGTTCTTTCTTCCATGTCGAAGAAGGTAGGCAGTAGATAAAGGCGCTAGTAACGACGGCTGAGGAGCTACGGAGAAAGGAATTGCATTCACTTTGGTAAAACGTAATATGGAAAGGAATTTAATAATCTCGATGGGTGGACTTTCCAAGCACGCGCGTCTTTAGAATTTTATTTCTCGTCGAGGCGCGAACTTGATAAGCGTGGGAAATAAGTGATAATAATAGACGAGACGACGTTAATGATGGACACGCGTTTCCTCCTTACCGGAAATGTCATTGGTGCATGGAAAAAAAAAGAAATCCGAGGCTTTTTCTCCAAGCAGGTGTCGTGGTTCGTGCTTTTCGTGATAAAATATAGACCTCTTTCTATTTTTCTTTTTTTTTACATTTTTTTTTTAGGCAGAAGTACCGTGGTCGTTGCGTGAAAATGCTCGTTATTGGGCGAAAGCGAGGGGCGTCATTGTTATCCGCCGAGTCAACTCTGGGATTCAGAGAGTATTTTTTTTTTTTGCCAACATTGCAGTCGGCTGGTACCCTTTCTTTTATCGAAGGTGTATTGAAACTGGATTGTCGGAACACCGTTTCTATATTTTCTACCCTTTTTTTTAGGGCTGTATTGTTGTCCTGTCGGATAATGGCGACTAAGAAAATTGTAGCGGACAAAAGGAGTTACTGTATGGCAGGAAATTTGAAATGTACGCTTGTTGTTATACAGTTTGCGAGTGTGAAAGTACATGGAGTTTTTGTGGGATTAAAATGTAGGATAATTGTATATGTTTCATGATGCAGGTAACTTTTGGAAATTATGGTTTTTACTGTTCTTGTTTACCTCTTTAGTTTTTATATTTTCGGCTTTAATTGCAGTTATATAAGAGAGAATTAACAATTTTGATGGTTTGAACATTGAAAAAGTTTGTAAAAGTGGTAGCATGAAAATTCGTACTCCGTGAACGTAATGGAAAGTTTGTCTTTCTGTGATCACCATATTAACCCTTTAGCCTACAATTAGTTGTGAGGCTCGTAGCGGAAAATGGAATAGGAAATTTTTTGAAGTCTCCCAAAAATTATTAAATTGACAATATCAGCCAATCAAGACACGGTCTCATTATTTCCGTACTATTAATATCACGTTCAGTTATACGAAATATTAGAAATCGGTGAAACCTTTGCCTTCCAAGAATTAATTTTAAGTCTTTGCACGCCTCATCAGAAAAGAAATCGTAGATTAAGGGATTAATTAGAAATTTAACATTATGATTTTCCTCTATGTTTTCAGTATCTACGAATACCTAAATGTATTTTGACTTTTCGTTAGAATTTTATTTTTCAACTCCAATTATTTTTTATTGAGATTTACCAAAGGGTAGTTTGTCCCTTTGAAGTGGAATATTTAAAAAAAAAAGATTAAATAAATGGAATTTCAAACTTTGCGCATAAAATGAGTTTTTTTAAAGTACCAAGTTTTTCATTTGAATTCGTACTTTAAAGCGAGTTATATTTTGCTAATTATCAGCCTCTCTTTTCTCGCTGTACATGAAAAGAAACGTACGTGACGAATCGTATTAGATTACAGTTCTCTACTTTTTTACCCGCTGATGATTCTCTCTCCATTCCCGATAGCGAAGTTCCTTTTGGACGAGTTATTCTTCCATGTCTAAATTGATGCATCCAATTTCTATCTCAATTTAAATTTAAACTCCAGTTTCAGTTCGAAACTTATATCGAGTCGATCTTGATAAGGTGTATCAGTGATATAAGGCCGATCGTCCTCGTCGGAGTGAAACTTTCTCAAAGAACTAATTCCGCGACTCGTCGCTTTTATTCGACCGCACACCTTTTATTAAATAATTTCTCTTCTCAATTACAAAGTTACATGCGAAACTAAAATCAAAACTTTGTAGCAACGGATTTTCCTCGTGTTTTCACCTCTTTATTTTTGTGGTTTTTAATTATCAAGCTAATACTTACATATACCTATTAATAAGGTCTGTGTCTGCAAAAAATTAATGAACACATGAGATACAAATTTTATTGTCATATTCTAACGGTGGAGAAATGTGGAAATTGAAATTTTCAAGACGTTGAAGGGATGCAAAGGTAAAAGCTGGATTTATGTCAGATGTGGCAAGCAGCTCATTCGTTTTCTCTCTCAAAATCCTAAACCTTATAGAAAACTATACGAGGGAGTCCGTTATTGTGAAAAATTCGATTTACATAAATTATCATACGACTAAAGATTCCAGGTCAATTATGAAATGGCATTTTCTTTTTCAGCGCTTCTTAACCTTTTTAGTGGCCAGCATCCCCTTGAATCTGAAAATAAGCTCTTGCACCCCCTAAAAAATCTGTCTATATCTTTTATTTAAGAAAAAATATTCATTGCATAAACAAATACTGTGTTTATTTACCATATATATTACTATATAATGTCAAAAGCAATA
Organism: Cerceris rybyensis; assembly: GCA_910591515.1. Taxonomy (NCBI): domain Eukaryota; kingdom Metazoa; phylum Arthropoda; class Insecta; order Hymenoptera; family Crabronidae; genus Cerceris; species Cerceris rybyensis. The sequence continues at coordinate 20,203,481 of OU342790.1, forward strand.
TTTCAAATTTAATGGCTAGGTTGTTATTGTATATTCATAATAGTTACATAGTAATATGAAAATTATATAACTATCAAAACGAGGCTCTTAAATTTTTGAAATTTCTCTCGCACCTCTGGAAATTCTCTCTTGGAACCTCAAGGGTGCACGTACCCCAAGTTAAGAACCACTGGTCCAGACGATAGCCGTCATAGACAAATTTAAATTATGTCATATTGTAATTACACAATTTTCATCCTACGATCATACTTTTATGCTTCTTTGTAAAACATTATTCCACTTAATATACTTATTTATCTTCAAACAAAAGTTTCTAAAATATTACCAGTCCTATTAAACACATCAAGCCCATTAACATCAAAGCGTTCAATTTTCCCTTATTAATTCCACGAAACAGCAAGACCTAACATTCAGGAAATAGAGGAATACGAACAGCCTCGGAAATGCTGCTAACGTTGTCGATAAGAATGAAGTTGTTGATCACGTCTGAATCAACGGGGCAAATGTCCTCTTCATGACGAGACTCTCATCGGGAAAAATCGAGGAAGAAAAATCCTCCTATCGTCACGTTGACCATACTATCCTGTCGGGCATACTGACGTTCGAAAATCGATCCTAAAACTTATCGGAGCTTATCGGGTAATAACCGGTGGAATGACGAAGAGTCTCTGTGAATTCGAGACGGTATTATATCGACTTTGCTCTCTCGAGTCGTTTATACGATCTCGTAAACCTCATTGAACGTTTTTCCGGTTTTCGGAGCCGTGTACTACTACCCTGGAGAGATTGGAAAAGCAATAACGTTACCGGTAGCGAGGAGGGGGAGATAAAAGTCGTAATATCGGTAATGTCGGTGTTTATAAAAATTGTTACAGCTCGTATCCCGGTTACATGTCAGATTCCGTAGTAAATTACGATGAAGGAACGTGAGAAATAGTACGTGATTCGATAGTTATGGGAGTTATGCCCATGGTGGGAAAGAATGTTAAACTTGCTTTTGATTTTGAGAGAAACAGAATGTTTTGGAGAGTACCCTTATGGGGATTGAGATAAATAAATTTATTAATATCCGATTATTTGATTGCTCTGAAAATTTTATTTGCGATTTATTAATGACCAAATAACCAGTAATACAATTTGCAACAGTAATTTTAATAATAGATTCGAGGGTATTAATATTTTCCGGTAAATATAACTTATCAGCGATAACCTTTTTCGATTTTTAACCTGTTAATAGGTCGTTAATTATTTCTCCAGTGTTTTAACTACTGAGCGTAATTAATATTAACACGGTATTGGCTATATTTTATATTCGTGTTGGGTATTTTTTCTACACACTTGTTTTTAGATATTTTTTACTATCTTCAGTATTCTTTTATCTCCTTTCAACTCAAATTTTGTATAGCAACGTCATTTGAAACTTTCTGTTAACTAATTCCAGAGAAACAGATACACTTTCTATGAGCAAGTTTCACAAAAACATTCTCAAAACAATTTAAACGTGTCCTTCATTTAAAAATAAAAAATAAAAAATTCTTAAAACACCCTTCAATCTTTTCATTAAAATTCCTAAATTTGGTTACTGACACACAAACAAAATCAAGTATTTCCCCATTTTTCCATCGGATCATTCAAGTAAACTACATAAAAATCACTATATAGACTTCAATGAATTTTTCAATACTTATCAATAGACTCCGGATGTTTATGCAAATTTCAAATTCAACAAATGCAGTTAAGACAAGAGAACCTATTTAGGGATTTGTTGCACTCGATAAATGTTACAACGAATACCATACATTGGATATTTCGGATATATTTTTATATTATGTTCGTTTTGTGTATTTTAGCCGTATTCATTTTGTCATAAATGCATAAACATCCGGAGTCTACTTATCAAATTAATTGGCGAGTCCTGGTTAGATCTGGCTTGTACCCTTCAGGAACCAATTCAAGGACTTACCTCAGAGGCCTGTCCAGCTCGCTGGTCAGGTACGGGTTTGGCGAACCCTACTTTCTTAGATCAAACCAGTGAGATTTCACTGGTTCAACCAGTGAATACAAATCTCACTGGCGAACAAGTGAAATTTGCGTCCACTGCCGCAGCGCCATGCGCCGTATTTTATTTTTGAATATGCAGACGAGTGTAAACCAGTGAACTTTGATGGCCGCCGAGATTACAGGCGGAACCAGTGAGTGTCATTGGCAAACAAGTGAGTTTCCACTGGCGAACCAGTGAATTTCCACTGGTTCCATCTAAGAGAGTAGGTTATCCGAGCCACATGGGTGCAAAACCCGCAAGGGATGCAGAGAGGAATCTCTTCAGCTTGGTAAATTGGGTCCTGAGACTTTAGTCTTGGTTAGCTCTAGTTTAGGTCCGGAAGCTTAACGTCTGGCGACCCACGCTCCTCCGGGTACGCAAAGGGGTGCGTAAACGTATTCCCTTTCCTAAGAAAAAAAAAGGGGATCTGATTTTCGTCTTTGTGTTAGTGGTAAGTGTGTACAGTAATCAGCAATTATATATAATCACCGGATTCATCAAATTTACCGTAACACACATATATATAATAAATGCATGGAATTTCACGAACCATGTACCACGGTAGACCGAAACCGCGTGGAAACACGTCCGAATTGCATCTCCGACCGGCACGGCAGATTAATTGAGTTAATCACGACCAATCACGGAAAATTTACATTTTACAAGCGGTCGGTTCGCATTTTGTCACGATAGGTTTCGCGCCTGTCGACGACGTACCATCGACGGGCACAATCGCATCGCTGTTTCGGCCTGAGGTAATTAATGTCCGATCCAGTAATGTAATTTTGCTCGATCAGACGAAAAATCCACCCTAACGGCTGGTCTAGTTAAATTATTCAACCGTACTAGTCGATGTTGCTCTCGTAGATGCTGACACGTATGTTGTACATCTAGGTATGCGTGTATGTATTTATGTACCTGCCTGGTTTTCTTCCCTCAGCATTGTCTGAGAACCTTTGCCCCAGTAAACAAGTTAAGCGGGCAAAAACAAGGATAGTCACGTATACCTGATAGTTTATCGACAACACGTGCTTGCATTGTAAAGGAGCTTTCGAGTAATTACTGCAGATTTCATGAGGATAGAAATTACGTAAGGGAGTTTTTTCAAAGGTGGTCTTGGTTGGTTGCCGTTAGAGATGGGTATTGTTCAGTGTATGATATTTTGTAAGAGGATAGCTGATTTGGGGGAGGGGGATAGATGATTGTTAGTGTTAAGGGATTTAAGGGATGCATGGGACTATAATTTAAAGGAAGCTGCAAGAAATTAAAGTATTCCTAAATTCATAAATTCTAAAAATATTGAGAAACATTGCGCTAACAAGTGGCATAAAATGTTCTTAATTTCTTCATCGATTTTGGCTACTGTTTTATTTAGAACTAAGAAACATATATACATGTTTGCCATACATATTAGCACTAGATGTATGGAAACCCGAGTCGAAAATTTTAAGCCCAAGATCCTCCTAAATTATCAAATAACTTAGGATATTTAGGCTGAATATGAAAAAATATGTTACATATAAAAGAATGCAAATTTTAATTCCACAATCGCCCTAAACTTGTTACCTTTTGCCACTTTTGCCTAGTTTAGGATCTATTTAGGCTTCATACAGTCCAAAATAATCCTCAGCATTCTATAATGAGGAGTTTTAAAATTGGATTGGAATTGGAGTGGAATGATCTAGGTCCAAAAAAATTCTCAATATACTAAAAATTAATTTGATTTTAGGAGATTTAGAATGTATATGGAATAAAATGATAACTTAATTCCTACTTCCTCCTGAAAGCCCTATTTTTAGAATATGAGTCGACAGACTTGGAACTTCTGAAATATTTTTAGGGGATGTCAGATTAAATTGGAATAAAAATTTTACCCGATCAGTTCATATAACTCCTACATTTACAGGACTTTGAGGAGCGTAGACACACTAGTTGAGGATTTTGAGGTTCAAAATGGTATACATAATTAAGCGGCAAATGAGAAATCAAAAGAATCTAGGATTTGAAGTTTCTTTTTAGGCTAGACTTTTCGACTCGGAAACCTTCAAATTGATGGGGTCCTATCTTTATAAAAGCCTTCCAAATTTATAGAGACGTGGTACAGTATATATTTCGCCTGTATCTTATAATATACTAATTATTTACCTATTTCTATTCTTTGCCGCTTGATCTCTCAGTTCTTCAAAGTACTTAGTTAATAAAAAGTAGAACTGATTCCACGTCCGCAAAAATAGTGTTAATAAACAGAGAATGCCTTCAGTTTACATTAAAGAACAAATAAGGACGTGTATATACAACACATACACTTCCCTAAATGAAAGGATCAAAATGTTCAATCTTCTTCATATAGTGATTTTCTCGCTGAAATATTATTAACAAAAATACATTGTGTTTATCAGGAAGTAGACTTCAGTCGAAGTGCATAGACTAAAGGTGAGGTGCATCGATTGTCAGCAATAGCCCATTTTACCGTACATTGGTTGAACGCCTAAAGGCGTCAATAGCATCGGATGACCGAACTTAGTTAGGCGTCTATTTGCGCCAACAGCACACCATGAGCGAATTTTCCAAGCGCCTATAGCCATCATCAATGAAAGGGCTCACTGTATACAATGCATTCAACCTCTATGCCTTCGTTTTCCGATGCATTTCCTTTATCACGTCTTTTTTTTGCACACAGCGGTGTTCATTAATATTGAATTTACCGAGCTGGTGAAAATGACTTGATCTGATTTTTTAAAAATATTGCTGAAATTTCTGACGGCCCTTCTTTTTTAATTTCATACAAGCCGATTTGAATACAAATTTTAAATCAAAAGAAATAGGTGTGTATATTTAAATAACTACTGCGAATATTTAATGAGAAATATTTATTACAGTCCATATCAACATCTGGTATACGAAAGTCGTGAAAATACCTTTTGCTGAGTTTTTTTTATAACTGTTGCAGAATTTTTTACTATCATTATTATTATTTGTATTATTATATATATTCGTTAAATCTGTTAACTCTTTTACCTCTTTTATTACTCTTCTTTTATTATATTCATCTCATATTTTTGAATTTATTGAAAAAATTGATTGCAAATTAAGTATTTAAATATTCTTTTAATTGTACGTATACTTCGATAACGATTCAAATTTCAACCCTAAAGTGCACGATTTAACATCTTTAGATACTACAATTTTATTGGATTTTAATTTATTTGAATTATTATTATTTTGAATTATAAATCGATAGGCCAACCTACACGTTTACACAGTGATACAACAAGTATTCTTCTTTTTTCACCTTCTTTTATACAGAAAAGAAGATAACATTATTTAAATTATATTCATCCTAAATCACATCGCTTTTTCTCGTCTACCAACTCTTCTCGCAAAATATCTCGTATTCATTTCAAATTCAGTATTACTTCTTTTCACCAAGGAAAGCTTGTGAACAAAGGCAAACGTGTGTTCCTGATACATTAGAAGCTTTAAGTTATGCAAAGAGAAACTTCATTCTCTGGCGTGGAAGTTTCTGTCGAGGGAAACGTGTAACAGCAGGTATTACAATATCGTACGGAATATTGATGGAGGCATCGTGGAAAATTTCGAAAAATTGAAGTATAATATGATACTGCACGTTAACTGAATACATGGAAGATGTTCTATCGCTCATCATTTATTATACTGTCAATTGTCAGTTCCAGCTTTGACACTCTCTCGGAAGAACTTCATTAAATTTAAGTAAATATTTAAAGGAACATTTCTGTCCTTAGAGTAAAAGAATTAAGCCTTTGCGGTCCTATGTCGAGTACTGCTCGACATAGTTTTTCAATTGATTTCATTTTCTAACACTTTAATATCGACTTTTAAATTTCATAATGATTTTGTAATATCGCCTAATTATCTGTCAGTGCCTATAGTTCTTAACACTAGAACTACCGAACCAGTCAAAATGACTGGTACACAGTTTTTTCCAAAAATTCTTCAAGTCCACAGAAGAGTCATGGAATAAACATTCTACGTCAATCTAGAAAAATCTAAATCACAGAATCCATTTTCTTTTCGGTCTCTTGATTTTTCTGTTTTCAAAGTACTTATTGAATATATTGAAATTTAATAGATTTAACACCGGTAGTTCTAGTGTTAATATCAATAAAAAAAAATGAATAACTAATGATAGAAAATATTGTGAAATTTATTTTTATTTAGATCACTAGAAAATTGAGAAAATAATTAGGACCGCAAAGGGTGAATACTAATTATTGGAATGGTTTAATTTTTTAGTAAACGTTCTTGGTAATTATTTTTGATCGCTACGTTTTCCTTTTATTTGGAAATTCTTCGGTCGGGAGAAAGATGAGTAAATTAAAAATATATGTAAGGGTGTGCAATTGATGGTTAATGAAGAAACGTTTTAGTTTACTGCTTAGTTTATGGTAGTGCTGTTAAACTTGATCATTTACCTTCGCAGCGGAGGAGTTTGATTTTAAATCCATGTACTTAATTAAATAATTATATAATGGTCTATTTGTGAAACTATATTTTGAAATGAGCCATAAATGGTGATTATTTTTCATTTAAAACGATGAAAAACGAATTGAAACGTGCAAAGTTTCCAACGATAAAGTTTTCTGCAGATTTTATCGAGTTTCTAGACAAGTGCCGTAATTGTAATAATTTGCAAAGTAAATTTTGACGATATTAGTTTATTCCAAATGAAACTATATTGTTGTCTGCTTCAACTTTCCATGTATTACGTGTACATCCACCGATGTAACGATCTTTATAACTTTTGAAACTAATTATCTCCGTAATTAAATCTTCAAATTAATTTCCGCTTCAAGATATTTTCTCCAACGTCCAACGATACAATTACACACGTCCGTCGTATTAAATCCTCATCAGACATTTTCAAATATTTTCCTCGTAACATAAATCTCCATATTATTCTATAATAACTTTTAACTTTAATAATTAAATATGCAGATCCTAATTTACAATATTCCTTTTTCCAATATTATTTCCAATACTGTTCATATTTTAAATAATTCCAATAAAAAATCATTTCCGCTATTAATTGCAACATATTCAGTTTTAACCCCTTCCCATAAAATAACAAGTGGCACTCATAATGCGATAAAATGCATAGAAAATTTTCAAATCTTACAAAACCTATGAAGTTGAAAATATCGGTGAGACGCGATACAATAACATTTGTATAATATTAACACTAGAACTACCAAACCAGTCAAAATGACTGGTACACAATTTTTTCCAAAAATTCTCTAAGTTTACATAAGAGTCATAGAATAAATATTCTACGTCTATATCAATAAACATAAATCATCCAATCGATCAAATTTTCCGCCGCTTGATTCCCCCTTTTTCAAAGTACTTATTTCATTTATTAAAATATGATAGATTTGAGGCCGGTAGTTCCAGTGTTAATATTATGGTAAATAATACGATATATCAAGAGTCACTGATCAATTTTTATTTTATCAATTTAATTTTGAACCATTGCAAACATGATTACAAAAAAAATAATACGTCAAGGGGTTAACAATCCTATAAAGTATAAGAAGTTAAAAGCATTCTAATCGAAACTAATTAAGTATTGCAGTAAGTTCAGTTTTTTAACGACTTCTAATTTCATCATATATTCGTCTATATGAATCATTGATTGGCTTCGATCGGATAAAATTTTTCGAATACCTCGTGCATTTTTATTCACCGGCAATTAGGATTCGAATGACATTTCAGAATTTGCACGATATCATAGTACCTTAACGAAATGACCGGTTCTATTGAACCGGTATGGATGTCGTAATATATCACTTTTTTCTCGTGTTCCCTCCTGCAGCCGATTCAGCGATCGTTCCTTGCAGATTATTAAAACGCGATAGTTCATCACCCGCATTCCACGGCTATCGCTGACACAGACTTCCTCCCGCAGATGTAGCCTCTGTTTTACTCCCTTTACTGTCTGTCGTTTTACGTACTATTCTCTATCCTCATTCCGCTTGATCGGTTGAACGAACCGATTTTAATTATTTATAGGCAGACGTGTCGTTTTTCGGTCGGCTGACTGGAAAAAGGAGGGAAAAATGACCGGCTTTGGTAACAAAGCTATAAATAATAAAGTAAACAGAAGATAGAAATACGATAGCGAAAAAAGGGAATGGTCAGCTTTATGTAAAGTTTGATAATGGTTTTTTTGGGGGTTTTTGTGGAATTTACTGTTGCAGAGTTTTACAATAAGTGAGGGTTAATGAGTAATCGATGAAATTAGATGTGATTTAATCTCGACGATTGCGAAACTATATTTAACGAGGATATTTGCAGATAAGTGTATTGATCTGAACAGATCATGATCGATGGTGAGGAAGTTTTGCAATTTTTAATAAATTGCTATTTCACTTTTTGAGATCTACTATAGTAGTTTATAAAATTCGTATGAATTGTTTTTTTTTTCTTTTGAGAGTTTAAACCGGTGCGAGTTTCATTCCATTTTTGTATTATACCTACGTGTTATAAATTATTTGTTAAACTAGCCCGTTTTGTAATTGGTAAAATTAATGATTCCAAAACAATCCTGTCTCAAAGTTTAATTTGATCCACGTTGTTTTAACTGGCATAATTAATGAACGTAACGGTGGTGAACTTTTTGTTATTAACCTATGTTTCTCGGTTGTAGAATCAGAAAAAAATCGTCTCCGGAGAAAGAGAGTTGTTTTATAAACTTGCATAAACTTCATTTGTTTTCCTTGAGTTTTATGTTAATTTAAATGGACTATATTTTTCATCGTTTCAAAGAGGCGTCGGGGAAATTTTTTCTCGTAAAATTTGCATTTACTCGCTGTTAGTACCTTAATTAGTTCCCTGCACTGAAATGGCCGCGGAATGGGTAATAATTATTGAACGACGCTAGAAAACATTTCTAACAATGTATACGCATATTTTTACAGTGCAAACGATAACATTGACGTTACATTAAAGAAAACAGATTTCCAACGTCGATATAAACGACATTTTTCATCGTTCAGTGAAATATTTTTTCTAAATTCGTCTCTCGGTTAGCAACAGATAGTGTTTCGATCTCCAGGTTTTATTAAATTCCCTGTTTTCGCCAACGCTTTCCAACGAAACATTTATCCGCTGCATTGTTATTTTTGCACAATTTTATTTGCACGCAATCACTGAAATTTAACGACCAACACTACCAAATTCCCGTCAGTTTTTATTTCTTCCAATTTATATTTTCATTTCAAATTCCTCTTTACTGAGAGCGCAAAACATTTTGATCACCATCCAAAATTCCAATGCTGTCGTTTTGGTTCAAGTACTTTACGAATAAAATCACTAATAAGTAAACTATTCGCTTCCTAATTAATCCGTTCGACGTCCTTCAGCTTAATGATATTCATTCACTTTCAACATTTTTAATCATTATTGAAAATATTTAATCCAATAGTTTGCGTTGATGAGAAACATGAAATATTTACCGAGTGAAACAAGCGACATCATGTCATTTTAAATGCACTTCCTTTGACATATAAAGGGTAGATAGTATAACTTTAAAGATGTAATAATTCCTGTAATGCACATTCTCATTAAATCCTCGCCTTATCATTTGTTCTGTGACGTCGCACAATTGACATTAAGCGTACCAAAATAACTGGATCACAATTTATTCTAAAAATTTCACAAACTTACTGGGTAGCCATGCAGTGAATATTCCACTTCCATCTTATAAAATTTAAATTAATCGATCGTCTTTGTTATCTCTTGATTTCTACTTTTTGTAAGTACTTAGTATTTAATATATTTAACCCTTTGCGGTCCGAATTATTTCGTTAATTTTGGTACTGAGCTAAATAAAATTAATTCTGCAATATTTGCTATCATTAGTTATTCATTTTTTAAAATTATATCAATAACTATAGATATTGACGGACATTTAGGTGGTATTACAAAATCATTGTGAAATTGGAATTATCGATATTAAATTGTCAGAAGAAAAACAATCAAGAGAATATCTATGTCGAGTACTGCTCGACATAGGACCGCAAAGGGTTAAATATAATAGATGTAATGCTCGTGGTTATAGCGTTAAGAATTAAATTGCTGAATTTTTTGTCTTGATAGATTTCAGAAAATTTAAAATCCTCGAATACTTATTCCTCTCCCATCAATATAAATCAGTATTGCAAAGCATTAACTTAAATATATCATTGATGAACTATGAATTACTGAAAAATCAACGTGTAAAAAACATTGCGTTCCATCACATTCACTCTGAAAATCTCAACCTCTCTAATTTCATTTTCTCCCTCATCGATATAAATCTATTTTGTAAATCACGATGTTAAATATATAGGTTATAATTTCTTTGATAAACCACCACCATTACCAACACCCTACCCCAACTTAACCCTCTTAGGCCGAATTTTCTGTGATATCCGAAGATTAATTGCACGATAGCACATTAAAAAATAATAAAAGTACTATTATAAATAATAAATTTTATTTGATTTCCAAACATTGGATTGTAAAGTATTCCATGATTCTGAAGAGGTAATTTAAAATATTTGAGAAAGTTAAAAAATCGATTTTGAAAAGTGCAAGCTTAGATTTGTTTTGTGTTACTTCAAAGTTACAAGGGCCCATAGAGGGTTAATCTCGATTCCTGAAAAAACGGCATCCAAAAAACAGTGCATTCCGTCACTTTTACCATGCACTGCATCATCCACCCCCTGGAATTTCTTTCCAGAAGGCGGAAGTATCCCTTCACTCTCATTTCTCGATAAGAGTAAATAATCATCGGTCGTTAAGGGGAGAACATAGAACGAACGATGGCATTCTAGGGGATAAAAGGCACGGACGGTTCGTCGTTAAGCTATCTTCGAATTTAAGACGGATCGCGGTAACATCGCCCGAAGGGTGCCAACGAAACCAACCGCAGTTTCGAAACTCGAGCTTCCGTCGAATGAAAAATAATACTGACTCGAGCCATCGTTCTAACGGGGGTAGATACACCCTCCTAAGGGGTAGCCGTGGGTGGCATGCCGCTCGACCGGGGTGAATTGCGGATAAAACGAGCGTGCTAAAAGGGGTCGCTGCTCTTTTCGTTGCGGCTTGCTGGCCGCTCGAATTTTGCTCAAGTGGAAGTCCTGATATGGGGGTTAGCAGGGATTAGGCGGAGCACGAATTGACCGGATGAGTGCAGTCGAATGTCATAGTTAATCGTCCTGGAAATTTGTCTTCTTTGGAAGTGGAAGTAATATTAGCATGGGATAAAATTAATGTTGATTATTTATACATAGAGGAGAGCGGGGCTAAAAGTTACCGAGGTAAGTGGTTCCGATTGAAATAACTCCGTGAGGAGAAGAGATTAGAATATTGTGTTAATTCGTAATGAAATGGAACGCCACATTGCACCGACAATAGCCATTTTAAACAAACGAGTGGGACCCGGAACAACGGAACGACAGCACGTACCTCGCTGGTCCATGTAAGAAAATATTTTCGCATTTGGTTTTTGTGGTCTATCTCACGAATGATTCGTACGATATTGTTGAGTAGTACTTAAATAAACAGACTTGGTTTAATCATTTATTGTTTTTTATTCCACAAATAATAGCTTTAACAGATATGGTAACAACTTACCCCGACTTGAGGCAAGTTGTTACTTTCGGACTTTAGGCATTAAAAAATTAGTAATAAAAGAATCTCTCAAAAAATGACCCAAATAACTGTCTTAATATCAAAGTTACATATGTAAGTTGATTTTGATCGCATCGTATGAATACTAAAAGCAAGTATTTTAACAAATTTTGAAGTTAACTAAAAATCGGAACTTTTAGCCCCGCTCACCCCTATATGTTTACTGTTCCCAAGGGTGAGGAAATGTTAAAGTCGTTCTGTAGGGGCCGGGGGGATGATTAATAAATAATTCTCATATAGAAAAAACGTAAACCTTTAATATTAACAACACTTCTAATGGCGGTCGGCAGAGAACTGACCTTTTTTCATTTTTTAAAAACAACCGTCGCACAGTGGTCGATTTCGCCGAAATCCTGGCCAAAACTATAAGGAGTTTTTCAATTTAGCTGAAAATTGGTATATTAGTATTATTTTGGTCGCTGATTAAGAATCCGAACTCAGAATTTCCAAAAACAAAATGGCGGCTCTAATATGGCGGGTGCGAGTATCGAAAAATTGTCGGATCGGCACGAAAATCAGTAGTCTTATGTTTTTCCAATCGCTGATTAAGAATCCAAACTCAGAATTTCCAAAAACAAAATGGCGGCTTTAATATGGTGGGTGCGAGTATCGAAAAATTGTCGGATCGGCACGAAAATCAGTAGTCTTATGTTTTTCTGGTCGCTGATTAAGAATCCGAACTCAGAATTTCCAAAAACAAAATGGCGGCTCTAATATGGCGGGTGCGAGTATCGAAAAATTGTCGGATCGGCACGAAAATCAGTAGTCTTATGTTTTTCCGGTTGCTGATTAAAAATCCGAACTCAGAATTTCCAAAAACAAAATGGTAGACACAGTATTCATTAGGTAAAGCACGAGAGCCCGGCTCTATGTCATAAATGCACTTCCCCGGGCATGGCGCGCGCGACAAACAAATAACAATAACTCGAAGAATCGCGAAAAGTCGCAAGAAAACTCAACGAGGTCTTCTTCGGGAAGCTTCAAAGTTTAATTTAAAAAAAAATATATTATGTTATTCCACGGACTTCTGCAGTTTTAATGATATTTATTGCAGCAGTCCCTGTATCCTAATACAAGCATGTCATTGCTGTTCCATCTCCGAATTTCCCTTTGCTTAATAAAAATTTCGGTCGAAGGAGAAAGATGAAACATTGTAAGGAACAAATATTTCCCTCATACCTGCAACTAGCCAGATTCTCATTAGAATCGTCAAAGATCTTTCGGTTTATGACGGTAAGCGGTCGAGGTAGCCGCGGCTATCTATTGTTGCCTCGAAACAATAGACCACCAGCTTGTTTAAACTCATTCCGATTTTTAACCCCATGAAATAAACATATTATTTCGTTAATTGCCAGGTTGATCTTAGAGAAGGATTAGCAGTATTCATTAGGTAAAGCACGAAAGCCCGGCTCTATGCATAAATGCACTTCCCCGAGCATGGCGCGCGCGACAAACAAATAACAATTACTCGAAGAATCGCAAAAAGTCGCAAGAAAACTCAACGAGGTCTTCTTCGGGAAGCTTCAAAGTTTAATTTAAAAAAAAAATCACGGCAGCAATTTGCAGCATTCACAACTATTTCATTAGCAAAAGGAAAAAAATGTATAGGTTTTACGTTCAGTACCAACAGAGTTGTAAAATATTAAATAAAAAAATGAAACCAAGATATTTATAAATTAAAAGTATGATAAATAGCTACCAATACTGAAAAAGTGGATCAAACTTTAATTTCACATTGAAAACGTATTCTCAATTTCGACGTGAAAACGTTACATTATTTAAGTGCCAACTTTGACATTGCATATCTCTAAGAGTATTGTTCAATAAAAATTTTTATTAATGGAAAACAATGCTCTGATGTGTTACAAATCAAACGCAATTGCTAAATTTAGAAAATTCTAAAAAAAAATTTTGGGGTTTTGGCCAGGATTTCGGCGAAATCGACCACTGTGCGTCGTCAGGGCGATCTGACGCACACGATCGCTGACGCGCGTAATTTTACATAAAATAGCGCGCAAAGTACATAAAATGCGCCAACGCGCTCGCGCTCTTACAGTTCAGAAATAAAATTAAAATTTTGTACGGAATTTGATATTCTGGAGGAACACAACAAGTAATTATTTCAATAAAAAGAAAGCAGTAATAGTAACAAGCGTGTAGAGAATAATTGGGGTAGCAAATTCGAGTCATAATAGAATACAACATGATGTTAGTTTCCTGGTTGTTGAAAAAAGTTTAGCCTAGCCTATGATGCCTTGACCATCATTTGTTTAAGTATTGCTGCAGCTACTTTTTTATTCCTTAAGACTGCTTTTGGTTTGGGTAGTATCCACAAGTAAAATGGCTATCTGTAATGATCAGATGGTGGTTGCAACTAACGTTGAATGTTATTGTAAGGTTTAGAATTTTGAAATTTGTGTAGGTATAGTTAATTTCAGTACAACTATAGTACACCTTTGCGATTCATTGTTATTGTCTTGCTTATTTCAGACGTCGATCATTCATGATTCAAGATTTGAATCAGTCAGTTTGAATTCAAATCCTTATCACCTTCAATAAATTTTTCCTACTAGTTGACAAACTGTTTGAAGCACCACGAGTTTGGAACATTACACCTTCAACCAACAGTTATAATCGAAAAACTCCTTGTTTTTACATTAAACGGAAACATGAATACTAATAGACCGATGCAAAAATAAATTATTACATTAAATAATATTCAAAAAATTACGCAAAGCTTGTATAAACCACAATAAGAAGAATTTGAACAAAATTTTAAAATTTTACTCAAAGTAATTTGATACAGTGTTCTTGTTACCTCTCACGAAAATATATCGTGAAAGAAAGCCTGGAAGAACAGTGCAATGATGATGCAATATTACATTGCCGGTTTCTTTGTTCAATTTACTACGTTCACTTTTTGCGAATGAATATGCTAGAGTGTTTATGCAGAGTGGTCGCTCTGTACAAAATGCCTTCAGCTAAAATTCCGGCATATGTCTATCATTGCCGTACATTGTTCTTTCCTACTTATTTAGTTTATCCACCCGTCCATTACACTCCTTCACTTTTTTCATTCATCTTTCCGTCTTTTTACATATTGAGGAATATCTTTTTCGAAATTCTCTACTCTGTTAAATTCAACAAATCGTGAACCTTGCCGAAGACAATGTCACTTCAGCGCGTTTCCTTTTTATGATTCTATTCGCACGAATTGATAGAATTTATCGTAGTCATTCTGCTTGCAAATAGCTGGCAATAAAATCCAGATGAGGAATACAAATCTATAACGGTCATTCAAACGTGTGCTCTGTTTATAGTCATTGCAAAAAAAGAGATATAAATTGATCCTCCGTTGTTTTAATCGCGCATCGAGAGTTACGTAACTTTATACGATTTTATCAGACCTCGAAGTAAATTACAAGTACACGAGCTTAATTACATGCGATGGATATCGAGACTAGAACTTTTAATAAGATATTTTCACTTTGCGATGGAATATTAGGGAGCAATATTAAATCACATTGCACATGCCACAAACGACAGATCGATAAGACATTTTCAACAATGATCGCTCCACAGGATGACCTAAAAATCGCGGTACCGTATTAATATAATTACTTTCCTATTATTAATTTTTTTCTACTTATCTCTTGTTTTGTAATGGCGACTGACAAACGTGTCATAGTAAATGGAATTTTGATCTTCTCACATCAATCTCTTGCTGATATTAAAACAAACACTGGTTAAGCGAGTTTGAAAGTTTTAACCGTTTTTATAAATCGTAGTTATAAATACAGTTATACGTTTCTGCGTTTTTATTTAGGAAACAAATTTTTTTCCCAAGTTTCACTGTTTGCGAGACTTCTGAAATGGAGATCGTAAATTAATTTCTTATCACCGATAGAATTTTCATTTGAGAGCTATATTTGTCTTTTGGGAGCTTTTATTTTATGAGATATATGTGCACACATTATTTATGTACCTGTGTATATAATTGCATAAACATTTATTTCAATAGACAGCTAAAAATTGTTACGCAAAGTAATACAAATCAGAAGTAGTGAAGTACAAATTAATTTCTTTTTATCGTATTGATAGCTATAAATACATCAGTCATACCTAACCAATTCTGTTTTTTTTTAAATTTGTAATCACATTTAATCAAAGATGCCAGTATTTTATTCCCTCGTTTAGAGTAATCGTCAGAGATAATTGCAGTTATGTTATAATTCCTCAGAAAGAAGAATATTTCTTGAAAAGCTGCTTACTAATTAAATTTTTGAAGCCATGAAATATACGACTCCACTTTATTCGGATTTCTAATTCAATCATGTTCTACGTTTAATTGGAATCTTTAAAAAGGAGTATTAAATACACATACATCGGAACGTCCTTTGCCCGTATAATATTCATCAAAAGCTGAATGTAAATCCGAAAATAATGACCATCCCGTGCTTTTAATAAGTTTCTATCGTAATGACATAACATAATAAATCCCAGTAAAATCACGTAATCCTTAACGCAGACAATCCATGACTTACGTAAAATAAAACCGTAAACATAACGTGCAACTTTTATATTAAAATTCTATCGCTTTTCTAGATGAATTTTTTTTCTTTTTTTTTTGTACGTAGAATTTAACAGTCGCAAGGGAAGAGCAGCGTTTTTGCGTCGGTCGATGCAAGACAGAAATTGACAGGGCACTCCCGGGAATGAGTTTGACAGGTGAAATATTCTTCAACGAAATAGTTCGCATAAATATATTTCGTTGTGGCAATTTCGAAGTGGCAATCATTTTTACCCGAAGAATCGACGCATCGCACGTTACCTCGACGTTACGAATTTTGAAATTCCTGGATATTTCTCTTTTTTTTGTATTTTTTACGTTGGAATATCACGCTCGGAATGCCATTTTAATCTCAAATTGAGAAATAATAAACAAAATATTTTTTCATTTGAAATCTCTATCAATAATTAGTGTTTACATCAACACTTTAAACGATCTTTACAAAGTGGCACCTGCAGGATAAAATATAGCGAATAAATTGATAAGTTGTTATCCTGAACGCATTGTTAGGTTTAATGTTAGATTTTTAGAGATTTATATATTTATAAACAGTTTTATAAGATATTCTAATTTTTCAAGAAAATATCAATATATCTGAAAGTTCATTGTAAGTCACAAGCGTTGAGGTTTTTTCTTTTTTTCCTCAAATCAATATTCTAACACTAATATTGTAATTCTTAAGCGCACTTTAATATTTTCTTTAGCATGTTACATAAACTGTTCGTTTGAAAACATGTAAATAACTTAGTATAAGCCTGATTTACTGTATTGAATAAAGTTATTATTATTACTATTATTGAAAATCATCTTTTACATTTCTTCATTTTTAATTACTGTAGCTGCTTAGCCTAGGACTTACTGTTTTGGCTGAGTTCCAAAACGATAACTCTTTTCTATCATTACTTATTCATTTTTTTTTATTGATATCAATAACTACAGGCACTGACAGATAATTAGGCGATATTACAAAATCATTATGAAATTTAAAAGTCGATATTAAAGTGATGTTAAAGTCGGGCAGTACTCGACATAGGATCGTAAAGGGTTAATGCTATATTTTCCAATTTACATAAGAATAATTTTTCCATGCGTAACGGAAAACTTGTAATTCGTATTCACTAATAGAACTTTCACCTTCTTACACACCATAGCATCTTAAGGTAGTTCTAGGCACTTATAATTTTTCGATAGATTTCCTTAAAATTTTGAAAATATATTCTTCATGATATTTTATAATTATAACCGGAATCTCAACGAGTTCGTCCACACGGTTTATGAATAAATCGTGTTTGAAAATAACATATTTAACATGGGCCTTATGGAAAAGAATTTTTGCTGAGTCCGTAAAATCTTTTTTTATTTTTCTAATGGAAATTGGCAATGTATTATTTTATGCTTTTGGAATATTATTGAATTTTTTCATAATTTTTTACTTCATAGTTATAGAGAAAGATGTTTTTTAATGTCTAAGAAGTGAATGAAATGACCTCTGTGAAGTTAGCCCCTGCATTAATTCTTACGCAACTTTTTTCATTTCTAATGAAAAAAGAAACTTTTAGTTTTGAATCCAGCTAGAACTACCTTAAACATGTATGACATACATCCTTTGAACTCCTAGCTTTACCATTAAGACTCTCAAAATGGTTCAAATAATTTATTCCAAATTTATTGTGAATATTTCCAGAAATTTCTAATGCTCTTTTTTTTTCAATTTCCTACTCCTACATTTTATCCTACAAACAATTAAGTCGGTAAAGTTTTTAACTGTTGGATCAATCGTCAGAAGATTTCGTTCCAATGTTCAAAAAGTCTACATTCTTGTACAAAGTTCCTCGTTCTTTCTCTCAACCATGTTGTCTTCTCAATTGTCAAAAGACAAAGATCGACAGGACGCTCTTGGAGAATCGTATCGCGTACACGATATCCTGGAATTCTTCCACGTTAACGGCGAAACGAGGGACGCGGTAAAACGAATACAGATAGAAATGTACCATCTCGATGAAATCGCTCCTACGGAATGGCATTGTCGTTAGCGCGAAATTCTCGGTCTTCCTCTAGAAATACTGAAATGCCTTTTTGCACCCTTTTGCCGTCTGTGAAACACCTATCTCTTATTTTTTACATTCTCATCGCGATTCCTTCTCCGTCCTTAAGTTCACTTACTCGACCTTATTCCACCTTTTGGCTCCTCAGTATCCGTGAGATTCCGATTGTTTTCTAAATGGATACTTCCTATGGGTTCCGTTTCTTTTTCTTTATCCAAGATATCTCGAGAATTCTGCCCACGACGATATTGCGCCGGTGAATACGGTCGTGTGCAGTTTTCACGGACGATTGTAATAATTTTCTTGGGTTTCCGAAGGTTTCCAATGGTGGAAGGAATGCTTTAGAATTTTTCACAGCTTCGTACACATGTTGGAAACTAAATTGCAAGTGATGTAGAAAAATACATAGTGATAATGTCATCAAACGAAAGTAGAGCTTAATCATTAACAAGTGAAGTCATTTAAATATGTGCCGCCCGAAATGACATTTTATATATTTGATTTCTACGTGGAAAATATGATTTTGTTTAGCTTTCAACGATGCATACAATTCTCGCGGATATTAAATTTGTATTTTATACTGTTTCGATATTTCATGTGATACATGTCAACCGAACGTGTGTATGTGTTGCCATGTTTGCTTTTAAACTCTAGACGTTCTCCAATTATTTTTATTGATTGTATAAATGATTCAATTTAATGGGAGAAAGAGGATGAAATAAATTATTTGCTCTGGTAGCAAGCGTCCTTTGATAAGTACTGTCGCAATTAATAAAATATATTTGCGTCTGTTGTATTTCAACCAGTCGCAAATTGCATTCGGTGTAAACAAAATGATAGAGAAAAAATGATCTCGCAGTTCTTTCAATTATTATCAAACTCTTTTTTATAGAATAACATTTTATGGAATTATATAATAATTAACATATCTCGGAATTTAGTAACATTAATTCTATTAAGTGCTTCATGTACAATTTAAGAATAATCTTGAATCTTCATTTAAACATAATTTGATACGTACAGTGACTGTTATTACGTAATATTAAATCCCAAAATAATTGAAGGGTATTATAAAAAGTTATTTATCAACGTTACGTAAAGTTATTTATCAGTAAAAGACTAACGATATCTAACTATTGAACAATTAATAATATAATTATTTATCCTAAGAAGACAAAAGACTTAGAACTATGAGGAGAGTAAATGACAGTGTGATGGTGTTGTGTATTCCTAACCATAGGTTATTGCAAAGAATTTTTCTCTATTCTATTTTCCAATTCTTTATCAACTTCAAAGCACAGCTACACCTCGGTGCCCTTAATCATGCAAAATTCATTAAATAAGTTCAAAATTCTGCAGGTCTACGTGACCTTCGAATCTGTAAAACTACATTTGTGCCTGTCATAGCAAACGTATAAACACGTACAATGCGCACGTTTACCAGATGTGCGGAAAACGTACACAATCGAACGTTATAGCCAAACGCCAAGCCATTTTCAACGTAACGAGAGCGAAACGGTATTGCGCACGAAATTTTGACAGCGTCTACGTGAATGCCATCATTAATTGGCCACGTTCGGGTATTACGTTTTCAGACTGTGTAGCTGCTGCGCCAACGTTTCCACGTTCGCAAATAGCCATCGCTTATGGGTTTCCCGTACGAGTCTCTTTCAGTTCGGAAACCCGTCCGGTTTTATTAAAATTCTACGCTCCGATGGGTTATATGGCGTGACATCGATATCGCGTGTATACAGGATGTTTTAGAAATAGCTTGTCAAACTTTAAGTATACACTCTACTTATAGGAGGGTTCAAAAATAAGAATGGATACATGAAGGAAGCTACTTCCTTCTTAAAGGTTGAGACGACTTTTTATCTGCGACAGTATATAGTGAGAATACTTGCCAAGCTTAGAATAGTATAAATGACATTGTTACATACACTTTTGTTCAACAAGGGAGGAATAATATTTGCAATGGAATATTGAGTTTTGACGAGGAATTTTTATAAATTGTGATATATACACTAACTGTTTTTTTAATAATGTATTCTTGGCAATTAGAGTTCAACACTAGATCTACGGACGGACAATTCGATACGTTTAAAATTTTTTTGTATGATACACTGTTGCAAAAAGTCTGAAAAAATTACAGTCAATTATTTATAGCAAACTTGAGAAACTGTGAAAATATAAACGTGATCACATCAATAATCTAGCAAAAAATATAAACAATTGTTGGTTTTTAATTTTTTTGACTGATTTGTCACCGGCAAAAAAATCTCAGAAAATTACAAAATTATTAATTCCGGTACTGTGCAACTACATGTAAAAATATCAAAGTGGTCACTTCATATTTTCAATAAAAAATTAATGTTTATAAACTTTTTTGATTTTTTAAAAATCGGTTTTCCAGACAAAATATCTGAAAAAATTCCAATGTATGCACACCATTGGGTACAATATCTGTGATTTTTTCAGAATTTTTTATCAAGCCAAACGGGAGAAATCGAGCAAAAACTGAAAAACATGTTTTACCCCATAACTACCCCTACGGTAGGGGTACCAGGTTAAAACTTTGCAGGAAGGGTTTTTCCAAAGAGCACTATCAAATGGTATGCCTCAAGGTTAATTATCTTTGGGGGCACTTTTGCCATCCTTATCCGGCTATAACCTTTGATAGATGAAGGTCAAGACAAAATAAGTATTCAGCCGCACATCGATTGAACTTGTCAAAGTTCTTACAAACCGGACAGAGTTATCCCCATGAATCACAGCATATAAAGTAGACAGAAATGAAAACCGGAAAGTAAATTGTGCAATTTAATTTAAGTACTCTTAATCGATTTAACTGTTTACTCCGGTATTGTAGTGCACTCTCGGTGCAATGGAATGAAATACGGTGAGATCTTAATAGATCAATGTTTATGCGGCGCAAGATTTATTATCCTGGTTGACATCGTTCGTTTTGTACGCATCTCGGACTTCCGTAATAAACGATAAATCAAGGACGCTACGTGACACGAATATTACGAATATGTGTCAACGATTTGTCACGGATCATTACATACGAACAAATTGCAAAATGCGCATATGCCGCACGTAGTTGATTCTCGATTTTATTCGAGAACAAGCAATCGGTAACAATTGAATTGCTAGCAAGTTCTGTAAAAACTCTCGATTGTTTCGCCAATCCCGCCTCTAATTGCAAATTGTTGTAGAGTAACGATCCGTGCACTCGAGTGGCAGTTATTAACACATTGAACTCCAGAAAAATGCAACGGATGGTTGGCGTTACTGGATTCGATGCAATTTTTTTAATTGTTACAAATAATATTTTTAAATGTCTCAGTAAATTTAACAATAGAATACATGCATCCTATGATGGATGTATTATAGAATAACAGATTGTTACTTCGATAACATACACAGGGTGGGACAATATCTACGTACACTTTGCACATATCCATTATTTGTAATAACACGAAATAATGTTATATACAAAACTTGCACCACATAGAGGGTGGTATATTGTATCATCTTTATACAATCATTTTTTGCAGGGGTGAATGCACAGAGGAGATTTCAAAGTCGTCTTTTTTTTTTTAATGGAATAAGTTTTTTTTATCGTTCTAATAGCCATTCTAGAGATAATTTCAACGATCGTGGAAGATCATGGGAGGTCGAATGTCATAGTAAAATGATCTTTCTTAGATTACAGGAGTTGTTCGAAGTGGTGACCGTATATTGCAAGGGATCAGAAACAAGTCACTTGAGGGGAAATCGCACTGCGAGACAAAGAGAAAAAATAAAAAGCCGTGGAACTGTGTGAAAATCAAAACATTGACGTACGCACGATATTTTTATTATCAGATTGGTAGACACCGATTTTACCTACTTAAATGAATGTGAATAGCTACGGCTATGAATGAAGAGGAGAGCCGACATATAGAATAGAAAGAGATAGGTAGTGCGACAGCAGTGTCCGCTTACGTCCCAAGTCACTTCTTTCTGATCTCTTTCTATAACGGCGAATAGGGTAATTTGCACTTAGGATACGCCAAACAAAAGAACTTATACCATTTGGACTTGCATATATATTAAATAACTGGACTCGTCCGTACAGTAATTCGGTTTGTGCGGAAATGATGTAAATAGGCAGGGAATACAGGGTTTTTAAGGGACTCTTGGAGAAAGAGTGGGAGTGGTGATAATGGTGGCTGCAAGGCGAAGGTCATGATTGAGGTGTGAGATTTCGGACTTAAAATCGGAACAGTGATTTCGGTGACGGTGTTAGGGAGTTGAAAGGTCGGGATGAAAAAATAGGAGATCTGGACTTGAAGTGGTGATTTAGTGATGGTTATGGAATGGCGGATATTGAGCGAGCTGCAAAAAAAAATATTTGTGCTTATAAAAATATTTGAAACATTCCTTAACCGTTTGCGTACCACGAGCCACTTTCGCGCTCTTTCAGTTTTTGTGTCGAAAAACCCCAGGACATTTTTTCAATGTTGACAATTGAAGGAAGACTTTGTTAAGATATTTTGTTAAGAATGCATCAGGTTTTCCTTTTATAATATAAAGTAATTCCAAATTAGGATACAAGCACGAGAAGATTGTTCTTGTTGTGCACTACATAAAATAAAACACCAACTTTAGCTTATTTTGAAATAAAATCTCAAGAGCGCGAAAGTGGCTTTTGGCTATTAATCGAATAGTCGGTACATTACAACCGTTTGTGTCAATACAAAGTTTCAATCTTTGTATGCCCTATCATTTTGAAACATCGTGCATGCCCCATCGTCTTCAAATTTGTTATTCTAACACGTGTTGTACTTCATAGACTCTCGCTTCTGTAGAAAACGAAGTCGTTACTTTGCAATGACACATCGGAACGATAGACCCTCCCTGGGGACCAGGCCGACTTCAGGCCGGCACATAAATACCTTGTTTCAAGAAAAACTGTTGGCTTCTATACTTTTATGTAAATGAATGTTCTTGTAGCATTGTTTATGCTGTAGCAGTACATCACGTGTAGCTAGAAATATTAACATTCTAACAGTTCGTAACAGTAATATGAATCTGGAGTAATATAAGAAAGTTTATTTTACTATTATATTTGTTCTCGTATGATAGTTCGTTAAAATCGGTTCACATCAGTTATAATATTGCAAAAAAAAACATAGAATTCTATTTAAAAAATATAGAAGATTTTGTAATCTTCTTTACTCGTCTAAAAAATGTTTGTATCGTCCCCGTCTGTATTGAGCAAATTTTGTAAATAAAAACAATGCAAAATAGACATAGGTATTGCTCCAACCTGTACATTCTGAATAATGTTGATTATAATATTCTCATCGGCAGCTTGCTTGTACCAACATATAGAGAAAATTGTCTTAAAAATGACACATAGTCGTACAATGTTATTTATAGTCGCTATCCCATAAATTCCTTAAGACGAGAATAGAAAACTTTCCCTTGCCCAATGATTTTTGTCACGTATCATAGCAAGCCTAAAACGGGCTATGTATTTAAGAATTCTTTCTTCTATCGTGTCTATGTCACAATTACTAGAACGTAGATAGCATTCCAAAGTTATTATAATGCCGGAATAAACTAACTATTATGATATTATTTCATTAGTCCGGATGGCATCTGTTATTATTACATTTTTTAATTAACTATAAGAAAATGAATTTAAGAGCAAATATATCAAATAGGTACATTGGCAAAAGAAGAATTAAGGGATAAAGAGGATTATCAATACAATAACTTATACTTTCTCGGAGAGACGTGGAACATCTACTCTACAGTTTCCCTAAAAATTTAGAAAATTTTTATGAAAAATTAGAAACCAGTCACTTTTACTATCCTGATAGCTCTAGCGTTAATAAACCTACCAATTCTTATATCGAATAAATAACACCATCAGCCTTCATTCAAAACGACAAGAAAACATATTCTTTTTCATTTCACGTTAATAAAACAGGTCCCGAGTCGAAAATTTCAGTCCAAAATCCTCTTAAATGACCAACTAACCTAGGATATTTAGGCTGAATATGGAAAAATATGTTACATATAAAGGAATGCAAATTTTAATTCCACAATCGCCCTAAACTTGTTCATTTTTGCCAGTTTTGGCTAGTTTAGGATCAATTTAGGTTTCATACAGCCCAAAATAATCCTCAGCATTCTTATTTAGAAAATTAATCTAACAATAAGCCCAATCTTAAGCCATACATTCTATAATGAGGAGTTTTACAATTGTATTGGAATTGGAGTGATTTTAGGAGATTTAGAATTTATATGGAATAAAATGATAATTTAATTCCTACTTCCTCCTGAAAGCCCTATTTTTAGAATATGAGGCGACAGACTTGGAACTTCTGAAATATTTTTAGGGAATGTCAGATTAAGTTGGAATAAAAATTTTACCTGATCAGTCCATTTAACTCCTAAAAATCATATTTACAGGACTTTCAAGCGCGTAGACACACGAGTTGAGGATTTTGAGGTTTAAAATGGTATACATAATTAACACTAGAACTACCAAACCAGTCAAAATGACTGGTACACAACTTTTTCCAAAAATTTTCCAAGTTCATACAAGAGTCATAGAACGGAAATTCTGCGTTCATCACAAAAGACATAAATCACTGAATTGATCATCCTTTCTGTTACTTGATTTCTTCTTTTTAGAAGTACTAATTTAATATATTGAAATATGATAGATTGAACGCCGGTAGTTCTAGTGTTAAGCGGCAACTGAGAAATCAAAAGAATCTAGGATTTGAAGTTTCTTTTTAGACTGGACTTTTCGACTCAGGGTCTGACTTCAATATAAATGACATAACAGTGGAACTATTTCCTACAATATATTAATTTATCCTATGTTAATTCATTATCGAACTATTTTATCCAATGCATAGTTCTAAGTATTCTTTCATTTTAGTTAAATGTTCCACATAGTTCATACAGTTGGATTTATTTGTACGTTCATTTATCGGTATTACGAACGTCACTGAAGGCTAAAGAGTACCGTTAGCCAGACGTCGAAGAGGCACTCTCGGTACCGTGCGATTGAACGAGGCTTCAAGAACTCGTGGAAGTTTTGCATAATCCCAGAAAACCAGACTCCTCTATATCTATATTCTCGGCACGATTGAGCATACTAGCGTGAATGTTTGCATCGGCACATTATCGAAGGATATCTGCTGAAGAGATGATGAGAGAGAGAGAGAGAGGATGAGGTGAAAAGGGAGAATTAGAGAGATGCATCCAGCAAGAGACCTACATACTGAAAGACCAGAGCTGTAAAGAGAGAACAAGAAGAGTGAATAAGAAATAAAAAGATAATCCTGTAGAGTAGGGAAAAATAAAAAAAAAAGGTAACCGACTGAATGTACAAACAGGTATTAACGTCAATAGAATTTTCTATCTATTTCCCTTTAGTTCTGTTACCTCTTTTTCTTATTTTCCAATCCTTTATAGCAGCATTTCCTAACCTTTCGGCTCTTACGGAATCTTTGCGGCAATGTTGAAGCTCTAGAGAAGTCCAGTATCCATGTAGCAATATTCTTTCATAATATGAGATTTGAGAATGTTAGAAACTACAACTTATATTTGACGAGTAAACTTTAGGTATTATTTTTCTATTTTTACAAGACCCTTAACCCTTTGCGATCCTATGTTAAGCAGTAGTCGACGTTGTTTTCATTTGATTTGATTTTCTGACGATTTAATATCGACTTTCCTATTTCATAATGATTTTGTAATATCACCGGAATATTTGTCAGTATGTACCTATAGTTATTTGTATAATTAAAAAATAATAATAATCAACGGTAGAAAGTATTGTAAAAATAATTTTATTTAGCTCACTACAAAATTTACAAAATAATTCGGATCACAAAGGGTCAACCAATTGCCATACAATGACGAATGACACTCGTCATGAGGTAAATGAGATAGGAAATTTTCAAGTTTTCGGAAACCTATTAAATTGGAAATATTAATGAAACGCGACGGGATAATATTATTTTTCTAACGTCAACATTACGTTAAATTATACGGTATATCCAAAACCACTGATCAATTCTTCTTTAGTAATTGCATTCCAAACTAGAGTGGAGAAAGTGACAAAACAAATCGTAGGGCAAGGGGTTAACAATGTTTCGAGGAATCCTAAGATTCCAGGGAATCCTGGTTGGGAAAGGCAGCTTTATTATGTAATTCTTTGCAATAATAAGCCGTTATAAATTAACATTTAAGTACCAGCAGAAATTGCTACCGATTTCTTTGTTCTTTCTATTTTTATTTTTGCTTCTCACCACTCTATAGAGCAGTGGTGGCGAACCTTTTTGAGAAGTAGGTCAAATTTTGCTCAATATTTTTTTAAGTACTAGCGTGTATCACTTTTTTTGCTTGTCACTTATCCAGTGTCTACTGGGAAACATTGTTTTGTAAATTCGACATTGTAGATATTATAGATTCGATGTACAGATTTAACCCGCGGGTCATAGGTTCGCCACCACTACTCTAAACCTTTAACTTCATATCATCTGCAGCAGTGATGACGAATCTTTTTGAGGCGTAGATAAAATGTTGTTCATTATTTTTTTAAATAATACTTTGTGGGTCACCGAGTCAATGGCATAACTTGGAAAGGAGGAGGGGAGGATGCTTAAAAACTACTTTTTTTTTGGTTTTCAATTGGAAATATGTGTTATAAATTCGACATTGGATATATATGTAGGATCGTGAAAAAGAAAGGAGAGGCGCTCCTCGGTCACCCATCCAATGCAGGATCTCGGCCAGAGTAGCTGAACGTCGACGATCGCCTGGGTCGGCGCAGAACCACTGGGCCAGCGACCTCTCGCTGATGATAATTTCTTTTCACGTCCTTTTCTCTTTAGTTCTTTATAGGAGGGCTCCTCCGCCCCGATCCCACATATATACTTTACTTTTTTAGTATTTCTTATTGTCTGTTCTCCCTTTTATGATACAAAAAATAAGTTTATGAAAATCCTTAATGCCTTTTTTAAAAAAATACCTTAGTAACCTTTTACAACCACGGCCTCCATATTTCACATTCATAAGCAGAAGTTCGAGATAAAAATACAGAAAGAACATCGCATCAATCCAAACGGTACGCGATAACTGCACATAAGATGCTGCTTCTGCGATAGTCAAAAGTAGACCGGTGAATATTCAAATGTAACCGTGCATGGGTACTGTGACGTCAATCGATACGTGGTACATATCCTGTTGTCGGGATATTAGTGAGTCAATATTTGAAGCATTGAATTGATATGATGGTAGAGTTTGAATATCTCTACTGTCGAAATATTATCAGTAGTGACGTCCAACCCGAGCGAATGAATATTTGAAATAATAACAAGTACCTATATATACCCGACCTACACCACGGATGTTATCGGCGACATAGAATGGATTCTATCGGTCGAATTATCCACATTGACCGAATTTTTCTCATGCTTTGCATAGCAATTGCAAATACTCTCTGTTCCTATTTTCGACGATATTAACGTCCAGGTTATTGTTTAATTAATACAGCCAAATATACATTTCGAATAATATACGTATTCTTATCGTTGAGAATAATGTGAATTTCATTTAGCACGGATCTCTGGAAAACAAAGGTAATCAGATATCAACAGAGAATTGTTTTCACGTTCCGTAGAGTGAATAATTCTCGATAAATAGGATCGTTGGGAATATTCAACTGAATTTTCCTTGAAACAACGAGAATTACTGTTGTGAAAGATGAATGACGATGATAGGAGTTGTTTGACGATGGGTGGATATTTCGAGAAAATTCTTAGCACAAAAGCGAGTGATTAACGAAGCTAGAAATTACCGAATGCAATCTTCCTGAAGATAATAAGCTCCCTTTGTCGTTTGAATCGTACTGTGAAACGTCTGTCTGCAAAGTTTGACCGTTTTGATATAATACTCTCTCTGTCTCGGCCTTTCAAATGGGATTGTGTTTAATCGCGATTGATTTTGAAAATCATATAGGTCGTTGTAATCTTAATCTATGAAAGGGATTGTAAAAGTATTACGTTAATACTATCATTATTTTTCCAGTTTGAAATTTGCATTCGAATTATTTTTCCCGAGTAAAAATATGTAAAAGACGGGAAAAAAGCTGAAATAAGACTGAAAACAAGATTTTAGACGAAACAAATAATTGCTACTGAAAATTATCTGAAAATGTACTGAAGACATATGCTATTGAGAAAATTCAAATGGAATTGAGACTGAAACAAGACGGAAGAATTTTTCAGTTGAAACCGAGAATGAAGTCAGACTGAAAATTTTACATTGATCGGAAAGCAGACTGATTTGAGACTCATATATCAGTTAATTCCGACGAGTACTGAAAAGAAACTGAAAGTAAACAGAAATGTCTAAACTCCAGGACTTAGAATTTTTTCCGCTATGAGACTTATAAAAATTTCTAAATGTCAGACTAAGAAAATTTCTCGAATATCGGATTATTGTTAGAAAAAATTATCGAATATTGGACTTGAAAATTTTCAGATCGTTTTTAGTTTTTTTTTTTCGCTCACGATTTTCCGACTATTGTTCACTACCTCAGTTTTCCTTGAGTTAAGTTTCCGACTGTATATTAATATAGAAAAATGACGCGAATTTTCAGTCGGTTTTCACTTTTTTATTTTCACCCGGGTTTCTTTTGTGCTACGTACATAAAAAAATAGAGGACTAAAGTAATGCAATTCATCCTGATACAGTGTTTCAATACTAAAAAACAATAGTAAGTAATAAGAATTTTCGAAATTTTGAATGATATTAAAACGTGACATAAATATCTGTAGCAATTTTTAGCCAAGTATACAATTATGCTTCTGAATTAAAGTTTAAAAGGTATACAATTTCAACACTTTATTTTCTACTTAATATTTAAAATCAATGGGAAATAATCAAAAACGTAAGCTCTATAAATTGAGGACAGAATTCTAGAAATATTTCTATGAATCTATGACAATACAGTAATACAAAGTAAAAAATAGGAGAAACACTTAGCCTTATTTTCTTGAAAAACGAGGAAAAAGAAAGAAAACACTTTAATTTAGTTTCTATCGTTATCGTCCGAAGGAGTTAGAAATAATCTCTCCTTACCTTTTTTTTCTGATCTATTGTCAGCAGTTGATTAAAAGACTAATCGTTCCTCGGCGCAGTACAGTTGCATTAATTACATGGAAAGCTCCTTCAAGAACAGTGCCTGAACTACTGTAATTTATTTTCTACTTATACTGTTTCTGTAATTAACTGCTGTAGATGAAACTTTTATCAAAAGCTGTTTCTCACAGAATGCGCCGGATTGCTTAAAGAGCTCCTTTAAATGCGCCGACTAAAGTCTCTTGGAAGGTTTAACTTACACAGATTTTATGCATCACATTTTGTGGGATCGTCATACTTTGTTGACGTATCACGTTAAATTTATACTTGCCGCGAAAGCATCTACACTACCCTCTCCTGTACTTGACACGAGCATTATGGTGCGACGCTTCAAAATGCTTCCTTTATGGTGTTTATAACCGGTGACTACGACAACCATTTTTATGACGTGTTGTACAAAGAAAATACACATCTCATGTATTTAATACATCTATATACCGTGACCGTGCATATTATATTTTTGTTTTTCGTAACACTATACCAATATATAAAAATCTGCTTATCAAACTATATGAATATATCGAATTAACGAAATTCCTCAAGTATTGGAAATTGACCAAGTAATTCGTTTCGTAATATATTCAACTTTGTTGTCAAATTTGAAATTATCTACACCACAACTTGAATAATAAAAGAGCTGATGAATATGAAATCAGTCAAGTCTTTACTGTTGTATATTATAGGCCTTGCCATCCCTTCTTTTTTCATGTTAAAACAGTCTTGTACCGAATTAACTTTATATAAATTCTATATAATAAATAAATGTTTCAATTTTCACCATTATTAGTTTCTAGTTCTTTATTCAATAGGGCACTAAATTTTAG
Organism: Cerceris rybyensis; assembly: GCA_910591515.1. Classification (NCBI taxonomy): domain Eukaryota; kingdom Metazoa; phylum Arthropoda; class Insecta; order Hymenoptera; family Crabronidae; genus Cerceris; species Cerceris rybyensis. Next base: position 20,233,901 of record OU342790.1, read on the forward strand.
GAAATCAAACGAGACTAAAATAGAATTCAACAATTACTTAACGAAGTTAAAAAAAAAACTAGCAATCCTTCAAAGGAATTGCATAACGATTTTTTTCGAACAGTGATTTTAAGAATTCAAATCTCTGATACCAATATCTTTAGAAGCAAACATGGTTTCTTTCAATCTTCATATTTAAATACAAACATACTTAACCCTTAAATTCGCGGAGTTGCATTTCTGCAACATACTAATTCTATGAGAATAAAAAAAAAATCTGAACGGATTACTGTTTCTGAACGAACTTTGTCATAGACTATAGTGTACTTTGTAAATTTTTGACAGGTGCAGTGGCACCAACTTTCAAATGTTTTAATTATTTGTCAGTTTTAGCGGATTTTCATCGGCGCGGAAAAAAGTGATATTGGAATAACTTTCCTCGGTCTTTGTTATAATAGAGAAAATAACTGTTTTTCTAACTATCATAATAAATAGAACTATAATTAAGTACTATTATATTTCTTTATTCTATTTACATGAGTCAATAATTCCCCATACATCTGCTTATCTAGGAACGCGCAGTGTTGCATAAATGCAACAAAGGATTTTCAGGTAATTTAGAAGCTGAATTCTTTCAAAAGAATTTTTCCTATAATCTAAACTATATATGGATATTAAAAACATTTTTTCTGATTAAAAAAATAAAATCGCGAATTTAAGGGTTAACGGCATTGAATATATTTAAAAAATCTTTATTATTTCTCTTCATTCTTTTTTTTATATTTTTCCCATTTTCTAAAAACATTTTCCAACAAATCCGAATCTTCATCGGCGCGTGTACGCAGACCCATCAATGCGAACAGTGCGAACACGTTTGAAAATTGAATTTCATGAATGCTCAAAATTCCGTTTCCCATACGTTTTAAATCAGCATGTGACTTGTTGGTGCAGATGGTGCAAATGCGTTTTTGAAGCTTCGCCATAATGCAAGTTAAGCGTCATAAATTGCCTAGCCATAAACCTGTATATCATTCCCCGAATGCACAATCTTTCCGAACATAATTTCAAACCAACAGCTACGTAATAATACTAATAATGATTTATCATTCTAAGATATACGATAATGGTTCCAAACATTATACTTTCCACGCGTTGCAATTCCACGTAGATCAACCTATTCGAATATTCCAATTGCAATAACGATTCTCTTCGTATCGTAAACTTCGATAATCGGTGAATGGTATTACCAAAAGTTCGATAATTACGACGAATTAGTGGAGAGTACGATGTTATCCAGTGTGACCTACTGATAGTTTCGAAATTGCAAGTTTGGTACGTCTTAATGATCGACAGACATTTAACGTTTCGTTCGTGAAACTATCAATAAAAATTGATAGTTTACCGTAATATTCCAATAGCCATGAGGTCAACGATTATAACCGCTCCGTTTCAATAATTCGATTATGAATTTCTCGACGAAACTGAGACAATCAGTGGAGGGGTCCTTCTTCGTCGAAGGAGAATGGTTCAATACATAATCTCTTGCTCCACTTTGGCAGAATGGAATTCCACGGTACGCCGGAAGGATTGTCGAGATGCGGTCGATTTGAAATTCGGTTACAGGCCTCGTTACCCTCATTTCGCACCCCTTCGGGCTGTCGTCGTTCTCTCGATGGAAGCAGCTTCGAAAGTCCCATAGAAGGAGTTTCTCAACTCATTTTCACGAGCCGTTTGTGCCAGACGTTCGCAATACCTATGCGTAGATTTCCTATCCTTTATCCTTTCCTTCTTTCCTATCTTGCCGCTTGTCGTTGTCCAGTTTCTTTGCTTTCTTCGGATTTCTTAGTTTAACGTGCTCAACTCGCCTTTTCGAGACAAAGGGAAAAATAACGTGATTGTAGATGATGTTGGAGAACGTCAGCGCTTTTTGGTATTTTCGCATTCATAATACATTTCTCGAGGTAGTCAGGCGATGGAAATTTCGAGAAATTCGTGGCAGCTGTAATTTCATTTCGGACATTACGAGCATTCTGATTTAAGGAAAATTTAGTTAACTGTTATAATACGTTGGTTATATAGCTTAAAATTCTACTGTTGAATATTTGTCATTGTTAGTGTATGCTTTATTGATATTTTTCATATGTGACTTCGGCTGATTAATTAATTACATTAAGTTTTTACATTTGGTACGTTTTATGGACATGTATACAAGCGACTTGATAAACAGCATGATTTATTTAAAAATTTTAATTGCTACTACTACTGTACTATTACGTCACTAGCCAAAAAGTACCGGCAGCGTGCTCATAAGGGGAGTTGCTATGATTTTTTATAGAGTTAAAGCCTCGAACTACATTATTGTATGAATTAACCCTTTGAGGACTAGCGACGCATATATGCGGTCTGAGAAAAAATGTAGTTACAGTTTATCGCCATATGTATACACGATTCAAATTGAAAAATTGAAATAAAATCGGTGTGATGTGATTAAAAGTGGAGTAATTTGTAAGTCATATACATTAACAGCCCAAATTTCTGGTGAAATGATGGTTTTGGAACGCCGAATAAATGATTATCTGTCAATATTGAAAAATGTCCCCGTCCGCAAAGGGTTAACGTATTTTATTCCGCTCCTCCAGGAGGCCTAGAGGACTCAGAGAGTGGCTGAGTCCAAAGGGTATGGGCCTTACGACCCCAGAGCTCCGAGTAAGTTTGTTCCTCAGGCCCCGTCTGATCCTCGCAGGACGAGACGTGGCGATATCGAAGTGGCCGAGAAATATCAGCGTTCGATAATATTTCTTTATATAAAGAAATAATATCGTTCCATTCGATTTACAATTTTAAAATTAATTCTATGAGTAAGGAGAGCAGTTATGTCCACTTCACTGGCCACGAAGTACAATGGCGCGCCGCGTGTTGTCAAAACATATTCGGCGGAACTCAACAACCGTAACCTTCAGGTATCATTTCCGCGATTCTTAACACTTTACCGACCGGTATTTTTAACATCCTGCCCACTTCTAATCGGTCACTTAAACGCAATTATTTCCCTGATACTGATATCTCTTCGAAAATTGCAAAGTTTCTTCACTGAATCCTTGGCACAGTTAATCGAAATGAAAAATAATAATTTACTAATTACCGTTGCGACCAATTAAAAAGTTAAAAGTCCAAAAGTATTGGGCCCGAAAAGCCGATTAATCGGCTAACGGTCGGTAAAGTGTTAACAATAAGCATCTTCGATGCTCGCTTCGCAATCAGTTCCCCCGCGACCGCGGACGAGTAAGCAGTGCTCCGTGATCGGATTCAACTATTTTCACCTATTAGTGCACGTATATATTCGAAGACGAGATCCTGGATCACCAGATACCTCGCTTTGTGCAAACTACTTGCTAATTCGCCCTCAAAGTGGTATCAACCCTTAGTTGGCTCTTAGTACGTCTGGTCTCAGCCACCAAAGCAGTTCCACCGTAGACATTGTATATCCATTCTCAGCCGCTAAAGCAAAGAATCAACATGTTTCTGAGGTATATATAATTTTTACTAAGATTTTTGCGATTACACATTTTGTTCTTAATGAAATAGGACCGCAAGGAGTTAAATTCCTAACTTTTAAGTAAGAAGGACCTCTATTAAAAAGGGTAAAACGAGGTGAATCCAACCTTCCATTTTCTAATTTCGTATAAAAAATCGCAATATGTGTAGTTATAGTAATATTAATTAAATCGCATTACAATAACACGTGTAGTTTAGTGAACTGTACGTATTCGTGTATTATTCAACTAAAATACAATCGCGAAGGCACAATTAAAAGTTAATTTGCGTGAGAGCGGTTCGTTTTTGACAAATGGTTCCTCTCAGCCATTTTACCTACGTAACGAGATGAATGCGATGTGACAGGATTTTTTTGCGAACTTCCTTCGATCCAAGGGTGTAGAACAGGGGTGGCCAAACCGCGGCCCACATTGAACATTATTCCGTACCGCGAGATTTATCACACTTTTACAAAATACATATATTTTGTATATTCAAAACCTAACTGTCGAAACTATGAGAAAAAAATTAACTGTGATTTTAAAATAATATTCTTGGAAATATGTGACAGATATTGCCCGTTTTATTTGAGTTTACAATTATGTGTTCGTAGACTAATTAAATTATATTCTGCGAACTCATGATAGATAGGTAGATATTTCAATTTTTCACTCCGAAAAAATGACAATAGTGCGTATAAATCTAATATGGGAATATATAATTTTTTATGCGGCCCGCGGAGTTGTGATGCATTTTCAAAATGGCCCGCAAGATCATTTGGGTTGCCCACCTCTGGTGTGGAAAAACCCCTGAAAACTATGACGACTACTTGTGAAACACCCTGTACAGTTGAATATTCCACAGAAAGAACAGTATATAGCTACGGACGCAAACTATCATCGATATTGTATACAGAAATTAATTTAAAAAAGATCGAGTAAATCGAATCTAGCTAGATATAATTTTGCCATCTCCATATTTCTCAATTTTTCACAATACACTGATTTTCAATGCCATCAAAAAAGCAGAAAATCTGTTTTGAAAGAAGTGAAAACTACAGAAACTGTTTAACACTAGATTTACCAAACCAGTCAAAATGACTGGTGCACAATTTTTTCCAAAAATTCTACGGGTTTATGAGAGAGCCGTAGAATAAATATTCTTTGTCCATCGTATAAAACATAAATTACCGAATCTATCATCTTTTCCGCATCTTAATTTTCCTTGCTTTGAGGTACATATTTAACATATTTAAATATAGTAGATTTCACGCTGGTAAATCTAGTGTTAATGAACGTTTGATGATAGAACTCAGTATTCGTTCTTCACAAACGATTTCTTTTTTGCATTAATTCATTCATCATTCGAATCGATAGTGGAACACGTGGCGTGGAAACATTCAAAGTACTTTCACGTAGCAACGAAGAATCGAAAAAGTCATCGAAAGAACAATGAATTTAAAATGCAGCCTCGACACTTATTGTTTCAAGGCTCTTTAAAACTTTTGAAAGCCTTTTCTTTAACATTCCGAATCGGTTTTGCGAGATTTTTCAAGTCCAAGTAGCCACGTCCGACGACGACGGTTTTTCTTGCCGCTTTTCCTTTCTCCGCCAGCATTGTTTTTCTCTTCTCGTCTTTTCCCGCCTTGTTGCTTGTATACTGCCTCCAAACTCTGTTTCCCGTCTTCCACCGAGAACGAAGATAAAGCGACCTTCGATTTCGCCCGGAAGTCGAGTTACACCAGAGGCACAGACCTTGCTGGTTTTTACGTGCAGAAGGGCTAAATCGAAGTCTGCTATTGACAATTAATGATGACCCTACAAGTACTTTCAGTTTCAGCTGCTCCATTGATAAACGAATGCACATTCTCCGGTTTCAGCGTTTTACAAAAGTTAGCATCGCGTGACTGCCAAGTTCTGTTTGATTTTCGGTTATATTTTATGAAATAATATATCGTATTGCTATACTACTTGAAATGGAATACGGACGGTATTTGATATTCTTATATTTTTGCTGCCATTTAATCGACAGAGAGATGAGTTTATGAAAGTTCTGAGTTTTACGGTAATTTTGTTTATTTTTTGATACTTTAAAACTTTTGTTTTGTGTTAATTCGATATTTTGTTCTTTGTCGGTTTCAATCAAATTCTTTGTTTCTCAATTCATACAATACTTTGACTTCTATTAAAGTTTGTATCAAAATAGGTGGCGGGTTAATGTAGTTCTTGCACTTGACCAAAGTCTGCAAATAAATTTAATGTTAAAACATGATGTTCTTGAGATTGTCACGAACAAGTTACAAGCAAAAAAAAAGCTCAGTTACCGGGCATTACGATGAAAAAATCGAATTTAAAAATACAATTTCATACATTGACGTAAATGAGAGTGAGAGAGAGAGAAATAGTACTTCCGACTTTTTCGTTCAATTTTCCAATCTTCCATACTGCAAATACTTACGAAAAACGAGATCATTAATTCGGGAACGTTTTTGAATAGATATTTCACAAAAAAAATTGCAGCTGCCGAATATTTAATAAAGAAATTATTAATTGAAAACTATAAAATCATGCATTTCACGTTTACAATATGGCAACTGTTTGTGAATGAGAGTGTTTGGCAACGCCGCATTGTCGATAAGTACACGTACATCAAATTAAAAATTTTTTAAATCAATACTTCATTAAATTATCATTCGTTTTATAGAAATTCAATGGGGCCCATTCATAGCATCCATAAAATCCGCTCCTATGTGAAAGAACTACCTTAAGTGTTAGTAGCCGATTATTTATTTTTCAATACTAGGGATTTCGGATTGTATATTAAAATGTGGTTGGAATGTGGATTAATGTGCTACCAATTGAAATAGATTAAATTCTCGAATTTTCACTTAAAATTAACATTGACAAATTAAACTACGTTGAGAACACAATTCCTCAGAAGTGTAGGAAGTTAAACATTTGTGGTCATCCAGACAGACGATCCTTTTGCACTGAAGAGAGAACTGTTGTAATTTAGTCTCCGAGAAACACATTCAGCTACGGATCATTTCTCTCTTTGAGTCACTTGGGAATTCCTGACTCGAACGAGTAGATTCAACTGTGTCTGCATGCCTTTGAAGTTTGTTATGAGCACTTAATCGTTGTAATTGTTAACTTTCATTTTACATGATTTTTCAAATCGTGTTGGTGATATTATAAATAATTTCATAATTCAAGGATGCTGAAAGTGAATGTTAAGAAACAAAGAAAATCGTTAGTCTTACAATTCATCATTTTTTGACACACGATATTTCCTTAGCCAATTAGTAATCAGTTAATTTTAGTAGTTAGTTAATTTTATCTAAATTACTAGGCATGGGCACTACGGCCATTAAATCTGGCACATTTAAATACATTAAATAAGTACTTTGCAGACGCATGGAACAAGCGGGAAAAAATACCATTTGGGTAAATAATTTGTGTACTACAAAATAAGCGTGGAATATGTACTTTACTGCTATTCTACAAATTTGAAAAATATTTTTAAAAAAGTTAGAACCCATCGATTTGATGGCCGCCGTAGATCTACTGTTAGTCTTTGGAATTTGAAATTTGAAATTTGAAATTTAAAGCAGAATAACCGTTGCAAATTTTTTCTTACTGTAAAATGGACAGAAATATTTGTTGAATTGAACAAAATATCAGATAAGTAATCTCAAATCTCTTCTAACTTATATCGTATCTTTCAAATTTATATTATAATTATGGATATAATTAAAAAACGTTCGGTGAAGTCTACAATTTCATCGAGCTCTCTTGTTAATGACTTTCCATGAATGTATTTATGGCTTCGCAAGTGAATAAACGAATTTGTGGTAAAACCAATTCAGACTGTTCGTCGAATCAGCATCCTGAAGTTCACAAACTCTCGTGAACGTGTTAAACACTTTACCAATTTCAAATCGTTCACGAAATGATCGTAAATGTTGGGGGCAATGACGTAAATATCCGTCGAACCTTTTGATCTTGAGACATCCGATTATCACAGCCGAGGAAAGGAAGAAAATTAAAATTTTATTGTTTAGCTTAATTCTACTATATCCTTTCCATCATCCTTCATGAAAGCTACGGAAATGCTCTTATCGAAGAGAGGATTTCTGTAACATCGCTAGCTAAATCCTCCATGTTAGACGTCGTAAAGGCTGAACATCTCCTAACCTTCTACCTATCTCCCTAATCTTCTTTCGTTCTTCTCTCTCATCACCCTTTTCTCTCTCTCTCCCTTTCCCACATGCATTTTCTCACACTGTCATTCTTTCTCTAGCGAATTTCCTTGGTTTTACCATTTTGTTCTTGCCTTTTTCTTGTCAGAGAGGTAGAAAGATATTTCACTTTTGCATACGCACGATTAAATCATTCGTTATATCCAGAAAGACACCTCGTATCTTCAAACATACGATTTCTTCGTCTTTGTAATTTTTCGTCTCCCATAAATCACTGAAACTTCTGTAAGTTTGATCAATTTATTTAACCCTTTGACCTACGATTTCTTTTCTGACTGGACGTGTAATAGCTCAAAGTTAATTCTTGAAATCAAAAGTTCTCACTGATTCCTGCTATTTAATGTAGCTGAATGTAATGATATAATTAATAGTATAGAATTATTAATAGTATAGAAATAATAGTATAATATAACTGATGGTATAGAATTAACGAGACAGTTTCTTAACCAACTGATATCTTCAATTGAAAGACTTCAAAATTTCCTATTCCGTTTTCCGCACCGTGAGTGTCACACGTTATTATAGGCTAAGCTAAGGGGTTAATAATTGTAGGAGCGAGTTTCCTTACGAAGTAGCTTAGATTGAAATTTAATTAGGAAATTCTTTGAAACTATAAAAAAATTAGACAATGATGATGCTTTCGCTCAATTTTCACAGTTGATAAAAGAATACACTTTCATTGATATAGAAAATATAGTTTCTAGTAATATTAAGTCCATTATATAAAATTACACCAAATTAACACATTAAGCGTTCATTTGCTTATGTCTGTACAATAAGTAGGTAAAAAGAATATTTGATATTTTATACATTTTCGCAATAACTTTTTTCTCCGATCCAACGATTCTAACACCTTCATAATTCTTCATATCACGCGAAAGTTTCTAAAGGCGATCATTTTTCGATCTGAGAGGTGTAGAAATATCCATATAAAGAAATAAAAAATTCCGCATTATCGCGGGGCCAGCGCTTAATGGATTAATATTCAGAGTGGAAATCTTCAACCTTTTATATTAATTTCCCTTTCACCAAATTAATAAAGAGCTCCCCATAAAACGAAATGAATTCTCGTCGAAAGGTAGACATGTTGCAAATACTTTAAACGTTAAACAATGTCCAATATCAACATGGAAGAACTAACAAATGGAAAGCTCGACGTGAAACATCCCCAAACACATTAGCATTTTAGGAACCCTCCCCTAATTTTCAGTCAACGATCGTAATGTCGACTCTGGAAGTACTTTTTCCTCTTCGGGACTAAACGAAACGAAAAAAGATAATTAAGCAACCCCTCCACGATAGAAGGGGAAGCAGTCGTCTCTGAACGTGGGTCGAAACAGTTTTGCAAGTTTATAGGCTCCATTTTCATTCTCGTTTAGCACCCTTTCACGCCTTTCCGGGTTGTCGTTGTCATCGTTGTCATTGCCGTCGGCTTCGTTCGTCCCCTTTCTCTATAAAAGTCTCGAAATCCTAAAGAGTTTTCCAGGCCGTTTCTTCAAACCTTTCCCATCGAGTCCCAAAACTTTTCCAGGCTTGTATTTCGGTATGCCGACGTCTTTCTCTTCTCTCTAATTCACCGTCTTCTGTTCTTTCGCGATGTTTCCACTATTCTTCTCGTTATTCTCGCACTTCCTTCCTACGGTTTGCCCGCAAGTCGAAGACAAAGCAGCATTCAAATTCTCTCCGTCGGAATTAAAGCTTTCGTTCTGATTCGTACGAATGAAGCTTTTCAACGGAAGAAAATTAAGGGACCACCCATTTCCTCCTTCCGGCGATCGAATTCCGGGAGAAATTGGATGTTTAATGCGCTTTCCAAAATACTTTTCTTACAGGATTATAACTGATTGGGGAAAGTATTCGATGTGATAATTATTCTGGTCAGGGAATTGTGATTTTTCATTTCTGACTTACTGTAATGTAAGTTATTTGCAAAATTGTGCATCAGAAATTATCATTTCTAATGTGTTTATATTCATATCTGTTGTAGTAATATTAATTTTCAGAATTTGCCTCTTCTTGTTTTCAAGATTTTGTATTATTCTTTGATCTTAAATCTTTTCTTTACTTATGATAGTTTTGAGAGTTATTTAATCCCTTAAGGTAGTTCTAGGCACTTATCATTTTTCAATAGATTTCCTTAAAATTTTGAAAATATATTCTTCATGATATTTTATAATTATAACCGGAATCTCAACGAGTTCGTCCACACGGTTTATGTCCGTAAAATCTTTTTTTATTTTTGTAATTAAAAAACGAGTCGATGGATTCTAATAAAAAATTAGCAATGTATTATTTTATGCTTTTGGAATGTTATTGAATTTTTTCATAGTTTTTTACTTCATAGTTATAGAGAAAGATGTTTTTTAATGTCTAAAAAGTGAATGAAATGACCTCTGTGAAGTTAGCCCCTGCATTAATTCTTACGCAATTTTTTTCATTTCTAATGAAAAAAGAAACTTTTGGTTCTGAATCCAGCTAGAACTGCCGTAAGTTCGATACTACAATGACAATGGAAGAAAGGCTCGGTTCCGCCTTAAAAGCAGATATAGAATACGATCTTATCTTTCTTCGAATATTGACGTCACGTATAATAATTCTGAGATGTATATATATCCTTTGACATTTTATATGGAGAGAATTCCTATTTTTCTCTTTCGCGCATACGAAGATTTAGTACGTAAAACGAAGAGAAATATTTTTCCATATCCCTCTAAGGATATTTCGAACGAGATTTTTTAAGAATTTTTTAAAACTTAATCAGCTTATCACTGCCGAGATTTAGTTTGCACAATTAATAAGAATAAATATTATATATTCTTTCTGCAAATAAATTTGTTCACATTGTAAAATAAAGATGAAATTTTTTTCGCTTTAGGTAACATTTTCAGAAAAGTGTTTATCAAAGGAAGCATAAAAATTGCAAAGTATTATTTGAAAGGTATTGTTAAACATAAAACTACTAAACTATAATATGTGAATTTACATCGTTTCAAGTGTGCATCGATACAAAATTTGTACTTTGCATCTCCCAAAAACTCTAAAATGCGCTCATCAACAATATCACACCCCCATCATAATTCTTCCTTCCTGACGTTTCCCGAAATTACTAGTTACTTCGATAAAATTAAAACAACGCTATAATTATTAAGAAATTTCCAAAGCAACGATCCCCACCGAATATTTTACCTCGAAAACTTCTTCCCATGCATTATTAATATGCATCGACTGCTTCGCAATTTTTTCCCCAAAGTTTCCCGCGGTATTCTCATTATGCAATGCGGGTCTAAAAGTTCCAAGGAATTTTCCTTGCAACAGCGCGGTATAACAATTACCCTCGTTGCAATTCCCCAGGAATTAAAGTTTCTCATTGTCGATGATAAACTGTACGAGAACAAAGGAAAGGGAGATAGGAAAGTTGTATACCGTTCCTCGAACAGACCAGAAATGCAGACATCATCGACTTTCGTTTGAGAAGGAAGGAATTTCTCTCCCAAAGAGGCAATTAAAGGTCCTCGGCTAGATGGTACGATCGAATCTAGAAAACCACGAACCGAGCCGAGGAAAAAGGTTTGCGTGGAAAAAGGGAGAAAGAGACGCGCATTTCGCGACAACGACCCCTTTCTTTTTTCGAGCCATCTCCTCGTCCATCTGCCCCTTTTCTCGTCCTTGCTCGTGTGTTCGTTCATACGAGCCACCGAAAGAAAGCTTTTAAATTATTGCCGACTTACGGGAAACCCCCTTTTCCGCGTTGCGTTAATTTCACGGTGAAGGAAGAAGAGAAAGTAGTAGAAGTAAAAATAGAAAAAGAGGAATCCCACCTTCCGGCGATGGCTGCTCTTGCATCGGTTATCTCTCAATGGTGGATGCTGCGATTGATTTCTTACGAACGAAAGAACATTCTATTTGACCTGTCACTTCATTAGTAAGAGTTACCATTGGTAATTGCAGGTCGACAGTGCGAAATGTAATCAAGGAAGTGCGAGCTCAACGATGAATTTACATAGGGTGAATAGGGATAAATGTGCGGGTAGATATCAAAATGAAAAAGGGTATGGGTCACGTGTGCGAGGTTAATCAGAGTTTTGTGCGAAAATTGAATAATATATTAAAGACTGGAGGGTTTCTTGTAGATTAGAGAATACATTATCATAATATGGTAAATATCAATTATTCATGTGAAAAGTTATATAAAGTTTCGTGTATGCACACGGGGTAGGTTTACTCGTACGCTTGTACCGTGGATCTTGGAATTAAATTGTTGTCAAGATCATGGAGATGCGGTTGAGCTATGGTTATTTTTGATGAATTTTACTTCGATGATTCTTTGTAATATTCTTTATGATATAGATTGTACATTTTTAGTGTGCTATTTCAAGGTACTGATAAGTTTCATGAATTGTATGTCTGTGTCTTTTTTTGTTTTATTTATTGATATTTACTTCTGTATTTTGTAAATTTTGCAATTTTTTCACGTATGTAGCGAGTAATCTTTGCAAATTGTCGGAATAACTTGACACTAAGAATTAATTTTGCCAACATTCTGGAAACTTTTTCTAATATCTCTCTCGATATTTCTTTTCAAAGTTTTTCGTGACTGCGGCTACAAATCATTTTTTGAAGTCAAGAATTGTTTGTGCATGGTAGCACAAACTTCGTCTAACTTTTTAATAGGAATGAAATTTGATTAATGGAGTAGTAATTAGAGCGTGTCCAATCTGTCTTCGTATTCTGAAGTTTTTTCCGTAATAGCAATGAATCATTGAGATTCAAAATAAATATACTTTATATATAAAATTGTACTATATTTGACATTTTATTCTACACGGTTTTATTTTCTTCTTCAATCTCTTACGTTAATAAAAAGAAAGAGAAGCAGGATAAAAACAGGGAAAACTGGGAAATGTCGTGCAAAAAGGCATGCCAATATCTATGCTAACAACGCTTTGCTCTGTTCATACTTTTACCTGGCAACGACTCTTGCGAACACTCGCGAACTTTTCTCGATCACACCTTAAACACCCACCATTTCTTTTTTATCGCATTTATTCTTTCTCTCCTCGCATCTTCATGCTCTCATTTACATTTTCATCGCGATTTAGGTCTACAATACGTCTCATCTTAAACGATTCATGAAATGTGTCCAATACGATTAGTAATACGAAAATGTATGAACTGTCGGCTTAAAAAATATATTATATAATTTCAAAGAAACTTTAATAATATGTGGAATATCGTGTTCACTACCGTTCAACACATTACATTTAACACTAGAACTACCAAGGAAGTCAAAATAATTCGTTCCCAATTTTCTCCAAAATTTCTCCAAGTTTATAGGATAGCCAAAGAGCAGGAATTCTACGTTGATCTTATAAAATACAGATTACCAAATAAATCATCCTTTCCACATTTTCATGTCTCTTTTTCCAAAGTACGTATTTAATATATTAAAAGATAATAGATTTAAGGGCGGTAGTTTTAGTGTTAAAAATTTCCATAATGAAGAAAGTCGTCATGTCTATTCGACATTACTTCCTCGTATGACGAAATTTTTCGTTTCGGTTAACAAAAAATTTTTTATTTCTCAGTTAGCTGTATTAATATACATATTATTAACACGTTGACTGCCATGGGGGTCACCGGTAACCGGCGCTACTAAATTCAATGAAATTTAATGTAACTTTTAAATTACAATATTTATGAATTTTTTAACGTATCACGTAATTAAATATTGACGTTAAAAATATAAACGTCTCCCGAATATCTATCTATCACTGTCTTTAAAGTTTTTACTTTATAAAAATGTGAATTTAATAGAAAAAGTTTCACTTCAGCGAAAATGATGAAACTAGCGAAATACCAGTGGCGTTCAATGTGTTAATCCATTGCCTGCCAAAGTTTCTGGAAGAAATATTGTCATAGTGTTAAAATGAAAATAGTTCATGAAATTTTCTGTTTAAAAGTACATTTAAAAAAGGCTCCCTTGAAGACATTCAATTTCAAGAGCATGTCAAATATTGTAATTGAATGCTAAAAGACTTAGAAAATGAGTAAGTTCACAAATTGAGATCATGGAAGGTAATGGGTTAATACATCTATGTTTCAATCATCTGCGGCTTCCTTGCGATAGTCTACAATTCATGCTTATTTCCAACACTCCACATTCTCCGTCTTATTGTTAGTGCAGCAACTTCCGACGCAAACGAGCAATTCCTCCGTTGCACTGGTTCGGTGTCAAAATCATTTCTGATTGTCTAGCTCCACTTGACACCAAGACAGGGTCGAGGGTCTTAAAAAATGCAGAAACTTCAACGACCCTGGAGCCATGGAGGCATGTACCACAGCTTGAGGCTGCCTAGACGAGTACGTGTTGTAGCTCGTTTGAAATTAATAATCCGCTGCTGCGAAAACAAAGCGCGGAAATGTTTATGGTGTGAGAGAAGGACATGTATTTTTCAGAGTTATTTCACGTATTTTATAATTTCGGAGAATTTTTACTTACGTTCATTACATATTCTCATATCGTGCAGTGTCTTGTTTTCAACACTTTTTCGTCTTTGTTGTATACGACGTTTGTGAAATTAATTTAATCAAGCTTATTGAAACGCTGAACACTGGTAGTATTTCAGATGGTCTGTGAATTTTATGTCAATCTAATATTTTAAATTAAAATCATATCTTTCTGTAGTGAAGATGTTAAATTGTGCAAATTGTAAATATAAATGTACTAAACTTTTGCTTAGCTTGTATTAGAATTTTAATATTGTATACATTGGCAGATTTGTAAATATTACGGTTTAATCTTTCGTGTTACAATGTTGACTCACCTTTGTGTAATAGAAAATGAGAACAAGAGGCTTTAAATTCCAGAAACTATGAGATTTACAAGTTTACTGCGACTAAACATCAATGAACAAGTATTATCTTAATAATTTTATTTAAAATTTACAGTATCGCTTAAAATAATTTGTATATTTATATTTCTGTAATTTCCTACTTGTCTATGATACAGGTAGACCAAAACATAATTGTAAAACAAAGGATTAAAATCCACAAAAAAAAAATTCTATTGTGAAATTAGCAAGGTCGATCGTCGATGACCTGTACGTCTTAATGTATGATTGTTTAACAATATTCTCATTGCTTAACCTGCAAATTATGAATAGCAATTTTGAAGTTTATTTACAGTATGATAGATCATCCCCCTTTAAGAAGGAACTTACACCATGATTGCACCACTCAATCACTCAGCATAGATCAATTTTACCCATTGTAGTAACATTTCATCTACCTGCAGTTCCTCTGCACCAAATCAGTGGAACGTTTGCCAATTTTTAATTAGACTTTTAGTAAAAGGCTATATATTGTTACGAGTCGACCGCGCACGCCTTGTCCTTTCACACATAATTAATTAAAACACAATTTAAAAGCGATAACATTTATTTAAGAGAGCACGTCCGTCTAAAAGGACCACCGTCCGTAGAATCTCTACTCTTTTTATTTAACAAACAATTGACATGTCTCGTTACCCAGTAACATTGAATCTACTGGGTGCTTCGTAACACTATGCTTCGTAACAATATTTTTAAGTATTTGGGTCGTTAACTTTACTAAAATCCAGAAGAAAAGCTAATAGGAAAATGTGGACGAGGTAAAAGAAAAAGTTTCCAGCTGCGAATTCAAAGTGTATATTAGGATATTCTGATTGTAAAGTATTAATTTCATTTTTATACAACTCAATATAGTACAAGAATATTCTAAGAAATTCTCGATTAGGAGTACCTGCGAAATTTTAATAATGCTTGCAATTAATTTATCTTACAATTAGAATTACAATTTGAAAAACTAAAATTACATTACTTAAAGTCTGTGACATTTAGCTAGGGGCAATGTATTCTGCCATTAAAAATGTACAATTCTCGAACAAGTTTCTTATCTCTGTCGACTGTGCTTGCCAAGCTAGACGAAGCGCTCTTCGAAGAGATTCCGGTCAGACGGAAATGGAAAAGTTTTTTAGACTAATTGATACTTTCATGCATTATACTTAAGCGACTATAGCCCCGTAAATGAAGAAAATCGTAAGAAATTGCTCTTCCGTTAACATTTACGATCCTCATAAAAATATCGCTTTAAAAGTCCAACTAATTTTATTATTTCAAAAGAATATCAATATTAGTGCTCTAAAAACGAAAATTTCTTTTCATAAAATCTATGAAAACAAAAAAGTCATTTCATTTTCATGCTGTCAGAATCCACGCTAATATTCACCACGAGGAATAGAAATCAATTTTAATTACTGAAATGTTCTCCAACATTTCCCCAAAAAATGAATAATTCACTGTCGATTAAAATTCATTTTCATACTTCCAAATGGAAAGGCGAAAATTTCCACGTGGAAACCGAATGAATTTTCCCAATTAAATTATTCGATTCGATCTAATATCTTTATAGTTACACGTTATAAATGACAATCTTAGAAATTTTCTTCAATCTAAAGAAGTAATCCTATTTTAGGCAAATAAAACGAGCAGACGGATCGCACTATGATTTTCCCTCGACGTTGAAATAGCTTTTCCGCTATCCTCAAATATGTATTATCAATCACCCGGGAGTACCGAGTTCTCTCATTCTGGCCAGTTATGCCAATTAAATTATGCCATTTGATTTAACTTCCAAGTGCCGAGATTGCTACCACGAATGCGCAAGCCTGGTCGAGAATGTCCGCAGGGAGTGTTCGTTGAAAGTTGCACATTTACTCTGCCTTTGGAAAATGAAGTACTTACTTCTCGATTTCACTTGGCCGAGTACATCGCACTATCTCATCACACTACGCGTCTTTAACAAAGTATAATTCCTTGTTAATTTTTTTCCCTCAGTTCCATCATAATGTGCAGAGATCGTATTATGCAAATAATTCGACCGTAGAATAAATTTACTATTCTCAAAGGTACGTAATAAAAGTCTACACTCGTAGTTATTTACTGCAGCGAGGTACATGTTTACGTTGCGATCATGTCGGACTGCATTTTGCTGAATTTTATCGTTGGAAAAGTATAAAGTATAGTGGAAAATTGAATCGCATATATTTTTTTATCTTATTGCGAATTAAATGAAACGATTATGGACATTACGTTATGTAATTAATTGGAAGGAGAAACTTCCTCAATAGTACTTAATGATCTACACCTGTAACAGTCTCTTTCTATTGGATTGTTCGGATAGTAATTTCGTTTTTCTCGGTGAAAATGAAAGACGATTTTCTTGTAGCCCATAAATATTTTATTAAATCATATATTGTACATTTTATTTCAATATCCTTTGTTATCTTTCTGGCAGTAGCATGATTCCACGCTCATAAAAGTTTTGGTCTCTGCTAGCAAAAAACAGATTCAAGCCATTTTTGACGCCCTAATTCGAAGTAAAGGTTTCGCCGTTTAAAAAAGTTTGCAAACCAGTTTTGGCATTGGCGTTCTGTTAATGCGCCTTCTCTATACACATTGAATAATTTTTTTCTCGCTTGAACAGTATTTTTATCTTTTCGATAGTAAAAAAGTAAAATATGCCAAAAATGCTGCTTTCGACTTTCCATCTTTAATAGGGCACCAGACAAAAACTATTGTATAGAATCAAACAAATTTATTCACAAACAAGTGTTGTTGTATCAACTGTAAAAATATATAATGGCAATGCGAATTAAGTATGAAGTTGGCTGTGACAAAATATAATTATGTCCTCCGTTGGGAACAAACGAAATTACTTTCCGAAAAACCTAATAGATTTTTGAAAAATTACATGAACGAATATTGTAGACTTATATCGTTAAAGATATTTTAAAAATAGTAGGCTATTTAATTTTGTAAACTCCTTATTTCTTGTGGAATTTAATAAAAGAGTCTTACGGTTATTCGACAAGAGCCGTTTAAAAGTCCATTCTAGACAAAATAGCTACTAGTAATTGAAGGTGAAATGTAAAAGAAAGGAAAGAAAGGGAGAGCCTTAACCTCGTTTTGTCAACAATTTAACGTAAAACACTGACATATTTCATCACTCGTCAACCGTAATTTCTCCAACAATCGTCGTAATACTAAATATACTAAACGTGCTTTACAATTGCAACTGTCTCCTCAACAATTTTATAAAACTTTTGTAGAGTTCCATAAATTTTATAGAGCATACTATCAACAAAGGATACATATTTGTATGTGAAATAAAAATTGCAACGGTGAGGTAGAATTAATTCATAAGAAGGGATAATCATTTCAACGTCAGCTTGTTCACCCATACGTAATGTTTACTTAAAAGTCAAAAGCTCCTAGGTACTTTTTCACCTCTTAATGTCTCTGTTCGGTTTGAATCTTTTAAGACGCATACCTACCATCGCAAGTTTGTGTTTCTTCTCATTAGTATACCATCAAACGATTCTATGTTACGAAATGCATTGAAAGCTTTCATCCTGAAATGTGACCTCATACTGAAAGCATTTACCTCTTGGGGATCTACATACATACGACTCTTGTAAAGACGGAATCTTCTCGTGTGCCGCATTTGGAATGGTTTAATCGCATGAATAAACAATGAAATTCGACCTTTTACTACAATTTGCATTCCACTTTTGAGTTGAGGTATTGATACTACAAGGTTTCAGCGAATTACTTTCAACTGGATAATTACGGAATTGTATTGAACGGCTGAAAATTGCACTCGTATGCGTACAAAGACGTTACGGCAGTGAAATTGTAGAGAAACGTAAATGTTTTTGTGTGGGTGTATGTTTGAAACTGTGAATGAAGATGGGTTCGACTTTAATATGCACTTGGAAACCTCAATCGTTGAACGTCGAAGTATCTTTCACTGAAATTGACTGGTACTTGTAGAAACTGTTGATTCTATTCGGGTACTTGTGAAATAGTTCATGAAGTTAAACTGATATGGTAAATAGGGGTGGAATTCAATATGTTTAAATCGTATTGACATATGATAGAATATGTTTGAGACTTGTGTGACTATGAATAAGAATATTTAACGGTAGAATTACCGACTATTAATTCAGTATATTCGGTAGATAAATATTAGGGGTACCGAAAAGTAATCAAAATTAGAGAAGTGAAAACGTAATTGGAAATGTCTTTCAACAACAACTCGAAGGACATTTTTAAAAAGGGAATCGAACAACTACCTTTCCACTCGCAAAAAGTGTTAGAAAATTATGAAAATTATTTTGTTGATTAGTATTTAATATTTCTTTAATAAATAAATATTTTTTGCCAGCAAAAAAAATTTGGTTACTTTTCGGTACTCCTAATATTTCAAGAAGAGAGAGAATGAAATGCGAAAGAAACCAATTCAATTTAATCTCTCATGTCTTACAAGGTAGACATAGAAAAGTAAATAGGATACGGCCCTGCAAATTTCAACAATGTTTTTAAAAAATTTAGTACAAGAATTTTTAACCCCCTTGGTAGATGTAGCGGTAACAATATAGAATATTATGGAATTTGTAAAATGCCTCTATCAAATTTTTATAAAAGATTGTACTAGAAGTAGAAGGGTGCAAATAATATTGACCTTTAATCGCATCTATTTAACACATTGCCTACCATGGGGGTCACCGGTGACCGACGTTATTGAATTTAATGAAATTTCGTGTAATTTTTAAACTGCAATGTTTATGAATTTTCGGACATATTAGATATTTCAATGTTGGCGTTAACACTAAATTTACCAGCGTGAAATCTATTGTATTTAAATATGTTAAATATGTACCTTAAAGCAAGGAAAATTAAGACGTGGAGATGATGATAGATTTGGCAATTTATGTTTTATACGATGGACGTAGAATATTTATTCTACGGCTGTCTCATAAACCTGTAGAATTTTTGGAAAAAATTGTGTATCAGTCATTTTGACTGGCTTGTTAAATCTAGTGTGAAAACGATAAATGTCTGCCGAATTTCTATCTATGTGTATCTTTCAAGTTTCTGCTCTATAACGATGTGAATTTCATAAGAAAAGTTTCACATCAGTAGAAATGATGAAACTAGCGAAATACCGGCGACGTTCAACGTGTTGAGGGTTATACAACTATGAATAAGAATATTTAAAAATCCAGAATGTTTTTTTGAAATGATACTACCAATTTATTATAAGATAGGGATGAAAGAAAATATCTACAACAAGTGAGTATTGACAT
Source organism: Cerceris rybyensis (assembly GCA_910591515.1). Lineage (NCBI taxonomy): Eukaryota > Metazoa > Arthropoda > Insecta > Hymenoptera > Crabronidae > Cerceris > Cerceris rybyensis. The sequence continues at coordinate 20,253,862 of OU342790.1, forward strand.
TTGCTAGAATATGTTCGAAAAATCTATAAATGTGAAACAGAATATTCAGAAATTGAACCGAATATTTTGGACCTTTATAGAAGTATTGTAGAAAATAATTGTAAAATATTTTCTAGGCGTGTAATTTTTGATTAAATTTATTATAATTTTATCCGGTACTGTCTACGATTCTCAACATCTGCTACATTATTTGCTCGCGAAAGGAGTTATTCCTTTCAACTTCATCCTTCTGTATCACTAATTCCCCACATTAATATTTTATATTAAAGCATTACCATAATTTCTCTCGTCAAGACTTATTCTACAATAACTCTTTTCAATCTTCTCGTTTCCCAGAAGCTGATTTTCTTCCATTCGACGATAAAATCGTATTTTGAGTTTCAAAGATCGTTCCAGGATTTACAAGTAAAAGAGGAAAGAGGAAATTAAATTCTCTGATGTACCATGTTCCCTATACACGTAGACCGAGATATGTCGTTTGATAACTAGCAGTTCGTTATATGACAACCATTTATGATGATTGCTACTATCATACGATATTTCTAGTAGGATTTCAACGAAACTTACAGTGCCAAGGTATTAAGCTACGTTGCTCGTTAGTGTGCAAAGGAAATAAGCTAATCTCACGGAATACCTCAAAAGTTTTGCCTTCTTAAAGTCTGATCTTGCGACGAAGATATTCGCATGTTGCAAGTTTGTTCCCGTAAAACTAATAAAGAAAGAAAGAAAGAAAGAGATAGACTTTGAAAGTGATCAACTGATAACATCGAAGATATGAAACATTCCCGTCAACGAGGATAAGTTCGTTCGAATAAAATTACCCAAAGTTGGAGAAGACATCCGACCGAAGGAAAGCTGCAGTGACAGGAAGGAAAAGAGATAAAAGTCGGTGAAAAGATGACGGAATTTCAAACGACCGTCTACCGTAAATAATTCGTCGCGATACTCGCTTTGTCTCATTTCGATGTTACGTTTCCTTTGATGATCCCGCGGAGAAATAACTCTCTCCGTGTAAACCGTCTACCTTTAATCACTCTTATCCTTGAAGCAAGTTAAATTATGCTCTCTCTATCTTTTTCTCTCGATTCGCAACAGCTCTTGCAACATTATTTCAAACTACAAATCTCTACTGACATCATATCGTATTCTTAGCTACTACCGGTAATAAATTCCTCTTTAAGCAGTCACCAATCAAAAAATGCTTCCTTAGTAGAATTTAAACGTCAATACTTACTCCTTTCAATTTCAATGTTTATCATTTACTAATTTTCAACCTCTTCCCTTACAATTTCCTTTACGAGCGAACTTGCAATACCTCAGAATTAGTTGTTACAATGACAATCTGTCACTGATTTCCAATCTACCGGTATAAGTTAACGCAATGTTAGTAACATAGAATGTTAAATGTCTCCTGACCCTCTGATATTTTGAATTTAGCAGTTTTTGGAAAAGTTAAAAATTTTCTATTCCATTTACCGCATCACGCGTGTCACACGTCATTGTAAGGCAGAGTGTTAATTAATTATCTTTTTGCGATTACTTAGTTATCATGGAACTACATTTCAATTCTTTTAACCCTCTCGTTCAACAATTCTAAGAGTTTCAAGAAACTTTTCTTCCGAACGGGACACTTTAGTATCTGATAATCCATCTTCGTAAAACTCATGTGTACAAAAGTTCAAGTCCCTGCTGCTGCGACAGGAGGTCATATAACATGTGAAAAGAACGGAACGACCCGACACTTGAACTAATTATTTTTGATCCCCGACGGTTCTTGGAGCGGTGTGCAGTGGCCGAGCAATCGAGTTTCTTTTGTAATCGGGCGCGATTAATTCCGTGAAATGGTACACCAGGGACTGTTTGTCCCTTGCTACCACCCCCTGTGCTACGACCCCATTGGCACGATCCACCGTCCCGGAAACCCCGTTCGCCATGCAAATCCATGCACTGGGATTCCCATTAAGCCTCGAATCCTTCTATTCTTCCTTCGGCCATCTTCTATTCGACTCTGTATTTGCTCTTCTTCTACTACGTTTCCTCTTTGTTTCGAGCTCGATCGAGAGCATTCCGGATGAACGTTTTATCTCGTTGCTGTGGAAACATTTGACAAAGGACTCTGCATACGTCTTTGATAGAACGGGAAAATCGTGGAACAGGAAGGTTTTGTTGATTTTGGAGAGTGATTTTAGACTTGAACTTTACAATTGGTAGGCTTATTACGTGGAAGTCGTTAAGCAAGTATGAGCTTTTTTTATTTCTGTGAGACTTTTTTTACTTCTTTGAGACTATTTTGTTTTTTAGATTTTTGTGAAAGGTAAGCGATATATGTCATTAATTAGTATCGTGCGATGATATAAAATTGCATAGGAGAAGATTCGTTTGTTTTGTATTTTTGGGTCTGAACTGATATTACTTCACTTAGGATCTATTTTAGGTGAGCTCCGAAACTACGGTATACGTATTGCTTAGAAAAAGTTTTCAATTTTGCAGACGTGACGAATAATTCAAACTTTGGCTCACTAAATAGAAATTTGGGTCTTTATCTCTTTACGTAGCATTAACACTAAAATGACTGGTACAGAATTTTTTCCAAAAATTTTCCAAGTTCATAGAAGAGCCATAGAACAAAAATTCTGCGTCCATCACAAAAGACATAAATCACTGAATTGATCATCCTTTCTGCTACTCGATTCCTTCTTTTTTAAAGTACTTATTTAATATATTGAAATATGATAGATTTAATGCCGGTAATTCTAGTGTTAATAATCTTACTTTCTAATAACAAGACAGTTTTTATATAGAATATAGTTATATAGCTATAACTTAAATATAACTTAAAAGTATATAATAATTATATATAACTTAAAAGTTCTAGATCCACAAAGTTGTGGATTAAGGTTTCAATTTGTTTATTTCTATAGATACGTTTGGGGTATGGTATTTCCATTTTACAGCATTGTTAGGTCAGATAAATTTTGTTGCATATGTTTTATACATTATTGTATTACATGACGACATTAATAATGTTAGTTTTGCGAACAATATGGCGAACCGTAGACAATGCGTCTGCAGTTTGGTTACGGTGTTTTCTTGGATATGTATACTTTATTTACCACATCCCTCGCATAATTCCGTGACGTTCCCAAAGTGCACATTTGTTCCGAAGTCTCGCGATTCCGTTGGGACAAACTTCGAACAACAGATACAAATTGGTCGGCGAGACGACAAAGATGGATTTTTTTTCTTCTGAAATTGGAAACAACGATGCACGGAATTTTGCTTCTATCTACATGCTTATCCACGAATTACGACTTTTTTTAAACATATTGTGCCATTAAATATATTATAATATGGGAGCTCCTGTTTTCTCGAGGGCTTTTAACACAGTTACTTATTATTTAGTATTATCTTAAATTTTTTTAGATGTTTGGATATTGAAATATTTGGGAACACGAAAACCTGAATACTTGGTAGAATAATTAGACCTTTGAAAATGTAGATACTTCGGTATTTTAGTATTTGAATAATTCGATATTTGCATACTTCAAAGTGCACATATTTCGATATTTACATAAGCCAATAATTAGTTATTTAGATGTTTAAAATATTTAACTTCCATGTTCCATTTCTCGAAATTATACGCAATTGAATACCTTTATGCTACCATTGCTAACAATGTATAATTTACTCTCCCCCTCGGGTCTGTATGAACGGAATTGAAATTTTGAAATTTGTTTCTGATATTCAATGTATTTCAAGCTCACGTCTGTTTAATTGTATATATTACATTGTTCAAAATATTAACATTTGATCATTTTCTCACTACGGCCAGAAGGAACGTGAAACATTAAACGAATTATAAATGGTGAAAACAGCAGGGCTATGCAAAGTATTATATTATCTGATATAATAACAAATATAACAGTATTACTGTACCATCGCAATTAAAAGTTGATTTGCGAGACAACGGTTCGTTTCTGACCCATGATTTCTGTCACATATGTTACTTACGTAACAAGAAAAATCCGATAACCCAATAAGAAAAAATTTGCTACCTTTTCGCCAACTCTGTGGCGATTTTTTTCTCAAATTTCCATCGATCCAAGGGTATGGAACAACCCCTGAACGCCATGAAAACTACTTTTGAAACACCCTGTACAATATTTTACTATAATATTGAAATTATTTGTAACATTACTATCAATATACTTCACCATAATCTTCATTATTTAAATTTATATTTAACATTAGAACTACCGGCCTCAAATCTATCATATTTTATTAAATTAGATAAGTAAGTACTTTGAAAAAGGGGGAATCAAGCGGCGGAAAATTCGATCGATTGGGTGATTTATGTTTATTGATATAGACGTAGAATATTTATTCTATGACTCTTATGTAAACTTGGAGAATTTTTTGAAAAAATCGTGTACCAGTCATTTTGACTGGTTTGGTAGTTCTAGTGTTAAACTATCACTGCTAGAAAAAATACTATCAATATCCCAAACAGATATCGTAAGATTGTTTCATGATCAAGTGTATCAAAACAGGCAAGTCAACGATGCCGTTCGAAAGAAGCATAAATCTGCTACCACGCGTAACATACTGAGATGATCATTGAAATAGCATATTTCATAAAGTTTTTCTCGATATACGACATGCTTCTTACGCGGTGCTCGATATTCCATGATATACGATAGCAGGATAATTCGATGTTCCTCCTATCTCAAGATATTTTCCAATAAAAAGTACAGAGCCGATGGTACAGAAAAATCTTCAGCGCATTTTATTTTATCATGGATTCGTCAGTCCACGGACGTCCTCGATAAACGGAGACGATTTATTCTGTATGTTTAAAATGTCTAGAAAAATACTTCGAGTAGAAAGAAATGATAGAGACAAGAAAGTCGATCGATTTAATCTTTTACATTTTACAAGATACACGTTAAAATAATAAGGAAGATGTAGCATTCAAAAATTTAGGAAGTTTTTTTTTTAAATAAAAGCTCAAGTCATTTTAATCGCTTGGTAGAACTACGGTCAAAGTATTGCGTGGGGTTGGAAAGAAATCTTGCGAAATGATTTGAAAAGAATACAAATCTAATTAATCAAATTAGATAAAATACGACTTTTCTCATATGAATTTTCAGATGTAACACCCTATTTGTTTACCCAGAGATCGGCTAGACGAGGCTCTGTAATCAAAAATATCTAACTTTTCAGGTTAAACTAAATTAATAAAATTTCAGCTGAAGTAATTTCAATTCAATATACATATCAATATTCACATCGTAATATTTCTTCAATTGGCTGTTTGAGGTTCTTTGTTAAAATTTAGCAAACAAACTGAAGGAAAACTGGCTCTCGATTTAACCTTTTCGCTACTAGAGGTGACTATAGTCATCCAACGTTAGATACTTGCTATGTAGCGACGGTGACTATAGTCACCCGTCAAAATTTCACACTTAGGAGAATTAATTATTACATCGTATTTTGTAATTTAATATTTTTTAAATGCTTCAAGTTTGTATTTTTCATGTATTATATGCATTGGAACTTCAAGAAAGAATTAATTGTTTATATTGCGCCACTAACTATTAAACGTCCGCGCAGGGTTTGTTCCATACCGTCTTACAATTAGCACCATTCTAACGAAAGGATTAAAAGAATAGTTTCCAATTCTTGTATTAAACAATGACATACAATGTTCGGATCGTTTTTAATAGAATGAGACATTTTATGTCTCGTGAGACTTTTCTTCAACATGGCATGATACCTATGTTTCTTTTCCGCCACTTTGGATCGTTGTATTTGCTTGGACAAATTCCGTGTGAAAGCAGAAGCGAATAGATTTGATTCTCACATTATCAGATAAGGAGACTTTATGGACCCTTCGCAAGCCGGAAGTACGATAATATCGTACCGCTTGTTTTCCTATCATTCTAATAGAATCTTCCGAGTAGACATTCCAAATAAGACAATGAATATATTGTTACCATCTAATGTTAAATTATTGAGCGCTTTGTACCAAATTCATTTATTAATCGCGTAATAATTTCTGAGCTCTTGAACGATGCCACGAATTTCTAAATTACTCGTAACTTGTTGAGTTTTTTTAAGTATTTAGTATTCTATTGGCTCGTAAATACTTAGTATCAATTATTCTATAAATGTACATTTTAAAATTAATTTTGTTATTTCTACATTTTTCTATGCTATTAATACTAGTCGTACTATAAAGCCGAGTGACTGGCTCAGTAAAATGAAAATATATAATTATTGTCCTATTAATTAATGTCTGTTTTGTGCGTTGATCCCTATATGAAGTTGAGAGTATCCATCTTTCAGAAACATATCATCATTATTTCATAGTTGGGCAGAGTACGGTTAGTAGAAATTTTATAGAATGGAATTCATATCTTCATAATTGTTATTCCAATTCGCTTTACTTCAACCTGAATTTTTATCATCAATTTCCATTACAAGATACCAAAAAATGTATTATTTAAACAAACGAATTACACAGCACTGGACAATAGCTACACAATTTTAATACCGAACATCGATGTCCACAATAAATAAAAACACGTTCCAATGTCTCCTTTCTCTCCTGCTCCTTCATAATTACACCAAAACCCGTTAAAATCCACACCCATGAATCTCGACTCGGCCAAAATGTCCGACAGCACTGTGCCATTAATAAAAGAGAGACAATACACGATGATATCGCGGTCTCCTCGTAAACATTCAAACCGAACGTAAAAACAAAAGGGTCACACAATCAAACCTAGATATTCTCTCTGGATCGCTTTTCATCAGAATAATTCCCATGATCGTATATCGACATTGTAGATCAATCATATTAATATTTGCCAACCGAATATCAAGTCCTCCGGCTGTGTTAATGAGCTACGTGATTGATTAGCTTTCGCGGTTACTTTGTAACCGTTAACGTCATTCCATTATCGCTTTGTTCTACGATGCACGATGAAATAATCGTGTTTAAGTTCACCACGGGCAAGGCCGCAATATTCCGAAATTGTCTCAATTTGCGACGTGTATACACGTACAGTGTCTAACTACTAGTGCCATGGACCGAGGATTTCCAGAGGAAGTTTTAACCCTGTGTTACGTACGTGTAAGCCCAAAGCCCGGTCAAAGTTAGCCTCCGCTGATCGAAACTTCCCTGAAATAACTATGGTGAGCAGCTTTGCCCTCGGAGGAACTTGTTTTACGTCCACCTTTCCTGCGTGTTGCGCCCGTGAAATGGAAAAAAGGCGAAACTATGGAAAGCACATATTTCTCGTCGGTGAACGTTCGGTTGATTTTATTTTATCCTAGCAACGGTAGAAAGCAAATTGATCGTTCAGATAATGAAATCAGATCCTATGGATTTTTATAGATTTGCAATATTAGTTGGGAATTATTTAACGATGATTTATTATCAAGTTCATTTGAAAGGGTCTAGCCGAATAAGGGGGTCAAAAGTGCCCTTGAGCCGATTTTATTCGACGATGGGACATTCGATAGGTGATGATGAAAAACCATTGCACACAAATTTTTAATCCGATACCTTCACCGGGAGGGTAGTTATAGGGTAAAAACGAAAAATCAGTTTTTGCCTCATTTTCCCCAATTAATGTGGTGTAAATATTCCAAAAAAATTCTAACACATTCTAAACATGAATGTACACGTTAGGGATTTTTTTCAGATTTTTTCTTTGCAAGTTCCACTCATGAAAAATGAAAAACCAAAAAAAAAAAAATTGTAAACATCGATTTCGTATTGAAATCTTCCGAGCACAACTTTTTCCTTTTTACAGTAGTTGTATAATGTTATCATTGTTATACCCTAATTTTTTCAGATTTTTTGAGTACGGTGCATCACGATCGGAAAAATCAAAAACCGATTTCTGGGACACATTTTGGGCTGAAACTCGCCCATTATCTGCCATTCTTGCATGATTTCAATACAGTATGTTCATATTGTGACCTTCAATGTTTCTGCATAGAAATATGTAGATGTTAAAGAACAACATCGGGATAATTAAATAAATTGCTGATTGTATGGTCTTTATAACCTAGAATTTTAACCGTTCTTTCAAAAGCATTATTCATTTTCCTTCTTTCTCATTAAATGTGAGAAATTATGTCGTTTAAATTTCCTCCTACATTTGTTTCGTTTATTTTTATATATTTATTTAATATAATTGAATATGCTGGTAGTATGGTGCTACTCAAGTTGAAGGATAATTTCTCTGTTGACGGTAGGAAAAGTTTTTTATCTAATTATTTTTGCCCTGTTTATAAGTGCAGAGTAATTTATACTTGATTAAAATCTTTTTTTTCCTAGAGAAATATTGTTTTTATAACATAGAGCTATAATTTTCACACATTTTTGTGTCACGTAGATATTTTTGCAGCTTTGGAGTTCATAGAGACCTTGACCTTTTGAAATCTTATATAGGCTACCTAAGAATATGCGTGATGTAATTAACGTAATCAAGGTTCATTGGTGGATGCGTGGTTGTGAGAGCGTAGCAATACTTGAATTGAGAAAGCGTAGCGACAGCGAGCATAGAGAGAACGTACACTTCAAGATCGTTTATTATTTTAATTAATTTCATGTAATTACATAATTCGTATGCAGACTTTATTCCGAATCAATGAAGGAGTGATTTGGCATGCGAGACTTAATTAAATGGAAAGAAAGAGTTTCTCCTTGCAGCAGGCTTCCAAAAATTGATAACATTCGTCTATCTGCTTCCAGTATCAAGTTTTCACAAACAATATGCAATTATATTATCATTTACCTATAATAATGAAACAGAAATAGAACACAAAGATAATTACAGAATCCATAGTCAAGACAATTACTTAGACAATACCATACTGTATCTCTAATTCCGTAAAATTGTATTTTAGCACTTCTTTCATATTACAAATGTATGTATTAAAATAGTATAAAAATCTTTGCAAAATTTTCGAGAAATTTTTAAAGAATTAATTGAGAAGATCGAAAAATTCATAGAATAAAATTCACTATGTATTATTATTGTATATCTACATATTACTATATACATTCAAAGATGAAGGTCTAAATATCTCTGTTCATAAATAACTTAGCCTCTTTTAATCACTTGCACATATACCATTGAGCTTTACAATCCAACGGGTCGAGAAAGTTTCTAATTTCTTAAATCAACATTTTCTATTTTACTCGACACCGGCAGTTCCACGCGCAGGTTAAATAAAATCTAAGTTCCCGCGTGTACCTTTGTTATCCTCAACGAAGAAGATATTTCTCAGGGAAAGTAACGATTCGTATTGCCGTGAGAATTGTCCAGAAGACAAATAAAGAATTTTATCAGGGATTTACCGAGATTACCAAGAATTATGTGACCATAAAAGTTGTGCTTACAACTCCAAATAAATACTTCGACTTCCATAGAAACTCGTATAAAATTCTCCCCAAAAATTCGTTCGCCATTTCGTCGTGCAACGAAATCCCTACGAAATGTCTATGCATCTCATGATCATATTTACCAACTAATTACCCATTTGCCATGCAAATCCGCACCATGACGGGAATTCCCATTAAGCCTCGATTCTTTTCCTCCCTCTTAGTCTACATCGACCATCCCCTACTTTCCTCTTCTCCCTCCTTTTTTTCCCGCCTAATTCCACTGAAGTCCCTCGATGCACGTTTGTCTGTGATATCCTTGCTGCTCGAACTTTCGTATAATTTTAGTATTTGTCGATGAGAAACTCGGATTTATTCGTAACTCCTCTCCCTTCTCCTCTCCTTCTCATCCCCTCTAGTTTTTTACTCTATCAAAACGAATGACACGGAGGAGTATCAAACTTAAATTACATCCGAGGGCGAGGATGAATCCACGAGTAGATTTAAATTTCATACTTCTATCCATTCGTCAGATGGAGTTTGTGCATCACGAAGAGATTAAATCCAAAAAATGATCACCGTTCATCCGCGCTTCGAAATGACGTATAATACCGTCGGTGTGGGAGGATTAATTAAAAGCGCGATTCTTGCGGGACGACCAATTTATCATATTTTTTTTTTTAAATCGTCCGCCGAGACTCTTTCGTATGGACGGTCACGCGCGCGAAACGTGACAAAGCAGAAATTGATCAAATTAGATTTAATCGAGGTATGTTGTTGTCACGAAGTAAAATGGCATTACACGACACACTGGTCGAAGACAAGAAAAAATTTCACTTGGCGTACCGCCCAGTTTCCTGATTAATTGACGCGCGATCGCTTCTATGGCCGCTAATTATAACCAGATCAGTATAAAATTTCTACTCTCAGTGACATATCAATCCCAGGATCATTTAATGTTTCCTTTTGTGTCTATTAAGCGCACGCACCGGGTAAATTGTGCTCGTATTAAATGAGATTTTAATAAAGCTGACTAATTATACGAAATTATGGGAGATCGATCGTGTATTTGAATTTTCGTACGTGGAAGAACATTTGAATGGTAGATAATGTTCAGTTATTAATCGCTTAGCTTTGAAACATGCGTGGATATGAAAAAGAAACATGCATTAATGTTTTTATAATCGTCGGACTGCAGTTAACTTTCTAGTATGCTATGATTTAAGTGTTCCTTGACATCATTAATAATTGCTAATGCTAAATAAAGTTAAATATTTAACACTCATGCGTTTCTCAAAATGAAGAGATTTTCTAGTGACATTTCATCCCTTCTCCCTTTACGAATTAATTAATGTTATTTGCAATTTGTGTGTGATTTATTTTAAACAACTGAGTCGTATATGTATCTTTTTCTACGGTACTACATCTATTATACCTTATTTCACTAAAATCAAATCAAAGTACGACATATCAAAGAGAAATCAAATATTATGTAGTGCCTGGAAACGGAGATTGGATGACATTTCTTCCTGAGGAGAGTAGGAGGGTTAAAAATAAAGAATATTGATATTGCATTTATTTGTATTAACTGACAGTAAGTTAGATAATGTCATCTGGCAATGGTAAATGTCATATAAAAACAGTTGGTACCTATGCTACTATCACCTTTCACCGAAGACGTAACCATCACCTACTTTTTAGCGTACATATCAAAATCTTTATTCCAGATACTTTTAGAATTTAGATAAATTTCAAAAACTATTATTGAATCATAAATCTTCATTTTTTAATACGCATGCAATAAGCAAGTTCCAAATTTTAACTTAAAATTATTCTCTAAGTTGAATCATTTCTCCACCATTAATTTTTTGACTTTTCATACAATAGTTGTTAAATTAATTCAGCGATATCATTTTCCACCAGCACATCTTAGATCTAAAAATGTGCATATGGTATATTTATTTCCACCATGAAGTGTCTTTTGACACTTTGCCTAATTTTAAACCATTTTACATATAAATATCAACACCATTTTGCAGCATCACATCAATTATAATCTTTTCAACTACCTGCATACCGCTGCTAGCATTTACAAGCTCATTAAATAATATCTAATAAATACACATCAATGTATTAATAAATATATTTCTCAAATTATCTACATTTAACTGATAATTTGTAATCTCAACAGTTTTGGCAATTATTTGCATTCAAACGAAAAGGTGTCAAAAGGCACCTTTTGGTCGAAATAGGTATACACAAAATCATGGTAGAAATATTGTTAAAAGCCACTTTACTCAAATCCCTCAAGTCAACATGATGACTTCCAGTCATCCCTATCAGATCTCCCTGCTTTCCTACAAAACTGCACCCTATCTATTATATAAAGCTCAAATACCACTGACTGACTGACTCATTCATCCACTCATCACGAAATCTCAAAAACCACAGAACGGATTACAATGAAATTTGGAACATACTCTTGCCTTGGGTCGTAGGTGCTCACTAAGAAAGGGTTTTGAAAAATTCGAAATTTTAGGGGGGGTTTTGGGGGGTTAAAGTATGGGCCAAACTCATCAACGCAGAGACGAAACTACTTGACCTAGAAACTTGAAATTTTGCATGAGCGTTCCTTCCAGGGTATAAGCACCCACTAAGAAAGGATTTTTCAAAATTCGTAATTTTAAGGGTTTTTTTGTTAGTTTCGATTAAACCGTAGCGAAACACGGGAGCTTTCATCTAGTTTCCAATAAAAAACCACAGCTACCAAAAATCATCAGCAACCTACAAAAATAAAATATTCATCCTCAAAGAACCAATCAAATAATAATAACAAATATCTTTCTATAGAATAATAAATATTCAAAGAGACTCAGCTGCCATCCAATGATCATTCCTTACCAACGAAAGAAATCGAATTTTTGGCGTCCCACCCGCACTGTTTTATCATTAGGCAAAGTGCCTTAAGGTGTAGAAGCCTGAACGGAAAATCCGTACGAAGGGAAATAAAGGAGAAACGAAGAAGGGACGATAGTTCGCGCAAAGGTATATCTATACGATGGAAATTCCCTTTTGTATCGGCGTTGCCACCGGTCGACGAATTATTTTAGACTTGTTAATGCAATTTCCTTAAAAGCTCTTTTGCGATACGTCAGAGCATAAGTGGACGTATATCCGCGTCATCGTGGAATATCGCTCTTAAGAATATATGCGATTGCCTTCTGTTTTATGCAATATTGTGCTTTCTATGCAACGTGAACTCGTTGGCCGTGCTATTCGCACGGTAGGAAGAATATGCGAGAGAAAAACGGACAGTGTAAAGTAGAACTGGGCCGTGTACGGGTTAGAAGGAATTTTTGGAAATTTAAATGTAATTCTCATTTGAAATGGATTACACGTACACTCCCTAAGATCCAATTAGAAGCAATGGATAGTAAAGATGGCTGAGATGATTCTGGAAGTAGATTCGATTCGCTTTTCTTCAATTTTCTGCGCAGGAAACGTCTGCACTGGGTGATCGGAGAGCGTGGATGGAATGAAAGTATTTGACGGAATTGAATTTCAATAATTGTAATTTTTTTATTTATACCACGTATTCTATGAGACTGGTGGAAATGGACGGTGGTTGTAGGGATATTTAAGACGATTTTTAGAAGTAGATACGATTCGATTTTCTTGAATTTCTGGAGTAGAGGAAAGTGTACTCTGCGAAATCGGTATTCTTGAGAAATGTCTGACGGTTTTGTAGCACAGTATTCGGAAAATTTCCGAAAGGATTGCTTGCCTTGGATGGTTTTCATTTTAAAAACACGTTTTGTTCGTTACATTTTATTTAATGGAAAAATCTATTCGATGAAATTGAAATTTATAGAAATTGTAAGAACGATTTTCAAAATTTACATTGTTTAACTGTTAACTTTCAATTATAAAAGAAAGATTTTTTGTTGTAAATGTTTTTTAACACATTTTAAGGACTTGTACAATTTAAAGTATTATGTTTGAAATGTTTGCTTGTAATTGTGGTGAAAATGATTAATAATTTTGTTTCGTGGAATTTCCTTCACTTTGATTTATTTGCAATACGGACTTTTCTTTTGTATGTGTGCACTGGAAAAATACAACAGTATCTTTCGCCACTAATTGGGTCGCATAAGTCTTTAACGAATTGAAATTGTGTTTGCCGACCATCGGTTCGTTGCAAGTGAGATGCATTTAGCGCTTCAATGAACTAATTAATTATTCAGCTTGAACCGAGCACTTCATTGCTTGCATGTTGAAATTAAACTGATAACTTCTCCCGCGATAACGAACAAATATTATTATCTTTCTTTCACAGAGTTAATAGAAAATTACACATAAAAGTTTCAAAAACCCGAACAAGATACCGTGTCTTTACAAAAAGCAGGACATTCATTGAATGCACAACTCACATAAAATAAAAATACATTTTTCTACACACCAAAATAATATTTCTACATAAATACCGTCACTTCTGTCTCTAACTTCAATAAAATAATATCTCTTCCACAACGTCAATTAATAATCTCAATTATTTTTTCCACCGTTTTCATCAAAATGACCCATTTTTGCCCAGTATCAATTTTTCCCTCGCATAACTCGTAAAAAGTGCATGAAATTCCCATGAGTTCCACTGATCCATAAAAAAAACCGTTAATTTTACACACCAGAAGAATTTTCACCTTGCATCGGTTCCCTTCTACATACCGAAAGTCGATATAAAATGGTGTCATTTTCAATCGTTCGCGCATCGATAGAATTTCGATACGATTACGTGAGAATCGCAAGCACATTATAAAAGCCAATAGAACGAATTCACCGTGCTTTCCTCGACACATGTATCACATTTTCTTTACCGCCACGATTCTATCTTGTCAGAGGAATTCATAGCACGTTTGACTCGTCGTCGAGGTCCACGAGGGAGAGCTAATGATGTCTTTTTCCGTCAAACAGACTATCTTTCCTTTGAGGCATCCGTTTGTACGTATTCTGCCCAATTCACGGGAAATCCTTTGAGTGGCCTCGAACAGAATCAATTCCTAATAGCTTCTTTTCCTTATAACGGAACTATTCCAAGGTATCCTTTAGGGCGCATTCTTCTGTACACCGTTTGGACGACCACGGGATTTTCAACGTTTAAGATTTATTTTTATACCAGCACTTTCGAAGGAATTCAATTTCCGGATGCTGACGGATGCGCTCGTAATTCAAGATCTCGAGATAGCAAGACTCAGGGAACTTTATTTCTTGTCGGGTTATCTAGATTTTTCTTCAACCCGACCTGAATTATATGCTTTGACGAGGGTGGTTTTTCCTCTTCTCTTTTCTGATAGGTTTTCGTCAATGAATGTAACTGTTTTGTCGGACTTTTAGTGAGAATTAATTACATAAGGATTGTTATTGTTTTTATTTTTATTTTTGAAAAGTACACAGTGGATTTTATTCGTAAGTGTCTTATTTCGGGATTATTTTGAATTTATTTCATGTCGGGTTATCTAGATTTTTCTTCAGCCCAACCTGAATTATATGCTTTGACGAGGGTGGTTTTTCTTCTTCTCTTTTCTGATAGGTTTTCGTCAATGAATGTAACTGTCTTGTCGGATTTTTAGTGAGAATTAATTACATAAGGATTGTTATTGTTTTTATTTTTATTTTTGAGAAGTACAGAGTGGATTTTATTCGTAAGTGTCTTATTTCGGGATTATTTTTAATATATTTCATCTCGAGTTATCTAGATTTTTTTCAACCCAACCTGAATTATAAGATTTGACGAGGGTGTTTTTTCTTCTTCTCTTTTCTGATAGGTTTTGGTCAATAGTTGTAACTGTTTTGTCGGATATTTAGTGAGAATTAATTAGATGAGGATTGTTATTGTTTTTCTTTTTAGTTCTGAAAAGTACAGAGTGGATTTTATTCGTGAGTGTCTTATTTCGGGATTATTTTTAATATATTTCTATGCTTTGACGAGGGTGTTTTTTTTTCTTCTCTTTTCTGATAGGTTTTCATCAATGATTGTAACTGTTTTCTCGTATTTTTAATGAGAATTAATTAGATGATGATTTTTATTATCTTTTTTTATTTTTGCGTCGTACAAAGCAGACTTTATTCGTAGGTGTTTTACTTCGGGATTATTTTTAATAATGTACAATGTAACTGGGGAGAGTTTCACAAGTAAATTGAAAGTAATGCTCGTTGTCGGCGTGGGTAACGATAAATAAATAAGGGACGAGTGCCGCAATCTCTTTTATGATCTGCTTAACAAACACAATCAAGAAATTGTACGAGCTAGAAATTATTTCCAACCGACGAGGTTTTCCACAGGTCGACAACGGGCTCCTGTGCTTTTCCTCCTCTCGACTTCTTGTTTTTCTCTGTCCTCATTACCCCCTTACCTGCTATTTTTCTTCCACGGGAAATCTACTCGGTCTCCTTACCTCCCATCGTTTCATAAAAATCCGACGGAGCAAGGAAATAATTAAATTTGCATAGAAGTTCTTAAATAAAAGAATAAAAAGTGAACCATTGGAGGGAAGTAACAACGAAATATGTCGAGAGATGTCAAAATAGAAAATGTACAGTAGATTCAATTTTAGGAACGATGATATTTGCAAATAAGAGATTTTAGAATTTTTACTAAATATCCAATATTTATTAAATAGTGTAAAAATTAAATTGACAATCTCAGAATCGTAACTGTAATGTAATACTCCTTTCACTTCGGAAATTCATTCTTAGGGGTTGAAACCATCGTTTTTGTCGGACTATTAGTCTGCTTGATACAATTGTTCGGTTATAATCGCATTTTAAGAAATATTCATCTAAACTAATTTCAATATTGATTTACATATTTTGTTAACATTCTACAAGTTTATGTGACACAATCACTATGTCTTTAGTATATTAACCCCTTGCCGTACCATTTATTCTGTGGCCTTCGCAATAATACAGAATTGAATTAGTAAAATAAATATTGATCAGTGATTCTTGAAATATCATATAATTTAACGTAATATTAACATTATAGAAATAATTGTATCATATCGCGTCTCACTGTTACTTTCAATTTAATAAATTTGCATATCTTGAAAATTTCCAACTTTGAAAATTAATTATCAACATTGCTACTATTTATCGCTCACCTCAACAATCACATTAACTACCAACAATAATATTAATCTACAGTTTCTTGCTCCCTATCGTTTTGCAATTTACTCTCAGAATACCAAAAACATCCCCAATAACTTACCCTTCCACCATTACTTATCAACATCACCACAAAGACTATACATTTTCCCCGCTAACAAAACATTCTCAAAAACATAAATTCATTTCATCTCTTTGTCGTTTGTTGCCAATTAACCAGGTATTCTCAGAATTCCAATTATATTCCAAATAATAATGGTAGAACATGCACCACCAGTATCAAAGCCAAGTCAACACGGTCTCACTGGCAAGAAGTATTCTTAAAACAAACAAAAGTACCCTCAATCTCTTTGTCGCTCTCCGTCACTTTGCAAAAATACGTCTGAACAGGAGTGTAACCACATTTACAGGGGAATATTCAACTAAAAGCCCCGGCAAAAGAACAACGCTAGGATATTGCACTCGGTGGAGACACTCCGAGAGGAAAGAAACTCCCGTGAACCATGGACTCGAAAGCACCGAGCAAGAGACTCGGTTTCACCGAGCAAAGGCACCCGATAATAAGAGAGCCAGTCTGAAAGACCGTGTACACCACCGTCGGTGGTTTATGTATATAAAGAGCGGATCATAAACGATAAGCGGCAGTAATAAAAACGACCTCGCACCGTGAAAAGTCCGTCTTATCGTATTCGCATCGTGCGCTCATAAGGGAACGTTATTACCCCGACTGCCTCGAACGATCCGGAAACGAAGAAGATTAGCGAGCAGAGATTTGATTTCCTTCAGAAGCTCCACCGATGATTATATTGCACTTTGCTTTTCCCTCTCTACTTTGCGAAGCTTCAACATTGCGGTGATCAGTAACGAGGAAACGGTTTTGCTGGCTTTCGATCGGGGAAAACATCGAGGCGTGGAACGCTTTGCGGTTATTTCGTGGCAAAGCGAAACCGATAGTCTGCCATCAATAATTCCAACTGATTTCTAGACACTCCGAGCATCAATTATGGAAGGGATGAGAACGAACGGTCCTCGATATTTTGCCGTTTTCTTCACACTCCTAACGTCACCGAGACATTTTGGCTGTGTTTCGTGTGAAAGTTTAAAACGCATCGATAAACGAGGAATATTTTATGGAACACTGGAAACTTTATCATGGCGTTTATCGAACGATCGGATCGGTAGTTTGTTCCTTGTAGATTGACACATATAGATGGGGTGTTACGGCGGTTTCGGTGCGAAGTGCAAGTTAAATGGCGTTTGCTGGTATTATGGTTTGGTTTGAAAAATATGAGATTTTTTTGTGATTCTGTTTTATCTGTTTGTCGAAATATAATTATTATTAGTTTTGATAAATCTCGTTTTATATAAGCATTGATAAAAGCGGAAACTTCGGACGAAAAGGCGAACTTACATTTCTTTTGAAATTTCTGAAAGTTCGAAAAATCTTAGATGTTTGCAGCATTAAAAATTAGTGGTATTAAAAATTAGATCTTTAATCTTAACGTTTTGATTCTGATAACATTGTATTAAAATTTGTTATTCTTTGTACATTCAGTCCAAACTGTTGATACACTTTGCTTAAATTTCAGTTGTTCGATACAACTAGATAATTACAGACGACAAAAACGATATTAAGATGGGAAAATTGCATCAAAGCTACTTACAATTAGTATATAAAACTTCCTGTATAGAAAAATCTAATAATAATATTCCTTCACAAATTAGTGTACTAAATACAAATGTAATAACATATTTTTTACAAGACAATCAAGATTTAATGGTTTCATTAACACTTTAATGGCCGCACGACTACACAGTCAAACGTTGCCAGGGACCGGAAATATTTTTGAAGAATTAATTGTAAAAAAAGTTTCTTAAAATTGAGAGAAGATATTATAAGATCATTATATTATAATATCATATTATAAGCCAATAGCAATATCCACCCTTGTTTACATTCACAATTCATCACACAGAGAGGGTGGTACTGGTCAATAATCTTCGGCGGTAGCACATGTTATGTGAGCGGCCATTAGAGTGTTAATAGTTAAATTTACTATTGCAAATGCATTTACTCGCCATTGTAAAATTGTACTCACAAAACTTGCCTTTCATCCCTTATACCGGCTAGCTATTTCGAAAGTCCGATTATTCGGCAAAGTTCGAGGTGTGATTTCAACCGCTTAAAGTGAACTTTGATGGAAAAAATTGGCGTTCATTTACCTCAACATGCTCCACCGTTCCCACGAAGTTTCATTAACTCCCTTCGGCTGTAGCGAAGTATAACAGAGGAGAAACCATTGGATGTAGTGCCATGACAATGAGACCCCACATCAGTGATTAGGGTCTTTACCGGTAGTTTGAGCGCACCATAGAAAGCATTCACTAGTGGATAATATATTACGGATCATTAAATATTTAACCATAAAGCTGTATCTTATCACCTAACTACTTTACATTCCAACGATATATCATGGTTATTTAATCGAATTTACTATTAATTTATACAGTTAGTTCAATAAGAGCGTGTCGTTCCCAATTTTGTCATTAGATGACGCATTTGTTTAAGATGTGGGTAATTTAATTGTTTGAACATTTGGCTTCGATGCTTTGTGATTAAATTAGTAGTAGAACTATTATCTGCCTTGAGATTGAAAAAATTAGCAATGAAGAACAAGAAGATAACGGCCTGAAAAATCTAAGCTGTTCGTGCACGAAGTGGAAACGTGAAAATGGGATCAGGATACTTGATTGGCTTTCTCATTTGTCTGACACTAATCCCATGGAAAGTGTGTGGGCAAAAATGAAGATTAATCTCAAAGAAAATCGAGTGTTCAATGTCAAGCAGCTAACATGTCACATCCGCCAAATATGACGATCTCCACCCGAAACAGTGGTGAAAAATTTTTCCGAAAGTATGCCTAAACAGTATCGTTCGACAACCCCAAGAAGTCTCCTGAGCGGCGGAGCTTCTCGCTAAATACCGACTATTCGCACCGTTTTTTTTATTTAATCCACCCTGCTCAGCCTCCTGAAGGAGGCACTTGAAAAAGTCGTAACATTGAAATATCTTTATGACGCCTGGCGAATCAGATTCTGCCGAAACAGGCCTACCTCTGAGCAGACTTCTTGAGGTTGTCGCGTTATACCAGGCTATTATTGACACTGATAGCGATTAAAAAATGTTTTAAGTAACTGCATTATAGTACAATATTTATATTTCCATCTTATGTGTTTAATTAGAACCAATTCTCTTTTTTAAAGAAAATATTATCGACACGCTCTTGTGAAACAAAGTGTATCTTCCTTTATTTCTCGTGCATATGAGTGAACGCAAAAGTTTATTAACACTAGAACGATCGACGTTAAAATTATTACATTTAAATATATTTATCAGGACTCACCAGTAGTCATCATATATAATGTATTTATTCAATTACATTGAGTACATGATGAAGTAAATTATAATCAGTATAAAGATAAGTATACAGCGAGAAAAAGTGTACACATTCTTGTACCGGAGGAACTGAACTACTGACTGTCTTAAAGGAACAAAAGAATGCTTAATCACTAATGAGGGCGCGACCGATTATAGCCCTTCTCGATCAATGGGCACATCGATATCTGTCGTATTGACATATCTGACAATATTAAATAAGAACTTTGGAAGAAGAGGAATCAAGGGGTGGAAAATATGATCGGTTTGGTAATCTGTGTTTTATAAGATCAATTTAGAATTTCTACTCTAGAACTCTCCTATAAACTTAGGGAATTTTTGGAAAAAAATATGAATAAGTCATTTTGACTTGCTTGGTCGTTCTAGTGTTAAATATAAAGAAATTAAGAATGTTTGCACAGTAATAATTATTAGCACATTCAGTGATCTTGGTTTTCGGATGATCGCTATGTTTGGTACCAATTTATTGACGATGTTTCGCAAACACTGTAATTTACTTTGATGAGATTTGTAAACAAAGCTGCTTTTGAAAAACAAGGCCACTTATGATAAGAAGAGATGTAGAAATTTGAAAACTTGAAGTCGGACTTTTTGTTATAAAAATAACTTAATCTACGAATAATATTAATATAAGCGTCAATGCAGTCAAAGTATACAGTCTGTTCTCGGAAGATAAACTCTACTCTATCAAAACAGTTTTCCTAACTTCATTTCCAATTCTGTATAAACAATAAACACACAACAAATATTCTCGTAATATCAAATGTAAAAAAAAGCACACACACATTGGTCTCGTACAGAAAAGTACTCATTGTTATCTTAAAATCGTAAGAATGTTACGAAACATTGTACAAAACTTTCTTTGTAGTAATTCTTATAAAGTACAGTACAATTACGTAGTCCTCGAGACGATAATGGTAAAAATTTCCAGACACCCAAAGCGAATCCTCGTGCAAGTTCCCGTAAGAAATGGTTTTGAGAGCAGCTAGAGCGCATTTACGGCTTAACCTTTATCGTTTGCTCCTGAGTATCTCTCCAAAAGTATTCCACCTTTTGCAACGTCCGTAAGCATACGTGGAAAAGCACAAATGTGGCGAACCAGTGGCACTGGTCTTTGTTTTTTGTTTAACACGATTCAAGGGAAAGAAAGTGAGAGAGGAAAGAAAAAGATTGGTAGAAGTCGAGGACATCGGAGTTGGATGTGTCTCACGATATGGCAGAAGAAACACCGTTTCGAAGTTAAATCTTGATGTATCTATTAGGTCCGGATTTAGTTTTCCGGGCTTTCAAAAGTTACGCTGAGACCACGATGACGAAGCCACTTTGGCAAGTTTCTAATAGTTTTATGACTTTTCAGACTTATGGGGCAGGCTCGTTCCCGTCGAATTAGCGGCTCGAGAACGTACGGGTGAGACAAAAGTTTCTCTTTTGCTCTGTCCCCTATTCTTTTCCTTTTTTTTTCACTCGGACTTCCCTAATAGCCTTACAAAGAAAACTATTTCTCAGCTGGCGCGCTTTTCTCTTGGAAAAGGAACAAGAGAAAGAGAGAGAGAAAGAGAGAACGCACGATTACAAAGTGGATATATTTTCTGGTTCAAAATTGCACATTTAATTTTGTACCATTTGATGGCTCGGATTTTATTCTTTGTATCATTGCCAAATGAATGGTATTTTTGAAAATGAAAAAAAAGAAGAATGTCGAGAGCAAAAATGCTGCGGTTCCTTGACGTTAAAATATTCGTTGATTCTTTGAAAGAACGAGTTACCTTTCCTCGCTTGCAGAATGTAACTTCCTCGAATCGTATTTTGTATGTGAATAGAATCGTATGTGCTCGACGAATCCCAGGATTTCTGTCTCGGATGTAACGTTTATTTCCGATTGCAACGACCAGTTTCCGGTTCGTGCAATTACAAACAAAACGATTACAGCATGCACATGGAATTTGGATTCGTTGAGAAAATTTCTTCTATCGTTGTTAAATGCAAACACTCTCATACCTTGATAACTCGTATCTTTGTAACTTGAAAACCTTCACAAATCAAAAATACAGAATAATCACCATCTTCTGTAATTCAAAATCTGAACTTCTCAGATTAAAAATTTTCAAGCGTCTTCAAAGTCTGAAAGTCGAAGTTTATTTCTACACACCAAGTATACACATACACTCTGTGAAATAAAAAACAAAAAATTGTTCTCTAAAACATAAAATGTTTGTCTACTCACAGAAATTTATTCTACCAACTTCAAAACAAGTCCGATTTTATGCGATTTCTTTCCTCCTTTCAAGATTCGAGTTATCGAGGTACCATAATATTGGAATCCAACGTTCCTTTACTTTATCTCCTGATTTTGGATTTATCCAGACATCCTATGTCCAGCATTTAACTTAAACTTCAATACGATTCTTCTTTCTGCAAGTTAGAGCGAAAGGAAGCTCCGCCGGGTTGAAAACCTGTGGACGTCACCGACGTCTTTTTATTGTTCATCGAATTCGTGTTGCAATTTGTCGTTAAATCTCGCAAAACGCCATAGGAAGGAGATCATTCTAATGCCATTATTCATGATATGACTCGTACTGTCGAATACATCGATCGTCGAAAAAGGAAGGCAGGATTGATAAGCTCTGTATTTCTCAAACGAAATTGATTATCGACAGGTCCGCGGATATCGATACGTAAAAATCGATGTCGGCGACGTGCTCGCATCAATCATAATCTGTTCGATTGTACGGGCTGTTAATCACCTCGGTCGGATAGGTAACTTGTACAATTCGAAGCGAACAGGGCGCACAATAGCTGAACGCATTGCCTTCGTTAATGTCAGTGATATTTTGGCGTTCCTTGACATCTCGATTTCCATCGATTCTGCAAAACTATTCCTATTTTCTCCATGTGGCATGTCGTTGGCGCTTAAATGATACACGTATGCCGATTACGTTTACGGTTCTGTTCACTATGCATCTCGCAAAAAAAAAAACAAATCCCTTGGTGCACATGCAGAACATTTTCTTAATTTACATTGTTTTTTCTTTTTCTTCTTTGTTCTTTTTATATTCACCTTGAAGAGCAAAGAGGAGGTTGTTTAATATTGTTCAGTTTGCTGTTAATATAGAGACAATACGTACGATTTACGGTTAACGAATTCGTACTTTTCTTTCATGCAATTCCTGTCGCAACGGAATCTCATAAAACGTAAATCATATTGCAGCGCAAAAAAAACAAACGTCGTGGACGTAGAATCGACGATGAAAAATTACATGAATTATGAGTCAAAACAAGAAAAGAATTGTACGTAGGTCGAGATGAATTTTTAATTGTTCGACGTTATGCTCTTTTTGTGGATGGATCACTTTTAAGCTTAAAACCACATGTTTTTAATGGTAATTCCCGCTCGTTCGATGTCGTATATTCATAATGCACTATGAGCGGTTCTCAAATTTTCTTTTTTGTCTTGGAATTTTTTCACGATTTTAGCATTGGGGATAGAAAGAGATCTTTTATTTCTATTGGGGTAAGTCTATTGATGTTTACTTTATTAGAGATTAAAAGGGAAAGCCACCGTCGGAGGAGGAACGGAGTAAAGAAAAACGAAAGATAATTTCGTATTATCGTGTAACGCAATGTTTGCATAATACCGTTATGCATGACTTGGAAAAAAAAGTAGTGGTTTTGTGTAATACAGCTGAAAATATATATGCGACATTTTAACCCTTCGTAGCACGAATTATTCTTTAAAATTATCGTATGAAATTCATGTTTATAACATTTTTTGTCGTTGCGTATACATTTGTATATAATGTTAGTAAAAAATGCATTTTAAAGTATAATTATTCAAAAACTGTTCTCTTAAATTTGCCTAACAACTTTGAAATTAATGAGAAATTTTTAAAAGTTACGAATCTTCTCAGCAAATTCGTTAAAAAATCTCATTAAACGATGAAACAAAGAAATCGTAATAATACACGGTTAAGTCTAGAAAATTTCAAAGTCAATGAAAAATCCAAAAGAAATCTAGAAAATTTCAAAGTCAATGTAAAGTCCAAAGGAAATCAGGAGAAGATAGCATTCAAGTGGAATTACAATTTAGCATCACAGTTAACATCAAAATTTGGCTGCAACACATGCAACACAAATGTCCTCATTAAACGGTAATCCAGTGCATCATAAAGACAAGTTTGAGCTCGCGGACCTTCGTTGAAAGGGGGTCCCATAAATCCCTAGGGGTGCGTGTGGCACACTTTGAGAACCGCTGATATATTAAGCGCTTCTCATTACACATTCACGTTTATTTGATATGTGTGTGTGTGTGCGTGTATGCGCGTGACTGTTACCCTTTGCCACGAACTTCCGAAAACAAGAACCGTTTCTCTATTGTTCCAGGTGCAAACAATGTAAACGAACCGCCTATCTTGGAAGCTGGGGGATACCCCACGGGGTTAACACTTTCCGAATCAACCAAAGTCGGTACAGACGTGTTCGTCCTTAAGGGCCACGATCCCGAAGGATCGCCAGTGAAATATGGGATACAACTCACGGACCATTTCGTCGTAAATCCACGGACTGGCGTTATCACCCTGGCAAAGCCTCTCAATCGTGAGGTAAACGCTATTTTTATTCATTTTATTACAAATTGTTTCGCCTGTCTCGTTTGTCACGGGGTCCGTATTGTATATGAGATGGAGAACGTGGACTTGCGGATATATCGGTAACCGTGGCTTTATAATCGTCGTAAAAAAATCAGAAGCACCATCGGTTCTTCGATTTATGCGTTTGAATTCTCCGAGGGTTGAAAATTCATCTAAAACCATGAAATAGGGCGTTATAACATATTTTTAAAAATTTTAATATCGTTAATTTAGAAAATGGTGCGTAATATATACAAGATTTATAGATTAGTAATGCAGCAGCTAATAGAAAGTACTTATCGTTACTTAACACTAGATTTACGGAGCCAATTTGGCTCATTTAAAATTTCATTACTATACATATAATATAAGGATTAGTTAATTTTTTAATAATAAATCTTTCATTTAAATTGATTTGGAATTGTTATCTTTGCCAAAAACTTCAGTTTTCTTGTATATGTCAAATTGACACACTTTAGAAAAATAGATGTATCAACATCGGGTAAATCTAGTGTTAATTAGTGCTGAACTGGTACTTAAAAATATACAGTACTGATAGGTTGAATGCACTTTTTAAACATGTTAAAAGTACCTTAAAGGGTGTAAATATCGAAAAGATCTTTTTTTAAATTCTCTAGAATCCGTCGTTAAAAAAAGCGTCAATTAGTGAAGAATTTCTGAGGAGCGGTTGCATGGAATTTTCGAAATTCAAAAAATTGTTTATTAAAATTAGTATGATTATATTTCAAATAGTTTACATACTTTTACAACAATAATTTTAAATATTCATAAATATATAATATAAAATATGCTGAAGTCGAGACTAGGCATTGATTATTAATTATTTCCCAATGGGCACTTTTTAAGTGTGCCAATTAATAATTTTTAATAGTCAGCTTTAAGAGGTTAATAATGAGAAAATTTTATAAAACATGAAGTTCACGTTAAATGGTCATGAAGCCTTGGAAAATTGGAATATAAATCAGCAAAATTACCTCGATTATTTTGTTGCAATTATAAAGTGCCATTACCGATGCATTCTCCGAAGTTCGTAATTGCATACTTAAAACTAGATGCGAAGTACGATAATAAAAGTAAGCTCCGAATTAACGAAGGCAAAATTTATCTTAAATTATTATAGCAAAAGGATCATATATCATAAAATTCTAATAATTAATTTAGGAGATTGTACCTTCTTTTTATGATAAATTGTATTCGTGAAAATTTAATTGATTAGGAGAAAGCCGGTCTGTGCGACATAAAAAATATCGTGCTAGTGAGAGGAATTGACTTCTATCTCTCGTACAATCTTTGCAACTATTGCATTAAACTACGGTTCAAGAATGCCAACAAGTAGTAGTTTTATCGATCCTATTGCATCTTTCTTAAAATCAGTGAATCGTGGAATTAAAGGTGAAACAATTTTTACTTCCAATTACGTAATAACGTTAGATAACCGATTTCTCCTCTGTTCCTAATAGAGTTATCGTACAGTTATCTGATTCCTTCCTCGATAATTTCCAATAAAGTAGAAAAAAAGTTTATGGATCGCATTAAATAATATCAACACAGTAATACTTGTTATCGCGCTAAACATTTTTTAATAAAATAATTCGTATAGATCAAAGTAACTAACACTAGAACTACCAAACCAGTCAAAATGACTGGTACAGAATTTTTTCCAAAAATTCTTCAAGTTCATAGAACAGCCATAGAACAAAAATTCTACGTCCATCACAAAATACATAAATCACCGAATTGACCATCCTTTCCGCCACTGGATTACCCCTTTTTCAAAGTACTTATTTAATATATTGAAATATGATAGATTTAACGCCGGTAGTTCTAGTGTTAAATATTTTAATATCGTTATAAAAATTCATTAGTATCACATGAAAAATATTTTGGATTTCTGAATAATTAATTTCCAATCGTATAAAGTCCATAATTTCTAAATTCTATGGCTGTAAATTTTTTAAGTATGAAATTGTGCAGGACTCCATTAAGAAATGAAAAATCTGAAATTATTATTAGGTGAAGACGGAATGGAAGAAAAATAATCTAAAATTCTCGGTGTTTAATATTTCGATGGCAAAAATTTTTGTGAAGTAACGCGATATTCCTATTTTAGCAATGTGCGAATAATCTCTGCAAGTATTATTTATTGCGTGATGTTAAAAGCAATAGATTTAAACGTTATCTGGCACTATTGCATATCTCATAGAGTTGCTATAGAAAATCCATTAGACAATCGTTGCTATATTTACCGAAACGTGTAGATACGAGAATCCATGAAAATGACGATATGCCCTCGTTAGTAATTCACGGTATTTACGTATAATTCTGGCAATTAATATCACAGGATCATAAATAGCAATGGCTCGGTAAATCGTTACATCCTGGATCGATTGATTAGAACGGATTAGAAGCTTTGGCTCGGACGATGATAAATTGGCGTGGTGATTTTTTCTTTTTTACTAATCGTCAGATCAATCAACTACCATCGCGAATATTTCCTCGCTTTTTGTCAGATTTATCTCTCGACTGATGATCCGTCCATTGAAATAATAAAAATGGATTCCAATATTATTAATGCTACCGTTTACTTTTAATTCAGTAAATTTCAGTTAAAATGAAAATCACGTGTTTGCTAATGGTAAAGAAAAATTGTAAAATTAAATACTGATTTTGTTATATTAAAATCGAAATTGAAAATCAGAGGTAGAGAGTGTTGAAAAAGTACATATCGTGAGAGAATTCATGTGAAAGGAGTATTTTCTCACAGGACCGTACGAAGGGTTTTAATTGGATTTTCTCTCCGCCATTGAAACAAGCAATTCTATGTCATCCCCTTTCCTTTTGTAAATAATATCGGTGCTCCTTTTATAATGTTAAGGGAATTTACTAGAAATAAAACTACAACGATTGTACTTTTTCCTCTGGTAAAACTCGAGAGGTTGGATGAAGAGATTCTACGGTTTCCAAGTTTCAATAACAATTTCAACGGCTACACGAATGGATAATATTATCGTAGATAACGTCGAGAATTCCACCTCCAACAGTATTACTGAGAAAAGTTATAAAAATATCAGTCTTTGCCCTTTAGAGTGAAATGTTTGATGTTTCAATGTAAACGGAATCTTTCATACGATTTTTCGTGCGAGACTTATCCGTCCTGTCTTTCGCATTTTCAAGTACAATATTTCTCCATAAAGGCGCTGCCCCCTCCATTACTCCGCGAAGGATCGTTTCATCATTTATTTCTTTGTATCTCGAAACATCGTATTTTCGTTTGTATTCCAACAATTCTTGGGAAATAACGAATTCTCGAGATACTTCCGTGCAGCTGCAGAGAGAAACTTAAGATCTCTTCATTCGTCATAACACCGTAACGCTGGATCGATAAACATCGCAGTGAGAAACGTTTATACCACCTTGAAACTCTGAACTGTGAATAAGTGTATCATCAATATTTTTCCGTATTTGTGCATTATTTAAATCTCTGATAGATACTAAAACTCTGAGTAAATATTTCAAATAGTTTATCATTATCCTCGATTATTAAAAAAGAAGATAATTAATTTTAATAATTATACAGATGATATTCTCACTGGTTTAACACTAGATTTACCAGCGTGAAATCTACTATATTTAAATATGTTAAATATGTACCTCAAAGCAAGGAAAATTAAGATGCGGAAGAGATGATAGATTCGGTAATTTCTGTTTTATACGATGGACGAAGAATATTTATTCTACGGCTCTCTCATAAAGCCGTAGAATTTTTGGAAAAAATTGTGCACCAGTCATTTTGACTGGTTTGGTAAATCTAGTGTTAACTCTTTGAGGCACAGGAATTCCGAAAATAATATGACCAATGTTGCACATGCATTTTTTTTCTTCTTTTAATTGAATAAAGTTGGTTTATATTTATTGATGAAGTTATGTAATAAAATAAATTTTCGAGGTGGGACAAAACATGTCTCACCATGCATCTTCACGCATCAAAGAGGTGGGACACTTTTCTCCCACTGTGCGTCAAAGAGTTAAATAATTTTTAGATGTGTTGTGAAGAAGATTGAAGTTCGACCACATTAATTAAGACTCCAAACAGTTATTTTCTTACACTTACCTTCTTACCTTAGACCCATTAACTATTATGATGATTTCACCTAGGACCTACCGT
Source organism: Cerceris rybyensis (assembly GCA_910591515.1). Classification (NCBI taxonomy): domain Eukaryota; kingdom Metazoa; phylum Arthropoda; class Insecta; order Hymenoptera; family Crabronidae; genus Cerceris; species Cerceris rybyensis. Next base: position 20,282,694 of record OU342790.1, read on the forward strand.
TTTTGGGTTTCGATCCATCAAATCTATGATACTGAAATCGCATAAACAAAATTTTTGAACCGTGACCGAAGGGAATTTGAACGCAACCCCATTGATTGCGAATTCTAGCCATTATCTCTTTACCCATCATAGAACCGTGAATTACTATGACAATTTTGCCTAGTTATAATTTTGACTAGCCCTTTGCGGTCCGAGTTATTTTGCTAATTTTTGTAGTGAGCTAAATAAAGGTAATTTCACAACATTTTCTAGCATTTTCTATTCGTTTCTGTCAATGTTATCAATGACTATAGATATTGGCGGATATTTAGGTGATATTACCAAATTATTACAAAATTGAAAAGTTGATATTAAATTGGCAGAAAATCAAATCAAATGGAAAGCTATGTCGAGTACTGCTCGACATAGGACCGCAAAGTACTATGATACGCACCTATTAATTGAAAGTTCAAGCCTTTACCTTTTTATATAATTTTAATTTCTATTTAAAACCCCTTTTAACAACCCTATAGTGTACTAACATACATTTTCTGAAAAGCGCCGTCTCAAGAAATTTGCTTACGCTTGAACATTTCCACCATTCATTATCGCCTCTGTGACCATCCCCACAGTTATGTCTGTGACATAATGGCTAAAGCTACTGCAACATTCATAAACGCTCGAGTTTCCATGAGGATACAATGGGGAAAGCACCGTAACTCGTCATCGGGTATGACAGGGCAAAATTCTTGTACAGTGAATGGGGTAGAGAGAGAAAGAGGTAGGGGATCGTTCATTATATGGTAGGCTAACCATGTAATTAAGTCCAGACACGCTGACATATCAGAGGATTATTACTTTCAACCGTGAAAAGCAACGTCAAAGGGTATTAGGTAAGCTACCTATTACGCGCATTTGCAAATCAGTATAAGCAAGCGCATAGAGCGAATATGGGGCATATGTTCATGGTAAGCCTATTCGATTGGATTAAATCAATGCCAATTCATCCAGATGGGTCAACGCACAGAAATCCCTGTGTGGTTGCACCACCCAGAGAAGGACTTCGAGGCGAGATTAATTCTCTTGTTTGCGACTCTAGGAATCGATTTTATCCTTTGGTGATGACGAAAGTGTAGCTTTGCGAATTCCATGAAATATACTGACGTTTGCAAAATTTTATGATAGATTCTTCGTAGGTCTATGAACGTTTGCAGTGTTTAGGACTAGTTTGTTGCGACTCGTCGGACAGTTAAGTCGTTGGAGTCTAGTTTTGTTTTCTTCTCTCGAAGATTAATAAACACTGCACTCCCGAATTGGTTTTGGTGTTTGTTTATTATAACGAGGAACAAGTATTTACACGGAAACAAATAATAACAAAAAAGAGAAAAACAAATATAAATACGAGCGAGCCAAAATGTGTATAAAGAAAACTTGTTGTTGCGAATAGAATGTTGAGTTACAGGAGAATCTTGTTACGGGAGAAAATCTGAAGATTTGCTGGCTTTCCGGTTCTTTTATCAATTTCGGAAGCACCCCTTCCTCTGTCGGCAACCCCGACGAGGAGGAAGGGGTGGCTTGATAGGGAGGAGAATGTTGGGCCCTGGTGAAATGTTATTGGTTCTGCCTGGGCTTCGTGGGTGGTTACCAAAATGCAGCGTTTGCATTGGTTTTGCCAAAATCCACGGAAGGCCCAGGCAGAGGGGGGCCTTGGGCCGCGAGGGTGACTCAGGTGTGGACGAGAACTGCTAGATTTATGACAGGTGTCATAAATCTAGCGCAAGAATTCTGAAGTGCAAATCTGGTAGCCACGTGCCATCCCTCAATATTCGAAGGTGGTTGCCAAATGGGCGGGTCTACACAGCTGCGAAATTAAAATATAGAATTTAGAAAGCTTGCCCTCGCAACCTCAAGGCCCGCGTTGCAATTACGCCTCAACATAGTTTATGATATGATATTTATTTGAAGTTTATGGTAGTTTAAGCGAAAGCAATTGCAAGTTTGTATAAGTAGGATTAAATGATTTGTTTGCCTCTTTGACAAAATGTGATATTGAATAATATACTTTAGTACTCAAATGTAAAATTCCGATTTTAGATTATTAATCACTTAGATTATTAATTTCTTTTGTGATTGAGTGCGTAATAACTCTGAATTAAATGCTGAAATAACAATATATCTGTAATTCGGAATATAGTATATGACTAAACGCAATATTGGATAGCATAGAGTTAATTTTATTTTATGACCCGCTGATATTTTTAATTTAATAACGTTTGGAGGAGTTCAAAATTGACTATTCCATTTAGCGTGTTACGAATGACACTCGTTATTATACGGCAAAGGGTTAAGATTGTTTGAAAATAGTCCTATAAAATTAAGGTACTTTGTATGGAATCCTTATCACAAGGGTTTTACATGTACACTAAATTTGGCAAAAATGCTTTCAACTCTATTACGAAACCGTTCAAATGAAAAAAGAATCACTTATTTACTACCTTGTAATTTCTCTCTAGTTGTAATTATTGCACTCATTTCAATTATAATATATGGTCATAATTTTATTTCAAATATGCTAAGAGGTAAGAATAAATCAAATCTCAAATAAAAAAGAAAATCAGGTAATCCGAGATTGAAAGAAAAATATTTCAAAACTTCATTAAATTATTCGCAACTATGCGAATACCACGAACGGGTTCAATCACGGTTCCGCACGCAACACACATTTCAACGTTAAACCCCGTAGTTCCGTGAGATTTTAACGAAGTTTTATTGCCGCTACAGCAATAATATCGCTGCTCTTTCTTTCCTTATGAGGATTTAGTTGACAGTGAAACGCTCCGTAGCCCGCCCGTTAATTTCAAGCATTACGCTCACCCGTCTGCTCGCGCTAGAAACGAAAAAAAGATTCTGCCGAGATGAAGGAAAGGATTTTTGCATTTCTGCATCTATCGTCGGATTCACCGAGTTGTGAATCTAAATTCTTACGAGAGGAAAAGCTCTCCACGAAGAGACTTATCCATACAGAATGCGTAGAATATTATAAATACAATGAATGTATTATACCTATATGAGAATTTTTTATGTGTTGCCGATTAATAATTTTAAATTAATTACTTAATTAGTACTGAACTAGTAATTAAAAATATACAGTGCTGTTTTGAATGAATGCACTTTTCAACCACGTTAAAAGTACCTTAAAAAGTGTACATATCGGAAAGATCTTTTTCTCAAATTCTCTAGAATACGTCGTTTAAAAAAACGTCAATTACTGAAGAATTTCTGAATTTTCGAAATTTAAAAGACTGTTTGCTAAAATTAGTATGATTATATTTAAAATAGTTTACATACTTTTACAACACTGATTTTAAAAATTCATGAGTATATAATATAAAATATGCTGGAATCGAGACTAGGCATTGATTATTAATTATTTCTCAATGAGAACTTTTTAAGTGCGCCAATTAATAATTTTTAATAGCTTTAAGAGATTAATAATAAGAAAATTTTATGAAATATGTAATTCACGTTAAATGGTCATGAAGCCTTGGAAAATTGTTATATAAATCAGCAAACTTACCTCGATTATTTTGTTGCAATTATAAAGTGTCGTTACCGATGCATTCTCGGAAGTTCGTGATTGCGCTGTCACGCATTAAAAAAATTGTTCTTTAAGAAAATTTCACGCAAAGTGACAATAACAGATGATATTATATGAAATTACCAATTTTTAAATAGATTCTTGATCGATTTTCAATTTGTTTCTGTCAATCATTTAATATGGAAGGCGGGGATTCTGATATGTTTGATTAAATATAACCTTTGTTATATTAAAATATGATTCTCCACCAATCGAATCGATAATCACTATTTGTTTCTTTGCAAGGTATCGTGTATAATACCAAAATGGGAAATTTCATTGTAAAGCCTAATTGTCTTGTATTATTAAATGGAAAAATTCCCAAACATCCAGCCATTGTGAACGTATTAACGTATTGACATGCAACATGAAAGCAATACGTGAAATAATACATAAAATGAATGTAATTACGTTTGCAGTGTTCGCGCATCAGTTAAACATATTTATATTATTGTAAAATTATATAACGGTACAATGCATTTACAATACGTTTGTTTGGACAATCGGTACTTTAAATACGATCCAAGCAACAGGCAAATGATGGAACAGCGAACGTAACGTGTAACAGAGAACAAAAGTATGGATATGCAAATAAAATATAATAGTAACAAGCGAAATTAACTACGCAGAAAATGTTTACGGTAACATTTACATAGACTTAAAAGCGTATAAAATACACTGATGGTGATTTCGTTCGCGAAATAATGTATATATAATTTTAACGAAAATTCTCCATTCTCTGCCCATGAAACCCTTGAAAATTTAATTAACGAAGCCGCGAACGTTGAGGGCACCGTTCGAAGCAACGTCGCATCAATTTCCTGATAAAATTGCACGGATACGAATCGTTAATTACATTGTAATCGTATCTCATTCTAAAGGAAATTCATTACATTTGGCTTCACATTACGCGAACGCATCATAATTTTTCGATTCTCATTATTATTTAAAATACTACAATTTAACGATGAATAAATTTTCTGCAACCATAAGAACTCCAAATAAAAAAAAAACTTTCCATTAAAACCAATAATCAGACAATAAAGCAATTCAGCGACAAATACTGCCACTGATATGATAAATTTCGAAAATCATATATATTTCACTATTTAATTAAATAATTACAGAACAATTCTATGTATTCAATGGTAAATACAGTCACTAAATCCTAAGACTCAAAATAAACAAATCCCGACAAAACAATTGATCTATTCATCGTATATATAATACAATCACTAATGAATCAAATCAACCCACAAAATATTTAAATCCAAGCTAAACAACTACTCCAAAATCCCACAATTCCATCTCACGAAAGAATACAAGAATGAAATATTAGTAAAAGCAATTTTATTAAGTTCTCGTCATAAACGACTCTTATGACGTACGTCGAGAAACTAATTATACTCGTAGACTCGTTATTTACTTCTAAAACCCAGTCAGCTCCGTGGAAACAGACGGAGAAACTCTGTTGAACGTCAAGAGGAGAACAGGATTTTTGGTGGAAAATAAATGACGAATCCTCTAGGAAGAACTCTATGCTCTTCGACGGGCTCCACGGAAAATCCATTTGGATGGTGATCGAAAAAGAAGAAGCAACGTGGCTATGTTCACGGTATATAATTAATTATAGCACCGAGAGGAGAATTTAAGCGTGGAAAGAGACGCGTAGAAAAGTAGAATCCTGCATCAGGACGCGAACGATTCGACGCATTTCGGTCATAAATTTCATCACGTTTATGCAGACCTGACCCGAGTCCGGATTCGTATAAATGAAAAAGGCGAACAGAGGAAGAATATGGATCGACTTTTCCATTTCAGGCACGTACCGATCGTAGCTCTCCCGACTTTCCAACTAATTCCGGAGCTAGGAGCGAGTTTGAGGCGTCGCGAATGCGGATTTATATGTACAGGACGCTTCTTAATATGTGGAGGATAGTACAAGGGTAGGTTAAGGGTATCGAGATGATAAAAAAAAAGTTTATGGAGCTGCACCATAATGTTGCTTCTTGGTCACGGTTATCTTTTAAATCTCTTGGTTATTTAGTTCGTTATACTTGAGACAAATTGTTTAGAAAATCGGGCAGATTCGAAGATTTGATTGTTGAGGAAGTTTCTGGGATTGTGGACGAATGAAAAGTGTAACGAAGAGGAGCTTTACAAAAATATATAAAAGTTTGTGTGATTCGGTCTCATTTCCCTGGTGGCGGAGAAATTGGAGAGAAGAAAGTTAAAAATTTCTTAAAGCTGCTAAGTTGAAAATTCAGTAAAATGCAATGCTTGGAAAGCATTTCTTATCGTCATTTTTATTTTGGAGTATATGTGCTATTGTATACTTATTGCTATTATCAAATACAACTGATTAACCATTGATGAAATGTTTCAGAAAATTAATTTTTACTAATTGACAGAAATTTGGAAAGCTAATTCACAATACAAAGTATTAACCCCTAAGCCAGAACGTCGTGTGACACTCGCGACCTGTTACCTATATGAAATAGACAATTTTCAAATTTCGTAAAACCTATAAAATCGAAGATGTCAATGAGACGCGATACTATAATATTATTTTTGTGATATTAATATTGCGATAAATTATGCGATATATCAAGAATCACTGATCAATTTTTATTTTATCAATTAAACTCATTGCGGAGGCAGTCACGATAGAAATCGTAGGCTAAAGGGTTAAAAATACATGTCGGTCCTATTTATGCGTTACATTTCATTTTTGAGAACAAAGCATCGCAGCGAAATAATTTATGCTACATTTTCGTGCCTTATGTAATATTGGAAAAAATCCATTGTGCATATATGTGCCGAAAATTTTAAATAAAATTCCTTCGTTCCAGATCTCGCTTCCGAGGAAGCTATTTCGAATATTTTTACGTTGAAATGTTAAAACGTCGACCTTTTTATTTGCATGGAGAACGCAAAAAATCGTAAAATCAAAGCAAACGAAGGAAATTCATCGGAAATCCCTCGATAAAGGACGTTCGATGGTCCTGTCATTGATAAACTTTCTTGAATTTTTCTACGAATTTTAAATGCAAATTCGGGGCCTGATTCGATTAGAAAGTTAGTGAGGCGTTTGAGTCCCGCTTTGAAATACCGGAAATTAATTGATGAGGGTTTTTCTAGGTAAAGGTACAGAAGGGATGCTTTTTTTGAGTGTTTCAATATTGGAACAACTTTGAGTGACACTTTGAAATTGATTTTCATCCAATTTTTGCCTCGTCGATTATAATTTACGTTAAACTAAAAAGTTATTTTCGTCATTGATATAATTTGTGTTGCTATCCTTCATTACTATTTTTAGTTTTATTGACAGTTCTATAGTTTAATGAGTCTATCGATAGAAATTATGCAAGTCGAAATGACTTTTTCAAAATTTTTTCCAAAAAATTATCAATTTCACTGAATCTATCACCTTTTCTATTTTTTGTTTCCTGTTTTTCTACAGTTTTTGTTCAATATATTGAAATATAATAGATTTAACGCCGATAGTTCTATTGTGAAGATCAACAACTTCAAATAGATTCAAAAACACTGAGGCTACGAAACATGAAACATTAAGTACAAAAAAATTCCTCCCCAAATAACTGAGATCTAAACTCAAACACATTAATGTGAAATGCTATTCTTCAACTCCACACCCATCACCGTTTAGAACAGATTGTAGATTTTCCATTTAAAAATTACAAACACAACAATACCCACTTTACCGTAAAGTTGCCGCTGAAAGGTATCTCCATTACATAACAATATCGCTTACTAGTGCAGCAAATTAAAAACCCTCGACGAGAAACACGAAGAGATTCGAAACATCGATGGCGGCTTTGGTGATCCAGTGACCAACGTTGCAATAAAAGCGCCCATGAATCAGGCCGGTTGTACGTTGCCGTGCCTTTGTCCGGCACAGATTGAAGTGTGAATTTCCAAGTATTGTTTACAGTGGAAGCGATAAAACCAGGCTACCGTTAAATAATTTTGTCACAAAGCTACCCAATATTGCGCCACGGAAGCTAAATAATGAGGAGACCCTGTCGGATGAACAGAGGCGGGTGAACCAGAGGGAAGCCGGTACGAAATGAAAGAACGCTCGGCAAGCCAAGTTCTCTCTTTATAAAGCTTGCCTCACGTGAAATAATAGCGAATGACGTGTAAATCCAAACCCTGCTACTATGTGAAATTGGAACCTTCAAGAGAGAAAGAGAAGGTGAAAGAGAGAACGAAAGAGATATCGAATACAAACCAGGGTGCGATTTTCGAAACGACCATTTTAATTATACATGCAGGAAACGTTTCGAGTGTACAAACATTTTCTCGATCCACTCTCCTGTACCTTTTCCTTTTTCCCGTTAAACACCACGGTTACTGAAACGATAATCGAAGCGCGCAGTTTGTATATTCGTTAAATTGAATTTTCCTATGGGACATGAGATGAAACATCAGTAACCTGGGCCATGCATACAAGTAGGATCAGAGGTAATTTATGTGCTCTCGTCGATCGCATTATAACGTCTGAGTGATGCACGCGGTATGAATAAATTAATCGTATCAACCGATGAAATACAGGTGGGATTCTATGTATTCTAGAGGAATTTGAATTTCATGAAAATGATAGATGTAAAGATAGAAGGTTATTATTCGTGGATGAAATGAAGTTTTACGTAGTTGGTAGATGGATTTTGTTTGCAAGAGTGCCCTCTTAATTTCAAGATTTCACGGATCTATAAATAATTTTCCAATATAGTAGCTGTCCGGAATAATTAACGTCACTGCAAGTTGGCCAGCCACCAACGGAGAAAAAAGGATCGTTATTCTCGGTTATCGAGGCCAGAAAGATATATATGTTCCGTTGAGGATAACGAATTGTCGGTTGTTTCGCACGTGGCTGGCCATGCTTTTGAGTATTGTCCGGTAAATGTAGAAGAATAAAATGTGACGTTAAGTATTAGGTTGGTGCATATGAAATGACGGATTTTCTTTATATGTGAACGTTTGTCCCCCTGTTCTCATTATGCTTTTGCTTTTAGCATAACCACGTTTATAGTCTTATTGTCCATTGCCAGAGTCACATTTCAGCAAAGAAGATTGTCTCAAAAGTTTTCCCTTTTGTTAATTGTTTTGAATTTTGTACCGATATGAATTCAATCGATATTCGTGTAATTTTTTTATATGAGTATAAACTTGTTAATAATATTGCAAAAGCTGCCATTCTTCGATCGCATTATTACTTGTAATGAAAAGTGAGTACTTTACGACAATAGGAAAATGTTTCCTCGGTGGCTCGATAGGAATGAGGCTTGTGCTCATACTCCAAAGACATCATTTAATTCACAGAAAATTTTAACAACAGTTTGGTGGAATGTTAGTGAAGTAATTCGCTACTCATTCCTTAGAAATGGGGAGACAATTTCAGCCGAAAAGTACTGCCACAGTACATTGATGAAATGCGTGAATAATTGAAAAGAATACGCCCATCACTTGCTAATCGGCATGGTCCAATACTTTTCCATGCCAACGCTCGGCCGCATACGTCGTACAAAACAATTTCGAAATTAAACACATCAAATCAAAACAAAACAAATCAAAACTAATTAAACGCATTTTTATTAACACTAGGCAAAAACCACGTCCGCTCCATCACTCATGCTTTTACAGGAAGAAGGAAAGAACCGAGCGATTCTCATCTTTTCGCGGGGTCAACCGACCTCGCCTGATCCATTCCGAAATGCACTCACACATTCATGCACTTCGCCGAATATATATGACATATTCTAACAGAATTAAAATATGAGATTTTGCAACACCCAGCCTATTCACCAGATTTTTCGTCAATCGACCTTCATCTTTTTAAACATTTAGAGCAGTTTTAACTGGCTAAACAGTATGAAAATGAAGACAGTTTGAAAAATTCCATATCAGAGTTTATTGATTCTAAAGATCAGAATTTATTTAAAACAAGAATCTATGCATTAAAATCTCGTTGGGAAAAGTGTATTGAAGCAAATAAAGCATATTTTGATGCAATAAACAGCTTTTGAAAAAAGATATGCAGTTTTATATATGTATTCACTTAAAAATTCGACATTTCATACGCACCAACCTAATAATTTGATGGTGGGCATACGCTTGAGTATTTATGGTGACTCCTGTACATGAGGTGATAGTGGATAAATAATATAAAAGTGGAAGATTAAATTAGAAATTCTGCTTAATGAATAATTGAGCTAGACAGTAAGGGGACACTGTTACTGTTAAATGGACACTTTGTGACCTATGACTTTGTTGAATAATTAATTGTTGAGAAATTCTAAGAGAATTTGAGTCGTAGAATTGTAGAATAACTTAATCTAATATTTATAGAATGACCGATATGTAGAAATGTTGGAAGTAGAGGTGAACATAATATAAAATAGTAGAAATTTTTTATATCCTGACCACAGACGGCAAACCATTTAATATTTTTGATTGGGCACACCGCCTTTCAGAAATTTATATAGAGCACTCCGAGCCAAAGTCCTGAATAATTAGCGAAAATGGATATTAAATTAAGTTTAAAATATTCAACGGTTAATCAGGAATAAGAATTAACTTATAATCCACCTCTGCGTCGCGTTAAACATCAACGTTTCCAGAGTGCAGAACATTTGTCGTTATCAATTTTCAATGGAACCAATAAAGTCTCCAATAAAATATGAATGCAAAATTTTCCCGTTGAAAATGTACAAAACATCAATAAAAATATTTTTCTCTCCGCGTTAAAACACTCGTTCTATCATTCTCTCATTTGCATTTCAGTTCATTATAACATATCACGTATTGTAATTCCCAATAATCGAAGCACCGAACAAAAGTACCTTCAAAGCGTGTCTACCCCGAGATTAAAAACTTCCTACCGCGTTACGTCGTAAACAAGCAATTGGAATTGCTCGTATCATCTCGATTCCACCCAACAAATCGTAACTGCTAATTAACCGACCCGACATCCGTTACGTCCAGACCAAAGTTTCACAGTCACTGAAATTAGAACATAATTAATTAAAACATCCCCACATCGCGATCGGTATTGCTCCCGTCGAAATGATCGTTCCGTGCGATCGCAACGATGTAATTCACTATTAATTATTCATTTACATTCGAAACCCGTCAACGAGAGAATGAATTATTTCACCGTCTTCACCGCTCGTACTATTTCGTTTGTAACGACTGCTAACCCATAAAGAATCGAACAATCGAAACCGTGCGGTTTGTCGATTCGCAATTCTCATTGGCGCGAGAAGTCGAAATAAAAGGTCGAGGAAGGAACAACCACCGTATTGGTGTATTGTACCGTGAATCGCGATGCGCATTTCTAACGAGATTACGTTTACAGTGGACACACTACCATCACCGACGTATCTATAGAGGCAACATGTGCGGTTAACCATTCGGTGCTCGTTGCTTCTACCGCGTAAATGGTTTCATACGTATTCGAGTGTTTGTGCGCTCTGAATGCTCCCCAATACGAACCCCAACCGACGATAAATGCGGCCTTTATGCCACTTTAAATAATGACGCACGCTTCAACGCCGATTCTGATGGGAACGAATAGATCGTAGATTGATGCCCTGATGTAAGGGATAATCGCTGATTACATTTTTGAAAGATTTAAGACCGATGGAAGTTTCATCTCGTGGTGCCACTGGAAATGTTGATTTATAGTGGACTGTGGATGTGTTTGAAGAGATTGTAGATGTTATTTATTCATTACTTAGGGAGGTTAACCCTTTGGATTCAGAATTGTCTCTTGTTGTTATCTATGGACGACTTGGAACTTTACTATTTGCTATTTTGTGTTACTCTAATAGAAAAGTTTCGGTAAACATATGTATTTCTTAAAATGTTGCGGTGCAATAAGTTCATCCTCTGTAATCACTAATAAATTCTGAAGTCCCCTTAACCCCTTAGCCTACAACTACGTGTGAGACTCGTAACGCAGAAAATGGAATAGGAAATTTTGACATCTTCCAAAAACTATTAAATTGACAATATCAGTCGATCACGAAACGGTCTTATTATTTCTGTACTATTAATATCACGTTTAGTTATACGAAATATCAGAAATCAGTGAAACTTGTTGATTTTAGGAATTAGTTTTCAGTCTCTGCACACTCTATTAGAAAATAAATGGTAGGTTAAGGGGTTAAAGGACGCAACTGAGTGATATGGTGCTTACGATGTCCCCTTAGGTGGGACATCTTTTGATATTACAGAATAGAAAAGAAAAAGTATTGAAAAGCTGATTTAGTAATAATTAAATTTGTTAATGTAAATGGTGTATTAAAGAAATACACATAATTACGAAAGGTTAATATACGTATAAGGACGTAGGATATTTCTTCTGTGACTCTTCTATAAACTTGGAGGATTTTAGGAAAAATTTGTGTATCAATCATTTTGACGGGTTTGGTAATTCTAATGTTAATAGTTGATAGAAAAGTATTCAAAAATTTTAAAGTTTGTGTAAATATTTGTAGTAAATATAATTTTATTATAACAAAGTATTTAAGATATATTATAAGTATAATATGTAGTGATGTGTTCTCTTTTACGGTTCGTATCCGAATGCCGTCTTTGGCACCTCGAACCGTTTTCTAACGTCTCCATGTGACGCCTTCCACGACTCTCTTGTATATCTTAAGCCCGTAATGGTTTACACCATGGCTCAAGTGGCATCGGCCCCGGCGACTCAACGGTTCATTTAAAAATTCCATTACATTCGGCCAGACTGACCTAATTGTTGTCCTCAACATTTTTCTCCGATCTATTATTCTACAACACATTTATAACAGCCATCATAATTAGTATGCCCATTAATCTATACAAAAGAGCATTTGATTGGTCCAAACTATGACCACCATTGCTGGGTGATCAGTCCTGCCAAGTAATCACAGCTTAGCCCAATACAAATACACAATAAATATGCATGCAAAAATAATATAGTTGGACGTCCATAAAATAAAATACACCTGTATACAGTCGCTAGCCTTGCCAGGGTCACCGACCTGACTGAGTGAGCGACCAGTCACTTCAGCCCAGTGCCACCCCTGACTCCGACTACTTTAAAAGTCCTGGCCTACGCTCAAAGCTTCCATCTGATACAGAATCGACCACATTCTGTACCTGGAAAGCCCGAACTCGACCTGGGTCAAGGCCTTGCCCGCGCCTATCCGTGGCCGCAATTTTGACCCCAAAATTACTCCTCCAGGCAGCGGACTCCGACCAAAACTAGCTGTCGTGTTAAGACAACCTGGGTCCAGGTCTCGCCTGCACCCATCCGTGGCCGCAATTTTGACCCCAAAATTGCTCCTCCGGGTAACAGACTCCGACCAAAAAAATACTCGGCATCCTAAGATAACCTGGGTCCAAGCCTCGCCTGCACCCATCCGTGGCCGCAATTTTGGCCCCAAAATTGCTCCTCCGGGTAACAGACTCCGACCAAAAAAAATAACTAACATCCTAGGACGCCCACAACCATTGTAGCCATTCGTCAACTCACTATAAACTACTGAGTGGCATCGAATGTAACCCATCTCTTCATACTATCGACAGCTACTACACTGCGACTATGTGGAGCCTTCTTCAGGTCCCGCAAGTCCATGACTTCATATCGATCATTGAGTAGAACTGCAGTTACCCTGAAAGGTCCTTTTGCTGCCGTCAATAGCTTTCTGCTCCCTCCTGTGGCTCCAGGATTAGCAGACACCATAACCACGTCTCCGACAGCATACTTAGGCGGCTTGTATCTTTTGGCATCAAACCGTCTTTTCTGCTCCAATTGCTCGGCATCCGTGGTAGTTTTTTTTTGCGGCGTTCCGCATCTCTCGAAGATCCACCTGATCTAAAGTAGTATGAATGACAAGTAGCAATTTCGCATCTGCCAAACTACGAGGCTGATACCGAAACAAAGGTTGTGTCAGTGATTTTGCGTGGTCCGATTAGTAGTGCAATTAATTGCACTCTGGTCCTTTTTTTTACATTCTCATCCCACGGTACCTCTGATTCACCAGCACAGGTAGCATGCTCTTCACAAAAATTCTTAAAAGAATGGGATGTAAAAGCCGACCCTCTGTCGCTTATAATACGGGATGGTACCCCGAAAATTGCAAACATCTGACATAGCGCTTTCAATACACCTTTCACTGAGGTACCGCGAACGGGTTCGAATATACAAAACTAAATAAATCCATCAATAATATTTAAAATTTGTCTGTTTTTCTTTTTACTACGAACAAAAGGGCCAACATGATCAATATGAATGGTGTGGAATGGCATAGCGACTCCTTCAATTGGGTGTAGCAAGCCAGGTGTTCGACCGCCCAATTTTTTTTTTTTTTAATAAAGACAGTTCGGGCATGACTTTACATATTTGGAGATAAATTCCCTCATACCCTTAAATCAATAATTCTCCTGCACCCTTTTCTATTGTCTTTTCCAGTGCAAAATATCCCTGTTCATCATAACAATATCTCACGACGTTATATCGTGCCATTTTTGGTACCACCCACTTATTGCCTTTATCTGATTTTCTAAATATCATACCTGATTTAAAAGTATACTTATTAAAATATTGTTTGTTACATGACTGCACCATTGGCGTCTCTAGCATTTTGCGAATAACTTCCAAATTAGACTCCTGCATTTGCGCAACTTTTATCTATTCTGCTTCTGTAATATCCATTGTACAACATACTACTAGACTTCCGTATGAGGATGTAGTCTCTTGAATAATTCCGTTAATTTCTAACTCTTTCTAACTTCGATCATCTTAATTCCTAACTTATTGCTTAATGTGCCTAACTGATTATACGTAAATTTTATACCTAAAAATCGGAAATAGCTTGAACTTCCGCTCTCAATAATACATCTCGTCCAATAATAATTTCTTTTGAAAACTGATCGTCTGCCACAATCCAAACTTCTACTTTAAACGGAATGTTATCGATACGAATGTCAATGGTCGAACGAGCCACTGGGATTATTAAAGAATTATCGAAGCAAAATAAAGTTTTTTTTTTCTTTTTCTTTTTCTCGCATTCTCATATACCAAATTTAATTGCCGAGCTACACTTTCCCGAATTAACAAACAAGCACTGCCTAAATCGATCATGCATATTTTTTCTTTAAAATTGTTTCCTAGCAAACATTTCTTTAACGGTTTATTTACTGTCCGTGATTCTATTTGTAATACTTTAGTCTAAGGGTCTGCCTCTTTAACTTTCGATAGCAGTTCTCTATCCACAGAGAGCAACCGTCATGCATCCTTCTCGCTCTTTCCCCTACCCTCTCTACGCTGCTTCCTAAAGCAGTGATTCTCCGAGTGACCCGAAATGCCGCAATATCCGCATTTCAAAGATTTAAATTTATCAGTCGCAGATAAATTCCTTTCTTTTCCTTCAACTGAATCTATGTCTATCTTATTATTTCCCTGCATTTCCTTATTTCCTAAACTTAAACAATTACATCTCTTATGCCCTTTTTTCCCACAATGAAAACATATATTTATATCGACATGTTTGTTCTTATTTGTTTCTTCATCCTCAGGTACAGATTGCTTCTTATAAGTCCCTGTCTTAGAACTACCTTCCAATTCCATTGCTAATGATTCTAAACATCGCGTAAGCTCTGGAATTGTTTTTTTATTTGCTGTAGTTAAGCTCATTCTAATTTGGTCGTCATGAATGCCATGCACTACAAATTGCACCATTTTTTCCTCGGGAACACTTAAATTCAATTTATTTAATCTCTTAATTTTCTCGAAACAATACGACTGCAAAGTCTGGCACGACATACTTTTATAGAGAACCGCGTCTTCCAATAGTTTTCCAAAATTTTCTTCCCCAGAAAATTGTCGGATAATTACCTCCGAAAATTCATGCCACGTCATCGGAGAACTTGTTAGTCCGTCATACCATTTTCTGGCTATGCCTTGTAATTTAACTGTGGCCGCGAAAACCTTATCAGTATCATCCCAATTAAAAACTTTCGCAAATTCGTTAATTTTCTTTAACCATTCCAACACCGATAAATCTCTCGATTCTGGATTAAATTCCGGTATAACCCTTTCGCTCGCGTAACGTCGAGATTGTCTCGAACCCGTCTTAATCGCATCTGTCAGCGCCAACGTCAATCGTGCAAAATCGGACTCACCCGATGCCGAGGTACCATTGCCCATACTCGTACTCGTTCTTTCCTCTGGTCGCCATTCCCTTGACCGGCTCCTATCTGGTGTTCTTTCATATCTCGAGGATGAACCTCGATGTATCCTCTGTACATCCGAACTCCCAGAACGATGTCGTCTATAATAAATTGTTTCCCTGGATCGCTCTCGATAACGATCCTCTGGTGTTGTCGAACGGCTTCTTCGACGAGGTGAATACGATTCTCTCTGCCGTCGTTCCTTCTTCGAGCGCTTACCGCTATGCGGTTTCTCTGATTTTTGTGGCATAACGTATCCACTTATAAACGATATCACGTCGTTTATACAAGCACAGTCTCTAATTTTTATAACCGAAATTATAAAATGAATTTACACGCGAGTGTATCCCACTTCTGAACTGTAGTAAATATAATTTTATTATAACAAAGTATTTAAGATATATTATAAGTATAATATGTAGTGATGTGTTCTCTTTTACGGTTCGTATCCGAATGCCGTCTTTGGCACCTCGAACCGTTTTCTAACGTCTCCATGTGACGCCTTCCACGACTCTCTTGTATATCTTAAGCCCGTAATGGTTTACACCATGGCTCAAGTGGCATCGGCCCCGGCGACTCAACGGTTCATTTAAAAATTCCATTACATATTGTAGAATGATTTATATATAATTAATTAGAGGATCATAAATCAAGTGCAATTGAATTTACTGTTAAAAATGAGAGAAAAATGACTCGAAATTAATTGACTTGCTCGAGAATAATAAGTGGAGACTTGACACGATTTACCTTTACGTGATATTATTATTTGAATTTTCCAACGAAATTTTCTATGCAATTAACAAGGATCATCGGATCACTGATGTCCACTAATTGTTTCCTGCTTTCGCTCCAGCTACTCCCAGGTTACTGTTATTAGATTTATACTGTTTGCATCATCGTGTCCCGGCAAGAAACGAATAGACGTATCTCCCGACCTAAATAACACGGAACAAGATAATACGGTTTCGACCCAATTAAGGCGCAAATAAAGGAGTGTCATCTTGCTCTTGCAGACAATGAAGCTTCTGACGGTGCAACAGCAGAATGCTTTTGGAATAATAAATAATCTCTCAACGGTAAACTTGTAACGGCTTTGAAAGAACATAATTCCTTGGTCTGTTATGGAAATGTAACAATTGGTAAAAATCACAAAGTAATTATTTTATAAAATAACTATTCAATTATCCACCCTTCCATACAAGTAAATTAACAGTATTCCTACAATATTTCCTAAATATTTATTCACACTAAATAAATATTGTGGCACTATTACGCATAAAAAAAAATAAATTTAGAAAAACAAATAAGAAAGAAACGAAATTAACCTTTAACACTCTTATGTCGAGGGTGGCTCGACATTACATTTCTTACGCCAACTTTAATTTCGAGCTAGTCTCGACATCGTACAATGTAATTTCTAGAATAACATTAATAATTTAGTAATAACTAGACTGCGGATGTTTATGCAAATTTCGAGTTTCACAAATGCAGGTGAGACAGGAAAACCTATCTAGGGATTTATTGCACTCAATAAATATTACAACAAATACCAGACTTTGGATATTTTAGATATATTTTTATATTATGTTCTTTTTGTATATTTTAGCCGTATTTAATTTGTCATAAATGCATAAAAATCCGCAGTCTGGTAATAACCATTCCTGTTGCAATATAACTTTTTACTGAGACCCCCTTTTTTTATATATTTTTTCAAATGAATTAAGGACTTGTTGGTAGCTAACAAAAAATTAAGAAATGCAAAAGGAAACTTTGAGAATTTTTCAAAGGAATGAAGTATCAGGGATTTTGACGTTCTTGCTAAATCTAGCGTTAAAATGGATGTCGCTGAAAATTGTAACTGAAAACTATCGATGTGTGTACACCGTATCGTTTAGGAGTATCGGATATGTGTACATACATGGTATCGAGCAGCTTATGTAACTATATCGGATAGTTTCAGTTTTGTCGATGAAGTGAAAAAAAGGAGAGAGAGAACAACGTATCTATTGCGACTCTTCTTTCGACATGTCGCGAATCTGCAATCGTTTGTAGGGTTGAACAGAATTTACACGCGGCTCGGTAAATGTTTTACAGAATTGTGCCATCGCATGGTTCTTCCTAATTTAAAAATACGGACTGTTTTCACCCTGTTTATAAGATTAAATTTTTTTTTAACGTCTAATGCTAAAATGTATCAAACAAGTAAATTGAAAAAAGATAAATTAAAATTTATATTTTAGAAATTAACCGTTTGAGTACCGGGAGAGTTTTAAAACATTACATCGAAAAAAGCCAAAAGCCACTTGCGCGCTCTTGAGATTTTATTTCAAAATAAGCTAAAGTTGGTGTTTTATTTTATGTAGTGCACAACAAGAACAATCTTCTTGTGCTTGTATCTTAATTTGGAATTACTTTATATTATAAAAGAGAAACCTGATGCATTCTTAACAAAATATCTTAACAAAGTCTTCCTTCAACTGTCAACATTGAAAAAATGTCCTGGGGTTTTTCGACACAAAAACTAAAGAGCGCGAAAGTGGCTCACGGTACGCAAACGGTTAAATAAACAATATCTACTATATGACTGTCTTACAAATATTTAGAATTTATATGAAAATTAAGAACTACTCGTTTTCGCTGCTTTGATAGATCCAGCTAGGAATTGAAATAAATAAATAATCTATATCAGCGTTGAAAGTTATTGCAAGATTAATTTCAATGCACAACGTGGCTTTAGAAGTTCAATAGCACTCATTGCAGTTTAAAGAGCAAAGGGATTTCAAGTTGAAAAGGTTTCCTCTTTTTAAATAAATCCAAGCCGTGATACTCCCCTGTGTATTAATTTTCGTCTGAAATTTCTCGAGAGTCCATTAATCACTGAGAGAAATAATTCTGAAGTCGAATCATGTCAATAAATACATCTAAATGGTCAATAAATTGTTAGCAATTGATATCAATTCATTTAATTTTATAATATCATAAATCCAGAGAGCACCAGAAATTCGTTAGATGAAAATTTCGCACTCAAACAAAACTTAACGCTCTGTGAGAAATGAAAACTCTTTGTGGTACAAGATATGAATATCTAAACTTATTTTCCCCGCTGTAAACATACGCTCGAGTATATCCCGTTTATTCTCTGTCTTTTATTTACTCTGGACTTCCAAACGGACGATTTACAACGCGTTGTTCTGCGTCTGGAAAGTATACTTGACACGATTCACTCATTCTACCGTTTATTGACAGATAAACAGAGATAATTTCGTCGGTTTTCCGCGTGTGCTTGCATTTCTACCTGGCCGTGGCAGATTTCTGCGAAAAGAGCAGTGCATGTTAGCTCTGCCGTTGGCAGCAACGCTTTTAATTCCTCTGTTGCCCGTGAATGCTCTTCATTGTTATTTCCTATTATCGTTGCAATATTTCCCCGCAGTTTCTATCTCGCGCTGACAGAAACAGAAATGTTTTGCGTTTGAGGATATAAAAAACTAGTGACAGTCGATTTTTCGAGGTATCGTCGGACAATGAATGTGACAGGGACGATAACTCCTCGACCTATGACAGTGACGGTGTCAGTCGATTTTCAAAGAATTGTTTGAAGCGAAAAATAATTAAATTAAATTTACTGGTTGATATATATAGAATCATGCATTTGTAGTTTTAAAAAGAGCTGATCTTTAGATTCTATTACGATGTGATTGGCATCTACTTTGTTTAGTTCTTTTGAATTTTATATTCTTTGTACACTTATTGAAATTGATGAATAAAAGAATACAGAGATGTTAAAAGCGGAAATAGAAATTCAAGGGAGAAGGAAAATATTGAAAAGTTGAAGATAAGAGTTTCTTCGAATACCTGCAATTATTTCGTCGACTAATGTATCAACTTTTATACTATCTTCTGGGAAGACCTTTCACGTTCTCTGACGGATCATTTAATTCTGTCATGGAGAAAGAGTAAGTGGAGAAGTTCGCGTATTCGTCCGGAGGAAGACGGGAAAAGTAAACGTTATCAATCACAAAATCTTTAGAATATATTGGATTTCTACCAATTGCACCTCAGCTCGAGATTTCACAATTGTTGTAGAAGTCCGTATATAGATCGTTGCGTGAGAAGATAAATAACTTATATACTTTTACATTAGTAAAAGGTATTTCAAATATATTTGTTAATAGACAGGAAACAGTGAACAGAATAAATATTGATTTAACAAAATACATAAGAAGCAAGGCCAACTACATTTTTCAATATATTTTCAATGTCTTGCTTCTTTTATTGTTTCGCGCCAGATTCAACTCTTCAACAATTGTAAAGAAATATATTGTACAAGTAGTGCATACAGACCTTCGCCAATTCAAAATTTACTTGTAATTATAAATCCCGACGCAAAGTATTTACACTGATCAATGTTATCTTTTAATTGTTTAGCGCGTCTATTAAACGACACTTGAACTTACTTTGATTTCAATTCAAGCTAAGAAAGCACCATATGAAAAGCTGTACTCGCCCTCTCCTATAATTACCTCCACATAATCAATTTCTTAACTGCCCTCGTAAAAAAATATCTGTGAAACACAACTTTCCAATTTCATCCAAATAGATTGACACTAAATCTATCAAAACATCACCTTGAAAATCAACATATCAAATTAACCATCCCTAACTCCAGCATTAAAATAATGATCTTCAAATCATACAAAATATCTTTACTTTTTTCATTACTAGCTGAGGTACACGGTTTCACTCAGGGAGTTGATGTGAGATTGTGTGGTTGTTGGGATAAAAGGATAAACTTTAAAATATGAGAGGTATATTTATAATGGGACATTTATAAGTGGAATATAATATAATGTTCCACATTGATCTGGGATGTTCCCGAACATTCCATAACATTCCACTATATACTATAATGTTTTGGAATGCTCTCGAATACTCTTGAATGTTCTGGACTGTTCTAGAAATTTCTAGAGGGCGAAAATTCCAACCCTTATATCATCAAAATCGCGCCCTTTAGGTAAAAACGGGAACCTTCTTCATGGATGGTAGATAGAGGGCTACCACACTATATAACTCCCTTGATCGTACCGGGACTCATTTTTGAGTTTTAGCGGCACGCACATATTGTACACTTTGCTTTATAATATATTAGGTTGGAAACTATGAAACGGGCGTTGAAAAAAAACAATACTTTATTTATTGCACGCAGATGTTTTAACACAGCTGTATGGCTACCTCCTAGTTTAGACCCCAGTTTACGAATAGTTGTGTGTGGATCGGATTCCACAGTCGTCTATAATTCCTCGTTATCAATATGGACCGGTGGTTTTCCTCGAGGCTCGTTGATGATACTCATATTAGCAGAACGAAATTTTTGAAACTAATATCGGGTATTTTTTTCATTAGTGGATTCATCTCCGAATACGTGATTAATGTTTCTCGAAGCTTGAGCTGCGGTATGATTCAATTTGAACTCTTACAAGAAAAGTAGATGTAAATCGCGTTTTGTTTGAATCTGGTTTCGGAGAAAAATAAAACAATAATGGGATACAAACACGACAAAATTTTACGAAATGAGTAAGAACAATAATTTAAAAATTTATAAATAAAAATATTGAATGCACGTCATAATGAACCTCTCTCATTGTCAGTCGCAGCTGAACATAGACTAAACAAAAACGCCCGTTTCATAGTTTCCAACCTAATATATTGATTACTTTTTATCTTTACTCCTTTCAAAAGAAAAATAATTAAAACCATCGCAGTACAACACCATAAATCATTTACACCCAACAGTTCAAAATGCAAATCACTCCCCTGCCAAAAAAAAACCCTGCACCCCAATAATCCAATTTTCTCCTCTTCATACGCATAAAACGATCCAACCAGCTGTAAATCTGCACGTACGCGGTACTTCGTCAAAATTTCCTGACACACGGAACTCGACAGCCACATCGGACAATCGTAGCGATAAGAGCCGTCCCTAGGTCCGGCAGGTCGTGCAAAAGTTTGCTGCTCCAACCCAGCCCGTCGGTATCGGGCAAAAGGGGTGTACCGTCGAAATAAAAGCGCAAAAGAGAACGAAACACGGTTCTGTCGAGCTTTTGTCCAAACGATCGCGATGCCGTGCACGTATTCGCGATACACGACGTACGAAGGTGGCTGGGCGGTGTTCTTCTCCAAGGGTGGTTGGGCCAATTCGAAGGAACGGGGGTTAGTTCACGGGGTGCAGCATTGTGTACCACGAAAGCGGCCTCGCTGTCCCGTTTCTCTCCGTCTGCAGCCGACAGGAAGTCCAAGAATGCCAGGAGAATTATCTGGCAAAGGAAAAGAGAGGGTGGTAAAAGAGCGTAGAAAGAGGATGGAAGGGTGACAGAGGAAGGAAATACAGAGAGGAAGAAAATAGAGAGAGAAAGAGGCGTGAAAAGGGTGAATAGAGGAGAGAAAAGAAGTGTCGCGTGACTACGGTACTTCCGGGTAGGAAAAGGGAAGCCGTCAAGGTTGCTGGGACATGAGCAAGGCGAGTCTTGGCTTAGGGCACCCTTCGCAAGGAAAGAAACGAGGTATCATGATGAAATGTACGCGCGGGTGGGCGTCGAGGGAGAAGGAAGCTCTTCTGATCCGTCAAGTTGGAATTACCGTGGTCGCGAATTGTTCGTATACCGTGACGTTAGACCAGATGGAGGACTTTGTGCGACGAGAACACGTACGATAAAAGCCAGGCTATGTATTTGGATCCTTGACCTCGTGGAGAATTGCAGTCGTTAGAGTGAATGTACGTAATCGTCGTTTCTCCTTTCTTGTTCTCACTCGTATGCATGGAGACGATCCGACGATTAGATGTAATGGGATATTAAAAGGTGGTTGAATGGATGGAGGAAAATGGTAATGTTTGAAATTGATTATGGTTGAAATGTGTTTCTTTAGGGTTGGTGGAGTGACATTGGATGATTAATTCAAATTCAAGAGAGAGGAGATTTTCTCTTAAGTATGCGAGAAACGAGTTAGGATGTTTAAGGAGAGGATATTCTTGGAGGAAATTTATTCCAGTGATGGTTTTAATTTAGAAGAAAGTGGAAACCGCTTTAGGGATGATGTAGTATTGGCGACGTGGTCTTGCTTATCGATACTGGGTGTAGTTATTTGCTGGTTGAATGATTTTTGGGGAAAAGATTGTTGTAGTTTGTTTGAAAATGTTGTAGTATGGATTTTTATGATTTGGAATTTATTTAATACTAAAACTACCGACGTTATATCTACTAAAATTTAAATTTATTGAATAAACACTTTGGAAAAAGATAAATCAAGAGGTGAAAGGGTTAGTTAATTAACTAATTTAGGCTTTATATGGTAGAAGTAGAATTTTTACTTCACGGTTCACCTATTACTTAATTTAGGTAGTTTTTTGAAAAAATTGCGAACCGGTCATTATGACCGCATTGGTAGGTTTAGTGTTAAGATCGAAATCTGGCAATGGGTTTGTTTCTGTTGAGTTTAGAAATTGTAATAACAATATCATCAATAGAGAGTCTAGAGCTATGAAAGCTATGAAGCTAGAGATGCGGAGTACCAAATGGTAAACTCGATTTCAAATCCCTTCTCTGCAACCCTTGAAAAATTCTTTCTACGTGACATATTTTTCAGGCTCAACGGGAAACCCTCGAAAAATGTAGGCACTGTAAGATAACGCCACAACCATTGAACTCAAAAATTACAAAAAAACATACTATCCACAAAAGTAAAACGTCTCAAATACCGGCTCAACCCTTTCAGCTTTAGGAAATCCCTTCTACATGAAACGCATCACAAACTGCTTCAGAATTCTTCCAAAACTTGATCTCTCCAACTCTACTACCACTTCAATTAATGTTAACACATTGTATACGGGTCACGTAAAAATACGTTTTTCGGAAACTGTGTATAAACAGTTTTAAAAAATCGATTCGAGGAATTAATCACTTAGATTTGAAAAGTTACGTATATTTTCCAATTTAGAAAAGAAGCAAATTCCAGTTTATACTAATTTTTTGTAAAAATAAAATTCGTGCAAATTGTTCAACAAGTTTTCCTCTTGAGTTTTAATGAGGCGTTGCAAAACACCCGCATACAATGTGTTAAAAATAGAAAATCCAACACTCGCAAAATAAGTTTCAATACATTGTCACGTCGTTATTCTACCGACTACTACCTCTTTAATTAACACAAAAAATATGAAATCCAACGCCTTGCAAAGCACCACAAAAGTAATTCATTGACACATGACTATTCTACTAACTACTATCGCAGTAATTAATTTCAAACATAGACAAACCAACAACTGTAATAAAATAAGCTCCAATACATTGAAATACCGCTATTCTGCCGACTACTACCCCATTAATGAATATCAAAAATAGAAAAATCAACACCTTACAAAATAAGTCCTAATACATAGACACAACACTATTCTGCCAACTATTACCGCTCTAATTAATATCAAACATAGACAAACCTACAACTGGAATAAAATAAGCTCCAATACATTGATCCACCGCTATTCTACAAACTGTTAGCACTTTAATTAATATCAAAAATATAAGAACCAATAACTCGCAAAATAAACTCTAATTCCTTAACACATCACGATTCTACCATCTACTATCGCAGTAATTAATTTAAAACCTAGACAAACTAACAACTGTAATAAAATAAGCTCCAATAAATTGATCCACCGCTATTCTACCGACTACTACCCCATTAATGAATATCAAAAATAGAAAAATCAACAACTCACAAAGTAAGTCCTCATACATAGACACATCACTACCCTGCCAACTACTACAGCACTAATTAATATCAAACCTAGACAAACCAACACCTATAACAAAATAAGCTCCAATAAATTGATCCACCGCTATTCTACCGACTACACCCCATTAATGAATACCAAAGTAGAAAAATCAACAACTCACAAAATAACTCCTCATACATAGACACGTCACTATCCTGCCAACTACTACAGCACTAATTAATATCAAACCTAGACAAACCAACACCTATAACAAAATAAGCTCCAATACATTGATCCCCCGCTATTCTACCGATTACCCTATCTCTTTAATTAATATCAAGAATAAAAAAAAACAATAACTCGAAAAATAAACTCCAATTACTTAACACATCAGAATTCTACCAATTACTAATTTGTCAAAAATATCACTCTACTCGTTCAAGCGTCTACGTAAGTGAACCAGCGGTACCGAGATTTCCCTAGCAGTGATCCCTCACTGATGCCTCGTCTCTCGTTATTTTCCTCGCGCTGTACACGTACGATCGTGCACAATTAGGTCGACGCCACTTGAGATTCACTTCGACTAAAGCCAGTGCTATTCCGACAGCGTGTATACGTATCTGGATGTACGTAGTCGCGTACTTGTGTCAGGTACACGTGCCTAGGTAGATAGGAAGGTAGGAAGGCAGTACCAGCCTGCAGAGCGGAACTTTTACTGTCTCTCAAAGAAGTCTTAGCTACGGACGTGAACGTGCTCGAGTTCGTACGTGAGGAACCAAGGTAGTGCAGGGCTTCTCTTTTACGAGATCGATCATTCGCGAGTCGCTGGTGGATCTTGAGAAAGATACCACTTTTTATGGGCAAAGAGTAAAGGAGTTAGGAACTTCAACTGCTCGTTTATCTTCTTAGCGAATTTGTCTTTGATCAAGGTCCATGACATTATTTTCACATCGGGAGGAAAAGTTCATGGAGAAGTCTTTTCTTCTTGGTATTTAGCTTCTTCTTTGACTTTTTCTTCTCGTCTCTTTGTAGGGCTTGACACGAAGAAACCTTTTTGGTGTATCGGATACTTTTAACTTGTTCGAGGGTACTGAGATATATGTAGGCATTTATGTTTCTAATTACTATCCTTTCGTCGTGGACGAGTTTTTGATTAGTCGGTATACAGAATTGGAAGATGGCTTTATATCTTATGTAGTTTTATATAAGGATCTTTTTAAGTGGAGGGAGAGATAAAAGATATTTTTATATTTATATTCGCGTGAAACGTGATTTGAACGTTATCACTTTGCAAAAGTTCGGACAGTAATGTGACCAAATGGAATTATGCTGAAAGTCTGACAACCTAAATTATTCAGTAGTATAACATTTTAATAGAAGTTTATGAGAAGAAATACACTTGATGTCAGAGTAAAACAACCGTCCTTTTCAGTTTAAACAATTTGTTTTTGAGTTAGTTCAAATGTCGAATAAACGATATTCGTTCGCCAATGAAATTGACAATATAAATTACGCAATAATATAACATTTTAAAGTATTATTGAAATAGATTATACTGATATCAAAATAAAAATAAAAGTTCTTTTTGTATTTAAACAATTTGATCTTGTGGTGGTTAACATCGTCGAATAAACGATATTCGTTCGCCTATGAAATTCACAATGTAAATTATGCAATAATATAACATTTTAAAGGAGTTTTATTGGAGTAGATAATCCTGATGCAACACTAAAAAACGCGCTCTGGTATTTAAATAATTCGTTCTTGCAGTGGTTAACATCGTCGAATAAGCGGTATTCGTTCGCCAAAAAAATTCACAATTTAAATTGTGCAATAATATAACATTTTATTGGAGTTTTATTGGAGTAGATAATCCTGATACAACAATAAAAAAACGTCCTTCGGTATTTAAATAATTTATTCTTGTCCAATAACACAATATTTTAGCGGAATTTTATGGGAGTAGGTAAGCACGATTGCAAAATAAAAATTCGGTTTTCTCAAATTCTAACAATTTGTCCTCAATATAGTTAAAATGTCGAATAAATGATATTCGTTCATCGATAAAAAATACTGGCATCAGAGGTAGCATGTTCGGAGGATTGTAGTCATGTAAGAATAAAAGTTTCCTTATAATTTTTTCCACTTTGTATGCACTCCTGATATCGAAGGATGAAACCGGCTCGCCAAAAGTATTATATAGAAGATCCTTTCTACGAAGAATTCCAAGCTATGGGAGCTTAAACTAAACGCGGAGCTTACGTCGACGCGGTATTAAAAGAGTTGCCTCGGTTTTTCTGATCGGCAAATCGGAAAGGCCGTTGGTTAGAGTTCGGAACTTCGCCAACGAAACCGGCCATGGTTAACTCTGTTTCAGGAGTTTCGGCATGCCCTGTTTTTCTCTCAATTAATGCTCATTATCCGAGACCACTCGGGTTGAAGATAAGCTCAGGGGAAAAAAAAAACATTATTACGTACGCCTCACTGACTCTTCGTTTTTCCATGCTTCGATGATCACTTGCACCTGAACTTTCACTTATACCGCAGCAACTCATTTTCGTTCTAGTGGAACGTTCTCTCAAAGTTCTATTTACCGGCTACCGTCGGGAAACTTGGAATGCGTACGATTCTATGGCGAAGGAGTAGATTGATAATATTTTGTGACATTCCCGGCAAATAATCTTAGGTTTTTGAGATATATTCTATTTAAAATGAGTCTTTTATTCTACATAGTAGACTAAGAAGTTACAATGGTTGTGATGTTTACGTCGAAGAGTAAACCTTCTCGAATTAAATTGAGATTATAATATAAAGTATTTAAATACATGAATCTTAAGGGGTTATATACAGTCAGGAGGCCCAAAAAAAGCGATTTTTCAAGAAATTTTCCTGAGAAGACTTTTAAATTTGTTAATGTAAAAATTTGTAAACATATTAGGGTAACTTTCAACTGCATTTTAACATTTTTTATTAGTAAAAATAATAATTTTGAATGCTGCTATAGCTGATCTCCAGGAGCTCCTCTCAAAACAGGCACCTTGCGGTGACCACGATATCCCTGGACTGGATCATCCAAAATGAAAAAACCAAACGGATTCCGTTAAAGTAATGTGTAATCTTGTAATTAATCGAAGGAATAAGCAAAATAAAGTATTTTTTACAAAATGGCGGCTGCTAGAAAAAAAAATCGATTTTTAACCAAAATATTGGCCTTAAATTGTTTATAAAAAAAGGAATATTTATCGGTGAAGAAAAACCTTCGATCAATTACTAAAAAATATACTTAAGAAACTTGTGTTAAAATTTAATACTGATCGGTTGAGCCGTTTCCGAGGAATCTTGGTCACCGACTTTAACCCTAGATCACTAACCTTCGTTGATTCGTCGACATAGATTTAGAAAGTATACCATATTAGTTAACGTCATCGTAATAAATAAATACCTATCTTTAATAATAGAATAAAACATGTTTAAATTTTATTTAAATAATACCCTTTAACCCCTTTTGTAATCACCGTAGTCGAAGAGACGAAGGTTAGTGTTAAGCGTCGAAAAATGAGGTTAGTGATCTAGGGTTAAAAACACAGTTTTGAGAAAAACGCGTTTAAAGTTTCAAATCACTTTACTAACGCTGTGCCACGTCATTACAAATATGCGTGTAACTTCGAAAACAATTGACGGATTGACTTGAAATTTTCTGGGTGTGTACTTAAATATATGTACACTACAAAAATGAAATAAAAAAATCGATTTTTTTGAAAATTCTAACTGTTTATAACCCCTTAAGTTACGGTGTAGTTTTAACGAATTTAGCGATGGAGAAAATTCTTTGTTAATATTAGATCTGCGGAAGCCGTCAAATTGACGAATGACTACATCTTCAGAGACGTTTTCAAAATTTCTAGAAACGCAGTACAACAGATATTTCACATATGCCTTATAATGTACAAATTACTTAACTGATCATTTTCTTTGCCGAATCTCTCTTTTTTAACACGTTGAACACTACTGACGTTTCGCTCGTTTTATTATTTCTACTGAAGTGATAATTTTTCTATAAAAATCCCACCTTTGTAAAGCAGAAACGTTAAAGACACAAATACATATATGTTCAGCAGGATTTTATTTTTTGAACGCCAATATTTAAATGCTGAATGTGTTTGAAAATTCGTAAATATTACAATTGAAAAGTCATATGAAATTTCATTGAATTCAATAGTGCCGGTCACCGATGACCCCCATGGCAGTTAACGTGTTAAAATGGTTATATTGTATAATATATTTAGTGTTAAAATGACTCTTTATGGCCTGACATTTGTAGAGCTTCTGAAAATTCATTGCACAATATCAAATTGATAAAACTTTAAAAAATGATGTAACTGGTCTAAAATGGTTTAGTTAAAAAGGAATATTCTGGCATTTTTAAATTAAACTTTAATTTAATTAAAATCTACTTTATTATATGCTACTTCAATTCTCTTTAAAATATGTTCATGCCGGGGTATAATAAACGTATCGTTCAAATTAACAGATGAAATAACTCTGAAAATTTTTTAAAGCACAAAGTAAAAGCTGCCATTGTAAAACAAATCAATTAGTTCTTTTCTGTTTTAATGAAGCAGACAATTTTTTGAAATGTAATCACATAAAGGTACCCTTTTTTCAGATCGAATAGAAACCAATTCTTGAAAAAATGTATATATAAAATCAAATAACCTTTATAACATTATATTAAAAGTGCTAATATTTAATACTATAAATTAATTTGAATGTCACAAACTCTTTAAATTCAATGAAAAAAGGATAAATCAATTAGTTCTTTTCTGTTTTAATGAAGCAGACAATTTTTTGAAATATAATCACATAAAGGTACCCTTTTTTCAGATCGAATAGAAACCAATTCTTGAAAAAATATATATATAAAATCAAATAACCTTTATCACGTTATATCAAAAGTGCTAATATTTAATACTATAAATTAATTTGAATGTCACAAACTCTTTAAATTCAACGAATAAAAGTTTTTTATAATTTCGATATCTTAAGATTCTTCTGTAACTCGAATGTACTTTAAGAAAATTGAAAACGATAAAATAGGAACATTATATAAAGTCTACCTAATTAAATCTTAATCAACTTAAGATTAAGATTAATTGAAGTCCTTGATTCTCAGTTTCCGTTTGTTTTTATATACTATAGTCTATTTCATTAAATGAACATTTGTAAATCATTATCCAGAAATCTTTTCTAACTTTTATTACAATTTCTCTTGTACAATTAGTGACTATTTAATGCGGATATATGCTGAATATGACATTATAAATCTTAATCAATTCTTATAACGCTGATTTTCAATCTCAATTTCAATGTATCAATTACATAATTTTTTGCATTTATGCTAAATTAGATACATGTATAAAAAGAAAAAAACTGAAGAAGCCAAGAAGCTTAATCAATTTAATCAGTCTGCAAGACAAACGTGAAAAATTGAAAAGGAAGCACTATTAGAAATATCAAAAGTATTTACAAAAAATTCAATACAAATCGTTATAATCATCTCGACAAATCTACTATTAAATCAATGCTAATTTTCATTATACTATAATCTGAAATTCCAAAAACAGCAACAATGATAAAAATAAATATCCACTCTACGTTACATAATTATTATGGTTTTAAGTATTGAACTGTATCTTCAACCATCCGAAAATTGACTGTTCCAGGAAAACGACACGATACGCTTCCGTGTGACCTTGGAAGACGAAGTGCCAGCAGGTCAACAACCAAATATCGTCGGTGTCGATGCATATGTGATCGTTCTCGATGAAAATGACAATCCTCCGCATTTCGTCGGTGTGCCATATGAAACAGTAGGTGCGGAAGACCTACCAGTTGGTTGGACCATTTTTCCCAGTATTAAGGTAGAAGATCCTGACCTTGTCGGTGACACCATCGATCTAACCTGCGTCCCTCAGCCACAGGTGAGTCATTAATACTCATTAGAACACCGATATTTCCATGAAAATGAATTATTTCGTTACCTAACACTAGGAATGTCGGCGCTAAATCTATTATATTTGAATATAGGAAATAAATATTAGGTGTACAAATTAATTCTCGGCCTTTTTTGACTAACTTTGACATTTATTTACAACAATGTTGATATAAATTCAATATTAAACATAATCTTCTTCATTTTCTATATGTTTTTGCCATCTCTCAGGTAATTGTCGGATTCCAAATCGGAAAAATGATAGTGGTTCACAACAATGAAATCATTGAGGCATTTATAGACCTGTTCAACTTACTTGAATTTGTTGTAGGGATCGAAATAGGTGGTTATTTGAAAAAATCAAAATCAAAATTAAACAAATCATTTCTTTCGCCTCTGTGGCGTTTTTTTTTTAGTTGAAACGCGAAAAGAAGACAGTGCCTTAAATGTTGCTTATCGAACGACATCGCTTCTACACATGATTTTTCACGTCATGTCTGGGGTAGAGTCATGCGATATATCTTATTTTAAAGCTAACAAATGGCGCTTTAGAATGACTATTCAAATTTGGAAAAATTCTAATCTGAATAGGTTTTGTGGTCGATGAAATCTGGGGGCCGAGAATTAAATTGTACACCTATTACTTTGAACAAAGGGATTAGGGGGTAGAAAAGATGATTGAGTCGATGATTTATGTTTTATGAGATGGACGTAGAATGTCTATTCTATGACTCTTCTTATAAGATTGGAGAATTTTTGGAAAAATTGTGTCAGCTCGGAATTTCCGAGAGGTACCAATATTTTTTTCCTGTAAATTGATCATTTGTATTTGAATCTTCGAATTTGTATGGGAATAGGTGAAATCGATTTTAGATTAATGGCATAATTCAGTGGATGGGTAGAAGTCGATGTCTATGAAGTTGTACGTGATGTTGAAAGGTTTTTGAGATTTTATCGCTTGAAAGGATTTTTCATAGAAAGATGGAGCCTTAATTGGAAAATGGAAAGTCATTCTACATTTGTAACACTTGGAATATCGAGATCTACAAATGTTCGTGTTAAGAAGTAGATTGGAGGAGACATCGTTAACTTTTCGTCATTCAACTTATTTTACAGATCTCTCTCGTTAGTTGGTAGTTATTAATATCATGGTATTTTTTGTTATCGGATATTCTTTTTTGTTTGGAGCTTCCAGGGATGGCAGAGAATAATATATTTCAATATTGACGGCTCTTAACATTTAATTTTTTTTAATACGGAGAAATGTTACTCCACTAACTACAAAGAATTGAGAGTTTTATTTTAGAGAATATAGAAGAGCGAAATCCACTCACTTTGTATCACAAATAAAGCAACAAATTGAAAAATAATATATTCTATTGGTCAAAAACTTCTACTGTTGCAAATCGATACAAACTATGAATTAAATAGCAAAGGAATATTTAAAAGCTGTCTAAAATGCATTTATATTAAAAACAAAACCATATTTTTTATTAGGTCACAAGGTTATTAAATAATAATGCATACATTCATTTTTCCATTATAAAACAATTCATGTAACTCAATCCACATTTTGTTGCAGCTTGTCACATTATATTGTTCAATTTTTTAATTCAAGTGTTGATGTTACATTCAAGGGTAAACAATGCAGTTTCATTTTCCATAACAGTTTATATAATCCCATAAATATTTTGAGAATCCAGTAAAAAAGTGACACGTTGCATTAACATTCGTAACAGTACATAAAAATGAACGCGAGGACTGGAGTTAAACTGGAGAATAATTAAATTGTTTATGCATTATTGCTCTTATAATTTCATTCCATAAATCGAAATGATTTCATTGAACAATCGTAAAAGTATTCCATCCACGATTATAAAGTATCGCTTGAAATGCACCGAATGCTTTGCCAGTACCGACAATTGCCGTGAAATTGTCATTTTAACGGGCGCATTATTATTCAATAAAAGAGAGAAATTAAGGATAAAATTATTTTGTTCCGATCCGGCAAAAACAGTCACGCGCGCAATTAATTCATATTCATTATCTCACCGTGTACTTATTATTACCAATAATTCCTTGTGAATTGAGCACGTATTCATTCATTGTACACATAATTGAACAATTATACGAATATTTGCGATACAAATAATAATAATAAGAATAATAATGATAATAATACTTAACGAAAATGAAATTCATTTTGATATTCAATGTAATCGTGAACAAATCTATTTGCCCGAGGATTAAACTCCGTTCAATCTCCATCAGTTAGGAATAAAATATTCCACTTAGCTTTGTAATTCCAGCCAACTTTTCAATTAAAACCCTCGCTATTTTATCCTCGACCATTTCAGTCTTAAAGTATTCATTAGCTCAGCACACCGTATCGAGAGTTATTAACACGATATTATTTCACTTTAATTTACGGTTACGATACAAATAGAATAGGTTGAACTTATACCATAGAAATTCTATTACCATATCCCACGAATTCACAGCGTACTGTGAAAGATGAAAGATGCAGACGATATCTATAGTGTTTCAAGTGAATATAAACTGAGCTGAAGTAAAATTTATCCCGGTTTCTTGTTCCTAAAACGTAATGACGTCTACCGTAGGGAAGTTATGGGTATTCATCAAATCGTCCATCTGCTCTGTCATTTAATAATAATGAAAAATAACGAGATTCCGGCAATTGACACGTTTTTATGAAAAATTACATCTCCACGGTGGAGGATAGTTAGAAACAAGGATAATGTTCCTGATAATGTCAGCTTTTTCTCCTTACTTTTTTTTTACTAATTTTAACAGTTAAGAGATAATAATTATTGGATATCGTCTGTGCGATTTGGAATTTCATTGTTTATTTGTATATATACTGATATTTTCGAGAAAATATTTGTTGCAATTGAAGAGAAATAAATATAATAAATGGCAAAATTGTAAGCAAAAAGAATGGAGAGAGGAATTATTATGTCGAATAAAATATTCTTCTTTTCATTCACATGTGAAACTGTGAATATTTAATTACGCATATTTCCGAAATGAATCTTTATTTAATCTATTTCTATGTATATATGATATCTCTTTGAGACGTGATTAAATATTCGTAATTTTTAGTTTTTTACAATTCCAAATTTCGAAAATTGTACAATTTTACACTCTTCAATTTTTTAGACTTAATGAACGCAGCACTGTTCCCAGTTTTTTTTAATCTTACAACGCTTTATCACGAAATGCGATATTGCGAATTCTACCACTTAATCCTGGTTAAAATTCACGCAATCAAAAATATCTCTTCCTTCTTTGTCATTTTTGTATAATTTATAACCAAAGTGAACGCTTCAAAATGACGTTTCCAACCGCAAGCGTGTACCATTCCACTTTCTTTTTTAACAAAAAGCATTTCATTTGTTTGACTGATATGTCGAAAAATGATACATAGTAGCTGTGTGTCGGTTTAACAAAAATCCATTGACATGTGATAAACCATTTTTTCAAATACGACAACTCGTTTGACGCAAAAGGGAATATATGAGCCGTTTATTTTGAAAGTGGGGCAAGTCCATTTTTGAAAAAAATTAAGATAATGATAATTATAGATAAAACTTAATATGATCTTATCTGTAAAGAATTTTTAATAAAAAAAACTTATATTCCCTAATATTTGGGAGACGGAAGTTTTAGCTATTAACGGTATTGTAAATATGTTTATTTTGAAAGTGGTGCAAGTCCATCTTAGGTTGAAATTATTTTTAATCCTTGTACATTCCCCAGGATTATTATAAAGTAATGCGGCATTGTCGAAAATATAATACATTTTTAGTACACGAAATGAAACGCGAAAATTTTTTTTCAACTCAAGCTTTGGAAGAAGCAGTTTTAAAAAGAAAGAAAAATACCGATGGAGAAACTGTGAATCGGTTAAAGATATGTTGGATCAGATTTACAAGGAATGTACCATACAAAATGTTCTACAAAACTTTGATGGAACGACATTCTGAATGTAAAATTATCGATTTATCACCACAACGGAGAGGAAGAGCAACTAATTTCGGAGATATAAAATTACCTTTTTTGTATGAAAACAGTAGATCTATTACATCTGACAAATATAAGGACATGATGGATTTATTACCATACACACCTTATTATAATATTTAAAAAAACTGGCTTCTTTTGTTTCATTTCACTTTCTATTTTATGAATAAATTTAATATTTATATAAAATTGAATAGCATTTTCTTTTTATTATTTAAAATAGGCTGATACAACTGAAATATTATCCCTTTAATTATCGATTACAATAATTTTGAAAGTGAGGCATGTCCATGTAGGTATAATAAACCCTTCATATTTTTTAGCCAGCACTATAAACGCTATTGCATAATAAACTTACATTACCTAAGACCACAAAATAAAAAAGATATCTCTATTAGTACTTACCAATATTTTTAAATTTATTGGAATGCAAACCATTAAGTATCTCAAAATGACAAAAAATGGTCTTGCCCCACTTTCGAAATAAACGGCTCATATAATGCTGTTCACCAACACCGCTGTATCTTTCAGCGAATAATAATCAGTCGTTAGAAGATATATCTTAATTTTCATTTTATAACTATCTTCTGCAAAATTAATCTTGGTATGTTTGCCTATTCAACACGAAGAAAGATAGACTTACTACAAAGATGTGCTCCTGCGTTACATCTCGTGTAACGTATTAACGTGCCAGCACAAACTTGGCGTACCAAGTTTATCTGGATATCGTCTGAATTTTCCATGCCACGATAATAATTACACAATTATCTCTAATGTTTCGCTAAATATATTGCACTCTGCACAATGTGCAATTCTTACCCCGTAAAAAAAACATTATCTTGCATCTTTTCATCAAAAGATGCAATATGTTCAATTAAAAGGGACTAGGTCGAGCATCTGATAAATCTTAAATAATATGAAAAATCCTAAGTATTTCGTTTATTATAAAGTGTACTTAAATCCTGAATTAAAGGATGAGGGGGTGGCGCCAAGGTAGGAAAGGAAGTAAGTACTCAGACTTGCAATTAGTGCATTCGAGTTGCAATTAGTCATTGCCTCTGGGAAATTTGTTCTAAATTATTAATTAATACATCATAGCCTCGGTGGTTTCGAACGTCCCTAAAGTAGCAGTTCTCAGGCAAAAGGACCATAATGATCGAGGGCCTATGGTGGTTGAGTAATTAACAACTTGGACTCGCAATAAGTGGTCCCAAGTTCAAACTCATTATCACCTCAGGGAAATATTTTCTAACTTATTACTTAACATGTTCCTTCCCTCACAAACCATACAGTAAACATAAAAATCAATATGTTTAACCCATTCACTGCCAACTACGAGATATCTCGTGTTTGCACTATAAGTTGGAATTAATAAGTTGGCAATAAGAGCCGAATGTGTGTACCATTTTTGGAACAAAAATTTCCTTAGTATCACTACAAGTGTTGAGATTTTATTTTTGAATAATTAAATTACTGTTTTAAAAACTTACTGTCATCTTCTCAAATTTTATCACGTAAGATAATATTTGCTTAGTTTTTCTGGCAGTGAATGGGTTAAATACAAGAAATATCGTCTTCCATTTCTAACGAAGAAACTATCCCAAACTCTAAAACATCTCGTTAATCCTTAGAGATAGAAAGTCGAAAACAATCAGACAAAGTAGTTTTTGTTCTCTTATTCTCACATAATTAGAAGTATCCTAACAATGATACTTAAACATCGTAGGAGATTTCTGGCAAAGATAAATTTTCAAAAGCCCTTTGAAAACGCTCCATTACCTCCAGCAACAGACCGAATCGTTTTGAAATTTCGAGGAACATCAGGAGCGCATGCAATCAACCCAGTTTGCACTTAAATGCAAACCGTTAAGCTTTTATTTAGGGAAAGTATATATCTCCGAGTATATCTTACGAGTACGTTTTTGTTTTATACGACTCTCGGAAGCACGGTGAAGGCGATTTTCTCGCGTTCCTTCCTCCTTTGCATGCGAATAAACTGGCATAAAGTTAACAAAGTCTATTAGCGTATCGCCTAGATTCACTGAGCTATTCAGAATGGTAGACGCTCGAGTATCTTTGTGTAAATGAGTACCAACCCTGGTATACAAGGGGAGTTTGTATACTCTCTTATTCTTCCTGGACGATGGTAGTATCGGTGCACCAACCCGTAACACTTCGTAATTCAAAGCTTTCCATTAAATTATCATCGTATCTCCGTAGCCCTCTAATAAGTTCCTTTATTCCGGGATGGAAAAAAGAGGAGATTCCAGGGGTGGAATAAAATGTCGACGCCGGGAAGCGAGAATTTCTCCGTGAACTTTTGCAATCATCTATTCGCAGCTCGTCGTCGTTAACGATGTAAAGCGTTTGTCTCGAATGGTGGTAGGAGTTTGCCGAAAGTTTCTTTTTCCTGATCGAACAGTAATGAGGGACGATGCGACAATAGCGACGTTATGATAATTACGCTTTTCGGAAAAAGGAAAAGTTCGTTTCATGGGTTGCGAAAGGAAAAAAAAATGAAATGAAAGAGGAGAGAAAATGTTAGAAATTGGAATACTGTTGGTAGTATGAAATATTGTTACGCGTTTGTTGTTTACCGTTGAAATAACGACCGGTGTTGTCGAATCTTTCTGCGATAATTAAGAATTTTAATTATTTTAACGCTAGTTTAATTACAGTTGTTTCATGGAATTTCTGCTGTTGACGTTCTCTCGTAATTATAAATGGCTCATCAGGGTGAACGTTTGCTTCGAGAATTTTTTGAGTATTTTTAATTTTACTGACAGCATTGAATATATAGTTTATGATTGAAATAATGAAACATTGATATTTCGTTTAGTTCGGATTCTTTTATATTCTATTTAAATTAAAATCATTAGAAGGAAACTATGTTGTTGACATTCTTTAATAATTATAAATGTATTATTAGGAAGAGTATGAATTTCAACGAATTTCAAACCATTTTAATTGTACCGATGACGTTTGAAATGTGCGAATGAGATTAATTAAATTTTTAGAATAATTTAAATGAGAATATCCTATCTACATAGGCGATGGATTTGAAGAAGGAAAAAATCAAATTAATTACAGTTGGAAATTTTGAACAGAACAGGAAAAAATATAGGATGAATAAAATAAAAATTAAATAAAACAGTTTGTACAAAAAACGGTAGAATGGAGAGAGGATTTATTGAGAATGAACGATTTTCTTTTCTCATTACAATCGATTGCAATAGTTTATCGCGATATACTGCGATCCATGAAAAAAAAATATCTCCAATTTCCTAATGGCTCGTATGTATACGTATTCTCCGATACTATAGCACTTTTGCAAATGTACGAGTATACCATAGAACCGTCCGTATCGCTCTTTATGGCCGATAACGTAACATACTGGCCCGTAGCTTTTAAGTAGCCAAATCGTGAGAAAAATAACAGACGATATCGGACATTCTGTTTGAAAAATATCCAATACGTTTATCATCGGAATCCACGAAAATGATCCACCCACGGTCTCGAAGCTACACCTTTAAATCCATAAATTATGGGACGCTTTTCAAAGATTTATTTTACGCTAACGATTGAAAAATTACAAAGCTGAGTTGTTTACGATTCTTATAAAAATTTATAGTTTCTGTAACGATGCATTTATTTTTCAATTCTTTTTTTTATGTATTTGTGTAAATTAAACTTTCAAAACAGATTTAACACTAGATTTAGAGATGTTGATATACCTATCTTTCTGAAGTGAGCCAATTTTACTCATACAAGAGAATTGAAGTTTTTTGCAAAGAAAATAGTTCCAAATCAATTTATTTATTATTAAAAAAATTAATCAAGCAATATATTATATATATAGTAATCTAATTTTGAATGAGCCAAATTGGCTCCATAAGTCTAGTGTTGAGAAGACAGAATGTTCCCCTTGTAAAATATATTTGAACTCAAATTTGAAATATTTTATATAGTTAACTATATTTTAGACATTTCTACGTATTTTTGTAGTTTTCAATTCCTTAAAAATGTATAAAGGTTCATAGTGAAGTTATTAGTCCCCATTTTGCAATTTTGATTGTTGCTATTAATGTTAAAGGGGGCAGTCATGTATTTATTACAATTAAACTGTTATTATTAATATGTGTAACGTTTAACAATGTCGGGCTGTTTTGACTTTGAATGAACATGCCAAAATGGTAATGAATAAATTGCGTCAATTGTTTGAATCCAATTTTTTGTTGTTATACCCATAGTATATATACATGATCCTTTCTACTTTAATCGAAGTCATTAAACGTAACCGAAAAACAGATATTTTCGCGCCACAATTTTCTCCTCTATTGCAATATAAAAGCTTTTCCTGTATTTATGTACAGAAATAACACAATTGTTCCTGTGCTATTTTCAGGGCGGCTACTGCAATATACATGAAGATATCCGCCTTATTCTAATATCGTTAGACTTAATCAAATAACACAGTTGTTCGTCGGCTGTTCTTGATTACTTTTATCGTTCTGCGTGCTAAGCTTCCCTTTTTATTCGATTATACGTCGTGTAATTCTCAAAGGCTAAAGAAACTTTCATATTACGCAAAGTACGATAGAAAAAAGTGCGAGTAAAACATAATAAACCTAAATGCATTAGATAAATAAATTATTAACAATTCTTATCATGTTTCGACTTTAACTTCTGATCAGTTCGCATAGAAGTCATTATTCTACGTGGATTACAAACCACCGTGACTATGATGTGTATATCGTTGAAGAAAAAATCACCAAAGGTACCGAGGGATTTGGAGCCAAACCCACTAATTAGGTGGTCGAACAGTTATTCCATTTCTACCGTTTCTCTACTTGTTTGCAAACACAATAGTATTATTTAGTCGTCATAGTTTCACTGAAATATGGATATGTTCCATAATTTCCAGACCTGATGTAGTTGAAAAGTCCAAAATGTTTACTGTTAACTGTAGTAGTATTATTTATACGTCAATATTATACCAAATTATCGATGTGACCTCTAACTTGTAAGACAAAAGGTACAGATAATATAAGTAACATAGGGCTTACAGCTTCCAGTGTAAGAGAAACCTTTAAAATGTTTATATTTAGGTACAATAATGTAGGATATGGTAGTGAAATAGAAAGAAGATGATGTTTGGTGATTAATAATGAAAATAAAACAAAAAGTATTTATTGGTTATTAATAATGGAGAATAATAGAGAAATACTGATAATAAGCACACTGTACAAGGGATCGAGGAGAACTGCTCTTCGTTTCTTCTTGCAGCCACACGAACTCGAGGAACAAACGACTATCGCATTCATACATGCATACACATCCATACACACTTAACAGTCATACACTCACGCGATGCTACAATAATATTATCTTCTCCTCATAATTTCGTTAAAATATAAAAATGTCGTCTGGTTTTTTAAATAAGGGGTACAGGTGATACACAAGATATATGTATCTAGGTACTATAGGTTTTACACTTACTTCTGCAAATAAAATCTTCAAAATGATTATGTTTAACTGCGATAATATTATTTATTTGTCAATATTATACCAAATTATCGATGTGACCTCTCCCTTTTAAGACAAAAGGTACAGATAATATAAGTAACATAGGGCTTACAGCTTCCAGTGTAAGAGAAACCTTTAAAATGTTTATATTTAGGTACAATAATATTATCTGCTCCTCCTAATTTCGTTAAAATATAAAAATGTCGTCTAGTTTTTTAAATAAAGGGTACAGGTGATACATAAAATATATGTATCTAGGTACTATAGGTCTTATAGTCACTTCTGTAAATAAAATCTTCAAAATGATTATGTTTAACTGTGATAATTTAATTACTTGTCGGAATTTGATTAAAATATCGATATATCTTTTAATTTAAGGGACAAAGGTTATAGGTAAAAACCACGAAAGACGCGCAGGCATATTAACGCGTATAACGCACACCCCCTACGTCATATCCGCTCGATAAATTCAGGGAGCCGTTAGACGACCAATAAAACTGTAAAACCTTTTAACTAATGGCCCAGCAGCTTTACGGCGGCAAACTTTAATGCCCACCTTTTCGTTATACATAGACCGTTCGCATACGAATAGGCAATGGACCTGGTCATTAAACGTAACTAATGTTTACAATGGCCAGCACCGGCTAGGATCATTTTCAAAATAGCTAAATTTTCCATTATTGGTCCCTGGGATTAACTGGAACGAAGACTACGAATTTGTCACTGGCCATACGTAAAACGTTTGTATTAAGAGAATGGGGAAATTGATGCTTTTGTGTTGCATCAGATACGATAGAATCTTACAGATGGTGGATTCTTTGTTTCTCTTTTTTTTATGTCTTTAGAATGGAGCATAATAGCTAACTATTTGCTGGAATTTCAAATATTGCTTACGTATTGATTGTTAACAAGTGTTAATGATATTAAAGTCAATTTAATCTATTAAGAAGTCAGTGAGGACGTCAGTGTAAGCTTTGCAAGGAAAAAATGTGTTTTTTTCTGAAAGAATTTTTTATCTCTTGGCTGAAATATTAAATTCTGTTGGTACTTGTTAATGTTAGTTCGTATAATAATTCTTCCTACTTTTAGCATTTTATTATCCAATTGTGAAATACTGTATTCTATTATTTTTGAAAGTTTGCGATATGTTCGGTATATTTTTATTTTGCTGATGGAACTGCGTGTAGCATAAATCTTTTTTTAAGTAATTCAAACCACTTTTTTTCGATATATATCTACCAATTGTTTGCACCATATTTTTTTAGTTGTATCACAAAATATATTCAATATTGTTTTTTTCTAAAATGTAAATAAATATGGGGTATGCATTTTTGTAAATCATACTGAAATAAAATGAGAATCTAAAATATTGTATATTTTTTGAATGTAACTTTTATTGAAAATAATTTTGCCCAGGTCGAAACAGTAGTCTGGAAATGTTAAAATGCGATCCTTTCGTTTTACTGGTTTTCATTGTGAAAGGTAGTTCGTTGCATTAAACGAATGATGTTCATAAATTGCCAGAATAACGCTTAATTACACAATACCGTTATCTGGTTACATCGAACGTGATTCTTTGCCACTCGATTCTAAAATGGATCGTGTGACTGAATAAATGATTCGAATAATTGAGTATTTACTTGAAACTTCGCGACTCTGCATTTTTTCTGCTTTTAATGAACGTTGTTTCGTATCTTATTACTAGAACGACAGTGGAATTTCCTTAATTTTTAATCTACATTGAAATTGCATTGCTATGGAAATAAATTATATAATATTAATTTTATAATGGAAGAATACATCAATTTATTAAGCGCTTTTTATCTTTCCATAATAATATCTTGTAATTCATGATAATTACAGTGTTAAACTTGCATTGCAAAAATTAATTTTTTAATTATCTGTAACATGTTTATTCTGCACCTTATTACTTTCCGGCGATGTGTTAAACATATTTGCATTAATGTTTGTAATTTTAAAAAATACAGAAATTAATATCTCATAATTAACCGTTTTACCAGTGTGGAAAAAGCATTTGCGCAAAATACTGATCTTTGACGTATCGTAGGAAAAATACAATCAGGAGGAATCAATATATCCAAAATAGTCCCGAAATTGTGAATTCTTCAAAATTATTGTAGCTAATATGCACAAACACATATCTAAAATGTATTATTCACCATATCTTAAATGGTAATGTTAATAAAAGAAATAAAACTATATTTGTATAGCCGAAATCTTGGCTAAAATACGGATGCTAAAAAATTATTATTCTCAAAATATCAAAGTGATCGATATTTTAAATTGATTAGTCGTAAATTTTTAACTGTTGCAGTCAACACGAAATCCAAAAATACCTATTTATCTATCTAAAACAGAGAATAAATAATAAATCCTCAGAAGTTATTTTACCCATAGCACTCAAATAATTAATATTTCAAACTTATCGTTTGGAAACATTTAACCAGCATCAAAAAATAAACTCTAAGTGGACCCATCTATCAAAAAAGTACTACAAATTATA
Source organism: Cerceris rybyensis (assembly GCA_910591515.1). NCBI lineage: Eukaryota > Metazoa > Arthropoda > Insecta > Hymenoptera > Crabronidae > Cerceris > Cerceris rybyensis. The sequence continues at coordinate 20,325,406 of OU342790.1, forward strand.
GGTTCGCAAAAATGTTACTATTCAAAGTTCTAATATTTCAAATTCACTTTTCAGCATCTTGCAACTAATATAAGTGAAATGAGTTTCCAAGAAACTTACATACCTAACACCTTGCCTAAATTATGTTTCTTTAAAGATTATACTATCCAAAATACTCAAAATAGTAATACCCCAAAATTTATCGTTCAACAAATTTCTACTAATCTAAGCGAAATATAATCCCAAAAAATTCATGTACCCGAAATTGTTCCTAAATTATATATCCTTAAAAATTGAGTTACTCAAAATACAAATATTTTAAATGTATCGTTCACCAATCTCGAATAGTATAAGCAAAATAAAATCCCAAGAAATTCATGTACCCCAAATTGTTCCTAAATTATATATCCTTAAAAATTGAGTTACTCAAAATACAAATATTTTAAATGTATCGTTCACCAATCTCGAATAGTATAAGCAAAATAAAATCACAAAAAATTCATGTACCCGAAATTATTCCTAAATTATGTACCATCAAAAATTGAGTTACTCAAAACACCAATATTTTAAATGTATCGTTCACCAATCTCGAATAGTATCAGCAAAATAAAATCCCAAGAAATTCATGTACCCGAAATTGTTCCTAAATTATGTATCCCTGGAAACACCGACGACACACGGTCAATATCATGCTTCTGTTACAGTTTCTCGATGCCTGCGAAAAGTTCGGTATAGTTAGCATGGAGAAAAGCCAGAACACATACCTCGGCGCCTTGGTGTTGCGGCAACCACTCGACTACAGCGAGAGGCCCTTTTACCAGCTTCTACTCAGGGCGAGCGTGAGTAGAGCTTGAAAATTGATTTTAATTATGCTGCTAGAAGAACCTCTTGCCGTTGCTCCATCGTGGAATCGTGAATAAATCCATTCAGGACGAGACGCAGAACTATAATTCCCGACTTGTCCTGAATCCGGATAGGAGAGACAAGTTAAGAATTAATTACGGGGACAATTATTTCGCTAAAATAATCGCCACTAATAAAGCGTAAAATGTGTATTTTCTTTTCTTTTTCTTATTTTTTTGTTGACAATTTAGCTGTGATGGTAGAGTATTCGACAAGAGAGTCTTCTAGTAGTGTCCTTTTTTTGATCAGGTTTTGATAACTTTTCAGAAGTAGATATAATAAAGTGATACTTTGTTAGTGAATAATAATTAATAATTTGAAGTTTTTAAGAAATTATAAGTTATCTTGGTTTATCTTGTATGATAATATTAACACCAGACTTACGGTTGTTGATACACCTATTTTTTGAAGTGAGACAATTTGACTCATACAAGAAAATTGAATTCTTTTGTAAAGCAAATAGATCCAAATCAATTTAAATTTAAGATTTCTTATTAAAAATTAACCAATCAATGTATTATACATATAGTAATTAAATTTTGAGGAGAGAGTTAAGAAATACGGAGTAGTATTAGTTCAAAATTCGAATAACTGAATGCGCGTCTCTTTGAAAGATACGCTAACTTGTGAAATTAGTTGAGTTTTTCTTTCACTATAGAACTCAACGATGCATTAATTCTGTAATGAAGCAATTTCTGCTTTTTAGCAAAATTGTGATTTTTTGTTTTCATAGAAATCGCTATTAAAATTTCATCCGCCAAACGCAGAACATTTTACGTTCTTAGAACTTTGAAATATTTGTGTATCTACTTTTCTTTACTTTTTTTTATAAACCTATAAAATAACATCCTTTTAACGGTCTCTGGTTTGCAAGCGATTACTCGAGGAATGAATACCGAATCTTTTCCGATTCCCGTTAAAAATCTAGGACGTTCCAATATTTTACGTCGGACTGTTACGATTTTATCGCACACGGAGGGGGAGAGTTTTCGGCGACGTTTTATTTTTACATCTTCCCTTTTTTTTGCACGAAGAAAAGCTCGATTTTAAATTGTTCCCTTCGAACAAGAAAACCATGAATTTTCTCGATGTTCTCGTTGCAGAATCTTTCTCAAGCTTCAACAATGATAAAAGTACAAGTAAAACCTGTTTTTGTGCGGTCCTATTTTATGCGATTTTATTTTTGTGCGATTTGTTTTGTGCGATTTATTTTGTGCGGTATATGAATTCCATTGGTGTTGGTATTACACACTGTTGCAAAGTTTTCTATCAGTGTGCACATGTACACTACAAAAGTCTGTTCAGCTCCAGACGCTATGTTCATTTGTTATCAGCAGAATACGCATCACATGAAGATGCGCGTTTTGGACTACGACGAGTAGCAGTAAATTATGTATATTTTGAAAATTTCTCCATGTGTAAAATGAGAAATTTTTTTTTTAAATGTTTCCATGTATAATTTAATTATTACTTTTGTTTGAAAGCACTTTCTCAGTGTTTCATAAATCTTTGACATACTTTTCAAGCGCGACTTTTTTTATGCGTTCCCTATCCACCGCATAAAAAAAATTTTTTCTAATATGTTGTAAAAAATTATTTGTTATAAGTGTTTATGAAATTTCTGAATATTTCTTTTTTTCTGCGGTTTCTTTTATGCGGTTCCTATCTACCGCACAAAAACAGGTTTTACTGTATTGTGAGATTTTCGAGAACCTTTGACAAATTGTCGAGGAAAATTAGTATTTGCTAATTTTTTAATTCCACGGGAGAAACGGCAAACTTACCACAGGTTAAAAACAATACTGACAATATGGAATGTTGAATAAATTATGGGTTCGTGTAAGTTCCATGGTACCGGTACTAAGGGAATATACTTTTTAGTCCACCGTCGCATTTGGGGTGCAATAATCGGAGAAATGCTTTTTATCACCGTCATTTGTATTGTTAAGCTCAATTTCGTATAATACGACACGAAAATATCGTGGATGTGAAGAAATAGCAACTATACTTGCAGATTTAGAGAAGAAACAAGTACCGCGAAGTTTGTCTGAAAACAGATACAAGACGAGAAGACAAATTGGTTTTAACTGTACTGCCTTGTAAATAAGTCTGTTACTTTGCGGAAACCAAAATTTATTTATTGCAGTGACTACAAATTATGAGAATAATAACTTAAAGTACAAACGAAAATAGTACTGTTCAGGATATTTCTTAGAAATGGAATTTGCTACTTCTTTTGGCAAATTTTGGGAAAATTATCAACTATCAAATGCATTTGAAGTCATACTGAATATGATTTTTTTGAAAATTATACCTTAATCGTGAGTGAATCAACGCGAATTCTATTTTATTGAAAGTTTCAATTAAGGTACAATAATATCGATGAATTCAATAAAAATATCGAAATTTTCGCAAATACAATTAAATAACTCTTGTACAATATATCGCCTCCCTACAAAAGTATCAGATCATCCCAATAAAAATTGAAACTTACTAAATCTGTAAATATAGAAGTATAATTCCCATAGCCAGCTCTAAAAACAAATCGGACCTTCAAATATTAAGACACTCCATACAACCTTTCCCGTCGCATTCTTAATTCAATCAATTAAAATTCCCTCCCCATCGAATCTATCCACAACAACTTCCTCCATCTTCCCCAAATCGGATTCTCAAAAAGGAAACAATAATTCAAAAACAAACTAAACGTCAATCGAATCAGCAAACCGTCCATAAGTAGAATAAGACATCTCGGTCAGACTAATCCGTTCTCCCAATCTAAAAACTGCTCACAAAGAAACCTTACTATTTACAAAACCAACAACTCGTCCGTTCCACCGTTGGTATTATTTTTAACATTTCAAAATTCTAATTTATCTAAGCGTGTAAGCAGGTTTTCATTAAAATTTAGCACGTGCATACAAACGAGTGCGATTAAAATGGCTGACGTGAGAGCAGATTGTGCTGCTCACACGCCTCAGGAGCATAACCCCGAGGTCGGACTACAAATGACTTTTACATATATGAATTTTGCTCACAGGACGGACTGAACAATGAGACCACGGGGGTGGAAATCAAGGTGGGAGACATTCAGAACAGCCCGCCAGAATTCCTCGACTCGCTAACGGGTGTGGTGCGCGAGGACGATCCCATCGGAACTCTGGTAATGACTGTGAAAGCCAGAGATGGTGACAGGGGAATGCCGAGGAAACTGATCTACGAGTTGGTTACAAGTGAGTCGATCTTGTATCTTGTTGGTGATGATCTTTTGTTCAGACAGGAGGCTTCTTGGTTTTACGGTTTGCTGAATAAACAAGAGACACGTCTTTCTTACTCTCAATGAACACATGTGTTTTATACGTTTAGCAATAATGGTACTGATGATTTATCCATAGATATTTATACAGTAGTTGGTTATGAAATGATGATAATACTTTTTAGAAAGGAATGTGGGCGATTGGTAATTTAATGTAGAAAAGAATACAGAAAACAGATTACTGGTAAGACGTTCGTGGACGTGAATGGTATGGCGTTGATTTTTGTTATAATGTAGAATCAAAAAGCTAATTATAATTCTTTTAATTTTATATACCACTAACTTGTTGTAATTGGTTTACATTTTAGTAATGGCAAATTACCAAAGTAATGGCAAATTGATTCATTGAGTATTTTCGTTTTATTTTATTTTTTTCTCTGTGTAGTTAGAAGTGTAACAATTGATTGTTTATATTTGAAGCTCACTGAAATTTTTGTTGTTCGAGAACGTGTTAAAAAATCTATTTTCGTTTCGTTCTGTCGGTTATTTGATCGCGCGTTGAGTATTGTTGGAAGAAAATTGGAAACCATGCGTATGCGATTGAGGGAATGTGTATGGTTGAGTTAATGTATGGGATTTTAATTATCGTACGATGGATTCATATTATTTTAATTTGTATATTGAAGCCTGTACCTGAAATTTTATCGAACCATGTGTAATTTTATTCTTTAGATGTGTTAATTGTTCTTATTTATGCGATGTTTAATTAGCGTGCAGTGGAATCATGTTACTTTCATTTGTGCATTGAAGGGTTTTACTGAAACATTAATCAACAATTGTGATTTTGTTTTGCGTTCTTAATGCCGGGAGAATTGACCTTAATTAAATAGATCGACAGTGCACTCACATTATTACAGCTTCATACATACTTCAGATATTCGCGAATTTAAAAAACAATAATAGAGTTCTTCATAAAATAATTTTAATCATTCTTCTATTATTATTAATTCTCCTGGTGTGTAATCTAAATATAACAAAACATGTGCAAAGATTTTGAATTTTACTTTAAAAATTCTAGTCTTACAGTATATTTATATGTCCATAAATAATTATTTAAAAAAAAATAACGATGCAAACAAGACAATTGCTTGATGAAATCCCTTACGTTTTACAAAACAGATATAAACTTCAACAGAGAAAAATTGTTCTAAATCGCTATATAACTTTTCAAAGATTGAATAGCCAATCATTTAAGCCACACTGATAGTTGTAACATTAAATCTGATGCCCAATTTCGAAAACGAATCTCTTTCGCGCTCCAATCCACACGATTAGATCCTCCAGATTAGATTCGGGAAAAAAACGTCTTCACACTCGCATTTTACCATTTGACGATGTATCATCGACAAGGGACGTGTTTCATTCTCCCGTAGATCCCTTCGATTACTTTTTGCTGGACGACGAGACGGGCGAATTAAGAACGGCAAAGCCACTCAACAGAGAGGCGCTGAAAGATTCAACCGGGGTTCTCACATTGACCGTAAAAGCACGTGAATTGATCGATGGAATGCCGGGTAGCGATGATCTGACAGTCTCGACGGCAGAAGCCACCGTGACGATTAAAGATGTCAATGATGAACCGCCTACTTTTAATCGTCGGGAGTACAATATCGAAATTCCGGAGAACGTACCAAACGGCACACCCTTACCACATTTGGACATGACCGTCAAAGATCCTGATGTTGTGAGTATTATTTCACGAAAATCTATTTTAGATTAGAAGATTTGCAAAGAAGTAATTATCGCATTTACTTCTTATTACTTTTGTAATTTAATTTGTTAGGACAATGTTACACTATTCGGTCTCTGCCATTGTTTGACTTCGAACGGTGGACTCTGCGGTGGACCAATTAACTATTTTTTATTTAACCAATTTTTGGTATTTTGAGTCCTGCGGATCTAACAAGGGAACATCCCGAGGAATAAATCACCGATTTTAATGAAATTTTAGTATGATATGGTCCTCGCGAAAATATTTGACCCGTATTTTTTTTTTATCGGTAACCGTCCACGTTAAAGGGATGAAAACCACCCCGAAAGTTGGGGACCTGAAACTTCTTTATCGAATATCTCGAAAACTATTAGAGATACGAAAATTTCGTAGAGAGTGAAAATTAATGCTTTCGGATTTTGAATCTAATGGTATAATCATTTCTTTTAAAAAATCCATTTGTTTAAATAATATGCTAAAAAATACCACTTTTTTTATCATTTTGTCAGTTAAATTTCAATCAATTGTTTTGAATATTTGTTTGTGAATACTATATATCGAAACACAAAATACGGATAAATTGAAAATTTTATATTTGTATTACAAAAGAAGTTATTGCATTTGCAATTTTTAGGCTTACGTACTTGTCAAGTTATTCTTTCGTATATACATGTATGACTGCTCTGAAAGGTCAGATTTTATTGTCAGTCACCCATATTGCTTTTATATAAATTTAAAAAATTCGATTGATTAATTAATAATTTTTAATAACTATTGCAACAGTGGTATTCATTGTTATTGGCATAACAAATATTTTCTACCACCACGAGCATTCTAAAGCAGCTATATATCAGTTAAAGCAGTTTATTTTTGAAAATTGTAAATATATAAAGCACACTTCCCCAGAATTGTTCAATTTTTCAGGTCTGTCGGCTGTAGAGTCACATCAATAGCATGTATGACTATCCCCAACTGTAAATCACCAATTCTTATGAAACTATAGTAAAAGGTGGATTTTGTGTAAATATTTGACACCTAATTTGTTTTATCGGCAACCGTCCACGTTAAAAGGGTGAAAACCGCCCCCAAAGTTGGGGTAATAAAAACTATTTTATCGAACATGTACGAAACTATTAGAGATACGAAAATTTCGTAAGGACTGAAAATTAATGTATTTCGACCATGAATCCAATGGTATAAACATTTTTTTAAAAAACCCATTTGTTTAAACAATATGATAAAAAATACTTTTTTTTCAACTTTGAGGGTGGTTTTCACCCCTTGAACGTGGACGGTTGCCGATAGAAAAAAATACGGGTCAAATATTTTCGCGAGGGCTATGTCATATTAAAATTTCATAAAAATCGGTGATTTACACCTCGGGATGTTCCCTTGTAAGATCGTCCGTAGTGAACAGGGCCAAGTCGTGGGCCGTCGAAAAAACAGAAAGCCTATTGTCTAAGTTGGTACTTCTCCCCGAGGCGGCTTGCCCTTGAGGGGTGTTCTCCATATGTGGAATTTTCTATACCGGGAGACACCCCTATGGTTTACGGACGTCTCGAGACAACCTTAACAATTTTTCGGGTCCCACCTAGACAAGGATACAATCTAACTTTCACTTACTCTCGAGCAACGAGATTAGGGGTAGAAAAATTATCTGAATCAGCAAGGAGGACCGAAGTGTGAAAAAGGTCGACACGCAGTCCCCCTGAGAATAAAACAAGGAACAACTAAGTACAAGCGATTTGATATTCTGAAGATTCAAAGTTTGTACATTGTTTTAAATGAGAAAAATAAATCACGTTACAAACCGTTTAAATAAAGAACACGACCTACAAATTGAACTATTTTAACAATGAAGAAATGGAGACTTAAATGTTCTTAAAATAAAGTTAGCACTCTAAGGAAAATTGAAGACACAGATTTTCAAGTAAACTTGTTTGATACTTATTCACGAGATTTTTTGTTGAAGTAAGAAGATTTAGAAACATCAAATGCAGAAATATACAATTTAAAACAAATAAAAAATAGTAAACAATTAAAGTCATATCCGTATGGAACAGTAAAGTTATATGACGATTATTCGTCATTTAGCGGATAACAAACCCCATAACGAGCATAATTCTTTAATTATTTGTTAACTTGAAGCAATTCATTTAAGATTTGTATTATAAATAATACCAGTCTTTAATTACTTCAAGTTAACATATCAAACTCAACGTATCAGTAAACGTTATAAGCATCTAGATAAAATGAAAGTCTTTTTCTCGCACAGGGTTTGAACTCCGTATTTTCTTTGCGCTTGGAAGACATCACGGACGGTGCATTTACCATCGAACCGGCCATGGCTACTGGAAGCACGTCCGTAAACATTCGCGTTGCAAATGGTTCGTTGGATTACGAGAATCCAAACCAACGGAAATTCATCATCCTGGTAAACACGCCACTTCCATGATTCTGAATCCTGTATTTTTCTCCCTCAATCTCAATAAAATCGAGACGTGAAATTTTTCTTCATCCTCCTCTCTTCAGGTCGTTGCAGAAGAAGTTCATACAAATCCGAAACTTACATCCACCGCTACCGTGACGGTTTCCATTACGGACGCAAACGATAATTTGCCTTCTTTTCGCAGTCCTACTTACATGGCTGTCGTGTTAGAGACTGCACCCTCTAACACTCAGATTATTACAATCACCGCCAAAGATCGCGATAGTGGACGGTAAAGGAAAAACCATTAGCCTCGTTTTGCTTTTTAACATCAGAACTACCGGCGTTAACTCTAATATGTTGCAATATATTATATTAATTAATTATAATTTAATTATAATTTAATTATAATTTAATTATATTGCAAAATATTATATAGGTACGTACTTTAACCCTCTATGGGCCCTTGTAACTTTAAAGTTGCATACAACAAATTCAAGCTTTGATTTATCATAATCGATTTTTTAACTTTCTCAAATATTACAAGTTAGCTCTTCAAAACCATGGAATTCTTTACAATTCAACGTTTGAAAATCAAGTAGAATTTATTAACTATAATAGTACTTTTATTATTTTCTAATGTGCTATCTTGAAACTAATCTTCAGATATCACAGAAAATTCGGTCCATAGAGGGTTCAAAAAAAGGAATCAAAAAGATGGAAAACAATTATGGACTCCGTTATTTATGCTTTCTGAGATGAATAGTAAAATATTTAATTCATGACTGTTCTATAAACTTAGAAAATTTTTGGGGTAACTTGAGAACAGGTCATTCTGACTGGGTTTGGTAGTTCTAATGTTAATTGCGTAGACGTCCTTAATAAACGAGCAGACTTGATGTTACTGTTAATTTCCAGATTCGGCACTGCTGGTATGGCTTATCAATTACTTGGACAAGGTGCCGAACACTTTTCTGTTGATAGAAAAACTGGAACCATTTCGGTTGCTCCTTGCCCAACACCTGGTATCGCGCCTTGCTTAGATTATGAGGAACAGACGGAGTATTTCCTTACGTACAAGGTATAACTAGTTTCATACAGATTTTTAAAGTTGGATGTATTTGATTACTGATTATTGACTATTTGATTTCTATCAGGCAACCGATGATAAAGGCTTAGGGCAAACAACGAGCGTTTCATTGCGCATAAGTGTGTCTGATGCGAATGATAGTCCTCCACGATTTTTGCAAGATCAGTATCGCGCCGTTGTGGACGAAGGGGCAGAAAAGTTTGAACCTGAATTGAAAGTGCAAGCTCGTGACAAAGATAAAACCTCGAAAATCACCTACACAATAGTCGGTGGTAATGAATTAGGATTGTTTACCATAGACCAAGACACCGGTGAGATCACTTTGAAGAACAAAGGTCCTGTGAATATGACGAATTCAACGCAAGATTGGATAGGACTTACTGTTCAAGCGAATGATGGTATATTCGTTGATTCTGCCCTGGTGAATATCACAATTCGTGACGTCAATAATAACGCGCCGGTTTTCCTGCCAAATTTATATATCGCCAGTATACCAGAAATATCTCCAATTGGTATGTCATACTTTACTATAAACATTGTTTATATCTTTTTACATTATTAACATCTTGTTAATTACATCATCATTTCTTTCATCGTAGGAACTCCTGTCTTAACAGTCAAAGCAACGGATGCTGATACAGGAATCAACGCTGAGCTCGTTTACAGAATACAGAAAGGAGCATTCGACGATTTTGTCGTTAATGAAACAACAGGCGTTATAACAGTATTTCGAAAATTAGACTATGATAATAAAGACACATATGACATAGAAGTCATAGCTTTTGATAAAGGTAAATTATAATTGCCTTAATTCATTTCAACTAATTACTGTTAGCTTTTAAACGTTTCATTGTGCAGATTTAAAGTAATTGTTAATTGTATTAAAAAATTTACTTTTCGCTTTAGGAACTCCAAGTCTTACTGGAACGACAACGGCGTTGATACACGTTGAAAATAGCAACGACAAAGCACCGTACTTTACACCAGAAACTCAACGAGCAGAAGTTACAGAAGACACTCCTATTGGTACCGTTTTTACAACGTTAAAAGCTATTGATCCGGACAGTCCTAATGCAGGAGCGTTGAATTTTGCAATTTCCGAGCCAATTACGGCAATCGATAGAAACGGTCAACGGGTCAATGACAGTAAATCGTTTAAAGTACGACAAGTTTCTTTTTATACGAACTAATATATAATTTATAATTTGATTATATGTATTGTAGAAATTTATTTATTCCACTTACAGGACTTTTTCGCCGTTGATCGTACCACGGGGCAAGTATCTGTTGTCAGACCATTAAATCGTGATAGTGCAGCAACAGTGAGCATTACTGTTGTTGTTAGTGATACCACAGCTCCAACGTTACAACAGGGAAGAGGTATAGAGAATGAAATATTAGGAATGTATAAATTGTTGTAAAATATTTATTTAACACGGATAATTTATAATTAGGTACATTGGTCGTCACAATTATCGACGTGAATCACATGGCGCCGGAATTTTTGAAACCTTGGACAAGAGAGAATCCTAGATATTTAATAGAGATGCAGGAAGAACAACCGACTGGTGCTGTTGTTGGTGCATTCACTGCTGTAGACACTGAGAGCAACATTGCAGGATATGCCATAGAACCACCGAGTCCATACTTTAACATAGATAATGTTACTGGTAAATTGGATAAATTCAAAAATTTTTATTAGAATTATAAGAATGATAGGCAAATTGTGTTCACTTTTTAAAATGGAACTACATATCTTTGAGCATATTTTAAAAGCTTGAAATTTGTATCTTGTAGGAATTGTACGAACCAGTCAGGTAATCGACTACGAAGAAACGAAACAATTAGAATTCACGGTTGTTGCTTATGACTCTGGTGTTCCTCAATTAACTGCAACCTCAAAAGTAACGGTTACAGTTATCAATGTGAATGATCAAGACCCCAAATTTGAGAAGGAATTTTATAATGCATCTGTGAAAGAAAACTCACCACCGGGTACTCATGTAATCACTCTCAAAGCGGTCGATGGAGACGAAGGTCCTTTCGGTGACGTTAGTTACAGTCTCATTGGTGATCACGCTGCTGACTTTAATATAGGTAAATTAAAGGATGTTTTGAAATACTGAGAAACGTCCTTCTTTGAATTCACTACTATTTTCATTGTCAAAATTGTAGGCCACGAAACTGGAGAAATCACTGTAGGAGGTGCGACCGTCCTTGACAGAGAAATGACACCAGAAATTACCATAACAGTGATGGCTAGCGATGGTGCTCATATGAATTCTCGTCGAAGCAACACTGTACCAGTGCTTGTTAAACTCATTGATGTCAATGATAACAGGCCTATATTTTCCCAGCACAGTTATATAGCTTCCGTTGCTGAAAACTTATCCGTTAATCCACCAGCGCCTATCTTACAAGTAATGTATTTTTCAAGTAGATCTTTCACCTAATTGTACTTCCACATCTTTAAAACTTGTCCGTGTGTGTCAATTCAATTTAAAGTAATGAGAATGTTATAAATCGCTAACACGACACTTCACTTGTCTTAGGTACGAGCGGTAGATCATGATGAAGGAACCAACGGTGAAGTTTGGTATACCATTGTCCGTGGTAATGAGAATGAATCGTTTTCTTTAAGTCGTGAAACGGGTATTTTATATCCTGGTGCTGCGCTTCTTGGTAGAGCTGGTTCTTACAGAATTGAAGTTGAAGCTAGAGATGGTGCTGGTAATGGTCCACATTCGGATCGGTGTTACGTTGACATACGTGTGACATCGGTAAATCAACACAAACCAGAGTTTGTTTTACCTGAATTGACCAATGCTACAGTTGAAGTACCAGAGGTTTGTATTAATTCAACTGATGACGTAAAAATTATTAGCCAAGGAAATTAAATGATCCGATATGATTTTTAGAACGCGGGTGTACCGAATTATTTGATATTGATAGTAAAAGCCGTTGATAGAGACCCTGGTGAAAATGGACGTATTAGCTATCATTTGAAAGTTGGAAATCGAAATATCCAGGAGACGGAGGAGTTTTCTATTGATCAAGAAACTGGTGAACTCAGATCAAAAATTATACTTGATCGTGAAGCTAAGAGTAAATTTGAGGTGAATTATTTAAGAATACATTCTGGTATTATTTGAAAGAGCCAATACTAATGTCAATTTTCGTTTAGCTCGTACTTGTTGCTACCGATCATGGAACACCGACAGCTTATGAAACTTTGCGTCTTCTTACTGTCCAATTGATCGATACTAATGATAATGCGCCACAATTCTTCGACGAATACCGTTTCCATTTGTCAGAAAACCGACCAAAGGATTACTTTGTAGGAAAAGTAACAGCCGAGGATAAAGATGAAGGCAGACATGCCAAAGTTTATTATTATATAGAAGCAGGTAAATCAAATTAAATAAAGAAGCTTGCAACTCTTTTGAAATGGAAAAGTAAGGAGTTCTTTTTAATATGAATTTTCAGGAAATGAAGACTATGCTTTTTACGTGGATAAATCTGATGGCAGTATTTACACAAATAAATCGTTCGATCGCGAGACACGTGACAGATTCATCTTATCGATCTTAGCTTCTAATGATCCTGACATTTTTATTAGTCCTGTAGATGCAGCACGTCCATTGACCCATAGCACAGATCATGCTCATGTAAATGTAACGATAACTATCCTTGACGAAAATGACAATCCACCGATTTTCGAACGTAGCGATTATTATGCCGGTGTTAATTCTATGGCGAATGTGAACGATTTTGTAACAAGAGTAGCTGCCTCGGATTTGGATGTAGGTGATAATGGAACACTCCATTATTACGTAGCAAGTGCCAACCTTTATAAATATGGATCAGAGAAACCAAGTGGTTCAATTGTTCCAAGTCCCTTCAACGTTAGTCAAGATGGTAAACTAGTTACAAGTGGATATATGGCTGAATACAATCAAGATCGATTTGTCGTTGAAGTAATAGCCAAAGAAGCCGCTATTCCTGAAAGATATGCCATGACTAGAGTTCATGTAAGTTGTTTATATTTATTTAAATATATTCCGATAATAATTGATTCTCCATTCTTTTACAAAGGTATGGGTATTTGAACCATCGCAATTGATAAGAGTGATATTATCACGGCCTCCTGAGGAAGTAAATCGTGAACGTGATGAGATAGTATCAGAATTGTCAAACGCAACGCAAAGTAGAGTTGTCGTTGACGATATTCGGTATCATGTGGATGCATCTGGTCACATTCGCAGAGAATGGTAAATCATATTCTGATTAATACTTTTGTAAGATAATTATGCGTTTCTTATAACTGAGAATGTTAAAACAGGTGTGACATGTATTTACATGTCGTGGAATCAAAAACCCAAACAATCGCGCCTATTTCTCATGTACTTAAAGTGATCGACGCGAAATACGACTTCTTGAAGGATTATTATGCAGGTTTTGCTATTGAGAATGTCGTCGTGAGTATGAATTTAGCATAAATTGCCCCAATTTACTGAACAATTTGCAATATATAATTACATTTACAGCCTGCTTATGCTGGAGTCCAAGAAGAATCGTTTGACCCTGCATTGGCTGCTTTGATAGCCTTGCTTGTGGTTTTATTAGTGGGTGCTGTTACTGTAACTGTAGTCTGTTGCTGCTTGCGTCATTGGTAAATATATACCGTTGTTAATTATAATATGTATGAATATTGTCTCTTATTAAATGAAACTTTCAGGGTAATTACTGTGCCAAATGATATACGAAAGAAAGATGGCCTAATAAAGAAACAAATCATTGATGAACTTAATACTACAGAAAATCCTCTATGGATAGAACAGTGAGTAAAGTAACATTTTCAGAGGACAAAAAAATAATCTTAACACTAATGATGATCACGATTTTTAGAAAGCTCAAGTTGTATGAGGAGCAAGAATTAACGATGCAAGTATTCAGCGAACCGGAAGGCGGCCTAAGTGCAGAAAGACGAGGAAGTGGTGTAAGTCTTTGTATGGTCGATACATCTCAAGATAATACTTATGCTACGATACAACGTCCATTACCTACGAGCAGGCATCGTCCAACAACTCCAGATTATACCACACTCCCAGGAAATCATAATGTATGTGAAAAAAATATGTGTTAAAAGAAATTGAAAAAGAAATTTACTCTAAAAACAGAGTATGTAAAATGATTATATCTTCTTTGTAAAATTAACGATATTTCAATTATAGCTATACGAATCAGCCATGGGTTTCCAAGGATCAACCTTTCAACCATCATCCAATGTAGTCCCACAACTTACTCTTGATCGTGATGGCCAACCCCAATTTGTTTCAGGGCTAGTATAAATTACGTTTTATGCCACCCCCCTTCATTATCTATGTGTAACTTCATCAATGTACCGTTGTACCTCTTTGTCCGTGGCTCTATCTGTTGCACGCGCCTTTCTGAAAGAACACTCGCATGCACACACCTTTTCGACAATAACCGAATATAGAAATGGTTAGGTCTGTCTGCGAGTAGACGCGTGTACGAGAAGAGCAAGAATTGCCTCGGATTATGTAGCAAAATCTACTCTGACTGTACACTTTTGCTATTTCAGTTCGAACTCTTCGGCAACATTTGAAGGATTCAAAATGAAGAGTGATGACGAACGACAGTCAATATTACTGGAGTAAATATTTCCCCCCGTAGCTGGTGTGTGCATGTATATATGTGTGCGTTGCCAACCTGTGGTCCTATCTAATTTACCATTAGATTCACCATTAGAGAAATCAAAAGTGTTAGATAATAGATACTGTGAAATAGACCGAAGCTTGGCACGACAGATATATGTATATAAATGAATGTGTAGACTCCGTCCAGCGCGATTTTTCGATTAATTCCTCACTAGTTTAATATTTATATGACTTTCGTACGTTTCAACGCGTGAAGAAAACGTACTTATAGCGTTATTACTTTCTACATGGAGAAATATCACTACCACTGATATGACAAAATTAATGCAAGGATATGTTGAATATCAAGAGCAAGCTCATTAATTACACAATGGTACTCGTAATAATAGGACCGATCGAAGTATCGATAAACGTTTCATACATTCGTGTACAACCACTAATTTACAGTATATGTTAATATATTTATTTAAGTTAGAGTTAAACGACTGATTTTTCTCCAATTAATCTGTGATTTGATTGCGCCCGTGTATGTATGTGATGATTAACTTACATTTGATATTTCGTATGACTCATTGGCGATGGGCGGATATAGTCATATCATAGCTAGTTAAATGAAGACGTTCGCATCAAATTTCAATAGTATTTTCGGAATATAATTCCGCATTCATGCGAAGACCATGTCATTTCTCATCTTCTAAACCGTCCTCAGCGAAAATTATATGCATTTGGGGTTCTATGGAATTTATTGCGAACGGCTCTTACCATACGATATATCACGTACTCGGAAAAACAATAACTTAACTATGATCATGTTATTTCTAAGAACATTCGATGTAAAACTATTATTGGCATCATGATATTACTAGATGGTCATGAATATTCCAGTTAGAAAATGTGTCTGTTTATTGATTATAAATTTATTGTAATATTGTAACATATTTTATGTAAGTCATTAATAAAAAATGTTCGTACATCAACGTTCATCGCATCACGTATCGTGTGAGAATAAATATACGAATATGTGTAAAATTAATTCTCTACAATGTTCGTACATTTAGATAAATCCGAATTCTTTCCTTCTCTGTTAACAGTATTTTTATCTTTTGATTTGGATGCATAATTATATATTTGAACTACAGATTCTGGCTGATCTGTCCATAACATGTAGCCTTTTTTAGTAGAATATCTTTTAACATTCATACAGGTTAAACAAGTCCATTTAACACCTTTTACAGGTTTAGATATCAATCGCACTCTTGCTGTTTTTCCAGGTATAAGTGGAGACTGGCAACATTTGCAAATTGTTCTTTTTATATCGGACTCACTGAAAAAGTATATATATGTTTTAATATTTACATCTACAATCAATTACCTGGATAATATCCTTAATAGAAATTGATAAATTAAGATACATTGTATGCTTTAAAACGTACATTCTTAACACAGATTTTTTTGCACATCCTATCATTATATTCCCATAGTATGATGCTGCTACTCTATTTTTTAAAGCCATTATATGACTAGCCTAAATGCAAAAAACATTGATATAAAAATTTCAGATAAAAATCGAAGTGGTATTGCTAAAACTAATTCAATTGTTATACCTGGTACAGGTAATTCATACGTTCGAAAATATCTTTTCCTTGACATAACTTTGTGTCTGTATCTGTAACAATTAATACAAGATGTTTATAAATTCAGATAGTATATTTGTTTGATTTTAGCTTATTTTTTTTTTATTAAAACTTTATACTGACCCATTTTAGATCTAAATTAGAACACTCTGAAAATTATTTTTCATCAATATTGTTATACTTGTTTATCTTCACTAGCACTTTGACAATTAACCGGCATAGGTTATGTTAAAGTGTTTCGTTATAAAATACTCACGGTATCTGCAAATTCTTAAATAACTATGTACGATTATAAGTTTTGCGTAAAATAGTTCGAAAAATGTATGATAATGTTTTATTTATAAATTTCTTTACTGATTTGTCCTATTAATTTAACTTCCTATCTTTCAGCAGTGGATTTTCTTAATATTAAATGTTACACGAAAGTAAAAGGTTAGATTCGATTTTATAAACTTTTATGCGCAAATTTATTACAAAATAGTTATATATAAATATATACATTTAGAAAATATTAAAATGGTTAAATTTATACATAATCTTATTTAATCATTTGTCAGTACACTGTAAAAGCACATAGTATGTATTAGGCATTCAGAATTTGTGAATCATTTTGGTCCTTAGTAATGTTTGCACTGGTGTATCATGTTTTGCACCAATTTCCATTTTTAATATTGATGCAACACCGCTACTAATAGGTGTTGATATTGCACGGGGTTCATTGTCCTTAACAAATGTTGATGGCAATTTGTTTACTTTACGTTTCCAGTTTAGATCAGGAGTAAATTCAACTTCTAAATTTTCCATATGCATTGGTAAGGGTGAAACTGCTTTTATCTCATTATTTTCACATGACCTAGAAAAGAAATAAAATATAATAGCGCAATACAAAATAACATGTAAAGCATAATTAGAAAACCTTACTGATTTAAACTGTTATCCTTATCATACTGATATCCATATTCCGCTAAGACGAGACACAAATTATCACACTCATTCTTTAACATATCATAATCCTGCTGGCATTCTTGAAGAATTTGTGCAACAGAGTTTTCCTTTTCAGAATTTTGGATTTCTGAGAGCAACCCTTTTACTCCTTCCTTAAATTGTAAAGAAATTTTAGATTTGGTTAACTCCTTATGTTAATGGTTATCGAAATTATTCATAATAATAAGAGATTTTTAATCACGATAAAAACCTGTGTACTTCTGATAGTATTCCATAAAATATCCATCTCTGATTGCGCCTCTGATGTAAGTCCCGCAAAGCGTCCAACCAAAACGTTTGGTATTTTCCATGTCTCTTCAATTTGTGCGATACCATTATCAAATTCGCGGGCTTTAATAATAAGATGTTTTAAATGCTTAGAGCACATTATTGAAAGCTAATATAATAACAATCTTCTCTATTTGAAGACGTTAAATCTCCATTTGACGTTTTCGAAATAACGGGCACAGGGGGTCCAAGCTTATATGGGAGTACGGATACAAAGTTTTAAAGGAATAGTTCACCTATGAACTGTAGGTGGCAGTAGTTTCAGCGGAATCAGTGCCATCTATAACGAATTCGAAATGGCGAAAGCTGGCGCGGGCTGCATCAAATTCGAAAGCTTTACTTCTGATTGTGAGCTGGCTCGAGAAGAGTCTGCTCTTCAATTCAGAATGGTTTTGTGTAGCGTAAAGAATTGTTTATCATCCGGTAAAGTATTTAACTTTCCACGGAGTGATGATACAAGGCGTTCAAAGTGGATAGCTGCTTGCGGTGATCCAAATTTATTTAATTTACAGGCGACAACTCTGGACGCAAAGGGGATCTGCCCGAGGCATTTTGAGGAGCGACTTTTATTATCCAGCAGACTATGTAATACGGCAATACCTACATTATATTTACCAGGTACAACTATATTTTATACTCCGTAATATCTATTCTATTTCCTAAGATAACGAGGTGGGGTTCGTATGAGAAAAGAAAAATTGTTATACACAATACCCGCAGTGCATAGAGACCCTCGGATTAAAATTTCAAATTCGCATAAAATTTGGAACAAGATTAATTTCATCGATGTTTTGCTTCCGAAAAATGTGGTTTTGGCAATTGATTTATTACGCGGTTAAGTGAATATGATTTCGTTATTATGTGTTTGTTTGAAGGTATAATATTAGAATGTATTATTCAGAAAATTGTTTTTTTGTTTTAGCAACATCGAGCAGAGCTGCTTCATCAACGGAGGAGATTTTCGAATCTGACTCTACGCAGTTAGCAGAATGTAAGTATATAAATCAATATTAATTGTAAAGCATCAAAGTAAATTTCATAGTATGACGGATTTTCCGAACGCCTTAGACTTCTAATTAGCATTAAAAGGAAATAGACCAACGGACAAAAACCAGATGTATCGGGAGAAAGTGGTTCTACACTTGAAACCACTCAAAACATCTGAGTGCATTCTTTTGGGCTTTATGAGCCAGATGTGGGAGAAAACGGTAAGACACAACTGGACACAACGATCGAAAGTGCAGGGTTGAAAATGCCGTTCTCTCCTTAACAATGTATATGTATTTTTTTAGCGATGTTTTTATACGAGTTTTCAACAATTACTTATTAGTTATTAATTATTGAGTAAGCAACTGTCGTGTAGAAACATGTTAGAGTAATAGTATATTTCTCTTAAATATATAATAATAATATTATTTATTGATTGTTATTATTATATATGACAATATTATTATATATTTTTTAGAAATAATAATAATAACATTCTTATTGTCACTGAGAATTTAAATCTCGCGCTCAATGTGATCGGAAAGATCACGTGAATAACCATGTGACCGGGCATCGATTTACTTCCGCTTCCATTATTATTCCATGCGATTTTGATGATATTTTTGTACATTATTTTTGTCAATTCTCTAATTAAGTGGATACCGTTTTATGTTCCATTACTCATATTTATTTTGTTATGACAGCTACATCTGGAATGGAAGCAGGAGAATGCAGTAACGCCGAGGGAAAATTAAAGAAAAATCCAAAGAAAAGGAAATATGGTTAGTATCACATCATATTATCTAAAACTGTAAAATAATATAAAATTAATTTTAACTTATCGCAGAAATGTATTCCTTTCGCCGTATCACAGCACTGATTGTAGCGTAATATTTATTTCATATATATTATTAATTGAGTATTATTTTCTCATCTTAGAATCTATCGTGAAACTGTTTGGCGCAACGAGGGAGAAGCGGCTCAGCGAACTGGACAAGAAGATGTACGCTGCAATCACCACATTAACTGGGGAAGTGCGGCGACTGAGAAGACGTAATTTATGTTATAAGGAAAGAATATTAGATGCTGCAAGATGCTCCAACAATAATTTGAATGAGCAGTACCAGTGTCTGCCAGAGGCGATGAAGCAACTTGTAGCATCTAATATACGTAATATTAATAAAAATAGATATTCGCGACACTTTACAACCGATGATAAAGTGCTAGCATTATCTATTATGAAAAGATGTTCTGCGAGTGGTTATCGATTTTTATCAAAATTACTAATTCTTCCGTCTTTGGAAACAATTAGGAAATTTATGGGTGGGTTTAACATTAATGCGGGAATGCATGATTTTGTTTTCATAAATGTAGAAGCACAAATGCAATATTACAGTGATAAAGATCGATGCGCAGTTCTTCTTTTCGATGAAATGAAGTTAACTCCATCATTATCATATGATATGTATAATGATGAAGTTATCGGATTTTCCGATAATGGAACGGTACGGCAGTCAATTATTGCTGACCACGTTATGGTGTGGATGCTGAAAGGCATAAGCGAGCCTTGGAAGCAACCAGTTGCTTTTTCATTTTGTAAAGGCACTACGCCGTGGGAAGATATATCCCTTCTATATAAAAAGATAGTTAGGAAATGCCATGAAGTAGGCATTAATGTAGTAGCATCTGTTTGCGACCAAGGCACAACAAATGCCAAAGCTTTAAAGCATTTATTATTAGATTCCCGCCGTGCCTCATTTCATGCCGGCAATGAAACACACGATAATGTAGTTGTCATTGATGGCAGTCGTATCGTTCCACTCTATGATGTTCCGCATTTGCTAAAGTGCATGAGGAATAATTTAATTAGCAAAAATTTGAAATTTACAATTAACAAGGAAGAAGGTATCGCAATGTGGAAGCACATTGAGGATGCCTTCTTTATAGATCAAAATAGGGGGCCATGTCGGCTAGCCAAAAATATTTCTTTTGCACACGTGTATCCCTCACAAACGGAAAAGATGAAAGTTTCTCTTTGTGCTCAAATTTTTAGTTTAACTTTTGGTTCTGTGATTGATACTTTTAGTAATGCAAACTATTCCAGTTTGTGCGGGACGAAAAAGATGCCATCCGATGGAATTTATACATCGCGATTGTGTCTTTTTTTAAATGAATTATTCGATTCATTGAATTATAAAACAGGTGCGAAGGAAATGTTTTCTGCTGAAAAGAATATCGAGATATGGAATAATGCTATAAATGTCTTTAATTCAATGGCATTTATAAAAAGGAAGCCGGCGGATAAAACCCATCCAGACTTTTTAAAAAACTGGATCCATACTTTACATGGATTCAAGATTTTAAAAACCTGCTTGGAGGAATTGGAATTCGAGTGCTTTGAGACCAAAATTTTTAATCAAGATAGTTTAGAGAATTTTTTTGGTTTAGTTCGTCAACATAGATGTCGCGATATTAATCCTAATTGTTTAAATTTTATCAATACATATAAAACTTTACTATTAAATAATTGTTCAAGTAGCTTAAATTCTAAATGCACTAATTGCGAACCAGACGAATCAGCCGGCTTTCTTTCCGATCTCAAAAGATTTATTTCTGCTCCTGTCGCAAGTGGTAAAAATAATATTAACATTCCAGATCTGCCAGAACCAGACATGACTTTTTCTTGCAATAATCATTTCGGCCTATTTCGTACCAAAATTTTACCAAACATTTAAAAAAAATATAAAGCATGTCTGGTCTGTTCACAAAATGTATCGCGACAGGACGATACATTTCGTGAACAAATTGAAAAAGTGGCACATCTTTGTTTTTATTATATGCCGACCATCGCCCACCTACAAAATTTATTATGCACTTTAGTACATAACATTATAAAATATATTAATTTCGAATTTGTACCGTGCGAGCACGTCAATGTATTGCGATCGACCGTTGTTGAAGAGTTCACGCGTTATAATATTAGAGAATATGTTTCCCTTATAAATAAAATTTTACATGGCCGTATAGAATTACCGAAGGATCATGATACTTTGATGCTGCACGCACGACATATTTGTAATCGTTAGGCTAAATAATTTTAAAATGTATTATATATTACGTTCATAATTTTAAAATAAACTTTTATAATACATAATTTTAAAATAAAATTGTATAATTCATAATTTTAAAATAAAATTGTATAATTCATAATTTTAAAATAAAATTGTATAATTTATAATTTTAAAATAAAATTGTATAATTCATAATTTTAATTTTGTGTTATCCTTTTTCCCTTAAAAAAAAAGAATATGAAAATGGTTGCGCGGGTGCGCATGTCCATGTAGGTGGTTAAATGTGTTCGTGTGTGCATACATGTGTGTGCTCGTGTACATGTGAGCACGCGCGCACGTAGTATATGAATTATTTAGAAAAACGTCAGAAGAGGCGCTGCAATCGCGCAAAAGTAGCGACACCTACAGTTCATAGCGGGACTAAATTGTGTCCGCAAAATTAACACGGAGGCTTGGACCCCCTGAACGGGCATATTGCATTTTTCGTATACAGTTCTGCCAATATCGAACATTCAGAATTCCCCGGTTTTGCGGCTACCTTTATTTACATATACATTAACTCATATGTTTATCGTTTAAGTTTGACAATAGTAATCGTTAAAATGCTCCAAATAAAAATTTGAATCCTAATATCATATCAGTACCAAGACAAGTTTAATATAATTATTACAAGAACCGTTGTTTTTGAGAGTACTCTAAATCCATTTTTAAGGGAGGTATGTTTTACAAAAAGATCGATCTCTTTTTTACATTTCAAATGGCAAAGCAAATAAAATGAAATATCCTTATGATTTCATCCAGAAAGGTTTAACTATTAAGTGTTATAAAATGAAAGGTTTTCTACGAACTCTTAATTATCTCAAATTAAGAAGGAATCGACTTGTACCACTTTCAAAACTATCGGCCCACATTATTAATTTATAATTTTGTATTGATAAGTTAAAATTCAGCAAATCGTTATTTACAAATTTGAAATTTACAAAAGAAGAAGAATATGTTTATTATGAAATAATCGAATACCTTATATATATGTGTATTGTGACGTCCGGTGGACTATAGCGGTACCAACATCGAAATATTGTACTCTTTATTTTTAATTTCTTTAAGTTAGTCACTAGCGCGATTTTCTCCTTCTGCACCCATCGATAGTCCACGTCAGCGCTTGCAGCGCGTGTTTCAAAGGGCCAACGGCTTTCTTAGCAATCTTCAAAAGGCCACGTAAGGGAGAAACGATGGGACGGTGGGAGAAAACGTATATTAATAGGATGCGCACCGAGCGCAGCGGACTTCTCGGACTTCTCGGACTTGTTTCTTACTATTAGAATTATTCTTGTACTTTTTCAACCGGGTTTTGCCGGACCAGTATTCGTACTTTTAGAAGACTCTCTTGCAGAGGCTTCTAGGAGTTCCTCCGATTCATATTGTAAATCTAGTCTTAATCAAATAACGAAGAGACGAAGTATAACTCTTCCAACGATTCAACTACGACATTTCCAAAGAGTTACTAAGTATCAATCCAATTTCTATATCCATACTCTTAGGAGTCGATTCAATTCCAAGTCAATTCAAACTCCAATCGTATTCAGACTTCTAACAAGTCTATTCGAATCGAACGTATTTAGTACCTACATTTATATCGTAATATTGTAACCATTAGTTTAATCACTCTTATTTTGTAACAATATATTTTATACTTGTTTACTCAAACTCTGCATACTTTAATTGAGAAACTACCTTCTTCGATCTTCCTATTTTTATTTAATTTCAATTCTTTAATAATCTTCAATTCAATTCTACTGCGTATGATAATCCTCACGAGCAAAATCTAAGTCAATCCACTTTACCTAGTTCCACTGTAAGCGGACGACCCGCTCGTGGAACTTCCTCATCTCTTGTAAGCGGACGACCCGCTCAGAGATCAATCCATCTTTCCCAATTCTACTGTAAGCGGACGACCCGCTCGTGGAATTTATCCGACCCTTTGCGAGAGGACGAACCTCTCCGAAATTAACCCTTCAACCGAACGTAGATTCGCTCATTGGATTTTTACGCATTTCTTAAAGAGATTCTAATGACGAGAACTAGACGCTCAGGCCGAAAGAACTTTATTCGCAGCCTTCTCGCGCAATTATATACATATGGGCGCCCGGCTACTCTTCCTCTCGGAAGAGAAGAGCGAGGTGAACGATCACCTGTAATTCAGCCGCGTAAATCAGAGTCAATAGAAAAAACCATCGAGTAAGACCGCAAGAATAGGATATAAGCGCTTTATTTCCCTTTTAGGAATCACCAGCTATTCGAAAGACGCCTGTACGAGTTAACCTGACAGACGTTGATGTATTCAAATTATCGATAGACGGTACGCAGATGCCGTGGATTGTCACGAGGACGTGACAATTTTGCCAGTTCCATCACCAGCATCGATTCAGCGCCTGAGACTCGGCAACCCGCCCTACGTCGGTCAGGCAGGATTTCTACACTCCGAGATCTCTTCTCCGTTCCTCGAGGGAGCCTGCAGGAGAGAGAGAGGAAAAGAGAGAAGGAGAGAGACGAAGACACAACGAACGATAAGTCAAACTATCTTTTATTCTTTCTCGCATATTTCAAAGACTTATAACGAAACGCTTTGCAAACGGCTGGGTCCCAGCCATTTGACCGCCCAGGCGGGAAGGCAAAATACCAGCATAAATCCCGGTAACACGGTTTTGAAACGAGATCCCTATTCGAGTTTACTAGCCTAGTGATTTCAATTCTCTGCTCGTTTCACCTCCGTCGCTGGGACGTGACATCTTTTTGGTGACAGCGGTGGGATCTTAGGATTGCAAATCGCGCCATCGTTATAAGTCTTTCGCTTAAAATCTTCTAATTAATATTAGAAACGTAAAATGGCGACTCGTGCAAAGGGTAAAGCCCTAACCGAAGACGAATTCGCGGTGTTAGAAAAAGCTCTTGCAACACGCGAAAAGAAAATTGACGATAAATTGGAGTTAGTTAGGAACACAGAAATAGAATTGCATGCGCTACAACAGGAATTAGCCACGCGAGAAGAAGGCATTAAGGAGCGCGAAGAACAATTTCAGTCGAAATTAGCTAGCACTAGCGATGCTCCAATCCGAGATTCCGTAGGAACCTCCGCATCCGAACAAACGCGTAGTCAGGAACAATATCCACCCCCGCCACGTAGCGAAGGGGAATTTTGCAACAAAAAATTACTCAATGAGACTTTAAATTCGATACCGCGATTTGATGGACGTAATATTCCCGTATTAACATACACGCGTGCCTGTAAACGCTTAAAGGATATTGTAAAGCCACGTGATGAGAGCTCAGTAGTGAAAATATTAACCGGGAGATTGACCGGAGAAGCATACACTGCTGTCGAAGGTTTTAATTTTACGATAATCATACAATTATGCGACAGACTACGAGTGACTTTTACAGATCACCAAACGACTCACGATTATCGTTCCGAATTAAAAACAACGTATATGAAACGTAACGAGAGCGTACTGATATATACGGCTCGTGTCAGAGATTTACAAGACGCAATAATAGATACCGAAAGACTAGGCCTCGAAGAGCTCTCGCAGAATAATTTACGTGAAATCGATCTATTTGCGCTACGATATTATGTCAACGGGCTCCGTCCAGAAATTCGTGCAGAGTTTACGATGCAAGATTGCCGAACTTTACCAGAAGCATGCGAGCAAGCTTGTACGATTTCCAAACGCCTAAATCTCGATTACAAAAGGAATATGTTAGATAGCCAGTATAAAGGGAACTTTACGCGGAAACAAAATAGAGTAGAGCCTAACGATTCTCTTGAACGTAGGCCGCGATATCGCGATTCACGCGAATTCGACCCACCACGCGGGAACGCGCGAGAGTACGATCCTACACCTCGAAGGTCAAGAGATTATCTCGACCACCGCGACAACAATGCGTACCAGGAACACCGGCGCCGTGAGCCGCAAAGACGTGAACCGTTTAGACGCGATTATACACCACCACGTCGTCCCTTACCTCGACAAGACTCGCGCGATTACGCCATGCAGCGTCGATCATCGCCCCAACGAGATACTCGCGATTACCGTCGAGAAACTCCTCGTGAATATAATCCACCACGGCGCGAAAATGAAACTCCGCGACGCAACGAAAACCGCGACCTTCCGACGTGTAAATACTGCAAAATTTACGGACACTCAATAGACGAATGCCGAAAGAGGCAGTATAATAATTCCCTTCGACAAAATTCGGGAAACGCGGACCCGGTACCGAGGCAAACGGGCGAGTCTCGGAACGATGCGCCGGTTCGCCCAGTGGAGGCCATTCAGGACCTCGCCACTCCATCCCAATCCACACAGTAAATCCTGCAAGGTTTTCCAAAGTTCCATCCATCATAATATCGTCTCCCACACTTAAATCTCCAACCGAATTCATGGTAGACTCCGGTTCCGAACCTAATCTCATTAAAATAGATCCAGTCGAGCCTTTAACGCCGTACTGTAAAGAAGATGTTATTCTCTTAAAAGGCATTACTACTGGAACGCTAGAAACGCTAGGTTCCGTAGAGATTTTAATACACGGTACTCCCGTTAAATTTTATATAGTACCAAACGATTTTCCAATTCCTCACGGCGGAATTCTTGGAACTAACTTCCTAGCCTCATCCGCGAAAATTAACTACGTCAATGAACGTGTAGAATGGCACGACGTTCACTTTCCATTTAAAACACAGCCGATGTGTCATATTCCTGCGCGCAGTATCGCGCCTATTCATTTAGTCGTGAGAAACGATATTCCTCAGGGATACGTAGACCTCTTAGAAACCGGTAGCGGCATTTTCGTAGGCAACGCGCTTACAACGAACCATAACGGAATCGCATATATAAATGCAATTAATACGACAGAGAAAGACGTCGTCTTCGAACCACCGTTGGTCGAGCTACAAGAGTTCGAGGAAATTTCCACCTTAGGGCCAGGAAAAATCCCAAACTCTTCTTCTATTCCTTCTAAATCCAAAGATTCCAGAGTTCCTCGCGATTCCCCTGTATCTTCTATATCCGCCGCAACCGCTCAAGTTCCAGTGCTCAACGCTTCCTCTGTATCCTTCGAAACCTCTGGCTTGCCCAACGAGGTAAAATCATCGCGTGAGCGCGAAATTTTAAATGTTCTACGACTAGATCACTTGAACGAAATCGAGCGCGACAGCGTAACGCGCATAATTCATCGTAATACAGAACTCTTCCTACTTCCAGACGACAAGTTGTCGTATACTTCTGCTACGAAGCATTCTATTCCGACTACAGATAACGTGCCAATTCACACTAAACAGTATCGTTTTCCGCGAGTGCATAAGCACGAAATTGAAAAACAGGTAGAAACTCTCTTAGATAATGAGATAATTACGACATCGGACTCTCCGTATAATAGTCCGTTATGGATCGTTCCTAAAAAAGCCGACTCGAAAGGAAATAAACGTTGGCGAATGGTAATCGATTATAGAGCGCTTAACGAAAAGACGGTGAGCGACGCGTATCCCCTCCCGAATATCACCGAAATTCTCGATCAACTCGGAAGCGCGAAATATTTTAGTATCTTCGATCTCGCATCGGGTTTTCATCAAATTCGCATGGACGAACTAGACCAACGGAAAACTGCGTTTTCCACTCCGCGCGGTCATTACGAGTTCACACGAATGCCTTTCGGTCTCAAAAATGCCCCAGCGACATTCCAACGTCTCATGGATAACGTTTTGTGCGGGCTACAAGGCAACGAACTATTCGTTTATCTCGACGATATTGTAATCTACTCCAGCTCCTTAGCGGAACACGAAGTTAAATTTCGCCGGTTAGCCGAGCGACTCAAGAAGGCTAATTTAAAATTACAACCCGACAAATGCGAATTCCTGCGAAAAGAAGTTGTATATCTTGGTCATGTTATTAGCGAAAACGGGGTAAAACCCGATCCAAAGAAGATCTCTGCCGTAAAAGATTTTCCTCGACCGAAAAACCCAAAGAATATTAAGCAATTTTTAGGCCTCGCGGGTTATTACAGACGCTTTATACCTAAATTTTCACATATCGCGAAACCATTGACTAACTTGCTGAAAAAGGACGTACCATTTGAATGGCGCGAACCACAAGAAACTGCATTCAATACGCTTAGAGATCTCCTTTGCGTCGAACCAATATTGCAATATCCAGATTTTGATAAACCTTTTAATGTTACGACGGACGCATCGGGACATGCTATCGGAGGTATTCTTAGTCAAGGGCCTCCAGGGAAAGATCTTCCAATCGCTTACACCTCTCGTCTTTTGAACGGTGCAGAACTAAATTATTCGACAATCGAAAAGGAGTGTTTAGCCATCGTATATTCAGTACAACATTTCCGACCATACATCTATGGTACAGAATTTCAATTAATTACTGATCACAAACCATTAGTATGGATGAATTCAGTTAAAGATCCAACTTCGAGATTGGTTAGGTGGCGTTTGAAATTGGCAGATTACGAATATAAAATAATTTACAAGGCCGGAAAAAATAACGTTAACGCAGATGCTCTCTCACGCAATCCTATCATCGAGACAAAACAATCGCTGCCCTTGCATACCATTCCCAGCGGTGAACAAGACACCCGAAACTTCGACTCGTACTCCGAACTGAACGAAGACGATAACATTACTACGAACGACGACGACTCAGATAATTCCGAAGGACAACCTACCGACACCGAAAGTTTCTCACACGGTGCATCTGACTCTCGCTTCATATACACCCGAGATAAGCTTACCATGAGAAAAGACAATATGGTGGTATTTATTTCTCAACGAGGTGAGCCTTGCGACGAAGGATCGCGAGAATTACAAATTTTGGATCAACTTCCTCCAGTTCACGACGCGATCATAGCTACTGCTCGAATTATCAAAACGGACAAAAAACACATAATTATGATACCCGTGAAGAAATCTGCCGAACGAAAGGCAAACGAAAGAGACCTAAAGGACGCAATTCGTTCTTTAGCCGACACGACAAATAAATTAGACCTTCGAACGTTTAGTATAGCTAAAACCGATATCGACGAAATTCCATGGAGCTTTATTCACAAACAATTAGTTTCCGCTTTAGCTAAGCAAAATATTAAAGTCATAATTTGTCAAGGATTAACTATTACTCCACCGGTAGAGCAACGAGAAGCAATTATAACAGAAAATCACTCTTCAGCTATAGGAGGACATAAGGGAGTGAATAAGACTTACAAACGTATACGACAGAATTTCTTTTGGACTAACATGAAAACGGACGTACAGAAATTCATACAAACCTGTAGTAGTTGTCAGACGAAAAAACTAACGAGACAAAAGACAAGACTTCCTATGACTCTTACGGATACTCCAGGCACGGCTTTCGACAAAGTTGCATTAGATATACTCGGTCCACTTCCAGCAACCCCTTCCGACAATGTATATATATTAACAATGCAAGACTTACTAACTAAATATTCCTTAGCAATTCCGCTAAAGCAAGCATCCGCCGTTGACATAGCTAACGCTTTAATCACGAAATTTATATGTTACTTCGGTGCCCCGAAAGCCATTCTCACCGATCAAGGAACCAATTTTATAAATTCATTAATTCGAACTATCGCGAAACGATTCAAAATCTTGCAATTTAAAACGACTGCATTCCATCCGCAAAGTAATGGTTCTGTTGAAAGATCTCACCATGTATTGGTAGAGTATTTGAAACACTTTATAAATAAAAATTCCAACTGGGATGAATGGTTGGATTTCGCTATGTTTTCTTATAATACCAGTGCCCACGAAGGCACCAAATTCACTCCATTCGAACTAATTTTTGGTAAAACCGCACGCATACCCTCGAGTTATACTACAGAACCGAATTTACGAAACGAGACGTACGAAGCGTATTTGGAAGACCTACAAATTAAAATTAAGAAAGCGCAAGAAATAGCTAAAGAGAATCTAATTAAGTCAAAAGAACGTACTAAAAAATATTACGATCGGAAATCAAACGCTCAAGAATTCCGAGTGAACGACGAAGTTTATTTGTTAAAAGAACCCATGAAAGGGAAACTGGATAATCATTATACCGGACCGCATGTAATAACGGAATTACTCGGTAGTAAAAACGCTAAACTCTTACTCAATAATAATAAGATACGAATCGTACATCTAGATAAGCTAAAACACGCAAGGAGAGGTTAAGTTAGAAAATTAAGACTCGAAATACTTCATTACCCTTTTCCTTTTCTTTTATTTCTTTTACTCCCACCCCTTATACTACACCGCGCGCGAGATACGAATTAGAGTAAGGCGACGAGTTCAACGCACAGTCACGCACAGTCTCACCGAAGCCACCTTATACACTGTCACATCTGGAGAAACAATATTCGCTCTTATGAAGACTACAGCAATACCGCTCAGTGGATTCAACTTGATCCGGACAGAGCATCCGAAATTATTTATACTCGAAGTAAATAACGGGAAAACTTTCAAGACAAAAACGGGAGTCAACCTCAACAACCTAGATCCGTTTGCATACATAAATTCAAAATTCGTTTACGTAGAAAGACATATAAAAACTCAAATGCAGAAGCTCTACAAAGACATAATCGATCAGAAGTGCAAGTTGGAACAGCAAGTGCTCCAGAACGTCCTGTCCATCGCCACGACTAATCCAGATGAATTCGTCTACGCCCTCATGGAAGGATCAGGCTACATGGCATCGATTTCGGGTGAAGTAGCCCATATTATTAAATGTGTGCCAGTGCAGTGCCGTTATAGACCTACTAACTCTTGCTATCTCCAATTACCAGTCCATTACCGAAACGAATCGTGGTTCATAACGCCTAAATCACATATTCTCACAAAAGCAGCGACCACAAAAAACTGTAATTCAGTGCTGCCGACAGTATATCGTATAGACGATATCTGGTACCGACTTACGCCTAAACTCGCAGAGACAACCGCACCACCATCCATACAGCCGCGAATGCAGAATCGCTGGCGTTACATCGACGCAGGAAACCTGGCAACAAGCGGAATCTACTCCGAAGGCGACCTGAAGAACCTGAGGGAGCATATCATGTTCCCAGCCGAAAAACCTGCCGCACTCGACAACTTGGCACGAGGAGCAATGGGAAAACCAGTCCCCGTCGGAAGCATTTCTATGGTAAGTCTTCTCGACGAAAGTACAATCAATAAAATTGCAGAATCTGCGGGACAACGACTATGGACGATCGTCGTCAACTTCGGATCCGCCAGCGCAGCTGTCATCGGGATATTCCTGATAGTCAGAATCATAAAGCTAATAATCGACGTGATCCTGCACGGATACGCACTGCATTCAATCTACGGGTGGAGCCTTCACCTCCTAGGAGCTATCTTTGGGTCCATCACGCAGCTTCTCTTGCACCTTGGAAAGACAGCAGAGAAACCACCGCCAGACCCTGAATCTCCCTCCGCCCCGAGTGCAGTGAACCCAGTGAATTCATTACAATTAGAATCTCCCAGTGACAAAGCGAGTGACGATGTGCGAAACAATCCAAACGTAGACATTGCGAGTTATGCGCGGCTATGTATGCTACTGGATGAATGTAAGAATGAAACTGAGGAGAAAAATGCTGCTCCGCAACATTTTTCTTCCCCAGGGGGGGTGGTGTGACGTCCGGTGGACTATAGCGGTACCAACATCGAAATATTGTACTCTTTATTTTTAATTTCTTTAAGTTAGTCACTAGCGCGATTTTCTCCTTCTGCACCCATCGATAGTCCACGTCAGCGCTTGCAGCGCGTGTTTCAAAGGGCCAACGGCTTTCTTAGCAATCTTCAAAAGGCCACGTAAGGGAGAAACGATGGGACGGTGGGAGAAAACGTATATTAATAGGATGCGCACCGAGCGCAGCGGACTTCTCGGACTTCTCGGACTTGTTTCTTACTATTAGAATTATTCTTGTACTTTTTCAACCGGGTTTTGCCGGACCAGTATTCGTACTTTTAGAAGACTCTCTTGCAGAGGCTTCTAGGAGTTCCTCCGATTCATATTGTAAATCTAGTCTTAATCAAATAACGAAGAGACGAAGTATAACTCTTCCAACGATTCAACTACGACATTTCCAAAGAGTTACTAAGTATCAATCCAATTTCTATATCCATACTCTTAGGAGTCGATTCAATTCCAAGTCAATTCAAACTCCAATCGTATTCAGACTTCTAACAAGTCTATTCGAATCGAACGTATTTAGTACCTACATTTATATCGTAATATTGTAACCATTAGTTTAATCACTCTTATTTTGTAACAATATATTTTATACTTGTTTACTCAAACTCTGCATACTTTAATTGAGAAACTACCTTCTTCGATCTTCCTATTTTTATTTAATTTCAATTCTTTAATAATCTTCAATTCAATTCTACTGCGTATGATAATCCTCACGAGCAAAATCTAAGTCAATCCACTTTACCTAGTTCCACTGTAAGCGGACGACCCGCTCGTGGAACTTCCTCATCTCTTGTAAGCGGACGACCCGCTCAGAGATCAATCCATCTTTCCCAATTCTACTGTAAGCGGACGACCCGCTCGTGGAATTTATCCGACCCTTTGCGAGAGGACGAACCTCTCCGAAATTAACCCTTCAACCGAACGTAGATTCGCTCATTGGATTTTTACGCATTTCTTAAAGAGATTCTAATGACGAGAACTAGACGCTCAGGCCGAAAGAACTTTATTCGCAGCCTTCTCGCGCAATTATATACATATGGGCGCCCGGCTACTCTTCCTCTCGGAAGAGAAGAGCGAGGTGAACGATCACCTGTAATTCAGCCGCGTAAATCAGAGTCAATAGAAAAAACCATCGAGTAAGACCGCAAGAATAGGATATAAGCGCTTTATTTCCCTTTTAGGAATCACCAGCTATTCGAAAGACGCCTGTACGAGTTAACCTGACAGACGTTGATGTATTCAAATTATCGATAGACGGTACGCAGATGCCGTGGATTGTCACGAGGACGTGACAATTTTGCCAGTTCCATCACCAGCATCGATTCAGCGCCTGAGACTCGGCAACCCGCCCTACGTCGGTCAGGCAGGATTTCTACACTCCGAGATCTCTTCTCCGTTCCTCGAGGGAGCCTGCAGGAGAGAGAGAGGAAAAGAGAGAAGGAGAGAGACGAAGACACAACGAACGATAAGTCAAACTATCTTTTATTCTTTCTCGCATATTTCAAAGACTTATAACGAAACGCTTTGCAAACGGCTGGGTCCCAGCCATTTGACCGCCCAGGCGGGAAGGCAAAATACCAGCATAAATCCCGGTAACACGGTTTTGAAACGAGATCCCTATTCGAGTTTACTAGCCTAGTGATTTCAATTCTCTGCTCGTTTCACCTCCGTCGCTGGGACGTGACAGTATACATAAAATGTTGTGTGGATTGCCAACAGAATTTTACTAGGAAGAATATTTAAGCGGCAATTGGATGAATGATAAAAAAATGCGCAGTTTATATTAACAGTATTAATTAATTTGACGTATCCTTTTACGCTGTATTCACAACGTTTTTACGATCTCAGTTTCGGGCTATAATTAGAAAGGTATTATTAAAAGTGGAAAATTAGTATGCGTATGTTGCTGGTCTACTTGATATACATGTACTTATGTCATAGCCACACCAACGTCCATTTTCAGTCGCAGTACTCGTAACGAATTTCGATGGAACGCTAATGACGATAGCGTGAACAGTGAAGAAAGAGTCAAACAGAATTCTGAACTACATATGAACACACTTCATAAATATATAATATCAGGTGCAACGGGTAATGGCCATCGCAAAATTGTTAGAAAACCTGTTCTGTGAAATATTGGTAAAAATGTAGCTCGCGTTGTATAAAGAAAGTTTCGTGGTTTCGCTCTGCAGGTTGTTTTAATTAACTAACGATAATAACAAACTCATTTGTTCCATGACTTCCCTACTCTGTAATACGTGAGTAAATGAATTTCATACTCAGTTTTTTTTTTATATATACCTACTTAATGTAAATCGATGTAGTTAGCACAAGTGTAATGCGAACATAATGTTTGATGTAAACTGAGAAATAAATAATCTTACTCACAAACAGCGGTAGAGTGAATACGAGAAATCGTAGTAATTCCTTGTGTGTGTAAACGTTTGCTTTTAATTCAATGAAAGGATTATTTTCCATTCGAAATGTATTCTTATTCCAGGTTAACAGAAAATGACAGTATTAGAAACAGAAGAAGACGCGGATAAACGTTCTGTTCCCCCAAGAAAGAAAATCTGCTTGTCTCTTTCTGGTCGCGAACGTACAGTGTCTAATAACATCCTTCAGGCTCCTTATATATCTCTAAAAGGAGGCCTTTTGAATAGAGAAACAAATTTTACATACAGTATGTATAAATCAATTAATAATAAACTTGTATCTAAAAGGAAGGTTGACACATTGCCTGCTGGTTCCTTTCATAATTTGGAACTTCAGATGTAGGATCGTAGAAATAGGACGGTATTATTTTTTTTATATCTGTATTATTCAATACATTTGAATTTAAGACCAGCATTAAGACTTTCAATGGCTGATATTTGGCCAGGATGCAATGTGTTAACAAGGGCATTTGTGTAACAATATATATATATATATTAGTACAAAAGTTCTTTAGTTTAATTGATTATTTGTATTTTTAAGGTACAAGCAAAATGTTGAATGGCTATCGAAATCAATCAAATAATCATCAGGATGGAAGCTATGATGTGTCAAACAGTGGTACAGAAGGACTGACGATAGCCACTTTATGTAATTTGGGAAATACGTGCTTTTTGAACAGTGTAATATATACTTTACGATTTGCACCTTCCTTTCTACATAATTTGCATCATTTAGCTACGGATTTGTCCAACTTAAATGAGAAGCAACTTCAAACTAAAGTATGTCTATGAAGATACGTTAGAAATATGCAATTTTTCTTGTGTAAAATAGCAATGTTACTACAAATGACACCTGTCATGACAGATGAAGTCGTCGTCTTTGGGTAGAACTGGTGTCTCCCTTACTTCAAGCAGCAGTCGTAGTTGGAGTAGTAAAGATCTGTTAGCTTTAGCTGGACCAACTGGAGATAACAATAAACATCGAATACAAATAGCCACGGAAAAGTTACATGAGTTATTCATGGCATTAAGAGCATCCGAAACAAGAGAGAACAGTGAACCCTATCAACCAGATGCATTTTTGCAAGCTCTTAGGTATTGATTGTAATTTAACAGAAAGAATAAAGAATTTAATTCAGTGCCTGTATATAGAACATTACAGTAAATATCAGGAATTAAACAAGTTGTCACGCATTATGATTTCATTTTTTTTCTAGGGAGGTAAATCCTATATTTGAAGGGAATCAGCAGCAAGATGCTCATGAACTTTTAGTATGTTTACTTGATAACATCAGAGAGACATTCCAACTATTGGTCAAACATAGGGAAAGTCAGTTTGGCCAGAGTAATACAGGATTTTCAGACTTCTCTACAGACCACGTAACAGATGTACAATCGGAAGGTTCGAGCAGTTCCAGTAAGAGGAATTTTTGTAAGACGAGAAAGAAGAAGAAAACAACAATGAGAGGAAGCTCAACTTGTCTGAGAAAATCTAATGTAAATGGGGTCTCAGTATCTTCTAGGCCATATGAAAATGGCCACGCTGAATTCGCTGAAAGTAATGGCGATGTAGGGAGTCATAAGCCTGAAAGTAAAAAATGCTTTATTTCCGAAGATTTCGAAGGAGTTAGTCTTCTTCGAACCACGTGTCTCGAATGCGAGCAGGTTACAGAACGAAAAGAAACATTTTGCGATATATGCGTGCCCATCGATATTGATCGTTCGAATGAAAGTGGTAAGAAATAAACATCGATAATTGCTTTTTAAAATAAT
This sequence comes from Cerceris rybyensis, assembly GCA_910591515.1. NCBI lineage: Eukaryota > Metazoa > Arthropoda > Insecta > Hymenoptera > Crabronidae > Cerceris > Cerceris rybyensis. The sequence goes on from OU342790.1 coordinate 20,361,438, forward strand.
TTATTGATACAAATTCTTATAAATGCACACTATTTGCAGACGAAGAAGTTCTATCGATGGATAGCAGCGAAGTATATAGACGTGCTGTTGTTACGAGTGAGCTTCTTTGGGGTAGAGATAAATATTGGTGTGCTCGTTGCCTCCGGTATAACGAGGCACGAAGGGCAGTATGCTTTCCATGTTTACCGAGGCTCCTTATATTGCAATTAAAAAGATTCTCCACTGCAGCTGGGTAAGATTCTTTAATCTGTCATATTTCACACGCATGTAATAACCTTACATATGTTACGTTATTATCACTTCATTACTTTAGGTCAATGGAAAAAATTAATAATCATATGCCAACTCCTCTGACATTACAATGTTTTTGCGAGGAATGCAACAACGATCAAACTCGTGGAACCACAGCTGCTAGGGCAGAATCGCGACATGTGTATAAACTTTATTCTGTTATTATGCACCAAGGTGCAACGATGACTGCTGGTCATTACGTTGCTTATACACGTTTACCGGATGAATCTACATTCTCCGAGTATTTCCAGTGTGATCGAGATAGTAAACGTCACAGCTCTGGTCAGGGTAGTAGCAATACAAATTCAAACTCATCCTCGTCCGATAAAACGTCTGGTATACTAAAGTATTTAATGAGAAAGCCGAGTGCTAGTGAAACAAAGGAACAGTTAATTAGGGTTGGTTGTCGCAGCATGGACTGCTGTGGAATTCGACGTCACAAACACTCAAGTACTTGGTTAGAATGTGACGACGAAGCGGTACATGTAATACCATTGCGAGAATTGGAAGATAAATTAGCACCGAATCCACGAAATTCCGCTACTCCTTATCTCCTATTCTATGTGAGATCCATGACATAAACGTTCTTCCTAAAAAAAAAAGAAGTATAAAATATCAAATATAAACACACAGTGGGCCTGAGTTCTTCCGCCAATAACTGTGTTGTGATGTCACCCACATTCCAAATCCGTTTATCCTGTATGTAATATGTCGGGCTTAGATGAGTGTGAATAATTTCGTAGAAAGTCATGTATTTGAAACAAAAGGAAAAAAAAAAAAATGAAAATTATGTACTTAAACGTTAAACTTCGGTAGATAAATGATATACATTGTGTCCTCCGATTTAAACAATGATTCTACTGAAGTCTTAAAATCAGTTAGCTTGTATTTAACAAACAACTGACTGTCTAAAAATGAACTGTGAAATTGTACTTAAGTGACTAATTTTAGCAGGGATATAGAGTGTTTTATTTTTAAGTTATCTGTAGAAATAAAAATGTGTATTATTCACTTATATTTTATCTGTATTGCTTTGAAAATATTTTCGTTAGGTCGAAGTATAAGATGAGCGCTTCGGTAATCATATTAGTTGGTAATGATAAATATCCATTGTTGCACATTTCAATTATGCACATAATATCGCGACTACTTAACACTTCACGTTACTTTTAATTTATGAGAATTCCTCTCTGAAAGTAAGGAATACTTGTTATCAAACATGACAATACAAAAATAATATATTTATTTCAACAATACTAAATTAATGATTTTTTTTTAGTTATAGTCTCATATCATAATTTTCATTTACAACCTCGAATGTGATGTTTTAAATAATTCAATCAAATTTTAAATTATTTATATTTATTTCATATCAGCACATGTACAACTGCGACTACCGTATTTTAATTACATTAACATATATTTACCAATAAGATATTATTTAGAAACTTATGAATTCAATCGAGAGCAAACGTTTTAAAATCAGGATTTTAAAATTACACATTACTATCCATTTTTCTTTGCGTAATACTATAATATCATACAAATGTTTAAAAAAATTTCTTACATTAAAAATCATTGCGATTAATCAAAAACAAGCATAGTTCAAAAATTAATAGAAGGAGTGAATGTATACAAATTATTTTAAGAAGGACGAAATGTACCAATATGGAACGAAAGCGATGAGCATAACCGTCATTGATTCCTGGCTATTTGAAAATTCGTAAACGCGTTGAAATATTTGTATAGTGTCAGTTTAATCATACGTGGCTACATCCATATATCGATTGTTTCAATAGGGGTCAGTGGTGGATAGTCGCGTTTCACCTGCCAGCCTGACACATCGTAGTTTCTTCTACTTTCACTCGTGATATATTCAAGTTACGGTTATTTAGAATCCTCTTTCTTTCGCTTTGGGTATGATTGTATTACTATCTGTTTAATAAGGTAAGTCGACGTGAAAAAAGTCTCTGTCGTTTTCATTAACTTACCGCAAAAGAAAATCAAGTTTTCGCGCTACGGAAAGGAATTTTCAAACGCTAAGTGGAACGCCAGCATTCGTGCCGTAACTGGGAAGTTACGTTTGAATATTAATTCTGCTTTTATCAATGAAATTATGATTTCTCCTTCTATGGTTAAATTATATTTGTTTTTCTTTATGATTAATGAAATGTGTTCAATTCACTATCGAGTAAATTGAAATTAATTGAATTCTGTAAATGATGTTTCTTTTATGATTATAAATTCTACGGTACTTCGTTATTACAATTATAAAAAGCTGATTTAAGAGTATAGCTTTTTAATGTAACTTGTAATATTAAAATATTCTCGATATAAATAAAATATGTTACGTTTATAATTTATTTACGATAAGTTCTCATTCTGTTACATTATATTATTACATGTTTAATTATTTTAATAGTTTATATTAATTCTCTTCTTTTATTTGCATAATCACCGAGTAAAATCATGAGGTTTATTCGACAGTAACAATTTAACGCTGATTTATTTTGCAACGCGGTGAGTAATGTATGAGAATTTCGCGCAATTTATATATCAATTTTAAACACGTTACACATCTTGTACAATCGAATCTTTTTGTTGTGCAATTCTCTGGAAAAAAAACAGAGTCAGGACGTTATTGCTTATCGTTGATATTTCATAGTAATTAATAAGCATTTTTCGAAGGAGAATTGCAAAAGTACAAAACATTTTCACAGTGCAAAGTGTGCACACATCGTTGTATCGAAGTAAGCGTAATCAATATACACAATGCCAGAATAATGTCGACATGTAAAATATTATAGACGTTTACTACACGCACAGCTCTTAAATATCATTACATCTTCTTAATTATATATATATATATAATTGTAATTTAATTAAAATATTTTTCCATTCATCGTTTACTCATTCGATATTTGCATAATTATTTCCGATAGTGCAATTAAATGTTAGAATGTTTAAAAGTATAAGCACCAAAATGATTATATTACAGCACATATGTTAATTGTTGTAATTGGTAATGTAAATTCGTTAGTATTTACTGAGTACAGGAAGAGTTCGAAGGGCTTGAAAGAAAAGAGTGCTATGCAGGTTTTATTTGTAACTTTTGAGACCAATAAATTTGCTGTTAGATGAGTTTGAAAAATTAATTTTCATATAGTGTTTCTAATAACTTCATTCATTGTATTATTAAAATTTTTTTTGTCTGATACAAAATGCGGTATTGCAAATACACCACAGTAAAGCCTCGTATAATGCAATTTAAGAAATATTAATTTAAGATCAGTCAAATTTAAATTGCGAAATAATTCACTCGTGTATTATAAAATGAAGGAAAATTTTGAAAGACAACTATAAAAATGATACAATACAAAATGTAGCCCCATCGTTATCCGATGTTCTACTGCAATTGTATGTAGGTATACGTGCAACATGAATTTGCAATGCAACTAAACGAATTTATAGATTACAAATTATTCAGGATATAAAATCAATATATTGCGAATCTATAAACGTGAATGCATAAAGAAAAACCTGGAATTAGATTAAATAAGTTGCAAAACTGCATATACGAAATTCTTCATTTAATAGTATTTTAAAAATAGTAAAATCAAAATGAATTCTCCATAAATCTCTTTTGTTTCGAGCCATTAGTTGTACATATGTATTAAATTATTATAAGATATATCCAAACCATTGTACCTATAATTGTAATTGTATTAATGTTACATATTGATTGAACTATCGAATAGCACAGAGAAGAGTCTGTAAATAATGTTAAATGATGATATTTAATTATACCAAGTGTAAAACACATGCCTCCGCACTTATTGATCCAATAAGCTCCATGTTGTTAGATAGATGCTACTCTGTTTCGTTTGTTTACTGATTTCAGATATCATTAAAAGTAATAAATTACCACTATGAAGCATCAACAGGTCACTGTCGACTTTGCAAGTATGGTTTTCACCGCCTGTTCGTATTTGGCTCTCGCTGGAGCTGTTTGGATATTCTTACGACTCGTGCAAGCCTGTTTCTGGTTGCCGCGTCAGCTGAAAAAGCAAAATGACGTTCAACGAATGCTACAGGATAAGGTCTTTAAACATTCTAATATCAGTCAGTGCTGAGGTTTATAGGAAATATCATAAAAATATTTAAAATGTTCGCTTGTTCGTTTTGCATATTTTGACTTTAATTACTACGATAGTTATTTTGAGAGGTTTCGAACAACCGTGGCTTATATATATTATTTAACGCTAGAACTGCCGGTGTTAAATCTATTATATTTCAATACATTAAATAAATACTGTAGAAAACGAAGAATCAAAAGGCGGAGAAGGTGATTAACCCCTTAACTTGTGTGCTCGAGTTAATTCGAGCGCGCTAAACAGGTCAAATTATGCACACTCGAGATAATTCGAGCGGCGTTGTATTTAAAATTAAAAGAAAAATTTTGATTAATTTTGTATTTTTTTTTTTTTTTTGCTAAGACAATTTTCTAAAGTGTGTTTTTTACATTCAAAACATTGACTTTTTTTGGCCGTTCTTTTTAAAAAATAAAAGGGGGTTAACTCAGCAATTAGTACTTTATAAGATGGGTGTATAATATCTCCTCTATGACTCTGCTATAGACTTCAAAAGATTTAAAAAAAAAAAGGAAGAACGAGTCATTTTGACCACCTTGGTAGTTCTAGTGTTAATAAGTAAGGAAAAATTTCTCCGAGCTGACGGCGAATCTTTTTGAATTCAGATTTACTGATTAACCAGTTAGCTGTGTTTGACGAGTATACTCGTCATGCGTAAAAGCCACCACTGGTTATATAAATTGTACTTTCAACGAAAACTAAAATATATTCGTAAATTTTAAGATGTTTGGAATATTTTGAGGCCATGCCGAAATAAAACGAATTAATAAAGGGTATAAATAATTTGAAATAGATTTATGCTCATTTCTCGATTTTTGTGACCCAAAATTCAAAAGAATTTTCGCCACAGTTAACTGGTTAAGAGTTTGACTCTTTTCGCGATTTAGTCTCCGTAGTCTCATTAAGATCTACGGTCATTTTGCTAAGGAATTATTGTTTTAGATGAGTCCCGAATCATCCGAGTTAAAATACATTAATTAACCCTTTGCCTTACAATGACGTGTGGCACACGTGATGCGATAAATGGAATAGAAAGTTTTTAGGTTTTCCAGAAACTATTAAATTGAAAATATCAGTAAATCAAAATACGTTGAAATTAATTCTATTCTATTAATATTGCGTTAACTTATACTGGTATATTGGAGATCAGTGATAGATTATTATTACAAACATTAATTAAGAGTTATTGCGCATTCGGTCACAAAAGAAATCGTAAGGCAAGGGGTTAATAAGTAAGGAATAATTTCTCTGAGGTGATGGTGAATCTTTTTAAATTCATATTCACTGATTACGAGTTTGAGCCTTTTCCTGGTTTACTCGCCATAGTCTTATTGATAACTGTAGACATATCGCTACGGAGCTATTGTTTTGGACGGGTTTCGAATCATCCGAGCTATGATACATTAATTAGTAATTGAAGAAAAATTTCCAGAGACAATGAAGCGCTTTTTGAATTGTCTTCTTCTCAACTGTTTCTAAATTCGAACTCGGAAAATCGATGAATTGAAATTCCATTGTTGATCTGTGAAGTATAAGATCTTTATTTTTTTCATTGTTTAATCGAAGTAGATTTTAATAATACTATCCCAACAAACGGGAATAAAAGCTTGGATTCACAGATAAACGTACTCGAATTTCAATCCTCTCTTCGCTATCTACGAGGAATTTTTTTCACTCGATATGTAGGTCAAAGCTTTTGTGGTTTAGAACCCGGCCAAAACATATTGTTCTGCGCCAATTTGATTTCAAATATCGATGGTAAACACTACAATAGATAAAATTGAAAATATGTATCATTACATTTTGAATATTTTTAAACTTAATTAAGCAAATTAAAAATCACACAAACACGGAATATTATGAACTAGTTTGAAATTATAACAACTTTTCTAACTAAACTTGGAAATGTTTCATTAAACTTTGTTGCTATTAATATGATCATATCTTCCATGTTTACTAAATATAATGCTACACTACTGTAAAGGCACGAAAGAAAGTAGAATAAGTTATTAAAGCTTCAAAGTTCGTGACTTTTGACCCAATCATTAGTTTATAAATGTCTCAATCGACAAATCGATTCGATAGAGTCAAAGGTTAATTTTTCCTTCAGGTCGAAAGTTATGAGAAGTACATATTAGAGTGCGAAGAGAAAGAGAAGATCGAACAAGAAACCCTCGGTGAAAACGCAATGAAAGATTCAGCTCAGGCAGAAAAGTGGAAGGAAAGAAGAGAATGTTTGGAAATGTTGAAGAGAGAATTGAGCAGAGTTCGCGATAGTGGCAATGATTCATACGATTGGGACTACCTTTTAGAAGAGGATGAGCCAAAGGAGGAGGGTGCAAGTATTACGGAAGTTCAGGATAATGAAGACTCGAAAGACAAATGTGACAGTAAAGTAGGCGCAAACGCGGACGTAGATAGTCAAGGGAAAATTGGATCGGAGGGTAAGAAAGACAAATGATTTTATTTGTTTGTGAATCATTAATGATATCCCCACGATCGCCTGAGAAATTGATAGCGCGATGGGGCTGAAAATTTCGAATTTATATATCTAGAAAACTACAAAATATTTTAAATTGCAGTCAGATGTACCTTCTATGTAAGGTTTTAGATATAATTTAATTTTTAAATAAAAAATATTATCTATCAACCCCTTGCCGCACGATTTTTTTTGCAACTAAATGTGCGATATATCGGAATTAATTGCTATGACAATTTATCCCTGATTTTTTATGTCAAATTAATTTAATTGTATTGTCAACCTCAGATATCTTTAATTTGATAGTTTTTGGAAAATTTCAAAATTTGCTATTGCATTCGTCTCGTTTCGAGTGTCACTCGTACAGCAAGGGGTTAAAAATAAATTTGAACTTTGTGCCTGAAGATCAGTTTTATAACAGGGAGAAATTTTTGTATTTATATATTTGCTTTTAGTTACATTCTAGAGATGCTGGATTAATGTCTTTTTAAGGGTTAAACTCTGGTAACGTATTTTATGAGTAGAAATAAAAATTATGCCATTAGGACTAACATGTATCAATGGAACTGAAAAAAGAATACAGAATTGCAACTGCTACCGTTGATTTCATCTTTTTTCACTTTAGTTTCCATGTTTATGTTGTTTTACATATACAAAATTATTTCTTTTTTTACTCGTAGAACATGTTACCAAAGCTTTACCAGGAAATTATACAGATTTTAATGATTTGTGTCATTTGTGCAAAATATTTTTGATGTAAAAAATTCCAATCAATATTTGGTACGCTAAATTACGTCTATATCGTAGACTATTATCGCAATATTTAATCTGATTCATATAATGAAATTCATAAAAATATCTACCTCGATTTGAATGTACTTAATTCGTATAAAAAGGTCACATTTTTTGAAATAGTTTAATGTTAACATTTTAAACCATATAAAATGGATTGCACTTTCGTTTATCGTAATGTGTGGGTATATGCACTTAGAATATGTAGTTATAAATTACGCAATCCATGTACGATTCATGAAATGATTTATATACCCATCCATCGATTCAAAGGAAGCGGTTTTGCTAGAAATTGGCTACATGTATTTGCAATTTTTTTTTGACTGCGACAATCGGTAGGAAACGGACTAAACTACTTTCATAACTTATAAAGAAGCGATTAAGCCACACGTAAAATGTTTTCCGTGAATTATAATCGATGAGTAATATTTTGCCACGTGCAATCTGCAGTTTTTGCAGACATATTTTTATATCACAAGAGTGTATCAATGACAACTTCTGTTTGTATCACTTAGATTTAATTGACAAATTAGTTGTAAATTAGTACCAATGTGTAGAAATTCATGAGAATAGCATAGTAGAAATGAAATCTTAGTGAGCACACCTGAAAATAGGTGTGATGATATGATTCAAAGGATAATTCCGTAGTTTGCGATGTAATTAATGCACTTTTAGCGGATAATTCTCAGTACAAACATCTTTTAGGTGTCTCTGATGTATATCATTATTTTATAAAAATACAAACCTACTAACACACGAAATATATAATTATTTGTACTAATTATATCATATATCCAGGAATTAATTTTCAGTATATTTCGAAGTATTAATTTATTTATCGTAAGGAATCTTTGTATTTATTTCATAAGTATCATAAATATAATATATAGTAATTTGTATAGAGCTTAGAAGAGAACAATGAACATTACACTCTTTGCAATGAAATTTTTAGCGACGTTTCATCAGTATTTCTTTCAATTTAGCTATCACTTTATTATTATTATTTTAATGTTACTCTATTTTTAAAGCGGTATTTAGTATCATTAACACTAAAACGACCAAGCAAGCCAAAATGACTTATTCACAATTTTTTTCAATAATTTCCTAAGTTTATAGGAGAGTCCCAGATTAGAAATTCTAAGCCGATCTTATAAAACACAGATTTTCGAACCGATCATATTTTCCACGTCTTGATTTCCCTTTTTTCAAAGTACTTATTTAATATATTTAAATTTCATAGATTTGACGCCGGTCGTTCTAGTGTTAACCCTTTGCACTCCAATGTCGAGGTACACTCGACACAGGTTTGTGTGACACTTAACTTGTTACTTATTAATAGACTCCAGATGTTTATGCATTTATGATAAAATGAATACGGCTAAAATACACAAAACGAACATAATATAAAAATATATCCGAAATATCGAAAGTATGGTATTCGTTGTAACATTTATCGAGTGCAACAAATCCCTAAATAGGTTCTCTTGTCTTAACTGCATTTGTTGAATTTGAAATTTGCATAAACATCCGGAGTCTACTTATTAATTATCGACTTTTCGAAATCAACAATAATTTTGCATCTTGATATAAATATCCAGCGGTACCGACAATTTTATCATGTATTAAATAAAAATGGATAATCAACGGTAGAGAATTTTTCCGAGATTGTGTTTGCTTATTTGACGAAAAGTTAGTAAAATAATTCGGAGTGCAAAGGGTTAAGCAAACTATCATGAGATAAATTACAGATAAATACTAGTAGAGATTAACACGTTCGCGGATGTGAATGCTATAGCATTCATTTCCATTGTAATGTAGAATGACACGACTACTATTTTTATATAATCTTAATTTTTTCTACTTCTGCATTTTAACCCTCTACGGTCCTATATCGAGCAATACTCGACTTAGCTTTTCTTGATTTTATTTTCCGACAATGTAATGTGGACTTTCCAATTTCACAATGATTTTGTACTATCACTTAAATATCCGTCAATACCTAGAGTTATTGATATCATTAAAAAAATTAATAACCAATGATAGAAAATATTGGGAAATTACTTAGATCTAGCTCACTCCAAAATTAACAAAATAATTCAGTCCGCAAAGGGTTAAAGTAATTGCCAAATGATCCATTGAGTATTTTCATATTATTTTATTTTTTCTCTGTAGTTAGAAGTGTAACAGTTGATTGTCTATTTTTGCAGTTCACTGAAATTTGCACGATCCGTAAAATGTGTTAAGTAAAGAATTAAAACGTTTCCGGTGGGAGAACGTTCGAAATTCGATCCACGAAGGCTAACTACCATTACATTTTAGTTAGATGTCCTTTGATACCTTCGACCGGGTAGAAAATTCTTCAAGGATATCTAAGGAAAAGGCAATAAAGGTAGACAAACGTAATAGCCTTATCTAGGTCTTTCAAATAGGGCATTTTAGGTAGTAGCTGCAAGCTGCTTTGCACGAGATACCTGTCGGCACACGTTCACGGCCTCAAAGTCAAGGCCACGACTCGAGGGGCAAACTTAAAAAGGAGCTACGTTTGCTGGCGCACACCCAACTGGAACGGCGATTATTTTCTATGCTTCCGAACGAATGGAAGTCACTGCGCCACTCCAATCGAGTGTATTGTATCTGCGAGTACAATGCGTGGTGTATGAACGATCATTTATCTTTCCGTGATAGTTAACATTGACTCTTGTACAATATTCTGAATTAGTTTCCACGAGATATTCAAGATATTAACTCCCTGTAACCCAGATTTTCTTATTCTTCTAAATAGACATGCGAAAAAGCATAGATAAGCGTACAATACAAAAATAACGTTAAAAACGACGGTACATTTAACAAATATTCATAATTACTTTCATTACTTTGTATCTAAAGTGAAGGATGATAAGATAGAGAGCGGCTTTAATCAAGTTAATTATTCATTACTCGCAAGGTATGATATGTACCGTCAAAGCATCTTTTTATTTCTCCAATTATATAAGATAACTAGATTTCTTAATGTAACAAAAGTAATGATACTTTGACCATTATTTATTCATATTTACATCTTTTATTCTACCTAGAAGCCCAGCTCTATGTGGAAGGAAATCTGAATAGTGTATATATCGATCAGTGACATCGTCCTCGAAGTTTATGACAACACATCGAGAGAGGACGCCACCAGCGGTTAAGTGTCCACAATTGTCCAGTTCAATGGCGGGAGGGCGCTGAGCACGTCGGGTGTACGAGGGGTTCATGGACGAAATTGGCCCTCTCCGTGGACCTAGCTGAAGACGTTTTCATCAAATAACGGGAGGGACAGCACGCGAAAAGTGATTTGTTAGTTTCTTTACGAGTCCTACGACGATGTTGTTCGAGAGGCGATGTTCTAAGTTCGTGTGAAGGCTGCCGGATGTACTCTCTCGTTGCTGACCTGGAGACCGGCGACAGAAGCCATGCCGCTGTACAACCCCCGACAGAAGAGGCCGATGACAATGACAGCGATGGATCGTCATCATCTTGTCAGCTAGGGAACGTCGACGACAAGTAAGTAAGTAAACGAATAACGTTACACCGTGTAATCATTCGCGATGTTCTTATAGCCACTTCAACGTCGCGTGTTCTTAGGTTGATGACATTTTCGAATTCGATTGTCAATTGATACAAGATGATTTCATCATTCGAAATGCCATATTAACAATCGTCCTTCGATCGATATAGGTTACAAAAGTATGCATTTACGCGGGCAATGCACGCGCATACGTCTGAGCGCATCTGACAGATAAAAGAAACTCCCCCAACTGATCTGTTAAATGATTTTAACAAGTAATCACGGAGAACAGTATGGACGATGCATTTAATGAGTTCGATGTGGGGGAAAGGTCAGGATATACGGTGCGATACGGTATTTCGTGAACATGACAATGGGTGGGGGCGTATTTGTAACGTGAACGATATGTAGATCAGTTTGCCTTTCGTGCACTATCGCGTGGCATATCTGTGTATGTGTTTGTATTTGACGTATATGCGCAACGAAACGATCCTAGGGAGGACGTCTGCGCTGGTAGAATATAGTTTCGCGAATAGAGACGATAAGCCTTTTGTCACACGACTACCAGGTGACTGGAACGAGCAAAGTTCATTGACCGGTGAACTCTGACCGTGTATGACGTCATTGATTGTAGACTCTAACGTAGAGTTTATTTTCATACTACTGGATGGAGGTGTGCGTCGTGTACCGCCTTCGTCTCTTAATATTTGTGCTCGTCTTTGCGTCAAACTCACGTTTTACCAATTGTTGGTATCGTTTAATCCATATTGTCGTCTATCTTTTTTTTTCTTTATTCTATTTATATGCACTTAGGCTGTACAAAGTCTGGGACATTCTTGCACGGAATAATAGTCGTAATAATAATCAACGTTTCACTGAGTTTGCTTAACTGTTTGGTAAGGAGAGAATAGTTTTTGTATTCTGGTTTAGAATTGTATCTTGTAAAGGACATTATTCGTAATGTCTTTCTACTCGTGATTACCTCTGCTATAATTCAGAATTTAATTGGTAAAATTAGAATTGATCAGTGATTCTTGATATGCCGTATAATTTATCGTGAAAGAAGTAATACTGTCGCGTCTCATTAATAAATTTAATGGGATTTTAAAAACTTGACAATTTCCTATCCCATTTAACTGATCACGACTATTATTCGTTGTTGTCGGGCAAGGGATTAATTGATTTAACGTACAATTCTATTCCGCATAGTTATAATGCTTGAACGTGAAAACAATGAGGAAAGTATCATAAAAAGTTGATTTTAATTAATGTGCAGTTATGCACATTAATGTGCACATATTACGATGAATATCTGATTATTGCGTAATTCGCTTTGTGTAAGTCTATAGATAGAAGTAGTATGGAAAGGTGGATAGTTTTCGTGGAAATAACATTTTGAATCCTTTACACTCGGAGACATCTCTGACGTTATCTATTATCAACTTGGCGGCAATTTACCATTTGCCATCTTGTGCCATTTCAATAGAAAGGTTCAATTAAATATACATTTCTTAAAATTTTGCTGTGCAACATGTTCATTTTCTAATAAATTCGAAGCTCCCCTTAGAGGGGACAATAAAATAATATGGTAGACTTACGATATCCCTTCGCATGGGACATAGGAGTACAAAGGATTAACCCTTTGCGGACGGAGGCATTTTTGAATATCGAGAAACAATCAATTGTTTAGCGATGAAAAAACACTTTTTCATCGGAAAGACAGTCTGTTAATGTATACAAGTTGAAATTTACTCTTTGTAAAATAATATTTCAACGATTATATTTTAATTTTTCAACTCTAACCGTTTATATATGCACCGACAAACTATAACCAATTTTTTTCTCAGGGCGAATATATTCGCCCGTCGTCCTCAAAGGGTTAAACATAGATATCTACAATATTTGACTTTAAACGTTAATTCTTCATAAATTATCGTGATTTAATAATTCTTATCTTTAGAATTGCGCCAAGAATTATGAGACGTCCTCGTATAATCAGGATTAGGAGTAAAAGGTGTTTCGTTATTGCTTTCATCTTCATTGCAGTCAGTTTAGCCACGTAATAGGTCATTTTATGATTAGACTTGGCCTCTTAGAGTTCTATGTTTCTCGTTAAAAGCTTCGAAGTTAAGGAGAATCAATGATTTCCAGGCAAACGAGTTGCTCCTTCGGTTTTCTCGCGTTTATTGCTCCCAGTCGTAAATAGTATAACCGTGTCGCGTTACTTATTTTCCACATGCGAAGCCATATGACATCGTGGACATATATCGAAGCCGCTAATTGGAAGAAATTCTAGATTCTTGTTAACAAAGTTGTTAGAATTTGATCTTTAATTTAACGTAAACTGACGAGCAACGTACAATTTATTATTAACACTAGAACTACCAAACCAGTCAAAATGACTGGTACACAATTTTTTCAAAAAATTCTCCAAGTTTATATAAGAGTTATAGAATAAATATTCTACGTCTATATCAATAAACATAAATCACCCCATCGATCAAATTTTCCGCCGCTCGGTCGTCCCTTTTTCAAAGTACTTATTTAATTTATTAAAATATGTTAGATTTGAGGCCGGTAGTTCTAGTGTTGAAGGAAAAATAATACACTTTTCAGTATACATGTGCTCAATTTACCTAGTGATTGTCACTTAAGCGAATAATCGTTTTTTTCAAACCACGTACGCAATATTAGGGATTATTATTAGCTCTAGATCTACCCGAGTCGAAAATTTCAGCCCAAAATCCTCCTAAATTGCCAAATAACTTAAGAAATTTAGGCCGAATATGGAAAAATATGTTACATATAAAAGAATGCAAATTTTAATTCCACAATCGCCCTAAACGTGTTCATTTTTGCCAGTTTTGTTATTTAGAAAATCAATCTAAGCCCAATATTAAGCCGTACATTCTATAATGAGGAGTTTTAGAATTGGATTGGAATTGGAGTGGTTTTAGGAGATTTAGAATTTATATGGAATAAAATGATAATTTAATTCCTACTTGCTCCTGAAGGCCTATTTTTAGAATATGAGTCGACAGACTTGGAACTTCTGAAATATTTTTAGGGGATGTCAGATTAAATTTGAATAAAAATTTTACCTGATCAGTCCATATAACTCCTAAAAATCATATTTACAGGACTTTGAGGCGCGTAGACACACTAGTTGAGGATTTTAAGGTTCAAAATGGTATAGATAATTAAGCGGAAAATGAGAAATCAAAAGAATCTGGGATTTGAAGTTTCTTTTTAGGCTGGACTTTTCGACTCGGGTACGGAAGCTGTGACGGATTTTAATTTCTTTTTTAACAACTCCTAAATTTATGTAGCAGCGGTACAGTAGATGTTTCACGTGTATTTTATAATACACAAATTACGTAATCAATGACCTTAGCCGGTTGATGCCTCCTTTTCCAGAATATTTATATCACTAGATTTACGGAGGAAATTTACCTCATTCAAACTTTAATTACTACATATATATAATATATAGGTTGGTTAATTTTTTAATAATAAATCTTCCATTTAAATTGATTTGGAACTATTTTCCTTGCAATAAACTTCAACTTTCTTGTATGAGTCAAATTGGCTCACTTGAGAAAAATAGGTATATCAACATCCGTAAATCTAGTGATATATTTAACTTCCGGAAGTTTAGTGTTAATGTCTAGTTTCTTATCTGATAGTTTGTTTGAAGAGAGCAAAAAATTAAGACTGGCTCACATGAATAGAAAATTTATTAACAAATGAACAGAAAATATAATCATACAAAGTTTATTAAAAATCAATTATAAGGTAATTCGTAAGATCTTTTTTTTTAAACACAATCTCTATGCATTTGACGATGACTATGAACTATAATTGGAATTTTTAGTAATATAGTATGATCAAATCAATTGACTTTGTAGATCAGAATCCTGAAAATGACTATGGCAGACAATATGTTCAGTCATACGCCAGTATATTTCATTATAGCTCTCTGAAATAAAGTACTTTATGTAATCTCATAAAATTATTAATCTCACCTGCCCAAAATAATGCCTGCAAGGGTTGAAAAGGAAATTGCTCCAAGTTTCTATCATGTAATGAATGAATAATCTATTTATCTGTCTCTTCACTTTTATCTTTTACACAACTAAGATATTACAATTCCAAAGTTTTTAACCCTTTGCGGACGGAGACATTTTTGAATATTGACAGATAATCACTTATTTGGCGGTCCAAAACCACCTTTTTATCAGAAATTTGAACTGTCAATCTATACAAATTATAAATTATTTTGCATTTAATCTTATCTCACCGGTTGTATCTGAATTTTTCAATTTTAACCGTGTATGCATACGGCGATACATCATTACTACATTTTTTCTCAAACCGCATATATACGTCGCTACTCCGCAAAGGGTTAATGATATACATATAAATTCAATAAAAAAGGAATTACTACTAGAATAATATCACGGCACCATCGTGCCATACAAATGATTTAACAATGAATCGTTAATAAGTGACGCAAATGAAATTGATCCAAATGTAAGTGACGACAGTAAATTCAACGACACACAGCTCAGAATTCTAGCAAGGAATAATTGCATCGGCTAACTTTGACGTCACAGCCTAACGAAGCTGACAAGTGCAACAGTTAGTTCAGTAGGGAGACCTCGACGTCCTTTAGTTGCGCCGAGTAAGGCCATTTCAGTACTGGGCTTGACCGGGTGAAAAGTATAGCTAACGTCACATTAAATCTATAATACGATGGCTCTCGGTATTTATGACGAAGGCAGAACGTATGTGTAATTTTGTCGAAGCGTACTCGTCAATGTGCCCACGTATCTCATTCACGGGACTCTGATGTCTATTGGTTTCCCGTACGGAAAACCGAGCATCACGCAGCTCCGTTCTATCGATCCGCAGCAGCCAGCCGTTCTCCATCTTCCTCTCCGTTCAAACCCTCCAACCCTTGTCGTTCCACCCCCTCATGTCTCTCTTTGCTTTGTTCTTTTTCTAACTTACACGTTATCTTGCCGTTTCTCTCTCCTAACTATCGCGTTATCTTGCCTTTTACGTTGGTTAGAAGTTTCTTTTTTAAGTTCTCTTTCTTTTACTCTTCTACTCTATTTTCTTCTGTTTTCAGATTACCTTTGCTAGGTGCTGTTGGTTAGCCGTTCTCTATTTTCTTGTTTTCTCATTTCCTCGATGTTTCCTATTTCATCGTTTCGTTCTCGTACTCCGTTATCTATTTACCATTTTTTCTTATTTCAGATACTCCTCTTCTCCTTCAGTTGCTCATTCTTTGTCATTTTCATTTTTCTTTGTTAACGCTCTGGTTAGATCTTCTCATCTCTGTCTTCATTCTTGTAGTTCCTTTCGGGAACAAAGAAAATAACAATTTCTACTTTGGTCACAAAGGGTTTCTTTGCTTCTTACAATTTTCATATTTCCATTCTTCTGTTTTTACTTGTATTTTTTTCTATTTCTACCTGATATTTATTTATCTGTAAACCCCTTCCTCAACCTGCCGGTTCTAATCTCTCTCCATATCTCATTCTCCCATCTTCGTTCCAGCCACAGATGGTTTTCTCATTCTTGCATCATTCCACCATCGTTTCTCTTTCTCAACCGTTAAAGAACAATCAAAATAATTTCTACTTTGGTAAAAAAGATTGTCCTTGATTTTTACAATTATCATTTTTTCTTTACTCTCTTCTTGCCAGTGCATCTTCCACTTTCTATTTCTACCTGATATTTATTTATCTGTAAACTCCTTCCTAGGTGGAACCTAGAACCTATGCTGGTTCTAGTCTCTCTCTATTTCAACCACAGACAGTTTTGTCATTCCCGTTGCATCATTCCACCTTCGTTTCTGCCTCGAGGAGAATATCCTACCGTGGCGAACAAGGAGGAACGGGGTTCCTCAACCTCCGTTCTTCATTAACGTTCTGGTTAGATTTTGCCATCTCTGTCTCCATTCTTGTATCATCGTTAGACAACAAGCAAAATAATTTCTACTTTGGTAAAAAAGATTTTCCCTGATTTTTATAATTTTCATATTTTCTTTACTCTCTTTGCGAGTGCATCTTCCTCCTTCTATTAGGTGTACAAATTAATTCTCGGCCTTTTTTGACTAACTTTGACATTTATTTATAACAGTGTTGATATAGATTCAATATTAAACATAATCTTCTGCATTTTCTATACGTTTTTGCCATCTCTCAGGTAATTGTCGGATTCCAGATCGAAAAAATGATAGTGGTTCACATCAATGAAATCATTGAGGCATTTATAGACTTGTTCAACTTACTTGAATTGAGAATCAGTTAGGTGGTGTTGTAGGGATCGAAATAGGTGGTTACTTGAAGGGGCTAAGTCTGGAGAATATTCGAAACTGTTGAAACCATTTTTTACAAGTGTTGCACGATATAGCGTTTCTTTTTTTTAGTTGAAATGCGAAAAGAAGACAGTGCCTTAAATGTTGCTTATCGAACGACATCGCTTCTACACATCATTTTTCACGTTATGTCTGGAGTAGAGTCATGCGATATATCTTATTTTGAAGCTAACAAATGGCGCTTTAGAATGGCTATTCAAATTTGGAAAAATTCTAATCTGAATAGGTTTTGTGGTCGATGAAATCTGGGGGCCGAGAATTAATTTGTACACCTGATATTTATTTATTTTGTGAACTCCTTTCTCAACCTATTAGTTCTCGTCTCTCTCGATTTTGTATTCTTCCATCTTCGTGCCAACTACAAACGGTTTTCTCATTCTCCTTGCATCATTCCTCTCTCGTTTTTCTTTTGTAGTTTTCATCTCTCTCCCTCTGTGGTTCCTATTCCACCCGTCTATTCTTTACCCTTCGTGTCTGTCCTCGAGGAGAATATCCTACCGCGACGAACAAGGAGGAACGGGGTTCCTCAACCTTCGTTCTTCATCATCTCGCAAAGCTCGAGAGAATTGGATAGGTCTGAGCGAATGGAGGAGGTTGAGAGATCGACTCTTTGCAATTGTCATCTTTCGTTCTTCAGAGAGCATTGTGCGTTTTTCGTATTGCTCGTAATTAGTTACTGCGAGACATCGTGAGCCGACATAAGCCTGAGGATAGGTATTATTGAGGTCTCGTATTTTATATTGCAGCAACGTGGAATTGCTGTGCATAGTAGCAGATGCTGGTTTATTGGAAGCTGGTTTATTGAATTTAGTAAAGTTACGAAGGAGTAAGGATAAGTAAATTTTTAATACATTTGCATTACAAGCTCATATATGCGGTCACTTTTTCTGCTCACTATTATCGAAACGTATTTATGCATTTGCATTGTGAGTGAATAGCGGTATGTATGAACAGCCTAAATAATTTGCAACATTCGCCGATTAACACTAGAACTACCCAGCAAGTCAAAATGACTCGATCTCAATTTTTTCTAAGAGTTCTTCAAGTTTATAGAATAGTCGTAGAGTAGATATTCGACGTGAATCTTATAAAATATAGATTATCGAATCGAACTTGATTTCTCTTTTTTCAAAGAACATATTTAACATATTAAAATATAGTAGATTTCATGCCGGTAGTTCTAGTGTTAAAGTGCAATCTATCACTTTTTGAAATACTGTTATACTTAACAATTAGATTTAGCACTAGAACTGCCGACGTTAAATCTATTATATTTCAATGTATTAAATAGGTACTGTAGGATTTCTTAATAATACGTTTAATGTCTATTATAAAATTTACAAATAAAAGTATGGAAAAGAATATAAAATAAATTGTAAGCAAAAATACGATGGATATATAATGTATCGGGTATTATCTAAACAGTATTTACTCACACAGGATTCGCCCACACAGGATCTGTCCACGCAGGATTCTAACCACTAAGAATATAATAAGACTCATAATCAGTATATCCACAGAGGATTCCAAACACAAAGAATATAATGACACACATTGTATCCACGGAGGAGTCCAACCACAGAGTGCCTCGTTGGCCTCTCGAAAAACAATGTGCGATCGGTACTCACGTTCATATATCTTATATGAAATAGGTCTTCAAACATTAGCATCCCACAGTGCTTATAAAAAACAGAAATCAAGAGGTGGAAAAGATGATCGATTGGGTAATTTGTGTTTTATAAGATCAACATAGAATATCTGCACTATGATTTTCCTATGAACTTGGAGAATTTCTGGAAAAGATTGGAAATCACTCATTTTGATTTGCTGGTAATTCTAGCGTTAGTATAAAGAAACTTGATAGTAAGCCATATTTCTGACTTTGTCATATGATTCAAATGAGTTAATTACAGGATATTAATAACTAGACTGCGGATTTTTATGCATTTATGACAAATTAAATACGGCTAAAATATACAAAAAGGACATAATATAAAAATATATCTAAAATATCTAAAGTATGGTATTTGTTGTAATATTTATTGAGTGCAATAAATCCCTAGACAGGTTTTCCTGTCTCACCTGTATTTGTGAAACTCGAAATTTGCATAAACATCCGCAGTCTATTAATAACATTTCGTTATATTACAGTACAACAGACAGAAGAGAATTCTAAATAAATAAATTGGTCAAGGAATAAAAACTTGAATGAAAGACAAACGATAATTTGTACCTCGTCTACCGTTCAAAATGCGCGCGAATTGTATACGATTTAACAATTGTTAGCAATAACAGTTTTTTTAGCAAAGATTTGAATAAAGTAGGGTACAAGATGTGTATAGATTATATAAAACAAAATTGTAGATGGAATGAAAGTTTGAACTTGGACCAAGTTAATTGGCATTGCTACTGTCATCGATTATTTTAATCGACTAAAATAATTTAGCAGTTTAAGCTATTTTTAGAAATAGCGTGATGTATGTCTTTATGAAATTAATTTCGATAAAAGCGCATGTTTTAGAGTAATTGGAGTATAAAGACCGATTGAATTAGTAGGAAATACACTTGGAATTATTTGCATCTGCGTTGGAAAGATTAATAAGGGTTTTTAAAAGAGAAATGCGAGAAGTTGTGATTTATTCTTTATTGTACCTAAGAGGGAAGGGAACGAAAAAAGGTAAATTTACTCGGGGCAGGTGTTACGGCTGGTTATGCTTCTACGGTCTCGTCCCTTCCTTCGTCTTTCTTAATAAATTAGTCCGAAGCACCGTAGCTTCATTCTCTCGATAACACCATTTCTGGTTAGTACAAAATATTTGCAAAATAATTCTTCGAGTTCTTACAGCTTTTTAACTAATTGTTTCATCTTAAATTACATGAGTACAGAAAGAATATTCATAATTTTGAAGCTAGTCAATTACGTTTAATTAAAAAAGATTTTCTGATTCCTTCAATTTTTAAAGTTAACTGCTGTTAAATACTGTTATTTTATTCGCAAATTAATTTCACTCTAAAATGTTGGAAAATCATATCGCTGGAATATTATTCCTTCCTATTTTATACGCTTTTCCATTTCCCTCGGACTTTAAGTAATCGTTTAATTCCAATCGTTGAAATTAAATTGGTGTACTTCCCGGAATTCCGTACAAAATTCATTTGTTGCTTCCCGAAGTTATGTTTCAGATTACGAAAGCTCGTATAACAGGATTTTCCAAGGGAGAAACCATAGCAGTGATTTCTTAGCGTCCTCATGGAAGACACCTTTGGCAAAGAGCTATTACCTTTTCTCACTCCTTTTCTTACCTCATTTTTATCTCATTACAAATAATAAAATGTATCACTGGTACCTTAACTTTCCTATTTCGAATTCTATTTTCTATTATTTAAAAAAAGTTGCATATTATTTCCAAAAACCGTTAATTAACACTTTACAGGAATTCTACTGGAATTAATACAAGCAGCGTTAGATGTACAGGCGGCCCTCGACTTTCGCACAATTCGCTATTTCCCACATTTGCGAAAATTCATTTTTTAATGATTTTTCTCGCTTTTCAAAAAAAATCGTTATTTCCATGCAATCACTGCCACCGAGTACTGTATCACGCATTCACAAATTGCCTATGATTTTCTAACATTATAATATCGTTTCTAATATCGCCTACTAGATGTCAGAGAATCTCATGTTCACAAAGAAATCACCTTAACGTCCAATTCTTAATATTTTTCCTGCATCTTCCTACTTTCGAATATTCAACATTCGCACAGATTTTCAGGTTCCAATTACAGGCGACCCTCGTCTTTCGCACAATTCGCTATTTCGCACATTCTTAAAAATTCAATTTTTTAAAGATTTTCGTCGCTATTTCAAAAATTGCTTCTATGCAGTCAATCTCTCGGAGTGTGGTCCCCAAATACAATATTAGGGGACACTGTGGTTCTCTACTATTGTAATATTGTCTCTAGTATTACCTACTAGATGTTAGAGAATCTCAAGTTCACAAAGAAAACACATTAACGTCCAATTCTTAATATTTTTCCTGTATCTTCCTACTTTCGAACATTCAAATTCGCACACATTTTCAGGGACCAATTATGTGCGAAAGTCAAGAGCCGATTTGACTTAAAATTATTCAAACACTTTATCATCGACGAATAAACACATTTTCCCTTTGAATTTCACAAGAATTTTCCTGTTGTTACGTAAAGGTTATTGCCGGAAGGTCACCGTGAACACTGTAACATAACGTTTACCGAATTAACGAATTCTTTTGGCTTCGGAATCGATGTCCGACATGAGTCAAGGTAGCGCTTCTCTTCCAGTCGAAAGTACTTGGTAACCTTGGCACTTGATATCATTTGATAGCCTTGAGATAACAAGCGTTTCTCTCCTAAGCATGAAGCAGCGTTGTTGCATTGAGCCGTCTGGCCTATTCATAGAAAGAACGTCCAAGGGTTATGTACACTGCGAACACCTTCCTCAAAGCCTTAAAACGCGAATTCACCGTTTTCAGCTGCGAGCGATTTTAAATGTTAAGGTCAGGGTCTTGAAACACGTTGTATCCTAGTGAAAAGGGTATTTTCATTGAAGGAAATTTTGATTCCAGTCATAAACTGTTTCCTTTCTCTACGATGACGATCAATTTTGTACTTTGGATATTCTGAGTTTTCAGCAGTCTTGAGTGCAAGTAGAATTGAGTTTTTACGTGATATTTCTTGTTATTGATTAACTAAAGTGTTCCATAGAATTTCCAAGATATGAAATTTTCGATGGACTGAATACAAAATAGTTGCCGACGCGTCCCGAGTCGAAAATTTCAGCCCAAAATCCTCCTAAATTACCAAATAACTTAGGATATTTAGGCTGAATATGGAAAAATATGTTACATATAAAAGAATGCAAATTTTAATTCCACAATCGCCCTACACTTGTTACTTTTTGCCACTTTTACCTAGTTTAGGATCAATTTAGGCTTCATACAGCCCAAAATAATCCTCAGCATTCTATAATGAGGAGCTTTAGAATTGGATTGGAATTGGAGTGGAATGATCAAGGTCGAAAAAAATTCTCGATATACTAAAAATTAATTTGGTTCAGGAGATTTACAATTTATATGGAATAAAATGATAATTTAATTCCAACTTGCTCCTGAAAGCCCTATTTTTAGAATATGAGTCGACAGACTTGGAACTTCTGAAATATTTTTAGGGGATGTCAGATTAAATTGGAATAAAAATTTTACCTGATCAGTCAATATAACTCCTAAAAATCATATTTACAGGACTTTGAGGCGCGTAGACACACTAGTTGAGGATTTTGAGGTTCAAAATGGTATACATAATTAAGCGGCCAATGAGAGATCAAAAGAATCTAGGATTTGAAGTTTCTTTTTAGGCTGGACTTTTCGACTCGGGGTAAAACGATGAGAGTTATTTTTGAAATATGCTCAATCGATATGGTATACTTAATTTATCGTGTTAGAATAATCGAGAATTCTGAATTGTGCGTTATTCGAGTTTATTTACGGATCGTGGAAAATAGCGAGTCATTTATACTCTATTAAGACCGATGCCTATAATTTTGATACCGCTGCGGCGAATAATCTATATATTCCGCTGAGTCATCGTTCTAGATATTTAAGAAGGTTCTACGTCAAAATAGATATAAATTCACGAAAATAACAGTCTTCTCATTCTATTCGTTTGATCTTGAGATATCATCAATCTCCTTTTTGAATAATGTAAATAATGAAGATTGTAAGTTAGAACAATATTATGTTTCAATTGGCAACGTTGTAATCGGTTTAATATCTCACGGAGATTTATAAGTTTTCATGTTTCGTCGAACTTCTATTAATTTTGTTACGTTTCGAAGTATGCAATTAACGGTGTCCTCGGTTGTTGCCAAGCGGGATTCCTTTCTGTAAAGTGCGACGAGTTGTACAGGGAATTTCAAAAGAAGTAGTAATTGCTTTTAGGGGTTGTTCTACTGCCTTGGATCCATCGATATTTGTCAAAAAAATATCCGCTGGAAAAATTTGCAAAAGGTTAGGACATTTTTTTATCGACTCATTGAATTTGTCTTGTTACGTAGGTGAAATGTCTGAGAGGAAATGAGTCAGGAACCTTTCTCACGCAAATTAACTTTTAATTGTATCTTCGCGACTGAGTTTTAGCTGAATAAGTCAGGTTTCCAGGTCTCTGACCTGTCTGGAAGAAACATGTGAGATGCCCTTACACGAAATTAAAAAATGGACTGGGTCATTGAACTACTAAGCAAGCCGCAGGTGGTTCTTTATCTATTTATTTTTATTCTTTATTCCCTAAATTTTGATTCTATTTATTCTGTATCTACTTAGTTTGCAACAATAAAGTAATATGCAACGTTATATTCGGCAGGGTTCATTAGAATCAACTTGTGCAAAAAAGTAGACGTCTAGGAGAAATTCTAATGGTACGAGGTGATAGAACAAACATCTTTCTATCATAGTTTATTTTACAATTGTTCTTTTTGAGTTATTTTATGATTTTATATATTGCTATGTGTAGCTTGCTTTACAAATACAGTTTATGTTTATGAGACATTTTTTGACAACATCACTATATTAATCAAAGTACTATATTTGTAAAAATTTGGTTATGTAAATAAATAATATCGTTTAATCCTGTTTACAACTTTAAGATTAATTCTAGGAGCAGCGTGAGAAATTATTTCCACTTCATTGATCGACCAGTACGTCAACCGTCGCGTGTTATCAAAACAGACTCGGCGGAACTCGCGACCGTAACCTACAGGTATCCTTTCCGCAAATCTTAACAATAAGGCATTTCGATTCTCGTCTCACCTCGCTATCAGTTGTCCTGTGACCGTCGACGAGTAACCAGTGCTCCGTGATCGGATTCAACTATTTTCACTTATTAGTGCGTGTATAATACTTTCGAAAACGAGATCCTGGATCACCGACTAACTCTCTTTTTGCGGGCTACTTCCTAATTCATTCTCACAGTGGTATCAACCCTTAATTGGCCCTTAGTCACCCTCAGCCACCAAAGCAGTTTCACCGTTGCCATTGTATTTCTACTCACAGCCACCAAAGCAAAGAATCAACACGTTTCTGAGGTACATATCATTTTTACTATGATTTTATTTGGTTTGTTCTAAGTGCGATTACAAATCGTTCTTAACGAGTCGCAAAGGGTTAAATACTCTAATTCGTAAGTAAGAAACTTTTTAACTTTAACACTAGATTTACGGATGTTGATTATATACCTATTTTTTCTGAAGTGAGCCAATTTGACTCACACAAAAAGATTGAAATGTTTTTGCAAAGAAAATAGTTCCCAATAAATTTAAATAAAAGATTTATTATTAAAGAATTCATTGAAAACCTTTTTCACTTAGAAACTCTGTTTTTTATATACATTTTCACTAAAAATGCTCTGTTCACGCGCGATGTACAAATCGAAATGATGATAGGAGTGGGTAGGTAAGAAAGATACTTAATGTACTTAGCGGAGGCGCGAAAACAAGAGGATGGCTCTCATACAAATAAACATCGTATGCACAGAGAGAAAAATTAGAGGAGAAACAAGTCACCTGCGCGCAGCTGCGGCTTGAAAGCTGCAAGATACCCTGGTCTGATGGAAGTTACAAATTTCATGTGTTATGCGATTAATTGTTAAATGTTAAATCATTTTATGAGCCAAATTGGCACACAACTGCAAAAATAGGTATACCACATTCGATAATGCGAAATGAAGGGGTATGCGGGGGAGAGGAATCAACATTTACATATATTTCATTATGTGACTAAAAAGCAACATATGTTTTTCAAAAATAATATTGAACTTTTCATAGAATCTAGTGTTAATACCTGCGCGCATATGGTTGGTAAATATTGGTTTAAAAGCTATAAAAAGTGCAGCGTCTGGCAACAAAAGAAGGATAGACTTTTATTTCTTCCAAATTGCTCTTTTTTCCTTCATATCGCCTTCGTGTTTGTTCACCATCTGAACGCCGGTTTTTATTAAACTTTCTGAAGGGTAGATCTGGATGGAATAGTTAATACGTATTTTTTTATCAATCTCTTCTTGTATTAAGGTGTTGAAAATGATTCCCATTACAACGAAATCTATCCATATAATTTTTCGGATGCTACGAAGATGTCAGTGAGCTGATTAAGGTGCCAGGTTCGCTCAAGGGCACTCCTAGGGAGGAAAAAATAAATAAACACTTGCTTTCCTTACTAGTTGCGACCCAGCCCTCTGTTTTCTAACTTTGGATAGTGTTAGTAAGGATGTCTCGTGTGTTTCTTTTCGAAAAGTCGGAGACTTGGAGGCCTGACTTATTCAGCTGAAATTCAATCGTGGAGATACAATTAAAAGTTAATTTGCGTGAGAATGGTACATTTGTGTCCCATGGTTCCTTTCAGATATTTTACGTAGGTAACAAGATGAATGCGATGAGCCAATAAAAAAAAAATCTTACCTTCTTGTGAATTTTACGGCGGGTTATTTTCGAAAATCTTCATGGGTCCAAGGGTGTAGAGCAATCCATGAAAGCCGTGACAATTACTTTTGAAACACCCTGTACATACAAGTCGACTCCATTTTGTTCCGTCGACATTCTCGCTATTTTAGGAACATACGAGATCCTAGAATGCACCCTGTTGGCCCTATTATTTATAGAAATGGCCTCGTGTCAACGCCCGGAATGATTTGCCAGTGAACATTGTGAGATGAATTTTTAAACGTCGCAAAATACACTTATTTCTTATGGTGATCGTGGAACAAGCTGAGTCGAGAATTTGAAAGTTTTTAACTTATAATTTATTTGGTTTACGTTGATGCTGATCTATTACAATATAGTGTAATTAAAAATTAAACCGTTTGATAGAGTTAATAGGTGTATCATTATACAATGCGTAAAGGGCATACAAAAATGAAAGTCTAAATTTCTCGACGCGAAGAATAATTGACTTTAACCACTGTTGTAATTACCGATCCATTTAGTCACAAGTACAGTTTAAAAATTTCTATTTTGCATTTAACTGTAATGACTTTGTTTTCCAGTGGCTAGTTTTCTAGAGATATAATTTCGTATTTGAAAGATAATCATATTTCTTTATTAATTATTGGAGTAAAAAGATAAGACACATAAAGTTATGTTTATTTAAAGGTGAATTTACTGTACTACTACATGTACAAGTCAGTACTTAACACTAGAACGACCGGCGTTAAATCTATGATATCTAAGTATATTAAATAAATACTTTGAAAAAAGGTTCAGCTGAGATTTCTTTGTTATGAAAATTTTTCCTCTAAAATTATTTCCAGCCTAATCATTAGTCTTTAAGGTAGTTCTAGCTGGATTCAGAACTAAAAGTTTATTTTTTCATTAGAAAATGAAAAAAATTGCGTAAGGATTAATGCAGGGGCTAACTTCACAGAGGTCATTTCATTCACTTTTTAGACATTAAAAAACATCTTTCTCTATAACTATGAAGTAAACAATTATGAAAAAAATTCAATAATATTCCAACAGCATAAAATAATACATTGCTAATTTTTTATTAGAATCCATCGACTCGTGTTTCCATTAGAAAAATAAAAAAAGATTTTACGGACTCAGCAAAAATGTTTTTCCATAAGGCCCATGGTAAATATGTTATTTTTAAACACGATTGATTCATAAACCGTGTGGACGAACTTGTTGAGATTCCGGTTATAATTATAAAATATCACGAAGAATATATTTTCAAAATTTTAAGGAAATCTGTCGAAAAATGATAAGTGCCTAAAACTACCTTAAATAGTCCGTTATGTTTGAATGTTAGACAAACGTATTGGTTTAACCCTTTGAGGACGACGGGCGAATATATCCGCCCTGAGAAAAAAATTGGTTATAGTTTGTCGGTACATATATAAACGGTTAGAGTTGAAAAATTAAAATATAATCGTTGAAATATTATTTTACAAAGAGTAAATTTCAACTTGTATACATTAGCAGACTGTCTTTCCGATGAAAAAGTGATTTTTCATCGCTAAATAATTGATTGTTTCTCGATATTCAAAAATGCTTCCATCCGCAAAGGGTTAAAACATTGATCTACTTTGTATCTGTCAACTGTATTTCATTGAAATAAAGGTTATTATTATTATTATTGAAAAAAGGGGAATCAAGAGGTGGAAAATACCATCGGTTCGGAAATCTGTGTTTTATAAGATCACCTTAAAATTTCTAGGCTAGGACTCTCCTATAAACTTAGGGAATTATTGGAAAAAATTGTGAATAAGTCATTTTGACTTGCTTGGTCGTTCTAGTATTAAATAAGGCATGCAGTTAAACGAACTTATTGCGCCGTGAATTCGTTTCTCAATCTTTATTAGACAAGTGAAATTAATTTCGTAAAATTCTCTACCGTCGATTATCGGCTTTTATCTGCTGATAATTATAACAGTAGATACATAAACGAATATTAAGTGTAGATATAAAGTCGTTAAATTCCAAAGTAGAAACTAAGTCAATAGAAAATGTACTGTAAGGGAAAGTTACATTGAGTGCACCTTGGCATGCAACTGAAAATATTTAACAATGTTCATACTAATTTAGTGGAATTTCATTATGTGAGAATCGAAGCAGAATTTTTTACCGATACAAGAAGAATTATATATTTTGTCACCAAAAAAAGCCGACAAAATTTGGCAAAGATTCTCATTGGCGTCTATTACGACCGACTTCGATCGAAGTTATCGCAGTTGAAAATGGAACATCTCTTTGGAGACGTTTTCCAAAAAACAATCAAGTTTCTTGAATGCCAAGTAATAATTTCGTCACATTGTCACACAACTGGGCGCATTTTAATCAGATACCACGTTAGAGGAATTTCTGATTTGACGGAAATAATTCTCTATTTCGTAATTTAAACGAGAGACCAGAAGCATGTCTTTACGATTGCGTAATTGCGACGAAGAGCGAAGTCCGTGCAATTAAATCAATTTGTTCCAGTTTTTGGAAACAAAGGCCTTTTGTCTTCGTTGTGAAACGAAGCTAAATATTATACGGCTGCACATGTTCCACCTTATTCGTTCGAATGACAACATTGTTCACCGATCGTGCGGAAATTTGGGCAGAGTTTAACTTTGTTTATCGTTGATTGCATAGTTCGATTGATTGAATAGACTGAAGCTAAAAATAGGACGTCGAATAGCATCAGACATTCCTTTCAAATGAAACTTTTCTCAAAATACATAATTTTCAAAAAATTATCAAACCACGAATAAATTAATTGAATAAAAAGTTCTTTAGGCTTCTAATATTTTGATTGTGTAATTAATTTATATATATCGCATCACATTGAGAGAGATACGTCACATTTTATTTTCTTCCATAACAAAATTTATTTCAATTTTGATTCAAATCTCTTTAAAAAAATGTGCGCTTCTTTCCTTTGTATTCTGCAATTTTCCCCATTTTTTTTTCTTTCATATTTATTTGGTAACCAGTATATGATACATATTTCGTGGAACCATTTGAGTTATTTCAATCAAGATATCCAATTCACTTTTGGAATAATGGTTTCCTACCGTTCGACACAGTGATCGTTACAATTCTGATCACTCCGATGTCACTTTAATAGTGGCATGTCCCTTTTTCTTTTCTGATGAATGAAAATAAAAACTAGTAAAGAAGATTTTGCCAAAGGTACAATGACAAACCATAAAGTAGGAATGATTACCACTGTATAGATATTAATGATAATGATATCTATCTATAAAATAATATATTGTTACGAGTCGACCGCGCACGCCTTGTCCTTTCAGACATAATTAAATAGAACACAATTAAAAAGCGATAACTTTTATTTAAGGGAACACGTCCGTCTACCAGGACTACCAACCGTAGAATCTCTAGTCTTTTTATTTAACAAACTATTGACATGTCTCGTTACCCAGTAACATTGAATCTACTGGGTGCTTCGTAACAATATGTAATATCTATGATATCCTCATAATGATATTATATCAATGACAATCATAATTATGCAATAATAAAAATTATATAAAGTCCCCGTTTGGGCTCCGGGGAAGAATAGGCCCAAGGTATCCCCTGCCTGTCGTAAGAGGCGACTAGAAGGGGAATTAGTTCAAAAAAGTAGAAACAGAAACTAGATTCTATTCGAAAGTTACTATGTAATAATAGAATAATTGTCAATTTTATGGAGAATTTCCGTGTACTCACCGTCAGCCCACCCTCCAATGTCATTATAACACCGTGCGCAATAATTCAGAAGTGATTCCTGAAATAATAACTTAATTTAACCCTCTATGGGCCCAATTTTCTGTGATATCTAAAGATTAGTTGCACGATAGAACATTAGAAAATAATAAACGTAATATTATAAATAATAAATTGTACTTGATTTTGAAACGTTGGATTGCAAAGAACTCCATGGTTTTGAAGAGCTAACTTTAACCCTTTGCACTCCAATGTCCCACCTGAGGGGACGTTGTAAGTTTAACATATCACTCTGTTGCACCCTCTAAGGGGACCATGGATTTATTAGTAATTACAGAGCATGAACTTACTGCACCCCAAGATTTTAAGAAATATATGTTTACCTGAATTTTCTATTGAAATTGCACAAAATAGAAAATAGTAAAGTACTGACAAGTTGCTACTAGATAACTTCAGAGATGGCTCGGAGTGCAAACGGTTAATATTTGAGAAAATTGAAAAATCGATATTGAAAAATAAACGCTTAGATTTTTTTGTGTTACTTCAAAGTTACAAGAGCTCATAGAGTGTTAATACAATATTATTGGTACAGAAATAATTTGACCGTCACGTGACCCATTGATGCTGTCAGTAAAAATTGAGATGGCTCGCGGCATGGGGTGTGGAGTGAGTTTCACTTGGATCGTCTATCCTCATCATATCGGTCTGCAAACCTGAAGGTCGGCCAATAACAACCGAGAACAAAACACTTCTTTCGTCATTCACATGACGATGTAACAAATGTGTGTTTTTTTTCGGCCAATAGGACGTTAGAATCGAAAATGAGGTGCGAACGAGAAATGTCTCTATCCGCCAGGCGAATCAGACCAAAAAACATGTCAGAGGACGTCTCAATTTTTGCAAACTCTATTTTTAATTGAATATATTTTGGAAAGACTTCAAAATTTCTTTTTTTATTTATCACTTCACGAGTGTATTTCTATAGCATTCCTATATATTTCATGTTGAAATAAAATGTGATAATATTGATTATTGTAGTCCGTCACGCTTGATTGATCGGAGATGTCGTTGCTAAAAAGAATGGGATGTCGAGTAACTCGTTTCATTCGTTCGGAATGAAGTTTATCTCAACGACGAGGTGTGGGAATTTTTTTGCAGTCGGAGACGGAACACATGATCTCTTTCCAATAATTCAGAACTGCTGACGTCTTTAAGAAAAAATTCGGTAAAAAGCTGCATAGTATTTATTATTAACGACTTCGTGACGTCCAGACAGAAAATATCCAGGCATTTTGTAGTTATTTAAATTTACGATAGAATTCTGAGTTGAAATAATCCATTATTGTATCTCTTATTAATTTGTACGATATTATTTCATTCAAACACATATATTGTTCACATGTTTGTTATTTTTAAAAACAAAATTCAATTGAAAGGTAAATAACTCTTTTACAGGGATAAAATAGCTATGATAATTTTCAAAACGTTGCAAATTCATCTTTGGCAGTTATTAATGTCTATATTGTATTCGATGCAGACTGCAATCTGTGATCCATGTAAAGAGGAGGCTCGATAGAAAACAAACGGTGCAAATTAGTGTTTACCTGTTCGCGGTTTTATCGGGCTATGATTGCATTACTTCGCCAAAATGAATCTTAACCCAGAATCTCGGTGAATAACCGCAAATACGCTTTTAAATTGATGAATCTGTTTCACATGTATTTTAAATTCCATTTAAATGGTTTATTACTTTAAATATTGGCATTTTATTTAACATTTGGAAAATTCTTTTAAAATTCTATAATACTAAAGAATTCCCTATTCTAAGCCTCATTGATCTCAAATTGAAGGTATTTTTCTACTTTAATTGAACATATTATTTCAACAACAGTTAGAATCTCCTTGCAATATCCTTATTTCAATGGTTGGACAATTTCATAGGTGTCAAGATACAATTATTTTCTCATTTTCATATAAGAAGTGTACCAACTTCTTACAAATCCTTTAAAACTGCAATATCCTAGCAATCTCATTGTTACCAATGCCCACGTATCTTCGTAGGAGCCTCCATTAACACCTTAACAATTTCCCCCAACACTCCATCACAATGGAATCCCGATATTTCCATCGATACCAGCCCATAACTATCCCATACTCCCTTAACACCAAACGTACCGTCACTTTGTGTATATAGGTACCGTAGCTGATCATTTAAACGAAATAACAATAATGTACAGGTAACCCTCCTATAACACGGTAGATAAGCTCCTAGAAAATGCCGTGTTGTGTGAAACCGTATTGTATGAGACCCAGAGCCAGTACAAAAAGAGGAGATACGTTTCGAAAACTTATTAAAAGCAAATATTTTTTTAATTCTACATAAACAACTTAATTTTTATTAAAAATATAAATGCAAAAAATATAAATTAGTTTAGTGCAACTATAATTTAATTAATTTCTTCATCGTCACTGCTCAGTATGGTCAGTCGAGAACGTTTTTTTGGTGGAATAACATCGCCTTCAATTTCAGAGCTCTTTTCTTCATTTAAAGTTTTTGTATCTTCTTTCCTCTTTAAAAAATCTGTAATTTTACTTTGCTTTCTGGTTCTTACCGAGTCAATGTTAATTTCTCCTTTATATCTTAAAGATGAAGAAGTTATTCTTTGACATACATATTTTTTGCTGGCTAAAAATATTTATTTATTAAAGAAATCTTATATATTAATCAACAAAATAATTTCCATAATTTTCTAACACTTTCGCCAGTGTAAAGGTAGTTGTTCGATTCCCTTTTTAAAAGAGTCCTTCGATTTTTCGTTAAAATATGTTTCCAATTACGTTGTCATTTCTCCAATTTTGATTACTTTTCGGTACCCCTAATATAATAGATTTCACGCTGGTAAATCTAGTGTTAAACACATTTAATCTCAGAAGCACATCAAATACCTAAATTGAATACTAAAACATTTAGAAAATGAATAAATCCTCAGATGGAGGTCCTGGAAGACAATGGGTTAATAGTATCATAAAATTTTATATTTTTATTTCGTTCAACCAGTCACTTTACCAGCCATCCCGAGACGAAATTTTAGGTCAGTCTTCGTCTTCGAAGTCCTCAATGAAGATTTTGAGACTTATCTAAGAATTCCTGGATCGGTAAATACATATAATTTAAAAACAGGTTTAGTCCTGAAAGTTGTAGTTACGCGCCGATTCCGCACTTTGAGGACTAAAACTGGCTTTATTAATTCATTTTTAATCGTAAAAAGTCTCAATACTTAAAATAAAATTAAACCCATAAAAGTTCTCAAAACCCTCATAACTCTAAATAAATCTTCAAAATTCTCAACTATTTCAAGAGCATAGGAGAGGGGGAGAAAATTGCAAAAATGTAGCAGTTTTAAGTCTGTTTATCATAAAATGAAAAACAAATGACAAATAATATTCATTTAACATAAATAGCTATAACTGGTTACATCTAGTTATGTAGAATATACAAATGGATAATTATTGATGTCAAATGAATATTATTTATCGTTTTTCTTCATTTTATGATAAGCAGGCCTAAAACTGGTACATCCATACAGAATTATAAATACTTAAAATAAATGTACAATTAAAACCGAAATAATTATTCAATTAGTTATAAATGTATATTATACTATTTTTACAATGACAAGTATGTGCGAGAACAATTACCATCGCTATAATGGACTATATTACTATGATCTTTAGGATTATTATGAACGTTGTGTCATTACAGTAAAACTGACGTTTTTATGCTGGCAATTTAAAGCACTTTAAATAAATTCTCAGGAATAATTGAAAAAAAAGAACATATTTGCAATGGTTCATCCATACTAACTTATGATAGGACTATCAAGTTGAAAACTTGAGGCTTTTACGTGGATCGAATTATGTACGACTTTCTAATAATATCTTCAGAAACCTCATTGAGAATTTTGAGGTTTCTATTTGAATTAAAGTAATTGTTTAAATGTCGGTTTAGTCCTCAAAAAACTCATTGAGAATTTTGAGGTTTCTATTTGAATTAAAGTAATTGTTTAAATGTCGGTTTAGTCCTCAAAATCCTCATTGATACTTTCTGAGAACTATATTCGCATTCAATTGTAGGCGGCAAATATCTACATCAAAGAAATGAGGACTTTGGAGACTTAAAAATATACTAATATTTCGACTCTGGATGGTACGGTTAAAATTAAAACGCTATCAGTGTATCAGTTACCCTTGCAACGTTAGAATCTCTAGCAGCCATTGGCACCGAAAGATATTCTTCCCTTTCGCAATCAGCAGTACTTTTAACCCATGACGATACTAGTGCAGTTAGGTAACCGAGGATACATCAAAAGTTACCGTGACTTGGCATTAGTACCAGGAACCATCGAACCACGGACATTCGACGAATCAGTTATCCGTTGGTTGCGACGATGGTAACTCTTCGATCAAACATTACGCGTTTAACCTGACCGATCATGGACTGGATTCGTTGGATTTTCCAAACCTTCAAAGATTGGATACTGAAATTAAATCATCCGAATAAAATCGACAATCTTAAAGTCCATGCTTTCGAAACGAGAATTCCTATCGAAACGAATCACGCGAGTTGTCTCGACCAGGAGATATGGAGTCAATGTTTCCTCACCGATGCACCGGTTCTTCGTGACCTTCTTTTCGGTGTGACCACCGAGCGTGATATCTTCGACGTCATTTGCAGAATCAATCGATTGATTTTCTGCCATGTGATCGTTTCCTGGGCCTATTTTGAGATTTGAGTGGGCGGATCGTCCTTTTACGGTGAAAGAGAGAATCTCTTACGAAGGATTCTTACACTGATGTCTTTCTTGAAGGATTATGTAAGAGTAGACAAGAATTTGGTGCTTCTCGATGGTGAGAATTTTCGATGTGCTGAGAAAGTGATATATGGGAGGAGTTTAATTATGGAGAATTGTACATACGAATGAGATGTATGATTAAAGAGTCATTCTGCAAGGAATTGTGGTTTTTTAGAGTATTGCGAATTCTTGGATGTTTTTCAAAGGCTATGTACCTGATACGCGTACTGTGATATTTATAGAAGGTTTATGAAAATTATGTAACTTGGAGAATATGTCTTTTTTTTAAACCATGAGTATTAACACTAGAACGACCGGCGTTAAATCTATGACATTCAAATATATTAAATAAGTACTTTAAAAAAAGAGGAATCAAGAGGTGGAAAATATGATCGATTCGGAAATTTGTGTTTTATAAGATCAGCTTATAATTTCTAGTCTAGGACTCCCCTATAAACTTAGGGAAATATTGGAAAAAATTGTGAATAAGTCATTTTGACTTGCTTGGTCGTTCTAGTGTTAATGATATGTGGTTACCTAGGAGGAGATAGGATTTATTATTTTTTAAAAATTGATTTTATTTTAAATTTAAGATTCATACAGAATTCTTATTATATAGGACTATGTTTTTTCTTATAGGTTTTTAAGTTAATTCTCAAAATTTGTGGCGAATATGAAATCGGAATACTATGTATCAGCATTTCGCGATACGACGTGATATTTTTGAGAATGGACTTACCACTGAAAGCTAAAATTAAATCTATTCTATCTCACCTCGCTTAAATATCTTTCACTGAGTTTTATTACAATTCAAAAGTGTAGAAATTAATTTCACCCACGTAACTAATGGAGTTCAGATTATCATTCGCAAATTTTTTACAATATTTTATCGCCAATTAAACAAAATTCGTTGAAAGCCATTAATACATTTTCTCCCTCAATCGCTGAATTTTCTGTAATCAAAAACTCCATTTCGAATTCTAATCGTAGTAAATTTCATCGAAATTGAATTTACATTTATTAAAAAATAAATGACATTTAGAAAAAGTAAGTGGAACAAATTTCTGCGATATTAATCATGCGAGAAGTGAATGAAACATTTTTTAGAACGAAAAATTATACTCTCTCAAAAACTTTTGTCTAATTACAGTACGACGTTTCTTGAGATTTTTCGCATGAAAAAATCCAAGAGATTTCATGAAATGGTAAAATCGCTTTAGATCCCTCTACGTCATTCCATTGTGAATTATTCGAGGCTTAAGTTTCGGGGTACTTAACCCGCAACAAAGAGCAACTCGTGCAATGGCCGACATGCTAACGCATTCCTTTGTCTACCGTGCCTACATCGCTTTCTGTTAATTTGACTTTCTCTCAATAAATTAGGTACAATTGTCCGATTGTTCCTACGCGATTTGGAATTAGCGGTGGAACGTTACTTGTTGAAGTCTTAACGACTTTGAAGAGTTTTTTGTACAGAATTGATCTTTTGTGTTTTGAGAAGAATCTCTCATTTCACAAATATGTGAAATTAATTGAGTAAACTTTGCTTTTGTTGATTATTTAGATGTTCGTTGATCAAGATTATAGAGATTGTAATATTTGAATGAAAATATCAAATTATTTAAAATTAGAAAGGGTGAGTATGCCCGAGTCGAAAAGTCCAGCCTAAAAAGAAACTTCAAATCCTAGATTCTTTTGATCTCACATTTGCCGCTTAATTATGTATACCATTTTGAACCTCAAAATCCTCAACTAGTGTGTCTACGCGCCTCAAAGTCCTGTAAATATGATTTTTAGGAGTTATATGGACTGATCAGGTAAAATTTTTATTCCAATTTAATCTGACATCCCCTAAAAATATTTCAGAAGTTCCAAGTCTGTCGACTCATATTCTAAAAATAGGGCTTTCAGGAGCAAGTTGGAATTAAATTATCATTTTATTCCATATAATTTCTAAATCTCCTAAACCAAATTAATTTTGAGTATATCGAGAATTTTTTTGGACCTCGATCATTCCACTCCAATTCCAATCCAATTCTAAAGCTCCTCATTATAGAACGCTGAGGATTATTTTGGGTTGTATGAAGCCTAAATTGCTCCTAAACTAGGTAAAAGTGGCAAAAAGTAACAAGTGTAGGGCGATTATGGAATTAAAATTTGCATTCTTTTATATGTAATATATTTTTCCATATTCAGCCTAAATATCCTAAGTTATTTGGTAATTTAGGAGGATTTTGGGCTGAAATTTTCGACTCGGGTGGAGTTCAAAGATCGGAGTTTTAATTTGCGGGTCCGAAGTTGAGTCGCTCGTCACCTCTGGGAAAGTCCTATGTGACATGCAGACCCCAGCTTCGGTGGTTTGGAACACCCTAAAACGCTAGTTTCTGTGTGAAATGACCGTAGTAATTAAAGCTAAAGAAGTAGACAAAATTTCAAAGTTGAAATTACTTTGATAAAAAAGCTACGTCGACTATAATTCAACGCAGATTTTCAAGTAGTCAATAACATAAATAAATTACGGTATTTTCATTCAGAAAATATAATAAGAAATCGCACTTTGAGATTCAATTAAGGAGAATTATCAATTTCACCCGTGTAATTACAAAAACGAAAATTATCAATTTTTCTAACACTCTGCTATTAATTATTGCGTATAAAATTATATATGCACCTTGATAGAAAAATAAGAGGTTAAGAAATTTCTGAAAAAATACCAGTAATTTAATAATTTTTCTAATGCACAATTATCTATGACAATCACCATAAAGTAATTTTTAAAAAAACTTCTAGAAATAGTACAAATTGGCCCCATAAGTATTGTCTCTTTATCTAATTTCATGGAGCAGTGAAAAACACATTTAACACTAGATTTACGGAGCCAATTTGGCTCATTCAAAATTTGATTACGATATATAATAACATATTGGTTGGTTAGTTTTTTAATAATAAATCTTTCATTTAAATTAATTTGGAACTCTTTTCCTTTGGAAAAAACTTAAATTTTCTTGTATGAGTAAAATTGGCTCACTTCAGAAAAATAGGTATATCAACATCCGTAAATCTAGTGTTAAAAAGACCATATTTCTTATAAGAAATTGGAATTAACTAATGAAAATATTGTAAATTGGCCCCAATAAGTATTGCCTCTTTATCTAATTTTATATAGCAATGAAAAAATATTTTAATACATTGTATGCGGGCGATGTAAAAGTACGTTTTACGAAAACTGTGCACAGGCCGTGTAAAAAAGGGGATTCGTGGAATTAATCACTTCGGTTTGAAAAGTCAAGTATATTTTCGAATTCAGAAAGTAGGCAGTTTTCAACGTATACTAATTTTTTATAAAAATCAAATTCGTGAAAATTGTTCAACAAGTTTCCCTCTTGAGTCTTAATGAGATGTTAAAAAACACCCGTATACAATGTGTTAAAAGAGCACGTTTTTCATGATAAATTAAAAAAAAGCCGAGTGTCCAGAAAGCGTTTACGTAAAGCTAATATTCATGGTTATCATTTGATAATATGACTTTAAGATTTGTGAGGTGAATCACGGTGAACGATGTGTAGGCGAAGACAATTTCACAGAAGGCTTTAGAACTGTCTGCACGAGGAAACACGTGACGCGTACAGTTTTGTGTTTTCTTTTGCTCGTAAATTAACAGAACCCATGGCGAGGCCCATGACAGCCCTTCTCGGGACGAGAATCATTATGTTATGTTTTTACGTGTACCCAGAAACTTAAATTAAACTCTTACACACAAACCCACCCTCAACTGTAGCCAACGTCTGTTTTTCTTTAATCTCAGGACATTTGTAGATCGCGAAAGTTTTGCTTTACTTAAATGTAAATGTTCTGTTGTAACTTTAAATTTAAATAATAATTTTTAATACTAATGATTAACTTCTTTTATCAGTTGAATATTCTATGGAGAGTTGTTACAGAGAAATTGATATGGTTTTGTATAATATTATAAAGAATAGTTAAAATATTCTGTGCTCGATATTTCCTGACTAATGAATTATTTCCGCGAACTTTATGTTCTTAAGAAGAAGCGTTGTAAACGTCGCGGTGTTCTAAAAATGCAAATGTCTTTCTTGGAGGTCTGTGAGTTTATTTTCAGAATGTATCACATGCTGCGCTTCACGGCTTGGTTTCTGATAACTTATTTTACTCGTCTTTCGAAGTCGTCGTTATATTTTCATTTTTATTGTTAGTCCGAATTGCTACTAATCTAATTTCATACTAATTACAATGATCACGATGAACTAATTACGATGAAGTTGAAACATTATCTTCATCGAACCTCTGGCTGCAAAACTTCAATATTATAGATACTATTAAAATTATCAATGCAGACAGAAACAGAGAATTTTCTATTCGGTATAAACTATTTTGCCACCATTAACCAGTTAACTGTGGAATTTTGTTTTAAAAATCCCTCACGGAGCGTGAAATAAAAATCAAGCAATGGAGCGTACACACGTTGAACGCAAAACCAATGCACTTATAAATTCTTCGAGAAAAGGAAAATGAAACGTGGAAAAATTACATTTTTGTTCGTACAAAATGTAGAATTTTGTGACAAAAAGGTTGCCGCAACAAAACTTTAGATTGACGTGTACACGCGTTGAACGTAAGTCTAATGCACTTATTATAAATTCTACGAAAAAAGGAAAATGAAACATGGAAAAATTACATTTTTGTTCGTTAAAATATGTAGAATTTTGTGACGAAAAGGTTGCCGCACCAAACCTTTGGATCGACACGTTGGACGCAGTTAAATGGTTAAAAAAATCTCATCGCGTCATTAACCCCGTTTTGAAGACTCTTCCACAACCAAAATGGTATAATCTTCACCAATCTAATATCATTATTACTTAACATGTCTATCACAGATTTTTTTTCTAAATTTCCTATCTGACAATAAGGAATAAATAACTCATTCATGAATTGAACGTTTCTATATCTCTCCTATAGACTGCACCCTACAAAAACTCAATACTTACTTCAATACAAATTAAAATATAAATTTAGTGCTGTACAAAAACTGAATAAAAGTAGTCGTCCAGAATAGAGCAGATCGTACGAATCCTATGTATTTTATACCTCAATGAACACATTAACACTAGAACTACCGGCCTCAAATCTAACATATTTTAATAAATTAAATAAGTACTTTGAAAAAGGGAGAATCAAGCGGCGGAAAATTTGATCGATTGGATGATTTATGTTTATTGATTTAGACGTAGAATATTTATCCTATGACTCTTATGTAAACTTGGAGAATTTTTTGAAAAAATTGTGTACCAGTCATTTTGACTGGTTTGGTAGTTCTAGTGTTAATCTTCTCTTTGTTCAACGTCTTCCTCCACCATCTGCAAACTTGCAATTAATGTAATACCGCACTTCAAAATCCAAGTGTGTTATTTTAAAACACATAAACGTATTATTTCTTTGTAGTCACTTTTTAGACGTTTCCCGGTGTGTTATTATTTAACACAGTACATATGTGTTATTTTGAAGCATGTAGATGTGTTATTTTAAAATATAAATATAACACACATGTACTGTGTTAAGTAATAACACACCGGGAAACGTTTAAAAAGTGACTACAAGGAAATAATATGTTTATGTGTTTTAAAATAACACACTTGGATTTGCAGTGCGTATCTGATCTCCTCTCATTAATTTCTCATTTAACATCAATTCAACACAAATGATATTTCAGTTAAGCGTTTAAAACGATCTAATTTCACAGTTCAATTAATCCAATCTAGTATTTTCCACGACAAAAAGTAACGATGAATGTATGTAGCTTGATTCAGGAACGCGAGGGGTTAATCCAATACCAGCTGAAATAAAATTACGTATCCAGCACGGGGAATAATACCGTAAGGTACGACATTAATAGACGGCCGCATTTGCGAGCTTAATATGACAGTTGATTCGAGGTCACGAAATTCGATACGTACGGTCGTTACGGATAAAACTTTCTGTCATTCGACTGAAATAATACTTTGATTGTAGCCATAAATGTGTCTGCAATTGTTGTATTCCGTGTTGTGGTTTACTTTATTTTTCAAGACACTACTTTCGCGTTCGGAGATTTAACAAACTTAACCCTTTCGCAGCGGACGGGACATGTGCTGTCCCAGTCTGAAAAATGTTTGATATTACGGCTGGGACAACATGTGTCCCAGTTACTGAAAAACATTTGGGGCAGAAAATAACGACAAGTTGGGCCCCAAACTGATTCTCAATCGTTCTGAGTCCATTTTCTCATCTCGATCGTCCCCGATCTAATCAAACAAGCGACAACTGTTACGGTTGCTTAGTTTTCGGCATAAAAATTATTTTATCTAATAATCGCTTGGAGGAGAAATAACTGATCCCGGTAATGGGGCGCACTCGGACTGGATTTTTCGCCGTATTGAAAGGGTTAAGGTAATGTAACCGCGAGATGCGGATTGTCAGCGATTCTAGTGTTGTATCCCACTTCTGACACCAAATTTAATGTTGTATGCCGTGGATGGTTAACAACAGTTTATTAAGAAAGAACTATTACGCGCTCGGAGTTTTAACAGTTCAAGGGTGACGTCGTCGCGTGATGCCGACTGTCAGCGATTCGATGCAAAATTCCTGATTTAGTCTGTCTGCATTTGGTAATGGGACTTGCCTTTTAACCCTTTGCGGTCGTATGTCTTCTCTCAGCCACCACAGCAAGGAACCATGCAAATTCTATACTGTATTCATTCATTTATCAATTTACACTTTCTCTAAACGAACCTAAATGCCTAAGGAACCTATTCACGAACCAATTCGGTACTCCTATCAATTGGAGATAACGAAATCCAATCTAAACAAAAGCTGTCACCCCGCACTCGCCATGCAAGATGCTGCGCTGTGGCGAGTCAGTCGCCTTTGGAGCGTAAAGAAATCGACAACGTTCGGCGATAGTAGAATTCCAAAGAATATTGTATAAATTGTGTTTAACAGTAATAAGACATTCTCGCTTGTTAAAATATTTCAAAATAATACTCCAAAATGGCAAAAAGAAAGTTACCGCAAGAAGTGTTCTGTGAAACTGAAAATAGGGATGAAGAGTTTTATTTTGACCCCTTCAATACAGACTCTGCATATAAGGCGTCAGCTAGAAGAGAGAACAGGACGCCTATGACACATTTTATGTTTTTTCCGAAAATTGGTGGGACAACTGGTTGGTGGTTATCGTGATGGAGTACAATCAAAACTAGGAAAACCA
Organism: Cerceris rybyensis; assembly: GCA_910591515.1. NCBI lineage: Eukaryota > Metazoa > Arthropoda > Insecta > Hymenoptera > Crabronidae > Cerceris > Cerceris rybyensis. The sequence goes on from OU342790.1 coordinate 20,403,429, forward strand.
TCGACCTCAGATAAGGAGGAAAGACTGAATGGAAAACTGCACATATTGTGGCATTGTGAAGACGTAAAAAGTAAAGATTGCGCAGTATGTTCAAACAGAAAGATTAAGGGCGGAAGGCGCCAAACCAATTATTTTTGCGATACATGCAATCGAAAACCAGGCCTGCATGTTGGAGATTGCTTCGAAAAATACCACACGATGGAAAACTATAAAATATAATTTTTATACAAAAACGTGACATTAGATCACTTTATTGAGTAAACATACATCTACAGTTCACAAAAGAACTACTAAATCTTCTTTATACTTCGTAATCTTGCATGTTATGTATCACTGCTCCTTCGACGGAAATTAATTCCGACCAGTACGATACCCATGTCCAAATTTAATACGACCGCAAAGGGTTAAAGGACCTTAAACTAGTGTGGTGGGAGGTTTGGATGACTCTGACTTCTCGTGACTAAGGTTCCAAAAGGGCGATCGCTTTTCCAGCGACTTTCGCGAAGACCAAAGGTCTTGAAAACATATTTTGAGGGAAAAGCGATGACGGAATTGGAAGATGACTAATAGTTCCCTTTTGGACCTTGAATCACGTTGATGATTATTTGGAGCTAATATCTTATTGTTAGAGAAGATAGCGAGTTTGAGAAAACATGAATTGAGTTGGTATCCAACACTAGACATTTTTCTGATTTTGGTAACAAGACCGATCTTTTAATTCTTTGAGGCACGGTGGAATTAAAAGCATCCCACCTCTTCGATGCGTAAGGATGCATGGCGCGATATTTTTTGTCCCACTTCCACAATTTATATTATTTTATAACTTTGTTAACCCATGTGCATCACAAGCGCATATATGCGCGCACTTTTTCTGGTCACTGTCATCGAAATGCATTTATGCACTCGCATTGTGAGTGAATAGCAACACATAAGAACAGTCCAAATTATTTATACAACATTCGTCTGTTGAGACTTAGATTTAACACTAGATTTACGGAGCCAATTTGGCTCATTCAAAATTCGACTATTATGTGTATAATATATTAGTTGGTTAATTTTTTAATAATAAATCCTTCATTTAAATTGATTTGGAACTGTTTTCTTTGGATGAAACTTCAATTTTCTTGTATGAGTTAAATTGGCTCGCTTCACAAAAATAGGTATATCAACATTCGTAAATCTAGTGTTAATATAAAGAAATCTGATAGTAAAAATATATTTTTGAATTTGTCATGTGATGCAAATGATAAGTGAAAATGAAATGAAAAAATAAACCAACTTTGGTCAATTAAAAAAACAGAAATGTCTGTGCAACGTAGGTCATTTTATTTTTTGACTTCCTCAAAGAGTTAACACTAGACATAGCGGCGTTAAATTTGTCATACTTCAATATAGTAAATAAGTATTTTGGGAAAAGAGGAAACAAGAAATGGAAAAAGTGATAGATTCGATGACTTGTGTTTTATAAGATGAACGCAGAATATCTGCTCTGTGAATCTTCTATAAACTTTGAGAATTTTTTGAAGAAATTGAGAACCAGTCATTTCGAATTGCTTGGTAGTTCTAGTGTTAAGGGTTTTTGACACTGTGGTAGGAGGTTCGATGATCCCGACTTTTTGTGAGTAAGGTTCCAAAAGGACAATTACTTTTGCGATGACTTTCGTTAAGATTGATAATCTTCAAAACTTATTTTGGAGGAAAAGCGATGATGAAATTGCAGATAAGTAACAGTTTCCGTTTGGACCATGAATTACGATTAGTAATATTTGCCTATTATATTTTAAAGAATTATTAATTATTAATATTAATTATTCCGTATTTGATTGTAAGATATTGGAAGAACGGAGACGAGTCCACGGTAGATCGCGTGACTGCATATTTTCAAGTTTTAGAGGATTTACACTTACGTAGCTATCGGCGAAACTAGGGTTCAAGGATACTGCGGAAAGCTCCGTCGATTTCGCCATAGAGAGAATTCTGCCTTATGGTAATCGAATTCTAAATGATATTGTGAATTTTATTTCATATGCCAGCGTGAACATTAATTTTACATGATCTTTGGGTGTTGTACAGTGCGATTCAAAAGAGATGTGGGAAGCTGATGGAATAGGTCATGAAAGGGTATAGCAGGATTATATTTTTCTGGTCCTTAAAAATACTTTTAAATCTTTGAAAATAGCAACTAATTACTGTTATGTAGTTAACAATTTTTAAAAATGACAAAAAAAATCTCAAGTTTCCCATGGGGATTCGAACCTGCGACAAAAAAGTGTCCAGCGGTTCAGCAGACAGACGCCCTACCAACTTTTTTTTTGTATAAACTCTTTTTTTAATAATATTTTGACATGATATATACATTTCTATATAAAGCACAGCTCCATATAACAAAAGTATTCTCTACCAATTACAAGTACATTGTAGCGCCTACTCAGTCATAGAGCTTAATCTACTGTTATGATTATGTTTTAGAATTAAAAAATTACTTAGAATTTAAGTTAAGACACATGTGTGGTATTACAGATAGATGATAACTTTAGTGGTGTAGGAAAACAATTAAGAAAAACCTACTAATAAAAATTGAAGAGACTAACTCAAGTTAGCTTTAATCTTTGGCAAGATTGAATATTGGCAGATTATGATACGGCCCTACCAACTGTGCCAAATCACTCACTTGAAGAGACCTTAAAAATTCTTGCACATAAGGAACCATTATTGCTCACAATTGATTTAATTAATTCGATTCTCTATATTATCATGTAATTGCTTCGTGGCAGACACACTGAAAGTCACAAAATGAACACATTGTAATCGAAGAATGAGAAAATAATAACTGGTTCATCGCGTTTCACATCGAAATGCATCGCGCAAATCGGTTTTTGATTTTTTTCACAATGACGCAGGCGGTTTAAAAATCTGAAAAAAATTGGTGATAACGATCATGAGTGTTGGATTGTTACTGTAATATGCAAAAAGTTGTACCTCGAAGATCTCGATATGAAATCCACTTTTTTCCGTTTGCTCATTTGTTACACTTAGGTTCTTCAATGGAAAAATCTGAAAAAAATCTCAAACATGTATGGTACCGTGTAGTATATGTCAGAATTTTTTCGAATTTTTTGCACTTCAATAAATAGGCAAAATGGGGCAAAAACCCGTTTTTTAAATTTTTCCCATAACTACCCTTCCGGTCAAGATACAGGGTTAAAAATTTGTACACAATGATCACCGAGCATTATCTATCGAATGAGACCACCCCCATTGAAATCGGTTCAAGGGCACTTTTGACCACCTTATCCTGCTATACCCTTTGTAAGTTTGTTTTTTTATATTATTTATTCTGTCACCTGTTATATAATTTTTCTCTATGTAACATCTATGTAATATGTATTCCTCTGGAAAATAATGTCTACGTGGGAATTAAAATTGCGTCAATATGTGATAGGACATCACATTCTTATTCATCTTCGAGGAATTAACGTGGATGCGGTGCAACAAGCTGCAACATAATTTTCCTGATTGAGGATTATGGATTTTGCTTCGTTACTTGATTTAAAGCGTATCGAAGTACTATTATTAGAGCACAAATATAATTTTCTCTATCGAAGAAATAAGATTGCAATCGATGGCCCATAATGAGAAATTTCATTAACCCCTTGTCCTAAATGACGAGTGGCACTCGTAACGCGGTGGATGAAATAAGAAATTTTGAAATTTCTCAAAAATTATTAAATTGAAAATATTAATCGATCAGGAGGCGATCAAATTATCTCTGTGCTAGTAGTGTTGAATTAAGTTATGCTGTACAATGCTGGGATTCAAAAACTTGTCTCTCGTTGGGAAAAATGGATTGTAATGGCACTTATTTTGATTAAAAAGACTTATTCCCAATCGATACCTGCGTATTTAAAGATAAAGCTTGAAAACCGACATTAATTTCTTATCAACCAAAAAGATCAGACTTAAGTATATCAGAAATCAGTGATAATTTCTTATTTCAGCAAGTAATTCAGAGTTATTGTGCATTCTAGACGCTGCAATATATCATTCTAAAGATAAATATTCAAAAATCCTCTCTTTGAATTAAACAACTCTGTAATAAGTGTTTTCATAATCGTATTATTCAGCTCCTGTTGCATCATCTTTTTCATCTTCTGATTCCTCTTCTCCAAAGAACCTATTTAAACCTTTAATTTCCATGATCTCCATTTAGAAATTTATTCATTTCCTAAGTCTTTTAGCATTCAATTTACATATTTGACGTTCTTTTGAGTTTAAATGTGTTTAAAACAGTCTCTTATAGTTGTATTTTCAAACAATAATATTCATTAATTATTTCTTTTTTGGACTATGACAATACTTCCTTTAGAAACTATCAAGCCAAGTCAAACTTGACAGAGAATAGATTAATACAAAAATCCTAAATGAAATGTTTCGGAAAAGTAGGAATCAAGAGATAAAAGCAGATAGTTAATTCAGTAACTCATCTTAATTTAACCCTTTGCGAACGGAGGCATTTTTGAATATCGAGAAACAATCAATTATTTAGGGATGAAAAAACACTTTTTCATGGGAAAGACAGTCTGTTAATGTATACAAGTTGAAATTTACTCTTTGTAAAATAATATTTCAACGATTATATTTTAATTTTTCAACTCTAACCGTTTATATATGGTCCAACAAACTATAACAAATTTTTTTCTCAGGGCGGATATATTCGCCCGTCGTCCGCAAAGGGTTAATAAATTTAAGTATAATAGATTGAACCCCGGTAGTTCAAGCGTTAACCCATTAAGGCCCAAAGTTGCGTTAACGCAACATTTCACATCTAATTTTTTTTCTGGAAATCGGCTTAATTTAATTTATATTTTAACCTATGTCATAGTAAAAGAACATACCAAAGGCTTAATTTATGCACTTTTATTCTCTAATTGTTCATCACCTTAAGTCCTACAATTTTTGAAACTTTCTGAAAAAAAAAAAATGTATAATATTTATATCTACTTTTATGTAATCTTATAACAAATAAATAGTCGCATTTAAATTATTTCTGTTATTTTAATGCTTGGTCCTTAATGGGTTAAAAGAGTCAACGGCAAGAGTCTTTTTACATTTTGATTATGTAGACTTCCGGGAGGCCAGGAGAGAGTTTCACTTCAATATCGAGCGAGGTTTCCACCGGCGTTTCATCGTTCAGGACCTCGAATTCCTCTTCGAGAGGAACTTCGTGTATGATGCAGCACAACGATGCGGTACACCCTCGGTACTTCTATAATGCACTCGGAACATTCTCAGTTGAAATCATACCTCTTGTTCCGCAGCTGGCTCGGCATGGAGCCAGACTTCGATAGGCCGAATTCTTTCTGTTGGTATACCCGCAGTGGCATTGAATTCTTCTACCTCCTGCTGATGGAAAAATCAGGACAATCGTAGTTTACGTGCATAGCTTCGGTTTCTCGAGTTGTACTATTTTTTTTTTCAACTTCGTTTTGTCGTTTCTATAGTTTTCACTTTAATCGCTATTGTCGTTTCAGCCTGGCTCTGCCAGGATGACGTTAAGGGGATTTGAGATTGGGAGAACGTAATTGGGAAAAGCTTTTATACTTTTAGCTATTGCAGTTGGAGAGATTTAAATTTGTAAAGGAAAGATTTTAGGCTTTGTGGTTGTTGTTATTGTTACGGTGTTTCGAAAATATTGAAGGATTTGTGGTGGTTTGAAATTATTGCTATTTAACATCTTTATCTATGATTTTTTACGCGACTTTTTTTTGGACATTGTTAAGCTTTAAATTTCGCAAATAAAAGTTTGCTAGCGGTTTGTGATACGTTGTATAAATAAACGTAGTAATTATGTAATGGATCCGATTTTATGATATGGTTTCCTATTTAATTTTGTTTTTTGAGAATATTCATTCACTATAAGGGTATTTTTAATGATATATTAAGAATAATCTACCGGTGGTAATGCGATGGTGAAGTTGGACTCAGTAATTGGAAATCCGATCATTTCATTCTATGCCATTAACACGTTCCTTGCCGCGTGGAGTGTATACGACCCCCACTAAATTTTCCGTTCAGTTTTCTTGCATTTCTCATTACAAAACGAAGAATTTTATTGTGAACAATATATTGTAAAGTTAAATATAGGCATCTTAATATCATGTATACTGCAAAGACATTTATGTAATCGTAAAAGTGTGTGTGGCAGACGCCTCAGGCGGTTCGAACAGAAAATCTTAACTCTTTACTGACCGGTAGCCGATTAATCGCCCTTTCGGGCTTTTAACTTATTAATTGGTTTCTATGGCAATTAATAAATTATTATTTATCACTGCGGTTAACATTGTCAAGGACTCAGTGAAGAAAAATTGCAATTTTCGAAGAGATATCAGTATCAGGGAATTATTTGCGGGCAAGTGACCGATCACCGTGGGTAGAATGTTAAAAACATACCGGTCGGTAAAGTGTTAAAAAATGATTCGGCGTGGAACGTGTTAATAGACAGAATCGTTGGAACTATTGGTTTCTCTATGGTGATATAAAAAATAGGGTCTCGAGTCGAAAAGTCCAGCCTAAAAAGAAACTTCAAATCCTAGATTCTTTTGATTTCTCATTTGCCGCTTAATTATGTATACCATTTTGAACTTCAAAATCCTCAACTAGTGTGTCTACGCGCCTCAAAGTCCTGTAAATATGATTTTTCGGAGTTATATGGACTGATCAGGTAAAATTTGTATTCCAATTTAATCTGACATCCCCTGAAAATATTTCAGAAGTTCCAAGCCTGTCGACTCGTATTCTAAAAATAGGGCTTTCAGGAGCAACTAGGAATTAAATTATCATTTTATTCCATATAAATTCTAAATCTCCTATAATCAAATTAATTTTTAGGATATTAAGAATCTTTTTAGACCTAGATCATTCCACCCCAATTCCAATCCAATTCTAAAACTCCTCATTATAGAATGTATGGCTTAATATTGGGCTTATTGTTAGATTAATTTTCTAAATAAGAATGCTGAGGATTATTTTGGGCTGTATGAAGCCTAAATTGATCCTAAACTAGGCAAAACTGGCAAAAATGAACAAATTTACGGCGATTGTGGAATTAAAATTTGCATTCTTTTATATGTAACATATTTTTCCATATTCAAATTAAATATCCTAAGTTATTTGGTAATTTAGGAGGATTTTGGGCTGAAATTTTCAACTCGGGGTTTCAAATGACATTTAAAAGGTACAGAGTAATATATGTATAACGCAACAAAAACTTTTCCAACACAAAGAGTTGCTTGGAGATTTAACCTTTGACACTCTGTGTAGAAGTTTGAAGCTCTGCTGACGTAGATATCATAGCCTCAAACACTGAAGTTGTCGGATTGCTATGGTAATTTCATAGGAGAACTACAGAGATGACGTTGAAGCGACTCGAACTTTAGCCTATTATGTGCATGTTTATGGATTTAAAATTTACATAATTGCAGAAGATGTCTCTTTTTTATCGAAACTAGTATCGAAACGGAATTGCCTTTTAGACTTGGTCGCCGCAGGATCGATGAGTTGCGATAGGTGCTCGATTCACTGTCGTGCAAGTTTCGAAACTATTCGGTTGTCGTGAAGTTCCTAATTACTTTCATAGGAATTAAAGAGGAACGTCTACATTTTTATCAAATTTCGAAAGATTTTCAACATTATTCTTATAAATCTATGACGTTAAATATCACAGAGAAATTATAGAGGGATTATTAATTCTGCAAACTAAGATTTTTTTCGTTCAACTAGCCAACAATTATAATTTTTCAGGCGCGATTACTCGAATTGTATTTAACTTCTTGCCCTACAATAACGAGTGACACTCGTGATCAAGTAAACGGGGCAGTAAATTTTCAAGTTTTCGAAAACCTATTAAATTGGAAATATTAATGATACGCAACGCGATAATATTATTTCTCTAACATTAATATTACATTAAATTGAAGAATCACTGATCAATTTTTATTTTACCAATTAAATTCTATTTAATTTCGATTTATAACGAATAATAACGGAGACAGTGACGAAACAAATCGTAGTGCAAAGGGTTAAACCAATTATTTTTCCGGAGATTTAAAAAAATCACAATTCTTTTTTCAAATTTTCTACGATTTCAAACGCACTTCGATTTACCATATATGTATAATATATATTTCATCGAACAAAAAAATATATATATATGCAGAAAGTAGATGTAAAAAGTTATAAAAGAAAGAAGAAGAAACAAATCGAAAAACATGATTGAATCTGCACAACTAGGCCATCGAGTCCTCACGGTTTCTGCTCCCGTGGTCGAATAATAATTATCTTAATGCGCGCGCGCTACTTCTACTACATACTTGCATCGTTATACGCGATTCTGTAGCCCGTAGTTACGGAACACCGTCCTTATAACATCTCGGTCACCGAGTTCGATCCAAGTACCTTAACACCCACGAGATCCTTTCCAGAAACGTGAGAAAAGTTTTCACGTCCCTGAAATTTCCACAGGTTCTTTTTTCCCTCGGATATACAAGGTTTCTCGTTACCACAGATATATCTAATTTCCTTCATATATTCCGATAACACGAAAGAATATTTTTATCGAGATGAAAAGGAGTCGCATTCTGGTTATCTTGCTACTTTTATTCCTTTTTCATAAATAATTTTTTATCGCAACTCGTGGGAATTTGGAAGATGCACATGTTACTATATATCTAATTTTCTTCGTATACATACTCACAATCAGATAATAGGAAAGAATATATCGGTCGAAATGGAAAGGTGTCGTATTTCGGTTATCTTTATACTTTTATGTCTTTTTTATAAACATTTTTTAATCGTAAACCGTGGAAGATGTACATGTTATAAATATATCTAGTTTCCTTCATATATTTTGACAAAATGAAATAGTATATCTGTCGAGACAAAGAGGAGTCGTAATTCAATTATTTTGATACTTTTGTTCCTCTTTCATAAATAATTTTTAATTGCAAACCGTGGAAATCTAGAAGATGTGCATGTTATAAATATATCTAATTTTCTCCGCATATTCAGATAATAGGAAAGAATATATCAAGTCATGATACTTTTATTCCCTTTTTATAAATAATTTTGAATTGCAAGTCGTGGGAGTTTGGATGATGTACATGTCCAATGTGGAGTCTTCTTTATTTATAGCTTGACTTTGTCTTTTAATAGGATTGTCAATTTTTGATATCTAAGTTTGTATTGTGATAAGTCCAGCTCATGACGGCGGCATACTTTGAACACCATTCAAAGTGAATACAATGGTTACAAATACTCGCGATTATTGGTATTCGCTCCTGTAACTTTCTATAGACGAATTCTTTTGTTACACAATTCTATTAGATTATTAGGAATTTAAAGTTTCTTCACGGCGAAAGAGGAAGTCTGTGACAGCAACGGGAATAGAAACTCAGATTTCCAAATGGCAGACCTCAAGAAAAATTGCTATTACCTCTGGGGAAATGTATCGTACGTGACATGTAATATTTTCTACCTACAATTTTAAGACCATCACGACAGGACTATGGTATTTGAAGCAGAGAATTATAAAAAATTACAGCAACTGAAATATTTAGGGATAAAGTGGTTAAGGGAATTGGATATCCTAGTATCAAATAATAAATTCAAGTTCCAATTCTCTCGTCGTAACCTTTCGAAAATGTTCTTCCTGGTACTTTAAGCCGACGGTGAGATCGAAGGTTTTAGAGGTAGTAAATGGATAAAACAACAACCTCGAGTGATATTGAGTTTCTGCTGTTTTGGAGGATGTCGACCTTGCGGCTAGAACACGTAGGTGGTTCCAATACGATGGTGCTCAGGGGCGTAACGCAAATCGGATGTATGATAGGCTACAAATAATGTTTCCGGGACGTTGAATCTGATAACAGGAATCCTGTAGCTTGGCTGCACGTTTCTCACATCTCATTCCATTAGTTTCTTTTTTTATGAGTTTACTTAAAAAAATAAAATTAGCTTTAGCACGTCGACTGCCATGGAGGTACCTGGTGACCGGTGCTATTGAATTCAATGAAATTTCATATGATTTTTCAATTGTAATATTTACGAATTTTCTAATACATTCAGTATTTAACATTAGAACTACCGGCGTCAAGTCTATCATATTTCAATGTATTGGGTAGTCGGAAAAGTCATGACGCATATTTTGTATGTATTTCAAAGTCATTTATTTATATAGAGAACAAAGATCAATCAATGATATATTGTCCGTTTTGTTCGATGACCTTTTGCCATCTTTTAGGTAGTTTCATAATTCCTCGTTCATAGAAGGACCTATCTTTATAAGCGAAAAACTGAACAAGATGCTGATTTACCGCCTCATCGGAATTAAAAGATACACCACGCAAGGAGTTTTGTAGAGCACGAAACAAATGGAAGTCTGATGGTGCAAGATCGGGAGAGTATTCTGGATGTGACAGTACATCCCATCCAAACTCCACCAATTTTTTACGTGTGATTAAACTTGTACGTGGCCTCATGTTATCGTGATGAAACACCACTCCTTTACGATTAACAAGCTCTGGACGTTTATGGATGATCGATTCGTTCAAATTGTTCAATTGCCGACAGTACACAGTCGAATTAATAGTTTGGTTCCCTGGTAGGAGCTCGAAAAATACACCTTTAAAATCCCACCACACTGACAAGGAGAGGACCCCAACTGTCCGACTTCGATTTTAACGAGGCTTTGCAAGACGATAGCATGTACCTAGGTCCCTAATGACATGTGTAATATATTAGTCGTAGTTATGCAGTACTTTTAAAGATATAAGCGATTAAAGTTCGTACCTGTTTGTATACTATAAATGTGCATCTGGTTACAACAGCTGTGGTGGCGCAGTGACTGCGGTTTAACACATTGTATGCCGGTCCCGCGATAATGCGGGATTTCAAATATATGATTTTAGGATTTTACCGATCAATATCAGTCATATTATTTTATGTCGAGGAAAACGGTAAAGTGGACAAAGAAATCAATATTATTCCCTTTAAATTGTGCATTACTTAATGTGTTTAAATTTATATTGATTTAAATAGTAACATTATCAAATATAATAAATTTGATAGCAGATATTTAGCCGGCGTACAATGTGTTAAGGCTTACGAGCCGAACATCTTATAGTATATGAAGAGGTATGAACTTTAATCGCTTATATCTTTAAAACTACTGCATAACTACGGCTAATATTTTACACATATCATTAGGGACCTACATGCTATTGTCTTGCAAAGACTCGTTAAAATCGAAGACGGACAGTTTGGGTCCTCTCCTTGTGAGAGCAATGTTTTTCTCTGACGCATGTCTGCTTTCGATGTCGTTCGAAGCGGACTACCATGTCGGGACCAAGACCCTTTTCGGGCCACATTTTGTGAACCATCGTTGGCGCTGACGTTCCTGTAGAGCATCATCACCGTAAACTTTACGCAATTGTTCACAAGCATGACACGCGTTTTTCCCTTTACGGAAGTAAAACAGCAAAATATGGCGAAAATGCGCACTTTGGTCTTCCGTCTTACTCTTACTGTAAAATCTCTAAAAATCAACGATATAACTCAATTGTTTTTTAAATGGCGCTGAAACCGCCAGCTGTTAAATGATATAGTGATAATATAGATGTGAATGACTCTAGTGCATTAAAAAATGATCGACCGCCACCTGTTCGCAAAATGCGTCACGACTTTTCCGACAACCCAATATTAAATAAGTACTTTGAAAAAGGAGGAATCGAATGGTGGAAAGGATGATCAATTAGGCCATTTATGTCTTTTGTGATGAACGTAGAATTTTTGTTCTATAGCTCTTCTATGGACTTGGAGAATTTTTGAAAAAAATTGTGTGCCAGTCATGTTGATTGGTTTGGTAGTTCTAGTGTTAAAAACTGGCATTTAAAAGATAAAATCCTACTGAATATACAGGCGACCCTCGACTTTCGCACAATTCGCTATTTCGCACATTTTTAAAAACTCAATTTTTTAAAGATTTTTGTCGCTATTTCAAAAATTGCTTCTATGCAGTCTGTCCCTCGGAGTGAGGCCCCCAAACACAATATTAGAGGACCCTGAGGTTCTCTTCTATTGTAATATTGTCTCTAGTATTACCTACAAGATATTGAAAAATCTCAAGATTACAAAGAAACCATATTAATATGTAACTTTTAATATTTGTCGTATATCCCTCCACTTTCGAACATTCAACATTCGCACACATTTTCAGGAACCAATTATGTGCGAAAGTACGGGCCGCCTGTATATCTATTTGTGTCTTTAAAGTTGCTGTTTTGTAAAGATCAGATTTGAATAGGAAAAATATCATTTCGGTAGAACTGATAAAACAAGCAAAATATCAGTGGTGTTCAACGTATTAATGCAAGTTAGTAGATAATATAAAAAATCCAGTAATAGGTAGGCATTTGTCATTATATTTAGGTAATTAGCCAAAGTATCGGGTAATATAAAAAATTCCAGTAATAGATATTTGTGATGATTAGACTCCGGATGTTTATGCATTTATGAGAAAATGAATACGGCTAAAATACACAAAACGAACATAATATAAAAATATATCCGAAATATCCAAAGTATGGTATTCGTTGTAACATTTATCGAGTGCAACAAATCCCTAAATAGGTTCTCTTGTCTTAACTGCATTTGTTGAATTTGAAATTTGCATAAACATCCGGAGTCTAGTGATGATATTTAGGTAATTACTAAGTGTCGTTCAGGTGGAAAATTTGGATTGAAATTCTGGAAGTTGAACTTCGTGACCTTTAAGAGGAGTAACCTTTTATTCTCGTTGCAATGAATACTTGAAATATTAAGGATTCTATGAAAATGCAGTAAACACTGCGATAATTAAATGTATAAATGGTGATGATTAAATGAAGCATCTGTATTTAGCTTTAATTGAATTCGCTGTATTAAAAAACACATAAATTCCTATAAAATATGTTATTGTAGTAAGCACTGCTATAATTAAATGTATAATTGGTAGCAATTAAATGAAGCAACTGTATATAGCTTTAATTGAATTTGATATATTAAAAAATAAATAAATTCCTATAAAATATACTATTGCAGTAAACTGATCTGATGGAAGACAGCAATTGTAAGTTTACCATTGAAGGCCGAGAAAACAGTAACTTTTTATTTTTATCAAAGGTGTTTTCGCAGGCTCTTTAACATCGTCTATTTTTAAATAACCGGAAGAATAAAGAGGCGCAGTTCTGTAACATGGAATAAAAGTAGGCGTATCTGAAAAGTGTGGGAATTTCGAAGATGTATATGTCTAATGACGAGTCTTCTGTATTTTTAGAAACACTCCGAATTCCACACTGTTCGATCATTCGTTTCGTCAGCATTCTTTTCTTCGCCTATACTTTTTTCATGGCGCCTAACCACCTTTTTCCTCGGTATACGATTGAGTCAGAATTTTCGGCGTACCTTCGTCACATCTGAAAAAAAAATATTGAAGAAATATCTGGTAGCATCAGACTTATTCGGATTACCATGATTCGATACCATTTTTACAAAATTCTTGGAAGTTGAATCGCACTTTAGCTTAACCCCCTATTGTCTGAATTTCTTATGGTATCTGAAGATCAGTTTCACGATAGCACAATTAGGAATAGATAAATATGTAACTTTAAATGATGGGTTTAACCTGATTTTGAAACATTGAATTGTAAAGAATTTCATGATTTTCATGAGCTAAATTATAATATTTAGTAAAGTTAGAAATTCGACTTTGAAGACTAGAAGCTTAGATGTGTCTTACGTTACTTCAAAGTTACAGTGGCCCATAGAGGAATAAATTTCAAATAAAACAATACTAGTAAAAAATTAAGTCAAATAAATAACTTACTTCAGATAAATAATCCATATTCGCAATAAAATTCACTAGTCTATGTCATAAATTACTGCAGATATTTATCACAAATTTTGTAACTGATCCAAGTTCGCACGACATTTAAAATTTTGCAATTTACAAAGACTGTACTATAGAAATATGTTACATATGTTGTATTACATAAAGAAACCCAGAATTTTGCGAGGAGCACGCGAAAAAATATTTCCAAATGAAAAATGATTAAGTGTTCAGTCATTTTGATAATCATTGGCACGTATTTGGTGTACTGTTTCATTTCACAAAGAGAAATGTAAATTACGATGTATAATATGACGCTTAAAAGCATCCTGCGCTTGGTAGTTCGATTTCCTCGTGTCGCGAACTTTAACCCGCGTCAACTTAATTAATGGCCTCATCTTCTCTTCTTTGCTCGCAAGCGTCCATTAACACGTTAAGTGCCCACTCCTAAAGTCCGGCACTACACTCTTAAGCCCGTTTTTAGCAAAGATATATTTCTATTTGTTTTAACAAACTACATTAACACTAAACGTACCGGTATTTTACACCTACCTAATCTTAACATGAGGGGTCATTTGACCCCTTACGAAATAAATGTTAATTTTCAGAAAAAAATGCCCAATTTATTAAAGGAAATAATTTGCAACATCATTTCTGATTTCTAATAAAACAATCAAACACAAATTTTTACTTCTATAAATACAATAATCAATAAATTACACAAGGCCAATTGAATGTGACGGAAACTGTCGTGTATTATCACCAGACTGCGGATTTTTATGCATTTATGACAAATTAGATACGGCTAAAATATACAAAAAGAACATAATATAAAAATATATATAAAATATCCAAAGTATGGTATTTGTTGTAATATAAATCGAGTGCAATAAATCCCTAGATAGGTTCTCGTGCCTCACCTGCATTTGTGAAATTCGAAATTTGCATAAACATCCGCAGTTTAATTATCACTCCTTGTCGAACTTGATTTCTTGTAGACTCTGATCTTTACTCTCTGACTCTCAATATACGACTGCATTTCTATTTCGTTTAGCTTTGGAGAACCAATTCAAGGGAGTGTTTCTTGTGAATCTCCGAAAACGGTCTTTTCGGTTTATGCGTTACGTCGCACAGTGGTCGATTTCGCTGAAATTCTGGCTAAAATCTCAAAATTTTTTTTTGCGGTTTTCAAAATCTAGCAATTGTGTTTGATTTATAACACATCAGAGCATCCTTTTCCACTAATTAAAATTTTTATTGCACAACATTCTTAGAGATATGTAATCTCAAAGTTGGGACTTGAATAACGCGTCGTATGGATCCGATCGGATCGTCCAACTCTTCACGCCGAAAAAACACACACATCAGGTTTAAATAAATGAAACCTTCACTTCAGAAGCGTATCTGAGTTTCGAACTAAGGTTCCAGTTGAAGAAAAATTCCGAAAAATACATGAACTTCGTATGGGGTCAAATAACCCCTCGTAGTACGTATGGTAGGAAGAAAATTTTTGACGGTAAAAAATAAGCAACGAGAAAAATGGAAAGCGAGAAATTGAATAATCAGATGATATAAGACTTTACAAAAAGTCAAATGAGCGAAAGAAATAACAATGAATGTATGATTTTAAATTAAACTTTGAAAGGGGTCATTTGACCCCGCTTGGTACGTTTAGCGTTAATTTTTGATAAAATGTTTTATTTCTTACTTAAAATCATTAATTATGGCTCGGTCAGGCGCTACTAATTGTAAGTAGCCTAGGTAAAAAATTAATCGTTGATTTTCATTGATCAATATGAACATGAACGAAAAGTCAACGCCCGGTCCCTAGGGACCGGTTGGGCACTTAACGTGTTAATGTGAGAAACGTTATTATATACTAGACCTCGTATACTCGAATCTCAACCTTTGTCGCGGTAAATCTGTTTCGAAACTACGGATTACTAGCTGATAAATTTAAAGCAGTAATTAAACCATGCACATCTGTTTGAATGCAGGGAAATTCCTCCTAAAATGGTTAACCACACGGAATTAACCTCATGCTTTATAACGAGAGGTACTCGAGAGGGAAAATAAAACGAAAACATTTTAGTTTCTTAAAAGCTGAAAAATTAAAAAAAATCGAAGTGATAGTGTACTTTTAAATTTTCTTAATGGCATTAACTTTATTTTGAATTAAAGAGTGTTGGAGAAGTTACTTGGTACATTTTTGTTTTATCTATTTAATGTTTAATTATGAGGCATTACAGGAAAAACTGTAAGACAAGAAGTTAATGCGATGGTGTGCTTTGATTTAACACTAGATTTATGGCTGCTAAATCTAACATATTTAAGTAAATTAAATAAGTATCGTATTTTTCGATAGATAACGCGCACCTATTGTATTACGCGCACTTCTATCTTTTCGGCATTCTTTTTTTTTGTAGTTAAAATCCCACCGTAGTTTTATTATTGAATTTGACAGCCTTCATATCGCTTTATAATGTATAACGCGCAGGTTCTTATTTTATTAAATTTTAACTTTTTTGTGTAGATACATCTTCCAAAAAATACGGTACTTTGAAGAAAGATGGATAAAACGGAAAAAAATACGATCAGTATAATAATTAGTGTATTATAAGGTGAACATAAAATATCTATTGCACTGCTTCACTTTAAAGTTGAAAAATATTTTTGAAAAAGTAGAAATCGGTCAATTTGACAGTTGCCGTAAATTTAGTTTTAATAGCAAAAAATGTAGCAGATTGAATAATTATTTGCCTTAAGTTAAATTTTAGATTTTGTTTTTAATTACGTTCTCTTGGAAGAATGTTGTTTACGGTTTTTATATAAAGATATTTAACAGCATTTACAAGGAAGATAAACTGATTACTGGAAATTATATTTCTTGGAACAACCGAAAGAATAGTATGATCATAAAGAAAGGGTACTTTAATTAGGAGACTGTAATCAGTATAGCACAGAGGAAAAGTGAATATAGTGAGTATATAACATGGAGTTATTGTAAAATTTCTGTATTAAATGAAAGCTTTACGTCCTCTTTTGTTATAACCGAAATATTTGTTCTACATGGCTCTCATTGGATATACTGCAAATATTAAAAATATTCATACTCCCTATTTTTCCGCTTGAATTAACAAAGCAATCAATAACACAGGTCTGCACAATTCAACCTTTCTGTTTGCACAAAGAACATGTGCACTAATTATTGTGGATTTCATATCACTGAATACAAATATAAAACCCGTTTTTCCATATCACATACCATTTCTGAAAAAAAATTAATGTTGAAGAACAATTTTTAAAGTTTCGATTTTTTTATATTTTAATAGTTAAGATTATTCAAATTTTGTTTGCATAAAAAGATTTACAGAATTTTTATCTGCGCCAATATCTTAGCATATTTCACAAATACATTTATTGTTTGCAAATTTTTGTTATGACAATAGCGTTACATTAAACAAACTAATGTATTTGGAACATTTGATAGTGTAATTAAATAATATTGTTCAAATGAAATTTACAATTTCAAGATTAATTATACGAGCAACGAGAGCAATTATTTCCACTTCACTAGCCAAGAAGTACAATGACTGCCGCGTGTTGTCAAAACATACTCGGCGGAACTCGGCGACCGTAACCTACAGGTATCCTTTTCACGAATTTTAACAATAAGTCACTTCGATGCTCACCTCGATATCAGTTCCCCCGCGACCGCGGATGAGTAAACATTGCTCCGTGATCGGGTTCAACTATTTTCACCTGTTTGTTCGTATATAATAATTTTTCTTCCTTTTTGCGGGGCATTTGGTAATTTATCCTTACAGTGGTATCAATCATTAGTCGCCCCTTAGTATATCTGCTCTCAGTCATTAACCTCTTGCGCTATTTCGACATGCAATATACGTCATTGGTAATTTTTTTCTATACTGATTGTGAGAAGGGAACATCCAGAGGTGTAAATCACCGATTTTGATGAAATTTTAGTATGATATAGTCCACGCGAAAATATTTGACCCGTATGTTTTTTTATCGGCAACTGTCCACGTTAAAGGGGTGAAAACCACCCTCAAAGGTGGGGACCTGAAACTTCTTTATCGAATATCTCGAAAACTATTAGAGATACGAAAATTTCGTACAGAGTGAAAATTAATGCCTTCGGATTTTGAATCCAATGGTATAATTATTTTTTTAAAAAATCCATTTGTTTAAATAATATGCTAAAAAGTACCACTTTTTTAATCATTTTGTCAGTTAAATTTCAATCAATTTTTTGAATATTTGTTTGTGAATACTATATGTCGAACCACAAAATATGGATAAATTAAAAATTTGATATTTGTATTAAAAAAAAATTATTGCATTTAAAATTTTTACGCTTGCGTACTTGTCAAGTTATTCTTTCGTATATACATGTATATACATCTTATCGTTTCGTATATACAATAACTTTAATATGTAATACTAATAATGTTTTTTTTTTTTCATTATTATATATCTGAATTCTGGTTTAAATATGAAATTCGTTTATCCGCATTATGTAGAATTATTTTGTGACAAGCATTTTTATATTCAATAAGCTGTATAATCTTGAAATGGAAAGTGCAGCTGATGCAATTTTTCAAAAATACTTGCTTGTTTAATATTGCATTATTATCATCGAATAAGTCGTAAACAACAAATGGGGGAATCGGATGCGTTGAAAATCGCTGGCAGTACCTCGTATCTTTCGAAGATATTTTAATTTCTATACATTGAGATTTTGTAATTTAAATGACCTTTTTAATACCAAAAGTATCAGATGTCAATTGCGATTTTATATTCAATGGGATACAAATCCGTTTCCTGATATCATTCTATAGTTTCCATTACACATTAAGGAATATAAAATTCCATGGAATTTTGTAGTTAGAAAGAAATCCACCTACACTTTCATTTAAAATTAGATTCATAATAATTCTACTCTCTCTCTCTCTCTCTCCCGCTCTCTCTCTACATCGAAAAATTAATTAAAGTACTGAGAAGTTAAGAGAGTATATTCTGAACATGAAATACTTAAATATATAAACGAAAAGTTGTGTAAAATTAAACGATGTGGAAGAAATCGTATTTTTAGAGAAACAATAAAAACATTCCGATTCACTACTGGCAGTGACAATAAACATCATTCATCCAACGTTAGCTTCACATTCCATTAAGGTAGTTCTAGGCACTTATCATTTTTCAATAGATTTCCTTAAAATTTTGAAGATATATTCTTCATGATATTTTATAATTGTAACCGGAATCTCAACGAGTTCGTCCACACGGTTTATGAATAAATCGTGTTTAAATATAACATATTTAACATGGGCCTTATGGAAAAAAATTTTTGCTGAGTCCGTAAAATCTTTTTTTATTTTTCTAATGGAAAAACGAGTCGATGGATTCTAATAAAAAAGTAGCAATGTATTACTTTATGCTTTTGGAATATTATTGAATTTTTTCATAATTTTTTACTTCATAGTTATAGAGAAAGATGTTTTTTAATGTCTAAAAAGTGAATGAAATGACCTCTGTGAAGTTAGCCCCTGCATTAATTCTTACGCAATTTGTTTTCATTTCTAATGAAAAAAGAAACTTTTAGTTCTGAATCCAGCTAGAACTATCTTAAGTGATCGATTCCGACCGATTAATTACAGATTTATTACCTACGTGATTGACCGTGGCCAGTAACGGAAAGACGGGACCAAGAACGACGTCAACAACGAGCGTTTTTCTTTTCTTTTTTGCAACATTGTTACCGTAATCAGGCGATCTTTCAACCCTCTCAGCATCTTATCGATCGCTAATTCACCGGTTTTAGAAATATCTTCCTATCTCGGGTAGGTCAGGCGTCGAGGGGTTAGACGGAGCGTTGAAAGTAATAGTCTGACGTCGGATACTCGATGGATTGTGCAAAATAGCGTCATTAATATTTTCTATCCCTTGTTTGCCCTAACGTCATAAGATTTTATTAAACTCCCTTTTCTTCGCTTTTTCTAACAAGTTTTCTTACGTCTCAATGTCTGCGTAGAAAGTTTTTGCTCTAAACCGTAGACCTTTTCTGACATCCCAAACGTCGCTGGAAAGAAAATTATTCTTTGTTTCTTTCTTATCATTGTGATATTGTTATACTCGATTGTTGAGATCGTCGAACAAAGAACAACGAAGAGACGTTAATTCTTTTTTTGTATTATTGTTATTACACTTGGTCGAAAAAAAATTTGTGTGAGGGTTTGTTGATATGATAGCAGCAGCTGCGTTGTATTAGGAATTTTTGTGTCCCGCGAAAATGTTGTTTTTGTCATTGTTGTCATTGTTATATTAACTGTAGTTGGAGACTGCTTGTAACTTAAAACGTGAATTCAGGGTACTGTTAAAATTATCGTTCTCCAAAC
The DNA here is from genome assembly GCA_910591515.1 of Cerceris rybyensis. Lineage (NCBI taxonomy): Eukaryota > Metazoa > Arthropoda > Insecta > Hymenoptera > Crabronidae > Cerceris > Cerceris rybyensis. The sequence continues at coordinate 20,423,769 of OU342790.1, forward strand.
AAGTGTTCACGTCTTGCACATGGAGTCTTAAAAAATGTCATTATCATGACGTTGATAAGACGGTAAAACAAGAGGTTCATATAAATCGGAGGAAGCAAGAGAAATAAAAAATCGCTGCATGTTGTATTTAACATATTTTTATCTCATTCTAAGTTTATAATTTCACATTAATGGATGGCTATTAATTTTAACATATTAACTTTGTAGCTTTATTATTAATAATAGAGCTATTTATTTTTTAATATCCTACCTCCTTCTGACCGATCACTTGGTCACAAATACTTCCTTGATACAGATTTCTATTCGAAAATTAAAAATTCTCGTCACTAAGTCCTTAACACAGGTAACCGCAATGATAAATGATAATTTATTAATTAGAATGTCAACCAATTAATAAGTTAAAAGTTCAAAGGCGTTGGGACCGAAAAGCCTATTAATAGGCTTCCGGTCGGTGAAGTGTTAAAAGATGAGGTGGACATCTTTAACACTAGAACGACGAAGCAAGTCAAAATGACTTGTTCACAATTTTTTCCAATAATTTCCTAAGTTTATAGAAGGGTCCTAGACTAGAAATTCTAAGCTGATCTTATAAAACACAGATTTCCGAACCGATCATATTTTCCACCTCTTGATTTCCATTTTTTCTAAGTACTTATTTAATATATTTAAATGTCATAGATTTAATGTCCGCCGTTCTAGTGTTAATAACTCCATACTCGACTTTCAAAACTCTATATTTCGTGCACTTCAATGATGCCCCTGTAATTTTCATATCTAAAATGTTTTTATATTTTTATATTTACGGAATTACATGCGCATGTAGGCATTACTCGATTCACTCTGTACCACTGTATGTATAATGTAGCATATTGAAATTCTACACGGTCTGTCCCATTAACACTAGATTTACCAGCGTGAAATCTATTATACCTATTTAAATATGTTAAATATACACCTTAAAGAAAGGAAAATTAAGACGTGGAAAAGATGATAGATTCGGTAATTTATGTTTTATACGATGCATGGAGAATATTTATTCTACGGCTCTCTCATAAACCCGTAGAATTTTTGGAAAAAATTGTGTACTAGTCATTTTGACTGGGTTGGTAAATCTAGTGTTAATAAATTAAAATTAAAAATTACATTAAATTAATATCTAAATTAAAGTTCAAATTGAAAGTTCTAATACATCAGAATTATATATATTCTATATCTAAATATAAAGTCCACCAGCGATTAGTAGAATCGTATAAAATTGATCAGACTTCCAACAAAAGATCAACGAAATATCTCCACAAAAATCCACCAACCTTGTAATTAAGCCAATATCACAAAACAATACAAAATTGCCCTACAATCTTACTAATCTTCATTCCCTCAACCAATAACAAGCTTACCATACCTACAAACCAAACACCAAACTACATTCGCAAAAACCGAGAAACCTTCATCCAACACAAAAAAAAAACAGTTCTGACGTCAGCAGCTTTTTATTCCATCCCCTTTACTCCAACCCCCCGATCTTATCCGTCACTTTAAAAGACCGTGACAAATCACAAAACCCTGTGATCCACCAAAAGACAAAAGTCGCCTCCGATCCGCTAAAAGACAAAATTCAACTTCGATCCGAAGAAGTAGAAAGGAAAAAAAAAAAGAATAAAAAGAAAAGTCTCCTATCAGTATCCAGTCGATGCAATACCGAAATACGTCGCGACGTATCGCGAGAAGGTAGAGGATAATATCGCAGAGGGGTTGAGGATAGTGACACGGTTCGCGGTAGTGCGATGGCGCGTCTCCGAGGGTAGCTAAGCACAGCGCAGGATGAGGAATCAGTGGTGGGGGGATATGCCTGACGTTCCACATCCATCCGGCCGGTTTTCCTCGGAGGTAGTCGGCTGCTAGACACGAACGCGACAGGAGTCAGGTCTGAGTTTTTCGGTACGCCTCGGTCGTGCTCGGCTTTCGTCGGATTACTCCTGCTTTTCGCCTATCCGTCGCGCAATCGCTTGCATCGTTGACCGATAGTCCAACTACACTGCCCCTAGCAGTACGGTTCAATCGTTGGAATGCGTTACTTGTTTTGCGCGCAACGAGAAACATTGTAGCAAAATATTCGACGAGTGTAATCAAACGAGAAGAAGGCACGATAAGGTCGTTGCACTTTCTTCACCGGTTCGCTTCGTTAAATTTCTGTGCGTGGTCCCAGTGATTTGTGTCTACTGGCCCCACCTTGGTACCGTTACTTGTGATACCAAACAGGAAGAAGGTTCCCGGTTCGTCTCTTTGTTTCATCGTGCGTCTTCTGAATACTTATGTAACTGTATACAAACTCTGATCTCGCAGCATCATTCGGAGATCTGTGAACTTGTATATTTCTTTCGATTTAGGCCGAACGGTTTAAAGCATCGGTGCTACTGTGGTAGAAGGAGCAGAGAAATCTCGGTGAGAATCCGTGGCGACCTGTTGTGCCCGGAAAGCGGTCCGGCAAGGTATCACGAACAGGTTTTGGCCCGTTGGGACTCGTTAGTGATACCACGAGGAAAGTGAATAGAGACGCGGGTGATCGTTGCTGTTCGTGCTTTCATTGGTTGGTACTGCAATTGTATTATTCTTCGGTGTAAACGTTTGGTCATTGTAAGGTTACGGTAGACGCGAGAGGAGAGCACGATTGCTGTCAAAATTCCGGGAATTATGCGTACGGTGAGCGAAGCCATGAAACATAGGGCGATCAGCTGACTAGCCGATTTATTCGGCGGTCGCAGCAACGCCAGTATAAACGACGATCGGCGTGGAGTGAGAAAGGATTCTCAGCAACATCAGCGATTGCCAATCTGCTCCGTTATGACGTTTGGTACGCCATTCCACACAGAAAAATCGCAGTTCGCCAGCGGTATCCCTACTCGGTATGTTTTGATATGTTACTAATTACTGGAATCCATTTATTTCAATGTTAATCGTTACAAATTGGGCGGCTATGAAATTAGGTCAGGACAGGAATCATAAATATATAGATAAGTATGTAATTCTTGTTGGTGGAAATATTTGTATAGCTACTGAAATCTTCTAGGTAAACGTGAGAATGGAATGGTAGAATATCAGGAGACTAGAGTCTGAATGTTTTAGAAACTCTCATACATTTAAGTGTAGGAATAATTACAAGTCATATTTAAGTTACGAGGTATTCGTTGCAATTATATGACGGTTCTTCAATTTTCGCCTACTACTGCAATTTTACTAAAAGGATTAATTTTGATCGTTAATGTTACACGCGGTATAAAAATTCCCTTAGAATCCGCAGCTTCTTTTTTTACAGCAAAGATTAAAGTTTAACACCTCCTGAAAGTTGTATAAAATTAAGAAGGAAAAATCTTAATAGCAAACTTCATACTTTTATAATTCATATTGATAGAAATATTTCTATAGCTTCTGAAATCTTCTAAGTAAATAAAGAATGGAATGTTAGAATATCAGGAGTCTGGAATCTCCCTAAATGTATTAGAATTTCTAAATGTATTAGAATATAGGCATAATTACTAAGTTTTAAGTAACGAAGTATTTGCTCTAATTATATGACAGTTTTTCAAATTTCTTTTACTACTAGAAATTGTCTAAAAAAATTAATTTTGGTCGTTAATGTTATACGCGATATAATAATACCCTTAGAATCCGCAGCTTCTTTTTTTACAGCAGAGATTAATGTTTAACACCTCCTGAAAGTCATATAAAATTAAGAAGAAAAGATCTTAATAGCAAACTTCAAACTTTTCATCTTATCTTAATTTCAAATTAAAATTCATACTGGTGGAAATATTTGTATAGCTTGCGAAATCTTGCAGGTAAATTTAAGAATGTCAGAAGAACAGAATCTGTCTGAATGTATTAGAAATTCTAGTACATTTGAGGATAGGCATAATTACAAGTTATATGTAAGTTTTAAGTTACGAGGTATTTGCTGTAATTATATGACGGTTTTCCAATTTTATTTTACCATTACAGTTTCACTAAGAAGATTAAGTTCGATCGTTAATATTACACGCGGTATAAAAATTCCCTTAGAATCCGCAGCTTCTTTTTTTATAGCAGAGATTAAAATTCAACACCTCCTGAGAGTCGTATAAAATTAAGAAGGCAAAATTTAATAGCAAATTTCATACTTTTATAATTCATATTGATAGAAATATTTCTATAACTTCTGAAATCTTCTAAGTAAATAAACAAGGGAATGTTAGAATATCAGGAGTCTGGAATCGCCCTGAATGTATTAGAAATTCTAATACATTTGAGTGTAGGTATAATTACTAAGTTTTAAGTAACGAAGTATTTGCTCTAATTATATGACAGTTTTTCAAATTTCTTTTACTACTACAAATTCTGTAATAAACTTAATTTTGATCGTCAATGTTATACGCGATATAATAATACCCTTAGAATCCGCAGCTTCTTTTATTGCAGCAGAGTTTAAAATTCAACACCTCCTGAAAGTCGTATAAAATTAAGAAGGAACAATCTTAATAGCAAACTTCATATTTTTATCATTTATATTGATAGAAATATTTTTATAGCTTCTGAAATCTTCTAAGTAAATAAAGAAGGGAATGTTAGAATATCAGGAGTCTGGAACCTGCCTGAATGTATTAGAAATTCTAATACATTTGAATATAGGCATAATTACTAAGTTTTAAGTAACGAAGTATTTGCTCTAATTATATGACAGTTTTTCAAATTTGTTTTACTACTACAAATTCTGTAAAAAAATTAATTTTGATCGTTAATGTTGAAGGCCACATAATAATACCCTTAGAATCCGCAGCTTCTTTTTTTATAGCAGAGATTAAAATTCAACACCTCCTGAAAGTCATATAAAATTAAGAAGAAAAGATCTTAATAGCAAACTTCAAACTTTTGATCTTATCTTAATTCGAAATTATCTTTTCCGGAAAATATGTTCCCTGTAGAATGTGAACCACGTAGAAGCTACCATTGTTAGCAGCGAACGTGTTGCACTCGCTCCTCCGTTATGAATCGAGCTCGTTTATCAGGCTGCTTTCATTAAAATTTCTAATCAGTATTTTAATGTATATCAAGAACCTCACGGAACGTAATTACTCTTCTTGATCTTCTTACATTGAGATCCATATTCCTTTATACCATTAATTAAGGTGTAGAAAAGTTTCAAGCGCAAAATGCTAATAGACATGTATTACACTAATTACAAGCACAGCCTATTTCATCCTAGTAACATTAATCTTCATTTTATTCCACTATAAATATCGCCACTTGCACATAGATTCGTTAAAAGTAAAGTTGCTGTCAATGAAGGTACTTGATATGCATACCCATGCAAAGAAACAATCGCAGCATACAATCGTCGTATCATGTCGGACGTAAATAATTCTACGAAGACAATTGTTAACTCGCAATTGTGATAATAGTTCGCACATTTTCCACGAATTTGTTATTACGAGGGAAATATGTCGTTGTTCTTTGTTTCTCGGCAGGGTATGAAGTTCATTACTCTAAAAGGAATGTACGATTCATTGCAACCAGTGATTCGTTTTAGCACGAAGTACCTAGTATTGTGATTAATCAGTGTTAAATGAAGCAGTCAATCAGTCAATATTGATTCTCGGAAAGGCTATCATAAGTGGAATTTTCTCCTGTGCGAGTATTAACACTTTGCACTCGAGAACTTTTTGATCGGGTGAACTAACAATTGAAGACGATTTCGACCAAATTAGGCAAATGTTTAACTGATATTTTCCACGAAAAAAATTGGGATAAGAATACCATATCGTATCGGAAGCAAACATAGAGCTTGAGAACTCGACAAGTAGTGGCGTCTTTCGAGTGCAAAGGGTTAATAATTTTAATTATACAGAATTATCCATTTTTGCATAATTGTAAAGTATAGAACTCTCTTTGCTGATGATGAAATACAAAAGATTAGAATATTATTAGAATATGAGTGTTTTTAGTTCAGAATATTTTAATATATTATAGAAATACAGTGACCTTCTTCTGTTATCGGCGTGATAGTTAACGTCATAAATTGAATTTTAATAATTCTCGTGAAAATCGGGTATTTCAGTTGTGTTTATTTTTATTATTGATTACGAATATGGTATATCTACGCAGGATATAGTATAATTTAATTTCATCTATTTCTTTTGAGGATTAAATTGTACTTGTTTTGTTATCATTAAGTTTCAACGTTAGTAGTAACGTTTAGTGAGATATTGTTGTATCTTCTTTTCATATCTACAAAATTAATTTTCCGATTCGATGTGTTCCTTTCGTGTTGTTAGTTGCTATTTCCGGTAAGATTAGTGCTCGTTGATACGTGCTTCCGCGTAGAGTTGTATGGGAAAGACTTCTATTTCATGGCACGCAAGCTTACAAATCTGGAAACGAGAAGCAGAATTGACGGAAAGGTATGCGGATAAGAGAGCCAGTAGACGAATGTAGGAGTTTAGAATACTGATATTGTTTGTCTGTTACTCATGTGCATTTCTATTAAATCCTTGCCTTCTATGTCATTCGAAAGTTTCAAGTATAAATACAATATTTAATTGCGTATTAGAATGCATCAACGATGCATGGAAAATGGTTTACGAGACCTTGGTGGAAAAGTTTGATAAAGACTCAAATTGGAAATTAGAGGACGAGTTAAAATCCTTCTTCATAATTTTTGAGAAATTTTTCATAAATTATTAACACTAGAGCGACCGGCGTTAAATCCATGACATTTAAATATATTAAATAAGTACTTTGAAAAAAGGGGAATCAAGAGGTGGAAAATATGATCGTTTCGGAAATCTGTTTTTAATAAGATCAAGAACCGACTTTTTGGTGATAGCTGAAGATCAATTATGCGATGACACATTAACTCTTTGAGGCACGGCGGGATTAAATGTGCCCCACCGCTTTAATGCATAAAGATGCATAGTAGGACATTTTCTGTTATTTTAGAACTTTGGTATTTTACGAAAATTTATGTTATTTTACAACTTTGTTGATAAAAGTACACCGATATTATTCAATTATAGAAAAAGAAATGACTGAGCAACATGGATCGTTATACTTTCTGAATACCTGTGCCTCTAAGAGTTAAAAAAGAAAAAAGATGCAATTTCAAATGATAGATTTAATTCGGTCCTTAACTATTGAATTCTAAGCGATTTCATGATTTTGAAGAAGTAAATCATAATGTTTAGGAAAGTTAACAGAATTCGTTTCGAAGAATAAAGGTTTAGACTTGTCTTGTATGACCAGAAAGTCACAAGGGCTCGAATAGGGTTAATTGATCATAGAACACAGCTAAAGCCAATATATTAGATAAAACAAAAATGAATTTTTCTTATTTTGCGTACAAATTTATTTACAAAAATGTATATATAATATTTATTCCTTCTTATCGCGTACAGTAGACCTTGGTTGTTGTGACCAAGTTTTAATAATCGTTAATGGATCACATCGGAATAAATGACATTGCTTTTCGCAGTATCTAATATTTAAAAATCTGAAATAAATAAAAGCGTTGAAATGCCATTGATTAAAATCTTCTGTGAATATGATGAAAAAGAATAGGAGATGAAATGGATCGCTGAGTGGTATTGGAAAAAGTGTACTACGTTCAATACATTGAGCCTTGCTTTTTCGTTCATTTATCTTTGTTGACTTTTAGTCTAGCTAAATTAGTGAATTGGTAATCGAATACTTCCTGTTCTTGTTTACTTATCTTCGCATTAGCCGATTAATGAACGTATGTAACGAGAAAATAAAACATTGGATGCTACCTCCCTAATAAAAAAGGAAACACTGGATAGTTACTTTAATTATATTGAGTGGACGTAGGAAATAATTAAAGCTGGAAAATCAATATTGCAGCAAAAATCTACAAGGTTTCATTACAACACAAATTTTTAAAATTCATAAATTTTTCCATTTCTCATTGGTGTTATTATTAAATAAGTGAAAGAAAAATTCTCTGGAATTTAAATACGAATATCTGGTCAAATGTTTACCCTTTTAACTGATTTTTATTAATTTTCCCTCTTTTAATACTCAATACGTTGAAAGGATTTTTCTAATTAATAAAGTACATACATATCAATTCCACTATACTATCTGAGAACCTATATACATCGATATATATTGGGGGTATCGAAAAGTAATCAACAAATTTTTTTTACTATCGAAAAACATTTATTTATTAAAGATATCTTAAATACTAATCGTCAAAATAATTTCCACAATTTTCCAATACTTTTTGCCAGCGTAAAAGTAGTTGTTCGATTTCCTTTTTAGAAAAGTCCTTCGATTTTTTGTAGAAAATCATTTCCAATTACATTTTCACTTCTCCAATTTTGATTACTTTCGATGCCCCTAATATCTAGATTATATATCTAAAATTTAGCAACCAATATCATTTTAACCCACTTGCATCCCACAGCACAATATTTCTTGCAAAATAAAAATATTTCACCTAGCATTTATCGATTCTACCCAGCTTATCATTAATTTCAACTCTAAAAAATTATTCTCAGAAATCGTCACGCAAAAGCGCATCTCGTTTTTAATATCCTCTTATGTTCATCCCGGCGGAAAAATCGTAGCTCAAAGAATCCACTATGAGTGCTAACTGAAAAGAATTTTTAATTTCCCTCCCACATGACCAACAGGAAGTAAAGCATTCACGGAATTTGTCGCCGAAAAAAAAATACGAAAAGCCTCACACGAGCGTCATACCTTACTTCTATCTCGTAATGTAAACAGAAAAAGCATAGGTAGTTAGCACGTGAATATATTCATCAATGGGAGCGACGTGAGTTGGTCAGTGAACGAGAAAAATGTTTTGGTATCGTGGCAGCGGAATCGAGGAGACAAGGTCGCGATGTTATGCGAATTGCCACGACCTTATTATCCCCGGTGTGCTACTGCTGGTACAACGGGATCTAAACGAGAGAAAGAGAGTGTGAAATATCCGTGTCGGACAGCCTGTTCTCTTTCTTCTTCTGTGAAATCAACGAGACGCTCAGAAACTTTGTCGGAGGAGTTTTAGTAGGTGTGGAGTTGAAGGCTCGGACTGGCAATTAGAAGGCTCAGTTCAAACCTTCGTACGTCGTTTTTGGAAATTTTTTTCTAAATTTTAAATTAATATAGTATAGTTTTGGTGGTTCGGAGCCCATCTAAAATAGTAGGGGGCTATGATGAGCATGGAAGTAAAGGCTCTGACTCTGAATAGGTTCAAACACTCTTGTGTTAGTTTTGATAATTTTTTCTTAACGTATTAATTAGTATATCATGCCCTCAGTGGTTCGGAGCCCACCTAAAACTGTGAGTCCAATTAAGGGGGCTATGATGAGCATGGAAGTAAAGGCTCAGACTCTGAATAGGTTCAAACACTCTTGTGTTAGTTTTGATAATTTTTTCTTAACGTATTAATTAGTATATCATGTCCTCAGTGGTTCGGAGCCCACCTAAAACAGTGGGACCAATTAAGGAGGATGTGGTAAACGTAGTAATAGAGACTCGTACTCGGAATCGATTCAATACTTCCACCGTCACATTTGGAAAATTTTTCCTATAGGTATTAGTAATTAATATATTGTGGACCCCTGTGTGGTGACCTGGTTATCCGCCTAAAACACTAGATTTGAAACGAAATGATCATGGGAGTTAATGAAGCCATGGTTGGTAGATTGTAAAAACTCGAACTCTCAATCAGTTGGATGAATTTGTTGAATTGACGTGAAACATAAACAGGAAAACTTTAATAACATTTATTCGACTTCTTTTCGAGATAAAACTTATACACTAGTTATAATTCATTATATGATGATCATTTTACTGAGCTTCCGTTGGCAGAATTTTGATTAGGTTCAGCCAATAATAAAATTAGTCGTTTCCTATGGTGCTCGTTTATTATTCACAACCGGGTTTCGTATGAAAATATGGTTATCGATATACCACGTGGAACATGAAAGCCATAAATCGTAATTTGACATTCTTCAAAACGGTATAGGAAATACTGGCCTCGATAATTCAACACGTCGCACGTGACTAATGGGTCTGTCGAAGTATTAAAACATACCATCTCTGTAATAGTAGTTGCAAATGTTGTAATTATTTATGAATTGTGAACGCATTGAAATTTATTCCATATAATCTGCAAAAAAAAGTTTAAAAAATTTGTTTATGAAGTGAAATAATTTGTTCAGAAGTTTACTCATAATGACCTACCGTGATGCATTTAAATTAATCAAGTGTCTTAAAATCTGCAAAAACTTTCTCGATCAAACTTCCTAGTCATTTATTTGAGTGCAGATCGGCTTAGCTTTATAAAACATTTTTCAAGTACTCTTATCGTTTAATTAGCTTCCCTTCTGATACTTATGCTGCCCCATTTCATTAAAAGAAATTTATCGCAAAGATTTATTTTTTAAAATCAATCTACTATCATAGCATCCATCAAAATATCTTCAATTCAATTTCTAGTCGTTTATTTAACCACAAATTATTCTTATCATTCAATCATCTAATTTGTCAGTACTCATGACAACCCATTTCATTAGAAAGACATTCATCGCAAAGATTTACATTGATTAATTAAAATCAATCAGCCACCGTAAAATCTGAAACAATTTCCTTTCAGTGCCTAATCGTTTATTTGATCTCAGCTCAGCTTAACGTTATAATACATTTTTCCAACTATTCTCATCGTTCAATTAGTCCTCCTACCAATACTCACAGTGACCCATTTCGTTAGGGTCTCAACGTTATTACATGAACAAAGGATACTGTTCCGAGATTTCTATACCTTTTTTCAAGCATTACTGCAGTAATCTTATGGAGCTGTAGTTTCCTCGAGTGCAATACCGCGATCGATTGTCACGTTTTATTCCCTTCTTTCGAGCGACAAGGAAAAGGTCGCACATCCATTGCTGCATTAGCCTCTGGTTATGGTCATTGCGCCAATTCAGTTCGACATCCGTCCACGTCATTCTTTCGCGTGTGGACAGGCACTTCGTTTCGCTGTTAAATAACCATGCCAGGACCGTGTTTCGATGGTATTGGTCGGATTGAAAAGGGTCGTTGACGTTAGGGGAGTTTCAACGGGCTCTTCGTTTCCTTTAATTACGAAGGAGTAACTTGTACTTCAACACGTTCACTGTTAACCCTTCCCGAATCGAAATATTAGTATATTTTTAAGTCTCCAAAGTCCTCATTTCTTTGATGTAGAAATTTGCCGCCAACAATTGAATGCGAATATACTTCTCAGAAAGTCTCAATGAGGATTTTGAGGATGAAAAAAGAGTTTTTTCATTATTTAAACTGAGATATTAAACTCAAAATCCTCAAAAATATTATAATTAAAATCTAAACCTAATTCTCAAAATTCTCAATGAGTTTTTTGAGGACTAAACCGACAATTAAACAATTACTTTAATTCAAATGGAAACCTCAAAATTCTCAATGGGTGTTTTGAGGACTAAACCGACATTAATAAAGCCAGTTCCAGTCCTCAAAGTGCGGAATCGGCGCGTAACTACAACTTTGAGGACTAAACCTGTTTTTAAATTATATGTATTTACCGATCCAGGAATTCTTAGATGAGTCTCAAAGTCTTCATTGAGGAGTTCGAAGACGAAGAATGACCGAAAATTTCGTCTCGGGTTTGCACTCCGTTGTCGTCGTAGCTGCGACATTGAAATACAAAATTGACAACTCCGTTGTTCGGTAAATCCGATGTGGTTTTACATTTTTTTATATTGTAATACATAATTGTAGGATTTCTTAATAATACGTTTAACAAGTTGACTGTCATGGGGGTCACCGGTGACCGGCGTTGTTGAATTCAATAAAATTTCATATTACCTTTCAATAGCAATTTTTATGAATTCTCTAACATATTGAATATTTAAATATTGGCATTAAGAAAATAAAAGTCTACCAAATATTTGTGCCCACAATTATGAAAGTGGTCTAAGTCAAAATTTAAAAAAATATGAGTTTATTAGTTATTTCACACCACATTATTATAAACTAAATTAATTCAATGTCATTTTTATGATGTTATCAAAAATGAACCATTAGATAGTGGTTGTAGTTTCAACATTATATAGAATTCATTTAGTGTTAATTATGAAAGTGGTCTAGTCAACAATTTTTAAAGATTATGTAAACATACCTTTAAATTTTTGGTTTCTGGTCATTCCTTCCTACCGAATGGCCATGATTTTGGGTTGATAGAAATGAGAATAAGAAAAGTAAATTACTTATACAACCCTGACCCTTATTATGAATTGATATAAAAGTGTAGAAGAAGAAATACATTTTCGGTAAAACGAATGACGTAGCTGGATTTTACTTCAACGAAACCACTGGAAGATTCAACGATAAGAAGAGTAAAAAATACCACGGGCGAATCTGTCTCTTCGCTGCAAATTCAATGGATGAGATTATTGCAAAATGAACCTTATAAGATGTTCTATAAAACTTCTTTAGATGATTCTAAATTCCACGTTTTGGATCTTTCACCTAAAAGAGGGAGAGAGCTAACTGGTTAATGATAAACCAAGATTTTCATTTTTCCACCGATGTATACTCACAGTGCGCAAATAGTCGTGGAGTGTCTGGTAGCTCAAAGTAAAAGTTACTCGAAGTGCAAAGGATTAACCCTTTGCGCTAAAATTACCAATGTAGCTGGGACAGGAAGTTAAGACGATCAAATTTATCTACAAGACATCCTGTCAACGTGAAATATCACTGTTAATTCCTGGAGTAAATTAGTGGTAGACATCGACAGTGCAGGGGTTACTAAGGGTTGAGATGTTGCTGTAGATTTGTTTTAGGATGGCTGAATTTTTAAATTGAATATATCGAGGTATTAATAATTATTAACACTAGAATTGTCTACGTAAACTCTATTATATTTCGATATATTAAATACCTACTTTGGAAAAAGAGAAATGGCGAGGTGGAAAAAATGATTCAGTAATCTGTATTTTATAACATCAACGTAGAACATCTGTTGTGTGACAGTCTCATAAATTTGGAAAAAATTCGAGACGAGTCATTTTGTCTTGCTTGGTAGTTCTACTATTAATCTGTAATTCTTTTAGGATATTATTAATATTTCTAATGTTGCAACTGTTTTGATTCTTTTAATCGATCCATTTTCTTTTCCAACATATTATTAATCTATTATTAACAATTGTACAGGATTAATTATCATGCTACATTATATAAATTCTTTATTCCATCCTATTATTAGAACATTCAAAGAATCAGAACTTTAACAAATTAGAACATCGCTCCCGATTCCCCCAACATCGTTCTATCGTGAAAATTAAAAAGTAAGCGTGACCATACGACAATAATCTCCATAAATCTCTAAAATAAAACTACAATTATTTATTAATCCCTATTATCTTCCATACCTCCTCTTATCTATGCGCATTTCATTAAAAACGAAACCATTCCTCCCGATTCGTCCACCGCCTATCTATCCTCCAAATCGTACACCAAGCGTGTTCCTTCCCTGTTAATCTCTACAAAGTTATAATTATTTATTAATAATAATAATCTTCCCTTACCTTACCTATTCGCATTTCATTATCGATGCAAAACGTTCCACCACAGTCTCCCAGTAACCGCTTAGCAAACTATAATCCAAGCTTGTCCCTTTGTTCTATTAATACCCATAGAACTATAATTACATCATCGATTATTATAATCCACTTGTACGTAATAACGGGTCCCAATAGCTCATATGCAGTCACATATTCGTGATCCGAGAGAGCGACAGTGAATACGTCATTCGATGCACGTTTACACGTGACGAGGCTGCCAGCAACGTAATGGAGGTTGCAGTCAAGGCTGTAGAAAGGCGCTCCTCCTTATTGCATCTTACGAGCTATGCTAAGCGGTCGTTGACCCCTTGAGCTCTCGGCTCTTTGTGCAAGGTTATTTTACTTGTTAGATTCGTTTTACCACACGTTCGCCTCTCTCGTGCCGTTACTTTTATTTCAACTGTGGTGTGCCGTCACGCGTAATCAACAGGGGAAAATAACCGACAGTGGAGAATTCTACTTGGCGCAACAAATTCGAATGAAAGTTTCCTTTTTTTTGTCTCTTATTTGCGTGTGAGGACTATGTGGGAGTTTTTATTGTTTGAAATTATTTAGAATTGGTAGAGTGATGGAAAGTAAAGTGATGCGATTTTGATGGAGGTTTAATAGTAGAAGTAGTGGAATTATCTCTATTATATTTAAATATATTAACAGTTTATATGATCGGTATTTTTGTAAATATGTTACCTACATGTGACCAGTCACTTGGCCCCAAATGTTTTCCTGGTATCGATATCTCTTCGAAAGTTACAAATTTTCGTCACTGACAATAAGGTCTTGACACAGTAAATCGCAGAAATAAATAACAATTTAATAATTGCCGTAGCAACCGATTACTAAGTTGAAAACCAAAAGCGTTGGGCTCGAAAAGACTATTAACCCTTTGCGGACTAGCGACGCATATATGCGGCCGGAGAAAAAATGTAATTATAGTTTATCGCCATATGTACATACGGTTAAAATTGAAAAATTGAAATACAACCGGTGAGATAGGATTCAAAGTGGAGTAATTTATAATTTATATACATTAACTATCCAAATTTCTGATAAAAAAGTGTTTTTTTACTGACAAATAAATGCTTATCTGTCAGTATTCAAAAATGTCTCCGTCCGCAAAGGGTTAATAGAATGCCGGTCGATAAAGTGTTAAATAAGAACTTTGGAAAAAGAGAAATGACGACGTGAAAAAGATTATGAATATGGTCATTTATATCTTATAAGATAGACGTGGCATGTCTACTGTATAGTGTACTCATAAAAGAAAATTTTTGTAAAAATTAGGAACTAGATATTTTTACTGTCTTGGTAGTTCTAAAATTATTGAAAACTTTATGGTGTTTAATTGAGAGTTTTGGGTGCGAGATTGTGGTAGTTCATGAAGGTGTTTCAAAGGTGAAGCATTTGATTGAAGATTTTGTACTTTACGAAGCAACTTTGATGGGTGATTATATAATAAATTGGGATTAGATTGTACATTCTACTGAGTGGTGGATAATTGTAATGAGACGTTGTAAATTGGTATTGTTTTATGACAAATTGCATTGATTACTTGTCATTAAAAGTGTTATTACATGTTTAAGGTTTTATTAACCATTGTTTGTCTTCGAAGAAATCAAATGTTTTTTTTAATAGCTTCTTTGTTGAAATAATAGAGTGACTCTTTTTACACACCATTTAATGACAAATGATTATAATCATTCATGGAAATTGTTTTAGTCAGTAGAATAAGCGAAGTCTTTCTATCAACGTTGGAAAATACAAGATGTGAAATTAATATTATTAATTATTATGGGATTAGATTAGGATTAGATTGTAGATTCTACTCAGTGGTGGATAATTGTAATGAGACGTTGTAAATTGGTATTGTTTTATGACAAATTGCATTGATTACTTGTACAATAGAAATGATATTACATGTTTAAGGTTTTATTAAGCATTGTTTGTCTTCGAAGAAATCAAATGTTTTTTATTAATAACTTCTTTGTTGAAACAATAGAGTGACTCTTTTTACACACCATTTAGTGACGAATGATTATAATTACAATATTATTATAAGAATAATTATAATTATTCTTGGAAATTGTTTTAGTCAGTAGAATAAGCGAAGTCTTTCGATCAACGTTGGAAAATACAAGACGTGAAATTAATATTACTGGCTACGTGAGAAAATTGAATAGTAATTTATTTTCCATGTCAGGTTTCCTGGAAGATGATTGGATATTTCAACACGGATTGTTGAATACTTCGATTTTAATTACTCTCCTGTCGTTACAGCTTTGCATACGTGCATCGTGCACTGTGTGCAAACGAAACTCCCCTTTGATTACTTTGCTCTCGTTGCAAAGGAAATTGATTACTTGTCGTTCAAGGTGCAGTTTCTCCGGTAGAACATTCTTAATTGTCGCAAAAACTGTTTCGCGTCTCATTTCGTACAATTAGTAATTTGTTATATAAATGCTTACAGCCGAGAGTTTGATAGAAAGTAATTTTATTTATAATAGATGAAATGGACATACTTCTTGGTAATGTTAACAACATTGTTTATAATTAATAAGCAATTTTCTCCAGTAATGAGTAATACGTTGATGAAATACTATTGATGACAGATTTCACAGGAAACCAATGAATTGAATTTACAAAACAGTGTATTAAGCACAATATTTAAATTTCACAAAGATAATCACAAATTTCTGCAATCAATTTCAATGTCTTCCTTAATTTCTTAGTCTACCATTTCTTGTATTTGGGCAAGGAATTGCTCAAGCAATTCCCTGTCAAATTTTTCTTGGCTTGATTGTTTCTGAAAGAAGTATTGTCACAGTGTAAAAATAAAAATAATTTACGAAAATCATTGCTTAAAAATACTACCAAAATATACTGTTTTTAACACATTGTATGCGGGTGTTTTGCAACGCCTCATTAAGACTCAAGAGGAAAACTTATTGAAAAATTTCCACGAATTCTATTTAAAAAAAAATTAATATAAACTGGAAACTGCTTCCTCTCTAAATTCGAAAATATACTTAACTTTTCAAGTCTAAGTGATTAATACCACCAATCGCCTTTTTTAAACTGTCTATGCACAGTTTCCGAAAAAACGTATTTTTACGTGGCTCGCATAACACATTTAATCTCAGAAGTACGTCAGATATCTAAATTAACTGTTAAAAGATTTAGAAAGTGAATAAATCCCCAAACGTATATCATGGAAGGCGATGAATTAAAAAATAAAAATGTATCAGTTAATTGACGACACATCGGGCACACAAAATTTGAATGATATCAACCCACATTTTTTCAATATTCGAGTCTTTAAGCAACTTCAACTTTTCCTTTCTATATTTTCACTCGTCAGTATGACTCAAAATTATAAGTGAAAATAATTGATACTCCAAAACGCAACATAGTTCTCTGATTTCCATTTTATTAAGTTTCGCTAATGAACTGAGAAATATTTCGATGTATTTATTTCTCCATACTTTTTATATTCTCTAATCCTGCAAATCTAAATATCTAAAATAATTTTACCATATACAACGAAGATACTTCAGTGTATAAAAGTCTGAATAAAAATTTTAAAAATTAGAGAGAAGATTTAGTGCAAGCTTCCAGGCCTAATGAGCAGCCGTATTACGCGAGGCCTAACGAATTTGTTCGGACGGCCTTAGAGTCTTGAAGGAGGTGCACTTAAGCTTAATTAGTTTTCCCCTGTTTTGCGTAAGAAAGCATAATGACACGGATGTCGTGAGTCGAGGGGCTATCTTTTCTGGAATCATTAAGGTCGTCTTCCTCTCACGATGTAATACTCCCGTTGCTGTCATTACGACTCTATCATTACGAATCTTTCCTCGGAAGGATAACAAACACTTTTTCAGAATCCTAACGTTTGCGAATTGTATCGCGAATTTCTCACCATTTTATTTCTCCCTTGAGGGATAAATACACTTACGAAATACACGCATTACTCGAATCGAGAAAGTTATCGTATTTGCTGGTGAGATTGTACTCCTTCTTCCGAGAGAAGTTCTTTTTATTAAAAACGATTTCCCTGATGTATTAGTTCCTCTTACGAAAAGTTCTATTATTTCGTTTCAACGAATCATGGAGTTGTTGCTGAAAGATATCGGTTCGATTTATTGATGCGTGACATTGATTATTGCTTTTTGTACGTACAGTTGAATATTAGTAATTTCGATATTGAATTGGTACATTTTATTACAGTGTATGAATATGTTAGACGAAAGAGAACGAAGAAGATTAACCTACTTAAGCATTTTGCAAGGTAGAAGTGAAAGGTCAAAGAAATTGGGGCCTATGGCGGTTAAGGAGGTAAAGACTTAGACTCGCAATCAGTGGATTTGTCTTTAAATCCTCCTTCACCTTTGGAAATCTTTTTCTATATTAATGATTAACACTAGAAATATCAACCAAGTCAAAATGACTGGTTTCCAATTTTTAAAAAGGATCCTCAAAGTTTATAGGAGTGTCATAGAGCAGATATTCAATGTTGATCTTATAAAACACAGGTTACTAACACGATTATCTTCTCCATTTATGGGCTCCTCTTTTTTCAAAGTACTTATTTAATACATTGAAATATAACAGATTTAACGTCGGTAGATCTAATGTTAATATTGTTACACCTGGCGGAGGGTCTTCCGCGTTTGGGCATTTCTTTATTTCACAATTACAAATACAGTATGAAATAGAACGTCTGTTCTCTACGAAAGCTCGGTAGCGACTTCCTTTATAAACGTTTCCGGTCGTCAGGCAACGACCGGCCGATCGATCCATCGACTTCGATTCGATACTCGAATCCAGCGGGTTCGAGGGAACAGCTTCGTTCTATACGCCAATATGAAGTTGGCGTAACACTGCCCCCTCCTCTCGAAAAGCGGTCGTCTCGACCGCGGTGACTTCAAATTGGAGAGCCCAGTTTTCAGGTTATTTCTTGAATCCATAACCTTTGTAAAACTGCTTGGGAACCCGATGCCTTAGTTTGAAGAGGAAGTAGACAACTCCAAAGATAACTGGTCTACTGGTGTGGCTCCGATCAAACTAACGCCTCGACATTTGTCCTCCGACCCAAGGGAAAACCACCCAAAAACCTTGAGTGAGACGGTGGCATTTCATCGATTCGGTAATCAAGTTCTTTTCTTTCCAGAATCCTTTTCCGTTTCATTTTCTTGCGGAATCTTGTCCCATCTATTCTTCAAATCCATTTTGCGTTCTTAATTCCTTCGAAGGTGTGCGGGTATCTTCGAAACGGGCAAGTCGATTCACGTGCACCACCTTCGGCTTCGCTTTTGGAGAACGAACAATCCTGTAGATTAGTTCGTTCAAACGTGCCTGTACTACGTATGGGCCTTCCCAATTGGCTTGTAATTTTGGGCATTTTCCCTTCGTGCGTTTTGGATAGTACAACCAAACTTGTTCTCCGGGCACGAAGGAAATTGGCTGGGAATGTGAATCGTACCAGGTCTTCATCTTCTCGCTGCAAAGACGCATCCGTTGGCGCACGTACTTATGAATTTCTTGAAGTCTTCTTTTTGTCTCCCCGACGAAGGTGTTATCTTCTATAGTCACGGGGGTTGGCCCTCTCAAAAGGTCAAGAGGAAGACGTAGATCGTGACCCATAAGTAACGTAGCCGGTGTGTATTGCGTCGTTTCGTGCCGAGAAGATCGGTATGCCAGGAGGAATAGCGGAATCCATTGGTCCCAGTCCTTTTGATTGTCTGCGATATAGAACGACAAATACTGCAGCAGAGTTCTATTCATCCTCTCTACGAGTCCGTCCGACTGAGGGTGGAGTGGCGTCGTCCTCGTCTTCTTGATTCCGAGCAACTGCATTAGTTTCTTGAAGACTGCCGACTCGAAACTTCGACCCTGATCAGAATGGAGCTCTAGAGGAACACCATGTCGACTCACCACCTCTCTCAGGAGAGCTTTAGCAATTGTCGCCGCGCGCTGATCTGGCAACGGAATCACCTCCGGCCACTTGGAAAAATAATCCACCACTACCAGCGCGTATTTATTACCGCTTGATGATTTCGGCAAGGGTCCAACAATGTCGAGCGCCACCCTCTCAAAAGGTGCCCCGACATTATAAATCCTGAGGGGTCCTCTACCCTTCTCCTTCGGACCCTTCCTCGCCGTGCAAGCGTGACAGCGGCGACACCACTCTTCGACATCCATTCGGTGTTCGGGCCAAAAGAACCTCTGTCGCACTTTCGCAAGAGTCTTGCGTACGCCGAAATGTCCTCCTGCAGGAGCCTCGTGACATCCGCGGAGCACTTCTTCGATCTTGCTTTTTGGGACCAGTAGGAGGTGCGATACATCTTCTCCGCTCGCGGATTCCCATCTTCGGAAAAGTATTCCGTCCTTCACATCCAGCGAATCCCATACCTTCCACAAGTACTTTGTTACAGGTGGATACACGGAGATCTCTTCCCAAGTAGGCTTTATTCTTCTGATCTTTTTATGTAACAGGAAGCCAATTTCTTCGTCCTCTTCCTGCGCTTTCTTCCAATCTGTTCTATCCGTTATTTCGCAGATAGTCCTAAGGATGTGATCCGAGACTTTTTCCTTTTCTTCTAGGCGGGAGCATCGCTTGCAGTGGGAATCGCACGGTCTTCTTGAAAGTCCATCAGCGTTTCCGTGCATTTTCCCCTCTCGATGTTGTATTACGAAGTCGTACTGTTGGAGCCGTTCGATCCAACGGGCCGTCTGCCCTTCCGGATTCTTGAAAGAAAGAAGCCATCTCAAAGCGGCATGGTCAGTCCGTATTAAAAATCTTCGCCCGTATAGATAATGGTGAAAATGCTCCACAGACTTCACTATAGCTAACAATTCCTTTCGGGTCACGCAATAATTTCTCTCACTTTTTCCAAGAGTTTTAGAAAAATACGCAATGACCCTTTCTGTGCCATCCCGAACCTGTGAAAGTACTGCTCCTATTGCAAAGTTGGAGGCATCGGTATCCAGGATGAAGTCTGCATCGGGCGAAGGATACGCTAAGACCGGTGTTTCCGCCAATCGGCTTTTTAGTAGTTGAAAGGCTTCTTGACAATCTTGCGTCCAACAAAAATCTTGCTTCGTTTCAGTCAAGCGATGCAGTGGTTTCGCGATGCTGGAGAAATTCTTCACGAACTTCCTGTAGTAAGTACAAAGACCCAGGAAGCTTCGCAATTGCGTCTTGTTCTCCGGAACGGGCCAATTTTTAACCGCTGAGATCTTCTCGGGGTCCGTTTTCACCCCTTGCTCGGAAACCACATGTCCCAAGTATTTCACCTCCCGCCGGAAGAAATCACACTTCTTCGGATTCATTAGAAGTCCGGCACGGCGAAAACGACGGAAAACTGTCTCTAAGTTTTGTAATTCTTCCTCAAAAGTCTTTGCATAGATGATAACATCGTCCAGGTAAACCAAACAAATTCTCCAGATTAAGTCCACCAACACTCTCTCCATCAATCTTTCGAAAGTGGCAGGAGCGTTACATAATCCAAAGGACATAACTTTGAATTGCCATAGCCCATTTCCAACTGAAAAGGCCGTCTTTTCCCTATCATTTTCGTCTACGGCGATCTGCCAGTAGCCACTCTGCAGATCCACCGTAGAAAACCATGAACACCCGATCAACGCATCTATTGTGTCTTCTATCCTGGGTAGCGGATAGGAGTCCTTCTTTGTAATATCGTTAAGACGGCGGTAGTCGACACAGAAACGTGTGCTGCCGTCTTTCTTCTTTACCAATACGATAGGGGAAGACCAGGGGCTATGGGATTCCTCGATTACCCCTTGCTGCTCCATCTTAGTTATTAGGTCAGCGACCTCTGTTCGACGGTGAAATGGCAGGCGACGCGGAGCTTGCTTGATAGGTGGAAGATCTCCGGTGTCGATGCGATGTCGAACCAAGTCACATCTTCCAACCTGATCCGAGGCAGACGCAAAGACATCTTGGTATTCCTGGAGTAGATCAAGGTACTTCAGGCGTTGTTCTTCGTCCAGAGTTTCTGAACAACGTGAAAAGAGTTCCCGTAAATGGGGAGGAATTCGTTCTTCTTTGTCGACAGTTAAGGCCGTGACTTCCTTGGGAGAGGTTCCGTTTCCAAAGGGGATGGCGTCTTGACCGAAGATCCGCAGTTCCTTAGTCCGGAAGTCCAACTGGGCCGCATGTTTATGAAGGAAATCGGAGCCCAGTATACAATCTTCTACCATCCGGATGAGAACGAACTCTTCTTTTGATTGGAAACTTCCGATAGAAACTGAGAAGTATCCCCTTCCAAGAACAGGAAGCTCCTCTCCGGAGACGGCGAACATTACTATTCCCTTCTCCGTCGCGCCGGCATCCTTCGCACGGGCGAATCTATCTGCATTCAAGAGATTCACCCGTGAGCCCGTGTCCAGGACTATCTGACACTCCTCTTCTTCCAGGCGTCCCACGACGGATGTAGTTTCCTTAGTGGAACACCTCCCAACTACGACGGGGATTGGAAGACTTCGAGTCGGTGGTCCCCGTTCTACGCCGGCTCTGTGTGGTTTCCCTCAGTCTTCTTCCGTTTCTTGGGACAATTCCGCTCTATATGTCCCTTCTTCCCGCAGGTCCAACATTCTATCGGCCGCTTCACGGAATTGTTGCTGGAAGCTCTTTCTTTGACGCACGATCCCGTCGTCGTTGTTTCCGTTGTCCTCGGAGGAAATCTATTAAAAGATGGAGAAGGCCGAGTCTGTGTCCTTTTTTGTATTGGAGCTACAGAAATAGACTCCACGGCTTCTATCTCAAGAGCCCTGACAACCGCGGCTCTCAGATTTGCGAAACCGCCAAGTCTCAATGTACGTTTCATCTCTTCGTTTTCCAGGGAAGAGATAAATTGAGAGGCTGCGAGTCTGTCCCGTGTTTCCGCAGGACAGTCGCCGAAAGCGGCATGAGCCAACCTCTCCACTTCCGTGGCCAACTCGGAGATTGACTGTCCTTTCCGCTGCCGACAGGATTGGAAGAGGAAATAATTTAAATTTGATAGATTTTTGGTTCCAAATCGTGCCTGAAGAGCCGAAACTAAGTCCTCATATAAAGGTTGTCCGGCAATAGAAAGGGAAACTAGAATACTACGAGCCGATCCCTCCAAGGACGCCACTAAGGCTAAAGCCTTCTTCGGTGCATCCCAATTATTCGCACAGGCCACTGCGTCAAATTGAATTTTATATTCTTCCCAAGAAGAAGTTCCATTAAACATAGGTGGTTTTAGTGTATACCCTAATTCCGTACGCGGGGGAATCGGCTGCGAAACAAGGGGAGCCGCGATCCGTGTATCCCCCGTAGGAATCGGATCACGACTCTCCACAGCAACAAGAGGAACAGAAACTTCGGCGTTCTGGCCGATCTGTATCGTGAGCGCTCGTAGCTGGGCTTCGAGCGCTCCAAACCTCCTATCGAGGGCTGCTCTCTCGGCCGCCCTTTCTTCCGCTTCTTTCTCTCGTTCTCGATTCCGTTGTGCCTCCGACAATTCTTGTTGTCTTCGCAACTGAGAACTCAGATTCTCCAGAAGTCTTTCCAGACGGTCCGGCTCCTCCGCAGGCGTAGTGGGTCGGGAATTTTCTTCCCCTCTATCCAGCATCCCACTTCTGACACCAATGTTACACCTGGCGGAGGGTCTTCCGCGTTTGGGCATTTCTTTATTTCACAATTACAAATACAGTATGAAATAGAACGTCTGTTCTCTACGAAAGCTCGGTAGCGACTTCCTTTATAAACGTTTCCGGTCGTCAGGCAACGACCGGCCGATCGATCCATCGACTTCGATTCGATACTCGAATCCAGCGGGTTCGAGGGAACAGCTTCGTTCTATACGCCAATATGAAGTTGGCGTAACAATATGTTGCTGCTTCGGTGGTTCAAAACATATTTTAACACTAGATTTACGGCCGCTAAATCTGGAGTATTTAAATATATTAAATAATTACTTTGAAAGAAGATGGATCAAACGGCATAAATACGCTCAGTTAAGTAAATTGTATATTATAAGATAAATGTAAAATATTTGCCGTACTGATTCTCTGTCGATTTGAAAAAAAATTGAAAAAAGTAAGTAGGCGTCAATTTGACGGCTACCGTGGATCTCATAGTGAGTAAAGAGTCAAAGGTTTGGACTCGCAATTAGTAGATCGGAGTTTAAATTAGTCGTCACAATTGAGAAAGATTTTGTAAATTAATAATTAATTTATCATAGCTTCGGTGGCTCACTAAAATAGTACTCAATAGGACTCAACTAAAATAGGTTTTCCGATATGACAGTTAAAGCCGAAGAAATACAAACAAGGTCAAGGAAATTGCACCATTAAAAATTGTTGCAATTTCTTTAAAAATTAAAAGTAAGTTATACGAACTTCTGGTAAATCCAGGATTAACACTAAAACTACCAGCTTCAAATCCAACATATTTTAATAAATTAAATAAGTACTTTGAAAGAGGGGGAATCAAGCGGTGAAAAATTTGGTCGCTTGGGTGATTTATGTTTATTGATATAGATGCAGAATATTTATTCTATGACTCTTATATAAACTTGGAGAATTTGTTGAAAAATTTGTGTACCAGTCATTTTGACTGGTTCGGTAGTTTTAGTGTTAAGGAGCTCCAGCTGAAAAGAAATTTTCTCTCCACTTATTTTTATACGATTTCCACGAGAATCTACGATGCCTATTTCAGCACCTATTAATTAGATACGCTCATTGCATCATCACGTCAGGTGGAAACTCCGTTATGTTATTAGATACGTAATTGGCAGATGTTAACCTGTGCAACTACTGCGAATTTCGTGTTAAGAAATTGGACGCAACCTCGAACTTGAGACGGATGGTTTAAGGATGTACGAAATTAGTTTAACGTTCGGATTAAATTCGAATGGCAATTGGATTGAATTGGCGTAATAAAAAGGGCTATTGCTGAAATTCGATGATTATTGAATCAATGCACAACAAGTAGTGCTTGCAATACAATTGTTTTATTGTCGAGAATTAAATACAAAAATTGTACTTGTATTTATTTAAATATTGGCTTAACAACTTTTAATATTGTTTAATCCAACTTTATTAAACATTATTTAAGTAACATGTAAAAAGGATTTTTTTAAAATAATAATCAGTAACATGTTTCTTAATTGCTTCAAAGTTGGACAAAAGGAGTTGTAAACAGATTTAAATGGAAATAATTGCGCTGTGTGTGGGTTATTTTTACCTTATATAAGTCTTCCATTGAGTTATTTTTATTTTATATAACATTTGAAATATACTTAAGAAGGTTCGCCCGGCGAAACATAAATAAGAGTGAAACTTACGGCTGTTACGTGAAAGGCGTTTCTAAGTGTTTGCATTCAGCATAGGATGCAGTATAGTAATGCAATTTTAATTTCTTGGCCTTTCAGAAGATGTTTGACTTCGCAGCAGTAATATATTTTGCAAATATTTTCCCCGTATTGCATCAGTTCTCCATTTTTTATTTCACTTTATAGTTTATTACGTTCATCTACATAAACTTATATTTGTCCTTTAAACGAAATATTAACCCTTATCAATCGCTAGCGCTAAAGCGACGATTCTAAAACACGATTCTCCACTGGGTTGCAAATTATTCATTTTTTGAAGGAGCATTACAAAATTATTGATTTTGAAATGATTATTTGTAAGTTTTTAATGTATGATACATTTTTTAAACTCTCTCCAATATGAAGGAATACTTAGTTTTTTTCTTGCACGTTTCACAAAAGTATACTACTGTCGCCAGTATTGTTGTCACGTGAGAGGTGACTTACGACATTTAAGGGTTAAATAACAGAAATGTTAAATTATTTCGAAACTCAACCTTTTAATTCTTTAAGCCCGCAGGAGATTGAAATACATTAATTAACTTAAAGTAATTACAGTTTACGATAAGAAAGTTCTATTTGAAATATATATATCTATACTTTGAAGAAATAGATCATTTAAATAACGATACAGTTCTCTCAAGTACTCGATTTCGTTTCTATCACGATTCCAACTATTTCCCTAATCAAATTCGAACTTGAAACTCCATTACCACTTTTAATCCTTGGGAATATCAATTTATTAAGCGTATACTTCACAAATACAACTGTCTCCCAACAAAATTCAAACTGAACACTCACGTAATAATTTTAACCGTAAGGAGAATCAATTTATTAACACATTCTTGACAAATACATTTGTTATCTCAAACAAAAAAGCGAAATTATATTTAGCCAGAGGACATATCAATTTCTCAAATACATTCAAATTTCCTACGAACCTTTCACCATTAATGATATTATTTTCTCTTCCATCGAAATGTGTTTATAAACATTCCTCGACTGGCTAATACCGCAGCCTTGGTCAACTAAGATAATGGCTTTCGACAAATTAATTCACCGTCGTCGAAACTTATTTATAGCGGCGGGAGTGGGAATAAGTGGTACTCGTTCTTGTTGCTTCAATTGTTATCCCCGTCACCCCCCATCGGCTCCGATGACCTACACGTCCGGGTAAATGGGGCAGAGAGCGAGCCAAGAGTCGAGGGTACATGAGTTATCTCATCGAGATCTTTCGAATGAGGTCATGCCTATCGCAATTTATCTTCTGTACCATTATATTTTAGTCAACTTTCGTGTGGACACTGTCAGTTTTGACTTTTCGCATTGTTGAACCGGCTTTTAAACTTGTCACTTTTAAAATAGAACGAAAGATGGGTATTAACGGGTCTTATGCAAGTAGAACTTTTAACTTGTACAGTATATAAAATTTAACACTAATTGTAAAATTATCAAAATGGAAAAAATGATGAGTTCCCAAGTTTTTCGAAAATTTTCCATTCTTAGTGGGAAATTGACGGAGTAAATATTCCACTTGTATGGTATGAAACCTAAGTCACTTAATTGATCTTCTTTTTCATCTCCTGACTTCTCCTTCCAACTACAATGGATATAACGCCGGTAGTTCTAGTGTTACCACTAATCATACTGGAAGTTTATGTATTCCTATTCTGATCGTAGT
Organism: Cerceris rybyensis; assembly: GCA_910591515.1. Taxonomy (NCBI): domain Eukaryota; kingdom Metazoa; phylum Arthropoda; class Insecta; order Hymenoptera; family Crabronidae; genus Cerceris; species Cerceris rybyensis. The sequence continues at coordinate 20,450,441 of OU342790.1, forward strand.
TTATCGTTTAATCCATTTGCATCAAAAGCGCATATATGCGCGCACTTTTTCTGGTCACTATCATCGAAATGCATTTATGCATTCATATTGTGAGTGAATAGCAACACATACGAACAGTCTAAATTATTTATACAACATTCGTCGATTAAAGTACAATATCCCTTTTTGAAATACAGTTGAGACTTAGACTTAATATTGGGTTGTCGGAAAAGTCATGACGCATTTTGCGAACAGGTAGCGGTCGATCATTTTTTAATCCATTACAATCATTCACATGTATATTATCACTATATTATTTAACAGCTGGCGGTTTCAGCGCCATTTAAAAAAAAAACAATTGAGTTATATCGTTGATTTTTAGAGATTTTACAGTAAGAGTAAGATGGAAGACCAAAGTGCGCATTTTCGCCATATTTTGCTGTTTTACTTCCGTAAAGGGAAAAACGCACGTCAAGCTTGTGAAAAATTGCGTAAAATTTACGGTGATGATGCTCTACAGGAACGTCAGCGCCAACGATGGTTCACAAAATGTGGCCCGAAAACGGTCTTGGTCCCGACATGGTAGTCCGCTTCGAACGACATCGAAAACACACATGCATCAGAGAAAAGCATTGCTCTCAGTGTGGTTCGATTTTAAAGGTGTCGTATTTTTCGAGCTTCTACCAAGGAACCAAACTATTAATTCGACTGTATACTGTCGGCAATTGGACAATTTGAACGAATCGATCATCCAAAAACGTCCAGAGCTTGTTAATCGTAAAGGAGTGGTGTTTCATCACGACAACGTGAGGCCACGTACAAGTTTAATCACACGTAAAAAATTGGTGGAGTTTGGATGGGATGTACTGTCACATCCAGAATACTCTCCTGACCTTGCACCAGCAGACTTCCATTTGTTTTGTGTTCTACAAAACTCCTTGCGTGGTGTATCTTTTAATTCCGATGAGGCGGTAAATCAGCACTTTGTTCAGTTTTTCGCTTATAAAGATAGGTCCTTCTATGAACGAGGAATTATGAAACTACCTGAAAGATGGAGAAAGGTCATCGAACAAAACGGACAATATGTCATTGATTGATCTTTGTTCTCTATATAAATAAATGGCTTTGAAATACATACAGAATATGCGTCATGACTTTTCCGACAACCCAATATAAAGAAGTCTGATAGTAAAGACATATTTTTGAATTTGTCACGTGATGCAAATAGATTAATCGAAAATAACTATGTATTATATTTTTCCGAAGTAATGCAAAAAGTTGTTGATTGAATACAGAAAACAACCGTTAGTTAATAATAAAAAAAGTGATGTACCTTCGTTCAATTGGATCTGCCATTTGATCGCGTATGGTTAGTATTAATACTAACAAATATCGGGGTTGTTGAAGTATTTTGCGTTAAATTTTTGTTTAACTTTGTGTTGCTTAGTCACGTGGAAGTACGGATATTGGAATAGTTTAATTGCATATATGTAGTAGGTGTGAAATGGGCTATTAGAATTAAAACAAGGATAGTAACGTTAGTAGTTAGACGTGTGAACGTGTTTCTGGATTTTGTAGGTAATGTTAATGCAGAGCTTAAACAAAGCGAATGCCGACACTTTGACCCGTACAATTAAATTTATTTTACATGTCTTCTAATATTGTAACATATTCCTTTATCTCCTTAATACTAAAACTAGGAACGTTGTATTTACTAAAATTTAGATATATCGCATAAGTACTTTAGAAAAAGAAAATCAAAGGGTGATGCAGACGATTAATTAAGTAATTTAGGTTTTATAAGGTAGAAGTGGAATATCTACTTTATGGTTCCCCTGTCAACTTAACACTAGATCTACCAAGATGTTCAAAATGACTTGACATGAATTTTTTGAAAATGCTCCTTGCAACGCTGTTTCTTTTTCAATTTTTTATTTCTACCTTGAAGCCTGTAAACGAACAAATTTTCTTCCCTCTTCTTTCTGATTTATTTAACAATGTTAACACGTTAAGCGCCACGCTCGTTCTTACAGCACTTTCCGTTTAGGCCCTTTATTAGAAAAGATATCTTTCTATTTGTTTTAACATACTACATTCATTTTTGATAAAATGTTCTATTTTATACTTAACTCCACTAATTGTGGCTCGGTTAGGCGCGACAACGTAGGTTAGGTAAAAAACTAATTGTTCAGTTTCATTGATCAGCGTCAGCATAAACGAAAAGTCAACGCCCGGTCCCTAGGGACCGGTGTAGCGCTTAACGTGTTAAATGTTTCGAATTACTCGTCGGTATATCAAGTGTTAAATTTTTTTTAGAAAAAATTGAAAACCAATTATTTTGGTAGATTTAATATTAAAGAGTCTTTCAAATTCAATTTCACTTTTAAGAGAACCGTAGAGTGTCCATAATCCCTACTCATTGTTCTCTTGAATTAATATTCTTAGAACGTGTGTTCTTTTAAACATAAAATGAACAAATTCACAACTTTGTCCACGCGTAAACCCGTTTACGAAGAAATCTCGACGATTTTAGTCCTGCTACAAACGTAACAACAAAAGTGAATCAGCGAGGTCGATGACCACAAGCCCGATGACCTTCGGGCATTACCAGAAGACTCTTCGTAACGAAACACATTGAAGTCGGTGATTCATTGATCTACATCCAAAAACATCGGCAACGGAAGAAAAGGTGCCACTTATACAGTGACTTATCGTAATGATCACAGAAATACAACTACAAACAACTGTTTTTAAAATGTAGGATGGGCCATCTAACTTTTGAAATTTCAATCGGCTATTAAAAAAAAACTAATGAATATTTTTTCAAAATTATGAATTTATTAGAAAGATTAGACATTTTCATTTAAGGTAGTTCTTTCACATAGGAGCGGACTTTATGGGTGCTATGAATGGGCCCCATTGAATTTCTATAAAACGAATGATAATTTATTGAAGCATTGATTTAAAAAATTTTTAATTTGATGTACGCGTACTTATCGACAATGCGGCGTTGCCAAACACTCTCATTCACAAACAGTGGCCATATTGTAAACGTGAAATGCATGATTTTATAGTTTCCAATTAATAATTTCTTTATTAAATATTCGGCAGCTGCAATTTTTTTTGTGAAATATCTATTCGAAAACGTTCCCGAATTAATGATCTCGTTTTTCGTAAGTATATGCAGTATGGAAGATTGGAAAATTGAACGATAAAGTCGGAAGTACTATTTCTCTCTCTCACACTCTCATTTACGTCAATGTATGAAACTGTATTTTTAAATTCGATTTTTTCATCGAAATGCCCGGTAACTGAGCTTTGTTTTGCTTGTAACTTGTTCGTGACAATCTCAAGAACATCATATTTTAACATTAAATTTATTTCCAGACTTTGGTCAAGTGCAAGAACTACCTTAAGAATGAAACACAACATCATTCAAATGACTGCCACGGCTGGCTTGGTAGTACCCCATCCGATCAACCCAATTTTTCAGTACATTTTCAATTGTTTGGGTTCCAATCGCATGAATGGCAACTTCGATTTCGTATTTCAAAGCATCAATTGTTTCTGGGTGGTTAGTATAACACTCATCCTTAACGGTTCCCCACAAAAAAAATCCAACGGGGTCAAATCACCACCCAGAGACAATTGATGCCTTGAAACACGAAATGGAAGTTGCCATTCACGCGATTGGAGCCCAAACAATCGAAAATGTACTGAAAAATTAGGTTGATCGGATGAAGTACTGTCAAACCAGTCGCGGCAGTCATTTGAATGATGTGTTTCGTTCTTAAATGAAAATGTCTAATCTTTCTAATAAACTCATAATTTTGACAAAATATTCATTACTTTTTTTTTTATAGCGGATTCAAATTACAAAAGTTACATGGCCCACCCTATATATAAAAAGACACAATGTACACATACACCCACATGTTTCATACATATACGAACAAAAATGGAAATAAAAGCCGCAAGGGAATAGCGGCAATTTGCAAAATACAAACCGCACGCTTGTTATGCAAACGGAAAAAGGTCGAGGCCTTTTCTGCATACATTTCAACATACATCGCGTATCAGCGAGAATTTCCAGTTTTTCTCTCTCTATCTTTCCCTGCCCTTTTCTTTCACCTCTCTCGAACTTTCTGTTTTCATTTTCTTTCATACATCGACGTGAATTTAACGAGGTACCCTTTTCATTATGCGAAGCAAGAGGGGTCGGCTTGCTTAATGAAGAACGGGTAGGTTGGTCGACGTTAATTGGGCGACGGATGCTGAAAGCTTGAGAGCTTAACTCCGTCGTGCAAAACCGACGCCTCCACACTTTTCAGGCCTTTCGTCGCGAGTACCATATTGTTGATCATCGTTGCTGCGGTTCGCCGTGTTATATCGTGCGAAATTCCACGAAAGAGGTTAAATTTTCCTTTAACGCTGTCGTCAGACGAGTTTACTTTACCTTTATTCTACGGACGTTTCCCTTCCTGACGTTTGTAAAAGCACTTTCGACGAAAAAATACTGGATGTTGGTGTATCCGATACTTTTTCATGGAGTTCTCGCAATCTCTGAAACTTTAAACTTCCATGCGAGTTCAAAGGGAGATAGGAGGAAGCTTCGTATTTCGTTGGAAATTTTCTCTCGACTTTGATAAAAAGAAGGAGAAAATTTGAAGTTTCGTTTTGATCCAATTTTCTGTGGTCCGTAAATTTCAAAATATATGTGGAGATATTGGTAGTATTCTCGGAAATATTGTAGATATTTGATTATTATTGATGTTCACTATTTACTAATAAATCTCTAGTTGATAAAATAATTATATGGTATACTAGATGATATAATTGAGTTAACACTAAACCTACCAAGGCGGTCAAAAGAACGATTCCAAAATATTTTCGAAAAATTATCTAAATTCATAGAGTAGCCATGAAGTAAATATTCCACTTCTATCTTACAAAAGCAAAATGAGTTAATTAATTATCTTCTTTATCTCGCCACTTCTCTTTGTGTAAGGTCGTTATTGAGTATATTTAGATTTTAGTGTTAAGGAAGACAAGATCATTCGGATGAATATCTGTACCGGTAATTATTAAAGTAGTCTAATTTATTTTGTATTGCAAGGCATTCAGACTTTTACTCTACAATGCCGGCTGTATTTTCTACAAAGCAACTACTTTTGGCCCTCGACTTTCACACATTAATATTTCCTGAAAATATATGCGAAAGTTGAACATTCGAAGGTAGAGGAATGTAGGGAAAATATTAAAAATTATAAGTAAATGTGTTTTCTTTGTAAACTTGAGATTCTCTAACATCTAGTAGGTAATATTAAAAACAATATTACAATATTAGAAAACCGCTAATAGTCAATGAGTGAGCACGAGAAACAGCACTCCTTGGCAATGACTGCATAGAAGCAAACATTTTTTAAAACACCAACAAAACGCTTTAAAAAATTGAATTTTTAAAAACGAACGAAATAGCAAATTGGGCGAAAGTCGAGAGCCGCCTGTAACAATTTTGTTACAGATTCAGTTTCTCATAATTTCTATAATATACTGCCATCATTTTATAATTTAAATCAATGATGACAAAAGAAGTTAAAAAAGAAGTTCAATTCTTCAAACTTTCAATTTTGTCTACTCTCATTATCTCCAGAATATTTATAATCCTTACAATTTATTGGTACGGTCAAAGCTTTAATGAAATATCAATAATTACAGAGACCTTTTACAAAAAATTTTGATTATATAAGGAATTAATATTTATTAAGAGAGCATATGTAATTCTGGATATGTTACATAGTTTTATCATTAAAAATAATCCATGTAGCACCTGAACTGCAGCGGTTTGTAATTCGTTTGCAGCTCGGCGGCGCGCGAACGGCTGCTGCGCTAATTAACTTTCCCAGACAAATATGCTAAAGTCAGCTTCGGCTTCTGTGCCGAATTAGCAGTACGAATGATTCATGATAGACCGATTCAATTGTTAGACCGTATAAACACTGCAGTCTGGGACAGTAATCATTTAACAAGTTGATGCAATTTGCCACTGTGACCTCCGCCCTTTCAATGATCGTGTGTCGCGGTTAAAAGGATCGAATTATTGTCTATCTTGAGTGAATTGACTTTTTTTTAATTGCTTTAAGCGCTTAAAATTTATCAAATAATACTAAGTTCAATGGGATTAACAGTTTGCAAAATTCAGTCAGACTTGTGAGTGGTTTCTTTTTTAACACTTTGACTGCCATGGAGGTCACCGGTGACCGGCGCTATTGAATTCATTAAATTTTCGTGTAACTTGGAAATTGTAATATTTATAACTTCTCGGATATATTAAATATTTAAATATCGACATTAACACTAGAACTACCGGCGTCAGATCTAATATATTTTCATAAATTAAATAAGTACTTTGAAAAAGAGGGAAATCAAGCGCGGAAAAATTTGATCGATTGGGTGATTTAGGTTTATTGATATAGACGTAGAATATTTATTCTATGACTCTTATACAAACTTGGAGAATTTTTGGAAAAAATTGTATACCAGTCATTTTGACTGGTTTGGTAGTTCTAGTGTTAAAAAGATAAACGTCTGCCGAATATCTGTCTATCTGTATCTTTAAAGTTTCTGCTTTGCAAAAATACGAATTTAATAGAAAACGTTCCACTTCAGTAGAAATAATGAATTTAGCGAAATACCGGTGGCGTTCAAAGTGTTAAACAGTTAAAAATACGTTTGTAAAGGAGGATTTAGTTAAGGTTTCGTTTTGTTCAATTTCCTTGAAAGCTGCCGAGGTTATGAAAGCACGGAGTTAATTCAGGGTAGATGTAAAAAAAGAAAAACGATAAAGTTTAAATTAGTATTTTTATTGTAACGTGAAAGAAGAAGAATATTTTTTTACTGACGTCTTGCGGTGATTAAAAGTTTCTGGAATTAAAGTATTGACGTTTTTAATATGACTTGCGGGAGATAGATGGGAATTTCATTTTAAATATAACGATGTCGATGTTATAGTCTGCTTAGTTCTTTTTTTGGCTACCTAGACGTATATGTATATTACGTAGAGGAGAATAACTGGAAGTAACGCAAACTGATAAAAATTAGATGTCTAGCGGTCGATGATTAGTCGCCTGGGAATGACGTAAAATGCTTGTCAACACGAATATTATTTGCGTGCCGCAGAGTCCAATTTTTCGATTCGTATAAACAATCTATTCTGAAACGTGAAATTTAAATTAACCGCGATTTATTATACAGAGTTGGAATAAAAAATAGTGGAACGATTTATGATACTTTTATTTTTATATAACAACTTAGGTATGAAATAATAAGTCTTTAACACGTTAAACACCACCGGTATTTCGTTAGATTTATCAATTCATCTGCCGGGAAACTTCTTCTATTAAAATTACATGTTTATAAATAGGAAAATTTAAGAACACTGATAGATAGATATTCGGCAGACCTTTATCTTTCTAACACCAATATTTAAATATTCAGTATGTTAGAAAATTCATAAATATTGCAATTTAAAAGTTACATGACTTTTCATTGAATTCCGTACCGCCGGTCACCGGTGACCCTCGTGGCAGTTAACGTGTTATCGTTTGCCACGGCAATTAATAAATTGTTATTTATCATTGCGGTTTACTGTACCGAGGACTCAGTGACGAGAATTTATAATTTTCTCAGAGATATCGGTACCAGAGAAGTTTTTACGACTAAGTAACTGGTGAGAAATGGGTAGGATGTTAAAAAATACCGGTCGGTAAAGTGTTAAGTAAAACCAACTTTCTGTAACAGTAGGTGATGATCGTTTAAAAGTACTTTGCAATTTGATCTCATTAAATTTGAAAAGAACGCAATATTTTTTACTACTGTTACTGTATACATTAAACACATAACTATTCTCATATTGCAGCACAGTAGTGTCGTAGTTCGTAGATTGATAAATTAGAAAAAAAATCAATGTTCTCTTTAAATATGATTACAGTGGAACCTCTCTAAAAGCAACTTTTGGGAGCGGAAGTACCTCCGTAAAAGCAACTTCTCCTACTGTGGTTTTCATCCCCACTATTAATATATTATAGTTATCTTTATCAGATTATTCGTTCTCTCTGCCTGCGCAGAAAGATGCGCAGACCAGTGATGCCAGAACGAGGGATTTTTCCCAAGCATGCGCACTACCAAATCCTCAGTAATGTATATAGTTTACTCAAATATGGGGTATCGTTAGACCCCCGTGACAATTTAAATACGGTAGAAATTACAGGAAGAGGACATTTTTAAAAGAAATGATATATTTACGTGGAAATAAATAAATATATGTTTTTTTATTATTTTGTATATCTGCAGCCGATTTATTAAATGAATACCATCATTTGTTGCGAGAGTAAGGAAAACTGCAGAAAACGTCCAGAGTTTTGGACGTCTTTGCGCGTGATGGTCGCCAAATGTTAAATAATAAAAAATCTGGCGGCCAGACCCGGGCCTCAAAGAACGGTAAACTTTCGCTTCGTTTCGAACGCGCTTTTGTCTCCGTACGAAGGAACAGTCACTCTGACATACTAATATTGCACTACGATACAATATTTTATTCAGTTTAACGAAAAGCGCGGAAAACGACTGGGAAGAGCCCCTTATGTGACGTACTGTTGCATAGATAGATACGTCTATGGAAATAATTCCCGCCGAGCTGTGACGTCAGCATGCGCATGCGCACGAAGGCTCAGGCATGGGAAAAAATCCCTCGTTCTGGCATCACTGGCGCAGACTATACTTATATTAAATGTACACAATTTCACGTGCAATCATACATAACCAAAAAAATTAGTAACTGTTTTAAGTTTTTAGTTAAAAATTATTCAGAAATATGAGTACAAAATTACAGGAATGGCAGGTACATAAGTAATTGGAAAATAATTTAAGTTTTTTCAATATTTTCATAAAATGACTAGTGTTAATTGATAATTATGATTCTTTTAATAGGGAAATTTCAAAAAGCGAAAAAGTTTTACCATTGAAGAACGAGTGAATATTGTAAAAAGATTAGATAATAAAGAACGAGTGAGTGATTTAGCAGAAGAACATAATGTCAATAAATCTACAATTTCAAAAATTAAAAAAATCAAAAAACGAATTAATGAAAAAAGTTGAAGTTTTAAAAGAAGTTGATGGTAATTTGATGAAAAAGAAGTTCAAGGGTACTGAAGATTCGCCTCTTGAACGAATGCTTTATACGTGGTTTCTCCAAAGAAGATGTGCTGGAATACCAGTCACAGGTCCTATACTTCAAGCAGCAGCATTGAAATTTAGCAAAGCACTCTATGGTGATACTAACTTTAAGAGCAGTAATGGCTACCTCGATAAATTTGAACGACGACATGGAATCAGGTGTGTTAGTATAGAAGGTGAAAAACTTTCAGCGAATCCAACAGCAGGTGAAGATTTTAAAGACCAATTAAACACGTTTCTCACAATTAATGCATTAGATCAAGTCTATAATTGTGACGAAACGGCATTATACTGGAAAATTCTCCCCAATAAAACATTGGTCAGCAAAAATCAGAAAAAAGCCGATGGTAGAAAAAAGGCTAAAAACAGAATAACTACTATGTTATGTACAAATGTAACTGGTAGTCACAAATTGCCACTATTCACGATTGGAGTTTCTAAAAAGCCTTGGTGCTTTGAGCAAATGAAAGAAGTACCGATCTTTTATAGAAGTCAAACCAGTGCATGGATGACTCTGGAACTAATGATGGATTGGTTTAGATTAGTTTTTTTGCCAGAAATAAAAAAGGTACATGATTTACAGAATAATAAAAATAAACAAATTTTGATCGATTAGTGATTGCAGAAAATTCTGTAGCTGTGAATGAAATTATTCGCAATTTTAATCTTTTCCACTGTTTTTCACTTTGTGATGTTGCTTGGAATAAAATAAGTCCTGACACAATCAGAAAATGTTGGAAAAATCTGATTCCATTAACAAATAATTCATCTACTATCAACATGCAAAGTATTGATCTTGGAGTTTTTTATTCAACTATTTCTGAGATCCCAGGGTTTAACGAATTATCTTCTCAAAATGTGACGGAATGGCTTGAAGCTGAGACAGAAGAGACTGGGTGGCAAGTTTATACAGAAGAAGAAATTATTCAAAAAGAACTGGGGAATAACATTGAGAACGTACATGCAGGTTGCAATTCTGACAACACAAATAATGAACAAGAGTCAATGATTGCAGAAAATGTGCAGGTTTCAGTAGATGATGCATACAAGGCAATCAATACAGTCATTCAATTTTTTCAAACAAACGAGAGTGAAAATTCTCATATTTATCTTCCTATTTTGGGACAATGTTGCTTGGATATTGCTCATCAATTGCCATTACTGAATCAATAATTACTATAATCTATGAAGTTCATGCTTTCTGTTTTTCTAATTTTGTTATTTCAAAATATTTAAGAATATTTACTTTATATTTTTTAAGAATAATTTTATCATTCTTTAGCCTAATATAAAAAGTCACCGAAAGCTCTTTTTAAATATTGCTTAGTAATTTAAGTCTATCAATCAAAAAAATTTTCATGAAACAATACCTTAAGTACTATACTTGTGATTACTTCAATAACGTCTACCACTATACGATGACGTCTCACACAAGACCGGAGAGCTGAGCGTTCCAGTCTTCGGAGTTTTTCCATGGTGGATGGACCCATGTTCCACAGCATTGGGGCTGCATACGTGAGCAGAGGACGTATGAGCAGCTGGTAACATATCAGCTTCGCTTTGGCAGTCAGGTTCTTATTATAAAATATTCTAGAATTGCATTTAATTGCATTTCTGGCTTTGCTAAGTTGAATATGATGGTGTTTAGTCATGTGGATTAGGTGGTCAAATGTGACTCCCAGATATTTGACCTGGTTTTTTACTGGTATCTCATTGACCCGGCCCATATGGTCAGTGATCGTGATTTTAACAGTTTTCACCCTATTGTATTGTGACACCTTTAAGTGGTTACAAGGTCGTCTAAAGAAGATAATCTCGCTCTTAGTCCCGTTAATTTTCATATTCCAGTTTAGATAATGGCGGTTAATTTTATTAATTCTGTCCTGTAGTCTGTGCGTGATGGTGTCCACACTCGCGTTAGCTACATAGATAATTCTGTCGTCGGCAAACGAATTGGAGCCTGCTTCCTCGGTATCAATTTCCGCGGCTTCGTTGGTGATGCTGTCATACATATTAAATAATATTGGCGATAGGACTCTGCCCTGTTGTAACCCTCCGATGATATAGAAGCTGACAGAGGACAGAGTTGAGCCATCCCAGGTATAAAAATAATTACCAGTTAGCATATCCAATATAAGGAAAATCAGGCCCATGGGAAAGTTCTTTTCCACCAATATGTAGATTAGACCATCGATCCATACGGAATCGAAGGCTTTCTCTAAGTCCAGAAGTGCAACTCCGATTATCAGATTATCGTGGAGGTATCTGGTGATGTCCGAAAGGAACTTATTGATTGCATGTGTCGTGGCATGCCTGCTCCGGAACCTAAACTGGTTATTAGGTACTATTTTCTTGTTGTTTATAATGATATCAAGTTGCTTTTTAATTAATCTTTCAAAGATTTTACTAACACTCATGGTGAGGCTAATCGGTCGGTAACTCTGCGGCAGTTCTGGATTTTTATCTTTCTTCGGAATGGGTAAAACTTTTGCAGCTTTCCACCTGCGTGGGTAATAGGCTAAGTTGATGGCATTGTTGAACAGGATAGTGTAATCTTTGATGACGGCTATGGGCAGGTTTTTAAGTACTATTGTAGGGATATTATCTAAGCCAGCGGAAGTTTTGTTTTTAAGTTTTTTGAGTATTAGCAGGACTTCGCTGTAGCTAAACATGAATTTTGGATCGTCTTCGTGTCGTACTGGATCGTCGGCTGGATTTTCTTTGGAGAACTGGATAAAGGTCCGGTTGTGCCTAGTCATTTTGTCTTTCATCTTCTTAGTTTCATCGGCTACTTTTTTAACTTTAGTTTTCGTAATAGTTCCGATATTGGTATATCTCGGGGCATTGATACTCTCGAGATATTTGCCTATTATATGCAGTTTAGAGTCTGGGTCAGTAGCGACGATTTCATTACTGTCGATTAGCTCTGGGAACTTTTCACAGCAGTGAATGCTGAGGGCGCTGTTGTCTACTGGGATTTTGAACGTATTGATGCTGATGTCTTTTTTAGGCCTGAGCATCCTGTTTATTTTTGGAAAGAATTCGTCAGCTCTATTGTAATTAATGTTTTTGATTTGAGTTTCCCAATATGTGGTGACGGTTCTTTTGAATTCCTTGTGCAGTAATTTATTGATTCTCTTGATGGTGAGTTTGAGTCTGCACCTTTCCTGAATGCTGACAGGGATGTTGTCAAACAACCTTCTGATGAGATAAGTTTTATAGGCATGTAATCTTTTGATGGTCTTACTGTTATATTTGAGATAATAATCATCCTGCTTTTGGATCACTGGGATTTTTGCCTTAATGGAGTCGGTTATTATGCGTTCTAGTTGGGTAATAAAGTTGTCTATTTCTTCAGCGGATAAGTTCCTATCATGTGGGATATAGTTATATTCAGTGTAGCTGTCCATTAGGTGTTTTCGGAATTTTGACCAGTTACTCTTTTTGTAATTGAATGTTTTTGGTTTGTTGGCCGGGTTCTCGAGAAGTCCTGTGGAATGATCATCCAGCGAGATGGTTAGAGTGATAGCCCGATGATCGCTATCATACGGGAGAGTTTGTAGTTTGCCTGACACCAGATTATCTACTTCGAGCCTTAGATCAATGAGACAATGGTCTAAATAGGAGTTCCCTTTAGGGAAAGACGGCGCCATAGGAGAAAGGAGCGCGGTTTTGTATTCCACATAGTTGCCATCCAGCCAGTCAACAAGCTGTTCTCCACGGTCGTTAGATTTGGCGTCATCCCAGGTTGTGCTTTTGGCGTTTAGGTCACCCGCAATTAGGAAATAGTTATTACTACTATCTAATTTGAATTCATTCATAAGTTTCCTTAGTTCATGGATGAATTTTTGTCCAGTACACTGTGTGGCATATATGCTAATTATTATCAGGTTGGCTTTGAGTTTTGTCTTGAGCTTGACTGCTGTGAACTCTATAACTTCATTTTTCAGAGAATTTGGGTAATGGATGGTTGAGAATTTAAATTTATTGTGGATAGCTATGGCTGTTCCTCCGCCTTTAGTGGAGTTAGGTCTGTCTGTTCTAATGATATGGTGGTTGGAAAGTTGAACTTTGTGTTTTTGGTTCAATTTAGTTTCGGATATAAGGCATATGTCGATATTGTATAGCTCGATAAAGGATTGCAGTTCGTGTCTTCGTTTTAAGGTGCCAATGGAATTGACGTTGATAGCCGCTAGTTTAATTTTATTTGAAGTAGCTTCGTCCATTATTCAGCGGTGACAAAGGCGCCCAATATTTGGTCGATTCTATCAGAATTGTGCGTGATTCTGGCATGCAGCTGCTTGATTTCTCCGAGGATATCATTTTTGAGCTTGATTAGTAGCCCTTCCAGGGTTCCTAGGTTCCCCAGGTTGGAACTTTGGTCCGGTATCTGGTTTTGTGAGTTAGTGTAGGGGCTCGCGCCAAATCGAGTAGGCTGTGTTGTAGGCGTCTGCTTTGTGTTAGGCAGCGGTGGAAAGTGCATGGGATTCTTATCTCCCACCATGTTGGCGAAAGACACTCCCGGTTCTACGTAATTGCTAATTGCCTTCGTTAGCGCTTTTTTCTTTTCGAATCTGGTTAATCTGATTTGTTTTTCCCACATTGTTGCCATTTTTAAGGCCGGGCAGCCCCAATAATTGGCCGGGTGACCAGATCCACCACAATTTATACACTTTAGATTATTCTTATCAGTTTTCTCTTTAATGGAGCAGTTTTTTGTTTCGTGCTGTCCTGCACATTTGACGCAATTAGGGGTAAGCTGGCAATTGGCGCTGGAATGCCCGGTCTGTTGGCAGCGCTTGCAAAGAAATATTAGTGGTTTTCTTAGTCTTTCCCATCGGATAGTTTGGGCTAAAAGCTTATTGACGCGGGTGAGAGCTGCTGTCTTGCTGTCATGCGACACCGAAACTAGGAAGTGGTATAAATGTGGCTTAGTTTTGTCGAAAACCAGTTTATTCACTTTAGTTAATCTGACATCCACGAGGTTGAGGCTGGAGATAGCTTCATGTACGTCTTTCTCGTCGTATCCTCCACGAACTCCTTTTAACACTACTGTTTTGATTTTGAGGTGCCTAGGCGTGTAGGTAAAGTGCTCCGTCGACTCCGCTTTCAGCAGTTTTATCACTGCACTGTGCGTTTCCATGTTGCAAGGATATACTCGGGTGAGCGATTCGTTGCATTCACGTATGAGAAAGTTTTTGGTGTCAATTCCCTTCGAATTTAGGAATGCAACCGTGGGTTTAATTCCTGCGATATTTATAAAGATAGGCGGTGGCCGGAGTTTAGGGGTGGAATTATGCGCATTTCCACCATGGCTTTTTACGTTAGATGCATGTGCTGCAGCCTCATCCTTCGAGGTTTTTTTTAGTTTCTTACTTGTAATTGTTGAGTCCGCATCTGAGGTTTCGTCGTCGGTCAGTTGTGAATATTTATTGGCGGTGGGAACACCTATACTGCCGCCAACTTTACGCGCTTTAGCTGGCTTGCGCGGAAGCACAAAATCATGGTCAGTGCCGCCATCTAGAGGTCCGCTTTCGGATTCTGACGACATCCGGCTGCGTGCATGTTTAAGGTTAGGTTTATGTTGAACCAAATTGTTTTTATTGTTAATTTTTAATAGTTCACGTGCTAGAATTTTGGCTTCTTTAGCATATTTGTTGTAGCCCTCCTGTGCCACTCGGCTGTTGTAGTCCACTTTCGTGGTCATTTTGGTCCCTGGAGGGACCGTAGTCGAACACGATGGGGTTGAATGCCCATCGCCTAGGTTATCCATGTGTTGCTGGTCCAGGGTTTATTTGTAAGATACATAAGGCGTCCCGTGGTCACTAACACAATACAATTTGTTACTGTTATACAGCACGTCGTTAACCCTTTTGCTACTACGGGCCACTATAGTGGCCTTTCACAAGATGCCACCGAGGTACTACGGGCCACTACAGTGGCTCTCCGCAAAATGCCACTGAGGTACTACGGGCCACTATAGTGGCTCTCCGCAAGATACCACTGAGCTATTGCGGCCAACCGTTTTGCATAAGTTTCTGACTCTGGGCATGCACTGATAGTGTTTTTTTTTTGCATCATTTGTTGCTGACAACCGAAATAACACAAATATACACAAATGAAAATCCAAGACGGAAAAATCAGCTGCGAAAGTGTGTAGTTTGTTCAAGAAATGACAAGAGAAAGAGATCGCAATACCAATGCGAAATTTGCAATGTTGGCCTGTGTGTAACACCATGCTTTAAAAAATATCATACGCAGTTACATTATTAGAATTGTATTATAGGTATTATGTTGTATTATTTGTATTATTTGTAGAATTGTGTTATAATATGTTATATTGTTTTATTACATTATATTATATTGCATAATGTTACTTCCTCTCATATTATAAATTAAAGGGCGTATACTAAGACGTTATAAATACCCTGGAATACTCTTTATTTATAAATACCCTTTGGAGAAAAATTTTTTCGTCCGAAAACATTCAAGCAGCTTGGATTCTCCGCCGCGGTATTCTCGCTGACGATCGGCGTCGCGTAACGTGCAGTGATGTCGCGACGCTCCGTTCAGCAGAAGTACCGCGGCGGAGAACCCGCCCGTAGCGAAAGGATTAAAAACAAGAATTTGCACTATGTTGTCGCTCAATAGTAATCGTAATCGATATCGATAAATTCTCGCTCGTAGCGCACACGATCCTTCTCGCACGAGCGTCTATTGGTGACTCAACGGCTCAGTGGTCTAGGGGTATGATTCTCGCTTTGGGTGCGAGAGGTCCCGGGTTCAAATCCCGGCTGAGCCCTGTTTTTTTTTATTTCCGAAATAATAAATATTTTATATAAGTAGCTTATAAAAATAATTAACAATAACTTTTAAACAATATTTACATATATTTATTCAATATTTATTATGTAAATCATAATTTTAGTCAGCTACGTGGAATATCTACCGTTAACATATCTACGTATTTTTTATTTAAGATTATTTAAAGTAATTTGAAGAAATAATAAATTTTTTTCAAAAAAAAGATGAAAAAAAAGTATTGTATGTGATTCTCCGCTTGGGACGAGAAAGAAAGGACGTGCAAGCAAGACCGGCTCAGTGGTCTAGGGGTATGATTCTCGCTTTGGGTGCGAGAGGTCCCGGGTTCAAATCCCGGCTGAGCCCATTTTTTTTTTTTCTTTTTCATTGCTATTATAAACTAATTTTTGCATGAAATCTAACAATAGAAGAAATTAATTTTATAAAAATATTTAACGTGCTAAATATATCAAATGAAAACTTTATGCGTCATAAGTCTTCAATCGTTTTTGTATAGTGCAATTCTTCTTTATTTTATTTCAGTTTTTTTTAACGTAATATTTTTTATTTGATGTGTTAGTAACATGACTGCAGTTTTTAGTTATTATTATTTATTGAAGAATTATTGATTGTCTGGAATTTTATTGTGGTTAAACGGAGAAATAGGGAAGTCATACAAAGTTCAATGTCTTACTGATAAGGCAAGCTAGTAAAAAGTGATATAAACAGATAAACGGAGTGTACTGTTGTGTTTCATACTTATCTAATACAAAATATAGATGTTTATTATCAGAAGTTATTATAGAATTCTTTTGCAACATAATTCTTTTTCTACTTTCGAATACTATGATCACTCTACAATTCTTAGTTTTATTTCGTTTCGCAAAATTTTGCGTTAGAATATAATTATTGCACGTATTTCTTTTTAAGGATACGATTTGCAAAGAAAAATACTTCTCATTAACCAGTTAGCTGTGTTTTACGAGTATACTCGTCATGCGTAAAAGCTACCACTGGATATTTAAGTTGTAATTTTGACGAAAACTAAAATATATTCGTAAATTTTAAGATGTTTGGAGTATTTTGAGGCGATGCCGAAATAAAAAGAATAACTAAAGGGTATAAATAATTTAAAATAGATTGATACTTATCTGTTGATTTTCGTAGCCCAAAATTCAAAAGAATTTTCGCCACAGTTAATTGGTTCATCAAAATTTATAAATATCATATATAAATTAAATCCATTAAATTCTTCGAACAAATTTAACATATTAGAAACCTATAAAAACATTATCCATAATAAAAATTTGTTTCCATACAATAATTTCACACATCTGGCAAATAATTGAATTCTCCTTTCATAAATATTTAATTCATAAATGTGTTTATTATTTCAGGCCCACCACGATGGCGGCCGAGGAGGGCACGTTGGGTGGCGGACTCGGAGCAAAACTGAAATGTCCTACCCCCATATCACGATTGAGGGTTGAGAAGATCGAGGGTGGTCTCATGGTGGCTGGAGTTGTAATAGCTGCTAACTGTCAGATTGCTCTTCCGGCATTCGGGTTTCTCTTTATGCTCGTCGGCGCTGTGCTCACTGGTTTGTATTTTCTTTTTCATTGTTTCATACAGTGGTACAAGTTGAATAGACTTCGATCATTGCAAACGTTACTCGAGAGAGAACTTGAGTAACCTGACGTAATAATACAGAGTGGCTTGTAAATTCTTAGATGATTTTCAAACTCTAAAACCAATCACCCTGTTTGACTGAAAAAATCTACTACTAAACCCTCTGAGTAATTTTAGAAACTAAAAATCAATCGTCGTAAGTAATTTTCAAAACTGAATGAAATCATGGTAGGTGACTTGGAAATACTAACAGCAATTACTCTAGGTGATTTTAAGAAGCTGATATTAATCACATTGGATGATTTTAAAAATCTGAAATGAATCATCCTAAGTGATTTTCAAAATCTAAAACCAATCACCCTGTTTGACTTAACAAATCTACTACTAATCACTCTGGGCAATTTAAAAACTTAAGATCAATCGTCGTAGGTAATTTTCAAATCTTGAGTCAGATGAAACTGTGTGATTTGGAAATACTGACAACAATCATCCAAGATGATTTTAAGAAACTAATATTTACTTTAAGTGATTTTAAAAATCTGTAGTCAATCACCTTAAACGATTTTAAAAAATTGATAAATTTTATAGGAATTTATGGGCCATTCTGTATTAATTTGTTTCTACACTTATTTCTTTTGAGTATTTCGTACAGAAATAATGTTCTACTTTCGACTAAAAGTATAAATAATAGGTGGTAATAATTATTACAATGTGAGAGACTCATTTGTTTTGTATAGAAGAACTTTAATTGAAGGTATTATACTCTCTCAAAAGCAGAAATAATAATGGCATTGCCTGTAAATTTTTAATTAGTTACCAGAAACATTCTGCTTCGAAAATACAGATTGAACGCTGAAATGAAAGCTAACAATTTACAGGACGATTACTAATGGCATTAACGTTCTTTTTTGCAACAATTTCCAAACGTCCTTCCGCTTTTATTCGCATTGTTTAATTACGAAATTGTCAATCGCACGAATTATCAACAATTTCACTCATTTCCTTTAACCTTTGAAATATTTTCCTTTATTACCTTTACTTTGATACATTTCTCAATAAATTCTCATTATTATTTGCAAATAATTTATGCTTCTCACGTGAATGCCATTTCTGAAGTATTATTGTACCACTTTTAGTGCAATAAGATTATCGATTAAAGACCTAGCAAAATCTTGTCGTTTTGGACAAAATATGTTTAACACTAGAACGACCAAGCAAGTCAAAATGACTTGTTCACATTTTTTTCCAAAAATTCCCTAAGTTTACAGCAGTATTCAATAGAAATTCAATAGAATAGAATATCTATAGAATAGAAATTCAATAGAAGTTCAATAGAAGTTGCAATAGAAATTCTAAGTTGATCTTATAAAACACAGATTACCAAACCTATCATATTTTCCACACCCTGATTCCTCTTCTTCCAAAGTACTTATTTACTATATTTAAACGTAATTTTAACGTCGGTCGTTCTAGTGTTAAACGCGACAAGAAAATGTAATTATATAGAAAAAAGTTAATGAGCCACACTTGACCCAACTTTCCAATGTAATTAATACTTCACTTATTAAAGTTTGACTTTGGAATGTAACGACATATTCTTGTACCTTCACATAAACATTTCTTTTCACTTGGAATAATTTCCTTTATAAAATAAAAATAAATAATCAGCAGTAGAATATTTTTCGAAATTGCCTTTACTATCCCGATGACAAATTTGAAAAAATAATTTGGACCGCAAAGGATTAAACTATAAGTTTGAAAATAATACACAAGAATTCTTATAAATTCGCCTGGGAACTGAGTGAATGATGCTCGCGGTAGAATTGCCACAAAATGGATAACCGTGCAATTTTTCTCTTCGCTGAGTGTGCTGTATCGATGATCCTTTCTCGAGGTTTCGAGTCTCGCGAAATTTAATTTCCGATACACGTCAGTCTGATGAGATTTCCGTAAATCAATTGAAAGCCAGCGTAGTATGTAAAGTGGACATTCAGACCGGATAATAGAGACGTCTACCGAGATACGGATTAAAATCGTATGAAAAAAACCTTCCACCGGTGCACTTCATTATCTTTTTCCATCTTTTTTTTTTATCTAAAGTTACAAATATAACGAAAATCAGAGAATTAAGAGTAATTGTTGCAATTCCCTGCACAAATTAAATTATAACTTTACATTCTCCCAAGGATACATAATAACTACTGTCCATAAACAATTTTACAAGTTCTAATAATATTCTAGAAATACTTCAAGAAGTTATAAAAATGCAAATCTTACATGAGCAAAGTAAGCCGTTACGTCATTAAATACTGTTACATCGTACAAACGTGCAATGACACAAAAAATATAAAATTTTTCAAATTTGTAATAAATCCATAGGTACACATATAAACATAATTTTCATAGTAGCAAATTAAAATTCATCAATTACAATAAATTATTTAAATGGATAAAAAAAAAATGTATAAAGTGCAGCTTATCCAATAAATTCCAATATGAAAAAATGTAGAGTAAAAATAGAACCCCCATTTCATCGGTGCATCGATTCTGTCGTACAACGTCAGGACGCGTTAACATAACAAACGACGATAAATCCGCACACATGGAAACTGTAGAACTTGTGTCGGGAATTGTTGAAAACGAGGACTTTCAATACTAAATCCGACGTTACGTGCAGATCAAACGGAAGCCTCTAGCGGATTCGCAAAATCGGATTAGTTATGTCGTATGAGAAGCCCCGTTTTAAGCTGAGTTAGCACGGATTAGTTAAAGGGGAAAAATGTTTAAAGTAATTGTTTTTCTAAGAATTGCAACTTTTAAGCATTATTTAATTTGCATTTATTTTCTTTCGTTTATAAGTGAAACGATGTAAAGATTGTTATATAAATACTGATTAGTGATCGATGATATTTTGAAGCTTTAAAGGAAGCTTTAATTTTAATTTCACGAGATTTCATAATTGCTATCAGCTCTATTCGTTTAGCCGCAAATCACTGCGGTTCTTATGTAATACTGTTATGAATCTTCGTGATGAATTAACTCAGTTACATAGTCGTCGTTGGCTTAGAATCGATATGCTTTCAACAGATTACGTGATACCTCTCGTTCCTAATGAATTTTATCTCGTTAAGGCCTAACGGACTCTTCTTAAATATCGAATTGCTGAAATTATGATTATAAAATTACAAACAGTTTGTAAATTTTTTAAATGTCAATTTTTAGCACAGTATTTTTCCTCTCTGTATTCTATATTCCTCTCAGATTTTTATATATTGTCACGGTAACTTTGGTTATATCACTTCGACACTTTTGCGCATTAAAAAATAATTTGCAGGAAAATACTTGCAGAGACATTAGATTTACCGACGTCCTCAAAATGACCTGTCTCAAGTTTTTCGTCCTACTTTCAATCAAATCAATCAAATTTTTGTGTCTCTTTAACACTAGAACGACCCACGTTAAATTTACTACATTTAAATATAATAAATAAGAACTTTGGAAAAAGAGTAATCAAGGGATAGAAAATATGATCGGTTTGGTAATCTGTGTTTTATAAGATCAATTTAGAATTTTTAATCTAGGACTCTCCTGTAAACTTAGAGAATTTTTGGAAAAGAAATGTGAACAAGTCACTTTGACTTGCTTGGTCGTTCTAGTGTTAATTTCTTTTATTCTAATGCATACTCGTCATTTCTAATATATTCTATTGATCCTCTGTAGACCTAGTCTCAATGCTAGTCGTATTGTCTACATGAAATCAAGATTTTTCTACATTAACCCCTTGCTGTATCATTTCTTTTATGCTCGAATAAGTAATATTCTATAAGTAATAGCATTCTATGGTATTTAATATTGCGTTAAGTCATGTACTGTATCCGAAATTAGGAATGGATTATTATTTCAGCAATTAATTCACAGTTCAGAAGTATTTGATTGTGACCCACTGATATTTTTAATTTAATAATTTTTGGAGCACTTCAAAATGGACTATCTCATTTATTGCGTAACGAGTGCCACTCGTTAAAGTACGGCAAGGGGTTAATAAATACCATCTAAAACTACATTTTTTAAATATCTTTGTCGATGCATTGAATAATTAATATAAAGTATGAATGATTCACTGCTATATATTGGGTTGTTCGGAAAGTAATTTCGTTTTTTTCAGTGAGAATGAAAGACGATTTTCTTGTAGTCCATAAATATGTCACTGAATTATATATTCTCCATTTTGTTCTAATACCTTTTGTCATCTTTCTGGCAGTAGTTTGATTCGACGTTCATAAAAGTTTTGATCTTTGCTGGCAAAAAAATCAAAGCCTTTTTTGACGTCCTCATTCGAAGTAAAGGTTTTGCCGTTCAACAAATTTTGCAATCCAGTTTTGGCACTGGCGTTATGTTAATGCGTCTTCCCCATAAAAATCGAATAATTTTTTTCTTGCTTGAACAGCATTTTTACCGTTTCGATAGTAAAAAAGTCAAATATGGCGAAAATGCTGCTTTCGACTTTCCATCTTTAATAGAGCACCAAAGAAAAACTATTGTGTAGAATCAAATAAATTTTTTCACAAACAAGCGTTGCTATATCAACTGTCAAAATATATAATAGCAATGCGAATTAAGTGTGAAGTTAATTGTGAAAAAATATAATTATGTCCTCCGTCAGGAAAAAACGAAATTACTTTCCGAACAACCTAATAGAATCATTAATATTGACATCTCTACTCAATATTGAAAATGCATTAGCAGTTGTAAATAATTTGAGAACCACTAGAAAGTCTCTTGGAAAGGATCGAATTTAGCGGCTGCCATATAGCGTTTATATCACGAAGAAGAAGCAGAGAAAGAAGGGTTCGGCTGTTCAACCAGGCAACAGCTGGTCGTTTACATCGTCGTTACTTCTCTACCACGGTTCTTCAGATACGGGCTGGACCGTTGTTACCAACCGATTTATCAAAACCGGTCACTCCTTCCCATCCTCATCGCCGTCTTTTTTTCTTGCCTCTGGCTTTCTTAGTTGAGATCGGTCCTGTAGCCCATTTCCCTTTCGTTGCTTGTCATTTACCCGTCTTCTCTTTTGAACTTGTGCCTCTTGCGATATCTTATTCTTTTTATCGACGATGTAAATCTCACGATAGAGAAACGACGATGCCGTTTTATTTCCAATCAACGAGGCATTCCAGAATAACGTGTGTTCATTGATTTCTGTTTAACTCTTTGATGCTCAATGCCCGAACTATAATTGACATACTTTTTTCTCGTTTATAATTTCTTATCTACTTTATTTCGTTTTGAAACCTTCTAACGATTTTCCGCGAATTGTCAGTTTATAATTTGCACTGTCTTTAAATAAAATTTAATGATTTCAGTATCAATGTAATTTGCATTAATATCAGATATTATATTTTGTTAATTTTATTTCGAATTTGAGATATGATAATGATTTTGTAGTAAGTAATTAAAATATAAGATGGTTAGAGATTTTTATATTTATTTTAATGACAAAGTTAGTAATCGGCCTTGGAGAATCTTTGGTAAATCAAGTTGAAGTTGGTAAAATATTGGAATTTGGAGAAATTTTGATATTATTGCAGAATCGACATATTACTAATTAAGTTCACAATAAGCATTGACTGATTTAACAAACAAATTGTACAAAAAACCTTTAGTTATATGCCGCTTTGTTCTAATCCGATAATTAATTCATGTTAATTGTTCATTTTTCTACAATTATATATAATAAAAAGAAGAACTAGCAATTTATCATTTTGTTAATACTAGATTTGTTAAAGTTACTAAAATGACTTGTTCTGCATTTTTGTCTCAATCATCTTGACATTTCTATCGCTATGTTTTTTTTTAAATTCACCACGTCTATTTTGCAAACTGTAAACGATTAAAACCTCCCTCATTTATTTTCTTTTAACATATTCTTTTGACAATTTTAAATATATATTGGATTATACATCGGTAGATTCTACGTTAACACTAGAACTACTGACTAGTAATTCAGTATATTTTAAGATACTAGATAAATACATTAGAAGAAAGAGAATGAAATATGCAAGAAACTAATTTGATTTAATCTCTCACGTTTTGCATGGAAGATATAGAAAACAAAGCATGATACAGTCCTAAAAATTTCAGCAAGACTTTTAAAAAATTCAGTACAAGTAATTTTGATCCCCTTGGAATATCTAGTGTTAAATAAGCTATGACAAAAGAGCAGAGAATTCTAGACCGTGAAAAAAATCAGCTCAAGTTCTCATCAGCGTTTACATAACAAAATTTTCGTATTTGAGAAAGTATATTTAAATCTGACTTCACACCGTGCAGAATTTGTTTTGCAGAATGTTTGTGAAATGTTTTAGGGACATCCTACGGTGTTGTTTTCTTTATACGGAGAAACGATAATTTCTAAAAGAGAAGAGAACGTCTGATTGGATCGATACGCGCTAAAATTGGAGATGAAACGTTCCTCGTTCTATTTAATTGTACCATCATCTCACGTTTTTCTTCGTACTTGCAGCGATCATAGAGGAAATGACTTTCTCTGTAGCTCGAGGGAAGTTTCTTTAAAACTTTCCCATTTATCTCCGAACGCAATTATTATCTGAAACTTTGTCTACGGTGAAATGGTAGAGGTAAGAAAGTGAAGATCATTACCAAGTATGTGGCTTTGAAGGATAAACTATCTTCTCGAAGAGGAGTGAGATTTCTTAAAGTCTACTTTCTTCCGGTACTTCCAACGTATATCTTCGAATTAGATCGAATTATTGCGACATTGAAGTTCTCAATGGATAGTTCAGTAAAAATAAAACGATAATATGGCGTTTGATAGAAATATAGTTGTTTTATTATATTGACAGAAATATAATTGTTTTATCATATTGATAGAAATATGGTAATGGAGTAATGTATTTTTTTCTTATTCTTTTATAATTTCCTATCCCTAGTTTTTAATATTTGATGACAAGAAAAAATTCTTCTGTAAATTTTTGTTCGACATTCAGAAACATTGTTTACTAAAATTTGCAACAGAGTCGTAGTTAGTTAATTGAAAGTTCGTTCAACAAATTGGTCTTCACTTTTCTTGCATTTAAAGTCTTCCAATGTTTTAAATCTTTGATGTAGAAATATCGTACAGCGGAAATTGTCATTGGATTATTTAAAAACGTAATTACTTTTCTTCGATTAATTTTACAAATCATAAAAAAAAATATCACTTAGAGCTGGTCATTAGAAATAATTCCCAAGAAATTTATTTGTTACTTATGAAAGAATTAATGTGAATATTTGATAAATGATTAATAGAAAACTTTTGGGCCACCCTGTATCTCTT
Organism: Cerceris rybyensis; assembly: GCA_910591515.1. Lineage (NCBI taxonomy): Eukaryota > Metazoa > Arthropoda > Insecta > Hymenoptera > Crabronidae > Cerceris > Cerceris rybyensis. The sequence goes on from OU342790.1 coordinate 20,475,420, forward strand.
ACTGGTATTGTAATATTAAATATTACTTTATTATTACAAATTTAACTTAACTTTATTTGGCTAAAGAAGTCTTTGTCGAAACTTCTACAAACCTTGCCGTCGTTACATGAATTATTTATGTCTCGTATTAAGTATTGTTATTAATAATTAACAATAATGTCTTCTTTATGAAGCATTCCTCCTTGATACTTCGTGATAACTTGTCTAGAGATATTAATGAGGTTCGTTAACATTTCCGCAATCAAGAGGCAATCGTAGACAGTGAACACTGCATTTTAATGCATAACAATGTTAAAGTAACAGGGCTGAAGTTACTGTGGTAATTATTATCTGCCACTCGTCTTCCTAATTGAAAACTCTTATTCAGACTAACTTCGACTTAACTTTTCCATTATTCAAATTCACTGAAATATTTCCACAAAAATTTAGTTCCCGAAATATTACTGCGAAATAAGTATAACAATAAATATTAGAAATTGGAATTAACATTCACTCATTAGAATATTAAATTCGATGCAATTTAGTATTTAGTAGATGTTTCAACAAATTAAAATTTTTCTGGCTAAGATGAAGAAAACACAACCTAACCATAAACTTATTTCACTTGCTGAATGTTTTTAAAAGTTTTTAAGTATTGTTGATATAATACTTCTACATTTTACATATTTTCTGCATTTTTGCAATTTTTTTATTTCTCGCAACTGCACAAAAATCCTCAAGCTCGATCCTGCGTTTTAAATAATGTCCTGCAACATTAACCCTTTGAGGACGACTGGCGAATATATCCGCCCTGAGAAAAAAATTGGTTATAGTATGTCGGTGCATATATAAACGGTTGGAGTTGAAAAATTAAAATATAATCGTTGAAATATTATTTTACAAAGAGTAAATTTCAATTTGTATACATTAACAGACTGTCTTTCCGATGAAAAAGTGTTTTTTCATCGCTAAATAATTGATTGTTTCTCCATATTAAAAAATGCCTCCGTCCGCAAAGGCTTAACTTGCCATGCATTTTTTATTAAAATTCTGCAGCAGAATAATGAAAGCACCTACAACCACCTTAAATTTTAATACCTCTAATTTATAATTCGACACTTCAAATATAACAATTACATATAAACAGTGAACGAAGCATAGTATTCAATATTCAACATTTCGAAATATAAATAAATCAGAAACTAAGCAATTTTTAATTGCTACCAAATATAGTTTCAACAAAACAAATGACTCTCAGTACGAGCAGTACATTATTCGGAGTAAAAAAAAGGCCTTCCTCGTAGTTCTGTTTGACGGTCTCGTCCAGAAGAAGTAAAAGAAGTTTGGAGAAGAAGAAGAGAAAAGTGGAAAAGAAAGAACAATTGCCATGACAAAGGGACCGACAATTATTTCCTGTCTGAGACAGAATGCCCGGGAGCGGAAGATTAATTTTTGTGCCTCTCTTATTTTCCAGCTGCTTCTTACCGTGGACCCGGAGAGGATGAGGATAAAGATTCGTACGCCGCCAGAATCGCATTTACAGGAAATTCACGTATCCTGGGCCCGATTTGCATAGTCGTGGGTGCCCTTATGCTCGCCCTTGGCGTGCTGCTTTGCATGCTTACCAGAAGAGCGAGAAGAAGGGAACGTAGAGTCGGTTTCCATTGCCCTCTTCATGGGGATTTCTACCCTCTCAGCCCTGTGCAGGGTGTCAAAATGCTCGGTAAGTGTCTTGTTTGTTAGATAGAAATATGGGAGACAAGCTAAAAGTTCCCGTGCTTCGCTACGGTTTAATCGAATCTAAAAAAAAAACCCTTAAAATTTCGAATTTCGAAAAATCCTTTCTTAATGGGTGCTTATACCCTAGAAGGAACGCTTATGCAAAATTTCAAGTTTCTATGTCAAGTCGTTTCGGCTCTGCGTTGATGAGTTTGGCTCATACTTTAACTACCCAAAACCCCCCTTAAAATTTCGAATTTTCAAAACCCTTTGTTAGTAAGCACCTAAGACCCAAGGGGAAGGTATGTTCCAAATTTCATTACAATCCGTTCTGGGTTTTTTGAGATTTCGTGATGAGTGAGTGAGTGAGTCACTCAGTGGTATTTGAGCTTTATATATATAGATAATAAGAATGCTGCTCTCCGATGTTATTCTTTTGTTGTTAAATCTTGGGTTGGTTTCTAACTGTACAGACTGTTAACACGTTGACTGTCATGGGGGCCATCGATGACCGGCGCTATTGAATTCAATGAAATTTCATGTTACATTTAACACTAGATTTACGGAGCCAATTAGACTCATTCAAAATTCGACTATTATATGTACAATATATTGGTTGGTTAATTTTTTAATAATAAATCCTTCATTTAAATTGATTTGGAACTATTTTCTTTGCAAAAAAGACATCAATTTTCTTATATGAGCTAAATTGGCTCTTTTCAGAAAAATAGGTATATCAACATCCGTAAATCTAGTGTTAAATTGCAATATTTATGAATTTTCTATTATATTGAATATTTAAATATTGACGTTTAAAAGATAAAGGTCTGCTAAATATCTAACTGTCACTATCTTTGAAGTTTCTACTTTATAGAGATGTAATTTTAATAGAGAAGGTTTCATTTCTCTATATTAGGTTATATTCTCTATTATGTCATAGAAGTGACAAAACTAACGAAATACCAGTGGAGTTCAACGTGTTAATCAACGATTCAGTTATTTGATATTTTAATATGTTGGCTTGTAATAACAAGTAGTACTCGTGCCACTAAAAGTAGGATAAAAAAGATAGAGAGTTTATAAAAATTGTGAAGTTGAAAGAATTAACCATAATTCTCTGACATTGCGAAATTATTTTCCTACTTTCGAACTTCTTTAACCGTTTGCGTACCACGAGCCACTTTCGCGCTCTTCAGTTTTTGTGTCGAAAAACCCCAGAACATTTTTTCAATGTTGACAATTGAAGGAAGACTTTGTTAAGATATTTTGTTCAGAATGCATCAGGTTTCTATTTTATAATATAAAGTAATTCCAAATTAGGATACAAGCACGAAAACATTGTTCTTGTTGTGCGCTACATAAAATAAAACACCAACTTTAGCTTATTTTGAAATAAAATCTCAGGAGGGCGAAAGTGGCTTTTGGCAGTTTTCGAAGTAATTTTTTAAAACCCTCCCGGTATTCAAAGGGTTAAAGTATGTGTCATAGCAAAAAATATTGATGAATTATTATTTTATCAATTTCATGTTTAATCATGGCGTAACACTCTTAGAAAATTATTCGTAGATCAAGGTGTTCCCACTTTCACGGCGGACGATAGCTGGGCAATAAATTTAATTGAATAGAATTTATAATTTCGAAAAAATTTATAGTTGAATACGCAAAGATTCTGATATTTGTACGTGCGCTAAGTTAATAAGTGTTATATCTCATTACGATTCATTTGTTGCTCAGTATTTAGAAATAACGTTGCACTATCTTGTACATAGTCAACTTAAGATTTCAAAATTTTGTAGCACTATTTCACCTCCCTTGAAAATGTTAATACAATTGCACGTTATATACGGTATAAACTGCCCGAGGTCAGCCTGTAAAAATTATAGATAGTATTACCGAGAATTTCAAATCGCATGAACCTCCATGAAATGACGTCAGCAATGAAAAGTATTATCAATGTATCTTTATCAATCACGTGTTTTTATTTTTATTTTAAATAAGCGCGTTCCACATTTTATCGCTTCGAATAGAGAAAAGTCATATCTCGGATTAAGGGTTAATGAACACTCTATCTTTATTTATAGCACAATAATCTCAAACCAGATTGAACCACAGTGTATGTAAATTTTCTTGGACCTTAAATCATCGATCATGTCGAACATTTTCTATGGAATTTATATATGCACCGATCGAAACGATACGTCGTAAAGTGCTATACTTTATTCCGACTTTCCCCGGGAGTTCTTACGATAATGAAAGAACATTCCAATCGAATATTTCTGAATAGTATGTACTATCACAAAATTGTTTTGTTCAGAAGATCCCGATTTATGTTTCCTCGTTCGCATTATTACGATAACATTGTCGTCGGGTGAAACGTTGCCGATCAAAGTTCAGTCGTAAAATATGTATGTCTGTATTAAACGATACGTGACTCTATTTAAAGCAGAAATCCGAAAGGCACGTTGCATTTATGTTTTGATACGAAGTCCATGTAATTCGTTCGTGTTTTACCAAACGAAACTGTGTTGCGTACAATCGATCATTTTCGTGGCTGGTACCTAGTGGATCGACCACCAGGTATTTCGTTATAGAGAATAAGAAAGTTTGTCTTCATAGACATTGAATCTATTGAGATGGTTCAAATGACTTATTTTTTTGCGGAAGTTTCTGAAATTATTAACGTTTCTTTTGTTTCAATTTAGGATATTTATCTTGGCCAGGATTTATAGTAGAGGTAGCCCTCCTATAACACGGTATCCTGTAACACGGTTTCGCTATAACACGATTTATGAATTGCGGAAACGCTTCTACAACACGGCATCCTATAACACGGTTTCGCTGTAACATGATAAGAAAATTGCAAAAACCTTTATACAACACTGTACTTCTATAGCCGCTGCGTGGCTTGCCGTCTTAAAGATACAGTGTAGTGCAAACTATTTTGATTTCATCTCCGTGGTTAGAAAACAAAAGTATTTCACGCTGCTGATCGGCAGTCTGCGTCCAGCTACGGTGTGTCAAAGAATAACTTCTTCGTCTTTAAGATATAAAGGAGAAATTAACATTGTACCCGGTAAGAACCAGAAAGCAAAGTAAAATTACAGATTTTTTAAAGAGGAAAGAAGATACAAAAACTTTAAATGAAGAAAAGAGCTCTGAAATTGAAGACGATGTTATTCCACCAAAAAAACGTTCTCGATTGACTATACTGAGCAGTGACGATGAAGAAATTAATTAAATTATAGTTGCAGTAAACTAATTTATATTTTTTGCATTTATATTTTTAATAAAGATTAAGTTGTTTATGTAGAATTTAAAAAAATATTTGTTTTTAATAAGTTTTCGGAACGTAACCCCTCTTTTTGTACTGGCTCTGAGTCTCGTACAACACGGTTTCACACAACACGGCATTTTCTAGGAACTTATCTACCGTGTTATAGAAGGGTTACGTGTAGTGTGTTAATAGTACAACTATAAACTAGAATGGTCAAAATTTTATTTCATTCAACACTAAAACTACCGACGTTATATCTACAAAAATTCAGATACACTTCATAACCACAGTAGAAAAAGAGAAATGGAGACATGGAAAAGATTATTAATTAACTAATTTGGGTTTTGTAAGATAGAAATGAAATATTCACTCCACGGCTATCTTATTAATTTAAACAATTTTTAGAAAAAATTTGGTACCGGTCTTTTGACTAGCTTGGTAGGTTTAGTGTTAAGTTTCAGGCTAAAACGTTCGATACAATGTGAAAATTTGGTAAAATTCAATGTTAGAGTGCAAAATAACGTAACTATGAGGTCTATTTCAAATCCTGTGCAGAAAAGGAGTTATATAGGTACCTCAGGGACCTGTCCAGCGAGCTGGACAGGTACGGGTTTGGCGAACCCGGGGTTACCCGAGCCACGTGGGTGAAAACCCTTCAAGGGATATAGAGGGCAGTTCCTCAGGGGACTGTTCTGCTTGCTGGATTGGGTCTGGGTTAGGTCTTTTTTAGTTCCGGAAACTTAACTCCCGGAAACTCCCACACTCCCCCAGTTATGCGAAGGGGTGAGTAAACGCATTTCCTCTGGTAAGAAAAAAAACATCTGGGTTTGGTCTGGGTTTCAGTGATAATTACATATAACAACTCGCAGTTATACATAATCACCGGATTCGTCACATTTACCGTAACATATACGTAAATTACTTAATTGATCATCTTTTTCACATCCTGAATCCTCTTTTTTTGGAAGTATTAGATTTCACGTCGGCAATCTGGGTGTAAACATCTCTCAGTAGGTAGAGTTATATCTGCAGAATGGTTTAGAACTCAAATATCCGTAGAATATTAATCCTTTATAATTAGAATTTTTTTCTCTGTCGCGTAAACCGAAATTTCGTTGCATTTCTTTGATATTATAAAAGAAAAATTGTGCAATTTAAAAAATGACGAACTTCTTTTCCTTGTATTGCTTACGAGAGATTAAGAAAGCAGAGATTTATTTGGTCAGTAATTTCGAGTCAATGAAAGTTCTGTTTTGATGACGAACGTTTTACAATCGAAATATGTCTACGGTGAAAGGTCTGTCAGGTCATAATTTCAGTGCCAATGAGCTACTATCTTAATTTCGCTTAGGACTTTGATATTAAACATTCATTATAATGGGAGCAAAATATTAAAAAGATGGCATTACTTTGATGTATTAAAAATAAACATTTCTCCAAGAATATTTTTCTAGGAATAAAAGTATATAAATATTAATGTAATTCAATTAACATTCTGAAAAATATTAGTTCTGTTAAATTAGATAAGTTGTAATAATATTCATTGGTACAGTAACGAAGACCAACATTAATTAAGACTATTAAAATAACTATACACTTGAATATCTCACAGATAATAATTATATAGAATTAAAATATTGTGTAAAATCCTAACCACCTCTAATTTATAAAACAAACCCAAAGCTTTACACAAAAATAGATCTCAAAAATAAATTGCATTCGTTATTTAAATACTGCAACTCCCAGCAATATTAATTAGCATAGTGGCAAACACTATTTAATTGCATATAATTAAATGTATATGATTAAACACAGCTTAAAAGACCCACCGTTGACTATTTCATTGACTTGTTACTGCATTTAATACGGGAAGGCCACAATTATCTCGACATCACTCTCACGTTTCGCATTTACGTAATTATCTTATCGTGGACGGAAATTACATTTAATTAGATTCGAAATGAAGTCCGGTGAAATTATGCAGTCTCCATAACATTACAAAAGTATTTTCCGTGAGTCTTATATTCTTGTATGAGATGGCTCTTATTGATCTAATTATTTCGTTTGTCGTGTGCACTTATCATGTTGACGGTGCGTGCAGAAAATTGTCTTAACAGTAATATCATACTTATTAAAGTATTATTCAAGCTTGAAATACGTGAGTCACGGAAATCTTTAATTATTTGGAACGTCGGTAGTGTGCGGTACTTCATAATTGCATTTTATAATTAAGAAATCGAGTCATTTCATGGAACGAAATCAAAGTCCTAGTTATTACATTCTGCAACGGAAATTACAGGTAGCTCGCTATTTAGAAATTTAATTTCTCCCTTATAAATGAAACTCGTAGTTCAGATTCATTTAGTGCTGATTAAAAGATCCTATCCGTTGTAAAATTAATAAAGTATATACCTAATTAAATATTTCATTGAAAGATATTTTAAAATAATTTAATTATCTTTTAATAATTGTGCTTGATCAAGCAACATAATCTTCTGCTTAAATAAAACTGAATAAAACACCATGCAGCACAAGTACTCTATTAGTCGTGAAATACCGCAGTTTTTGAGAGAACCTTTTTTCAAAAATTCATCTATCATGTTACTGGAAGGTCTTCTACGTACAGCGTGACTCAGAAGTTGCCTATTAAATGATATATCACAAGTTCACATTTACTATTTTTTGAAAAGTATAATGATTTTGAATTATATGTGTAAATAATACCCTTGAAGCTGCCACCATTTTATTTCCAATTTGAATGAATTAATTGCAAAAGTTGTTATATTTTAAAATGGTATTATTTAACATTAGATCTACCAAGTTGATTAAAATAACTTGTTCTGAATTGTTTAAAAATATTCCTAAAATTTTTAACGCTATATTTTGGTTAATTTTCTACATCTATTTTGTGAAATGAAGGAAATTAAATTGATCAAATTTCTTGCCTCCATCGTTCCTTTTCTTTTGATTTTTTTTTTTAATATCTTTAAATATATTGCATTAATCGTCGGTAGTTCTACGGTTAAATTCCTACGAATTCACTACTCCCTAGCTGTTAGTACATCGAATGGAATATTTTCGTTCCATTTACGAGCAATTAGACTTTCACAACCAGAAAGATCGGCTTCGACAGGACGAATTACTTTAAATGTCATTTGAAAGTTTTCTGATTTTCTCTTAATGTCACTTCTATTGAGATTGTCTTAGGAAACCTATCAACGACATTAGTTTATCACTTGTGCTCCAGTTCGTGTCAATTGCTCCGAATTCAGGACGAGGCTGGATCAGGGTTAGGGTGGCTAACTGGATTGTCGGAATTCAGGCTAATACGACTCTATCAGATTACTCTGTCGGTCAACCGAACGCATTGCTACTCCGACAGCTTCTCACTTTGTGAACGTGAAATCGAAATTTCTTGACAGCATATTTGTACTGTTCATTATAAACGTCGTTCTACTAGATTGCATCAATACAATGCTCCTTTCAATCCTCAATGCATTTTTGTACCTTGTGGAAGCACGAAAAACAGAATTGTTTTAGAATTCCTTCAAATATTTGAATGTCGAATTTTCTATATTGCTTGAAAATGAAAATAAACAGTAAAATAATGGTAAACATTGAAGATTGCGTGGGAGTAGACAAATCAATTTTATTCGGTTATATTTGTTTCCATTCTGGACTCGTTTGTAAATATGTCTCTTCTATAGATATTGCTTATGTAGAGGAAATATTCAAAAATTAAAATTTGGGAAAAAACGTTTCTATGATACTCAAATTTTGCGATGTAACAAAGAGGATTAAATATAAATGCAAGTGTGCCTAAACCTTTTAAAAATAATGAAATCATTTGAATATCTGTATATTGTTTGTATTATATACGAACGAAATATGAAAGCTCGACGGTGTATTAAAATATCTTAACGAAATTAAACGAAAATAGAGACTGCAGTTTATAGTTGGAATTCAGGTCAGCTTTAAACTTGAAGTACCGAGTCTGTAAATTTGTAACGTGTCAGGATTGTAACAGAATTGCATTAAACATTCAAAGGTCAGGCACTGATGTCATTGACGTAAAAATTTAAAAAGGCCAGGTAAGGTAAAACGAATATACGGACGAATAAAAGCATGAACTCCACGGAAATTTGTTTCATCGGCTGTTCTCTCGTGCAATATCCGCTGGCTATGTTTGTAGAAGTCTGTCTTTTCGATAAAGCAAAGAAAACAAATAAAACGTCTAAAGCACACCGGCGCGACGTCATAAAACATAAATTCCATTTCAATTTTTCTAAAATTTCTGAGATTCCTAAAATTCTTTCCAAATAGAATGACGCGTGGGTGGACATTTACAATGAATGAATTTCGTTCCATTGAAATAAAATAGTGAAATGAAATTCTGACAATCAAATGTCAGTGAAACCTTTCACCTGTCCCATTATACTACGAATATTAAGAGGATAATTTCCATTTGTATTTTAATAAATGAAAAATTTAATTTAATAGAAAATGATCTTTTTTAAGTGTAATGAATTTCATTGAGAACGAGTATTACTTATCATGCGTAAAATTATTTCCAAAATTATTAACCCGGCGTGTGTATACTCAATTTTTAAGGGCACGGTGTGTACACTGGGCCTTTGAGGGAACAGTCGGGTTTACAAGGTTTTCTCGACTTCAGAAAAATCTGCAAAAATTCTGAGATACTTATTGGAGTGTCTACTATGTGGTCCAGTAGTTGCTAAAGTCAGGAATTTAAAACTGTTATTTTTAAAAATGCAGAATATTGAAAAATGTTAGAGAGAAATTTGAAGTACAAATTTTGACTGTTCCTTAAAAGACCCAGTATACACACGCCGGGTTAATTAATATATTATGCCCCAGTGCACTTGATGAGATGTACTGCAGCCGTTCAGAAACGTATGCAAATTTCTAGACTAAATCACCATAGCAATTAAACCTGATAAATCCAAAAAAAACGAAGTTTTTTACTTAACAGACAATGAATTCCGTATTGAATCTACAAACAGATTCTTTTCTAAATATTTTTTCACACATCCTGCAGTTCGAAAAAGTTCCTACGCAGTAAAATGTAATACAATGGATACATACTTTATACAGTCGTAACAAACATTGTCAAAGTTTCAGGTCGCGCGTGTTTTCCTCTCCGTGTCCGTCGAACGATTTATCTGGATTGCAAAGCTTTCAGTTTGGTTTACTCGTGCTGGTATTTTTCGCGAGAATCCGTGAGATTCGTACAATGTGTAGATGACACTTATTAGAACCGTGGTAGCACGTATATTTATTTTATTGAAATCTCTTTTCCTCGGGATTCATTTGAGTCACGCAAAGCACAAAACGATTGGAAAGTTTTTGATGAAAACATTTATCGCTGTGTTGGTACAAAGGACGGAGAGTGCTTTTTAAAAATGTGGAGATTGTGATGCTGTATTTTCGGAGGTTTCTAGATGCTTTCGCAATTGCGAAGATCGAACTGAAAGAAGAGATAAATAAAGTGAAATATATTTTAGAAGATATCTACGGGAAGAAAGTATATTTTGTTAGGGATGTTTAGGATTAACTTGTATTTTGATTAGCGTTCTAATGTTTTCATAATTTAGGAGATTGAACTGAAAGATAAATAGAGTGGAACGTATTTTATTGTAGAAATAACTGAAAGTATATTTAGTATATAAAGTATATTTTGCAAAAATTGTTCAGAAATTTTTCAGATTTTCTTATGTTTTGCTTAGAATTTTTCTGCTATCTGGAGAGATAAGAGTTTGCTTAATGGTGGAAAGGTGAGAATTTTGTAAGTGACAAATTCAAAATACCAGTCTTAGTAAATCTAGTGTACATATATACAAATATATAAATTTTTCCACAGATATATGTAAGGAAAACAACAATATTGATGCAGATAAAGTATTATTTCCAGTTTTGCATCTTCTTTTGCGATATTTGTGCTGTTCCTTATTACTAGAACTACCAACGTGGTCAAAAAGGCTGGTTTCTATTTTTTCTAAATTTTTTTTTTAAATTGATAGGAGAGCCATAGTGTAGATCAGAGGTGGCCAACCCGCAGCCGTCCTTGGACATTTTTCCGTACCGCGAGATTATCATCAGCATCATTATTATTATATTATCTATGTTTATATGTAAAAATAACAGTAAACACAATAATAATAACTCATATATTTCAATTCTTCACTCCGAAAAATTGGCTATAGTGCCATTAGTATTTGGGTTGGCCATCCCTGGTGTAAATATTGTACGCCCATCTTATCAAATATAAATTGCTGAATTAATTTCCTTTTGATTTCTCATTTTCTAAAGTATTTATTTAATGTATTGTAATATGACAGATTTAACGCCGATAGTTCTAGTGCTAAAAAGTTGAAGCATCACTGACAATGAGATTTAACCCCTTGCCCTACGATTTATTTTCGATTAGATATGCAACGGCTCAAAATTAATTCCTGAAATCAAAAGGTCTCACTTATTTATGATACTTCGTATAACTGAATGTACTATTATCACTAGAATTATTGGCATTAGATCTATTACATTTAAATATATTAAATAAGCACTTTTCAGCAAGGAGAATTATTTATTAGGTGAAATAGATTATCGACTCGATTATTTATGTGTTATATGATGGATGTGGAATATCTATTCTATGACTGTCCAATAAACTTGGAGAATTTTTGGAAAAAGAATACGAATCAGTCATTTTGACTTGCTTTGTACTTCTATTGTTAACAGTGTAGAAATAATGAGCCCATTTCGTAACCGATTAATATTTCCAATTTAATAGTTTTTGAAAGACTTCAAAATCCCCTATTTCATTTTCCACGCCACGAGTGTCATAAGTTGTAACTAAGAGGTTAATAAGAAATTATATTATTTTCGAGAAGATCCGGAAACGACTGCAAGAACTTGATACGATTCTCGAATGTGTGCTCGTAATGATACCCTCTTTGTGACCATGACAGAGTCCCACAGGATTCTAAAGAGGTTCAGTTCCACTCGCTTAATATGAATCCGAGTGGATTGCGTTTCGCTTTGTGCATTTCTCGATTCAAGTGCGCTCCTTCGCAGAGATGTTGCATTCATCGATGCATCCAGACCCTTCAGTTGTGAACTTTGAAAGGGATGGTATTGCCCAAGGACAAGACCGTTGCTTTGAAGTTCTTCTTTTGCTTTTCATACGGCGCGAGCCTACCGTATCGTTTCTTTCCCCTTTTTTTCCTCCTAGAAATCTCATTTTTGAAAGTGTTCACTTCCCCGTAAAAGCTCAGCACGATTTACATTTCCTCCGGCAAGAAGAGTTTATTTAAAAATCACTACAAATAATATTGAATCTTTAAAGCTTCTCTATTTCTCATCTTCCATTACGATTGAATATTTAAACTTATTTTCGCAATGAATACTTTGAATTGAATTTATACAAGTAATTAATCATAAACAATTTTAACCCTTTGCGGTCCGAGTTATTTTGTTAACTTTTGCAGTGAGCTAAATAAAGTTAATTTCACGATATTTTCTATCACATTCTTTGAATGTTATCAGTGATTGTAGATAATGGCGGATACTTAGGTGATATTCCAAAATTATTACGAAGTTGGAAAGTCGATATGAACCCTTTGCGGACGACAGGCGAATATATCCGCCCTGAGAAAAAAATTGGTTATAGTTTGTCGGTGCATATATAAACGGTTAGAGTTGAAAAATTAAAATATAACCGTTGAAATATTATTTTACAAAGAGTAAATTTCAACTTGTATACATTAAAAGACTGTCTTTCCGATGAAAAAGTGTTTTTTCATCGATAAATAATTGATTGTTTTTCGATATTCAAAAATGCCTCCGTCCGCAAAGGGTTAAATTGTCAGAAAATCAAATCAAATGGAAAGTTATGTCGAGTACTACTCGATTTAAATGTATATGGACTAATATAAATCTGGTAATATAAATCTAGTGATAGAACATGTCAACTCCTTAGCTTACAACAACGTGTGACACTCGTGCGGTGATAAATGTAATAGGAAATTTTGAAGTTTTCCAAAACTATTAGATTCAAAATATCAGCCGGTAAAAAAACAGTCAAATTATTTCTATAGCAATATAGTAGTCCAGTTATGTGAAATATGACAAATCAGTGCGTACTTTGATTTCAGGAATTACTACTGAAGAATTATTTCTTAAAATCACTTCTGAGTTATTGTCAAGGGGTTAAAAGATTCTATTTTCTCTGTTGTTTAAAGGAATATTCTGAAATGTTTAGTTGGAAGCATCCTATTCAACGTGATTTATTTTCTAAAGAAGCTCTTTTTTATTTGTAATATCAAACGGGTCTTGCAACAGTAAATCAATAACAGCTATGATGTCAACAACAATCTTTATATTTTCCAAGCAATACTTCTAATATACATAAAAAGCTACTTCTCTTTAAATTATGTGAACATAAAGAAATCATAATAATAAATACATAAATAATAATATAACAATATAATATCATATATATCATCAATAAAGTAGTTGGAGTATATTTAATTCGACAAGATCATTTCGATAAAGTGTCACATATTATAAATATTCTATTATAGAGGTAAAAATGTAGAAGCGAATATTGAATTTTCTTCTGGCGATAATGAATCATAATACCAGTGTCGTTTTGTCATGGAAATTTGCCAATTTACATGCAAATCTTTGCCAAGCTTCCTAGTCTGTGCGGTTAATGAGTGCCGCTCGCGATTAACTTTCTCGTTACTGAAATATGATTTGAATCAGTGAAACAAATTATAGTAGTTTTGTTTGTTTAACATTCTGAGATATTTCCCATTACCAGTCCCATTATGTCGATTCCAGGATAATTGAATTTTAAAAGATCCAATTGATCTTGAAGATCGTAAGTCCGATTCGCTTATAGCACGCATTGCTGATGTGAAATAAACGTGATTCGCAAATCGGATAATGGCGATTGGTATGATAAGGCTGAATAAAACTGGTAGGATAATGAGCGACTTTGAAACGAGGTTCAAACGGTATTTGCGATAGCGGAATATTCTCTTACTCGATGCAGTTAACACCAAACGTACAGACACTTTATGTTTATCTATGTTTACCATAACAGTCAATCACCGGTTGTGAAACAACGATATTAAAAAAAATGCAAATTTTCGATTTAATGTAGGAAACAACGCAAAATATTGCGTTTATTTAATAATATAAAAAATTACATATTTTCATTCCACTGAACAGGTACCATTTATACTTGTTAAATACACCCATTTAATATCCTGTTATATAATAACATAATAACATTTCACAGGATGAATGTTTCAGAAATATTAATTAAATCTGATGGAATATTTTTCATGAATTTTTATAATTCAGATGGTGTTGATATAAATAATTCAGAACTTTAACCATGGAGGCTATTATATTTGCAAATTATGCTGTACAACATGATATTTGATAACACGTGATGATTCCATAGGAATCGTTTATGTTGACAGTGCATCGTGCCGATCGTTGCTTTGTTTATTGAACGGTCCGATCTATGTTGCTATTGTAAACAACATTTCAAATCCCAACTTCAACCCCTTGCCTTACAATAACAAGTAACACTCTTGACTCAATGAATGGAGTAGGTAATTTTGAAGTAGTTTCAAAAGTTATTAAATTACAAATATCTCTAAATTAATGAAAAAATATTTGTATGTTATTTAATATTACGTTAAGATGTAGACTATATTAGGGATCAGAGATATACTGTTATTTCAGAAATTAATTCTGAACTATTCAGTCACAAACTAAATATTACATCAAGGGGTTAAAATACCGCAACTAACCCCTTGTCGTACTATAACGAGTGATTCTCGTGATGCTATAAATTGGAAAGGAAATTTTCATGTTTTACAAAAGCTATTGAATTGAAAATATCAGCCAGATGCGACACGATAAAACTATAATATTAATATTACGTTAAATTATACTATATGTCAAAAATCAATGATCAATGCTTATTTTACTAATTTAGTTTTGAATTATTGTGGAGGCTGCCACAAAGTAAATGACACGGCAAGAAGTTAATAAAAATAAATAGTTATTAATGAATTACTTGTTAATGACAAGTTCCCAAAGAAATATTTTCAAAAACCACCCACAAATTTTAAATCCACAATAGCCAGCGAAAATGTATCATTTTACATAACTTTCACGAAAATGCGGAAAAAACTTTTCCTTTTCAAATAATACTTTCACTATTTATAAATACCCCTCTTCAAGTAAACTCTCGAAACTGTATCGAATGAAGTTTGGTAGTTGTGCGAGAGAATTCCAGGCCCTAATTATGGGAACGTAGAATGGCTTCTCTGAAGGATCTCCTTCAGACAGCGGCGTAGAGTCTCCCCCGCAAACTTTTCGTAGCACCCTCGAAAGGATCGCGTCCGACCTCGGTGTCTTGTTCTCGACTTTTGTAAAACAATGGACGGTATCTCTAACTAAAGAGACGTAATCCAAGGTGCATACGTACGAGGCTTAAAGCTTTTAATGCTCACTGACTGTCAGCCTGGCAGGTTAGCAACGCCGTCAGCAATGTTGGAGGTAGGTCAGCAACAGCATTAACGACCGTTGCGGACTAGTACAGTCGGATAAAATAATTCCATCTCAGAATTTCACGTGGTATTAGACTCCTCGTTTGTTATATTTCCCTCACTAATTGATGAATCATTCACATTAGTCTTTCTCCCAGTTTCCCTACCGTTCTAATTGTAAATTAGAGATTTGTGTTTTGAACAGAAATGAAATAGTGGTTTGCTTCTTCTTGAAAATTTGTGGTACAATATATCTTTTACTACAGTCACACACAGTCATCATAAACTGCTAAAAATAATTTAACCTAGTTCATCCAGCAAGCACCAACTAATTTCTTACACTCTCAGTTTCTTCTTGAAAAACTAGTTCAAACTTCGTCAGTATTTAGTAACCAGTTAGCTGTGATTGCCGAGTATATTCGTCATGTAGAAACGGTAGAATTTTGTGTATTGACGAGTATATTCGTCATGCGCAAAAGTAACTTATCGCTGGTTATTTAAATTAATAACTAAAAAGTATAAATAAACTGCTAAAAATAATTTAACCTACTTCATCCAGCAAGCACCAACTAATTTCTTACACTCTCAGTTTCTTCTTGAAAAACTAGTTCAAACTCTATCAGTATTTATTAATCAGTTAGCTGTGATTGCCAAGTATACTCGTCATGTAGAAACGGTAGAATTTTGCCTATTGACAAGTATACTCGTCATGCGCAAAAGTTACTTACCACTGGTTATTTAACACTAGAACTACCGGCCTCAAATCTATCATATTTTAATAAATGAAATAAGTACTTTGAAAAAGGGGGAATCAAGCGGCGGAAAATTTGATCGATTGAGTGATTTATGTTTATTGACATAGACGTAGAATATTCTATGATTCTTATGTAAACTTGGAGAATTTTCTGAAAAAATTGTGTACCAGTCATTTTGACTGGTTTGGTAGTTCTAGTGTTAAATTAATAACTAAAAAGTATAAATAATCTGAGATGGATTTATGCTGATCTCTCGACTTTCGTGACCCACGTAGGTGCGTACTCTCAAAAGAAGTCGCTACAGTCAACTTGTTATAGATTTATGTACAATTAACTGGTTTCACTTAAGTAATGTATTACTGAAGCAGAATAAATATTATTATCTGATTTAGAATATAATACCGTCCATGTATCATAATTCTCGAAGTATCTATTCTATACGCGACTGAAGACGATCACGTTACCAAGTGGAGAAATATAAGAATGGCAATAAAGGGAGGTTGAAACGAGGTTACTTTGGAAGAATCATCGACCACCCAATCGGAGTTATCTAAGAAAATGGAGTTCGCGGATGACATTATTGCATCCGACTGTACGAGCCTGGCAAACTAGGACGTGCACCGCCCTTGGGGTCCATGACATCTGTTGCCCTCGATCTAACAGCATCCCTCTACTGTGCCACTCGTCCGGATTCGTGGCTCTCCTTCGTCTTTAATCCCTTACCAACATCTAGCAACCCTTCGCCAAACGGATATTGTGAGAACGTTGACGATGACGTGAACACCACTGGATAATGCCGTTTCCACACACCTAGAACGTAATCGTATTTTCTCGAGTACGTTTTACGGGTTTCCGTGACTCGTCTAGCTTCTCCTCTTTTATAGGGTGGTAGGAAGATTATGGTTTATTTCTGGAATATTCTACGGCCGTGTTATCGTGTTTTTACTTGTTAAATTTTCGCGGAGGGAAAGTTAAGAGATGTGTATCGGTTGCTTCGATTTAGTTGATCTATTTCTTTCTTGTTACGGAGTATAAAGTGGTATTTAGTACCTAATAAATATGTAAGCGGGAAAGGTAGATTGGAACATTGCAGATTAATAATTTTGTTAGTGTATGCAGTTTTCTATTTTTTTTATTTTCTACTTTTTGAGTTCAAGTATTATGGTCTTTTTGACAAAGATTAACTATGGTTTTGAGAGCTTTCGTATTAGCGAATACAGGTTTTGAATAGTACATGGAATTGGAAATAATTTGATGACGTGGATTTTTCTATATCGAGCTGTTGATGAAAGTTGTGGCCGAAATGCACAAACTTTCAAATACTACTATTGAGACAACTGTAAATTGCATGTTTAGAGTATTAATAATCAACATATTTTCCTCCTATTTAAAAAGATATGATAACATTAATATAATTATATCATTTAGTAATTATTATATTCAAAATAACTTTCCCTACTCATTGAAAAATACCCTAATCTTAAAAGCCAGCTTTTAAAAATTATGATATTGTAATTACTAACAATGATAAATACCATTAGCACAAATAAACTACAATTCATTATAACGAACAGAAATTCCCCAGATACAAAGTGAAGACTTGAAAACAAGTATATCATAAATATTCTAAAAGAATGCACAAAATATGGGCCCCCATGACCTTGAGGAACGGAGACTCTACGATTCTATTCTTCAAAGTTAAATTTGTAACTTTGTTAAATATAACAATTTGGCTCGTGAGAATCATGAAATCCTTTGCAATTCAATGTTTAAACATCATTTAAACAGGTTTAATCTATCAATTATAATTGTATTTTTATTATCTTCTGATTGTGCTATTGTGAAATTGATCTTCACATAGCACAAAAAATTTGGCTATATAGAGTTACGAATTACATAATCTGAGACAATAATAGCTAAATGCTTTCTAAATTATTTATTCCCACATGCAACCATCAATAATTGTCACAGCTGTAAAAATGCAAATATTGTCACTATATATTGTCACTACTGTAAATGCATTTCATTGCATAACTTTACTCTTCTTTCGTAAAAGTAACGTTAATTCCAAACAACATTTATTCACAGACTATTACATAATCTGAGACAATAATTGCTAAAAGCTTTCTAAATTATTTATTCCCACATTCAACCATCAATAATTGTCACAGCTGCAAAAATGCAAATATTGTCACATGTAATCTACTACTGTAAATGCATTTCATTACACAACTTTACTCTTCTTTCGTAAAAGTAACTTTAATTCCAAACAACATTTATTCACAGACTATTACATAATCTGAGACAATAATTGCTAAAAGCTTTCTAAATTATTTATTCCCACATTCAACCATCAATAATTGTCACAGCTGTAAAAATGCAAATATTGTCACATGTAATCTACTACTGTAAATGCATTTCATTGCACAACTTTACTCTTCTTTCGTAAAAGTAACGTTAATTCTCAAACAACTTTTATTCACAGACAGGTAAATGTCAATAAACTCATTTATCTTTTATCAGCAGACTTGTGTAGGTATCATTCCAATATAAGGAAACGTCTGCGCGATCGTAGCAAGCGAGACGGTGAAATTTAGCCGCATTGCACGTAGGCGTTTCAGGTGGGTAGCGTAGAAAAATTTTATTGAACGAATGGCATATGTATGCACATGTATTTCGTTCTAAGCTGCTCCGAAGACACAGCCGTAAGGTTTCTTCGCTTGAATTCATCGGATCAAATGTACATACATTCGTTTCGTAACATTTCCTATCCTTTGAAACTGCAGTTTCTGAGAATAATTCACACTTAAATACTTCCAATTGAATATTGAGGACTTTGTTAAAAATTTACGTTAAACTAACTTTTTGATTATTAAAGTTCCGCCAAAGCTTTTAAATTGTCTCTGGACTTTTTTAGGTCAACGTTTTTCTACCGTGGATTGAAATTTGTATTAATTATAGATTCGTCGAGACAGTCGTAAATTTAAAACGATTTTATTTTCGACATAGATTTCTCTCTGTAATAATAACAAATAATTAACACAAACATTCTGCAGATTAACAGTACAGTAGGAATAATAGAACGGTGAAAGTATTTCGGGCGTAAAATTTTACCACCTCAGAAATGTAGAAAAATGAGATGGAAAGTTTAACGACATGTACTTTTCTGAAATGAGCCCTGGCCTTTTAATTAAACATGACGTTTTAAATATTTCCTCGAAATGATCGAAGTCTGAAAATACATTGCTCTCGAAATAACAACGGTAAACCGGATTCGTCGGTTTATCTAAAGCCGGATGCATTTGTAATGTTAATTAAGTCAGAGGAAGAGAATTAACCCCGACTTTACTGCGAAACGTTTAACTCTAGATCTACTGACTATTAATCCAGTATATTTAAAAATACCAAACGAACACTTTAAAAAAAATAGAATGAAAGTGCCAAAAACAACTTGACTGAATTAATCGCTTTTAAACTACAAGATAAACGTAGTCAAAGAAAAAACAAATAACGTTGGAAGTTTTAAAAATATAAAAATTTCAAAATAAGTCATATTCATTAACTTGGTCGATCTAATGAAATTTTTCTCAAAATTACTAATTGTAAGAACCCGAGTCGAAAAGTCCAGCCTAAAAGGAAACTTCAAATCCTAGATTCTTTTGATTTCTCATTTGCCGCTTAATTATGTATACCAATTTGAACCTAAAAATCCTCAACTAGTGTGTCTACGCGCCTCAAAGTCCTGTAAATATGATTTTTAGGAGTTATATAGACTGATCGGGTAAAATTTTTATTCCAATTTAATCTGACATCCCCTAAAAATATTTCAGAAGTTCCAAGTCTGTCGACTCATATTCTAAAAATAGGACTTTCAGGAGGAAGTAGGAATTAAATTATCATTTTATTCCATATAAATTCTAAATCTCCTAAAATCAAATTAATTTTTAGTATATTGAGAATTTTTTTGGACCTAGATCATTCGACTCCAATTCCGATCCAATTCTAAAACTCCTCATTATAGAATGCTGAGGATTATTTTGGGTTGTATGAAGTCTAAATTGATCCTAAACTAGGCAAAACTGGCAAAAATGAACAAGTTTAGGGCCATTGTGGAATTAAAATTTGCATTCTTTTATATGTAACATATTTTTCCATATTCAGCCTAAATATCTTAAGTTATTTGGTAATTTAGGAGGATTTTGAGCTTAATATTTTCGACTCGGGAAGTTACTGTCTGCTCAATATATTATTTTCCTCAATTGGATGTTTACGTAAATTAATTACATATTGCAACTATCTTTAACTCGTGAATATGACTGACATATTTCTATGGAACTGTCAGCCCCTCGAATTGCCCAAGTTCCCATAAGATTTCTTTTCGTCCTCTTTGTGAACCATAGATCTAACGTTAAACACTTCTTGCATTAACAAACACGTAAACCTCCATCCAATCAAAGAATGATGCAGATAGACATGTATGCAAGTACAAACGATAGGTATATTATCATTAATCAATGCATTAATAAAAAGTTCAGGCCGTTGGAAAAAATTGTGGGCCTCAGAATTCATCAGTTAAACAGCAATTGACCTTTTTATCGACTTGCACGTTTGATTCACTCGAATGTATGTCAGGTACGTACAACACGTATTTTATGCGCGCGGATAAATGTTGCAGCACGTACCTTGCACTCCTTTCTGCATCGTGAATCGCGAAATGGGAAGGAGGATCTCTCGTAGGGTAATTAATCCATTTGAGGTGTATTTACGTGTTGTCAGGAGAATATTCATGAAGGATCATTAATATTTTTATACTCTGAATAAATTCTAAGCGTTGTGATTATGTATTAACGCTAGAACTGTCCGCGTTAAATGTGTTAAATAAGTTCTTTGGGAAAGGAGGAATCAAATTGTAAAGAATATGATTACCTAATTAAGTTATTTGTGTCTTGTGTGATATACGTGGAATGTCTACTCTCTTTCTTTTTTGTTTTCAGACTCGTCATTCGAACCGCTTCGGTAGTTTTATTGTTAGAGAATAAATGGTTTTTAACTCATGTTAATTATGATATTTATAGTACAAAATAAGAGATGTGGTAAATGTTGGACTTTTTGATCTTTTAGTTTGCTACTTTTGGAGCATGATTTTTGCGATTGTTATCTGAGAATCTATGAACGGTGGTGATCTTTGTGATGACGTGTGTGTTAAGTCATCAGCTAATGTCAGAGATTATTGTTTGACTCATTTGTTGGGTCATTGATCTGGAGTGGATTGACTTTATTAGATCTGACACCTTGATTTTCTAATCAGAAGGCTGCAGATACTTTCGCTATTAAATTAAATAGCGTTGCACAATATCTTGCAATGTTATTGTATTACGGATACACCGATATTCCATGGGATGCAGTCGTCTATGGGAAAAGTGACGTTACTGTATTATTTAACACTAGAACTACCGGCGTAAAATCCAACATATTTTAATAAATTAAATAAGTAATTTGAAAAAGGGGGAATCAAACGGCGGAAAATTTGATCGATTGGGTGACTTATGTTTATTGATATAGACGTAGAATATTTATTCTATGACTCTTACATAAACTTGGAGAATTTTTTGAAAAAATTGTGTACCAGTCATTTTGACTGGTTTGGTAGTTCTAGTGTTAATTTGAGATTACTTAACTGGATTACTTAATTTTGTATTTATATTATATAATTTTATATTTATGTTATTATCCAATGTATGAATTTTCAAACACATTTAAATTTTTTAACATTGTCGGTGTTTAAAGAAAATGACTGCAAAGAAAATTGCAGAACATTGTAAGAATTTTTTGAAATTTCTTATTTACATGCTTTATCGAATATCAAATATAAAGAGGGAAAGTGAAATTACTTTGAAGAAAGTAATAATTACGACAATAATATCAAAGTTATTTCAACTCCCTCCGGGTAATTTCAATGTGAACGATGAAGTTTGTGAAATACCATAACGTCCACAGATATATGTAGGTCAACTTTATTTCAATTATGCTGAAATGATAATCACTTGGTGTTGTTAACAAGGCAGGCTTTCTTTGGTATTCTCAACGCTGATAACGGAAAACTTTAACTTTCCAAAATGGCATTTCTCGTCGGTAATTTTTCTTGTTACTTAAAGAAACAAACGGAAAGAACATTTACGAAATGTCGCTCGCCAGTTATCGTAGTTTGCGTAAGATGAAGTATCGATTAACGAAAATTAGGTCAATACATAATAATATCTGACGATTCTTAATGCTACCAACATACTTTAGTCACTATGAATGTCGCATATTTTTCTTTATAATTATTATTCAAAGATTAACTTTAATTTATTTCGCAAAGTAATTTCGTCTTTTTTTCCGTGAAAATGAGAGACGATTTTCTTATAGTCCATAAATATTTTACTGAATTATATTTTCTTCATTTTGTTCCATTACCTTTTGTCATCTTTCTGACAGTAGCATGATTCCACGCTCATAAAAGTTTTGATCTTTGCTGAAAAAAACTGATCCAAGCCATTTTTGACGTCATCATTCGAAGTAAAGGTTTTACCTTTACAAAATTTTGAAAACCAGTTTTTTCACTGGCGTTTTGTTAATGTGTCTTCTTCGTACACATCAAATAATTTTTTTGTTACTCGAATAGCGTTTTTACCTTTTCGATAGTAAAAAAGTAAAATATGCCGAAAATGCTGCTTTCGACTTTCCATCTTTAATAGGGCACCGAACAAAAACTATTGTAGAGAATCAAACAATTTTTTTCACAAACAAGCGTTGCTATATCAACTGTCAAAATATATAATGACAATGCGAATTAAGTGTGAAGTTGGCTGGGAAAAAATATAATTATGTCCTCCGTTGGGAAAAAACGAAATTACAACCTAATATTATATTCTATCATTTTATTTTTACAATTTATACGATATTCTCAACGACAGCAGTAACTTACCCGATTAACATTATCTTCTTACTTAAAATTAATTTATTACGATCCATTTACAAACTTTATTCTCTCATTTCAGATCATTTTTCACTTTTTTTATCGTTTTATTAGTTTATACTAATTCCTCGAGATATGAATAATACAATTAAAAAAAAAGATAACAAGCTTCTCCAAGTGAGAATTAATTTATGTGATTATTACAAGCTTACTAAATATTGATTAATTGTCGTCGTTTTATAAATCAGGGTTTTTTACTAAAAAGCGATTGCCATCATGTTTTTTTTATTGTTGTTCTAGTCGAATGAGTTCATCGAGATACGGGAAATTCAATAAGAATAAAACAAGTTCTCCAGACCGTACTTTATCTCGAGTTGATTTGTATCGAAGGAATCTTTTATTTGAGGATTTCATTGGCCTCTCCAATGGATTTTCGATATTACCGACTTTCCAGTCGTTCCTCCGCTCTCTCTTATTGTTCGAACAAGCTATTTCGATGGCAGAACGATGCTTCTTCCGAACTGTACTTTGTTTCTCTTATTTTTCCTCTGTTTGCGTGAGCTTTTAATTTTCCGCTGAAAATGTCGAATACATCGTCCCGGAACTTACAAGGAGCCAATATATTTCGTAGAAATTCAATTTATCGAGGCAAAAGTCGCGATATCGAATTGGAACGACATACGGAAAAGTTCCATTTTTCGCTGATGACAGAAGTGTAATTATTTCGAGAAATTTAAAGTAAACTGAGAAAAAAACAGTGTGCGAGGAAAAAGATAATAGAATTTCGCAAAGTTCTGGAAAGTGGATCGTGCAATTGGATTGGTATGTGATTATTTGATACAGAGTGACGTGTAATAGACACTAGATTTACTGTGGTGTTCAAAATTACTTGTTTTGAATTTTTTGTAGGCTTTCTCTTTTTTTTAATCGTGTATGCCTTCGACATTGGAAATCATTAAATTGATCAAGTTTTTTCCCTTTTTTTTATTCTTTCTCTTCCAACTTTACATTTTAAATGTTTTTTAAATATTTTCAAATATTTGTACAGTTTTAATTATTTTCAAATTCATTGATTAATTCCTGTTATTCCTCGTTCCATTACATTTTTAGTGAGGCTTGTCAATTTTATGGATAATATGAATAAAAGATATCGATTTTAAGAAATTCAGAGAGTTTGGTAATGGAATAAGTCCAATTTAAGATTATGCTTATTTAATCCTATCATAGAGAGAAACTTATACTTCCAATTTATTACTTGCAAATTAAGTCGTTTGTACTGCACTTCACAGAAGTTCAAATGTTTTAAATTCTACCACCACTGTAGTGAGCTTATAAAAAGCCCATTGCAATTGAAAAGTTTCATTTATCATTGCTGACAAGAATGCTCTTATTTGATGGAAGAGACAATAAATGACCAGCTTATTAAAGAGGAATAACAGAATTTCATGAAGTAGCTACGTTCAAAACTCTGCATCGTGCTATTTGATTAGCATGAAAAAGTTATTTGTTACAAGATGACGGGCAATTAAATTCTTACGTACAATTTTATTATACTTGTAATGAGCACAAAGATTTATGAATACCGTTCCACATTGTACAATGATTACTTTTTATTTCTTTTAGCTTGACTTCTCTTATCTTAATTTTAACATTGTCATCAAATAAGTCGATATATCTATTTCACAGATACAAATTCAAAAATGCAAATCTACCTACTTACCAGAAATACAAATCTCTTTCCATCGAATCTTACAAGTCTAAAACTAATTGAAATCAATTCAAAATCCCATAGAAATAATTAATCTTAGGGTTGAAAAATTCTATGAAAAAAACGAGAAGTCCTTCGCCCGCTAAAATCTCATTCTCTTTCGCACGTTTCACATTAAAGCTAGTTGCGGGTTATATGAGAGACAAGTGGGGGTCTTTTGTACGGTAGCAAAGAACCACTTTCCTTTGATATTTATCACGATAGGAGAGACTTGTAATTCACGGAAATGCAAAGGTATTAGACTCTCACATGGTCAAGGCCGTTCGGTTTATGTTCTTAATTGGAGCGCTTGAGATAATCAATTTAACTAACTTGAAAGTACACTGGATCACGTGAAGTTTTATAAAAATTTATGTATCTTGCGTAACAGGACACGGGTAAATAGAGAAATAAATAGACGGCACGTGTATACGTGCGGTGAATAATTTATACAAGCATGAACTACACTTGGCACGTAAATAGAATGCGCGGGAAATAATATTACCCAGTGAAATTATGGGGATCTGTGTGAATTAAATTGATATAATTAGTTCATATGCCTTTAATTACTAGCTGTTACTATTCCAATAATTATTAGTATACCAGATACGTTGTGATTCTCTCAACATATACATTAACATTAAAGCTACGAAGGTGATTTGACTATTTTGTCGAGAAACTTCACCAAATTCATCGATTATTTAATTAACCATCTTTTTCATAATTGCATTTCTCTTTGTCGAAAGTATTTATTTAGTGTAAATATAATTAATACAGTGTCGGTAGTTGTAGTGTTAATGTAAAACTTTGCCTACCCTTCAAGCTACTTTCACCTTATTTCATTGTGAAAAAGAAATGTGAAAAACACACAATAAGGTTACGAAGTTCAGAATAAAGGTATAAAGCAAAATAGGATGATTCTAGACAATTGTGACACAGTTTCAAACTGTATCTCTTGTATTCCGGCATATTTACCTTTGACCTATAACAGTTCATATGCTTCTCGACATCCCCACGTTTACAAATTACATAAAAGTTTGAAAAATGTACAGCTTATCTATTTTTCTTTTTATTCATCTATATATCTATCTTTCGAATTTCAAACTTACCCCACTTTCATAACCATTCACACCTAAATACGTATAATTGCTACCTCAAAATGTTAACCAACAATTCGTCATTCGCCACAAAAAATGTCCCCTTCTTGTTCTTCTTTCCTTTTTCCATTTTTCAGCCAGAAATCCTGTGATCATTTTACCTGCAGCCTACTGTTTTCGATTTCTCTCGAACCACCAAGACCGTACTTATTAATTAACAATATCTAAAAAATGCCTCATTGGTGACGTAACAGAATCTTAATTCATAACCATTAACATTTAAATACGTATAATAATTACTTCCAAATGTTACTCAACAATTCGTCATTCGCCACAAAAAATGTCCCCTTCTTGTTCTTCTTTCCTTTTTCCATTTTTCAGCCAGACATCCTTTGATCATTTTACCTACAGCCTACTGTTTTCGACTTCTTTCGAACCACCAAGACCATACTTATTAATTAACAATATCTAAAAAATGCCTCATTGATGACGTAACAGAATCTTAATTCATAATCATTAACATTTAAATACGTATAATTATTACTTCCAAATGTTACCCAACAATTCGTCATCTGCGACAAAAAAGTATCCTCTACTTTTTCTTCTTCCCTTTTTACATTTTTCGACCACAAATCCTGTTGTCATTTTACCTACAACCTATTGTTTTCTGTTTCTTTCGAACCACCAAGGCCATACTTATTAATTAACAGTTTTTAAAATCATTCCTAATAGGTGACGTAACAGAATCTTAACTCGTGCTCACTAATGAGGAGTTACTAAGTTTTATCTTCTTACCTGCCATAGGCCCCCCTTTTTTCATTTCCCAAGTTTCTTCCATCTCTCTATTAATCTGCCATCGTATTTGTTTACAGGAATGTCAGGAAAGGACGTAAGCGGATGGTCGAAAATTCCATGTTTGAAGAGTCGTTCGTCGAGCAAAGGTGGAAACGGATCAGGGGGTGCACACGTCGGTCCACCGCAATGTCCACACTCTGTTCTAAGTAGCACACGAAGTTCCGTGAGCAGTTCGCCTTTGAGCCCATGTCCAACCCCCATGCCATTCCTGGTGACATCAGGCTCAGTCAGGTGAGATTAAAATCTTGTCTTGACATGTTGTCGTCGTGACTTGAACGCTTCTCACGATGACTTTGTATAATGAGATGTCTTTAATTTAGCTGTTACGTTTTTGACGTGTCATTTCACGTTACATGTCATCGTTTAAACATTATAAGTGGATAGAACTACAGTGTGGATTGTTATGTATTTATGGGACATTTTACGATGTAGAGGTACACAGGCTCTGTACCATGCAAAGTATATTATTGCTATACTCTAGTATCTATAATATCATGCAACGTTTGTCAGAAATACTTGTGTTACTTTTCCAATTTTGTGTTACTTTGTGAATTTTTAAAACGTGATCCACGGAAGCCGTTAAATTGATGGAGTCCTACTTTCTTATGAACGTTTGTAGAATTTATGGAGAAACGGTATAGTAGAGATTTCAGTTATACTTTATAATGCACAACTCACTTAACTGATGATATTCTTTGCTGGGTGGTTTCTCTTTATTTAAAGTACTTATTTAATATATTTAAGTATAGCAAAATTACCGCCCATAAATCCAGTGTTAAGGTGATAAGATAGGACTTATGTGTTAGGTGATACGCCGTATGGAAAGAGATGTAGGAGGATTTTACAAAGCAGCTTACGAAGTGTATAATTTATATTATTTTTCACTTTTGTAGTGAAACAATATTTGCTTCCTCAATTTCGTCTCGATATCAGAATATGAAGTTAAACAGTCTTGCAATTTTTGTTTTAAATTCAGTTGAGCAGTTAATGGAGTTTTATTATATACAAATATATAATTAGGTTTGTTTAATTAGCGAGTGAAAGAAATCTTTTATTAGATTTAGTTTTGAGTGTTGTATTTGAAAAGCCTTTTTGTGTAAATAATGGTTACAATTATGGTCTACAGTATAGATAGTGGTTAGTGTTACTAACGAGGGACATTTATGAAAATTATGTTCGCCCTATTAGACCTGTTATATATGATATAGTTCGTTAAAAGAAATTTACTGAAGTGCGGAGTCAAGTTTCGTGCCATCGATTTAGCGTGACGTAAGTAGCAGGTATTTACAAACAGTACCATAAAAATAGTTCATTGTGCTGTAATTCGTTTGAGAGTGAACGCAATTACAATTAAATCAGGGTTAATTGTTCCTTTTCCATGTCGTTTCGAAGACTTAATTAATTCCAGGTGTAAAATAGGCTAATAGAATTTCAAGGAGACAATTCTTTCCATACAGAAATTTAGTTCAAGTATTTTTAACAATCCATCACAGTTTCCGCGATTTCCAGATTTATTAATATAGCCATGTTATCGAAAACACTAGAAGAGAACAATAGAGATCTCATTATTCCATTTTTTCCTTTACTTAAGACATCTTTGTAAACTTACTTTGGAATGCTACCTCTCTGATTTTTTTCCTTTCAGAAATCTGCATTGTAAAGACAAATCGCTAGTATTACTTAATTAACATCAAGTTCCATAATTGCTTCATTTAACACTAGATTTACGGAGCCAATTTGACTCGTTTAAAATTTTATTACTATATATATATAATATATTGTTTGGTTAATTTTTTTATAACAAATCTTCATTTAAATTGATTTGGAATATTCTCTTTGCAAAAAACTTCTTCTTGCTTGAGTAAAATTGGCTCACTTCAGAAAAATAGGCATATCAACATCCATAAATCTAGTGTTAATCATTTTAGAACGAGAACTTGTAGAATTATTCTGCTACCCGTTTTTCCACAATTTCTTAATCGTTTGATAACGAGACAAGTAGAAATAAAATCCGCAAAAATTTCCTCGCCATTTCTCGAAACTTTTTATTTTTTAGCTTTACCTCCGCGGATAATATAAAAACGAGGAGTATCAAGTGCTCGAGCGCAATCTGAAAACGAACCGTCGAGTTTTTAATTATTGCACCCCCAGAGGGAAATACTTCGAAATGTTTTAATCTATTTTTGGCACAAATGAAAGCCGACGCAGTGGCATGTAAAGGTCGTGATTACTAAAAATACATCGGTCGCTTATTCATATTTTACATGAGGTTATATTCAGTAAGGGGGGGACTAGATAGTAGCTACGTAAAAGAGCGTATAAACCGTCTGTCTGGGGATACTAAGCACACTCTTTAATTTGTTAACCATTGACCCATTGTAGCTGTACTCTTACGTAAATCCCTATTGATCGACGATTCTTCCATTGTGTTTTCGTATCGTATAAGCATTTCCAAGGTAAAACATTTAAGCTTGACTTGGAAAACAATGCTTACGTCATACTGAAGCTGTTATTATTCAGTGACTCCGACAATTTGGATACTTGAATTTTCAGTCTTATCGAGAAAATTGCTGAGCGGTGGACTCGTTGACAATATTGCTACTTCATGTATCTTTAACACTAGATTTACGGAGTCAATTTGACTCATTGACACTAAAACTACCGACGTTATATCTACTAAAATTTAAATTTATTGAACAAGCACTTCGAAAAAAGATAAATCAAGAAGTGAAAGGATTAGTTAATTAACTCATTTAGGCTTTATATGGTAGAAGTAGAATTTTTACTTCACGGTTCCCCTATCAATTTAGGTAGTTTTTTGAAAAAATTGCGAAGCGGTCATATATGACCGCCTTGGTAGGTTTAGTGTTAATAATTGAATTACTATATTTATATAATATATTTGTTGGTTAATTTTTTAATTATAAATCTTTCATTTGAATTGAATTGGAACTATTTCCTTTGCAAAAAACTTCAGTTTTCTTGTATGAGTCTAATTGGCTTACATTAGAAAAATTGGTATATCAACATCCGTAAATCTAGTGTTAACCCTTTTAGTGCCAACCGGAAAAATTGATTGAATTCACGATAATTGTTGTTGCAAATAAAAATAATAGTCATTTGGTTGATATAGAATTTAGTTTGATATAGAACACGCAACATAGAGCACGAATTAACTGTTTACAATTATCTTTCTTCAAATTACTGATATCGTATTGGAAACTGAATAATAAAACTGCGATGCCCAACGATTGCACTACTTCTAACGACGATATATCGTCGTTCGGCGCTAAAAGGGTTAATCCATGTTAGAAAGGTACGGGGAAAATTTTTAATCGTGAAATAAATTCATAATTGACATTAGATAATAAAAACAAGTTAGGTCGCTTTAGAGGTCGAAAAAAGGATGGTGAACTGTTTTTCGGTTAATGTAAAGTTATTTGTCAACTTACTAATTTTCATTGAATTAAGTTTTTCTGCAGAGAAGACTAGTAGTAAATTTTACTTCCATATTACTTGAAATTTTAGTTTCTAAGAAATAAAGGAAGCAACAACTTTTGATGAAACGGTTAACGGAAATGGAAATCTCTTGAATAAAAGAGACGAGGCGAAATTTATTCATCCTAAATTCATTATTTTTTCCAAGTCTCCTTGCCATACTATGTAAGCAAACGATATTTCGCAAAAATTCAACTTTTAAAAAGCAGCAATACTTTTTTCAGTATCTAATGAATATTGTGAACATTAGTGCACACGTCAGTTCGACGTCGTTCGTAGTGCATTGCCGTCCAAATTCGTTTGCATATTATCCGGTACCCACATTGAATTTTTGACCTGTCAAACTACTAGCTTAAAATTCTTCGAAAATAATTTCACGATTAACACTAGAACTACCAAACTAGTCAAAATGACTGGTACACAATTTTTTTTTTAAATTCTCCAAGTTTACATAAGAGTAATAGAATAAATATACTACGTCTATATCAATAAACATAAATCGCCCAATCGATCAAATTTTCCGTCGCTTGATTCCCCCTTTTTCAAAGTACTTATTTAATTTATTAAAATACTAGCTGAAAGCCCCCGTGCTTCGCTACGGTCTAACAGAAACTAAAAAAAAAAAACGCTTAAAATTTCGAATTTTGAAAAATCCTTTCTTTGTGGGTGCTTATACCCTAGAAGGAACGCTCATGCAAAATTTCAAGTTACTAGGTCAAGTAGTTTCGGCTCTGCGTCGATGAGCTTGGCCCATACTTTAACCCCCCAAAACCCCCCCTAAAATTTCGAATTTTTCAAAACCCTTTCTTGGTGAGCACCTAAGACCCAAGGGGAAGGTATATTCCAAATTTCGTTGCAATCCGTTCTGTGGTTTTTGAGATTTCGTGATGAGTGGATGAATGAGTCAGTCAGTCAGTGGTATTTGAGCTTTATATAATAGATAGATGATAGATTTGAGGCCGGTAGTTCTAGTGTTAACAAAAATTCAGTTTAAAGTTAAATTATATTACAAATCAATTCACATTTCTCCCCGGTTTCCTCATATTTGCCCACGTCGACAAGCCGTACCAGATTAATCTCCGTACTTCTAACATGAATCAAACAAGAAATTCGTCGACGTAGCAAGTTTCCTTCGCAAGGTTTGCACGCAGAAACTTCGTCAATTCAAGGAACGCGAGCGGATTATCAACAAAGGGGGGACAATTTGTCGGTTATAACTTCTACATCCTGGCGTGCTACCACCTTGGCTTGAATTATTCATAGCTCGGCATCCCGAAACGCTCGATTTCGCTGCAATATCGATAACTATCCACTTCGTCCAAGTATTTCCTGTGCCGCCGTCTCTCAACGATAATCTCTCCGTCGATTCCCTTCTATCATGGAAAAAGGATCCATCACGAAATTCATGCTCACAATAATCCCCCTTGTTGGAACGAAATTCTATTTCTACTTTTTCCGCAGACTTCACGTTTCTACGTGAATGAATTTTTCATCGGTACTTTGTCTCACCTGCTTTTTTATCCCTTATGGAGAATCTCCCGTTGTTATGATATTGGAAAAACGTGTAGGCGATGTTATTGTTACTGTATATATTTGGAAATTGCATTGTTTTATCTCTACTAGAACTACTGGCGTAAAATTTGATATATTTAAATGTATTAAATAAATACTTTGGCGAAAGAGGTATACGGAGATACGAAGGATAATTAATTTAGTAATTTATGTTTTACAAGTTTTACTGTATGGTTTTTCTTTAGATTTATAGATTTTTTTTAAATTAGGAGCTATAGGTATTTTGACTCGCTTGATAGTTGTAGTGTTAAGAAGCTTTAATAGTGTCCTTTTTGTAATTAAAAAATTTGTATAACTATTAGAGAAAATTGTTATATTAAAAAATAACAAAGCTGGATTGTCTGTTAAGAATCCGCATTTATTCTTTTACGGACAATGTAAATATAGTTCTTGGAGATT
Organism: Cerceris rybyensis; assembly: GCA_910591515.1. Taxonomy (NCBI): domain Eukaryota; kingdom Metazoa; phylum Arthropoda; class Insecta; order Hymenoptera; family Crabronidae; genus Cerceris; species Cerceris rybyensis. The sequence continues at coordinate 20,507,868 of OU342790.1, forward strand.
TGTTTTAATTATTATTTAATGCCGCATTAATAGCTTGTATGGATTATAAGCGGTAAAAATCTTATTGCACGAAAGGTATTACGTTTTATCCGTCGATGAGGTGTGGCAAGAGAATGAAGTTTAGCTGTTAAAATTGTGTTTCGATCGAACACTTAATTGACAGGTGGCAGATAAAAAGTAATAGGGATATGCGATAAAATAATTTACTCAATTTTCGACGTTATCAGACTGTTTCATATTCTTGTTCCATAATTACTAAAAAATCCCCTTACAAAATAATACACGAAAATAGCAAGTAATTTTACCGGCATTATCTCTATTTTCCTGAAAATAGTCTTTTTGAAAGTTTACCTTCTATAAATCAAAGCTCAAACTTCAACATTCCACTTTAAAATCATAACTCTCCGGTTTCGATATTTTCAAAACTATTCAGTAATTAATATTCATCGTATTTCGCTTTAACGCAACAAAAGATATTAACGCTAGAACTATAAACACAGTTAAACTCTCGATTTTCCATTTTCTCTGCTAGAAAAATTCCTCTTGATAGAGAAACAGCACAGTAGATCTTTCATTTGTTTAATATATCTAATTATATTAAGTACAACATATTTGCAAATAAACATAACGGATTTAACATCCGTAGTTCCAGTACTAACCCCATAACTACCACTAACACATTACACTTGAATAGCACAGAAAATTTTGAGCTTTTCCAAAAACTGTTAAATTGCAAATTAGTCGATCACAAGACTATCAGTTATTTTCATTATCCATTATTTCATTTATTCTTTCCATTCACCATTATTTTCATACAACCAATATTACCTTCAATTATACGAAATACCAAAAATCAGAAAGAAATATAGATTTCAGGAATTAATTGTGAGTTATTAGTAATAATAATATTAGTAGTAATAACTTATTACCCTCGCGATCAAAATAGAAATCTCTGAGTGAGGGGTTAACCACAATCTCTCTTTAGGCTCGAATCAAAACAAATTACACTCATTCTCCTCAAAGTACTCTCGCGTTAAGCCATCTCCGTCAATCAAACAGCATCCTCTACCAATTTAATTGATATCAATTAATCGGCATGTTTCAGTAGCGGGATGGTGCAAAGTGTCGGTGCTAATTTATCGCCGGATCAAACATTTGGGTCGATCCGGTCGCTGTCAGTAACGAGAGAAGTCGCCAGTTTTCCCCTGTCAAGAACACCCACGCCTCCTCCGCAACACAGGTGGGTAATGTTTTTTTTCCTTCCTCTATTTATTTATCGCCTTGTTCTTCCGCGTGGAAATGAATGTTGATTCGCCTGTCTATGGAAAACACCGTGTCGCTTAAGTATGCACATACGCGAGGAGACATTGCATCGAACGCTAGAACAATCGATTAAGAGGAGGACAGGCAGACGGTTGCACGCATGGCGAATACTTTTCTTCGCCAAATGCGACGGCTAACTGCTTTTATATCCGCAGCTGTTCGCACCAGCTGCGAACGCGACTTGTCTTGCATGAGAATGCACAGTGGAATAGAAAATATCTATTGTTGTGTTCTTTTTTACTTTGCACGTTAAGTTTGGTCTTTGATGATGTGCAATTAAAAGGTTCCTTGTAATCGGAAATTTTGTACGAAATTAATACTGGAACGTTCGATGTGAGGAAAATTAATAGTTCTGTTTTTTTTGTGCGTATTTCTAAAATTTCCATGGGTGTTTTTACGGGTGTTTGTTTTTCACTTTTTTTATGTCTATTTTGTAGACTGCTAGCGATTGAATCGATCAAACTTTTTTCGTTTCTTCTAATATATTGATGTTATATTTTTAGTGTAAGTTTAAATGAAAATTTTCGATATTTATTGCCCACAGAATTTTTGGTTTCAGTTATTTAATGAAAGGATTAGCTTGGATGTTGACCACTATTGTACAATAGTTTATTTCGATACAAAAAATTTTGTTTCCATAAAAAGTTTGAGAGACAACTACATAGAATGTTCATTGTTCAACGTATTTAATATTTTCCTATGCATATACATGCAGAGATCAATCTGATTTTCACATATAAATTGCCACATTCGCATTCTGTGGTTTCCATTTTTCATTCTTCGATTAAAGAAAAGACCTCTTGTTTTATTTATTGCGCGTAGAATTTGCTCTTAAACGATTCCAAATATTTCCTCGTACGTTCGCACATGCTACAAAAATTGATTCGATCATTACATAATGTTGATTAGGTGTCATCTTTACGGCTTATGGTACATGAAAGAAAACGTCTCATGTTGCACATACTGCGCGCAAAATTTACTCTTTGATGATGCTTTAAATGTCCTCTGGTCCATGCGTTGCAAAAACTGATCTGATCGTTACATAACGATCATTTTCCAGTTTTATGACTTCTGCGTTGTTTTTTTTTACATCGGACGTTCTTGTGCCACGATATTTCTCTTAGCTCTTTGTGCTATAAAAATGGTGGAATGACTGACAATGAGTAATTCCGCGGAGTAATCTAATGGGATTCCGCACTGATGCATGTTAACAAATCGTGGGTACGTTGCGAATGACGGAATGTGCTTGCTGAGCATGAAATATTTATTTGATTACAAGGTCATTGTAAACGAGATGCGCGATCGCATCAATATAACAAATAATGTTAATTTAATAACACGTATTTCATTATTTCCGCCATCACGAATTACCTGCTTAATTACCAGCATTTAAATTTGCTAATTAAGAAAAAAAGAGAAAACAAGCTTAGGGGATTATATAACTACATGATAGCATTATTGTAATAAAACGCTGCTTTCCCTTATGAAATTTTATTATCTTGAATTTTCGTGTTGGTAGGGCAAAATACTTGAAACATAAAAAATATAAAATAAATCAACTTATATTATCAACTTAATAGAATGATTATAATTATATTATATTAAAAATGATTATCTTCTAGTATTACTGTCAGACATTTCTATTGCTGCATCAAGATTTTGGAATTTGCTTAATTAGCTCGGATATTTAGAGATTACAGAATAAGAAGAAGGAAACAATTATCAGATATGAAGTAAATATTTATTAATATGAATCTAGATATTAATCTTTACTAAGTATTAGATTCAATGAATTACAAGGTTTTAATGAAATTCATCGAAGTGGTTTCGTTAGAGTGAAATAGAAAGTGAATTTAAAAGTAAATAAATGCGATTAAAAAACATTATGGCAAGTGACTAATTAACGATGGCGAATACTTTCGAATATACTCTTATGGAATTCTGAATTCAGGCTTTCGTGCATGGGCGTAAAGAGAAAGTGATGTCGGGCTGCGTGTGAATCCAGGAAACAAAGCACCATAGTACATGACATTTTTCGGTGAAATTTAATGAGAAGATAAAAATGGAGAGTACATGAGAAATCCCTCCACTTTCCTTCTCTCTGTGGTGTTGTAATTTCTCTGTAAACTCCACCGATTCGTACATTCAAGGCTACTTTATATTTTTTCCCCATAGATTGCCACATACGAACTGACAATTTTACCGAAGCTATGGCGTTAAATTAATTAAAGCTACATGCGACGTGACAAATGCGAAATTTAGCCATGTGGAACGATGCGTAACTTTGCATAGGCATTAATGTCCTTTTTTATTCATCCTTCATGTGATAATACACCATAACATTACCTTAAAATGAAATTGTGTGGATGAAAAATATTACTTTTTTTATGGACAGCAGTAAAAAAAGCATTGTTGAAAAATTATGTCATCTACGATAATCTAACAATCAAATAACACAATGTAATACAATTAGGAAGGTAGTAATCTTTGTAATGTATTTTCTCAGAAAATGAATATAATTTCAGCCTACAAGGAGAACATGTAAACAGTATTGCAATAGATAGAATGAACTTAACACCTTGACTGTCATGGGGGTCACCGGTGACCGGCCGTCATGAAATTTCATATGACTTTTCAATTGTAACATTTACAAATTTTCCAACGCATTGAAATTTTAAATACTGGTGTTTAAAAGATAAAATTCTGCTGAATATATAAATACAAATATAGTTGTGCCTTCTAGATTTCCGTTTTGCGAAGATGGGGTTTTAATAGGAAAATGATCATTTCAGTGGAAATTATGAAACGAGCGAAATGTCAGTGGCATTCAACGTGTTAAGCAAATATGTATTCCAATTTTGTATTTTAAAGTTATATCAAATACTTTCAAATCAAAAATTGCAAAAGTTACTTACACTCACAATGAACAAATTGAGGTATATCGTTAAAACGTTTAATTGGAAAAATTTCATTGAAAAAAACGGAATGCTTGAAAAACATTTTAAGAAACTATGAAAATGTCAAACTTTCTCTTAAGAAATGTCAGATATTACGTCCTGTTACGTAGGAAAGAAACGTTAAATATTAAATAATACTCAGTATACAAGATGTGATAAAACATTCGCAATGTTAGACAAGACTTAACGTTGAAGTCGTAACATTTACATTTTCGAGGTATTTTATAAATTCATCCAACGAGTTTCGACCGCAGTGAATAATATGGTAATGAACGAAGTATCTCGATTAATTAAAGTAAGTTAATATTTTCAAATTGAAATCATGAAACGACATCCAATTACCTCCCTACTTTGGATCAGACATAAGTAATTCGCGACGGATACTCTTCGCGCATGAAATTGAATGCTTAATTGAAACGACCTCATCAAATGCATCCACTTAATTAATACGAGGATCACGTTATACGCTTCCGAGCACGATATTATACATACAGATTGACGAAACATCAGACGGTAATGTCGGATCAGTGTGGATGCACCGTAACTTCCATTAATTTTAAAGTTATTCGTTTTAATGAAATTAGCCTCATTAAATTACGACGATAGAACAATTATGGTTTTAGGGTTTGTGCACGATTTTAGTAATTGCAGATTTCCTATCAGCTGTGACTTACGGTTGTAACTTACAATCAATAATAGTTCCGATGATTTTTTAGGGTTTTGGTATTAAAGCTACGAGAGAATTTAATAATGATTCATCTGATATATTTAAATATCATAAAATGGACAAATCTGTTTAACGAAGAGAAACGAAGAAACGGAGGTGATTGATTTATTTACTTATATTTTCTGAAATAGATATACTTAACTAAAGGAATCGTACCGATATAAAAGAGCATCTAAAAATATATATATATAAAGTGAGAGAATTTGTGAAATTTTATACTTACTACCATTTTAAAATATGAAGAAATATTCAGCGACGGGTGAATTTGCCGTATGGATTTCAATCATCTTCCATCATATCCATTATTTCTGATATATTTAAATATCATAAAATGGACAAATCTGTTTGACGAAGAGAAATGAAGAGACGGAGGTGATTCATTTATTTACTTATATTTTCGGAAATAGATATACGTAACTGAAGGAATCAAACCGATATAAAAGAACATCTAAAAATATATATGTATATTTAATGTGAGATAATTTGTGAAAGTTTATATTTACTCCCGTTTTAAAATATAAATAAATATTCAGTGACGGGTGAATTCGCCATATGAATTTCCATCACCTTCCGTCATATATCGACATAAATACGGAAGAGAAAGATAACTTCAAACCATCCTCTTCTATTTTTCAATTTAGTGAACAATCAAATATCGATCACCTAATAAAACTCACGTAAAAAATCTTAAATCAAATAAGCTAATGTGTTCAATAATTACAACGATCAAACACAATATATATTGTATAAAATCTATGCATTGATATTCATAGAGTCAGGAATCGACATTTATAAGAAGTATTATCACGAAATCGGACTTTTGTATGCATTCGAGCGCGTTAATCATCAATATTTATGATTGTTCTTAGACTCGCGTATCGCGTGCTACGTAAAACGATAAAATGCCCACGGAAATTGTGGAAGATAAGACACGCGAAGAATATTGAACTTCTTCAAATACAAATTGAAAGAAGTTCACATCTGAGTCGACTCGATGAAATCTCCGTGTATATTTCGCTTGCACATGATTTCTGCATGTGACTGCGCCACGCAAATTCTAGAACAGTGTCGTTGTTTACTGTCGCAAAATAGGTAACATCTGCACAGAATCAGTTGAATATAATCGACACGTGTTAATGCGTGGTAATGCATGCATTGAATCATTGTTGCACGTGACGTGATGGTATTTGATGCTTGTGTCACGAAGCCGGTAGCGTTGCGAAATATGGATATAGTAGAAACTAATTACACATTTCTTAGGTTGACTATTGATTAAACAGTAGCACTGCGCCACGAGAAGGAAAGAGAGAGGATAAAAATAATAAAATAGAAAAGGACGTACTTCGTTCAATACTGGACTATCTGTCAATACGTTTTGCTCATTTTAACACTAGAACTACCGGCGTCAAATTAACATATTTTATTAAATTAAGTAAGTACTTTGAAAAAGGGGGAATCAAGCGGCGGAAAATTTGATCGATTGGGTGATTTATGTTTATTAATATAGACGTAGAATATTTATTCTGTGACTCTTATATAAACTTGGAAAATTCTTTGAAAAAAATTGTGTACCAGTCATTTTGACTGGTTTGGTAGTTCTAGTGTTAAACCTCCTTTTTAGTCGTATAAAAGTATTCATGACTACCATTTACATCCATAAATTGTACCAAAAGCAAAGGGACTTATTAGGAAATTTTCAATCAGTGTTAGTGAATAATACTATTCATTGTGTTGCAGTAATATTATTACTGAACAAATATGAATACGGGTATTAAATATAAAAATGTAATAGTACATTTCTATATAAAATTCTATATTCTATATATGCATTTATGTATTAAAATGTAATTGCACTTTTGATGATTTATCTTGAAATTTTGGAAATACGTTGAATTTATTTTTACAGTTATTAAATATTCTATAATATATTTTATACATGCAAATATTCTGTTATTTTCCGTCGAAACGTGTAATATCCGTAAAATCAGAAATGCAAAATATCTCCCACTTGAAAAAGCAAAACGTATGATCATTCGATAAATATACGTTGGTACGGATTATTAATTACATAAACTTACCTGAATTAGCACAAGCTTCTAATTAAAATATAAATAGTTCCGTCACTACGTCAGTGTGTGTTAATCAATTCAGTTCGATCACTCATTCTCGCTGACATGATTCATTCCATACTCTCCCATCACATTTAAAGCGAAATTTTCACGTCAACCGAGAATTGATGTAATTCATCTTTCTCGAGAGAATTTCCCCTGATTTTTTTTGTTATTGATGTATCGCACTACAGGAGAGTTAAATTGTTCCAATTTGTTCGATGTGAAATATATTTCGTATTCATATTTCAACAATGAAAACTAAATCGAGAGGCTGAAACTCTTCGGCACGGCTTTGTACATTATTTTCTCTCGGTTTGTCGATTTTAATCGGTATTCAATACTTTTGAGAGACTTTGAATAAAATCGCTTTCATAGTAGGAACAAATAGGTAACATTATTAGCTTTAAAGTCCTTTCTGCTGTACTTAAATAATAAACATTTCAATTCATATTGACCGCTTCAGTCAACTTGCTTCGATCTCAAATAAAATAATTTTAGCATTGAATATATCTGCTTATTTCTATATTTTCAATATAATTATAAACTTCGATTGAATAAATCGATGGTGGTGAATCGAAGACACTCGTGCCAGAGATGGCACGTGTACGATTTACATATTATATTTTTTCTAACAGATAACTCATGAATAGGAGCTGATTTTAATTCTTTAAATAAATAGATTTAAAAAAAATTTACTCGGTATGTTAGACAGTCGATAAATAATAATTAGGAGTTTTTACATGCTCACGTAAAAGAGATTTTCTACCACCAGATATTTTTCTATAATAAAAGTATACTCGTAATAGAATTTTCATTAATATTATTGAGGTAAAGTAATAAAACGTTAATGTCAACAATGTATATATTAATAGTATGGTGGACATGTAAATGCATAAAGATATTAATACGTAGGGCAACAATTGATTAGATACTTCCATTTATTATTTTTGGAAACAAACGGGGTGTGGTGTTATGTGTACTGTTGCTATTTGATGTTTGCAAACACTTTATCCTGCTCGTAATCTAATATCAACGTTGGTCGTTGGAGTTTCAAAAGGGAGCTCATTCAGTTGGTTCTCGATGTAAACAAATTATAGACATTGAATAGCCACGCTTATTACACGTGTTTCGCTTAACCAGTTAACTGTGGCGAAAATTCTTTTGAATTTTGTGTCACGAAAATCGAGAGATGAGCATTAATCTATTTCAAATTATTTGTAACCTTTAGTTATTCGTTTTACTTCGGCATGGCCTCAAAATATTTCAAACATCTTGAAATTTACAAATACATTTTATTTTTCGTCAAAATTACAATTTAAATAATCAGTGGTAGCTTTTACGCATGACGAGTATACTCGTCAAACACAGCTAACTGGTTAAGGAGATGCGACGTTTCTTATGAGAGGATTATTTCTATAAAGCATTAATTTTTATTCTGTCGTAATTATTTTACAAATTTTACTATTTCCACTGTAGCAACTAAGATTTGGAAATTATTCTATATATCAATATATGCGGATTGTTTTTTACTATTCTATACAAAACAGAATTTTCAATTAAATTTCTTGGATAACCGTCATATTAAAAACCCTATTCAATGTCAGTAATAATAAAACTAAATCAGCCATCCCGACTTAACCCTCTATGGACCCCTGTGGCTTTGAGGTAACGCCAGAAACATCCAAGCTTCTATTCTTCAAAATCAAATTTTGAACTTTGCCAAATATAATTTTGTTCGTAGAAATCATGAAACCCCTTAGAATCCAATATTTAAAATTCGGGATTAATCAATTATTTAAAATAGTATTTTTACTATTTTCTAATTGTGCTATTGTAAAACTGATGTTCGGGTACCACAAAATATTCGGACTATAGAGGGTTAAAGGCTTTAACCCATTCTAAACCGACTGCACACCATGTGTGCAATGATCTTGAATTGCAATTATCAGTCATTATAGAAAAAACAGTCCTCGAAATAAGACTAGCTTAAAATAAAAGGTATCTTACAAATATGTAAACATTACATTTTGTATTTGTTTCAATTTCGACCCAAAAGTAGGTGACCCAAAGCCACAATCATTAGAAATACAAGAAGTGGTAAATATAAAGCGAAAAGTTGTCAGTATTTCTGGATGGTCTCCAAAAAAATGCACGGTCTCGAATGAGTTAAATTTCTATCAATCCCCAGAAAGATCATAATATTTCCGGTAAAACAAGGTTCTAAAAAATCACATAATAATAATCAGGCTCTTTTTCCCAACAATAATTACTTCTCTTTCAACTATGACATCTATTACCACTTTCTGCAGATTATCAAAATTTCAAGTTCCCCCTCACTCCAACAACCTGCGCCACATCATATTAAAGTTCACATAATACATCATTTTCGTTATATTTCCATCATTGTGGCCTACATATGTTATAAATTTTTCCGTACGTTTATTGTTGCAGACCATCCGCGCTGACAAATGCAGAGGACCTGGTGAATGTCGGTAGTCCACTGAGAGAGGCTTCCCCGCGACCGGAAGTCCGAGTGGTTGCGCCGTCCCATCGGCCCCCTTCCGCCCTCGCAACAACGAACGCCAGCAATGGATCGGCGAATCGTAAATCGGTCAGCATATTGCTTCCTGAGAATTCGAGCGGATGACCAGAACAGCAGCACGGTTTCGTGCATCGTTGCGACGAAGATCCGCTCTCGATTTAGAATATACAGAACGGAAGAGGAAAGAAGAAGACGAGAAACAGAGGACAATGGCACGATTATACGACGAAAATACATATATCGGAGGAATATTTCGTCGTATAATCGGCCTCCTTTTGCTTTTACAATCTTTACAAAACGAATATCCAGGAAGAAGATCGTGTTTCCAGCGAAAAAGTAGTTTACCAAGTGTGAACATACTTGGTGCGAATTTAAGAGGGAAATGATCATTTTGCACAGCTGGCGATGAATGGTATATCTTCTTGGCAATCGGAGCTATGCTGCTGAAGAAGAGATTCGGTGATATTGAGGCTTGGCTGCTTGGGATTCGGGTTAATCGGTATAAACGAGCAAACGGTTGGAGTTAATACCACCGCTATTGGCAAAGATTCAATATCGGTTTCACTTCGGAGGACGAAATTAGCGTAGAATTTTTCAGTTGGCAGAGTAAAAGGATGATGTCGTTTGTTTAGGGATATTAGAATTGTGTCGAACGAAGTTGCATATATGGTGTGTATGTTTGTTTGTATGTGTATATATGAAATTTCATGGTGTTTCTATATGTTCGATGATGAAAGGTGACGAAGAAAATTAGAGGCGACGCGGAAGATGACACGTTGACCGTCGATTCTGAATTTTCTTACTTTGTAATTTCCAAGTAAGATCGAATGCTTTTACATCTACGATATGATCTTTGACGAAGAATGACATTTTTTACTGTTTACGAGACACGATTATTTACCGTTACCTATTGGCTTTCGCGACTTCGTGCGTCTTTTCTTTTTTCAAATAAATGGGAGATACGTCGGACGGTAAAAAAATTTTGTAGCTCAAAGTAGTATGTAAATTTATTGTTAAATGCGGTGTGATATGGTGTAAATGGAGTTCCATCATACGAGAGAAGAATGATTAACTCTCATATTTGCCAATACGTTATAGATTCGTAATGAAATCTAGTTTCTCTTTACAGTGGAACTTCTGTCGCTCGATCGACGAGACTTAATAACAAACATTGAGTTCTACCATCGATATGATGATATCGAAAAATACTTAGAAGAATAGACAGAAGATCTACGTATTATTCGATATTATTGATAAACAATCAACATCTAAGACCACGAGTATTATGTCTATTGATGCAATTTATGTTCACCACTTAACAGACAAAAATTCGATCATTGAAGATCTAAATATCTCAGCCGATTGGAAAAAGACAATGCCTTAATGAAGGAATGCAATTTCATCGGGATTCTCGTTTTAAATGTCACAAGAAAAAAAAACAATTCCGCAAATAATCGTCTCGTCGATATTCATAGTTGGCCCAGATTTCTTGAATTTTCAGTCGCGCATTAATAAAACATTTTTCTAACATTTTAAAACAGGAATCACCGATACTATTAAAGATCACGATCGTCTTAATATCGATCGATTGTGCAATTTGTGTTGCGTACAATTTAAACCCGGTGTTAAAATATCGCGAAAATATGGAGAAAGCGACAGAGAAATCACATTTCAAAATATCTTCCTCGTGAATGCTGATAATTTTGTTGTCCCATTATTAATTTACCGATACTAAATGCAGTCCGGATCGAACTTAAATTAGAAAGATTTCTTTGAGTCTGTTCAAGCTTGCACACTCATCGGAATGACCTCAATTGTGAATAAGATATGTCAATTTAATGTCGTACTTTAGGAAGACAGTATTATTCGTGATACGTACGTATTGGGTTTATAATTGATAAATTTTTACATCGTTGGAAGAAAAAAAAAATTTTTTGAGAAAGGTTAAAAACATGTACACTGACAATCTATCGAAAACGGGCAAGTTCTTGGTCCTATTGCTTTTCTTTCCTTTCGTTGTTGAGGAAAGAAATGGAGGAACAGTGTATACAACTAATATAAGATCATTCAGAATTACTCCTCCAAAAATATCAAAAAATAGTCTCTCTCCTAATTACCATAGTTAAAGAGACTTTGATCCATCGCGAGTAAAATTACATTGTCCTTAAAAAAACTTTGTTTATCACTTTTCATTTAGAATCACAACGAACAAAAGTAATGTGGAGTTAATAATAATTATTTAATAGGTCAAATACGATGATATTAGCTTAACAATTTTGATTTGTTACGTACGATCGATCATCCAAATAATTAGATCACCGTGACTGTACGACTATGCGACTACTTAACAAACGAAATAGAGTATCTTCGTACTTTTCAATACGTTGAACATTCCATATTTGGATCTTAGATACGACAATCAAATGTACTCTGAAAAATCATTCGAATCAGATATCATCTCGATGCCGATATTTCTGGCTATCGAATCAACAACGTCATCGACACACGTTTCCAAACGTCAATCAACAGAATCGGATACTTTGAGGATTCGACGACTAAGAAAAAAACTTCGCTAAAGCAGATTTTCCGTAAGGCTGCTGCGAAATTAGAGATTACATCGTTATAGACCATTTTATATTCCTTTTCTATTATTTTCATCCACCAACCCACGAACTCGAAGGGACAACCGACACTTAAAGAGTTCACTCATCATTATTACGATAGAATGTATTTAATGTGTCTATTACTAAAATCTTCATGTATACTAACATGTTATAAATTTCATGTTATGCATTTCGTACCAATACAAAGATCCACGCGTAAATCACCATAAAAAAGAAGTACACGAAATGTACAGAAAGCGGAGGAAGTACTCGAAAGGTCTGATCGAAGGAATTGCTTCGCCGACGTGAAATAAATACAAATACCCAGAATGAAGGAAAGATTTCATTAGAAAGGATCAAGAAACAGAAACGATCTCCATTCTTTCGTTTTAATTTACAAACTATCGACCAGCTAAACAAAATACAATGTTCGCCAAGATATTGTAACGCGCTTATCGTTCTACGATGATCAAAGCGAAAGAAGATCCTTTGGCAGGAAATAATCGGAATTGGAAAATGATTCCTCGACTCTGAAAAAAAAGAGAGTCGTTCCGATGGTGCTCCATGGACTGGTGCTTGATCGAGATATATCAAAGAGAGGTCGTTCGAAGGGAAAAACTGTAACCGCGAATGGTCGTGGGCGCTAATCGTTTAGTATTTAAGATTGAATTAGAGAATAAGGTATATATAATAATTATGCTCATAATTCACTGCCTGCTCGGTGACCGCGATACGTATTTACCACCATATTGCGTGACCCGATCACACAATTCATCGAAGACATTAGGTTTATGTATCGTTCGAGAACCGACAAAGAAGCTCTACATCTTTACGGCCTTCTTTTGAAAATGCCTGCTGGCTGAACAGTGTAATTTGCGAACTCTCATCGTATCCCAGCTTCGAATGGCACTCGAGCAGGCAAACGTGAGATTTTAAATAAGACTCTAGTCCTGTAAATAATTAGATAGACGAAGCGTCAAGCGAGGCGATCGGACGATGAAGATTATGATCAAAATGGATAGATGTGCGTTGCGGATTCTCATGTTAAACGTTCGTGGCTCGTCGTTTGTTGAGCAAACGATCGATTAATAATTGCAGTTATTTCATAATTGAAGCTGCAATAGGAATGACTCGGTTGGTGACGATTTTGTTCCACCGGAATGACAGAAAGGAGCTTGCGTTCGATTTGGCGAGATTTCGCGATGCACATAAACACCGGAAGTATCGAATCGGTGGCCATTAATGTATTACCGAGGATGATAACGATGGAACACTGGTTTCTGATATATTCGACAATATATTTACTAATTAATCGTTAACGGTCTAGTATGCATACTCGTACGTAGTTGGTTCTATAGCGATTGTTCGTGCTCTCGTAGGAATTACGAAGGGAGAGACGAGAGTGTGAACGACAAAGGAGAGAATACAAAAGTTCGGAGATGATTGATCTTACGACCGGATGCGGTCTTGACTGTGTCGGGTGAATTTCGAAACGACTACAGAAAAGCTCTGCGATTTTGTCTTTAACCATTTCGGTATGATCGTTTGTATACGGATTGATGAATGTTCATTAGACAGATTGAAAAATGTTCGCATCAAGGTCATTAATATTTACTAGGAAAGAATCGTAGAATTTGAACTCGATGAACGCTCTTTTGGCGGAGACATTGATAATTTTTATTTTAATTTCATTGGAGGAATTCTTTTGTGCATGTGTTATTCGTTTAGTAGCACATTAATTAGTAAAGTCGTATAATGATACCTTGAGAAAATTCCATATGGCATGTTTATTGTTTGTTGAATTGATCAGCGATCGGACCAATTGTTATATAGCCCGTGGCTATTTTTAGTTTCTCTAAGACGGTATTGAGTTTCTAACAATTTTCATAAAATGAGACAAGAAACTTTATCATAGTGTCAATATTTGGCATCGTTTTATCATTTGTAAGAGTCGAAAGAAATCGTATAGAATTAATATCGAAAACGTTGATTTAATGTTTGTTAATAAAATAATGAAATTTCGTTTGTTACTTTTTATAACAACGTGCAATTTTAACCGTAACTACAAGTGTATCTTCTATCATTTCTTTCTTTCGTAACACTGCAATTTATAATGTAATAATTCTCGACATCACTGATGGGCAAAACTATTTTGTCCTACATCTACAACTCATGCAAAGTGAGTCGCATATTTAAATCTCTTAATTCCAAGATACCATTGACCTTCAATTCATAAACATCAATTATACTTTCCTCATTATCCACGACATCATCTAATGCATTACAAGTTTCACCGTCCAGTATACCTACTTTAATTCACCCATTTCCAATACTCATTCCCTCGTCGTAACACTAGAACTATCGACGTTAAATCTACTATAATTAAATACAGTAAATAAGAACTTTATAAAACGTAGCACGGAGACGCGGAATATTTACTGTATATGTCTCCTATAATTACAGCGAACTCCCCGAAGTAATTAACAACCAGTCATTTTGACTGTTACCGTAGTTCTAACGTTAAACCTACCGTAATTACGTCCCATGTCCAATAAAACCACTATCAGTGTTAAATTCGATATAATTAAAAATAGTAATTAAGAACTTTACAAACACAGCAACCAAGCGGTTTTTCAAGATGGACGTGGAACACTTACTGTACGTTTCTTCTACAACTACAGTGAATTCCCCGAAATAATTAACAACCAGTCATTTCGACTGCTACCGCAATTCCAGCGTTAAACCTACCGTAATTACGTCCCACGTCCAATAAAACCACTATCAGTGTTAAATTCGATATAATTAAATATAGTAATTAAGAACTTTACAAGTATAGTAACCAAGCGGTTTTTCAAGATGGACGTGGAACACTTACTGTACGTTTCTTCTACAACTACAGCGAATTCCCCGAAATAATTAACAACCAGTCATTGCAATGACTGTTATGGTAGTTCTAGCGTTAAACGTACCAGAATTACGTCCATTCTCAAACAAAACCTCACACCTCTTGGCCTAAAATCATACCGAAAAGGTTAACGATGTAAATTCGTTCAAAGAGTATGACAAGCGTGTGCCAAAAGATGCGACGAATTCTTGCAAATTAAATTCGCTCGTAGAAATCATCCGGACAATGCGAGTGACAGGAAAAACGGGAGAAGGAGAGTCTTGTTGTTAATTTAAGAATTATTCCCTCGTTGAGGTGCGCCACATTGGAAGCTCAAAAATAACATTGTTATTTTTAGGGATAGCCGTTAATGAAGTGGAAAATTATTTTCTTGCCGTGAACCCGTTTAAGACTATATTCCCGTATCTTCGGAAGAGAACGGAATCCAAGAAATTGTCCGCGTGTTTTCACGTTCGTGTGTACAACAAAATGCGAACATCATCGCCGTGCCTTCGTACGAATCTTCTTTGGATTCGTACGAGCACTCGAATTGAGACTGAATAATGTGAGCGACTCAATTCGCGCGTCAATGCAGTTTTCCTTCAACGAAGAAAGAGGGGAAGTGCGCAATCGGGAACCGGAAATTACCTGTTTACGTATAACACCTCAACGGAGAGATTTCATGGTTTTAATGAGTGAGAGAAAACCTTGGGCGTTTCTTGTAGGGAGAACGAGAAACATTGTGATAGAGAGTGCGTAGATGAGTAAATAGCAATGTGATAGCTATCTCTTTCGAATCGCTTCGAATTTATGTGATGGAAGTTTCGATCCAGTGACTATCTAGTGAAACTAAAAGTTCTTGGAATTTTATATTGACGTATTGAATACAGTCTTAATAATACTTTGTTACTATATTTATAAGAGAAAATGCATACTTAATTTTTTATGCTAGTTGAAATGATCTAGAGTAATTGTTGTGATGTCTTTTTATCTTGTTTCTCCTTGAAAGTCTCTATTTTCGTTCTTTCACAAACGTTGATCTTGTTCTTCAAAATTACATACTGAATGAAAGAAAAGTAAATTTCAACGAGTAATGTACACTTTTCAAAATCGACCAACAGAGTTAAAACCTTGATGTTCGGAAAGGAACTCAAGTTACTACTCATACTTCTAACAACATTCTATTTTTAAGTTCGCCAAAAGTAATATAAATCGAAAAAGCCCGATATCCAAATAACAAAAATACTACCAAAAATAAACGTATAATAATCACGTATAAAGTATTCCTTTTAACCGACATAAATCGCACAAGATCAGTTCCAAACCTCGTTATACCATAACTTAAAAGCACGAAGACTGTAACTACAAAGTCCAACTTGTAGTTCCGAGCATACCTCGTTATTTCAGCCGAATGAGTTTAAATCCTTCAAAATTTTAAGGACTTCTAAGAATTCCTCGCTAATAATCGAAGCGATTCGAATCTCTACGACGAAAGGATTACTCGAGAACTTGAGAAAAAAATAACGAAGTGTATTGAATGTCCATCGCTAGACGTTAGTCGTTAGGGGTCTTGAATTAAGCGACTTAAGGATGCGATAAGAAAAAAAAAGGAAAGTGAAAGGGAGATCATCAATGGAATTAGCGCAACTCGAAGATCCATGGATTGGAATCGATGCGCTCGTAATTAATAAAATTTGCACATCGAGACTTCTGCGCGAACGATAGACAGAAGAACTTACGATTAGATGAATCGTATCCGAGGTATATCCACGATACTGATTAAGCGCAATTTAACCGGATATCAGTTTTATAGCTGTCGATTAAAGAGGCTGATTAAATGATACAATGCAGTTATATATGTAATGAATGTATTCGTGTATATGGTAGATACATTATTATACTTTAATACAACGCGAGAGAATATCACCCCAGTTTACTTGCGTACGTTATGGGATATGTTAGTTTGCTCGCTCGGTTTGCTCGTATAGACTACGAAATGAGATAGCGAGACTTTACAGATGAGTTTTCAGTTTGAACGATTCCGGAAGATCCGTCGTGATAGGACGTTTATATGACGGCGAACAACATTTTTTAAAGATTCATTTAATAGAGAGTAACTTAGATAATTATTCTTTAGAATGGATTAATTGTGGATATGTTTTATATCGTAGGAATATTTACGATAATACTTTTATTTGCAATAAAAGAGGATGTATGGTGTACTGAGAATATGGGAGAATTTATTCATCGTGATACAATTTAAACCGGTGATTGTTAATCCTCGGCTAACACTGTGTGTATGAACATTGAGAATATTTACTCTCCAATGTTGCTAGCTAAGGACTAATGGTGTTAATTAAGTTTAGTTGAACTTTATCCGAGTTATATCGATTACTGAGTTAACTCTTAGCTTGCACTGTGTACATTATATGAATATTAATATGGTATTGACCTCACAGTGCTAATTAAGGGTTAAAGTTGTTTTAAAAATTGCTGGTAATAACCTTAAGTTGAGTACTTTTCTCATTCTCAACTCTACGAGGATTTTTCAAAATTATTTCTCTGGAGACTTTTTATTTATGATATTAATGTATTTGATTTTATAGTTCTAGTTTATTAATATGCAGAGTTTTTGCGAAGTTATTCATCTTTCGGGAAACTATTCGATAAATAGCGACCAAGCTATCGTGATATCTATACAACCACATAAATACATTGTCCATCAGGATGTGCAGGATCATTAAACTGCAATTGCGAACGAATTATTCTATCATTTTGTTCGTATTTAAATTCTAGAATTTTTTTGTTCACATACAAAATTTCATTATTTTGCGAATGATCTTCCGGATTTGTATGAGGAAGTCAATAAGCACGGTTAGATGGCCTGAACATCGATTTCTGAAGACGAGAACTTCCGTTCGCATCGGAAACGTATGAGTCAAAAGATTGGCTATTTGTTTGGATAGCAAACTTCGAATTTTGCAAAATTGCGTTGACGTGCGTTCTATGAAATCGGAATATGGAAACGATTTTCTATTGAAACGAATCTTTCCAGTTTTTCCACTCTTCTTTTTATACTATGTAAATCGAACAGTAGAAAAAGTACGGCCTATTTGGTAGTAGTTTGTAATTAATGATAATGTATTTCACGGGATCAGTCATACTTTAACTGTTTAACTGGCTGAGACGAATTAAAATTGTCGTTAGAATATTCTTTTTTACCGAGTAAAACGATTTAACCCGTGGAAAAGATTGAGTAATTGACTAAATGTACATGAATTTTATTTTTCATTTGTATTAGTTCTTCAGATATTTATTAACTTTATTTTGCATTGCTCCCAAATGTATATTTTATTTTATAAATGAATAACAAGACATCTTCTTTTTCAAAAATATTCTTTTAAAGAAATATCAATTGTTGTGTATATGTAGAATTAACAACTATGCAATTTTATTTTGACTTTTTTACAACTTTCATCACATGTGGTTAATATGTAATGTAGAATCAAGATATATTCATTTAATAATATCTATTAAGGAACTTATATAATCACTTATCTATGCATTCCTTAATTTTCGAGTTTATCGTTACATTTGTATAAGATCTATAAAGCATATGTGCAACGAGGAATAGGGATTAATTCGTTTTTGAGTTATTAAATATTATCTAAACTAGAGAGAGTAATTTTAATTGAAATATCTGCCGGTTAATAGATTAATAATAAATGAATTTCGATCGTGAACGGAGGCCTCTCGAATCTCCGTCGCATGGCCAATTTGCATATCGCAAAAAGTCTCGCGGATCAAAGACGCGCGAGTTTTAGTTTCTATTGTTTCAGACCTGATGACGACGTGCAACAATTTTTCTATTACTACGATTTTAAGCAGCGGTAGTATCCATTTGCTTCGATTATTTTAAATAGAGGTCATCGTTATTCTTCCTTTCGTCTTTAATGGATATAATTTTCCGCGTATGACCTACGATTTTAGATGAACAAATAAAAATAATTTAATGAACAAATCAACAAATCGAAATTATTAAGAAAATATAAAAAGTAACACGTTGAATAATTTATTTTATTTGCATTCATTGAAATGGAAAATGGACCTATATTACAAAAATAATTTGAATTACCATAAATATTTGCATTGAATAGATTTTCTGTGAACATTTTAAGCATTTAGATGAAAAATTGATGAAACTCATTTTTTCACAACAGTCATTCCACATTTTCCATTTCTTCTGACACAAAAAGCTACCATTTGCATCAGCACTAACGAAATATCATTCCAAATGTAGTTCGATTTTTGAGAATTTTTGCACGTTGTCGATGGTTCACGTTGACATAGCATCGTTATTATTATCGTTAATGTTAATCAGTAACAGTGATTATTCCTACCAGCATCATTATGATTATCGTCGTTCGCCGTTATTATTGCCGTCATTGCCGCGATCAAATAATAAAATAATATGCTCTATACTCGATATCTATGTCGAAACATCTAAGCATATATTAATGGCTATATAATAAGGATAAAGCTCCAATACAATAAAATTAAAAAAGAAAGGTACACTCCTCTCCTCGCCCTTCTAATCGACGAAACGTCGTTCCAACCCGTAGTATTGCAATACTAATCGGAATTATCTTTCCGAAAAGTGTGTCATGACTTGTCTAAATCGTAGGTTCGTCCAAACGAAGGAATCATGAGGAAAAAATGCCGTGTCATAATAATTCATATCTTTAATCGCTCGAATACTAAAAAATTTTCGGAGAGCTATCCATAATTAACACTTCTTTCTTCTGGAAGAAAATCATTTCTCTTGGGATTGTTTTTTACTTTTTTTCTGCTTTAACTCTATGGTGATTTCAATTACATTACACTGGTAAGAGGATTATAAAACCATCATGACTATGATGTGTTATATCATATAGTATATTAAATATTATGTGATATATTAAACAATGATTTATGAAGAATTACGTAGAGTTGACGGGAAACTTGAACTTGGATCCATTGATGTGAGTTCAAGCCATTATCTAATTCCTTACCATAGCACTTAAAGTTATTTATTTTGTAAGCAAATATGACACGATGTTCTTTCTTCGCGATTCCTTCGATTGGTCGATACGTCGCGTCCTACGAACGACGTTGTTTTCGTAAATTTTATACGTACGTCCTCTAGTTTCGTTTCGAAAAGCACCGGCAAAGTTTGTCAAAGAGCGAGAGAAATGGACAGTTGATTCATGGGGAATAATTTCCTCCCATCATGTGCTGTACACGTGTCGTGAACGTGTAATGTGAAAGATTGATGAAGTGTTATTGTATTCATCCCTGATACACAACTATTTATTTGTACATTATTTTACCGAATAAACATGCATCTTTTACATCCTTAAAGGAACTCTTTTGATGTCTTTATCGCAATCCATGTTAAGAAAGTTGATGTTGCGCTTGCACTTTGTACAAAGAGTAGGTTTTAAGTTGCAAGATGAGGTAAAAATGATGGTGTACCCTTATTCTAAATAGTTAATCACCATATTAATATTCTTTTCGGTGGCTCTAAAGAATCGACAATAAAATAAAATTGTAGATTTTTAATTGATTTTGATTGAAGAAAGAAAGAAATATGAAGATTGTTAGAAAGATTTTGAGAAACTTTGGAAAATGCTTTACAAAAAGTAGGGAAAACTATGAGAGCTACATAAAATATAGGAAAATATTTTTAAGTTACAAAATTTCGAACAGAATTAGAAAACAGTTAGGTGAGAATAAAAAAAAATTTGAATAGTGTGTAAATATTAATAGAGAGGGAGAAAAGCGATGGAAGAAGAGAAAAATATGACTTTCTGAAATATATACGAATAAAATTCTGTTCTATCGGCACTACAACGAAGAAACTTGCGCTTCAATAATACTCATATAAACGGCAAAATTGTATTAATTCATTTTTATTGTCCTTTTATAACGTAATGCACAATCGATAACATTTCATATAATTCATCTGCCAGCAATCGATTTTTAAAAGGACAAATTACATATTTTATAGACATTAATTAGTGTTGCATACAAATTATTACAGAGAGTACACAGCGAATAGCTGGATAATAATAATGAACTTACGCAAAACATCGGCATCGATGTCGCATTGATTACATAATATTCATTAGAACTTGAAAGAGACAGACAACGTTGGAGGACCTTTCAGAATATTATAATACCGAATAGATAACGAATAGTCAACGGTACGTCGACGTAGGCGTGTTTTAGAAGAACGAGAAGAGAAACGTTAGTCGAATTACATGTATGTATGCATGTATGTATGTATATCGATACTTGGTACTTCTTTAGATACTTCTTACAATTTTTTAATAATTCGCATCACAGATATGTATGTCGTTGTTCATAGAAAATAAAAAACGTTACGATCAGGGCACGATATTTAATGCACAATTACCCATCAATGAAGATGGGCTATCAATCACTTCGAATCTCTTCGAATTCTTATATATGTATTATATGTATATATGTATATACGAGGAAATACTTCGAATTGCTTTGAACATTGTTCGAAATGAGAAATTCTTTGAAGTCGTAAAATAGTGTACCATTTAGGAAAGGTATATTATTATATTATATTAACGTTGTCTAAGAATATCCTTTCAAATACAATTTTGTTTCTATTTAACACTAGACTGTCGACGCAATCAAAATGACTGATGCTAGGATATATAAGAACAATTATTTCTTTCATCGATCGAATTTGTAACAATTGGCGTGTCTATCTTTCAAAATAGAGCAGAGATCGCCAGCCGGAGCATCTTTCATTCTTAATCTGTAGTACTTCCGTTCGATTAAATTAATTGACTGTAAACTTAAATATTTTTAATGTAATATTCAAATTATTATTTAGAGGATAGTATTTCACTAATTAACCTTCTATGGCTCTGTGTAGAATTCGCCAAATAAATTGAAAGAAACATTGATCTTTATTAACTAATTGATTTACTAATCGAATGGATAGGGTTTTCTCTACCTCTCACTCTTTTTACTTCTTACATTTTTTAATTTATCATATCAATCGTCGGTAGTTCTAGTGTTAAATAACAAAAAGAATACTTAATTCTTTACAGAACAATGTTTTCTGTAATATTTTAATCTCAATTTAAAATTCAAGTACTACTACCTATGTGTTGCTCAATTTTTTAAATTCGCCGAGCTTTGCAACTTGCAAGTTTTTCTAAATATCCTAGAATATCTTACGTCGAATAATTATCCAAGCAATTCGAAATTCTACGAATGGCTAAATTGCTCGAAAACTGGCAAGAATACAAATTTAACGCTCATCATTACCTATCGACCTTGTAACTAGTAAGTCGATCAGGCAATTGTCAATCTTTCCATACAACACACACGTTTCTCTGCAGCGTAATTTCATGACTCAAGATTTTACATGACATTACATAGCCATTAAAATGCAAAATTTACCCATTTTAAATTGAGAGATTCCACTCATCAATTTTCCATCTATCCTCCTTTCATCTTCTTTCGAATCACTGGATCAAAAAGGTCAAAGAAGTAAGACGAAGTCTATGAAGCCTATCGTATCTACATTACGTTACTGTGCACAGTTCAAACTGTTTGTCAGATTATTGAAATCGTCCGGATGCCCTGTAAGGCTTTCCTGTTACAATGGATAACACGTTCCACTTATGTCTGCAAAATTTAATTTTCTTTGTGTCCAAATTGCATAAAAATCAATTGACCTTTTCGTCCGACAAACTATAATCGTACGATCGCCAATAAATTTACGCCTGCGAATTCAAGTTCTGCCGTTTCATTTTACCAAACGGGAAACAATGTTCGCTTATTGGTTTTCAACAACTTCGAGGGGAAGTGTATGGTACAACTATACAACATTGCTAGCTATAATATATAATAAACATGGTACAACATGGGAATTGATGGCCACGTAAAATACAATTAACACTCCGTTTGACCATCGTGTAGAATTTCGTGGTTGCATTACGATTACAATACCAACAACTTCTTTGTAACAGTTACTATGAAATTTTCTGCAAAATTATGTAGTAAATGTTGAACAGACGATTAATTGTGCGTTACGCGTGATACGTATGATTTATTTGTATTAACGTGCCGTTTTCTTTGTCTGGAATGTGAGTGCCAGATTAATTAGACGTGACATTAATTTGCTTAATTTCATCTTAAATCGTACGAATCTTCAACAACGTTTCTCTGTGATTTGCCTGATTAGTAATATTATATTATTCAATTTATAATTGTTGTATCATAGTTTCTTAAAAGAATAGCCAATTATAGAAATTTCATGATTTAATATAGTTCTGAAATTGCTGAAGAAAATCAAATAATACCGTTTTCTTGGAACACACATCACGAAAAGGATGTATAAATGACATGTTCCGTTAATTAAGCTTGAAAATAATACTTCAGGGCATTTAACGAATTAGGATGAATATTTCTATTCCGTGCATTAGAAAATCATCTAATTCTTCTCGATTTATAATGGTAACAGCAAGTTAGCAAAATTAACATTCGACGAACATCTCAATGCGCCAGGACGCATAGTAATCAAAGGATAATGTAACATTTATACATGAACACATTTACAGAATATGCGTTTATGGGAACACAATAGTTTCGTAAGCAGTTTCCATCCGATGACACTTCGATACCTCCTAGTTTACGATCTTTGTACCAAATCAGTACAAACAGATCACGCGATCCAACACTTTCTAGGTATTAATAGTCTAAAATAATAAAATTTTACTGAAGTATCTTTAAAAAGAGACATTTACCAAGAAATTATATTATACTATTATCATGTAACTTATAAAACGTGTCATCTTTTAAAAAAATAAAACAGTCGGTGCAATATAAGTAAATAGCCTTCATATTAAATTGTTAATGTATTATATAGCTAAAAATGTGTTAAAACTTATATGAACATTTTACTAATATCGTACAAAAATGAATCGAAATGAAAAATAACATCTAGAAGGTATTCGAGGATTTCTATTAACTTCACGATCGTTATCATTCCTTTCGTTTCACGAACGGACAAGTAGTTTCATTAGTAAACATCGTGAAATCGTTACGAACGAAGCTAAGAAACGCTCGGCGATATTTTCTACTTTATATCCGTTTCATTAAATACAATTCTGTTTCACACAAAATGAATCGCAATTACGTTATCACCAACAATCTTACTTATCAGTTTTAAGAAAGTACGTGACACGATGCATCGAGATAGGATTAAGAATATCGGTAAAATTGTATTGAGCAGAATTGTCTCGTCGAATTATTTCTCTTTTTTCTTTGGCACTGGCAAGGTAATTCCAAATCAGTTGGAATATACTAGAAGAAAATAGTATAACCGATCTTATATAAAAATTATTTTCTTTTTTCATTTTGTAACGAATTCCTAATCCGATCTCAATCTTAAGTATTTAAGGTGCTCTCTCAAACGTTTCTATATATATAGAAACTTCAATCACATCACAAATAACAATTGAACATAAGCACTCGCTAACTACCTAAACTATTTGGAATGTGCTACTAAATTACTAATTACTAACATATAGAATCTTACGACATTGTCGAATAAATATACCGTACGATACTCGGGCGCAGTAAAGAGATTTTGTATTTTTTTTTTTTAAAGTTTTACAACTCTAATTGAATTTAAAGCACCACAGGCCCGTTGATAAGTCATTAAGTAGGGCCATTGCGGGATTTTAACAGGCCAGATTAAATCACTGCTGATTTTACCATGCTACCATTGTATTTAAAACGACGAATGGACTTTTTCATATAATTATACCGTCAAATAGAATTTTGGTCGGCGGATTGCTCGCTTTAGGTTCTTCGACTGAAATCTAAAAGGGTAGTTTCGAGAAAAACACAATTAATCGATATGTAGCTGAATCTGATCGTCAAGAATTATCTATTTAGAGTTCTTTATTTATGATTTCTGAACTCTTGCCTGCTTTGTACTTGGGTCAAACTTTGGTGATTTGTAATTCTTTGAGCTGCCATTAGCGACCTTTACAAAACATAGAAGGAACTTCAAAATACACTCTCATTCTGTATATTGAGATACAAGTGCGCAATATCGTGGATTCACGCGTGAAATCATGTAACCTGTACCAGAAAATACGACGTATATAAATATTTCTTTTGTTATAAACTAAAATTACAACCCAATTGTCAAAGTAACACGATTTAACCTGATTTTATCGCGTAACTCTAAAACTATAATTCATAACACATGATGTAAATGAAGGTTAGCAAATTTGATTTTAAAAATGAATTGTCTATACGGCATCTAAATTCATAATAATGTTTATCTGAAAAGTAAAGATCTTACAAAATTAGTCGAGATAAGAGATACCTCTTTAAAAACAAAAACAAAGTAAAGAAATCGATAAAAACGGAAAATGTTCCTGAAATTATTTTCCCTATTAACTGTCAGACGTTAGAGATACGCCTCCGTGTAACTTAACTGTACTGTGACTGTACATTCTGTTTGCTTCGCACGTAATCACGTGTTTCCCTTGCAGTTTTTAGATTAATTACGACAGGTTTGGTGTTTAATCATAGTTCTCGGATTCCTGCTGCACCAACTTGTATCGGCGTGGACTCTTGACACACATTGATCCGTGGCCTTCCAATGAAAGACGACCTTTCCGTTGAAGGTATCTCTTTATGTATCGAGAAACCAGCTGTTGGGGTCTCATTTGCCATTCGTCTAGTACTTCCTTTGGAGCTAGGACCTTTAAACATTTTTTTATTTCTCGGTATTTACTAATGACAGAGATCTAACTGGAATTTTTCTGACATTTTTACTTCGCGATTTTGAGAATCTTTTTGCAACGATCAGGTGTGATGACAGATAATATATTTCATATTAACCCTTGTCATACGATTTCTTTTGTGACTGCCTCAGCAATAATTCAGAATTACATCGGTAAAATAAAAGTTGATCAGCGATTCTTGATATATCGTATGATTTAAAGTAATACTGACATGAGAGAAATAGTTTTATACAGCGTCTCAATGATGTTTTCAATTTGACTGGTTTCGGAAAAATTGAAAATTACCTATTCAATTGTACGGCAAATGGTTAACACTTTAACTATGGGCGATAAAGAAATTAGAACTTTTGAATTAGCAATGAATCGGGAAAAACATTTAATGGAATATCGAATATAATATTTTAAAATATGTAGCTGAACAAGGCATAGCCAAGTAAAGTTTCTCTGAAATTGTTTTTTGAAAAAACACATTTTTGACTATAACAGGGCGGGACAGGCAAGACAGGCAGAAGACGGACAGGACAAACAGGAGATAGACAAAACACACAGAGGACAGTCAGGGCAAGCAGCAGGAAGACAGGACAAGCAGAAGACAGGTAAATGATTAGCAAGATAGGCAGGAGAGAGGCAAGGCAGACAGGACCTCCCTTGACCCCTTAATCCCTTCTAGTTGAAAAAAATACGAAAGAATTCTTCCAATTATCTTGTTAAATACAATACCTGATCTCCTTTTAGACGGTCTAATAACGTGACGCAGACAACGGCAGATTGAATGCCAGCATGGTGCGTGAGGGCAGCAAACGCGGTACTCTCCATTTCGATGTTCACCACTCCAGCTTTATGTACCTTATTAAGGTAGTCTATTTTCTCGTTCTCCGAGAATTCGCAGAATGCACCATCGAGTCGTCCTTGACCTTCGTAGAAGTCGCAGGTGCACATTGTCTTACCAACCACGGTATCGTAAGGGTCGTCACGATGAGCAAGGGCTTTTAGGTCGCGTGCTAATTGTTTATCGAGTTTAGCCGGTCTGCGTACTATTTTGCCGAGTACGGGCTGAAAAATTTTTATTATCGTCCATGTATTTAATAGCATGCCACGGTACGACGTATGGTCCGACAGCTAAAAGTTGGCGAGGGAACGGCGTAGCCTCTCGTTGTCAACCGCCTATTCCTGCCATTTTGTTTTTGGAATTCCCAAATCCAGTCTCCTAAAGTAAAAACTCCGTATAGTACAATAGTTTACTTTTCGGAGACCCAGTTTGGGGATTCAAAATGGCGGAAATAGGCTGTAAGTGACAGGCTCCGCCGCTCCCTAGCCATCTTTCAGTTGTCGGACTATACATCCATGAAATTTTGCGTGACAACTTAGAGATTGATTGTAATATTTATATTTTAGTTTTTATAAGTAGTTATGTTTAAGTGTTATAACTATAATATGAATGATGTCGCCATAGGGACAGGTGTAAAGATGTTAACACTACAATTATCAATGACTAATTCAGTACATATAGAAGTAGTAGGTATACATTTTTGAAAGAAACAGAAGGGAAAGAATGTAAAAGTATGCTTTACAAAGCGTACTGTAATACTAGAAATATCCTCACCGTTTCTAAGTAAGGCTTCATCATTCCATCTACCGCCTCTTCGGAAATTACCACGGTGCCTCCTTCGAGGCCGATTCCACCGCAAGTTCCAATCCTGATGAACACCGGATCCTTGACTTTTGCGTGGTACATGAGTTTAATAACTTCGTGAAGAAGGATTCCAACGGATGGTATACCCATTCCGTGCTAAACAGAGAATTGTGTACTATAATGTATTTGTTTCAACGACGTTTTTGTTATAGAGACACAATGTAGTTAACACGTTAAGTGAAAAATAGCATTGAATGTAAAGAGATATTTAATATGTAGAATTATTTCAATCTTTGGAGTTTGTAGTGTCTAAAGTGTCCCACTTCATTTCTCGGATGACACGAGGCTGATAATAGATTCTTTTTACTAGAAATTTATTTTACATCGTTTTTCTCGCATCGGTTAATGCTTTATCGAATTACACAAGCCATTTACACGACGTTACTATGAAAAATAGTTTGACCGGCCAGGCATGGAAATATGTAACTCGCCGTGGAGCGTTGCAATTCGCAAGAAAGGAAACATGCGATTATTCTGGAATGCCAGCAGTCTTTTCTTCAAACCGAGACTCGAGTTAAATCGATGCTTGAAATACGCGAGTACTTGGTAACAAAGGACATTCTTGCCCTAGCCATGGAAATACTGCCATTCTTTCGTTTCATTCGAAAATGTTCATTTTTAGTTTACAAAAGTTAGGAGTTCCGTATTCTTCTTGGAGAACATATTCTTACTTATTATTTGAATTAAAAGAAGTTTAGATTTCCTCCTATGCTAAACATATATTTGCAAGTTACTTATTTTTAAAAAGTTTGTCCTGAGGTTTTCCAAGGGATTTCAATAATTTAGTCTCGAAAAGAATTTCTTTTCTCGAAAATCCATTATAAATAGCGGTAAGATATTGTTACTATCGTGTTACATGTATATATAACTCGATTTATGTTTTGTGTGAGGCATAAATCAGGATAACTTATGAAAAAAAATATGGTTATATTCTTTAGTTTAGATATTGTTACTTTAACAGCAAGTATAATGAATCTTTGATGAGAATACTTTAAATTTAAAACTAAGTAAGATAAACATTTGGAATAGTTTCCTTAAAAATAGTTCGGCAACACGTAGCGAATGGTTTGATTCAGGGAAAAACAACTTTCAACAATATTATTCGACGTTCTCTCATTAAAGAGTCAATCCGTTAAATCTTATGTTACCTTGTATGACATTGACTCTGGAACGAAAGGTAAGAGCAAAATATGGCGCTAATATAATTGAAATACCATGTTAGCCTCATAATTTTCAATGCTTCGTGATATTTGAGTTCGAGTTATATCATAATTGTATAAATTGAACATCACTTATTTGAAATAATATTTAGAGTAAAAAATATCAAGAATTTAAACTCCAAAGTAACAAGACGCAAACTTCTTCAACCATGGAAATAATTAACGTAATTCGCGTTAAAAAAATTAGTTAATAAATTAACTTGTCAATAGCTTGACACAGAGTTTTCAACTATGTATTTCGTCTAACGTAGAAAATATTGAACATAACATCGTATGGGTAACTTTTAGTACTTTAACGGAATTCCAACTTTATCCGCTATTCAACCGTTCAGCATAATTTAGAATTACACTCCTCAGAAACGTTTCCATGCTCTGATGATACGTTTCAGAAACTCTCCATGACACGCTCTATAGACAATGGAGTCAAATGAATGCCCATGCCGATTAACTATCGAACCACGTAAGGATCATAAATGTTCCTATCTTTAAAAGATAGAAGTGAAATATTTCGTGCATAACTGTTCTATCAGTTTAGGGAATATTTTCAAAAAATTGCGTCCATTTTGACCACCTTAACAGCTATAGTCCATATTTAGGGCCATTAAATGAGACTTTGAACTTTTATTTCTGTACCCATCATAGCCAAAATTGTCTACTTTCTCTTCATCGTTTTGTATTAGTGATTAATTATCGTTTGATTTTACTTATCATTTGTAATTTGATTTTACCTCATTCCAAGCACTCTACCATCGCGTAGAAAATGCAAATCATTTACTTCTATCAGTGTTCCGTTTATATGTTTCAAAAACTATACATTTTAATGATACGCGAGGGAATAATTCGAATGTCAAACAGGTATACTTACACTAATGGAAAGTACCGGGCCCACTTTGTACATGGAGTACCGATACGAGTACTGGCTGATGTCAAAAAGAGTTGTTCCAGCAGGAAGCTTGTGACCTATTTCCTTCATTATGTAATGAGCGAACTGCTCCATACGTTTCGGTGTTCCACCCATACAAACGAACTGCAAATATCACAGATAAACGATTCATTTTAATCTCTTTCGGGGAGAAGTGCAAGTAAGGTAAAGGTACCAGTAGTTGACACTTTAAGGAATTTTTTCCTTATTTATTCACATAGCAAAAGCTAAGTTTAATTTATGGCAAATTTATGATTAGTAGTCACTGTACAAACTATTCTTCTATGATATTCGGACAAGTATTTATTCCTAATGGCGGTTGAACAACATTTTTTTAATTTTTTTCTAAAAGTAAAATTTGATTCAATAGTTGACACCCAGGGAAAACGATAGATTTAGTAGTTGACATTCTTTTGCTTCAATAGTTGACATAGGGAGAAAAACTACTTAATGAACTAGCCTTAGTAGTATATGAATACAGGAATTTATTGAATGTTTAAAAAAGATTATTCTTGAGTAAGTTTGCAAAAAAGATATTTAATAATTAGAAGTTACTTCCTTAAAAAATCTAACTTACAATTAGTTCGGTAACTGGTAACATTTCAATGGTTTCGTTGATACGAAACACTACAGCTTCCCATTTATAATCTGGCTTATCCATTTTTTCCGGCCACTTTGCCACTGCTGAAATCTCTTGCAGAACAACTCTTTTTCGTAAGGAAATGCAACATATTTCCCTATGTCAATTACTGAATAACAGACAATTACAGGTTCCAATAGTTGACACAGGGTGAATTTCGGTAATTTAGCATTCTTTGTTGCAAATTTTAATACATAAGATTTTTTTAAGATTTAAACAACATAAACGAATGCCTTTTTATCCGCAATGATTAAATAATACAAACTTATAAGACTTACATTTCAACCAAGTCCTTAGCGATTCATATAAGAAAACGCCCAAAAATCGTAAGAGCCGAGCACGGGTTTCATTAACCGGTTTGCTATGACACTTTTCAATGGTGGATTATGAACAATAATTCGCAATTAAGCCGGTGAAAGATGATACTATTCAAAGTGATAAGGTTTGATTTATTGCAGCTTGTAGTGTTCTTATTTATTTACATTTTTTGAAGAAGTGTCAATTACTGGTACAGTGTCAACTACTGGTGCTTTTACCTTACAGATGCATATCGTGGAAATAATGGTACAATAGGGCTGACAACTCGGAAACTGGATCGTTGCGGGGTTGCGTGTCGTTGGCTAGGAGACAACGACGTTATTGTACAATAAACAAATGGACAAACAATCGTATATGTTTAATAAATAACAGGCCATCCTTGGAGTATTAGTGCGGTCGATTAGCCTTTGTAAATAGGGGATAAAAATAGGTTGTCCTTCTTCTCTTTTTTTTTTTATTTGGATAGGATGAATTATATTTGATTAAACGATTCATATTAATATTTCTCTTGTACGAAGGGATGCAAATTAAGATTGTGCATTGTTGAATGATCATTGAGATGGTAAATTTGTAAAGCTATAAGATTTATGAGAAAAGAAGGAGATTAAATTCTCTGATGGCAGATATTAAAAGCTATTGACACGTGAAAACGTTTCTTCCATAATTCTATAGATTCGATTTAATAGTACCTATCGTGTTGAAGATTCGAGTATTAAAGATATTAGTACCGATGCTAAATTCGTATCTTTCTTTCTTTACATTTGTAGTCGAGAATTCGCACGTTTATGATTCGACTCTTGAAGTGTCAAACGGCACATTTTAATAGTTAAGAATTGAAAGCTATATTGTCAAATATAGTGCATTTAATTATATTACCAATTAGTATTCAGTATTATTCCGTAATGAACTCACGAGATAAAAGGAATTTCATATGTTTATATCTTCAAATTTATAGCCGCTATTAAAAATCCATGTAACTCAATCAAAATTTTTCTAATAGCGTAAAAAATTCTTTCTATATATGGCATTTATGAAATTTAATTTCCTATTTTTTGCTTCACCTTGTGCCTTCCATAAACGATATTCGTAGTTTCTTTAACAAGCACAAAAATATTATATACAAATCAAAACAATAATTATATTTTTTTTTAAATATTATGTAAATAGATGCGAGGATGCGTGTATAATACGAAGAACGTAAAATGGTATCTCGAGAGAAACAGTTCTTCTCGCGAAATGCACATAAAGCTTTGCAGCATTGTTCTATTCAGGTCGTGAAAAATTGTACTTTCTTTTAAAGGCGAGATCTTTGTTAATTCTTCCTCGTAAATGCGGTGGAGTAACGGTTTCGCTGGAAATCGTAAGAATGACGAAAAAATACGCATAAACGAAATTTTGCGCGTGCATTTGCAAAAGGCGCGATATGATGTATTCAAGTGTGCTTCTTCAAATTAAGTCGACTTAATACTATTAGCTCGTCAAGAATGAAACTTGTAGTAAATAGGCAAACTTTGCCTATTTTTCTACAAATTTCATACTTGGCGACCTGATAGAACTACCGGTATTCGTTCTATTATATTTAAATATATTAAATAAGTACTTTAGAAACAGAGGAATGAAATAGTGGTGATGATGGTCAGTTCAGTAATTTATGTTTGATGAGATGGACGTAGAATACATATCTACTCTATGGATTCTCTATTTTGAAGAATCTTTATAAAAAATTTGCTAACACGACCTGATGTAAAATCTGATTTGTTTTAAATTCTTATATTTTGTCTGTCTGAAAGTAATTGTCAAACTTGCATATCGTTGTGTAATTATAAACATAATAATTTATTTGAAACAGTGAGAGTAATTTGTAAAAATGAATGCCACTGATCATATGTAAGAAAATATAAAATTTGAATGATTATAGTAATCTGTTAACTCAGAATACTTAATATTAGTAGTCACAGTTGAGAAGTATATGAAGCAAATGAAAGAAGAAGCAGTTAGCAGGATAGTTTTAAAAAATTCATATCATTAATGAAATAACAAATGTTAATCATCCTAGAATACATATGATTTCATTAATTTTAATGTCTTCATTGAAAAGAATTCATGCAAAGATAAATAAAATATTACTTAAACAGTAACAAAACATCAAGCATCGATAGCGGATGGCGTGACAACACGAACACTTCTAGTTTAGGACTTTTAAAATCCTATATTCCTCATCAACATACTGCGTCAAATATGCAAAGTGCAAGGACGTATGAGGTAATCGATTACTGACCGCAATGGTGATAAAGAAATCGATTAATCTTCTAAGACGTAGTACGCTGAAAGTGGAGCGTGCAAATGATGTCAATTTGTATCCTTATTTACGTGCATTATTTCAAGATCCACGTAAAATTGCAGACACGAATAAACCCCATTTATTAAATAAATCTTCCTAATTTATCTCTACTTGAATACCATGAGAATTGTTAACGTTTCTACGAAAGAGCATTTTTAATCATTCACTCTATTACGATATATAGCTAAAGATTTCCTGACAATTAAAATCGGAAAAACTATTTCGTGATTATTTATCATTAAAAGACTGAAAAGTAAGTTTAAAAAATTCTACTGCGTTTGTAAGATTTAGTAATAAGTTCTATTATCATTGAGCCCCAATGTTCACTAACACATGTTACATCATAGTTGACACGTAGAACCAGAGAAATAATAATAGCTACGACCATGGAATAATTTATGTGTAGGGAAATTGCGTAAGTTCTTGATAGAGATATCGACACATGAAGTTATTAATTGAAGCTGATGACATGGATCTACTTAATAATGTCACAGCGATATATTGATTTTCAATTTTAATTACAGTATTATTAACACCGAGGCAAAGCAGAAACACTGTAATCATAACTGTGCTTACTTTACTCCATTATTATTGTCATTAACATGGTTAATATTTTCATTCATATGTAATTTTTAATAAGTTTAATTAGTTTAATGCTAATGATATGAGGAATTCTTTCTTTTAGCGATCTAAACTTTAAGTATGGCTCTCAAGCACTTTTCAGTTTATACCAAAATGTCTACAATATGTAACGGTAAATAAAGTGTTAATAACGGTGCTCACCTTGACATCGCCGAACATTTCGACAAGATCGTGAGAACCACTTCCAAGAGCGAGATGATACAGGATATCTTGATCCATGAGCTCAATATTTGGGTTTCGAAGCCGCACGGATCCATCTCTGTACCTGAAAAATAGCAAATTACACAAATTAATGGAATATTATTTCTCAGAAGAAATAAACTTAACGCCTCGTATTAATGCAATTCGGGACAATTATCAGTGTTAAAAAGAGCGTGTATCATTGATGATTCATTGTGAGAGCGACGGAAGAGATACCGATCACCGTAGATACAACACTTTATCTGACGACACACTTGACGTCATTGTAAAAAGGTCGATTTTTCGTGCAAATATTAATCGAAAGTGAAGAGGTGTACCTCTTTTACAAAGCTTCGGTTACTAGAAAATCAGAGTGGAACAATCACCTGGTATATGAACCGTTCATTTTGAAAGTGGAGTAAGTTGCTTCAAAATAATGAACAATGACCATTGAGGTATCAAGACCAAATACATTTTTTCGAAAATTGGTATCAATTAAACAAAAGTTTCTTATGCCAATTCTAAAATAAACGACTGACATGATGCATGTATTGACATGCGCTAAATGATTATAAAATAAGTGAAAACGAAAGAATCATAATTAAAAGTGAATAATATAAATCGTTTACAATTGAGGAAAGCAAAAGATCACTGTTAACAATTATTTATACGTATGAAGGATAGAGTATGTAATTATTTATTTTTATAAATACAAGTATGCGTGCAGAAGTGATTTCTGTAAAACAGTGTCTCTTATTTTTGTATTCACAATACAACGGGTTGTGTGTAAATATTTCCATGTCCACGATTGATCGTTGATAAATCGGCTATTCGAGGAAATAATCGGTACGTGTTATCGAAATTATCGAGAAATGTCGTGACAAAATATTTTCTCTTTTCTCCTGCATACCTCGGAGATTATTTTGAAATCTTTATCGTGGCGAAATTGGCACATCAAAAAGGCTGTATCTCTTAGGGAATGTTGTCATTGCACTTAAAACAATAGTCAATGTGTTAACAGCGAAAACCACTTGTAATTACTGCAGTTACATTATCATTGTATTTGTAAAGTAACAAACTTTTTGTTGCAGTTAATGTAACGCGAAATTAAATTCCAATTATATAGCTATAACTTTCAATATAGCTTATATAGCTATAACTTTTCCAATTATATAACTAGAATTTTCATTAATTATAATGTAATAAACAATATCGCACTGTTAGTACGTTGACAATAATTAGGACGTCGATGGCAGTAATCGTGAAAGTATATTAGTAAATATTATGTAGGCAATTGTCTAACTAGTCTAAACTTACAAATAGTTCCACACATTTAAAGAATTATGATATGTCATTAGTAAACTATGGATTTCTGTGCATTTATAAAAAACTTAAAAGTGCGAAAATACAATGAATGCACTTAATATACAAAAGTGTAGAAATTATTCAAAGTGTGGCTCTTCTTAGAATGCTAATATTTAATAAAACAGATTTCTGTTTAAGTAGCACCTTTTAAGTTGTGCTAATAAAAATTCAACAAAGCACAGATTTCACGAATTACAATACTTAATTAGGATATAACATTTAAAAGATCTTCAAAGCAGTAGTAAGAGTCATTTAAAGGATTAAAGGTGTTTATATTTATTCGTCCGTACTCTAAATTATTGAACTACTGTTACTAATTACTGTACAATATTCAGTAACTAAATAATACCCGTTGTATATTCAAATTTCCGATTTTATCGAAAGCAAGTCGATATCTGTTTCGGTTATATCCCCCTGAAATCCTGTCATGTATTGGTATTACGAGCTTAATTTTGGGATAGGCCAAGGGAACGTCATCTCCCTAAATTCAGTACATGGAAATTGGGTTTGCTAATGGAAACGTGAATTATCCGGTGAATCCTGTCAGGAAATTGCAAAAGTGCATCATCTCTCTCTTTTTTCAACGCATAGGGGAGAGTCGGATATATTGTACCATTTTTCAGTTTCAGCAGAATATCTCATTTTGATATTAATTAAAACAAACTATTTATCCAATGCCACATAGTGCAGAACCTCGTTTAACTTATACCGCAAAATCAACACCATACTCTTAACCGATTTCTCAAAATATTCGTTTTTCTAAAGGCTTTCCGTTGGAACAATTTACCCGACCAGTCGGTTTAATTGTACCACAGGTTAGGTAAATTGTACCACTAAAAGTTAAGGGAATTCCAAACATGATAAATGATTAATTATTAAATAAAAAGGTTTCAATAATACACAATATACTTCATGACAATATTTTAATTATTATTGGAAAAGTGCTAACAAAAATTAAATCAATATTTCTTCAATAAGTAACATTCAAAATTATGAAGAAAAAATTTTAAAAAAGTATCAAAAACTAAACAAATTTAAACATTTATCAAACTTAAATACCTACTTATAAAATTAAATGAGTGCTTTTATGAAAACGAAATAAACCATTTTTACTTAAAATTATTATTTGGTCAATCACTAATTATTTATTATAATTGTTTTGTACTGAGATCAAATTCTGTATTTTATTTTACCCTGTTTTAGTTCAAATAATTGTCGCAAACATTTGGATTCGATGTACAGGTTTCGTTTTGTCGAGTAAATTGTATCAGTATAATTAAGACAACTACTGGTGGTATGATTTATCGAACTAAGAGATTTAAAAAATATATATTTGTCACAAAATAATCTCAAAACCTAATACGTTCGTTACTTTATAGTTTGAGAGGTGATAATAGACCTGTTCAATAAAAAAATATAGCAAAATTCTAACTTACCATTTTACTGAACAATGTCCTTAGGTACACGCGTCAAAATTTACATCAAACATTAATAAAAACGTTTTTTTTTCTCTCCAACTGAATGCACTTGACGAATGCCGTTACATAACGAAAAATAGTTGTGGGTGTTGTCAGTGCTTAATTTCGTGTTGCCAGGAAAGAAAAATAGTGGTGTTTAGTAGGAAATTTTAAGGTGGTACAATTTATCAATCAGCACAATATACCAGACTCTCCCCTACAATACATTGGATGACACAAACAAAATTAAGAAGTAATTTATCAACTCATTACATGGTTAATGATATTTCGAAAATTTATCGTTCGTGTATCGCATTGCGAGGATTAACTCAATGAATTAATTTATCTTTACAAGTATTGACAATGACGATAGCCGTTATATTTTATTGGGTTAATCTTATCGATGTCAGTGTCAATAAAAATTCCAAGATATGATAATGCCAATGTTAATAGAAATTCTCGTATTTTAAATAAATCTCTCCGTTCTTGAATTATATTAACGGAGATCAATAACTTTTGTATTGAAACGGCGCTGTTTTGTTTCTGACTTTTATGTTGTTGAGTTTTTAAAAGAGTAAGAAGAATTTATGAGTTTTACGAGTAGCGTGTACAAGAACTAAATTATTTGCCGAGCAGCAGGTGTGCAAACAGTTTCATCTATGGGAACAAAAACTCTCTCGCAGCTCTTAAAGTGTAAGAGCAATGTATGATACTGATGTAATATTTTATTCAAAGTTATATTTCCTTCAAAGTTAACGTTTAAAGTAAAACTTCTCGACGTTCTCTCAAAGCTTATGATATTTAATAACTATAAATCATGGAATTCGTATGAAATTGAATTTTACGCTGTAATTAAGAACTAATTAATACAACGTGTATTTAAGAATACGTCAATAATATTAATTACTCGTGATTGAATCTTATCACGTAAACGATAAAAAGGAAATAATTATGAGAAATCGTAATTCCATGTCTTTATGGAGAATTAAAGTCAAACGACAATAAATTCGAGAAATCATAGAGTTATTGAGAAAGTGCAATCGACAATTTTTCCGTTTGCAAAAGATTAAACAAATTAATTACTTCCAAATTGTAAACGTATGTTTCCGAATTCTTAAAAATGGCTGAAATTAATATTAAATGTTGCTTAAGGCCTTTGATTTATCTCACGTTCGTACAAGTACATCCTGGCCGATGACGATTTTTTAGTAGAGTTGCAGTGTGACTTCACAAACCTAGATTAATTTTATCAGCCGAGCGATAAGTTTTTCCGATATCTTTTTCTCGATTCCTCTGCAACGTCTTCGCGAGCACATCTAGAGGGTTGGGAATTTTTATTGCACGCTTTTAATAAATTGAGACCGCAGCATTTTAATGAGGTTGAGATGTACCTTTTAAGATGGCCGTTCGATTATTCTCTATCTCTTTTTCTTTGTTCTCATTGTTCCTCGCGATATTGAAATTAACAGTTCAATGCAAAAAATCGTAAACCATTTTTATTAAAATATTGTCATATTCCATTACATATGCAAGTTATTATTATATTTGTCCTTTAATTATTTTCAATTTTAACGGAATTGAAGTTTGTGCGTTACAATAACCATCCAATTAACTTCAACCCCTTATGTATCTGAGCTATCACCCTTTTATAAAAAATTTGAAATCATAATATAATCCATATTTTTACTAAAATATTGAGCCTTAGTACTGGAATTCTTTCATGAAATGCAGAGCTTATTATGACAGACTCCAATTCTTCTTTTATGTTATCTCTATTTCCCAGCTGACATTGTTAGCATCTAAAATATTTAAATTTCGGTTTAACTCAATGACGACTACGACGCATACATTTCTGGGAAAAACTTCAGTTTTAGTTTGTAAAGATCATTTTGCATTTAAATTACCATGGATTTTGAATCAAAGAGACAAGAATATTGGTACATATCACTATAGAAAAGTCTCTCAGAGCTGGTAGGAACTTGAATTCGGAGTCTCTAGTTGGTAGTAAAAGTAATATGTCGAGGTACCCCACATCTTATAGACAAGTATGTATGAAATTCTCAAAAATACGTATGAGAGTAGGTGTGGAGAACGTTCTCATGCGTGAAGGCCACATTGGAATTTGTTCCCTTCAATAAGGCCATATTCTAGAGTTATGACTGTTTCTATCGCAGCTCATTCATTTTATACAACCTTGCATAAAAAATCAAACTTCTTCTTTCCACATTTTAGTGAAATATAAAACCGTAAAGATCCATGTATTATTAGACAGTAAATACTATAAAACAATACGTTAATAATTACAGTAAATGTGTAACAAATGCGAATCGCTAATTCAACATCTTTTGCAAGCTTGTCTGGCATTGTTCGTGTTCCATGAAGTTCCCTTCCACGAAGGTATATCACTGGGTAATATCACAGTGCAGCTTTGTATCTATTAACAGTCCATTGTTAAAGGTAATTCAATAAGTTCCCTTTTAAGGTTTCTGTTTCACGTATCATCAACACAGATACTCGCGTTTTCATCTCGAATGGCCTTCTCAAATACCAATGCATATTTGCGCGGATTTTCCCGTGAATTTTCAATGATATAGTATCTAATGACGAAAAAGTGTCACGCTATAAAAGAGAGAGGATAGTTTTTGCGTCAGAAAAAAACAAACGTTGTATCTGTCTTTATACCAAGCTTTTGTTAAATTGTTATTCAAATCTGTTTTGAATAAGAAATGAAATTCTAAATGGATTACGTTAAGTGCTATCCTGCGAATGCATTCTGACGACAAAGGAAGATTTAATTAAAAGCGTTATTGAAGATCGATACAATTCCACTGAAAGAATCTTTTTATACGTGATCGGTTGTATTAATCTTTAGAAGAGTGAATCAGTGTGAATCATTCTTCCTTCTGTGTTGAAATTGTGTAAGCGAAATGATTGGATGAGCATAATTAAACGGAACATTAATCATTTGTGTTTTTTTTTTAGAACGTTTATCATTCGTAGTCGGTCGAGTAAACGAAACAGTAATGTTAAATGGGAAGAGATAAATGAACAATTACAACGACGAATGTCGGCATATTAAAAGACTGAAAGAGAATAATAAGACTAGAAGTTCATGTAAATCAATGTTCTACATAACAAAGTTTAATATTTACATAAAATATTAACGTAAAGTACTTCATGACTTAAAAAAATGAGTA
Organism: Cerceris rybyensis; assembly: GCA_910591515.1. Classification (NCBI taxonomy): domain Eukaryota; kingdom Metazoa; phylum Arthropoda; class Insecta; order Hymenoptera; family Crabronidae; genus Cerceris; species Cerceris rybyensis. The sequence continues at coordinate 20,547,846 of OU342790.1, forward strand.
TGAGATAGTACGTACTTGGTATGAACTTATGTATGATAGTATGATACTTATAATATAGCTATCGAAAAAATTATAGATTAAAAAAAGAAATTAATGCAATTAGTGGTGTAAAATATATAAGCGTAAAATAATTCTCCAAACTTGTGCGATAAAATTCCACCTGACGAAACTAGTATTTCTTTCAGTAGGTATTTCAGATCTTTCGTTTCATCGTCTAACAATAAAAATTATGTATAATTTTGCACCCTCTGTTTGACATAACAATCGTTTCTGTCAACTTTGTCTTGCCACAACATGCATATTAAGCGTGGAAGCAAGAGACATTTCGGTTAATTCGAATCATCCAATTAAGTTTCATTCGTTTCACTCTATTTTTACTATCAAATGGCTCCTGTATATCGGGCTTCATAGCTGCCGAAGTTTGATCAATACCACATTGAGAAAAGGCAACATGCATTATGCAATATTTATCTCTTACATCAGACTTATAATTCAATCGACACGCGCGTTTGAAAATCTATGTAAATCGCCGTTACGCTACCATAAACACCGTAGTATCATTAATTATCACTTCTTATTTTACGTATAACTACTTCTCCTTTCGAATAATAAGCTGAGACATATCGAATGAAATATCTCGACGCGCTAAATGTACACTAATTACGCACTTTTATTATTGTGCATCTTGTTTTCTACATTTTACTTCATCTAAAAATATCTGAATATAAATAGAAAAAATAAATATTTACAATTTGTAGGTGTGGATTGTTTATACAGAAGACATATTTTTAGATGTGTTATTTTCTTATTGCGTTTCATATTCAAATCATATATAACATTTAATCAATCATTTGAATCTCTGCGCACAGTGGCTGAATCTGCTCAAAAAGTGCCAGGCAGCGCGATCGCGTTGCGTGCAATTCGAAGGGATTCAGTTACCAGTTCCACTAATTATCAGACATAATTATGTTCATTATAACAATTAATTATTAATCTTCTCATGGTCTTCTATAATATTGATCTCGATTACAAACATACGTGAAGAAACAAATGTTTATTACTCATAGGGTAAATTATTCTCTCTGTGTACACTCTATGTACGTAATTATTTTCATTTTAATTAATTTCCAACTGCATCCATAATTAAAAGGACATATATCCCTTTAATTTATTTGATTTGACATTATTTAATTTTCATTCAATATCACATTACATTGAAAACAGTTCACACACCATCTAGCAAGTAGATTTTATGTAATTCTATGAATTATATAAACGACAAGTTTAACTTATTTACATTAAAGAATAAAGTGCAAGCTCAAAGTTGCCAATCATCTATGCCATAAGATTACATCAGCAACAAAAAACAAATGTAAATAATACTTTCTATCATCCAAGAATATGTAAGCATCATCTTACATGTTTTTAATTGAACACTTTAGAAATCACGCAAAACCTTTCCCTTCGAAATGCTTCATTACAATGTGTTCTAAAATCGAAAACAACTAAGTGATTACATTACTTACTTTCTCTAAACATAACCATGTTTACTATAAAAATATATCCTCTCATTCACTAAGGATACGAACAATAAATCATTTCAATTTGCACTTCAAACAATCGTGAAATACCGAACAGCGATATTCACGCGATCAACATCACACCCCAACACCGCAAACCTCCCCCACCCTCCCATAATTGTCATAAGTTAATGACTTCGTAGACCGTTGATTTTCAAATCGTAGAAAAAACACAATGAAATTTCTCCTACCTAACCGCACTGTCATATTCTTCCTTTCTCTCGAGGGACAGAAGCTCCTCTTGACAGACATGGTTATCTTCCTGGCTCACCAAAGTATCCCCACAACTGCAGGTAGGCATTCTTGATAATGTCTTCTTTCCCACGTGAACAAGATCCTTTGAAATTCTTCAAGGATATCCGGATTTATGATAACCGATCTGCAAGGGTTGTTATCGAGTTCCAATAAGGATTAATTAATTCTTGATGAGTATAATCAACCAATCGGCACTTTGCTCCTTCACGGTTCAACTTGAAGCATCTGACTGAAGTTGAACAGTGTCGGTCTGCGAATAGAATCCACGATGCTTGCGAGAGAAGCTTTATATGTTCCCTGAGGTAGCCACGGTTCTCTTCCATTCCCACCACTGTCACTTGGTTGCCAAACGACAATCAGTGTATACGTAAGTCGAAGTTGCGTGTATCTGGTCTTTTAACTGGTCGCAACGCATTTGTGTATGTAATCGGTGCAGAATTACGCAATAAAGTTCACGCGGCACGCGAATGCATTGAGATTAGGATTGTGCGGACTCTTTGCTCTCCGTTGTTCAATTCTTCTTCGAAGGTGTGTCACACCACGTGGACATTGGAAGTTTAGAGGAGCCACGTTGATCATGTCGCGTGCTTGGGTGCAAGAAGAGGGATGGTTTGACGTTTTTCGGAGAACAGTCAACATTCTATATGATTCCTCCATGGAATACATGATATCTTGAGTTTATGTATGATAAAGTACACGATTGGCAGTTCCGACAGGGCTAAGTAGTCGATTACAGTTTGTAAATTCTTATTAAATTAGATAAATCTTATGGGGATATGTTTTATGAGGATTTTTTATGATTGTACCGTGTTAAGGACTTTGGATGGATTCAATTTTTTCTGGTGGTTTGTTTTCTTTGTATGGAGGCTCTGTTGTGTTTTCTTATCTTACTGCTGTAGAAGGTTTTAATTTGTTGAGGACTCGTAGTTTCCGATCAGCACTTTATTAATGCGATGCGTTTATTGGGTAGGAGGAATTTCTTAAAAATTTAACAGTTTTTCTTTGATGATGTCTTCTTTATCATGTTCAAATGTATGAAATAAATTGTTGTAAATTTTTGCATTAATATCATGAAATTGAATTAAATGTTTTTGTGGAATATATAGAGTTACAGGGACTAATATACGTTGAAAATAAGATTGGTAAGTTTACTTGGAACTAGATGAATACAAGGTAACACCTGTGTTCATACTGTCAACCGCGAAAGATATAAATCCGGCGAATCGTACATTATCTTTCTAATTAATTACGAAATAAGTCTCAACGCAACACATGTGTGTGCAGGCAATTTAAACATCTTTTTGATGATGCGCTTGTATTACTTAATATTATTCAAATAATTTCAATTCTGAACCTTGCGAACAACACATTCGTTTATGTAGTGTAAAACTTTCAGTCTTGCCATTTAAATTTTGACGCTTCTAAAAGTAACGATACATCTGACTACCCTAATCGCTATTAATATGTTTCCTCTGAAAAGAAATTCTAAATCATTTAAATTCTATAGAAAAATTCAATGTCAATATATTAATACGGCGTCGTTATTATCTTTTCTAAAAATAAATTTTAACTTTCTGGAAAAATTGTCTCGTATTATTTCCCGCGACATAGGTTCTAATTTTACGAAATGCATGATTTACTGTGAGACAAAGAATTGTTACACTTATAAATAAAAATTTTTTAAAAAATCTGCAAGTTTATACAACTGCACATAATGGTTATAAGCACAACTTTTTATATAAAGAAAGAAAAAGAAAATATTGCTATTCAACATACTTCCCAACAACTGTACCTAGAATTACGTTTCTGTTAACGTCGTAAATGAATTTCTCTTTTAAAGTTATAATAGGACATTGCACAAATAAAGTTTCCCAGTGGAATTTCTTCCAAAATAAATTCTATTAGAGAGGACATTTCGCATTTCTATTTATGGGGTAGAACGTAAAACATGAATCTTGGCAGCATATCATTATGTACAATAAGAATTGCATGCAGTTTACGTGACAAAGGATCATTAATCCCGAGATAATTTATCTCAGAGTTAATCCGAATATCACGACGAATTAAGAATATAAAATGAATTATATGCGATCTTCAAATCAGCATTTAACTACAATGCAACCGTAGAACTAATGAAATAATCTTAAAGTCAGTATATTAAAAATTAAATTCCCACGAATCCTCCAACCGGAAAATTCAATGAATTCTGCATTGCATGCCATTATTAACACTAGATTTACGGACATTGGTACGCCTATTTTTCTGAAGTGAGCCAATTTGACTCAAGCAAGAGAGTTGAAGTTTTTTTGCAAAGAAAATAGTTCCAAATCAGTTTTTAAATGAGAGATTTATTATTAAAAAATTAACCAACCAATATATTATATATATTGTAATAAAATTTTGAACGAGTCAAATTGGCTCCGTAAATCTATTGTTAACTTGACACCAATGAATACCAATTGATATTATCCATCAATAATTATGAAAATCTCTTGAACGTTTCAATCTCACTTCTGTCTCCATTTTTCTAATATTAATTAATTATTACGGTTAGTCCACTTATTGTTAGCACTGAAACTTCTTAGTTGGATTTCGGAGCACTGAATTTGAATTCCTTCGTTTAAATATAAATTAAATTCTGTTTAACGGAAGAACCACTAGTCGATAAGTGAACGATATTACTTTTTAAACGGAATGAAAGAGAAAAGTTTGGTCAGCTACGGGATCGTGTGGATGAAAGACTGAGAATACTACGGACTCGATGGTACAGGTGGAACAAAGTTGGAATGCAGCCACTTCTAACCCACCTAATTGTAAGTTCACCTTGTGATCTACATTGTTCGCGTCAAACGGTGTTTCACTCAAAGATACTTTCTATTGTATCTGCTCAAACAGCTACAAACAATGTAGGTTAAGAAGAAAGTAGGTCTATGTTTATTGATGATCGTAATGTTAGAAATTTCATTTCACTCATTTCTTTGTTTTTTCGGTATCAAGTGGTATGATCATTTCACGTAGGACCTACGTGATTATATTATTTTATATGAGTTCTGTACCGCAGAAGGTTTGGTATATTAATTAACAATTTAGGAATTTCCGAGAGGTGACGGGGGATTTGAAATTGGGTCATCTAATTGTGAGTTCAAGCCTTTACCTCTATCACTACTATGATCATTTAAGACGTATTATTTTAATTGAATTTCGAACCACCATGTCTCTGATATATTAATTAACAATTTAGGAAAAATTTCATAGACTTCAATTTTTCACTTTTTAAAAATAGCGCCAAAGATAAAATAGATTATCAAGAATTCAGTAAAGTATTGAAAGAATTAAAACTTTTGTGTATCGCATTCGATGAAATCACTCTTCTGCTCGTAAAAATAATAGTTGATGTTAAGTATCAACTTCAGTTTCGATCGATAATTTATCAGTTAGATACACTCCATTTATTTGTACAGTAAGATTAAAGATCTCGTTGCAGGATTTTCCTTTGTTCATTCTAAAACGGTTCAATCTGTAAACAAAAATTCTCCCGACATTTTGAAAAACGAATTTTATAAATAAAATTACAATATTTCGTCTTCCGTTAAATGTTCTCCAGAAAAATATAGAAAATCTTGCAATCAATTTGTTTGTAGTAACGATACAGCTGAGTTGCAAATGTAACGTTGCAAATTTAACAGTCTTCTGTTATACATTTATAAAATTATAGTGTGCATGTATAGTAGAAGGGAATTTTGAGTCGCAAACCGATGAATGCAAAATTTTGAGGAGAGAAAAATGCCACGAAGAAGACAAACGATGTAACGTTCGTCGTTTTAGAAACTTGTTTGTATAATATTTCATTTTTATTTAATTAATCGTTTTATCCTTTGTAAAATCTCTAGTTTCCTTTTATTATGACATATTATTGCGAATATTATATTGTCTGTCGACATTTCAATAATTTCTGATTTTGCATGGTAAATTTAACATGGCACAATTATGAAACTACGCTTTCGTACTTTGTATAGCGTCTATCACTTCTCTGACTACACCTGACCTAATTTGAAAGAAATGGGATTAGAAACGGATTTTCTATTAAATCTGAAAATGGACATAGCGCGATATTAAATTTTCTGTCGCCGGGATATCGCACAATTACCTGTAGCGTAGATAGCCATTCTATCAATAGTGATAAATGCATCCTTTTATGGAATTTTTTACTCTCAAACGAGCAGGAAAAACGATAATAATAAAGATTCTCGAATTCAAGTTACTACTGATATAAAAATAAATGCCTATCGATATTTAGATGATTCGTAGAAACTAAATAAATGTTGAAACGTGGAAATACTATTTACGTAAAAAATTAAATTATTCTTTTCTTTTACAATAACGTTTTATCACAATATCAATTTTGCAGAGTGTTCATAAAAATGTTATACACATTTGTAATTATAACACTGATACGTAGAAACACGTTTCAAATTTAAAATCTATCTCTTTTCTGCGCAATGCACTCTGCTATTCTATAGACATGAAGAAATTGACATTTTTAAATTACCTCGCAATAGCGTGTTTCAAAAACAGTGACGGATTCAATTATTAAAACTTCACTGCTTTAAATTATGTTTGAGCAGGTCCAATTGAATCGAAAAGCTTCACGCGTATTAATAAAGGAATAATGTTAAACAATATTATTTTCTCCTCTAAATTAGTACTTTCAAATTTTACGTAATTATGTACCCTCTTGTATATCGTGTACAATGTTGAAGAATACTTTGAAACTTTAAACTATGTGTTTTAAAGTGACGCATCAGGTCAAGGTCGAATAACTTTAAATAACAAATTAAAACTTCAGAGTTTTTGTTCTCGTTAACTTTCAAGGCTCCATGAAACCTTATTCGGAAATTTCTACTCTAAATAGAGTTAATTAAAATACCTCCTGAATGATAACATTCTTAACTAAGTGTTGTAGGTACCAGTGAAAGAAATTATTCTCATCTCTTAAAATAGCCCTTTATATCTGTCGAGATTAAGTTCGCGATTAAACCTGTTTAATCGATAACACCGTCTATACCAGGCGTCACGTTTAAATTTATACGTCTCTGTAGGTAGATTTATGTTATTTTTAAAATAAAAGGGCTAACTTTGTAGAACAATATTTAATATAATCGATGTTTAATCGACTGTTCGCATCGAAGTTAGAAGTTTCATAAAATTTATAAGCTTTGAGGGATCAATTTAATAGGATTATATAAACGTCCCATGCATTATTTAATCGATATGTTATCTGATATTGCATCATGTAAACTATAAATTCCCCTTTATTCTATAATTTATAAATAGATATTGTAAACTGTCTTTGTTGTTAGATAATCCAAGAAGTTAATGCGATTTTCAGTAGATTGTATTTTAGTAATTTATTATAATGCAACATAATGCTGCACACTGCGAAAAGTTTATGTTAAAAAATAATGACTTAGGAAAGGAAAGACTACTTCATCTCACCAATTTATTTCGACGCACATTTGAACGAAATGCGTGATCTAACAATAAGTGGAAAGATATTATGTTCTCCGCGGTACACAGTTCACTTCACAATGGAGTAACTAAAAAGTATTGAAAAGTATCCCGTTCATACGTATCAGATATATTCTTTAGACTATATAGAAGTAATTTCCACAAAAATTGTTTGTTTTCAACAAAAAGCCAGGTAGAACAAACAAGATACAGGCAAAACACAAGATGTACTTGGATACATTATTTGACTCTTCATCCTCTGAAGTGGCAGTAGGAAGGCTTTAGAGGGCTCTTTTTAATAAATATCTAGTTTAACATAAAGTCCATCAAGAAAATGATTTATACAACAGTCTCTTTATTTCCTCTGTAGAATGAAACCTACAAAGAAAAATGTAGTATCTCCAAGTAAAAAATGAAGTTGACCTTTAAATAACATTGACAAAATATAAAAATAAACATTGTATAAGTATATAATATTTTTCTCCGAAATGAAAGCTTATCCAGTTATTATTTTCGTCCACCTAAATTGTCGATTCATTTCTCCGTGCAACGTTCGTGCAAAATTAATGGTTTATCAATATCGCAACAATCATAAATAAATTTTTAATTACCATTTTACAGCCTAAGTGGTTCAGAACCCATTGAAATCAGTAGCAATTAATAGATCTGCGATCAGTAAAGAACTAACGACTTGGACTCGCAATTAGCAAATTCTACGTTAAAATCTTTCTCTGTCGTCTCTGGGAAACATTTCCTAAATTATTAATTAATATTTCACAATCTTAGTGGCTCAAAAACCCTCCTAAAGCAGTAGCAGTTAATGGGGCTATGATAGGTAAAGAGTTAAATGTTCGCACTCGCAATTAGAGAATCCTAGTTAAAATCCTCCCTCGTTACATCTAAGAAATTTTGTTGAAATTATTAAGTTATAGATTATACTTTCGGTAAGTCAGAACCTAGGTACAGTCTGTATCACAAGAGCGTGGACGCGACATCTCTGTGGGAGTAAAACTTTTTTATAAGAAATATCATATAAATCGAAAGTACATCTAAAGAATTGATACGCACTTCCTTAATAAAATGTCCAATCTCCATCATTAGCGATTATTGTTTGACAACGTCTCGGCATGCTTTCAGCCAACTTTTCAGCATAAGAGACAGGAAGAGACTTCTATATCTCTCGAATTCGACGAACTAGTGTTTTCAATTTGAAAATATGCTTTTCTCGGAGTTTATACTTCATAACAGACCAAACATTTTCGATTGGATTGGCATCGGGGGACTGAGATGGCCAATCCAACACATTAATACCGTTCTGTGTTTTCCATTCCGTACAAAGACGGCTTCGATACAAATATACCTATATTAGTAATTTTATAATATACCTTTTTAATATACCTATATCTATGCCCTTTTTAGTTAAAATTGTTTGCGCTTTACGTAAGAAAAGCGTCGGATTTTCTAAAAAAAGGTGTAAAATCGCTTTATCTTTCCGTTTCGAACCTCGACCAGGGAGATCATCGACACAATTTGTGTCTTTATACCGTTGCACCCACTTATTTACGAATGCGCGAGGTTTATGCAGATATTTTGCTGCATCTCTAACAGTCATTTTAGGACATTTCGGGTGATGGCACAAGAAGACCTCTTCGACTCGTTTAGCGTACACGACACTCATTTCGAAATGAACTGAATTTCTCAGAGATAGAAGCGATACTAAAAGAATTAGGCCTATTGCGTATTAGAGGAAACTTTGTTTGTTTAGACCAGCACAGTCTTTAACAACTTGTGTATCAGATTTCACAAATATCGCGTCCACGCTCTTGTGGTACAGACTGTACATGAAACAATAGATTCTAGACAAAATGATCACAGTAATTAAGCTGAAAAATATACAACAAAGAAAACGAGAATGAGTCCTAAGGAACGTTTGTTAAACTGTAAATGTAGTAAGTACAAATTTGAATTCGACGCTCCTTGTACCTAAAGAATCTTCTTACTTACCACCCCTTTGTCCGGAGGAAGTACGGTACAAAGTGGAAATCGATAAGGTTCGGCCGAACTACAATGAAACGGCTTAGAAATTTTCTGTACATCTGTTTCGACCTCAAGTATTATTTCAATCCCAAAGTTTTCGGATCCTATTTGCGTAAAATCATGAATATTTCGAAAAACTGTTTGCAAAAGTTATCTTACAATTCAGCTCGAGGATTAAATGCGGTTCTACGTACAAAAACATATCTCTTTTTCTTTCGTTTTTGGTTTCAATGTTTCCTCGCATCTCAATATTTTCTTCTGGCCATTCGTGCTTTCCGAACCACTCGTTTTCCATTTATTTTCATATCGTGAGTTTGCGAAAGCACCGAGCAGAATAATGATTTTCGTGCACTAGATTCTGTTATGTTTCGTTGCGTGCATGTACATATATACATTGAAAATTGGAGGTAGGTGTTCTGCATGTTTGCAAGTAATCCCTGGTATTTTCTCTGAGTTAAATAAACATTGCGCTTTCGCGAAAGCAATTTCGCGCTATCGATTTTTATTGAAATTGAATTTAACAATTACTGTTTTTTCAAACATTCGGGCGTATTTTACGTATTTGTACATATTTGCAACGTCCTTTCTCTGCGAAAAATATAACTATATTAATAAAAATTGTTGACACCGCATATTGCATTAATTGACTTGTTCTGCGTATTTGCAAATAATTCCTACTCTTTTCTGCGAATTAAATAACAGTTGCGCTCTGCCAAAACTAATTGTCCGCTGCCGGTTTTTTTTTTAATTAAATTTAACAATTACAATGACTTCAAACATTCCCACGTAGTTTACATTGTTACGTCCCGAAAACAAATTTTTCATTTTTCATTTTATTTTCATTTTTCCTTTTTTTTCTCTCGCTTTCATTTCCGCTTAAACCTCGTCGACGTGCGTGATTGGTCACTCCGGTAAATTATTATATTCCGATTGTATTTATTTTGATAATCAACATCGCATATTTGAATAATAAACTTCCCCAAAGTCAGAGATATGCTTGTGAATAATTTCTGCGATGTTTCTCTAATTGAATAAATCATAATTATAATATCATAATTATCCCGTTTTAAATACTTTCATCAAGCGTTAGTTAGAACTGTGGAATCAACACTACATTAATTAATATTCATACAATTAATACACACAGTGCCCTGAAAATTTCAAAGAAGCTTATTTTTATAAAAATTCAAACCACAATCATCTTCTTCCAAATACTTTCCAATAATGCCAGTAATACAATAGTAAAGTAATTAGTGTTTCGTTAAAATTCCTACGTAAACTGTTTCCCGAAGCTTTTCAATTATAAGCTTTCCCAGTTCATTCCCATTTCAATACGCCTATGAGCGACAGTCTTTCTGAATCGGATCGTTCCTCACCCTCTTGAAACACGATAGATGATCCTGACGTTCAACCCCTGTTGCTATGGTAACCGAAGAATCAGAAATATCAGAGGGTGCGGTATACACAAGGCTGTGCTTTGACGATCAACAGTGCGAAACAGAATTTTTGATACATCTAGTCGCTTTTGAATGGTTGCCGAAAAATCACAATATCTAGACTTCTAGAGCGTGATATAGTTTATGGAGAATTGCGAGTAGGAGAATTTATGTAGGATAATATTACACGTGGCTTGATATTTAACGTTGAACTTTACTGTGGTTAAATAATTACAGTTAAGGGAGACCACCAAGACCACCACCTTAATTCGCATCGATTTTCCATCTTCGCAGTTTAGTACTGTTAAATTAACTATTAGACGTAATAAGCAGTAAATATTTAAAATTCTTACTAGTTTGGAGTAATTGAAAATTTGATGCAGAATAATATTAATGGTAGCTTGATAATTTACAATACATTTTGGTGGTGTTGAATGTAGGTATTGGAAATTAATATGTTACGAAGGTAGGAAATCGTCGGAAATTAAGGCTCTTGGTAATTCAATATAAGTACATTAAATTGCGATAAATTTCGCAGTTGCACTAAATATATTGAATGAATTAACGTTCGAAAATTTGATCGACTAAAATGAAACTCAAATTCGCCGAATCCAAAATATATATATTTCAATTGATAGTAATTAAAATTTTTTCCTACATTCGAAAAATCAAATAATGTCTCTTGTTATTTGGTAGCGTTGATATATTTCATAATTTTGATAATTATAACGTTAAGCTCTTATTACAAATAGTATTTCAGATAGAAAAAATAAGAGTAGACTTGGAAAGCAAGAATTAATAGCATACAAATTCTATAAAAAAAGAATTTTTTGTTGGATGTAGACTGATGAATTTAACTGTAAAAAAGTGTACAAACAACGCACAGAACAGGGCCTGTGACTATATCGCTCTTATTAATAGAGTCACATCGATCGTCCACTTGGTTGCCAACGAGAAATACCTAATTCAACGTGCGTACAACTCACGTGTCTTCCGTTGATCATTTTCAACTTCGAAGAGAATAAAGAAAAATAGTTCATGTCGTTACATTTCAATAAAAATCACCTTCCAATACAGATCAGTTTTCAAAGGGAATTAAATACCGACATCTGCTTTTAAAGGTATACATAATACTGTATATACATTCTACAATACAGAATCGATTTATTTATCGATACTTATTTGAATGAAGTTAAATTAAAAATTTCTTTTCGTGATAAAAGAAACTGTAATGCCATTTTAAATATTACTTAATGTAACATTTCAAATGATATAGAAATTTATTGAACTTTATGATCGTGCGAAAATGTTTTCGGAGTAATGCGACATGCGTAGCTGTCTTATATTAATTGCTACAGCTGACAAATGTTTACGTTGTTAAAGAGACGTAACATAAATTCATACAATTAATTCTAAATTTCAAAATTTGAATTATCACTTTGCGTTAATATTCTACATTTTAATTATCTACAGACAAAGAAGTAGAAAATCTTTCCAAGAAAACGTAAGAAGTGTGTAATAAATTTAAGTAAATTAAAACACGTGCTCCAAGTGATACACGAACATTATAACATTAGAAAGCTAGTTTCTACGAAATTCTTAAGTAGATTTACAACGGCTTTGTTCAATGCACACATGCTAGTCTACATCATAATCGAAATGACTGTAAATCAAATCCACGTCTCTTTAAATCACGTAATCTTTAACTATCGCATTTCGAATTTATTCCAAGCAAGTTCGTTTATCACTATAAAACGCAACGTTGCACTTGTAGCTTCTGTCAGCAGTCCAACAGTGACAAGTCGAAGTCCAATAAAGTATCATGAACGTGCTACTTGCCACGAACACGAAGCATTTCAAGTTTGATTATCAACTAATCGATAACAACGGTCAGATTCGAATATTTCAAAAACAATCATCGATTAACGTTAAAAGGAGCAATGGTTGTAACCGTGCCCTTCAACGAGAAAGAAAAGGGGTCGTAGTTAAACGTAAAATAGAAAACGTGGAAGTGACAAAAACACTTACTCGTCGATCTCCTCTTCCTCCAACAGAAGACTCATTTTTCCACTTGTATTGTCGTTAACAGTACACGAAATGATAAGAGCACCGTAGTTTGGCTTTTTTGCTGCAGGGGTGTAGTCCTTTCGATGATCCTCCGCAGGACTATAGCAGTAGAAACGGCGCCGCGACGGCATATGCCGCGCGCGCGCTCTCTTGCTTTTTCGTCTCCCTCTCAACTCGTCCTGTCGCTAACATTTCTGCATTAAAAAAGCGCCCTAATGTTTAGAAATGCGCCACCAGGTGAGGAGCATTTTTCATTGGTTAATGTTGTCTTGTTTGCCCATTCAGTAGGTGTGGATGTTACATGAAGGTGAATGGAGTTTGGCCGTTTATTGATCAATAATTATGTTCATTTTATAAGAGTTTAGGCACTTTATTTACATCGTTACAATGAAATATTGAGATTTTTTAAACATTTTCGACTTCAGTTGCAATAAACGTGTGATAAAAACAGAAAGTGATATGTTTAAGGGTTGTTTCGCCGTTCAGGAGGTATAGGTATTGCATGAAGGTGAATGGGGTTTGGTCGTCTGTTGATCAATGATTATGTTCATTCTTTAAGAGGTTCAGCATTTATTTCCATTGTTATCTTGAAATATTAAGATTTTTTGAACATTTACGATTCAAATTACTATAAAAAGAGAAAGCTGTGGATTTAGGGGTTGTTTTCCCATACACAAAGTATATGCATTGCATGAAGGTGAATGGGATTTCGTTATTTGTTGATCAATGATTACGTTCATCCTCTAAAAACTTTTTTTTATTGGTATATTGAAATATTGCGGTTTCTTGGTAATTCTCAAATTAAATTACAATAATCATGAGATCAAAAGAAAAAAAACGTGGATTTATTCTGGGGAATGGCAGACGACTAAAGACCTTGAAAACACGTGACACGTGACTTTCAAGGATGGCGATGGAGAAGTACGAAACTAGCTATCATTGGCTCAGAGAAAGCCACTTGATAAGCAGTTTGCTCTGATTCGCCTGACGGATAGAGGCATCCCTCGTTTTCACGTATTTCCGATTCTAATATGCGACTGGCCAAAAAAGCGATTAACGATGAAAGAAGTATTTAGTTTTTGGTTGTCATTCGCCAAGCTCAAGTTTCAAAGGCCAATATAATGGGAATAGGCGGTGCGAAGACAGTCTGCCCTTACCCCGTACCTCAAGTCAAGTGACTTCATTGGCATAGCGATTAATACGTATTATTGGCGCACCAAATGAAGTCACTGGACTGATAGAGACATCCTTCGTCCTCATGTATTTTCGATTCTAATGCGTGACTGGCCGAAAGAGCGATTAACGTCGAAATAAATGTTTAGCTTTCGGTAGTCCTCGCCGAGCTTAGGTTACAAGGGCAGATAAGATGGAAATAAGCGGTGCGAAGACAATTCTGCTCTCACCCTGTATCTCAAGCTAAATGATTTCACTAGCATGGCGACTAATGTTTATTTAACTAGCTTAATTAAAAGTTATATTTTTTTCAGCATTGTTACCACCAACGTTCATATTACTTTAATGTGATTCATAGGTGTTGTAATATACGCGAACTAGAAATACTTTTCAGAAGTTACAATGTAAGGAGAGTGAAGCAATACTTAAGTCTGGAGCTTGTAGTTCCAACGCCATAACTATTCCGTTATCATAATTGCATTTCTGTTCCGGCGACTACTGTGCTTGTTAAATTCAGTTAAATTTCTCATAGACTTTGAAATAATAATGTTCACAAATTCGTTAATGTATTCAATATTTCAACATCTTCGTTTTACAAATAATGAAATTGAAGAAGTTTACTTAGAGATTGCTCTTAACGTTTTAAAGAAGATAAAGGAAAAACCATAGAAATTGTATTGCTATATGTGATATGCAAAGCTTTCTTTGACCTTGATTCATGTAATATAACTTGATTTCAAGCACCATAATTTATTGTTATTTGAAATTATTCGTGATATTAAAAATAACATTCGCCTCCTAAATCTATGGGGAAACCGCCATATCGCATTGTTGAAAGAATAATTCTAATTTTATCACGTCCATATTTTGCATACAAATAAATCGTTATATGGAATTAAAATATTCTTATAATTTTCACTATTATTTTAATGAAACAATATCCAATTAAATATATAAAGAAGCATCTCGACATTTAAAAACACAGCCTATAAATGAAGATACAAATAACCTATATACATATATAGGACAGGGATTAACATTTTCCAGGATAAATACACAGGTCAATACCGTATCATGGGCCAGTGCTACTGTCACAAACTGCGTTTATTTTTATCATTAATGTATATTATTTATTATAAATAAGTTAGAAACATTGATTTTATTTTGGGCGTGGTAGGTGTTTACATTTTATACACACAGAAAGAATACCCAACATATTATGCTTTCAGAAAAATGTATACTTTTGACAAAAAATGATTTACAAATGAACTATAGCCATAAATTTGCGCGTCACTCGTTCGTTCTCAAATCGGGCAATAGAAGGCCCATTTGTCCCAACCAATTGTTATCTCTTGTTAAAATGTTTCACGCATACTTCTTACATATCGCACATTTATAATTCATTCTCTCTCGCTTTCTCTCTCTCTCTCTCTTCCTCACATTTACACTACCATTTTTTCTCACTAGCATCGTTTTGCACTTCGAGTACACATTTGCTTCCTCTTCGTCGTTGCGACCCGTTCGCTTTAATCACACACTCTCACTGAAAACCAAGCAATATTAATATTATTATTATTATTATTATAATTATTATTATAATTATTATTATTATTTATTATTATTCAATATTATTTGTTATTATCTCTTAATATTATACTTTATCCAATGTATTTATATATATTTTTTTTTCTTTCATATAAACTCAGGGTTTCAACCGAAGTAGGTATGACATATGCTGCCCGGTGTGCGTGCAGTGTTTACCAGCGCCAGAGTTCGACGTTCAGATTGCACGTTTCTAAACGTCATACTCTCATATGCCAATCTGACCAACACCGTAAGTTTTATCGTGCAAGTATTCTCTACGGTACCATAAAGTCGTTTCCGTCATCTTGATAAGCATGCTCGTACGAAGGAACATTAAAAGGTGGCGGAGACAACATTTCTTTTCGAACCGTTAGAGAATACGAGCAATGGGCAGCGCGCTAGCCAGCATGAGCGAGCGCAGGCAGTGAGCAGTTCATACATACGTACACTGTAATGTGGATACAAAGCGAGCCAGAGACATGTATTTTAAAAGCATGTCTCTTGCTACGCAATGCTGTGCCAACAAGTGAGGGCTGTACGAAAGGAAAGCCACTGTTCACGATAACTTTATTAGATTATTCATCAACCGTAAGATCAAAATTCGCATGGCATGAGATCGCAGCCCTCACATTCTGTGCACAGCCTATGGAGATGAGAGACATCAGAGAGATCTGTGGCCCCTCGTCCCCTAATTACCTAAAGTCACATCAAACAGATGTTGCTTCCTAATATTTCCTTAATATTGAAGGGGAGTAAAGTTTCCTTCATGGTGATTTTATGTCGCACTTGTATCTTCGACGCTATCCTATGTTTCATTATATATATTATATATAACAATATTTATACGATGAATTATGAATTTGAGTCACATGCAGAAAAAACTTTTACTCGCTTCTGGCACAGATAAAAAAACACTTTGGCTTTTTGCATCTAAGAAAGGACTGCAATAAAAACACCACACTAGTAAATGGCACTAGAATTGCTCTCACTTGTGTCACAAACTACTTGTGATTAAAAAGCATTTGTCCTTCTCCGCTTTCAGTTTCTTGCTGAGATCTCTCAACTTGAGATAAACACTTGGACAGACATTATATGGCATGGCTGCGCTATATCTTATATATTTATTTATGTTTTGCTCATGGTATTTGTTATATAAAAATCAGACGATTACGCAGTCAGCCAGGCATGATCGACTAAACTAATCTATAAAAAGGTAACAAATTCAACAAATAGAGTACGAAACTAAATCAATTTGTTGGTATTGACAGTGAAAAGGTAGGAAAGAACGTATAACGCTCAGATTTAGGTCCATATTTGTTTGCCGCTGTTATCCCCGTCATAAATTTTACTAATAATAGTTGGTACACTTGTTAATGGAGCAGCGACATTTTGCTGATGGCACCACAAATTATTGTTTATTTTCTGCTTTTTTTTTTAAATTTTCCCTGCTTGTTTCTTAACAGAGTCCACACTGATACCTTGGTCAGAGTGTAAGAAAAACTCTTGAGTCCATTTTGAGTTTTATATATTGCCATCTAGACCAGATTATACTCTTTTAAATTAGACTGTAGAATGGTGTCTTTCACTGCGGCAAATACAAATCTGATGTTCTCGGTATCTGTAAGGGAATTAAAGTTATAAATATTTCAGGTATAGTGGAAAAATATATAATAATGTAAAGATATCATATAAGTAAAACAATAACACAGAACGTGCTTGTTAATTAGAATTCAGGGAAAATAGTAAAGCGTACAAGAATTCACACTTACCATCTGCCAACTGATTAGAAGATATTAACATTAACTTCACATGCAACAGACGATTGTTATAATTCATAAAGTATACTTTTGTTTAAAGTCGTTAGTTTTGACGAGGATTGTTATTATTATAGGAATCGTTAGAGAAATAATACGAACAAGTATAATGCATGGTATCTATTTAAATTGAAATAATTGCAGTATAACACATAATTTCTTTCATTCTTCTGACAATTAAACATGAGCCACTTAAATTACAATTAATAATATTATAATTGTTATAAAAGCATGTACAAAAATGAGGCTGCCTTGTCTTACTCTTAATAAAGTTGAGAATAATTAAAAATTATTTATAATTTCATTGCATAATGGCATGTATACGGAAAAAGGCATTGACAGATGTTAGAGAGTATATGAAATCACATTCTATTTATCAGATATACTTAAATGTGCTTTGTATACAGAGATAAGTGTCTCGATAAGATGAACTACATACAGGAAACGTAAATTGAAAAATATTGTAATTTTCTGTCTGCATAAAAATTCAAATGTTTTGTTACTTTAAAAGACATTATCTATGTACTGCATGCATTAACTTTGTGCAGAAGCATCATACTTTCTTCCAATAACTTTAGTAACTTAAAAAATATAAGTTTATGGTATGCATTATGATGAAATTGAATTCTGTTTAATTTATTATGTTATAAATTTGCTATACGTTTCGCAGTTAACAATTAGTATATGTTAATGTAACATAAGGTATTATTTTTCACTAACACATTTCGACATCAAGCAAGAATGATTAAGGCATTGACACTACTATTAAACTAACATACAATGAAAATAAGAAGAACCAATTTTTTCCCCAATTCTACTTAAGGATTCTAAATCCTTGACAATGAGTTATTTGTTTGAAATAATTCACTTATTCCATAGCTGACACCACGCAACGTACCGAATTGACAGTCTTAATGCATCGGTTTAATAAAAATCTATTGTTGTATCTTCGATTTCTCGATAATTACGGTAGATTCAGCAGTAATATATCGGTAAAAAAGTCGCATGTATGTTTTCAGTTGAAGAGATACACAGTTCAAGTATAGAATTGCCCACTAGTCATGTACAAATTGCAAAAGATTGTCCACAATCACATTAGGCAAGATTAAATTCTTTAAGTGCACTTTGCATAATTGTATCCTTAACGGCACAAAACACAAGCTTGATGTTTTCTGTGTCTGATGTGTAGTCCCAGGTATGCAGCATGCGATAATAAATCATGCATTCTTGTAAGCAAAAGTTGATTTAAAAATAGGGAAAATCAACCTGATACTAAATGCATTCATAATTTTAATCCGTTACATACTGAGACATTTATTCAGATAAATATAATGTGTAAAAGCTTAAAGTGATAACATGTTTTCTTCTTTGCTTTTTAACGTCATCAAGTAGATTGATTTTCCTCTTTCCTATGACGATTATATTTATTACACACCTTGCAAACGTAGATTTGTACAGGTAACATGCAGGCTTCCACATAGGAAATATTAAATACAATATGATAAAGCGTAAGCAATATATATTAGCAAGAATTACAAACTGCCTACCTGTAGCACACGTAAAGTGTGAATAAATAATCTTCTCACTATCTGGATTTAATTCGACAAACATCTTTAAAATGAATTCTCTAGCTGCTAGGGCATCTTTTTGTGGGCCTGTGAAATACAAGAGCAAGCATACAAATTTTCATTACTTTCTACATATTTACTCTCAATGCATACAATCACAATACCTCTCTCATTAACTAGTTTGTGAGTAGGGTAGTATTGTAGGATATAAATGAAAATAAATAAAATGTATATTAGTACTGAGAGAAAACCAGTTACGAAATTTATAATATCTAGAAGAAACGTATTTTAAAGTAACATAGAGGTAAATAACATGTTGTTACAAATGATATCAGAAAAATACATTTATGTTTAATGATACTACTGTACTCGTCCGCATTAAAGAATATCAAAAACCAATGTACAAAAATCGAGAAGAAAGACGGAACAAGAGGTATAAGAATTATAAAGAAAACTAACTTTACAACTAATGTTCAATAAATTGTATATTCTAAGAAATTTATTTAAAAAAAAGAGAAGAAGGTGGCTAAAATAATTGTCATAGTGTTAAAAATAATATGAAATGACAGAAATTTTCTACTCTATTTCACTGAAACAATATCATCGTTATATAAATCGAATATCCGTTTTAGAGTCAACTTATTGAATTAGTTGTATTAATTCCCAAAGAAGCCTTTGAAGAACTCCAGTAACAAGCTAGATCTCTTACATAAAAGTTTTATTCGATATAGTGCGATAATTCCTAAGCATATAATCTCGTACTGCATATTTCGACAGAATACAATTTCCTACTCTTCGCAAAAGACGTCTTCAATGAAAATAGGAAATGTTAAAGAATGGCATTTCGGGGAAAATCCAAAAATCTTCAATGATAAAATGCAAAAAGAAGGATTGGTGATTTGCAACAATAGCTAAGCCTAGCATATGTACTTACGATATAATTTCATATTAAAAAAAATCTCTTTACCACGATTATTACTAACTGCAATTCGTATTAGTTTGTAAAATGAAGGAGTAAATTGCATACATAGTGAAACATGAAAAATTGTCTCTTAGATCTCTCTAAATCAGGAAGGGTTAAGCTTCAAAATTACAGTTACAATTTCATGGCTTACAGTTACTGTATCGATTTAGAATAGTTTTCTACAAAAGAATCTACAACTTTGGCCAGGATGTGTCGTACTTAAACAGACCTGTCGCACACGTGAAGTGAGAGTAGCACATGCGGTCAGGATCAGGATTCGAACTAAGATACACCTTTAAGATGAATTCTCTGGCTGGTACATCCTGCTGTTTAGGGCCTATACCATAAAACTTATTCATTTACTAATCATAAAATGAACGATAAACTCCAAATGTTATAATTATTAGCCTGATCCTTTGAATATAAACTGAATAATAATTGAAAATGTAGCCTAATTATAGTCCATATACCGTATGTTTTAAAAAGAACACAAGTAAATGAAAATATCCTTACTTCGTCGCATTTGGGGCATAAAGATAACGTTTTAACATTCTTACGAATAAAATTTTACTAAGGATATTGCCAAAATGTTATTCGTCGATTTTATTGTACGATTTCTTGAATACCAGATTTTTTTTATATGTCGGTTATTAAAGTACCACAGATTTCTAATTTTTTTGTTATTCCTTACAGGTAATGGTTATGGATACTTACCATCATATTCGGGGAAATAGTCAACAAGATGAGAGTACATTATCTTCTCCTCCAGCAGATCTTTCTTGTTTAGGAACAGAATTACAGAGGAGTGTTGAAACCAAGGATATGTTATAATTGTTCTGAAAAGTGCCTTACTTTCTTCCATTCGATTCTGCAATGAACATCATTGTCATGGTTATAATGAAATGTAACTCTGTACATATGTTATTAATACGAACTATGAAGATTTTACGAATCATACATACCTCATTTTCCGATTCAAATAGAATTTGATCATATTCACTTAAAGCTACTAAAAAGATAATGGAAGTGACGTTCTCGAAACAATGAATCCATTTTCTTCTCTCTGATCTCTGTCCACCTACGTCTACCATCCTGAAAAGTAAGTTTTTGATAATATGCAATTGTTCAATATTTCTTACATTTGGAAAGAAAGTAATTTATACTATGCATTAATAAAAACGACGTATTTGAAAAATTTTCAATGTGCTACGAGTTATTTACACTACTTCTCTTAAATGATATAAAAATCATTAAAATAATTACGTAAAATGAAACGTAATATTTACAAAATTGTATTCTATGAGAATAAAATGTATAAAACCATGCAAACAATAAGCTGTTCGAAGCCAGCGTATGATTTTAAGATAAAATAAGGCAAAAGGTTCTTTAATTTTCGAACTTCTAAATTACAATCAATATTCCTGTAATTTATACAATTTTCTCTCCAATCAGATTATCATTACATTTTATCGTTATAATTACAATGCACTGTTGTCATGACTATTTACAGTATGAATTTCTATCTCATGTGCATACTAACTAAAGGGTCAAAAGAGGTAATGGTCAAAGATCAAAATATTGAAAAAAGAATTGAAAAAAAACAACAACAACAGATAATACAATTAAAGTGAACAGAAATGTATAATACAATGACACAAAAGTGATAACAAGTAATACAATTCAAAAAGTAACATTACGATTTACGTCGTAGACTTCGTACAGGATTTCTGTTTCGTACCGATCCATTACTCCAAGTTAGTATTAATTACTAAAAGAGTACAGTCAAGTTCAAGTAATGTATGTTAGTACCTAAATATGATAGAGTCCAGATCAAACGGATATTCTATAATGCCAGTAGTAGGAGCACGCGCCCGAAGAATGTCTTGTTCAGTAGGAAGGAAGTCAGGCTTTTCGATACGTTCTAGGTCACTAAGATAACTGCAAAACAAACGAAGCCACAGTCTGATAGTGCATGCCATGCATTTATTAAAGATGATTATGAGAAGATAGGAATATCACAAAACAGCTCACGCATGCTTGCTCGTCGTCTTTGTATCTGTAAGAACTTTAGATAATGCGGAAGTTCATTGAAACTCATCACAGTTTTATGACATAAAAAGCGATAATAATGTTATATGCTCAATTGCATAATCAATCTCACAGACATATCAAATTCATTACTTTTCCTCCAATGTTACATATTTCCAAGGAAATCATTTCACTTACAATTTATACATTGACAATTACAAAATATTTAGACAAGCTTCTACAATTTCAGGTGAATTATTATTTGATCAAGCCTGTGGATAGTAATTGCTCAGAAAGAAGAACAAAATATCCTCAACACCGATTCAAACTTTGATTTATTATTAAATCAAATTCGATCATTGTTACATCCTCTACGTTATTATTATAAAATTAATCATGATGTAATAATATACACTTCACGTCATAAAACCATGAGTATCAATGTACTCGTGGAAAATACGTGTAGATGAAGAAAGAATACGGTGGACGATGAGTTTCATGTACGAAAGTGATATCAGTGAGTCACGACGGATGTAGGCACCATGCAGTAAGAGTCCGGCGCAAGTAGTTCACAGGCACAGGCAGCTTCTTCCCTTCTTTGCATGACGAGACGTACCTAAATCGGATCTCTTCCAAGTCAAAAGGATATTCAATAATACCAGTAGTAGGCACTCTCACACGAAGAATGTCTTGTACTGTGGGAAGGTAGTCTCGTGCCGCGACTCGATCTATCTCCATTAGGTAACTGAAACATTGTTCTTTCAATACCTGATACACGAGGATAGTCGGGGATACACCCGAAATGAAGTCTCTCAATAGGTATCAAAAGACGATCCTATTCTAAATTTACAGGAACTAACAAATTAGAACATTATACGATACACCTGCTGCGATACAACAGGTATAACACTTCTCACAAATATTTCATCTAAAAAATATCAATTAAATATTCTCTATTAAACGACCTAATTAAACGTATCAATACACTCAACAATCATTAATATTATCCAAGAAACAAATCACAGATACCGATAATCACTTTGATTACAACTGTTCGCACAATTCATCTCCAAATGAACATGAAAAAAAAGTACCTGTTTGAAAAGTTCACAATGCTGAACATGTTCTAAATCACCCTGTACCATTAATGTATCATCTCGATGTAAGAAATAACCATCGACGAATTACAGCGAAGAAAAAGTGTAGATATTTTATAATGTATATAAGAATAAAGTAGAAGAAGAAAAAAGCAAAGTAGAATAGTACTCACTACTTAGCGGAGTCTGTGAGCTGATATTCTCGCCTGCGATCGTAGCACTCCTGAATGCCAGCATCTGCCCATAAGTCCTTGATTGCTTCTACATATGGACTTTCAAACGTCGTGACTGTTTCGAAGTCCACGCTCCGCACGAGTTCTGCTTTTTCCTGCGATAAAGTGCAAACATTGCATCCGAGTGGCCATAATTAACGTCGCGCAAAGGGAAGCGCGCCATGGTCATCGATAAAAATACTCACTATATTCGAAGACACGCCGTACTGGATCTTGAGGAGTTCCATCGCTCGGATCATGGACTGCATGGCCATGAAAATGTTTTGGTAAACGAGTTTAATGAACCCCCTCTTGTCTTCATCCGAATACCCGGTACCGTGGATGATTCTCATCTGTTTAATGAACGTGGATTTCCCGGATTCACCAGTACCTGTGACAAGGATATAAACGCATATCATTAGCGAGAATGACACCCGGGAGGTAAGCAGCTTTTTCTGGAGTACTTGCCACCGATTGGTCTTAATTGATTAATGAATTTATGAGCTCCATTCATGCACGCCATTAAGCGATAATGGAGGGACTCTATTGCATCAAATGGCTATTATTGCGGACCGTCTTCTGACTACTCGGAAGCGCAACTGTGTCAAGAGTATTGCAAGTTGGCTCCGTGTGCGCTTTGATGTTTGCGAAGGTAAGTGTATTTAAAACACGAGATCGTTGCTACTATCTGTTAAGGGTTCGTTGACCTAATTACCATCATTATCCGTGCATGGTCTGTTTCATAAATAAACCGTGTCCATCGTATAATTACTTTTACGATTAATAATACATAACAGGAAGAATACGAGAATGTATGAAACAATTAGATCGAGCGGTTTAGCCTGGTATGCTCGTAAATTTGACGCTTTTACCGTTGATTCTGTGGAAATTTTGTTACCCATTGAAATACGGGATTGAAGATTCATTAGGTTTCTTGTTTTTTTAAAGATGACTTATTTATTTGTAAAAATGTTTATAAGCACGTTGCTTAAGCACATGGAAATGTAATTATTCTCCTTATATTAACCAACTAGCGAACACTGGTTATTTAAATTGTAATTAACCCTTTGGGGACGGAGACATTTTTGAATATTGACAGATAATCATTAATTTGATTATCTAAAACCAACTTTTTATCAGAAATTTGGGTTATTAATGTGTTTAAAATATAAATTACTCCACTTTTAATCATATCTCACCGGTTGTATTTCAATTTTTCAATTTTAACCGTGTACACATACGACGATAAATTATAATTACATTTTTCCTCCAACCGCATATATGCGTCGCTAGTCCGCAAAGGGTTAACGACGAAAATTAAAATATATTCGTAAATTTCAAGATGTTTGGAATATTTTGAGACCATGCCGAAATAAAACGAATAACTAAAAAGTATAAATTATTTGAAATCACCAAAGTTAACTGGTGAAAGAAGTCGCTACAGTTAACTGGTTAAATGTACTTTCCAGAAATATAACATTTGATGATGTGATATTTTTTAAAACATCATTCAAGGTTTGCTTGAAATTATGGGAATACGAAACATAACAAGTTAGGCGAAGCCTTCGCAATATTTATACATTTCATCGAGCAACGTCAAAGGATTATTCTTCGTAACTCGCGACCCTCAAAAATGGCTTCTTTCCCTGCAAAAGGTATTAAAATAAATTGTAACCCGTACGAAACCAAAGAAGTGCGTCTGAAATAACTGTGAATATTTCTAACTACGCAATAATTATCCTACGCCGTTTCGCAGGAAACGGAACTTAATAACAGCAGGACCATTTCGTGCGATAATGGTGAACAAATCAACGTATAAAAAGTGATCGAAACAAAAGCAAGATTCTTCTCCGCCGACGTAAAAAAAAAGAGAACATTTTAACACGTTCAAAGCGTCCCGAATTGTTCTCGTATTACATCATCATTCGCTAATACAATACGCACAGCTATTCGTAAACATTTTGAGTTATTAACAGTCGAGGATTAATACGCGATCGAACATTACCTAACTTACTCGATGGTTCTATCATCATCACTTTTCGAAGATCATTGCGAGGATGACACCATAAGCCTACCATATACAGACAACTGACTGATTCGACGAAATAAAAATGTATAATTTTTTATTCTATTTAGTAAGGATTATTTTGAACGTTATTTCCTACGTTAAACTGATATTCTCCTCTAGTTCTTTGATGCAATATTTATTTTTTTTCATAACCGGTCAGAAAATGTGCCATAGTAGGAACAAGATGACCTAATGACCTATCCGCAGTTTTCTCTAAAAATTCTTCAAACTGATATGGCAGACATGATATTATTAAATAATTAATTAATTTAGTAACCACATTATATTTCATTTTGTTAAGTTCAAATTCTACTTCTGTTTTACAACACTTAAATTTTTTAACACTTGGACAACTGGCGTTAAATCCATTGCATTTAAGTATATTAAGTACTTAAGTACTTTAGGAAAAGGGGAATGAAAAGATGGAAGAGATGATTAATTCAGTAACTTATGTTTTATAAGGTAGACGTAGGATGTCTACTTCATTGAACTCTTATAAAATTGTGGAATTTTTAAAAGAAATGTGTAACCAGTCATTTTGACTGCCGTGGTAGTTCTAGTGTTAATAAAACGCGTTTGCATTATCACCGAAAAGTGATAAAGGATCTTTTATTTTCTATCGACGCATGGACCAGCACTGTCGAAGTAAACTCTTGAGCAGCATATGTAAACGTATTAAAGTTGATCGACATCGAAACGTGACCGAGGAACGTTCCACTTCTATCGACCTAGCTCGGACACTGGACAATTTCTGTGGAATGGACGACATACGTGTTTTTTTCCGAATGACTGATGAAAGGATAGAAACGACTGCGACGTGAAACTCAACGGAAATGAAAACTGGCTGGTTTGTGAACCAAAAGAGTTTCCTTTAACATGTTGAAGGCCATAGAGGTCACCTGTGACCGATGTTGATGGATTTAATAAAATGTTTTATCAGTTTTCGAATTTCATATTCACGAATTTCCTAATATAATCGATATTTAAACATTGTTTTTAAAAAAGTCAAGTACTGCTAAATATCTCATTATTTATTAATGTTTTGGCTCTTTAACCCTTATCACTTCAATTTTAACATTATCAACTAACTGGAAATAAATTTGTTTAATTTAAAAGGAAAAAATAGAACTAAGACATAATTTTTGATGAAGTATCGGTTTATTATTAAAACAATTACAAATGCTGTATATACGTAAAGTAATGTAAAAGACAAGTTAACTTGTATTTCTCTAGGTGATGTTTGGCAATGAGACTATCTGCTGCAGTGATAAGGATTATATAACAGATGCCATTTTAATAGAAAAATTACACATCAGCAAAAATGATGAAACAGGCGAAATTGAGTGCTACAATGAGTGCTACTTGTGACAGAGAAGATGGAATAAAATAAAACTATGGATCTGGTGACAACTGTAAAGTTAAGAAAATCGATGAACATTGTCAAACTATTTTCATATTATCCATCTTATTTGATAATATGAAATATAACAGAAAACACTGACAAATTTATATTTCAATAATTTTACCTCGTATGATATACATAGTACGAAAAGAAATAGTAGGTCAAGGGGTTAACAACCCTTTGGAGTATTATGTCGAACTGTACTCGATACAAGTTTCTACTGTAGATAACATTCCGTAATCTTAATTTCAAGTTTCGAATTTAAAAAAGACAACTTATTTTCATATAAATTTTATTAGAAGATTGCGAATCGCTGGACTATATTGTACATATCTCATAGAAAATATTGTAGTACTTAATTTACATATTATTGGATTAAAGAGAAATTTTAAAAACTGCGATTTTCTTCCAGCCGGAATTTTCTGAGAAAGAATACCTCTTAGGTTCTACCAGTCAAAATGATTGGTACATGACTTTTTCCGAAAATAAATGAACATAATGAATTCTTTAAAACAACAATTCCAATTTACAAATATTGTAGAACTGTCTGTGAATCATCGTTCTGTTAAAAGCAAGTACCTATAAACCGGTCATGAGTTCTCTTGCAGATTTCCGGTGCCGTTTTAATTTTAAACGTGTTACGCCGTTTATCCAAGGACAGCACGCATTGTTGAACATCTTTTTTCAAAATTCCAATCTCGCATCACGTACTATCGAGTCAATACGGAAGCAGCTACTAAGTGTACCGCGATAAATCAGTTGAATCTTTTTTCTGGTTCAGAATCCACCAAAGGTGGTAGCAAAAAGATCATGCCAGTTAATGCAACCACGATGGATAAACAGTTAAAGCCTGGGTTTCAAAATCAGTGAGACAAAGTTCCAATATTCTTTCACCTCTAGAACATTTTTCCTAATTTAATATTTAATACATTAGAGCCTCAGTAATTTGGAATCTAATTAAAACCACAGATCCTAGATGAAATAACCATATCAGTTAATGAGGCTATGGTGGATAAAGAGATAGATGCTCGAATTCACAGTCAGTGAGACCAAGTTCCAATCTTTTTTCACCTCTAGAACATTTTTCCTAATTTAATATTTAATGCATCAAAGTGTCAGTAATTTGGAATCTACTTAAAACCACAGGTCCTATATGAAATAACCATATCAGTTAATGAGGCTATGGTGGATAAAGAGATAGATGCTCGAATTTACAATTAATTAAGTAAATTCGAAACCTGTCTAATACAGAACATAAGTTCTAGGTTAAACGACACTATCTGTTAATGGAACTATGGCTGACAAACACTTGGATTTTCAATTAATGGGCCTGATTTCCAATCCTCCTTTATCGCCTCTAGAAAGATTTTCCTATGTGCTTTCTATATTATAGCCGCAGTGGTAGGTAAACCATCTAAAACCGTAGATCTTAGAAGCGAAAAACATATAGAACAGAATATATGCAAAAAAGAAGAAAGTTCTGAACCAACTATAACAAATACACGTAGCAAAGTAGCAAAAGAACAGCAAAAGCATTCTCTTCGCAAGTAATGCTATGGTTATCATTCCTTTCCTTCTTCCTCGCTATTAATAACATCGACATTAAATAGGTTGCAGCCCGATTAATGCGACCCTTATCGGATCATGCGCTCGGAAGTGTGCAAATGAATTTTTTCCATCACAAGTTACTCGGTATTTAATCGAACTCTCAGTACGTGCAATCTGGTCGATTTGATAATCGGCGAAGTAACTTCACCCACTAATCGCTCATCACCTACGTCACGAAGTACAATCGACCGTGCAATTCCAAATACGTCAAGACATCAAGTTCCATGTGGTATACTGATTGTCACGCTTGTCATTCAAGAAATCAGTATGTACTCAAAACTTCATCCCTATTGGACGTTAGTAAATTTGATTCTTTAATTGATGAGTATTTCTTCGTTTTTCATCTGCTTTTTCGATTAATACAGTCGCTAAGATGGGTTGGAAAGTGGTGTTTTTATGTCGATAGGAAAAAAGTGAATTAACGATGCTCACGGTGTAAGAAACGAGACGGTTACGACGTCGATATAAAGCGCGAGGATATTTATATGCTGCTCATAAATGGGGCTGTAGTTTTTAAAAGAATGTGTGCAAGCGCATTTTGTAGATAATAGTCTATTTTTATAGAGTGTATGTATATTCACACAGTTCATAGGGTTTTGTATTTAATAATGTGTGCTCTTTGTATTGTATGTTTCGGGCTATTTTTTAAACATAAGGTAATCCGCGAGAAAAAAAGAACAGCAGCTAGGTAGCAATGGAATAATCTGCTGAACTAATTTTTCTTGGAGTACACAAAGGAACGCACACTTTTGAAGTTTATGTGTGCAGATTCATACTGAATATCATAGGCCTAAACACATTCCTAAGCAAGAAGAAATTTTCCTATACTTTGAAAAAGAATTCCATAAAAATAACTCCATATACTAACAAGGACTCGAATTCGGATCCACTAATTAGGAGTCCAAATCTCGAATTCTACATCTATGGGGATGATAAAAATAAATTTGTTCTGAATTTTTGGCAAATGTTTTTACAACTTTCTAACATCATTTCTTTTGCATAGGTGAGTCAGGCAGGAGACATACAGGGCAATCAGGATGGGTGCCGAACAAGCATAGCACATTCAGGAGAGACACAGGATTGTCAGGAGACGCACAGAACAGCCAGAAAACCCACAGGACTGCCCGGAGACCCACAGGACTGCCTGGAGACCCACAGGACTGCCTGGAGACCCACAGGACTGCCCGGAGACCCACAGGACAGCTCGGAAAGGCTCAGAACACTCAGGAGAGACAAATGACATCCAGGACAGGAGGAGGACAGCAAGGCTACCCACACAACAGCCAGAAGAGCATTTATTAAATAAATAATTTATAATAGTAATTTAGAAACACACTATTGTAGTTTATGATTATTATACCACATATCTATCTGTTATATAATACAAATGATGAATAAAGAATTTGTTAAATCGAAAACACTGTTAAACTCTTTTAACCTCTTCTACTCTTGTTCCATTCCCAAAATTCCATATTTTCTGCAAATTCCTAGAGAGCGTGTCAACTAATTGTAAGTTTTCTAATATGGTTTACAATAATTTTTAACGCATAGTCAGGTAAGTATTTAAGAACGAGCGACAATACAAGGAGAGTGGAAATTTGCCTGAGATATATTGGTTTATACTACTTATAAGGTTCCAAATTCTTCCGCAGGATTTTACAAGTTGGTAGGTAGTGCGAGTTCACGATAAGTCAGACGGAGCTGAAAGTAGGTCTGAGAAATTTCGGATTATACTACTTGCTGGGTTTGCAAACTTTTCGGAAAAATTTCAAAGTGAGCAAGTAGTAAAGTCGACAATAAGTCAGACGGAGCTAAAATTTGGTCTGAGAAATTTCGGATTATACTACTTGCTGGGTTCGCGAATTTTTCGGAAAAATCTCAAAGTGAGCAAGTAGTAAAGTCGACGATAAGTCAGACGGAGCTAAAAGTCGGTCTGAGAAATTTCGGATTATACTACTTGCTGGGTTTGCAAATTTTTCGGAAAAATCTCAAAGTGAACAAGTAGTAAAGTCGACGATAAGTCAGACGGAGCTAAAAGTCGGTCTGAGAAATTTTGCGTTATACTACTTGCTGGGTTTGCAAAATTTTTCTGAAAAATCTCAAAGTGAGCAAGTAGTAAAGTAGACGATAAGTCAGACGGAGCTAAAAGTCGGTCTGAGAAATTTTGCGTTATACTACTTGCTGGGTTTGCAAAATTTTTCTGAAAAATCTCAAAGTGAGCAAGTAGTAAAGTAGACGATAAGTCAGACGGAGCTAAAAGTCGGTCTGAGAAATTTCGGGTTATACTACTTGCTGGATTTGCGAATTTTTCGGAAAAATCTCAAAGTGAGCAAGTAGTAAAATCGACGATAAGTCAGACGGAGCTAAAAGTCGGTCTGAGAAATTTCGGGTTATACTACTTGCAGGGTTTGCGAATTTTTCGGAAAAATCTCAAAGTGAGCAAGTAGTAAAGTCGACGATAAGTCAGACGGAGTTAAAAGTCGGTCTGAGAAATTTTGCGTTATACTACTTGCTGGGTTTGCAAAATTTTTCGGAAAAATCTCAAAGTGAGCAAGTAGTAAAGTCGACGATAAGTCAGACGGAGCTAAAAGTCGGTCTGAGAAATTTTGCGTTATACTACTTGCTGGGTTTGCAAATTTTTCGGAAAAATCTCAAAGTGAGTAAGTAGTAAAATCGACGATAAGTCAGACGGAGCTAAAAGTCGGTCTGAGAAATTTCGGGTTATACTACTTGCAGGGTTTGCGAATTTTTCGGAAAAATCTCAAAGTGAGCAAGTAGTAAAGTCGACGATAAGTCAGACGGAGCTGAATACGAATGCTTTATCTTTATATAGCTTTCAAGAATGAAAATTTTGCGGCAAAATTTCCAAGTTGGCAAGTAGTACAAGTCAGCGTAGAGTCAGACAGAACGAAAAGACAACCTGAAGCTATTGGTTTTCTCCATTTACCAGCAGAATCACATTTCGGCAAAGATTTGGCAAGTAGTACGAGCCAGTAGAAAGTCGAGCAGAGCGAAAGATGCAGCTCAATCGTTTCACCGTGGAATTTGGAGTGAGGAAAGGATTTATTAAATAAATAATTCAAATTTGTAGAAGCACACAGTTTTATTTTATGATATATGATACAAATAATGTTGTGTAATACAAAAAATGAGTAAAGAATTTGTTAAATCTAAAATACTGTTGAAATTCTTTCCTGCTCCTGTATTGCTTGTCCTGTGCATGCACTGCCTGCTCTGTGGCTGCTCTGGCTATGTGTTGTATCTCTTATATCTGTCTTGCGTCTGTACTGCATGTCCTGCGCCTCTCCTGCCTGTCCTGTTCTGACACTGCTTGTCCTGCGCATGCACTGCCTACCCTGTGGCTCTTCTGCCTGTCCTACGTCCGTACTGCCCGTCCTGTATTATTGGTTTACTCCACTTATAGACTGCAGCTCATTTCTCGAAAAATTTAACAATTTGTCCAGTTATACGAGTCAGCGACAAGCCAGACAAAGCGAAAAGTCTGAAATTATTCCAACATGAAATTCAGGATCAGGCAGGACAGGATTTATTAATTACATACTCATAGTCTTAGAAACACACAATCTTATTTTATGATGTGAAATATCAATAATGAATAAAGAATTTCTTAAAACTCAAACACTGTTCAACTTTTTTAACCGTTACCCTTATACACTCCGATTCCATAATCCACAAAGGATTAATTCTATCCTCGCCAAACCAAAAAACATTCATTTCATCGCAAAACAACAATCCATAAATTCTCATCCAATCCACACAACTAAACACCAACAACTCAACCTCCTCCGCCGTTAAATTGCAGAGCCCTTTGAAGGACTCCACAATCAGCCATCACAGTACGTTCCTGGACAGTGAGGCGGCATCGAAACTGGGGAATAAGGTGGGACTGCCAGAGCGGAGGTGGTGGAGGTGGTGGTGGTGGTGGTGGCGGTGGTGGCGGCGGCGACAAAGAAGGATGCGCAGGTGGCACACAGAGCACGGCGCCAGCGTCGCCCTCGCGAAATCATGAATGAAAACGGGCGAGCGGCCAGCGCTGCTGCGTGCTATCTTGCAGCCACCGCGTATGGATCTACGTATACTCTGTCGCCTCTCTTCCGAGAACATACACACACAGCTACGTGACGTTCTCCGGGAATTCCCGAGCTCCATCCAGCGCGCTCTTTTGCCCGCCGGTACCTTTTGTGCAAATGCGCCAGGAAAAGGTGAATCGCACGCCCTTCCGCCCTATGTATCGTCGAGATCGTGATCGTGAACGTTGATTTGTGCATGGTGTTATTAGCAAGAGATATGTCACTGTGAAATAAATTAATAATGTAGATATACTAGTGATGTGATGAGTGGTTTGATTTATTGGCTTGAATGATGATCGTTATCCAGGGTGATTAAATGATTTATTATAAATACGATAGATCTGTATGATTGAATTTCTGTGAGTCGGGTGTTAGAGAAAATTTAGTTTTATTATTCACAATTGATGAGACAATTGTAAAATTTTTGGAAAAAGAAATTTTTTATTAATGATGAGAGAGGGGACTTGGAGATTTTGGAGAAGATGAAATTTTGGGGATTGATCTCGTGATTGTATGATGGAGGTTGTGGGATGTCGGATGATTTTGTGTTTGATGAAACAATATGGATGGATTGTGATGGCAAAGATTTTTATGTGAAGATAGATCTGTGGGAGAAAATTCTAGGTGAAACTAGGTGTGATGATTTCTGCATGGAAAGTTTCTTTACGGAGTACTACGAATGAGAGATATATTTTGACTTAAAGAACTTCACGATTTTGTAAAGATGAAAATAAAATGAAATTTACACTTTCTGCTAAAACCGCTGTCTTTCGATGGTGCTATCGAATTTCTGATGGCATTAGTTCCTTGGCGACGTTATGCTTCCTCGCATGCACTCACGAAAAGCACCTTTTCACGTGGATCAATAAAAGGATCGGATACCCTTTTGCGAGTGACTAGTTCTAATTACAAAGTACGCTGAAATCGAGCGTGGTCTAATATTACCCGGTAGCATGCCATGACGAGGAATAGATCATTAGTCATAGCAATGTATATCCTGAAATGTATTTCCCATGCGATACAATTTGCTTTAACGCAAACTCGTTCTTTGCAAATTGTAAAGCTCCGCATTATTACATCAGATTACATTTCCTTGTCTATAAAATTATTTTCTTGTGATTTCAGAAATTTTCTTCAATGAATATTCTTCAGAATTCTTTGAAATGATATTCCTTTGAAACGCTTCATTTTTCACAATATTTATTAAGTTGAAATTGTGACATTACGACTCACTGTTTTCGTGCTTCAAAATTCAATATTTCCAGCATATACCTCAAATTACTTTTCAATGAACACAATTTTTCTAAAAGAAAAAAAGGTTTTATTCACAATTGTTTAATTGGTGTAGTCTTTTTGTTTGGATATTTGTACAATATGATTGATATGTTCCGAATAACGCAAATTTCAATTAATTCTTCATTAAACTCCATTTAAAGTAATGAGTTTAACGTGATTTTTAAACGTTTAATTGCAAAGAATTTCATGATTTTGAAGATCTAAATTGTAATATTTAGCAAAGGTAAAAAATTAACTTTTGCAGAATAGAAAAGTAGATGTGTCTTGTATTAACTTAAAGTAATTACATAAATGTGTGCGATACATTTACCAAATATCGATTTTATTACATTCATGAAAACGGGAATGAATAGCTCAAAATATATGTCTTTTAGTGAAACCTTTAGCGTGGAATAATTTAGCACTAGGTTCTACGTATGAACTGCATTCTCAATATACAGTAATCTTCTTTTAAATACATCAAAATTTTTAACAGTTCAATTAACCCCTTGCCCTACGATTTGTTTTGTCACTGTCTCCACTATAGTTTGGAATTTAATTAATAAAAAAGAATTGATCAGTGGTTCTTGATATACCGTTTAATTTAATGTAATATTAATGTTTGAAAAATAATATTATCCCGTCGCGTTTCATTAATATTTCCAATTTAATAAAACTTGAAAATTTCCTATCTCATTTACCTCTTGACGAGTGTCACTCGTCATTGTATGGCAAAGGGTTAAGTATTAAAACATAATCATAATCGTATCATTTTCACCTAGTTATCTTCTACATTCTTCAAATTCTTATTTAAACATCTCTCCACGATTCAAATCCAATTAACGTAAAACGAAAGAATGGAAGAAAAAAGAAATTGTAAAGTAACGAATATCATTTTAATCCGATTACGATATTTATCGCACACCATTTTTAAATATTAATACCCCCTCACAACAACTTGAAAAGTTTTATCCTCAATATCCAGTGCCATAGATCCACGAATTACATTCTGTTTCAGTTATTCTCTACCAATATCCACCACATTTCGAGTACGAATCAGCGGGAAAGGGGATGAAAGATTAAAACACGCAAAAAGCTTTCACCTCGATTTTCCACAGTTCATGGATTACTTTCGAGTGCGAGGTATTTGTCCGTTCGCGACAGTATAAAAAGTTCTTAACCATGAGCACCATAGACTGAATCAATAAAGGGTAAATTACGGTCTATCGAAAATTTTTAAATAACAGTATAGAAATTTCCATCTATTAAAAAGAATTCGTTTAAAGAGGTATTTTCATTTTTCTTTATGTATTATATTTTAGGAATTCTTATAAATTATTTAGGCCAGCCAAAAATTTTCTTTTGACACTTTCTCAAAAGTTTGCACATCAATGAACCAGATTAAGGAAGAATTTCCAAAGGTGCCGAAATACCAAACTTTTGAGGGTACGATATATTCATTAATAATTTTTAGAAAATTTCCAAAATGTGAGTGGAGAGGATTTGAACTCGGGCCCACTGATTTCGCATCTGACCCTCGAGTTCTCAATACACCATACTCCTCTTAAATGCAACGATCATTCCTCCTAAAGCTCACTGTTTTAAATGGGTACCGAACCTCTGAGCGTACGATATATTAATTAATAACTTTGACAAAATTTCAAAGAGATGACTGAACAGGATTTGGACTCGGATCCACTGATTGTGGGTCTAACTCTTGAGTTCTCGACACACCATACTCGTCTTAAATGCAACGATCATTTCTCCTAAATCTCACTGTTTTAAATGGGTATCGAACCTCTGAGGGTACGACACATTAATTAATAATTTTGACAAAATTTCAAAGATATGACTGGACAGGATTTGGACTCGGGCCCACTGATTTCGCATCTAACTCTCGAGTTCTCGACACACCATACTCCTCTTAAATGCAACGATCATTTCTCCTAAAGCTCGCTGTTTTAAATGGGTACCGAACCTCTGAGTGTACGACACATTAATTAATAATTTTGACACAATTTCAGAGAGATGACTGAACAGTATTTGATCTCGGACCCACTGATTTCGCATCTAACTCTCGAGTTGTCGACACACTATACTCCTCTTAAATGCAACGATCATTAATTAAATTCATCAAATCATTAACATTAATTAATAATTTTGACAAAATTTCAAAGATATGACTGAACAGGATTTCAACTCGGGCCCACTGATTTCACATCTAACTCTCGAGTTCTCGACACACCATACTCCTCTTAAATGCAACGATCATTTCTCCTAAATCTCACTGTTTTAAATGGGTACCGAACCTCTGAGGGTACGATATATTAATTAATAACTTTGATAAAATTTCAAAGAGATGACTGAACAGGATTTGAACTCGGGCCCACTGATTGCGGATCTAACTCTCGAGTTCTCAATACACCATACTCCTCTTAAATGCAACGATCATTTCTCCTAAATCTCATTGTTTTAAATGGGTACTGAACCTCTGAGGATACGATATAGTAATTAATAATTTTTAGAAAATTTCCAAGATGTGACTGGACAGGATTTGAACTCGGGCCCACTGATTTCGCATCTGACCCTCGAGTTCACGACACACCATAGTCCTCTCAAATACAATCATTAATTCTCCCAAAACCTACTATTTTAAATGGGTATCAACCCACTGTCGGCACGCTATGTTGATTGATAATATTGACAAAATTTCCATCAGGTGACCGGAGAGGATTTAAATTTAGGTCCACTGAATATGAATTTGACCATTGAACTCCCTAACCACTATAGTTCCCTCAATTGCAACTATCATTTCTTTTAAGTCCTATTGTTTTAAATGTTTACCAAGTCACTTCTCACCGAAGCAGGAAAAATTTCCCAAACCTGACGGAAGAGGATTTGAATTGAAATCCATTAATTACGACTTACCTCCGTAATCATTATAGCCGCGGTAAAATCCGTATGAAAAAGACGGGGTTGCACTGGTGCCTCGAAGCTGGTTTAAAAATAAAGGACACATCATGGAAGGACGAGTGGAAGAGAGACAGTCAGAATGCATCGAGTGACTCACGCGAGCGAGATATGCGAAAGGAAGTCCGCTCGACCTTCTAGCCTCCTAATAAATGCGAATACCAGATTCTCGAAATATAAATGTTTCCCGGGAGAAGCCGCGCGCAAAGGCGAGCATCAAATTTGCGTCCGAGTGGTTTGTAAAGCTGGAATTCGTACTCGTTGCTATGAATGTTATATCTTTTTTTCCTTCTTTTATAAAGGAAAAATGATATCCTGAGAAATTGCACAGCTTTTTTGAGTCATCATGTATTTATATATAGCTTGGTAGCTAGTCAATGCTTGGATTCTTGATTCGATATTTCTGAAGAATTTATGATTCTATAAATTAATTATTAATCGATTATTAATTCAGTGAATTTACAGAAATTAAATAAATAGTTTAGAAGTGGTTCTTACATTTTCGATATAGAAGTATTCTCTTACATTTTGCAAGATAGGCGTAGATAAGTTAGTGGTATTATGCACTAAAAAATTCCGGAACATTTTTAATGAATATAGAACAGGTTAGTTTGTCGACCTTGACAGATCTAGTGTTAAGAGAGAGAATGCACAGATTGCAGCATTGTGCAACGTTGTGCAAGGGAAAAATAGTATTTCATGGTTTGGCAGTGGTGTCAGTGATTCCTGAAAAGATAGGACTTACAATCAGAGTCAGACAGAAAGTGTTATAAGGTGGCTGTGATGAATGAGGAATTAAAGCTTTGTAGGTACTTCAAGCTAGCAGGGCTTTAACACTAGAACTACCTGGCCTCAAATCTATCATATTTTAATAAATGAAATAAGTACTTTGAAAAAGGGGGAATAAAGCGGCGGAAAATTTGATCGATTGGCTGATTTATGTTTATTGATATAGACGCAGAATATTTATTCTATTACTCTCATGTAAACTTGGAGAATTTTTTGAAAAAATTGTGTACCAGTCATTTTGACTGGTTTGGTAGTTCTAGTGTTAATAATACTGATAAATTTTGTCTGTAATATCTTATATATAATATAAGATACTCGATTGTTTTTACCATAAGTGTTGGTATTATCGCATTGAAAAAAGTGTGGAAGGGCATCCAAAACATTGTTTATTTTCTGACATCTATACAAATAATTTCAAGACATACTGAGAGCATAAAAATCGTTATGATACAAGTAAAATGTAGGAAACTATTGGATTCCATTTTAAAACGTTATCAAATTACTTTCGTTAATGACAGATATTGCATCCAATCTTCATTAAAGATATCTGGTGCATTTTAATTCGTACGGCAAGACGTCTTAATTAAGCTAATTGTAATTTGGAATAATTCTTTCTTACAAATAAGAAAATTTAAATCTTCTCACGGTATTGTAAAAACTGAGGCAGAATTAAATGTCATTGCATGCCATTCAATAATACTACAAACCCATAAAACCATCTCCTTACGTCATCCTCCACATGGCCAGTATAAAATATCATTTATCCTGCATCGCATGAAAAATACAAACTTCCAATCCCAACTAAAGAAACCCAAACCACAATTTTGATCAATTGAAATCAAAGTCCATAGAAATCCTCAACATCTACCAAGAAACTCTCTCCCGTGAGCCCGTACCAAAGTATCTACACCCACGACAACCCTAATAATCCATTAAAATAAACAAAACCCCATTTCTTACAATCTCTAAAACAACTTACAATTCCCACAGTAAAATTTACGTCCCAAAATCATCAACGAATTTCTATCAGCAGGACCGAAGTTTCACGTCGGTTGCAGAAACTCGTGTAAAACCGTGTGCTGCGACTCGAGTATCAAATGAGTGAACGAAAGAGTCGCAAAGCAAAGACGAAGAAGGGCAAAAGGGTAGGGGCAAGTCACTACTATGTCTGTATAGGTGCGGAAGCGAAAGAGAAACAGAGCCAACAAGTGCAAGCGAAAGAGAGCTGCTGAGGCGGTCAAACAAGTTAATGAATGAACGAACGAACGGTGGGCGGGGCTTCGAAGGTTCTTCCGTCGTGCTTTCCACGTCGTCGTCGTCGTCGACACGGAGTTGTTGTAATCACGTTTCGGAAGAAGCCAGTCAAGAGGAAAACCAACGAAAATCGGCAATCACCCTACGCAAGCCAATGGTATGGAGGACGAACGTGTGCGTGGACGAACGGACTTAACCCCGGATCAACGTGTGTACCAACGTCCCTGATATTGATTTTGTTCGCGTATCCGAGTACGAGAGTACCCTCTGTACGATCGGAGGACAACGAATGATAATTGAGAATTGGTAGAATATTCAATTGCCACGGATTCTGGATTTTCTTGTGTAGAACTTCACCCGAGTCGAAAATTTTAAGCCCAAAATCCTCCGAAATTACCAAATAACTTAGGATATTTAGGCTGAATATGGAAAAATATGTTACATACAAAAGAATACAAATTTTAATTTCACAATCGCCCTAAACTTTTTAATTTTTGCCAGTTTTGCCTAGTTTAGGATCAATTTAGGCTTCATACAGCTCAAAATAATCCTCAGCATTTTATAATGAGGAATTTTAGAATTGGATTGGAATTGGAGTGGAATGATCTAGGTCCAAAAAATTCTCAATATACTAAAAATTAATTTGATTTTAGGTGATTTAGAATTTATATGAAATAAAATGATAATTTAATTCCTACTTGCTCCTGAAAACCCTATTTTTAGAATATGAGTCGACAGACTTGGAACTTCCGAAATATTTTTAGGGGATGTCAGATTAAATTGTAATAAAAATTTTACTTGATCAGTCCATATAACTCCTAAAAATCATATTTACAGGACTTTGAGGCGCGTAGACACACTAGTTGAGGATTTTGAGGTTCAAAATGGTATACATAATTAAGCGGCAAATGAGAAAAAAAAGAATCTAGGATTTGAAGCTACTTTTTAGGCTGGACTTTTCGACTCGAGCATGCTTCGTTGGATTCTCTTGGGTTTGTTTTCTTTTTGTTGATAATTTCAATGGTTTTGGAATGTATCGAGGATTTTCTTTGCGGTAGGTGTTTAGAGTTTGAAGAATTGGAGGATGCTTGGAAATGATTTTCGAATTTTATTCAATTTTAGGAAATAAGGACAGAGGAGGGAAAGTAATTAATCAGAAGTGTAGGTTATAAGAGTAGTTGCGTTAACCCTACTGTTCTGCTTGGAGGTCTTTATGACTTGACATGGAGATTACATTTTAACAGGTACTATGTTTCTAAGTATAAGGTTTTGATATCCAATGTATTTAATATTTATATCTATCTGTTTGTATATTTTATGTTTCTTAAAATGTGAACCTTTTTAAGAAGGAATAGGAATGTGAGATAGAAATGAGCAGAACAGTAGAATTAAGAATTATGGAATGAAAAGATATTTTGGATGAGGGGAATTTGAAGTGTAAGATATATTTGGAATACCTACTGTAGTACTTTTGTATGAATTTGACCCTCTCTAGTACGAATTTGTTGTGGTATCTGAAGAGCAATTTCTCAATGGCACAATTAGAAACTCATAAAAATACAGTTTCAAGTGATGGATTAAATTTGATTTTTAAATATTGAATTTTCAAAGAATTATATGAGTTTTTTGATATTTGACAAAGTTAAAATATTGTCTTTGAAGAATAGAAACTTAGAAGTGTCTTGCATTACCTAAAAGGCACAGAGGTCCATAGAGGGTTAAGGAATATTTTTAAAAATCTGGCATTTTCACGGTGGCAGTGTGAACAATTTTATTCGAGATTAAGCTGAAGTACATTTCCAAACATTTCACATCCGTCTGCATGGAGTTGCCCGCATAGACGTGATCAGGATTTTAATTATATGAGCATCCAAATTACCCGTATCGCGTAAACGTATCTGGGCTACCAAATTTCTATAACGCCTGCCTGCTATGCTGATTAGAATCCACTGTACACGAGGGAACAATAACATTCAATTTATCATACGCATACAAATATTCCAACGTGATTCCTGTTCGATCACGAATCGCAGATTAATCGTTGATCAGTTTACTGCGAAACTGTTACCCCCAATTCCTATAAAATCCATGGGACCAATACGAGGACACAAATAATCTGTCATAATAAACGTAATGAAGTCAGTCCTATTTTCCCTTATTTTTCTCACATCAGCAAATAAAATGTGCAGTATAATTTTAATCAAATAAAAATATTATTTTTCCGAAATATGACAATTTTTTTCGTTGAAGTCATATTATATGTTATAAATTGTATAATTGCTTTTAAACTAAAGTTCTCCCGAGAATTACTAGGAATAGATCCTCAAAAATTTAGAAAGAAAAATATGCAAATTGGAGAAAAAAGTATATTAAATTCGGATATTATAGTCACCAAAGAATTATGACATAATACATTTTAATCTTTAACGCGGTAACTGTTAATAATATCACATTGTGTTATAACAGAGACTATAGGATTGAACCGGTAATTGTATACAACAATGAAACAATGAAATCAAGGAAGTACCGTTTCGATCGCTGCCATAATCTTCGAAACGACCAAATAACCGGCCTTTTCATATTGCGTGATAGTACACGATTTCACTGACATAAACTACTTATTTTTATTCCTGCTCCACCGACAGAAGAATAGTACCAATGCAAAGTTCCAATCGGTATAACTCTAATCCAATCATGTAACATAGAGATTGAAATAAATTTTTATCGCCTTAGAATCATCTTTTCTTCTTTTTGTATCATTTGACCCATGACCTACAATTTTAGATTTGTTCCCAACAATAGACATACAAGACAGGGAATAGAATTGATGATTGTAGCTTGTTGAAAATTTTTCCTGCAGTGATATCACATATATTGATAAGTGCCCAAACTATGAAAAAGTGCACAAACTTTTCATGCTACCTGCTACCTTCCTGTCCAAACTGTAGAGAAAAAGTTCTCCATGTAATTCTCAACACATTAACACTAGATTTACGGAGTCAATTTAGCTCATTAATAGTTGAATTACTATATATGGACCGTTTATTTTGAAAGTGGTGTAAATCCATTTTTTGTTGTTTCGAGAAAATTAAAGGTTAGCATATCCGTCAATTAAAAAATATTGGTTGATTATAATATGTCCGACAATGTTTCTACAAATTTATCGATATGTAATTTGATTATAGAAATGTCTTTTAGGCGAATTTAACTAAAATAATGTATATTTACAGGCTGCAAATGGACTTGCACCACTTTCATAATTAATCAATTGTAAGAATCATATAATTTTCTAGTTTGAAAACTCAAATAACACTTAAAATATATTTCATGTTAATCCAATATTGTTTATAGATAATAAGAAGAAATAAAATAGAAGTAGTACTTTTTATTTTGAACGTTAATTATATTTATATATTGTTAAACTCGACATAAGATATTGGTATTATTTATTTTAGCTCTTCTTATGACAGTGTTTTGAAATTTTCAGTAACAATATCCTCGACTGACGAAGATTCTACCTCTATAATTCTTTTTCCCTTTTTGCGTTTCATTAATTTGTTTACCATAGTGGAATTAATTCTCCGACTCTCAGATTACTCCTTTGTTTATACTCATGAGTTTTACTTCTGCGTGTATTTATTCAAAATTAAACAAACTAATTATTGCCATAAAATAATATTATTATAACATGATATTGGTTTGCCACTTCTTCTTATCTGTATCACTATTTGATGTTAATATGAAATTCTTCATTTTTGGAGAAAAATGAAGTACGTAACCTTAAAGTAACTTTCGAAGTGTTAAATAAAACGAATATAGCCACCAGTGGCCCCTGACCCCGCAACCTGTCTATGGAAATTGGACTAACACCATTTTCATAATCAATGGCTAAGCAATTTCTTTTAGCGGCCAAATTTAAACTGAACAAAACAATAGCATTTTTAAGAACTCAAATATTTTCTTGTTATGAATAAAAAGTTTACACTAAATTAAGAATGAATTGCGTAATACTTCATTTTTTTTAAATGGACTTACACCACTTTTAAAATAAACGGTCCATATATTGGTTGGTTAATTTTTTAATTATAAATCTTTAATTCCAATTGAATTTGAACTATTTTCGTTGCAAAAAACTTCAATTTTCTTGTATGAGTCTAATTGGCTTACGTTAGAAAAATTGGTATATCAACATTCGTAAATCTAGTATTAATGTAAACATACAAACCTACGTCTCTCATAAAATAAAGAAATACTTCAGAAGACCTTGAATTCAAACCCATTAGTCGAAAAACCAATCCTTTAACTCCACATCCACCACAATCCTATAAACTTTTCCAAGTTACATTACAACATTGCAACGTTTAAAACGACCCAACAGTCAACCCCTTACACGACAATACCTCCGTTCAATGGCTCCAACGAACAACGGAACCCCCGTACACCATGACAAAGAACTTGCTCACTTCGATTTTCGTTTCCACAAGAATTCGTATTACCCGTAAAGTATAATCCCCTTCACAAATACAACTCTATTCCTTTCCATGTCACTACAATCAAATGGTAACACTATTACATCATCATATCTCTTTGTAAGCTTGCAAATACCTCAATATCATAGATCCAAATGTTTAAATCCATCCATTGAAACGATTCAGAAAA
Source organism: Cerceris rybyensis (assembly GCA_910591515.1). Classification (NCBI taxonomy): domain Eukaryota; kingdom Metazoa; phylum Arthropoda; class Insecta; order Hymenoptera; family Crabronidae; genus Cerceris; species Cerceris rybyensis. The sequence goes on from OU342790.1 coordinate 20,591,285, forward strand.
ACTATCATAAAGTTCTCCATGTACAAGCAGCGGACATTGTTCCTTCTCATCATACGGGTGCTAAAGTACTCATTCAAATGATTCACGCGAGCGTAACGAAGTCCTGAAATGTGTACACCGAAAATATCGTCCATTGATCTCTGCCTGAAGCTAGATGCTCTCTCGAGTAGTCGAACAGAGGTAGGATATATCGAGAGGTCTAACGCACGGCGTGCTGTGCGGAAGGTTTCCAGGGCGGTGGAGGTTCCACCGCTGCCACCGCCACCACCGCCACTGTCACCGCCGGGGGTGGGTCGATAAATGCCGACGTGGAGAGCAGGAGCGCTTTTGCCGCCCTAGCCGCAGCACCACCGCCCCGATATTTGCGCGCCACTCCTCCCCCACCTTCTCTCTCTCTTTCTTGCTTTCTTTTCTTTTTTCTCTTGCTCTCTTTATGCCTTCTTCCTTTTTTTTCTCTCTCTCTGGAGAGTTTTCCTTTTCTTACGTTTCTTACACCCTCTCTTATGACTTTCTGTTTTTTTGTGTGGCTTTCTTCGTATTATTATATTCTTGATATTTTCACGGTTGGTTTATTCTTACTTCTTTATTCTAGGCTTTTGCTATTTTAACATTTTGTTTCATTTTAGTTATATTTGAATTGTATTTTTGTTCTTTTATGGAGTCTTTTGTATTGGAAATTCTGTCTAGTTTTCTATTGATGGGTTTATGGTTTTTGCTTTTTATTATTGGTTAGCTTTTAGTTTTGAGTATCTTCTTTTGTTTTCTTTTTTTTTTCTTATTTCATTTTCGTCTTTTACCATTTCTCTCACATTCTTTCTCTCAGCTCGCCAACATTTCCGCTATTTCCTCTAATGTATCTTTTTCCAACAATTCCTGGCGTAGATACGTGTTCCTTTATTTTCTTCGTAGACGCTCCTTTTTCCTTACATTTCTTCTCCGCCGTTTCATTTTCAGCTCGACGATGGTCACCGCATCGAATTCACGATCCCGTGCCAAGAGCCGGAATCGATCGCAAAGAATGAATTTCACTCGAGCTACGCAACTAACCTTCGTGCGGTACAACGAACCAGTGTTGTTAATTTTTAAGGCCGACACGTGTGCCGAGGAACGACCGGAAGTCGCTGGGAGACTGAAAAGGTTGGGACAGAACGGAAGAGCGAACGATAAATTAAGCGAAATTTTCGGGGCTTCGAGAAACTCCCTTGTTCCGTAGCACTTATCGTTACATAGAAAGATTGACGTTATTCAAGACGATGGTTAAACAAGTCCTACGATAAGAACCGAATAACTTCCTCACTTTCAACGAAACCATAAATTGTTGTATGTTGTAAATATTCTAATTTTCAATAAACTAATGTATCTGGGACAACTAATTTATTACTTGAACCGAATAATATATTTTATTTTAACGAATCCACAAATTAGCGAATTCTGCGGATTTCCGAATTTTTAATCAACCAACGTCAGAATTAATTGGGGTCGAATAATTTTTATAAACTAACGTACCAGTGAGAACTGATCTATACCAGAACCAACTAACGTATTTAATTTCAATTAAACCACAAATTAGCGAATTCTGCGGTTTTCCGAATTTTTATTCAACCAACGTCCAAGTTAGTTAGGGTCGAACAATTTTTATAAACTAACGTATCTATGAGAACTGATCTATACCAGAACCGAATGACATATTTAATTTCAACGAAACCACAAATTAGCGAATTCTGCGGATTTTCGAATTTTTAATCAACCAACATCAAGGTTAGTTGGTGGCGAAACAATAATTTTTATAAACTAACGTACCTGTGAGAATTGATCTATACCAAAACCGAATGACGTATTTAATTTCAACGAAACCACAAATTAGCGAATTCTGCGGATTTCCGAATTTTTAATCAACCAACATCAAGGTTACTTGGTGGCGAGACGATAATTTTTATAAACTAACGTACCTGTGAGAACTGATCTACGACCAAAACCGAATAACGTATTTAATTTCAACGAAACCACAAATTAGCAAATCTTGCGGATTTCCTAATTTTTAATCACCCACCGTCTGATTTAATTGTGGTTTAAATAATCATTTTTATAAACTAGCATACCTACGATAAGAAGTCTACGATAAGGAGCGAATAACGTGTTTAACACTAGACCTACCGGCCTCAAATTTAACATATTTTAATAAATTAAATAAGTACTTTGAAAAAGGGGGAATCAAGAGGCGGAAAATTTTATCGATTGGGTGATTTATGTTTATTGATATAGACGTAGAATATTTATCCTATGACTTTTATGTAAACTTGGAGAATTTTTTGAAAAAATTGTGTACCAGTCATTTTGACTGGTTTGTTGGTTCTAGTGTTAATATCAAAGAAGTCATAAATTAGCGAACTTTACGAAATTCCTAACTTTTAATAAAACAACGCCTGAGTTATATAATATGTTTAAACAAAGTAACGTACGTTAATGAGAATATTCTCCAGAGCAACAAAGTATGTGTACCATAATAATATTTTTTATTCGGTGAATTTCTTCAGAAGAATATCGCAACAATATAAGTTCTGAATTATTCAATGATATGTCGTTTCCATGAAAGGCAATGTCGCTTCGAAAAGGATTGAGATACTTCGTGCAATTCCTCTGAAAATTTCGAATTTTCCATTCAGGAACAGTTTCGGTGTGCACGTGCAACGTGTTAAATGTGATATTAATTAGTCGACTAAAATTTAATTAATTAGCCACGTGAATTATAATATCGGCACGTTCGAGCGATCGGTAAAATCAATGTTGAATTTAGTGGAATTTCGTTCACGAATGCAAAAAATTTATAATATGCGAAATATACTATTCGACACGAGGCACTTGAGAATATTACGCTCAATGACTGTTTCGATATTGAATGACCCAATTGTATACAACGGCTTACAATCACGCTTCATCAGCATATCGAACACCTGTACAAAGTGTCGCCGAAATTGTTTCAGCTGTCTCAAAACACGATCAGGTTGAAATTTCGTCGTACACCAGGCGATCGGATTAAGGATTTCGCGAAACCAGTCTTTTCCTCATGGAGAACACTCTCGTCGCAGAGTTTCCTTCAGCATTTGCATATATCGCATGCACGTTTCAAGTTTTTCCTGAATTCTCGTATAATCGCCGAATGTCCAAAGCATCTCATTATATCGAAGAAATCGTGATCGTTTAACAATTTTTCGTAGAAAGGAAAGTGGAAGACATGAAAGTGCATCTTGATTTCGTAATTTACACGTGAATTACTCATGATCGCTCGAGACATGAGAACTATTATTAAATGCGGCAATTAGCGATCGTTTCCACGTAAATAAAAAGGTTCTGATCGAAAAGTGGTTTATTAATACATGACTAAGAGGCTATGGTGAAAAAGAAGACAACGAAGTAAACCTCAGTGCAATTAATAGTCCAGGGTACCAAATTCATGGGTAACTTTTGCAACATTTTTATTAAATTATTAATCGGTATATCATGGCTACGGTAGTTTAGAACTCTCCTAGAATAGTAAATCCTAGTATTGAATGGCCTTAGCAAATAATTGGGCTATGGTGAAAAAGAAGACAACGAAGTAAACCTCAGTGCAATTAATAGTCCAGGGTACCAAATTCATGGGTAACTTTTGCAACATTTTTATTAAATTATTAATCGGTATATCATGGCTACGGTAGTTTGGAACTCTCCTAGAATAGTAAATTCTAGTATTAAATGACCTTAGCAATTAATTGGGCTATGGTGGCAAACATAACAAAGCCTATAATCACAATTAACGGTGTAGGATCCAAACTCTTGACCGCCTCTACATTTTTTTCTAAATTATTAATTGAAACGCCATAGCTTTGATGATTGGGGACCATCCTAGAATAGTAAATCTTAGTGTGAAATGACCTTAGCAGTTAACTGGGTTCTGATGGAGAAAATAATAAACATTCTAGTCACCACCAGCAGAGTAAAGTTCAAATTTCTGATTACTTCTGCAAAATTTTTTCTTAATTATTAATTAACATGCCTTAGCTTTGGCAATTCGGGACTTTTCTGAAGAAGATATACTATAATTTTACTTTATAATTATGCTTGCTATATTGTATTGTTCCAATTGATGGATAGCGTGGTGAACAAATTTCCTCCGTATTGATAGAGCAGTTTGTTGCGATGCTAACTTGTGTTTTTTTTTCTCATTACACGAAATAATTAAATTTCAATTCGACCACTATATCGATAGGAATCATTGACAACGATATGTTTGTTCATAGATTCACATATTATTCTGAAAAATTAAGATACTGTATTATATTTAACATATCAGAATTCCAAAAACAAAAATAATTTGCCAAAGCAGTATCAATTACCAGATAGTACAAAATTATGGCTTACAAAATACTTGCAGCTATTATGCCATTTATTTAAATTATTGTGTCACAAACAAAAGGTGTAACTGTACGAAATAAAATCTGTTGTTATTATGTTTCTTTTTTTATTCTCCTATCTATGCAATTAATAAGGAAACGAGCAGCTCGTTTTAGCTTCGAAGGAATGAAAAGGTAAAGAAAAATTCTGCGGACGTTTTGGAATTTGATTTCGACGGAATTACAAAATTGACTCATGGCGGGAGAAGCAAATAAATTGAAAGTGCTTCGCATTCCTCTCAACGGAGCTCCATATTTGTATTCCGTTTTCGAGGAACTAATTTAAAATCATAACGGCTAGTGATACACATACACGTATTTAAATAGCCATTGTATTTAAATGCAGCGCTATAAGCTCGACAATACGGTGAAATAAAACTCATTAAAATTGAAGCAATCGATGTGGCGTTTGGCAACCAATTTTGAGAAATATTAAAATCACTTTTGAAACGCGGAAAAACATTTGCGTTAAATCATTACCATTCTCATACATCACGGTTTATTATAACACGAAGTACGAACTTATTTAAAATAATTATAATCCTGTTAAACAACTCATTTATTTTCAATTATCCGTCGTACAGACATTTAGAAATATCTGTATCTGTATTTATAAAACTAACAAATTTTACCCATATACTTCACCTCGCTTCACTTGGATTGGTAATTAGTAAATTTTCTCATATGCAAAAGACTAAAACTTCTAAAATTTCCAAATTGAAACTGAGCAAGCTGAATATGCTTTGGGGTAAAAAATATAAGGAATTAGGTCATTAGTAGTTTCTTACTTTTTCGATAATTATAATTCATTGCACTGAATTATTACTAACTGAGAGTGTAGCTAAGTTCGAAAAAATTATTGAATCCTAGGTAGAAATTGATATTATAGAAAACTGGAATGGAGAAGCACCATCGACTTCGACGTAACGTCAAGAAGGGTTAAACGTAGGAGCGTTATCCGTCGAGGTGTCTCGTGAGATTTCGCATACAGATCGTCTCCTTGAATCAAGTTAAAACGGTCAAAGCGGTTGCCCACTGTCAATTAAGTGTCATATTATAACAGAAATGCAGTCGGACACAATGCTATTAGCGATTGACTGACCTCCGCATGGTTTACAGTTACCCAATATCGTGTTAGATAATCGAAGCAGCGAGTGAACTTGACTCTTTAGTACGCTCAGCAATTTTCACTTCCGTTCCCTGTTCATCTCTCTCTCTCTTTTTTATTTTACTTATGTCATATACTTATGACTTATCGTTCTTACGCGTAGCCATGCAATTTTACTGATTTTTTAATACCAAGACTGCCAAAACAGCTGAAATGACTTGTCTATAAATTTTTGATAAAAACTCTTCGAACTTGTAAGAGTATCATATAGTAGATATTCCACGTTTACCTTATAAAATATAAATTACTGAATTGATCATCTTTTTCACCTGTTGATTCCTCGTTTTCCAAAGTGTCCCTTTAACATATTGAGTTCCGTCACCACATTAATACCAGAATTATCAGGATTATATGTGTTATATTTAAATACACTAAATAAATTCATTGGAAAAAGAGGAATCCGAAGGTGAAAAAGATTATTAAACCTCTGTAGCCCGAACATTTTGTGATATTCGAGGATCAGTTGCACGATAGCACATAAAAAAATAATTAAAAATGCAATTTTAAATAACAGATTTAATTTGGTTTCTAAAAAACGAGTTCTAAAGAATTTCATGTCTTTTCCGAAGTAAATTGTAATATTTGGTAGAATTAAAAAATTCTGTCTTTGGTGCGACTTGTGTTATCTCTAAGTCACAGGGAGGACCCATAAAGGGTTAATTCTGTAATTCGTGTTATATTGAACGGATGTAAAATATATACTCTACGACTCTCCTGTAAATCTAGATAATCTTCATGAGAAAATTAGAACAAATTATTTTGATCGTCTTGTTGGTTCTACTGTTAAAAAAGATTCATAAATATCCTCCGCTATTATGTTTTCTGATTAGTATATCATAACGTTCACTAATGTCATGTAATATACTTGGAAAATATAATTTTATATTTATATCTGAACACATGTCATAGTGTCCAAACCTACACGTGTGTTAAGTGCCGGTCCCCAAGAACCATTGGATGCTGTACGTGTTCAACATGAATTATAATATTTCGTATTCTTGTTTTCTTTTGGCAATACTTGTATCTCCAGATATGCACGATATTGTGCTATCATAATAAAAAAAACAAAACTGTATTGTCTGTATTTAAAAAAAGTATAAGTTTTATACTAATCATGCGGGATGTAATAAAGGTCACATAAGATAGGGAAGTATATGTACAAGAGAAAAACGATTTAACATAAATGGCACGCAGTACGTCATTAAGCATCCCTGGATATATCGACCATGGTCACCATGGATCACTTGCTGACACTTAATTGAAAAATTTCACTTTGGTGGAATTCCAAAAATAAAATACATAATTAACCGAGTTGATCTAATATTCAACTGTATTACTTAATATTATTTATTGTTAGAATTACGATAAAGGGAATAATTGTAGTAATCATGAACTCCTTCTTTAAATTTTAATAAATTCTAAGAGACATATTGCTACATATATTTAACAGAGTGGTCCAAACTTCACTTCACCATTTCAAAATGATAATGTCTTATTTGGTATGAATTCTTTGAAACAAAGAATAGAAAAGTGGCCATTTGAAAGACACGATCTTTGAAAAAAATATTTTAATAGACAAAAGAGTTATTTTTTGTTAAAAAATGAAATCTATTATATTTAAATAAGTTAAATATGTACCTTAAAGCAAGGTAATTAAGATGTAGAAAAGATGATAGATTCGGTAATTTATGTTTTATACGATGGGCGAAGAATATTTATTCTACAGCTCTCTCATAAACCCGTAGAATTTTTGGAAAAAATTGTGTACCAGTCATTTTGGCTAGGTTAGTAAATCTAGTGTTAAATGGTCCAAAGACTTTTAAGCCATCCTGTGTTTTTCTCATAGTTAGAAATAGAAATGTTCTTTTTCCAATCTGTTTCAACATCTCATATTCGATCAGCTTTGGTATTACATAGATAAAGCAGTGAATTGCATTCGCCGGAAATCGCCTGACACATTTGCGCAATAAATATTGTGGTATTGCTGAAGTTGTTGAAATTAATTACTTCTCGTAATCCACCTAGCTGGTTTTAACACTGACTGCTATTAATTCGATGATAATACCGTGCTAGTGAACACGGACAAGATAAAAATTCCATTAGAAAAATAAACTAACATCCAAAAGTGGAATGCACATTTCCCGAGATGGGAGTTTTAATTGATGCGCAATTCAAATAATTGAATTGCCGTTTCGACAATGTGGTGATGACGCAATAAAGAGTATCAAAGGCAGCGTGCGACTGCAGGTTCACTATAGAGTTTCGAGACAAAAACAAAAGTATATATAATATTTCGTGATATTTCAGTAATTTGTACATTCTTACGTAGAATTTTCATTCAGAAATGAAAAGTGAAAAGTATCCTTAACAACGAGTCAGTCGTTGAAGATATAAATAGTGATACTAGATAACAATGAACGATATCTTTATTATCCTGTCTTTTACCAACAATGCAAATACAATGCATTGTGAAATATTGCAACTGACGAAATAAATGTCTCCGAAGCGATATTAGACTCCTTTTGAGTATTTCGTTAAAGGTAGGAATAACAGCGTTTAAATCTATTATATTTAAATATATTAAATATTAATTGATGTGTTATAAGATAGACTTACGATGTAAAATCTACGGCTCCTCTACAAACACGAGTCGATAATTTTAAGCCCAAAATCCTCCTAAATTACCAAATAACTTAGGATATTTATGCTGAATATGGAAAAATATGTTACATATAAAAGAATGCAAATTTTAATTCCACAATCGCCCTAAAGTTGTTCATTTTTGCCAGTTTTGCCTAGTTTAGGATCAATTTAGGCTTGATACAGCCCATAATAATCCTCAGCATTCTATAATGAGGAGTTTTAGAATTGGATTGGTATTGGAGTGAAATGATCTAGGTCCAAAAAAATTCTCAATATACTAAAAATTAATTTGATTTTAGGAGATTTAGAATTTATATGGAATAAAATGATAATTTAATTCCTACTTGCTCCTGAAAGCCCTATTTTTAGAATATGAGTCGACAGACTCTGAAATATTTTTAGGGGATGTCAGATTAAATTGGAATAAAAATTTTACCTGATCAGTCCATATAACTCCTAAAAATCATATTTACAGGACTTTGAGGCGCGTAGACACACTAGTTGAGGATTTTGAGGTTCAAAATGGTATACATAATTAAGCGGCAAATGAGAAATCAAAAGAATCTAGGATTTGAAGTTTCTTTTTAGGCTGGACTTTTCGACTCGGGAACTTGTAGAATTTTATAAAACATAAGTAATAGGCCATTTTGACTGGCTTGGAGAGTTCTAGTGTTAAATAGGAAAAGCCATTAAAATCCGATCAATCGACGACCTCTACAATGGAGTAACTCGTATATGTTAACCCTCTATGGGCCCCTGTAACTTTCAGGTACCGCAAGACACATCTATGTTTCTATTCTTCAAAGTCAAATTTGTAACTTTACCAAATATTATAATTTAGCTCGTGAAAATCACGAAGTTCTTTACAATTCATTGTTTAAATGGTTTGAAATTGATCTTCAAATGCGACAAAAAATTCGGACTATAGAGGGTTAAATCTGATCCTTAATTCGACCCACAGATCGAATAATGTATACTCATTAATAATACATCTTAAATGCATTAATAAATCCTTAGATATCAACAAATAAACGTTTTTAAAGCTATTTCCGATGGACTTCTCGTTAACACTAGATAACTCGATAATTAAATAAAAATGAAAATTAATGGATCCAAGTTCAAACCCCCGGCACCTCTGGAAAGTCTTTCTTGATGTAATATTTAATATAGCATGACCTCAACGTCTCTAAACCCAATTAAAACAGTAGGTCTTCTGTGAAATTAATACAACTACGGAGAATAATAAGGGAAAAGTCTGCATCGATGGTCAGTGTATTCGAGTTCAAATCCTTTCACATCAACTCTAGAAAGTATTTTTTATACGATACATATTTTATTGTTACGGTGGTTCAGAACTTATCTAAAACCTGTAAGAGTATATATAAGACGAAATAATTATAGCAATTGAAGACAAAAGTATACAATAGAAAATAGAAATGAACGTTTCCAGTTTTTTTTTATCAACACTATGTTGTATTTGGAGAACATTTCACTTCTTGCATCGGAAGCTGCAGTATGTAAAAGATTCGCTAGCATCTGCATCAAGTATAAATATTATTTCCGGAATAAAATACCACGGAAGTAATATTGTTAATCTTCGACTGAATAAGAATCGGTTAAAAATAAATGTACATATAATATCGTCGATGCGCGAGAGCGGAAAAAAGCAATTTCAGATAGTAAAGAGATGTTTCTACCTAAATGGTGCAACGTTCCCTTAAAATGGTGATGAAATATCGATTATGCCATGTAACGATGGCGTGTATCCGTTTGGCGACACTTAAAAGTTAACTTTGTAAGTGAAACTAATAACGTAAATGTCCCGGTAAGCGTTTTACGTTGAAACGAAGTTCTAAAATGTAAATGGAAAAAATATGTTTCTGGAATTATTGATCGGACGAGCATGTTTTTTTGTATGGTACCAAAAACTTCTACGATTTCATAGAATTTCATATCAGCGTAATAAAAATTTATGGAAAATCGCAAAGAAGAACAATTACAACGCACCCGTATAGAGTGATACAAATAAGTATAAATAATGATTATCTATGAAAAGTATTCAGAAAAAATGAGATCGAAATGAAGTCAATTCCTTTGATCTATTTTTAACATCATTCTATGAGACTGCATGCGGAATTAAAAATTGTTTAATTTGCGAAAATTAGTACTTGCCAATAGACACTCATAAAAGCAAATATTCCAGTATTCTGGATAAAGCTAAAAGTACCAAGATGGTCAAAGTAACCAATTACTGATTTTTTTCTAAAAATCCTGTAAACTGACAAAAGTGCTATGCAGAAAATATCACGTTAGTAGTTTATAAAGTCTCAGTAACTTAATTAATACTAGATTTGCGACAGCCGTCAAATTGTCGAGTACCTACTTTTTTCAAACTTTTTCTCAAATCAACAGAGAAGCTGTACAGTAAATATTTCACATGGATGTTATAGTATACAATTTACTTAACTGACCGTATTTTTTACCGTTTGGTCCATCTTTTTTCAAAGTGCTTATTTAGTCTATTTAACACTAGATTTACCAAGCCAGTCAAAATGACTGGTACACAATTTTTTCTAAAAATTCTACGGGTTTATGAGAGAGTCGTAGAATAAATATTCTTCGCCCATCGTATAAAACATAAATTAGCGATTCTATCATCTTTTCTACGTCTTAATTTTCCTTCCTTTAAGGTACATATTTAACATATTTAAATATAATAGATTTCACGCTGGTAAATCTAGTGTTAAATATGCCAGATTTAGCGGCTGGAAATTTAGTGTTAATAATCTGTTTCACCGTTTCATTCCTCTTTCTTCAGAACACTTATTTAATATATTTAAATATAATAGGTATAAAGGCGTTGGTTCTAGTGCTAAACAAATCGATTTGTTGCATAAAGTTGTTTATTTTTCGCGCAAAAAATATGCAACAAGGTGGCGGCAGTACGTCGAAAATCATCGGCAAGAAGGTTTCTAGTACGACACGTTTCCGGTGCCCCTGTTGCCGTGGCAGCCACAGAGCCGTGCTAAAATTAATTTCGTCGAAAGAAGAAAAAGATTAAGATCGACGAAAGAAGAAGTAGAGAAATTCGCGGTCGATCGGCAAACATTGCGTACACGAAAATAGCTTCGATACTGTATGTTATTACCTTTCGAATGCTCTATTTCGTAATCTCATCAATTTCAACGTAATTGAAATTCAATTGGCGATACTTTCCAAATTTACATATAATTCCCTATCTTTGAATATACCAGAAAAAGTGATTAAATGTTGTTCGCCTGATTTACACTTAATAGACTAAAAATAATCTATGGAAAGATTTTATATTAATTTTATTTTTAACGTATCAAAATCTAATATAGACAGTACAACTCGTCCAATTGGAAATAATATAGTATTTTGGATTAACAGAAAATATTAACCAGAGATTTACAAATTAAAATGGAGAAGAAAATATTTAAAAAAGAGATGCTTAAGGTAGTTTCACATAGGAGCGGATTTTATGGGTGCTATGAATGGGCCCTATTGAATTTCTATAAAACGAATGATAATTTATTGAAGTATTGATTAAAGTAATTACTGGATAAATTACATAATTTTTTGTTAATTAATACTATAAATTTGATAATTAATTTTAAAGGTAACTTTTACATTGTAAACGTGAAATGCATGATTTTATAGTTTTCAATCAATAATTTCTTTATTAAATATTCGACAGCTGCAATTTTTTTTGTGAAATATTTTTATCGAAAATGTTCCCGAATTAATGATCTCGTTTTTCGTAAGTATTTGCATTATGGAAGATTGAAAATTGAACGATAAAGTCGGAAGTACTACTTCTCTCCCTCTCTCACTCTCATTTACGTCAATGTATGAAACTGTATTTTTAAATTCGATTTTTTCATTGAAATGCCCGATAATTGAGCTTTTTTTTGCTTGTAACTTGTTCGTGACATACTCAAGAACATCATATTTTAACATTAAATATATTTACAGACTTTGGTCAAGTGCTAGAACTACCTTAAGAACGGAAGCTTCAAACTTGACGTCCAATATTAACACGTTGAACGCCATAGAGGTCACCGGTGCCCGGCGCTATTGAATTCAATGATATTTAACATGAATCTTAAATCGCAATATTCATAAATTTCCTATACATTTACTATTTAAATATTTGCTATAAAAATAAAAAATCCTGTTGACTATATGTCTATTTGTGTCTTTAAGGTTTCTGCTTTGTAATGATGTAACTGAAATAGAAAAAGTTTCGCTATAGTAAAAATGATGAACTAGCGAAATTTCGGTGCTGTTCAACGTGTTAACAAAATCCTAGAAGTTGATATTAATCGTAAGAAAAGCTTCAAACGCAAACCAAAAATATGCAGAATAATAAAATAATCATAACATAGTACAAAGACTCGAATATCTAGGTTAAAATTTGTATTTCTACACCCAATATCGAATATGCTCCAGATAAATTTGGAAGTAAAAAAATGACAATACATTTACACAAGTCATAATTAAATATTAAAACATGAAGTAAATATAAGTACGATAATAAAATGTTGACGACGAACTTCACAACGGTTGAACATACTTGTATGTAAATTTTAAAGTGAATGCAAAATATATACGAGATAAAACAATATCCACAAAGTATTCGAAGAAAGGCTCAATACAATACGCGAACTGATTGCATGATGTCTGTGTTTAAACGGCATGCAGATGTCTAAATATGTTGCGATGAACGATAATAAAGATAGTTCAGCTGAAAAGACGGATAAGAAAGGTCTGAAACTTAACGTTAAGACACGGAGTTTTGGAAATATCCAGTGATGTGCGTATATTCGCGTAATTAATTAATTGAAATTATTAAAGATCTCTTTAAAAGCGACAATGAAAATATTTTCGATGATTCCTCGTACGTTTAAATAGAATTTCAAGTAAATAAAATTCGCTGTTTATTTGATATACACGAATCATTAAAAATATCATTGAAAATCTGTATCATGAAAAATATCTTCATTTTTTAATGATCAATGCAAGATGACTATTACAATCCTAAATATTCATTGCTGATATTTACATTGTAAAGTTCAATTCTCTCAGTTTGGAGAGTTGTTTCCATTCATGTGTAAACAACGGGAGTATATTCTTCCGCAAAATAGTGAATGAAGCTGTATTACAAATAAATTTGGTAGAAGTGAAAAGTGATTGATTTACTTAACACTTCCGTGTGTTTTTTTTCAAGGGGGACGAATTTTGGAAAGCTGAAACATTTTGTAAATAATTTTTCAATATTCTTGAAAGAACGAACGTACCTATTGTATTGTTTGAACGTATACAAAACTCTATGTAGCTTTAACAGTATATTTTTAAACTATTTCGAAATTGGACAAATAACTGAATGCCTACAAAAATATTGGGTCGAATAAAAAAAGAATTCGTTGGCTTTTCATACCAAAATTGAAACTTCTTTCTGTAGACAGAAAATCAATTTTAATCAGTGACACACTCTCCATTTTTATATGATACTTGAGATCGGAGAATATTATTGATTAAAACTTATTTTTGTCACTGTGAATGTGAGCTTGTATTTCGATATAAAAAACGTGCAAAAACATATATCAACCCATAGCACCCCGACAAACACAATGACAAATTAAATCTAATCGAATATTCATTATGTACACGATCTAATTAAAACATTATTTCAGAGTAATTGATGTGCTTGGATAGGATTTAAATATAAATAATAATGATACTGTAAACAATAAAACACTATTTTTGAGGGTCTATGGCGATGCAAGGAGGTAAAGCCTCAGACTCACAAACATTGGCTCGAGTTCAAGTGCTGCCTCGTCACTTACGGTACATTTCTTCTAAATTGTTATTTAATACTTAAAACACCTAAAATTAACATTTCAAACAGTAGGTTTTAAACAATACAATCATACGGTTAAAGAGAACAAATACAAAAAAGAGAAACAAAGAACATTGTTCCTTGCGTTTAAAAAAAACGAGATACACTTGAAATCTCTCATAAATCTGACCGTAGAAAGATATCATTCGGTTCACCTTATATTTTTTAAAAACCCGTACAGATTTGATGTGGCCCAATTTCCTTTCTCAGATTAATAACTTCAATGTTAATTCAAGAGGATAATTTCAAGTGAATTATATCGGATAGAAGCCAGGATATCGTTAGCTTATCAGCGACAGTTTATCGTTTATTCTTCGTATCAAAGCCTCGAAGAAATATCAGCGCATTCGTCTTAACATACGTAAAGTCTTTTTCGATGAAGAGAGGTCTTATGAGAGAAATTTATTCACGATAACAGATGGGATATGGTGATGGAAAATAAATGATGTAAAGTATTGTAAAATGCATGGGCACAAAGAAATATATGCACCATCACCCCCATCGGGTTCAGGCACCTGAGCCCAGTTTCTTAACCCTTTCAATCCTGCAGAGTTAGAGAGATCCCAAAGGATATTCGAACTATCCTATACACTTATATAAAAAATGTAAAATTGGTTAGAGCAATCAAAATTGCTAATTTTCTAATAATGTTAATTATTACAACAGGGATATATTCCTCCCAACCATTATATACTACAGAAACATACGTACACTACCGTGCATAAGTATTTGGACACTCAATACGATCTTATTAACCCTTTGCGGACTAGCGACGCATATATGCGGTCTGAGAAAAAATGTAGTTATAGTTTATCGACGTATGTATACACGATTCAAATTGAAAAATTGAAATAAAACCGGTGAGATATGATTAAAAGCGGAGTAATTTATAATTCACATACTTTAAAAACCCTAATTTCCGGATAAAAAGGTAGTTTTGGAACGCCGAAAAAATGATTATTTGTCAATATTCAAAAATGTAACCGTCCGCAAAGGGTTAAACTGTTTATATCTATTTTTAGATATAATTAATAGCAGTATAGAAAATCGAGGATGTAATATATTGTAAAAATATTTGTATTAAATGATTAAAAATTATTAAACATTGCGTTCATCTGTACGACCGCCTCTTTGGGCAACAGCAGCCACTACTTGCGGCTGTCCGGCAATAAGTTTTTTCATTGTTTCTTCCTGAATTTCATACCAGGCATCTTGGAAATAAGTCCACAATTTTATTGCAGAGATTGGACACTTCGCTTTTACTTTTTGAATGCATTTACTTTATTTAAATGATGTCAAATATTGAGTTCATCGATATTTTTAAAACCCATATGGTTGTCTGAGACAAGATCAGAAGCCAAAACTATGTTAGAGCGTTTTACTTAACACTAGAACTACCAAACCAGTCAAAATGACTGGTACATAGTATTTTCCAAAAATTCTCCAAGTTCATAGACGAGCCATGGAACAAAAATTCTACGTCCATCGCAAAAGACATAAATCACCGAATTGATCGTTCTTTCCGCCACTCGATTTCTCCTTTTTCAAAGTAATTATTTCATATATCGAAATATGATAGATTTAACGCCGGTAGTTCTAGTTCTAGTGTTAAACAACATTTCACGCATTTCTAACAATGAGGAAGTGTCCAAATACATATGTACGGTAGTGTAAGTACCTCTTTGAAAAAACAGTAAGTTCAGAAATTCTACGATCTCATATACATATTTTTCAAATTATTGTTAGTAAATATCCATTATACATATACAACGAAACTCGTATCGAAAGGATTACCATACTGAATTGTGAATGAACTGTTGAACCAATCCTACCACGTGAATATTTCTAACGACTTGTGTTCTCTACAATGTTTTCCTTTAACATTGCTCATTAGAAACTGCTCCTAACTTCGTACCATCGTATCTTGACGATGTTTTTATACTTATAATGATTATCCAGTAAACAAACATTGTTTTTAAATATTATCGTTACAGTAGATTCCTAACTAGATCAAAAAACCCGGAAGAATATTGCTTGATGAAGAAATTAATAATTTTCTTAGAATTTACAGGTCATGATCTCAGATGATTTAAACAGAATAGTAATTAATTTATAAACTCTGACTATCTGAATCAAGATTAGTTTCTGGTCAATGGCAACAACATAGAATTGCTCCATTGACCAAAAACTAATAATACTATAACTACTATACCTTATAAATACTATAACTATAATACTATAACTAACTAATAATAATACTAATAAAACTAAAACTAATAACTAGACTCCGGATGTTTATGCATTTATGACAAAATGAATACCTACGGCTAAAATACACAAAACGAACATAATATAAAAATATGTATATCCCAAATATCCAAAGTATGGTATTCGTTGTAACATTTATCGAGTGCTACAAATCCCTAAATAGGTTCTCTTGTCTTAACTGCATTTGTTGAATTTGAAATTTGCATAAACATCCGGAGTCTACTAATAAGATTAGTATCGTGTAAAGAAAATGTCCGATAGATTTTTTTTTTTAAATGTTACCTGATAATATTGCTTATTAAGTATTATTTTTACTTAAACGTGGAAAGCATCGAGCGCAAACTTTAACGTGTAACCGTTTTACGATGAAGGTCACACATTAGATTCAGCGATATGCTCATAAGCCGCACAGAAGAGATAGCAATCTTTAATGTCACTACTTCCGGAAGCACGTTTATAACTACGCTAATAATATCAACTTTTCGCTGTCTTATGCGGAATTACACGTAATGAGATTGCTTCTCATGTTGACAATGCATTTTTCTTAACGAGGGGAAATGGTAGAGATTTATTTTCCCTCCAAAATCAGATTTCATTAAGCTGCTTGTAAACTTTCAAGCTATAGAGCGTAGAAACCGCAGATACTTAAAAAATTCCTGACTCCATGTGACGATATACTTTTTATCCTCTTTGAGTATTTATTTTGCGGGGGAGACCCATTGTTTTAAGTGGGCTTCAAACCATCAAAGCTATGATATATTAATTAATAATTTAGAAATCATTTTGTAAAGCTGGCAAGGAACAATTTCAACTTTTGCCGAGTAAATATAAATCTGAGTTTTATTTCCGTGTTCACCATATCACCATTAGCTTGAACCATCATTTGCCTAAGACCTATTGTTTTCATTAGGTTAGCATGAATACTATTGCATATTAATAATTTAGATACAATTTTGTAGGGCTGACAAAGAATGATATCAACTCTGTCCTACTAAATGTGAATCTGAGTCTTTATTTCCTCATGCACCATATACCTTCATTAACTTGAACTATCATTTGTCTAGGACCTATTATTTCAACTTGGTTTCAAACCATGAATGCTACAATATATTAATTAATAATTTAGAAAACATTTCGCATAGTTGACAAGAAACTATTTCAAGCCTGACCCACTAAATGTAAATCTGAGTCTTTATTTCCACCCACCATATCCCCTTTAACTGCTACGTTCATTTGCCTAGAACCCACTGTTTTAGGTGGGTTTCAAACCATAGGTACTATAATATATTAATTAATAAATTTTACAAATTCCCTGGTAGTACTGGAGAAAGATTTATACCTCATCCACTAATTGCAAGTCTGAGCCTTTAGTTCCTTACCCACCACAACTTCTTAACACTTTACCGACCTGTAGCCGATTATTTGGCTTTTCGGGCCCAACACTTTTGGACTTTTAACTTAATAATTGGTTGCTACGGCAATTAATAAATTACTATTTATCATTGCGGTTAACTGTGTCAAGGACTGAGAGAAGAAGCTTTGCAATTTTAGAAGGGATATCAGTATCAGGGAAATATTTGCGTGTAACTGACCGATCAGAAGTGGGTAGGATGTTAAAAAAATAGCGGTCGGTAAAGTGTTAATATTAACCACTTCGATATGAGCGTTGACTATAGTCGACGCTTATACTGTATCTCACAAAATTCGAACACAATGATCAATAACTTATCGCAAAAATTCCTTTTTATTCGTCCAATTTGATGCCTATTTAACACGTTGAACGCCAACCGTATTTCGCTAGCTTCACTGTTTCTACTGAAGCAAAATTTTTCTATTAAATTCACATCTTTGTAAAACAGAAACTTTAAAGATACAGATAGAGAGGTATTCGGCAGATCTCTATCTTTGAAACACCAAAATTTAAATATACAATATGTCTGAAAATGTAGAAATATTGCAAATTCAAAGTGACATCAAATTTCATTGAATTTAATAGCGCCGGTCACCGGTGACCCCCATGGCAGTCAACGTGTTAAATGATAGAAGTTGGATGAACAGTGAAATTAATACAAACGTAGAATCCTTCTGAAACGGCACAATTATGGTAATACTGGCGCGTCGAAGGTTAAGAACTTAATCGGTGCAGAATGAATAGAGTTATGAGAGAATGTGACCAAGAAAATTATTCTACGCTAGCTAGGCTACTCACGTCCTCGTGGCCGGAAGAACAGAGTCCGAGTTAATGCTTCGAACTTATTTTTGCACTTACTCCAAACCCCGAGACTAGAAATATAAACGATCGTAAGAAAAACCGTCCGGCATTCCGATCTATCAGGCTATATGGTCCGCTCGTAAGAAGTGTCGAGCGTTAATTTGAAAAACAGATTTTTCTTTTCGATTTTACTTTGAAAAATTTTACACGGAATTGATTTATTTGGAAAATTAATGCATGCAATATTCACGCTTCGGAGTTATTTTTTAATTCCTTCTCTTTTTGTAATATCATGGATTGAAAAATGAAAGATAATGAAAAAATTTCATACCAAGAGGATTCCTCGATATTATCGTTTTAACCTCGAAACATTTTTGAGAGATGATAAAAAGTAAGTTTTTATACTTTTACTTGAGAGATTAAAATTTTAATGCAAAAATGGTCACAAAAATGCAAGTAGTAAATCCACTATGCCAAACCAAATAACTTCTTTTGTAAAAAGTATGGTGCGTTAATTTTGTAATGTCAACAATACGAAGGAAAATTGACAAAATTAACTAAACGACTGGTATAATTTTTATGTGACATAAATCAACCACTGATTCAAAACTGATTGTTTGGTTTTATACTGTAGAAATACAAATTTCAATGTAAAAACTACGCAGTTATTGATATTCCACTCTTCATTACGATATTTAACATATGTAAAAGTATTGATTCTATTCGTCACCTCAGAAAGGTCAGAATTATAGATGCTAGAGTACAAAGAATCAAAAAACAACAAAGAATAGTATATGAATAATTGTCTTATCTACTCATTATGATTTCAACGCATTACCCACATTCAAAAGAACCTAAGTTTGTTTAAGTTAAGAGTTTAACTTATGGCAGTCACACTAACTGCCAAAGATTATCGAAAACTGTTGCAGTTTCTGGATAATTTCGTAACACCAGAGATGACAATGATAAAGCACATAATTTACATTATTTCCATGGGAGACATGAACCTCTATCAAGCCATCCATGATCCAATTTAGTATCACTATCTTTCATGGTTTAATTTCCGATTAAATCTTAAATATTTTCCAAACTCTTAAGTTACCGTTTATTATTTACCTATTTGAATTTTAACCATTTTGAAAATATCGTGACATTCTTTCAACTATATAAAGTAATTTTGATACATTAAATAATCACAATTGAAAATTACTTTGAGACGAAGTTCTAATGCAGTTGGATATAAAATCTATAACGAGACGTAAATGTTGGATTTTCAAGTGATCTTGCGAATTTATACCTAAAATTAATTTATAAAGTCAAACAAATTGACCTCTATATAGATTATGTCTATATAATTTGACCATCATTAATTGACGTTCGTTGAATTTTCAATGGAAAAAAGGTATTCGACAAGAGCATAAACATGCTAGTGTTTATATAATTTCCGTGTGGAATCGAAACGATTTATTTGTTAATTTAAAATCAGATTAACAAGCTCGTAGCCAGTGAAATTGTTTGGCACGTGAAAATATCGATTTTAATTTAAGATTAAATACCGGGAATTTAATATATTTTATATTACAAATAGAACTATAACGAATGAAGCTCAATTGGATTGAGAAATATTATTCCAGACCCGGATAATGAATAATAAAATCAATTATCTATCATTATGATTTGTATCACAGTGTGTATAATTTATTCCTGATTAACGCGAAAAGAGTGTGGAAATACGAATGACGTTAAAAAGGTATTATAAATCTTCCTCGAACAGCATTGGAAATTACAAATATTCGCAAATTATTGAATTCAGTGGATTCTGCCGTTTCCGAATGTGCAACAAGATCAAAATGATATAAATAAATCTTTATTATGACACGAAATAAATCAACGATAAAATAAATTATCCACCCTTAAGCTTCATATTTCACAGTCATTTAATTTGTAAAACTTAAACAGTGAGAAAAGTTTAAAGAGACTCTCGATTTGTTGCTTACAAGCAAGAAATAAACCACGCGTTAATTACCTCCGAAGAAAAGTCAACACTATTTTTAATGTAACAGTTCCATTGTTTTCCGTTTCCCATTTATGTTACTTCATACTACGGTAAAAAAATTTACACCATTCACAACAAATAAACAAACTTGCAAACTTTCTATTTATGAAAAACACTTGTCTCATAATGAAATAGGTTTGAAACTCTTTCGATGTCCCTGATGAAAATAGTCACCTATTCGAACCATCAGATTTTTCATTTTCTTGAATTTTTCACTGCAAATTACCACCTATTATGATCATTTCATCAGCACTTATCTTATTTCATGAGAATATCTACTCTATGACTTTCTACAAATTGAGAGATTTTTTGAAAAAAATTGGGAAATACAGATTTTGAGTAACTTGGTAGTGCTAATGGTAAATGGCCCTCAAGCCACAGAGATTCTCTGATAATATTAGAAAGTCATTGTAATTAGAAATTTAATTAAAAATTGTAATTAACATTAATATCAGAAAGTCACCGTAGTGAAAGGGTTATAATACAAGCCGCTGGTGATTCATTATAAAAAACGAACGAATGATCCCCAATTAACGTTTTCCCGCGGGTACGTTTCTCCACCTGAACAATTCGGCGATTTGAAAGTTCGTGAGAACTGAAAATGGCTGAATCGACGTCCGAGAATCGAATGGAGAACTTAATTGCACGTTGCACATAAAGCAGAAAGATAGGAATATCAGCGACGACTCTGACCGCCACTGGTCGGCTAATCGATTAATTCATCGCATTAAAGTGAAACTAAATTAGTCGTTACATTGTTCGAAATTTCATTCTGCCCGCGTAGTTACGAAATTAGTACACGAGTTTTCATCGATCTTCAGTTTCTGAAACACGTACAGTAATTTCCATCATTGTTCGGAAAGAGGGAAAGAGAGATAATACTATCGCGAATTACGTTCAACTGTCGCGATTGTACGGACGTGCAAAAATACAATACACATGTAGAAAATCGTTCGGGGAACTGTACGGAATTTCAAAGTAGCCTTTCCAAAAGTCATCGTAGCTTTAAGGTAACCGTGCACTGTGTCCATGATTTTCTTTCCTAATTTTACTTGGTCCACAATTTCATAATCAATTCAAAGGGATACTATAGAGTTATTTCTATAAGAATTTAATCCATTCGAGACCGTGCATTTTTTTGGAGACTATCCAGAAAGACCGATAACTTTTGGCTTTATATGTATCACTTCTTGTATTTCTAATGATCGTGGCTTTGGGTCACCTACTTTAGGGTCAAAATTGAACCAAATACCAAATGTAATGTTTACACATTTGTAAGATACCTTTTATTTTAAGCTAGTCTTATTTCGAGGCCTGTTTTTCTATAATGACTGATAATTGCAATTCAAGATCATTGCACACACGGTGTGCAGTCGGTCTTTTTGGCTCGGAAATGCATTGCACACACGGTGTGCAGTCGGTCTTTTTGGCTCGGAAATGCATTGCACACACGGTGTGCAATTGGTCTCGAATGGGTTAAAAGCCACAATTCTATGTATTGTTGGGGGATCAGAAACAAGGCACTTGAGAGGTAATCGGACTGCGAGACAAAGAGAGAAAAGAAACAGCCGTGGAACTGAGTGCGACAGTACGATCGTGAAAATCAAAACATTGACGTACGCACGAGATTTCTACTATCAGATTGGTAGACATCGATGTTAAGAAGCAGCCATAATAAGCACACTAAACATTAAACGTAGGAATTAGGAACTGAACTCAAAAAATAAACATAGAACACTGCATCCGTTCACAATTAAACATTAAACACTATCTTGTGCAGTAAGGTTATGAAGGTGTTTTTTCGTATTTTCTGTGTTGTGATATATAGAGCGTATAAGACTAATTGTGAACAAAATGAATAATAACGATTTAGTATTGTCTGCTCTTGTATTATTTTTATCGAAATAAATGATAAAATCATTACGAGCAAATGCAAAAAAACCTAATCTATACTGTTGGTACCAAAAGCTATTTCTACCCAGGATGTTTCCTTCATCTCATGATTTTTATAATCCCGATGCTTTTTATCCCATAAGTGGAGACAACCTTCTACTAAAGAAATTAACCCTTTGCGGGCGACGGGCGAATATATCCGCCCTGAGAAAAAAATTGGTTATAGTTTGTCGGTGCATATATAAACGGTTAGTTGAAAAATTAAAATATAATCGTTGAAATATTATTTTACAAAGAGTAAATTTCAACTTGTATACATTAACAGACTGCCTTTCCGCTGAAAAAGTGTTTTTTCATCGCTAAATAATTGATTGTTTCTCGATATTCAAAAATGCCTCCGTCCGCAAAGGGTTAACAATTCATCACCTGTCTTAGCAGCTAATATTGCTTCACTTTCAGCCATTTCTTGCACACAACACACAACGATCTGACTGTCTAAACATAAATGCGTCACATAAAACATTAAGGTTTCTTCTATGTTTAATCGTAATGTTCTATTCCTTTATTGTGAACAGAACCATGGCGTTCCATAAGACGGAATTAAAGTTTAATTCCTTATTCCTAAAGTCTTATGTTTAATGTTCTATTGTGGACCCTTCTTTATTTATTTGAATGTGAATTTCTACGACTATGAATGAAGAGGATAGCAGAAGCGGGTTACAGAAAGGGGTAGGTAGTACAAGAGCAGTCTCCCCTTACGTCCCAAGTGCCTTGTTTCCGATCCCTTACTATAACCCGGCATTCATTTTATTCCTTCGTTACTAATTTTCTTGATATCTTTAGGTGCACAGAGTTGGTCAGAATATACCATCAGGCACTGCTGGTCCATGTAGGTCATGGTTCTAATTTTTACTCAATATCTACCGGTGACAAATATGTATCCAATTTATTAACCCTTTGCACTCGGAGCCTTTTTCGCGCGGTGCACTAGCAACTCGAGACGTTTCACTGCCATTTTGATGCATTTCTTACCAGTAATTTAAAATCGTTACATACACAAATTAATGTAGTCATAGTCCTTTTTCAAGGTATGAATAAGGCCCAAGAGGCTTAGAAACTTATTTCAAAAAAACAAATCATTTTCGCGTATCGCGTCTCCGCATCAAATCAAGTGGCGAGCAAGAGTGCACTTCTCGAGTGCAAAGTGTTAAAATGCGTGAAAAACTATGTGATGCACTCGCTACGATCGTCGAAACTAAAGTAACGCGATACAATGTATCCAAAGTGAGGAGCACAGTCGAAGAAGAATTTTATCTTAATCCCCATTTTAACCGTTTGAATACCAGGAGGGTTTTAAAAAATTACTTCGAAAAAAGCCAAAAGCCTCTTTCGCGCTCCTAAGATTTTATTTCAAAATAAGCTAAACTTGGTGTTTTATTTTATGTAGTGCACAACAAGAACAATCTTCTCGTGCTTGTATCCTAATTTGAAATTACTTTATACTATAAAAGAGAAACCTGGTGCATTCTTAACAAAATATCTTAACAAAGTCTTTCTTAAATTGTCAACATTGAAAAAATGTCCTGGGGTTTTTCGACACAAAAACTGAAGAGCACGAAAGCGGCTCGTGGTACGCAAACGGTTAAGATATATATATTATACTTTACACTTCCTATAAAAGAACATGAACAGCTAAGGAACCTATTCACAAACCAATAATGGGCTTCTATCAACTGGAGATAACGGAATCTAGCCTAAACAAAGATTGTCGCCTCTTACTCGCCATTCGAGTTGCTGTGCGAAACATCGTGGCGAGTAAGAGTCGCCGCTCGAGCGCAAAGGGTTAACCCTTCCAGACCCGAATTTTTTTTCGTTTACGATAATATTTATTTACTTATGTAAGCCTAAAGCGGCCGATCACAGCGATGCTGGATTACTAGCGATGGTCGTAGATAAAAGAGAGAAAAAAGAACTGATCGTCGCAAAAGTGTAACATGACGACGTTTGCGAACAATTTGGCAGTGCAGTCACGATCACCATTCAATAAAGACGTCTTAATTATGTTATGAGTTGGTTTAATTCCCCTTTATGTTAAGTGTGAATTTACAGAAATTAAAGGAAAGACGCACGGCAAATAATTGAAAGCCCTTATAATTTATAAATGTACATTTTAATGGACATATGGTCCTTATGCAAAATTTGTAACATTGAGGAGATCCTGAGAAAATATTTGTATTAAAAAATAAAATTCATTAGGTGTTGAAACTAAGTTTAAACCTATACGTAGTAAAATACAACACGAAAAGTATTATGTACATTAGAATGTGCACAGGGTCCGAAGAGGTTAATGATCTAATGATGCAGAAATAAGAAACTTCTGTTTCTTTCTTTCAGCCAATCTCAAATTCAGCTTTAATACTAGACAATTATAGGCTCGTTTCAAAACGACACTATTATCATTATATGGACCGTTTATTTTGAAAGTGGTGTAAGTCCATTTTCAGCCTGTAAATATAAATACTGTTAGTTAAATTCGCCTAAAAGAAATTTGTATAATCAAATTAGATATTGATAAATTGATAGAAACATTGTCAGATTCGTTATAATTAACCAATATTTTTAAATTGACAGATATGCTAACCTTTAAATATCTCGAAACAAGAGAAAATGGACTTACACCACTTTTAAAATAAACGGTCCATATATTGTATAAATCTTTTTCCGGGAGTTATGAAATATCGAACGCGAAATTTTGAAGTCTCAGGCTTGATCATTTTAATTATGATAACCTTCCGCAACAAGGGTTATGGTAGGTATGGAGTAAACATCACGACTCTTTGTTTATTAGAAAAGTACTGATTGTTCTTCAGTATTAACGATAACAAATAAGTGCAAGAAGCAACTTGACAACAAACATGTTTCTGTTTATCCTCGATGAAGTTTGATATTCCAGGAAAATAAAAAAACATCAGAACCAAAATAAAGTCGGAAAGGAAAAGCAACAAGCTAAGAACTACTTGCACATCAGAATTCTATCACAGTCGTTCGTATCGGAAGCCATCCAAGACCGCTAAATCCTTCGACCCGGCGAACAACAGTTTCTACCAACAGGCAAATTCGCCTTAAGACATCAGTTTTACCGATAACCGGTTAGAGCCATTTTCTGAGCCATTATCTTGGAGAAGTATGGAATTAGATAAAACCATGCTTACAACGACGAACAAGAAACGTCGTATATCGATAACAAGGCTAGACGATTACAAAATCCCACTGAGTGACTAATGCCAGTGATAAATTGACACCACGATAGACAACAATAATGTCCAAAATAGCTAAACTTTACCGTCGCGGTAAAACGATACACTGAAACTATACCTCTTCGTCTACTTTCTTCTTCTTTAACAAGACGAAGAGATGGTTTAAAAAAAAAGGAAGAAAGAAGCAAGAAAGTTCGAGCGGACGCGCATGAAAGAACAGGATCCTTAGGCTGCTTGTATAAGCTGACATAATAAAGCGATAAAAAAGCGCTTCGAGCACATTTAGGTCGGGTTGCATTTCGCGGAATAGGTAGGTAAATATGCACACACTAGCTTCGCGTGAATCATAAAACCACAAAGGCATGAAAGTCGCGGAGAAACAATGTGTGTAACGAGCAGTGACTTCTCAGATCATAAGCAAGGTGAGTTTGTCACCGAGGTATCCTGACAAAGGGATTTGAAACCGGCCGGAATGGATCGCATTACTGATTCTATTGCGCACTATATCAACCATCCCGGGAAAGGAACTCTCTCTGTCTGTGGCCATGGATAATTCGAAATGTTGAGAGTTTCTTGGGAAGTTGATGCTTGTTTGGACATTATACGGTGTGAGACATTGGTCTTTGTAACATGAATAGCTTTTGGAGGATGTGTGCTGGTGACTTTGAGGATAGTATATATACAAATTTGAAACGAGGAAGTCAATAGTTATGTTGAATTTTATTTGGGATTAGTTTGAAGAAGTTGTGGCATATTCAATTGTTTTTCCTTTTTAGAGTTTTTGAGTTTAACTGGTTTAGTTGTTTCGTTTGGGATCTACTGTTTAATTTAGAAAATTTTTTCCCAAGAGGAGGGAACAGGACTTGAACTCTGACGGACTCATTGTGAGGCTGGCAAGGCGAGACTAATTACTATTACTATTTTGGCTAGGAACTACTGTTTTAGTTGGGTTATGAACCATCGAGGTGCATAATGTATTAATTAATAATTTAGAAATGTTTCTCTCAGAACGGAGGAGAACTTGAACTCTGACCGTTTGATTGAGGGTCTAAGCTTTTACTTCTTGACCCCTCATAGCTTCACAATTTACTATTACTGTTTCAGCTAGGACCTATTATTTTAGCTAGATTCTAAAACATCAAGGCTTATGACATTAATTGATAATTTAGAAATTTTTCTCACAGGGGACGAAGGAGGACTTGAACTCTGACCGTCTGATTGCGAGTCTAAACATTTACTTCTTGACTCATCATAGCTTCACAATTTACTATTACTATTTCAGCTAGAACCTATTATTTTAACTAGATTCTGAACCATCAATGTTTATCACATATTAATTAATAATTTGGAAATTTTTCTCACAGGGGACGAAGGAGGACTTGAACTCTGACCGTCTGATTGCGAGTCTAAACATTTACTTCTTGACTCATCATAGCTTCACAATTTACTATTACTATTTCAGCTAGAACCTATTATTTTAACTAGATTCTGAACCATCAATGTTTATCACATATTAATTAATAATTTGGAAATTTTTCTCACAGGGGACGAAGAAGGACTTGAACTCTGACCGTCTGATTGCGAGTCTGAACATTTACTTCTTGACTCATCATAGCTTCACAATTTACTATTACTATTTCAGCTAGGACCTACCATTTTATCTAGATTCTAAACCATCAAAGCTTATCAAATATTAATTAATAATTGGGAAATTTTTCTCACAGGTGACAAAGGAGGACTTGATGCCTGACCTACGGATTGCAAGTGAACTTTTAGCTTCTTACATACGATAGCTTTATTAACTGCTATGACTATTTTGTCTAGGACCTGCTGTTTTAGGTTCTTACCTATCATAGGTTTCTACACGACTCGTATTTTAATACGAAAGCTTGATTATCTCAAAAAGAAGAAGAAACAAATCCGAAAAATATTGTAATTAGCGACTCATACATTTAATCGTTGCTAATCTCGACTCTTTGTTAAAAGTCAAATGTAGTTGCACAGTTCACAAATATAAAAGATAGAATCTTAAATTTTGCATTGAAATTAATTTGCGACTACTTTATTTCAATGATTTAGAAGAATACAAATTTATTTAACGTTGCCGTAAAGTCACAAGTTGCTGAGACTGGTAATTATCTATGAGGTTTTGTGATTTTGAAATAACGAAAAGATTCTTCATTTTATGAAATCAACGTAATTCTTAAAAATTACAAACCTCCTTTGCAATTAAATAGTTGCGAATCAAGTGAAATCAGTTACGTCAAATTTCATTTTTAACATTCGCCAATCTATCTTTCAACCAATCATCAAATTTTCATAAAAGAAAAAAAAAATTATTTCATGGAGGATTCAGAGAAGATAATAAAGTTACAAGGTACGTAATATATTTATAGTATGGAGAAGAGAATAGTTCATGCGTAAATTCATTCGTAGAATCTAAATATAGAATTAATTGTTCAACATTCCAGGAAAGAAAACTTTCTATCTGGCGTAATGGATAGTTGGAATTGTTTGGAATCGAATTGGAAAATGAATAGGTCATTGTTGAGAAATGATTTGGAATTTCTTGACTTTTGTTGTAAGCAATTTTCGAGTGACACAGTCACGAAGGACAGAAAATATATTCATAATGTAGTGACAGGCATAGTTTACGACTAAGTTGATTTGTGAAATGTAAATATTCAGTTAATTGTACGGTGTACAAGGAAGGGAAACTTCTTATCTTCCATCATGGATAATTTATGGTGTTTGGAAAATATAGGAGCTGAATTTTCTGGAACGACATTACCCAAGTTTTATTACTTTCTGTTTGTATCTTCTGAACGATAGTTTGCTTCACAGATGATTTATTTGAATTTCGATTACAAAATCAGTAAATAATTATATTGAAATGGCTCTACCCAAATTGTTAATTTACATATCTGTTGAAAATTTTCAACAGAACGTGTTTAACACTAATTCTACCAAGGTAGTCCAATAGCTTGCCCTGAATTTGTTGAACATATTCCTGAAATTTCTAACGCTACTTCTTTTTCAATTTCATCAAAATTTTTGTCTCTTTCAAACATTTGGACAGATTTATTCGACAATTTGAAATATATTGAAATAATCGTCGGTAAACCTAGTGTTAACAGTAATTACTAGACTCCGGATGTTTATGCAAATTTCAAGTTTAGACAGAAGAAACAAAGACAAAAGAACCTATCTAGGAATTTGTTGCACTCGATAAATATTACAACGAATACCATACTTTGGATATTTTAGATATATTTTCATATCACATTCTTTTTGTATATTTTAGCCATCTCCATTTTCTCATAAATGCATAAAAATCCGAAGTCTAGTAATTACTATGACAACGATTAGCAATACACTTTCAAGAATAATTAATACTTTCATAAAAAAGTAAGGAAAATAACATGGATAATTTGTGAACAAATTGATCTGTAAAAATGAAACAAAAGTAAAGAGCTGCCTATCTATAAAGTTCCTGGTCTACGGTAAAATTTGTTTACTCAGTTTCAGGTAACAGGTTTCTACACAGAAAATTAATTGTACAGCATATATATATAGTTACAGTTAATTACAATTAAGATATATACACCGATATAATGGAAACGGTGGGTTCGCGATAATTAATTATACATTATGAGTGTTCCACAGAATAACGAGTCACACACTCGATAACAAAGTATTCTGTAAAAAAAAATAACCTAGAATTTCTCTAGCCGACGATTAATTACTAACTCGTACCACTAAAAATGATATTACGCAACACCAAACACCGAAATTCCGTCGAAGCATCATATTAAATTTTCCTCGACGACCTCAACAATTTCATAAAATTTCCCACCGTTCTACCTTTTACGAACGTACAGGTAAATCGATCCGTCCAATCGATAGTGCACAAAGAAAGGATGGAGATAATAATAAAGTAGCTTTTAATATCTTGGGATATTTCTAAAAACGCTCGCGTCTTTGCGTGCTGCCGTGCTCGACAGACGCGTGTTCAATCGCTACCAGCCTCAGTATACACAACGTTAACCCAGATAATCTCAAGGACCGGTAACCGTGGTTCCTCACAATTTCAATTTCCACGAAAAACGACGAGAAGCCTCACCAAAAGGTAACTAAACGTAAAATAATAAACTTTCCTATAATATCGAGATGATATAAAATCGGCACCTAAGACCACGAAGTTTCGATCGGCTCGACTTCGATAAGCATCGTGCAACGACTGCGGCCGAGAGCTGTCAAGCGCACGCCGGCTACGCCGGCTCGACTACACTCGACTACATTCAACCACACTGAACTACACACTCGTGTCGTGCGATCGGTCTTACGTGTGAGAAACAAACCAACAGCCGACGGGGATTTTTCGAGTGCAACACCATATATAAAACGCTTCAATGTAATCCAACGAAACTAGAAATATTCCACGATAAACGAAGAAAAAGGAAAAGAAAAATATCCGATATACTTTGATAATCCGACAAAAGTCAAAGCAAAGCAGGGAAGATAGTAAAACGTTCATCGGTACCTGATAAAGAGTATCCGATGAACGACATACTCAAAGATGAAATGTACACGGAGAATAGTTTCTAGCTGTTGATAGGTAACCGATATAAGGAGGTATAATAATGAAGATAAAGATAAAGACTAATGAAACTTACCCAAAAGTAGTAATTTGAGTTCCCGCCTGGCATCTCGCTTGTCCCTCCGCAGTTGCCGCTCAATCTCCTGGTTGATGCGTTTCTGCTCCTTCGCCTCTTCCGACAGGCAGCACGCCATGGCTCAAGACGGCAGGATCCTCGATGGACGGAGGTGGAGGAGGAGAGGAGGAGAAGGACGAGGAGAAAGAGGAAGAGGAGGAGGAGGAGAAGGGAGAGGGAGGGAGGAAGGGAGAGAGGGAGCGAGCGATTTGCGGTGGCGGCGAGTGATCGCCGAGCGGCAAGGTTCGTCGTGGACAGCGGCAGCCTCGACGGAACGATATCGTCGTTGGGCCGATATTATCTTGCCACCGGGAACGAGCGACGACGTCTCGTCGCCGTCCTCGTGGTCTCCTTCTCTTCTTTCTTCCCTCTCGTCCTGACGACGCCGCGGAAACCCTTCCCGATCGTCCGCACCACCTCCACTGCCACCACCACGTTTCACCACCACTCGTCCACGACGGCGCCGGCGACGACGAGGATAACGGGGAGCACGGCGACGTGTACGAGGACGACGACGTAGACGCAAACGTGGACTCGAACGACGCGTCTCCGGGATCCCCGTATTCTCAATGTCGGCACACGCGGCGACGACGGAGCACTCCTGGCAAGGCTCGACGACGCCAGCGACACATCAACACGCGTACGCACACGCACGAGCCTCGGCCGGCGGCCCGTTTACTACTATCGTTTTGTCTCTCCTCTTCTCTACTCGTTCCCTTTTCCGATCGTTGTTCTTTTCTTTTTCGTTCTTTTCCTCTTTAAGTCTCGTTTCTCCTCTTGTATTATCCTGTCACTTGATCTCTTCTTTCCTTGTACCTTCCTTCGTTCTCGATGGATGTCCACGCACGCACGTTACTCGATGAAACTGTGAAACGCACTCGCGAGACAGCCGTGTGGAGGAAACGGGGGAGACACGCGCGCACGTTTGCCTTCTTCTTGCAACGCGATTTCAACGATTACGGTGATACCGAGAAGACGGAGCTTTCGCGAGAGCAAGGCCGTTTCTTCGTGATGTTAAAAAAAGTTCCGACTGCACTCTTAACGAGTCACGACCGTCGGTCCCTGGGTCCCTCGCTGTACCCGCGTACTACTCGCGAGAGAGCTCTCGTACGGCTCGTTCACTCGTTCACTCGGTCCCCGGCGCGGTTGGGTGTGGTAACCCACCGGCGCTCTGTCTCTTTCCCTCACGCTCTGCTACGCTCTCTCTTACGCGCTCCTCCTCGCTCTATCTCGTTCTCTCTCACTCTCTCTCTTTCTCTCGCTCTCGTTCTCCCCTCTCTGTTTCTTCCTATGCCACGGGTTCGTTCTCTTTCGTTCTCTCTCTCTCTCGCCCTCTATCTTTCTCTTTCTCCGTATTCTTTCCGCACCGCACACGCGACGAGATAGATTTACACCGAATATACACCGTGCGCGCACACGCGCAAAATTGATACGAGAACGTATGCCAAACGGCAAATAGAATCGTGAAGACGACGCGTGTACACGGAAACGGCGAGTCGAGGAACAACGGTGTATAAAACGATGACGAGGTGGTCTGCTGTTATTGCCGCTGCTGCACGAGCGCTCGCACCATGAACGAACAACGAACTCCTCCTGCAATTCGCGCCGCGCCCGCTCGGTACGCAGCCTTTTATCAACCCTCGGTCGCTCGAGAATCCTGTTAGACCAAACCAGATTGGCGAAGCCCCGACACGGTAGGTCGTCGTAGTGGTCCGTAGGCGCGGGGCGCGCACGTGTCCGCTAACGAGATTAAAATCGGCGAGAAGGAGGAGGTGCGGCCGCCACCCGCCAGGGAGGAGGCACGGAGAACGTAACAGCGCCGCGGCGTTTCGGATATAGGTTATACTCGTCTCTGTACAACCGACTGATTCTGACGGCCTGCAGCGATACGGCTACCGTCCGTGCTCAGAGATCACGCGCGCACTCTCCCACTATCTCTCTACCTTTTTCCCTCCTTCCCAACCCGCCCTCCTTTCCCTCCTCCTTTTCTTTCTCTTTCTCTGCTCCCTCCTGTCACCGGATTATCCCTTCCTTCACCCTCCCGTCACCTTGTTTTTCTCTCTGTCGTTCGGTCTCTTTATCTCTTCTCACCCTTTCGTTCTTTCGCACCATGAGCACACTTGCAACGGATGTCGTCGCGACTCTTCATCGACTTCTCTTGATTATCGGCAATGTGCCGTTCTCAAAAGTATTCGCTGATGTTCGTGTTACATGGGTTTCAGTCGTTGTTGGACTGTCGATGATGCACGACAGTTGTCCAGTGTTGATGGAAATTACACCATAGAAATTATTCTACATTCCGTATAACCGGCTATGGATTAATATTTTCCTGATTGGGCGCGCCATTTTCGCCTGGCGGTAACTTGTTTCCGGAATTTAAAACTCGTGTCTCTCGTATCTCGATGATTTAAGGTATTGCGGTGATATTGAATTTTGGAAGTGTAATTGTAAAGTTATTTATTCGATATTGTAGTTAGAGTATTTTTAACACATTGCACGTTGGCCCCGAGATAACGCGGAATTTCAAATATATGATTGTAAATTTGATCGAGCAATATCTGTCATATTATTGTGTTATTGAAGAAAACGGTAAAGAGGGCAAAGAGGGCAGTATTATTTAGTTTAAATTGTCCATTATTTAAGGCATTTAAATGTGATGTTGACTTAAATGGTGATATTATCAAATAGAAGAAATTTGGCGGCTAATATTTAGCCGGCGTACAATGTGTTAAATGGCTTACTGGAAGAATGAAAGTATGCGCGCTAAAAGTGTTCTTACTTGTTACGTATGAAATAATTTCGTAGATTGTATATAAAATTGTATTATAATGCAATAAATACTTGGTAGAATATATCATTGCTTTGTTCTTCCGTTTACGATTAATTCCAGCCGTTGATATTACGAGTGTACGGTTTCTCGGCTCTGTTCCAATAAAACTACATTTAATAAAAAATAATATCAGTTTACGAACTAATACCAGAAAATATATTATATTACAAATTAAATTTTTATGTCTGGACGATCGATGATTCTTTAATGTTAACAGGGATTCAGCGGTAATAATTAAATCGCTGCTAGCACCAAATTTATTACGTATAAACATTCCCTTATTATATCGATTATTAAAGAAAAGATAATAATTCTTGATTAAGATTTTATAATGTTTCTCACATATAAAATTCATAATTTTTAAATTTATTTACAATAAATAAATGCTATGTATCCGAAACTGACAAAATAATTGGAATAATTGTGTTCTAACAGTAAAAATTCGTATTTAAACATTTATCGTTGTATATCAATTTTAAGTACAATTTTCCCAGCACTTTTCAATTATTGTACAAGTAAATATAGCAGGACCACTGCATATACAAGATTGATATAAATTAACAATTTTCTTTAAATAGTTGTATTATACTTGACTGGTGTAAAAGTTCAAAATTCAATGTAAATTGGAAATTGTATGCAGTTAGACAACACACATTTATATATAGTCAATATAAAGTCTGGACAAACATATTAAGTTTAGTATATAGAACTAAATAAGCTGTATGTGCTATGCTCTTACGATTTAAAATTTCAAGTACAATGGTCAAACCTTGGCATCATTTAATAACAAGATTAGACTTAAAGTATAAGGCTTCATGAAGTCCATAATTTGTACACATTGCATTTCTTAGATCAGAAATCACAAATAAAGCTATCCATTTCGTAGTGATTCATCTTCATTTCTTATCAATGCGATTAATGCAACATTTTCGGCACAGGTCTGAATTTGGAGATACTTGATCATAGGAAACTTGTATCCTCGCTTTGAAATGTTAAGAGAAAATCTTAAAATATATTACAGCGCGTTAAATTATTCTTTTTTCTAGAAAATGTATTACCTATATTTGTATTATCTTGGTACAGCTTTTCTCCAATTAATTTAAATAATGTCACTATTTGATCAATATTATCGGTGTTCTCGTGACATGCTCTTACTTTTTTGAAACAGTCTTGCAGTACCATTAATCGCCTACAAGTATTTCCATCGATGTTAACTTTTTAATTGATAATAAGAAAAAAATAACATGGGACAAGATGGATTTATTATTAAATATCATACGAGTTTATCGCTTTGGGTAACTCTGAATTTAAAGTACGTCTGCTTTCTTGATAATTCTTTAAAATAGTGTCATATTGGCGATGCAGTTTCTCCATTTGGGATACAGACAATTTTGAATTATCGAGTAGATTCTTAAAATTCTTTACGGCAACGTAGAAGTCTCTTCTTCTCGCACAATGATCTTCCATCAATACACGTAATTGTTTAGGAATTGTGACATGTCTGGTACAATGTTCTATTACATCTTCTAGAGCAATTAATCTACGTTCTTTCTGTATTTCCAACTGTTACACACGGATCAATTTTGTTAATTAATCTATGGATTAATATTTTCCTTAAATATATAATTATTTAAGAATTTAGAAACTTCTCATATACGATAGTCAGATAATTTGCAATATTTACGTTTGTTGCATTTATACAGCAGTTGTATCACACTCAATATACCTGATGAATATAAGTTATGAAATTCATGGAATCAGGATTGGAATACTCTGCTGAGGAAGGATGAGGACAAGCCACTAAATGACTAACATTCAATACTCTACATGCAGCTAGTTCTGACACTTGTAAAGATTTTGAATATTGAGCTAGAGCTTCGAGAGTATTAATAATTAAATCCAAACGTTGTAACTCTGTCGATTGTCTGTCTTCTGCTAATGACTCATCGACTTGAGTTCCTGTTAGGTGTAATTCCAAACTTTCTCGCATTCCCTGAGATTGATGACAGATCAAACAGTTCACATTCTGTTGACGATACGCACCTGTATCTTTTATAGGGTATAGATTCTGTTTTATTCCTACATAATTTACGTTATAGATAATAGAACATTGCCTTGATATCTCGTGTTCGTTGAGATTTTGATGATTCCTTTCTCCTGTATTGACCATGAAATATACAATGTTTCGATGAATCTTCCTTTGTGGATACATGATGACACTTTTCTGATAGTAGAGGCGAGGAGGATCGCTGTACAGAAGACACCTCGTCTTCGGACGTAGGAGAATAATAAAAAGTATGATGCCTATGTAGAACAGGATCACTCCATCTCATGGAAAATTTCTTTTCGCAAATACGTGACATCATTTGATTTTTCTAAGATAAAAAATTTCTTATATTTACATTACCTCAAGTTATAAAATTACGACAATTTAATGAATTGTATAGACTTATTCTATATTTATTTTAAGCTGTGTACAGACATCAATTTTTGTAAATTATAAATCATGGATCAGGTGTGATACGGAAAACATGAATTATATTAACAAAAGAAAACGTTGACTTTGTGAATTCATACGAGGAGGAAATGCAAAGGTTATATGTGAGTTGTATGATCAGAGTAAACACACATCTGAATCATAAACGCTTATATTACAAACCAGTAATTGTTTATTATAATTGTCTTGATTGTAAACGGACAATTAAGGCGATATATGTATATATATATAGATATATACTCATTATATTTTTATATTAAGGTTATGAGATATGACTGATTGCTTCAGTAAATTAAAACAACAAGACATAAAAATGACAAATGATATAACAATTGATTGCTCCACTGCTACACTAAATTTCAGACCTTACTTGGGTGCAGAAAAAATTCTGTTTAATGTCGATGATTTCGTATTTATATGTTACATTGACACATAGATATAACAAAAAGAAGGTAAGTAGTGATCATTAAAAATTTATTCAAATTCGAGACGAAGTAGGCAGCGAATGTAATTATTCGCGAACTATCGATAATATTGCTTCTCATATAGGCTATATTCTTACTTAAAGACTTTTCCAAACACGTATTACGTTACTTTCGGATTGTAATTTGTATGTTTGCATTTCCCAATGGTTCTCCGTATTACTCTCTATTATTAAATGTTTAAAATATTGCAATGTATAAAGTATTCCCTATAAGCGAAACCCAAAAAATATCATTGTTCCTCGCTACTTATCTTCTTCTAGTTAGACGTTTAAATGCATTAGCTTAGATTCTCTTAGACTGAGTAATTCATTATAAAAGTATCCATACAAGACACGTTATTCAATATCCGGGTTCTAATTATTCTAGCGCTAATTTCGATTTACTATATATGCGTGGATACTTTTTGTACATGACTTTCTTTTTGAAGGTTCGTAATAATAATACAGTTCTTTTGAGTGATGTTTCGATTGTAATCCATTAATTTGTTTAACTGGCAGTTTTACGAATGATATTCGAGTTTTTATCATTTACAAAATACTGTCTAACATTGGCACATCGATAAATTATTTTAATATTCGTTACTTAATTTTTAATTCTCAAGATCGTACTGCCAAGTGTGTGAACGCATGAAACAAAAGTAATTACATAATACCTGTGTCAGAAAATAATATTCATGCTCCATTTTTCCTCTATTTGTATTAACAAGCAGATGAGTTTTTGTGTCAAAAAATTAAAAGATGAAAATTCATTTAGTCTTATTATATCATTTCTTTTCATTTTTTATTCTTTTATTATCGATTGGTTGTGATCTATTTGTAAATCAGTGGAATGTATGTTTAATCAATTCATATAAAAAAATTGTTTTCAGCATTAATAAAATGGAGCATGACGGCAATATAACAGTAAAAATTCAACTATCAATTTACAAAAATAGTGAATTAATCATCATTAGATTTAAATTTCCTTTGCAACTTAAAAGCGCCAAAATTATACCCGCACGATCGTTTTAATCCACACCATTGCGCGGATATTTTCCTTCCGCATTTTGTTGGTCCACGTTGCAAAATATAAATATACCTCCGTTTTTATTATTACAAATACCGTAGCTATATTATTGCATGATCTACATCACATTTTTAATTTCATGCACCTTTAATGCTCCACGATCGAGCGTATATTGTTCGCTTAAAACTTCAAACTACGCATGGAGTTAATTATTAGTGTGACAATGGATCAATCTTTCAACCATAAACGCTCTTCATTTATAAAAGAAACAATCCATCTTTCCTATATTCTGTATGTCTCAGATCAATATAACGAAACAAAAAGGCACACAATTCAGTATAATCTGTAATTGCCTGTCTTCTTGTACTACTTTAATACATTACAATAATAACACTATTTATTACACAAAATTCCGTCAATAGATCTATCTAACGAGTATTAATTAGCACTACAAAATTTTGTGATTGGACCATTGATCGATATTTATTCTACAATTACTATGTGAAATGGATGCAGGAG
Source organism: Cerceris rybyensis (assembly GCA_910591515.1). Classification (NCBI taxonomy): domain Eukaryota; kingdom Metazoa; phylum Arthropoda; class Insecta; order Hymenoptera; family Crabronidae; genus Cerceris; species Cerceris rybyensis. The sequence continues at coordinate 20,629,186 of OU342790.1, forward strand.
CAGTAACAATGATCTAAGTATCTTTGTTTCCTTCTGATTATCTATATATTTACGTATACCGGGAAAATACTCGAATATTCAATATTTATATATGTATTTCTATGGATGTCGTAACGAAAAATTCTAAATAGGATTTTGGAAGTTAAACTACTTAGATGTTCCTTCAATGAAGTATATGACACTCCCGTTAATACGGAGTTTTATAGAAAACTCTTAAAACAACAATGTCGTTACTAGAATATTGTAATGTCTATCTGCAATGTGCCGATAGCTCGTTCATATAAATTAAACGAATCGATAAGTCAATAAGTTGAAAATTTGGCAAATATCCATTCCGGCTTAAATCCTTATTGGGACCGATTTGAAATTCCTTTCACAACACACGAACAAAAAAGCGCTGAATCCTTAGCAAATGAATGCAAAACAGATAATTAGATCTCAAGTGTTCGATAATCCCTTCATTCAAAACTGGTGTTATAGCAGTGTCTTAATAATTATATTAATTCTTAGCAATAATTTCCGTGGCTACAAAGTTATTCCATAAAATATCCTTAAAATGTATCGCTCCATGTACAATTTCATAAAATAATATTAATTTAATATATAGATTCTTCTTTATATTATAATATTGCATGGTGTAATACAATATATATATATATATATATATTATTTAATTACTTAAATATCTCATTTGATTATTAAATGATGTGTATTCGTACATTCGATATGAGAGAATAATCCCATATTACAAACAGTGAATGTTGGCACAGACAGTGGCTGGGTTAAGGCACTGTGGGGGTGATTAATTCTCCATAGTACCCTCCAGCATATCTATCTTATCAGACTCCCTTTCCGTCCCGTAGCCCCTCAACGTGTTTTCATTACTTATATGTTTTTATATAATACCTCTGATGACTGCGTGGCTCTCACTTTCAGTATTACAACACTTTAGCTATCTTAAAGTAAAATACGCTGTTTCTGTGAGCATTGGAGTGTAAAGGGCAAATTCAACTCGGCTCTCACAGCGGCTTTGTAAAATTCGCCGGGAACATACCCTTTTCATTAGTACCCTCCTTGATACCCATTAACCAGCCCTCCTCCTATAGTAACAAAATATCTTCATTGAAACGTACATTCTACTATCACAAATAAAAATACATTAGATTCATACAAATAAAAATTTGACTTCTTAACACTAGATCAACGGATGTTAAATCTATTATATTAAATAAATTGTTTCAAAAAAAGAGTTCAGTAATTATTGTATTATAAGATACACCTAATATTTCTATACAATGTGTTTATACATTTGAGAAATATTTATAAAAAAGTAAGAATTCGTGAATTTGACCAATTCCGTGGATCTAGTGGTAATTTGTGCGTCTAATGAAAACCGTTAGGAAAAAATACGAACCTGTTCTTCGGGATCATCATACTCCACTACACGAATAATTTCACCAACATCAAATGACAATTCATCCGCATCCTCGCGGTTATATTTATATGTAGCCTTGACCCTATATAATACTCCAGGTGGCAAATTGTCAGTCGTTGCCCCTACAGAGAAATTGGTACCATTTTCATATTCCACCTCTAAAATAATTGAATCCGCCTCATTAGTGATGGACCTGTGATGGGACTTTGTACAAAAATCTGACTTGCTATCAATTATGCACCAAGTGAATTCGATTATTGGAACTTATGATGGAACGACTTTATACACAATGAAGGAGTCAGATCCGTGTGATTCTGTCATCACTTCAGCAAGACCATGCACAAATGGGCAGGCAACATAACTTCTATCAACATAGTAACGTGAATGACAATTTCATTTACTTCATTATCCATTACGTACTATGAGGTATAATTTGGAAAATTGTTTTGCTTTAAGATTTCGGAAATAGTAAAATACTTTTATATACATTCATATAAATATCAATTAATCCTTTCAGCATCCAAGTATTTTAAAAAAGCTGCAACTTGTATTTAATTGTGTTACACAATTTACTGGGTCAGTGTAAGTACAACAATATTATTTATAGAAATCCATGTACATACAAAAGTATGATTAATAAATTCTATTTCAAACAGAATTCTGATAAAATATATATTTTAAAATAATTTATTAAATTTCAATATTTAAGAATGATAGCATTTAATCGTTTATTACCATTTTAAAATGTGTCGACAATTGTAAAACAGATTTATTCATTGACATTACTGATCTCTTTCCCGGAGGCGAAAGGATTAAGAGATATTAAAAATTGGCCAATAAAACAACTCTCAATATCCTATTTTACACCTTAATCCCCAACATCGCATTTTCTCCAACGACGGGGATTACATTAACATGAATAAATATATAAAACACTCTCCAAATTGTACTCTCACGTGTTCCAAATGTTACATCATATTACATTATTAAAAAAGAAAAGATGATCAAACAACACTTCAACAAAAACTCCTCAAACCCGCGGCGTTAATGCGCATATTTAGAAACGCGAATAATGCGAACGATGACATTTAACTCCTACGTAGCATACTTACCAACTGGAATGTCGTACAATTCTTCCACCCGTTTAGAAGCCGTGACTGTACTTTGCGGAGATGCATCCTGATTATTGAGGGAATTATCATTGCTGTTAGCATTGCTGTTAGCATTGCTGTTAGCATTGCCATTTAATTGAGTAGTCGGCGACGTGTTTCTCGGTGCTGGTACAGCATCGTCCGAAGCTGTAACACGCAATAAAGCTCACTCAAAACTAAACGTCGAGCCACTTGAACGAAGGATCCACCGCCTGTTTGTATTTTACCGTGGCTCCTACGTTTATAACATGCATGCAACGTAAATTAGCGGACAAACAATTCAAGCAACAAGTAGACGAAAACAAATAGATATTCACCTGCTGAGATATTATTCTGAGCTGGCTGCGTATTGATTATCAAACTGAAAATTAAACATAATTAATGAATATTGTAGAATTTATCCAAATAATCGATAATTAATTATTTTCCAAACGGTCAGAATGAATTTGATGCAAATGACTTACGAAGAATTGGCATTCGGGGACTTTGGAGACTGCGGTTCTGTATTTTTCTTCAGCGTGTAAGATCCTCGTTGACTTTCGTTGGCCAATTTATCGACAATCGCTTCAAGTTCCGAGTACACCTGAAAAACGTGGAGATAGTTAATTTATTATTGATTTATATTACGTGGTGCTGGAAGGAAGTGTCCCGGTTGGAATGGAATGCAAGTTTGATTGGTTTAAGTGGAAGGAATATGACTCTTATTATATGCCTTTTGCAGATGTAACGTGGTATTTGTTAAACGCTCACATACTGTTCGGATCGCGTAACGCAGGAAGTAAATGAGACATTTCGATTACCACGGGACTTCTTTTCAGCACTGAATGATACACGGATCATGCAATACATGCGTTACATAAATAACGCGTCATAATAGATGGTGAGATTTGTCTGTTTTTTTTTGTTTTTTTTTAATGATTTAATTGCCACTCTTGCTTCGTTTAGAAACTGTTACAGGGGTACCACCAAGGCCATAATACGTTAAGTGATAATTTAGGAAAAAGATATTTTTGTCAGGACTGATGGAGGATTCTTTTTCTTTTTGTATTTCTTCAGCTTTAATGGCTATGGTTATTTCGCTTAGGATCTATTGTTTTTGATAAATTGCGAATCATCAAGGTCGCGATATTTATTTTACATAAAAAGAATTTAACGGAGATTTAAACTCAGACTGTTTGCGATCATACGATTTCTTTTGTGTCTGTAGCCGCAGTAGTTCAGAATTAAATTTGTAAAATAAAAATTGGTCCATTGTTTTTGATATATCGTATAATTTAACGCAATATTAATATTATAGAAATAATTTTATCATGTTGTATCTAACTAATATTAATAATTTCATAGGTTTTGTAAAAGTTGAAGATCTATCCAATTTTCCGCATTAAAAAAACATCATAGTCCCGAATAATGGTATTTTAACGCACCTTAGAACTTTCGGTGTGAAACACTTGCTCGGCAGCAAATAAAGTCTGCAGATTGGTAACGAGGAAAAGTACACGCGAATCGTACAGAGCTGGAAGTTCATCGTGAAGTTCGGAGTTCAGCTGTTCATATGTACGTTTAGCCTCTTCAAGCAATTCCTTTCCTCGTGAAACCTTAATTTCGTCCCTTTTCTTTGGATTGCATTGCAGCGATTGGAAGTTGTGCCTCTGACTATCGTAATCGACGAGTTTTCGTCCACGTTTGTCGATTTTTTTCTACAATAAAAATTACGAGTTTAACACAATCATACGTTGTTTCAACAGTGGATGAACTTATCATTCATCCAACTAAATAAATTGATATCCTCGTTTTGAAGTCCAATTAGCAGCATCTTTTATTTCATTTTGCAAATTTGTTTATTTATTATTATTCAGTTTTGAGCTCGAGTTGTGTGAAGTTTGTTAGGCGCCGAACTATTTTAAGGTAGTTCTAGCTGAATTCAGAACTGAAAGTTTCTTTTTTCATTAGAAATGAAAAACATTGCTTAAGAATTAATGCAGAGGCTACTTCACAGAGGTCATTTCATTCACTTTTTAGACATTAAAAAACATCTTTCTCTATAACTATGAAGTAAAAAATTATGAAAAAATTCTATAATATTCCAAAAGCATAAGATAATACATTGCTAATTTTTTATTAGAATCCATCGACTCGTTTTTCCATTAGAAAAATAAAAAAAGATTTTACGGACTCAGCAAAAATTTTTTTCCATAAGGCCCATGTTAAATATGTTATTTTCAAAATTTTAGGGAAATCTATCGAAAAACGATAAGTGCCTAGAACTACCTTAATAAGATAAAATTTTTTATCGAATAATCTCATGGTTGGTTGAGTGTTAAAATCATTTGTAATGTACTCGACGAATAAATATATAAAAATAATAATGAATTATATGCAAAATCAAATGGAAAGTGTCCGAAAAATTCACAGTTATCAAGGAGAATTTGTAGAAGCCATTGAAAATATTCTTATTGTATGTACTGTACCCTCATCTCTGGAAATTGACTTTGATATGTGTTAAGTGGCACAAGAACTTGATCCGCGAGCTTGTGAGTGAAATCTTGCCATAACATATCGAGATTTTGTGCTTGCACGTATAAAAGATCGTGACCGGTCCACTGGCTTTCATAGATTTCATTTAAGGAATCCATGAGCGTCTTCGAGGCCGCTTGAACCGCTGAAAATAAAAAAAAATATATTTTGTCAGTATAATACATGATATATAACGTATCATTAAAAATATAAATTCATTCATAATGTGTTGCTAAATTTGTAAAATTCCAATGGTTAAATTAATTCGATAAGAAATTAATTACAATGAAAAGTCTCTGATCAGATTTTCCTGATTTTTAATACTTGGAAAAAATTTAGACTTTTAATGTAACTGAAAATATTTATATTACAAAATCGATGATATTTGTTAATGGTTTTTCCGAATGACTTTATTTAGGAGGAAGAATAAGAATGTATATTTTAATTTAACTGTGCTAATGCAGTAAGAACAGGTGCGTAGCACATATCGGTTGTCATGATATAAGACACGTTGAGAAAGGACATAAGAGTATCACGATGCTAGCAATGATTGACAAAGTCTTCACCGTTACAACGACTAATCAGATCGCAGTGAATATTAACTGGTTTGATTAGTCTTCAATTTGCGCAACACTTTTATGCCCTGCGTCAAGATCAAAGAATACAGGGTGTTCCATTTAACTCTATCTGCTCAAAACTTTATTATATCCTTGTTATTTTGAAAATTTAGTGAAAATGTTACTAAAATAAATCTTCAAGTTAGAAAAAAGATATAGAATAGTAATGATTATCCGAAAAAGTTAGAAAATTCTTAAAACAAAAAAAGAGGGACAGAAGACAGAGACTCTTTTTCAGAAATCAAGAGTTTCAATGGATTTGTAAATCTTTTTTCTTTTAGTAAAATATCCAATCCTTTGCGATAAGAATTTATAAAATAGACAATTCTGACGATGAAAATGTATTACGTAGAGTTACCCTAAAAACGTTGTTTTTAATTATCCTCAAAGTAATAATCCTGAGCATTCACTCATTCCCATTTTTAAGCTTTCGTTATAAAATAACGAATGCTGAATATTATCAACATAAGTGAAGAAGAGACACTACAAATTTACGCCAATTGTCAACTATTCTATCAAATTCGGCAATAAACCACCTTAAAAAAATTGAGTTTCAGATGTTTTCCATATTTTTGAAATTGACCCAACAAACTTATATTTTTCTTCCAGATCAGATTATCATTGAAAATAACTACTCGAGTCGAAAATTTCAGCCCAAAATCCTCCTAAACTACCAAATAACTTAGGATATTTAGGTTGAATATGGGAAAAGTTGTTACATATAAAAGAATGCAAATTTTAATTCCACAATCGCCCTAAAGTTGTTAATTTTTGCCAGTTTTGCCTAGTTTAGGATCAATTTAAATAATCCCCTCCAAAATAATCCTCAGCATTCTTATTTAGAAAATTAATCTAAGCCCAATATTAAGCCATACATTCTATAATGAGGAGTTTTAGAATTGGATTGGAATTGGAGTGGAATGATCTAGGTCCAAAAAAATTCTTAATATCCTAAAAATTAATTGGTTTTAGGAGATTTAGAATTTATATGGAATAAAATGATAATTTAATTCCTACTTGGTCCTGAAAGCTCTATTTTTAGAATATGAGTCGACAGACTTGGAACTTCTGAAATATTTTTAGGGGCTGTCAGATTTAATTGGAATAAAAATTTTACCTGATCGGTCCATATAACTCCTAAAAATCATATTTACAGGACTTTGAGGCGCGTAGACACACTAGTTGGGGATCTTGAGGTTCAAAATGGTATACATAATTAAGCGGCAAATGAGAAATCAAAAGAATCTAGGATTTGAAGTCTTTATTAGGCTGAATTTTTGCACTCGGGTACTGCCTAAAATAATCGAGATATTTGTAGAGAACAGAGTTATTGAGACACCCTGTACATTCGTCATATACGGAAAAGATCTTTTACGTCGATTTTCCACCAGTCGAGCGAACACGGGAGGCATCTTTTTGCTAACAAATATGCAATCGAAGTGACTACTTTCTTAACCCACTTCCACTCGTCGCGAGGTGCATTCACCTTATGAGATAAGATAATCGACGGCAAATTCATCGTCAGGAATTACAGGATAGCGATGATTGAAATATTAACAGTTCAACGTATTACAAAAGATTACTTCACAAGAACAGGGGAGATTACAGACATGATAAACGATTTATCGAGGAAGACAGCGGAGATTCTTGCAGGTGGAATTCATTTTTTAACGCTCACTATGACGGTGGTATCTGAGAAATTGTTTGTAACGAAATAACTTTTACAGCTTCTGATACATTTTACGATTTTTAAATGTGTCAAATAAAAATTATCTTTTACAAAATAATATTATCAATCTGTTGGTTGTGAATGATAAGTACAATTTCAATGCGGAAAAATTAATTACCACTTATTATTAGCATTGGAGATTTTTGTGAAAATTACAATTTTAGAATATAGAAGATACTAGATTTTAATACTAGATTATTGATACTAGATTTACGAGTAGTGTATCGAGTTATACTTACATACATTAAATTAACAGTAGACCTACCGACGATAGCAGATCAACATATTTAAAATAGTAAAATTAATCTGTTTAAAGCAAATAAATAAACGGGGAGAAACAATCGCGTAAAGTCTTCAGAGTCGATACAGAAAATTGAAAAAGAGGCAGTGTTAGCAATTTCCAAAGCACTTTCAAAAATTCAGAACAAGTCATTCTGACCTCATTGGTAGATCTACTGTTAAGTACTATGAAAAAAGAGGGATCAGCAGAAAACGAAAACGGTCAGTTAAATCATTTGGATATTGTAAGACACATGTGAAATATCTACTGTACCGCGTCTCTATGAATTTCCAAACCGTTTCTTAAAGAATTTTAACTCCTCAATTTGACAGCTTTCGCAGATCTCGTATTAAAAACTGCATAATGCTTACAATAATCAATCCATTTCGAAAGTGGGGCAAGTCTATTTTGGTCTATCAAAATTTTCATTTTCTTCGACTCCCTTTAAAGAATATTATTCGATATCAAATAGAAATTATCAGTAACTATAAAACGCACAGAAGTTAGATCTCAGGGATCACCAATAATTTTAAATTTATTGAAACACAAATATGTCGTTATAAAAAAAAAAACAGACGTCTCCCATTTTGAAAAATAAAAGGCTCATATAATGTTAGCATCATTACGTTGTCGAATAAAGTTAAAGTATTGCTCTGTCAACAGATTACATCCTATTAAGGAATGAACTGATAGGAGATATAAGGACTTCTTACTTCTTGTTAGTCAGACATACATTTTCCGGTTAGCGCTTTTACTCCCACGAAAACGATGCAATTTATTATCAAGGTACAGGTATCCACTCATACCTACTTACATAGGTATATCTATCGACAGGTTTTACGTCCAGGTACCTTTGGTACAGCGCATGCGGGTATTTATGTGCGAATGGTGATGCAGCCTGTCCCGACTGATAAAAGAAAAGGCAAAAGCCAACGGCGTAGGAATATGTTCGGTTGAAAAAAAATTACAGCTTCCTTCGTTATTTGTTACGCAAACCTTCCAGCTTTAACTCGTGACTTTTTATAAAAAGTCACAAAAAGGTTACAATTCTTCTAGCATAGGAATACATTCGTTTGAAAAAGAATTACAGCGTACTCTGTTATTTGTTACGCAAACTCTGGCTGGAATTTGTGACTTTTTAGAACGGTTACAAATTTAAGAGTTTGAGTTTCTGCCGGTTATTTCGCCACGTTGCGCGAGTCCGCGTTTGACAATTTTTTGCTTAAAGTACTTTGCGAATTTGCAAAATACGGTCGTTATGTTGCGCACGCAGGGTATGTTTTTATATTAAAAAATGTGACGTGAAATTTCAACGAGGTGGGAATATAAAATTATTAGGATTCTTTATCGCAATCTGGTGTCTGTTGGAATTAAGACCTTTTTAGATGTTAGAATATAAAATGAAGAATTTATAGGAATGGATAGTTGAATAGAATTATTTATTTTTCTAAGTATATCGAGGCTTGATGAAATAAACTTTGGTAATTTTCTATTTACACGGAAAACTTTACTCGTAACTAAGATAGTTCATTGGTAACAAACACTTTGCATTCTCAATTGTGTAATTTAAAAAGAATTTTTATTAAAGCGTAAATAATATGTAGCCCTAAATAGATAAATGATTGTGGTCCCAGAACATTAAAATTCAACGTTTCTTGTGAGCTACGCCATTGAAGATGGAAAAGACGACGTTAAAGTGCACGATGCTGTAGCTGCAGTCGCTTCTTGAAGCATTACGCCTTTTTATCTAGTCTCTTCGTCCCGGTTGAGGCTTAACTTTAACATGCATTTTTTAAAACCGGTATTTCTTTAACCCGTTGCACACTGACAGTATTTCGACTGGTTCCTCATTTATACTGAAGTGAAATATTTTCCATGGAAATCACATTTTTGTACGCAGAAAATTGTAGGAGAAACATCGTTAGAAAGTTCAGAAACATGTAGTAAAAAATTTTGAACGAGGTATTTTGACCACCTTGGTAGATCTACTCTTAAAAATTTGAACTCCTAATTAGCACTAGAACTACCGGCGTTAAATCTATTACATTTCAATACATGAAATAGGTGATTTAGAAAAAGAAAAATCAAGAGGAAACGATGATCGATTCAGTAATCTGTATTTTATCAGATCAACGTAGATCTCTTTATGATTATTCTATAAACTTTGAGAGCTTTCGGAAAAAATTGAGAACGAGGCATTTTGACCACCTTGGTAGCTCTACTCTTAAAAAATTGAACTAATAATTAACAATTGAAGTATCGACGTTAAATTTACTATATTTCGATATATCAAATAGATGCTTTGGAAAAAGAGAGATTAAGAGATGGAAACTATGATCGATTCAGTAATCTGTATTTTATAACATCAAATGTAGAATATTTGTTCTATGACTGTTCTATAACCTTGGAGACCTTTGGAAAAAATTTGGAACAAGTCATTTTCACTTGCTTGGCAGTTCCAGTGTTCATAGATCCAAATTAAAATTCTAGTTACTTTATGGGAATTTTTCTAATAATGATATTGATTTGAACTCTTCTGAAAAACGTACAAAAGAAAGACAGCAAAGTCATACTATTTCATAAACTTTAGCAATGTGCCAGATTTTTGTTGTGCTTCTATTGGTAGATCTAGTAAATCCTTTTTTTTATCGACTGTGACATTGTACGTTTCTGATCATTTCATGTCTGCAAGCTGTTTTAACCATTCTGTGAATTCGATACAAGCAGAAAGTTATTACCTTCGTTACGATTATCAATAATACACGATGCTATTCGCATGAATGGCTCGAACTTTGTATTCTATCCTGGCAGAACTATTACGCGAACTGAGCAGCATTGAATTTAATCAGCTTCCTGCTACTCAGAAAATTTATGAAGCGCGTCGAAGATATATCTATCTGTATCTTCGTATTATGTTGCATGTATGCATTCACTTGAAACTGTTAAAGAGTTTATGTATTTACATTCATGTAATATGTTTTACTACAGATTAGGTGATAATTTATCTATCTAAAGTTTGCATCCATATTCCATTTCATGGATGTTCGATACATTTGAAATTTTCATAAATTACATTTATGTACGACTTACGATTAATAATTACAAATAATATCAAGATCAGACTAAAAAGAACTCGTTTAGTTTATGTTTATTAATCCTCTATGGACTTTGATGATTTTAAACTTCGCTCTTGAACTTCGAAATAATTTGTATAACGTTACAAACTTAACATTAAAATAAAAAAGAACTAGCATATAATCGACCTTTAAACCCGTAAAAAGTTCAGACTACAGAAATTTAATAATACTACCATAATATCTGTAAGTATTAATAATACTCTCAAATCAATTTCATATTTAACACGTTGACTGCCGTGGGGGTCATCGGTGACCGGCGCTATTGAATTCAATGAAATTTTATGTCACTTCGAAATTGCAATATTTATGAATTTTCATAATACATACTGTATATTTAAATATTGGTGTCTAAAAGGTAAAGGTCTGCCAAATACCTACCTATCTGTATCTTTAAAGCTCCTGTTTTATAAAGATGTGAATTTAATAAAAAAAATTTCGCTTCAGTAGAAACAGTGTAACTAGCGAAATATGGTTGGCGTTCAACGTGTTAACATTTGCATCACCAATAAGAATAAAATATCAAACGCAGCGTCATAAAAAAGTTATCCCAACTATATTCGTACCATAAACTAATTTGCGATCACTATACTGAAATACTCTTCTCTCATTTTGCATGCTCCACTAGAAAATTCAATTTCTTCATCATTGTTTAAAGCCAACCTACAACAAGGAAGCCCAAGAAACTACCTCATTTCTAAAATAGGCATGTTTTCCTTGCAGAATATTCTTTCGCCAAATAACCTTCCTGTACACGATATCATGACAATTTCACGATGCAGCAAGATCATCAGCTTTCTCATTAAACCTTTAGACCAGCACGTCTATAATTCTTTACCCCGCTAGAAGAAGCAATTCCAGCCAGGTATATCCGATTAAAATATTACGTTTGCTTCGACAATTGATGTTCCTGACTCGCGTGGAGCTTGCGCAGAAAGGACGGTCGTTATTCAGTGTCTGCCGCGTTATTCATCCGGCCGTCATTCATCCGTGAAACGTACGCAAGCCTTTCGACAGAATGGAGTACATCGAGCAGCTTCCTCCTCTTCTACTACGAGAGTCGCAGAGCCACGCTGATGATGAATTCCGTTCACGCGGATAAGCCGAACCTGTCGATACTGCACACCCACCCCCGTGTCACGCGGTGGACCACTTCAGCGTTACACGTGGTACCACGAACTGTGATATTTGCCGATGGTCCAACAGTTTACCCGAGACGAAATTTTCGGTCATTCTTCGTCTTCGAAATCCTCAATGAAGATTTTGAGACTTATCTAAGAATTCCTGGATCGGTAAATACATATAATTTAAAAACAGGTTTAGTCCTCAAAGTTGTAGTTACGCGCCGATTCCGCACTTTGAGGACTGGAACTGGCTTTATTAATGTCAGTTTAGTCCTCAAAACACCGATTGAGAATTTTGAGGTTTCCATTTGAATTAAAGTAATTGTTTAATTGTCGGTTTAGTCCTCAAAAAACTCATTGAGAACTTTGAGAATTAGGTTTAGATTTTCATTATAATATTTTTGAGGATTTTGAGTTTAATATCTCAGTTTAAATAATCAAAAAACTCTTTTTTCATCCTCAAAATCCTCATTGAGACTTTCTGAGAACTATATTCGCATTCAATTGTAGGCGGCAAATTTCTACATCAAAGAAATGAGGACTTTGGAGACTTAAAAATATACTAATATTTCGACTCGGGTAAATTGTTTGACGAATATTATAGTAGGTGGTCCGTGTTTGCAAGTTTCATTGAGGAGTGGTGGAATGGGTACATTTCATTTATTTTCTGTAATGAGGGGCGAAGGGATCAATGGTTTTCGCTTCAAGTACCTACGAATTTATTTATTTTATTCACATGGTGGATGGCTTTGACGTTACACGTGGTACCACGAACTGTAATACATATTTGCCGATGGTGCAACAGTTTAAATTGTTTAACGAATATTATAGTAGGTGGTCCGTGTTTGCAAGTTTCATTGAGGAGTGGTGGAATGGGTACATTTCGTTTATTTTCTGTAACGAGAGGCGAAGGGATCAATGGTTTTTGCTTCAAGTACCTACGACTTTATTTATTTTATGTCACACAGTGGAACACTTTGGCGTTATGTGTGGTTCCAGGATCTACGAAAATTCCCGATGGTCCAACAGTTTAAATTGTTTAACGAATATTATAGTAGGTGGTCCGTGTTTACAAGTTTTATTGAGGAGTGGTGGAGTGGGTAAATTTCATTAATTTTTTGTCATGAGAGACCAAGGGGTCAATGGTTTTAGCTTCAAGTACCGAAGTCCTTGTTTATGTTAACCCTTTCGCACCGGGCGGGACATGTGCTGTCCCAGTCTGAAAAAGTTTTGATCTTACGGCTGGGACAACATATATCCCACTTACTGAAAAACATCTAGAGCAGAAAATAACGCCAAATTGGGCCTCCAAACTGATTCTCAATCGTTCTGAGTCCATAAATTTCTCATGTCGATCGTCCCCGATCTAATCGAACAAGCGACAACTGTTAATGTTGCTCAGTTTTCGGCATAAAAATTATTTTATCTAATAATCGCTTGGAGGAGAAATAACTGATCCCGGTGTAATGGGGCGCACTCGCACTGGATTTTTCGCCGTATTGAAAGGGTTATGCCACACGGTGGACCACTTTGGCATTATACATGGTTCCAGGATCTATGAAATTTGCCGATGATTCAACAGTTTTAATTGTTTTAAAATAATATAGTAAGTGGTCAGTGTTTACTAGTCTCATTGGAGAGGGGTAAAATGGGTAATTTCCATTTATTTTCTGTCATGAGGGACGAAGGGAAATAAATGAAAAACCATCACAGAAAGAACCGAAAATAAAAAATGTATTAATGGAAGAGATATGACATCAGTATTTTCTAGTTCATTTGCCAGTATTTCTTATAATTTGATCTGCTCTTTCCACCTGAGAATATTTAAGAATAATGCAAAACACAGCACAGCCGTTCCTCGCGTACCTTCAAGTTAAACTAAACAAAATCAAACTTTTACATTAAGTTACGCAAATTGTTATCGCGATATTGCGATTATACAAAGGTTACATCAGTATTTGATTTTAGGAAGGACACGTGTGCACACGTACAAAGCCATTATACTGCAAATGATCCAGCCAAGAGCCATTACCTTAATTGAAGCATGCTCGATGACCGATATAACGACCGGACTCGGTTCCGTTTGTAGCTGAACCAATGCAAAAGGTTTCAACTACTCGCTTACAGGAGAATCACGTGTACACGAGATTTTGATGAAATTTTGTTGAATTGCAAAGTTTACATAGAATAGAAATAATACGCTACGCAATCTTGCGACAATCAGAATGACTGGTTCCTCATTTTTTCTAAAAATTCTCCAGAAAGAAGCCATAGAATAAATACTCTAATCTTGTAAAACATAAATTACCGAATGAATCACCTTTTCAGCCATTCAATTTCCCTTCTTCTAAAATACTAATTTATGTTAGAGATAATAAATTTAAAGAAACAATTCGTTTTCTGCGCCATTTATTGTCTTAAGTAGAATAGGGGGCGACGACATGCGTAGCCTTTTCCTTTTCCGGAAGCAGGGAAAATTCTAGAGCTAAGATATTGTAAAACCTCCCATTTGGTCGTGGACTTCCTCGCTAACAATTTTGAAAGATCATTTCTTTAATATTAAGGTGTAATTAAGCAATGTGAAGATGTGTTTTTATATAGAATTATTACTCCAAGTTGATTTGTTTAATTTTGTTGAAACATATGTAATCTATCAGTGATTTGTAATTCGTAATTTTCAAAATAAAATTCGCTAACAATTTAATGTATTTAAATATAGTGGATACAACGCTGGTACTTCTAGCGTTAACACTGACATATCGGCAGCAGTACTTGTGTATAAATTTAATGAATTTTTATAAAAAGAAAAAGAGGACCGTCATTTTGTTTATTTTCATTGTAGAAGCCAAATCAAGTGCTATATTTTTTCCACGGCTCAGAGATGTGGCTTTTGCTTTTAATCCTTTTCACTAATAAGGAGAATTGCAGAATTTAGTTAGCTACTTAAAGGGTCTAGCCGAATAAGGGGGTCAAAAGTGCCCTTGAGCCGATTTTATTCGACGATGGGTCATTCGATAGGTGATGATGAAAAACCATTGCACACAAATTTTTAATCCGATACCTTCACTGGGAGGGTAGTTATAGGGTAAAATCGAAAAACCAGTCTTTGCCTCATTTTCCCCAATTAATGTGGAGCAAAAATTCCAAAAGAATTCTAACACATTCTAAACATGAATGTACACGTTAGGGATTTTTTTCAGATTTTTCCTTTGCAAGTTACACTCACGAAAAATGAAAAACCGAAAAAAAATTTTTTAAACATCGATTTCGTATTGAAATCTTCCAAGCACAACTTTTTCCTTTTTACAGTAGTTGCATAATGTTATCATTGTTATACCCTAATTTTTTCAGATTTTTTGAGTACGGTGCATCACGGTCGGAAAAATCAAAAACCGATTTCTGGGACACATTTTGTGCTGAAACTCGCCCATTATCTGCCATTCTTGCATGATTTTAATACAGTATGTTCATATTGTGACCTTCAATGTTTCTGCATAGAAATATGTAGATGTTAAAGAACAATATCGGGATAATTAAATAAATTGCTGATTGTATGGTCTTTATAACCTAGAATTTTAACCGTTCTTTCAAAAGCATCAATGGCGCAGTGGCTATGGTGTCTGCCTGTGGAATCGATGCACACTTTTTTGTCGCGGGTTCGAATCTCCATGTGGAACTTAAGTTTTTTTTTCTGTCATTTTTTTTTCTTTTTTATAAAAAACATAACAATATTCAGTAGTAGCTTTAAAATGTTTCACAGATATTTTTATGCCTTTCAACAATATAAAACCTATAGAAAAATAATCGTAAAACATGCTTTTCTTACAATTAGACATGCAACGTTTTGCAATTATAAGTATTCTCAAACATTTTATGTTGTTCATAGATATTGGTTTATTGCAATGTATGAAAATATATTTTAAATATGAAAGAAATATAAAATTCAATGTACAGAATGTAAAAAAGTACTTACTTGTAATTGTAAATCGTGACATGACTGAAAAGAGTCGATGAAGAAAAAAGTATACTGTATAATTATTTTTAGAAGTATCTGTGAAACATTTTAAAGCTACTACTGAATATTGTTGTTTTTTATAAAAAAAAAAAAAAATTACAGAAAAAAAACTTAAGTTCCACGTGGAGATTCGAACCCGCGACAAAAAAGTGTCCATCGATTCCACAGGCAGACACCATAGCCACTGCGCCATTGATGCTTTTGAAAGAACGGTTAAAATTCTAGGTTATAAAGACCATACAATCAGCAATTTATTTAATTATCCCGATATTGTTCTTTAACATCTACATATTTCTATGCAGAAACATTGAAGGTCACAATATGAACATACTGTATTAAAATCATGCAAGAATGGCAGATAATGGGCGAGTTTCAGCACAAAATGTGTCCCAGAAATCGGTTTTTGATTTTTCCGACCGTGATGCACCGTACTCAAAAAATCTGAAAAAATGAGGGTATAACAATGATAACATTATTCAACTACTGTAAAAAGGAAAAAGTTGTGCTCGGAAGATTTCAATACGAAATCGATGTTTAAAAATTTTTTTTTCGGTTTTTCATTTTTCGTGAGTGTAACTTGCAAAGGAAAAATCTGAAAAAAATCCCTAACGTGTACATTCATGTTTAGAATGTGTTAGAATTTTTTTGGAATTTTTGCTCCACATTAATTGGGGAAAATGAGGCAGAAACTGGTTTTTCGATTTTACCCTATAACTACCCTCCCAGTGAAGGTATCGGATTAAAAATTTGTGTGCAATGGTTTTTCCTCATCACCTATCGAATGACCCATCGTCGAATAAAATCGGCTCAAGGGCACTTTTGACCCCCTTATTCGGCTAGACCCTTTGTCTGCGCAAGGACGAACCACTTGTTTGGAATGCTGAGAGTAAATAAGCGTAGGTTAAACAAGGAAAATGTAATTATGCGCCTACCGAGTGGAAGGAAAAATAAAGAAGAATGAATAAGGAAAATCAAGGAGAAAATCAGAATAAGCAGATTATTCCTTGAAAATTTCATAAAGGTTTAAACGTTGTTTAACACTAGAACTACCAAACCAGTCAAAATGACTGGTACTCAATTTTTTCAAAAAATTCTCCAAGTTTACATAAGAGTCATAGAATAAATATTCTACGTCTATATCAATAAACATAAATCACCCAATCGATCAAATTTTCCGCCACTTGATTCTCCCTTTTTCAAAGTATTTATTTAATTTATTAAAATATGATAAATTTGGGGCCGGTAGTTCTAGTGTTAAAGAAGATATTGTGATAATGTCGCAAACAAAAGCGTCGAGTGTTAACGAAAATGTTAAAAAGGCACTATCTCTTTGAAACAATGACGTAAAATTCTACCAAAGCAGTAGATGATCTTAATCTCACCACCTCTGTGCATTGTAAAATATATTATTAGGAAACTATAATAAAATGCACTAAAATCAATGAACCACTGACCTATTTCTAATAATATCCTTTAAAAAGAATAGTATCTCGTGCAATTAATTGCTAGAAATTTCATTAAAATCAATGATTTGGCAGAGTTCCCTTGTGCATCTCAATGATGCAACAGAGACTAAAGAATTTGTTCCTGATGCTCGTTATTTGTGCTGGCCGATCGAATCGTTTTATGGTTATGTATAAACGATGAGTCATTGTTTAGAGAGACGATAAAAGTTTTTAGTGTAAACTTTCGAAAGCTTTACGAGCGCAGATGCGCAAATGAACATTTTTCTAAGTTCATCGATAGGGAAAGTTATGTGCGCATCGAAGCTGGTCGATCGAGAAGATAATAAACTCGATTCCTGTAATAAACTTCTATTGCTGAATGCAAAGTTAACGTTATCTTTTCGAGGAAAACACGAGGACGTTCAATTTTCTAGACATTTTCCATTGCATACTTACGATGAAAGTGTCACAACTTCAGTACACTTTTCTCCTGCGGCTAAAAACTATTTTCTAAAAGAAATACTCATTATTTATTATCTATCGAAGCTGTTAACAAGAAAAATAATATATAAGAATAAAAAGATTTTTTTCTTTTTGTTCATAAGTTAAACTTTGTTGTTTCAGATTTATATATTTTATCGGACAGACCAAAATTCAATGAACTTCATCATAATGGATCAAATCTTTGCTGTAATTTGATTTTTAGTCTAATTATAGGAATAACATCGATATCGTATCGCATAATATTGAAATTTCCTAGTTTTTATGTTCGCACGGTCATAAAATCCTTGCATCGTTTATGCATTCATAAAAATGGGGGCATATTAGCACGGCCGAGTTTTACCGAATAATTCAGCAGCCACTGTCGGAAACCTGAAACGAGTCACGGTAAAACAAGGTTGCGACTCGTTTTCCACACAGACCTGTTAATTTGAGTACACAGCCTCTATAAATATCCATCTTATCGTAGACGCGCAGTTTTATTATCTGCTACGTAAGATACATACCTCGTATACCATCATATATACACGAATAATTCACACATCGATGAGCCAATATTAAGTAAGATTTTATCTAAAATTTCCAAAGAATTTCTTCGCAAGAATTCCACTTGTTTCGGCGACCTTCTCTTTGCTTTGGCTTATTTCGTATTTTTTTTTTGTTTCTACCGCTATGATTATTTGACCTGGGATCCAAAGTTGTGGATAGTTCCTCGATAATCCCGGGAATAGTGTATTAAATGATAATTTAGAAAGATTTTCTGAAGTGATTAGAAATTTGAACTTGGTTACGGTAATTGCAAGTCCAAGTCTTTACCTCCTTCCTCATCAACGTGTCATTAATTTCTATGGCTATTTCGCGTAGGTTCTATTGTTTTAGGTGTGTTGCGAACTATCGAGGTGATAATGTTTAAATGTTAATTTAGAAAAGATTTCTCAGAGATGACGGCGAACTGGATATGGGGACCTCTTTATACACCGTACTCCTATGATTTGCTACGGTTATTTCACATGGGATTTACTGTTTTAGATAAGTTCCAAACGAGCGAGATTATAATGTGTTTAATGACAATTTAGGGAAAATTACTCAAAAGTGACGAGGGTTTGGAATACGGGGCACACTGATTGTGAATCTCTTCATTTTTCTTCCACCTTTACAGATCTCATTTTTTCAAAATTTATGACAATAAATTGCTCACAACAAAATAAATCGACGTTCTTCTGATTATATCCCAAAAGATTCAATACAGAGTTAGTGCAAAAAAGGAATTTAACCCTTTGCGGTCCTATATTTGCTCCATTACAGCAAAGAACCATACTAATTTTACATTGTATTCATCTATGTATCAATTTATACTATCTATGAATGAACCTAAATGTCTAAAGATAAGTTTACGAACCTATACGATGCTCCTATCAATTGGAAACAAAAAAAAATCAGTTTAACACTAGAACTACCAAACCAGTCAAAATGACTGGTACACATTTTTTTAAAAAAATTCTCCAAGTTTATATAAGAGTTATAGAATAAATATTCTACGTCTATATCAATAAACATAAATCACCAAATCGATCAAATTTTCCGCCACTTGATTCCCCCTTTTTCAAAGTACTTATTTAATTTATTAAAATATGTTTGGATTTGACGCCGGTAGTTCTAGTGTTAAACAAATACTATCATCTTTTACTCGCTATGCTAGACGCTGTGACGGAGCATCTTCAAAATCAGGAAGACCATCGTTCTCAGATAAAGAGGAAAGACCTAATAGAAAGCAGCACTGTCAAAACATAAAAAGTAAAGATTGCTTCGTACGTTCAAACAGAAAAATCCAGGGCGGAAGATGTCAAACTAATTATTTTTGCGACACGTGCAGTCGAAAACCAGGTGGTCATGTTGGAGACTACTTTGAAAAATACTTTGAATAAAAACATTACATTAAGACATATTATTGTGTAAACATATATCTAAAGTTGACAAAGGAATTGATAAATCTTGTTTATCCTTCATAATCTTACATATCCTGTATCATTGCTCGGTCTACGAAAATTAATTACGACCAGTACGACACCCATATCTAAATTTAATACGTCCGCAAAGGGTTAAAAAAAATATACATGAATATCTTTTGTATTAGACACTAAAAAGATTAATTCTTTGCCATGTCTGCAGACTTAGCAACTAATTAATTACTTCAATGGACTTAACGTTACCAACGGAAGGAATATCGAATAAGAATCCAGTGTCTCCAATTCGATTACTACTCCTGTCGAGTGAACTTACCTCGAACACACCTGATGTAATTATTGAACTCTTTCTGCAATCTGTTAGCAGCATTCTGTTGCCTCGTGAAGTTCTGAAGGTGTTCGTCGAAAATGTCATCTGCGGTTCTGTCGACCTTGCCCAGGTTCTGAAGAAACTGCAACGAGAAGAGAAAGACATTTCATTATACTGACATTTGACTCGATTGTATGTACACATTTAGTAAATAAATAGAATCAGATTATTCTATCTCAAGTTCACTAGTAAATAATACATATTTCTCCACCAAATAAATTATAAAAACAACATGTTTCACTTTCAATCTACAAGAAAAGTTTACAATAATCATTAGATGTAATTTATCGCTTCAATGTGAATTTGAAAAACAAATCCGAAGTCTCAATTATTAAAAATAGTATTCTGTACTGAATTATATTTAAAAAAATCACGTAAATATTACAACCTACAACAGCCAAAATTGCAACAAAGTTCATGGTTTGCAATAAACCCAAGATTTTTCTCTAAAACAAATTTTCCCATCGACACTCGGTGCTCTAAAATTACATTGCACTCGTCTAGAGCAATTTCGTAGAAGTCGTATCACGTTTCACCGTGATATAGGTCAGCCTCGGAATCGGTGATACGAATTTCGTTTAAACGGAAGCGCGAGAAATTACCGATTACAATTCGCGCCCGTAACCTTTGCCTCGTTATCCATCGTCCCGAATCGCGGTTAACTTGTAAATAATGATTTTTTTATAAACTTCTTGTTCGCAGATGTAGTTGCCGTACCAAACTATTCGTCGCGGGCAGAAGACTTTTGATCTATGCATCGGAGTCTACTTGCTATTTATACCCGACGCACCGGGTACTTGGCACACGAGGATGCATAATTAATCTGCATTCTACTTTGCGGCTTCGCACAACCACGGGATTCGCTGCGCAGGAAACCGTTATTTTACATCGCGAACCTGGCGTTTCGTTCTACAATGATTTCCAATTTACTTGGGGATAACGAGTCATTTTGTTCAGCAATGCCATGTTTTAGTATAGATTCGTTGAAAGGATCCTTTATATTTGAATGCTAGACGAACCTTATTTAAAACATGCTTCTCTTATGCATCTGTTATATGTATTTATTGCAATAAAGGTTATTATTATAAAACTATATTTGAGGGTTTGTTTTATTTTAATTTTTCCTCTATATTTATATCTAGTTTATCCTTTAGTCTTCAAGTGCTACATTTTGTCTGAATGTTAGACAAATCTATTGGTTTAAAACATGCTTCTCTTATGCATCTGTCATTTGTATTTATTGCAATAAAGGTTATTATTATAAAACTATAGTTGTGTTTTTTTTTTTTAATTTTTCCTCTATACTTCTTTCTAGTTTAGCCTTTAGTCTTTAAGTGCTCCATTTTGTTTGAATGTTAGACAAATCTATTGATTTAAAACGTGCTTCTCTTATGCATCTGCCTTTTATATTTGAGCAATAAAGGTTATTGTTATAAAACTATAGTTGAGGTTTTTTTTTAATTTTTCCTCTATACTTTTTTCTAGTTTAGCCTTTAAATTTTAAGTGCTCCTTTCTGTTTGAATGTTAGACAAACCTATTGGTTTAAAACATATTTCTGTTATGCATCTGTCATTTGTATTTATTCCAATAAAGGTTATTATTATAAAACTATAGTTGTGGTTTTTTTTTATTATAATTTTTCCTCTATACTTATTTCTAATTTAGCCTTTAATCTTTAAGTGCTCTTTTCTGTTTGAATGTTAGACAAACCTATCGGTTTAAAACATGTTTCTATTATGTATCTGCCATTTATATTTATGCAATAAAGGTTATTATTATTATTATTATTATTATTGTTGAAAGGATGGAACCATCTAATGTTTTTTTACATTAAAAATATACGTTGAGATACGAAAAAACTAAAAGAAAGAACTAATGGAAGTGTTTGTTGGAAAAGTTACATTGTATTATGGAGAGTAGAGTAAGGTAATACTTTTTTTTTGTATTTCGATTTTTGTGAGTTTCGAACTGTGTTTGATGGAGATGGGTGGTTCCATTTCTGTGTATATGAGCGGGGAACTTTGGAAGAATGGATGTATAATTTGTAGGATATTATTTCAATTGTTTTTATAATTGAGAGTATGGATTGTTCTGTTGACATACGTATTTCGATGTTTTTTCTATTCGGTATAACTGAAAAGTAAGCAACGAGTAAAAAGTCGTTTCAATTTATATGATAATACTCGTTTCCACTTTGAAAGTTGTAATTTTAATGTACGTATTATTTAAAAATATCGTTTTGAAGGCAAATATAACTTGACATGTATGTATTCAAAGTAAAAATACAGTATGTGCGTTTCTTTGAGGAAAACGAAATAGCGATACCACTTGCAAAACAACCTATTATCGTACTGTAATCGTAGTTTTTCACTCTATTTTTTTAGACGACACGTCATAACTGTAAAAAGGTGTCATGTTTCTTCAACAAGCATTTCTTTAATCTCGAAACAATTGCAAATATCAAGTACGAATAATTGTAACATCTCGTTCAACCTATTCAAACATACACTAGGATAGAAATCTCCTCGAAATCTTATCTTTTCAACTTTAAAATAACTATAAAAGACAAATGTCGACAACTTAAATACTTCATTTGAAATATTTAAAGATATATAGAAATACAAGTTTGACGACGAATATCTTTAAATTCGGAATAATTGTAATACGAGATATCGCGATATGCCACTTTCAATAGTTTCGTAAAACTACTGCATTTTCTGAACATATACTTTTGAAGACATAGGTCAATTTAAAATAATTTTGAACTACATGTACACATAATCCACGTGTTCTGATAAAGGAAATCAACAAAATGCACCATTTATGAAACGACTTAATATAATCGTAACACGGATTTGTCCAGTATGAATTATAACAGACCCTAAATTACTCGCAGTTAACTGGTCCTCATTTGTACTCGACAAGCAGAGCGATTTATCACTATTAATTAGTGTATCCACCATGTTCAATCTCGCCATATAAAATTGCGTCACGAGTTCAGAAACTTACGTAAATGTAAATTCAAAGGTGAGTAATCGGTAGAATTATACGTTGCCTAAAAAGATATTGTAAAACAAAAAATAACTTCAGAATTTCATAAAAAAAATGAGCAATCGAGTAGAAAATAACAAGAGACTGCAGTAATTAAGAAAGTGAAGGCTGAGACCCTCATTCAGTGGATCCAAGTTCAAATATCAATTGTAATCATCTGTCATTGCACTCTGTGACGATCAAATATGACCAATATTTCCTATCTTACTAATTAATATTAGGGGTACCGAAAAGTAATCAAAACTGGAGAAGTGAAAACGTAATTGGAAACGTTTTTCAACAAAAAATCGAAGGACTTCTTTAAAAAGGGAATCGAACAACTACCTTTACGCTGGCAAAAAGTGTTAGAAAATTATGGAAATCATTTTTTTAATTAATATTTAAGATTTCTTTAATAAATAAATGTTTTTCGCCAGCAAAAAAATTTTACTTTTTGGTACCCCTAACATTTTGCAACTCCAGTTCTTCGCATCCAACCTAAAATAATAGATCGAAGCAAAATAATCATACGAACAGAAACTCAAACTGCAAAAAACAAAAAATAAAATAAACTGCAATTAATCTTCGCTTTCCAAATTAAAATAAAAATTCCATGCAGAAAATGAGCTAGCAAATTTTGCCTCGATAACAATTAACTTATGCCTACCTCCTACAAAAAGTAAATATATAAATAAAAATTTACAAGTAATAGCGTCAGATCTATTCCATAGTAACACGATACCCTATTTCGCCATTGTAGTCCGACAAAACGAAACCACACCGGCCAAACGAAATGCCCTTATTTCGCAATAAAATTCACAACCGTGTCTCGTAATATGTACTTCCAACACGTATAATTGCACCGTTTGGAATGATATCCTCATTGTACACCGATAGATATCCAGTGACCTCTGCCAATGCTATTTATAAATCCATGCACCGTAGTCTCTGTACACGTTTATTCATTTTCCCGGGAGACCAACCTGTACGAAGTTGCTGGACATTCGAGACAGAAAGAAGAGAAAAAGAAACGAATAACATGGTCGACAAAATTTTCGCGTAGGTGTCACACTTATGACCCACGAGGTGACTCATGCTAGCCGAAGGATGGCCATATACGAAGCGCAAATTCATATCTCGTTAGATCGATCGAAGCTTTAGGAAGATTCGAAGGGCTTCACGATTAGGAGAAATTGACACGTTAGAATGCAACGATTGATCTGACAATAGAACGTAATGTAAGTACATTGCGTAAGATGCTCTTCGTGATAGTGGGTGATTTCAATTTACTCCAGTGATTTCGTGAGATAGAGGAAGCACGATAATTGAGCCGATTATTTTGAAAGTGGTGTAAGTATCTTTACCGTAATGCAAAATGGTGCTTTTTTAATGACTATGCGAAGGTATTTATTTAAGAAATTTTGTCAAAAGTGATTTATATCACTTTTCACCCATCTGCATCACAAGCGCATATATGCGCGCACTTTTTCTGATCGCTATCATCAAAATACATTTATGCATTCACATTGTGAGTGAATAGCAACACATACGAACAGTCTAAATTATTTATACAATATTCGTCGATTAAAGTACAATGTCACTTTTTGAAATACTGTTAGACTTAGACTTAATATAAAGAAATTTGATAGTAACGATATATGTTTGAATTTGTCATGTGATGCAAATGGGTTAACACTAAAACTACAAATGTTATGCTTACTAAAATTTAACACTAGATTTACCAAACCAGACAAAATGATTGGTGCACAATTTTTTCCAAAAATTCTACGGGTTTATGAGAGAGCCGTAGAATAAATATTCTTCGTCCATCGTATAAAACATAAATTACCGAATCTATCATCTCTTCCGCATCTTAATTTTCCTTGCTTTGAGGTACATATTTAACATATTTAAATACAGTAGATTTCACGCTGGTAAATCTAGTGTTAAATACACTTAATGAGTACTGCAGAAAAATAGAAATGAAGAGGTGGAGAAGATGATTAATTAACTAATTTAAGTTTTATAAGATAGAAGTGGATTATTTACTTAACGGCTACCCTATGAATTTCGATAATTTGTAGAAAAAAATGTGAACCGGTCTTTTCACCGGCTTGATAGGATTAGTGTTAAATAAGTGACTCAATTGATGGTGTATATGCTAAAGTAGAGTTTCAAGATGTTTGTTACATATTAATCGTTTATTTACATATTAATTTTAATTGTTTCATTTCGCAAATAGGGTGGAGTAATTAATTGATACGGTTTATGACTGAATAACATTCGAAGATGTTTAAGTTATTTTCGTATATTTAGCGTTAATTTAGAAATTGGAGAAGTTGGGATATTTTAAAAAATGTAGGACAAAAACGTTTCGTTGATAGACGAGTTTTTGGAAAAATCAAATTTGAAAATTTACTGTATATACAGTTATATCTGAGAAACGATATCATTGAATTTTTGGAATTTGCTTTATTATGAGTCGTCTGAGAAATTTCGAAAATGTTGCACTGCTGTCTAGAAGTTAAATGATTGCTTAAGCTTCTAATTTGAAGTAGGAGCTCTCGAAATAGTAAATATAAATAATAAATATCAGAAGCAACAGCGAAGCTATTTGTAACTGTGGACATTGTTCCTATGCATTTAACAAAAGATCTGTAGTTCTCAACAAATAGTGTAAAGTGATGATAACAGTACAAATACCCCGAAAGATTAACTATTATCTAATAAATACAGAGGATACGCGTTATCGGCCATTTGGAGAACGTCCGATAGTTCTACGCGATTTTCGAGACCGATGGATCTTCAGAATCTCATAACCGATAACGTAATTCCTATAAAAGCGATATTCTAAATTTGTATATGTATAAGGAAGAAATAATTAACGTTTTTCTACTATGTAGTATTTGAGATCTTTTGCTGCATATTATAAAGCAAATAGAATCATCTTTGCGCTACAATATATACGGTACAATATGCAATTTTGTTATTCAACAGAATATGCAATATTTTCATGAAGAAATTTTCTTCACCAAACTCTTATCTATTGCAATTTTACTACACCAAAAAATTACTAAAATGTATATGTAGGTATAAACTGTAAAGTATAGCAGGTATGTGCTAAATTTGAATTTATATAAACTTTGAATTTTTTATTTATGTAAATGTGAATTTATTTAAATTCACTATGTATGAATAAACTATACTAAAATTTATTAATACTAGATTTACGAGTGTTGATACACCTATTTTTCTGAAGTGAGCCAATTTGACTCATACAAGAAAATTGAAGTATTTTATAATGAAAATAGTTCCAAATCAATTTAAATGTAAGATTTATTATTAAAAAATTAACCAACCAATATATTATATATGTAGTAATCAAAGTTTGAATGAGCCAAATTGGCTCCGTAAATCTAGTGTTAACAGAAATTTAATATTTCTAAATTCTGCCGAGGGTAATACTAATAAATTCTCGGCGTAATCTAATGAAAAAAAAACACGGTTTAAAGTCATTTACTTCCTACAATGAAAATAATTTCATATCCCAATCTTAAATATATGACAAACCGATTGAAAAAAGTGTATTAATATTATTTGCCAGAATTATAATAAAAACAATTCCCTCGCATATCAATGTGCCATCAAAATAAATTTCATATAAATCATTATTAAAATACAAAATAAAAAAAAAACATCCTACTGAAAACTACTGTTGGTAACCAGTAACGAAGAATATTTTCATAGTTTTCAAGTCACAATTCACACTTCAGCTCTTTATAGACAATAAACTAATATCAGCGATATATTCATGACGTACGTAGTTCAATTATTATGCGAATGTACGGACAATAACGCGAATTACAATGATATCGCACATGGAAGTCTTTGAACCATATTCATCATAGGCAGATAAGACTCCAACGAGTTGTTTTCTTCGTTCGATCTTTAAGAGCTGCTGGAATATGCCATACGAAGATCGTTCGTAACCTCGTTACACCTGGAGACGTAATTAGCATTGCGTCAAGAGAAGTATATGTGTTCAAAGTGTAAAGAGCAACGGTTAATGTGTATTTCGTACTCTTAGATCGTCTTCGAAAGAAGCAAGGACATGAGACCAATCGCAATTATGAACAGAATGACTCGAAAGTATTGAAGAGTTTTTCAAACTAGAAGTATCGACGTTGAATCTGTTATATTTGAATAACTACTTTTGGTTTTGTTTTAGTTCGTTGTATAATTACTTGGAAAGAAAAGGAATTGAGCAAGAAGGAAAATGATCAGTTAAGAATTTTATGAATAACAGGAACAAATAAGAATATTTAAGGTATCGCTACACTTCAAGCTTGAGGATTTTTTGCACAAAAAAACTTGAAACCCATTATTTTTGACCGATTCTAGTGTTACGTGTGTTAATCATCTATAGATGGAATTTTGTAACACGTTTGAATATCAGCCGTTCAGTGCACAAATCGATTATCTCCATAAAATGAGAAGTCGAGAAATGCGACGAAATAACGTACATTGTTTTCTAAAATTCCCTTTATATTATAAATTCAAATATATATATTGTAGAATGCATAAATACAGATATAGCTTTCATTTAACGGTATATAAAATTAATAAGAAAGAATGGTCAAAAAATAATCGTCAGTAATGCTACAATTTTTATGTGGCTAGTGGAGTTAATCGATTTGGCAACTGAAAAATGTAATAAAGCTGAATTCGGTGTTTAAATTTGCAAGTTTTTTGTTGTAGAAAAAGTTAGTTATTATATACTTTTATTACAGATTTTCCATAAAAATGAATGTTGACAATTCTATTATAATATATATTATTTGTGATGCATGAGCAGTATAAATAGTCTTTTTCATCAGCTGTGTGTGAGGACTCGTCATTTCGAGTTGTTGTCAAGTTTTTATAATAATCATTGTTAACAGGAGGAATGGATTTTAGCAGGTTCATGATGTCTTTCCTTTTTTCCGTTGTCACAGATCTACTTTTAGGATATAATAAAGGCTGAACTACATTTTTGAAACTTTTTGATCTACCTCCTACATATTTCCTAATATTAACACGTTCCGTGCCATGTGTACCATTCCTGGTACACGTTAAACTTGACATGCAGGCCACGTGCACCATAAATAGTACACATAGACATAATTATTCAATGCGCTGAAAATATATGTTTTATCACAAATTTAATTATGTAAACAATATTTCCACGAAAAGAATGAGGTATTGTATGAAATGCAATCTAGAACAAAACACATACATTTGTTTAATTATTACATATGCTATAATTATTAATTACATATAATGGTTGACTTTTATAAAGCAAAGGATGCGTAAAAATGTTGTTTTCTAGAGTTTGTTGCAGTTTTGGGAGATAAATTGTTGTTTTCATCCTCACAGTAACATAAATAATTAACTAATCGTTTTCCAAATTATATTATTGACACGAGTCTATGTTGCTGAGTATTCCACAATATCCAAGCGTTTATAACTGATGTAATTGGGAAAAGCTCAAATGCTACTTATTTCTACCATTTAAAAGTTTTACTGTCGAATTGATCGCAGCGCCACGTGTACCATTAATGGTACACAATGTCATAACCACTCGAAACAATCTAATTACTTATGGATTGATGATATAATGACATATTATGTGATAATATCTCGATTTTTAGTCAAAAGAACAAATGGCCTGGAGATCATGTCGGAGTAAAAACGGCTTGGCAGGGAACGTGTTAATGACATTAAATTCTGCATCTTCATTATAATCACATTTGTATTGTATGAGGTATGGTTTGGACCTTTCTAACTTTATCCAGCGTATTTTGAGCGAATTTACTGAAAACCCTGTAACGTTTACCGTTCTGTTAATGACTGCATTTTGTTGAAAAAAAATCTTGGTGGGTCATTTGAATAACATTAAATGGCGGTTTCTCTTTACAAGTTTTGATTATATTGTACCAATCATCGCCTCCTAGTGCATTTGAGTTGCTTTAATGCAACGATTCACATTAGAGTATGGAGTTAATCAAAATGGCCTCTGAAATAAATTACTTATTATTCAATGGCCAAAAATATTGTGTCATTTAATGGTGTTAATCTTCATCATTCAGGAAAGTTATTATAAATATAAAAAGTTATGACTATAGCAAGTGA
The DNA here is from genome assembly GCA_910591515.1 of Cerceris rybyensis. Classification (NCBI taxonomy): domain Eukaryota; kingdom Metazoa; phylum Arthropoda; class Insecta; order Hymenoptera; family Crabronidae; genus Cerceris; species Cerceris rybyensis. The sequence continues at coordinate 20,658,667 of OU342790.1, forward strand.
TTTGACACTTAAATTTAAGATTTTTCAAAAAGTGGAGTTAATCGATTTGTGCACTGAACCGCTCATATAGCCTGATATATTATACAGAGAGTATAATAGTCTAAATATTCTATAGTTCTGAGTATTGCAACGAATGCTTTAGATTTTTATGGTTTAGAACCCATTGGAAATAGTAGATTCTAAGCAAAATGACCATATGAGTTCAAGCTGAAAAGATGCTGAAAAAAACAAATTTCAAAATTTCACACTTCTATTGTTGTAATTTTATTTTATTTGACTATTTTAAATATGTCGAATTAATTGCAAGTAGATAAATTCGACGTTTAAAATTGTTTCTATTATAGAGATTTTTTGGTTCAATATTTAATCATGTCTTTTTGAACTTTTATTCGACAGAACATCTTTATGGCGCTAACATATGGGCAAACATTTAATGGTAGTCCTACGCGGGTACCATCATTCTATGCAATAAGCCATGACGTTACGAAACGACGTGCAATGACGAAACAATAGCCATCGACCGCAGAGAAATTTCGCGGCGTGAATGTTACTCGTCTACTTTGGCTCGTGTTTCTTTTTCCGACACCTGTTCCTGATATCGATAGGACTGATGCAACAATCCGGAAAGGAAAAAAAGACCCTGTGAAATTATCAAATACGATGATTTTGTAATACTTGAAAATAGTTTAGTAACTATTTAACCTTCCACAGTCCGATTTTTTTGTAGTATATAAAGATCAATTGCACGGTGGTACATTAGAAAATTATAAATACAATTTTAAATAATAGATTTGCTTTGATTTTTAAACATTAGATTGTAAAGAGTTTCATGATTTTTAAGAACTGAAGTGCAACATTTTTGGCAGTGGTAAAAGATTGACTTTGAAGAACAGAAACTTAGATGTGCCTTGTATTACTTTAAAGTCACAGGCCTATTAAAATTTTTAGGTAATTGATTTTTTTCTCTCATTTAATCTACCGAATTTCGATAATTTTGGTCCAACAAATTCATGTTAAAAAAAAATCAGATGTTCTGTATTTTTCAGTTGTATTATTTAAATATTTCATTTTTAATATTAATGATAATCGTTAATGCATCATCGTACAATCAAACTAAACGAATTTCTGTATTTTTTCACTTCCGCGAACTAATTAAATCACTGTGCGAGCGTTAATGCGCATCGAGGCAGAAAATCGAGTTAAATATCGTACCACATAAAAGAGCACACTTGTTTTTCCGTGAAACTTCAACCGCAAGACGTGCCTGGAAAAATGCCAAAATTCTATGGAAGCCATGAAAGCTGTTAGCTACACCCCATTAATTTCTTAATCGTTCCTGTTTTCCACGTATTTCGCTTCGGTAATCGCCGCCTCTTTTTTTGAAGACTCAGCATTTATTTCTTAGGACGATTTTTGTCTCATACATAATAAATTATCTAAATCTAATTGGATCGTGTAATTAAACGTTTAAATTTCAAACAAATTAGTTGCAGTAATTAACGCAATTAAATATTAACGCAAATAAGGAAATGTTAAATACACAATATCATTTCTATTTTCAAATTAAGATATTTATTTATTATAAATCTTAGTCCTACATATTGAATGCAATTAAAACATCCTACATCAACAAACACGAAATAATCTGCGAGATTAATTCCATCACGAATTTTGCACTTATTAAAGCTAAAAATACCGATATTATATCCATTATATTTAAAAATGCTGGATAAGTGTATAGGGAAAAGAAGGCGAAAAAGATAGTAAGTTAAATAATTTGTGTTTTACAAAGTAGATTTCGAATATTTCAATGATAGCTTTATCACAAGGATTACTATCGTTCCGATAAGGAGTAGATAGTACAATTTCACCAATGATGCAAATGGCTCAAGTGTCAAAGACTCCTTCAAAAATTGTAAAAAAATTACACACTTGGCAAAAACATTGAAGAGAGTGCGAGGAGTTAGATATTCAATAGAGTAATCTATGCGGCCGCGATGGAAATCGCACATACGACTATTACGTAAGTTCCTCGCAGACTCTATTTGAGGAACGGTCGCTTATTCGAAGGTGAGAGGTACACCGACCTTCTGCAGACAATGTCCTAGCTAGAAGTGTTTTAAAGATGAGGGTGAAATAAAGCAGAGATGAATTGCGAGAATAGAGCCTTAGGAACCTGTTCGATTTTCAAATGATGGTTTAATTGCTTTCTCGTAGATTAGAAGAGTATATAACGTATAAATCAACAGTGATGAGTAGACTCCGGATGTTTATGCAAATTTTAATTTTAACAAATGCACCTAAGTTAGGAAAACCTATTTAGGGATTTGTTGCACTTGTTAAATATTACAGCGAATACCATACTTTGGATATTTTAGATATGTTTTTATATTATGTTCGTTTTGTATATTTTAGCCGTATCTATTTTGTCATAAACGCATAAAAATCCGGAGTCTAGTGATGAGATTTATTGTTATACATGTTTTACGAAGTTGCGTTTCAAAGTCAATTTAAGATGTTAGTTAAACAGTTAACTGTATCTTATGGAATACTAGCTGAAAGTTCCCGTGCTTCGCTACGGTTTAATATCATTAGGATCATTTAAAACCTGCAATATTTTACGTGCTTCGAAACTAAAAGAAAACCTTAAAATTTCGAATTTAAAAAAATCTTTTCTTAGTGGGTGCTTATACCGTAGAAGGAACGCTCATGCAAAATTTCAAGTTTCTAGGTCAAGAAGTTTCGGTTCTGCGTTGATGAGTTTGGCCCATACTTTAACCCCCCAAAACCCCCCCCAAAATTTCGAAATTTTCAAAACCCTTTCTTAGTGAGCACCTAAGACCCAAGGACAAGGTAGGTTCCAAATTTCATTGCAATCCGTTCTGTGGTTTTTGAGATTTCGCGATGAGTGGATGAATGAGTCAGTCAGTCAGTGGTATTTGAGCTTTATATAATAGATTAGAACTTTGAGGGACACCATTTGCTAAACGTAAACATAAAAATATTTTTCAATAGTATAAAATAATTCGAAATAAAAATAGCAAATACTTGCACCTATATTACAATAATTCTTAAGAACACATTCTTCATAAATATCCCCTTGTTTTCAATTTAATAGAATTCTTAAAGTTAAACATATTTAACTACATTTTAGCCGTAAAGTTTTCCTAACGCAATTACCCGAGGAGTACATAACACATACTATAAACCCAAAAAGAATCTTATTACCCACATTGCAAGTTATCATTCCTATAACAAACTTCACCATATCATTAAGTTTCCAAGTGAATCGTGGTTGCAAATGTGATTCTGACATATTACAATCCACCATGCAATAAATCTTCCGTGGATTCAAACTGCATATCTCTTGCAAGAGTTGATTTAAAAAAAAATTAATTAATCTCAGCTCCATTGGAACGTATCTTTTAAATCACATATCATTTGCAAAATATAAGTACACATATCATCCATTACGAACATGGTAAAATATCGTTGCAACAAAGTTTGTATTATTGATAGGACGAGGTGTTCTCTGCATTCTTATCATCATACAGAGCTAAGTAGCGATGTACGTCATCTATTACTGTCGTCAAGATACATCTGTAGGATTGATAATATTGTCTTTATTGACGACACGTTTACAATCGCAAATCCGAACAATCGACTCACTTGCTTGACACGTTGAAGTCGACTCTGGTCTTACAAGCTAGAAACACACGCGCGCCAACTACATTGGGTTTCGCACGTCGCTCGGTCGCAAAGAAAAATAACTATTTTAACGATCAAATTCAGAACGAAACATCCCGCCCACCAAATTAAGCTCTTAATTTCCGTGACGGATTGTCGCTTCTACGGTTGAATGGGAAGCTTGCATAGTTTAGTAATCGCTCGCTTCGTACTCCCGTTTGGAGTTTTTACAGTTACAACCCGAACCCTTTGATCGTGACTTGGATGCAACTCAACGACTCTACCAATCATCCACTTTAAGGGTGGCAAAGAATCATCATGTATCATGACCAAATCATCGATGGTCAAGTTTTCTTGTGTTGTCTTCCATTTGGTTTTTTCTTGGAGATTTGAGAGATACTCCGATGACCATCGTTTCCAAAATTCTTGGACGTTGCGTTGAATTAATTGCCATCGATTAAGACGATTCAATTTAACGTCTGTTACATCAATATCAGGAACACTTGTGAGAGGTTCGCCTACTAAAAAGTGTCCCGGAGTCAGCGGTTGAAAATCAGTTGGATCCGAAGACATAGGCGTTAGTGGTCTCGAATTAAGAATAGCTTCGATTTGAGTGAGAACTGTGGCTAGTTCCTCGAATGTAAACATCGATTGACCTGTAATCCTTTTCAGATGAAATTTACATGACCTTACACCGGCTTCCCATAGACCGCCCATGTGGGGGGAATGCGGCGGAATAAAATTCCATTGAATGTAGTTTTCAGAGCAAAACTTGGACACTTTTGAATCCTCGACCTCCTTCCGAATAAACTTAAAAACTTCCTGGAGTTCACGATTAGCGCCAACAAAATTTGTCCCGTTGTCGCTGTAAATTCGCTGTGGGCAACCCCTTCGTGCCACGAATCTTCGAAGTGTAGCTAAGAATGCAGCAGTTGTAAGTTCGCTCGTTGCTTCAAGATGTATTGCCTTTGTTGAAAAGCAAACGAATAAGGCTATATACGACTTGTTTGTTTTTCTTCCTCGCCCTTTATTGACGAGTGTTACTATCGGTCCTGCAAAGTCGACACCTGTTACGAAGAATGGTCGGCTTGGCTGGACTCGATCCTTGGGGAGTGCGCCCATAATTTGAGACGCTGGAGTCGGATTTGCCCTATAACAAACGATACATTGGTGAAAGATTTGACGAACGAGATTTCGTCCATTAAGCGGCCAATAACGCGTGCGAATTGCCGCCAACAATGCTTGAGGTCCAACATGTAGAAGTCGGAGATGCTCTCTTTCAACAAGTAATTTGGTAATTCGATGATTATAAGGCAATAATATTTGATGCCGTTGCTTGAAACTGACTGATGCATGTTGAAGTCTGCCGCCCACCCTGACGAGTCCATTTTTGTCGAGGAACGGATCAAGCGACAACAACTTGCTCGAAGACCTTATAGGTTCTCCCTTGCGAAGCTTCTTGATTTCTTCTGCGAAAGAGATTTCTTGTACCTGCTTGAGAAGTAACTCCGTAGCGCGATTTATTTCGCTCGGCTTCAAACTTGCGACGAGTCTTTCTCCTGAATTTTTACGACAGTTCCCGATGAAGCGTAGACAATATGCCAACACTCGTTCCATCTTCGATATCGACGAGTAGGTCTCAATGAAGTCGTCGAGAAACTGGTTTCTCTGATGACTAACAAGGTTTACAGCCTTCGTTTTTTGTTTTCTTGTTTCTGCATCGATAAGTTCTTGAATTTCTTCTGATTGATTCGTTTCTTCAAATGATTGCTGAATATCCTCATGATTCTGCAACCAAGGTGGTCCCGCCCACCATAATTCGTTGTTCTCAAGTTTGTCGCAACTTACGCCACGGGAAACCAAATCGGCTGGATTTTCCTTGCCTGCCACGTGACCCCATTGGATATATGGCAATGACGATTGTATTTCGCTCACACGATTCGCTACAAATGTTTGCCATTGAGACGGCTCCTTAGCAATCCATGCTAAAACGATCGTGGAATCGGTCCAGACTCGAACATCTTCAAAATCGATGTTTAAAGCCTTCCTGACAGCTTGGACCAATCTCGTGAGAAGAACAGCGCCACACAATTCCAACCGAGGTAATGATATCTTCTTGGTTGGAGCGACACGGGACTTCGAACACAGCAATGAAGAAAATTTGCGACCCTCTTGATCTTCGGACTGGATGTACAAACACGCTCCATAGGCCTTTTCGGAAGCATCGCAAAACCCGTGGAGGTGCAGTCGCGACGGATTTTCGTGATGTGCAACCCTTCGTGGTACTCGAATTGTTCCCACCCTTTGAACATCTTCAACATAACTGTTCCACTCGTGTACAATTTCCGGTGGTAACGGAGCATCCCACTCTACCTTATGAGACCAAGTTGCTTGCATTATCAGTTTTGCTCGAACAATAATTGGACCAACAACTCCGAGAGGGTCGAAGAGTCTCGATATCGCGGACAAGATCTCTCGCTTGGTCTTTGCTCCGAAATGAATTTCGATTGAGAATTGGAATTCGTCACTCGATGGCAACCATTGCAGGCCCAAGGTTTTTACAGAATCGCCCTGGTTGATACTCAACGGCGATGACTTGTTTTCGTTCGAACCTCGAATATTCGTAACGACTTCGTCATTGTTTGAGCTCCACTTGTGTAACTCAAATCCTCCTCGTTGCAACAATTGCGTTAGTTGCTTGCAAATATTCTTCGCTTCGTCGCTGCTATTTGCGCCTGACAAAACATCGTCCACATAGAAATCCTGAAGTACAATACGCGCGGCTGCTGGGAAATCTTTTTTCTCGTCTTGAGCTAGCTGTCGAATCGCTCTGATAGCTAAATATGGAGCGCACGCTTGACCATAAGTAACCGTATTCAAACGATAATCTTGAACAGGCTCATTCACAGAGAAACGCCAAAGAATTCTTTGATAGTCGCGATCGCGCGGGTCTACCAAAATTTGTCGATACATTTTCTGTACGTCCGCGGTGAAAGCTATTTTGTGTACTCTGAATCTAAGTAGAATATCTAGAAGATTGTCCTGCACCGTTGGACCAACTGATAGAACGTCGTTTAAAGATTTTCCAGAACTAGATTTAGCCGAAGCATCGAATACAACTCGTAATTTAGTTGTTGCGCTTGTTTCACGAATCACTCCGTGGTGCGGCAAATATACAACAGGTTGTTTACACGCAGACTCTGTCGGAGGTACGGGAGACATGTGACCTAACTCAATATATTCTCGCATGAAATCAGTGTAGCGTTGTCGCAAAATATCGTTACCTTTGAATCGTCGCTCGAGTGACAACAATCTTTTCTCCGCAATCTGTCGTGACTCCCCTAATTCGCTCACTGAATTGCAAAAAGGTAAGCGCACTATAAAACGCCCAGAACTATCGCGTGTAGCGGTTTGAAACAATTTCTCGCATTTTCGTTCATCATTCGACAAGACTTGTGATGACCTTTCTGGTTTGATTTCCTCAACGTTCCAAAACCGCGTAATATTTTCATTGAGCGTACTACTAGAATCGCTCGAACATACGAGTACCGAAATATCTGGAGCTCGATACGATCGCGTTGGCATTGGTCCGGCCAATACCCACCCGAGCGCTGTGTTTTGAAGAGTTGGTTTATCATCGCCTAGCTTTATTTTGCCCGTCTCGAGAAGACCCTGAAAGAACTCTGCTCCTATTAGCATTTCAACCTTGCTTGGATCATGATAGAACGGATCGGCGAGTTTGATCGTGTTCGGTATTGGTAATTCGCTCGCTTCGAACTTAAAAGACGGCAAATCGTTTGTAATTCGCGGTACAACTAAGCAATGAACGTTGATACGTAAATTCGAATGTCTCGAAGTGACGGTAACATTACAATCTTGCGTGACTTGACTTTTCATTTCATTCAACCCCACGATGGGTTCGCAAATTTTTCCGGTTCGCAATCCAAGCTTATTACATGTCGCGACAGTTATAAAATTTGCCTCGCTCGCACTATCCAGCAGCACGCGTATAGAGATCGGTGTTCCATTTGCGTGGTTTGCATTTACCAATGCTGTGGACATAAGAACGCGCTTGATACGATTCAACGATTGATGCATCGTCGTTGCATTGTTGCTCGATGCCTCCTCTTTATTTGAATCGTTTTGGGCTGTAGACCGCGTTGATGCGCTAGATTTCGCTGTTTCTGCCGATCTGTCTTTGTCTCGTGGTAAGTGGCAGAGAGTATTATGTCGTCCAGAACACTCGCGGCACGATCCTCCTCTACACGTTTTGACAAAGTGATCATTTCTCAAACAATTGAGACAAAGTCGGAGTCTGCGGGCCTCGCTGATGCGCTCCTCAATTGTTAAACCTAGAAACCTTGGGCAAAAATAGATGAAGTGCGGACCACTGCACAGATAGCATTTACCTGATTTGTTTTCTGATTGTTCCGTTGCACATGAAGTGACATTACTACTCGTTGATTTAAATTGCTTGTTGAACGGCTTGCGTGAGCTTGAGTCGTTCGACGTTTCCTTGTGGGATTTTGCTGTGTTTTCTTTGGACTTCGTACTTGCTTGCAGACGTTCAAGGATTTGACAGCGTTTTTGCAAAAATTCCATTATCTTGTCGACGGTAGGTTCAGCGTCCGCTTCTGCCTGCCGCTCCCATTCTCGTCGCGTCGTATTGTCAAGCCTTACTTCGATCATGTAGAGTACTAATTCGTTCCAAGCGTCAGTGGGCAGTTTCATCGCCTTTAATACTCGGAGATGTTTTGTCGTATGATCGACAAGCTCACGTATTGCATTCGCGGATTCCCGTTCAACCTTTGGCATTTCAAATAAACAATGAATATGTTTTTTCTTTATTGATCGCGGATCATCGTAACGTTTCTTTAATAACTCCCACGCTACTTCATAGTTCTCGTCAGAAATCTCAATTGACTCGATTAACTTGGCAGCTGTACCTGTTAACGATGAGGTTAGGTATTGATATTTTTGACTATTTGCTAGCTCGGTGCGATCATGGACTAATGTTTTGAATGTTTCGGAATATCGATTCCATTCCTCGATTTTTCCGTCGAAAGTCGGCAATTGCGCGACGGGAAGCTTTACCTGCGATGCTCGTTGCCCAACTTCATTGCGATTTGCTGATATCTGCCTGAGTAAGTCAACCTGCTGTTGTAAAATTTGCACTAATTCCGCGCTCGTACCGCCTTCTTGAAGTTGTCTCCGATCGACCGTGGACGCAGTAGCAATACCAACTCCGTTCGGCAATGCGTTGTTGGCTCCATTGTCTTCGTTTACTTTCGGCGTCGTTCTATCCTGCGGCGCCAGGCTGTTTCGTAGCGTCTTCCAACCGGCCGTTACTCGAACTATTCTCTCGTCGAATTCGTTGTCTTCTTGTAGGTCTCGATCGGGCAAAGTCTCTGCCTCACTTGCTTCGAGCAATCGAATTTGCTCAGTCTCAAACAATTTTTTCGTTTCTTGAATCTGATTCAAACGCTCGTCTATCTCTTCGATCGAAATTTGTTTCGAGCCTTCTTGAACTTGTGCTAAAAGGCTCTCGATGCGACTTAACTTCCCTTTTACGTACCCGCGTTCCTTGCGGATTGCTGACATCGCGGCTTCCATCTTGGCGTCCTCGTTGTTTCGACCCCGATAATTCTCTTGACGAATTTTCCCCGCAAACTTATAGCACTCAGACTTGATACTGGCACTATATCGTTCACAACTTGCTTACCATCCGGCTCGAAGGACCATATGTAGGATTGATAATATTGTCTTTATTGACGACACGTTTACAATCGCAAATCCGAACAATCGACTCACTTGCTTGACACGTTGAAGTCGACTCTGGTCTTACAAGCTAGAAACACACGCGCGCCAACTACATTGGGTTTCGCACGTCGCTCGGTCGCAAAGAAAAATAACTATTTTAACGATCAAATTCAGAACGAAACAACATCGTTGCGAGAAAATTGTTAATAACAATCACAAACATATCGGGGTGGTCTCTGTACTCTAACGGCGATACAAACGTCCCGATTGATTCTTTCAGACATTTCTATGGACTACTTAAAGCTACTTGTTCGCCTAATTGACTACTGTCATCTTGCGCGAAGAAAGAAAAGGATAAACGATTTCTGAAGTATATCGTTGCACATCTAAAATAATTAACACTAGGTCTACCGACAATTAAAGATACTTAACACTAGATTTACGGATGTTGATATACCTATTTTTCTGAAGGGAGCCAATTTGAAACATACAAGAAAATTGAAATTTTTTGCAAAGAAAATAGTTCCAAATTAATTGAAATGAAAGACTTATTATTAAATAATAAACCAGCCAATATATTATATATGTAGTAATCAAATTTTGAATAAGCCAAATTGACTCCGTAAATCTAGTGTTAAAAATGTAAAATCAATAAAGTAGAAGAAAAGAAACGACAGGTGAAAAATACCTGATGAAAACAGGTTACCTGCTGGCAATTTTTGAGATAAATGTGAATTATTAAAAAATGAAGAACGAGAAAAATTTATGAAATTAAAAAAAAATCAAAACAAGTCAATTTGTTCATCTAGGTGGGTCTATAGTGTTAGTCGACACTTTTTGATCTTTCTATTAATACTAAATTGTCTTTTGTGTAATAATCAGGACTTTTTGATTTTTCAATCAATTCTAAATTGTCTTTGTATAATAATCAGGATAAACAGTACAGAAATTAGGATAGTCAGAATAGAAATTAAGAATTAAGTTGATTAGAATTGTGTGCGACTTGAGAATCCTTATGTGTATTTATTTTTAATTATTATTCGGTTTTTATTTATTTTTTGTTTCAAAGAACAGTATTAATTGTCGATATAGCATAGGCTACTGTTATTTCGTTTTACAATGTGTGATCAATTAGTGTATCAGTCGTTTATTTGTCACGATTATTAATGAATCACTAGCGTTGTGGTCCTGGTCGAGACAGAAGATAAATTCATGACGACTAAACGTTAATCCGGATAATAAAAATTATCTTATCTCCGTGACTCATTACAACGGACATAAAAACTTTTCCTAGAACAGACAGATATGTCTGTAAAAAGAGCCTTCTTATTGAATTGTAAATAACAATAGCTGACTACCACAAATATTTTTTGTGATCTACAACAAATCCAGTAAATTTAAGCAGCCTTGACAATTCATAACAACAGGAAAATAAAAGACTTAGAAGTAATAATTCAATACGAAATCGATGTTTAAAAAATTTTTTTTCGGTTTTTCATTTTTCGTGAGTGGAACTTGCAAAGGAAAAATCTGAAAAAAAAATCCTTAACGTGTGCATTCATGTTTAGGATGTGTCAGAATTTTTTTGGAATTTTTGCACCACATTAATTGGGAAAAATGAGGCAAAAACTGATTTTTCGATTTTACCCTATAACTACCCTCCCGGTGAAGGTATCGGGTAAAAATTTTTGTACAATGGTTTTTCATGATCACTTATCGAATGACCCATTGTCGAATAAAATCGGCTCAAGTGCACTTTTGACCCCCTTATTCTGCTAGACCCTTTGTTATAATTTAAAAATGTTATAACTTTTGAACGAGCTTGTGAAAAAATTTCTAATTCTTTGAGGCGTTTCAGAAGACTTATAAGAATAATATATAATTTTTTCATAGGATTCTCATCGCTCTTAATATACCAACAAATCATCCTTAACTGATCATCTTTGCCGCCTGATCCCTCTATTATTTAATATATTGCGGTATGACAAGTTTCACGTCCGTAAATCTAGTGATAAATAATAAATTTCTAAAAGACACTAAAATAAAGCGTCGTAAAAAAGAATCTAAAATATAAAATAACGAAAAACTTAAATAAAGTGAAGATAACAGAGCCATAAGTGATTCGATAAAATTAGAAACATCTTCGTTAATTCATAGCAACATTAAAAAACAAAATTCTAGAAGATTTTAATATAAATACGTATCGAAATGAGTATGAAATATTCGCTAAAAATTACAATCTTTCCTATTATCAGCAAAATATATATCGTGCAAACGGGTTTTAACACTAGACCTACCGGCCTCAAATCTATCATATTTTAATAAATGAAATAAGTACCTTGACAAAGGGAGAGTAAAGCGGCGGAAAATTTGATCGATTGGGTGATTTATGTTTATTGATATAGACGTAGAATATTTATTCTATGAGTCTTATGTAAACTTGAAGAATTTTCTGAAAAAAATTGTGTACCAGTCATTTTGACTGGTATGGTAGTTCTAGTGTTAATCACGAAATTTGAGTTACAATCGTTTATTCGTTTTCCTCTTCAACCTGATATTATTTGGCCGAGGAGGAGACACAATTTTTGTCACGATGCCGAACCTGCATACCGTTATTCAGTTAACATATCCTACACCACACGAGAACAAAGTATAAACCCGTTTACGTTAAAAGCTGACCTGCATATGCAATGCCTCTCTTTGCTCTGTTACTCTACTTTGCTTTCACGTGAACAACAATGTCGAAACCAGCCTACACCATTTGAGTCAACATTGTGCTTCCTCATGGTGACATTTTCAGTCATTTTTGTAAAACGTGCCTCGGATCATCTGAGTTTTCCATCGATGTTGACATGCTAAAGGATCAATTAGTATGTAACAGGCAATTAACATGCAAGTATTACCTTTCTTTTACGTTTTCTTGGAAAAGAAAAATGAGAGGACTGAAAGAGACAATTTACAGTCGTATGTCGAACTCGACAGAACTTTCCGCTGCAATTAGCACATTGCTGCGCATTTCTTTTTTCTTTAATGAGCTACTGGGCAGACTTATCTTTTAACACTAGAACTACCAAACCAGTCAAAATGACTGGTACACAATTTTTTCAAAAAATTCTCCATGTTTATGTAAGAGTCATAGACTAAATATTCTACTTTTATATCGATAAGCATAAATCACCCAATCGATCAAATTTTCCGCCGCTTGATTCACCCTTTTTCAAAGTACTTAGGTATTTAATTAATTAAAATATGTTGAATTTGACGCTGGTAGTTTTAGTGTTAATGTGTCTTTGAAGCTAGATTGGAATTAAATGAAGTGACAATGTTTCTAAGAAATGATTAACTAGATTTACGGAAGCCGACAAATTGACGGGAAAAATGAAAATTATTATTATTAATATTAATGATCTGATTTTTCAGCGAAAATTAAGAAGCAAGATTGCTACAATTTGTAATAAACGTTTCTCAAATTTTCAGAGAAGTTGTATAGTAGATGTTTAATTATTAAATTTAAAATAGTAGATAAACATCTTTGCCGCTTAATCCTTTTTTTTTTTATTAGAGTCCTTAATCAATATACTGCAGTGTAACACATTTCTCGCCCGTAATTCTAGTGTTAATACTATTTCCATTAGTGTAAAAAGGGAAAGTGATGGTGGTTGAAGAATTCTATGGGTCACAAGCACTGACAAAAGAAATCTTAGATCAATGAGTTAACTTCAATTGTAAGTAGTTACGTGTAGTTATAAATAATTGTAGGGTATAAGAGTCAAATCGGAATACTCGTATGAGCATTCATCTGAATCATAAACGAAGCTCATTTATTACGTTCATGAAATATTGAGAGGTGATATTAATAAATACCTGCACTTACTATGAATAATTCAATTACTTTGCATAAATATCGACGATCTGAATTAACTCCTAATTATCGATAACTACAGATACTCCATGCTAAATACTTCGACGATAAATATTCTTCACAGATACAATTTCGCAGTACATTCTCTTTGATTGTGCAATAATGAATCTTCGTCAGAAAAATGAAAAAGAATGAAATTATTTATCATTAATATTAATGATCTATGATTTTCCAGCGAAAATTAAGAAGCAAGATTGATACAATTTTTAACGAACATTCATCCGCGATCCAATTAATTCTGGTCAATTATTATCATAAAATTCTAAATGTACTTGCAAACACGATAGCACGAATTGTCAGAGATTCTCTGCTTCGTACATAATGCATTTATGCAAATCGCGAAAGAGCTCGCACGCGGACGTCCGAACGGGAGGAAATTAATGAGGATTAAGTAACAACACGTGCTCTGCAATTACGTCGAAATATCAAATAATCGTTGAGCAGTTTGTATTATTTCAAGTAATACGCTCCGATGGCCAATTACCAGCGGCTTTCGCCGTTTTACGTATAAATAGAAAAACTTTCACTCGCGGGATCGGACAGAGCGTGCGATCACGACCGAATGACGGAGGATTCATTGGACTTTTTGTTTCTAGCACGTCATCAAAGGAAATTTTGGTTTTCAATTTGATTTGGTGAAACGAAATCATCACTCCGATCATTTAGAGTAGCTTCGTTAATCGGTTCTATACCAGCTCCAATGATGGAGCATTTACTGTGCCTTTTTTTCCTAGTTTGTCACCGAAGAGAATTATGATTTTTAATTTGATTTGATACAATGAACTCATCGAAGCGATCATTTAAACTGGCTTTGTTAATCGGTTTTATACCAGTTTCGATGATGGAGTATTTACTGTGTCCTCTGTTGCTAATTTGTCAACGAAGAGAATTATGATTTTTAACCCTTTGCGGACGGAGCCATTTTAGAATATCGAGAAACAATCAATTATTTAGCGATGAAAAAACACTTTTTCATCGGAAAGACAGTCTGTTAATGTATACAAGTTGAAATTTACTCTTTGTAAAATAATATTTCAATGATTATATTTTAATTTTTCAACTCTAACCGTTTATATATGCACCGACAAACTATAACCCATTTTTTTCTCAGGGCGGATATATTCGCCCGTCGTCCTCAAGGGGTTAATTTGATTTGATACAACGAACTCATTGAAGCGATCATTTAAAGTGGCTTTTTTAATCGGATCTATAGCAGCTTCAATAATGCAGGATGTACTGCACCTTTTGTTACTATTAGGTATAAGGGAAAGTTCTGTCGTTTTTTAACACGTGCACTTTTATGCCTTGTCTTTCCTTAGTAAGAATTCTGATCCGACAGAAACCAATTTAAACACTTAGATTAGTCTATGATTGATGATTTATTCACATTTTTCGTATTTTAGTCAGTTTTTTAAACTTGTAAAACTCTTACGGTGAGTTTAAAAAAAGTGCATTTAAGACATTGCACGTTGTATGAGTTGCAAAAAGGGAATAACGCGATGGAAGCAAAAAAAAGCTTGTCTGACGTGTTTGGAGAGCATGCAGTACCAGTTCGAAAATGTCAAAGATGGTTTGCGAAATTTCGTTTGGGTGATTTTTCTTTGAAAGATGAACCCAGATCAGGAACACCATCGCAGTATAGTCAGGACAAATCCCACATTAACTTCCATAGAAATGGGCTTCAAGCTTGAAATTCATCAGACTACTGCTTTGTTTGGATGTCATACGAATTAAAAACGACAGAACTTTCCCTTACACATAATATTAGGTTGTCCTGATCATACTGCGACGTCTTTCCTAATCTGGGTTCATCTTTCAAAGAAAAATCACCCGAATGAAATTTCGCAAACCATCTTTGATATTTTCGAACTGTTACTGCATCCTCTCGAAACACGTCACATCAGTTCTTTTTGCTTCCATCGCGTTATTCCCTTTGTGCAACTCATACAACATGCAATATCTTAAGTGCATTTTTTCTTCATTAATGTTAAGAGTTTTACAAGTTTAAAAAACTGACTAAAATACAAAAAAATGTGTGTAAATCATCGATCATATACTAATCTAAGTGTTTAAATTGGTTTCAGTTGGAACAGAATTCTTACTAAGAAAAGACAACGCATAAAAGTGCACGTGTTCAAAAACGATAGAACTTTCCCTTATACCTAATATTTTGCCACCGAAACGATGATTTACAGTAACTTTGTCATTAGCTTGTACAGCAGCTTCAATGATATAGTATTTACCGTGCCCTCTGCTTCTAGTTAGCCACCGAAGGGAATTGTGATTTTTAACACGTCGACTGCCGTGGGGGTCACCGGTGACCGGCGCTATTGAATTCAATGAAATTTCATATGACTTTGAAATGTAATATTTCCGAATTTTCTAAAACATTCAATATTTAAATACTAGCTTTCTGCAGATAAAACCCTGCTGAATATATATCTATTTGTGTCTTCAAAGTTTCTGTTTTACAAAGATGGGATTTTAATAGGAGAAGTATCACTTTAGTAGAAACGATAAAACACATGAAATATCACTGGCATTCAACGTGTTAATTTGAATTTGCAGAAACGAAATTATCGAAGCGAACATTTAAAGTGGCTTTGTTAATCGATTCTATAGCAGTTTCAATGATGGTCGATTTGTTGTATCTTAAATTTACAATTTTTCTTCTAACTTTTCGGCTGGAATTTATTTAAAAAATGTTCCCAACGATAATTGTTTTAACGCGAGAAAAAATTAGAAAGACAACTTTCAAATTGTAACATTCACAAATTTAGTAATACGTTAATTATTTAGATATCTGCGTTAAAAGATTAAAATACTGTCAAATATATAACAACTTTCACTTCTAAAATTTCTGCACTACAAAAATGTGATTTTAATACAAAAACTTTCACTTCAGTAGAATTGTAAAAATTAGCAGAACACGGTTGCCGTTCAACGTGCTAACAATCCATTTCCGTGACACACCTCACGACAAAGGACTCATTGTATTTACCTACATTCTATTTTCTATCTATATTCAAAGTAAATTTCATTTTTCCTATCGAATTTCTTGAAACACTTTTCCGAAACAATTCTCTACGCTTATTTTAGCATAGCACTTTCCAATCGTCGAGGAATGCGCCGAAGGCGACAATGGTTGTCAAACGGTGGTAAAGTCGGCACGAGCGGACTTATCGTTTCCAAAATAGACGGTCCTCTCTCGGCTTTATTAATAGACGAGCCGACGACGCGAATGTGCCGTTGCATCGCTATTATTGTGCCATCATGGCCCCATTTCGCCATTTGGTGGGGTCCTCGCGCACTGCGAGAGAAACGCTATCAGGAAAGATGAAAGAGCTACGACAACTCACGGGAACGAAAGTGAAAAGAGAAAATCGTCTCCGTTGATATGCCGTGTGGCAGGTAAATTCTATGGAACGTTTTCATTAGGAAAATCGAAAGAAAAGTGATGATTACAGAATTCTAAATCGTCGTACTAATATCCAGTGTATCTAATAGGTTTTTTTGGAGAGATTCTTTATGGAAAAGTGTAGGATAAAATGATGTTTAATAACTTTAACAAAAATTGTTAAAATTTTCTGTGTCTTTAACACTATTTCTACCGATAGGTGTCAAAAGACACCTTCCAAATTTTAACTTAAAATTATTCTCTAAGTTGAATCATTTCTCCGCAATTAATTTTTTGACTTTTCATATAGTAGTTGTTAAATTAATTCAGGAATATCATGTTTCACTAGTACATCCTAGATCCAAAAATGTGCATATGGTATACTTATTTCCACCATGAGATGTCTTTTGACACTTTAACACTAGAACTACCAAACCAGTCAAAATGACTGGTATACAATTTTTTAAAAAAATTCTCCAAGTTTATATAACAATCATAGAATAAATATTCTACGTCTATATCAATAAACATAAATCACCCAATTGATCCGATTTTTCGCCACTTGATTCCCCCTATGTCAAAGTACTTATTTAATTTATTAAAATATGTTAATTATCCGCCGGTAGTTCTAGTGTTAAGGATTTCATGACAGTGCCTAATTTGAAACCATTTTACATATAAATATCAACACCATTTTGTAGCACCATATCAATTATAATCAGATTAGAGAATCCCTATTTCAGTTGTAAGAGAAAATACAGGAGTTGCGGTATAACTTTGATATTCGCTTATTTCCCGCCATGTTACATTTTAGCGTACACCGCTGCAGTGACTTTACAACTAACTGCACACCGCTGCTAGAATTTGCAAGCTGATTAAATAATTTCTAATAAATACACATCAATGTATCAATAAATATATTCCTCAAATTATCTACATTTAACTGATAATTTGAAATCTCAAAGGTTTTGTCAGTCATTTGCATTCAAACGAAAAGGTGTCTTTGGACACCTTTTGGTCGAAATAGGTATACAGAAAATCGTGGTAGAAATAGTGTTAATATTTTAATGGTAGATCTACCGACAATTAAGGTAAGATATTTAAAATTGTTAAAAGAGAAAACTGATCGATTTAATCGGTTGCAGTCTATAAGAGAGCCGTGGGAAATTGAAAAAGAAATAGCTTTTGAACTTGAAGAAACAATAAAGAATTCGGAATAAGTCATTTCGTTACATTTCGATAACCGTGATAGATGCAATTAAGGATCACACTGTCTAGAAATAAATATACGACTGTAATATGAGATTGAAATTATCTGATATACACTTTGGATTAAAATGTTTTCTTTACAATTGTGGTAAATCATTTTTATTTAGAAAACTGGAAAGGAAGAAAATTATGTTTAACAATCAGATGTTAAAAGATCTCTACAATGATATGAATTTTCTCTGTTGACATTAATACAAAATACGTTTGAACATTGACAATTTTGCGACACGTATTCAATATGAATTAAATTATAAAGAAATAGTAGACAAGTTAACTTCATCTTTCGGAATTGTGCAACAAAAATTTTCAGTTTTCATGAAACAACGACGTTGAAGTCGACGAACAAAATTACAGGAAATTGTAGCTACATGTTAAAATTGTGGGAGAATAATGTTTCAATAATGAGCTCCCATCTGTCCAACTGTGACAGAACTTCCCGTACTTCAAGATCTCTCATTCAAGAAACAACGAACTTCTCTGTATCGAAAGGATAGTCGATAAACGACTCGGATGCTCCCTTTACATAAAACATCTCTTACCGTGGCATAATTAATCAGCTTTTCCTAACGAAACGTACAGACCGTTCGTAATTATGAATGCACAAAACGATGTCCAATAAACCTATATTCCCTGTATTCCCATCACCGAATGCTCTTTTATACCATGCATTTTCCCTCGTTACAAATACAAGCATAATTGAGTTCCGAAGATCCGTTAAAAGCGGATCTGATTAAAAGAAATCTCTCAACTCTGACTACAGAATCTGTAAATATACTACTTTAATCCCCATTGAAATTTTCAATTCAGCCATAAAAAAGTCAACCTCTTGCCCTCTTATTTTTCCTTTTCCATAAAAAAATCTATCAACGTGGAACAAAGTTGTTCCCCGAGTCGAAAATTTCAGCCCAAAAACCTCCTAAATTACCAAATAACTTAGAATATTTAGGCTGAATATGGAAAAATATGTTACATATAAAAGAATGCAAATTTTAATTCCACAATCGCCCAAAACTTGTTCATTTTTGCCAGTTTTGCCTAGTTTAGGATCAATTTGGGCTTCATACAGCCCAAAATAATCCTCAGCATTCTTATTTAGAAAATTAATAATTACAACGAGGAGTTTTAGAATTGGATTGAAATTGGAGTGATTTTAGGAGATTTAGAATTTATATGGAATATAATGATAATTTAATTCCTACTTGCTCCTGAAAGTCCTATTTTTAGAATCTAAGTCGACAGACTTGGAACTTTTGAAATATTTTTAGGGGATGTCAGATTAAATGGGAATAAAAATTTTACCTGATCAGTCCATATAACTCCTAAAAATCATATTTACAGGACTTTGAGGCGCGTAGACACACTAGTTAAGGATTTTGAGGTTCAAAATGGTATACATAATTAAGCGGCAAATGATAAATCAAAAGAATCTAGAATTTGAAGTTTCTTTTTAGTCTAGACTTTTCGACTCGGGTGTCCATCTTTTCTCCTCTAAGAAATGCTTCTGCAAATTCTTTCACATAAATTCCTAAAAAAAAAGAACATTTCAACAAAAATTCCTAAATAGGAACTAACGAATAGCAAACTTCCAAAAGACAATATAAAGCGATTACATCGCAGAAAACTGATAAAAGCATTTAAGTTATATTAGGTGTACAAATTAATTCTCGGCCCCCAGATTTCATCGCCCATAAAACCTATTCAGATTAGAATTTTTCCAAATTTGAATAGTCATTCTAAAGCGTCATTTGTTAGCTTTAAAATAAGATATATCGCATGACTGTACTCCAGACATAACGTGAAAAATCATGTGTAGAAGCGACATCGTTCGATAAGCAACATTTAAGGCACTGTCTTCTTTTCGCGTTTAAACTAAAAAAAAGAAACGCTAGATCGTGCAGCACTTGTAAAAAATGGTTTCAACAGTTTCGAATATTCTCCAGACTTAGCCCCTTCAAACAACCACCTATTTCGATTCCTACAACACCACCTAACTGATTCTCAATTCAAATAAGTTGGACAGGTCTATAAATGCCTCAATGATTTCATTGATGTGAACCACTATCATTTCTCCGATCTAGAATCCGACAATTACCTGAGAGATGGCAAAAACGTATAGAAAATGAAGAAGATTATGTTTAATATTGAATTTATATCAACATTGTTATAAATAAATGTCAAAGTTAGTCAAAAAAGGCCGAGAATTAATTTCTACACCTAATATATCCAGGTCAAATGGTCACAGCTCATTACCTTGCGCAATGACAATCTATAATCGAAAGTGCGACTTTTTCTACTAGGACTTTTTCATTCCCCCCTTACCTCTTCGTCCTGACACCTCGTAATAGATCGAAGAGACCACCAGGAAGAAACGGGGAGTCGGAATGTTGGCGCGGAGTTCGGACATCAACCTCGGGCAGTCGGCCCGTTCTACACGAGCGGCCAATCCAGCGCCCATTGGGAACCGTAATTCGTGATCGTGTACCCGCAACCCACGAGTTTTGACCTCGTACGCGGTTCGTAACTCGTGAGGGGCTGATTCAAGTATTATTTCGCATTGGATTACTCGTGTGTATTATACCAGCGAAATACGAAATGGATTTGACATTCAAAAGTGCTCGTTTGAAGGGTGGAAAGGGTTTATAGTTTCATAGCCGGTGGATTAGGTCTACGTATTAACCAGTCAGCTGTGTTTGACGAGTATACTCGTCATGCGTAAAAGCTACCAGTGGTTATTTAAATTGTAATTTTGACGAAAACTAAAATAGATTCGTAAATTTCAAGATATTTGGAATATTTTGAGGCCATGCTGAAATAAAATTAATAACTGAAGGGTATAAATAATTTGAAATAGATTTATGCTCATCTCTTGATTTTCGTAATAGAAAATTCCAAAGACATTTCGCCACAGTTAACTGGTTAACACATTGAGCGTTGGTCCCGCGATAATGTGGGATTTTTAATTTTTTTACATTGATATTTCTACACCTCACAGATCAAAAAATGATCGCCCTCAGAGATTTTCGAGTGATATGAAGAACTATAAAGATGGTAGAATCGTTCAGTCAAGGAAAACAAATTTTGCGAAAATGTATAAAGTATTAAATATTTACTTCAGCTACTTATTGCTCAGAAATCAGCCGGCGCTTAATTTGTTAACATTGAATGTACTGAAGATTAATTCAATATATTTAAAATTATCAAATAAATTTATCCCGATGAAAGAAATGAAGGGAGTGACAAATTTAACCAATTTCCATCACGTGACAAATTCAAAAATATATCTTTACTATCAAATTTGTTTATATAAAATCTAAGTCTAACAGTATTTCTAAAAGTGATATTGTATTTTAATCGACGAAAGTTTTATAAATAATTTAGACTGTTCTTATGTGTTGCTATTCACTCACAATTTGAATGTATAAATGCGTTTCGATGATAGTGACCAGAAAAAGTGCGCGCATATATGCGCTTGTGATGCAAATGGGTTAAGATAGACGTTTAGTGTCAACACTACATCCACCAAGATGGTCAAAGGACCGGTCCCAAATTTTGTCTAAAAATTATTTAAATTGGTAGAGCAGCCGTAACGTAAATATTTCACTTCTATCTTATAAATCCTAACTTTATTTCTCTTTTTCTATAGTAGTTATTAACACGTTGAACGCCACCGATATTTCGCAAGTTTAATCGTTTCTACCGAAGTGAAACTTTTTCTATCAAATTCTCATCTTTACGAAGCAGAAACTTTAAAGACACAGATATAGATAGATATTCGGCAGACCTTTATCTTTCAAACGCCAATATTTAAATATTTAGTGTATCCAAAAATTTATAAATATTGCATATTCAAAGTTACATGAAATTTCATCGAATTCAATAATGCCGGTCACTGGTGACCCCCATGGCAGTCAATGTGTTAAGTATCTAAATTTTGGTAGATATAACGTCGGTAGTTTTAGTGTTAAATCACGTTTATGCTGGTGGAGAATTTGGATAACAGTCTGATGTGCTATATATCTTTAGTTTCCGTAATGTGTTCGGATTATCGGTGACCTATGTGGTGGCCACGTGTTAAATGTTGCATTTCAATCGTGTATACTTCATCATATTAATTTCTATTAAAGCTGCTTCTTTATAAAATAGAATCTTTAACCCTTTGCGGTCCTATGTCAAGCAGTACTCGACAGAGCTTTCTACATGATTTTATTTTCTGATAAATTAATATTAACTTTCTAATTTCATAATAATTCTGTAACATCACCTAAATACTCGTCAGTACCTATAGTTATTAATATCGTTAAAAGAATGAGTAATCAGTAATAGAAAATGTTGGGAAATTAATTTTACTTTACTCAGAACAAAATTTACAAATTAATTCGGATTGCAAAGGTTTAAGATATGTATTCAGCAGAACTTCATCTTTTTAACGACAATATTTAAATATAGAATACGTTAGATAATTCGTGAATATTGGTGTTTAAAAGTCACATGAAACATTGAATTCAATAGCACAGATCAACGGTGACTCCCAATGTAAACAGTTAGAAATTGTCAATTTGTTTATCAACAATCAAACAGCAGTCAAAGATTGTTTATCAACAACAATCGATGTGCCGAACATAACAAGATTTACTTGACATTTATAATTTAAATAACTTTGCACATTTCTATCTTACATACCGATAAACAAATTGCAGAGATCTTTTAAAGTACACAAAATGAGCGAATGTAATTTACATAAAGTTGTAGTTAATAAAAACAATAAAACATTCTCTACATATTCGTGGAATTTCTCCTAAAGTATCAATCCTTTACGAGATAAGATTTAGAATGAAAAAAGAACCATTCCTATATCTTATCTCTCATCGAAGTATCCTCCGTATAATTGCAGATTCGTTACGAAGACGTGCATAATATTCTCCCTGATCGATAGAAAAAAGAGGCTATGCGTTTAAATGAAAGATATCATGAAACGTTCCGCCTAATCATGAATCATAACGTTGCGCGAGTTATCCGATAAGACTAAACCAACCACAGGTCGGTCGGGCCATTTCACATTTCTGCACCGTTAGAAAAAAGGAAAACGGAGCGACGTTTTAACCTTCTCCATTCCGCCCGTCGATTAAGAGGGACTCGAGAGTTTGCCAATGTAAAAGAAAAAGTTCAAGCAACGGGAAAAAAAGGAGGTGTACGATGGAAAGAACGCCAAGTGAATGGACTCCGCGGGCGAAGAACTTCGGCAGGTTGGTAAAACTGTGTCGTGTACCAACCTAAACGTTCGACTACCAGCCGAAACAAATGGCTGTCGATAACGCGATTCCAATGGATAGAAAGTGGGAAAAATCCAAGGGGAAATGCGAGGAATGGAAGGCGGTAACGATGCTATCCATTCGAGGTGGCCGTTGCAACATTCGCAGCCTCCTGCCTCTCTCACCATGGCGAGGTATCTCGCCACTTGGCTGGTCGAGTTAACGGAACCATCCTGAGACGTTTTGTCCATCTCTTCCTTCGCCTAACCGGCCGTTCTTCGAGGTGGGGTTCAAGTATGTCGAAACAGCTGACCGGTCTTTCTTTCAAGCACGCAGGTCCCGGCATGAAACCGTCTTGGCCTTAACATTGAACCAACGAAATCGCTGAACCTTTTCGTTCTTTTGAGCAATTCGATCGCTTTGAAAATATGCTCGATTGTTATCTATTGGGTTGGCAAGAAAGTAATTTCGGTTTTGTAGTGTGAAATGGAACTTAATTTTTTTTAACAAAGAATTTTTTCGATGACCTTTTGCCATCGTTTTGACAAATTCGTGATTCCGTTTTTATAGAAATACTGGCCCATATCAGCTAAAAACTGAACCCAATGGAATTTTAGGCTATCATTGCCATTGAAAGTTTTACCATTCAAAAAGTTTTGCAAGCTGAAAAATAAATGGTAATGTAATGGTGTCAGATCAGGGCTACATGGAGGCGGTGACATCACTTCCCAACCAAGCTTAGATTTTGCAAAAAATAAAAAAGTAAAACATATCAGAAATGTTCGTTTTTCACTCTATGTTGAAATTCTCCTAAACTAACAATTACAAACAAAATAAAGCGCAATTTGTTTCTAAGCCAAGTCAAAAGTGACAACTTTCGATTGTTACAAGAAACAAATCATAACATTGTCAGAAATCATTGAGAACAAACGTAACGCTGGCTCTCATCAAAAACCAAAATTACTTTCTTGCTGCCCAATATATAAAAACTATACGAAAGATTTGGAAAAAATGTACGTATTAGAACTCAGAAATATTAATCTATTACGTTCCATGATCTGTATTTAGGGATTTTTTCATTTTGTGAGACTTTTAGAGATGGATTTAGATATTTGACGTACTTCTGAGATAAAATGTGTTTAAAACAGTCTGCTTAAGACGTTGACTGCCACGGGGGTCAATGGAGACCGGCGCTATTTATTTACGTGAAATTTCATGTAATTTTCAAATTGCAATTTAAGTCCAGGTTAAGTTCAAGTAAAGTTTCTACTTTATAAAGATGTGATTTCAATAGAAAAAGTTTCACTTCAATACAATTAATGAAAGTAGCAAAATACCAATGGCATTCATCGTGTTAAGTTGTATGTACTTCGAAGCAGTAGAGTACGTGAATTATTATTTTACAACGCGAGAATACTTTTTCTAGAAACAATCTAAGCAAGAAAAATGTAGCAAGGAATGGGTTGAAATGTTTTAATCTTTTGCATACTTGGCATAATTTGTTAGACATTTTCGCAAGGAAGTATATGTGCATATAATCAAATCGTGAATGTAATAGCTGTAGTCGTGAACAGATTAAGTTATTTGTACCGTGATATTGACTAATTTAATTCTGTGATGAATATGAAACTTTCTTAGTTATCCTTCACATATTATATCCTGAAATATTATTATACTTAACACTTAACAAGAAAGATATGAAGTATGTGGTATTCATACAATGTAAACTGTTTAACCCTTTGAGGACGGAGGCATTTTTGAATATCGAGAAACTATCAATTATTTAGCGATGAAAAAACACTTTTTCATCGGAAAGACAGTATGTTAATGTATACAAGTTGAAATTTACTCTTTGTATAATAATATTTCAACGATTATATTTTAATTTTTCAACTCTAACCGTTTATATATGCACCGACAAGCTATAACCTATTTTTTTCTCAAGGCGGATATATTCGCCCGCCATCCGCAAAGGGTTAAGTTTGTTCGTTTTCTTGAATCTTTTCAATTTCCTTAACACATTGCTGACCGCTCGTAAGATAACTTGTGTTTCTATATGCATTAGCTATTGCAATTTTAGTATACCGAAAAATTACTAAAATGTATAATATGTATAAACTGTAACGTATAGCAGATAGGTGCTAAGTTTTATTTAAATTCACTATGTATAAATAAAGTATAGTGAAGTTTATTAAAATTCTTTCAATTTCACATTCAATTACTTAAAAATAGCCAGCGACATGATTTAACTTCTACGCAAAATTGCCGGTCAGCAATGTATTAACGTAAAAAACTAATTATTTATATATATATATATATATATATCTTTCGTTTTGCAAATTTCTATATGCTTGCGGAATTTTCTTAACGTACTTCATGTACGTATCTGACGAATTTACCTTGAAATAGGCTACTATACTACGTGCAAAATATACATCGGCGTAAAACTTTACGGGTGCACTTACACTTGCAACATCTACTGCAGAGAAGCGGAGGTATAACGAATACAAGCACGATAAATATTCGGTTGGATTCAGGTAGACTTCCGCATTCTCTTTGCTCCAACCCTGAGCGCAGAATTCAAAAGATGCGTGAATTGAACTCACGATATGCGACCGTTTGATCGGTACCAAACGAAAATGAGAAAAAATCATGAATTTCCTTATCATACTTAACCAGTTAACTGCGTTCGATGTGTATACACGTCAATCCAAAATTCTATTGTCGTAGCCTTTTTAATACTGAATTGTCAATTTCTTGTAGACTAAAAATGTAATTTTTCCACATTTTGCTTTCCTCTTTTCGTTAAATCGTCTTTGTTCGATTCTAATTCCGTATCTCACGAGCGATTCATAAAACTAAATTCCGCAGTTAACTGGTTAATAGGAGATGTCAGCATTGCATCCGACGCTCTACTTGGCGTTTACTCAAATTACGATTAATGCCTTCTACGTGTTTATTTAATCTTTTCGCTACTGAAACCGTAATAATACGTTCTGTGAAATACGTACCTGACAAGAACCCGAAGATTTACAGATTTCACGTATAATTGATCAATCTTACTGCTAATATTAACACTTCACCTATATCTTATTCTTGTCTACATCACGGAAGAGCTTATCTGCTTATGAACATCTACAAGTTTAATATTAACACGTTCGCAGACAGCAAAAATTTTAGTGAGCTGCAAAAATAGACAAGTAAGTGCTGCACTTCTAATTACACGCAGAAAACATAAAGTAACATGAAAATACTCAATGAACCAGTTACCAATTACGTTAAAATGTATTAATAATTACAACAAAATTAATGTTACATAAAATTGTATGAATTCTAATTAGAATTATTATTTTTTATTTTGCTATTCACGTCCACGAACGAGTTAAAATATGGAATAATACTGATCGTATCTTATTAAATAGTATAGTTATACATTAATTTCTGGGACATATAGTGTTTACGTAAAATATTCAAATTTCTTGAGAATTTGATGTAATTAATTTGAAAGTGGTCACTTAGTGAACAGTTCGTGAAAATATAAAATTCCTTTAATGCTTGCTTCAGTTAGTTAACACTAGAACGACCAAGCAAGTCAAAATGACTTGTTCACATTTTTTTCCAAAAATTCCCTAAGTTTACAGAAGAGTCCGAGACTAGAAATTCTAAGTAGATCTTATAAAACACAGATTACTAAACCGATCATATTTTCCACCCTTTGATTCCTCTTCTTCCAATGTTCTTATTTAATATATTTAAATGTAACAAATTTAACGTCGGTCGTTCTAGTGTTAAATACGAGAGAGTGGCCGGAACATTTAGGTCTACTGGTATCGATATATCATGGAATCACTTGTGAATCAAAAGATCTTAAAACGCAATGAAAATTCTGTAGAATACGTGTGTAACAATGCATCCTGACAAAGATACCTAAAGAATGCGATTTGAATTAATGAAAATTATGGGCGTCGCTCATTATTCATTATCTTTGTATGTAAAAATAAAATGCGTCGGATTGTACCGCAAATAGATTGCAAATGCTGTGTATACGTTATTGTGCATTTTAATGTAACTGTTGTTATCAATATACTACATCACTTCTTCATCGATACTTGCGAAATCAAAGAGATCACATCAGCTGTGATAAAAAAGAAAATGTTCTGCATTATGCATCTCATACATATATTATAACTCACCTTCTATTACTTTCAAATAGGTCAAGGTCGTTCGAGATAAAATATTAAAATGTAATGTAATTACGTTGCATAACTATCTATTCAATATACAACAGTAACTATGGATAAATTAAAAACCTATGTCAATACCCATCTAAACAGTCGCAAGCGAAATTTCGAAAATACTTGGTCAAGCCTCGTCCTTTAAAAAACATTTTTACATTTTATTTTACCGGAAACATATTAATCTACTTTTTATTTTGTTTTTGTATTTTTCCGGCTTCAATTGTTACGGTCATCGCCCCAGGAGTTACTTCTTTAGGTGACCTTCGAACCATTGAGGCTACGATGTATTAATTAAGAATTTCGAATAAATTTGTTAAGGGTAAGAGGGGATATGAACTCAGACCTACTAATTTCGTGTTTGAGGCTTTGGTTTTTCCTTTTTCAATTTTCATTGACTCATAGACTATTAATCGACTGTTGCAAAACTTTGTAAAACCTGAAATGAGACTAACATAATGAGCATTACTGCAAATTGTGATTTTAACACTAGACCTACCACCAAGGTGGTTAAAATGACTGTGCTGGATTTTTTAAAAATACTCCTGAAATTTCTACCCACGTTTCTTTTTCAATTTTCTACGTCTATATTAACCGTAGATCACTAACCTTCGTCGATTCGACGACACGGATTTAATAAGTATGCCATATTAGTTAACGTTGTCGTATTAAATAAATACGTATCTTTAATAATAGAAAAAAACATGTTTAGATTTTATTTAAATAATACCCTTTAACCCCTTTTGTAAACACCGTAGTCGAAGAAACGAAGGTTAGTGTTAAGCGTCGAAAAATAAGGTTAGTGATCTAGGGTTAACCCATTAAGGCCCAAAGTTGCGTTAACGCAACATTTCACTTCTGATTTTTTTCGGGGACTCGGATTAATTTAATTTATAATTTAACCTATGTCATAGTAAAAGAACATACCAAAGGCTTAATTTATGCACTATAAGGTACCACGTAAGCCCAAAGTTGCATTAACGCAACATTATGTAACCCAAAAACTAATTACAAATTTCTTTGTTCATTACAATGCTTGGTCCTTAATGGGTTAAAGACTGTGAGTGATTGAATCGATAAGTTTTTTGTCGTCTTCTTTTATTTCGTTTGAAAATTTTTAATATATTGAATTAATTGTCTAGTGTTAAAGTTACACAGCTGCATAAGTAAATATATTCACACCCTTGCTTGATAAAAAAAAAACTGCACAATGGATGAACTCTGAATCCTGCCACCAAAGAATAAAATGCTTATCAAATATATCAACGTCCGTTCAATAAACCAAGCGTCAAGTGGATCTCGTTCGATTAATCCTCAACTCGTTCCAATTACCTCCAAAGGGAAGTCATAACAAAGAAATTTACATAAATTTCATCGCAATTACGATACAATTCCGCAAGATCGTCCCACGAGAAAACCATGTCAATTATCTCCTCGTCCGACGACTTTTCTCCCGTTTCCTTGAAACCGTTGCTAAACGATTAGCAACTGACCAAACTGAAGACCGAGTTTCACGATCGAGACTTGCTGTCTCGTAGCAGTGCAGCCGTGTACGGCAAGTTAAATGGAAATCAGTGCTGACGTATTTGCGTGCCCAGAATGTATACGTTTTATTAAACGTCGAACAGCGATCGCATGGTGCGCAACATCGAGCAAGAAAGGAGTGGCATAGCAAGCTTGTAAATATATACGTACATATATCGATAACCTGGCGCATACGGACCTTCGCGCGAATAATGGAATATTAGAAATTTCTACATCAGTGGTTCTTAACCACTTCGTTACTATCGTCGACTATAGTCGACAGAAATCAAACGATGCGCACAGTGGAACATCGAGTTTAGTCGACAGTCATCAAATAAATGCTAACAGAGGATGATGATCACGGTTGATATCATCGAATCTCGATCGTTGTTCTCGATTAACCCTTTGCGGACGGAGACATTTTTGAATATGGACAGATAATCATTTATTCGGTGGTCCAAAACTACCTTTTCATCAGAAATTTGGGTTATTAATGCGTATAAAATATAAATTACTCCAATTTTAATCATAGCTCACCAGTTGTATCTCAATTTTTCAATTTTAAGCGTGTATACATACGATGATAAATTATAATTGCATTTTTCCTCAGACCGTATATATGCGTCGCTAGTCCGCAAAGGGTTAAACGGCAATTTAAATCATTAATATTTCCTATTAAATGATTTAATTGCCGGTTAAATACATTTCGAGGACATAATTATACGAATAAATACTGATAAATATTGAAATACTAATAACGTAATGAAGTATTAATATTTCAAAGAATTTTGGCGGCAATTGTTCGATATATGGAAAAAATGTATGTCAAATTAATTAACATCGTACCAAATTATCGATATCATATTTTGATATCGTATAATGTAATAAGTATTAGTATTTAAAGAATTTTTGCGACATTATACGATGTCAAAATGTGGTATCGATAATTTGCTTCGATGGTAATTCATTCGACATATATTTTTTCGATATATCGAATGATCGATTCGATGATAATCCAATAATAGATATATATTGATGTTTACTATCTAAAAATCGCTGTTTAACCCTTTAACCTACCATTTCTTTTCTGACTGAGCGTGTAATGATGCAAAATTAATTCCTGAAGTCAAAAGTTCTCACTGATTTCTGATATCTCGTATAATTGAAAGTAATATTAATAGTATAGAAATAATGAGACCGTTTCGCGACCGACTGTTATTTTCAATTTGATAGTTTCATTAGTTTTAATTGAATAATTTTGGAAGACTTACAAATTTCCTATTTCATTTTTCATTTTCAATCGGGTAAGATTTATATTATTCCGTGAAATATTTGAATCGACTTTTCTTTACATTCTTGAAGATTTCTTATTTGATTTTCATTACATTCAAATATTTTGAGAGATCCAATATATCGAAAATTCGGAAAAACTTTAAACGGACATCCATTATCATTCGTGTGATAATATTCACCGTAGAAGTTGGTCCCCAAAATGGGACAACGACCATTAACGGGATAATGATGCCTAAGTGAGCGTAAGAACTTTCTCTATCACGATTGCTTCTTGTAACGATCTCCTTTTCATAAGATAATAATAAGATAACACAAAAGTGGAGAAAATAATGATAGTCGGCGTTCTTTGCATACTTTTATCGAACAAAAAAATTTAACGCGGTATCCGAGAAGTTTTAAAACTTTCTTCGATAATGATGGTGTAAAAAGAAATGATAAAAACATACCAATTATCTATTGATCACGTTTTTCATACACTTTTTAACATACTTCTACAATTAATAACAGTATCATAAAATATAAATTAATCAGGCTACCAATATATCTCAAAATTAATTAATCTCAACATTAATTCGTAATTAGTAATTCCATCTTTGCGTTTATTAATTACAAGAATAAAATCTACCAAATTAGTACAAATAATAATAATTCCCATACGACAGAAGATAGATATATCGTCAAATCTGTCGAATATACTGCCAATTATACCGCCAATACTATATATTAGCGGTATCGAAAAGTAATCAAAATTTTTTTGCTGGCGAAAAACATTTATTTATTTAACCCATTCCACCACTAATAATATGACATAACTTGTTAGTTGACCGGCGATTCACCGACTTCGTGTGTCAATGGGTTAAGAAATGGTAAATACTAATTAACCCTTTTAGAGTCGACCGAAAAAATTGGTTGAATTAATAACAAATGTAGTTGCGATTAAAAAGAATTGTCATTTGGCAATAGTGTTATATAGAATAAGCATTATGGAGCATAAATTGTGTATTTACAATTATATGTCATAAAATTACTAATATTGTATTGCAAACTGAATATTAACCCTTCGATATCCAGTGTTAGCAATTTTGCTAACGACGATATATCGTCGTCCGGCACTAAAAGGGTTAATAAAAAAATTTCCATAATTTTCTAACACTTTTTGCCAACGTAAAAGTAGTTGTTAGATTCCCTTCTTTAAAAAGTCCTTCGATTTTCTGTTGAAAAACGTTTGCAATTACGTTTTCACTTCTCAAGATTTGATTTCTTTTCGGTATCCCTAATATATATATTATCCATTGTCATAGAAATAAAACTACAAGAAGTACAGCAAAAATAAAAATTCTCAGTGGTGTCAGAGAATATTATAATTACTAAAACATAATGTCACAAACAATGTGAGCTATGTTTAATTGTGGAAAATAAACTACACGCAGGCGCATCAAGTGAGTTCCACGTGTTTCCGCCAACGCATATGTTAATTAGCAGAGTATTAGATGGCCACCGTATTAGGCTCGGTGGAATCACTGAGAACTTATGAAATCACCATACCAGACGTGTACGTATTTGGCCTTCAAATCGTAGCAGAATATCCTATTATCTATCATCTCTTGAAATACCGTCTACTAGTCTTCATTTGTCTCGAGAATTTATGAACTGTAAAATTATCTGGGTACCATGGTGGGTATGGTATTAAAGAGTCGGACTTTCAATTAGCAGGTCCCAGTTCAAATCCTTCTTACTTTATAATAGCAGGTCCTAGGCGAAATGACCGTAGGAAATGGAAGCTGAAGGACTACAGAAAATAAATTTTGAAAAATGTGTTCTTTTTTGGTTTATAAATGAGATTTTTTATCCGGATAGAAAAAATATTGTAGACGTTTTGCAAAGTGGTTAAGTGTAGCAAGGACCTGAAAAACCGGACGATGACATATAATTATGCATTTGCACCGAAGCAGTTAATCTAATTTTATGGAGTAAAGGTTAAAATTTACACGTGGGGCGCCACAGTTGTATTCCGACTTAAATTACTTTTAATTGATGCCAATAGTTTAATCTTTGCACAGATGATCAAGCCAATTTTGAAATTATTAATAAACTGGTAATTTTGTATAATCAAATTTTGTACTTTGATTATAAAAATGAAAACCGAAAATGTCATTGCGTCAGATTTTTTTCGCCAAAAATTTGTGTAATAGTTAACGTGTTCATCAACTTCTGTGATACTTCAAGTATAAAATTTTTGTAAACGTAAAATTGATTGTCTGCTATTTGTCTTCCATTCCGTGCGCCTGAGTGCAATAATTGAAACTGTAATTTAGGAGAAAAGGGAGAAAGTTAAAGTTGAAAAATTGCATCTCGTGCCAATCTCTTCCAATCTTCTTCCTTCTTAAGCAATAAAGTGCATGAAGCTTTACTTTCCATACGTTGGTCATCAAAATTCTAGTAAATCAAACAGCGTAAAGCTATAACTACTATAACTCTGTAACTTCATCTCGAAATGGTGAAATAAAAATTGAAGTATGTTAAAATACCATTGAATGATATACGAATTCCAATGTATACACTCACGAAATTGTTCATCAACTAGTCCAAACCTCACATCACTTTAAGAATTTCTAATTTCATTCAATAAGAAGTTACAGAATAGAATCGAAACGTGTTACGTACCTGTACATACATTACAAGACACACATATTGCATCAAAGATGAAGTCATACACAGCGGTAAAAAGAAGGCATGAAAATGTAAATTTGAAATGTCTTTTTCAAACAAATTCGGGTGAGAAAAGGAGATAAAAATTGAAGCAACAATAGCGTATCAGAAATTCGTATGAATGAATTGTGTCATTGTGCCGATAACAACCGAATTACATTAGTATCAGCAAAGCCCTCGAACTCGTGTCTTTTATTTCACGAAGGCTGATTCAATTATCACGCTCGATTACAATAGCGCGATATACTGAACAACAAATCGTACCACAGTGAGATGTTACGAAGATTTGTCCACGTGATCCAAAATTCTATAGCACAACATCGCAATACGTAAGGCTATTAGCAATTGGAGAGACATGAAACTCGAGTGATTCACCAAATTGAATTTTAATATATACATACACACTGATAAGAGGGCATTACAGAAGAACGTTCAACGTCGCAGTAACTTTAGTGTTACGATTGAACAAAATTTCTAAAGATATTTTGAGAAAAAGTGTAACATTTAATATTATGCTCTTGTAGCATCTTTTTTGTTATAATTATTTGTGTAAAATTTAGAATTGCGTTTGAACACGAATGCGCTATGTTTCTGATTTTGCAAGAACCCCTAATTCCTTTGCTGTTTTTTTTTGTTCTTGCTGATTGGCGTTGGTTGATCGAACTGAAAGTGTGTCGGGAAAAAAACCTTTTAATTGAAATTTGGTATGGTGTAGGTGTATTAAGATTAATATGTGAAATATATAAAATATAAGATATATAAGATTCTTCATTTCTGCTGTCTGGCACTTGCAATGATAACAATAGTAACGATGATACTAATAAAATAATAACGTAGTAATAAAAGGACAATAATATGAGAATATGATTTTAGTAAGAATGATAATAAAATAATAATAACAATAACAATGACGATGGTGATGATGATGGTAATGATAGGAGGCATACTAAGCAATACGTCCTAACAGTTAAGAAAATATAAATTAATTACTTGGTGTCTTCAGCATCTTTGTCATTTGTAATGAAGTAACGTTGTAAAAATGGATTGATTTGCTTGCGTGTGCAATAATTAAAGATCGTAAAAGCAAAAATTTACGAATTGATATCAACTATATAATTTATTATAAAATTAACGTTATAAAAATAAATTGATGGGGTTGCATTGTACTAAGTTTTCGATGGGCAGTTTTTGCAACGTGAGTTCATTTTTACAGGAGTGTAACTCGATAGTACAAAGGAAAGGTTTAGGTCTGCTGTCGACTTTGAATTTTTTACCCATTATCTTTGTGTTTTTGTTCCATGGATAATATTTTCTATTATAAAAGAATTAATTATGAAGTTATTTACGTGCCTTCCTGTCATGTTATATACTTTGTAACTTATTCCAGGCGCATTTGTACTCATTATTATGGAGTTTTTTCACTTATATTTCTTGTACCTTTTTAATTATACGAAATTTCAATTAAGAATGGTGAAATAAAATTTGTAAAAATTCATATAATGTAAAAAAAAAACTAAAAATATAGTCTACGATGCACAGTTGCAGTTTTACTTTGTTGTATTGCAAGGTAATCCTCCATTCTTCGGAATTATCGAACGATGTTACTCCGCGAGGGATTTACTAGCACTGTATATCGTATTTCGACATTTGATTAATTTACTATGATGTAGTATAGAATTAATGCAGTTATCGTGATTTCCCATGAGAAGCTAGAATGGATTTGGCCTCTCGAGGTAGTCAGAAATTTTGCATCATTATATCTACAACCACGGCAAGTTCAGTAATTAATGTTTTCCATGAAATGCATTAATTTTTAGTAATTATAACAAGGTGATAAACTACTTTACAGTAACACATAATAACATACCATGCAACTATGTATTACATTTTAAATATAAAATATTCTCATACTCAATATCTTTAACCCATTAGAGACCAAGCATTGAAATGAATAAAGAAATTTATAACTAGTTTTTGGGTTACATAATGTTGCGTTAACGCAACTTTGGGCTTACGTAGTATCTTATAGTGCATAAACTAAGATTTTGGTATATTCTTTTACTATGACATAGGTTAAAATACAAATTAAATTAATCCGATTCCCCGAAAAAATTAGAAGTGAAATGTTGCGTTAACGCAACTTTTGGCCTTAATGGGTTAAATGAAAAATATATAGAAATCCGTAGCTTGAATCTTCAAAGTGCACAAAATTTTCAAATTATTGATACCGAAGATTTCAAACAAATTTTCGATAAAAATGCTCGAGATTGCTGTTCAAAAATCTGTCCAATCTATCACAATTTTTCGGCGAAAAAATACTCTATAAAATTCATAAAATAATACGTCATATCTAGAGCTACAAAATGACAAGTTCAAAATGACTCCATACATAAAATCTTTCCAATATGGTGAAAATCTCTTTTATGTACCTCGAAGAATCTCGACTTTAGGTAAATGCAGATGCATCCTAGCATAACGGAAATGTCTGTGCAAAAAAAATTAACAAATTATTTACCACGCTTTCTCTATAAAATAATAGGCTTTCACCTGACTTCGTTTACGTATACACGTAATAATTAATCCTTCGTCTTTTGACGCAAGCTGTAATACGGTGTTACTTGCACAACCTTGTGGTTTTGCTGTAGTTTTTAATTTGAAATGTTACCTCAGCCACGATACATAGGAACTGAGCACTTTAAGACTTACCAGTCGCCATTGTGCCAAGTGCAAATTTATCAAGCTAAATTTCCGGCGCGTTGAATACTTCTAAATTGACTGAGAGAACGAGTCTGTAATCTTATGGTTTTTTGCACGTCACGTTCAACAAGGACGAATCACGTGGCTGCAAGTGTTGCACTCTGATGCATTGTCACCCTTGTTCCATTTATTGATATCATAAAGATCTTTTCTTCCATCTTATTCGGATCAAAAAGAATTCGGCTAAATTTTAGAAGAATTTTAGAATTTTAAGAAGTATTATACGGAGATTTATCTAAATAGAAAGTGTTTTGTGAAGTGTAATACAGTAATGAAAAATTATGGTTAACTCGAAAAGATTGGAAGACCAGTTATCTAGAATTCATGGAGATATCCATTAACCCTAGAACTACCGCCGTTACAGTTGTTATTTTTTAATATATCAAATAAATACCTTGGAAAAATGGTTTCAAGAACAGAAGAAGATAATCGATTGAATCATTTATGATTTATAAGATAGACGTGCCCGTCTACTATATTATTGTTCCATAAATTTAAAAAATTTATATAAAAAAATAGGTATCAGTTATTTTTAATGCCTTGGTAGTTAAAGAGCCATTTTTTCTTTACGTCAAACTCTATGATGAGTCTAGTTTTAGTGATTTGAGATACCATTAGGTGTCCAAAGTCACCTTATCTATCGCTATTAACACTAGAACGACCAAGCAAGTCACAATGACTTATTCATAATTCTTTCCAATAATTCCCTAAGTTTATAGGAGAGTTCTAGACTAGAAATTCTAAGCTGATCTTACAAAACACAGATTTCCGAATCGATCATATTTTCCACCTCTCGATTTCCCTTTTTTCAAAGTACTTATTTAATACATTTAAATGTCACGGATTTAACGCCGGTCTTTCTAGTGTTAAGGGCACATCGTTGTAGAACAATTTCAAAAATGAAAGTAATTATATATATGCTGCGTTGTAATACCGCTATCTCATGGTAACAAATATTTAATTACTACCTAAAATCATTACGTCTAAGATCCACAATTTTAAATCAATTCTAAATAGATTAACATATAATATCCATATGACATAGAAACAAATCTATACAAATATTAATGATGTAAACTTTTACATCATAGATTACGATATATATATAATGTATTGGTCGGTTAATTTTTTTTTTAATAATAGATCTTTAATTTAAATTGATTTGAAACTATTTTCTTTGCAAAACACTTCGATTTTCTTGTACGAGTCAAATTGGCTCACTTCTATAAATAGTAAGTAAATTAAGTGTTAACATAGTACAAGTACTTGTCATTCAGTAACTTCTACACCCGCTAAAATTATCGTTTATTAATTCTATGAAATTTCAATAATTTTAGTATCAACGCTCAGTACTGACTCCATGGAATCTAAAATGTTAATATCACCTTCAATGCGTAAAATCGAATGGTGCAAATACCTCCATGCAAAGTAATAAAGTTTAAAAGGCCAATATTTGAAACGAAGCTTACAATCATTGTGCAACTTACAATGAGTCTCTAGTTAGGATCTGTACGATTTAGATTCTCCGTGCTCGATTCTCGATGAACTCTATTGTCGGCCATACTGATCGCACGAAATTACTGCGACGACGTCGTTCTACGTAATCGGGTAGCAACCGCAACGAAGGTCGACGTTATTATTCGCTTATCCATGGAACGAAATTATCCGCGTATATTTCCACGCGAATATATCATGCAGTGTTGAAAAGAAGTCTCGCGGGACTCAAAATGTCTCACTTCTCTCCTTCCTTACCTGATCCGATCAGCACATGTGATCGCCCGAGTCGAAAAGTCCAGCCTAAAAAGAAACTTCAAATCCTAGATTCTTTTGATTTTTCATTTGCCGCTTAATTATGTATACCATTTTGAACCTCAAAATCCTCAACTAGTGTGTCTACGCGCCTCAAAGTCCTGTAAATATGATTTTTAGGAGTTACATCGACTGAGCAGTTAAAATTTTTATTCCAATTTAATCTGACATCCCCTAAAAATATTTCAGAAGTCCGAGTCTGTCGACTCATATTCTAAAAATAGGGCTTTCAGGAGCAAGTAGGAATTAAATAATCATTTTATTCCATATAAATTCTAAATCGCTTAAAATCAAATTAATTTTTAGTATGTTGAGAATTTTTTGGACCTAGATCATTCCACTCCAATTCCAATCCAATTATAAAACTCCTCATTATAGAATGCTGAGGATTGTTTTGGGCTGTCTGAAGCCTAAATTGATCCTAAACTAGGCAAAACTGGCAAAAATTAACAAGTTTAGGGCGATTGTGGAATTAAAATTTGCATTCTTTTATATGTAACATATTTTTTCGTATTCAGCCTAAATATCCTAAGTTATTTGGTAATTTAGGAGGATTTTGGGCTTAAAACTTTCAACTCGGGCGTTTAGCTAGTAACGTATTACATCCGATAATGTTTATAAGATTTATTCACTGTTCCAGTTTAACTAATCAGATTTGTATCCCTTACTCGAAACTTCTTTTTGCAGTGTCGCATAACACAGACATCCATCGAATGAGACGCTTAACACGTTGAGCGCCACCGGCATTTCGCAAGTTTCATTTCTACTGAAGTGAAACATTTTCTATTAAATTCATATCTTTACATAGTAAAAACTTTAAAGATACAGACAGATAAATATTCGGCAGACCTTTATCGTTTTAACGTCCATATTTAAATAATCAGTATGACCGAGAATTCATAAATATGACAATTTAAAAGTTACACGAAATTTCCCTGAATTGAATAGCCGGTGACCCCATGGCAGTCAAAGTGTTAATTGGTTGCGAGTAATTCAAAACTGTACGATTCGAAACTCGAGATCCATGCAAATTTGTGCATTTGATTCCAAAGATTAATAAAGAAAAATATTGAAAATAAAAAACAACTTTTTTCATGTATTTTTAGTTGTAGAATTTTATTTGCCCAGAAATGACATAAAATTCATTCAATAGGTATTCAGTACTTATGTACTGTATGATCGAGTTCGTTTTTAGCAGGGATATTTGTAATTTTGTGCAATTTAAGCACCGTGTTATTCGAGGGATGTCTGAATATCATGTACGAAAACTTTGGTGAGCAACGA
This sequence comes from Cerceris rybyensis, assembly GCA_910591515.1. Classification (NCBI taxonomy): domain Eukaryota; kingdom Metazoa; phylum Arthropoda; class Insecta; order Hymenoptera; family Crabronidae; genus Cerceris; species Cerceris rybyensis. Next base: position 20,697,562 of record OU342790.1, read on the forward strand.
GAGATATTATGGTGGAAGGAGAAATATCTATTTATGATGAGTGAAGAGATAAAGGATCAAAGTTGCAATTAGCGATGCCAACTTCAAACCCTACAACCTATAAAAACGGGAAATTCTTCCTTTCCTGTATTCACGTTTGTTTAAACGCGAATGTGAAATTCATAGGAGATAGTTTCGGTATTAAACTAACACGCCGTAGATGATGCAGATATACTTTGACGTACAACTTATGAGTGAAAGTATAATAACAAGGAAACGATTCTTCATAGTTACAGAACATTTGATACACTCGGAGATTAACAGTTATGTTATACGAGCACATAATTATCATAATTTGTGAGTCTACAGTTCTGCGGGGCTTCGTAGAATTTCGTTTCCTGTTTTGTTACATACCTTCTATCGTTTCTGACCCGTGATTTCCCTTTTCATGTTTCTATTCCTCTTGCGGTTAATTTCGACAGTGCTGAGAAATTTTAACTGTTCCCGAAAACGTTGTAAGTGTAATTTTGAGAAAATACAAACGATACATTTTTATTTCTTACATTTACAACAAAAGAAAAACACTGCAATTCGGTTACTGCATTAAATATTATAAATACTATTTTTTAACAAATTTATTAACGTTGAATGTTTCTAAGTATTGACCGACATTATTTTCAGAAAAGAAAGAACAACACGATGGAACTACTGGAAAATACAGGGAGATTTATAGAGGGCAGCTGGATTTTCTTAATTGGATGCAATCAAATCCGCCTTCTAATGAGTATTCGAGACGACTTTGTTTATCGATCCATGCCGATAAAATGGTACCTCAAGTTTCATTTCAAACCGAAGAATTTTGTTTAACAAACATTACAATCACAGAAGCTGATGCTGTCAAATAAAAATTAAATAAAAATACTCAAACTATTCACCGCTGCTAATTTTACTTAAAAAAGAAATGAAAAATGTTACAAATTTCACGCTATTACTTATACTCTCTTTCGCCAATTATATGCTTATTTAAAATGACTATAATGTAAAATTTTAGCCATTAAAAAATTACGCATAAAGATTTATTTCACCATCGTCAAAAAGCACATTTACTTCGGTGATAATCTACGATGTAAGTTTGTCAGAATTTGAAAAATAAGGAGAAGCTATCTGATATAACGAGCTAAACCTGTAATTATATTTATCGAAACAACGGAATCGCAATGGAGTAATAAATCTTGCTACAGCCGCGTGACTAGCAGTGTGAAAATAATTAATACATTCGGGCTAACATGTAGCCGCTAGAGCGAGAAGAGAGTCACGAATACTTAGTCGGCGTAAATTAAATTCGCAACTCTTGACGACGTGCGAGGATCTCAGATTTCGTGAAGAGTTCATCTAAAGCAGCCTCTTCTACGAACCGTACTTTCATACCCTTCCTCGAGTTACCTCACGCAATTTCTGGAGCGCATCAGATTTTTATCTCCTATCTGTAAAAAGCTTCGCCTAATATTTCCCTCGAAAATTGTTACTCAGACAGATTGAAAAATCTTCTGATTCTATAATAGCACGTGGCAGTTATTCGACATTCAAACTGTAGTAATTAAGTAATTAAGTAATTATAAAAAGCCTTAGCCTAATATTTCCCTCGCAAATACAGATAAATTGAAAAATTTCCTGATTTTATAACCGCAGATGGCAATTATTTGAAATTCAAACTCTGTTAATTAACACTAGAACGACCAAGCAAGACAAAATGACTTGTTCAAATTATTTTCCAAAAATTCCCTAAGTTTACAGGATAGTCCTAGATTAGAAATACTAAGATGATCTTATAACACACCGATTACCAAACCAATCATATTTTCCACCCCTTGATTCCTCTTCTTCCAAAGTTCTTACTTGATATATTTAACCCTTTCGGTACGGTTGGTACACATAGGTACCACATAAGTTTAAAAATATCTGAACAGTTATCTTTATGTATAAAAACAATGTGATATACCTTTATGCAAAAATTGTTTTAGGCTTTATCATACTGTATCATAAATTGTATATATCTTTTGAAGTGTACAATAAAACAAATTCATAATTTGCTGAATTGTATGGTTTTATAGGACTGTTGGTACAAACATGTACTTACCAACAAAAAGTACGGATGGTACAATGGTTTACCAGTCTAAACCAGCTGTCCCCCTATTTTTTTAAATTATTTTATTTATGATTTTAATCTTAACATATACCACACATTAAAATTATTATACAAACTGTTTTTTTTTTAACAATTTTTTGTATACCGTCCCGAAAGGGTTAAATGTAATAAATTTAACGTCGGCCGTTGTAGTGTTAAATGTATAAAGTATTTCAATAGGAATTAGATTTTTATTTCGTGTCTATAAAAAGCTTCACCTCATATTTTCCCCGCAAATTGTTACTCACACAAATTGAGAAATCTCTTGATTTTATAATCGCACGTAGAAATTATTTGAAATTCAAACTGTGACAGTTAAATGAATAGGATTTCAGTGAGAATTAAATTGTTATCTCCGGTGTGTGAAAAGCTTCGCTTAATATTTCCCTCGCAAATTGTTACTTTCAAAAATAGAAAAATCAGCTGATTTTATAATCGCACGTGGCAATTATTCGTAATTCAAACGGCGATAATTAAATGTACAGAATATTTCAATAGGAATTAGATTGTTATCTGTGGTTGTATGTTTCCCTCGCTAATTATTATTCAGGCAAATTGAAGTCTCTCGATTTTATAATCTCACGTGGCAGTTAGTTAAGTTTCAAAGTGAAAGAACTGAATATACAGAGTGTATCAGTGATAATTAGAACTTTAAATATCTATCGAACCATTATCCCAACAATGAAAGAATTTCTAGAATAAAAATTCTAATATTAGTATTTCCATTTAATGAGTTTGTATTCCAAAAAGTTTTTTCTCCTTTCCAGAGATATTCAACTTGTTACCAAATCAGTGTACCACCATAATCATTTCAAATAACGGAAGTTCATTTTCCCGTAAAAATTCTCAAAACACTATAAACCGTGCCAATAAACATTATATCATAAGATTTACAAAAATAATCAATCTTTCATTTACCCAATAGCTACCGTCGCCTAAATTAATCGAGATCTTTGCAAACCAAATGCTTTTCCAGACTCAATAATTCCACACCATACTCCATATATTTACAATATATTTTCTATGTATAATGCCAATTTAAATCGACATCAGTATCTCTGTTTCCAAGCCCGTTCTCCAATCGCGAATCGAAGCCAAAGTGGAAAAACCAGACGGTACGTTGCCCTCGGAATCAGTTTTGTAACATTCCCCGGAGCGTTTGATATCTGATCACACCCGGTTTACCCTGAAACCGTAACAGGCCGAAGATAAATCGGCAAAGCCGATCTCGCAATCTCTTCTTAAAACGAAGCAAAACATGCACGAAGGAAACACGTACTTTTAATAAGACGCACACTAATGACTAATCATACGCCGATTCCAATCGACAATCTAATAATCTATCGACCTAGAAACGATCGTTATTTCATTGACATTCAACCGAGCGAAACGATTATATATATGGTACTCATTTTCTCTCGTTTGCCGTACTACTAAATCAATTATTACTAAGGTAAAGGTACCAGTAGTTGACACTTTAAGGACGTTCCCAAAAAAAAAATTTTCTTACGATCATCTTTAAAATTTATTTCTAAATTCTTGACAGTATTCTGAACGCATACGAAAAATTTCCACCCATTTTGCGGTACTAAAATTGAAAATATTAGCATTTTTAATTTCTATTTGAACGCATGTTAATTTATACATTTCATATTAATTCATGTAGATTTTAGTGTCTAACAATTTTAATTTTCTTACAATTGTTTTTAAATTTCGAGAATTGGCAGATAATATTCACATAAATAATTTCCATACAAAATCGGTACAAGAAGCGGCATTTATTTTGTTGTAAAAAATGTTTAAAGTAAATCATAGGCTTAAAAAATATTATAAATAATAAAATACACTTTTTATATTGATAATGAATTAAATATTTATTGACTGATAATAATAAAAATGGCCAAACAATTATATAAAATGATAAAAAATGTATAACTTTCGTAATGTTATCTTACCTCTCTATAACAATATTAACTAACTTATATAAATTTTCAAAGTTAAACATATTTTTTGGGAGGCGGGGCAAAAGAGCGTACTGCTGGTCAACCAATTTTTACAGTACAAATGGGTATCTTATATAGGGAAAATGTATTCGTAGGTTCAGAACGACTGGTCTTTGGGAACGTCCTTAAGGATCTTTTTTCCTATTTCTTTACATAACTCAGGCTATGTTCACTTTATGGAAAATTTATGAGTAGCAGTTTCTGCCCAAATTATTCTTCTAATATATTACAAGTATTCGTTCCTGCTGGCGGTTGTATTTTTTTTTCTTTTTTTTCTAAGAGTAAGATTTGATTCAATAGTTGACACCCACCGAAAACGAAAGATTTAGTAGTTGACATCCTTTTTCTTCAGTAATTGACACAGGGAGAAAAATCAATTAATGAACTATCCTTGGTAGTATATGTATATAGGAATTTGTTGAATGTTTAAAAAAGATTATTCTTGAGTAAGTTTACAAAAAAAATATTTCATAATTAGAAGTTATTTCCTTAAAAAATCTAACTTAGTTTGGTAACTGAATACATATTTCTGGTTCTGCTCATTTTAATGGTTTCGTTGATACGAAACATCGCAGCTTCCCATTCATAATTTAGTTTATCCATTTTTTCCGACCACTTTGCCACTGCTGAAATCTCTCGCAGAACAACTCTTTTGCGTAAGGAAATACAACATATTTCCCTATGTCAACTACTGAATAATAGACAATTACTTTAGAATTATTAATAGATAAATTTTCAAACTTATTTTTCTCAAAAACGAAGCGTCATATGAAAAAATTTTATTCTATATTTTTGATTCAGTTTTTCACGTAGAATCACCCCACGCTCGGTTGTACCACCAGTTACGGGACACCCTGTATATTATATTCATCCATAATTAGTGTATTGTAAACAAATAGTTTTATTTTTATTTCCTTGTCAAATTTTATTATAACCGTAGAATGAAAAATAAATATTGTTATAAACGCAATTATATGTTATCACTAGACTGCGGATGTTTATGCAAATTTCGAATTTCACAAATGCAGGTGAGACACGAGAACCTATCTAGGGATTTATTGCACTCGATTTATATTACAACAAATACCACACTTCGGATATTTTAGATATATTTTTATATTATGTTCTTTTTGTATATTTTAGCCGTATCTAATTTGTCATAAATGCATAAAAATCCGCAGTCTGGTTATCACGCTCAGTAGTAGATAAACTATATGCAGTTAATTTTTGAATTTCGCGCTTTTTATACAGCGTTGCCAAATTTCTTTGCAGTCAAACATGAACCAAGCCTCTGTCATGGCTGTTAGTTGTCTCACTAGTTTTTCATTATTTTGAATAAATATTGGTCTAACATTACACGTGAATGTATTTGTTTTATAATTTTTATAGTAATTAAAACGGTTAAAGTTTTGAATAATAAGTTTTTTGAACATTTTTGAATAGCCAATTATGTGAAATTTCAATAAATAGGACATTTCCGGCAAGTTCTCCCATTTACCATGTGTTAACCCTTTGCGGACGGAGGCATTTTTGAATATCGAGAAACAATCAATTATTTAACGATGAAAAAACACTTTTTCATCGGAAAGACAGTCTGTTAATGTATACAAGTTGAAATTTACACTTTGTAAAATAATATTTCGACGATTATATTTTTATTTTTCAACTCTAACCGTTTATATATGCACCGACAAACTATAACCCATTTTTTCTCAGGGCGGATATATTCGCTCGTCGGCCGCAAAGGGTTAAAAGTCGCATTTTTAATATTTAATTATTCAAAAACTATACGACCAATATTTTTCAAAAAAATCAGTAAAACGTATGAGCTGTCTATAAATAACATATCAAAATTCTAGAATTTTATCTATACATTGCTCTAAAGGGCGAATAACCTTAAGCCGGTGAAAGACGATACTATACAAACTGATAAGATTTAATGTGTTCCAGCTTGTGGTTTCCTTATTTATGTACACTTTTTGAAGAAGTGTCAACTACTGGTGTTTTTACCTTACCAATTATCAATATGATATGACCAAGAGAGAGAGCAAGAAGCCGAGGAAACGTCAAATTACTCGAATTACTCGCCTCGTTACGCGTATACTCATATTTTCTCACTTACTTACGCCATTCGCGCGAGATTCGTATGGCAAGGTCGTGCGAGTTGTTTAAATAGCTTCTTCGGAAGCATCGAGCTAATTATCCTGGGAGATACAATTGAGTCTAGTTTTTTTTTCCATCTCGTTCAACGATGCATCAACGTGTGAGAATATAAAACACTGACAATGAGACGGGAGCACCGCATGACGATTACGTGTCGGTTCACGCGCCTTCGAAGAGGTCAGGACGCACAGTGGCATAACAGTCTTTGAATTGGCTGGCTAGGAAAAGTCTCGGACTAAATTCGTACCCAGCCATCGACCTTATTAGAGACGACTTCGAGTCTGTTGCGAGCGTCGGTCTATTTATTTCGTATTGGGAAAAAAGAGGGTGTAAGAAACAATGAGTTTTTGTTGGATTGACGAGTTGCTCTCATCGCACTTGATCTTCGTGTTGCGTTGAACGACTTTTTGATGACTAACTCGAATTGGGAGGAAGTAATCCAGCTTAATTTTTGAAAAATTTAATTTTTTTATAATTGTGCTCATTATTGTGATTTTTTTTCTTGAATTTCTGCTGTTTTTATACTGGGAGTGAAGAAACTTAAAGATTCTTCTTTTATCTCATCTATTTTTTTACTTGTAATTATTATGATAATTATATGTAGAATCTAGAGTTTCAATTTTTTTATTTTTTGCTTTAAATTTCTTTTATATCAATTATCATGTTTTCCTATTTTTTATTTTCGAATGACAGAAATTAGACATAACCATACTTACGAAAAAAAAGGATAAAATGAATATAAATAATTGTGATCAAACGGAAGATGGAATAAATATACAAAGCTATTTGTAATTAGTGACAATAATTAATACTCGAACATATCGAAGCGAAAGTTTACAGTCGGAATGTGGATAATTACGAAACGGATTATAGAAACGTTAATTGGATAATTTGTAACAATTAAAATACTAGATATGTGCGCTGCATTCAGGAATAAATCACAAGTACGCAATGCCGGCATTAACCTTTTTTTCTGGCAACGAAGTGTCTAGTAGTTTCGCTGAGAATAGAAGAACTGGGTCGTAACCCAGTTGAAAGAACCGCCGTACGTGCATTAAGTTCCTATCGCTAAACACCGTGCCACTTGTTTCCCTCTAAATGACTGTTATTTGTCTCCTATCTTCTGCTTATCCACCTTCTCTTTCTACTGTACCGCTATTGTTTCTACATTTGTTCGAGCTAATTGCAAGTACTCTTGCTCGTAAATTGGCATCACAACCTCCGAAACTGCTTCTCCTTTGGTATTCTAACATTCGAACCTCTGTACGTAGGTGTCTTCATATTCTTTTATACCGTAAAATGAGAAAACATTTTACCATGTGTCCTTACAATTTCAAAATAACGCGGGAGAATTTGAATCTATATTTATGATATTCTTTTTTATACTAAAATTGATACATATTGATTTTTATACTTTTTATATTTGTATACCATTTCTGACACCAAATTTTGTGTCGTATAGAGTGGATGAGTTTACAACACTTTATTTAGGAAGACACTACTTTTGTGATCGGAGTTTTGACAAATTAAAAGTAACGTGATCGCGAGCTGCAGACTGTCAGCGATTCTGTACAAATTGACAAAATCTCTCGTTTTGATAGCAAGACTGGTGTTTTATGGATTTGAGACAGTGTGATGGGAGGTTCGAATGATTCTGATTTCTCGACAGTATAGTCCAAAAGAGTGAGCGCTTATCCGGTGACTTTCGTTAAGATTAGTGGTTTTCATATCATATTTTGTATATTTTGAATTGAAGTAACAGTTCCCGTTTGGACTCTGAATCATGTTTAGTAATATTTTGCTATTTTATCGCAAAGGATTAGGTCGCTATCAAACAATTATGGGGTAGAATTATACGTTTTATAATATTGTTACGGCGCTTCATAATCAAACAACTCAAAGATTACAAAATAATGCCTCTATTTTAACATGTCCAAACTTCTAACTTAACCCTTTCAGTGCCAACCGAAAAAATTGATTGACTTAATAATAAATGTAGTCACGAATAAAAATAATAGTCATTTGGTAATAGTTTGACACCGAAAACGCATTATAGAGCATGAGATGTGTATTTGCAATCTTAAAATTACTGATAGCGTATTGGAAACTGAATAATAACTCTACAAAGCTCAGCGTTAGTACTATTACGAACAACGATATATCGTTGCCAGGCACTAAAAGGTTTAAAGACAACTCTCTTGACAATCAATCAATATTGTCATCTGCAACTCGTTGTTATCGTTCTCGCAATCGATATCATATATAGTGGAGGCAATTTCGTTACAATAATTCGTAACAATATCTATGTTCTGTATTTGTTAAAAAATTGAATCTGTAAGCGCTAAATATGAAGATGACAAATATATTCAATAAGACCGAAAGGGTTGTTATATTATAATGTTGTACTTCATTATTAACTATTAGTCCAACGTAGAGTTACTTAGAAATTAGTATGAGACTTTAATCTCCATTCTGGCAATTTTTCATTATCCAAGTTTAAACGTATTAATTTCCTCATTATGTTACAATTTGATATAAAATAATATTTCATTTCTGCAGTTACGCATATTATTCCTCTCTGATTCATAGTCTCATAGAAGTTTGTTTTCCAAATTTCTCAAGGAAAGAAATTAATTACAACAGAAATTCTTCTCGCGTGTTAACATCACACGACATGGATTACAGCCAGCCATTTAATTACTCTAACAATTGTACATTTATCCTTCCGAAACAAGATACGATTTCTAAGAATGACCAGCACATGCTACGAAACATTTTCACGAATCGTACGAGTAAAACTAAACAATGGGAAATTGAAATAGACCGATGTTATTACGCAGTGCTGCATAATGAGACACCAAAGAGTTAATAAAAGCTCACGAAAGCGAATGACTAATACCTGTAATTGTTGTATCGTCCGGTAGACACACCTAGCAGTCTATACATTACATCATACCAGTCGTTTACAAATTGATACAACCGCTATTCTTTGAAAGTGTTGTCGTATCTCTAAACGATGTACAGGGCGTTTCAAAAGTAGTATTTATAGCTTTCAGGAAATGTTCTACACCCCCTGAAAGGGTGTGTTGATCGACAGAGATTTGTGAAAAATATCCAGCGCCAAATTTGGGAAAATGTAGCAAGTTTTTTTATTGGCTCATCGCCAATAACGATCAGATAAATTCAATAAAAATCGACGTCCAAATGATCAACGAAAACGAAGATGATGTTGGGTGACGCATGTGTTTTCAGCATTTTCCTCGCAATATTTAGGCAAAAATGACTACTGTACAAGGGCCATCGTGACTTTCCTTTGCATTAGTCATCTGAGCAAAAGTCGCGCTCACGTTGCAAGATGCAACGTGGAAGTCGTCATCCATCCCTTCCACTTCATTCATAAAAATATCCCTAAAACTCAGGGGTCAGGCTTTAATTTTCACTATCGACAGCAAACCTCTGTCACAGTAATCTCGCTCGACATACTTCCACGCGTGAACTCTGGGTCTTCAGAAATAAATCTCTTCATAGTTAGTAGTAAAAAATGTTGCAATCGATTCTCGACGCGAACACCAACCTAAAATTGGTGTTAGAATTGGTGATCCTTCAATGATATCAAGGAAGAAAGCGGAGTATAGAAGAAAGCAAAAATCTGTCCTTTTGTTGCCGGGCGCTACAGTTTTTAAAAGTGTTAAACTAATATTTGGCAGCCAAATGCGCGTGGTGCTAAATAAAAAAAAAATATGACTCTAGGATTTTACCGATCAATATCAGCCATATTATTGTATCTTGAGGAAAACGGTAAAGTGGATAAAGAAGGCAATATTATTCCCTTTAAATTGTGCATTACTTAATGTGTTTAAATTTATATTGATTTAAATAGTAACATTATCAAATATAATAAATTTTATATCAGATTTTTAGCCGGCGTACAATGTATTAATATCCTGCCCACTTCTGATCGGTCACTTGCACACAAATATTTTCCTGATACTGATATCTCTTCGTAAATTGCAAAGTTTCTTCAACGAGTCCTTGACACAATTAACCGCAATGAAAAATAATAATTTATTAATTGCCGTAGCGACCAATGAATGAGTTAAAAGTTCAAAAGTATTGGGCCAGAAAAGTGTTAAGAACAAAATATGTATTCGCGCTTAAAACATAAATATTAAAATCGCAATAAGAATTATTTATACCTTAGAAACGTGTTGATTCTTTGTTTCGATGGCTGAGAATAGACATACGATCGTGACGGTGAAAGTGCTTTGGTGACTGAGAGAATACCAAGGATTGTGAGGTACCAACCCTTAACCTCTTGCCTTACGATTTCTTTTGTGACCAAATGCGGAATAAATCTGAATTAATCGGTGGAATAATAAACTATCACTGATTTTCAATACACCGCATAAGTTAACGCAATGTGAATAGCATAAAACTAATTTCAACGTCTCCTGACCTTCTGATATTTTCACCTTAACAGTTACTGGAAAGCTTAAAAATTGTCTATTCCATTTACCGCGTCACGTGTGCCAACATGTCATTGTAAGGCAAGGGGTTAATAAAGTTGACACGCACTAATAGGTGAAAATAGGTAAATCCGATCACGGAGCACTGGTTGCTCGTCGGCGGTCACGGGGGAACTGATAGCGAGGTGAGCATCGAAATGACTTACTGTTAAGATTCGCGGAAATGATACATGAAGGTTACGGTCGTTGAGCTCGGCCGAGTATGTTTTGACAACACTTGGCCAATGAAGTGGAAATAATTTCTCTCGTTGCTCCTAGAATTAATCTTTAAATTGTAAATGGAATTGTGTGATATTATGTATTTATATAATCGAGTATTACAAATGCAGTGCTTTCTTTAACAATAGAACGACCAAGCAAGTCAAAATAACTTGTTCACATTTTTTTCCAAAAATTCCCAAAGTTTATAGTAGAGTTCTAGACTAGAAATTCTAAGTTGATCTTATAAAATACAGATTACCATACCGATCATATTTTCCACCCCTTGATTCCTCTTCTTCCACAGTTCCTATTTAATATTTTTAAATGTAATAAATTTAACGTCGGTCGTTCTAGTGTGAGGTAGCGAAATTGTAAAGAAGACAACTTTGTGTAACTCAAAAACATAAAATGTATTTGTAAAACAAGTTATATATAATAACACATAAAGTCATAAAGTAACTCTAAAATGAAGATGTCTGCTATATCGCCTTCCTTATTTCTGACTTGAAGATTTTTTTTAAATCCTATGCATCAGCGAGAATGATAAATGATTTACGTTATTGTCTTTTCATATTTCGGGAAAGAGAATTTCCAGGTGGATTTTGGAAATACAGAGGATGAAGTGGATGGAAAAAATATTCAATGGCGACGACAATGGAATTCCATTCGAGATCTACGAAGTGGAAATCGGAGACTTTATCCTTCGAGTCACCGTAGAGCCCTGATTTGCATAAAGGGTATCAATGCATATGTTTGCCAGGAATAAGAATTGTCTAAACGCATTTCAAGATCATTGTTTTCTATTTTTTCGTTATTGTATTGAAATAAAGGAAACAGAATAATTTTTTGGATCTCTGAAAGAGGATTTTCTGGAAGAGAAATTTAATTGATATGGAGTAGTTGATGGCTTATTGTTAGTTTAGGATATCTGTTGTTTGAGTAACATATTTTCTCAGCTCTTGAAATTATCTTTGGACACTCGATGATTTCAAACTCGAGTGTTATTATTTGCTTTTCTATCACTAATTCTTTTTTGTTGAATTATTTTTCTTTCAGTCGACGATCGCTTCTTTTTTATTTCCGGTAAAAAAATTCTGTAACTGGATATCAATATTATATACAATTGAACAATAATTTGAAAGAAAACTCCTGATCCTACCTATTCGATTTGTCCCCACAAGCTACTACTTCCACTTAAAATTAAATAACACGGAATGTTTGTACTCTAAATCGACGATTGTTTAATACATTTAAAATTAAAGCAATCCTGAATTCAAATACTTCACTATTTACGGTTTGTCTGGTAATAAAAAACAAGAATTATGACAATTCCTTGCTTTCTATTACAGCAAATGCTGCACCTAAAGATTTAGCTTCATTTCAAATATAAATCCTTGATATAAATTTCCCAGGAGTGGTAAAGATTGAGAATCGGGTTTATAGTTAGAAGTCCGAGACTAATGCAAGTTCGTAGCCATTGCAGCCTCCCAACTGGTGACGGTGACCTTAATCACCAGACTTGTTCGTATGTGCCTTACGCTTAAAATTGTCCTCTATCAAACAATATAAATTATTATGTACATTTCAATTTCTCTACAGCCAGAAACATAAATTATCAACCCCACACGCTCCTATTTTTCTTACAATTCTTCTATTCTTTCGACTGCATTCCGACTTTGAATATTAATACATATTATGGCAAAAGTAAAAAAAAAAATATAAAATAATTGTATAGTGAGGTTCATACTAATCAACTAGAACAAGAAGAATGAAAATCCCCCCAAAAAGGAACATTGGCGGTTAATGAGTTTGCTCTATCTATTAATATCACTAATTAAAGTCAAATAATTATCACTACAAAATTCGTTTTTCTTCGTCCTAAAAATAAAAATATTAAATCTTGTCTTCCGTACCAGAACATCCAGCATCCACGAGGACCAAATCTAAATAATTGCACAGCTCATCTACATGCATCAAATCGGTCACAAAGAAATTCGACACGTCAAATAATTAACACTACAAAATTCGTTTTTCTTCGTCCTAAACATAAAAATAATTCAAATAGAAAAAGATTAAATCTTGTCTTCGGTACCAAAACATCCAATCTACTAGAACATCTAGCATCCACGAGGACCAAATCTAATTGCACACCTCATCTACATGCATCAAATTGATCTTTATTAGCACAATAAAGCAAAATAAACCCAGAGGTATTTCACCTCTACCTTATCAAACGTTCATCTAACTCCACAGCAGTTAAATACAAAAGAGAAGAATAAAATCCGATCGACTTTCCACACTCGATCAACCAACTAACGTAATTGGCATACACTTAATATGCCATGGAACGGCAGAACTAACGTAGAACGAGATTCACGAACAGCAGGTGATCTCGACCTGAATAAGCAAACCCAATTGAACGAAACGAGTCGTACGAGGATCACAAACAGGGCGACGATTCGTTCCATTTCCGTTTCGTGCCGAATGAACGAAACAGATCTCTTTCTCCTCTCCCTTCTCTCTCGTTACATCGATTCCCCTCCCCGCTACTTCGTCATTTCCTGCCGCGGCTGCATTTTATATGCAACGGGTGTTGCACCGACTGGCAACGGCACCGAGAATCCTTTTGCCTTCGTGACTCAGGAAAGCTCCCGTTACGATCAGTAGACACAGGTACCTACGAGGATATCGGACCGGTACCAGGGATCCTGTTCTCCGGGTAGCCGTAATCAAGATACATTTCCTCTTTGCACATCGAGGTTACCAAATTGCTTTGTGATGTGTTGATCCGTTGGAATATTTCATTTCGTCAATGAATTTATGGCAATTTTTTGATCTTGCTAATCATGGAGGTCAATATTAGCAATATTTCAAGAATATTAAAAAGAAAATTGGGGCGGGTCACTTTGACCAGTCTGAAAAATCTAGTGTTAACCGTTTCTTCTTACAATAATATCAAGGTGGGTTCAAATCTTATCGTTCCAACCGATAGCCTTGGAAATATTGGGTTGTCGGAAACGTCATGACGCATATTTTGTATGTATTTCAAAGTCATTTATTTATATAGAGAACAAAGATCAATCAATGATATATTGTCCGTTTTGTTCGATGACCTTTTGCCATCTTTCAGGTAGTTTCATAATTCCTCGTTCATAGAAGGACCTATCTTTATAAGCAAAAACTGATCAAGGTGCTGATTTACCGCCTCATTGGAATTAAAAGATACACCAGGCAAGGAGTTTTGTAGAGCACGAAACAGATGGAAGTCTGATGGTGCAAGGTCGGGAGAGTATTCTGGATGTGATAGTACATCCCATCCAAACTCCACAAATTTTTTACGTGTGATTAAACTTGTATGTGGCCTCACGTTGTCGTGATGAAACACCACTCCTTTACGATTAACAAGCTCTGGACGTTTTTGGATGATTGATTCGTTCAAATTGTCCAATTGCCGAAAATACACAGTTGAATTAATAGTTTGGTTCCTTGGTAGGAGCTCGAAAAGTACGACATCTTTAAAATCCCACCACACTGAGAGCAGTGTTTTTCTCTGATGCATGACTGCTTTCGATGTCGTTCGAAGCGGACTACCATGTCGGGACCAAGACCGTTTTCGGGCCACATTTTGTGAACCATCGTAAAAACAGCAAAATATGCCGAAAATGCGCACTTTGGTCTTCCATCTTACTCTTACTGTAAAATCTCTAAAAATCAACGATATAACTCAATTGCTTTTTTTAAATGGCGCTGAAACCGCCAGCTGTTAAATGATATAGTGATAATATAGATGTGAATGATTCTAGTGCATTAAAAAATGATCGATCGCCATCTGTTCGCAAAATGCGTCACGACTTTTCCAACAACCCAATAAAAGTTAATTTTTTTTCTTTTTATATTACTTTATGGATACACAACAGTTATAAGTATTCTTGCCAATAAAGAAATAGTTGGTAAATCATTATATCATTGTTTCGCCCGGAACTCAATTGCGTAAATGCCTTGACACCCTGAATCTGTATTACATGGACTGCCGTATTAACTTGAAGTTGAATAAAATTATTCACACGTTATCAATTTGATTTTAAAATGTATAGTTTCGAAGGAGCAATTTTAATAAATCTACATTGCTGAATTTAAATTTATATTATATTGCGATAAGTTTCTGCTTGTTCCTGGTATTTATTGTTACAGAAGAAATTGTAGTGCAAGGGGTAGCTGGAAAAGGGTCTTCGTTAGTGTGCATCAAAGACACTGCGGAACTTCAGTGTCGGGTATCCCGTTTAACGGATATTCGTTATCAAAGAACATTTCCTTCAATTGAATATATAGGGTTGTAGTAATGTCCGATGCATTGACTTGATTCGATATCTAACTGCATGGGTGAAAACTAAGAAGAATTATATTCTGGTGTTGTGATAGATACAGAAATGTGGACTTGATAAAGTGGAAACTTAAATGAGATGCATAATAGTCCAACCTTTGTCACCTTTAATACTAGAAGAACTCTGCGGAATTTGTGTGCTGTGAATTCCGTTTAACGGATATTCGTTATCAGAGTACATTTCCTTCTTGAATATGGAAGAAAAAACTACCTTCTGATACGATGCTTCGATGGAATATTTAATTACATGGATTACATTAATTATATTACCAAGGATTCCAACCTATTTATATGTAAAATTAAGTCTCCCAAGACAGTTAACCCGCCATAGGCCTAATTGAATTAAACCCGAATTTTAAACATTGAATAGTAAAGAATTTCATGATTTTTACCAGCTTAATTTGAATATTTGGCAAAGTTAAAAAGTTGACTTTGAAAAGAATACAAGCGTAAATATGTTTCCCGTTACCTCAAAGTCACAGGGGTCCATAGAGGGTTAATGTAATTTTTGATAATCCTGTACCAAAGACTTTTAATACCATGGATCCCATGATCCAAATAGATTTAATAAAAATACCCTAATTTATTTATCCATCTAGATTACAATGTCGCTCTGTAACCTGTTATTCTGATGCAATGCTTAGGTGATAATTAGTCAGGCAATTAACTCGTCAATAATAATTACAAGTGATAATAGACCAGAAATAACTAACATTACGCCAAAGACTCTTCGGCAATTGTTTTGGCGCCTGTTGCACGTTGAATGTCGCGACGCTTCGAGTTTCTCGTAGAAATTGGACTGGCTTTCACGATGAACGATAAAACTGTCCCAAATTATATGGCAAACATCGCACGGAATTTCAGTATACAAAAGAACGAAAAATTCTTGTTTCAATCGAATACTCGAAAATCTTCCAGGGAAAGATCTAAACGCGGCCCAAGTCCTAAGAATATTTAACCGGTATTAAGGAATCCTGTTCCGTGGGCAGCCACCAGCAGCCTCTTCTTGCGTTAAAACAGCCGAGTTATGTTACACCGTAGACGCTTCTACTAAAATCTCATTTTCTGCGATACGTTTATTTTCATGTCTGCTTGTACGAATACACCTATTGATTCGATAAAGGCTAACCGGAGCAGAGATACGCGAAATCATTGCAACGTTTTAGATAGTAGCTTGTGAAACGGATGCAATGTGCATGTACTTGGAAACTGATTAGTAAAATGGTTTCTAATCGACTTCCAAGTTTGACTTTTTTTAGGTTAATGACCATAGGAGTCGATGTTTGAAAAGACAAGTTCTGTTTCTAGATTACTACTCCGATTTCGAAATTGTGAGCTTAATGACTCGAGAAATGTGAATTAACACTAGATTTACGGAGCCAATTTGGCTCATTCAAAATTTGATTACTATATATATATATATAATATACTAGCTCCCGTGCTTCGCTACGGTGTAATCGAAACTAAAAAAAAACCTTAAAATTTCGAATTTTGAAAAATCCTTTCTTAGTGAGAGCTTATACTCTAGAAGGAACGCTCATGCAAAATTTCAAGTTTCTAGGTCAAGTAGTTTCGTCTCTGCGTTGATGAGTTTGGCCCATACTTTAACCCCCCAAAACCCCCCCCTAAAATTTCGAATTTTTCAAAACCCTTTCTTAGTGAGCACCTAAGATCCAAGGAGAAGGTATGTTCCAAATTTCATTGTAATCCGTTCTGTGGTTTTTGAGATTTCGTGATGAGTGGATGAATGAGTCAGTCAGTCAGTCAGTCAGTGGTATTTGAGCTTTATATAATAGACTGGTTGATTTTTTTTTTAAATAATAAATCTTTCATTTAAATCGATTTGAAACTATTTTCTTTGCAAAAAAGCTTCGATTTTCTTGTATGAGTCAAATTGGTTCACTTCAGAAAAATAGGTATATGAACATCCGTAAATCTAGTGTTAACAGTGGTTATAGAGAAAAATGAAGGCTTTTAATGGTTATTCTACTGTATTATTTATAGTATGTTACATTTATGTAATCATAATTTTTACTTTTGAAAATAGATAAAGTTAGAATGTGATGTGAATTACTAATTGGACTTAAGATTTAATTATGGTATCCACTGTTGTGATATTTAAATCAGGGATTATATCGTATAAAGAAATTCGACATTAAAGTATAAAAGTATTTAGAACAAATACATATTTTTATGTCAGACTTTGCACCCGTTCTTTAATTCGCAGACGAAATCACCGTATTCGATTCTTGGCAAAAATTCAACGCCCCCTTCTCGTCTTTCTCTTTCGTCGATGTCGAAGCGCCAGGATTATTTTGTAAAGTGCTTGGAAAGCGAGAGAAACCAGCTACTTTTTACATCTATTCCTATCGTTAACATCTAAAACATCGTAAATCTCACTAAATGCCGAGTAAATCTTTTTATCCGATTACAAAATTTTACACTTCTTCTTTTCTACTTTTCACCCTTAACTACTATGGTCACTTTAGCTAGTATCTACTTTTTTAGATGGGGATATAATCAATCAAAATATGGTGTGTTAATTAATTATACGAAATCAATTTTTCCGAGCTCGTGGGAATTTGAACTTGTGCTAACATTTAATTGATATTTTCAATATATATTAAACTTATGTTATAATTTTGAAAATTTGGACGTTAAAACTCCACTATTGTCGGTCTGCATAATTTATCTATCATTTAACTGTAATCAATTTAATAATACTCTAACTTTAATACTAAGACAAAAATACAAAAAATAAATTACTAAATTCCAGCTTAAAATATTAAGGACCATCTACCTTAAAATAAAATCCTAAAAATTGTATGCCAAATTGTATTTTAACTGCAAAGAATTAAAATTACTCAATTAACAAGAGATATTAAATCAAATTACAATTACTAAATGCATAACTACCTTCAATAGCCATTAAAACCCTCTCCTCTCCTTTCTTTCACGATCGAGAAAAAATATTAGTCTTATCAATGCTCCACAAATCAATCAAAATTCCCAAATACCCCTCAACCATCAGGAGCTGAAAATCACATGAAAAATTCCACTTCTAAAACTCTAAAAATCGTTCTAAATCTCTCAAGAAAATCCCACCGAGCCTCGGAATCTCTGCTGTTACATAACGTTCCCCGTTTACCGTCGTTTCATAAGTGCGACATCGTCGTTCTCCGTGGCTCAGTTACGTCGCCTTTTCACTCCACCGGAAAAGAGCCGCAGAATCGTCAGTTATTAATATCCATAAGGTTCAACGTCATCCCGAACATCTTATTGCGCTTGCATGACGTTTCTACGACAGGTATATAGTCTCGGTGAATGATGTAAGAAGAAAATCCTCCGCGTCTGATATGCAAGAAACGCAAAAGATGAAAAAAAAAGTACGATGAATACAATGAGAAAAAGTGGCGACGAAACGGAGAAAGAAGAAGAAGAAGAGTGAAAATTCTAAGGGGTATGGAGGAACGTGGTAAAAAGAGAGAGAAAGAAAGAAGTCCCTGCATTTATCGTGGCCCGTTCTGTATTTATACCGAGTTAACCGTTTCTGCTGGACCCGGGCCAGCGTCATCGCTTCTCCGCTTTACGTTTTCTTCCCTTTGGATTCAACGACCAACAGAGAATCCTTCGACGAAGATAAGACTCCGGATGGCGACAGGTACAACGGACTCGAGTTTTACATGGTGGCTCGGTAGAGTGGAGATTGAGAGTAACATCACGGTGGAAGCTAACACAACCCGAGTCAAAATATTGAACCTATTTTTATGGTATTTGCACCGATTTCAACCTAATATGATACTTTTCAATGCTAAAACTTCTAATTTAAACCTGTAACTCCCCCGAGTCGAAATATTGAACCTATTTTCATGGTATTTGCACCTATTTAAACCTAATGTGATACTTTTCAATGCTAAAACTCCTAATTTAAAGCTGTAACTCCCCCGAGTCGAAATATTGAACCTATTTTTATGGCATTTACACCTATTTGAACCTAATATGATACTTTTCAATGCTAAAACTCCTCATTTAAACCTGTAACTCCCCCGAGTCGAAATATTGAACCTATTTTCATGGTATTTACACCTATTTGAACCTAATATGATACTTTTCAATACTAAAACTCTTAATTTAAACCTGCAACTCCTTCTCAGTAAAATGACACTCGTATTTAGCCATCGTCAAAACCTTTATCCCCTGAATTGGACCTGTTGGGTAGTAAAAGGTTCAATATTTCGACTCGGGACTGGATAGGATGTAAATCCTCAACGGAGGTTGAAATTAACGTCCTAATTTGCACCTTAAGATGGGATAAAGGGAAATTTGTACCACCTTTAGGCGCTAAATCGGATCTTATTTTACATTGAATTTAGACCTATTTTTGTTATTTTAATTCCTAAATGTTGGGTAGCAAAAGGTTCAAATGAGGCTCCATATTTCGACTCGGGAAGCTAACAAGGCGGTGAAAATGAGTGGTTTGCAATTTTTTCGAAAAATTGTGTAAATTAATGGAGAACCCGTGGAAAATTACTTCGGGTTTATCTTATAAAACAAAAATAATCTGTAAATTGGTCTGACTTTACGGTCAGAAGTATTTCGTTAATTTCAGTAGTGAGCTAAATAAAATTATTTTTGCAATTTTTTCTGTCGTTAGTTATCCACTTTTTAAAATGATATCGATAACTATAGGTGTTGACGGACATTTAGGTGATATTACAAAATCATTGTGTAATTAGAAAGTCGACATTGGATTGTCAGAAAATAAAATTAAGTGAATATCTATGTCGAGTACTGGTCGACGTAGGACCGCAAATGGTTAACACCATGGGTGTCACCAGTGACGGTATTAGATTCAATGGAAGTTCATGTGACTTTCAAATTATAATGTTTGTGAATTTGCTAATATATTCATTAATTAAATATTTTGCATCTTAGATTGTGTATCTTAGATTTTTGTTTTGTAAAGATGTGATTTTAATAGGAAATGACATTCCATTGTGTTAACAGAAGATCTATGAAGCCAGTCAAACTGACTGGACCAAAATTTTGCCTAGAAATTCTCTAACTGTATAACAGAACAATAGGTAAGATATTCTACTTCCGTTTCATTAAACCCAAATTACAAAATCTATCATCTTTTCCATCTCCTGATTCCTCTTTCTTCAGAGTGCGTGCTTCACATATTAAAATATAGTGGATCTAATGCAGGTAAATAGTTCTAGTAATATAGCAACAGTAAAACCATCAAGACGGTCGAAATAAGTAGTTCTAAATTTTTTCCATAAATCCTCTAAGTTTATAATAGAACAGTAGATAAGATATTCTACTTCTATTTCATTAACACGTTCCGTGCCGCATGGGGTGTATGCGACCCCAACTAAACTTTCCGTTCAGTTTTCTTGCATTTCTCATTGCAAAACAAAGAATTTTATTGTGAAAAATATATTGTGAAGTTAAATATAGGCATCTTAACACTTGGCATGCGGGCAACGTATTTTTATGCTTTCTGCCGTCTATCGCTGGAGCACGGGTTACGTAAAAATACGTATTTGGTGGATTTGTGGTGGATACTCGCTATCCACCACGAATCTACTAAATGCGTATAATTGCATGTATGTGTGTTATTTGCGTTGCTAGGCAACGCATTGCATATTTTTTTCCCACAAGTTATGATTGTCGAGTTACTCAGTCTTTTGCTGAGTTATCTCGTCTTCAATCGAATTTCCTAGCTCCAGAACGTACAAGTCTTGTTTTGCCAATTTCAAGCTTGGTTTTTTATTATTGATTACAAAATTGATAAAATGAACCGTTGTGACAAAGATAGTGATGAAGAAATATGCGCTGACAGATTATTGAACTTTTCGTATGATAGTGATTCTGAAAGTCAAGATACCGAAAAAAGCGGCGATGATGACATTACTCCACGTTCTCGAGTGCTCAAACGAAGTTTCGTTTAGAAAAACAAAGTAGTTTTCGATTTTCTTCCATTGACAGTCCGCTGCACGCGTAAGTCCGTGGCGAAGTTGCCCGCATGCCAAATATTAATATCATGTATACCGCAAAGAAATTTATTTAATTGTAAACGTGTGGGTCGTATACGCTTCACGAGACCTGAAAAGAAAATCTTAAAAAACGATCTGGCACGGAATTTGTTAAACGGAAATTATGGAATTGATCATTGTTAGAGTTTGATTAGAAAGATATACAACTCAAGCTCTCATAACTTTCTAGATGGCTAGGGAAATTATATTTGTGTACGTTTATATTACGCCGGGAGGCTCTACGCTAATTTTCTTTTGTCATTTCCGTTTCGCTTTGCTATACGAGTAGAATGTGTACCGTTTAGTCGAGAGATGTTATACAATAAAAGTGTGTGTAAAGATACGTGCCGACCAAGATTTACTTTCCTCCGCACCTTTTTCCAATAATCATCTTTTTTATCTCCTAATTCCTCTTTTTCCAAAGTACTTACTTCCTGTATTAAAATACAGTACATCTAAAGCCGGTAGTTCTAGTGTTACAAGATATATGTTTCAGGATTTACGAATACACTCCGACCAATTGGATAAAATTAGACACAGTTGTTCAGATTGTTCGATGTCTATTTAAAATTGTAGGAGTAACGAATGGGGCAATTAAAATTGGAAATGTAGATTAACATAGAAAATAGAGAAGCAAAGAGATTGTATGGAGGGTAGTCATTTAGAACTATCGGCTATGTTATCTATTGAAGGACAATTTGCATGGTGCTCTTAAAGTACCGGTGCGAACTGTTATGTAGCGCACAGTCATTCCAGGTTCATTTAATGTCTTGTGCATTGCAAGACTTGCACGATATATCTTTAAGCACAGGTTTTTAATTACTGATACAGTGTTTTATTATAAGTCTGCGCTACCTGATAGAACTTGAATTTGTTTCTTATATTTTATCGCTTGACGGGATGTTATTATCTTGGCGTTTAACATCTTCACGCCCTTGGCCACATATGTGGACATTTAGATTTCTATAATTGTAATTGTTGTCTATAAGAAGAACAAAAATTTGATAGTAACTTATTCACTATAGAATCCCTCAATAAGAGAAATAAAAATTGTATGGTTTGTCTGCATTGATAATATTGTTTTCGGTGTACAGTTAGAGACATAAAAAAAACGTCAAGTAATAAATCGTTCTTGAAGAGGTTAGATCAGTGAGTGTATTTCTGTGGGTACTGTGTACGCATTTCATTAATTTATTTCTCTATTTTCAGTTTTTAATTGCCAAAATGTCAATTTTAATTGTTAACTTGACCGTGTTTTAACACCGGCGTCAAATCCAACATATTTTAATAAATTAAATAAATACTTTGAAAAAGGGGGAATCAAGCGGCGGAAGATTTGATCGATTGGGTGATTTATGGTCATTGATATAGACGTAGAATACTTATTCTATGACTCTTATATAAACATGGAGAATTTTTTGAAAAAATTCTGTACCAGTCATTTTGACTGGTTTGGTAGTTCTAGTGTTAAATCAGTGTTTGAAAGTTAGCGTGTTGCCGCCTTACGTCCTTATCTACATTTCTAATTGTATGGTGGTTTTCTGGTTTTAGATAAGTTCTCATGAAAGTGTACTAATTATAATTGATATATTGCTAAAAATAAAGACGAAGTGATAGGAGCTCTGGATCACTGTTCACGAGAATGTCTTTGGGATTTCACCATAGTCTCAATCGCTAAAATACTTGCCCTACATTCATACTTCAAAATAACTAATCTGAAGGAACTATTTATTATTCTGTCACATCGAAAACAAATTTAGTACAACGCCAAAGCGGAATACAAAACTGAGTTTTTCTTATCTAGAAATATCGGAAAAGTGTCGATATAACTTCACGATACGTATGAAAGATTAGAGTGTGAAAAACTAAATAAAGTCGACACGTACATTTACTATTTAGCCCTACAGCCTAAACTCAATAAACACTTGTTAATAGCAATTATGTCTTCGAATCTCAACTCACTCTACTTAGAGACATCAGAACAATGTCGATTCGAGTTCAACAGATTAGAACGTGAAAAACTAAACGAAATCGATACGTACATTTACTATTTAACCCTACAGCCTAAACTCAATAAACACTTGTTAACAACAATTATGTCTTCAAATCTCAACTTATTCTATTCAGAGGCGTCGTAACAATGTCAATCAGGCTGCGAATGAAACATCAGAATTTGAGAAAATTATCACATGTCTTTCCTATTTATCCAAAACTGTTTAGCCTTAGTGCCTAAACTCATAGAAAATTTATGAAATTATATCCTTCCATTTCAACATATGTATTGTATCTTGAAGCATCAAAATAGTGTCGATACATCTTTACAGCACATGTGAGAGATTAGAACGTGAGAAAGTAAATATTACAGTCATCATCTCCCTGAATATTCTCCACGAAGTGTATTCTTCATAGAAATTACAAACAACACTCTCCACGATGTCTCTCGATCACAGACGAAAGGTCATTCGAATAGCTAGCCGGAATTGCGTCTTTCTTTCGACATAACAGACACCGATTTTAGTTTGGAAAATCTCCAAAGATACTTCAAAGATGAAGGAAGCACCGAAATAAATTTAAGGAAAATCTACGATAATTGATGCGTTTTCTACTAATGAGAATTGCCATTAGACTACAAATATTAGCGTTCTTTCGCTTCGTAAAAAAAAAAAAAGTGAAATGTCATTCAACGTTGCCATTCATTATACTCGAGGAACTAAAAGATAATTGCACGTTTTAACGTATGTAACTTTCCACGGTAATTCTCGTGAGCATTGAAGTGGCACGTTTAAAGTATTAGTAATCTAGTATCACGTTATTTGTGACGCACTGGAATTGATGCATGGAAGCTTTAAATTGTCCTTGTAAGTCCAGATTTAAGTGCTTCTAATTTAATTGAATCGTCTGTCACTATAATTGGAGATTAAAATTGTGGGACTGCTAATAAATATCTACTTGTTGATAGTCCGATAAACTCTTTTCAGTTTATAATCGAATTGAAAATAATTTCGTGGATATCTGACATTAAATTAAATAAAAAAGTGTTTGCAAAATTATTAGTACATAAGAAAGTCCTTTTGAAAAATGTTACAAATATTTTTAACTTATTTAATCAATATTACAAATATTAATGCAATATTACAAATATTTTTCGCTTTAATTCGAAAGCTATAATAATTAGTGATACTGATCCCTCCCGTTAGTACAATATTAATTAAAGTTAATTTAAAAAATGTCTACCACTCGGTATCCGCTTTTGTTCCATGATTCTGCAGGCCATGAGCATTGAAATGCACTTCTATTATATGCAAAATTATTGTTGATTGAAAAGATAAAATCTATTGAAATTAATTTGATAACAAATCCACCCGTTGAATATTCAGTTTCATTTTGAAAGGTAATTAACTGCAGGTATTATGCCGTACTTCCATCATGTATAAAATCATAATTACTCCGACAGATAGAATCAGCCGAAATTAATTTTCTAAAAATCTCAGCCACTGAATGAATACTTTCATTTTAATCCTATTAGCACCAGGTATTGTAATATGTTTTAATTCCATACAAATGTTATTAAATTCCAACCGAAATTGATTAAAATTCTCTGATAATATCTACTGCAAAACACATTTTTACTTCAAAATTCTATCAACACTAGCTAGTTGAAAGTATTTTTATTACCTACATGCAAATATTATTATGCAAACTAAAATCAAAATAAATCAAATCGTGTTACAAGTCTCTGTCATAAATTGCACTTTGAAATTTAATAAAGTCAAAGGAGTTGTATGGGAATTGTTTTTATATAAATGAAAGGTTTAAAGTTAATAAAATCAAACGGGGTTATGTGAGTATGATTGTTTTTTTTTAACAGGAATTAATGTGGTAACAGTTTATAAAATCAATGGGGCTGATTTTTATTAATAAAAATGAATGAGTGGTTTAAAGTTAATGAAATTGAAGAGTGAGAATGATTGTCTTTAAATGAATGAAGGGTTTAAAGTTAATGGCATCAAAGGGGGTGTATGTGATAATAATTGTTTTTAATAACAGAGATGAATGATTTGTTGATTTTGCTTAACGATGATGACTTTATATCTGTAATTTCTAACGGAGATCTAATAAATATTATATGTTAATTCTTACATTCTTGTACTTATTAATTAATAACCAAAATTCACACTAAAGTCTCCTAATCGTCTTGCCTTTCAGCCTTAAACTTTAAACCCTTTTGAATCACTAAATCCTACCCTCTCACACAACACATTCACGTATTTCATTTATCCATCCACCTTGGAAGTAAACTACGCTAAATAATATACGTAATATAAACTATAAACGTCGCTAAATCCACAGTGTCGATATAACCAACCCCTATATTAATATATTGCTTTACTAATTAAAAACCCCCCCAAAATAATAACTCCTAAGCAAAATAATTAAAACATTTGATGCCCAAAACTGTATAAGAGAAAAAAGAATCAACGACAGTGATTCTCCCCCTTGCGATTCCACATAGAAAGGTGCTTCTAATTTAATTAAATTGTCTGTCCCTATAATTGGAAATTAAACAGCTGGGAAGTAAATCTATTATATAAAGCTCAAATACCACTGACTGACTGACTCATTCATCCACTCATCACGAAATCTCAAAAACCACAGAACGGATTGCAATGAAATTTGGAACATACCTTCCCCTTGGGTCTTAGGTGTTCACTAAAAAAAGGGTTTTGAATAATTCGAAATTTTAGGGGGGGGGGGGGGGTTTGGGGGGTCAAAGTATGGGCCAAACTCATCAACGCAGAGACGAAACTACTTGACCTAGAAACTTGAAATTTAGCATGAGCGTTCCTTCTAGGGTATAAGCACTCACTAAGAAAGGATTTTTCAAAATTCGAAATTTTAAGGTTTTTTTTTAGTTTCGATTACACCGTAGCGAAGCACGGGAGCTTTCAGCTAGTGACATATAAACGTTGCACAATCCATAGTATCAACATAACCAACACCTACATTATTATTTTACCAATTCAAAATCCACCCTAAACTATATCTCCCAAGCCAAAAAATAACATTTGATGCCTAAAACTGAGTAGAATAAACAATAACCAATGACAATGATTCTCCTTACGATTCCACGTTACAAACTACAAAGCAGAAATCAAAGATCTCTCCTATGCTTATAGAGGACTTTCCACGGTTATTTTACCGTCTTATAATAGCCAAGAGACTTCTCACGGAAGCTGAAAGACCGCGGGACTGAAAAGCTAGAAACAGTGTCTCCGAAAGCTGCAAGCTCGTAGATATATTTGCCGGCAGTCGCGGGGCAAAAGCATCCGGGACTCGAAGACGAGAATAGTAACTGGTAGGCGAGATGGACACGATAGAAATCGTAGCCTAGGGAGACTATGAGCATCGAGACTTCCGTCAGTACGCGCTTTCATACGATTTCCTTGTCACCGTTGGAACGCGCGCAATCATTGCCGGGGAATTCATTCGTTGCAGTAAAAGATGAACTCGAGTACCTAAGAAAAGGAAGAAAAAAAATGGTGACAGAGAAAGTACCATGAAGTTGGTAGTTACTTTCATCGTTCTCATTGATGTAACGGTGATTCTTCGAGGAGTTATATTTCAGTCTTTGACTGTAATTTTGATTTTGAATTATTACGCGTGGTATTTTGATGATCATTGATGATGTTGAATGTGATCTTTTGCATTTAACACGTTTTCGTGGTTATTAGTAATTTTACTACCCTGCCAAATTTTCCGCGGTTCGATCGTTTCTGGAAGTATTGTGGTAACACATCTCAGAAGTACGTCAAGTATCTAAATTGAATTTAATTGAAAAAAATTAATAAATTCCCGTAAGAGAATCATGGAAGGTAATGAGTTAAACGGCATAGTTTTCAATCTTAATGTTAGATCTTACAATGTTAATGATTAATTTTAATAATGAATTTCTTAGTAAAACCACTACGGTGACCCTCGATCGTTAAATAAATGATTATTATTTATAGATTCATCTCCCAATATTGAAACAAGCCTCATTTATCAAAATTAATAACGAAACTTCAAATCTCCTTCGCCCTTATCAAACGATCACCCACAGTCTGCACATTAATACTGTTTCGAAGATCTACGATAGACATAAAGGTAAAATTTCAGACTCTGCATCAGTGTGTCAGAGTTCAAATCCACCATAATCATTAGAGAATTTTTTCTAATTTAATATCCACCATAAAATTCCCCTTTTAGTCGTTCGAAACTCACATAAACAGTGGATCCTAAGCGCAGTAACCATAACAATTACTAATCAGACTATCGTCAATAAAAAGAAAAATCTTGATACTTGCAACCAGTAAATCCGAGTTCAAACCTTTCACGTTTGAAAAATTTGTCCTAAGTCATAAATTAATAAGTATACAATAGTCTCAATAATTCAGACACTCCGTAAAAGTAATAAGTCTTAAGTTAACCCTTTGCACTCCGATGTGTCACCTGGGGGAACATTTTCCATATCACACTGTTGCATACTCAAAAGGGACCTTCGAATTTATTAATAATTACAGAGAATGAATTTATTGCACCGCAAGGTTTTAAGAAATATATGTTTACCTGAATTTTTCTATTGAAATAACACAAAATAGCAAGTAGTAAGGTAAAAGTACCAGTAAGTAGTTGACCATTTCTTAGAAAACATAAAAAAATAAGGTTTACATAAGTTGTGCACTTTCGATGAAAGTGAATTTCAGATGCCACAGCATCTGTCGATTATATTTTGAAACAATTACATGTAAAGTGAAGTACACCTATTAACAACGAACGTTTGAATTCAATAAGGTAAGTAATATGCCGTTATATCTCTATTTCCTTAACGTTTCTGTTAAGAATGGCTATACGGTTCAGGTAAAAACTTCATAGATTGTGAAGATTTCGAAAATGAATTATTTACTGTTTAAGACCTCACAATGTTTTATAAGTAATATATACATCGTTTTTATTATTTTAACCATAAAAAGCAATAATTTGTTAATGGTCAACTTTCTGGATGTTGATACTCTACAATTTTCAGAACTTGACAGGCATGGTTAATTACCGACATTACTCATTTAAATGTGTTTACGATTTATAATGTATCCGTTTTACATTAAACTTTATTAGAAATACAAAATGTAAATCGATATATTGCAGTATACTGACAGAGTTTTAGTTGATGACACGGTCAACTATTAACTGCATTCGCGGTGAATTATTGATCAGTGTCCAATGTCTACTTTGTTCTTCTTCTTCTTTTATTATTTAATTATTAATGGTAATTTGTTCTGGTAATTGTTAAAATTAAACGATAATAAAGTGATATTCAGCATTAACGCTGTAACCCTGCTTCTAGTATAAGTATACTAACGAAAAAAGGTGGTCAACTACTAGTTTTATCGATTTCAAAGATGGTCAACTACTGAAGCATTTGCCGAATTTTTAAATATATTGGGTTGGCAAGAAAGTAATTTCGGTTTTGTAGTGTAAAATGGAACTTAATTTTTTTTAACAAAGAATTTTTTCGATGACCTTTTTCCATCGTTTTGACAAATTCGTGATTCCGTTTTTATAGAAATACTGGCCCATATCAACAAAAAACTGAACCCAATACAATTTTAGGCTATCATCGCCATTGAAAGTTTTACCATTCAAAAAGTTTTGCAAGCTGAAAAATAAATAGTAATCTAATGGTGTCAGATCAGGGCTACATGGAGGCTGTGACATCACTTCCAACCAAGCTTAGATTTTGCAAAAAAGAAAAAAGTAAAACATATCACAAATGTTCGTTTTTCACTCTATGTTAAAATTCTCCTAAACAAACAATTACAAACAAAATAAAGCGCAATTTGTTTCTAAGCCAAGTCAAAAGTTTCACAACTTTCGATTGTTAGAAGAAAAAAATCGTAACATTGTCAGAAATCATTGAGAACAACCTGTAACGCTGGCTCTTATCAAAAACCGAAATTACTTTCTTGCTGACCCAATATTTCTCAAATTTTTATAACACATGTTTTTTTTTAAATTGATCTGGGTACATAATCTGCAATGTGTAACACTAGAACTACCAAACCAGTCAAAATGACTGGTACACAATTTTTTCAAAAAATTCTCCAAGTTTATATAAGAGTCATAGAATAAATATTCTACGTCTATATCAATAACCATAAATGACCCAATCGCTCAAATTTTCCACCGCTTGATTCCCCCTTTTTCAAAGTACTTACTTAATTTATTAAAATATGTTGGATTTGACGCCGGTAGTTCTAGTGTTAAAGAACTTCTTCAGGCATCGACTCTCGCCAGTTATTGACAGAGTAAACAGTTACCATTGTTTCTATCGAAAATTTCTCTCAACTGGTCAACTACTTGCACCTTTACCTTAAAGTGCCGACAAGTTGCTAATAGATAACATCATAGATGGCTCAGAGTGCAAAGGGTTAAATGATCGCTGTCACCAAACACAAAAAAATAAATAGAAAAAAAACACGAAAATAATATATCGTCCTGGTGATTCCGCTCGGAGGAAGGCAAATTCTGTTATAATCCCTGATAGAGCAGGTTAGCAAGTCCCGCACTTCAGCGGCACGAGAAAAGGCATAGGGTCTCTCGTCGAGTTTAATGGTCCCCGGTCTCCGAGGTAGGCACACACTAGCTTTCCTCGCCTCGAGTGCTCGCTGAGCCTTTTACGCGCGCCGGAGTAAGTACTGTTGTGATCGAATCTATCGTCCCTTCTTTTTAACGTTACCGAGACTCAACTGTCTATTATAAGCACACCTATAGACGTCTTTGAAAATACGTCTCTCTGCACGAGAACGTTTGTTGTTTTGGAACGTGAAACATTCTTCGGGTGGTTTGACCAGTTCACTGCGGAATTTAGTTTTAAATCCTCACAAAATTAAGCAATGTGTATACACTTGCAACGCAGAACAAATACTCTTATTGTAAGTTTTGTGAAAGGAAC
Source organism: Cerceris rybyensis (assembly GCA_910591515.1). Classification (NCBI taxonomy): domain Eukaryota; kingdom Metazoa; phylum Arthropoda; class Insecta; order Hymenoptera; family Crabronidae; genus Cerceris; species Cerceris rybyensis. The sequence continues at coordinate 20,728,030 of OU342790.1, forward strand.
GTACGAAAGCGATTTAAACAATTTTGTAGCCGGCTAGCAAAAGATTATTGAAATATGTAGGTATAAATTTTATGAAAGAAGGAAATTAAAACGGGGATGGATTACATTTTTATTTGACGAGAAATTTACAATTCAGTGTTGGAAAGGATACCGACATAGAATTTAACACTAGATTTACGGAGCCAATTTGGCTCATTCAAAATTTGATTACCATATATATAATATATTGGTTGGTTAATATTTTTAATAATAAATCTTTCATTTAAATTGATTTGGAACTATTTTCTTCGCAAAAAATTTAAATTTTATTGTATGAGTCAAATTGACTCACTTTAGAAAAATAGGTATACAAACATCCGTAAATCTAGTGTTAAGATTGTACGTGTATATTGCAGTTAACTGGTTGAGAAATAATTGCATCGACTTAGAGAGTTTAATTTCTTTTATTTTTTTTTATTTTTTCGTTTTCAATTTTCATGGTTGTTTCACTTAGGTCTCACTGTTTTAAAGGAGCTCCTCAATAATTTGCATAGGAAGATGAACTCCTTTGATATTTTATCTGAAGCTGTGATAGTTATGGGAGTATAGTTAACGTAGAAGGTTTACGCAAGATGTATTTTTCTATCTATTTTTCGAAATAAGATTTTTAATTCTGTGCACTATAATAAATTAATCCTTAAAAGACGTAAACATTCTATGCGATTTAATGCTTGAAAATTTAGTTAAATTCAGTATAAAAAGCTTTATTTCTAATATTTGCCAATGTGTTATCGGTTAGCCAGTACTCAGAAACGACAACAAATTCGAGTTATAGAAGGTTAGCACGTTGAATGCCGTAAGGTCACCGGTGACCGGCACTCTTAATTCTGTGAAATATACACAGGCTTTCAAACGATTATACTCAAGAATTTGCCAATATATTTAATAGTATTTTACTAAAATAAAATACGTTAATTATTACTCAATATATCATTAATTCTATCTCCAATGATTCTTTTTATAACAATGTAATTTTAATGAAAAATAATTGCCGGGAAAATCAGAGATTTATGTTGGAAATGGTATAATCAAAGGAGTTTCTGTATAAAAAATTTAGAGCGCTTTAAACTGCAAGTACCGTTAACTAGACGACTGAGTTAATAGTAGTAATACTACAAATCGCAAACATTAATTGGCGTCCTCTATAAACTTAGCCAGTAATTATTGTAATGAAGCGATAAAATAATAAAACAATTTCCGTTAACTGCAAACTTTATAACGTTGATTTGTCTTTTCAAAAAACAATTTACAATTTAAGATATACATTAAAAAAAAATATTTTTGTTTTTCTAGGACTTCTCTTTTGTAAGTGACCTACTTGCTAAAACCTGCAAGACTTTGTTTTTCAAGGTCGCAACAAATAAGACAAGGAACTGTTTGTACATTTGGTGACCTGCAGCTCTATTTCTATAGTTCTACACCCTGAATTTATCTTATATTTTCAGCTTCAATTAAATTAACTAACTTCTACAAATCTTCATAAAGTTTAACACTAGATTTACGGAGCCAATTTGGCTCATTCAAAATTTAATTACAATATATATAATATATTGGTTGGTTAATTTTTTAAATAATAAATCTTTCATTAAAATTAATTTGAAACTATTTTCTTTGCAAAAGACTTCAATTTATAAATTAATAAAAAAAATAGGTATATCAACATCCGTAAATCTAGTGTTAAAAACAAACCAAAGGATATTCTCACACTGTACTCGTATAATGAAAACAATTGCGGTGAACCTTTTCACACTAACAAGTATTTGACCTTTCTCTTTTTCTTATAGCGACATTTTTTACAGTTTTTTTCTAGAACTTCGCGTCAATATTATTTACAAATTCTTCCTTAACCCCTTGACCCACGATTTCTCCTACGTCAGCTATGCTGTACTTAAATTACTACTCCCTTGTAAAACATAACAACCCGTTAATAAACTTATTAACTCTTAATCGGAGAAAAGAATATCGACGAAACCTATTTTAAGTCAATCAATTTCAATGCAAAATTAAATAGTATACTAAAAACCAAAACCTCAAGCTTAACACTAGATTTACAGTAACCGTTAAATTGGCGGGTTTCTACATTTTTTAAAATATTTTTCATATTTATAGAGAAGCAGTAGATATTTCACGCCTATCATGTAACACACAAATTACTTAATTGATCTTATTTTTTGCCACTTGATCCATCTTTCTTCCAAGTACTTATTTAACACTAGAACTACCGACGTCAAATCTATCATATTTCAATATATTAAAAAAATACTTTGAAAAAGGGGGAATCAGGCAGGAAACTTGGTCGATTCAGTGATTTATGTTTATTTATATAGACGTAGAATATTTATTCTAGGACTCTTATAGAAACCTGTAAAGTTTTTAAAAAAATCGTATACCAGCCATTTTGACTGGTTTGGTAGTTCTAGTGTTAACACATTTTATGCGGGCCACGTAAAAAAACGTTTTTTGGACTGTGCATAGACAGTTTGAAAAAGGCGATTCGTGGCAGTAATTACTTAGACTTGAAAAGTTAAGTAAATTTTCGAATTTAGAGAGAAAGCAGTTTCCAGCTTATATTAATTTTTTGTAAAAATCAAATTCGTACAAATTTTTCAACAAGTTTTCCGCTTGAGTCTTAATGAAGCGTTTCAAAACACCCGCATACAATGTGTTAATATATTTCAATATGGTAGATTTAGCAGCCGCAAATCTAGTGTTAAACTGTAAGTTACAAGATTCTAATCAAAATTTACCGATGATTTCTCAATATCATACACTTAAAATCAAACTAAAAACATAAAAACAATTTGACGATATCAAATATCACTAATACTTACAACTAAATCATTTCTACAATACAATATGTTTAAAATATGTTTAAATCCATTCCTACATGACGAGTCTCACTCATTGTAGGGCAAGGGGTTAAGTGTCAGGAGACATACATTAGAAAACATACATTCATATACTCGATAAGTTTACGTTAAAAGGAAGAATCCTCCAGCAGTCACGAAACGATCAAATACGCAATTGTCCCGTTACATCAACTCAATGTCCCAACCAGTGATTAAAGCTTTAGCGACTGACATAGATCCTCAATTAAGGATTTTCGACGATCGATTTTCATTCTTTCTCCTTTCAATTTAACTCGTATTCTCGGTTTGGTCGACAGAGAAACGTAAACCCGGCATGGCAATACCTTAGACCGGTTTTACCAGATAAGTCTGTATAACCTCTACCACGAAGACAAGTTGAGACACCTACGAATTATAGTCTTACGTTATACTCGTAAGACTCACCATTACGTTTTCGTCTGTTGAAAATTGCACGAGATAACGCGCTTATCTAGAAATTGTTATTTTTTTCTAATGAAACCGTTGAAAATGCTTGAATTCCGAGCTAATAATAATCGGTAGTTCGTAGGAAGTCGAGCGTGAATAGGAAAGTTTTCTGTATGAAATAATGGAGCATTTGAACGGACATATATTTTATTAAGAAATTTAATTGAGTTTGGATATTTTTGCTTTTAAATAGAAGAATGCTAAGTGGTGTAAAAATTTGTTATAGTAATAATAGTAGAAACTTAAATGTCGATGAATTTTACAGTGGAAATTAGAAGAGAATTTAGCTGAGTTTGAATACCTTCTGTTTGAAATAAGTGAAGGTTAAATTATATAGGAACTGTTGGTATTAAAAGGAAATATAATTAAATGACGGTATGACTTTGCTTTGGAAAATGAAAGCAATTAAAATGAGGTTAAATATTTCTTTTCCATATGACATAACATTAGAGTGAATATTAAATAATCATATTAAAAATATGTGAAAACTAACTGCCTTATGGAAATTTGTTTATTCGAAATAAACAAGTTGGAAATACGACATTCTACTTTGAATTGCAATGATTTGAAGGATTAAACTTCCCGCCAATTTGCATTTATTTGAAAACAGACATTTAACTCAATATTTGTTGAGATACTCAAATATTTATATTAAAGAATTACGTTTTATTTCGAGTTTAATAACTTTTTTCCTCATTTCGACAAAGACATTCAGCAAGTTCATTTTCGTTGACATGCAAATTTGAGAAAAAGTACTGATTCTGTTAAAACTACACGGAGCAGAAATATTATTTTATGAAAATAAAGAAAACTGAGAATCATTATCTACATAACACTCTACAAAATTGAATCTTGACACGGTAAATGAAAAAAAAAACATTGCAAAACAATAAGAACAGATTTTCAAGATCTGATAAAAACTTATTTGTCCGTTCGTGAGAAACTGCGCTACGTAACTGCTGCTATACAGAATGAAGATAAATTCAGCTTCAATTATCATACAATTTGCATGTCCATCCATTTAATATACTAACGGCCACTTGAATTTGCAAGGAGAGATTTAAAATGCTCAGACTCGCCGAAATATTCTTATCTCGGTGAAAAATTTCCGTGAAAAATAGAATATATACTTCGACGAGAGAGTCGAAGACTCACGGGTTATTTTTAGTAGTTCGCGATGCCTCGGAACACGGATATTCGCTAACTTAACTCTTTACGATCCTATTAGTTTTCTAATCTCCGGTTTAATAATTTAAATTAATTTAATAAAATATTCTACCGATCGATATCAATATTCGTCACAAAGTAACATCAGCTATACATGCTACGAAGTAAAAGTCTGCATTAATTGCTTTCTTTTTTAATTCATAATGTTGATGGTAAAGTTTCTCATAGCTTCAAACTCTATCTACATAATGGTAGTAGGAACAACTAAAGAGAAACTTTGATTAAATTACTTCGATTTTAAATTCCTTTTAAAGTTTGTTATAACAACAAGTAAGGGCATGTGTAGGTGAACGTGGAACCGTTAATATTATGTATAGCGATCCTTCCTGGTTAGAATTATTTCTCAAACTAATCGTACCTTAATCAGAATTATTTTCCGAAGATTCCGTGCAAGTGTATACCAACTTGCATTCATTAATAACTAAAGATGTGAAATTACGATCAATTCCTAAAATCAAAGTTAATATGACAAATAATTAAAAAGGACACTAAACGACGTTGAAAATGGCTCAGAAGAGAGTTAGACTCGACATAAAACCAAAGAGGATTAACAATGAGATATTCGCATCACGTGACTGTGTCTAGCCGGTTCACAATTATTTTCTTGAAGAAGATACACAGCTGGTGTCGAACATATACCGACAATACATGCTACAGTACAGTATGCACCAGAAACAAGAGTTGCATAATTGTCATTTTAAATGAAACTCTACCACGCAACTGGTACATGTTTGTCGATTATATAAGTCAGCTTTGTACAAAATAATAAAAAGATTGCAACGTGCTTATAAAGGCAGACTAATTATTTCACAGAATGTTAACGCGATCGCGAAACGTCAAATCTTTAGACACGCACGTCAGTCACGACGCGATTAAATCAACTTAGAGGTTATGACGCGACGCGTCTACGATCAAACAACCAATACATATCTATTAAAAAGTATTCGATGTCGTATAAACTAAGAAAACATTTTACAAGTATAGAATTCCACTGAGAGCATTCGGTCAAATGACAAGCACTTCAAGGAAACCTGTTACGATGGCACTGATCGGTCTTATAATGTACGCTTACCTTCTCCTTCGCTCTGCCCGCGTGTTTTTGCACTGTCTTCGCAATCAACGCACCCTTACTCTCAGCCATTTTTCTCTTGTTGATGGAAAAGTGTGAACTACAAAACGTCTTTCCGGAAAACACTAAACTCAATGTCGAAGTACACCCGTTATTACTTTCGTGCACACGGAATCACGAGCAAAACGCACGAACGGAAGCGCGAGGAGACACTGAAGGCAGAGGACACGAAACTGCGCGCCGTGGCCATATTGTTATGATTCGGCGAACGACGCTCCCTGGCAGCACCGTCCGCCAATGAAAACATCACGCCGGTTGGTATGACAGTTACAGGCCATCTCTCGATGTATAGAATGACCCTGAAAAAGTTTTACTCCATAAATGTAATCGTACACGCAGAAGTATCATATGAGTAATAAACTATTGTGTTTACCTTATTCACCTCCTTAGTCTTAACACTGGATTTATGAATATTGAAACTGTTATTCTTAGATACGTTGAATAAGCATTTATAAAATATGTATCTAGCGACAATGGAGATAATTAGTTAAGTGATTTGTATAAGACACACTTAAAATATGTTTTATCGGTTGTCTATAAGTTTGAGAAACGCCTATTACATAAGTAGGAAGCTGTTAATTTGATGGAATTTGTAGATATAGTGATAATTACGTGTGCACGTATGTCCAAACAGTAAAAATTGTATAAATAACATACAAGTTTGAAATTAATCATGCAAATTCATATATCATATGTTTTTTTTTAAGTTAGATAATTTATTTCATTGAGATAAGATTTACTATTGGTTATTGATTAAAATATGTACTGAATTGTAACTAAACATTTTGGGTAGTAATTAAGATTTATAATTGAACGAAGTATATATACAAATAACTTCAAGATTATGAAAAGCTTGAGGATAATAAATTCAAGTGGAAATTATAATATAATTGGTAGTAAAGAATGATGTATTGTACAGGAAGAAAACGAAGCTTGGGGTATGAAAAAATAATCTAAGACTGGATAGAATATATGTATATACATGTATCAGATATACAATTATTGATTTGTAAATGGTTTTATTAATAAATTATTTTTTCTTATTTTGTGATGAGGATTGCTCGAAATAAACAAACGTTATGATAAAAATTCACTTTAACAACGGAACAGACAGACAATACACAGATGTAATATATCTGATAATAGAAGGTAATAGACAAATTCCCTTACTTAAATGGTCTATCCAAAATTGCAATTGACAAAAGTGTATGTGTCGCGGGGCGCGCGGAATGTTTAATTATTTATAATTTAATTCTTTTTTTTTTTAATTATTTATAATTTAACTTTTAATACGACTTCCGCGCGAGCCGCAATTACAAATTGCAGATTGGAAATTTACAGAGTTGGACCTGTACATGTCATATACTCATTGTACCTAATATAAATTTGCTTTAGTCTTGGAAAAATTGGATAAGGCCATAACCAAACTGGCGACAAGGAGGCGCCAGGTCCTCGACTCTACCATAATTTTTTTTTTTCTTATAAAACCGATCCTCTCTTGCACTCTCACTCTCTATTACACTCCCATCCATTCTCACGATCACGTAGTTAATTGGTAGTCCGTCCAATAATTTGCTTGTCACAGTCTCACCATTAACTACATCGTCTGATCCATGTTTTTTTTACTTTTTGCGCCTGTTTTTCGAGTTTTTGTCTTTCCGTTCTAATCTAAATTTGCGTTTCTGACTTTTTAATACAATTCAAAAGTGCGAAAGCGCAAGTGTAAATCTGTTATTTTTTAAAATCATAATTGTAATTTAATATTAATAATAATATTAATGATCATTACCCATTATCTTCGCACTTGATTCATCACGAGATGTGTCAGCGCAATGGTAACTTCAGAGACAGAAATTAAAGGTAATCATGGATTTACAGCGATTGTAAATTTTGATTTTTTTTCTGATAGTGCATTTCAAACACTTAAACACGTTGCAGTAAAAAATTTTACGCAACAGATAGCTACATTCATGGTGTAAAAAAATTATATGATTTAATAATATAAAAACATTTAGTTATTGCAGCTGAAGAGCTGCAATATCAAAAGGAAGGATATATTATTATAATATGATTAATTAAATCAATTTCTTTATGTTATGTTAGAGCATAACACGTAGCACATGGAATGCCCAAGTAAATAACAATAATCCTAACAGCCATGTATCGCGCGGCTTATTGCCATTATACACAAATATCTGAAACCTAAAACGTATCAAAAAAAAAAGAAAAAAAGAGAAAAAAAATGTAAGGATATCACTGTTTAAAGAGTGTTTTCCTTTCATTCTCCAACGATGTTTTCCGTCAAATGTCAGAGTCGTGTATGTTTCGAAAGTGAAATGATATAACTGAAAATAGTAAGATATTTTCTATTTTCTAAACTGATTTTTGTTTATACCAATTATATATCTCAGTCACTGACTATTCTTCTAAGAAACGAAATGTACATATTTTCCATTTCTTCACTCTTATGTCATAATTCTCTATCTTAATAGATCTTCCACAGATATAAGCTCAATGTATGAGCGACATATATTTATCTCTTTATTTTCTGTCCCAAAAATCACAGAGGCGTAATGCACCTCAATGTATGGTGTAAACCTGTACAAAAGTTGTTCCTCGTTTACTCTATACTTATTCATGGTACAATAATAATGTATTTAAAATGTAACTTATGTAACCTTAGTACTGATTAACGATGACTGCATTCCAGCGTGACCAGCCTTTGGCCGACTGGAGCTAACAGACAAATATGCTCCTTCAAGTGTAAAACTCCGCTGTCTCTTTCTCCGAGTCCTTCAATATCTGATCTTCCACCCACTATGCAACACCACTAATATTCTAACTATATACTCTATATAAAATATCGTTAGTATAACTAAAACGTGCTGTGTCCAGCTGGAATGCAGCCCTATTTTATGCCATCATTATCCTTCTTTCATTTTCATTCACATTCCTCTTCTTTGCAATGGTAATCTTTTGTTAATCCACAGACAATTTCTCAGTCAATGATTTACTGATAAATTCACACCACTAACTGTAGTCTGTCATTGGTCGGTCAATTAGTTTGATTCCCAGGTGTTCACTCGGCGTCGCAATTATTGTTATTATTTATATGAATTTTACACTCGTTCAACAGTATCAGAAACCTGCTCTTAATGATTCTAGTTCCCTGATTCTCCTCCATCTTCATGTTTTCTTTTTTTGCCTCGAGCAGGAGACGATTCTGTGTACACAAGAAAATATAATTCATTATTCAGATTCTTAATGGTAATGGGATGTAGGAATTACTTAATAGGATCCTTGGAATTGATGTTTATAACGAAGAAAAAAAATATTTTAATAACGAATTAGATATAAAAGTGTATTTAAGATAGCTTACTTTCTTGTTCAGCTCCTTCTTCATCTTCCTCGTCATCTTCATTGTCATCATCATCGTCATCTTTCTCTTCCTCGTCACACTGAAAATCGTCTTCATCGCTATCGTCCTGTACATATTTATTAATTCAAGTTAGATATACATTTAATCGTATATTTATCACATACAGATGTAGTTCCTTCTATCAAAACTTCAATTAGATTAATGCTTAACAAAAAATTATTAACTTAATTCAACATACTTCAAGACTATCTTTGTATACAGCCTCTAAACCTACAGCACCATCGTCAAAGTCATCGTCATCTTCTTCATCTGAAACTGAAAATCCTAATTCATGATTACGTAAATCTTACGCTGTAGTAACAAGCGATTTAAAAAAAAAAAATAAGAAAAATCGAAAAGTGATTTTTTTGTATGCTTTCAAAATGCAAACGGACCTTCTTCACTTTCCTCCTCATTTGCATCCCCGTCCCCATCTTCATTTCCATTTACTTCGTCATCCTCTCCTTCTGTATCATCTATTTCACAGTCGTCTGTGTCGAACCTGTTAGAACGGATAGTTTAATGAACATCTTAATTATTAATATGAATTGAACTAATATTTTATTTCGAAAATACAAACCCATCGAGATATCGAAGACTGGGAATAAGACTGAACACTTTCTCCCTATAACTGTCCAAATTTGTTACTTCATTGTTAAAGAGATCCAAACTCTTTAAGTTCTTGAATTCCTTCTGCAAAATACAATTTTACTTTTGTTAGTATAGACATATGAAATGCAAGATATTAAAAACACTATTTGAATATTAGAATTTACCAAAGGTTGAAGTGTGTCAAGATCTTTGATCCTGTTCCCACTAAGATTAAGATGGGTTAGTTTGGGACTTGCTTGAAGAAGATTCAAACCCCCAGAAATTCTGTTGTCACTTAATTCCAGCTGCAACGAAAACCAATATTTACATTGCACTGAACCTACATTAATAACCTAAATTATTAATTATTCATTTACCTTCTTGAGACTTGGTAATTTTGGGAAGCCCTTTAGACTGGTAAGACCCACATTAATGAGACTTAATGAATCTAAAGCGACAAATTCATCTGTCAGACCAACAATATACGTACTCCGACAATTATCAAGAACCAGTTCTTTGATCTGAAACACAATTATAATAATAAATACAAATAACATCCATAAAACAATTCGTTATTATTACATAAAATTACCACTGCCTTCTAAACATATAATATATTGTACTCCAAAGTATAATATTAATAACAAACATACATACATCTTTACAATTAAATATACATATATCAATAAAAGAAGAAGAAGACATTGATACCATATACATTGTAAAATACAAACAAAACTCCCTAAATAAAAAAATTGAAATTATTATCATTTTCTAATCCGGTATGAATTTATCATGGCATATTACATAGACAACTTAATATCACGACCTAATAAACTTCCTCAATGAAAAGACGACCTAACTAAATCAGGCTCTTTAAGAGTAAAAATATTATGCTACCGATTTCATTTACGCTTGACCCTCAATACGGTGGTGTAAATAAATCAAAGCTCATTGTCTCTGAAAAGACAGGTAATCGCTGCTGAATTTCAAACGAACGATAAGCTTTCGCGGGAGATGGGCTATTTTATTGATCGGAGAAAGAGAAAGGTGAAGAGAGGGGGGGAAATGGAAAGGAGACAGAGCAGGAACAGGGGGAGAGTGTGAGGGGGTGCCTGGGATACAGGGGGGATGGTAGTAGAGTGCACGACGCGTCTTGTTTAGCGACATCAGAAAAGCCGGCAAGCGATAAGTACTGACTGCGGCACGCGACAGAAGCGAATCCGAGTAACTCCGTACTTTTTGACATTATCTGAAATCGTTTGAAAGAAAAGTACTCTAATGAACTTTTAACCAAGTGTAAATTACAATATGCTTGAAAATGTATTATTTCAGATAATATATATGTATCTGTAAAAACAGTTTTAATTCCTTCTCTACTGTAAATCGAGCACTGTTTCTCGTATTATTCCAATAATTGCTAGTACGTTAATGTATTCAATTATTAATTTTATTCATTAAATTTGAAGTTTTTTGATGTAGTAGAGGAAGAAGATCCTATAACATAGATCCGAATACATGATTGCGTAGCAGACTTTGGTGACGACAAACAGCTTTCACGCGGAGCCTCGGAGTCGTCGTATGTCCTTATCTTAGATTCACTGCCCGACATTCCAACCAGCCGGCTGATTGGCTGCGCCGTGCGTTGCACTGATCGTAGTGGAAGCGTTTACGAGAAGTTGTCGTGGCTTGTAGGAGCGGATCAATGAGAGCCGCAAGTTAACTAACAGATAGCAACGTAGAAAGCAATACTCGATAAAAACTTTTTCTTCGATTTTCACGAAAACGATTAATTCTTTTCACCGAAGAAACTTATACCAATTCTTCAATATGGATCCTATAAAGTAGAAAATATTGTATGAGCATATGAACAAATATATCTAATCAGTTAAAATGAAATATTAATTTTATCTCACGAGCTTAACGATTCCAATATTGAAAATTTCTGAAATAGTACACTCTAAACACTGTAATTTATTAAGATTATTAAGGAAATTGATAAATAGAATTAAATTTCTTCAATCTGTTGGCAATATACTTTCTGGACATTTATCAAATTAAAAGAATTTGTAAATAATTATACTACTGTATTGTAAGTAAAATAATACTATGTAGAATATATTATGATATAAAGTTTTCATATGAAAAAGAAAAAAAAGTGCAGTGAACGTAGTGAACCATACAGCAACAACTACGGCACTGGCGAACGGACCGCATCGCAACGCGGGTGGTTAGCACGAAGCAAACGCCCACGCATGTATATTATATGTTAACCTATCGAAAAAGAATTCAGTCTACGGTGTAAAGTGTAGACCGGTTGATATAATAAAGTTCATTGCATCAGAAATACGCGTGAAAAATGATCATTTCAGGCCCTTCGCTGCTTCGAAACGTATACGCGTGCCAGTTGGCGGCAGAGTGGACTCGTCCAAGATGGCTGCGCGGTGATCAGTGACACGCCACGAAACACGATTACAGATTAGATACACAAAATGTCTTACGGCCGATCGATCCGTTTTGTCCGTATATATCGGTATATTCGGTGGAATATTTGTGTACGATACATATCCTAAAATATATGGACATATTTATATCCGATATTTCATCGACAGAAGCATTCTCGCGCGCACCGGGAAACAATGGCGACGTCCACTCGCACGCGCATCTCATGGCAGCACCTCATGGCACGCACAATTCTTCCCGCTGATAATTGATTTACATAATGTACTTTTACCGCATGTATCAAAAATACACCAAAATTTACGAAAATCAAAGTGATTTTTCAAGCTGAAAGAAAAGGAAGTAATATATTTTCAAATAATCCATGGCAATTATATACAAGATGAAGTTCATTGCTACCTTGAGCTATCTATTGTAAAATCAATTTTTGTCCATTTCATAACGCCATTCTAATTATCTCGCAAAATAAACTGAGATTATTGTAATTATCGGTATTTATTCTGAAAAATATTAAGAGATTCTTGAAAGTATCACAAGTCGATGATGATCAAATTATGATAAATATCGTAAGATATTTATATTATCGTAAAATTTAGTATGATCTTGGTTTCGAAAATTAATAAAATTTTGAAACATCCGGTGCACTTGCAATAACAAAAATCACGGTCAAGGGACTGTTAAGCTCTGACATAATACTTTATATGTAAGTGGTCGTAACGTGTCAACAGATGCACACGACGTTGCATATGTTTCGAAGCTCGTTCGAAAGGGGCACCATCTTGTCAAAGCTTTTTTACACTTAGTTATTGCGTTGCATAGGAAATCGACAAATAAGTACTAAGGAACGATATTTTAATATATCTTGAATGATCAACTTTCTAAAACGTTTCGTAGAGAACGTCTAAAGATCTGGTTACTCTTGTTGATAGAAATACAAGCACGATGCACAACAGTTTGAAAAGAAGGGCTCCTAGAGACAGCCACGCCACGCTATAATTTGATCGCACGGCTTGCGTGTAACACAACATTTTAAATAGGAAATTATCATCTTTGGACTTACTCTCTTTCATTACAACGAATTCATTAACCATTTAAATATTTACAAATACGATAATATATCGATAAAATTATTTCGGTAAAAATGACAGGTATATATGAGTACGTAGATAATCTCGTTCGTCAAACCAACTTTCTTATCGAGAATTTTTTTTTTTTTAATAAAATTAAATTATTTAATTACTTTCAGAAAAAGTCTTCTAAATTAAATTAATATTGAATCAATAAGGCATTGAATGTTAGAAAATCTCTTGAAATATTTAGGTGTAAAATGATGGCGTACAATTATTTTAAGGAATAATTTATTACGATGCGCGGTAGAATCTGTTTTCGAAAATCGATCAATTAATAGCGTCGAGATCGGAGCAAACGACGTTATGGTCGTATTAAAACGTTTATCGGTCATATAACAAGCTGGAAATACTACTACCTTTTTAGATTTTTTTTTGTAACGAATGGGTGAACAGTTACTCTAAAAAATCGGCCATTGCAAGAAGAGAGCAATGTCTCCATTGATTAAACACATTTTACTTTCTATGCCAACGATTCCAATTTTTCGATGCAAGAATCAAGATAGAGGTGAGGCACGACATTACAATTTTATCACGGATAAATCAATTAATTCGATTGAAATGAATATTTAAAGACATTCAACACCCAAGTTGTAGATTGCTTCTTCCGTAAGCATAATAACACCAGCCACAGCGTGATAAGGGAAACATCGCAATACAATCAAAAACCATTCTAGAATGGGAAAAACTACGGAAAACTTGATGAACGATTGGTTGATCGACTATCCGTTGAATTCGGTCAACCAATCGGCTTCCGAGTCTTTCAGTTTTCCAGCTAACACGATGCGACAACTGACCTGGGAATCCTCCCTAACCGAAACGGTTTCTTCGAATTTTTCGCCGATCCACCGAAAAGACGCTCAACGGTAACAAGAGTGTAACTCGCGAATGAAAGAAAGCCAAAAAAAAGCCCAAAAAAAAGAGAAAACGCGCCGAGCCGGGATATGGTTATTAAAAAAAAAAATTACGGAGACAAGCCGTTCAAGCAAACCACGCCATGCCTGTTACTCTCGTGGCAGACGTAGCATCTCGTGTCGGCATCGAGAACACGTCTTCTTGCCCGATAAATCGTCGGAGCCACGCGGTCGCCATAAAGAAATCCGAGTTCTCGTGCGTCCTCGAGGAGCCAGTGGCGTGCCGCAGAGCGAGTGCGTGGTGTCGGTGTCGCGCGAGGGAACACGATTCTCTCTGCACCCGCTCGCAGACCTGCACACGATAGAATAGCAAGCACGCAACAACCCGCGGTATCGTCTCGTGTCGAGCAAAGCAGCGCAATAAAATAAGTGGGGTTCGGCTTACGTCGCCGGGATTCCTTCCCCGTTTTTCGAGCTCTATCCGCTTCTCCATGGCCGGCAGACCCGTTTGCAACTCCGTACACAGATCACTGCACCTTCCTGCGTCGCAACAACTAGTCGCAACCTTGCTTTCAAACCGGGAATATGACGGACGGACCACGGTCGGTCACCAGTCGGACAGAGCCACCACCGTACCGAGGAGCCAACCCAACGGCGGTTCGATTCTGGCCTAGGCCCTATGCTCTCTACGCTCGACTCACCGGACTGGCGGGGCCCCCACACAATAACAACCCGCGAGGCGGGAAATGAAACACATGTCTGGCACTACTTTCGAAGCGACCAATCAGGTTCTTTCGTTCTCTCGCGGTACCGCTCGACCCGCCATCTTACGACGCTTTCGACACTTTGGTTTAGCGCGCCTAAGTTCACTTCCTTCAAACATCTAATGGAAAGTGGCAATTTACAATTAATATGAGAAATATATACTTTTGGATGTTTAAAAAAAGGATCTTGTTAATTGAATGTAATATTAGTTTTTCGTAGAAAAGATGAAAAGTTTCTTAGGCTTTCCTTTACTTTCGATGGATTCGATAGTTTACAAGTGCTACCGCAATCATTCTCAAGCTTCCGGCGCTCGTGTTAGACTGCGAAACTTCTTATGCTCACTCTATTTTACGTAACATCAGCCAAGAAAATCCACCGTAATTCCATGGGTAACTGACAACTTGACGTAAAAATGAGACAATGGCATTTACTTTGATATCTGTTAGAAGAAATTATTTATTCGTGCGAGATATCGAGATCGATATCGAAAATCAAGTATCGATGTTAGAGAAAATTTCGAAGAAATTGACGTTACTATGATTATTATATTAAACCGGTATATGCACTATTAGTGGCAAATTATTTTACCGTTATCCGATAGTTTTGTACATCCATCTATTCAAATAGTATATACCATAGATGTTAATTAAATATTAAATATAAATTTGTCTCATTATTAAAATAAATTGTTACATTGCAAAAAAATACTTATCTAATAAAAAAAATCTCATTTTGCCTATTAACAAATTATATAAAAATACATAAGTTAGGAATACAAGGTATAAATTATTTATTTATTTCATTAATGTCCTCAGCATCTACAATCAAACTTGTATATACCGTCAACAATATCTGTACAGTATTTACAATAAAATAAATTTTACGTATACAAAAAATCACAGAAAATTTCTAAGCCTTTTCATTTAAATCCAGCCTATAAAATAATTAAATATATTAATCATTAAATGATGACGAGTTGACCATTGATTATGTTTGTCGGTTGGATAAGATTAATTAAATATAACAATCCCGGTAGAACCACAATATCTTGTTTCGCTACAAGACTCATCCGCCCCTGCAGGTGTAGAATCCATGAAGGGTTGAGATCAATATGCGCTCATTGATTGCACTATAGCTGCGTTGCGTCGGCCTCGTCGAGTTCGTCCTCCTCACGACGCTATACACCAAACATGTACCAACCTGCTTGCTCGCTTGGTCGCGTCTAACGTGCACCTTTCACCGATTTCTGTACAACTGAATCACGAGACTAAGATATACGCGCTATAACGATGCCACGTAATGTCCTTCTCGTCGAAACAGTCTCCTGTTGCGAAGTTCTCCGAGAAACAGGCGGGACTTAGTAATCTCGATACCTGTACCTGTTTCACCGATCACCATTAATTACGTGCGTAAGTGTAATGAATCCTCCAGTTACGTGATGAAAATATCTTGCACCAGATTTTTCTATCACACTTCTAGTAGCGATTGAATAATACTTCAAAGGATTTCTTATGTAACGCAATAATTTCGTTGGATTTGGACCTAATTTAAGTACGAATTTAATGATACCTTGATTACGTTGTCGATGATAAAATTATATTATGATTGAAGAAACTTATCATGAATTATATTTGTAATTGATAATTTATCTTCTTCGTCTGAGATCATTATTTTTAATTATTCTATGGGAAGAGAAATAATAGTAATTGGGACTTAAAATTATCTTCGTTACGATACTGTGCATTGACGATGCCATGTTGCTTTGTAATATGCTTATGTGTGCATGATATATATGTATATACTTTGTGTCGTAAAATGCGGGATAATTCTATACGTATCTTCGAGAAATATATATTATAGGCATCATACACATCGATTGTACACATTTTATTTTTGCTAAGAATAATAACCGCTTTGTTACGTACATTTAGATATAATGTGTAATTGCACGTGCATTACTATCGTATGTGCAAACTTTCTCTAGGGTGTTGGAAATTAAGAAGGGATATTAACAGGCATTGCGATTAACTCCTACATCGAATGTACATATACGTAGTGCATTTCACACGGCCAATAAAATTACCAGCTATAAATAAATGTGCCTATCTTTCTTTAGCCTGCTTCCGCCTTTCTGCGCAGTGTCAAGAGCAGACGAAATCTATCGGTTTTACACCAACTGTACTTCTCTAATGAACAAAATCGTTTAATGTACAATAAGTATTCTGAAATTCCAAAAATGCCGGTAGTATAACATTTTGACATCGACGTTTAGATAATTCGAGGTTTTATATGATTTATTTTCATTAGCAGTCGGCGTGTGTGAAATGAAAATTGCAACTGCGTAATTACACTAGACGATGCTAAACGGACATACACGTAGAAAGAAGCGTCTCTAATGCGCGATATAACGTCAAATTAAACGTTTTAAAATAGAACAAAGTCAATGAAATCGTTTATTGTGGAAAAATATATACATATCTATTTGTAAAATAATTGAATATTATTACAATAAACAATTCTCTTTTATATTACTTGAAGCAGCAACTGTTTCTTCTTAAAGGGTACCAGAGTTAAATAGATAAAACAAAATTTACTGTTTCTTTCCAAGGAATATAAAAAGTCTGACAAAGAAAATATTTTACTTTAACACCATTTGATTTAATGAGTTTGCAGTTACTGCTGATATAACACAATTTATTACACCGGGTTATAATTTAATCTACTTTCTACTATAGAAATACATGAAGAGATATAATGCTGATTCAAACAATGCAAATTATGTAAAATATATACGAATTCTTAAAGTTACTATTCAAATATAAACCACACACACTGTGAAATTATGTTCATAATATTGGGATGTTTACATCATTGTGAATGATGAGCATATATTCTATGTACATACATTTAGAAAAGGATAGTTTCACTCATTATGGCATAACAAAAACTAAAATCGTTATATGTTTATATACAATTTCTTTAAATAAAGGTATTCTTATTGTAAATCATTGCATATATATATATATATATATATATATATATAATAATTTTGCTCTGTACGTGCATGAAATACATAAATAAAATTTGTATAGGAAATATTCACAATATAAGAATTCTATATTATTTGTACATAAAAATATGTCTTCCGTTCGATGAAGTAAGCTTTCTTTTTACAAAAAAAAATTTAATTTACAAATGATTTAAAGAATTTACGTAACAATAAGGTGAATTTTTATATAAAAATAAAATAAAATTTTAAATACTATAGTATATAAGAGATGTAAAAGTATTACTTCCTTTTATATATATTATCTGATTACCATCGAATGAAATGTAATAAATATTTATGTTAAGAAATGCAATATTTGATACATACAAGTTTTATGCATAGCAGAATACTTGCTTACTTTTTGCACCTTTATCGTATTTATACAGTTTATAGTAAATTGTTTATTGTTTTGTACCTGTCATTTGTGCTTACTTCACTCATTAAATTTGTATTTACTATAAAAATTGTATTTAATACACGTAAAGGTACACTTAGAACAAATTGCAAGTATGGCCAGACAAATGTATAAAAAATAAATCTTGAATTCTTATAGAAATCAAGGAACTACATTTATATACAATGTTTTGTAAACTATTTTCTCTTACGTCTACATTGCGCAGTGTTATATTAAAGTAATAATATATCTTTCGAAGAATATAAAACTATGCACTTCCTATTGTATAAAGTCTAGTATTCATTATTATGAATTCATTACACTTGTTGGTTCTAATGTTGTAATGTCTGCTGTAAGAAACTTTCTGCGATTTCTTATATATTGCGATGGCGCCGTTCTGATCTGTATGTGACAAACTGTATTTGCATTACCTTTTGAATTACTTATATAATTATTTTGTTTCTTAGGAATAATACCACTGTCTAGGGGCACGGAATTTTTTCTTTTAAGGTTATTAGTATCTTGCTTCACGGGAGCAACTGACGAGCGAGTTTTACGAGGTTGATAATCGGGAGTTGCTTGCATTTTTTCTAGAGCAGTACGTAATGGTAATAAACCAACGGCAAATGGAATTTCTGTATTAGATGTATACTCTGATAAATTCATTCTATTTTCACAATCTTCTAAGAGATCTGACATATCACCCCACAAAGCTCTATTTATATGTTCAATTGCACTAAATTTCGCTGATGCAGATATTGCACCACTTGTTTCAACTTTTTCTAACCCTTCACATTTCAGCTTATTGTTTGTTTTAATTTTTTGTGTTTCTTTCTCTTTGTTCGATAGTGAACACGTCGATTTATTACTCTTTTTTACTATTAATTTTGTAGTATTTTTGTGAGCACGAGAAGTACCAAAATTTCGTTTGGTAGAGTGCACAGATGTGTTTAAAGGTTGCTCTGGAACTTTGCGGTCTGGATCTCTTACTTTGCGTTTCCCTTTTACATAAAACTCTGTTCCATTTGAAGAGTGAGATTTTTTGAGGTACTTTTCTTTTACAGTGGATTCCTTTATACTGTTATTATTATTTAGACCTTCTTCAACCTCTTGTTGATTCAATCGTAAACTCCTCCTTAAAATTGGTTTTATATAATTAGAATTTTCATTGTTCTCGGAATTTAATTCTTTCTTACTTATGTTTTCTTTTTTATTGTCATAATTAATAATATGCTTGATTTTCTTACATTTATTTAAAGAATATTGATCGTTCATCGTAGCTCCTACAATGGACTGAATATTCTCAGTACTTAAACTTATAATATATTCTGCACTTTCCATGTCTAATGAAGTCAAAAGTGTAACTGGTATATCATTAGTGGACGGTTCATCTATTAAGTCTATACAATCGGTAGACGGTGGATTCTGTACTGTAGTGTTCATATCTGAGGGCTTATTTTTTATTTCGTCCAAAGATTTACGTCTTTTGTGTGTATAAACTTTAACACATTTTCTTACTTTATTAGGAACGTCTGTATTCTGAAATGAATATTGTGCAAGGTCTTTCTCAATTTGTTGAAGGCAAGATCTCGATAATGACATAGAGGTTTCTTCACAATCCTCAATGTCTGAGAAATCACAGCATTGTTCATACAATATAGGTTTTAATTCTTCTTCTACGCAATATATATTATCAATTATACTATTTTCAGAGCAATTTTCTGGCTCCTCTTTAACATTACAATGTGCCGACACAATGGAACTATTATTTTCTGTTGCCTTTACGGAGTTTGATACAAAAGTGGATGTATCGACTTGACCTTGATCAATTTCGAGGTCTTGTGATTCTTCATACAGCGCATGTTCTAATTTGTGTTTAGGTGTAGTCATGACAACATTATTCTCCAAAAACTGACCTTCATCTAAACGTGTATTATCATTACTTTTATCACAAAGTAAAAAACACTCATCTTCCTTTTGTTCGTTATATCTTACATCTATGTAATTTGTGTCATTACATGTATTATTCATAATCTTTGTCTCACAGATATCTTCCTCTGCATTTGTACTGCTTTCCAAACTCTCTATGTTAGACGTCATTGTAGTATCAATCACAGAGGCCAACTGCTTCACCTATATACATTCAGAAAAAAATTTGTTTATAATTGGAAATATAGATGTTAAAATGTATTTCAAATCCATTAAAATATGCAATATATTATTTTAATTCCTCTAGAAGCTTTGATACTTGCATTTATTACAATTTGTGCATTATTTTGTTATCTAGTATAAAACAATGTGTATGTACATAAATGAATACATGTATACATCACTAGTTAAGTAAAATATGGTAGGACCACATTGTAACATGATACTTCTGTAACGAAACATCGAATTTACGCTATGCTCTGCACATTGTGATTGAAACTTGATCAGTCAAATTTAAAAGGCAATTTTAAAATTAAGAAGAATTTGAAAGAAAATTATTACCCTAAAGTATAACACAGAATGTATCTCTCGTGTTGGATGGGATTTTACTATATTTTATTATACAATAAAAATACGCACCTTGAAAGTTTTAGTAGCAGTTAACAAGGACGGTAATAAATGACAAGAAATAGTAGTTTCCCCACAGTACATGAATTCGACCATGGCCTTTAAGATTTCAAAGCTTAGGTCTTTTAGAAATATAATTGGTTCTTGGCCCAAATCTTGCTGAAGTATCTCCTGTTGTAGCAGAGGTACAAATAGCATATATTAAAAGATAGACCATTATATTTAAGATCAGGGAAAGATAACATAAGGTGAGTTGTATTAATTACTACATACATCTTAAATATTATTTTGTGTTTGTAGTTTGTGTACATATTGCAAAGCTTTGAAACATGTGCAAAAGAGTATTATATATATTCCTGTATACAAATTTCGGCTATATATTAATGAAACAATGTTCGAGTATGAAATAAAATGTTGTAACAGTTGTAAACGGTTGTAAAATGCTGTAAACAGGTTTCTTTTTTCAAATATAATCTTCTAATCTATTATGGAAATCCAAAATTCAGCAAATTATTTCATGCAAGTATTTTTAATATTTATATATACACATATATGCTATTGTGCAAGTAAATGAAATTGTTACACACACCCTTAAAAATGGTAATTATATCTGTATGTGTTCATTTTGCTATCCCTAATTTGTATGAATTCGTTATTTAATACCTTTCTACGGAACAGCTGTTCTTCACAAGCTGTGAAAAGTATGCCCTTCAAACTTGGTTTCTTCAAAGGTTTGTAAAGAAATAAGGAAATTCCAATATATAAGGCTTTCTTTAGTTTATAAGAATTTTATATAATCCCTGTAAAATTGTTCCGTCATAAGTATTCCATACGTTCTAATTTTAAACAGAGTATATATATGTCCTTTTCTTAAATCATATGCTAATAGCAAGGCTTGAAAAATACTGTAGGTTTTCTCTTACAATTTCAATTTAATCAAGGTGAATAGAACTGGATTGTAAACTACATTCAAGTCTGCAATGTGCATTAAATTTACCATGAAAAAGTTTAATTTTTTTAAAGTATAAAAGTTTTCAATTTTTCAATGGAATGACTTCATTTTGCTGTTAAAATCAAGGGTATAAAAGGTCAGTAGAAAGATGAAATAATATGACCTTGTTTCTTCAATTAACATAATGCAAATGGAGAATAATTATGAAGTAATATTAAGAAGATAATTTTAATATACAAAGATCTATCTCAAATGGGCTTTTTTAATGAGTTGTGAGTGATAATTGAGCAATGCATATCTGTAAGGAAAAGAAGTATAAACATGTATGTATGTGAAATTCAGCTGTACGTTATAGAAAATACTCTGAAATTATATATCGTTGAGATAAAGAAGTACTTTTCCTGTAACATCAGGTATTTATGTCACGAGGGATTACATAAGACAATTAAATGTTTCAATTGTATGTTACAAAAATATTTTAAAAATACTTTTAACTTCTAGAAACATAAGAAGCATACATATGTCACAGTGATAAACATAAAGTTGTTACATAATCCATGTCTTCATTAGAACGAAATACTAAAAGATATAAATTTTTAAATGATTCTCATTTGTGTATAATGTTAAATCACATACTTTATTTAGATTATTGAAGCTTTATGGTTTTACTTAAAAAATGTTTATACAAAGTTTCAAATAGTCTTAATGTAACAAATTAATAATAAAAACTAATTTATATAAATGTATCTCTTATTTGCACAACAATAGGAACTTCCACTAGCACCAAAGTATATTACTATCACCAATTAAACAATAATAATACATTAATACTAAAGAAAACTGTTTAACATGGTGTTCTTCAAATATAAAACACCTAGTACTTAATTCAATGGTAAAATGTATTAACAGTGCAAGAAACGATGAGGATGAATAATTTGTTGCACAAAATATCTGAAAAATATGTGAAATACATATGTTCTACATGTAAAAACAACACGGATGATTTTTAAGGTGTTATACTGGTAGAACTATAAATACATCTGCTAAACATACCTCAAAGTATATGCTATTTGATGCTAAAACCAGTTTGTGGACACGTAGTTTTTGTTCTTCACAGACGAGTGTAACATCAACAAGTGCCTGACGTGCAAAAAGTTCACTAAATCTTTCTGTAATATATCCTGCATGACCAGCCCACTGCAGGACACAGTCTCTAGGACCCTCGACCATGGCTATATATCTGTAAGTCAGGAACGAAAAAAAAACCATCGTTATCACACATACATAGGAATGATGAATGAAACGTAACGAAGTAAATGCTTAAAGATACTCGCCGAAATATGATCAAAACGTCAATCTCCCTCTGTCGAGTGTGGTTTGGAAAAAAGCACGAAAACCTTTGATTAAGCGTATGC
This sequence comes from Cerceris rybyensis, assembly GCA_910591515.1. NCBI lineage: Eukaryota > Metazoa > Arthropoda > Insecta > Hymenoptera > Crabronidae > Cerceris > Cerceris rybyensis. The sequence goes on from OU342790.1 coordinate 20,751,341, forward strand.
GCTCAGTTTGGATTGACGATGGATACTGATATTGCGCGCTCGCACATCTTCTACCGAGATTCATTAAACGCCACCGGGAGTGTCGGTCCGTAAGATCGACCAGTTTACACAACATTGGCTCACTTATGCGCTGAAAGACACAAAATCAGGACGTAAACGAAGCTCAAAAAATTGCCATCTTACGTTGTAATATAGATGCTCTACCTTGAGCTCGGAGCGTGCCTTTTTGTGCATTAGTGATACGAAAGTCTCGAAAAATTTCAGACACATCTCGTGTGCTGCCATCTTACGTTCCATAAAATACATCGTTCTAATAATCGGTATCTACTTTATTTACGAAGCATAAAAATACATACGTGTTTCAGATATTTACCGCTAGATGGCGACATGATTGTTTTTCTTGATTATCTGTTCAAATGACAGTAAGAAAGAAAGAAATTATATTTTCATTTCGTTTTCATTTATATTGTCTTGGTCTTAAGTTTCATTTTATTTAAAGAATACAGGACGAAATTAGAGTTCGGCAATATTTTATAATCGCACAATTTATCGTATCAGTGTCAATGTTTTATTTAATTTACATATAATTAAGCCGATACATGATCCTATATTGTCGAAACAATTAATAAAGTTTCTTTTTTACAGAAGCCTACCACGTTATATCATCTTCAACTGTATTTTTCTTGAAGATATACTCCGTTCTCTGAAACAACTTTTAGGAATACTTAAATATCAATATATACATTTCTCCTATGATAATTATCGATAAATAAACAATCCATAAGCTACGTATTAATTTTTGACACTATAATATCTACTATTAAAACCGCTTTATGATTAAATAAATGGCACGTATTTACTCGACCATCTAAACTTTTTTACAGGATGGTCGTATCGATATCTTTAATGTTACCTAAAACAAAACATTATTAATAATCAATTCGATGCTTTAACAATTACTTCTACATCTACATAATGTTCCAATTCATATTGAAATTTTGCTACATGTACTTCAAATAAAACAACGAATATGTATAACACATTTTTTCATTTGTCGAATTTCCACCTAAACTCCAGATAATCGGTAAAACCCCCTATCCCGCAATGGGTGACATGGTGGTGGTAGCTTTAGATTTTTCCAAATTCTGGGTAAGCCAAACATCTATAACCGGAAGATTTTTCTTGCTCCATTCTGTTTCTTGTTGAATGACCTTTAAAGCCTCACGAATAATACTCTCAGCAGTGTCAAATTCTCCTCGACGACTTTCGTATAATGCAGACACCATGACCAAGCCTTCTTGGGTATTGAAGGAAGATGTTGCCGAATTAATTATTCCATCCCAGAGGTGTTTCTTGTTCTCGAATCTCTGCTTGACCGTGTCCCAATGGTCAACGAGGAAATTGAACAGAGTTGTGTAACCAGCAGCACTTCCGGTTAGCATACTGAAGATCAAGTGGATGTCCGAATCCGTGAAGTTTCCGTTTTGATCCAGGATAGTTATGTTCAGCAGTCTGCGAGGTTGAAATTAATGAATGTAAATCCTCAAGAATATTTGGATTTGTTTGTATTTAGAATGAAAAAAGGAAGTTTGTTGAATAGTTAGTTACTTTAGCTTCTGCACTTCTTTCAGACGTATGTGTAATTTTTAAATGACACTCTTCATCACTTCCTCTTTTTAAAGCAAATAATAGTTTAGGTGAAATAGTGACTTATTAATTTTATTATGTGGTTTTAATGATACTACTGATATTATGTTTTCAAATGTAAATTTTTTCCATTAATGTCGACTAGTTTTGTAAATTTAATTGTCCAGTGCTAGAATTTGTCTTTTTCTCATTAGCAAAGGTAAATGAATTTTCATTAATTTCTGATGGCACGTAGATAATTGAATTGCGAGAGTTGTAGGATGAAATAAATCGTGTCACATACAATTTCTACGTCGAAGAAAAAAAAACAAATTAGAAATAATTCAATGTGTAAAACACAAAGTTTCAGTTATTTTTCAAAATGATGACGTAAGTGTAAATTGGCGTATAAAGATAGGAGAACTATTGTAGATAATTGAAAAAATAAAATAAATACTATTATGAAAGTAACGTGAAAGATATAACAAATAGTGCTACCTTTCAATTTTATAGGTGTCTTTGGGACAACCGGCGAGAGTTTTCAAGAGATAGGTGCGTTCGTTTTGATTTCTCTCCGAGCTGTGTTGCGGGAAATTTATAACACGTTGCAAACCAAATTCCCATTCCTCCTCGGTGCCCCATTTGAAGACCGGACAGATAAATTCGTTGGCGACTCTACGAAATATAAGGCGAATGAAACCATGAATTGATTTGGCACCGATTTTCTGTTTCACTTATTTATAAACAATTAGCTTCATTAACATGTCAAATGCATAACACACAATTACGTGGGGAATGTTTAATTGTACACAAATTTCTGTATGTTAATTTCGAACTTATTTTCTTCTACAGTTAGTTTCATTTTTCTTTGATTTGGCGAACTTAAAAATTTAATTCAAGGTCCTCCAATATTCTGGTTGTTTTGAATCCTAAATTCTATTTCCCCACATTTCATTTTTTCGAAAAGCAAAATATTTTTCATATAACGACTGTCGGAATAGAAATTATTATTTTCTCAATTTTTGTGATTTTCGAAATGGTAATTGTGATTTAAAGATCTTTTGTTACCTTTGCAATATAACCTTTAATTTTAAGTGGAAGCATGAATTATTATTTTAATTTTAATCAACATCGAATAAAATCATTTTCAATCGATTAAATAATGTCGTCGGAGATCCGTGGATAACAGAATGCTTATGGAAGCTCATCCGCCATTCAAATATGATTGGTGCTCAGACGAAAAATTAGTTGATACAAGAAATTCATTATTAGGCACAAAATGTAATAAAGATATAAAAAATAATACTAACGGATTCCCTTTGTCCGGTTCTTCGTCAGTGAGCCACTTTTTGTATTGATTCCTTGCTTCTGCAACGCAAGATTCGAATCCCGCACGGCAAAGGAAATTCTTAGTTAATTTAAGCATGTGAATTTTCCATGACGGGTCATCAGGTCGTGCAGAATCAACGAGTTTCTTATAGAGGCCTTCCAATAGAGTACGTATATATGCCTGATAACAAAACATTTTTCATTGTCTCAGAATTAATAGTACTTTTGGTATTAAGTACAATGATGATAAGCGTCGATGATCATGAAAAACGTATGAGTACAAAATTTGAAACGTTGAGCATATCACTTATTTTTTGTTGGATTAATTTACATTACCATATGATAAAAGTAATTTGTAGAAATAATTTAAAAAATTAGCCCTTTTATATAGTTGATAATCTTCTCATTAAACAGAACTCAATGCCCAACTTAATAAAAAGTTTAACGAAAAGGTAATTGCTTAGACTACTGTCGTAATTATTGGAACATAAGTCACTTTAAAAGCGTTGTGTAAAAATTTAAACAATTTAACCTTCATCTTGACTTTAACATTGAAACTACTCGTTACTGGTTTAGAAACTTTACACAAAATGCCAGAAATCAAATGACTCTTGTAAAACACAATGTAGTATTTAAAAAAATTATACGACCCTAAGAAAAGGTCTAATTTACTAAAGTAGTAAAACTAACTTACCATGCAGTACATGCTAACACTAACACTACCAAGGCAGCCAAAATGATTGATGTCCAATTTGTTTTAAAATTTGTGCAAATTAATGAAGGAGCCATACAGTAAATATTCTACGTCCACCTCATGAAATAAAAATTACTTATTCGATGATATTTTTCATTTCTTATCTAAAGTACTTATTTAGTGCATTTAACCGTTTGAATACCGGGAGGGTTTTAAAAAATTACTTTGAAAAAAGCTAAAAGCCACTTTCGCGCTCTTGAGATTTTATTTCAAAATAAGCTAAAGTTGGTGTTTTATTTTATGTAGTGCACAACAAGAACAATCTTCTCGTGCTTGTATCCTAATTTGGAATTACTTTATATTATAAAAGAGAAACCTGATGCATTCTTAACAAAGTCTTCCTTCAATTGTCAACGTTGAAAAATTGTCCTGGGGTTTTTCGACACAAAAACTGAAGAGCGCGAAAGTGGCTCGTAGTACGCAAACGGTTAAAAATAATAGATAAAAAGATGATAATCCTAGTGTTAAAGGTGGCATGCAGTTTTTAACGTTTATGTCAGACTGTTATTTATGGGATAAGAAATGATGAAGAAAAAGTACGTGGAGGAAACGTTTACCTCAAATTTAGGGTATACATCTGATCCTTCGATACGTTTTCCTATGTGATCGATCATCGTGAAGACAGATTCCCATACCACGTGGCTTGTCTCTTCCTTCAAGAAGAGGGTCATGTTCAAAGCAATCCCGAAACAGAGTTCATCGGCATATGCCAAATTCCATGAATCGTGGAGGAGCTTTGCTCTGGTTAAAACTGGAATCTTTTCGCGATCAGGTCCTTGTAGAAATTGGGAAAGCATGTTCCAGTTGCAGGAGTCATAGTTGACTGGGTATATTCCTATGGATATGTGCAATATTTTCTAATCATTCACAGATTAACGTTGCGTCGATATTAATGTGTGATATGATCTACATTATTATTTGTCAATCGACTCTGTTTGATTAGCATTGTCAAAAAACTGCATAAGAGTTGTTTAATAAAATTGTTTGTGATAAAATTCTGAGCATCATTTGATTTTTTACTGCGCCCATCCTATTCACCTTAACATGAAAATTAAGCCGTAGATCTACCAAGAAAAATATCAGTTTTAAAAAACACTAATTATAATTCACGATTTTTTTTTATAATGAACTACATTATTTTCTATTACCATTAGTCAAAACAATAGTAAAATTTACTTCTGTTGTTTACAGTATATAACACAAGTAACTATTTGTGGTATTTGAAACTTTATATATATGTATTATTTGTAACATCTTCCATTTAATATTTTAACACCAGATTTACGGATTATACGTATTTTTCTAAAGTAAGCCAATTTGACTCATACAAGAAAATTGAAGTTTTTTGCAAAGAAAATAATTCCAAATCAAATTAAAATGAACGATTTATTATTAAAAAAATAACCAACCAATATTATATATATATATATAAATATTATATATATAGCAATCAAATTTTGAATGAGGCAAATTGACTCCGTAAATCTAGTGTTAAGAATAATGTAAATTTGTATTTTTTTTTACACATCCTACCTATTTCCTCTGGATTAACAATGATGAAATTTTCGTCATAGGTTAAACTCGGTATGGTGATGTTTCCCTGCCCTTGCACTCTTCTGAGCCAGATAAGAGTGGTGTTTTCGTTAAGTTCCAACTTGTCTTGAGACAGTATCACCATCGGTATGTCCCAAGCGTATCGAGTTTTCGGAAACGTTGCTGGTAGAGTTTCCCTCAGGTAAATTTTCTACGAATGTATTTCTTTCTTTACATTACTCGCTGAGAAATAAACATATGCATGCAAATATTATGCGGTGTTGGAAGGAAGTCTCGGGCAAACAATTCAAAAGAAATGTAGTCTGACTGGTTAACACTTGAATACCATCCATATTTTTTTTATTTCATCATTTCTATCGGACTGAAGTCTTTTCTATTAACACGTTGAACGCCATCGGTGTTTTGCTAGCTTCAACATTTTTACTGAAGTAAAACTTCTCGTATTAAAATCACATCTTTAAAAAGCAGAAACGTTAACCCTTTGCGGCCCGAATTATTTCGTTAATTTTGGTAGTGAGGTAAATAAAATTAATTTTGCAATATTTTCTATCGTTGCTTATCCATTTTTTTAAACGATATCAATAACTATAGGTATTGACGGACATTTAGGTGACATTACTAAATCATTGGAAAATTGGAAACTCGATATTAAATTGTCAGAAAATAAAATTAAGTGAAAATCTATGTCGAATACTGCTTGACATCGGACCGCAAAGGGTTAAAGACAAAAATAGATATATTGCCAGAGGGGCTTTACCTTTTCAATATTTAATTATTGAGTGTATTAGAAAATTCGTGAACATTGCAATTTTAAAATCAATTAAAATTTCATTGAATTTAAGGGTGCCGGTCACCAGTGACCTCCGACGGCGTCTAACTTGTTAAAAGCATATTTTTATATCTTAAGTATCTCAGCGATACTTTACTTTTCTAATGTAGTAGGAAATCCGTGAATATTGCAATTTAAAAAATCAGAAGAATTTCCATCGAATACAATAGCGCTAATGATGAATGACATCCATGGCGATGAACGTGTTAAAGACGAAAAACCGCGTTTCTTCTGATATCTATTTTCAGATTTAAGTGGAATTTGTTACACAGTCATATATAAATGATCAGAGACTTCTTCTCAGCACTGCATCATAAGCGCAAATTTTCACGTGCGAGCGGAAATAAATGCAAGGAATCTCTATGAATGTTAGACAAAGTGTTTCATTTCAAAGAAATCGTAATCATTCGTTTTATTGTTCCTCCGATAATTTCCGAACGGCGTAACTTCAGGGACTAACAGCTCGTTAGGATAATCGATAAAAATGCATAGAGTTATGCAAATCTGGAAGACCGAGGTTATCAGTTGCAGATTCTTCTTTCGTTTCGATTGCGTCATGAGTTTTTTCAAATGTCTGCGTTTCGTTTACACGGAGAAATATAATATTTTTTGTTTAGAATGAACGATTATATATTGAAAATGTTTAGAGCCGTGATTTTATTTATTGTACTTGAACGTGCTGTTTTAAAAAAACAATACAACTGTTTTTCTTTCGATTAAAGATACCTTGTATGTTAAGGTTCAATTTAAAATGTGTTCCCCATTTTTCTCCTGTCAGATGAATATTTTTTAATGAACTATTGTCGACGATATTTGACGAGAATATATATATATGTTTATTTATAAGAATAAGACCAAGGAGAAATTCAAAAGCACTTTTTGTCCTATATATTCAATTGCTTCGAAGCAATAATTAGCGTCGATAAGGCTTTCTAGTGCAATTAAAGACTGGCAATGTCCCCATTTGGTAAATAAAAAAATGAATTCTAGAAATAAGGTATTAATTACTGCAGCCCTCTATATTCTTTATGCATTTTCTCAGAATTAATTAACCGCGTTACACACGACCTCGTAATGTAAAATAGGGTAAAAAATCGTTGCATTATTTTAAATCTGCTTGACGCATCACCTACTAAATTTTATACAATTTTATTATTTGAAAAGTTGAAGAAATTGGGTTATAAAATTAATCATGTAAAACCATGTAACAATTTTTATCCATCTCTATTGCCGGCATTAATTGTAACAATTGACGAACGTATTTTAACACGTTAATTAACGTGAAAAACGTAGAGTATTTTTTTTGTAAATACGTGAAGATAGGTCTCATGAGTAGTTAAATATGTAGAATTATTAAATCCTTGGCAAAGACTCAACAAGAATTACCGGAATATTGTCATATTTCAGCAAATATGTGTTAACGTCGGGAAACAGTTATTCATGATTTGTAATTGGCGTGACACTAATTGTAAGAGTGTTACCTGTGCGTATAATTAGCATATATATATAAGATAAACGGAAATTTTTTTATTCCTTTACGGTAGATTCTCAATAGAAAGAAGAAATAAAGCCCCAGGATAATTGTGCCGGCAATTATGATAGTGATCTAATTGTAACTAATTTATTCTTTGTTTTGAAAAACTTTAAACTTCCGTTTTGAGATTCGCATTAAGTTTTATGCAATGGTACAATTTCCAATGAAGTTAAACGATTCTATTTTATACCCCCTCGATAAAATAGTTCTCCTAAATTGCACATAGCTAAATTGTACAAAATTGTACAAAAGTGATAACTTGCATTTCTCAGATACTTCACTTACATCACTTTCATGATCTCTAGCACAATTTAGATTGAACACTAAACCTACTGACGTTAAATCTACTAAAATCTAAATATACTCAATAACGACCTTACACAAAGAGAAGTGGCGAGATAAAGAAGATAATTAATTAACTCATTTTGCTTTTGTAAGATAGAAGTGGAATATTTACTTCATGGCTACTCTATGAATTTAGATAATTTTTAGAAAATATTTTGGAATCGGTCTTTTGACCGCCTTGGTAGGTTTAGTGTTAATTAAAGAAATAATAACGATTAATAAGGACAAATACTGCATTCTTCAATCTAATGCAAATAATTTAATTGCTGATCGGCTCTATTTTCAACTTTTTCTATACTTTTTTACTCTATAATATTATGAAATTCTGCCACTCCGTTATCCTGTCCATTTTTATCACAAAGAATGTAAGAATCCAACTGTCTGTACTCAAGGTGCCATCCAAGGAATCTGACATCAGATCAGCGCAATGGCGATTCTCTTTATCCGTGTGAAAATCGAATCAACGTTCCGGTGTTCGTGTCCTTCGAAATACCGGCGCGTTTGTCCAGTGAAAAAAATGCGAATACAAACGAAACATTTACCTGGCTAAAAGTAACGGTCCCAGCTTCGTAATGGCGAAGGACTGTGACCAATGGTATTCTGTTCACATTGATCCACGATCTGGCGAGGTTGCCGATGGTCACATCCTGTGGTAGTTTGTTCGTCTGGTTCGCCAGGTCATTGAAGTGAGCGTAGATATCGTCTGCGATGAACGTTCTTGGCTTCCTGAAAGGTCATATTCATAGGACACAGTGGAAAAGTGGATGAGAAGGATCTAGAGAATAACCCGGAATTAATATTGAAAAGTATGGCTTAGTCATGGAAGATTCTGTTGTGAAATGTTTTTGTCCCTTTATATGGATGAATTTGTATTGAAATAGTCGAATTATACGATGTTATTTTGGAAAATAATGGGATTGAAAATGAAAGTAATTATTTGATGTTACTTCGTATGTCGTTTTTGGAAATTAACAGTTATGCGTTGGATTGTTGTTTCTTGGCGATCGTTACGATGAAGGATTTGTAAGTATTTTGAAATTGAAGAATTTTCAAAGTAAATTAGGTTTTAGATTTGTGAGTGTTATCAATTTTAATCCGTGTTGAAATATGGTTTAATTGAATTTGGACATTTTTGGTGCCTGTTGGCAAGTTTGAAGTTGCTGTATCTTTAAAGCAATCCTGTATGATTGGCCTTGCAATAAGCATATTAATTTCATTGAGATTGAAAGTAAGATTTAATTTTATATGAAGAATATACTTCTCAAGTATCTGATTACCTAATTCAGTGCCGAATTCAGCGGTAGGAAATGTTTCTACATCTTAACATATAATATATTTCAAGTATTCCACTTTCCTAGATTTGAAAAATAATTTAAGTACAACTCAAAAATGTATGGTGCAATTCTCAAAAGTGATTAAAAAAATATAAGTTAGTGTTGCAATTCTTTAAACTCGAATCAGTTACACGGTATTCACGGATAATATAATTTCTTTGTGGCTCTCGAAATTTAGTAGCTGAAAGAAATGATTTTCATTTTTCTGCAAATTCGACTATTACGAAATATGGTTTTGAGTACGCTGCCCAGGTAATTGACGAAAGTAATTATTACTTTTCCGAATCCTGTTGAATGAAATTCCTGACTGCCCTTTGGAACAGCTCCTTACTGAGGGTGTAGTTGAACATCCGGAAGGTGAGTTCCGCTGTGAGCAAAGAAAAGGAGTATAATTAGACTTATATAATTAACGCCGAGCCATTGTTCCGTTTAATTACACAGGAATTCAGTTTAGACGTATTGCTAGAGTCATAATTCTACTCGATAATCCGATTGTAGCAACAGTTCATATAGCAAGCGTTGAAGACTTTGATACATTGTTCAAATTCCGACCTTCTTTAATTAACTGTTTTTCAATTTCGTTTCATAACTGTCATTTTTTACACAAAAGTAAATAGTATCGTCGTCAGGCTGACAAGTAAACCAAAAATTTGCAGTTTAAGATCTGTTTTAAAATATAAAATTTCTAATTCTGCAGCATAACTAACAAGTAATTATCTGGTAAATTGATCAAATCTTACTTAAATAAATTCTATTTAATATTCAAATTGATATTCTCAGTGTAATATTTAGCTAATTAACTGTTTATGGTCTTTTATAGAATTCTGCCAAATTATTATTACATTTTATTTAATAGAATTCTACTAAATCAATTGAAGGTTTAGCTCTTTGCTAAAAATAAGGTTCCTGACTCTTGGTATGATTGTTCACAGGAAGATTTGTTTGACGAGCGATTCATCCATTAATTTTTTTACAGAATGGAATTTAGAAAGGATTTTTGTTTCAGATGTAACTATAATGTTGTAATGGTTTTTCATTAATTCTTCAACAGTTTTGTTAATCACCCAAGGCTGAAGGTGGATTAACGAATGACGATGTACAGCAATTGAACGTGATTTGCGATATGTACGACGTATATCGGGATCAATTATTGAAGTGGACTATGTCACGTACGCAAACGCGATCATATAGATATCTAACGATACTTGCGTTAGCCTTGTTAAAAGAATGGAAGATAAAGTGTAATAATTATGCAAATACAATAACCATGATGAACTGTGCAATACTGTATCGATTGTTTCACAAGCGATCTTGTTAAAAGATGTAAGACAAGATGTTTGTACTTCTTTTTTCTCATTTTATCGTGAATATTTACGAAAATGTTGCTTTGAAATATTTCTTCTCAAATCGTTGTAGTCCTAGAATTCTTGAAAAACAATTTATCATTAATTTAACATAAAATTAATGTTTTCCACGGTTTTCCAATATGTTCGGAGAATTTTAACTGAATCAAGGTTTCGATTAACTCTTGGATTTTTCAAATTGAGAAGAGATACGTACTTTTAGCGGATGCAGCTTCTGCCATAATTCCTATGACTCTGGAGAATGGTATTCTACTTCCGAATTCATAGTAAAGAGAATAGAGCATCGTCATTGGCCATTTGCCTTCTATTTCGTCTGGATTGATCTAGAACAGATTTTTTATTTTTACATTTGTTTATATCACTTTATTAGCTATTTCATAAATACCCCTCAAATTATATGATTAATTGGTTTCTTGTCAATCGAGACTTAAATTGATTCCAAATTAAAGAATTGCTTTCTGCGCTCGGAAATTATGAAAATACCAATTGTTCCATTCTATTTCAAAACAGTTGCAAATTTTAGGTTTGATATTAAGTTCTCCCTTTTGAATAAAAAGTTGGAAAATATATAAGCTAGGTAATATGAATATTTAAATAAACCGTTCAACTCAAGCATCATTAGGTTTTTCATTACAATTTGAATAAAAGAAATGTCTAATTCAGATATTAATTAAAGGAAACAGAAATTTGTTCATTATGACTCTAAAATCGTGTTCTTGAAGTGCTCTATGGATCAAGTATTAATTGCATTTACTTAAAAAAATTTTAAATAGTTAAATAATAAATAATTAAAAACTTTAATTGATATGTGAATCATAACACATACATCCACTGTTGTCATTGAAGCTAGATACGAATTAAGAGCTTTATGAACCGGTGCATCGCTCCAGTTGTATGGTGTGATGTATTGTCCTATCCACTGGTAAATTAATTCGTAAGCCGTATTCCAAACCGAGGGACTACTTAGCTCACTTTCCCTATAAGGAAATCGTATTTTAGTAATACGTTAAGCCTCCAACTAATTTTGCTTAGTGCAACCTAAAATGTCACGTGTGCGAAATATATTACATGGTATAAATTTGAACATCTAAAAAAATATATATTTTTGTACTAATTTGTTAAGTGGACAGTTATTTATGAATCAATGATGGGTATTTGTTAATTGGTAAACATAATGAGATCGGGAAATGAGTTTGACAATATGTTAAAAACGGCACAGGTGGCACTCAACTTATTAAGTTCTATCACATGTTAGTACCTATACATTCATGTGAACAGTGTCTTTTGTTCAACTGAAAATGATAGCATAGCTCACGATGAATTAAAATCATCAAAAAATATTGTAACCAAAATTATTTGGCATGAAAGACGACAACGCTTCTTCTAATACATTAGCTGTCACTGTTTTCATGTTTCTATTTACGACGATTGTCCGAGTCTTCGATTTAAAATTAATTGTCCTTTCAATTAATTACTTTCGATATTGGGCGATTAAAACTTTTTTTATACAAAACAGGAAAATAAAACGGGTGAGGTATAAAAACTTGTATGACCCTATTTAGAAAAATTAGCTGAGATATTCGCCCTCTCAATTTCCCACGACAGGAATACAACTCGTTATTTCAGAGTAAGAGGTCAAGTGTTAAACGTATCGAATAATGCTAAATATATGTTGTACGTAAATTGTGTTTCATTTTATAGGTTCAAGTTTCTTGTTCATAACTTTACAGATTTTCAAGTGTATGCAATGCGATAATTAATATAACATATTTTTTAAAACTTGAAACTTTGGAACGAAAACTTTCATTTGTGATTAAAAATCTACGTACTTGAAGAACATCAATCCCCAGCTGTCAGATGCTTTGGCTGCGTTATACATGGGGATAGCCATAACATCGAGCTTAGGTAAAAGGATGGAACTGTTGAAGTATTCTTGCAAATAGTTAATAATTTTGACGACTTTGTTCGGTATTCCCGTCAAAGCGTCCAAGTACTCCTTTCTACCCCACACTTTAATTTGCAGCTTCCTTCCATCCATCTCGTTAATCTCTTCTGTGGGAGAAAGACTCTCAAAATCCGATACAACCAAAGCTAATTGGTAGGTCGACATTTGCGGTGTCTTTTCAAAGTGATCCCAAATTAAATTCGGATCTTCCGGTCTAGAAAATATCTGAATTAGTATCTGCTTCCACAGATTTGAACATGATTTGTAGAAAATTTCAAACAATATTCAAGTCATCGATTTTCATACTTTAAATAATCATTATGTTATACGTTATTTTAAGTTCCTTTTGTTAATGGAACATTCTAAAATAATAAAATGTCTTCGTTTTTGTTGTTTCTTCTATTATCTTGCGAGAATGTCCATTAGACTTTTGTAACGAGTTTCAAGTTGACAAAGAATGATAGATTAAAGTGAATGATTATCATTAAACAAAAATTACAATTTCGAAAATAAGTATAGTTGTGAAATTAACCCCTTGCTTTATGATTTCTTTTACGATTGCTAGCGCAATAACTCAAAATTAATTTCTGAAATCAAAATTTCTCGCTGATTTTTATATTTCGTCTAACCGAATGAAGTATCAATAGTATAGAATTAATTTCACCGTTACGTGACCAACTGATATTTTCAATTTAATAGTTTTTGGAAGACTTCAAAATTTTTTAAGTCATTTACCGCTACACGAGTGTCACACTTTGTTTAAATAAATACGTATTGCTACACGTCATTACAGTAAGTCTGTCATTTTCATTCAATGCTTTCACTATTGTTTTAATACTTATGGTTCCATTTAAACAAATCAATTTAGACAAATTATTAACTTTCTATATTTCACTCACAGTTCTGTGCTTCTTTCCAACGGTGTATTCGAGTGTGCAGTTAAATCTTTTGGTCGTAAAACACTCAATTTGAAATTCGCTTTAAAAGCCGGCTCGTCCATGCACGGAAACATCTTTCGTGCGCGATCCAATCGCAGATAAGTCGCTACGAAAGGACTGAAAAAGGAAACAAAAATGAACCCTTCGTTTCTTATTTACTAAAAATTAACATGTTGAACGCCACCGATATTTCTCTTGTTTCGTCATTTCTACTGAAGTGAAACTTTTTCTATTAAAATCACATATTAGTAAAGCAGGAACTTTAAAAACACTGATAGATCGATATTCAGCAGATGTTCACGCCAACATTTAAATATTCAATATGTTAGAAAATTCATAAATATTACAATTTAAACGTAACATGAAATTTCAATGAATTCATTAGTGCCGGTCACCGGTGACCCTCCATGGCAGTCAACGTGTTAAACTTGATCTATTCTATCTATTGTCATTACTGTTTCCGTCCATCAGAGTCCAGGTATTCGCTTTTAAAGAATCCAGAAGTCTCATTGGTAGTAAGATTCCCAGTGAAACCAATTTCCAATTCGCAGCTACTCCCATTGTTCATCATCTGCTCTAGATGGAAGATCAACCAAGGCTTTCCAGGACGAGGACGCTCGACTCTCGCTATATTAACGTCCAGAAGTGGCAGACCCTTTTCCCTTTATCGAACCATACATTCCCAGTTTTCAATTCAAGTTATCACAAAACAACAAGAGACTTTTTTTTTATTGACTCACTTCTCCTCAGGTGACAATTCGAGAATTCTTAGCTTGTAATCAGTGATTGCAAGGTCTCGGTCGGAATTGAGAGTAATTCTATCAGATGTATCGGTCCAGGTGATATTGATCTTAACACGCCCTTTGAACTTATCGTTACCAATAAATGGTTGAAGTTCTAAATGGTAACTCGATGGTGAAGCGTCTTGTGGTAGCCTGAATTCATGATCTTTGAAATGGTAGAAGTCGCCTATATCTATACTTCGCTTTGATTTCCATTGTACCTATGGCAAAGTTACATTTATGATTTTCTTGTATTTTATCAATTGCCATTTATGGTGTTTCTTGTACACAGTGAATAATTTTTTGTACGTTTCACTCACACTTGAATGACCTTGGGAATCTTGTGGCTGAGTCAAGATTAGGACTAATCCTATAATCGCTGCCGTCCACTTCATCGTTCGACTGTGGGGGGAAAATATTAATTAACATCGGTTAACAAGAAATTAATAAGAGACTGGTCAGTGGACAAGTCAGTCGATCAGGATAGGCGCAAACTGATTATTGACCGCTTCCTGTTAAGGTCAGGAAGGTAGGAGTGAAAGATGTGATGATCAAATTTTCTCTTATCAGCATGTAACAAATAAAATCTATAATACTTATTTATAAATGCAAGTGACTTAAAAACTGCCGTTATCATTGGATATAAAGTCATAATTGCAAGCAGAGTCTGAAACGGACATTCATATTGAAATTGACACTCGTAATCGACGCATTCTTCTTCAAATAATTTCCTTCACCACGTTGAAAAAAATTGTTAAAAATTCGTGTACCATTCAGCGAAAACAGTAAAAAGTGTATCACTTGACGTGAGAAATTCACAACATCAATTCATCCGTTTCATTTCACGATGTCAATATTCTCAGAGTGTCCTTACTTCACGATTCTTCTTGCAACGCGTCTGCACTTGAACGAGATGGAAGACGATATGATCGAACAAATTCAGATGTCCTAAATTATCCCTGCTAGTAAATCGTATCTTCGTAGTACTACCCTCGATTGACCTTGGTACTATCTCCCTATGTCGAAGGATTTTCTCCTGCAAACCGAAAGAACCGCGTGCGAGCGCAGCCACCCGCAAACTGTCGTTCAGTTTCATCTTCTTCGTCGTTAGACCAGGCCCTCCGGATGGCCGGAAAAGAAGGGAAAAAGACAATAGAAAAAAAAAGAAAGACTGTTCGTAAGGGGAGCAAAAGAAAACGTGAACCACCACGTGATCCATCGCACGAGAGAAGTCCAAAGCACGGATTCGAATCGCTTAGGTCCACTTACTCTGCGTAATCATCCGCGAGATCGTCCATTATCCAATTTTATCGTTGCAAACGTCATAAAGGGGTCTAATCGCTACGTTATCAGTGTCTCTGACGGATGAGAAGACCAACGTCAATGGCCAATCCCGTAAGCGTCAATGGGAATTGAGATTTGCCACGGGCGACTTCAAACAATCCCTCTGCGTCCTCTGGTACCAGCCTTGGTGCCATTGTACCTTCGTTTAACGCCTGCTAGTTGCCTCCACCTGTCATTCAGAAACGTGGAACTACCAATCCTCGACCAGGCTCAACATCCACGTCGGGATTTTGTGTCAAGTGGGACTGATAGGACGCTTTGTGCACGAGTTTACACTTCTTGTTTATGAGACTCATGAAGAACACTCGTGGTTAGCGTGTCATCTCATTGGTGGCATACTTTTCGTCGATTAAGTCCAAGGATTCGGGGGAATACTTTCGATAGCTGTAGCAATTTTATTTGAGGACGTGACGCAACTGTTTGCACATTGTTTTTTTTTGCTTTTGTGACAGTAATCTTGGCACTTGTTGATGTAGGATAGCAAATTAGGGTAGCGTAAATTAGGGTGGCAAAGTTTTACGTTCGAAAGTTGTTGATTTTTAGCTAATTTCTAAATATTATGGAGCAGTTAACAATTTACTGACCGGTATTTTTTTTAAATTGTACATACTCACTTCTGATCGGTTACTTGGATGCAAATGGTTCACTGATACCGATATTTCTTCGAAAATTACAAATTCTCGTCATTGAGTCTTTGGCACAGTAAACCACACCGTGATAAATAATAATTTATTAATTGCCGAGTGAACCGATTAACAAATTAAGCGTCCAAAAGTGTTGGACCCGAAAAGCATAATAATAGGCTACCGGCCCGTAAAGTGTTACGAACCGTTTGTTTAGTTCTTCTTTATCTGGGTAGAAAACAATGCGTCGATGTTCGAACGTTTAATAAAAGAAATTTTTAAGAATCCATGGCAGAGTTTCAATATTTTGCATTTCGTTTAAAAAGCTGACACATAGTTCAAACGGAGCAATAGGAAGTAAGAAACAATAAAGAGAATTGATTGAGTCCTTTTTTTCTACATCTTAAACTCCTCCATTATTTCATCCTGTATCCCATAAACCGATAAATATTAACAAATTTATTACAATCCCACAAAATTCTTTCAATGCGCGACAACTCGTAACTTGCAATTTTAAGTATTCTAAAATTGTACGATAATATAGATGCCAACGTGAGAGAATTAACTGTAAAAAATAAAAAAAAAACATTATTGTTGATGTCATGAGAAACGATGCACATAAAAGCGTACAAAGCGTGGAACAACATTGCAGTAGCAATTGCAAAAAGGTGGGGGACGTAAACTGCATGTAGCTGGCTGAAGAGTATTCGCATATTGCATGGCAGGTAGAGCAACTAATTGCGTTGCACCTGTACACACGTCGTTGTGTCCCGCGAAAGAGTATACTTTTATAAAAGTCTCTTAATCAACAGCTTCCCGTTGACATAGTTTCTCCATTTTCAGTTTTAACGATTTATTCTATCGCTTGTATATCACAGTGCACGCGGTTGTTATTTTTAAGTCAGAAGAAACCGGAAGTCGATCACATGAGTCGAGGATCTATAAGCAGTTGGCAAGACTATGGCCGAAGGAATTGTGAGTAATGATTGTTAATTTTTTAAAAAACCTTTCGATACATTGATATGGGGGTCTCTAATGTTAGATATTTTATGATACGCAAATTCCAGAAGATAAAGTCTTCATTTTACCATTGGCAATCTCTTATTATTATACACAATTCTGAATTATTCAAAAGAATAGAATCTGGTTATTAATTTTTGTTTGATCACATTTTTTTTGCTTTAGCTTCTCACCTTATTTGTATCACATCAAACGAAGATAGTTTTATTTGATTAAATATTGCTTTTTGCAGTATTTAATGGTACAAGTGATAATTCTAAATTCTCATAAATAATCTTGTAATTATTGCAATAATTCTTCTCCGTTGTGTTCGCAATTATTTAATCCATTTTTATTTCAAAGGCGCTAGACTTTTGAGCGGGGGAGGGGGGCATTCTGTTTTCTTTCTGTGTACGTTAATTTATGTATAATATGTTTATGTTTTATCTAATAAAATCCGAGTTCGGCAGTGCGACATAAAACATGTTTTTTTAAAGACACGATTAAAGCATCATATCGTTTACAGAAAGTGCACGTTCCGTTCTGTTTTGAAGTCGCAAACTCGTAATACTAAACATTCAAAACAAAAACATCCTTGTAAAAATTGCAAATTCGCATTACAAGTATATCTGTTTTCCAATTTCTTCACTCATTTAATCGCAAGTGTAATTCTTATCAACAGTACAAATTAAAATAATCCACGATTACGAGAATCCCTACAATATCAGCCAAACAATAGAAACAAAATCTCCGTTAATATTGTCCAATTTATCGTGCAATTTGTCATCCTATAAAACGATAATAAAAAGTTATGGCATACAATCAATATCCGTATTTGCGCAAATGTATATCCCGGTAATTATTGAATACCAATCCCATCCAAGAGGCAATTAAATTCTAATGTACCCATTAAAGAAAGATTTACACCGAAAGGAATCCGATTAAATCGTACGACTTCGCTTACGCCTTGCGTCTTTTTAAAACACGAAAGCCAGCAAAATTGCGGATACACGAGTTGCGATTTTCCTCATTCATAATTGCTTGATTACCGTAGATCCTCGTATCTCTGAAGCATAACCATTGTCAGTCTTGACTTTACTATCATCGCTACCGTTTTTCTGTGAAACACAGTGTGCAAAATCGCCTTCATTTTCTTTTGAACTTCTTCAAAAAAAAGGACAACTTTGTAAAATATCATATCAGGAAGAGTGTAATAAGTATTATAAATTAACTTGTTGATGACAGAATGACATACGTACGTAGAATTCCGGTAGATCGTAAGAGGAAACGTATGATCGCTGTTATTATGACACAGTTTGCGAAGATTGACACTACACGTGGAATGGAAGATTAATATAATACGTCAACATTGTTCATTATTCGTATCATGGTGTAAGTTTGATTTTGTAGTATGTGTAAAAAGAACAAGGGGAATTCCTTGGACGTAAATAATTCGGAATTACATCATAAGTTTACCTGCAATCAGGATTCTTTTTATAGAGGAATAATTTTTGAGAATCTATTAAGTACATGTCCAGGTAGAGATTGAGGAAATGATGCTTGTTGTTGTTGAACTTATATTTTTTATATCGACTGCTTATATTATCGAGAAGATGAAGATTTACGGTACTATTTGAATCAGTTGGATTATGGTATGCACATCACGTGGATGCAATTTTCTGGAAACGATGCCGCAGGGATATAAATTTTTGTTGTTCTTTGTGTATACGAAACGATCACGTTCTTATCATTTTTCCTACTTTGATATTTGTTGTTATACTTTCGCTTGCATCTATGGCGAGTATTTTGTTGAGGTCATAACGCGAAGAAGATTTTAAAAGAGGTACAAATACATTCGACGTTGTGAGCATCGTAATAGCACATCTTACGCAATTAACTATATGTACTCTTTGTAAAGATACAGAAAAATTGTGAGAAGAAATATAAACAGTTGTATAATAAAGTCGAACTTTGAGTTCAACAAATTTAATCGACTTTTAACCCTTTGGCCTTCGATTTCTCATCTGTCTGGGCGTGCAAGAACCCAACATTAATTCCTGAAAGCGAAAGTTCTCACTGATTTTTGATATTTCGGATAACTGAATGTAATGTTAATAGTAAAAAAGAATAAAACAGTTTATCGACCGGTTGATATTTTTAATTTAACAGTTTTTGAAGGACTTCAAAATTTTGTATGATTTTTGATATTGCGGATAACCGAATGTAATGTTAATAGTATAGAAATAATAAAACAGTTTCTCGACCGGTTGATGTTTTCGATTTAATAGTTTTTGAAAGAGTTCAAAATTTCCTATGAGTTTTTATATTTCGGATAACTGAATTCAATGTTGATAGTATAGAAAGAATAAAATAGTTTCTCGACCGGTTGATGTTTTTAATTTAGTAGTTTTTCAAAGACTTCAAAATTTCCTATGATTTTTGATATTTCGGATAACTGAATTTAATATTAATAGTATAGAAAGAGTAAAACAGTTTCTCGATAAACAACATCGAATAAACAACGAAACAATATGTACGCACGGTTTTCCGCCAGTTTTATGCGTTTACGTGCATCGTTCGTGCACGATGACATAACGAGTAATGCAATCTGACATTCCGTCTGAAAGAGGCATATTTCTGGTTTACGTATGCTGCAGCACGTTAGTAACCTTCGTCGGAGAGGAGCAAAAACTGCAGCACGTTGATGCAAATGTTTGAATCTTACAGTGAAATCACTCAGTGTCACGCGAAAGAGCGAATTTCTTTTAACTCGCATCTTCCGCCGGCTTTTGATGAATTAAGTTGACTACAGTGTCCGGCTGATTCAACTGGATTACTGGTGCACGCTGTTTGTGAACGGTTACGTAATACGGGCATCTGACAACGTCGTTTGAGATGACTTAACTCCATGTATTTTGTGATAAGCTGCAATTCTTTGTATTCATTGTAGTAGAGTCGCTTTTGACCAGGTCTAACTTTGCATTTATACAACATGAGTTAAGATTCGATCTATGTTTCCATACCATGTTGAAAATCAGTAAAACGAATTTTTAAAAAAATTGGAGGTTGAAGAAAATTGAAAGATCGTTCAACTTGCTATTTCAGATCAAAGGTAAATTTGAGAGACAACAGTAAACGTGAAATATTAAGTAAGGTCTTCTTTCTCACGGGATATGAAATAATTGGAAGATGTTGATTTGTTTTTCTACCATTAGTTTATAACAAGTGAAATAGTTTTTTTGCTTCATACACACTTTATTTGAATAAATTTTGTTTTAGATTTGTGCAATTATTTAGCTTTCAAGTTCTGGGGCCATTGGCATTTTGTACTTGTTTTCCAGAATGGCCGAAAAGACATTGTATTATATAAAGTAGATTAATTTATTCTTTTATAGATAAAATAAATATAATATTTAGGAAAGTTTTTAATTGCGTTTGTTGATTGTGTCCTTCAAATGGTTGTGATTATTGTAATTACAATTGTTTCATATTCGATATTAATTATACTTCTATTGATTTAATTTCCAATTGGTAGTTACGTTATACTTCTTATCTTTAAGTTTCATATTTTCAAAATAAAATTAAGGATCAATTGAGGAATTTTTTTAAAATCTCAGCATGCCTAGGTTAGACACATGTCTTAGAACTACGAAACGTGTCTCCGAGTAAAATTCGAGGTGAAGTACCGTCGTTAGTGAACGTTATCGGCACCGTAAATGATTATGTGACTACTGAAGTTAATAGCTGGTCAGCAACGTGTACAGGAAAGGCCTTGAAAGTCTTTTCTTGGCGTATTTACGAGCATGCACTTCAAGCTATCTCGAATGTTTTCACCCTGGAAAATCAATTTTAACGACATCACACCGCATTCGTTCTAAATATTACGATAATGGATGTTCGTCACGATTATGATAATGACTTAGTCACCGCAAGTGTTCCTAGATGAAGAATTTAAAGAATAGTTCAATGATCAATCTAATTTTAAGGAACTTGTTGTCTACCAACATATTTCCATATTTTTGAAACCACTGCCATCTTTTATTTAGAAACCAATTTCCAGGTTTATATATTATCAGAAATTGTATCATGGATTAGAAAAGGATATTTAATATTTAGATACGATTTTAATTAACTTCTCTTACGAACAGTATAGTGGGATGCTTATTATTCTAATTAGTACGTCATTTTATTCGGTGCTAATATCGTTAATTAATATTTATCGCAATAATTATATGATTTTTACTGTTATCTTTGCATTTCGTGTTCAGATGTAGGGTATAAAAAATGTAAATGTTTTTTCTTTATAGAATATTCGAATTTTCATCGAAATTTTTTATCGAAACAAATTGTTTCTTTTAGCTCATATTATACCACAGTTCAGAGGCAGTCCGGTGGAATACATGACAAGCGATGATATACAGTTAAAAAGGAAAGATGGTTGGTTTCTATCGTATCCAAAAATAGCAGCAGTTATAATAGTTTTTGTTATCGGTGTAATCGCTGCAGGATTTCTCGGATGGTATATCAATTCCTTACCTAAGAAGAAAGTGAGTATTTTTAAGTAACGAATATCAATACATCAATGAATCAGCGACGTTAATAATCTTGCAAATCTATTATTTCCATCGATAACAAAAACTAACAAAAAAAAACAATTGAAAATCTATTATTCTATGCAATATTAAAGTAACATAAGATACATCTCGGTATCTACACTTCCAACCGGTTTTCTTAACTGTCCAATCTGTTATAAGTTAACTCTTAAAATCCACAAATTCTTTCTGCAATCAGTTGATTGTAAAACACGCGCACAAATTAAAAATTTTTAATTCTGTTCTTAAGGATCTTTGATTGCTACAAATTTCAATTATAGATGTTTAAAAAAAATATACGAAGATTGTATATAAAAAATCCTACGCTCCTCAAATTATTATATTTGCAATAGCAAATAAAACAATTAATGCAAAATCACAGAAAACTCAATTTCAATATTTAACACTAGATGTACGGATATTGATATACTTATTTTTCTGAAGTGAGCCAATTTGAATCATACAAGGAAATTGAAGTTTTTTGCATAGAAAGTAGTTCCAAATCAATTGAAATGAAAGATTTATTATTAAAAAATTGATCAACCAATATATTATACATGTAGTAATCAAATTTTAAATGAGCCAAATTGACTCCGTATATCTAGTGTTAAAAACCATGGGAGAAAAAATATTATTACAGAGTTATTACAGAACAACAATTAATTATAGAAAAATATTAATATGTTTTATCACATACTCAAGATAAAATTTCTTTCTTCCACCATAGTAATAATTTTCTCCTAATAGCCTTACGACTCCATGGACTTACTCACCGACGAAATTGAGGACACCGATATAATTGACCAAACTTCCACTTCGCCCTTTGTTCATCCTTTTAAGTATCGCCTCGAGTTAATGCCGATAATCAATGATGCCGATACTTCGAGTTTGAAAGGGCGCGTGATTATCGAATTCGAAATTATCGATGCACCGAGCGTAAATACATTGTCATTGAGTGCAAAGAACATTACAGTGACGAGTTACAAATTGTCGTTGTTGGATCGAGAAGATGTGAAAACACGGCTAAAGAGGAGACGTTTAAGGAGTGACAGAAATGAAACAATTAATGCGAGTCACGTGGAGGATGAGAGACTCGGTAATATCTCAAGCTTAATGGCGATAGTTTGCTAAGTTATTAATGGAAATACCTTGAGTTTAACTGCATGCATCGATTAATTGCTGTTTAGATAATTTTCCATAATGTTGCACTTTGCGTCAGTTAGTTTCCGAACTACGTTAATGAGACTATCGTAGATTTAATTGATAATGTATTATTTAACCGAAAACTGTTTGACCTATTTGCAGTTACTTCCGTTTACTCGAGAACAGAAAACATGACGACGGTGTCGGTCACGAAAAAGGAGTCTGTTTTATATGAAAAAATGACAGAATATCCTATGGGAAATGGATCGCACGGTGACATTTTTGAAACGTTTTCGATGAGCATATTTTTTGATAAAACCGAGTCAAATACTTCAGAAGCCGAGAAACCTGAAATGTCTTCCACGGGAATAGCGAGAAATGATAAGAATGAAATTGCTATTATGCAGTATGAAATAGATGATGAAAAAGGAACGCATATGATAGAACTTAAAAATCCCATACAGCAAGGGAATTATTCTTTGGAAATTAATTACGAAGCTTTCATTGATGATAATGCATTTTTTATGACAAACTTCAATGATTCTGGAGAAGAAAAGTGAGTGAAATATTTGAATTTATGTACAATAATAATAAAATTAATTTTATTATTAACCCCTTGCCCTACGATTTAGGTTCTGAAAGTATATGACACAATTAAGCAAATAGTTCCGAAATTAACGAATTAAGTTAACAATTTTTAGAAACTCTGAATGTATTTTATTTTAATTTCGATTGAAACAGTCTCATCCTTTATTGTAAGACAAGGATGTTAATGAAGGTTTATGAAAAATTTTGATTTGAAATAACTTGTTGATAAATTCTTATATTTTGACATATTTATATGACATTTTCTTATCAAACGAAAATGTTTAATAATTTCAAGAAGCTTGTTATCTCTTTGAGCAGATGGTTAATAGGAACAAGATTGAAACCTTTCGGTGCACGGCATATTTTTCCCATTTTCGACGACATGAGACTCAAGTCCGTTTTCTCCGTATCCATAGCACGTCCGAAAGAAATGAGGGTCCTCTCAAATATGCCCCTTAGGACTTCAAGGGACACGTAAGTAATTCATGCATTGTCCTTATCGCAAGATGCGCTACCGACGTAAGCGACTTTTTGGATGATATTGAAAATATAGTTTTATGTAATGTTACATGAAATTTTTGAATTATTTTAAATTTAACAAGACGTGCCTCACTCTATATTTATTCGTGTATTTTATCTTCTATTGTTCTACTTAGATTTTGTTTCGATATTTAATTCTTCAATTATAGACATTCTTTCTTAAATTATACGCACATTATTTTCTAGCTCGAAATTCACTTAAAACTCTAAGTTCTTGGTTGTGTCACTATGGTAATTGAAGCCAAAGATGCCGAAAAATTATTTTAAAAGTATAACTTTATGCTGCGTTTAAATGTGAAATTCTAAACTTGAATCAATTTACATTTTCAAATCAATTAAATATTACAATCAAAAAATTACTAAAGAAAAATGTAATATGAACGTGTTACAATATCGTTGCTTTGAACTTCATATGTAATTGCTGCTATATAATTTTTCCCCGAAAGAACACTTTTTACCCTCTGCCTTCGAAGCCATCTTTGACATCAACCATCAACAACTCAGTGACATTTTATGATTTTCTATCTTGTGTCATTTTAGTAGAAAACTTCAAAGAAATATATGTTTCTTAGAATTTTTCGGTGCAATAAGTTGAACCTCGGTAATCACTGATAAACTCGAATATCTCATCGCAGGGGGTAAACGAGTTATATGGTGAACTTACGATGTCCTCTCAAATGGGACGCACGACTATAAGGGGTTAATAAATTTTAATAACTTTTGATTCAGCTTTTTGAGATTTGCCTAAATGACCATATTAACTAATAATTAATATTTACCATCTCGATTTAATTAAAAGCTGGGACAATTCACTCGTAATCGACATCTTCGACGACACCCCATTGATCTTGCCACACAATCTGGCTTTTTTGATGGGCCAGATCGACTTGATGAACGAAACATTGCTCAAATCCATTGATTCCGAGATAAAGGCAACTTTTTGGGGTTATCCGGAGAGACATACGCAAGGGATTTACCTCCTCGACAAACTCGAGCAGGCTGTCATTAACCTGATTGACGTGTTCTCAATGCCCTACCCACTGTCGAAGTTGGACCTGGTGGGCTTACCTCCGAGAATTGACGAGAACACTGCCAGTCTGGGATTAATTTCGATGAAGTAAGTGCTATCACGTTTTATTTATTTTTTGTCTAAAACTACTCCCACATTACATTAGTAATTAAATTTCAACCTACGTCGGCTTACACGTAGAGGACAATAATATTATTTTTTTTAAATATATTCGCGAACTAGTCATAAATAATTTATTAATCTATAAAAATGATCTTGTAATCCTTTAATTAATCAATATGTTATGTATATCTCAATATGTATAAATTTTCTTTTAATATCAAGAATTCTAAAAGCGATTCGATTGGAAATTACGCAGATTAATCAAACTTTTTGGAACACTTGCATATTAACTATTGTCTTGTTTAAAATTACGACGCTTCACGTTCACTACCGAATTTAGTTTTGAAAAGGATACAGCAGGATAATAAGGTGGTCAAAAGTGCCCTTCAACCGATTTCAATGGGGGTGGTCTCATTCGATAGATAATGCTCGGCGATCGTTGTGTACAAAATTTTAACCCTGTATCTTGACCGGAAGGGTAGTTAGAGGGAAAATTCAAGAAACAAGTTTTTGCCCCATTTTGTCTATTTATTGAGGTGCAAAAATTTCGAAAAAGTTTTGACATATTCTACACGGTACCATACACGTTTGAGATTTTTCTCACGCGATGCGGAATTAACATCAAGCAATAACGTGTATATATTACTTACGGTAAGGGTGATGAATTCTGTGATTATGTACAATTGACAGTTATTATATATAATTACCACTAAAACTCGGACCAAACCCAGGCCAAAGTACCAACACTTAATCCAGCAAGCTGAACAGGACCCTGAGAATCTCTTCTCCATCCCTTGCGGGTTTTCCACCTATGTGGGTCGAATAACCCCGGGTTTGCCAAACGCGTACTTGTCCAGCGAGCTAGACAGGCCCCTAAGGTAAATAACTCTTTTTCCGTGGAACCAATATGGGTTCACTATCCTATGGTTCAGTTAACCCCCCGAGTTCGCCAAGGTCATACATAAGCATCGAGCTGGGCTGGTTCCTGGAGGGAACGAGCCAGTTCTACCTCAGACTCGCCGGTTAATTTGATAAATATTCAAGAATTCAATACATTTACATAATTTAGTGGTTATTGTGCATAATCACCGGATTAATCATATTTACCGTAACGTATACACGTCGAAAGCGGGGAAAATGCTGCTGTTATAAATTTGAAAAAGGATTACAGCACAAAAGCTTTGGATTGACGTGTATGCACGTCGTACGCAGTTAATTAGTTAAAAGTAATATATCACTTTATTGAAACTTATGTAATAATCTCATATATCCCAATTGCAAGTATAAATAATGCGAATTAAAAACTTTTTTATATAACAACACGTATCCATCGATTACGACTTTGGTTTAAATTTCTCACGAAAAATCGGCTACAGAAGAATATCTCCTTCCACAATAAAATACGTCAATCTCACCCTATGAAAATATGAAACACCGACAATCAACGAATCAACTTGCACTTACATCGCATCGCATTCCCTCATTGCACACAAAGCAATTACTTCAATCGCCGTATCACTTGGCACCGATTTCGTCAATGCAAAATAGGTCGTCGAGTGTGCAGTTATAATCCCCTCGTCTCTTCGGTGAGTCCCTTCGTAATCGCGTTCACCGATGTTTTCAGACAATCGTTGTTCTTTACCACAAATCAGTCGCCTGTGCTCACGAAAACTAATGCTCTGATGGGGATAATTAATTTACTTGGACAACAATGGCTCGGTGGTCTTGTTACTATGAACTGGATCGACGATTGGATCATTGAGGGCTCACTGATACACCTTCAACATATGCTAGTTGAGAAGGCAAAGGATTGCATTGATATTAATTAAATTATCAACCCGGAAAATTGCCTTTATGAGACTTTATTTTTAGATAGACTCGTCATTAAATTCCAGCGAATCTTTCGTCAATGATGTTCAATTTGAAGCGATGCTAATCGATGGATATAGTGTTTCAACACCTCTTCAAGGTGACACGGGTCATCTTCATGTGGACCCTTTCGATCAACGTTATTTGAAAGGTAAAGTGACTGCACTGGATGAACTTTACTGGAATTTTGCGTAGAAAATGTTATCATGAATGTAAAACGATTTTGCATTTTGATTGCTTCTTGTAGGTGCATGTCTGATACGCATGTTGCATGGTGCGATAAACGATACCGCCTTTAGGAACGGATACGAAAAATTCATAGCAAGGTGGTGGGTATATTATACGCGAGTAATTCGAGAGACTTTCTTCTCTTCGATGGAGATCGCTTTAAACAAACACGGTTCAATTAATCGTAGAGGACTGATATTGTAACGCAAGAACGGAATCGATAATGGAGCACTTTCGAAGCGATTACCTTCATTATTCTACCGAATTATTCAATTTTAATAGGATTATTCCCAGTCTTTGAGAGTCTATATGTTATCTCTGTTTAAAAGTTATATTTATCTTAATTATTTTAGATATGATTAAATATTTCTATTTTTTTTTGTATTTAGAGTGTATATTAACCCTTTGAAGACGATGGATGCATACATGTGGTCTGAGAGAAAGTCTGATTATAGTTTATCGACGTATGTATACACGATTAGGGCTGAAAAATTGAAGCGAAATCGTTGAAATGTAATTATGCAAATAATAATTTATAACTTCTATATATTAACACTAGAGCTACGGAAACCGTAAAATTGATGGATTCCTACCTTTTTAGAAACGCCTTCGAAGTTTTTAGAAGCATGATACAGTAGATATTAGGTGTACAAATTAATTCTCGGTCCCCAGATTTCATCGACCACAAAACCTATTCAGATTAGAATTTTTCCAAATTTGAATAGTCATTCTAAAGCGCCATTTGTTAGCTTTAAAATAAGATATATCGCATGGCTTTACTCCAGACATAACGTGAAAAATCATGTGCAGAAGCGATGTCGTTCGATAAGCTACATTTAAGGCACTATATTCTTTTCGCGTTTCAACTAAAAAAAATAAACGCTACTAATAACCACCTATTTCGATCTCTACAACACCACCTAACTGGTCTATAAATGCCTCAATGATTTCATTGATGTGAACCACTATCATTTTTCCGATCTGGAATCCGATAATTACCTGAGAGATGGCAAAAACGTATAGAAAATGAAGAAGATTATGTTTAATATTGAATTTACATTAACATTGTTATAAATAAATGTCAAAGTTAGTCAAAAAAGGCCGAGAATTAATTTGTACACCTAATATTTCGTAGGTATCTTATAATATACTAATTACTGAACTGATCATCTTTTTCGCCGGTTGATCCCTTTGCTTTTTCAGTACTTATTTAATATATTTAAGTATAATCGATTTAAGGCGCGTAAATCTGGCGTTTTAACACTGACTTTTTGATAAAAAGGCAGTTCTTGATCACCAAATAAATAATTATCTCTTAATATTCAAAAAAGTTTTCGTCTCCAAAGGGTTAAGTATCGCGTGCAATAATATTTCTCAAAGGATACTCTAGTAATTTGTTGGTAATGACTCTTTAACGTAGTTTTTCCAAAGTTACGATAGGTATAAAGATATATTTTTATTACGGTGTCTATGAGGTACTTTTAAAGTTCTACAAATATAAACTATCGATGTGTAATCCTGACTTCAGTTTCTAGAAAAGTATGAGTTCCACAATGATAAGAGAAACAGTCTTTTCTGTTCAGGAGATACGAAACTCCGGATATTGCAGAATTTTTTAGCGCCATGAACGAGGAAGCACATGGACTTCCACCAGAAATTTTCTTAGGAGATCTTATGTATTCTTGGATCTCTCAGAGTGGATATCCACTTGTCACTGTGACAAGGGATTATGAAAAGAATCTCGCCATTATTCGTCAGGTATCTTTTTATAAAATGTACCTTCACAATTCCGTCTTTCGTTTATTAAAAATGAAATTACTTTTGGAGATTGTATCGATAATTGTAATTGATCGTGACAGGAACAATTTACGTATGACGAGAGTTTCGAGAAGTCTGCTAAATTATGGCATATTCCTTTGAATTTCGTCAGCGAGAATGACAGCTGGTCGTTTCCTACGACAATTTGGTTTCAATCCGACACGGAAATGACTTTGAACGACTTTAATTCTAATGGGTCTTGGATTCTTTTTAACGTGAACAAGACTGGTACGATATTGAATTTTATTAATTACCGATAACGCTGATTATGCGAGATTTCAGAAAGGCAGAAAAAATTCGGTTTTATATTCTTGATTATACCCTTTTTAATTATGATTATTAACAATACATTATGTATACGTTGTACAACTTTTTATGAGAATTTTAGTCCTGTAGAAATTTAATTTAAATATGCACCGAATGGTTGTGTAGTTAACTGTATTTTATCCTTCTATGGGCCCTCGTAAGTTTGAAGTAACATAAGATGAATCTAAGCTTTCATTCTTTAAAAACAATTTTTTAATTTTCTCAAAGATTACAATTTTAATTTATTCAATTTAAATAGTTTAATTTAACAATTTTAAGCATCACAAAATTCTTTACAATTCAATGTTTCAAAATCAAATTACATCTACTATTTATAATAGTATTTTTATCATTTTCTAACGTGCTATTCGGAAAATTCGGACTATAGAGGCTTCAGTTTATTGTAATGAAGATATTGTTATATGATGAAGATATTTCGATCGTAAAATTATCGTATCTTCCCATGCCACATTGTCACTTGTGAAAAAGATTGCAAACACATTCTGACACTTTATTTATTAGCATATTTATTTATCATTTTAAAGCCAGTTGTAGCAAAAGTGTTAATAATGTTAAATGAAATCGACGCTGAAACAGGGGTTCCAATAAATATTTCGTTTCAAGTTTAAAATGTTTCACTGTAATCAGTAGATAAATAGTTATGAATTTTTTTTCCCTAGGCTACTATCGTGTGCATTACGATGAACAAAATTGGATGCTCTTGAAAATGGCTCTCGAAGAAAATCACGAGCTGTTTCCACCGGAAACCAGAGCGTCGCTTATAGACGACATTTTTAGCCTCGCTGCAGTGGGCTTGAGAAAATATGAGACTGCCTTTGACTTTATTAAATATATGCAAATGAGGGAAAGACATTACGCGCCTTGGGGTGTCTTGATGCGTCATATGTTCGAATTAAATAGACTTTTGTATGAAACTGTCGTGTTCACAGAGTTTCAGGTACGTAGAGACATACGTCTCACATGGTGTGACCGCATTTTTCCATGTATAAGAAGCACCTTAATACTAGGAGTCCAAAATTTGAGAAACTTGTAAAAAAAGTGGATTACATAAAGTTATTGAACTCAAGAATCTTTTGAATAAAGAAGCTTGCAACCACAGTATAAGATGCATTTAGTTTTTAGGCTAGAAATTTTTGGAAAAAGGTTGACCATTATACATGGGGAAATACGATAATTTAAGGATACCCGAAACTAATAAGCAAAATTTATGTTTAAAGTAGAAAAAAATAATATTTGGAGAACCTGTAATTTTAAATAAAATAGAACAGTGACTATACATTTTGAATATTCAAAGTGTTTTAAGATTAGAAATAAATTTTCACCATTATATATTCGTTTGAAAATATATAACGGGACGTAGTTAAAGAAAACCAACGGAAACTCCTAAGAAAATTATATATTTGAAGGAGGAAAAATACTATTTAAGTAATTTATAATTTCAAATTAAATAAAATAGCGATAAGATATTTTTTTGAATCTTTGTTCCTGTAATGTTACGATATTTAATTTTAGGAGTTTATGTTACAATTTATATCGCCCCTCTACGAAGAAATGGGATCAAAAATCGAAGAAGGCTCGCCACTTACCTTGGTCGCTGTGAAAATGGCATGTGTTTTTGAGCACGTAGAGTGTTTAAACTGGTCGAAAAGTACGTTCGAAAATGTAAAGACTGATATTGAGTTAAGAGAAGCGTAAGTTGACATTTAATTCAGCAAAGTATATTCTCCTTAAAGTGTTTCATATCGACGAGAAACATTCATTTAACGAAGTTCAAATTCGGTATTACAAAAATACGACATAATGTCCTCATAGAAAATAACGAGGATACGAAGACATGTAACCCCATGAAATTATTCAATGAATGTATAATTCATATAGGAATTATACAAATCATTAGCTTCACCCTGCTATGGTAACTATAGAAAAGCCGAGGATGCGATATTTGCATTTGAGTCGACCTTAAATGAAAGGAAGTGAATTTCCAGCAAAAATTAACGAGGGGGTAAAGTGGCAAAGGAATCACAAGCATGTATCACTTGTCACTTTACATTTTTCAAAGATAAACTTTTTTATACATTTTCATGCTCCGATTATGTATTAGGTACATATCTCTGCATTTTCGATCTTGCATTGTATTATTATTGAATTAAATCTTTCCAGTGTCCCCTCGTATATTCGCGAGACATTTTATTGTACGATTGCAAAATACGGGACGCGAATGGAATGGAATTATTTCATGGAAAAAGCTATTTCGGTGGAAGACGAAGAGGAGAGGAAACGCATTCTGTCATCGTTTGCTTGTTTCCAAGCACCCTGGATTTTGCAGGCGTGAGTATTTTATAATCAGTGATAAATACTCGTGAACAATAATTACAGAAGGACAGTTGACACAAACTCTATCAAAATACTCACAATGATTGGTGCTCAATTTCTGAAAAAACTTCTAATCCAATTTTTTTCTATTTGCTACGTGTGTTTTTTAAAATGTGATTTATTCAAACGATTTCTTATTCTTTTTTAATGCATTTAATTTTTCCTCAAAATCTTCGAAATGTTCGTCGTTATTGCGATCCTATGTATTTTATGAACATTTGCAATAATTTAACTGCCGATCCAAATTAAGTATACTGAATTTGTTGTTACTGTTTGTGAATGTTTTATTACCGATTCTTTTTCAACTTTTTACATTTACTTACAATTTGTAGACTTCCAGCGATCAAATCGATCAAGGCTTTTGCTTCTTTAATAATTATTTATTTGACGTTCGATATTTTTGATTCATCATGGGTAGATCTAGTGTTCATAATTAACACTGGGTTTACGGAGTCAATTTGACTCATTCGAAATTTGATTACTACATATATAATATATTAGTTGTTTAATTTTTTAATAATAAATCTTTCATTTCAAATGATTTGGAACTATTTTCTTTGCAAAAAATTTCAATTTTCTTGTATGATTCGAATTGGCTCGCTTCCGAAGAATAGGTGAATCAATATCCGTAAATCTAGTGTTAATAAATGTACCCATATTAACCGCTTAACGCACAGATTTTTTTTTAAAAACTGGCCAAAAGAAATCAATCATCACACTTTAGAACAATATCTTGGCAAAAAAATAAAAAAATACAAAATTAATAAAAATTTTTATTTGAATTTTAAATACAATGCCGCTTTAATTATCTCGAGTGTGCACCGTTTGACCTGTTTAGCGCGCTCGAATTAACTTGAGCGCAAAAGTTAAGGGGTTAATGATCAATTGCGTCAAGAAAAATAAAAATAAAAATATTTTCATTCATCTTTTTTAATGTCCGTTATTAACTGTGTGTTTCCATTTTTTTATCCTTTTCAAATTTCAGCATCCTGAATGAAGTTCTTCACGAAGACACCTTTCGCGAGGAAGATATATTAGTAATACTCAGAACATTCCCTAGAAATCTAGCCGCGGCGCAAGCTGTATCTAGATTTATACGAGCTAATTGGCCTGACGTCGAGCACAGGTATTTTTAAATTTTTCATTTGATTTAAAAATTAAGATAAAAGTAGCAAGAGCATAATTACTTTGATACAGATTCTCTGGCTCTTACTCGATACTGACGTCCTTCGTGCTTTCGATGGTTAATGGCCTAACGACCGAACAGGATTTAGAAGATGTAAGTTTTAATTCAAATCCCTAAAATCCGAATTAAAGAATCTTATAAAAAAAAAAAATAAATTTGATTTCTTCTTCGTGATCGTAAAGGGTATAACTGAGCGAAATTCATTTTGCGTGATAAACTTACATTTCATCAGAGTAATACATAATTTCGAAATATCTCTTCAACATTGTCTCATATCCAATGTATTTTATATAGTTAATTTTAATTACTAGTACCAATACTGGTTAATGACATCTAATTCTATTATTAGCCTACGGTACCAATTTGTTGCTTGCCTCTTGCGTAGAAGCTGAAGCATCACTTTTGCATTGTACAATTTTTGGAATTCCAATTATTTAATTTCAGACTTACACGTTTATTTCATTCAATTCCGTATGATATTTCAGCTCGAAGCATTTAGGGAACACAATTACGAAAGTATGAAGGGCGCGAGGCACGCAGCTGGAATCGTTCAAGCAAATGGAAACTTCGTAACTTCTTGGTTGAAGAATTCCTTACCTGAGATAGAAAATTTCTTGAAAAACAACACCGTCAGCAAGGGTTCGATGTGAATCTAACGAATTCAGCTGAAACACGTGGGTAAAAATTTACAAAGTTTCACTCTAAAAAAGTGTCCGCCGAGTTTTATCAAATCTCACTGTAAGGACTTTCAATAATGTACTTTAATTCGACAAATCTCAAGAATCTTAAAACCTCCCTTTAATCTTTCTCCAGCATAATACGTCGTCTATAAATTTCTATTAAAGAATTGTCTTCTTCAATTGATCAATTGCTTACTAACCATTCGTTTTAACAAAGTATCACTAAAACTCTCTCGTCTAATTAATTAATGCAAAGGGAAGGAAGGGTGGCGCGAAATGGGAATCGGTTTTTCGTAAAATTTCACTGGGATTCTACGACAACAAGTTTTATTCTTCGAATGCTTTCATCAAGCACGATTACAAAACCAAGCAACAAGAATCTCGTCCTTATATCATGTAGCCTTAGAACGACGTTCGTC
This sequence comes from Cerceris rybyensis, assembly GCA_910591515.1. Lineage (NCBI taxonomy): Eukaryota > Metazoa > Arthropoda > Insecta > Hymenoptera > Crabronidae > Cerceris > Cerceris rybyensis. Next base: position 20,785,536 of record OU342790.1, read on the forward strand.
AATAATTCATAGTTACATATTTAACAAACGATATACATAATAACTGTATCTAACGATAGTGATCATTACTCGGTAGTTATCGTTACGTTTCGCGTTATTTCTCCTCATTTTAAATAGCACTATTGCTATACGTTACATTCGTTAGCTATAATTATCGTTATTATAATTATAATTATTATAATTAATATTATTATTATTTTATTATTATTATTATTATTATAATCATACCATTATCCTTATTTATCCTTATCCTACGCTCGCTAAGTTTCTTGATTACGGAATTTGTAAGCTACATTTCGTTATATTACGTGTGGTTAAAGGGTGTCAAGTGGTCAGATCGGGGCGCGGTTGTTGATTAAAATCAGCACAAACCTTTAGCTCACAACGTTTTTTCATGCTCTGGAAGTATATAATTACATCTTGTTCTCTTGTACGTTTCTACGAGGATGAAATAGTAAGGGTAATTCTATCTGTTCGATAACAAAGTCTGTTTCTTGCGTTAGGACTGCTTTGATGAAGGGGCCCTGCGAGACGTCATTGCTCATTAGTAGACTGCGGATTTTTATGCATTTATGACAAATTAGATACGGCTAAAATATACAAAAAGAACATAATACAAAAATATATCTAAAATATCCAAAGTATGGTATTTGTTGTAATATAAATCGAGTGCAATTAATCCCTAGATAGGTTCTCGTGTCTCACCTGCATTTGTGAAATTCGAAATTTGCATAAACATCCGCAGTCTACTCATTAGAATCTCCGAATGTTTAACCATATAATGTGAAAAATGGTGTATAGAAACTTCTTAATTTTGTTTTTTTTCCTCATGTCATTTTGTTTTGTGTGAAATGATTTAGGCTGTTAGGGAGCTTTCAATATTGTATGTTCCTATAATTGAAGTAGAAAAAGTGTAAACAGAGTAATTTAATTGATTGCTGTGACAATGCGGTAATTAAAAGATTCGTCAAACTCACGTGAAATTATTTTTTTACAAAATAAAAGTACACACTATAATATCCACAGATGCCATATTTCTTTAAACTTTTGATAATTTGAGTTTGTTATTTATTTTTTCCGGAGACCGTGAAGTTTGTGATACTAATAGAAATACTTTAAAACAGAAACAGTTGAAGAACTTGAAGTAACAATTAATTGGATACTTAAATCAACAGATATTTTTTGGTAGACCAATGACGTCACGGTTGTAGAAAATTTTGGATTCTATAAAACATCAAAACGATAGAGTCCTTGCTATTTTATCCTGGCTTCGACGTCACCCGCAGAAATGATTAAAAAAATTTACGATAAAGAGTCTTCGTCATTTCGGTGTTTTCGCACTTCCAGAGCCGCAAAGTTCCATGTTTCGACAACTCGATGGGAAAGTGCGACAACGGAAAGAGTGGTCTTTGCGATGACTGATTGTTTGTTGTTCTTCGATTTGTTATTGTCATTACGTAATTTATGCTTATCGCGGCGTTTATCTGACACACAGTGTAGTAAAAATTGGAGACAAGGGAGAAACATTAAATTCGCTGGAATTCCTAACGCTTTTATTTTTCGTAGATGCTACATATCTTACCTGAATCGATAGACACACATCCGATATTCCATCGAATTTAACGTTTTCGATTAGCAGTATAAATCTTGTGTTGAAAAACCGCTCAAAAGAAGCGTTCAACGTATTTCTTTGACTTTAATCCTCGGACAGCGGATACCGGGACATTTCTGACTTATCCTAACTGTGTTCATGCTTATCAGAGTAGAATAAAAACTCGGTTAAAATTACACCGGATTCCATCAGCTTTAAGCAAAAGTATAATGAATCATTGGCGAACTGGCTGATTTCACGCGAAATGTAAGCAATCATATATTTAGTTGTATGCAATATATAAATTATGTAATTTCAAAACTTCTTTGTCTTTCTCAATTGACTTTGTTAAGCTAGACTTCATCTACCTTTTCATCATGTTTTCTAGAATATATTTGGAATTATTTCAACGGGATTATATACTCTATGCAATTTATATAAATTGTGTGGTACTTCAAAGTGTTTCATTGTATTTCTTATTGATTTCGTTTAACGTTCTACATTTTCTTTTGCAATTAGTTTATCATACAAGTCGGTCCTACATGTTAACATTAGAACTATCGGCTTTATATCTATAATATGTAAAAATACTAAATAAGTACTTTGGAAAAATGTAGAGTGAAAAGGTAAAAAAAAACAGGATCCTTTAAGTAATTTCTGTTTTATAAGGTTTGTGAAATATTTATTGTATGACTCTCTTATCAATTAGCCCAGCCGATCATTTCAACCGGTTTGGTAGTTTTGGTATTAAGATAAATCATTTTCGAATTTGAGAAGTGAATACTACTTGTCCTTCGACATATTAACTATTTTCTTTTGTAAACGTGGTATCATAAATATAGTAAAACTGAAATGCAGCAATTTAAATATAGTTCGTTCATTATGTAATAAAGCTCTCCGTAATTATGACATATAAATTTTTCATTTATATTTATATAAATCAACGAATCGATCCGCGGTACGAGATTTAAAGTCAATCGTTCGTTTCATTTTCCTTAGGTAATATCGGTAAATGCGGTAAGATTTTCAATTGGTCTGCTCATCACTTCTCGACGTTTCCCATGAAACGTAATATTGAATTTTGCAAAACTCCAATTCTAACGATCCACGTGGATCTGACGTTAGATTCTCAAAGAATCACTTGGAAACACTTGCATAACAATAGTATTCTGCGCGCCCTTTTTTTTTAAATACAACGTCGATACATATATAGAACAGGTGAGTTGTATTCGTTATCATTTTTCTTATGAGGATTTTTCGGTATAAATTGTACTTCGAGGAACGACTCGAATAGCTCTGATCGAAGGCCACGACAACCGACGATGTGAATAATTTCTCTTTTACTTTTTTTTTCATTTTTTTTTCCATGGAACGCTATGGTTTTAATCTAACATATGTTACATAGTTCAACGAGGCGCATTAATCTTATTATTCGGTGTACGAACGAAATGATGAAAATTGTAAATTGTTGTACTCTGTTCGAACAGAACGTATTTATATATTCGTGACTATAATTGTAATTTGAAGCAAATTTGTACGGTCTCGTGCCTTGAATTTCTATTGCACGATCAAGGAATTACATATTCATATGGAATTAATACGTTCGATATTGTTTTATCATTTTTTTTTTTTTTGAGAATCCAATAATTCCAATGATTCCTATAATGCTATTTTCTCCATTTATCGCACGTATATAATAATACGGTTCGATAGAAATTATTAAAAGGAATTAATGTTATAAGCATTATCAGTCATTTAATTAATGAATTTCAAGGCACAAGATAACGATTATCATTCACGGGAATCTAATCGATTATTTCACCAATTTATTATTTAAAATTGCACAAATTTTGCAGTAAAAAAAAACATATAATTTCTCAAGAATACAAATAATTAAGAGAACTTCATGAATCGTTCGTTGTCTTTGATAAATGAAACAATTCTAAAAACGTACAATTAAACTACCGATCATAATTGCGTGTGCGACGATATTCTATATAATATCGTGGGATTTCTTCGTGCGACGTGTGATCCCAGTTTATAATATTGTAAAAAAAGGTTCAACGACTTTTTATAGCCTCTGTTTACGTTACACCTTTTCCTATATACACGATATTTACATCTTAATAATTAATTCATTCTCCTATCCGACTAATACCGAACTATACATATGTATATATATTTATGTGTGTATATGTATATATGTATATACCAACCACTCAAACTTCTTTTTTTTTTTCTCTAAAAATCCCATATCTCTCCATCTCGTCCTTCGTGATAAGTACCTTGATTGCCGAAACTTTCTTCGAGCTTTCGTAGCAACAATAATTAATTAATCGACTATCGGGACTGTTTAACAATGATTTAAAATGTCAGTATAACAATAGCCGACCATCGTTGAATAATCTACTATTGTCAAATTGAGACTTTAAGTTTCGTCAATACGAATCCGACTGCTCTCATCAAGATACTAATGTATAATTGCGATATTAATGTGTAAATTATCTAATGACGCTATCATAGAAAACGTGTGTGCGCTTTTATCCTACCATTTTAGTGCATTATACCAAATACATCTCCTTTATAACCATTCTCTTAAACTCGCAGTTTTTCGGATGAAAAAAAAAGTTAAAAATAAACAGCGATGAATTTACGCGAAAAGACGCGCGTAAATTTTCTTCTTGCTTGTCTTTGCGGACTTAATACGCTTTGGCGTTCACTGGACGATTTTCGATCAGGTAGCAAATATGTTCGCATTGAGGCTCCGTGTTCCGAAATGGATTCTCGAATGAACACTCACGTTATGCTTGCATTTCTCTTTGGGTTCGTTTTTGCACGATTGATTTTTACTTCTTATTTTCTGAATCGTCGATCCATTGAGAATCGTTTACTCTTTCACCGATCGCCTCGAGTGGCATCGCTTTTTTGGCTGTACAGTGAAAGACAAGATTGATCGAGTCTCTGGGAAATTTGGAAAAACGGAACGTTTAGGTGAGCGTGTTAGTTCTATGGTACGTCATATAAAAATTTACTGCGATCTAGGCTTCTATTCATGTTGATTAGTACGTTTTACTATACTGCAATAAATTTAAAGAGTTGTAACTTCTGGAAGAAAAATTATATTTTTTAAGCTGATATAAAACACTTTTATGTTGCACGTTTCATATTCAGCAAATAACTACTTTAGTTGCATTTAATTTACTTAAAATATAAGGAAAACGTAGATAATTGTGAAAGTACTCGATCAATTTTATGTAAAGTGCAAGATTTTGTAAGACTTTAATTTTTAATTTGACCGATTAGCTAATTATTCATTGTATGATTCAGTGATTCAGAAATTGTCGATAAAAATCAATTTTATATGGAAAGTTGTCAATTATTCGAATTTCTGGTTGACAAGGAATCGCGGAGCCATGGGAGTGACGATTCCAAAACATTTGTACACACTGACGATACATTTTGTTGGCAGTATTTATGGAATAAATATCTCTCATTCTATTAACGTATTTACATACCGATATAACGTAAAGCAATACACTCTGGATGCGCTATATAAACTATGTCTTTTCAATTACAATCAAATCTACCTACGAACGTCGGAGAATTAGAGATCTAACGAATTGAAAAATATAAATATTTACGAGTATTGATTTCGTATCATAAATTTTTAGGATTTTTCTAATTCAATTTAATCATCGGAAATTCTCGAATATTTAATTATACTTTGGCCCAATTACCGATACCTTTAATCTTATATTTCTTGATGAAATCTTCTAATGTGAATTTTACAGGAAGATCGCATATTCTCCGGCGTTAAGTCCATATATATTTAAATATCAGTCCGCTTCCGCGAGGTATGACTAACGATCATCGATCGACGATAATAAATATTTATACACGACGCGTGATTATCTAGATAAAAGAAAACATGAAAATGAAAGAAAAATCGTGAAAATGATAACAACTCACAATGACATCGATCACAAAACCTACAGCATTGAACAACGATTTCGACGTTTGTTCAATTGGCTACATCTATCAGCTTTAGAATTCGTATGCTTTACTTGTTCTTACCTTACTATTGGTTATAATTATTGTAATATTTCGCGTATATTTCCAGTTCTCGTTACAAAATACAATATTCTTACCGAGGCAAAGTATAAAAATGCATCTGTCACAGGAATCATCCTCGAAATTCGTAACTCACAATTAATAAATAACAAAGTACCCTTAAAATCCATTGAAACTTAATAATTCTAGAATTTCTCCAACATTTTAAACTGGTCGTTATAAAGAATGACATTAATTCTTATTAAAATGTTCGTCGAAAAATGAACGAAGGGATGAGCCACTGCTAAATCTCGTTAATTACAAAAACAGTATGTTCTAGAAGTATTTGTGCAGTAAGGCTCTTAACTCTCTCGTTAAAACGATATCCTTCAAAGGAAACGAACTCGGGAAATACGAAATTTCGAAGATCATTTCGTTACACATGCACTCATTATTATCCTGTGCCTTTCTGTTATCCTTAAAGATAAATTCGTACAAACGGGTACGTCTCTAAACGCTTAAATCCAATCGGTTATACAATAATGTAAGTTTACACGCTAAATTCGTGTCGTTCAACGAACTATCGGACTACCTCGTGATACCTAATTATTCCGCTTAATGTACCGGAGAAAATTGGGGATTATATAAAACACACGTGCAACAGTTTATTCCGCGAAGTTTCTTATTTCCTCGTTCGAGAACGTTTGAGTCGATGAACAAAGAAAAACATATAACTTCGACGTCACCTTTAGTCACGATCTTCGAGCTTCACGATAGCTTAATGAGACCATTTTCATTTTCTTTTTACTAAATTAACTAAATTATCATACAGTACCTTTTAATTAGTTTGCTGTTGTAAGGTTACCCAATTAAGTAGTGGCAGCTTCGTATTACGATTTATTTGAGCAGACTATGTATATATATATATGTGTGTGTATATATATATATGTAGGTATACGTTTCTTCAAAAAACTGCTTACGACACATCGATCGCTCCGTTGATCACTTCCTTAGCACGACAACACTTGAACGAGAGCACGAGGAATTAATCGATCTGCCGATAGGTTGGCAATTATATTAGAAAAAAAAGAAGGAAAAAAAAACAGACGACAATAATTATAATCCAACGTGTATCATAGTTCTTTGTTCCTCTCTCTACTGACAACAATGCAATAGGAGATTCCAAGAGGGACTCTCTTACAATGGCACTGACAAGTTTTTCTTCTCTTCTGTTTCTTCGACGATGAATCGAAGTCTGAACGGTCTACTAGAATTTCTCTTTCTTCACAGACAGAGAGAGAAGACTTTCTTTTTCACCTTCAAGTCATATCTTTCTAGGAACAGCATTAAATACCTCTCGAAGGGAAATCACGATGAGTATTACGTTTAGTCAAACGTTTGTCTCTCTATTTATCTCCTTTTTTTTCTTTCTTCTTTAATGTTCCTTTGAATTCGTTTCCCTTCGTACTTTTATATAACCTCGTTCATTTAACGTCGTATACTGTTTAATCGCTCTGGAAAATGGAGCCCCTTCGCCGTAATTTCGTCGTTGAAGATAAGTGGAAGTTAAGTGGATGCTGGGTGGAATTGGGTTGGGATTCCGGATTCGGTACCACGTTTACTTCCTCATGTTGGTCCTTAGCCTTTATCTACGGTGCAGGGCTCGGGCATGGACTACTGGGGCGGACACTTTACCACGGTCGTGGTCGCGAATTCGCTGAATTTTTTATCAATCGGTACTCTGTCATCGTAAAGAGTCGGTGCTTGTAAGATGATTCCAGCCGTGCCGACCAGGACTGCCAGGGTAAAGATCCAAAGGAATAGCCTGTCTAGGACCATCGCCACGTATTTCCAGTCCTCTTTCACCTTTTCATAAAATGCCAGGGTTAGGTGCTTTCGCGTGTCGCTAAGGGCGTTAGAATTTTTCTTTGATACGTTGCAAAGCTAATGTACGCTCAAAGGGATACTTTTCAATGGAATTTCTTCTTCGCTCCTGTTCTCGAACCTTTTGTATTTTTATCGTCGAGTCAAGAACGTTTTAGGTATTGATCATTCTTTTTCTTCGGTATCCGCGCTTGTGGAATTTGTGTAAATAGCTACTTCTATATTGAAATGAGATTACTTGTGTTTTTTTTTTTTTGTTGAGTGTTATTGTGGGTGAGCATATGAGACTTTTAATGCAATTTTTGTTTGGAATTCTCGAAGGTGTAGTTGGAAAAAATTCGCTTTGCAAGGGAATTGGCGGAAAATGTTAAGAAGCACTGTTATTTATTCATTTGACGTTCCGTACTGTTGCAAATGGGGAAACGAAATATTAAAAGTACCGGGAGACAATGAAAGAATAAAAAGAGCGTGAAAGAATTATAAAGGCTGCATGTCCAGAAGTGTAAGTTACATTATCAAAAATTAGAAGGTTAATAAAAATACAAGAACTAACGCATACCGTGCATTCGATAAAACTTTACGTTCGTACTCTTGTCTCTCACCTATTAGCAACAAATTCAAAAACTTCGACAATAAAAAAATACGCCAAACAAAAACAGAACTTTCTTCTCTTTAAAAATTCTTGTCCAACTTAAAAATAATTCAATTGCCCACAAGACAAAATACATATTCTCAATTTTCCGCGATACCAAAATGATAAAAAATAAAAGAAATTATCAAATGAAAATAAAAATTACTAAAGTACAAACTAAAATTGTTTTTTTAGTATTCTCAATTATTGCGTTACGTCTTTCGTATAAAAATTGTTCGTTCCTCTGTGTTTTTCATTAATCAACATTTACCTTGGTGGAGTCCTCGAGCATCTTGGTATGTTCGGCGATAAAGCGCACACAAATGCAGGACTTGTGTATTTCAGGCGGGCAACGTGAGTGTGAGAAAGCAGGAGGGCTTCGTAACACAGGACTCTTAACTTCTTCGATCCCAGCTTCCCCGGAAACTGAGAGATCCTCGCACTCGGTGTGAAGAGGAAGCGGCGGTAAGGGTGGCCCGTGGATTAAGCAGCTTCCGCCAAACCTTGCACCGTCTGCGAGACTGAATTACGAAGGGCGATATAGTTCATAGCACGGCATTCTACGAAAATTCCGGCTTGATGCCAAAATATTATAGTCACTAGAATTATCTGGGGTTAGCTGTTAAAATATATAACACCATTTTAGATATTGACGTGGAGTATTATGTGTTTTATCATAATGAAATCAGATTATTGTTTGGCCCTTATAAAATGTTTGACGCAGAGAGTTTTATAGTTTTTGTAAGTCAATTGGAAAAGATATTTACTGGCTTCAGTATAGATTCGAGAAAATTCAAATTATAATTATTTACTTGTATTGATTACTTATCTACTTATATTATTAATTTACATATTTATTTATATTGCGAGATTGTGTGGCAGAGAATAGTTAAATTTCTAATATCTGTTTTGTTTTGTAAGTGCATAATATTGTTACCAAATTAATTTGGATATTGATATTTGATAATGAACTGGTGCGTTTATTTGAATAATCGTTAGGACTGGGAATTTTAATGAATTAATTGTAATTCAATGAGGAGAGATTACAAAGGAAAATAACGAATGGTTGAATATATTGACTACAAGGGTAGTTCAAAAAGAAAGTTTTGTTCATATATGAAAGAAAATAGAATGTATGATTTAAGATAAAAATTACTAAGTTGATTTATAAGTTTATTTAACAATTTTTACTGTGAGATATATCGACATAATATCGTTGATACTTCTTGGTATATAGTACTAATCATATTACATGCTGGTAACCACATATCTGAGTACATATACGATTGATTTTATCGTTAAACTCTATTTAAGACAAACCAAGTTAAAGGAGTTGGCTCATGGTAGCCTAAGTCTGTTTGAACTGGACTTGGAGGTACACTGGAGTCGCGTAATCTTGTTACCTAATCCGTTTAATACCACGTAAGTTTAACGTAGTAACTACACGACAGTGTAGATTATTTTGCAAACTACTTTTTGAACATTGGCCAAAACTGTAGTTGCGTTACGAAATTTGAAACACTGTGCCTTTGGAATTCTTTGAAATGACGACGGTTCAAACGAATCAATATCTAAAAATGAACAGTACTGATTTAACTCTTTGAGGCACGGTGTGGTTAAAAGTGTCCCAAATTTCTGTGTAATATTGGTCATTTTATTTGTTGAATCCCCGTGCCTCAAAGAGTTAATAAGGTAAAACAATATTTAATTGCAATTTTCACTTATGGAGACAATATTAACTTGTTTGTTATCATTCAAATCATGCGTTATAAATAATGTTGCAATTGGTTTTTCTGGTATGATTGAACTTATAGGCTGTATAATTAAAAAACAAAAGTTTCGTAATCATGATGTGATTAAGTTAGTTGATCAACAGCTGTGAAATTAATTCCAGAAGGTGGATTTGCTGATGAGGCAAATAGAGTTTGAAATTTATAATTGGCCCAAAATTCTAAAAGGCGAGCCTGACGTTGAATACTAATTATTTCTAAGAAATCTTCCTTACGTGATATCTACATCAAAGCGTCAATGATTCAAGATTACCCCGAAAACTTTAAATACATAACGACATAACAAAATGTATTAATTATAAAAGAATAATTAAAGAATCTTGTAATTTTCAAAGAAACTTTTAATTCGCACATCTGAGAAGGTTTATATAAATGATGAGCAAATTATTTTAAAAACCGGTCCAAAAAGGAAAGAAAAAATGTTGTCTGGCCAATATAATGTATTATAAAACTCCATAAAGATTAAACAAAAATTTATTTCTGTAAAATATTAAAATTTGAAATTTCTATGCTATTTTTAAATCTGCCTGCGACTCCGATAAAATTTCTAATTAAATGACCGTTTTTAGCCCGCGGACGGTAATTTGCTCATCACTGGTTAATATCAAAGAGAAAGAAGTCGATTTAATTAAATACTACCGAATAAAATGTACGAATTAATGTAGAATATGAATTTTAAAATATACCTGGAAGGAGAGAGGTCTTCTTTCGAAGGCGCTCGACTGTGGAATCTCTTAGGCGTCAGATGCTCTTCGCTGTCTTCTTGAGTAGATGGATGATAAGGATAATAACAGGTCTTTTCCTTACCTCTGACTGTTCTCATGAGGACCCTACCGGAAGTGTATCTGCGAACACGGACAATTGTGTGCAAATCTTACAAGTTATAAAAAAAACTGTACTTTCCGCAAAAGTGCATCTTGTGTAAACAGTGTAACAAAAACATTATAATCAGACTGCGGATTTTTATGCATTTATGACAAATTAAATACGGCTAAAATATACAAAAAGGACATTATATAAAAATATATCTAAAATATCCAAAGTATGGTATTTGTTGTAATATTTATTGAGTGCAATAAAACCCTAGATAGGTTTTCCTGTCTCATCTGCCTTTGTGAAACTCGAAATTTGCATAAACATCCGCAGTCTCATTATAATATATAGGTACCGAGATACTGATATAACATTTCAAATATTAACCCTTTGCGCTCCAACAACAAGTCTGGCTGGCATAACAAGTAAAGACGATCTATTCCAACTACCAGCTCTACTGGCAACATTTTATTTTCTAATTATTACTAATTAGAAGTGACTCTAAACGGACCAGAATATGTATTGTTTGTTCAACTCCTGGTTGTCCTAAAAGAAAAAGAACAAGTTTCTATTGTGATACATCTACAAGAAAACCCGGTCTACATGTAGGCGACTGTTTCTTGAATTATTATAGAAGAAAAGTTTCTAAGAAATAAATTATTATTTTGCTAAATTAATTTAACCTAATATATGAATAAATTTTATATTATTAATCAATATTTAAGTAATTAATCGATGTTTAATACACTTCTACAAAAATTTCATCAAAATGGTTTTCTGCCGTTTATGTTATAAAAAAAATGTTAACCAAATAGTATATCTTCAAACTGAATTTATTGTAAGATACATTGAAGTTAAATAAGTTTTTCAGTTAATTCTCGTTAATAAAAAATCATTTTTTTAAAAACTGCAGCCTTTTTTTTCAAAGTATTGTGATTACAAAATATTTCCTAAAAGTTCGCGGAGTAGACTAACAACAGGAGCAAGAAATACAAGGAGCGCAAAGGGTTAAAGTTTTAAAATAAATGTATGACAACTTTAATTCTTTATGGTCTTACAATGAGTTAAGCTTGTCACAGTTTTCTATCATGCTTAAATTTTCTATCAATGCTGCCGGAATATAATAGCTATTTTATATGTGCATATAAAATATTCTTTAAAATCCATAGGTATTGTCGCTACATGAATATTTATTTTTGTAGAAGATTCCAAAATTAATTTTAAGTAATTGGAGGGAAAACGAACAGAGTATTCATAGGATTTAAATTTGCAAGAAAATTATTATAAGAAACACAGTTGTAATATCAGTTACCTGTTTGTTTCGAATTTATATTGAGGCCTTCTCATGACTAATAAACGCGGAAGGATGTGTATGAAGACTCTTTTTACCCACGGTGCCATTTTGTGCGTCTGTGGGGACCGAAAGTGGACGTTGAGGACGACGACTGTCACGCATATACTGCAACAAAAAATACACAAACAATTGTTAGTAAAAAATTATCTTGAATTTAGTATCAAAGTAATGAATAATTCTCCATGCCCCAAAAACAGTGATAAATTTATTTTATTATTATTTTAACACTGATCGTACCAACACTTTATGAATATTTATACTTTACGTAGTCGACCATTTGACGTGATACGTAATAACGCTAATATCCTTTTGAAAAAATGCGGCAGATTCTTAATTTAAAATAGGAGACATCGAACAAAGCAGCTTTTAATTATTACTACAAAAAATTATATATTTTACCTTTTATTGAACTGGTCATTTCACTGCGTATGGTATGATTAATGTTGATTACCTGTCGTTAGCCATTGTTTATCGACGGAATTCAAATTTCTAACAATATGAATTTCTCATTTTGAATTGTTTCTTTTATTTCGTATGTCCTAATTAAAATGAGTGTATTAACAAGTATCGTGGTGAGTCTTTCATTAAATTTTTAATAAACGCGGGCTCTGTGTAATTGCAGTTTTTAATCAACGTACGAAATTCGACGATGTTTCCTACGTGTATAACGCAGAGGTATAAACAAATGTAGGAATTTCATTGAGTTACTTCATAATTTCACGTAGACGATTAATAATTGGGATGAAACAACATTCCGGTTCGAAGTTCACAACTTAATCTCGGTTTGAAACCGACGGAAATCGAATCAGATTACGATTTCGATTAATAATACGATTAATAATCCCAGACGAAATACAAAATCATCCAGGATTATTGTCAGTTTATAAATTTGCTGTTTCTATGACTTTTCTAATTTGTATATATTTTTCACATTTGCAAATTTATTTGTAATTTGAATCGCAAACTCCAGTTAGGAGCGAGTAGAAAAATATAAAGTCGTTAAAATTCAGATTGGAAAATAAAAAGTAATTTCGTTTGTAGAACAACGAAACTCAATCTATACTTTATATTAACACTAAACGTACCGTTATTATATCTACCATATTTAAATATATTTCATTAGTATTTTAGAATAATTAATATAATTAATATTTCATAAAATGAACACAAAATATCTACTCTACACCCTCTGCCCCAAAAGTAACCGGAATAGATTTAAATAAACACAAGCCTACTTCAGAATACTTGACAAAAATCACTTTATATACTCGAAATATTCTCCCCCAGTAGAAATATAACGATCTGCGCATTCAAAAAGTGCATCAAATGACTTTTTTATGTCACTGACTGAAATGATGCCGAGGTTGTTCGTCGTTGACCGTTGCACAGTGGTCGATTTCGCCGAAATCCTGGCCAAAACTATAAGGAGTTTTTCAATTTAGCTGAAAATTGGTATATTAGTATTATTTTGGTCGCTGATTAAGAATCCGAACTCAGAATTTCCAAAAACAAAATGGCGGCTCTAATATGGCGGGTGCGAGTATCGAAAAATTGTTGGATCGGCACGAAAATCAGTAGTCTTATGTTTTTCCAATCGCTGATTAAGAATCCAAACTCAGAATTTCCAAAAACAAAATGGCGGCTTTAATATGGTGGGTGCGAGTATCGAAAAATTGTCGGATCGGCACGAAAATCAGTAGTCTTATGTTTTTCTGGTCGCTGATTAAGAATCCGAACTCAGAATTTCCAAAAACAAAATGGCGGCTCTAATATGGCGGGTGCGAGTATCGAAAAATTGTCGGATCGGCACGAAAATCAGTAGTCTTATGTTTTTCCGGTTGCTGATTAAAAATCCGAACTCAGAATTTCCAAAAACAAAATGGTAGACACAGTATTCATTAGGTAAAGCACGAGAGCCCGGCTCTATGTCATAAATGCACTTCCCCGGGCATGGCGCGCGCGACAAACAAATAACAATAACTCGAAGAATCGCGAAAAGTCGCAAGAAAACTCAACGAGGTCTTCTTCGGGAAGCTTCAAAGTTTAATTTAAAAAAAAATATATTATGTTATTCCACGGACTTCTGCAGTTTTAATGATATTTATTGCAGCAGTCCCTGTATCCTAATACAAGCATGTCATTGCTGTTCCATCTCCGAATTTCCCTTTGCTTAATAAAAATTTCGGTCGAAGGAGAAAGATGAAACATTGTAAGGAACAAATATTTCCCTCATACCTGCAACTAGCCAGATTCTCATTAGAATCGTCAAAGATCTTTCGGTTTATGACGGTATGCGGTCGAGGTAGCCGCGGCTATCTATTGTTGCCTCGAAACAATAGACCACCAGCTTGTTTAAACTCATTCCGATTTTTAACCCCATGAAATAAACATATTATTTCGTTAATTGCCAGGTTGATCTTAGAGAAGGATTAGCAGTATTCATTAGGTAAAGCACGATAGCCCGGCTCTATGCATAAATGCACTTCCCCGAGCATGGCGCGCGCGACAAACAAATAACAATTACTCGAAGAATCGCAAAAAGTCGCAAGAAAACTCAACGAGGTCTTCTTCGGGAAGCTTCAAAGTTTAATTTAAAAAAAAATCACGGCAGCAATTTGCAGCATTCACAACTATTTCATTAGCAAAAGGAAAAAAATGTATAGGTTTTACGTTCAGTACCAACAGAGTTGTAAAATATTAAATAAAAAAATGAAACCAAGATATTTATAAATTAAAAGTATGATAAATAGCTACCAATACTGAAAAAGTGGATCAAACTTTAATTTCACATTGAAAACGTATTCTCAATTTCGACGTGAAAACGTTACATTATTTAAGTGCCAACTTTGACATTGCATATCTCTAAGAGTATTGTTCAATAAAAATTTTTATTAATGGAAAACAATGCTCTGATGTGTTACAAATCAAACGCAATTGCTAAATTTAGAAAATTCTAAAAAAAAATTTTGGGGTTTTGGCCAGGATTTCGGCGAAATCGACCACTGTGCGTTGGATGTCTTCGATTGATGCATAACGGGTTCCTTTCGTCGCTAAATGCATCTTTGGGAACAAAAAATAATCACATGGAGCCATATCGGGTGAATAATGGCAATGTTGAGGAAAAAAAATTTGATTTTTGAAACACCACGTCTGATCTCCAATTACAATGGTTTTTAAGAAGTTATCGAAGACATTCAACAGCAACGACGAGCAACCTCAGCATCATTTCGGTCAGCGACATAAAAAAGTCATTTGATGGACTCTTTGTATGCGCAAATCGTTGTATTTCTGCTGGGGGAGAATATTTCGAGTTATTAAAATGATTTTTGTCAACTATTCTGATGTACTTATGTTTATTTAAATCCATTCCGGTTACTTTTGGGACAGAGGGTGTATAATTCCCTTGTTATCTTGGAGGATTTATATAAAAAATGAGTTACCAATCAATGTAACTGCAAGTACAGTTCTACCATCAAGTTGTAAAAAGGGTCTTACAACAAGTAAGCTTCTCTTTTATTATTAATTTCTGTAATTTGTATAATATTTATTATTATTATCTCAACGTAATTATTATTTTATCTATTAAATTATTATTATTATTTTATCTTTTATATTATTTTATATATATTAATTAAAGCATTATTTTATCATAAAGGCTTCACGCGCAACGTAAATTCTTAGCGTATTTTTTTTTATCTTAAATAAAAATGCATATACGTTTATTATGCAGATTTCAATTATCATATAAAGTAATTCCCGTATTTATTTACACCTCGAAGAATTCTGTTTTAGGTTTCAGCGTTTGATCCAATTTCTCGAATCGGTATTTTATGAATCGAAAGGAACGAGGGGTGATCGCACCACGGAGGGCTGAGGCAAATTGCCATAACATATAACCGAGTAAGACTTCGAGGGAACGACTGAATGTAAATCTTAGAGGGCCATTCATAATGGAGATCCATTCGGCAATGGCTGGTCCTAGCAGTCCGTGGCAAAGGACAGGCCACGATTTAAATTGGTCCTACTTCCTTTGACTCGACTTGGAACCATTTATCGACTCCAAATTCGACTTTCCACGTTCTCTCCAAACTATCAGCTCTTTCTTCCACCCCTTTCATGTTTGCTCTTTTGTCTTCCATCGTGGAATCGTATTAGTCAATTCAAGTTAAACTGACGCTTTATTTCCGTGTTCTTTGGTCGACGTGTTTTATTGTTCTGATGTTATGATAGAGAATTTAGAGATTAAATTGTACTTGCCGCACTGTCATACTTTTAAATTAAAGAGATACTTTTCTTTTGGGAACAGATTATTAATAATTTTTTTCGTATTTAAGGATAAAGTTGATATGTTTGACAATTATAGTCATTTAGGAAATAAGATTATTGATATCGAGACTTCGATATTTTTTTTCATAATTTATCTATGTAAAAAAATTGATTTATGGAAAATGTTTCAATGCTTTTTCATTAATATCTTTTTCAGAGACATCATCATGTTTTATATTATTATATTTGTCTTATTATTAAACATTGAGACAAATTTAATTTCTTCAGCCACTGCTCGAAAGCGAAAGATGATTTGTCCAGACTTTTCTGATTTTCTGGATTATCTACATAGTAGCATTTCTCAAATGGTGTTTTCCAGAACTTTACGGATTCGTAGAAGGGTTTCATCAAAAAAGAAAAAATTTCTCTTTCGTTTCCAGATAAAAGTAATTACTTAAAATTATTTAATATCGAATCGGCTAACAATGGGATCATTAAAAAAAATATAACATTCTAGCTACCTATTGTATTAAAAGTAATTGAAATAAAAATACTACGTCACAATTTATGACAAATGGAAGAGTCATGTAATCAATGATTTCATTAATTCACGATACGATCATATATCTCTGTTTTATATACGAATTACAGTGATTAAAACACACATATATGTGTAGTGGCGTAAAAATGTTAGTGATGTGGAAGTATGAATGATATGAAAGAACGTGAGATTTGAAGGTGTGAATGCTACGACGTTCCGATACAAACTCTGTAAAAAGTGCGTCGCCGAAATCGCCGAGAACGAGCCGCGTAACTGCGTGAGAACGAAAAGACGGCAGTAAGACGACAGCCGTTAAAGACGAACGAGTGAAAGATTTTGCTTTATTGTTATTCACATATATATATATTCTTAAACCTTAATAAAATAATATAATAATATTAATAAATATTATTAAACATTATTCCTACAAATTTTGGGGGCTCAGCCGGGATTACCCAAGGATTACACACGGATTACCCACGATTTACGCACTAAAGAAAAGAAGGGAACAACGACACGATGAGTGAAGTCAATGAAATAGAAGAAGACCTTTCTGCTACTATAGTGGAAATGCCTCAGCAGAAAGACGTGGATAAGATGAAGAAAGAAGAATTAAAAGCTGAATTAATCAGACGCAAACTAAAGACGGATGGAAAAAAGTGTGACTTGATCGCACGACTAAAGGCGGCCCTAGTAGTAGAAGACGCAAAAGAAGACGAAGATGACGAATACAACGAAAGTGAGGATGAAGGTGACAGCCAAGACGAAGTCTGTTCAAAAGAGGAACAATATCGAAGAATAAAGAGGCAAACGCATCAGCTCACATTCAAGGACGTTGAAGAGTCGATGCAGACCTTTAGTGGTGATACTGCGTTAAATGTGAAACATTGGCTTGAGGAATTCAACGAAATGGCTGAATTATGCGACTGGACCGATATGCAGAAGATCATTTATTGCAAACGGTTACTGCGCGGATCAGCTAAATTGTTTGTGCGGTTTGAAAAATGTTGTAAGTCATGGAAGCAACTCGCGAGCGCACTTGAGAGCGAATTCTCAGCAGCCGTCGATACGTTCAAAGTGCACAAGCAACTTACTAAAAGAAAGAAGAACGCATCTGAATCTTATCAAGAATACATATATAAGATGTGTGAGATCGCTGCTCAAGCGAATCTAGAAAAGACCGCTATAATTAATTATATTATAGAGGGGATACAGGACGATGTAATAAATAAAACAATTCTTTATGGAGCTACCTCCATACAAGATTTGAAGAAGAAGTTTACCATATATGAAACCATGAAGGAAGCCACGCAGAAGAAGAGCACGAAAACCATGGAGGGTAGTGAAAAGAAGAAGCCGACGAACGTAACATCTCCGGAAAAAAAACGGTGTTACAATTGCGGATCTCCGAATCATGTTAGTGCGGAGTGTCCGTCGAAATCGAAGGGCACTAAGTGTTTCGCGTGCAATGAGTACGGTCATATTTCTTCAAAGTGTACCGCGAAAAAGAATGTGTCAAGCGTGGATGAGAGCGTCAAGGAAATTGCCGGCACGAAGAGTTCTAAGGACGTTATGATAAAGAACATTAAGTTTGTAGCCTTAGTCGATAGCGGCAGTGATTATACTTTAATGCGTTTGGATGAATACAATAGGATAGGCTCGCCGCAACTAGGTAAGACGAAAGTAATGTTTGATGGTGTGGGTTCCAAGAACAATCGGTCATTGGGTCAACTAAATACCGAAATTATTATCGATGACGATACATATCCTATTGCATTACATGTAGTACCAAATTCACTGACGCGACACGGTATTATCATTGGGAATGATTTTCTAGACACGGTTGAAATGCGTAGAAGGAAGGGACAAGTTTTCATTTCCAAAATAGACAATAGTAAAGACGATGACAAAAGGAAACTTGATAGACCGGAAGTTCTTGAAATCGATGCTATTCAGGAAAACAGTGACATCGATTTGTCACATATTAAAAGCATGAAGGATAGAGATTCTGTGAGCAAGATTATTGATTCATATAAACCGTGTAAAATACGCGACGTCGGTGTAACTATGAATATTATCGTAAGAGACGTTGAACCGGTATATCAAAGACCGCGCCGGCTCGCGCCGAATGAGAAAAAGATAGTCGACGAACAGATCGAGCGTTGGCTTCTAGATGACGTAATACAGCCATCGTATTCCGACTACGCCAGCCCAGTGGTATTAGTTAAAAAGAAAGACGGTTCTCACAGATTATGTATCGATTATCGGCGTTTAAATACAAAAATTGTGAAGGAACGGTATCCACTACCTCTTATAGATGATCAGTTAGACGCATTGCAAGGTGCTCGCATCTTTAGCACGCTGGATTTACGGAACGGATTTTTCCATGTTCCCGTAATTGAAGAAAGTCGTAAATTCACAGCATTCGTCGTACCTAACGGGCACTACGAATTTAAAAAGATGCCATTTGGTCTTTGCAACTCTCCAAGTGTTTTTCAAAAATATATTAACGCTATTTTTAAAGAATTAATAACATCTGAAACTGTTTTGATTTACATGGATGATTTGATTGTTCCCTCTGTCGATGTTCCAAGCGGTTTACAGAAACTCAAACTGGTTTTAAAGACAGCAAGTGAGTTTGGCTTGGAAATTAAATGGGAAAAATGTCAATTTTTACGAAGTAAAATAAACTATCTTGGATATATAATTGAAAGCGGAAAAATCCGACCATCGGAAGATAAAACAGCAGCCGTTGCAAAATTCCCGGAACCTAAGGATGCTAAAGCCGTTCGAAGCTTTCTGGGTCTAACGGGTTATTTCAGAAAGTTTGTTAAAGATTATTCCTTAATAGCTCGTCCACTGTCTGACTTACTTAAGGATAAAGTACCGTTCCGTTTTGATTATAAAGAGCGCCGAGCATTTGAACAGCTGAAATCTCTTCTTATTAATAAGCCGGTACTAAAATTATATAAGAACAATGCGGAAACCGAATTACACACAGACGCGTGCAGTTTAGGCTTTGGAGCCATCTTGATGCAAAAAGATAGCGAAACCGGTACATTTCATCCAGTTTACTACGCGAGCGGTAAAACCACGACCGCGGAAGAGAAATATTGCAGTTATGAATTAGAAGTACTTGCAATTATTAAAGCATTACGAAAATTTAGAATATATTTAATAGGTATTAATTTTAAGATAATAACTGACTGTAAAGCGTTTACCTTAACAATTAAAAAGAAAGACTTATGTGTACGCGTAGCCCGATGGGCACTTCTGTTAGAAGAATTTCGGTACACCATAGAACACCGCCCCGGAAGGAATATGGCTCACGTCGATGCCCTAAGTCGCAATCCATTATCTGAAGTGTTGTACGTGGAAGCAAGTGAAGAGACCGTACTCGCAAAAATTCGGAAAGCTCAGCAGAAGGACGACCGTCTACTCGCAGTTATGAGTACTGTGAAACAGGGCAAGACGAACGACTATTGCATAAGGAATGGGTTATTGTACAGAGACGTCAATGGTGATTTATTACTGGTGGTTCCAAAGGATTTGCAAGTGCAAATCATCCGTCGGGCCCACGAACAGGGTCATTTCGCGGTGAACAAGACCGAAATGTTACTAAGAAAAGACTTTTGGTTCGACGCAATGCGGAACAAGATTGAGAAAGTTATCCGCAACTGTGTAGATTGCATCCTAGCTGAGAGGAAGCAAGGAAGGCAGGAAGGATTTCTCTACAGCATTGACAAGGGAGAGGTACCCCTCAGTACCTATCACGTCGATCATCTGGGTCCTATCCCGAGTACCAAGAAGAAGTACCGCCATATTTTTGTGGTAATAGACGCCTTCTCAAAATTTGTATGGCTGTACGCCACCAAGTCCACGAGCACAGCCGAGGTATTATCACGATTGAAGAAACAGTCGGCGATATTCGGTAATCCGGATCGAATAGTCTCCGACCGAGGTACAGCATATACATCAGCTGCTTTTGAAGAATACTGTAAGGAGGAGGGCATTCAGCATGTTTTAATTACGACGGGCGTACCTAGGGGTAATGGACAAGTGGAGAGAATTAATCGGACATTAATACCTCTGTTGACCAAAATGTCGGCGCCAAAACCAGAAGAGTGGCACCGATATTTGGATCTTGCGCAGAGATATTTAAATGCCACTCCCAGTAGAAGCACGGGTACGTCACCGTTTCATTTATTATTTGGGACTCACATAAAATTTAAAGAAAACCAATCGATTCGGGAGATCGTTGACAATGAATGGATAAGATCATTCGAAGAAGACCGAAGTGATTTGAGAAGACGTGCACGAGAAAGCATTTACAAAATTCAACAAGAAAACCGAAAAAGTTTTAATAAGCGCAGAAAAGAAGCAACAGCATATAAAGAAGGCGATTTAGTCGCTATTAAGCGCACTCAATTCGCTCCAGGCTTAAAATTTCATAGTAAATTCTTAGGCCCCTATGAAGTGACGAAGGCCCTTCGAAATAATCGATATCTCGTGCGGAAGATCGGTGAACCCGAAGGACCATATACGACATCAACAACAGCTGATTTCATGAAGTCTTGGAATGACAAGGACATAAGTGACAATGTATCGACAGATGAAGATGACGAGACCATCTGAGGATAGATGGTCATAGTCAGAATGGCCGAGTGTAGTGGCGTAAAAATGTTAGTGATGTGGAAGTATGAATGATATGAAAGAACGTGAGATTTGAAGGTGTGAATGCTACGACGTTCCGATACAAACTCTGTAAAAAGTGCGTCGCCGAAATCGCCGAGAACGAGCCGCGTAACTGCGTGAGAACGAAAAGACGGCAGTAAGACGACAGCCGTTAAAGACGAACGAGTGAAAGATTTTGCTTTATTGTTATTCACATATATATATATTCTTAAACCTTAATAAAATAATATAATAATATTAATAAATATTATTAAACATTATTCCTACATATGTATTCAACATTTACAAAAATAAATTTTCCTTCAAAGTATACAAATAATTTCTAAACTATTTATGATGTGTATTCATGAAGCAAAGCAATAAAATGATGAGAATAAGTAATAGATCTACGGTAAATTACAGCACTATGGTTCTGCATTTCTTGGAAAAAGCAATAAAGGTACGGCTTAAATGCACGGAAGAAGCCGACCATCCCCTTGAAATTTCTCAGAGAAAAGGGGTCGGCCCGGAAGATTCCTCGGTTAACCTCCGCGATGGGTGGAGGCAGGGCTCGGTCGATGTTCCTGATTAATGTGTCACACCTACTGCATCTTTCTCCTATTCGAAGATATAGAAAGGTAAAGTACCATTAGGTAAGCACGAATCATTCTAACCACCTTTCTAACTTTTCCTTTTTTTCCCTTTCAACTTTTCTTTGTCCATCCTTTTTGAACTTTTTATACCTTTACTTGGCTTCTTTGATTTGTTCATTTTTAAAACTCACTGTCAAAATAGTTGAGATTTCGGTTGAACTTACTTGATGTAAATGTTATCCAATATCTTCTCTAGTTTGTAATAGTTATATTTACATGAAATACATCGATTGTTGAGTATTGTAAGCAAAAATATGTAGCGCAAAAAATACGATAAAATAATATGAGAAATTGTGTAGTAAATATAATAGAACTTTAATTATCCTAATTAATTCTATTTAGAGTCACCGATATGATAATGAAATTGTTTAGATAATCGAAGTTCTAACACTAAGAAATCTTAATTCAGACTTCAAAATTTAACGTTATATCAAAATGGATATGTCCTAAAGCTATAAAATCTTTTCTTCCAACAAAATCGAAAATATAAATATATTTTCAAAATTCTCTTTTTAAATGACCAGATTACAAAGAAGATAACGAGAGGTACTCCATGTTCACGTATTTCTTTCCGCGTGAAAAGAGCAAACGGTCAAAGACAAATCCTCCTTTGGAACGTATTTTCACTTCATACGAAGTTCCTAGAAGCTTTACAACAATAACGGCAATCAGCATTCCGTCGAATCGTGTTTCTTCTTTCGAGGCAAGTAACGGCGATTCAGCGTCACGAGAATCACCGATTTTCCGTTCAAACGGTTATGCATCAACGTTAATAATTCATCGGCGTGAGCGGAGGCATTGCCATTCAATCTGCGGCATGCGATGCTTAATCGTTCGTTACTACAACCGCCACAATTTTTCGTCGCCCTCCTTTCTCTTTTTCCCTCGACCGCTCCATTATCCATTTTCCATCGCCCTTTTCTTCCTCTCTCTTCCACCACTTTTTCCCTCCCTCTCTCTCTTTCTATTTTCCTCTTTTACCCTCTCTTTCTCCATCTTTTTTCTCTCACTTTTTCCTTCTTTCTTCGTCTTCGGTTCCTCGTTCCTTGCATTACTCCTCGCATATTTTTTGCAAAGCTCTCTCGCGCCCTCGCTTCTCTCACGAACCGTTCTTTCCTCGTGACTGATGGGCAACGATGATGAAGCGACTTGGAAATTTGTAGGACGGCGGTTCTCCAGCGTGACGTAGGAGATTCCCAGGAGGAGGAAGAAGAAGGAGAAAAAAAAGCATCGCGGATCGAAAGTGCTGAGAGCCGAGAGCCCTTTGAGGCTCCGCTTTCACCGAGAATCATCTAGTGATCTCTTTTTCACGGACTATGCTCGTCCTAAGACTTTGTGCATAGCAACGAGGCTTTGGTATTGCATCGGGTATCGATATATCGATGATGTTTAACGAAATTTCTTCTGTGTACTTAATCAGCTTGCATGAACGTGTGTTTTTAACCCCTTGCACTATAGGCAACGTCGCAAGAATTCATGCCTAAACTGAACGCCTGAAATAAGATATCTTGCGACTAACAAAGATTATCGCGCCAGTATTTACTTCACGGAATGAAGCATTTGTGAAACTCAAATGAATTTGAATCAAAGTCTAAAATTAATAATCCTGAATGGAAATACACTATCTCATTCGAAATATTAATACTTGGCCCGAAATTAAGACCACGAGTCAGACTCGTGATATTCAGGTTGGCCTAAAATTTTCATCACGAGTCAGACTCGTGAAAATAGTGCAAGGGGTTAATTGAGTCTTCTGATGTAGCGTTT
Source organism: Cerceris rybyensis (assembly GCA_910591515.1). Classification (NCBI taxonomy): domain Eukaryota; kingdom Metazoa; phylum Arthropoda; class Insecta; order Hymenoptera; family Crabronidae; genus Cerceris; species Cerceris rybyensis. The sequence continues at coordinate 20,809,550 of OU342790.1, forward strand.
TACAGATCTTAATGTTTACGTTGTATTTTGGAATTTTACTCGATTGATTTTCTTCGTACATTTGGAGTATCGTTTGTATACGATGCTCCAAGTGTTGATAGATCTTTGCAAAATATAGCAGTCTCTTTGCTGTTCATGTTTTTAAATTAAGAGCAAAATGGTGACTCTATGAAAGAGGCAATTGACAGAACTAATTAAACATATTTCTCTAGAAGTATATTTATTGCTTGCAATTAATAAATGTCAGTTTTTAATAGATGACTTTTTAGTTAAAGCTTACTTTTGCAGTAGATGGTATGTGGTTATTTGGAATAGAAACTTTAGACAAGCTGGCAATGAATAGATATATTTACTTTGTAATTATCTGATATATCTCTTTATTTGATATATTATTTATTTAGAAATCTCATGTAAAAGATACGGTGAACAATGTTGACTAGGTTTAGAATAAAACAATTATTAGCGTTGCAAAGAAGATGTTTAGTTAAATAGTTTGTTGATCATGTAAAATTGATTATTCTATGCCTAATCAAGAAATAATGGCCTGCGGTTATGTATAATCATCGGTCACAGAATGAACGATAATTTCAAAACTGCATATAATAAAAGAAGGTAATTGAAAAATAATTAATGCCACTGAAAAATTTATATTAAGTTCTTTTCTAGTATAATTACGTTATAAAATATCATGGATATAGTTCTGTCAAGTGTATCATGGTTATATAAGTATAGTCGTGAACGTTCGAGTGAGGTACTCTTTACACAAAAGAAAATTTTCCGAACGATATCTTATTAAGGAGACTCAGAATCTTCGTCTCGAGTGCTTTACATCCGGCTATTCCTCTGTACGAGAATACATCAAATTTCATAGTCCTCAAGAAGTAAAAAGCTTTTCTCTGTTCGAGGAAATTTTCAGCCGTCCAATCAATCGTGATATGTTGAAACGTATCTACCTATCTTTTCCAGAAATATTTATTCAGCGTCGAAAGCGTGCTTCGAGTATCAAATTTACAATCCTTTTTATCATATCAACCAATTCTATACGTAAGGAATACAATAATTCAATATAAGCCCTAACTAGAATAATGATAAAACAATTTTAATTTTTAATGTTACACCAATTTCTCATTTATATCTAAATATTATACTATAAAAGATATTTCACTTTTGAATCATATTTTATTTAAGGATGATTTGTAGGTATAATCGGAGACATGAGTATGTGAAATTTTGATTAAACCAATATGTCTCAATGTCTTTTAAAATATGGCATTTTTACAAAATGTCTTTTGTTCCCAAGCTTATTTTTAATATCAACCTTGTAATAAGATGGAAATTCATTTGATTTTAATTAATTTTTCAATGAAATTTTCGATATTTGTCACAATCATAAAAAAACTTTTGATAGTGGCTGTACCCTGAATTTAAGTATTAAAAAAAAAAAAACAAATACGTAAATTTCTTACATCAAAAAACACTAATACAAATTTTCTCAATGTATTTAAATAAAAATTAGAAGACAGATAAATACCACAGAAAATCATAAATTTGATTTTATTTAAGTAAATTAAATAAAATAAGTTAAATTTTTATCTGATGAAACGTGACAACATCGCAACATTTCGATAGTTGGTAGTCGTGAGTGATTCGATTTTGATCGCTCCAACTTTTCGACGCATTTTAGTAACATTTAAATTCACGCTGTAACATAGCCTATAGCATATTTTTAATTTGCTATAGTCGAGTTTAATTTTATTTCCCGTAGCTGTTTGCGAGGTTGCCATGTTTTCACTGTGAATTACGCTCTGCATTCAATTATACCATAAATATCACTTATTTTTATTATTTTTCTCTATAAATAATGTTGAAACCACTAAATGTTAATTGCTTATGTGGTGTTTACAATTTTGTGGATTTTTCGAATCGAATTTTTAATGATTTTTTTTACTTTAACTTGTCCTGATAACATGTTTTCCATTTAAGTACGTGTAAATTTGTTATAATTTAAAAATGTTATAACTTTGGAACGAGCTTGTGAAAAAATTTCTAATGTTTTGAGGCGTTTCAGAAGACTTATAAGAATAATATATAATTTTTTCAGAGGATTCTCATCGCTATTAATATACCAACAAAGCATCCTTAATATGGATGTATTCTTCCGAATTAATTGTATCGAATATGTACGATAATTAATCAAGATTCATTATAATAAATTACATAGGATAATTACAGCAGTACAGAAGTGTCATTAAATATTTTATAAATTCAGATTATTCTAACAATAAGTGGTGTACTGTATTTACTAGCTTATTACAATTCACAGTAGATGCTGACCTTTTTAATCAGACAGTGGAGCCAGTAGTACAGTCAGCTATTAGTCAACGTCTCTTCTCTTGTTAATATCGTCTTGGAAACTCCTTGGAAAATGGATGTTTCATTCTCATGGATTTCTTTCCAATAAAGCTTCAGGAACTTACGTACCCCTCTTTCGTAACATGATCTTTCCTTTCAGCGATCATTGACCAGCAACTAGATACTTTTTTTCAGACCTACGCACCCTATCGATTAATTGCTTCACGTTTGTTGTTAATCTGGAAGCTTTTAGTTGAGAAGTAGGAAACTTCGGCAGATCCGAGGGGAAAATAAATGACGTGTCTATCACTTCTGTCAATTCTATTTGTACAATAAAACCTGTATTCCCTTGATCGTCAAAATCGAAAATAATAGTTGTATCGTGCACAACAATGACGTTTTATTATTTCCCCTATACTTTAAATTAATAGTCTCCATTTTAACCGCAATTCAAAAATAAAAAAAAAGATTGAAATAACTGCATAATGAATTCGTACTAATCAACTAGAACAAAATAAATGAAAATGACCCTATGACGTTTACAAATAATGATATGACGGATATACACAATCGTATTTCGGATATAGTCGATCATATATCCAATATAGCGATAAGGTATATCTATATACAAAGATATAAAAGACTATATAACAAATATAAACAATGTTATGACGGATATAGACGATCATATGATCAAAAAACAGACATTGTTGAATAATGAATTAACGAAAAATCCTCAAAATACATGATGTCTTTCTAAAAAATCTTTTGCAGTGTTGTAAAAAAAAGATACCGCAGCGAGTTGTCCATGTATTTTATCCTTGCAATCAGCAAACCCTCGTATCTCCCATCGAAAATCACTTTACTAAAACTCCAAAGTTACTCGTTCCCAAAGTTGGCACGTTATTGCGACCGCATGAATCCTAATCACGTTTGAAAAACCAGCTCACGTACCTGTTCGAGCACACTCCGGGAAGTGACCGAAAGAGAAACTTATGGTGCTGTCTGAGCGATAACGCGAGCCTACAGCGTGAAAAGCCATGATATATACGTCTCGAAGAACTTTTAAGGCCGAATGGATAAGTGCTTGGTAGGTTTGTTTTTCCCTCCTTTTCATTCCTCGTATAAACGTGGGCCGTGGAGCGATTGCAGTCACTCCTCACGGGTCTTATCTGGGTTACTCTTTCAAAGTAGCTGCAAATCCAATTTCTGCTACGAGACGATGCGTTCATTTAGTATTCATTCGATCGTGAGTGCTCACTTCTAAAGAACGCAAATTGAGTGATCGTTAATTAAGTTTTAAGTGACGTTTCAGCGGCGCATCATTGTCCACGTCGGGAGAGGTTGCTTCTCAAGTTGGAAACTTTGCAGGGTTTTCCATTTTACCCTATTTTCTCGCAGAATAATAAGATTACGTAAGACGTTTAGACGTAGGTGTGCCTCTACCTTCACGTGGATCGGTACCTTCGAATGGCAGGGAAGATAAAACGAGAAGTGTTTACATATTCAAGTGAAATTGGAAGACGTAGTCGGACTTCAACACCATTTGGTGCAATTTTCAAGCAACAGACATTAATACATTTTCATGTTTTATATTTTCTGTAAAAATTATATTCTCTATTAACCCTTTGCGAACGCAGAGTTGTTGGAATACTGAGAGATTACAATTTATTTAGCGATTAGAAACCACTTTTTTTTACCAGAAACTTATAGTGTTAATGTATACAAATTATAAATTGATATTTACAAAATTATATTCTCATTTTTCAATTCTAATCGTGGATACAGGCCCTGATAAACTATAACCAATTTTTTTTCAGACCATATATTAGGAGTACCGAAAAGTAATCAAAATTGGAAAAGTGAAAACGTAATTGGATACGTTTTTCAACGAAAAAATCGAAGAACTTTTTTAAAACGGGAATCGAACAACTACCTTGACGCTGGCAAAAAGTGTTAGAAAATTATGAAAATTATTTTGTTGATTAGTATTTAAGATTTCTCTAATAAATAAATGTTTTTCGCCAGCAAAAAATTATTTTGATTACTTTTCGGTACCCCTAATATATGCGTTGGTGGTTCTCAAAGGTTTAAATTTTATTTATTTTATATTCGTATAACCTTTAAAGTTGAAATGAATAAATCACTATTTCAATGACAAATGTGGTATTATTATCTTAATGAATCAATACACCACCTTTTCTATAAACCAGATATAAGAATCTTGACAAACAATGCGTTAGTAGTTCTCAAAGGGCTACTTGTATTTCATTTTATATTTGAGTAATCTTTAAAATTGAAATTCATAAATCACTATTTCAATGACAAATGAAGTACCATTATCTTAATGAATCAATACACCACCCTTTTTATAAGCCAGACGTAAGAATCTTCAATTTACCATGAAATTCAGAAAAACAATGAAATACCTTTGTACCGAATTAAATGATATATCGGAGTTTCCATTAAAAATACATCACTCACTAATAAGGCCGGGAATAATTCAAAACCTTTTAATATTCAGTTTCAAATCCCTTTGTCTTTCGAAGAGAGATTCCACGTGATATAACTTTTCTTGCGACGAATCCCCCGGACACCGTTATCCAGGGTCTTCCGAGAAACGTTTGATTATATCAGGAGGAACAAAGCAAGAGGAAATTGCACGTTGCGATCTCATCCGGATTGCTTCCATCGAACGAACGAGGAAGCAGCGGCTGAGACGAAGAGAGAATAAGAAGAAGAAAAGAAAAAAAAAAGAAACGATGGAGGATCCAATCGAGGTATGGAACTCTGCGCTAAAAAATTGTAAAACTTCGTAACGCCTTCGTCTCGGCATTTAATACAAGGATCGGCGTCGTAACGGAGTCCGTGGCTAACGTCCGAGTTTCGAACTTGTTTAAAGTTCGAATGCGGTCCTATCAATTGCACGGAAAGTTCTTCCCTATCTCTTTTCCTTCTTCTCTTCTGATCTTTGTTCCCCACGGCCTGCCGCTATAATCTTTTCCGCGTTATTTCCTTTTTCCTCTTACTTTTCTACGTCCGTGGCAAGCACCGAAATATTTTTCCGATTTCCGAGATTTCCGGGGAAGAAGAGGGATCGATGCTCCACGGTATTTACTTTGAGGCATGAAAGAATTATGGCCAGACTGTTCCGTATGGATTTCCAGCGTTTGTTGGGTTTCATACCAGTCACGCAGAAACTAATTACTATTTTTACTTCATACCTTACTTAATGAATGCATATTCGTAAGGTTTGCTGTTAGTTTCGCAAAACATACAATAATTGTAAAAGGCATAATTAATGTATAATTAAGACGAAGTATTTTCATTATTGATACAACAGTTTGAAAATTATAGATAAAAATGCATGTTATTTGAAATTTTATAGTAAAATTCAATTGAAGAAGAAGATGGAAAGAATGTCAAATGTATAATGAGAAATGTGTGAATAAAAGTTAGTAGTGAATGTTCCCGAGTCGAAATATTAGTATATTTTTAAGTCTCCAAAGTCCTCATTTCTTTGATGTAGAAATTTTCCGCCTACAATTGAATGCGAATGTAGTTCTCAGAAAGTCTCAATGAGGATTTTGAGGACTAAACCGACATTTAAACAATTACTTTAATTCAAATAGAAACCTCAAAATTCTCAATGAGTTTTTTGAGGACTAAACCGACATTTAAACAATTACTTTAATTCAAATAGAAACCTCAAAATTCTCAATGAGATTTCTGAAGATATTATTAGAAAGTCGTACATAATTCGATCCACGTAAAAGCCTCAAGTTTTCAACTTGATAGTCCTATCATAAGATAGTATGGATGAACCATTGCAAATATGTTCTTTTTTTTCAATTATTCCTGAGAATTTATTTAAAGTGCTTTAAATTCCCAGCATAAAAACGTCAGTTTTACTGTAATGACACAACGTTCATAATATCCTAAAGATCATAGTAATATAGTCCATTATAGCGATGGTAATTGTTCTCGCACATACTTATCATTGTAAAAATAGTATAGTATACATTTATAACTAATTGAATAATTATTTCGGTTTTAATTGTACATTTATTTTAAGTATTTATAATTCTGCATGGATGTACCAGTTTTAGGCCTACTTATCATAAAATGAAGAAAAACGATAAATAATATTCATTTGACATCAATAATTATCCATTTGTATATTCTACATAACTAGATGTAACCAGTTATAGCTATTTATGTTAAATGAATATTATTTGTCATTTGTTTTTCATTTTATGATAAACAGACTTAAAACTGCTACATTTTTGCAATTTTCACCCCCTCTCCTATGCTCTTGAAATAGTTGAGAATTTTGAAGATTTATTTAGAGTTAAGAGGGTTTTGAGAACTTTTATGGGTTTAATTTTATTTTAAGTATTGAGACTTTTTACGATTAAAAATGAATTAATAAAGCCAGTTCTAGTCTTCAAAGTGCGGAATCGGCGCGTAACTACAACTTTGAGGACTAAACCTGTTTTTAAATTATATGTATTTACCGATCCAGGAATTCTTAGATAAGTCTCAAAATCTTCATTGAGGACTTCGAAGACGAAGACTGACTTAAAATTTCGTCTCGGGTTGTTAGAATCCATTGATTTGGATCAATAGTAATAACACTCACAAACGCACACCGACCAATTATTACTATATAATGATAAAAAGAATATTCGTTGAATGACTAATATGAATGAATAAAATACTAAATAAATTAATAATCAAAAGTGTCTAATGTTATAAAAAAGTGTGTTTAAGTAAGGTCTCTAACTGAATTTGTTCTAACAATAAGAACTTGAGATGGCGGTTCCAATTCTCTGCCATGTCACGTATCCCTATGGGGGGATTACAATCTATGAGCACTACCCCACAATTTATACGATTATGAACATTCGATAGGGCAAACTTGGAAGTTAGAAATCCTTCGCATCTAATTAGACTTATTAAAATTTCATCAGCAATTTCGAAAGTATCGTAAACACCCAAATCAATATACAAACTCACCATAAAGTCGTAACATCAACGACTTTGAAATTAAGCTTACCCTAAATTCCTTTAAATGTTTCCATCATACGCACCGTTGAGTAATTGCCAACGCGAGTGTTTAATCATCGATAAAATTGTAAGCACACACACACTTTAAACATAAGTTTGAAATTCTAATCAGTTTAACGAACATGTTCGATCAAAACTCAACAATTTCCCGTGCAAACATCCAAACCGAGCGTCATCCTATCTCAAACACTTCTTGAAAAAGCTCCTCAAAAAGATTCCTCTCGTCGACTTCGCAGCCGTTTGTCATTAAACGACATCAATCGTAAAGAACGGTATCTTCGTTTTGTTTACCCAATCGCTGCTGCGGACACTGGCAAAAGATTGATGGGGATTCGTGGGGACATCGTGCCCTCTTTATTCTTCATTTTTTTTATCCCCATCGGACCGATCGAACGTAACGAAGCCCCGTGTAAGACACTTCTCACGGGGCCAACTTTGTATTCGACACTTGCTAGCGAGTGATTAATTCGCGGGAGCTCTCTGAATACCGATGAATCGTCGCCGTCTGTATTTGCGGACTCGAGAGTCTAGGGCAGGGAAAGGATTAGTTTCCTCGGTGCAAGGAAGAAAGAGGATGGAAAAAAAAAGTAAGCGCGCTCGATCGTGTCGGTAGTATTTGAAAGTTAAATCGCGCTCAACTTGCAAATCGTTCGTTTCGCGTCTGTCGAAAGGGGAGCAGGCAACGAACTTCGTTGATTACTCCGTGCCGCTACCACCGATTGAATCTTAATCGGACGGTATCGGCTCGATCTAGGATTTTTTGATTCTGGCGAATACTCCGCTAGTGTTTTCTGCTCTTTTTTTCAATGCTTGTTGTCGATTTGCTTTCGAGTTTTGATCGATGAAGTTATCGGTTATGAGATTTTATTGCACTTCGTTTTTCGTGAAACAGTGCTCGTTGTTTGATTCAGTGGCAGCAAGAGAAAATGTAATTGTTACGAGAAAATTGTGGTTTTCATGAAAAATCAGGATTTTGCAAAGTTTTATTGCCTATTTGTAATTTCTTTCATGTGGGAATTCTTTGTCTTTTTTGAGATAGTTTTAATGGTGTGATTGGTGCGATTAGGATCTCTTGTTTAATATGGGTTGAGAGCCATGGAGGTGTATCAGGTTGAAAAAATAGAATTTGTTAGATGATTTATGTCGCTTTTGTTAGATGCTTTGCATCTCCTGTATTAGATGCGTTCCATCTACCTAGATTTATTAGCTAAGGATCTGGGTGAAATGATCTTTTAACTCCTCCTCTTCATCACAAATTATATTTTGATGTTCAGTATTCTTAAAGCTAGAACTACCAACATTCAATATAATATATTTATATATATTAAATAAATACTTTAGAGAAAGAGGAATCCAAATGTAGAAACGATGGTTAATTAAGTAATTAAGACTTTATGAAAAGGGATATCAAATATTTCCTCTACGGCTCTCCTATCAATCTGAAAAATTTTTGGAAAAAATGAGGAGCAAGTCATTTTGACATGCTTGGTAGTTCCAGTGTTAAAGTTCCTCAATTCAACTGCAATTAAGAATAGCTTAACGAAGCACTTGCTAACAAAACAATTATACAATAAACATAAGAGAATATATACAAATAGAGGGGTAAAACGGAACTGTTCCAACAGGCAAACAGATAAAAACATCGATTAGCAGCACTAAGAGACTATCTTTGAAATTTACTTAAACCTTAGAAATTTAGCTAAAAGCCCTAATGTCCACTATCAAACTTCAAACACTCCAAAATCCCCAGCAATTAACTCTCGAAAAAATGTAAAGTCACGATTATCTCAAGGAACGAACACACCAAGTGGTAATTGTAATTATGAGTGCCCTTGACACCGGTCCTTTTCTCGAGATTCTTTCTAATTACCTGTATATCTACAATGCGATGCTCGGACTATTTACCTGTTTCTTTATTCAAGACTGTATTATTGCTACGATTCTACTGCATGCAAATGCTACTCGTTTTGTCCGTGTTTCCTGGAGAATACGCGTTTCTAAGAAACTGAGACTTTGGAGCCTCAACTTACTTCTGCCGTATTTTGACATCGAGATACTACTTTGCTTTGGAAACGGGTGGTGAAACTTTCAACATCGAGGAACGGGAGATTGCTGTCTCTGCTTAAAATACTACAATGAAGGGATGGAAGGGAACAGGTGCCTTTCAAGGCGATGAAATTTACTTAGCGAGAATAACGACTGTCCACTTGAACCAAACGCTGTGAGAAGAGTAAAAGCGAAGAAGATGGTTCTTGAAGAGGGAATGATGCTGACGCGGGGATAATCTATTCGTAGTGTAAGAAAGGAATTTTTAAAATTAATAAACTGTTTTAATCCTCTACGAACCGTTTGAACTTTGAAATAACACAAAACAAATCTAATTGTAAGCTTCTATTTCTTAAAATCAATTTTTTAACTTTCTCACGTATTAAAATCTAATATTTAGAAATCATGAAATGCTTTAGAATTCAATGTTTCAAAATTAAGTTAAATCTATTGTGTATGAAGGAATGAGAGTGTGAATGGATATGTGTGCTTGAGGATGTCTTAAAACAAATGAATGCGAGAGCGAGCGAGGGTGGAAGATAAAAACGGGACGATAGTCAGTTGGCATATGACCGTTGAGCGTAAGAGAGTATATCATATGTGATCTTTTTTTTCATTGTTATTTTCGTAATAAATACACTTTAATATCTTGTATTTATCTGGTGCCCTTCAACCCATTCCAACATTTATGACAGTTTTTTTAGCTTTTTCTGATGTGCTATTATGCGACTGATCTGCGGCTGACGCAGAAAATTCGGACAATAGAGGGTTAAGTTTAAAATTAGTGAGTGCGGATTGTGTATAAACGAGAGTGGATGTTTAGAATGCGTGATTTGGAAGACGGCTAATTCTAGAGGTAGCGTAAATAGTTAGTTTGTGGATAAAGAGAAAATGAGTAACTACAATACGAGAATGCACGCTGCGAGAAAAAAAAAACGAACGGCGAGAAAAAGTATCGAGGGTGGATGCGAGAGTAGCTTTTCAGAACGAGTTTAGTTGAGAATATACCGTGAACTGAGAATAAGCCGTGAGTGTAAAATATACCCTGAGTGGGGAACATACTTTGAGAGAGTGATAGAGTTTTTGAGAGTTAGAGTATGTTGCGTTTTTATTTTTAGTTAGAGTTAGTTAATGTTTAGTGAGTTTCATTATTGTACAGTTTTACCTAATTTTAATAAAGTTATTTACTGTTTATCTTCATATATTTAATTTTCACGTTGCGATTCTGTTAATTTATTTATATATAATTTAAAGGAATTTGATCGATTGTATTAAAAATTCGAGTACTCTATATTATTTGGGGCCTCGTTCGGGATTTATTGGAATAAAATATCGTTTCTTATTTTTTTATTTTGTCAGCTTTAACTGTACAATTACTTTTCTTGAAACCTACTGTTGTAGGAAGCACAGTGGTTAAAATGTATTAAATAATAATTTTTTAAATATCTTTCAGAGAGAAGGTGTCATTGAAGAGCTATCGAAAAGAGCAAAACTGTATTGTCGAGCTTCGATACAATTTGCAATATACTTGCTTCTACTCCAAAGTCGCTGTCAAATTTTTCCATTGAATTTTTGAAAAATTCGTTGAATACAGATCATATCTGTAAATCGACTTTCTCGTGGGTCGAATACTTTACGAAGCGGAACAAAATTCATATATCTCCGACGATTTGAAAAGATCATGGATTTGCGGTCCTCCATAAAAGTTGCTTGGGATAGAAGGAATACCATTTTCCGAGCGAACTGTCATTTCTTATTACTTCTATTTTTCGCGGCTGTAAAATATGCAAATTTATAAATTGAATTTTACATACTACAATTTCATTAATGTCAAAGTGATAGGAGCTGATATTTGTCATTGAATATGATACTGTAATTATTATTTTAGAATGAGGTAACTCTTGGAGATTTTTTGTCAAGATACGATCTATCTGAACTACTGCCAGAAATAATTTTGTGTCAAAGTACACTCTTTGAAGTCTAATAATTATTACATACATTCAACTTTAATACTAAAAGTGCCAAGGCCGTCAAAATGATCGTTTTTCCAGTTTTTTCTAAAAGTTCTTCAAATTAATAGGTATACTACAAAATAAATAGTTTATCTTATAAAATAAATATTGCAGGGCGAAAAGTCTAATGAAATACTCTAATTCGACTAGCCACCGAATATATTACTAACTGCAATATTAAAAACTCTATACTTCTCACCATTCTTCTTGCTATTTTTAAAATAAAGATAAAATTACTTTCACAGCAAGATCTACCATAATCTCACGTATAATTATCAAAATTAATTATTAAAAATTCGAAACATCACGTATGACCTGTTACATTTACATAACGGGATCCACTTCGATCATTTTTATTTTACATAATGTTCGAATTTTTAATGTGGAAAAACAATGAGCGCGTCGAGCGAAGGCGTAAGTTAAATTGCATCTAATGGAGAGGAACGGTACTTCGGGACGACGAAATGTAGTTACTTAACCCAGACTAACGACATCATTGCCCACTTGAACGGGTCTCTATGAGAAAATAGGAGAGCCGACAGGGCACAGAGAAGCTAGGATACAGGATGAGGAAGACGAAGAGAGATGTAAAGAGAAAATTCACAAGTTGACAGCACCGAGTCGTGTGCCGTGCTTCCGTCGAGGTATTAATATTTGCGCGGTTCATTTAACGTGCTAAACTAACGAGATCTTCACGATTTCGACTGAATTAAAACCGCTTGAATCTTCTCGCTTCAACTAATTCCCCTTTGCAGCCGAGTTTTTGAGGTATATCGGTCAATACGCGATTTCTACTGAGGCGATTTGCTTAAAAAGCGGTAGAAAATTAAAGGAAAATTCTCGGCCTCGGAAAAAAGAATTTTTCTTCTCAAACTGATCAAACGGACCGGTGAAGTAGAAAGTAATTGTAGAGGGTGAGCGATTTTTTGGATGAAATCAAATTTCAATAATTATCTTTTTAATAAAGCATTTAAAAAAGGTAATACAGTAAAACTTGTTTTTGTGCGGTAGATAGGGACCGCATAAAAGAAACCGCACAAAAAAAGAAATATTCAGAAATTTCACAAACACTTACAACAAATAATTTTTTACAACATATTAGAAAAAATTTTTTTTTATGCGGTGGATAGGGACCGCATAAAAAAAGTCGCGCTTGGAAAATATGTCAAAGATTTATGAAACACTGAGAAAGTGCTTTCAAACAAAAGTAATAATTAAATTATACATGGAAACGTTAAAAAAAAATTAATTTCTCATTTTACACATGGAGAAATTTTCAAAATGCACATAATTTACTGCTGCTCGTCGTAGTCCAAAACGCGCATCTTCTTGTGATGCGTATTCTGCTGATAACAAATGAACATTGCATCTGCAGTCGAACAGCGCTTTGTAGTGTACATGTGCACACTGATAGAAAACTTTGCAACAGTGTATAATGCCAACACCGATGGAATTCATATACCGCACAAAATAAATCGCACAAAACAAATTGCACAAAAATAAAATCGTATAAAACAAATCGCACAAAAATAAAATCGCATAAAAAAGGACCGCACAAAAACAGGTTTTACTGTATTATGTTCACGATTTAATAAAGAGATTGATAAGATTATCAATATGATGTAAATAATACACCGATTTCGTTTATGATCAGATCCATTGATTTCTATTGATGTTAACTAATTGCAATGCATGTTATTGTGAGTTTGAAGAACAAAATAAATGTTCAAAATTACTAAATCCTTTGGTGTAATGTTTTTTCATTGTAAGAGAAATTATTGGTTCGTTAAAGCGAGCTAAAAATTGATCGTTTAACGAAGACACGAGACAATAATGACCGTGGGTATCGTTGTGGAACGCTATGATATAAAACGATTAAGGGTCATAATGTTCTGACCTATATGGAGAGGTAATTTTCGCATTAATAAAGCGTCAGTATAATTAGATAAATTTCATAATCAAAATATGACTATAATCTCGATTATATCTAATCGCTATATTTTCTTCCAAAGTGGAAAATACTGATCAGAAACGAAATATTTTAAACCTCTCTGCAAATTGTCGTTATTCTTAGCTTGTAAAATTAATGCTAATGATTATTGGGTAGTAAAAAATGTCATTTTTACAATTAGCAATATTGCGACTGTTCATTTCGATCTTCTTGGATAATAAGATGATTTTTCAGAGTATTTATTTTATTCAATCGTTGGTTATGTACGGGAGGTTTTTCCATTACCGTCTTAAAAGGTCAGAATGTCTAATAGCTCGAAAGAAGTTCTTAAAGTTCAGAGGAAATATTCTTAACGTTCTTTCCCTCGGTTTGCTGAATTTATGATCGTGCTTTTAAAAATTCTGAGACGTCGCAAGATCTTCATCGTACACCGATTTTGACTTTTCTTATGCTCTTGTGAGATAAAACTGAAATTCTTTGAACTGCGAGAGTCTTTATTCTGAATTTCTATCTTACAATTAGCGTGAGGAATATGATTGCAAATTACTCGATACAACCTATGTAACATATACTAATTATCTATGATTTTACATTATAAGAAATTATTAATCTCAAAATATACTTGACAATTTTTCCAACAATCCTGTATTTGCTAAATACATTCAACCTTCCACCATAAAATATTATAACTCCATATTCCCATAGAATCCATACACATCAACATCCTATTGATGCCTATTCCTAATTTTCGATTTCCTGAACATTGCATTTCAATTTACAAAATCTATCTCCGCCAATATGAACGCAACTAAAAAAAAATTATCGATCCGCATAATCTCTGATCACTTTTCTCCTATCGTTAAATCTCTTTCTCTACACCACGATTTCGAAGGTCTATCTAAAAGATGTCTCTTCTGCACGAGTCCATTTGAGGAATTAAATTCCTGTGCTTTCGATTTTTCTAAGCGATTCTACCGAAGACGGGAATATAAAACGATTAAAGGACTTAGGTTCGTTCGTTTCTCTTCAGGAAAAACGAGAACGATAAACTTTGGACTGACGGTAGATCGTAAAATGTGTAACGCTGTATCAGGCTGGAAAAAGGTCTGGTCGTAACAGTCCCGTCATGCTGTACCAGTCCATTATGATTCGATATAAAGCTCGATGGTATTTACAGGTTAGAAATGTGCCTCACGTGCTCGCAGGCTCTTACCAAGCTTTTTCCGCAGTGGCTTGTCTTCCAGCAGGAAGATTCCCCGTAAAGGTAATCGCAAAGTTATGGCGAGGTTACGCTACCTGACTCGCGAATTGTTGAGGGAGGCTGACTTCTCCTTTTTTACGAGTAAGAATATCACGGAGAAGTTCGACTGACAAGGAGAACGCAAGGCCTTCGGGTCACCGATTTTATTGAAATTTTACATACTCGTAGAGTAAGTCGTACTGATTAAGAATATACCCTATTATAGGGGCAGACGGTCAATAGTTTTTAAGATATTTGTAATTAAAGTTTCATTGGCATTCTCATAAAAAAACTGTTGAATGCAGTAGCAATATCTACCGTGGCAACAATGTCATCTGAATTTTTTGTATCTCCCGAATATTTTCTTAATATTTTTTAAATATTTATTTTATATCTCCTGAATGTTTTCTTGATATCTTTTTACCTTTGTTTTACATCTACTGGAGGTTTTCCATACCTTTTTTTTATATTTATTTTATATCTTCTGGAGGTTTTCCTGACCTTGTTTTACCTTTGAAAATACCTTCAGAGGACCTGAAATTTAGGTCTAAAATAGGTTGATAATACCTTCAGGGAACCTGAAATTTAGGTCTAAAATAGGTTGAGAACACCTTCAGGGTACTTGAAATTTAGGTCTAAATTAGGTTGAAAATAGCTTCAGGGGACCTAAAATTTAGGTAAAATTTAGGTCTGAAAGAGGTTGAAAATAGCTCTCAGGGGACCTGAAATTTAGGTCTGAAAGAGGTTGGAAATAGTTTCAGGGGACCTGAAATTTAGGTCAAATTTAGGTCTGAAAGAGGTTGAAAATAGCTTCAGGGGACCTGGAATTTAGGTCAAATTTAGGTCTGAAAGAGGTTGAAAATAGCTTCAGGGGACCTGAAATTTAGGTAAAATTTAGGTCTGAAATAGGTTGGAAATAGCTTCAGGGGACCTGAAATTTAGGTAAAATTTAGGTCTAAAATAGGTTGGAAATAGCTTCAGGGGACCTGTAATTTAGGTAAAATTTAGCTCTGAAATAGGTTGAAAATAGCTTCTCAACCTCTTAAGTTACTCATTTGACCTCGGACCTACTGTTTTAGGTGGGCTTCGAACCACCAAGGCTATCACATATTAATTAATAATTTAGGAAAAACCTTCAGGGGACTTGAAATTTAGGTCTAAAATAGGTTGAAAATAGCTTCAGGGGACCTGTAATTTAGGTAAAATTTAGCTCTGAAATAGGTTGAAAATAGCTTCTCAACCTCTTAAGTTACTCATTTGTCCTCGGACCTACTGTTTTAGGTGGGCGTCGAACCACCAAGGCTATCACATATTAATTAATAATTTAGGAAAAATTTCCAATAGATGGCGAGGGAAGATTTTAGCTTGCATTCAAAACAAGTTTAATTATCAGTGAGGACGTTCACTTGAATATGTTATTCTTCTTCAGCAGTAAATTCTCCCAATGTTTTCAGTGATAATGTTACCGCAAATTATGCAGACAGTAGTAAAAACACTGTTCTACATAGAATATTATATCTTATTAAAAATATAATTGTGGAAAGTGTTCATACAGAAGAATTTTGTGTACTCTTAATTTGAATGTCACTGATACTGTGAACTACAGAAACAATTGGCATGTGCCATAAAAAAAACGACGAATGAAGATAATATTCGGATGGATTTACATTAAAAGAACGTGTTGAGATGTTGTTAATTCCATCGAATTGATAGAATCTCGACGTTTCACAACCACTGACATTAAAGTATTAGAGTATTACATTAAAGTATTTTACATTAACATAATTCCGTGATTCCGTCGAGAGAAGGATCGTCCCTGATATGTTTCTCCTGTCGTAAAAAGGATTGCATGTACTTTTGTTGTCCGCGCGATGCATTACCAGTCGGCCTCAATCCGAGATAAACCTGGATCGCGAATTCACGTAAGGATTTATATTGTGTGTAGGTAGATTCAGTAGATTCTCAGCATTCCTATTTTTATCTAAAATTGCGAAAATATTACCAAGGTAAAAAGTGTCACGCGGAATGTGGCATAACGTTTACAAATAATATTTGAAAATTGTCCGGAACGAAGTATACTGAATTCGACAGATAAAAATTAATGTATGATTTGAATGAATTATTATTAATTCCGGTCTAAGGTAAAAGAAAGAATAAGATCGTCATTATCGAAAAGTGTGAAGAAAGAGCCCTGAAATCGTACAGACTTTGAATTCCAGAAAATTGACGAATGACAGAAAATTGGAAAAGATAAAATTGAGCAATTTTCTGGAGAATCTACATTCGCTGAAAAGTATTGATTGCTCCCATCTGTGTACCGAAACTATGATAAGAAATTGTATTAGTAATTTTAGAAAACGGAATATCAAGGAAATATTGACCTTTAAAAAAAAAGAAATATTTTTAAAGAGGTCCTAAAGAATCGATTGAATTTAGAGTTACCTGCCATAAAAGTATTGATTGGAAAGATATTTTCAGATCCTTTCTATTTTGTTTTGTCAATTTTATTCGAAGAGCACTGTCGAAGAGCTTCTTGAATTTTTTAACATTATTCTGTCTCGTCGGCGGATTATTTTGCAATAAGTACAACGTGCTTCCTCCCCATTGCCATTGTATCGTGCTTCTTAAAATTCCTTTTCCTTGTTATCTCCTTGCTATTATTATCGCTATTATCATATTTGTTTTAAATGACACTTTATTAACTTTCAACATTTCAACAAAAAAGTAATATTCAACGCGCCATAATATTTGAAGCTTTATTAAATTCGAAAAGCATCTGTTAAACGAACAATATTATAGAAATTCTGCATTTAAGGTCGGATTAAAAAAATATTTATATCAGTGCATACCATGATTTTATATTTCCATGGCTCTCACAATTTTTCATTGAAGCGCGAATAAAAAAGAAGCAAAGAATATAACACCGCTTTTCCGTTTTAAAACAAATATCACACATTTAATAAAACAATCTCTCCAATTTGTGGTAGTACGATTTTGAAACACGAAATTGACGACATAGTCAAAATAAATTTTTCATTGTAAACAATAAAAGAGAATATTTTATAAATAAGAAAATGAGAAAGTCGATACGAAAATGTTTTTCTCGTTTCCGGTTGTTGAGAAATGCAATTACAAGATCGAAATGAAGCTTAAGCTGAAAGTAAAAAGAAAACAAAGTAGTATTCAACCGTCGAGGCAAAAACATCTTCCTCATTTTTGTTCGAGAGTAGTGCAATTCGTTGCAAGACAATTTTTCAAATTCACGATAAAGGGCACAAAGACGCAAAGATCGGTCGCGGAAGTGGCGGTAATGAGAAACGAATTGCCGTGGAAATCATTTTCAAGCGAGGATGTGACGTCGGTACAAATGACGATGGAAGAAAGCTGCACCAAATCGTAAAGCACGATTTTACGACCGAATGAGAGCATATCGGGTAATTACGATCTTTACACGTAATAGCGCAGTTATTTTCCAGCGACCACTTTCCGCTTTCCACTGGCTATTTCCCTCTGTATCTTCGTTCACTCACAATTAAATTCAATTATCCCTTACTTCGACGCACTCCATGATAATTCCTAATTTTAACTTCACTCGAGTAATTTTCTTCCATCCAAGAACAATTTTCACGAATTTTTAACAATCGATACTAGGAGAATATGCATCCTTGATGTAATAAAAAAGTATATCGAGTTTTCCTTGTTTCCAGTGGAATGTTTTCACGAGCAATTACTTCACAAATTTACGTTTCACGGAGACAAGACTAAATTAGATTCTTTGCTCTCATTTGCTACTTTAATTTTAAGCGCATTGCTAGAAATTCCTTTTACAGTATATTCTCAAAGTAATCGAAAAAGTGCACACCTTCGACTGGATTAAGAATAAAGTAGAAATTTTTCAAGTAATTTAATCGCGACTAAATCCAAGTGTCAGGTAGGAATTAATAAGATGAAATTTCAATTTCGCAGGGACGAATAGGAGGAATTCAAAGGAATTCCGTGAATACAAGAATAAAATGTGAAAGGAAAGAAACGGGAGAAGATAATGGAACGTCAAAGGCAGAATTATTGTACGCCGGGCGACAGGATCTTCAGCAATTTCTGCCACGAAGTACAGAGATCTCTTTTCAACGTATTGTCCGAAGTAGCGATCGAAGCTGCACATAATAGCAGCAGGAATTGAAAGGGCAGTTCATTGTTTCTTTGTTTACTGATTGTCTATAGTCGTAGTACAACGGTGGATAACATCGTCCCATTTCTCTAACGTTGGTTAGAGATTATTATCCAATAATATAAACGAACTTCTTTTGTTCAAGAATAATTACAGTCCCGTGTGTTTTCCTCATGCTTTCTCAGCTTCGAAAAAAGTCGATGATAATAAAGAATGTAATTTAACCTTTCTCCAACGTACAGTATCGTATTTTTTTTTTTTTTTAATTTTAATGCACCTTGAACTGAACAACAATCGCGGCTCTAAAAGATTATGAAACAAATTCTGTGGCCGTCACGGCCTGAAACGACGACCGGACGCAAACTAAATCAACGGGTGACGCTAAATATTTATGGAGAGCAGAAATTCATTAAGTCTCGACCTGTAGACTGCTCTCCAATTTCTCGACGAATAGAATTTCCCTCGTTGAAAGTGGCACGACGGTGCTGCTGTATGCATGCGCGCTTCTCCAAGAGGCCGTGCCGCGTCTTTGTGTCCTTTTAACGATCACAAAGTCATCATCGTTAACTGAAATACGGTATTCGCGAAAATCTTGCGAGTGTAATTCGGAATTCGTTGAATTTTAAGCGTACACTCTGCTTTTGTGTTTTTTGGGAGATGGGTATTATCATGATTCGTCGGTGGGCTTTGTTCGTGCTAATTGTAAGTCAAACGATGTTGCTGAAGAACGTGTTTTGCCAAAAGCTTTTTTTAATCGACGACAACTGATTTTTTGTATTGTATGAGTTGTGTGAATTTTTGACATTTAAATTCTCAAAAATATTAGATTGCATCCTTGAAAGTCGAAAAATTAGTTGAAAAATCCTGGCAGCCACCCCCCCCCCATACACGTTTTTCCTGTTATTGCGTCATTTAATTTTTGATAGCACTGTTCTAATTAATTGGTGACAAAATCTCTATTCAACGTAAAGGAGGGATAAGCAGCTCTTTGTAAGAAAAATATCTGTATTGTTTATCGATCGACAATTTATATCTCATCGGAGAATTTCTTTCCGTCGTATTTAGAGAAATTTACATAACTTCATAACATAAAATATTAATTACAACCTAATTAACCCTGTATAGTACGAATTTTTTGGCGTGTCTGAAGATCAGTTTCAAGATACAATTAGAAAATGATAAAAATACAATTTTAAATGATGGATTAAATCTAATGTTTAAACATTGTATTGTAAATAAATTTGACTTTGAAGAATAGAAGCTGAGATGTGTCTTGCGTTACCTCAAGGTCACAGGGCCCCATATACGGTTAATACTACTTTAATAATTAAGATGTTTTCAACACGATTAATCCAGTAAATCCTAAAGTTCTAATCAAGTAACTCTCTCAATTTACAAGATATCTAAAGCGAAAGAAAAATCCGTTAGTAATTTTACAAATGTTTACAAAAACGTGGTGAACAACTCATTTTGATCATCTTGGTAGACCTAGCATTAAAAATGCCGCGAACGTCTCCCTCGTGAACAATACCGATTGTATATATACTTATTCCACGATTTCGAAGACCTCCCCAAGAATTTATTCCGAGAGCAGTCACGGAGCAACGATCCTTTTCACTCGATGTGCAATCTGCTCTTCATCCGTGCCACAGTATATCCTAGTGGAGGCATTTGGGTAGCCGGAATTTCAAGACGCGCAAGCTCCAGAATTTTGGTCGCAGAAGTAGTCGGCAAGTGCGGCAGTTAGGTCGAGTCGGTATCATGATTTGGGAATCGTGCCACGCTTAAATTGGATTCTACTCTCATAGGAGTAGCCGAGTTAACGGGTTCGCGGTCGGCAAACGGAAGTCTCCTGGCACTTCCTTCGCCTTCCACCGCCTTCTGCCGCTTTCCTCTGCCTCTCTCTGCCTTCCTCCAGCCGACTGGAATTTCCAATCTAGTCCGCATCGAGGGAAGGAAGGAAGGGACCATATTTAGGGCGGATCTCGTATTAAATTCAGAATACACAAGATCCGCGCACGTTGCGCCGAAACCCTGCCCTCTGACGCACTGGATACGTCGCTTGCAATATCGAAATTTCCTGAAGTCTTGTAGAAGATTGCAAATGATATCGGAAACGGGTGTGCAAAGTGTGTCGACGTTTGTTGATGTAATTAGCGTGGGAGGCTAGTAAACGCTATGCCAGAAAAGAAAAAGGATATCTGCCTGTTATGATCGGAAAGATGTCGGAAACATAACATATTTTATAGGTCCAAAAGAGATGAATCTGAAGAGATTATAATGTTAACATTTTCCTAAAAAAAAGATGTCATAAAGATAACATATTTTAGAGGTCTAAAAGATATCATAATGTTAACATTTTCATTAAAAAAAAGATGTCATAATGTTAACATTTCCATAAAAAAAAAGATGACATAATGTTAACATTTTCATAAAAAAAAAAGATGACATAATGTTAACATTTTCATAAAAAAAAAGATGACATAATGTTAAAATTTTCATGAAAAAAAAGATGACATAATGTTATCATTTTCATAAAAAAAAAGATGTCATAATGTTAACATTTTCATCAAAAAAAGATGTCATAATGTTAACATTTTCATCAAAAAAAAGGTGACATAATGTTAACATTTTCATAAAAAAAAAGATGACATAATGTTAACATTTTCATAAAAAAAAAGATGACATAATGTTAACATTTTCATAAAAAAAAAGATGACATAATGTTAACATTTTCATCAAAAAAAAAGATGTCATAATGTTAACATTTTCATAAAAAAAAAGATGACATAATGTTAACATTTTCATAAAAAAAAAGATGACATAATGTTAACATTTTCATCAAAAAAAAAGATGTCATAATGTTAACATTTTCATAAAAAAAAAGATGACATAATGTTAACATTTTCATCAAAAAAAGATGACATAATGTTAACATTTTCATAAAAAAAAAAGATGTCATAATGTTAACATTTTCATAAAAAAAAAAGATGTCATAATGTTAACATTTTCATCAAAAAAAAGATGACATAATGTTAACATTTTCATCAAAAAAAAGATGACATAATGTTAACATTTTCATAAAAAAAAAAGATGTCATAATGTTAACATTTTCATAAAAAAAAAGATGACATAATGTTAACATTTTCATAAAAAAAAAGATGACATAATGTTAACATTTTCATAAAAAAAAAGATGACATAATGTTAACATTTTCATAAAAAAAAAAGATGTCATAATGTTAACATTTTCATAAAAAAAAAGATGACATAATGTTAACATTTTCATCAAAAAAAGATGACATAATGTTAACATTTTCATAAAAAAAAAAGATGTCATAATGTTAACATTTTCATAAAAAAAAAGATGACATAATGTTAACATTTTCATAAAAAAAAAGATGACATAATGTTAACATTTTCATCAAAAAAAAGAAGACATAATGTTATCATTTTCATAAAAAAAAGATGTCATAAAGATAACATATTTTAGAGGTCTAAAAGAGATTATATAATGTTAACATTTTCATATAAAAAAAAGATGTCATAAAGATAATATATTTTAGAGGCCTAAAAGAGATCATAATGTTAACATTTTCATAAAAAAAAATATGACAGAAAGATAATATATTTTAGAGGTCCGAAAGAGATCAATCTGAAGAGATCATAATATTAACACATTGCCGGCTGCTCTCACGTGTGCGTGACATCTCTTCTTCAACTGTTATCGGTCGCTGACACGTATGCATGACTTTTTAAAAACTGCAAGAAACTCGCCGGCGCACCGAAAATCGAAATGACAAAATTGATTTTTTTAATTTTGCGCGGCTAATCGCACATTCTAGGCCACCGTGCGTCATGGTGAATGGAAGAAACGCATCCTCCCAGTTACACTAAAGTCGTAACAAAGTCCATTTTGCGAAGTCGGGTTTCCCCTCTTCTTTTGCCATAAAAACTTGGCTTTTTACGATTGCGAGACGAGTTTTTCTCTGTGGTGAAAGTATTACGAGTTTCTTTACATTGACTGTGATCCTCAATGAATAAGAAGGAAATCCGCGTTTCTTTATTGTGTTTCTGTAAATTGTACTGCTTTAGCTTACATAATTATCTTTCAATAGAACTTCCGCTGTTAACAACGCTGACAGATAATTGTACCTTTACCTTATTAGTCATATTTTGCATTGTATTTTACAATATCCTTTAACTGAAAAAAGTCATTGCTTTCAAGGGTTTTTCTGCACCCTTGGATCGATGGAGATTTGTAAAAAAAAAAACCCGCAAAATTCGCGGAAGATTTCCAATTTTTTTTTAACGTACGTGAGTTAAATATCTGAGAGGACCGATGGGTCAGAAACGAACTGTTCTCACGCAAATTAACTATTAATTGTGTCTTCGCGATTGAATTTTAGCTGAATAAGTCAGGCTTACAGCTCTTCGATCTTTTGGAAAGAAATACACGAGATATCCTTACTACGGCTACAGGAAATTAGAAAAAAGAGGATTGGGTTACCGACTCATAAGTACTAGTCCTATGCTGCGTCACCTGAACATCAAAGGGTGAAGAACAAACCCTGAAAACCGTGACAACTAATTTTGAAAATTCCTGTGCACGTACATTATGTTTTCATTTGCACAAAAATTTCAATATTATTTTCAATACAATGTTTCAATAGATGTTATTTTGCATACAAAAAGATATTACAAATAATATGAAGCTGCTACAAAAAAATATTGATGGCCTAGAAGATTAAAATGCTAAAAAAATTAATGATGAATACCGCGTTGGAAATCAAGTAAAGCGTAGAAGTGCCGTAAGTTTAAAACCAATTGTTAGAAATCTTTTTCCTATATCGATAGATGTTTTACATGTGTTTTGTGTCTCGTATGTTAAACGTTAAAACATATCGTCCGTTTCTACTCTTCTCTTCCTCAGAGACTCCTGAACAATACAATAATCAGAGCAACCTCTGGGCTCTGTGAATGGAGTATTTAATGATAACGCAGAGTAAGTGGCGTACAATTTCAAAGGAGTTTCGCAACACGAACTAAGCAACATTTGCGTCATTTGATATCACTACGAAATATTCTGCTTATTACACGAAAGTGAACTTAATTCCCACACTCACAGAGCAATTAACGTAGACAACTAAAACACCGTTTCTATTGTGTGAAATTAAAGCTTAATTGCCACGTTTGTTCGATCATTTCAATCTATTTTATTGTATCTACTTTCAACGCCATTTCATCGGAGAAATTAGGAACTTCTGATCATTGATCACTGATAACAATAATGGATTATCCAATTATGCTTGCCGAATAATACTAGAATTTAATTTGCTTTAAAAATTGATAAAGGGAATTTCAAATCGATGTTAAAAATTTCTTTCATCTGAAAATTTGATTTAATTGCATTTTGAAATGCAGACATAATAGAATAATCTCAAAAATTTTCAGTACGTAATTAATTATTGGGATAAAAATTCATCATTACGAATAGCTGAAAATCGAAGGCGTACAGCAATTTGGAAATAAATCCTCATTTTTTGCCATTTTTCAACCTTCATGAGTAACTGAAGAGCTCTCGTCGCCTCGATCAAACCTTCCTGCTTAGCGAACCTTGCGTTGTTTGAAATTAATCAACCCGAAAATCGCTGCACGATGGTGCACATGAATATTGGTATACAGATTACGAGGGTGTCTCTTATTTACTCTCTATCGCCGAGGCGAAAAATCGGCTCTGTGAATAGATACGGCCAAATTGTATGGGTTGGACGAAATTCAATATTAATTCCTGAAGGCCATCGTAGGTGAAATTTCACTTTTATTTAATTTTAAAACACATTTAAAAAGTAGTCGCAGACGAGGGATTGGACGAGATAGACAATAATTTTTGTTATATATTCTACAGTTTGTACTTTTATTTATTTGATAAATATGTATGTACTTAATTCTTAATAGTCTCGCAATTGTTAAGAATTTTTTGAAAAAAGCAGTCGTTTCCTTTTTTCAAATATTAAAACAACTTTCTTATTTTGTACTCCAAACCTGGTATTTTTAAAATTATTTCAGAAAAAGACATCTAATAGCTAATGGAATTTAAGTTTCAGTTAAACTCTGCGCAAGAAAATTCCAAAACACTGTAAACTATATCCTACGAGAAATACAACTTTCCACTAGTCTATTCAATCTTTTTAACTAAATTTAACTGAATTAACTTCATTTTGCCACTCACTGCAGCCTAAACTTCCACAAAGTCAACACAGCACGAAATTAATAATTATTACTATTTGAACAGGTCATTTTAAAAGAGAATATAAGTCACTTGCATTTTATATCGAAATATTTACTTTTTGCCTTTTAACACATCCAAAAATATTGTTACCAATTTCCTAGAAGATTAACTTGCACTTATTGTCTGTTACGTCCTAACCCCAACCTCATTATATTAATCATCACTATTATTATTGTTGTTGCTATTATCATCAGTATTATTGTTGTTATTATTATTATTATTATCATCATTATTATTGTTATTGTTATTATTAGTATTATTATTATAAATGTACTTTCATCATGTAAGATACACACACACACACACATGCATACCGATTTTCCTAAGGGCCCATCCTACTCCTCGCAAACCTCATCCCCAGCTACCCAGGCCCCTGATCCCCACTCCTAACATCTCCTAATTTTCCGCACCCACGACTTTCCTGAAAATTGGCACTTCCATTCGATTCTCAAAACCAACCAGACAAACTTCTATTTCTCACGAATCACACGCACACACCTTTAGAACTACACACATAGAATTAAAAACCAATAAATATAGTATATTTATATATATATTATCCAAGAGTTTATTTACTACATTAATTCACTCAAAAAGGCAAAGTGGTGCTCGTTTCGTAACATGTCTTTGATAATTATATTTTTCTCAGTACATAAATTTCCATTTATTCGTTAGCAATTTTTCATTATCATTATTTATACCACTTTCGAAATAAACGACTTATTTATCAAAATAAATAAATATCGTAATATAATAACATGCATTCCGTATCATTCTTTTTATCCATTCGCTCAACGTGTCCAAAGTCGGAAGTTGCTTTTCCGTGGATCCATACATACCATGGAAACTTCTCTACTTTGTTTCCAATCCGACCTCATCCCGGACGCCAAAGTAAAAATTTCAGGTAAGCACACACTCTCATCCGATATACGGGTCAGCCGGTCGACGACATTCCGGGACATTAATTTCAGAAGTGTTTCTATTCACGCCCCTGTATGGGTTCATTGGCCCGTAAGGGCTCTTTTCAAGGGGCGACAGCACACTCGTACGCGGAGGGAAAGCTCTTTGAAAGCAGCCTGGAGCCCCCGTTTAATATTAATGGCAGCATTTGCGGCTCCGTATGGACGACATTTAACTAACGAGCCGCCTCGATTCGGCCATCGTACTCTTCGGTCTCTCTTATTTTTTCCTGTTTTCGTTTTCACGTTTGTTTCTTTTATCGCGTTGTTTGCCACCATTCCTCACGGGACTATCGATTAATGGGTGATTGAAAGTACTTAGGTTGGTGTTTAACAATGAGATTTTAGCGTTTTTCTTCAATCAAAGTTGCGTTAATGGGATGATACAGATATTTCTCGAATTGTATGGTGAATTGGTTGTTATTCGATACTAATGGTTCATACAATTTTGCAGATAACGTTCCTATTCAAAATCGTACAATTGGAAACTCGAGATCCACACAAATTTGTGCATTCGGTTCCAAATATTATCTAATGAATAAAACAATGGGAATGAGAAGAGAATTTTTTTGTGTATTTTTAGTTATACAATTTTAGTTGTATTAAAATAACAAAATTTATTCAATACATATTCAGTAGATATGTATTTTTGAGGTCGAGCTAATTTCTGTCGGTAATATTCACGAGTTTGGGCAATTCAAACTCTGTGCTTTTAGAGGAATGTCGGTATTTATGCAACACTGATTTTTCATGAGAGAAATTGATGAACGATGATAATGTGGGTGAAACGTGAAAAATCGAATTTATTAAAGATAACCATGTATTACAAATTTTAACGTAATAGAGAATAGTTTTAGTAAAGCGATATTTGAAAAAATGGCAATCGTATTTACAATTAGTTAGAACAATTTAGAATCTTAGTTATAATTACTGTGATTGTAAGATTTGTCGCGAAGCCATTTATTTTCAATTGATTCATTACAACTTATGACTTGTTTTGGAAATAATTTTATAGGTTACTATATTACGTGATTTATATTTCTAACAAATATTTGTCCTGGTGGTGCGTGCCAGCATTGGAAACCACTAACTACATAGAAATTAATAGCCTCTCTTAGTGTCTCTTCCAGCGTGTTACTCCACCCCAAAGAACTTAAGTGTCAGTGAACAACGTGTAAATCAGACATCAAATTGAAACAAACTTAATGACCACATTTATCAGCCAAAAATATAAAAAATTTACTCAACAGACAACGAAAAATATCTTCGAGCAACCCTAACATCAAAATACGAAAGCATGATGTTCATACGAATCCCGAAATTTCATCAAAATCCTCGTTTCATTAAAACTCTCCCTAAAATGAATTTCTCTCCTACCTCGCATAAGACTATAACAAAACCTAGAATGGAAACGAACAAAAGTCACTCATCGAACCAATAAAAACGTTGGTCTACCACAGGAAATCCTTCCACCCAAGAACTTAATTCCAACGAAATTCCATCATTCACGGGTTCATTCAATCGACGTTCGTTCACTTAATTCGTCGAGTCAGCTGGTATCAAATGCTAGTGAAAGCTGCTAAAAAGTCTCCCATCATAGCGATAAAAAAAAAGGAGAAAAAAACTCATTTACTTCAGGAAACGCGTTGCATCTCCATCGAGGAACTTAATCCCGAATAAATTCGACGCCAGTTACACGACGATTCATACTCCCATTGACACTCATTTACTTTATTCGTCGAATCAACTGACAAGGAGGATGCAGACAATGCTCATAAATTTTTTCCTGCCGCCGGGAGACATGGCATCCGTTTCATTTGCATTGTTTTAGGGCGTAGTAGAGGAACACCAGGCAGATGCGGAGGATCGATCGGCCTGACCATTGTTTCCCGTTAGTGTCGCTATCAATCGCCAGAGACGTTCATTATAACGGCATTAAAAAGCTTCTCTGAGAGTCAGAGAAGAGAGAGAATCAGCCAGAGTATTCGTGTATCTGTGAGAGAGAGGAAGAGATCAGAAGAGAGAACAAGAAAGAGGAACAGAAAAGAAGATACAGGAAGAGAGAGGAAGAGAAAAAAAAGACAGACAGAGAAAACGATTTTGTTAAAGTACAAAATGGCAAGGAAGGCGCATCGGAAAAGGCGAAGGAGAGCGGGGTAAAAGGGGTAAGAGTATAAAGGAACCGAAACATTTCGTTTCTTCGACGTACACGCGCCCAGGCGAAGAAACCGGATCTCAAATTGCGAAAACGGTAAAACAAGACATTAGCTTTATGGAGTGGAAGGAAAAAAAGGGGTGGAGAGGATGTAGCCGCGAATCTGGAGCTTCTCCAAACCTCTAGTCAACCCCTCCTGTGTTCCTCATTATTAGACCGGTCGTACGAAAGCAAGATTTTAAAGTCGGCGACAAACTGCCGTAAAGTCGAATGTAACGACTCTCTATTTCACTTTTCCTCTAGTCCTATTTCGAAGAGTATTGTTTAGGATTTTTGAGATATTCGATGTTTTATGTTTTATTCCGGCTAGTTTGGACGTCGCGCTTTTTTCTTTCTGTCATTCTTCTGCAATCTCTTTTGTGTGCTTCACTTCACGTTTTCTTCTAGGGATGTTTTTATAGCCCGTAAAAGGGAAGCTACGACAGGTTCTTCAAAAGCTGCTGATATATGTGACAGTATGACAGTTCTTGCGTTTTATAGGTTCACTTTTGTCTTTTTCCCTTTCTCGCTCGAATGCCACCGACAGCTTCATTAATTCTTTTCCAAGCCTCTTCGTGGCCCCTTCGATAAAGTTCTTCTCTTCCGCCACTTTTCGACGAAATATTTTGATCGCTTCGAGTAGAATGAGAAGAGCAAAGTCATCAGTGAAGATTCGACATATTTTTCGAGAATATGATTTAAGGATGATTTGCAGGTACAATCGGAGACATGAGTATGTGAAATTTTGATTAAACCAATATCTCTCAATATCTTTGAAAATATGGCATTTTAACAAAATGTCTTTTGTTCCCAAGCTTATTTTTAATATCAAATTTTTATTAAAATGGAAATTCATTTGATTTTAATTAATTTTTCAATGAAATTTTTGATATTTGTTATAATCATAAAAAAAAACTTTTGATAGTTAAAAAAAAACGTAAATTTTTTACATAAAAAAACACTAATACAAATTTTCTCGATGTATTTAAATAAAAATTAGAAGACAGATATATACCACAGAAAATTATAAATTTGATTTTATTTAAATAAATTAAATTAAATAAGTTAAATTTTTATCTGGTGAAACGTGACAACATCGCAACATTTTAAGAGTTGGTAGTCGTGAGTGATTCAATTTTGATCACTACAACTTTTCGATGCATTTTATTAACATTTAAATTTACGTTGTAACAGAGTGTTGAGTATTTGAATACTCAACACTCCCCCTCAAATGGAGCGCACCTTCGATTCCGTGGTATCGGCTGGACTCCAAGAAGCATCAAACACTTATAGTGCTTCTCCCGACTCAAGCCCTTCGTCAGTACGTCAGCTGACATGTCATGCGTTGACAAATACATCAGCTCGACTAAACCATCTTCAACCGCTTCCCGCACGAAATGGTGCCTTACGTCGATGTGTTTCGTCCTTGCGTGAAAGGTGGAATTTTTCCCAAGTGACAATGCCCCTTGATTATCACAAAAAATCGAGGTCTTTCCTTTAACCTTCAATCCAACTTCAGCCAAGAACTTTTGGATATATATGGCCTCCTTGGCTGCTTCGGTTAGGGCCATATACTCGGCTTCTGTAGAGGAGAGTGCAACGGTCCGTTGTTTTCGAGACTCCCAGCTAATGACTGCTCCTCCCATGGTGAATGCGTACCCAGTGTACGATCTGCGATCCACGGGGCATCCGGCCCAATCGGCATCTACAAAACCTATTGGATCGCCTATTGCCTTTCGATATACAATACCGTACTCAGAGGTTTCCTTCAGGTATCTCAACACCCGTTTAGCAGCGGTCCAGTGTACCTTCTCATAGCAAGTATTGAATTGACTGAGGCAGCTGACCGCGTATGCCAAATCTGGCCTCGTTGCCACGGCTAGATAATTCAGTGCTCCGATCAACTCACGATACGGCTTCTTCAACGACTCCTCGCTGTTACCGTTGTCGTTTCTGCTCAATTTGCAACCGGATTCCATAGGTACGGACACTGGATTCGCGCTTTCCATTCCGAATCGCTGAATAATATCATTTATGTATCCAGCTTGTGACATCGAAAAAAAATCCTTACCTCTGTTGATCTCAATTCCTAGGCAGTATTGGACGTCACCGAGATCCTTGACTTCGAAGTGCTTGAGCAGACCACTCTGCACAAATTTCAGCGCTTCTGTATTTCTATAGGCGATCAAAATATCGTCTACGTATACCAGTACAAGTAACGGCTCTCCCTCGCGATTCGAGTAATACACGCAGGGATCAGCGCTGGTTGGTTTCAAACCCATTCCTCGGAGCTTCTCGTCCAGCGTTCTATGCCACTGACGTCCTGCCTGTTTCAGACCGTAGAGGGCCTTATTTAGTCGGCACACTGTATCGTTTCCACGCAGCTGCTTTATCATGTTTCGCGACTTCTCTCCGATAGGATCGCCGCTGTCTTTGCGATTTGCAATTTCCTCCAAAGACTCGAGCAGCAGTTCCGGCTTTTCCATAAAGATCTCTTCATCGATCTTACCGTGTAAGTAAGCCGTAGTAATATCCAGCTGGTGGACATTTAAATCGAGCTGAACCGCCAATGCCATGAGAAATCGCACAGAGCTCAGCCGAGCTACAGGGGCGAAAGTGTCGTGGAAGTCGATTCCCGGGCGCTGCGAAAATCCTCTAGCCACAACACGTGCCTTCCTTCTTTCAATGGTTCCGTCGGCCTTGTATTTATTCCTGAGTACTGTCCTGCAACCAACTATGTCGCGATTCTTAGGGCGATCGACTATACTCCAGGTATCGTTTCTGACAAGTGATTCGATCTCGTCCAGAATCGCCTCTTTCCATTGGTCGACATCTGGTCCCTGAAATGCTTCTTGCCAAGAAACTTCAGCGATGCTAGCTTGGACATGCTCGACTTGTTCTTCGGTATCTGTAAGAACTTCGTCCGCGTTGCCTTGACTGACCTGAGTTGGAACCTCGTTGTACCTTTTCCTTGGTCTTCCCCTTTGACCTGTTAGGATTTTGGACGGCCTTCCCGGTCCCCTCTTCAACACGGTAGTCGCATTCTGCCCAGTGACCTGCTCTTCCTCGCAATCAGCCTCCGTCGAATCGAGGTTACTCGTCCGATCTTCCCTGATGGCATCCTCGGTTACAGCGTCACGGTGAAGTTCGACTTGACTAGGCGAACAAACGTACTCCAGTTCCTCAGCTCCGATTTCATTCTGCTTTGGCTCCTCGGCCCTAACTCGATCTTCCTCCGGTATCTCCCCCTTGGATTGTACAGCATCCTGAAATTTTACGTCACGGGAGATAGTTACCTTTTGTTGACTGGGGATCCACAGACGGTATCCTTTTGACGACTTGTCATAACCAATGAATATGCATCTAATTCCCCTATCGTCAAATTTTCCTTTTTTCGGATTCTTATTTAGGGTGTATGCCACCTCTCCGAAAGTTCGAAAATTCTCGACGTTGGGTCGCTCCCCATGCCAGACTTCGAAAGGAGTTTTCTTGTCGAGTGCCGAGGTTATACATCTGTTCCTGATGTAGTTTGCCGTAGATACGGCTTCAGCCCAAAAAGATGGTGGAAGTCCGGATTGCGCAAGCATACACCGCGCCATTTCGACGAGAGTTCGGTTCTTCCTCTCGGCGATACCGTTCTGCTGCGGTGTATACGGGGTGGTGAGCCGCCTTCCTATGCCTTCTTTCTTGAGGTACTCATCGAAATCGTTGTTTCGAAATTCCAGTCCGTTATCGGATTGTAACATTTTGATTCTTCTGCCCGTCTGTCGCTCAGCGAAACTTTTGTATTCCTTGAATGTCCGTAGCACCTCACTTTTGCTACGTAGGAAACTTACTTCCGTCCATCTTGAGCGGTCATCCGTGAACGTAACAAAATATTTTGCCTTTCCGTTCGACTCAGTCCTCATCGGGCCGCAAATGTCCGTATGAACGATGTCAAGCACGTTCTCGCTCTTCCGTGAGGATTTCGGAAAGCTCGGTGCAGTAAGTTTTCCCTTTGAACAGGCTTCGCACGGGCGCAAAGATTTCTCTTTCCCAAGATTCATTCCAAGAACCATTTCTCTCTGGTGCATTTCCAGAAGATCGCTTCCGTTCAGATGACCAAACCTCTCATGCCATATTCGAAGCATGGACCGTGTCTCATCTGTCGACGCTATGTAGGCTTTGTGTTCCGGGGCTTCCCGTAGATAATATAGATCGCCTATTCGATCTGCAATTAATACTACCTTTCCATTATTATTTCTTACCATGGCTTGTCTCTTTTCAAAAACCACACTGTTTCCACCATCCGTGACCTTTGCTACCGATACCAAGTTGCTTCTTAGGTCTGGAACATGCAGTGTATTTTGTAAATGAGTACTGGCTGAGACACTTCCATCGGTTGTGATAATTCGTACTGTCCCCTTTGCCTTTATTCGGGTTGAAGCACAATTAGCTAAATTCAGGCAAGCATTTGTAGATGCGCACATGTCAAGGAAACTTTCCTTGTCGTTACAGAGGTGCGATGTGGAGCCACTATCCAAGCACCACCTTTTACTACTACTCCTTTTGTTAGCTTCAGAGCTATACGATGTCTCTTCAAAAGTCAGAAAAGATTGGTGTTCAGCAATCGCAGCCTTTTCTTTTCCTTCAGGACAGTCGATGGCCTTATGACCTGCCTTCCTACACCTGTGACATTTGAATTTGAATTTAGCGTCTGATGGTGGCTTACCCGGTTTCTTTTTGTACTTCTGCCATGATTTCTGCGTTAGTAGGGCCACATGGCTGTCATCCTGGCTTCTCTGCTGTCTAGTTAAACATTCGTCCAAGATTTTGATTTTTAGTGTCTCTGGACTAGGCAGACTATCCCTCGTTTCTACGGCACACCTGAAATTGTCAAAGCTTTCCGGTAATCCATGTATGAGCATCATGGATTGTTGCTCGGCGCAAACATCAATGGACAATTCCGATAACTTGTGAACGATATCAAAAAACTCATCCAGATAGTGCTGCACGTTGCTAGCTTCTTTCAATCGGTGCAACATTAGTCGTTTCCATAAGGATATCTTCTTGGCCGGTCCTTTAGATTCAAAAATCGATTCCAGCTTCAACCATACTTCCCTGGCAGTCTCACACTTCTGAACTTGTTTCAGTTCTGCGTCGTTGATTGCTAGGTATAGATCAGCCTTTGCCCTATCGTCCTCATCTATCCAGGCTATCGCAGCAGCTTCTTGTTGTGCGTTTCCAGCCGCAACTTCCGGCTTAACCTTCGAGCCGTTTGCATACGCCCACGTTTTATTTTTTATCATTATGGCTTTTATTCTCAGTTTCCAGGTATCGTAGTTGTCCCTCGACAACATCGGGATTCGCGATACTCCTACTGAAGCCTGATCCATCTCTGATTCTTTTTGTTAAGATTCCAATTCTTACTTAACCTCTCAGATGACCACGTGCCAGTGGATTGACTTTTTAAACACGAGTGTTCTTTTCCTGTTTCTGTTTTCAACTTCTTCCTGGGCCCATAACCTGATGAGCAGGGTTTCACCATCACAGAGCCTATAGCATATTTTTAATTTGCTATAGTCGAGTTTCATTTTATTTCCCGTAGCTGTTTGCGAGGTTGCCATGTTTTCACTCTATAAATAATATTGAAACCACTAAATGTGAATTGCTTATGTGCTTCGTAGATATTTAATCTACTAGTTTACAATTTTGTGGATTTTTCGAATCGTATTTTCAATGATTTTTTTACTTTAACTTGTCCTGATAATATGTTTTCCATTTACGTACGTGTATATTTGTTATAATTTAAAAATGTTATAACTTTTGAACGAGCTTGTGAAAAAATTTCTAATTTTTTAGGCGTTTCAGAAGACTTATAAGAATAATATATAATTTTTCATAGGATTCTCATCGCTTTTAATATACCAACAAATCATCCTTAAATCTTTAAATCTTTAAATCGTTAAATCTATTTTATTTCGGTATGTTTAATAAGTACTTTGAAAAGAGATTGAAAAAGTAATCGATTCCGTAATTTCTATTTTGTAAGACCAACGTAGAATATCTATTCTATGACTTCCCCATAAACTTGGAGAATTTTGGGAAAAAATTAGATACGAGTCACTTTGACTTGGTTGGTAATTCTAGTGTTATTGAAATTCGACTGATTGAAAGAGCGTAGTAAATGCAAAGATTGTGTAATTTTCGATAATCGTGATCGTTAGGAAATAGCAAATTTATTTTATTTTCGAGGGATTACTTTTCAGTGATTTACCGCAATTTATCAAAGTTTCCGGGAAAACTCGTTTAACGTGCGAAAGGTACGGAATATATAGATTGGAAAATATTTAGTAACCACGATAATTCTCCTGACGTAAATTATTCATAACTCGTCGGTTTCGCGAAAGTTGCTATGGATTATTTTCAGTTTTTGCAAGAACTTCTCCGTCGAAGCGAATAAACGAAAGATAGCGGAATTTGAAATAATTAGAGGCGGATTTTAACAACAATCTGAAATTTCAATTCATTAAAATGCAATCTAACGTGATTTCTGTTACGTCAGTCTCACTAAAACTTTTTGATAAAATTTCATATAATTTTATTATTAGGGGTACCGAAATGTAATCAAAATTGGATAAGTGAAAACGTAATTGAAATCGTTTTTCAACACAAAATCGAAGGACATTTTTAAAAGGGGAGTCGAACAAGTACCTTTACGCTAGCAAAAAGTATTTGAAAATTACGGAAATTATTTTGTTCATTAGTATTTAAGATTTTATTAATAAATAAATGCCAGCAAGAAAAATAATTTGATTACTTTTCGGTACCCCTAATATATTTCTGTTGTTTTAAAAAAGTTAATCATTGAATTCAAGTTAACATAAACGCCAGCAAGATTCTCCTTACCATGTCGCTGTAAAAGGTAACATTTCTTAGTAGCATGTAATTAATTGTTCTTCGTTTTTCATAAGTGCGATACCGTCATTCTGTATTATAATTAACAGCCGTGTTTGAAATTATGCTATAATCCGCCGCGGGCTGAACAAGCATGAAACTAATCCTCAAACTTGTTCCAAGCTGATAAGTCGAAGCTATGTTTAACTTCGGTCCTCGGATTGGCGCAAAGATCGAACGCAATTATCGATGAT
The DNA here is from genome assembly GCA_910591515.1 of Cerceris rybyensis. NCBI lineage: Eukaryota > Metazoa > Arthropoda > Insecta > Hymenoptera > Crabronidae > Cerceris > Cerceris rybyensis. The sequence continues at coordinate 20,844,963 of OU342790.1, forward strand.
TGGATTGGCAGATTCGCAAAACAGACTGTAAGAGACGTCGAAAGAATCGACGCACTTTCCAATTAAATGAATCTCCGATGTAAATCCGTATAACGGTGTGATTTTAATTAAAAAGTAAAAAAAAAAAAATCAACGAGTTACCTGCTCGTCACTCGTTACGAATAATAACGGTAGAAAATGCTTCTCAATCTGCATCTGTGAAAACTAGCCGGAATGATTTGTGAAAAATAATGGTACCGCTTTGAAAGAGGAGAATTGCCATCGCTGAAGTATAACATTTCCTGCAGTTAATCACCGAGCATCGAGCTGGTCAACTTTTATTTTTTTATCAATCGTCTGCACTCTTTGCAGGCAAACTTGCGAACCAATGAACGTTGACGCAACGAATTCCTATTGGTAAAAAAAAAAAAATCAAACTGAAATTCGTTCGAGCGATATCTTCGGAATATCCGTGTCAGTGATCAATCTCAAATGTGACCTGGAATTTCCTCCGACGAAATCGGACGACAGAATGCTTCATTGTGAAGATGAATGGACATCAAACCTCTCTAGTATCATTGGTAATTATAATCATCATCAATTGAATATCGTGTAGGAAGAATAATTATTATGATCAAATATAAAAATTCACCTTATTTTTACTGTAAATATATTTCCATCACAGCAATTACAAAGAAAAAAACCTGAAATATTTTGTTGTAATGTTAACATTAGATAAGTCAAATAAAACTGTCCGAATTAAATCAATGAAGGGGAAATAAACTTGATCGATTCAAACCCTTACGATCGTCAATATAGACGCAGAAAATAATAATTTCAAATAATTCATGGCAAGTCATTTGGATCATTGGTAGATCTAGTGTTAAAGAAATTTGATGGTTATGAAGTAATAAAAATTCTATAAGAGAATGTAAAAAAAAGAAACAAACGAAAAATCGTTATTCTTTATTGCCCCCAATGCCCATCGAAGTGGAAAAATTAAAGTTTATCCTGTTTCAGTTCATTGCAATATTCCAATTTTCAATTATTCCGATATTTCGATCTATATGTTACATATTTATAGGACAAAGTCGCAAGTACAAAAGGCAACACCCGGCGGCGCGTTTGTTTTAGATTATCTCGTGGGAATAGTGTTTGAAATAGCGCGAAATTCCCGCCGATTCTTACGATGCAAATGCACGTTCGTTCGAACCAGCCTCCCTACAATAAGATGGCCCGCATGGTCCATTTGCGCGATAACCCAGATACGGAAACAAAAACCTTTTGTTTGCACGTTGAATATCGCGATGACGCACCTTGATAATCAAGGGGGACTTTCGGGGACTTGCCTTTCGATAAGGTGCGAAATGAAACCAGCGCGATGAATAAAATCGTGACACCCTTTTTCGCCAATGCGCCTTCCGGAAAATTGCGTAGTTTCTTCTTTTTCCCGGTTAACTCGTGTATCGAGGGAATCTCCGTTTTATGTTGAAGTTTCGAATGATTTCTATTAGCGATATTCTTAGTAAATATATAAATATTAATTAATAATAATAAAGAAGACCTATGCACGTCATCAAAATGATTTACAATTTCTTTGTAAATATTCTTACAATTAGAATTTCTAGCATACTTCTTTTTTAAATTTTCGATGTCTATTTTCTGGACTGACAGAGATTAACCCCTTGTCGTATAATTTATTATGTGACTGCCTCCGCAAAAATTCAGAATTAAATTGATAATGTAAGAATTGATTAGTGATTCTTGATATATCATTTCATAAAATGTAATATTTAATAATATAGAAATAATTTTACCGTGTCGCGTTCCACTGATATTTTTAATTTGAGAGGTTTTCGAAAACTTGAAAATTATCTATCCATGTTACCCTACCACGAGCGTCACTCGTTATTCTACACCAAGAGATTAACACTAAACCTACCAAGCCGGTCAAAATGACCGGTTTCCAATTTTTTCTAGAAATTCCCAAAATTAATAGAGCCATGGAGCAAAAATTCCACTTCTATCTTATAAAACGTAAATTAGTTAATTAATCATCGCTTTCGCCTCTTGATTCTTCTTTTCCCAAAACACTTATTCGGTGTATTTAGATATGAGTAAATATAACGCCGGTAGTTTTAGTGTTAAGTTGATAGTTGATCTTCTTGTCTCCTTTATTTGTTTTTTTTAATTTATTTATTTAGTGTTTTTAAACATGTTGAATTTATCCGCGGTAGGAGCAGTGTTAACACAAAATATTGTATCTATATATTTATTCATGTTGTAGAAAATTTTATTAAAAACTATTTATATTTTATTAGGGGCTACCGAAAAGTAATCAAAATTTTTTTTGCTGGTGAAAAACATTTAAGTATTTAGTAAAGAAATCTTAAATACTAATCCACAAAATAATTTCCATAATTTTCTAAGACTTTTTGCCAGCATAAAGCGATTCTGTTTTTCAAAAAGTCATTCCATTTTTTGTTGAAAAACGTTTCCAATTTCGTTTTCACTTCTTTAATTTTGATTACTTTTCGGTACCCCTAATATTATTAGATATCTAAACGTTCAAGTTTTTATATGTAAAAGGGATTAAATGAAAATAAACTGAACTCCCAAATGACTTTCCAACTGAAAGAAGGAAATGTTAATTATTACTGTATTCTTCTCGACTTGAAATATTTTTCGATGCAACGAAAGCTACAATTTCGCCTCGTCCCTAGGGCAACATCGATTATCGGATACCGTTAAAAGTTACCTGCCTCGAAATCGCATCTGTATTATTGCAAAAGACATTGAAAACAGGAAGATCGAAATGAAATCTGCCACATCTGCGACATTCGAAATACAGAGTTTGCGGTTCGAGCATTCGATGCGCAAGTCAACGTGCCATTAAAATGCTACGGGATTTTGCATGACACGTGACACGAAGTATTGATAATATAACAAGAGGTTGGCACCGCAAGGGAAGAAATAAAGGCAAGGGGATGACTGCTGTCGGGAAATCGAGGTGAAGGACTCGACCACAGGGTTTAAATAGCGAAGTCGAAACACTTAAAATGACAATATTTCTGTACAGTAAACTTATTGTAATAAATTATTTCCTTTTACCGAATTTTTCTGGACTTTTTCTTTTTTTAATTTTCATCCTACAATGACTCTTTTTTGAGTAAGTAATATGTTGATTGATGTGGTCGTGGGACGCTAGAAACATGCGATTTACAGTCCTCCTTTGGCAATTACCTGGCAATTTATGTAATTATTTTATAAACCAATATCTTGGTAATTATTTCAGGTTTGGATAAATCTGCTGCATGATTATTTAATCAGTGGAAGAAAGATGTTTTTTTAGAAAGATTTTGTTTTTGGAGTGTGGACTAACTCTAAATAATTCCTTGTTTAATTTCACGTATAACTAAAAATTATTAATTACAATACAAGCAATTTAGTCTTTTTTAACCAGTTAACTATAGCGAAAATTCTTTTGAATTTTGTGTCTAATAAAACTATTTCAAATTACATATACCCTTTAGTTATTCGTTTTATTTCGGCATGGCATCAAAATATTTCAAACATCTTGAAGTTTACGAATATATTTTAGTTCTCGTCAAAATTACAATTTAAATAACCAATGGTAGCTTTTACACATGACGAGTATACTCGTCAAACACAGTTAACTGATTAATAAATATTCGATAAACCAAGATATTCATGTCGAAGAATCTATAGAAAGCAACACGTTTCAAAGTCATTTTACATCATCACTGTCCGAACAAAACTTCCTCTTTCCAATAAAAAAAAAAACGATTCTTTCTCTCTCTTTCATATTTACGTCCATTAATAACACTTTATACCACGGTGTCCGATAGATATCTCTTCCGATGAGGCTTTATCGAACGTCCGATAAAAACCGATCGTATCTTCCGCACTTTCTTTCCTTCCTTTCTCGGATGTCCGGAGCATAATTCAACCGTGAAAGATCAAATCTCAACCCAGGAAAAAAAAGGCTGCATTCGTTTTTCCTCTCGTTTCTTATTCCACGAATGCCTCCTCACCGTTTATCCTTCGATAATTGCATTTCACCTGACAGTCATGTCAACCCGCCACCATACATTTTTGCCAGAAAAGAAAAGAAAAAGGAAAAAAAAAAGAGATAGAAAACGGATAAAAATGACTGCCGTACAACTGAGGGTGCCGCACGTGCTTCGAACGTATACAGTTTCTGGGGGATAGAAAAGTAAATCCAGGCCATCCATTAATTGTTTCTTCCCTTCGCTGTCGGAAAAATTTCGGAGGCCACGTTGTGCGCTTCGGACGTGCGGAGACGCGTTGGCATTGAACCACGAGAGAAATGACCACTGTCACGAGGGCAAGCAAAAGGGTATTGATATAAAGAAGTTCGAGAGCCGGCGGGATGCCGCGAGAAATGGACTCGATTCCGATTCTCCGGCTGCCACTTTAATTCCGAGCTGTCGCTATCCTTCAGACACGGAATTTCAGACCGGCTAGAACGAATTTCCTGACATTAATTACGAAATTGAGGAGTTTCGTGAGAAAGAATTGTAGCGAATTGTGTTAGTGATTTAACACTAAACCTACCAAGCCGGTCAAAATGACCGGTTTCCAATTTTTTCTAAAAATTCCCAAAATTAATAGGGGAGCCATGGAGCAAAAATTCCACTTCTATCTTATAAAACGTAAATTAGTTAACACATTCGCACCCGCTGACGTGAATTCACGTAATTTTAAATCCTATACCTGGTTGCCGCTGACGTGAATTCACGTCCTGCAATTTCTATTTTTGAATTCGCGAACATTAGGCGCTTTGGATAATGGCTATCTCAATGAGACACCTTGATAGTCCTTATAGACTTTCAGGTGACATGACAACACAACAGTTGGAAAGAATGGCACAATCGGGGAAATTAAAATATCCCCAAAAACGTTGCAGAGTTTGCAATACTCATGGAAAATGTCGTGACACTTCTTATATAAGCAAATTATGTAGAGTTTCTTTACGCAAAACTCATTGTTTTTTTACTAATCACACTAAACAGAAATATTAAATTTTGTCTTCACTCTGCTTTTCTAAAATGCATGTAATATAATGCTAAAGAAACTGAGCATAGTAATAACAAATGCTCAACAAATATTATAAGTATCTTTGTTTTAACGATACAAGTTTGCGGCAACTAGCTTTACAATATCATTATTTTCGCCGGTACTCAGCATTAGAAACGGAAAAAAATTGCCGGTCGCGAATGTGTTAATTAATCATCGCTTTCGCCTCTTGATTCTTCTTTTCCCAAAACACTTATTCGGTGTATTTAGATATGAGTAAATATAACGCCAGTAGTTTTAGTGTTAATATAAGATGAGTGTATAGGATATTTGCTGTACAATTAACACTAGATCTATGGCTTAGCATATTTAAATATATTAAATAAGTAGTTCGAAGAAAGATGGATTAAACCAGAGACTTAATTCCGGTATAATTTTTATACCGGTATCACACCGTGTGACGTAATACCGGTATAGTCTTCATACCGGTATCACGGCGCTTGATGTAATATCGGTATAATTCAGATACCGGTATTAGACTGCCAAAGCTATACCGGTAACCGAAATAATATACCGGTATTTTTTCGGTATTTGAATTATAGAAAAAAGAGGATAGATTAATCGCATTGCTATCTTAAACGAGATATCACCTGACACAGTGTTCTTTGCACGATGCCATTGACAAGAATGACAAGATATCTTCAATGTCTTTTTAATAATTAATATTAATTAAAATTTTGTATGTTTTCTAAAGTGAGTCAATTTTATTAATCAGTATGAAGTATCAGTATTAAATGCAAAATGTTAATAATAATAAAGTTTCTATTAAAATTAATAAAAATGATTAACCTCTTACTTTACTAAAATGATTGAAAACTGTATTAATAAGAATTGTAATAAAATAACAAATCCGCTAAAATTACGGGTACTACACCAATTATTATATTTCAGTACAAATTCCTGATACCAGTATTATGACATGCTAGTATTTCGTTTTCTACAAAAGATATAAAACTATAACCGAAAATTACCGGTGCCATACCGGTATTTTCCATTTTGGTACAATTCTCCGATACCGGTATTATTATCTACCGGTATAACGTCATACCGGTATTTCGATATTTCGGTTTCTATAAGGGTTATAAAGCTTTAACCGAAAAATACCGGTATTTTTCATACCGGTATAAGTCTCTGGATTAAACGGCAAAAAATATGATCAGTTAAGTAATTTGTATGTTATAAGATAGGTATGAAATATCTACTGCACTGCTTGTCTATAAATTTGAAAAATATTTTTAAGAAAGTAGGAATCTATCAGTTTGATAGTTGCCGTAATCTAGTGTTAATTTTAGATGATCAGGATAGAAACAGCTTTGGATTAATTTGTTATTCATTCTAAGTTAAATGTATCGAATATTTGATTTAGTGAAAATCCTGCATGGGATATATAAATAAATAGTTCTATTAAAATTGAAGACTATGATATTATTAATTAATAACCTTAATAAATGATATTTAATATGGAGTATCAATAGAACGGTTCATTAAATAAATACTCGCAAAAGAGAATAATTCCAAAGCAGATAGAATCTACATAATTCTGAATTTCCTCTATATAGTTTCTAATCTTCCCTTTGTAGCATCTTCAGATAATTTCATGGACGGCTGAATTTCTCAATTAAACACAAGGGCGAATTAATCCCCTCGCTTAAACTCACCAGTAAACTTTTCGTCTCTTATCCAGTCACGCGTCTCATCGGCACCTTTCACACCTCTCAAGTTCAACTTTGGATCATGGATAACACGTTTCTTCGAGTTTCGTTACGACGTTAATTAAAGGTAATTTCCGCATAGCCCGCCATAAAGGGGTTTTCTCAGGCCGTGAGAAAGTTTCTTGTCTATTCGCGAAACACTTTGCACGGCTGGTGAGCGCTTATCGAGGAGAATCAACGATGAATATTTTCAAAGACTTCAGCCGACATGCTCCGATGAAGGGGCGGAAGGTAAGTTACGTTACTCGAAAATCACTTTGGAGCTTTTATACGAGGCGATAAACTCGAGCCGAAGTTCATACTAGCAGCTGACTATCCGAGTTGCTTTAGACATGTTTGAGCACTTACCTTATCGAAACGAGTATCATGGCGAATATCAGGTACTTTCCAAGCAGCGGCACGACCAGCGACGTAGGTGGAATGATTTCGACGACCAGCAGGAAAAACACGTGGAGACTGATGAGAATGGAGATGGAAAGAGTCACCTGAAATATTGAAATCAATTCGAAACGTTAAATATTGGAGAGTTGAATGTAATATAGAGTGGGGGTTATAGGTAAATGTATTATAATATGTAGACTGCGGATGTTTATGCAAATTTCGAGTTTCACATGTGCAGGCGAGACAGGAAAACCTATCTAGGGATTTATTGCACTCAATAAATATTACAACAAATACCATACTTTGGATATTTTAGATATATTTTTATATTATGTTCTTTTTGTATATTTTAGCCGTATTAAATTTGTCATAAATGCATAAAAATCCGCAGTCTAGTAATATGTAGTGTTTCCTTTTTTAGAATTTCTTTTAGACTCCGAAATATTAAGTTTCAAATTTTTTGTTATTAAATTAACTGATGTCGGTGTATATAAAAATTATAAAGTAAAGTTATGAATTATAGGTCCTTACGAAAAGTAGAAACATAATTGAATGTAATATAGAATGGGGGTGATAAATGTAATATGTAGTGTTTCCTATTTTAGAATTTCTTTGAGTTTCCGAAATATTAAGTTTCATATTCTTTGTTATTAAATTAACTGATGTCGGTGTATATAAAAATTATGAAGTAAAGTTATGAATTGTAGGTCCTTAGGAAAAGTAGAAATATAATTGAATGTAATATAGAATGGGGGTGATAAATGTAATATGTAGTGTTTCCATTTTAAGAATTTCTTTTAGTTTCTGAAATATTAAGTTTCATTTTTTTTGTTACTAAATTAACTGATGTCGGTGTATATAAAAATTATAAAGTACAGTTATGAATCATTGGTGCTTACGAAAACTAGAAACATAATTGAATGTAATATAGAACGGAGGTTATAAATGTAATATGTAGTGTTTCCTTTTTTAGAATTTCTTTGAGTTTCCGAAATATTAAGTTTCATCTTTTTTGTTATTAAATTTACTGATGTCGGTATATATAAAAATTATAGAGTAAAATTATGAATTATAGCTGCTTACGAAAAGTAGAAATATAATTGTTACTTTTTATTGTTAGGAATATTTCAGAGGTCGCAGATTTCACTTTTTATTGCGATATCGTAATAAGTGAAATTTTGAATTTTTATGTATAAAAATGCAATCTGCATTTAACACGTTAAACGCCACCGGTATTTCGCTAGTTTCATTATTTCTGCCGAAGTGAAACTTTTTCTATTAAATTCACATTTTTATAAATCAGAAACTTTGAAGTCATTGATAGATGAATATTCGACAGACCTTTATCTTTTTAAAGTTAATATTTAATTACTCAACACGTTAGAAAATTTATAAATATTTGAATTTAAGAGTTACATGAAATTTCATTAAATTCAATAGCTCCGGTCAATGGAGATCCTCATGGCAATTAACGTGTTAATTATGTTTCCATATTTTCTTGGCAAAATTTTACAGAATTTCTCAGCGTAACAGAACTTTACCGATACTATAAATAAAAATTGTATAATTCTGGTACACGAAAGTGATATCTTTGTTCGCATATATTCTCGTTCTTTTTGCAAAAGTTTCGACAGCGAGAGACAAATTTCGAACCATTTTCAAAGGACACTGAAACTGTGGAAAATCGACGAGAAAATTTGTATTTATGGCACGAATAAAGAATAGACGACGGTACAAGAATAAAAAGGATGAAGTATTCGCCAGCAGAGAAATGTTGGAGAAACTTGGCGAATTGGATAACATAAAATCCATTCGTTTTAATAAATGAGACGAACGAAAGCTTAAGGATACAGGAATGTATCTCGCGAGAGGATATCTCGTAAATGTATCATCACACGTTAGCTCAAAAATTAACGCTACATGCAATTCCTTAAGCTTGAAATAGTTCCGATGTCTGCCACTTGTTATTTTTTATTCTACCCTAAAAGTCTTTTGGATTCTGAATTTTCATCTCTTTTTTTTCCCAAGCATTTTAATCCTTCGAATATCCCATACCATTCTTCTGCCTCCCATTTCATCTAAATCCTATTGAAAATTTTTTAAACGGCACTACAAAAAGAACAGTTCACTACCGGGAATTAATAGAGCTAGATTAAACGTTTCATAAGGTTTCTTCAGATATTTCTGACGGATATATATTGTTCTATCATGAAAAGTAGAATTACCTCGACATACATCTACGGAGCAGTCTAAAAATCGCAAGTTTATCCCTGTTTGCCAACTCGATACCTAAAAAATCTATCAGTTTACTTAGCCACGGTTGAAACTTTAATGGAAAGGGTATAGCAGGATAAGGTGGCCAAAAGTGCCCTTGAACCGATTTCAATGGGGGTAGTCTCATTCGATAGATAATGCTCGGCGATCATTGTGTACCAAATTTTAACCCTTTATCTTGATCGGAAGGGTAGTTATGGGGAAAATTTAAAAAACAGGTTTTTGGCCCTTTTCCCCCATTTATTGAGGTGTAAAAAATCCGAAAAAATTCTGGCATATTCTACACGGTACCGGACATGTTGGAGAATTTTTTCAGATTTTTCCGTCGAAGTACCTAAGCGTGAAAAATGGGCAAAGTCAAAAAAAACGGAAAAAAGAAGATTTCGTATCGAAATCTTCGAGGTACAACTTTTTGTTTTATATAGTAACAATCTAACACCTACGATTGTTATCCCCAATTTTTTTCAGATTTTTAAACCACCTGCGTCATTATGAAAAAAATCGAAAACCGATTTCCGGGACGTATTTTGATCTAAAACGCAAGAAGTAATTGTTATTTTTCCATTATTTTCATAGAGTATGTTCATTTTGTGGTTTTTAATGTTTTACCATTACAGATAATTTCATAACAATAAAAGGAATTGAGATAACTCACTTATCTGTAAACTATGTGTTACATTATGTACCATAATTTTGAACGTTCTTTCAACAGCAGCAGTGGCCACGCGTCTAGAGTGTCTGCTCTGGAACCGCTATGAACTTTTTGTCGCGGGTTCGCGTCCCGGAAGGTATATTTTTTTTTCTTTTTTTTTTAATCTGTAAATGCATAAAAATAATCAATAATCATTTTTAACAGCTATTGCGATAATCCTAAATGCATAAAAAATGTATATCGTATAGAAAATAGTTTTAGAGCATATCTGTTGCTTTGCCGGCTCTCTCTAGCAATATGTTATCCCATGGTTACGGATATTTTTAAACTTTTAAATTACGGAAATGTTAACTTATTATGGTATATAAAAATGTATATACGGCACCAAAGATCACAACACTTGCACTAACAGAGTATATGCACGTAATGATTACTTTACTTGCATGTTTCTTTCCCTTATATTCAAAGAAGAATCGTTGACATGGAGGGGATATGCTCGAAACTTGGAAAATATTAATTTCTATTGGTTTGTATTATATTGCCATTTTTAATTTGTTAATTCTGAAATGAGCGTAGGGAAGACAGTTTATGGTTGGGTCTCCGCTATTGTCTCGAATGTGTCAAACCGATTTAATGCTGGGTATGTTACCATTTATGAATATTTGTACTTTTTTAAGTATGTACAGTTCCATGTGACTAGGTAGAGACAGAAACCATTTAACAGTGAATTGACCAATATAACATAAATACCTATAGGGGATTAGCTTAGTATCTGCGCCAAACCTTCAATGCCAGCAGGCCATTGGTGAAGGCTTACGGACAGGAAGGGTTCGTGTGATGTTGGAGCAGGCGCAATAAAATAATAAAATCCTGCAAACTAAATTATATGCCTCTATTTCTTAAAGGTATTTTGACAGCGATACAAATGCTCATCAGTAAGATATCTAAAAGCTTAAGAAGTAAATTCGTATATAACAATAAAGCAATTTTAACGATTGTATCTATTGTACAGTTATGGCCCTCAAACGTATTATTTATTCTATATGATTTCGGAACAAATAACAAACTAGTACTTATGGCGAAAAATAATAATCTACCAAAAGAAAGGAACTTTTGTTTTCATTCAACATGATTTCGGCAGGAATTTGTCAAGGTATAAACTCCGTTCCTTTAGTGCCGAATATACATTTTTATATACCATAATAAGTTAACATTTCCGTAATTTAAATGTTTAAAAATATCCGTAACCATGGGATAACATATTGCTAGAGAGAGCCGGCAAAACAACAGATATGCTCTAAAACTATTTTCTATACGATATACATTTTTTATGCATTTAGGATTATCGCAATAGCTGTTAAAAATGATTATTGATTATTTTTATGCATTTACAGATTAAAAAAAAAGAAAAAAAAAATATACCTTCCGGGACGCGAACCCGCGACAAAAAGTTCATAGCGGTTCCAGAGCAGACACTCTAGACGCGTGGCCACTGCTGCTGTTGAAAGAAAGTTCAAAATTATGGTACATAATGTAACACATAGTTTACAGATAAGTGAGTTATCTCAATTCCTTTTATTGTTATGAAATTATCTGTAATGGTAAAACATTAAAAACCACAAAATGAACATACTCTATGAAAATAATGGAAAAATAACAATTACTTCTTGCGTTTTAGATCAAAATACGTCCCGAAAATCGGTTTTCGATTTTTTTCATAATGACGCAGGTGGTTTAAAAATCTGAAAAAAATTGGGGATAACAATCGTAGGTGTTAGATTGTTACTATATAAAACAAAAAGTTGTACCTCGAAGATTTCGATACGAAATCTTCTTTTTTCCGTTTTTTTTGACTTTGCCCATTTTTCACGCTTAGGTACTTCGACGGAAAAATCTGAAAAAATTCTCCAACATGTCCGGTACCGTGTAGAATATGCCAGAATTTTTTCGGATTTTTTACACCTCAATAAATGGGGGAAAAGGGCCAAAAACCTGTTTTTTTAATTTTCCCCATAACTACCCTTCCGATCAAGATAAAGGGTTAAAATTTGGTACACAATGATCGCCGAGCATTATCTATCGAATGAGACTACCCCCATTGAAATCGGTTCAAGGGCACTTTTGAGCACCTTATCCTGCTATACCCTTTACGGCAGATTCTGTGCCGTTCTACAAAGAATTTCGACTAGCTTCGGAATAATGAAGTATCAGCTCCTATCAGACATCCTTGGTGTTTAACACTAGATTTACGGAGCCAATTTGGCTCATTCAAAATTGGATTACTATATATATAATATATCGGTAGGTTAATTTTTTTATAATAAATCTTTCATTTAAATTGATTTGGAACTATTTTCTTTGCACAAAAACTTCAATTTCTTGTACGAGTCAAATTGGCTCACTTAAAAAAAATAGGTATATAATGAATGTTGAATTCGGTGCTGTTGAATTTAATGAAATCTATTATATAAAGCTCAAATACCACTGACTGACTGACTCACTCACTCACTCATCACGAAATCTCAAAAACCACAGAACGGATTGCAATGAAATTTGGGACATACCTTCCCCTTGGGTCTTAGGTGCTCAATAAGAAAGGGTTTTGAAAAATTCAAAATTTTAGGGGGGGGGGGGGGTTTGGGGAGTTAAAGTATGGGCCAAACTCATCAACGCAGAGCCGAAAATACTTGACCTAGAAACTTGAAATTTTGCATGAGCGTTCCTTCTAGGGTATTAGCACCCACTAAGAAAGGATTTTTCAAAATTCGAAATTTTAAGGTTTTTTTTTTAGTTTCGATTAAATCGTAGCGAAGCACGGGAACTTTCAGCTAGTTTCATATAACTTCACAATTGTAACATTTACAAATTTTCTTATGAATTAAGTATTTGAATATTTGCATTGAAAAAATAAAGACTCGCTGGCTATATATCTCTTTCTTAAGGTTTCTGCTTTGTAATGATTTTAATAGAGAAAGTTTTAGTTTTATTTCAGTAAAAATAATGAAACAAGCGAAATACCAATAGTGTTCAACGTGTTAAAACAACTTGATAGAACCATGAAACTATTTTCAAAATTCCAAACAAGAAAATTGTAACAATATTAGTATCAATTTCATAGATTTTACTGATAAGGATTTCAAGTACTTTCTATTGGCTTACTATTTTCATTCAATAGCGTAATTATAACTCATTTTGTGTTAAACATAAACAAATTTCTAGTTTAATAAATTTTTATTTCAAGTGTATTAGTCGTATCAGTTTGGATTTGAAATTTTCATTAATTTTAGTTGCCCCAAGGTATCATGCGAGTACGCCTCTTATTTCGACTCGTTGGAGAAGATCCCTTACTTGATTCCCCCGGTATGTCCTGAGCTTTTTGAATAATTTATTTCCCGCTGGAGTATCCTGAAAAAAGGTCTCTTGCACATTGCGGGCAAGAGCACTTATAAAATATTCTTTATTACGAATTTTGGCGCTCTACTCCCCTGCCCATTGTTTCGTCGTAGAGAGACGTTTTGCCATTATTAATCCAAAGTTTCCGGACAATGTTTCCGGACACGAATAACAAGATCTATTGAGTTTACGGTATACTGGCACACAAGACTGCCTTCGTTGATGCAATTCGGTCAATATTGTTCTCGTAGTTGACACATCTACCAAACTGATGGTAAATTGGATCTCGTTTAAGATTAGAAATAAAGAACGTATGATCATGGAGTTGTTAAGAAGTTTAATAGGGAAGTTATGTTTCTAAAACTTTTTTCTTTAGAATTTTTATCGACAAATGGATTTTTGTAGGTACAGTTGATTGGCAATTATTTCAGAGTTTTTAGATTTGTTCCATGGAGAAGTATATTTTACCAGGTACTTTCATGTTCTCAGATTTGAATCTTTTGAACTTTAACACTAGATTTACGGATGTTAATTACATACCTATTTTTACTGAAGTGAGCCAATTTGACTCACATAAGAAGATTGAAGTTTTTTGCAAAGAAAATAGTTTCTAATCAATTTAAATGAAAGATTGATTATTAAAAAATTCATTAAAAACCTTTTTTACATAGAAACTCTGTTTTTGATATATATTTTCAATAAAAATGCTCTGTTCACGCGCGATGTACAAATCGGAATGATGACAGGAGTGGGTACGTAAGAAAGATAATGTAGCGGAGTCGCAAAAACAAGAGGATGGCTCTCATACAAATAAACATTGTATGCAAAGAGAGAAAAATTAGAGGAGAAACAAATCACCTGCGACTTGAAAGCTGCAAGATACCCTGATCTGATGGAAGTTACTTTCATGTGTTATGCGATTAGCTCTTAAATCGTTTTATGAGTCAAATTGGCTCACAACCGTAAATATAGGTATACCACATTCAATGATGCGAAATGAAGGGGTCTACGAGGGAGAGGAATCAACATTTACATACATTTCATTATGTGACTAAAAACCAACATATGTTTTTCAAAAATAATATTTAACTTTTTCATATATATAGTAATCAAATTTGCAATGAGTCAAATTAGCTCAGTTCGTAAATCTAGTGTTAATATTGCCGAATTAAAGATTTGACAAATTTTTAATGATATAAACATTAAGGGAAGTGGATGTCATAGAAAGCAAATGACACATGAGTGAAATAAGCATGCCAACGCAGAAATGCCAAGCAATTACTACAATTTTACAAATCAGTATAATTATCATTGTTATCAATCAAATGTTGATCAAATTTAATACTGGCATAATGTAAATATCCAAGTAAAGTAAAAAAAAATAGATATTCAAAGAATAACATTTCATATAAACACTATAGATGTAACAATATATTTTAGCATAAAATACACCAACTAAGTTGCATTACATAAATTTAATAAACAATTGTATTGGAAATGCATAGATCTCACTATAAATTACCTTTCTTCATACATAGTATAAATAAATGTACATTTAAAATATTTATCAGGGATAATACAACCCGTTATCACACAAAAAAAAGTTATTGCGAATGTAAATCGGAGATCGGAAATGCATTACGATGGCACAATGCAAGGAGTTTACCATGAAGCTATGGTGATCGTTGACTTTGCCGATAATACTCGTTACGGCCTGGCACCGTATTTCATCAGTGGGTGTGGCTCAATTATTGCTTTGTGGCTCATGCGTCTTGCCGTGACATCAAGGCTTTGTCTATCGCATAGTATTGACAGCAGTTAACCAAAAGCCACGAACATCGGTGGACAACATGACATATCTACGAGCGACTCAATCGATCAGAATATGCAAACAACGAAACGTGACTTATAACAATGAACTCTCTTTACAGTTGGCATCGTTTCTTTATTTTTACATGAATATTTTATATCGTTGCTTTCAAAATATAATGAATATAAAAACGGCAGAATATGAAGTTTGTAATTTATTCGAGCAGTTTTTTTGGTAATCTTTTGACGCACTCGCCCGAGTTAAGTCGGGTTTAACACTAGATCTTACGGAAGCCGTTAAATTGACGGATACGTAGTTTTTTGGAAATGGTTTCCAAATTTATAGAGACACGGTGCAGTAGATATTTTATATGTTCCTTATAATATGTTGTATAAATTGCATAGCTGATCGCCTTCTTTCCTGGTTCATTCCTTTTTCTTAAACATACTTAGTTAATATATTAAAGAATAATAGATTTGACGCCCGTAAATGTAGTGTTAAGAATTTTTTTTTGCGCTTCCGAGTTAACTAGGGTAACTTTGATTTTCTATATAAATATGAACGAATACCTTCGTTAAACATATAACATGTTTCAATGAAGTAGATGCAACTACTTTAGACCTTTTTGTATGTTAATGTTATTTTGACTTTTACGAAAATAGAGAATTAAAGAAGGTGAGGGAAAAACGAGTACCTTTTAATTTTTAATTGGTGGGTTCAAGTAAGGGGGTAATTTGTCACTAAGTAGGTGAAAGTAATGTATTAATGCTCACAAAACAATTTATAATTGATATGAACGAAGATGATTCTAATAAAATTTCAAACTTATCGAGCAGGTGAAGGAAATCGACAGGTCCTTTTCCCAGCTGCTGAATTGCAACTTTAAGGGATGGTACTACCCTTTAGAGTTGCAGCTTGAATATTCTATCTCTGGTACTATCGTAGAAAGAGGTTCTTGATAAGAAAATTTTACTGCTTTCTTTCCATGAAAAAAAAATGAAAAGTCATTGAGGATTTTGTAAAGAAAAATCGTTGCAACTTTGTTACTGAATAATCAACCCATCCCTTCAGACGTATTAAATAATCCCATTATTGCAATAACAGAAGTTCATATTCAATTTATTTACCGAACATTATAAAATGTTACAAGACAAATAATAATCCAATCTGTTCGAATATTCTAATGGGAACTTCATTAACCCATCACAATAAATAAACGCAAAGAATCTGAGCTTAATAAATTAAACGAACACCTAGTCCTCATAAAAATAAACTTGTTTTCTTTGTCTTCCATCCGCAAGACTTCGATCACAAATCGATCATATTACATTCTAAACGAACATGACGAAATAATGGTCCTTGAGGAGAAAATACAAACGTTTACCCAGCAACGAATCAAATTGGCACTCGCACTTATTACGGCAATTTACGGATTCGGATGAATCGAGCCTTTGTGTGTCGAGGGATTAATAAGGCTAAGTATCGACAAAAGCTGTTCCGTGGCGCGCATTCCTTGGCCCAGTTAATCACGGTGATTAGCTTAAGCGATCACTGATCGAATGGTAATTAGTGACTTCGAGTTCTCCGAGGATAGAGACGAAGATACTATTTGAGGGTGGATGCCTGGTCTGGTGGCCCCGGCGGTGAAATGTCAGGACATTTAACTCTCCGGTTCGGAAATGTCAAACGATTCGACGCCTGACTGCACCCCGACGGTTCCTACAATGGGGGTGCGGCCATCGATCGTGATCGATTATCCACGAAAATAAACGCCCCCAAGAAGACTTAGAGATTGCAGAATCTTTTGAAAATCTTATTCGTCGTGGAGACAAAGAAAATTTGATTCGTCGTAGAAACTATTCTTCCTCTTCCCTTATAACATAGGTTCCCAACTTTCGTTAGACAACTGATACCTTTTTGGAAAAAAATTACTCGTCACTCCCTTTCCAGAAATTGCAGTCCGACTTACACTCTTGAAGTCAATAATGTAACGCATAGTTTTCCAACTTTTTTGGGCCACAGCTCACTTTTTTAAATAGTGGTTCGGCCGCGGTCATTTTAGGTGAAGTGTATTATTGGGTTGGCAAGAAAGTAATTTCGGTTTTGTAGTGTGAAATGGAACTTAATTTTTTTTAACAAAGAATTTTTTCGATGACCTTTTGCCTTCGTTTTGACAAATTCGTGATTCCATTTTATAGAAATACTGGCCCATATCAACAAAAAACTGAACCCAATGCAATTTTAGACTATCATCGCCATTGAAAGTTTTACCATTCAAAAAGTTTTGCAAGCTGAAAAATAAGTGGTAATCTAATGGTGTCAGATCAGGGCTACATACTGTGACATCACTTCCCAACCAAGCTTGGATTTTGCAAAAAATAAAAAGGTAAAACATATCAGAAATGTTCGTTTTTCACTCTATGTTAAAATTCTCCTAAACAAACAATTACAAACAAAATAAAGCGCAATTTGTTTCTAAGCCAAATCAAAAGTTTGACAACTTTCGATTGTTAGAGGAAAAAAATCATAGCATTGTGAGAAATCATTGAGAACAAACGTAACGCTGGTTCTCATCAAAAACCGAAATTACTTTCTTGCTGACCCAATATATTAGGTCGAGTCATAAGAAACTTCCGTTTTTTTATGAGACATTTATTTTGCTTTCATTAAATAACAAAATTATATAAATTTATTATGTATTCTCCGTTATTACATATAACCTTCTCCCATCTTCCTGGCAGTTTATTAATCCCTTCCTTGTAAAATGTGGTCGGTTTGGACTGGAAGAAGTTTTCAACGGACGTCTGACTTGTCCTTCGGAATTGAATGTTTTTCCATTCAAAAAGTTTTGTAACGAACAGAAAAGGTGGAAACTGTTGGGGCAAGGTCCGGAGAGTAAGGTGGGTGTGGTAAAACATATTATCCAAGCTGAAGAATATTTTCCTGAGTCCCCCTTGCCGTATATGGTCGTGCATTGTCGTGTTTTGCAAGTTTCTTCCAGTCCAAACCAACCACATTTTACAAGGAAGGGATTAATGAACTGCCAGGAAGATGGGAGAAGGTTATACGTAATAACGGAGAATGCATAATAAATTAACATAATTTTGTTATTTAATGAGAGCAAAATAAATGTCTCATAAAAAAACGGAAGTTACTTATGACTTGACCTAATATTATATTTATGTAGGGGTGTGTTGTGTGTGTATGTGTGACTGAGATGCGATGAGTGAGTGCCGATATGGTTTGGGACCGAGAGATGTGCTTAAGAGACAAAGAGTGTATGAAGTGTGACAGAGAGAGAGTGTTCAAGAGGATTTTGGAAGAGTGTAGAGTGAGTCGGAAGAGAGAGTTGAGAAACAGTGTGTGTTGCTGCGTTATTCTGTTTTGTATTTACATAATCATTCATTTTATTACTATAATTATATCTTATCGTAGAATAGGATAGGTGTACTGTTAATCATATACCTCTGCACCACCAATTCCTACATTTATAGTGAAAAACAAAGACAGATTTTAAAATTTACATAGATGATTTTTGGTATTGTTCAAACATTTCAGCGTATTTTTACGAATATTGACAGGGAAGCAGTGGTTGGTTTTCAACGTCACCGAAATTTGCATTGGGCAAGAAATTTCCCCTTATTGTTAAGTCACTTGAACGCTCATCGTGTGCGGTATTGCCCCTACTGGAAACCTATACCTATTGTCTTATCCAGAGTTTACTTGAGGAGCTTATTATTAAAATAGTCGTTCTAAAAATTATTTCAGAAAGTCTTGAAAACTGAAAATTAAGAGAACTAAAGTTGTCTCAATTGGGAGAACTAAAGTTGAGAGAACAAAATTGAGAGAGATAATTTCAATTTTCAAGAATTTTTGAAACATATTTTTAATAATAAGGCATATTTTTAAACACATTTTACTTCCTTACATTTTCCTTCTTCTTTAATTATATCAGGTACTAAGTAGGTACAAAAGGGTAACATCTCATCTAGAGTTAACTCTATTAAAAATTCCCTCGTACTTTCTTCATATGCTGGTAAACCTTGCTCTATTTAAAAAATTATAATTTCTTCTCTTATCCTTAAAACCTCTCAAGTAAGTGTATTATACATTTAATAACAAGAGCAGCTACTTCCACTTATTAAGAGAATTATAATATATTAAAACGAATTTACGTAAAAATCTTTCATAGCTTCAAAGGAAATAGCTATATTATATAAAGGCTACCTTTTAGATATCACTAAACCACTGTTATTATAATTGTCATAATTTTTCTTTTTTCCTACTGATATTGTGAGATGGACTTATCACAGATACGTTTTCCTGACGTGTTTTCTATTTATTGCTTGAGATAAAACATACGAGAAAGAGGGAGGGTGGAATTATATTGTCCAGGGAACGATCGCTCGATACATGAAACAATAATGTCTCCGGGAACGATTGTTCATTTTCTTTATCCATTTTCCGACCTTTCCTGTGACTTCTATCCCATCGGTCAGACGATGATACCCTTAAAGAAACATTTTCATACGATGTTTCTTTTCAGTTTGCGTAGACATGAGGAAATGAGAAATTCATGAGGAACTGGGTTATATTTTATCACTTTATTTTCCGGCAGCAGCTTCCGATGTTTCGGTTATCATTGGCCACAATAGAATACGATATTGGCCGGGGAAAGATGATTATCCTATCAGTTATGAATTCATACAAAATTGAGGACAGTATAACATATTTTCGGACAATACAAAATAAATAAATTTGCAATTTGATATACAATATAATATTGAGTCACGAAAAATGATCATTCCATACGTTATTGATTCGTATCGAATTTCCGAGCTAAATATGCATTTTTGAACAAACAGAAATGCCGGAATCCGTTTTTTATTTAATGATTAACAAAATTTGACGTTTCTCTCAAATTCCATCGAATACTATCACGGCACTCCTATCGAATAATTTAAAGCAATTAACGACTAAACGCAATATTTGAAAACAACAAACATCTATTTTCCATCAAGTAAATTTCTAAAATGCGAAAGTTCGAATAAACTCAATTCGCAAAATTATTCTCCATGTTTTTTTCACGTAAACATACCTCAGTCCATTTTCACGCTCCGGAATTCCACGTGTACGCAGAATTTCGCAATAAATTATTCACGATTTACGGGTTGGCATGCCACGCTCTTAAAATCCTCCTGGATATCCGAAGAAAGGTGCTGCGATATTATTAACAGCTGCCATGGAAAAATGTAAATTTTTCGCCATATCGCATGCTTCCTTGCATTATGAGTAATACCATAAAAAAGGAAAAAGCGGAAGGGAAGGTAAGCACGGGGCATGCAATTTCGACGGCTGCGGTGGCCACGGGTCAATCACCGGACCGCGATATTGCTTATCGATTCTCTCCTCAATTGATTGACGTGTTTCGAGGCCCCAGATAACTACGCGTTTGTCTCTTCATCTTCTCCCGAAAAAATTCCACAGTTTTCCTGACTACCTCCAATCAGACTCTGCGTACTTTGCTTTGTTTGTTTCGTCGTATCGCGGCCAATAGTTTTGATCGGCGGAAAAGTGCACGATGCGATCGTTTTCACGCGATAGGGATTTGTCAAATACCGGTGGAATTCGATGGTTCTCCATTTTTCTCATTCCTTTGTGAATTTCGTGATTTAGTGAGGATAGGAGTTGAAAATATGATTGGAACGGGTTATCGCAAAATTGTATTTTGATATAATCTTATAATTGTCATATGATCTTTACGGGTATATTATCAAGGAAATTTCGATTTTTGTTTGTGTAGAAGTATAATTTCTAATAAGTGTGACCTTATCGTACACTCTGTGGCGATATGTGACAACTCGTTGAATCAAATGTTATAAAGCGATAGACGTACAGGGTGTAAAAAAATTAATGGTCATAACTTTCAGGGGTTGTTCTATACTTTTAGATCGATGGGGGTTCGCAAAAGAAACCGCCCACAAAGTTCGTGAAGGGGTAGCAAATTTTTTTTCTTTGGCTAATCATATTCGTCTTGCTACGTAGGAAAAATGTCTGATTGTGAGACGAACCGTGAGTGAGAGAGGAGCAGTTCTCACGAAAATTACTTTTTAATTGGGCCTGGCGAATAGAATTTCGCACCATAAAGCAATTTTCGGGTCTTTTCTTTGAAAAGAAAAAAAGAAAAGAAGCTTTGCTTTGAACTTACGTCCCTAGGCTTCTGGAAATCGTAGGAGGATGATCTTTAGCTCAATTTAAGGTAGTTCCAGCGGGAATCACTTTTTCGACAGATTTTAATCATTTTTTTTACAGGCTCATAATAATATTTACTATCAAATCCCGAAATATCAGAATTTTTAGTCGTTTAAAACGTTTGCAATTTTCAGGATCACTTTTCATTCAAAGCATGTAAAGCTTCCTGGCCGTAAAATTATTTTCTATTATATCAAAAAAGTCTCTCGACAGAATTAAAAAAAAAAGTAGGACAGTAAAGGAAAAAGTTTTTTTAATAAATATATAAAAGAAAAGTAACGCTTCATCGTTTTATTGCTGAGATATATTAACCATCAAATGAACGTGTTGAGATTGAGGAAAAAATAATATTTTAAATTATTATATCTCAGCAATAAAACGATGGTGTCCCAAAAATTATCGTCTGCACAGAATTCATGGTAATGTTTTTATAGAATTTTAGGATTATCAGGATTATCGGGATTTCTCGTAAATTATTCAAGTTGATCGTCCGCGAACCCCATTTAAAGAACTTTACCCTTCTGTGTCTTATATAACAGGCTCTATTAAAGGAAAAACGGCACTCTCACCCCCATGCATATAGATTATACTCGCGGAATTCTCCATAACCACGAGGTCTTTCACTTTAGGATTTACTTTCCATCAAAGTATTCGTTTTTTGCTTACCCTAAAATGTTGCACACTATATGTTAAAACGTTGCTCATAACAAGGATGATTAAATCCTTCGTTAAAACTAAAAACTAGTTACAAATTTACTTCTTTTTTAATATAAAAAGACGTCTCTATTTTCAGGTCCTCCTAAAATGTAAATATTATAGATTTATCATCAGTAATTCTAGTATCAAAAGTAAACTCTCTCGAGTCTTCAGACGCTACACAAACGAGACGAAATTTTCTAGATGTATACGTAACAATACTTGAGTTCACTATCTAAATATCTGATTTCGAACCATTATTATAATATCCTCTCTGATTATTTTATTCTTCTCTTTTCTAAAACGCATCGATACTAACATACGCGTCGGTAGCACTCAAAGGATTTTAACAGAAGGGATTTCGTGGAGCACGCTGATGAGCCGCAGCCTTTTTCCCGGTCAAAATGGAAACTCGGAGGAAGAGGTCGTCAGCAGAGAAATACGAGGTGAAAAAGAGCATCGATGACGTAACGCTTACGGGTCGCCCTTTCCTGTATTTATCCTTTCGCGTATCGATGCCGCGGCACAAAGAGGATTGCCAGCTCGAGGCGATTCTCGAGGATGAGTAAGAGGTGGTGAAAAGAGGAGGAAAAAGAAGAGGGTATGGAAAAGGGTGAGAGAGAAAATGACAGAGGGGATGAAAGAGAGAGAATGAGAGATCAAGAGAGCAAGAGGAAGACAGAAATAGATGGAAAGAGGGTTGAAGAAGAAGAGAAAAGGGTGGGTCGAAGACGGAGACGCCCGAGGAACCAACGAAGGGCGAGAGGTCGCGGTGGAAATGAAAAATGGTCGACGTCGTCGAGCCGAAAGTAACCGCTACCTCCTGACTACAGATAAGAGAAAATAACGAGGCCGACAGCCACGCGGAAGAGAACTAATTCGGCGCATATTTCACACACGTCCGCTTTACAGACGTTAAGTATAGGTAAGCACGACTTACCGGTCCCTGGAGTAAAGGAATTAATTGCGTCGCTCCGCTTTCCATCTGTCTTTTCCATTATTTTCTCAACTTTTTACTGATATATTAAAAAGTCGACGTTGTATTACAATGTACAACAGTGTTCTCTTTAGTTTAAAACTTCTGTCACGACATAGGCTAAATTAGTTATTCATAGAATTTCTTATGAAAAGTCTTAATTATTACTAAACCTGCGCTTGGTCCAAAATATTTGGAAATATCAATATAAAATTATTACTCGAAAATAAATGAAGAGAGCAAAAGATTTAACTAATTTAATAACTTGCAGTTTACAACATAGACGATAAAAATGGTAGAAGTAACAGCGTTAGAAATTTTACAAATATTTAGAAAAAACTAAAATAAGCTCATTTTCATCACCCTTGTACATCTAGTGTTATAATCAAAAATTTACTGTAGCAGGTTTCTTCACAATTAATTGTACCATATAACAAATTAGACAAATACAGTAGTCCCCCCTAAAACACGGTAGATTCGTTCCGCGTTATAGGAAAACGCGTTGTAGGAGTATTCTCGTATAACGCGCTCTATGACCCCGTATAACGCGTTATGTACAAATGATTCAAGTAAATCGAATATTAAGGAAAAACTAAATATGTGCATTTTATTAAAATCAAATTAAGAACATTTTAAAGAAAAAACTTATACATATGTAACTAAAAAACAGTCAATTTCAAAGTAATCCTACTTTTATTTCATGGTAGACTGTATGGCTCCAGGCCACTAAGTCATATTTTTATTTGGCATCAGTCACCTGAATATAAAAGTTCTCAAAACCAAAAATTATTAATTCACTAAAATTTTAACATTATTTAACTGTTTTGTAATTTTTCATTTCTTAAAAATCTGCATTGTCACAAATTTTATAAGAACACAATTGACGTAATGTGCAAACGTAAGCGAAATTATGTACAAATTCATTATAAATTTCACGGTACAGAAATATAACGTGGGGAATCCCCGCGTTATATGGGGGAAAACACGTGTTATACGAGGGACATGAAATCGCGTTATATGAAAACGCGTTATAAGAGTAACGTGTTATAGGGGGGATTACTGTACTTAAAAACTCAACCATACAATTAGCTTGATGCTATAAAAATAACAAATATAATTTCCATACTATCAATCAATCTCAAAACAAGGAAGAATAATGTACGATAGCAATTGAATGAAACTTCCACTCGTATCGTGAGCCACGCATCCTGGAACATGCAACGGATGCACCCTTTCTTTCAAATTGAAAGTTCGTTTATGACGATTAATGACATTCACAATTTCAAAGCTACTTAACCGCACTTATCCGTCGGTTTTGTAGTTAGCCTTGTGCCGAAGAAAAGGTAAGAAAACAAGCAATTATGTATAGCCGTTCCTGGGTCGAAAGGCCGTCTCGAATCGCTTTGTCGTTGAAATAGGCAGCGGTGCATTCAGATTGCATTTTGTCGGTAGCCTAACGAGGTTGACGATCGGCCAGTTTAAAGGAGTTTACGGCCGTTTACCGTTTCCGTGGTAGATAAAGGAATCAATTGCAGTGAAATCACGATCGTTGCTGATTTTAATTAACGACCATGGCTCGAAGGACCGATTCCGATTGATCATACCCTCGTAACCCCATGCATTTTTGCCGATGGAAGAAAACACCGAGGCGTTTAGAGCCAACCAGTTTTAATTAACGTCCCTTTGAGCGTTTTGCCATTACTCGCGGGAGAGAGAGAGAGAGAGAACAATTTTGTGACGGAAATGCAATTTCGCAGATGCATGTTGGTTTTGTCATTTCGGAACTGCGAATGATAGACGATCGAATCGAAGGTTTTGTAATCTTAAATTGTATTTAATATTGTGTGATTTAGCGTGTACCTTTTTATGTTTGTTGTGCAAAAGAAAACGTTTTTACGATAAAGTTGACGAGGGTTTTATTTTTCTTATTATTATTGGACTGTGAATTTCTATGAATTTATGGAACAATTAAAAATTGCAAAAATATGTGTAAAGAAAATGATGTAAAGAAATAAATTAAATATCTAAGATGTAACACACATTATGACATTTTACTGGCAAAACAATTCTTATTTTAGGCTCCTTTCTCTTATTTCTGTTAATCTAAAGTCTCTAAATCGTAAAAAGACCGTAATTTAATTATTTTATGCCGTTATCTCAAAGTATAAAAAATCACGTGAATTTTATTTATATATTAATGTTGAAAAATTAACAATTTTCCACGTCTCTCTCTGTTACTTTTGCAAGAATATCTGAATTACTGGAATAATACGTTTTCAATATTGATTGCAAGAAGAAACTTAAATTTGTTCTGTCGGCTATGAAGAAGAATAAGGTGAATTAAAATTTCAATGGATACATCTTCTGTTTGACTGAAAATTCTGAGAAATTCCAGAGTAAGACGTATTAATCTTACGATTCTACGAAGATATTTTCACACTCACCTTTTCACCACTGTCGCTGGGCAGATAAAAGGTCAGTACCGTAAGAAAGGAAATTCCCATACAGGGAATAATAATGTTCACAGTGTAGAAAAGAGTTTTCCGTCGCATTGTTATATTAAAGGTGATATCCAGGTATGGCTCGTCGCAACAGGTGTAAAATTTTTCGTTTCTGCACAAAAAAATACAAATCGAAACGATTAGTTATGATAACAAATGAGAAATGGAAATTGTGGAGTTTTGAGAGATTAGTTAACTTTTTTTTTTATCAATGGTGTCACAGGTACATTAATTTTTTATAAATCGTGTGAGAGACTAATTTCTTAGAAATCGTATGTGAGAGTAATTAATATTTCTTAAATTGTTTCTAAGCAATAACGAGAAAGTAAAATGAAAAATTATCGAAGCAGATGCATCGAAAATTATGAGACTTGTTTCATATCTTTTGCAACAAAGTGCCTCGAGTAAGTGTTATAAACTAGGTAATCAGCAAGAATATTACGATGAAAGTTTGTTGCAAGTGACGTTGAATATTCGATGGTAAAAATCGAGCTTGTTTTAAACGAACTACGACGATGTCCGTTAGAAATTATAAGAAAACTTTCACGCCATCAAAAGTTTCCAGAGTTTGATAATTTGGACTTGCTATCAGATTCTTTCTTTCCATGTGAATACTTGATAAGCGAGAGGAAGAGCAGCGATGATAAGATGAAATTATTTTTGACGCGTATAACTTTTATCTAACAATGAAATTTTAATAGTTCGTGCATTATTTCTATAACTTAACCTAGTAATTAGTTCAACTTTCTACCGTTTAATGTTTACTATCACCGAAAGATAATAATAAGTTCAACTATTGCAGAATAATTGAAATAAACATGAAAAGCTCTATATTGATCTGCTTAAAAGTAAGTCCTTATTATGTCAAGAAACGATGATAAATTCTATCTCATTTTAAACTTAAATTACGTTATCAATAAAGTAGAAACATTAACGTATTAAAATAATCAACACATTCAAATATTAAACCTTTATAAATCAGCTTATAAATTCAATTTAATATACCATTATCGTATATTACCAATAAAATGTAAATTACTTTGCATCTGTCTGTCAATGTAAATATAATCTACATTATTTTCTACGGTCTCTTATTTACTTGATTTTAAATGTAATAACAAATACGAATTGTAAAGTGTTAATTTCGCTCCGGCTACAATTAATCATTTCTCCAATCATTGATGAGATAATGGTACATTTTCATCGAAATACTATTTTCTATACTTATTATTTTCCATTGTATGATCCGTTTTAAATGCAATACGAAGCTTGAATCGTAAAAAGTTAATTGCAATTTCATGTGCTCGCAGTAGCTAACAATTTATTCGATTATTTATCGATGAACGATTGGCAAATTTCCACCGCCATAGAGGACGATATTGAACGACCTTTCAACCGTCTTCTGCCTTCCGGGGAAGTAAAATCGAAAAGAATTGAATTTCGAAGGACGGTCGTTTATTAAAAATTCCCAGCAGAATGATGTTTTTCAGAACGCGATCTTGTCAAACGTTCGGCAGGATGTCTATAACCAGAATAAATTTCTCGTCTACCGATCGATTGGAATTCCTTTCAAAATTCCAAACGTCCGAGCATGGCAGGGATGTTCTCCTTACGTGACAAGTCGCTTAAAGATCTACCATAAAAATGATTTCAACATTGTCGTACATTATTTGGAAGGCATGTGGCATTTACAAAAACATTCTTAAATTATTTCATCTAATACAATGATTTAATTGTTCCGTTCGAAGTGAAATTATCAAAGGCAAAATTATTTTCCTTTCACTCACATAAATAAGACGTCTTTTTTCTTTGAATTTTTTTCAATAACCTTTAAAGATACAGTTTGACATTGCACATTTTTAATTTTTAGCTAGAAAAATTAAAATTCAATTGCAATTTTATTCTTGTTCATTCCGCATTGCCATAAAAAAATAATTACCTTCGCAATCTCCAAAATTTTATTCTATTTAAATTAAGTTTCTAAGGTTCTATTTAAGTTTAAGATTCTATTTAACACTATAACTACCGGCCCCAAATCTATCATATTTTAATAAATTAAATAAATACTTTGAAAAAGGGAGAATCAAGTGGCGGAAAATTTGATCGATTGGGTGATATATGTTTATTGATATAGACGTAGAATATTTATTCTATGACTCTTATGTAAACTTGGAGAATTTTTTGAAAAAATTGAGTACCAGTTATTTTGACTGGTTTGGTAGTTCTAGTGTTAAATTAGGTTTTCATTTTCTCGTTTAATTTTCATCGAAAACCTATGCATCTTTGTCATTAATATCACCGGATTTTTAATAAACAAAGGTACATTTGATGAATGAAATAATAATTAAAAAATATTGCTCACCGTACTGCAGGCACTTCTAAAATATCCCATTCTACTGACATATAAAATTCAGAGAGGTCGACTCCGACATCCACCACGTTGCTCCCAGACTTCTCGTCCATGTGTCTTAGATCGACCTACACGAAACAAAAAAGATACATTCATTAATACCGTCCTTTTCAAATACTTTCACTACATTAATAATTTTCATGCCCACGTAATGACCTCTTAAAAACGAACGCGCAATCTTACCAAAGTACTTCCACGATTTTTGGTATGAATTTTGGAAAATGGAGAAAAGAAAATTATCCTCATTAACGTATCGATAGAATCGCAAATGTTCCTCACTCAAAGGCTGAAACTTTCACGGAACTTGAATGACGCTTGATTGCACGTTCGTAATTACGGGCTAAGAACGAACAATAATTCCGAAATTAAACTTAAAGTGCATGTCTCGTGATGCACTTAGTGTTCGCAAAAGCGCAACGGGAGCAAAAAACTAATTAATAAATAGTCGGGATTAAAACGGAGCATCAATGTAGAAGATCGAGAAAGAATCTAGAAATGAACTATCAGCGAAACGTCCTCTTTAAACTATGCCTTCGCTTTTAACTATGTGCAGCATGATGAACGAACAAACAAAGTCGACACTGAAAAAATCAAACTAATCGCTAAGCAAAGTCCTAATAAATTCGGGAATCTCGTGTTCCTCCGCCAGACAAATATTTACGTTAACGTGCTACTCGATAATCCACTTTCGAGACCGGGATTATCAATAAATATAGCGTACCAATCACGGAATATTGTTTTTTTTTCTCCGGACGATTTTTTACATCGCGCGTGTAATCTACATTGGTTTTTTACGGCCTCCTTTCTGAGACATTAACCCTGTGCACTACGATTTCCATTGTGACTTGGAGTGCAATAACTCAGAACTCCTAAAATCAAAAGTTCCCACTGATTTTCTGATATTTGATATGACTAAACGCAATATTAATGCTATAGAAATAATTTCACAATTTTGTTAACGACTGACATTTTCAATTCAATAGTTTTTCAATTCAAGACTTCGAAATTTTCTATTCCATTTACCACGGCACGCGTGTCAGACGTTGTTGTAGGCTAAAGGGTTAAAAGGAGATTTGATCGAAATTAAATCATACATTAAATATGATGAGAAACATTGAAATTCCAAGTAAGAATAAATAATTCTTTAAAAAGTTAAAGGGTACTTATGGTGTTTCTTCTTTATATCTCTGGGAATGAAGGATACTTTTAGTAGACTTCAGTAGATCAATTAAATTTTAATTAGACAAACATGAATGAAGTCGATTTTCAAAAATTTTATAGTCGATTTGTATATCTATGTATTTTCATGTTTGCAGCAATGTTGCATCTTTTGATTCCTGACTACGTTATCAAACGGAGGATAATTTTAATTGGTTTCAGTAGATAAATTAAATTTTAATTAGACAAATGGGAATGAAGCTAATTTTGAAAATTATATAATCGATTTATATACTTTAAGACTTCGTGTTTGCAACAATGCTGCATCTTTTGTTTCCTGTCTACGTAATCAAACGGAGGATAATTTTAATTGACTTCAGTAGGTAAATTAAATTTTAATTAGACAAACACGAATGAAGTTGATTTTGAAAATTTTATAGTCGATTTGTATATCTATGTATTTTCATGTTTGCAACGATGTTGCATCTTTTGATCCCTGTTTACGTTATCAAACGGAGGATAATTTTAATTGGTTTCAGTAGATCAATTAAATTTTAATTAGATACATGGAAATGAAGCTAATTTTGAAAATTATATAGTCGATTTATATACTCTAAGACTTTGTGTTGCAACAATGTTGCATCTTTTGATTCCTGTTTACGTTCTCAAACGGAGGATAACTTTAATTGATTTCATTAGGTAAATTAAATTTTAATTAGACAAACTCGAATGAAGTTGATTTTGAAAATTTTATAGTCGATTTGTATATCTATGTATTTTCATGTTTGCAACAATGTTGCATCTTTTGATTCCTGTCTACGTTATCAAACGGAGGATAATTTTAATTGATTTCAGTATGTAGATCAATTAAATTTTAATTAGATAATTGGGAATGAAGATAATTTTGAAAATTATATAGTCGATTTATATACTTTAAGACTTCGTGTTTGCAACAATGTTGCATCTTTTGATTCCTATCTACGTTATCAAACGGAGGATAATTTTAATTGATGTCAGTAGGTAAATTAAATTTTAATTAGACAAACGGGAATGAAGTTGGTTTTGAAAATTTTATAGTCGATTTATATATCTGTATATTTTCATCTTTGCAATAATGTTGCATCGTTCGATTCCTGTTTACGTTATCATACGAAACTTACACTTCGTAGAAATTTTCACAAGCGACGCTTTGCAAAATGTGCAACAACGGAAGTGCATAATTTCTATGGAATCGTGGAGATTCTCAGCATCAAGCAATTAATTACGGAGGACGGAGTGCTTCATAATGATTTTCCAAGTAAATCCTATCGTTCTAAGTGAAATGCGACGGAATATTCGCGTTAGTTTAATTAGTCAGCTTTCCGTTACTCGCTACGAGCATGTAATGAGGATGTGCGCTGTCATTTGAATAATCCATTTTCGCACCTTTAATCCACGAAGAGGAAGGAAAACTTTTTGGACGAATTCCTGATGATGAGCTGATAGAATTATGCCAACGCGAATAAACTAATTTGTATCACACGAACGTTTTTTTTCGACGTGTAACAAGTCAAAATTTCCTCGCCATGAAAAATATGTTTCTACGTACGCAATTAACAGTTTTCCTTTGAACATATCAAGAGCTTTTTTGAGCGTTCATGTCATATTCTATTTTTGAAAAATTCTTACGATCAAAGGTATAAAAATTCTCCTACTAATTTTTTAGTAAATTTCAAAGAGCAAACATTTCCGTGCATGCTCATGAGTCAATGAAGTGTAGAGGAATTAATTTATGGATATAAAATTTCACATCTCTGTGTGAAATTCTATAATTTTGAATTATTTTTGTCAGTGATGTCACTGTCACGTTTTTTATAGAAATACAAATGAAAAATTTCCAATGGTGATTTACCTACTTATGAAATGTTTTTTATGTGAATGTATAAAAATATTGAACGTAATTATTTCAAAAATTTGACATATGTTATATGAGTTTCAATTTACATTGTTATCGGAGCATAAAATTGTTTTAACAATTAGTTTTGATCAGAAGCATTGACACTCGCAGTAGTTCAATCGCGAAACAAATCATCCGAGTACGTTACAAAGGATTTTTACAGCAAACAGCAATTTCATTAATTAAAACTGAAATTCTGCTTTCTCTAAATTATACGAGATATTTTTGAACTGATTTAAAAATTCGAAAAATTAAACGACCTGCTATCAGAAATTTTAAATAACAATTGCCACTTAGTCATGACACTGTAATTAAGAAGGTGATTAATCAGACACTATGAAGTAATTTGTTTTTACCTTAATTAAACTCACTTTAAATATCGAAGATAAAAACGTATATGAGTAATGATTAGAAATTATCTTCTAATTAGTGAACCTTCACGAAAATAAACTGTCGATGCAACTGCAAAAATGGGATGCCACGATTTTTCTATCGAATTCAATACATTTGACAAAATGGTAAAATATTCGAAATATATTCTGCGGATAGATTTTTCAGTAAGTTTGGAAAAGAATTCTCTTCTACGGATGAAAGCACTCGAAGCTTGGCAACTTTGCCAAATGTCCTTTTCGGTGACTGCAAATCTTATCGATTGTCTCGTCTCGTTCTTGCGAAATGTCTGCATGTTATTCTCGCGTTTATTCGAAAATTTTCACATACGTGGTTCTCTATATTTTCTTATTTTGAGCAACACCGTAGATTTTGAAATATAGAGATGAAACAATTTTTATACAGACAAACTGCGTGAAATAATATTTTTCGACACCGATAGTTAAGAAATCCACAATTTGGAAGATTTGTTAAACGAGAAGAAGTTATAAAAATTAATAAAAATGATTAGATGCAAAGAAGTTCGTGATTTACAATAAATTTTGCAACATTTACGTCATTGTTTTGTAAGTTCCACTTTAACTCACTGCACTTTAACTAGCTACTGTATCATTTTCTTTTATCCACTTTCCTCTACCTTTTTATTTTTATCTCCTTTTCTACTTCTATTTCGTATTTCTCTATTTTCTCCCGTTCACCCTTGTCCTCAAATTTCCCCCTTTCATTACTCTCCTTCTACCAAAGATAAAAGAAAGTCTTTGATCAACTTTTCTTCCTTACTTTCAGCATATACATTCACTCTGGCATTATCTATCTTGTTTTTCTTAATTCTTTTATCTGAATTGTTTCTTTTAACGATTCTCTCAATGTTTTGCTAGTGTTCCCAACAATTTCTACGTTTATTTGAAAATCTTATATTCTTTATTTTTTGTATCAAAGGAAATTTTTCAATTTGTATCTTTATTTTTAATATCTAATCTGTTTTATAATCTATTGCTTGTGTCCCATGTGAATTTTATTATGGTATAAAACGAAATTATTATTTAATATACTGGACCGTCGGATTTCGATAAATTTAATTGAATATATTGAGAATTTTTTCATTTTTCTATTTAAATTATCCAGAAAATTTTGTTCCCCAATAAATAATTATCACGAAACTGACCCATGTGAACAATATTACATGTTCAATATCAATCTACATATTCATCGATACCGGAAAGATTATATTATGTAAATGGCATTTATCGATATCTCAAACTAAAATTACTTCCCTTTCATTATTATATTTGCAACGTGAAAACATGAACCGAAACTAGAGCATACTCGGAACATTAACCACAAAGAACTTAAGTTCACGAAGATAACTTCACTCTTAGATTTCGGCACAACCCTTCTCCCATCTTCAATCTTCAATAATTCCAAAAAGTTTAATAAACATTAACAACATACTTTTCTGCATTAAACCCGCTGTTTTTATTGAAAAGCTAAACCTATCTTTCCATCAATTAAATTTGAAATTTCCTACGATAAATGTAGACAGATCGTCGGTACATTTAATGACAATAAAAAAGAAAAATTCACTCGAACTTTCTGTACATTTAAACCCCATATCCTAACACGTAGGAAGCCGTAATAGATTTATTGTAGAAACGTTAACACTAACCCTACCAGGCCGGTCATAATGACCGGTTCTCAATTTTTTCAAAAAACTATCTAAATTGACAGGGGAGCCGTGAAGTAAAAATTCTACTTCTATCATATAAAGCCTAAATTAGTTAATCAACTAATCGTTTCACTTCTTAATTTACCTTTTTCCAGAGTACTTGTTAAATAAATCTAAATATTAGTAGATATAACGTCGGTAGTTTTAGTGTTAAAGGGAAGGATATCCTCCAATGAGACGAAGGAGGCTAGTTGTACGGCAGATCCTTTTTGTGAGTTAAAATCAGTTTGAAAGCGAGTGTGATTGATGTGCTTTTGCCCACAAAGACTCATAGAAAGCGCACGATACATAAATCTTTCTGGGAGTAATTTCTAAGTCTTCCTCATCTTTTGTCAATTGACAAAATTCTTTCCCCGCTCAACTTTCTATAACGCCATCCGCCGCCCTCATCTTACTATCATTGAATATGACTGATGTAGATGTTTCCTCGCTGGAATCGTCATTTTTGCATATCACCCTCTTCATATATGTTTTCCGCGTGTTCCTGATCTCTTGCTCTCTTAATATATATTGCACCAATGAAATCTTACGGGCTGTAGTCGATAAAATCGATATAACGATTGTCATTTGCATGAAAGTATGATAAACAGTTTTTCTATTTATTTTTAATCTGTGTACATTGCATTTGCGAATGTTTCCTACGGGTTATTATTTTTTTGCATAATCCTCGACGATGAATTACAAGTATTTATTTTCCAATGTTTTATATTAATTTAAATAAACAGCATTATTTTTATAGGTACATTTAATTAAATCAGTGATGCAAATTATGTTAATCATTTATTATTCATTGGTTCAATGAAATATACTTTAAATATGTAATAATTTGTTAGATGTTCATGTATTTATAGAACTTGCTTCCGTGTTTGTAATATTACAATTGAATCGAATTTATCGTTTGACATATAATACAATAAAAGTTTTATTGTAGCAGTGCCGTAATACGAGTGAATTACTTTTTTTATATGCACGAAAATAACTTTCCGGAGGTAGGAGTTACAGTATTTTCTTTTGTATTCACGTGAGAATTGTGTTTCTCCTTGGTTCGCTTTTTGTCCGTTTAAACACTTGTAGTCCATTGTTAACAGAACAAAGCCACATTTTTTCTTCAACTGTAGTTACACCACCAGCTTCGATTACTTTGATCCATCAGAATGGATTGAGTGAACAAAATACGGTTCATCATTAAACATTGCCTGGACCGAGTATTTTTACAATCGCGAAAGGGGAGAAAATTGACCATCCCTGTGTTGGAAAAATTCTACACACGTTTACCTTCCCCTATAAGACATTACATTTGTTAATAGCACATTTATTGACATATTACTAATTACTTATAGCATTTAACAATATCAGGGTAATACGTTTCGCACCTTTTGCCGATATAATTTAATTTTAATTTTTCATTGTTAAATAACTGTTATGAAAATTCATTTTGCAGGAAATTCGATGGAATTTCTCGTTAATAACTAATATATAAAGTCAAAATAATAACCATTGCAAGAAGAAATAATTTACACCAAATTGTAATTTCGATACAGAAATATTTAATATATATATAAATCAATTTATTGAGCACACAGAATCATATAATAATTTTTCACCGACCATTGCCAAACAATCATCCTAGATTTATTAATATCACCGTTCTCTGTAAATAGACTCAATAAATTTGCGCTTCGATTGCAGTAGTGCGAAATTAATTCTCGCACGTATACCAACAAATGTAAACCGTGAAAATTTACATTCGAAATAACAAATTTATTACATAACGATCAATGGCTGTACGGTGAAGTTTTCGTACAAACAACACTCTGGAATTTCCTTTGTCGCGTATCGATAAATTAGGATCAAGTCAAACGAAACTGGTATACATATTCGCGTGTTGCAAAGTCGAGAGGCAAATTGTCATATTTGCGTTCCCCTATCGAGGACATTTTTCTTTGCACAGTTTATTCAGCCGGGTAACGTGGCACTTGATATTATTGGCATCTCTCTGTATGTCTATAACGTCTATCGAAAAATGTTTATATGCATACATTCACAAACAGATAACACGAATCCGTATACTTTCGACGTTTTCTCCATAGAATGATTTTTAAAGGAGATTTTTCAAGGAAGAGTTCAACAAGGCCGCGATAATTACACTAAATAGTAAATGCGACACGGCTTTCAAGTATCGCAAATATTTCAGTTTGATTCCATGTTCGCGCACCGGCGAGTCCATCGTCGGTTGGTTGCACGATTTCGCGAAATTCCAATTTCGCTCGATTTCACCTGCCACCGGGATCTCCCTGCTATTTGCGTCGATATTAAACACAGTTCGAGATTACACGGATACGTGTGCCAATAATGCTATCGATAGTTTCAAGTACGATATTATGCCGTCAAATATTTACACGGTTTGCCATATTGTGCGATGTTAAAGGGTCAAATTGCCTTTTATCGGTATTGAAAATAAGCCCAACTTTCGGCAGCTGGTGGACTTGGATTTGCCTTATAATGCGAGACGACCATATTTATTGAGCTTTAAACGTATGGGGATTTTAATGCGTGTGTAATGGGTACGGGGAAATTTGTAATAGAAAGGGGATTCATTTTTTTGGCGATGCTAAATGGCAATTATTAGATGGGTTGATTATTTTTAATGTGGCATAAGTCACTTTTTTTTATATAGAGGCATTTAAAATTGTATCATGCTGGTTAAATGACTGGTGAATACAATAAAAATATGTACTTCTTTGTATTATTAACAAAGATACTAAAAGAAAAAATCATAAAAATTAATGTATAGATTAAATATCTTTGATTCAATCGGATCCGAAAAGCCCTTTTGAGGCTCTTTAAAAATATATATGGATAAACTTCTGTTCGTACTACATTTTCAAAGTCTTCATACACAAATCCGAATTTTTGATCCCACTTTTCCCATAACATTCATCGACTACTTTACTTCCTCTTATGGCAATACAACGTAATTTCTCATTTTTCTTCTCAAAAAAGAAATATAGGGTGTCCCAAAATTAACGCAAGATTTGAATTTGCCGCCATTTTTGCAGTAGGTTGTTGGCAGCCCTGAAAAAGGAACAGTTTGACAGCTGAGAGTTTAGGGTTGGTGGAAATGGAGCGTTGTACGATATAACAACGTGTTTTCATTGTTGAACAATGTTTCAAAAATAATGAAGGTTTGACGGACGCAGTTCGGGGATTTTATACAAAATATGGTCAAAATGGTGTTTTGGCCTCGTCTTCCAGTGCGTCGACCATCGTGTTTAGCATCTTCAACTGATCCAGTCTCCCTCAATTTTTCAATTAATCTTTTCACAGTTGACGAGACCAAAACACCATTTTACCATATCTTGTAAAAACTTGTCGAGCTGCGGCCGCCAAACTTTCATTGTTTTTGAAGTGTTGTTCGATAGTGAAAATACGTTGTTGTATCGTGTAGCGCTCCATTTTTATTAACCCTAAACTCTTGGCTGTCAAGTTGTTCTTTTTTCAGGGTTGCCAACAACCTACTGCAAAAATGGCGGCACTTTCAAATCTTGCGTTCATTTTGGGACACCCTTTATATATTGTTACGAAGCACCCAGTAGATTAAATGTTACTGGGAAACGAGACTTGGCAATTGTTTGTAATAAATAAAGAGATGAGATTCTACGATCGGTGGTCCTCGTTAACGGATGTTTCTTTAAATAAACGTTCTCAGTTTTTCTATAAATTGTGTTATATTTAATTATGTCCGAAAGGATAATGCGTGCACGGTCGACTCGTAACAATATATATGAATTTGTACTTTTAGAAATTGCACTTAACTATAACTGTAATATCTATTTATTTCTCCGCACCTTCAAAAGTCACTTTAGAGAAATGGAATAGCAGAAAGAAATTTCCTCTCATTTAGCACATCACGGGTAGCAAGTGCGGCTGTTAAAATTCGCAAACTTGTAAAGATAGAAAAAAGTCCGGGAAACGTGCATTTATTTCAGTAAGACGAGAAAATCTAGCCAATTTACCAAAAGCCTCTGATACACCTCGTGAAATGGTGTACCTGTTGAGTGATCTCCAGAGGCTTTCATTGCCTACATGTTAGCGGTATGTGCATTTGCGGTTCCTGTAGAAAGGAGCACGATTAATTTCGGTTTGACTTGCGAAGCAAAATTCACATCACGATGAATCTTGCACCGTGAGATTCCGTTCGAGAAATGTGGGAAATTCCTGTGGTTTTCGCTGCGAGAATATGCTGTATATGGTAAGTTGGACGTCGTAATGCAACCGGGAAGAAAGTGATTTTTTTTTGGAATTAAATCAATCACGATTGCGAGAATAAATAATTGTTTATTTCTGATTTGAACAATTAAGATTTTTTGAGTTATTAAAAGGCAGAAGAATTATATTTTTCTTTAGGGCTATGTAGGGCAAAAATTGTGTTACGAATTCTAATTATGAAAAATGTGAAAGTTTACTTGTGAATTCTAAATTTTAACCTTCATTTTGATGTAAAGTATTGAAATATAGGTGTGTTTTTAGGGGAGTTTAATAGGGCGAAATGGCGGGAATCGGCAATGATTTTTTCATGTGTAATTAGAATGATTATTGAATTTCTTTAATTAGGATTACACAGGTAGAACTCTGTTTTTGGAATATTGATAGTGTGTCACGAAATTCTACTGGAATATTTATGATTATTAGAACTCTTTGACATCGAGATTTATGTGTTCTTTGTGCAATTGTTTAGAATAATGAATAATTGCGCTCTGCCTTCTAATGGTGGTATTAAAATTCTCCTTATTTATTATAATTCTTTCTATTTATGTAAAGGAGTAAATAAATATTTATACTTAAACAGATTAATTTCTAAACCAATGTAGTTTTCTTAAATACACTCTTCTGCTTTAATAGTTTGATTAGTTCATTTTGGATTACTGGTTTTTGTGGATTTTGAACTACTGGAAGCAATGGAAATTTGAATTCAATCTCACTAATTGGAAGTCCGAACCTTTATATAGTAAAACCTGTTTTTGTGCGATTTTATTTTTGTGCGATATGTTTTGTGTGATTCATTTTGTGCGGTATATGAATCCCATTGGTGTTGATATTATACACTGTTGCAAAGTTTTCTATCAGTCTGCACATGTACACTACAAAACGCTGTTCGACTCCAGACGCTATGTTCATTTGTTATCAGCAGAATACGCATCACAAGAAGATGGGCGCTTTGGACTACGACGAGCAGTAGTAAATTATATATATTTTGAAAATTTCCCTATGTGTAAAATGAGAAATTAATTTTTTTTTAAACGTTTCCATGTATAATTTAATTATTACTTTTGTTTGAAAGCACTTTCTTAGTGTTTCATAAATCTTTGACATACTTTTCAAGCGCGACTTTTTTTATGCGGTCCCTATCCAGCGCATAAAAAAACTTTTTTCTAATATGTTGTAAAAAATTATTTGTTATAAGTGTTTATGAAATTTCTGAATATTTCTTTTTTTGTGCGACTTTTTTTATGTGGTCCCTATCTACCGCACAAAAACAGGTTTTACTGTATTCCTGACTTACCCACCATAACCACAATCAATATTTTATCCATTGTTCAAATTTAATTGACTTAAAACATTAAAAACTTCACATTCTTCATAAATTTTCTGTAGAATTTCTATTTAAAGGATAATTTTGTTCATCCATAAAAAAAAGATAATATAGAAATGATGAAAATTTTGTGATCCGTCAATTAAGGTTTAGTAGTTACATAATTCATAAAGTTACTATCTTCAGCGAAATATTAACCCAGTTTCAGGGGAAACCAGTACTCCCTCAAACGGATTAAATTAATTAGAAGCCAGGTGAGAAATTATCTTCATCGCGTAGTGAATCTCAA
This sequence comes from Cerceris rybyensis, assembly GCA_910591515.1. Classification (NCBI taxonomy): domain Eukaryota; kingdom Metazoa; phylum Arthropoda; class Insecta; order Hymenoptera; family Crabronidae; genus Cerceris; species Cerceris rybyensis. Next base: position 20,884,212 of record OU342790.1, read on the forward strand.
CGAAATTGACCGGTGGTCGTTTGACGATATAAAGCTCTGAAAGCTTAATGTCTTTGAAAATAATATTAAAGAGGAATTTAAGTTATAAACTTAGTTCGTCGTCAGTTTGCCTTTCTGATTTTCCAGAAGCGAATTTGTACAGTTATCAAGCATAGGTAACGTTGTTATTTAATTTGCAAATATAGTCACTTTAACACAATATGTTAAATAAGTACTTTGACAACAGTACTATAATATTGTACAGCTTATAAATTCGCAGAACTTCTGGAAAATATTGGACACCAATCATTTAGGCTTGCTGGATAATTCTATTGTTATTTCTACTAGTTTGTCAATTACCTCCAATTTAAAACATTAGAAAATAAATCGATTAAAATATTTTGATAAATAATAAATTCTCGGTGGAATAACTAATAAATTAATAAATGCTCTATCTTAATTATAAGTAACAATTTAATTTCTTTGTAGTAACTCTTACAGAAAAACAAGAAACCCCCATTTTCTCTAAATTAAAAAAGCAAATACTACGGAACACATAATCTCAGAAATTATAAATCACTAAAACGATACGTTTCATATATCATCATTAATATTTAAAACATTAGATCAATTTCCCTTTATCTCATTTCCACCGTATCGATACGTATGCAAACACTACATACAAATATGTACACACACGCTATCATACGATAGAAAACTAATAAATATTTCATATTCCATGCAATTCCCCACAAAATAACGATTTTCCATACCGATACTGAATTATTCAACATTTTCCTCCTATACTTTTCACTAAGCTGAAAAATTCATTAAGACCAATCATATACCTTCGATCAGAAGTTAAAAGAAAAATTGCGGAACGCTCCCTGATTGAATACCGGGTCAAAATATCGTAAGCACGATCAAACTGGTTGAAAAATGGCACAAAAACTGACGTAATAAATCACCGAAGAGGCAGTAGCGATGAAAATCACGTATCATACACCGGATCCACGGCTGCGAGGACTTAATAAACTCGCCGGTGTCCCGTGCCAGTATTCAATAGGAAATATCAATTTGCCACACGACTTCCTAGTCGCTAAAAAATCACATTATGCGAGTTATTCAGACTGATACGTATTTCTTCCAGTCTTTTTGATGCATATAACACATATTCGATCAATTTAGGACGGTCGACGAGGAGTGGGAGAGGTCAGGGAGAAAGAGAGGCTATTGCAAACAATTAAACCCGCCGGGCGTGTGAGTACCGTGTACGTGTTCGGGAAAAAGGAAGAATTGAAAACACTTTTTTAGAATTTTAAGTGGCTCGTTTCCCCTCGCAACAAACAGCAATTTGACTCTTGAAAACGTAGGCTGCTCGGTGTTGCTTACTGTGAGTGGAAGTGACTTCAGAGGAATAATTGAAGGTCGCTCCTTTTTTTTCCTCTCCTCATTTTTTTTTAATAATGAAGAAATACAGCAGATTCTGTAAAATGTGTTGAAAGATATTTTTTGTGTATAGACTTCATCGGTATTTGTTTCTTTCATTGTAATTTGTTATTTTTCTTGTGGTTGGATATTATATGATAGCGGATCGTAAAATGTTAATGATGGTATTTTAACCCTTTACACTGTGAGCCATCTCTTACGTTATCTATTAGCATCTCGGCCGCACTTTATTATTTGCTTTCTTGCGCCATTTCAATAAAAAACTTTAAGTAAATGTATAATTCTTAAAATGTTGCGGTGCAATACGAACGTCTTCTCTAATTACTAATAAATTCGAAAGTCCCTTTAGATGGGGCAACCGAGTGATGTGGTAGACTTAAGATGTCCCCTTAGGTGGGACAGCAGAGTGTAAAGGGTTAATATACGACTTTCATTTGGGAGTATTTAATTGAAATGCAAATTTGCGAATGTTAGGAATTAAGTTATACAAGTTCTCAAAATAACCGCTCAGCCTACAACAACGTGTGGCACTCGTGGCGCACAAAATAGAATAGGAAATTTTGAAATCTTTCAAAATCTATTAAATTGAAAATATCAGCCGGTTGCGAAACGGTTCCATTATTTCTATACATTTAATATTACTATCAGTTATACGAAATATTAGAAATCAGTGAGAACTTTTGATTTCAGGAATTAATTTTGAATCGTTACACGCCCAGTCAGAAAAAAAATTGTGGACCAAAGGGTTAAAGAGATGCCCATAAGAAATAAAAATGTTGATGCTCCCAGTAAAGTATCAACAAATTTAGTTTTCCTCGAATAAAGCCTATGCAAGAAGAAATACAATGTTAAAACGTTTTTTTATTCAAGAAATTAGAAGTAGAATAATTATTTCTTCTGCTTGTTACAGTTTTATTTAGAAGTACTAATTATGCAAGTACCTATTTTATTCACTTTGTATGTTATCTAAAAGTCAAAAAGGGTTAAAAGGGATTAAATGTAGTAAACCGAGTCTTCCAGCAATGTCAGGATAAAATGTTCATAGTTTCTGTATGTTCAGAGCGTTGCATTGCATATCGGTGAAAATGCATGTAAGAAATTTATGAGCTTTAAAGGTCACGCGAGGCTAAGTTGAAAAAGAATAAAATTCTAGGTTCGTGTAACAGTTCGCGTGTTCTTTGAGACATCATGTATAACTGTACATCAGTGTTTGTTGGATATTTCTCGATGCTTTCATTCGAGTAAAAATTATTTCGCATCTTAATTGATCAACGAAGCTAATTATAATTATAAATGACAAAGAGATTAGAAAATTTCGAAGGACCAAAAGATAATATCGAAATGAAAGATTAAGTCGATAATTGTACTTTTAGAATGTTTAAAGCAAGAAATCGACTCATGTTTTTTGACTCTCGTCCTGAGACTTTAAGTGAATTTACAATTTTATTAAGTTTTTACGAAACTCGAGTATCGAGATAAGATCATTTAATTACGTCAACATTTTTACCATGCACTAAATTATTTTATAAAACTCGAGATCGATTAATGGTTTTGAGACAGAAAATTGCTGGTCGTATTTTAGTTCGGGTATATTTCTGTGATGTTGAGTTTATACGTATCGATTGCCGTTTCTTTGCCAGAACGATTGTGTACTTACATTTTCCATTGAATACCGAAACAGTTTTTCAGTATTGGCTTCATAAATTCAATTACTTTCGGCTTCCTCTTTTTGCCAATACTTTTTATGACTTCGTGGATTTTGATGACTGCATAAACAACGCTACTTTACATTGCTATGGCAAAACAGTTTCTTTCCGTGTTTCCTCATTTTTATATGCTGATAAAACGGCAATGTGAGTGTATTTTCATTGACCATACACAGTTCGAGTTAGAAAAACAAATTTTGTTCAATATTTACAATTCTCGTGACACGATATAAATATTTACTAAAACAAAAAACTTCAGACGTGATCTATGCATTACTGTTTCTAATATATTAAATTCTAAAAAATCTTTTCTTAAGAATGGTCTATTATTACAAGGTCATTATCTATAATAATATAATTAAGCTTATTATTTTTTTCTTACAGATAACGTAAGGATATTGAATTACCAGACTTGTTTGTGGTCAATTACGAAACATCAACTAATCAATGAATCTAACTAGGTTTAATTTGTCTGACTTTATTTTCCAACATAACATTTATATGTTTAATAACAAAACACGTTGTTTTTCTTCTACATATCTTTCATAATCAAATGAACATTTTTTACGTTAGAAATTTTAAAGATGGTTAAAAAAATCTACTTCGTTTTATTTTTTTCCACTTTAACAACTAACAAATGGTGCTTCATTATAGAGGCTTTATTTTATAGCTTTATCACAAAATAGCAGGAAGCTTTAAATTGCGTTTTAAAACGATATAACCGTAAAAGTGAGAAGCACTTTCATTTCAATAACGCGATGTTTCCATTGAAAACTCGCGAAAAAAAAATCGATTTATTAATTGAATACTGACTCGGTAGAACGAAGCGAATATTCGGAATGCGCATTCATATTGTGTCAAAGATAGATGGCTTTGCATTCATTGTATTTGATAGAGTAGATAAAGCATTCGGAGGAACGCAAATCTCAAATTAATTTTGTCCGTACTGGTATTAAAAGTGTTCAAAAAAATTAAACTTTCCTCTTACAGTTTCAAGCTGACATTATATTAAATATGTGGAACGAGTTTAATAATCTATAACATAAATTTTCTATTGAATTGAAAAATGTATTATATTAATCAGGACATTTTTTTAACCGGCATTTAAAGTATCCGACAAATTTAATTTCAATGGAAAATTTAAAGTATTAAAAACGCATTGTACAATTTGCTTTTTTTATAATATTCAATGATACGGTAATGTAAATTTAATTAACATCATAGATTTCTTTCGGAATATCATTGAATATATGAATAAATGTAAATATTACGATTAGATTAATTTGCTCTTCCACTCTATGTTATTATTAAGAATTTTCCAAAAATTACAACAGTATATAAAGCTAAATTCATTCCACTTATCATTACGATTGTCCTACCTAAGAGGAATTTATTTCAGTAAAAATTAAAAATAGCAATTATACGTTTTAAAGTGAAATTTGATGAGTACAATCGTTTTAACGTGATTCGTACTATAATTTGGACTCTTAAAAATTCTCCTCGCTGCAGATTCACGCAGACAATAATGTCATGACATTAAAATGCATTTTCATCGTTTTGAGGAAGCACGTTTGTAACGTGATTTTCTTTTCGGTTTTGCTTTTTTTCGAGAAAAAATTTACCCATGAATGTGCTTGCTAACAAAGAGACGAGGTTACACTTATGTGCCATTTGTCATCGGTACGATGATGATGGATTATTTTGTGTTAAATTACATACAAAAAAATAATGAATGCATTTTTTCATACAGTTTCATCTATTGTAACAGGGTCGTACAATTTTTGTTATACAAGGTCATTATAAAATATTTCTGCAGTTGTTATATTTTAGAAGATTATTTTTTCTTTATTAATATGTGCTTTTAATTCATGGTCGTATTTATAGTTATGCATAGAGTTTATACATCTGAATGGAATATTCGTGAACACTTTACATACTTGTATTAAGTGATAATAACAAACGGAAAGTATTAACAGAATACTATTAGCTCAAAAAATAAACAAGCGAAAGATGATTAAAAGTAACCACTCAAACCATTATATCTCGGCAGAGCATTTGCTATTTTTATCACTTTTATTCTCTTTCTCTCTCACAGAATTCCACGGAATTTAATTTAAATCTCGGTTTTACGTTGAAAGTTTAAAACGTGGGAAAACAAATATAGTAAATATTGTAAAGTTGTGTAGAAGATGTAATTTATACACCAGTTTAATAATTAAGCTTCGGTTAATGAAAGTATTCGTTAAATACGGCTTTTAATTCTTTACGGTCTCAGGCTGTGGTAAAATCTACATACTTTTTCGTTATAATTAATTTTCCATTAGAATAATTTCGACTTTAGGATTTAATCATCATTTTGTACGTTCAACCAGCTCTTTAAAATATCTGCACTTTCTGCTACCACGTTGATTCAAAATGTAAGGAATATTCAACGTTAAAGAATATTATCAAATTGATAAAGAACACCAAAAATGATTAATACGAAGCATTTGAACATTAAGCCGAGTGTAAAGTGTTCACAATGGAATGGAAAAATTGGAAAATGTAGGGCACATTTCGTTACAATTGAAGTTGCATCATAACTGCTTGTGCAACTTGCACTTTTTTGCACGATAGAGAACAGGAGGCGTAAAATTCATTTGCAGAGACAATTCTAAAAAAAAGTCGTCCATGGTTTTCTCTCGGAACCCGTTTCTATCAGCTTTGTTGCAAGTTTAAACGTCAGGCAGCAAATCCTATCTGGCAGATCGATTAATCGAAAGTCCGCAATTCCACGTTTCAGATGTAAGAAAAATGTTTTTCCCTTCCTCCAGTAATTATTTTCGTTTCTGATATTTTTCTTACGCCCTAGCGAAACGAGTTCACTGTTAGAAAATTTTAAAAACCTCTTCCCGTACAAATATACACGTGACGTCTTAAACGGCTTACATTTCTTAAATTTTCCGAAAATTGATATACTTAATTGTAGTTTTTTAAAGGTATAATAAGTATTGTCCAACTAAATTTTAATTTTTGCTTTGCAATTATTTTATATTGATTTTTGTGTTATTTTATTACTTGTATCTTGCCACTAACGGTAAAAACATAAATTTGTAACTAAAGAACAATTAATGTCTATTATGATGGCAGTGGCACTTTGAAAAATAAAATAAAAATAATGAGGATATGTAGTAATTGAGTATGGCGTTATGTTAATTAAGGAGTTCATGGAATTCGTAGCAGCTATTCATGCTGAATAGAGTTTCTTTCTGTTCATTATATTCATCCGTCTATATTAACGATATATCTCGTTACCTTGCAGTATGTTTTCCTCTATTATTCGGAGAAAATAAATGCGAAAGGTCTACACAAAAGATGAGATAGTAAAAAATATTATATTTAATATATAAATTTCAAGAAACTACGATACTCTACAAAGAACCAAATATATTCTACGCTCTCTGAATGAATAATCGTTCTAATCCATCACTGCGAAATGTTCGTCAATTCTAATTATAGTTTTCCAGTTTCGTAGCAGAATTAAATTTTCACTTTAAAAAATTAATTACCTTACGGTAATATCGTTAAATTCCTATTCGTTAAGATATAAGACTTTATATAGACTTCCTTTTTACAGGTGCTTTTTCTGGATCGTTCGTTAAAATGGTATCTCACAAAACGTATTGAACTGTTCCTTTCCTTTACGGTTCTCTTTGATCGTAAATTTAAGGATCTTTTAAGAACTTTAGACGTTGTACTATGAACTTTTTTTCTGCGAACATTTATCCACTCTGTCAGATGTGTAAAAAATAAATGCAATTTATTAAAATTACACACGAGAATTTAATATTATAATTCAGGATCTTTGGTTTCTTTATACCATGTTTTTCTTACTAGATAGAATTCACATTTAATTTGCGACAAGACTGCGAAATGTGATCAGAGTTTGCACACGTTTTGTGATACTCATTTATTATGAAAATTTGAGTATGCTGAAACGTTTAGATAAATGGGGTTACTTGAATATATAAATTGTGCATTTTGCGTTATTTTTGCTTTGATGCCTTGAAAATGATTGAGGAAAAACTATTATAATATATATAATATATAAATTTACTAATATACGAATCATTTATTTCGAAAGTGGCATAAGTCACTTTACCGTAATGAAAAATGGCAATTTTTTCAATGACTATATGAAATTATTGATATTAAGAAAAGTATAAGTATTCAACATAACAAGTAAACTTTCTTCAAAATAGTTATCAGTCTTTCTGAACACTTTGAAACGTAAAAATTTGAATATCTCGATTCAAAAATAAAGTGACTTATTTTACTTTTAACAAAATGGCTCATATATACGCGAATGTTATAATTCATTTTGTAAATCTGATAGAGTTTAGAAAATCTTAATTTTTTTTGGTTGAAAGTTCTCAAGGTTATATTTTTTGTTTAGTATCATCGTTATTGTCGCTATCTTTGTTTATTTATCATTTTCAATGGGGGATTTGCTTTTTCAATATTAATTTTATACATTATTAAAAATGTCAGTAATTATTCGAGAGAACGTGCAAGTAAGTTTGGAACTTTAAACATTTAAATCGGATCTCAGTTAGTCAGCAAGCAGAATTTTTAGCACATTTTCTCACGTATTCGAAGTATTTTCAGTGATTTCGTTGATATGTAGTAAGAGATTCATTTTACTGAAATTCAACGAAAATTTTTTCCACCAAGCGTGGTATTGTTCGCTCAATGAAATTAAGTGAGAAAGGAAACAATGTAGAATTGCACTAAATAAGAACCTTCAGTGGGGAAATGAAATCAAAATAAGAGAATTTCGCGAATAGGAAATTGAAGTGCGAAAACTCGTGAAAGTAGACAAAGTACATGAAAGACGAAGAAAAGCTGTAAAAATGTTTATCAGTGCGTGAACGAATGGAAGTTTCATCATTTCTTCGTCGGCGAAAAAATACGTCATTGCACTACGTTGTACCTTAATGATAAAAAAGAAGAAAAAGAAAATAGAGAAGATCCTTAGTACCTGTTCTTTACTGCAAATATATAATTTAAGAAAACGAAAAAATTGGAAAATCCTCAGGAAACGAGAGAAAGATGAGTTTATGATATAATTGGGAAAGGTTGCATCTGCACGATACATTTCGCTTTGCTTCTTATAGTTATCGTTGCAAATCCACAAAAGACAGAGGTACAATGTAAAAAGGAATTCTTCAATTTTATAATACTCAATGCAACCAAATTTGTCTACGCATTGAAATCGAAATTTAAATTTTAATCAATGTAAAATTGCACTATTAAATATTAATTTCTTAAAATCAAAATTTACACGATCATTAAAATACCGAGCGAAACAATAAATAAAGATATTTATATTTTCATTTTACAAATTTTAAAATACTTTAATATCAAAGTAAGACCAATTCTAGAGCAAAACAATAAATAAAGATATTTACTTTTTCATTTTACCAATTTGAAAATACTGTAATATTAAAAGACGAACAATTCTAGAGCAAAACAATGTTAATAATTTTAAATAACAATTATGAAACTACATAAAGTAAAGCCGCAAAAGAAGACTTTTTGGAGTCACTGTGTGCTAGCTGCTTTCTTGAGAGGAAATAAGATTTCATAAAAACCAGTTAATAAGTCGAATTAATGTAAAGTTAATAAGATCGTTAAAGTCCAACTATTTCGTATCGCCAGTATCATTTAAATAACATCTGGATTTTCTATTCGCGTATAAAGAACATTGGTCGTGCATCGTCGTGCGAATGGGAAGTAGCTTGTCGGAAATAGCATCGACAGAGCCTACAGATCGAGATAAATCGAGCTAATGAATTCCACATTGGAATAGCATCGTCCGATCGGACGGGATTATCGAGCGACCTATATTTTCCTCTTGTTATGAAAGATTCGCGGATGCTAAATTTCCTTGGTTCTTCCTGACTCTGACTGAAAACTGTAATCCACTTTCAACGAGAAAAATTTAACACCGTATCGTTTAAATCAAAGGCATTTTCGTTTGTTTTTTTTACATGAGCAGTAGTCATAGTTATTTTGCCTAGAATCTTTAGTTTTGTGGGTATTTTTAAACTATCAAAGCTATCATATGTTATATAATAATGTAAGAAAAATCTGCTAGACGTAATGGAGGTTTACCTCCTTGCCGTACAAGAATGAGTGCTACTCGTGACGCGATATATGGAATAGTCAATTTTGAAATGCTCCAAAAATTATTTTATCAAAAATATCAGTAGGTCGTGATAAAATAAAATTAATTCTATGATATTCAATATTACGTTAAGTCATTTACTTTATCCGAAATCAGGGGCTAGATTATTATTTTATTAATTAATTCAGAGTTGTTGCACATATAATCACAAAAGAATGGCACGGCAAGGGGTTAATCTTGGAACTGCAACCTTGAAGAACATGTTATCAACTGTATCAACATAGTACCGTGTCAAGGGAAAGAGCTAGGGCTTTTGAGATATTATATTGGTTCTTGATATTTATGATATTACGAGAGCGGGGAAAAAAATAATTGAAGAAGCTATGTGTTTTTTGGATTATGATGAAAAAGATTTATGAATTCTGTTGTCATTTAAATGTTTTGGCAAACATTGTCGATTGGACTTTGGTTTTTATGACTAACGACAAGATTCAGTATCATTCTATGAATCTTAAACAACAAAAGTGTAATGTACTGTGCTTTTGGTAATAATATTCTTTTTAATTTTTCCCTAAAATTGAAATCTCTTTTGTTTTATCACGCTGTCGCTTGTCCAACTTCCTTTATAGGAGTGTGCTAAAATTTCTCATGAACTTTATATCGCCAGTGTTACGGTTTTGTGGTCGATAAGTCCCATAAATTGTTCAATCTACTTTTATCTCTTACCTACCGTACCACTATTAAATGAGTAATATTAATAAAATGAAATGAACATAATAAAATGCCATATAGGACATACTTTCCAACGTGTGAAATAATTAAACAGATGCAGTTGCAATTATATTTCGAAATGAATGAAAAATAAACCATGCAAATTCTGCGACCAGTATAGGAAATCAATAAAGTCCATATCAATCATTTCACACGTCGTACCATCTACTCATAGGCAGACTTCAATTTCCTTGTCGCATTAAAAACGGAATAACGAATCACACGCAGCTGAAATTGCAAAGGAAACTAATGAAATCTCAAAATAATCGATTAAAGGCGTCATCAGTTCGGCACAGTTCGCAAACATTTCTCTGAAATGCAGATGAAGTGTTACAATTCTGGGTATAAGGGATTATAGTGGCTTTGGGAATAGACCCTCCAACTCCCAATTAGTTGGCAGAGTTCGAATCCTCTGGATGTCCCCTTCAAGAGATTTTTGCACGTGATATATGCATACAGAGTGTTCCAAAAGTAGTTGTAATGGCTTTCAAGGCTTGTTATACACCTTTGAATCGATGGAGATTTGAGAAAATGAAATGCCGCAAAATTCGTGAAATGGTAGTAAATTTCTTTTATTGGTTCATCACATTCCCCTTATTACGTAGATAAGATGCCTGACAAGAACTATGAATCAGAATCAAACCCTTTTCAGTCAAATTAACTTTTAATTGTATCTTCGCGATTGAATTTTAGCTGAGTAAGTCAGGCTTCAAGGTCTTCGATCTTTCGGAAAGAAACACACGACATATCGTTCCTAGTGCTATATGAAGTTATAAAATGGAGGATTGTGTCATCGAACTAGTAAGGAAAGCGCATGTTTTTATTTTCTTCTCACTAGGAGAGCCCTACTATCGAACGAAGATCGTTGATATCTTCGCAATGTTCGAAAAATTACATAGATAGAAAAAATTAAATATTCCTTCGAGACCTACTTCTCAGATAAGTTTAATAAACATCGACGTCTATATGACCAACGGAAGACGGGGGCGATATCTAGAAAGAAAGAGGAATTTGGGAAAAGGAATTTGTGCCCTGCACTTTATGCAACTGTTAAACTAACATTTGGTAGCCGTATACGCGCGAGTACTGAAGAATTAGGCATTTCAATTTACTTTCCCTACCAGGAGCCTTTCTTACTTACGGGCGGGAATATTTAACCCTTTGTGGTCGTGTTTCATTAACACTAGATCTACGGCAACCGTCAAATTGACGGGTTCCTACTTTTTTAAAAATTCTTTCCCAATCGATAAAGAAGTAGTACAGAAAAAATTCCCCATGTATCTTAGAATATACTAATTATTTTATTATTCGTAGTTTTTCCTGCTTAATCTATCCTTTTTTAACACTAGATTTACGGGTGTTGGTACACCTATTTTTCTGAAGTGAGCCAATTTGACTCGTACAAGAAAATTGAAGTCTTTTGTAAACAAAATAGTTCCAAATTAATTTAAATGTAAGATTTATTATTAAAAAATTAACCAATCAATGTATTATACGTCTAGTAATCAAATTTTGAGTCAGCCAAATTGGCTCCGCAAATCTAGTGTTAAAGCACGTATCTAATATAATTCAACATACTACATTTAGCGGCCGTAGATCTAGTGTTAAGAACAAAATGTGTAATCGCACTAAAATCTTACAATTAGTCAAAATTATATATACCTCAGAATCTTGTTGATTCTTTACTTTGGTGGCTGAGAGTTGACATATAGTGGCAACGATGAAAGTGCTTTGGTCGCTGAGAGCAGACGTACGGCCGCCAAATAAGAGTTGATACTACTGTGAGGATGAATTTACAAGTAGTCCACTGAAAGAGAGGCATTTGGTGATTCTGGATATCGCTCCGAAATTATTATACACGCACTGATAGGTGGAAATAGTTGAACCCGATCGCGGAGCACTGGTTACTCGTCGGCGATCGCGGGGGAACTGATAGCAAGGTGAGGCGAGCGTCGATGTGACTTATTGTTAAGATTCTTGGAAAGGATACCTGTAGGTTACAGTCGCAGAGTTCTACCGAGTTTGTTTTGATAATACGCACCGGTCAACGTACTACGTGGCCAGTGAAGTGGAAATAATAGCTCTCGTTGCTCGTAGAATTAGTTTTATAATTATAATGGAATTAGACGACATTATTTATTTATATAATCGAATATTATAAATACAGTACTTCGTTTAATGTAATGTCTAGTTTTGCACATAACTTGATTCTAATAACACTCTCGAATATAACGTTGTATATTACTTTCATATTATAAACAGTTAAACATGTTTAGACAGTACTCAATGGAGAACGGCGCACAAAATGTGTATCTTATGTATTTATGTGTATCTACATATGTACAATATCTTAAGAATCACAACCACCCTTCCTAGTTCGGTGACCCTGTCCTCCATTTTTTAATTTCGTGTAAACTCAGTGAGGATATCTCGTGTGTTTCTTTCCGACTGGTCGGAGATCTGAAAGCCTGACTTACTCAACTAAAAGTCAATCGCAAAGACACTTAGCAAGTCCTCGACTGATCAACTGTCTGTCACTCCGCTATTGATTGATAATAGAAATAGGAAACAAATCGTACTATGTATCATTAGTCCTGAGATTAGGAAACACTTGAATTGCAGCACTTTGATACAACTTAGAAGTTGAGTTCTGTATATCAAACAATTAAATCTACAACACTTCCTCGAACTTGAAGAGCTAACTCACACTACCTAAAAATTTTATATGCTCACGAGTATACCTACACCATCGACAAGAAGAATACCACCATCTTTAATGAATCTTTCACAATCTCCCTAAGAAAAAAGATATCAACTAAATAGTACCATCAACCCTTCTCAATACCATTCAAAAATTCGCCAATCAATATACTTATACCATTGTAAGGACGACGGTTTACGATCCGGTCTCCGCCATTGTTCAACTTCGGACGGTTGACCATGTGCGGGGCCTGTCAGTTATTGGGAATTTAACGAAGTTCTCAAGCTTCGGGTCCCGCGGGTCTACGGTCGTCCGCGGTGGACAGGAGCCGGATCGTGGGCCGCCAGAACGATAAATCCTATTGTCTAGATGGGTACTTCGCCTCGAGGCGGTCGGACCTTGAAGAGTGTTCACTAGATGTGGAATATTCCATACTGGGGGCACCCCCATGGCCTACGGACGTTTCGAGGCAATTTTAACAATTATATTGGGGTCCCACCTAGACAAGGATAAAAGTTTACGTTCCCCTACCCTCGAACAACGAGAGTAGGAAAGGAATCTTGCTGATAGAGTAGGGAGGACCGAAGTGCAAAAAAGGGTGGCTCGCGGTCCATCCTGAGGATTTTCGCAAGCGCCCTTAGACGTGTAAAACGCACCTCTGTATAGTTGAAAATAAAGTCACCGAACCGTTAGAAAAAGAACATTACTTCTAAACCATTAAAAAGAAATGCAACAGATCAATCTATATCCTTATCTTTCAACCAAACAATCTCCCTACCAAATCAGGTCACAAAACACCATTTCAGAACGATTGAACCCTAAACTGCAGCAACACTTAAACAGTCGAAGAGATTGGATGCAGCTGAGTGCATGCATATCAAAACAGTCGAACATAGAGTGTGCCATCGAGAACCATAGAAACTCTACTGAAACGAGACATCGTAGAGAAGGTCGAAGAGAAAGAGGAATACGAGGATGCAAAGGAGAAGGAGTAGACTTTATCGGCGTTGCTCTAAAGCACGCGGAGAATGGCACGAGTTCGAAGGATTCGCGTTTCTATAGTTCTCGAGCTCCGTTAATTGTGCCGGTAGGTCGGCGACCTGGGTGCACGAGTCCGCGTGCACGAATCAGATTAGATCGTAAGCACCTGCCGGGATGGTGCCGTGGGCCGAGATTGCAGGGAATTCAGGTGGGAAGGCGGGTAAGCGAGCTCGCAGACTGTGAGCTTCGGAGCTCAGCCTCGTTATGTATGTATGTATAATCCATGCTACGCTATTTGCCTTGGTAATCCCGACGGTCGATATTCACCATTTTTCTTTCCCCTGAATGAGTAAACTTGCATTATTCCGGGCCCTCGTCGTCATTCAACGTTGTATCCTTTATTGACGGAGAAGGATATCCTTATCGATAAGGCCAACGCTTCCTGACTGATGATCTTGGAAGCTGACTATGGGATTTCATTTGTTTCTTTTTTTTTATATATATATACTTCTATTGGAAAGTGCAATGTCATAGATTTGCGTTTTTTTAGGGTGAATGGAATTTTTTGTTCTTTTAAGAATCTTAAAATTGTGAGGAGTCATTTCGAAAGTAATTTATGTAACGTGGATGTAAAGTAATGCGGAAGAGGTAGTTTAAAATTGGCTTCGTTTATAAGAAAATGTATGATAGTATTAGGTGTACAAATTAATTCTCGGCCCCCAGATTTCATCGACCACAAAACCTATTCAGATTAGAATTTTTCCAAATTTGAATAGTCATTCTAAAGCGCCATTTGTTAGCTTTAAAATAAGATATATCGCATGACTCTACTCCAGACATAACGTGAAAAATCATGTGTAGATGCGATGTCGTTCGATAAGCAACATTTAAGGCACTTTTTAGGGGATGTCAGATTAAATTGGAATAAAAATTTTACCTGATCAGTCCATATAACTCCTAAAAATCATATTTACAGGACTTTGAGGCGCGTAGACACACTAGTTAAGGATTTTGAGGTTCAAAATGGTATACATAATTAAGCGGCAAATGAGAAATCAAAAGAATCTAGAATTTGAAGTTTCTTTTTAGTCTGGACTTTTCGACTCGGGTCTCCATCTTTTCTCCTCTAAGAAATGCTTCTGCAAATTCTTTCACATAAATTCCTAAAAAAAAGAACATTTCAACAAAAATTCCTAAATAGGAACTAACGAATAGCAAACTTCCAAAAGACAATATAAAGCGATTACATCGCAGAAAACTGATAAAAGCATTTAAGTTATATTAGGTGTACAAATTAATTCTCGGCCCCCAGATTTCATCGACCACAAAACCTATTCAGATTAGAATTTTTCCACATTTGAATAGTCATTCTAAAGCGCCATTTGTTAGCTTTAAAATAAGATATATCGCATGACTGTACTCCAGACATAACGTGAAAAATCATGTGTAGAAGCGATGTCGTTCGATAAGCAACATTTAAAGCACTGTCTTCTTTTCGACTTTCAACTAAAGAAAGAAACGCTATAACGTGCAGCATTGTAAAAAATGGTTTGAACAGTTTCGAATATTCTCCAGGCTTAGCCCCTTCAAATAACCACCTATTTCGATCCCTACAACACCACCTAATTGATTCTCAATTCAAGTAAGTTGAACAGGTTTATAAATGCCTCAATGATTTCATTGATGTGAACCACTATCATTTTTCCGATCTAGAATCCGACAGTTACCTGAGAGATGGCAAAAACGTATAGAAAATGAAGAAGACTATGTTTAATATTGAATTTATATCACCATTGTTATAAATAAATGTCAAAGTTAGTCAAAAAAGGCCGAGAATTAATTTGTACACCTAATATTTTTAATTTCTAATGGGAATTCAGGGTAGGATAAATTGTATGTGGATATTAGTAAGATTTTTAATTATGGCGATATGGTGTTGGTCGAAGGTAATACGTGGGACTAATTAAAAAAATTAGGTTTATGAGACCGTATGGTTTCTGAGGTGTGTAATCTTCTTGTTTACACGTAACCTATTTAACAAGGCTTACGGGCAATGAACTAATAACTTGCGAGGTAAATGTTCCCCAAGCCAGTAATAGAACTTATTTTCAAAATTGATTTGAAGTATAGCATTATCAACAGAATTTTTGGTACTTTTCCGTTAGCCGGGCGCAAATGTCGCCAATTGTGAACCAAACGCGAGCCAAGTCGCCAAGCGAAGCGAATGACAAAACAGTCAACGGAATAAAAGTCGAAAACGTTCGACTATAAACAAATATTAATTAACAGTAAGCAAAATAAGTTTAACTATAAGCAAATATTAATGAATTGTAAACAAGACAGTTTTTCCCAAAACGAATGCTTATTATTAGACTGCGGATTTTTATGCATTTATGACAAATTAAATACGGCTAAATATACAAAAAGAACATAATATAAAAATATATCTAAAATATCCAAAGTATGGTATTTGTTGTAATATTTATTAAGTGCAAGAAATCCCTAGATAGGTTTTCCTGTCTTACCTGCATTTGTGAAACTCGAAATTTGCATAAACATCCGCAGTCTACTTATAATTATTGGTTTTTCCAGAATACGGTGATGTCCTTGAGAATATGCTCAAATGGATCGTTTATTCCTCGTCGCCACATAAATTCAGCGAGGTACGACTCCAAATGATGACAGAATCCTACATTTTTTTTTTGCGCCCGGCTAACGGAAAAGTACCGAATTTTTAATTCATCTTCACTTCTGCTGACAGTTTCGATTAAAAGAACATACACTATATGGTCTACAGAACAAATTCTAAGATTCTTTCACGAAAATTCAAGATTAAAAGTATCATTATCCTTTACACATACCACTTTCCATCATCATTAAAATCACCGACCACATCGGATTGCAGGGATAAGAAATAAGAGGTCTGTGCGAGTGCAATTTTTCTTCGCTTCGAAAAAAGATGTTCCTCTTTTCCTGGGATTCTCCGTTTCGTACAGACGAAATAATCTCACGCCTCGAATCCTGCCTCTCTCTCCTATCTCAATCGCTTTTATCGCGATAAAAGGCACGCTCTTTGTTTTACCGGGTGATCATCGCCGACCACTAAACTACAGAGTACTCTCGCATCCTCCTCTTCGTCCTTAGCAACGCCTAAGTCGACATTAAACAGACAACGAATGGTGCCATTTCACGATGGAACATGCAGAAGTTGCAATAAAACCACGGAAGATGATCCAACGGAGCGTGGAAACTACGGGGGATGCACGAGAGAAAAGGTAAAGGAAGTTCGCTAAACCAAGAAGACGAACCTTTGAAGAAGCGGAGATTCGAAATTTTCGTATAACGTTACTTCGCTTTTACGAACCTTTTTCCTGTCTACCTTTGGCTCAGATTATGGAAAAGGTTTGGAACTGACGTTATGGAATAAAAATATGTGTAAGATACTACACAAGGACGTTTTTGGAAGATTGGATATCAAGTTGGAATTAACATTAGGGGGGCCAGAAAGTAATAGTATTTTTTTACATTGAATTCCAGCTACAAAATTTATAAGAAGTTTTTATTTGTGATGAATGATATAATCACCTAAGAACAACCTTTTGTCATCTAGTGTGCAAATTTTCAATATCGGATCGATAAATATTAATTGGTTTTCGGGCAAAATATCTAGAGAAATGACATTACTTTCCGCTCCTCCTAATATTATTGATGATAATTTAATGGCTTTAACTTCATGATCGTGTCATTCAAAAATATTTTTATCGGTGGAATTTTAATTGTTTTAATGTAGAAAATAATTGTTTATGCAGACAAAATGTAACGCGGGAGTTAATTAAAATGTTAATAAGATATTTTTTACGCCTTTCAAATTTTACACGTTGTAATGGGGTTTTGATTTTAAAATTTAATGACACTGGAGAAACGAAACGTTGAGGAACGTTAAAATGTTATTACTTATTTTTTGATTTATTCATAGTAAGAAGTAGGATATCTAGTAAATGTTAGAATCACCGGTTCGTGTGTAGTTAATTATATCTTAAACTGTACGGAAGAATGGTTTAAGAGCAGGAGGAAAATAGTAAGAAAGATTCAAAGGAACTACGACAAAACTGGGGGAGTTGAGGTGAAATGCCAACTCGTGATAAAAAGTTGGGAGAATTCGCGCCTTTTTCTCCGTTTTCCAACAATTCTTCAGTGACAATTCCACTACGTTTTTATTGAAAGAGGTACGAACGTTTTAATTGGACGCAATGCGGAGCAACCTAATTTTTTCATACATTCCATGGCCAAATGGCTCATTAACTTTGGCATTGTGTGAATATAACAAATATATAAAAAATTATTATGGAACAATTCGTTGTAAACTTCTTTAATTTGTTGCCCCTTATTTAATGGAAACTGTCATAATTTTTCATTACACTAAGGTAACAAAATATTTGTGCCTATATTTTCTCAAATATAAATTGTTTTGTAAGAATTATAACTCCATTTTAAACATGGATTTTAAACTTTTTTTTTTTAAATCTATCGAAGTATAAGTAATTTATCTTCTATTCAAGATGTTACTATTAAGCTTTCTTCGCGTTCCGCATTATTAATTTTCAGATAAAATTCAAATTATAGAATATCAATGAGTCCTACTTTCAATGACACATTGATCAATTTTATCGAAGTCAAAAATAATTCTTCATTCTGGCAATTTTAAAAGTCCAGAAACTTATAACGAGAATTTTAATTTATTTAAAATATGTTAAATATCCTGTTCGTTGTCATAAGTTCTAATATCTTCCGTTGATTATACGCGCAAAAAGACTTCCATTACCTTTATTTTCTTGAGAGTCTCAAGCACGAAACATGCGAAATTAATTCAGCTCTGAAAGAGTTCCAATGGGATCTCTTACTTTTATAAAGCAAAGAAGACCACGGATTATTCTTCGCTAAATATAGACTCTAAATCGATCGAGCACCATTTTAATAACAATTTTCAATCTCAATTTTCATTAGTTTAAACTCAACCGTTGCAACTCGTAAATGTTACAAATTTATTACTGTCTCCTCCATACTTATGAAAATTTAAATTGTTGCATACATAACTATGCAAATGGTATAGTAATACATTAAAAAAAAAGACATTTTATAACTTTCATATACTATATACATAGTATGCATGCACTCCGTGTAATTTTTCCATTTTTACATTTTCCACAAACGCATAAAAATCCGCAATCTACCTATTATGAACGTAATCACGTATACTTTATATCCATGGAGAACGATTAGCGCAATTTTCTCGCCGTTCCTCTAATTTACACGCAAATTGAAGGAAACGTGGAATAAAAAGGACTCCGCTTCCTATTCGACGTTGTACTTACTGCAACCCCGGATACAGAGGTCTTTGTGACGATAAAAATAAGGATCCAGGACGTATTATTAAAATACCAAGGCGACAGTTTGTTGCGTGCCAGTGAACTATTATATTCCTCGATAACGAGCACCGCCTTGCTTTTCCTCCGCGAGGAAAACCGAAGAGAATCGTCTGCCGTTGTAAATACTGGCCCTTGGTCCCATGGTAGTTTCATGAAAATCGCAAAATAACGATCCCGAGTACACGAAGTGCAGCCACTGAATAATATAGCCCGCTGAGGCACATGGCTTTTTTTCGATGCTTTTAACAACTTATCCGGAATATAACGATCTGAATGTTCCTTCCATGAGTGAGAATTTTACTTTCAAAAGGACAGAAGAAGCGCAGAGTACTTTGGAATTCGTGTGCACGCGAGAAGAAATCTGAATTCTTTAACAAGGTTGCTTTAACAAGTTTGCGAATTTCACAGTTTCATTGAGAACAGTGTGTAATTGTTGCTGGATAGTATCAAAATACAAAAATGAAATTCAAGTATTTTTTCTTTGTTAATGATTGATATACTTTATACACGAGATTGCAGTACGTTGCATTGTTGCTTTGTAAAATTTATAAGTAGAAGATTGATGAGGTTTCTATTATAAAAGAATAGCAGTTCTGTATTTATATCTGGCTGAGAAATTAATATTGTTTTCAGTTGATTCCACCTGTGTCTTGCATATAGGGTTTGTTGTAATAAGTAAAATTAGAAAAAAGATACGACATTTTGTTCACAAAATTAATTAAAAAAATACAGGTCCTTTCATATACCACTTAGTTTCGAGAAGATATATTTTAAACATTCCTTCGAGATGCGTGCAATCATATTAAGTTTTGTGGTCATTATTTCGTAGTAACTTATATTTGCAGTAATAAATTGTGCCAATCTTATTTTAGCTCAACTTTCCCTTATTACATAGACAAACAATAAAATTAGACCACATTGTTTAACAAGACCATATGACACCTTGAGAATATTCAAAATAAATTTTCTCAAAAATCAATACACCGCACAGAAAAAACTTTGTTTTCAACACTAAGAAACTCACGATGTATAGCAAAAAAAATCTTCAGTTCATTCTTTCAGTTTCGACTTATCTTTTATTCAATAAAATTATCCCGTTATCAGTAACATTCTTATCGCTCGATATACCAAGATTTATCGATAGCCCCAGAAGATGGATCATCGGATGTCATCGACGAACCTTTAAACTAGCATCCCAACAAGAAACGACGAATTATACAAAGAATGCAATAACACGATGCGACAAGTCCCTTGAAACGTCGAAATTCATAATGCGAAAAAACTGGAAAAAACTTGGAACAATTCTGCAAGCCTGAAATCACTGCAGCGGGAATCGAAGCGAACGTTTCCTCCGCACCTGACGTGTCCTCATTGTCGGTGACGCGGTTACGAATTCTTTTTAATTGCAGCATTCACACTTACAGCTCTTCTAGATAATAGAAAGCTTTCCTAGCGCTCAAGCACATTAATGCTCCCTACGTGTAAATAACAACACATCGAGCTTGCGATACTTGGCTGGTTTCAAACTATCGCATAACGTACACTTACATACACTCAACAATTATAAACATTTATGTAGTTTAAATACGTGTACATGACGAATGATCAACCGCAGATGATTAATGATAATATGTATGTGTTTGTGTCTGTATATTGATACGTAGAATTTATGAATAAATATCAAAATACGTATGAATTTTTATGTACAGATCAATTATAATCTGACAACGAGAATATAAGAAGCAATATTGATATCGAGTTTCAGGCAAAAAGCGAGGTAATTATTCTGGGAACAATGAGAACGTTTTAAACAGTACATCTGGATACATAAAGTTGATATATAATTTAAATATATCACATAGATTGTGCACTGTAGGTAAATTTGTATTTACATTATGTTTGTTACATGTTATGTTATCGTACAGAGACCAACAGGAAGCTGTGTGAAATGGATATTTACAAAATGTATGATTCAACGATGTAAATTTGTTTATTTATGATATGTGTACTACTGCATGCTTACAGGGGGAAAAAATGACAAATTATGTCCATCGGAAATTTTTATTGTTACTATCGCTAGTGCCTGAAAGTCGTAAAGATAGGAAGTTTATTTCATCGGCATCCTCACGAAAATTTGGGGCACATAAATTCGCCACTTCGTACCACGATATTTATTCAAATTCGCAATGCATTCTTGCGTGGTCTTCGTATATTTGATGCAATATGCACGTGCCAATGAATGTGTACATATGTGTCTACGACCATGAGAGTGTATAGATGCAACGGTCGAGTGCAACTGTAGCACAATTATTCCGAGTTCTCCTCGTTTTTGTTTTTTTTTTTCAGTTTCGCGGTTTTCAGGAATTTTTAAGCGTTATAGTTACAAATTGCACCGCTCGTTGCATCTTGTATATCGTATCTTTGTAAGGATGCAGGAAAAATGCATTCTCGGAAGTAGGTGATGATTACGTGTAAATGTATTAAATAAAGGCGAAATGTACAAGATGTCGACGCCGCCATGGAAAGTCGAGCCCCCATGGAAAAGGTATAAAATGTGTGTACGGTATTCCGAAAGTATTTTATTCATTGTTTGTCAACGCGATATTTTAATTGGTGTTTCATCTAATTACTTAAACGAATAGAATATTATATTCTTTCATAGAAAGAGATTATATTAAATCTGAGCAAATCCTACGTCATGGCAATGAGAAAAAAAGAAGCTGAATCGCATATGTTAAACATAAGATATGTAAATAAAAATCATAAACCCGAGATAGAAAACTTTAACGTCACTGTTATGGATAAACTTTCATCGTTTATTCATCGTATGTCGTTTTATTGATGTCCTAGTTTTAATACTCCATGGAAGCACATAGAGTACTATAAAATTCATCATTTTCAAAGTACTTTTTATAGAGAAAATAAAATATTCGGTCGTTATACATGAAATGTCCCATTTTATAATATAAATCCTCTGAGATATTTCTGTACGAAAATGTATTCAAGTCCGTTCATCTAAATGATATCATTTTAAAGCTCGTCATTTCTATTCTCAAGCACAATATTTATAATTTCCTTGAACTATCACACACTATCTCTATACTTATGTTAGAACGAAATATATATTCGTTCCAAATTCATTTTCTAAATCAAACATTTCATACATAATGACCTAATAATACAAGGTATCAATGACAAAAGAAGTCCAACATCATGAAACATTAAATTATTCTTTTGTTCTCGGATCAATCGAGAATCTTCCAAAGTCTCATCAAAATCGACGTCTTCGAATTCACGAGCATCCCCTCCGAGCTTCGAAATCTTATTCGCATACTTGTCGAATGCAATCCACTTAAAACCCATCCCCGACTGTTCAATTCTCACGTTTGATTTACTCTCCTCCACCTAAAGCCCTGTAGGACGAATTTGCCTTCCCGCTTCCCCGACACGTCGTACGATATCAAGAATATCAAACTCACCGCCAACAGAAGCTCGCTTAGGATTAAAGTTTCGTGAAAACGGGAATCAAACAGCGTCGACGATCCGTAGTCAAGCATTTCAACCAACAAAGAGGAGTTCACGATCGAGGAACGATAAAAAGCAATCTATGTTATCCCGAGGAACGAACTTTTCCGGCGCACATTGCAGGCAAGATCCCCTTTAAGAGGCCCTTAGGGGAAAGTATAGTGCACTCGCGGCTTTAACTTGGCAACGGCAAGTCGCTGACTTGTTGAGTGGCTCATGTCAACCTGACCGAGTCACAGGACAGCGTGTACGATATTTGTGCGGTCGACACGCGACAACTATGTTACGTACACTGTTACTTCACTTCGCATCACCGATTACTGACCTTACGCTAATTGAATCGCGTCAAATCCCGTAAGCTTGTCACATTGTTTACTGGGTAAAGATAATGTTGTTGCGACGTGCGGCTTTTGTTCCGGAAGTCTCGATGGGGATACGTGAATTCTGATACTCGAGGCGGTACAACGCGTCTGGGTTCAAACCGGGAAGACGATTGGTGAGGTGGATGATGATATGGAAATTAACCTTTAACCCCTTGCGGTTCGAATTATCTTGTTAATTTTGTAGTGAGCTAAATTAATTTCATAACGTTTTCTGTCATTGGGCATTCATTCTCTTAACCCTTTGCACTCCGATGTTCCGCCTGAGGGGACACCGTAAGTCTACCATATACCTCGGTTGCCTCCACTAACAAGGGAACATCCCGAGGTGCCACACGCCAATTTTGATGAAATTTTAGTATGATGTAGTACTCGTTAGAATATTCGACACGTATTTTTTTATATCGGCAATCGTCCACGTTAAAGGGGTGAAAACCGCCCCCAAAGTTGGAGTCCAAAAGTGTATTTCGTTGAATATCTTGGAAACTATGAGAGATAGAGCATTTGGGTAAATTGACGAAATTAGCGCCTTTGCATTACGAATTTAACGGCATAAGTTTTTTTGCAAAATCTCCATTTGTTTAAACAATATGTTGAAAAATAACATATTTTCGGCAGTTTTACCACTTTAATGTTATTCAATTTTCTTGAATATTTTTTTGTGAAAACTACATTTCCTATACAAAATTACGGATAAATAGGAATTTCGATTTTTTCATGAACAAAAAAGTTATTACTATACCATAAGAAATATTCAAAATATTGAACATGCAACGACTCGCGTAGGGACTCTATTTCGCGCGTCGAACGATAAAATCTCATATGTAATTTAACGTTGACGATTGCCGATATAAAAAAATACGTGTCGAATATTCTAACGAGTACTACATCATACTAAAATTTCATAAAAATCGGCGTGTGGTACCTCGGGATGTTCCCTTGTAAGATGACCTTCGAATTTATTAGTGATTATACAGTATGAATTTACTGCATTACAATGATTTAAAAAATCTATGTTTCGCTGAATTTTTCTATCGGAATGGAACTGGATAGCAAATAGTAAAGTGACGTCAAGTTGCTAATAGATAACGTCAGACATGGCTACGAGTGCAAAGGGTTAATGATATCAGTAACTATAGGTACTTGAAGTAGCACCGCAAAGGGTTAATATCACGGTGGAATTTTGTCGAGTTTAACTTCTTGCTGTACCATTACATACTTTTATGAATGAATGCACAGTAACTGAGAATTAATTGTTGAAATAACAATGTATCTTTGATTCTTTATATAGGGTAGAATTTAATGCAATATAACTTTTATGAATGAATGCACAGTAAATGAGAATTAATTGTTGAAATAACAATGTATCTTTGAATCTTTATATAGGGTAGAATTTAACGCAATATTAACACATTGTACGCCGGCCCCGCGGTAATGCGGGATTTCAAATATATGATTTTAGATTTTACCAATCAATATCAGTCATATTAAAACGGTAAAGTGGGAAAAACAGGCAATATTATTTCCCTTTAAATTGTGCATTACTTATTGTATTTCAATTTATATTGATTTAAATAGCAACATTATCAAATATAATAAATTTTGTAGCAGATATTTAGCCGGCGTACAATGTGTTAATAAAAATAATTTCTTTGTATTGTAATGCAATGCTGTATTTAATTTTATAATTTTTGGAAAACTTCAAAATTTACTATTTCTTTTATCGCGAGGAGTTTCACTCGTTATTATGCGGCGAGGGGTTAACGATGGATCTAATGGTTATTAGTCAAATAAATTTATAAATGTTAAATAAATATGTTAAAAAGAAAGAAATAAAACAGGTAGAGAATTTTGAGTGGTCGCAATCTATAAGATGAATGAAAGAATAGTAGCTAATAATGAAACAGAGTTATAAATTTTAAGAATATTTATGAAGAATTCAAAGCAAGTCACTTCGACTTCACTTTGGTGGATTGTGTTAAAAAAACACATTGGATAACCGTATTGGTTCTAGGGATTTTTAAGTTTGGATGGATCATTCATTAAACATTTTAATCTTAAAAGGTCTGTGCAAAATTGGAGACTAAAGGAACATTAAAAATTTTAAGCGGAAATAGAATATGTAATAATTCATGAAATATTCAAAATATTGTGATTTTTCGATCAGAATCATTCTGGCGCGGCGTGTTTTTACGAGGGTAGGATTACTTTATACTTGCTAAAACGGAAGCAAATATAGGCACTATCGCGATCATCCAATTATACAACAGTCACTGTCGAATGCGATTAACAAATTGGACATTTTCGCAAGCTGGGAGTGCTAGTTTTATCTAATTGCCTGGAATATCGATTGTCACCGACGTCATCCCTGCATTTCAAGAATAGTACGGTTCAACCTGCGGCCGATTAATACTCATACTACTTCGTTATTTCGAGTAACTTCGAAGTATATTTCGTATTGTCATTACTTCTTTAGATATAGAGATAAAAATTTTTCGTCACTGACATTGTGGATCATTTCTCTCGATTAAAAATGGTGGATGTATCAGTGAATTGATTACCGTATTTTTTGTAGTAGTAAAAGAGCTACTACAAGAGCTACAACAAAGCCTGAATTTCTAGTCATCGTGTGTATGAAGAATTTTTAGCACGCCATGTGTAGATTACAGTTTTGGTAGCTTGAAAACCATCTAAAATTGTAAATCTCTTTTGAGGTTTTCATAGTAGTACAAGCTGGAGATGCAAAATAATGATAGCAAATTGAAATGTTAGCAAAGAAATTGCAGAGAAAAATAGATTGAATAAAAATTAAGAGAAGTAGCTTATATATTTGATAACGTTCAAATAGAATGAAAATCTCTTGAAAGTTACTATTAAACATAAAGGAAAAACGGATAAAAAAAATTCCATTGTTAAAATTAACCTTCTTTAACTTACCAAATGATACATATTAAAAAATTACATGTAAAAAAAAATTTATTTTAGATTTAGGAATTAGAGCAGCATTTTGTAGGAAATATTTCTCACTTGTAATCTATACGACACGTGTCATTTTTAATAGCTTTCTTCAAAAATTACCATTAACTGACACATCCACCTTGCAACTTAAACGAACGAACAAATAGCTTTATTAACCCTTTGCACTCCATTGCCGTCGCAGCGGCGACATAGTAACAGAAACTGATACCTCCATTGTTGAGGAAGATCCAAATATTTTTATATTTTTTTAATATTGTAAAATACAATTTTCAAATATATGAGCTTCTTTTCTGTTGAGAAGACATGACTTTTAATTTTCCACGGATGTGCACTCACCCTGTGTAAATAGTCCTGGAATAGCTGGTAGCTCATAGTAAAAATTACTTGGAGTGCAAAGGGTTAAAAAACCATTTAAACTGGCAACATATTAACTCTAACGTCTATTAACTTAATTCTCCATGTCATTTAACAATTCATTAAAAATATTTACCCAATATTATACTATTGCCAAATTTGATTCACGTACATTTATTAAAAAAATTATCTTTTCCGTATTAGGATATTTAATAGTATCTCAAAATCTAAATTCACTTCATGCATAGGCATCCCAGAAGAAGTTAATCTTACTTATTCCCACGGTTTTTGGAAAACCGGTGATAACAGTTGCGCGCAGGTAATCGATGTTATCCGTTGCAATTACTACGAAGCCAATTACATCGCTTGAGGGAGACATAACGGTGCACGATATCACTGCCATCACAATAACGGTCCCAATAATTACATGATTCGAAGATAACGCCGGATGGAAATGGATCGTCGTAGATGGCAACATAGTAAATATTTTACAATTTCGTATGCTCCAGTAGAAAGTAGTAAACTATTTTTCACGCCTCTTTCGAAATGCAGGTGACACGCGAAAACGCGCTGAAATTATTTGTCAAATAAATAAAGAAATAGTACGTCTGTTCGTTAATTGGATTTTGTGTTGTGAAAAAAAAAGAGGGAAAAAAATCGGGATTACTTCTGCCTTCGTTCTATGAAAATTAAAACTTGAATAGCTGATAAATGATACACAAACAAAAACATGATATTCTGTATACAACAATCTGTCGGTACGAGAACGAATGCGTATGATAAATTCGCATTAATGTACAAGCTTGCTAATATTTATTCGGATATTTGCAGTAATCTGCACGTTTGAACTAAACATAAAATAAGAACTTCTCTGGCTGAATATTCGGCAGGATGTTTGACGTTGAGGCATCGCGATTGACTTGTTTGCTCGAAACACATGTGCAAACATTTGCTCAAATATAATATTTTTATCGATGCATTTTTTGAATAAATATTGCATTAGAATGAGATATCATATTCAAATATCAATCGTTTCGGTGCTAACCAGATTTTTACAAATAAATTTAATAACTGACAACAAAGTAAATGAAACGACCATAACATAATTATTATCGTTCAATAATTGTTTACTTATACATCTGAAGTATCATAATTATCCGAACACATAAAGAAAAAATATTACTTTAATATAAAATATTACTAAACACTAACGCATAACATAAACCAGGAATAACTGAAACTTACATAAACCAAAGAACTTTTACGCCATACCATCACAAAAAAATTATAACAAAAAATTATATATCAATGTCGAATATAAAAGAGAACCATACCGCTAATCAACACAGTATTAAATTCGCCACAAACAAAAAAAGTCGTCCAACAAATTCCGAAAGGAATCAGCCGGATTCATTTACGTAATACGTATCCGTAATCTCATTGGAACGCGACATAGGCGAGAAATCAAATGATCGAGCCATCGTCATAGCAATTGATTTTTCTTTTTTTCGTCGCAGGACATAAATGCGCTCTTGCAGCCATGCGACATGCATTTGCACATTACGAATAAACTGCGTAACGGCGCATCGGAATTATTCGCCGTTAACCCGAGGGGGCTTTCGACGGGGGATTACGTTGTCGCGCTAAATTTAATAGAAAACTCCCGATGCGAAAGCCGAATTCGAGTGTCCTCTCACGCCCGCTCGAAACTTTCAACCCCTCGACGACTGGCAGCCTGGTCGGAAGAGATATGCCCGGGTATAAGCGTATAGGGAAATCCCCCGCGTGTACATGCACACCGGAATATCGATCTTCCCTTTATTGCGCCGACAAAGCTTGCGGATGAGAAGAGGAGCGAAACTCGGAGACGAGTCGCGAGAAATCGTGTCTATTTGGAGGATTAGAAACTTGGACGGTACTACGGTGTCTTCTAGACGGAGGAAACAATACGGACAGAAGCGGACAGAAGCGTTGCAGCTGTGACGGTCAAATATTTGAAGAGGATAAAGGACATCGGATAGTGGCGAATGTTAACATTATTGTTTCTTGAGTCCAATTTAGCGGTTTAATTAGTCTTTGGATATTGTTTGAGCCTTTTTGGAACGGAAAAAGGGGGTGGGGGTTCGCAGCGCCCGTGCCTACTGTAAATTGCAGTAGATTTCTTGGAGTTAAGACTATTGTTTTTTGAGTCCCTTTTAGCGGTGGAACTAGGTTCTGGATATTGTTCGAACTTTTTTGGAGTAAAACAAGGGGGTGAGGGTGGGTGTTTGCTGGGGGCTCCGGGTTCGCAACGCTCGTGCTTACTGGAAATTGCAGTAGGCCCCCTGGAGGTAGCACTATTGTTTTTTGAATCCCTGTTAATGGTGGAATTAGTTTTTGGACATTATTTGAGCTTTTTTGGAAGGGAAAAAGGGTGGCGAGGGTGGGTGTTTGCTCGGGGCTATGGGTTCGCAACGCCCGTGTCTACTGCAAATTGCAGTAGGCCCCCTGGAGGTAGCCCTATTGTATTTTGAGTCCCTTTTAGCAGTGGAATTAGTTTTTGAGTGTTGTTTGAACTCTTTGAAATGAAGAAAGAGGGGTGGGGGTTTGTGTTGTTCGGAGCTCCGAGTTTGCAATGGTCGTGCCGTGCCTACTATTATGTCTTGGATGAGAGAAGACAGGATGGTCCACGGAATGGAGAAGAAATAGGGTTAAGATTTTGGACTATTATTTTTTGATTGTCTTTTGATGTTGGTTTTTTGTAGTGCGATAATAAAATGTTTGATGATGGAATTGAAATATTTGGAATGAAATACAGAGCTTATTACTTTGAAACCGCAAAAGCTTGTACTTATTGTGTGATTTCAAAGAAGTCGAATCAATTAAAAACCTTGATTGATGAAGTGGACTTTCAAATGAAAGACTAACCTCGAACTTCTATAAAATTCCCTTTACTCAGTGTACCACCGACAAAACTCAAAATATGTATTCAAACGAAAAACCAAGATGGCAATTTTAATAGAAAATAATCTCATAAATAGAATGTCTATCGTTGAAAACATAACATATGTTTTGTAACAAATGTTATCAAGGATATTCTGCAACAATGATGAAAATATTACAAATGAAATTCTTCTCACCGCGAAATATCTCGTTGTTTAAATAATCATCAGCGATAAGCGTAACGTTACATTCTTTATTTAATTAAACTTCCGCTCGAACTCTAATCGCCAACCCTGCGCGCTGTTAACCCAAATTTGCTGGCATTCAAAATTAACAAAGAAATTCATCAATCGTGTCAGGCTTCGCGGAACAATCGCTTTTGTGGGGACGTTTAATTGCACGTTTGTCAGTGAAAACGCGTGATAGTATAACAGACCATTCGCTTAAGCACGGTATATAATGGAATCGTCGAGCTAAATAGTAGATATTCAATCTCGTCGTCAACTTTTCTCAGCATGTGGATCTAATCAGGGAAACTTGTGTATTGTCGGGCCACAATTATGTGTCGTGCAAACTGTGTATTATTGCGATCAAACAAAATTTCGCATCGACTATTTGCACTATGCCACTGGTTGTGTTAACGATTGCGCAGAGTGCCCGGGGAATATACGAAACGATGATAGGTGAATTTGTTCACATTGATTCAATATTTTGAGCGTTCAACACTTTAATTTTAAATTCAATTATAATTTCGACAATATTGTTCGCAATATGTTCCGAATATATTGCAATATGATTAATTTGAAAATAACTGCTACATTCAACTATGTACAAGTTAAAATAAGTATTATTCTTATTTCGATGAATGTTTGATAGAAAATTTAGCAATATTCATTTATCAAGTTAAACATTCCGGTGATTTTATTTTTATATTTATTTTCGAATAACTAAATCTTCTAAAATTTGTTTTATACAATTTTTCGTAATTAGATAGTTATATGCAATTTTACGTTCATTTTCTTCTTCATACTTTTTATATGAATTTTTCATTTTATCATAGAAGAGAAAGAATGTTTTCTCGGCAGTTTGACGCACTCCGTAAATGTTCAAACGTTTATTTCTTCGAACGCGATGTTTGCGAACGTGGTACGAATTATCGAGGAGATGAAAGGGTTGTTTTAAAACTGACATCAAAAGTCGCACTTCCGCGATTACATAAATTAATAAGTAATCAATATAATGTTTATTAACGCTCCGAATGTAAATTAAATGTTTTTAAAGTTACGTTGCATTGTACCATTGCACGTTTTTCATTGCAAGGAATATCTCGAAAAAATTTCAACCCCACGTACGAATACCAGTTTGTTGATTATTTTACGAATACATAATTTCGTCATTTGCATTGAAAATATTTCATCATCGTGCTACAATCGAATGAAACTTTATGGCAACGTTCTATTATCATTATTCGATAAATCTTTGGCCGATTCAATACAAACCCCGTAACGCGGTCTCGAATGACGGCTGATCGTAACATTTCCGTTCAAATAAATGGATCCACCATTCTTCCGGAAAACATACAAAGAATGGCATTGTGCCATGAAACGCTTCTCAGAGTTTTATCAGAAAAAATTTTTTTTTCATGGCGATCCTTTAAATTCCCGTTTGATGAAACGCTGGGGCGAGAGAAGGGGGAAGCTTTTTCACATGGCACGGTGCGAAATTTGATAAAATGCAAATTTCCTTGGTCAAACGAGCGTAGTGAATTTGGTATTAAGTAGGAGGGTCACGTGTGTGTGGAAAACGTCCTCCGCAAAGGGACCCATAATGACGACGTAATTATGGAGCTTTATCCTTATGGTGCTATCTTTATGACCTTGGAAACTTCATAAACTTATGGGTGACTTCAAGAGTCAACAATGCATCATGAATTTTTGACGGTCAGGTGAGATTTAAGGAGAAAAGTTCACGAGTCTGCTTAGGAGTTTTGCAAGCTTGAGACAAAAAATTAAGCGCAATCGTTATGAAATCTTACAGCGAGATGCATCGGTTGTAATTATAAGACAAATTGTGATGTATGGAGAGATAATTCTTCTTTTTCTTTTGATACTTCTTTAATTTTTTGTTCTCGCTAGTAGTCGGTGAAATTTCATTGTTTGTTTTTTTTTCATTTGGCTACACAGTCAGCTTGTAAGCAACGATTTCATAAAACATGCTTCATAAGTTTCATGCGCTGCGTGTGTGATGTGTTGTGAGTGTTGAGAAATAAATATAAGAATATTAAATTCTTGTAGCAAGTCTTTTGGACGATTCAAATTTTAGTCTGTTGAAAATTTTTCAATTTCATTCAGGCTGATATAAAACTGTGGGACGATGAAAAATATTAAGTGATTATTTATATTTGACCATTGAAAATTCCTATTTGTTATACATCCTTCACAATAGAAATTGTTATTGGTACATTTTAAGGATTTATGTCACTACTTCAAGTAATTTGGCAATAAAGAAACACCTACGTGTTTGATATTTTTCTTCGTTCCATAAATTATACCACTTTAAATGAAATTGAAGAGTTTTTTAGATTCTCCTTTCAACTGATATGAATTATTACAGCAATCAAATATTTTTATGTTTATATGACTGTGAATTACGGTTTCAAAAATTTACTATTTTCATGTGAAATTTAAAGAACTCGATTTAAAAAAATTCAATTTCTTGTGACATTAAACATCCGAAAACAAATGAAAAATTGTTATAGTTTTGTGTGTTCTGTCTGAATATCAATTCGTAATCACAATAATGTGGGGACACTTTGAATGTACAAGCAATGAGGAGAAGCCATGGATATATTTGTATACACATAATCCGAAAACAAAAACAGATAAAAATAAAAGAACTTTCTCATATTGTTGCAGATATTCAATCGTGTCAAGTAAGTGTCTCTTGCTAACGTTGCGTTTAAAAATGTCCAACGTTGAAACCTCGTCGCGATTTTATACCTTTCCCACGTGTGTCGAGTATAGTGACGCCCTATATTTTCGAGCTTTTTTTTTTAACAGCAATCATAATAAACAATCAGAACCCACGAATCTGAGATTTATATCAATACTTCCATCGAGTTGCTAACTTCAAAGAGCGAGGCGACTGACCGGTTTCAATACGTTTCGAAGCTGATTATTGTTCTCTCAATTCACGAATCGTGATCGAGGAATCTTTTCAACCTTCGACGTATCGCTCTTTCGAGTACTTCGTCTAAGCGAGGATCAAGAATTTACCACTTCTCAAGAACAAAATACTTTGAAAAAAAAAACAACACTCACAATCAGAAGAAACTACGACTGCAAGAAAATTCAAAATAAACGTACAATTCTCATTCGATGATCACACAAGAAAATATTACTCTTGTACATGAAATTCATCATTTTACCAGCTCGTTCCTAAACTCTCCTACAAGACGTCCTACAAAGAGACACCAAAAATTCTCTCGCAATTTCATCGATCCTCGCAAAAACGACAACGGGAGCCATACTCAAAGTTGCTTTAAATATGCGAGCTCGTAAAGGCTCGGGCACACCGCAGAATAATAAAAACCAGCTGACCGCAACGACATCACGGCGAATGTCAAATAACACTGCAGTCCACACCACGTAACAATATCGAAATGTATATATAAATATATATATATCTTTCTATATACATATAAATATACATATATATATAGATATAGATATATATAAAAGTATAAATATTATTTATATATATATACGCCACAAAACGTATATATATATAAATAAATACGACGTATGACGTCCAAGACCAGCGCATCGCAGAAACGTTCACGGGTATCAAGGAGGCATTCTCTGATGAAACACAAAAGAAAGACAAACAAACAAACGGAACTGCCAACCAAAGGATCAACGTGGGAAGACCGTTCATATATGTATATGTATAGATATAAATAGATACATATATATATGTATATATATATATATATATATATAAATGACGAGCAGAAATATATTCAATCTGGCAATCGTGCTCGCTGCTGTTGCGTGGCACCTTAAAACCGTCATAGGTCCAGGAGCCTAACTTCAAAACACAGGTCTGTACGTCGTACGGAAAGAACTCAACGTCGATGGAGCAGGAAGATTTATATACGGCCGGCGGTTGCCAGACGACCAATCCCGAATGGTAGACCGTGGCCTTGGTCATCAGTGTCACCTCGTAGTTCCCGTCGGCGCTGGAATCACCGAAGAAACGAGCCGAGCGTGATCACGATTGGCTCTTCGAGAAGGTCACCGGATGCTGCCGCTCTTGCACGGATGTGTCTCGTGCCACTTTGATCCCTCGAGCTTAAAAGCTTCCATCGATCGTATGGATTTCTCTACTTCGTACCACCACAGTACTCGATTTTATCATTCCAACGATCTTGCTATACCCTTTCCAGTGTCATACGTACTTTTCTCACATTCTCTCGTAATCTTTCTTTCCGTCACCCTAACTTCTTCTCTTTCATGCATACACATACACTACTCTTTACTCTCTATTATCATGTTCCAAACCTTCTATCTTCAATCTCATTTCTAGCGATCTTACACCAACTTGTTCGGCTCTCCTCCCCTATCTGCAAAGGTGTTTAGACCGATCTTTGATGGAACATTTCAAAAGCCGGCAGCATCCGTCTTCTAGCGTGGGTTTCGGCTCACCCTAAATTCTATTCTTTTTTCAATACTGTACACTTTCTTTCTCACTACCTTTCACTCTCATCTATCTCTCACTCTATCGTACCATATCACTCTCTCTCTCTGACTATTCTTAAGAGAAACATGAAATTCACAACAGAAATCCGCCAGAGCGGAGCTTGGAAATCCACGCGACGAGCCGATCGTTCGAAAGACTAAACTATAACTTAACATCTAAATAGAATCGTTCCCGGGAGACGCATCACGAACGTCTCCTTCGTTCCGCGTCTCGGTGACGATCCTTTGGGGTCTAGCTGACGGGAAGAAACTTAACGGCTACCATGCAAGTTTACCTTGAAGCCGTCATAGGTCCACGAACCGAACTTGAGGACGCAGGTCTGCTCGTCGAATGGGAAGTACTCCACGTCGATCTCGCAGGACGACTTATAAATGGCCGGGGGCTTCCACTCGACCAATCCTTGATGGTAGATGGTGGCCTTCGTGGCCAAGGTCACCTCGAAGTTGCCGTCCGCGCTGCGAGCGAGCACATTAGTGGTTCTGGGCGCTGCGGCGGTCGAGCTTACTTTGTACTTCCGATTCGATACCAAGCCGTCTTTTTTTTATTGTTTTTTTTTGCTTAATTTATTTTTTTTTGTTGTTGTTCTTGCATTTGTGTCTTTGGTCTTTAAGTCTGCCTCTGCGACAGGGAGTGGGGGTATTAATTACAGGGTGGGCTCAATGAGCAGAGTTGCCCCGAACGCGAGAATCCTTTCGATGTTTGCCGATTCACGAGTTTCCGAACACGTTCGCGCACTTTGACAAACCGATTGCAGACTGATCCTTTGAATCGACCAAACGGCTGGACCTCGTAGCCGACATTGAGGATGGTAAATGTTTGTAACAGTGAAACGGAATTGTACGATGGCTGCTATGGCCCATGTTTTCAAGTAGGTCCGAGCACTTTGCTGGAGTTCGATATAAATTGATTCTTCGCGACGGATGAACGATTTGACTTTGCGGTTGACTTTGAAGGAATGGTGGGTGTTTGATGTCGTTGTTAAATTTACGAGGTGATTTAGAAGAATCTTTGAGAGGTAAAGATGGGTTATTGAAAGTATAATAGAGATCTGAGATTGATGTAGATATTTAAAAGGAATGCTGAGTGACTTTGAGTGGAAGAATTTCTGATGAATGCGAGACGATGTTATTTGGTTTGATAAATGCAGTATTGAAGTTGTGTATTTCTATGGATGGTATTTGTATTAGTTTAAGTTCTTTCGGACGCGTTAAATGGACGTTTCGTGATGAAAAGACTTCAAAGGCTGTGGTTAGATTTAAACGATCACGTGTCGGTAATTAATAGTTACGCGAGTATCGTGAAAAAAAAATCTGTAATTGGAGGAATTATTCTGATTGTACTTTGTAAATCGAGGAAACAATGTTTCTTCAAGGTAGATATATTTCTTTTTAACGTGCAGTCTTTAACGCAGCACCGAAAGTCCTACTCTTGCAAACTTTTCAAACTTTTAATTAAAATAATCGTTTGAAGTCTTCGATATAGGAAGCATATAATCGAAGAAGTAAATTTCTTTAAAAATATGTTTATCTCTCTAAAACGCGAGGCAATATTGCAAGTATCCGCGTGTATCTAAAGTGAAAACGAAACGCAAGAGATCAAAGAAAATTCGTTAATTTGAAATTTCCAATTTCCACAAAATTGTACGTGAATTTTAATAATCCCTTAATGTGATAAAAACAATAACGAAATTAAAATATGCCGAAACAAAATGACGTTAATTATGTCCAATAAATTATAAGATAAATGCACGAAACTAATTAGTTATCATTTAAAAAACACTTTTTGGCACTTTCAATGACACAATTCCCAAAATAACATTATTCAAATACTTATATCAATGAATACAAAAGTTTAACCGAAAATAGAGTAACAAAAAAAAAGGAGAAAAAATCCGACAAAACATTTCATCGAACACCATTTCACCGAGGAGAAAATCAAAGACATATATCAACCCCAAAAGCAGCGTGAAGCCAAAAAAAATAGATGGAAGGTATTCTCACCATTTCACGGAGGCTCTTATTTCTATTGGAAATAGCCATAGGATTCGAGGCTCTTATTACCAACTACGTATCGTCTTCTCCCATGGGAAAAGGGGGGGTAAACCTTGTGTAGCCGAGAGCTTTCGAGAGTCGAACACAACCGGTCTTAACCCTGCACAGTACTGTACGTACATACAATTTCCGGATTATTTTGTTATCTAGTTCTCCCTTTCTCCAAAACTACCCCCGAAACTTCAGAAAACTTTCATCCCCTCGCTGTGTCCGCAAGATACTTTTCTTCTTCGAATACGAAGGTTACTTCGGCCTGCAACCCTTTAGGGCAACGTATTTCCATTAACATTCCATCCTAAACTAACTATAGTAGTTTACCTATGGACTCACCGAAGTTATGTACTTTGCTCCGTTGAATATTTTAATATATAAACAAACATGGCATACGTGCATATACTGTAGGAACAAACAAGGGGGTGTATTGACGCCGGGGATAGAATTGTAGGAAATTCTTGATTGTCTTTGTTGAATGTCTATTGTAAGATATGTTAACAACTAACATTATAGAGCTTAAGTGAAGAGAAACAATTAATTTACTCTTTATTGTTAACCTCTTCCGGTAAGATTTAACAATAATGAAAAATTTGCCATGAAACAACCACTTAATTTTTATTGGGAGCATATTTAGAGTTCTTTTATCACACACAATTTTTTTAAATTGTGGAACATATCCCCTTTACCATATGTCACATGTATTTTTTTCACACGATTTCTTTGCACGGTTTTCTAAGGAACATATAAAAAAGTTTAAAAAAGGGTTGGGTTGATATTGACCGATGTTCACACTAAATATTTTCAAGAATGAAATCCTACTGAGTAATAATAATGTGCTCATGACTTGTGGTATCTATATTAGTAAAAAAGTGTTACCGTTTTCAGTACCGTAGATATTTTAAACTAAAGTAATTATTATCACAGTCAACAGTAACTTTGGTCGCATGACGAGTATAGCTTGTGATTGTGCTGTATGGCACGAAAACCCAATGACGAGCTATACTCGTCATTTTACTGGGAGATGTGTTAATTTATAGAATTAAATTCTTTTTCATTATCTCTGTTTCAAAGAATGAAATTCTTTCTGTTATGCCTGGTGAATGGAATTGAATTTCTTATTATTCTGTTGGATCATTGATAAATGTAATGTCTTCTTTGTAATAATCTTCCTTCATTGATTTATGGATTTAATCATTGTTCGTTTCCTATATAAATGGGGAAAATTTTGAAGAATGTTATTAATAATAGAAAATGTAGAAATTATTGTATTAACAGCTGTATTAAAATGAGAAATATAAGGCTGCTCAGTACTATATTGCAGAGTAACATTATATTAGAGCAAGAATTATAGCATTCAAAAGTACGGTCACCTGAATCATAATTAGATTACATTTAATTCAAATATTTTTTGTCTTGTATATTATCATGTGAACTAATCGTAGTATCCATTCCGTCACAATAATCCCTTGCCTTACAATGAAGTGTAGCACACGTGATGCGTTAAATGGCACAGAAAATTTTTAAGATTCCCAAAAAATGCTAAATTGGAAAAAACAATGGGTCAGGAGACGTTGAAATTAGTTCCATGCCATTAATATTGTCTTAACTTATTCCGATATATGGAAAATTAATGATTGATTATTACTTCAACATTTAGTTCCGAGTTAGTGAGCAATCGATCACAAAAGAAATCGTAAGGCAATGGGTTAATAGAATTTGTCGCTTCATTAGAGAACTCAAAGTTGCCAAACTCAAGAAAAAGTGTCAATTTCAAAGAGGGTGAAAAGATAACATGATTCTGCCGTGTTTTTCGTACGGCCTATTGTCCTTGCCGAGAGTCACACGTGACTCGTTTCTCTTCAGCCTGACAATTCATTAACCCAGATATTTGTCTTGGTAGTGCACGTTTTCACGCGAACCTCTCTTCCTCTTTGCTCCTCTCTTTCTCTCTTCAAACCACCAGCACGTGATTCAGTGGCTCGATGCTGGCGATGAGAGGGAGATTATAAAGATCGTAGAGAACAGCTTTAATCGGTGCTACCCATCTTCGATACGGATGTTATATCATCGAGATGAACGTCGATCCTCTCCACCTTCGAAACGTAACGAGTAACCTAAAGCATCGATCAAACGTATCTGGCGATTTTCAAGTACGATATTCCGCTACTTCTCGTGTACGTGAAATTCCATTGTAATTGTTGGAATCCATTTGAACAAACACTGTGACTATTATAGAGCAGATCAGTTAATTATTTCGAGAACGAAGGGATCATGATACGTGGATCAATGAACATGTATTATCGAATTATATGTAATCAGGTTTCATCGTGATGAAACTTTTTAAGCATTTAAGTGATTTTGTTTCGTTATCTCGAGAATCAGAGAGGACACTGACTTTTTAAAATTCTTATTGAAGTTACTGTATTTAGTTGTAATTTGTGAATTTCTGTCACTTGCTAAAGGGAGATGAAATTAGAGAGTGATTTATCTATGGTGGCATATCGTAGAAAAATGATTACAGTCGACCCTTGACTTTTACACATAATTGGTCCTTGAAAATGTATGCGTATGTTAAATGTTCGAAAGTTGAAAGATACAGCAAAAATAATAAAAAAAATTGTATGATAACGCAGTTTCTTTGTGAACTTGAGATTCTCTAACATATAGTTGTTGTATCCCACTTCTGACACCAATTTTATGTTGTATCCCTTGGTTGGTTAACAACACTTTATTTAGGAAAGAACTATTGCGCGCTCGGAGTTTTAACAATTATAGGGAAGACGTCGTCGCGAGATGCCGACCGTCAGAGATTCGATACAAAATTCCTGATTTAGTCTGTCTGAATTTGGTAATGAGACTGGCCTTTTAAAGGACCTTAAACTAGTGTGGTGGGAAGTTTGGATGACTCTGACTTCTCGTGACTAAGGTTCCAAAAGGGCGATCGCTTTTCCAGCGATTTTCGCGAAGACTAAAGGTCTTGAAAACATATTTTGGAAGGAAAAGCGATGACGGAATCGAGGATGAGTAATATTCGCTTTTGGACCTTGAATCACGTTGAGTAATATTTGGAGCTAATATCTTATTGTCAGAGAAGATAGCGAGTTTGAGAAAACGTGAATTGAGTTGGTATCCAACATAGTAGGCAATACTAAAAAGATATTACAATGTTAGATAATCATGGGCAATGTGAAAATGAGAAAAA
This sequence comes from Cerceris rybyensis, assembly GCA_910591515.1. Classification (NCBI taxonomy): domain Eukaryota; kingdom Metazoa; phylum Arthropoda; class Insecta; order Hymenoptera; family Crabronidae; genus Cerceris; species Cerceris rybyensis. The sequence continues at coordinate 20,923,562 of OU342790.1, forward strand.
AACAAAACAATTTTTGAAAAATCGACAAAAATCTTTAAAGAGTTGAATATTTACAAACGTGCGAAATAGTGAATTGTGCGAAAATAGAATGTGCAAAAGTCGAGTAATGCCTGTATGTAGAAGTACATACAATAATTAATTGGAATGATTTAATGAAAAGATGAGGAGGATTGTTACATTATTTTTACGATGTTCTTTTCGGTAGTTGTGCTATTGAGACTAAACATATTTACAGTATGCAATGAAACTTATGAAAGTTCACTGCAGGGAACCATATATACTTTGGATTCTCCGATAAAAATTGGAAATACTCGATTATCGATATATAGATGTATGTATATCAGATATTCGATTTGATCACTTTCAGTATATGTTTTTAAAACGAACGAGGATTTGTCCTTCAGCGAGGACAAAATCTGCTACGGTCAATTTCTGAAAAGAACTCTTAGTACTCCCGGCAGAATATCCCCTGCTCTGGTAGGGTTGTAGAGTTTTGGGGTATCAAAATTTGCATATGTTTCACCTTCAGCTTCTACATAGAAACCGCAGATCGCAATTTCCTACCGCGGGAATTGCCATTGATTCTCGCTGAATACCCTCGAGAGATCGAAGCCCGCACAAATGAAAGCATTTTCTAAATATCGACCCAAAGTAGAAATGCAACTTCTACCACCTTTTATGTTTCCTTGAAAGAGCGACAGCTTCGACGATTAAAAAGTTTTCACTTGTCGCCTATTCCGACGAACGTTGTTTTTAATAATTTTAAAACGTCTGACAGAATTTCGTCAAATATTTTTAATGATATATAATATCCAATATAAATTATATCACATTAAACCCACCCTCGAGTAATTAGATAGAAAGTAATTATTACATGGATTAAATAACACTACGTATGAACACAAAATGGATATATAAAATACATTATCCCGCGAAGGGCGACTTTAATTATTTTATAATATTAAGAGACAATATTAATTTCTAATATCTCATTTGCGAATTTTTGAATCTGCTAATTAATTCTTTGAGCATTTCATTCAAAAGGTGATTTCATATTAACCAGTTGACTGCGTTCGGCGTGTATACACGTCGGACCAAATCTCTACTGCGGTGCGTTTGACGTGTATGTATATTCGTCATGTAAAATAAAAAATTACCATTCACTGTAAAAACTCAAAATCTCAATAAAATGTAATAAGAATATTATTTGGTGGTATGTTCCCTTTACATTACCAATATGCATATTTTAGAAAAATATTTCTTATTTTTCTTGTTTATTCTTGCTATCTTTAGGTTTTTCTTGTTTACGTATAGTATTATTTCTTGACAATTTTCAAGCTTTTAATAAGAATAACGTATTGAGAAACGAATTGTTAGTTTTTCTTTACCAATAAAAATGTAATCCTTCATGGTTTTTCGTAAAATATATAATAGTACCATTTGCCCTGCGTTCGACGTGTATACACGTCGTTCCTTGTTTTTAATTCCGCACCCTGTGGTGACCTTTTGAAACTAAATTCCATAGTCAACTGGTTAAAATAGATGCTTTATTAAGCATACAAGAATTTTTAAAAATTTTCTTAAAATCCAAGAAAAGTGAAAAAATTAATAACCGACATGAACGATCTGGGTTGCTTTAGAAAAGCGGAGAAAATATCCTTCCTCATGAAGGGTGAACGCTGCCAAGGAAATAAAATCTGAAGGAAAATTAAAAGAGCGCTAACGACAAATTAAAAGATTATTTCCCGTAAATTCTGCAGCAATATTAACCAAACAATTAGTTAATTAAAATCGTTTTTAGCGAATTAACCCAACGGTTGTCTAATTATCGATAGGACTGTAAGTATCAACAAATTTTAGACAATGGCAGCAATTACCTTTTATGTACTCGTTATGGCACAATTGTGCAGGAATAGTCGCGAACTGTTAGTATCTGCAGAAGTAGGTGTTTCGGTTGCAGTTACGTCGCAACAAAGCAGTTCGATGGCGTTTAAAGGGAACCTGCTCGTTTTAACGTTGCCAACGCGAAACATCGATTTAGCATGAAACCGTTCGCAAGCCAAGCAGAATTACATGTTTCTCTGTGTATCTGTGCTTTTTAAAATAAGGACATAAAGAAAATGGTATAAGTTCATTGCACGTGAAAAAATGTATCAATTGTATTTGTAATTAATAAAATTTTGTGTATACAATTAATGGAAAAGTACAGATAGAGTTTGCGCTCTTGTCAGCAGAAAGACGTTTATTAAAGTACGATGTATCGTTACTTTTGAAATATTCGCACTTTAATTGGAAATTTTAAAAAATTGTATGTAATTTTATCTACAGTTTCTTTAGCATGCAATCACCTCGTATATGCTCAAGAAATTGTCACTTTTACGTTCTCGTATTTAAATGGGAATTGAAGGTGCTGAAAATATGTATAATCTGCGAATATGATTATTTTTATTAACATTAGATTTACCAAGCCGGTGAAAATGATTGGCACACAATTTTTTCCAAAAATTCTACGGGTTTATGAGAGAGCCATCGAATAAATATTCTTCGTCCATCGTATAAAACATAAATTACCGAATCTATAATCCTTTCCACGTTTTAATTTTCCTTGCTTTAAGTTACATATTTAACATATTTAACCCTAGATCACTAACCTTCGTCGATTCGACGACATGGATTTAATAAGTATGCCATATTAGTTAACGTTATCGTAATAAATAAATACCTATCTTTAATAATAGAAAAAAACATGTTTAAATTTTATTTAAATAATACCCTTTAATCCCTTTTGTAAACACCGTAGTGGAAGAGACGAAGGTTAGTGTTAAGCGTCGAAAAATAAGGTTAGTGATCTAGGGTTAAATATAATATACTTCACGCTGGTAAATCTAGTGTTAACAGGAATGAATGAGGTGCCAGATTATAAAAACAAAAAATGTATGTGGTTTGAAGTTTGTTCTGTTGATTTCGCTTAGCGACGATAACTTCGTGATACGTGTAACTTGTAATGAAGTATTATTAACAATAGATTTACGGGTGTGAAATTTGTTCCACTTCAATATAATAAATAAGGGCTTTGAAACAACAAGTGAAGAAAATACACGTAAAATATCTACTGTACTGTTTCCTGTAAATTTGAAAAGTATTTATAATAAAAGTAGGAATTTATCAATTTTATGGTTTCCTTAAATCTAGTGTTAAGCATTATATGTTAATTCTTATATTATTGTATTGATTAACTAATACCGAATATTCACATTATATACTATAAGTGACTGTTAACAAGTAAATTCCATTATTTAATAAAAAATTTACTTTACTCATATCAACAGTACTTTCTCCTTTCATGAAGAAAGATCTTAAAATTGAAAATGAAAAACCAATAAATTTTTACGTTCATACGAAATGAAAATTCCTTTCAAAAGATAAGAGGGTTGGAAATCTTGCAAAAATTTAGAATAATTGGTAATCTCGCGTGTGGTTGCATTTCCATTATAAAGTTGAACGACCAAAATGCAAAATGAATATCTGTGCGAAACACTACGAACGAGGAAATTATGCAAACCGATGTCGCATGTCCGGCAATAATGATAACGTAGATGAACGTGCTAAGGGTTCTCGCTTTCAAAGTCTCCGATAACAGATTCACCACACTTGAGAGAAATTCTCGAGTGTTACCGATGAAGTTTTGAATTTCCCAGTCGATTCTCACCGACACAAGTATCATCGATATTATCGAGATACTTCAACATGTTTATCGTAGCAAAATTTTCCGATTAAATATTTATGAAACAACATTAATTCGGTATTAATAATTTCATGAATGAAATATACCTTCTTTGCAATGAAAATATAAATTTTAAAGATAATATAACTTATATCTTTGAAATATGATTAACTTAACGAAATTATTAATATTCTACAGTCAAAACCATTTGCTTTTATGGCCCTTGTAACCCGGGTGGGTATCTGGATAATATCCTCGATTTTACTTCTTAGTCTGCGAAATTTAAACTACCTTCTCTCCGGTCCCTTGATTGACTCAATTTTTCTTTTATTTCCATTACCTTAAAACGTATATTCCCCTTTCTATAGGGTGCTCAAGTTTACTTTGAAAGAATGCATCCCCCTATTGTATTTTAAAGCCCGCCAACGATATTCCCAAAGAAATTCTAAAATTAACCCCTTGCCTTACGATTTCTTTTGTGAATTAATTGTTGGAATAATTGTCTATCTCTGATTTCCGATATAACAGTATAAGTTAACGGAATATTGACCCGTTAAGGACCAAGCATTGAAATGAAGAAAGAAATTTGTAACTAGTTTTTGGGTTACATAATGCTGCGTTAACGCACTTTTGGGCTTACGTGGTATCTTATAGTGCATAAATTAAGCCGTTGGTATGTTCTTTTACTATGACATAGGTTAAAATATAAATTAAATTAATCCGATTCTCCAAAAAAAAAATTAGAAGGGAAATGTTGCGTTAACGGAACTTTGGGCCTTAATGGGTTAATAGCATAGAACTAATTTCAACGTCTCCCGATCTATTGATATTTTCAATTTAACAGTTTTTGGAAACCTTCAAAATTTTCTATTCCATTTACCCCGTCACGTGTGCCACACGTCATTATAAGGTAAAGGGTTAAATATATTATTTTTTATCCGTACTGAACTAACAACAGTAAGTCTTCATTCCCATTAACAGAGTCTTTTACAGAACTATTCCTCTTTGTCTCGAAGTCTGTAAACTTTTACTCCCTATTTGTCCTCTTACTCGTCTGGAATCCTATTTTCTGACTTTCCCCGAGCGTTGAGCTTTCCGCTTGAGATCGAATAAACGAAGTATCAGAGGAGAAAAAGTTATTCCAAAAAATCGATTAAACTCAGTAAGAAAAATCGTTCCGTTCACGCTCGCAGTACGATTTCCCACGCACCCTGTATAACTCTCACCCCATCAGTGAAAAAGCAGAGGTGAAATTGGCAGTCTTCCCCCCCGCCTAGCGCAAACCCCTACTGAGATTAAAAGGAAACGAAACTATTGCCAAGGAGTGCCGGGTCACCTCAGCTCCCACAAGCCGTTTTCATCAGCGGCCTGAACTTCAATTTCACTCAACCTCTGAACCCCCTTCCTCTCTGTCTCTCTTTCAACCGTCCTCTTTTTTCTCTTTTCCTCTCTCTCTAAGTTTCTCTCCTTTACTTTTTTTCTCTCTTTTCAATTCTCTTTCTTACTTTCTCCCTCTTTCCTTTCATCCCTCATCTTCTTGTTCCGCTCCCTCCACCCTCAACCACCCGTCACACCCTCGCTTTCGTGCCACCCGTTATCCTTCGAGCTTTCGTTGTTCTGTCGTGGATCTCTCGCTATTATTTCTGAAGTCTCTAGCGAGAAGAGGCAAAAGAAGAAGAAGCACAGGGGGGGCAAAGCGAGTGCAAGGAAGAGACTTCACGAAATTTCAGTCTTTCATCCGGTTTATTTTCTTCCATCGTTCTGATGGACCAGTCGTTCAAGACGCGGACGTGTCGGGGAGTGGATGCTGAAAGCTTTCGACAGAAGATTTCTTCTAAAATTCCATGGGCTACATGAACGCTTGTATATCTGTGCACGCTTGAAGAACAGTAGATATTTATGCCTTCGCGGAGGAATGTCAACGTCTTCGGGGCCCAGAGTATTTTTGCGTATATTGAAGGAATGCGACTTTACTTTATGGATTGGAGAGGAGAATGAAAACTGTTCTTTGAATAAGTTTCATGATAGAAAATGCGACAGTTTATTTATTTTTAAAATAATTCTGAGATGATCGCTTTTATGAAGTGTGATTTCACGCTGGTATTATCTTTCTGACAATTTGAATGTTTTTTTAGAGTGTAGAGAGGCATGTGATTTAAGATTTTGGATGTCGATCAATGTGTAAACATTTTAATGAAAGTACTTAGCAAAACTTATTTTTTGTTATTTATTTTTTTTGTGTAATATCTGTAAATGCTTTAATTATCTTGAGGAAGCCCGTTATAGCCTCTGAATTAATTTATTAATTAGGTATACGCCTTAAAAAAATAACAGAATGTTTAAATAGTTAATTCATTTAGCATTAGAACTACAAAATCAGTCAAAATGGCTGGTACACAATTCTTTCCAAAAATTCTTCAAGTTTATAGGAGAGTCGTAGAATAAATATTTTACGTCCATCTCAAAAGACGTAAATGACAGAATCTGTCATCTTTTTTTTTGCGCCTTTTGAATTCTATTTGTTCAAACTTCTGATTTTATATATTGAAATGTAGTAGATTTCATGCCGGTAGTTCTAAGTGTTAAACAAAGTAATGGTTATACTTCGTAATATACATTTTTTTTTGAAAATTCCAATTACGATACAGCAGCACGTAGGAAACACATTTAAAATCTTTCGTCGCCGGTGGTAAATTTAATTTCCTTTTTCACGAATTTTGATCGAGTGCCGCTAATTGCGTCATTCGTTACATTTAGAATCAATGAGTTTAATTCACCCCTGCCGGCACGTATGTCACTGTATTTCGTTGGCTGACCGACAAATGTCGAATAATTATTCGCGACGTTAAAATAAAAAGAGAGGACTGGTTTAATTTGACTCCAATTTGATTATGTAAATCACGAGCACGTACATGAGTCTCCACGTATCGGGAGAAAATCTAATTTACGGTCCTGTCCGCCAACGAAGACGGTGAACTCCATGAACTCACGTTACCCAGGCAAAGCCAGTTTAAGTTCGCAAAATTTGCGAAGTGTTTCACGAACCGAGGAAGGAGCAAAGTTCACTTTAACCGAGTATCGACGTTACTTCTTTCTTCCTGGAAGGAGAAAATCTCCGGAGGTGCTAAGATATATCAGACAGAGGTACGAATTTCAAATGAGATGCTATCATCGGATTGCTCGGCCGATAGGAAAGCGTAAAGTCGAAGGGAAACGGGATGTATCGCCGGTGAATCGAAGCTGCTTTAAACTCGTACAAATCTTTCAGGGCTTAGCAAATCTCACCTTCAACTACAAACGGGGTCGGAGCGTCAAAGGGGTTATTGTTCAATAATAAATAAATAGTCTGAGAATACTTCGAAATCTTGCGACGATCGAATTTTTGATGAAACTGAATTTAATCTATGAGAAGATACAATTTCTGCAAATACTGACAATTTGTTGATGAGTTGTAGTTGAAATTGTCAACCTGTTCTTAGTTAAATGAAATTACTTTGCTAATTTCTATGCAATTTAATATTTATTTTATTTTTGCGCCGGTAAATCGAAGATGCTTTAACACTAGAAAGACCAAGCAAGTCAAAATGACTTGTTCACATTTTTTTTTCAAAAGTTCCCAAGTTTACAGGAGGGTTCTAGACTAGGAATTCTAAGATGATCTTATAAAACACAGATTACCAAACCGATCATATTTTCCATCCCTTGAATTCTCTTCTTCCAAAGTTCTTATTTAATATATTTAAATGTAATAAATTTAACGTCGGTCGTTCTAGAGTTAAACACGTACAAATCTTGCCGGACTTAACAAATCTCACGTCTAACTACAAACGGGGTCGGAAAGTCAAAGGGGTTATTGTTCAATAATAAATAAATACTCTGAGAATACTTTGAACTCTTGCGACGATCGGATTTATGATGAAATTGAATTTTATCGGCGAGAAGAGGGTATTTCTGCAAGTATTGACAATTTGTTGAAGAATTTTAGTTGAAATTGTCAATCTGTTCTTATCTAAATAAAATTACTTTAGTAATCTTTATACTATTGAATATTTATTTTCATGCCAGCAATGACTACAAATGTTGAAGAATATTTTAGTTCGTTGTATAAAATAATTATTAAATGCTAAAGACTGGGTTGATTGATATAATTAGAAATATATATTTGAAATTAAATGACTGTTATCACATTTATCATCGCATTAATTACAACCGATCAGGACTCTAATCTCATATTAACCCTTTGCGCTCCGAATTATTTTATTAACTTTTTGTCAGATAAGCAAATATAATCTCGGAAAATTGTCTACTGTTGATTATTCGTTTTTATTTAATATTAGGAACAATTGTAGATACTGCGGTGTATTCCTGTTAAAATGCAAAATTATTGTTGTTTTCGAAAAGTCGATAATTAGTATATGAAACATTAAGTGTCACAGAAAGCTGTGTCGAGTGTAGCTCGACATAGGAGTGCAAAGGGTTAAATTATATTCCATCTAAAATGTCAGTGATCTAATAACTTTAATTGGACCTTTGATAAAGAGAAGTCGGACAATATAAAGCTTCTAATAAATGATTACTTTCGCATAACTATGTTTAATAGTGACACCTTAACGACAGATATGTACTTCGTCGTGAAAAATTCAGTGTTCATCTGAAGATAACATGATAAATGACTCTCAGAAAAATAAACTCAACAGACTCTAAAATACTACTAAATAACATCATCAAAATGTAGCACATTGCGCCCTGTCATGACGTTGCGTGAAAGTTCTAAATCCGTTTTTCGTTTACGTGAAACGTATGGCGAAGTTGACGCTTTCCCGGAAGAAACTCGTGACACGATTGCGCAAGGTCGAAGACAGACCAAAGTTTAATGCCGCGACCATTTCGCGGAGCTGTATAATCCGGGTATCAGAAAAAGGGAGGATTCGATTTTGAGGAAACCCGTCGTAGGACAAACCGATGTCTTCCAATCGAGAAGATTGCCTGCGGCTACATGTTCCCCGGAGAAATACTCGCTGTCGTTACCTTGAAATTCCGGACTGAAAGCTGTACGCGGATTTCCGGTATTGGAAATATAAAACGAATATTTCTCAGTGTCACGGGCTTTAGAGACCTCGGAATTCATCTCGTTAATCTGCCGGGTAAATTGCACCAGCTGGCGTCAAATGCGAAGAAGATGAAAAATCACGGTAAATCAGGGTGATCGGAAATATTAATCATCGCAGATCTGTGAATGTTGCAGGGTGAATTACGGATTGACTCTGGAATTATAACATCTGAGAATATCTCGGTTAACTTTAGTATTTAAATTTAATGGAACAGATATTCCGTTATTTTTAATTATTTTAAATCACGTAAGACATATTGATATAATTGAATGTAAATAATATGTAGTGATTTCTACTTGGCAGATAATAAAAAGGCATCGATTTTTAAGGAGAATAAATAGTTGTATAAAAGACACAGAGAAATTACTGATTACCAGACTGCGGATTTTTATGCATTTATGACAAATTAAATACGGCTAAAATATACAAAAAGCACATAATATAAGAATATATCTAAAATATCCAAAGTATGGTATTTCTTGTAATATTTATTGAGTGCAATAAATCCCTAGATAGATTTTCCTGTCTCACCTGCATTTGTGAAACTCGAAATTTGCATAAACATCCGCATTCTACTGATTACTATACTATAATAATAATTTTGCTGTCGCGTCAACGATCAATAAGTGGAATACAAGAAAAAACACACTGTTTCTCTAAAAATATTTCATCTTGAAATATCAAAACCGTAGAAATTCTTCTATTTTTATAACATGAAATATAATTTACCTTTACATTTATCACAGTATCCTAAAATCGAATTTTCACCTTAGTGACCACAGTCGGTCTCCAAATAATTATTTATAAACGATACAATTAAAAAACGTGTTTAATTATGCCCATAAAATTCTGTATACTTCAATATCATCTCGTGTGTAATATGCACGCAAAATCCCATTTAAATATTTATTAGCGAAAGTCTACTTGCTCGAGTTGGCAAAAAATGCTGCAGCGTAAACTTCGGAAGGGTGATCGATTGCAGAAGAAAAAGTTTGAAGAAGGAATTCCGTGGATAGTTGTGAAGAAGGGAGAAGTAGCTGGGGGTAAGGTGCTAGTTCGAGAAAGACGAATGAAAAAGTCCGTTAAGTTACGTCGTAATTAAGGGCTCTTGTAATCGACATCCCTGCTTATACTAATGACCAACATGACCTGCCAGGAGGTAAAACGAACGGAAAACGGGAGGGAAAATACCAGACAGAGAAACTCAATTATACTAGTAATACCGCTGCACAAGTCGGAAATTTAACCGGGATTGCATCTTCACCCTTTTGAAAGTCATTTTTTCTCCCGCTCCCTCTCTCTCTCTCTCTCTCTCCTATTTTTAGCGGATAATTAACTGCCGCTCCCATCGAATAAATCGTTCTCGATTGCACCCGGAACACGGAACGGAAAAACATATAACGTGCAGCATTTATATTATTGGAGTTATGAGAAGGGAATCACGCACCGCTGTTTGCACGATCGGAAAATCGTTTCCTAGATTATAAATTTTCAGTATTCGGACTTGCTGTCAAATCCGTATGCATGCTCTAAAATATGTCATTTAGGATTAATTTAAAATTGTAAATTATTGCAAAAATCTCTTAATAATGCACTTGAAAGTACTATTTCAAATTATATCTAGTCGGTTGTTATCTAAATCAAAACTAATATATAGTCTATCATTCCTAAACGTGTATTCATCTACCTAACATGTATTATTATTTAAGAAAAAACGGAATAAAAGTGTCAAATGATAATTGCAGAAATTCAATTGCATATATAAACTGTCATCAAACATATTAACACTAGATTTACCAGCGTGAAATCTATTTTATTTAAATATGTACCTTAAAGCAAGGAAAATTAAGACGTGGAAAAGATAATAGATTCGGTAATTTATGTTTTATACGATGGACGAAGAACATATTTTCTACGGCTTCCTCATAAACCAGTAGAATTTTTTGAAAAAATTGTGTACCAGTCATTTTGACTGGCTTGGTAAATCTAGTGTTAAAAAAAAGTAGCATAAAGCAAGTATACAAGAAAAATCTTAAAACTAAATCAAACAACTTCTATCATCCCCCGCGATAATATCGATGAAATGTTGCAAATGCTTGTGTATCTTTTGTTCAATCAAAGCTATTCACAATTCGAAGTTAAAAGAAAAAAAAAATACAATCCTGTTGCTACGAAGATATTCCTCAGTAAATATTTCATCATTTTCAGTTTCTCCCTCATCCCCTTGTATATCGTTCACATTAATTTCTACTTTTGCGACGAGAAATTTTCCGCTTGGAACATACACAACGATTTTTCCCTGGTATCCTCGAAGTTGTTGTAACAAACATTGCAAGAGAACCGAAAGAAATCGCTTCGATAGATCATAACCGGCCATGAATGCAGTTGGGGTCAGTGTGTGCTATAATTCTTGATATATCGGCTTGTACAGGATGCTAGGAGCAATTCTTTCGAGATAGAGCGAGCTAAATGTTATGTGTATCGGAAAAACCACGACGATACAGGTGTGTCCATTTATTTGGTCGACGATGAGCAAAGGTGGAACGACTCTTCTTCTCGTCGATACGAAAACTTCGCTCTCCTTTAACTGCCTCCTTTGGTTCGCAGAGCAACGATAAATATTTCCAAGGTTTCGAAACGTATTGGTCCCGATTTTGCTTCTCGATTTATTTCCACCGATCACCGAGGTCCGCGGATCTTTTCGTGAAATTGCCCTCGTGTCTCTGGGTCGTCGGGTTCTTCGCATTTACGGTTCTATCTTTTGCGAACGAAATTTTTTATTTGCCATCCTCGGACAGTTTTTCTTCTGGTCGAACGGTATATCCCTTTAAACTGCCGGCGGCATTGACCGAGATAAATTTTACTGCGTCTCGTAGAAAAACGTATAAACCTAGGGTGTTTCTATGGTATCAAATTATGGAAGATCAAAACGTATATGATACCGTGTAAAAATGTAAATACGGATAAGTTTGATATTCGGGATCACTCGATGGTCAGATTCCTTCTCCTTGATTGAACTGGAATTCTTTGTTTTTCATAGGCCATTTTTGTTTATCTTTGTGTATTCTGGATTTCTTAACCCATTACATTCCATGATCCCCATTTGGGGATTATTCGCTTGCTAAGTCTTTTAGTATTCAATTTAGATGTTTGGCGTGCTTTTAAGATTAAATGTGTTTAAAACAGTCTGTTTTTAGTGTAATTTTAAGCAGTAAGTTTTGTGAATTATTTTTATTTTTATATTGTGACTATATTTGTTCTAGAAACAATCAAACCAAGAAAAAGGCAGAGAATGGGTTAAGGAGAGATGGAATTAAGAGGAATAGCTTTATATTCTTACCCATCATAACTCCCCCCCAAAAAATATTTTTTATTCTTTCTCTCTCTCTTTCTCTCAGAATCTAACAAATTAACACCTTCTCGTGCCATTTACTTTGTGACTGCCTCCACAATAATTCAGAATTAAATTAGTAAAATAAACATTGATCAATGATTCTTAACATATAGTATAATTTAACGTAATATTAATATTACAGTAATAATTTTATCGTGTCGCATCTCGTTGATATTTTCAATTTTGGCATTGACTGCCATGGGGGACACCGATGCCTGGCACTATTAAATTCAATGAAATTGTATGTTACGTTTAAATTGCAATATTTATGAATTTTCTAACATGTTAAATATTTAAACATTGGTGTTAGGAAGATAAAGGTCTACCGAATATCTATCTATCAGAGTCCTTAAAGTTTCTGCTTTATAAATATGTGATTTTAATAGAAAAAGTTTCACTTCAGTAGAAATAACGAAATAAGCGAAATATCGGTGGCGTCCGACGTGTTAATAGGTTTTGTAAAACTTGAAAATTTCCTTTCCAATTTATAGCATCACGAGTATCACTCGTTATAGTACGGCAAAGGGTTAAATGTTCACATCTAACAATGATTACTGATAAAAAATATACGTGAGAATAGGGGAGAGCGGGGCTGAAAGTTACCGAGGTAAGTTGTTCCGATTGAAATAACTCCGCGAAGAGAAGAGATAAGAATATTGTGTAAATTCGTAATGAAATGGAACGCCACATTGTACCAACAATAGCCATTTTAAACAAACGAGTGGGACCCGGAACAACGGAACGGCAGCGCGTGCCTTGCTAGTCCACGTAAGAAAATATTTTCGCATTTGGTATTTATGGTCTATCTCACGAATGATTCGTAAGATATTGTTAAGTAGTATTTAAATTACCAAACTTGGTTTAATCATTTATTGTTTTTTATTTCACAAATAATAGCGTTACCAAATATGGTAACAACTTATCCCGGCTTGTTAACAACTTGCCCCAAGTCGGGGTAAGTTATTACTTTCCGACTTTAGGCATTAAAAAATTAATAATAAAAGAATCTCTCAAAAAATAACCCAAATAACTGTCTTAATATCAAAGTTACATATGTAAGTTGATTTTGATCGCATCGTATGAATACTAAAAGCAAGTATTTTAACAAATTTTGAAGTTAACTAAAAATCGGAACTCTTAGCCCCGCTCTCCCCTACTCTTCCGAGAACTACCTGTCACATAAATTCCATCAACATCGGCGCGTTCGAATCCGATATGTTCCCTTGTAAGTTCATATTTAATATCACTAACTAGAATCCCCCTAGTTAATCAGCTCCTCGGGAGTGATGTCGAATAGACTGATTATTACCATAAGACTAAGAAAGAAAAAGGAAGAGATTTAATTCGAAGACATTCATAACGCGTATAATCGTCAGCGCAGCCGTGACATGGGGCATCGCAAGACCAACGAGAAAGTTTCCTCGAGTATTCAGCTGAGGAAACTTCGGAAAGAGTTTGCTGAGGCATGCGAAAGACCGGCTCTTACGTTTAAAACGAGAGCAATCAGGTCTACAGAGAGAAAGAGAAAGACGGGGGTGCAACAGAGAGAAAAATATAGAAGGGGGTGAAAAGAAGGGCTAAAAAGACATCTCTCTCTCTTTCTCTCTTTGGGTATCTCGTTACGTCAGCTTCACTTCGACATTCCGTCTGAGCCAAGGTTATGTGCCAAAGGATCGGTTCAAGAGGAGAAGACAGAATGAGAGACAGAAACCGAGAGAGAACATCGAAAGGGTGAGGAAAGAGAGTGATAGAGATAGACTTACCACCAAGGGTGGGGTCAAGAAAAGGAAAAAAAAAGAAGTGAAGAAAAGAGCGGCTGATTTAGCAGAGAGTGCACTCCGTGCCGCACAATGGGTCGATGCTACAGTGCCATGCGGTATTCCAGTTCTCTTTTCCTCAGGTGTGTCCGTGTTGCACCCCCTCTGTATGTGCATCCAGGGACGCGTGTCGTTGGTCTGTGCGTTGCACCACCATGGTGCTATGTATTCGCACGTATGTGTGCATATATATGTATATATATAGATATATATGAACAAGATATATATATATATATTCATACCAGCGGTCCTCCGTTCCACCCTTTCGCTTCCACGCTGCAAGACGGCCCCGCTTTTGTTCCCTCGCCTTTCTATCCTCGTAAAAGGCTTACCTGGCGAATCTAATACACGACGACCTATTCAACCAACGGATACGACGGTGCACATCCGTCAAAAGTAACTGGCCCGACGCGATTTTTCGTCGCTTCGAAAGTCCTTTGACTTGCTCCTGCAAGTCCCGAATCGAGTTATACTTTTTCGTTTTCTCTTTCATGAAGCTCCTTCCCGCGACAGGAGAAATGTATGTTAGTGATGTTACGTGCGCTTTCGCCCGGAGAATCGCACTTTTGCGTTTGGAATTGAAGGATGACAATGGGAGTGTGTTTGAAACTTGAATAGGGGTAGTTTCTTATGGAAACCGTGATGCTATTTTGTGGATAAGATGCGGTATTGCAAAGATGTGGTTAGTGTCGTTAGTTTGAACATTATTATTAACGGAAGTGTAACTTCAACTCGGTTCTTTAATTTACTACGTAAATTTTGAAGATTTCTATTTTTTGAATCAAATCGTACTCCTACAAATAGCTAAAATCTAATATAATTCTAAACTGTATATTAACAAAATTCTACACATTTCAGAAGTATCAAAAATATGCTAAGAATAATCAAATATTATAATTTTCATGGAGAACAATAAAACGCCTTTCATTTATTCATGACACAATTTCAAATTTAAAGTGATAGCAAACTTGAAACTTTCGAGATTCTGATTTACAACTTTTAAGTTCCTATAAAAGACATTGTGTATTTTCCTTAACCCTGCAGTTTTCCCCATTTACACTTAATACTTTACCGACCGGTATTTTTTTAATATCCTATCCACTTTTAATCGGTCACTTGTCCGAAAATATTTCCCTTAGACTCATATCTCTTCGAAAATTGCAAAGTGTCTTCACTGAGTCCTTGGCACAGTTAACGGCAATGATAAATAATAATTTATTAATTACCGTAGCAACCAATTAATAAGTTAAAAGTCCAAAAGTGTTGGATCCGAAAAGCCGATTAATCGGCTACCGGTCGGTAAAGTGTTAACATTCGTGTTCCTTCTGGCTATTGTGCCTCGATGAACAAAGATTCGCATTGTAAAATATTCAAAGCAAAAAATAGTAACATCAACATTAGAATTACTAAGCAAGTCAAAATGACTGGTTTCCAATTTTGTCCAAATGCTCTCCTTGGAGACATAGAACAAATATTCTGTGTTTATCTCATAAAACTCAGATTACCGAATTGATTATCTTTCCTACCACTTTGTTTCTTCTCTTTCCAAAGTACTTATTTAACGTATTGAAATATAATAGATTTAACGCCGGTAGTTTTAGTGTTAAATATATACAATATCAAAAAGAAAAATTCAAAAACGTAGTATCTATTAAGACAAAATATTTCTTTTGGATTATATATATATCCGAGGATAACAGCAAGGTTACATCTAGTTGACGTTTCAGAAAAATACAGCTTAAACATCTAAGTCTGATTCTACTTGAACACTCACAAGTAAAAGTCCGCCAGAAAATCGTAGATCAAAGACCTAAAGGAATCTGCCATCGAACGAACTAGTCGCACAAATACTTCTGTCCGGAGAATAATGCAGAAAGGATGCTTTCCAAGAGGCAAGGCACGAAAACTATTTTTACCTCAAATGGACGAAAAGCTCGCAAGGGCTCGTCGTTACTCGGAGCTAAAGATTTTCCGAATGACCGACCAGTCGGGCCGATGGTGCAAGAGAGTGAACTTTCAATGGGATCTGTGATTTCTCTTGCCCGTGCTTTTCCTTCCGTATTCACTCTGTCTGTGACAGTGTGCTGTTCCTTTTTCAATTTTTGCAGAAGGTGCAACATGCCCGAACACCGACTCCCCATAGACTACTGGATAACGTAAA
Organism: Cerceris rybyensis; assembly: GCA_910591515.1. Lineage (NCBI taxonomy): Eukaryota > Metazoa > Arthropoda > Insecta > Hymenoptera > Crabronidae > Cerceris > Cerceris rybyensis. Next base: position 20,939,769 of record OU342790.1, read on the forward strand.
AAAGAAATTTTTCTTCCTTCTTTTTTATAATTTGACGCTTGAATTAATACAGTTATTACGTCTAGTAGCTAGTTTAGGTAGCTTCTTAGCCTTTACCTTGTTATTCACCAAAGACCACAGATTTCTTGCGTTTAATAATTTAATGCAGTACAACTCCGCTTTTACGTTTTCCCGCAGTTTACACCGATTTCTTCCGGTCCCTTCAATTTTCCTATGTTGATAATGTTAAATTGTCTCCGCTTTTACACTTTCGAAATTCAATTTTTCCCGCCGTTTACACTTTTTGGAGCCGTCACGGATCTGTGAATGCCATTTTTTTCACGATATTTTTGCTTTCTCTCGCAATGTTCTCTCTTACAACGAGATTTATCGTCAGCATCCTGAATGCACTGCATTATATTGCAAAGGTATGGAAGGACGTGAGTCAATCCACCATAAGCAACAGCTTCAGAACAACTGGCTTCTTACAAACCCACGAGGAAGAAGTAAGTGAAGAAGAAGAAGAGAGTGATCTTATTTCTGCATGGAAGAAATTGAAAATAGATTATGAAGTTAAAGACTTCCTCCATTTTGACGATGAATTTGCAATGTACAAACAGTGTCAATAGAAAGTTTGATCAATTCAGTTCAGGAAGAAAGTGACAGTGATAGTGATTTCGATGATGATGATAATGATGGTGATAGTAGTGTGCCCACTTGTGCAGAAGTAGTTTCTGCACTAAACACTATAAAAAAATATATTTCTGCAGCAGATGGTGCTATTAATAGTTTTGACCATGTGTATATGAACTTGAAAAGCAAGTTGAAAGAATTCACCAGAAGAAGGCAAAACAGTCATCCATATTAGACTTTTTCAAAAAAACAGTAGAATTTCTGTATTTTTATGTAATATGTATTATTTAATATTTAAATATTTAATAAAAGTGGATTGTAAATTTTCAGTATTTTATTACATATGCAGAAGGGTTTTCCCTCCGTTTACACTCTCTCGCGATTTACATCATTTTTTTGTGGTCCTTTGAAAAGTGTAAAAGAGGGGTTCTATTGGAAATAATTTTAATGTTTTAGCTGATTAAAGGAAGCTTACTAATTTTAACGTCTGAGCGAATGATACAATAATTGTAAAGAGAAGGAAGTTATAATATTTATTGGAGAAACTGACGTTCACTTTAACAATACAGTGTGGAAGTTTATCGAGGGAAAAATAATGTTCCAATAATCGTTTTCCACTATTAATCTCAGAATTATAGGGGGTATTAAAACAAAGGATTAGGTACCTACCTTTGAACAGTGTCTACTTACTTCCAATGAATTCTTAAAATGATTAATTTCGAAGCTAAGTTTGCAAAGGAAGAAAATTATTTTTTGAAGTGTTCGAGAATTTCATATTTCAAGGACAATCTTTTACATTATTAAACGGCATCTCACAAAATGTTACCATGCCTTCCCAAATATCTTAGTGTCTTCTCTCCATCGTGTAATTCACGAGATATGTGGAAAGCATGGAGTGCCAGGTATCGAATCGGAATGCGCACCCTTCGATTTCATATTCGAAGAATTTCGTGTGCGCCCCAGCAGTCACCTGCTTTCCCCCTTCGCGGAATCGAAATAAGAGAACTGAGAAACTTATACGTGCCTTTATGAACTCCATCGATGACTTCCTCGTCTACCTTACCAGTCTGACGAAAAGGAAAAGGGTAAAAAATGTCAAATTTTAAAAGTCAATTCGTACTTTTACTGAGAATGTTTCTTACTTTTCCTTTGCTTCTCTATTTCTTCGAGCAACTCTTTTTGTGCCTGTCTCTTTCAGTCTTCGAACGAATGTAAAGAGAAGACGGACTTTGATAAAGATAAAATCGATTTTGTGGAAAAATCGAGACTCAGAAATCGAGCGTATAGAAGAAGGACTAAAGAAAAATCGTAAACAGGATGTAGAACACGAATGATCCTTTTCCATCGTACTTTTATACGATTCCTTTCCGAGAGCATTCGCTGACGAATTTTCCTTTTACGATCCTTGTTTTTTTTTCACATCGAATTTCAATATTCCGGATGAAAATCCATCGAATTTTCGGGCTTACCGATCGAACAAACGTCATCGGCATCGTGGGATATTAACCCTTTGTACTCGAAATGTCAACTGGGACAGCTTTATGTGGTTTTGGCTTTCCGCTCGGAACGTCATTTTCATTCGTTTGATAACTGCTCGAATGTCAATCATTTATCCCAGAGGGGTTTTCCACATTTTCGTTGGCAGACGCTTTCAACGGCGAGGACCGTGTGGCTCTTTTTCGTTCCAAGGTCCGTTAAGATGCCATTGTTGGTTCTCATTACTTTAACGAATTTTTTTATGAAATTAACCCTTTGAGGACGACGGGCGCATATATGCGCCCTGAGAGAGATTTGGTTGTATAATAGTTTGTCGGTGCATATGTAAACGGTTAGAGTTGACAAATTTTAATTATAATCGTCGAAATATTATTTTATGAAAAGTAAATTTCAACTTGTATACGTTAACAGACTGTCTTTCCGGTGAGAGAGTGTTTTTTTTCATTGATTGTTTCTCTATATTCGAGAATGCCTCCGTCCGCAAAGGGTTAAAACACTGAAAGACTTTATCCAAACATTCTGCATGTACATACACACATTACTTGATACTATTTATAAGAGGAAAATTTTTAAACTATTCATTCTATTATTTTCGAGACAGATGTAAATATATGTAGAATATTTTCAGTAGTATAAATAAACATAAGAATCTATTGAAGAGGAGAAAAAAATGGCTATACATTGGCAATAAGTTTAATTGGAGCATCTGCTTATGCAAATTTTTTTTATCACCTTTACGTTTTCTATTCACAGGCTGATATCGATTTTGTATATTAAAGTGCACCGTGTAAAATATCATCGGGTCGTACCGTCGCTTTTAGAGAGCTCTGTTTTATTAAGTTTGTAATATCTATTCATATAGCACCTGTATTATTATTTTACTACTTACTATTTTTATCTAACTAACCCAAATATCTCAATAACTTCGATAAGTGCACTTTTAAATTCCAGATCATATTTCATATACAAATATACGTATAAATGCGAAAGTCAAGCAAAACAGTTGCATTATACATCCGCAATTTCGAAAGTTTTATACTCTTTAAATAAAATCAAGTCGTTGGAAAGTAATCACTTTATAAATAACAATATGGAATAATTACAAAGCAAGGCAATACATTAATATGCTGTAAAACTTACAGGACACAAATACACATGGTCATAAAATGATAAAACAATGTCGTCATTAACACTACATCCACAAAAATGGTCCAAATAATTTATTCTATTCTAATAAATATTCTAGAAAGTTTTAACGCTGTTACTTTTTCAATTTTCTGCGTCTATCTTGTAGACTATCTGAGATTAAATCGATCGAGTTTTTGTCTCATTTATTTTCTTTTAAAGTATTTAATTAACAATTTTAAATATATTGAATTAATCGTTAGTAGATCCAGTGTTAATTCACGAGATAAGATGAAATGTAAAGATATTTCGTGATAAAATTCAGGACACTGCAACAATGAGAAAAACGTGGATAATAATACGAAGAAGATTGTAAAAGAAAGAATGCAAGGACTTCAGATAACTATAAACCAATCTGAAAAGAACTCAGGACAGAAGATTTCCCTCGCTCCTGATTACCTTCCCTTAGAAAGGGCAACTTACGATACTTCCAGGACATTGTCTTGATAAACTGTAGTTGGAGTGCAACGCGAGCTCAGTGAGATGGAATTTGTCGAAGCAGCTTCGAGGAATCTTCTTTGGAACTTTTGTCAGATCAAGACGCGGGGAACTTTTAAAGTGCATGGAAAAATAGTCGTGAAACTTTTGGATATTCTCGAATCGTTGGCGGAATTGTCGAGGCTCCCTGTTTGCCGGTAGTCAGTGAGAAATTTCGTTGAGGTATGTTGATACATCTTGTCGTATATTACACTGTCGCTAAACCGCTCCGAACAAATTTGTGTCCACCATGAATCTCGATTGTTGTTAATAATAACAGACCTGCACGAAGGGAGATTGAAGCAGATTTTTATTTTGATATCAATATCTCTGTTCAATTTAAAGAAAATAGAAGAAGAACGCTCTGACTTTCTGACAAAAATATGATCTTGGATCATCAAATAAATAATTATCTCTAAACATTCAAAAATGCCTCAGTCGGTTTAAACTAAAATAGATAACAATTTTCAACTATCACAAATCACCCAATTTTAGTTTAAACTTTCGCGGATTGAGGCATTTTTGAGTAATGGGAGATAATTATTTATGTGGTGATCCAAGATCACCTTTTTGTCAGAAAGTCAGATTGTTAATGTATATAGATTATAAATTACTAATTGTGTAATCATATTTCAACTGTTGTTCTTCAATTTTTCAATTCTAAGATAAACTACAATTAAATTTTTTCTCAGACCGCATATATGTTTCCCTAGTCCTCAAAGGCTTAAAAGCTGTTTTGCCTAAAACTACAATTTTGTGTAACATTCAGATCACCTAAGATATAATATGTTTATTGTATGGTATTGTATGGTTTTACATACAACAAAATTGATTATACTCTGTGACATTGATGGAGAGCCCGATTTTTAAACTTTTTACCCACGACAGCTATACATGTTTAAAAGTGTACGACTGATTGTCATGTCGGACATATGTGATAGTATGTAGCAAAAAGGTTAAAGGTCAAGACAATTATAATTCAGTGGTAATCTAATAATCTAAAGCACTACAAAGATATAAGATTGTGAAATTTTGGTATGTGAAATTTCGAAAAAATTCAGAAACTATATAGAAGAATTAATACAGGGTGTATCATGCTTCACAGATTCTTTTAAGCTACATACGCAGCTCTTCGAAAGAGAGAAATATTTCATGTTCTTGCTTTTCTGTATTCTTCACCGAAATTCAAGCAGATTTTCGTTGTATATCGCTTGAATTTCACTTTACATTCGTGTTTGACCATGTTTATTCCGTTTTTCGTACTATCACGATAAGCATATGCACGGCAGCCGCGCATGAAAAATTTATTGGGAGATTTATATTTTCGTTCAAGAAGAATGATACGAAAGGAATTGCATGCACGAAATCGCGTGAAAATATCTCAAAATGCGATACGTCCAATTTGTCATAAACCGGCATCTCAAACGTGAATTTTATTGACATTAAACGTATACATCCCAGGTAACATGTTAAAATGCACTTTCGATATATTTCACAAAAATTGAAAAATATTCGAAGTAATAAAAATGAACCTCGCATTGAAAGATTTTTTATATTTTATTCGAATCCGTTTGCACAACTTGTTTGCACGAATAATGATAAAAGTTATGGAAAGTTGAAAGTGAGTTAGACAAATTTGGAGTGAGTTAAAAATATGAGGACTTTTCAGAAAGAAGTAAATAAAAATTATAAATTATTCACGTTTGATATAAACATCGTGGAAGCATTGAACTTTCCAGAATTTTAGGGAAAGAAGTTGCAAATTTAACGAATAAAGAGTGAAACTTGTATGTTTTTCACTTTAATTACTGTAAAGTTTGTTAACTTATGACATTTAGTAGTATAGATCCGAAGAAGAATTAAAACGAGATATAAACCGGTTTTTCACAAACTGAGTAAAACTCAAGTGCACTTAAACACCTGCAAATCTCTTTCCACGAAAACAAAGTCTGTCACGAGCAAATAACATTCTACAATTCTCATTTGTCCACAAAAGAAAAACAATCTTCCCAGCAATCATACAACGTTTTTAAACGCTCCGTAAAATTCCGTAAAAAACCCAACAAAATGAATCTATTAAAAGCTCCAACAAACGATCTAATTCTTTCCCCGTCACTTGAAACAAACCAATCAATTTTCCTGCAAAAATAAAAAAAAAGGGAATCTCAATCATAATCACAGATCTACCAAAGTAAATTACAAACTCTAATAAATCCTATATCACTCTTCATCGACATCAAACACGATTAAGTCTTTCGACATCAAAGACAGTCTCAACCTCAAACGTACTTGGATTGTAGCAGTCTCCCGTATTCGATATTCCTCGACAACGTTTTCCCATGCTCCAAAGGGTCCGTATTAGTGAAACTTTTATTCCCTCTTTCGAGTTCCTCAGTGTACAAGCATCCGCAAAAGTGGCCATTGCTTTTCCGCGCGTGTAGCTCTCCCATCGTCTCGATCGTATTCTCAAAGCCCTGCAGGGACTCTACAAACGTCGACCTTATTCGGTTCAGGTCGGCCCAGCAGACCGCCTCGAGGTCATAAATTTTCTTCCTGTAGGAGTTCGATGTGGACGTTGAAAGACGCCGGTCGAACGAGTCCAGTTCATTTCGTAGCTCGTCGACGGTTCTCTGATACATCGAGCTTTCAAGGTATGGAGTTCGCTTCATCTTCACCGTGTCCTGATCAACGTTTCGATACGGATTAAAGGCTGGACGTCGACTAACGAGCTACAAACTTACTCCGCTACCATACACGCTCCGATGTAATTCAAGAGGGTTGCCCGAAATCCGTATATCGCTGAGCAACCAGGACTCGCCTTTCGTGTGATCTACGAGCCGAGTAATTATTTCATGGATCGCCGTACGGCAGAAGATCCACGGGGTGATTTCGAGGGGGTTTGATGGAGAGGGTGACGGTATTTCTGAACGCTTTGATCGCCATGTATTTTTGTTGTTTACGAGGAAATCGAAGGTGATTGTATTTGGATTTTGGACGAAGTGTTGAATATTTTGATAAAGTTTATTGAAATTATTAACACTTTACCGTCAGGTACCCTATTGATAGGTTTTTTGGGACCAATGCTTTCGGACTTTTAATTGAGCGGTTCAGTGCACAAATCGATTAACCCCACTTTCTGAAAAATCTTAAATTTAAGGGTCAAAGCACTTGCTACAGTCATAACTTTTTATATTTGTATATTTTTATATTAGTCTCCTTCCAACATCTGAGACAAAGGGCACCTAGGCCCACCTCAAACAGAGAAAGATATCCTAGGTCTTCTTTTAATAAATTTTACGACTGAAGAGGGTAACATACAGTTAACGAAATGTATCGAAAAATTTAAACAAGAAGTATTTTATTTAAACTCCGGTCGACAAATAGCCGTCCTTCATTACGAAGAGAAAAATACACAACTTGTCACATTTTACGTCACCGCCCGAACAAAAACAACCTTCACCTTACAATAACTTTTTATATTTGTAATAATTAATAACTTTCCTGAATGATGAAGATTAACACCATTAAATGACACAATTTTTTTGGTCATTGAATAATAAGTAATTTACTTCAGAGGGCATTTTGATTAACTCCATACTCTAATGTGAATCGCTGCATTAAAACAACTCAAATACACTAGGTGGCGATGATTGGTACAATATAATCAAAACTTGTAAAGCGAAACCGCCATTTAATGTTATTCAAATGACCCACCAAAATTTTTTTTCAACAAAATGCAGTAATTAACAGAACAGTAACCGTCACAGGGTTTCCAGCAAATTGGCTCAAAATACGCTGGATAAAGTTAGTAAGGTCCAAACCATATCTCAAACAATTCAAATGTGATTATAATGAAGATGCAGAATTTAATGTCATTAATATTAGGAAATATGTAGCAGGTAGACCAAAAAGTTTCAAAAATGTAGATCAGCCTTTATTATATCCTAAAGGTAGATCTGTGACAACGGAAAAAAGGAAAGACATCATGAACCTGCTAAAATCCATTCCTCCTGTTAACCACGATTATTATAAAAACTTGACAACAACTTGAAATTACGAGTCCTCACATACAGCTGATGAAGAAGACTATTTATATTGCTGATGCATCACAAATAATATATTATAATAGAACTGTCAACATTCATTTTTATGGAAAATCTGTAATAAAAGTATATAATAACTAACTTTTTCTATAACAAAAAACTTGCAAATGTAAACACCGAATTCAACTTTATTACTTTTTTCAGTTGCCAAATCGATTAACTCCACCAACCACATAAAATTTGTAGCATTACTGACGATTATTTTTTGGCTATTCTTTTTTATTAATTTTATATACCGTTAGATGAAAGCTATATCTGTATTTATGCATTCTAGAATATATATTTGAATTTATAATATGATGGAAATTTTAGAAAACAATGTACGTTATTTCGTCGCATTTCTCGACTTCTCATTTTGGGAGTTAATCGATTTGTGCACTGAACGGCTCAATTATTCAATGTTTGTCACGGCAATTAATAAATTTTTTTATCATTGTAGTTCACAGTGTCAAGAGAATTTCTAATTTTCGAAGAGATATCAGTATTAGGAAAGTATTTGCGGCCAAGTGACCGGTCAGAAGTGGGTAGAATATTAAAAAAATATTGGTTGGTAAGGTGTTAAGGATTTGTCTCTTATGAATGGTAGTTATGAATAAAGAATCATTGTTATTTGAATACTATTGTGCAAATGAGATTTTGTGAGAGATTTTTTGTGAATTATTTTTTTAATGAAACTGAGTAATTATGTGCCTTTCATCGGACTTTCAAAGAGTTTAACTTTGACGTGGTACTTGTGAATGAGTATCGTTGCTTTTGAATATTTTTATTGGAATGCCTTTTTTCTAAAACGATGGAGTGAATATTAAAGTGAAAGGTTTTTTTTGATATTATTTTTTGAATGATTCTCTGACTAATTTTGCGCATTTCATCAGCAATTCAAAATATTACCTTTCAGATCGTATTTGTAAAGGCGTATCATTACTTTTGAGTATTTTGATTCAAATAAATGTGTGATGAAATCATAATTATAAAATTAAAGCGAGAGATTTTTTATAAATTGTACTTTAGTATATAAAATTTACTGATGCTCCGCATTTCACCATTCGTTAAAACATTTTTATTTGAATTAATACGCAGAAATCTGAACATTATTTTTAACGAATTATATTCCAATGATTTTTAGTGGAACGACAAAATGAAAATAAAGTTTCTCACCGGTTATTAAAAAATGAGCTGTTATTAATCCTTTGATCTCGACCATTTAAGGACGTCGCTTTGAGAGAATAGTTGCACACAAAGGATTAAATGAAGTCATTATTTTCCACGTTAGCTCAATTTATTTTTAATAACTTGATATTTTCTATTTTGCGCAAAACGTATGTTCTTATTACAGGACCAAAAAAATACTCAAAGGCAAAGAATTAATAAAATATTTTCGTTAAGGAAAGTTGAAACTCCAAAATGCATTATGACGAACGAGGTGATGTCTTATTTGCAGAAAAGAATAACCGAAAATTATAAAAGTTTCTGCGAACTATATCTACCGATTAGACAATTGTTAATTGGAAGAAGTGCAGGTAACCTGTTAGACATTTATTGTTGTTTTGCAACTTGGTAAACTTTTCTGCTATCGTCATTTCTATTTCCTGCTGAAGATTCATTCTCTCATCTCGTAAAGCACTTCGCAATTTCCAAAGTCGTACCCGAAGATTTTCTATCCGGGAAATGAGAGATTTATCGTAATGCGTTTCGTCGGCTGCTACTTCGTCGCCAGTTTCATTCATCGTTGCAATTATTAAAAGAAGAAAATACGGACATAACAAACTGAAAATATTAATAAAAAAAAAAATCCGCGTGAAAATTTATGAAATATTCTGCACTGATGTTTTTTTCTTATGATTTTGCCATTCTTAGGTTAAATTATCGATAGATTTTAGTTTCTTGTTGCCTCTCACGTCGACACTCGAGAATCGATATTTCTCAAGTGCCTGTTCCGGGAATTGAAAGCACTTGATTCACGTTTTAATTGGTTAATTAAATTTATATCAATTTACTTATTATTTTTATATTTATTTATTTCTGTTTTCAGAATTGCATAAAATTCTTGTGCAATCAACTACCTTCCCGTCGATTAAATTTGATACTTTTTTACCTTGAATTTTATTATTTGTAACAAATAGAGAATTAATAACGATTTTTACGTTTAAAGAGGAAACGTAAATAAAAGTTTCGTTGGTACTTTCTTGATGTCCTATGACTCAAAATTGTGTACTAAATGTTTATAGAAATAAATTCCTACCTGCTTGGAGGAATTTGCTACACTGTAAAAATAAAAAAGCAATCAAACTGTTAAAGTATTTACAAATGAATGATTTAATTAATTTCTCAATACTGCGTGGTCTAAGTTTCTTTGCTATCGTGTTAATATAATATTAATATTATATTACATATTAAGGAATTCTAACTGTAGATATACATATCTTACTTCGCTTTCATTAAAATATTCTAATATTACTCAATTTCACATATATTTTCGAAATTTTTCGTTTCACACTTAATTATGTACGATGATGAATAATATGTTGGTACCCAAGCTTTCAGCATTATTCCAAAACCTGTCCCGAATTCAATTCGTCCTGAGAATCGAAAATCCATTGATCCTTTTCATTACGCTCTTGACACGTTCGTCAAGTGATCGATAATTGTGCCAGACAGATGCACAGTACGTACTGAAAATTAGTTTCCAGCGTGAATCATCCTCTGCTCGTGAAATTTTTTATTTAACAAACTCTTGCAGTCAAAAAGCATTTTAAATTGTTGTAACGAAAACAGGTACATAACGAGTGTCACTTTGAAGCAATAAATTATCCGCAACGTATAAAAGTTCGTTTGATCCTGAAACGAGCATACATAATCACCAAGTTGCACAAAACCCTCATTCTTCACTGAGATAGGTCAAAAGCAGGGATTGAAACGGTTCCGGAAATAACTGTTGGAAACAGTTACATGTCGATTCTCACTGAACAATTACGAGAACCGAAAAAATGTTATAACTGTCATATGTACATCGGTTCTGGCCTATATCCGTTTCGGTTCTGCAAAACCAATATTTTATCGGTTCCGTACCGGTTCTATAACTGTTATTTTTACCCCTCGTTAGAAGTCACAAACTGGGTTGAAGTTTTAATAACTTTTGTACTTCTTTATCTAACATTGATAGCATTGTAAAATTATATCGAGTAAATATGGTAGATATATTCATGTTAATAGCGAACAAAAATGAAAAAAAAGGTATTAAAACTTTAAACCAATACGTGACTTTGACAATCCCTTTATATAAATGAAAATTGATTGTATTTCAAGGATATATAATTATTTCATTGAGAAATATTGTCTTCATTTTTCCAGAGACCTCGAAATTAATTACGTTTGTTAGACTCAAGTACTAATTGCTCGCAAACTCTTCGTTAATTGAGAAATACTGAACTCCAAATCGAATTGTCCGGCGATGGGTAGTCGTAAAGTCGATTGCAACGTTTAACAATCAATTTCGTAAGAAATAGGAGAATTGATATTAATGCGAAATATTTCTACGACCGATTAATGTGCGTTGTGAAATGTTCTTACGGATGGAGTAATGAGAAATTCTTTTACACACTGCGATCGTAAAAGGAGTGTCTCCTCGAGCGTGTTTAATTTATCAGCACTGTCTTAATCTCCCTCTGTCTCGATTTAAAGCATGCAAATGTAAACGAGGATGTAGGAATTTTATAAAATCCGCGACAAGTGGATATTCTGAAAACTCTGGAATTAAACAAAGGAATACCACTGCTACCGAGAATTAAAATGGCCATGTAATCTCACTGGTTTTACGGTGACTTAGGTAGAACTATTTAACGAAAAGTTGTGGCACTTTTGTTTGTATTTTAGTATTGTATTTTAAGTTAAGTGTCATTTGTATTTATAAATAAACATTTTCATGCACAATTTGCTTATTTTGATTTTGTGTTTATTTCAGGAGAACGAAGTGTAATTATCTAAGATATTAATGTATTTTTGTAGCCATGATGCGGAGAAATTTTCCGTGCCGATATTTACTTAAGTTGAAGGATAATAGCTGCTTGCAACATATAAATTATTAATAGAATTACATCTTTTCATTACTAATATAATTCCTAATCCTAATTCCTCCCTTTTCCGTTAATAATAAAATTCCTAAATAATAAAGTATCCTGTTTTGCCAAACAATAGTAAAAGAAAATTAAAGGGGTCGTAACAAATTTTCTTTTGGCCTCTTCTCCCGTAGTTTGTTTACTCTGGCACATTTATACGTTTTCTGGAAGCACTTAAACGAATCATCAATTTTCAAACAGTTAAAACAACATAGAAACTTCACTCTTTTGAAAGCATTGTATTTCATTACCCCAAAAGTAAACCCTTCCCTTTAGAAACATGTTTGAAACTTCAATTCCTACGAAGAAATTTTATAAAAATTTTATTTTAATAAAACTCACGAGAACACCACGGGGAAACTTGATTCCACAAAAGTAGAACTTGTTAAAACTCAAATGTATTCGTCGATCCAAAAATAACGTTTTATATAATGAAAGATTTCGACTCGATTGTTCTTATCGTGGCTGTTTTCATTGTTGTTATCCCGGGGCGCAGCTACGTGACAGTCGAAAATGTTTAATCGAGCGAAAGAAGGCCTCGAGATGGCCCATCGAGAAATGAAAAGGACAACGTCAATAGCGGAACGCAGGACGGAGAGCGTGAGTGATTTTCATCTCGCTAATGCATGCAAGAAGTTCCATTGGTGCAACCGGAGCTATTGCCTGAAATGGATGCCTACCTTCCAAGCATTTTACGACGAGGGAACGAAGACGGTGCCAATGATGACGGCGCCTTGATGGGAGCCGTCTTTTCTATCGGCGCGAGGTTTAATTAAAAGGGATGCACCGTAAGAATGCCCTATATTTTCATGCTAACGAGTATGATTACTTTCTTCAAAATTATTTGATTATATTTAGGAACCAATTTGCATTGTTTAATTTACTATAGTACTGGCGCTCTAAATGGGCGAAACTGGCCCCTGTGAGCACTGGGACCGTTATAGGTAGCGGTAATATTATATGAAATATGTATTTTATATTTACAAAAATTAAACGTTATTAGTAATTTAACTAAACTTATTAGACTCCGGATGTTTATGCAAATTTCAATTTTCACAAATGCACCTAAGTTAGGAAAACCTATTTAGGCATTTGTTACACTCGTTAAATATTACAGCGAATACCATACTTTAGATATTTTAGATATGTTTTTATATTATGTTCTTTTTGTGTATTTTAGCCGTATCCATTTTGTCATAAATGCATAAAAATCCGGAGTCTAGTTATTACTGTATGTATTGGGTCAGCAAGAAAGTAATTTCGGTTTTTGATGAGAGCCAGCGTTACGTTTGTTCTCAATGATTTCTGATAATGTTGTGATTTTTTTCTTCTAACAATCGAAAGTTGAGAAACTTTCTACTTGGCTTAGAAACAAATTGCGCTTTATTTTGTTTGTAATTGTTTGTTTAGGAGAATTTTAACATAGAGTGAAAAACGAACATTTCTGATATGTTTTACTTTTTTAGTTTTTGCAAAATCTAAGTTTGGTTGGGAAGTGATGTCACAGCCTTCATGTAGCCCTGATCTGACACCATTAGATTACCATTTATTTTTCAGCTTGCAAAACTTTTTGAATGGTAAAACTTTCAATGGCGATGATAGCTTAAAATTGCATTGGGTTCAGTTTTTTGTTGATATGGGGCAGTATTTCTATAAAAACGGGCTCACGAATTTGTCAAAACGATGGCAAAAGGTCATTGAGTAAAGGTCATCGAAAAAATTCTTTGTTAAAAAAAATTAAGTTCCATTTCACACTACAAAACCGAAATTACTTTCTTGTCAACCCAATAATTAATTTAAGTAAATATCTAATTGAAAAAATAATACGATAAGTAATTAGAACAGCTGGTCAAATATTGATTTAGCGGATAGTACCACCTATCTAAATGTAGGCAGAGTATACATTAAATTAGGTAATTTATATTTATCTACAACCATAATATGGTTTCTTGACTCTCATGTGAAATAATTTAGTTAGTGTTTTACTTACATCAACCGCGTTTTAGTAATTAAAATATGATTCATTACTTTTGCCACATTTCCTACGTTTATATGAGAATCATAAAAATAACAAATATCATATTTTATTCATTGCATATGTTTTCTAGAAAGTCAATCTAAAGAAAGTTTTCCTAATTTTATACTTGACAGTCATGATTTTCATCTAATTACTTTTTTAATTATAAATTAAACCTTAGAACGATAAAATTACTGCGAGAAAGAATGTTTCCTTGCCAAATAAGTTACGCCAGGTAGAGGATTAATACAATCGTTTACAAGTAGATTAAATACATACAGATTGTAGAAAGATTTCATCTTACTTTTCTCACCGGCACAATATATAATCCCACGTATAAATTTTTCAATTAACACTAGAACTACCGCCATTGAATCTATTATATTTCAATACATTAGATAGGGGAGAGTCTGGTATATTGTACCGCTTGGTAAATTGTACCACCTTAAAATTTCCAACTAAATGCCACTATTTTTTTTTCCTGGCAACACGAAACTAAGCACTGACAGCACCCATAACTACTTTTCGTTTTGTAACGGCATCCGGCAAGTGCATTCAGTTTGAGAGAAAAAAAACGTTTTTGTTAGTGTCTGATGTAAATTTTGACGCGTGTGCCTAAGGACATTACGCAGTAAAATGGTAAGTTAGAATTTTGCTATATTTTTTATTAAACAGGTCTATAATCACCTCTCAAACTATAAAGAAATGAACGTATTAGGTTTTGAGATCATTTTGTGACAAATATATATTTTTTAATCCTCTTAGTTCGGTAAATCGTACCACCAGTAGTTGTCTTAATTGTACTGGTACAATTTACTCAACAAGACGAAACTTGTACATCGAATCCAAATGTTTGCGACAATTGTTTGAACTAAAACAGGTTAAAAGAAAATAAATAATTCGATCTCAGTACAAAACAGTTATAATAAATAATTAGTAATTGACCAAATAATAATTTTAAGTAAAAATGATTTATTTCGTTTTCATTAAAGCAATCATTTAATTTTATAAGTAGGTATTTAAGTTTGATAAATGTTTAAATTTCTTTCGTTTTTGATACTTTTGTTTAATTTTTTCTTCATAATTATGAATGTTACTTATTGAAGAAATATTGATTTAATTTTTGTTAACACTTTTTCAATAATAATTAAAATATTGTCATTAAGAGTATTGTGTATTATGAAAACCATATTATTTAATAATTAATCATTTATCATGTTTGAAAGTCCCTTAACTCCTAGTGGTACAATTTACCGAACCTGTGGTACAATTAAACCGACTGGTCGGGTAAATTGTACCAACTGAAAGCGTTTAGAAAAACGAATATTTTGAGAAATCGGTTAAGAGTATGGTGTTGATTTTGCGGTATAAGTTAAACGAGGCTCTACACTATGTGACATTGGATAAATAGTTTGTTTTAATTAATATCAAAACGAGATATTTTGCTGAAACTGAAAAGTGGTACAATATACCAGACTCTCCCCTAAGTACTTTGGAAAAAGAGGAATCAAAAGGTAACGAAGATGATTGATTCACTAATCTATGTTTTATAAGCTCAACGTAAAATATCTGCACTATGACTCTCCTATAAACTTGGACAATTTTTGAAAACAATTAGGAACCAGTCATTTTGACCTGCTTGATTCTAGTATTAAGACAAAGTTAAAATGTCGATCGGTTCAGATGATTGTAGTCAATAGAAACATTGAATAATACAAATGTCCATTGTTACAATTGTGTTAAACATTATCAGTCCGCATTTCGGTAGATATTCAAGCGATAATCGATTTAAACGATACAAATAAAGGAAATTGCCATTCATTCATCGGAGTGTCGGAAGCGAGTCAAAGGCTGACGCTTGCCCCTCCCTCCCTCCTCCCTTACCCTGAATGTTACTGCCATTAATCTACAAACCGTAATTACAGCCGGATATTTAGGATGGTTATGTAGGCCACTCGAATTACAGGATACCGTCTTGTAACGGCAACGTGCTATTATTCTGACGACAAATTACTGTTAAATGACATTTAAAACAGACCTACGGAAAATTTACTTGCACCGTTTCAACAAGAATTTACAGCTGCTAGAATTACTGTAAAGTAACATATCAATAATAATAGCTGCATCCTCATTATACTATTGTATTAATATGTAACATTAAATTAATCATTAACTGGTTTTTTAATGAATTTTATGTTATTGAGAAATTACAAGGTGCTAAAGTATATCGAGATTATAAAGTAGTTGAATTTCATGCGTTCGATATGGAATGTATGTTATTTTTGACATACTGCTAGTTAATTCATTGTATTTTCGAACATTTACGAAAAAGTTGACGTAGTACGTCTTTCTTTGTTGATATTCAGCAATTTATTTAGCCAGAATCTCTTAATGTCAGATCCGGTTATCCAAAGTTAGAGCTCCTTGTAGGATTCGAATTAACTGCGGAAGATTAAGTTAAACTTAAGCGTTCAGGAGGGCCCTCGTGAAAACTTGGTTGCCTCCTTCAGGATTCAGGAAGATCTCTCCAAAAAAAGGCAAATCCTTACGCGGATCCTGGTGTTAGGTTCAGCGCGAGTACCTCTTATTTCCGCCGCGGAAAGAAGTCGTCGAGGGGTGAAGGAGAAAAAAGGAACAATAAAGGAGAAAGATCTTAATTAAATGGCATTTAGGTGTGCCCTCTATCTGCTCTTCCATCTGCCGACTAATTGTTCGTAGCTTGAAATTAACGGGAAATTAAAAATTCCATGATCATATACATATTATCCGGGAAAATTTCGATTAATCCTGAAATGAAGACAGAGATCTTGATTGATTGCAAGAGTTTTTCCACTGGGTGTGATTCGTTTTATTTCTTCAATTAACCCGTTGACTGCCACGGAAGTTACCGTGTGACTGGCGCTATTAAATTCAGTGAAAATGTAACTTTTAAATTGCAATATTTATGAATTTTCGGACACACTGAATATTTAAATATTGGCATTCAAAAAATAGACATCTGCTGAATATCTTTTAAATTGAAATATTTATGAATTTTCAGATATAATAAATATTTAAATATTGTCGTTAAAAAAATAAAGATCTACCGAATATCTTTTAAATTACAGTATTTATGAATTTTCGGACATACTGAATATTGAAACATTGGGGTTAAAAAAATTGAGTTCTGCCGAATATCTTTTAAGTTGCAATATTTTTGAATATTTGCCGAATATGTATTTGTCCAGATCTTTGAAGTTGCTTTATAAGGATGTGAATTTGATAGAAAAAGTTTCACTTCAGTAGAAATGATGAAACTAGCGAAATACCGGTGGCGTTTAATGTGCTGAAGAATAAATTGTATTATTCTTTTAAGACAGTTTTCCTTTAGGTACAATAAATTTATTTATTTCATACATATTAAATTTAAATTCACGTGAATTTCAAACAATGACAAAAGTCGAATAAAGTTCTTTTTAGGTTTAAAGAATCAAAAGGAAGGCTGATTTTAAAGAGAACGATTGAAAAAAATATTTGCATCAGCAACATAATTAGGTATCCGGTTAAGAAACGCCGTAAAAGCTGCCATTGTCGTCATGGGATAAAAGCAGACCAGTTATTACCGAAGTAAAATCCAAATGTCTACGGTAGGAAAATTTGCATGACTTCAATAAAAGATACGGACAAGTCACTTTCCACTTGAGACTTCTCGAAATATCGCACTTCAGCAGAAATGCAGTCGTAACTAAAAGATTATGTTCCATGGAAAATGGAGACTAGCAAATTACTCGCAAATCAGAATAAAAATGGAGTTCTAAGTTTAATAGTTGAAACCACTTGAACTTCTGGTAGTTAGCTACCAAACTTTTTATCTTCTTGCTATGAAATACTAAAAGGTTTCACCCCATGGTACATTTGAAAAGTGAACTGTCACTTGACAGTTTTTTATTGCATATGGCGTACTATATATCACACTTTCTAAATGTTCCAAATTAAATTATATATAATAATGTACCTCAATTAATCACACAAAGAAAGAATACTCGAAATTCTTGAATATTCAGTTTTATATTATATTACATGTTTGTTAATTTAAAAAGTGAAAATTGTACCTAAATGATAATGTCTGTTACATGTCTAATATTTTGCAAAGAGCATATCGATTTATTTCAAAATACTGTATACAAATTTACGAGGGCAAACAAACGAATAATGTATGATTTAAAGAGCTAATTTTTTTATAAACTTAAAACTAATAAAAGTGAATAGAATTTACTATGAGCATAAATGTTTACTACCAAATATTTTACCAATACTGAATAATAAATTGAAATCTCGTACTACTCAGGCATTTTCAAAGTACCTTCATATTTAATATATTCCAACTTATCGTAAATAAACCTATTTTGAAATTCTAAACCTAACATTTTTTTATACGGTACCCTGTATACATTATATTACATATCACACATTTTACTCTACCAAATAAACAAATATAAATATAAAGTATAATATAAAAGACCAAGGTAAAATTGAACAAACCGTACTCGTACTACAATAATAATAATTTTATTCGCATCAAGAAGGTGGAAGCCACACCCAAAAATACTAAAGAAAGATAAAAACACTTCATATAATTCAAATACTAAAAATAACTAACAACAAAATAATTCCCATTCTGTCCAATTACTTATCAGTGATAATTAACACTAGAACTACCAAACCAGTCAAAATGACTGGTACACAATTTTTTCAAAAAATTCTCAAAGTTTACACAAGAGTCACAGAATGAATATTCTACCTCTATATCAATAAACATAAATCACCCAATCGATCAAATTTTCCACCGCTTGATTCCCCCTTTTTCAAAGTACTTATTTAATTTATTAAAATATGATAGATTTGAGGCCGGTAGTTCTAGTGTTAATATTCCCCATCAACCACAATAATAAAACTACAAATAAATACCAAATCTATGTAATACCATTATACAAATCCATACTCTCCAACACAAAGTAAAACTTAATTTACCTTTAACTACTCATATGATCAGTGATTCATTTTACCTCGTCAAAAATAATGACGACCAAGTAATTAAAGCATCCTCCCTTCCACCCCCATATATTGACAATTCCCTAGTCATCGATGGCCAGTCTAGCATATTATCTGTCGGAACGCGCCTCAATCGTATGCGGTCGGTCTCTATGTAGACGAATATTCAGGTCAGTTGGCCCTTAATCGATATATAAGCGCTTCAGAATGACCTTTGAGCGGCCAACTGAGCCTGCCTGCATTTACGTATGCAGTCAGGGATGCGTGGGCGTGTTATCTCGCATTTCGTACGTGCGCCTGGCACCGGCACGTACCGTCAATCCGGGGCAACGGATTCTCCGGATAGTCACGAGGGGGTGCTCCACCCTTTCTCATAGATCTCTCGGTGTAATAACGCCGTTCCGCCCTCCCATGGAGCCTCTGACCGAGCTAACAATAGTGGGATTCATGAAGCGATTGAGAATTTGTGAGTTCCGTTTCGGGCCGTTTATTACTGTTAAGTAATGAGGCATTGCGATGGGTGTATTGTAGCGATGATATGAGTTAACATTTTTCTTTTGGAATTAGATGGGAATTTCAAAAATGAGATAAATTGAGATACTTCTTTGGGGATGTGAGACCGTTTTTGCTTGTTAAATATGAAGGGAATTTTTTATTTTTTTATCACGGCTAAGAGAAATGACAGTTTGGCGTATTATTTTTTTTTATAGTTTCTAATTATGTGTTTGAGGTATTTGGTAATTAATTTGGTGGTATGATAAAGGTTGTGGTAAATGTACCTGTTTATGTGAGGAATTTTTTTGGGGAATTTTGATGTAACAATTTTGTATGTATGTAAATATTGTAATTATATTACTTTAAATTTTGCAATTAAGGGGTACCGCTTACGAGATTTAAGAATTTTTGTTATAAATTCAGTAGTACGATGGAAGTGTAGATTAACGTGTTTGAAAGCGCCATGGTTGGCTAAGGGAATTTCAATGTTAATTAATAATTGTGAGATAATAATGAACGAATAGCTACTGCCTCATTGCGCCGGTTTACTTTGATGTTTAATGAAAATTTACTGGTGACTGTTCAAGTTATTATCATGTTATTGCACGTGCAAAGAAATTTATCGAATTTTGATAACGTTAACGAAGCGTAGATACTAAATTTTCTTTCAGCATGTTTAATCGAAATATCAAATTTTGTGTAATTTATAATATTATATCTATAATTTATTCACATGTAATGATACTTTAACCCAGTTTTTCTTACACTCATTAATGAACCGTCTACCACTTGAAACACATTTGTTTCGTGCAAATAGCAAAAGTTTAGATACAAAAATCCCCTCACAATAATTCACAGGTACAACTTTTTTAAAACTAACAAAATATAAAACTGTGCAATAAATTCAATAACTTCTTGCCGGAAACGTTGAATGATTCTCTCTGAAATTCATGAAACAGATATAAAGAATGTCCTGATATACACGAAAGAGAATCAGATTACCTTTTTGTACGACACGATAGTACGGAATACACAATAGCATTGCAGAGGATCCCATATTGTGTATTTGCGAACACGTGTTACAGAAGATCCATTAAATTACGTTAATACACAAGACAAGTGCTTGAGACACGTTGTGTGCGCCTCTGATAGACGCTCTGGTTTCGCGATACGATTGAACGTGTCTCTGGCGTATGTAGAAACACCCTTTGCGAATGCTTTTCAAGCCACGATTCCATTTAACGGAACATCGATTTCGAAGAAGCAACCAGGTGGGACGGATTGGCCGAGTAACTTGCAACCCCTGTTCGTAAAGGACTGATTCTACGTACCATGAAGAATACTATTTTGTATTCTTTTCGACGTAATTTAATCAATTTTGTGTCTTTACTATTTCCATGTAATAATCGCCGATATTTGAAACCATTGTGAGTACGATAATGGAATGATAGGAATGCCGTTTTTCTTGTGCTGGAATGCAAATTATGAAGATCTATATGGTGAAACTTTGGGACGTTATTCCACGTATGTGTAGAAAGGAGAATTAATACGTTGAATGTCATGGGGGTCACCGGTAATCGGCGCTATAGAATTTACTAAAATTATGACTGTTAAATTGTAATTTAATGAATTTGCTAATATATTTAATATGTAGCTATTGGCGTTTAAACAGTAAAGTGTTAACGAGCATTTAACTATTTTACATTTAATATTTCTATTAAATAAAAACGTGATTTTAATAGAAAAAAATAGACTTCGACAGCAACGATTGAACTAATGAAATACGAGTTAAAGACGACACCCAATAAATAGTATTATTAGGGGAAAAAGGTTTTTCATTTGTTCCTTGCCAAACTTATTGTTAGTTACGTGCACAATATTTCTTATTCAGCACATTAGAAGCTGTTTAAAAATAACAATTTAACATTAACCGCACAAACAACAAGATCGTTCAAATGATCTCTTTAGTGAAATGAAGACATGTAATTTTTTATGTAATTGACTTAAAGCTGTTTTCTGGGTTATTTTCTATAATACACTAATAATTTTCGACATCGACCGATAAAAGTAGTAATGGTAAAATAATCGACCACGATAAAAGTAGGTATACTTAGAGTGTCAGTACGATTAGTATTAAGTTAATTGCTAGGAAACAATCGAAATAAATAGTTTAACACTCTCTACACAATGTCGTACGATTATCCATTATTTTTATACCCAGGAGGAAATCAGTAAAAATGTTATTCGCGCTATTTACACTGGAAATTCGTACATTTCGTTTAGAGAACACTGAAGAATAACGAGAAAGTAATTTAGTACTTTGGCACTTTGAGTGCCGAATAAGTTTGAGCAACCAGAGATCGTTTTACCCGATAGTTTTACCTTTGGTGCTCTCATTCATTCCTTAAGTCGATATCAATCCAAGAAATTTACCCGATAGCACTGTAGTAAATCGCTGCTTCTGTAGGAAATGGATGGTAGGCGGAAACGAACGAGGCAGAAGTCAGAAGAACAGAGACGAAACGAGGAGTTAGAAGAGTAAGGAAAGAAAACGGCGGAGGCAAAAGAAGATATAAGTGCGAAACTAATGGAACCGCGAGGAATCAAGTTAGTAGAGCGAAGGAACCTATCGCCCAAGGGGCTTCGAAGAAGAAACGAAATTCGAAGCAACGATGGCGAATGTTATTGAGAACGTTGCAGCACAGTGTTGATCGTTTTCGCAAACGGTTGGCGAAGTTAATGCTGAAAATAACGGTGATAAATATATCCCAGATTTAAATATATTAAATAACTACTCGTATAGAATAAATTGGAAAAAAAGAATTCGGCGGTAAGAAAGATAACACCGGCACACAAAAAAAATTAAGTAGAATGTGCATTTGACCGGACCTACCTACGGGTACGTATTTTGGTCCGCTGAATCCGAATTCGAGGTCAGTTTGACCTCTACACCCTCGAAATTTCGAGAAAACTTCGAAAAACCGTAAAAATGATGAAAATCGGCAGTTTTAATGATAAAAAAATTTTTTGGAACTAAACTAAGCGTGATTTTCATGTATTTCGATCCGCTGAATATGTTAACATGATGGCAGATTTTTGTTGGATGTTAAAAAGAGAAGTACCCGAAGAAAATCGTAAACGAAAGAGGAATCCACTACGAAGATCATTTGAGGATAAAAGAGAGCGATACAAACGAAGGAAAGTTTAGGATTCGTAAAAATCATTTCTTTCTATCTTTTTATGTCTTGTGTTTTTCACAGATTTCAAGTTATTTGATATATCTACGTTATAGAGTATTTATTTTAGGCATTAAATCATGTTCAATCAATTTTTTTTCTGTTATGAATGGTAATTTTTACAATTTTTTGAATTTTTCCAGCTTTAGAGGGTGAATAGACTAAAAAAATTAAGATGCGAATTGAAGACATCAAAAGATATAAAATTTTATCTGAATTGGACCAGAAGAAGTTTTTTTATCATGAAAACTATATTTTTTCGGAATTTTCGAGAGTTTTGTGTGATTTTTTCACATTTAAAATGGCTCGTGGTCTCAATAAAGTTTCGATTCATATTCAGCGGATCGAAATACATGAAAATCACGCTTAGTTTAGTTCCAAAAATTTTTTTTATCATTAAAACTGCCAATTTTCATCATTTTTACGGTTTTTTGAAGTTTTCTCGAAATTTCGAGGGTGTAGGGGTCAAACTGACCTCGAATTTGGATTCAGCGGACCAAAATACGTACCCGTAGGTAGGTCCGGTCAAATGCACATTCTACTTAATTTTTTTTGTGTGCCGGTGTAATCAGTTAAGTAAGTTATATTTTATTAAGATAGACGTGGACTATCTACTCTATGATTTTTCTACTTAGAGATTTAAAAAAAAAAAATCAGAGCCAGTCATTTTGTCTACTTCAGTAGGTCTAGTGTTATTGTGACATTTAAATATTTTGTATAGTGAGCCTCATAAAATGCGGCAAGTGTCACAATTGTGAATTCTGGGGTGAAGAATTACTGAAGAGATTTATATGAATGTATGCTTTGTAATATATTGAATAATAGATATTGAATGTTGATATTGCACGTGGGATTGTTTTAGAGTTATAGTAAGTTTTGTGGTTTATCAATTACTTGCTTAGTTTTTTAGAAAAACTTCTAGGCAATCATCATTAGGCTGTAAATGGAATTAATGACGCAGACTCGTCGTAGATTATAAAACATTTAAAGGATAGATTTATTACATTCCTGTGGAAATATACTATAAATTTTGATTTCAAACTGGGAGTTAATTGATATTAACGTACAATTGAAATGGTTCACTTTCAATCAGAACAAAGCATAAGGATGATTGACAATGCGATTAATAATATTTTGAATATTTTCCATAACAGAGCGAAAAACAATTTCATTTTGTCTCGATGTCAAAAAAATAGTTTAAGAGAATATTTTACTGTTTCTCTTGCACATTAAAAAATATCCCTTTATGTACCCATGCATTCTTAAAGTAAGATCATCTGTTTAAAAGTTATTGAAACATATAAGTTTTATAAAACATCAGCAGTTTCAACAACTTGTACAAATTAAATTATTTCCAGTTTCTATGTCAAATTAGTAATTTCACGAGTGCCCCAACAGTTACAACAATGCTGGAAGTGAAAGTACGGAAGTACTAGACAGTTTTAACTCCGTTTCTGACTACTCAGTGTTCATGGTATCTGTTATGTAAATTCAGTGCCAGAAGTGCACCTTCCCATAGAAGTGTCTTCATTTTCATAAATTCCTAATAGAAACAAACTGCCGTAACGCTTCCGCAATATCGAATATTCTCGAACCAAATATCCGTCGATATCCTCTATCTGCATAAAATCGATTAAGTAAACTTATAAAATCACCCAACTTCCAACTTGATTTCACCCCTCGAAGTTAAATCAACTTAGAAAAATACAAACACCTCAGTCATTTATCATGAAAAAATTCCTCAATCTTCCCCATCTTCCCCAATTCGAAATAAGAGCCTGCTCTATGGTGAGTATCTTATTTACCCTCGCAAAAATTTCAATAACCCCGATATCCGAAAAATTCCACCCTATCTCAAAGCATTCAATTGTCAATTTAACATCGATCAACACCCATCGATTCACCATTGTCAAATTCCATCGAAATTCGCCATCCATAAACGGCAAACTGTAAAGATATTCAGCCTTCGCATTTTTACATTCCAATTCCACTAGGTAAATTCCACATAACCCGCACCGACGTGGATACTCCTCGTAGCATTTACAGTTCGGCACTTTCGAGGGTGTCAGACCTGGCACGAAAATCGTCGCCCGGAGTGTCGAGTGTCGAGTACATTGTAAACGTTTTCGATCGCACGAATATCGAGACACCCGTTGAAAGTGGCCCGTCGTCGAACGAGAGAGGATCGGAATTATTTCCCGGGATGAGATTTCTCTTGTAACTTCTCTCTCTCTCTCTTTCTCTCCCTCTTTCTCTTCAGCCCGACCCTGTCTGTCAGGCACCATTCACACGAACATTCGCCGCAGCGCCCATGTTTCATGCGATATGAATAATAATCTATCCGATAACTACATCGAGAGCTGCTCGCCATTAAAGTACGAGCGAGAGCCAGGTTGAGAAGAAGAAGGATAAAGAAAATAGAAGAAAAAGAAGAAAATACAAAAAAAAGAAGTAGATGAAGGAAGCATTAGTAATGGCTCATAATATTGGCTCTCGCTCGTTAATTAACGAACAGGGCAAAAGTTACGCAAATATGTGCGGACGAGAATGGAGTAGGAAGTGCGAGAGTCTGAGCTAGGGCTGTGAAAATTCCTGTTTATTGCTCTGCTATTTAATACTTGCCAAATGCTCGAATAAACAGCAACTGGCGAACGAAAATTCGAATAGACGATACCGGTATTATATCGATGAACTGAACGAAGAGGATAAAATGATGCACGGATTTTACAAATACATAAATACTCGTGTAATGAGAAAATAATGATACACTCGTCCATTTCAATATTACCGCGATTATTTCCTCTCCTCGCAATGGATTTAGAATGTTCGTAAAGTAGCTTTCTCGTAATTTTACAGGGAGAGAGATGTGTTTGTGGATTGGAAATATAACCATACTATTAGGAGTGTTCGAGTTTTAGGTAAATAATAATATTGGACGATATTGAAATATGACATTTTTGATTATTGCGTGAATTTCACGAAATACAGATATCACCGTCGAAATATTCCGTTCGCCGATGTTCGAATAGGTGAATATCAGCAGCCCTAGGAAGAGTTTGTAAAAGGGAGGGAAAGATAATGCAATTAAAGGGGGTCAAAGACCGACGTTAAACGTCGGCGAATGTTCACGATGCGAAGCACGAGGATCGGCTTAAAATCGTGGAACAAGCACTGCCTCACATTTTTCCGTAACTTTCGGAACGACGCCGCGATATGAAATACACTCCGACATCAAATAGACTGTTCTACTTTGAAATGCAATATGCACGACGATGGTACCTCTCTTGTTAAGTCGAGTGGACACTCGTTTCTCCTTTCGTTTGTTTGGTACGATATAACGGCCACGGTTACGTACGGTATCAGTGAAGAAAAAAAGCGTGGAAATGAAATATTTATATTGCACGTTAAAAAGAGTTCCTTTCTGACGAGAATGCGACTTGAATCGACGTTCGAATTACGAAAACGATCGTTGAGACTCGATAGGAATTTCGATGGGTGAAAATTAATGAGTCTAGAAAACACGATCTCTTCCATTCAAGATCTCTCGTTAACGAGAATTTTCGAAGTACTATTAAAAGTTTGTCGATTAATGGAAAGTATTGAATCGACAGCTTATGGAATACTTCATTTTTTTGGAAACGAGTGTTCAGACGATTTTAATGTTTCCGACAGCATGCTTTGCCACTACCATATGTATACAGTATGTTAATGTGAAACTATAATATTATAGATGTAATTAAAATCTGTAACAAAGTAAAAATGACTCCAGCACTCACTTGTTATACAGGACTATGTCAGGCCGCCAAATATGATCGGACGGGACGTGCAACATGTGAACTCCTCCATACTCCTTCGGCTCCCATCGCAGCTTGTAGTCGTACCATGACTTGAAACAGCCAATACAACAAATATAAACATATTATTGATCCGTTTTTATGTGTTTCTCATTCAATGTGAATGTCCAATTATTTTCATAGAATCTAGAGGATTCTTAAGTTAACAATTCTTCGTTGAGCGATTTTCGTTAGCCAGAAAGATGTAAGAAATAATTATTTCACTCCCAATGCAATTTGTAGTCGTACCATGATTTCAAACAATTACTACAACAAATATAAATATATTATTGATGCGTTTTTATGTGTTTCCCATTCAATGTGAGTGTCCAATTATTTTGACAGAATCTAGAGGACTTTTAAGTTAACAATTCTTCGTCGAGCGATTTTTGTTAGCCAGAAAGATGTAAGAAATAATTATTTGACTCCCAATGCAATTTGTAGTCGTACCATTATTTTAAACAATTACTACAACAAATATAAATATATTATTGATGCGTTTTTACGTGTTTCCCATTCAATGTGAATGTCCAATTATTTTGACAGAGTCTAGAGTACTTTTAAGTTAATAACTCTTTGTCGAGTGAGTTTAGTTAGCCAGAAAGATGTAAGAAATAATTATTTGACTCCCAATGCAATTTGTAGTCGTACCATGACTTCAAACAACCAATATAAGCATTATTGATCCGTTTTTACGTGTTTCTCATTCAATGTGAATCTCCAATTATTTTTATAGAATCTGGAGGACTCTTATGTTAATAACTCTTTTTCGAGAGATTTTTTATAGACAGACAGATGTAGAAAATAATTATTTGACTTGAAACAGTCAATACAGCAAATATAAACCGATAATTCGCCTGGTTTTGACATGTTTCTCATTCTATACTTATATCAAGTAAATTTTTAAAAAATTTACGAACTATTACCTCATAGCATCCTTGCTCGAGTAATTTAACAGATTTTTTAAAATCAAAAATCTGTGCGAATAGGAAGCATTTAACACCGAATTTTAAACATGTTCATCATGTACATTTTCTTCATTTTTAACAATCTGCATTACTATCATCCTAAAAATATTAACGATAATGTATTTTGAAAAATGGATTTTCAGAGGCCTATAAAGTAAAGCCGGGAATAGAACAACGAAACATATACTTTGCACTCGACCCTATTGCGAGATACATTTTACATCTTTTGCAAAGTATGCACAAATCACATGTACCGTAATACATTGTATATTTTCACACACCTTCTGCTACTGTATATTACATATAGAAGTTCTCTTTTAACACGAAGGACACTCTATGTTTCAACTGTTTTAAAAAGTAACTTAACAATTTTACGTTATAACGATTCCCAGTTCCATTACTCCTCACACTTAGGGGTTGCAATCGTATGTTACGTTTGCATAATCATTTCTGCATGTATAACGTTTCTAATTGAGAAATTGTCATCCCTTCCATAATTAAAAGGAAATTCTTAATTCAAAAATAAAAATATTCGTTGTTTGGTCATTTTAATTATTGTTAAGACTATTTGGCATAAAAGATACAGTTTTAACTCAACTTTAAATCACCGAGGGCAAATACTGCTGGATTGTTAATCATTAAAGTCAATATTAATAATACAATGCCAAATTATAATCAAATGACACGCACTCTGAATATTACAATTGTAATGTAACAACCCTCCTATCTATCATTAGTAGGTGTGTAAGATAACATTAACGAATATTTTGTAAGGTCAAATATTATGTACGGCAACGACACCATCACTCATCACTATCGTGAGTCATACTCGAATCATGGTCCAAGTCAAAAATCCTACTCCTTGTTTTGATTTTCAACTCACTAACACAATCACCATTCCATACTCATCCACGAGTTATCATCCATATCCAAGGTCCAACTTCCTATTCCTACCCTTACATTTCCAAATACCGTCATCCTACCTCCTCTCCTCTTCTAAAAGCCTTTAAAAATCCTACGTCTCTTTCCACCACCCTTAGTTCTAGTTCATAGTTCATACTCATCATTACTCAAGTCCAACTAATTGTGAGAGTCGTCTTCTAATTCTAAATTCCAAGTCTTAACTCATACTCAATACTCTCACAAATCCTCATCAGATCATTCAATTTTACACAATAAGGCGAATCGCTGCCCGAACAAATCCCGATATTTAATATGTAAAAGTCCAGAAGTACAAGGTCTCTTTTATTTGACGGATCCTGAGTGCGAATCACACAATTCGCCATTACACAATTACTTTGGCAATTAATCATCGCCTGTATCTCTTCTTTTGTATCAATTTCCCATAAATCTTTTTTACTTCAATCCAAAT
The DNA here is from genome assembly GCA_910591515.1 of Cerceris rybyensis. Lineage (NCBI taxonomy): Eukaryota > Metazoa > Arthropoda > Insecta > Hymenoptera > Crabronidae > Cerceris > Cerceris rybyensis. Next base: position 20,968,707 of record OU342790.1, read on the forward strand.
ATTTTCTAACACAAAAATTCATCCCCTTATCCATCAAATCTAGAAAAACACATGAATTTCCCAAACAATTTTCACAGATTCCTCATCCAATCTCAAAATCATCCATTCAACTAAATCAAACTGAAAATCCGTGGACACAAAACAAATTCCAGATGCAACTTTGCACCCTATATGATCCATGTAGGGGTGAAACGCAGAGATTATACCGCAAATCAAGTTTCTAGGTATTACAGTTTCACGCGCGAACGTCAATTTGAATTTGATACACCTCCCGCGTTACGTGTACGCGATTATCTATGATAGCAGCCCGCTTATCGGCACGTATCGTTACATACGAGCTCATACACCCTGGACCCACCCCTATGTGCACATATCTCTCTACCCGGTGCATCCTAGCGGCACGTGGAGAAACATATGTGCCACGTATGGTGGAAAATATCGAGGCAGAAAATTGTGCACCGGGATTGGACAAGATTTCACGGAGCTGGTCGCAACAGCGGAGGTATCCTGGAAGGACGAAAAGATATAGTTTCCTTGGATAGTCAGAGAGATGGAAGAAAGCTCGAAACTCCAAACGGGGATCTAGCCAAGTGTTGGGCGGGGTGGACTGGCGGATGTATTTTTCAGTAACAAGAAAATGGAAAGACCGAGTCATCTGTAAATATCTATGAGAAATACGTACGACGAATGCGGATAACTTTTGCTACCGCGGACCTTCGAAAGTGTGTCGAAAATCGCCGAGGCAAACGGTGGAAATAAGAAGACTGCAATCTCGGTAAATGCGAACTCCTAGGGGACATGACGGGCTGTTTTTATGGCTTACTTTTCATTTTGTTCGTCTTTTCGAAGATTCACGTTGGGTGGAATAAATTCGCGAGTTTCAGGAAGAGTCAACAGCACATATATTTTACGGTAACCATTGTCCGATAAATTTGGGTAGTAAATAGTGTAACGTTATCGCTTATATATCAGGATTTGCATCTACACGCTGAACGGAACTGTTCATTTTGGAATTTAAACGATAATCCGAATGAAAATGGATCGGAGGAATTGCGATTTTCTGTGTTTTCGGAAGTATGCTTTGGTTGATTGTTTAATAGCATAGACATTTTCAGGCTGCCGGTGAAACGAAGAGAAATTTTTTAAAAGATGAATTCAAGGGTAATCGTTTCTGTTTGTGTAATTAAAAAAGTAGTCGACTTGAACGATCGCCATTATATCCTCTAAATTTAAATATACTAATTGTAAGTAACTATTTTCAGAAAGGGAAATGAAGATGTGAAAATTAATTATTAAGTAATTTAGGTTTTATAAAATACAAGTGAAACATTTACTTTATATCTTCCTTATTAAAAGAAATTTTTCCGAAAAGTGGGGACCCGACATTTTAACAGCCTTGGTACTTTTAATGTCAAATGAGTATACACTCATTACTTTTCACTCCTTAGCATATAACAACGTATGGCACTCGTGGCGCGGGATATGGTGTAAGAAATTTTCAAGTCTTTCAAAAATTACTAAATACAAAATATCAGTCAGCCACGAAACGGTTTCATTATTTCTATACTATTAATATTATTTTCAGTTACACGAAATATCAGAAATTAGTGAGAACTTTTGATTTGAAGAATTCGTTTTGAATCATTGTACGTCCAGATAGAAAAGGAATGGTAAGCCAAAGGGTTAAGCTAGAATAACAGTAAACCGTAAATTATTCAAACACAAAATAATTACAATGAATCAAAAAGTAGCACCTACATCGATTAATCATCAAATCAATTATTGCTTCAACAAAAATGAAAAAAATTCCGAATATCTGATGATTGTTCTAAATTTGAACACTTATTTACGTCCGAAAACGAAGAGTGCTTTTGCACTCTATGTAAGTAGAGATACAAAACACTTTGATATCGACGTGCATTAAAGCCGCAGGGTTATTGAGGTTTACTTTTGCGGATCGGGAAGCCACGATTGTAGGGTGCAAAAAGAGACCAAGATACGAAAGAGGAAGGAGACGGTACAAGGACGTTCAAATCTGGAAAGGGACAAGAAAGGATTTCGAAACGATTCATCCTGTCCCGTGTCTTGGCAGCTTCTACGGACAAGTAATGTTTTACGCGAGTGGAAAGCTACCTCTTGATTTGTTATCTTCATGTCCCGATGCTTTTTCATACATTTCATATGTTCCTCGGAGTATTTGTTAGAAAGTGATCGCGGCCATTCGTTTCATTCGAGAAATAAATGTAGATGTGTGTCATACGGAAAATGTTTCTAAAAAAAGCTTTTACTGATATGCAAAACTTGTGATACAAACATATGTAATCTTTCCCGGGGATATTCGATGCTTAAAAATGGAAATTTTCGAAATTTCAGAACTTGCATGGGCTCTGTGATTTACAGTATCTCTCTTATTTTCTGTAAAGGACACGTTGAATATTTCTGTAATTTGTAATACTTAATGAAGGACGACTTGGACATTTTAATTCGTTGGAATTATGCTGATAAACGTTATTTCGTTGATATTACAATGTTTCGACAGTTAAACTACTAATGAATATTTCATTTTATTATTTTGTTTGTCCCATTTGTCCGATTCAACATACAAAATTCTAATTTACATTTATTATTGAATGTAAGCGTTGTGTTTATATTCATCCAAAATTTATGGACGAAGGAAATGCGATGCTAAAATTTCCACTTTTTCGAATAAACAAAAACCTTGAAATATACTGTGGCAAATGTGCTAAAATTTCTAACATCAAGAGAAATGTATAATTTGCAAATTAATAAATATTAGCATACTTTCCTCTTTTTGCATTTTCACTTCGTTACCCAGTCATATACTCTATTGTAAGAGTCATAAAATTTAAAATTACTGTCAACCACTTAAAAATGTCCACATTTCGACAAGACTCAACAACGTAAAAATATTATTACATATTTAAAAATCATCCACGTTAAATAAAATCAACTTAATCAATTAATCATTGCACCTAGAGCTCTAAAACAGAACTAAAAGTCCAAAGATCTCGTATCAATAAATTTCTTTAAATATATTACTATAGTAAAACGATAAACAAAAATCTCGGTTCTTGAAGTCCCCATAAAATTCAAATTCTGAGCGAAACGGCTGTAGAAAATAGTTAAAATTGAAAATATAAAAGTAAACAGACAAATCACAAGCGCAGTACCCGGTGAGAAAGATATGCTAACTTCTCAGGTGTAATGCGAATTCGCCGTTGCGGATTGCACAGCTGCCGCTATGGAAAAGTGGTGAAGTACGAGGAAACAGGCGCGAGGGGATAACTTGTAGATAGCGAACGAAACTGGTCTTCGAAAGGAATAGAAGTGAAAGACAATTTCAAGACGATACCTCCTGTCGTAACTCTTTGCAACGTGTATGGTGATATAACATACGAGAGGGAATACTGTACACAGTTTGGTTCCGTAGATCCTGAGGCGGTACAGAAGTATGTGCAACACATTTTTTCTTCTGTGAGAAGAATTTCTTATCTAACTGTTACATTATTCTTATATAAATAAATTGTAGGATACGAATGTACCTTTATTATTTAATATATTTGTTCCGTCGCAAGCAACGGTATTTAAGATTAGTTAGAACCGGCAACTTTACAATGCGGACGACGTGCACAGCTGTCCTTCAATATTCACAATTTCAGACCTTTTGTTAATTACTAGCTTCACCGTTTTTCTGGAAGGTGAAGAAAAGGGCCCACGTGTTTAACGGAACACTCTACCGTGAGTTTAAAAACATCTGGGCCTTGCAAATTTCTTACCTTCCAGGTCCTCAACAGCTGTGCACCATAAAAGTCCCAAGAATCAGCGTTCGGCTTTATTACCTGGCCTAATCACTCATAGAGCATTCGACTTCCACCCTACCAGCCCCCAAATTTGTTACCGGCGGATGGGTGGAGTCTTAACAAAATCAAAGTTCCACCTACATGCCTATGAGTGGTTGGGTCGAGGCCCTCCTCTAACGAAGACATCCCCAAGGATGTTAGGAGAGGGAAAACCGAAGCTTTAAAAATACAAGCTCCGCGACAAAAGGAGGATTCTCTCAAAAATCGGAACAAGTTCTTACACGCAATTTCACCCGCGTTCCGATTATCCCGCGCAATCGACGAGTCGACTTCTCAACGAAATATTCAACTTGTAACACACACTTTCACTTGTATATATTGTACAGTCAAATAATAACCAAGTTTAGTTTACCCAAAATAATAACATTTCCTCACACGAAACATCTTCCACTGAGTTATCACCACCGGAAGCAATCGTTCGGGTAGCACTCGGCGATTCACTCACTCACACGTAAACGGTGGTCGTAAGAATATTTTTGACTATTATTATTTGCAGTGTAGTTTAACACAGATTGAGTTCAATGAAATTTCTTCTTCTTTACAAAGATTTTCATAAAAAAAGTATCACTTCAATGGAAATTATCAAACGAGCGAAATATCAGTGGAGTTGAACGTGTTAAAATTGTTAATGTGGAAAATTCTTGCTGCAAAGTTATAATTTCATGTTTCTTTAATGATTTAATAATGATGTGCAAATTCTCATCAACGAAAGGATTCGACGTTGGTTTAACGCTTTTATTAAAGTCCCATTATACTTGAAATTCTTCAGCGTATTGTCTATTTTGTATATACAAGTCCAACATTGCAATTTCCACTGCATGAAGTATTTTTGTAGTTTTGCAAATATATTTTCATGAGTTTCATTTTTATATTTCAAATGTAAATTGCACGCTAAATATTTATCACTGGGATATTTAAAATCTATGAAGGATTCTCTGCAGTGGCTTTTGCACATTCGATTTTACATATTCAGAATGCACGAAACGGTCTTCGCGTGAAACGCTTTAGTCGCATTTAAATTAATTTTGCAGTAAAATGTATTAAGAGCCTCCGTAGCTGCCATGAAAATTACAGTGGAATGAGTTGACGGTTCGCGTGGAAAACAAATAAAATTTGCACGTCAAAAGAGCCGAAGCAACGGTTAGAAAAATATTCCACACCGCCCTTCCTGGTGGACCTTTGTTTTTGGTTTTCATATGGCCACCGAATTCTATCCGCGTACCTATAAATATCACGGAGGAATTTCCGTTTTGTACAAAGCATAACGAAATTCTACGAATGTATGGCACGAAACGGAACACATAAATATGGGACACGAACGATTTTAGGACGATTCGTTGGTTCTATCTCGCCGTAACTGCCGCTCACTATAGCTAATACCTTATGCAGTGAAAACAACGACGGTTTTCGTTCTGGAATTTAATGGCAACATGCTGACCTTTTTAATTCTCCTGCTACACTGTCGACCTAAAAGCGTCCGCCAATGAGAATTTCACTTATTTTCTTTCATCGCGACGACGACTTTTCGAACAATGAGGAAGTCGACAAACTTAGAATACATTTTCTCATTGTTGTAAAATAACTTGGAGATTATAAATGTTTTTACTTTGTAATAAATTTTGAAATATAATACTTTCATATCAATTTTATATACATTCTATGACATTTTTTGTTAAGGAAAGGGCGCAGTCTATTTACACCGATCATTGGATAACCCATAATATATTTATTAATACAAAGAAAACACAATACAACTTGAAACAAAACTACTATAAAATAATATGCACTTATCAAGAAAAGCGGTACACGTGAACAAGCATCGTTGTTAGCACACTATATCTCTAGAGGTCGCAAGAAGAGATCGCCAGGCGGGAAGAGCAAACCACTTCATTCCCCCACTTTTGTGATTCCCAGTTTTAATCTTTTCGTGCACGCTTCATGTGCCACACGCTTTAAACCTTTAGTCATCGCATCCGCAACATTTTCGTTGGAACTCACATATGTTAATGAAATTGACTTATTCTCTATCTCTTCTCTTACGACGTGATACGCAATATCTATGTGCTTGGTACGTCGATTTTCTATTCGATTTTTTGAAAAATCGATTGCTGACTTATTATCGCAGTATACATTAACTTTGAAAAAGAAATCGTAAAGCTCTAATTCTTTTAGGAACATCTTTAACCAAATGGCTTCTTTTATACCCGACGCTAACGCGACGTATTCTGCTTCCATCGTCGACATAGATATAGATTTTTGTTTTGACGTTATCCACTGTACAGGATTTGATCCGATCATCACAACTACTCCTGTAAATGAGTGACGATCGTCGACATCGCCTGCCCAATCGGCGTCACAAAAAATTTTTATTTCTGGCTTTCCGTCGACATTGTATTTTAAAACGAAATCTTTGGTTTTATATAAATAACGCAATATATGTTTAGCTTGGATCCAATGTGTCTCGCTTGGGTTTGTATTATACTGCGACAATTTTGTAACTGCAAATAAAATATCGGGCCGGCTTCGTAATGCCAAGTACATTAAAGAACCTATTATTTCTCGATATATTGTCTTTTTATTGTCTGTTAATTTGTCGGATGACGCGATGTTTGAGAGCTTTAGACCAGGTTCTAATGGAGTTGCTGCACTTCTACATTGAAACATATTATATTTATGCAACAAGGATTCCAAGTAATGCGCCTGACTGAGACTAATTAATTTTTCTTCTCGTTTAATTTCTACGCCTAATACGTGATTGGCTTCTCCAAGATCTTTTGTTTCGTACTTTCTACTAATAATTCTAACGAAATCTTCTATGGGCTTTAATTGTTTTGAGAAAAGAAAAATATCATCTACGTATATTACTGCTATTGTCCAGTGTCCCTTTTTGTATACGCAATTTGACGAACGTAACCTAACAAATTTTAATTCTGAAAAGAAATTATTTAGTTCGTCATTCCAATTTCTGCCCGACTGTTTAAGTCCGTAAATAGGCTTGTTTAGTTTGACGATTTTCTCTTCTTCGTATTTATTGGACGGAGGTAGCCTCATAAATATCTCCTCCTCCAATTTTCCATAAAGGTATGCGCATTTTATATCCAATTGTCTAGTATGCCAGCCAAAAATACCTGCAAGAACTAAAAGTATGCGTATTATAACAAAACTTGCGACTGGTGCGTAGGTCTCGTCATAGTCTACCCCTTTCTGTTGGGCGAAACCCTGCGCCACTAACCTAGCCTTATATCTAATTATCTTACCATTACAATCTTTCTTTAATTTATACACCCACTTACTACCAACCACTTTTCGATCAACTGGTACATTGTCTATATACTTCCAAGTATCTCTCTCTTTCAAACTATCCATTTCGTCCTTCATGGCCTCTTCCCATTGTTTTGCCTGTGGGGATGCTAAGGCCTCGTCTAGAGAGTTTGGTTCTATTATCTCCATAAGATTTAATTCTATGCCGTCGATCTCTTCTTCTGAGTTGCTAGTTGGTTCCTCTTGGAGGACGGGCTTACCTTTCCTTCCGTATGGGTTTCTAGCTACTTTCTTTGGTCTACCAACCTTCCGTTTCGGCTGTGCATCTTCTACCCCCACTGTCTCGCTAATCACTGCGCTTCTTTGCTGCGTTGTGTCTTTTTCATTCACAACTTCTGCTTCAGTTTGCGTTTCCTCTTCCGACCAGACGTCGTTATGTACATACGTATTGTATTCGTAGTTTTGATCTTCACGATGCAGCCACTCATATCCCATTTTGTCTTCTAGGAAACGTACATGTTTAGTAATTACCACTTCTTGCCTCTTTGGACACCACAAGCGGTAACCTCTCGTTTGCGTAGCATATCCAACAAGCACGGTTGGAACGGCTCTATCGTCCAATTTCTTCTGTCCTTGTTTCGGCAAATGTGCATACGCTAATGATCCATATGCCTTCAAGTGTTTTACACTTGGAGTTACTTTTGACCAAACGGCGAGTGGGACTTGCTGTTTATTGGAACTGTGGACTACTCTATTTTTAACGTATGCCGCCGTGTTGACGGCTTCAGCCCAAAATTTCTGAGGCAGTTTTGCGGATTTCAACATAGACCTTGTTAGATCTAATAGTGTTCTGTTTATTCTCTCCGCTATCCCATTCATTTGCGGGGTCTCCACGTTTGATCTCTCGTGTTTAATTCCCTTTTCCTCAAAATAACATTTCAACTCGTGGTTAACGTATTCCTTCCCATTATCAGAACGGAATCTTTTAACTTTCTTTCCAGTTTCGAGTTCTGCTTGAGCTATATATTTTTTTATGCATTGCTTGACTTCATCTTTAGTTTTGAGAAATGCAACAGTAACATGTTTCGAAAAATCGTCAACGAATGTTGCAAAATATTGAGCCTTTCCTAGCGACTTGGTAGGCATAGGTCCACAAATGTCCGAGTGGATTAGCTCGCAAACATCCCCGGATTGTCTGCCTCCAATTTTCCGGCAAGGCAGCTTCGTTGACTTCCCGACGTAGCAATCCTCGCATACGCTTTCTTCGATTCTCGTATTTTCTAATCCGCGAACTCGACTAGCAGTTTCCTCAATCGTCTTTCTATTGACGTGGCAGAATCTGTAATGCCATAATTTACTGTCCTGTATAGTTACACTATTAGATTCAAATGTTTCTTTCCTATTACTAACCGTTTTTGCACGAACTATGTATAAATCACTTCGTCTATCAGCAATACACATGAGTTCTCTGTTTCTAATTTTATTATAAATTCTAGCTTGTCCATTTTCAAATACAATTTCCTTGCCTCTTCTTTCAATTTGAGAAACAGACAATAAATTCTTACGAATACGAGGCACATAATATACATTGTGTAGTCTAATCTCTTGCGCTCTATTGCCAATAAATGCTTTTATTATAATATCACCTATTCCTTCGGCTTCTAATGTAGAGTTCTTTTGCTGATTGGACTCAGCTGCTGTGTTGATTGGTTCCAGGTGAGTTTCCTTGAACGTTACGAACCAATCTCTCTGTTTACAAACGTGGTGTGTGCATCCACTATCGAGGATCCATGTATCCTCAATATCCACATTGTTGAGAGATACGAAAAATCCTTCATTGCCTTCTCTCCTTTGGTGACTGTAATTTTGATTTTTAGGTTTGTGTGTAGATGTGTTTTTAAACCAGCAGTTCTTTATATTGTGTCCTGTTTTTCTGCAATGCATACAGAATTGAGGTTTTGGTTTATGTGCCGGATGTGTGCCTTTTTGCATTGTCTGTTTAGGACCTTTCCCCAAGTTTAGAGCTTCTTTGTAATGTTCATCATTTTCACCAGATCTAGATTTGCGCCTGTCGTATTCCGTCAGCAATACTTTTGTTATCTCTGCTGAGGTGAATTTGTCATCTGGTAGATTGGCTAATGACATATTTAAATTCTCGTAGTCATTTGGTAGTCCAGCTAACAGTGTGTATGCAGTGTCATCATCTTTAACTTCACAGCCAGCTTCTCTAAGGTTCTTCACAATAATTTTGATTCGAGAAACATATGATGACATTGATTCATCTTCTCTCATCTTGGACTGGTAAAGCTGTTTCTTTAGGTGCAAAATTCTCACTCTAGATTTTGGCTGATGAACCTGTTCCAAGGCTTTCCATGCATCGTTGGCATCTGTACAGTCTTCAATATGGATTTGCTGATTCGGTTCAATGTGCAATCCTATTGCTGCAATTGCTCTATCATTTTGTGTTTGGTGTACCCTTCTTTCTTCAGCTGTAGCTTTCTCGTCTAATTCAATTTTTCCAAGCACGTGGTCGAGTAATCCTTTACCCTTGAGGTACCATTTCATTTCTATTTTCCACGTTCTATAGTTATCGTCTGATAATTTCGCGATCTGTAAGCTCGGATGTCTATCATTATCCGCCATCGTTTCGCGTTTTTTTTTTTTTTTTTTTATTTTATAACTTATCTCTTTAGAGTATCTTAATAGTTAATTAGACTTATCTTTTTACATGCAGTCGACCACGTGGCGTGTTCCCTTGTTATAGGTTAGATCGTTCCTTTTGCGCCGCTGGGCCCATAACCAATGTTAAGGAAAGGGCGCAGTCTATTTACACCGATCATTGGATAACCCATAATATATTTATTAATACAAAGAAAACACAATACAACTTGAAACAAAACTACTATAAAATAATATGCACTTATCAAGAAAAGCGGTACACGTGAACAAGCATCGTTGTTAGCACACTATATCTCTAGAGGTCGCAAGAAGAGATCGCCAGGCGGGAAGAGCAAACCACTTCATTTTTGATTCACAGTAGATCTGGTAACTTAATAGCAATAATTTAACAGTGGTCGAGTTAAAAAATTAAGTTTAATTATCTGTCGGTCTTTTAACTTCCGTTTAAATTGTGTTAAATTAATTTCTAGTGCACAAACGCCATTAGAAAACAGCGTCAAGTTTCATAGATGTTTGCAAGATCAACTGTCATTGGTGTGATTTTAGGACTTAATTGTTCAAACGATAGAATTGAAATTGCAAAGAACGTTCTTTCGCGTTCTCCAAACCTGGTAACAAATATCCGAACAAGAAAATATTCAATTATAGTTAAGATCAATATGTTTAATTACGAAAGATAAATATCATTTACGATTAACAACCGTTTTAACTGTAATGCTACAAAGCTGCTTCAACTCGTCGAACACATTTTTGAAATTGGTTCTTCTCGATTAACCATTGACATTCGACCTCGGAAATTGAATTATGAGGTAATTTATCTGGCGAACTTCAATCGCAATGAGTCAATAACATAAAACTAATTTTGATTAGTCTTAATCCCACATTTCAAATTGTACAGCACTTTGTCTTGATATTCCAATATGAAATTAACCTCTTGCGCTACTTCGACATGCAATATATGTCATTGGTAATTTTTTTCTATACTGACAATGAGACTGACGTACAGCGTACGTTTTCTGAATTTTCTGCGCTACTGTACTCCTTGCTTAACACATTTTATTGCTTTCCACATTGGTAATAGCTCTTTACTGTCAGATTAGGACAAGAGCAGAACAGCGATATTCAATCGTGAAATTAGTGCAATTACACAGAACCGCATTTTTCAATGAACTTGTTTGAAGTTTTTATATAGTTTTATAGCGATATATTAAATTAAAACCTAGTCAGTATAATAATAGTTTTATTGTTATTTTTAGTAAGCATTATCTTTATTCTGATTCCTAAAATGGAAAGTGAGGGTGAAGATAGTAATATCATTCGAATACTTTCAAAAAAAGGCGAGCCATGATAAGCGCGGATGAGGAGGCTGGTAGCGAGTCTAGCGATATTGTTTTTCCATTTCGAAAAAAATGTAGAATGCTAGATGAAGAAGATGGAACTGATTGGGTGTGGAATAATGAACCAAACAATAATAAAGTATGGCATTTCTCGAGAATTCTCGACATAGAGAAATCAATACTTGAAGTTATAGGACAAAATGCAAGTAGATTTTTGAGAAATTATAATAACGGAAACCAACCGTTAATCTTTTACATATATAAAAATGAAATGAAATTTTTGTTGTATATATATATACAATATATAAAATATTAATATATATTTTGAAGCTTTAACAGAAATTATTCCAGGTAAAAGCTCATTTGGAATTTCTTTGGGTAGGATGGGCACACATTTCTGCTAATTAATTGATAACGCAAGAGGTTAAAGAAAAGTTCTTCATTTCTTGATTTACACGGTTTATCAGAGTCACCGTAAAGTCAATCCGGGAAATTTTCACCGAAACTAAGATTCTTAGATTATCAGAAATGAATAATATGCAAAAGGATATGCTATACGGATTGCCGGGGTAAGACTTCATTTTCCACGAACGTAATTTAATTTATCGAGGGAAAAGCGATGAGAATATCGTCCAGCTCGCGTCCGTGATTCTCGCGAGGGAAGAAAGTTCGTGGAAATTTGATTGCCCTGCGGCCATTAATTAGTGGCCAATTATCCCGCGGGGGTCCGCGGATGGCACGAAACTTCAGTGAGAATTTCTTCGAGAAAGATTCAATCAGAGATTCGAATGAGTATATCTTTTCTTCTTAAACTTCCCTTATTAGATTCTCTCTAAATATTTAAATAAGGAAATATATTTTCGGGGCGTTTTTTAATTAAATCGTGTGAAGGATCGGACGAATTCTTGGAACATTTGGACTTTAACACTAGAACTACCGGCGCCAAATCTAACATATTTTAATAAATTAAATAAGTACTTTGAAAAAGGGGGTATCAAGCGGTAGAAAATTTGATCGACTGTGTGATTTATGTTTATTGACAGAGACATAGAATATTTATTCCATGACTATTATATAAACTTGGAGAATTTTTTGAAATAATTTTATACCAGTGATTCTGACTGGTTTGGTGGTTCTAGTGTTAAGGTTTTGATGATTTTTTCATTTTTTTTGCCACAATTTTTTTGAATTTCTTTGAGGGTTCGATGTTTTCTTAATGTTACGATAACCCTTAATATAATTCTTCAGAGTCTTAATCAACACATTACTGATACATTAATTTATAAAATTCTATTCTGTCCGTAACTTTCAAGAATTTCATTGACACAACTTGAAAAGAATTTATTCTTTATTCCTTTGAATAATGTAAATTCATAAAATCCACTAACTTCTCGTTTTCGCAATTATGTCCAACAATTGATTGAGAAATTAATTGAAAAAAAAAATACAAATTATAACAGAATGTATTTATAGTTGGTCGAATCGCTATCACGAGAGTTCCACCAATGCAATTAAACTAAAAGAATCTGATAAGCGCGACGAATTTCTTCGTTACCAAGAAGTCCCATCTTAATCCGTGCCATGACTTTTAATTGTAACCGATAAAGGTCTTCCATTCTCCGTAATTTTTCCCGAGGAAATCCAATCGGAAAAAGAATTCTATCGAATTCCCCTGGTGTTCCCGTGCGATTCTCTTTGTCCATTTCAGGACAAAACGCATCGGCATTGGGGTAGGACTAATCGATACCTCGAATCTACTGCAAGAGATATTATCGGGCTTCTTCGCGAAAACAACGAGTGCACCTCGTTTCTTCGATCTCGCGATAAAACACCGACAAACACATAAATCCAAACTTCATTTTCGTGGCCCGGTAACCCCGGAAAAATGGAAGGGGCATTAGTTTGACTTCCAAGTAGACCGTAAACATCCGTATGCCCTTCTGTTTGGATTTATTCTCGTGCAGCAAAAGTCTTACACGATCGTGGCTATTCCTTCTTCCCTCTATTTATTTTTCTCACTTCTCTTTCGTTTTTTCTTTTCCTCATCTCCTTCCCCCCTTTTTTTTTCCTTTAACACTCGTCAAATTTCTAGATCACGTACACGTAATCGTTGCCCGCCGTTTATGACCTGTATAAAAAGCTTTCTCGCTTAGAATTTTATTGCTGGCTGTATAATTTCATGCGAAACACACTGTACAGTGGTCACGTACACTTTTATTGCAAACGTGTACCATTTAATTACTGCATCTGCAATTAACTGAATTATTAAATCGTGGTTATTTCCACGCGCATCTGTGCATTTAACGTACCGTGCTAAATTACGATTTGTAGGAGAATTGATAATTGAAACGAGCCTTCTTCAGCCGGCACGATCGCAGAGGGTCTTTCGGATTGTTTTTAGGGTATTTCGTGGCAAGTTTCGAGTTTAATCTCGAGAAGCAGGTGGTCGTAATTTTTATACGCTGTAAACTCGAATTACTAGGGATGTTACGTGAAAGTGATACTTCGGAGATTAAAAAATCGACGTTTTTGGCGAATGTGCAATTACGAGTGACAATTTTAGACGGATATTTAATCTGTTCTTTATGAGAGCCTGTTCTTTTATGTTGAACTAGCTGAAAGTTCCCGTGCTTCGCTACGATTTAATCGAAACTAAAAAAAAACCTTAAAATTTCGAATTTTGAAAAGTCCTTTCATAGTGGGTGCTAATACCCTAGAAGGAACGCTCATGCAAAATTTCAAGTTTCTAGGTCAAATATTTTCGGTTCTGCGTTGATGAGTTTGACCCATACTTTAACCCCCCAAAACCCCCCCTAAAATTTCGAATTTTTCAAAACCCTTTCTTATTAAGCATCTAAGATCCAAGGGGAAGGTATGTTCCAAATTTCATTGCAATCCGTTCTGTGGTTTTTGACATTTCGTGATGAGTGAGTGAGTGAGTCAGTCAGTCAGTGGTATTTAAGCTTTATATAATAATTTTAATTGCAGTGAAATGATATGACGTAAGGTAATTGCTGTTTTTGTGTGAAATTGAAAATAATACGAAATTTTATAATGAAATATTGTTTCGGAAGTCTAAGAAAATCTGAAAATTTTAGAAGTCTGACGGAAATTCGACTTACTTTGGAGCATAAAATATAAGACTTGCTACTGCATTGCGTCTGCTGTGCAGATGTTGATGCACGTGAAATGTATTTCTACGGCGACATGAAAGGTGTAATGTGAAATCATTAAATATTCTCTATGAACTTCAACTTTCAATTGTTGGAACGAAATGGAAACGTTACTTAATTTACAATCTATTTTCATTTACGATCTTGGACATTTTAATAATATAACGTTCAATTTAGATGGTTTATATTTATTATCAATAAAGAAAAATATCTGGGTCAAAAATTGTAGCTTCCATTTATCTGCTCGGGACAAATGCCACCTACGTTCTCCAAGATTCCGTGAACTAATTACTTCTCTATACTCATGATCTACCATTTTTAAGGCTGCTTTATGCACATCATCACCAAAGTACAATGACAACCTACCCCAGCATCACCCAGAATTAATTAACTTCACTACATACTATTCACACACGAAATTCTCTTAAACTGGACACCTCAATCAACAACCTTACATCATTTGCATCGTTGCAATCAGCTTCATCAAAATAGAAAAAAAAACATATTCTGATATAACAAATTAATGTATACTAGTAGCACTCACAAATGTGTTAGTTTTATTTTTTTTTACATTTCAAGTTGTCAGTTAACCCATTTGCATCATATGACAAATATAAAAATATATCTTTACTATCAACCTTCTTTGTATTAAATCTAAGTCTAAAAGTATTTCAAAAAGTGATATTGTACCTGAATCGACGAATGTTGTATAAATAATTGAAACTGGTCGTATGTGTTGCTATTCACTCACAATGTGAATGCATAAATGCGTTTCGATGATGGTGACCAGAAAAAGTGCGTGCATATATGCGCTTGTGATGCAAATGGGTTAAGAAGAAGAAGGACAAAAGGGGCTAAGTGAAATGCTAATGATGTGTTGGATGGTCCAATTAAATGATTAATTGTCAGAATAAAATAAACTAAGGATAACACACACTAAGATTACAATATAATAATAAATAGAATATATATAAGATAATAATGAAAGAATAGAATACACTAAACATATAACATAACTAAAATTAACAAAAATATATAAGAATTTAAAAAATGTGTCTCTAAGGTGTCACTCTAACGAAATCTCTAATGGTATCAGAATGGAACCTCTTAAGATGACCTCCCCCATTTCTTTCTACATCACGCAATTTTTATGGAGAGACGTCGCTCTAAGGCTGTCTATGGCTCAATATTGTACCACAAATGGTCAATGTCCAGCTACCATTTATTCCTTCTCTATCACGAATCTATAAATACAAATTTGCAAGAATCTAAAAATACAAGCTGGTCGCGGAAAGCTCCACGAATTTGCTTATTCACCGTGCGACCTCCTCGAGGCAAACAATAGGTAAAGACGGTTCGAAGGTTATCAGTCAGCCTCCAACGCGAGACACGTTGCCAGCATGCTAACTTTGTTACTCGATATCGAATGTGCGAATCGAATAGACGAATGACGAGGGTGAAGTGGAGCAAGGAGATGTTCAAAGGGGACATATCAAGCGAGAAGAGTGGTTGCCACGTTCGGAAAAGAAAAGGAATGCACTCGTAGACAGTCGTTGCGGCGAAATAGAGAAACGAAAGGAAAGACGGTGATACGGTGGAAATGGTGGACGAGAGAAGGAGGGAATCAAAAAGGGTGGACAAGTGTTACGAGGGAAAAAGAGGTTTCCGATACAAAGTACAAAAGAGAACGTCTGAACGAGGAGGTCGTTGATAGAAAGACCAGCAGTGCCACTAGCACTACCATCAATTTATTTCTGATGTATTGACTAGCCGCTAAAAGGAACGCATCGGACGATGCAGGGGATGAGTTTTCACATTCGGACCTCTCTACTAGCTATCAGTTCCACCACCTGTCGGTCACAGATACGTTTACCTATCTCGACAAACGCCTCGGAGATTTCCGACGATTTCGGAGATCCTGCGGAGATTTCGCTTAAACCGAGAATGTCTATGGATTGGAGTGAGATTAGTCCTGTGCCTGGCAATGTGAGCTTTGAAAAGGACTTTGGCTATAGAAGATTGCATGGTGTTTAAGGGGATGGTACGGTAAGCGGCTTGAGGTGTTGTTTGTAGTTTCATGAGGGAGATTATTTGGTAATAGTTAAATGGTGGAGAAAGAGAAGTATTGGTAGTGTTAATTATTACATCATTTTAATCTGCTTTTACAGGTTTATTATGTTTGTATAAATATTTATGATGCATTTAAGAGTTTTATTGAGGGATAGTTGCTGAAAGTATTTTACATATTTTAGTTAGATATATTTCTAGTTAACTTAGTAAGTATCACTCGCTTTCTGGGTAATTTTTCATTTATGTAAGAGTTATGTATTTTATGTATTACGCGCGTCGGCGATCGCCTTGACGACCCGCACGAGATGTTTGTTTAAAAAAAAAAACGAGAAGCGTTAATAATAAAGATTTATGTTTTTCGTATGAAAAATAATTATTAATCCTCCCCTCCGTCCCCCACAATTAAAAATATTGAAAATCATATGGGATTATTAACTTGTAGATAATTTTTTTCTAATTCTCTTCATCAATGTCTCGATACAAAGTGGAAAATAGAGTAATCCCGAGACGAAATTTTCGGTCATTCTTCGTCTTCGAAATCCTCAATGAAGATTTTGAGACTTATCTAAGAATTCCTGGATCGATAAATACATATAATTTAAAAACAGGTTTATACCTCAAAGTTGTAGTTACGCGCCGATTCCGCACTTTGAGGACTGGAACTGGCTTTATTAATGTCAGTTTAGTCCTCAAAACACTCATTGAGAATTTTGAGGTTTCCATTTGAATTAAAGTAATTGTTTAATTGTCGGTTTGGTCCTCAAAAAACTCATTGAGAATTTTGAGAATTAGGTTTAGATTTTAATTATAATATTTTTGAGGATTTTGAGTTTAATATCTCAGTTTAAATAATCAAAAAACTCTTTTTTCATCCTCAAAATCCTCATTGCGACTTTCTGAGAACTATATTCGCATTCAATTGTAGGCGGCAAATTTCTACATCAAAGAAATGAGGACTTTGGAGACTTAAAAATATACTAATATTTCGACTCGGGATGATATGGTTGATTAGGTGTAATATACAAAAGGAAGGTCAATTATGGTAAATTGAGGAGTTAACGTGTTAAAGTAACAATTATTTAAGAGTAAAATAATGATATATTTTTTAAAGGTATCTTAAATCTTATGTGATTGAATAATTTCGCGGGACATTTTGTTGCAGACGACGGAGAGGGTATTAATTAAAACTCGTACTGAGATACGCTTTTATGAAGTTTCATTCGAGACCAAATTATTCTGCGGTTACATTGGCCACCCATTGTGTGAATTTCATAGTTAGAACTGTTTAATCGTCATATAACGTGTACCTCGCAGAAATATCATTAATATTTCGACTAGCCAGATGAGAGCTTTTAGATGGTCATATTACGTTTAATATTTGCCTCGTTAATGTTACAGTTGTTTGATTTGCTATGAAAATTCTTCTCGCGAATGAATAAAATTAATTTTCTTTCCATCAGTTATAAATAACTAAAATTCAACAATTACTTTAATAAGATTTAATAAGGTTTAAGCTAGAATTTCTGAAATTCTAAATATTTTCACATGTATTAAATATATTTTTAAGTGATTCTTATATATTCTTTGTTAATGTATCGTTGGAAAATGTGAACATGAAAAATCATGTACATTAATTCTTCAAGATCGATACAGAAGTAATTAAAGCCACCGTCATTTCATTTGCTTTCAGTATAATTATTGGAAAAAATTACTTAATTTTAATTGAACTAAAAAGAACATTGGAATCGTCATTTTTAAATGATCAGTCGATCGAGTTACAAGGATTTTATGTCATACAAAATTTCCAATTAATTCATTGAATCTTTACAAAGATAATGAAGCTCTTCCAGTAGAAATCTGTACGATTGTTCCACCACGATAAACCAAGTTAAATATATCAGGTAAATTGTCGCACGAAGGAAGATAATTTCCGATTTTCATTCGATTTAAAGTAGGGAAGAACAAGCGAGCGCAATATTGTCCAGTTTTTAACCTTATTAGAAAAAAGAGGCGAAACCGATTTCTTTTATTCTCTGGGAGCATGAAATAACTTTGTTCCGACGTTAATGCCACCAACATGGAAGGTTCTTGCGGCAGAACGGAAGTAAAAAGAACGAAAAAAAGCTGTCGTGAAGTGGGTTCTCACGTAACTAAAAGCATTACAAGGTGCATGCTGATATTTCGTGAAATATTAATTCCGCGCAATTCTCATTTAGTACGAAAAATGAATAATTCCATTAGTACATCGTCCCAGTAATAACCAAAAACGATATAAATCTATTACAAACTTAATGAGTCAATATAAATCTAATAAAACTCATACATCGTCATTTAATTAAAAATTCAATATTTCATAACAATATAAAATTCAACCAACCATATAATTATTGAAAAATAACACTAAATTTATCAACATCACTTTCTTCTCTTCAAATAGAATGTATACTCAAAACACACGCTACACATCGTCGAAAAAATATCCACAAAAAAAAGCCCTCCACCGATATTGAATCTTTAACAATACATCATTATTCTGCCGACGATTGATGACACCATCACCCGACGCGAGAACGATTAATTATGAAACGTCCGTACGCGTAACCGTTTAATAGCGTCATAAATCTCAATTAATCGAAACTACCCCAACGCCGAAACTGCAAACAATTAACGTCAACCCTCGTTCGTACGATGCGATACACGATCAAAAGAACGAAACCCGAGAAAAGGACTTGTAAACGGGTGGCGTAGAAAACGGGGGTGCAACACCGCAGTTGAGTTCCGTCATTACTCCCTGTTACACATACACAACACGTATGTATGCAGTCGTTGCACGAAGTGTGCTAGCCGAGGGCAAACCGGTCGGCTGCAGAGTTGTACCAACCGGGTTGTCGCGAAGGGTTGACTGGAGGGCTGGAGGGCTTTAGGGTGGTTAGGCGGCTCGAAGGCAAAGAGGGTGGTTTCGACGTTGAGGGATGGCGTGTCGCTGTGAGACGCGGTAGGAATGCCTCCCAGCACAGGTACACGTATAAACACGTCCAAAGACGAATGTGACTGGTTGTAACGACCTGCACCTTTGCCTGCCACCCTCACCCTCAATCCTCTCGATCATTTCGTTTGTCTTTCTTCCTTTCTCTCTCTCTCTCTCTCTCTCTTTTGTCTTTCTTTATGCCTCTCTTTGTCTTTCTTGGATATTGTAATCGACCAAACAACTGTTTTGCCATGTGCCACGGACGTGGATCGTCGTTTAATGACAAATCGCTTGGTGCACGTTTGACGAAGCGTATTTGCGGTGATTGCGACTTTTACGAGGTATGCTGTTTGCCGTTTGATGGAGAAAAGAGTGGAGGATTGTAGTGGAACGCGAGGACGTAATTCTTGTGGGGTATGGTTTGTCTGACGGGCAGAGAAACATGATTTGTTAAGAAAAATGCGCTCAACTCTTTTCTTAGTATATTTGATTGGGAAACGGTTGGAGAATTATTTGTGGAATTAATGTAAGTCGATTTTGCATTGGACGTTTGAGTGATTTTGTGACCGTTGATTGTGTAGAAAGAATTTGAGAGGGGAGGTTATTTTGGTGAATGATTGCGCAGTAATGTCTTTGATGTCTTTGAACGAGACTGTGTTATAGAATACCGTTTTCTAAGAGGGGTATCAGTATTTAATTTTAAAGTCGGTGATGTTCAAATTTTTGGGCGGCCCTTGGTGCTGGGTCATGGTGGCCAGGGGAGAGGTGCAGGCTTCGCTTTAAATTTCCGTTACTCGGCTTCAGGGGGCCGCAGCGGGATGATTTTACTGTCGCTTGAATCAGGAAAAAGTGTAGTTTAACGTGCTACAAGGCACAATTTTCCATCTTCATTCTTTTAAACGTGACACAGGCTAAAGTTCCGTCTCAAGAACTTCATACAAAAACTAACTATTGTAAGATAAACTTTTTCACATAGTTTGAAAGCCTGGAGTGTCAGGAAGACGTAGAAAAATGTTTCATCAAGATCGGCAAAGAAGCAATCGAGATATTTATTTTTAAAACCAAGGGTGTCCCATTTTTGGGAGGCCCACGATGAGGAGTCCGAGAGGCCAAGGGAATGGTACAGGCTTTACTTTGAATTTACGTCTCTCAGCTTCTGGGAGTCGCAGCAGGCTGATTTTTCTGTCATTCGAATCAGGAAAGAGTGCGATTTGACGTGCTACAAGGCACAATTTTCCATCTTCATTTTTTTAAACGTGGCAGGCTAAAGTTCCGAGTCGAGAACCTCATACAAAAAGTAACTGTTCTAGGATGATTTGATTCACGTAGTTTGAAAGCCTGAAGTGTCAGGAAGACGTGGAAAAAAGTTTTATCAAGACCCACCGAGAAGCATTCGAGATACAGGTAATCTTTCCATAACACAGTTGATAGGTTTCTAGAAATTGCCGTGTTGTAGAAAGGGTCCGTGTTATCGGATGTCGTGTTATAAGTGAGGAACCTATATTTACTTATTGTAAATTTATTTGTAAAAAAATTACTAATTTTGCACTAACGTTGTACTTAATGCTAATTAAATTTACCAACGTTAGTATTTATAGTTTTACGTGAAAGAGTAACGAGGAAAGGTTTTGCAAATTCCATGCAATTTATCCTTGAAGACGATTCCTTAAGCTTCGCGCGAGAAGAACATCGCGACGTTAATTGGACTCACTTAATTATTCTACAATTACATTTAGTAGTGCACCTTCCTTCCTTTCGTTCTTCTTCTCTTTCTCTCGTATATTTATCAATCCTCATCTCTCAATTTTGTTTTACTTTTTTGGACTTAAACAAGATTAAAATGTAACGCTACGCAAAAATAGCAATTTTTTTAAGTTAGTTCATATTTTAAATTATCAAGTTCCAACGGTTGAGGTTTTTTTATTTTTAAAATTTTTTCCTCGAAGCTTAATCCTAGATTAGTTTACTAGCCTTGAAGTGTTCATAAATGTTTTGAATTTTAAACAAACCAATTTTGGGTTTAAAAACATATCAATATTTTTTGTATGTTTCAACTATATTATTTTCGCAATACAGCAATATTATTATCATTATTAAAAAGAAACTGTAAGACAACGAATAACCTACCAAATTAATTAACACTATCGTAAAGTTTATTATATCAATGCAGTTATAAAATCCTTTTCAAGAAGATAAATTAATATTGCTCACCTGTTCGACCCACAAGTTCGTCGTCATGATCTGATTTTTTAAGTTCTGCAACAAAAGGAAAAGAATTCGTTAGCAATTATTAAACATTTAACATAATCTGTTAAGAATAAAAATGCACATTATTTAATAATATAATATTATATTGTTACGAGTCGACCGCGCACGCATTATTCTTTCAAACATAACTAAATAGAACACAATTTTATAGAAAAACTTAGAACATTTATTTACCGACCGTAGAATCTCATCTCTTTATTTATTACAAACAATTGCCAAGTCTCGTTTCTCAGTAACATTTAATCTACTGAGTGCTGCGTAACAATATAACACTTATTTATTACATACATAATTTATCTGTGAGACGATTCAAAATTTTCATCGTAAATCGAGTGTGAATCGTAAATCGAAAATGAGTGTGTCATATTTATCGTCTGAATTTCAATCAATTTCGTAATTATATTTCTTCGAACCAAACTCATTTAAAAACTATTCGTGTCAATTCTAATCGTGATTGTACTTTCCCCAACGTTCCGCTTACGTCAATAGGATTTTTACATTAAAATTTGTTGACTTTTTAACATTATCATGGGACGCAGAAATCTCTGATAATAGCTCGCGTCTCATATAATCTTTCCTTGACGTTGCCGTTCCTTTATAAGGTGTTTCATAGAATACTAGCTTTCAACCCCCGTGCAAAGTTCGCACGGCTTTTCACATTCCCTTTCGCGGCTGCCGCTGACAGTGCATTGTAATTTCCGGGTCCAATGCCGGCTGGCAACTAATTGGACGACCTAGCTAGACCGGTTCAGAATTTAACTGACATGTTCACTAGCGGTCCATGTTATGGACTTTTCTTGCGTGATTTTCGATATCTCTTTATACCAAGATGATTTTACTGTTGTCGCTCGAATTCTCTGTCTTTGTTAACAGAGAATGAAAAATTAACAATAGAATTCCCTACGATTAAGTCGACATACTTAGAGACAATTAACAAATGTATTTAACGAGAAGGAATGCCAGAGATAAGGATGGAGCAGCATCATTGTTTGCATTTAGTAAAGTAGGTGTAGGAAAATAAAGGAGTAGGAACGATAGAAACTTTAGCATTTGTTCAAGAACTATTTGATCCCCGAGTAAAAATAAAAGACGGAAAAAAACTGAAATAAGACTGAAAACAGGATTTTAGACGAATTTCGAACGGAAATAAGACGAAACAAATAATTGCCACTGAAAATTATCTGAAAATGTACTGAAGACATATGCTATTTAGAAAGTTGAAACGGAATTGAGACTGAAACAAGACGGAAGAATTTTTCAGTTGAAGCCGAGACTGAAGTCAGACTGAAAATTTTACATTGATTCAGATCGATCGGAAAGCAGACTGATTTGAGACTCATATATCAATTAATTCCGACGAGTACTGAAAAGAAAATATTTTCAGATCGTTTTCAGTTGTTTTTTTCGCTTACGATTTGCCGACTTTTGTTCACTACCTCAGTTTTCTTTAAGTTAAATTTCCAACTGTATATTAATATAGAAAAATTACACGAATTTTTAGTCTGTTTTCAGTTTTTTATTTTCACCCGAGATCGCCTTACTAGATCTAATGTTAATAAATATAATAGAAAAATGAGATAGGTTCACTGCATTGATAGATTTACAAATATAATTGTTAACAGTATATTCTGTAAACTCAAAAGCACTAAATGCTACCACTTTTGCCAGTTTATCTATGAGTAATTGCAATTATGAATGTATCCTGTCGGTATTGTTAAAATTATTCTTTAAACACGAATCTTGCTCTTGTCTCTGTATTCTATTTTTTAATTGATATTTACTATTTTTGACTCTTAACGAAACACTTGCAAAAAATGAATACTATATTTAATAGAATCACGTGCTACGGCTATTCGCAAGGACAATTTTCACATCTAAAAGCTATCGATATTTTATACTATTTCTATTTCAATATTATACTTCGTTCACGTATTTCTGTAATTTAATTTTTGTTTCAAGTACTGTATATTATATCAACGTGTAAGTAACATATTGGAGCGAGGAGATCGATAAGTTTTACAGATGTCGTTCCATCGAATGCTGAAGAGAATCTTGACATAGTAATGCTCGATGCCGATATCGGATAGATATCCGACGAGGAGTAAATTATTCTCCCAGATAGGAAGGCAGGTGCATTCTCATGTAAATGCAATAATGGTGGAACAGAGACTGCTCCATAATCGCGTTTCAATGGTGCGAGAATGTAAAAGTATCGGGGAGATGGTGAACTGGCCGACCAAATCGTTTTATCGGGAGAATAGAAAACGGTTTCTTTCGGTATCCATTGGAAAAAGGAAACTTTAACTTCTTGTAAATAACGGTCAGAAAGCTAAGTATCCCATTGAAACGTGTAATAGAAATTTGCGGTAAGCATGGTGCAAAAAGTATCCGCGAGAAAATAGCATTGGGAGATTGAAATAAAAGAAAAACAATTTTACAGTTGCATGGTAAAAAATAAATGGAATGTTGAAATGTTGTTGCGAATACGAGCTCAGTCTTTGAGTACGACATTAGATGAGAAAATACAGATTCATTGAGTGAGCATTGTAAAAAAACTTTGTGCATTAACCGAATAAACCAGTTTAAAACAAATGGAAAATATCACAAGAACCAGACTCTGAAAAAAGAGGTTACTGTAGATTTTTCTATTTGACGTTCATTCTTTTAAATTGTTTAAAACATTCACTTTCTCTCCATCACATTTACAATTTAAATTATATCGAGAAGTTGCGAACTTGTCATGTTTCATTTCAGAGAACTTTATAAAATGAAAGAAAAAAGTTGTTCGTTCGAACGAAAGTTTATTGTTACTTTAAACATTAATTCGTTGAATATCATAGATGTAAAAAAAAGAACAAATGCTTTGGCTTAATTATTGATATTCTGAAACAAATCACACCGGTCAAATACGAAGAAGAAGAAGAAGAAAAAGAAAAAGAAGAACAAGAAGAAGAAGTCTCGTTTACGATACATTTCGTAAATTATTCGCTATTCTTCGTGAAACATTTGTGATATTTTCCAGGCTTCAGGTCGCTAATTTAAATCCGGCGTGGCGTAAGTTTTAACGAGTTCGGTATTTCTTCTTTCTTAAGAAGGACGAAACTGTGCGGCAGCTGTGAATTGTAAATGCCTCAGAGGTACGAAAGTAGCAAGAAACGAATAAGAGATGGTTCAATGAACCAACTTTCAATTGGTGTGCATACCGTCCCCCTAATTCTTTCTGTTCCAACGAAGAAACAAAAAGTCTCAGGGATGATTTAATTCGATTTAACAACACCGTAAAAAGTATCGTTTTCTTTCTGATTTCTTTTCGCATTGTTCAAATTGAATCTCAGCCAAAATATAAATATTTAATTATCATAATATCAAGATATTTTGAAAACTTTTGTGCAAACACCGCAACGAAGTGTTGTTTTAACAGAGAACAATAGGTTTATATTCTAAAATGGTGGTCTTTTTTCCTTGCTAGTTGCGAATGAAAATGAACACTTTAAAAAAAGGCACCCCGTTTCACAAAGGATCCTTGTTGTGCTAATTGCAAGATAAAAATCTTCATACGTACTAAGAAAATTAACTTTCAAGGAAATACTTTAAATCCAAACTCCGATGACAATAGCTGCAAGAAAATTAAATGCATAGGAGATTGTTAAGGTTAAAAAACTGAAATGTTACGTTCTTCGTAATTAAATTTAATATGCTTCTTCAAATAAGTAAGCAATATGAATGTTGTAAACAATATTAAATATTACAATACCGTTATACTTGTAAAATAAGATACTTCAAAAAATCTCCAATGATTTCGTTATAAACCAGATGTCTATTGAAATTCTAAAAATATTATTTACTGTCAATTCTCGCTGCAAACATTAACATTATTTTACTCCTTGATATTTCGAATAAAAACACTAGTAATTAATATTACAAAGTTTCTATTCCAACGAAAAACCAATTAAATTCGTTAACACCATTCTAGTCCAAAATATCAGGAATTCCGGTGGAAAATCCTACGTATCATTTCAACGTACATTGTAAATCCATTAACTACAGACATGTGACACGATCAAAGATGCAAACGGTGCATATTTTATCCTCGCAGCGGTGAAAAGTATTTTAACGCCGGTTTCGTCGATTTCGCGAATCGTCGTCGGTCGTTTCAACGTCAGCACGGCCAGGCACGATTTAACGACGTTCGATCGATCGACGAGCTTGATTACCAGTTAGAGCTTATCGTTCGCCATTTATCGGTCGGTGCGGGCTGGCTTTAAATCAGAGTCCATCGGTCGAAGCGTAAATAAGATCAACGAGCCCGCAAGCCCTTCTCCGCTTTCGCATTATTTATCCCCGACGTCGGCGTGACTTTCGGCGGGAAACGGAAAAGTATTTAAAGCGCATTAATCCACAGACAGTACTGAAATATCGGACAACGATTTATCGTGCTATTTGAATGCATCAAAAGTCTATTACTCCTGAACGGTGACAGAATGAGTGCAACGAACTCGCTACTGTACTTTCACAGTTTTATTCTTCTTTTATGCATCAGAATTATCCTTCTAGTGCAATTGTGGTCATTTACAACACGACATCGATCAACTTACTTCTCTATCGTTGACCCAACTTGCCATTTGGATTCCATATGCAAGGTACGACGTAACGGAGACAATCATGGAGGGAGATAATCAACGTGTAAATTGTATTGGTTCGAATATCCGGTATTATTGTTTTCCACCACTATTAACCCCTTCCTGTGCCATTTAGCTCGATGAAACTCGGGCCCAAGTGGTAGGCGTCAACGCATGGTACACAAACCAGACTGATGGTCGAGAAAATTCACAATACGAGCTGTATTATTTATTAATTTTTTCTTAAATTTTTTTTTAATGTTTCATAGATCTTTGACATATTTTCTAAGCACGACTTTTCTTTATGCGGTCCCTATCCACCCCATAAAAAAAATTTGCTAATATGTTGTACAAAATTATTTGTTATAAGTAGACTGCGGATGTTTATGCAAATTTCGAGTTTCACAAATACAGGTGAGACAGGAAAACCTATCTAGGGATTTATTGCACTTAATAAATATTACAACAAATACCATACTTTGGATATTTTAGATATATTTTTATATTATGTTCTTTTTGTATATTTTAGCCGTATTTAATTTGTCATAAATGCATAAAAATCCGCAGTCTAGTTATAAGTGTTTATGAAATTTCTAAATATTGCTTTGTGCGGCTTCTTTTATGGGGTCCCTATCTATATTTGTGTCTACCGGTGATGTTTAAGTTTGATTCGATTTTCTGTTCGCGAGCATGGCTCGTGATGTTTATGTTTGGCCCGAATATCTATTCACGAGCCAGGCTCGTGATATTCATGTTTGGGCCAAAATCTTCATCGCGAGTCAGACTCGTTAAAGTACGGGAAGTGGTTAATGCGGATCAATGGATCGATGGAATTATTCAATGTTGGTCAAATCGAGTGTAAATTAATTTAGGAGTGAATCGATAAAAATGGGGCGGAAATCAGGCGCCGTGATGTGAAATTGTTGCGAATCAGGGAAATTACTCAGGCTTCGCGCAAACCTCTGAGACCAACGTGATTAGTCCTCACGGATTACGAAAAGCCCTCGTGTCCGTTCCGTCTGTGGGATTAGAAGCGAAACCGCATGAACACGATTATGGACGAAGCAGAGCTTATGGCGGACACTTATCGCGTCAAGGTTTCCCTGTGTTAAGTTCCTTACAAATTGCGGAATATATTTGATACTTTACCTTGAAGGTGACGAAATGCGGTCTATTTGTAAAATTCATTATTTAGAAGGAAAATACTGAGTGGAAGTATTTTTTAATTATGTCATTTTGTAATTAATTTGCAATTAATTTAGAATAATAATGTACAGTAGTATTGATTAATAGCGACACGCATTTTTTAAATCGAGAAGATTTACTTGTTCTTGTCAAAGTGTATACTGTTGTTCCAAGTATATTATTTTTAATGTAATAGTGTGATAGTGTATTAATATAATGGTTCACTGAGAATAAAAGGATTTAAGATAACGATAGTATTATATATTGTACTATTATTCTAATTATAGTGATTGAAAAACTACAATTTTTCATTACATTAAACACTTATAAAATTTAAAAATAAACGATTCATATGGTGATGAAGGCGATTAACGAAGAAGGATTTGACATTTCGTGTTGGGAATTTTGATTTTTTAATTTCATGTTTCAGATTAATATACTGCGAAAATGGAAATACTTTTCGCGTTAATTAATTTTAATTTACATCAATGGATTAGAAAGCGAAGTTAGATGGATTTATTGCTACTTTGCAAATAGAGCAATAATGATAAAAAGCAATTAATTTGCAACTATGCTTCCCGTTCCTAATGAAATGAAGTTAGTTTTGGAACCTACATTTTAATCTGAATTTCCTGTGAGAATTAAAAATACCCTTTAGTAGTATTACAATTTTTCTACTGCAATTGTAGTAATGCAAATACACGTATGTAACATGTCTGTATGCAATAATTGTTTAAAGTGTACATATGCATGCGTATAAATCATTAATTGATATTTACATGGAGATTCGTACTTGTTTTTTATTTATTTTTTTTTTTTTTGGCGAGAGAAAGAATTGTATCCACCAAACACCGGTTGAAAATGTTACGAGTCCTATTTTTAAAAGATAACGTGTGAGCTTACAAATTTTTATAATGTACTTTAGTGTGACAATTTATAAAAAAAATCTCGTTTTTACTTTCAGATTTACCGTTAGAAATTTTATTCCAACAATTGACGTTGCAAAGATTGCCATGGAATATTATTAAATTCTTGTATGAAATAGAAGACTATACTGTTTTTATTTCTGAGATTCCTAAAATCCAATCTCGGGCTGAAAAGTCGGACGATATATTTTCCCTTGCGCGGAAAAAAAGCGTCGAATTCCCCTGTTGTATTATCCCGAGCAAATGAGAAACTAACTTCTGAGTGTGGTGGAACATTACAGCAAAAATAAATGATAAATTATTGAGGGAACCGAGAAAGAGGTACAAAATTAATGATTTTCGATTAATAAAATTTATAGTCTCTACCCTGTTATTCGCGATATTTTTTATCGGTCGATGAAAATTTCCGATCGAGATTGCGCATTAAGTAATTATCGTTTATCGGCACTGTACTATTAATAAAAATTGCGTGTCAATTTAATTCCCAAATTTACACTCAACGTAAAATAATTTATTTATTTCCATAATTTATTTCCATTTCGTTTGCACTTCTTTAACAAAAGATACAAATTTTAAAATAATGATTAATTATCACAATGAACTCTTTGCGCTAAAAATAATTTTTCCAATGTTCTTGGCCAAAATTAAATGAATTTTATATTTTCTAATTATTTACCTCTGACGATGACATTAATTAAAGCCTGTCACTAGATATTTATCTACTTTAGATAGTCATAAAAATACTTATCGAATCCTAAAATTAGAATTACTTTTAAAAAAATTAATTGAAACTGAAAATTACGTCAATCATAAATCACCACAAAACAACAAATAGTTAGAAGTACATTAACAAAATTAATTACTTTGCGAACGCTTCCAAACGAAGCTCAACAATTTCTATTGTCATTGATAAACTGTCAGCTGTCAGGTCTTCATTTATAATCGCGAGTTAATTGAAACCTTCCGTCGCGAATCTATTACAAACATTTTAAAGGTAGAATTTACTCCGTTATTAACTGCCAAATATGAACAGTGACGAGGCCGATCGAAGCAATTAAAGTCCCTCGATTTCATGCTGTTCCGCATCATAATCAAGAATCGTCCCGGCAGTTGGGACTACAGCAGTAATATAATTTGCAATCGACTGGATTCCGAGGGATTAATCCATGTATCACGTAATTTTCGCTCGGTGTGCACCATGAGAGCCTCCGCTTCGTTATGGGTCAAACGATCATTGAGGAGGATGGTCCTTAGGGCCATCATGGCGATGCGAATAGAGCCACGAATTTACGCATAAGCGAATCGGTATTGAAATCTCGTCAGTGATATCATTGGATCATTTTTATCGCACCATATACGATAAATGAAATGATTTAACGCTCCTTTTAATCTTTAGACTTGTAAATTAACTCAGAAATATACTCGTTGCTATAAAAGTACTTTGAGTAATTCTTTCGTAATTTTGAAGTACTTAGACTTTGTTTATTGGGATTTGCATTATATTTTATGCAATAATGTAATTTCTATGTTATTCTCTGATATTTGAAACGTTGTTGATTTTTGGAAAGAATTTAACGCGATCTTTCAGTTTTTCCAAGTTATATAATGCGTGTGTTTGGCAAAAAAGAATGGAAATAATTAAAGATGATAATTTTAAAGAAAAGCAAAAATAGAAGATAGCCTAAGGATGAAAGTGGAAATCTAATATTGGAATTATATCTAATTCTTTGTGGTCGTATTAATTTTATACGTGGATACTATGCTGTTCAAAATTAGTTTTTACACTTTGTTCTCATTTTATATTTTCCTTACTCGATCAACATTTATATAAGTTTTTAATATTAACTTAATACTTTCCAGGTTTTTTTTTACACAATTCATTTGCTTTCACGCGATGGTTTCGCATATTTTACTTATTAGACGACTCTTCAAACAAAGTCGAATCAACAACCCTCTGTATTTCCTCGGTGACTTTGTGAAATATGCATCCAGAATCCTTCGTGATGGAGAACATAGACGCAAAAGCAAAGTTGGCCAAAAAAGTGGTAAAAGGACACTTTCTATATCAATATTCTTAGGAGAAAAATATGGCAGAGTGTTATCAGATGGATACACCTAAGTATCAATTTTTATAATATTACTTCAAAATTCTCTCACATATGGCTTTGATTATTGTCATACAAATCTTTGGCATCATCTAATCCTCATAACTTCTTGATAGCATATCTTATAAGAAATCCCAATTCAATGTAGTGGTCACAAAAGACTTACAATTAGTAGCGCGCAATAAATCATTATGGCAAGGGGTGCCGTCGTTCACACCTTCTATTTCCACTATATCGCTTCTGGAAACCTCAAGGTCAGCCAATAACAACCGGAATCCAAACAGTTCTTCCCTCGTTCACACAATGACATAACGAATGTGTGGCTTTTTCGAACAGTAGCTTATCAGAATAGAAAAGACCTGCGAAAGAAGGATGTGTCTATCCGCCGGGCCAATCAAATCAAAACATTTGCCACGCGCCATCAGGTCATTTGCGACCAGTATACAAAGCTCAACACAGTAGAATCCCTCTAATGTTGCTCCCTCTAACGTTGCTCTCTCGCTAATGTTGACAGGATACTCCCGTTACGGTTACTTGTATTTTCCCCCACTTAGACTTTTTATTGCCCAATAGAATTTTAGGTTCGTGGCGTGTTATGTAGGTTGTGGCTATTTACATGAATCCTTCACTCAAGTTTCAATTCTGCGCATGCTTATGCGCATAGGTGAAAATAAGTCATGAAAAGTGGGGATAGAGGAAAGTGTCAACATTAGCGAATGATCCTGGCCCGAGTTGTCAACATTAGAGGGATTCTACTGCATTTCAATCAATCTGATCATAAAAACAAAAAAATTACCTAATAGAGAATAGGAAAGAAAAGATAAGTCGAAAAAAACAAACACCAAGTCATCGCGTTATCCGTTTAAACCTCTTCGAAATCGTTCCTTCTAACGGATTACGAGGAACTTGTAGGGATAATCGTTACGGCAGGATTAGGCGTGAAACCGCACGAAAATAATTACGACTCGCTTGCATCGGAGGCCGTGCTTTATCATTTGGTCATTATGCCGGCGGATCGAACGAATAAATTTAATTATCCCGAGGTCGCGGAACGGACGCACAAGGGGCACTGGGACGCATTACCGCGATTATACAATCCGCTAATTAATTTGGCCGGATACCGATACGTGCACACGCTGTTGCCAACTCCCCATGTTCGGATATTAACGAAAGATCGATGGTTAAGTGGCAAATCCGAAATACGGATTTTCTCTCTGCAGTGTTGTTGTCAGGAATTATATTTTATTCTACGTTTATGGTGATGATTTAATGGACATGTCAATTAAATTAGTGTAAAAGATCGTTGAAAATGTTCATAGTATTAATTTCCTTTTTTAAAAACGATTGAAGGACTACCAGAAAAGATCAGGTGCAGGGGATGACACAGATGCTCTGGTTCATTGACACAAGAGCTGCGGCCTACTTTCGTTCCATCTTTGACTTATCCAAAAATTGAAGAAAATCAATTACGTATAATTTTACTGACTTTAAATAACTACGTCCTACTTGACCAATGACATGTATGTAACAAATTAATATTTGATATTTTTGTTAAGTAGTTCGTGAAATAGGATTTCAATTTTATATTTCTTTTTATTAGTTGTCATTTCGGTTATGATTTTGTATAATTAGCGGTAGATAAAGTTTCTATGAGATTTCTTTGTGTAGTGCATGTACTGTATGTAATGTATGCAATTTCTAAAGTAAATATATTTAATTGAAAATATAGTTGGATTTTATTAATTCAATTATGTCACTAATGTTTCTATCTATTATTGTATGCGTTCATAGCAAAGAAAGGGGTTTAGCGGGTGGTTGGAAATTTATTACACGTTGTACCAGTTGCTCGGAAATTACGTTCACAAAGATTATGGTAATTAGAGTATCGGCTAATTGCTTTTAGCATATGTGCAACGTATTGTTGACAGGCTCTGAACTATGATATTAATACTGCATCGATCGTGAATGTATACAGAGAGTAGAGGGCGTATACACGTGAAGCTTTTAATTAATTTCCCTATCAAGAACCACGTGCGCGTCAAAAAATCTGAATTAAGCATGAAAACTTGGGAAAAATATTTAAAAAAAGATTTGTTTTCCATCATAAACTCTTTGTCAATAAAAATTGCTACGAAAATTGAAAATTAGCATCACAAGACCTAGATTTTAAAAGTACAATGAATTAAGAATCATTATAAATTTTAATATCCCTTTAACCCTTTTAGCGCCGACCACAAAAATTGATCAAATTAATGAAAAATGTAGTTGTGAATAAAACGAACTGTCATTTGGCCATAGTTTTCAATAGAATGCGTAATGTAAAGCAGAAATTGTGTATTTTCAATTATCTGTCATAAAATTACTAATATTATACCAGAAAAGTAAATAACAATCCCATTATGCCCGATGACAAAACTATTGCTAACGACGATATATCGTTGTTCGGCACTAAAAGGGTTAAAGAATGCAAGTCAAATTCCTTACAAAAAAAATGAGCTGAACTTTATGGTCGTGGAATATTTATATTTGTACAAAATTTTTATAGGTTTGATATGCATGAAACTTTTTGCTCATAAAAATATATGTGAAATAAAATTTTTATATCAAACATGTATAGAGTACGTGCACCTTGGCAATGGTTCCTTTTACGTGTTTCATTGTCACGTAAGTTTTCGATCATTTCAAAGGAAAAGAAAATTTACATGATAAAATAAAGCATTAAAATAAGAAAATGAAAATAAGTAATGTTTGGTCGTTTAAAGCTTTCTAATTAATTTCCAATAATATGAATAACGACTTATAGTCATCTATTGAATTTCTAAATTTAAAACGAAGAATTTATCTGCTTTTATGGGAAGCTAACTACGCTTAAATAAAATACATGATTTTTAAAAATTACTTCGACATCTCTTTCTCAACTTTACGTACAGCAAAATGTAATAAGACTCTTTTATGTCGGCAAATACACTTTGGTAACACGATTTTATGAATAAACGAGATAAATGAAATATTCGCTATATTAAATGTTCGCTGTTGCTTAGGTGAATTTCAGATGCGGTAGAAGGAAACACAGAAATGCAAATGTAGGAAAACCGAGTTGTAAGGTAGCAAACGGTGCCAGGCAAATCTGGTTTGTATCTCTCTTCCAAGAAGTAACAGCATCTTAACATGGCACACAGCAGATAGAGAATAAAATTTTCGAAATCTACCAAAGCAAACTGCGTACGAAATTTAAAAAAAAATTAAAGCCGTGAATTAGTATAGGAAATAATTTGACAATGTGCCGTCGTCGTTTATTGTCTGCAAAGTGAATCGTTTAATACTCTCGTATATTTGAAGGTAGACATTTTGGTATTTTGCACTTTATACAAGTTTCCCGCCACATATAAATCTCTCCAGCCGTTGGGCAGGCTTTGTAAGGAGGGCAATATATCTATTTCCTGCGGCTGTTTTTGTCAAAGATGATCTTTCTCAGAGATACATGTTACAATTTCACCCGAGTCTATAGATCTATTGTCCTGTATATTACTTTACTTTGCTGTTTTATAAACTTCACTCCAAAATAGAAGGAACCGTTAAAAAATTGTTTTCTCTGTACGTATATTCAATCATCACTAACCCTACTGACAGTTTTTATGTACCTATTTATACTGCAACGTGTTATTGGACCAATTGTGAACCAACAATTAATAATACAAATAATTATACATTTTCATTTCAATTTAAAGGTCATTTGTCCGTGCATGGTATAATTCATGATAATTTTGAATTCTTCACTATATCAGATAAGATATTCCATAAATACTAAGACATTGTGAAAATTATATGTATTTCTAAGAGCAAGTGTAGAGTTGAAAGTGAAAGAGCTACTTATTTTTAAAAAGTGGCGGTATGATTTGGCGTAGAGCAAGAGAAATTGAATGCAACACTTTGAGCACTAGGAGATGAGAAGGAGGCTTTTCTCACAAAGCATAGGTACCTGCAAAATGCTTATACTGTGCAATAGAATGGTTTATGTGTTACAGAACTGGGCTAAGAGTGAGAAATCTCCTTCCTTTTCTAGTGCCTGCAGGGTCACCTTCGGTTTCGTCAAGAATAGAGTGTGGTAATATGATACATGGAACGATTATTTTTGTTATACATGCATTGTTATTATTATCGATTCATTATGAGTACGTTTCGGATTTTAATGGAAATTTCAAGTTTGATAAACGCAGCTATTATGAAAGAATCAAAATGAGGGACTCATTCATTTGTTAATCTCTGAGCCTACAACTAACATACGTGTGAGACTCGTAGCGCGAAAAATTGAACAGGAAATTTAGAAGTCTTTCAAAAACTATTAAATTGACAATATCAGCCAATCATGAAACGGTCTCATTGTTTCTGTACTATTAATGTCACGTT
Source organism: Cerceris rybyensis (assembly GCA_910591515.1). NCBI lineage: Eukaryota > Metazoa > Arthropoda > Insecta > Hymenoptera > Crabronidae > Cerceris > Cerceris rybyensis. The sequence goes on from OU342790.1 coordinate 21,003,586, forward strand.
CAGTTGTACGAAATATAAGAAATCAGTGTAACCTTTTGATTTCAGAAATGAATTTTAAGCCTTTGCACGCCACATCAAAAAAGAAATCGTAGGTTAAGGGGTTAAATATTACAATGAGGGCCATATCTTAGATATTTCAGATAGATTTTTCATGACATATTTTTTATGTATTTTAGCAGTCTTAACACTAGAACTACCAAACCAGTCAAAATGACTGGTACACAATTTTTTCAAAAAATTCTCCAAGTTTACATAAGAGTCATAGAATAAATATTCTCCGTCTATATCAATAAACATAAAACACAATCGATCAAATTTTCCGTCGCTTGATTCCCCCTTTTTCAAAGTACTTATTTAATTTATTAAAATATGATAGATTTGAAGCCGGTAGTTCTAGTGTTAAATTTGTCATAAATGCATAGAAATTTGAAGTTTAATTATTAATGTGTTTTCTTCTCTATTTCGATCATGAATATTACATTTTATTATTATTTATCAGTTATGAAACTAAGCTACGGCTGTCTCTACTTCCTTCTAAATACCACAGTATTTTATAATGCGACATTAGCAATTCAAAGAGAATCGTTAATTCCCACGACGATAGATTAAACGTTTTACTGCACAGGCAATAGAAGTACAATACTTTGCGATAAGGTTGTACCAGCAAAAAAGATGGATATGCAGAAATTGGAATACAAATTGGCAAAAAGTCCGTAAGCAAATCTAATTTGTATCGTTGTTCGAGGATAGAATGGCAAATTAATGGCATCGAGGATTTACGGATGCTGAGGAACTTGCTACAACGGACTATATTACTTTGTTCTATGATATTTTCCCTATATAAGAATATCTAAATAACATAATTAATTCGGTGGTTCGTAATCTAACTAACACAGTAGATTTTACATTAGTACTTAAATACCGTTTTTATTAGAAACTTAATAAAAAGTCGTAAGACCAGAATTTAATTTAATTATACAACAAAATTTTTATCAGAAAAACACATGTAATCTATTGTTCGTCTTAAGTTTGATAATAACTGTACAGTGTAAGTTGAAATTATTTAACCATCGAGTAAAATGCTATTTGTTTCCTATCTACACGTTTTCATTTACTAATTATGTACTTTCATAGCAATTAATTCAGAATTCTTTAAATGTAATGATTATTTACATAAACTGCATTTCATTTCAATGCCAACACTTTCCCACAAGGATTTAAGATTGTTTATATTTGAATTTATATTAATTTTTTAAATTTGTTACATTTTCTGTAAATCTCGTGCCCGTTACATTTGATTTTGAAATATCCGTGCAACGTAGAAAACGCCAGCGCAGAGGAAATTCTCAGACAGCGAGGAAATTCTGAGAGGGGCCGGAAACGACTAAGACAGTCTGGAAAAATTTGCTCGTGTGAAAAAGCTCTTACGGCTCTTAGTCCTCCTGGGATTTCTATAGCCCGTATAGCTTTCGCGATACCGCGTTGTTAGAAATACGTCAAAGTTTCCATCTGAAATCCATGCACGTGAAAGCCAAGTCTCACAATTTATTCCTCCCCTGCGACGAGATTTCTTTAAAATTATAGCGCAGTGGAAACGCAGTGCACGCGTAAAAAAATGTACGAACGCTTTCTTGACAATATGGAAATAAATTGAACCGCGAAGTACATCGCATCGATCATGGCTAATAATTGTTCACAGACAGTGTACATTTCATTGAGCTGCAAAAATAAACAGTCAAGTTTTACACTTCTAACTTAAATTTATAACTCCATGGAGAAGAAATAAAATAATACGAAAATATTCACTCAGTTGGCTATTACTTTGAAATGTATAATTACTACGAAAAATCAACATTATATATAATTCAATGAATTACACTTGGCTTTTATGAATTAACGTTTCATGTTATTCACGGCACGAGTGTATTAATAAGTGAAATGTTTAACAATACAAGTAATTGTGTAAAAACATATATCTCATACGATTCAGAAGTTGTATTAAAATAAATATGGTGAATATAAAACATTTGTGAGAAAACTTCAGTTAATATTAATCAGGATTAAATATTAGACATTAAGTATTTAATAAATGATTAAAAGTGTGATAATGCAAGTGTAATAAATGCAGATTTAAAAGTTTCGAATGCATTAACCAGATTTCAATTACGACTGTAAAACTTATATGTTAAAAAGCAAATAAATTCCACTTTATCATCCGCGAACAACGGAACACGAATTTTGATTAATGCGTCGGCATTTCACGGATTTTCGAATCGCAACTTTCAATCCCGAGGTAGTACGCTTCGTAATATTGTAGCCAGGGATGAAACTTCTCTCGGAAAGTTTAATATCTGTAGAACTTGCACGCGAATCCTACCGAATATCATGATCTGTCCACGATTCCGAAGATCTGTTTCAATGACATAAGTTTTCAGCGCGGGTAACGTACACCCACAACTTTAAAGCTGGTAATAAATTCTTGCAGATTTATCAATGATTTTGATGAATTTTATTTAGTATCTCATATTTTATTATATACATGTAGCGAATACTTTTTCGATGGTGCCCACAGGCTTATTATTAACTAACATTTATTACTATCAAATACATAACACTAAATATAAAGGATATAACCATAACAAATACTTAACACTTTACCGACCGGTACTTTTTAACATCCTACCCACTTCTGATCGGTCACTTGCATGCAAATATTTCCCTGATACTGATATCACTTCGAAAATTGCAAAGTTTCTTCACTGAATCGTTGGCACAGTTAACCGCAATGAAAAATAAAAATTTACTAATTTCCGTAGTGACCAATTAATAAGTTAAAAGCCCAAAAGTGTTGGGCCCGAAAAGTCGATTAATCGACTACCGGTCGGTAAAGTGTTAAAAGAATAACAAAAATAAGCAGCAGCAGTTATGGCAGCTTTTCACTTTCGTGTCTCACTTCGCGTTCTCCTGTCCTGTCTTTTGTTTTTCGCCACTCTCGTTCTCTCTCATTCACTCATTCTCTCACTCTCTCATTCCTACATACATATATCATATTAAATACAAGCATGATTTTCAAATTTCTCCTTAACCCATGGATTGCATTTTTAAAAGCACGTTTCTTCAGCGCGGAATAATCTTACGGCTCAATTTTAAGTATATCCGATTTCAAATGACTCCTCTATTTTTATCGTATTTTCCGGAACTGCGGTTCCCAAGTTTTTCTGTCTTAAGGTTTCTATACACCATTCAAAATTATTGAGAACTCCAAAGAATTCTTTTCATCGATTTACTATAGAAGAGGAAAAAAAGTTCGTCAGAAAGTCTTAATTTAGCACTAGGTCTGCAGCAGCCGTTAAATTGATGGCTTCCTACTTTTTTAATAATTTTTCTCAAACTGATAAAGAAGCAGTACAGTAAATATTTCGCACGTATTTTAAAATATAGAAATTATATAACTGATCATATTTTTTACTGCTTGATCCATATTTCTGCGAGGGACTTATTTAACGTATTTAAACCTACCAGACTTAGCGGCCGTAGATTTAGTGTTAACCGAATAGGAGAATGAAACCAAAAAAGGAAACAATTGTTAAATAATTCTCAAAATATTTTCAACATCAAAGATTTGTCTGACATAATTTACAACAAAACCCTCCAACAGCAACTTCATACGATCGCGTTCAAACTCCACTCACCTTAGAATTAAAATATGAAACAAAAATATAATAAATAATTCCTAAAAACTAATTTCAACCCTAAAGATTTCGCTAACATAATTTACAATAAAACCCTTCGACAGCCACTTCGTACGATCACTTCCAAACTCCACTCACCTTAGAATTAAAATATGAGACAAAAATATAATAAATAATTCCTAAAAACTAATTTCAACCCTAAATACTTCGCTAACATACCTAATTTACAATAAAACCCTTCGACAGCCACTTCATACGATCACTTCCAAACTCCACTCACCTTAGAATTAAAATATGAGACAAAAATATAATAAATAATTCCTAAAAACTAATTCCAACCCTAAAAATTTCGCTAACATAACTTACAACAAAAGCCTCCAACAGCCACTTCATACGATCACTTCTAAACTCCACTCACCTTAGAATTAAAATATGAAACAAAAATATAATAAATAATTCCTAAAAACTAATTTCAACCCTAAATACTTCGCTAACATACCTAATTTACAATAAAACCCTTCGACAGCCACTTCATACGATCACTTCCAAACTCCACTCACCTTAGAATTAAAATATGAGACAAAAATATAATAAATAATTCCTAAAAACTAATTCCAACCCTAAAAATGTCGCTAACATAACTTACAACAAAACCGTCCAACAGCCACTTCATACGATCACTTCCAAATTCCACTCACCTTAGAATTAAAATATGAGACAAAAATATAATAAATAATTCCTAAAAACTAATTCCAACCCTAGATACTTCGCTAACGTACCTAATTTACAATAAAACCCTTCGACAGCCACTTCATACGATCACTTCCAAACTGCACTCATCTCACAATTAAAATATGAGACAAAAATATAATAAATAATCCCTAAAAACTGATTCCAACCCAAATGATTTCGCTAACACAATTTACAGTAGCACTCTTCGAAATTCCCTCTGTTCGATAATTCTCAAATTGCACTCAGCTTAGAACGAAATTACTTTCAAATCCATGAGCAATATCTCTTCACACTCGACGACCACATACTCAACGAAGTCGTTCGTCTTTCGTCGTCGCTCGGCGGAAATGCATCAAACTTAAACGTCGCAGAAACGAAAGCCGGCACGGCAATATCGGGTCGTATAATGCAATTTACGGGGGAAAAGGCAGATGCACTGAAAACGCGTCCGATGCCGATATGGAATCGTAACGGCCTCCGTAAAAGCCACGCCACTCGCCTACGGTGCGCATAATGAGATGATCCCGCTTTTACACTCGTAGATGCACCGCGTGCATCCGCTACGCGGAGCCGAGTCTACGGGCCAACCATGCCGTTATGAATAATGCAAAACGAGTCGAGTGGTGTGACGCGTTGCTTTCGTTTACGTGTATACGCGAAAATCGGAACACGTCATATCCTATGAATCGGTAACGAATTCCAGATACGAGATTCTTCCGACGGATTTTCGTGGCCGCGTGAAGTGCAACCGCTGCGAGCCCGTATTTCCTGATTGTCAGTGTGCCAATACGCGTGAACGGAATTTACACGCTGCATTTGTGTATTTTAAGTAGTGCTATGAAGATCAATATGCCTGACTTCGAATTTAGTAGCGTGAAACTTGCGGAGAGTGCGAGGATTTCATTTTACGCGTGTTAGCAAAAAGTGAAGGGATATTATTGGCAGATGGGCCGAATAGAACTTTGTGTATGAAATAATTATAATATAGTGTAGAGAGTAAGTGAAATAATAATTTGTTAGGTAAACAATATGATTTTTCAGTAGAACAAGTGGAAGATTCTTTGGCGAATTGAAGATTGAATTTTTATATTGGCTGTTCTCTTAGAAATGTAATAGTGTTTAGAGGATTAATTTTCTTGGTCTATGATAATCTTATTGTTAATTAACGCTTGTTTATCAACTGTTTTCTTCATTTTTAAAACGGCTACCTGAAATAAGCACCGTTTAAAGTTTGTTTTACTTCTGTAATTAATAGTTTCACTTACTCACATGTTGAGGTATATTATAAATAATTATTTCTAGTTTGTTTAAAGAGTTTAAGGTTGGAAGACTAATTATAAATTTGGTAATTACTTAATTGTGTCTGATTTTGGGTTTTACGCTGAAGGAATTTGAAAGTATTTAAGAGTATCGATTTATACTTTGATATTTCATTTATAACAGATTTTTACTACTTACGTGCACAACAAGTTTCATTTTAATTAAGCATTGCCTTTTTGTCGAAGCATTTGAAACGTAAAGAATATTTGCCGTTTTTTCAATTTTACCGATACGTTCAATTCTGTGTTGCACGGACTTTTCTTCAAATGAATATTTATGTGAGAGCATAGTGGTTGTTTAAATATATAGAATTAATATATGCAATGTATCAGTTGCTGATCTGCTTAAAGTTAAAGTTGCTCACATTTTTGTTGCTTACTTGTTATATTAATTAAAGTTTCTCTCTATTTCAGGAGTTCCAATGAATTAGATTCAAATTCGCAGTAGTATATTCCCGTAATGGTCAGACACATCGTTAGCCTTGCGAGCTAATAATCTTAATTCCTGGCTTCACAATGCCGAGCAAGGCTTGTGGTGCACAAAATAAAATAGAAATATTTCATAATTGCTTATAAATTATCTAATTGCAAAAAGCAATAGTTCACAGTGTTATACTAATAACTTTATATAATATTATCAGTTCTATTTAAAGTGTATGATATAAAAAAAATCATTTGGAAATTTTAGTTTCAACGCGTTAATTCTAAACTATAGTATGCACTGTCGGAAAGAAATAGAGGAGGAATAAGATAATTTATATTTTTACAAAAATTCAAAGCTCGCTACAATGTTTGTTCTTGTGGTACATCGTTGTTAGAAATTCTGATCCACTGATTAAGGGAAAGATGGGAAACAACGTCGGCTGCTTGAAATCGTCTAATTCCAAGAAGTACAAGATTGGAATACGTAATCTTTGGAAAACACAGGCGATACGTATCAGTTTTGAAATACAGATTGGCGCAATTCGATTGTCATTCGATATCCACACTGGCCATACAGTGCTGCTGCATTTTTTTCTTTCATCCGCATAGCAAATCCGGTGAATTTACATATTTATGAGAAAATCTCGATCTTTCTAACATGAGCTTTCGTTTACTACGATCCCGTGCCATATTGTGCGTTCTCCATCTGCATTTTCGAAACACCCGTGTCCTCGCGCGGGATATTGAACCGCGCAAGAAACGAAAATGGAATTTACACATTCTACAAGAACTGGGAGCGATTCGAGTTTCAATGTTTAACCCTTTTAGTGCCGACCCAAAAAATTGATTGAATTAATAACAAATGTAGTTACGAATAAAAAGAATTGTCATTTGACGATAGTCTCATGTAGAACACGCAACATGAAGCATAAACAGTGTATTTACAATTATCTGTTATATAATTCCTGACATCGCATTGGAAACTGAATATTAACCCTTCGATGTCCAGTGTTAGTACTATTGCTAACGACGATATATCGTCTTCTGGCACTAAAAGGGTTAAATACCAAAGCGCGCTTACAGTTCTAAAAAATTCACGTATTTTCTTTGTATAAAGATAATGCAAGTATTCAACAAATTCTAAGACAATTAAGACACTCCTTTTTACAAACGCGGTAGTAATAAAATTACTTAGGGTAGCAATTTTAAGAAACATGATCTCTGCAATAATTTCATAGTTTGTAAATTAGTTACAAATTATCAATATAGTGAAGTGATTTGAAATATTTCAGGATTAGGGCAGCATTTCATAATGTTTCTAAACGATTTTTTAATTTGAGTAGCTTTCAAGTTTTAACAAATTAAATATCATATTTTGTAATACGTAAATACTATCATTAACCCCTTAGCATACGATTTGTTTTGTCACTGCCTCCGCTATAGTTCAGAATTTAATTACTAAAAAAAGGAATCGATCAGTGATTCTTGATATACCGTATAATTTAACGTAATATTAATGTTAGAAAAATAATATTATCCTGTTGCATTTCATTAATATTTCGAATGGTTTTCGAAAACTTGAAAATTTCCTGTCTCATTTACCTCATGACGAGTGTCACTCGTCAATGTATGGCAAGGAGTTAAAAATAGTTCCAATTCTAACTATGAATAATATAACAATATATATATATTTTATTAAAAGATTTCTTTTACAAGGAACGTAATAGTTTATGCAGACAAGTAATTTATAGTTTGCAAAACATTGCTGAAAGAAGTTTCACATTCATATCTGTCGTAGGTAAATAATTATGTTAAGTTAAATGTTATAGGAATAATCGGTGATTGGTATCGTTAAATTAAATCAAACTTCATGTGCTTTTTAATTAACACGTTGAGCGCGATGACAGACTCTGGGGACTGACAGTGGGTTTTTCGTTCGGGCAGCATTGATCCGTGGGGCTGACAGCAAACTTTTTGTTCCGACAACTTTGGTTCATGTTATAAAACAAATATTATAATTTTAATGAAGTTTATTAAACCATTTTAAGGAAATATGTTGTTTAGATTTACACAGAGTACAAAAGGTAATGACCTGTCTAGCCAGTTTTCTATGTAAATTACAACATTTATTTTATAACCTTCATAATAAAACAAAAAGTTTACTGTCAGTCCCTGGGAACTGACGACGACTGAATGGAAAGTTTACTGTCTGTCCTGAGGGATTAACGTCGTGTTCAACATGTTAATAATATTCGCGAATTTGCAAGTACATTCAATGCTAACATGTAAGTATAAAATAAGTAAACTATTACCGAATATATAATTATTTTTATCTTGAATGTAACTATTTCATAAAAATGTGATTTTAACGAAGCAAATTTCACTTCAAAGTAAATAACGAAAGGGACGAAAAACGGTCGGCATACAATGTGTTTAAATAGGTCTCGGCAAAAATGCACAAAAATATCATCTTACTAATATACATGTACGGAATATAGCCGAAGTGTGGGGCAGATAGAACTATAAGCGTAAACATACGTGAACATAATGCTCGTGCGCCATTATGTACATACATGTAGACATGAGAGTGCAGTTATGAGGACGCTGATACAGGAATATCGCTGAAGCAACACATGAAACAGTCATTCCGTTGTATTACACGAAATGCGATAAAATCGTAAGTATTCTTCTCAGATACTGATTTTTGAATGTTAAACTTCAGCAGGAGCAATACAGGAATATCTAAACGATGCGATTACTTAAAAATCACGTGGTAAGTTGCATTTCTCGCTCTGTATTTCTTGCAACTTTTTGATATCAGAATATTTCGAATTTTCTTTTACAATATACCTAATGCCGATCGGTTGTAATATTATCATTAAAATTGCCTTAACTAATTAAAAGGAAAAAGGCATACCATTTATTTCCATTACATAAAATAATTGTTATTCCAAAATGAAAAATTTACTAAAAATAAAATTCAGTCAAATCTCCAGAAAAGTTCATAAACGAAGAGCAATATCGTTGAGCATTTTCCCTTCTCTTTTATCAAGCATAGTAACGAAGTATTCATAAACTTAAGCGTCTATTAAAAAATAACAAGTGTTTCAATGATTACTATAAATAATACCACGTTCATTACGTGGTACGTAGACCAAACAATCTCTCATTTCATCCCACCTACATCCAACATAGCTTACATCGAACTTAAAACAAACACCATTTCCACCGCATTACATTCTCCATTCCTTCCTCTCATTCATCTCAATTCTCGAATGCTACATTAACTCATTAAATCTCTTGAAAACTAATCAAGAAACCAAAAACTAGAAACCTAATAGCATTTAAAGAAAAAGATAACACAGTTAAAAAATACCAGTAACAACTTTCTAAATCACTTCAATGACGAATCTTCATTTCTGTCCATTTCAACGACATTGCATTCTTTATTTCTTCCACCCTCTCATTCATCTCAATTCTCGAATGTTACATCAACTCATTAAATCTCTTGGAAACTAATCAACAAACCAAAAACTAGAAAGCTAACAGCATTTAAAGAAAAAGATAACACAGTTAAAAATTAACATTAACAACTTTCTAAATCACTTCAATGACGAATCTTCATTTCTGTTCATTTCAACGACATTGCATTCTTTATTTCTTCCACCCTCTCATTCATCTCAATTCTCGAATGTTACATCAACCCATTAAATCTCTTGGAAACTAATCAAGAAACCAAAAACTAGAAACCTAACAGTATTTAAAAGAAAAATATAACACAGTTAAAAATTAACAGTAACAACTTTCTAAATCACTTCAATGACGAATCTTCATTTCTGTCGATTTCGACAACATTGCATTCTTTATTTCTTCCACCCTCTCATTCATCTCAATTCTCGAATGCTACATTAACTCATTAAATCTCTTGGAAACTAATCAACAAACCAAAAACTAGAAAGCTAACAGCATTTAAAGAAAAAGATAACACAGTTAAAAATTAACATTAACAACTTTCTAAATCACTTCAATGACGACTTTCCTTCAAACACTGTCGCTTACAGTAGAATGTAACACGATCAGGTAGCCTAATTAATTAGAATCACAAGTACCAGTCGTATCAACGAGAACACCGTAGCTCAACAGCACGCTGTAATTATCCCGATAACTCACCCAAGGTGCATCGACATAGTCGTGTTTTACCGGCGTTTCAGTGACAGTGCATACAAGTACACCCTGCCTCGAGGGGTGCGTTGTAAAAGGGTTGAACAAACCGGTCGTTGCCGAGTGTCGAGTAAGTAAAAACGAATACTCGTGGAAGTTGCGCGAAAGGGAGGACAAACAGATAGCGTTTGATCAATGGTTCACGGGGTGAGAAAGCTGTTGGGTTATTTCATAGGGAAAGTGATGTAGGTGGCAGGATTGAAGAACAGTTAGAGAAGAGTTTTAGGTTGTCGCAGAGAAGTCTAAGAGGGGTTACACGGAAATCTACTCAATGATTGAACCCAACGACGATACGATTAGGAACCTTTCTCGAATTTCTGATCGACAAAATGAATAGCGATTAAGTTGCCTTGAAATTCGACTAACTAAGGATATTTCGTGGAAACTTTGACCTTGAATTAGATTGCTTCGGTGGATACAAGGATTAGCTTTTCTACTTTGTTATCCTTTTGTAATCTATGGGTTATATCCTATAAATGATAATCTTTATATTTGCTTTATAGCATAAAAAAACTTGAAAATCTCTTTTGACAAAATTCCGATTTTTCATGGTACAAAATTTCTTGTAATGTGTGCTTTAATTATTGGATATTCCTTATTGTTACGGCGAAAGAATATAAGAATATAAATCAGCGTGTACTCTACTTTGTTCGCTATTGACATGTATAGCTTGACTTTACGTAACATTTATTGGATTTAACTTCCATCTTGAAAAGGTATCCAAGCCTTTTCTGCCTTTTCAAACAATTGACTACCCAGCTAACGCGATTCAATCGATTTTATAATCAGCCACACGTAATATTTAATTTCTGCAAACCTATTGTACCATATTTCGAACAATGAAACCAATGTTAAAGATAACCTGCTTTTTAATATAATTTTTCCCTGTTGAACGAACGTTAAGAGTATATGTACAGAAAAAATTTTGACATGGTATCCATATTTGCAATGTTAACGTTAACAAAGTTTAGTTACGTGAACAGGTACGTAAAATAAATTAATCTCCTTTTTTCATCGGCTGAAGCATAAAAATTCATGAAACAAACTCCTTCCATAATTTCAAACTGCAGAATTGTGGTTTTAAGCTTCCTATGTGTTTTTACACAGCTTTGTACCCTTTTATTTTTCGAACAACTGCCTTATTATTTTCAATTCCGTAATTGATCGAAATGCATACATGCTAAACGACACATAAATAAGTGGAAAAAAAGGTAGAAACTACCTTTTCGTTAAAACGTTAACGACGTTGCCTTGCCAGAACGTATTGTTCTCTTTGGGATTTCATATAAACTTTTGCAACGCGATATTCAATCGCACAGTGTGCATCGTTCTATCGATGCAAAAAGTACACGTTAAAAAAGTTTCACGGTGGACTTGGGCACATAAATCGTTTTATTCGTTCGTGCGCTCGTTTTTAATTGAAAAAACATATGCGTTACCAATCTGTTGCCTTGGCACAACTACTGGATTTTGAAATTATAGGAAAATCTTCTGTAAAAGATACCGAGGTTATTATTAAAGTTATCAATAATTTTGGAGTTTATGGTAGAGGAAGTTCTTTTCTCTGAGAAGGAAGTATTGTAATACTTCTTATCATGAATCGATTTAAGAATCAATAGAAAAAGTCGGAAGGAAGATAATTTCACCAATTACGTAAATCTAATTTTGTTAGCAGAAAGATCCATCTCTATTTTAAATTTATCAGAAGAAGCTGGAAATTCAGGAAAAAGATAGATAGCGGAAATTGGAACGGACGTGATTCTTATTCCTTCGAAGAATAAAACAGCGAAAAGTATTTCGCTTTGACTGCATCTTTTAATGGCTCTCTCTCACTCTTTCTCTCGACAATTTTTCTTATTACATTTAATTTAATATTCTCGTCCACCTGATTCTCATTTTATCCGTATAAATTTAATATTGATACATTAACGTAAACTTAACCTGCAACGCGATCTCAACAAATAGTGAACTTCGTAAAAGAACTACAACTTTAACCTTTTCCAAATTATCTTATCAATTTCCTCAATTTTGTCAATTTCGTAGTGAGCTAAATGAAAGTAATTTCCAAATATTTTCTATCATTGGTTATTATTTTTTCTCGTTGATGATAGCAACAGCTATATTTTCTGACGGATATTTATGTGATATAAAATCATTATGAAATTGGAAAGACGATATTAAATCGTTAGAAAATAAAATGAAGTCAAAATCTATTTCGAGTGCAGCTCGATATAGGACTGCAAAGAGTTGACCATTTTATCGAACTATAACTTGTTGGAAAATGCACGAAATAAATGATCGAAAAGACGGATTATCGATTGCAATAAAGCTTATTATTTATCAATAAAAATAAAAGTATTCAAGGAAATACGATCGTTCGTAACACGAACCTGAATATTACTTCGTACGACTACGACATCTCTGAGAATCTTCCCTTCGTCAGGTTTCATTTTACGTTACTGTAATGCCGTTATAAAACCCTATCCAAGAGAGAAGGTTTATTTCTGTCTTCATAGCCAGTTTAAGGCTGCATCTACAGATATAAGGCAATCTGATCGAATCATTCGATTCCTTGGAATGATAAAGAGTTAATAACGGAATATCTCTAAGCTGATTCTCCGTCGATGTTTAACCTAGGAAATACTCATAAACGTCAATTCCAACGGAATATACTTGCGAGGTGTTTATGTTCGCGTTATTGCCTCATAAAAGCAGACATTTTTTTTCTTTACAGGAATCTATCGTTCGATCGATGCCCTAAAGTAGTAAAAAGCAAACGTTAAAGTCGCTGTATTCTAACACTTATGATAACGCAATTTTCAAATTAATCAATCCGTTAGAACGACGATGGGCATAATGCGATAAAACATCCTTTGGGTAAATTAAATGGGGGTGTTTCTATTTTGAAGAATATTAAATGGAATTCTGATGCATAAGTGCTCAATACTTATTTTAAAAAGATCGTTCAGCGCTTTGATAAAACTTTTGGGATTCTCCTAACAATAGTGATATTATAATTCTAAAGGTAGTAGAGAAGTGGATTTTACTTTAAGATAAAGTAGTCAGTGTAAATTAGTAAAATAATTCTTAACGTCTCAGCATGATTTTCTGTCATAAGTAATCAGGAATGTCCAATAGCCAATGTAGACACATAAGTAAAATTTATATTATTCAAGCTAGTATTAATTTCATCTTATTTATCTAATTGTCAGATGGAAAACTTGGCAAATAGAAAATTAAGAAATAGAAAATTTGTAGAGGTGTCGTTTATGTGGGTTTTTATAACGATATGGTTATTTTGTATATTGTAAAAGGATTTTAGAGAAACGCTATCATAATTATGTGAAAGATTTCTATTGTATTGTACCAATCGACACTTATGAGTGTCCTTAGGAACCCGCCCGTACCCGCTTGCCCCCCCCCCCCCTTGGACCCGCCTGGACCCTCTCCAACCCGCCTGGACCCCCTTGGACCCGCTCGACGCATCTCAAACCCGCTCGGACCCTCTTGGACCCACCTGGACCCGCTCCAACCCACCCGGACCACCTTGGACCCGCTTGGACCCACTCGAACCCGCTTGACTACGCTCCAACCCGCTCGGACCCGCCCGGATCCTCTCCAACCTACCCGGAGCCCCTTGGACCCGCTCGAACCCGCTCCAACCCAGTTCGAGCGAGTTCGAGCGGGTTTGAGCGGGTCCGAGTGAGTCCAAAGGGGGTCTGAGGGGGTTCCTAAGGACACTAACAAGTGAAATTTGTACAATACAATAGAAATCTTCCACATAATTATGATGACGTTTCTCTAAACTCCTTTTACAGTATAGAAAATAACCATCTTGTTATAAAAACCCACGTAAACGACACCTCTACAAATTCTCAATTTTTTAATTTTTTATTTGCCAAGTTTTCCATCTGACAATAAGAAAACAATTTAAGTAAATCTATTTTTTAAAAATGTTTATCGGTGTTGAAGAGTTGAATCTGGCGCGAAACAATAAAAGAAGGAAGACATTGAAAATATATTGAAAATTGTAGTTGGCTTTGATTGTGTTATATTCTCTTAAATGAATATTCATTCTGTTCACTGCTTCCTTATTATTCACAAATATATTTAATATACGTTTTTACTAAGAAGTGTAAAAGTTATTTATCTTCTTACGCGACGATTTATATACTAACTTCTACAATCGGACACTTCTAGATGAAGACTTAAAAGGAATGCAAGTATAATTGTAACATAAAACATTTCAATTACTCTGCGAATTACTATTATCATGTGAAATATCTCCGCAGATACCGAACCTTAAATCATTTAGCAGCATCCAAAATTCATTAACCGAAGAATCGAAGCTGCTCGGATGTCTGTTTCAATAGTAACAAGAAGGGTAAACCTTCGGCTCCTAATTATAGAGGCGTTATTCAATTAGATACGAATCAAATCTTACCCTGCTTGTGCGACAGACGATGGAAATTACGATAATTCTCCAATGTCTCTGTTTCTCCAGAGTGAAAACAATTCCTTCGAATATATAATGTCCTACCGTGTCGTTGACTTCGATTCTCATTAATATTTCATTCGCTGCAATGCCACTCACGTTAGTATACCGACGCGTTTCTTCGTTACAACTTCCACCAGACACAAGTCAATGATTCTCTACTGATAAATATAATTTGCAGCGTTTTTCACTCTGACGCTGTCAACGCAAATGCAATTTGCACGTCGGGAATTTAACTTTACATCAATCTTCATCAACCGTAATTTCGTATCGGGACAACAGCAGGTTATAAGACAAGGGATATATCATCCATATTTAACTTTTTCTCGTTCAATCCACGTCACATTTGCAAGCTTTAAAACTTAAATGATCTTACAGAAGCTAATTCTACAATTAAGTACTCGTATTAATTCGTTTCATTCTTTTATATTTCCGATACATCTATTTATTATATTTTCAGCTGCAATCTACAATTTTATTTGAAGTACCGAACTACCGATTATTTATACTATTGTCTTAAAATAACAGGAACGAAAAAGTGAGCTGAATGTATTGTCGGAACGAAACAATTTGTTATAAATAATGCTTTTTACACATCTTTCCCATCTTCTACTTACAATGCTTTTTGTAGCACGTGTCAAAAAAAATCTTATCCTTCGTTCGCCCCAAGAATAGCGTATATTTTTGTCCCCTCCTTGGTACCCTGGCAGAGAGGTGATAGCCAAAGATTACCAAGGACTTCCACTGCCCTAACTTCCACAAATCCCCTGAAACTCGCACAACTCAAAAACTCAGTTCTCTCTGCGATTCACCGACAAAGATGGCAAGACCGCAACGCAAAATTGCCACCGCCACACTTTGTCGTGCCATTTTGTCTTATATTACACCACTTTCGTGAGCCATCTCTACTTCGTTTTCCGCACGCGCAACTGCGTGGGTATGCATGATCAGTGTCCGTACTTTATTACATTCCTTTTTCAAATATCTTCCTCATTCTTTCAAAGCCTCTCTTTTCCTCTCCACTTCAAAACTCACTACCTACAATTAGTTTTTACCCCTTGCCTCACGATTTGTTTTGTCACCGCCTCCGCTATAATTCAGAATTTAATTATTAAATTAAAAAGTTATCAGTGAATCTTAATATGCCGTATAATTTAACGTAATATTAATGTTATAGAAACAATATTATCGCATTGCATCTCATTAATATTGTCAATTTAATAGTTTTCGGAGAACTTGAAAATTTTCTATTCCATTTATTTGATCACTAGGGTCTCTTATTACTGTAGGACAAGGGGCTAACAATGCCGTTACCGGAAGTGTTATTTACAAAAAAAAAAACAAATAAAAAATATCGTTAAACGCAATTTTGCACTGACGGGGAAAAATTCTCACCAGAGCTCTGCAGAGGTGTCGAAAGTTCGATAAAACTACACCGACACCGCACTAGCTGGATATCGATGCGGTTATTAGCCGGTGAAACTAATCCTACCTAGCTTTTGCACCATAAACGAACGTATTAACCCTTCTATAATGCATAATCCAGGCTATGGGTTGGTGGAACCACTAGTAGGCGACCGCCATAGCGGCTTTCCATTACTACCGACCTACGCTCTCCACCGTACATTCATCCGTATACCTATAACTCTCTACCCTGCAACCGTGTAAACCTGCATTAAGTATTCATATCGTGAGATAACATCGCCGAATTCTGCACCTTCGTTGGATCAGCCATGCATTCATCCCTTTTAATACTCGCCATCTACCTTGGACCGGGTATTCTTACTTGGGAATGATTTTCATTTATGTGGGAACACGTACCGTGGTACGGTATGCAGCCGTGCATTCACGCTCTGCCTTTTCAGGATAATTCGTTTGACCGATTCTTTTTATTAGGTGACTGGAAAGTTCTCTCTTTCTTTTTCTATGCTTTCCGTTCTGCGGTTTTCCTCTTACTCTACCTGCATTTGCATGGATAAATGGGAAATATTGATTCTTTTTAATGTAACTGGGAGATGGGTTCATTGTGACTTCAGGAATTTCACAATTGAGGTGGATGAAGGGTATTATTGTAATTCATTGTGAATTGTTGAATACGATGGTTCAATGTTACTCGTGAGAGAATGAAAGAATTTTGTGGTTTCAAAAGATTTTAGTGGATTCGTTGAAATTGATTTTGATAATTGTTCTATTTGTTGGGAAATTATTTATTGCTTGTGATTATACGTACGTATGATTATTTGAGTAGATCTCGAATTTGATGGGACACGAATATGCAACTTTTATGCAGAGACAAATGTTAGTAAAGTGGAACTATATTATTAAAACAGCATTTTAACTCTGAACCATATCGGCAGTTTATGTACAGTCCGACAACTGCAAGATGGCTAGGTAGCGAAGGAACATCTCATTTTCAAATATCTATTTTCACCATTTCGTTTTTGGAATTCCAAAGCTTAGTCTTCTGAGGTCAACACTTTACTTTAGGACGCTAGATTTGAGGATTCTAAAAATGAAATGTCGGGAATACGCGATTGAAAGAGGAGAAGCTTTGCTAGTACCTAGTCATCTTTAAGTTGTCGGACTATATATTGTTACGAAGCACCCAGTAGATTCAATGTTACTGGGTAACGAGACATGTCAATTGTTTGTTAAATAAAAAAGAGTAGAGATTCTACGGTCGGAAGTCCTGGTATACGGACGTGTTCTCCTGAATAAAGGTTATCGCTTTTTTAATTGTGTTCTATTTAATTATGTCTGAAAGGACAAGGCGTGCGCGGTCGACTCGTAACAATATCTATTCTTACTGTAGCCGGTCATTTCACCCATATTTTTCCAAAAAAATGCAAACGCTTCTCAATTGAATATACAAAACAACGCAGAAAACCACTTTTAATTAATAATACAAAAAATATCTATTTCCATCTCATTCAATAAGTTATTTGACCACACAGTTAGTGTTAACACTTTAGCGACCGGTACTTTTTAACATCCTACCCACTTCTGATCGGTCACTTGCACGCAAATATTACCCTGATACTGATATCTCTTCGAAAATTGCAAAGTTTCTTCACTGAGTCCTTCGTATAGTTAACCGCAATGAAAAATAATAATTTATTAATTGCCGTAGCGACCAATTAATAAGATAAAAGCCCAAAAGTGTTGGGCCTGAAAAGTCGATTAACCGACTACCGGTCGGTAAAGTGTTAAGTAGAATTAGTACACTTTGTCTGATAATATAACACCATAATTTACGCTAGATTTACATAAGTAGTCAAATTGACGGGTTCCTACTTCTTTTATAAACATTTTCTAATTTTGCAGAAAATCTGTGCAATAGAGATTTGACATATATTGTATAATACAATAATTCCTTAACGAATAATTATCTTTGCCCCTCCCCTTTGATCCTTCTTTTTCCAAACTCCTTGTATAATATATTGTAGTGCAACAAACTTTACGCCTATAAATCTAGTATTAATCACGCAAAAGTTCTCGAACAAATGGTATTAAAAATTTCAACAAGATAAATAACAAAATCTTAAAAGTCCACATTGAAGAAAAAGTAATGTCTCTAAATCTGTCTTGGCTTTCCTCTTAAAAACATTATCACCCAAAGACCTCATAAATGCTTGCGTGTCAGGGCAATTCTTGACTCTTATTTAATTTGAAGGACAAATTCCTCACTTCAGTCGTTATCGCTAAGCTTCACACGGATTGCTGAGTTCGTGAGCGGACGTTAAACGAGTAAACTTTTGAAGGCTTAACAAACGTGATATGTGGTGTTGTAACTATAGGGTGCCCCTCAACCATGGAAGCGAGCAAGGCGGCGGTCTAACGATGATGTATATACTTCGGCAGCACGTCGGAGAGCGGTTGCAAGCAGGTAGTAAAGCAAACGCCTGGTCCAATAATTACGTAAATATCGGGGGTGCCGTTGTAGTTCCTCCAACGAGAATGATATAGAGCACCTTTGGGAATTCCTGCCCTAAGGATTTCTGTCAACTCACGACGCTATTATGGAAATATATAGCGCTAACGGTTTAATGGACGAATTTTAATTGTGCAATTTCAATTGATGATCTTTTCTACGCTTCGTTAACGGTGAAAAGTTTATTAGGGTTGTACGAAATTGTATGTGAACTCATTAAGGTCCAAAGTTGCGTTAACGCAACATTTCACTTTGAATTTTTTTTCGGGAAATCGGATTAATTTAATTTATATTTCAACCTCTGTCATAGTAGAAAAACATACCAAAGGCTTAATTTATACACTTTTGCTCTCTAATTGTTCATCACCTCAAGTTCCACCTTAACTTATTTCAATGCTTGGTTCTTTATGGGTTAATATGGAACAATTCCAGGTGGAGGTGATATGGTTAATTGTAGAATTTATTGTGCCGGTAATTGTGGAATCGATGTATGGTGTTTTTTCTTTGCAAAATTTGAATTTTAAGTTTTGCGAATTCAATTATATATGGTGGGATGACTATCAACTTTGTTAAATTGTTTAACTTCTT
Source organism: Cerceris rybyensis (assembly GCA_910591515.1). Lineage (NCBI taxonomy): Eukaryota > Metazoa > Arthropoda > Insecta > Hymenoptera > Crabronidae > Cerceris > Cerceris rybyensis. The sequence continues at coordinate 21,022,987 of OU342790.1, forward strand.
GCTATTTCGATAAAGGGGTTATAGTTTATTATAAATAAGCAATATTTTCAATTTTTCTAATTTTACATCGTTACAATTGTTACTTTGGGATTTACTAATGATTTTTCTACCCACATTTCACTAACAGTAAGCAGAAATGACAAATGTACGATGTGAAGCATTAACACTTAATATTTTCAAAATAGTGCATACAAATTTTACAAAATATCCCAAGCCATAACGTTTGCCAGTTTTATTTAGCTGAAAACGATTATAAACTTGACATTGAAAATTCGTATTTATATATCTTTCAATTACCTTCAAATACCACATCAATTTCTGAACCATGTCTCACGATTCCTATTACTTCGTGCATTTTCCACAAATACAGGTATGCCATAAACTGTCTGCCAGTTCGACATAACATAATACGATATTCCTGACAGTGATTTAAATCAATGGTAAAGCCAGACGTAACGCGATCCTTCGAGATCGTAATTTCCGTCGGAAGATTTCCGTGGATTTAACTTGAAAAGTTTACGAAGTAGAAACATATATTGTGGGGCCAGACAGTGAGAGCACAATGACATTAAACCCACCGCTAATGGTCTGCCGTGGGACGAGGTTGCAGGGTGGTTGCAAAGCAAACGCCCAGCCCAATAATTACGTAAATACCAACAACACCAGGGTGTAGTTTCTCACACGAGGATAATACGGAATACACGTAGTGGGATTCGTTTAAAGGATTCCTATCTTCGGATCTGTATCCACCAAACGATTCTTCTCTATCGTCGGAGCACAGTGTTTCGCAGTGTTCTAAGAGATATTATACTTGAGTCTATTAGGACGTCGATATAAATTATTTTTAATTTGTTGTTAAGGAATTTAGAGATTTTAGTCTTAAGAATTATTTCTTTTTAAGTTGCTTTTGTTTTGTAAGATTGTCTGACAAAAGGGAAATAGAATTTTTACCAATCTGTTACTGTAATTTTATCATTCATAGTGTAATTTGTTGAAATAGTTATTGTCTTTAGATCTGTACAGGGTGTAAAAAAATTAATGGTCATGGCTTTAAGGGGTTGTTCTACACCTCTGGATCGATGGAGATTTGCGAAAAAAACCGGCCGCAAAATTCGGGAAAGGGTAGCAAATTTTTTTTATTGGCTCATCGTATTCGTCTTGTTACGTAGGTAAAATGTCTGAGAGGAACCATGGGTCAGAAACGAACCGTTCTCTCGCAAATTAACTTTTAATTGGGCCTTCCGATTAAAATTTCGCCATTAGTTAAAGCAGAGGCGACGTAACCGAAGTTAGAAAATGGGGCACTGTGTCACCGTACCAGAAGAGAAGTGCATGTGTTTATGCTCTTCTCCCCGGGTTGGCCCTTGAGCGAACCCAACACCGAACGCAGGTCAATGACATTTTTCTAGTCATTTTCTATCTTCGTTTATGTTGCCTCTGCTTCAACTATTGGAGCTAGCAGGGGTATTTCATATGTTTCCTTTCGAAAGGTCGGTGACTCGAAGGCTGCCATATGGGCGAAATTTTTATCGGAAGGCCGAATTAAAAGTTAATTTGTGAGAGAACGGTTCGTTTCTGACCCATGGTTCCTCTCAGACATTTTACCTACGTAACAAGACGAATACGATGAGCCAATAAAAAAAATTTGCTACCCTTTCCCGAATTTTGCGGCCGTTTTTTTTCGCAAATCTCCATCGATCCAGAGGTGTAGAACAACCCCTTAAAGCCATGACCATTAATTTTTTTACACCCTGTACGTAAGAAACTATTCTGCTATATCGCCATTGTGCATTGTTTCACTATGTTCTAATTGTAAGAGATACCTAAGTCTATTAGGACGTCGACATAAATTATTTTTAATGTAAGTATTACTAAGAAATTTAGAAATGCTAATCTTGAGAATTATTTGTTTTGAAGCTATTTTTGTTTTGTAAGATTGACTGATAAAAGGAAAATTGAATTTTTACGAATTTCGTATTGTAATTTTATCATTCGTAGTATGATTTGTTTAAATAGTTATTGTCTTTAGATCTGTACCTAAGAAACTGTTCTCCTTCCTATATCGCTGTTGTGCATTGTTTCATTATGTTCTAAGAGACATTACACTTAAGTCCATTAGGTCGTTCACGTTAATTATTTTTAACTTCTTATTAAGAGATCTGGAGATTTTAATCATAAGAATTTCCTGTGAAGCTGTTTTGCTTGAACGATTGAAATGACAAAAGGAAACAGAGTTTCAATTACTTCGCTTCTATTGAATATTCAATAGACATCATTGTACAGGGTGTTTCTAAAGTAGTCGTCATGGGTTTCGGAGGTTGTTCTACACGCTTAGAGATTTGTGAAAAAAAAAACCCGTCGCAAAATTCGCGAAAGGGTAACAAATTTTTTTCATTGGCTCATCGCATTCGTCTTATTACGCAAATTAACTTTTAATTGTGTCTTTGTGATTAAATTTGAGCTGAATAAGTCAGGTTTCGAGTTCTCCAACCTTTTGGAAAGAAACACACGAGATATAAAGTACGTCAGTAATTTCAGAATTCTTCGTCAATATTTTAATTCATATTTTTTTAAATAAATCTAGTAATCAGAAACAGCGAAAGTACTCTTGATAAAGAAACCACTGAGGTTGCAGTGAATTTTGTTTCATTAAGAATGAACTGGTTACTCGTCGTCGTACGAGATATTCCGAACAAGAACCTGGGCTTATGTGCTGTATTCGTAATTTCGTAGTCTCCGGTATAATTCGCGGCACGACAGGAAGATTCGGGAATGAATTACTGTTATTTCGATCCATTTATATTCCACATTTAGGCTGTCGAGCAGCGTAATGAAATTCTCCGAGAAATATGGTGTATTCAAATTTGATGTGGCTTGTATCTTGAGGAATAAAAAGCAATAAGTTTCTTCCGTCATTTTCAACTCAATATCATAATTATACTCCAATATTTAATTTGTACTGTGTCGATCACTGACGATCAATCGTAAATAATAAAAGTAAGAAAAATCAAAGTTAACTTCTAGTTTAACACTAGATTTACGGACGTGAAATCTGTTAAACTGCAATATATTAACACTAGAACTACCGGCGTCAAATTAACATATTTTAATCAATTAAATAAGTACTTTGAAAAAGGGGGAATTAAGCGGCCGAAAAATTTGATCGATTGGGTGATTTACATTCATCGATATAGACGTAGAATATTAATTCTATGACTCTTATGTAAACTTGGAGAATTTTTGAAAAAATTCTGTACCAGTCATTTTGACTGGTTTGGTAGTTCTAGTGTTAAATAACAACTTTGAAAATAGAGGGATAAAATAGCGAAGATGATAATCCATTTACTAATTTTTATATTATAAAATACACGTGAAATATCTACTGTAAGTAAGTACTCCTTCTCTGCAAATTTGAAAAATGCTTATAAAAAAAATATGAGGCCGTCAATTTGATAGATTCCGTAGAACTAATGTGAAGACTAGAACTACCGAAGCAATCAACATTCCTGGTTTCTACAATTTATATGAAAAATCACAGTTACAGGTGAGTTTTACAGTAAATATTTTAAAACTATATAATAAAACATAAAAAAACTTATTTAATCATCCCTTTTCATTTTGTTCCTCCTTTTCCAAATGGACTTATTTAATATATTTTACAATAACATTTTTATCATTTGTAGTTCCAGTGTTACAGATTGAAGAAAATTGTATTTTTTCGAAAATTTCATACGTAAAATTTTGCTTAAAAATTGTACTGATATATCTAATTAATTCAGGAATCATTCCTTTCAATAGGAATCTCCCTTGCATTTTTATAAAGAAAACAAGAGATATCTTGTTATGTCTTAAAGTAAATTAGAATGTACTGTTTTCTCAATTCATGCGATGAACAATGATCAATAAAGAATTCTAAGAGTATCGAAGAAAAATACAAATTCGATGGTGCTCCTATTTCACGAATTGAAGGACGTACAAATTATTTGTCATTTGCATTGCCCATTATGCCGTGGAATATTCAACGACTATAGGGGGGGGCAAAAAAATCTCCGAGCAATTTTTGTGTAAATTGGATGTCGGAGGGCTGGCGGGGAGAATAACAAGAGGTTAAGAGCGACGAACTTTTTAACGCGAAGATTCACCGAGATAAATGTTCTTCGTCTTTCCTCGTTTTACTTTGTTTTCTTTTGTGCTTGATGATTAAGCATAAGAATCCTTCACGAGAAAACAATTCGTTAGCAATTATGTATCGAAACAGCAAGCAGTGAATCTCTATTACTAAGTTAGCTGAAATTAAGGAAAAATGCAAAGTGTTATCTGCGACTTAAATTACTCTGGTGTATTTGTGTTAAAGGAGTGTACAAAGTTGAAATAAAAGATGAGACTTTTCAGATATATCTAAAAACATGCACGATTTTTAAATTCCATTTTAACGCCTTGCTGTGCCATTTCTTTTATGATTGGATAAACAATAACTTTGAATTAATTGCTGAAATAACAATCCATTTCTAATTTCGGACACAGTACATGATTTAACGCAATACTAAATAGCATAGAATTCATTTTATTTGATCGTGACTCCCTGATATTTTTTATTTAATCATTTTTGGAGCAGTTAAAAATGGATTACATATTTCATTTATTGCGTCACGGCTGTCACTCTCTAATGGATGACAAGGGGTTAAAAGTTCGCAAAAATTGAATTAGGTAAAATGAAAAGGAATGACACTTGTCTACACGCGTCTGGCAGGATATTTTGAGTGTAATTTCAATTACAAATTATTAAAAGCTGTTCATTTATCACAGCCGAGGTATACTTTGCGCAATTAGAAAGAATAAATATTCTACATCTTTCTCTATAATTAAATTTGTTGACACTATAAAAGAAAAGTGACATTTCTTTTCGCTTTACCTAAAATGTTTTTAATCTTCGACAATATTATACAATATATTGCTAAAAATTATATTTCATGCTTCCTGATTATTTCTTCATACAATTAAATGACTAGGATTTTGATGAAAATTTAACCCGTCTAATGGCACGTACGCGAATGCTTAATTCAAGAGACATCTATCACATTATCCTAATCAAATGTAATTCCTCTCATGTATTTCCGTATCTGATATATCACATGGATAATTTAACATCCTACGTGTCTGCGTTCGATTACCTGTGGATTTCAATGTGTGGAATTTCTGTAGAAATTCTGCACAAATTGCTGACCAATCCAACGATCATTCCTCGCAGTGTAAATCGTTAAATACTCTCTCTCTCTCTCTCTCTCTCTCTCTCTCTCTCTCTCTCTCTCTCGTTCTCTTCTAAAGAGGTTGTTTCGAATGCAGTAAACCTCAGATGTTGCTCTAATCGAATCTAACCTGGGATAGTCTCCAATTTAGGAATGCCGTGGCTGCTTCCGCTCTGCACATGCACACGAACATATATTCTCTTTCGAGTATTATATTAGCAAACCAGTAAGCAACTGTGCATGCATGTGTACGTGATATTATATTGTTAGAAATAAACTCAACGCGCTCGAGTTTCAGATAACATATTCGGCTGAATTAATGCTACCAATTTCTACCAACGTTGCTGGTGAGACATTTGTAGTTCCTTTCGTTTCCGTATATCGAAGAAAATTGAAGCTTTTAAAAGAGAATCAGAGAAGCAAGCTCTGGGAAATTTGAGATATTATTGACACGTAGTGAAAATAAAATCGAACAACGAAAATGGATTATTGTGTTTTTGAATATAAGGTATCATTGTTTGGACAGTTTTTTGAGAAATTAGTTCGACTTTAAGAAAAGAAACAAAAGTTACATGTTACCTGAAATATCAGATTATTAGAAATAAATACTGTAATAATCAGTCTCTATATTTGAAATACTTGTGTACTTTATAATAAACAAGTTTAATTACACAGTAATCCCTTTTCATTTCGATCCTATAATTAAGTAAGACAAAAGAAACTTAGTATATTGTATATTTTAACTAATTATATTTCAAGTTACAATTATCAATACTAACTGTCTTCGCAGTACATGTAAAAAAAAAATAGACTACACTTATCTAAATATTTTCTTCAGGGTGAAGCTTCTCGTCAATTACAAACGATTTTTACTAAGCCTGAAAAATAATTATATCCGATTTTAAGTAATAATTTCATTTAAAAACAAGTAGATTTCATTCAGCTAAACTGTCTTTACCGTAAAGATATCTCATCCACATTCAGAATTCAAAAGTTGTAAGCGACAAGTTGAATTACGTTTCGCTTTCACGAAGATGGTAGCATCAGTTTCTGTTTACTTTGAACATTTGTTTTATATGTGCTTATCGTGAAATTCAGTTTTAAACACTTTGCAGGATAAGTTCGGAAACACTCCGAACATCGTCGTTATCCGGGGGAAATAAATTTCGTAACATGGCGGGTGTACGAAGTTATCTCCGACAAGTCGGTGAAGGAGTTAATATCCAATGAAGTACAACTGCTGTAATGTATGAACTAGACATCGTCGGTGGACTTTCAAAACGATGGATGTATATACACTATGAATGAAAATGTTGGGCTCGAGTTCCCTTGCCAAGTAGCAAATAAACGTGCTTCGATTTTAATAAGTTCTCCGCAGATTCTAAATATTCTATGTTTACAAAGTTGGCTTATACATTTTGAATTATTGAATACATGCTGTTTACACATTTTGGTTTACGCATTTTGAATAATTGAACACCAACATGTATATTAATTTAATGTGAAAATTACATAAAATATATTTGGTAATATTCGATACAGTTTCTTGATAATAAATTGATCTCCTGTTAAATTTATATCTCAGTCTTGTATTTAACTCTCAATGACGTCGTATGACTTTAACGTAAGGTAAGACACACCTAAGTTTCTATTATTCAAAGTGAAATTTTTGCCAAACATTATAATTAAGATCGTGAAAGTTGTGAAATTCTTAACAATTCCATGTTTAAAAACCAGGTTTCATTTATCATTTAATATTGCACTTTCATCATTTTGTAATTGTGCTATCGTGAAACTGATCTTCAGATACCACAACTTTGGTCTATAAAGGGCTAATGATACTTATAAGATAAAAAAAATTTTTTATTTTTACTTGAGAGTTGCAAAATCATTTTAAACCTTTATTTGAAATTGAAGTTTTCGTTTAATACCTATCTGTATCTCAAAAACTACGTGCTGTATGTATTATATCTTCATTGTGAAATATTATTATAACTTATCATTCCTTTGGAATTTCCTGCAACTTGTTTTCAACACTAGTTCTACGTAAACCGTCAAATTGACAGGCTCCTATTTTTTATAAAAATCTCCTAAAATAGGGAAGTAGAAAGATTCCATTCTTCTTTCTTCACAAGTTATCACTTCATGTTTGAATATACATGTTATTCCACTGCACACTGTTATATTTTTATACAAACTTTATCTTGTAAAGATCATCCGGACAAATATTAGCCAATATTACTTTGTAAATGAAAATTTTAAAAATAAAGTTGTTGCGGAAAGATTCTATTCTTCTTTCTTCACAAATTATCACCTCATGTTTGATCATACATGTTATTCTACTGCACACTGTTATATAACAGTACGTCAATTTTAACAAAATAGTTTAAATTCTGCAAAAACAAAATCTCAATTATATGTAGAAACGTGATTTTATGTAAGCTGTACTCGTACGAAATACTCGTATATCTGTAAAGCATGCCCATATCCTCTTCTCCGATTTTTAATATAAATTCAAATAACTCAACCGAACTGTACGTCCGAGAAAGTAGGACACAGATGCACGAAGCACGGAATGAAAATTGTTAACAGACTATACTGTAGTTTTTAATACATTCGCATCGTGGTTCACGTCGGACGATACACCCGAAACTTTGACACTTGAGTTCTACAGGAAGAGAAGTTGTCGAAGTGGTCTTTCATGAAATATTAAAAAGGACAGCCCTGTGAATATCAGACACCGATAAGGAATTTAATTGCTGCCAAGTCGCTGCGCTCGGTGAATGCACATTAAACAAGTGACGGTGAACAAACAATTAAACCGACGATCTGCAAAGTTTTCCTTTTTTTGCGCGCATCTCATTAGCGTTAAGTTTATACATACATGCGCCACTTTAATTAAGCTTGTTATTCGATCTCATTTCTCTGTTATTTCTAGCACGTATCGAGCAAAAAATTGTATCGCGAGAGAAATTCATACGCTGCTTTTCCTACGTATTGGATAAACACTTTGTGGATTTTTGTTGTTTTTCCTTTTTCCTTTTTTTTCGAGAATACCTATGTGATTGCATTGTCATAGCTGAGAGAGTAATTGCATACAGTTCTATGTATTATAATGATAATTATAATTCACAGGCATGACGAAAAATTCCAAGTAAATTCAGAATTCGTGGGAAAGTTTTCACGCGAAAAACACTCTGTTATCGCTGATGTAATTACTTCTCTCGTTTCTACGGGGTAATTCTAATTAGGGAATGAATTTCAAAAATTTAGATAAGTAACGCTATTGTCACTTTTGAAAGTTTTGATATGCGTACAGTGTAATTTAACTTGGGGAATTTAATGTTGTTGTTGCCAAAGTTAAAATCAAAACGAGGAGCGAATGGAAAAATTCGTGAATGAAACACTTGACTTTTTGTAGTAGAACACGAATTATATCTCCTTTCCGAGGAGCAAATTGGTGAAAAAATTAGCAATTCTGCAGGGTTATTGAAAACATTTTCACTATTGAAAACAACTAGACTATATATAATTTTTATTAAAATTTATATTGGTATTACTTTACATTAGATTTACGGACGTTACATCTCTTACACTGCAATATATCAGATAAGGATTTTGAAAAAAGAGGGATCAAGAGGCAAAGATGATAATTAGTTAAGTACCTTTAAAATTATAAGACACGCGTAAAATACCTACTATACTGATCCTCGAGAAACTTAAAAAATGTTTATAAAAAAGTAGGAGTTCGTCAATTTTAGATTAGGGATATGCTAAGAAAATGTGACCTTTACACAGCATTACAATTAATTGTACTTGAAAAAATAAAATTTTAATTTGAGTATTTGCTAATGGCTGACAATTTAAATCGTCACAGACTGGTCTCAATCCTCGGGTGATATTATTATTCTCTTTTGAAGTCCAGTAGCACTTTCATGATAACAGGCAACTGAATCATAAAAATTTTGATTACTGTTACATGCACTTATCTTACAATAAATGATTTTAAATCGATAAATTATAATTTTCATAAAATTATCCAAGTGTATTTAGGATAACGAAGTAACTAAAAAATAATTTTTACCTCCTGAATAATTGCACATCTGAGAGATTAAAATTACCTCTTAAATTTTACTAAATTATCGATTTATCAAAGTGCACTTCAGCAGGAAAGATAAATTCTTCGTTACTGACCCATACCTACTGTAACTTCCTACAAACTTTCGTTAAATTAAAATTCTACAACATCTCCTCTCCTAACAAACTCTCGAGTGATATTCACGCGAGAATATGTGTACAACAATAAAAACTAAAATTCAAACTTCCATTATACTAAAAAAGGAAAAAAAAAATTAATTATCGCAAAACTCGCCCTCCCGAGTTTTACCTCGACAAAGAAACGCATACGTATAAACATTGGAAAACAATTCTAGAACATTCCATGAAATACCATAAATTACTCTCGTTTTCAAGTGAGAAAGAACTTCCCTTTTAACGAGAGGGCATTTTTCATACGCCGGAAAAGGCTCGCGGAGTCGAAATGGTTGGCTTCAAAAGAAAGCCGCGAAAGGTAAAGGAGAATTCGAGCATTCGTCGTAAAGGTCTCTCGAGGATTATTCCGTTCTCCTGTCGCGCGAAGACGAGGACGAACTGCGAGCCCGTTTGAGAAAGTGTGTCGTCGTTGTTCCATTTCCCCTTTAAAAATACGGACAAAGGGGAGGGCAAAAGTGCAAGGCGCTTTCGCACAAACGAGCAGACAGTCGAGATCGGGGATAAAGCAGCGTCTATTCTTATTCACGACGCACGAGTAGTGCATGAAAGAGGACCGCGTTAGCTGGCACGAGTGCCAACTGGAGAGGAACTGCCAGTTGCGAAGAATAAGTACTGCTGGCTTTGTTGAAATTCGTCACCGCGGTTTTGGAGAATTAAGGACTTATTAACCCTTTACACTCGGATGTCGCCAATACAGGGATACCATATATTCACGTCGCAACTCGGATGTCGTTGATATACGTGTAATCTACTGTACATGTTAATAGTTTTATAACTTGCTTTACTCCTTTTCCGGAGGACATGTGCAAAGTTCTTCCTTTTTAACGCATAGAGTTAAATGGTACCAGAAGTCTCTATGCTGAGTAAGTAGTTTAGAAATAATGGAAAATTTGTTGAAAGAAACTCTTGCAACTACCCACCTATAAATATACGTCTTAACTCGTAATGGCGAATGTGATAAAAAAATACTATTTCAATTTTGTATAATTAAAACTAAGCTTGACCGAGAGTGATTTATTTTTTCGTTAGAAGCACCTAAATTAAATCAAACTCTTTGGGAGTATGTATCCTGTTATATATCCTGGAACCAAGTCCCAGAAAAATTTGGGTTAAGTTAGGCGCCACCAACAAAATGAATTAGTGTTGGTTGGGCATAGTTTTAAGTAAGGGCACAACTGAGCATTGGAATTATGTTTTTTTTGTCATTACGAGTTGGATTTATATAAACTCGATAGTTAATTTGCTAAGTATTCAAGAATTTATCAGATTTACCAAACTTACAATTAGTGATGATTACATATGTATATATATAAACCGGCAAGTATGGATAATGACCGGATTAATCAAGTTTGCCGTAAAATAACTAATTTAATAGTATTGACACTTTTTCTTGTATTTTTGTTGAGTGTATGCATCTTTGGACATACAAAATGTAATTTCCTAGAGCTCTTCATAAGTCGTTAACTTGTACCCTCTTCACAGAATTAGTATTGTAGAGATTAATGTACATACACGAGAGTTGGTGTATGAATGCATATTGAAGTGTGGGGTGTAACAACTAAACTAACCAGGGTATATTACAAGACTTAACAGAAATGAAGGAATTATTTCTCCAGGAATGTTGTCTCCGTCTTCTTTGATGAAGTGTTTCATTATTAAAATACTTGTTAAGAAATATTGGACGAAGTAGTAATTTGTTAGGGCAAATTAACATAATAGTGCCTTAACACTTTGCAATCGATATATTTTTCCATTGGGATCACCAGCTGGTTGGAACAATATTAATATCTTGCAGTTAATTATCCGTAAGATATTTGTAATAAATGTATGGATATTTAATAACAAATAATATTTCGAAACTAACATATTCTGTTTAATATTGGTCGTAGTGCATAAAAGTACAAGTTTAAATTTTTTGTAATTTGCGAACTCTAAAAATCCCTCTAACCTGCTCCGTGTTTCGGAATCAAAATATGTATTTATTAAATTTTTAAATCAAATTTCATCATTGTAAACTGATTACAAATTTCTTTCGCAACGTGCATAATTATATTATTTTAAAATTTGAAATAAATGCCTATTGTTAGAAACAGATCTTAAAAAGTAATTAATATTTACAGATATTGCTGATCATAAAGTAGCAAGTGTGTACACAAAACAAATCATGGTGCAATCCTGATGACGCCGATATCGACAAATCGATATTGATCCGATACGGACAAATTACAAATGTCGTAGCGGTACTGATTGCAAAGGGTTAAATCATCTATAGAGAACAAGGAAGTGAACGAGCAAAACAGAGTGAGGTCTGAAGATCGAAAGGTTAAAGTTGCGGCAAAGTCAACCGTTTCTGCCGAGGCTCGCGTATCGTATGTTTACATCAATGATTGCCAAGACCTTTGGTTATAACTTTCGTTATGGTAGAGTTAAATATGTACAAGATTTTCAATGGCAATCAGTATCGCAAACTGCAAATGCCTCTGGCAATTTTGATTGTTTCTGTTGACAAGTAATAATCATGGAATACGTAAAATGTGGTTCTAATGGAATAATACAAGATATAAAACTCCTTACAAATACTTTTGCTGTTTCTCGTACTCGTTAACAAGATTTATATGTAATTTAAAAAAAGTTGAATGGAATTTTACCAGAATTGAGACTAAAAATCTTCTTGCTTACGGTGTAACAGGAATAATAATAATATGAAGCGTTAAAACTTTTGAATTGATTATTTCCTTTTAATATTATAACTGTTTTGTTCCTATTGCATACATACGCTGAAGAATATATATACTTTGAGGGAAATTGTATTATAGTTCACTTTAAATAGAAAATACGTTCGTGAAGTTTGCTGTGTGGTAACGTTACACACAAGTTACAGTAAATAGTAGGAGGTATATGGTTGAGCAAGTCTGAGTAAATATTAGAATAGAGGATTCTCAAGGGGATTAAAGAATAAAATTACTAATGCGTTTATGCGTAATTAACATTAGCCAAACATAGTTTGCCACTTGTTTAAAATAGCAATGAGATGTGTACTTAACAACTGCGATTACGTTAACTGTTGTTTTCATTGCCAAAGGGATTATAACTAAAGTTGAAGCTCAAGTTAAAGTTACACTGTAGGTAGCACGATATTGTATTATATCGTATAATGCAATACGTGATTGTACTCTGGTAACGTAAGTTTCGAACGAAATGTTATCGTGAAACGCAATATGTTTGGTTAAACAATGAGGAATTCAGTAAATTGTAAATATGAACAGTTCATTTAATCTTAGATCAAATTATAGAGCCATGGAATTTTCACAAAAACAATTTGCTCAACTCAGAGAAGAATTAGAGAAAATTAAATGTTATAATTACGTGCTCTTGAAGAAAATAAAATGGAGAAGTTCTACAATCCATAGAATCTTTCCGTGCGAACAAACGATCATTAAGAACAGATTTCCGTTTTTGTGTTTGACGATTTAAATCATTTTATGTTTCATGATCAAATATTCATCAAGTGAAAATGTTTAACGAATGAAATACTTCCCGCGCCACTGAAAATGGCTCGGACTTAGAGAATATTATCATAGATTACCAGCTTTGCAAAGATGGACGGTACTTCTGCCATTGTCACAGTTAAGTCCTTACAAGATTACCTAATAACCATACTTCTCGGATAACAAAACTGCTAACACGTTAACGGTGTCTTACACAATAAATAAATGTTCAATCTATACTTTTGTTATCGATCAACCCCACAACCAAGGTCGTTTCAAGATTCGAAGTGGAAATGAAAAGTCATATGACAATTAACATTGAATCAGAAGAGTTCAGAATTAGCAACGAAACATTTGAAGAAATAAATAAATAATTAATTTAACTAATTAGTAATTTCGTTTTACTATTTTTATTTCTAATTTGACCTTAGCCGTGCAGGGCGACATATTTTCAAATCTCCCTAATTTCTCTGAGCTGCTAAATTGCGTTTTATCTTTAACATTTAAAGATTTACAGTTACCTTAATATTCAGCTTTGGTGTGAGACGTGAAGGTACAATATCGAAGAAGCACCCCCTCTGCACAATAACCGCACCACTGTTTATAACACTTATATTTATAGAAACTTCAAGAAGAAATGGCTTCCGTCAGCTTCGTAGATCGAAATCTTGTTTTTAAGGAAATACACCTATCCCCCGATTTATACAGAAAGTCTACATTTCAGAATACTTTGTAAATAGACACCGTGGTCTTTAACCCTTTGCCCTCCGAACTAACATTGGAAATGCAATACGAAAATTAAGGTAAACATACATTTCTTAAGAAGTTGCGGTGCATTAAGTTCATCCTCTGTAATCACTAACACGTTCGAAGATCCCCTTAGAGGGGGCAATCGAGTGTTAAAATATTTCTTTTTAGCAAAAATACCTGCTAGAAATATTTTTCTTTAAATCCGTTATTTTCAAAACTGTGTAAATAAAACACCATGTACATAAAGCACAGTGAAAATGAAACAACGTATAAGCAAGTCACTGTATAAAAAAAAGTACCGTATAAATAAAGCATCGTATAAAAAGAGTACCGCGTGAATAAAGTACCGTGTAAATAAAGAACTGTTTAAATGAAGTACCGTATAAATTAGGGGACAGGCGTGTTAACCGCGCAGTAGTACGTCCCAACGCTACGATGTTGTCGCACATACTGACTGAGCGCTCCCCACTCAACTCACTGGCCCGTAGCTGCGCGCGCAGCCCGACAGGCCGTTCATTGGCATGTATCACTCGTACCGATACTTTTATCATTTTATGTACAATTACACTTGCAATTATGATAATATATAATTACAAATATAATTTTTTAATCAACATACTGGTAATTAGCTTGTTAAACTACTTAATTTATTTAATTATGATACTAATAACGTATTTTATATTATATTACTACAGTGGAGATCTTCTTATTTCCAATATCGTTTCTCCGAAGTTCTTCTTAATTCGATCCCCTCCAATGGTCCTCCGTCAGGAGAGAGGGTGAATAAAAAGAGACAGATAAATGACATTCTTTCGCCTTTCCTCGTGTGTGGTTTGGTTTTAACAAACATAACCTCCAACACGAATACACAACCGCCATCACGTGACGGGTAAACGAAATGAGGGGAATCTTAAAGAGCGGGGAAATAACTCCGCCCAAAAAACGAGGGGAAATCGAATTACACGCTTCGAAATAAGAGGATCTCCACTGTATACAAAAAGGTAAATAAATAGAATAAAAAAAATATATCAATTATTATATTATATTTGTTTTGTCGATGTTATAAATCACATTTTTCATTTTTTCAAAATTTTTCGATTTTTTTTCGGCTGTACAATGAGTTTTGTGGAATGTAGTTGTGAAATTATTAAATGAAATTTTGGGTGTGGCTTGAAATGGAGGTCTAACGCCGAACGAGATGTTAAGCGGATGTTTCTATTAACAATAAAAGGTCAATGACACTTCTAGGGAAGATCCGCTGATATCAAAATAAACCTAAAAATTCGTGCTCGAACAGTATTTTTGTGTCCTTGTAATGTACACGGATCTGTATAACAATTTTAGCTTAACATATAATTTTATACGGCTAAAGAAAGTGAACTACGTTAAATAATATTACTAAACATTAATATGAAGTAAAATATAATGAATATGGCTACATGTGGATATCATGTCATCTCTTTTATACATTGTTCGAAGTAAATATAAAATGCTGTTGCAAAAATTTTACAAAAATGAATTATTTTGTCGTTTCAAGCGATACGGCAGTTCGGTCCAAATATTTACATACGAAAGCGTACTACAGTGTGTTCGGTAAACACATGTAGCAGTCCGTAGAGTGCAGGTAATACATTACACGTATTCATTACGATGGAGAGTGTAGGTGACTACCATTTTTCAATATTTGCAATGTTCAATACCGATATTATTTGCATAACCTGACACAAAATTCCCTATGGGAGCATTACATATCCTGTCTGTATTTGTTATATAACAATGGTACATTCATGAAACAACATGCATATGAACGAGATATCTTTGAAAACACTTTTATAAATATAGAATAATATTATAAATTTAATCGTAAGTATATTTCATATTATTACAACTACTTATATCACTTATCGCGTCTGTATTCTATTTATTCGATCGATGACACCTATAAACGTATTTATTTGATAATTTTTCTAATTACACAAATTTTAATTACACTTTCTTCAATTCTCACTTCAGCAAATACAATACATACTCAGTTATTTGCAAATGAATTTGTCACCTAGTTGTTAATTAATATAAATTCATTACAAAAATATTCCAAGTGGTGATATTTCATATTGAACATTATTAATATTTACTGTAGAATACTTGACACAGATCTACACCGGATGCGAAATATATTAGCATAAATTATGACGTAAAGTTCTTTTTAAAATAGGAAGGGAAATATGAATATGAAAATAATTCTTACAAGGCAACGTGTCGTTGAATTTATTCTACTTCTATGAAAGTTCAGAGGAAATGCTTTAAAACGGAACAAGCAGCGATACGAGCAGTTCCTGTTGAAAAATTTTACATTCTCATCGAATTCTACCTTCCAGAAATGTTGAAAGCTGAAAAAAGTGGAATTTAAAAAATTCTTTCGTCGAGGTGTCAATGGAAAAAGAAATTTCTGTTGCAGCTTCAATTTAACAGTATTATGTTTCATAGAGTAGCACTGTATATTATCACTTTCCTGCTTTTAAGAAATGAGAGATGAAAATAAAACCGAATAGTCTTCATTATAAATTTCTCATTTGCAAAACATAAAATTTACTATTATCCGCATTACGGAAAACGAAGTTGCACGTAATTTCGCTCATTTGTTTTTATCGTTAGTTAATCAAAATTAATTTTGTAAAATTCTCTGTTGCGTGATGGTATTTTTATTCGAGAAGTTGAATATTTAGTGTTGCCCATAGATATATCAATGAAACAAACGAAATATTTTTAATTTTTATACCTGAAATCAATTCGAAAATTATCAATAATAAGCAGACTGATATATGCACAAGTTCACAGGGTTTATTGCCTAAATTTAAATGAATCCAATATTTCTCTCATTGTCAGTCGTATTTCTCTGTATCATTAAAAGCATCGATGATAATTTGTTTCTCTTACCTAAATCTCTCTCCTTGTGTAACAAAATAAACAATATATATCGGAATTAGCATTTCGGGTTCTGGTAATGTGATTATTATATGAATTGAAAGGTTAATTAAATAAATAATTATGCATGTGAATGCATTTCCGCAGATAAATTACAAACGTGCTTTATTATATTATCGGTGCTATTAGATAATAAATTCACCTGTTCCAGTTTGGGGAAGAGGAAATTCTACAGCTATCTCGATTTATGCAATATTATTTATTTATTTTCCTATTATACATTTTTATGCCACGATAACAGAACTCATAAACTTACGGTTAATTAAGATCTACAACTTCAAATAACACAGACAGCAATTATTTTACAACTCTGACACTGTACGATATCAATAAATTTTTAACCCCTTGTCCTACAATAACGAGTGACACTCGTGATGAGCTAAATGGGATAGGAAATTTTCATGTCTTTCAAAATCTATTAAATTGAAATTATTAATGAGACGCGACGCGATAATATTATTTAATGTATAACATGATTATATTAATATAATATAATAACACGAATATTACGTTAAATTATACGCCATATGAAAAAACACTGATCAATTTTTATTTTAACAATTAAATTCCGAATTATAGGGGAGGCAGCCACAAAACAAATCTTGGGGCAAGGGGTTAAGGAATATTTACTTTCATATCTTTATTCCAAGTAATTTAAAACATATTCACATTCTTTCAATTTCCTCAAAAATTTCGTTACCAAAATTCATTTCTATTTTTACAAATCTATGTTTAGAATAATTCAATTACTTCTGTACAAAATAATTACTACAAAATTCGGTTACAACTTCCGCCCCTTTTTGTTCGTCAAAGCCACGATATCTTGGCATCGATCAATGCCAATTTCAAGCAAACCCTTTCCCGTATTTCCGTCGAATAGATCATCAGCCGTATCTTTAGTCTTATTCCTCTATATACACCATAGTATCCCCGTTCCTTCAGCGACATTATTAACCCTAGGGACTTTATAGCACTCCGACTCATTGCTTCCCTTAAAAGGACGAATCTTACATCGTCCAACCTTTCTGTACCTTTCCACCCCTCGAAAACCACCCTTTTCCTGATATTTCCTACATACACAGAGGGATTCCACGTAGCAGTCGATAAGAGGGAAATAAACGGAGTTATGAGTAAGGGAAGAAGGAAAATAATGTGTGATAATAATTGAAAATAAGACTGAATCTACCGTAAGCTCTTAAATGTTTCGGGTGAGAAGTCAGTAATGGAAATAAAAATAAATTACTAAGACGGAAGACTTGTACAGTGGGGAAAATTTAATTTACGTAAGGTGAAAGGGAAGCGAAAAGTGTAAAGCTCGGAAGTGTTGCCACTGACGTGAACTTTCATATGGTTCGTTAGAGGAGGAATGAATTTTATACGAAAAAGATGAAGCGTATCCCATGGGGTTGCTTTTTTATCGCTCTAAATATGTCAGGCGCGATTAATTGAATGTACGCAATTTGTAGTTGGACGAGATGGAATTTGTAAAAACGTGACGGAAAGAAATTTTGTGATGGCCATAAATAAAAACTGCTATTACTAGCCTTGCAATATGAATGTCTGTGACGAATGGATGGAATTTCTTATGGGAATACAAATCTCTTTGACGGGAGACATTGTAATGAGAATACGACAGTGTTAAAAAATACAAACTTTCTTTAAAATGGAATTATTTTTAAATTAGAATCGTAAACGTTAGAGTTCTTTTAAAATTATGCAGTTAACATTAATGCAATGTACTGTTTGAAAAATACCACATACAATTTTTATTATTGCTTTAAATATTCAAAATACTTTAAAAAAATTCTAAAACAAAAATGAATGAAAATATGAAGACAAGTTTCTTCATAGCATGAATGAATGAAATATAAAATTGATTACGGACCTGTATCGACATGAATATAAATGTTTTGTGATAAATTTGTTTTAGGAGCCATAAGCTATAAAACTTTGATACCAGAGACTTTCTGGTTGTTTGATAGTTTCCGTTTTATCATTGAAATTACAAAGTTACGAAAAGTCGTTTCAGCCGTAAAATTCAAGTTATACTTTACATAAAAGGGAACTGTCTTATTATTTGGTGCATTTACGAGTTTCTCTTAAGTTTCGTCTGAACTCGGAACAGAAATATTTAGCGACGTCTCTCCTGAATTATAATGAAAGAACTGCACGAAACAATTGCATAAAATATTCATAATATAAATCTGTTTCAAATTATTTTGTAATTATCTTAAACCTATTATGAATTGAAAAATTGTACAATAAATATTATATTTTTAAATTCGTACAAACTTTCAGTGCTGCAATAAAATTGTTTTGTTATTATTTAGTATTATACAAAACTAACTCAGGAAGAGGCTGCATCTCCTAAACGGTTGGGAACAGAGGAAAATGTTATAAGAAAAAGTTGAATAGCATCAGACGGTGCATACTATGCAACTAATTTTAGTTTCTAGAACTTCTTAACGAATAAGTTTAGGGCATAAGTATGCATGTTAGTACTCTTATGTAGACCATAACAAAATGCATCGATTGGTGCAGTCAAGAATGTAGGTTTCCATTAAAAAAAAAATGCAGTTGCATTTTTCTGGTGTACCGATGCAGAAAAGTGCATAAAATTAGTTACATAGTATGCACCGTCTGATGCCATTCAACTTTTTCTTATAACATTTTCCTCTATTCTCAAACGTTTAGGAGGTACAGCCTAGGTTCCAGTTGCGTGGGACACTCTGTATATAAATTCTCCAGAATCTAAGTTATCCATTTATTTTAAAATTTCTTAAAATATTTCCACGGTTCAAATTATGACACTCTTTTAACATTTTATTGTAGAAAGTACCAATCCTTTAAACGCTCGTATTATACAGACTTATTGATTTTCAATGTATGTGTATATATTTTTTTTTATGCAGTTTCGAAAAATTCTATTAACCCCTTGTCGAACAAAAACGAGCGATGCTCGTGATGCGATAAATTGAATAGGAAGTTTTCAAGTTTTTCAAAACCTATCGATTTAAAAATATCTGTGAAACACGATACGATAAAGTTATTTCTATAATATCAATATAACGTTAAATTAGACCATATATCAAGAATCAGTGATCAATTTTTATGAATTTAATTCCGAATATAATATATTACACGCCAGGTCTCTAAATAGACAAACAGCAAATTAATAAAACTCAATGGAAAACAAATTATGCAAGTAATACACCATAGAAACTGTAGTGTAAAAGATTAAATATAACATTCAAATCATCAAAACCATGGAATCTCACATCACATAAGGGTAAAATACACTTGCAAGAATGAAAAGTGATTATCAAACACTTTATTCATCTCGAATTAAAAAGTTTGGAGTAGACAGAGCAAGGGAAACGATGAAGCGAAAAGAAGTAAACATTGTTTAGATATGAGAATCCTAATTCACACAAGAGGACGGAATTCAGTCATCTGTGAAACGAGAACTATCTAATTAAGCAAGCGTACGTGACGACAGGTAAATCTCAGCTCCATACCGTGTTATGATATTTACATAACGTGGGAACCAAACATCTGCCACATATGCTGAATAGGTAAATCGAAAGCAATGTACATAACTGATAGCGCTACAGTTTACATTCAAAGAAGAGGAAAAATGGTGAGGTACCGTCTTCTCAGTTTGCATCGGATACACAGAACGAATTTCTGTTGAACTTTAAAAGAATTCCGTCAAAAACGACGGAAAAAAACATCTATCTTCCTATAGATATTATGCTAACATGACGAATATAGGAAAAATATCGATAAGTTCTGAAGGATACAAGGTATCATAACCAATAGAAAGGACATTCGACATAAATTGAATATAGTTAAAAATGTTCACATATGAAATTATGAAGTTGAATTTCCTTCTTTGAAAATAATTATATTTATAGCATTTTTATATCTTATAGAAAAGTACGTTTTAATTATGGTGTAGACTTTAGTAATTCACAGTCGTCAGAAACTCACGTCTGCAGGAGCGTCTGCAAGGACGATTTTCCTTGTGAGTCTTTCGATATCATATACTTTTATTCGATGAAGAATTCGCTCCAAGTACCAGCAGAATGCTCAATGTTTGAGCTGACTAGTTAGAAAGATATACTTTCTTACTTTTCCTATCATTCAATCAGGTTCTTTGGTTCTTTATGCCATCCTTGTCGATTTGAAAGAACCACAGAAATTTTAAAGCTGTTTGAAAAACAGTTTTTCCCTTCCTTTCATACAAAATACATTTAAAAGAAGATCATGTTTAAACATTATTATTAATTTAACATTCAACAAAAAGAAGTAATTTTCAGAATAATTTAAGCGTTTGATTGGAGGTGACACTTCAATCAAATTCGCCATTTTAATCTTTTCACTCTAAACTAATAAATGTACATTAACTTAACTATTATAAACTGCAAAAACCTTGAACTTTAATTATTAAGCAAATGGTTAATAAAAAATATTAATAGCGCATAAAAGAATTGTTAACGTCCTGAAGTGTAGAAAAGTTGGTACACTTTCTTACAGTGGTTCCATTCGTCGAGACATCGAGAAGTATGTTTTACACCGATCTGTTTTCAACTCAAAAACGGTATGTACCTCGTTCCGCGACATTCTTGATTTTTGATATTCAAATCACGAGATACCGAAGGAAATGTGACGCTGCAGAAACCCAAGAAAGTAAGGGTGAGAATCGATATTCGCTGAATCCGCACGTACGAATCCTTTGTCGCACGAATATGAGAGCCAAAACCGTGATCCCGTATTCCATCCATGCTAATGGAATAATTATGCCTGTTCAAAGTCTTCTATTTACGCGGACAATCACATACTTCCAATAAAAATATGTGGGTACAATTTCATGCGGACCTTCTTGATTCTATGTGAAAATAATGAAATTGTAAAACTGGTTGCCGCAAACTTGTATCATTAAAACAAAGATAAAAATTATAATATTTATTTTGAAATATCAATGTTGTAATTATGTGTTCTTTAAAATAAAAAGATTTGATAATTTGTATACTGACTTTATAAGTAGATAATAGAGCATTTTTTATTACTATGCTTGGTTTATTTAGCATTATATTACAATACATGGATTTTGGAAAAGCAGAGTAAGGAAACATTTGCATAAAGAAACTCTACATAATTTGCATGTATAAGAAGTGTCACGACGTTTTCCGTGAGTTTTGCAAACTCTAAAACATTTTTGTGGATATTTTAATTTCCCCGATTGTGCGATTCTTTCCAACTGTTGTGTTGTTATGTCACCTGAAAGTCTGTAAGGACGATCAAGGTGTCTCATTGAGTTAGCGGTTATCCAAACCGCCTAATGTTGCCCAATTCAGAAACAAAAAGTGCAGGACGTGAATTCACGTCAGCGGCAACCAGGTATAGGATTTAAAATGACGTGAATTCACGTCACCGGTCGCGAATGTGTTAATAAAATATTCTCATTCGCTTTTATATACTCCTAATTTTATTTGCAAATCGAAGTAAAATAGGGAAATAATAAATTTTTATAATATTTAATGATTGTTGATCAACTTTGTACAATTGTAAATTGACGGAAACTTTAAAAAATTCGAACCAACGAGGATAGCCCAAGGGATGCTATCACATTCGATGGCATTTCCTATAGTTTATTAACACAGATTTTCATAGGTTTTCTAATATTTTTACTTTCAAAATAGTTGTATAATATTGTTCAATTAGCACTGAGTGTAGAACTATATTTATTTATAATTTTTCCGTTAACTTAAATTCAATAAAAAGATAGTATTACAAATAAAATTTGTTCTTATTATTAATTATTTGTTATTTATATTATTATTTTATTTTTCCTTGATCTTCATATATAAAAGAAAAGTTTAGCGATGCAAGTGGCGAGTTTCTTACAAAAAGGTTTTATACTTGTTTGGAATTAAGACAAAAATGTGTTATCAAAATACTCAAACACACTTTTTATCCTCTTGAGAATTACGAGGGTAGTGACACAGAACGTTTCTGTTTAAGAACGGAGTTTTATTTATTCAATGGCAAGAAAGAAAGATTTTTCTTACGTTGTTCTGAGCGATTTGGATCTGTCTTGTTTGTTGTGTACACGAGAATCTGTACCATGTTTGTAGAAACGTTAGAAAAGTCGATGGAAACTAAACACCCCTTTCTTATACCTCTCCAAGATATTTTACCGGAGGATACTAACGGAAAACATGTGAACACCATTGTTCTGTTATGCAAAATTTGTCCTCCAATATTCCAAACGTAACAGTACTAATTTATCTCCATATTTTGTATAAAATTAATTTAAAAAAAATTCACATTGACTACCTTTAGTCATTTAAAATATACCGTATTACATTGAATATAAGACGCACATATTTACGTGTATTTAGCTCGTAAGAATACTGACTTGACTTATATTTTTCAGTTCTTTAAGTATATACATATTTTTGTTTATTCTATACTTTATAATGAAAATACTTAATTCAGGTATTTTTTTATTTCTAGCTTGAAATATTTAGGGTGCGTCTTATAATCAGTGGCGTCTTATAATCGATGTAATATGGTATTTACAAAAATCCTTCTCGAAGCAGTTAAAATTGTTACAGAATTTTTATATATAAATGATGAAAAATGAGACGAATATGAGACAAATACATAACAAAGTGATGTGTGACAAGGAAGGGATGAAAGTACAACGAACGGAAAGAGGAGAGAAGAGTGATGAAGCTCAGTTGTGGCGATCTCTGACATTAGTGTCAAGTATTTTATTATTTATTATTCTTTTCTCCTATTTTAACAGTTTCGAATACGAATTAACCCCTTGATCTACAATGACGAGTGATACTCGTCATGCGGTAAATGAGATAGGAAATTTTCAAGTATTCGAAAACCTATTAACACTTTACCGACCGGTAGTCGATTAATCGGCTTTTCGGGGCCAACACTTTTAGGCTTTTAACTTATTAATTGGTCGCTACGGCAATTAATAAATTATTATTTTCCATTGTGGATAACTGTGCCAATGATTTTGTAAAGAAACTTTGCAATTTTCGAAGAGATATCAGTATCAGGGAAATATTTGCGTGCAAGTGACCGATCAGAAGTGGTTAAGATGTTAAAAAATACCGGTCGGTAAAGTGTTAAATGGGAAATATTAATGAAACGCGACGGAATTATATTAATTTTCTAACATTCATATTACGTTAAATTATACGGTATATTATAAGAACCACTGATCAATTTTTTTTTAGTAATTAAATTCTGAACTGTAGCGGAGGCAGTGACAAATCAAATCGTAGACTAAGGGGTTAAAGGACCGAGTTTACTTTAATACAAAATCCCACATTATTTTTTCGATTCCGTAGAATATTCGTATACTCAAATTTAGATTTCTACCAAATTAAACAATGATTAAAGAAATGAGGATAAAAATTCCAACAAACGACATAAAAAGTCATAGGAGGGGTGAATATGGTGGTCAGGACTAAAGTAAACATTTACAGAAATTATTACTTCGGTTAGACATCAAGATCCGTTTCAGGTGCTATAAAGTATGACAAGGAAGTGTTGCTACAGTATCCTTACATATATGTATATACGTGACCACAATATGGCATGGTTTTGCGGATATCTCCCATGTATCACTTTCCAGGAGTACATTTTTCACGAGACACATACGGTGGAAACGCGTTTCTTTCTTTCGCCCACAAATCCTCGTTAAAAGCTTTACGTGGAGTGTGCTATGGCATTCTTTCGTCCTTTGAGAACCGATTCTTAGCTTCCACCTCACGATTGTAGAGCTACGTATGCACTTTCGAAAATGTAATGTGAAAATGATCTTAAGGATTCTATCAATTTTCAAAATATGCTTGTCGAAGAACTAAAGAAATACAAATTCTCAATTTGTGAAAGTTGTGCTTCAACAATACTTTTAAAATATAATACTATGAAAATGTGGAGTGTGTTGTATCTAAATTAAAATTCTTTCACACAAATTGACTTCGACGCATTACAAATTTTGAAAGTATTTAATGAGGCATGGTCACTTAAATCGTACAGTGACTATTCTATTCTCTATTATATATTTTATTACATATTTTCCTACTATTATAGTATATTATTGAGTAATATACTATGGATATTATAGTATATTATTGAGTTTCAGTACTTGCGACTTCGACTTCTTTTAAGGTAGTTCTAGCTGGATTCAGAACTAAAAGTTTCTTTTTTCATTAGAAATGAAAAAAATTGAGTAAGAATTAATGCAGGAGCTAACTTCACAGAGGCCATTTCATTCTCTTTTTAGACATTAAAAAACATCTTTCTCTATTACAATGAAGTAAAAAATTATGATAAAATTCTATAATATTCCAAAAGCATAAAATAATACATTGCTAATTTTTTATTAGAATCCATCGACTCGTTTTTCCATTAGAAAAATAAAAAAAGATTTTACGGACTCAGCAAAAATTTTTTTCCATAAGGTCCATGTTAAATGTGTTATTTTTAAACACGATTTATTCATAAACCGTGTGGACGAACTCGTTGAGATTCCGGTTATAATTATAAAATATCACGAAGAATATATTTTCAAAATTTTAAGGAAATCTATCGAAAAATGATAAGTGCCTAGAACTACCTTAAACGAATTAGAACTTTTCGGTTATATAATATCCCTTATGAATATAGCAACGTAGAATCGTTTGTTTTTTGCTTTTTTTTAAAAGAAATTTCAAACGAATTAGAACTTTTCGGTTATATAATATCTCTTATGAATATAGCAACGTGGAATCGTTTGTTTTTTGCTTTTTTTAAATAAATGTCTAACGAATTATTTCTTATTTGATCAAAGCCAATGTTTCCTTAGAATTTTCATTATACTAATTCGATAATTTGAAATTGAAAAGGAATTTTTCGGGTATGAGGTTAAGTTAGAAAATGACGTAGTCGTAAAAAATGTTTGCAGCAAATGTAAGGCACTTTTCCGTGAAGGAAGTTCCGATCTTCTGAGGATTAAAACTCCAGCACAGTGTCACGTCGTGAAACGATGCTACATGACCGAGATATGCAGCGGCGAATGCCACAAGGAGATTAGAGAGTTCTTGCTGAAATGTCTACGTCTGAATGACCGAGGTAAATCGTCAACTCACTTGCAAAAACGGGAGTGAAAGCGTTGACGTCGGTTTTCGAGCATAATTTTTAACCACAGATGCGAAGATAAGACGTTGAAAAAATTGCAATTAGCGCCGACGTTGGTGTCTAAAGTTCTGGTTAAGTAATTTAAATTATACAGACAAAATTTTTAATCTGAAACGATTACAAGTAATTTTCATCGTTTTTGGAGATTTTGGTACGATTTTGCGATTACAATTAAAGTTAGCATTTTCTTAAGTGTTCCGTCTTTATTAACATGTCGATTTACATGAAGTTCTGATATTGAATTATTATATATTTAATAGAAAGTCTCAGAAATCTACCTATCTTTCATATTCAGATTTTGATAAAATAATGAAAACCGATTTAAGCTTCATAAAAATCGGTAATTTTATACTATTATTTTGTTAACCCGTCATTTTGTGAAATATTTTTATCGCCAATATTGCCTAAAAGTCGTGTGCCCATAACTGTGTTAATTATTGATCGCTGTCAAGTTCATTTTTCACTTTCATTTATATTTACACTCGATCTATTACGTAAACTCAAACATTGTACACAAAATCTCCATGAAGCGATCAAAGAACTTCAATTACTGGAAAACTTTCAACCTCGACATCATCAATATCTCGATTCAATCACGATCTCTCCAAAACGGCACAAAATTGGATACTAAAAATTCTACTTGAAATAAAATATACCAGTATTTAAAAAAAAACTTGATGAATCCATTTGTCACTCATTCCTGAACAAACTTTTGCGACAGGACGATAAATACTTTAATCATCGCAAAAACCAATCCTAACTATCTTCTCTCAAAGTATTCGTGTTAGTATAATCGCCACAGCTCTCTTTATATTTTTTTCTCCCATATTGTCTCAATTTTAATTGATATTGTTTCGCTGAGGACTTACTGTTTTGAATGGATTTTAAAACAAGGAGGTCATAGTGTATTAATTACCAATTAAGGAAAAATTGCCCACAAGTTACAGAGGGATTTGAATTAACGCTCACTAATTGGATGTCTGACTCTAAACCTCCTTATCCACTAGAGTCCTCTAACTCCTATGGGCATTTTACCAAGGGCATACTGTTTTACATAAGTTCCAAACCACCGGGCTATGGTATGTTAAATAAGAATTGAGGAAAAATAACTGGAAATTTGAAATTAGTCCCACTAATTAGGAATTCGACCCTTCATAATTTCTTGCTAACCAGAATCACTTAAATCCTATGGGTATTTTACGAAGGACCTACTGTTTTAGATGGGTTGTTAACCAGTAAGGCTATAGTATATTAACCAATGATTTAGGAAAAATTTTCCATGACGTGGAATTTGAAATTAGGCCCGCTAATTAGGTGTTCCACCCTTCCTAACACTATAGGACGTACTGTTTTAAATAGATTCCTAAACACCGAGACTACGATATATTAATTAATAATTTAGGAAAAAAATACTAGAAACAACAGAAAATTTGAACTCGGTTCTCACTAATTGCAAGTCCGAGTTTTACCTTCATGCCCACGAGAATCTCTTGACTCTCATATCCACTTCACCTAGGATCTACTGTTCCAAGTGGATTCCAAACCACAGAGGTTATGATATACACATAACATAGAGAAGACTTCCCAGAAATAACAAAGGAGGATTGGAACTCAGTCCCATTGATTGGAAGTCCAAGAATTTACCCCCTTATCCACCAGAACCGAACCTCCTGCAAATACTAGCATCTAATAAGGCAACCATAAAACTATAAAATCAATTAATCGTTCCAAACGCGAAATACACACTGAACGGTGGATTAAAGCGAAGAATAAGGATTCAGGGTGGGATCAGAATATCTCCTTTCCCCCATGAATTTCTCCCACGGTAAGTACGTCGGGGAGACGTCGTTTTCCGAATCCTCCTCGTTCCCGGCATTTCTCTTGGCTTCCGACAAAATTATTACACGCTAAAGTAGAGTTTCGGCGAGTGCCCGCTCGGAGTAATTAAATTTCCGTGTATACCGTATATGTGTTAAAGAGGGAACTACGAGGAGAAGTGACGCATGGCGAGGAGGAGTGGAGAGAAGTTGCTTGGAACTGTCGTCGGGCGCAGGTACGGACAGAATGACGCTGGCAACGACACCCTGACTGCCATTGTTATTACCGACTTAAATAATCCAAAGTCCCGGGGATAGATTAGTTTAACTTGGTTAACTTAACGCGGGGCTGGCCTTTGTTTTAACCTGAATCTATACATCACGTCGGCGAATGTGGCTGCAAGATAATGTCGGGAGTTGGCCGAGGAAGGTAAATTACTTGAGGACAAAAGCACGGCTGATCGCTGTTTGATAGCAAGTGTTGTATTTGTTTAGCCTTAATTGTTGCAATTACTGATGAAGACATGAGAGGATGTGAGAAGAAAATGTGATGTTGGTGTTCTTAAGTAATGCTATTGTAGCGACCACCTACATAGAGAGTTTTTCTACTCTCGTGCAAACGGTTGTCATGGCTTATGTCATTTGCTGCAACACTACTATTTTTGAGAGAAGTGCTTTTTGTGTTTAGTTTCACTTAGAGTTTTCTCGAATTCCTGCACATTCTCAATAGCTCTTGTAAGTGCCGTAAATTACGCGTTTCCGATGTCCCTTCGAGTACAGGCCCATCGATAACTTTGGGCCGCGCAAGACGAAGCGGGGGCGCGGAGGAAATGCGTACGTGACCGACCCCTTGCCAGCGAAAACTTGCTGCCAAAACGTTCGCCTCTTTTCCCTAAAAAGCGCGCCAAGGGCGTAAGGAAAAGAGGGCGCAATCGGTTAATTTTCTCGTTTTCCGATTGGCTAAGTGGCCATGGAAATTCGCTGGTTGCGTGGGAGCGGCTCCTTCGAGCTAAAATCATAGCTAAGTTAGACATTATATTTTGAGCGCTCGACTAGTTAAGATACGACTTTTATTAAAACCTTGTTCACGGGAAACTGAAGTTTCAAATTATTTCATCAATCATTCGTCCCAACACTATTTATATATTGTTCCAGGGGGTGGCACGTTGCATTCAGGTTGGGAAATATTTCTAGGGTGGTCCATAGCATTAAGATATTTTTTTCTTAATGAATATGGTAATGCATGCGTTTAGATAGTAAGAAGAAGAATGAAAGAAAGAGAGAAATGATTGAGTGGGTGAGCTAAATAGGTGAGAAATAAAAGAGAATTTGGGAGGAGAAGGAGAAAAGTGCGAGGCACGAGGGCGAACGTATTGTTGAACATATTGAATGGATTAATCATTTATTCTTTAATACTAGATTTACGAACTGAGCCAATTTGACTCATTGCAAATTTGATTACTATATATATGAAAAAGTTAAATATTATTTTTGAAAAACATATGTTCGTTTTTAGTCACATAATGAAATGTATGTAAATGTTGATTCCTCTCCCCCGCAGACCCCTTCATTTCGTATTATCAAATGTGGTATACATACCTATTTTTACGGTTGTGAGCCAATTTGACTCATAAAACGATTTAACAGTTAATCGCATAACACATGAAATTTATAACTTCCATCAGACCAGAGTATCTTGTAGTTTTCAAGTGGCAGGTGATTTCTTTCTCCTCTAATTTTTCTCTCTTTGCATACAATGTTTATTTGTATGACAGCCATCCTCTTGTTTTCGCGACTCCGCTACATTATCTTTCTTACCTACCCACTCCTGTCATCATTTCGATTTGTACATCGCGCATGAACAGAGCATTTTTAATGAAAATGTATATCAAAAACAGAGTTTCTATGTAAAAAAGGTTTTTAATGAATTTTTTAATAATAAACCTTTCATTTAAATTGATTAGAAACTATTTTCTTTGCAAAAAACTTCAATCCTTTTATGTGAGTCAAATTGGCTCACTTCAGTAAAAATAGGTATATAATCAAAATCCGTAAATCGAGTGTTAAATATATCATTTAACACGTTAAGCGCCACGCTCGTTCCTAGAGACCTGTGCTACACTTTACGTTTAAACCCTTTATTAAGAAAGATAATTTTCTATTTGTTTTAATAAACTACATTCATTTTTAATCAAATGATTTATTTCTTACTTACAATTAAAATCACTAATTGTGGATTGGCCAAGCGTAACAACATAGCTTAGGGAAAAAACTAATCGTTGATTTTCATTGATCAGCGTCAACATAAACGAAAAATTAACGATAGGTACGTAGGAACCGGTGTGGTGCTTAACGTGTTAATCTAGAGTTCTCTACGGTTCTTCTGAATTTCCTACCCAAATAGTAGTATAAAAAGGAGAACCAACTACGTGAACGTATCTTCTGAATGTGATTAATGTTATCTGCCAAATTTGTGCATTCAAGACTGTAAAGTGGAAAAAGTCAATGGAAGAAGAAGACAGCGAGATAGAAAGAGTGAGATAGAGGGAGAAAAAGAGGAAGAAGTTAATCTAGTTAACCGGATTTACCAATTCAATGCGCGAAGTCTCTAGTGACAGTAAAACGCTGAATTCCACGTGAAAGTATATGAGATGAGATATTGATATTCGTTTGCAGACTGCCGTTAAATCGACGAGGGTCGTATCCTGGATAATTTCCAACTGGAACGACAATAACACGATTCAGTGCGACGTAACATCGCCGATAAAAATGGCTGATAGTAAATACCTGATTCCGCGGTTTCAACATAGCGGTAGATGCAGGATGAGCTATGGTAGCGTGAAAAATTGCCGTTCTTATGGGTTCATATTAATCATGTTGCCTCCTTCTTGATCCATGGAGAGAAATGATAGTGGAAAAAAGAACGATGAAATGGGGGGAAATAAAGACAGAATCTCGAGATTGAAGATGCAGAGATTAAGTCGAAATTAAATTCGACCTATAAATCATGGATATGGAATTTTTATACAAATGACGGATACTGAGTTTTTAAACATATTTCATGTGTCATAGTATAAATGTGTAATTAATTACCAATTTTATAATTACGTATTTAGAATCTTTCACAAATATGAATCACATTAATTACAAACAATTAACACGTTGCTGAGCGTTTTTTTGTTGTAAGAACTAACGCGTGTGCCCGGCGATGTTTTGGAAAAATTGAAAATGCTCATAATTAAATATAAACTTATATGAACTTCCCTCGTCTTCGTAGAAACTGAGAGTTTCTCAATAATATATTTGCAGTTTGAATTGTAAATGTAACGAAGAAAACGGTAAATTAACAGTAACCACAATTTAAATGTACAGTAGAGTTCCGTTAAGAGCGCCGCCTAGGGGCTGTAGGGGAAATAATTCCGAGAAATCTCTGTCCCCACTACCGCACTAGCTCGAATTGTTACCCGAGTGTCTCTTAAGAGCACATAAGGTTTGTACTTTTAAATGGTTGAGAGTGGGGGACACTCTTCGCACGCATTGAGGGGAAGGCGCTCTTAGCGGATACGCTCTTAGCGGAACTCTACTGTATAATACTTCGTAAATTACATTAGGTTATCGAAGGACGTCATATGACGTTCCCGGTCAACTATGTGTTAAGAGAATTTGAAATAAATTCTGCAAGGAAAGATTAATTATAACATGAAACTTTTATAGAAACTTAAAGTATCACTTTAAAAAACTTTTTTATTAATGAAAATTCATCAAAGCAGCTGTTTATTTACTATTCTGAAGATTTAAAAAGAAAATTGAGGTCACGGTGTAACAGGTAATATTGAGTAATGACAAAATACGCACTCCATTGTCATAATCGATGGTGTCCGTATATCCTAATGATAATCCGAATTTCCATTTGCTCCTGATAGATAATTAAATGATGTTCCTCGTGTGCTCGGTGCAAGTGCAATGCAACGCGGGTGAGTTTAGATGCATTCGGGTTGGCCATCGAGTAAATAAATGTCAAACTTGCAAACTGATCGGACAACCTTATTTCAAATTCCTACAAATATTGCCGTAACCGAATTCGATTATTATTCATTCGTTCATCGTCAAATATAAGCTGATATTTTACTTAAGGGCCGAAAGGGTACCTTTCTTTTAAACAGACTTTTTTAAAAAGTCCTCCGAGCATTCAATTCCGAGGTTATTCGACGTTATCGACTGTTTTCAAATAATTTAACTCACGGCCTTGCGCTCTCATTCTTTTAGAAATTGAAATTCCGCTCACGTGCCATGGTGGGCGTTCAATTAACGTTTCTCTCTATTGACAATTTAATGAGTTTACTCCGGTTCACGTACAAAACGTCATGGGAACGCCGACATCGAAAATGAATCTGTTGTAAATGAATTTCTTTGATTTGAACGCATTTATCGTATTGATTTCACGAATCGTTGCAAATTTGTATTCTAATTTTAATGAAATCCATGCTGATTTTTCAATATTTATCTTGATGCAATATTTGAGCGCAATTTGTAAACTGTAGCCGTGTTTATCGGAATGAATTGATACTTTGACGTCTACATTTGTCAATATAATGAACATTATGTTGGTATCAACTATTTCCACTTGATAATATTCGATTTCCGGAAAATATACAGGCGGCCCTAGACTTTCGCACAATTCACTATTTCGCACGTTTGTAAAAACTCAATTTTTTAAAAATTTTTATAGCTTTTTTAAAAAATGTTTGCTTCCATACAGTCACTGCCACGGAGTTCTGTAGCTTGTCTATGATTTTCTAATATTGTGACATCGTTTCTAGTATTGTCTACTAGATATTAGAGAATCTCAAGTTCACAAAGGAACAACATTAACATACAGTTTGTAACATTTTTCCTGTATTTTTTTACTTTTGAACATTCAACATTCGCAGACATTTTCAAGGACCAATAATGTGAAAAAGTTGAGGGCCGACTGTAGTAATTTTAGTAAATTATATTCATTAAACGATATTGACCGAGAGTTACAAAGAAAATATATTTAAGAACATTTTATTTTTATCTATTGAATTCCTCTGTCAAAAATAAAGTTTCTCTGGGAATATTTTCACACCACTTTCGATATTTTATTCCAAACATCATCCTCCCTTTTTTTCCATATCTCCCCTGATATCCTCTCCATATTCTGTAGCTTTTTCATAAGAACTCTCCCCCAAGAGCTATGTCAGATTTGTTGATCGTCGTGTACCGAAGAAAATATTTTCTTCTGCCAAAGATTGCACTTTTTCTGAAATCACATCACATATTTACCTACACAGACACTTTTCGAAACATAGATACCCTATTCGGAGGACCTTTGGGAGACCTAAGTCGAGTTCGTTGAACACGACAGTTTAATGACTGTGTCGTCGTGGACGGGAAAACTGTCGCAAAAACTTGAATCTGAAGACTTCTGGCCCTTCATCAACGGCCAACTTTCCTTTAAGTTTTCTCATCGTCGAGTTACATTATCGTCGGCGTGTTCTTAGGAAAGCGGTAATTAGCTACGAATTTCCTTAGCGTCCGGCAACAATGGGGCGTAATGACATGAGAATTCATTAATGTCGTCAAAATAAACGGGACGAAATGGGAAATCGAGTATAACGAGAAGCGATGTGATAATGAAGTTATCTCACGAAACACTGAGATTTGTTTATTGCATTTTTCATTGAGCTTAGGTGAGGAATATTTTCTCTGACATCGGATATTAATATTTCTTCAGTGATTGATGTTAGGTAATGATATTAAACGGTAATTAGTGTCAAATTCTAAAGTTTTTGAATTTTCTATCTTTTTGTATTTTGACAATAAAGTAACACGTTGACTGCCATGGGGATCACCGGTGAACGGAGCTATGGAATT
The DNA here is from genome assembly GCA_910591515.1 of Cerceris rybyensis. Taxonomy (NCBI): domain Eukaryota; kingdom Metazoa; phylum Arthropoda; class Insecta; order Hymenoptera; family Crabronidae; genus Cerceris; species Cerceris rybyensis. The sequence goes on from OU342790.1 coordinate 21,056,659, forward strand.
CAATGAAATTTCATATAACTTTGAAATTGTAATATTTATGAATTCTCCGATATATTGAATATTTAAATATTCGCATTAAAAAAATAAATATCTATGGAATATTTATTTATCAGTATCTTTAATGTTTCTGCTTTGTAAAGACGTGAATTTCATAGAAAAAGTTTCACTTCAGTAGAAATGATAAAACTAGTGAAATACCAATGGTGTTCAATATATTAAACAAATTAACGCTAGAACTACCGGTGTTAAATTCATTATATTTCAATATATTGAATAAATACTTTGGAAAAAGAGAAATTAAGAAGCAGAAAAGTCGATTGATTCGGTAATCGGTATTTTATAAGATCAACGTGCAATATCTGCTCCATGATTGTCCTATAAATTTGAAGAACCTTTGGAAAAATTTGTGAATCAGTCATTTTGACTTGCTTGGTAGTTCTAGTATTAACACTAAACCTACCGACGTTACTTATATCTACTAAAATCTAAATATACGTACTCAATAACGACCTTACACAAAGAGAAGTGGCGAGATAAAGAAGATAATTAATTAACTCATTTTGCTTTTGTAAGATAGAAGTGGAATCTTTACTTCATGGCTACTCTATGTTTTGACATTTCAGAATTAAATATCGGAACAACACAATCAAAAAGAATTTACACTAGACAGAACCAAAGATCAATTTAGCAGACTTCAACATAGAAAAATATATAAAAAATAAAGAACAAACAGTGTCAGTAAATATACCAATTAATCTCTAATGAATAAGCACAAAAAAACAGAAGAATTACACCTTTATCAACTAAACCAATTTTTTGAAAATTATAAAATACACGGTTTTTCTTTATCTTTATAGATTCACCTTTAAAGAATGATTACCAACGATATTATTTGACTCGTTAACAATGTAAAGTATCATAGAAGGAAAAAGCAGCCAGTGAATCTTTCCGCTCAAAGCTCTGGCTCAATTCTCCCCCATGATACACGGCTTTTATTTATTACTCAACGAAACGCTGTTACAATGCCAAGAAAAGAAAGTTACTCCGAATGCGAGAAAAGTTCATGGAATCGAGTAGCCGTGGAACAAACCGGCGACGGAATATTTGCGAAACAAATCGGAGGAGATGCTGGTAGAACGATAGCGACTGCGTTCGATGCACAGAAGCAGCATCCAACAAACGGACGGAACAATGGAATTACACGACAATGTGTCCTTTGGTCGGGTACATACTACGCCTTACGAATATTTCACGCGTGTTTGTGTCTCTTTGCCTATTTCTCGTACAGATTCGACTGTTTCCCTCTCACTCTCTTCTCTTGTTTCAATTTTGTACAGCCTATGTACACACATATGCATTTCTGTTATACCTCGTCCAATGCGCGTGAACTCTGGCCACTCTTTGTCCCGCGTTTCTATCAACCTTTCTTTCGTTCTATCATCTATTCTGTTCTGTACATAAAATGGACAAGAATAGGAGGAAATGAAAAATCGAATGAGCAAAAAAAGAATAACAAATAAACTGTTGAATTCCAGCAGTGAATGGCAAAATAAACATGAAAATGGGGTATGGTGAGTAGAAGGTAAAAGCGTGGAATGGGGTTTGAATCCTTCTGTGTCACCTATGGGTAATTTTTTCTATGTGATATGTAGATTATAGCTTTGATGATCTGAGACTCACTTAAATCTGCAAAATTCTAGGTAAAATGATCATTGTGGTTAACATGTTGACTCTCACAGGAGTCAACGGTGACCGGCGCTATTGAATTCAATGAAATTTCATGTAACTTATAAATAGCAATATTTACGAATTTTCCGATATATTGAACATTTAAGGTAGTTCTAACTGGATTCAGAACTAAAAGTTTCTTTTCTCATTAGAAATGAAAAAAATTGCGTAAGAATGAATGCAGGGGCTAACTTCACAGAGGTCATTTCATTCACTTTTTAGACATTAAAAAACATCTTTCTCTATAACTATGAAGTAAAAAATTATGAAAAAATTCCATAATATTCCAAAAGCATAAAGTACATTGCTAATTTTTTATTAGAATCCATCGACTCGTTTTTCCATTAGAAAAATAGAAAAAGATTTTACGGACTCAGCAAAAATTTTTTTCCATAAGGCCCAAGTTAAATATGTTATTTTTAAACACGATTTATTCATAAATCGTATGGACGAACTCGTTGAGATTCCGGTTATAATTATAAAATATCATGAAGAATATATTTTTAAAATTTTAAGGAAATCTATCGAAAAATGATACGTGGCTAGAACTACCTTAAGTATTGGCATTAAAAAGATAAAGATCTATCGAATATTTATCTATCATTATCTTTAAAGTTTCTGCTTTATAAAGGCGTGAATTCGATAGAAGAAGTTTCAATTCAACAGAGATGATAGAAGTAGTGTAATACCGATGATGTTCAACGTGTTAAAGATGAAAAGTATTAAAAAAAATGTGAACGTGGAAAACTATAACGTGCTGAAGGAAGAGGGAGTCATTTAGAGAACTTTAATAATTATTTAGTGAATTAAACGGTACAGAAATGTATGGCGAAGAGAATGGATAAATATATGAAGATGAAAATGGTGGTCAAGTGTATGGGAATGTGGAAGTGCGCAAGCTGCATGGTGAAAGGTATTGGGGCCAATCTTGTTGGTTGGCTGCCAAACATGGAAATATATTAACATACGAATAACTTGAGGATCCGTCAGGCTGACGAATAACATGGTTTATAGGCCACCATGCCCGTAGAAAACGAGCTTCCGGGCTGTTGTGAATGTGGCGAGGAGATCATCCTCTAGAAAATACGAATTTCCTAACATCCTTTACGCTCGGAAGGTTATTTTCCTGAATTATATTCGGATATGATAATAACTGCACGTATTCGAAACACTTCATATTTTATTGCTCTCTTGTACAACATTCGACATTTTTCATCACTGTAAAAAAGCAGGAATTAATAATTTAATTGTACATAAACGTGAGGAAATTACAAACATAGAAAAAATGATTAATGAACTCTATGTGTGTGTATGTATTGTGCCAATGAAAAAGCAAAAAACAGAAAGAAGTTAAGCTGCAACATATACAAGACGACCTTCTAACATAAAACGAACATTTTAAGATGTGAATCTTAAACGAGAATTTTTAAAACGTAGTTGTAATTAATTTCAGTTTAGTTTTAACCCCAATTTTACATATTACTTTTATTAAATATAGTTTAAGTTTCGTGCTTCAGCTTCTTTGATTTTTCCCTTAGAGTTCTGAAATTTTACATAAAATCCTCATTTTCTAGACGATCATGTAATACAAGATCGAAAGCGGAAAATCATTTTACGACAGAAAGGGGATGATTTTTCATGTAATTATAATATGAAACGACGGAATAATTTTTACTCGTATTGAGTTTGATTTTTGAGAAAAACGATATCCAAAGTTAGACAAGTGCGAGCGCACTTGACTTACAAGTACTGTAATGGATTTCGCGTTAGACCTTTGTTACTTCGCTCATATTTTCTTATCTCATCTGTCTTATTTTAAGCTTGATGTACCTTATCTCCTTTTACAGCGGCAGAATAGGAAATTCGAAACAAAGGAAAGCAATGACGTGAAGAGAATTTCTATGCAATTACTCTACGTGTCACTCAGGTGCTCGTGATTTCTTTCAATTTTGAAAATTTTCTTCTCCGAAAACTAACCGTCATACTAACAAATACCTACATTTTTTAATGTGGAATTAATTTCACATCAAGAATCACCTAATCTAATTGCACCGTGACTTTGAAATTTCCTTATAAAATTGTAACCAAAATTGCCATCTATCACAATTTGTAATTATAGTAGATACATTTATAAAACCTCAGACACTAAAACAATTTCTCGAAATGCGATTTTTCATTAGTTCATACGAATTTTCAGTACATTTTACCTATGTCATACTTTCATGATTTAGAGACCATCTGTAACTGCTAATCCTAAGCGAAACGATCTAACTATTAGGAGTACCGAAAAATAATCAAAATTTTGTTGTTGCTGGCAGAAAACATTTATTTGTTAAAGAAATCTTGAATATTAATCAACAAAATAATTTCCATAATTTTCTAATACTTTTTGGCAGCGTAAAGGTACTTTTTTTTTTTATTAAGCATTTTAATCTCGATTGAGATTATTTGCTAGGTAAAGGTACTTGTTCGATTCCCTTTTTAAAAAAGTCTTACGATTTTTGGTTGGAAAACTTTTACAGTTACATTTTCGCTACTCCAATTTTGATTACTTTTCGGTACCCCTACTATAGACATAGAAAAAGCTCAAAGTGTAACTAACATGTCATTAGATGAGTTCAAAGTATATTTTTCAGATAGAAAAGAAGAGAAGAGAAAAGAAAAGACGCGAACAACACGGGGAACAAAATTCGTGATACGTTAAGGTGAAAAGTTGCGACAAGTTTGGTAAACTCGGACGTTCAGCACCTCAGCATGCGGTAATAGGCTTGTGGAGGTCTTATCGTCGTGCGGAGTCGTTAACGAAACGAGGAAAACTTGCGATTTACGGGAACACGGGGAGCTTACATTGGCTTCGTCGAATGAAGCTTCGTCCTGCCGGTGATAGGGTAATTCTCTCGAATCTACGAAGATACGGGGCGACGTTTCGTCTCTTGCCGCCTTTAAAACGTTTCGACCTTAATGCGATTCCGAAATGACGTTGATACTATTGCACGGTGTATAGCGTATCAGATGCACGGCGACGGTCGCGGATTTATTCAGAGAATTTTCTCAGATCTGAACAATTCTTGGATATAATTCTAGTTTGTTCCACTAACATAGAATTTCTGTTTAATATCGAAACTTAACCGGTATTTTTTTAACATCCTACCCCCTTCTGACCGATCACTTGGTCACAAATACTTCCTTGATACAGATATCTATTCGAAAATTACAAATTCTCGTCACTGAGTCCTTAACAGAGATAACCACAATGATAAATGATAATTTATTAATTGGAGTGGCAACCAATTAATTAGTTAAAAGTTCAAAGGCGTTGGGTCCGAAAAGCCTATTAATAAGCTTCCGGTCGGTAAACTGTTAATAAAGCACGTTAATGGACCAGGCGAAATTCTACGGCCAGGTAATCCTTTTTTTTAGCAGGAATCCTTTATTCAATAAAATCTATCTGATAAGCTTGAGAGGTTGCTGAAGTTGATCTCAAAAAATTCCAAGAGCAGGGCAAAAAAGTTAATATAATTTCAAATTTAGCGTTTCCAATAAAGCAAGTCTAGGATTTGAAATTTGAAAAATTAAATTCATATATAATCATAAGGCGGTAAAATAATAGCCTATGTAACGAAGCTACTGATCAGATCTTGCTAAGTGTTGGTATTACTGAGAAATAAAGGTGAAAATTAAAAGGTGATCCGATATATCTTTAAATAATTGCATTTTTTTGCACAAGAAAATTTGGTACTTTTAAGAGTAATTTATCACCTCTGTCTTAATTTCTTCTATATCCTCATAACGTTTCAATAATATTCGAATTTTCATTTTGAGAATATTTCTTTGTAATGTAATATTCTTAACAAATGCCGATTGTATCAAGACCATCGTCATCCTTCACATCTCTGTTTTGGATTGTCGGAAACTTCAACAATATTTAACACTAGAACTACCAAACCAGTCAAAATGACTGGTACACAATTTTTTCCAAAAATGTTCCAAGTTCACAGAACAGCCATAGAACAAAAATTCTGCGTCCATTACAAAAGACATAAATCACTGAATTTATCATCCTTTCTGTTACCCGATTTCTTCTTTTTCAAAGCACTTAGTTAATAAATTGGAATATGATCGATTTCACGCCGGTAGTTCTAGTGTTAAGTAAGAAGATATTTGGAAGAAATGTCTCTACCTTGCAGTTCGGTGTTATTAGCAGACAGTACATTCTTCCTGTTTGGGTACGCACTTCATCGGAAAGATACACAGAAGTACACGTTAATGGATACTCGCTTCATGGTAGTTGCTCAGTCTTGCTCGCATTGTTCCTACTATTCCCATTACATTCCATTGTCTTTCGACCACGCCAGTAATCAGGATGCTTTGTCGAGGGGCTTCATTTTCTCTAACGACATGGCTACCCTCTTCGAAGTCGATTCCTAGGAAGTTTTCAATTGTCGGGAAGCCAGCGGTTAACCTTTGAACATCTGATCTGTCCGTATAACATAAATTATTTCTGATGCTCTCAGCAATTAGGAAATATAACATCAAATTACTTCGTCTAAAGTAAATTCGACAAAATAATCTAAACTCTTGTTCCTTTGGTCTGTCAATTTTTATTAATGTTTCTCTTAAATATAAATTTAATTTGTATGTTCAACAGTGTTTGGGTAATTGATATAGACTAGGAAATATGTTGTAAGGATATTGTAGAAAGATTGTATCTTAGGTAATTAACCCTTTGCACTCGAGTACTTTTTCTATTTTTTCCGATTTTGGCTATATTAGGCAAGTATTTCACAGGTACTGTAAAATAATTTTATATGAAAAATGCAGGCCGAGCCGAGTCTACGAAAAACTTTGGGATACAAATATTTTATCGCATCAGAAATAAAAAAATATAACTTAAGACACTCCAAGGCACAGTAGTGGCGCCTCTCGAGTACAAAGAGTTAAATGTAAGGCGGAAGACTCTCATTAATTTCGTTGTTTGTCTATGTAGAGCGAAGAATATTAATTTTTGTTATTTATTGACATTTAATAAAGACATGAATTTATTTTGGGACCTTTTCTACTTCTAACTTTATAAAAATTGAAAATATGGGGCACTGGATTTTAACATTTTGACTGCCATGGGGTTCTCCCGTGACTGGCGGTATCGAATTCAATAAAACTTACAAGGAGACATTACGACCGTGGACATGGGGATTTTAATGAGCTTCATATTAGGTGAAAGTACATCGAAAAATATTTGTGTCATGTCCGGGCGTTTTTGTGAATGGGCCCTCAATTTTGAGAAATCGCATTTTGAAAAACGCAATTTTTCTGTAATAAGTGATATACTCTTAAAGAGAACGGGTCTATCGAATAAGTGCGATGGCTCGGCGGATGCGTGCTTGGCTCATACTTTTGCACTCCGCCGCGCTTCAGGTTCGAATCCTGCCTGATGAGTAATTTTTTTTTTTTTTTTTCTTTTCTGCAATATTTCAATCCTCCTAAATATCATTTAATTGAAAATTTTTATATCGATAATATATTATAACTTTTAAAAAATGTTTACTACAAAATTACATTTCTTGGATGCAAGCAAATAAAAGGGCAACTGTTTTATTACCTGGTTCGCTATTCGTCACAACGAATATATTTACCGTTACGGTACTTGTGTTTTATTACTTTACCGTAAACTTTTTGTAACTTTTCAAGTGTTCGGTAAATATTTCAAAAGCATTCTTTCACAATTTTAACGTGATCATTAGTTTCCTTGAAACTACCGAAGTGAAAGGAAGCGTTATCCAGTCAAAGAATTTCTTTTGACTATCATAGTGTTATTTACATTGAACATTATTTAATCTTTCTGTAAAAATGCATTGGCACATAATCAATTATGTGCACCTGTTTTTGAAGACATGTTGAAATATGCTTGGTTTGCTTCAAAATTACTTTCAACTAGAAAAGTTTTTATGAACGTAAACCAAGCATGTTTTCCGTCTGAAATTTCTAGATCCAAATGTTCTTGTTCGAAAGCAGCGTTTATAAAATGTTCCTGGTGCCGGAAATTTATATGTTTTGTGTGTTTTTATGAATAATTTCACCCTAACACTTGCGAAATCAGTAATTTAAATAGATAGATAAATATATTAGTTTTAATCTTTTCTGAAATCAGTTTTTTAAAGCGTTATCTACTTACAAAAAAAAAAAAAAATTACTCATCAGGCAGGATTTGAACCTGAAGCGCGGCGGAGTGCAAAAGTATGAGCCAAGCACGCATCCGCCGAGCCATCGCACTTATTCGATAGTCCCGTTCTCTTTAAGAGTATATCACTTATTACAGAAAAATTGCGTTTTTCAAAATGCGATTTCTCAAAATTGAGGGCCCATTCACAAAAACGCCCGGACATGACACAAATATTTTTCGATGTACTTTCACCTAATATGAAGCTCATTAAAATCCCCATGTCCACGGTCGTAATGTCTCCTTGTTAATGTAACTTTTAAATTGCAATATTTATGAATTTTCTAACATTTTGATTATTTAAATCTTAGCGTTAAAAAGATAAAAGTCTTCTGAATATCTATCTATCAATGTCTTCAAAGTTTCTGCCTGATAAAAATGTGATTTTAATAGAAATAGTTTCACTTCAGTAAGTATGATGAAATTAGCGAAATATCGGTGGTGTTCGACGTGTTAACGTAACAATTGAAGAGTCTCCAATTTTACGTATGTCTTGCTATCGATTGAAAAATCAAATTTTTCAAATAGCAACATTCATACGAAATGCCTTCTCCATTTAGATTCTCGTATCTTGAATGCTTACAATTCCCGCTCTGAATTTCAAACATGTTTCTATACTTTCTTTTGCAATGTCGGGCAGCTATTCTTTCACATTTTCCAATGTCCGTTTAAATTACATATGTCTGAAGTTCTACAGAAGCTATTACCAGTGTAATGTTTCCACTTTTTCTTCGCAAATCGTCTTTCAAATTTAACGTCAGGATTTAAACGAAAATACGGAAGCGGTAGTTAAGGAGTGAAAAGAATGAAATACCAGTTCTTCCGGAATAAAAGAGACCAGCCAGATAACTCAGGCTTCTCGCTAATTAGCCTTGAAAGTTCGTAAGGTGGATTCGAGAAAAAATATGACGTCTGCAAATGAAACCAGCTCGAGCCGTATTGCTGTCCAGGGCAGAACGTTAAATTTTCTCTTAAATCTCGTCAGGTGGTATGCACAACTTAACTAGTAGTTCGCAAATGCCACGACAAGCTTCTCCTCACCACATTTTCTTGTCTCCACATTTCCACGATGTACTTTTAGGCTTGTGATTTTTTTTCATGTTACAAGTGTTCTGTGTTTTGACGGCATTAAAAGAATCTTATTTTTTCTGCCCTTAAAAGTCTGCGTTAATCGCATTTTCCAACGAAGCAGTATGAAAAGCGACATTTAAAAAAAAAACGTAATAATTAATGTGGAGTGAATGAATTTCTCGTTAAATTGGCAATTGCTTAGGCCAGCATTAGGTATACCAATTAATTATATAGTATTAATTACATAGTAATAATATAGTGAACCAAAAAATTGCCTCTTTGAAAGCAAGAGTATAGAAACTTTGAACTTCAGTGTTTTAAAAAAATTCATTCAACACTAAACTAACCAACTATTAATTTAACATATTTAAAAATCTCAAATAATGATATAATTGTCAAGAAATGAACAGGCAGAAAACTTTATTGATTTAGTCACTTACAGTGTCCCCGATAGACGTAGATAATTGAAAAAGAAACAGCGTTAGAAATTGCAGGAAAAATTTCAAAAAATTGAATGTAAGTCATGTTTGATCATCTTGGAAGATCTAGTGTTAAGACGGTTTCCTTTTTTTACATATGCAAAATTCTTCATAGAAATTGAAATATTGAATGAATTAAATTGTCATAATTTTTTGCTTTCTTTACCTGCTATTACCCCACATGAGTAGAGGGTGGGTATTGAAGGTATTCAATGCGATAAAGAGAAAGGAAGAGATGTAAATGTTTATGCATTCAATTTTCCAGCGACAAAGTATGTTTACATGAGGGAGTGTGATATGTAAAACAATCAATGCTGCCCGAAATTGTAGAGTGGATGGTTGTAACCATGAAAGGATCAGAAACATCACCCACAGTGAGATTTATGAGAACTTTAAGCCAGCGATTAGAATACGGTGTGACATGCGGCCGAAAAATTGGTGTGAACCCGAGTCGAAAATTTCAGCCCAAAATCCTCCTAAATTACCAAATAACTTAGGATATTTAGGCTGAATATGGAAAAATATGCTACATATAAAAGAATGCAAATTTTAATTCCCCAATCGCCCTAAACTTATTAATTTGTGCCAGTTTTGCTTACAATTAGTGTAGGATCAATTTAGGCTTCATACAGCCCAAAATAATCCTCAGCATTCTTATTTAGAAAATTAATCTAAGCCCAATATTAAGCCATACATTCTATAATGAGGAGTTTTAGAATTGGATAGGAATTGGAGTGATTTTAGGAGATTTAGAATTTATGTGGAATAAAATGACAATTTAATTCCTACTTGCTCCTGAAAGCCCTATTTTTAGAATATGAGTAGACAGACTTGGAACTTCTGAAATATTTTTAGGTGATGTCAGATTAAATTGAAATAAAAATTTTACCTGATCAGCCCATATAACTCCTAAAAATCATATTTACAGGATTTTGAGGCGCGTAGACACACTAGTTGAGGATTTTGAGGTTCAAAATGGTATACATAATTAAGCGGCAAATGAGAAATCAAAAGAATCTAGGATTTGAAGTTTCTTTTTAGGCTGGACTTTTCAACTCGGAAAAGCGATAGTGAAAACTTTGCAAGAATTGCGAAAATTGTTTTGAACTGAAATACATTGCGTAGTGCATAGTGCCCAAATTGCAAAAGACTCGTTCTTTAATTTTTTTATTTTAACAAAGTAAAACACATTATAAAATTGTAAATATAGAGTAACAGTGAAAATAAAAGTAACAAATATGTGTTGTTGTAGCTTTAAATGTTAATTTTGCAATTCCAGTTTATTAAGCATAAGACTATAATGCAGTTCGTATATAAAAAGTTGTGTTCTGCGTTTACAGTTCGTTAATTACATTGAAAAAACGATAAAACCCTGGAACTTCGAAGTGTGGAAACCATTTAGAGGGAATTTCCGTGGAAAATAGAAATTGTTCTTCACTTACCTCAAGATGGTCTATACTCCCGGAAAGTTTCACTAAAATCTGAATTTTTGCACTGAGCACCATTCCTTGTAAGTACTCTTTATTCGCGAAGAATGAAAAAAATGTTGAATGAGAACGTTTATCTTTTTCCTCCTAAATCTACTGGACCAAGTATTCTATGAAAACCTTTACTTCTCATAGTCGAAATATCATGATTTTTTAAAGTAATCAATTGCTAAAGTCCTTTTGAAATGTAGAAAAAGAATATTTTACGAACTTCTTTTGATCCTTCACGATTTTCTAACTATACCGAACATGAATGACTAATGCAAAGTAACTTCAAAAGAATTCCATCACTGGTATTACTAGAAAATATGTTTCAAACCACGAAGATGAAAATTCTTTTAATGATTCTTTGTTGTTTTTAAATCACAGTATCACATTACTAGATCTCTGTCATTAAACGATGATTCCTGATTCACTATCATGCAGATTTCTCAACAGATTCATTGATATCAAAGATTTGACCCATTTTTCATAATAATAAAGCCGCATGAAAAATTCTCTTAAAATTGTGCTAACGAGTTGTTTTAACTTTCCTAGAATAATGAACAGACAAACCTAGCGGCTTTAATTGAAACGAGCTTCAATGGATGATACGATGTTTAATTATATTTAAATAACTCCAGAAGTGTTAATAATATTGAATTTATACGGCTGAAATAACATGGTAGGATAAAGCAATTATGCAAAAGGACAATGGAGAAATTTCGCAAAATATGCTCCTGGCGGTCAGTGCAGATAACGAAGGTGCAAATCCAACTTTGAAGTTTGCTTTAGTATGGCGCGAAAAGAATGTGGCAGAAAGAAAGGGGCATAATAAGCGGGGGCAGAAAGAATAACGGAGGGATTTCGCGCGATGCCGCGGTGGCTTTAAGCGTGAGGATTTCGTTTCTCTCGGCACCTTTTTCGTCTGTTCTTTGCCGACTGCCTCGAGGCTATAAAAAAAAGCAAAACGAACGAGCATTTAAAATTTTTGTTAGTTCAGATAATCCTCCTACAACGTCAACGTGCAGAGTTGAAGTCAATGCGGAAATCATTTTTGGAAGGATGAGCTGAAATTTGAGCTTTACTTAACATTGTCTTTCAGTAAAAAATGTATCAGGTGAAGCAAAAAGAAGTGTTTTTTTTCACAATGCGAACCTTTTTTTTACAGAAGAAGAATGCATAACAATTGATGCTTTTAATTACTCATAGTAGTCCTGTGCCTTGATGGACTGACAATGATTAGATTTCCATAATTCATAATTTACCCCTTGCCGTACTAATTATAGTAGAGCCACGTAACAGACACATGTCCCTCGTTATATTAATTATAATGACACTCGTAATGCGGTAAAATGGCCACAAAATTTACAAATTTTGTAAAATCTATCAAACTGGAAATATCAGTGAGACATAAAACGATAAACTTATTTGTAAAATGTTAATATTGTTACGAAGCACCCAGTAGATTCAATGTCACTGGGTGCCGGGACTTGTCAATTGTTTGTTAAATAAAAAGAGTAGAGATTCTACGGTCGGTGGTCCTCGTAGACGGACGTGTTCTCTTAAATAAACGTTATCCCTTCTTAATTGTGTTTTAATTAATTATGTCCGAAAGGACAAGGCGTGCGCGGTCGACTCGTAACAATATTATATTAAATTACATGATACATCAAGAATCACGGAAGAATTTTTCCTTTGCCAATTTAATTCTATGTCACTACAGATGCAGCCACAGAAGAAATCGTACGGCAAGGGGTTAATCGAATATGAATTATTTCATCTGCATATAAAAAAAGTTCTTTTCGCTTCACCTAGCATTATATACTTGCATACATATGGATAATAACAATACGGAACGACAGAAGTATATATAAACATTAATAACGTAGTTATTTCGATAATGTTTTCGTTTAAAAATTGCCCGCCACAAAACAAGAAAAAAGTTTCTTGCAATAGTTATATAGTATTATGGAGTCGCATCATAAAAATAGTATACTTTTCCGTTGTGATTTTAGAAGAAATACTTTTTTGAATTTCTTATTACAGCGGATATCTTTAAGGTAATGAAATTAAATGATATGCAGTGTATACATCCATGGGTTCTTGTATTATTAGTTCAACAATACAGGTTTCATGAAATTCCTACGACGTATATTTACGAGGTTCAATTAATTGGAAGACCAATTCTCCGGATGCCTGTGTCACGTAGCAAAGTGTTCGATATTCTGAAAGATTCTCCTGATGTTCGAACTTGGTCCTCGGGGGTTAATTAGAATCTTCTTAAGGAATTTAACGCTCGGCTTCAAAGTGAAGAGAAATTATACCTTCAGCGAAGAAAGGCGACACTTAATTCAACTTTAACAGCCAATGAAAAAGTATTCAATTCAAAAGTATTACTTATTAGAAGTGTTAAAAAACTGCGCCTCTTTATTTGTCTTTCAAACTGTATTTATAAGTGAAATCAATTTATCAAATATAGCAGATGATTAGTTATTCTGATTTGAAATGTTGGACTTTACTTTCTTTCTTGTACTTTCTCGTATTTATTTTTAAAATCTATCCATTATTGTTTTACTGTGAAAAAAACTGTAACCACTATGACAAACAATTTCTTCAACAACAAAGTAATCTTTTCGAATAACTTTGATATAAAGGTGACAAAAGTTTTTATGGTTCACTGTACGAGTCATGGGGTAAGGAAAGGGTGTTGCTCTCATCATCCACCCCCACTATATTGGTTTTGAAAAACTGAAAATCGGTCAAAAATAATTGAAAACAAAACACTTCTTTCCTGGTTCACATAATGTCGTAACGAATTTGCATCTTTTTCGGCAAGTAGCTTGTTATTATAGAATGGAAAATGAAGTGCAAACAAGAGATGTCTGTATCCGCCAGACGAATCAGAACAAAACTCATACTGTGACTTAAATGTAGCGCAAGACACACCTAAGCTTCTATTCTTCAAAGTTATCCCCTTAGCCTACAACAACGTGTGACACTCTTAGCGAGCAAAATGGAATACGAAATTTTGAAATCTTTCAAAAACGATTAAATTGAAAATATCAACCGGTCACGAAATGGTCTTATTATTTCTATACTATTAACATGACGTTCAGTTGTACGAAATATCAGTAATCAGTGATAATTTTAGATTGTAGAAATTAATTTTGAGTCATTGTATTGGGTTGGCAAGAAAGTAATTTCGGTTTTGTAGTGTGAAATGGAACTTAATTTTTTTTAACAAAGAATTTTTTCGACGACCTTTACTCGATGACCTTTTGCCATCGTTTTGACAAATTCGTGATACCGTTTTTATAGAAATACTGGCCCATATCAACAAAAAACTGAACCCAATGCAATTTTAGGCTATCATCGAAATTGAAAGTTTTACCATTCAAAAAGTTTTGCAAGCTGAAAAATAAATGGTAATCTAATGGTGTCAGATCAGGGCTACATGGAGGCTGTGACATCACTTCCCAACCAAGCTTAGATTTTGCAAAAAATAAAAAAGTTAAACATATCAGAAATGTTCGTTTTTCACTCTATGTTAAAGTTCTTCTAAACAAACCATTACAAACAAAGTAAAGCGCAATTTCTTTCTAAGCCAAGTCAAAAGTTTCACAACTTTCGATTGTTAGAAGACAAAAATCATAACAGAAATCATTGAGAACAAACGTAACGCTGGCTCTCATCAAAAACTGAAATTACTTTCTTGCTGACCCAATACATCCAGTCAGAAAAGAAATCGTAGGCCAAAGAGTTAAATTTTCAACTTTGTCAAATTCTTTGCAATTCATTGTCTAAAATGCAGATTTAACCCATCATTTAAAATATTATTTTTATCATTTTCTAATTGTGCTATCGTCAAATTGATCTTCGGATGCCACAAAAAATGTGGGTTATAGAAGGTTAAATCACTTTCTTGAAGGTCACATTATTCGCAAGTATAATCACGACAAATTGAGGAACGATTGTGGAACACCTTCCATTCTTACGATGGAAAATGTTCCAAAGAGAATTCGTAACTCGATAGCAAAGCTAGCCTGTTCGCCTTTAATCGAATTCACAGACAATATAATGCCTCGTTTCCAATGCTTACCTCGATCTACAAAATTAATCGCTTGCGGGCTGCCGGATATGCTCGTTCATCACACTGATCGTCGACTCGGCTCCAGCCGTTATCTCTTTCGCTCACGTTGATTAATTAGATCGTTCGGATTCGCAGATAGTTAACTCAAGGAAGAAGTGAATAGGAATACCTACGGTGACTCCCAAAACGGTCAATTTGCAATACCTACGCTGGATGTTTGCCGTTCTTCATGGAGAATTAAGCAACGGCGGGTTAGAATTTGTAGAGAAGCTATAATATATTAAAGTCTCATGAACGATCCTTTTCATGACTCACTTTTATTTTGTTCTTTCTCCTTTGACGGAAAGTTACCGATATTTTAATATAGTACTGCTATTGAATGAGCGGATATTAACATGGTCTAACTATTCACGCGGAACTAAATATTAAATAGTTACAAACAATATCAAAAAATTATTAAAAATCTTCTTTAAGGATCTGTCATTATACGCAACGCAATTTTGTAAATAATTCTGATTTACGACGATTATAAATCCTATAACTACCTGAAATTATGGGGACTATAGAAAAATTGTACGCAGATATAAAATTAAATTGAATAAAAAATTCTATACGTCCAAGGCTAATAATAGAAGACACGATTAACACCGTAATTCTTATCGATGTAAATTTCACTGTTTACTTATAATTGATACATAAACATTAAATATAAAAAATATCAAAATATAGGTAGGACACCGTACATTAAAACTTTCTTCCTGAACTATTTATATAACAATTGCTACTGCACCTCGTATTATGTTATAAAAAAGAAATTACAAATAAATTTGAAAAGAGTATAAAATATGTCTTTGGAATGAAGATCTACGTCAATAAAAGTCATGCTCTAAAACAAAATATATTGCATTATCATCAATTTTTATATCGTCCACGTCTATATTCTGAGGAATATATCTTTAGTACTCGATAAGGGTGCAACTATATAGAAATATATATTGCTTTGCGCCACTATTTTCTAGAGTAAGTATCTATCGGAGATTTGGCCACAGTCATTGCAATAAAACATTACTATTGCCTTGCTTCGGAACGAATTGTCCGTGCTTAGAATTTACTGCCTTCCGAGTCATTGGACTTGCGATGCAATTCTCTGAGCAACTGCATGCGTCCTTAAGATACGAAAGGCGACTAATGACAGCAGACACAAATGTCTCATCGGTGGAAAATATTTAAATGCATCTTAACTCCTTTCCCTACCATTTATCTGGCCGACATCCGAGGCAGAAGCGTAGCTATCTACTTTTCTGAGTCTTCAACCTTTGTTATATGAGAAATACCTAAGAATCTATCACTTTATTAGTGACATTCGATCAAAAATTGTGGTCACCGTTGTATTAGTCAAAGTAGTGCAAGAGATTAAAAATTCTCTCAAGTAAAATTAACATTTGAAATTGCACAAAAAAAATGTATTCGTAATTCGTGATGTACGTTTACAAAATAATGCTAATAAAATATCTCAAAGTCACCAATGTTCCAAAAAAGAACACTTGTAGACGGGCAAATAAAAAATTTCTAATCCAACCATATATGCAGTGCTAGAAAAATCTACTAAAAGTAGTTTGAAGGGGAAACAGCAGCCATGAGGGGGAAAGCGTGGTTTGAGTCAAAGGCCATTGGGTCAGCTCCTTTGGTTGCAAGTTCCCAAATGTTATAGAAAAGCTATATTTAAGCTATCATAGTATGTAGCTTAGGATTAAGGGTTTCGGATCAATTTTATGTCCAAAGTTGTAAAAAGTAATATGTAATTGTTTGTTTTACATTCTTGGCTTGAATTTATGCTTGTTCCACCTAACCATTATTCTAACAATAAGTAGATTCTGAATCACCAAGGCTATGATATATTAAATATGAAAACTGGAAAAATTTCCCATAAGCGACGGGGGATGATTTGAACTCGATTCCATTGATCACAAGCAACAGCCTTTACCTTCTTACTCACCACCGCCCCAAAGTTACTCCTTAATTCTTAATTACATCGTATTATAATTTTACTATCGTATCTTTACGATTTTATAACAATTTTGTCAATATATTTACTTAATTAGTAAAAAGAAACAAACTTTACAATTTTGGATGGTCGTCCGGGACACAGAAAAAAGTCTACCCCTAAAAATTTACTTATTATTATTCCACTTAACCCAATCATCGAGTAAATCCAGCAGGAAAGGAATATTAAAAATCCATAGGCTTTCTCTAAACGTTCAATTCAAGTTATACGATCACGTATTACATTCCAGTTCGCAGGACGTTTAAAGGAGTCTTCGGGCGATAAAGGATAATCGAGGTTCTATCCATAAATTGTTTCGAGTTCAGTAACCATAGATGAAAAAAAAAACTTCTTTTAACGTACATCAATCGATCAAG
The DNA here is from genome assembly GCA_910591515.1 of Cerceris rybyensis. NCBI lineage: Eukaryota > Metazoa > Arthropoda > Insecta > Hymenoptera > Crabronidae > Cerceris > Cerceris rybyensis. The sequence continues at coordinate 21,074,134 of OU342790.1, forward strand.
TTATATTTATCAATGACACTTAATAGAAATCGTTTAAAGTCCAGCTATCTAAAATCACCGAGGGAGCATCTATTTCTATTTGCCTCTCCGTCTCTGATTCGGGTCAAACTTCCCGGGCAGCCGGATATCGAAAAATAACGACGGAGTAAGAGGGCGAGCACTTGAAAAAGATTACGATACCGGGCCGTTTGTTCGGAGAAATGGATATCGTGGTCCGCGATGCGCACGGTGGAAATTTCTATCGATTCTCAGTTAGGCAGTATTCCCAACGCCGTTTCTATCTTCACTCTCGCCAGGCTTCAATCTTTCTCGTTCTCCTACTTCTCCTCTCCTTCTGTTCGGTATCTCTTCGAAAAGGGTACTTGCATAACGAGTTTGTTATCTTTGCCGTTCCTTTCGTTTTAAGGGTGTTCGTTATCTTCCTTTTTTTTTCTTCTTACATGGTCTCATTGTCAATTGGAAAACAAGAAGTTGAAGTTTACATTGAAATTTCTATGATAAAATACTGCGTTGTTGATGAAGAGGAGAAAGCTTTTTTTTCGAATTTGGACGTTGGTTCGATGGATTACAACGTTATTCTGTAGAATGCTGAGTTAATGGGCGGGAACGAGTTTTGACGAGAATGATGATTAATTAATCTTGGGCAATAATATCGGGAAGATGAAGGAAGTTATTTTGTGATAGATTGTTGGACGGAGAGCGTTCAGGAAATAGAATACGGATACTAATTGATGGTGAGAACGGGAGAAAGTTAGTTTTAAGAATTTTATCTTTCATTATAAACTATTTTGGAAAAGGTCAAAAGTTTATAAGGTTGTACTTAATTAAGTCTCAGTTTTCTTAACCTTCCGACGTGATAAGAAGTTTGAGTTAGTGGAGTTTCTTAGAAGATATAACTTTGAAAACCGTCCTTATATTAAAAATAAAATAGTCCTCTACAGATGAATTATTACTTTAACTCTACTGTTCTGCTCATTTATATCCCTTTCAGTCACAGTGACACGGCAAAATAGGTTCACATTTTAAGAAACATAAAATGAGCAAAGAGGTAGATGAAAATGTTAAATACATTGAATATCAAAAACTAATACTTACAATTAGAAACATAGTTATATAGACTCGAGCAAAACAGAAGGGTTAATTCACTAATATTGTAAAAAAACCACTGTATTTGTAACATTTGGTTGTATAAATAAATTATTTCGTTCAATTCCATATAATATTTTAAGATTAATTCTATGAGCAACGAGAGCAATTATTTCTACTTCACTGGCCAAGAAGTCCAACGACCACCGCCTGTAATCAAAACAAACTCGGCGGAACTTGACAACTGTGATCTACAGGTATCCTTTCCAGGAATCTTAACAATAAATCATTTCAAAGCTCCTCTCGATATCAGTTTCCCCTTGACCATCGACAAAATGCCAGTGTTCCACGATCGGGTTCAACTATTTTCACCTATTAGTGCGTGTGTAACACTTTGAATGACGAGAGCCTTAACACTAGAACTTCCGCCGTTGATTCCATTATTTGCAATATAAGTATTTTGAAAAAAAAAGAATCAAGTAGTAGAAAAGACAATCGTTTTGGTAATCTGTGTTTTATAAGATTAACGTAGAATATCTGCTCTTTGATTAACCTATTATCTTAGAGAATTTTTGAAAATAATTGGCATCAGTCAATTTAACTTGCTTGGCAATTCTAGTGTTAATCAAAATCCTCTCTTTTGGCGGGTTTTAAAAGTAAAGTAGTAAAATAGTCTTAAAAATTGGTAAAATTACTAATTACTTGGTAATTGATCCTCACAGTGGTATCAACCCTTAGTGGCTGTATGTTTGCTCGCAGTCACCAAAGCAAAGAATCTACACTCTAATTTTTACTAAGATTTTAATAAGTTTGTTTTAAGTACGAATACACATTTTCATATAGCCTTAGCTGTTTTAAATGGGGTGCGTATACTTTTTTTTAAATTATAATAAAGCATAGGACTCCCCATAAAAAATCATTATATTACGTAAAATCTAAAACAAATAATTAGTGAGATATTTACAGACTAATTATACGGTGTTATGAAGCATGCCCGTTCAACGGAAATGTTATAATTTGAAGGACCACTTTGTTTACGACAGCAAACAATGTTGTTAAACACGATCCAGGGCATTAGACATCGGCGATATGAAATATCAACTAGGCTTCGTAATGGTATAATTGTTAGACATCATATTGCAGCTCTGGAAGCATTTTCATTACACGTACTATAAACAACTATCGTTTCTCTGTGTTAGTGAATGTATCGTAAATGTGATATTTTTCTTTGTACGACTTCCATTATTACTAAGGTTAGCTGATATTCCATTTCGACGATGTCTAACGTCGAGGTTAAACGAGTATGATTTTTAATATAGGATAACAATTATACCAACATCTCAATACTTACTTTCTTCAGACTCTACGTAGCATAATGTTTTGTTTTTCTGAATTCGATGCTAATATCAGAATTTAACATTTTGAGGCACGGAAATTCAAAAAATAAAATGACCAATGTTGGACAAGCATTTTTTTTATTTTAATTGAATAAGGTTGGTTTATATTCATTAACAATGTTATATAATAATATAAATTTTCGAGGTGAGATAAAAATGTCCCACCTTGTAAATACCTTCGAACATCAAAGTGATGGGACACATTTCATGCCACCGTGCCTCAAAGAGTTAACATTAGATTTACAGCCGTTAAATCTGGCATATTTAAACATTCTAAATAAGTACTTTGAAAAAAGATTGATCAAATGGCAAAAAATACAGTCAGGTAAGTAAATTGTACATTTTAAGATATGTGTGAAATATTTACTGAACTTCTTCTCTGTCGATTTAAGAAAAAAATCTGAAAATAGTAGGAACCCGTCAATTTTACGGCTACCGTGGCTCTAATGTTGAGCAAAATATATAAGTAATCCATTTACAAAATGATGGTAAACTGCATATTTAGATAGAAGAGTCACACAGCATAAAACACATTTTACAATTGAGTGCCACGATCGTAACCGTGAAAATTTAATTTGAAATATTTTCTTGTACAGTGCATATGTTATAAGTTATATAGAATTGTTACATTAAATAACTCACCCGGTATGTAAAGGAGGAAAATCTCAATGGATATGTTATGTTATATATATTTGATTATATAGAAACGAATTAATGCAAGTAATCTTATTAGGTTGCAGAATTTCAAAACACTCAAACGTAGAATATTTCGACGATATTTGCAATTCTATTATCATCTGAAAACGCCGAGTTCATTACTTGAATACATTCAAAGCTCTCTCTTGTATCTCGGTCTCAGCAGTTTGGCTTCGAAGCCGGCTGTTTTTACGAAGAAAAGTTATCTCTCGCCAGTCATTGCACCCCGAATCTTTTCTATGCTTTATTTTCTGAAAAGCCGTTCTGGCACTTCGTTCGAACGAGGCAAACACATTCGGAGTGTTTTTGGTGTGCAAATATTTTTGGTCTCACTAGAAGCGTCGATGTGTTTAAAACGAAGTATCTCTGCGCTTTCTATCTTTTATTTTATTCCACGTGTTTTCCACGATTCTGTCGGGTTTCGTCTTTCGTTCTCGATAAATCGAGAGCGTTTATCCTCCTCGAAGCGCGACTGCAACGTCAGACTGAACATACGCATTCGAAATTGAATTTCGAGATTCTAGTTTAATATCGAGAAACATTATCCTCGCAAGAGTTTCTTGGAATTTGATATATCTACTTTAAATAACATTCTTCAAGTTTGCATAAAATTCTGCTACTTTTTCGAAGATGAAAAGAATTGAGGGAGTTCTTAAAATTTTAATGAAAAGACGAAACTAACTGAAACATGTTTAAAAGCTGGAGAAATTAAAAATTATACATCGTGTTAATTAAATTGCTGCACATTTTAGAATATTATGCAAGTTTATGGTAACATTCTTTGATACATGGGAATAAAGTTGTGTCCTCTTTGCAATGCTTTGAAAGATTTGAAAATTTAATGCAATTTGACGAAGGTCTTAAAGCGTTAATGGTTATAAAAAGACAAGGTGAAATGTAGAATCATTGAAACGTTGAGAAATTTAAAATTGTATGTGACATTAATACTCTATGAATTCTCTGTGACTTCCAGATAACGCAAGACACATCTAAACTTCTATTCTTGAAAGTCAAATTTCTAACTTTGCCAAATATTATAATTTAGCTCGAGAAATTCATGAAATTCTTTGCAACTCAATATTTAAAATTCAGATTTAATCCATTATTTAAAATAGTATTTTTATCATTTTCTAATTGTGCTATCGGGAAACTGATTTTAGGACACTATAAGAAATTAAGACTATAGAGGGTTAATTGAAAAAATGAAATGAATAAGTAAATATTTAAATTACAACTAGGCACAATTTTGACATAAACAGAAAACCTTATTTTACGTTCAACTAAACCATTTATTTTATAAATGGTATAAGTCACTTTAAAGAAATGAAAAATACATACCGAGAAAAATATAAGTACCTATAATAATAGGAAGAAATATCCTTACATAGTAAAATCTATAGGTAATAAATATTCTGTAAAATTGGTGTATCTTTAAACATGCTTACACAAATTTTTAAACACCTTGATTGGAAAAAAATTACTTTTGCCACTTTTTATATAATTGCTTCCAGTAATACACGTTTTTATGTAGGATATGCAATTTCTATTTTCAAAAATAACAGCATTCAAACAATATCAGTAAGCTGTGAACGTAATTTCAGGATATAAAAAATCATCGTGCAGCGTGCATCGATTGCAATTTTTTTATTTTCCTGCGAATAAAAAATTGTCCAAGTGAGAAACTTGAGGTTGAGACTAAACTACGTCAACGTACGATCCAATTTGTGGTCTACGAATACTCGTATCAAAGATTGCAAAAAATCGGAGAAAGCTGAATGGGGCCGAGAAGTAATCCAAGTATCTGATCCCCTACAATCATTCGACGTGTAGCTTCGAGATTGCCATCGATTTTTTCTCCGCTTAATCCCGACAACACGAAAGTGTCTACAGTTTCAACGTAGAAAAGAACGATGAGACGAAACACGTCATTAGTACGGTCGGCACAGTTCCGTTGTTTCGAGGTAATTACTGTTTTTTTGCAGATCGAAATGAAGAGCTTACGCTCCTAGCTGTTTCGTACTAATTGAGGAACAGTTAAAACGTTTGCGTAATCCATGGTAATGGTTAGATAAGTGGATGATATTTATAATACATCAATTTCATAATATCTGAAATTAATTTCTATTGCGATGAATGCAAAAACGTACTCGCGAATTTATTTTTTATTTATGGTCAGTGGAAGGATTTTTGTCAAATAAATATTATTTATTGGTATTCTATAGAATACCGAATTGACTAAAAAATACCGTGGAATAATAACGTTATTTTTTAAATTAGGAATAGAAATTCTAAAGTACTTGTTCATAACTATATAAAACAGAACAGTAGAGAATTATTTTCTTCGGTGCTAGATGTTTTTTAAATGTTTGTAAAATAAAAATTAATTTAATTTTTATTCTATATTACAGGATTGTTCTAAAAATTACATATTGTACGGGAACTTTGAAATTTCTCTCACAATACAGAGAAGTATCTACTTCGTTCGTACAGTGTATTTCACTTAATGTAATTGCCGACAATTTCGTTTCGTATAAAAATATTATAAAGAAATGAGAGTCTAGCTATTGTGAAACTAATCCGCAAGATCATCCTTATCTAACTTCATGACATTCAATTTTTTTGGTACATCCCTACAACATATTCCAAAAAGGGGTACACTTCCACGGATCTCCTTAAATGTCGCATTTGCATTTAAGTATTTCCAGATAGAATAAAATAAATTTATTATTCATGAAAAAAACCCTAAATATTTCCTACCATAAAATTTAAGCTTATTCGATCAATGCACCTTTTATACACATTGAAAAATATAATCCAGAATTTCCTGAAAGGAACAGACACAAACTCATCCTTTCTCAAAACTCCAGAAATCCTTGAAACTCTTCAAGTCTCTTAAGACTTCCAATAATTCTCGAAGACCTGATGAGCCTCTTGGTTCATCGAGTATATCGATCCTTTAAGATTTCCGAGTCTCAATTAATGCTTCGCTTAAATGCTCCGAAAGAAGAATACTTTGCAACAGCATTACCGTGCGATTTTTTAATTCGTTTCACCCTCCCTTTTACATTAGAGATAATAAAGTTCCAGCTTGTATTTCTTCGTTTGAAGAGAAAGTAACGATGAAATAAGAACTGATATTTCACACAAGTATCCGATTTAACTTCATTTTCCCGTCATTTATTTGGTATTGGCTTCCTTTTATCAGGAAGCCGACATCCTTTATTCTTCCGTCGCATTGCCAACGGAACACCTACCTTCGGTGGCTTCGTCGTATAGAAAGCTCTGATACGATACCAGGTTATCTCTCCGCGTCACATAGGACATTTCAGGGGCAATTTAGCCCCGATGAGTCTTCGTCTCCTGTGTTCTTCTTCTAGACACGTACGCTGAACAAGACAGACTTTTTCAAGCGTATTTCTTAATGCTTCTATTTGCTTTGCATGGCAATCGACTTTGAAAAGGGTTTTATGTTTTGTTCGAAATAGCCAAGTAATTTTGTTAAATAGAACTTGTGTACCTACTTTTAACACTAGGTTTACGGAAGTCGTCAAATTGACGGAATTCTACCTTTTTAGAAACGCCTTCCAAACTTATAGAGACTTGGTACTGTAGATATTTTACATGTGTCTTATAGTATACAAATTACTTAATACGTTAAGCGCCACACCGGTCCCTAGGGACCGGGCGTTGACGTTTCGTTTATGCTGACGCTGATCAATGAAAATGAACAATTAGTTTTTTTATCTAAGCTACGTTGTCACGCCTAACCGAGCCACAATTAGTGGAGTTAAGTATAAAATAGAACATTTTATCAAAAATGAATGTAGTATGTGGGTACTATGTCGTCCGGCGACACCACAGCGGTGACCTTCGCAAAGTATTGCCTGACGGCCGGCGACACCGCAGTGGTGTCGTGCGCAAAATGTAAATAAGAAAATATAAATAAAGAAATATATAAAACAATTTACATATATATATATATATATATATATATATATATCCTCGAAATTTCATGAAAATAGAGGCACAGGATTAAAAACTCAAGAGAATTGACGATGAGATTAGTAAAACTTGATGATTTATGACAAGAGGAATGATCTGAAACAGTCCTACCGGCGCCAAGCAAACAAATTTTGATGAGACGTGCGGCCGCCAAAGTGTTAAAACAAATAGAAAGATATCTTTTCTAATAAAGGGCCTAAACGGAAAGTGCTTTAAGAACGAGCGTGGAGCTTAACGTGTTAACTGATCATCTATTTTGTTACCTGATCCCTCTCTTTCCAAAGTCTTTATTTAACATATTGTGTTGTAACAGATTTGACACCTGCAAATGTAGTGTTAAAGGGATAATGCTGTGTGGTGAATTTTATTATAGAATTTGAGAATTCTATGTTGGTTCGAGAGTCAAAGAATTATGTACTTATTAACTGTAATGTTTTCATATTTATGGGCTTAGGAAGAATTGAGATGGTGAAAATTAACTTGAAGTTAATTTAACATTGTAAGTGAACGATATAGTAGCAAAATTAAATGACACTTAAATTTCTTCAAATCTTTAGATTTCTAGCTTCATCGAGATAAAGACCTTTAAACTTTATTCTCACAAGAACTATACCTGCTCCAGTTAGATCATTGTAGTAAATAATACTAAAAAACATTACAATACTAATTTATTTCAATAATATTTCAAGACGCAAATTTGCAATACTATTACATCCGATCTCTCTACATATCTTTCAAATATCCAAACCAAAATCATTAACACTGAAAAGGGATATTCTACCGTAAAATATTCCCCTGCAATTTTTATAATTTTAATTCTAATAAAATTGTCAAAATTAATAATTCCTACATTTCCTCTGAAAAACCTTCGGGCAAAATATCCTTCTAAGGGATGTTAAAGCTTGGTTGTAAGCTAAGCATGATAGTACACCTGCGTTATCTTCTCAGGGGATGGCGGATACATCAGAAGCAATTTAGTTCGGATGCGGCCTTCTCATCCCACGCGCTGCCTACGATGTCGGCGCTTTTGTTTTCTTATTTAGGACAAGGAAAACAGAGAAGGCAACGAGATGCTTCGCTCTTTCAATAGGTTTCACGCGGTAATCGTTACTAGAAATACATCTAAAAAAACAACCCTGTTGAAGAAGATGTATAGGATTAACCTTCCCTATTGTGTCATTTGCGCAATTCTTTTCTGAAGAAAAACGAAGTAGAAATTGCTCGACTGGAATTTCTATACTTCTAAGAAGGGAACATCCCGAGGTGTAAATTACCGATTTTTATGAAATTTTAGTATGATATAGCTCACGTGAAAATATTTGACCCGTATTTTTGTTATCGGCAACCGTCCAACGGAGTGAAAACCACCCTCAAAGTTGAAAAAAAGTATTTTTTATCATATTGTTGAAATAAATGGGTCTTTTAAAGCAATGTTTATGTCATTGGATTCGTCGTCGAAATGCGTTAATTTTCACTCTGTACTAAATTTTCGTACCTCTAATAGTTGCGGAGGTATTCAATAAAATAGTTTTCTTTACCCCAACTTTGGAGGCGGTTTTTACCCCTTTAACGTGGACGATTGCCGATCAAAAAGTACGCGTCAAGTATTTTAACGAGATCTATATCATACTTAAATTTCATAAAAATCGGTGATTTACACCTCGGGATGTTCCTTTGTAAGTGTCATGCCCCATACGTGATAAGATTTTTAATTATCAAACTAAAACATACTTTTTATATTATCTGTAATGATGGTAGATACAAGATAAATATAAAAAATTTACATATGAGATAGTAGAATATTATAAATTTTCTTACAAATAATAATTTCATATTTTCCGTAATTTCTAAAGTAGTATAATACTAGCAGAATTCATTAAAATTATTAGCCTCTGAGTTTTGAAAACCCTCTTACGACTGCACATAAAATAATGAAAGAAATTGAATTGTAAAATGACAAAAGCAAAAAGTTCCAATCAGCACAATTTCTACCTTGTCGTATACAATTCACTGGAGTAGGTTCTTTCGCAAACTATAAAGTTTTAATTATCATTGTACCTAATTTAGTAATCATATACGAAGAAGTGATCGTTACATCCGAAGTTTCACATTGTAACTTTTCCTATTGAAACGAAATAGTTTGTGCGTAAATAATTAGTTTGAATTATTCTATATACAAGGACAAACGAGGTACAAACATTACAATGCTTTCATAATAGCTCTTGAAAAGCGATCACTCCCTTAAGGGTTCTCGAATACATACTACGAAGTGCAGTATGCATCTCGGCTAATTAGCGCGAGTTTGCCGTGATTGCCAAAGTGGAAATAGTCGAGTAGCTCATGTAACAGAATAGCTTCGTACGATGGGTAACGGATTTGTTGTCATTTCGTAATTTACGCGAGATTAGACTGATGGGATCATGGATGAACTTTCGGATGAAAGGGGAATATCTGATCTTCTTACGCGATCGATTGATTTCATTTCTGGAATTGGTATCGTTCCTGGCCGAACCACAAACTTTGGACAAGTTCTATTTGTCTTTTTTTTTCATGTATAGATTATAATTGATACAACTTCCTATTTTATATTTACGTTACCAACAACTCTTAAACATTACATTCTTAATGTAACTTTTATAATTATTTTACTTTGTATCCTACGATTTTACATTCGCAATCATTCAAATTATAACGAAAAAAATTTATTTGAAACTATGGATATTTGAATGAAGTTACTAGTTGAAAAGAAATCTTCAACATCATAATTACCATAATCCTTTTTTTATATAATTTCTTATTGATACTATTTATATAAGTTAAAACTATATTTTAGCATATATGCAGGGATACTAGTTGTGATGGCCTTGGACAGTCAGTTCACGTAAGACGTACTATGAAAATAATATTTATGAAACTATAAAAAGCAGAAAAGATACAAGTATAAAAATGAAATAATTTACAAAATAAGCCGCACGGGAATGACGGGACTTCTCGTTTTTTCGCATCTTGTCGCACACTGTTAAGGTAGTTCTAGCTGGATACAAAACTAAAAGTTTCGTTTTCATTAGAAATGAAAAAAATTGCGTAAGAATTAATGCAGGGGCTAACTTCACAGAGGTCATTTCATTCTCTTTTTAGACATAAAAAACATCTTTCTCTATAACTATGAAATAAAAAATTATGAAAAAATTCAATAACATACCAAAAGCATAAAATAATACATTGCTAATTTTTTATTAGAATCCATCGACTCGTTTTTCCATTAGAAAAATAAAAAAAGATTTTACGGACTCTGCAAAAATTTTTTTCCATAAGGCCCGTGTTAAATATGTTATTCTTAAATACCATTTATTCATAACGGACGAACTCGTTGAAATTCCGGTTATAATTATAAAATATCATGAAGAATATATTTTCAAAATTTTAAGGAAATCTATCGAAAAATGAAAAGTGCCTAGAACTACCTTAAAGGGATCAGAAACAAAAGTCACTTGAGGGAAAATCGCACTGCGAGACAAAGAGAGAAAAGAAAAAGTCGTGGAACTGAGTGCGACAGCACGATATCGATCGTGAAAATCGAAACATTGACGTACGCAGGATATTTTTATTATCAGATTGGGAGACATCGATTTTACCTACTTCAATGAATGTGAATAGCTACGACTATGATTGAAGAGAACAGCAGACATATAAAATAGAAAGAGATAGGTAGTGCGAGAGCAGTCTCCTCTTACGTCCCAAGTGACTTCTTACTGATCCCTTTCTATACTAACCACACTCTCTCTCTCTCTTTCTCTCTGTCAGTCACTCATTTAATCTGCATTTCCACATATATTTTAATTTTCCTTCTTCACTATTTCATATCATATCACTAATTCCAATACCGAAATAACTTGGAATCCAATAAAATTCGTATAAATGGTTATAAATGAATTCTAAATGTCATGTTCATCCCCCCTCAGCAGTGGCTATCTTTCAAATGAAAATTGATCCAGTCAGACTTCGTTTAACTTTTAGTATTCGACTTAAATCTGTTACACTTAAATACATTTAACACGTACCATGGAAAAAACGAGACCAAGCTGCAAAGAAGATGATTAGGCAAGTAATTTATTTAGCACACAAAATGTCCACTACACCCTTTTCTATAAAGAGAAGCGTTATAAAAGTGGTAAAAATACATCAATTTCATGTCTTCCGTAGGTATAGTGTTAAATATATAATATAATCCAAATACTCACACGTTAGACACTCCACGGCGTACTCAACACGGTGGAACGTAATTCGAAAGAACATCGCGGGCGTTTCTTTCGAACGAAAACCATTTTCCAAATTGTCGAGTGCATGCCTCGCTCGTTCACTCGGATCACGTGCGCTTTACTAATATTTAACGACATTTTAATGGCACGCCGCAATCTAAAAGCCAGCAGACCAGGAGGAGGTTAAGTGGTCGCTTGGCTGTATTCGTCAGACGACTTTGCTGTTTGCATGCCGGCTGCTCGTTTGTTCTCCGTCCAGGCAGTCATTGTTCTCGCAGATTATTTCTCCTTTTTCGTTTCCTGGTTATCCCTTTGCACACGTACGTGGCACACCGAACATTTTATATCTTAAGTTCTATAAGATTTTTTATTCGAATTATACTATTTACAACTACCGGTTACTCTATCAAACGTAAACTTATTCTACTAGTCTTCTTCTGGTGAGGAGTTTTCTATCGACTTTGAAATGGACTGTATATTTTTAAAAATTGATTAAGTAAGCCCTTTTTTTTCTCCGGTTGAGGTGTGTATTTGTGTTAAATCCGTCTACTCTTTACCGTCTATTTTTAATAATGTTTAATGATAGGTTACTGGTTATGAACTCCTCTGATTATAAGTATGTAAATAACTTATTGTATAAATTAAAAACTAAACTTATATTTACACTTATTTTACGGTAAACTATTGGACTTATATTATTATTGTGCATAACTTGCACCATGAGGTTGTGGTATCAAAAAATGGATAAGTATCCTGAAGAATTAAAACAAAATGTGTGACAGAATGTCCGTCTTACAAAATTGTATGGCCTTATATGTCCTCGACACGAGCTGAAAATCCAATCAGCGATGTCGAGCGAGGAGATGGAAGTGCCCTGATTGGGCCTTGAATTTGTTTAAGGCGGCCCTTCCAAGGTGGTGGGTCGCCCTCCTTCCCTACCTCCTTCGGGGATGAAAAGTTATAAACTTTCCCTCTCCTGCGAAGGTAAGGAGAGGGATCCTTGAAAGGCACGAGAAAGACACTGACAGTGCGGTTTTCCAGACCCAACCCTGGCGAAAGTCCCAAAGTTCTTGGGAACTCTGTTGTGCATAAATTATTCCAGGGTGCTCTAGAAAACCCTGTCGAGACATAAGGCACGTCATGCACTAGTGAGGGTTGAAGAGGCAATAAATATCCCAAAGAAGGTTACAATTCAATGCCCCTCCAGCCTGGTAAGAAAAAAAATGTGTTTGTAATAAAATACCATTTTCAAAGCTAGTGCCTTTTGAAGCGTATGTGACTTAAAGTAGTCCTTTCACATAGGAGCGGATTTTATGGGTGCTATGAATGAGCCCCATTGAATTTCTATAAAACGAATGATAATTAAATAATAATTATAATTTAAAAAATTTTAAATATGATGTACGCGTACTTATCGACAATGCGGCGTTGCTAAACACTCCCATTCACAAACAGTGGCCATATTGCAAACGTGAAATGCATGATTTTATAGTTTTCAATTAATAATTTCTTTATTAAATATTCGACAGCAGCAATTTTTTTGGTGAAATATCTATTTGAAAACGTTCCCGAATTAATGATCTCGTTTTTCGTAAGTATTTGCAGTATGGAAGATTGGAAAATTGAACGATAAAATCGGAAGTACTATTTCTCTCTCTCTCTCACTCTCATTTACATCAATGTATGAAACTGTTTTTTTGAAATTCGATTTTTTCATCGAAATGCCCGATAACTGAGCTTTTTTTTGCTTGTAACTTGTTCGTGACAATCTCAAGAACATCATATTTTAACATTAAATTTATTTGCAGACTTTGGTCAAGTGCTAGAACTACCTTAAATCTCGGCCTGACTTGTGAAAAATAAGTAGGAACATTGCATCCATCGAGAAATGCAGATGTACCTCCCAAGGTTCGTAACATCGTCACCGCATCTTTTTCAATTGCACAGACACAAAAAGTATGTAAATTCTATTGCAAAATTTTCACCCTACCTGGGACCACCATTTCCACCAATTTTTGTCAAAAGTTAATCCCTCTGACAATATTTCGGCAGTCATCAGGAAAACACTGTCTCGCGTAAAAACCACCAGGACATTGTATTGTATCGCTCACGCATATCGTGTCACAATTACGGCATGATAGAGCGATCACATTCGAGACAGATAAAAAATGCACGACTGATTAAAACTGGTACACGAACAATTGCATATTTCCTATACGAGCGACAGGCTCACCGGAAGTATAAATCCACGGGAAATACGAGACGGAAATGTTATCAGAACCCGGTTTCGATGTGCTTTCGAAAACAACAGGGTTTTAATTAATTTTACCGAGCAAACTGTGATTATCTGATTCTCGTTAAGTTAAAGAATTAATTGTATGAACCTGTCTAAAGTACTTTTTTCGTGTTTCCGTGCAATAATGACGTTATGAAAGTTTCACGCAATGCGTTTGAAAGTTTTAAAGGGAGATTCAACTCACGAGAAGGGTCTTGCCATTTCAGGTTGTTCGGCAAGCAGTTACGTTAAGTTGCGTTGATTTAGTATACTGCAATGGATTTCGGTTTCTAACTTTTGGAACGTTCAACTACAACTGTAAACACGTGGGCAGAGTTGTGCAACGAATGTCAGCCTACTTTGGAGTGCATTATTCTTAGTTTCAGAAAAGGGAGTGCATCCCCCGCTTGGTTTTAACCGCGGAGAAATGATGCTAAGAAAGTTTGCCGGGTTTGCTTTCCAACTTTTCCGGCCATTCGAGTCCGGAACTGTGATACCGTGATATTTTTTACTGTGGCGCGTGAGAAAATTGTTTTTTTGCTAATTTTCTACTGAATTATATTTATTTAAATATTTCTTTATTTGTTTTTTTCGGTTTAATTTAAGTAGGTAAATAAGGAGACCGTGTACAAAAAATAATTTAACACATTAGCCTATAATAACGTGTGACAATCGTGAGACGACAAATGGAATAGAAAATTTTTGGATTATTAAATGGAAAATGTCAGTCAGTGAAAAACCGATTAAATTATTTCTCTACTTTGCGTCCAGTTATAGAAAATATTAGAAAGCAGTGAAAAGTTTTAATTTCAGGGATAAATTCTGAGTTATTGCACGTGTAGATTCAAAAGAAATCATAGGCTGAAAGGGTTAATTGTGGGACACTTTTGAACAGTGGATTGAAATTGTGGATAAAATGAAAACTGGTTCAAGATTGTAGTTACATTTATGGTTTAACAATTCGGAATGGAAAACTGATGTAGTTTAACTCAGTAACATTTTCTTCATGATTAATGCATTCTATAACTTTATGACGACTGCAGAAGTCCATTAAAACTTAAGATGATCATTTGAAACTTTTTCTGCAAAGTACAAAGTTAATGTAATTCTGAAATGGGGTTAAACACCGTACAGATGTACGTAAAATTTTTCCAGTGTGTTAAACTGGGTATTTAGATGCACCATGTATAATTTCATTGCCATGATAAATATATATGAACATTTTTCAAAGCTTACATTGATACACGAAAAATTGAATTACTTCGTAACACTAAAATTATCGACGTGAAATCTATTATATTTCAACATGTTAAATAAGTGATTTTGAAAAAGGGGAATCAAGAGTTGAAAAAAGTGATCTATAACTTTCCTTTAAACTTGGACAATATTTGAAAAAAAATTCGACACCAGACATTTTGACTTGCTTGGTAGTTCTAGTGTTAAACGTAAAATTAACTTTCACCGAGGAACGATTAATTAAAAAATAGTTTATCAATGAAATAAATGTTTTATTGTGATTTGTACAAAAGATTTCTTCTTGTTTGTGATAAATAACTTTCGCGCACGAGTGGTTGCCATTTTTGAACGAAAATGCTAAAACGGTCCCGACCCGACATCAAGATATCGACAGTTCCAGCATTCTATCCTAGTTAGAATCAATAAATTATTATTAGCGGCAACTGCCAATACAGTTGCATGACAGTTTCAAACTCAAAGCACCGATACATTGATCGTATTATTGACAGTTCGTATACTTTTAGCTGGTGCATTAAGAAGAAGTTCTTGGGAATATAGTTAAACGCCAACAAATTTTCAAGAGCTCTACACCTTCAATGAATCTTTTGCTAAACTTTCCACTTGGAAAGTAGATTTCAATATCGCCGGTCTTCGAAACGCTTCAACTTCCGACGATAATGACAAATAAAATAATTATGAATTTTTTAACGTTGTAATAAAACACTGACTCACTATTTCGAACGTTCTTAAATTCGCAATTTTAGTTAGACCAGGAAGAACGGAAGATTGCAATCTTTGGTCAATGGAATTAAAACGATGATACGATATTCTGTAATATTCTAGATAAACTTCGACACTTGTACCATTGCGGAGAGCAATTTGCATTTAAAATATTAATTATACAGTTTTAATCCCTTTACGTCGACGTAGACTCTACCTTGGTTTCTCTGGTAGCGAATTTTGCATCAAATTAATTTGGGTCTTGAAATTCAATAATAATCCTGTGCATTCAACTAAATCACGTCAATATCAGGATATTATTATCTTTAAACGAAACTTGATATTAAACAATCGAAAATATTATCAAATCAATTTTGATAAACTTTATGCGGGTTTTATCGAATAAATTCAATCCTACACAATTAACGTTCGTTAGAATTAATAGCCATGTATTTTGAACCGTAAACTAGAGACGAATTTACGTATACCGATGTTTAGTCGAGCTTCTACCATGATCTAATTTCATTTACTGGACGAAGCCTATGATCCTATGGGAACCTCGTAGATAGTTACAGAACAGGTGCCGGAACATCCGGTTCATTTACCATGCGGCTAATTATATCCGTGGGGGACACAGTCATGGATCCCAGTGGGCTTATCTTTTAATGATCCATGTTTAAATTAATTGAAAGTTGCATCTCCTAAGATGTTGCTGCCGACTTAATGTTATTAAGACAACGTAAAATCCACGAAAATTAATCGTCAAGAGAATTCAGAGGCTAGCCTTATTTCTTAATAAGCTATTGGATTTTTTATTAAATTTTTTTACTAAAAGAGGAGAAAATCGATTGATGTAATCATCGTCAATCTTCATAAGTGACATTTATTAACCCTTTCAACGCTATGAACACATATATGCGTTCAGAAAAGTTGATGAACGCATATGTGGGTTCTCGAACAACCATTCAATCTGGGTTGTAAACGCAAAAAAAAATAAAAAGAATAACTAAAAATTTAATTTACTATTTTTAATATCGTTTATGTTATTATTGCTTAATGAAAAAAATGGTTCGGCCAAGGTTTTCGCAGTCACTGCTCAAATTATTTCAGTTACAATCAACGTATTTTGCAATGAAATTTCAGTCCGCCCAGCTTGCGCTTCGTCATAAAAAGTAAACAGCTCACAGCAGATTCTTAACCCTTTCGCTTCGGCAGTCCAGTCCGCCGAAGTGTCGTCACCGTACGGAAGCACGTGCCAGAAATGTGCGCAGTGCGCGTGGTTTTTATATATTCATTTTTTAAGTCTTAACCCTTTTAGTGCCGGGCGAAAAAAGGTGCCTATGCGAAGAAAAACAATTTTTACATAATTCAAAAAGCAGTGGATTAAGGACGAAATAGAGAATAAAACTATGACACTAATTTTTCTATATTCATTGAAAATTATATAAATAACAAAGGTATAAATGATCATAAAAAAAATAAAAATTGAGTTCTCTCTTACAAAATGTATTTGCACATACGAAAAGTCATCTTTTCATTACAACTTTATATAGACTATTTATTACAAAGTATATACTTTACATTTTCAATGTATTTTGTAACAAAATAAATAATATTGCATAACGAAAATACAGAATAACTCTAAGGTACATGGGATCAAACGGCATAGAATATAAGGAAAAGTTAAACCGAAAAACTTTTTTGTTTAATTTTCTCGTAATGAAATTAGACCATTTATAACATATTATAAATTTATTTTGAGATACAGTTCTCTCGCAATGCGAATAGTAAAGTGCTACAAGGTACGGGCCGATATATCGGCCTCCGGCACTAAAAGGGTTAAATAATTACTATGCTTAATAAAACAATTGTTGCTCTAATATAGCACGTATTCTTCACATTTTTAATATTGTATGAAAATACCTTATAAAAAATTATATTAGTTATTCAAAAAACACTAGATCAACTGCAGTTGCCGGATATATTCGGCGCTTGAAGCGAAAGGGTTAAGGTTGTACGACTCATTGTCAGTGTCGAAAGGTTTAAAGTAGTTTCTGTAAAATTGTCATTATACGGAAAATGTAACAGGAAATGAATTAATTATGGAAAATTGTCGATTTTATGAGTATCTTCGAAAAAAGTTTGATATGTATCTGTTACTTTGAAAGAAAATACTCCTGTATTGGCACAATAAGTATAAATTTAATATCGTCAATTTATTCCCGAGATGCTGTATAATGCATTGGACGGTAATATATCTGAAACCGAATCGTTGACGTTGAATGTATTTATTTTCCAGTAGAGTGAAGCTCTCATTGCTATCGAAAGTTATGGAAACGTGAGAATACCTCTTCCGAATGATTCCCGATAGTTTTACAACTTTACAAGGAATGTTACATTTCAATATCCCAAAGCAAACAAAGATTCTTAACAAATTATCGTAAAAAAAACTAAAATCTATGTTTGCCTAAAAATAACATTAAACTTTTCCTTATTTCTATAACATCATTTACAGAATATTGGTAAGTAAATATTGTAAATTTTTAAACAACTAGTTACAGTGGTCTAAAACATTTCATAAGTCTACATGCTGTTCTAATATGTTTTCTGCTTAACTGAATCTTCAAATCTCCACAAACCTTTTTCACGATATAGATGTATTATCACAAAGCGTGGATTTCCTTCCTATGAGAATACGATACTAGAAGGTTACGGGAGTTTTCCTGACAAATCGTCGACATTCCGGCAATGCACGGGCTCATTCGCGATACTCGCGTGGCTGCAGTATGTACCGTTGGAGAACTTTCGCCATAACCATTGCTCATTCGGCTGACACGTACTGAAAGCGTTCTTTGTTTATATTTCCCCAGGCAATCCACCTTTCGTTTCCCCACCAACTTTTTTCCCTCTGTAAACTTTCTCTCTCTTTTTCTCTCACCATTTTTTTCTCCACCTTTTTTCGTCCCTCTCTATTTTTCTTCGTCTCTCCGTTCGTTTTCCTCTGTATTTTTCTATGTTTCTCTCTTTCTCTCTTCATTTCCTTTACTATATTTTACTCCGTTTCCGTGTCTCTTTTCCCCTTATCGCTGTCTTCCCTTCATACTATCTCTTTCTATACATCTGCCTATTCTATTTTCTACCCTGTTTCTCTCAAACCGTTTCTCCCTTTGTCTCACGTTTTCCCTCCTTTCGTTGGTACTCTTAACCATTTGAGTTTTCTCACTCATGCTTTTTCAGCACGTGCAAGCATCGGCATACTGTCAAACGGGGGTTGCAACTGAAACGAACGTAAATTTTTGTCGCGAGAGCGTTTCACCTACATACAGTCGAAAATTCCAGCGCGATGCGGCGAATACTAAAGTAATGCGGTGGAAGCTGCGGCTTGTAGAGGAACAGAGACCTCTTACCTATTATAGACGTTAAAAAAGTCAAGAGAAAGACAAGTGACTTTCCATTTTTATTTTATGGTACTTTAAACGTCCACTTTTTATACCTCTCTTTCACTGACTTCAGTTCCGTGAGATACAGCAATGAAATTCAATTAAACTCAATGATTCCCTTGATACATAAACGAGTAGACTTTTATTTTCTTACATTTAGACTCGATTGTAATTAATCACAGTATATATGTATAATTACGTCTAATGACATTAGGGATTTTCGAGACCGTAATGTATTTATCTTTAACGTTAGAACTATCAGTGTTATATCTCTTCTATTTAAATATTGTCGGAATTGTATAAATTTTGCGACGATGTTTCTAGATCACTCTAGAATTATCCGGACTAAAACAAACGACAGGTATTCGGCGGACGTAGACATCACGAGGACGAGAAGGAGACGGACAGAGTAGACGAAAGTCACAGAAGACAGCCGTGTATAGTGTGTATAGACTAATTGACGCATAGAGTAGAAGTGAATATACGCGTATGGTAGAGGCGAATAAACGCATAGAGTAAAAAGGAATACACGCATAGAGTAGAGGCGAATAGACGCATAGAGTAGAGACGAATAGACGCATAGTGTAGAGACGAATAGACACATAGAGTTCAGATGAATAGACGCATAGAGTAGAGACGAATAGACGCATAGTGTAGAGACGAATAGACACATAGAGTTCAGATGAATAGACGCATAGAGTAGAAGCGAATGTACGCGTAGGGTAGAGGCGAATAAACGCATAGAGTAGAGGCGAATAGACGCATAGAGTAGAGACGAATAGACGCATAGTGTAGAGATGAATAGACACATAGAGTTGAGGTGAATAGACGCAGAGAGTAGAGAAGAATAGACGCATAGAGTAGAGGCGAATAGACACATAGAGTAGAAACGAATAAATATGTAGAGTAGACACGAATAGACGCATAGAGCAGAGACAAATAGACGCATAGAGTAGAAATGAACAGACGCATAGAGTAGAGACAAAAGAACGCATATAATACAGGCGTATAGATGCATAGAGTAGAGACGAATAGACACATAGAGTAGAAACGAATAAACATATAGAGTATGCATGCATAGATGCATAGAGTAGAGGAGAATAAACGCATAGAGTTGAGATGAATAGACGCATAGTGTAGAGATGAATAGACACATAGAGTTGAGGTGAATAGACGCAGAGAGTAGAGAAGAATAGACGCATAGAGTAGAGGCGAATAGACACATAGAGTAGAAAGGAATAAATATGTAGAGTAGACACGAATAGACGCATAGAGCAGAGACAAATAGACGCATAGAGTAGAAATGAACAGACGCATAGAGTAGAGACAAAAGAACGCATATAATACAGGCGTATAGATGCATAGAGTAGAGACGAATAGACACATAGAGTAGAAACGAATAAACATATAGAGTATGCATGCATAGATGCATAGAGTAGAGGAGAATAAACGCATAGAGTTGAGATGAATAGACGCATAGAGTGCAGGCGTATAGATGCATACAGCAGAGGCGAGTAGACGCAGAGAATAAAGAATGGACGCATAGAGTAGAGGCGAATAGACATATAGAGTAGAAACGAATGATCATATAGAGTAGAGATGAATAGATAAATAGAGCAGAGACGAATAGACGCATAGAGTAGATACGAATAGACAAATAGACGTGAGTGGAAGGACGTTATATTACATATTTTGGATTATTAAAGGTGTGTACGTGCATGAAAGAATAGAGCGTTTCATATATTACATTTATTCGTGTTGCCACTTGTATAATATATAAAAGCGTGTATTTGTAATAAATATCCTAAAATACACATAATAAGTATTTTGGAAAAAGAGGAAATAACAGGTCAAGAAAATGGCACATTTTGCAACTTCGGTTTTATTAGATAGAAGTAGAATATTTACCACATATCTCCTGGTTCAATTTGGGGAATTTTTAGAAAACATTGGGGACCACTTTTTCTAATGGCCTTGATAGTTTTTGTGTTAATAGTACGTCCTTTAACAACCACGCGGCATGTAATACGAGAGGACATTTTTCTTATCCCAATTTCACTGCACACGTTATTAAAAAAATGTTCGTGGACGCAAAATGTGATTCGTACAATGCATAAAGTGCAACATATATTTCCAACGTCACGCACTGGGAACAATACAACTGCATGACTGCAGTAGACAACTGGCGCGGCGTTGATTTATATTATTACGTATTAAAGCACTGCATGTATGCGTAAATCTGTATGTAAATGCATAGAGATATTACACACTGCTTACATATACGTGAATAGGATATACTAAACAAATCGACGAGAAATGTAAATTTTATCTATATCACAGGAATTTATAAATGTCTGTACCGTACGAATCGACCGACTAGAATTACAGTTTAACGGAATTAATGTATCTTTATTGGAAATGCGTCGCTTGAGTGCGCTTTTCCTGCGTCCATGACTTTTACCCATACCTGATTTCACGCATAAATAGATATTTATATGTCGTTACTGACACAAAGCAATCATGCGGGAGTTTTGCAAATGATTGGAAAATAAGCAATAACATTCTTCGGGTGTGTATCATTGTTATATGAATTTTGAACGGTTAAAACGTTTCGATGATTCGTTGAAAATTATTTCAATTATTACGATATAAATGATAATCTCTTTTCTCGATAACTTTGTAAAGTTTTGAGACATATTTTTTTTGTAATAATTTATTTTTGTTTTTTATGTGGATATAGAACTGTTGATTGTTTGTTTTTAGAATTTTAGAATCATTTGGGAAGCTTGAATTTGAAATATAAAAATCAGTGTAAACTATTTGCCACGTTTAATGTTGAAATGTTTTCATTGGTTCTTTTTAGGTTGTCGGAATTTATTTTATCAAGTACCGTTTTGTATTTTTACTGACATTTTTCATCGGTGTATTCTATCACGATGAAATCTCACGACTATCAAACTTTGCATGAAAATTGGGAAAACAAATTTGTCAGGTCAATATTGCCGTTACGCATTGAGTGACATGTTTCTGTTAAATACGAAATTGCGGGTGCCATCTACTTTTCTCTGACATCACAATTTTGACAAAGTAAATTCTTAGTTTCTAAATTTCCGTTTGCAACACAACAATTTTGAGAAATATTAACATACATTATTTTTTTACTGGATTAATTAATCTTTTGTTTGATATGTAATTCATTATTAACTATTTTACTATCAAAGATGCTAATACTATTGTGCAATCGTTCATTTCTGATTTTCTCAACATTTTTTAAAAATTGTTGTGAAAAACCTATTCCACCGTTGCAAAATACCTATTAATTTACATAACGTTATTGGACATCTTAGAACATAGTGTAAACTGAAGAATAAAAAAAATGTAGGTCACTAAAGATAGAAAGAGTTAAATAAATGGAAACAATGCTCGGCAAAAACTGTTGGTTGCAAACAATAACTCCAAAACAATTCATTTTTTTTCTAATAAAATACCCGAATTTCATTCTTTCGTAGAAAAAGAAGCTGAATATCATTGTACGTTTTTGCAACAGTCCAGCCTAAGATGGTCTTTGGCAAGCATTCAACTATACTCAAATAGCAGCACGTTTTTCAGCATCGCAAAAACAGATAGGACAAAAAAGATTTATAAAGCATGTTGATAAATATAACATCAATAACATTAAATATCACCATTGATTTCTTATTATATTTCCTTTATTTGAAGATCAATGAATCATACAGTTCTCATGATTCGCCTGAACACTAGAACTACCAATTTTATATCTATTACATTTAAATATACCGAAGAAGTTCATTGGAACAAATATCAAGAAATGAAGAAGATGGTCAATTAGTAATCGAAGTTTTCATAATATAAAAATAGAATATTAATTGCATTACTATCCTATTAATTTGGGAAATATTTCAATAAAATTATAAACCAACGATTTTGACCGCCTTGGTATTTTGAATCTTAATGAACTAATACAACTCTTAGTTATCTTTGCTAACTAATCATATATTTTTAATATTATTTTATTTATGAAAAAATCACTAATTCACGGCGATATCGTGATACACTTCAATGACTTCTAATAGAAGTCAATCAATAAATCCAGACAACTTCATGTTACTAATAAAAATTAGTCATATTAACCAATCATCTATTTCTTATTATAGTTTGTTTATTTAAAGAGAAAATTACTAATTCATGACGACATCGTGATACGCCTTAATGACCCCTAATAGAGTTCACTCAGCAGATCCAGACAACTTCGTGTTACTAATAAAAATTAGTCATATTAGCCAATCATCTACTTGTTATTATAGTTTGTTTATTTAAAGAGAAAATTACTAATTCACGGCGATATCGCGATACGCCTTAATGAACTCTAATAGAGTTCACTCAGTAGATCCAGACAACTTCGTCTTACTAATAAAAATTAGTCATATTACCCAATCATCTACTTGTTATTATAGTTTGTTTATTTCAAGAGAAAATTACTAATTCACGACGGTGTCGTGATACGCCTTAATGACCTCTAATAGAGATCACTCAGCAGATCCAGACAACTTCGTGTTATTAATAACAATTAGTCATATTAGTCAATCATCTATTTCTTATCATAGTTTGTTTATTTAAAGAGAAAATTACTAATTCACGACGATATCGTGATACGCCTTAATGAACCCTAATAGAATTCAATCGGCAGACCCGAACTACTTCAACCTCTGCGACACGTTTGTGTTGCTAATACCTGCACGATATATCGCTAGGGGTGCACATAAAGTGCACTGCTTATGATAGATCGTCCCGACAATAGAGCCAGCCTCGCGGTGCCTACATTCAAGTCGTAAATAGCTGCATATGTATGCATGCAGATTGGAACGTTCTCCGGGAACCTGATAGAGTAGCTTTCCTTAAACCGCTTCATTTCGTGGTAACGTCGAATATCTCTGCAGCTCGACATATCAGATACGCTGACACTTTTGAAACTTTGAAATTCTTGAAGGATGATAACATTATCATAAGAATTCGGTTATAATTCATGAATTGGATTAAATAATGTTCCAATAGATATAAAAGTTATTTGAAGAAAGATAAGACGATGTTTCACGAAGGGATGATCCAAGAATATCCTGAGAAGTTTCAAAGAAGGCAGAAAAAGAGAAGTTTTATTTGCGAAGAAACTTCGTCTGTCAGTTAGAAAATCGATAAATATTCAACGCAACGTTTAAAGTGCGATGTGCCGGTACAGAGAAGTTATGATTTGTTTTTAAAGTGAGAAACGAGACGGAAATTACGAAGCCATATTTGTAGAGGGTAGAAAGAAATCGTTTAGAGGTGGATAAAGCTGTGGGATAAAATTTGTACCATTATGAGGCTCTGTTTAATTCATATTCAGATCGTAAATAATGGTAACAATGAATTCTGTTTTATAACGAATAGAATTGCTGAATAAATTATCAAGTGTAATATTCCGTATATATTCTACTCCATTCTACACGTATTGTAGAATGTCATGTATTCATGCGTCTCCATGAATACTGTTGTTATATCTTATACAACGGAAACAGATTTCTAAAAACGATGAAGTCTTCTCGAGTGAATGGTTATTAAGAAGTACTTTTTATTTATGCATGAAAATAAACTTCACGAATTAAAAGTAGACATTAAAAATTTTCAAAGATATTCATTTCTGCTATAGAAAGATCTTTTTTTATTTACGTACCAAGTAGGGAATGTTTTTGCAATTTATCTTTGAAGGACGACTTCTATCTTGGATGTTAAAACATATATGTAAGAATAACCCATTCATCTATTTACGTAAATTTGTTTTTTTATAAAAGAAAAAAGATGTTCTTCTGCTATGTAAAGATTCTGCAGCTGTAAATGTTGCACCACTTTTCATTGCTATTTGAATAAACATTTTCTTTTAATTAAGCAGAAACTTTGGAATAATATTTGTTACTCGTCATTTTATCAAAATAACTGCTATTTTATTTTTCATGTATTACCGGGACGAATTGGACCACCATATATCGATTATCGGTACCCCTTTCTTAAATTATATCAGTCATACAATACTGTGTTGAAATAGATATGACTGAAGCAATTATTTAATGCACAGCTTTTTAAACTAGTAACAAAATAATTTGCAACTGTTAAAATTATAAAGACATGAAAATATTATAGAAGAGTTGAAGTATTTCTCGAATTGACACTGCAAAATACAAAATTCGGGCGACCTATATCAGCAAGAAGAAATATCGTCAAGTGGAATAACTGCCATTATAACAATATACGATTATAATAATTATCGAGTGATGCTTTTAATGCGGGGAAAATTAATCTCATCTTCGTGCTATATATTTTTATTATTAAGGACGCTATTGAGGACACTGAAATAAATAATTTAATAAACCACCCGCGGTGACATGTATTAAAGCTGTTCATAGGGCATCACCGATTACTCTCTAAATGAGAAATTTAATAAAAGCTTACGTTTCGATGGCGGAAAATTATAGATTAACATTATGAATCTTTCATCGCTTGCAGTGTCAACTACATACTCTATATGAAAAATAAACTTTTGTTATTTGTAAAATACTATATACTAAATTCAAAAGTGATATTTTCTGATTTTATTAATAATTTATAAAGTCTTTTTTAAGAGGTATAATTAGAAAAGTATTATAAAAATATCGAGAAACAAGCTATCTAGCTTTTAACTATTTCAGATTAACCCTATCAGAAGTATTATAATATATCAAATTCCGTCAG
Organism: Cerceris rybyensis; assembly: GCA_910591515.1. NCBI lineage: Eukaryota > Metazoa > Arthropoda > Insecta > Hymenoptera > Crabronidae > Cerceris > Cerceris rybyensis. The sequence continues at coordinate 21,100,025 of OU342790.1, forward strand.
GTATTACGAATTCCCTTGAAATTTCATTAAAACCGAGAAATGTGCAAATTTCACGTGATAACAACGCATGCTACGGGAACTTAGATATAACTTGAAACGCAAAGTCGGAAAACTTCACCGCGAGGTACCGCTTTCGTTCCCCTAAGGGCTGCGAAACTTTTCGCATCTTCTGATTCCGTTTTCTTATTTAGCGATTTATAAAACTGTGAATAACGTATGAATTTTTCCATGAACAGGTACCGAGCTATACTATTTAACACCAAAACTACCAGCGTTAAATCTGTTACATCTAAATATAATAAATAATAATAACTTTAAAAAAAGCTGAATCAGTTACTTAATTCATTTATTTTGTAAAACAAATGTAGCACATTTATAGAGTCTTTATCAAAAAAATTGCACACAGTCTATTCATAAACGCCTGAAGCAATAAAACAAATCAATCGCTAATCCCAAATTATGTCAAAATAAACTGCTTCATTTTTGATTCTCTATTTTGCAATTTCAAAAGTGCAATAATAAAATCACGGAAATGTTCTTATCGAAATATTGCAAATTAAACAAAATAATTTTGGCTTCGAAGAGTATTACAATTTAACAATAAAACGGAATTTATTCTTTCGTTTGTAATTAAAAAACAAAACGTACAGAAAGTCCAGTAACATAAATGAAACTATCGGTAGAACGAAAACATAAATTCAAACGAAAACTGCCGGCACTCGTGCAAACACGCCTTGAATCGACGCAATGGAAAGCAGAAACCGCGCAATCTAGCCATAAGTGTATATGCATACAGCCGCGCAATTTAGCGTACCACCCTCGCGAACCTCCACGTGCTAATGGAAGTAATACTCCAACGACTTCTCTTACGGATATTTCTTCCAAGATGGTTCGTAATTTCTGGAAGCATTCTCGCTTCAACGGTAGAGCACGTTGACTCTTGTCAGCCAGCTCACTATGGGGAAACGATTACGTCGTTTAAATGATGTAATCTAAATTATCCCGGGAAATTTCGATTAAGCGAAATGAAATGTTCTTAGCTCGTCGGACTGATTACTTAATCTGGTCATTAAGATCGTATGTTTAACGATATCTGATTTATTTTGTGTCTTTGAGGAGAGTCGCTTTCGACGAATGATATTTATAGTAGTAATTTTGGAAGTAATCTAATTCGAAGTTGTGTCCTCAAAACCCGAGGGAGCTTTTTAGTTTGAGCATCGGCATCTGAGCTTGCAAGCTCACACCTGATAGCTCAAACTAAAAAGCTTGATCTGATTTTCGACAAAACGTCAAATTTTCTCCAAAAATAGAAGTTTTTGAGCTATGAGATCCTGAATATAGAGCTTTTGAGCAATTTTGCCGAGTTTTTCGTGAAATTTTGGCAAACCCGAGTGAGCTTTTCAGTTTGAGCATCGACATCTGAGCTTGCAAGCTCATATCTAATGGCTCAAACTAAAAAGCTCAATTAAAATTTCCAAATTTCCTCCAAAAGTATGAGCTTTTGAGCAATTTCTCCGAGTTTTGCGTGAAATTCTGACAGACCCGAGTGAGCTTTTTAGTTTGAGCATCGACATCTGAGCTTGCAAGCTCATATCTAATGGCTCAAACTAAAAAGCTCAATTAAAATTTTCAAATTTCCTTCAAAAGTATGAGCTTTTGAGCTATGAGCACGTGAACATAGAGCTTTAGAGCATTTTCTCCGAGTTTTTCGTGAAATTTCGACAAACCCGAGTGAGCTTTTTAGTTTGAGCATCGACATCTGAGCTTGCAAGCTCACACCTGATGGCTTAAACTAAAAAATTCCATCCGATTTTCGACAAAGTTCCACATTTCCTCCAAAACTATGAGCTTTTGAGCTAAACAAAATTAGGAGACAGACAAGTTGAACGGGACAGGCAGGGCTGGAAGGGGCATTATGAGATTTATCAATATCCGAGATTAATTGTAAGGAGGAAAGTTTGGAAACTGATACTCTCCGATTTTGATGTTTCAAAGAATTGTAGCTATTGTTTATTTTGGATGACAATGATGTATTATAAATTATGATCAGAATTAGAATACATGAAGATTAAGAATTGAAGAGTTCAATGGTTGTTGTTGGTGGCTGTTTTATTACAAACAGTCAATACTAAGCTTAGTATTAAATTATAAATATTAGCAAATAAGGAGTATAGGATTTATACCTCTTTAATTTCATACGAATTATTTTAATTATTCTTTTTTAAGAACGTCATCCAAATAACGCAAGGGTTTAATATCTTCATCCGTAAGTATCTAAATCAGTAAACAAAGAATTTTAATACAAGATCAGCAGTTAAGATATTACCTTTAACATGGAAATAACTCTCATGCCTTAAATTCTTTTCATTATAATATCCGATAAATATTGGAACATGAAGTAAATTATATCGGTGTTTTATGCATAAATTAAAATTCTAATATCTTAATGAGTCATAATTATCGAACAATTTAAGTTCATTTGATACAATCTTTTTGTATTTTATTTTTAAATTATAATTAACATTTTTAAGCCCATTTTCAAATGCAAGAAACTGGATACAACATGGACTTGTAAAATCCAGCGGATAAATTTCGCATTATTCATACAACAATGTGTAGTTTATATAAAACATAAATTTTCCTGTTCATTATTTTATTTGTACTAAAAGGAGCGTTACAATACTATTTTTAAATTAAATAATGACTAAAAACTGTTCATTTTACAAAAATATAAAAAATATTCTATAAATAAATCTTCCAAAATTCCTTTCTTATTATATCAAATAAATTTTAATATACCTAATCAACGTCTAATCAAAACCAAGCTCAAAATACTCATGGCAATCTGAACATACGTACAAAGCCAAATATTTCTCTCTGTAAAGCTACAGTCACGCAGTTCAAATCACTGGGGACAATGGAGAGATTTCTCTTTGTAGCAGAGAAAAATTGATAACAAGGCGATTCAGAAGTTGTCTTTCTTAAAACCCTCGAAGAAGTACGGTGTATCTTCATTGGGCACTCCTTGAAAATAACTGGACCGCTAAAAATCTGCTATGGTGTTCCGGCTTATAAGCAGATACTCAGAAAGGAAGCCCGTGCCTCGCCTTACTAAAATGCCAGCATTATTACAACCGACCCTTGCATTTCGCTGCCCTCGAACCTTTTTACAAGCATGGCGCATTACGGTGCATTTGCCATGAACGAAATATCGACGGGAAACGCGTAACTTTGAACTCGTAAACTGTTCACGCTTTGATATATGCTTTTTCCGAACGGTTAAATCGTTTGTCGATGATGATAGCTATAGTTATACGCTCTGCCGTACGATTATGCGACAAATAAATTTTCTGAAAATTTTCCCCCCTAAATTTAAACTCGAAGTTTAAGACGTCGAGAAGTACTTGATACTTTGCCGATTCTGATAATAGATTTTAGAGGTGCGAGTTTTTCTTACTTCACCATGAATATTATTCTTTGTGAGCGTTATACGTGGTTTTACATGGAATGAATTTTAAATGAATTATAACTATAGATCTTACACTATATATATTTCTTTATTATATTGTTTCCCCTATATTATTGAGAGTACTATACGAGACAGGATGTAATTATTTTTACAATATTAATACTGTATTGAAGTGATTATATATAAAAAGTCACTGATCTACTTTTCATTTTACCAATTTAATTCTAAATCATAGCCGAAGCAGTCACAAAAGAAATTCTACGGCAAATGGCTAACAGCGTGTAGGATATAATGATTTTTTTCGCAGAAAGTAAAAAAATAATTAGTAGAGCAAAGAAGGCGATTAGAATTTAGTTTAAACAGGCGGTATTAACGTTCAGGACGATCTATAGTTACTTATCCTAAATTTGTACCCTTAATAACGTAATGAGTGAACGATCACATCCATCAATGTCAAGCCGAATACGATTTCTCATATCGCACTTAAAGCGTCACGTGTACAACAATAGAGAGCAAGAAATAGAAGTCGGTATAGCTTTAATGAAAGTTAAACGATTATCTCTCGTTCTGATCCCAAACAAGTACGTATCAACAAGGAATCGCTTAAATTCATATTCATTATAAACGTACATATCTGTATCAAATCGAACATGAATTTATACTTCAAATAGTCATATCAGATTTCGAGTATTACTCGAATATCTTGAAGTGAGTATCTCCATGAGATAATTATTCAAATGAGTTTTTACAGTGGAGTTATATGTTTGCATAATTACGCGTATCGTACTGTAAATTATTCTATTATTATTCTGATTGATTTGATTTCATACACATTACACTTTTTAGATATTACTATATGTAAAGTAAAATAGTTAAAGACTCCATGTTATATACGAAATACAACAAAAAGTGAGACCAAGTTAACCTTCTATAGGCCCCTGTGACTTTGAGGAAACACAAGTCGCACCTACGATTTTATTCAACGAAGTAAATTTTTCTATTGTACCAAATATTACAATTAAGTTCGGCAAAATCATAAAATTCTTTAGAATTCATTTTTTAGAAATCAGATTAAATCCATTATTTAAAATTCCATTTTTATTATTTCTTGATGAGCTTTCAATTTGTGCTTCAATTTTCAAAAACAACTTTATAAGTTCACAATAACTTTCAACACAAACAACTAATAATCCTATTATAGTGTATGATCTTCGAGTGAGTAATCGCAAAGTAAAATATCTGATAAAGGCAACTTTTTTATACTTTACTCAGAATAAAATATCACGACCTAATCTAATCTCGGCTGCCCAAATAAAATTATCCCCAACACAGATGTACGAGCACGACATCAACAAGAAACGAAAACAAAAGGTCCCTAGCAGAACTAACGTTCTCTCACCCCTGGATTCTCGCGGAAATGAATTTAGCAAAATCACAGCTGTACATCGGTTTCCAGTAGCTAGGATGTAAACAACCGGCTAAAATAAAGGTTCGTACTCACCACATCGATGAGTTGCGAAAGTTTCAGTTTGATGCACACGCGCAGCACGTCCGAGGTGTTGACAACGGGTCGCACCAGTTTGTTGTAGTTAGAGAGTAGGTCGTCGTAGAGGCGTTTTGCATCGGGATTCCCGGCGACAGCTCCGTGAACCACCAATGCCGAAAGGAACCATACGCGCAATGTTTCCCCTATAATGGGGGGCATCATGGTCCCTTGATTCCTCCACTATGGCCGAAACGCCTGGACCCTCTCGAATTCTTCCTCTACCACCACAAATCACGAACCACGTATCTGAAAATTATATGGATTCATTTACGTACCATTTTTTCTAAAGATATAGAAACTTCTAAAAATAAAATTTATTAATTAATAATGTAGGAATGATTTCCTGGTGGTGATAAAGGTTTCTAGTTAACTCTTTGAGGCACGGGAGTTCAACAAATAAACCAATGACAATAATATAAGGTAAGGTTGTGTAAATCGTACCCCTTAAGAAAAAAATAGGTATAAATCGTATTTATGGAGAAAATAAAAATTATGCGCGGTATTAGTATCATTTGTTTTCGTTGATGATATTTATTACATTAAAATTTCTTGCAAACTTACTCTTTTGGATGAAATTAATAAAATGTATGAAATCGCACTTTATACGATTTAGGAAATCAGTATCTTAAATCGTACCACCTATAGTTTAAATCGTACCGACCTTTAAATTTGGGCAATTACAATAAAACTTTCTTTTTCTTGATTAATTTATTTATGCATTTAATTACAACAATGATCACAAATATATTTTTTAATTTTTTTGTCAACTTCCGCACATAAATGTATCCATCCTTTGCATTTTAGGCACTTGATCATATTTTCCTCACGGTCTTCCTCACAAATATTACAAAACCGAGTGTTATTAACAATTCTAAAGCAAAGTCAATGGACGGCAGTAATACCGAAAGGGTTCAATCAAAGTTACGTAATAATGAATAGTAAACTCCTAAGTTCTACTGGTACGATTTTGGAATTTCATGTTGGTACGATTTAAGATACGGCACAATTTATAATTCTAATGACTAGACTGCGGATGTTTATGCAAATTTCGAGTTTCACAAATGCAGGTGAGACAGGAAAACCTATCTAGGGATTTATTGCACTCAATAAATATTACAACAAATACCATACTTTGGATATTTTAGATATATTTTTGTATTATGTCCTTTTTGTATATTTTAGCCGTATTTAATTTGTCATAAATGCATAAAAATCCGCAGTCTAGTAATTAGGTTTATTAATTGCGGGTCCGAGTCTTCACCTATGTGCCCACCATGATCGTCTAGCTATTATGCACACTTCACCTGGGACTCAATGTTTTAGATAGATTCCGAACCACAGAAAGTATATTAATTTATAACTCAGAAAAAATTTTCCAGAATTGATGGAGAATTTGAAATTAGGCCCAGTAATTGGGAGTCCGACCCTTTATAATTCCTATTCACCACAGTTCCCTAACCCCTATAGACGTTTCACTTAGAATCTATAGTTGTAGGTGGGTTCCGAAACCTCGAGGGTATGCTTTGTAAATTAATAAATTAGTACTAATTTTCCTTGTTGTAACGGTATAAATAGATAGAGCAACTAACTGGGCGTTCGATTTTCTACCTTCTTACTTACTATAGTCCCTTAACTGCTATTAGCACTTCACCTACAACCTAGCGTTTTAGATGAATTCCGTACCATCAAGGCTATGATAAATTAATTAATAATTTAGGTTTAGATACTTCCTAGAGGTGACGGAGGATTTGAAGTTAGGACCGTTAATTGAGGGTCCGCGTCGTTATCTTCTTACTCAACGCAAGTCCACCATTTTCATGTTCATGTCGCCAGGAGACAATTAACGCTCCATCCACCCTCATGTAATAATGTGAATCTCTTATTTAAAAACATGTTTGAAATATTTCCGAATATAGTACTATCTCTAATAATTGATCTTCAAATCGGATAAAAAATTTCATAAAATATATAGAATTTAAACTCTTCAGTCCAAATTCCAGTCTATGGCCATTAAACTCGGGCGTATTGCCTCTCATGCGTTGCAATCGAATGTGCATTTTAATTTATTTAGTCGCTGAAGGACTTCTAGATGAACCGTTGGTGCTGTTAGTGTGTAATATTGAACGAAAATAAATACAAAGCCTCCACATTTGAGCGAGAGCTTGTAATCCACTCGGTACAAATATTCACAGTTATATTGTGTAACCATTTTCGGTTTCATATTTTATTATTTATTAAATTTACGCGGGAGATATCGAATGGAGAGTTCTATACTATATTAATATTTTATAAGTAATATTATATAACATAATAATATCCGTGATTATAGCATAATGATAAGCTTTGTCTCAGTAGACCATACTTATATGTATTTTATGTATAATGACTAGACTCCGGATGTTTATGCAAATTTTAAATTCAACAAATGCAGTTAAGACAAGAGAACCTATTTAGGGATTTGTTGCACTCGATAAATGTTACAACGAATACCATACTTTGGATATTTCGGATATATTTTTATATTATGTTCGTTTTGTGTATTTTAGCCGTATTCATTTTGTCATAAATGCATAAACATCCGGAGTCTAATAATGACAAACATGCACTATCCTAATTCGAATAAAGCAGACAAGTATCATAACTTTGTTAGGTCTAATTAATTGCGGATTTCGGGAGAAACTTGGCAGTCGAAGCTTTCGATGGATTCGCAATATTTCTCAAAGTCTATCCGAATAATGTAGAACGTCAGTCATAGAGGGACTGTATGCGGTGTTTCTCCAATTATCTGAATTGTCGCGATTCCGGATTACCATGCTATGATCGGTCCACGACCGACGTATTCGCGGAACGTATTGACGTACGAACGGAATGCCTGAATTTCTGTGGTTTCTATTAATGCTTCAATCATGCACAAATGCAGGTTTATATAGACATTGTGTTATAGGATAAAGGAACATTGAGTGCATCGCGAAACCTTGCTCTTTCTCGGTGTAATTTAAGAATGCAACACTAATCTTAAATAATTCACGTTAATATAATGAAAAATCCTTTCTTGTAATACGATTTAAAGTAATGAGCTCAAGTCTCGAATGCTTTAAATTATTGATGTTAAGAAAATGAACTTCGAGTTATCTCGTTAGAATTATTCTGTCAATTTAAGAATTCAAAATGTGTTTTTAAAAATTTCCTTTTATATAAAACTTGCAATAAGTTTTAGTTAATTAATATTTCTATTCGACGTCTTCAAACATTTAAACTTATATCTCAGAAGAATCAGACTGATAAAACCCTTGATTTTCATAAGTATTTTCGCGCAGAGAACTCATAAATTCTTTTTGTGTGAAATATTACTTAATGTGCTCACAAAATTATAACTTGTGGTGACAACAATTTAACTATAATAATCTTTATACTATATTCTGAATGTCTAAAATTATACTTAAACAAGTACAATGCAGGGTGCACTTTATTCTTAATCCGCCACGTTGTGAATTGCACTTTGTATAACTTTATGGAATCTCCAGAAGGTAGTGTCATTTAAAAAGCCGCAAAAAATGGATTGTGTTATCTACTTTTCTGTTAATTTTTTAATATACATGCATACATACACCTGAAAATGAAAATTTCAAGTATGGAAGTGATGAAATTTATCGCAAAATTTGGTAAATAAAAACTTTGATTAAATAATTTAAATTACCCCTTGTAATTTTCCAGTTTCTCATACTACAATATTGCTAGCACGATTGTATAATTAATTAGAGAACACTATATTTATTATGCGAGACCGAAATTGAAAATGTGCAAAATGGTAACCATAAGAACTATGACAGAAGAATACTAATTGAATTAAATGTAAGTAATAACAAACTAGAAAACATTGCAAACAAACATAAAACGGACATCAACATATCGCCGATTGTAAGTATTACACAGGAACATTAATAAATAAAATACATTAGATTCTAAATTTAATCCTACTACGGTAATTTTCCGAATATTACCCCTCCACACAATTACACTTCAACCGTGTGCATTGCTCCATTTCCTCTCTGACTTTCAGGAGGTAAATATTCATGAATTCATTTTTCCTAAATAACTCCATTCTCACCAAGTCGCACTTAAGGGTGCAGTAAAAAAATTTCAAATTAAACCTTCATATCCGTACAATGTACAAAATCCACTGACAATCTAGCATGAATTTTACGATAAGAAAAGAAAACTACAATCATAACGATATTCCCGTAAAAATGTCTATCTGTAATAACCACATCTCTAATTAAACAGAACGCACCCCAGCGTTTCATGAAACGTATCAATTCCAAAGATCAGTACACCGTCAACGTTACAAACAAATTAGTCCCAGAAAATATTCATAACTTGAGCTACGATGTCTCTCACGACTGCAATAAAAACTACTCTCCACTGTTAACCCACCCCTCGTGTTTAATATGCAACGCTCTTCACGAAGCTAACGCGCCAGAATTACTTAGTGCACTATACCTGTCTTCAGTTAAGAACCACCGATTAACTAAGAGAACGTATTCGACGTAAGAGCAACAAGCACAGCCTCGACTGCGAGTATATTCTCCTAAGATATGCACAAGAGGTGCAGATATGTCACGTTTGCGAATAATGACACGTTTTAAGGAGATCAGGTCTGAGATATTATAAGAATAACTCGTTTCTGTTTCGTACGGTTATTTGGCGTCTTCTTATCGTCAATAGTTGAATAGGTCGTCGTATTGGGTCATTGCGATGAGCCATTCTTGGCGATCTTGTCCTATATTTATTGTTTAACAAAGTGTTCATGGTAATCTTGATAAATCGTATGGAAAGAAAGCAGTTAATGCTGGTAACATGGTGCTATGTGTTTAGTCAAAGTAATTTTTGAAAGTTGCGACGAAATGTAAGTGGTGTTTTGGATAGAGATCATCCATAATGTTGTTATTATTTGGTTCGTCAGAGTATTTATGTTATTGTTGATAAATGGTAAGAGGATCCAATTAGTGGTGGTAACATATTGTAATGGAATTAATGAGGCTATTTTTTCAAAATTATTACAATATTTAATTAGCGTGTTAGATAGAGATCATGAAAAGCGACGCAAAAATGTATTGTGTTATAGTGCAATTATGAGATTCTTGATGATTTTTTTATTAGAATTAAATAATTAATGCTGTAACTTTATTAATATATTAAAATAGATTGATTTTCAAAGACCACTACGAAATTAAATGGATATGTTAGACAGAGGTCATCGACAGTTACATCAACATTTGATAATTGTGTCTTGACAGTCTTTTAACACTAGATTTACGGATATTGATTTACTTATTTTTCTGAAGCGAGCGAATTCGAATCATACAAGAATATTGAAATTTTTTGCAAAGAAAATAGTTCCAAATCAATTGAAATGAAAGATTTATTATTAAAAAATTAAACAACCAATATATTATATATGTAGTAATCTAATTTCGAATGAGTCAAATTGACTCCGTAAATCTAGCGTTAAATAATGTGTAGCACTAACTAAGGATAAAAATATAATGCAAAGAAAATTGCTATATCTTCAAATAAATCACACTACACGAATCTGCGAAATCTGCATAATAAATCAATCAAAATCTTTCATTGAAAAAAAGAAAGACGTTAATCCAATTGCAAGTGCCTTTTATAATATTCCATTTAACACCTTGCCATACCATTTACTGTGTGACTGCCTCCACAATAATTCAGAATTAAATTAATAAAATAAACATTCATCAGTGATTCTGGACATATAGTATAATTTAACGTAACATTGATATTATAGAAATAATTTTATCGTATCGCATCTCACTGATATTTTCAATTGAATAGATTTTGTAAAACTTGAAAATTTCCTTTCCAATTTATAGCATCACGACTATCACTCGTTATAGTACGGTAAGGGGTTAATACTCTGAAAAATAAAAAAATGAAAATCTAATACCCTAATTTAATATCCAGAAAGTTTTAATATAACAACATACAAATTTTTATAATAAAATGGAATTATTATGCACCTTTGAGTAAATCCTATTATCGTCGAAAAGCAAAATCAATTTAAGCACGAAAATGATTCGTCAAGAAATATATCAGTAGCACAAATACGTATGGTTTACAAATAACGATGCACCGTTAAGCAGATTGCAACTGCGACATTGCAAGAATGTCTAACTGGAGTTCGATACGTTAAATACAAAGCAGATACGACGTATCGGTCGATCGTAGACAGAAATTCGAAGGCAGTGTTGCGACTCTTCGGACAATTAAGTCGTCGGAGTCTAATTTTGTTTTCTTCTCCCGGAGAATTAATAAACACTGCACTCCCGAAAATGGTTTTGTGTTTGTTTATTATAACGAGTAACAAGTATATATACGGAAACAATAACAAGAAAGATTAACAAATAGAATAACAAATATAAATACGAGCGAGCCAAATGTGTATAGAAAAAGACTTGATGTTGCGAAGAATATAGTTACGGAGAGAATCTTGAGTTACAGGAGAATCTGAAGTTTTGCTCACTTTTTGTTCTTTTATCAATTTCGGAAGCACCCCTTCCTCTGTCGGCAACCCCGACGAGGAAGAAGGGATGGCTTGATAGGGAGGAGAATGTTGGGCCTTGGTGAAATGTTATTGGTTCTGCCTGGACCTCGTGGGTGGTTACCAAAATGCAGAATTGGCATTGGTGTTGCCAAAACCCACGGAAGGCCCAGGCAGAGGGGGGCCTTGGGCCGCGAGGGTAACCCAGGTGTATATGAAAACTGCTAGATTTATGACACCTGTCATAAATCTAGCGCAGGAATTCTTGAGTGCAAATCTGGTAGCCACGTGCCATCCTTCGATATTCGAAGGTGTTTGCCAGATGGACGGGTCTACACAGCTGCAAAACTAAAATAAAGAATTTAGAAATTTTGCCCTCGCAACCTCAAGGCCCGCGTTGCAATTACGCCTCAACATGCCGCCACCCTTGAACGGTTCACGTTCAAAATGACTTGATTGTACTAAATAGACATTGAATTGGATAGAAGATTGATTTGACGTGTAATGTAAGTTGTGAGTGTGATACGTGATTAATAGAATGTTTGAAATAATCGTGTAAGAGTTGTTGTACTAGTGGCTTAAAATTAGCGAATGTGATCTACATCTACATACTGAATATGATTGTTCTTACAATTAGATAATAACGAAAGAAACACCGTGATTTGCACACAATTTGAAGTTTAGTGTTAATTTCCAATGTATGAATGGAAAATTCTTATTACGTACAGTCACTAAGGTTTCGAGATTTTTTATCACGGTGTTTGCATAATGCCACTGTTTCCAGACAATCAACACGTATAGATAGTTTATGTATCGTCGGTTCTCAAGGTGCCCTTTGCAAGGAGAGAACCCTTGCCAGGTAGGCGCACGCGTTGGTTGCCCGTTTGCCAGGTCATATTCGGGCCTGCTTAGTTTCGTATCACCGATATGGATACGGAATAGAAATAATATACAAGGACCGTTGGCGTGAAAGGTTCTTTGAATGAATGCAGGAGAATTCCAAGCGGTTTCAGTTTCCGTGATATTGCCGAAATTAGAGATTTTCTTCAATTCGTGGTACGCGGATATAAAAATAAGTATTTCAATAGATCGAATATCAATCGCCCAGTTTCCTTTGTCTAACAAAAGTTTACGCGTGATTAGGAAATTTGTATTTGGAGCATTGCGAAACCGGTGTGAATACGTAGTTTTTATGGTTTTGATATTGTATGTTGTGACGCATGTCTTTAAGTTTTCATGATTTCCATGCCGTTTATTACTAAACGATGGATTGTTGTAATTGTTGCTCCAGACGAGAAATTGTCGTTGAAGCCGAATTCGATTAGAAAGAGAATCTGTAATTGTATCCTCTTCACTTGTTAATTGAGGGCGCTGGTATTGTAAATCCAGGCCGCTACTACTCTTTCTTATAACCCTATCGGTTGTTTTATATATGGTGCTAGTTTGAAGATAGTTAGACGAACCGAGCACTTGTTTTCTTAAGTTATCAGTTCTATGTGATTTCATTATTCGCGGGCTTCTTATTATTTGCCGCGACGGTTTCGTATACTTGATCGCGGTTACTTTAACTTGGTTCTCGGACCTAGTGGTTTTCATTGCCATAGGCGTCGTTTTGTCGCGATTAGATTTTAATTGGCTGATTTCTCGATTAAATATTTTTGCTTCAACTATGTTTGAGTAAGCTAATCGTAATGGTTCGCGTATGTGTAGCGAGATTGTATTATTCGTAACCCGACGTGGTATCATCGAAGAAGGCGTAACATGTTTTCTAAAGTTGTGCTTCGGTTTATGAAATGTTTCCAAGATTTCGGTATTCTCTTCCGCGTTGAGGGAAGTACTAGTATTATGAAATTTCGGTAAAAGATAAAACGATAAAGAGCAATCTTTTGCTGGCCAATGTTGCAGTTCATCATGCTCGTTTTTTATACGCGAGATAGAATTGTCTCGGTAATCCAAATCGTTGTTGTTAACATCAGTCCCGATTAGTAAATTGTCTACGTTTGCGTCTTTGCGTAGTGTCTTTACTCTGTCGGTCAGTACGTTTTGTTCGTTAGTCGTTCCGTTATGTAAAGCGTTTGTCGTTAGAATTGTCGAGTCGATATTATCCGTCTTTGTTTGTAAATGTTGATCGACCGCGTTTGTTAAGATTTCTTCGCGTGCAGGTTTGTCAACCGATATATTAGTTGATACTGCACGTTGTATAGGTTTCACCGACTGGTGCAAATGTTGCGACGAAGTTGCGTCGCTGTATTTAGGAACGACCGAAATTGCAATTTTGTCGTGGGATATATTGTCCCGAGATTCTATGATCGTACCAATAGTTTGTTTTGTTGGCGATTCTGAAAGATTACTCGTGCTTCGCGGAGGCTTCGCGTTTTCGTTAGGCTCGCATGTAATATTTGGATTATCAATGATTTGTCGCGCTCGACTATATAACAAATCGAATTCGTGTTCAAGTTCAGATTGCTCGTTTTGGATTATTTCCCATGAATTATCGTCTGGATTTTCGCCTAGTTTCAGGAGAAGTAGTTTCATACACTGTTCCTCCGTGTCTTTGCAAAGCTGGGAGAGAAATTCTAATTTGGATTTAAGTTTGATTTTATCTACGTTATGACCGAACTGGTCCAGGAAATTTGTAATTTTCAAAATTCCAGATTTTAACTGGCTACATTTCGCGTTCCAAAGACAAGTTTCTTGAGCGACTGACATTGTTGTAAGTTACAAGATAAATTGTTTTAAGAAATTGAAACCGTTAGAAATTGGAGAATATGTTATAGGATTATCGGTAATACGAAAAAAGCGTGCAGCCTGACCTTTACGTAGAACTTGTACGTGAATCGTGGCGTCGTTGGCTGCGTGGTTCGATGAATAAATCCTTGGAAGCCTCGTTGTTTGGATCGCTGGATGGATCCTTGGTTACCACGTCCTGTGGCTTGCCTTATGTGTGATCGCGTAGCTGGTTGCTGTTGCCGTTCTCGCTGCGTAGTCCGGTACAGGTAGCTGCGGATGCTTGTGAGAATTCTCCCGTGATCTGGATCCAGCAGTCGTTGGATATCAGTTGATCCTTGCGATTCTGCTTTATTCTGGATCTGGTAGTCGTTGGATTGTGGGTGATCCTTGCGACGTTGCTTGAAATATGGAGTGCTCCGTTGGCAGGCTCCTTGGCTCGCTGCTTGAAGTCCGGGTTGACCGGTGATATACTTCGCTCCCGACTTGGATACGAAGGTTGCACAGATTTGCCTTGCCTCTTGCTACTTGGTTGAGAGCAAGGTACTGTGTGTTTCCGCACTCGTTCTCGTTCCGAGAGAAGTTTTGAAGGATCCGATAGGCTGTATCCGGCTCGAAGGACCAAATTTATGTTGCGACTCTTCGGACAATTAAGTCGTCGGAGTCTAATTTTGTTTTCTTCTCCCGGAGAATTAATAAACACTGCACTCCCGAAAATGGTTTTGTGTTTGTTTATTATAACGAGTAACAAGTATATATACGGAAACAATAACAAGAAAGATTAACAAATAGAATAACAAATATAAATACGAGCGAGCCAAATGTGTATAGAAAAAGACTTGATGTTGCGAAGAATATAGTTACGGAGAGAATCTTGAGTTACAGGAGAATCTGAAGTTTTGCTCACTTTTTGTTCTTTTATCAATTTCGGAAGCACCCCTTCCTCTGTCGGCAACCCCGACGAGGAAGAAGGGATGGCTTGATAGGGAGGAGAATGTTGGGCCTTGGTGAAATGTTATTGGTTCTGCCTGGACCTCGTGGGTGGTTACCAAAATGCAGAATTGGCATTGGTGTTGCCAAAACCCACGGAAGGCCCAGGCAGAGGGGGGCCTTGGGCCGCGAGGGTAACCCAGGTGTATATGAAAACTGCTAGATTTATGACACCTGTCATAAATCTAGCGCAGGAATTCTTGAGTGCAAATCTGGTAGCCACGTGCCATCCTTCGATATTCGAAGGTGTTTGCCAGATGGACGGGTCTACACAGCTGCAAAACTAAAATAAAGAATTTAGAAATTTTGCCCTCGCAACCTCAAGGCCCGCGTTGCAATTACGCCTCAACAGGCAGCTACATCATCAAATTGAATTACGTTTGACTGCCTCGACACATTTATCGGCAAACTGAAGAGATACGTGGCGATGAAATGTCGCATAATGCTTTAATGTCAATTAACGATGGTAATATACATTGCAGCAAAATTATCGCACATCTTTCAGTACATTGGAATATCGTGAGAAAGTTGAATGCGTCTCAGTTGGGCCATCTTCTAGAGATGAAAATGATGGGTAGAATACGTTGTAAAGTTTAATGTAATCGACTCAATTTATAGCCCATTGTCCCCGTGTTAATGAGTATTAAGAGAGTTGTAATTCTATCTTCAACAGCGTTAAAAAGCTTTTAACAGCTTCCCGAAGTTTGCTGCGATTTTTTTCTCTTCATGCAGACACCACTCTTTTGCCTCGAATGATATAATATATCTTTTAATAAATATTATATCCTGTAAAATTCATCGCGCTTTATTACAATTTATATAAGTAAATAAATGAAGAAATAAATAAAAGATGTTACACAGATAGAATTAAAAATATAGTAATCTAGAAAACAGTAGCAAATATTATTTTCTCGATAAACATACATTTTTACAAATTAAGAAAAATAAAGTTTAACAAAATACGAATTAGAGGAAAAGATAGTTTAAATGTAAGTATATAAAAACTCGATTAAACAACATGTCCTCTTAAATTAGTTTGTACTATTTAAATATCATTCTGTTTTTGTCATGTTCACGCTGGAATGTACCTCCTAGCTAGTATTTCATTGTTTATCCTCGAATCAGCAGATATCCTTCGCCTCGATATGCAAATTACGAATTGCAAAAACTGGGAAACAAGCAAGATGCAAGTGCAATTACGTTAACTACTAATCTTCGGTCTTCCACTTTAAAGTAAACGATGCAGTAACCCAGGACAATCACCGTGAAAAGCCGAAATGAGAGAGAAAATGAGAATGGCGATATTGTACACCGTTTATCAGAACTAGAAACAAACGCGATTACAGAGGAACAGCGTGGTGCATCGATCATTTCTAAGCATTATACTGTGAATCGGTAGACGACTGATTGATTTGGGTATATCCCATCGGAAGGTCATTAAAGGAAAGTGCATCGCAATTTAACGAGATAACCGTTCGATGTAAATTCGAGCCTATGTCTGTTACTATTTGATCCAATTTCGAATGATCGATACGCACCCATTTCAGTTGGAATGTGCAAACTACTTATCGTTGCGAGGATTAGGATCATGTCGATCGATTTTATCGCTGGTTATTAAGTTAAATATCTTATTTTTGCGAAATGTTCAGGCGATAAATTGACGTTAAATAATCTTTTTTATATATGAAAATATTGCAATGTTTTTATGGAATGCAGATATGACTTTTCAGAGATAGAGTTTTATTCTAACTTTTCCAAAATGTTTTTCATGTTAAGAGCTTAAAAGGTTGAGTTGTAGCTGTAATTATGACAGTGGTCCGAGTTATTTATTCTTTTTTTTTTTTAAATAATTAAAGTTTTCTTTTGGTGCGTTCTTTGACTTTTATGTAATGACAGACTTTAATGAGTGGTTTCGTTTTGTATCGTTGCTGTAAAATAATTGAGTATATTGTTATGTGCATTGATACAACACAAAGTAAGTGGCAAGATTAATCTTCCAAGCATTTTATTTGAACTACTTTCATAATCATTGACGCAATTATTTTCAAATGAAGTTACCATAAAGTTGATTGAACTTAGCGTTGAAAAATTGTTAAATGAATACCGGCATTAAAAAACTATTAAAACAGTATTAATTATGAACAACCGTATACAAAATGTTAAATGTGATATACGAAAGATTACAAATATGATATTACAAAATTTAAATATTTTAATAGCAGAAAGAAATTAAATTGATTGTACCAGCAATGGAATTCACCATTGAAGAGAAATCTGAAAGAGAAACCAGAGGCGATATCGAAAAAGCAAGAGTAAAGGTATCAATTTACAACAGCTACAGTATTTGTATGACTCTATCCTCGTTAAATTTCGGACACTACATAATTATATACTGAACGCACAAATTGCGATAACAGAGGGTCAACGGTAAAGTGTTTTAAACTAATTGCTTGAAAATTGGTGTGCTCCATCCAAGGAAAAAATATGATCGAAATAGTGTACCATCATTGGTTGTATTAACGACCGAAATTATAGCTATTGTTTATTACGATAATTACGAAACGATACTGCAGTTAGTTCAATCGTATTAACTGGGAATATTATGGATGGAATTTCAAATTGAGAGGTTGTATTAATGACCATTTCATTTGTGATACTCTTGTCCTTTGCATGAATGTTTGCATATCATCTCTCGCATAGTTTAAACTTATGGTCCATTAATTTGGGAAATTTAATACGCTATTATGAAACGAGTCTCTTAGGATATGTGTTTCGTTGTAACGTGACATTTAATTGTACTTTTTTTTTACAAAAATCAATTGCGGTTGGACGTAACATTAAAGCATACACGTACGTGTTGCAGAGAAATAACAATACGAGGTTAATTATTTATTATGAATTATTGTATTATACTTACTATGGGAATGATGTAATTAATGTATTTAATTGTCGACACTTTGGAGATATTACATCCATAAAATATATTATGTGTATTGTAATTAAAGTCCGTAGTTTCATTCAAATGGAATAAGGTTGTAGGACTTTCTGTAGCTTCTTTTGTAAACAAATGTTGCTAATCTTTTATTTTATTTTGTATCTAATTAAAATTGGAATTAATGATTGGAATTGTAATTTTGTTAATGTTGATTTCTTCAAGAATGAATATTCAAAATTTCTTTTGCGGCTTTTTATTATATAGATAAAAATTTGGAATGTATGGTTAAAGTAAGAGTGTGCACAAGAGAGAAAGCGAATACTAAATAAATATGTACCTCAAAATGTGAGATGTTTTCTTTTTATTTGGAAACGATCAAATGGCTGTAGATCGAATTATCTTGCTTCGATGAAATCCAAATGTAAACAAGTAATTACCTACTGTGCGTCTCGTAAAACGTCATGTATGTGCTTCCAATTCTAATGTCTTTTGATACTTCTATTTCTGCTTCATGTTTACCTCGTACACTGCATATCTATCAATTTTTTTTTAAATACATAGTAAATCTGCCGAATAAATATATACTAACATTTTTAAAATTCAACAATGAAGTTTATATTTATTCTGAAATGTGACCTTTATAGGTCAGAAAAGAACAATAACAGTAGCACCATAAAATTCAACTAAATCCACTATAAAATCAATACAAGCACCACATTATCCGTCAATTATTGATTAACACGTTCCTAATCGATTTATAGAAATCCAAATATCAATTCCTTTAAAATGACCTGATTCAATGACCTCATACATTTGACCAAAACATCTTCCAACCTCCGAATCATTCCCACGATCGCACAAAAATAATTCATTCCCATAAAACTATAAAAGCCATTAATAAATCTACCGAATAAATATATATTAAAATTTTTAAAATGCTACAATTAATTTTATATTCATTTTATGATGTGACCTCTATAGGTCAGAAAAGAACAATAACGGTATCACTATAAAATTCGACTAAATCCGCTATAAAATAAAAACGATCACCACATTATCCGTCAATTATTAATTAACACGTTCCAAATCGATTTATAGAAATCCAAATATCAACTCCTTTTAAATGACCTGATTCAATGACCTCATACATTCGACCAAAACATCTTCCAACCTCCGAATCATTCCCACCAATCGTACAAAAATAATTCACCCCCATAAAACTATAAAAGCCAACCAATGCAACGACGACAGATTGACAAAATAATCTGCATATCAAGGGACACAGTAGTCAAAGTGAACGAACTATCCGAAACTGCGAGTATTCCCAATGAAACACAGAGAGGACCCAGAGTGTCGGCAGAGAAGGGAAAAAAACTTTAACGACCAAGGGGAGCAATATGAATATCGTTAGAGAGAAAATTCGACTGTCCATTCGAGTCTCGTACCTGGCCGGGGATTTGAATTACCCGTACGAGACTAAATTTCCTCCACTTTCAGGCATCGTAACTCGTCGATGGGCGGCCCGCGTGTCGTAATTCAAGTCGATGTCACCGCACGCACCGATACACAAGTGGAAACGTGAATTCACGATGGATCGCGTACATGCAGCTCGGCAACGAGGAAGGATCGATCAACAGTACGCTCTCACCTACGGTATCCTGTTGGTATACTCCAACGCGAATGTCTAATTACTTTTACGCTGGTAAGTGGGTCAACGATATTTTATTTCGGATGATCGCGAGCACCAGCGAAGATGACATTCTTGTTGGGATCTGTATGACGATTGGTAACGAAAGAGGCAGAAGTTAACATTGGGTGTCATTGTTGATGGTTACAGTTTAGTTTTTCATCTCCTTTAGAACATATTTTCACAGCTTTATATCTATAGTTATTTACAGTAACTTGCAAATGTTTAATCACTTCTGCACTGTTAATTGGATTAACGATATTTTCTTTGGGATAATCGTGAACTCCAATAAGGATGACGTTCTTGTTGCGATCTGTATGACGATTGGTAACGAAAGATGCAGGGGTTGACATTAGGTGTTATTGTTGATGGTTACAGTTAATTTTTTCATATCGTTTAGAACATATTTGCACAGCTTTATATCTATAGTTATTTACAGTAATTTGCAAATATTTAATTATTTCTGCACTGTTAATTGGATTAACGATATTTTCTTTAGGATAATCGTGAACAACAATAAAGATGACGTTCTTGTTGCGATCTGTATGACGATTGGTAACGAAAGATTCAGGGGTTGACATTAGGTGTTATTGTTGATGGTTACAGTTAATTTTTTCATTGCATTTTGGATATGTTTTGGCATGTTTATATCTGAATGTTTTTTAGTAATTTGTAAATGTTTAATTATTTCTGCACTCTTAACTTGATCAATGATATTTTATTTTGGATAATTGAGAACGCGGGCAAAGATGACGTTCTTGCGGGAAGGGTGCAACGATTGGTAACGAACCATGTGGGGGTTAACAGCGAATGTCATTGTTGATGGAAATTCGAGGATCTAAATATATTGATATTCTTCGGCTATGGTTTTATTTTTTCATTGTGTTTTGGATATATTTTCAGATGTTTATGTTTATAATTACTTTTTGTAATTTGTTAATGTCTAATTACTTTTGTATTATTAACTGGGTCAACGACATTTTATTTCCACTAATTGCAAACACCAGAAAAGATGACGTTCTTGAGGGAACTGAGCAAAGATTGTTAGCGAAGGATGCAAGGGTTGCCATTGGGTGTCATTATTGATGGACATTCGGGGCATCTAAATATATTGACATTTGCAGGCCAAAGTTATTTTTTTTTCATTGATTTTAGACATATTTTCGGATGTTTTGTTTCAGCAATTTGCAAATGTTTAATTACTTTTGCACTGCTAACTGGGTCAACGACATTTTATTTCGAATAATTGGGAACACTAGAAAAGAGAACGTTCTTGTTGGAAATAGTGCAGAGATTACTGATAAAAAAGCGGGGTTTATATCAGGTGTTATCGTCGGTGGAGATTCGAGGGATGTTAATATTTCCATATCTGCAGCTTATAATATATTTTTTCATTCTGTTTTGGTATGTGTATTATGGACATCTTGTGGTTAGTTTCATTTATTAGCAAATTAGAGACGAGATAGAAATGAATGGGTATTACGACTTTAATTAGAATAAATAGAGATGTATAAGGTAACATGTGATGAAGTTGTGGATGAGAGTGGAAAGTTGAATAAATGAAAAAGTGAAAGAGCGAGTAACAGAGATAGACTCGTCGAGTGCACGCATATACAAATATAGATGTAGAATAATATAGCATACAAGTATTGCGTTTAGCTGCAATAATTATGCGAAGTTAGAACAACTTGTTCGAATAAAACGAACTTTGTAGCAATACAAAACATACGCAATGTTCAAAAAGCAACTTAAATTTAACAAATCCATTTCCCACTCTACCCCACTTGCGTTTCCAGGACAAAACACACAAGATTCACACAATTCCTACAATATTTTCCTTCCAATCTTCTCGCATATAAATCTTTAATTTAAAAAATCGCTACTCTAACATCCCACTCAACAATTCACCCGACAACAAAATCTCAATGTCAACAAACATAAACTTGTCAGAATCCCTCGAAATTATAACACACAGATCAAACATTGAATTCAAACATGTCATAAATATCACGCCAACGAGAAATATACAACATATTTCGTGACTTTCGATCGTTATAGATTTCCCTATCGTAAATCGCCGCCATGCTTCTTTGCACATAGCGAAGAAGATGTGATTGATAGTTTGAATTTGAATTATCTCAAGTAATCGGAAATTTCAAGCATTAATGATAGATATACACGCGTAATTAACAAGTTATCCTACCCTCGCGCACTCCAGGTCACGCCGGTCTCGAAGCAGCTCTCGGAACCGCTGCTCACTCGCACGCACTGCACCTACGACTGAACAGGGGGTGCGAATTCTCGTTCTTCGGTAAGAGAATTTCGTCCACCAGGCGGCGACACTCTCAACTCACCCTTCGTTGCGAAAGCAGGGGATGAAGGAAACATGAACGGAGAATAGTCAAGAGAGTAAGGGATGGAGAACACTCGGGAGGAATCTGGACCAATCTTGCGCGCGCGCACAAATATGATAGGGTTGCGTGTGTACAATGCAAAGCGTTTGTACGATGGTCGACGATAGGCGATTCTGGAGAAGGTGTTAAAGTCATCGGGGTAAAGTTCGAGTAATATGGTCGTAACGAGGGTAGAGGTTGGAATTTTTAAATAGTGAAGTCGTGTTAAAATTCGTTCGCGTCATCTCTGGAGAATTTTTCATGCGGCTTTTTAACGTGTCACCTAAAATTGTAGGTCGTTGGTGGAATGACCATAGTAGCTGGAGCGGAGAAAGAGAAACTTTTTCTGATGTGATATAGGTATGTGCTGGGAAATCTGTGGTTTCGGGATTGCCGGAAATTGTCGTTTCTTGTTGTGCAGTATAAATGTTATGGTGGACAGATAATAGTTAAAGGATAGTAGTTTTAAGAGCTTTATATAGTATGATACTGGAACTTTGTACTGGTATTTAGTTTTAGTTGTAAGTGATTGATAAAACTGTTATAATTATTGAAACAAAATGTTGATAAATATTGATTTGTGATGCGTATATCGTAGGTTGCAGACAAGAAGAATATAACAATTAACACATTCACAATGGGGCCTGAAATTGGTGTTTCCACCATGGAGCGGTTGTGCTTTTCATATTTTCTCCCATCCGGCGGCGTAGTAATGCAAAAAACGGCGTGGATTTGTTTAAACAAATGTTATCTTATTATAGGTGCTTAAGAAATATATTCTAATATAATATTATCTTATACTATATAAAGATGTAAATAAATTTACCGATTACAGTAATTAGTTGTTTAAATGTGCCAGCATCGGTGGTTCAGTCCGCCCGATGGGACAGACATGAATGCGCCACTGGTGGTTCAGCCCGTCGTGAACGTGTTAAATTCGATAGGATAAAAGCAGAGGGTAATAGGAAGGCGTACTTTTTCAAAACTCGTAATCTTCTTGTATTTCTCAAAGGATAATAAGAAAAATTGTTGATCAAAAGATCTTGTTAAACAGGTAATTATTGAAAATAGTAAGAGTGTTATATTATAGGTCAGGTAATAATTAAAAGTGAAGCAAGATGACAAGAAAGATCCTTTGTAAGGTAATAAATTTTCTGAGATAAAACCAGGAAATTATTAAATATTGTTGATACATTACCGTTAGTTAAATGAAAATCATTTATAGATTCACAACGTTCGGATAAGGTAATTCTAAAGTCTCATTTATTTAATTTCACTCTCTAATTACGTAATTTACCGATAGCGAAGTTTTATTAAGACCAAGAACTTTGTTCCTGGTAACAAGAAGGTTAACTTTGTTGTAGGCTTCTCGCGAGACTCGTTAGAAGTAATTTAAAGGAACGTCAACGTACGAAGTAAAATAATTAGAATGGTCGTAGTTAAATTACTTTCTACTAATTAACAATCAAAGTTTCGATTATTCGCTCTATTACCTGTATCAAGCGAAGGTATAATTTTATTATCAATTCTAATATACAAGTTCTTCCTCAATGCCTAGATACAACTCCTAATATAATAATTTGGAATACATTTAATAATTTTCATTGACATCACAATTATTACAATTTAATGGTTATCTAAAGTATAACCCAAATTTCGCATACTGCTAGGAACACACTCGATACATTAAATCTATATTATAAGAAATAGGGATTTAATCAACAGAGCCGTTCGACGTTCATAAAATCTAAGCTGTTACTATAAAAAAAAAACTTAATGAAATCTCACTTTAGAGATCAGCCAGGACCTGTTTCACGTCAGTTTCGAAATTATCGTGCAGCATGCTGCCAAGCCGATAGATTAAGGTGGATGGAGAGAAATAAGTGGGGAGAAACGGTAGTTCGGGAGTGAGAGAAAATCGGGAAGAGAAAATAGCAAGGAAGGGTCGTTCCAATTCAGCGCAGCTCATTTATCATTGAACCTCGAATGCCAATCTCCTTCTCGCTGAATCGGGAAATAGAAAAAAAGAGGGTAAACGTAAAATGAAGGGTGGAAAGTCTTAGAAAATTCGACTGGATTATTTGTCAAGAATTAAACTCGTTTTAATTCATCCGACCGGGCATTGTGCATTGGAGCTGCTGAATAGGCTGAAAATAGTCGGACACGATTGACTTCGGCGATCAATTCATTTTTTTTTATTGAACTCGTGGATATAAAATTTATTACGCTCTCAAGACTCATTTTAACGTTCTTCAGAATGGAGTTAATACCTTGGTCACCTACTTTTTACATTTTATATAATTATAATGTCTTATGTTCGTTTTACATGCAGCAACTTTTGTTCTTCTGCCATTTTGAGCATTGCAAATCTCAAGTTATTGTAGTAACGAAATAAATATATTTTTCGAGCATTTGAAGAGTGTTATCAATTTCAATTAATATGGCGATGAAAACTTTAACGACCAACATACTAATTGTTTATTAATTACCGTCTTTTATTGTTTATTTCATTACTTAACCCCTTGGCCTATGATTTCTCTTCTGAGGGGGTGTGTAATGACTTAAAATTAATTTCTGAGATCAAACATTTTCGCTGATTACTAATATTTCATATAACTGAATGTAATATTAACACTAGATCTATCGACGATTAATTCAATATATTTAAAATTGTCCAATAAAATGTTACAATGAAATAAATAAAAGGAGAAAAGAACTTGATCGATTCGATCGTCTGAAGTCTTCAAGTTGGACGTAAAAAATTGAAAACGGAATAGCATTACAAACTTTAGGAACATTTTCAAAAAATTCCGAGCAAGTCATTTTGACCACTTTGTTTGATCTAGTGTTAATAGTATAGAAATAATGAAACCGTTTCCCAATCGACTGATATTTTCAATTTAATAGTTCTTAAAAGATTAAAAAATTCACTATTCCATTTTCTGCGTCACGAGTGTCACACGTTGTAGTTCAAGGGGTTAAATCTACTTAATGATATCTATAACTATACGGTAAAATAATGGTTGAAATATCATAAAATATACTTGAACCTTGAATTGAATATCGGATTAATTTCTTATTAAAGTATCTTTCTAAAATTTGGTGTTCATGTGAGTCCATACATTATGTTCGCATACATTATGCCAGGCTTTGCATGCATTATACATTGTGTGCGAAGCGATCGCATGAATACGAAGAAATGAGAAAGGTGCAAGGTTGATATGGGGTGCCATATTGAGGGAGAGTTGGCAAGTTACCAATAGTCTCCTTGGTTCGGTACCATCGATAAAAACAGCCCCCCACGATTTAACTCTAAAACGAACATGTGAGGTCATCTAAACGGATTGCTACTATTTAAACCATACAAACTACAGACAATCCCTTGCGTTAACCATCATATAAATTAATATTTCTGAGAAAACATGAATTTTGATATAGTTTCAAAAAGGAATTGAAGTCAATGAAATGGCTGGGGCAAAAATTAAATGTCAACCTTATTAAGATATCATTGGACGAACTTGATAGCTCAGGGTAAAAAATATTCGTCTCTGAGAAGACACATAAAGCTAGCTGAAAGGATGTTGGAAATCTGGTGAAAAATGTTAGTCAAAGTTTTTAAAAATTTAGTAAAGTTAATGGAAATTGTAAAGTTACATTGGCAATTTTCTTCTGAATGGCCTAGAAGTTATGTGAGTGAGAAAAGAATCTCATATTTTCGTCATTTATATTAAAAAAAAAAGTTTCAATAGAATTGAAAATTTACGAAGTGTATCTGTAATGCATGTGAATGTTGGTTATTAATTAATCAGTACAATAATTAACACATTATATGTAATAAATTTTCATTTCAAATTATATGTATCATTAAATCATCGTCGTTAAGCTAAATCAACAAACAAATTTCAAGTCACACCTACATTTTTTGTTTTTATATGTCACCACATCCACTCCTGCTAATAAAAACAATTATATTCACATACACCCCCTTTGATTTTATTACCTTTAAACCATCTTAAAGCTTTCATTCATTTAAAAACAGCCATCCTCGCACTTTAATTTTGTCAACTTAAACTTCTCGTTCATTTTTCTTAATAAAACCTAATTATCCTTACAATCCATGTTGCCAATAAATAAAAGATAATTTTTATCCTGAAATATGTTATTTATAAAATCGTAAAAGTAAACCTGACAAATATTTTATAAGTCATGAAAAATAATTTACATATCCCGAATAGTTCATCACTTGTATCGAATATTTTACATTGTTCTTCAAATATTAAATTTTTACAATGTGCATTATGTATGGCTTATTGCGAATTTTCCATAAGCAGAGGCTTACAATCGCCTTTCCATCGAAGTTATAATAGGAGTTCAGCTTATCTCACACAAAATAAATTCCAAGATAATTTCTAAGTTAATTTACCACATGAATAATGCAATTTTTATAACGCTGTAGAACGTAGATCTTAAAAGAGTACTACAAAGTACAAGAGCCTGTTAGTTCCTTTTATCAATTAACATTTTTTTTTCATATGCCATGCAGTATAGAAAATTTTGAAATGTAAATTGCAATTCGATGTAGAATTCGTGATATAAATAAACAAAAACACCGAGGCACACGTTAAAACAATATGACGTGCAACTAAAATTGGAATTTTTATTCATTCAAACATTTATAGACTTTTTTCTTTGATATCATTTTTTTATAATTTTTTTTACATTACATTTTCATTCGACCATGATTTCCAAAATGAAAATTGATAAAATATTAACACCAAAGTACGGCAATCTATATAATTTTTACATGTCAATGAAATTTGAGAGCTTTGATCAAAGCATTGCCAATTTTGTAAAATCAAGTTACTACTACATTGTAAAAAATACTGATATTAAAGAGAATTAGTTTCATTACAAGAAGAATATTACACCTTTACAAAACCATATAAAACTCCGAACATTCACGAAGCAACTGAGAAATTTCGTTTAGAATTTTCTCAGAAAATATAATATTTGCTTTACGACTTAAGCATTACTTCAACTCTATTGACGGGTTGTGAAATGGACTTACCACTGTAGTGTGAAAAATAAGAAAACAAAAAGAAAACGTTAGTACCACTAAAACTTTCTCGTCGAAACAAGCCTGTACCTTGTAATCCGAATAATTCCCATGGTGTGGGATGTTTACGATATTACCACCGCAATTGCTGCAACAGTATTATCATTATCATGATGTGACTTGCGTACATGGCATTCCACAAATGCATTTTGAGAGCAAATGAACTTTGCTAGATTTATTGCATTAAATTCTGCCACTTTAAATTGAAATATCAGCTTTGACAGAAATTAGATTTTGCTTAAATGTCTCGAATGATTATTAAACTTGAATGGCATGTGATGCATAGAAAAACAATATTTAAAATCGTATAGAAAAATATAATGAAAATTGTATATATGGTAACAACAACATTTAATAACAACGTCTAATATTTTATAATATTATTATTGTACAGTATTAACACTAAAACTACCGACGTTATATCTACTAAAATTTAGATACATTTATTAAATTGTGTAAAAGAAGTGAAATTAAGAGGTGAAAGGGGTGAGCAATTAAGTAATTTTTGTTGTATAAGATAGAAGTGGAAAATTTGCTTCATGACTGCCCTATCAGTTTAGAGAATTTTTAGAAAAAATAGTGTATCGGTCATTTTGACCGGCTTGTTAGGTTTAGTGTTAATTCTAAACGGAATGTTAAAATTAACCTCTTGCCGTGCAATAACGAGTGACACTCGTGATGCGGCACATTGTATAGGAACATTTCACGTTTTGCAAAACCTATGAAATTAAAACATTAATGAGACGTAACGTGATAAATTTATATAATATTATATTTATCATTTTATAATGATAATTTATCGATAATATCAACATTACGTTCGACTATACGATATATCAAGAATTGGTGGTCAATTTTTACTTTAGCAATTTAATTCTACATTGTTGCGGAGCCTGTCGTAAAAAAATCATACGGCAAGGGGTTAATGCAGATTGATATTGTTATGTTAACGGAATTTTGTATTATTACATAATAACGAAAGATATAAGTCAAAGAATTACATTTTTTAACAAGAATTAATACCCTTTTCTTGCTTCAGTATTCAACGAACCTTTAATTACTGCAAGGAAATGTTTCAATCGCTTGTTACGTACAATTTATCAGCAGATGTCCTGAGAGAACGTGGACCAAGTGGTAGAAGTTTTGTCGACTCCCATGACAATTTGTTTCATATCTTTCTGCAATGTTTTTCTTTTTTAGCACCATGTAACATCCAGAATGAAACATTTCAAAAGACATACACATTTGAAAGTACGAAAGTAATGAAAAATGTAACTTTTACGGACATTAATTTGTTCCTATTATCCGCGATTAAACTGAAAACTGTATATTTTATGAATAATCGAAATCATCATCAATTGTATTAAGATAATAGTAAATTGTAATTGAAAAATATGATCATGGTACAATTCTAGGTATAATATAGAACATTTTCCAGATATAAATCATTATCCGAAAATTTCCATAAGATAACTTAATTCAACTGCTCGTGCCCAACGCCTGATGCTGAAATGTATGAACAGTTTGAAACCCAAAGTTTATAGGAACTCCCATACTCACGAGTGTAACCATCAGACAGTTTAACTAGATATATGAAGTAAAATCTCTCCTCGATCGTGATGTTGCTTTTCACTTTGTAATGGTAATTTTGCCTACAATAAATTAGAATTTGATGAATGTTAACCCTAGATTTCTACCTCACTAACCTTATTTTTCGACGCTTAACACTAACCTTCGTCTCTTCGACTACGGTGTTTACAAAAGCGGTTGAAGGGTATTATTTAAATAAAAGTTAAATATGTTTTTTTCTATTATTAAAGATAGGTATTTATTTATTACGATAACGTTAACTAATATGGCATACTTATTAAATCCATGTCGTCGAATCGACGAAGGTTAGTGATCTAGAGTTAATAATATCCACAGTTATTATATCATCTGTATAAATGACAGCCTATTTTAAAATTCCACTTGCATTAAATTTTCATATTAAATGAGATTATAATTTCTATTTCTACATATTCTATCTTGTTTTTGTTTCCTCCTATATTTATTAGGTTGGAAACGATGAAACGGGCGTTGAATAAAAATAATACTTTATTTATTACACGCAGATGTTTTAACACAGCCCTATGGCTAGTTCCTAGTTTAAACCTAAGTTCACAAATAATTGTGTGTGGATCGGATTCCACAGTCGTCCTTAATTCCTCGTTATCAATATGGTTCGGTGGACTTCCTCGAGGCTCGTTGGCGATACTTAAATTGTCAAAGCGACATTTTTAGAACCAATATCGAGTATTTTTTTCATTATTAGATGCATCTCCAATGCGTGATTAATATTTCTCGAGGCTTGAGCTGCGCTATGATTCAATTTGAATTTCGCACAAGAAAAGTAGATGTGAATCGCGTTTTGTTTCCACCTGGTTTCGGAGAAAATTATTATTTTATACAAACACGAAAAGATTTGACGAAATGAGTAAGAAGAATACCTTTAAAATTTATAAATAAAAATATCGAGTGCACGTTACAATGAATATCTCTCAGTCGCAGCTGAACACAGATTAAACAAAAACGCCCGTTTCATAGTTTCCAACCTAATACATTCTCCATAAATATAGGATACACAAAAACGTATCCCAGTGAAATGTTAAGGACGAATGTAATTTGAAATTTCATTCCAATTCACGAAACGTAACTTACATCGTCAAATTGTTATTTCTAAACTTTGCTTGTCTTTACCTGTGTCTCCATTTAGAACCTGCAGGAAAAGAGGGCCAAGGGAAATGGCCTTTCTGCAGTGATTCGGCAATCCTCGAGAACTGCAGTACGGGTGTTTTCAGGTGCCAAGTGGAGGCCACCAGCAAATTGCCCCAGTAAGTTCGGATTCCCGAAAACTCCCGTTGCAGATTTTAAGAATTCAAGAGCAGTGCCAGGGAGCCGTCGTCGCAACATGCCCATGGAGAATTTAATTCCAGGATACCGGAGTAATCACCGCACTGGCCAAACCGCGATGTCACGTTGTAACCTGTCCGGCTAATGTTTCCATTAATCTACTAATGCGTCGACAGATGCCGAGGAGTTTTCAGTAGAATGAGTCGTGGTGGTCAGACAATGACAACGTGCAAAGGGACAAGCCATTTGACCATTTCTCTCTTTTTTGTAATTGTTTGGGCAAAACGGTAATTAGTTGGAAAATTTGTTTGCGAAATTATTTGGGGAGAAATGTTTTACTATTCTTTCTTTTCTTTCAATCATTTTAATTCGGTATTCTTTTAATTGTTCATTGTTGCAATTTTCATGTATGATTATAGGCGTGGGAGTTTAGCATACGAGAATAATTCAGTTATATTTATACTGATAGGAAATAGTTGTAATTATATGAGTTGAATAAATTGTGAAGTGAATTTAATATTGCTGACGGATATAACGAAATTACTACTTTTGAGGAATGCTGCTTTGCCTCTTTCTATTTTATAGATCTTTCTTCTTAATTTAATGGAATACTAATTATATAAATATCTTGAATAATATAAGTTTTTCCAAAGTACTTAGCCCTCAATAACATTGCCATGAATGTATTACTGTTCATAAATTGAGAAGACTTTATTTCATACTTCGCCTACTGTAAATCATCACGTATCATGTAAATCAAATGAAACTCGAATTTAACTTCAATTGTATAATAATAATTTTTAAAAAGTGAGTTCTTCATAACTCTTTTTATAAATAGCTAGTAATCGAAGTAGTTAATCCTGCAGTAATTTAAATAATGGAATTATTCGGAGTATTCCAAATTTTATATCCCCTAGGCCTCCATATTATCTTAATATGAACTCCTTATCAGGTTCAGCATCACCGATAGCTCGTTCAATACGAATATAAACGTTTTTACATGTCGTAATTTGAACCACTATTTAATATATCATCCTTTAATCAAAATGAAGCATATCACACTTTAATAAAAATTGTATTTTATACTGGCTATATTCTGTCCCTCTAAATAATAACACATTTTACTGCTTTGAGAATTTTATAGACTTTGCTCTCCCTTGTTTCTTTGTGTCTCCTCTTAACTTTTTATTTCCAGCTAACTTGTGGTCGCACACAGCCCGGTTATAGTCACGGTACAGTCACTATTTGTTGCTCCATAATTTCTTAAAGCACATGGCTACTAACATCGTTTAAGTATACACGAGGGTCGAATCTGTGTTTACAGCACAATTAAACTTGCTCTGGAGCATTGCAGTCCTTGTCGTTCTTATCTTGCAAGCATGAACTCTATTGTTGCTTGTGCAATATCATTTGTACTCGAAGTACGATATCTTGTTCTTAATTTTTTAATTGCAATTATACTACAATCAATATTAAAATATATATATATATATATATATTTTTGAAATCCATTTCCTATCATTATTAACTCAATATCGGAATATAATTCGACTTCTTAGATATTAGAAAAATTGAACTTAAATGATTTAGAAATATTTATTATTTATTCTAATTTTACTGTGGATTACCTATTTGCAGTAGGTACCCTTCTTTGGTTACAAGTTTTATAGCGTCGATATTTCAGTTACATGGCAGATAAATTCTGTGACCTGCCTGATCTACTGTGTTATCACTTGCCTGTATACCTCAAATTTGATATCACCTTACGAAGTTAAGACAGGACTCTTTGTTATGTAAGTCTGGGAAAGAAGAACTCATCTTATCGGTCGATGCTTCGATAACTCGCATCTGTTATGCTAAAAGCCTAGATGACACTACTATTAAATAATTTTAGTAGTCAATGTCTATCTAAGAAAATTATATTTCTATTAATTGAAGATATAATATTAAAGTTATACATGTAATCATCATTTATGTTTGATGCAATAACTAAATTTAGATGGGATCACTTAACTCATTGCAGATATAAGTTCATTAAAGTATGAATGTGCGTACAAGAATAGAAAAAAGGGGTCAAACCCGTTTAAGACGTTGAATTATTTTGGTATCGGTAGTATGTTCACGCTTCAAAGAAATTGAAGACGTACTTTTCAAAGTGAATTAGTTTACGTTTTGGTAACATGAATATTTTCCAATCCCAGATGAACATTTTTATTTATTTACTTTTCACAGAAATACGTACAAATTATATACAAATTACATCATGGAATGTGTAATGTGTGTGAATTGATTTTTCATAAAATATCGTAGCTGTTTTTATTATTTCGTTTTACAGGTGGAAAAATGTAATCTTTTAAAAATAATCGTCGAATTTCGCAGTATATCATCATATAGTCGAATTTTCTTCGTTGTGTATTATTATGAGAATTAATTACATCTAATCTTCCGTTCTAAAAAGTATCATAAATATGATAGCATGAATCAATTTATATGACCTATATTACTTGAATGCTTAAATTAACAGTATCTAACACATTTAATGATAATTATCACAAACGATAAAGTATTGACACGAAACACTATCTAATTTCTTAATTATATACAGAGTCAATTGTTTCGGTGGATGGAGTCAACAATGTTTTTTCATATTAGCTGTTATTTTATGTCAAAAATTCAACGTTTTTCCATAAATCCTGTTAGACTTAAATTTGATACGCTATTCACACATTAACCTGTTAACCGGGGAATTAATTTTTGTTCAACTTGTTCCAAATTGGAATATTTTTTTTTACAGTGACAAGTAGTATCATTACATCTAAAGTACTACGTCAGGATTAAACGGATACGAACGACATAAAATGTAATGCGTTCAACATATTACGTTTAAAAATTTTAAGGAAGAAAAAATCGACAAGCTTTCTGGAGTTTTCTTTCAGATATGACGGAATTATTCGTCACGCCCGGTTAACAGGTTAACAATCATGTTTCTATGAACTAGTCCCTCATTTTATCCAAAAATTCTCCAACGTTGGAATAAATTTATACATTCAACATAATTATTCGAATATCAAAGTATAAACAAGTGAAATAAAAATACAAAAAAATTCAATTCGATACGTCAGACCTACAGCACGTCTCCATTTGATAATGAATGGCATCGATAATTTGAACAATCTGTTCCTTCAACTGTCTAGCCTTCACATAAACGTCCTCCTTCATTAAATTATAGCACATAGCAATAATCCCCATACCAAGCAGCAGATATACAAAATTAATAATCAGCTTCGTCTGACTATCAGCAGTCAAGTCGCCATGAGTCCAACCAGGCACAAGGTCACCAAGACCAATCTTACACAGCGACGTTACACAAAAATAAGCACTGTCCAAATAATCCCATCCTTCCCATTCAGCAAACATAATCGAACCAGCAACAACGTATCCAAAAATTACCCAAAGACACGCAGTCGACGGCACAGTAATCCTCTGTCCAGGTTTCCTCTTCCCGGTGCATTCATGCAGCCAAGTGTATAACCAACGAAAAGTCTGCGCCAAGACTTTCCCCATATTAAGAAAATACAATGCATACAGTGGTATCCCCAAAACTGCATAAATCACCGTAATTCCTTTACCCCATGGAGTTTGTGGCACGAGAGTTCCATAACCGATCATTGTAAAGACGGAAAGACAGAACATCATCGCTGCCGGAAATGACCAAAGATCTGCTGGTGTCAGGCCACTACAGTTTTCTTTCTTGTAACTTTTCGTGAAGTTATCTTGGTAACTTTGAAGAATCCCATTGGATACCAGGTGGAAAGCTGTTTTATTGAATATATTGACAGTTCGATTGCTGGCAGTACTAAACCAAAGTTTATCCGCGTATTCCTTTCTGATGAATTCTCTGACACAAACTGGCGGTGGACGATTTTGGTTTTCGGTTTCGATGATCATGAAACCGAAGGCGCCTATTATGGCATAGCCAACTACAAGTCCACCTACGCCTACTTGAGTGCACATGAAGGCGACTAACTTCCGGCAACAATCTTTCACGCGTTTCCGGGGATCGGTACCAGTGGATGTTGACGAGGAATCACGGCTTCTCAGAGAGGATCTCATGGGGACACGTGGCATTATTCGTGCACGATATTAAACCCGTACAAAATACTAGTGGCTAAGGGAACCACATGGAACTCCACCTTGGCTGACACTAAACGATTTTCGTGCCGCTTTTCTATTTCTGTCGGAAGGCGCCGCTTCGCTTTGCCTTCTCTTTCTCTGTTTATCTTCGTATTCTTCATCTTCCTCTTGCTTTACTCTCTCCACTCTGTGCTTTACGGTTTCTACCACGCAGTGGAATATACTTGGTTTTTCCACGGGTTACATCGTGTCATAGAGCGGATATTACGGAATACAGAATTGGTGTTACATAAACGAAGGAGCATTTATAAAATAAGGAAGATAGGACAAGTTCTTTGCGATAAGTTTGTATCGTTAGGTGGTGACTTTTAAATTTCTTCGAAAAGAAGATACAGTGGTATTTTCCTATCAATTGAAATTATCAGGGATCTTTGTTTTCTGATGTCGTTAAGGTTGATTTGGTGTGAAGAAAACTTGCGGGAAAAATTTTATTAAAAGGATTAATATCATTCAGATATACGGACTATTTTTATATTCTACAGGATATGATATATTGTATTCTTAACGAGAATTGTACGATTATGAACTTAATTGTTGGCTAATTGTTTGTTCAATGATATGAAAGGAATACTTTGTCGGATTAAGGATTATATGTGGATACCGGAAGAAACCTGATAACATAGAATATGCAATGTGGCATGAATCACAGCAGCATCAATCGTTCAAGAGGCATCACATGTTCTATCTTAAATTAGCGAGGCAATAATGTGCATCGAAGACGGGGAACTGTTCAATATCATCATTGAGTTATGATGGTTTTCATTATGCACGAGTTTCATCTTATACATTACATACAAAAACGTTATGATTTTTAGATGAAAAAATTAAAAAGCCATTATCTATTTATAAATAATCCTTTAACCCTTTGCACTCCTATGTCGAGCTACACTTGAGACAGCTTTCTGTGACACTTAATATTTCATATACTAATTATCGACTTTTCGAAATCAACAATAATTTTGCATTTTAACAGGAATACACCGCAGTATTTACAATTGTTCCTAGCATTGAATGAAAACGAATAATCAACAGTAGACAATTTTCCGAGATTATATTTGCTTGTCTGACAAAAAGTTAATAAAATAATTCGGAGCACGAAGGGTTAAATATCTTTAAAAAAGTAAAAAGCATTGTATAATTTTTGATAGACAAAAAATTGGTGAGATAATAACTGTACGGCTGATTGATAATTTCCATGAAAAGATATTGAAGACGGGAAGTGCAATCGAGATATTCAATACTGTATTCTTCTCTGAATTCAGATTGAAAAAAACTGTTAATTTTTTAACTGTCTAATTGTAAGCTGAGGGAATTGTTTTCATGGAAACCATCAAACGAATTTTTTTTTTTTTAACTTTTCAAGAAATGAAAAACTAGATGAGAATGTAATAACCTTTACCCAATAAACAAAAATTCATACGTAGTACTATTCTACACTTATTCTGCTTTTCTCAGAAAAATAAATGACGTTATGAACTTTTTTTTAAATTGATACAATACTTATGCGAAGAAAGTATCTCGTCAGATATTACTATAAACACTAGAACTACCGGCGTTAAATAAAACATATTTTAATAAATTAAATAAGTACTTTGAAAAAGGGAAGTCAAGCGCCGAAAAATTTGATCGATTGGGTGACTTATGTTTATTGATATAGACGTAGAATATTTATTCTATGACTCTTATATAAATTTGGACAATTTTTTGAAAAAAATTGTGTACCAGTCATTTTGACTGGTTTGGTAGTTGTAGTGTGAAATATGGACATAAACTGAAACATCAAAAACACATCTCTCTATTAGAAATAGTAAATCTCAATTTAATATAGACTCTATGCCGAAAGGAAGTGTTGGATGTAATAAATTTAGAGTCAATTCCTTATCTTATTTTTTCTGGTTTCCTCCTTGACCAGAGGCATGTGTCAGATTTCTATCGACATAAAGAATAAATAAATAAATTACACTTATAGAAGGACAAGCAAGACCTAAAATTTTAAAAAAATAGGTCAAGTTTAGATATTTATCATAACGTTTCAATTTCAAACTTCATTCTGCAGAAAAAGCAAATAAAAATATGTATTTATAAATTAAAAGGACGGCAACTTCCAATTTATTCTATGATTTTCCTACGTTATAAATTTAAAAGGTATAAGTATTTTATTTATTAGGAAAAATTATTTTAGTATTGAATTATACTTTAACTCTAACGAAAAATATGTTTAATAAGAAATAATCGAATGACAGATTTTTAAGTTGTTTGGAACTTGCATAAGAACCTTATTCCTTCCTACATATGCGATCCTTGTACACACGTCCAAATGAAAAATGTATTCGACGAACTAAAAATTGCATACGTACGTTCTGCCAAATAACACTCTACGCCACGAATGAAGAGGAACTATTGCCGAACGTGTAAGAACTTCGGAATCATTGCCTCGTTCAACGGAAGCATCTTAAAAATTTCCATCGCGGGGGATAATGTGCAATGAATATCGTTAATCATTGGACATAATTTCATTTACATTTATTCGACAATTTACGAGCATATCGATTAACGATTTGATTTGAAAATTTGAATTATAGTATCACTCCAAATACATTTAACGAAGCACAGAAATGACGTATACATCCACGTATTACTTATCGATGTTTTCTAATTTATGACTCTCGAACTGACGCTACTGTTTATCAGCACAGCTGTTTTCAATTTCTTTCGAAAGGTAGAAGGTAGATGAATTCTTTCACCATTAGGGTTTTTTTTTGGCTAAACTTCTCGCGTCAAGAGATTGTACCTCATTAATAAATGAAAATTGAAATTTATCACCAGCATTGACAAGCCGAAATTTATCGTCGAAGTTATTATTACCGTCAATTTGTATTAAGACCCTAAGGGAATTCAAGAAATTCTATACAGTGATATAAGACAAAGGATTATATCATGTTGTTTAAAATTACCAATTTTTTTGGAATTAAGATATATGTCTTAATTATTATGCAAGACAATCATTTTATTTGACAGATATCATGTTACAATATACTTCTACGAATGCAACAAAAATCCTTTGATCTGTCCCTTAGCTTCTTTTCTTCATAATTATGTGAAATAATAGAATTTTATATCGATAGAAATCAGAACGTGCACAA
Source organism: Cerceris rybyensis (assembly GCA_910591515.1). Taxonomy (NCBI): domain Eukaryota; kingdom Metazoa; phylum Arthropoda; class Insecta; order Hymenoptera; family Crabronidae; genus Cerceris; species Cerceris rybyensis. The sequence continues at coordinate 21,137,682 of OU342790.1, forward strand.
TTAGAAATAAATTTCTTCGAAGACCGATGTTAGTTAGAATAATTTGAAGTCTTCGCGTGCACTATGATATACTTGTTGTAATATATCTCCACGCTGTATAAAACTTTTTGAACAAGCTGAAATTGACAAATCGTGAAATTTTCTATTTTTATATTGCATTCGGTACATCGTAAATAACTTTGAAGAGAATGAACGTACATTGTGCGTACTCCTTCTGTTTAGAAGTCTAAAAATATCTATAGTCGCTAGTGATACGAGCTCGCCCCGTTCTGATTTTGGAGGCTGTTTGAATTCCTTAGCACGTTGAACAATTGACAGATAAACAAGTACTTGTAACAATATAAAAACTTGTACCATACGTAATATTATTCTTTTAATGCACAATCAATAGAATTAGAGGTACCACTAGATATACAGATGATTATATACCTATTTTTCTGAAGTGAACCAATTTGACTTATACAGCAGAATTGAAGTTTTTTGCAAAGAAAATAATTCCAAATCAATTTAAATGAAAGATTTATTACTAAAAAATTAACCAACCAATATATTATATATATAGTAATCAAATTTTGAATGAGCCAAAATTGGCTCCGTGAATGTAGTGTTAAAGACTACCTTAGTTTTCATAATTTTCATTAAATCAACAGATTTATTCAAACTATTAATAAACTGTGGAAGTATCTAGATTTTTTTCTATTTAGAAAAATTATAGATACGACTGAAAATTAAAGTTTCATCCTTTAACTTTCTTCCGAAGAAATTTGCTTAATTAATTCCGCTAGCGAGACAACTCCACAATTAATTGCCGGGGAAGAACTTAATGAATAATCGTAATTATCTTTCGTTACATTCTTATCGATCATATTATCGCGTTGACACTCGAGCGAGTCTGCATGTATTTACGGATGGTCAGTAAAAATATGGCCTACTGATTAAATACCGGCTTTGTGCTTTCTTGGGGGTTGGATATATTAAGGCGTCGTTGGCAAGAAATTTGTTAGGAAGAACAGTTGAGCGCAAGTCGTCGTCCAAGTTGTGTCTTGCAAAAACCACCAGCTCACTATCGTCACACTTTGAAAATGGGTTTATACACCTTACTAGTTGCATTCCTGTCTCTTTCTTCAGGTAAAGTAAAAAGTTTAAGAATAATTTTCACCAGATGCATTCACTTAGAGAAACACATATTTTACTAATAATAGAGAAACAATAGATTATTAAATTCATCGATCATAAAATTTAATGAATGCAATGTATGTCTACTATGTATTTGTATTAGATATTTTTTTTTTTCATTTGGATAATATCAATATGACGATTGAAATGATCCAAAATTAAATTAGACTGCACTGATTCACTGGTATTTCGATGCTGAAATTCGCACGACAGAGTTTTCAAATATATATGTGTCATTGCCAACGGCATAATACGATTGAATAATTTCTGTTGAATTTTATTATACGATAGTTTACGTAATTGCATAAAAATTCATCGTTGCTTAGAGGATTATTGAGTTTGTAGGATCGATGGAAAATTAAGTTGAAAATTACTCTAACAGAGATACAAGGTTGTTGTAGTATATTCATATTATTTTGAAGATGGAGATGTATAGTTTTGAAAAGTTATTCTTTATATAGAGTAATTAGATCAGAGATTCATGTATTCATGTATTTTCGCCCTCAAAGCACAGGTGACAATGGCACTTTCTGTCGATAACTGCTCATGCAGTCACACAATAACCACATGGGCGGCTAATTAGTCGTTCTACTACGTGCAAACGACGTACCAAGTAATCTAAATTTAAATTTCCATCGGATCTCTGTTCGTTTTATTTCACGTCCAGTGTAATCGATTTGAAGCGATAATAGTTTTACAGAATGCAAAACTGTGCCAATACGTTTGGTGAATCTAATTTTTTAACGAGAACACATTCACTTTAACTTTTTTAAGTAATAAAATAGTCATTAACTAACCGTGATGATGACTCAATGTAATATATTATTTAACTTAATTCATTATTTATTTGAATTTAATTTATTATTTTCAATATTAATTTCATAAAATGATTGACTAGAATTTGTAAATAAAAATACAATTACACGTAGAAATTGCTTACAAAAGATATCTTTTGACAGAACCTTTGTTCAAGTAATGAGTACACACTCACAGTGTTCATCAAATTAAATTGTGAAACGACTTTGATACATGGCTGAAGTTAATTCGCATGTTGATTCGTTGCGATTCGGTACGACGTTTGCCTTCGCAAAATTGAAACCTCTTTGTTGAGAGAGTCCACACGATTATCTACTTGCCTCAATTGATAATTTAGACAATAGATTTTATTCTCAATACAGATCTGCCATGATATTCCTCTTAATTAAATTCTATCCCTCTACTCACATATCAAATTTCTAATTTTCACGCAACCTTTGGCCTTTCTCGCGCTATCTCTCCTCACAAATACAATAATAATTAGAATTAATATTCGCTACCTCTTTTAATTAAAAAATATCATTACGAAAAGAAAAAGTTTCAAATATTCTTCCAATCATACAATTCTGCTTTTTACATGTTCATGAAGATTTCAAAAAGTATTACAATTGAAAACCTATTAGCAGAGGATTAGACTTATACCGTTACTATCTATCAGTTAATAGTTCGTAGAAATTTATTTATTCGGTAACAAAATGAGGGGTCAATTGACGTGCATACGATAGCTACAATGCCAAGCATGATGCAGTAGTCTCATGTGATGGGTCCTCGTGTAATCACAGGGTTATCCAGTTAAATTCACGTCGCGCACATCAGTCGTATGTACGCCGTCATCACGAACGTGTCATTACATCTTCGCGAACGGTTACAGTTCCAGGTAGTTCTTTAACGATGAACAGTGGCGTATGTATATTTATAATTAGTATAATAGGTAAGAGAGATTTTTCTTCATTTCCCATGCGTACAATTAACATAGGTACTTGCTATCATCGATCATTATCATCCCCGTGTTGTAGACGTGTCCGAGGAATTTTGACTTCTTCTACTGTCATCACACTCTACTTTCTTTCTTTCGAGTCCTTCTCCAGTAAATATATCATATTTATACATTTAATAATTAAAACATTTAAATTACAATCGCAATGTATTTTATATTAAACTAATTTTTATCAAGTCAATTAATCCCTTAGCCTACGACAACGTGTGACACTCGTGGCGCGGAAAATGGAATAGGAAATTTTGAAATCTTCCAAAAATTACTTAAATTCATTTAATTACTTAATTAATTAACTATCAAGTTGAAAATATCATCCGGTTGCGAAATGTTATCATTATTTCTATACTATTGATGTTACTTTCAATTGTACGAAATATCAAAAATTAGTGAGAACTTTTGCCTTCAGGAATTAATTTGAAATTATTACACGTCCAGTTAGGGAAGAATTCGTAGGCCAAGGGGCTAATAATTAAGTGACGAATATATTATTAAAAGAGTTGGCAATCTTTAGTATCAAACTTTAAACCGAAAAATCATAGCGTTTTATTAATACAATTTGGGAAAGACATTGCAAAAATGTATATGTGATACAAAAAAAAAGAGATTTGCCACCCTCCAGGATAAATGATTTGTTAAATTCTACCATTGACTAGTCTCTATAACAAGTTTCACCTTCAGCCTGTTTGACTGCTTCTTCATCAAAGAGGTAAATGCAGGAAAACGTGACCCATCAACCCTATCAGCGGTCTACCTGAAATCCCTAACTACTCTTAAAAGCAGTCACATGAAAGTCGACGTAATGGTCGCGCAATAACCGGAAGAATACATTATGCTCATTAAAATCTGCGGGTCGTTTGAATCGTTCGTCGGTCGCGTATAAAGCATCAATTTAGAAAGCGCCGGCGTTTCTCTTGACAGTCGATTGTCAACCAATTCAGACTCTTCAAAATCATCGTTCATATTTTCTTGGAACTTGCGTCTAATTTTTTGGCACGGCTTAACGTTAATTAGAATGCACTTACGTGAATAAATTCGGTCTGGTCAACGGTCAATGAGGTCAATTCTGTTTCCTGTCGCAAGCATTCAATTACTTATCGAGCTTATTGGTCGACTGTACTCTCGACAGTGGATTCTACACCTTTGATGGTTTAGTAATGGGGTTGAAACAGAAAGTACCCTCGATAAGGTATAACTTCAGAGATCTCATAGAAGTTGTGATATTTTGTTTGATTTTAGCGTCTTCATCAAAATCGTTGTCAAATTTTTATGATTCTTTATTTTAGTGTTGATATAAACACTTTTTCTATTGGACTTGACAGTAAGGGTGGCTAAAATCCGTAGAAATATTTTAAAACAATATAGTTTGTTCTAGAAAATTGTGTATGAATCTGTTTAAAAGTCTGAAAGCTAATAGTTGATATTATAAAAGTAGCAAATCAATTACATAAATTTTATAATGTTACAAAATATTTTGATTCATTTAACGCGAAAGACTGTTTGAAAGAATGTAATAGAATATAGTATAGGATTAATTAGAACTAAAAAATTGCTACTTTTGAAGCAAATAGTATTTTCATCAATGAATAGATCGGTGCATTTGAGAACGTAAGGACTCGAGGTGCTATTATTTTTGGCTTTGGGGTGTGATGCATTTTAAGGTTTGCATGCTGATGTTTCACGGTGTTACTCGTTTCACCAGGGCCAAGTTTACGTTCACACTAAATATCTTCGGTGTGAAGCCAAGGATAATATCATCGGCACATGCAAAGGAAATCTAACAATCTGAACGTCTTTCGAGATATCTGTTAAAATTAGATTTTGTAAAATTTTGTTGCAAAACTGGTATTCTTGATACTCTAGTGCCCGTGAAAATAGGATTAATTGATTGATTGATACTATAATGATAACATGAGATTAAAAATTATTAAAGAAAATTGTTAATCGTAGAAATCAAATTTGACAATTTTATATTTCATCGGTTTAAAGTTTACTATACTATCTATAGAAATGGATCTATTTTTCTGTCCAAATGTACAGTACATACGGCAGCTTTTAATGACTTTCTAAAAATAACGGGTAGAACGGTGTAAACTGGATAATAGTTTCGAAGAGGCATGCAACCAAAGTTGTAAACTTAGCTAGATTTAGCGAGGTAAACGTGGAAATTATTGTCCACGGTTGGGTTGGGCCGATTTAGAGGCAAGGCAGTTCCGTTTAATTCGTGTAACTAATCACCTCGTACGAAGATACAGCACATGTGGATGTACATGCAAAGAGTTCTACATTATTAGAAATTCTCTGCTTGAGTTACTAAGAAACTAGATAATGCTTTTTGGAGAAAAACAATTAGATGAAAGATATTCGCTATAAGTGTCCAAGTCCTTTGAATTTTATTTTAATTGACAGTAGAACTGTCAAACAAGGTAAAATGACTGGCTTGCAATTTCAAAAAAAATTTCCAAACGTTATAGAAGAGTCATAGAACAAATTCTACATATCCTACGTTGATCTTATAAAATACACACTAGCGAATCGATCATCTATTCCATCTTTTTCCAAAGTACTTATTTAATATATTGAAATTTAATTTAACGCCGGTAATTCTAGTATTAAATTATAGAATATACTGCCAATCGTATTACAAAGTGATGTTTTTTTTTCAATAAGAATAGAATATGGAGCTTTTTACATTTAATATTTTGAAATATTTCTTTCACAATAAATAGCTTTTAGTAATGTTACGATTTAACAGATATTTTGTACCTGCGTGCTGGAATTAAAATGGATTTTACTGAAACCTACATTTCATACCAAGTTGGATTGAAATAATATTTTGTTTCAGGTTTACAGGTGCTGTCAGCATCCGACGACTGGGGATATTGGGGTGAAAATGGTCAGTAATTGTAACATTTCCTTTACTTACACACACTTTTTTAACGTCATACGAAAATTATTGTTATTGAATTTGAAAAATATGTGCACAAGAAAACATTTACTTTACCTACTGAAACTTTTTAAATGTAAGTCGCAAATTATTGTTCCTCAATTTAATAAATGTGTGTACAAGGAAATATAATTCTCAAATAATTTGCATAAAAAGATAAAACTGTAATAATTTACATTATACCGAGAATTTTTGTAAATAATAACATAAAAAGAAAATACATTTTTTGCAGATTCAACTTAATTTTAGCTTTATCAGCAATACACTTAAAATATTAGCCATCAATTTGTAGCTTGAAAATTTTATATTTATACATTTTTTCCTTAAACATTTTATTAAAAATTGTGACTAAAAATAGACATAACAACATCGCTCGCATTGTAATTTTGCCTAAGTAAAAAATAATAGGGTACTGAATTGAATAATTGGCAGGCTTTCAACGATGTTGCGTATTAAGCGTAATTCTACTATTTGAGCGAGTTTTTTTTAAAGACTGACAGAAACACTCTTAGAATGAATCTAAAAGGTCGGGATAAAAGACGTTTTATAATGATAGCATTTAAAAGTAACGTGCTGTTTAACAAGTTCATGGAATTTCTCATTCAATCAAGTTTTTCATCTATGTATAACTCTAATCATAGTTTCCTATATTTCAAGTGCTCTTGAGCAATTTTTTCGATGATAAATTTGGGCTTTGAAGAAGAAAAAAAAATAAAGTATAAATATAAAAATAGGAAACAGAAATGTGATATATTCTCAGGACTTTTTATTTATTCGACTGTATCGCGAAAAACCGGAAATTCAAGTTTAATGTTGAAGATTTGATAATTGTACGGGTTCATGACTCACGAATTCGTAGCTTTAATACAATGCAATCTTCTTTGATACGGATGCGGTTTTTATTTCTGATAAAAATGTGCATTATCGGATGAGTGCGGTATAACAGGTTCTACATTAAAATACAAAGACATGTAATCACACGGCATATAATTGCAACGCACATAATTCATGAGAAATGTAAAAATTTAATTTAGAATTCTTTTAAAAAAATTGAAATTAATTTCTCCTGTGTTAAATAAGAATTCATTTAAAATAACTGACAATGAAGATTTGTACAGCAAATATTAAAAGCTTTGGTGGAACGTAAAATAAAAATGAGCCATTTTTCATTTAGGATATGAGAGAAATACGATAAAGCAGAAAAAGATTCGTAATTTCAAATTCTGTGCCAGTCTGGTATCCGAATATTGTAAAAACAGATATAACTCAAATATTGACATAAAGTTGTACACTGTCTAAATAGTAATTGTTCAATTATTTGTTCTACATCGCTGTTCTTACCCAAATCCCTATTAAGTAAATAAACAATACATGGTCGAAACACAATATACAGAGTTGAATTTTCTTAACGAATTCGGTATGAGTATAATTTGTATTATCACAATTACTCTCCCAAATTACATTGTCAATAAACAATCTCAGTATTCACCAATGAAAAAACTTTACTTCTTTTATTATTAGGACCAGAAAATTGGCCCGGTGTATGCACGTCAGGAGATGAACAGTCGCCAATCAACATTGTCAGTGAAGAGGCGAAGAAAAAGGATCTTGGAAGACTAAAGTTTAAGGATTACAAGCAATCATTTTCTGGTTCATTGACCAATACTGGCCATTCTGGTACGTAGTAGAAGATTAATAAGCTCTAGAATTCAAAATATGTTAATTAATAGTAATTAGAAATATTTACATTTTCGTTTCCCACCGTTTTAACAATTAAAATGATTAAACCAGTAAATCATAAATCTAATTACTTTGTAAATCTAGTTAAAACACTCCAATTCAAGAGACAGTTGAAAAACTACAAATTCAAATATTTCTTCTTCCATAAAATTCCACATTGGCATATTTGAAAATTGTATCTACATTTGTTTATATTGTATAATTAAATTAAGTAATTGCGTTATTCTTTTACACTTTTTACATACATGAAGATCTCAAAATCACGTTAAAGTATCAATTCAATGAGAAATCAAATTCGTGAACATATCAACTCCATGCCCTTCAAATAAAAATAGTATCCGAATATTTTACCTCTCTTTTCACGAATCCATTTCAGAGTTGTCGCAGCGTGTGTCTTTAACAATCAATTGAATTTCTTTCGCAGTGCAAATCTCATTTGACGGGCCGCCAATTTATTTAGAAGGCGCAGATCTACCTTCCACTTATGTTTTCGAACAAATGCACTTCCATTGGCCAGCTGAACACACCATCGACGGCAAACAGGATGCGTTGGAATTGCATTTCGTGCACTATGCCAAACAATACGGCAATGTGAGCAATGCCGCACAGCATAAAAATGGTGTTGCAGTCGTTGCCACTTTGTTCGAGGTACACTGAACGCTCGATATTAAATTTCAATGCCCTATCATTTTCTTCACATATAAAATTCCTTGTCTCTGTTACAAAGATACTTTACATTGTTGAACTTCCATATTTTATATTTTCCTTCTGATCCTCTGTTCTCAAATCAGAGCAATTTTGTCACAGATTTTATACAACGTTTCAAATATTCTTACGATGCTATGCATCAATTCAAATATATTCCTACCGTTGAAACGAGGATTTGTAGAAGCGTAGAAGGAAAACTACTGGAATGCAGAGACAGTACATTTTCTTAAAAACAATACTATCATGTTTCTAACTATAAAATAAGAATTAACAGATTCAATTTTACAAACTTTTGCAAGACTTTATAGACAGATACATATTTAAATTTACAGTAAGAGCTAAATATTTCGATGCAAAAAAGCTAGAAACATTAAAATTATTTGTAGTCTATTAACTTGAAACTAAAGTAATTTTAATAGGAAAATAGTAAAAGAATGAACACTGTGCCTTAAAATTGTAATTCGTCAGTGAACAATGTAAGAACTTTTTTTATAGCTGAGCAGACGTGACAATCGTTACTTGACACCCATCGTAAAAGCATCAGAGACAGTGTCCAAGTGGATTGGACAGAGTACAACGAAACTGAGGTCAAAGATCTCACCGTACATGTACTTACCGAGGGATCAGACGACTTATTATCGTTACGACGGATCCTTGACTACCCCTGCCTGCCAAGAATCCGTGATGTGGTTTGTTCTCCCCCAGAAGCTTACAGTGTCTGAGCGACAGGTAAAATCAACCTCAATTAATTATCGAGATCAATATCCATTTCCGTGATCAATGTCAATTAGAAAAGTCAATATCACTTACAATCACTATACTGCCCAACAGGTATTCACTGATTGAAATAGTTAGAAAAATACTTATATCAATTTCAATCCTTTGCACTCCTATCTCGAGCTACATTTAGTATAGTTTTCCGTGATAATTAATTTTCTATTAACTTTATTTTAACTTTAGATAACAATTTGATCAAATATCTCTTTCTATCTACACGCATTGCCTTATCAGATAAAGCCAAATGGGCAGATAATGTAATATCTTACGAAATTAATTTCCCTCGACTGATGCAAATTTGGGAGTACAATTCGAAAGTTTTCAAATAATTATTAAACTCTTTGACTTTTCATTAATCCCTTGACCTACGATTTCTTTTCTGACGAGGCGTGCAAAGACTCAGAATAAATTCCTGAAATCAGAAGTTTTCACTGATTTCTGATATTTCTTATAACTGAACGTAATATTGATAGTATAGAATATTAACAGTATAGAAATAATGAGACCGTTTCGCGACCGGCTGATATTTTCAATTTAATAGTATTTCAAAGACTTCAAAATTTCCTACGCCATTTGCCGCGCTAGCAGTCTTACACGTTTTTGTAGACCAAAGGGTTAAAGCTATGTGACTACAGACCTTAGCATGCACTGAATAACTAATCCCTTCTTGCCGATTCTAGCTACAAGTATTCAGAAGGGTGGAAAGCAGCCATGGTGCTCTGATATACAATAACAGGCCTGTTCAACCTCTTGGAGATCGGGAGGTTTATCACAATTTGGATGGATATTCCGGGGCGAATTCCATCTCCTCGAATATGCTCTACACGTTCATGAGCATTCCCATAGCCAGAGCTCTACACGCCAATGAATAACTTTAACCCCATTCAAAGTGCCAAACTTAATTATTACGATGTCCATGGGTTTCCATGGCACAATGCGAAATCTGAATGGTCCTGCGTCATCATCGTCCATAGTGTCTCAAAAACAATGGGGTATATTTAGCTATTTTTATATGATCTACTGTGCCGTACTGATGGATTGTATGTGAACATAATACGACTATTTTGGGATTGAAAGGGGTATACGAATATTTTACGAAACTGTGCCAAAGTAAAATCTCGTATTGTAAAAAGTAACGAATTTATATTATAATAAAAGAATTTTTGCAACGCTGAACTGGTGCTTTATTGTACATTATTTTCCATTATCCTAAGCGTACACAATGAGGAAAAAAAATTAACGTTGGAGGATAACGTTGTTCCGCTTACACTTTCCTTTTTAATGATAAATTTTACGGACAAATTTACCATGCGTCACCATATGTAGTTAGATTTAATACACACAAGATACAAAAACAATTTAAATCTGCTACGCTAAAAGGATCATAAATTCACACCACCATTTACAAATACTAAGACTTCGAATTATAGTTAAACATCAAACTTGTCATCTACCAACTCACGCATAATTAATAATTTTCATTCTATGAAATTATACCGTTCAAAACATAACTGAGTATCGATGAAGAGATCTCAACACCTTGAACACCATGGGGGTCACCGATGACCGGCGCAATTCAATGAAATTTAACATGACTTTGAAATTAAAATAATTACGAATTTTTTATACCATTCAACATTTCAATATTTACATTAAAAAGGTAGAAATCTGCTAATTACTTATATATCTAATTGTGTTCTTAAGCTTTCAACTTGATAAAGGTATGGTTTTAATAGAAAAAACTTCACTTCAGTGAAAATGATAAACACAGCGAAATACCAGTGACGTTCAAGGTGTTAAAATAACACTTAGGCGAAATTGCGATTACGTACTTACAATAGAAATCGTAATACTTAAAATCGCTGCTCGCGAAGGCCGAGTTTTGTTGTTAAACTGAAGCATCATGCTCAGCACGATTAATATTACATTTTTTTTTCATCTTTCTTTTTTTTTTAAATAATAAACCATTTATACCACGAATAATCCTGTGTGATAGCGTTTCTTTCTCGACGACTTATTTTTGCACTTTGTAACCTTACCCCGCGAATATTTGCTCTCCATTTCGTTGTGCCCCTTTTGGCAACCGGTTGCATAAAACTCTATGCTGGCACCGTGCTCGTCGGTTTTCTCTTCGCTCAACATATTTCGCACGTTGACAGTATACGTGCAATCGCTTCGGAGATGCCGTAGATCATAATGCGCCGTCTGAAAATAACGAGATGATATTAGAATATTGGAAAAAAGAACGCCTTTGTGATGCATGACAAGATAAAAGAAATATTCAATAATTCTTTGCACGTTAAGGAATAATAAAAATTATAAAAGACATTTTTTATATTGAAATTTCTTCCATCGGAATGAATTTTTTTTCACCAGGTTTTAAATTGTTGTATTGGAAATGATTTTGATTTGCTCATACTTATGTGCACATACTGCAACTATATATTTTCTTCCTGTGAGTAGGAGTTTGATTATGACTGCCGCAATTTATGCAGTCGTATGAACAGACTAAAAGGGGATAACAATAGGTGCTTCAATATTTTTACATAAAGTGGAAAACAAGAGAGAGTTCAACACAGGTCTTGTTAGGGATTTGTTTGCTTGCTGAATGTTTCAATCCATATTTTTTCAAGTGTTTCACTTACAAATACTACGCATCGGAGATAAATGTTCTTTAATATATTATTGGAAGTGTTGATCTTGTATTGTGCTCTGTGTTTTACACAGGTTAAAGCTTCTATACGTTTTGTTAGAATTATTGAAGGATTGTCCTTAAGACCATTTGATGTGTATAATGACAGTTGTCATGAAGCTCAAAAAACAAAGACCACGTTTCTCACACTTGCAAAGAGAGTGCCACTAGAGAAAATATGTTTTCCTGGAAAACTGAAAAACTGCTACCAAATATTAGTACGCGTTCGGCGCGCTCGCAAAGTTCCATCAATCATTATTAACGAAATAACACTGTTTATAAAAAATAAACAACTTTTACGTCAAGTCGAGAATTTACAACACGTCGACATCTGATGACGTTAAATCGTAGGATCTCTCTTCAATACTTATAATTAATATACAGATTCTTTAACATACAATTTTTTTTTATAAGAAAATTTTTCGTACATTAATATTTATGAAAGAACTTAAAACATACTTTTATTTTTAAACATGCAAAGTAATTAATAAAACCACATTTATAGAATACGGTATACCATTAAACAAACACTAAAAGACATATAACTATTCTCTATCAATTATGTACATTAAAACTAACCGTATCGACACTTTGTGTATTTACATAGATCTTCTTGTCTTATCAGAATTCTTGTCCGGTTATGAAAAAATGATAACCCTCTTCCAAAAAAAAGCAGAAGTTTTGCAATTTTATATAAGAAACAAAGTAGAAAGTAGTCTTTAGATAGTAACAAAAAAAATTACATATTTCCATGTCATTGAACCGCTCATTTGACACTAGAACAAGTCAAAATGACTCATTTTCAATTTTTTCCAAAAGTTATCCAAGTTTATACGACAGATATAGAGCAGATATTCTACGTTGATCTTACAAAATACAAATTATCGAATCAATCATCTTTTCCACCTCTTGATTCCTCTTTTTCCAACGTACGTATCTAATATATTGAAACACAATAGATTTAACACCGGTGGTTCTAATGTTAACTGTGCATGGTGCGATTACTGTTAAAAAGATAAGCGACTAAAACTTCCATTATATTACTTGACAGGTATATTCGCAAAATTTTGTCCACCTTATCACGAAAATCACATTTCTGAAGCCGTATCATTTTCTTTGCAAGTACGGGATATAACGAACTATCAGTGGCAATATCACCTGAACGACTTTCCAAACAGTTTTCTTTCGATGATCCACGTGCTTCCCCTGCGAAGATGAACAGGATTCCTCTCTCCAAGAGACGTTATACGTTTTAGCTTCTTGATTCATCGGCCAAACGAGACGTGCTTTGACCTCTCCGCAATGGCACATCATCTGTCGCACGTGAAGACCATCCTGATACCGTTCGCACCTGCGGGAACGTCTCCCGACGTCGGCTTCAATGAAAGGTCACTTCTACGTTTGTTATCCTGATTATTGATATATAGCTTGGTAGAAATACCAGCAGATCGAAAAACACTGGGTTCGAATTTCGTCTTACCGTATGCCATGTAGTCCGTGCTGTTGAAAACTTTCGATGCTTTTCGCGATGTTAAACGACGACCGCCGTAAAGCGCGACAGCTTGAACCTGAAGAAAGTACTGGCACTTCAGCTCTAAGCTCTTGAACTCGTAGCAGGTTTTGTCCTGAAACATTTGGGATATATTTTGTTTAGTCGGTGGATTTTCGGGCGAGATTAATGGTAATGAAACTTGAAGATCGTGCGCAGTAGATTATGGAATTTAAGATAGGACGACGAGGGTAGAGAAAGTTACCACTTTGCGGTTTTATGTTGAGATACAGTCAATATGAGTTTCTATGTTAGGTAAATTTCAGTTATAGTGATTTTATCTTTGTAATTTAATTGTTTATTTGAATGTTTAATAGAAATATTCTGTAATATCTGCTGTTACTGGTACTATTAATGAAAAAGTGATATAGGGCTGTGGACATTTTTAACAACTACATTTTAATTATGTGATTGGGATATTAACACTAGGTTTACGGTCGTAAGATCTGTTAAACTGCAATATGTTAAACAAGAACTTTGAAAAAACAGGGATCAAGCGGCAAAGATGATAATTCCTCAAGTATTTTTTACATTATAAAATACACGTAAAATATTTATTGTACTCCTTCTCTGGAAATTTGAAAAATTCTTATTAAAAATGTAGAAGACCGTCGGCTTCCGTAAATCTAGTGTTTGGTAAATAATTCATATCGTAAATGGTTATATTTAAGGTATGAATAATTGCTATGAGATATTAAACATGAATAATATCTCAGTTTAAAAATATTGTATTGCAATTTTTATATCGTATTGTAATGTAACAAAGACTCACTTCCTGTCAAACAATATTTCTGAATTTTTTGTTAACACTAGAATTACGGATATTGATATACCTATTTTTCTGAAATGATCCAATTTGAATCATACAAGAAAATTGAAGTTTTTTGCATAGAAAATAATTCCAAATCAATTGAAATGAAAGATTTATTATTAAAAAATTAACCAACCAATATATTATATATGTAGTAATCAAATTTTGATTGAGCCAAATTGTCCCCGTAAATCTAGTGTTAAATATCAAATACGAATAATGATACAAAAAAGTATCAATAATACCGGCTAAATCTTCTTATCATACGTTAAAATGAAATACTCACTTTAAGAACTGTTCTATGATAAACCAGAATCGAGTCATTGGTAGGACCGTGAATGAGTCTGCTCCAAAATACTTTATAAAATGTTATCGGCACATCAGAAGCCGGTTTCACCCATCGCAAATTAATTCGCAATTTTCCACCGATCAGTCTCGCACCGGACAGTGTTAAGTTCTGCGGCTCCTTTGGATTCCGTGGTTCTGGAAAAAAAAGAGATGTTAGAATGTACACTAATAACTACATAAATCATTAATACAGTAACTACAAAGAAGTCTTCTGTTATTTTCGTGTCAGAAACAGAATACGAAACGACTTCCCACCTTAATAATTCACTGTATGCATTTATTGCTCGTAGATTCTTCTGTTTAAATATTCCTATTGTTTAAGTGGAAAGAGATGTCTTTCTAGATTTAATGATGATTTACTGTCAACTGCATGGCTCCTCTGTCCCACGAGCACGATTAAGGAGAAACACGCAGACAGTAATTACATGGCGGTAAACGTCGATAATTGAAATAAAAGGAGCTGAATATCGTATACGATGCATAGGTAGTACTACAGCGTTTTGTGGAAAGACGTACAGCTTTGAAGGTGTTTAATACATTGACTGTCATGGGGGTCACCGGTGTCCGGATCTATTAAATTTAATGAAATTTCATATAACTTTTCAATTGTAATATTTACCAATTTTCTAACAAATTTAGTATTTAAATACTGGTGTCTAAAAGATAAAATTCTACTGAACATATATTTATTTGTATCTTTAAAGTTCCTGTTGTACAAAGATGTGATTTTAATGCGAAAAGTATCACTTCAGTAGAAATGATAAAACGAGCGAAATATCATTGTTCAACGTGTTAACACGTTAACTGTCATGGGGGTCACCGGTGACCGGCGCTCTTGAATTCAATGAAATTTCATGTAACTTTGGAATTGCAATATTTATGAATTCTCGGACTTACTGAATATTTAAGTATTAGCATTAAAAAGATAGTCTGTAGAGTGTCTGTTTATCTGTATCTATAAAGTTCCTGCTTTGTAAAGATGTGAATTTAATTGAAAAAAAATTGCACAGTAGAAATGATGAAACTACCGAAATACCGATGGCGTTCAACGTGTTAAAGTGAAGTGAGTTTGAAGTAGAAATAAAAAATTGAAGATCAACCATGAAGCAACAAATACAAGAAGAACTTTTAAATCCATCGTGTTGAACCATGTTGAAATTTATGATAAGAAATCAGTGAGGAAATCTTTGCAGAAAGACTCAACGTACACATGGTTAACACATGAAGTAAGTTTGAAGTAGAAAAAGAAAATTCAAGCTCAACCATGAAGCAACAAATACAAGAAGAACTTTTAAATCCATCGTGTTGAACCATGTTGAAATTTATGATAAGAAATCAGTGAGGAAATGTTCGCAGAAAGACTCAACGTACACATGGTTAACACATGAAGTAAGTTTGAAGTAGAAAAAGAAAATTCAAGCTCAACCATGAAGCAACAAATACAAGAAGAACTTTTAAATCCATCGTGTTGAACCATTCTGAAATTTATGATAAGAAATCAAGGAGGAAATCTTTGAAGGGAAAGTCAACGAAGACATATTGAAACAAGATGAACGTAAGAACCATGAATTTTAAAAATCTAAATTGTTTAAACGTCGTCATAAATATTCTATCGGGAAACTTGCTACCAGTAACTTACGACAAAACAGAAACCAGAAGAATTCTCATAATCTACGCTTCTTTAGTATGGTCGATACAAATAGGCTTCCTATTCACTTGCATTCTCGGCGTTTTCCAAGTTTCCAAAGAAAAGGCACTCCAAGACAGCACCGTGAATATCCTGGTATCCTTAGAAGTCATTCTACTGATCGGTCACATGCACAATCGCAAAAACTTGTTGTGCGGATTGATCGAAAAGCTGAACAGTGTTCTTACCGTGGACAATGAAACGCTGAGAAATGCCGTAATTAAGACGGTGAAGCCATTGGAGAAGCCACTGAAGATTTATACGATTGCCGCTGTCAGTTCGGTCATCGTTTGGACGAGTATGCCTCTCGTCAAAATGTTTCAGAAGAATCAATTCACCTACGAGGATTATCAAGTACCGGCTGTTATGTCAAAAGAACCATTCTCAACGAACATTTTCGTCATTGGTGTTTTCTTCGAGGCTGTAGCTTGTGGTTACGTTATTCTTAAGAAGACTGGCTTGGATGTTTACACTATGCATTTGATTTTGTTGACGACAGCACAATATAAATATTTGCGGGTAAAACTTATGGAGATATTTCGAGATGATGGTGGAAATATACGTTATGATTATTTGAAGGAATTAAAGAGTACATCTATTTCGTACAAAAATACATGTCGTGATGATAGAAAACCGATTAGGGAACAATTGAATTTGTTGATTCATCATCATAATACTGTGGTCCAGTAAGTAGAGTCGATGCTGTTATTGTTAGGAACTTATTGGAATATTTGTATTTTTCTTCGTTTTCTTTTAGAAGGTAGGTATTGTTGAAATTGTGAAACTGCATGTGTTTCATTGTGGTGCTTAAAGGAGCAGGTTTCCTGTGCTTTTTTACGCTTATGTGTTGTATTGACCGTAGTGCATGTACGCCTCTTTGAACACTAGAATGCATTCAATGTAGGAAACAACCTAATTGAAAAGGCTTGTAGTTCCAAGTAAAAATGGGATACCGACAATAGCCATTTAAATGGTTACGGTACTTTACACATTTGAATTTAATTATTATTCTTTTCAAAACTGAAAAATGGAAAGATAATAGATTACATTTTTTTGACAAAGTTCTTATGTTTAATGGAAAATTCTGTAACTATAATTGGAGAAAATAAAAGTAAATGTGTGATAATGGAAAATATAATTTACTATTTTAATATGAAGTGTATTTAACACTAAACCTACCAAGGCGGTCAAAATACCGCTTCCAAAATATTTTCTAAAAATTATCTAAATTAATAGAGTAGCCATGGAGTAAATATTCCACTTCTATCTTACAAAACCAAAATTAGTTAATTAATTATCTTCTTTATCACTCCACTTCTCTTTGTATAAAGTCGTTATTGAGTATATTTAAATTTTAGTAGATATAACGTCGGTAGTTTTAGTGTTAAAGATATGATTAAAATTATTGAGAGTCTAGACGAAATATCTATAAACAAATTTTATTGTTTTAGGATTGCCGTAGCATTAAGGAAATTGCTGTCTCCAAATATCACTCTGCTGTATTTAAACAATGTTTTTCGATTTTGCTTTCTGGGTTTCATGATTGTAACGGTATACCTCATTTTTTCATTGTTATCAATGTTTCGTGAAAAATTTATATATAAAATGTAAATACCCGGATAATTTACTCAATCTATTTTGAAGAAAAAAAATAATTTTCCTCAGAGCCCCAGCTTACAGTTTGGAACTTTTATGGTTATACTATATTCGATCGGTGCAATAGCGCAGCTTTATGTTTTATGTTTTTGCATTCAACAATTACTCGAAGCGGTAAGATTTTCTATATAAAATACCATAGCTTTTCATTGAATTATTTTCATATAATTATTAACTATATATAAAATATCACGCTAATTAAATAAGACATTAGTCAATTTAAAAAAGATCACGTTCCATATAAATTCGATTGCTGCGAATAATCTTACAATAAACATCAATCGTATTTTAATTCATTTCTACATATTAGAGTATGCAGCTGACTGAAGATGCCTTTCATGAAAAATGGTACGATTACGATACATCATTACGCCATATGTTCATGATAATAGTCACAGCTAATAAAATGGAATGTCGACTGACGAATTTCCGAACTATCAACTTGACGTTGTCATCTTTCATGTCGGTAAGACGATACAATCATAGACTTTTACTTTATTTACATTCCTATTTCTTTCATTTACATATACTGATAATACTGATATCAACTTTGTTTTAGATTTTGAATCAGGCATACTCTGTTTGCCTATTGTTTCTCAGGGCCCAATAAATGGAGAAAATTAATCAAGTATGAATTTTTATAGGAAGATAAAGCTACAGTTTTTTATTTTACATCGTATTAAAGTCAGCAGTCTATTTGGTTAGACTTATACATATAATTTATATTTATAATTTAAGGAAAATGAATCTCAATTTTCAATTTCGATAGTTGTTTTTTTTTTGAGGGTCTACAAACTATGAGAATATTTATTACTCTCACGACTCCTACTTTTTATATTCATTTTAAAAAGTGATATAAACCAATGGTGTGCAAACTTTTTTCGACTGCGTCCCTTTTTGTAGAGAGAAAATTTTTGGCGACTCCTAGCAATAAATGTTCACAAATACGATGTATATTTCGCGCATTTCTTTCGCTTGATCGAATAAAAACATCATCATATCTGACTCATATTAATTTTATTTATAATTTTAAGAAAATACTTTTCGTATAACATAAAAATCAGTTCAATTGCAATTTAATGAGATGTATGTGGCTGCATGTTTCGTATTATCTCATCGAAGTCCGGATGTATGTTGCTAATTGCAATTCGCATATCATCTTCAGGGTTTAAACGCGTGCGGTATTTGTTTTTTATTGAAACTAGTTTGCTAAATCCAGTTTCACATAAATACGTTGACGCAAATTGTATTAGAACCCTGATGGCATTCTTGCTTAAAACGGGATACTGTTTTTCCATGGACAGCCAAAATTTTTGGCAAGGCTGAGTCTTAAATTGATTTTTAAGAGTATAATCACTAATGAGATCTATCAATTCAACTTTCTCACTAATTTTAAGAGTCGAACTGCCTCTATCGTAAGAAAATGGATCACGAATCCAAATTTGGCGACCCCCAAAAAACTTCTAGCGACCCCCAGTTTGCGCACCACTGACATAAACTATCAAATTTTTAAAAATTAAAGAAGATCAATAAACGAGGTATGGACTGCAATTTCGCTGTCTCCTCTAATTTCACTGATAACGATATTCATGAACTTCCTAAATGATTACAAACTTACGAAAATGGCTGAAACCATTTTATCACAAGGAGATAGATCATAAATGTCCAATTTGTAAGAAGATCATAAAATTCATAATAATTTCATATAATATGTACTTGAATGACAAGAAATATAATTAGTATAATATAATTATCAATGATTTTTGGTATGTACCTTTCGTTTTAAATGGTCTGGATGGCTGAGAATATCCCCTGGAACCATTTCCATTGATAGCCGCTACGCGAAACTGATACCAATGTCCAGTTTTTAGCCGACCGCGCAGTGTCGCGTGTGGTTTCGTAGAAACGTGACGTGCAGCCCAGGAACTCAATCTAGATTCCAAGTACCTTGGTCCAAGAAGATGACGTTCCTCTACTAAATATCTAATATTTTTTTTAGCGATGGATTCATTCGAGTAATGTAGTTTAGAATCACGCCAGGTCAGAAGGATTAAATTGCTCTTTTGCTGTCGTATCTGCACATTTTCAGGTACCGCTGGTAAATCTGAAAGACATGAAAAATGTACCATAAGAATGAATACCATACGAACCCATAAGAAGCTATTGCCACTAGTGACAAATATTTAAACTTCTATTTAAACCGTAAAGACATTTTTTCAACTACTTCTTTTGGTGAAGTAGAGCATTAATTTGATTGGAGTGAACGTTAATTTGATTTTAGCATCGAAATTTAAATTTTCAGTTTAAAAGAATAGAAAGATTTATCTGTTGACAATGCAATCTTTAATCTTCAAAGTAGTCAAAGGTAAGGAAGAATGTTTCGTTGATTAAAATTTACTTTTGTCCTTCAACATTCCATACACGGGCAATGTAGCATTCGCGTCCCATGAGTATATAAATATAGAATGCCAGTTTTCCTGAAGTGCAACAAAATATCAGACAGATTTCTTACTACTATTCTAAATATTTCTTTCTTCCAGTAGATTTGATTTTTAGAACAGGACTTTATAGCAAATAAAACAAACTTGAAGTTTTATACCGAGAAATCAAAAATTAACGCGCGGAGAATTGATTTGGATTTAACACTAGATCTATCGATGATTAATTCAATATATTTAGAATTATTAAATAAATATGTCCCAATGAAATAAATGACGGGGGAAAAAAATTTGATCAACTCAATCGCCTACAGTATTCACGATAGACCCAGAAAATTGAAAAAGAAGCAGCATTAGAAATTTCAAAAATATTCCCAAAAAATTCAGCGCAAGTCATTTTGACCTTGGTAAATCTATAATTAAACTTTGACGTAAAATCAAACCAACTTTTATATTGATTGAAAATAATATTCTATAGCAACATCCTTAAAATTTTCATTCACTCAATATGAAATTATGTTAATTAGTCTTCTTATTAATGTACAGAAAAAAAATCAAAGAGCTTCCTAACTGTAAGATTTCCAACAAAGTATTTATTCCTAAAAGGCAACCATATTAACATCACAATATTCTATTTATCATTCCTCCTCGAACGATACAATAATCGTTAAACATGTTCTGCATTTTAACATTCCCTTCGACTGGAATCATACGTAAGGACACTAGTAATACTAATAGTAATAAAACCAAATGTTTACCGGTTCTATTGTCCAAACCGACAGGACGCATGCACGTGATACCGCAATCGTGCTTGCAACATTTCGCTAAATCCGGACAACGGGAATCGTCTGTACAGGCAACCAAGCAAGCGGCTTCGAAGGGCGTCACAGATGCTCTATCAGGACAGTAACCAGGTTTCGTGTAGTTAGATACCAGACAACTTTCCATACACTGAAACAGCCGTCCATTGGTCGCAAAAATTTAATGAATTTATTGTGATACATGTAATTACAAGACAGAGATTTAATTCCTTAATGAACGATTGATATAATAATGTTAACACTAGATTTACGGAGCCAATTTGGCTCATTCAAAATGTGTTTACTATACATATAATGTATTGGTTGGTTAATTTTTTAATACTAAAATTTTTCATTTAAATTCATTTGGAATTATTTTCTTTGCAAAAAACTTCAATTTCTTGTATGAATCAAATTGGCTCACTTCAGAAAACTAGATATATAATCAACATCCATAAATCTAGTGTTAAAGTAGTTTCTCTTCAAATGTAACAATAGAATATGAAAGTAACCATTAAAATAATGATATAAATTACGTACATTGAGTTAGAAACATTTCGCTCTTATAAAATTAATCTTACTTCAATTTATATCATTTAAAGTTTATTATATACTTGATAAATGAGTATATCAATTGAAGTTAATACTGTAATAATAAGAATTTACAAATGTATTGTATTTTAACCCATTTGCATCACATGCGCATATATGCGCACACTTTTTGTGGTCACTATCATCGAAACGCATTTATGCATTCACATTATGAGTGAATAGCAACACATACGAACAGTCTAAATTATTTTTACAACACTCGTCGATTGAAATACAATATCACTGTTTGAAATACTGTTAGACTTAGGCGTAATATTAAGAAATTTGACAGTAAAGATATATTGGATTGGCAAGAAAGTAATTTCGGTTTTGTAGTGTGAAATAGAACTTAATTTTTTTTAATAAAGAATTTTTTCGATGACCTTTTGCCATCGTTTTAACAAATTCATGATTCCGTTTTTATAGAAATAGTGGCCCATATCAACAAAAAACTGAACCCAATGCAATTTTAGGCTATCATCGCTATTGAAAGTTTTACCATTCAAAAAGTTTTGCAAGCTGAAAAATAAATGGTAATCTAATGGTGTCAGACCAGGGCTACATGGAGGCTGTGACATCACTTCCCAACCAAGCTTAGATTTTGCAAAAAATAAAAAAGTAAAACATATCAGAAATGTTCGTTTTTCACTCTATGTTAAAATTCTCCTAAACAAACAATTACAAACAAAATAAAGCGCAATTTGTTTCTAAGCCAAGTCAAAAGTTTCACAACTTTCGATTGTTAGAAGAAAAAAATCATAACATTGTCAGAAATCATTGAGAATAAACGTAACGCTGGCTCTTATCAAAAACCGAAATTACTTTCTTGCTGACCCAATATTTTTGAATTTTTCATATGATGCAAATGAGTTAACACTTGGTTTATCAATCACTCTTTCCTAACTCGCGTAAGATTTATATTTCTGATGCTCCATAACTTTAAAATTTAAATATGAACACTTTTTGCTCTATGTTTAGATTTAATGCCCGATTAATGAACTATCACTCAATGATTATTAGCAAATCGAATGACTATCAACAGCTTTCCGATATAGTGTCAATCGAAAATGTAAAGTTGTTTATTTCATTATAAATGTAAAAAGAAAACGAAATCGATATAACGATAAACACGAAAACTTTCAAAACCTAGAGAAATCTACAATTGATAAATAGTCGTGTCATTTTTTTTCATCACAATGATATATATCATTGTCTGGTCGTTGCGTTATTAACTCGTTCCTAAGTATGTCTTTTCAGGTGTAACCCGCAAGATGTGGTAGATAAGAGACTGTATGGCACTTAATCTTCATCCTGCAAACTTGGAATACCTTTCATGTCGTTTATCATTTCTGTTTAAAGGATCACAGAAAATTTAGATGCACGGTGATTCGTATGATAACCCCCGCTATTGTCAGTCACGTCAGTAGCTTATCAGGCATTTAAATAACATTAAATGGCTTAAATGAAACGTAGCTAATACGCAGTTCGGTATTCATTATGTCAACTATTAATATCGCAAGTTTTCCACCAGCGTGGGAGTATGCTCTTTAAGGGCTATACAGACACCGTTTCGCACTTGAGGAACGTAGCATGCATAAATCATTTAGAAAGTAAGTTTATATTGTTCAAACCACTGCAGAGTGAATATGAAACATTTTTATTGTTTTCAATCATATTTGACGCATTATTTATAAATATTTCATCAGCAAAGTAATCACTGTAAAAAGAATTTATTGTGTATGTTAATATCGATACATTTATTATGTCAAGAATATTGATTTTATATAAAATTTTACAAAGAAATTAAATATTCTTATCGTTCCTTTTAGACATTAAATTCTGATATTAAATGAGTTGAAGTCAGTGCTTCCCATCAATCATTAAGTTTGTTATTTTTTCTCTGTACAGTGAAAAGTTCGTTAACATTTTTATCTGTTAGTATTACTTTTATGAATAATGTTCTTGTCAAACCTGAACGACGTCGAAAGAATGATATGACAGCGATATTTCTACATGCAACTCAAATGAACCAAGACTTGAAAGCATCTTGGATCCACTATTGTAGACACTTTAAGCCGCCGGGAAAAGTTGATTCACGAGAATATGTACAAAAGTTCGATACCATTGAGAATAGTATGTAGGATGCTGAATATTGTAAGTGTTTTATAACTTTATATACCATACTTGCAAGTCGGATTCAGCAAGACCGGATGCTTGCTTCAAAGTTCTCTTTCATAACAGGATAAGTGCAAAATACATTTTTATGCTAGACATGAACTTTTATTTCACTTCGGTCTGGTTTTAGGTAAGTTTTAAAATTATAATACAGCTTTTATGATAATGGCAATGTAGTTTTTACGTTTAGAGGCAAAAGGGAATGAGAAATTGAGTAACAAAAAAATCTTGTTTACTCGAAAAGTTCATGGGTATTTTATCCACTAAATAGGTAACAATGTCCTCATCAATACTCCTCCGGGGCCCATTAACCCTTTGACCTACGATTTCTTTTCTGACTCAGCGTGCAATGGTTCAAAATTAATTCCTAAAATCAAAAGTTCTCACTCATTTCTGCTATTTCGTATAACTGAAAGTAATATTAATAATATAGAAAAAAGAGACTGTTTTGCAACCATCTGATATTTTCAATTTAATAGTTTTTGAAAAACATCAATATTTCCTATTGCATTTTCCGCGCCACGAGTGTCACACGTTGCTGTAGAGTCTACAGTGTAGACTAAGGGGTTAAACTTCTCAGTTATTTAAATAGAAATGTTTTTTCTCAATAATGCAGAATTAATATTTAACAATTAGCTGGTATTTTGTATAAAAGAATACTGCATCAATACACATTACGAATTTCATATATCACGATGGAAAAATATTTCTACCTGTAAATCTCTACGAGAATATTTCAAAGAACGTTAATCATCACGTAAAATATCATATTGATTTTTTTCACGCTTAAATTCTTCCTTTTACCACCTAATATTTACCCAATTATCATTTTCGTTAAGCCTACTATTTTCTTCAGGCTAAAAATACGCTTCATACATTTTTCATATTCACCATTTCCTTGAAGAAGGTAACAGAAAACGATTAGGGGGTCATAGGTGAAATGGAACAATCAGAGATATTTATCATTAAACAACATGCAAATATTATTGAGGTATTACGTGAATTCTAACGGTCACAATACAACATTAATAAGCTCAATCGCGAATGTAATCTCTTCAGTGGAGAGTTTAAAAGCGACGTGCAGCGCAATTGTAACCGAGTGCAGACTGACCCTTTAAATTCAACATGAGAGGAACCACTGACAGTTACAACGTATATACTTATTTTTTTTTCCAATATGTCCAATGGCAACGATTGGAAGTGCCCTTCAGTGTACGTCAGTTTGGTACCAGAGTCGACTTCATAATGTTCTTGCACGCCATTCATACATAAGGCAATGCCCGCTCTGACAAAGAAGTGATGAAGAGACTGCGATATTGATCGAATTTATGCAGCGTCCGGAATAATAAAAAAAAAAGTGCACTTAACGGATATTCATCTAGTGGAATCATTATTGAACGTGATGTGCATTGAAGTTGTGAGTATTCATCAAATTTCACTTGGGATTTAATACTGACAACAATATATTATTCATTTTAGAGATTTTCCTAAGATCTACTTATTATTTTAATTATATAAAATTGTAGGTCATATTTAATTTTAATAGAGTAGTAGTATTACGAAATATAGTATTAAATATTCGTATTCGTAATAGTAGTATTACAAAATATTACAAGGACGCGGAGGAATATCTTTTATTTGATTCTACTTCTTCATACTGAATTGTAATCTTTTCTTTTAACTTATATCCCTCTATTCAATTTTCTTGGTCATTAGCGTCAGATTTTATGCGAGAGCAAAAAATAATGCACTGAATCCGCACAATAGAATGTATCTATACTATTATATTAGGGGGCCAAATAGTAATGTCATTTCTCCAGATACTTTGTTAAAGAAACAATTCATTGTTATTAATCAGACATTGAATATTTACAAGCTGGAAGAAAAAAGATTATTGACGACTAGTGTAGTTACGTTATTCATGAAAAATGAAAACCTGCTACAACTTTATTTGCTTGAATATAATATAAAAAAACGACATTACTTTCCAGTCCCCCTAATATGTAAGAAACATTCGAAATGAAATACTTCTTAGTTTGAAGAAAAAAATGTCCAGCAAAGACATACTTATCATTCTCGTATATCATATTAACACTAGAACGACCAAGCAAGTCAAAATGACTTATTCACAATTTTTTCCAATAATTCCCTAAGTTTATAGGGGAGTCATAGACTAGAAATTATAAGCTGATCTTATAAAACACAAATTTCCAAATCGATCATATTTTCCACCTCTTGATTCCCCTTTTTTTAAAGTACTTATTTAATATATTTGAATGTCATAAATTTAACGCCGGTCGTTCTAGTGTTAATGGATTAATTACAGCACAATATATGATCGTCGAAAAGCGACATGCAATCAAATCGATCACCAGATGGAAATCATGGCCGTGAGAAAATCCAATAGTTATGTATTACAACAATATTAATGGGGTAGGTTGTAATCACTGGATCTAATAGATTGATAAGATAAGTTACAACATAATACAGTTTATAATTCTCGTTAAAATGCAGCCATGAAAGTTACACAATTTTTTTTTCATTTCAGTGGAAAAATCATTCTAAACAACCCGTTAAATAAGTGTACTACAGTTTCAATGTATGTATATTAATTTACAAAAACACATGACGAAGAAAGGAAATGACGTTTAAGTGAGAGAATCTTAATGGTAGCGCCTTGTTGTCAATGGTAATTAAGAAAAACATTTAACAGAAACCATATTATTACTCTGTTCACTGACCGGTGTGTATATAACGCATAATTTCATATAATCTTGAGCACTTAAATGCACATGGTACGTATAAATTATTAAGATCACGATTTTTATCGACATTATTGTTGACCCTGGACATAAATATGCGCGTACACTGTGGAACTGACGCTACAAATTAAAGGGCAATCAATAACCATGAAAATAAACCATATAAAATAACATATACTCAAGAATTTGAAAGAGTCTGGTATCCTATCGATACCATAAAGAAAGTATTACTTTATTATCCTTAATTCGACATGACTTAATGACATCGAAACAGAAATACCTGCGATGAATCGATTTCAACATTAGGTGATCCTGATAATCTCAATCTTAAGATGTCTGTCGCCGAATTTGCGATTTTCAGAAAGTAAGACCGGCATCGAATTGGGTATTAACTCTTTCAATGTTAGCAAAATGAAGTATTGGCCTTCGTGAATTTGAATAAAAGCACCTCGAGTCTCTATAGGCTTTAGGTGAATTTATGAATAATTATGAACGAAATTATCGGTTTATATTGAAACGCTTTGACAGACCTGTACAGCGTTATTTATAGATGGCTTTAAAAACCATTATTTTAAACGTAATTGAAGTTTTTCTTTGAATGTTTTTAAAGGCTTTTAAAATCTCGCCTAAGGATACTTGTGTAAATGGTGAACAATTTATTGACATTTTTAGCGCGCGTTTTTAGACCAACAGTTAGTAGAATTGTTGATGGCTATGATTACATGTAGAAAAGTAGTTTGTAAATAATTTTACTATGTATGTTGTAAAAGTTCATATAAATTAAGACAGTTTGTAAATCCGTATATTTTCCATAATGCGAAATATTCGAATTGAATAGTAATGCAGGATATCAAAATGAAATAAAGAGGGAGAAAGTTTGCGTATTCTAAGGTACATTAATCGTTTGAAAATAATACAAAATTATTATATATGTTAGTTACTTCTGTAAATATTCCACTTCTTCAGACAATTTCTTCGCCGACATACAAAAATTGTAACGTATTCAAAACGAAGTTATCTAATACATATCGACACTGTCCTGAAATCGCAGATGCCTTCGACATCTTTAGAAGTTTATGTGTAATTAATCATAGTATAATATTGTTTTTACATAAAATTCCATGTTATTACATTCAACGGTATTTCCTTGCAACGTGTTGCAGTGAAAATGCTTCAAATTCTATGACGGAAAGTGATATTAACCTACGAGCGGCAAAAGCAACCACTGTTCAATGGAAACAAGTAGATGAAGAGATTTCGCCTATTTAGATCAATTAACGGTATACTCGTTGCTATATTATCCGGTCTAAAACGCATACACACGTAATTGAGCTTACTGATAACAGGGAAAGCTTCCGCTTTCACTATTACCGCCTAGGCTAAATTTAATTTCCCTTTCTATACACCAAATTAGTCAGACATGTGCTTCATGCAAATTGCAAGCACTCGGTTATTACATTCAGCATATGAAGTGTCTAATATTTCGCAATGGATTTTAACACCTTTACTGTGCACACATGTTAACCCTTTGCACTCCGAGTCACTTTTATAATGTGCAACCAGCTACTCCAAGACTATTTACACGGTGCGAGTGCAAATCTCTGTGGAAATTAAAAATCTTATTAATTTATTAAATTAAAAAATTTTTAAATTATTAAATTTTAAAGTTATGTTTTCAATATAAAAAACACTGGATGTTATCTGACAATGGAGTCGTTAGCTTTTATTACGATGTCGCCGCAGCGGAGACAACGGAGTGCAAGGGATTAAAACATATCTAACATTTCAAAATCTGTATGTATAAAAAAAAACATATACATATTCACATACACCCTAAAACATTTAAAAATACTGCACATATGCTAATAAATATA
Organism: Cerceris rybyensis; assembly: GCA_910591515.1. NCBI lineage: Eukaryota > Metazoa > Arthropoda > Insecta > Hymenoptera > Crabronidae > Cerceris > Cerceris rybyensis. Next base: position 21,166,223 of record OU342790.1, read on the forward strand.
TTTTAAAAACACATATATAGTACTTTGAAAGGTTCTCCAGTGTCACCACAAACAAAATTTTATATCACAAAATATAATTCAAACCTAAACATCCCACATAAAATAGCCGTACTAATTAAAACCAAAAATATACAAACAAACCTCTTTAAGCATATCCCCCATTGTTTCCCAAGCTTCTATTGACTCTCAGCACATCGCTGTAAACTCCACATCCCCAACGTTACTCGAGTAACAGCTGTACAGATTTACCCGCAAAATTTACAAACATCCCCAAGGAAATCTTTACCACCACTTTTTCACTCTCCTCCACATTCAACGAAAATTTCGCAGATGTTAAATGCTTTCAAACTTCTCCACTCAAAGTACCCTCCATTCTCTCCCAATATTAATAAGAATTACAAGGATATTTCTGGCTTTTCCCTTCGAATTCAAACCAACCGTTAAAGAGAGGATTTAACAAATTGATCGCCACTTATATTTCACCAGTTTCGTTATCTTTACTGAGGTGATATTCGGCAGACCTTTATCTTTTTAACACCAATATTGAAATATTCAGTATGTCCGAATCATAAATATTGCAATTTCATAGTTACATGAAATTTCATAGAATTCAATAGCGCCGGTCACCGATGACCCCCCTGGCAGTCAACGTATTGACACATTCGCAGCCGCTGACGTGAATTCACGTCATTTCAAATTCTATACCTGATTGCCGCTGACGTGAATTCACGTCCTGTAACTTCTGTTTCTAAATTCGGCAACATTAGGCGCTTTAGATAATCGCTAACTCAATGAGACACCTCGATCGTCCTTACAGTCCTTCAGGTGACATGACAACACACCAATTAGAAAGAATCACACAATAAAGGAAATCAAAATATCTACAAAAACGTTGTAGAGTTTGCAAAACTCATGGAAAACGTCGTGACACTTCGTATATATGCAAATTACGTAGAGTTCCTTAAAGTCATTTCTTTTTTATTTATCTCACTAAACAGAGATATTAAATTTTGCCTTTGCTCTGCCTTTCCAAAATACACGTAAGATAATGCTAAATAAGCTAATCACAGCGATAACAAGTAGTCTATTATTCACCTACAAAGCAAGTATACAAATTAAAAGAATCTTTTTATTTTAAACAATATATAATTGCACCATCGTTATTTCGCAACAAATATTATAATTCGTATCCTTGCTTTAACGATGCAAGTTTGCGGCACACAGATTTAGAATTTCTTTATTTTTGCCGGTACTCATTGTCAGTATTAGAAGCGGAAAAAAGTTGCCGGTCGCGAATGTGTTGACACTTTACCGACCGCTATTTTTTGACATCCTATCCACCTCTGACCAGTCACTTAGTAGCAAATACTTCTTTGATACCGATATCTCTAAGAAAATTATAAATTTTCGTTACTGAGTCCTCGGCACAGTAAACCGCAATGATAAATAACAATTTATTAATTGCTGTGACAACCAATTAATATGTTAACACTAGATTCACCAAGCCAGACAAAATGACTGATACACAATTTTTTCCAAAAATTCTACAGGTTTATGAGAGAGCTATGGAATAAATATTCTTCATCCATCGTATAAGACATAAATTACCGAATTTATCATCTTTTCCACATCTTAATTTTCCTTGCTTTAAGGTACATATTTAACTTATTTAAATATAATAGATTTCACGCTGGTAAATCTAGTGTTAAAAGTCTAAAAGTCCAAAAGTTGGGTCTGAGAAGCCATATTAATAGGCTACCGGTCGCTAAAGTGTTAAGGGGGTCGTCTGGTCTAAAATGATAAAAAATCGTTTTTTAAATTTTTGCATTTCTTGATACCTTATGATGTGAAGAATATTTAGGAAAATGGATTTTACTTAAATCTTAAATTTAATAAAGTTATACAGTTTACAAAGTGTCCGTTCGGAGCTCGTCAAGAGTCACGCCTGCAATCTTTGAGCGCGTTTTTCTCGAAACTGTGTTTTTCAAACTGGTGACCATGATATCTAAAATAGTATCATGCCAATCGGTTTCAAATTTGACCTACACATTAAAAATATGTTTCTTCATTGCATGAGTAAAAAAAGAATTTTAAAAAGTTAAACTGAAAAATTTGGCAAAGCTTGGTTTATTGAAAAAAAAAACGTTAAAAATGCATTTTAGTTTGAAAATGATGCCATTTTTCAGATTATCGATTTTTTCGGAACGTTTTTCACTTAGGCGATAGCCAAACTTATACTTGTTAAGAATTTCTTTGGTTTTATTGTTTCAGATAACTACGATGACCGGAATCGTGGTCACAGTTTTATGACTTTCTTTTTTAAATACACTATTCAAAAATTTGTGCCTTACAGAATTTTCATTACTTTTTAATACAAATTTACTGAAATATACTTTAAAACTTGATAAGTATATACGAACAAAATTTGATTCAATATGTCTTATAGATTTTTTACAAACACATCTCAAAAATTCCCTAAAAATTCGGCCTCTACACCAGACGACCCCCTTAAGTTGAAATTCCTAAATTCCTAAAATCCTAAAAATCAAAGTTATTCATCGAGGTGTAAAACACGTTTCGTGGGGGATCGAATGGTTTGATTGTACCAGGGCAAAACGGGAAGACGGTGTGGATAGTGTCTAGTCATAGGATCGACAGATTTACGGAGTAGCGAGTACCACCCGGATCCGGCCCCAAAGGAAATCCAGGGGCGCTCCTTTAGCCCGCCGGCATATACTCTCGGCTGTCCCGCTGTTGCGACGGGGGCATATATCATTCGAACGGTCGAAGAAACTGGTTCGCTTACTTATTGGCCTACTTTTTACGAACGATGTAGAAGCGAACGTGCTGCTCGCCATCAGTGATCGCTCCGGGGCCGTTGACCAACTAATGAAGTTCACCGCAAGGATCGCCGGTGACGTTAGACATTGTTAAAGGGAGATTTCTATATCTATGGCGATTCACGGCCACCGTTGTTGGTCTCTTTCACTTTCTCTGTGGCAGGGTATGCGAACGCGAAGGATTTTGAGCGTTCTTACATCTCGTATATCGATGAATGATCACTGATGAGGAGATAAGTATCGGCGCATCCCTCGCGATGATGAAGAGAATCGCGTGAGAAATGAAGCTACGTCGAGGGAGATGGAAAAAGAGGATTGTGTATTGTGATTTTAATTAATAGTTTGATATATCACGCATGTACAAGGGAAGTAGTAATTACTGGTTTGAATTGTGCTGGGAATGTCGTGCTGATGTCTATTGTCTAGGTGGCTGTTCGTCAGATTGGGATGGGGGGTTTCGGCTGTTTTTGGCTTGAATGTACATCGATGAATATAATTGGAAGGTTTCTTTTGAAAAATTGTTGACTGTCATGGGGGTCACACGTTGATCGGCGCTATTGAATTCAATGAAATTTCATGTAACTTTTAAATTAAAATATTTATGAATTTTCTCAAATATTTAACATTTAACACGTTAAGCGCCATGCTCGTTTCTAGAGACCTGTGCTACACTTCCCGTTTATTCCCTTTATTAAGAAATATATCTTTCTATTTGTTTTAATAAACTACATTAATTTTTGATCAAATGCTTTATTTCTTACTTAAAATGACTAATTATGGATTGGCCAAGCGCGACAACGTAGCTTAAGGAAAAAGCTAATCGTTGATTTTCATTGATCAGCGTCAACATAAACGAAAAATCAACGGCCGGTCCGTAGGGACCGTTGTGGCGCTTAACGTGTTAAATATTGGCGTTTCAAAAAATATGATTTTAATAGAAAAAGTATCGCTTCAGTAGAAATGACGAAACTAGCGACATACCGGTGGCGTTCAACGTGTTAAACTTTCGTTTATATGATGCAGATATCTTCGTTTTAATGTCAGAAGGTGTAAAAACTGATGCAATTATGGGAAGTGTTCACAGATGTAAAATGTTCAGAAAGGTATTCGGAGGATATATACGCTCCCGCAATTGATTGATGGCTAGGAGACAGCGGATCCTTTCGTTTTCAACCGCCTACTCTCACCATTTCCTTTTTAAATTCCCAAACAAAGCCTTCTAAAGTAAACTACTTTACTAAATGTTTACTTTGGAAGACTGGATTTCGGAATTCCAAAATCGCAATGTTGAGAATAGGCGTTTGAAAATGAGAGGTTCCACCACTCCCTAGCCATCTTTCCGTTGTCGAACTATACTGTATTATTAATTATATTTTTGTATATAAAATTTAAGACACGTTGTAACATTAAAACTATTTAACACTAGAACTGCCAGCGTGAAATCTATTATTTTTCAATTTATATTAAGTACTTTGGAAAAAGAGAAGATAATCGATTCGGTAATCTGTATTTTATAAGATCAACGTAGAATATTTGTGCTTATGTCTGTCCTATAAAATTGAAAAACCATTGGATAAAATTGGGAACGAGGCATTTTGACTTGCTCGGTAGTTCTAGTGTTAAATTGCGAGACATTTCCTCGATGATTACAATTAAGTAAATGAGAATATGAAATGAATAGTTGTATTTCAAACTTTTCATTGCAAATTGCTTACAGAAAGGAATGGTATGTAGAAAAGAGACTCGAATATTGTTATATTTTGTGATTTCTTTTTGCTTAAGCAAACAGGAAATCAAATTTGCATTCGTGCCAAACGGTACAAACGAAGAGATGCATCAGACAATGTTGCAGAGATGAAAGATACAGAGAAACATTCATTGCAGCATCCACCAAGGGCGGTTCCTGTTACCTTCCTTTGCATTGTTCCTTTCTTCAGTATAAATGCCCACGGTCTTCTTCAAGACTATAATGTAGGCATATAAAATGCAATCATTAAGATCTGAGTTCGGAGAGGTTTGGTGAAGTTAATCTTCGTGAATTGCTTCCAGCACCGATCATAATCGGTAACAGGTTGCAATATTGGATCCACCTTATTTCATTCTTTTTGCCGGGCAAAGCAATCCTGGTAAAAGGTGACTGCTTCAAATTTCTTCGATGAAAGTTGATGCGGACTATTTCCTATGTAAGATCAGTCATGTTGAAAGTTTAAAGTTGCACAGTAAGTGGATAACCCTAACGTGCAGTTTTCGGACTTGAATTACAAAATTGAACCCAGCAATTTCGTGACGTAGCGTAATAGCCTATCGAGGGGTATTATAAGAGAGTATCACTTAACGAATATTATCGAACCAATCGATCGTCCAGAGCTACAATGTAGCTGCATTATTGAAATGACTGGGAACCTTCTTTGCTTTCGGGTCGAAGGTGAGAGAGGCCTTTATTGCGAAGTCGAATGCTTGAGCATAATGCATCATTGAAATAATAATACTAATTTATTTCAACTCTAGTAAAATTTGTAAAGAATTAAGCTTCGGTTTCCTACAGGTTGATGTTTCATCCACTTGTAATCACTTAAATTAAATCAAGGTTTTTGTACGGGGCAACAGACTTTTGCATAAAATACAAAATTTGCATGAGATGTTTTCTTCGTATTATTAGAAAAAAGTAGAGATAAGTTTGAAAAATTTTCACTGATTTAACCTAAAGCGATTCGTTTGAAGAATTAATGTTGCGTTACATTCGTTTTTTGAGGTAAATGTACCGTAACCCAAACAGATAAATTTACTTTATGTTACAGCTTTTACTTCCACGAATTCGTGCAAATTTTTAAACTAAAGATATGAAACTTAAACCACCGCGTATAAAATTTTATAATTACTTTCTTCTCTAAAATTTATAAAACCAATTAATTACAAGAATTAAAAATCATAATTGAAATTGACTTCAATTAATTCCCACTATTATATTTCACATATTAATATTCCACAACTATTTTTTCAATTGACAAACACTTTTCAATAAAACATAACTCACTATCTACTTCAACCACCAATTTTTAATCAACCATAGACCATTATCTACTTCATACTTCGAAACCCAACATCCACGGCAAGGGAAACAATGAAACCAAACACATCTTCGAAATGACCAACTCCGTTAAAAAAATCAACAAATAACATTTAATCGAAACATCGATTGACTTAACACTAGATTTACGGATGTTGATTATACCTATTTTTCTAAAGTAAGACTCATACAAGAAAATTCAAGTTTTTTTGCAAAGAAAATAATTTAAAAAAAAATTTATTATTAAAAAGTTAACCAATCAATATATTATGTATATATATAGTAACCAAATTTTGAATGAGACGAATTGACTTCGCAAATCTAGTGTTAACCGGAGTCGAAGTTATGAATTTCTGTTGATTATCTCGGACCCTGAAATCATCATTTATGATTCTCTTACATTTTCTTCATATTTCTATTATTCTCCTTAGTTCTATATTAGTCGTTAAATTTCTTTCTTGATTCTTTTTTATTTTCGGAAAATAAATATACAAATTATTATTAATTAGACATCGAATTGTAATAGATTACAGTAAAACTCCTTTTATTTGTTAATTTATTTCTTATTTATTTCATGTCAACAATGAAAATAAAAATATAAATAATTAAATAAAACCAGCGAGAAATCATATTTTTCATCTTATTATTTAATCATTGTAAAGTTTACTATACATTCGTCTCTACAACTGTCATTCTTTATATACACTTTTAGAATTTTATGAACTTTTCATTTGAGAAGTATTAGATCACTCCAACTCCTTATTATTTGCAGGTATTCCTATGTACAGTATATCATTGATCATCATTTTTATGCAAACATTAACAATGTTAATTATATTAACAGCTTTGATATTTTCATTTAAACTTCCTGAAATTAAAAAGTCTCGGGTTGTATATTGTACGTTGTGGTTCTCTAGAACAAACATTTCATCAGGTTCAATTTCTTGTACTATTGCAATATTAGTTATTACTAATATAACTAAAATGTTATAAAAATAAAGTTTCCGTCAAATTAATATTTTCGTAGTTATCACTCAAGTTACTCTTTAAAAAATTAAGTAATATTAATAATTAATAAATAATGAAAAATTCCTTCTAAAGTACAATGAAAGAGGATTAAAGGAGAACCTAGAAAATCTTTTTATAATACTCTTTCGATTTTCTTCAAGTGTGAAAACGGAAATATCCGCATCCACAGAGTACCTACAGATAATCGACATAATAATAGAGTTTAACACTAGAACTACCGTCGTCAAATCCAACATATTATAATAAATTAAGTATGTACTTTGAAAAAAGGGGAATCAAGCGGCAGAAAAGTTGATCGATTGGGTCATTTATGGTTATTGACACAGACGTAGAATATTGATTCTATGACTTTTATATAAACTTGCAGTATTTTTTGAAAAAATTGTGTACCAGTCATTTTGACTGGTTCGGTGGTTCTAGTGTTAATGGTCAGATCATGCAGATTGTAATTCTCTTTTGATTTTCTTCAAGTATAAAAAATCGAGAAAATCAATCCTTTGACTCGGGAAAACACTGTTTGTGGAAAACTGTTTCATTGCTCTCCCAAACAACCCCATAGAGCCGTTACATCACGGACGGTCAAGTGCATCGCGGTCGAGTTTAATGAAGAAGGAAAGGATGTATTGGCAGGCGTGAAGTTAGCAAAGAGTAAAGCATATATTCGAATGTCGCCTGGAAGATTGATTGTCGGTGCTTCGGGATAAGAACCTGTTTTCGATAATATCGGAAGATACGTTTCTAGTCCGCCATAGGCGTGCATCGGATTTAGTGTGTTGCCTTGCCTTTTATAGGCCATTACTTCGAAACTTTATAGCCACCCGCCAGTCAAAGCTCGAGGGCTATCTCTTCGTCATTCCTTCGCTTGAATCATTTCGGCCGTTTGGAATAATGACAATATGCACGCCGCGGAAAGTATCGGCAATAAAGCGTCGCGGCGGTATACAGGCCTTTTGTAAGACATCATACGAAAAGATTGTCCGTATTCGTTGGATCTTACAATTAGCATCGGCAAAATCCAATTAAAATGCTTACCCTTGACGGCCGAAGACCTTAATTAGCGTTGCGCAGGATATTTCGGACTGATCTCTTTTCTCTGGTTTTATTCTCGTTTTCTCGACTCGAAACTTGCAACTTTGTGATGTTTTTATTGTTCACGATACCTCACTCTTGTGAATTCGTTTGCATTGGGAATGGAATCTTTGCAATTCGCTTTTATAGGGTGACCGAAGCGAGTTCTTCAACGATAAGTTACTGATAGCATTTTATTTCTACGTTATAGGAATGAAATAAATATATTTCTTAACATTTCTTAGTTAATTTGTAACAATATAATTTTCCTCTCTCGATGATATCCGCCATAAACTTTCATTATAACCATTAAATATATACTTCTTATAAAATCAATACTTTTTCACAATCATAAAAACAATAAACAGTGTACGAAACATGGTCTGCTTTAATAGGAAATGAGATGCAATATTCCAGAGGGAAATATATTGTTGAAATAATAGAATATTCATAGACTAGGAAATTTGAATAATGATAATTCAGAGAACTCTTTATACTTCCAGACTTGAAATTTATTAAAACCATCGCAAAACGTGAAAATTAACGCAACGAAACATTTCACGTGTGTAGTTATAATCACGGCAGATTTATACACGCAAACGAATTCTAGATAATGCCGAGATAATTAAAAAAAAAAGTGAAAAAAAAGGAAGCCAAATTATCGTTCTTCCAATTCTCACTTGGCTTTATTCTCAGGCACACCTTGGTTCACGTTCCTTGCACGTTCCACGGAATGTCCGGGAATAGATGAACGGCAGATTAACATTTTCGAAGTTCCACGTATTATCGTTGCGGACCTCGTAAATCGTCGATCGTGACGATGATTCAAGTGGATGCGGATTCAGGGACACTCGTATAATTAATTAGCAGCGGGACGAAAGTGTATAAAACCTGACCGCTCGAGTGAATCACCGCTCGCTTCTGTGATATTAAACAGCATCTGCGTGCCAAGGGTCCCCTAACCATTAGAGAACCAGTTTACTTGTCGATTTTATCGAGTGTCAAATAATCCGTCAATACTTAAAATCATTCTTCTCACTACCCAAAAATTGATGTATAATATACACTTAACCCTGCTGTTCTACACATTTATAGGTATGTCACATTCGCATCCCTTCCTCTCATACTGACCCGGCGAACAAAGGTTCACATTTAAAAAAACTTAAAATACAAAAACAGATAGACGTAAATTTCAAATACATTAGATATCAAAAACTAATACTTAGAAACATAGTATCTGTTAAATTCTAATCCATTTCGGTAGAACGGCAGGGTTAAATTGAGGTAAAACAATCATTTCAATCCTCTTTACGTACCAGCACTAATCGATTTTAACACTAGAACTACCGGCGTCAGATCTAACATATTTCAATAAATTAAATAAGTACTTTAAAAAAGGGGAAATCAAGCACCGAAAAATTTGATCGATTGGGTGATTTATGTTTATTTATATAGACGTAGAATATTTATTCTATGGCTCTTATATAAACTTGGAGAATTTTTTGAAAAAAATAGTATTTCTAGTGTTAATAACTACTGATAATAACTATCAAACATTATTTTAAATCCTGTCGATATTAGTTATCGTATTATCTCTATAGTTTCATATCTTGTTTCTTTACTACGATGTGGTTAAGTAAAAGCAATGTAATGGAACACCATCAATTTCACGAAATTGTAGAAGTAATATTCTAACCATAGTAATTTACAATATAATGAAACAAAATTACATAGAATGTTTAACAAAGTTCCTGTGTTTTCTTGTACAACGAGTAGAACGTATATAGTAGAAGCAACATTTTCCAAGTGTTCAATCGTTACACGTGATACGACGTTGAAGAAAAAAACACATCTCTCAGTTAAAAGGAATCAGTAATAAACTTTTTGCGAAATCGGATGGGATTGAGGGCGAAAACTGGGTATCTTACGGGGCGTATGTTTTGCCGAGGTAGAATTAATTTATACTTACCTCGTCCGGATAATTTTCTCCGCAGTGTGCGTCGCATCTAGCAACTCTGATAGAATCATATTCCTCGATATACTTGGTCCATGATGCCAAGCATCCTGGCAGGAGTAACCACCAAGGCCACCATTCTGCAAAAAGATTTAGCAATATCCAGTAACACTGTGGCAACCTTTTTGTGGTTAGAGATTTTAATGTAAATCCCACGGAGCAAAACACAACGAGTAAGCATACACACGAATATACACGATTAAATCGTAGTCGGCGTCGTTCAAAAGGTTTGGCAATCACACGATACCATTAGGTTTTTAATAGAGGTAGGTGAAATCTTGTAGTATGGTATTTAATGTTAGCTCGTAAAATATTCGAGATAAATATCCCAACACTGTTTGTGAAATTTTTCACCGATCGTGATTAAGAATTATCGGATATCTCGGATATAATACGGTTTGGTATAGATTGAAAGAGCTAAGCTTATTGTTCTCTTTATAAATACCTGGACGTAGGATATCTATGTCCTTTATCTTTATAAATACCTGGACATTGGATATATCTATTGTTGGATGAAAGAATTTTATCGATAATAACCTGATTTTATTTTACCGTTACGTTTTATTTGTAAAAATGAAGAGTCGAGATGTTCATTAATGTGAGAAGACAGTGAGTTGAAATGGTGTTTTATTTTTATTAGAAGATTGGGAAAGTCGATTGGTGAGATTATATCGAATTATCATATTTCAAGGGGCGATGACTTCCGCATAAGTCCGTCGATTTCTCGTAATTCTTGACTTCTATGTCTTCGAGCTGTTAACATTTACGTTAACATCGAAAAAGCAGATTCCATGGTGCTCTTCTTGTCCAGGTGAATCGGAATTCTAAGGAGGAGGCTTCCAAGTGGGATCGAGGTAGTCAGGTAGTATTCCGATTACGATCGCCCGCATAAATCGTACTTTTGCTAAATCGGAGAACAATCTTCGAACGAGCGAGGCTCATTCGCCGTGTTGAAAGTAAAAAAGACGAATTCCTAAACAAGTTAAGTGCCGATCGAGGCTGACCAAGTTGTTGTACCGGCTCATGTGATGTACTTCCCTAGAAAGCCATTCTAGGAAGATGCACTGAGGATCATAGCAAAGAAATCGCTACGTCGAATAAATTATATTTTTTACACTATTAACTATACTTCTCTCTCTTTCGTTCATTTTCCTTTTTTGTAATCACATGTAAAATCGAATCGAAGAAATTTTATCCTTGTACGAAGCTTCTCTGATTGACAATGATTTTTTATTCGCGGCTAATTTAATAAAATTAATGGCTTTCTTCGCATTTATTGAAGGACTTGGAATAGAACTTTCTGCTTTGGGTATGTATTAAAATTTTAATTTGATCAATACGTATGAGTATATTAATACCGCGATCGTGAAAAGTGAAATTTTGACTGCCAATATAACCAAATCTTACTCTCTTCTTTTACAAGTCAAATAGCAAGAACAAGTAAAAATGCAAACGAATCTTCATTTCAAGAAATAGCAATGTCCATGCACAATAAGAATGTAAATTGATTAAAAATTGCATTCATCCCTAAAAACTTCGAAACATTATTTAACTTTCGTAAAATATACAACACAACAAAAAAACATGGTATTATTTGACTTGATTAAAGTTCTAAAAGTATGACTTCCACATTTTTTCATTGAATAAACCCCCTACAATGAAAACTTAATCAACATTGAAACTACTGTCCGTAAGTCTGCCATATTTAAATATATGAAATCGGTACATTGAAAAAAAAGGAATCAAGCGGGAAAGAAGATAATCAATTCAATAATTTCCATTTTATAAAATACACCTGAAATATTTACCGTACTATTCTATAAAATTCTTAAATTCAAAAAAAAAAGTAGGACCCCGTAATTTTGCCCTCTTCGACAGTTCACCTGTTTATACTTAACACTAGATTTACGGATCCAACTTGGCTCATTCAAAATTTTACTACTACATATATATAATATATTGGGTGGTTAATTTTTTAATAATAAATCTATCATTTAAATTGATTTGGAACTATTTTCCTTCGAAAAACTTCAATTTCTTGTATGAGTCAAATTGACGTACTTTACAATAATAGGTATACAATCAACATCCGTAAATCTAGTGTTAATTTCCTAATAATGAACCACCCCCTTATTAACTCTCATATCGCAATATAATACAAAGATAAGATTTCCAACACAGAAAATATTTGAATCTCAAAAATTTCTCAACAAATATCAGCCAGTGTTCTAATCCTTTTAGGAAGCAAACTTGGCGAATCTACCCACGCATCTCCAACGTAAAAATTAAATATATGTATTTCACTCGACAAATCTGAACACAGCATCGATGAAAATGTCACGATTGCATTATAACCCGGTCCTTGATCGCGCAATTATCACTGAGGCCGAACGATATGCGTGATTAACGCGCTAAACTTCGCCACGTAATACGTACTTCTGAATTCACGCGTATTACTCATTGCTAATGGTAGTGACATGTCCACCATGAAACCTAAAGTCCATACGTCAAAACGCAAGCATGTTTATACGTAATGGCGCGTTGAACTGCCACCGTGAAGCTTTGAGCTTCTAAAACATCGCCGTAGAATGAACTGCTGCATTCCGGCAGTTTGCGTGCCGCAGCAGCACTGCGAGAAACGTTTCGCCTCTGCTTAAACAAGAAAGGACTTCCCGGAATTCCAGCGTCACCATTTTGATACTGAACTATATTTTCGAACGATCGTTGAAACTTTTGATGAAACGTTTTCACTCGGATTTCTTTAGAACTCAAATTCTTTTTTCAAATTAATGGTGTATGGATGAAAATATAGGTTATTTATTTTTGTTGAATATTTTGTACATAGAAATATAACGATATATCATGGAAACGGTGCAGAAATGATTAACACGTTGAACGGTACCGGTATTTCGCTAGTTTTATCATTTCTATTGAAGTGAAACTTTTTCCAATAAATTCATATCTTTATAAAGCAAAAACTTTGAAGATACAGATAGATATTCAACAGTCCTTTATTTTTGTATCGCCAATATGGAAATGTTTAGTATATCTGAAAATTCATAAATATTGCTATTTAAAAGTTAGATGAAATTTCATTGAATTGAATAGTGCTGGTCACCGATGACCTCCATGGCATTAAATCTAATTTTAAGAGTTAGATGAAGTCTGACTGAATGAATTTTAATTTGTAAAATAGCCACTGCTAAAGTGGCATCTAGTCATGACATTTAGAATTCATTTATAATCATTTATACGAATGTTATTCGTTGGATTTCAAGTTATTTCGGTATAGGTGACCCCCATGGCAGTCAACGTGTTAAAATGTACGAAATTAAGTTTTCTACGAATTTCGAAACCTTCTTTTAAATTAAAGTTAAATAAAAGACTTAGAATTAACTAACGTCGGTACCGATGATTCTAGCATTGTATCTAATTCCTAAGTGCAAGCTTCTTTCATGAACAAGTTCAATTATCGTGACGGTTCTGATATTAAAAGTTTCCTTTAATGATACTTCAGATGGCAAACGTTCGCAATAAACTGTAATAACCATTTAATATACGATCAACAAATTCTTTAAAAGGCATTTACCTCTGAGAAATAATTAGCGTAACCATTAACAGCAAATACCATCTATGAAAATGAGCTCCGTAAGTGTGCACGATAGTTAAGATAAATGTTGATCGTAACAAAAGTGCTAAGCCTACGGTCTCTCTGTATTATCTCGCGGTGCAACGTGTGCCTCGATTAATCGTCGTTCAATTCAACTGCAAAAGGAACCACTTTGGCTAACCGACGTATCTTTTCGTTTCGACAATCATCGATCACTCTTATCCAATCTTACATCTGTAGTAAAAAAGAATACCTGTAGAAAAAAAAAACGACTTCTCACGTTGCAACGGTCCAGCTTTTTGCCGCGGTTAATTTATAAGCTGTAACGGGTTAATGACGATCAATTAAGTGCATCGGAGAATTTCTGAAATACTTCTGTTTTACGTAAGTACATACCGACTGGCAATGATTATTTCCCGTTAGTCTGTTAATCGTTGCTATATACGAACGATGTATATATATATGTATATATACCGTAATGCTTGTGGGAAGTGAATCCCTTATCCTCGACGATCTTGGTGCACTTTACCGGAAGGATTGGTCCAGAGTGGTGACTCATATACCTGTTTCTTAATGCCAGTTCGACTTATTTCACGGGATTAATCCCAGTGATACTCCAGAAAGACTTCTTAATGTCATCTTGCGTATGCTCGTTATCTCGATGTATTTCTTAAACGAGAATAGTCATCGTATATTTGCGGGAATACTTCTTTTTGCTGTTTTAAACTACCCAGAATTTTCGACACATTTTATTGTAGATACCTCGAATTTTTCATTGAAAGAAATTCTGTTAATTGTTTTTTTTTAAAGAGATTATTAGTCTGTATTTATTTAATGCTATGTTGTTTGAAATTTTATTGTATGTTCCGAGGTTGTTGATCGGTTCTTGTAAGTGGATTTTTCACATTTATAGGTGAAATTGTAAAAGATTTATTTTTCATTTTAGTTGTTATTATTTATTAATTAAGTAGTGTTATGATGATGGAATTTGTCGAGGAATATTTGAATTGTTTAATTTCTAGAGAAGCAAATACACGGGGTAATTGTCTCTATAGATTTTTACTATAGAATTTATATTTATCTACTTTCATTCGCTAACATTCAAAAAATTACGTGACGTTAATGAAATACTCAATTATTGAAAACTCGGTGCGACGAACAGAAGTATCGGTCATGATCCAATCGATCACCCTGCCGTCCATCCCTTGGAAGCACCCGATTTCCAATGATAACCCCGTTATTCATTCATTATCCTATAAGTTTAGCCATTCAATTGAAATCAATCGATGTCACAAAATTCTTTCTTCTCATCGATACTCAACTTAAAACAATCTTGATATACAATTTTCATACTAAATGTTCAACAATATTATCTAACGATACAAATAATAATATTCGACTACTCTAATCCTCCGATAAAAAATGCTTTCGAACAGAGTTACAAAAACTAATCAATCATACCACGACAGATCTACATAAAAAGAAAACTATTCAACCTTACACTTTTCTTATTTGAAATAAACAAAAATCACTCAATCACAAATTGCCAAAACTCCTACAATTATATCAATTCAACAACTACTACAACTCACAATAATATTATCCAATCATATCAATGCGAACATTCCAATTCGACAACTTACAATATTCTCCTCGATCAACCACAAATTGCCAAAACTCCCACTTATATCAATTCAACAAATACTACAACTCACAATAATACTATCCAATCATACCAATGCAAACATTCCAATTCGACAGCTTGCAATTTTATCTTCAAGTCAACCACAAATTGCCAAAACTCCCACAATTATTTCAATTGAACAACTCCTAAAAACTCAACAATGCTGTTCAACCATGCCAATGCAAACATTCCAATTCAATAACTTATAATTTCATCTTTAAATCAATCACAAATTTTCAAAACTTCCACAATTATATAATATCAATTCAACAACTACTACAACTCACAATAATATTATTCAATCATACCAATGCGAACATTCCAATTCGACAACTTACAATTTTCTCCTCAATCAACCACAAATTGCCAAAACTCCCACTTATATCAATTCAACAAATACTACAACTCACAATAATACTATCCAATCATACCAATGCAAACATTCCAATTCGACAACTTACAATTTTATCCTCAAATCAACCACAAATTGCCAAAACTCCCACAATTATTTCAATTGAACAACTCCCAAAAACTCAACAATGCTGTTCAACCATGCCAATGCAAACATTCCAATTCAACAACTTATAATTTTCTTTTTAAATCAACCACAAATTTCCCAACCTCCGCATAATTATTTCCAATCATTCTAACTACCCCAAATTTCAATAATCCTATCCCACCTATCAATCCCAACATTCAAATCCCCCTAAAAAGTACTGCCAAACAAAGCCATAGAAACCCATCGATCATTTAGCGACAAGATCTAAAGACGGACTCTCCAAGAAAACCCGATTCGACATACGTACTTTTCAGGGTGGCCGGTGGTGAATGATGTACGCGAGATTTCACGGCGCAGCCCGTTCCGGTATTCGAGCCAGGGAGAATCATCGGGGCGGCAGAGGACCGTTTCGTACGTTGGAGGAAACGGTAACAGAGGAGGGCCGGAAGTGACGGGTCCCGTGAGATGTCGTCGTTCTGTCGGCGTAGTTGCGGAAGAATCTCCTCGTGTGGCTTGTGAGTATCGTGCACGAAACAGCAAAAGCGGAGACGGAGCGATCGAGGCGAAGCGTTCGAACTGGGATCGGGCTTACTTTCCTGTGCGGGCCGATCCTCTCCTGCCTCCCCGGCACTTCTCCTACTACTCCGGCCCACACCATTCGTTTCCACCACCCTGCTACCACCCATCGCAATGACCGAATCATTAACTTCAGGAAGGGTCCTGCCAGTGGCGGATACGAGACTCTTTTTCGGGTCCGATGCCTTCTTGGTTCTGCGCTTTTTTTCAACTTCGACATATACTTTATTGCTACGTTCGACGGGGGCTACTTTAACGATGGAACCGTTTTAGAGGATGGTTAGGTGAACGTGCCGATTTAAAGGGGCACACATATCTCGTGGCGATGGACGATACGTGGCTCCGTGGAGATTTCGTTTAGCATATTGTAAGACGGAGGAATTGTGCGGTATGGTTGCGGTGGAAGATTTTTAAGTTGCGTTGAGAAAGTTTGCTTTAACCCTTTGCGGTCGGAATTATTTTGTTAGTTTTTCAACTGAGGTTTTTTTATGACAATTTTTCCTCTATAATGATTTCTAGCTTAGTCATTAGTCTTTAAGTACTCCGTTATGTTTGAATGTTAGACAAACCTACTGGTTTAAAACATTTGGTCTACTCTGTATCTGTCAACTGTATTTCGTTGCAATAGAGGTTATTATTATTATTATTATTTGTTAATTTTGTTATGAGCTACATAAAATTAATTTCATATTTTCTATCATTAGTCATACAGTTTCTTTAACCCCTTACCCTATGATTTGTTTCGTGACTGTCTCAGCTGTGATTCAGAATTGCATTGTTAAATAAAAATTGATCAGTGATTATTGATGTGTCGTGTAATTGAACGTAATATTAATGTTGTAGAAATAATATTATCGCGTCGCGTCTCACTAATATTTTCAATTTAATAGGTTTTGTAAAAGGTGAAAATTTCTTATACCATTTATGCCTTCACGAGTGACACTCGTTATTGTAGGGCAAGGGGTTAATGATATCAATAACTACAGATACTAACAGGTATTTTGGTGATATTATAAAATCATTATGAAATTGGAAAGAAGATAATGAATTGTTAGAAAGGAAAATCAAGTGGAAACCTATGTCGAGTACAGTTCGACATAGGACTGCGAAGGGTAAGGGAACTTTTAACTTTTGGTGTACCTGTTTAAGCCTTGGAATGGGTTCGAAATAAAAAGATTGGGTGCTTGGGGCAGGTGCTTAGAAAGTTTGCTAAGCGGTCGTGTTACATAACTGAAGTATCGATGTCGTTTGCTGTATTCTTTGACTATTTGCAATTTTCCTTTAATATTAATCAATACTGCATGGGCAAATATTAATTTTTATATGGATGTACTTTTACTATTTTCACCGGGTATGAGGACTGAAATGACATAATATACTCGTCCACGTAAATTATTCATTTATCTGTGGGTGTGTCTTTGACTCTTTGAAGTTGTTAATCATTTAAAAATACTGAATCGATGCAATATGTGTTTTAATCCTTTGCCTTACAATGACGTGTAGCACACGTGATGCGGTAAATGGAATAAAAATTTTTATGTTTTCTAAAAATTGTTAAATTGAAGAAATTAGTAGGTAAGGAGACGTTGAAATTAGTTCTATGCTATTAATATTGCGTTAACTTATACTGGTATGACGGAAATCAGTCAAAGAATATTATTCCAACAATTAAGTCTGACTTATTGTGCATTTGATCACAAAAGAAATCGTAAGGCAAGTAGTTAATGAAAAACCGATAATATTCAATTTAACATTTTTTTAATAGATCAACTCCTTGTTTTGTGCATTGTATTGAAACGCACCAAGAGTAGTAGTTGCGATTTACGAATTATTGATAAAAAAATTAATAAATTGAAAAGAAATGAGTGAATCAAATTATTAAAGTACAAATCTTAATGGTTTTGATTTTTATTGATACTATTATATATACTACGCGAAATTTAGGCTGTGGAATCGATAGGGAGCTGATTTAATATCTTGCGATTTCCAGTCGGTATAAATCTATCACTGTGGCTCATTTCATATTAAAAATATTATTCAGGAATGAAGAATGAAGGTCTGACTTTGTTTGAGAATATGATTCATCGAGATGAAGAATAAAGTTATCGGAGTACGATGTAACAGCAGTTTTTAAAACAGTATAAATTAGTTTTTTCTACCACTTAGTTGAATCACATGAATTATAATAAAACTTACATCGTACGTAATGTACTTTTAACGAAATTCAGAATTGTGACACGCAAAAGTTGCAAGGGTCCCGTCCTTAGGATGAGTTTACTATGGTTCTCCGGGAAAGGGCAAACGAATTCAAAGTTTCGCTGGATGAAACTTCTTCACCCTATTGGACCTGGAGGAATATTAAAATTTAAGCCAAGTATTCCATTTGCATTAAAACAGCGTTACATTTCCTACAAATGTCTTAATAACAAACTTACGAACATTGTAAATAGCACTAACACATAATAATACGAATAATATCATTAAATACATTTATTCAAACATGGTTCCTTCAAATCAAGAACCAGGAACAAACTACACCATATTAAATTTCAAAGATGAAACTTACGTCTAACTTACGACACAAAGCTCGCATCTCACGAAATAGTTTCATAAAAAAGAAACATCACTATAATAAGATTACCATTGACACTCTGCAAATGCCAGATACCCACGAACATCATTATTAATCCGTTGTCTCACGATTTCTTCCGGTTACATCAAAATGAACCATAAAATTGCTGAAATAAAATGTAAACCAGAGACTACCTTAACCCATTACCTACCGCAATTAAAAAATACAAAAAAAAAATTAAATCAACTGTATAATGAGATTCGCACTAATCAACCAGAAAAAAAAGAAAAATGTCACAAAAAAGAGACATTGGCGGATAATGGGTTAATTAATATCCTTTCTACATCAAAACCCGAGTCGAAATAATGAACCTCATTTGAACCTTTTACTATCCAAAATGTAGGAATTAAAAGTACAAAAATAGGTCTAAATTCAATGTAAAATAAGATCCTATTTAGCGCCTAAAAGTAGCAGTAATTTCCCTTTGTGCCATCTTAAGGTGCAAAATAGGACGTCAATTTCAACCTCCGTTGAGAACTTACATCCTATCCAGTCCCGAGTCGAAATATTGAACCTCATTTGAACCTTTTACTACTCAACAGGTCCAATTCAGGGGATAAAAGTTTTGGTGATAGCTAAATAGGAGTATCATTTTACTGAAAAGGATTTACAGGTTTAAATTAGGTGTTTTAGTATTGAAAAGTATCATATTAGGTTCAAATAGGAGTAAATACCATGAAAATAGGTGAAATATTTCGACTCGGGGGAGTTACAGGTTTAAATTAGGAGTCTTAGTATCGAAAAGTATCATATTAGGTTCAAATAGGTGTAAATACCATGAAAATAGGTTCAATATTTCGACTCGGGAAGTAACACCAACGACACGAAACTTTTACCTTCTTCCAACCCGCAAAGTTTGTCAACTTTGCAACTTTACAAAAATGCCAACTTCTCTTTTCATTCCCTTACCATCGTCTGAAAGTGTTACATATGGTAAGATCAAAGAGTTAAAGGAAATCGTATACATCAAAATCTACAATCCTCATCTAACATCAACGGTATCCCGGCAAAGGTTCACGACTCGATCGCGATACATAAAGATTAACCAATCCTCGAGCAGAAACTAAACGTCGCAAATGCACTCGGGCAATCTCCATCGATCATATGAAAAATTAACACGAAGACGTTTCATCGGCAGAGGCCGTTGGATAGCTTTTCAGCAGCGTCGATCTATCTACGCGTTCAAAGTGAATCCTTCGTCAAGCCTACCGCACAGGTATTGCAACCTGTGTGGCATGAGAACGGGGCCCACTCTTCTCACATAATGAACGACTTCGAAGAACGGTAGTGGCATTGACCTGAATCTATTAGGGCTTTGGTTTGGCGGTATTATAACTGCCCGTGAATCAATCCCTTACTTAGCTACATTCCCGGACCACACGAAACTCAGTTTGGCTCGTTATGCCGGTCCTTGTCCCGCCAGCGCTTTTCGTGCCGATCGACACAAGAACCTTAACTCTCCTTTCGTTTTTGTTTTTTTTTCTCGGACTCTGTAAACAATAATCCATACCGGCAAATTGATCATTCCTTCTTCGAGATCCCTTGACTTTTAATAGAAATAATTATCGGTCGAGGTCATGGTACAATCTTCAGTCGATGCGTGATTTTCGATGATGTTATGGAGAACTCGCAGAGTCTGCAATATATTGGGAGTTTATGTAAGATATGTTTTCATGGCACGAAAGTGTATGACGTTTTTATGACGGAATTTCGAGATATTGGTTGTCGATAGGTATAGTAAAGTCTTGGATATGAGAGTGCGTTTTTCTTTGGAGGAATGGAATTTGGTGGATCGGTTGGAAATTGTTGGAACTTGGAATTATGGTTTTAATTATTGGAGAGTGAATAAGTGCGTTTAGAATTCAAATGTATATAGAAGGAAGTTATTATGGTAGAGAGATATTTGGAATGAAATTTATTGTGATTTGGATTGTAATTTTTTCAGTCTAAATGATGTACTTATAAATTAATTTCGAATTGTACATTGAGTACAAAGTTCAAATAATATACTAACTTGTGCAAAAGGATTATCAAAAATATTCAAACATAGATCAACTTTCTTTAACAATTGCTACCTATTAATTTACTACAGAGGGTCAAATTAAAATTAATCAAGAATAATTCCAAAGGTTCCTTTTTATAAAAAAAAAGAGGTAAAGCAATAATTGATAATATATTTCGCTTCTGAAACTCTATGAACATTTCTAAAAAATTGTAATTAATGTAAAGTATTACCTCACTCTTGTGCTTCCTGTTCCAAATAATATTCCTTTCAATTTTATCAGCAACTTCGTCGATTATTGTATCATAGAATTCATTAACTCCTTCCAGGCGCTTCAGCTGAAAAGCAGTGTGACTCTTTAAAAAGTCGGATGTCTTAATCGTAAAGAACACCTTTTAAAATTTCTAAAT
The DNA here is from genome assembly GCA_910591515.1 of Cerceris rybyensis. Lineage (NCBI taxonomy): Eukaryota > Metazoa > Arthropoda > Insecta > Hymenoptera > Crabronidae > Cerceris > Cerceris rybyensis. The sequence continues at coordinate 21,187,654 of OU342790.1, forward strand.
ATTCCTTCGACAACTACAACAGTCACAAATGTAAATTCAGTGTAAATTCATTTTTTCCTTGAATGTAATTTTCATACCCATTTCATGTTCTCTTCGTGATCCATGTAAATCGGAAAGGCCTGTAGAACGCTAATTAATGTGTCATTTCCGTAACAGCTGAAATCGTGATCAAATCACTTTCGATTTTCTCGTGTTACACGTATTACTGGTGGGCCGATTTGATCGGCAATAGGAAACAACTTACTTTGATTTTGATAATTTTTCATCGCTTATCTTCGACAGGTATCGATGAAAAATGTCCATACTAATGTTCAATCCGTACGGATTATTTGTCAGAGAAACGAATGCTAGTCGTTTATATTTCTCTTCAGTTTTATTTCCTAACGTCAACGACAGATACCTGAAAACGTGCAATTTTTACGATTATTTCTACATGCATGAGATTGCTGTCAATTCAATTAAAAAAAAACACGTCCCGAAAGTTTCGTATTTTTATGTGTTGCCATATGTCTTTGAAATCAACGAACCAGTTTTAATCCTTCACAAAATTAAATCGAGCAGTAGTTCAAACAATTTTAATATTCTGCTGTACTAAATTTAATATTTGCGATGTGATCGTTATTTTATATATTTAATCCCTCGGTCTACGATTTCTTTTCGAAGTGTCAACGCATTAATTTAAAATTAAATTGATGAATTAACAATTGGTCAGTGATTCTTGATATATCGTATAATTTAACGTAATGTTAATATTATAGTAATAATTGTATCGTGTTGCACCTCACTGATATTTCGGATTTTATAGCTTTTACGGAATTTGAAACCTTTCTACTCCATTTTCTACTTGCATCGCGAATGTCACTCGTTATTGTAGGCTAAGGGGTTAACCAGTTAGCTGTGATTGACGAGTATACTCGTCATGCGTTAAAATTAGCGCCCACTAGTTATTTGTAATTTTGACGAAAACAAATATATATTAGTAAATTTCAAGATGTTTGAAATATTTTGAGGCGATGCTGAAATAAAACAAAAGAAGTCGACACAGTTAACTGGTTAAATCAACTGTTAATCGAGTAAACAATCAAAATGAGAAAAATATCAGAGGAAGAAAAATAATTTAATTTGAAATAATTATCAACAAGGTTATCAGTCAATTATAATTACAGATGACAGTATTGAAAAGATGAAAAATTATAATCACTTTTTTTTAAATAAAATGATCTTTTTCATTGTGATAATAATGGGCCATTACCTCCTTAAAAGTGTAACATTACTATGGCATCCTAATGCATAGGCGAGGCTGTTCTTATCGTATCCCTCAGAATTCTCGTATCTTTCCAGAAGAGACAACCATTGTTCCTCGGTAACAACTTTAACATAGGTACAGTATATCGACATTCGATATTTCTCTGGAATACTGCACAACACATGATAACATTCTTTTCTCTCGTGTCTACTTTATGCGATTGGATGTAAAGGTACAGTTGACTACGTACGAATCGAAAGTGCTATTCCGTAGTATTTTATGCGCTAATTTTTCTGCCATTATTAAACAGGTTTTATGTCCCATCGAACATGTCCATTCCATCAATTTTATCTTGAAGTCCGTCCAATGCTGGATATCACTGGATACCAGAGATGAAGCTTCCGTTTTATACACTGTACTCGTTAGTTTGCACATTAAAAACTGCAACGATGTTGGATCAATGAACTCATAAAATAGAATAAAAATAAGAAGACGTTTAAAGTTACTTATTAACAATATACTACCAGTAAAATGGTCATAAAAAGATGAAGATATTTACAATTACTTCTTAGCCCTGCATCGTACTAAACTCAACATAATTTGTTACCGTAGTAAGTTTCCTAATTAATATCGACTTTAAAATTTAATTTTAACCCTTTGAGGACTACGAATGCATATATGTGTTATGAGAAAAAATTCAATTATAGTTCATTGCCGTTTCTATAGATGGTTATTGTTGAAAAACTGAAATATAATTATTGAAATATGATTATACAAATAGTAATTGGAAATTCCCATACATTAATACTCTGACTGTCTAATAAAAAACAAGTTTTGGATTGCCAAATAAGTAATCATCTCTCAATATTCAAAAATGCCTCTGTCCGCAAAGGGTTAACTTTACCCTTTCATTTTTGATTCGTTATTATGATCGACGAATAAAAATCCATGTTACAACAACTGGAAATACCACAAAATTGACTGTATTTAGCCAGCTATAAATTGTAAAAATAATTCAAAGATTTAAATTCCGTGTGTTGGAACTATTGGCAAGAACACTATGAGAGAATCTTCTTACCAATTTCTTTAATAATAGTTTCCGCGGAAAGAAAACTGTTACGTGGTAAAGTGGTTAATTAAACGCTTCCAGCCTCGTGTTTCGGTGCAAATAATGATTGAGTCTCCCGACCTAATTGAACGTTGAATCGTAATGACAGGCAACGGATGACGATCGCTTATATTTCTGTCCAAGGGATAATCATATGTTTTATGATGCTATACTTAAGCCTTAACTGCACATAATAACGACATAACGCAGAACAACGTGGTAAGCGATTTAAGCCTTAGGCACTTTCGAATCGCTCAAATGCCGGAATCCCTCGTGCACCGGAATAAATTAACAATAAAGATTAATGAAGTACGTTTTATCATGTAGTATCGCCCGAACAAAGTTATTATTTGAAGAAGCCCGTTTGTGCTTACAGGCGTAACATTGTTATGCTTTATTCTGTCGTGTTCCAAGCACGTAATTACGGTTTCGTTGCATATACCAAAGTTTTGTCAGTGGAACTTCATTATATAGTGGAAGAACGAAACGCAAGAAGATGGCGACAATTAAAGGGACCGAGTCTCGTGTGTGGAGTAATATTATGGTAATGATAAAAAAAAAATTGTTACCCTGAACGCAGCCGAATCACGTAGACGATGTTTAACGAATTTTAACGTATCCATAGCGATAGACCATAATGTTTCGTCATATTCCATTTCCAAATTCTGAACGATATTCCATAGAACATGGTGGTCCAGTAATCCAGCCTTGGCAAACGCGGAAGAGTCACTTAATAATTGCACCTTCGTTAATGATGGTAACACCTTGTATGAATTTATTAATAACTTCCAATTTTCGATATCATAATTTACTCGATATAATCCTAAAAATGTACAAATCTAAATTAATACAATTTTATGAAAAATTTTTACGTGTCCGTAATATTTTACCGGTTAAATTGAGATTCAGGAGAATCCACTTGTTATTAAAAAATGCTTGATCCAAGGCGAAATCATTGATCGTCATATGCTTTCCGGTCATCCAAGCTTTTGTTGAGGTGTCGTTGAACCATTGTTCATTTTCGGTAGTCCATGTAAGAGGGATATACCATAATTCTTTACTGGTTTTGTTGAAACCATAATTATAAAATCGGTGCTAAAATTCATTTGAATTATTGATATAATTTTTTGACAAATATTCTTAAATATGTATGCAAAGTAGGTATTAATCATAGTATTAATCTTAACGATATAATTAATTTATGTTCGCAGGCAATAAGTTTACTGTGACTAATTAAAGGAACGAACGAAGATCAGCTATGAATAGAAAAAGAAACCGGAAAGATCTCAAGGACTCGGATATTCTTTTTGAAAAATAAATCAACATTGAAACCTGAGTAAGTAGAACTGCACCGGTTGCTCGATTCCTTTTTACTTTTAATATAGGAAATCCAGCTTGATCGGTCCACGTTCTCATTACATCTTTCATGGTTAACTCCCATGGAAGTAATTTTTGTAGATCGATTTCCTCTTGGAAAGCATTCCATACGTTTTCCTGATCGGCGCTGCGATAGTAGTACGTCTTCATGTAACGACGAACCGAAGAGAGAAATGTCTTCTTGCCAATAAAATGGAATATCATGTACACCATACAATTACCCTTCACATATGACATTTCGTCACACGTATTAGGTAGTCGTTGTAATTTAGTTAAATCAATATTCAAGGGGTATGCAAATTTCGTGCCACTTGATTCTAATGTATCGTAGAATTTTATGGTGTACACGTTCTCAAGTGTCCATTTCGGGTTTATCTGTGATTTATAAATCAATTTTATTTTTTTAATTTACTCAGACGATTAAAAATTGCATTAAACAAACGAGAGATGAGAAATAATCAAATTTTAATCCGCTAAAAAAAGATTTTCTATTTTTAATTAAATATTGAACTGATATACAATTATTTTTTACTTACACATCTTAATATCTAAGAAAGTTTTCAATGTTAATGAAACCTTTTGAATGTTTTTAAATTATCAAAAACTTTATAGAAATATTTATAACAATGTAAATAATATTAATAACGAGAAGTATTAATTACTCACAATATTTAATGCCATGTTTCCAAAGAGTGATGAGAATCCCTCTTTTAACCATACATCTGACCACCATTTTGGAGTAACTAAATTATCGAACCATTGATCAGCCACTTCATGAGCCGCTACAGTGGCCAATGTTTTTTTATAGTCGATGGTACTCGATCTGTTCTGCATTACACCATAATCTTCGCTGAAACATAGACATATAGCTGAAAGTAAATTATATAAACCCCAGAAAATTCAATAAAAATTCATTTTTCACGAACTTAACGTTTGTGCACTTATTCAAATAAAAATGCTATTTTCTTTAACAATTCATACGTACCAGAAAATTATGAAGCCCCACTTTTCTATCGGAGAACAAGCCAAATTAGGAAGCAATATAATATCCAGTTTATCCGGTTCGTAAAAAAATTCTGTTAAATTTTGCAGCAAACGTACTATCTTTGGTACCAAATATGCAATGTCCTCTGTGTTCTTGAGTATTTCTTTTCTCGCAAAAATCGTGTGGAAGGGGCGATCAGTGACGTTAACTTTATAGCTCGCGAAATCAGTGACCATTAATGCAACCAAATGGGTCGACATGGATAATGTTTTCTCATAATGATCCCATACGTAACCATACATGTTTGGACTGCAACATAAGGAGAAACTTTAATTTCTGTTTTCTTTAATTAATATAGATTATTATAATGATACATAAATGTTGCCTCCCACATATTGTTCGTAAATTTTCGCATCGAATTTGAATGTGATTTCATTTCAACTCTCCTTCCAATTGAAACTCTGAATGGAGTTTTAATCCATGGTTCATCGAAACATGGAAACGCCCAGCGAGCGTAATGGGGAGAAAAATTTGATGCTGCAATCCATCTGAAAAAAAATTGAAAAAAGAGACGAAAAGAAAATTGTGGAACGATGCAAGTTTATGATTAAAAGTCAACATTGAATTTTCATTTTATTAAGTTTATTATCATACCATATAGAACTCACAAAACGAGAATCTTAAGATACAAGTAAACTACGAGGAGGTAGTTGGAAAGATATTAACACTAAAACTACAGACGATTAATGCAATATATTTAAAGATATTTAAAAAATACTTCAAAAGAAAAGGAATGATGGAGGCAAGAAATTTGATCGATTTAATTTCCTTCATTACACAAAATAGATGTAGAAAATTCACCAAAATATAGCGTTAAAAATTTTAGGAATATTTTTAAACAATTCAGAACAGGTCATTTTGACCACCTTGGTAGATCTAGCGTTAAACATACAAGTAAACTTAAAATTTTTCCCAACTCTCTTTTACCTTGTTTCATTACGTTCTTCATCAATGTATTTACTCCGAAAAAGTCCTTTCGGCTCTTCGTTCATTTGTAAGGTGTATTTTATTCTTAACAAATAAGCTTCACCTGTGATTAATAGCTGCATGAGAAAAATATCCATAAAATCTTCTTCTGTCAAGATATATTTACTAATTGCTTTCGATTCATTGAAAGCATGAAATTCTTTCAATATTATTTCCTGTATTCTTAATCCATGAACATGTAGTCGAATATGTTTAACAGGTTTCTTGCAATACAGTTTAATTTCCACATCACCGATAGCCATAAAGTTTCCTTCTTCAAGCACTGGAATTATTTTCAGTCTGTAATTAAATGTAATTAAACGTCGAATTGAATTTACTTTAATCCAAACAAACTTTCACATTTCAAATTAATAGAAAATATCAAAGATTTACAAATTTTATCTTATCACACCGATATTAAAACTCACGTATATTCTAACGGTAGAACGTTGGTAGAAAGTCTCTCCAAATACGTCGGTTTCAAAGATTTCGGTTTATTCAGATTTTGATCACGATTGCTACGATGACTTTCCAAAACTGAACTCACGAACCAATACAAAATCAATGCACCAATTGCCACGCAAATAATTGTCATCACTATAATCCTTGTTCTTATGTGCCACCATCTATTTGGAAGATCTTCTTCGATTCCATGGCGTCTTGCATAAGCTTGTTCAGTTATCTCTGCGAATTCTAAAATATTGCATTTTCTAAAAAATCTTCCAAATAAAGTAAACTAAAAATTGTCAAATGGAGATGCAAGTTAAAGAAACGTCGCAATAAAAGAAATCAAAGCTTTCCGATGGTACTTGTGCAATTAGAAATTTGTAATTATTTACCCTGACGTATTCGACGACTTTCCATAATGTTCAACGTGGAAGAACGGGAAAAAGAGTGCAAATTAACGTCAGAAGTGTCTAACTACGGCAGAAGCCAACGGCAACTGATCGGGAGTTTCGAAAGCAGATCATAAAACGTTCGTGTTCAACCAGACGCAAATACCAAAAATATCCGAGCTCTTAAATATCATGTATATAACATTACTTGAGTGATTCTTATATTACGCCTGAATATTTATTACTCATAGAGATTTGTTTTTTTGAAACAATCATTAATACTTTTGGCTGCACAATTATCGCGATAAGATAGAATTTACAAATTGTGAGAACCTAAGAAGCGTATCTCCTTCGGATAAAAATAAAAAATGAGAGAAAATATTATGCGTCTCGTTGGATATAAACCAAGAAAATAAAAAAGAAACATATAAATACCATTTACAAACAAAATTCTTCGTGAAATCCAATATAGCTTCACCGTGTTTTGTTCCGCCTCGTTCCATCGAAGAAAGTATTTATATTTAATTGGAAATAGCTGAAAAGAGCGCTTGTTTGCGTTTTTTTTTATATTTTTCAAAGTTTTATGTGACATAAAAGTATATAAAATATGTAGGAATACATCAACAACTACTCTATGGATTCAAAAACACAGAAAGCGGTGTGCATTTACCATATTGCCGGAACTGGTAAAGCGGTACCTGCATTTTACAAAATCCATATTAAATTACTTTACATAATATAGTTAATAGCTTTCAGAAAAAGTCCCTCATCAATCAATCAACAGATTAATCAACCTCGTTGCTTAGAAGTACACATTACCAGCATTTAATTATATACTATAACACATTAATTATTACTCAAAGGAACATTGAATTTCTCCTACAAACATTATAAATAAATGTAGGATATTTAAAGCAACGTCTCAGAAACAATTCCTACTTTAACATTTAATTTTAAAATTATAAACCACTTTGCGATTAACACTAGAACTTCCGATAATAAACCTGGTACATTTAGACATATAAGATAGACATATTTCATAGAAAGCAGTGACAAGGACAAGGAAATTAATTCATCGATACATATAAATCATACAAGACAATTGTAAAAAAAAAGTTATAACTTTAAAAATTTGATAAATATGGTGGAATGTAGAAGTAGTCGCTGCTTTAGTAGCATTTACAGTCAGGCTAAAAGATATTGCCGTATTCACCGCTTGGTATCATTGACACCTGGCTGTTAATCTTGGCTCGATTGATTGATGTAATTCCAGGTTTGCGCGCGTAAACGACGGCATTAAGTAATCACAGGAGAAACGTGGGAGTCTGATGTGTGCTTAATGTTCTATAACCGTGTCTAGGTACCGTCGGAATAGACGATACTAAGTTTTAACCAGACGGTGCCTCATGGAGAATTCGTCGTTTTTGATGAGAAATCCAGGCATCATAACTACGGATTTATATCGAACAGAAGTTAACCCCGTTGTATATGAATTTATTATGGGAATTTTATCTTCGACTATAGAGTCCCATGTGTTTTCGTATCGTGTGAATACGCTTAAATACCGAAAGTCGTTAGTCGAGCGGCTCTGAATTACAATCCCATTTCTATAGTCCGGACACGTAGAGTTTTAATTATGTACACGTTATAATCTCTTCTTCTAATTATATGTTTTACGATACACTTAATACCGCCGACAAATCGATTACGTACTCAATGGACGGGTTATTTTGTTGCTGGCATTATAAAACTGTAATTTTAATATTTATTGCATGACAAATATTAATTGTTTTATTAGTCATGAGAGATTGTACATTATAAAAGTTGAAGAGCAGTTCTGTTTAATCCCTCTTTCTTTTGTGACTACATGCACATCAGTTTAGAATTAAATTGGTAAAATAAAATGTGTAATTTAACGTAATATTAACATTATAGAAATGATGTATCGTTTTGCGTCTCACTAATATCTTTAATTTCATTGAAAATTTCTATTCAATTTACTGCATGACGAGTGTCACTCGTTATTGTACGGCAAGGGGTTAATGGAGAAAAATTTCAAATTATCTGGTAATAAAATAACTTAGTACACTGTCTGTTTAGAAGTGATTAATGTATCAAACAGATATTTTTAGCAGTACAAAGTTAAGTTATAATTATACCAGATTACAATTACAAGTGAGATTTACTAAGTATTCGACACCACACAACGGCAACATAACTTTTGTATAAACATTTCTCTTTCATCCTTTTCGAAAATGCTCATCGTACCATGAAAGAAATAAAGCTTTTTAAATTATCACTTATTTTTACCTCCTCTCAAAAATGTGCGCAATTTTATTAATGTCGCCTGATGTTTACTCCCTTGTTGAATTAATTTTCTACACTGTCTCTAAGTATTTTATCGTTCGACATCTATAACAATATATTTTATCGACTCTCTCTCCTTTATCTCATGCCCGAAAGCAAATGTCCCGGTAGACGAAGTAAGGTCTTCCTTCCGTACTTTAAGAAACATTTATCATAATTAGGGATATCAGGATAAAGGACTTCGTATTAGTCTCGAAGTCCCACGACATCAGGAGTAAACAGGGACTATTTTCGAATCGTTCGTCGTTCTCCACGGCAGACTGCTTGGCACCTAACAGTCTCTCATATTTCAGGGATCTCCGTTTCCTGTCAAGTGGACGATCGGTGTACGAACAGGAGTCCTTTTCCGAGCTCGTGTGAGCCGATACAAATGACTCGAAAAAGGAAACTAAACAATGCCGATGAGTAATGGGGGTACACGACCCTCGTGAAGGACCTGACCCTTCGGAACGTAAAGACCGACAGTCGCCACCCACTTTCACGGTCGCTGCTTTTCGCGTTTTGTTTTCTTAGGTGGCCTCAGGATTGACTTATGCTCTCATTGACGCAATTATGGTTGACGTTCAATGAAATCTCAACGGTGAGGATATGAATGAATCCGGCTTGGTAGTCAGATTCCTTGGAAAACATTAAAAAGTGTTGTCAGGAGACTACTATTTTGATTTTTAACATTTTACGGAGTAATGTTCTATGGTGTCTGAACATTTTATTGTACTAGAATTTATACTTTCCAAATTTCAAGCTTTTAGTGATAAACGTTTTTACATTATGGAGATAATAATGTATCAACATTAGGATTATATTTTTAATAAGAATCGGTGCAGCGTGTATTAGGGAGACCGGAAAGTAATTTCGCTTTTTTGTATTACATTCAAGCAAATGAAGTTGTAACGGCTTTTTATTTTTCATGTATAATGTAACCACCCTCGTTGTTAATAATCTTTTTCCTTCTAGCTTGCAAATTTTCATTGCCGAATTGATAAAAATCAATTCGTTCTTTAATGAAGTATTTGGAGAAACGACATTTTTCTGTCCCCCTACTGTATGCTAAAATACAGAAAATAATGCATTGTATCCAATCTATTTATAAGTGCGATAATGAGTTTGTGTGAACGAAGGAATGACATTTATACAAAATACAGCATATCTCTTTTAAGCAACATGTAAGTGACATTTGTTATCTTCCTTTAAAATTTTATTTTACCACTCATATTAGTACTTGAACCAAGTAATAAAAATTGAATACCGTTTCTTTAAAAACTTCATCTTATATTTATATTTAAAATAATATCATATTATTTCGTTACTCCACGCTTTAATCGAATTCTTCATTATTTCATTAAACGACAGATTCAGTAACACATCACATATTAACCGCTTGAGGTCTAGCAATGCATGTATTTATGTATGTGGTCGGACAAAAAATTTAATTATAGTTTAATGCCTCATGCACACACGATTTGAAAAATTGAAATACAACTGTTTAAAATATGATTCCACAAATAGTGATTTATAATTTGCATACATTAACAGTCTAACTTTCTGATAAAAAAGTGTTTTTTAATTGTCAAATAAGAGATTATCTCTCAATATCCAAAAATGTCTCCGGCCGCAAAGGATTAAAATTCATAGATAATCTTAAGTTCGAAAGCAATAATATCTTCTAACTAAATGGCGCATCCTCAAAACACATAGTCGCGAGATTTTATAAGCTTAAATGAATCTTTCTGTCGGACATTCTAATCAACATGGAGTAACACGAAAAAAATTAGTTAACGCCCCTTGCTCTGTTCTTCAGCCTCTGTTTCGCAAACACTGACCAGTCGTTTTTCTCTCATCGTCTAAGATCCGTTCGGATTGGCTAAATCCAAAAGAATTCTAGAAGAAGGTCCATGCATCTTTCCAGTCCTACTCCCACGACTCGCGTGTTCTCCAGCCACGTCCACCCTGACTTCCACCAGCCCTATCTCCGAGTGATCACATGTGCTCCTTTGACATTTCCAAGTCAGTGCTAAGACAATTCACACGTATCCGAGCTAAGTGGTCACGGTGGTTCATCGTTTAATTCGATAGTCATGTGATTAAAGCAATTGCAAAGTGAACGAAAAATTGTTGAATGATGTGATTAGGAAAGAAGTAGTCATATATGGTCGATTTTATTCGTGATTGATTGTGGTACCTCCGGGAAATTAAAATTTGGAAGATAAGGGTTGAAAGATTAAGGTAATTGATTTTTTATTTTGTCTGTCGTTTTATAAAATGTGATGTGCAATTATTTTGATATCGGTGAGAATTTGGAGAACGGTATAATGAAAGTAGCATTTGGAAGTTACATTAATTTAACCCTTTTAGTGCCGGAGGCCGATATATCGGCCCGTACCTTGTTGCACTTTACTATTCGCATTGCGATAGAACTCTATCTCAAAATCAATTTACAATATGTTATAAATGGTCTAATTTCATTACGAGAGAATTAAACAAAAAAGTTTTTCGGTTTAACTTTTCCTTATGTTCTATGCGGTTTGATCCCATGTACCTTAGAGTTATTCTTTATTTTTGTTATGCAATATTATTTATTTTGTTACAAAATACATTGGAAATGTAAAGAATATACTTTGTAATAAATAGTCTATATAAAGTTATAATGAAAAGATGTCTTTTCGTATGTGCAAATACGTTTTGTAAGAGAGAACTCAATTTTTATTTTTTTTATGATCATTCATACCTTCGTTATTTATATAATTTTCAATTAATATAGAAGAATTAGTGTCATAGTTTTATTCTCTATTTCGTCCTTAATCCACTGCTTTTTGAATTATGTAAATATTGTTTTTCTTCGCATAGGCCCCTTTTTTCGCCCGGCACTAAAAGGGTTAAGTTAGAATGTATATTGGGATGTTCTGAATAACACGAAAGAAGACAATTTAGAATCTTAATGTTAAATGAATAATTATGGGTGTGATTTATGTTTATTAATCTAAACGACTTTGTAAATATTTGCAGCTCAAGTTTAATTAATGATAGTTCGACGGATATTTTGATAATGAGAAACAAGAGACAGCGGGTTAACCCCTTGGCATACAATAACGAGTGCTACTCGTGACGCAATAAATAGTCAATTTTGAAGTGCTCCAAAAATTATTTTACCAAAACTATCAGTTGGTCCTAATAAAATAAACTTAATTCTATGCTATTCAGTATTACGTTAAGTCATTTACTATATCCGAAATTAGGGGCTAGATTGTTATTTTAGTAATTAATTCAGAGTTATTGCACATTTAATCACAAAAGAAATGGCGCGGCAAGGGATTAACAATGAAATATCTGTAATTACATAAATCAGACTAATTGTAAGCTCATATATTATTGTACTTTAATTGTAATACGGGATTTTCAAAAAAAGATTAAATGAAAAATCACATTAGCTCACTCTAATTTCTGCAGACCGCTACCAGAACATTTCCAATTTATCTCAAACTTGCAAAATTGAATTAAAATACCTGTAACGCTCAGTTAGTGAAATAATAAATCATTTATATTACTCCAGGTAATATGTCTTGGTCGGAGAGCCTAGTTTCCACCAGTCAACGATCTTCCGACGATGTTTTTGACCTGCCACCAACCCCACCGACACCCCCGCTCCAGATGAATCTTCAGACCCCATGTTTCCCCACAACCTGTGACTCTTCATGGAATCACAGGTGGCCTTGGAACGGTTGCCATAACCCTTACAATATTCCATCCCCCATTAATCATTCAAATGAAATTAATCAATACATAACTCCACCTTACACCACGAATCTGCTACAACAGCCTGATATAAATAAAAATTACCGAGTCTACAGGTATAAACTCAGCATAATTTATTATTTAACCCTTTACGCACGGAGGCATTGTAAATATTGAGAGATGATTACTTATTTGACAATACAAAACCAGTTTTTTTATCAGAAAGTCAGTGTATTAATGTATAGGAAGTACAAATTACTATTTATATAATCATATTTCAATAATTATATTCCAGTTTGTCAACTTTAACCGTCTATACAAACGGCAATAAACTATAATTGAATTTTTCTCAGACCTCATATATGCGTCCGTAGTACTTAAAGGGTTAATAGCAATATATACATTTTATTATTAAAATATTAAGAATATTAAATTATTAAATAGCAATATTTATTAAAATTAAATAGCAATCAACATTTTAATCAAAGTTTACAATTAAAAAAATACATTTCTTTCCATAAGATGGGAACAGTACTCGCAACAAAATCTTTGTAACAATGGGGAAGAAATTATTGACACAATGGAAAAGGAAGATGTAAGTTCTATAGATGATTCGAAGGATTTTACCTGCGAAAAAAGTCAAGATCGTCAAGTGACTACAACCACGACAACCACGGTGTTTCGTGCATGGGAAATACCACATTTCCAAAATACTGCCCTGAGAGCTGAAGATGAGACGAGCTATCATACATGGAAAGAGTCCCAGTGTGGAATGAGTGTTGGCAGCAACCCTTGCGAGGAGGAAAGGTGCTCTGTTGGTGAAGAACTCGGTAAGGGATTGTTTTTACACGATTTCCATAAGCGGTTACGAAAATAAGGAATCCTCGTTTGCAAATGAAATTCGCGGCTATTATTCAGTTTTACTTCATTTAACTTTTAGATAACATATACTCACGTTTTCTTGATGTTTGTTAATTTCCTATCATTCATTTAAAACGTGCCATTTTCTGGCGATTAAAGAATACTCAGTGATCCAGATCTGTTCTGAAGCAGTAACATGATTCAACGGAAAATTATGAAAATTAATTGGACAATTTTTAATTCTGCATGTAAAGTGAAGAAAATAATGTTCTAACTTTGACAATTATGTTATATGAATTAATAATGAGGTAAAACTTAATTGTTAGTTAACTGTAAGTAAACTGTGGGATATCTTGCCTGGAAAGGAAAATTTTGAAAATGGATGTTGCATTTTTGCGAGACGGTATGTTGATAATTAATTACAGCAGCGTCGTTTATGTCTTTACCGTCGCCAATGTGGCTGTAACAGACTCAGTGCAGTCTAAATATTTACTGAGTATACTACTGTATCATTCTGAAGTCTACTGGTTACGTAAGAAATGTATTAATCATGGTTTCTATAGTAGTTAATTTCTCTTCACATTAAATCACATAGATGTCATTTTCCCGTAAGACAACACAGTCAGTTTCTTCAAATATTTCCATTCGAAACATTAGACAATGCAAATGAACATTAAATATTCATGCTAATATCAATATTAGTAGACTAGTATAAATACATTGCTAGATACTGATACGAACAACTGTATTGTAACATTAAAATGAATCGTTTTATGAAACTTGTATTAAATATAACACAGTGATAAAACGTTTTTATAAGTTCACGATACAAATGATAGTAATGACTCACGAACCAAATAACGCGGAGGAAAACACGTGTCCTCGTCAGGGCATGTGTCATCATACCCACTCCAAAATCTCAATGAAAGATAACCGGATAAATGTATGTTTGTATATCGCAAACATCTACGATATTTAATGAAAAACTATTAAACAAATTTAACAAATGTTTTGCTACACGACTTAAATATTTACAAACAATATATATGTTAATTTTTCGCTGTAAAGTGTCCATGATGATAAATAGAAGTTATAAAATTCATATGAAAATAATTTTTCATATCCATGAATCTTCAAAAGTATAACGTTGAAATAAATTTTGAAATAAATGAAATTAAAATAGTGATACTGTTTCTACATACGTGAAGAGGAAATACGTTGAAAGGCAGAGCGAAATTTTCAGAGTTTTTCATCGTATATACTGATCAAACATTCAACATAGAGATTTGCATTCCAATTACGTTTGATTCTTAATTACACATGCATAAATACAAGTTTCATACCAGAACGACTATTTATATATTCATAATGTTTTATTAGTTTCTTCCATATTCCAGTTTTCAAAGAGTAGTTAAGCAACGGTGAAGAAACTTTTTTGCCCTGAAATTAACATATCTCTGCTACATGAAAGATTTCTGTAATTAAAATACATTCGTACATAAATCTCGATGCTACTGAAGAACACTACAAAAATTATAACTGTAAAAATACTTGACTTGTAATAATGACTTATGTTTCTAACAAAGTTACTTACAAATACTGAACAGCATACCCCGTACAAAACCACCTTACAGTAAACACCATCAATTTCAAAAATATCAAATATCAAAGAATAAATTCCAGTATTCCATGACACACTAGAAAATCTCTATTCCATCTTCATTTTTCCAATCATACAATCCATAAAAACTATCTCAATCGGCTAGAATTTCAATCGAATCGAAACCCCTAGTTCAGTCTTCTAATTGCCGTCAAACGTCAGAACATGAATTCAGCCATCAAACTCCTACCATAAAAATCGAACAAACCGTCGAAGTTGTTTTCTATGCACCAAGATTCCCTCTACAGGAATCATTTTCCTCTGTCAAAACTTCTTCTCATAATTCCCTCAAAACGAACGACATCGAGTGATCACCGTCCGAATTTTACCAACCATTAGACAGTGAAATCACGTAATGAGGATTCATACGATTGACGTCAGCTGGCAATTACGGCCAAGATAGCGGCACGGAAGCAAGGCTAAGGGCCATCCTGTGGTTTCATCCGCGTTTTATATATCATCCTAGATCATCCACGATTCCAGCAACCCACATTTCACGAGCGGCGCGTTTATCAGCCGGCGCGGGTGCAGCTTAGCAATGACGCATCGAATGTGCAGCTATTTTCATCTGACCGCTTCTCTGACGACAAAAACCTGCGAACAGCTAAAACCTCACCGCAAGTCTCGTCATTCTGCAAAGTGCTAGAACGTAAGAAACCGTTGAGGAAAAATCAGGCCAGACGTATGCATTATGTCACCCTACCGTCAAAGAATTTCGTCAGGGTTGAAAGTGGCGTCTCGTCATTTGCATTGATCGATGGGTTTCAGTTTATGGGTGGATTGAATAGCGGACAATTATTCATGATGTACGAAACATGATCACTGTACAAACAATTCGACGGTGGAGATAATTTATCACTTGCGGCTGTTACGATTGAATAGTGATGGATATTTGGTCACGTGAATGTTACGTTGGATGACGATTGCATAAATGTGCGTGTAGATCATTTACGAGGAACGAGTTTTGTAAAGAGAAATTTTAGAATTAGAATAGGTAGAAAATTGTTTAGGAGTTGATGTGTGGAAAAATGGAAGGAATTTCATGGTGCTAGGTATTCTGTCGGTTTAAAGATTTTTTTTTATGGATAGTGTAAACATGCATGTAATTGCGCCGATGTTCGTACGAATAATTTATGAGAAAAGGGTTTTGAGAAGAATAATTTTATAGTTAGGATCGGTTGAACATTGATTTGAAGTTGATATATTGAAAGTGTGAGATACAAGACTTCATAGTGCCAGATATTTGATTGAATTAAAGATTTATTTTGCGGAAAGCGGAAATATGCATGTTGTTGAGCCGATGTGCGAATGAATAATTTATGAGGATGCAGTTTTGTGAAGAGTAATTTTAGAATTAGAATAGGTAGAAAATTGTTTAGGACTTGATGTATGGAAAAATGGAAGGAATTTCATGGTGCTAGGTATTCTGTCGGTTTAAAGATTTTTTTTTATGAATAGTGTAAACATGCATGTAATTGCGCCGATGTTCGTACGAATAATTTATGAGGAAAGGGTTTTGGGAAGAATAATTTTATAGTTAGGATCGGTTGAACATTGATTTGAAGTTGATATATTGAAAGTGTGAGATACAAGACTTCATAGTGCCAGATATTTGATTGAATTAAAGATTTATTTTGCGGAAAGCGGAAATATGCATGTTGTTGAGCCGATGTGCGAATGAATAATTTATGAGGATGCAGTTTTGTGAAGAGTAATTTTAGAATTAGAATAGGTAGAAAATTGTTTAGGACTTGATGTATGGAAAAATGGAAGGAATTTCATGGTGCTAGGTATTCTGTCGGTTTAAAGATTTTTTTTTATGAATAGTGTAAACATGCATGTAATTGCGCCGATGTTCGTACGAATAATTTATGAGGAAAGGGTTTTGGGAAGAATAATTTTATAGTTAGGATCGGTTGAACATTGATTTGAAGTTGATATATTGAAAGTGTGAGATACAAGACTTCATAGTGCCAGATATTTGATTGAATTAAAGATTTATTTTGCGGAAAGCGGAAATATGCATGTTGTTGAGCCGATGTGCGAATGAATAATTTATGAGGATGCAGTTTTGTGAAGAGTAATTTTAGAATTAGAATAGGTAGAAAATTGTTTAGGACTTGATGTATGGAAAAATGGAAGGAATTTCATGGTGCCAGGTATTCTGTCGGGTTAAAGATTTTTTGTTATGGATAGTGTAAACATGCATGTAATTGCGCCGATGTTCGTACGAATAATTCATGAGGAAAGGGTTTTGAGAAGAATAATTTTATAGTTAGGATCGGTTGAAAATTGATTTGAAGTTGATATATTGAAAGTGTGAGATACAAGACTTCATGGTATATTTGATTGATTTAAAGATTTATTTTGGGGAAAGCGGAAATATGGATGCTGTTGCGCCGATGTGCGAATGAATAATTTATGAGGATGCGGTCTTGTAAAGAATGATTTTAGAATTAGAAACGATTGAAAATTGTTTCGAAGTTGGTGTATTAAAAGAGTGAAGTAAAGGCTTTATCGTGCCAGATATTTTATTGGTTTAAAGTATTGTGGAGATATTTATTGGGTGCACAAGTATGCAAACGAATCTTTCGTAGGGGAAGAGTGTGAAGGATAACTTTTGCTATTAGAATGCATTGAAACTAACTTGCAAATTGGTATATTAAGAGGTTGAGTGCCATAGGGGCCACCGGAGACCGACGCTATTGAATTGAATGAAATTTTATGTTACGTTTAAATTGCAATATTTATGAATTTTCTAACATATTAAATATTTAAATTTTGGCGTTAAGAAGATGAAAATCTGCTAAACACCGATCAATCAGTGTCCTTAAAATTTCTGTTTTATGAATATGTGATTTTCATAAAAAAAGTTTCACTTTAGTAGAAATGACGAAATAAGGGAAACATCGGTGGCATTCAACCTGTTAAAGACGCAAGTTACGAGATTTCATAATTTTAAGTACTTTATTAATTTGAAAAAATTTTTTTTAAGTAATATGAAAACTTTTCTTGAAAGTAATATATAATGAGACTTAATGCTCGTAAGTTTTAGAGGGGGCGAAGAAATTGACCGGTGATAAACCACGTAAAGAGAGAACAGCATTTACGAAGCAACAGGTCCGTCATCTGGAGTACGAATTTGCGCACAGCAATTACCTAACGCGCTTACGTCGCTATGAAATTGCAGTTGCACTGGACTTAACGGAGCGTCAGGTAAATTAAATTGATAGTTTAATTAAATTCGAAATCCATCATGAATATCGACAGTTGCGAAATTTAGTGTAGTTAGCACGAGAATCTAGTTCGATAAAAGATAGTATATCTATAATATTATGTATTTGATAATAAATTATGTTCGTAGGTAAAAGTATGGTTCCAAAATCGACGTATGAAATGGAAAAGGACAAAGGGAGGCTTAGGAAATGGACAAGACAGAAATGGAGTTTCTTGACGAATTAACATTTCAATTTATGTTTTAAGGAAAATATAATTGTACATATTATTCTATACAATGTCATACAATCTGAAAATGCATATGGTGTTTATATAATACTAATATCTTGAATGTAGGTGCTGGAATTATATAAACATGTTTGGTTGTTTCTCTTAATTAATAAAGGAATTTACATAAAAAATATTTATAATGAGTTTGTTAACTAGCTGTATCTTGTACAGGTGTAAATTTTATATCATATCCTTTGTCTTTCAATTTCTTTTCTAAACTAGACAATTTGGACACTGTACTCTGTACAAAACTTGCATGTTCCTTTTCGCTTAACTTTGTATTTCTGCTTTTATTTATTATCTTTCTATTCCTTAATTTTGGATAGTACTCTTTAGTCCATTCTTTGCCAATGAAAAAACCCTTATGTAGTTTCTCTGGCGGTATATAAGTAGCTAGAAGAAAAATATTTATTATTAAATTAATTCCGATATGAAAGATTCTAAAAATGTCTACCTTTCAATAATCTGCCACACATTAAATAGTTATTCATTGTCTCCGCTGCTATTTTTGCCACCTGTGGAAATTCGAATTCCACGTATCCATAACCACGGCTTTTGCCAGTCTGAAAAATAATTGTTTTTCATACAATCCAGTCATATAATTTGTTTCTCCTTTTGGTAGAGATTCTTACATTCTTCGATCGAACAAGTCGAACTCTAGTTACTTTCCCGAATTGTTTAAAGTAGTCTCTCATTTGTTCTTCATAAAATCCATGAGGTATATGCCCAACGTATACTATACCATTCGTTCTTTTTAGTGGTTTACTTATCGTTCTTCGCCGTTTGCGCTCTGTGATCGATGACACTTTCTTCTCACGAACCGGCACAGAATCGGTTACTTCCCAATTTGCATTCTTTTTCTACAACAGTATATAAATATTCCAAATGTACGAATTTCTTCTATCGAAGAATACCGTCACACTTAGGTTATGTTTGCACGTGATTCCTAACCTGAAGGACTTTCTTAACAGTTTCCAATGCTGTTGCAACTGTTGATTCTTCTTCATCTTCCGGCGTTTTTCGTTTAACTTTTATAGCTTTTTGCAAAGGTGGAATCCTTACTGCATTTGCCTTCTTCTTTATTTTCATTTCGGATAATGTGTCTTTTAAAACACTGCAAAGAAAACACGGTACGCTTCTAGATCACAGAATATAGCGTAGTAAGTATAATGCCAACAGATGGCAGTGAATGTTGAATTTTATATGGAGCGTAATTCTAAATCGATTGACTTTTTTGTGAATGAATAGGTATTTTTATGTTACTCGTTATTTAAGAGGATCTAACTCAATGAAAGCAGAATATATGCAATGGATATCGAATACTTGTCAAACGGCCACTAAATGTAATTGTCTTTCTTGTTTATAGGTATATACGATGTACAATTTCTACCAGAATGAATATCTATGGAAATCAATTTGTAGTAAACGTGCATTTCCTAATTTTGATAGACTTAATTGGTTATCTACTTGGCAAATAGAATTTTAACGAAATAATTGATTTTATAATATTAACATACTTTTATTATAAGATACTTGTTACGAATGTTATTACTTTGCGCTCATTTAATCCATTAAGGACCAAGCATTGAAATAACAGAAATATTGTAAATGCGACTATTTATTTATTTAAGATTACATAAAAGTAGATATAAATATTATAAATTTTTATTTTTTTATTTTTTCTCCAAAGTTTCAAAAATTGTAGGACTTAAGGTGATGAACAATTCGAGAACAAAAGTGCATAAATTAAGCCATTGGTATGTTCTTTTACTATGGCATAGGTTCAAATATAAATTAAATTAATCCGATACCCGAAAAAAAATAGAAGTGAAATAGAAGCTTTGGGCCTTAATGGTTTAACATGGTCAGTCCGGCGCAATTTTTCAAATTTTGCACGATGAGTCGGCATATGATTGTAATTAGTTTACTCTTCAGCCACTAACTTCTTTACTTTTTATTTACGTTGCCAATTAATTGGCTTTTAGTTTATCGCATCAGTGTATTTGCAATATTATAAGTTATGATTCAGTTGAATAAATTTTTTGAAATACATAAATTGTGTGGCGTACTGGTGGTCACAGCCGGGTTGCATATTAAACTACTATACTGTTTTTGATAATGATTTTAATATTCAATTTATTGGTATAATGTTAATACCAAATACGACCAATGATTATAAATAATAGTATAACTGTGAGAGTGGTTTGAATAATACAAATTTCTGTAAATGCTCGATTATTTTATGTACGAAACATTTCTAACTTCTTCGAGGCAGTTACGCGGAATTTGAGATCCTTGTAAAAAACGAAGTACATGGTAGTTTTTTAGGTTGCCCGATGTAGTTCTTATTTCATATGCAAACTAGTTCTTCGGTGAATATTTTTTGCTCGAAACCCTCTGACCGATGAAATCACCAATATTTTTTACCGATCACAATATAAGTGAAGCATCTGTGCACATCGTTTGAGAACATCCCAAATTTTTGCTATCGGATAAATGCGAAACATTTGGTTTAACAAACCGTAAATATATCAAAGAAATAATATTATACTTCCTTTGGGATGTCTGACGTATTCCCTTTTGATCTTTATAGTAATCCATATTCATTCTTATTAATTTAGTTGCTCGATAAACATTTAAGGAAATTATTAAAATAAACTTATATTACTGTCATAAAATAGTGTTTTAATTACATACTTCTAATTATATTATTTCAGTACTAGTCTCGAGATATACGGATAGAATTTTAATCATTAAAAAGATTCACTTGTGGATTTACAATTTTGTATAATTCTATCAAAGAATTTTTCTTCAAATACAGAATAAACTACTGTGCGGAATAAAGTATTCGTAAGATCATTGAAATCCTCGATCATATTTTCCTTTATGAGAGACATTTATCGGAGTTTTTCATCTGTCATGAAATATGGTATTCCATTATATCTTTTTTTAATATAATACGTTTTTAAATCACTCTAATCCATACCTCTTAATTTAGAGAGGCATACATTAGGTAGAAACAGGTCAAAAAGTTTGTGGGATTTATTATAGCCGAAAAAATAATTTAATCATACTAATACATGAAATGGAATAATAAAATAGATTTACGAAGATCTACTACCTCGAATACTGTTTAACCCTTTGCGGACGGAGGCATTTTTTAATATCGAGAAACAATCAATTACTTAGCGATGAAAAAACACTTTTTCATCGGAAAGACAGTCTGTTAATGTATACAAGTTGAAATTTACTCTTTGTAAAATAAAATTTCAAGGATTATATTTTAATTTTTCAACTCTAACCGTTTATATATGCACCGACAAACTATAACCAATTTTTTTCTCAGGGCGGATATATTCGCCCGTCGTCCGCAAAGGGTTAAGCGTTAAAGATGATCGGTTTCGATATTCTCATCTGAGCTGCAAAGTGAAATAAATAAGTAAATAAAATCCCAATCTCCCAGATTTAATAAAAGTTACATGGAATACGATAATTATCATAAAATTGCCCTTATTTTACAAAATTTAAGTAAAATAAAATATATAATAATAAATACAAATTTTCCAAGAAATTCGTATTGTATGATTTAATTCGAAAAGCATTAGTTTCGTCAGAAATTAAGTTTTGTCCGTCTAAGCATTATGAATCATTGTTATTAAAAAGTAACTAATTGAGTTGTAGAAGTTGTAACTTTTTAAAAGGATTAATCTGTGTTATTATATTTCTTCGGCCTATCTATCAGGCTTTAATAAAGACACATGACAGGATAATACATCCCATTAGCGATAATAGAACAGACAATGCCTGTAGAAAGTCTCAAAAGGACTACAAAAGATTTGACTTACAAATTAATCTTAAAATAGTCCTTTGTTTCATTCATATTGTAGATATAAATATTATATATTAATTTTATAGGTAACAGTGCAACGTTGATAATTTAAGAAATATGACACTCAAGGGAAACTAGAAAGATTACAAATGTGTTCGGAATTCTAAGAAAAGGGTGCTCGAAAGAATACGTCCTTTCCTTTTTAATCTTTGGATACTTTGAATTCAATTACATCCCTTCTTTGAACCAGAGTCCCGTGTTCGCAAAGCAACACAGTACTTTATTCATTTCAATTTAAATTCGTCACCTACTGAAGTAGATGAGTATCTTGACTATGAAATAAACACTTTTTCCACTTGGACTTTTGTCAGCGATACTATTGTTAAA
This sequence comes from Cerceris rybyensis, assembly GCA_910591515.1. Lineage (NCBI taxonomy): Eukaryota > Metazoa > Arthropoda > Insecta > Hymenoptera > Crabronidae > Cerceris > Cerceris rybyensis. The sequence continues at coordinate 21,210,572 of OU342790.1, forward strand.
TACAAGATCAAATTCAACAAGAATACAATGCATCCGGATGTTGTGGACATTAGCTGAAAGTGTACATAATAAAGCTTTCGCGATAAATATACCAAGTAACGTCACAGACTCAGGACCGTGTTTCCTCGAAACTGCGAATTATAATGACTTGAGAATCGCGTAAATTGCATTCCATCGCATAATAAGTCGTAATTAAATCCTGAAACTATACTGCATAGCAGATTTCTATTGTCGTGTCGCTTTGTGTATTTGAAAATCAAATTAAACTTTCTATCACTTGTCAAATTTTGCCGAAATAGTTTTCAGCTTAAAAGTGGAGTAAACCAAAAATATGTCAGAAGAATTTTTTATCTTTCTGTGAGGCTCAAGTTGGTGTGTTTCATATTAAAGAACTTATGATATAATATTCTCTTTAGGCATTTGGAGAGAATATGGAATTTTCATCATTTGTGTTACACACCATAAACGTAGGTAGGGTAACGTTGCGTAAATCGTACCACTGCTTAAATCGTACCTTCTAAATATTAGGAGTAATATCATGCTAACTCTACCTTTTCCGGCAAAACGAGGTATTCTCTAGTCAATCATATTGTTTCACATTGCATTCATCTCCTGCCATTACCGTAGAAAGGCCATTTCTCAAGAAGTAAGTTTATCATAATCTTCGTATAACTTTTTACTGCGTGCTTAGTAGTTCATCTTGCAAGTACATTATTGATAAAATCATGCGTCATATTTTCAAGTCATGTAGTAGCATTTAAAGAGTTGTTTACCGCAAACAAAATCGTTTTAGCTTTAGTCAGTGTTTGGCTATGGTCATTAGAATTATAAAATGTGACGTATCTTAAATCGTACCGGTACAACTTAGGAGTTTACTATTTATTATTATATAACTTTGATTTAAACCTTTCGGTATTACTGCCGCCCATTGACTTTGCTTTAGAATTGTTAATAACACTCGGTTTTGTAATATTTGTGAGGAAGACCGTGAGGAAAATATGATCCAGTGCCTAAAATGCAAAGGATGGATACATTTATGTGCGGGAGTTGACAAAAAAATTAGAAAATATCTTTGTGATCGTTGTTGTAACTAAATGTATAAATAAATTAATCAAGAAAAAGAAAGTTTTATTATAATTGCCCAAATTTAAACGTCGGTACGATTTAACATATTGATTTCCCAAATCGTATAAAGTGCGATTTCATACATTTTATTAATTTCATCCAAAAGAGTAAGTTTGCAAGAAATTTTAATGTAATAAATATCATCAACGAAAACACATGATACTAATACCGCACATAATTTTTATTTTTTCCATAAATTTTACGATTTATACCTATTTTTTTCTTAACGGGTACAATTTACGCAACGTTACCTTATGTGGCTCAATATTTATCAAATACAATTGCGTGTTTCTAGGACTATCAATTAATTATTTAATAATTGCTGTTCTGACTATCATGTGGCTGTCTTTTGCCTATCGTTTCACAAATTTTACTTGATAGTTCTCGTACAGGTGAGACTTCGCGCGATACTTCAAAACTGCCAGGCAACTTCCAAGTTTTTGAGAATTAAAAAGTTCTGCGTGTACCAACGCAACTTTAATATTAAACATTTCACTTTCAAAGGTTGTAAAAAGGTTTCCAGTTAAATCTTTCACTTCCGTTTGCAACGTTATACATAAATCCCAAAAATGAAATTTCACCGATAAATTGTCTTTACATTTCGATCTTCGAATTACAAACGTTCGACAAAGTTTCGTGCTTTTCTCTGTAGGAAATATTTAAATGCTGTACATTTAAAAACGTTAAAATGCATGAAGCAAAATTCTCACACGTATATAAATGGAAAATACACAAGTTAATTAAAAACTTACGCGACTGAATGTCCCCATCAAGGCATATATACCTATACAGGATTTTATTTTAGAACTGAGTTTTTTTTTTAATCCGCGGTAAATAAAAAGAACATTTAAAAAAGCACATAGGAATATTTAAACAGTAATTAATAATAATTTCTCCTTTCGACTTTCACCTTTCGTCATTCACCTTATTCTGTTGATCACTTATTCACGACTCCATCTCGGTTCTTCGCCATTGCAAAAAACAACAAAGCTCGCAAACAGTCATTCATTCTACGTACTTTTATACGGATCATTCATTCTCTCTTTTTTTTGTCTTTTTTTCTATCTTTTTCATATATATATGTATGTATGTAACATGGTTATGTATGTCAATTTGTTGTTATTTTGTATTTTTTTAAGCTTCGATTTCTATATCCATTTCATCTCGAATAAGAGAGTTTTAAGTGGATTCCGGAACGCCAAGGTTGCAATTAGTATCCCCCTGATATACATATTAATCTGTGAAAATTTCCTAGAGGTGACTGGAGATATGATCTCACAATCACACTCACTTTATTGCGAGTCTGAGCCTTTACCTCCTGACCTATCACAACCTGCTTAAATGTTACGGTCATTTCTCCTAGGACTTACTATTTTAGGCAGGGTCCGAGCCACCAACGCTGTAATCTATAAACATACAACATAAAATTTCCTGGAGATTACATGGAACTTGAACTGAGGCGCATTAATTACTAATTTAATAATAATAAATTACTTAATTAATTACGCGTCTTTATTTCGTGACTCGTCATTGTCCCAGAAATTGAAAGGGTTAATTTGACTACACCCTAGTATTTCGACAAGTTCCAAGACACCGAGACTCTAACATATTAAATAATAATTATATAAATAACTTATAATAATAATTTAGAGAAATGTCCCAGAAGCTGCGAAGTATCCAGCCACAAACTAATTGCAAATCCGACTCTTTACCTCAGAACCCATCACAGCTCCATGAATTTCAACGGCTATTTTATCTACACCGTAGTATTTCGACATGCTCCAAACCACCGTAGCTCTAATATATTATACAACTAGCTTAAAGTTCCCGTGTTTCGCTACGGTTTAATCGAAACTAAAAAAAGAAACCTTAAAATTTCGAATTTTGAAAAATCCTTTCTTAGTGGGTGCTTATACCCTAGAAGGGACGCTCATGCAAAATTTCAAGTTTCTTGGTCAAGTAGTTTCGGCTCTGCGTTGATGAGTTCGGCCCGTACTTTAACCCCCCAAAACCCCTCCTAAAATTTCGAATTTTTCAAAACCCTTTCTTAGTGAGCACCTAAGACCCAAGGGGAAGGTATGTTCCAAATTTCATTGGAATCCGTTCTGTGGTTTTTGAGATTTCGTGATGAGTGGATGAATGAGTCAGTCAGTCAGTCAGTGGTATTTGAGCTTTATATAATAGAAGAAGATATAATAATTTAGGAAAAATCGCCCACATCTGGCGGCGTATTACATTGTCAGGTCCATTACTTGAAAGTCCGATCTGTTATCTCCTCAACCACCATTGGATCATACTTATCGGAGAATATCGACTCATGGCAAACACAGTACGAAAAATATGTGTGGACACGTGGATGTCGAACGTCCCAAGAGACGAACCCGCCGTACGTTCAGGATATCCAAATACATACAGAATCTACGTAAATCAAAGCTTACCGAGAATGTTGATATTCGGTTTCAAGTACTCCATGTGTACTCTAGTACTTTAATGTGGGCCGTTGCTGCTTTAGAAAGGGAACTCATCGGATGTAATTTGTCATGCAAACAATGGAAAATGGTTGGGTATGGTGTTTTATATCAGTGGTGGATATTATCGTAATTGTAATCGCCTTGGTACTGTTATTATTAATGAGAGTTAAGTCTCACTTTGCCAAGAGAGAGTATATATATAGCCTTTTTTCATCTTCATTTTTGTGTCACCTTCATAAATCAGGATCGTCTTATGGAAGAGTGTTAGGCAAGTTTTTTCGTCGTTTTAAAGGATTGCCCCGAGGTCATTAAAGTCCTTTTTTTGCTAGAGTTTCTTTTACAATATTTATGATAGTGACGTGATAAATGCGGTGTTACTGTTATTTTCGTAGACGTTTTCTTATCGTAGAGTGCTTGTATCGTTATCTTGAAATTAATTTGAATTATAAATTTAAAATCGTAGAGCAATACCGGAAATCTTGTAACATATTGTTGACAATTATGTATTCTTAGTGTTTTAGAACTTACTTATCCAAATATTGATTATTTTTGGATTGGAATTATTTAGGCAATTTTTTTTTTCATCGATTTATTATCGAATGCTAATTAAGTGAACTGTAGGCTAAGAATATTCAGTTCATTACTCGTGTTTTATAGGTAGAACAGTAAAGAAATTTGTACAATTTCCAAAAATAAGTAGAATGAAAATTATATCGTAAAAGTCTGTTGTAAATCTTCTCGTGTTTCGCCTGGAATTTTTCAAAATAGATCGCACACGTATATCTTTCATGGTGACGCCACGCTAAAAGCTTCTTCATAAATTACGACCGATTGAATACGAGTTTTCTCCCGGCTTTTCGCACGAGAGGATACCCCATGGGACAACTACACCATGTGTACGTCATCATTCAAAAGTGAAAAGACGATTGTGTCTTCTGGTGTGCGTAGAAAGTATTTTCCTTTGAATTATGAAATATTAATATCAAAGTATTAAAACGATCCATGGAATTGTTGTAACAACTTCTTCCAACGAAAGTGTAGAGTTACTTTTTCTATCAAAATATTATTCTTTATCGATTACCTGTCGTTCTTTCATTACAAATTTATTAATGTTAAAACTACCGGTGATTAATCCAGGAGATCTAGACATACTAGATAAATAAGTTTGAGGGAGTGGAACGTGGAGGGAAAACAGATCGATCAATTTCATGGTTAATATGCTGCACCATACTCACAAAATCTAAGAAAATACACCGTTACAGATTAGATTAAATTTGATGAAAAATTCAAATAAAGAGGCTCGAAGAAACATTTCGGCGAAAAGAGAAGAGAACATCGTGCATGTACTTTAATTCTTTGCAGTCCTCTGTTGAATTGTACTTGACACAGCTTTCTATTTGATTTTACTTTCTGGCAATTTAATACCGTCTTCCCAATTGCATAATGATTTTGTAATATCACCAAAATATCCGTCAGTATCTGTATTTACTGCTATCACTAAAGAAACTGAATAACTAATGATAGCAAATATTGTGAAATTAATTTTATTTAGCTTACTACAAAATCAACAAAATAATTTAGACCGCAAAGGGTTAATCAAACCATGGAAAATTCCAAAGCCTACTTTACATTAGATACAAATACAATTACACAAAGATACAACATATTCTCATAAAATATTAAAATTCTTAACCCCAGAAATATCATTCTAATTATTATAAAAAAAAAAAAAACAATTAAAGGGTCCCTATGTTCAGTTACAGACCACATTGACCACAAAAATAATTTACCTTGAATTTACCAACGGCTAAATAATTTATCCGTTATCACGATTTACATTAAATACAAATACCATTACTCAAAGGTACAACACATTCTCATAAAATATTAAAATTCATAACACCAGAAATATTATTCTAATTATTATTTAAAAAAATTGAAAAGTCCTTATGTTCAGTTACAAACTACATTCGCCACAAAACTAATTTACCTTGAATTTACCAACGACTAAATAATTTATCCGTTATCACGAAAAGGTGTGATGAAAACTACATACACAGAAAAAAAAACATGCAGAACTAAAAAGACCTCGAAAGCCAAGTATGAAAGTGCATGTCGCGTGCAGCAAAGGTCCGATTAAATAGATATATCCATCGCCTGTGGAGCAGCCCGTGCATTGTTCCTCCTATCGACCTGATAAATCGATGAACACGTTGATATTCATTAATGCCCCGATATTTACTTTATCAGCTGACATTTGTTTCCAAGCGAACGCTTGGCTCGGAAGAAACGAGCAAGGTGTTGAGAGGGACCGCAAGGGCGCAAGTCGTTGCGCAGGCCTCTTTGAATGAACGCGATTTTGAAGCTTCAGTACGTCCGACGTGGTTCTTGAATGCGGTGCATCGTATATCGCTGTGCTATGCAATTCCGACAATTTCGATATCGTATAGGCTCAGTCGAACGTAAAGATTGAAAATTATTTTTCATTTTTACCATCGATAAATATGTGGTACATTTCGTCCGTACGATACATTAAAATAAAACCAATGTATTTATTGAATGATAACATCGAGTGGAATTCAAAGTGTTTGATTTTAAACTTTCACTTTACTTTAAATTTGAACATTGACGGATGTATTAGGTACCGTTTGAGTCGAAATTAACAACGAACTGTAGATAAAGTGACGTTGACTAATAACATCGATATTGTGCAATTTACATAATGTTATACGTTTCACCGGCTCTCGGAAATGATAAGTGTACAATGAATTTCAAACAGTGCCATTTGGAATTGTTTTACCGGCGTATATGGTCCAATTAAATGACACGTTTATGAGAATTCACTCCTGGTTTTCCGCGTGTTAACGTGAATATATCTGCCGCTGTGAAAGGATGGATCTCAAACGTTTGTAATTTGTGACACAATTTTGTTCTGCTCGAAGAAAGAATAATACTCGGCGATGATAGAAAGTGTACATAATAAAGGAATACAAATTACTGTACCGTTAAAATCAACATTTTTAAAGTCTTCGTTGTTAATACAAAGGGTAAAAATGAAACTTTACGTGCCCGAGGGAACACTAAACCCCAAGTTTAACGAGGAAATTTAATACATTATTAAATTATACTTGTTCCTTTTCAAACGTGATTTCCTATCCGATTTTTTTCTATCGGATCTCAAAGTAAATTCAATCGTTATACATTTTATTCTAAGCGCCGATACAACATTTTCAAAGGAAGGAGCGTCAGCTAGAACTAATATCGATCAATGCTAAAATAAAAATGCACTCTCGGTGGAACTTTACGCGAAGGAAATATCCTCGTGAAGTGTATTCGGTGAAAACACTCGGAAGGTTATCAGAAGAAAGACGTTTCCTCTAATCGCTTACATTAAACAAACGGCGTGAAAATATTGATGAAACCTTTCCTTGTGGAACTTAATCCTAGGATAAATCTTTGAAGAAAACTTTGGAGTCTTATCACCTTGACTGACTTAAATAATTGGTTGCGGATTACTTGTGAATTGTTCGTAAAAATTCTCAAACTCTCAACGAACTCGTTTCTATTTGCCTCGTGAAGATACCGGGAAGGTGATTCCATAAATATGAGTAGTATGATGCCAGCTACTTTGTATAACTGCAGTGCAACTATACTTGAGCGCAACATCACGTTCCTGCTTAAACTAAATCAGACAGAGCTTCTAAATATTCTGAAGGACGCTTTAGATAAATCGACCCAGAGAGACGTTTTGCGTAATGCTCTCTCCGACTGTCTCTTTGTTTATCAAGAACGACCATTTGATTTGCCATGGTGGCAGAAGTTGTCCTGGTCGTTGATATTCGCGGCGATGTTAGTTGTCGCGACAGGAGGCAATATCATTGTCATGTGGATCGTTCTCGGTAAGAATTGTCTTTTCTCCATCATACCAAACGAAACGAAAACAGGTATTGAAATTTCTTTTCATTTCGATCTGTATGATCTTACGGTAAGTTTGAAGAATACTTTTACTGTGTTTTCTTATGTTTTATTCGGTGTCCAATTATGGAAAACAATTAGGATTTTTTTATTTCAAATATTTCCTCTATACTTTTTTCTAGTTTCATCTTTTAATCGTTAAGAGCTCTCTGATGTTTGGATAAAAAAAATTTGGGAAATTTTATATTGGAATTGTCAACGATTAATACTAAATATTTAGACGTACTAAATGAATGTTTTGAAATAAAACTGTTGAAGGAAGGAAGAAGATTTATTCGTTTGATCGTTCATTTTTTTCGGGACAGTTGCATAAAGTTTGCGGAATTATGACATTAAAAAAAAGTGCCGATCTTTTAATTTAGTTATTCTGACTGCTTTGGTAGATTTTGTGTTATTGTAAATTTAAAGATTATAATATGTACTTAATATCAGTTTGTCGAAAAGTTTATTCTAGTTAATTGTACAATAAATTGTAAGTATGTGAATGTTCGCGTTGTATTCGGTGGTCATAGAGAATGTTTCAATGGGTTAGTTGTTAAGTCAGTTTAATGTAATTAAAGTATATTTATAGGATTTTCTAATTTCATTCCGTTAGGAAGAAAAGAGTAAAAATTTTTTCGTTTTAAGAATCAGGAATGAAGAGAAGTGCATGAATGTATTTCTTTGTTGATTGAACAGGCATGAAATGAACGAGCAAGTTCGAAATATTATGGCTAAAAGCAAAAAACCTTTGCTATAGTGATTTAGAATTGTTATAAAACTACTAATATTATTACAAATTTTCTAAAGAGATTAGTTACCTTATTTGTTTGATTTTTATTTACTTTATTCTAAATTTATATGGAAAAATAAATGTAAAACTCCAATACGCGTTAATCTTGTTATAAATACATACATGTGCAGATTATTGGATATTGTTCAATAAACGTATGTAATCATCGTGACACTAATTGATCGTTAACTGAGTTCGATACAATATTCATTTTTGTTGAGTTTTTCTCAAATTAACGAATAATTAAAGTGAAACGGCTTCCAGATAATGAAATAATTGTATACAATTGCATAAGTTAATTGTACACGCTGATACTTCAAAACGAACTGAAAAATATTAATTGATACAAAAATCTCCACGTGCAACTTTACAAAAATTAAATTATAGATTCTTTTATCTCAAAAGTTTTAGTCTATTTTTAAAGAAAGCACATATAGTCCAATAAACAAGTAGAAATTGACATTAATATAATAACTATGTTCCAAGTGATGTTACCGAGGAACTAATCTTCTCATTACCATTTATTCGAAAGTCTAATACGTAATTAAAACAGTAACTGGACCGGCATTCTTACGTCATAGTATCAATACCATCGATTAGTAGAAATGCGCACAGAAATTGATGTAATTTAAAATGCTGAAAAATTATCTTGGTTAAACACGAACAGTATGCCATCTTGCACACGACAGTCACGACAGATGTAATTTCTCCATCCAACCGTGCAAGATATATAAGAAAAGACGGAGTTGAACAAGATAAGAGAAGGGAACCCTTTATTATTTTGAGCAAATGTTTCAGAGATTTGTCTGAAAATCTACAACGATGGAGAAGGTTCTAATGGTACTGAAAGGGTTAAATTAGCTGGAAATGATAACAAAGAAAATCGGGCATGCGATTATGTTTCACATGTTTTGTATAACGCTTGAAATATTGAAATTCCAAAAATAAGTTTTTTTGTTCAAAGTAAGTATACTTGTATTGATTTCTTAACCCTTTTAGTGCCTGACGACGATATATCGTCGTTAGCAATAGTGCTAACACTGGTCATCGAAGAGTTAATATTCAGTTTCCAATACGATATCAGAGTAATTTTGTGACAAGTAATTGTAAATACACAATTTATGCTCTATATTGCGTGTTCTATATGAAACTATTGCCAAATGACAATTCTTTTTATTCGCAACTACATTTTTTTTAATTCGATCAATTTTTTCGCTCGACACTAAAAGGGTTAACCCCCTATGGGCCGAATTTTCTGGGATATCTGAAGATTACTTGCACGATAGCACGTTAGAAAATAATGAAAGTACTATTACAAATAATAAATGTTACTTGATTTTATAACGTTGGATTGTAAAGAGTTCCATGGTTTTGATGAGTTAACTTGTAATAATTGAGAAAGTTAAAAAATCGATTTTGAAAAATAAAAGCTTGGATTTGTTTTGTGTTACTTCAAAGCTACAAGGGCCCATAGAGGGTTAACACTAGGTCTACCAAGTTAGTCGTACTAAATTACTCTCAATGTTTTTGTAAATGTGCCAGAAATTTCTAAAGCTATCTTTTTTCCTTTAATTTTCTACCTTGGTAGACTGTTAATGATTAAATTAATTGAGATTTTTGCCTTCTTCCGTTGTTTCTTCTATCATTTTAATTTGCTATTTTTAAATATGTCGGATTAAGCGTTGGTAGATCTAATGTTAACAAACTTTCTCTTTATTATAAGTTTCATAGTTAAATGCATTATTAAAGCTCATGATAAGACAATGCATAATGACTTTCGAAGATTGAGTTCATTGCTATTCATTATACCAAGTCTAACGAAGAGAAATAAATCTGACATTTAATAATTTCCATTGTAGTCAAATACTGTAATATTAATATCTCGTTACTTAATTTCAAAATAATACATTTTCATTTGTTTCAATGATACACTACAAACAAGTGCTGCAAAGATTTAATTCTGCTATCGAAAATGGTAAATCGTTCAAAACTCTCCCATTGTTCGAGTCATAATTTACAATTTAAGCTTTTCAGAAAATCAGCGTCCTTACGAATCGTTATTCATTCTACATCTATTCTTACATTCATATATTACGAATTTTGTAAGAAAGGTTTTCACACAATGGCATTTAACAATTCAAATTTCCATGAATTCACGAGAATATTATACTCTTATAACTCTTTAAAAAAGAAGGCTCGTTATTAACATTACCAAAATATTAACAAATACTCGACAATCAATAATTCTACGATAGAAATTAAACGATCTACAATTAATCAAGCAACCTGTTTCAAAATTGAGCTGAGTCATAACGTCGTTCTCCCAAACAATTTTCCCGTTTTTTTTTGCAAGAAAAGAAAACAATATTACAAAAAATCCGAATTGCCAAACATACAGGGTGTTCCAAAATTATATGTCATGGCTTGGATGGGTTTTTCTACACCTTCGACTGAATGGAGATTTGTGAAAAAAACCTGCCGCAAGCTTAGCTTCGTTTACGTCGCCTCTGCTTTAATTATTGGCAAAATTTTAATCGTGGAGGCCTAATTACAAGTTAATTTACAAGAGAACGGTTCGTTTCTGACCCATGGTTCCTCTCAGACATTTTGCCTACGTAAGAAGGCGAATACGATGAGCCGATAAAAAAAAAAATTGCTACCCATTCCCGAATTTTGCGGCCCGTTTATTTCGAAAATCTCCATCGATTCAGAGGTATAGAACGACCCCTGAAAGCCATGACCATTAATTTTTTTACACCCTGTACATGAAGAAACTGAAATTACTGATCAGCAAGTACTACTTTTCAACATTGACAGGATTGAGGATGGGTTTTAGGGGAAGGGACTTTTATCGAACATCTCGAGTAATCCGGGTGAGAAAATGTCCATCCACTAGAAGTCGAAAAAGTGAAATTTGACGCGGCTGAAAGTTCAATATACAGAAAAGCACAGTCGAATTGTGACGTTTCGTTTAAGGTCGACTTTATAAAAAGAAATTGCGCACGGTTAAATCGCCGAGGAATTTTAGGTGGACCAGATTGCAGGGTTTTTTTTTCGTCGGCGTCGTTGTACTTTATGATAAGTACTGCTCACTGGAGACTTTCGCAACAAAAGGGCGTTAGAGAATGTAAGGAAAGCTACATCGATATGATTCTTTCGGTGTTGCTTTTGTTGAGTGGAGAGAGATTCTCCCAATTCATACTGTTTATAAGTGAAAATTTTCCTTTCACACTTGTATCTAATATTTCTTTCTCGTTTTCGGACAAACGTATTGTATTTTACTTATTCTTCTTTTATTGTATACCTACATGTGCTTTTATGAAGGAAGACATGAAAATTGAATTAAATTGTAACTCTCTTTCAGATAAATATTATATTAATATTAATGACGTGTTAAAATACATATGTAAATAATAAAAGATTATTATCATGCGACGTAATGGTTTGTACCACTTCATTACTTGATTGATATTAATTCGGGGATTTAATTTACAATAATAATAGTCGCAAAGACAGCGTACCTTGCTTGATTAAAATACTCGGAAACTCTTCATGATAATGAATTATTACGCTTGAGCACAATCTTCGTTGTCAAAAGTTACTTATTACATTGATATCGTGTTAGTAAGCACAGGAATAATTGTTATACATTACCATCTATCTGATATAGCATATCTCTGTACCTTTGATATTTAAATTCTGATATTTCTCTCATTTAACACTACACTTTCGGATGTTGATACACCTATTTTTCTGAAGTGAGTCAATTTGACTCATACAAGAAAATTGAAGTTTTTTGTAAAGAAAATAGTTCCAAATCAATTTCAATGAAAGATCTATTATTACAAAATTAACTAATCAATGTATTATATATACATAGTAATCAAATTATGAGTGAGCCAAATTGACTCCGTAAATCTAATGTTAATTGAAATATCATTTCATTTTTCCATCGTCAGATGAAAATCATCGTAAACTCTTTGTAATAATAAATTATAACATTCCCTTGAAACCATCGTCCTTGAAATTTCCTTAAGTTCGTAATATCACATCAGTAAGCACTGAAACGACATTAAACTCAACTCCGTTTCAGTAATTGCATACTTCCGTTCATTTAATAATAAAGCTGTAATATTTCCGTCAATGTAATTTTTGCAACTTTAAACAACGGCAAAAAATCACCCTTGATTATAACACCATTAAGGAACATCGTCTAGGTAATTTGAGATCAATGAAAGGCATTAATTTCACCTTTTCTCGGTAGAGGATAGAATATTATGGCCCTGGCTAACTTGGCCGGTAAATAAGTTTCAAAGAACGATTACTCCTTGAAGAGAGGCGGAGGATATGAAATAAAAGTTTATACGACACGGTCACACGTCGAACTTCGTGAGTGCGAGGCTGAAGAAAGTCGATAGTCGTGATTACGTTGTTCCGCGGTATTCGCCTGCTTTCGTTAAAATCTACGTAAGTTTGTAGTAGAATTTCACGGAACCCTCGAAAAGGGAACTCGAAAGCTAAGCTGGAAATGATTTGCGGTATCTGAGAGACTCAAATGATGAAGTTTCTTCGGAGCTTTTGACCGGCGCCGCACGTTCAAAGTTTCGTCAGATATCTGCTCGAATGACATCCTTAAAAACTTCAAGAGCGAAATAAAAATGGCGTTAACAAAAAGTACTTGTCGCATATTATTTCATAATTATTTCACACCATTCGTTTCGATATTGCATGAGTTTGTTTAACTGATTGACTTGAAACATACAATTTTTTTCCAGATTGTAAAAATACGCATTTATTATAAACTGATTAGCCTCCTTGTAAAATATTAACGTGGAATCTAGCACAGTAATCATTAAAATTTAATTCATAGTTTACTAAATTGTTATTATACGTTCAATGTCATACCATTATTTTTTTTTACGGAAAACATTATAACGCGATGGTACTAGTTTAACGAATATAGTTTTGATGTAGACATAAATACGATTCGCAAAATTACGATTGAACTACTTGTTTGATATATCCTATAGTATTAAAATAAATTCAATTTTAAAATGATAACCAACACCATAAAATACTTAGGTATAGATAAACAGCGTGATCGTATTATTAAATTTCGTTGGCAACCTTTCTGAACGGATACGATACGATTTCTCTATCCCCCGATTTTCTAGAATTGAATTTGACCAGCTTCGTTGGCTCGTAATTGGATAACCAGAAACTTCTTTCGAGAGATTCACTGATTCCCATACTTCACTTCACACTTATATCAATTTCATCGTATAACAGATACAAGCGTATCATTTCATTCATTCTCCCCTTTTCAATTTCTTTTTTTCTATGTAAGAATTCTTAAGAATCAAAACGTTAACTTCCTACTACCACACAAAAATCCATAAATTCGTAATTTCGCATCAATACTGATTTCACTGTCAGATTAAGGAAGACGTAATGGCTTTCAGCCGCTTGTTAGAGAATTTCCATTTCAAATGGAATAATCGATAAATCCAACTTTAACCGCGATTTACGCAGATGTCAGTGATTACCAAAATGCTATGTCTTTAATGCTCGATATATGAAAGTACACTCCGATGCTGTTGCATTGAGAAAATAATGCATTATTTGGGGAAATAAAAAGTGTACAGAGATAAGAATTGATTCTTAAATCTATGAAAAGTAGAACTTTCCTATCTTTCCTTTTAGGGAAACCTCTCACTGTTATCATGACAGCAGTCATCAAAGTCTGGTAATAAAATACACTACTGCAGTGCGAAGGTTACATCTATCCAAGCTGATGTCCTGCAAATAATGGGAATTGTCTTTGCTTTTATCTCTTTCACTTCGTGCAACGTTATTGCTACTTTGATGTTTTGATAAAAAGCCAGAAATAAAGACTCCTTTAGCGGTTCCATAAACTTCAATAACACTTGGAAGATGTTGGCTTTTTGTTATTATTAATTGAATAAAATTGAAATTTTATATTTTACAGTTCTTCACGTATATGAATGATGAAATACGGATAGATAAAAATATCAATGGTAAATATTTGACGACGAAAAAGGATATTAAAATATAGCGGACGGACGGAAATCTAAACAGTTCAATGTATCATCAGATATTAGGTAATATCTTTTAAAAAGTTTCAAATGAAAATAGAACGAAGGTTGCGTAAAACAGAAATGAGCTGGTTTTTTGAAAGTGGTATGAGTCCACTTTTTAAAAAAACTAAGTTAACGGTAATTTTAATGAGCTATAGACACCTTCTCTCCATAGTTACAATCACAATTTCAATAGAGTTCTATCTTGACATAAAATAAACAAAAACAGTTTTGCTGTACAATTCTATCGCACAAATATTTCTTTTGAAAGTGGAATAAGTCCATTCCTAATAATTATAATTAAAACAACTTTCTTATTGCAATTATTATTGATCATTGCTACTTCAGTGCACGCTGCTCGTTAGCAGATATCACTTATCTAGTGCTAGTGTATTAAAAACAACATTGTTAACAAGATAACGGTGTAATGGCGAACGATGCGATTCGCGATCAGGATCCACCAAACAAAAGAGAACTTAAACTTTTAGGACTTTCGGACTTTTTTATTATAAAATTAGTATGGAAGAAAATGCTCCATTTAAAACAATTTTTTTATTTGGAAAAAAGGGAAGACCAAAAAACCTCAGCAAAATTAATATGTTACCACTTTATAAAACTACGAGCATAACAAGAGAGAAATATAACGATATGATAAGTTTATTACCTTATATACCGCCTATTCACCATAAATACTTCAATATGCTAACTGTAAAAGAAAACTAAGTTTAAAATATCTTTTTTTTATTTAAAGATCTTAACGAAGTAATTTTCATTTTTATGTTTTTAATATAACTGAAATAAACTCTTAATAAATTTGGTTATTCGTGTATTTAAATGTCTTCATTTTAACTATTACTTTTTACATAAAAATTCATTTCAGTAAAGCTTTTATGTCTATAAAAATGTGGACTTAAATTTGCTCCTGTTTTTATTTCTTCTAATATGTTATTTTTGAAAGTGGTATAAGTCCATGTGGAGCTAAAAAAATCGTTTATTTTTTCAAATAATTTTAGTAATTATTATTTCATAATAAAATTTAAAAGGTGTATTGTGTAAAAAAACATCACTCGAATTGATTAAAGTTGGTCAACATTTTTAAATTGATTCAAACGCAAACCCTTAAATATCTCGATATATGAAAAAATGGACTTATACCACTTTCAAAAAAACCATCTCAAATCTAGATTTTGTAAAGAATTTGATGAACTTTTCTGAATTTCGTGTCTGAGTGTTGTTGACCCGATTTCGCATTATAATTGAACTGTTATTTTGAAATATTTTCCCTGCCTATTTTCATGAGAGTACCTACCCATTACCGAAAATCAGGGATTTTCGGATTATTGGGTAGCTTCCAGATCGCTTCTTTTCTGGAATTCCGTTTCTTACCATTGCTGACACGATTTCAGATTATAATTTGACTCTCTAGATCGTTGGAATGCAGCATTTAGATGATTGGAGAAATTCTTTTCATCCGTTTTTATGGGAATCCATTTCCCCTGGTTCAAAGTCGCATTTTTGGAGATCAACTTCTTCTCTGAACTTTCCTTTTCTTCGCTGTTGTTAACCCACGTTATAATTTTATCCCTCGAATAGTAAAGACGTAAAATCTCGGATATAAGGGGTAGTTTTTTAGCTACTTTTTCCCTTAAACCCTATCGTTCCTAAAACAATGGTTTGCAAAAGGTCATCTCTAGATCATATTTTTCCTGACATTTTGTTTTTCACCATTACCAATACTATGCGTATTACATCGTTTTCCTATGTACAGTAATAAGACAAAAGTTTGAAAATTTAATGAGGCTCATACATTTAACCCGTTGCCGCACACTTTTAATTTGACGAAAGTGCTCAGAAACACGCACGAAAATATTTCGAACCTTTAAAGCATGAAAAATCGCACAAAAAGAACAATTGATATGTTATCTGGAATGTTACATTTTTTTTCGGTGTATTACTGAGTAACTAACAAATAAATACATTAGTAGAAAAATGTGCAGGACGGCTATAGCCGCCATTTGCGACAACGTGTTAAACAAGTTTTAGTTAATTTTGTAAAATTTTGTTAGAGAACATTGAGACTTAAATAGTGAAAGGAAGTATTTTTACGAGATTCCATATTGAATTGATTCAATGGAAAGAACAAAGTCTTCGACTAGGAAAATATCTGCTAGGTGTGGCGAAAGTATCGGAATATATGGTGTAATATCGTAATTTAATGTGATACTTTATTATGTAGTACAATATAAGACAGTATATAACAGACTTTTGCATTTTTCCACCAGGTACGAAGGTACGCATCGATAAATTCAGGAACGTCGTACTTTTTATGAACGAAGTTCCTCTCCCATCTCTAAAATCGTACGATAAAGTCGATGATTTAATTCTTTCCAAAGTATCGTTAACCCTTTTTTTTATATCGTACGGGGAAATATGCAATTTAATCTACCAAGTGGCTGTATAAAAGTCTTATCTATACGTAGACAAATTTTATAATGAACGAAACACGTAATAGGTTCGTTATTAAAATTGTATCATAAAAATTGAATGAGAAACGATTTTGTAATAATCCAAAAATATTATCTATATGAAAAGAATTTATTCGACATGATTGTAAAAATTAAAATCTCAATAACATATTCTATTGAAAAAGTAATAAACCTTTTTTCAAATTAACACTTAATTTTCTAAGATTTCTAAAAGACTACCTGACATTTGCATCATTTTATTTTTTTAGTGCCAAGAAGGATTATAAATATAACATTAACACTAACCATAAAAGTGCTTTATGTATACTTATTCTTAGCGGGTCGTTCGACTGGTTATGAAATAATAATGACTCTCTGAAAAAAATATCAGAGATTAATGGGAATAATATTTGATCACCCGTGATACGAATTATAATATGACTATTGTCAATAAAATTGCTAAGATTATATTAAAAATTGTATAATTACAAAATTTCTATTTTTAATACCGTTTTAAACAATGATGACAGAAATGAATAAAACGTCGGTATTAACAAACATTTCGTCTAACTTTTTTACATGTGGTATATAATTGGATAGCCGAAAGTACCTGTTACCAGAGAAGAAATAAAAATACGAACGACCATTTACCCGGCACCGTATAACATCGCACACGTTGTTCGAAAAGCTTCGTAGAGTTTCTCTATGGGGGAAAAACTTTGAGACTTCTACATGAGCTTTGTCAGCCTCGCCTATCTTTTACTATCCGATACACCGTATCTTCGTATATTTCTCCGGAGACGAAAGCAATTCAATGGCACGTAATAGACACGTGGTTGAAACTGTCGTATTGAGTGAAAAATATAGACAGAAAACGTATGTATTTTTATGTATGTAGGTAAGTACACTTTCGGAGATATATGGAGAAAAACGTATTGCTTGTACTACTACACTGCAAATCCAAGTGTGTTATTTTAAAACACATAAACGTATTATTTCCTTGTAGTCACTTTTTAGACGTTTCCCGGTGTGTTATTATTTAACACAGTACATGTGTGTTATATTTATATTTTAAAATAACACACCTACATGCTTCAAAATAACACACATGTACTGTGCTAAATAATAACACACCGGAAAACGTCTAAAAAGTGACTACAAGGAAATAATACGTTTATGTGTTTTAAAATAACACACTTGGATTTGCAGTGTATCGATACCTCCTTACGATGCTTGTTTTACTTTTTTCGTACGAAATTCTGCGAAACTTATGATCAATGTGACCACGTGAAAATCAATTGGCGAGGATTGAATCGTAGGAGTGCTCTTGAAAATAGCAATCGTATTCATGTCGTTTCAAGTTTCTCTGGTATGTTTGAAAATAATCGATAGTCGAATTATTTGAATGGACTTGGTTCTTGATATTCTGTTAGATGGACATAGAAAGCTAAAAGAATTGCAAGTTGATTGTACTTGATGGTATTTGGTTAACGATACTTAACCGTTTTAGTGCCGACCGAAAAATTGATTGAATTAATGACAAATGTAGTTACGAATTAAAAGAAGTGTCATTTGGCTATAGTTTCATATAGAATCCGCAGTATAGAGCATAAACTGTTTATTTACATTTATTGTTCATAAAATTACTGATATCATATTGAAAACTGAATAATAATCATTCGATGCCCAGTGTTAGCACTATTACTAACGACGAGATATCGTCTTCCGGCACTAAAAGGGTTAAAATAGTAGGTATTAGATGAAATTATTATTATTGTCGAAGTCGAAGGAAAATTAAATTTTTGCTTTACTTTATTTTCTACTTTTGTATATTTTTACAATTGTATGCTATGCATAAGTATTATTTAATTTTCATTTACATTTACTGGTATATATGATGACTAGACTGCGGATGTTTATGCAAATTTCGAGTTTCACAAATGCAGGTGAGATAGGAAAACCTATGTAGGGATTTATTGCACTCAATAAATATTACAACAAATACCATACTTTGGATATTTTAGATATATTTTTATATTATGTCCTTTTTGTATATTTTAGCCGTATTTAATTTGTCATAAATGCATAAAAATCCGCAGTCTGATGATGACGAAAAACAGGCAAGCAATCTGGAGGGTGGAACGATAAAATACTCTTTACTAATTGGTAATTTTCTAATCATTGTTTAATAAAAAAATATTTTCGTATATTATATGGGTCATTTGCATATGAATAATGATTGAGGAATATATACACTCATGAATTGTAAACAATTGTAGATTCTTGCAAGGTTCGCAGAAATAAATTACAACTGAAATGTACCGAAAATAAAATTATTATGCATTTCGTACCGATGAAACATTGGCACCGTATGTTACGCACAATAAATCATAATATATTATCGAATCGTGTATTTCGACCTTATTTTATTCGATATGTAACACAACTGCGTAATATGCGGGAATTTTCAAACACATTTCAATAGATCGTATTTTATTATGTGTGAGTTGAAGGGTAATAAAATTCAGTAAATTACAAAATGATGTAAATGTAAACTGTGCGTCTGCATTCCAAGAGTAGAATTTAAAATTCGATAGCCGTAGAAGTCATTTGCCATACGTGCTTGAGATCCTCCAAAAAAAAGTTTCGTTCGCCATACAAAAAAATATAGTAAACATTTCCATTTTTTTTTCTTTCTACTCTGATTTATACAACATCATTTTTTTCGAATTTCTTACAATCCGCGAATGTTATGATTTATTGAAAAACGCATTTCCATTGTTCTTTTTGAAAACACGGAGCGGTATGTTGTAAAATATAAAATCGACACCCCCCATTAGGACGATGAATTTGTAGATTTTGAAATCAAACTTTTTCGATGTTTCCTGGAATGGAAACGTAGCTTCTGGCTTTCATGAAATGCCAATGTTTTCGAGTACTGTAAATTTCAAAGTTCATCGAACATATGAAATACACAGGAAAGATACGTGCCAAATTCCTTAGATCGTACGTATTTTATTTGTACCAGTAAAATATCTGTCGATAAAAGTCGGTTAATTTTGTTTCCAATGGATTTAAGGAATTACAGTCCTGTATATTTATATATTCACGTGGAATTATTAACTATGAAAATAATATTGCTCTAGACAATCAATATGACATCATATTTGTATATTTCCTGTGTAGTTATTAGTGATAAAAATTTGATACTGAACAAATATCATTTTTAACCTACTATCTTATAAATAATTATTTTGATTTCTCATTTGAAATCCATAGCTTAGCACGTTGAGTGACATGGGGTCACCGGTGACCGGCGTTGTTGAAATTAATCAAATTTCATATGACTTTAAAATTATAATATTTATCAATTTTCTTACGTATTAAATATTTAAATATTAGCATTGAAAAGGTGAAGCCTCTCTGACTACATAACTATTCTGTCTTTAAGGTTTCTGTTTTGTAACGATGTCATTTTAATAGCAAAAATATCACTTTACTAAAAATGATGAAACAAACGAAATACCGGAGGAGTTCAACATGTTAATATCACTTCTTGACAATCGTACAGAACACAAAGAATTATAGTTAAAAAATTAGTAAATAACACGTACTTTTGCATCCGCTAATTTTTAAGACATTCCACCTCATAAACTTGTTCATTCCTGATTCTCAACAAAGTTCAAAATTGTCTTCTTCGCTTAAAAAAATAAAGTAACAAAAGCACAGAGCGAAACTTTTTCATTCTCTCCAATGTACTGTAAAGTTGATATTATTCTTAAACAAGTCACCACTCCAACACTTTTTCAAACTTTAACAATTCGCTTCTAACAGCTCTCTTCTTTAGCCAGTAACTATCTTGAAATCATTAACTACAAGTAGTTAACTATAAGTACAAATCCAATACCGTATCATCTTTAATTATAATTAACAGATATCCCATTTTCCAGCACACCGACGGATGCGCACAGTAACGAATTACTTCCTGCTGAATCTTTCCATAACGGATCTTATGATGTCTTTGCTCAACTGCGCCTTCAACTTTATTTTCCTTCTGAACTCTGATTGGCCTTTCGGCGGGGTATATTGTACCATTAACAACTTCGTCACCCACGTCACAGTCGCCTCGAGTGTTTTCACCCTGGTTGTCATTTCGTTCGATCGGTAAGTTTTAATTGGTTACATCTATTTCATTATGAATTGACAGTGAAATTCGCTTATCGATCTTATCGTTAGATTACTTTTAATCAGCGGTACAATTTTGACAATTGCTTCTATAGCAACGTGTATCATTTCCTATATACTTAGTGTTAGTGTTTACATGTGAATTGTACCTTAAGACTACATAGAGTTATTGGGTGACAGAGTTACAATGTTGGTTTCTCAATAAAATGAACCCAAGCTCGAATCCCTTTGCAGGTGTTTCTGCATGAAATACTCTAGCACCTAGATCTAGAGTCTAGGTGATGTGTATATTACAGTCTTTGTGATTGAGACGTCAGCTAAATAAAGCGATTTCGATAGTGGCTGCGCAATGAAACAAATATTGTGATCTGAACTTAATTAAAAGTCATCTACTTTAATAAGGATAGAGAAGAGAGTTAATGACCTATTGAGAAGAGAGACTTTAATGAGAATCTCCCTTTAAAGAGGATTTTTTGTTGTTACAACATAAATGAAAATTGCATAAGTTTTAATCTCGTTGTCAACAATTGTATGGAAATTTTCATGTCTTTTATGGAAATATGCATATCATGCACATTATATTAATTACGAATTCAGTTAAATTTACATATCAACGGTGAAGTGTTTATAGAAATCTGAAGAGAAAATGTAAAATCGAAAAGTGAATAGTATCAGAGGAAAAAAATCTATCATAGTAATTAGAACGGTAATCGGAAAATTGCCCGAGTCGAATATGTCAGTCCAAAATCCTCCTAAATTACCAAATAACTTAGGATATTTAGGCTGAATATGGAAAAATATGTTACATATAAAAGAATGCAAATTTTAATTCCACAATCGCCCTAAACTTGTTCATTTTTGCCAGTTTTGCCTAGGTTAGGATCAATTTGGGCTTCATACAGCCCAAAATAATTCTCAGCATTCTTATTTAGAAAATTAATCTAAGCCCAATATTAAGCCATACATTCTATTATGAGAAGTTTTAGAATTGGATTGGAATTGGAGTATTTTAGGAGATTTAGAATGTATATGGAATAAAATGATAATTTAATTCCTACTTGCTTCTGGAAGCCCTATTTTTAGAATATGAGTCGACAGACTTGGAACTTCTGAAATATTTTTAGGGGATGTCAGATTAAATTCGAATAAAAATTATTACCTGATCAGTCCATATAACTCTTAAAAATCATATTTACAGGACTTTGAGGCGCGTAGACACACTAATTGAGGATTTTGAGGTTCAAATTGATATACATAATTAAGCGGCAAATGAGAAATCAAAAGAATCTAGGATTTGAAGTTTCTTTTTAGGCTGGACTTTTCGACTCGGGTGTATCCAGGATAATACGAAACAAATGTAATACTTGATAATGTATCGCCTCAATGCAGTGAAGAATTTAATGTACACTGTATGCAACTAAAAAAGTATCATGGAAACAAGTCAGATTTAATAATCATAGTAACATTAATATTATAGTGATAAAAGTCTGTGTAACGCTGACATAAGTACATCGCCATTACGGAAAAACATCGGGATGCTCAATTTATATGCAGCTTTTATGGGGAATATTATATTGTTGAAGTCATAACAATTTGTCATGCGTCAGATGCAGTTCTCGTTTTATCTGCCAGAATTTTTACTTCGTGTTGAGTGTGCACTTCACTCGGTAAGAAGAATGAGATGGGTTTTACAATTTCATGTTGCAATTTTGGTTGAAGATAGGTTCTTTGGAATAAATTTTCTTTGGTGAATTCATTTAATTGTTACTAACAATAATCATTGTCTAATTATGCATTTGATACTGCAAACAGAGCTTGACTAAGCTATCACTTCAAAGTTACAAAGCTTTACATAATTGAAGGAGTATTATTTTGAACAGATATGTAAGTCTGTACATGGATTTGCAATTCTGTTAACTTTAATAATCACTAATGCTATTGTTCCTTTATCACATATTCCAGTAAATGAAAGTAAATGTTGCAAATAACATTTACAAACTGAATTATAATAATTGAGCATTTTATCATCAAAATTATAATTGATCATATACTGAAAATTACTTTAATGTTATAAATGTTAAGATTTATGTTCATTACAAATGCATTTACATTTAATTTTCGACATGTTATGACAAAAACATTTACATTTACTCTATTTCTAATGAAATCAATTATGTTGGACGTTTCAATTTAAGATCCGTCAGCTTCATTCAACAATTTCATTCCTATTAAATTTCCCTATTTTGCATAGATCTCCTAATAGCGATTTTTAATTTTTTAGCAAAATTGTTAATGTGGGAGAAGAAAGAAAGACTAAGAGAAAGAATGAAAGAAAGAGAGAGACGGTTAAATCAAGTGAGCGAGAGACACGATTGAATGAATGAGTAAGAGAGAGAGACGATTGATTGAAGGAGAGACAGAATTGATTGAAACCAAAGAGAGTTTGGGAGAGGTATAAAATATCGCGAAGCACGAGGGTAAGTTAGTTGGTAAGAAAACTCCAAAGTGAACGTGACGATGTGAATTAATTTTCTTTTTTTTCTTTTGGAAATATATTATTTTTAAGTAAAATCTCTGTGCTTCATCCTAAATTTCCTACATGAATATAAAATATTTAAAGAAAGACTCTTCAAGAACAACTTATTCCATTTACGTAGAAAATAATTTTTACATTATGCTTCGACAGATTAGAAAAAAATGTTTGAAATTATTCAAAGCAATCTCCTAACTTTCCAGAACGTGACATAATTTTTAACATCCCGTATTATGTTAGGTAAGGTACTAATTACAAGATAAATTCTCGTATGTAATATTTTAATACATCTAAATCTATTCGATTGCTTAAGTATTTAGAAAAATAAAATTTATATTGTAGAACTACTTCCGTGTTCTTCCAGGCTCATCCTATCCCAATCTGGCATAAATCAATTGTAGTCTGAAACGAATTTCGTAGCAATTACAGGCGAACAAATGTCCTCGCATTCCATTCTTTCCTCATCGTGTCGCAATATCGATTGCAATAAACTTTGCTTTAATTTTCGTTAACTAATTCGATTCCTTTAATGCAATTTCTTCTTTCTGAAGTTTAACGACAATAGAATAATTCGTCTGGAAAAATTACTATTAACACGAAAAGGAGCTTGCGAAGCTTTTTGTACAATCACCAACAGTTTGCTTCGAATTTTCCCTTATAAATGGTGGCTTTAATTCTACAATTAATTAACACTGCATGATTCAATTTCCACAACTGGTTTTTAATTATTATCAAATGATCTATTTTATAAGTATTATTTAACATTAAATAAAACTCGATTCAAATTTCATTTTACCTTGAATGGTAATATATTATATTTATGCGTTTGTTCTGCGGTAAATTCAGGAATTATCGGATAATCGATTAACGATGTTAATAGAGTTACATGTATAATGCAAGTTTTTTCGACTTTGGTAACGGGAATATTTATTCGACAGGTATGCATTACTTGCAATAATACATTGATAACACTCACGGACTTATCCATAATCCTAAATTACGTGCAGAAAATAGGAGCGCGAGAAAAGCTTCTTTCACGGGTCATTTCTAATGCTAACACAGGGGAATGAAGTTCCTCGTGATTCTTACCAGCTCCCGAAAATGTCTCATCATTGTTTTTTTTTTGTATAAGCATTATCACTCGAAATTATTGCATAAACTGTTATACAAACACTTAATGAATAACGTTATTATACGGTTGAATTAAATGGACTCTTCATTTTTCGTAACATTTTTTAGCAACTGAAATGTATTCGATTTCTGACATTTATTTTTCGATTGAATTTTTGTCTTTTATTTAACTGTCTATAAAGACGAACAGACGATTGCTACGACGTAGTATAATATGATTAAGTCACGTATAACACATTATTGACTCTATACAATAAACAATCGGGAAATTCCCTTTTGCTGCCGAGCTTGTCTATATTAATATTTACGGACAAACACGATTTATTTCTTACCCACGTAGTTATCAACAAGGTGCAAACTACGTTTGTGTTCCTGTGAATACGTCCAATCAATTGTGCCCATCGTTGTACAAGAAACACTGTGCTCGAATTCTGATAGCACGACGAAGCCATAAGGAATTTAATATTCAACGACGTACTATTATAATTAATAAATAATAGCAACATGATACTGATATTCTCAGAATTTCGATCATTTAATGATCAAATTTTAATTATTTAACAACTATTAAAACTTTGATAATTCAATTTCCATAGAACAAAGTATGAAAAATCAGTATTTAATTCTTAACACTAGATTTATGGCTACTAAATCTGGTATCAGTATTTTGAAAGAAGACGGACCAAATGGCAAAAAATACTGTCGCTTAAGTAATTTGTGAATTTTAAGATGAGCGTAAAATATCCACTGTACTACTTCTCTATAAATATGAGAAATATATTTTAAAAAGTAGGAACTCGTCAATTTGACGGCTATCGTAGATCTAATGTTAAGGAAGCTACAATTATTTGTAACGATCTGATATAAAAATTATTAAAAAGTGTATTGCTATATACCAAAATGTATTGAAGAAACATCTTCGTGTCTCAAAAACTCTAAACCAGTTTTTAAAAATAAACGATTTAATCTTTGCAGCAAAGGAGCAGCAAATTATAATAAAACGACTATTTGGTATATCCTATCGTCAGCAGTAAACAGAACGTAGCGCCAAAATGTTGATCGTCGAAGAAAGAGAGATAAGTCAGAGTTCCGAATTTACTACTCACGTTGTTATAGTTGATTATCAGCTGCGACCAATCTAACCGTTGACGGACACTGCGAGGGTTATTTAGCTTCCGCTTCAATTTATCACTTTCCGAATGAAACGTGCTCAGACCTATCGCCCCTGGCATGTTCTTTTAATTCGAACTTCTATTCTAACACCTGACTAATCCAAGGCCCCATCCGTTTATTTCAAACGCGAACGTGGAATATTGATTTTAAGGTGTTCGTTTTCTTCGATGATATTAGCATTCGACGAGGAAATTTGTCGCTTTCAGGACGAATGCCATACTGTTGTGTCGGTGAAAAATGACGCTTTTTTCTTAAAATACGCAATTCTTTTGCCCATACAAAAACTCTGTTAGCGTTCATTCATATTCGTTTTAATGTAAAGAAAACATGAGGATACAAAAAAAGAGTTTTAATGGAATTGTATGAAAGCTATGGTGAATAAGGAAATAAAGTCTCAGACTCAATCTTGCGAGTAGTGAACCTGATTTTAATTCCTTCCTGTTATCAATGGGGAACTTATTCTAAATTATTAAACAACATATCATGATTTCGATGGAATGGGACCAATTTAATACATTGCACCTCGTTTGAATATCAGGCGTGAAATTTGTTATATTTGATAATGTTGCAATTTAAAACAAAATATCAAATTTAAATGCATTAAGTAATGCACATTTTAAACGAAATAATTCTGATTTTTTAGTGCAGTTTATAATTTTCCTCAAGACAGAATAATATGACTGATATTGATCGGTACAATCTACAATCAATTGTGCGACTAATTAACGTATTGGAAATTATCCTTCGTCGGAAGCTCGAAAGGAAGTTCTACGTAACTTTGTACATTGGAAATCAATTTAACAAAAGAGGTTCACGTAACGAAGGTAAAGAGCACCGAATATTCATATCGATTATTTCGGCTGGTAGTTGATGAAAACAATGTATATTTGAAATTTTTTAAATAAATAGGAGCCTGTAAAAAAATCTAAGTGTAGGCCGCGAACGTTTAATTATATTTTAAGATTTTAATAAGAGCACGTTCGAAGCTAAATGTTACCTCAGTTGAAAATGGATTTAGAAACCTTTTTAATGCAGAAGTAGAGCTTTAATTAAAAAATTTTTTAACGGTGCAAATGCATCTGTCGTCCTTTGTCTTTTATTGGCAGAACGAATCCATTAAGCGGGAAACACCGAAGGTAAGATTTAGATTTAAAATAGGAAAGTATTGCTGTTCTCTCAAAGCCATTCGTACAATATATAGTTAAATTCAACGCTGCTTATCCTGCACGGAATTAGTTTCGTTTTATCCTCGTAATGTAGCAATGAAAGTCTCCAATAAAATACAATGTTTCTGGGCACATCGTGATGTAAAAAGCAGCATCGAACGAATTAAGGTAAATGGTTATCGTGAGATTATGATTTTCAGATTTTGCCTGACTTTTTAATATGAATGAGCGTTTATCTTCAATACCAGAGGGTAAAATGGAATTCTTCTAATTTCATTATCATGAATTAGTCCTTATTTACGATTTTTCTTGAGTTATTGAAATTAATTACAACATTTTTCATTATAACAGACACTTATTATGTAATATGTCATACTCATCCCCTAAGAAATTTCAACTGTTCGAATGCAGAATTATGTAAACAACAATTCGAATTCTTTGTTTTCTATAACTTTGGCTTCGTACGACAGAAATATTCGAAGGTCTATAAGAAGCAGACAATTTGAACGTCTATTAGCAATGTCTCATTTACATAACAGTAGAGTAATTTATATATATTTCCCGTTTTTAGGTCTTAAAATTATATTTAGCAATACAACGTTATTACTTTTGTATCTAACGTAACACGAACTACCAACGATTATTTATTTAGCTATTTCATTTTTTCGGCTTTAATTATTATTTTTCCTTTACCAAGGATCTATAAATGGCATAAAAACTTACATGTCTCAGTGATTAACGAGTACAAATTATTTTCAATTTATCGAAGACATCTGTACAATTTCTGGACCTGTTTTTAGTTGCATTCGGCGTGGCTTTCTGTGACAGCAAAATTAATTAATCGTATTTCATGTTTTGGTTGTGAAAACATTATTCCTTCGGGACATAATGTCGAGCGCAGGGAATTATATGTATTACTTCGTATCATATTGACATTTCTATCAGATTAAGTTAATCTCTTATCAAAATTTTCTATATTTTTCATGCTTAATTAAAATATTTTTCAGCGTCCACAATTATTGCTATTATCGAATAAAAACGAATCTCTAATTATTATCTCATAATACAAACCTATTTTGCAATCAGCAAAAATTTTCTAACTTGTTTAATTCAATGTTAATAAAATTGAGTGAAACATTAAATAATTGTAGGTCTACTAAAAATATTTGATTGTATCCACATAAATTAACCCTTTCGCACCCGACGGGACATGTGCTGTCCCAGTCTGAAAAATTTTTGATATTACGGCTGAGGCAACATATGTCCCAGTTACTGAAAAACATCTAGGGCAGAAAATAACGGCAAGTTGGGCCTCCAAACTGATTCTCAATCGTTCTGAGTCCATAAATTTCTCATCTCAATCGTCCACGATCTAATCAAACAAGCGACAACTGTTAAGGTTGCTCAGTTTTCGGCATAAAAATTATTTTATCTAATAATCGCTAGGAGGAGAAATAACTGATCGTGGTAATGGGGCACACTCGGACTGGATTTTTCGCCGTATTGAAAGGGTTAAATAATGCTGTCTTAAATGAAACGATATTTGGCTGCGTCACATTGTATATAAAATTATCTAATCCAATAAATGAAGAAAGCAAGTTCTACGCGGGTATGCGTGTTTCCTGCAATTGTAACAAATGAATCTCCCGTGTTTATAAGGTTTACTGCAGAGGGTGGGTCTTTGACAGAAGAGGACCATGTAGTGAGGCCCAGTTTAGTTTAGAAAGTAATGTTTAAGTCTTAACAAACAAAGATATCGGTCCTCTGGATTTAAATGTGTAGGATCGTGAAAAAGAAAGGAGAGGCGCGCGGCACAGACAATTTCTTTTCACGTCCTTTTCTCTTAAGTTCTTTATAGGAGGGCTCCTCCGCCCCGATCCCACAAATGTATTTTTTAATCAGTGCAATGTTAAAGTACAGGTAACCTAGGAAGGTTATATATATATATATACTATAGGAATAGTACGGTACAGTGCGGCTCGGCCAACTTGGCACCTGGGAGGTAGGCCTGTTTCGGCAGAGTCTGATTCGCCAGGCGTCAAGCGTCATGCCTCTTGTCACACGTACACGAAGGAACTTGACGTTCTACCTCGCGATTCGTTAAAAGAGCTACGCATATAAATCGAACTAAAAGACGAAGAGAGAGAACGCTGCAGATCGAAGCAAGGGAGACAACGCGATTTGGGTGGCGAAAGTGAGGACATCGGCGTAGGCACCAGATTTCTAACACCTCTATAGTGAAAACAGAATAAACTCCGGCAGAATTACCCCCACCACATGGGGACATTTTCTTTGATGAAACGGAGCGCGCGACGAGAAAACAATGTAATACAATGTCTCGCTCCTCCAGCCAAACTAGTAAGAATATTTTAATGCTACGACTTCGTCGGGTGCTTCCTTTAACCCTTTGCGTGCGGACGATTTTCTGCCGATGTGCTCCGGAGAGACTGAATACTTTTCCGCATAGTATGGATATACCACAGAAACAATTGCCTCCGCCGGGCGCATATGTGCGTCCATAGTCTCCATCGATGGCTTTCGCAGAACACATATATGCGCCCATAGCAGTCAAAGGGTTAAGAGGCTGAGCGAGTGGATTCCTAGAAACAAAATGGTGCGAATAGGCGGTTGAAAGCGAGAAGCTCCGCCGCCGAGGTGCCAAGTTGGCCGAGCCGCACTGTACATAGGTTCCTAGAAATTGCCGCGGAGTCGGAAACCGTGTTATATGAGACCCACAGCCAGTACAAAAGGAGGGGTTACGTTCCAAAAACTAAATAAAAGCAAACCTTTTTTTAATTCCATATATCTGAAACAGTAAATTTCTAAAATATTGACCCTTGTAGCACTACCTGAAGATGGATAAGCACAATCATGAATTTACAATACTGTAAGTTTATGAAACATATTGCAACTTGTTATATTATATAATTTATTGCTTTTTATATTTCAAAAAACGACGTCAACTGTAGCGACCAATTAGAACAGTTTAAATGCAAAATTACTTGATGCGGGGAAGGGATAAAATGTTACTTCCACAATACCGTAGACCTTCACATTTGCATGAACGCTCTTGGAATGCATTTGCGGGGAATACATCTCAAGAGTATGGTCCATTTAATGGTGCAATTACCATACGGACGCTTCCATAAGTCCGACGAAAGTAAGAATTTTAACTTCTTCGAATTATATTTCTTAATGCCGAAAGTTAGTTTCAATTAATTTGAGCCGTGGGAATCACTTCTAAATTCATATTCATTGAAAACGGCTCTTAAATTAGTAAGGGATAATATACAAAATTTCTTAAAAACAACCCCAAAAATATGAAAAATATTCTCTAATTGTCAGTCACATATTATATTTATAGATCAATAAATTTTCTGTAAAGTTTAAATTCATATTTTCATCCAACATAATACTTTCCACTTTATGTACGTCCAAACAAGATTTTTAAATAGCCTTTAATTGTTTCACATTTCGCTGAATTTCGTTAGCACGAAATTAAATAACAAATTGACAGCACACAAAAATACATATTACTCGAGGAATTCATCGAATCGAGATATAATAGAATTAGCAAACATTTATTTACAATTGAGACCAATTATTCTGGTTTGAATGATAGACAGCGAAACATATTTCCAACAAAACGAAACCTCTCGTTCCCTTAGAAAACAACAAACAGAAAGCAATACAAAGAACATTATTTCTAACTAAAATTTTTTTTTAATATTCTCCACCATGTCACCTGTCAAAAGCACTTACAAAAATTATTAACTTTCCGCCACTATAATCAAAAATATCACGGAATAAAGACCCCTTTAAAACATCAATCAAAATTCGCAAACATTTAGAAAAAGAACATTCTCGACACCCTGAAAATACGTTTAAGAAAAAAGAACGTTATATCCCAAAAATTGACGTGGCCATTTCTACTTACGATATGACCTTCCAGGCAGATATGAACTATAAATCACCATGAGACAAGGATTATCCGATTATTTTGCAGTTGCACGTTTGCATCATCATTCCGTTTACGTGACAAAGGCAAACCGTGAATAGGGCGAAAGCAGAGTCTTCGGACGTCTTCGGATGCCTCTCACGTGCAACACTTTGTCGAAGCGTGAGGGAGACAATTAGGAAAACGAAAGTCGATTTTCAAGTCCATTGAGCATGCTCCGGGCATTGTCTTAACTCGTCTCTCCATTTCACTCTTACCCCTTACATATTCTTGAATTAGCTACTATTCTAAACGATTTTCCATGTCTGAATTTAAAACTTCGTCTTCACAGTTATCGTTCCACCAACTGAGGATTCTAACGACTTCCTGTTGAACGCAGAGTAGCTATTTCTACTTTTCTCTTCTTTTTTTTCTCTTATGTTTCTCCATTTTCCACAGTACACTATGTTCACCTAAGACCATCAAAATTTTATTCTACTTTCATGCACATTTTTGTGGCTGCATTAAGGTATATTGCAGTAAGCTAGAAACGGAGAGGATGCAAAATTCGAAAGTACTTTAGATTTCGGTGTAATCTCTTTCGCATAGAGTAGATACATACTTTGTCAAAATTAAATGCACCTTGGTTGGTGGAGTGAAAATGATTTGCTGGTTGAAAGTGCAATGCATTTCCATGCGCTGTGTAAGTGGCAGATAATCAAAGGCGTGTAAGTGACAATGGACTTATTATGTTTACGATAGGAACTACGTAATTTTCTTGGAAAAATCCTTCGTTCGATATACTACACTTACAATTAGTCCACAAGAGTAGGAATGATGGGGTAAATTAATTGATTTATCGGAAGTCGATTATGTATTCGTTGCGGAATTTTTTTTTTTAAAGTTAAATTCCCGTGGTACTGTGAATAGAATACAATAAATTATATTTTATGAATGCTCGCTGGGACATTTGCGTAAATAAATAAAAAATGGCCTGGTGTTCAGTCCTCGTTCGCATTCGAATTTGCTGCATTAGCATTTGAAAAATGATGCTTTCCGTGATAGATATAAATGTGAATGTAACAAAATAGATCGGATATTTCTGTATTTATGGGCATAAACTATCTCGTCCATTAATTGGACTAATTCCCTTGGAGCGATTGAAAGATCTAATCTAAGCGAATTACGAGTCAATAGGATTACATCAATCTGTGCATCTGTATTGTCTTTGAGGAATTAGTAAATTTGAGTGTTTAGGTACCCGAACCTCACTTATTATTGAAATAAATATATTAGTGTTTAAAACAATATATTGCGCAATGGCGATTAATAAAATTTTAACAAATATATCAGGCAATATTAATACATATTAAATTTTGTTCGCATTAGCTTGATCACAATATTTCACCGTTTAGTTTACAACAACGTGTGCCACTCGTTTCGCGGAAAATGGAATAGGACATTTTCAAGTCTTTCAAAAAGCATTAAATGGAAAGTATCAGCCGGACAAGAAACTGTCTCATTATTTCTATACTGTTAATAATACATTCAGTTATACAAAATATCAGGAATCAGTGAGAATTTTTAATTTCAGAAATTAATTTTGAATTATTGCAAGCCCGGACAAAAAAAATTGTAGGCCAAAGGGTTAACACATGCAGTGTAATTGAACCAAATTATTTAACCACTATACGTTCATTACGATATCTTTAATACTTACAACATGTACAATTATTACAATAATTGTATTTTTTAACCTAAAAATTTAAAAATAAAATACAAATATAATTTTAACAGCTACACATTTTAATTAATCGTTAAGTTTCTAAATCAATTAATATCATAATTGATATCAATAGAGATATTTAATATATTTTCACTATACTATACTCTGTTAAACGATTATATGTTAAGGTGAGAAAAAAATGAAAAAAAAATAAAATCCATTTCTCACTTCTGCTACATAAACAAGTCGTTGCAAATTTTGATAATGAAAAATAATGAAAAATAACGAAAAACTCTCTCGAAATAACAATATGTGTTTGGTAACTGGAGAAAAGAAATTGTGTTTTTTTTTCGATGTTCAATCATCAAAAATGCACGGAAGTTTAGTCATTGCGTGTTTTCTAAACGAAAACTCGCCTTTGTCTATGATTTTTTTGTAAGCGTGAAAAATGTCGAGCGAACATTTTCAGGGGTTGACTGTCCCAGAAAGGAAATAAAGGTATGAAGGTGTGTACTGGTTCGTAGCTTTACAGCGAATGCGATGATTGATTTTCGAACTAGGTGCTCAGGTTTCTGCAGATTATTTATTTCATACGGAAATCTATAACGTGAGAAAAAATTGGATAGCGCGGCTAATGCTGCAGCATTATTTTTTTTAAAACAATACGATACCGGCAAAAATAGTAGAAGAGACGTTTCTTATTGAAAAAAATGAATTTGCACATATTCAGAATGCCATAATGTAAATTATAATATCCATTTGTTGCTTTTTTCAACGACAAAATGGCATAACTTCAAAACATACTTTTAGCGGTACATTGAACTACAAACATGTAGTTTATTGATAGTAAGACGTTCCTTTTATCCTTTATCTTTTATTTCTTACTATGTTACTTTCCCTTTGTAGAAATAAGAGAAAGGAAATGATAAAATAAGACGAAATACAATACATTACATTTCTTCTCTGTTATTTCAAGATTTAGAAATATCTTGGATTACGTAAGATTGAAAATATTTATTTTATAGTATCCCTGTGAGTGATTGAAAAGGCAACAAAAATGAAAGATTACAGGGTTTTCACATTTCTGTAACGACAATTAAATAAAAGTGTATTATTTTTAAAACGTATACAACAATTCTAAATATTTTATACGAAAAATTTGTGACACTTGAAACCAACATTGTTTTATTGTTATATTAACTTATTAAATTTATAATTACTGTTCTATATGTTTCTACGCAGATTGATTGGATTTGAATTTGTTCTTAAATCAGAAAGCTAAATAAGATCTACTTTCCGATATATACTTTTACTAAATGGTGTTTATAACTATAAATATTGGACTTCATTTCAAATAAACATCATTCACTTTTAAAGTCGATTTTATTTCGATGAATCATTATTTAC
The DNA here is from genome assembly GCA_910591515.1 of Cerceris rybyensis. Taxonomy (NCBI): domain Eukaryota; kingdom Metazoa; phylum Arthropoda; class Insecta; order Hymenoptera; family Crabronidae; genus Cerceris; species Cerceris rybyensis. The sequence continues at coordinate 21,244,736 of OU342790.1, forward strand.
GATTAAACGTTGTATAAAAAATATCTCACTGTATAAGTGTAAGCAGTAAACATGCGGATATAAAATATTAATGACTATGTTCTTTGATTAATCGATGAGCTTCCAACTCAATAAAAAGAAATCTATAAACGGATTTATTTTCCATATCTAAATACAAACGTTTCAATTTTTCCAAATACCTTTAAAGTTAAATATTGATTCCATTTTAAACATTTAGTCTCGGCTTGCAATCGCCCGAAAACAAAATATAAAATTCCGGAATTCCAATGATAACGTCAAATGGACTTTATGGTGTTGTAAATAGACAGAGTTAACGTTTCTAAAGTAACATTCCTTTTATCTTATGAAGAGTAATAGTAGTTCTCTTATAAGAAGATGAGTTAGAGAGTAATCAGTTCCTACAAGTCTCGATAATATATCATTTTATTCATGTGAAAAAAATGTAATTCAAGCATAAATTTAGTTCTCATACAATAATATCTATGTGCATTGCAAATTTACTTTTCAAATTCTATTTATTTACGGGAAGGTGATTATTATATTTCTATATATTCGAAAATAGCATTGTTTAAATATTTGAATAATTAACTTTCCATTATGAAAAAGAAATCTCGTTAATATAAGCCAATTGGTTTAATGGTTTAGTTAATCGTGTGAAATTTCATCTAAATTATTGTAAAGTTTTTATTTCTGTTTTTGGTGTTCCTCAGTTATCTCTAATTGCCGCTTTAAATGGAACGACAAGAGATAGTACTATTGCTGAAGCAAAGGTAGTAAACTTGATAAGTGCCCGTAAGCAATAATTTAAAATTTTTTGTCGCACAGTGAATCATTTTGCAATCGGCCAATATTGTTGAATCCTATCGAAATTCTACTTTTGTTAGTCGAATTGTTAAATATCAGTGTTCCATAACTGTAAATTACATTTTCAGTTATACAGTAAACGTCGATTCACGTTTCCGTAGTTTATTATAAGCTGAACGGGATTAAAACGTTTTTACGATGTACCTACCTTTCGCACGATTTACATCTTTCAAAACATTTTGACTCGTATTGCATTTATGGTTAGACATTTTCATCAAATACGAGCTTTCTGTAGTTCGCTTTTCAGCTATATATTCGAAACACCTTTTCACTGAAATTTATTTTTTCCTAACCGAATTATAATTCCGAAATTCGACAAAAATTATCTATTCCTATTTTCTATTTTTCGGTTTTAAATGCTACGATCATTTTGTCCATGATTGTCGTTCTAAACGGGGCTCAAACTACCAAGGGAACAATATATTAAATAATAAAAAAGAAAGAAGTTCTCAGTGGTTACAGGGGATTTGAATGCGGACTTGTTGATTTTAAGTCCCAGCCTTCAATTCCTTATCTACCATAGCACCATTAAATGCTACTGTGATTTCGTCTTAACCCAATTATTTTAGGTGACTTCTGAACCACCATTGCTATGATATATTAAATAATCATTTGAAAAAAAAAATTTTCAAAGCTCACAGCGGACTTAAACGCAGACCTCGTCATTGCAAGGAGTCTTCAACCCCTTTCTCACCGAATTCTGTGATTATCTATTTTTATGTTAATCTATCGTGGTATCTACGTCTAATTATTGCTGAATTCAGTTAGAATTGAATAGCTAATAACAGAATTTCACGAAACTAATTTTTCTAAACTAGGAAAATAATTTGGAGTCCAGAGATTAAAATATGGCGTTAGAAAGTTTCTTGTCAATTTAAAACTGTACGTACGAAGTTCACGAACAGATTAATACAAATAGAAATGTCTTTATAACGAAACGAGATCGTATCTTGACACAATACAGAGCATTATTTTCTAAAGACAGAAAATAGAATTGGAAATACGTATAAATTCTTACTTCAATAATGCACAAAACTTGGAACTGACGCCATTATCACAAAGAGTATAGAAATGGCTGTGTCATCTATGACCTTCCTGTATTTTAAACTTTGCATCATAAATAGCTATTATAGTAGTTTTCAGAGTTGTTGTATGATAGCACAATTTTAAAGTTTGCGGAATACAAGGTTTATCATTTTTTACTGAAACGGGTAATAGCACATAAGTCATACAAAAATAATTCCGTTCACATGATATTATTAAATAATCCCAGACAGAGGAATAAATCAAAATACTTGGAATAAAATTATTCATAACTACATATCGCATACAAATCTTCTTACTCCTTTGAGAAAATTAAATAATCATTTGCTTCTTGATTCGATTCATTCTCGAGGCTGTCAGTTTCCGACTGTCAATTGACAGAACCTGAAGGAATACGCATGTTGCTAGGTGACCTTGAGAGTGTAAAGTCTCCTACCATAAACTGGCAGGGCCTAAGGAGCTTTCTTACTCGGGGCTCTGGGGTCGTAATGCCCATACGGCATGGACTCATCCACTGTCTGAGTTCATCGGGTCCCCTGAAGACACAGTGACTGTGGAAGCGTATATATACGTCATCAATCTAGATTAATGAATCTGTGAGAGCATGCCTACATTATGCCTCTCACAGTCAAACAATTGATTTCGCAAATAGCGAAACCTCGTTGGAATGCACAGGTACTCGTCCAATCACCTAAGTTAAGCAATGCTCATCACGGATAGTAATTGGATAGGTAACAATTTGGGAACTCCGCGTACCTTTGACAAAACATTTCTTTTCCTCTTTTCAACAGAATTATAAAATTTGGATCGATATCTTACTAACAAAATTCTGCGGGATCTGTCAGAGCACCTTTTGTAATCATTGATCAATTTGTGAGAGGATATATATACGTCTTTTGTAAAGACTAGTGGATAATTGAGAGCGTACATATACGTAATTAACTCATTAGTATATATTGATGGATGCATGATATACAAAAAGGATAAAAACTAAGTGACTATGAAAGACGAAGTAGATCTACGCTTCAAGATAAATTTGAATCATAAACAATTACGTTTAATTTTTAATTCTGACAAGAATTTTAGTAAAAATTCGTAAACTAAAGAGGCTAATCTTATGTGTTACAGATACATGGCAATTATGCGTCCACTTAAGCATCACATGTCGCGAAAAAGGACTGTAATAACTGTAGTTTTAATCTGGGTAGTGTCATCTGCACTTGCTACACCATGTCTTTTATATTCCACGACGATGTCAAGAAGGTAATTCATAGATTTATGTGCAAGATAATGTCTTAAAAGCGTATCCTCAGTGAAGCTAAGAAATTCTTAAGGAAATTAGTCTATCAAAAGAAAGACTTAAATTATTTAAAAAAGATTCATATTAAGAATAAACTATAAAGTCTTCATAAAAGTTCAAAGTCCGTCGTTAAAAATAACTTTATAGCAGTATTAAATAAGAAATAAGTTAAGGAGTAATATCTAAGGAGAAAATAATATGATCAGAGATTTCATGTTATTTTGTACTCAAAGCGAATAATTGCAGTAAACGTACGTTAAAAATAGACATAGCGACTCAATCTTACTCAAAAAATCTATTATTGAGAATGTGCCTTATTTCTTTTCGCTTTCAACAATAGTTAATTACTTTTTAATTTTTCTGATTAAATCAGGTGTACAAAAATCAATACAAAGAAGCTTTTCCCTTAATTATAAGGCATGTCAGAAATAAACATTCCAGAAATTCCAGAGACATCGTTTGTGGGTTACAGGTATTCGAACGGCAAAACTCGAATTGCCTGCTATCTCCTGTGGCCAGATGGTGGTTATCTACATAGCAAAACAGAGTACTTGTAAGTAATTCTGCCAATATTTTCAATATATACCTGCCAAGCGCCATATAATTTAATACAAACACCAAACTATCATGTTTCCATTGCTCTTCATTAATTTTCATAATTTAAAAAATATTAAAAATTCTGTAATTTTGTTGTATTTATATTCGAACGATATCATAAATCGATATTTTATAGAAATAAGTTGTTTAGTATAACGGACTGTTAACATTTGTTCATAGTGGAGTATATCGACTAGATAAAGGTTGGGCATTAAACCAATAATTTTGAAAGTACAGGATAAAAGAAAATGACTGCAACACCATCATAGAACTGCATAGAACATCACCGGGGAATAATAAGAGTAGTTTGACCTAATTAGGATCAGTTGCATCTGACTCCCTGTCCGGATAATTCAGGGAAAATGCATTGGTATTCACAGCTCTCTTACTATTTCTCTGTATTTGTTTATTTATCGGTGTTATCGTCATTCGTTACCAATGTCCATTACAGTAAAATATGATTGCCAAAGATAATAGGGTACTGAAATCGTACGTTTCAATTATTCTATCAAAATCAAGTCAATTTTCTTAGATTTTGTAGTTATATCATCAATTGTGCAAAATTTAGCAAAACTGACAGATATGAAGGTAATTGATTAAGGTTTCTTAATTATATCAGTGCAAGATGTTCATCTAAAATGGACTAAAAATCACGTTAATGTTAATACTTTGATTTACTTTAAATCGTTAACACTAAATTTACCAAACCAGTCAAAATGACTGGTACAGAATTTTTTCAATTTATGAGAGAGCCGTAGAAAAAATATTCTTCGTCCATCGTATAAAACATAAATTACCGAATCTATCATCTTTTCCACGTCTTAATTTTCCTTGCTTTAAGGTACATATTTAACATATTTAAATATAATAGATTTCACACTGGTAAATCTAGTGTTAATACAATTATTTTTTTTTAATCGTGTTAAATTAAAATCTTTCTCTGTGAAATAAAATTAACTTGTCTCTCTTGAATCGTAATCATAAAATTCTAGTCTGGTGTAAATTAACAGAGGAATATCGAAGAACAAATTAAATATCAACAATAAACGAATATATTCTTTTGTAAACTTTATAAATGCCGACGTTCGCTTCGTCAACTACAAAAAAAAATGTCAAATGTATGCTTTAATCTCGCAGAGATTACTAGATTGTATCGTTTTTCTAAACAATCCTATAAGATCTCAAAATTGCTATCTGTTGCTACTTTAAAACATCAAATCTGTTTCGTTATGGCCACTTTATTTCAAAAACGACCAGATACATTTTGGTCCCAACTAAACAGGTATTTTTGCTCGAAAGTCTCCAAACTCAGATTACTTTTGTTTCTACAGTAAACTCTCATTCGTACTACCGCAAACTTCTCTAACGAAATTGTCGTTGATACTTCAATATTTACTATTAGGAAAATATAACTTTATTTTACCCTTGTAGAGAATTTTTCTCACGGTGCAACAGTTTGCAATCTCTCAACGTAATAATATTATTAATAATTCTCCACAACCGTAATATAATAATAACTATAAATTCTTTATTGTAATTACTTATTTCATCTATTGGTTTTTGTTCAAGAAGAAATGTATGAATAAAAATGTCTGTTTTGAAATCACCGTTTATTATGTAGATTTTGCTCTAAAAATTTTTTCGTGAAATACAGAATTTTGTTTTTGGAGAGTAATGGATGTCCATTAAAAAATAAATTTATCGAGAAAAGTCGCGATATTAAATTCACCCTGTATCAGATACAGGGCAATAGAAATTAATTTGTAAAATGAATTATTTGCCACAGTAGCAAAAGTGTCTTAAAGGGACTTGCAGTATTTTTTATGCAACGTTTGTCCTGTTACAGTTACAACCTGGTATTCCTGAGTGTGACATATTTAATTCCCATGACAGTAATGGCAATATGTTACACCTTGATGGGCCGCAAGCTGTGGGGTTCGAAATCCATAGGGGAGCTGACGCAGTATCAGAAAGAATCGATGAAATCTAAGCGCAAGGTATAAAATCACCTTGCACAACTTCCTACACTTACGTGACGAAATTACAACTTGCAAAAAATATTTAAATATACAAATTTTCAAGATAATCGTAAGAATATAGAGTTTCTTTTCGAATTATACCAATATGAAAGCTGCCACGGTAATTTTTAAGATTAGAAACTGTAATTACTATTTTACACAACAAAATGTCAGCAAATTATCACGTACTTTCTCTATGAATCTCAATGAATCTGATAATGATCAACAATAATCAATCCAAAACATACAATTTTTTTTTTCCTTAAGTAAAACAAGTAATCACAATTTGAACATAGTAGGATAGGCTAAAAATTCAGAAGGGCTATTTGTTAATACTAACTGCGCGCAACTATAAATTCTATAATTAGTAATGTTTTGGTCAAAGCGGACCAAATGAAATGTCAAATAAAAAGGCACAAAATAAAATCGGGATATCTTCGGTTCCCATTGTACTAAATTAACGTTCCATAACGAAGATTGGGAAAACTAAGTAATTTCGCAAATAGATAAAAATGTCTTGGGCATAAATATATACATACTTAAAGGAGATAGCGTATATCTCCTTTGCTTCGAGTTACGGGGTTGAAATTTCGAGCTGGTCTTCCTTATCGCTTAGGTCACTTCATTCGTATCATTCTCTCGTTTATACTTCCTTCCCTGCCCTTATCTACTTCCGCCTTCGGTACGTATTCTTTCTCCTCCGTTAATGCCGGTAGGGACTTGACGGATCAGAGTACCCAAATGTAATCATCCCCAGGTACATCAGCCGGAAGTTTTGAAATATTTCAGGACTCCCTACGAATACTTCTCTATTTCAATTTTTCTTTTTTATTCACAAACAAATGTTTATGAGGTGCTACAAAGATGTAACTTTATATATACCTACCTGCTTTCTTCTTTAATTTATATTTGTGAATTATGTATTAAACTAAATAAATATTTTCGAGTATTATGACTAATTTTATATATATATTAATAAATTTTACTAAATTGCTATTTTTCATGAATGATGTCATCACTCTCGTTATGAACAACCTTTTTTTCATCTAGCATGTAAATTTTCAATACCGTATCGATAAAAATCAATTGGTTTTTGAGCAATATGTCCAGAAAAACGACATTACTTTCCGGTCTTCCTAATACTTGCTTTGCGAATTTCAATTTTTAACTTTTTTCTTGATTGTTATTTTTTTTTTAATCAGTTTTATTTATACTAATAGCTGAAATAGGGAGGGTTTTAATTGCCATTAGCTATTAGTATTATCGATATGCAATGTAATTTCGGGCAGAATGTATTAACCGCATCTTTGAAACATTGAATTGCTTTAAATCTACTTTAATTGATTCATTTCGTGTATACGTGGACATGGTTCATATCATTTTGAGGATTTTAATGTCGATGAAATACTTCCCATAAATTCTCTCATACTAATGATCACAGATCGGTTGCATAAAATCTATAAATCACCAGTTTTAAAACTGTTTTGAAACTTCGGTAAACATTCAGTCGAGTGTACGAAAATTTCTGCCATTCACATTCCAATTTTAAAGGACTTCCTACAAACGGTACGGTACGTAAATTTACGTATACACATTGGCTGTACACTTAACTGGATTAATCCAATTTGGATGCATACGGATCGGTAATAAATCTTCAAGAAATATGCATCCGCTTTTCGTTGCCAATGGGACAATTATTCGAATTAAATAAGCAAGGACTGCTTTTCTGCTTCGGTGATACACAAAACGTAATCACACTTTACTCTTAATTACAAAAAAGTACATTGTTCTAGGATAAATTGTATTATGTAATTACATAATAAATAAACCACCTCTTCCCACTTCAAAAGAGTACTTGTACCGTTACCAGAGAATCGTTGAAGTAATAAAATTACTAACTAGATTGCCATTTCTCTTTACAGGTCGTAAAAATGTTCATTATAGTTGTCACGATATTTGCCGTTTGCTGGTTGCCGTATCAGGGATTCTTTATTTTTGTCTATCATCACCGTGATTTTACTGAACGCAGCTCGGTTCAACACGTTTATTTGAGCTTCTATTGGCTTGCTATGGCGAATGCTATGGTAAATCCCATAATATATTATTGGATGAATAACAGGTAACGTATCTGTATATTATTATCTATACACATATCACATTATTTCATGTTTTTTTTTTTTAATTCTTTAACTATTAAAGAAATGATATTTCTATAATTTGCCAAAATTTCTATTTCCTCTAATTTTGAACAATTTTTATTATTAAATTGCAATTTAAAATGTCAAAGTAACGTTGAAATAAATTATATTTTTATGACGATTAAGTCAGTATATTTGTAATTCAAACTGGGTAAATTACTGATGCGCACATTTTTATATGATCATGTTTTTGTGGACATTCTTACGTTTCAATATCGAGGGATTAAAGAAAGAGAAAGAAAATATAATAAGAAACAATGATAGACCTCTGTCAGACAATTTATATTTTTCATTCGTTACTTCATTCATTACGAGAGATTTATATAAATCCCGTGGAAAGATTTCAGAAAAACCCTTGAAGGGAAATAGCTTTTATGTTTAAAAGATGCAATTGCTAGGATTTCTGAAAAAAAAAAAATAAATTTCATGGAAATAGAGAATTGTCGGGAAAAATAATATCACTGTACGGAAGAAATATTGCTTAGTCATTATATTAATCATACTAACTAACAATAAGTCAGTATTAATTGTTCTCACTTTACGTATCATCGATTTAAAAAAAATAATAAAGTAATTCCCTTGAGCATTAACTGTTAATAAAACTCTGTAAAATTCTGTATTACAAATTTACGTTATAACAATTTAATTATTAGTGAGTGCTTGAAATTCGATATAGTTCATTAAATTCGTTATTAATAATCTTACAGCAAATTTTACCCTGAGCAGAAAAACATTTTTATAAAGTACGATGTTACATTTTTTAAATGTACTCCGTCATATAATTTACAACCTTCGAGTTCGACTATTTAATTATCGCCAAGATATGAACAGTATGAGATATTTTTTTCTACGTTTCGTCCCAAAGGAAATATGTTGTCAGTCTCTCTTTATCACATCGTGAAATGATTGGAATGGCGTGAATATTTCCTTGAGTATCGTTTCCGTTTCATCAAAGTAGTAATATTTTCATATTGGATTATACAAAAATGTTGTTCTATAAATAATTTTTTGAATATCTTGCAAATATAATATTTGAAAATCATTATTAAATGCTTTAGATATCGCATAGAAATTAATAAAGATGAAAGATGTATTGGTAATAGCTAAATCATGAGTCGAGGAATTTTCTCTACCATGTTAAACATTCATGAAATTCTTATTACTCCTACACTAAAGTATCATGAGTGCTTAATGAAATTTCAAGCTTGTTACACGGAGTAAAAAAAAGCTGTATCATGCGTTTTTCATTCTTTTCTTAACTAACACATTCGACACCATCCTTCATAATTATTTAGATTTAAACTCCTTTACATTAAATTCTTCATAATTCGAAATCTATGAATTAAAATTTTGTAATCAATACAGTATATTCAATGAATATCAATAAATTATAATGATTTACCCTTTGTTCACAGATTTCGTCTATACTTCCAATTAATAATTTGCAAGTGCTGCTGCGCGATAGGTCGAAGAAACGTCAGGAATAGTCAAATGCAAGAACTGGCCGGACTCCAGCGCTCAGATGTTGTTCCTTATAATTCTGGTATTTATTTCTGTTTTTCTAATTAATCGACAAGTTAAGGACAGTCATTACACGTATGACTAGATTATTCCAAAACTAATTTTATTTGATGAAATACTTCATTCAATGTAGAAATAAGTTCTTTTTTGAAACTTTATTAAAAAAAAAAGTAGAAAAGTTTAGTCGTTTACATGTTCGTCGATATTATTGTAGTATCAATTGCAATTAAAGCACAAATTCATTAAAGCATATCGAAAAAAAACTCGTTCCAGCTTACCCGTACCTTCTTGATTCTGAAATTTCACGGAGAAATCGCTCGAATCGCAAACTGCGATAGTACGGTTTTCAAAAATGGTAATACTTGCAAAGCGGTCTCAAAATATATATATTTGCGAAATTTAAAACATAGATTGAATTAAAAAATAGTCTTATTAGACCCCTTAAATTTTAAATCATCTATAGAGCATATTTTGTACTTCATTTGAAATGATTTAATAGCGAATCATTAGATAATAAGTAAATCTTATTTTACGAATATACTGTAATTATTAGCATTATTCTGGAGCTGTACGTTAATGGATCACTTTAATAGTAACATATGGAAAAAGTCGTTTAACGTTTTAGATGATCGATAATATACAAAAGTAGACTGTGGCCATTAGAGGTATCACTGTAATATCTCAATCGTGATAATAACACGTGCCTTACAATAACTCATTCCTTCACCTCACTTTCGTATTATTGTAAATCCTATTTTATATCTACCCCATTCCGCCCTTTATGATCCCATTATGGCACGACGAAATGAAATTAGAGGGACCATTTTGTTTCATAAGTTTTTTAAAAGATCTTACCACAGGCTTCTGCAACTGAATGCCATTTTTTTTTATGAAAAAATGTACTATCATAATTAGTACTGTTTGTGTACATACACTGTACCCTTAAAGATTGAAAATTTATTTCGGCTATTAAATTTTATATGGTTCGTAACTTATTATCAAAATTTGCGTAAAGAATGACAAATTGTTAGGAGATTAAAGTAACCTTAAAATTGTCCCTAAAATTATAATTTTCTGTAATTCACTGTGCAAATACGTCTAGTTAATTGTTATCGTCAGTTATATATTTGAAGAAAATTGCACAAAGTTTGCATGGCAGATGACGCGATAAAGGAGCTGTGATAACATAAATTTCCTTACACTCACAAAGAAAGACCAATTAAAACTGTCCGATCCACATGTTTAGAGATGCAAAGGCTATTTAATTTTCAGGTCGTTTCAAGTCAACCTCGATACGTTGGAGGCACAGTATGGCAGAAAGTCAGGTACAAAATTTCCGAATGCGCTCGATTTGCGAAAGACAAATGAAAGAAAACGCGGCCATTGTTTGAGCCTGATAATTTGGCAATTGTATTTAACCCATACCATACGAATACTTTCCAAAGTTAATTACTCTTACCAAGAAAAATCAGGTTTACGGTCTACCACGACATATTGGCTGTATTTATAGAAACGTCTCACTGAAACTTGTCTCCATTTTTTTATTTAGTCATTAAGAATAAGAATAAATTTTTATACGAACAAATATGTCAAACAATATTTATATTTTTATTGAAAAAAATCGCTTGTACGTGTGCAAACGCCGAAGTTCGATGTCACTTGTTAAAAGTAACGGCGAATCGTCATTAAATAATAGTAATTAGATTAATAATCGTTGACAATGAATATAAATAAATAGATATTCTTGAAACTGTTGTTATAAAGGAGTTTGTGTGATTATCATAAGATGCTGTACTTATATAGTACGATATAAATATACGAAATGATATAATATTTATCGCGTGAACTCACGCGATAAAACCATTTTAACTGATGATAAATCGTACTGGTATATAAATGCGGTGTGTATTTTTTTAAATTCAATGTTAAATCTGCCCGATAAAAAAAAATGCCACCAATCAGATATGGCTAATGAAGCGGAAAATTGAAAGAACATTTTGATCCTTTTTGCACAGGGGTTGGAAAATAAATTTTTATTACGCGAAACCGGTCGTCCGTCGAATTAATCGCTTGCGTAGTGGAACGCCTGGAGGTAGCGATAATAATTAAAAACACGTTATTCCGCGGAATGTATTATATATACGTGAATGTGTGATCACCGAACTGTAGATAAAAAATTAAAGATGAATACAACTTTTTCCATTTATTTTTCATATCTGTACGAAACGGTAGGTTCTAGATAGTCGCAAATGGAAATATTCATTAACAGTAAAATTTTAATAGTAATTACTACCTCAACTTTGGCATTGGTAAAATCATGATCAATAATTATTGTTGAAAATTATATCTATCACGTCGAAGGGCACCATTAATAGCGATGTTGAATAATAAAAGAGAGAAATAACGAGATTTCATTTCTATTTTTATGGAAGTACCATCAAGATTTATTATGAACTTTGTATCAGCTCGATGGAATGCCAAGTACATTTTATAAAGAGTTTGCATCCTGTAAAAAGGAATAAGGGATTGTCTATGGTGACCTAATAAATATTCTTGAAGTATTTCTATTGTACCGTTGAACAATCAAAGTTTGCAAACTGTGTTAAATATCGCCTGTGGTGACGTAATATATATTGTTAGACACTATAATCCCGTTAAATGGACTGTGACTGCAAATGACACCAACAAATTAAACAAAGAACATGGAATATTTGCAGAAATTCGATAAGAAACCCTCGAAGGAAACATAACGATTCGAGGTGCCATTTGCCCAAACAACGAAAGTCTTTACGCATTTTAAAGCTTTCCAAGCTCTCCAAGGTCCATGATACAGATTAATTGAACGTTAGGAAAAAGTCACGGTTCTCGACAGTGCTTAATTCCATTCAATTTTCCGTGGATTATAGAACATCACTGTGCTGAATAGCGACAAAGTCTGAGAATAAAATTTCATTTACCGCAGTTTTGCGATTTGTTTTTTCAACTCCTATTTATTACTTCCATCAGACACCTGACATTTCACTCTTTAGCTTCGAAAGACTATTTCTTTCAATTGTTTACTTTGTCTATCTATAACTTTTGATCTTTGCCTATTAACTTTTTTCAACCATACATCAAATTATTTATACCATATCTATTTAACAAGTTACTTTCGATTTTAAAGATTAATAATAATTTTGTCCACACTGTAGCACTATCCTTCCATATTTTTTATTGCGACATAAAATAAAAATTAACATAAAATATAAACTATCCAACGATACCGTAGAGACCAATGAAACGATTCAAGCCACAAAGTATTAGAGTGCACACAATTTTTCATAGACATCCAAAATAAATCCCATTCAGCATGTCAATTTAATTCCCTTCTCAATCTACCTAATTTCTCGTCCATTAAGAACTGTTTTCCATTGAGCGCATTATCGACCATCGCAAACTGTAATCTCGTTTCATGATCAGTGAAATTTCGTTTCATGATCAGTGACTGCCAATATTATGACACCACAACTTTAGCTATTCAGCGTTTGCATTCAGCTTGAATTGCACTTCAACTAAAGAACTAATGATTAATACCTGCTTCAACTAAATTCCCCTTAATACATTAAGTACATGTATTTACTTTCTGAATTAGTCTATATTTCGGGTAAATTGTTATGCGATACATATTTACCCTCAATTCTGAACATTTCATCCATTACAAACCGTTTTACAATATTGCTTTGTAGCATCTGGGTACTTTGTGTTCAAAGAGGTTAATATACAAGATACAGATACATGGGTATATACATACACCTTAAATGTATGTACGCACAAGCCATTTAATATCATACATTAATCTCGTTGCTGAACTGCTACACAATCGGATAAACTGTTATGTGCTGCATATCCCGACCTTAATACCATCTACACTAAAAGCCATTCTGCAACATTATGGTATCGCACCCCGGTGCTTCTCGTTTCAAGTATGCTATAACTAAAGGGTTGATTCCAGAAGTCTTTATATATAGATCCCGAGTGAACCTCAGTTGACGTGATTTATTTACATTTTTGGCGAGATTAGCATAAAATAGGATAGGTAATTCCTAGACTGCGGATTTTTATGCATTTATGACAAATTAAATACGGCTAAAATATTCAAAAAGAATATAATATGAAAATATATCTAAAATATCCAAAGTATGGTATTTGTTTTAATATTTATTAAGTGCAATAAATCCCTATATAGGTTTTCCTGTCTCACCTGCATTTGTGCAACTCGAAATTTGCATAAACATCCACAGTCTAGTAATTACATGGCGCATAAACAATCCTAATTTCCCTGATATCGTATGCAATAGCAGGGATTTTTTAACATTTGTAGAGGTCGTAACAATTGAGTTGGAGATTATCGGAATTAATGGAATTCAATGTATAATGGATATAGATGAATGATTAATCGGTGATTTCTATGAACGAGTGGTTATTTTGCTGATTTGTAATATTAGAAGTTGGATGCACCGAGCTTAATCTTTTAAATGGTGTACTTTTTGGTGTTAAGTATCTTTTCAAAGTGAGATGACTTTGAAAGTTTTCGAAAGGTTGGAAGCTCATCTATTTTACCGAATGCTGAACTCATGACCTTTTCGGTTTCATGGTACTGACATCGGAGAACGCTTTACAGTGGAAAAGCTTAGGTAAGAAAGCTTTGTGTAAGGCTTTCGTCAATTCGAATTCTTTCTGCGACTTTTTTGGTCGTCGATGTAATCTGTCGTCTTTGAAATATATTCATGGGAGAATTACAATATTATAACGTTTTCTTACAGCTGTTTTGTATATTAGCGTGTTGTTGTATTACATTCTATTTATATCAATTTGATTGCGTTCGAAGATTACAATTTTAAATCTGGAGAACATATTCTTAAAAATCACCGCCTGATACGTGTGTTATTAGATTTGCGGTAGAAAAAATAAATTCATTGATTTCCTCAAAGTTCCCAATTAAAAGTAAGCTTCTATCACAGATAAAAGATTGACACCATAGTTATCGCTTTTATAATTGATGATTAACTGCTTGCTGCCCTGTGTTGTGCCACATTTGACGTGGTTTATGGTTTATTGATTAATTAGTAGCTAATTTTCTCTTCTTTTAATTTCATTCTTAGAATTTAAGAATACAAATTTAAGTATTTATTAATAAACATCCTTCAATACCTGTAGTTATTGTTATAATTAGATAAAATGATTAATCAAAGCCACAAAATTTTCTGAAACTAATTTCCCCCCGCTAACAACAAATTAGCGAAAAAATTCAGCCCGTGAAAAGATAATACACTTTCCCAACATCGAAGACTATTTAAAAAGAAATCCAACATCCCGCGATTTTCAATTACACTATTGCGAAAAATTGAAAAATAGTCATAAAGATACATGAAATCGGGGATATGAACGCAACCGAAATTTAGAGTGCAATTTTTTCCATCGAAACTTTTCAGTAGAAAAACTTTTCAGAATTCGACAGACGGAGACGTTAACCGTATTTGTAATGTTGTTTTCGAATTTTTACACAGGATGAAACAGTTTTTTACGGTCAGTCGACCTCACTGAACGGTTGAAAATACAGAAAAATTTACAAAGAACCGTCGAAACAGAATATCTATTCCTATCCATTGCAAGATCTTGTCATTGAATGCGAATTGTTCGCGATTGTATGCCCTGGCATGAGTGTTGCCCTATCGATCGAACATTGCATGTTTAGCAGATTGTTCGCGATAAAAATATTGAAACGGATGTTACCTGACTCGAAATATGTGCAATGAAATTTTCAATTTGTCACTGATCGTTGCATCGTACTATAGTATAGAATTTATTTTAAAAAGAGTTCATGATTCGTCGTCGAATTGAATTGATCATTCATTTCTGTTCTTCACGATATGCGTTATTCAAATAACTATGTCAATTAAACGGTTCATTTTGTTATCGTTAATCGGAAAATATTTATAGCTGCCACATTAAAAATTTGCTTTTGATTTCAGTGCATGTGTAGTTTATTTTTCAGCTTTTTATTATTTAAATGGAATTCAATGCGATATCATAAATTGACAATAATATTGTGAATTATAAAATATTATGTTTTATATCAAATGTATTATAATTCATCCCACATAATAAGTATTTTACTTCTAAATGAAGATAAAAAATTTCAAATGTAGTTGTTAAATATATAATTTGATCTCTTCGCTTCTAGACTTTTACTGTCTCTGAGAGTAAAATAATTGCGCGGATAATTAATTGAAATTGAGGAAAAACAATTGTTAAACACAGAATTACTATGAGATATCAATAAATTTCTATTTGTATTGAGATTTCTCTATTAAATCGTCATTAATTTTAGGACGAACATTTGGAACGAATACAGCACACTCTGTTCATTATTCTTCGTTAAAAAAAATCACGAGCTATTTTGTACGGGACAGTAAAATACAATTAGCAATGTCACAATTAGTGTGTCAACTCACACGCAATCAACTTTCTTCATGAGCTTCGATTCTCCTTTGCGACTAAAAATCAGAGTGCTTCTCGCTCCTTTTTTTTTGCAAATCGACCGCGCTTGTCTTGGAAACAGATGTGGCGCAAAATTCTTGAAGGAAATGAGCCTTGAATTAGTAATCAGCAAAGCTTATACGCGTATCGAAATTTAAATCAGCTTCATGATTCTCGTAATTTCAGAATACGTATATGAAACTGCAATTTTCAAGTTGGAGCAATTTGTAAGTCCGTTATTGGTTACGAAAATTCGAAATTATTTGGACAAATCTACTTTGGAATACTCATGATATAAATGTTATTATTTACAATCGGTACAATTTATCAATAAATGCCATGATTGCAATCTAGCTTTAAATTTCCTTGTGAATAAAATAATTTAATGGAACTTAAACCATGTAACAAGTAATAAAGAGAAAGATATAATTTTATACATACGAAATTATTTGGAACTCATTAGAATTATTAATATAACGGCAAAATAAAATATAAGACAATAAAACTAACTCTACGGGAAAAACACTGTTACGAAAATTTGTTTTTCTACGTCCGAAATAGCTTTTGCCACCTTTTTTACCAGTTTTGTCTCAATTGTTCTTCCTGTCTTTCACTTTCACTTCCAGTCACAATGAATTTTCTCCGCTTGATTTTTTGTAAGCGAAAGATTTACAGCCGCACAGTTCATTCAATGTCGCTTAATCCACGAAAAAATGTCCACCTTCGATTTTCTGTCCGACCCTTTTACTTCTGTGTTATTCCCTTTGTTTCCCAACGTCGTTTCATAAAACGACTTTTGCGCTTATTGTAAGTTTTACAAGTGAAATTTGTGTTTTAATTCCACCCATAAACCGTCGACTGCGAAGTTTACTTTAACACTGGAACGCATTTTTGTCGACCAGCCTTTTTTTTCATTGGATAATAAAGAAAACCTGTTGAAAGAGTGTCGTTTCCATAGTATGGTTACAAAAAATTCTGTAAAACAGCCATTACGTTGGGAGTGACCGCTATAGTAAATCAACGAATGTACACCCGTTTCGTACTTTATAAAAGTAAGCAACGTTAGGGGAAATTCCAGCAAATGAAATTATGCGTGCCAGAGACACACTATATCGCGCCAGGAGGAAAAAGTATTTACGGTTACGGTCCCGTGTGTGAAAGTTTATATGAAACTCTACGTTGAATTATATGTAATCAAGTTCTCTTTCATTGCAAAGTTAGATGCACCGAAGAGTTAGCACGGAAAGTTTACAAAATACAGATAAATAAAAAGTGAAAATAGTATATATACCGCGACTTACAAATTCTTTCAAATTGAATTTGAATATAGAAAAAAAAGATCTAAGTAAGTATATTACGTGAAGGTTGTCCTATTATTCCTTTTACGACGGTTTTATTTTGAAAAGTATCAGCCAGAAAGTACCAACAGCTAACATTTGTCTCAAACAATTTTTCAAAATACGGTTTGTATAGAAATGGATTCTACATATAAATATTTTCTTACTGCTCAGTTACTTTTTTTCATTAGAAAACAAAAGAACTTTGTTAAAATTTAAAGGCTCGTACCATTTTTTCGGAACATAGATATACCCTATTACTAGTGTCAGGATTAAGTCGAAATTTATTTCGTTAAGTAGAAAAGAGGAAATACGATGAACAACTGTGGGGTGGTTCTCAACATGGAGTACATATTTCGGTAGTGGACAAGAACATTTTTAAAAGTTAATGCAAAGATATGTCCTGTTCGACCTTGTTAGCAAATTAAGGTCAGTTTTGTAATGCTACAATGAATAGCTGCTTCCATTTATGCTCACTGGAAATATTTGCCCTAAATGAGGGCCAACATCTATCGCATTATAAATTAAATTCCTGCTTATATTCAAAGAAGTATTCTGTGTAAAGAAAATTAATAAAGTTTACTTACATTAATTCAATTTATCTTGCTCCACTGCTTGACTAATTCTATCATGTCTTTGAAACTTCAATAGAAATGTTTACAATAATTTCTAAAAATCATCTTTACTTCCTGCTACTCGTCGTAGGACTACATGCTACGTATTATGAATTATAGTCTTTCGATTTAATGAAAGAATATTTTTCAAACCCTCCTGAACAATCACGTGGTTATTTTGCAAATAGGAAAGAAGTAGGAAATAATTTAATCATTTATACATTAAAATATAATAACCAGACTGCGGATTTTTATGCATTTATGACAAATTAAATACGGCTAAAATATACAAAAAGGACATAATATAAAAATATATCTAAAGTATGGTATTTGTTGTAATATTTATTGAGTGCAATAAATTCCTAGATAGGTTTTCCTGTCTCACCTGCATTTGTGAAACTCGAAATTTGCATAAACATCCGCAGTCTAATAATAACAAATTGTAATTTTACAAGGAATTGTAAAAATAATTCTGAAAATAAATTCTTAAAGTATTTCCACCTCTAACATAGTTAACACTTGGTGTGAAATCCTCTGTATACGTACTGTATTTATGTAGAAGCAGAAGGGAAGTAATTGCAATGAAAGAAAGCGTCCAATTTAATAAAGAAGTTGACAAAAGAAATATATAAGAATTGAAATGAAAACACGTGTTGACGTACAGTCTATTTCGAAACTTTTTTTTTCCTCCGTGCTAAAAGTACCGTGAAAAAGATTGGAAAACATCGTTATCTTTATTTTCGCTACATATACTTTCACGAGCAAAAAACGAAACGAATCAAACTTTTACTTTGCAAAACTGTACTCATGTTACGTGTTCCATAGCCTTTGTTATTCTAAAATCGTCACTTCTCTCCGTGAAAAAGGAAATATGACGTGCTCGGTGTAAGGCTTCAACCTTTGTTCCTTATTTTAAGATGTTCTTTCAGATGTACAGAAAAGTGGCACGTTTGCGAATTCATTGACTTCCTTGGAGAATAAAATATAAAGTAATAATACGTTGCGTGATTTATTTGTTAGTTTAAGAAAAGAAAAAATGTTCACATGTGTGGTTTTACTTTAAGTACTTATGAAATTCGCGAATGTAAATACTTTGTTTAAACTCTTGTAAAACAGTTTCGTGTATTTAAATCTTAGAAGAAAATTAATTATAAGATTTTAATTTAACGCTATATTTTAATGTGATAGATCGTTTTGGAATCTAATTAGTTAAAAAATGTATTTCGTGAATTTCAATATTAATTAAAATAAAAATCTATCATTACATTATATCTGAAAACCTCAGTTATCTATATTAATAAACAATTATGTGAACACGTCCATAGTAATTTTCACACAATAAGAATGTCTTTTAAAAATAATTTAATACTACATACTAAGGTGATAATCAAAGATTAAATAGTTACCGTTTTAACATTATTTTAAATTCGACACAAGATGAATAATTCCAACGTATTTTTGCAAATATGCATAGAAAATGTAAAATTATATTTGTATATCGCAAAATTACTTCAGAGAATGTCATTCATGTTTCATAATCGGGTAGGGTAAAATATAAATTTATTTTCAAATATTTAAAAATGGAAGGCCAGAGTATGATGAACTGTTCTCTAAATACATCTACCTGTTTTTCTGTGAAGTACCTTCGATCCGCTTGAAAAATTACATTTCTACCTCATGATATATGCATGTCCCATTCGCACGTGTTAGATTGCAGATTACATAACTATTTCATAAGAAGTTATTCCATGTTATATTTCCTCTTCAACCTAAATTACACATAGATATATATTTCCATTTACTTACCGTAATTTCACGATTACACTGTTCTTTTACGAATAAAAGTACCATAATTAAAATTCGTTTATGTCACTTTATAATTATTTCGTTATCGTTTAAACTTATATGTGTCTATTTGTCATACAACGAAACCAAAAGTTCATGTGTGAAAAGAACATCTATGTGTAAAAAAAGAAAAACGATACCTTGTTACAAAAAAAATCGAAATACCTAGGTGATATTCTTGTAAATTATATGTAATATATATTTTCAAAAGATACTAACAATAAGATGAGTATAATGTGTAGTAAATGTATATGTGTGTACATAAATTAATTTAAAACTTAATTTTTAAGCATAGCATGTAAGTTTTTGTGTGCAGATCATTCCAATATTATGTAATTCAGCCCGTAAAATGATTGCTTTTAAGTGAAAAACGAAGTTAAAAAATAGACGAACAAATTTGATTGATACAAAAAATCCAACAAATGTACTGGAACCTTCGAAATCGTTAGATGCAAGCAATTTGCACGTAAGAGATAAATTTTTAAATTATCAGAATTTTAGAGAAGTAGAAAACTTTTCTTTCGACGATGTTGTAAAAAGCTATTTGTCAGTGAACAACGTAAGTCATGTTATTATAACTTTGACGATAGATTAAGAAAATTTTTTGTAATTCTTGTATATAAAAAATATGAAAAAAATCCGTGTGCAAATGTAACTATATTGTAATGTTTGTAAATAAATGTAGATAGTGTTAACACAATTACATAATTTTTTACTTCTCCCCTGAAACTTCTCCATTCATAAAAGTAATGTGTTTTTCATTATACTTTTAGATTTATTACTTGTTTATTAATGCTTAAAACTATGTTACGAAGTTTTTCGCACGAAAATTAGTACAATCTTGTGTACTATAAATGATTCTTACTTTATTTTCACCAAATAAAGTGCATAGCTTCTTTAAATCAGTCAATAAACTTTTTTCATTTTCATCAATAAATTTTTAGTGTGAATTATTATGTAAATTAGAAATTTTGACAACATTACTATTATATTATGCATAATATATATGAAATAATGCGGTAAATTATATAACACGATGAAAAATTTCTCACATTATCCAAATTTAAAATTTACTTTGACAGTTTTTCCTTTGTTTCGGAGAAAGGATGTTTTAGGCATTTGAGCGTTCAAGCAAATGCACCTGTAACGAGTATAAACGAATTAAACGGCCGTTAAAACTCGAAATAAATCTAGGTGAAAAATAATTTGACCATATTGGACGTTTAAATGAAAACAAAATACTTCTAAAAGTTCACATCGAAATGAAAATGCTTTAACGAAATAATAATATAGCAATGTTGTATTTTTAGTAAAATTTGATTCAAAAAGTATGGAATCGGATAATAAAAGAGGAAGAAGGGTCAAGAAGAAAAATATAAATAAATATATTAGAAGAAATGGTGCTAAAAATCTTAAGTATCTTATAAAAAAGGCAATTAATTTGAATCATCTTGGCCGAAATCGAAGGCTAAGAAACGGATAATCACTTATTCGCATAAGAATATAAAGCAATGTAGAAAAACTAAAAAGTGACACTTAACTTTGCAAGGAGAGTTAAACGAAAATAAAAAGCGCAAGACTTTTGTTTCCCCTTGTGTCTATAATTTTTCATAGTATAAAGACATCTTAGCTGTCGTAGATAATAAAGATATATCTGACAAACATAAGTTTATATCTTCGTTATCATACATTCGCTTCATTATCACCATACGATTTTGTAGAAGTCTAGCTGGCATCGCATTTATTCTCGAAGATACAACTTCCGGGGAAACTGAGACCGGAAATATTGCAATATTTCATGGGATATATATCGCCATTTCGACGAATTCTTATGCGAAAGACATTGACATGCACAATCAACCAGCTGTCTTTCACATTCGCGTGGAAATTTTTGAAGGAATTTATGAAATTTATTTCCCTTCTCCCCTTATTCCATCATTTGTTCTTTGACTGCTTTTTACATAAATTTTGAACGTGCAAAACTAGCATAGCGAAGATTTAATTGAACTTGTAGAAATCATTCTTTATGGAATACTTTGTTAATGATATCTGCAAACATTTTAATTAGATATTCTTAGGAACGTAGCAATTACTTTCATTTTGAAAATTACAGAGTGCAGAGTAAGATGTTATTTCGGATTGCTGCTCGAGAAAGTGTAAATTATTTTGCAGCGATGTTTTAGCAGTTTATACAATTTTCAGTATTGCAAATAATAATAATTGATGGTTAATTATGATTAAGAAAGATTAACAAAGATGCTGGATTATATATTGGTATAATATTTATCTCCCAGATATTAGGAAGGAAAATGATAATAAATTATATATTTTATGAAGTTCGATAATTAGAACAACTGTCATTTGTACGAAATCTATTACACTTTAGTCTTCATTTTCGATATACGAACGCTGTATTAAAGAGGAACATCTGTTAAAACTTACAAAGTGTCACCGTTTCCAGCGGAAATGAGAAAATGTTACAGGAGATGTTTCTTGCATTGTAAATTAGTGTATAAAACCAATTAAGATTCCGGAGGCAACTCGGTACCCAAAAGTAACAAAAAAGCTTCAATATATTAAAATGGTGTGCGATATACCGGAGCGCAGCTAGAATATTAAAACGAAATGTAATTTAGAATTATAATTTTTTTTCCATATAAAAAATTACATTTTTGGTACCAGAACATATTCAATTTTTTTTCCGAACAAAAGTACACGTACTATGTATATCTTCGTAACGTAATAAAGGAACAATGTAAAACGAATCCCTGGAAACTATAAAATTTGGATAGTACGGCCGTTTGTACGATCGCTTTCCCATAAAATGAAATGAGCATATTATTCCGAATAAGATAGTGTCTGCAGGATTATGACGGTGGTTGACATGAATGCATGCTATCTATTATGGTAAAATTTTATATCAACGATGCTGCGATGCAACATCATAAAATTCGACGAGCAAAAAGTCTGGAAACTCTAAGATATGGCTTCAACACGAAAGCACAAAAACAAAAAAGAATGCCAAAATTAAAATAACACATTTTTTTCTGATACATTTACTAGTTATAATGGGTGTGACTAATTATTTGAATTTAATTAAGTGCCATTTGTTTGATATTAACACTACATCTACGGGCGTTAATCAAGTGTACCTAACATGACAAGTGCCCGACCGGTCCCTAGGGACCGGTCGTTGATTTTTCGTTCATGTTTATGCTGATGAATGAAAATCAAAGATTAGTTTTTTACTTACAATTGGACTACTCAGTGGCACCTTATCGAGCCATAATTATAGATTTTAAGTAAGAAATAGAACAATTTATCAAAAATTAATGTAGTTTATTAAAACAAATAGAAATATACCTTTCTTAACCCCTTGTGCCACCATTTCTTTTGACACTGCAAGCGCAATAATTCAGAATTAATTCCTGAATTCCAAATCTTTCACTGATTTCTGATATATCATCTAACTGAATGTAGTATTAATAGTATAAAAATAATTTTACCATTACGTGACCAACTGATATTTTAAATTGCAACAATATTTACATGAATAAAGTTGTTATCAATGATTTTTTTGCATAAAATGATTACACAAAGACAGACCGGCGTTTCGCCGGCGTATTGTTAGTGCTTTTAATACTATATAATATAGTTGACCGGCGATTCGCTGGCTTCGTGTGTCAATGGGTTAAAAAAGGCCCAAAAAGTGTAGCGTCGATCTTTAGGAATGGGCACTTAACGTGTTAAATATATTAAATAAGTGCTTTGAGAAAAGAGGGATCAATCAGTAAAGAAGATGATCAATTAAGTCATTTTTATATTATAAGACACATGTGCAATATGTACTGTACCGCGGCTCTATGAATTTCAAAACCGTTTCAAAAAAAAATTGGAACCCGTCAATTTGACGGCTTCCGTAAAGCTTGGGTTAAAAGACGACGTAATTAAAGATGACTTAACACTAGAATTCCTAGTGTTAAATCTATCACATTTTAGTATATTAAACAAGTACTGTGGATAGAGAGGAATCAAAAGGTGGAAAATGAACAACTCGGTTGTCTGTGTTTTGTAAAATCAACGTAGAATATCTACTCTATGACTCTTCTATAAACTTGGAGAATTTTTGGGAAAAATTGAACACCAGTCATTTTGGGCTTGCTTGGTAGCTCTAATGTTAACAATTACTTAATATTGAGCACGATAAATTATAAATCTCTGTAAATACCACAACATTATGAAAAATTGTATATTTCCTTTTGATATAGAAGAGATTATAAAAAAAATTATACGAAATTTATAATTCGGATTGATTGCATGGCTGTCATTTACTGGGCAAAGTAATTAAGCGAAGAACTATCTCTCGACATACAATGTGGCGAGAGAAAATCGATGAAAAAGAAATTCGAAACGGCGGTACATTTTCTGACGTAATGTACCTCTAATAGTGTTTCTCGACCCTGCTAAAAAAATTTGTATCATTCGTATAACATGAAAATAGCTTTTGTACAAATGGATAATAGTTTTTCCTATATTTTCTGATACATCAAAATAAAAAAGAAATTTGTGATTCATAAAAAAAAAATATTTTAAAACGATACAGCTTTTAAACATTGACGTAATTAATTCTGAAACTCGAATTGTTATAATTTTTTATTCCTTTATA
This sequence comes from Cerceris rybyensis, assembly GCA_910591515.1. Classification (NCBI taxonomy): domain Eukaryota; kingdom Metazoa; phylum Arthropoda; class Insecta; order Hymenoptera; family Crabronidae; genus Cerceris; species Cerceris rybyensis. The sequence continues at coordinate 21,269,259 of OU342790.1, forward strand.
CGTCGACGAGTATAAATATTAATTTTTCCATAAAAACATTACAGTAATCTCTTAGCCATTACGAGAAAAGTATATGGCTATATTTACATTAGTCAATTACAATGATTACACTTAAGTATTATATTACATATGTATAATAATATCGGTTTAATAAAAACAGCCAATCATCAAAAAACCTAAAGGACACAATGGCAGTGTCGCGATCGTTTAATGCAGTCCATCATGGAAACATCTAATCATAATACCTGATAACAATACAAAAAATTTCACGTTATCTATCACGAAATTTCCAAAATTACATCGAACTTATAAAAATCTATTCTCGTTTGAAATTTCTTTCCACTTCTAATTTCGTTCCTATAAATAATCACATATCAATATATATGTATATGTAAATATCGATGAATAACACATACAAATTATATATAAGACGAATATTTTTCGATCTTTTTCGTATATAACGTTTAAATTTTGTTTTTTTTTCTCAAGAAAATACTGTTACATTCTTCACGTGTCTATGTGAGCAGACCTTCTGCACGAAAATATACGTTATAGGTATTGAATAATACCATTTATGTCTTGCTATCATGAATTTTCCTAAACTAACGATCAACGAAATCGGCAATTATTATCGAAACAGTAAGTCAGCGCAAATTCGAAAAAGGCAGTTATTTCAACATGAACAATCTTGCATTCACTTTGCATTGAAACATACGCGGCTTACGAATTAAATTCGTCGAGCAATATCGTTGTCTAACATTAATTGAAACATTATATTTCTTCATCTACGAGCAGTATATCTACCCATTCTAATTTCGTCTGTTTTTTGAGTCATTTTAATATCGATTTTCTTCTATCGTGTCAATGAAATTTTCTGTTTCTCTGAAGGGTAGTTCGTTCTATAAAAAGTGAACTTTTGTTTATTTAGTGATTTTTCTATTCTGGAACGTGAATCCACTAATTACGAATATGAAAAGTAATCAGTTCTTTAACCCTCTATAATCCGAATTATCTGTGGCATTTGAAAATCAGTTGCACCGTAACACAATAGAAAATGATAAAAATACTATTATAAATAATAGATTTAACTTGATTTTGAACCAATGGATTGTAAAGATTTTCATGGTTTTTGAGACCTAAATTGGAATATTTGAGAAAGGTACAAATTTGACTTTAAAGAATAAAAGTTTAGCTTTGTCTTATGTTAATTTAAAGTTAGAAAGGCTCATAGAGGGTTAATAAAGACACGGAATTGCCGCGTAAGTTTCGGGGACAAAATTGAATTTACAGAGTAACAATAATCTGGTTGCAAGAATTGTCGGTTAACATTAACAGATCGCTTGAACGACAGTATCAATACCTGGCTACATAGATGATTTAGACACGAAAAGCGTCGATAATAATTCGCTAGCTCTATCACGACTTTATACACATTTCTTACATGTTTTAGTCTTCGGAAAAAATTGACCATCGATCTTCGATACGTCAAACGAAACGTTGTTGAAGGACGGCTAATGTAGATGAAGTAAATGATTCCAAAAAGTAGATAGTGTAATTGTAATAACAGGAACTAATATACCTAATGAATGTCATTCGACTCAAAATTCTTTCACATTTATTAAAAATTAGCTAAAAGGTTCTCGCTGAATATATAAAATTTAATTATGTAAATTGATGTCACTTTTAAAAATACTGGATGTTTTAAGTTCAACAATATTTCACATCACATGACCATTCTTTAACAGACAGTTAACATATTATTTATATTTTATACAGCTTTTTTGGCATTTTATTCTAAGTTTTCTTCTAAAAACCAAATTAATTTGAGTGTGAAACGATATGTTGAACACTCTTCGCCCCATTTACCGTCCCGCAACATTGTTATACACATAATTAATTGTATATCGTGTACAATTACAGTTGTTTAAATTTGACAATGATCAATGAAAAATGAGAAAACGTAATTCTACATGAAACCGGCTCGTAAAATCGAAATTCGTCACAGAAAATGCATTCTTATGCAACTGCAAGAGATACCTGCATACATATTATACCGATTTGAAACTGACCGTTTGGCACGACAATTTATCATTTTTTTTTATTCGTTTTCGACACCAAAGCTACGACTTGCGTCGATAATTAACACGGCTATAAATTTACAGCTTTTAAAATCATGGTAGGAGAACCATTTCTCTCTTCATTCTTTTGCATATCAACCGCGGTTGAATCTTTCTGTCAGAAATTGTACCATACATGCTTGATTTTCCCATTTATCTTATTCGTATTGGTCAAGCGATCGATTAAACTACGTTTCAATTTTCTTTACAAGTAAATTTACAGTATTTACATGATTCCGAAGTTCATTGTTTTCTAAAAGTGACTGTGATCGTTAAAAGTATAGTTTAAAATTCACTTACATCGAAGGACTAGGAGAGTTTACATATTTATAATCGTTTAGTAGAAACATTATGCAGTTGTTCAAGAAAGGAACTAACGTTTGCAATGTTATAAATGAAATAAATAGTACAATTAAAAATACAACGATAAATGAATTCCCTATTTTCGAAATTACTTGACCATTTCATCAAAAACTTCAACAGAGTCATTGCAATTCTTACAAACAGTATTAAACTAACATCTTAAATTATGAAATATAAAATAGAAATTATTAAGTATTTTAATTGTAAAATAAATTTACCGACGACCGTGTGTAAATAAAAATAATAAAAGAATAAAACATACCTGCCAACTGAAACAGCAATCGATACTTTCAGTGGATTATACAGAACACTGAAATATTCCGTGTGAGTAATGCAGCGAACTTTCTGCACGACTAAACTGAAAATGAAAATCAATCGCCCGATAAACATAAAACGAACAAAACCGAAAAAAAAACAACTCTAGAACGGTGTCTTTATTACAATAGGAATTCAATAAAAACAAAGGAATGATGAAGCGTACGGAAACAGCATCGCGCTCTATCAAACAGCACAACTTAAAAAATATTTTCAATATTGCCGAAATATTACTGTAAAATTACGCGATATTCAACTCACACATAAACATAAAGCAACTCTTAATCACCATAAAATGAACTGCATAAAGTTACCCCAAGTTTGACGCATTATCTTCTCATTGAATTTCATCCACGCGCTACTACACTTCTCGCAAACACCTGTTTGTTAAGATTTACTTTACACTCGCCCAGTGTACAATAATTACAAAACAATCACAACCAACACACAATATTCGCAATTCGCAATAATCCTCGCATGCCAGAACGGACGCTTCGTCATTTGAATATTCAGACTTCGATAACCGCGAAATGAATTCGCAGCTAAAAATCATTATTAAATCATTCTTTAAACTGTAATTAACAGGATGCCGTAGGAAGTAATTTCTTTTTTCTTCAACTCTCACAAATCATTCCTCTAATGGCAGTTTTACGAAAATGTTAATTCTATTTAAACAGCATCGAATTAATAACACTAAATAATATACTATCACGCGATCGTCAATCCCCATGGATAGTTCTATTATCCCAGTTACCGTCCACGGGAATTAATAATCGAGATCGTACTTACATCGTAAATTTTCGATTATCTATCGAAAGAGCAGGAAAACGAAAAGTACAACGCGATTCGTCGACATATCGCGTGCACTCCTCCGCTAATAGAAATAAGGAAACTGGGACTCTTGATAAAGCGCCCCGGGGAAAATCGAGTAAAACGAATTAACTTTTACGAGTAACTTAATCAACTTAACGGTAAGATACACTTCAAGCAAATATGTATATTCTTGTCACGTGATCCGTATATTCTTCGTTAAGGCATAATCCACCCCGATGAGGATATCGGATCAGGTTAACAGATTAAGTTAATATAACGATGTAGAGCTCGTACGAAATTGAGTCTAGCAAAATATTTCTAAGAGTTACTCGTAGGAATTGTTACTTCATCGTTCTATTAAGCAGAGAGCACAAAAGTAACTATTTATTCGAAAAGATCATGCGTGATGAGAATGAAAGAATGAAATAGTTCTCTTAATTTCAATTGATTTCTCGTTAGCTGCACGAGGTATGTTTCATTTCAAAATTTTAATTGAATTTTAATTGAAGCATCAATTGAATGTATAGTAATTACTTCTGCACTGTTAGATTGGAATGCAATTTCAAATAGATGCAGTAAAATAGAGATCATATTTTTCTGTTGATGGTGAATTCTGAAATTTTCAAAATGTTCGCCAGACCCAATTTCGCTACGATTGCGAGTTATGAGGAATTACGATCGTCAGTTAACTTAATTCTTTCAGAGGAAGTATGACTAATAATCATCACGTGTCAACGTTACGACGTTCTGGAATTCTTCACGCGGCAGATAAGTCAAATGAAGAATTCATTTCATTTCTAAGAGTGAGACGAGCAAGCTGCGTATTACGGACTTCCTTCTTCCTTTTTCATTTTTAATTTAAATATTAATAGGTCACCTTGAATTATCTTCGGTCGACCTATCGAGTGAAATAAGATTCATTTTTACGGAGTTTTGTTAAAAAAAAAAAAACATGATAAATTGGAACATATGATAAATATTTCGAATTACCGACACTTCTGAATTTCTGTTCGAACATTGAAAAAATTCGGCGAAAGCGTAGGTACAATTTTTCTCGGCAAAATCGTTCGACTTATGCAATATGTACAGTTCATATAAAAATCATTTTGTCGAGAAACGTTCCGAAAAAAGAGGCTGAGAACGCGCCCTTTGGAATTCTTCAAGGAGGGAAATGTTGATGCGACTTCTGATGACCGATATACAGTGTCAATATCGATGCTGACAATTTTGATTGTTATTGACAAATATGGTGTTAATGCAACTGAGGTATCAATATGTATGCGACATTATTAAGTAATGTATAATAAATTAAAACATAAAATACCCTGTCATGAAAGAGATACTATGTTCACTACATTCTATATTAGAAAATCTCAAAAAAGAGAAAGTACATACAACTTATATTGAAAACATAAATTGACATTTTTAAATATTTTCATTCTATTTTGTGTTACTCATAATTCTTTTTCCATATTTTGGATATTTTTTACATATTGTGACTTTTTACGAAGTGTACCACAAAATCTGCGGTAGAAGTGCATTCCAAGCCATAAAAATTAGAAATCTCACGATAATTATGCCATAAAAGATGAATATATCGCTGCAACCTTCCAATTGCTAATTATGTTGAAGTTCTTATCGCATCTGAACTTACTGGAGCACCAGATATTTTCGAATCGACTTGCAAAGACCTTTCGTAATAGGTCATTGTATCTGTCTCTGTATCTGATCATACTCCAAAAAAGAAAAAATATTAATCCACTTAAAGAAATGAAAGTAACCTTCATAATAGTTAACCCCCTATGGGTCCCCATGACTTCGAGGTAACGTAAAACACATCTAATCTTATATTCTGAAAAGTCAAATGTTTGACTTTGTCAAATATTTTAATTTAACTCGTGAAAATCATGAAATTTTTTACAACTCAATGTTTAAAAATCAGGTTTAGTCCATCATTTAAATTTATATTTTTATCACTTTCTAATTCTGCTACCGTGAAATTGATCTTGAGATACCACACAAAATTCGGACTACAAAAGGTTAAGACTCTTTAGCAACACTTAATCGAGGAGTTGATTAATTAATTTAACATAGCGATGAAATATTTTCGAAGTTATATTGCTATAAATTAAAATAATTTCTATCAGGAATAACAAAGTCACCAGGTTCAAAGCATTAACAGCACTTGTGTTCCTAATCACTTTAGTTTAAATAATTGAATTATGCCGCAGACATATTGCGATCATTTATCGATTCCATATTGATCAATAAACATTATCCATAATTAACAATTGACACTGATGTCAGATACGAATCATCCGAAGTCTGTTTAGATCAAAATGGAAAACTTCGCAAAATCGCGGTCCAGCCGCTTTGAGTATCACTCACTTTTGCGAATTTATACTCGCAAATTTGAACTCGACAGTCTGAAAAAAATGTCAGAAGAGTAAATACGAATTCAACTTGAACACCGCGATTTATAAACTTACGGTAAAATATTTCCACGACGGCTAAATCAACATTGCAAAGATGAAATATGAGGCAAATAGCGTAAAAAAGAGTTTGTCTTTTCTTTCTTGTCTTTTAAAAATCCCTTAACTAGCCCGATTTAAATGAATCACAATTCTGAATTAATTTCAGCGGAAATAAGGACGCGCATGGCGCCGACGCGTTCCTGTTTTTGCAAAATCTAAATTACTACACTTACATCCGCAATTGGCGCACCAAACGGACAGATAGTTATAAGAATTTCTCATTTAATTCGAAACAAATCGAAAACAAATTGTATCTTCCACAAGCTGTAGAGAATTCCCTTTTTGAAAATTGTTATACCGTAGATTTTTTGATCGCGTGTTAATATTAAAATACACTTTAAATTAGTCATCGTATAATCTTACTTTTTCGAACTTCGAATGATTGTCATTATCGCAGTAGCTTCATTTCTTCTCACCATTCGCAATACCTGTTCTAAGTTGAATGCACTTTTTGCCGACATTACGCGCGTCAATTAATTCCAATTTAACGTCAATGAAGAAGTATAATTATCCGTATTATCCGATTCATGTCCGACAGCATCACAACTTATAATTATCTTGAAAAACTTCCACTCAAATGTGCTACAATTTTACTTGTACACGAATCATATCTTTCCTTGTAAACAGAATCGTAATGTCTTATTTTTTTAAATAAAATACAGCACAATGCTTTTTTAGCAACTTATTGCAATTTTCCCTAATATCTTGCGAAATATTTTCCCTCAATTGTATAGAAAAAATTCATCAAAATGGAATATATGTACCCGTTTCGAGAAAGAAATTAAATAATCGCAAGTCTGTGAGATATTGATAATATTCCTTATTACTTAAAATCAGGAATGTCTATTTAGAAATTGTATCTCACTTTTGTCATAAAGAAACTGCTATGCAATCTGCTTATCAGCTTGCGCACGTAGAAGCAAAAGTGCAGAAACCCAAAATCTGCTCCGTTTGGTACATCCACCGGCTTACATGTTCATACATATGCACACACAAATATCGCACTCTCACCTTCCCAAGCACAAAAGAAAGAGCAAATTGAAATCCTCAGAAAAAGTTGAACGCAACATTCGGGTACTCGCATTTGGCAACTTTTAATTCATATTGAAAAACTGAGTATTTGCGCTTGTTCCTTTAACCTGAGGGGAGAATTATGCAAATTGCACAAACTCAAAAAACGTTGTTTTCGTAAGTGTAACAAAAAATAATGTAAATTGGAATAGAAAACAATTACGATAATCGACACGTTGAATATCGGCCGCCAATTTGTCTTGATGGTTATATAATTTATAGAGTGCTATTATTCATTTAGAATTAATACGTCATATCGTAGAAAAACTCTCTAAAAATTGAAAGGACATCTTGAAAATCTAAAAATTGTAAATCATTGAGCTACAAATCCCCCTATAACAGTTCTTCGTCCCCAAAAATCGTTTTGTTGTAATAAACTGTTAATTTCTTTTAGTTAAAAATAAATTACCACAAATTCCAAATCTAAGGAGAAAAATTTTTAAATATCCCCTACTTCACTTCAATTCCTCCAATACTTCACTACGAAATCCTTCAATTTTGTTACCACTATCGTTCTCTTCAAATCCAATACCATCACTGACCAAAGACGCACTCAGCATCCAACGTGTCAAACCTACAGAAACAATAAAACAGAAACCTCAGCGCTCACAATCGATCAGCAAAATAATACAAGTCACCGTATGCAGTTACCGTCAAAGCGCACCATCAACGTACACCACACAAATGCGTCCAATGTTCACCGAATGTACGTCGTTATTTTACAAATATAAAATCGATCCTCGATTGTAAAAATCGACAATCGATCTCAAATTGTCCGCTATCCAGTGGATAATCGGACACAACGCTTGTTGCCGCTTCCACCCTTGTTTTGGTGCTCAAAGGACGAGGGTAGAAGTGGCAGGACAGACACCTAGTCTGTCGATGGAGGGAACGAGCCGGCGAGTAACGAAGGGGATCGATATACCCGAAGTGGTTCGAGTAACCGTTTTAACAACCAATTGGAGCAAGGGAAAGTTATTGTGTACTTGTATGTTATATGGCTTTCACCCTCGTGTCCGTATCACGAGAGAAAGAGAGAGTTCAGTGTGCGGTGAAGTCGGCCGTGTTCACCGCGCCCCCACGACATCACGTCAATCGACTTTAATGCCTCGACACGTTGTTCCTCGTAAACAGGCGTTATTATGATCTTTGGTCCATGTTCTTGAATCTTCTCATCATCTTCGCATACTTCGTTCTTCGACATGTTCGTTTTTAGACTTGATTATCCAATCGTTTAGTTTTGGTTATCCAATTTTGATTCACGAGAGAGAACAGAGAGGTAGAGATTCTTTGACAATGTTGAGACGACATGGTGAAGAATCGAACGTTAAAGGGATGGAGTACTTGGAATTTTCTTAGGCTCAATGGCTTCGTGGCCGCGTTTAGTAAATTGCACTCTTCACGGAACGATGCGGTTTAATAAGGCAGACACGTCTTCCGTGAAATGAGATGTCCGAGAGGAAAGCTTCGCGTGGAGAGGTTCGAATGGAAGTGATACTCTTCCGGGATGAAATTTGAAGTTGTGGGAAAAGCATATATTTTTGGAGTGGTTTGGAGATGTTTTATGTTTGAAGGATTCGTTACAGAATGCAATGTTATTTAATGATGATTTGTGCTTTCTTGGAGTTGCTTAGGTTGAATTCAAAATATTCTGCGTGGTTTTCTTTTGAGGAAGACATGTTTTCCTTGTTGCAGAAAATTTGTAGGCGTAGAATTGACTTTCAAACGTGAAAGAATCATTTTCAGAATCAGTAACAATTTAGTGTTTGTCAATTGTCTCTCGTATGTAGAATTTCTTATTAGCAGAACTCCCATCGTAGAACTGATTTGTTACATATCAGAAATCTAAGCAAAACAGGAGGAAGTGGCGTGTTACACTGTGCCCAATATTTGAGGAATTGCAAAATCTTCTTCCCATTTGGCCACAAATTGACTTTCACTTTCTCAAATGAATAGAAAAAAGAGACGAAAAAAGTACCGCATCAAGTAAATACTTCCTCGAATCTGCGAAACCTTTAAGATTCCAAATACATCCATCCCTTGATCTACATCGTTGATAGGAAAGAGATTTCATATCTTTCATCGAGTAATCAACGATCTCGGAAACAGCATGAAAAAGTCAATCTCCCTCCTTCCGCGAGAAATATCCCGCGTTAATCGATTGGACGGCAGAGAGAGAGAGAGAGAGAAAGAGAGAGAGTTAGGGAGAAAGGGAGAAAACCGTTAAAATAGCAAAGTCACAAACTGTCGCACTCTCTCGTGAAATGTAAATCCGAAGATCGTTTGAACGTGTCCGTATAAATTCATGGATCTCGTGAAAATGCGCAAATCCCCTCTCATGGCTTCCGAATTCGAAGGATTGAAAAATTAGAGAGATTTGCATCCCTCCGTCGATGTCTCCTTGGAACGAACGTAGACTCTGCTGGACTCTTTCGATCTTCACGCCCGCACTTGTCACGGGGATAGTGTCGAAGTTCTTTCGCCGAAGCTTCGAATCTTCTTCGAAGATCCTCGACGATTTTCTAACTCGATCGACGTGCTCGATTAGCATCTACAAGTAAGAGATGCTACACTGCCGTGGGGGCTCTGGATTGTCAATGCCACTTCGCCTTTTGCGCAAATATATCCGCCCGAAGATTTTGAGCGAAGCAGATCCCCAGAATCTGAAAGGAAACGGGAGAATGCATTGTTCCGATTGAATGGAATGATAGCCATATAGCGTGAAAATTAAGATAAATAATTTAACGCTAAACAACAAGTTTGAGAAGGAGTTTGTGAAATATAAATTGGATTGATGATTTTTATAATAGCTTAGCATTAAAAAAAAAAAGAAATATTAATATAATACTATCATAATGATGTTTCTATGGAAAAAAAAGGAATATATATAGTTTGTAAAATATAGAACAATATATGGTTTGACTACATACATGATTTGTGATTTCACTGACCACTGTGACATAAATTTAGACAGACGGACCTCGACTTTCGCACAATTTTCTATTTTGAACGTTTATAAAAATTCAATCTTTTAAAGATTTTTATCGCTTTTTCAGAAAATGTTTGTCTATGGTCACACATTGTCTATGGTTTTCTAATATTGTAATATCGTTTCTAGTATTGCCTATTAGATGTTAGAAAGTCTCAAGTTCACAAAGAAACCTCGTTTACATACAATTTTTAACATTTTCCTTGTATTTCTCTACTTTCGAACATTAAATATTCACACATGTTTTTAGGAACTAATTATATGCGAAAATCAAGAGCAGACTGTAGTCAATTATTAATTGATTACGTGCAATATCTATTGTTAAGCAAGGTTACATGCTTGAATCTAACTTGTACACAGCGACACGTATAAATGGGGATAATAAAAACTACAACTTTACGCGGTACACTATTAGGAGTACTTCTTTTATCGTGTATATCTTACATCTAATTTGCATTTTCTAGCATACGGTGTTATATACGGTACAAAGGTTAAACCTACAGTTCCCTTAGAAATGCTCACCTTAGATCCTGAAGTATTAAGGGCTATTTCTATATTTCTATCACATGCACAAATCATTTTTCTAACATATTATTAATTAATAAAAATCAATTCTGAAATAACTACAGAATTTCTCCCATTTTTCTGTAGCATTAATTATTACTGCAATATTAACCCTTTTAGTGCCGGATGACGATATATCGTCGTTAGCAATAGTGTTAACACTGGATATCGAAGGGTTAATATTCACTTTCCAATACAATATTGGTAATTATATGATAGATAATTGTAAACACACAGGTTATGCTCTATATTGCGTGTTCTATCTCAACTATCGCCAAACGAAAATTCATTTTATTCACAATTACATTTGTTATTAATTCCATAAATTTTTTTGCTCGGCACTAAAAGGGTTAAGGAGTACTTGAAGAAAATTAATGAAATTGAAGAAATTCTGAAACCGCTTTGATGGAAAATTATATTTCGTGGAAATTATATAAAAGAAGAGAGTTCCTTCAAATGTAAAAGTCTCGTTAATTTCTAAAGAGGTTCGCAAACATGAAATTTTAGTAATATTTGTATCTTTAATGTTAATATAATCGTTAATGCTTTAAATGAAGAGACTTAAATACTCATAAAATAGATGTCACTGAAGTGATAAAAGTATATTTATGAAAGTAACGACAAATTATACCTGAGCAAAAGCCGTACCAACCGCGCCAGTGGCAATTGCCAGAAGATTTCTTTCCATCCATTCCTCTCCGGCTTGAACGCAACCTTTTTCATAAATCACTTTGGCGACCTCAAAGTTCTGAAAAATAAACGTATACGGCTACTTTTTCTTACCGTGTCCACTCGAACATCACGATCATAGGTGTTAGTCGACCGTCAAATTTGACAGTGAAAATGTTAGACCAGATAGATGTAATAGGAATTCTTGGAAGAAAGTAAAAGTAGGGGTGTGCGAATATTCGGAATGTTTGAAAAATTCGGTTCGAATCGAATATTCGAATTTTCGAATAATTCGAATAATCATCGAGTAATTCGAAGAATAATAGAATAATTCCGAATTATTATCGAATAAGTCGAATTGTCATTGAATAAGTCGAATTTTCCAATAAAAAATCTATTAATACATTTTTATTGTTCGTTATTATCAGTAAGATATAAAAAAAAGATTAGTTTTGGGATAAAGAACTATGTAGGTACTGCTTAAGATCTAAGTTGTTTCTTATTAGTAAAATAACACTCTGATTGTAAGCTTTGCCGAAAATATTTATTAGTTTTATTATAAAATGTTTTGAAAACATCTACATTATTTGCTAAGTTCGGTAGAACAGTTTGATTTTTATAACTATCATTTAAATTAGTGATAAAAAAAGTTAGAATTAATAAAAATTCTTATTTAGCTTCTAATCAAAATATAATTTTGTTTATAAGAAACCTGTTTTATATGTTAAATAAAAAATAATTATATTGTTTGGAATTATTAATTTTTTTTTCAGTTTTATTGATTATAATAGGAAAGAATATGCAGATATTCTAGAATAGCAGAATATTAATCGATTTTTTATTAAAAAAATCAATCTATTTGATGAAAAATCAACTTATTCGATAAAAATTCAGAATTATTTGACGATTATTCGAGTTATTCGATAATCATTCGAAGTATCCAAACTATTCGAAAATTCGAATATTCGATTCGAATACTATTCGCACACCCCTAAGTAAAAGGACATGTCTTCCTACTATCACAGAATTTTGCTGAACTTAATCATTTCTTTTTTTAATCGGAAATTCTTTTCATTTTTCCTGAATGTTCCATTTCATCGATGGTATCGACGTTCTTAATTGTTTTTGCTTTTTGTGTAATTTCAAAATGACAATTCAGCTTGTCGATTTTCATTGAAACATTGATAACTTTTTTCTGATGGTTATGCATTGCGACGGGAAAATTGGCAATATTGGGGAAACTCTATTCGTTACCTAACAATATTTTCGTTTTGTTCGAACGTTTTCCGCGGTGATATAACATGTTTATAACGAATATTCGAGTAATTGAGTTACCGGCATTTAATGATCATTTGTTCAGGATTGTATGAATCCGTACATTCGGCATAGTGTAATTGTACTTTCGTACGCTTCTCACGTTCCAATTTCATGGATTTGTAATTTGATAAGTAACGCTCTATCATCAACTAATTTCTCAAATTGGACAACGTTGAAAAATTACAAAAAACTGTATATATTACATTGTCCAACAATAAAATAATAATAAATAATTTATATTAAATATAGAATTAAGTTCAAAATAAAACAAACACATGCAGTATTTTAACCCTTTGCACTCTGAACTATCTCTGACTTTATTTGTTAGCAACTTGGTGGCACTTTACTATTTGAAATCTTGTGCCATTTTAATAAAGAAGTTTGGGCAAACATTGATTTCTTAAAATGTTGCGGTGCAGTAAGTTCATCTTCTGTAGTCACTAATGAATTCGAAGAACCCTTTAGAGGGGAAAATCGAGTGATATGGTAGACTTATGGTGTCTCCTCAGGTGGGACAACGGAGTGCAAAGGGTTAAAACGCATAGGAATTGTTTAAACGGTTTTACATTCTACAGGACGTCCAAATTCTCTTCTCTAGCAAATCTCAATTGTCTTATATTTTGCACTTTTCTTTGCTAGAATTTAACACTAGATTTACGGAGCCAATTTGGCCCATTCAAAATTTGATTACTATATGTATATAATATATTGGTTGGTTAATTTTTTAATAATAGATCTTTCATTTAAATTGGTTTGGAACTATTTTGTTTGAAAAAAACTTTAATTTTCTTGTATGAATCAAATTGGCTCACTTCAGAAAAGTAAGTATGTCAACATCCGTAAATCTAGTGTTAATTAAGACATGCAACGGTTGCATGTTCAATTTGAATTTTTAAAGTGGGATATACAAATGGTACAGACACATATATAAAATATATTCGGAACTATTAAAGCGTATTGAATTACTATTATAATATTCTATTATTACATTAATTTCAATAACGACCTACAAAATCCTCAAATTCTGAAATATATGTCATCCAAAAGTCAATCGACCATTTTAAAACATAATTTTCTTGCCATTATTTTCACAAATGACGGACGAAATGGTGACAATTTGAAAAGTATAATCTACAAAACTAATTAACCAAAATATTCAAGGATTATATTTAGCGTTTATAAAAGAATAAATATGAATTTTCAGAAGATGAAATAGTTATTCTTTTTCGAAATGGTACAGTTACCTTCATATCACCATCTTTACTATTTGATGTGCAGTAATATCACTTTTGTTGCTTCTACTTAATTAATTTGTTTCCCATAATTAAAATAAACGGTAGACGCAATTAACATACAACAAACACGAACGTTAAAAAAAAAAGGAAAGACTATAAGTTACAGAGGAAACCAAGAAATAAATCAAGAAGGATGTTGGAAAAAGCAATTCTTTTTTCAAGCAATAAATTCCGCGGCTTGAACTTCTAAATTCTTTTATTGTTAGAGGCATTCCGTGATACTTCAATTTCCAATCATATAAAAGCAGAAACTTAATTTATAGAAAGGAGCCACGAACTCGTAAAACGGGAGCACGTACACCCTTGGGAAAATATAGAGAAGCGAAAACTAGAAGAGCACGTATGGAACGTTAAGTTACTGCCTAGTCTAATGTAAGTAACGAGCCTAACCCATTACTTTGCGCTTCGCGTTTATCTCCCGAACAATCGAATCAGTCTTTCAATTTGTTTTCCCACATTTGCTTTCACGATTTCATTCATTTCCGACCGTCAGGATCAAGCTGTGATTTTTTCTTTGAATTGAATTCTTCATTATTCCTTTGAGTTCTTAATTAATTTGTTTACATAAATTCAAGGATTTGATTTACAACAGGACATTTATTTCGTAGCTTTTCATTCGCTTGCCGCTTTGATATTGGATTATTAATTCCCGATTAATTGCAATGTCATATTTTCATTTAAATTATTCACGGTTATATTTATAATAAAAATTAACAAGGATGTTCTACAGAGAGATAAACCATCGTGATATTTGTAAAATTTCATTGTCAAACGGACTGTATGATTTTGAAAGTTTCCCGAGAGTAGTTTGGATAATAAATAATAATTAAAATTATAATGAAACAATAATTATTCATACAGTAATCTCTTATTCAGCTTTGCATTCTACGAGTAAAAATAATTATTTGAGATTTCATCTTCGAGACATTTAATATGTGTGTTATCAATAATATGATTTTTTATTGGACTTTTTGAGCACATTTAAATAAATTGTACAATCAATAATTTGAATATGAGCTTAACCCCTTGTAGCCCCTTGTGACATTTCTGTAACAAACTAAAAAAGATTCTACAAATTCCATACGGACCATATTTATTCCCTTTTAACTCATTGTATCATCACTGCTACATACCATACTATCGAAACAATACACCATCTTACGCAGAGATGCCGCTAATTAGTATATTACTGCAAATTAATTCTGATAGTTCGGTTTTTATTTATTTTAGAATTTATGATCTGAGTTACAAGGGGTTAATAATACAAAAGCTTGTGTCTTAATTCTTAAATCACTGTCGATTAATCTGGCATGTTTGACTATGCTAGGTAAATATTTTAAAAAACAAAAAGCTGATCATTTATATCTTATAAAGTAGACGTTAAACGTCAAGGGAATGCAACTATTATTATTTCAAGCACTTTTTTAAGAATAAAAATAGTAAATCAGTAATCTTCATTGTCGTAATAGATTTAGTGTTAATAGAACTTTTTGTTGCCTACTTCTTCGCTCTAGGTCTCATAAATTAAAAATTCATCGTAATGCATTCATAGCGAACAAAGATTCTCAACTTCCTTCGTGCCTGTTTTCAATTCCCATATTTTAACACCTCACAAATATCTGTTACTATAGCAATCATATAATTTCTAATCTACACCTAATTATGTTATGGAAATAGTATGCAATACATTCATATATGCTTCTATTTAAACATAACAAATTTAGATAATACAATAATTACACTAAACCGCAAATTAAACGTTGTTATCGACAAACTTTGGAAATCCTACAAATGCTATCGATTTCATGGATTATTCCATTTAAACCCCAATAATTATTAGTTAACCGTGACTCATATAATATACCTATAATTTTCCAAATGGTACATAAACCGAATTTACATTTAACAATAAACTCACATTTACAAAACCTTCCCTCAAACAAACCCATAAAAATATTTATCAAATCATGCCTAAACCCTCTCAAATTCTTCTTACATTTAAAAATCCATTGTATCGAACAAAATCGCACGAACTTTTGTAATTTCCAACATACCTAAACATTCGGGTAAAAAGTTAAATTTATTTTTTACTATTAGGTAATTAATAAAAATTTCACTCTGCTAAAATACATGCAAAACTTCTCCCATTCCTCTGAACATCATCCATATTTCGGTTCGTTTCGTCAGGCAACCTTTTTTGCATTAAAATTCAACAAAAAGTCCCATTATAATCCGATTTCATCCACCTCGTGTTTCCACAACACAGAGAATTATCGAGTTGCACATAATAAAACACCGTAGCAAATAGTCTCTCGAGATAGGAAGAAAAGAGAGAGAAACAAAAGACTCTAAATCCAGCAAGAAATTGACAAATTAGCTCGGTACAATCAGAGAGGCGAAAGCAGACTGCCGAAAAAGATTGGCAAAAACGCGAGGTGAAGAGGCATGTATAAAACGTCACGGTGGCACGTAGCCTAAGTAACAAGCCCACTCTATTACTCGCTACCTTACATTTACCTCGAAGAGTAGGAGTAACCACGCAAAGCTTTCAGCCCGCTCCTTCATCTCCGCTCTCCGAATCCCACCCCCTTCTAACTTTCTATCCCCGTTACGCCGGCGGGTTCTTCGCGATCACACTTCTATCGCGATACCGTGATATTGTACGAGGCCCTCATTAGCAGGGTGTTAGATGCCCTAATTACTTAAGAGTTTTCGTTTAGAGTCTGAAGGACTCGGCGGAAACTCCTAATTTATTCCACCTCGGTGTCTTTGATGGCGCACGTCAAAAGGGAGACTCCGGTCTCGTCGACACCCTTTACCCAAGGGCGGGAATTATTAAAAGCCGACTAGGAGATCAGACGAGAGCGAAACAGCATGGCTGTGTACATTGCACGACTTTTGTTGAGGGATGATAATTAACATGTGCGTTGTATGTTGGGCATTTTCCTTTCTATTTTTGGAACCGTCAGATTTGAAGCGAGAGATTGAGAATAGTGTCGAGTGGTATTTTTAGGATTTAGAACGATTTTAGTAGGATTCTATGGTAATTGGGATGAGAAATTCTTACGATTGTAAAGTTCATACTTTGGATCGGTGTTATGGTGCTGAAGGAGGTACCATTTTTTTATTAACAGTTGACCGACCGGTATTTTTTTTAAATCCTACCCCCTTCTGACCGATCACTTGATCACAAATACTTCCTTGATACAGATATCTATTCGAAAACTACAAATTCTCGTCACTGAGTCCTTAACACTAAAACTACCGGCCTCAAATCTATCATATTTTAATTTTGACTTTGAAAAAGGGGGAATCGAGCGGCGGAAAATTTGATCGATTGGGTGATTTATGTTTATTGATATAAATGTAGAATATTTATACTATGACTCTTGTGTAAACTTGGAGAATATTTGAAAAAATTGTGTACCAGTCATTTTGACTGGTTTGGTAGTTCTAGTGTTAATAGATGAATGATAAATGATAATTTATTAATTGGAGTGGCAACCAATTAGTGAGTTAAATGTTCAAAGGCGTTGGATCCGAAAAGCCTATTAATAGGTAGGTAAAGTGTTAACACTAGAATTACCAAGGTGATCAAATGACTGGTTCTTCCTTTTTTCTAAAATACTTTCTTTATAGGAGAGTCATAGAGTAGATATTGTACGCCTATCGTATAAAATATGATTTAGTGTATTTAATCATCTTCTCCACCTTTTGATTCCACGTTTTCTAAAGTTATGTATTTAATGTTTTGAAATATAATAGATTTAACGTCGGTAGTTCTACTGTTAAATAAATATGTTGTTTTGAAACAAATGATTTATTGTCAAAGAATGAACTTCGTGACGTAGTATTGGAATATTACAGATTTATAATTTATTATAACAGGGAGTGGATGTCCTAATTTTTCTTTTGCTAGAAAGTTTTAAACGTGAACTTTCTGTTTTAACGATAAAGAAAATGTTCCCTTTTCCAATCAAATATGTTACAGGAAGGCAACCGACTCTCATTATATATTAAATCAAATTATTGTTGAGGAAATTGAATGCCTCAATTGCCGTGAGTGTACAATTTTTAATGGAATCCAATCCCGTTGCAAAGCTATGATATATGTTGGTATCACGCGGGAAAAATTCCCCCAGGATGACAACAATAGAATTTGAACTCGAGGTCTCTATTTTGGTGGGTATGGCAGTATCCCGTCGCCACCATAGCTCGTCTCGTTATTTTTCCGTTTTTCCAAGGAATAATGCAGTTGCCGATGTCAAAGGTGGAGAGAATTATGAATGCGGAAGATTCTTTCGTTTCTTTGCAGTCTCGGGCGACATTTTTCAGAAAGTATCCGACAGTGGATATTATTTTTACGGGATAGGTCTTTTATTTCTTACGTAAAGACGTTCCCTCGCAAATGCTATTAACGTCGTCGAATACATTGCAAGTACGAAGTAATACCGTCCCAAGGTTCTAACTTAAGATTCAACAGAAATGAATTTTTTGCCTGTACAATGCAAGATAGGAAAACAGCCGCAGCTACGAAATTTATTCATTTACGAGTCGTATAACGCTCCGATCCCTTTAGGGATTTTATTGTGCGCACCGAGGAAGGAAATGTAATCTCCTAAACGTCACGATTATACAGTTAGCTCGTGGCAATTTATTGTGCCGATTACGAGACAGGGAAAATTCATATTGCCTCGCGTGTTTACCTCGTATGAGCGATACATTTATATATACTACACGGAGGCGGGAGACTTTGAAATCCACACGATCCTGATATAATTACTTCCAACATTAAAAAATACATAGAGTAAGAAACGATAATAATACATCGTCGATAAGATTCAAATTCTTCAAATTCAGATAACGAAGTCGTTGGAAAAATTGATAAAATTTTACAACCCCCGAATATACAATGATATTGAGATTGATGGTGGTGAATTATATCTGCATGTTTTCTTGGGAAATATTTATGAAAATTTAAATAATAATGAAGTGAAATATGTTACCGGTTATCACTACAATTATAAATAATTGCGATAGTATGCAAGATATAAAATTGCGGAAAAAAACCTACTATAATTATGTAAGCATGTGAATTTTGCTTACAGTGTAACTGTTGTTTAATGAATAAAGATTTCCGTAATTATTATCGTGAGCTATTTTAACCTTTTTCCCGATTCGTTGGGAATTCGTGTGTGTTTGTCGCATTAATATTTTTTACACGCTCCACGCAATACACCAAAGATAAGATAATCCTTGTGGTTCAATTTATCTTGTTTTAAATCTTCAAAAAAATGGGTTAGAATATTTCCAAAATTCGTGGAGCAAAATCTTTCACGCGAAGTTTCAATTTAAACTTTAATTTCAATTATACTTCACACGTTACACGTCGTGTAAAATATACACATTAATATTAATCAATTAATTAAACACGTTGGTAGATAAATGGTACCCGTAATTCCATCCATCAGACAAATTACGACAGAATTCGCAAAATAAATTCATTATAACGTAACATTTACATTGGACACGTATTAGCCACTTAATCCCGACTTTTCATTCGCCATTTACTAGTTACTAATTAATCACAAGTATTATTAGTGTTAAAAAAAAGTATATGACAACACATGCTTCAACGAAACATTCAGAATCGATATTAAAAGTGGCTATTTAAGGGGGACATCGCGAGTGTCAGCTATTTCCTTTTCTCTTTTTTTTTTTTTGACGAACCATTAAAATGTACGATCTTGAAATTTTTACCGCAAGTTTATTGATACTTTTGTAGTCTACTGGAATTTTTGGAAGCCAAAATAACGATTTTAACTGACTTGACATCGTTCGAAAGATACTCATGTGGTTTTTACTTCTTCCATGATTCCAGAAATTTTGGTGATCTTAAATAATAAAATCAAACGGCATTTTAATTTGTACATCTAAGGCTATTACCGGAATTACAATAAAATAAAAATATAAAAAATTGAAGATTTGGCACAGCTTTAAAAGCTAAGTTCCAAGAGTCGTAATATTTTTTCGGTGTTTTTAACTTAAGAAAAAAGCTATGATAGAAACCAGAATCATTCTAATTCCGGCGATAGTCTTAGGTGTATAAATCAAAATGCCGTTTGATTTTTTAATTTCAGCTGAGCAAACCTTCTGGAATCATGGCAGCCGTAAAAAATACATGCGTGATTGGAAAAACTCCAATAGACTACAAAATGATCAATAAACGTGTGATAAAAATTCCAAGATTCTACGTTTCAATGGTTCGTCAAAAAAAAATTTCCAAAAGAAGCGAAAGAAATAGCTATCACATAGGATGACCATCTTAAATGTAAATATCGACGCATGGACATGTACTTACCACGTTAAATACAGCTCGGAAAAAAGCATGTAATATAAAATGCATATGTTATTTAACATAAGTGCTAACGTCAACTGCCTTCTGTCTTTCTTAGTACTTACTTGCTTCGCGTAGCGGCACTCACGCGACACTCAACATTTACACAAACAAATTAGCGCATACCTTCTAATTGCGATAATTACAGCTCTGACAGCGACGCGTGTGATTCGTTAAATATTAATCTTACCGACGTAAGCTATGTCATAATAACAAGGAGAAGGGTGAACGTATTACGATTTATTAAAGAACGAATACATCCAGATAACATTTACATGCGACAGTATCGTCACCACTCGTCATTCCAATGAAAAATGTAACGCATCGTACCAGGGAAGTTGAAACTTTCT
This sequence comes from Cerceris rybyensis, assembly GCA_910591515.1. Lineage (NCBI taxonomy): Eukaryota > Metazoa > Arthropoda > Insecta > Hymenoptera > Crabronidae > Cerceris > Cerceris rybyensis. Next base: position 21,290,053 of record OU342790.1, read on the forward strand.
CCAATTACGCTCAACTACGTGACATAAGTCGGAATAAAAAGGAATGAAAAGAGAGAGAGAAAAAGAAGAATCGAGGCTTTTTTCCTTCCGTAAGCACTTCCGAGATACATGATGTATCGTATGCTTCGAGCGGATTTAACGTTCGTGTTTAAACTAGTTCGGCATCGATCGATCGATTCTTTCCCTGTACTTCCTGAAGTTTACTTTTCCCCATTCTTTGCTCTCCCTTCAAGTAGCGATGATCGATTGATGCGCTATAAGAACCCATGGAATATTCATGCTCTTTTAGAGAAGTAAATGGGTAATGGTAGAAACCTGAATTACGTCAGCCGCATATTATATCCCATGACGGAAGTAATCCAGGGTGGAAGTTGCTATGTGCAAGCAACGAAAGTATTACTCGCATTTTTTATGGTGCCATCGATCGTATAGCAGATATAGCGTGTAATCTTTATTACACAAGTTTGTCCATACGCTTTACTTCGATCGTTCTTTTTTTTTTAAATAAAATCAAAACAGTGACGTATAGTACTTCATTAGTGTATGGTTTGCCAGTAATTCTGCAATTTTAATGACAGAATATTGGGAATAAATTTTATACAATTGATAACGCAAGATTTATCAAGGATTTCAATACACTTCTGGATTATTAACCCTTTGACTTCTATGATAGCATATATACGCCCTGCTAAAGTCATCGATGGAGACTATGGACGTAAATACACGTTCGGCGAAGTCTTTGACTGTTTACTATGTTGTCCTATGTATGTTCGGCAATTATTTCACTGCGCGAAAAAGTCTCACAAGGAAACATCCCGAGGTGTAAATCACCGATTTTGATGAAATTTTAGTATGATATAGTCCTCGCGAAGATATTTGACCCGTATTTTCTTTATCGGCAACCGTCCACGTTAAAGGGTGAAAACTACCCTCAAAGTTGGGGTCCTGAAACTTCTTTATCGAATATCTCGAAAACTATTAGAGATACGAAAATTTCGTATAGAGTGAAAATTAATGCCTTCGGATTTTGAATCCAATGGTATAATCATTTTTTAAAAAAGAAACATTTGTTTAAACAATATGATAAAAAATACTTTTTTTCAACTTTGAGGGTGGTTTTCACCCCTTTACCGTGGACGGTTGCCGATAGAAAAAAATACGGGTCAAATATTTTTGCGAGAACTATATCATACTAAAATTTCATCAAAATCGGTGATTTACACCTCGGGATGTTCCCTTGTCAGTCCCCAGCGATCAACTTAGGACGATCCGCAGTCAAAGGGTTAATATGGTGCAAATAAAATTAAATTTCTAAACTGAATTTGGTTTCTAAGGGTGACAAAATTCTTAACAACAATAGCCTTCTCATATCTAAATTTATTCACATAAAGTTCCTCGACAACCTTAAACAAAGCGTCACTTAATCGAAGAAAAACGGGTTAATCATTAAGAATTCATAAATCATAAAAACCATAAGGTAAGAGAAAATAAATCTTGCATCGTTCGATGCGATAGTTTGATATGGTTCGCGCTCGGTAAACAGGAAAAAGTTTCAACTCTCGGACGAAACGATCGACGATACGATTCAATGGGGATGTACCTGGAGAACCATAGTGCTGACAACGGTACCAGCGACAGGTACCAGGTTCAATTCTAGCCACTCCTCACCCGCTCTTAGGCAACCTCTCTCGAATATACTCCTCTCCCCTGTCTGCATTTCCCGGGGGTAAACAGAAATGATTTATAAACCACCACAAAAGCTTTTACTTCGAAGGTTTAGGATTACGCTGTCGTGCCTGCAGTGTACCGATAACGCAAGCAAACATCGATACCTTAGCTTTGCTTGCTGGGACACCATGGTCCACGATGTGAAAAGAATTTTCCTGATTTTTTTTCTCTCTTTGTGTATATAAGAAGATGCAACGTCTCTTGTTTGATATTTTTTGCACTTTCAATTTCAACCAACTTCTCTTCGTGTAACGATGGTATCGGGCGAACAAATGAAAGGGGAAGAAAATAAAAAAGAAAAAGAAAATTGGAACGGATTGTGTAGTAAATTATGTAACATTCTAAATAAACACAATCGACCGTTATCGAAACATTTTCCCATCTGTGTACAAAGTTCAATAACGATTCGGTTAACTTCCGTTTTATCGTAATTACCAGACATTTATTTTACTGCACCTTAAAACACGCCGATATCAAGTACCGAAAGTAGTAATTGTTAAAGAGGATTTACCGCGACATGAAGCATCGTAGAAAGCCGGAAAATTGCGACACGTGATAATTCCCATAAATTTCGAAGCCGCGCTAAGCCATTATAAATTAGCCCTATCTCCGCCTCCTCGCACGTCCTCTTTTTTCCCCCCTGTTTCCCTCCACGCGATATATTCGATATAATTTTAACGCCCGTATAAAACCGTCTATTTCCCCTTTTACCATCGATATTCTTTAAAAAACGTTCACGCATTGTTATAATTCATCCATCCTCCATCGTTCCATATTTTTACAATACGTGTAATAACAAACGCGAAAAAGTGATAATGAGAGGGAACATTAAGCGATGACAGGTTCTCGATGGGAACGTAATTAGCAGAGATAGGTCTCTCTAGATAAGACCTTTAGTCTCTATACCCATTAACGGAGACGGTGATATACCTACTGCTAAAATAGAAAGCAACCGAGCAGTCCTTATCCTTCCAACTCGCGGCCATTTTCTCTCTAATTAAGTTCCACGGTTCCTTGACCCCGATCGTTTTTGCAATCGTCTGTAGACACTGTGTAATCGGCCCCCGTTCCGGGCAAAACTACCCCTTCTTACGATCCCTCTTTATCTACGATCTCGACTAGTGATAGGACTCGATTTCAAAGACAAATTATTCCCTCTCTTGGCAATTCGTTCTTGACGTACTAACCAGACGAGTTCTCGTTGATGGAAAAAAGACGATTATAACGTTGATTATTTGTAAAACGGAATTTTTATACGCGATGTACCTGCAGTTTGATTATTTATGGAATTTTAATTGAATTAACAGGAGAAAAGACATTTGGGAAGGGTGAGTATGGTATTGCATGCAAGTGGGGTAAAATGTAATACGAGATAATTAAATTAAAAATATGTTTATAGAGGTAGAATTATTTGAGGATAGGTGAAGTATTATTTTGAGGTAAATAAAAATGTAGACAGAATGGAGTTTCGTTAAATGTGTAACACGGTGAAAATAGAAGAAACGGTATTGGAGGAAAGAAAATATACCGTTTTTTTTTTGCTTTTTTTCCACATGTCGGACAGACGGATGAGATTACTAAATTTTTCTACTATCCCAGAGGGGGAGACTTTAACTTTGCAAACACGACAAGTAAAGTAGAGATTGTCAGATAGTAATAATAGATGTAGGAATGATTACTCACGTAACTGGGCTTTCTAACGTCGTATCCACACTGTTTGTTTTTAATGATTTCCTGAAAGAAGCAAAGGAAATGGATTTAATGAAAGTTACAAACGAAGCCAAACGAGCGCTGCAATTTTAAAGCGTGTAATTCATCTCTCGAATTTATAAAAAACTAGTTATATCAACATTTAATAATTCAAAGGCAGAGATTAATAAAATTATATAAAAGAGGAAAAGATTACGTTAGGTTTTCTCTTGCAACAGCTAAAAGGCACGCCGCAGGCCTCCCTCGAGCCTATGTCGCTGGAGGAACAATTAAAATAATTGTTTCGATCCCAGTCTTTTGGGCCCTCGATGCCGCAACACTGCAACTGTAAAAATTCCATCAATTAGATTATTTTAGCAAAGGTCACCGTCTACCGTCAAGTACGACAAATAAATTCCTCGAAACTCGTATTTTCTAAATACAAAATGGAACGGTCACTTTACGCAGATATTCTCCGTTATTCTCGCCAACAAGCGAGTCCTTTATTTATCTTTTTTTTTTTTTAGTTTTGTTTTATCATCGCTTTAAACTCTTCTTCGTTCGACAGTCCGCGTTATTTATACGAATCCCGAAAATATTTCCTACCGCAGTAAAATAAAAGAACTAAAAATGTATAAGCACAAGCAACCCTGCAGACACGAAAGTTAAAATCGTTTAATGGAAAGCTCGTTAAAGGAAACGCGCGGGTTCACATCGTATCCTCTGTCCTTTGCGTGAATTCGTGGAAAGCGGATTAAAAAATCGTTTCCACGGAGGGCAAACGAGAATACGGGTCCTGTGGAAAAAAGCTTTAGAGAGTAGTATCGGAAGTATTTATATCATTTGCGAAATATGCCGAGCCGATGGAAGCGGAATGATCAATCGGAATCGAATTTCCTGGCGAAAACCGCGGATGCATATGAATTTCAAACGCGGTCATAAATAATTCCGTGGTACGTGGAATTGAGATGGTGCAATATTAAATACGCGATTCGTGAGAGAAGGAAAAAAAATACCTCTTCGTAAAGAAGTAAAAGAGAAACAGAGCTAAAGAAAAATTGGGGAAAAAAAAACACAAACACAGAAATCAAGAAAGAAAGAGTGAGAAGACAGAACGTAAAAGTAAGAAAGTAAAAGACACAGATGAAAATTGTACGAAAGGAAATGAAAGAGACAGAGATAAAAGGTAGAGCGTGATAAGAGAGTAGTAGCGTAAAAGAAGGATAGGGAAAAATGGAAAGAACGGAGCAGGAGAAATGGACCTGGAAAAGAGGTACGAAAGAAACGCGGCAGGAGGAAAAAGGAATCTTATAGTGCAGAACGAAGGAACCCGGTATTAAAGGGAGAAAAAAAAAGTAAGAAACGAAGGTGGATGACGTGGGGTCGGATTCGGTTCGCAGCGAGAGCCGCTTCTGGGCTAAAGTCCGGAGACCTTCATTAAACCCCAATATCTGTCTCTTCTACGAGATCGAGACGCCTTATCCTTCTTCCGCTTCGCCCGTATGTGTCCTGCTTGGTCAATTCAGCAATTTTTTTTCATACTATACCACTGGTAATCGGTAAATGTACCGTAAATGTACCGTAAATGTACCACAAATGTACCGCAAAAGTACCGTATAAACATTCGATGAGATTTTTCGGCTGAATTAATTCGCTGGGGACGAATTAGTAAAAAAAAAGAGAGGAAAAATATTACGATACTTCCGTCGAATGAAAAACTTTATGCAGCTGATAGCGATTATACGATGGAATACCTTTATTTAATTATCGGAGAAGCTAAGCCACTAATGGTTTTCCAAATATTGGTATTTTCTGAATATAACAATTTGTATAGCGTCAGAATATTACCGACGAGTAAAACTTAACGCGATAAATCGTTTAATTCGTCGGTGACCATTAAACGGGACCAATGTTTATTTATCAGTGAATATACAATTGTAATGGTTTACAAAATATTGGCTTTTTCCATGCTGTCGATTTCATATGAAATTTTCAAGTATCGAGTCAATGGAGCTATGCATAAAAAAATATTTTTCTCGTAGTTAAACACGAAATGTTTATTTGCCCGGAAAAATTTCTGCTTTTCGAGAAACTCAGTACTTTTATGAAAAAGTTACGGAAACTAATGATAAGTGATTACTATTATACTAATTACAAATCGATTTGTATTCGTTTGATTCATGCTCATATATTAGTGGTAGCGAAAAATAATCTAAATTGGAGAAGTGAAAACGTAAGTGGAAACGTTTTTCAACAAAAAATCAAAGGACTTTTTTAAAAAGAGAATCGAACAACTACCTGGCAAAAAGTGTTAGAAAATTATGGAAATTATTTTGTCGATTAGTGTTTCAAATTTCTTTAATAAATAAATGTTTTTCGTCAGCAAAAAAAATGTTGATTACTTTTCGGTAGCTCTAATATTTTACTATTGCGAGCGAGATGAGTTTAACAACCTGATGCAAAGATTCTAGCAAATACATGGGAATCAATACAACCCAATAATTGCGACAATTACGATACCCAAAATATTTTCATGATAATATGAAACTCATCTGTACATTATCGTGTCGATAATTCAAATGTTCGTATAGTTGATTAATTATTCTATGCACTGAAAGCTGCGGCAACGTTATAACTTCTGCCGAAAGCATCATCATTCCAAATCATGAATTAACGGTTATACCTGTTTCATTTAAATGGCTTCACACAATGCAAAAAATGACAAATACAATGGAAAAGAGAAAAGCGACAGCGTAACGAAAAATTCAGTTTAATTGATCGTCAACTACAGTGTCGCGTATATTTTTACAATATCGTGTTCATGTTACTTGCGCAACAACGTGCTGATTTAAAATTTGCCCAACTAACGAGTTTAGCTTTTCCATGCCAACGTTTCCATAACTTTTTGCGAGCGGTGCAATAATTTAAATATAACGAGTGCACGAGGACGGTATACATTAAAATTGATAACATTAATAAATGCAAAAACATTGCGAGCCACCGACGTCGCTTAAATTGCAGGACGAGAGATAAATAATTTATGTTCTGTAATACGTACAATGTGGTGGATTATTAATGTACGTATGTGTAAATATTATTCATGATTTTAGGCACGGATATTTAATATTCATTTCCATAAGAACTGTTAAAAATGCTAACTTCTTAAGAGATATACTGATTTGATAAATATTACTTGCAAACTGAACATAATCCATTATAAAAAAGGAAACTAGCAGTACTTTTGACGGATAAAGATTTATGTACTAAACAGTGATTACAAAACAATGTTTATGTAAAACAATGATTATAAAAAATAAATAAATTTACACCGTTAATGTTCTTTCAAGTACTGACATGTCAGAAAATTAACAATATGCGCAAAGATTAAAAATATAAAGTACGTATTATATATATGATATCTGTGATAAGACATAAATTAACGCGTTGCGTTAACATAGTTACGTTTAAATAACAATGTTTATGAATTTTCTAACATATTGAATATTTAAATACTGGCTTTAAGAAGATAAAGATCTGCCGAATATCAATCTATCAGTGTCTTTAATGTTTTTTAATTATAAATATGTGGTTTCAATAGAAAAAGTCTTACTACAGTAAAAATAATGAAAGAAGCGAAATATCGATGGCGTTCACCGTGTTAAGATCGAATAACAAGTGCCAAGTTTCAATAGCGAACCGAATTTAACGAAAGAGCCGTAATTGAAGATATTCCAATTGGACACTGTATGAAATCAAATCTCCAAAATTATGCATTAATTATCATTAAGTGAGAATGTGAGGGTGAGTAATAGGAGGTACCAGAAATTCTCACTTGCAGGTAGTACGTCTCGAGAATACGCAACGATAGATGTGTTTCTACGTTCTAATTCTGCTGTCTTTAGACTGAGGTAATTGCGATTAATTTAGATTTGCGCAATACGGGCGTGATAAACAGCACGTATCTGAATGCACATGTACAATGTACGTATGAGAAGAGCGGGAGCGCAGATGTGCAGTTTACCATTATAGATACGTGTAAATACATCTCCATCCGTTAACTCGTTGATATCAAAGGGAATAAATATATTTATTATGAATTTTATGAAAACTCTGGCATGTTCTTTTTTTCACATATTTTCACGTAGAGAACTGTCAAAAAGAAGGAAAAATAGAGAAATTCCATGTACATAAAAATTCATCGTATTGTTTATTACGGCTGGCAAACAAACTTTTTTGTGAAATTTGTCAACGGGTAAAATAATATCTCGTGTATATCAGTTTATTTTTGTAACAAAGAAAAACGTAATTTTGTACAGATACAAGAATTCGTATGTAACATTTATGTATTGTCGGGCAGGAATAAACACTTTGCATGTGTATCAACGACACTTTCAAACATGTCGCATGTCTCACTGATTTTATTTACATCATGGACTATTACTTTTGTGGCAAAAATAGCTAATTCTGAGTTCAACAGTTTCGAAACGATTCTGAAATAATCTGTGCATTTATAAGAGTCAGAAACAAAAGGTGTTTATCATCGACAGCGATTTGTATCCATATATTGTTTTTAAGTACAAAAATTTGTTCTTTAGAGACAAAATTTCTTTGATTTCTACCAAAAAATCAGATCCTCTTTATTTGCTGAGCCTAGATGAACATTCCAACTCACCCTCCAAGGTGACATTCCAAGAACCTCAATGAACATTCCAACATTCGATAAAATCTGCCTGCAGTCTGCATTATTATTAATCCTCTACCATTTTTTATTCAACTACATAGCTTTCTATCATAACAAATCTTTTGTTACAATTATTTCAATTACAAAATTCTACCACCATTTTCTGAATTCAACTAAAACATTTCACAATACCTGCACATTCTACTATCATAACAGAAGTATATAAATTCACAAGAATGTTATGAACTCAATTTCCATCGTCTGATAACCAAATAGAAAACTGATTTGGACTGCAAACAATTAATTCTTGCTACCTCTCAGTATGCTCACAAGGTTGCTTTACAAATGGGTTAAAACGGCCCACGTATTTGCTCATACTAGAACTATTGTTGGATACCGACCTAATTCTTTAAGATTTCATATTCAAATATTCCTAAACGTGAGTGAGGATCCAAACGGAAATTGTTAGCTATCTCCGATACCGTTATTGCTTTTCCCTCAAAATATGTTTTGAAGACCTTTGGTTTCAAAGAAAAGCGATCGCCCTTTTGGAACCTTACTGACGAGAAGTCGAGGTCTTCCGAAATTCCGACCACACTGTTGTACAACCCTTAACACTAGATTTACGGAGCCAATTTGGCTCATTTATAATTTGATTACTATACACGGTGTCCCAGCCGATTTTGACATCTTGAATATTTCGATATTGTGGTATGTAGCAAAAAATGTTTCATAGGAAACTTAAATGGTATCAAGTGGGGCATAATCTGGTAATTAGTTTTTCCGTAGGTGGACGCGTCAAGGACATATGAAGGTCAATTTTGTTTTTTTTTAAATGGAATGGGGCACTTTTTTATGCATCAACCGATGCAGCTAGACATTCTTTATGCCCCATTCGATACCATTTAAGTTTCCTGTAAAACATTTTTTGCTACATACCACAATACTGAAATTTTCAAGATGTCAAAATCGGCTGGGACACCCTGTATATAGAGTATATTGCTTGACTAATTTTTTTAACAACAAATCTTTCATTTAAATTGTTTTGAAACTATTTTCTTTGCAAAATACTTCAAGTTTCTTGTATGAGTAAAATTGGCTTACTTCGGAAAAATAGTTACATCAACATCCCTAAATCTAATGTTAAAAGGCCTGTCTTGTTACCAAAATCAGACAGATTAACACTAAACGTACCAAGCGGGGTCAAATGACCCCTTTCAAAGTTTACTTTAAAATCATACATTCCTTGTTATTTCTTTCGCTCATTTGACTTTTTGTAAAGTCTTATATCATCTGATTATTCAATTTCTCGCTTTCCATTTTTCTCGTAGGTTATTTTTTACAGTCAACAATTTTCTTCCTACCATACGTACTACGAGGGGTCATTTGACCCCATACGAAGTTTACGTATTTTTTGGCATTTTTCTGCAAGTGGAACTTTAGTTCTAAACTCAGATACGCTTCTGAAGTGAAGGTTTCATTTATTTGAACCTGATATGTGTATTTTTTCGGCGTGAAGAGTTGGACGATCCGATCGGATCGGTTGTTCAAGACCCAACTTTGAGATTACATATCTCTAAGAATGTTGTTAGATAATAATTTTAATTAGTGGAAAAGTATGCTCTGATGTGTTATAAATCAAACACAATTGCTAGATTTTGAAAACCGCAAAAAAATTTTTGAGATTTTAGCCAGGATTCCAGCGAAATCGACAAGTGTGCGACGTAACGCATAAACAGAAAAGACCATTTTCGGAGATTCACAAGAAACACTCCCTTCAATTAGTTCTCCAAAGCTAAACGAAATAGAAATGCAGTCGTATATTGAGAGCCACAGAGTAAAGATCAGAGTCTACAAGAAATCAAGTTCGACAAGGAGTGATAACACACGACAGTTTCCGTTACATTCAATTGGCCTTGTGTAATTTATTGATTATTGTGTTTATAGAAGTAAAAATTTGTGTTTGATTGTTTTATTAGAAATCAGAAATGATCTTGCTCATTATTTCCTTTAATAAACTGGATATTTTTTCCGAAAATCAACATTTATTTCATAAGTAAAATACCGGTACGTTTAGTGTTAAATCTGAAATTTTCAGGAATCTCTGACAGTCCGCATCTCGCGACGACGTTATTCTTAAATTGTTAAAACTCCTAACGCGCAATAGTTCTTCTTGAATAAAGTGTTGTTAACCACACACAGAATACAATACAATTTTCCGATCGCGAGCATTCACTGTGCTGCGGATACAGTTATTGCATCGTACTTATAATTCATACGTAACACCGTCGCGTGCGATAAACACAGCGGACAATCAATAAACATCGTGTGTGGGTGTACAAAGACATGTGTACGTGATAGCGAATGCGCTCTCATATCACACGAAGTCAAAGTACTAAGCATTTCATTAACCGCCTATAAATGGAACCGGCTGAATCCCAGCGGACCAGCCAATACAGTATAGAGCAACGGCAGCGGCTCTAGTACTGATAGGATTGCCGGAATTGCGGCGGCATGCCGACGTTCCTATTGAAATCTCGTAAACCACAATTGGTTGGCCAACCATCGATTAACGAATTCTACGATGTTATTCGCCCGGCTACCCAGACTCCGTGCAAAATCAATTCGGGTTTCATCGTATCGAATACGGAGGAATAAACAAAGCTGAAAAGTAGGCTCAAGAATGAGTGGTATTCAGGAGAGGATTTTTGGGGAATGAGAAGGATTACGAGGTTCCAGGCGTAAATCATTGGTCGGAGGTGTTTGCATACTCGAATAGAGGGTCTGTGATATTGGAAATGAGAGATTGCTGAAAAAGACAGTGATTATCTATGGGGTGTGATTAACAGTAGAACTGTGAAAACGATGAAAATGAATGGTTTCTACTTTTTTTTTAATTTCTAATTTATAGAGAAACTGTATAGATGATGTTCTATGTGCATCTTAAGATATATAAATTAGTTAAGTGATTATCGTCTTTGTCACTTGATTCCAATCTTTTCGAAGTATTTATTTAATATTTTAAATTTTGCAAATTTGAAACATGAATAACGTTACTTTACTTATTTATGATTTGATTAATGGTAACTTTCATGGTAGAATGGTAGCATTAGTGAATTTGTATAATTCGATGAACTAGCGAAAATTAATAAAAATAAATAAAAAATATCCTTTAGTTTTTAAAAGTTAGCACTACATTCCAAATGGCACACCATGTTTCTCACCATTTAAAACATCGAAGCGCAACAGTAAATTGGAAGAAAAAGTTTTCGGGGAACTTAACATATTCATGAAAGCATCGTTACTCGTCTTCAGCGACAAGTAATACAAAGACAAAGATAATGGCTGAGTTAGAAAAATGGTGAACGCAACTTTTTCCTTGTTTTTTCTTTTCTTTTCTTTTATCGTGGTCCGCATTTTCTCGTGATAAATGATGTTACCTTCTTTGGACCTAATAGACAACTCTTCATTTTTTTTGCAGAATTAATGGTAACGGAATAAATTTGGCGTTCGTGCGTAATATAGAGTCACAGCACCCTCGTTTCGCGATGATGGGAAGTATAAATACATACGTTCAAGCGATAATCATCCGTTACTATGACACAGTAAACGGAGAGACCATTGGACTGATTAACACATCAGTCGATCGATTATCGGATTTTACTGTGGCCAAATTAAAATCGAATCCTGAATAAATAGAACTCTGGAGCGTGAAAACACAATACGAATTAAGAATAAAATTGGGTGTATATGCATACGGAACAAGTATGTCCATTATGTAAGTTCACTCAACATGTTTCACGATTATTTGGCAAATGACGATATGAATGTCACAGTAATTTTTATTTGTATCAATTAATAACAATTAAAGATACTTAACGATCGAAAATAATTAAGTTCCATTCATAATAATTTACAAAATTTCATAAATTCCAGATCAATATTATATAAAACAGCAGAAGTTTCGATACAAAACAATGAATATTGCACATTATTATTATCATTGTATAATTACACTTATAGGAGCCGTTTATTTTGAAACTGGAGCAAGTCCATTTTTTGTCATTTTGAAATATTTAAAGGTGTGCATTTCAATAAATTTAAAAATATTTGTAAGTACTAATAGAGATATCTTTTTTATTTTGTGGTATTAGATAATGTAAGTCTATTATGCAATAGCGTTTATAGTGCTGGCTAAAATATATGAAGGGTTTATTATACCTACATGGACTTGCCTCACTTTCAAAATTAATGAATTATTGTAATCGTTAATTAAAGGGATAATATTTCAGTTGTATCAGCCTATTTTAAATAATGAAAACAAAATACTATCAGTTATATATAAATATTAAATTTATTCATAAAATAAAAAGTGAAATGAAACAAAAGAAATCAGTTTTTTAAATATTATAGTAGAAATATAACATTACAGAAAAACAATTTATTCTTATTAAGAATTTCAGATGTAATTTGAGTTTTACTTATGATTTAACATTTTAAAATGTTCATGTTGAACAGGAGGTATGTGTGGTAATAAATCCATCGTGTCCTTATATTTGTCAGATGTGATAGATCTACTGTTTTCATACAAAAAAGGTAATTTTATATTTCCGAAATTAGTTGGTCTTCCTCTCCGTTGTGGTGATAAATCGATAATTTTTAATTCAGAATGTCGTTCCATCGAAATTTTGTAGAACATTTTGTATGGTGCATTTCTCGTAAATCTGATCCAGTATATATTTAACCAATTCACAATTTCTCCATCGGTATTTTTCTTTCTTTTTAAAACCACTTCTTCCAAAGCTTGGGTTGAAAAAAAATTTTCACGTTTCATTTCGTGTACTAAAAATTTATTATATTTTCGACAATGCCGTATTACTTTATAATAATCCTGGGGAATGTACAAGGAATTGGTTTTCCGGATTGCCATTTCTACCACTCCAAAATCGCGATCGTTTGGTAAGAATGAACGTCCTGATAATAAAAATTTGTGATCAATGATATTTATTTCGTTATCACTGGACTGAACAATTTTCATCCACATTAACGCCAACTTTATATTTTTATTCTGACCAGTGCACATATCACTGTAAGCTATAATGTTGTTTTGGGTTGTCACATTCTTTAAGTGTTTTAAACAACAAGATGCCACTTCTTGTGATCCTCTGGATGCTATAGTTTCATCCCAAACATACATGTTAACTTCATCATTATGAAAATCGTGGAAGCCTTGATTCAATCATCGAAACATTGAAGAAAATATAAACATTGTTTCAAAACATATAACGTAATGCATATATTCGGTTAAAAATAATTTCAACCTAAGATGGACTTGCACCACTTTCAAAATAAACATATTTACAATACCGTTAATAGCCAAAACTTCCGTCTCCCAAATATTAGGGAATATAATTTTTTTTTATTATAAATTCTTTACAAATAAAAAGATCATATTAAGTTTTATCTATAATTATCATTATCTTAATTTTTTTCAAAAATGTACTTGCCCCGCTTTCAAAATAAACGGCTCATATTCACACAAAAAACTATGTAAATTTCTAATAGAAAAATCCACGAAATAAATCACAATGTAATGAAACGTGTTCCAAAAAACCAATCAATAACACACATTCCAAGCTGCTCCATCATTTCCATAATGTTTACTAATACTCATGGTTAGCCATAATCGAAACACAAAACGTATATAACGTAGAATTGAGTTCACGATCGAGCCAACAATATCGTAGTGCCATCTGCGTTTTACACACGGCCAGTTTCTACTGATAGGATTATCAAAATTGCGGCGGTACACCGGTCGGTTTCATTGAAATCTCATAAACCACGATCGGATGATCGACTATCGATCGGCGAATTCTGCTGTATTACGCGCCATTTGCACGATATGCTCCGAAACTGATTTCAGATCGTACACCGTCAGTGTAGATATCCACACGGAATGAAACTATCAGGTTTCGACGCCGGCACAGCGCGTTGTCTGACTACTCCATTTCCTTTACTACTTGCCGGCAGGCATGAGGCTACCAGGCTGACCACGAATGGCCATCGACTACTGTCTCCTGAACGCTTTTACGATTGCCTTGCCTGTTATTCGTACGATACCACAGCGAGCGAGCGTACACTTATTCGCATATAAATTTTATCGTTTTATCGTCCATTTAAATGTTTGTTAGCAGGACGAGTGCAAAATGCCAGCTTTCGTCGATAGAATCGAACGGTGAAACAACAAATGTATCGTGCGAGCGGAAAGTGTCAATCGTTTTTGCTTCTTGTGTTTAATTGTTATGTTGGTATTTATCAATAACAGTTTTTTTTTTGGTGGGATATAGATATTTAATGTTTATTTGTGTAATAGGTGGGATGAAGGTATTTATATTATTTATTTCGACGCACATAAAATAATAAAGTTTTTGGTATCATATATTGTTTGTTTTTTGTAGTTTTTATAGGTTTTTGAAATAACAAGGGTATAATTTACAAATCATATAGAAAAATTTTGACAGAGGTGAGGGGAAAGGATTTGAGATTGAACCTACTAATTGCGGATCATTGACTAAATTGGAATTCTAAGACTCTGTTATCACTATGTTGTTGATTTTTATTCTGAGAATATTTATTATGGAAATTAGACTGCCCTTTTTTCTTTTGAATGCTGTTGGTTACAGATGATTAGATTTATGGGTGAAATACAATTATTTCAATTTTTGGAGATGTTCTATCGTATCGGAGAAATTTCTCAGACGTGAAGACGATCAAAAAGTTCAATTCCAAATTAGAATTTTCTCTTTGGTACATTGAATCGAGTTTATTCTTTTAAAAAAAAATCTCGCGGCGAAACAGCGTGCGAAAAGTGTTAATGCAAAAACCTACTCTTTTGTTGAGAACTTTAATTTTATCTCCACGCACAACCTTTTGTCTGCTATTATTATACAAACAATTTGAACTTCTCGGTATAAGCGCTATCAGGTATTCTCTTTTGTTTCTCGGCAGGGAAGCTAAACTATTCTTTTGTCAAACATTTGGTCAATTCTTTGAATTTTCTGTGTAGTCGTCATCCCATTATAAACAGGATAACAAAAACCTCTTTTCACTCGACATTTCTTGAATTTCCACCGTTGTAGGTAACATAAAAATGAAATTTTACCTGACTTCAAATACAACCCAAATTGAAAGAAACATAGACATATTACTTTTAACAGTTTGCATACACTTTCAGATTAAATATGTTTCATTTGCATTTCTCTCAGTAGAAATCATTTAAATTATTCTCCTAGGATTTTCGAAAATGAGAATACGGTAGACTTCTATATAATACGAGTTTCTACAATACAAAGTCTAGCAAAGTACTAAACATATTGCCACTTCTATGGAATACACCACATAATAGCTTACGGCAATTTTCCTGCTGTTTTACTCCGGTATAATACAGTTTTATTATCGCTATGGTTACGACATTTAATATAAATGTTGTCTTCTTATAAAATACATAACAGAGTCATCGCATTATACGAGATTCTACGGTATTCCGATAACTTATTAATAGAAGCAATTAATTTTATTATAAATACCCAATCTTCTTGAATCCAATCGATAAGATTCTGTTGATCGGGATCCTCTCTGTAGTGGATGATGAATGCTTGAAAGCCACCCGTAGCTTGAGACTTTATCTGTAGGCCAAATAACATTGTATTATATTATATTATATTTATAAAATACAAAGTATACTTTCTACGCTGCCAACGAAAATAATTCGACTTTCATATACATCGCGGCTCGTTTGCGAGTTTAAATGCAGGAAACTTGTTTAACTGCTATCGATTATCTTATTAAGCTGAATAATAAATAAGGAAAGCAAACAATCGATAACGCATGTTTCCCATCGAATAATTCGAGTAATTACCGATACAATTAATGGCTAACAATTAATGAATAACAATGGGAATTCGCCACGGCGAGCAACATTAATTCCGAAATATAACACGACAATCTCCGGCTGGAAATAATATATATTAATTTATAAAATAGCACTAAACAAAAACGCGTGAAAAGATACACTCGATTATTATAAAAAGGAGAACAAATTTCATCATAATAAACTCCTTGCCCTACAACAGCGAGTGACAAACTTGATAAGGTAAATGGGATAGGAAATTTTAAAGTTTTTCAAAATCTATTAAATTGAAAATATTAGTGAATCACAACGCGAAAATATTACTTCTATAACATTACTATTACGTTAAATTATACGGGATTATTTTAGAAATTAAATTCTGAATTATTGCGGAGTCAGTCACGAAACAAATTGTAGTCCAAGGGATTAACCCTTGCCGTACCATTTCTTTTGTAACAGAATGCACATTAACTCTGAATTAATTGCTAAAACACCAATCGATCCCTAATTTCGGATATAGAATATGACCTGACGCAATATTGAGTAGCATAGAATTAATTTTACTTCATCATGACCTAATACTTTTAATTTAATAATTTTTAAAACACTTCAAAATTTACTATTCGATTTATCGCATCAAGAGTATCCCTCGTTATTATACGACAAGGGGTTAATTATCAATGTCTCATAAATACATCAAAATAAACATACACATAATATTGATAAGAAAAGCAGAAACCATAAGAGAAATATCTTCAACGAATACACGAGAAAATGAATACCACAATTTAAAGTGTAGTCGGTAAGTTCGTGAGTATAAAACTAAAAGACGAAATGCATCGTGAAAACACGACTCGCTTAGAACGACTTCATAAAATATACAGAAACGAATGGCACATAATATGTTTGGCTTATTTGCTTTCATAATTCAGTCGAGCTTGTCATTGTTGCCGAGCTATTAAGCCCGGTAACCCCGAGCCATTAAAAACGACGAGCGAGAAATTATTCGTACGTACAGACTCCTCCTGCAGTAGACACTTAAATTCTAGTGGCGATGCACCGCTAGTTTTGCATACAATAAATGCCAGCCGAATTGCACGCTCTTCCCTTCTTTTCTCTCCTCCATCTATCCTTACCCCTCTACCTTCCCCGGTGAACTGATTAAATTTGTTCTCAACGAGCTAGCGATACGACACGGAGAGATTCCGGGTTTTAAATAAACATTTTTCACGGGGCGAGAAGAAATTGAAATTTACCGGGCGACGTGTATGGGAGGTATTATCGTGCATATCGCTAAAATTGGGAGGGATTTTCTTATGTCGGTTTTTCCGGTAAAGGAGAGTCTTCGCCGTTGAGAATATTACGTTTGAAATGTATTCCAAGCTTACCCAGTCCTTGAAGATGAATCCCAAAACACCGGCTGCCATCTCCATTAGTAGTAATAATGCCAGGAATATCGCATACTGCAATGAATAAATGTTACATGAAGGAAAAACAATTTTAGACGTTTGACATGATGATGTCGAGGGAAGAAACCACCACTCTTCTGATAATTCTACGACTGTGAGAAGATCGTGTTTCATTAATGTTTAATAACTCATCTAAGTTTCAAGTGGATAAGATGCATCTTTCAATTTACGATTTAGCTAGTTTGCAAGTGGATTTAAAACGGGTTGAATAATGGCGAAGGGAAACGAGGAAACTTCAGTGTGGATTTTTATTTCCACGTATAAAAAAATCACGGTTTATTTGGTGCACTTAATGCAAACATTTATTAGAGATGTATACGAGGACGATTTAATTAAATTAATGTTGAAAGTTCGGCTATTAAGGCTATTTTATGCATCGTTTATTTATTCACAATTTATACATTCGTTCATTTCGTATGCACGATATCGTTTTAAAATAATTGCACATCTATCATCATACCGAACGGTATCGATTGCAAATTGGTTCATTACTATTTCAGACTTTCAGTTTTTTGCCCGACATCATCGACTGGAACAGTTTGAATAAACGAAACGTCAATAAATTATTGACAATCTTTCTGACCAATCCTATACACTATAATTTGCTTTCAGCTTTACATTCATAACCGATTCTCTGTTAGAATTTAATATGTTCACCGAAATTCTCGATCGTTCCTTTAAACAAAGTGACATCCAAACCACCAATTCCGATTAGCAATCTATGCATGAGAAAAAATACAAAAATGACTTTTATCTCTTTGCGGTCGGACTTATCTCTCAAATCTCTCATTGAAATTCGCTGTTCAACTTTTCTGCCGTTGAATATTCATACATATTTGAAAATAACGCCGACTACACACACCGAAGTCTACTCCGCTTAAATACGTAAATTGGAAGTCGAAATTATATACGATCGTAAAAATTCGTCAAAATGGAAAACAATTTTAAATGTGACTCAATAAAGGAATTGATAGGGCTATGTTAATTGTTATTCTAACACGATAAAAATGAATACTTTCACTCGTAACGTACGTAGCGCCTAATGAAACCGGAACTTGATTAAAGTTTCAAGTTCGTAAAGTTATTAGACAATTAAAGTAATCCAGAAGCACTTAATTGAACCTCCAGTACTTACTGCAGCTAAGAGGCACGTATTTTCCCTGAGTGCACCGACACACCCCGTAAATCCAATGATAAATGTCACTGTACCTGCAATGAAAGAAAGATTATTGGATGGGAGAACGATGTTTCATTACCGAAGTAACGTGGAGCCAGGGAAGTCTACAACAGATACATCATACCAGGTAATTATGACTTATGAGCCCTGCAAGTTCCTTAGCTTTATTTAACTATTTTTCCGTGCCACTACTCTAACACGATTTCATCGTTATTTCTATCTCCACGTATTTCCACCGGTATTCCCTCATTTTGCTTATTCATGATCTAACTTTATTAATGTACATATCCCTATAGATACAATATTACGTGGCGAGTTTTTCTCATAAAACGACGAAATAATTCGTGCGTGAATCATTTATTATTATTTGCAAACTGCCACTGCAGTAACGTTTTACCTTGTATTCTCCATGATATATTCGCGCTAATTTAAAGTCCAGGTTATACCGTGCTGATATTAATGCACAACTTTTTGGTGGCATGAAAAAAAATCGCGAAAATGTTATACTCTTTCCAAGGAAATAAATGAAAATATGTGTATCCGATGTAATTTGAATTGAATTATAAAAGTCGATATGCAAACTACTTTGATTTCCAAGAAGATGAATCTAAAGTAATACAGGGTGGATTAAAAGTCACGAATTGATTTCAGATTTGAATAACCTTTTTATTTTGTAATTTATGTTTGCAAAATTATCGTACAATGTACAGTAAACATATTATATATATACGTTACTTGTGGGAAAAAATTATTAAAATTTTAAATAAATTAGTGACTTCAGCCTGTATATTTTAGATTAGACGTTTTACTCCTAATTAACACTAAATTACCACGCCGGTCAAAAGACCGGTTCCAATTTTTTTTTAAATTATCTAAATTAATAGAGTAGCTATGAAGTAAATATTCCACTTCTATCTTATAAAACCAAAATTAGTTAATTCATCCTCTTTTTCATCTCTTTATTTCTCTTTTTCTAAAGTAGTTATTAAGTATATTTACATTTTCGTAGATATAACGTGGGTGGTTTTAGTATTAAAAATATACTTTAACAAAATCAAGATTCCCACATTTCTAAAGTGGAAAAGAACTGAATGCAATTTAATTTTTGGATTTATTTTTCATCTGTTTAAGATTATTAAAGGTCATACGTAATCCAAGATTCTTTCTGTGGAAATTAAATTTTCAAACGTATATTACGTTTCGTACGATGCACATTGTAGGCGAATTAGAACGCGTAATGTGCTTATGCTATTACACCCTCTTGTTTTGTTCAAGGATTAAAAAACGCTTCGTTGGCATATTTTTTCGGGGAATAAACTTCCAGCTGCTTTACGTGGAAAATTTGAGATTACAGTAAAATTGTAATGAATTTAACGACATAACGTAATTTAATAGTAGACTATTTAATAAAAATTATAGTAGAACTATGCTGAAATTAATATAAAAAAAGAAAACGTACGTTTAATTAATATTTCAGAAAGGTGCATTAGTGTAAGTAATAAAGTAAAGGCAAATACTTTACGACAAAAAGTAATTTAATAGTAGACTATATAATAGAAATTATAGTCAAACTATATTGAAATTAATATAAAAAAGAAAACGTACGTTTAATTAACATTTCATAAAGGTGCATTAGTGTAAGTAATAAAGTAAATGCAAATACTTTACGACACAAAGTAATTTAATAGTAGACTATATAATAGAAATTATAGACGAACTATGCTGAAATTAATATAAAAAAAAACGTACGTTTAATTAATATTTCATAAAGGTACATTAGTGTAAGCAATAAAGTAAATCCAAATACTTTACGACACAAAGTAATTTAATAGTAGACTATATAATAGAAATTATAGTCGAACTATGCTGAAATTAATATAAAAAAAAACGTACGTTTAATTAATATTTCATAAAGGTACATTAGTGTAAGTAATAAAGTAAATGCAAATACTTTGCGGCCAAAAACGTACTTCCGGTTCATGAATGTGGACGTTCGCAACCGCGGTGAACATAAACCAGAAACATAACCGCGTAACACTGTTCTTCCATCGGTGTAAATCATCTCCGTCTCTTTACGACATTACAGAGACAATTGTAATTTTTCCCCTAATGGAAACACCTTCTTTTCTTTTATCTGCATGTTTCCACGCAGCGACGGGGCATAAAAAAGCTGATAATAAAATTCTAAGCGAAATAGAAACGAGAAAGGGGGAAATAAAGTCATAAATTAGATGGTATTATCCCGGCTAACGTCAAAAGGTTTAAACAATTGCCCGGACAGTAAGCACGGTAAATGCAGCTGCGTTTTTTGCACTCGTGTATTAAAGATCCTTATTTTACGTGACATCATTTTGCCGGAATTGCACGAAAGACGGCATAAAATCTTAATACACTGTGTACGTATAGAAGAAACAATTGCACCAAGGTGAAATCTTCAAGTTTGTGTATAATTGTAACAAAGTGATTTTCTATCATATCAGACTTTCTATGAAAGAATATTTCTACGAAATTAAAACTAGGAAAGTTAAATTTAGAAATACACCAGATAGAAATAATATTTTTAGGTTTATTCTTCTTTAACTAATATAGTTACTTCGTCTAGGATCTACTGTTTTAAGTGGGTTTCATATCACTAAGGCTATGATACATTAATTAATAAATCAGGAAAATTATTCCAGGGGTGACAGGACATTTAAACACGGACCTACTGATTGCAAAATTGGCACTTTACCTTCTTACCTACTATAACCTTGTACTTGTGATTTTTATTATTCACAAGAAGCCAGTCAATTTTAAATAATTATTTGTACCTGTAAATTGTTCCTTTTTCCGAGTATTTCTCGCGGCAAGTATAAATCGCGTAACAATACGTAAGAGCTAGTACACAATACATATGCAGCTAAATTACCAGGAAAAACCAGCGTAATTTTATGATAAAGAGAACTACTGTCGCGATGCATTTCCTATGCATACGGCGTAAAATAAAAGAACTTCGGTTGAACGTGCACGCGTATTTTAAAACTTACTTTCCACAAGACGCTATAATACTGTTCAACAATTCATACGCTTCTTAATATTCCTGGTACGCACATTCACCGCGCGACTGCATCGAATTAAGCCGTCGAGAAAAAAAATCCAATATCACAAAGTTACTTTATGTTATGGTAATAAAACTGCATAGAAATGAAGCGAGATCGTTTGATCTCTGCTAGTGACGTGTGAATATGAAGGGAAGTCAAACATCAATATTCTGCGAGAGCCACCGGCCAAGTACAGTAAAGAGCGAAAGAGGATTGCGAAACTTCTCAAATACCTGAACGACTGTTAGAAAGTACATTATTATAGAAACGCATACTTTTTTCCACTATCTTTCTGATAAAAAATTCCAGATTTCACGGCGTAATCTTGTAACCTTTTTACGACTCTTAACCATAATGCAAAAGCGTTAATAGATTCGATTGCCTCAGAATTAAAAAATTCTTTCTAAAGGTAATATTTATTAAGTCCGTTTTAACCCTTTGCGGACGGAGGCATTTTTGAATATCGAGAAACAATCAATTATTTAGCGATGAAAAAACACTTTTTCATCGGAAAGACAATCTGTTAATGTATACAAGTTGAAATTTACTCTTTGTAAAATAATATTTCAACGATTATATTTTAATTTTTCAACTCTAACCGTTTATATATGCACCGACAAACTATAACCAATTTTTTTCAGGGCGAATATATGCGCCCGTCGTCCTCAAAGGGTTAAAAGAATTGGAATAATTTTATAGAACTTTAAGGAAAGTAGAATTATTGTTTTCCATAAATTAATTACTATAAAATGTTATATGAATATCTTTCTTTAAATTGAGTCACATAATAGTTTTCTATCTTAATAATTATACTGTCAATCTTCTTCGGATACTCGTCATTCTTTAAGGATTTTCTCAGCGACTTGAAAGTTTAATACGGCTTCTAGGAGATTCAGTTTCTCTGCAGTGTAGAGAATATTTTCAATAGTTAAGGACTCTTGACGTGCGTTGGAGTAAAGGTTAAAGTGCGAGTGTTCTCTTAAAATGAAAGTCATGAGTGATTTTAGTTTGATCTAACGGTACTATCTTTAAAAGAATTGAATTTTTTCTACTAAAATCCTTTAAAAAATTAAATAAGTTTATCATATTTTACTCTCATCTCTTCTATCTTATCTCATTATAAATGAGAATATCAAAATTGACACTAGTATTACCGGCGTTAAATCTATTATATTTCAGAATAATAAGTAAGCTTCCAAAAAAAGCAAGAGGTGGAAAAGATAATGAATTCGGCAAACTGTATTTTATAAGATCAACGTAGAATATATGTTCTATGACTGTCCTATAAACTTGGAAAACTTTTGGAAAAAAATTAGAAACTTGTTATTTTGACTTGCTTGGTAGCAGAGCTGGGCAAATTTTATTTCAAATAAAGATAATAAGTTAATTATTGAAAATAACATTATCTCAAATAATCTCTATGAAATAACTATTTGAGAGGAATTTATTTGAGTACATTTATTTCAAATAATAACTTTATTATAATTTATTTCGGCGTAGTCATTCGAAATAAACATATTTGAAATAATTAAGAGAAATGTATAACACTAATTGTAAGTTGAAGTTTTGCCTTATTTATGTTTAGTTCGGAAAATAAGTTATTGATGGGTAGCACTAAAAATTTATTTTACATCATTTGCTTTCAATACAACCCTTTTTTCGAACAGTTCATCGCAAAGAGATTTCATTCTTAGGGTATCAAACATGTTATTTGACATTTGAAATACTTAACTCAAATAAGAAAATAACTTGTTATTTTATTATTTGAACTGATGTATTTCACGAAATAAAAGAATAGATAATCATTTCATCAAATTATTTTGTTGGACGAAATATAACATAATTTATTTCAAATAGTGAAATATTTTTGTGAAATAACTTTTTATTTCAAGTAATATTTCAAATAAGTTTTAAAATATTGTATCTGAAATAATGCCCAACTCTGCTTGACAGGTCTACTCTTAAAATGACAGTAATCATGAACTTATCACATAGATTCTCACATATAAAATTCTATCATTATAAAATCAAAGAAAGAACTGATATATTTAATGTTATAAATAGAAATAATAATCATTAAAATTGAAAAAGTTTGATCTGCACAAATGAATATTGTAATTGCTATTAGGGATACACCTAGGATTTGAACGAGAGGCCACAACAATTCCCCGGTACATTTTTCTTCCTCCCATCTTCAGACTTGCAATTACTACTTGGAATAAAAATACATGAGGGCCCCTCATTTTCTACCATAATAAATTCACGTGCACAGCACGAACATGGTGCAGTTGAATCCTAATCGATGTTATCTCAAAACCGTTACAGTAAATTAAGCAAGAGCCGGAAGAGATAGAGTTACCCGTCAAAGTAAATCGAAGTAATTGGAGCATGGGATAATCGAATTGGTAGGTTGGTCGATAGAGCTATCTTCGTGGGCATAAAATAATTAAATAGCGTGTTCCCTTTCATGAACAATCTTGCTAAAAGTATAAGATGTAACACGTGTCTTTGAACGGGGTCGCTGATATTGTTGTCATGTGTCCAAGACTATCTAGACGGTCGCTTCAATATTTCCTATCTTTCGTACTATTATAAAAACATTATTGAGGTACAAGATCATAAATTGCAAAATATTTCTATTTGTAAAAATATCAAAAAATTGTCTGTCAGGTAACCCTCCTATAACACGATAGATAAGTTCCTAAAAAATGCCGTGTTGTACGAGACACAGAGCAAGTACAAAATGAAGGGTTACGTTCCGAAAACTTATTAAAAACAAATATTTCTTTTTAAATTCTACATAAACAACTTAATTTTTATTAAAAATATAAATTAATTTAATGCAACTATAATTTAATAAATTTCTTCATTGTCGCTGCTCGTTATAATCAATCGAGAATGTTTTTTTGGTGGAATGATATCGCCTTCAATTTCAGAGCTCTTTTCTTCATTTAAAGTTTTTGTATCTTCTTTGCTCTGTAAAAAATCTGTAATTTTACTTTCCTTTCTGGTTCTTACCGGGTCAATGTTAATTTCTCTTTAAATATCTTAAAGACGAAAAAGTTATTCTTTGATACACCGTGGCTCGACGCAGACTGTCGATGAACATCGTGAAATACTTTTGTTTTCAAGCCACGGAGATGAAATCAAAATAGTTTACGCCACACTGTATCTTTAAGATGGCACGCCTCACCGCGGCTATAGAAGTACCGTGTTGTATAAAGGTTTTTCAATTTTCTTATCATGTTACAGCGAAACCGTTATATGATGCCGTGTTGTAGAAGGGTTTCCGCAATTTATAAATCGTATTGTAGTCAAACCATGTTATAGAATACCGTGTTCTAGGAGGGCTACCTGTACTTTCTCTTTAACGTTAAATCTACCGAGGCGGTCAAAATGATGGGTTTCTACTCTTTACACATCGATGTTCCAACTGAAGGAATGTCGTAAGTCTACCATATCACTCGGTTGCCCTCTCTAAGGGGTAATCACTCAAAAATTGTACTATAACATTTTAACACATTGGACGCCGGTCTCGCGATAATGCGGAATTTCAAAAATATGATTTTAGATTTTACCGAGCAATATCAGTCATATTATTTTATCTCGAGGAATACGGTAAAGTGGACAAAGAACACAATATTATTTCCTTTAAATTCATCATTACTTAACACTAGAACGACCGACGTTAAATTTATTACATTTAAATATATTAAATGAGAACTTTGGAAGAAGAGCAATCAAGGGGTGGAAAATATTATCAATTTGGTAATCTCTGTTTTATAAAATCAACTTAGAATTTCTAGTCTAGGACTCTCCTGTAAACTTAAGGAATTTTTGGAAAAAAATGTGACGAAGTCATTTTGACTTGCTTGGTCGTTCTAGTGTTAATGTATTTAAATTTGATATAGATTTAAATAGCAACATTATCAAATATAATAAATTTGATAGCAGATATTTAGCTGGCGTACAATGTATTAAGAAATGCATGTTTCCTCGTACTTTTTTATTGAATTGCAACCAGATAGCAAATAGAAAAGTGCCGCCAAATTGCTAATAGATAATATCAGAGACGGCTCCAAGTGCAAAAGGTTAATACACTAATTACTTAACTGATCATCTTTTTTACAGCTCGATGGCTCTCTTTTCAGAGTTTTTATTTGCAATACTTAAACATAACAGATCGAACACTTGCAGTTTTGCTGTGAACGGTTACAAAGTTCGTAAAGATGTAAGACACCAAGGAGAAATAAGTAGTGCAAGATACAAGTGACTACATTACAGATAATAGCATACAGGTTTCACTATAGTATATACCATTTAAGTATATTGTCGAAACAAAAGTGAGCATTTTTGAATCTTTTGTACAAAATTCTACGACGTTGTAAAACAGTGCCTGTCGTGTCTCTACAAATGTAAAATGTCTTTGGTCTGTTGTAATTTATGACAAGAGCGAGGACCAGCCGCCCTAAGTCCTCTACGAGAAAGTTCTGACATTTTCCAGACAACGATTTAATGCTACCCGAGCACCCAATCTTACACACTTTCCGTTACAGAAACCCTGTAATGCTATTATCGAAAATTTCTTATTAAACTCGAAAAGCACCTTCCCGTAACGACATTATTATCATTACAACACTTATCATTAAACTACACAGTCACTTTATTGAAATATATACATGAACGTTCCTAAAACCTGTATCTATTATCAATATCTCTTACCATCCCTGTCATAATCACATTATTCATGTAAATCATCATACTACTTTCTAAGTCGAACACTTCTACTAAAATCGATAAGAAATAATTTCCATATTTCAAACTATAACTTCGTAAATTTACTGAGAACTGAAGTTCAACGACATAAATTCAAGAACCTAAACAAACATTGGAGTACTATACTTCAAAAAGTTTTCAACAGCAAACCATTAATATTCCATCATTATTTCCCAAACTATTACGAAAACTCGATACATCTAACTATACCGAATTGTCCGTCAAATACCCTACCATTATAATATTCCAATCTCCGAAACACGTGTCACATCCAATCATCAAGAACACCCCAATTCCAACGTTACTCCCGGAAGATCCAAAATCCCGTGTAGAAAAACATCTAACGTATATAAGCAACGACATATTCCGTCAGGCTAAAGTGTTTCGAAACGAAATCAGATTTCCTTTGAAGACGCAGCAAGAGAAGCGCGCTCTTCTCCGCGTGAAATGAATTGTTTTTGTCGATGGCAAAACGAATCGGGCAAAACGTGAGTTTCCGCACATCGTTTTACCTTTCCTTACTCCGATCTTCCTCCGTGTTCTCCTTACTTTCCGTTGGCTTTTTGTACAACCGGCAGCATCGGGCCAGATCACGTGCAAATTCGATTTAGTCTCGCACGCTCGCAGCAGAAAGCACCCGGTGGCCTCTGGCCGAGATGTTTGAATTGGTCACAAGGCATTCCTGAATTCCCACCATTACGTTCGGCTAAACCGTGGCTGACCACTCACGAGTGGCTTGCCGAGGACAGAGCTTCCGGAATCCTTCGGTACATCCCCGGTAATCCGACTTACAGCATGCTTTGCGGAGTTTCGAATGTCATCTACTTGGCTGTAGTGTCTCGTGAGGAACGCAAGAGAACCACTGGTAAAAGCGCTTCCAACTGAAACGCTCTACGGATTCTACGACGGGGAAGCTATTTCTTAATGTCGCGTGCGTTTCCACCGAGCCGATTGCAAGCTGGAATTTCTATCGGATTCTGGAGCTTTGATCGTGATAGACTTCAATCGACCAACGCCACAGCACGAAGGAATTTTGTCGTTTTATTGTACATTTAATGGCATCGTTTTTTTTTTTCGTTGAATACTTCTTTTTCGATTTTCAATGTCTGCGGAGAATGTTTCGGTGTTTGGGGTTTTTCTTTTGGAAATTGTAACTTTCGAAATTGATTTTAGTGTTTGAGTAAAATTTTTGAGGTGGAAGAATGGGTAGTAAAATTTGTATGCAGATTAATTGATATAGTAGATATATTCAAAATATTGTAATTATTTTTGTATGTAGTACTTGCTTGATCACTTGCAGGACAATAAACTCTTAGCGTAGAATGTTTCGGTGTTTGGGAATTTTTTTGGAAATTGTGACTTTTGAAATTGATTTTAGTGTTTGAGTAAAATTTTTGAGGTGGAAGAATGGGTAGTAAAATTTGTATGCAGATTAATTGATATAGTAGATATATTCAAAGTATTGCAATTATTTTTTATGTAGTACTTGCTTGACCACTTGCAGGATAATAAACTCTTAGCGTAGAATGTTTCGGTGTTTGGGAATTTTTTTGGAAATTGTGACTTTTGAAATTGATTTTAGTGTTTGAGTAAAATTTTTGAGGTGGAAGAATGGGTAGTAAAATTTGTATGTAGATTAATTGTTATAGTAGATATATTCAAAGTACTGCAATTATTTTTTATGTAAGTAGTACTTGCTTGACCACTTGCAGGACAATAAACTCTTGGCGTAGAAATTGGAACAAAACGATTTGAAGTTTTCTAAAAATTGTTTAGTTAGAAAAAATAGCCACACGCGGTATCATAAAATTATTCTTATACTATTAGTTTTAATTCAAAGTTTTTTATATAGGGAAACCAATAATTGTTATTTTAATAAGTTTATGTTTAACACTAAACCTACCGACGTTATATCTACTAAAATCTAAATATACTCAATAACGACCTTACACAAAGAGAAGTGGCGAGATAAAGAAGATAATTAATTAACTCATTTTGCTTTTGTAAGATAGAAGTCGAATATTTACTTCATGGCTACTCTATGAATTTAGATAATTTTTAGAAAATATTTTGGAATCGGTCTTTTGACCGCCTTGGTAGGTTTAGTTTTAACTATGACATATATAGGAAGAAAAGGAATTGTAGAACAAGCGGTTGCAAAGCAGGCTACCAGGAAAAACGGAATATAAAAATGTATAAAATATAATATAAAATTATAAAGAGATTAAAACAAATGTCGGAGAGGAAATAATAACATGTAGGTGTAATAATATGTAGCTCAATGGAAATACTGCCTACTCATCTTTGCATGGTATGTGTATAAATGTTTTAAAGGGTGAATCATATGTTGGATAAAAACTGTTTTAATAAAAGTAATCTAACTAAAATTCGTGATTGCCATTATTGCATGAAAAATAAAAGACGTGAATAGAAACAAGATAATCCTACGAACATTAACACGTCACAATTCTAGCAATAATTTTATCTTATACGAAACTTCATCTCCAGGAAAACCGATTTCTAAAGTCTGGGAAATACCAGCACCTACCTTACCTCTTCACATTGTGAAAACTTAATAGAGACCGACACTAAAGCGGATAATAGGATAGGTAGGAAGTAAATAATGATATTTCCCGTGTCTGCAAGCATAAACACGAAGAGAAATAGCAATTTTCATTTCAATTAAAACTCAGTATTGCTTAAATATTCTCGAAATTAATCTAAACAAATTTTTGAAACCTCCTAATCCCAAAAACGAAGTCTCATAAACAAATATTTCCAAAATTTCTACACCCTGAAAAAAAGAATATGCATATTTTCCATTATATTACAATTTTCCACACATCCCGACATAAATTAATGAGAAAATTAATTTACCACATCCCTCGGAGCCCTTTCCAACTCTTTTATCAATCATACAAATTACATACAAGCCCTTTAGTAACAACCCTCCCGGGTATCGTTAACGATACCGTTATATCCGTCGACTCATCGTTCATTAAAGTAAAGAACATTTTCCCGCAATTTTTCCATATCACGTCACAGCACACTTCGTAGCCCCGCTACTGCGAGAAGAAAGCAAAAAAAAACAACAACATAATAATCAAGTCACCCGGCCACAGAGTAACCACGGAATAAAGAGATTCGTATAAAAGAAACGGGAGATCTCACTTTACGCACAATTTCCTTCCGGCAGTGGCTCGTTTGGCAAAACGTCACATTTACACGAGTTCGCACGGAATAGGGTCATTTATTTGCAAGCCATTATGTCTGACTCGGAGAGTTTATTTCAGAAAATTTCTAAGCGCCACTGAACGCGTCTACAATCGCCGTATTATAGCCATGGCAAAAACAACCGTAGAAAACTCCCATACGAAGTAGTCGAGGTAGGGACGAAGAGAAAGTCCCTTTCGTGCTTGCAAAACTCACCCTTTGCACCCTACGAGGTCGCGTGCACGAGCCTTATCTTCGACCCCTGGCGAGGGAATTGTGTCGTTACCTTTGGGAACCTGATTCATACCACCGTCAGTGGCGTTTCGTATTCGACGAAACCGCGGTATCATTTATATATTACTTTAACGTGCGCGTGCCATTCTTTATCCACCCTCCGGCCTAATTTAGGTACCCTGTGGTTTATTAAAGAACGGCAACACGGAGAGAACGCTTTTTTTTCCCCAGTACGCTTTCACCATGAAGTAAAATTTAATTCGAACTGGTTTTTCCCTTATCGATAAATTAATTGGCATGATTGCTTTTTGTAGAAAATTGCTACAATTTAAAAAAATCGGTTTCTCTTTGTTTCTTTCCAATTGCAGAATATATGTTGCTTATTTGCAAGTGATAATTGGATCAATATCAGAACTGTCGGTTTTAAATCTGTGATATTTAAATATATTTAATAAACGCTTTGAAAAAAGAGAAATCAAGCGGTAAATATATTTAATTTAGTAACATATAATATTTATGTTTTATTAAATAGACGTGGAATATTTACTGTATGGGAATTTTTGTACATAATTAAGAACACTAGTGATTCTGTCTGCCTTGGCTAATAGAATTGAATTCATGTATGAAAGTAAACAAATTAGTTAGAAAAAAACTTTTTAACATTACTCGTAACAAGAAATATACGAAAGTAATAAAATATAATACAGAATCAAAGTTCGGATTCATATTTTCTGTTTAATAAAGAAGAATTTGACGAGGTGTTGAAGACAGGCATGAATTTGTTAATTTTGCATAACTGAACTTCGTGACGCATTTATTCACGGGATAAACAGATTCATAATTTCTACAGAATTCGCCAACTGGAAGAGTTCATTTCAAAAACAGTTAAATCCCGGTGCCTCTGTAAAATTTCATCAACTGGATACACAAAGTTATTCGACCGTGGCATCCCTTTTTTACCAAATGTTATTCAGAAACTTATTTTTGGGTGGCTTAATTTCCATGTATATTTTAGAAGCGACGGCTAAACTTTCATGGAGGATTAGAACGAATGTCGTTATAAATTAACAGATTTGCTTTATGGCTCCACGCATTAAAGGTGAAATTAAGTCACAGCAGGAAAAGGGGTAGTGGAGGAGGAAAATGTTTTCATCAGGGAAAATGATAGCCACTTTGCAGGCAATTTGGACGAAAAATTACAATCGCATTTTCCCCTCGCGGAATATTCAGTTTAAAACTAAAGTGCGATTCTCAGGCCAGTCATGATCAGCTGGTGCATCGTTAAAGTCCCTTGCCCCTTTATTACTCCTACGTTTACCCTTTGTTACAAAAATTCTCCCCCTTTCTGTTTCCCGACGGCGCAAAACACCGAAAGTCATTAGCCTCTTAATGTCTATCGTTTCTCAACTTTCTGTAATAATGAAACTTTCGGTTTGAAACTCCCGATGCAGTAACAAATTTTCCATATTATTGCAGTTTAAAAAAAAACATAGCAGATCGCCAAAATTTTTATCATCGATACTATCACATTTAGATTAACACGTTGAACGCGACGGGTATTTCGTTAATTTCATTATTTCTACGGAAGTGAAACTTTTTCTATCAAATTCGCATCTTTAAAAAACAGAAACTTTAACAATTGAACTACCAAGCAAGTCATAATAACTGGCTTCCAATTTTTTCCAAAAATTTCTCTAAGTTTATAGAACAGTCATAGGGCAGATATTCTACATTGATCTTATAAAACGCTGATTACCCAATCGATTATCTTTTCCATTTTTTGATTTTTCTTTTTCCAAATTACTTATTTAATATTTTGAAATATAACAAATTTAACACCAGTAGTTGTAGTGTCAAAGATACAGATAGCTATTCAGCAGGATTTTATCTTTTTAACGCCGATATTTAACCCCTTGCCGTACTATAACGAATGATACTCGTGATGCTATAAATTGGAAAAGAAATTTTCAAGTTTTACAAAACCTATTAAATTGAAAATATCAGTGAGATTCAACACGATAAAATTACTTTTATAATATTAATATTACGTTAAATTATACCATATGTCAAGAATCATTGATCTATGTTTATTTTACTAATTCAATTCTGATTTATTGTAGAGGCAGTCACAAAGTAAATGGTACGGCCAGGGATTAAATATGTAGTATATACGAAAATTTAGAAGTATTTCAATTTAAAAGTTACATAAACTTTCATTGAATTAAATTTTCGCCGCCGGTCACCTATGACCTCCATGGTAGTCGATGTCATGGTATAAAATAAGACTTATTGAAATTATTAGGTATAAATCGTGTTTATCGTACTCGTTAATTAAATACTTAAGACTTACTAAAAATAAAAAAAGCAACGAGAATTACAGTGTGGTTAACAAAATGGGGTATCATTAGAATCGTTCGTATCAAATTGACTCTCGTCAATTATTTCTACTTATCTGTTTCCTATTGCCAATTATGAAGGGAGAAGTAACTTCGCACGTAATACAAAGGAACCTGATTCATAATTACAAGGCAGTTTTAATACTACTGAAGGATTAAACGTTTAATGGTAACGAGGTAAACGTTCCTCTCAGTAAGTCCGAGGTAATCGAGTTCCCAGATAAATAAAAAGCAATTGCGCTTCCTTTGACACTTGATAGTAAATATCAATTAAGTTTTGTCGATACCGAACATCCAGTTAATTAACGTTAAATTGGAATTACGATTATTCGATAGAAATTATCATAATACTTCGATTCAATATCGACTGGAACCGATATACAGAAATTCGAATCATTTAGAAAGATAATGCGTCATCAAATCAGAGCTTCAGCTTTTTTAATGAAACATTTTAACGACATTAAAATCCTATTTTTTGGCCACGTTAGATTTCATATTTCAATTTTAATTTTTCCCAATAAATTGTGATGAACAAATTGAAAAAATTTTCTATTGCAAGAGAGTGCGAATTTCCACGATAGCATCAATTTTACGTTTGAAATACTTTTATCGCCGTATTCGAACTGCAATATACATGCTATTTGCGATTTTTAGATTCTCTTTCTGTTCCAATTTCTCCGCGCAAATTATAACTGACAGCTTTGCAAAATGAATTATAGAGGAACGTTTTGAATAAAAACGTGGTATCAACTATCGAAAAAATTCTGTCAAGGTACACACATATGGTTTTATCTTGTTTGTATATTAATGTGGTCAAAGGATAGAAACAAAGAGCAGAAATTTACCATTCTAAATTATTACTTTTGATTTGTTTGTGGCAAACGCTGATATTACACGTAATTAGTAAGCACATATTTAATTTTTAATTGAAATTTTAACTTCTTAATTTAAATATATATTCATTTTAAGCAGTGCTTTATTTATACACAATACCATTCCAAATAGAATCTCAATACAATGGTATTGTGTAATAAACAATTTTGGGCTTTAGCGATGAAGTCCTAAAAATAGGTATGAAATTTGGAATTATTTAACTATTCATTATTGTAACAGAAATAAATACTATTGGATCTACATGTGGCAATAAAAATATCTAGAACGACTAAATATTTTAGAAGAAATTGTAATAAATTTAGGACAATAGTAATCCCCCGCTCGAAAATGTATTTAGAAATTTAACTCAATATTAAAATTTTCGCTGAAGTTAAAGACAATGCCAATTAATAATGACTGAGATACTCTCTAAAGTAATGTCCCAATGCTGAAAATCCTATTTGCTTTAAAATATCTAAAACCACGAACCAACGAAATTTCGAATCACGAATGCACCTCGACATTGCCAAGTTCATAATTGGACCGTTTATTTTGAAAGTGGTGTAAGTCCATTTTCTCTTGTTTCGAGATATTTAAAGGTTAGCATATCTGTCAATTTAAAAATATTGATTAATTATGACGAATCTGACAATGTTTCTATGAGTTTATCAATATCTAATTTGATTATACAAATTTCTTTTAGGCGAATTTAACTAAAATTATGTATATTTACAGGCTGTAAATGGACTTACACCACTTTCAAAATAAACGGTCCAATTATCAACTCCAACTCTGATTTCTAATTAATTAAAAAAAAAATTTCCATTATGCTCATCTTCTTCACCTTTAATTTATCTCTACGAAAAGCATCATTAGAACTATTTTAACACTAGATCAGAATGAACCCGGTCAAAATGGTTCCTTCCGAATTTTTTTTATAAACATTCGCGAAATTTCTAATATCTGTTTCTTTTACAATTTCCTCGGTCTATCTTGTAGACTGTAACCGATTAAATGGATACCATTCCCGCCTTTTTCATTTCTACCTTCTAACATATTTATATCATATTTCTGTTCAAAGCGAATTAACAGTTCGCAGATCTAATGTTAAATGTCTTTGACTCGTTGACTGCCATAGGGGTCAACGGTGACCGGTGTCATTGAATTCGCTAAAATTTCATACAACTTTTAAACTGCAATATTTATGAATTTTCGAACATACGACTACATCATATCTATATCTTTAAAGTTTCTACTTTATAAAGATGTGAATTCCATATAAAACTTTTCACTTCACTAGAAATAATGAAAATTAACGGAATACCAGTGGCGTTCAATATGTTAAAAATCAATTCGTCAGCTTTTCGTTCGAAGTCTTTTACTATACCAATATTCAGAAGGCTCCTGTGTCTTCTTACGTGTAATGGACAGTATTTCTTCGAACAGAAGGAAAAAAAAGTAGTATAAACCAGCACCTACCGACTAGAATGAGGATAAATGCTGGATCGAGTGCGACGTTCGTGAGGCGGGACAGGTTGTTGAATGTGTCCTTTTCGGTCCATGCCCAGACGCCTACTGCCATGATGCCCAAACCAAGCCACTGTAATAAAAAAAATCAAAGTACCGTTAAAATGTGACCAAATAGAACGAAGTAGTATGTGAGAATATGGCTATAAAATTAGGATACTTTTCATTGATTAACACTAAATTTACGAATATTGATATACAGTAGAATCCCTCTAATGTTAACAACTCGGGCCAGGATCATTCGCTAATGTTGACACTGCCCCCTATCCCCACTTTTCATGACTTATTTTCCCCTATGCGCATAAGCATGCGCAGAATTGAAAATTGAGTGAAGGATTCATGTAAACATCCATAACCCACATAACACGCCACGAAACTAAAATTCTATTGGGTAATAAAAAGTCCAAGTGGGGGAAAATACAAGTAACAGCAACGGGAGTATCCTGTCAACATTAGCGAGAGAGCAACATTAAAGGGAGCAACATTAGAGGGATTCTACTGTACCTATTTTTCTGAAGTAAGCCAATTTAAGTCATACAAGAAAATTGAAGTTTTTTGCAAAGAAAATAGTTCCAATTCAATTTAAACGAAAGATTTATTATTAAAAAATTAACCAATTCATATATCATATACATAGTAATCAAATTGCTAATGAGCCAAATTGGGTTTGTAAATCTAGTGTTAAATCAAACGCAAAACATAATTTATTAATTAAATATAATGAACATCGATGCAATTAAGACCTTCTGCTATATTACATTCTCCTGGAATAATCTGAAACATTTATTATTTTGCATACGTATCTACGTAGTATAGCTGGTTTTGTTGATTGGCCAGTTCAAAAATTGTAATATGGCAAAAAGTCACGGTTATATTGAAGTTTATTGTATTTAATCAATAAATTATGTTGTTTCCTTTACTTAATTAGTAGAAAGAATCTCAATTCTATTTATATTGGGATAAACCATCGGATAATCCGTTAAATTTGAATAACGGGTAGTAGAAAAGAAGTAGTGACAAAATTAGAAGGCAATCAAGTAGAATGAAAAAGTACATTAAATAAAGGTAGTAGAATATTTTAGTTTATTTTACTGGGCTCAATTTTTAATGAACTTCGCTGAAAATATTTTGACGATGTTAATTTCATTTTATACGACTTGAGTTACTGTGTATGCTAATATACGGGTGATGTATTCAATAGCGCTGAAATAAACGATCTCACATTATTCACAGAAAATGTATATGATTCTAGTAAAAATTTTAATGCTATGAGATTAAATATAAATTTAATTTAATAAAAGAATACTACTTGCAATCAATTTTCATTTGATTTCTCTGTCGTTGACTAAACGATGTATTACAGGATACTTATAAATTATTAAAATATTAAATTGTGTAAAGATATCTCCTAGAAACAAATTAGAGAAAGTACCGAAAAATACATAATGCCTGTTGGAATGTCTCTTTTAATGAGTTTAATTAAAATTGTAATTCTGAAAAAAATGTTACCGGGCTTACAGAATTTTCGCGGACAAAAGTAATTCGTACAGTTTTACATTCCCAAAGATTTGAACGAGAACACTTACAACTGTCACTGTGGAACGAATAATTGTATTAGCAGGACAAAGCGTTACTTTACGTGTAAATCGAATGAATAGTAAACTCAGCGAACAATTGCACGTTAATTGAAAAAAGTAAGCAGTTATAATGCACCGAGCTCCGCAAAATGAATTCTAACATGAAACACATCAAATGCAATACCAGTACTCTGTATTATTAACGAGAAATTTAACGAATAAGAATTTCGAAGTACAATTTAACAAAATCCAATTATCAACGTTTTTCGAATTTCGAGTAATTAAGCAATAAGATTAAATATCTCATTACTGCATATTTCGTAATCGCAAACGATTAAATAACGGAACTTGTCAAATGCTCGTGCATTAAATTACCAACGTTTCACTTTCTCAAAAATGATAGCATATACTTAAATCTTTTTTACAGAGTGAAAGAAAATGTATATTATTTTTATTAATTCAATATCTCCGATTAAAATTTCTTGATACATTGACGTTAATAATAAGCTCCCATTAGCGCTTATAAGTAGAGGAAGTGTTCATTACATTTATTCAAGTCACATTTGACTCGATAAATGTGAAACTCGGAAATATCCTCACATATTCGTACATCCACATGTATTCCCATACATGCACGTCCTCCGCTCTGTTCACGGTATTTCCAGAGAGGCAGACACTTGGGGAAATTGCGGGTTGAGCTTCCAATTGTACGGATCTAACCGCACGGTGCATGATTGCACTACGAACCCGATTACTCGCGGATAATGAGGGAAAAGTAGGAAAAGGAGAGAAAAAAATCGAATGGAAGGGGCGAACAGCTTTGGATTGTTCACAGTCGTGTAAACCCTTTGTCGGGTTCGCGTTGTTACGTCTGAAGCAGTTCACCGGCAGGCTTGGTTATTTAAAAAAAAAAGCTAGCTATAATACTCCCCGGACCAAATTTCTTTCGTTAACGACACGGTAATCGATGGAAAAGAGAAACGACGAGAACTAATGTTTTAAATGAATGAAACGAGGTAATTCGAGAAGTCGTAGAAGTTAAATAATGGTATATTATTTCTGAAAAAAATTCATGCAAAATTTACTTTTTGTTCCCGGAATAGAGATAGGTAATATAAGTTTGGATGATCCTTCAATTTCTTCGGCTGTGCTATCAAATTGATCAGAATTTCTGTTGAATATTAAACGTATGTCTGTCACGTCAATGTCACTTTACATAGGAAACTATAAATAGAAAAATTGATACAGATATTGAGACATATAATCCGTCATTTCATTTCATCTTGTGTTAGTTAATAATATAGTTTGGAAAGATATTTTAATTGAAGCACGTCGGTCAATAGGATATTTTATAATGAAATCAATTGTCTTTAAGTCACTAAAATACACTGATGACACATTACTGGTTTCGGGCTGAATCGAATCAGATCTATCAATATTACAAATAGCCCTAAATATATCTGCACTAATAATACGCCTGTAATTAAGTCTAAAGGGGTTGCTGTTTCTCACGGAAAGAAACAAGTTTACCAACAATTACAATTTACTTACTTAACCAGTTTAAAATTAATGATTAATAAAACTCAAAATATGACTTGAAAACCTTCTTTAAAACTTTAACTTTCCTTCGACGTAAATAAAATAAAAAGACTCCAATGAACCCTACAAATTTCAAGCATTAAATAAATTATCTATGCTTCCGATAATGAAATAAAATGTTTTGCTATAATCATCCCTAAAATCAGTAGTATCCAAAATAAGTGAAACCGTCCCCAAGACACTTGATTAATTTAAAGGGTTGTTATTATAATATTACGGAAATACATCTACCAAATTGACAAAAATTAAACGTAATCGTGTGTAATTAACCTAAAGAACTATCAAATACAATCAACATGATAGGTATTCAATAATTTCTTGGCTACGAAAGAGCGATCAAGCAGATAACTTTGAGGAAAATTGCCTCAAAGACATTCTTCACTGCCGGTTCTTCCTGACAGTTGTATGATAAAAGTCACCGATGATTTTCTCTTTTCAATAAATACAAACATTCATAGTTCTATCATACTATTCATGTACATTCACGATATTCCGATAGAATCAGAGAGGGATTGATATTCGATATCAGTGTACTTAACGTTAAGTCTTCATAATTACCAACTGCACATGCTGCACGTCACATGACGAAACTGCTTTAAACCAGAGTGGTTGCACCACCTGAGGCTGTGCACGATAACGCGTGCGCAATTCGCGGGATAATCGCTTTTAATCCTTGGGGCTCAATTTATGACAACGCGCAGCCACCGAGTTTACTCTACATACGTACACATTGGCCGGACAATGTATCGGTTTTGGTGTATGGGAAAAGTCTAAGATAAAGTCAGCGGTTTTGTGAGGACCCGTTAAATGGAATAGAGTTATGCTGAAATAACTCTAATTAATGCATTGTAGTAATACAAATTTACTTCATGCAAGATGTTTACCATTGTATTGAATTGTTTCAATGCATTATGAATTTCGTATTGTTGAGAGACATGATTTAGATGAGAGTTTAAATCTTAACCCCTTGTAACCCAGATCATAAATTCTAAAATAAATAAAAACCGAACTATCGAAACTAATTTGCAGTAATATATTATTTAGCGGCATCTCTGCATAAGGTGGTGTATTATTTCGATAGTATGGTATGTAGCAGTGATGATACAATGAGTTAAAAGGGAATAAATATGGTCCGTATGGCTTTTGTAAGATCTTTTTTAGTTTGTTACAGAAATGTCACAAGGGGCTACAAGGGGTTAACACTAGAACTACCAAGGTGGTCAAAATTTACTTCACGCAAAGTATTTGCGAATGTATTCGATTATTTCAGTGAACTGTGAATTTTGTATTGTTGAGAGACATATGATTTAGATGAGAGTGTAAATCTTAGAGAGTGTAATACTAGAATTACCAAGATGGTCAAAATGACTTGTTCCTCATTTTTTCCAAAAACTTTTTTTTGTAGAACAGCCATAGGGTAAATATCGTAGGTTGATCTTATGAAATATAAATTACTGAATTAATCATTTTTTCTAAAGTATTTATTTAATACATGAAAATATGATTGATTTAATGTTGGTAGTTCTAGTGTTAAAGAGAACGTAAAAAATAATCTCAGAAAAGAAATTGTAGCTGGATGACCAAAAGAGGATATACTTTGAACTTATCTAACGTAAATATATAAGGATGTTTTATAAATTGTCTTTGTATTTCGTTAGCTGAATGCACGTCCCTTTAGAATAAAGTTTATATTATAAAACGTGTGCAAAAACATCAAGGCAAATATTCCGGTAGATTATTTTTACCGTAGAAAAGTACGAGACCCTATGTCGCGGTAAAAAAAGTTACTAAAAAGTTTCGACGAATTCTAAAAAAAAGTAGAATACTCTCGGAGAGCACTTCTATGCGCGGAAAGTGACAAGGAGATCCCGAGACCGTCCGACTAGTCGACGATTTTCAATAAAGAATTGTGTCCCCTTAGTAGAGACTGAACTTATAAAAAATTTAAAAAGTCTGCGAGACATCAGCCAACAGTCTCGGTCTATCTTCAGATGCACTCTTCTATTAAGAAATGTTTACAAATTTTATAGAAATCCTCTCGACATTCCAAAGTATACAAAATTTAAAAAGTCTGCGGGACATCAGCCAAAAGTCTCGGTCTATCGTCAAATACATTCTTCTATTAACCCCTTGCACTATCGGTAAACTCGCAAGAATCCAGGCCTAAACCGAACACCCGATGTACGATATCTTGCGACTGACAAAGATTACCACGCTAATATTTACTTCAAGCAATGGAACTTCTGTGAAACTCAAATGAATTTGAATCAAAGTCTAAATTTAATAATTCTGCACGGGGACATACGATTTTATTCGAGATATGAATACTTTGCCCGAGATTAATACCACGAGTCAGACTCGTGATAATCAAGTTTGGCCTAAAATTTTCATCACGAGTCGGACTAGTGGAAATAGTGCAAGGGGTTAAGAAATGCTTACAAATTTTATAGAAATCCTCGGGACATTCCAAAGTCTCACTCAGTGTCGAAATTCGGATTCGTCAGAGTTATTTCTAACGTTTCCTTCGTCTCTACTGAGCATTAAACATCTCGCAATTACTGCGGTGCAATTCCATATTGGTATTCTAACGATGGGACATGAACACCTTCAAAATTATTCCTCCGCCAATGAAACTGCTAATCCCGACCTAAAGCCATTTCTCTTCAGTACGCAATTTAATATCCGCACGCCGTTTGCGCGACTATTATCGCTTATGCCCCAGGTGCCTACTGGAATATCAACTATGGCGTCCAAACTAAGAACGTACGGATTTAGGTGATCTCCTTCGGTACAACCCCTTATACACTAACTTCAACGAGAGAAATTTCAAAGTTTTCCACGCACGATCGAGTTACCGGCAGACTTACCAACTCAAAACAACTGTTACTTGCATAATGTATGACCGTAATCCAGAGATCCAGTAGATATAAAGCGTTTCGTGGAATCCGTCGGCTGTGGATTCGAGTATTATAATCTAGAGCATTTTTTTGAGTCCTTAAATTTTTTTTCTTTGCAGGACTATGTTCTATTCCACTTCTGACACCAAATTTTGAGTTGTATTTCGTGTGCGGGCAGCAACACTTTATTTAGGAAGAACTAGTGCGCGCTCGGAGTTGTAACAATTTAAGGGTGACGTAGTTGCGAGACGCGGACTGTCAGCGATTCGGTACAAAATTCGTTGATTTCGGGGCAGGACTGACCTTTTAAAGACCTTAAATTAGTGTGGTGGGAGCTTGGGTGACTCCGACTTCTCGTGACTAATTGTAAGACTCCAAAAGGGCAAGCGCTTTTCCAGTGACTTTCGCTAAGACCAAAGGTGTTGAAAACATATTTTGAGAGAAAAGCGATGACAGAATTTGAATATGACTAATAGTTCCCTTTTGGACGTTGAATCACGTTGAGTATTATTTGGAACTACTATCTTATTGTTAGAGAAGATAGTGAGTCTGAGGAAATATGAACTAAGTTGATATCCAACAACTAAAAAAGTGTTTTATATCGATTTCCTGAAACGATATTTACTACCTGTTAAGGTAGTTCTAGCTGAATTCAGAACTAAAAGTTTCTTTTTTCATTAGAAATGAAAAAAATTGCGTAAGAATTAATACAGGGGCTAACTTCACAGAGGTCATTTCATTCATTTTTTAGACATTAAAAAACATCTTTCTCTATAACTGTGAAGTAAAAAATTATGAAAAAATTCAATAATATTCCAAAAGCATAAAATAATACATTGCTAATTTTTTATTAGAATCCATCGACTCGTTTTTCTATTAGAAAAATAAAAAAAGATTTTACGGACTCAGCAAAAATTTTTTTCCATAAGGCCCATGTTAAATATGTTATTTTTAAACACGATTTATTCATAAACTGTGTGGACGAACTCGTTGAGATTCCGGTTATAATTATAAAATATCATGAAGAATATATTTTCAAAATTTTAAGGAAATGTATCAAAAAATGATAAGTGCCTAGAACTACCTTAAAGAGTACTATGTATTTTTTTAAAGTGGCAAATATTTAAAACTGTGTCTGTGCGCTTCTCTAAACTCCTGAGAACTGATATATGTATAGGATGTTTCAAAAATAGTTGACATAGCTTTCCGGTGTTGTTCTACACCCTTGGAGCAATGGAGATTTGTCAAAAAAATCCACCGCAAATCGCATTCGTCTGGTAACGTAGATAAAATGTCTGAGAGGAACCATGGATCAGAAACGAGCGATTCGTGCGCAAATCAACTTTTAATTGTGTCTTCGCGATTGAATTTGAATTAAATAAATCAGACTTCCAGATCTCCGGAAAGAAACACACGAGATATCTTTACTAGCGCTACGCGAAAATACGAAATGGATGGGTCATCAAACTGGTACTAGTCACTGAACTAGCCATGTTTCATTAACACTTTAATGGCCGCACGTCTACGCAGTCAAACGTTGCCAGGGGCCGACAATATTCTTGAAGTATATTTTATTGAATCGAACGGAAGAAAAACCCTTTAATTACAATAAATGTACAGAGAGTAAATGTTTACGAATTTAGGACGGCATTAAATAAAGATCGCTTAAAATTAGAAAGTGATACATTGATGAAGTTTATAGAATCGCAAAAACGATTTGAGTTACGGCGTAGACGGTTAATACAGTTGTTTGATCCGTATAAAGTATGATGGTATGTCATTGCAAAAAGTGAATTTTTCCTATATCGGAGGGTAGGAACAAAGAGGTCAAATTCCTTCAAGATAGCACGAGAGTTAATCAAGTTATTGAAAATCTTATATACAAATACAGAATCGGCTATCATACGACGTTGATCAAGAGTCGCTAGATTGAGTAGAGATAATATGTTATCATAGTTGTGACAATCGTGCGAGAGAGGTGAATTTGAGAAGTGTGAGGCAAATCTGAGAAATTTATGTTGTACTCTCTCAATTAGGATTTCTTGTGTTTGGCTATACGGTAGTTGGCTATGAAGTATTAATTTTAAAAAAATTTATTAAAATTAAGAGAAGATCTGATAAGATCAAAGACTATAAAAGAAACTACGAAGCAATATACAAAGAATGTGGTACCGCCCAATAACTCTCGGCGGTAGCACCACACACATGTTGTGTGAGTGGCCACTAATGTGTTAAGAGCACAATGTGTAATCGTACTTAAAATAAACCTACTAGAATCTCAATAAAAATTATATATACCTCAGAGACATGTTGATTCTTTGCTTTGGTGGCTGAGAGTAGACATAAAATGGCAACGGTGAAAGTGCTTTCGTAGCTGACAATGAGAGCAGACTAAGTAGCTAAGCAGACTAATAAGCAGACTAGCAGGGTAGGCCGCCAACTAAGAGTTGATACTACTGTGAGGATTAGTTACCAAGTAAATAGCCTGTTTTCGAAAGTATTATACACGCACTAATCGATGAAAATAGTTAAACCCGATCACGGAGCACCTGGTTACTCGTCGGCGGTCACGGGGGAACTGATAGCGAGGTGAGGCGAGCAACAAAATGACTTATTGTTGGGATTCGCAGAAAGGATACCTGTAGGTTACGGTCGTCGAATTCCGCCGAGTATGTTTTGAAAACACGCCGCGATCGCCGTACTTCTTGGCCAATGAAGTGGAAATAATTGCTCACATTGCTCGTAGAATTAATTTTTAAATTGTTAATGGAATTATTTATTTATTACATATAACCAAATGTTACAAACATAGTGCTTTGTATAATGTTGCGTTATTCTCAAAAAGTACCCCATTAACATAAAATGTATTTGCAAAACATATAATAACGAATAAAATAACTCATAACGAATAAATGCCTATTTGTAAAACAAAGTATAATAGAAAGATTTCTGCTCTATGGCTTAATACCATTAGAATTTCTTTTGGTCGTTTAAATTTTTGCTCAAGTTGATTCCAAAAACCCAACCGAATATAACGTTGCATACTACTTTAATGTAATA
Source organism: Cerceris rybyensis (assembly GCA_910591515.1). Taxonomy (NCBI): domain Eukaryota; kingdom Metazoa; phylum Arthropoda; class Insecta; order Hymenoptera; family Crabronidae; genus Cerceris; species Cerceris rybyensis. The sequence continues at coordinate 21,333,938 of OU342790.1, forward strand.
AACGTTTAAACATATTTAAACAATGTTTAAAAAAACGTTTAAAAAATGTTAAACTCATGACTCCCTTTTATCAAATATTTATTATTGCGCTCTTGTTACAAATTCATATAAATCCTTTTAAGAAGCCCTTACCTTTAACACTAGATTTACCAAGCCAGTCAAAATGACTGGTACACAATTTTTTCCAAAAATTCTACGAGTTTATGAAATAGCCGGAGAATAAATATTCTTCGTCCATCGTATAAAACATAAATTACCGAATCTATCGTCCTTTCCACGTCTTAATTTTCCTTGCCTTAAGGTACATATTTAACATATTTAAATATAATAGATTTCACGCCGGTAAATCTAGTGTTAATACATTGCTTTTCAATTCATTAAATTATTTCTCAAACAACTAAACTACAACAAGCCTTTCGTCTAGCTGTGCTCTTATTATTTCTAACAGATTACATCGACTTTAAAATTTAACAATGTACTTTAATTATCAGCAGAATATTCCTCGCCAGCTACTCTAATTGCAACAATCGAATAAATATGAATAACAAACAGCAGAATATTTCACGAAATGAATTCTACTTAACCGATGAAACATAGAAAGAAATAATTCAAATTACAATTGGTTGACGTACATGCACAACGACTCCATCATTTGCATATGCAAATGATTAATTTTTTTCAAAGTGCAATCGCTGAATCAAACAGTGGAAATCCTTCGTTGCGGCATTCGTTTAATATATGCACCATAATTCTCATATTTGATAATACGAGTGATTAATTTCTTTCAAAGTACCATCGTGGAAACGTGTAATCGCAATATACCGATGTAATCTTGTATCGCAACTACGGTCGTTCGACTCAGCTCAAGTATTGGCAATTGCATAGATTGTGTGATAGTGTACTGATGTGTACAATATCGGATTGAAGCTATCGGAAAGCAATTGCCGATTATTTTCTAGAGGCTGATACAGCGTCTGCCTTCTCGCGTGTTAATTGCCAGATGTGAAAAAAGAAGGGTTGAGGTTGCATTAAAGAGAATAAAATCGTACGGAATTTAGTGGCAGATTTTTACTCAATGAGTTTACGATGCGGTGTTTTCCTAATTGCTTTGCGAATGCCGATATGGAATTGCGAGAAAGTAAGAGTATTAGTTTCAGCACAGAGTTAACGGAATCGTTCAGAAATACTTTAATTAAACTGCTTAGAGCTGGATGTACAAATGTACCATTGGAATTTTGCGAGGATGTATTTGAAAGCTGTAAGCAACGATTGAAGTAGTTGAAGTGTAATTGATATTATGAATTCTAATTAGAGCAAATAAATTTTAATATGACTAAATTATAAGGTATACTTTTCATCGAGAGATTTCAACGCATAAGGGTAGTCAATTTTAATTAATTTCTCATTATTCTTATTGGTGGGGTTATCAATTAAGTTATATTGGGAATCTGATCGTGAAACAAAATATTCTCGGTGGAGATTATTATGATGTTTTTAACGGTTTTCTCTCAAATTATCGATTCTTTTACGGAATTTTCAAAATTATTCAGACACTGCGACGGTTTTAAATTGTTATAATGCAATCTTATATTCGTGTCACAGTATAACAAATTACTAAATAAAATGAATGAACAATTTCTCTTCAATTTTCAAAGCGAGGAATAAATTTAACATAACTCACAAAAACTGTCAGCATTTAGATAATTAAGAAAACTGAAATATGCCACGACCTTAACTGCCAAAACTCAAATTAAAACTGTACGATAATAACAAACTATTAACATTATTCTATAGTTAAAAATAACCAACAACAATCAACTTTAATTAACAGTATTGAGCTTCATTTAATTACTTCAATTAATTTTCCACACAAAAATTACAAGCTATATCTACACTGTTGTAGAATCTCGTACTTCCAAACAAAAATCCAAGCTTGAATCGTCTCAGTGCCGCCACAGTGAAATTCTTTCACGTGAAACAGGAGAAAAAATCCACCTAAAATCGTAAATTCTGTGGAAACCGGCGAAAAATGTCGAACTTAAAAAAAAATAAATAAAACCAGCACAACAGTCTCATTACAAAGTAAAATTCTCGGACACCCACGTCGCGCGAATATTCAAACGCAACTACTTTTTTCGAAAAAAAAAGGATCGGTGCAGGAAAAAAAGTCCGAAAATCCGGCAGGCAACATTGGTTCTTGACACGTGTCACGAACGAACACTCCATCGGACTTCGGTGTTTGCAGTGGCGCTTCTAAGGGCTGTACGTATAATTTACAGCCGAATTGTGTACCATAGGACGAACTCAAACACAAAACAATAGCGGCTATTTAAGTACTTTCTCACGAAACACGTACACTCGCTTCTAATGGAAACTATCGTAGCAGCATCCATTGACGCGTATCGAATCAAAAAATACTTTCATGCTCACTTACTTCGGTAAGTAATCAATACACCGTCCGCATGCGTCTAGACGTGTTTACTCTCTCTCTGCTGTTATGATGCACTAACACTTTTCTTTTATTATGGAGAATACCAGAACTTAAATACAACTTAAAGTACTGAAATTGTGCGATTTTTATTTAAGTTGTACTCATGGTGTTTGTAATCGCACGTTCAACGGCCCACTGGCTACTGGTGATTCTATTGATTTCTAGCGATTCATTTTTATTAGTGTACGTTGGAAAAAGACATCAGTAGCACTTTTATTTGAATATTTGTTTGCAAAACGACAGCAATAATCGAAAGGCGGGTGGAGTATTTATTCCTTCTATATAGGAAATATATTTGTTGATACAACACAAACTCTTTTAATTATTTTTTTAATTTTACCAATGCGTTTGAAGTACTATATGGAACTTACTTTCTAAACTTCATTAAAATCGTACTTTTAAGATCCCATAGTACATATTTTCTAAAAAGTGTATTTTTTTTAGTCTTACTCACTAAGTGAATTAAAAGTCACGTTGTATATCGATATTATTAAACATTGTACTGTCTAGAATTTAACAATATTTCAATTTTGAACAATTGTTTAGAATACTGATAATGATATTTTTTTAACTTGATACAGCTGTGCATTATTTTTTTAAAATACGCTATCTTCGATTAGAAAAATCGCAATAAATTAAACGGTTAAATTGCTATTGAATTTTTTCGGCGAATCCTGAAATGTTAATGGATATATCAAAATTGAGAGATCCGCAGAAGCAATAAAATCTGAAGGAATACCAAAAGCTTATCGTGTAATATATTTCCGCTCTACGGCAGGTCAGACACAAGGATGTCTCATACTACTTGCATCCCTTTCGGTATTTCGAAATTCATCTCCAGGAATAGTTTCTAAACCAAATGAACGTAACAAGTAAAGTTGAAAAAATACAAGAAAAAACTACTTGCATAAAGTAGTGGCATCTGTGTCTATTAATACGTGTATCTATAAATTTCCACTACGTTTTCCAGTTATAAATATGCGGACGTGGGTAATTATAATTTTTGGCCTTTATAAAGAGATAAAATGTTAAGCTGACAGTTCCTACTTTTCCTGAACCAGCAAATGTCGCGTATAAATGATATTCAATCTTGATTGCTTATGAAATTACTCTGAAAAATTACATTATCGTAATAATAGAACGGCTAAACACAGAAATAGTTTTTCATACGGAAAAAGCCAAGTTTTTTTCCGTCGACGTCAAGAAGAATCATACATCGAAAAGAACAAGAAAAAAAAAGGATTTGAATGTTTTAAATTTGAGTTTCCTGTCGATTGTCAATTACCGAAACAAGAAAATGCACGAAATCGTTCGGGCAATTACCGCAATTGGTGGAACGAAACGCGGAGACCTGGATATTTGTTTTACGCTTAACGAACGAACGAACGATTGTGACTAATAGGAGGATACTCGAAATGTGATTCGCGAAATTGCACTCGAAATGTAGCGCGATCCCGAGCAAGTTTATTTCCTGGCTAGCCGCGAATCGAAGGTTGCTGGTACTTGCCTGTTATCGTATAATCAACTCGCATCATTCGGAGAAAATAGCGGGAAAAAAAGGGAAGAAGAAAGAAGAAAGAAAAATGGAGTTTATCGGTCTGACATTTATCTCGTCTTCTGAAGGCAATAGAATTCCTTTCTCGCAAAAACGGGGACAATTGCTTTCCGCGTAATTTAAATTCATGCAAATAAAAGTTGGATGAAAGCTTAGACGAAACAGAGCGCGCAACGAACTGTCCTATTTTAAAAATTTAAGGAATAAATGTAAACACAGGAGATTCAGATTATATTAATAGTTTTCTGCTATCTTACAATTCTAACTGACTTATCCTCCTTTCGTTTTTCTTTTAATAAATAAAGAACATTTGTGTGATAGAAAAAGTTGTAAATAATCAATAAAGTTCAGAGTAAACTGTACAATTTATTTACATTCCTTAAACGTAAGCTATAACGGCAATCCAACAGCTTTAAAAAAAGTAAATACAACGAATTTACATTTTCAAAGATGAAAAGCTCAGAAGTAGCAACTCAAAAATGTTCTTCCAAATTTTAAAACGTCGCAGAGAAACGCGAGACACTTTACACTAAATGAATGGCTCTACTGAATAAATCATCGAAGTATATTGAGTATAGAATACTTTAAAATATTATTTCCGTACATATACTACGAGTACCACCCACTCAAAAACTTGCGACATGCAAATGTTACAATCCAAGCCCGTCAACAATTTCATGCAGTTCTCTAGAATTTTTATAAAAGTTTTCTCTTCAACGTAGCCGACAAGAGCGGCTTTCCGCCACTTGCCGTGTATATGTGAAATTGAAATGAATGTCTGAATTATTTAAAAGAACAGCACTTCAGTCAACGTGTCGTAACTATGAAATTTGCAGTGTTCCATCAAACAATCACCGTACGCTAGACGTCTACCCGTGAACTTGCTAAGAGTTCTTAGATACTCGGAACACGTTCAATGGTAGGGGAGACTTCGTTAATCATATTAATTAAAAGCTGGGAAAATCGATGGTAATTCTGTTACGTCTTGGCGGTAACGAGGATAGTCCGGCGTCCGATATTATCAGTTAAAGTGACCATCGCGTGACGATAATTTTCGGCATAGTTTGCTGAGATTCTGTGTCAATATTTTTCCCATTAACCCATTTGCATCATACGACAAATTCAAAAACATATCTTTACTATCGAATTTCTTCATATTAAGTCTAACAATAAGTCTAACAGTCTTTCAAAAAGTGATATTGTACTTTAATTGACGAATGTTGTATAAATAATTTTGACTTGTCGTATGTGTTGCTATTCACTCACAATGTGCATAAATGCGTTTGGATGATAGTGACCAGAAAAAGTGCGCGCATATATGCACTTGTGATACAAATGGGTTAATATGAAAACAACGTATGGTACTAGACTTTGACGGTTTTGGATATTTTTCACGATGGTAATTCAAAATTCTTATCCTCGTAAAACAATATTGATAAATGCGTTTTGCTTCATGCTCCTAGAACGTAACAGGTTTGTTACGAGAGAGACGTTATTGGAAAAATTTGTAATTGCGAAGCATACAATTTGTGCAATGCATAGATTATCACAAAGAGACATAAAGATGGAAAATAAATAGTACGAAAATGTTTAACACTAGAACTACCGGCGTTAAACTAATTATATTTTAATAAATTAAATAGGTACTTTGTAAAAAGAAGAATCAAGAAGTGGAAAAAAACGTCGAATCAGTGATCTGTGTTTAGTAAGATCAACATAGAATGTCTGTTCTATAACTATGTTATGAACTTGGAGAATTTTTAGACAAAATTGGGAACGACTCATTTTGACTTGCTTGGTAGTTCCAGTGTTCAATCTACATAACTTCTTCTTTTGTTACATTCGAATCATTAACAATGAAACATTGTGCAAAATTATCTTCAAAACGTATTGCATTCCCACAGAATAAAATAAAGCTAACTTCATTATTTTGATCTGTACTCTTATTAACATTGCATAATATCAAATATTCCAAACCATTATAATACACCACATAATATCCATTCATTGATTCCTACCGGAAGAATGTAATTATCGCAGAATCCTTATGCGGGAATTTATTAATTTTATTAATTATACAGGTACATAATTAAAATTTCATAAGGATGCCTTTTCCGTGATATGATTAATTATCTCAAAAAATGAATACCGTATACACACGTGTATAAGAAGAATCTAACCATACAGAATATAACTGTGAACTTCCTCCGCGCAAACCGCATCATTTCCTGTAACGTTGCGATAGTTCCTACAGTGTGAGAGTTCACTTGTTTCGCATGCAGGAGAAGAAAATAACAATTTGCACGCATTAACAAGCACCATTTGTATTACTGTTGCGGCAACGAGCGGCAACAATGGACAAAGCAAGCATTATTGTATACCACGATATGTGTATGCAAGCAATATCATGTGCTCGCTTGCATAATTGATCGATAAATGTCAACCATAACAATAGTAATTAAACGGTATATATATACTTACATAGAAAAATCGTTTGCTCTGTAATGGTCAATTAAAGCACCGTTTGTAATCTTTTTCGATGTGAATCGCTGAATATTTAAACGCTAAATGAAACGTAGTAACGATCTCTAAAACAAAGATGTACGAGATTTGCACGCTAGAGTTGTTTTTCGAAAAATGCTTCTCTCACAATCAGCCACACACCCGAAATATCACTGATTCACAAATCCTCTCAATCCCGTCAGGCGTAAACCTATCAGCACAATACAAAATTCCGCGACAGAAAAGCTCCAGGCTTTCTCGCGTCAAAGAATATATATATTGTTGTTGCCGCAATCTTGTGATTTATATGTTGGGTATTTATGTGATCGGAAGAAATAGAAGACGTATCTCGAAAAACTGCTCTGCCGTGCAGATCTTGTGCACCCCTAGTTACAATTAAATTTTTTTTAATACATTCCTGGTACCTTCTGTACTAAATGTCAATTAATAAATTAATATAAATTAATAATTAGTACCGATCTCTTTGTACTCCGCGATCTTGTGATTTATATCTGGGGTATTTATGTGATTGTAAGAAATAGGAAACGTATCTCGAAAAGCTGCTCTGCCGTGCAGATCTTATGCACCCCTGGTTACAATTAAATTTTTTTAATACATTTCTGGTACCTTCTGTACTAAATGTCAATTAGTAAATTAATATAAATTAATAATTAGTACCGAAATTTCTACAACGCGATCTTGTGATTTATATCTTGGGTATTTATGTGACTGGGAGAAATGGGAGACGTATCTCGAAAAACTGCTCTGCCGTGCAGATCTTGTGCACCCCTGGTTACAATTAAATTTTTTTAATACAATCCTTGTACCTTCTGTACTAAATTTCAATTAGTAAATTAATGTAAATTAATAATATGTACCGATCTCTTTGTACTCTATACTCTTGAGACGGTTATAATGTTTAAATTAGTATAAAAGTATCGATAAAAATTATTTGCAAAATTGAAATTTAAAATGGTATCAGTGAATTGTGCCACTTCCTGATCATTCTGAATTTCTGTCTCATTTAAAATCGTCCGATAGGATTCCAAAGTGAATACCTCTAAATGAGCAGATTCGTATCAAATGAATCGAAAATGGTCATTGACCGTACGACACACGTGAAGCACAGTAATTGATCTGTAACACATAGATTTGTCACGGTGAATTTCAGACAATTCTATCTAGCTCTAAATTAGCGTTTCAAAATAGAAGATCCTAGTTGAAAGTCTTATCCTTGATTATGCATAGGAGGTGCACTGTAACGATAAAGTAGGTGAATAATTAAAGTACCGACACACGTGCTCCGTTAAGTTTTTAAGACAGCCAGAGAACTTTCGTATTGGAAAACGTGTTGCAGGGCTTATGGGTGCATCCAAAGTGCGAAACGATGTCAGCAAGGAAAATTTACGGCTGATCTAACAGCCATGGCGGTGCGAGCGGAAGTAATTTTGCCCCGACTTCCGTTCTTTCCTTTATTTCATTTCGGACCCACGGTTTACAATTACTGCACTTTCAGCACTACCCGTTATAGGTATTGCTTTCTCTCTCCTTCCCTTTTTCTCTTTCTATATATATATTTTTTTTATAATAGTGTCTTTGAAAGATAAAGAAAATGTTAAATTACAGTATTACAGAGCGTAGTACTTAAAGGTCACTAATTTGTAACCTACAGCTGGAACTTGGCACTGTTCCATTTCTGACTGGTGCGTTCTATTAGTTATATGTTCCCAGGGGCAGTTTGTAGCAGAAAGTAGCGTGATTTATTACGATAAAGCAAGAGATAAAGAGATATTTGTTATAAATAAAGTGTTAACGGTAAAGTGAATTAGAAATTTGTACTCCCTTAGAACGTCTGCCTTAAATGTGACCATTTAAAATCGAAGAAGAAATTATTCCCATCATCAAAAGTGTTACGAAGATAAATATACAATTTTCACCATACTCTCTTATCAGAAGCTAAAAATCTATCGTCATAAACTAAGTAAATAGCTAAGTAAAATTTTGGCATAAATGTGTGAAATGCAGATCAAATAAACCAGTGAATGACAGGGAGAATGAGTAAGGTTGGTGTAAGGAATGGAGAGGTTTTGCGAGAAAAGACAGAAGACGGTAGGCAGTTCACCCCTTGCCTTACAATGACGTGTGGCACACGTGACGCCATAAATGGAATGGAAAATTTTTAAGTGTTCCAAAAACTGTTTAATTGAAAATATCAATGGAGAAGGGGACGTTGAAATTAATTCTCTACTATTATTATTCTAACAAATAATTCTGAGTTATTGCGCGTTCGTTCACTAAAGAGATCGTAAGGCAAAGGGTTAACAAAATTCGACAAGACGCGAAAGTACGATATACTGCACCATTCCGACTGCGTCTTATTTTGTTTATTATTTCATTTTTCTTTTATCTTTTCTGTTATTTACAGTTCAATAAATATTAAGTTTTCATAGTATGCCTTACGTGAACTGACTGTTCAAGTCCATCAACACTACTATAGGATGCAATAACGTGATGGAGTGAATGCGAGAGATAACGAGAGATAGATAGATAGATAGATAGATAGATAGAGAGAAAGAGAGAGAGAGAGAGAGAAGCAACGAAGGAGCGTGTATGTGTGAGAGAGAGTGTGAAAGAGGGTTGCAAGAGAAAATGCCTGCGAGATGATGAGAGTGTATAACTGTGTGTGTTTGTGTGTATGGGGGTGTAGGGCCTTCGGAGGAATGCGAATGCGTAAGAAGGCCCAGAGTATATTTTACAGCGATAGAGAACAGAGTTTTATACCACCGTCACAGCGAATAGAGTATTCTTGAGAGTATAACAGCGAACAGCGATTTAGAAAATAGCGTAATATAGTTTTTGTATAATTAGTGTGTTTTGTGTTTATTTTGTTTTAGTGTGTATTTGCTTTTATTTTATATTTTATATATTTTATATTTAATAAACCATTTATTATTCTTTATTGAATAATAAATCCTACACTAGTAAATATCTTGATAACTTATATTTCTTTATATTTTCGAACTCCAGAATGTGAACTTGATATTCTTTCTAACTTTATCCACAGCGAAAATTGTTATAGTGATTCTCTCAATTGCAAGAAGCCCTAAGGATAGATTCAAATGAAAATTAATAATAATTCACTTGCAAATATTATGATACAATTTAAGTGATACATTAAAGCTTAGAAATTTACTTATACTTTAAAAGGAATCACAAAACAACAGCGTTACAGGCAATTATGGAATGAAGCATACTTTAAACGAGAGATCCATTCCATCTCGACCCATCAAAATCATCCTTCATAGATTGTTATGCAAACAATGAATTAAATATTGAATACATCATTCCAAGAGTGAAGGGAGTAATCAAGCTTTGTGTAACTGTAATTATCGCATTGCCCGCCAATTGGCGGGACACTTGAATCGTGTATTTACATTACAGTGAAAAATAGATGAATTCCCATTGATTTTATAACTAACCATAAACCAGCCACAATTACACGATCATATTTAAATATATATCATTCAAATTAAATCAGGAACTTCAACATCCACTTTTAATATGTAAATACGATTAAATAAAGTTTCCCATCGACGTTTTATGTTAAAAGGATTGACCGGACATGTCTGTCGGTACGGAAAACCATCGATTTTTATCGTGTCGAGCAAGATTCTCATTCGAATCGTTTTATAAAGCAAAACGAAAAACTGACGTCGAACTTTAACGTACAAAGTCGGAAGAGCTATTCGAAGGAAATTTACGTGCGATTTAACAGGGAATCACGTCTACGAGAGAAACAGAATTCGCGTTCGTATACTGACCAACCAACGCCTCCTGTACTCCCCTACTACGTATTTTAATTGATCCTGAATTAATTTATTCCAGCGCGTAGAGAACGACGGGTTCATCCATCCGTGATATTTCAGACTAAATTATTCAGGCGTTTTCGTATGATTTCGATGCATTTTATTTTTTTTCTTCGCTCGTATTTTAATTAATATCCTGCTCCGTTCTCTGGAAGATCCAATCTCTTAAGATGGTAAATGGTAATTAACTTTCCAACGAGAAGGGAGCTACATTTTTACGATCGAGCGGGTTACGAAGGGATTTCTGTGATTGGCAAAAAAAGGCGGGAGTACGTCGATTAATTTTACTCCCGGCTAAAGTGATAATTCCAAGGGGATGTCATGGGAAAGGGATAGGACGGAAATGTATTACGGTAAGGACGACGATTTTCAGTACGTTGTTGTTGAAGTTTTCTAGCTTTTAAATTTTTTATATTTAGGTATGATCGAATGCAGAACATTATTACAATTTTGCATTCTTCAATTTCTGATCTTGTACGATGTGTATTATGAAATGCAAGTTTTAATGGAAGACGTAAAGGTTCGATAAATATTTACGAAGCTGGAGTTTTTGAAGTGAAGAAACTCAAATATCACAGACCAAGTTCTTTACAGTGTCCAATATTTTTCTCAAACATTCGATTTTCCACAACGATTGCTCAAAAAACAAAACTCTCGTATCAAAGGTGGCTCGAACAGCGTTGTATATCTAAAGAATTTCAGTGTTTGAAGCAAAAGAGAAAACCAAGGCACGAACCATTGCTCCCTGGTTCGCTATTGTATTTTGTTTTTATGACGACAATGAAAATAATGTTGAGAATCAAATAAATCTTGAATCAAATCCCAACGAAGACACAACCACGATAATATAAAATTTCATAACTTCTCATATACACCACTATATTCTAAACAAACATCACCCCCATAGTAAAATCCATACAAAACACATTAAATATTCCAACATCACGCAATAAAAAATTCCAACCAGAATTTCACTACACTACCAAAGAGTATTCTTTATCCCATAAATTTTCAAAACGTATCTCCCACTCTTAACACCCCCATAAAATCTTCCTTCAACCTCGTAACATTTTCCCATCGGAAAAAAAAGTTAAAAAGCTTGCTCCAAGAAAAAAAGTATCCACGAAAATATCGGAAAATAAGTCCTGAAACGAGAAGAATTCCAAAGAAGAAAAAGTCTTAATACCCATCGAATCCTCCACGATTAGTATCGTAACAGCATCCTCCACGAAATTCCAATACTTCAAACTTTCTTTAATTTTCGTTCATCTCTCGAGGAACGGCAACAGAACATCGAAGACTGGAAACGCCGATTGATAATTCAGCTCGTATCGCGGTACAAGAAACTCCATTCCTCCTGGGCAAAGACAAAACCGGGGCTCCAGGTGATTTCGTGTGCCAGCCAGGACACCGCAACGGTTTTCATCGAAACGATGCCCCGGCATTGGGGCGCCAACCAGAGGCGGGAAGGAGGGTCGCAGACAACAAGTCGGAAACTTTCAAGCTCAATTAAACTCGAACAAACTTGGAGACGCCTCGCGGCAATGAGAACGGATGAACGGCTGGAGTGTCCTTTCAGTTGCCTGTCCGGTTCATTCGGTGCCAATTCTTCGATAAAAACAAGCCGGAAGACAGAAGAGCCGAAGGGTGCGGATCATTGTGGAACGCGACGACACTTCGGCATGGACTCTTGGTTATTGTTTTTCGATTAATTTAAGACGATAGTTTTTGCCGCCGTGTAATAATAGGTAAAGCGTTATTGATATGTGTCATTGTTGATGTTACAGTTATTGATATGGTTTATGATGGAATTTTCAAGTTTGTTTTTATTTCTTTTATTCAATTACTATTTGTATAAAGTTTTGATGAATATGGTAAATTTGGGGAAAATGTATTATTGATAATGTGAAGTTTTCTTTAATGAGTTGAATGTCACTGATATTTCGCTCGTTTTATCATTTCTACTGAAGTGATACTTTTCTCATTAACCCCTTGCCCTAAGGTGTAATTGCACCCGCAATAATTTAGAATTTAATTCCTAAAATGAAATTGATCAGTGATTCTTGATATGACGTATAATTTAATGTAGTAGTGATGACTAAGTTTTTTTATGATTTCACTATTTTATGGTGGTGCTGATCTTGCTTGGATACTGTAACGACTGTAGTGAAGATGGCTAACTCTAAATTCAGAACTTAATTACTAAAATAAAAATTGAGCAGTGATTGTTGATATACTGTACAATTGAACGTAATATTAAAGTTATAGAAATAATATTATCGCGTCGCGTCTCATTAATGTTTTCAATTTAATATTATAGCTTTTGGAGAACTTGAAAATTTCCTATCACAATCATTTTATCACGAGTGTCTCTCGTTATTGTAAGACAAAGGGTTAGAGTCCTATGTTTGTAAAGCAAAATCTTTAAAGACAGAAATAGATATTTATTCAGCAGAATTTTATTTTTCGAACGCCTGTATTTAAATAGTGAATGCATTAGAATATTAGGAAATATTACAATTAAAGAGTCATATGAAACATTGAATCCAATAGCGCCGGTCACCAATGACCCCCATGGCAGTGAACGTATTAACAGTATAGAAATATAGATATCAGTATTAATATTTTTTCTAGAAACGAAGTGTACATTTTTCTTTTTATTTTACAACTAATTTACCGTTTTCTAAAATATCGACATTTCAGTTTCTACTTTAAAGTAAATTGAAGTATACTCTTAGCCAACATCGAAGCTTCCATCGGAAATAAACTTACAACATGAGAGAAATATTTGTAATTACACACTGAAATAATTATTCACGAACTGCATTCCATGCATGATAAATTGTTCGATAAATTGTACCATTGAAATTGAATTCATTTCGTGACAATAAACGTACGAGGAACGAACGTATGGAAAAAAAATTGCATTACTCGCACTGGGACAATTCATGAACACCGAATCCTATATCGATTTCCAAATATTGTTTTTTTCACGATGAATTAATAAAACAAAAATTACAATTATATACATATATTTCCCGCCGCCACGAGTTTCATCAACGGCAACGAAATAAACCAATTCTCTGTCGACAGATGGGTAAAACTTCATTAAACGACCCGTATTAAAAAATCTGTAATATATTAGCCCACGACCCTCCCTAATCCACTTACTTAACGAATTCATGCGCGACGTTTCTGTCAGAATTAAATTCGCAGGGATTCACATATTATCAGAGCCGCGTTCTGGGTAACGCGACGCGAATAGCATTCTGAGTGGATACGAACGGCCATTTAGTATGACTTTCAAGCGGACTTCAAACAATGCGCTCGGCAATGATAAGAATGGATTTTACGGTCTTTCAAATGCATAGTATCCTCAATGGAAAATAGTACGGCGATTCAAGAGAAAATCGTTATCTTTGTGCTACATTTGCTGCGTTTTCGTAGATGGGTAAAAACGTGAAAAGAGAGTGACGATGGGAGGGAAAGAAAAAGAGAGAAGAAAGTGTCTCTTTATTCCGAGATCGAAGTAAAGCCTAACAAATCGCTCGTGCGCGACAGTCCTACGTCCCTCGAGACGTAATTTGTCTTGAAAGCATCTCTTTGGTATAATTGACTCAGCATACGACCCACGAATACTTAATGGCATGTAATACTTAACCGTCACGAAAACTGCCTACTCGTATTTTGGCATTAAGATAAAACTTACTTCGATTCAATTACGAATAATTGAAGACTCGTCATATTATTTTATCAATGAGATTCAAATCGAATGTGAATGAAATTTGATTGCAATAAACGAAACGACAGGAAGGCATATGATGTATGAAGTAACTGCAATATTAATTGTCATTTATTAGCACTTTTGCTGTTTTAATTTTGCAAAAATTTTAAGTTAACATGTTCAACGTTACTGATATTTCACTCGTTTTATTATGTCTATTGCAGTGATACGGTTCTTATTAAAATTCCATCTTTGTAAAGCAGAAACTTTAAAGACACAAATAAACATATATTCAATAGGATTTTATCTTTGCAATGCAAGTATTTAAGTATTGAATATGTTGGAAAATTCGTGTATAGTATGTACAATTGAAATGTTATATGAATTCAATGGTGTCGGTTACCGGTGACCACCATGGCATCCAACGTGTTAACCCTTTGCGGACGACGGGCGAATATATCCGCCCTGAGAAAAAAATTGGTTATAGTTTGTCGGTGCATATATAACCAGTTAGAGTTGAAAAATTAAAATATAATCGTTGAAATATTATTTTACAAAGAGTAAATTTCAACTTGTATACATTAACAGACTGTCTTTCCGATGAAAAAGTGTTTTTTCATCGCTAAATAATTGATGGTTTCTCGATATTCAAAAATGCCTCCGTCCGCAAAGGGTTAATAGACTCATGAGATACGCAACGGTGTTATATTTATAATAATATATGTTTGGTCCTACATTATTCGTGGTTTTATTTCCTGGCAGAAAACGAAAATTTCAAAGTGAAAATACCAATTTCTTAAATACCTTTATCTTCAATTATTTAAAAAAAAAAAGCCTATCGTATCGGTATATCGCAAATCGATACGAACACATAATCAATTTTGTTCTAAGACCACTTCCGTCAGATTTAACGCAAAGTACTTAATGTAGTTACGAGCACATATTTCATCAACAAGAATTTAATATTAGAAAATTCCGTTATCGTTAGCCGCCGTGGTCGCCGACATATTAACTAAAACATTAAACTACGATGGTAAAAGATTTTCCTACGTCCCTACATCGAGTTAAAACCATTCAGAATTACACTTTTTGATAGTACAAACGTCTCGGATATTCTTTCTCATGCACTTTGGTCTCTTTCGCCTAAAATCATCCTCCTGCAAGGCAGCAACTTAAGACAAAGCTCCTTTCTTCCATACACACGTCACACTTGTGCACTTGGTCTTATACAGAACGTGACATAACTCCTGTAATTTTTTAGCTTCAATGGCTTTCGTCACGTTTCGCCAATGTACCAGTTCTTGGTGCATTCTGAACAGTGAAGGGTATAATAGTGCATATAATGGAAAAAGTATTTGTTAAACTTGCGAATACTATTTAACTTTTTGCCTTATAATAAGGAAGTCACACTGTTATCGTAGGAGATGACTTGAGTTATCAAAATTTATCAAATTTTAGAACTAGATGTGACAAAATACCATTAAACTATTTCAACTTTATTATTTTATGTTACTATATGTAATATGGTTAAAACTAATTAGTCAATTTCTATTTTAGAAATCATAACACATGGAAACTGAAAAAAAATCATAAGGGCGAAAGATTATCAGCTTGTATGGTCATCTTCGACTTTATCATAGCTTTAGATAAATAAAATAGGGCATTTTAATTTATTTTAAAATATATGCGGCCTAACTCAGTTTTAAATTAAAAATTCCACTTTCTATTTAATAATTAGGTCAATGTTTAAAACAGATAATGTTATTCAAAGGCCAGGATAAACTTGTGACCACTTTCATTATTTTTACAATAAAAGAAATCCATCAGAGGCAAATTCATATCTTGCAAATATATAACTTTTCATTATTTCCTGAGAAAAAGTTTCCCACATATTTTCAAAATATATGAACCATAAAATCTAAATATTTGAAAAATTCAAGCTTACAGAGATGACTGTGTGACTCAAAAGCTTTTTCGTATTAATAATAGAAGCGAAAAAAATACGGTAAAAATATTTCTCTTCCCGAAGAGAAGAGCTTTAAATCGTAACGATCCGGTTGGATTTTTTTTTTAAATTGTTGAAAGGCAAAAAAATAGTCACATAATATAGCAACGCAGATATTGACAGAAGTGTTAAAAATTATCTAATAAAAAAAGTCTTTTTAATACTAAGCCGAAGAGAATAACGTCATTTCCTGTAATTCGTTAAGTGATTTGTACTTAACTCAGAAATCACAAGATCCAGAAAACTATTAATTACAGTTGAAGACAAATTAATTGAGCAATTCATCTGAAGCTCATAAAACACTCTGTTCTCTGCAGCTACATTTAAAACACCGTATCCTTACCACACACTTTCAAATCAATATAACATTATTATCAAATCAATAATATCTTTCAATATCTACATTAAGTATCAAATAAATATCATTATTACAATACCATTCGAAATGTCCCACAAAGCATAATCGCTTTAAACCATAAATAGAGGAAACTCTCGTTCCATGTCGTCCAAACTCGACTGATTCGTGTACAGAAAGCATCAAGAATGTTCAAGAGTGAAAAAAAACGAGGAAAGGTGTAAAAAAAGAGATACCCGGTGACTAAATGGGGGTAAGTACAAAAAGCGGAACGTATACAAAGCTCTCTTAAGGAAGGAAACAAACACAAATAGAAGTAAAAGAAAACTCGATAACATTGAGATGTTCCTCTGTAACGCAGTATGGTGTCCGATTCAATGACCGAACGTATTACACAGGGGCTCGCATTTCAAAGGGGTCGGCATGGATATCTCCGCACTCGTTGTGACAATTTTATTTTGCTCGCGTGTCAGAGAAACGATCGTAAATTGATTATTAATAACTTCCAGGATCATTTTTATCTCTGCACTCGTGCAGGTTTTAAATAACCAATACTGCATAGGGGATTGGAACGTACCCATCGTGACACGTAATGCGTCGTTTGTCGGTAAAGCAACAGAAAAATATGGCCAGATTAATTTACTGCAAATCGAAAGTGTCGATACGGCACAGCGGTTTCTGCCCATCTGTTTTGACCGTCTCACAGTAATAAATTGAATGCAGCATTGCAGTTACGAGACGCCTCTAACAACTCTAATACATAATGCATGAAAAATGGAGACAGGTGAATTTGCAGTGTATTCTCGTTCATCATGGACAGCCAATTCGAGGATTCAAATATATTTCAGATTGTAGAGATAGAATTGAACGTAGGAAGAGGAATTACCGAATGACACGTACTTTCGTCACTCCTGACTGAAATGTGTTAGTGGTAGTAAAAATTTAATCCTGATTTACACATAACAATGTGCATTTGTTGATGTTAATTGTTTATGATGGAATAATCTATCACACATATTTTGTATTACTTAAATGCACAGTGTTCTTGAATATTTATGATTATACTTGAAAGATGAATTTCGTAAAATTTAAGCTGTTAACAGCCATTTGAAATTAATGAAGTTATGGCTGATTTTCAAAAACGTTGCGCCTTTAAGTAGTTTTGCTAAATGCAGAAGCGGCAAGTAATATTGATAAAATAGCAATTGAAATTACTCTGATATTACATACAGGTCGAATTTCTTGAAACTAATTAATCAATTGTAGCACAAGTGCGTAAATATATTTTCATTTTTAAAAAAATGATTCGTCACGCTACTAAACCAGGACCTCATCAGTCTGCTGTTAATTACTCACATTAGAAGCTCATACGACTTTAAATAGGAACTGTGAAAAACAAAAAGTAGAAGATACGTGGCAGAACGATTTATCAAAATCAGTGATAAGACTTCAACGGTCGAGGCAGAAGGTACAGAAACAATTTATCAAGATATAAAACGAATGTTGAACGTCATTCTCAAGTTTTCCCACCCCATGTGAGAATTAATTCTTTGAAATGCTCGCAAGAGAAATTCTCGCATTATATTTCTCGCGAATCTATCGTGAATTCAATTACACACGACAGCGTCGTGTCAAAAAATTCGTTGAATTAAAAAAGACTGCACATAGTAAATACCCGAGTCGAAAAGTCCAGCCTAAAAAGAAACTTCAAATCCTAGATTCTTTTGATTTCTCATTTGTCGCTTAATTATGTATACCATTTTGAACCTCAACTAGTGTGTCTACGCGCCTCAAAGTCCTGTAAATATGATTTTTAGGAGCTATATGGACTGATCAGGTAAAATTTTTATTCCAATTTAATCTGACATACCCTAAAAATATTTCAGAAGTTCCAAGTCTGTCGACTCATATTCTAAAAATAGGGCTTTCAGGAGCAAGTAGGAATTAAATTATCATTTTATTCCATATAAATTCTAAATCTCCTAAAATCACTCCAATTCCAATCTAATTCTAAAACTCCTCGTTATAGAATGTATGGCTTAATATTGGGCTTATTTTTACATTAATTTTCTAAATAAGAATGCTGAGAATTATTTTGGGCTGTATGAAGCCTAAATTGATCCTAAACTAGACAAAACTGGCAAAAATTAACAAGTTTAGGACGATTGTGGAATTAAAATTTGCATTCTTTTATATGTAACATATTTTTTCATATTCAGCCTAAATATCCTAAGTTATTTGGTAATTTAGGAGGATTTTGGGCTGAAATTTTCGACTTGGGTATGTATATTGCCAAATTCAATTGAATCGTTAAATATAATAGAATTGTACAAACTAAGACATTTAACCATTTGAAGTTCTACTACGAGTTACATTTAAAACGACTTCCTATTATAATCAACATTATACCTACTAAATTTATAATTTGAATAATAATTTGAATAACTTGAAAAAAATTATATTATTCCTTCAATAATCTTTCATCTTCACCTACATATTTCTCGGTTCTTGATATCCCTATTATGAAATAACAATGAGTAATTAACACTATTTCTACAACGATTTTCTGTTTACCTATATCGGCCAAAGGGTGTCTTTTGTCACATTTTCATTTGAATGCAAATAATTGCTAAAAGTGTTGAGATTTCAAATTATCAGTTAAATGTAGATAATTTTAGGAATATATTTATTGACACATTGATGCGTATTTATTATAAATTATTTAATCAGTTTGCAAATTCTAGCAGCGGTGTACGCTAAAATGTAACATGGCGGGAAATAAGCGAAGATCAAAATTATGCCGCAATTCCTGTATTTTCTATTACATCTGAAATAGGGATTCTCTAATCTGATTATAATTGATATGTTGTTGCAAAATGGTGTTAATATTTATATGTAAAATGGTTTAAAATTAAGCACTGCCATGACATCCTTAAAGTGTCGAAAGACACCTCATGGTAGAAATAAGTATACCATATGCACATTTTCGGATCGAGGATCTGCTGGTGGAAAATAATATTGCTGAATTAATTTAAAAACTACTGTATGAAAAGTCAAAAAATTAATTGCGGAGAAATGATTCAACTTAGAGAATAATATTAAGTTAAAATTTGGAAGGTATCTTTTGACACCTCTTGGTAGAAATAGTGATAACCCTTTGCACTCCTGTGTCGAGCTACACTAGACGCAGCTTTCTAAAATACTTAACATGTCATCTATTAATTATCACCTTTTCAAAATTAATAATAGTTTTGTGTCTTCACATAAATATCCCACGGTACCTGTGATTCTTCGTAGTATTAAGTAGAAATTAATAATAAACAGTAGAGAATTTTCCAACAGTATATTTGCTTATCTGACGAAAAGTTAGTAAATTAATTCGGAGTGCAAAGTGTTAAAATAGAAAATATCTTGAAATTGTTTTTCTTCAGCTGCCAAAAAAATTACAGAAATAATTTCCACGAAATACTCACATTACGTTCCCGCAAATTTATCGTCAACTAATTTAAAAAACATGGTATAAACGACAGTATCATCTCACAACCAAATAAATCATTAAATTGGAACAAAATTTTAGGAACTTAATTTTTATGATGCTCACGAAAAGTATACACCATTGCATTTAAAGGAATCTATCGCTAACTCATTTAAAAATCATCACCCACGAGTAGTGTCATCTTAAGTAAATTACTAGATAAGATAGAATTGTTTGCACGGAATTGTAAGTGAACTCCGCGTAACTGAGCGTATGTATTCATATTTCATGAATGCAGGAACAGGTCAGTGTAGCTGCTGTATAATTACCTGTTCCTTTGCCACGTACTGTATGTACTTAAACTTTAACTCGCCCGGAATGCCCCGGCAGGATACGCTACTTTTTCAGTTATTCATAAAGGTTTATACCAAGGGTAACAAGCAGAGCTTGCTGAAGAAGAGGCGGACTTCTCTTACAGCCGGGGGAAAAAAAAATCTTTTGTACGGTAGATCGTGGAATTGAAAATTGAATTAAAGAAATGAATACTTCATGAAAGTACCTGTAGGATTTTCTTCTGCTCACTCGACCCTCTCCATCAATTCGACGAATGAGAAAGTAATTTTCACGAATAATATCGTGACACTTCAACTGAAACTTATAAAAGGAACTTTGCATATGGTACAGCAGATGCAGATTTGTCGCTATTGTTTCTGTGTCAGAATTGATTTGTTGCGTCGATTATAAACATCGTGATAGTCAAATAGTTTCATAACATGTCACTGAACGCACGATAACGTGGTATAAATATTGATCGGCCAGTAACGTCGGAAAAATCAATAGAATAGCTACAACGTCGTGCTAGTAATTACTTTGAACAAATCCTTCGACTTTGTCTGAAGTAAAGTTTCTAAGGCTGTTCCTTGAACACATTAAAATTATAATTGTTACTACAGAAAGCTCGAATTATGTCAAGCTCATACGAACGACTTTCGCATATTGTTCTGGAAATGTCATTCTGAAAATTGCCAAGGCAGCAGGATAGGCGGTAGATGTTAAAAAAAAATTGAGAGAAATGCATATGCACGGAACGTACGTGTAATGTAATTTAGGTCTCGTTTGACAAGTAAAAGAATAAATGATTTTCATCCGGCATGTCGTTTCAATCTCGATACCTGTCTCGGCCAGACATCTATTACAAATGTACATCGAACGTCGATGTTGCGAAAATTGGAGAAACGTCAATATATGAAAATTTCGTGAAAGGATAGGAAATTCAACGGCCTCATTGATCAAGGGGGTGATCGATATAGAATCAATTTACTCGCTAGACATTTCCTTCAATTCTATAGATATTAATTAACGTGTTGTAGTACAGACACTTATTCGATGTAGTACGAACTAATTTTAAAATATATATCATCGTTGACAGGACAAATGCATCGTTTCCGACAAAAGGACCGGTACGATTGTTATTGGGTGCGCAAACTATATTCTACACGTTCTCATCGAGCACACGAACCCTTTATGCAGCACGATTTCCAAACCTCATGGAAACGTGCCATAGTGCTTTCAGTGTACCAAAACTTCTTTGCATGAGACGCGAAGTACCATTTGGTGAATGCAATATACACAGAACTGAGTCGTGAGTCTAGAAAGCCAGAGCAACAATTCGAATCGACTCGTATTTGGTATCGAACGTTTGCTCTCCTCCTCCTTCCTTTCTCCCTTTTCTCTTCCTCAATCTCTCCCCCTCTTTCTACACCTATCTACCTGCCATTTCTCTTCGATCCTCCTACTCGGTCTCTTTATTCTTACGCCGTGCCGGGACCTACGGAAACAAAGCTTTGATGTTCGGGATAACCATGGTTGAGCATTTCAATTTATTCGGTGTAATCGCACTTTCTACTAAATTACAGATTTTAACGACGATTCTTCCAACGATAAACGAGATTCCCAATGAATTACTTTAGACTTTCGAACGTATTTCGCTTTGCCTTTGGAAGATAGAAATATAATTTAGGCCTGAATTCAATTTCTTTGTTTCGACATATCTTCTATTTTCTAATTAACACCAAATATAACGAAATACTCGATGCGGCTATTTTTTTGCGCTTATCCTTTTTCGGGATATAAAATTTCTAACAAAATTTGTCATAAAGGCGACAAGAAATTTAAATTCGCGTCTAGTAATTATTAAACTCATCATTTATCTTTTTATCCACCATAGCTGTAGCAAATGTTTTGTTGATATCTTGTAACGTCACAGGCCACTTTGCCGTTTGGCAATAAACCAAGTGACCTCTAAATCCGCGGCATAAGCTGTTCTGTCTTCAGCTTCCCATTATTATTGTAAAATAATAACATTGCTTTCGAATTGCCCAGAATTTTTTGACAGCCTCCTAACATGTAGACGACATTAGTAGACTTGACAGCAAAGTCGTTTGTACCTCCGCGAGTCCTTGAACCAACCCAAAGGTCTAAGTAATACGTAACGGTAAACAAGAACTTTATATAATTAAAAAATTATCGCCAGAGATATATAAAAATCACCGCAAGAATCATACACAAATTATCGTGAGAAACATCTACAGAATTATCGTTAACCAAATCAATCATTGAATCACGTAATCTTCAGCTGAAATATTTCAGTGTCAAACTTGAAAATTCGTAAAATGAGCGTTTTCTTCAACGTTTTCATTCACGATATTGTACATTTTCAAAATATAACAAAAGCAAAAAGATTTGATATTTTAAACGGAGCAGGTTAATCATTCGTACCCTTCTAGTATCAATGTCGTCTGAAGGTTGTGTTGTATATTTTAATGGTGGTTATAAATTCTAAGAAATTATAAACATTGTCAGATCATTTGACAATGTAATTATCCATACATACCTCAAGTATTGTTGTGATCCAGACTTGTAAAGCACCAGTGATGAGTAAGTGTAGCAGGATCCTTTATGAGCGTCATCAGACATGATCATTGCTCGAGGTAAGTTAATTAGCTCAGGCAGAGTTGGAAAAATAAGAGATTTAATTGTATGTCTCGGGTATGATTAACTCGTTGCTCGCTGGCTGACGGTCAGATCGATACTGATCATGTTTACGAATTTCCAGCGCGCTGGAATAGAACGTTTGCTCCGCGGGATACAGTGAGCGCTATGACCTTTTGATCGGATCTTATTTCGGAAATATTCAGGCTTGTAGATCGTGGCCACACTTCCTTAAACCGAAATTCTTGGAGATTTGAAAATTTAGAAAGTCGTATAAACCGTTTCTTATGAATGTCGTCAAAAGCGAGCGTCATTACAAGTTTAGTAATCTGGTCGTTACACATTATATTACAGCACACAGTAGAAATTAAAGTGTAATTAAAAAGCAGATAAAAAAAATTCGTATGACGTGTAGAATTTCAAGAATTATTAAAGTTTTGAAAACTCTCTGAACCGTTTGTTGAACAGAGTTCAAGAATTTGTACAGGTACCATCTGGATATATGAAAGTATTCAGGATTTAATTAAATATAATGGGAATATCAAGTCCGTAACAAAGCCGTAAAAAAGCTTGAATTCTTTCGTTGTTTCACTACCTCACTCACTTTGCAAAAAATCAAGCGAATAGTTACAATAGAAGAATGTAACACGAAAATGATACATGTAGTCCAGTTAAAAATTCACGAAAGATAACAATGGCATTATCAAGTAACACTATAATGGTAGAAAGCATTTTGGAATTTATAAAAAAAATCTACATTTTCCGGAACATGTAATGAATCAGAAAATAGAAGAATTTCAAATGATTCCAGGATTTCAAAAAGAATTACAGCCCACCGAAAACAGTAGATCCTAAATAAAATAATCATCCCGAGTCGAAGGATTGATTTTCTGTTGGTTTTTTCGATTTTTTATACTTGAAGAAAATCAAAAGAGAATGATAATCTGTATGATCTGACTATTAAACTCTATATTATTTTGATTATCTGTAGGTACTCTGTGGATGCGGATATTTCCGTTTTCACATTAGAAGAAAATCGAAAGAGTATTATAAAAAGATTTTCTAGGTTCTCCTTTAATCTTCTTTCATTGTATTTTAGAAGGAATTTTTCATTATTTATTAATTATTAATATTACTTAATTTTTTAAAAAGTAAATTGAGTGACAACTACGAAAAAATTAATTTGACGGAAACTTTATTTTTATAACATTTTAGTTATATTAGTAATAACTAATACTTCAATAGTACAAGAAATTGAACCTGAAGAAATGTTTGTTCTAGAGGACCACAACGAACAATGTACAACCCGAGACTTTTTAATTTCAGGAAATTTAAGTGAAAATATCAAAGCTGTTAACATAATTGACATTGTTAATGTTTGCATAATAATGATGATCAATGATATACTGTACATAGGAATACCTGTAAATAATAAGGAGTTGGAGTGATCTAATACTTCTCAAATGAAAAGTTCATAAAATTCTAAAAATGTATATAAAGAATGACAGTTGTAGAGACGAATGTATAGCAAACTTTACAATGATTAAATAATAAGATGAAAAATATGATTTCTCGCTGGTTTTATTTAATTATTTATATCTTTATTTTCATTGTTGACACGAGATAAATAAGAAGTAAATTAACAAATAAAAGGATTTTTACTGTAATGTATTACAATTCGATGTCTAATTAATAAAAATTTTTATATTTATTTTCCGAAAATAAAAGAAAATCAAGAGAGAAGTATAACGACTAATAGAGAACTAAGGAGAATAATAGAAATATGAAGAAAATATAAGAGAATCATAAATGATGATTTCAGGGTCCGAGATAATCAACAGAAATTCATAACTTCGACTCGGGATCCTTGTCAAAGCAGAAATACAAAAGAACGAACGAATAATATTAAAAATCAAGAAATAATGCATTTCAATGCGACGTTTCAAAAAATCCTCTCATAATAGTGACGATTTTCTGCGACATTTCATTCAAGAATGCATCGCCCCATTTAGCAGAAATGTCACAAACTATGCCGAACCTCTCTTCATCCACGGCTCTATATCACGTCCCATTCTTAAAGTCACCATAACTTATAATCATTACCTCCCTCATTACACATAACTTACAAAATAAATGCACTTGGCATGAGCTTTAACGGCATTCTATTATCCTCTTTCTATTCCATTCAACCGGCATGAGAATGGCCATCGGAAGATGCCTGTCTAATTCTTCCATTGCAGCTTCACCATGAAAGCATAAATGAATCTCTCCGGATCCAATGGAATCGCGGAAGGCTCATTCCCCATTGCAAATCATCTCTACGCGATTAAAGGCCGAAGACTGCAATGTTCTGCACGTGCATTGCATGAAATGACAATAATAGTGCATCGGCCGTTAATGGAAAGCCTGCGCTATTATCAACGGCCTACATTCTTTGTTATTACGTTAGCCAGCATTTCGATCGATCGGTAAAATTTATGTCGTCACATTACTCGCATCCCAGTTTCGCTACATGAATTTCCATGTAAATTCGATGCATTCCCCTTGTGAATACTAATCAGAATACTGCCGTGTGCGGACTGCGAATATTTTTAAATCTCGGAGGTGCAGTCGTCACGCGTGGTATCTTCCTGCGAAACGTAGGACGCTTGAGCCGGACGGAGAAATCATGGAATACAAAGGTTTTAGCCTTCGTTATGTGTCGTCTTGTCTTAGAGTAACGAATTTGTTGAAACATGTAATACACTATGTGAAACGTATTGGTCTTTGATTGATTATGCTTCCTAAGATCAACTAGCAAACAATGCCGGACCTGACTCCTGGAGAAGTATCAAGTATTTTGGGAATTTAAGTTTTTATTGTCTTTGAATTGAGTAGTCGTCACGCGTGGTATCTTTCTGTGAAGCGTAGGGCGTTTGAGCCGGACGGAGAAATCATGGAATACAAAGATTTCAGTCTCCGATATGTGTAGTCTTGTCTTAGAGTAACGTATTCGTGCAAATATAGAGTATACTACGTGAAATGTATCGATCACTGAGCGATTATGTATCCTAAGATCGATGAGCAACCACTGCCGGACCTGACTCCTGGAGTTGTTTCAGGAATTTTGATAATTTCCGTTTTTATTGTCTTTGAATTGAGTAGATTTTATGTGCATTCCAGAAAAGGAGAATAGGAGAAGTACTATTTAACAGGAACATTATGATGTGTTTGTTTTTACACTGGAAGTAGAAAAATAAATTACAAAGCTTGAATATAATAATAGAATTTTTGGGAAATAACACAAGTGAGTGAAATCCATGTGAGTGATTTGCTCACTGACAAATTAAATGGCAAATACTTTATCGACAGCTCACCTACAACTAAACATGACAACGTTAAAAAAACTATGATTTGGACATAGTAGTAGTTTCGTATGTTCTTCGATTAATTTTTGAATCAAAAGATTTCTAATTGAACAAAGTAAAACAATTATTCCACAAAAGCCGTGGATTTAACGAAAACCGCAGTATTCATTTCAGGATTAACGTTCGCGTTGATAACGAAAATCGAAGATTTTTAAAGAAACAATTTACTTACGCGATATATAAATTAAATTTCGTTTGCTCTCCACAAAATGAAAATGCATTATAGATTCTGTACGCGCACCATTTCTAAAAATCCACTCAAAATTCGTCGAATTGTAATATAAATGGGTTCTAAAAACATGCACCGTATTTTTGTCGAATACTCCATGGAGTTGTATGGAAAATAAAATTTTCATAGATATTCAGCCAGCTATGATACTATTACCCTGTGAAGTATTTCATACGTATAATTACGGACTATCACAATAGGGGTGATCACGATCAATGCACGCGTTTGTACAAAAGCATTGTACGATAATTGCTACCCGCATTCCTGCAACGTTTCGCGGTAAATCTGCAAAGCGGATGTAATACTTTGCATTGCTTGCACGTTCGATGCACGCGCGTTGCTTTGCAATACATTGCAACCGCCGATATCCGCATAATTTGTTGATACGGCCTGATAATCGCCGATTTACGAGATCCGAATACCGTCAACTTATTCCTATATTATTTGTTAACCGTTTACCGGTCTTTCACAGTTGATGCATAGAAAGGTTGAAATTTGTGAGCAAATTTCTTAGATCTTCTAAGTTATCGCGTTGCTGACAAGTTATTACTAAAATTCAAGGAGTGAAAAGTTGGGGCAGTTATTCTACATGGAGAATAGTGAGCTCTGTTGATTTATGAGTACCAGTATAAATTCCAAGGAAAAGATGTTTAGAAAGATAAAAGTTTGATGTTAATATAGAATACGTGAAAGAATGATAGCAAACCTTAACCCACTCTTTCATGTATTCAGCAGTAGGTTGCTTAACATTAGATCTACTGCAGCTGTCAAATTGACGAGTTGTAATTGTTTTTTAACGTTTCCTCAGATTTACAGAGATACAGTATAGTAAATATTTTATGTGTAGCTCATAATACATAAATTACTTCATTCGTCGTCTTTTTTGTCGGTTGATCCATCTTTTCTCTAAGTAGGTAGATCATTTATTATATTTAAATATTGCCAGATTTAGCAACCGTAGATGTAGTGTTAACATGACGTTCGTTGATTGTGCCTTAAGAGCATCTTCTCATTCTATTATTACATACATTTATTATTAGATTATTATATTTTACATTTTTTTCTCTAAATATTCAGTGTAGGATTATATCTTACGCACGAATGATTGTACATTTTGTGTGGAAAAGATTTATGATTTGCACTTATTTTTTGTTTAATTCATACTATTATTAACCCTCATATAAAAAGAAATGACAATGATATATCCTTTCTGTTCGTGATTTTGAGTGAACAGCTGAAAGAATTGAAATCTGGTTTCCAATATTCTCGTATTGAATGTACTCTATAAAAGCACAGTATCGATATAATTGATGAAAAAAATTCCAAACTTTGTAATCTCTTATTTATTTTAATTTATTTATGTTGCTGCATTATAATTCCGAGCATTTTAACAGAACAATAGAAATGACAGAGAACAAACAAATCGTGAATACGAGAAATAGCATAGAATGTTTAATATTCTAAGCGTTCAACACGTCAACTACACTATACTGTACTTTTGCATACTTGGATTTATGGGAAAGCACCCAGCAAATGCAAATGGAAGCAAATAGAAGGCTAATAGTTTGGAATAGTCATCTAAAGTAAAGTTTGACTTTATAGAATACAGTGCTTCTATAACAAAAGGTATGATTAAACTCAAGCTACTATCTCCATATAAGCAAAGAAGAATACATACCCAATTAAACTTTTGCCTTACAATGACGTATGACAAACGTGACGCAATAAATGGAATAGAAAATTTTTAAGGTTTCCAAAAACTGTTGAATTGAAAATATTACCTACATCTGGAAAGATTGAAATTAGTTCTATACTGTTAATATTGCGTTAACTTATACCGATATATCGTAAATCACTGATGAATTATTATTTCAACAATTAACCCTTTGCGGACTAGGGACGCATATATGCGGTCTGAGAAAAAATGTAATTATATTGTTTCGCCGCATGCATACACGGTTAAAATTGAAAAATTCAATTAAAACTGGTGAGATGTGAGATGATTTATAATTTATATAGATTTCCAACCTAAATTTCTGATAAAAAGGTGGTTTTGGACCGCTCAATATATGATTATATGTCAATATTCAATAATGTCACCGTCCGCAAAAGGTTAGTTCTATGTTATTGTGCATTCGGTCACAAAAGAAATCGTAAAACAAGAGGTTAAAAATATATTAAAACTCCACTGCGTTAAAATACTAAAATTAGCACATTTCTAATCAACTACTCTCAGTATTCCAACAAAAAATCATTTCATCAGTTTAACATATATCTTAAAAATACAATCATTTATAACCAAATGAAAAACGCTCTGAATACAAAGCCTTTTTTGCCGTAGCTGTTCCCAACAGAAACCCCAGCATACAAAAAAGGTATTTTCCCTACAATTCCCGCTTAATTCGTTCAACGAGAAAAAAGAAAGATAAACGATCATCAGGGAGCACCGAAACACCGGATCTATATTAAATTTGCAAATCGGTGGGCTTGTAAATACGGTCGGAGAAAATACATTTGAAAAATCGAGGGGTTGGTTAACTAAGAATACCAGCAGAGGCTATCCAGTGACTCGTTGCTAACTTGTAAAAAGTAACAAAAGTTATTCTAAAACGGAATAAAGCTATGGGTAAGCCGAGCTCCCGCAGCTTAGAGAATTCGAAATGCCGTGGAAATGCAATAGTACATTCAAAGTAAAATTCCCGAGGATTCAATTTTACGTAAGCCGAAAAGCATACAAGCATAGGAGCCAGGTAAACCCGTGGGTTCGAATAACAATTTCAATGAATTTTCACACCATCCTATGGGTTCAGGTATCAAATTTATCCACCAAATTATGTGATAAGAGTCCTCTTTCGATCAGCAGTATCGAGTATCCGGGATATTTCGAGAGATTACACGAATATTGACTGAATGGTCATAGATGGAAATCGGGAAAAAAAATCCACATGAAGTACATCGACTCGTGATAAAATTCGAAACGAATGGGTTTCAGTTTTAATATTCTTACCGGAAGAGATGCGTTATGACTTCTAGCTGAAGTTCAATACTGGTTTAATTACAGATAGCGATGAAAAATCTGACCTAACGATGGAATCTAAAGGCTTTGAGTGTGTTTCATATCGAGTATCTTTGATGGAAAAGTCATTTTGTATGATTCTACCAAAACTAACAGAGATTCGGGTAAAAAAGTATAATAAAAGATCAAACAACTACGACAAATATGAAAACGCAGCAAGTAAAAAGATTGGATGCAATTTATTTTATGTACCTTCACAGAGAAGAAGCTCGAATAAGAAAATTCAGTGTTTGCATTTCATTTAAAAAATTTTGATTGACAGGGAAATTTTACGTGTTTCAGCTGATTTAATGAAGATTCAATGTGTGTTCAGTGCTATCAAGATCGAATCATTTCTCTAAACACGATACCGTTGAAATTAAGTGCCTGCAGTGCATTTCTTTTGTAAAGATCTCTTTATTGGAATGAACTCTCTGTGTATTTTAATTAAAAATATATTTCTGCAAGGTCTTTCGTTACGAGCAAACAAATCATTGCATTCTTTTAACCACTACGTAAACATTCATTAATATTACAGTTAATATTCATTGCTATTTCAATAATTAACTATTTTGTAAACTTCCAATGCTCTTCGTGTCGATTGCAATTAAAAAAAAAGGGCGGAAACAAATTTTGTGATGAAGAAAACATCAACGGTAGACGTACACTTTCATAACGCCATTGCAGCGACATTATATACCTCAGTGTAGAGTATATCCGCGTGATTTTTACAGTTTGTACAATTAAGAAAATCGGGGAACTAATTTGGTACACGTTGTACGAAGCAGCAGTACTTTAAAACAAGGTGCACTACCTTTTATGCATTACAAGCACGTTGTGCAACACCGTATGATACATTTACTCCTCAGCAAATGATGTTCCTCGCGTTATACGGACCTTCAATGAATGCAGTGTAGCAATTTCGAATGATTTTATCTTAATAATGTACACGAAATTAACGAAGTATTAAATCGAAAATCATACACTACGAAAATATGCATTCTCGAATACGTCGTCAACGATAAATATGATGGAAATTTCATGAGCGATAATTCGCGCATAGCAGCTAAGGAGAAACTCGAGATATGTAATTTCAGGAATGCTGAAATATCGCAACAATGTCCCTCATCATAATTGTTCTTCGTTAAAGCGTAATATTATCTTAAAAATTAAAACTACTGAACTTTTTTAAAGCGAGACTTGCTGTTTCAGAGATATGGAATTTAAAAAAAATATTTGCTTTTATTAACACTAGAATTAAGTACCAAGGAAGTCAAAATGGTTCGTTCCTAAATTTTTTTAAAAGTTCTCCAAGTTTGCAACACAGTCATAGAGCAAGCATTCTACGTTGATCTTATAAAATACAGAATTAACGAGTCAATCATCTCTTTCACTTCTTCATGTTTCGTTTTCCAAAGTCTTAAAAAAAAATCTTTGGAGACGAAGGGATGAAGTAGACTCGAACCTGATATATTGACGTAAGTTTACATTTTATGTAAACAACTGTGCTAGCGACAGTGCCGATGCAGTTCGTTTTGAGCATCTACGCGAGAAGGATGCGAAACACTCTTTAATACCATTATTCACTATTATTAATATTATATTATACTACTCAATATTTGTCAATAATTTAAATATATATACTCTAGTTTTGTTTTGTTAATTTGTGCCGTAATTTTTATTTATTATTTAATACCCCTTACTACAGTATTTAATATATTGTAATATAATAGATTTAACACCGATATTTTTAGTGTTAAGTTTTCGGAACGTAACTTCTCCTTTTGTGCTGATTCTGGGTTTCGTATATGTGCCGATAATTATGAAAGTGGCTAAGTCAAAATTTAAAAAAAAAAGAGTTTATCAGTTATTTCACACCACATTATTATAAACTAAATTAATTCAATGTCATTTTTATGATATTGTCAAAAATGAACCATTAGATAGTGGTTGTAGTTTCAACATTATATGGAATTCATTTAGTGTTAATTATGAAAGTGGTCTAAGTCAACAATTTAAAATATTATATAAACATACCCTTATATATTTGGTATCTGGTCATTCCTTTCTACCGAATGACCGCGAGTTTGGGTTAATAGAAATAAAAATAAAAAAAGGAAATTACTTATACAAACCTGAGCATTATTATTAAATGATAGAAAAGTGTAGAAGAAGAAATACATTTTCGGTAAAACGAATGACGAAGCCGGATTTTATTTCAACGAAACAACTAGAAGAGTCAACGACAAGAAGAGTAAAAAATACCACGGGCGAATCTGTCTCTTGGTTGCAAATTCAATGGATGAGATTCTTGCAAAATGAACCTTATAAGATGTTCTATAAAACTTCTTTAGATGATTCTAAATTCCACGTTTTGGATCTTTCACCTAAAAGAGGGTGACCAAAAATATACGGAAATATTAAATTCATCCATTATACATCCATTATACATCCATTATACACCACCACTAGACCAGTAACAGAAGGAGAACATAAAAATATTATTTGTTTACTATAGTACCATACATCCCTCCAGTTTTTCAAGAACATTTTAAGAATCTTAAAAACTCATAATAGTAATAGCCTAAATTATAAGAACGGATTACTTTTTAAAAATAATTAATAAATGTTCATGAATTATTTCATTAAAATTATTGTTTCTAATAAAACTCATAGCTTTTTATTACTTTAACTCATTTATAGGACATTCAGTTAATTTTGAAAATGGTCTAAGTCAATTCAAACTTTTCAAACAACATTTCCGTATGAAATTTACGCAAAATTTCATATTCATAATAAATTTCCATTAATCAAGACTAATAAAATTCTAAATTAAGATGTTGCATAATATAATAATATTTTTTAATTCATTCAAATGCAATTCATTAACACTAAACCTACCAAGGCGGTCAAAAGACCGCTTCCAAAATATTTTCTAAAAATTATCTAAATTAATAGAGTAGCCATGGAGTAAATATTCCACTTCTATCTTACAAAATCAAAATTAGTTAATTAATTATCTTCTTTATCACTCCACTTCTCTTTGTATAAAGTCGTTATTGAGTATATTTAAATTTTAGTAGATATAACGTCGGTAGTTTTAGTGTTAAATATCTCAAAACAAGAAATATATGACTTAGACCACTTTCATAATTATGGGCACATATCATGGCTTTCTACAACACAATGATTTCTAAGAACCTATTTACCGTGTTATAGAAGGATTACCTGTATAATGAAAAAAGAAAATTGATAAATTCGTTAAAATTTCACCAACGTCCGGAGTGCATTAGCGAGTCAAAGTGAATACCAGGTGAAACATTTGTTATAAGAACACCGTTACTACACATGAATCATCTTTTCAAGACTGGCGTCGTCTGACCCGATAACCGTGTGCAAATGTCCCGCAGACACGTTCCTGAATGCAGTATGCAGCCGGTAGCGAGATGCATGCGTGTGAATACCGCGACATCGATTCCTTCGCAGGTATTCGCAACCGAACTTTGAATTGTTCGCTGTGCAAACACGACCCTTTCTGCTCCCTCGCCCTCTCGTCTCTCTCTTTATCCCTTCCTCTGTCTCTCTTCGCACACAATCTACTTCTCTCTCTATCTCTGCCTCTCTACTTCGTCGTAGTTTCCACTCAGTGGCAATAGGATTTCAACAAATTACCTGCAGGCAAACATGGTGGACGGGGTGCATTTATAACTTTTAAGTACGAAGACAAACCCTGACCAATCCAAATGCCAACTTTTGTGGCGGAAGACGACGTTACGGAGGAAGGAAGTTTTCAGGAATAACATTCTGAGAGCAGTTCGTATAAGTCAAAGAACTTGCGTTTGAGAAAAATCCTTTTCGACGAAGTATCTATTTTGATCGGTCGACATCGTTGCATTGCAGAGGGCTGGGAAATAATAAAAGTTGGAGGAACAGTTTTGCAGAGGAAAGTAATTTTCATTGGTGGAAGAGAGAAGGAGAAGTTTGTACGAAGAGACAGAGAAAATACAATGGTTTAGATATGGAAATGGAGTTTGTAACGGTTGGGAAATAAGAATGTCGAATATTCGAAGACTAAATTG
Source organism: Cerceris rybyensis (assembly GCA_910591515.1). Taxonomy (NCBI): domain Eukaryota; kingdom Metazoa; phylum Arthropoda; class Insecta; order Hymenoptera; family Crabronidae; genus Cerceris; species Cerceris rybyensis. Next base: position 21,367,672 of record OU342790.1, read on the forward strand.
AATGAAAGAATGTAGTCTGAAGTGAGAAAATATTCTGTTAGTTGGGTAGAGAGCGTTTTCCGATTGGCAAACGTTTTCTACGTTTTTTCATATTCTTAAAAAGAAAGTGAAAGAGAGAGAAGACTGAAGGTTGTGGATATGTAGCTAATATTTCATCAGTAGCAAAACATTCCGTGAACATCTTGCAATTTTTTTAAGTTAAAGCAAACCTTGAAATAATGGAATATCAACTCCTACGGGATCTGAAACGAAAATGCAGCAAAGTTTTCAGGAATAACAGGGGAGAAATGTTTTGAATAAAAAATCCAAAAGTGCCTGGCATTCTCATGGGAATATGTTTCATGGAAATTGATTGCACGAACTCTCACCAAAGGAACTTTGGATACTGCCTCGGTACTTTTTAAAACAATAAACAAAAATATTACAACACTTTGAAATGTTAACTAATAAAACAGAAAAGAGAGTTTTACGAACGGCATCACGATATGAAATATCCCATGAGATTCACCCTTCGCGTTTCACGTAAATTAATGTTGGAATGGATTGAAGGGCACCGGATAAATACAAGATGTAAAAGTGTATTTATTACGAAATAACAATGAAAAAAAAAGAATGACATAAATAATATATTCCCTCTGTCGGCGGTCGTATGCCAACGAAATTTCGTTCCGTTTCCAGCTTCCATCCTCGCTCACTCTCGCATTCATTTGTTTTAAGACGTTCAAAGCACACATCCATACACGCCCTCATTCCTTCATTAACCCATTAGGACCCAAAGTTGCATTAACCCTTTGCGGACGGGGATATTTTTGCATATTAACAGATAATCATTTATTCGGCGTTCCAAAACCACCATTTTATCAGAAATTTGGGCTGTTAATGTATATGAATTATAAATTACTCCACTTTTAATCGGATCTCACCAGTTTTATTTCAATTTTTCAATTTGTATCGTGTATACATACGGCGATAAACTATAACTACATTTTTTCTCAGACCGTATATATGCGTCGCTAGTCCGCAAAGGGTTAACGCAATATTATGGAAGATCAGAAAAAAAAAATGTATACTTATAGATTTCCTTAGACGAAAAAATGTATTATGATAATAAAATCTCCATAAATGATTTTCGTATTATATTTATTTCGTATATAATCCGATATATTTATATCTACTTTTATGTAATCTTATAACAAATAAATAGTCGCATTTAAAATATTTCTGTTATTTCAATGCTTGGCCCTTAATGGGTTAATAAAACATCGTAAAATCCGATATTATTCGAAGAACAGCCCAGAATATGCTCCATGTTCTATATTTTAAAGAAAATCCATGATAATATAATTAATCAAATACATGGTTAATTGAAAATAATAATAAAAAACATAAAATTAATGAATAAAAATAATACACAAATCTTAAAAACTTCTATTAAATGAAACACATTGAATACAAATGTATTACATTATATTATAATATATAAAAATATGTTAAACATCAAAATAGTAATTTTCCGATATGAATCTCAAATATCATTAGTTAACACTGTATTAAAATAGACTCGCATACGGGATAAACAAGAAGTAAAAATCTGAGCCTGTCAATGTTGTCTCTTAAAATTTCTATTATCTTGTCGACATAAAAATATCGATTCTTTTTTACATAGTGCAGTTAAGGATGAAAACGCGCAACAGGCTGAAGGAAGTTGTTCTCCCAGCTGTCGCAGTTCTTATGCTAAGACCACAAGTTCCGTCCCATTTACGTAATTCCGTCATTATTAAATAGACAACTTCGTGAACACAATAAACTTTGCCGAGAGAAAATGGCCTGCATTAAAGTATTCCCGGACAAAAAGAATTTTGAATGCAAACTCGATTGCATAATTCATGATCGCGGGCTTTCTATACAGTGCTTCGGGGTAGAGAGAAAAAAAAAGTTCTCTCCCGTTGGCATGATGCGCGGTAATTGAACGTATAATCAACAAAAATCATCCATAATTCAAATTTAATCGTGGCCGAGATATTTGAAGATAATACATTCTTTAATTACTATCATGCATTGTAATTAAAAAATTTATTCGGACCCACTTGACTGTGCAAACGGTCTGCAGTGAACAAATTTCATGTGTGAACGGTTTAATACACAAAGCCTGAGCCTGAACAATGAAGAATACGTGGAAAATTCAATTGTAACTTTGATTGAAACTATTTGTCATTCATTTTTATATCATCAATTGATAGAATAACCGATTTCTTCTGATTTTATATAACTTAAAGAGTACTGAATATTTTGTACTTTATTTTACAATTAATTATTCAAAAATATCAAATCTCTTAAAGTAAGAATTTCTACAAATTTAATATCTGAAATGACAATGGTGATGTTTTTTTTTTGTATACCGTCAAAATACGGGAAATATAAATGTAACCCATCACCGAATAAGTAAAACACGGTCAACAAATATGAAGGTATATTCCATGATCGATCGGTGTTTTTCCGATTTTCCTCGAAATAAATTCCAACTAATGTAACAATACAAAGAGGAAAATGGGCCGGATCTACGGTTATTTTCATCGCATTTTTAAATTCCGGATTCATACCGGCGCACAGGTAACACGTACGGGAAAAATCTGTCCCAGTTCCTTGAAATTCGCATTCCCATTGTCGAACACTTTCAAGCACAGCTTGGAAAACGTTTTTCTCTACCTCTGCCGTCTGTATCCGATCTAGCGTTGCTTGGATGCGTCATAATAATTGAGAGGTTGGAGAGGAAAAAATATTAAAAGGACCCACCGACGCTCTTCGCTTTAATTTGTACAATTATCCCCCGGCTTTTACCAATCTTTCGGATTTAATTGTCACGGTACACTGATCAAACGGTAAAAGTATTCGAGTTCAGTTCGTTTGGGATAAATGCACAGAATAAATCAAGTGGCGAAGGCTATGTACACGAGTGACGAAATAATCTTTCTTAAACTTCCATCGATAATTGCTTTACAGCCTTTTTCAGTAATCGATTTCGCCTTAATTTAAAAAGATTTGAAGTTAAACACTTCTATTCGTAAAATCTCTGCAAACATAATATCGATGAATTGTTAAAAATGTTCCTACTTATTTATGTCACAATGATTTAAAATGTTATTAAAATATAACGGCAAAATATATTCAGAGTCTAACGATCGAAAAGGTCTCATAACAACTCGGGTTAAACCCTTAGCCTATTATTTCTTTTCTGACGGTGCTTGCAAAGACTCAAAATTAATTCCTGAAAACAAGAGTTTTCACTGATTTCTGATATATCATATAACTCAACGTAATATTAACACTTTCGCGGCCGCACGTCTCATCAAAATTTATTTGCTTGGCGCCGGTAGGACTGTTTCAGATCATTCCTCTTGTCATAAATCGTCAAGTTTTACTAATCTCATCGTCAACTCTCTTGAGTTTTTAATCCTGTACCTCTATTTTCATGAAATTTCGAGGATATATATATATGTAAATATATGTAAAATTTTTTTGTTTTATATATTTCTTTATTTATATTTTCTTATTTATATTTTGCACACGACACCCCTCTGGTGTCGCCGGCCGTCAGGCAATACTTTGTGAAGATCACCACTGCAGTGTCGCCGGACGTCATAGTGTTAATAGTATAGAAATAATGAGATCGTTTTGCAACCGGCTTATATTTTCAATTTAATAATTTATGAAAGACTTCAAAACTTCCTATTCCATTTTCCGCGCTACTAGTGTCACTCGCTGTTGTAAGCTAAGGGGTTAAACACTCGAATGGGGTTAGACATACTGATGAACATTTATTTGAATGTGTCAATTTTTGTCTTAATCGAAATACATTTTGGCTAGAATTTCAACGAAATTGACCACTGTGGCTCGGGTACCCCGGGTTTGCCAAGCCCGAACCTGTCAGCAAGTGCTGACAGGCCCCTGGGGGTGAAATGAGACCCAAAAATCTAGTGGCATTTCTTTTCAGCCACCATTATACATCAAAGCTTTATGAGAAACACCTGCAACCAAAGAAAACAATAAATTCCCCGTATAGTTTATCGAACAGTTTGTAAGTCCAATGGTCCAACTCGAAGATAAAAGATTTCGAAAAGGGCGTCGAAAGGAGTAATAAAAGGAATGCAGCAGGAGCTTTCGCCAGTTTTATTTTCCTCATCGATTTGACTGAAGGTCTACTTGGACGCACATCGTCGGACTTCCCTGAACCGAGTTACTATAAAACTTAACTGTAGATTGCGCGAGCGCGAGAGGAAAGATCTCGAGGGTTTATGGAGGGTGAATGGAAATGATGCCGTGAGAGCGGCGATTCCTCGAGTTTCTTTTTCCGTGGGTACGTCAAAGGTCGAATCTTCCGCGCCGAGAAATCTTTTTAGCCTGATTTCGATCGCTGGAATCTAATTATCATTTCACGGTAATGAGATAAGTCGCGCTCCGTATATTAACGTTTATCCTCGACAAACGCTTCAAGCTTATAGAATTAAGCCTGGAAGACTCGTTGCCCGTCGCGGAGGGATCCTATTGTAGGAAGAGAAGGTAAAATGGAAGAAGACGGAGGAAAAAGTATGAATAAAGCCCTCGCATCAAAGCGATCGAGATCTAGACGGTGAAGAGTGCTTGGCCGGGAATTCGCGTTGTTCAAGAACAATAAGCTCGGTAGAATTACGTGAAACGCCGTTTCTGGATCAGCGACGTTCCAGAAGAAGAGAAGGAAACGAAGAAGAAAGGTGGAACGAACTTACGATAGGGTAGAGAGAAGAAAGAATGAATAAGAAAGAAAGGTGAAGAAAGACAGACGAAGAGAAGAGAAAAGAAGTAGAAGACGAAATGGAGGATGAGAATGGAGATGAAGAAAAAGACTCGAGTGGAAGGGGAGCGGAAAACTGCTGAGAGCCAAGTGGCGGTCTCTAAAGGTGCATGGAAGGTAAGTGGAAGGTGTGGCGCGGAAAACGCAATTAAGGACGAATTTCAGACTTAAAGGCGGAGAAGGACGGATCTTTAAGAGGCCAAGAAAAATCCCCTGAGAATCCGGAGACGCCCGAGGAGGAAGAAGAGAGAGAAATTGAGAGGAGGGAGAGGGGGAGAGAGAGAAAGAAAAAAGGCAGGTCGGGAGAGAAAGAAAAAAAAAAGCCAAACTTTCGTAACGAGAAAGAGGCTCGGAAGCGTTCAGGCTTCTCGAAGGAAGTCCCGCGGGGAATTCGAGCACGATCGGCTCGAGCCTATTTCGCGATTTCCTCCAGACACGCCATCAGCGGAATGACAAATGGAGGCTGCGCCCTCTTACTCACCGTACCACCGATCTCAGCAGCCATACCTTCTCCCTCGTAGCAACTTTGGATACCGCTATATTGCTACTGTTACCTATCAACGTTATGTTTCTCCGGTGAAAATCCATCACCGAGTTTCACTGCTAAATTCGCTATTCCGAGTTCGCTGTATTTAATTTGGAATAAGTTGGGAACTATTAGTGGTAGGAATGATATTTTACTTGATTGAAGTGCAGAATGACACAAAAGTCATAGAGTAATCACCAGACTGCGGATTTTTATGCATTTATGACAAATTAAATACGGCTAAAATATACAAAAAGAACATAATATAAAAATATATCTAAAATATCTACAGTATGGTATTTGTTGTAATATTTATTGAGTGCAATAAATCCCTGGATAGGTTTTCCTGTCTCACCTGCATTTGTGAAACTTGAAATTTGCATAAACATCCACAGTCTAGTAATCACACATAAAAATGTAGGTTTATTAGTTTATGGGGAATAAATATAATTTTGGAAATTATATTTAATTAGTTTTGTGAATTGTATGCTTGAAATGAGTAGGATTTAGTTCTTAATTTGAGATCATTGAGAGAGAAGTTGTATTTTAAAATGGTCTGGTGGCCTTTGGGCTATTTTGAATAATTATATCTGTTGGGAAAATTAATGACGAAGTTTTTTTTAAAGTATTATTGGAGAAGTGTATAGAAATTCTTTCTTTTTAAGTAACATTGTTCGATTAGTGTTTTTATATTTTTAGAATATTCTTTGGGTATATTTTAGCGTCGATGTCGGCTTCGTCAGTGGAATAAGGTATCAGACTTTAATCGGGATATTTTAGTTTAGACGTAGTGTTTTCTGTGAAATTAAATTGACAATGTTCAGCTGCTCGACGTTGATTGCTGTCTCTTGCGCGTTCTAAAAAGGTCTCGAGAAGGAACTCATCATCTATATACATTAGTCTTATCGTCCGATAAGAGCCGGTAATTATTTCTAGAAAATCTTAGCCATTTGTATTTCTATATATTGCCTTCATAGTTCAAGCTACTTCTATTTTACACTGCGTGTCACAGTTTCTATCTGACCATAGCATCAAAACAGTGCTAGATAGGCAATATGTTGCTTCATGGTATTTATCATTTGCCACGAATTCATTTCTTAAGCCAAATTTCGGCATAAAATCTTATTACTTTTTCTTTCCCAAGAAATTCTTTACCAATACACTTTCTATCTTCTTCGAATACCTATCGTTTATCAAACTTTAGAAATTTCTTAGAAAATTTTTTCTCACAAAATCTTGCATATCTCATAATAATTATAGATATTAGAAAATAGCACATTCGATAATGAAATTTTAATTTTCCGATTAAAAAATGTCATTCCTTCAAAAAACTTCTTACATTCCATGCACCCTATTTAAAAAAGCCTTATGGTTCTCAATTACTAAACATTAAATCCAGTTATTGTATTTCATCGGCATCCCTTTATATGATTTCTTAAATTAAACAGTTTCACATATTTTGCAACAGAAAGAACATTCTGTTCTGGCTAATAATAATAATACCGCCTTGTTAGTCCTAGTTATATCATATCCTTTTTTTCTAAAATGACTTATACTAAAAAATGTCATATTAACCAATTCATCGGCCACCCCTTATGGAAATTCTTAAATTAAACATTTTCATACACTTTACAATAAGAAGAAAATTATTTTCTTGTTAATTATAATAATAATAATACAGCCGTATTAGTCCTAGTTATATCATATCCATGTTTTCCTAAAATAACTTACACTGAAAATTGTCATATTATCTAATTCATCAGCCTCCCCATATAGAAATTCGTAAATTACACATTTTCATACACTTTACAATAAGAACGAAATTCTTTTCTTGTTAATAACAATAATAAGAATACAACCGTATTAGTCCTAGTTATATCGTATCCATCTTTTTTCTAAAATTACACACTACAAATTATCATATTATCTATTCCATCGGCCTCCCCTTATAGAAATTCTTAAATTAAACATTTTCATACACTTTACAATAAGAAGAGAATTCTCTTCTTGTTAACTATAATAATAATAATATAACCGTATTAGTCCTAGTTATATCATATCCTTCTTTTCGCTAAAATAGCTTACATTAAAAATTGCCATATTACCTAATCCATGGGCCTCCCTTTATAGAAATTCTTAAGTTAACCCTTTGCACTCCGAGCCATCTCTGAAGTTATCTATTAGCAACTTGTCAGCACTTTACTATTTTCTATTTTGTGCAATTTCTATAAAAAAGTCAGGTAAACATATATTTCTTAAAACTTTGGGGTGCACTAAGTTCATCCTCTGTAATTGCTAATAAATTCATGGTCCCCTTAGAGGGTGCAACAGAGTGATATGATAAACTTACAATGTCGGAGTGCAAAGGGTTAAACATTTTCATACACTTTATAATAAGAAGAAAATTCTTTTCTTGTCAATAATAATAATAATAATACAACCGTATTAATCCTAGTTATATCATATCCATGTTTTCCTAAAATAACTTACACTAAAAATTGTCATATTATTTAAGAAAAGAAATGAAATCTTTTCCCGTATAAAATCGTGCAACCAATATGATAATCATGTTATAATTACACGTAGCAATAACAATGATAATAATATAATTACAGAGACAATTTAGGCACACAACAGAGGGATAACAATAATTGTATAATAAGCTGACGTTGAACATTACTGACACAATATCCAGTAATATCGCCACTGTTATTGAACAGCAGTGTAGCTAATGAAATGAGACATATCGGATATACTGGACAAACGAGCCAACGTAGCAGCTGTCAGCGCTTGTTTCGCATGCTCCTTGGGATTCATTAGCGATATACCTCAAGATCCGATCACTATCCGGGAAAATGCCACGACAGTGAACTATTTGGAGAACGTCTTCCTATCTTTGGTAGGAAAGTACAAAGTTTCACGGTGGAGTATTTCGCTTATGATAGTCACGCCACAACAAATGGGAAGACTTTGGAGAATCCGCGCGACTCGGCCTCCATAACACATCCGCGGGGGAGCTTTGATGTTCGCATAGAAATTTCAAACAGTTACTACCATTCCGAAGTAATAAGATCCTTGTTGTGCAGTGAATAAATTCCAGGGGAACGTATTATAGTGAAAGATGGAGCAAACGTTAGAATTGCACGGATTTATGACTGATTGTGTTATATGCTTTGACTTAAAATACTAGCTCCGGTTTGCGGTAAGCATTTTTATTTAGTGTTATTAATAGTTGTACTATTAATAATATTATGTAGTTATACTCTAATATTGTTACTCCATAGATTTTCATAACACCTAAAGCTATCAGAAAGACAACATCGTGCTAGAGATAAAGTAGTTTAGTTCTGTGAAGGTTCAGTGGATAATATTTTTTTCATTGTTAACGATATATTATGAGACATTCTTTTGTAATTTTCGAATTTCACAGTTATAATAGTTTTGTACAGACCTATCCTCTTAAGTGGATTCCGTTATAACGAAAATATAGTAAAAATATGACGCAGAAAAATTCCTCAAAAGTGACGGCAATTTAATTTACGACTGGCTAAGAAAGTAGAACCTAGACAAGGATTTATTTTGCTCGCTATAATAAGAAATGCTATACTTGGAGTTACTCAATCTCATTCCTTTTTTAATTACTCTCAGTTCGTGAATTTCGGCAGTTTCAAAATTTGCCACGTATGTATAAAAATCTACAGACAATCAATAATTTCCCCCATGACCACAGTGAGGGGAAAAAAAAACCTTCACACTAAAGCTACAACAGAGATGTCAATTGACCCTATTTAACATAAATTTGCCTTTAAGAAAAATTGTCGATTTAGTGTCTAATCATTCTGCGTTAATTGCACAACATAAATTAAGCTCAATCATGACATTACGTATAATCTAAGCGAAGAAAGTCGTTCAAACAAATATAGACACTGAATCGTACAAGATTCAAACGGATAAATCAAAAGGATACAAAGACTTTTCGCCTCTTATAAATATGTTCTGACGTTCGATCAGATAGAATTGATTCTCAAGAGAGGAATTTATCGTGCGTGTAAAGTGTATCTTGGAGGAATAAATTTACGTATCACTATGCGCAGCTTGACAACGTCTCGCATATAAATTCCGATGCGATGATGCGCGATATTCGATGTTTCATCTTGTCGTGAAATGTTAATCTTAAAAATGTGAGGGAAGATTTATCGTCCTACCCGAGGAACCGAGTCACATTATATTTCTATCAGGATATAAAGCGAAAGGTAGGAAAAACACGTGAGGGAAAGAGTGAAAGCTAGGAAGAACGGGAAGACAGAGAATCTTGAAAATATCCTCGACGGAAAAGGAAGTTAGGTTCGTTATAGGTTCATACTTTTATACACTTACACGAACGCACGACTAGAAGGTACATGTTTACGTTCCTGCGGAGAAAAAGAAGAGAGCTGGGAGGGCGAAAAGCGCGCCCAGATGGGTGAGGAATTTACGAGCTGCAGAAATTGCATGGGTGAAAATTTCTAGTGACGTACGGTACCTACGACCTTCGTTGCAATACCGATCTACGTGAAAAATGCCGGTGCGGCGGGAATGGCAGGAACCTATAAGATGTGTCTTCATAAAACTCCATTCCGATAGGAGCATTGCGAAAAGGATTGACATTTTTGTCCCGGAGAATCAATGAGACTCTTGAATTACTCTCTTAAAGGAATTTTGCTTAATATGTATAGCGAAATAGTTTTACAACATTAACGGGGAAAAACGTCTCTTTAATCTTGAAATGTCTTTCTCAATATAACCATTTTCGCAATAGACGGAGATTATGTATAAAAAAACAGGCGACAAAGTTATAACTGCTGGTATTTACAATTCTATGGCAATAGAAGTAATATTTTCTAATTTCATTAATATAATTTAACAATTTACCGACCGGTAGTCGATTAATCGACTTTTCGGGCCCAACACTTTTGGGCTTTTAACTTATTAATTGGTCGCTACGGAAATTAATAAATTGTTATTTTTCATTGCAGTTAACTGTGCCAGGGACTCAGTGAAGAAACTTTGCAATTTTCGAAGAGATATCAGTATCAGGGAAATATTTGCGTGCAAGTGATCGATCAGAAGTGGGTAGGATGTTAAAAAGTACCGGTCGGTAAAGTGTTAATATAAAGCCAAATTATAATAGTTTTGAAAAAAAGTATGATGAAAATTAGTCGAGTGTAAAAGCTGTAGTTAAGAATTAACGCTAGATCTACCAAAGTTGTCAAAATGACTTGTTCTGAACTTTTTGAAAATGTTTCTGAAATTCTTGACGCTGTTTCATTTTAATTTTCTACGTTTTTCTTAACACTAGATTTACGATCACAAAATCTCTTCCACTGCAATAAATTAAATACTGTCTTTGGAAAAAGAGAAATTAAAAGGTGGTAATTTGTTAACTAATTTTTGTATTATGAAATACGCGGGAAATATCTACTATACTGTTTCTCTGTGAAGAGTAATTTTTGTATAAAAGGTAGAAACCTGTCAAATTGACGACTTCCGTAAATCTAGTGTTAAAGTCTCTAGGCGATTAAATCGATCAAGTCTTATTGCCCCTTTCATTTATTTCCTTGGTACTTATATAATTATTTCAAAATTTTTAATATATTGAATTAATCATCGGGAGATCTATCGGTTAATCCCTCTTGGATGGATCTAACATAATAATATTAGGGGTACCGGAAAGTAATATCGTTTCTCTAGATATTTTGCACAAAAACCAATTGCTTTTAACAATTCGGCATTGCAAAATTAGTACACTAGATGTAGAAAGGTTGTTATAAATGAGGGCGATTATGTTATTCATTAAAAATTCAAAATTGGAGCAAATTTATTTGTTTGAATTAAATATGAAAAGACGACATTACTTTCCGGTCCCCCTAATACTTACTCCGTATTTAACACTAGATTTACGGAGCCACTTTGGCTCATTCAAAATTTGATTACTACATATATAATATATTGGTTGGTTAATTTTTTAATAATGAATCTTTCATTTCAATTGATTCGGAACTATTTTCTTTGCAAGAAATTTCAATTTTCTTGTATGATTTAAATTGGCTCACTCCAGAAAAATAGGTGTATCAACATCCGTAAATCTAGTGTTAAGTACCTTGACAAAGATACGTACGCCGAAAGTACAAAGTGTTAAAATATAAAGTCAGAAAAATCTATCTCCCTATAATCATATGCAACTCATGAATTCTCAAAGTATAGCTGAACTCTGTAAGTTTCAACCACATGCAACTCGAAGTTGTAATGGCGGCTAAGAAGAAACAACGTAACGTTGCTCTTTCCTGCGTTTGCTCTTCGAGTTTACCACCCTCGGTGCAAATTGGCATCGACGCCCGGATCCTGGTTCGTTAATTTCCCTAGGGTGACTCTAAGGACGTCAAACCTATCCTTCCGTTTACATTCCTGGAGCGTACGTTCGTTAACCGTTAAATTTCCTTTTCTCACCACAAACGCCTTACTTGCACAGCCGTGCAAGTGTTCATGAACCTATGGTCGAACTGTAGCCACACATGATGATAGAACAAGAAGGGTAGGGAGGCAGAAGAAAAGGGAGAAAGAAAGAGAGAGAGAGAGAAACAGAAAGATGAAAAAAGTTTCAATCCTTATGGCTATACGTACGCAAAGAAGCATTCATCATTAGTTTTGCAGGTTCAGCAAGCACAGTTTCGCTGTTGTTGCACGTACAAAACTCTTCGTTCTGGCTAACAAATTTGCAACAAAAGCTTAAAGCGTGAACATTAATCAAGGCATAACGGACATTGTGGTTGTATTTTGCGATGTATGCGAGCGATCTCGCGTGCAAACTTTAAGAATTTATTCTTGGACTTTATGTGTCGTGACTGATCCTTTAAATTTATAACTGTCTAGTTTATGGAATTTTATGTACTTCCCTATGCAAACTGGCACACTCCGTGCAAATAATTGCTATGTATGAAAGTATGAAGTATATTACGATTTTTTCGCAGACTTGAGTTTAGATTATTATTGTTTTATTAGAAACTGTTTTAGCGTTTAATGAGTTTGTTGTTAATTCCAATACAGCTTTCCCTGAGTACTTTGGAGGGGTTTGATAAAACTGAGTAGAATTTTTGTTTTTAGTTGTAATTTGTTAAGCGAAAACTATTATTAATAAAATTGTGTCAATATCAAAAGATACATTGAGTGAATAAGTACCGTGCAAAAGCAGAAATCCAAACGGTTTAGAGTTTATTTGCTTGCAAATTACAGTCTATTATTGTTTCATCTAACAATTAAACCATACAAGCAATATGAAGGAAATACGTTCATACATTAATATCTACATTTAATGAATGAATTCATGTAATGAACAAATTTCCACGTGGATAGAAGCTCATATCTCAATAGCCCAAAAATATATAATGAGTTGTGTATAAGGTATAAAAATAATTATGAATTCAGTAGCTTAATATTGCATCTGCACAGGCATTTACGAATACATGAAGAAATTGTAAAGCACCCGTATACCCAGATGAAACGAAGCACACAAATACACGCACAGACACTGTTAAAAGTTAATAGAATTTTCTGCCACTTTTTATAGACCAGAAGCTTGTTAATTAGCTTTCCGCTTCCACACTCGTATACCGTTCCTGACACTATTAATAGAAATATTAAAAATCCTCTCTCCTTCCAAAAAAAAACAACAATCCTTACGCAATTATAAAATTTCCAGCAGCTACAAACCTCCCCTCGAACAATTTCGATCGACGTACAAAATAAATCTCACTTGATTGCTAATACAAAAAAATCCCAATTACAAACTGCCATAAAAAAGCAACTTCCAGTATCTCATTTCATAACATCATAGCAACATTCTAAACAATTTAAATTTTTAAATAAAAATCCACCAATGTTCCCATAACTCAGGGGTGGCCAATCCGCGGCCCGCCTTGAACATTTTTCCGTACCGCGAGATAATCATCAGTATCATTGTTATTATATTATTTATGTTTACATGTAAGAGTAATAGTAAACACAATAATAATAACTCATTATATTTCAATTTTTCACTCTGAAAAAGTGCTTATAGTGAGTCTGAATATAATTTATAGGGATATATCTATTATATAAAGCTCAAAAACCACTGACTGACTGACTCACTCACTCACTCATCACGAAATCTCAAAAACCACAGAACGGATTGCAATGAAATTTGGAACATACCTTCCCCTTGGGTCTTAGGTGCTCAATAAGAAAGAGTTTTGAAAAATTCGAAATTTTAGGGGGGGTTTTGGGGGGTTAAAGTATGGGCCAAACTCATCAACGCAGAGCCGAAAATAATTGACCTACAAACTTGAAATTGTGCATGAGCGTTCCTTCTAGGGTATTAGCACCCACTAAGAAAGGATTTTTCAAAATTCGAAATTTTAAGGTTTTTTTTTTACTTTCGATTAAATCGTAGCGAAGCACGGGAACTTTCAGCTAGTAATTTTATATGCGGCCCGCGGAGTTATGATGCATTTCCAAAGTGGCCCGCAAGATGATTTGGGTTGGCCACCCCTGCCATAACTGATAAATACTCTTACAAGAACAAAACTCTCACCAATCGAATCCACAAAAAGAAAGCGCCAGGAAACGTCGTCTTCTTATCAAAGCTACCAAAAAAAAATGTCAAAAAACGTACCACCTAGGGAAAACATTTGTGGCGATTACTCTACCTATAAAAGGATTAACATCCATAGGTATGCATCTCGCGTATAACGGGGCGTTTTGCTTTGAGTGAAGAAACACACAGGAATAAGCTGAGCGGATGAACGGCGAACGGTGAAAGGGGGTAAGCAGAGGATTAAGTCAGTAGTCAGAAGAGAGAAAGGCTCGACGAGCTTGGGAGGAGTTTATGCTGGGGCTCAGACAGGGGCATAAAGGGCTGATGGTAGCTCCTGGTACGCGATAACATCATCCGCAGCTTCAGCAGTTTCTTCCAGAATATACATACATATATATATACATGAACATATTTGTACATATGTAGATACGTATGTATATACATTACATTTACATAAAGTGAGAACACCAGACATCATCCTACGAATTCGACCTCCTGATTTGCACCCAGTCACGCATTTTAATGGACCCTACATTTTAGAAAGCGACGGCTGACATTAAAGACTTTCATTGCGAGGAGGAAGGAATAATCGCGCATCGAGCGGAAGTCACTGAAAGGGGAATCGAGAGAATTCAAACATACTGATTTTGATGAAAGCTTGCTGGATTTTAGAGCGATCTCCGATGAGAATAACAGTATGGTTGATTTGTGCTCGCGTGAATTCTATAGGGTACAGTTAAAGTGATGATTGTTGCATTTCGTGCTTGGTTATAACAAACGGGGGAAAACATTTGAAGTAAATGTTTAGTGGTACAGTGGAGCATGTAAAACATTGTAAATGGAATTTTAAAATGTGCTTTCTTTCTTGTAATAAGTAAATCACTTTTTAATTGGAAGATTAATTTTAATTATCTTTATGTTTTGAAGTTCTGTTTGCATAGTTTTGTGAGACATGTAATACTATTAAATCTGAATGAGGAAACAGTTTTGCATAAAATTAAATTTCATCCCGCTCGTCCAAATGAGACAGTATATTTAATTTAAAAGTAACAACAACAAAAACATTTATATTTCAGAAAAGGAATATTTTTTAAAATCATTCAACATTGTCACGGTGGTTGAAAAATTTCCATGGTACTTTTATTCAGCAAGAAATATGCAATCTATCTACTCAGAAACAGCGAAATAATTAACTACTGTAAAGTGAACACGATCCTGCAAGCTAGAAACCATTAAACAGTCCTTGAAACCGAATGACGAACTTGGTTAATCATTCTACACTTTAGTTTCCTCGTCGAAAGTCGCCAAGTGGATAAGAGCTATGCGTGAAAAACTAGAAGAGCCTCTTCTCTTATCCAAAGAGGAAGTGCTTTCCTCCTCACAAGAATATCAGTGAAAAATTGTATTACACTATATTTCGTCTCTTAAGTCGTACTATATAGAAGCGCATAAACTTTCATTAAATCGATGATTTCTAGTCGAGAATTCTCCTTAAGTAACGTAGTGGCGAAATTTATTCGATTCCATTAGAAGTAGTCTCTTCCATTCAGAGATAAGTTTTCCGAATTAAGTCGTGAAATATGCACTACCCTTTGTGAGAAACTTTTATTTTCTGTGTCGTCGGCTCTTTCGTCTCTCTTTCTTCCACTGCTATGGTCTCCTTGCGTGTATTTAACGCTTTTCGATTACAACGGGATGGGGTTGGGAACGATGGAGAGGGTCTCAAACCCTCGGTAGAAACGAATGAAACGGAAGTGAGGGCAATAATTTCCAGAATTATACGTTCGTTTATCCTGGAGAAGTGTAGATTGCTACGTTATCTTTCTCTGGGATTTCCGTACAAGTAACACTGGAGAAACGAATACTCTGAGAGTCGAAATCCAGTTGCTTGAACTTTTGTTTAATTGTATCGTTAAATTTTCCTGAGGCTTCTTGTGCTTTTTGATTTTGAGATTTATGATTATAACTTTGGATTCTACATCAACCTTAACAGGGTTTGGAAATAATATAATCCTTTGAGGCATTAACAAATCGGGGAAACTTAAACCTCTTTAATGAAGATCATTATCTTAAATCTTCGTGTACATTAATATCTACAGGATAACTTTCGATGAAGTATTTCTTTAATTTTAAATTTGCTGAAGTAATGGAAAATTGTAATGAATATTTTTACCTTGGCGAATGGGTGAAATTTTTAAATTACACTCTGAAGAATCTAAGAGTACATGAACTTGATGTGAAATTTCAGATAAGAAAAGTGTAGAAGGTTCGAGTCTGTGTGGAATTCATTAAAATGCATGGCTATTTTTAAACATAGGACTAGGTAAATATACCTATGATCACAGACGAGAGGCACTAGTAAACTGTACAATTTATGGGGTTCAGCGTCCACGGAACTAAAGTGCTGCTAGCAGAAAATTCTCAAGGAATTTTTACTGAGCTACTATGTAACATGTTAAAAATTGATAAATTGGAGCAAAATGTCTTTCAATCACAATGTCATCATAGAACAAGACAACATTAAATTATTATTTTTTAAATAGCTTTTAACCCATTTGCATCATATGACAAATTCAAAAATATATCTTTACTATCAAATTTCTATATATTAACTCTAAATCTAACAGTATTTCAAAAAGTGTCTAAATGGGTTAAAAGCTATTACAAATATGTAATTATTAACAAGACTAATAAAAGACGAAAAACAATTATGTGGATTATATGCTGTTGTATAACTTTTCATCTTCAAAAGGAGAAACTTTTGCAATTTATGTTCTTTTATTAAGGCTATGCTTTAAAATTTCATTAACCCAGAGTATCAAACGAGACTCGGCTTGTAAAAGTCAATTAAAAAATTAGTGTTTAACAATAATTACACTGCAAGTATCACAAATATTGCATTATTTTAAATACCGTATGAAACTATATGCAAGTCAATCGTTTGCTGAACAAGAAAATCCTCTTTCAGAATAGAAGTTTGTAACTACAACACTGCTGACTATTTTGGAGTTCGTATGTACCGCAGCCGCCCACGCTATTACTCGAAACTATCTTTCCTCCTTTTTATACATCCTTCTGTATTTCTTTTGTCTGGAGAGTCAAATTATAAAGTTGGTCGCGTTAACAATAGGAGGAAACGATAATACAAACAAAAATGTTATATGAAAAATTGCAATTTCCAAGGAAGGGAAGACCTTTTCGGAGAAGTAGGTCGCGAAAGAAATGTCCTCGAATATTCGAAATTCTGCTTTCCCACTGTGCTGAAATTCAATGTACAATCGTCCAATTTTGAAAAGGAAGAATTATTTGCCTTCAAAAGAAATCTCTCTCTCTGAATCTCTTAAACTCGACAAATTTCAAATATTTTTCTACTATCAAGAGCACCAACATATACAAATAATTTGATCGTTTTTATCCTTGCGTATCTATATCATTCTATAAAATATTACATAATTATTCTCAATTATTATTATACAAATTTTATTGTTCTACCGCATCCTTTCTTTTTAATACGTTGAACGCCAACCGTATTTCGTTCTTTTCACTGTTTCTACTGAAGCGAAATTTTTTCTATTAAATTCACATCTTTATACAACAAAAACTTTAAAAATATAGATAGATAGGTATTCGGCACACCTTTATCTTTTAAACGCCAATATTTAAATATACAGTATGTCTGAAATTTCATAAATATTGCAATTTCAAAGTGACATAAAATTTCATAGAATTCAATAGCGCCGGTCACCGCCGACCCCCACGACAGTCAACGTGTTAATTATCTTATAAAAAAAACTTCTACTAGTACTGCAATTCAATAACATAGGCGGACTCTAATTTTTTGAATTCTACATATCCATAGTTTTGAAAATATTACAGAAACACTTTAACGATAATATTTCAATTTAATGTGAAAGCACAACTTGAATCTTATGCAGTAAAAAGTAAACTTCGTGAACCCGATGAAAGATCGTTATATATTCCACTTACAATATTTCGTCAAAATTCTGACTGGTTTTCCCATCACAAGTCTCGAAACATCCTACATATAAATCTACCATCGGTAGAATATGAGTTTGAACATTTCCGAGGAGAATGTCAAACCGAGCAGTGTCGTTTCGACAAGGACACCGAAAGTATACGATGCACGTTCGCCGAGTGCTCTTTGAAGCTTGAGAACTTCGAATACTGGATAAACTTGCTCTTATATAGTTCATGCCGCCGAATTCAATACATAACGTGTGTATATATGTACGTGTATGTGTGCATGTTCATGTCTACCTACGTCTGCTCTATTAGGCGAGACATTCACTTCAACGGATTGAGTTGAAATGGAACATTACGTCCGGCGCTCGCCTTTAACCGCGAAATGAGTTTTCCTCTCGTCGAAATCATATTTGACCTCTAGCCTGACCCAGTCCATCGACCAATCATATTCTCTCATTTCAATGGAAAAGACAATGCTGAACGAGAACAATTTCGTGAATATCCGATACGGATTTTCCTCTGGGTAGTATATACGAGAATATGACTAGAAAGAATACCGGGCGACAGACTCTGTGTAAGTTTTAATAATAAATTTTACAATTGTAAATTCTCGACGTTTGTAATTTATGAATTTTTCATTGGAAATTAATAGATTTTAATAAACTAACCGTTCAGGAAATATTCAGAAGACGGAGGATATCGTAGAATTATTGCAGAATTTCATCATTTCAACGTTGCACGAGTGCGGTTTAATCTCTGATACCCCAATAACTGTGACATCCATTCCGGTAGAAATTTATTGCTGTCAATATGGAATAGTTTACTCGCGTCACCGACGTAGTCAAATCAATCGTTCCGAAAGCATTAAACCCTATATCGGTTCTAAAATTCGTATACTGTCACATGATAGCTATAAAATCCCCCGATATGAATGACTTTCAATATCGTCCTCGTTCGGACGCAAATCCGCCACGTAATTCCCATTTTACTTATAAAAAAAAAGAAACTCTCACGTATCAAATTTAATCCCGATATTTCGAACTTTCCTAGCACGATGGAAATTCACTCTCTACACGCGCGAGAATCCAAAAACTACATTCCCTCCGTTCTTTTGTTCTCCACGAAGCGAATCCGAGCCAATGGCAGAATAAGCTATTATATATTTTTTTTTTTCACTTCTTTTTATTATTTCCTTTTTCCATCAATCTATCGAACCTTCAACTTCTCGTAGATAAATCACATCGTTCAGTTTGAACGTCGTTCCGTCCGTCTCGTTATGATTCGTATTTCTACAAGTTGATTTAAAAAATACACAAAGTGCTGATTGCACGAACGAATCTGATTAAACGTCATATGGTGAGCGAGAGTGTACGGTATTTTTCTACGTTATATAAAACACCCTCGAGACGAATCCTGCTCGGACACGTTTTTGAATCTTCTGGTGACGTTCTTCCTCCCTTTCCTCTTTGCATGGGGAAGACCGAGGTGGCAGGTGTACATACGTAATTGTGTACATAAAAATAACGCCGACGATGCAATCAAATCAGCTCGGCGGATGTGGGGTCATTGCGTTTAAATCGCTCCGTAGTCTTCCCCTGATTCGATTTCCGCGCGAGCCTCGAGGATGCGCCCTCGTGGACTTCCGGAGTCCACGCTCGAGACGAGGCGTCGAGTTGCGTGCTAACGAAGCGACGTTGTTTGTTAATCGAGACGGCTACACGAACTTCTCTTGCTCTTCTTTTTTTTTGTTTCTATTTTTTTCCTTTAACCTCTTGCGCTATTTCGACGTACAATATACGTCATTGGTAATTTTTTTCTATACTGAGACTGACGTACAGCGTACGTCTCCTGAATTTTCTGCGCTACTGTACTCCTTGCTTAACACATTTTATTGCTTTTCACATTGGTAATATTTACTGATAATTCTTTACTGTTAGATTAGGACAAGAGCATAAAAGCGATATTCAATGGTGAAATTAGTGCAATTACACAGAACTGCATCTTTCAATAAAATTATATGAAGTTTTTATGTATTTAGTTTTATAGCGATATATCAAATTAAAACCTAGTCAGTATAATAATTAGACTGCGGATGTTTATGCAAATTTCGAATTTCACAAATGCAGGTGAGACACGAGAACCTATCCAGGGATTAATTGCACTCGATTTATATTACAACAAATACCATACTTTGGATATTTTAGATATATTTTTATATTATGTTCTTTTTGTATATTTTAGCCGTATCTAATTTGTCATAAATGCATAAAAATCCGCAGTCTAATAATAATAGTTTTATTGTTATTTTTAGTAAGCATTATCTTTATTCTGATTTCTAAAATGGAAAGTGAGAGTGAAGGTAGTAATATCATTAATCTTCCACATGTATACAAATGAAATGAAATTTTTGTTGTATATATATACAATATATAAAATATTAATATATATATTTTTTTGAAGCTTTAACAGAAATTATTCCAAGTAAAAGCTCATTTGGAATTTCTTTGGGTGGGATGGGCACACATTTCTGCTAATTAATTGATAGCGCAAGAGGTTAACATCCTGTCGGCTGTCTTTTCTCTGAATTTCGTATTTAACACGTTGACTGCCGTGGGAGTCATCGATGACTGGCGCTATTGAATTCAATGAAATTTCATATGACTTTGAAATTGTAATATTTCCGAATTTTCTAACACATTCAATGTATAAATACTAGTTTTCTGGAGATAAAACCGTGCTGAACATATATCTATTTGTGTCTTTAACCCTTTGAGGACGACGGGCGAATACATGTGGTCGGAGAGAAGATTTAATCAACGCATATGGGTGCATGTAGACACGAATATTATTGCGCAAATAGTGATTTATAACTTGTATACATTAAGACAACGATTTTCTGATAAAAAATATTTTTCGATCGTCAAGTAAATGATTATCTCTGAATTTTCGAAATAGTCTCCGTCCGCAAATGGTTAACGTTTCTGCTTTACGAAAATGGAATTTTAATAGGAAAAGTATCACTTCGGTAGAAATGACAAAACAAGTGAAATACCAGCAGCATTCAACGTGTTAACACTAGAACTATGAAGGTGGTTAAAATGATTCGTTCCCCATTTTATCTAAAATCTTTTCAGGCTTATAGGAGAGCCATAGAGTAGATATTATACGTCCATCTTATAAAATATGAATTTCTGAGTTAATCATTTTCTCTGCCTTTCGATTCCTTCTTTTCTAAAGAATTTATTTAATGTAGTGAAATATCATATATTTAACGCCGGTAATTCTAGCTAAATGACGAGTACAATTCATCATTGGGTTTTTGAGACATACAGTACAATAACGAGCTATACTTACCATGCGATCAAAGTTACTTGAATATGATGTGTTGAATGTGATAATAATTAATTTAATTTAAAATATCTAAATTATTGAAAATGATAATACTTTTTTACTAATGTAAATATCACAGATCAATAAAACATGTTTACTGTTAGAATTTCTTGGTACAAGTCATGGGCAAATTGTTATTAGTCAGTAAGATGTCATTCTTAAAAACATTTAGTATGAACATTGATCAATATAAGTACACCCAAATCTTTTTTTTACACGGTAGATACGTTCCTTAGAAAACCGTGCAAAAAAAATAGTGCGAAAAAATACATGCGACATATGGTTTTGTGGATATGTTCCACAACTTTAAAAAATCGTTTAAGATGAATGAACTCTAAATTTTCCTCAATAAAAATAAAATGGTTGTTTCATGCAAAATGTTTCATCATTAAATCTTGCCGGAAGAGGTTAACACTAGAAGTACTGGAGTTAAATACACTGAATAGTTTGGAAAAAGAGGAGTCAAAAATGAAAAAGATGATCAATTAAGTATCAATTAGACTTTATAAGTTATAAGTGTAATATAGGGTTTTCCAATAGGGACGGGTCGATGTTAACAATCGGTTACGGCCATGTTTTTTTCGCGACATTGACAGAAGTGTCAAATGTTTTATTTCTTATTTTGTCAATGATGCAAAATCATCATGGCAAGTTACACGATAGAACAGCAAGTCGAAATGATAAAACTTT
This sequence comes from Cerceris rybyensis, assembly GCA_910591515.1. Taxonomy (NCBI): domain Eukaryota; kingdom Metazoa; phylum Arthropoda; class Insecta; order Hymenoptera; family Crabronidae; genus Cerceris; species Cerceris rybyensis. The sequence continues at coordinate 21,389,698 of OU342790.1, forward strand.
ATTATCAAAATGTGTGTACGTTAATACAAACGTTGCCCGCGTTGCACCAATTTTACGGCAGATGCGGTGGCCCTTCAAAGTCAACTCTTCGACGTTTGGTAGCCAAATTCGAGACGACCGGTTCCATAAACAATCAGCCAACATCCGTGCGTCAAAGGAATGCCAGATCGGCCAAGAACATCGCCACTGTTAGTGAAAGTGTTAAGGAAAACGCGATGCAGTCAATTCCACGCCGTGCACAAGAACTTGGCCTTTCGCAGACTTCAACTTGGCGAATTTTGAGCCGAGATTGGGGTCTGCACCCGTACAAGATCCAACTGACCCAGGAGCTCAAAGTTAACGACCATAAACAACGCCGTTTGTTCGCTAACAGGGTTTTGGAGTGTTTGGAAGAGGAGGTGACGTGAATTGGCCACCAAGATCGTGCGATTTGATCCCACTGGACTTTTTCTTGTGAGGTTTTTTAAAGTCACAGGTCTATGCCAATAAGACGCAATCGACTGATACCCCCAAAACCAACATAACCGAAGCCATCGCTCAAATTCAGCCGATTCTATGCGGCAGAGTCATCGAAAATATGACCTCTCGGATTCGTGCCACTCTGCGAAACCGCGGCGGACATTTGAACGATATCATACTCCACACATAATGGCATACATAAGCCTTTCAAATAAAAAAAAAATTTCGTTAATACCTCACAGCTTGTTTTATTCCATTTCAACATCGACCCGCCCTTATTGGAAAACCCGTTATTTATTGCATAGTTTCTTTATCAATTTACGGAGTTTTCATGATTGTCACACATACACTATCGTGCATAAGTATTTGGACACTTCCTCATTGTTAGAAATGCGTGAAATATTCGTTAAGTAAAACGATATAACATAGTTTTGGCTTCTGATCTTGTCTCAGATAACCATATATGGTTTAAAAATATCGATGAACCTAATATTTGACATCACTTATTATAAATGAGCTAAAACTAAAAGCGAAGTTTCCAATCTCTGCAATAAATTAGTGGACTTATTTACAATATGCCTGGTATGAAATTCAAGAAGAAACAATGAAAAAACTTATTGCCAGACAGCCGCGAGTAGTGGCTGCTGTTATTGTACAATAATTTCGTTAAGCAATGTTTAATAATTTTTAATCATTTAATACAAATATTTTTACAATATATTACACCCTCGATCTTCTATACTGTAATAACTAGACTGCGGATTTTTATGCATTTATGACAAATTAAATACGACTAAAATATACAAAAAGAACATAATATAAAAATATATCTAAAATATCCAAAGTATGGTATTAGTTATAATAATTATTAAGTGCAATAAATCCCTAGATAGGTTTTCCTGTCTCACCTGCATTTTTGAAACTCGAAATTTGCATAAACATCCGCAGTCTAGTAATAACATTTATTGCTATTAATTATATCTAAAAATCTCGAAATATATAAGCAGTTTAACCCTTTGCGGACTAGCGACGCATATATGCGGTCTGAGAAAAAATGTAATTATAGTTTATCGCTGTATGTATACACAGTTAAAATTGCAAAATTCAGATACGACCGATGAGATATAATTAAAAGTGGTGTAATTTATAATTCATATACATTAGCAGTCCAAATTTCTAATAAAAAAGGTGGTTTTGGACCACCAATTAAATGATTATGTGTCAATATTCGAAAATGTCTCCGTCCGCAAAGGGTTAATAAGATCGTATTGAGTGTCCAAATATAATACTTATTCACGGTAGTATACATATATTATATAATAAATAGTTCTAGGAATTGCGTGAATTTAAATTTAGCCTGACCAAGTTCAAGATTTTAACTTTTAAGTTCATATAAACTATAGCTCCCTTATGGTCACTTTACCGGGGTCCTATAATTTCAGACGGGTCCTGAATCACCGAGATTATAATATAGGTATCATGCGGGAACAATCCTCTCCTATTGTGCTTAAACTACAATGGTATTATCGCGCAGGATCTGCAGTTTTAGGTAGATTCAGACCCACTGAGGATTTAATATGCGCATCGCATGAGAGAAATTTTCTAGAGTTAACTATAGAGAATTTGATCTTGTTCCCCTGTCAAGAAGCTTCGTCCGCTTTGTCGGATTATCTGAACATTCTTCGACAACCTTTTAATATATTCATTCTCATTGTTAAATTGAAATGCGAATTAGCACGTTTATTTCGTCTGAGACTCGCTGTTTTAGATGGGTTCAAAATCGTCGAGGATATGGTGCACATATTGCTGCACCTTTGGGATGTAGGAGACGCAGTAACGCGTAACTGAATTAACGCAAGATTTACAAACAGACAATGTTGGTGCAGAGTTTCGCTGAGCGGTACACCTACGTATACCATGGAATCTTTCCGTAATACATTCACGGCAAATGACATTCCAGGCGGTTGTTTGTAAAATACTGCGAAGTTTAACTAATAATAGGTGCAACATTCAAGACGATATCACGACAGAGAAATTCTCCGCACCTGGCAACGAAGAGATTAAAACATTTGCTCGCTGTTTATGAGACTTGCAACGTCACTGGTAATATTCTGTTTAAATGAAATTCCTAATACGTTTTTTGCGTGTCTTTGTTGATTGTCAAAATAAAAAATTTAGTAAATAAAAAAGTAATGGTTCGAGAGGACAAAATCGGATATACTGTGACTTTGTTTTGCGATCGTATTTGATCACATTGCTTCAAAATAACGTGCTATATCACAGCAAAAATCAAGTGTTTAGGTATAATTTATTTAACACCGTTGTATAATTTGTTCATCAAACATAATAAAAAGTGTTAAAGATATTTGATGGTAAAATTATTACATTTAATGAGAGTGTCTATCTGTAAGCTGATTTAATCCCAAACTAAAAGAATAATGTAGGATTTTTTATAACAATATATAATTACATATATTGAATAAATACAAAAACGATTCTCCATTCAAGGAATTTATAGACTAAACAGAAGATTCTCTGCAGTGCAGGGGAGAGTCATATAAACAGTTTATGTTGCTAACATTAACTCTACTTTTTTTATCGTGCCCACTCAGTCTGTTCTAGACCCAAAACGTATAAACTACATTTTATCTTGCCTTCCAATAAAGTAATTTTTAATTCAAAGTATACGGATTTATTTTAATACATATTTCCAATAAATAAGTTTATACATTTTATTAGAAAGAGATCCGAAAAGAAAAATATTAAAGTGTTACAACATACGAATAAAAAACTTGCGTATATTCGCCGTAATAACATCGAATAATTCTTCTAAAAAAATACTACTTTGACTACTTCCGCTATTAAACGTCCCACCGACGAAGAATCGTATATCAAACCGAAATCTTTCTTTTAGTTGTCGCAGATAATTACGTTACAGTTACCATTAACCATGGTAATAACAGTAAAACTTCCATTGGATTCCGTAATATTTCTATAAAACTTTCTCTCAGGCAATTACGTGAGAATTATACGTGATCTTAAAACCGCACCTGGCACAATTGGGAAATTAATGGGTAAGGAGAACGACGTGGTAAGTGACATCGGTGTCGATTCAAGATGTAATCAGTCGACTATGCAGCTTCTGGAATTACCAATTGCGACCATTCTATATATATACCGAAGATAATCGTTTAACGTCATAGTCCCCGTTCGTCGATATTCAATGATTTATTGGAAGTGTATCGGAAAAACTATCGTTTCTTTGCTTCGAACTGCGAAGGAACACCGTACCGTTAAATATGGGGAAAAGTTCAATCGCGAGCGTAAAGATCTGAGAAACTGTTATTAGTCAATACGCTACGAGAAAACTGCACTTTCCGTATAGTCATATACTTTATACCGCAATTACCTTCTAGGACTTTATCTCCGTCGAGAAAGTTTTGATTGCGATGCACTGCAATTACGGAGATTCCGCGAGAGTTTATTGCCGACAATCTATAAAAGCGTGATGGCTAATGATTTGTCGCTTTATTGGCTACCTAGTTCCCTTGCAATTCTTGATTGCTCCTTTCTATCCGTACCTACTTGCGCGCATTTTCCCGATAACGTTGATGAAACATCGATAACTGTTAGAGTAAATAAAAAATATGTTTGATATTACAAAAAAGTGATGTTCCATCCTACATTGAATTTGACAATTTTAACAAAGATCTCGTTAATGTCGTATTATAATGTAATTATCACTGGCATTGATGTGCAACGAAGAATCTAAATAGAATGGTGAATGAAATATGTAAACTAGACTCTCATTCCTGTCGGATACTTTTATACATATATCATCGGACGAAAATAAAATGAAGGAAGACGCGACACAAATAGTCAGCTGTCTCGGCCATTTCCCTAGGATCAGACCGAAATGTTATGTGCGATTCGTATTACCATTCCTTGCATCGTTTCATACAAACGTGCCTAGAAAGTATATTCAGTATAGTTTCCACAGACAGTTACGCGCCAAAGGAACGATCGAGGGTACAAAAAGTCGCGGCGGAGAAATGTGCAAGAACAGAAATTGCCCAGATTCACGTTCTATGGTGAAGGAAAAATTTACGTGAAAAGAACCGAAACTAATGTCTGAATAGCATTGTAGTTGAAAACATTAGTAATTCCAAAAACACTATACTTTTTTGTTCATTTCGAAAGAAAATAATCGTTTTATAAATAATTTCATAAACGTACACTTCAATTTGACTTTGAATTTCCTCCTGACACCTTTCAATCAAATATCCTGCAACCGGGAAGTCACTTCTTACATTTCCCAATAGATTTTTCAATTATAATTAGATTCGTTATCGAGGAACTGGTTAAGCGAGATACGAGCTTTTTCCCTCCCCGTAACGTTCTACATGATTATTCATGAAATATTCAAGCAAACCGTGTCGATATGTTCGTTATAAATAACATCAATCTGGAAAAGGAACATTACACGTCGTCCATCGTATCAATCATTAATAACACGGATCAACACAAAATTTGACTTTGACTTTAAAGTATAAAATTTCGATAGTTTAGGTCGTAATTAGACGAAAAAAATATATATGGCATGAAAAAGTTTGCTTTTCTATCTAGAAGACCGTTTGAACGATATTTTTCAAAATGTGTGGTTTTAATTTTTAATTGAAGATGAAACCATACAAATAAATATGTTTATCATTTTTATTAAGTTTTACTATCAAAATAGCTTACAAAAAAGTGGAAAATAATTTAAAAGTGCACGCTTTTACTTTTTCTTTTATGTTCATAAGTAATTTCTCTTGATAAACCCCAGATCTAGTCTCCCATCATATTTTCATTGTGTTGGCCTTGATAACGTTGTTCGAAGTTCATAATGTCCTGATGAAATCGTTCTCCTTGCTCTTCTGAATACGCTTCCATGTTGTTTTTAAATTTATCTAAATGAGCATGCGTGGACGTAAAAACCCCACTCTGATCTCACGGTATTTTTGAATATGTTATAATTAATTAAAATTTATAAAAAAATTCGAAAATAAGCGTTATTACTATAACAATCACAAAAGCAAACTTTATATAAAAAAAGGTATTTTCTTTTCATTTTTATACATAATTAATCGAAAAATCATAAAATAAACTTTAGGACAAAGAACGAAATTTTTTTTGTAGAATCGTGTAATGAGCGCTGTATTCTGACATTAAATTATATCTAAGTATCCAAAGACACCAATACTCGGAACTTCCCTCTCAAGTTACAACAGAAACGATCAAAACAGTCCAATAATTATTTAGCAATTATTAACACTAAACCTACCAAGGCGGTCAAAAGACCGATTCCAAAATATTTTCTAAAAAAGATCTAAATTCATAGAGTAGCCATGAAGTAAATATTCCACTTCCATCTTACAAAAGCAAAATGAGTTAATTAATTATCTTCTGTATCTCGCCACTTCTCTTTGTGTAAGGTCGTTATTGCGTATATTTAGATTTTAGTAGATATAACGTCGATAGGTTTAGTGTTAATGTCTCATTATTAAATATTCTACCATCTCAATTTTGTAAACATATCTGACAAAGAAACTTCACAACAATCGTGCAACAGTTAACCATTGAATAGAGATCCAAGTAGGTACCAATAGTTCACCAAAGATACAATAACACTCCAAACCGTATCCATAACGATACTCCACCCCTACTTCCGTTCGCCATTTACGTCACCTTTTTCCCCATCACCGGTTGCGGTTTGAATTTAATAACTCAGCGTCATTGAAATCAAGCTGATCGCTTTAACGCTTCCTCTTCCCGGTGTCTCGTTAAGAGCCGTTGTCGTTGTTCTCGACTTTCACGGATTAGTAAGGTGCTCCAAAGGCGATGTTACCAAGAACAATGGGTGCCGGATTAACGGGCTTCGGTGCAAGGTATCCAGGCTCTTCGTGTTAGAAGGCGACGAGGTGGTATAGAGTAATTAACACGACATCGCTACTATTACCGCCGTTATTCTGTATATGTATGCCTGCTCGCATAACCCCTGTAACTTCAACGACATGTAGATCTGAACAGGTATGGATGCAACATTGAGAGCGTGTTACATCAAGTTACGGTTTCCCATGGCGTCCGATTGACGCACCTGATGAGAAAGAAAAGAAGCCGGCGTTGTTGGGAGAACCTTGAACTTGCGTTTTTTCTTGACGGCTTTGTTACGAAGGAATTAAAGTGGAGGAAAAGAATACAGTGGAATGAAGAGATAGATAATTCTCCTGCACAATGTCTATGGGGGTTCATGTACAATTATTTGCAAATGAGAGATTCTATCTGCATTGACGACATGACTCTGTGCAGATGATTTTTGGAGACTATGAGGAGTAAAGACTCGTAATTTTTTGGGACGAATTCTGTAATCGTTTGCTTCTACATAATTTTGCTTATATAGTAATTATATCATAGTTTCGTTAAGATGATAGATTCTGAGCGAAATAGCAAAGCAGTTCAAATAGAAAAGTTCAGATAAAAAATGGTTTTTAGGATGTACAGTAGTTCTTTCCTTATTATCGATGGTACGATCTACTCAGATAACACGGCGGAATAAATACAATATTTATTCAGACTTCAAACCAACAGAACTACGGTATACGTATTACACGAGTGAAATTTCCTCAAACTCGATGGAATTGAAATGTCAGCCGTCAAGTCTCAATTCATGTCTTATCCCATCACCGTGAAAGCTTCTAAAAACTGTTTTCAATCAGAAATATTGTAATAATTTAAACTTCAAGATGGAAATATAATCGCGTAGCAAAAAAATGTCCTTAAAAGATGTACTCCTCGTGAAAATAAGAGTAACAAGATGATTTGAACGTTACAAATTGTTAGAACTGCAAAGTGCAAAGAATATAATCCACCAATGACAGAAATTATTCCACTCGAATTCTTTCTCTCAGGGTAACAATAGTTCTACCGAGAGCCGTGGGCGTTGGATTAATGGGCTTAGAAATGAAGGCGGTGAAACCGTGCAGAATAATTTAACATGACGTCCCTAGCACCAGTGGTCATCCTCCGTCAGTCCTCTAATCCTCGAAATGTATATATAACCGATGTTACGAAACAGAGCATAAGCAATGCTGGTACATGCAGTAAATTACCCTATCGTCCATTTCGAATACATGTATGCTCGCAGATGAGTTAGTGCAAGTCGACAACCTGAATCAAATGTTATCTGGGGTTTTGCTTCAGCAAAATCGCCTTTTTTTGCTATATTCTACTTAAACTTCATTAACCCCTTGCCGTGCTATTACTTTTATGACTGAATGTGCAATAACTTTTAATTAATTACCGAAATAACAATCTAGCCCCTAATTTCGGAGATAGTATAATATATCACTTAACATAATATTGAATAGCATGGAATTAATTTTATTTTATCAAGACTCACTGATATTTTTATTTTAATAATTTTTGGAGCATTTCAAAATTGACGATTCCATTTATCGCGTCTAGAGCAACAGTCGTTATTGTATGGCAAGGGGTTAATCGGCTAGTTTATTGAATATGTAACGAGAAATATGAAATTATAAGTCCTATAAGAACTAGCAACTTATACGCGCAGGTAATTATGACAGTGTTCAGAGTCATTTCTTCTTTGATTTCAGATATTTACAATTTTATTTTAGGTTGCAAGTTGAGTTTTATCTAATAAGAAAATTGTCAAATTCGTTAAATAGTTCAATTATCTTTCAGTTTCAGAAAGTCGTTATACTACATTGTAACATAGGTGTTTCAGAGTAGCGAGTGATAAGGGATAAGTTCAATTTCTCAAATTATTGTCTTCTACTTATGAAAGTAGCAGTCAATAATTTCTTAATAATTCCTTAAATTATTGACTACTACTTTCATAATTATCAACGCATGGGTTTTCCATTCTATCAGATAAGACTAATTGTAAGATTACTTTCCGTATAAAGATCGTTTAGGGAAAGAGATTAACATGATCTCTTCGTTAATAAAATTTTTCCTCTTATTAAATCTATCTCAGCAATTAATTCCAGTTCACCTATTCACCACTGATCTACGTAACATGACGTTCCAATTAAGATAATATTTTCCAAATGTTCTGCCCGTCTTCGATTCCCGAAAAATTCCTCACTGCTATTTAAAAATGGTAATACAATTACAATTTGCAACCACTCATTTAAGGTAAGAAATCTAGGTAGAAAGCAACGTAATTTTAATTCCTATAAAAGATCCATATCCATGCATACATATACGTAGAATGCGAGAACGTGATAGAATAAATGCGAGAGATAGCGAGGGAGAGAGAGAGAGAGAGAGAGAGAGAGAGAGAGAGAGAGAGAGAGAGAGCAACGAAGGAGCGTGTATGTGTGAGAGAGAGTGAAAGAGGGTTGTAAGACAAAGTGCCTGCGAGATGATAAGGGTGTATGACTGTATCTATTTGTGTGTGTGGGGTGTAGGGCCTTCGGAGGAATCCGGATGCGTAAGAAGGTCCAGAGTACGTTTTAACGCGACAGTGAATAGAGACCCGAGTCGAAATATTGAACCTCATTTGAACCTTTTACTACCCAACATTTAGGAAGTAAAAGTACAGAAATAGGTCTAAATTCAATGTAAAATACATAAATTTATACAATGTATAAATTTCCCTTTATGCCATCTTAAGGCGCAAGATAGGATGTCAATTTCAACCACCGTTGAGGATTTACATCCTATCCAGTCCCAAGTCGAAATATTGAACCTCATTTGAACCTTTTACTACCCAACATTTAGGGGATAAAGGTTTTGGTGATAGCTAAATAGGAGTATCATTTTACTGATTGTGAGAAGGAGTTACAGCTTTAAATTAGGAGTTTTAGTATTGAGAAGTATCATATTAGGTTCAAATAGGAGTAAATACCATGAAAATAGGTTCAATATTTCGACTCGGGGGAGTTACGGGTTTAAATTAGGAGTTTTAGTATTGAAAAGTATCATATTAGGTTCAAATAGGAGTAAATACCATGAAAATACGTTCAATATTTCGACTCGGAGAGTTTATCCTAGCGTCACAGCGAACAGAGTATTCTTCGGAGTTTAACAGCGAAAAGTGATCCAGCGAATAGCATAGTATATTTTTTGTATATTTAGTGTGTCCAGTGTGTTTTAGTGTATCTTTGTTTTTATTTCATATTTCATATTATTGCTTATATCCTTAATAAACTATTTATTATTCTTTATTGAATAATAATTCTCACATCTATTAATTATTTTCTCTAGACTATTCTCATATAGCTGTTTCTACATCTTTCTAGAAATTTATTCGTACGAAGAATAGATTCTTGCAAACAATCCGAGTGTAAATTAACCACTTGCTGTATGTTTGGAAGCGAGGAAGCAGCGTCTCCTAATTAACTCTGCATGGCTGTTACGTTCTCTCGATCTATGCAACACTCGGGGACACGATGTAAAATCTGTGGCATCGCGCCTAGCTCGGTCGTGTTAATGATAGCACAGTAACATCAAACAGCTGAATAACTAGAATAACTGCCACTATGCGCAACATAGATGTTACGTCTGTACGTTAAACCAGACCGACGAATATGGACGTTCTGTTATTCATGGTGAAATGTAACGTACCGGTTACGATGCAAGTTATAATGTTTCCTATTTGACGTACCAATTATTCGAAAATTTCATTAATGCTAAACCTAACGATAAAATAGGAATAATTGATTCTTAACCCATTTGCATCACGAGCGCATATATGCGCGCATTTTTTCTGGTCACTATCGTCGCAATGCATTTATGCATTTACATTGTGAGTGAATAGTAACACATACGAACAGTCTAAATTATTTTTACAACATTTGTCGATTAAAGTACAATATCAGTTTCTGAAATGCTGTTGGACTTAGATTTAATATAAAGAAAATTGATAGTAAAGATATATTTTTGAATTTGTCATGTGATGCAAATGGATTAACATCCATTGAAAATTTTCTCTTTGTAATTGTATCATTTTTAAAACTTTTTACGTCTATTTTAGAAACGCGTAGAAAATTAAATTAGAGCGACAAGCTTGTCCACTTTGTACCTCATTTTTAGTTTTATTGTACGTGATTAATTTTTGCTATGGTAAAATAATGTGTAAATTATGAAGAGCACTTTAAAATTCTAATGTAAAATCGATTTTATTTAGTATGTAAAAAGTATTAATTTGTATTGATCATCGACGATAATGAATCAGTTTTTGATGTATGCGAAATATATTTAAAAATTGATTTGAACTAGAGCAGAAGCTTTGAGAATTTGCTCTCATTGTCAGTTTACGTAGGGATACATAGAATATAGCGAATATTATATTCAATGTTTAAAGCATAATGGAAATTAATAGATCGTAACAATATTTTAATCACGTCAAATTTCCTGGATAATGACGCAGCCATTTGCAAAAGGGTTCGCTCAACATATATCATTTCATCTGCACAAACAACGGTCATTTGTCTTCATTAGCGATCGATGATTCACAACTGACACTGTGGATTATGCCTCGATGACGAGGCTGATGAGAAAAATTTGTAAAGTTGCAAAATTGAAAAATTAATAAATTCGCGCGCATGTATAATAGAATAGAAATGAAACTTCTAGTTGGAAAAAAATGTTCTATTGATAGATAAGTAAAAGAACAAATGCAAAGAATAAAATCTAAATTAATGTGTGAAAATGATTTTTAAATTGCAAATTCTATCATCCTATTGCACAAATATTTCAGCATTATCTGCTTCGTTAAATTACGTTAAAAAATACGTTAACTCGTTAAATACACTTGACTTTTTCATCATAATAAACATTTTATCGATTGTATTTCCATTAGAAATTTAACAATGATTTTCAGGCATAATTGAATTTTTGGATATTCCCGATTATTAATTATCGTGAAATAAAAATTAACAATCAGTGATAAAACAGCTTCACTAATTAAAATTAAGTAAGTAACGAAAAATCGAAAAACAATTTGAACGACGCAAAGTTAATAGCAATTCTGTCTTTAATTGGAAATAATATAGCAGTATAATTGTTTTTGGCAGTATTTCGTGCTTTCATTCGACTGTAGCTTAAAATGTACAATTCGGCTGAATTACCTGCGAAAGCACAAGTTGTAACGTAATTTATAATTGTGACGCAGATATACGTTAAAGTCCAATTCAATTTAATTATTATGAAAATTCATGTGTGTAATTTCCTCCCTGTACACAGAAAACCGTCATTACGATTACCAGAAGGAACGATTATCTATACGCATGTAAATTCAGTGATTTTGATAGTACGCTACGTGGTAATGCGACCAAACGTAGCTAAATAGGTATCTTCGATACAGTTGTACATATAGCTGTATCAATATCGCCATTTGATACCTTGGAAATACCAGATATACCCGCTTCCAAATTGCCCTTAATGAATTTCAGGTGACAGACATCAGATTCCAAGGATAATTTACCTTAAATGTTTGTTGTTCAACTGATACGTCGAATTCTGAATCTGTCGGACAAAAACAGTGGCGAAAACATATTGATTTTCCTTTTCTCTTTGAAAATAGAAATATTTTGATGAAGATAGAATGTCATTGACGAATCTCAACTTCGAAATTTAACTGATAAAATATTTTATAGTAGGGAGTTTTATTCATTTTCTCTGATTTAACGAGTACTTGTGCTACTACCGTTAAGTTGTTAATAAGAAAAAGCAGATTAAAAGAGTTATCTTCTTTAATATCTATCAAAGTTCTCGATAATAATTAATTGTTATGTATGTACATATTAACTGGTATTTATTATATTAGGTGTACCGAAAAGTAAACAAAATTTTTTGTTGCTAGCGAGAAACATTTTCTTATTAACGAAATCTTAAATACTAATGAACAAAATAATTTTCATAATTTTCTAACACTTTTTTCCAGCGTAAAGGTAGTTCGATTCCCTTCTTAAAAAAGTCCCTGGATTTTTTTTGTTGAAGAACGTTTCTAATTACATTTTTACTTCTCCAATTTTGATTACTTTTCGGTACCCCTAATATTAATAAAATCCTGTGTCAGGTCATACATTTTGAATTGGCATGATATTGATTTTATGAAGCTTTATGAAATATTTCTGTAATTATTATTAACATATTATATAACTATTATTTAAGAATTTGTCTGCTGTTATTACGAAGTATATTTATTGTAAAATAGTAGTAATTAATTGACATAATGCAAGGAGTCAGTTTCAGTGTAATAATGGGTATCAGTACATTGTTCTAACGTAATTGTTTCGATGTGAATATTGCATTCAATATAAAGAAAGTATGCAAAAAAATGCAAAATGAACTTGTACGACTGGCAATAGTAGACAAACGACGGAAAATTGCATCACGTCAAGGCACCATCGTAAACCGCCAGGTAAGGAACCGCAGAGTTAACAATTCAGTTACGGCAAAAGCAAACTTTAGCCGAAAGTATCATACCTCAAGATCATTCCCAACGTCAAAATATAATAGCGTCCCGGAATGGCATCAAGCAGGCTATTGTTTTTCACGTTTCTAAACAGTTCCTAATTTGTGTGACAATGATCTTAAGTTCCTTAATGACATTCTAATTTCGTATTCGATTAGCATAAATAACACGATTAAACCATCGTAGATGGACATTTCTATCCTAGAGTGCATCAAAGAAAGCAAATTCGCGTATAGCAAAGAACAAAATTTACCCTTTCACGACCCCTAGAAGCTGAAAAACCAATATTCAAACCTTAGCCGATATCGACCCTCTGCCCCAGAGGATCGCGCATATTACTGTTCACCAAAATGATACTTCTTTGATCTGAAATATCATATCTCCCTTGTTTTTGGGCCCTTCTCGCTGGGCCTTGTTCCTCCGTGTTGCTTGGACTCTTGGCTGTCGACAGATGTTATACAAATTATTGTGCAACGTTTATTTTTTTGCACGCAGCTCCCTAGACGGAAAAAGAAGCTGCACGCTTAAATCGACAAAAATGGATATTTCTACCCTATAACAAGTCAAAGTAGAGACACTCATTATTCGAAGAAAAATAAATACAGCCGCCTAAAACTCTTACAAGTCGAAAAACAAAATATCAAAGCTTATAATCAAAAACATGGACCTCCCGATTACCCAGGCCCCTTGCCCGAGCCTTACAAAAATGATACTTTTTTACTTTGAAATATCGTATCTTCTTTCTTTTTAGACTGAATTTAATGAGACTAGTTTCTACGTGTTCCTTAGAGCATTCGTTTTCGCAGAAAGTGCTAAAAGTAATTCTAGAGTGATTAGTTTTTGTACAAAGCTCACGGGATGGCAAAATGAGTTTCACGCTTAAATAGTCGTCGAATATCCTATCTGTTTTAGGTCATTATTATTATCAGTCTTCTCTGTTGACAAATACAAACAATAAAAAGTATAATAAATGAAAAATAAAATTAATCAATAAGAAATTTGTTACGATCGAAGGTCAGTCTGTGTCATTAAATGAAACCTCTAAATGGATAAAATATTCCACACCCTGGAGACTATCTTGTATGTGCAATGCTGGACACGCGAAGAATCGCTAAGTTATCGGAATCATTTAATCTTCTAGAAATTCTTAAGTGAAAAGATTCTCAAGGAAAAAGAGCGAAATTCGTGGTGCGAAAGCATGCAACACGGAATAAATTTTACAGAAGCGATTTTACACGGGCGAAATATTCGGGCGTAAAGCGGATAATAAACTAATTATTTTTTTGAAATAATTGAAACGAATTTGCGATGTAACATCTGGTAATTTTGCCCAGAGACATAATGGAAAAATGTATTGAAACGTGTGGAAACAAATATGTTCACATATTAAATTTCCACAGATCCTCTTATATTAATTACAGCGTTAAATAGTTTATGATATTATTTTGATGAATTTTTGTAATGTGAAAATATTTTTCCCTTTTTCTATAGGAAACTCGATATCATTTCTTTGCAAAAATTTTGTAAGAAAGACATCTAAGTACTTAGTTTTTTCGAAACGAAATTATGTACATTAAAAATTTCCTTCTTATTACTCGTCTTACTGAAGGTATTATGTTAAATACTATTTATACTCAAATTATTTCGCCATTCAGTTTTGTAACATAAACTACAATATAATTTTATCTCCATATTTTTACTGCTCTTACAGAGAGAACAACTATCTATTCTTTCATCGTATGTGCACACTTTATTATTCTAAATATTTTTCAGATAATGTACCTTTGCATAGAAAAATAATGTTAAGTGCATTAAGAATAAATTTTCCTTTTACTATTTATGTAAGTAAAGATATTATGTTAAATATTGCATAAAGTCATATCATTTTGCGATTCAGTTTCATAATATTAAGTATAACTATAACTTTCATGATACTCTTGAAGTGTTATATGGTATACCCAACTCGCCCGTTCAGGGGTTAAAGGCGATCCTTTCCGCCATCAATTCTGATAATATACCCTATTGCAGAGTTTTTCAAACTGAGCTCCACCATAATTATATGAGGGCTGCACGAGGCAATTCTGGAATATTAGTAACTTTCCTCAATGCTTTGAAGTTATATATTGGAATACATTGTTCATAAAACTTTAATTTATTCTTGGCAATTTGCAGGTCGCTGCTACAAGATAGTAACGTATGCAATTCTTATAACTAACTTCGACACATAAATAAATTCTTGTAAAAGAAAGAAGTAGTATATTAAATGTGTAGAACAACTAAAATATATGTTTTGTTAAATCGATATTTTTTAAAATTAGATCTTACTTTTTTATTGATGAACGGGGAAAGAAATTAATTGATTTCATGGATTAAATTTTGCAAAATAGACATAGAAAAAGAACGTATCACATCCACATAAATTTCAATATTTTTTTTAATACATCATCATTTAGCTATTTTGACCGACTTAACCCGTTGCCGTACTACAACGAGTGATATTCGTGATGCTATAAATTAAAAAGGAAATTTTCAAGTTTTACAAAACCTATTAAATTGAAAATATCAGTGAGATACGACACGATAAAATTATTTCTAGAATATTAATATTACGTTAAATAATACTATATGTCAAGAATCACTGATCAATGTTTATTTTACTAATTTAATTCTGATTTATTGTAGAGGCACTCACAAAGAAAATATCACGACAAGGGGTTAAAAAAGTAGCACTAATATTCCAGTGCCAGATCGTAAAATTTCTTCGGATCACTTTCAAAAAATTACTCTACATGCTTTTGAATCGATTTTTATTGTGCGTTTAACTTCAACTTCAAAAACTATTTTCAGGTAAATGAATAGTTATACAATATTGATTTCATTATTAATAAATTCCTAGTTGATATATATCCTGGACCAACATTTGGTTATCAAATTAATGTACTTGGTTAGTACAATTTATAGAACTTGACAAAGTCTACCCTACGTGTTCACTGTGTTTGACGAAACTTGTTCACCAGAGTCTCTAATTGTACCTAGTACCAAAATGGACGAAGGGCTATGCTTTTCACTTTGTTTATCAAGACGGAAACTTTCATGCTGCGACAGAAACTAACATTGAGAAAAGACTACCTGTTACCAACAATTGGAAGTCGATGAAAATAGCAATATTGACAGTATTCACTTCAAACATAAAAAATGCAATCACAGAATATATAATTTACAACATTTTATGATTTCACTTCTGACGACACAGTGGAATCATACCAAGCTACAATTAATAAAAACTTAGCATTAAAAGAATCTCAATATAATAACCAACTATATCCATCCTGTCATTTCCTACATCAATAAACGGACAAACTACAATTCCACAATATTTACTCTAATGAATCAATATTACATACAGGTAACTCTGCTGTTACACGTTAGATAAATTCCTAGAAATTGCCGTGTTATAGGAAGCCGTGTTATATTAGACCCAGAGCCAGTACACAAGGAGAAGTTACGTTCCGAAAATTGAAAAAAGTAAACATTTTTTGTTAATTCTCCCCACAGATAACGCGTAAACTGAATGACAATTTTCGTTATAATATCAGTATAGTGTTATAAACGAGTAAATTATAATTTCTTTATATATTTTCATGTAAATACGCTATAGTTTATTATACCTTCCTATCATTATTTAAAAGTAATTTAATTTTTAAATATCTCAAACAAAAATCATGTCATCTTGTTATGAATTTTCTTACTGTGTTAGAGCAAAACCGTGTTACAGGAGGGGTAACTGTATTTTTTTTACCAAGCAAAAGATATTCACCATAAAATAAAGAGTCCTTACTAACCGAGGTATCTGGCAAGTTCGACGTCAGACAAATTTCAGACAACCTGTTCTCCACGGAAAGACTAAATCTCCTAAAAGCTCTAACGAAATTCTCCAGAGAAAGTACGCAAAGGAGCAACATATCGAGGTTGTCGCGAAACCCTCGTAAAGTGCCAGATACGCCGGGAACCGCTAACTTAATGATTTATGACGCGCGTACAACACCGTCGACCGCCAGCTATTCCAGATCCCATGTTATACGGCCATCGTGTTATATATCCGTTCCTGGATTATCCCCTGCTGACCGAACTGAAACTTATCGTTGTGCACGATAAGAAGGGACCGGCTAGAGCCGTCCTTCGTCTCAAAACTTTACGAAAGATCCTGAAGCGTCCTATGGAACCGCAGCTGTTACCTTGAAAATATGGAGACACGCGCGGTTGCTCGATAAATTCTCAAAGTTGCTTAACTCATTATGCTAAGTAAATATTCTTATCGGCGTATAAGTTGATATTTTATTCCTGGCCGCACGTCGAAGATATTGACATCATATGGTACATTTTGTTAAACTATTTTTACGTTCAGTGTATCGATGGTTTATCAAATGTACAGTTAACCGTCCTATCAAAGCCAGACCTAACCCTCCTATAACATGATACATAAGTTCCTAGAAATTGCCGAGTTGTAGCAAACCATGTTATATGAGACCCATAGTTAGTACAAAAGAAGGGGTTACGTTCCGAAAACTTAATAAAATCAAATCTTTTCTTTTTAATTCCATGTCTCTGCAAGATCAAATCGTGCGTAGCGCTTCTAGCTATAGCACAGGACCAGTGTTATGAATGATGTTACGTATGTACGCCTTGCGGGTTGATACCTGCTCCACGATTTTTCGGCGACACCTCTAGAGTGAGCGTATATTAAAACAGGCTCACCCGATTTGAGCCACGTACGAAGGTCTTGTGTTTAAGTTAAAATGTTCCAAAGTTGCCTAACTTAAGTGGTTTTATTTACACTTTTTACAGAACAACTATGGAGATTACGTCCGGGTCTTAACCTCGTGAACGGAGTTTCTATTAGGAGCGCTAGATGTTGTTTGGTTCACTATTCGTAGAAGACTAATTTTTGCAGCGCGTGAGAACGCGCTTCCGTCAAGATTTGGCGGAGGCGGTCACTGCTGCAGAGCAGGGACTTTGCTGATTGGGAGACTATTTAGTTTTGTAAATATTAAATTTGCGATTGGTGGGCAAAGGAATCGTCCTTTGCCCATAGGTCAAGAGCATCCCTCAGCCTTCAATGTCTTAGGAAAAACCCCGGCTCGAGTGGGGGAAGAAGTCCCTAGTCAATACTTCTTACAGGAAAAAACTTTTCCTGAAGAAGTCTTGACGACAATAGGCCCATAAAGATCATTGATTTTGAAGTAATAAACAGTTTGCAAGGCGCGGCAGCTATTTTTCGTTAAAATGCACATTTGTAAACTATTAAAATTCCTACGACTAATTGAGCTACATCTGTGAGCCTCAGGGACGTATTATTTCTCCGCAACAAATGAGTAGATTAAAATTTATTTATGTGTTTTCATGTAAAGGCACTACAGTTCATTATATCATTTCGTTATTATTTTAAAGAAATATAGTTCCTACACATCTTAAACAAAAGATCATGTTATCCAGTGATCTAGAAGTACAGTGTTTCTTATCGTATTAAAGCGAAACTGTGTTATAGGATGCCGTGTCGTAAGAGAGGTATCTGTATTTCATTATAAAGACGATGGTGTCCCATTTTTGGGGGCCCACGATGAGGGGTCTGAGTGGCCAAGGGAATGGTACAGGCTTTATTTTGAATTTACGTCCCGCGACTACTGGAGATCGTAGGAGGATGATTTTTAGCTCGTTTGAATCGCGAAAGGGTTTAACGTACTACGAGGCATAATTTTTCACCTTCATTTTTTTACGTGTGGAAGTCTAATGTTCCTTCTAGAGAGCCTCATACAGGAACTAACCGTTACAGGATGAATTTATATACGTAGTTTGAAAGCCTGAAGTCATAGGACGAGGTGGAAAAAAGTTTCATCAAGATCGTCCAAGAAACAACGAAGATATTTGATTTTAAAACCAAGGATGTCCCATTTTTGGGCTCCCACGATGGGGGGGTCTGAGTGGCCAGGGGAACGGTGCAGGCTTTACTTTGAATTTTCGTCCCTCTGCTTCTGGAGGTCGTGGAAAGATGATTTTTAGGTCGTTTGAATCGCGAAAGAGTGTAGCTTAACGTACTACGAGGCACAATTTTTCATCTTCATTTTTTACGTGTGGCAGGCTAACGTTCCTTCTCGAGAACCGCATACAGAAACTAACCGTTACATGATGATTTTATACACGTAGGATTAATAAAAACGATTACAAGATCGGCCAAGAAACAACAAGATATTTAATTTATTGCCAAGGGTGTCCCATTTTAGGATGTAAAAGGAGGCTTCTGGCCGAGGGACATAAATATTCTTATATTCTTATAGGAAATTGCAAAAGAGACAATTTGGAGATTTCAGGAAAATTGACTTGCTTACTAATTATTAGTTGCAAGATATTGTATCTATGTATACTAGATAAAAATTTAATTTGACAACCTCGAATTAGGCAATGAATGTGCATCGTCGGATAATGTTTAGCTATGTTTGTTGTTAACACCGCAACATAGTTACGCGAATAAGTGGGATTAATTTAAATAATAATTACAATTTCGATAGAAACAGGGAGAAAACAGAGCTGGTATTAATATCGACGTAATGGAAAGGGAGCCACTTGAAAAGTTTCTAAATGTCCGCTGCCATTTGCTGAGTCAGGAAACGGATAGTTAATGAATGCAAATTACTACGTTGAAATCACCTCCGTCGTTCTCGCAGTCTCAACGTCGTTGATCTTAATTCGCCGGAGTGCCAAGAAAATTCAGGTAAAACCAACCGTCAAATTAAAACCCAAGCCCGACTTATTAACGTTATTATCGCCAATCCCGTAAATTCAACCGATTTAATCCACCTTCGATTTCAATTGCGAAACATATTCGCAAAATTGACTTAAGCTCGACGATCGAATCGGCAAAGCTTTAAGAGGACAACGAAACCCAACGGAAGTACATAGGTCTTTTACCGTTCGCAAGCTCTTAAATGAAATATTAGGTTGGTGCAAAAATAATTGCGGTTTCCATTATTAAAAGTTTGAAATATTGATTTGAAGTTAGTTTTCTTGTTACTAAATATCAACATATAGTACCTCTCCAATCTGTCGAGATGATTTGCATGGATCTTCTTCGACAATGGCCTTTAATTCGTCATTGTCAATCACAAAAGAACGTCCGCGACCCTCTCCGTCTGCAATCGTTTTGTCGCCTTTACGAAATTTGTGAAACCAATGTTAAGCTGTACGCTCAGTCACAGTTCCCTGGCCAAATGCTTTATTAATACTACGAGCATTTTCCGCAGCTTTAGGTCCCAAATTGTACTCGTACAATAATATCGCTTGAATTTGCTTCTTTTCCACCCTTACTTTTCTAACCTAATATATCCACGCGTGAAGAATCAAAAATAAATGATAAACATAGGGGAGGGTGGGGCAAAGTGGGCCCCTTCAGCAAAAAATAGTCATATCTTTATTTTTTTGGGCTCCAAAATTTTAAGGGGCCCACTTTGCCCCCCCCCCCCCCTATATCGAAAGAGCCAACTTCACACTTTCAAATGGTATGCTATATGTATATACATTTAGTTACAAGAAAAATAACTTCAAATCAATATTTAAAACTTTTAATAATGCAAACCGCAATTATTTTTGCACCAACCTAATATTATCGAGTTGACTATATTGCAATTGCTGATTCACGTAAGCGAGCGAAACTTTTCAATGGTTTGCTTCAAAGGTAATACACAACCAAGCCAAGTGTTGAGAAAGCCTAAGGGCTATTTGAAAATAGCCGCTTATATCGAGGAGAAAACATTTCTCTGTTGAAATTCGATAATCGATTTTGATCACGGATGTCGTTAACCTCTGTCTGTATACCGATGGTTAAAATTAAGTTCCGGCTAGGTATAAGTGCACATGTACCATCGGTCTAAACATCAAAGGCGGCCACATTCGACGTCCATTAGAAACAATGTCATTAGCGTCTAACAATGTTGAACCTCCGCTTATTTGCAATAATCGGAAACGTACTATATTATGGGATTATCTTCATGGGAAAATTACAGAACAGGATTGTTCGAGATGTATGGAATTTCTGCATCTTCTGCATGGTGCCATTATATTAGCGAGAAAATATTGACGGATATATGAGCCGTTTTAATCCATTTGCATCATATGACAAATTCAAAAATATATCTTTACTATAAAATTTCTTTATATTACGTCTAAGTCTAACAGTATTTCAAAAAGTGATATTGTACTTTAATCAACGAATGTTGCATAAATAATTTATACTATTCACATGTGTTGTTATTCACTCACAATATGAATTCATAAGTGCGTTTCGATGAAAGTTACCAGAAAAAGTGCGCGCATATATGCGCTTGTGATGTAAATGGGTTAAAAATGGCATAAATTATTTATATTAACAAAAATAGAAGTATCCAAGTTATGATAACAAATCCAATTAAATCTTGTGAAAAATTGGCATAAATATTTTTAAACACGTTAAAACGCAAAGCCTATTATCTCGATTCAAAAAGAAAAAAAAATTTCTTTTTAAATCGAGATAATAGGCTTTGCGTTTTAACGTGTTTAAAAATATTTATGCCAATTTTTCACCAAATTAAGTTGGATTTGTTATCATAACTTGGATACTTCTATTTTTGTTAGTATAAATTATTTTGTACAATCATTAAAAGTCATCCTTTCTTGTTATTGTAAAGTGATTCATATCACTTTCAAAAGAAACGGCTCATATGCTAAGATTGTATGAAATATGGAACTAGAAAGAGTTTTTCTGTTGAGGACCAATTGTACGTATATTTCGAATAAAAATATCACGATTTAATAAATATTTGCAACTCCCGAATAGTGAAGCTAGAATATTTGGAACGCTGTGTATGTATAAACAGTGCATCCTAAAAAAGGTGTAACCAAATGTAATATCCAATACAGTAGTTGACGTTTTGGCAGGCAAAACTGCTGTGTAAACCTGGAAATGATAACAGAGCGAAGGATTTTGCGAGTGCATAAACTTTGTTACGTTTAAATTTAGTTGAAAATTTCCTTAAAATTGAGACTGAAAGACGTTAAAAATTAAAAGGAAAGAAAAGTATGAACTTTCTCTACATGTGTGTAGTATTACTGCACAATAAAAGAATTTCAGTTAATTGTAAAAGCAACTTGGTAGATAATAATGCAATTTAAGGGACAGGTAGATAATATATTTGCTGCTGCTAATGACCTCCCAATAAATTTAATATTAACACGTTAAATTAATTGGTAATTTAAAACTCGCCGGAAGCTGTAGATATTATATAATATCAAATGTTGTCCTAATCAATACCAAAAAGGAAACAAAAAGAAACTTCAAACCCCATGGAGGAAACCTTCCCTGAAACTAAAAACTTCGATGCAGTTTTTTGTTATTTTTAATTCATAAATATTTACTGTCTATAATTTTTGTATTTTTAGTAAAACGTAAAAGTGGCAAACAAATTAGATACAACCAATGTTCCATGTATTAACACTAGATTTACGAATGTTGATTATATACCTACCAATTTTTCTGAAGTAAGCCAATTTGACTCATACAAGAAATTGAAGTTTTTTGCAAAGAAAATAGTTCCAAATCAATTTAAATGAAAAAATTATTGTCAAAAAATTAACCAACCAATATATTATGTACATAGTAATCGAATTTTAAATGAGCCAAGTTGACTCCGTAAATCTCGTGTTAAGTAATTAGTAGAACCGAAGAAAATTATCCAGTACATAAAATTTTCAGTTCATACACCAACAGCAGTATTACAGTAGTATTAATGATCATTTCCAATCCTCCCTTAATAAAATCTTTATTACTCCAAATTCCTTTCTACCTGGTTCAATATTTTCCCATTCTCGATTTTTTTTTTTATTAATAACTCAATATTCGGAAAGAAGGAATTTCATCATTTTTTTCACGCAATATCCGGTTTTTCAAAATTGCACAAATACCTGAAACTATGGAAACAGGTCAAAGTATCGCGTATTTAATTACTTCGCAAATGAAAAACTGCCTTCTTTTTTAACAAAGCGACATTAAATCTCACCCGCATCGAAACGATGACTGCATATTTCATTTTATAACTTTGCAATTCGGCTTTATACAGCGGGATTGAAGGCCGACACTTCAATCGACACTCCGTTACTAACAAACCCTCTGGAAAGAATACCTACCACTATACTTTCCCCTCCGAATTTCACTCGTAAATAAATAATGGGGCTACGCGATTGCAAATATCTGTTCGACTGTCGGTAGGTGAAGTATTGCCGGAATTAGCATCGTAAACTCGGTTATCCCATGGATCTCATACCGAGACACCTAAAATCCCTCTTCAAACAAAGTTGAACTCCAAGGAGAAATAAGAAAACGAATTATTGCCCTCCCCCGTCGATTCTGTCTTCTTAGCGGTTACACGTTCGACAGACTTTTCCAGATAAATAAATAACCGTTGAAATATACGTGTAAATATCGAACTTAAATCAACGAAGAAACCTTCTGTTATTTTAAGGTCGCAAAGTCGCATTGAGCGATATCGGTCTGGAAATTTTAACGAATAATCGTTGAAAGTAGAGACCGGATTCTATTCTAAACCATTTTCGCCTTAATGTAACGTACATGATTTGGTAGACAGTTGACCAATTTTTTGTTCTTGTTACATTCATTAAATGTGACAAAAATTCGGTATGTTCCCGAGATCATTAAGTCAGTTCATTTAATTTCTACTGGTCCTTGGTTTTAGCAAATATAACCCAATATGTTGCTAATTACGACAGAAAAAAATGATGGAAGTGAAAGTATATTTGATTACTCTTAAGTATATCACATTTTTATGTAACTGTAAATTTAACCTTTTTAGTGCCGGACGACGATATCGTCGTTAGGAATAGTGCTAACGCTGGGCATCGAAGGCATAATATTCAGTTTCTTATGTGACATCAGTAATTTTATGACAGTTAATTGTAAATACACAATTTATGCTCCATAATGCGTGTTCTATATGAAACTATCGCCAAATGACAATTCTTTTTATTCGCAACTATTGGGTCAGCAAGAAAGTAATTTCGGTTTTTGATAAGAGCGAGCGTTACGTTTGTTCTCAATGATTTCTGACAATGTTAAGATTTTTTTCTTCTAACAATGGAAAGTTGTGAAACTTTTGACTTGGCTTAAAAACAAATTGCGCTTTATTTTGTTTGTAATTGTTTGTTTAGGAGAATTTCAACATAGAGCGAAAAACAAACATTTCTGATATGTTTTACTTTTTTATTTTTTGCAAAATCTAAGCTTGGTTGGGAAGTGATGTCACAGCCTCCATGTAGCCCTGATCTGACACCGTTAGATTACCATTTATTTCTAGCTTGCAAAACTTTTTGAATGGTAAAACTTTCAATGGCGATGATAGTCTAAAATTGCATTGGGTTCAGTTTTTTGTTGATATGGGCCAGTATTTCTACAAAAACGGAATCACGAATTTGTCAAAACGCTGTATAAAGCCGAAAAACGATGACAAAAGGTCATCGAAAAAATTCGTTGTTAAAAAAAATTAAGTTCCATTTCACACTACAAAACCGAAATTACTTTCTTGCCAACCCAATACATTTGTCATTAATTCATCCAATTTTTTCGGTCAGCACTAAAAGGGTTAAATTAGCCAAGTGTAACGCGAATAGCGAGCGTGTAATACTGTGGAAATTGTATAATTCGAATAGTGAAACACTCGAATCTCTGAACTGCGATGACTATGTATTTATTTTATATGTTCAGATTTGTCTACCTTAATAATAAAGAACATAAAAATTTTACGTTCTCAACTGTACTAATTATTGACGACAAATATTAATATTGTTGCGCCGGGAAGTGTTGCCACACGACATAATTTATTTACAAAGGTTCTAAATTCTACAATATTCAAATAGACCAGGGATTCGAGCTGCTTTTCTGCACCGCAGTCACTATCAGACTCTCATGTCCAACTATCTTGTTTAACACTAGAACTAGCGGTGTTAAATCTATCATATTCCAATACATTAAATAAGTACTTCGAAATAGGAGGAATCAAGTGTCGGAAAGGATGATCAATTCGGTGATTTATGTATTTTGTGATGGACGTAGAATTTTTTGTTCTATGGTGAATTTTTAGAAAAAATTGTGTACCAGTCATTTTGACTGGTTTGGTAGTTCTAGCGTTAATCTGTTTTCGTTGATACCATATTCGGCTGTTGATTATCGATGTCTCTTAGAATACGTTCACTAATCGATTCAATCACCGAAGACAGAGCTACGCTTTTCGCTTCTTCGTAACAATATATACCCATTTAATTTGGAATGAACAAATTATCAAACAATTAATGCTGAAGGAACTTTCGTATAAAATGAAACTTTGAGGAACTCTATCAAACATTACATTGAAAAGGTATTAAACGAAACTTTGAAATAGAATTTCTTTATTAACTCCATCTAATTTATTATTGCGTTTCTCAGAATACATACTTACAAAATACCCAGTTCTTCGAATAATATTCTAATTATTGAAAAAATATGACACGGAGACTCTTAAGTTCAATTACTCAAGTACTTAAATACCAGAATATCCGAGCGTTTATTTCAATGGATGATAAATTCTTTTCTTTCATCTCGAAATTACTCCCTTAGCGACAAAAAAGCTCAAATCGATGCAGAAAGTAGAAGATGAAACTCCTACTAATTATCCTCCAAGTACCATATTCTGCACTTTGAACTCTCCTTGATATACATTGACAAGGAAATGAAATCCGAATATAAAATACAATTACACACGGCACGTACCTAACTTAAAAATCATCAAGAGCCATCGAGCATTCAGTCGATGGAAAAATAATTTACGTCTCAGTACCCACTTCTCATCGTTTCATTAGAATTAACTTGGCTATTTAATTCACTGTAACGGTATACGTTTCACATGTGTGATTTGAAGTAAGCGAATCTTCTTAGGGCTGTGAATACCCTCGTTATTCGTGAACTCGGCAAAGCACCAGCAAAAGAAACGTATGAGAGGAAAAATATGGGGCAGATACAAAGCGAGAGGGAAAATTCATTTATCCCCTTCCTGTTTGAGAGCAGTAACGCTTTCCCTCGTGCAAGTGAATTTTCACATAAAAATTCAATATAAAGCACGCTGTAAATAGAAATTTCCGTTCGAGATGAAAACGTATCGGGAATGGTGACACCTTAATTCAGCACAACGAACGGAAAGTTCGATCGCTGTAAAATATCTTTCGATTACCTAAGTATCGATAACAATTTCGCTTACTCGATGAAGAATGAATGTTAATAGAATATTGTAATTAATATACTGCAGATTTTTATGACTTTATAGGAAACTGAATTTTCTATAGTATAATGTAATATAATATTCTTGATAATATTAAGTGATTAAAATAAATCTTTGAGCAGATGTCATTTCCTTAGTTATACAAGTAAAACTTCGAGTTTGCAAAAGTACTTAGAGTCAAGTAATTAATACGATTTTCTCGAACTCCTTATAGACAAGAATATTAAATAAGTAATGTGAGGTAATAAAATGATGGATATTGAAAATAATAAATAAAGGAAAAATTAGTCTGTGACAGGTAATAATCTATTTTATTATGTGATAAGTCGAACATAAAATATTCAGGTATTTTAACTATGTATACATGTTTGTCTCGAAGAGACCAGCAAACAAGACATGTTTAATCGTTGAATTATTGCTTTACAAGATTAGCGAGATTTAATAAATAAAAGCGAGATTCAGTTTATATTTCGAATATTCGTAACAACAGCAACGAAAAGCAGATACGCCAAATAAGAAGCGAACTTCGATAATATTATTTCACGAAGCTTCTTTGCCTCTCGTTAAAAAGAATTTCATATTCTTACCCTGGCTCGTATCTTTCATACCTTACGCTGTAACTTCACGATTCTTATTAAAATCCAGGACAAGCTAGTATAATCAATTTTAATGATCAACGACATAAATTGAACAATACCGTTAACATTAAAAATATTGTTAAATATCAGTGACAGTTACTTTACCTTGCATATCATATTTCATGATCACAGACCACGTGAAAACAGGTAAATTTATTCTCTCACATAAATTTCCTTCTCGTTTTCCTTTTGTATTTCTTACTTTCAACTGCAATGTTTCATTCACTCAGAACGTTCAGCTTAATGTGAGCATAGAATCATCCAGGCTATGATATGTCAAATAAAAATTTAAAAAAATGAACCAGCGATGATGAGGATTTTCCGAAAGGTCCACTAATTGAGAACCCGAAGCTTTAACTTTATATTCACCATAATCCTCTTCCACTTCGTCATATGCACGCCGACTATTTAAATATTCTCTCTCTCTCACATACACAAACAAGCAAAGAGTCCTAATACAGCTATGATTAATTTGCAAAATACTCAGTGAGTAAAAATAAGTACCCCTAGAGTCCAATAGAATTCAACGGCTGCACAAAGTAAAACTAACCCTTTCTATTCCACTCTCCCTCCCCATGGAACTTCAATGCGCGTCCCTGAAAGCTCGCAAAAGCAAAGTCTCAAAGGATATTCATCGCACGAGTTGCCCCTTCAATTAGTCCCCTTCAATTTATCGCGGCGATAAAACAGCAAAAGCGAAAATCCCGCTAGTGTTTTTCAAATGGGCGGTCCCTACCGTGTGCACGATGCTTTCGCGTTATATCTATACCGAACATGTACCGCACGCGGCGCGTGCTTCAAACGTGCAAACTTCTGTCTTGGAACAACTGAGACAGGAATTCATGTAGAGAAACAAGGATAAATAGAAGAATAGAAAGAGAACTGCCTTGAAACAACCGAGACAGATGCATACACAAAAGCGAAGTAGACAGAGAAGAAGATAGAAAAGGGGTAGGAAGAAGATGAGATAGAAATAGGCAAAGGAAGTGAAACAACAAGATGAGAATCAAAGTGAGACCGAGTGATAAAGAGCGAGAGTGAGCGAAATAGTAAAAGAGAGAAAGAGAGTTAGAACGTTATTTCCATTTAAAGTGGGCTTTACAAACTGGGTTGCAATAAACATAGCTCGGCAGTTACTCCTTCCAGAGCGGGCACATGCACCCTCTCTTCTCACGTATTCCTCGGTACCCTCTTTCCGCGGCAGCTTTCTCACATGCAACTCCCCGCGGGCTACAACTTTAATACCACCACCCGCACCGCCGACTAAAAGTATCCACGTGGAGATATGCACCTGTGCATGTACCTGCACACCTATGCACCCCCCTTCGTGTGGTAACCCGCGCATCGTAGCGCCGGCGAAAATAAACGGCGCACCTCGCACGGTCGTCGTATTATTTTCAGACGAAACAATACACACATCCCCACTCACCCCTGTTCTCCTCCTCTTCACTCTTTTTGCCCATAAATTCTACCTGTGCCTCTTATCCGCCCTCTCTCCCTCATCCGAACGCTTAAGAGGGAGGAATCGTTCGTGCCTCGATCCTGAAGAATCGTCGGTAGCGCGGAACATTTACGTTTCAAGGGCTGAATCTATCTAGCAGCTCAAAGCACTCGATTGGATTTTCTTCATCGAATTGAATTACTGACATTCTGAAAAATACTGTTGGTCTATTAGGCTCTGCCTACAAATTCGTCTTTATATATTTTATTGAACGACCATGATGCATCTTGTATAAACACCTTCGACTGGTTTATGCTACTCGGATATGTGTATCTCAAAGAATCATGGCATATTTACGAGTTTTCGTGAACATTTTCAATGCACTCTCGGGTAGGAAAAATTGTGTAAAATAACGGAAGGTGTATGGTTTTAATTTTATCCATAATTTTTTCGTAGTTATTTCTTTCGGTACTTAGGAAACGGTAGTAGGATTTACGTTGCTGAGATCGTATTACGTGGAATTTCATGCGGAAAAGAATTTTCAATTTGCATGAATTTCCAAAGTGTTTTGAATTTTTCTGTTTAACTTAATTCGTACCTTGGAATTTTATATCTTCACGTAAATATCCTTTAGCAACTAATATTATTTGTGTCATTAAAAAAAAATTGTTATCGAGTTCTAAAGAATTTTTGCGTAATTTATTTCATAAATTCATTTCAGTGAATAGAAATTTTTCTTAATTGCAGAGAATTTTCAAGAACACTCCAAAGCGCACACAGTTAAAGTATATTCCGTACGACGAGTGTTAATTCTACACCGTCGAATTTTTTCTATCTTTCGCATCACCGAGTACGATTATGCCGGTGAAACGATTATCCAAGTATCGTGTATGCAAGGGAAGTCACAAAGGTTTGTATTGGAACTGTCGTAAAACCTCTGGGGTTTGCACATCATGGTGTACAGGTAAAGGACACCCATGGCGATCCATACGTCAAATCTGGTGGCTC
This sequence comes from Cerceris rybyensis, assembly GCA_910591515.1. Lineage (NCBI taxonomy): Eukaryota > Metazoa > Arthropoda > Insecta > Hymenoptera > Crabronidae > Cerceris > Cerceris rybyensis. The sequence goes on from OU342790.1 coordinate 21,419,077, forward strand.
GGCTTTACAACCGTTTCGATAAAAGAGATATGCCAGACGCGTTATTTCATCGACGTTAAAAGGAACTGATCGTTTTCCGTTGAAATTCCACGGTTATAGCCACCTACGAAAACGCATTGGTATTCCAGGCATATTCGAGACTTTCTTGCGGGCTACATAAACGTAAATTTAAACGTTCATCCATTATTTGAAAAGTTAGGCGTACGTTTGCTGGAATACGGATTCCCGTGGTTACTATTTGATTTTGCTCGCGGTGTGCATCACCCACGTTTCGTCGTATTGGATAATACTCAAGCGACGCTTCAAAATTCGACGCAAAAGTCCTCGATATATTGCGCCATGTAATTTTTCAAACGTGTTAGACAGACCATTTAAAACGAAATTTGCAAGTGTGAAATTTTACGTGAATTGATATAGGTTAAACTTTATACTTTTTAGCGTTTACGGCATTAAAGTATCGAGAATGAGGTATTCCACTTGCAAAAATATCCATGACCTGGAAATTTTGAAAGGTATTACCTCCAAGAAGAAATTATCGTTGCAGTATTTCAATAATTTCATCCTGTATGTATTCTTGTTTATGGGAAAACTAAAGTACTTTGGAATTTTATGTTAAATTAATCATAAAGTATATTGTAAAATGTTTAAAATAGTGTAACAAGAAATTGCAAATGTGTCAAACTAAATTGTACGACTTCTCATCCTTCTGATCTCTCCACATCTATCTATCGGTGAATAAATGGTATAAAGACTCTAAAAATCGGAATATTTTCTGGAATTCAATTTCCTACGACTGCTAAAGCGATTTCCATGGTTAACGAAAATAACATAATAAAGAGAACTTGAAAAAATGTATGTTTTGTCTCATTGTTTTGAGAGGGAGCACAAAGGCTGTCTATAATTACAGGCGGCCCGCGACTTTCGCACAATTCGCTATTTCGCATATTTTTAAAAATTCAATTTTTTTAAGTTTTTCGTCGCTATTTCAAAAATGTTTGCTTCTAGTATTTACTATTAGATGTTAGAGAACCTTAAGTTTATAAAGAAACCACATTAACATCGAATTTTTTCTGTATCCCTTTCATTCTAATCCCGCTCATGAACAAGAAACGAACGATACAATTTCAAGTTTAATAACTTTTGTTCTGGTGAAAAAATCAAAATTCTGATTTATCCGTATTTTTGTCAAGGACATATAGATCCTATAAACAAAAACTCAGGAAAATTCATTGGCATTAAAGGGGAAATACTAACAAAAAAATTCGAATTTTTCATATATTGTTTAAACAAATTGAGATTTTGCAAAATAATGTTTACCATTGTGTTGATTGTTAATAGACGCAAATTTCGTCAATTTACGCAAATGCTCTATCTCTCATAGTTTCCGAAATAATCGACGAAATGTACTTTAGGGTCCTAACTTTGGGGGTGGTTTTCACCCCTTAAACGGCGACGATTGCCGATAAAAAAAATACGTGTCGAATATTTTAACGAGGACTACATCATACTCAATTTTCATCAAAATCGGTGATTAACAGTTCGATATGTTCCCTTGTACGTACTTTCGAACATTCAACATTCGCTCCCATTTTCATGAACTAATTAAATGCGAAAGTCGAGGGCCGCCTGCATATCTTATGCAACTGCATACACATAAGTGTTAAGTTTTGTAAAATAATCAATAATAAATCCTCCAAAACACTCTAGACTTTTTTTAATTCAATTACACTGTTTCCTCTTCCTCCGAATTTTGATCGACCTCATGATATTCGCATATAAGCAATATTTTCTGAAAAATTGCATAAAACCTGCTAACAAAATTTAGCGAGGAAAATTCCAAATAAAATGTATTTCTTAACACTAGATTTACCAAGCCAGTCAAAATGACTGGTACACAATTTTTTCAAAAAATTCTACTGGTTTATGAGAGAGCCGTAGAAAAAATATTCTTCGTCCATCGTATAAAACATAAATGACCGAATCTATCATCTTTTCCACGTCTTAATTTTTCTTGCTTTAAGGTACATATTTAACATATTTAAATATAATAGATTTCACGCTGGTAAATCTAGTGTTAAAAGTGTATACTTTCTCGACTATATTTAAGTGATCACTAAATCTTCTGCGCTAAACTGGCGCAACTGAAGTGTCTGCTATCACAAGCGGATATCGACGATTTATATGTTGACTTCTGCAATTGTAATAATTTAGGACATGCAAGGTGTAACACCGGTGTACGACACTTAAGTCATGACCCCCGTGTACAAGTCATAATAAAGCAATTTGAAAGTTATAACTACCGAATCCATAACACGGAGTACCGGTAGTTTCTCCAGGCAATACAGCACATACAGATTACATACTGTAAAGTCTAGACTGTGCACAGTGGAAACATAAGTTCCAAGAAATATGGCCTAAGGGACGGTTACCATTAATTTTAATTTCAAAAAGCAGAGACATTATTCAAGTATGGCCCTCGCGGCACATCGAGTGTCTATTACTTAAGAATGAGAATATAAAAGCAACCGTTGCCGAGATACGTCGAACCTATCAAATCTGATTGAGAGTCGAAATCTCTTTGTTATTGCAAATTTACTGATCCGTTCTAAATTTATACTGATTTGATTCTTATGTTCGATTATATTTGCATGAAACAATTATAAGACTAATGGAATTGAGGAATTTGAAAGTACAAAAGATTACGAAACTTTATGTGGAACAGGAATAATTTATGTAAAAATCTATTCTTTTTTTATAGTATGATTAGACATTTATGTTTAATACTAGGTTTACGGAGTCAATTTGGCTCATTCAAAATTTGGTTGCTACATATATAATATAATGGTTAGTTAATTTTGTAATAATAAATCGTTAATTTAAATTTGTTTTGGAATTATTTTCATTGCAAAAAACTTCAATTTTCTTGTGTGAGTCAAATTGGCTTACTTTAGAAAAATAGGTATAATCAACATCCGTAAATGTAGTGTTAAACAATTTTTGTTAGATGACTGCTAATTTCATAGAGGATGCAATTTGTGGAATATGATCATTTTGAAAACAAAATTTATGCAAACTTCTAAATATGGAAAGCCGAAATAATTTTTGCTTGAACAAGTTTTCGTTCATACCTCACATAATTCTTAAAATATTTTATAGTATAGAAACTTTTGAACTTTTTTCTAAAGGTATGATTACAATCCGAAAAAGGGAATCATAGCACAGCAAAAAATAGGTATGTCTTACATTTTAATTACGTTATTTCCACACAACGATTCTTAATTATATTTTAACACTTTACCGACCGGTAACCGATTAATCGGCTTTTCGGGCTCAAAACTTTTGGACTTTTAACTTATTAATTGGTTGCTACGGCAATTAATAAATCATTATTTTTCATTGCGGTTAACTGTGCGAAGGACTTAATGAAGAAACTTTGTAATTTTCGAAAAGATATCAGTATCAAGGAAATATTTGCGTGCAAGTGACCGATCAGAAGTGGACAGGATGATAAAAAATACCGGCCGGTAAAGTGTTAAGATTTATGCACCTTTAGGCGAGAAATTCAAATTAAACTTTCTCTAATTATTCTATCAAGTATAATTCGATTGCGCTAAATACAGTGCTAAAATACCCACAAAAATTTGCAATATAATAATATATAGTATGACATAAAGTGTAAATTGAGTATAATCTTTAAAACCTGCGGGGGAAAAAACGGATAAAACCTTACATACTGAAGTTCATTTAGCGATAAGACACAGGAATGAAATTCTGATCGAACGGGTGCCAGATAAAAAGTTCTGTGAAATAACCTTACAAGCTCCGTACTATATTTCCTCCTTAAAGTTCGAGAGGCTATTGATCTTATCTCGAAGAAGCTTTTTCTATAAACTTTTAAACGTCTAAAGCAGCGACGTGTAAATTGCAAAGTGCCACGGCAAGTTCGTGGCGAACTTTCGATTTTACGGAAATCTTAGATGTTACAAATTCTCAGCTAGCTTCACGGGGTATGCAACACACAAATTTCGAAGAGCTAGCCGGAAATATGTGTCGCGCAGGTGTGCGAACTTTAGTTTTAAGTGTACATTTTATCAGCAGGTAAGTTTTCCTTTCATCTGTACTTTTTTCCTAGCAAATTTTTAAGTAGATAAAACGAAAGCGGAATTCTTCGCATCAGGGAACCGGAATTTGGTATCAGACAGCATTATTTATTAATTATTATATTTATGGTATAACTGACAATAACATAGTACATAATTCATTATAATATATCCTATTACTATTATTAAATAACGCTTAATGCTTAATCCTATTGTAAATTCATGTTTAATTATATTTAAATGCAGATCAAGTTGAACGATTTAATTACTTAAGCTTTTAACTAGATAGAAGTTCATCCGATAAGTTTAACAGTATATTCAGAAGTATGAAGATAGACATTTATTTTTTTTCAGTTTACGAGAATTGCATCCCTTTAGAGAGAGATTTTTTAGTCTAGTATAAATATTTAGAATTTTTTAAGATACTTTTTATAATCATAAAAGCGTTCCAGTGGGTTTAATAGCCCGAATTTCTGTTAAATGGAAAGGATGTTTTATATTAATAACATTTTGCCGATCACGTTATTACGAACGTCATTGTCCCAAATTGAAGGGATAAAAAAAGGAAACTTTAACGAAGGATGCGATGCAAATTAATGCAATTACGCTATCTGTGTTAAAGCTAAACGCGCAACAAGAAGTAGACAATTCATTGCCAGCAAAACCTCCATACTTGTTAACAAGGTAAATTTTAGGTCACCGTGTTAGTGTCTGAACAAACCATGGAATAATGATTTCATTGTTGAAACAGGACTAATGAAGAATACAACGATGGCAATTAATGAGTGTGAAATTAAAATACTGAAAAATACAGTAGTTCCAAGTATTGTACATGCGTATAATTTATTGAATCAGGTTTGAAAACTCATATAATGGTTTCTATTTATTATGTAACACAATGGTGATTCGCGATAAAGGAAATTTTAAATGGTGTTAGTACATTATTCTATACTTTTCTTTTATTGTAATTTTCAAAGGATTTGTTATTAATCGACAAATAATAACAAAATACGGAAAAGTATAGATCAAAAAAGCAATTTCATCATAGTCTATCAGCACATACATATGTTATTGGGGTTGAGTTGTTTAACCGATTGATTGCTATGGGGGGCACTGTATGGGAGGTGATCGGTGTTACTGAATTTTATGAAATTTCATATGACTTTTCAATTATAATATTTACGTATTTTCTTTCACATTCAGTATTTAAATATTGGCGTTCAAATGATAAAATCCTACTGAACTTATATCTATTTATGTCTTGGAAGTTTCTGCATTACCAAGATGGGATTTTAATAGGGAAAGTATAAATGATAAAACGAACTTCTCATCGTCAACTAAATGATTAATTTCTCACTATTCAACAAAATCTTCTTCCACAAGGGTTTAACTCTTTTCTCCTTTACTATATTGTATGACAGGTGAAATTTAACTCGACAACATGACATTTAAGTAATTTCTAAAGTAATAGCGCTGTTATGCAACTTATAGAGAGAACAATATTCGTTTCACGTGGAAAGTTTGTATTACGTAAGTTTTTTTTTCCTGAAAAGTATAATAGCATCCAACTTTGTCAAAGTATACGACTGTAAACTGTTGAGATGTATCTCCGATCGCAGCTTAAGAGTTTATATTCCCGTGAGACTTCATGCGGCGTCTAATAACTTCGAAACACATCGAGTTAAGACATAATTAGAAACTTTCTTCGTAAGTGTATGGACGTGCAACGAGCAAAAACTTTTCCGAAGTAAACGCACACGACAATAGCAAAGTAAGAATACAAGTAACTATCGATAACCATAGTGATGATTTTAATGATAAAGGCAGCAAAATTTCGGATATTGTGCCGGAAATTTATTATTTTAGAGATTGATAATATTCCTGAATATTTATGTAATTTTAATTCACTTCAAACTGAAATAAATGTAGATGTACAGATAGTCACTAGGAACAGATATAGACAGCAATTAAATATGGAAGATAGAAAATTTTATCATAATGATCCGAGTCGAAATATTGAACTTCATTTGAACCTTTTACTACCCAACATTTAGGAATTAAAAGTACAAAAATAAGTCTAAATTTAATGTAAAATAAGATACTATTTCGCGCCTAAAAGTGGCACTTTCCCTTTATGCCATCTTAAGGCGCAAGATAGGAGTCAATTTCAACCTCCGTTGAAGATTTACATGTTATCCAGTTATTAATGTTATTATTACTTCTATTATTATTATTTATATATATACACATAGTTTTCCTAAATAAACTAGTCAAAGTCACTAAAAAATAATGGGTTTTTACTCGTTTGCAATTATAAGTGTACCACTATTCGAATTAATGTGCTAACTATAATTACAAACAAATGAAAATTCATTATAACGTAATGTTATTAACTAATTTCTATGTAAAAAGTATACATGCATAGTTATATTTATATATGTATACATTCCTTACTAATTAATTATTAAAAAAAGATTAAAATTCTTTATGCAATATTAAATATATATTGAATGCAAAAATTATTATTTAACCTAGGAGGAGTAACAGGTCCAATTCAGGGGATAAAGGTTTGGCGATAGCTAAATAGGAGTATCATTTTACTAAGAAGAAGTTACAGGTTTAAATTAGGAGTTTTAGTATTGAAAAGTATCATATTAGGTTCAAATAGGAGTAAATACCATGAAAATAGATTCAATATTTCGACTCGGAGATATATAAATAGATGTTGTCATTAATGTAATATAGCAAGATACTGTTTTCGTGAATATCATCGTCTATTTTTACCATGGAATAAAAGCGTTACCCTTTTCAAACGCTCGTTTTACGGGTGATCTAGTAGCACAGCGTAACAAGATGAAATCCCAAAGGTACAAAGTTTGTTCGAGTCGAGAAAGCAAACTTTTCGATACCGCCTTTGGGCCTTATTTCGAAGGATTTGGATTCTGGTTCCAAACCTATCTATCTGGATTACAGTTTCGTGTATGTTCATAATAAATATTTTTCTATTATAAAGTTCTGCCGTTACAATTCTTAACTGATTGTCAAAAAATCGAAGTACCAAGTACAGTAGAAGTGAATAATTACAGTTGTTTTTAACACTACATTTACGGAGCCAATTTGGCTCATTCAAAATTTTATTACTTTATATATATAATATATTGGTTGGTTAATTTTTTTAATAACAAATTTTTCGTTTAAAATGATTTGGAACTATTTTCTTTGCAAGAAACTTCAATTTTCTTGTATGAGTCAATTTGGGTCACTTCAGAAAAATAGGTATATCAACATCCGTAAATCTATTGTTAAAGAAAACTTAAAAAATAATCCACAACTACTTTAATCCAAAAGAGAAGTTCAATGCATTACAAAACATAAACTTGGAATTATGTGCAAGGAATAATCACCCTATTAAACGATCTCGCACCACGGATACGAACATGCCACTAGAAACTTGCAGAAGAAGTTGTAGAGCCATGGAGAGCTCCCTACCGGATTCTCCTTCGTGATATCCCCCAAAGTATTCGAGCACTAGGCACCATTCGAAATTGGATTGACATTACAGATTTCCACCTTCACGCCCCCGTATCAGTATCAAGATGACCCGAAAGATTTCTGCATTTCATGAGATCGCCTATTTATTTTAACCATGCCCTCAACGCATACATGAATAAAAACTTGCCAACTGGGTTCTTCGTGGAGAAGAAAAAAAAATCCTCACCCTTTCTTCGATTACTTTTTCAACGGTATCTTCCTTCTTCGTTACAAATTCTCCGCTATTATTTAATGTTGCAACGCGACACGGTGAATGTTTCATCGACGACCGCTCTTCGAGAGCGTAAAATATCATTCTTTTTTTTTTCTCTTTCTCTTCCGCGGAAAGTCCGTTGAATTCTTCATACAACTCGGCATGCTCTTACGTCAAAATATATGCAACTGGTACAAGCACACCGGTACAAGCTCGACGAAATTCGAGAGACGTCGAGAGCTCGCGAACTAAATTCGACGTCGTTCTCCACCTGAAGGATTCCGCAGACATCGTTCAACGACCGGTGCATTGCCGATTTCCAGGCTTATGGTTCTTTGCTGAACAGATAATGAAATCTCTACGGTGACCCGAAATTCATTGAAATCACAATAATCAAGATTTTAGTTGTAGTATTCAAGAAATGGTATATCCAGGGGAGGTGAATTATTCGTGTGTGAAATTCATTTGTCGTAGAGATCGTGGAGTTAGGTAAAATATTAGGTTGTAAATTGTATTTTACATTACAGTTTTCCTATCCTAAGGCGCATCCTAGACGACGTAAATGTAAAGGAGTTGGGGAAAGTTTGAAAATTGCCGGGAAACTAGTACCTACTTGATTTCTTCCTACGATATCTCTCTCGCGCGAGTTTCAGAACTGAACGGCATTACCGATTTCGAACTTCACACTTCCGTAGGAATACGTAGAGAATTGATAAGAATAGCAGGAATGAAAATAGACAGAACTTCCGGCTTAGGAAATTACATGTTAAAACTTAATCTGAAATCTTGCAATTTTTAACGGACATTTCTGCTTTTTTATAGAATTTTTATATTTGATTAGTTTCAGATGAGAAATTTTTCTCACAGAAATTTTATAAATGTAATATTTATTGTAGATAAATTACTGATCTGTGACTATTTACAAAAAAAATGTCGGTGGGAAAATTTTATTGATATGACTTTTGATAATAGTGCTTTTAATTGTGGAAGTGGTTGCAAGTTATATTTTTCTCGTTACAAGATATTTAAAGGGTTGAGACTGAACAGATCAAAAAATATTTTTGTGCTATACCTATAATAAAATATTTCACGTAATATTCAGTCTTGTTAATAAAATAATGAATTCATTGCACACAAATTGCTAATTCATCCGAGAACAACTGCTTTAATGAACTGTCGTAATTAAAATGAACAGAATTCTCTCCAACGTTTCATTTTTTAAATTTTAACTTATAAACTCTGAAATAATTGATTACCTAATTTTGTTTAAAAAACTTGGCTTAGAAAACTTTCATAATCAAGAGCACATATGTAGTACGTGGCAAAAAGAAAAAGAAAGTTTGAAAATTAAAACGTCATGAAAATATTTATGTGTTTGCAGGATGGTATATTTTTTCTTGATTTACCTTCGATACATTTATCAAGGCACACGGAAATTTAACGAAATTTAACATTCGCCTAGGGATTACTATCGTATTCAATATGGTATTCCCCATTGTACCTTTACCGTCAATTTATAAATCTACTTTATACCGCCGGAGAAACTTCGTTGTAAATTATGAAACAATATAAATCACAAAGATACATGAAAATTTTCCATAAAAGACGCAAATCTTTCTAAACGGATCGAAGGTTTCTTCACTATACTCTTCATTTTTCATCAAATTTCAAAGCTTTTTTTTACAAATAATAAGTCGAATGATCTGAATTATTATTAGTTCTTGTAAAATAATGAAACTTTAAATATTCCAATTATAATACAATTTTCTCCAAAAAGTAGATACAAAATTCAATTAGGAATTACTTTTACACTATCAGTATATGCAAACTATCATAAACATTAAACAATGCAATTTAGGCGGCAGAGTCTCATTATTCTATCAATGGTATTTAATGATTATCTCAACACAACACAAGAATAAGAAACGAAAGATCTATAATTTCCTCAGAAATCATTACCTCTTATTTTCGCAACTTCCAAACATTTTAACACTAGAACGACCAAGCAAGTCAAAATGACTTATTCACAATTTTTTCCAATAATTCCCTAAGTTTATAGGGGAGTCCTAGACTAGAAATTATAAGCTGATTTTATAAAACACAAATTTCCGAATCGATCATATTTTCCACCTCTTGATACCCCTTTTTTTAAACTACTTATTTAATATATTTAAATGTCATAGATTTAACGCCGGTCATTCTACTGTTAAGTTGAAAAATCGAAAATTTTCCCCCATTTAGTTCAGAATGGAAAATTAGTTTTCACGTACAGGAAGTTCTGCCACTAACATCTGCACGTGACATAGGCATACTAAAGTTGAACAAACTTCCGAACATATCGAGAGACCTGTACGATATGTTCCGGCTTCGTGCACCTCTCAAAGGGATTCGCAGAAACTGTTCGAGGGTTGTTCGAAAATCGCAACCAACAGTGCCGATTTCTAGTTACACATCCCGTTACAAATTTCAAGAAGTCGCTCGAGATTTCCGTCTGCCGTTTACAGGTAGAAAACTCTTGATCCGAAAAATGGCACCCTCTCAAACCGACTTCGTACCAAATGTTTTTATTTTGCCTACAGACACCGAGAAAGTTTCGTGCTCAAAGAAACGGAGGTTCTTGTCATTTACCTCCCGTCGCAAAATGGGAAAAGTCGGCTGCTGATTGCTCCGCGAAAAGCAGCTTCTTCGTGGCAGGGACGAGAAACGAAGAATACGATAGTGGTGTATCCGACCTCCTGCAAATAAGACCAGACCTGCCTCGGCTTCAAGGAAAATCAAATATTTGCGCAAAAATCCATGAGACCGAAACGGGGAAGGTCTCTCGTGTTAAATTCCATCACGGATCGTAGATTTCTGATCGGATGTCACGGTGCAACGAAAACTCTTCGACCCCGAAAAAAAGGTCAAAAATTTCAACGTCCATTTCGACGTTCAAACAGTAATCATTGTTTGTCATTTCAGTATTTAATTATGTGTATCTACAAGCAAATACGTGTAAATATTTTCAATAAAATTCTATTCGATTGGTAAATTCTATTGGATTTATTGACTTACAATTTAACCTCTTGCTTTGTCATTTCTTTTTTGATTGAATGTGCGACGAGTCTGAATTAATTACTAAAATAACAATCTAAACACTAATTTCTGATATAGTAAATGACTTAACGTACCGTGCGGCTCCACAGCCGTGTCACCTGGGCGGCGGAGCTTCTCGTTTTCAACCGCCTATTCGTACCATTTTGTTTCTTGGAGTCCACTCGCTCAGCCTCTTAAAGGAAGCACCCGACAAAGTCGTAGCATTCAAATAATCTTATTAGTTTGTCTGGAGGAGCGAGACATTGTATTACATTGTTGTCTCGTCGCGCGCTTCGTTTCATCAAGGAGAATCTCCCCATGTGGTGGGGGTAATTCTGCCGGAGTTTATTCTGTTTTCACTATAGAGATGTTAGAAATCTGGTGCCTACGCCGATGTCCTCACTATCGCCACCCAAATCGCGTTGTCTCCCTTGCTTCGATCTGCAGCGTTCTCTCTTTTCGTCTTTTAGTTCGATTTGTATGTGTAGCTCTTTTAACGAATCGCGAGGTAGAACGTCAAGTGCCTTCGTGTACATGTGACAAGAGGCATGACGCTTGACGCCTGGCGAATCAGGCTCTGCCAAAACAGGCTTACCTCCTAGGTGACACGGCTGTGGAGCCGCACGGTACCTAATATTGAATAGCGTAGAATTTATTTTATTTTATCAGGACCCACTGATATTTGTAATCAAATAATTTTCGGAGCACCTGAAAATTGACTATTCCATTTATCGCGTTACGAGTAGCACTCGTCATTGTACTATCCGACAACAGAAAGATGGCTAATGAGCCGCAGAGCTTCTCGCTTTCAACTGCCTATTCCCGCCATTTCTTTTTTGCAATCCGTAAGCCCAAGCTCCTAAGGTAAACGATTGTGCAAAGTGTTTACTTCAAGAGCCTGAGTTTGGAAATTCGGAAAACAAAATGCCGGGAAGAGGCGTTTGAAAACGAGAGGCTCGATTGGTTGCGAGCCATCTGTCAATTGTCGGACTATACAGCAAGGGGTTAAAAACAAGAAAATTCATAATTAAGATAAAAATTACAGAGTTCCTCCGTAGCGTATTATCAAACTTTCTGCTAGACCATGCAAATAATAACTATTTGATGTATCGTGTACAACATTAACCCTTTGTGGTCCTATGTCAAGCAATACTCAACATAGCTTTCACTTGATTTTACTTTCTGACAATTTAATATCGACTTTCCAATATCACAATGATTTTGTAATATGTATTACCTAAATATCCATCAGTACCTGTAGACATTGATATCATTAACCTTTTAGGTACGAGGCGCCACTATAGTGGCTTTTGCGGATATCATCTTTCAGGACGACGCGCCACTATAGTGGCTTTCGTGTATGTCGTCTCTCTGAACGAGGCGCCACTATGGTGGCTTTCATGGATGTCATCTTTGAACGACGCGCCACTATAGCGGCTCACTCGCCCACCATTTGAATTGAATAACTGTCTTCATATGTATTGTTTCACACTTCTTTTGTCTTTACATCAATTTACAACAGTATTAACAATAGACAGACAGAATATACAGTCTTTGTTTTTAATACGGCAGTGTCAGGTATAACACAGCGTTAGGTATGTACACTTTCCATCCTACTACAAATCTAAAAATTCTGAAAAAGCTTTACGAAATTGTATAGCGTGTTCGAAAAACGATACAAGGCGAAGATCTCGTTATGAATATGAAAATGGTGACGTAGGTATATGTATTGTACCATGTTTCAAAATATATTATACTCAATTATATTATTAATTATTAAAGTGAATTGTTAAAGTTAAAGTATGTGTAATATATATTTTTTTTTAAATTATGATTTAATCATCAAATACTGCATTTGAATGTACTCGTGCACAGAACGGAATTGCCTGTCACACTTTGCAGTGTTGTATCGTTTATACATCGTTCACGTCAGACTCTGCCGTCCAGGGAAATAGCCACACGCAGAATTCAGCCGTACCTAAAAGATTAACCCTTTGCAATCCGTGCCATCTCTAACGTTATCTATTAGCAACTTGTCGGAACTTTACTACTTGTTATTTTGGGCTATTTCAATAGAAAAATTCAGGTAAACATATATTTCTTAAGTCCTTGCGGTGCAATAAGTTCATCCTCTGTGATTACTAACAAATTCGCAGGTCCTCTTAACCAGTTAACTGTGGCGAAAATTCTTTTGAATTTTGGGTCACAAAATTCGAGAGATCAGCATAAATCTACTTCAAATTATTTATAACCTTTAGTTATTCGTTTTACTTCGTCATGACCTCAAAATATTGCAAACATCTTGAAATTTATGAATATATTTTAGTGTTCGTCAAAATTACAATTTAAATAACCAGTGGTAGTTTTTACACATGACTAGTATACTCGTCAAACACAGCTAACTGGTTAAAGGGTGCAACAGAGTGATATGGTAAACTTGCGATGTCCCTCAGGTGGGGCATCGGAGTGCAAAAGGTTAAAAAATATGGATAACAAATGAAGGAAAATGTTGTGAAATTTATTTTATTTAGTTCACAAAATTAACAAAATAATTCAGACCACAAAGGGTTAAGGAATATAATCCAAGATCAAGATTGATAATATAGGTCTCTTATTAAGTATAATTATGAATTTTCTATTTACTTTATATCGCCGTGTTAGCACATACAGATACAATTTTAGATTGTAAAATATTCTAACAGCGGATACTAGCCATTTCACCTGTTATTTCTAACGCAACGAATTTACGATACAATAATGATAATGCAACTCCTGTAGCAATATCATAAACGACGTAACGTGAGGGAGGCTACGATAGGGATAATATATGGCCAACGAAAGCCAGAGTATTCTTAGTTGTTTTATGGATATTTCTTCCACGTAATTTCCCATCGTGTTCTGTCTCACTCTCCCCATGCCACTATTCTTGCGAAGAAAGAACGAAAATTGAGCTACCGATATCGATATGCCACAGCTGCCGCAAGGCTTACCCGCCTTTTTCCGATATTAGCCGATTAAACATTTACCGTGGATTTTCGAAGGCTCTGGAGCACTCGCTTAAATAACGTCATTTTAAATGCCGCCTTTTTGCTTTCCGAACCACCCCTATTTTCCGCGTAATACCCTTATATAAGGGTAAAGTGAAAGTTCCGTGGTTCGATCACCGGGAGGACTTAATTAAAGAATCTTAATTTGAACGTTCCAATGGAATTTCGTGAAATTCGTTTCCTACCCAGGATTATGGAATGTTTATGGGAATATTAAATGAAATTTCTCGTCATATTTTCGCAATTATACATAAGATTGTGGTATATCGATTTTCATTAAATTTTGAATTGCATCTTTGAAATATTCTCTTCTACGTGTTAATTGAGAATGTTCTTGGCATTGTTATTTCTTTTAAAACCGCAATATTGTTATCACCGGAATTTTTAATCTCTTTGAGCAATGAGATTTTATACTTTTAACTTGTAATGAAGTTTTTGTTATATTTTAATATAGCATGGAACAAATGACTTAAAGAGTAACAAAATTATTAATGTAACAAGATGTCAATGACCTCTTCAAAAGAATTGCAATAATGATTTGACGTGAAATTCAAAAGACAGCTGTATTTGTAACACCAGTCACATTTGCCGTAAATACAGGTTCATAGAATTCAAATAGTTAATTAATATTTATAACTTAACTAGCAAATAGTAATTACCTCGCTGTTAAATGAATTTCACCAAATAATTTCCTTCCCGACATTGCGTGATATTTAACCGAAAGATATTAAGTTCCTTACTATCCAATAATCCGATGATAATCGCCAAAGTTTCAAAACCCCTAAAACAAATGAAACAACCATATGGAACTATCGTTACCGAGTTTTCTTACTAATTACCACTTTACCCATCAAAAAACCCCAAGATAACAAACTTCAAATTCCCCTAAAGTATCTCTACTCTCTTGTTCTAATTTAAATTACAAAAATTTCTCAATTACATAGCAAAACAAATTTGTTTCTCTCCATAAATATTTCTCCACGAAACCAAATGAAACAACTCAATTTTCTTCCACTAATTTCTTTCGTCACCTTCAAACACATTTATCCAAACGTCCAAAGTATATCAAACAAAAGTCAATAATTCTCTTAAATACCAACCTAATTCCTCAAGATTTCATAATCAAGTATTTCTAAACATGAGTCAGGGTCCAAACGAGAATTATTAGCTATCTCCCATTCCGTGATCGCTTTTCCCTCAAAATATGTTTTGAAAACCTTTGGTCCTAAGGAAAAGCGATCACCATTTTGGAACCTTACTCGCGAGAAGTCGGGGTCATCCAAACCTCCCACCACACTATTGTAAACCCCTTAAAAGGCCAGTGTCGTTACCAAAATCAGACAGATTAAATCTGGAATTTGGTACTGAGTCGCTGACAGTCGGCATCTTGCGACGACGTTATCCTTAAGGAGTTATATATAGTAAGAATTTTCAAAAAAATCGATTTTTTTTTATTCTTTTTTTTTGTAATTTAGGTACATATATTGAAGTACACACCCAGAAAATTTCAAGTCAGTCCGTCAATTGTTTTCGAAGTTACACGCATATTTTTAATGACGTGGCACAGCGTTTGAAAGTAGGAGGTCGGAGTGGCAGCGCTAACTTATTGTTAGAACGTTGGCTAAATATTTCCCCGCCTATTGTAAATATTGTAAATATTTGCCAAACTGGCAAATATTAACCCTTTCGCTACTACGGGTATACCCGACGGGTGACTATAATCTCCCGCTCCAAAAATGGAACCAAAAGTTAAGACAAGTGCTATATAAAAATACTATATGTACTATATATAATGGTCCGCAGACAACACCAACTCGAGTTATTAGTAGCTGCCGAAGGGCGAAGGGTGTATTATATAGCCCTGAAATGGACGACTCGATGTAAGTTAAAAAAAAAATTTTTTACTCTATGTAAAGTGATTTGAAACTTTAAACGCGTTTTTCTCAAAACTGTGTTTTTAAAGTCGGTGATCAAGATTGCTCGGAAACTGCCGAACCGATCAGTCTCAAATTTTAATACAAGTCTCTTAAGTATATTTTTTATTAATTAATCGAAGGTTTTTCCTCACCGATAAATATTTCTTTTTTTATAAACAATTTAAGGCCAAAATTTTGGTCAAAAATCGATTTTTTTTTCTAGAAGCCGCCATTTTGTAAAAAAAAACTTTATTTTGCTTATACCTTCGATTAATTACAAGGTTAAATATTACTTTAACGAAATCCGTTTGGTTTTTTCATTTTGGATGATCCAGTCCAGAGATATCGTGGTCACCAGCAAGGCGCCTTTTTTGAGAGGAGCTCCTGGAAAGCAACTATAGCAGCATTCAAAATTATTATTTTTACTAATAAAAAATGTTAAAATACAGTTAAAAGATACCATAAGTAATATGTTTAGAAATTTTTACATTAACAAATTTAAAAGTCTGCTCAGGAAAATTTCTTGAAAAATCGCTTTTTTTGGGCCTCCTGACTGTATATAACCCCTTAAATTGTTTCAACCCCGAGTGCGCACTAGTTCTTCCTAAATAAAGTGTTGTTGACCATACACGGGATACAACATAAAATTTGGTGTCAAAAGTGGGCTACAACATAAAATTGGTGTCAGAAATGGGATACAACAATTCTCTCCTTAACACTTTATCGACCGGAAGCCTATTAATAGGCTTTTCGGGTCCAACGCTTTTGAACTTTTAACTTATTAATCGGTTGCCACTATAATTAATAAATTGTCATTTATCATTGCGGTTACCTGTGTCAAGGACTCAGTGACGAGAATTTGTAATTTTTAAATAGATATCTGTATCAAGGAAGTATTTGTGGCCAAATGTTCGTTCAGAAGAGGATAAGATGTTAAAAAAATATCGGTCGATAAAGTGTTAACATCAACAATAATTGATAGAAAATAAATTCACCCCAAACATCAAGATTCGATAAAAATCTTCCTAGTATGATCGAGCTTGTTATTTAACAATTTCAAGATCGATGATTGAATCGAAACACAAGCGAGTAGGTAAGGCCTGCTTTCCAACATATTCTCATGATACACGCGACTCAGAAATTGATCACGAGCCTGTCAAAAGATTGATTATACTCCGTAAGTCTTACGACCACTTAGAGCAGTAACATCTGCCCGGCGTTCTACGCGCGTGTAACTGCCGTATCTAGGAAACCCCCGGAAATCTACCGAGCGGAATTGCCCTACTCCGGAGAAAATTGCACTCTCACCCTCTACTATCGCAATATTGCAACCAGGCTTACAACCCTCCCACGGTGTATACATTGTACGAATGCCAGCAATGGCACCGGTAAGATAAGAAGATACGTACCTTGAATAGCTAATGATATAAGTGTAAACTTAGATCGGCGGGCGAAAGGCGGCGACGAAAGCATAAAATTTCAATCCAGGTCGGAAAGACCGACATGGTTTATAATTAAGCTCCGAATGCACGGGAAGAAACTCTTAACCTTATTCAGAGAGATGAATTGAACTTGCGAGATACTGTAGGTATGTAATATTTCCGGCTGAATTCTGTGAGACTTGAATGATGTTATTAAATGAAAGGAGGCGACTGTGAGTGTTTGAAAATGCGAGAGAGTAATGGTAAATAATACGATACAGTATATTTTTTTTGTTTCTATTATTATGCTCGCTGTAGGATTCAATTATTTTGAGTTTCCTAGCCGAGGTTTATGATATGGACTGTTTATTTTGAAAGTTGTGTAAGTCCATTTTTTTTTAAATGAAGTATCACCCAATTTATGCTTAATTTAGAGTAAACTTTTTATTTATTACAAGTTAATATTTAATATCTTAAAAGATGCAATAGTTTTGTTCAATTTAAAATTGACCGCTAAAAGAAAGTGCATAGACATTGATTATGAAAGTGGTGTAAGTCCAATTTCCGTAGACAGGTTGCGGGATCAGTGACCACTGGTGGCTACATTTGTTTCATTTACATTTCGAAAGTTACAATTTAAGGTTACTTACTTGATTTTCCTCTAAAAATGAATAATTTCATATTAAAAACAAATAGTGATATAGGTAAGAAGAAGTAATAAATCAATATTGTATTGTAATAATATTCTTTTATGACAATTAAAAATATTTATTTCTGTTTAATTTTAAATAAGTACACGCAGAAGTAAAATTCATGAGTATAAACAAAAGAGTACTCTGAGAGGTCAGAGGATGAATATAATTCCACTGTAAAAAACAAATTAATGAAACGTAAAAAGGAAAGAGGAATTATAGAGGTAGAATCTTCCTCAGTTGAGGATATTGTTACTGAGAATTTCAAAACACTGTTACAAGTAGAGCATAAATAAATAATAGCAATATCTTATGCTGAGTTTAACAATATATAAATATAATTGACGTTCAAAATAAAAAATACTATTTCTATTTCATTTCTTGTTATTATCTATAAACCAAATTGGATTAATATGAAATATATTTTAAGTGATATTTGAGTTTTCAAAATTGAAATTAAATAATTCTTAGAATTGATTAATTATGAAAGTGGTGTAAGTCCATTTGCAACCCGTAAATATACATTATTTTAGTTAAATTCGCCTAAAAGAAACTTGTATAGTCAAATTACATATTAATAAATTGATAGAAACATTGTCAGACTTGTCATAATTAACCAATAATTTTTTAATAGACAGATATGCTAACCTTTAATTTTCTCGAAACAACAGAAAATGGAGTTGCACCACTTTCAAAATAAACGGTCCATATACTAAATGAAGATTTATGACAAATTTCTAAGATGAGAATTCGAACACGACCCCAATAATTATAATTTCGTCCTTACGCCTTTATCTACCGCAGCAAACCGATAGACTTTTTAGTCATTATTAGGTTTTTCGTCAATTAAGTACTTTAAAAGTATAATGTAAATTGCACAATAGAAACATAATAAAAAATGTGGAAAGAGTTTTATCGTAAATCAATTGCTCTTATGGAAATTTAAAAATCAATGTTTGTCGATGTTGATGTTAAATAAATTTAAACCTGAATCAGCTAACAAAGCAGTTTCGAGGAGAATTAGGTTGTTGAGTGCGTAAAACAGAGAGGAAATGTTAAACTGTTGAAGTAGAAGAGAGGACAATTAATTATACCAAGTTGGCCGGTTTGAAACGAGTGACCTCTCGTACACTCGAAACGCGGAGAGAAATTGCACATCCACAGATTTATTATGATGTAACGTTGCACATGACAGTGCACACGGCTCCTTATTTCCATTTTCCAAAGACGTAAGATATGTTCTTTGAATGGTTAATGATGTAAGTAGAAACTTTGGTAGGTACATTCGGGAAAATGGATGGAGGAAGCGGGTGCATGGAATTTCAATCCGGGTCATGCTTTTATATAGTGTATGGAACGTACAATTAAATCTGGAACACTCGGCAGTCAAGTCTTAACCTTATTCACAATAATGAATGGAATCGAGAAAATATGCGTGTATATTTTGCTTCTAGGGAAAATAATAACAAAAGAAACCTTTTATAAAAAAGAAAGGATTGAGAAAATGTTTGGTTACCAACCATTATACCTTTTCAAGGAAAATGAGCTATGACGAGGCTTGACATCCTTCAGATAGTGAGACTTACCTGTAACAAAACAAAGTAATTGGTTAGAGATATCAATTATATATAGTTATATAAAAAAAATCAATTAAAATGATATGATAAAAGAAACTGACAATCAAAATTGCCATTCCCTTATCAGTTATCTAGGCCTTTATTTATTAAACCCTGTAGTTGCGTAGAGATCATTCAATTGTTCTTTAAAATTTACTATTTTTTTATAACATTCAAGACAAAGCAATAAAAATTAACATCCCATGAAATTAAAAAATATAAGCCTGTCTTACCATCGCTTCTGCTAACTTATGTGTCTCACCTTACGTATCGACAAAAAATAAATATTACAATTGAATATATAAATATTGAAAATGAATACTATTTTGTCACAGTATTTCAAAGAGTCTCAGTCAATAATCTATTTTGATCCCCAAAAATGTTGATTGCAATAAAAATCTGAAGAATTTATGTAAAAACTGAGATACCAATCACCTACAATATGAGACCAAACAAAGAAAACCATAACTTTTATTCTACAAAGCGGAAAAATCTATTTACAAAAAAAGTCCATAATCTATTCTTACTAACCGAGCAAAGTAGACCTCGCTTGTGGCAAACTGACCAAATATCCTTACCAGTCTCATAAAAAAAAAACATTTCTTTTCGCTTTACCAAATATTTCCTACAAAACAGTACCTTCCATCCCGCGCAATTTCTACCACTATATATGCTACTCTTTCAAAGACTCACCCTTCCCTCTAATTAACATCGCGCGACAGAGAACAACGTCGACTAAGCGCACCATCGGCAAGCGAGTCCGCCCTTTCGCAACGATCACAGCGAACGCATACAGGGAGTGAGAATTTTCTAAAATTACTCTGTTTCCGGGCGGTCTAAGGAAACCAAGAGAGGTGGTAATGGTAGTAGCAAAAGGGAACCACGATGTCGAGGGCAGCCTGCTATCAGCGGAAGGGAAAACCGAGGAGGGTAAATGACTAAGGACTGGAAAGAGAAACGAGTAGCACGTTCTCTCGAGGAAAGAGGTGGGTAATGGGCCAGTGGACAAACCAGTCTTTGTTGCTCAGAACTCGTTTCTGTCAGCACGGAGCGACATTGAACACGTCGAGTTGCCCGGAGCTTCCTAAGCATCCTACAAATGGAACTATACACAGAATGGGATACAACTCCGACACGTCCGATCTGCCGTTGTGCTTTAAATTACAAACTGTACTCGGTTTCTGCACATTCGTTCGCACGTACGCGCCGGATGCATCCTGCAACGTTCTTGACTGGCCACAATGAACGGAGACGTTAGCAGATGGGGTGGAATTGTTGGAGAGCCGGTGACGGGAATATTCGATTCTTAAGTATCGCATGGGAGGATAGTCAACGAGGCGAGGAATACCCAAGTCGAAAAGTCCAGCCTAAAAAGAAACTTCAAATCCTAGATTCTTTTGATCTCTCATTTGCCGCTTAATTATGTATACCATTTTGAACCTCAAAATCCTCAACTAGTGTGCCTACGCGCCTCAAAGTCCTGTAAATATGATTTTTAGGAGTTATATGGACTGATCAGGTAAAATTTTTATTCCAATTTAATCTGACATCCCCTAAAAATATTTCAGAAGTTCCAAGTCTGTCGACTCATATTATAAAAATAGGGCTTTCAGGAGCAAGTTGGAATTAAATTATCATTTTATTCCATATAAATTCTAAATCTCCTAAACCAAATTAATTTTTAGTATATCGAGAATTTTTTTGGACCTCGATCATTCCACTCCAATTCCAATCCAATTCTAAAGCTCCTCATTATAGAATGTTGAGGATTATTTTTGGCTGTATGAAGCCTAAATTGCTCCTAAACTAGGTAAAAGTGGCAAAAAGTAACAAGTGTAGGGCGATTGTGGAATTAAAATTTGCATTCTTTTATATGTAACATATTTTTCCATATTCAGCCTAAATATCCTAGTAGTAGTACCTAGAAGTAGACACAAGTGTGTAAGGATAGTCGTGAAAGTAAGAAGTCGAAGTGGTTGTAGATTTACGACGGAGAATGGTAGTTTGCGTACTGTGTGAGCGATGCTTTTGAAATAATGACTATAGATTTTTTTTCATTTATGAGAGTTTATTTGCAATCTATTTCAAGGTAACAATAAGCAAATTTGTTGGTCAAAATTGAATAGTATGAAGGGTAACATGCAGATATTTCGCTCAATAGCTTATACCTTCTTAATATTAATATCACATGTATGATATATCTTGATATAACAAAATAGAATATTACATATTTAACCTTATTACAGAGTACTTAAGATATACTTAAAATCTAGTTATAATGTCTAGCGGTTTGAATCTTTTTAAGCGGTGCGAATCGTGTTTTTCGTTAAGCAGTTCATTAGGTAAGCTATTGGGGTGGAATGACTATAGATGAAGGGAATAATTTACTATCGTTAAAAGGAATGTTTTTTATTTAGAAGTTGTGATTTTAAAATTGACAATGATTTATTTGTGATGGGCAAACTTTTTTTAAAAATGGGCAAAAGAAAGGATGGACATTTTGAACGGTCGAGCGATTGATAGTTTTAGGTGTATCGAAAAGTAATCAAAATTGGAGAAGTGAAAACGTAATTGGAAACGTTTTTAAACAAAAAATCGAAGGACTTTTTAAAAAGGGAATCGAACAACTATCTTTACGCTGGCAAAAGTGTCTTTTCTAACAAAAAAGATTTTGTTTACTTTTCGGTGCCCTTAATATTTATTGTATGTCCCGATAAAGATTGAAAGAAATATTGTCTTTTTAAAATAATGAAATTGTAAAATGCATAGTATTATTTTAAAATTTTGAGTGAGTCAAACAGAAACTCGAACAATAAGTTGACTGAGGATTATCAGGATACTTTAATTGCATTTGAAGGTATAACTTAAACAAGTTTATTATTGTATGAAGTTTATTAGCATAGAAAAAATATATAAAACATTGATTTAGGACTCGAAACTAATTCTGAACATTAGATAGATTGCTCAATTGTTCAACACAACTACCATACCACAATTAATACAAAAAAAAAACGGGAATGAAATAATAATGCAAATTAAATATGTTCAATAGCGAAATCACGTAATGCCTGGGGATAAATCAGGCTGTAAAGAGTATAAATAGAATATTAAGTTTTCAAGTAATATCTCGGGCAATAAATTAATTCACCAATGTAGAGTGATGGATATCTGAAGTGCCGTGCCAAAAAAAGATTATTAATTCGTTTGTCCCAAGTTACAAGCTCGTAAACTCGGTTGTATTGTTACCCAAAGCTGATCTTGCCCTGGATACTCCATTTCCTGGCAAAGTTTCAGAAGTTAACAATTTTTTTTCCTTCTATTATCAGATAGAGTTTAAAAATATTGTAATTTCTAAAATATTTCATTTCTCTACTCACAGTCGGCTTATGTAACAATAATTTAGGACAACTCTCACTACGACGATGCGAAATCCGATGTAAACAAAAATCACTCTTTATTCCAATCAATTCGTTTCCCATACCCGCAAAAACTGTTATAAAAATCCAAATTTTACGAGTTCCGAGTAATCCCTTGTTAATTTCGACCTGTACATATTTCAAATAGACGCGACATTCGGGAAAAAATTCATTAATATTTGAAATTAAATCGTAGGTTTTTCGTTTGTACTTCGCTGGAAGCAAGTTTATTATTCTGCAATGACCACGTTTTATTCCCTGCGGATATACCAGAAGAAATTCCACGTTTGAAATAAAAAGTAATGTTATAAGAAAATGTAGTTACAATTAGCGGAAAGGAGGAATGACAGTATAATGCTGCATTTGAATAAATATGCATGTCATAGTAGAGTTTTAAATGCAAACAAATTCTTCGTTCATACATTGTTCATGCGATCGTTTCTTAAAATTTCAAACTATGGAAAACGATGATATGATGCTACTAAATACTTCATAACTATGGGTAATTACTTTGTTTACTAATTAATTTGTTTTATGTAATTATACGTGGTAACACGAGACGTCTACTGTATAGAATATTATATTTTACAACTTCTCTATACTTAATGTAATAGTTTGTAATACCGTTGCATTGGGAATTACGAACAGTTCTTTGAACAACTTATTCTTCGTTTTGAAACATTTCGAATTTTCTTTTGAAATGTGCATTGCATTCTGCACATTAAGAGTATTAATCATGTCGAACAATTAAATTTTTTAACATTTGTATAAAACAATTTATCTCTATTATTATGCTGTAGCATTTTTAATTTTTAATTTTCCAAATTTCTAAATTTCTTATTCGTTCCCAGATAAATTCAAATTTAATAATAAAATAATAATTTAAATGATATGCTATGTAGTTATTTTTCTCAATTAAAATGATACGATATGTAGGAGAGGAATACATATATCACTGTAAGGAAGTGTCACTTTAAGATTTTGATATTATCAAATTTTTCATTTCAACGGCATAGAAATGCCGTGGAATGTAATATCGTATTCAGCAGTGTACTCGAATCTAAGAAACGTAAAAGAAGAGTTTGTTGCACATACCGGCATTTATTGCACTGTACGGTCCTATAGCAGTATAATAGCATCAGGTCTATGGAACTAGACATCTTTCTACATGTCCCATAAATTCAACTACGGCTTGCAAGGTTCTCGTTAATACAAGTAATATATTCGCAGACTTTCTATTCTGTCAGTAAAATAGAAAATATCTTTTATTACAGGAAAAACAGCTACTTTACAGTGAAATATTTTAGTTGTAACGGATGTTGATATCCCTATTTTTCTGAAGTAAACCAATTTGACTGGTACAAGAAAATTGAATTTTTTTGCAAAAGAAAATAGTTCCAAATCAATTTAAATGAAAGATGTATTATTAAAAAAATTAACCAACCATTACTTATATATATATATAGTAATCAAATTTTGAATGTGCCAAATTGGCTCCGTAAATCTAGTGTTAAACAACTACTGTTAACTCAATTTCATTGAATTAACATAAGCATTATAAAAAGTTCTCGATGTAACAATTGATTGTTGTCATCTTTTCGAGATAACACACGAATAATGATATCAAGTAACTCTCCGAGAATCTATTAAGTTCAATAAAACCTCGGACTCGTAAAACCGATTGCTTACGTACATCCAACTAATTATATATCGATTGTTCTCAATTCTTGCTCAATTATAAAGGTTTCATGTACATTTTTTTATTCCTCTACTTTAAAAGTGTCCTAAATCGCAATGTCTTGCAGCAACAAAAAAGCAACGTGAAACATCTCTTGCAATGAACACTCCTAATAAGTAACTTCTTAGCAAAATTCCGGAAGCCACAGCAATAAAACTTCTTCCTTTCACAAAACAATTAAAAAATCCTTGAACGTTAAACATCCATTGTGAATAATTCATTCTCATGAACAGTTCTCGTTGAATAGTCAAAACGAAAAAAAAATATCAAGCACATGGACCAAGTATTTTCCATTTTACAAGGAAAATAATCCCAGCCGTTGAAAGTACTGTAACAAAAATATGTTTCGCAGAAATTCCCAGCATCGTATCGGACGTAATTAATTTTTCCTCTTTTTCCCCGGGAATAAACGCTTTATTACTTTAGTCCAGCGAAAAAAAAAATATAGTTCGATACACGTTACAACGATTAAAAGAGGGGTGTTCTCCTCTCACGTAGTTCATGTTAACGAACGTAAAAAGTTTTTTTCCATAACAGCCGAAACAATGATCCAGCCTACACAACAATGCCAGTAAAAATGGATCAAAAATCTTTTATTCTCGATACAAAAATTTAAAGGGGTGGAAATACGTGAAAGAGGCTAGGCCGTTCAGAAACGGAGGGAATGAAAGTTGGATAGACGGCAGTGAAATGGAGGGCTGTAGAGAGGATAAAATAATTTCCGGAACGTCGGAATGCACAGACGGAGGATTCCGATGGGAAGAGCCGTCCGGGCGTTCTCTGATCGAAATCCGGAACGGGAGAGGACAATTATTGACGCAGACTAATTTCGCAAGTCGAGCAACGTAAGCGACGAAAATAAAAAGAGAATCAAGGTCTTTTGGAGAACGGTACTCGCCTGCGTTTGTCACGCCAGTGAGTAATCGACTATTGTCGGCCATTTTTTCGGCTCCTTTAAGTCACTGAAAACGTGAAGATTGACCTTTCTTTCACGTACGTTTCTTTTTCTTTTTTTTAATCGGCAAGAATGATTTTATTCGTTGTTTAGAAGACTCTCTGCTATGGGAATTCTTAAGGGACTTGCGATGAATATTTATCAATTTTATTGCGATGACCAATGTAAGAGATTTAACACTAGATTTACCAGCGTGAAATCTATTATATTTAAATATGTTAAATATATACCTTAAAGTAAGGAAAATTAAGACGTGGAAAATATGATAGATTCGGTAATTTATGTTTTATACAATGGATAAAGAATATCTATTCTACAGCTCTCTCATAAATCCGTAGAATTTTTGGAAAAAATTGTGTACCAGTCATTTTGACTGGCTTGGTAAATCTAGTGTTAAAGAGCCGTTGCATATTATATTAGGGGTACCGAAAAGTAATCAAAATAATTTTTTTGCTGGCAAAAAACAGTTATTCATTAAAGAAATCTTAAATAATAATCAAAATAATTTCCATAATTTCCTAACACTTTTTGCAAGCGTAAAGGTAGTTGTTCGATTCCCTTTTTAAAAAAGTCCTTCGATTTTTTGTTGAAAAATCTTTCCAATTACGTTTTCACTTCTCCAATTTTTATTACTTTTCGGCACCCCTAATATTTCATTGTATGACTACTGGTCGCATCGCAAAGGTGTCGACTACCGTCGATGTTCGTTTGTTTTTTGGCAACTAAAGCGTAATTGTGCCACGAGGCACACTTGATTGAGCAACAAAAGCATTCAGATACAAATGTATTATTCTCTTAACACTTAGCCGACCGAATGGGGTCGCCCCGTTTCAAAGAAATACAGTTGATGACCGAATGAGAAGATGATGAGAGTTGAAATGTGCGCGGTGTATAGCAAGCAGTTTGCTTTTTTCTCAGTGGTTAGCTAATTATAAGTGTTAATTAATACAACACCCTGTATAATTATTATTGTAGTCCTGACTTTTCACCCAATATCGATATTATATTTTTTACATGATATTTATATGTTATATTTTGGATGTTATATTTTTCATAACGTTTCGGTTTATCAAAAAAATTGATTCAGCGAAAGAATTTGCAGATGATCATTTCATTGGCTAGAAACAGCGCTATTTGGGGTCAGTCAATTAATTAATACAAAAATTTCTATCAGTAAACATCATTCTATCCAGCTGCTCGTGGAAAGGCATACATTGAAATATACAAACTTGTAGCAAACTTTACGCTATTAGAAAACCTACTTTCTACTTCGTATCTCCTCCTCTATCAAAATAAAGATAAATAACGGATTAACGTGACAAAGTCACTAAATCGTTTGTAAATTTGTTTGTTCAACATACCAATCGCTCTGAAAATCGCCCAAAAAAGAAACAAGGTAAAAGGTCATACGTGTCTCTGTGGCCTATCAAAATAACGATAATACTAATTAACTAAACCACAAACTGCGCTTGTATCTTGCACGTTTTCCATTTCGTTTTATATGGAATATTTCACGTTCTCGACCACAGTTTTTTTCAAATAACAAAGAAATATAACAATAGAAAGGTAACAATGGAAACATATCGGTTCGAGTTATCGCATGGATAACTAACTTTAAAAACCCCGATACAGAGAGACGATTGCTGAGTCACAAGTAAATAACGATCTCTCTCGTGCCGAGAGTGTTTCCCGACAATTACCGGGGACTCCCGTTTGATTAAATGCATATTCGTTCGTAAGCTATCATTTAATTTCGTCATAAATTTACGGATAAACCGGGTCCGATGTAATGCCAAAATCCGCGGAGACGGTATAATGAGCCAGTCACACCTACATTCTCATGAGCACTTAAGTAATTAATACGATGCACTACGTGTCACCCTAATACTCGTACTGGAACCAAGTGGGCACTATTACCCATAATGTATACCAGAATGTACCCTCCTACATATACACGTGTACAATGTGGATGAAATATACATACATATGTATACATACACGTCTCTATTCCTATATAAACATACACGTGTATAGTTTATATAATATTTGTACGTGTATATATACAGGTATATATACCTATCGTGCATATGTGTGCATATTATTACAACTCGTATTTCCTTATCGGTGCAACTGGTGCGCAACGATACGTGGAGTTCGAGGTTGCTATTCCTCTAACTTATCGTTAACAACGGATACAAGCACCTAGATGTAAAAGTTATTTGGGGGAATTACACTAATAAACGTGATACACGTATCCGAGATAGATACCGAGAAGATAATGAAAATTAAAAAGAAATTAATATGGCGGGGAAATACTGACCACGTAGACATATTTGCGATAAGATGATAGTTTGTCGCTTGTAGTGAAAAAATGAACGGGAATCGAGTAATGATTTTAATTTGAAATGGCTAAAACTGAAATGCATGGTACTTCTAAGTTTTTCTTTAACTCTCTGAGGCACAGGAATTTAGGAAATTAAAAGATGTATGTTGCATAGTATTTGTTTTTAATTGATTAAAGTTGGTTTATATTTATTAACAAAGTAATATAATAATAAAAATTTTCGACGTGGGACAAAAAATGTCGCATCTTCGCGCATCAAAGAGGTGGGCCACTTTTAATCCCACAGTGCCTCAAAGTGTTAAACGATAATATACTATGTATGTTGATGACATAATATAAATAAATTATTTCAGGGTGTGTCAGGATAATAATACAGGGAGAAATATTGTACGAGATTTTGCAATAATAATGACTACGTGGCGGGTTCTTGATTACACAAATAACGTCTTCCTCTCTTCGTCTATGGGTGCCCTTCGAGGGCCTCATTTTACGAAAAGAGGGCGAGGATTATCTTTCTTCCTCACTGGAAAAAGTCCCTTTCGCAAGAATCAGATGCGAGGATGTCAAATTTGACACCCCGCTGTCGCAGAGTCTCAAACGCTTTGAACAATTGAGACTTTTAAAAATTGAAGATAAGCAAGACAATGAGGATTGAAAATGTGTGTAGGTATACGAAGATACAATTAACAATTGTCTCTATACATAATAATCAGTCATAACGTAAATACTAAGAAAATTGGAATTATCTTGAAGGTAAATTAATATGAAGCTTAATATTCGAAAAAACTTTACTCTCTAAAGATGGTCGTTTCTTTGTCGACAATATTTTATTTACTTTTATTTACGTACGGTTAATTATGATAAACTAGTTTTTTGTCGATTCTCAATTCGACTGCAAATAATATAATGTGAAACACGAAGCATGGCGAAGACTCCAAAGAAGAGAACTTTTACTTCTACAAAGATTTGTTTTACCGTAGATATGTAGTGCAACGTGAGTGATTTTATAATAATAGTTAAAGTTGAATTGACAATTTAATTGATTTTAAGAGGATTGAGTATATTGAGATTGAGAAGTGAGTAATCAGAGTCGTCTAAAAGAGAAAACAGGATTTTAAAGGCTTTAGGGAAGAGAGTCAGAGAAGGATTATAGTGTTTGGTTGTAAATGTAAAAATAGAAAAGTAAATGTTTCAGAGCAATGAATCAGGGATCATTAAGGAATGGTGACTGTTGAACGAGTCACGGCATATAAGTGCCCATAATTATGAAAGTAGTCTAATTGTAAGTCATATATTTCTTGTTTCGAGATATTTAATGAATTGCATTTGAATGATTTAAAAAATATGTTTATATTATGCAACATCTTAATTTAGAATTGTATTAGTCTTGATTAATGAAAATTTATTATGAATATGAAATTTTGCGTAAATTTTATACGGAAATGTTGTTTTAAAAGTTTGAATTGACTTAGACCATTTTCAAAATTAACTTAATGTCCTATAAATGACTTCAAGTAATAAAAAGCTATGAGTTTTATTAGAAACAATAATTTTAATGAAATAATTCATGAACATTTATTAATTATTTTTAAAAAGTAATCCGTTCTTATAATTTAGGCTTTTACTATTATGAGTTTTTAAGATTCTTAAAATGTTCTTGAAAAACTGGAGGTATGTATGGTACTATAGTAAACACATAATATCTTTATGTTTTCCTTCCGTTCTTGGTCTAGTGGTGGTGTATAATGGAAGTAATTTAATATTGCCATATATTTTTGGTCTCCCTCTTTTAGGTGAAAGATCCAAAACGTGGAATTTAGAATCATCTAAAGAAGTTTTATAGAACATTTTATAAGGTTCATTTTGTAAGAATCTCATCCATTGAATTTACAGCGAAGAGACAGATTCGCCCGTGGTATTTTTTACTCTTCTTGTCGTTGACTCTTCTAGTGGTTTCGTTGAAATCAAATTCGGCTTCGTCATTCGTTTTACCGAAAATGCATTTCTTCTTCTACACTTTTCTATCATTTAATAATAATGCTCAGGTTTGTATAAGTAATTTACTTTTCTTATTTTCATTTCTGTCAACCCAAAATCACGGTCATTCGGTAGAAAGGAATGACCAAATACCAAAAATTTAAGGGTATGTTTATATAATTTTTAAAAATTGTTGACTTAGTCCACTTTCATAATTAACACTAAATGAATTCCATATAATGTTGTAACTACAACCACTATCTAATGGTTCATTTTTTATAATATCATAAAAATTGCATTGCATTAATTTAGTTTATAATAATGTGGTGATAAATAACTGATAAACTCATTTTTTTTTAAATTTTCACTTAGACTACTTTCATAATTATGGACACATATGTTAGACCGAGCGCGCGAGAGAGAAAAATAACGGAATAGGGCAAAAAACCAAGCGGATCGCATCAGCAACGCGATCGCCGATTTTTTTAAAAAGCGAGTGTGAAACCATGCAACAGTAATAAAGAATACCTAAAGCGAGGAAGGTGAGAAGAAGTATAAAAATTGTGATAGGGAAAATTCTGTGAGAATTGTGCGTGGTTAATTATGGGAGTAAAAACGTTTTGTTATTAAATTATTCTTAATAAACTTTTATTATTTACAAAGATGCTGGCTTATTACCTAACCAAAGGGTCGATACATTACAATAATACTTCAACTAAGAATATGTATAATGTACAGACGTGACTTTGCAATGGAAAATAAGCTGACGATAATAAATTTCATTCGAAATTATTTGAACAATAAATTACGTCATTAGAATGATATCCGTGCAAGGTATTCGTCTCATTCGTCAGGCACAAAATGCTTCGATCGAGTTTACAACAGTCCTTGTATATGAACTCTATTATGCCTGCTGATTGGTGGATAACCACCTCGTTAAACTTCTCTAACAAGGGAATACATCTAACAAAGTTGGTGGATAGCGCGAAATAATTTATTCGATACCGTATTATTTCCAGTCGAGCACATCTTTCGCCTTTGATAAAATGGTGGACAGGAAACAATGAGGGTGCTAAACGATCGACTTATTATACCTGACATCTGATATTGTACTTTTTTTAAACGATCTTATTATAAACAATTGCAATCGAGAGACGTACTGCTAAGTACAATTGTAAATATTGATTTTAACATCACACAAAATACACTCAAGAGTCACAAAATGTTTAAACGTTCATAAAATACCGCGAAATAAAGTGAAAATACCGTGAAATAATAAAAAAAGAACTGCAGAAATATATCCTTTATATTTATGCAGAATGAAAAGATAAATGTTTCGTATCAAATACTTAGAAACATTAATCTCTGTTTTGCAAGGTTGTATTACAGCTGCAAAACAAATAGGATCTAACTACATAACATTGAACCGTTAAAAAAACTCTTTGTTATTTTATAGTATCACATTTACATTCCATATGCAGGTTTCAACAATTTGATACAATTTATACAATGTCTTCAACTATTACAAACCCATTTGTAAAATCAATATCTTTCTTTGCCATAAATTGCTTTTAAATTAAATTTCTTTGTTGCTTAAAGTCCCGCTATTATTACATACTTCTATGCTATTTTCTAACTAATTTACAGACGTGACATGAAATTCGAGCAACAGGGGCTTGAGGTACAGTATGATTCATAATAGACTTTGCCTACGTGACAGTAATGTATATTCGTATATGTATACTTTTACACAATACATCGTCATATATCATAGTATGAATGGTAACACTATACGCTAAATGATAAGCTCCATCGTGACATTATAAAATGAACAAATCCCCCGTTGCCAGGCAATGAACTACTTTGATTAACTAGCATAACTGTTTAATACATTGTATAATGAAACTTCCTACGAATATAATTAACACTGTGATATTATGTTCCCTTACGTACAATAGTCTTTACTTTTTCACAATAGTTCAACTAAAGAAGCTTCTTATTTTCGTTTTAAATATCCCCGAAGATTTTAGAGACTTATGGTATTCTTACGTTCTAGACATCGTGTTTTTTAGTCACGAAATTGTTAGATTGGTTACAGGCTGCCTAAAACTTTCACACATTTTTAAAAATTCAATTTTTTAAAGATTTTTGTCGACGTTGCAAAAATTGTTCGCTTCCATGTAGTCCCCCTAATGGAGTGCAATTTGGCTCATTCAAAATTCGACTATTATATGTATAATATATTAGTTGGTTAATTTTTTAATAATAAATCCTTCATTTAAATTGATTTGGAACTGTTTTCTTTGCAAAAAACTTCAATTTTCTTGTATGAGTTAAATTGGCTCGCTTCAGAAAAATAGGTATATCAACATCCGTAAATCTAGTGTTAAAGATTTTCTAATATTGTAATCTCACCTCTAGTATTGCCTACTGGTGCTTACACAATCTCAAGGTTACAAAGGAACCACATGAAAGCGCTGACACACTCCTCATTATTTTAATTATGTATACTGATGAATGAATACTTTAACATACAATTATTAATGTTTTTTTCTGTATCCTTCTACTTTCGAATATTCAATATCCGCGCACATTTTCCGGAACCAATAATGTGCGTAAGTCGAGGGACGCCTTTCAAAATGTATTTTGAAACTTCGTACCCTTCGCAAATGACCGGATCTCGCACGCTGAATCTTTTAACCCCTCGCCTTACGATCTTTCTTATGACCAAACGCGCAATAACTCAGAAATAATTGTTGAAATAATAATCTATCACTTATTTTCAATATACCGGTATAAGTTAACGCAATATTAACCCATTCGAGACCAATTGCACACCGTGTGTGCAATGCATTTCCGAGCCAAAAAGACCGACTGCACACCGTGTGTGCAATGATCTTGAATTGCAATTATCAGTCATTATAGAAAAAACAGCCCTCGAAATAAGAGTAGCTTAAAATAAAAGGTATCTTACAAATGTGTAAACATTACATTTGGTATTTAGTTCAATTTCGACCCTAAAGTAGGTGACCCAAAGCCACGATCATTAGAAATACAAGAAGTGGTACATATAAAGCCAAAAGTTATCGGTCTTTCTGGATAGTCTCCAAAAAACTGCACGGTCTCGAATGGGTTAAATAACATAGAACTAAATTCGAGGTCTCCTGACCCACTGATATTTTCAACATTTTTTGAAAAACTTGAAAATTTTCTATTCCAATTATCGCGTCGCGTGTGTCACACGTCATTGTAAGTCAAGGGGTTGTGCGCATGTTATTTTCGATATAACGCGCAACGGGTGCAAAAAGCTGCACACTCCTTATGTCGTCACATGAATAATGATGAAAGCATTTTGTTTCCTGTTGTTATTGATATATACACAGATAATAAGAATGCGTGCGACGGCCCCCCTTACCGCACTATTTACCACGCGCAATCAGATCCTTTGCAACCGGCAGAAGGCATTGGCTACGACTTTTGAGTTACAAGTAAGATTTAGTTCGACGCAGTCCGACGACAGCAGCGGTTCGACAGTGTAGGCGAACGTAGAAGCGCGAAGAATCATTTTATTTTGTCTTTGACCGAACTTTTAAATAGTGTTAGTCTACATATACCGAAGAGCTTTTAAGTTTTGCAATGGGAGATTCCGATATAGTGAATTTAACGGTTGATGAGACCGTAAAATATTGCATTGAGAAACGTAAATACACGTGTGGTTCTCCTCGGACAGAAGATGGACCACAATTACGTCGCAAACTACTACTGATGCTTCTAAAGGGTAAGTAATTTTTGTGGTCCGTATGTATTTACTTTCATTTTTTTCCTCGGTCTAATATAATAGCAATTTGTACATTGTATAGTCTGTTTATCCATTTTGTTTGTAGTGAATTGAAATAAATAGGAATGAAAGAAAATAATAACGCTAGGAAATTCGGGGCTGGTAGAAACGATTAATTTAAGACGTATATTCGAATTAATGATAATTTAAATCACACTTTGTACTTGTTCTTCTCTTTCTCCCTAAAATGTCTTTTTTTAACTCTATTTTACTCTCATACATCTCTCTTACTCAATCAATCATCTTGTGTTTCTCATCTTATTGTTAGTTTACATTATTAATCTACAGTACTAATATATAACTTGCGTTACTATGTGATTAAATTACTCCACGTTTTATATTGTTCAAAATTAAAATGATGGTTTACGTCTTGTACCTTTGTACATTTTGATTGGCAATAAATGTCGATCGACATCTTAATTTTATATAACTATTTCCACATTTATGTGATATTTTACTTACACGATTTCGTTCTTACACGGTTTTTAAATTAATACATTTTTAAAAAATGTAAAAAATATTATTTGTGTCAACGACTGTGTTAACTGTAGAAATACTTACAATTTACGTTTTTTATTTAGACTGCATTCTGAAAAACCGATCTTACATGTAAATTGAAGTGTACGGAACTATTTGTAACTCTAATTTGAACACTTTATTCATCCTAGCTTTTTATTTCACTCAGTTATACAAACTTAAATTCTAGAAATAATATGGTATTACGTGTGCTTACTATTCAAAAATTTTTCCTAAATCATAACCTGAGTAGAAATTTGGAAAAGCAATTAAAAACAGCAAGTTAAAATCATTTATAAAAATTGAAAGTCAACGTATTTGCTAAAACTATTTTTCAAAAACATCGCCAAGTTTATATCTCGCTAAAGTAGTAAAACTGTTAAACACCACAAGTTCTTAAAATAAACAACAACTGTTCGATAACATATTTTATCAAGACACAATCTCATTTCCCACAACGATCCACCTATATTCCCACGTGCACTACACTGTAGCAGAAAGTAATATCACCTTTGACTAAAAATACATTCCTTAGTCTTTCCGGATTTTTTCCTTTCCAATCTAATCTTTGGCCCACAGTCTAAAAAAATTCGGACGAACATTTCCGTCAAATTTTGCAGGAGATCGCGCCGAGGACCAAGGCGATTACGAAACCGCCGTTCTTTGTTACACAACTGGATTGCTGAATACCTTCCCAAGTTGGAATACACGTAGTACATTTTATTTTCATCGCGCCAATTGCCTGAAAAATCTCAAATTATATACCGAGAGCTTACTAGACGTTCAACGTGCAAAGATATACTTCTCGAGTCTTGAAAATGTTAGAGTATTTGAAGAATGGGAACGTTATATTACAAAGGAGCTTAAAAATGCTGAACGTACACAAACAAAGTCCAATTTGGACGCAAAGAATTATAACGAAGTGCCGAAAATTTTGAATGAAAATAAGGACGTTCCTGGTGTAACCGATGCAATTCGTATGGTTTATGATGAAACTCACGGACGTCATTTTGTTGCAACGAAATTAATAGAAACCGGTGATGTTATTTTAATCCAGACACCATATGCCAGCGCTGCTGGTCGTCACACATTAACTTATGATGATATGAGTTGCTTGCATTGTTTCAAATTCAACAAAGCACCGATTCCTTGTGATTTTTGCGACCAGGCTTTGTACTGTTCTGACGCATGCCGTAAAGAAGCATATAGAAATTATCATCATTTCGAATGCGGGCCAAATACCTCGTCCTCACAGTTTCTACTAATACTCAGATTTTTGTTAAAAGTGACGGAACGCGGTGATAAACTTAAGGAAGCTATAGAATATACCAAAAAATTGGATGCCATGAGTAAACGTAAGTTTAGATGAATACTTTTACGTGAGTTTTCTATGAAAAATGATACTTCAAACAAATACTTTTGTTGGCAATGCTTCTAACAATTTATTTAATTATGTTTTTTTCACGAGAAATTATGCATGCAGTAATATTAATGTCAATTGGTTGATTTGGATTTATTTATTATTCAATATGAATCTATTTTGTTGAATTTAAAAAATATATATTTTACAACAGAAGCTACGGAAAGAATGCGCAAAAACGAAAAAGAATTTGGTTACGATATGAAGTCTATACTTAATTTAAGCCTTTCCATGGACAAAGATCAAACAACTTTAAAAGGAAGAGCAATAGTTGCGGCCATGTTAGCTGCAAAACTGCAAAATTACTTCGCCTATACTAACGCAAATGACGATGTACTTGGTTTTGCAATGTTACTCCTGCGTCTGCTGTACATAGAAGACGTTTGTTGCGTAACGGTAAATAAAAACGAAAATTATTTTAATCCTTCGAGACCTTACAATCCATCTATACTCGGCGTAATGTTTTTATCAAAGCTAATGTTCTATAAATATAATTTTAACTTTGGAATTTGGAAAGTATATATAAATAACACGATGTCATTCGATATTCTTAATTTCGTTAACACGTTGACTGCCATGGGGGTCATCGGTGACCGGCGTTTTCGAGTTCAATGAAATTTCATGTTACGTTTAAATTGCAATATTTCTGAATTTTCTAACATATTGAATATTTAAATATTGGCGTTAAGAAGATAAACTTTTGCTGAATATCGATCTATCAGTATCTTTAAAAATATGTGATTTTAATAGCAAGTTTCACTGCAGTAGAGATAACAAAAAAAAAGGGAAATATCGGTGGCGTTCAACGTGTTAAAGATATTTAGAATATTCATTTTTCACTTGCATATTTTTGGAATAATACATTTGTCTTATTTTCAGAGTAAGGAACCTGATGGGAACTCTGCCTATTCCTATTATCCAATCCTTGCTGCCCTTCGTCATTCTTGTTCCGCAAACACTGTGTGTTCTTTTCGCAAAGGTCACACACTGGTTTTGCAGGCTGCTAGAACTATCAAACCTGGCGAAATGGTATCCAATAGAAATTTTATTTTTCGTAATATCGATCCTTTGTAATCCTCCGTTATGTATATCTGATGATATAAACCCTTTATTTGCAGATTACTTTCAATTTTATTGGCGAAAATGTATTGTTTACTAATGCAATAGAGAGACAGGCAATTCTAACAGAGCAGAAACACGTGAATGCTTGTCAATGCACAGCTTGCAAGCGAAATTACACTTTTAAGCCAGAACTACGTAAGCTGGATATTCCGGTGCGTTTGCGACAACGATTGCGGAAATGCCCGACTGACATAGAAGGCATGTGGGAGTTACTAAAGATTATCAATGACGATATCAAAAGACCATGCTTGGAGTTGGAAATTCTGAAAATCGCCATTCAATATGCTCACAGTAAAAAAGAATGTGACGTAAGTTTACAACCTCTTTACACAGTTGTAGTGAAACTAGACGATGTTTCACATTTTTGCATGAAACTATTTGTTTCGAATTCTTTATTTCGACCATATCGTTTGCGGTTAGTGAATGTTTTTCTCTGTTTGTTGCAGATTATTTCGTGCCTTTACACAGTAGCCGGAGTTTTCTAAATATGATACTTATTATTACGATATGGACGATTACTACTAACTATAGATATATAATTTTAGTGTTTTTTTTTAGATACTATTTTTATGGATTTCACTCAAATAAGACTACTTTTTATGATACTTGAATAAACTTTTTTGTTCCTGAAAATGATGTGTAATTTCCTGTGTTCGATCCATCTTCTGCATATCAGATCTTTGCAATAAATTCATAAATAAAAAATCACAGTAAGTCCCACCCCACTTGTGTAAGATTTCATTTCACCTTCTATTCGTGAAAACCGAAGAAAGTGAATATCAAATAGAGTTCCTCTACCCATCACAGATTAGTTTCAGTAAATTTTTGGGCAAAATGGAGCTGTTCCAAAAAGAAAATATTCTTTGAAGCGTGTTCATCTATTAAAGCATAGATTTTATATTTCTATAACTGAAAGACATGTTTTCGTCCATGTCTCTATATTAAACACCTTACATAGCGTGATAATTGTAAAACACTGGTCCAGAGTGTAACGCAAAATTTCGAATTGTAGTTAATCGGATTTACCAAAGAGTAGAGAACTTTTACTTTCGTGATAATTTATTCTGGCGTAGACATGATCGCGCAACAAGACGGTGTAGAGTTTGATTATTGAGGGATTTAATAACTGAGCAAAATGAGTAAAATGATCAAATGAGAGATTGTAGAGGGGGATGTTGGGTTTTAAAGCTCTTCAGGAAAAGGAGTGGGAGTGGTGACTGTGCTTGAAAGTCGAGATGAAAAATAAGGATTTTTATAAAAGTATTTGTGTTTACGAGAAAATACTGCAAATCAAAACTAGCACGTAGATGTAAATAACCGATAGCAAAGAATTTCAATATTAAACACTCTACATAACGTGTTAATTGTGGAACAACGGTTGAGAAATCATCGAAAATAAATTCGAGCGCGTAGAAATAAATACCTGATACGTAATAATAAATTTCAAGAACCTAATTTTGTTCAACTGACAAAAAATTATAAATATAATATAAACCGTAAAGCAATTCGATCGAAAACTTCAATAAAATACTACATTTCCCCTTACTTGTAGGTATTCGATACGTGCAAAGATATTTAACACCATCTATACCTAGTATCGATCAATCAATGAAATGAGATCACCGCGATAACACCGGAATGTAAGCAGTGGTTATTCTTTGCAGCAGATTGACCACCTGTTATTGTAATCTGCTCTATTACCTAGTGCTATTAATTTGCTTCATTTTACGTTGAATGTTTCGCCTAACTACCTTCTCATTCAGTTACGTAGTTTCCGGCACCAAAAAAACTGTAAAGGCCGTTGCATCGTTAGAAATCTTTTGCAGATATGCAGTTGTAGACTGAAAAAGTCGACTTAGAAACCAAAAGTTCAGCGCACTAGCACAAAACAAAAACGATTCGTTGTTTCCTCTGTCATAACTTATCTGCACGATATTAACCGTTTACACTCGAGAACTTATTTGCTCGATTGAGCTAGCAACTCGAGACGCCTTTTAACTATATTAGGCAAGTCTTTTACAGGTAATTTTATACTAACAACGCAAGTCGAGATGGATCCACGAAAAAATTTGGAATACTTAACGTATTGAAAACAAACATGTAGAACTCCAGGAACGCTAGAGCGCCGTAACGACGCCTCTAGAGTGTAAAGGGTTAAGTAAAGCTCGAATAAAGACGTCGTTTTTTTTATCATGTACGGTCGGATATTTCCAGTGTAATTAATTAATTATGAATTATTAAACCTGGTCAATCACAGCCAAGGTCTACTGTGCATAATAAGTACATACTTTTCTTGTAACTAAATTTGCCCGCATTGTAAAAACAGACAATTCTTTCCTCTTTACATAGTATTTAAAGTTTCCTCTTTATCGAAATGCTAACAATATAGCACCGTGGGATATCCGTAAGAAGGAATGCGAATGGA
This sequence comes from Cerceris rybyensis, assembly GCA_910591515.1. NCBI lineage: Eukaryota > Metazoa > Arthropoda > Insecta > Hymenoptera > Crabronidae > Cerceris > Cerceris rybyensis. Next base: position 21,458,440 of record OU342790.1, read on the forward strand.
AATTAACGTATAACCACGTCGGACGCACTTAATTGACTACACTCTTTTCTACATTTGCTATTCTATTATTTGATTTTTTTCGATGAAAGACTACGTGTAAACGAGACGTCAAGCCAGGCGTCCTTACGTCTGGTTAGTGTCACGGACACTTTTCACCCAGGGAGAATGATGGTCCTCGAGAGAAGGCCCTTGAAGGACCCCATTACCGAAGAAAGGGTCGAATATACAGAATACGGCATAATATCATGTATAAGTCAGCATAAGGGAATTCCTCCTGACAAAATAAGAACACAATATAGTATAATATTTTTTAATTTCAATTTTGAAGATCTAATACGTATGTATACTGTTCTAGCAGTAAGAAGTCATTATAAAGTACAAACGCTCAAAGCCGGATGAGATTTTACTTCCACGCCACATACTAACATACGTGATGTTTATTCCCTTTGCTTTACCTCCTACCGATTACGTTGATGCTATTACCAAGTTAATGAACGGGCAATGAAAAAAAAAACGAAAATGCCTGTGCGACCTTTTTCAAAGAAAAACGATTATCCACGGACCCAGAGCAGAGGTCTATATAATGTATGTACAGGGTGTAAAAAAATTAATCGTCATGGCTTTAAGGGGTTGTTTTACACCTCTGGATCGTTGGAGATTTGCGAAAAAAACCGACCGCAAAATTCGGGAAAGGGTAGCAAATTTTTTTTATTGACTCATCGTATTCGTCTTGTTACGTAGGCAAAATGTCTGAGAGGAACCATGGGTCAGAAACGAACCGTTCTCTCACAAATTAACACTAAACGTACCAAGCGGGGTCAAATGACCCTTTTCAAACTTTACTTTAAAATCATACTTTCATTGTTATTTCTTTCACTCATTTGACTTTTTGTAAAGTCTTATATCATCTGATTATTCAATTTCTCGCTTTTCGTTTTTCTCGTAGCTTATTTTTTACCCACAAAAATTTTCTTCCTACCATAGGTACCACGAGGGGTCATTTGACCCCATACGAAGTTTACGCATTTTTCGGCATTTTTCCTCAACTGGAACCTTAGTTCTAAACTCAGATACGCTTCTCAAGTGAAGATTTCATTTATTTGAACCTGATATGTGGGTTTGTTTTCGGCGTGAACACTTGGACGACCCGATCGGATCCATACGACGCGTTATTCAAGTCCCAACTTTGAGATTGCATATCTCTAAGAATGTTGTGCAATAAAAATTTTAATTAGTGGAAAAGAATGCTCTGATGTGTTATAAATCAAACACAATTGCTAGATTTTGAAAACCGCACAAAAAATTTTGGGGGTTTTGGCCAGGATTTCAGCGAAGTCGACCACTGTGCAATGTAACGCATAAACAGAAAAGATTGTTTTCGGAGATGCACAGGAAACACACCCTTCAATTAGTTCTCTATATCTAAACGAAATAGAAATGCAGTTTTATATTGAAAGTCAGAGAGTAAAGATCAGAGCCTACAAGAAATCAAGTTCGACAAGCAGTGATAATACACGACAGTTTCCGTTACATTCAATTGGCCTTGTGTAATCAGTTGATTATTTCGTTTATAGAAATAAAAATTTGTGTTCTATTATTTTAGTAGAAATGAGAAATTATGTTGCAAATTATTTCCTTTAATAAATTGGGTATTTCTTTCTGAAAATCAACATTTATTTCATAAGGGGTCAAATGACCCCTTATGGTAAGATTAGGTAGGTGCGAAATGCCGGTACGTTTAGTGTTAACTTTTAATTCGGCCTTCCGATTAAAATTTCGCCCCTATGGCAGCCTTCGAGTCACCGACCTTTCGAAAGGAAACACATGAAATACCCTTGCTAGCTCCAATAGTTGAATCAGAGGCAACATAAACGAAGATAGAAAATGACTAGAAAAATGTCATTGACCTGTTACGTAACAAGACGAATACGATGAGCCAATAAAAAAAATTTGCTACCCTTTCCCGAATTTTTGACCGTTTTTTTTTCGCAAATCTCCACCGATCCAGAGATGTAGAACAACCCCTTAAAACCATGACCATTAATTTTTTTACACCCTGTACATAGGTCCGTCTCGACGGGGAACCTCGTTGCAGTTCGTCCTGCCATTTGCCCATTTACTTTAGTTTGGATACTTCGAGATATGTTTGTCGTCATGCGAAAGACTTGACAGGTCCTTAAGGACTTAACTAGCTAGGGTGCTTCGGGGTCGCTGGGCCCGTACCAAGCGGATCAGCCACTCTCTGAGTCCGATTGACTCCTCAGGAATTAAAGAGGTCACATATAGAATTCATACGAATTTAACCCATTCGAGACGGCGATTTTTTTCGAACACGGTCCCCAGGAGCGAAACTTTTTTTTCTTTATATTGTTCATTTTGAATAAACAAACTTGTTTATTATGGAAGTCACCCAATTCCTAAGTGAATTCACATAAATGAGATCATTGCATGCCAAAAAAAGTCTCACTTCGACAACTACTATACTCAGAATAACTGATAATTGCTCGTCACTACTATTGCACACCTGGTATGCAACCGGTCTTATAACATCGGAAATCAATTGCATATCAGGTATACAATCGGTCTCGAATGAGTCAATAAAACTCATGTACCAATTCTTTTTTCCAGACAAATTTTCTTTTAAGATGTATTTTTCGGAAGCCTATTTAATAATAAGTACTTTTCTTACCAGCCATTATCTATATAGTCTATATTGAGAAGGTGAAAATGTCCTTCAAAGTTGAGGGTTAAATGTGCATTTACTGGGGTAACTCATTGTCAGTAATTAATGAGTGTAGGGTAGGTTTGCGTAAATCGTACCCACCGTTTAAATCGTACCTTCTAAATATTAGGCGTTATATAATGCTAACTACACCTTTTCTGGCAAAACGAGTTACTCCCTAGTCAATCATATTGTTTTACATTGTATTCATCTCCCGCCATTACCGTAGAAAGGCAATTTCTCAAGAAGTAAGTTTATCGTAATTTTCGTATAACTTTTACTGCCTGTTTAGTAGTTCATCTTGCAAGCACATTATTGATAAAATCATGCGTCATATTTTCAAGTCATGTAGTAACATTTAAGGAGTTGTTTACCGCAAACAAAATCGTTTTAGCTTTATTTAGAGTTTGGCTATAGTCATTAGAATTATAAATTGTGCCGTATCTTAAATCGTACCTACATGAAATTCCAAAATCGTACCGATACAACTTAGGAGTTTACTATTTATTATTACATAACTTTGTTTGAACCCTTTCGGTATTACTGCCGTTCATTGACTTTGCTTTAAAATTGTTAATAATACTCGGTTTTGTAATATTTGTGAGGAAGACCGTGACAAAAATATGATCCAGTGCCTAAAATGCAAAGGATGGATACATTTATGTGCGGGAGTTGACAAAACAATTAAAAAATATCTTTGTGATCATTGTTGTAACTAAATGTATAAATAAATTAATCGAGAAAAAGAAAGTTTCATTATAATTGTCCAAATCTAAACGTTGATACAATTTAAGATACTGATTTCCAAAATCGTATAAAATGCGATTTCATACATTTTATTAATTTCATCCAAAAGAGTAAGTTTGCAAGAAATTTCAATGCAATAAATATCATCAACGAAAACACATGATACTAATACCGCACATCATTTTTATTTTTTCCATAAATTTTACCAGTTATAGCTATTTTTTTCTTAAGGGGTATGATTTACGCAACCTTACCTTACATATTTTTTAAAAATTAATCGAGATTACTGCAACAGAAGTATTCTATGAATTGTGAAAAGCAGAGCTGTGACTCTGGTATGCATCTTGCAATGCAATTGGAATTTGCATATGAGATTTGCTCGAATAACTAATGTAAGGGAAAGTCGCGGCAACCCTTTTACATAGTCATATTTACCTAAATATTATTCAAGGTTGTGTCACAAGTACGTGCGTCATCCAAATAGATAGGATTAATAGATAGTACTGTCAGAAAGAGGAAAGACGGAATTCTTACAAGATAAGATTTTTTTGATGTTTAGAAAACTTCAACTTTCTCTCCTTGATCTTGAAGTATGTCTTTTGGATATCTGACGGTTCTAATGAAAGATATGATCCAATATACAGTGACTCACGAATTTGATAACATTGTAGCCTTGTTTCTTGTTTTCATCAAATATAGATTTCTTAGAACAGTTAATCCACGATCAAAGTCATATAAGTTGCTTGTTCACATCTCCCCTTGACACTGAAATACAAACTTACAATTAGTTGATCATGTCATTTAGATTTAGCTAGTAGTGTTTGAACTGTCCTTAGCGCACTTCATCAATTTTGTGAGTTTACGTATTTAAAATGTGAAAACATTTTTTGTGGTTCTTGTTAACTTTTTTCCCGCTATTGTAAACTAAAAAATTGATGCCAAAGGCAGATATACGAAATATTGAGACTATTTGATATACAGTCACATTATTGATTAAATTCAGTATTTTGTTTATTGTAGAAATAAGCTCCTACCCGGGAGCCAATTTTATTTCTAATCGTTCTGGCCGCGAAAGCCTCAAGACTAGTATTTGTTTATAGTATAATTATTGTTTTAATAAATAATATATTCGATATGTTCTATACTTTCTTATTATGACAACACCTTAGCTTATTGATCAAATACATTTTTGAACATATATAAGTAATTAGTTATTTTACATTTTAGTTGAATGAAAAGTATAAAAATGAAAAGTACTTGTTCAATTTCGTGAGTCACTGTATCAACCCCCAAAATAAGCACAATTGAACTTTTTATATTTTTTATTTAATATTTCTCAACTTTAGCTCCTATTGTCCTATCAGCTACAAACCTATTGTCTGAGGTAGATTCCGTATCACCGTGGGCATGATATATTAAATGATAATTAATTAAAAATCATCAAAAAATGACTAACTTTATCCGTCATAATAAATGAAAGAAAATCGTTTAAAGGGTATAGCAGGATAAGGTGGTCAAAAGTGCCCTTGAACCGATTTCAATGGGGGTAGTCTCATTCGATAGATAATGCTCGGCGATCATTGTGTACCAAATTTTAACCCTTTATCTTGATCGGAAGGGTAGTTATGGGGAAAATTAAAAAAACAGGTTTTTGGCCCTTTTCCCCCATTTATTGAGGTGTAAAAAATCCGAAAAAATTCTGGCATATTCTACACGGTACCGGACATGTTGGAGAATTTTTTCAGATTTTTCCGTCGAAGTACCTAAGCGTGAAAAATGGGCAAAGTAAAAAAAAACGGAAAAAAGAAGATTTCGTATCGAAATCTTCGAGGTACAACTTTTTGTTTTATATAGTAACAATCTAACACCTACGATTGTTATCCCCAATTTTTTTCAGATTTTTAAACCACCTGCGTCATTATGAAAAAAATCGAAAACCGATTTTCGGGACGTATTTTGATCTAAAACGCAAGAAGTAATTGTTATTTTTCCATTATTTTCATAGAGTATGTTCATTTTGTGGTTTTTAATGTTTTACCATTACAGATAATTTCATAACAATAAACGGAATTGAGATAACTCACTTATCTGTAAACTATGTGTTACATTATGTACCATAATTTTGAACGTTCTTTCAACAGCAGCAGTGGCCGCGCGTCTAGAGTGTCTGCTCTGGAACCGCTATGAACTTTTTGTCGCGGGTTCGCGTCCCGGAAGGTATATTTTTTTTTCTTTTTTTTTAATCTGTAAATGCATAAAAATAATCAATAATCATTTTTAACAGCTATTGCGATAATCCTAAATGCATAAAAAATGTATATCGTATCGAAAATAGTTTTAGAGCATATCTGTTGTTTTGCCGGCTCTCTCTAGCAATATGTTATCCCATGGTTACGGATATTTTTAAACATTTAAATTACGGAAATGTTAACTTATTATGGTATATAAAAATGTATATTCGGCACTAAAGGAACGGAGTTTATACCTTGACAAATTCCTGCCGAAGTCATGTTGACTGAAAACAAAAGTTCCTTTCTTTTGGTAGATTATTATTTTTCGCCATAAGTACTAGTTTGTTATTTGTTCCGAAATCATATAGAATAAATAATACGTTTGAGGGCCATAACTGTACAATAGATACATTCGTTAAAATTGCTTTATTGTTATATACGAATTTACTTCTTAAGCTTTTAGATATCTTACTGATGAGAATTTGTATCGCTTTCAAAATACCTTTAAGAAATAGAGGCATATAATTTAGTTTGCAGGATTTTATTATCTTATTGCGCCTGCTCCAATATCACACAAACCCTTCCTGTCCGTAAGCCTTCACCAATGACCTGGTGGCATTGAAGGTTTGGCGCAGATACTAAGCTGATCCCCTATAGGTATTTATGTTATATTGGTCAATTCACTGTTAAATGGTTTCTGTCTCTACCTAGTCACATGGAAGTGTACATACTTAAAAAAGTACAAATATTCATAAATGGTAACATACCCAGCATTAAATCGGTTTGACACATTCGAGACAATAGCGGAGACCCAACCATAAACTGTCTTCCCTACGCTCATTACAGAATTAACAAATTAAAAATGGCAATATAATACAAACCAATAGAAATTAATATTTTCCAAGTTTCGAGCATATCCCCTCCATGTCAACGATTCTTCTTTGAATATAAGGGAAAGAAACATGCAAGTAAAGTAATCATTACGTGCATATACTCTGTTAGTGCAAGTGTTGTGATCTTTGGTGCCAAATATACATTTTTATATACCATAATAAGTTAACATTTCCGTAATTTAAATGTTTAAAAATATCCGTAACCATGGGATAACATATTGCTAGAGAGAGCCGGCAAAACAACAGATATGCTCTAAAACTATTTTCGATACGATATACATTTTTTATGCATTTAGGATTATCGCAATAGCTGTTAAAAATGATTATTGATTATTTTTATGCATTTACAGATTAAAAAAAAAAAGAAAAAAAAATATACCTTCCGGGACGCGAACCCGCGACAAAAAGTTCATAGCGGTTCCAGAGCAGACACTCTAGACGCGCGGCCACTGCTGCTGTTGAAAGAACGTTCAAAATTATGGTACATAATGTAACACATAGTTTACAGATAAGTGAGTTATCTCAATTCCGTTTATTGTTATGAAATTATCTGTAATGGTAAAACATTAAAAACCACAAAATGAACATACTCTATGAAAATAATGGAAAAATAACAATTACTTCTTGCGTTTTAGATCAAAATACGTCCCGAAAATCGGTTTTCGATTTTTTTCATAATGACGCAGGTGGTTTAAAAATCTGAAAAAAATTGGGGATAACAATCGTAGGTGTTAGATTGTTACTATATAAAACAAAAAGTTGTACCTCGAAGATTTCGATACGAAATCTTCTTTTTTCCGTTTTTTTTTACTTTGCCCATTTTTCACGCTTAGGTACTTCGACGGAAAAATCTGAAAAAATTCTCCAACATGTCCGGTACCGTGTAGAATATGCCAGAATTTTTTCGGATTTTTTACACCTCAATAAATGGGGGAAAAGGGCCAAAAACCTGTTTTTTTAATTTTCCCCATAACTACCCTTCCGATCAAGATAAAGGGTTAAAATTTGGTACACAATGATCGCCGAGCATTATCTATCGAATGAGACTACCCCCATTGAAATCGGTTCAAGGGCACTTTTGACCACCTTATCCTGCTATACCCTTTGTAATTCCTTAAGGTAGTTCTAGGCACTTATCAATTTTCGATAGATTTCCTTAAAATTTTGAAAATATATTCTTCAAGATATTTTATAATTATAACCAGAATCTCAACGAATTCGTCCACATGGTTTATGAATAAATTGTGTTTAAAAATAACATATTTAACACGGGCCTTATGGAAAAAAATTTTTGCTGAGTCCGTAAAATCTTTTTTTATTTTTCTAATGAAAAAACGAGTCGATGGATTCTAATAAAAAATTAGCAATGTATTATTTTATGCTTTTAGAATATTACTGAATTTTTTCATAATTTTTTACTTCATAGTTATAGAGAAAGATGTTTTTTAATGTCTAAAAAGTGAATGAAATGACCTCTGTGAAGTTAGCCCCTGCATTAATTCTTACGCAATTTTTTTCATTTCTAATGAAAAAAGAAACTTTTAGTTCTGAATCCAGCTAGAACTACCTTAAAAACTGTCAACTTCAAACAATCAGTGAAACTCGAAATTAGAAAGTTATCTTCATGTTATCAGTTTTAGTTCAAACTATAAAATACAGCAGACAAGATAGATAATCTTTTATATCAATAATTTAATTCTTAACATACACAGTCGCATAGAAAATTACAGCGGAAAATTCTTGTGTTTTTCCTAGTCGAATTTCTCATATGTAATGATATGTACAAATGAACTATTAATTGCAAACAGCCGAAGGGCTGTACAAAGAAGAATCATGATCACACGATATAATAACACTTCGCGGCTTGCGAAGCACTTCCATAGCATGACGTATATATACGGATTGACAAAACAGAGAACCTAAGTGGAGTGGCAAGGCAACACTTCTAACGCAGTTCGTAGCATTGAAAGAGCAGTTGCAATCGCGCCGTTCCTCCGTGAACTTCTTTCTCGGTTTCCCTACAGTGTAAGGCCTACACGATCCGTGCCGATTGTTTAAGTTTTCTTTACACCGTTGTAGCCTAAATGTTCGTCTCAGCTGACAGTGGTCATTAAGTGATTTGAATTCCTGTAGTGGTGTTGGAAATAATACATTGAAGATTCTTCAGGTGAGCTGTACGCGAATTTGTGAAACATTAACTTTTGTGTACATCCACACTACACCGATACTTCAGCAAAACAAGAAAGTGTGCAGAGATTACTGTGCGATTGAAGAACGATTAATTTTATGTGCGGCTGTAGATTTTCTATTAAGGTCGAATTACGTTTTAATTATAACGAAAAGAAAGTGTGAAGGAAAAATTAATGTCTGTCAAAATTATAGACGCAATTAGTTGCGTTTAAAAGTATTTCTCGTTATTGGCTGCTTCATTATACTGTTTCTTTTTTTTTGCCATAATAGCATTTAAGTGAACAGTGACTAAGAATTGAGTCATTGAGTCCTTAAAATATGTAACAATAGAATATTTATAGAAATTTTACGTCTTTTAAGATATCTACATTGTTTGACCTCTAAATTTCTGTCGGCAGAGAAATGTTTAAAATATAGTTTCCATCCCCTTAAGGAGTGTTTGCATCTTAAACGTTGAAAAAATAGATATTTTTGTAATTCTATTAAAATGAATATTTTCGAGATAATCATCAAGATATAATTAAGATTCTCTGATTTTTTCTAGTTTTGTTATTATGTTAAGTTAAAACAATAAGCCGAAATAGTCGATTTTAATTTAAAAGACTCGCAATTTTTTTAATCAATAAGACAACCACATTCACACTGAAGAAAATGACTCCTTCTTTGTTTCAATTTACTACATCGGTCCACGTGATGACAGTTATCATATATTCTTACAATTAGAAGATTTCCTACTTTTATAAAACGATTACACACTTGATAGTCTTCATCGTGAAAATAATTGTTTGTTATAGTTAACAAAATTCTACAAAGAAAACAATGGATTTCATCAGTTTTATGTTTGACATGATGGCGACCCTTGATATCGATGACTTTCCCGAACAAAAAGACGTGAATATAGAGGCTCTTCTGAACGAGAGAATTGACATGTATTTTTATTCTCCACCTCCGCTCAACAAAAAGGAAAAGGATATCTTATGTGCCCACTTCTTACAGGAAAACGGTAAGTAAACATTTTATGTATTTATTACTTAATTATAAATAAATAATGCGTGATCGAAGTAATGTGCAACTGATTTTGCAAAATTGATCAGAAATATGGACATAAGGTTTTTATCATGTCATGCTAATCTATGTGGGACATATGCAAAATAATACAATGACAAAAATAAAAAAAGAACAAACGTGTAAACAATGGAAAATCTATTTAACATCAATGTAAGGAAAAAAAACAAGAGTATACAATTTTCGCGGAATCAAAAATATCGTCACATCGGAAGAATTTCGGAACATAATGAAATTTTATTGATTAAAAAGTATATAAAATGAAATATCAAAATTAGTAAAATAGTAAAAGGCTCGATGAAAAAAATTACAAACGTGTGTTTGACGGTTTAATAGTAATATGGCTACCAATATGATTGAACAGAAAATGAGAATAAGAACGAGTTGAAATTGACAACATCGATTAAATGTTTATAGTATCACTTTTCCGTGTAATCTGTGGCGGAGATATTAAATTACAGCCTATCAGCTGACGTGAAACTCTTATACGTGAGGGTGCATAAGAGTTTGGTCTCACCAAAACTGTAAACATAACTACGAAGTAATAAAATGACGACATTTCTGAAAATTTTATTTAAAAATTTTTTCTCTTAAGATTATTGGCCTAGAACCGTATTAGTCGTTAACGGTTTGTACTTTTTTTAATGGATAAAAAAGATTTCGAGTTTGAAAATTATTTTTTTAAATTTTTACACAAAACTGAATAATATTTCTGAATAATAATTCACTAAACTGAATTATATTAAAAATTAAATGCTACTCCATGATCGTATTATGTGTCATATAATAAATTTGGCAACAACGCATGGAAATGTATATGCATATATATTATATTCATCCATAATTAGTGTATTGTAAACAAATAGTTTTATTTTTATTTCCTTGTCAAATTTTATTATAACCATAGAATGAAAAATAAATATTATTATAAACGCAATTATATGTTATCACGCTCAGTAGTAGATAAACTATATGTAGTTAATTTTCGAATCTCCCGCTTTTTATGCAGCGTTGCCAAATTTCTTTGCAGTCAAACATGAACCAAGCCTCTGTCATGGCTGATAGTTGTCTCACTAGTTTTTCATTATTTTGAATAAATATTGGTCTAAAATTACACGTGAATCCATTTGTTTTATAATTTGTATAGTAATTGAAACGGTTAAAGTTTTGAATAATAAGTTTTTTGAACATTTTTGAATAGCCAATTATGTGAAATTTCAATAAATAGGACATTTCCGGCAGGTTCTCGCGTTTACCATGTGTTAAAAGTTGCATTTTTAATATTTAATTATTCAAAAACTATACGACCAATATTTAAAAAAAAAAATCAGTAAAACGTATGAGCTGTCTATAAATAACATATCAAAATTCTAGAATTTTATCTATCCATTGCTCCAAAGGGCGAATAACCTTAATTTCTTGCATTTTTCAAGTCATCTTACACACATAGTTTGCATAAAATATAGTTTTTAACTTCAGAAAGAAAGTATACATTGTACATGAATTAAAAAATGTAAATATTATTGTTATTTTTTAGCTACAGCATTGAAGTAAATCTCAAATAAACACATTGTTAAATATGTAAACACTCTAGACTCTGCTTTGCCGTAGCGTTATATAAATAATTATACCATAGTGTCGGGAAATCCAGTGATTGGATTTTCATGATACACAAAATTGCAATTCCACTATGTTCTGCTGCGTTTCCTTGTCAGTCATAGTACTCAGACCGTAAAGAGGGAATTACGTGCACACGTACCTCGATGATTACGTAGTGTAAACGATTTCAGATTAACGCGTCGAGCGCCACTCATATTTCACTAGTTCGATTTCTACTGAAGTGAAATCTTTTCTATCCAAATCACATCTATATTGAATAAAAACGATAACGATAAAAGTAGCTATACATCCAGCAGTACTTTAATATTTTAACGCCAATAATTAAATACTGAATATATTAACGAATTTTTTGCAAGCTCGTACAAAATTCTAGTATTAATAGCGTCGCTCATCAACGACCTTCACAGTATTACAACTGTTAAGACGATCCCTGCCACGTGAGGCGTATACGCCCTACGCTGGACTTTCTGTTTAGGCTGGAAAAATGATTATTAAAACAGGCGATATTTATAACAAAATTTTGTCAAGTAAAATAAAATTTATCGCTTTTCTGGTTAAAACATATTAAAATATACACTTTTTTTAAAATTTATGGTTTTGCATTATTGAAATATTGTATAGTGTACTTCAAAAATGTATTGATTTAAACTACAAAAAGATACGTGGGTCGTATACGCCCCACGCGGCCTGAACGGAAAGTCTTTAAAAAATGGTTCGGCAGGGAACGTGTTAATGATTTAAAAAAAAGGTATATATTTACACACTGAAAAATGTTACATAAAGTATAGTAAAGTATGCGAACTGAATGGTTATATGGATTTTAACTGTCAACGTTACAATTCGTATTAATAGACTTATATTACATTTTGTCATTGCAAAATTCATGATATCCTAAAATCTGTTTTGAGTATGCATTACTTTTGTATCATTCGTCATTCCTCCTTCGCTCTTAATGATTCAATGATGCACTCTCTTGCTTTCGACCTATCATATAAGGTTATCAATACGGATAATGTCAATTCTAATAAAAAGAAACTCATTGTTTAGATTGTGTAGTAGAAAAGGAGTTAAATGCTTGGACACGCAATCAGTGAAGTCATTTTCTAATATATCTTCGTCACCACGTAATATACGTGCTAATTTCCCAAATTAGAAAATTTTCCTCTAATTATTTAATGTATCATAGCTTCGGTGATTCAGAAGGCGCCTAAAATAATGAGTCCTAGGTAAAATTATCATAGTAGTTAACAGTTTGACTGCCATGGGGGTTAACGGTGACCGGCGATATTGAATTTAACCCTTTGCGGTCCTATGTCGAGCAGTACTCAACATAGGTTTTTACTTGATTTTATTTTCTGACAATTTAATATCGACTTTCCAATTTCACAATGACTTTGTTATATCACCTAAATACCTATAGTTACTGATATTTCAAAAAATGAATAAACAATGATAAAAAATATTGCAAAATTAATTGTTTTTACTTCACTACCAAAATTAGTGAAATAATTCGAACCGCCAAGGGTTGATAAAATTTTATAGGACTTTACATTTTTAATATTTACGAATTTTCTAACACATTCAGTATTTAAATACTGGTGTTCGAAAGATAGAATTCTGCTGAATACACATCTCTTTCCGTCTTTCAAGTTTCCATTTTGCAAAGACGGGATTTTAACAGAAAAATTATCACTTCAGTAGGAATGATAAAACGAGCGAAATGTTAATAGCGTTCTACATGTTAATACAAAAAGTTTCACTTCAGCAGGAATGATGGAACTAGCAAAATACCGGTGGTATTCAACGTGTTAATGTGAAAAGACAAAAATTATATTTTTTCTATTCGATCGTTATCAATCAGATCAAGCACAAATCTTCCGTCACTTGTGAGAAATTTCTTCTAATTTAATATTTAATGTAATATAGACTCGGTGGTTCGGAAGCCACCTGAAGCAGTGTATCTTAAGTGATCTGATTGTAGCAATTAACCCGAAGGATTAATTATTAGATCATGTTTTGTAATAGAATATTTTTCAAATATCATCAGATCTTATTTTTCCTGTATTATATGCGTTGTAACTTCGATAAAGAAGTAACTACGTACTTATATTATGTCATTAGTAGACTGCGGATGTTTACGAAAATTTCGAGTTTCAAAAATGCAGGTGAGACAGGAAACCCTATCTAGGGATTTATTGCACTTAATAAATATTACAACAAATACCATACTTTGGATATTTTAGATATATTTTTATATTATGTTCTTTTTGTATATTTTAGTCGTATTTAATTTGTCATAAATGCATAAAAATCCGCAGTCTAGTCATTAGTAATTAAAAGTTATTAGTCCACGGCGGAATTGTTTCCTGTCGCGTTAACAAGCTTGCGAAAGGGTTAAAATCAAAAACTACAAGAGAAAGTAAGAAGTAATCATATAATTTACTTTTCAAACAGGAGACGAGACTCTGAACAAGTGTTTGTTGCAAAATGCTGTACAGCTGTACACGGATGCTCTGCGAAAAGCCCCACCTGAATCGTACATTGTATCAGAATGTTATCACTCACGAGCGAAAACTTTGCAAAGAATGAAGAAATACGACGATGCCTTGTTGGATTTAGAACGCGCATTACAATTACGTATGAATGATGAAAAGAGAGATGAAATTTTAGGGATGCAGAAAAGATTAATTGAATTAAAGTCTCGAGATTCTGGAAAGAATAGAAAGTCCGTATACAAGAAATCTACAGAAACTAATGTAACAGTGTCGTATGAGGAGAACAAAGAGGTACTTGGTGCAAGTAGTGCCATACGCTTAACAAACGACGAGGAATTTGGGCGATTTTTCGCAGCAACGAAACCGATTAAACCAAAAGACGTTTTACTAGTTCAGGAGCCGTACATCGTAATAGTACACGAGATTAAAGAATTACAGTTTTGTCATCACTGTGCAAAACAAACAATGGCCTTGATACCCTGCGATTCATGTGTAAACGCAGTTTATTGTTCCGTCGAATGTCGATCAAAGGCTTACGAAAAATATCATCGAATTGAATGCAAAATTTCAACAGAAGATTATGATTCAATGGTATTTCTACGATTCTTCCTTGTCGTCACTGAACAAGGGAAAAGAATTGCGGAAATGCTAGCTTACATAAAGAATAATCAGAAAGTTGCAGGTTTGAGATTTTCACGTTAAGTTTAAAATTTGATTGATTCATCAACTTAGAATCGAAGGTTCTTAATATTTTTTATCTTATGTCCGTAGATCGACGTACCATAGGATTCACAAATAATCAGTTCAATGGAAAGTCTGCGGAAGCTGTTTTGAGCTTAGTGAATCATATGGAAAAATATAAAGTCCACGCCATGCCGTGGATTATGAAATCAGGTTTGCTTACCTGTTTGCTGAAAACCCATACTAACATCTTAAACGGACATAATATTTATGAAGTTGCAAATTTAATGTGCTACTTGGCTTTTACGTTTAGAATGAACTCCGTGTTGGTAAGCAAATTGTTATGAATTATAAAACAGAAATTATTGGAAATTAATGTATCACTGAAAACCGTATAATTGTTCAGAAATATCTAAGGAATAATCGAATCACAGATATTGACACTAGATCTGCGACAGCCGTCAAATTGACGGGTTTCCACATTTTTTAATTATTTCTTAAATTTATAGAGAAGGAGAACAGCAGATATGTCACGTGTATCTTATAAGAAACAAATTACTTAACTGATCATATTTTTTGCCGCTGGCTCTATCTTCTTTCAAAGTTTCAATTTAACATACAGTGAGTCACAAAATTATTGGCACGCGCAGGAAATTCACGGAAGTGGGAAAAACAAAAAGGTAACAAAAGAACTTTAAATACTTTTTATTAAAAAAAACATAATATTTAGACTTTTAACTAATAAAGCTACTTAAGAAAATAACAATATTATCATTTATAGTTATGAAAAAACGAAATATTACAATTTCGTGCGTGAAACTACGTCACAAAATTATTGGCACACGTAATGTATTCTGTGAAAAACTATTGCAAAACTTAAGAAATTTATTGTGATTAATATTTTGTGGGATATCCTTTCTGTTTTATTACATCTACAAGCCTTTTCGGCATCGATTTATTTTTTAAAATAATCTTCTTCAATTTTGTACCACTCTTCTACAAGCTTATTTTGCAGACCTCTTTTATTAGCAATCAAATATTTTCTTATTTGGTCGTCAAGTCTATTCCATACTTTTTCCATAGATTTAAATCTGGTGACTGAGGTGGTGTGTTTATAACTTTTGGACAATTATGAAGTAACAATTCTTGGACTATTCTTGATATGTGTTTTGGGTCATTGTCTTGGTAAAACTGAAACGTATTCAAAATGCTCATTTTTCAGCATTCTCCTTTAAATTACTTTTTAAAATGTTTAAATATATTATCTTGTTCATTGTTTCAGTAACAAATTCTAACTTTCCTGTACCATGATAACTAATACAACCCCACACCATAACATTACCGCCACCATGCTTAATCTTTGAAGATTCTTAGAATGCATCTCTTCGTTCGGTTTTCTTCATACTTTTGGTAACCATCTGATCTCCAATAATTGAATTTACCTTCGTCGCAAAATATTACGTTTCTCCAAAATTCAGTAAGCTCAGAAATATACTTTTCGGCGAATTCTAGACGTCTTCTTCGGTTTATGGCATTCACAATACGATTTCCTTCCGGCTACGCGATCATTATACGAATATTTTCGTAGGACTCTTCGCACTGTTTCATTCGAAACAGCTTTATCAGAAAAATTTTGGAGAAGAGCATTAATTTTCGGTGCACTTATTTTCGGATCTTCTTTGATTTTTCAAACAACCAAACGTTCTTCACGTGAATTTAACAACTTCTTCCTTCCTTGACCAATCTTATTCTCTATTTTGCCTTCTGTTACAAATCTCTTAATAATATTTCTTACAGTTGTAAGGCTTTTATTTACGATATTCCTAATCTCTCTAAATGATTTTCCACTTTTGCAATGAAGAATAACTATTTTTCTTATCTCTAAAGTAGTTTCTTGTTGCTTTCCAACCATAATAGCACTGTGTTATGTATATTGTTTTATTAAATTGTACAAATTGTTTATTTCGATGTTATTCAAACGTTATAATGTCTTATATTGAATCTCTGGCTAGTAAAGAAAAATATAAGACGATCGGAACTGGATAGTTCAATAGTTTTTCATAGAATACATTACGTGTGCCAATAATTTTGTGACTTAGTTTCAAGCACGAAATTGTTACATTTCGTTTTTTCATAACTATAAATGATAATATTATTAGTTTCTTAATAAGTTTTATTAGTTCAAAGTCTAAATTTTATGTTTTTTTAATAAAAAGTATTTACAGTTCTTTTGTTATCTTTTTGTTTTCCATATTTCTGTTAACTACCTGCGTGTGCCAATAATTTTGTGACTCACTGTATTCAAATACATCAGATTTAGTAGCCGTAAATCTAGTGTTAACAGATTAATTTCAAAGATTGTCAAATTCAAAGATACCTTAACACATTAAGCGCTGGCTTCATTTGCTTGTCTCCGAACAATAAGTAGTTAAAAAATGTTTGATACCTTATACATTTCCGCAACAATTTGTTTTCCTTACCCAATGATACTAACATCTTCATAATTCTTCATATTACGCGAAAGTCTCTAACGGCGATCATCTTTTGATCTGCGAAGCATAGAAATATGTTGTACATACATATGTATATAAAGGAACAAAAAATCCCGCATTATAGCGGCGCCAGCGCTCAATGTGTTAATATTTTACTGCATGCTTAATTAATTCGAAGCAATGAAATTACAAAGCAAATTTTGTTACCTTCTTGATTTTGCAAATGAAAATAATTTCCCCCAATTTAAACTAAATATCCACATATGCAGTGATACGGTTAAAGAGAATTTTATATCAAAAAAAGATGTTTCTTATTTTTATATCAATACGTTTATTGCTTAATTGAATATAAAGTGTATTACATGATGTTAAATGACTTTAATCTATTGCGATTCATAGATACGGGATAAGAACTTGACCGATATATGTGCAGAAGCCATATATCCTGTTTTCAATTTACTAAACCATTCGTGCGTCACAAACACAATATGGTACACTACTCCAGATAACAAGAGAGTGCTGTTGGCATGCAGAGACATTAAACCGGGAGAACAGGTATCGGCTACAATTTATATAACAATTAAAATTTCTCTTTCGTTAAAATCTCTACGAAAATACTATTCTAACAATTTATTGTTAACTCGAGTATTTTTTGTTTCTTTTTATAGATATTCAACAATTACCTCTCACAAAATATTATAGTTCTCAACAGCAAACGTAGAAGAACCCATCTTTTACAGGGTAAACATTTTCTATGCTCTTGCGAGGCTTGCGCGAAAGATTATGACTTCAAACGGGAAATAAAGAGACTGAAAGTGCCGATGCAAGTGAAGCGGCAATTAAAGAAAAACCCAACTGATATTGATAGCATGTGGCAGGTGTTGAACTCCATATACCAAGTGAGGAAATCTCCATGCGTGGAAATTGAGATACTGAAATTCGGGCTAATGGAGGCATATACAAATAATGTGCATGGGGTAAATAAAGTTTTATTGTATAATTTCGTAGAATGCGATTTCTTCGAGTATCGAGATTTTGCTTATCTTAATTTTATTTTTATTTCCAGATGTTACTACCATTATATAAAGGTCTCGGGATATTATAGGTTGAAGATTGATCCTATATTTGATCATGGATACAGACCATTTTTTTACGCAAAAATCAAGACAATACTATTTCTTTTTTTACTTTATAAAAAGATAAAAATAATCTTACAATCCTACATACAAGTTAATACGTCCAATGTCACTCAGAATTCAGTGTTTTCAACATTTTTACTGAAATGAACTTTTACATCAAAACCGTATATAAAATAGATGTGTTAAAAGTAAAACTAGTTATATGTTAAGTAATACATTAATATCTTAATACCAGTATTTAATTACCGAATGTATCAACACGATCGAAAATGTTATGTTTCATATGTTTTATACAGATATTTAGCGCTTAGTTGTTTCAATCCTATCCATTGTGTATTTTTCTAAAAAAAGAATAAATTTACAAAAAAAAATCTGTACGCAACACCTCGTTCTTCGTGTTCATGTGAAATTCAAAGTTGGAAACTATTTCATCATATTCCTCGAGCATAAAAAAAAAAGGAGAAGAATAAAATCCACACGCCCTTTCATTGAACTTCCTACGTTCGATTTCTGCAGTTTCATTCGGCGTGCATAAAACGACCATACACAAAACATGTACTCAATGGTATATAAACCAAAAGTAAAGTGTCATTTTGACGACTGTCAACGGTGATCGCGATTTGACGACGGTAACAGTCAGCTTTTGCGTGTCTAGAAGAGACGTAGACGTGACAAGCAGACCCGACGTTCCAGAATCATGTCTTCCTAGACTATCTCGACACTCTAAGAGGCAAACACCAGGACTCTAAACCATCTTTCGAGGAGAGACCAAGTTTCTACGTGTGGGCGGATCTTGCGATGTATTTTCTCGAGCTTAAGGTCTCCCTGTTGAGGATAAGACACAAAAGTGAACGACTGATGTTCCAATCCGACCAGGATTGAAGTTTAACGAGCTCTTGGTAAATGGAATTACATGTCGGCTATGAAATACTCGTTTTGTTGTTTCCAACAAATCTTTTTTTTTAGTTCAAGTAATGTCTTTGTAGCTGCGTGGTTTTCCATGAGTTACAAATTATGGAGTTTACAATAACGTGTGTAACTTGAACTTTCAAGCGCGGTGGTGAGGGATTTAAAGTTGGTGCTTTTTGAAAATTTGTAATTCTGTAACATTGTACTAGAGACTAATTTTTGGCGGATGGAGATACATGTGGGTACAAATTTTTCATTTGTTTCTGCAATTTATAATTGTCATGATTTTAATTAGTTTTGTTTTTTAGTTTTAGATGAGCGACATATTAAACCTTTGACTGCAATTTTTCTAAGTTGAAGCGTTTCACGTGAGCGGCATGCAGTCTCCAGATGCGATCGCTGGAGACTGAATACTTTTTCGTGCAGTCTGGATATACGACAGAAACAATTGCCGAACATACTTTCGCACATTCTATTTTCGCACAATTCGCTATTTCGTACGTTTTTACAAATTACATTTTTAAAGATTTTTGTCGCTATTTCAAAAAATGTTTGTTTTCATTCGCCACTGTCATGTAGTGTTGTAGCTGGTGTTCACTAATTGCCTATTAGAGGTGTTCTAACATTGTACTATTGTTTCTAATATTAGTTACTAAAGGGTGTCCAGCGGAAAATTTTCGATTTTAAAATTGAATTAAAAATAAACAAGTATTTCTAGAATATTTATTTTATTTTTTACATGTAACAGGGGACTGCGGATTTTACTTTTTAAAAATTATGTCTTCCAAGTGACGTCCATTCCCTTCAATACACTCTTGCAAGCGAACTCTCATATTGGCAAATACGCGCGAACAAAACGTCGGGCTGATTGGAGCGATTTCACGGCGAATGTTTTCTTGTAGGGTAGATATGATGCGAGGATGATTCTGGTGATGGCCTATTAACCATTGTTCCTTCTTGCCGAAATCTTTGCACCATAACCAGATGAGCTGCGTGCTCGGAGCATCGTTTAATCGCCGAATATCAAAGTGGGAACAGAAAGCACGACGCGCTCGAACTAACGATTCACCACACTTTAGATATTATTCCACCGAAAATGCGCAGTGCGTTACCGACCAATGATTCCTGGTGACTGACAAATCTGCAAAAATGGGGCAACAAACGGTACCCCTCCAGCGCGTCTAGCCCCGCTAAAAAAGGAATAGCGATAACTTAAAATTGAAAATTTTCCGCTGGACACCCTTTAGATGTTAGAGAATCTCAAGTTTACAAAGAAATTACATTAACATACAATTTTTCATATTTTTCCTGTATCCCTCTACTTTCGAACATTCAACATTCGCACACATTTTCAGGAACCAATTATGTGCGAAAGTCGAGGGTCGACTCTACATATGAGACCATAGAAAAGAATCAAATCCTTCGCTGGATACGTATTTGCGTCCATAGTCTCCATCGATAGATTTCGTAGAACACATATGTATATGCGTCAATAGTTTCCATCAATAGATTTCACAGAGTGCATATATGCACCCATAGCAGTCAAAGGGTTAATTAGGATGTATAGAAAGTTTTTAGGAAAATTCAACACGATTAAGAGATTGACACAACAGAGACAGTTTTTCCCTATTAATTCGAATATTTTTATGTGCTTTAGTAAATAGTTCTCTGCCGTTTCTCTAATTGTATACTCTACCGTAATTACGTGAGTTCTTACAGTTTGATATGAATTTGAACTATTTTGGATGTGACATTGCTGAGAAAAAATGATCAAATCGCTGAGAAAAAACTCAATTTTTTCTTCCTTGTAACGCGCGCATTTTTTCAATAATCTATCGACACTTAAGTATTTATGGAGAGTGCCCAAAATGTTATAAAAATTATTTGATTCGACTTTTTGTTTAAATATATAGTATAGTATGATAAGACATTCTCTTTCATCATTTATATTACAACATACCCCCGATTCTTCCATTCTTTGTCGACGAGAAATAAAATTCCGTTGAATTATTAAAATACATAGATACAAAAACGATCGCAATTTGATTTTCTTTTGAAAGCGCTGTACGAATAGATCTTCCGTTAAAAATGTATTCAATGGTGCATATGTGCTCATACATTGTAGATATTTGTATCCGCAATATTTTTTTATGCTAGAAGTATTTTATCTGAATAAAATACAGCGAGCTTTGTCAAACAATTCCATGCATTGCTGCTCATGTCGTTTGTATCACACTTTTATAATGTACGCCTATGACGACGCAAAAGTTAAAATAACAACAGAACACTCAGTTTACTGATCGAATTTATAAAAGCAAATATGAATATTTTAATGTACACAATAATCTCTGCATGAATCCTATACCTAATACGTTTGGTTAAAAAAAAAAAGAAAAACAGGAACCGTACGGTATTCAATATTTGCTTTTCGCTGACGATGTAGCGCGTTGCAGCACACGTATGCACGTATAAACCGGTTTAAGTTGCAGTTACTGTACGCTTCAGAAATCACACAACATCCAAATCGGCAGTACTACATGTAAACAGAGCCTCCGCGTAGCTTGTGAAATATCAAAGCATGTAAACACTATGTGAATCCAAACTGGAAAGTTTCCCGTACATTTCGAAATTTCTCACATCGAATTTGTAATTTTCAAATTTCGTTATCTGCCGTATGGTACACTACTGGCATCGTACAATACTATGGGGTATTTTACACGAGGAAATATATTTTGTGAAGGGGGCACGGTTTTGAATTGTTTCTACATGCGATGTGTCATTAATTGTTTTTAATATGTTCTCCTCGTGTACAGTGCACAACACTTTTTTTATACAAGTATTTTGCATAGTACTTGAATTTCAGGACATTAGGTCAGTGCGATCGAAAAAATCCGATAAAATTTCATTTTACACGTTATGAATTTTATGCACCGTGCACGAGAAGAATTTTTTACATTTTTAGATTTCGGAATTTTCAATCATTTTAATTTTGAAATAATTAAATTCCTTTCTTTTTTCCTCGGAATTCGAATTTAAATAATGGTACAAGATGTATAAAAGTAGAAGATTAAAATAAGTTTATTGTGCCTTTAATAATTCATAAATAGTTTCAACTTTATTTATAATATCAAAGTATATTTTCCACGGGGCGGTATTATGAACAAAGTAGAGAATTCAATGGTAAAAAAATATATATATAGGTATATAAATTATGGATATGTGGTGTCGCTAGTATTTTACAAAATTAACAATAACTGTGAAAAATATTGTTTATCTTTGATTTAAATATTTCTACATTAAAACTGCAAAAAATAGGAGACTCGACAAATCCGACATTTTTAGTAAATCAATTATTACTCTTTTCAGCGATGTACTACAATGCAAAAATGTATTGTTAAATTTATATTCTTCGTACATCTTTTATTCTCTGTAATTTTCATCTCGATTTATCAGATACCAGACCATGTTAATATGAATTAAAGTTGTAAAGTATAATATGTAGGGGACTCGTGTTACTTCATTATCCGTCGAAATCCCCCAAAAATGATCATTGTTTTATAAAATGAAATATGCACTTTTCACACAAAGTAAAAGTCAGAAAGAAGTCTTTCATAAAACATTACTTATTTCCCGCAATTATTTTTATCCAAAAACATTCCTATAAGAATGTGATCTCTTTATGTTTACTATCTGCGTGTGTCACTTTTATATTTCTTTTTCTTTGAAGAAAAACAGGATTCTTTTGCTGAGGAAAAAATTATATGGGAAAGGTTGCTGACAATGAGTATCGGACAGTCCACATGTAAATATCATACATTCCGTATGTGTCGTGCATAGCTGAGTCTGTTTTGTGGTTGTGTTTCAATCAAAGCTGAAACTTCACACTTGCATGGACTTTCAGAAGATCGGACTTCTTGGGGCAACCGATGGTAAATCAGATTATGACATGAAACCACAAGGTACCATGTAACTGGGTCGCAAAGCAACCAGCAAACTATTAGCATTTATATGGCCATCGAGACTGCGCGTCACATTGAAAATGCACCAATGCAAATCTTACCGATTAAAGTCGTATCACGTATCGTCTCTCCTTGCATGCATAAATAAATGTGTATATTTTGTATAACGTGATGACTGTACCTTTGAGTTCATTGATCAAGTGACGCTTCGTTTCTTTCCAGAAATCATTTCTACAAAATAACGGTAATTTTGATGGATAACGAATTTCATTTCTTTCTTTTTTGTATCTTTTTTTTGCCTCAATTGCTATGATCATTCCTCATAAGACCTAGTGTTTTAACCGGTTGCCGCACTCTTTTAATTTGACGAAAGTGCTCAGAAACACACACGAAAATATTTCGAACTTTTAAAGCAAGAAAAATCGCACAAAAAGAACAATTGATATGTTATCTGGAATGTTACATCTTTTTTCGGTGTATTACTGAGTAATTAACAAATAAATACATTAGTACAAAAAAGTGTAGGACGGCTATAGCCGTCATTTGCGGCAACGTGTTAAGTAGATTTCGAACAAACGAAGCGTTAAAGCGTTTCAATTCTGTTCTTACAAAATTTTAAATAAAATTTGATACTTTATCATCTTTTAGTTTTAGTACTAACGCTAGCAGAATAAAAATTTTGAAATAAAGGTTTATCATATTTTAAAATACCGTGATTTTAACTCGACATTTTGAACACCTGAAATAATTATTTTTTTTTTAATTTTTGGCCAACATTTGATGAGATAATTGCGACCATCATGCACTAAAAACAGGATTTGAAATAGTTGCGAATATCGAAAAAATGTTATAACTATTATAGATATATCTGTTTCGGTTTCCTTTTTGACAGAACCGACGTTATTTTAGTTTCGTGCCATTTCAAAACTCAAAATCTACGGTATGTTAGTTCTATATTGAATTTACAATTTTGTAATTGATATTTTTTAGTTCTCCATCGATATTATAATGCGATCCTCGAAAGAAACGCACGACTTTAGAAACTATCGATATAATTAATCTTAATTTGTTACAATCAAAGATTTTATAAAGTATCACGGAGATTCAAGTTTTTAAGAAAAGGATAAGGAAATATATATAAATCTAATAGTATACTCAAAAAGATTTTTAAGATACAAGAACATTCTAATCCCCTCAAGAAGTGTGGGGGATATCAAATAATTCAAAAGGTGTGCCATATGAATCCTAAAAAATGTGTGAAAATCACAAGGAATAACGGTAATGTGGCACGTACACCCGTTATTTAGCAAACGACTTCTACAAATGTCAGGGTGGATATTTCTACGCCCTTAGCGCACACATTTCCACGGTTACTGAGACAGTAATATATCTTCAAAGTGTCGTGGCACCACTTTGGACGACAACGAAATAGCTACCCCTCCCAGGCTGCCACCTTATCGACGTTGTCCTGAGAATAAAAAAATTGCTAAAGATATTACAAAGTATAAACTGAATGAACATTCTACTTTCTTTTATTGTATAAAACTTTGAAAGACAACAGACTTCCAGCGCCATGAAACTAATCATTTTTATAACTTTGTCTACAATATATTTATCTTTGCCTACAATATTCTTGTAGCATATCAACCTACATTTAATCCTATTCTTAATAGTTACTAAAAAAAAGGGTAAGAAAAAATAACTCAGCATGAAAAAATAAAAGACGTCTAGTGAAAAATCTTTGTTAAAATGTAAATGTCCATCATTTATAATGTAAAGAAACTTTCTAAAAAAAATATTCCACACACATCAGCTATAAAATAAAAAATCCTACTTTCTCTAATCTCCTCCAGGACACGGGAATACGAAATTACAATCCTGATTTATACCAAACTGGCTCATATCGTCTCAGTCATTATCGAATAACGTAAGGGTATCTACCCTTACCTCCGTCGCCATAGAACACCGATAGTATATAGGTATGGCCATCCTCGGAAACTCTTCGATGTAATATCGATTAAGGTATGAGTGGATACAGGAGATATCATAAAACACCGATGACATGTATGCATGGTCTGGCCTCCTGGAGAGGGTCGCATGTTTGTTGAAAATGTACGAGTATGTGTGTCCAGATCGTAAATTACCAACGAGTGCCGATTCAAGCGGTTCCAACTATTTGTCTATGACCAAAGATGGATGTCTACGGGGGCCGTGATCATGTTGAAATAACTACTGCTGCAGAACCATGTCTGTCGACGACACAAATGTATTCGATATCCACGTCTGCGCGTCAGTTTCATTCCATGATCTCAACTTCACACCTACATTCTACATCTACCGTCATCGACCATGTTCGACCTCTTGTACGTTCATGAATCGCACACATCTAGAACTGTACGCTCTGCTCCACCCTGTTTTCCCAGTCTTCAGCCTCACCCTCCCTTTTTGCTCACTCCATGCCTCTTTCTATCCCTCGGTCAAACCCCACTTCAAGGAATTTCCGAGACGACGGTAAACTCCGTAGCGATGTTGACCTGCACGGGGGAGCAGAAATTTGGCTGACTTTCCATTGGTTGGTTCACCTCCAGCTTGACTTCTGATCGAAAAGGTTCGAAACCTTGCGACCATGATTCTTTTATATACGAGTGTGTATGAAGCTGTAAATATCGCTCGTTCGATCTCTGTTTACGGGAAGTTCGGTAACCCGACAGGAAATTCATTCTTTGACGGGCTTTCAAAGTCCATTTACATTCATAGTGCATACGGTGAATGAAAACACAAAACGGAGGAGAATTTGTTTTCTATGGGTATGAGAGTGGGGAGATAACGAGAGAGATAGAAATGTTGACGTATCAATTATATAGAATCGGAAGTAGGAGTTGAAAATCGTTGGAAAATCGAGATCATTGTATTTGATAGTTTTATCAACGTCATTACGCAGTTGTATTGATTGGAAGTAGATTTTCGTTTTGAATTTCGCAAGTACGATGTGCGTTCCGTTCGATTTGGAAATTCGATGCTGGAGATCAATTTCCAAGGGAATTAATTTCACTGCAATAATTGCGAAAGCTGATATTTACATCTTGTGCAGCAAGATTGTTGTGTAACTTATTTGTATCAAGCTTTCCACATCCCCTAATTATGAATACATTATACATATATGCATAAAAAAATCATTTTTTCACTTCATATCAAATCCTACAAAGAGTTTTATGTCTACGACAATTAATACCAATGTAGTGAGTGTCAAGTAATAAAAGTGACTCTTAAGAGAGGTTCGACATTGAACTCAAGCACTCGGAAGCCTTGACACCACTTCCCGGTGTTAACGCTGTAAATTGTTCCTGCAATTCAACAGATACTCGACTTTATTAATCCTTCAAGAACACAGCACAAATATATATATATTTCTTCAATTGCTTCACGCGAAAACTCGTGTCGCAAATATTCATTCCATGCTAACATTATAACACACAATTTTATATAATTTTTACTATAATTCTGTTACCTCCACACAGAGCTCCTTCCAAATGAGAAGACTACCAAAAGACCAAAAAAAATTATTGAAAAAATCCTCAAAAATAAAAATTTCCAAAATATTCACATAATCATCCTCGAGTGGGAAATTTCCACGTTTTCCTAAATCCCGCCATAACTCATTGTATGAGAAAAATAGAGTTATCTTACATTCAGCACGGTCCGTAACTCAATGTGCATATAATTGATACAATTTCAGATACCAGCCATTCCAACAATCAGCATAACGAGATGAGAACGGCAATGATCTCGACTGACCGAAAGGTGTATAAAAATAGAAAAAATATAAAATGCTCAACCAGAACGTATATCCTGCTAGACGTTATCTATATCCGTCTACATAAAATCGACATCGTCGTGTAGACACTTCTCTTTCGGTTCTTTCCTTCGCGTCGAGACAGGAGACGACGTCACGTGGAAGATGTAAATTATCGTACGTGACGGAAGCAGCAGGAACCCCTTCGTCAGGATTCCTCGATATTACCACCTCGTAAGTCATAGGTTAACGCCCTTGGGAAATTACCCAGACACGTCGATACCAATTTGCGCCACAGCCAATGAGTAACGTTCCTGGTTATCGTATTTCAACTATACCTTCGCAATTTGTGGATGGACTCGATATTCCCACGCTCTCCGGCCGGGCAAGGACTACGGATGTTACTTTTTCTCACGAAGATGAGCTCCCCAAGCCTCCTGACGTGCATGCAAAATCCTTCCCGAAGAATGACTACGGCCGTTGAAGCACGTCTGCCAGTTATACGGGATCACTGAGGACGTTGTTCCACGATGTGCGATATTATTCGTTATTTTTATATGTTTTTTTTTTCTTACGAGAATTACTATTTGCAGAGAGTATCACATTTTAATTAAATTTTCGAAGTGACTTTCATATACAGTAAGATCTTTTATGATGCGATATTTTTATAATATGACTTAAAATTGCCGCTATGTCCTCATACGTTGCTATTGAAAAACAGTCGGATGAATTTAAAAAAAAAATCTAAAAATATTCAGTTCTGTATTTTGAAATTATGAGAGATTTGATTGAAGAGAACTATATAAGTGCAACATGACGTAGAGCGTATTTCTAGAGTTATGTGGGGCGTTTAATGTATTTTTATCAGTTTTGTTTAATTGGAGAAGCTTTCACGTCTTTTTACAGCTGGATGTGCAATTAGATTTAACTCGCATCTGTTAACAATTTTGGCATTTTTAGAAGTGCGATAAATTCAGAATCAAATTTTGGTAAAAGAATTAATAATTCCTCGCGACAACATTGGAAATTCTATCTAATAACATTGAAGATTTTGAATGGAAAATTTGTAGATGTTTCAAGAACACAAAATTGAACTATAACTTTTGCATCTGAATTGACAATTGATATCACCTCATATATATTCGCGAAGTGATTCGAAATAATTACTATCTCATTGTTAAACAGAACGCGTTACCATGGGCTATGAGTGCAATTCGTGTCTGTTGTGTTCGAAGCATAATCTGCACCACGAGTATACCTCGTTATTATAAAGCAATAGGTTGAATGCACCCACGGATTAGCATTGTTGCACGAATATGGTGTTTCCCGCGCATTGTAGAAATTTAAATAGTGATAACTGCTCATGACTGCATTCAGCCTATTGCCGCGTGACTTTTTCCCTGATTTCGCGTTTCATTACGAAGCATTTGATCGTTCACACTTTGAGACAAAGGAAATTCTACCGGTTACTTTCTGCTTATTTGTGCATTGCAAGTTTAAATCGCTGTTTGATATATTTCTTCCATAATTTGTAATATATTCGTTACTCTAATTGTCATTACAGTCAGCCCTCGACTTTCACACATAATTGGTCCCTGTAAATGTGTGCGAATATTGAATGTTCAAAAGTAGAGAGATACAGGAAAAATATTAAAAATTGTATGTTAATGGGGTTTCTTGGTGAACATGAGATTCTCCAACATCTTTGTAGGCAATACTAGAAACGATATTACAATGTTAGAAAATCTATATTTTTATAAATCTAAATATAACACTCCATGGCAGTGTTTTTTGCAAAACATTTTTTGAAAAAGCGAGAAAAAACTTTAAAGAATTGAATTCTTCTAAACGTACGCAATACCGAATTCTGCGAAAGCGGAATGTACGGAAGTCGAGGGCCGCCTGTATTATAATATTACTGATACTTTTTAAAGTAGAACACAAATAAATTCTTCCGGAACACAAAAGATTAAAACCGATATAAGCAACGTTTTTAGCACTATTTGTAATAGCATTGTGAAAAATTTATATTTCAGAGTGACTTTTTTCGTCATAACGATGTTCTCTAGTTTTGGGAGAAAACTTTTATTACTTCTAACTATAATTTCCAAGAGACCATAATTAGTGACGAATTTTCCAAGTTTTATACATACTGTCTCACAGAAGATAGGAACAAATTCTATTTTCATAGTTAGATGAAAATCAAGCCCAGGTGCCGAATAGATCCAATGGTATTATTTAAATATAGCTACTTGATAGAACAGTAAACGAACCGTTTCAATGCTACTAAATTCCATTTCCAGTTTGAAGTATTTAAACTGACGAAAATCAATCCCGCTTTCGGAATTACATGAAAATTATACTTCCCGCTCCGAGCAAAAGCCGACTTCATTGCTCGAATATAACCTACCTAATGAAATGTGAAGCTATTCATTCTGTTACTTCTAAATTCCATTTCAGTTTAAAGTATTTAAAATTGCAAATTTTTGCCCTTTTCGTGCCATATTAAATTTCCCAACTACAGTGTCAAAGCTACGGGTACTTCACGTTCGATCAAAGCTCACGTATACACTCGGAGAAGTACACCGCTTTATTTTACACAAACAACAAAATTAACGCTGATATCGAATATCAGAAAGGACTGTACAAAGTCTCGAAGACTATAAATGGCCGAACCATTTATTGGAATTTTAATCCACAGTTGAGGAGGAGGGCTATAAAATTATGATATTAATTCACATAAAACTTCATAAAGTTACCTTGCGTATCGGAATATTCATAAATTGAAATTCTCTGATGTTTAAATGTTATGAAATATTATTACGGAAACCATCCTAACAATGTAATTAAAGCATGAAAAACATGTGAGATCTTGTCTCGAAGGAAATTTATTACCAAAATTCATGAACCTCTATTTATTATTATTAACGAAACAATGCTATTTGTACAAAACTATATAACATTTGTTTCAAGTTCAATATTTACAATACTTTCCTATCCGAGAATTAATTATTCCCTATACTATATGTGGGATCGGGGCGAAGAAGCCCTCCTATAAAAAGAACTTAGGAAGAAAAGGACGTGAAAAGAAATTGTCATCAGGGAGAGGTCGCTGGCGCAGTGGTTCGGCGCCGACCCAGGCGATCGTCGACGTTAAGCTACTCTGGCCGAGTTGCTGCCTTGGATGGGTTGCCGCGCACCTGTCGTTTCTTTTTCACGATCCTACATATATTATTAATTTCCTGAAGGAAAATATCTGATAGATAATGTAAAGTGTTGGTGGATTTTAGGGTGGGAGGATTTTTAGAAATTTCAGTACTTTATGCATAATAATATGTAGGTGTGTATTGTGCCCATAATTATGAAAGTGGTCTAAGTCAAAATTTAAAAAAAATGAGTTTATCAGTTATTTCACACCATATTATTATAAACTAAATTAATTTAATGTAATTTTTATGATATTGTCAAAAATGGACCATTAGATAGTCGTTATTTCAACATTATATGGAATTCATTTAGTGTTAATTATGAAAGTGGTCTAAGTCAAAAATTTAAAATATTATATAAACATACCCTTATATTTTTGGTATCTGGTCATTCCTTTCTACCGAATGACCGCGAGTTTGGGTTAATAGAAATAAATATAAAAAAAGTAAATTACTTATACAAACCTGAGCATTATTATGAAATGATAGAAAAGTGTAGAAGAAGAAATACATTTTCGGTAAAACGAATGACGAAGCCGGATTTCAGAAGAGTCAACGACAAGAAGAGTAAAAAATATCACGGGCGAATCTGTCTCTTGGTTGCAAATTCAATGGATGAGATTCTTGCAAAAAGAACCTTATAAGATGTTCTATAAAACTTCTTTAGATGATTCTAAATTCCACGTTTGGGATCTTTCCCCTAAAAGAGGGAGACCAAAAATATACGGAAATATTAAATTACTTCCATTATACACCACCACTAGACCAGTAACGGAAGGAAAACATAAAGATATTGTGTGTTTACTACCCTCTAGTTTTTCAGGAACATTTTAAGAATCTTAAAAACTCATAATGATGAAAGCCTCAAATTATAAAAATGGATTACTGTTTAAAAATAATTAATAAATGTTCATGAATTATTTCATTAAAATTATTGTTTCTAATAAAACTCGTAGTTTTTTATCACTTTAAGTCATTTATAGGACATTCCGTTAATTTTGGAAATGGTCTAAGTCAATTCAAACTTTAAAAACAACAATTCCGTAGGAAATTCACGCAAAATTTCATATTCATAATAAATTTCCATTAATCAAGACTAATAAAATTCTAAATTAAGATGTTGCATAATATAAAAATATTTTTTTATTCATTCAAATGCAATTCATTAAATATCTCAAAACAAGAAATATATGACTTAGCCCACTTTCGTAATTATGGGCACATATGTATAATAAAAAATACCCTCATCATTGACATTTTACAGACGACTCGAAGGATAAAAAGCTGGGAACAGAACAGTTGTAAAAAGCGGCTAATGTGCATTGTAAGGGATACACGTTGCACCCCTCGAGATATGGAGTCAGGTAACTTCAGTGAGCGTGGTTGAGGATAACTAGTAAGTACGAAAATGTAAACCTACACGGTAAAACCGGGGTGTGCAAAGCTCATACACAAGCGAATCGTCACTTTTCCACGGTGCCGGAAGTTGGAACGGGCCCAATGGGAGTTTAACGAGGCTCACTGATGTAGAAAACCGAGCCAAGAAATGGAGCATCTCGAGTATCAGCCACCCCTGAAGTTGTTCGATACTTCTTCCAAGATTCTTTATGGCTATATATCCCGTGTCGGCAGAACATCTGCAGTCTGTGAATTATAATACCACGCATCGAATAGCGTGCTTCATTTTGTCGGAAAGAAAGGATATTAAGTTCCTCCACTGATTTGTGCGAGCTTTGTCTCTCGAGTTTAGTTTCTTCTTTGATCTCTTGCAAGGGAGATGAAGCGGGCATTCTATTATTTGACAAGTTTTTTGTAGTGGCGTAGCTTCGAGGAGATTTCAAATTCAACTGTTCGAGCATGGCAAAAAGCTTTTGTGCAATCGTTCGCAGATCAAATTGATTGCGTTGAAACGGAATAAGAAATAAATTTGTTACGCAATGAAGTTCTACATCATCCGTAGAAAAATGTGTAGAAGTCCGGGGAAGAAACTTTGAGGATTATGATATTGTACAGATACTAAATTGGATACTTTATTGGAATAATACATTTGCAAGTAGTTCTCTATTTTATAAACGATACAAGCAAGGATAACAAATAATAGAGTTCACTTTTGGAGCATCATAGATAATTATTTAGTAACTTTGATAGATATTTGAAATTTACGTCGATAGCAGGAAAGCGATAAAGTTCAATACTAATAAAACAGTGACTTCTAATAAATATAATAAATATGTAGTTTCGAATATACTAATAACATTACGTTTGCTAATAAAGATTGATCGATCACCTGATATTAAACGATTCATGAAACTAACAATAAGATGAGAATCTAACTTATATTAGTTTACAACTTTTCCTTACAATATTGCATAATGTCACAGTACCGGAACTCGAAATTGGAACAATTAATTTATTTCATCCCATTATTCATTCAAGCTTCAATAACTCAATGGGTTCACTTTGTGACTTGCAATTTATCTTATAACACTTTAAATTATCTTTCCACTTTCTCATCCCCCGAGTGAATTAATTTACTAAAATTCTCCATCGTTTATAGTAAGTTCTGTCTACGATGAAAATAATTACACGCAACGAAGAACCCTCCAATTACGTGTACATATCATTATCAAATTCTAAAGTCAGCTAAAAATTAAATCCAAGAGGAAACTGTATCAAAATCAACTGTCATATCAATGAAAATTTCGCAGAGCTAGCATTTCATTTATATCGACCGAGCCCAAATCCTATTTCTATTTTGTGTAACGTTAATCGTTTATTTTTCGATATGAAATCACAGTGGCGTGTATCATATTCAGTATGTTTCACGGAGCAAAAATTGGCACAAACTGGTTGAATCTCAGTGAAAGAAAGTCTGTTTGTTTCTGTAATTTTTAGCTCCGACAGCTTCGGTTATTTCACGTAGAATCGACAATTTCAGGTGAGTTTAGAACCACTGAGACTATGATGTAGAAATCACGTAGAAAAGATTTCCCAGAGGTCATGATGATGGGCAACTCAAACTCACTATTTTGTAGCGCTAACGTTTACACTCATGGTGTTCATATCGACATGAAGTTTACTTCCGTTCTCGTATGATTTAAAACTTTTTATCATTTTGTTGAAATACTCTGGTTTTAGTTGAATATGGAGCAACTGAGATCGTAATACGTTTAGAATAATTATTCGAATATAACAGAAATTGAAAGTTGGACTCATGTGACAAACTTTTTCACTAACATGTTGAAACTTTTTACTAATCAAAATAAATCTTTTAGAATCGGTTTTATCATTGAAAAATTCTCAAAGTTTCTGCTCAAAATTCTCAGTTTTATATTTAAAAAAAAAAGTGAAATATAAAAGAAGAACTGGAATTTCACGCTAGATATGAATGGCCGTTCGCGCACGAAAATTTCTAGCAGTGTATCCATAAAGACACTGTTTTCCACGTTGAAAAAGCGCGCGTTGAAACAAAGTTTCCTTTTCATTGGTGCCATTTTCATGGATTTCGTAATTTTCGACGAACAGTCGGCAATTGCATCTATGCGAGAAGAATAACAATAAATAAGCAAAGTCCACGTGGCTACCGCACTAATTCCACTCAAGATCTCTGATTTTAAATACAAAAAAGAAATGTAAAAGAAGAGCTAGAATTTCGTGCTAGATACCAATGTTCATCCGCGTACGAAATTTCCTGTTACTGTATCCTCAAAGCTTCCGTTTTCCTCGCTGAAAAAGCCCGAGTCAGAGCAGAGTTCTTTTTTCATTCATGCCATTTTCACAGATTTCGTATTTTTCACGACAACTTGGCAGTTGGCAGTTATTCCACGAAAATTATTCGGTGAACCATGGTCCACATAGCTGTCGTGACAATTTCAAATCAAGAACTCTGACTTTAAATATAAATATGACGTTTAAAATATGAGCTAGAAAACTTCATACTAGATAACAATACTAAAATGTAAGCCAACAAATTTTCGCATCGTTTCAGCAGGAGGAGTTTTCAGATTTCCGTGATTTAATTGCTTGCATTTTTCTTCAGGAGAAGTAACACGACGCTACAAAAAAATTTTCGTTCTTTGTCCTAAAGTTTATTTTGTGATTTTTCGGTTAATTATGTACAAAAACGAAAAGAAAATACCATTTTTTGATATAAAGTTTGCTTTTGTGATTGTTATAGTAATAATACTCATTTTCGAATTTTGTTATCAATTTTAAATAATTCTAACACATTAAAAAATACCGCGAGATCAGAGTGGGGTTTTTACGTCCACGCATGCTCATTTAGATAAATTTAAACACAACATTGGAGCGTATTCAGAAAAGCAAGGAGAACGATTTCATCAGAACATTATGAACTTCGAACAACGTTATCAATGCCAATACAATGACAATATGATGGAAGACTATATTTGGGGTTTATTAAGAGAAAGTACTTATGAACATAAAAGAAAAAGTAAAAGCGTGCACTTTTAAATTATTTTCCACTTTTTTGTAAGATATTTTGATAATAAAACTTAATAAAAATGATAAACATATTTATTTGTATGGTTTCATCTTCAATTAAAAATTAAAACCACATATTTTGAAAAATACCGTTCAAACGGTCTTCTAGATACAAAAGCAAACTTTTTCATGCCATCTATTTTTTTTCAGCTAATTACGGCCTAAACTATTGAAATTTTATACTTTAAAGTCAAAGTCTGTGGAGGTTAAATCTCACCCCCTGCGTAGAGAAGAACAATACAACGAAATGTGACCAAAAATCCTAGCCCAGCCGATCAGCAGAATTTCTCATCGATGGTGCAATTTATGATCATTCTTATCATCGCGACTCAGCGACGATCGATTGGACCTTTCGAGCCGAAGTTCCGACTTACGACCCACTGACAGTGCACGATAGATTAATGAAAGCGTATATTCAAAACGAAGGCTACCTCATTCTTCAGGTGAGGCTCGTTTCTGTCACCTTGACGTCCGGTGCTCGCCGAATGGCGAAAATTAAAACATATGGCAGTCAAACCCGTCATTAAACCCTTGCACTGCGATACATTTCTTTACTGCTACCGCTATAATTCAGAATTTAATTGGTAAAATAAAAATCGATCAGAGATTCTTGATATCCCGTATATTTTAACGTAACATTGATGTTATAGAAATAATATTATCGCGTTGCATCTCATTAATATTTGCAATTCAATAGATTTTCGAAAACTTGAAAATTTCTTATCCCATTTAGCTCATCATGAATGTCACCCGTTATTTTAGGGCAAGGGGTTAAAGAATGACAAACTTTCGCTTCATCCCGAATCCACTTTTGTATCCGTACATACAACCGAGATTGTTTGATCTCTTCCTACATCCGTTTTTGAGCTCTTCCGGTTTTGTCTTACAAGGGAGGTTCCCCAAGTGTTAATAACCGATAGTGATGAAATTTACAGGGTATGTATGTACAATTAGATAAAATATTTGACACGTATTTTTTCTATCGGCCATCCTTCATATCTACAAGGTGGAAACAACCTTTACTTTTCTTGCACTATACCACAAAAATAACTCAACGTTTTATTAAAAAAAAATAATACAAAAATATATGAATTTTTAATATATTTTTTAAATAAATAAATTTGAAGTAATCCTACTTTTTCTATTAAATCCGCCATTGGAAAACGGACAATTAGCATTTTTAATTTTTGATCTACACCAAATAGTTTCTGAGATATTTAAAAAAATAGCTTTTTGATCCTGAACTTTGGGGGCTGTTTTCACCCTGTAGATATGAACGATGGCCGATAAAAAAATACGTGTCAAATATTTTATCGAATTGTACATACATACCTTGTAAATTTCATCACAATCGGTTAGTAACACTTGGGAAACCTTCCTTGTTAGTGTGATTAACAGTGACCACGTACCCCTTTATTAACACTAGATTTACGGATGTTGATATACCTATTTATCTAAAGTGAGCCAATTTGATTCATACAAGAAAATTGAAGTTTCTTGCAAAGAAAATAGTTCCAAATCAATTTAAATGAAAGATTTATTATTAAAAAATAAACCAACCAATATATTATATAAATAGTAATCAGATGTTGAATGAGCCAAATTGGCTCTATAAATCTAATGTTAAATATATCTATCATTAATCCTGGCTAACAATAAGTTATAAAGTTAATCTTTGTATACTTCTATCCAAGAAGTGTCAGTTTCCCACGCTGAAGAAGCGCGAGTCGGAACAGAGTTTTTTTTTTCATTCGTGTCATTTTCACGGTTTCGTCGGATTCCGTATTTTTCGCCGAGTAGTCGACAACTGCATCTATGCGAGAAGAATAGCAACGAGCAACCAGGGCCCACGTGGCTGTCGCGTAGAAAGAATGAAGAGCCATGCTCTCGGATCCCAACCATCCGGGTAAACCAGGTCGCGGGCTCCTCTTTTATGGCCCCAGGCCATGGAATCTCTGTTCTACGGAGCTTGCACTCGACGACATTAAATTTTGTCGGGCGCTAACTTTTATGCGGCGCGAAATTGCAAATGCATTCAGGAACTTCGAGGCCTCGTAGTCGCTGTTACGCGACTAAACTCGCTTTAATTGTGCCTTTAGAGATTTATAATAAAAGGATTGTCTCTCGTTTGATGTTTCGTTGCTTCGACTCAGCCGAGATGGGATTTTATTACAGAGTGCAATTTAATTCTTACGACATGGTTGATAAGATATTTCTGTTCTGGGGATCTTTTCATTTTGATAAACAATGGCGGTATGTCGCGCAATTGCAAGGGAAGAGTCCAAACGCGAAGAAGTATATTTTTCTGAAAGGGGGAAGAAAATATTTTTGCACATAATATTCATGTTGTTTTCATCCACAATCAGATTACAGTCGGCCCTCGACTTTCGCACATAATTGGCCCCTGAAAATATGTGCGAATATTGAACGTTCGAAAGGAGAGAAATACAGAAAAAATATAAAAAATTGTATGTCAATGCGGTTTCTTTGCAAACTTGAGATTTTCTAACATCTAATAAGCAATACTAGAAATGATATTGCAATGTTAGAAAATCATAGACAAGGTGCGAATTACAGCACTTCATAGCAGTGGCTGCATGGAACCAAACGTTTTTTGAAAAAGCGACAAAAATCTTTGAAAAATTGAATTTTTACAAACGTCCGAAATAGCGAATTGTGCGAAAGTAGAATGTTCGAAAGTCGAGGGCCACCTGTAATGATATTTTCTTCGTTCTTCATTTTTAACCTATTATAATTAGACTGCGGATGTTTATGCAAATTTCGAATTTCACAAATGCAGGTGAGACACGAGAACCTATCTAGGGATTTATTGCACTCGATTTATATTACAACAATTACCATACTTTGGATATTTTAGATATATTTTTATATTATGTTCTTTTTGTATATTTTAGCCGTATCTAATTTGTCATAAATGCATAAAAATCCGCAGTCTGATTATAATATACGACTAATAATAAATTGCATTTATAGTAAACGGCACTGTTTCACATGAGTTATAGGAAGGACATAGTGTAGCGTGCAGATAAATTGCGAAGGTAAATAAATAGCATTTAATATTTTCATCATTATCCGGAATGTAGCCTGGCAACATTTTCATAGCGATAACTCGAAAGTCATATTTTTTTGTGTTATTTTCTACACTCTTATGTGATATGCAAATAATGTACAATTAAATTATTTGATAACTTAGCAGCAAAATCTCTTCCTCTCATCGTGGAGAATGTTATGTAAATGCAAATTTCGATAAAAGCATGCTAATAATAGAAATGAAGAGATACTATGATTTCTTCCAAGGATAGACGAAGATGACTCAGAGAAAATAAATCCCGGTGCGGTGTAATTAGATTTCTTGAGAGATTTCAGAGATGCAAACTGTGAATTTTGTAGAATGCACACTATGCTATCTAATACTATGGTTTGCGGTAACCAGTCCATAGACCTTGCAAAATCATTATGTAAGAAACTTCTATCTAAACGTGCTCTACTATTACGAGTTTTATGTAGACATAATGTTATTATATATGAGAAGTCTAGAATTACGCGCGAAAATAATCTAGACCGTCAAAACGCGCCAAGTTCATTTCACTTTGAAAGTCTCTTCGAAATTATCTGCCTCCTAAATTATCAGGCTACCTTTCCAACATCAAAATGATTACCGCATAGGAACTTTAACAATATTCGAAATTCCGTTAGGAACCGTATAACTACATTTTGTCTATTTTAACTCTTTGAGGGATAGCAATTTAGAAGAATTAATATTTCTTTTGTGAAAAATTACCGTTAAAGCACAGAAAAATCAAATATTTACATGCGGTTGTCAATTTAGCTAATCACCATAGGAACGTAGATAAAAACAAAATTAGAAAAATGATTTGTGAAACAAAAGTGTTACTGGAATGAAATTAAATAAATTATGATTTCTGCTAATTACCAGTAATTGTAAGCTGGAAAAAATTCAGAAATATAATAGCATTTGGAAAATTAAACAAAACAATTGCGAATTCCACAAGGTTTTGGAATATCTAATCGTAGTTATTCTTGCTTCTTAACATTTTTTAAAAGCGGTAATCTAAATATAATCGATGCTAAATGTATCATCTATTAAATACTTTAATTTTTATGGAAATCTGCACATTTTTAATGGTAATATATAATTGTAAAATAGTTGTTGATCAGTTATTACTTCGAAAATACAGTGGAGACGATAAAAAATGCCATCACCTAAGAGTTTCATGTTGTGGCATAGACGTAAGAAATGTGGCGTTACGTGTGCACGTACGCGCACTTATATATCTGCACGTTAAAAAAGTAAGCGTCAATTTGCAGAAGAATGTGAGCAAGGTTTGAAAAACTTCAAGGTATAATTTAGCACGTGTTTCTGCTATGTGAGTTTTCAACGCAAGCACCAGTAAAAAACATGTATATATGTGAGAAGTGATTGATTCATAAACAGTTAGCTCAATCTATCGCTGGTAGTAGATTTTAATTAAATATTAAAATGATCAGCACTTTATTCATAGGCAGTCTATAAGATTCTAATTCCAGACTTTCACATTAATCAGGTGACCGTATTTTAGATGTCAAGATTATTTCTTCTTATCAGAGTTTCAAGTGACAAAATATCTTTCTCCTTTTATTTATTTCTATATAGAAAATATTTAAGTCGAACATCACCTGCGTAGGTAGGCAATTAAAATATATACCCGAGTCGAAAATTTCAGCCCAAAATCCTCCTAAATTGCCAAATAACTTAGGCTATTTAGGCTGAATATGGAAAAATATGTTACATATAAAAGAATGCAAATTTTAATTCCACAATCGCCCTAAACTTGTTCATTTTTGCCAGTTTTGCCTAGTTTAGGATCAATTTAGGCTTCATACAGCCCAAAATAATTCTCAGCGTTCTTATTTAGAAAATTAATCTAATTGTAAGCCCAATATTAAACCATACATTCTATAATGAGGAGTTTTAGAATTGGATTGGAATTGGAGTGATTTTAGGAGATTTATAATTTATATGGAATATAATGATAATTTAATTCCTACTTGCTCCTGAAAGCCCTATTTTTAGAATATGAGTCGACAAACTTGGAACTTCTGAAATATTTTTAGGGGATGTCAGATTAAATTTGAATAAACATTTTACCTGATCAATCCATATAACTCCTAAAAATCATATTTACAGGACTTTGAGGCGCGTAGACACACTAGTTGAGGATTTTGAGGTTCAAAATGGTATACGTAATTAAGCGGCCAATGAGAGATCAAAAGAATCTAGGATTTGAAATTTCTTTTTAGGCTGGACTTTTCGACTCGGGTATTCATCTATATAAAAGCAACTAGAGTAAAAAAAAGTGCATAACAAATTTTATTATTCGTTCTAAATTCTAAGCACTTTGTTTCCCTTTAATCCTAAGGAAAACTGACTTTTGACTACTAACAAAACAAGAGGTACAAGTAGCTTAATAAGCCATATCTCAATCCGTTTTCATAGCACTCTTTAAACCAATGAGCCCTACGGAACATCGTATCAATTAGGACCAACAGATTACAAGTAGGAAAAGGGATCATCCAAACAAACACATTGTACTGATTTGACTCTTGTTAGCAACGTGTGCGCGTATTCACAGGAAGAGCAAAAGTGGGTAATCTCGTTACGGCTTACAAGTGGGCGAGTTTTATTGGGACAAGGGTAAATTTCGCAGAAGCCACTGCAATCTCTTTTTTTTCCTGCTCCAAGTAACGATTAGACTGATTGTCTCGATCTTAGAGCGAAGTAGGCGTATCTTGGCATCTAGATAGTTACAAATCATCGTCGTTTATTGTGCTAGATAGATAGAAGAGTCACGATAGAAGCGCAAACCACCAATTGTCCGTGCGGTTACTCCATCGGAATGAACTTCTCGTCGAGGATGCGTTTTACGATACCCTCGTGTTATATACTCTGTATGTTTCCACGAATATATTCTTAGAACGGGGAATGAACAACTGTACTTCACCGCGAAAACGTGCGATTGTAAAAATTTGCATTTTACTGGACGAAAGTGCCGAGATTTATGATCCCAATTGAAACGCAAGTTTTTATTACTGTTGCCTTTATCCATTATCATACACAGCATTAATAAAATTTGAAGGATAGTATTAATTTTACTTTAAGGTGTTCAAATGTATTGGTGGAAATGGTTTTTAACATCTTGCTCTACAATAACGAGGGACATTCGTGATGAGGTGATTGGAATAGGAAATTTGCAAGTATTCCAAAAGTTATTAAATGGAAAACATTAAGGAAATACGGCGTGATAATATTATTTCTTGAACATTAACCAGTTAACTGTGGCGACTTCTTTTGAGTGTGCGCATCTATCTATTTATTATACGTGAATCAGGAAGCCCGGGCGATGGCGAGTATACACGTCAATCACAGAAAACTGGTTAAATAGCAAATGGTAACTAAATTTCCCACATAATGGATATAGTCGTCGTGACACAAAATATATGTCATTTCTCCAAGACGGATATAATCGTCAAACACACTTAACTGGTTAATATCCCTTTGCACTCGAGAGGTGAGTCTCGCTGACCACTTGATTTGATGCAGAAACCCGATACGCGAAAATGATTTGTTTTTTGTTTTGTTTCTTTCAAGTGAGTTTCTCAGCCTTTTTGACCTTATTCATACCTCAAAAAAGGACTATTACTGTTTAGGAATCCTAAAACTTAGCACTTGGTGGAGCGACAAACATCTTGTCGACAGCTGTCTTCGGGAATAAAACCCAGAGGTACCTACGATTAGGGCTCGGTCAGGGTGCTGACATTTCTGCATTATTTATGTATAATTAATATAAAGAATGTTATTTGTGCATAGCCATCGATGACTCTAACGGGACTTTGGGTTTGCTCGGAGGAAGTTGGAAAATTTGAAATCCTGCATAAGATGTTGAGGGCATGTCGTTGCCTTCTCTCTCTTGAAGTCCGCGAGGGGGTGGAGAAAATTAGTTTAATAACCAATAGTTGTTTATTTTAAAAGACTCCACCCCCATAGAATCTCAGAAATTTCATACACCACTACAAGGGCGCATCACAACGACGTGACAGAAGGGTGTTTAGCGTTAAGAGTTTAGTGTTAATTTTGATTTCAAATTCAATGAATCAGTAGTTATCCTTTAAATTCTAGTTGTAGCCAATTTAACTAATTTCACTTGCAAATCAACTTTTTAGCTAATTCTAGATGGAATTATTTTTTAAAATAGCAATTAGCGTATTATTGTTAGAATACAATATTGGCAGGAAGAGTGTAATATAAATTCATTTGTGAAATGTCCATTACGATGAAATACGTAACGTTTATTGCGAAAGTAATATTCCTTTATGAATTATTAATTAGCCGTAACTTGCGTTATTCGGAAGAGTATCGAGTAAAACGAATTGAACGCGTGCTGATGTTCACGATATGACAAATTTATGAATGAAGATATTTGAATACTTATTAAACGTATACTAAAAACATGACTATTCATATTCAACTCACACCGCTATATGTTCTACTTATTGCGAATATTTAAATACATAGATACGTGTATATAAGGCAATCTATTCGTAACAAGTAAATGTCCACAAAAACGATCTAATCTTTTGGTAAAACATTTAGTTTTCTCACGATTTTCAAATACACAGCAAGTTCTATCCTCTATCGCGATAAAGTTATACGACATACTTCATGTTAATTATACTACCTACCTGTATAGTATCTGATAAAAAATGTTTGGTACACGATACACTGCGAACGATTTACGAATAATGGAACGTAAAAAAAATGAGAGAAGAGGACGATGAAAATCAGGATTAGAACAAAAAGAAGCTAGTACAAATGGAAGAAAAAGTGCCGCGAGCGCACTTTAGTTTCTATTCAGCTTTTCGTTTTCCAAACTCAGTACACCGCGCTGAGGCAAGAATAAATTTCGAAACATGATAGTGCTGACATAGTTTCATGCAAATCGTTA
The DNA here is from genome assembly GCA_910591515.1 of Cerceris rybyensis. Taxonomy (NCBI): domain Eukaryota; kingdom Metazoa; phylum Arthropoda; class Insecta; order Hymenoptera; family Crabronidae; genus Cerceris; species Cerceris rybyensis. Next base: position 21,501,109 of record OU342790.1, read on the forward strand.
TGTTTTATTATATCCATGATGTGATATTAGATTCTTATGGTAATAAAAGATACAAAGTATATATTGTTGCTTGAAATATTCAGAATAAATTATTGGAAGGTACTTTTTGTATTATCGTCCTGCAGAAACGATTAAGTTGTATGTATATAACGATGAAACGTTAACAATATTAGACAAAGAGTTTTTTGCAGTACCGAATTATAATCCGTAATATATCCATTTTATAAACTTTAATTAATGTATCAATTCTGAAAAAATATATTTTAATCGAAAAGACAATCACATTTGATTGAAAATTGGTTCCAAATATAAATTATGATTTGTGAATGTAAAAACTTCGATAAATTCCCTATCGTTGAAATTTTTCTCTAATTTTACTATTTTCCTATATCACATCAAACTAGAACGCTTGGTAGTCCAGCAACCTTAAACTTAATAATTAATATACTACCAAACAACAAGGAATTCCTATTAACCAGTATACTATCTACGATATATTGTTCCAGTAAATAAAAATTAAATGAGAAAAATTGAAATATAAATAATATATTCTATGACAAACAATATTCCACTGATCCGTTAGAAGCATGAACTTATCGTGGAAAAATCTGAAACAATATACCTCTCGTCTCTACAGCTCTCCTATGAATATTTGACCAATATCCAACGTAAATTGTACATTATCACGAGTGAAACTCCTGCCAGCACAGATATTGATCACTACTTAACAGAATTGCCTAGCCATTATATATTCTAACAAACAAGGAGATTACGATTACCCATTATAAATACTGTTCCACAGAAAATTATTATCTCCTAAAATTATCCATCTGAAATCTCTACCAAACAGAGAAAATTATTTTTTTATTGACAATCCTGACAAGAAGAAATAATCTTCGCACCCGAAATACTGGCAGCGTACTAATGAAGTTAGTGCAAGTAAAAGAAAGCACGAAACACTGTCAGACATCGCGTGTCGAATCACTACGTATCGTGCTAATAAAGCTCCTAAAAATACACGCATATGGAGGGATCACGAAACAGGTCATACGAATCGTTAAACGTATCTCGAAAAACGTGGATGTACCGAAACAAGCCCGTGCGACACACCCTTCATCTGGATGCTCTCATTTATCGAAGCTAGGTATTGACAGACCGACCTTGCCTTGAGACGCAATTAGGCCAAGGGTGAAACCTCACGACTTGCATTAATGAAGCTCGATAAAATATAGAATATATCAGTTCTACAAACGTATGGTAACTAACTTTAAAGAATTTATAAAAATACAATTTTTTTTTAGGTGTTGCAGTAATTAATGAAAATGAGCTAATGGGGTTGTGGTGGGTAAAGGGATAAAGTGTCGGACTCGCAATTAAAAGTGTCCGAGTTCAAATTCGTTGCCTATGTGAAATTTTTTGTTGTTTGGTTGTGGTACGCATACCTATTATAGTGTCGGTGGTATAGGACCCACCGAAAACTATAGGTCGTGAGAAAAATTATTATAGCGCTTATGCTGAAAAGTACAAAATAAAAAGAACAAAATGTGGTACAATGCAACCTGTTTACGGTGAGATAGCTGATCGGAATTCAGAATTTAATTAAATTAGAGTGTGAGTTTTGAATGGAATGAAACTTTGAACATAATATATGTAGAATTCTTATCCACTGTTTTAAAACAATGAATTCCTTAAATAATTCTAATCTGTCTGTGGCATTGAAGTACGTTTTCAGTTTCGTAGGATGAAATTCATCATTCTTTCAATGTAGAAACAAACGTTCTAATAAAATCATGGCCATAAAATCGCATAATTTCTACTTCTATGATCAAGTAGTTTGTCACACTACAGAATAACTCCTACAAATGATCAACAATCCAGATAGTGGTATTCAACAATCATTAAGAGCCAAAAATTATTGCACCTTTTTAAAGATCAAATTTACAAAAACTTCACGTTTCGTAAAATAGTTAAATAACTTTAACCCTCTATAGTAAAAATTTGTTATGCTATCCGAAGATTAGTTTTCCGATAGCACAATTAGAAAATAATAAGAATAATATTTTAAAGGACGAATTGAACCTGAATTTTACACATTGAATTGCAAAGAATTTCATGATTTTCACGAGCTGAATTATAATACTTGACAAAGCTAAAAATTTTACTTTGAAAAATAGAAATTTGGATGTGTCTTGTGTTGCGTGACGGGCGGCGGAGGTGGATAAAGGGTTTAGAAATAGGAAAGGACGAGTTATAGAATCGGCTCTAATGATTTTAATAATGATAAATTTCGGTAGCGGTTAGGTAGTCGAGCTTAAGGGAACTCTTCCGTCGCGTCAAAAGGAAAACTCGTTCGATGTTTTATTATCGAACGATTAATTATTTATGTGGGTAGTGCTGTGCTGGAAATCCTCTACAGGATCCACCAATTTCGTTTACAGTGGGAATGGATACGCTAACAAAGGTGATTCAAAGAATCCAATGATTAGATTTGAACAAAGATTAGTTTTATATTAAACTCAAATATTTAGACTTTACAATTAATCTGAATGTATGTTTACAACTGAATTTTTATATGAAAACTTGTTTACAATTATTGACTCTGATTTACATATGTTTCTGTTTGTTCGATATATAATAGATATATAATTGGCAAAGAATATATACATAGAAATAACAATGTTGATATGATAGTTTTATAATAATTATGATGATAAAACAATAGTGAACAATAAAAAGAATATTCAATGATAGCATTACACATTTGGTATCCTCAGAGTGATTGCTCACTGTGCAATACTACTTTTCAAAAACATAAAGAAAATTATATTTACGCTTAGTCGATTCCAGACACAACAATTCGGCTGGGTTTTCGCTGATTTCTCTGTACGGGCAGAAAACACCAATCTCGTTATCAGAATCGCTGCGATGACAACCTTTTTGTAATCTATGACTTAAAATAAAATATGTTAACATTTGGTCGGTTTATCCTTAAATGAAAATAATAAATTGAATTCGGAATGTAATACAACGAAGATATAAATATAACGAAGATAATAATTAACATTGGTTTGAATAGAATTGTATTGAATTTTTCTCGATGGCTTTTGGTATGTATTGTCGCGTCACTAATGAAGATTTTCACGAACAATGTCACTCTTCAACCACCGTTGTTTAACGAGGGATCAAGTCTATTATCGCGTCACTTTGAGAGATATTCGCGGATAAATTAGCTTAACATCAAGATCCTCGGACCAGCGTCTTACGTACCTCACGATTATTAATAATAACACTGTACTGAACTTTGAATTATCGAACTGTTCTCGATGCTTTCCAAGATGCAAGTCGATGTGTTCACGGTGCTTCCAAGACGCTAAGTGATGTGTTCACGGTGCTTTCCGAGACGCTAGTCATTCGCAAGTTTGAATTTTTCGGGGATGTGAAGACGCTCGACCGATGCATGACGTTTAAAGCGCGCGAAAAATTGACCAATTAGGACTATTGAAATTTAAAGGTTGTCACAGGATTCGTCAACGCGAGTGATGCTTTCCGTTTCTTTGGAGGGGCACGATGCTCGCATCCTCCCTACTCTGATTTTTACAAGGGGTCTATTTCCTAGAATTTTCTGACGGCCGTCGCTGCGACGACGAATATCGTCCTCGAAACGACGTTACAATTCGGACTCATCGTCTGAGAATGTTTCAAGAATAAGATAACGCTAAAAATCAATAAGTCCAGGGACTTATTCGAATGAACTATCTGCTTGTTCCAAACTAATGCGTAGCCAAAACTGACAGCGTTACAACTTCTATTGAATAGATAGATTAAATAAATGAGTTGAATAAATGAATTAAATAAATTGCAACCAATGATTCCTTACTATAAAGTATGTTGCATTGTGAAAAATAATAATAGTTTGCTAGAGAAAGTTGTAGCAAATATGGTCAACATGTGTGACTGTACGGTTGCGATGCTTCCAAAGAGGTATGTGCTACGTAGGTCTGTTTTGTGTCCCGTTAAGCGTTTCTACGTCTTAGCTCAAGGGTAGGCTTTTGTTACAATGTCATAAACCAATGGTAAAAATAGTATACCGGGTGGTTCGTTAGAAAAAGGTAGAATAAAAATTGTAAAATTTGTGTACGGGACGTAACACCCCTCCCTCCTTAGAATCATCGTCGTCCTCGACGGTGCTTAGGTCTACGGGTGGTGTTTCTATGTTACGGAACTATGCTTTCAGAAGCTGTTTCTAAGATTCAGCAATATGTATGAGACGTAGGATTTCTCTCAGAGTGTTTGCGCACTGCCTCATCCATATGCCTACTTTAAAATGAAAAATGAAAAGTAAAAGAAATGTTCATAATGTATCCTGTTGAGCGTACAACTAAGGAAACCTCAGAATGCATATGCATTGTTGCACGTATTCACCAGGAGTTCTTAATCTAATATTGACTATTATGTTCTAAGAACATAGTTTTTATAAGTTATTGAAACATACGTGTGGTGGTGCGGTTAAAATGGATTATTAAATAAAAATTCTGCCGGTCTCTTCGGTGTGGTCGTGCTTGCGTTTCTCCCAGGAAGAGTTCTGACGGCTTCACTCGATTCCCTGCTCTCAGCACTTGGTAGGCGCAGTCCACTGTGGCCCGACCAATATTTTCGCAACCCTCCACACTCAAGTATTCCAGTTGCGGTGCAGCTCGAAGGAGTCCACATATGTCGTTGTCCGAAATGCCTGGGTTGTCACGGCATTCGAGTCTCTTCAGCGCAGTCAAGTGTTGTAAAAACTGGCCTCCAACATCCGGATACATATTGTTTATGGTTAATTGCTCGCAGAGGGCCAAAGATCCTAGAGGCTCCAATGTGAACTGGCCTCTTAGGTTGGTACACGCCGTTAGGTTAAGATGTTTGACAGCAGGCATGCACCTTCCTATCTCTGCTACCATGGCCGCGTCGACCCAACCGCAGAACGTGAGCTCCAGGTGGATTACGGACTCGAGCGTAGAGGGAAGCGATGGAGCGACTTCCACCGGTCCTAACTCCAGCTCGATGAAATCTGCCACGTCTGGGAGGTCTTCATCTTCTTCTTCTTCTGGGTTCTGTTCCTGTTGTGGTTCTATTTCAAACAAACATCCTGATATTATCAGTGTTTGGAGAGTATTTTTGAAATTTATATTGTGGATAATGGCTTGTAGAACTCCATCTCCTTTTAGGTTTCGGCATCTTTTGAGTATAAACTCTCGTAAGTTTTCCTGTCTGAGCAAACAGTGAGCCAAGTTGTCAGTAGTTATTTGTTTGCAATCCTCCAGACGTAGCAATTCCAACGCGCCGGAGAGAGCAGACATAGCTGTTCCTCGGAAGTCGCTGCCTTTGGCCTCGAAGATGGTCATGGCCTGGTTTGATTGAAAAACCGCTGTTAATTCGGGGTCCACATGTCCTGCGCACTTACCGATGCTGAGCTTCCGAAGCTGATGTTGATGTGCAGCAATCTCCCTGAGTCCCGATGGTCTGATCAATATTCTAATGATATTAATTTCCTGGAGGTTTAATCAAGTCTTTGCCAAGATGGTGATCCTATGATGATGACGTGCTGTTGATTAATTCTAACAGTTTGTGTTTATCCTATGTAGTTACAAATATATTACAGTCACTTTTGGATACAAATGTGCGGTGCTTATAACTATTACATATTAAGAATATAATGGAATTATCATTGGTGCAATAAGCAATAATTCATGGAATAATCAAGTTTATGGCTTATATTTAGTTAAAATGTGTATACCTGTATAACGTTGATTTGGTGCTTTCTGTTTATGTACCAGTTCTATTTTATCTGTATGCTTTAAGAATTGCTCTCCATTATTTGATTCTAAAACAACATTGTTATTTCCTAGTACTTTCACCAATCGATATGGTCCCTGATAACATTTTCCAAATTTTCTGCGTTTGGGTTCTACCAAGACACGTACCATATCGCCTACTTTTCCTTTAAAGGGGTTTGCTTTTTGATCGTAATACCTTTTGGATCTTTGTTTTGCAGTAATTAAATTTTGTACGGCTAATTTTTGCATTTCTGTTAATCGGAATATTAACTCGCGTAGGTATGAATTGTATGTGGGTAATTTTTCTTGTTGATTAAAAGAGGCTTGTAAATTAATTGAGTCGCTAGCCGTTGTAAAACTATTTGTATTGTCAGAGCTAGTATCGTCACTGTCATCTGTGTTTGTGGGGATTTCAACTGCTATTTCTTGAGTCTCTATATTACTGTCTGTGTTTTCAGTTGTCTGTGTGTCTGCATCAGCAGCAATTTCTCTACGTTTACTAAGTGGTTTTGGTTGCCAATCAAGACTGGGTAAAACTGACTTTCTTTTCCGTAGTATAGGTGGATCTGATTCATTTTCACTTGAAATTTCTGAGGAAGTTTCTGAGATATTAGGAGGTTTTGAAGATTCAGAAGTTTTGACTCTTGATCTTGTGCGAGTAGATATTGCATGTTTGTCTATAAGAAATTTAGATCTAGTTTTTGAACCAATAGGTCTTCCTACTTTACGTTTTTGTGTATCATCTTTAGAAGTATGAGCAGATGAGTCTGAATTTTTAGAAATTGGTAGTAATTTTGAGATTTCACTTTCTGAGTCTGAGGAACTAGATTCAGATGGGTTTATTACTGGGTTTCTTGAAAGTGCATCTGCATTTGTATTTAATCGTCCTGGTTTATGAACAAAAGTGTAATCATAGTCTCTTAATTTTAATCTCCAACGTGCGAGACGTTGAATAGGATCTTTAATTGAATTAATCCATTTCAAAGGTTCATGATCACTGACTAAAGTAAATTTTCTCCCATATAGATATGGTCTAAATTGTAAAATTGCGTATAAGACTGCTAAACATTCTTTCTCAGTGGTAAAGTAATTTTGTTCTGCTTTGGTTAATGTACGACTCGTGTAAGCTATAGGTAAATCATGTCCATCAAAATCTTGACTTAGAATAGCACCAATAGCAAAATCTGATGCGTCAGTAGTTACTGTAAAAGGCTTGTTGAAATTTGGATAACGTAAGATTGGACTAGAGCATAAAGCTTTTCTTAAAATTTTAAAACTTTCTGTGTGTTTTTTACACCATATAAATTTTGCATTCTTTTTCAATAATTCAGTTAATGGTTTGGCTTTAGCAGCAAAATCTGGAATAAAACGTCTATAGTAACCTGCAAGACCAAGGAATTGTCTAACATTTTTCTGAGTCTGAGGACGAGGAAATTTCTTTACAGCTATTATTTTCTTTGGATCTGGCTTTAATCCTTTTCGACCAATAATGTGTCCTAAATAGGCTACTTCAGTTTTTAAAAATTCACATTTGTCGGGTTGTAATTTAAGTTGTGCGTCAGCTAAACGAGAGAATAAGCGTTGAATCTTTCTTTTATGTTCATTTAAATTTTTCGCATATACTACAATATCATCTAAATAAACAAAGACTTCTGTACCCTGTAAACCACGTAATACTTGATCCATTAATCTTTGGAAAGTTGCAGGAGCATTCTTGAGACCCTCCGGCATACGCGTGTATTCATAATGACCATTTGGTGTAGTGAATGCAGTTTTTGCTCTGTCTTCTACGGACATAGGTATTTGTTGAAAACCGCTAGCAAGGTCAAATGTAGAAAAATATTTTGCTTCACCGAGGTGATCAAGAATATCTGTAATATTTGGCAAGGGATATGCGTCTCCTATAGTTTTTTCGTTAAGTTTACGGAAATCAATGACCATTCGCCATCTGGGATTACCCTTAGAATCTGGTTTCTTTGGAACAATCCATAACGGTGAATTGTATGGAGAGTTCGAAGGTTTAATTATATCATCTTGTAATTTATTTTGAATTTGACGTTCTATTTCTGTTTTATGTATTTCCGGAAAACGATATTGATGTGTATTTAAAGGTAAATCATCTGTAGTGGGAATTCTATGTTTAATCATAGGTGTACATGGTAATTTATCTCCCGGTAAATGAAAACGTTCTGAGTATTCTTCTATAATGTCTAATACATGGTCTCTTTCTTCATCATTTAAGTGGTCTAAACGTAATCTATTTTGAATTTCTATGAATCTATCATTAATACAAGGTGCTGATTGATCAAAGGTATCGGAATCAAAATATTCATTATTTTCTTCAGGAAAATTATGGTACTCAAATGGAATAACTTCCTGTGGTGGTATCTCTATTTCAATGTCTTTTTCTAAAGTGTTTATTGCAAGGACATGACACGTGCCTTTGGTAATTGTTACTGCAGCTTCGCCTATGTAAATGCCGTCTATTGTATCTAATTTTGGTAAATATCCTTCTTTGATATTACTATGAATGATATCTATGGCAATTGATTGTCTTGTGCGGGCTTTAATTTGAAATGTCCGTGTTTTTGGATACCGAGGTACTGAATTTAGAGATTTCTTTGGTTCGCCAATGAAATGTAAAGGTTGTGTAGGGTTACTTTGTGTTACTAAGGTGTCATGAGCAAATGAAATTTCTGCTTTTTCTTGTTTTAAGTATTCTTTCCCTAGAATACCATCATTCTGTATAGGAAAGTCAGAGTTTACTACATGAAATGTAATTGGTTGTCCATGAAATGCAATTTCAGTTGTTCCTAAAGTTTCTACTACGTTTGGTGATATGCCGGTTATTTTTATCGATCGATCCAAGTTAACGATTATATTTTTGTCTAACGCATTTAATTTGATTAAATTTATATCTGCGCCGGTATCAATGAGAAGAATCGCGTTACCCGTTCTTAATTCTTTTGCGTGCAATTCTATTGCTGGTGATTCGTGATCGAATTTGTGCATGAGCATTGTTTTTTCGTTTCCAAAAATTGTACTGTCGTTCGACGCTCTGGTTGTGCATAGCTCGTCGTCGCGTCGTTGTTTCGACGGGCTGTTTTCGAGTTTAAATGAGCTGAATTTTCGGATTTTCGGTATTGAGGAGAAAGTGAACGTGAATTTAATTTAGAATTTTGAGAATCGTTATTTGAGTGTGTATAGGATTGTGATTGTGATTGATTCGAAGGTTGAGGAAGATTTTTGTCATCATGTGGATATGATGTATAGTATTGTGGGTATGGCATTGGATAATATGGTGGATAACTGAAGTTTGGATATGGATAAGGATATGGATAATATGGTTGATTTGGATTGGGTTGTGATTTCTGAGGAGATTTCAAGATTCCAGTTGGAAATTTAGAATGGTTTGAATCATCTGGGGAATGTGAACTTGGATTTGGACTTGGACTTCTATTACGGAATGTATTTGGATTATAAGCTGAACGTGTGTAATTATTGTTTCGTGATTCGTGAGAAATAGGTGAATTTGGACGCTCATCATATCGTGATACAAATAATTTTGTAGGCTCGGAAGATTGTAAAATTCCCGATTTTATTCGTGTTTCAATACGCGTCGCGGTTTTAAGTGCTTCTTCTAAATTTTTAGGATCGCGTGCATCTACGGATCTGGCAATTTCGTCTGGTAATCCTCTAAGGAATGCTTCTAACGCACATTCTTGCAATGGTTTTAACATAACTTCTGCTTTTTCAGCGTATGAATCTTCTAATATTGAACGTGCGCCACAAATTAAAATATTTAAACGATCATAAAAATCATTTACGGATTCATTTCGTCTCATACGAATATTTTCTATTTCATGATGATAATATGGATATGTTTTTCCCGGTGTAAATCGAGTTTTTAAATGTTGTATTAAATCGTTTACGGTGTTGAAATCTTTTCCATAAACACTATCACGAGCTGAACCTTGTAATTTTCCAATAACTGCTCTTACAAAAGTTTTTTCTGAAGCGGGCGGTATATAAATTGAACCGTTTTGAATATCTTGCACGAAATTTTTGAAAGGTATATTTCGACCATCAAAATTTGGAATATTTATCATACTCTGTTGCAAAGCAAGACATTCTGCCATGGAAGATATCACTGAATTTGTATTCAAATCAGGATTTTTAGTTTCAGTCGCGTTCGCGCTTGTAGCTGCGTTTTCATTCGGATTAGACATTTTGAAATATTGTAAATCAATGTGAAATCAATAAACAAAATAAAATATCAAGTATTATTGATAATATTATATCAATCGAAAAATCAAATTAATATTGTAAACAGAAAAATATGTTTGTTATATCCTCACTTAATTTCAAAAGTATTTGTTCTACAATTTTTATTAAAATGTAAGTTTTTCCCATTAATTGTGAATTTAACTAAAGAAATAAATGGATTCTCTGTTTCGAGTTTTATATTGTATTTTTACCAAAAATGTATAAGAAATTTAGGCAAAGTATTTGTGTTAGCAAAGCGTATCCACGGTTTGTTTGGTACTGGTGTTTCACAGCGCATCCCACCGCTGCCACCAGTTTCCCTCTGTTGCGTGACGGGCGGCGGAGGTGGATAAAGGGTTTAGAAATAGGAAAGGACGAGTTATAGAATCGGCTCTAATGATTTTAATAATGATAAATTTCGGTAGCGGTTAGGTAGTCGAGCTTAAGGGAACTCTTCCGTCGCGTCAAAAGGAAAACTCGTTCGATGTTTTATTATCGAACGATTAATTATTTATGTGGGTAGTGCTGTGCTGGAAATCCTCTACAGGATCCACCAATTTCGTTTACAGTGGGAATGGATACGCTAACAAAGGTGATTCAAAGAATCCAATGATTAGATTTGAACAAAGATTAGTTTTATATTAAACTCAAATATTTAGACTTTACAATTAATCTGAATGTATGTTTACAACTGAATTTTTATATGAAAACTTGTTTACAATTATTGACTCTGATTTACATATGTTTCTGTTTGTTCGATATATAATAGATATATAATTGGCAAAGAATATATACATAGAAATAACAATGTTGATATGATAGTTTTATAATAATTATGATGATAAAACAATAGTGAACAATAAAAAGAATATTCAATGATAGCATTACACATTTGGTATCCTCAGAGTGATTGCTCACTGTGCAATACTACTTTTCAAAAACATAAAGAAAATTATATTTACGCTTAGTCGATTCCAGACACAACAATTCGGCTGGGTTTTCGCTGATTTCTCTGTACGGGCAGAAAACACCAATCTCGTTATCAGAATCGCTGCGATGACAACCTTTTTGTAATCTATGACTTAAAATAAAATATGTTAACATTTGGTCGGTTTATCCTTAAATGAAAATAATAAATTGAATTCGGAATGTAATACAACGAAGATATAAATATAACGAAGATAATAATTAACATTGGTTTGAATAGAATTGTATTGAATTTTTCTCGATGGCTTTTGGTATGTATTGTCGCGTCACTAATGAAGATTTTCACGAACAATGTCACTCTTCAACCACCGTTGTTTAACGAGGGATCAAGTCTATTATCGCGTCACTTTGAGAGATATTCGCGGATAAATTAGCTTAACATCAAGATCCTCGGACCAGCGTCTTACGTACCTCACGATTATTAATAATAACACTGTACTGAACTTTGAATTATCGAACTGTTCTCGATGCTTTCCAAGATGCAAGTCGATGTGTTCACGGTGCTTCCAAGACGCTAAGTGATGTGTTCACGGTGCTTTCCGAGACGCTAGTCATTCGCAAGTTTGAATTTTTCGGGGATGTGAAGACGCTCGACCGATGCATGACGTTTAAAGCGCGCGAAAAATTGACCAATTAGGACTATTGAAATTTAAAGGTTGTCACAGGATTCGTCAACGCGAGTGATGCTTTCCGTTTCTTTGGAGGGGCACGATGCTCGCATCCTCCCTACTCTGATTTTTACAAGGGGTCTATTTCCTAGAATTTTCTGACGGCCGTCGCTGCGACGACGAATATCGTCCTCGAAACGACGTTACAATTCGGACTCATCGTCTGAGAATGTTTCAAGAATAAGATAACGCTAAAAATCAATAAGTCCAGGGACTTATTCGAATGAACTATCTGCTTGTTCCAAACTAATGCGTAGCCAAAACTGACAGCGTTACAACTTCTATTGAATAGATAGATTAAATAAATGAGTTGAATAAATGAATTAAATAAATTGCAACCAATGATTCCTTACTATAAAGTATGTTGCATTGTGAAAAATAATAATAGTTTGCTAGAGAAAGTTGTAGCAAATATGGTCAACATGTGTGACTGTACGGTTGCGATGCTTCCAAAGAGGTATGTGCTACGTAGGTCTGTTTTGTGTCCCGTTAAGCGTTTCTACGTCTTAGCTCAAGGGTAGGCTTTTGTTACAATGTCATAAACCAATGGTAAAAATAGTATACCGGGTGGTTCGTTAGAAAAAGGTAGAATAAAAATTGTAAAATTTGTGTACGGGACGTAACACTTGCATTACCTCAAAGTCACAGGGGCCCATAGAGGAATAATTTTACAGTTATAGTCCATTTTAATTATAATTTCAGCTGATTTTAACTACAATTTTAGCAAATTTGTGCCACAACTTTAAGTAATACTAATTTTATAATTTACGTTAATTGTTGAAGAGTTGAATCTGGCGCGAAACAATAAAAGAAGCAAGACATTAAAAATATATTGAAAATTGTAGCTGGCTCACTGTTTCCTTGCTATTAATAAATCTATTTGAAATACAATTTTACTAATATAAAAGTATATAAGTTGTTTATCTTTTCACACGACGATCTATATACGGACTTCTACATTAATAATATTGCAAAATAACAAATGTAGCTATTTAAAAATAGAAAAGAAACGTCAGTTACGTATAAATTGGTCATTGAACTCCTCTTAGCAACGGCTCGAACAGAAATATAGATTGGAAGTTAGATCGAACATGATTATCGAGTCCTTCGCAGATCCTAAATAACGTTAGTGTGTGTATGCATGAGTAGGTGTCTGTAGGTATACATACCGTTTGGTTAAGCGAAAAGCGCTTTGTTAGCCGCAAGCATGAATTTACCAATGCAAATTGGCGTAGGGCACACCGGATGCGGGCCTGTTCGAAACAAGGCTCACCGATAACCAAGCTGGACGACAATGCGGCACGATGAAGGTACGGTGCCACCTGCGATTTAATCCCGAGCAAATACCACGATATGGGAATTTAACTGATTGGAATATGTTCGAGACAAATGGCGGCAAAATATAGACGGTTCTTCGCCCATCGTATTATCCTATGTTTGTCACAAATATAAACGTTTGGTCGATTGTCAAATAAACGTCCAAGTGGGAAAATAATTGGAGTATTATAGTAAAAATATTATATAATATCGTGTAAATGTTAGCTAAATCTGCTAGTTGTTTCTTCATGATTCCGCAAATATTACTTTATCCTATAAATCTATTAAAATTTGTATATTACGTGGGGAAAAATCCATCCGAGGTTGTTATTTTGTAACGAGTGAGACTGCACTATTTGTGTCAAATGGCAAGTATTTTTATCAAAAGAAGATTATTTGCGTATCTAGTGTGTAGAAATTTAGCAATATGATTTTTCTCGTGTAAAACCTATCTCTATTTTAATACTACTCGCCTATCTGCGAAATTTGTTTAACACTAAACCTACCGACATTATATGTATTCATATTTAGATATATCGAATAAATGGTCCCGGAAAGAAGGAATCAAGAGGTAAAAATGATGATTAATTATCTAATTTACGTTTTACAAGATAGAAGTAGAATATTTACTTCATGACTCCTCTATCAATTCAGAGAATTTAAAAAAAAATGGGGCCCGGTCATTTTGACCGGCTTGGTAGCTTTAGTGTTAAAGGGAAATCAGCTGGCAACTTTATTTAACCCTAGATCACTAACCTTATTTTTCGACGCTTAACACTAACCTTCGTCTCTTCGACTACGGTGTTTACAAAAGTGGTTAAAGGGTATTATTTAAATAAAATTTAAACATGTTTTTTTCTAATATTAAAGATAGGTATTTATTTATTACGATAACGTTAACTAATATAGCATACTTATTAAATTCGTGTCGTCGAATCGACGAAGGTTAGTGATCTAGGTTTAATAGGTAATCAGTACATTTCAATAGATAAAAATGTAAATGGATAAATGTCTAGGTCAAAATGAATTTAGGATGAATAATAATTGTTAAGTGTTGCACGAGAAGCTACGGGAAGGAGTTGCCCAAACGTTTCTTACATTTTCTGGCAACATGAATCTCCTTGAAAAACGGTATAACTTGGCTGATTCGCAAATCCATTTCTTCAAGGCTGAATCAGAATTTCTTTTATGAATGTTATCCAATGTTTGGCTGGATTTCTTGATCCGTTTCGGAGATCGGATATTCGGTGGCCAGTGGCCAAATCAAAACTACACATCTTGTCGATCTTGAATTGGCTAAAATCCGAACCGCGCAGCAAAATAACACTTGTAAGGATATTTCAATTTGCTCGATACATGATTTACGTTTTAATAAAATATTCAATTCTTACTCATTTTGACTTTCAACTTGGTACGTGAAATATCATTTATTCATTTAAATGAAATTCGTTATATATCAATGAATGGAATTCACTTCTTATTACGTGTATTCACGATGTTAATACGAGTTTAATTACAAGTAACTGGTTTCTATCCCTGGAAGAATTACAAGACAGCAAATGCTTTGATCTTTTCTTTGAAAACATCTCTTCCTTTCATAAATTATCTTTCAAACTATTTATCAAGTATTTTTAAATGTACTGAATTAATTATTGATAAATCTAACATCAAAAATACATGTTACTCCATGAAAAATCAAATTTTATACAAGTACCAACGTATTCTTCGCCCCATTGACCAAAATTTCTTGACATATTATATTTTAACGTAATTACCGCGCGCCACTTTCAGCAAGAATATAAATTCATTCCTTAATTATAATTTCGTCTAAATTGGATAGAGTAAGCGGCAAAGAGAAGCCGAGGGTGCAAAGTAGAATAGGACAGTTAAAGTCCTAGTACTATGACGACGTTACGATAAAGTTAGATCAAGAGGAAAATGAAATCCGCCATTACATCCCATAAGTACAGAATAAATTACCACCCACGACTACACATGAATCTTCCTTAATTTTAACAGGTCCCCGTCAAAATACCGATCCCGTGTTGCTTCAGCGATGGCTGACGCGTTTGAACATTTTGCCCCCGACAAAAGCGATCTCATTTTCAGGAGGGTTGTAACGAGTACGAAGGGTAAAACGAAGGACTGATAAACGCGGGGAAATGAAATCTGCGTAAGGGCGAGGCTAACGTGACGTGCTGAGAAACAATACGGTCGATCGAACACAATGTGCGCAACAAGGTATGTATATTCACGCACGCGTAAGCGACCAGCCATGAAAAGACTTCAAAAATTATAACGAATCGCTGAACTCGAATGTAATTTCACGCCTCCGGAATTAAAATGTTGAAATTCCTTTTTTTACCCCGAGTAAAATTCTAAACGTGTTCATCAGAAAATTAAAAGAAATGTTGGAGGTGCTTGTTGATTAATTTTCTATTATCAGGAATTTTGTGGATTATCAATTTATGTATGGATGCATGCATAAGCATCGGCCATGAAAAGACTTCAAAAATTATAATGAAACTCTCAACTCAAATGTAATTTCACGGCTATGGAATTAAAATGTAAAAATTCCTTTTTTTTACTCCGAGTAAAATTCTAAACGTATTTATCAGAAAATTAAAAGAAATATTGGTGGTGTGCATTCATTATTTTTCTATTGTCGGAAATTTTGTGGATTGTTAATTATGCGCGCATAAGCATTGACCATGAAATGACTTTCAAAATTATAACGAATCGTTGAACTCGAATGTAATTTCGCGCCTGTGTAATTAAAATGGTAAAATTCCTTTACTTACTTCAACAATTTTTTTTTTATCTGAAAACACGAGTTGATCTTTTTTTTATTATTAGAAGTTTTATGGATTATTAACTTGTTATAGTATCAATACTTCATTGCTATTTCAAGTAAGTGATATAAAAAGTTTATTATTTAAAAAATATCTATATTCGTAATGAGGGTATAATTTATTTTTATACCGACCTATTTTCGTGTAGAAAAATCTTCTAGTTATTTATATTTAGCATAGTTTATTCCGCGATTCATCGAAAAATATTTATCATTCCCTATAGAATCACAGGATCGATGTTCGAACTTCTTGCTTCTGAATTTATGATAATAATAATTTACAATTCTAAAGATGTTCACATTACGTCCGCATTGTTTGTCGATATGACTTATTTTTATATTGGCCTCGTTTAATATTACGACTCTAATACGTTTCATTTTATTCTGTGATCCTTTCATGAACATGCCCCGTTTTTCTCAGCAACGAAACAAATCTTTGTTAACTATTGAAAATATGTATTCTACGTTGATCTAAAAACATGTATATTCAGAAAATACAATGGCATATAAAAAAATAAGTTACATGATTTATACAGAATCTGAATTTCCGTGCATACTGAATTAATGTACTGCTAAACATGATAAAACAACGCTATTACAAGAACTGCTAACCAAGCTACTGATACAAGGTTTAATTAATACTAGAACGACCGGCGTTAAATCTATAACATTTAAATATATTAAATAAGTAATCAATAAGGGAATCAAGAGGTAGAAAAATGTGATCAGTTCGGAAATCTGTGTTTTATAAGATCAGCTTAGAATTTCTAGTCTAGGATTCTCCTATAAACTAAGCGAATTATTGGAAAAAATTGTGAATAAGTCATTTTGACTTGCTTGGTCGTTCTAGTGTTAAATATTAAAAAGCAAATTAAAGATAAAAATCAATCTCAAGATTTATTACTGCGTCACCTATTATTAATTTCTCTCCCCTTTCTAATATACAGCAAAAGTCCGCTATACTTAAAAGTTACAAGTGAAATTTATTGCTATATTTATCGTGAGCATACCCTCCACACTCGCTACAATGAAACCACGAAATTTCACTCTACTTAAACATATAACTTAAGACATTCGCATCAGGCAGCATTTGCTAAATATTTCCTATATTATAGTCGCATCAAAATATTTTAAAAAATGTGTGTGAAATTTACAATAATTAATTACAGTCATGTAAATGATTGCCCAAAAAATCTTCATATATAATGTAAATACACTCACTAACAAATATAGTAATGTATCAATGCCACACATAATCCAGTTATCTGATCCAATTCATCCTCAAAGCACAATCTTGTCGCAAAACGATAATTCCCATTTCCCAACGACGACGTTTATTTTTTAAAAATAAAAATTCCCGTTTCCCGATGCGAATGTGCTAACATTTCTCCCTACACGTCTTTCATCATCATAGCCATCATCGTTTCTCCTGTCCTTCCCACTAGAAAAATTCCAAACCTACTCTCTACCGAAAAATTCCACGAAACATTTGTCACTACAATTTGTCAGGCCTCCAGCAACTATCATTTCCTCTTCAACTTTTCTCCGGCAAAATAACAAAATTCCTCTATACTGAAAGGTTTAAAGTAACATTCTTTTTCTTAAAGGCCCCGAGAGGGTACAGCTCAAAACTCCCCCGCCGATGTGGATGCCTTTGTGAATCTTGTCCGGCACTCAGCAGCCGGCTTGGAACATCAACAATTGAGGACACGGATGCAAGAACGACATAAGTGCACTTACCCTCCTTATGCATCCGAGCGCATCATCCAGCCCCCCATATCTGACCTACTTACGCGAAGCGCACTTGCGTAATAAAAGGTCGGTCAAATCATATACCGTGCCGCTGCAAGGACTCGAGAGTGACTTTTAGTTATTTCTGAACGACTGGGATTCACGCGAACCTGTTCCCAACGTTTTAACGTTCGCGATAAAGGAGGAAAATTTCCACTCACGAAAGCTAACTGGGGAACCTAACTTGACCGGACAGGTTATGATGAGATTTGATGTATTTTAGATGTCTACTAAGTCGGTTATGACTTGGAGGTTTGATAAGTTTGAAATGCTTGTTGAAACAATTAGGAACAGTGATTGAAGAAGGCAATAATCGAATGATTCACTTTTTAATCTCTTTTTCGCTATAGTAGATACTGGAGTTAACGGTTAGCGCGCTATTTTTAAAGAAAGGGATGAAGAGGAAATGAAAATTGAACGATCGATTGCCTTTCTTTAACGAGATGAAAAATAAACGAAAATTAGTAGAAGAAATTTCTGGAAAACAAAAACATTGATAATCGATCGTCTTGACTATCTCGTTCCTGGTGATAGTAAAATTAACACTAGAACTACCAAACCAGTCAAAATGACTGGTACACAATTTTTTCAAAAAATTCTCCAAGTTTATATAAGAGTCATAGAATAAATATTCTGCTTCTACATCAATAAACATAAATCACCCAATCGATCAAATTTTCCGCCACTTGATTCCCCCTTTTTCAAAGTATTTATTTAATTTATTAAAATATGATAGATTTGACGCCGGTAGTTCTAGTGTTAAACATCGTGTTAGTAAGATAATTTGGTAGAGTATTTTTATATTATCGTCTTCACAACTATGTTACTAACACAGTAAATTGTGTGAATTAAATGTAAAAGGAAAAATACGATGTGATATTTAAACCTGATGAAATTTACAAATGGAATAATTTTGTTTTTCTGTACTGCATTTAATTTTGAGAGAACTGACTTGAAATACATCCATCCATTGTATTCGACACGGGAATAATTTATTTTTGGAAAATAGTCGTGTTTATATTAGCACTAAACCTACCAATGCGGTCATAATGACCGCTTTGCAATTTTTTCAAAAAACTACCTAAATTGATAGAGGAACCGTGAAGTAAAAATTCTACTTCTACCATATAAAGCCTAAATTAGTTAATTAACTAATCCTTACACTTCTTGATTTATCTTTTTTCGAAGTGCTTGTTCAATAAATTTAAATTTTAGTAGACATAACGTCGGTAGTTTTAGTGTTAGATACTTTCAACCATAGCGAAACCAAGTCTTAATCTTGCTAAGGAAATAATAGAAAATAAGAATAAGAAAAAGAGCGAAAGTAAAGAAGGTAGGATGGGAAATTGACAACTCAGAACTTTATCCAACTAAAACGACTTGATCGTGAAGTTTTAAGTATCTGTCGACGAAATAATTACAAGACTTCGGTCTTGTTAGCAAATCAAAGAAAACGACCCATCTTCTTTCGCTCCACCAGCACGTTTACATTATTATAGTATTAAGAATAATCACCCAACCCTCGCTCATTACCGGTATTAATTTGCAGTCTCAGCTTGGAACTTCGAATAACCAGGAAGTAGCTTCTACCCACTCGAAGATACTTGAACCGAGAAGGAGCTACCACTCGATATTGAAAGATCCCAAGGTTCCGTTCGTTATGGACTTTCTACAATTTTGATAGTAAACTGCATGGCGATTTTAACGAGCAGTGATAATTACTTTATACGATGAGAAGTTCATTCTTTGGTAATGAATTGCACACAATAGCTCCGGGATAATGGAGGGTCTGTGGTATTTGGAATTATCTTGAGAAATGGTATCTACTCGACGTTTAATATACTTTGTCAAACATTGGTAACAACGTTTTTATTGAATTTTTACAGAACGATTGTACTTGTAAAGTTGCTAGGGTAGTTTATAGTTTTTCTGTTTTCTTTTATAAGTTTCTCCTTTAACTGTGATCATCAATTTTTCTAGGACTTATCGTATCAGGTGGGTTACGGATCTATTGTTATATTAAATAATCATTTAGAAAATGAATTTCCTTTTTGGTTTTGACTTTGATATCGATTTATTTTGCACGGTTCTTGTTTTTCATGGTGTAAATGTTCGAAATTATTCAAGCCTTTGAAAGTAGAAAGTAATAGCTCCATGCAAGATTTAATTATGTACTTCATACACAATGTTATATAATCATTAATCATTATCAAAATTTATCGGTTTTTGAAATGTGAAACATTGTAAATTTTTGAAATGTTAAATTCTGCGGAATTTTTTTGGATTAGAATCATTACTACTTGGAACTGTACTTTGTTGAACTTTTTCAAAATTAATATTTTAGTATTTGAAAGGGGAAATTTTCCCAGTGGTTCCCTTTCATCGGTATTCAAAAGCATGAATGGCATTTTAAATGAATTTTTTTCTATCTAGGAAAAAACTCATTGTTATTTTAAGATGTTAATAAAAAAAATGCTTAAATAGAATGAAATAAAACCACGAATTTTTCTTACATTTATTACCCGCTAGAGAATTTCTTTCCTTTAGCTTTTTCCAAGATATTTTCTTCCGTTTGCGTGCGTATCTCGTCCAATTAATCAAGTATGCTATTCAAATAACTTACGGTGAAGTAGTTTTTAATTTATTCGTAACGAACAAAATAAAATAAAAGCTCGTTCGCCATATTTTTAGCAGACTTGTTGGACGGTTTTTAAACCGATGCCTCTAATATTTACACTGCGATTTATTATGTAAACTCAATGAACTCAGTCAAATATACCAAAGTATTACGCGAACGAAAAAATATCAACAAAATCATCTCTATCCGTAAAACATCAAGTGACAAAACAAAGTAAACTTTGAAAAAGCAATTGTTTAACATTAGATTTACAAGCGTGAAATCTGTTACATTGTAATATATTAAATAAAGACTTAAAAAATGGAGGGATGTAGCGCCAAAGATGATAATACGTTAAATAACTTTTATATTATAAATCACAGTTTAAATATCAACTGCACTGCTTCTCTTTAAATTTGAGAAATGTTTATAAAAGAAAGGATGAACCCGAAAATTAGACGGCTTTCCTAAATGTAGCATTAAATACGATCGATGACAAGAAACAGTCATTCGCAAAACCCTAATATTTTGGCTGTTCAATTATATTATATATCTCAAATAAATCAATTATGAGGACATTCTATAAATTTGTCAAGTAACTATGTTAATTAAGGATGAAACGACGTTGATAATGGATGTATTTCGAACATCCGAAGACGGAAATACTGCATAAAAATATTTCGAGGGCTAATAAAAGCGCCATTAAATCAACGACGATATTGACAAGATCACGAGACGCTATCGGAATAATTTTCTGGCTCCATCGTGCAGAAGAGGATCGGATGTAGAACGAGTATTTTGCTGTCGTTTTATTGCTCCAAGCTAAAATGTATATTCGCCTTTCATGAATATTCGATTGTCGTCCCGTTGTCATAGACATTGGTTGACTCAAGCAACAAGACGTATATACCTACATCCGAGGAGTAATATTATTTTGCTTCGAGTCGTTTGTTTCAAAAAGCGAGAACAAAAGCAACTTTATTATATTTCTCAAGTACATGTGTATGAACCAATAACAATGAATACATCAAATAAATAGTAAGATATTGATTACAGTAAAAGATTCAATGCTGTTTAGGTTACCAATGACCGTAGTTATGAAATATAATGAAATTTCTTATGACTTTTAAATTTTAATGGCCAGGAATTTGTTAATGAGTATATAACTACTTTTATCATTAACGTTTACATTCTATAAAGTTGTAATTTTCCAGAAAAAAGTTTAATTTCAATGGACATGATGAAATTCTCGAAATGGATGAAATTAAAAATATTGGATCCTCCCTCAACTACTATTTCCAATTAAATGAAAATATTTTTTACTACAACCAACAAGTTACAAGTAACTTTAGATACCAGTTAAAATTTACTCACTCTCTCCATACATTTTTTTTTCGTTGCTTCAAACCAATTTAGGAATGTCATTTGAAGAAAACATTGAAATATATACGTTGCTATTAAATTATAGATATTTTTGTTTGCGCTTTCAAATAATAACATACTCAAATATCCAATAGATTTGTGGACGTCCAAATATACAAACAGTTACAAAATTGACCATTATTATGGAATAATTACATACATATTATATTCTAAGCTAGCAGCTGTTAATGCCTCCATGAATTTCCAATAGAAATTGCTAATTCGAATTACCGTAACACAACACAGAGGGACGATTTTCATCGTGCGATAATCTCGAAAAGTAAACTAATTTTAAAGGACCATAGTATGCAACGTGCTTCGACATCAAAGGCTTCCGTCAAACTAATCAGAACAAGAAAATTACTTGGTCGGAAACGCGCTTAGGATGCAGTCGCGCGAGAGGGTACAGTAATAATGTTCTTCATGACATTTTCCGGTGGCCGGAAGATAGGGTTTCATGCACGCATATTGCACTTATTCGTCCGTGTGACTCATGACAAAGGGTCGTCGAACCCTTCTTTGTGCATGGTACAGTCTGCAACTGTTGTGGAAACACGCAGTGTGCAAGTTGAAACAAATAAAAAGAAGAACATGGGGAGTGAGAAAGGGTTTGGGGTGCAATTTTCATACTACCTGATGTTCATTACCGCGCTATAAAGAGAAAACTGTGTATTCTGCCAGAGTAAACCGACGTCGTGTAAAATGTTTCGAGTTATCGGGTTTATCCATGTACAATTCACATGTCTTACAAGTTAAAGCCCCGCAATTATGAGACCCGGCGAGTAAAGTACTCTTGCTCGGAAGAGATTATGGAAATCGGGTAAACACGATTGCTAGTCATGGCTTTTGTAATAGTAATTGTAGGTCGTTTCGGGCGCGAACAGCAACGTTACGAAAAGGAACGATGGATGAAACCGACAATTCCGAATTTCATTTTAAATGAAACGATTTCGAGAAATCTCAAAAGTTTGCCGATGGTATCATTTAGGCTAGTTTAATCTTCTTCTAGAAAATTGTAGAATGGAAGCTTGTAATTATGAATACATGTATTGTGCAGTCTATTCAAAAAATTTCCTTTTTCAAGATGCGCAAAAAAAATGAACTAAAAACGTCAATCTTCAATTCTTTGAAGAAGTTTATTTAAGGTAAAAGAAAAATAAAGAGAACCGAGGAAGGAAATGGAAAGCTTTCAGCCTCCATAAACATAATCCGATTTAAAAGTTTCCAATATCTTTAAACAGCAGAGTAAATACTATATGTTTTCTAGAAAATCAAAGAAACAAATTAGTTGACTCTCCGTTTATTTTTTTCCTAAGATCGACATTTTTAATTGAGAATAACGAAAAAAAAAACTTGCCAAAAGTCTAGTAATTTGAATTGACATACGCCACATCTAAAAATCTCGATTTTTTAACTCTACAACCATCATGGCCTTTAGTCTCTGGTGATATCCAATGGTTATTTACTTTCAATAAAATACCCCAAATATAGTATACAACCTTTCGATATATGAAAATTTATTTTGCAACTAACATCATCAACTCGTTCTTTTTATTCCCTTGTAACCAAAACGAAGTTAAAACACCGCAATCATGTTTCAACGAGTGAAGTACTTTAGCCCGGACACAGAGTATGGAAATCGAGTAAACACGATTGCCAGTCATGGCTTTTGCAATAGTAATTTCAACTCGTTTTGGGTACAAATAGCCATGTTGGAATTGTTAGACAATTCGTAACGTGTAGCTGTTAGTGAACAGTCCGAAAATATGGAATGAACGATAACCATCGAAATTCTAGTTACGAGTTGGGACGATTTCAAGTTAATTTCATAGATAAAACATTTAACAATGAAAGAATAGGAAGCTCGATTGACGTTCTAACGGAACGTAAATTTTATTAGCGAAGAGAAAGAGTTACACTTCCGTAAAAAGACGATATGGCGTAAAATCTTGATATCTACAACCTTCGTTAAATTTACGTAAAGTCTTACAACTTAAGATTCTCAATTATAGTACAACGAGAAAAGTACCCTTTCTTACTGATTATGGAAATCAGGTAAACACGATTCTTTGTTGCCATGGCTTCTGTAACAGTAATTGTAGGTCGTTTTCGATGGAAATGGCGATGTTCGAATTGGCGGAAATGGTAGGTGTTTGTACCAAGTAGGTGTAAGCATGGATTTGGAAAATGTGAAGGCAGTGAAATAGCAAGGGACAATTGTTCTTGACTATGGCGAATATTGAGTTAGAAACTGAAAATTTCTTTTTCAGTACATACCATAACCATGACAATTAGGAATTATTGTAAAGATATGATGGTTCTAGATGAAATTTCCATGAGAATTAAAATATCAAAAAAAGAAAGGAATAAAAGTCCACTTCTATTCTGAAGAGTACAGATTTGAACGAACACTTATATTATAATTTTTTTCTCACTTGAAAATTTATTCTACGAGATTAAAACCACATCCTGCAATTTTTTGAAATCTCATTCTTCATTGTATAATGTTATTAAAGAAAAATACTGCAAAATTCAAGCTAGAATTAGAAGTTAAATATTTTTTCTCAATATTTTATGAAAAACGTCGGATAATTTATATTTTTATCGATCAGTTTTAAAGCACAAAATACTTCTCTAACGCTGTGTCGAAAAGCCGAATGTTATTTCGTGTCTAAATTTATTTCATGATTTATTGTGTACCCACCTCAATGGTTTATACACCCCCGCCAATTCGTTTTCTCTATAAACCAACATTGCTCGCTTCAGTAATAAAATACTAAAATTTCAATATGAAAACATCTCCTTCCTCCTTCCCCAACAGATATCTGTATTGCATCTCTTCTTTTTCTCTTTCAAAATGTTTATAAAACACGAAATATTTTCAAACAGTCGTGCAAAACAAAACATATACGATGAATACACATGCGTAACAATCAGCAACGAAGTCAATTATTCACCGGGAAAGCTTTCCTCGTAATTAATCGAATATCGATTTGCTTGTAATTATGAACCATCGAAATAACACAGGTGAACATTATTTAACTACCAATTATCTCCTCGCTGTTCCACACACCTTGCACTCAAAATTAGCTCGTCGCGTTAAATACTTCTCTTCATAATTAATATCATGATTCGTTTTTAATATAATCAATTCAAGAAGCAACAACTTCGTTGACGTTGTCTCCAATCGGCTTAGAATTTCGAGGGTACCCATGGCAAGAGTGTAAAGGGTTGGGGGGGGGGGGAAAACGACAATGTTGTTTCCACGACGAAGTGAGCGAAAACAAAGACGTTAAATGGAATGAAAAACAGAACTCTCCTCGAGGAGACAAACATCGGAATAAAGGGACACCGAAACGAAACTAGTTAAACCGCTTTTCGGGAAGTTTTCACTGACTCTTTTTCCAACGACGTTCGAGAATAATCTTTCGAAAGGTAAATCACTTTATTACAGACGGATAAAGATACCATTTCGACATGATAAATTGCCAGCTAATTATGCCCGCCGTCCTTACTCTTGCCTATATATCAACCACCTAACACCGCCAACAACTCCGTTTCTACCTTTCAGTCGTCAGAAACTTCATTTAAAACTTCCCGCTTGCCGAACTTCTAAGGAAAATCTTTTCGCCGATATTCGTGACGAAGAGGAGCTGCCTCTTCCCGCGATTACCTTTTAAGTTTTTCCAATCTTACTGATTCTCGTGTTAAAACGAGAAGATTCGTGCTAGAATGTTATGCACGGGATTGGGAATGAGAATTGAGTGTTTGCGATCAGTATTAACAGTATACTTACGAAAAATTAATTTAACCCTCTGGGGACTAGTGACACAAATATATGGACTGAGAAAAGATTTAATTATAATTTATTGCACTATGTACAAACGGTTATAGTTGAAAAATTGAAGTACAACTGTTGAACTGTGATTAAACAAACAGTAACTTATAACGTACATACATCAACAGTCTAACTGTCTGATAAAAAGGCAATTTCTGATCACCAAAGAAATTATCTTGCAATATTTAAAAATGTCTCCGTCCGTATAAAGTTAATATATGTAAAAACAATTTAGGAACAACTTTGTAGAGGTAACGGAAGATCATTCATATTTTGACTTACTTATTGCAAAGATTTGAGTATTAATTTCATTAAATATCGTAGCCTTATTAATTATCATGGCCATTTCGCCTAGGAAAGTGATCGCAAACCTTTTTGAGAAGTGGGTCAAATTGTATTAATTATTTTTTTGCTCCAGGTCGTAGGTCACTAATTGTAATTCAGTGGCGTCACTTGGAAAGAGGGAAGGGAAGACGGTTAAAAACTATTTTCTTTTGGTTCTCAGCTACCCAATGTCCACTTGGAAATATTTGTTTATAAATTCGTCATTAACAGGTTGAACGCCACCGATATTTCGCTTATTTCGTTATTTCTGCTGAAGTGAAACTATTTCTATTAAAATCACATATTTATAAAGCAGAAACTTTAAAGACTCTCATAGATCGATGTTCAGCAGATCTTTATCTTCCTAACAGCAATATTTAAATATCCAACATCTTAGAAAATTCATAAGTATTACAATTTGAACGTAACATACAATTTTATTGAAGTTAATAGTGCCGGTCACCGGTGACCCCATGACAGTCAACGTGTTAAATATATATATTATATTTTTAATACTTTCGATTGTCTGTTTTTCATAGGTTTGCCATCACCGACCTATACGATTTATTTCAGGTGGATTTCAAGCCACGAAGACTGTGATATACTAATTAATTTTTCTCTAAAAAATTTCCTAGTAGTGATGAGAGCGAATTTAAACTCGGTTCCACTAATTGTGAATCTAGGCTTTTACCTCTTTGTGCACCATACCTTTAAATTTTTGATTTAGTTCACTCTCATATTCACAGCCACAAATGAGTCAAAGTAAAACGAAATAAAAAGAACAGAATTATAATTCGCGGTTATAGTCGCAATGAGGTAAAAGAAGCACAGATGAAAAGTTTGCGCGGGAAAAAAATTCTTTAAAGTTGCCACATCTTAAAAAATTTGCTCTCTGCGCTTTTCACTGGGCTCATAAATCCACCACCAGCAAAATGCTTCACAAAGCTAAGCTGTGGCTGAAGCTTTATGGAAATCGCGGATTTTGTATCTACCTCTCGTGATAGAATTAATGTTACGTTCAAGATACGTGAAACAAAAAGTCTTTCAATCATTTTCAGCATGTCCTAGGCGCTATTGGCAATATTCTACGAATATTCGAAAATGTCAAAATGACGTATGTATTATAAATTATGTTTAAATTTTATGATTTATATCGAAGTATTATTTTAGCTGAGAAATGAATTGTCAATTAACACTTTAAGGAAAATGTAATTACAACTGCTAATGAATTATCGGAATAAAGACTTTTTTTATTAGTCCTTGACTGAGATAGTCAAAATAAAGGAAAGAAACTTCGAGGGCTCTTTTTTATTCCAAACTTTAATAATTCCTCCCTGTAGAGATTCAAATGATATAAAAATAGAAGTGAAAGGAAAGAGTACCGTCGAGAGAATTGTATTATTGACTACAATCGTAATATGACTTTTAACATCTTAAATTACGTAAACGTGATAGAACTAAGCACGGTGATATAAAAATCAATATATTTGAAAAAAGCAAAGGTCGATATTTTTATTTTAGTAAAGAACAAATATTTTATTTTACAGTTGAAAAAGTATAGTATGATTTCCAGTCCTTTGTTACATATTTTGACACCGTTCACCAATAAAATTTTCAAGAGCTCAAAAATACAGCTTTGTTTCAGAATTCCATAACAATTCTCAATTCTCTGCTTTAAAATCCGCCGAGATAACATGCGAATTGATTTAAAAAATACAGAACACTTTGTACAGTGAAATAATACATCGCTCCCTTAAAAGTTGAACTCTAGAGTCCTACGTATTCAATGGATTCATTTTTAATTACTTTTTCTATACTGCCTAAACTCAAAGTTTTATGTATCCAATTAAAACACTCCATATATCAAAGCGAAACATGAAAGTAAAATAATTTCTGTTACACGTATGTAAAGTGATATTCAAATTACAGAATACCTCTTTAATGCAATTCAAAGATCTTTTGCCTTCGCATTTTTCCTCGAAATTTTTTTTAACTATGGAAAATTAACTTTATGGAATTTTCTATCTTTGATTATTCGCTTTTAATCGATACTACAAGTAACTACAGATAGTAGAGACTATTATCGGTGAAGACACTGAAGTACATACTGTTAAATTCTAAAATCCAAATTAAGTCGTTAGAGAAATATTTATTATTGAAAATAGTGTAGAGTAGAATTCAACATATTATTCCAAGTACATAGTAAGCAATGATACATGAATCCTGTATATACAATGGATATACTATTAACGGTAAACGTTCACTTTATAAACTACAAATCACAGCAATTTTCATCCGACGATCAAATCTCCATAATGCATCCGGAAAAATCAGAATTCTCATTTTTTTTATGCATGTCACATGTGAGTATCCGATGGCCGTTGCAACACTTAGAACATAGATTGCGCAATGATTAGAAAGCGAATCGGCGACGCGGTTTGTTTTAATCCAACTCCTGGCTTGATGCCTATTACATTTCAATTCATATTATCTTTCGCCTATCATTCTGAATTCTCTGTGTTAATTGACGTAATATGCGGCGGCACGATAATATTATAATTTCAGCTGAAACTGTGTTTTTCCGTCTGATAAGCGAATAATTCGTCTGATTAACGCATTAGTTACTGTTATCACGAGGATACGTTGTATCGGTTTTAATACTGCACTTTATGTGTGATTCGATAAAAATGGCACATTTTTTAAAGGAATTTATTAATACTAGAATTCCCTACGATATTTCCAGTACATTTAGACACAATAAATAAATATGATGTATATATTTAAAATAAAGGAACCATAGGGAACAGTGGAACAGTGGAACTACCTACATTTATAACGGCGGGCATAGAATAATTAAACAGACAGTATTAGAATCTTTAGAATTTTTTTAAGTATTCGTTTTGACTGATTTAATGAGTCTAAAGTTTGATTTTCGATGCTTACAATTAGAAGGATATGGTGTGCTATTCTCGTTTCTCAAACAATGAAATGAAATTTAATTTTTTACTACGTGTAAAAAACTCTTTCTATTTGGTATTGTGCCACGTATTTACTGAGTCGAAACTCATAGGGAGCCCGTGAAACTCATGTAAGTCCATGGCAAAATAACCGAAACGTAAAAATTCGGACTCCCAAATACTGAAATTAAATTTCACTCATAATCATCACTGGGAAATTTTTACTTCATAATTTTACACATTGCAACCACAGCAGTTTAAAACAGTTGGTCCGCGATAAAACATTCTTATGTTAAAATTTTTACAAAATTATAACTACATTACAATTTTACCTGTTTACAGTAACATATAATTTCAGAATAAACCTCGACGACAATAATCCTAACGATATACATCGCAATAAGATCATTAATAATTAATCCCAATTTATATTAATTAATTCAATAATAGTATCACCTGAACTGTCCGATTTAATCAGAATACAATTAATCGATTCCAACTACTATGAAACTCGTACGTACGGAAGTAGGTAGCTGTGGTAATTGTACCGTCAACCCACGAAAGAAAGAGACTCCACACGTTTCTTTGTTACAAAGCAAAACGAAAACTTCCAAAGACGCGACATTCGCGAGTGAAAAGAAACCAGAGTGTTGCCAGCAATTACGAGCTGTGGTAGAGTTTATCTCCGACCATTTTTTGTTCATCAAGGATCAACAAACGTTCCTACAAATCTCAAAGTTTTACGCACACGAATCCCACAGTGTGATTTTTCTTTTTGTAGAAAAATGCACTCTGTACCCACGTAATTCACCAAGAGTATCACGTACTATATATAATGCAATAACGTACCTTTCTGCCAACACATCGAATCGATGCATTTGTAAAAATAAAAAATAGTATTACACGTGGAAACGTGCAATAACACGACGTCATGGTGCACAAAAGTTTACGATCCACCGTCAAAACTAAGCTTTCCCGAATGGAACGTAATAAAGTATTATCGGCTGGATTCCCTTCGCCCTATCCGCCATCGAAGCATTTATGTTTGCGAAAAGTTATGCCAACGATGAATGCACATAGTTGCAGAGTAAAGAAGTATAGTCATTAAGGATAATTGACGTAACGAAGCGTCGCTGTGTGCTTTTAGCGGTAGACTCATTAACAATTTGGAACGAGAGTGAAAAAAAAAATTGGAAACTTGAAAATGTATATGGCTACTCTAATTTCCGTGGAAATTTAAATCGTTGAAAAGTTTTGGTATCTTTGGAATCTTTGCTTTTGAAGCCTGCGAGATATGTTACAAAAAGATTGTTCTCAAGTTTTTATCTTCTTTTTCTCGATAACTTTGGCATTTTTTAATATCTATATTTTTTAATTTTTTAATTTCTATAAGATCGTAGTTTTTAAGTGAACATCTACGGTTTTATGCAAAAATCCCTCTAGAACATTCGACACCATGCGCAAAGTCAATGATGGACAAACTGGCCCGTGGGTCAAATACAACCCGCTTAGAGATTCTATTTAGCACAAATTGGAAAATAATAATGCAGAAATTTTCAATTACAAAGGTTTAAAAAATACGCTTTAAGGCACTGTTCCTTGTTTCATATATGCAAAACTTTCCACAGAAACTAACCTTTTTTTCTCCATCCGCAGAACATAGTCATGACTATGTAGACTGCGGATGTTTATGCAAATTTCGAGTTTCACAAATGCAGGTGAGACAGGAAAACCTATCTAGGGATTTATTGCACTCAATAAATATTACAACAAATACCATACTTTAGATATTTTAGATATATTTTCATATTATGTCCTTTTTGTATATTTTAGCCGTATTTAAATTGTCATAAATGCATAAAAATCCGCAGTCTGGTCATGACAATCTAAATGAAAAATGATAGTTTAACTTAACTTCTTCAAACCGAATTATAAAAAACTTTTAAAAATACAGTCACAGTTTTATGCACTGCATCAATATTAAAGAATTCTTAAAATAACATTTTTGCAGTCTTTATTGAGCGTCAAAATTAATTATATTCGATTGTCAACATCTTTCCCTTTTTTTCCGTAGTTAAAAAAGTTCGCCCATCACTACTCTAAATGATTGCAGCAAAGAATGAAAAGAAGGTCTACAAGAAGCCTCAAAGAATTTAGGTCTCCTACGGTGTACGAGCAAATAGATAACTGCTACCGTAAGAACAAATGCAGGGGAGACTTCGAGAAGCCTTGTAAGTCAAGACAATACATTTTAAAGCTGTACCATGCATTCAAATAGAACGCCAGTTCTTGGATTCAGGTAGAAGATGGAATCTCAAATAATGACGGTAGCATATACCTAAGATGCCGACGAAATACCATGGGGGGTACGAGCAATTCTCAACGGGTTGCGACAGACAAAACTTTCCTCCTCAAAGTGTCTCGTATGTAATACGATCTGTCTTGAAGTATATTAATATTAAGCTGACAACTTTAAAGTTGGAGTTGGCAAGGGTATGCGACGCAACGGAGATATTTGTACTCGTTTCCTAAAGATTTCTATAGGAGCTTTATGTATTCCGATGATGGATCGCGAATGATGTCGTCGTATAAATTTTGGTATCGCCCGTTCGCCGTTATCACAATCTCTTTGAAAATTTCTAAAGGGTTGGACGTTTCTTTACGGTTTAATCGATATCTTAAAAAGTTCTCCGCCAAGTACGAGGGACCTACTTTGTGTTTATTTTATGATTCTCATAACTTACGGATGAGAAACTCTGCTGAAACACGGGATCGTGTGAATGGAAGAATAAACGACACTTCATGCTACAGAGGATAAGCTCTTAGAAGATGTCTCACTTTTGACCTTCAATTGGGCTTGTTCGAAACTTCTGAGACGCGATCTCGTTTATGTTTCAGCACGAAGTATCACATTGATGTGAGTACAAATACTTGGACTGATTGTTACATCAAATTTTTTAACTTTGAACTTCAAATGTGAGAAATGGTTTATTATTCGTAGGAAATTGGAGATCGTTGTGTAGTATGAAGAAACGAGAGATTTCAATGTATGAGACTAATTCTACGTTTTATTACTTTATGAACGATTTATTCAATTTTTTACTACTTAGAGGCAATTATTTTCATGAGTTTCTCTGATGCTGATTGTCCATCTTTACCGAATAATAAAAATAATTATAGATGCTTACAGTTATTTTGCTGGCGATAGTTTATAACCGGAATGATTTGTCGTTAGCCGAGGGAAATCTATTTCTTGAAATTTTCAGTCGTTGACTTTTCCATTTTCCTAATAATAAAATTCTAGGAACTCGAGGCAATTACAATGATAACAGATTACAGAACGAATCACTTTTCTGATTTTTCGTTAGTCAGGTGAAAAATATTTCACGAAATTATCTCTTATCGATGATACGTCCTTATTCATTCATAGCAGACATTTGAATGAAAATACAAAATCGAAATTATGTCAATATAAAATTAATTACATCGAATACAACTTATCATGGAACTGTATCATGTAAATCTCATACGGAAGACAATTAAAATAAACATAATGATTAACTTACTTGTTAATATTATTTGGAATTTCAATTTATTTATATTTAAAGAAGGAAATACGGACGACCTCAAAGGTTAAAACCCGGGGACTCGAAAAAGCAGGTTCCGTAAAATCATCCGAAGATTGTAATTAAGATCCTCGAATTTCCTAGCAATCTGTGATATTACTGAAATGTACCATCAAATCTTTCCTTTGCCCGTATTCGTGCAATTTCAACGAGACACTTTAAAATGAAAGAAAAAAAAAATGGATCGCCGCCTTTACCACTGCCACGAAACCCCTCTAGACGACAGGAACCCAGAAGCGTTTAATCCCTTTTCTGCAAAGTAATTAATGGTGAAGATTTAACATTTAACCATGAGAGTGCAGCAAAACGAGAATGCATTTACTTTAAGCAGTACTTATGCGGTCGTCATTTTCCTTATAGCTCCTAAGACTTTGTAAAAACAGTTTACTAAAATAGAAAAAACGAGGAAAGTACGTACGAGCTGCGATAATTAAAGCTCGCACTTTAAGCCGGCCCAAGTAAAAGGAATTAACTTTATTCTTAAAAAAGGAAGAAAAGTATGAGGTTGAAGCATTTTTCACTTTCACGATTTCCTAGGGTTTTTCGGCCGAATACGTCCATACATCTATTAGACTCATGAAAGAAAATTAAATGATTATATTTCATAATCAGACGGTATAACAAATAATACCATCTTGCATTTTTCTAATCTCAAATAATTTATAACAGAATTTCTTATACCTTATTGTCTACACCTCATTTATAATACCGTATTTTTCGGTAGATAACGCGCGCGTTATCTACTCAAAAAAGTTAAAATTTAATCAAATAAGAACCTGCGGGTTATACATTAGAAAGCGACATGAAGAATGTCAAATTCAATAATAAAACTACGGTGGGATTTTAACTAAGAATAAAATGAATGCTGAAAAGATCAAGGTGCGCGTAATACAATAGATGCGCGTTATCTATATATCGAAAAATACGGTATTTATATAAATATTTGAAAAATGCTGTTTGAATATTATAATTTTATATGAAATACAATCATCTACCTTTCTTATCTTTCTGAATTATTTAGTTTATGAATAATTAGAACTATGATCACTTAGTAAAAAGTTTAGTAGTTATAAAATTTGCACTTCCGATTACAGGGACGTTTTCACATGCTTCTCAACACTAAGTTTTTTCTTTACTTTTACGATATAAATTTTTATCTCTCGACTGAGAATGTCGAATTTAATATGCAGCACAAGTATCTATAAAATGTAACAGACACATGAATTACAGTAGTATAGGAAAAACAGAAGGGGCTTGAGATTGCAAAAACATCCCGGTTCTCTCGCTTCTACTAGATCGTCTTGAAAGATACCGAGCAATCCGTGACTTTTAAGCCATTTTTCCTCTACTGTTTTACGTCAGGATACATAATATAATGGAAAGAGACTGGCTGTTTCTTATTTATCCTGCCGCGCAAACGATTCACTGCTTGACAAACGTATTCGCGAAGGAAACCGTAAGGCAAAGAGATTAATTTTATACTTTTATCCTTTGATAGTTGGCTAAGGATACTCCCGCAAATCCCGTTCACTTTTTACATCCACATCGCAAGAAACTCATGAGCAACTGTTTTTAAGCGAACTGCAATTCTTTGACGGGAAGACCTTTCACGGTGAAACCTACGTGTACCGTATCCTTCCTATAGTATCTTTCAATACAGTCACAAGGTGCTGAATTATTTAAAAGATTGACAAGTAAGAAAGGAGTGTTTAACAATTGAATTTTTTCTAAAATATAATTTCACCTACGTCGAAGGAGAATAAGGATGTTGAAACAAATATTCCATACAAATTTCAATAAAAGAAATTCTAGTTTAAAAGACTTACTAACGCTCTACCAACACAACTCTATTCACTGTGACTCTAATTATTACTTTTATTAATAACAACTCCAAAATAAGTACCCTATAATAGCAATACTTTAACACAGTCTCAATCTACTCCCACGCATCAAAGTCCAATCTCAAAAACATGAGTTCAAACGCAAGAAATCTCCTCTCTACAATGGAATAAAAAAAAATCCAATCATATCCCTATCCCATCAGACAATCAACGGAGACCTTCATGACACCGGAAGTCCGGTCCGCGGAGGGAAACAAGTCGCACCTACTCCGAGAAAAGCGAATCCATGGCATGGTGGCCAGTTGCACTGGTTAGAAACCGGTTTTACAGGTAACTTTTGTAATGAGATTCCTCAAACAGCTCCACTGCCGAAGAGCGAAGAAGGACGAGCCATGGGTGAGGAAAGGAAGAAGGATGGGAAAATGCCTGACGTTTTCATGAAGAACAGTATCGACGTCAGGTTCGTGACCACATACTGGACACGCACATTTTTCTATGTATTCTCCTTAACACACCTGTACTTTATACGTATATGTATACAACGAATATGGACAAATATATGGTGGGCCTGTCGATGGTAAATGTGTACGTTAGGGGGGCCGTTTACACGCACCAGGATGACGTGTAGAAAGAGGAGTGTATACCGGGTTCATAGTCATCGTTAGTTGGCAAGGCCAATCATCTGTTCAGAGGCAGCCATGTAGAAAGCATTGTGAACGGATTCGGACAACAGATTGGGCCGATGCCCGTGCTCCGTAGGATAGCTTTCGTTTGTACTTCGTTAGCAATCGTCCGATCGGCTAGCCCAAGGACGTTTAAACGTTTACCCGTACCATAGAGTGCGCCGTCCTCTCATGTCCTTGATACGTCAAAATATCTTTCCTTGAAGATTCAGGATTTTGTTTCTTTTTCTACTTTCGGCATTCAATCGGATACTCTTTGAGGAAGATTTTTCAATCTGACGGGGAATCTTGTGGATGCGATGGATATCTGATAGTTGAAAGGATTCGTTGAAGAGTTTTAAGGGATTTTTAAAATGATTGGGAAATGGTAGGTCGAATTTACTGGGAATGGGGGAAAATTCATTTTAGTTTCATGTAGACTTTTATGGGTAGAGAATAATGCGAAGGCTTTGTTATTGTAAGATTGAAGTAGATCAGTAGTTGATAATGTTATTAGTAGGTGAATTAAATTTTTTATAATTAAGAATGTACTTATTTGAATGTTGGTATTTATTTGAAATAAGTTTCAGAGTGACTATCTCTTTTGGGAGAAACTAGTAATATAGTTTGATAGCATATCAAAGAGGAGGAAATTTCCTCTTTAAACATTTCCGAAAAATTAGCTGTTAGAATAAAATTTGTAAGAATTATTATATTTTATAGTAACAAGAAACAAAGAGAAATTGGAAAAATAATTCACTGATATTTCCGGAAATATATCTTTAAATTATGCTTTCAAGCTAGTTAGCCATTGTATTACTCGACTCGATAATTTGCATCACGTGTGTAACGTTAATTAATTACGCGAACCATATTGCGCGAAGAATAATACGTGAAATATTATCTCATTGTTACATTACTAGATAAACTCGATTCGACAAATCAGCAACACTTTGGATCTTGAAGCCGAGGTATTCTTGTACAAAAGTCTTATCTAACCATTTCCTGTTTCCTATCCGATAACAATCAAAGTAATTCGGTGTAATTCGATTAGAGGAAAAAGAGGAAAACCGTCTTTCCTGCGTCACAAACTTCGGAGAGAAAATACCACATTTTGCATTAAATTAACAGAACATTATTTTATGTTCTACAAATAACAACTAAATGATTATAATGTAAAACAAAAAAATACTATAACTGATCCGGAGACGAATTTTTATTGTTACATCTATGAAGGTGATTAAAACGATTTCTAAATTTTGAAAAATTTCTTCGAACTTCTAACGTTATTTTGTTCTATTTTACTACGTCTGCCTTGGGAAGTAAAAGTTACTCACAAGTTACGAACCAATTTGAAGTTTTAATAATTTTTTTATTCTTTACCTCATGATTACAGTATTACAGCATTATATCCATCAAACATGGACATTTTATTGATATTAATAGCCAAAAATTAAATCACAGAAGTAAGAAATTATTGAAAAAAGTTATTACAATTTCAAACTAGTTCGTGTCTTTTCACCCACCCGGTATATACTACTAAATCGATGAATTTTCTCCTCTCCTTTAAATCCCTTTTTACAAATTTCTTTATTCAACATATCTAAAGATGTTAGATCGATCATCGGTTGTTCTAGTAGTTAACATTTGATAAGAAGTAATTGTCTCTAATTACCAATGATATATAATTAACTGAACTGTGTATGGCTAAACATGTTTCATGTTCGTTTTATCAAAGCTCGTTCACATTCACGACTACGTACGTGGGAAAATGAGGGAAATAAACCTTGAAAGCCAATACAGCCGTGAAATAATGCAACGGTTCATAAATGATGCTACATCATTAACGAAACTATTTCCCGCTAACACCATTGATTCCTTCCGATTGAACGTATGTATGTTCCTGCAAATAATGCAAGAAGCTATGAGCGTGTTATTATCGTCATCTCATCCCACTCGATGAAATTATTAACGATCTGGTACATGATAAACAAGAAATTCTTAAACCGGTACCAACGACTACCTTACTGACCATATTTGCTCATTTAAAAGTTGTCCTTAACACTATATTTACGACTGCTAAATTTAGCATATTTATATACATATCAAATAAGTAGTTTGAAGAAAGATAGATCAGACAGCAAAAAATAAGATCAATTAAGTCATTTGTGTATTACTGATATTACTGATAGGTGATTGAGGCACGAAATATCTACTGTACTGCTTCTCTATACATTTAAAAAATATTTCTAAAAAAGTACGAATCTAGTGTCAAAATACTAACTCCAATTAATTATTATTAGAAACTATAATCTTCTCAATCCATTTCCTTGATAATTATTTTTGTATCCTTTACTATATTCATTATACAAGTTGTTCATATAAAATGTTCATTATAAAATATTATAAAATATTATATGAAAATAAAAATCTTTGTCCAATTTAAAACCTCTCTCTAAATCGGAGTACAAACTCTACGGTTATGATGCCTAATAAAAAAAACAGTATCAAGGGAATTACACAAAGACCGAGGCATTCGTTATACACGGAGTTAAGTAAATTTGAATATATTTAATCCTGAATAGTTCAGGTAGGTATTACTTCTGTGCATCACTATGGAATATACAGACCGTGACGCACATGTACTCCCTGCATCGTGGTCCTCGCAATTGGAACACTTCACGGCGCACACGAGCTGCATTGCGGGTCATTCGCGGTATTTCTCGCAAAAATGCAACGTCGCTGCACGATATCGCATGGCTGACCAATTATGCGAATCCCTGCTTTTTTTCATTTCAATAAAACGAATGCCTTTATTTACGTATAAATATTTCGTCGCGCCTACACGTTACCCGGAATTATTCCAATTTCTCTTTCAAGTTTTACTCCAATTTCTCTTTCGAGTTTTACTCCGGTTTTACCACCTAGCACTGTATCAATTTTTCAACATAATACGTATTCTTGTTTGATCGAGTTTGAAAAAGTTATTCACGAATATAAAATCGTCATGATAGAACGTGAATTCTAACAATAATAATTTGCGCGCGAAAATGCATGTGACAATGAAATGTGGCCAGTAGAGAAAATGTTCAAGATTATCATTAATATACTGTGTAGATAAACAATAATAGTAACTATTTTAAATATATAAACGTAGATACACAAGAAATGTAGATAGACATTAAGAATAAAAGAGAAAGAGTGACACATTATCGGAGCAGACGTCAATGTCACAGCACATGGCAACTGACAACAAAAACAAAGCTTACCTAATAACAATAAAAATCTAGCTTTACACCTAGTGAGAACGGAACTCCCGCTCTTTATTCTTTTCTTTGAATCATAGAAAGGAAAATCAGATAAACAAACATCCCACGGTTACAGCAATTGATCGTATCAACTTTCAAGGACGCAGCTCCTATTTTGGAGCACGCCGAGAGAATGAAAAGTCGAATCGTCAGCAAACACAAGAGACACTTACCCAAAACATGACGTTAAATCCAAAGATCACATACTTGAGGCAGCAGCTCACTTCACTGGTATCCCTTCTGTACTTCCGCACGGCGGGCATGGCTGAGACACATTTATTTACCGGCTGTGCGAATCCCACGCATATGTGCACACAAAACGACCGGCCGAAACGCAAAGCCACTATTCACACACAAAAGGGGTAGCACCGGCGCCTAACAGGCAAAGCTAATCATGAGTGCAACGACATAGCCGCCACGAGAAGTGGTTGTCCCTCTTCTTTCTTGATTTTCCCTTTCGTGCCGACGAGACAAAGGCGTGATCTTTTCTCTGCCGTTCTCGCGGCACCCTTTCCCTCCGTTTGCCCTTTATATCTCGTATTCTTTTCTTTCGGTCGAATCCGATCGATCAGCTGATCACAATAACGCACCGTACCGCAATTACGACTACCTCCATTATCACGTCACAGCACGCGTTACCCGCCGCTGGATCAACGAGACTGCGAGCGGGTCGGACTTTCCACTCATCCTCCGATTCTCCCCACTACTATAGATCCCCCTCTTCTATCGTTCCAGCGCCTCCTAGCCCGCCAGCCACCATGCACTGCGCGTTCGCTGTCTTTCCTCCTGTACACTCTAATACTCTCTTTCTCATTCTCTCTTTCGTTCTCTCTTTCTCACCCCTTTTCCCTCTCTCTTTTCCTCTCGATCGTCGATTTTCCTTTCACTCGCACTCGACTTTTATCTCCATTTTCCTCCCTCTTTAGTTTGCCTTTGTTACATCCCCAATTGATCAGTCTTTCTCTTTTTCCCTGTCTTCATCTTTCTAACGCCTTTACACTCTCTTCTTTTGCTTTTCTTCCTTTCATTTTCTTTAAGTCTTTTCCTTTTTGGTTGATCATTTAACCGACTTCACTTTGGTAGGGTCCTGCTATAGATGAGCCTTTTTGTATTTTTCTCGATTGCTGTATGTTTCTTTCGTGTATACATTTTACGCGGTTTTATTGTATTTTTAGAAAGTTACCTGTCCTTCTGATATCTTTCTTCATTTGGTTTTACGTACGGGCATACTTATTAATTCTTCAGTATTAATTTCGAGATTGGAGCAGACTTGACTGATACTAATGGGTGTGGATTTTTTATTGATTCTAAGAGATATGGGAATAACTTGTTGTTTTTCTTTTCAGCTTTAACTGGTATGATCATCGAGCCTATGGTGGGCATACGTGTAACGTAAAAAAAGTTTACGAGATGTGACAGGGTTTAAAATAAAATACAAACGTTTAAATTGACTTCTTGTAAAAATTACTAATTAATTAAACATCTATTTTTTATGTTTAATTTCAGTGTATAGAATATCACATCAAAGTGTTTAGTTAGAAATCATTCATTATTTTAGGGGATGCCTATATCATCTACTGGTCACAAACGACTTGATAGCCTGCGGTATTACGCACAGAAAAAGGGAAATTCTCTCGCATCGCCTATTCCAAACATATCGTTTCTGAAAATCAAAAGGTCGGCTAATAACAACCGAAAACAAGCCACTTCTTTCGTCGTTCACATGACGGCATAACGAATATGCGACTTTAATGGCCAGTACCGCGTTAGAATCGAAAATGGCGTGCAAACGAGGGATTTCTATCGGTCTGGCGAATCAAACCAAAACACTGCCACAAATCATGAGATTATTTGCGCCCAGTATATTAGCATTAAAACTACCAAGACGTTCAGAATGACCGGTATCCAATTTTTTCCAAACTTTCTCAAATTGATACAGTAAATATTCTACGTCTACCTTATAAAATAAAAATTTCTTGCCTGATAATTTTCTCCACCTCTTGACTTTTCGAAAGTATTTATGTAACGTAATCAAATTTAATAAATAGAAAACAGATAGCTGTAGTGTTAATAATCAGAAAATGAACTAAATACAAATAAAATAAGGTAAATGAACTTTGAATGTTTTTCCACTCCTCCAGTTTCTCCCTGTGCTTTCCCTATTATTTAAACACTGCTACCGCGTTCAACATGTTTCGCTCTACTGCGATCTCCCTTCCTTATCGCTTCGAATGTAAGGTCACACACCTGTCTTTCTTCCCCTCGCGTTAAAACGCACCTTTTCGCCGATGGTCTTCAGTCTCCGTCCCTTTCTATACCATCAGAATCTCCTTTTTCTTATCCGCGTGCAACTACCTGCTGTTTGCTATCTGCACATGCGCGAGGAAACGACCCTGACGAGTAGTTACTTTACCATCTGTCTCTTTTACTTTTCACCGTTTCTACTGTCATCGTTTCGGATGAAAAATTTGGTTTCCCTTCGAACACATGACTAACAAAATTATAACGCAATAAGAGTTCAAAATTTCACGACAATAGAAGAAAAAGGGAAAATTATTAAGCCTGAGTACCCTTTCACCTTGATATTTATTTTACTTAAGAAATTACTGATAAAATTATTAAAGTGATTGATGCTCCTTTCGAAAATAGAGTAAGTAATAGAGATGAAATTTTCAAGGTAGCTGTATTTTGCGTAGAAACGATGCTTGTTCAAAAAATTTTTAATGACACAAAAGAAGTTTAATTATTCCTACAGTATTATACTTATCATTGTTTTTCGTTCGATTGTTATTTCATAGCAAATATAATGCATATTCGATATCAAATAACTGACAGTGGTCTGTATCAGGTCAAAACCTGGTCTGCATATGAGTACATATTCTACTTTCCATCGGTATTGAAGGGAGTGATATTGCAACGGTAAGCCACCCTTGTCTTGTACAGTTGATAAAATTACCAGAAATTCTGTCTTACAATTTTCGGTTTTTGAATTTCTAGGAATTGCCTTTTTGCTGTGAAAAGATGACATTCTATTGTAAGATAATGGAACTCGCATCCCAAAAAATCTTCTTTGTGAACAAATAAATTTATTTAGTGGGGTTCTGGAATCTCTTTAACATTTCAGTATTCCAATCAATATTGACGATCATATTGCCATTGATTTCATTAATAATACGACTAAAGTATAGAGAACTATATTATGTTTATGCTAATTTAATGTTGCTGCGTTTAGCTACAAAATTTGGATTGCAACAATAAACTTAAAAAGATCTAACTTCTCACTATTGCATAAATAAGATTTTCCTATGACAGAAATGTTATAAACCAAGTAGGAAAAGATCTTACTAGTTCGAAATGGCGAAACTGCAATACCAACACTGAGCGAGCACTTAATCGATTTGGCAAGTGAGGTATCCATATATTTATTCTACACAAAATAATTGGATGATGAATAACATCAACCGTATTCTCGAAGAGAATAAATTACAACCAAATTTGGTGGTGAACTTGGAGGACTTTCAAAATGGAAGTTCAATCAAGAATCATAGCCTACTGAATTTCGCGGGCTTAAATTCCAATATTGTAAATTGTCTCGGCGAAAAGAAGAAAATTGTCACAAGAACAATTATAGAATTACAAATTATGAATGTAATAGATAGATCACGATTTCAAAAAGTATTGAAAAGATTAAAAAACTGCAAGAATGAGTAAAATAGTAGTCGTACTTCGAGAGATTTCAAAGTAACGCAGAGTACGGTGACACGTATGCCCCGACCGCTTCGGCGCGCCGTGCCACACCTGCGGTTACGAAGACGAATTTAACGGCATAAAAAAAATACATGTCAAATATTTTATCGAATTGTACATACCCTGTTATTAACACTTGGGTAACCTCCCTTGTAAGTACAAACGATACGAGATATATTTGTACCATAGAATTGTAGCCGTCGAAATTTAACACTGAAGTTGGTAATCAGTACCAGAATAAAGGGCAGATTTCTCAGAAGTCAACTATCGTATTATCAACTTTCACGAAATACTCGTATATTGTAAAAGGTTTCAAGTTATTACTTACGTACGGCATCGCAATATCTTACGCTTTGTTGTTATACCATGTATTTACGTGTCCGATCCTGTCTGTCCGCAAGGTCGTCCGAACCAAGGATACAATGAATCCTGCAAACACACAGGAGTAAACTATCAAATAACTGCGTAGGAGAACAAACATTTCGTGTAATCACGTTTCAGAGCAATAACAATAACGATCTCCGTTTATAAAATTAAAATATGAAGTTATAGAACGAGTGTTAATACTGCAGATGCTGCAGTTGTTGCGAAAGGTCGGGGACGTTATGAATTGCGTTGTAGTTATTTCACGATTGTTACTAAATTCGTAATTATTATTGCCAAAATTTATAGATATGGAACAGTAGGAGCAATATTACATAGTAAATAATCCAGAGGATTGTTTTTTAGAGATCGGTAAACGAGGAAAATGTAAAAGATTACGACGGGTACATGTTGACGACTCTAAATCTGGAGAGAGAAAGAGCCAAGCGCTCCCTCTGGAAGGAATGGGAATAACTCGCGGCGACTCGGCTGCCGCTTGGTGGGGGAAAGGCGGGCCAATCAAAACGCGATTTCATGTCACATGATACACGTACTATCCTCTAGTGCAGGGGTGGCCAACCCAAATTATCTAGCGGACCACTTTGGAAATGCATCATAACTGCGCGGACCGCATATCAAATTATATATTCCTATAAATTAGATTCAGACTCACTATAGGTACTTTTTCAGAGCGAAAAATTGAAATATAATGAATTATTATTATTGTGTTTACTATTACTCTTACATGCAAACATAAATAATATAATAATAATGATACTGATGATAACCTCGCGGTACGGAAAAATGTTCAAGGCGGCCGCGGATTGGCCATCTCTGCTCTAGTGCGTCGAGACGGTCGAGACCAAGATATTCCGACAATTTTAAACAAATAATTGCAAAAGAATCTCGATATAAAGGATTTGAACATGAATGTTATTAAAATGGTTAATGAGTAAAAGAATATGGACTAGTAACTAGAACATAGACTAGAAAACACATCGTTTAGAGCAGAGAAAACAATCCTTGTATACTCAATAATTAATTTACGAGTTGTTTTTAAACTATTAGAAAAGAAGAAATCGACGTCTCAATGTTATATTCGTGTGTACAACATACTAATGCATAATTGAAAGTAAGATTCGATCATCATTTCTTATATTTTCTACTAAGTTTTCAAATTACAAAATGCATTGCTAATGTTGCGTGGCTGTTCAGGGATTTTCGATAGACGATGTGGGTTGCATCCAGTGGAAAAGGTGTGACTCTCCACAGGAGACAAAGGATTTTAAAAATGAATAATTTACAATGTACGTTTAAGAAACTGTAAATATATTAAACTAAATAGAACGATAACTTTAATTACTTTAAATACAATAACTGAACAAAACAACAACTTTGAACAATATTTAATAATTATGAACAGAAATAATTAAAATAGTTTCGTATAACGTTATACGTCTGAACGCTTCGAGATCTTACGCGCCCAA
Organism: Cerceris rybyensis; assembly: GCA_910591515.1. Classification (NCBI taxonomy): domain Eukaryota; kingdom Metazoa; phylum Arthropoda; class Insecta; order Hymenoptera; family Crabronidae; genus Cerceris; species Cerceris rybyensis. The sequence goes on from OU342790.1 coordinate 21,544,997, forward strand.
GGCAACTGTTTAACAAAAGAGGATCGCATGCAATTTTTCACCATCGCTCCGCTCCGCGAATCAAAAGGTGCTTTACATTCAATCTTTAATTCTATTGGTTCCCTACGTATGTAAGACGAGGTTTTTACGCGGGAAGCAATGACTTGATATGGCAACGTTGATAACAATTGAAATCGAGCTAAATCAGAATTATATGACACGGTTTCGAATTTGCCGCCTTCAGTTACGCACGTCTTGCATTTACAATGTTGATAACTTAGGTTCCTACATTACCCGTACAAAGCTCCTAACTAATAACGAATTTCCACTTTGCGAATAACTCTCGTAATTGCGTTCACATGAATTTATAAATGTGAATTGGTTGGTACAGTGACATTTACTGTTCGTGATTTTGTGCGCCATCGTTATTTGTAGTAGCCAAAGCTGTTAGCTGTTGGTAATACTGATCTTATAGAGCGCGCTGGAGCGCGAAAGGTAGAAAAAGATTAATAAAGAAGACAAGTTTATTCTTGTAATAAAAGACAAGCGGTTAAATTTATACAAGTTAAATACTTGAAGTTCGAAAGTACAGCGCACTAAAATGATTCGTAATATATCATTTAAGTATTTAACAGAATCATTTGATATGTTACTACTATCAAATACATTAAAAGTCTCTCTCGTTTTCGGACTTGCCTTCATCATTATTTTCACTCTACACCGTAACTATAGTATGTTCTATTACTTAAATCATTATTTTTTAAGTAATAAGAGTTCTATAATGTCAGCTTTTCGAAATAATTAACGATGTACAGTCTTCTAGTAAAATTTTCAATAACATACACAAAATAATTCCAATATGTACGAATAACGTGAATAAATATATACTAAAATTTTTTACTTTTCTAATTGAATTCTAGAGCGTCATTTCGATTTCACTGGCGCATTGCAGACTAAAACTGATGTACAGAAAATTCGAAATAATAATCTTGCATTAATTCGAGAACAGAGTATAGCCGGTCACAAAAAAATGTTTTTTATCTTGGAATATGCAGCAAGCGTAATTAAACTACATAATAATCAATTTTAAGCATAAAAATACATCAAATTATATTTCAACATAATTAATCAGAAGGTAATTGTTTTCAGAGATGTTACAACAAAGAATATGCATTAAAGTGCATTGATATAATACTTTATTGCCCATTTTTAATTAATACCAAGTCTGCTTTGAGCAGTTTAACACCATTTCATTATGTGTGTTATCATGGTCACAGTTGTTTGATATCATTTATGTTAGAAAAAGGTAAATATGACATAACCAATGATTACATGAAATCTGAAATTAATCAATCTCATATAATGTATCAATATAGGTGCTGATCCTTTTATTACTACAAAAACAGGTGAAAATGCACTGTGTATGGCCATCCGTCATTTCCTTGATAATCCATTAAAAAGTGACTTTTCCTGCCTTGAAATACTCTTAAAAACAGGTTGATAATTTTTTAAACAGTTTGTAATTATTATTATAAATTAAAGAATACAGAATATAGAATAATAAACTTTATTACAGGTTGTCAAGCAGAATTAAAAAATAAATGGTATAATTTGTACTTAAAAGAAGCACTTGCTAATAACCATACAAAACTAGTACAGTGGTTACTTTTGCATTTTAGAGTATCATCAAATAAAAATTTAAGATGCTCATCTTTACCACCAACTATATTTTCAAATTAATTTTATTAATATACCAAAATAATTATCACATTTTCTTGTATAATACATGTATAAGATAAACGTTAATAAAATATCCCCGTTATTGAATTTAAATTAAGAGTTGATTATTTACATTTTAAGTGATTTTATAAGAATTATAGGCAAGTTATGTGATATTATAAAGCGTTACATGAAAGAATGTTAATGAAAACTATCTTAACCTGTCAATTGGATATGACACATGAGCTCGTCATTACAGAGTGCCTTTACAACAAACAGAACGAGTTTTCTTGCTCTTTATATCTATCGTTGCACATATAAACAATTTTGATATATAAAGTGCAAAATTCGTAGATTAATATTGCATTAACTTTGTTACACGTCGGCATTGTTAAGCATAATAATGTGCTGACAGTACATTCCAGGGAGTAAAGGTTAAAATTTCACGATGGCAAGCACCGGTTTATTAATTTTAACTAATCCAACGAAGGTAACGAAATTACTTCCAGTTATCCAAAAGCACGTATTGAAAACTCTATATATTCAATACATTCCAGAAAAGAGTATTTTCGTTACTGGAAATTGTACAGTTACAAATCCCCAACGAAAATTGACAAGTTATGTTCAAACAATTAATAGTATTTATACAACGACCTATAATATTTCATCGCGACTAGATGTCAGAGTTTTATTAACAGGTTTAAAAAATCCTGACTTGTCAGTAATAAATACTAAAAAGCCTGTAGAAATAGTAATCTTTGATCAGATCTACAGTAATAAAGAAGCAGCTACGTTTATACAAGATTATCTTGCTAATACTTCTATGGGCTGCAATTTTATTACATTGAATAATGAACAAGACAGCGAGGAAAGAAAATGTGTAATGCAACAGACAGAAGACGATGCAGTTTATAAAAATGTAGTACTCGGTGGTACATTTGATAGGTTGCATAACGGTCACAAAATATTTTTAAGTGAAGCTGTACTACGATGCACAAAGAAACTTACTGTTGGTATAACAGATACAAATATGATATCTGGTAAGAGGTTTTGGTGTAATAATTTTAATTGTTATAATATAAATAATACAATTAAATAAATAACACAAGTTATTATTATAGATACAGATGTTGCAGATATTCAATACTTTAATGGCCTCACAGCTAAATGTATAGATTCATTTTTTTTATTTTAGGGAAATTATTATGGGAATTGATAGAACCTTGCTCCCAAAGAATTGCTGGTGTTAAAGATTTTTTGGAAGATGTAGATTCAACATTAACATATGATATTGTTCCCATCAATGATATTTATGGCCCTACTAAAGATGATGCATCATTGGAAATGATAGTAGTTAGTGAAGAAACAAAACGTGGAGGTGAAAAAATAAATGAGATACGCAATAAAAATAATTTAAATAAACTAGATATCCATGTGATAAAGTTAGTACAGGATGAAGATAGCAAAGACCATGAGGAAAATAAAATTAGCTCTAGTAACCACAGAATACGATTGTTAGGCACAAGGCTTAAAGCTCCTGTATGTTTAACATCAGATGCATATGTTTGTTAAATTGCTGTATTTTACAAACTATCCAAATTACTTTCAGAAGATACAAGATAAACCTTTGAGACCTTATGTTATTGGTTTAACTGGTGGTATAGCAAGTGGGAAATCGTCTGTTGCTGAGAAATTGTTAGAACTAGGTGCAGGTCTTGTAAATTGTGATAAAATAGCACATGACTTGTATCTTCCTGGCAAGAGCCATTTAAATGTGATAGTTGAAAATTTTGGACCTACTGTACTAAGCCCAGATGGATTTATTGATAGGAAAGTTCTTGGCAATATAGTGTTTAATGATAAAGTAAGATGCACATCTATACAATTGTTTATATCATAATATGTATATATTTTTATATTTTATGTACAAATTGCGTTTTTTTATTTTTAGAATCAGTTAAATAAATTAAATAGATTAGTATGGCCTATGATTTTAGAAGAGGTTGAAAAAGAAATACAAAAGCTTTATGTAAAAGGGTTTAATGTTATTGTAATGGAGGCTGCAGTTTTAATACAAGCTAAATGGCAGCACGTATGTCACGAAATCTGGACCTGCATTATTCCAGAGAAAGAGGTATTCCATAAAAATATCACATTTAACATAATAAAATATTTTCGAAGAATTAAAAGTTGATTGAACAATGCAATACATATTTAAACTTATAGGCTATAAAACGAGTAATGGATAGAAATGGATTAAGCGAAGCTGATGCAAAATTGAGAATCCAAGTTCAACCAAGTAATGTAGAACAAGTAAATGAAGCCAATGTTGTTATATGCACTTTATGGAATCACGATACTACTAAAGAACAAGTACAAAAAGCGTGGAATAAGCTAATGACTGATTTGTCCTGTCAAAAAGAAAGTTAATACTAATGTGAAACGAGTTATATATTATATATAATAATGTAATTAGAAGGAATTAGAAGGGGACACTTTTTATTACACAATTTACTGTATATCATTTTCCTACAATTTCGAACTTAATTGCGAAGTTGCTGATATTATCGCTGTTATATTGTACAAATGCACTATTTGTCAAAAAATGTATATTGAAGTATGAAAATTAACTTAATGTGATATCAATTGATTGTATATATGAAGCATTCTGTTAATAATACATATCATGTATAAAGAAAAGGGATAATAATATAAAAAAAATATTGCAAAAGGTGTTACAATAAAATCATAATTATTATCTAAAATTTAAATACTTCTTATGTCTACACTAATTAACAAACACACTATCGCCTATAACAGTTCTTCCTTTTTCATTTTGCGTTTTAGTCATTAAACTGCTTATAAACGAAGAGAAATCAGCTTTCAATTTGTTTCCCCCTTCCTGTGTATTACACCTTACATGAGACACTTTTGCGAATGTGGAAGCTGTATTAGTAATAGAAGTTTATATATTAATATGGTACAGTTTTACGATATAGAGCCAATATTTGTAACACTTACAAATAATTTTCGATAATTCAGGGAGTTTTTTTTCAGGATCATAACAAAATATTACACATCTCTCTGGGCCTAATTTTGTTTGATCAATAAAATAATCATACAATTGTTGCATTTGTTTAAGACAATTGTTAGATTTTTCGCTATACACAAGAACGACACCATGCAAGTTTTTTCGCATAGCCGGCCAACAAGTTTGAAATCTAAAACATGCTTTCTGTTGTTTACATATTTCATAGAGTATCTGAATGAAAAAATGATGTTATTTACTTATGATCTCCGCTACAATCCCATAATTCTACATCTACTGAGATATTTTTATTATCTTTGTCTGTGTTGTTTATTTCGAACTCTAATATTCGAACTCCTTGAGTCGGATGATAATCATAAGGCATTTCGGTGGCATCGGCAAGAAAATTCGATATTGTAGTTTTACCACTCTAAAACATTTTAGATCATAAATCATTGGAACGTTGTGTATACGTAGTAAACAACCAACCGAATAAATTTATTTATAACACATGAAGTAATAAATTTCAGTATAACTGAATAAAATACTATTTAAAGAGGTCACCTGAACAGGTCCTATGACTACGATTTTCAATGGTTGCATGATTATAACGTACTTGAACGTACTACTTACTTCATTCTTGCTTAAGTCTCTTTAGCTGTTTAGAAAACTGTTTCCATGACAACAAGTTATATACATATGCACCGAAATATGCTCAAACTCAACTATGCTAAGTTTTACAGCAATTTATATATTTTGACATAACGCTTACAATGAAAATCAATTGTTTTATATAACGATAATGCTAGTGAAAGTATTCGGGAAATGGGTAGAACGGATCGAACTCCAAATATACAGGTTGTACGTAGTATAATGATCTGTTTATTTAAGGTAAAGAATGAATATAAGACACTCCTCTCATGACGCACAAAACGCTCTTGCTTACACCACCAGATTCAAGAGAACAAAAGAATGAGAAACGACCGCGCGTCGTCATCGGTTCTGTGGATAATATCAACTTTTGCATATCCAACAAAAAGAATAACAATGCAAAAGTAAGTAACACGACATTTACTATTGCACCTCAATTTATTACATTACAATCAATTGAAGATGACGGGATGATGTTGGAATTGTAAATAAAGTCTAAATTATTTAGGACCTTATATACAAAAGTAAACCTTGAAAAAAGAAATAAATTTCACGACAGTAACCTGGTAATTAGAATACATTTTCTCTACAATTGTAGCTATGTACAATTACTGTATCGTATTTAATACAGTCAGTGTATTGTTGGACAGAATACTGTATGTCAAATACTAAAATTGACTATACCTCATTTATAAATAATATCGCCACTATTTAATATGATCAGAAGTTCTTCAAAAATAGAAACTACATAAATATAAAAGCACAAACGTGTATTTATGAAAGAAATACGATTTCATACTTTTAGAGTAGTGTTATTACTGTATGATGTCTGAAAATTAAGTTTTTATACATAAAAACTTTTAGCTGATAAGAAATAATACTTTCCCTAAATCTTTTATAACAGAACATACATACATACATACAAATGTATGCACATAGAACACTTCTGCATATCGACAAATATAAGCTAAAGGATTATAATGTTATTATTGCAAGGTGTTCTAACTTGAGAACATTATAACTGCAATATACAGCATAATACATAAAGTATTAATGCTTAAATAGAAATCAACGATATTATAAGGTTACAATGTACACAGTTTCAAAATTATAAACCACTGTATGCTGTATTTCTAAATTCTTTATACGTCCATTGTCTGTTCAGATGATGGTTTAACTTCATCAGGATATGTTAAGCCATACAAAGCTAACAGAGCTGATTTCGCTGCTACTTTCTTGGCATCTTTCTTATTCTTTGCTGTAACATAATATATTTTATCGATTGTTAACAAATACATTCATCAACAGAGGCATTATATGTTTAAAAAATGTATACGAACATATAAAATATAGATTGCTAATATTTTCAAATAAACATTGTAAACAAAGATTAAACAAAAATCGTATCGAAAATGTTATTATTTTTGTAATATCATATACACATTTAAAAAATTCTTGAAACCTGTTATATTCTGGTTAATATTAAAATATATAATATCCTGATGTTGTCGAACTAATTATATAAATATATGTTGATCAATAAAATTTTATATTACCTGTTCCTGCAAATTCCACACCATCAATATCTACAGCAAGGGTAAACATTGTGTTAGGTGGATTACCGACACGATTCAATTCCACGTAAGTTAAGCCAGGTCTCATTTGGTTTAGCAACATAACAGGGTGTATACCCGTCGCATTTGGTGGAAGTTCTTTTTGAACTGTGGTTTTATTTGCATTTGCAACATCTCTTTTAGCTCCTTTAACAGGTGAAGGTAACCCTGGCCTTGGAACAGGAACTGATGTCCCTTGATTGTGCCATTCGAGAAACAGCTTATATAATGCAAAACTAGCTAAAGAACTCCATGGTATTTCATCACTTTCATCCGTAGAAGTGTCCATTGGTGTTCCACTCTCTTCATTATTTTCTTCTCTAACCATTGTTGTAGATGAATCAACTGTTTGGTTAGTTTGTCCATCTGTTTCGGCATCAATACGAGCTTTCATACTTGCAGCTGTCATTTTTTCAAGTAACAAAGCTTTCAATGCATTTTCTGCTGCATTTTGACGTGCCAATGGCTTAGATAATCCTTGTCCAACATATGTTTTACCATCCAACTATTTTAGGATATACAATAGTTATACGAGATTGTAGTTATATCATTTATAAAATATTATTGTTAGTTACCTCAGCATGAACAAGATAAAGAGAATTTGGCATTGGCCCTTGCGTCTCGGGAAATGTAAATTGTACTCCAGCTTTCATTTCATTTAATACCATAATAGCATTTTTTGGTTGCAAAGTTTTTCTTAATCGTTGATTCAAACGAAGTCGCTTCAGCCTTTTATTTACCCTGACTATACAAATTGTTAGATTGAATTTGTAGAACTATATAATAATATACATAATTTCTATTTTTTCTACTATCAGAATACTATATTCACACAGATTATTAAAATGCTACAGCTCACTAGTGAATTACTAGGGCTTAAAGCAGTTACCCTAATCTTCGAATTTGCGCAGTGATTTGTCATCATAATAATGCTAAGTATCCATAAAACAATAGGAAAATATATTATTGTATAAAGACTATTAAATTAATTCAAATGTTTTAACTTCCGAATTTCTGTTCTTTTCCCTATGGATTTGTATATTGTATTTATGATAAATACATAAATATCATATGTAGAATATGAAATAATAATTTCAAGCACTTACATCCAGGTACTTTACGTCTCCATCTTGGCTGTTGGTCTTGCATGTCAACATCTGTATTTTCTGTTGCTTGATTGTCAGATTTTTCATCCGCAGCATTATTAGGTGCTGTAGTACTTGCTGATATAAGACCAGTTGTAGTAGTAGTAACAGGAATTAGGGTAGGAGTAGGAGAGGTTGCTGCAGATTGTGAAACTGGAGGAGTGTTTGGTATATTTGTTGTACTTTGTTGTTGACTATGTGAAGTCTGTTTTAGAATCGGCTTTAGGCGTTGAGGTTGAGGCATATTTGTAGGAGCTTGCTGCTGTTGCTGTTGTACTTGTTGCTGATGGTATTGCTGCTGTTGCTGCTGCTGCTGTTGTTGTTGCTGTTGTTGTGGCTGCTGTTGTGGTGGTACAAGCTGTGGTTTCATTTGTTGCACATTCCTTGCTGCAGTATGTTGCAATTGTGCTTGCTGTTGTGGTTGTGGCTTAAATGCCGGTGAATTTTGTGAATTTCCTTGCTTATAATTGTTCTGGTTTGGAGGGGGTTGCGAAGGTTGAAAATTTCCTTGTTGATTGTACTGTAAAACAGAGGGTGGGTCGCCGCTACACAAGGAACCTCTACGGTTGTGCTATCCCACCAAGGTCTAGCATCGTATATGCATTTGGAAGCAATCTGATGCTACCCCCATAGCCCATACCAGCCAAGTTATTCCTACTTATGTTTAATATTGCTTTATTTATAATTGAGTTGAATTTATACATATTCAACAATAAATAATGCAAATAAAAAACATAAGAATTTTGAATTACAAAATGTAACTGCTATTTCTTTAAATTAAAAAAAGACATTTTCTCAGTAGACAATTGATTGGAAAATAAAGTCTCAATTCAAATGAACAAGAGAGATATTGAATATAAATAATATTAATACATAAATTTAAGTTTGCAAATCCTATGCCACTTATTAATGCAAGAAATAAAATGCTTTAAGATATCAAAGACAAGTGCATTACAGATTTTCATTAAACTTGTTCTCCTTGATATTTCATGTAGTACAATTATTTCAAACTCAGAACACCAGTCTTATTCAATTTGTCTATCAGTTCAAGATATTTTAAAAACGAAGCACATGGCAAGCTATGCTATGTGGGTAACTGACGAACTAGCCCCTGGCCGAATACACCTCCTCGGTATTGTTGTATAGCTACTAGTTCCTGCATTGCAGGGGAGGGGGAGGTAGGGACCACTAATTAGTACATGCAAATGGTTAAAATAGTGGAAACGTCAAATGGAAAAACTATATTTTCTTATTATGGATGAATATGAAGCCTTTTTTAACACATATTATCATTAACAAATATTTCAGTATTTTGGGAAAGCTATATTCAATGAAATCTTTTATAATTGCATGACAATATACTCTAATTACTTATGTATTCAAAATCTATAAATTCTCAATTTCAATATACATGTAAAAATGATATATGCTTGAGAATCACTCATAACTTCATTTTTACTACTATTTTTAATATGTTTTAAATATTTAAAACAATATTTAAAAGAATAATTGTCTTATGAAACAAGTGAAAAAAATAACACTTTTAATTAAAAGGATTGCTTCATAATACTGCCCATGCTTTTGTATATGAAACATGTTTTGTAATAAACTTCTGGTATACATACCAAATGGTACTGTAATATGGCATTACTATGGACATAACAGAACATACATTTGTACATACCAGAATATTATTAAAAAATGCTTCCAGTGCTTGTTATTAATACATCGAATTAAAAAATTTGAGATATATAATAATATTATTATGAATTTTTATTCATACATTTCAATGCTATATTATTATTAACAAGAGCTAAACACTATTATTTCAATTGCATGATTTATAGTTAAATTGTGCAATTATTTCATAATTAATTTCACACTCATAAGTTATTAAATGAAAAATACCTCAAGCTATACTTATAAAGATAAGAATACCAAAGCTATTAAATTTTCTAAATTAATTTCTGGTGAGGTATAGAAATACAACATTGTTTTAGTTGCAATACAGAGATAATAATTTTAAATTTAGTACTCTTCATGGACACAGGTAAATGTTCAAATGTTATATTTTTTACTAATATCTTAAATTATCTTCTCCCTTTATAGTTATGTTTCAATTTTTGAAATGTCCATTTTTATTGGTAATAATTAATAAACATAGCAACTGGATTAAATAACTGATTTCTATAATGTGGGTACTGTTATTATTAAGGATAGGTTATTCCCAAGTGTGTTGATCAATAAAACTGTACTTTAAATTGAGAAACAATGTAAAGCATACTATTTATAAATATTTTCATGTACTTAAAATATAATAATATTAAACATAAATTGTAACATTTTTGAATAAATAATATTTTCAGATTTCTTTTGCAATATTTTGTGTGCAAATTGTAAGCAAATTTTATGTGTTCAAATTTTGTATATAAAGTTACATATTTACAGAAGTCGTTAATTTATTAAATTCTAAAGTATCAATTTTACCAAAATTTGTCTAAAGTTCTTATTACACACTATATTAAAAATGCTAATAAACCAAAACTTACAGTATTTGGACCTTGATATCCCATGTTTGAATTATTTTGATTCCGTACTACAACAGATAATTAAACATCACAATAAAATATGAAGCTTTCAGTTCTTTACCTATCTCATACATGATGAGAATATCAAATACAATAAAGCTACAATTTAAACATTATAGTTCATTGTAAAAAGCCATTGTTTATATTGACCCTAGTCAGTCTTGTTTGTAAGTATCAAAAATGATGTATAATATATATCAATAATTTAATTCTCCAAATATGAGTATCTTTAACGGATTATTGTCGAAATAATGTTTTTCCAGAGACGCCATTCGTTACGATCGCGGCATAAAGATATTGATTTTTTTCTTTTCAGAACAGTTAAATTATAATAATAACCTTTGAAAGTTATTAATTGCAAAAAGAAAATATAATTATTTCATATATTGATATCATATACACCGGGCTTTTCGTTGTATCATTACATATCTAATATAACTTACCGTTGCCATATCCTTGACTTTGTCGGTTTCTCGTATACATTTTGTATTCTAACAAATACAATCAATCACCTTTAGCGCAATTATTTCCAGAACACAAACGTTCGAAATTTTCGTGCTTTACACTGGTATGTGAAACACAAAATACTATTAATATATTTGATGTGAGAAACAATATTATTTGGGCTCTGATGTACCGCGTTCGCAGATACAAGAAATCAGCTTCTCTCGTTATGGCGGAGTAGGAAGTGACGTCCGTAAATTCATTCTCATCGGAAACAAAGTATCCGCCATTTCGATTTGTGAGCGCATGCTTTAAGATGCTGCCCTAAATGAGTGTCTCAAATATAAAAAAATATTAGTTTTAAATTTGTTCAAATTATAACTACTACAAATATAGATATACCCATACTGTCTGTAAAAAAATTCTTGTTGTAAATGCAAACATTATATAATGGTTTTATTACATGCTTATGAGTTAATCAAGTAACAAAACTCACGTACACAGATACGATATTAATAAACATATGTAATATCGATACTGTATATATAACATGTATACGTACAGTTGTATATACCGATTTTATCAATTAAATGATAATTTTTCAACCATGCATAATTATTATCTCTGCCGTTATGTAGTCCATATTTTACATTTGATATTTTTCATTTATACAGGCTTTTGTAGGGAAAAAAATCACAACATTGATGGGTTTATATTAATTTTTTCGTTAGATTGATAAGATATCTTACAAAGTTTCGTTAATCTCTATCTTAATAAAATTGTCGTACAATAACTTTTAAGTTTAAAGTAATCCCTCCATTTCTTGCATAAACTGCATATATGCATCGTCTTTAGTTTTTGGTTGTGTTGTACGTAATGGCTGTGTTTCTGGTATCCTCTCTACAATTCTAGACAAAGTACTTGGTTTCTTCTTGTCATCTCTTTTAACTCGAAGTGAAGTTGGTAAAAATCTTGTTACATCAGCAGCCAAATTTCTAATTTGTGGTTTTGCTTCGATAGTCGTAGTATTTTTTCCATCCTTATCCTTTCGATTAATCAGTTGTGGCGCAGCAGAAAGTACATTGGGAGTTTTCGGCTGTGAACCCGTTCCTGGCTGCGTTTGCATTTGCGGATTTCCTATATTTGCCATGTTTGACAGATTCGGCATTTGCATTTGTGGAGGGGGCATTCGTGGCATACTTGGTGGACCAGGTCTTAACATTCTTGGCATTCCTGGAGGTGGACCTGCAAAAAACAATTCACAATTTCTATAATAAGAGGTTTTTTGTGTTAACATTTTATTGTCTGTATAGATTATGAGATTCTTACCAGGTGGTAACCGAAGTCCGATACGGGGAGGAGGTGGTGGTGGCATTCTTAAATGTAAGGGAGGTGGTGGAGGCCTGTACATTAATGGAGGTGGAGGAAGTCCCATAGGAGGCATTGCATGAGATTGGCCATGCTGCGAGTGGGAATGCGATGATGCGTGTTGATTATGTCCCGAAGTATGGTCCGATGCACCGGGTGGTTCAAGATCCTCTTCTTCTGCTTTATTGCTATTAGCTTTACTATTAGATTTCGAATTGGATTCATTTTCCGCTTCAAGTAGAGATAACCGAGCATTTAAGTCTTGGGCTCGTTCGGTTTCCCGTTTTTTGTGAACCACTTCCATTTCACGCATAAATTGATCAATGTCCTGACCTGCCATAGCTAACATTTTCTGCTGTAGCGTTGTGGGCTTTACTTTCGCTATATCTCTTTCTTTTTCCTTCTCTTTTTCACTTTCTCTGTCTTTGTTTTCTGATTCTTGCTTGCCATCCTCTTTGTCATCCGCAAATCGAATTGTCCTTGATTTTGGTGGTGGATCTTTGACCTATTTATATATTATTCATTATCAATTATTAAGTACCATGAAGGCGGAAACTTGAAAAGAAAATTGTATTACTAACTTTCTCAGCAATATCCTCATCGTCGCTTGATAATTCTGGAGGTGGGAATGGTGGTATACCCGGTGGTTCTTTATTAGGTGCTAATGCAGGTATAGATGAAGATGCTGCATATGCACTAGTCTTCTTTAAAATACTTGGAGGAATTGGTATATTCATAAGTGGATGATGCGGTGGTATATAATGTGGATGAGGTGGATACATATGTGCTGGTGGTTGTGGCATATCGGGTAAAGGTATTTGTGATGTCAAAGAACCTGTAGTAATAATTTTTTTTTATAAATAAATATAATTCTTTAAAGTTTTTAATATTCCGATGTATACTTCGATATACCTGAATACATCCTGGATATGTCATTTGCAGCTGATGGCAATGGAATTTCGTCAACTTGTACTTGTTGAGCATGTCTTACAGCTTCAAAATAAGAGACTAGGTCTATTCTCCTACGTTCGTATTGTATTAATTGTTCTTTTAATTCAGCCCATTTTTCTTGATCATCCTTTGCCTAATAAGGGTAGACAAAGAATATATTATAATGACCTATATGTTTTTTATTATGTACAAGCTTACCAATAATTTTTGAAGGATATTTATAAAGGAAATTATTCTTTATATACTTACATACATTTTTAATACACGATCTAAGGTCTCTTTCAGCTTTTTCCTTTTATCTTTAAGCACTTTCTCATTAAGTGGAGGTGGCTGCATGACATTGTACTCTAGAAATTGTAAATAAATGTAGTGTATTAAATAACATATTCTAGAAATTTTAATAGAACTGAAAATACTGCTAACCCATTTGATCTATTTTCTCCATTTCTTCAATGATTTGAGCTGGATCTTTGCCCTTTAAAACAGCAGCACGTACTAATTGCCTTTGCTTTTTATTTTTCTTTAATTCTTTTTTACGTGCTTCTTTTCCTGTAATAAAATTTTATATAATAAAAGCTATGAAGAAGTAATTTTTCTTGGTTATATTAATCTATACTAACGTGCTTGATCCGTGGGATTCATATATTTTCCACTTTTAGTGGTGTTTATAGAACGCCGACCCATATTTCTATATTTTTCTATTTAACCAAATTAATTAAAACGAATCACTATTTAAATCTTTATGTTATTTGTATCAGTTCAACACATTATTTACATTTGCCTATGACCAAGAGGTCTCCATTAATGCTTCGTACATACTATACACAGTGCATAGGTGTAGCATGCATCATGTAACAGAAAACTGAAATGTACGTACGTACATGCAATTTAAATTTTATTTTTCCATGCGTTTAAAAACAATTGGCAGCTATATTATATTTGATAAATAATTATATTGGAAAAGTACAATTTATTGCAGCTTTACGCTATTATTCTATGTTATAAATATATTTTACATGAGCATGCATGGGAACAAGCCAAAAGTTCGAATTTTTTGCTATAGTTAGTTGAATTAACGCAAAACACCGGGTTGATGGTCAAATTGTAAAACCGACAGGTTCCTGTAGTTAGTAACTTTGTTGCGTTATTTCTCATTAATAAAGAAATTGTAGTTCGGTTGAATAGTATGTATTCGTGTTTGAATGGTTGCATGGACCATTAGTTATTCAATAGTTATTATCGAGTAGTTCTTTAATGTCTTACGCGTTAATATTTGTCAACATAAAAATAATAGGTAATAAATATAAGAAATTACTTTATATTTGTATAATCTGACGGAAGGACGAAGTTATTATATATCAATGAAACAAATTTCATCATGTATTATACAAATCACTATAATATTTAGTTTTTTCTGTCAGTAATAAGAATTTTTTTTTAAAAGATTGCAGGCATTTATTGAAATCCTTAGAAGATGTTTCCAATTGGTGCTCATGACACAGATAAAAAGCCACGCACAAAAGATATTAAAATACAGGAAGATGTTACATTTTTTCAAATGGGGTTATCGCAAAAAATTTTGGATGGTTTATCCAGTTATGGTTTTCGGATGCCATCTCCTATACAGCTTAAAGCTATTCCGTTAGGACGCTGTGGTTTTGGTATGTATAGTATCAATAAGTTATAATGTTTTAATAATGACAGCGGCTTTTTAATCCCATAGTATGATTGCAGATTTAATAATGCGTGCTAAATCAGGAACTGGAAAAACTTTAGTATTTTGTATAATAGCACTTGAAATGATAGACATACAGATTTCATCTGTACAAGCGTTAATATTAGCTCCTACAAGAGAAATTGCTGTTCAAATATCACAGGTTTTCTCAGCTATTGGCTCTGAAATAGCAGGTAATTTTATGATAAAAGTTATGAAATATTTATGATATTAAACATAATATATTTGTTTTGTTACAGCACTAAAAGTTGAAGCTTTTGTTGGAGGATTTGCTATAAAAAATGATATTAAAAGGATTAATGGTTGTCATGTAGCAGTTGGTGCCCCAGGCCGTATCAAACATTTAATTGAAAAAGGATTTCTCAAAGTTGAAAATGTTAGACTATTTGTCCTTGATGAAGCGGATAAACTAATGGAAAGCAGCTTTCAGAAAGATATTAAGTTAGAATAATAAGAAATAGCTTATTCTGAACACATAAAACTTTCAATAACTTTAATTAAACATAAGATATTTCAACTTTCAGTTATATATATTCAAAATTACCATTAAGTAAACAAGTTATAGCATCAAGTGCTACTTATCCAGGAGACTTGGAACATTTTTTGCAAACATATATGTGTTCACCAGTTTTAACTTCATCAGATAATGATGGACCAATACTTATTGGACTTAGACAGTTTGTAACAACTGTTTCTTTCCATCCAAATGCTATGAAACAGGTATAATTTAATATTGATAATTTTATTCAAATTTTTGTACTTACATCTCAATTTTTATATCACAGTAATCATACATTTTTATTACATTTAGGTTCAAATAAAAACAACCGAATTGGTGAAAATATTAAAAACCGTTCCATTTAAGCAATGTTTGGTTTTTTCGAATTATCAATCACGGTAAATGTTAAAATAATATTGTGATAATTAGTGATAAAACTTAATGTACTTAATATTTTTTCATTACAGGGCACAGTCAGTTTGTAATAAACTTATATCCATGGGGTTTTCGGTAACTTACATTGCTGGTAACCAAGATATGACAAAAAGACTGGACACAATAGATCAGTTGAAAAGCTTAAAATGTAGAATAATGATAACAACCGATTTAACATCAAGAGGCATAGATGCAGACAACGTGAATCTCATTATCAATCTAGATTTAAGCACAGATCCAGCTACATATTTACATAGAATAGGAAGAGCAGGCCGTTATGGATCTTATGGTATTTCGATAACAATAATAGCAGAAAATGAAATTGAAACATTCAAAAAACTATTAGCATGCATTGGTGGTACAAATTTTTATATATTAAAAATTCCCCCAAATTATCCTGATGATATTTGGTCCACACGTGATACTGAATTTGAGAAGATGTATGCAAAGTCTGAGGAAAGTAACGGACAGATAATGGAAATGGATAACGTTGTTACTAAAGACACAAATACGTTGTGTTTAACTAATAGTGCAGAACTATCGGAAAATACAAACTCCCAATGCAATGAAGCACTAGATAATGTGAATGAAAAAAATGCAGAGAATGTACAGAAATATAATGCTACTGATGAAAAAAATAATACCGTGAAAAATATAGGTACTTCTTCTAATAATCGGGCTTCTACACGTTCAAATTTGGTTGACTTAAACAACAAAATAACAATTAGTTCTTTATTTGTGCATAGTGAAGATGAAAACAAGGGATCTGAAAATGTCGAAGAGGAAACAAATAAAATGTTAGATAAAAAATCTGAATATACCTTAGCCGAGCCCGATGTAATTCATAGTTTTAAATTGAAAACTCCTAAAAATGATCCTTCCATTTGGCAGAAGTTAAACGAAGATGTAGTATTTGATGTTAATCTATCAGGAATTCAGGAAGATTTACCTGATTCTGATGATGATGAAAGTATCATCGAATACTTTAAATATAAGTCGTATAATGAAATATCGACAGACGAATCCAATAAAGAAGACAATAATAATACAAGGAAATGTACGGCTATATCTTTGGACGCAACATCTCCTGATTTTGATGTTATAGAAGAATTAGATAATTGTCTCACAAAATCTGTTACGATGTTAAATAAAAACGGTGATGACGTATCTTTGAGCGATGAAGAAGTGGTATTACAACAAGCATCTGAATGGAAGAAGAAACTAGAACTCGAGATTAGTTTATTAAATAACACAATGAAATCAATGAAAGAATCAATTCAAAAAGTTATATATCAAGAACATTTCGATATGCTAAAAATATTTCTAAAAATGCAAAAACAGGCACTCTTGTGTATTTATCCAGAAGTTCGCGATGAAAATGAGATAAATGACACGTACATTTACTCTGGATGTAGTGATGGGAATTTAATAACAATGTATCAGGAGATAGAAGACTTTAAGGCGTTTCATCGGAAGTCACAAAATAAATTTGCTGCATATTTTCCGTATCCACTTAAAGAGGAATCATATATGCCAAATTTAATGTTGCTAACAACAGATATAGAGATGTATCGTAATGCGCTCAAATATCTGAGGTCAAATCCTCATCCTAAAGAAAAGTTGCTACAAATTATAGATCTTATAGCATTCATGACTGAAAATGAACGATATAATGTAATAAAGAAATTAAAAGACTTAAAGTCAACATCGGTGGACGAATTATTGCCGGTGTTACAAAATGATAAATTGGAAAGAGACTTTAAGCAAACATTATGTGTAGAAAACAGTGCAACAGATCTCTCGAAATCTCCTGAAAGCGTTGCTGAAGTTGAGACTATTAATAATGTTAGTGACATTAATAGCATGACTGTTAGTAATGACCTTGATACTTCCAAAAGTTTTACGCCAAAGGATTCCGTGAATACTGATTTAAATGATACACAAAATTTAACATATCAACATCAGAAAGACTGTAATTCACAGGCATCGCAGATTTCATTGACTGCAAGTGATAATTCTACTACACAGCAACACGCAACCTACGAAGAAGTTATTAAACCACAAAGACAAAAAAAATACCAAAAACAACGTAATGTTTCTTTTACAAAGGATAAACATGTTTCAAATAAATTTGTAACGGTTCAAACAGATAATGTTCTATACAATGAAATTGACATGACATGTAATACCTTTGACAGTACTAAAAAACAAAGTAATTTTAAGACTCATAATTCTCAAACAATGACTTGTCTCGATTCTTCAGAGAACAAAGATTCATGTTTACAAATGAGACAAAATATCGAAAGCACTTTTAGTACTCATGTATCTTATGCAAATAATGAATCACAGACTTCTGATTTTCCAGTTATTATAGAAAAACATGGAATATCAAGGGAGGTATTAAACCATGAGTTTGACGAACACTCAAATAATGTTAATAGACAATATCCACAGCATCAAGAATATGAACAGACAAAAAGGCAACCAATAAATTTATATCACTCATATCATATTCCTTCTGATAATTATTTATGTAATTTCTCTTATATTTCTCAAGAAAAATGGCAGCCATTTTGTCCCTCCTATTCTTTAAATCTCGAGTGGTCAAACAAACAAGATGCTGTTAACAATGTAGAAAATGGAATTGTAACTAAGCAGACAACACCTATTGATCAATTTCTCTCTTCTTTAAGAGTTCGAACTGATCAGTTGCATCTAGAACTTTATAAGTCTCAAATGCTTCATGGTTGGGCACACTAAAAATTAAGGTTGGAAATTCGAGTAGATATTGAAATCACTTTTCGTTAGAAATTTGGGATTATTCGATTATTCAGTTATTTGATTTTTTATTTATTTTTCGTCGTTACATTTTTCTAATTAACGTACAATATAAAAATTTCAATTTGAATAGCAATAAAAGATTATTAATATGTTTTTGTAATAAATTTGTACATATGCTGGAAATGTACGATACGAGAAATATATCGTTTATATACCGATGTTCTACATTCATAGTTAAGTTTTCCCGATTAAAATTAACATATGCGTTTATTTAAAAACGTACATTGTTAATTAATATCAAAATGTATTATAAGACGCTCCTGAAAGGTGACTGATAGAACAATATATTTAATATCGGACTACTGCTCATTCCATCGAAACCATGTAATTTATGTAAATTAATTGGCGAAGAAATGAATTTTATATGTGATATACAATCCTATAAGGACAATATTGCAATATAAAATTATTCTAGTTCGTTCTTAATTAAAAAATTCTCCAACCGTTACATTCATTTATATTACATCTTTAAATCAGAACTAAGTTGTGATAATAGATTGTATTTAAAAAATGCTGTTTTTTACATACATAGTAATACAAACGTATGCACTGTTATTTACTGAAATATATTGTAGATATGTGTTAATTATGTTATATCGTTTTTTTTTTCGAAAGCAATACTGTTTTTGAGAAATAAAGTAAATACCGAAAAGCGCCCCCTATTTTCACGAGATTCAAGATGCAAAAGTAAACGATCCACTTATTAGTACTTTCTACTTGCTTATTATTACGTAATACAACTTATGATGTATATTTATTGATTTCATAGCTTCATAAAGGTATTATTTAATAGTATCGTACAATTTGTACGTCGTGTGCCGGCTGCGAGTTAGGGAGATCAGGTTTCCAAGGCGTCTCCCCGAGGGGAGCGGGAAAAAAAACCACCTTACGAAACTAGTCTCGTGAGAATTCGGGGTAAGCGGTTGTTGTGTCCGTCCTTTATTCGCAAAATAATCGTTTGAGGAGCCCGCCTAGCACACTTCAGTCGGTTACCACGTGCTTTCGCGTAAAGAAGTCTCTTAACCGCGTTCGCGAGTGTTCTGTAGTGTTAATTGATAAATCGATCGTTTCCTTCCGTTTTCGAGAATTGAGTTCGTCGGGTGTTCACGTCACTAAAAGAACCATGTCATTGGCAAGGAAATATTTCAAAAGGGTTCCGATTTACGTTGCAGAAGGGCACGATGAGGTACGTTCTCACACGATCGCTCTTCTGGTTTGTTTACATCGTAATTCGCTCTACGAGAACTTCCATGCTATAACACTAGAGGCGCTGCTGTTGTTTTACCGCCACCAACTCACGTCACGTGACAATGGCGTCGATTCCGGACGACTTAAAATTTTAAACGTGACAGACATTTAAATTTCTTTCGTGTTTGTGTTATTTCATTAGGTTCTACCGTTCATTTACCGTTGTCTGGGGTCAAAGCATCTTCCTTTCGAAGGGAACACGTTTGTGCACTTGGATTCGCATCCTGATATGCTTATTCCAAAAGCAATGCCCGCGGACACGGTCTGGGACAAGAATCAGTTATTCAGGTACTTTGGTTATACATCTTATTTGTATAAATGTTATGTCTACTTGCTAGATCGCTCACAGAACACGATTTCATATGTTTGTATAATGAATATGAAAGAAAACAAAAACATTTAATGTATTTCTCTTATATGAATTTCGATCTATCGCCATATTCCACACCCTCTGCCGCCCACTCATTTGCAATTATTTTTATAGAAAGTATACGATGGTAAAGTGAATGCTATGAAGTATTTTAAGTTGATTTAGAATATATATTCTCATCTATTCTTACTAGTACTTGTCTTACTATTTTGTTATCAAATGTCTTAATGAGTTTATTTTCTCTCGTTTACTTTAGTGATCTATAATATCGTACAGGTTAAACACTGTTCTTCACTGGACAGTAGCGCCACACGAATGTTCAGGGTTCTTACTATAAATAATTTCATCAGACAAATATATTCGTATTTTATGTATGAAAACAATATTATTCGTTTACATTTAAATATTATTTATCTTTTTCAATTACCCACATGTACTCTTGCCTCAGCATGATCTTATTAGTATATCAATACCTTGTATATATCAGCACAAATTAGATGCAATATTGTGCAGTACATTTTATTTGTAAAAAATTATTTATAATCATCGAAACATTAACGATCTGTCTTCTAATAGATAATTTTACATATAAGTTATATACAATTAAGTTACTATTAAAAAGAAAAAGGGATAGCGATATTTCACACCATGCCCCTGAGAGTATGATAAACTCATCATAATTGCTATACTGTCTGCTTGCATGTGAGGTAATAAGAGAAATAAGGAAAATGTCACGGTCAAAATAGCACATGTTAGAAAATAAAAAAATATATAAAATGTAGGTCATGACTTAGAAGGTGCCGCGTGCTATGTAACTAGAAAAAAACAGAGTTTTATTAATCAATTCAATATAACATTTTTCACTTTTCTACATCACAACAAATGAATAAAAATCTTAATTATGCAAACCATCAGTTGTAAATTTTACCGATCAATTTTATTATATTTCTGCATGCATCGACTTCTTCCTTAACGATTACGAAAGTTATCCGCACTTTGCAAACAATCTCCCTGAAACTTCATATGGAATATAGAGATGATCATTCCACTCGTCTGATTAAACCGTTTGACTACTGAAGAGTGCTATCGCGCTTCTCTTTTGTTGTGCCAAAACTGCAGTGAGCGTGATAGCGCTTGTCTTAATCAGTAAAAGTTGTGATTTTTTACCAATTTTAACCACGATATCAATTAACCCTTTGCGGTCGTATTAAATTTAGACATGGGTGTCGTACTGGTCGTAATTAATTTCCGTTGGACGAGCAGTCATACATGATATATAAGATTATGAAGGATAAACAAGATTTATTAAATCTTTTGTCAAATTTAGATATATGTTTACACAATAATATATTTCAGTGTAATGTTTTTATATAAAAATTATATTTTGTAATTCTACATTCTGTGGTATGTTTCAAAGTAGTCTCCAACAAATATTTCTCTGAAAAGAAGATACTGTTAGAGGCATTAAGAATTTTGCGAGACTTTTTATTATTTGCATAGTTTATCAACATTAGTCAACTTTGAAGTACCCATAAACGATTTTTCGAAAAATTATTTTTTAAACAAGTTATTCGCTCCTCTGTGCATCGTCTTGCATAGCGAGTAAAATATGATAGTATTTGTTTAAACTGATTTTTTCCTGTTTCCAATTGATAGGAACACCGTATTGATTCGTAAATAGGTTCTTCAGACATTTAGGTTCATTCAGAGAAAGTAAAAATTGATACGTAGATGAATGCAATGTAAAATTAGTATGATTCTTTGCTGTGGTGGCTGAGAGCAGACATACGACCGCGAAGGGTTAAAACAAATTTAATTAAATAAATGGTATTTTTTTTTAAATTTTTGTTGTTGCAATGCAATATAACTGGTTTTATTGGATGAAAAGTGTTTTTCATTTTTTCCCATACACGCGCAATTAGCTCCGCAGTTTTGGCATACGTCCGAAAAAATACGTCTGCAGCCAAACGGTTGATCATAAGCTTATACATTTTTATTACAGTGAAATCAGCATAGAGAATTGGATCTTACCTGCTGCATACGCTGGCCACTTAAAGCATTTGATCTGGGTTAAACCACCATGGGCAAATCAGATGGCTGATGGCGTAACAACCTTTCTCATCGGTAAACATAAGGACAGCGGCACGATAAGGTAAGGTTTTATTTCTCTCACGTTTCTGCGTCCCTGAACGTAACACGTTTCCTGATACGTACATATAAATGAACAAATAATTATAGACGCATCATCATCAATAAAACTCAACAGCTCGCTAGTTATTTACATGATTTTCTCACGTTCACTAACAATGGAGACACAGTAGACCGAACGGTTTCTTATACATCTTTTTGTACACTTATCAGCCTTTTTATCTTTGCGCTTTGACTCACCCTTAAATTACTGTACCTTCAAATGGTAAATATATTCAACGATGTTTTAGATAAAACGATGAAGATTTATTATTAATTTTGCTTCAACGTGCTGGCAATTTTATTATGCCATACGATTTACCCTCGTCAAAGTCTTCCCCCTCGAACAGAAATGTCGTAGAGGTTATCGATCTTTGACAGAGTATTTATTAACTTTATGGAAAGAAGCTTTTATGATGCGTCTTTAATTATAATGTATACGCCGTGCATGAAAAATATTTAACATATAGTTTCAAAGTTTCGCGAAGATGAAGTTGCGGATAAAGTCTGCAACAACAATGCACGGTGATTACAACGGAGAATTATTTTTCACTTGAAAAACATGGTAAATGTCCATGATGATTAACATACGTGGACACGCTACTTCGTGTTTTAGGATAAATGTAACTGAGTATTATACGTATGCTTTCGTACCGAGACAAGCATCAGAAAATTGTCGACAGGTGGTATGTACCGGGTTGGGTACCAGTCGTTGCACCCTCCTTTTTGCCGTTGCACGACGTCAATTTACGCGACAATTTTAAGAATGAAGATGTAGATCTCACGAGTCATCTAGAAATTTTCTGAAAATTGTCGAAATTTTAAAGTGTCCCTGTTTAAAATATATTATACAATTTTTGGTCTTTCTTTTTCTCGATTTTAACTGCTAGGGTCGTTTCATTGAGGACCTGTTTTTGTGGATTTGGAACCATTGAAAAAATTTTTTGTTTTCTCCTACGTTAAATGTGAAGGAAAGTAATAATTTCTCGATGAAAAATTGTTAATGTATGATATCACATGCAATTCAGAATATATTCAGTTAACTCCATATTTTCGCCCTATGATTATTTCATATTTTGAAATCGTTCTATTTGCTACCTGATACGCTGAATATTTTCGATATTTCTTTTCATAATGTCAATACTTTCAGTTTTCTTTCAGTGTGCCTTAACGGTTTCTCATCATGCTAAACGTGTACCTTTAACCCTTTGCGGTCCGAATTATTTCGGTAATATTGACAGTGAGTTAAATAAATTTAATTCCACAATATTTCCTATCATTGGTTATTCAATTTTTAAAATTACATCAATAACTATAGATATTGACGAACATTTTGGTAATATTAAAAAAATCATTGTGAAATTGGAAAGTTGATATTAAATAGTCAGAAATTAGAATGGAATGAAAATCGAGTACTGCTCGACATAGGACCGCAAAGGGTTAATAAAGCTTCCATAAAAATTTTCTTGCAAGAATTTTCTAAATGTTTGATTGACCATTTGACCCAAATATGTAACGTCATGCAAAGAATTGAAATTTTATACCAAACATCGATCTATGTTTGGCAAAGCACTAACTGCAAAATAATATTCCGGAGTTGTTTAACATTCTTCGTACTCGGATCACTGTTACGGTTGTTTCCCATCGTAACGTTATTATTAAGCTGCGAGTTAGTATTGCAACTGAAACTTGTTCTCACAATAAAAGTCATTGGTAGACTGTTACTTGTAATACATAAGAGAGTGTGATGCAGCAATGAAGTATTGAAAGGCATAATATCGCGAGACCGTAGTGTACATAAAGTACCACAAGGTTTGAACATGATTCATGAAGTATACTGGTTTTATTGTTCTGTCAAAGCTCTTTGTACATGCGTCATTCAACCGTACGAATGATTGCTCTTCCACCCTGTATAAGAAGTTTAATGCAGATATTTCATTTCGTATACATTATTTGACACGTGGCTTATTCAACACGATATACTCCTTCACACCGGTTAAAGACGTGGCGATACATTATAATTGGACCGTCTAATCCTTTTCATTCGAAATTACAAACACATTCTCGATTTATAAAGACACTCTTTAAGATAATCCAACATAAAAGTTACATCCTTTCGAAAGATACTCTCAAAGTTCGCCAACATTAACACGTTGACTGCCATCGGGGTCACCGGTGACCGGCGCTATTGAATTCAATAAAACATCCTACGAGTTTGAAATTGCAATATTTAAGAATTTTCTAACGCATTCACAATTTAAATACTGGCGTTAAGACGATAAAGGTCTGCCAAATAACTATAAATTTGTATCTTTAAAGTTTCTACTTTATAAAGATGTGAATATGATAGAAAAAGTTTCACTCCAATAGAAATTATGAAACTAACAAAATACCGGTGGCATTCAACGCGTTAATCCAGATATTAACGAAACTTCTTCATTTATCGATTACTAGAAAATTCTATGTTATCAAATGAAATATTAGTAAAACAAAACTCAATTGGCAAACATCAATTTTCCTTTGGTGAACTGAAAGGTGTCCTTTAGAAACAACAGTTCTATATTCAACATTGCTAGATATCGTGATCAATAGGCCCAAGTTTAAATCCTCTCCCACCCCTTAACACTAAAACTACCAAGGTCGGCAAAATGACTTGCTTTGAATTTTTTTAAATTATTTAAAAAAAATAAAAATGTTACAATGTGAGTGATGTTACAATGAAAGTATGTTACAATGCTCAATGAGCAGATAAATGGAAGCTCTTAAATTTCGGCGGTTCGGACATAAAGATCGATTCGCACGGTGATACACTGCGAAAAGCCGTCACACTTGGTTAATTTACAGAGAAGTCAGGAGGATGGGTTTGATGACGAGACGAGGGTGTTTGGGGTGGGATAAGAGAAAAGAAGGAGGGAAGGCAGGTAAAGTAGCAAAGAGAAGCCGACACGGTGTACCGCGGCGATATCTGCCAAGAAACCGGTGGTTGTGATGCAGCCTCCTCCGGGACTTGAGTTATGTTTCTCGGATTACCGTGGATGTATGTCCATCCACCGTGAGTGAAGCACGCGGGTTATGCCGCTGTCGAGACTTCTCTCTGTACTTAAGTTTCTGCTAAATCTTCTCGACGTTCGACTATCTTTGTCTCTTTGCATCGCTATTTCTCGCCTTGAGTGAACTTTTCGCGTTAGCTTCTGAGATTGCCAAGTTTCACGGAAATAAAGGTTGCTTCGACACTTTCGCCTTGGTGTAGTTAGAATTGTAAATGTCGACGATGTAAGAATGGAAACAGCCGTACGAATGTAACGGGCATACATGTTTCTGTAGTTTTTATGAATGATCGTGCAGCGTGTAGGCTGTATTAGGTGGCTGAACTTTAAGTATGTATTCCACTCAACCTGATGATGAAAGAGTCAGGCGAGTATGGGACCGGAAGCGCTTTCTTTCGGTGCTGTAAATAGTTTTTATTTAGGACATAGTTTGGCAAGAATGCTTGTCGAATGTCGTTTTTCAAGTACTGCTCCCATTTTTTTTCTGAGGATAAAGAATAATATTACTTGCGCTCTAATAAATCAGATTGGACTACAAATCGTGGTACTTCGTATTTATGTTGTTGCTGTTCATCTATTTAGGTTAATGATAAAACGATAGAATTGAAATTTATGTGTACCAGGGTAGAAGCTAAATATCAAAGTTGTATAAAAAATAATATTTTGGTAAAGAGGACAGTTCGTGCAAGATGTGTAAATCGAGATGTGTAAAGTTGTTGCGATTATTGCTGCCATCGGCAACACGGAAGTTACAGAAGAGAGACAATTATGGAGATGGACATTAGCCAATTATTAAAATGACGAGGAGAATACGTTATCGTTTGGATAAGATCTAAAATACGATGGCATCGGTCGTTTTTCGTCAGAGTTATTTATACGTAATCGAGTATGCCCACGCAGGTGCCGATCGAAATCGATCGATTTGCATCGATAGCTCATAGATCGTTCGATTTTTGTTGATCTTAGTTCGTTATATGGTCAGTGTATTTTCTTTTTTAACGACACGGGCGTACATACCTAGTAGTTCCTGCTAAGAAATCGTCGGGAAAAGAGTAAAAAGGTTCGCCATTAAAGCGTTCGGATGAATATGTTTTTATTGAGCCATACACAAGGGACCAACGGTCAGGCTAGCTCGGTTACCTTATAAAGTAAATATGTGAATTCCACTCGAGCATACTATTCCTATTCTCACAGTGGCACTTAGCAACTTCCTGTCTGGAAGTTAACAATTTTGACGATTTTTCTACAGCATTGCATTAAATTCTGGTACCGTTTGGTCTCCTTAGGACAGGTTTGACGATTATTGACATGGCTTCACTGTGTTCCTAAATTTATACATTCACACGAGGACGATTTTTTTTATGGTTGCAATGCGCGTTCTCATCTTACGTTGCCTTCATTCGCTGGCGACTCTCTTTTTCCTTGCTGTCGAGGAAAGGTCCGAGAAACTCAGTTGTGGGGGATCGCGACAATGGACAATGGCGCAATAATCTACAATAGAGATCCGCTTGGAGATTCCATGCCGAATGAATAGGGTCCCTAGGACAATCATCTCGTAAACTCGACTTCCTTACGTGCCCCTCCATCCCTCCATCTCTCTCCACCCTTGGCCTGTTCTTTTTGTTCTGTATTTCACGTTTTGTGGTACTGCGTACGCAAGAATTTGAATCACCTATTTATGCGAAAGTGTCGAGTAAGGAAGTCTTCTATGCTTCGTAGAATAACTTAACCCAAGGTGTTCCGTTGTTGGTTACGGGACATTCGGTCAGTGTGTGTCTATTTTGTTCAATGTTCATTGCAAAAGTTACATGACGCAGAAATGTGAATTGTAATTCAGTTATTGTATGTATTGTTGATTTGAATCTTTATGGTATCAAGGACTTAGAATTTTAAATTGGTTTTCAATTTACAGAAAACAAAATATTGCTAAATACTCACTTTGGAGCTTCAGTTTTTACTATTTTCATATCTTGAAAACGAGAACGACAAGTTTGTACTATTGCTTGCAGTCTTCATGGTACCAAGGACCTAGAATATTAAACTGGTTTTCAACTAACACAAAACGAAGTTTTTCTAAATAGTTAGTTGGTAGGTTCAGTTTCTTCTATTTTTTCATCCTGAAAACAAGAAAGACAAGTTCCTTTTTTTAAATTAATTATTGTATGTACTTCTGATTTTAATCTTCATGTATCAAGGACCGAGAATTTTAAATTAGTTTCTAATTTACAAAGGGGGAAATATTGTTAAATGGTCTCTTGGTAGCTTCTGTTTCTACTATTTTCACATCCTGGAAACAAGAAAGGCAAGTTCGTTTTTACACTTCAAATATTGTATGCACTTTTGATTTTAATCTTCATGGTACTAAGGACCGACAGTTTTAAATTAGTTTCTAATTTACAAAGAGGGAAATATTGCTAAATGGTCTCTTGGTAGCTTCTGTTTCTACTATTTTCACATCCTGGAAACAAGAAAGACAAGTTCGCTCTTTCGATGACTTCTGCACTGAAAATTCTTTAAGGTACAGAATAACGTAACTTTTTCCGGAATGCGTTGAGATAAATTGCGCGAAAAGACTTACGTAACGGACGCTCTCAGTTCTTAGGTCTAAACTCGAGTCAAAGATCTCGAGCATTCTTCGAATTTCTGGAAAAACGACGTCGATGTAATGGAATACGCGAACAGCGTAGTGTGTCCCCATACCAAGTAGTAAATACCTGCCGTGGTTGAGACTCGACTTGCGTACCGGTACTTTGAATACCGGTATGGTAGAAGCTTGTTGCGGTTTTCACCGGGTGTCTTAATCGCATAACTTGTTCTCGGTAATGCAAGCGCGGTTTATATTTCCTGCTTTTTCTGGAGCGTTTATCATTGCATCAAGAACGTACGATAAAAATTCACGGATTGTAGAGCGCAAATTGCCCTTCGTTGCACGGTTTAAACACCGACTTTGACGCAGTACAGTGGGCATTGCTGAATAATTCAAGACTAACTTTTCAATTACATAGGAAGGAATAGAAAATTACACGGTGTAAAATTAATTTTGAATTAATTTCATTTCGTGTATTTATTACATTATTTTATTCATTGCTGCATATTGCTAATTAACTGCTAGAATATATTCACAAGAAAAAAAAAAACATTTTGAGGACAGTATTCGTTACAAAAAAAAAGAAATAATGTATGTTTTTATATAATATCGATTGGTATAACATCTTGGGATTCATACAACCCCGATTTCTGCTGCTTCAACCTTAGCTTCCATTTTTCACGATTCTTTAACCGTTTGAATACCGGGAGGGTTTTAAAAAATTACTTCGAAAAAAGCCAAAAGCCACTTTCGCGCTCTTGAGTTTTATTTCAAAATAAGCTAAAGTTGGTATTTTATTTTATATAGTGCACAACAAGAACAATCTTCTCGTGCTTGTATCCTAATTTGGAATTACTTTATATTATAAAAGTGACACCTGATGTATTCTTAACAAGATATCTTAACAAAGTCTTCCTTCAATTGTCAACACTGAAAAAATGTCCTGGGGTTTTTCGACACAAAAACTGAAGAGCGCGAAAGTGGCTCGTGATTTGCAAACAGTTAAATATATAATTAACTTCATGCTTTTGTGCATAGAGTGCAAAACAATCTCATAGAAAGACATGGCGCAGGATAAATGAAGTTATCGATTAATCGGTATTCTCGTTGTTGTTCAATATCTCTCTTTTCTAATCCTCTCTCTTTCTCCCTTCTTGCCATAACGGCACCTTTCTCCTCATCAATCCCGTTCAATCCCGCCGATCTCACGTTACATCGAGAACAACACCCTTATCCCACATTTCACATGCAAAAGAGAAATTATTTGATCATTGGCAAAAAGCTACGTTCCATTCTTCTCCTAGGATAATATATTGCACACCTTAACTTTAACTCACTAATTATGGTTTATGCTTCTTTATTGCATATCGTTTTCTCTAATTACATGCCATTCGTTACGATCTCCTTCAAGGCACCCTCTACTTTTAACCCCTTAGCCTGCAACAACCAGTGACACTCGTGACGTGGAGAATGGAATAATAAATTTTGAAATTTTTCAAAAACTATTGAATTGAAAATATCAAATGGTTACAAAATGCTCTCATTATTTCTATACTATTCATAATACTTTCAGTTATACGAAATATGTATCAGAAATCAGTGAGAACTTTTGATTTCACGAATTCATTTCGTATCGTTGCACGTCCAGTCAGAAAAGAAATCGTAGGTCAAAGGGTTAATGTCTATCCTTGCAAAAATAGATCAATAAGTGATTCATGTGACGTAGAACTATTAATTTCAACGAAAGTTACAGTCAATTAACATAAATCTAGAGATAGAATGACAGAGAGAACGAGAAGATGACGTGAAAACAAAAGACGAAAAGACAGGAGAACGTGAAGTTGAACGCCATAACTGCTACTGCTCATTTTTACTATTCTTTTCACTGTTTATACTCATAGTTTCATATTTTTAGTTTTTTGTATGTTATATTAACGCGTTGAGTGCTACGTCAGTTTCTGGGGACTGACAGTGAACTTTCCGTTTGGTCGACATCGGTGCGTAAGACCGGCATTGACAAGGATTAATTTCTTAATGACAGTTAAAAATTTTATGTTAAAATTTAGTGAAGGTTATTAAAACATTTTAAGCAAAGCTGTGGTTGAGATTTGCACATATTAAATTAAGTAACAACTTGTTTTGTGAGTTTTCTGGCGAACTTACGTCCGAACGTTTTTATGTTTGTGCTCTAACCTTCAGCACGGTGTTTCCAAACTTTATGCGCCTCTTTTTCTTTCTTTTGAAATTTGTGAATACCTTACGCGCTGCCGCCTGAGTAGAAAGTATAGCAAGATCGGCGCCGCACTCAACGTGTTAATAAATCTTTAATCAATATATATTACAAAGCAAAGTGTACGTTATGTGCGTGCTGCGAAAACTCAGAAATGAGTCTCGGTACGATCAAGGGAGTTATATGGTGTGGTAGCCCTCTATCTACTGTCCATGAAGAAGGTTCCCGTTTTTACCTTAAGGGCTTGATTTTGAAGATATAAGGGCTGGAATTTTCGCCCTTTAGAAATTTCTAAAACTGTCCGAAACATTCGAGAGTATTTGAGAGCATTCCACAACATTACAGAATATTGTGGAATATTGTGGAATGTTCGGGAACATTCCAGATCATTGTGGAACATTATATTATATTCCACTTAATATTATATAAATATACCTCTTATATATTAAAGTTTATCCTTTTATCCCAACAACCACACAATCTCATATCCACTCGAGTCGAAAATTTTAAGCCCAAGATCCTCCTAAATTACCAAATAACTTAGGATATTTAGGCTGAATATGGAAAAATATGTTACATATAAAAGAATGCAAATTTTAATTCCACAATCGCCCTAAACTTGTTACTTTTTGCCAGTTTTGCCTAGTTTAGGATCAATTTAGGCTTTATACAACCCAAAATAATCCGCAGCATTCTATAATGAGGAGTTTTAGAATTGGATTGGAATTGGAGTGGAATGATCTAGGTCCAAAAAAATTCTCAATATACTAAAGATTAATTTGATTTTAGGAGATTGAGAATTTATATGGAATAAAATGATAATTTAATACCTACTTGCTCCTGAAAGCCCTATTTTTAGAATATGAGTCGACAGACTTGGAATTTCTGAAATATTTTTAGGGGATGTCAGATTAAATTGGAATAAAAATTTTACCTGATCAGTCCATATAACTCCTAAAAATCATATTTACAGGACTTTGAGGCGCGTAGACACACTAGTTGAGGATTTTGAGGTTCAAAATGGTATACATAATTAAGCGGCAAATGAGAAATCAAAAGAATCTAGGATTTGAAGTTTCTTTTTAGGCTGGACTTTTCGACTCGGGCACTCCCTGAGCGAAACCGGGTACCTCAGCTAGTTAGTAATAACTGAAACTGTGGGCACCATCACAAAAAGTATCCCCACATAAATACTTTGTGCAATCTAAACGTCATAACGTTGCATATTTGACTCGACGATGCATCGAAGTCTCTGCATTGGTTTGCATCTGCACGTGCATCGCGTGCACCGCCCGATGAATTCGTTGCGCGAGATCGCAAATGGATTCGTCGTTGAACGTCAGTGGGCTTGTATCGTCCAATCGGTACATTCGATTTCTCTGGTATCCAATGGGTTTTACGATGGTAGATTTTCCAGGAAGAGGTGGCCCAACGGCTATCAGAGTAGGAGGACAGATCGCGATCATCTAGTAATCGTAGTGGGAGACACGAAGACGTTACAGTGAATGGTGAATGCAATCGTCAGCCATCGAAGTCAATTTTTTTTTATATTCGTCATCGTGAGCTTCGTCTATCGTTGGTAACGATGATAGGGGGATTGGGTGTACCTTAACGTTCTACGTTTCAAAACAATGGCTTTCTAATTGTCTTCTCTGAGATGGTTTGGATATGAAAGTCGTGCGATAGATGCAAATGCTTAAGATCTTAATGAGCACCTCATTATACCTTTTCATTCCAGGAATAAATCATTGTTCCTCGACGTTTTTTTTTTCTTCCCCTCTTCTTTCTCGAATGCATTATCATAGATGCCCATGATTTTCACTGAAGATACCCACGGTGGTTTATGTTCGTTAGGTCATGTACTTGCAATTAGTAAGAAGTTAAATCCTTCGGCTACGAGCATTAATTACCCCCGGGTAATTAGCTTTTTACCGTTCCACGAAGAATGAGTAATGTTACCACGTTTTGTTACTTTCGGTTTTCTACTCAGATTTATGGAAGAATCTACAAAAATATCCTTCTACTTTGTCAATTTATTTCATTTAATACCACTACAATATTTCATATTATTTTCACTTCCAACTCCACTAAACCCATACAGAATCTTCCAATTATTCATCAAACTACCTTCTACGTTCATCTTCTATCTCCATTCTCTCATAAATTACTTCAAATATCGTCACACATTAATCGCCCATTAACCCCGTTATTACCCGTTACTAAAACGTATTCTAACTTCGATCGTTATTCTCTAATTGCGAATAATACATCACCATGAATTCGATAGATTTCATCACGACTGCCTCATTGTACTTAATTACTCGTCTCATCAAATTACATCGGTCCATCAATCGATGTCCTACGGTCTCAATCGTGCAATTCATCATCGTCGATGTCGGTGAATTAAAATTCCAGAGAAATGGCAGGGCACTAGGTCAAAATAGTAACTGTTATCCCGTACGATGCACCGTCATAATAATAAGATCGAAGGGATAGGAGAGGGTGTAGCTTTAAAGGGTGCCCCGGGCGATGAGAGGTCAGGGCCGAGAAGGTTTAGCGGCAAAGGTGGCACAAGAACACGTCTCAAGTCGTAGGAGCGTGGGCGCCGGCTGACATATCACGATCGTCGTCAGGTTGCTCCACATATATTGGCGGTTCTTGGTGAAAAGAACAAAAGGGGCCGCCACCGTGGTAGACCAATCGCTAGCGTGGTCGCGGCACGACTCGACCCCAAGGAATTAGCATCGACCCCGCGAGGATCGAGTCCTCGATCTCAATTCTTCTGCTCCCTTCTTCGTCGCCTACCTCTTATTTCTCTCTACCGATTGATTCGTTGTGGCTGCTCCTAATTGACTGTTAAGTATGTAACACCGACGAGACACTGCCTGTTGAAAGCTTTCCGATCGCTTCCCATCGATCGACAACCTTACCGGATTAGCTGACACGAGAGCGAATCATCATGTGCAAACGTGTGTTTATTTGTACCTACCGATGTGATCTGATGATAAGGAGAGAGTTTGATTTTATTTCAATTCGTTCTCTTTTATTATGGATCTCCTTTGTATTCTAATTAGTAAGGATTTAGAAAGAAGTCACTTGATGATTGGTTTGCTCCGATTCGCCCGATGGGTAAGGGGCGTCGCTTGTCCTCACACATTTTCGATTCTAATGTGTGATTGAATGCAAAAGCACTTAACGGCGAAATAAAAGTTTAATTTTCGGTTGTTATTCGCTGAGCACAGATATCAAGAGCTAATATGATAGGTATAAGGCGGTGGGAGGACAGTCTCCCCTTGTTCCGTACCTCATTCCAAGTGACTTCTCTCTAGATTCCTCCAGTAAGTGGTAGGAGACTGTGTCAGGATTTCATTTCTTAGGTAGATAAATAAAAGAATTAGACAAATTGAAAATCTAACTGATAGACCGGACTAAATGAAAATAACTTCTTGTAAGATCTTAACCTTCTGCTGCCTAAATTTAAGAGTGCATTTTTATCATTCCCAACAAATGGCTGACGCTATTCTATAGATTCGTACCCTTCACTAGAACTTCACTTCACTGAATGTTTATAACAAAAATATGTGCATGTTATATTCCTTCCGTCGGTATTTACTTCATATTTATAGATATATAACTTTTACCGGTATTTTTAAATTTCCCGCCTTTGGGCAGTCCCGGGAACTAGAGGATTAAGACCTATTACTCCTAATTTTCCCAAAGTTGGAGAATGCGGTCCGAGGACAGTCTCTCCATACTCTGTACCTCATTTCAAATTACGTCTTTCTAGATTCCCCCAGTAAGTGGTAAGAGTCTGTTTCAGGATTTCGGTTCCAAGGTTGACAGTAGAATTAGTCATATTGTATATTTATCGGATCGATCGGAGTAGATGAAAGTAAGTTCCTGTAAGATCTTAACACTAGGTTTACGGAAGCCGTCAAATTGACGGATTTCTATCTTTCTAGAAACGCCTTTCAAACTTATAGAGACGTGTAACAGTAGATATTTCACGTGTATTTTATAATATACAAATTACTTAACGCTAGAACTACCAGCATTAAATCTATTGTATTTCAATATATTAACCGTTTGCGTACCGCGAGCCACTTTCCCGCTCTTCAGTTTTTATGTCGAAAAACCCCAAGACATTTTTTCAATGTTGACACTTGAAGGTAGACTTTGTTAAGATATTTTGTTAAGAATGCATCAGGTTTCTCTTTTATAATATAAAGTAATTCCAAATTAGGATACAAGCACGAGAAGATTGTTCTTGTTGTGCACTACATAAAATAAAACACTAACTTTAGCTTATTTTGAAATAAAATCTCAAGAGCGCAAAAGTGGCTTTTGGCTTTTTTCGAAGTAATTTTTTAAAACCCTGCCGGTATTCAAACGGTTAATTAAGCATTTTGAGAAAAAGGAAGCTAGAGGTGCAAGGCGTGATCGATTCAGTAGACAATGTTTTATAAAACCAACGTAGAATATCTGCTGTATGAGTCTCCTATAAGCTTGGTGAAATTTTGGAAAAAATTCAATACCAGTCATTTTGACTTGCTTGGTACTTCTAGTGTTAACTAATCATCTTCCTTGTCGCCTGATCCCTCTTTTCCCAAAATTCTTATTTAATATATTGCTGTGCAACAGATTTCACGGCCGTAAATCTAGTGTTAAGCTGTATTACTTCTAATTTTCACAAAGTTGGAGAACCGTGATCGCTCTTAGGCTGACAGATTGAAAGATCGCATCTAAAAAAAAGTAGATGAAAAAAAGGATCAACATGGAAACTTGAATGACAATTAGAGCAGGATCGGATGGAATTTAGGCCGTTGGGCCCGATCAGGCACGCACGCTTAGCCGGAAGCCTATTAAGCTGGAATTTCATAATGGGGGAGTGCCTGTTGACTATAGTTTCGATGAGTTATGCAACTTTCGCTCGTTACACTGCAAACAATCGTTCCCACTTCAAGTACGTTCCTAACTTAATTATCTCTTTACGTCACGCAATAATTACACTCGTCTTTTTACCTACTTTTTTCCCATCTAAATAAAAACACTAAAATCGGTTAATGACAAACATCAAGTTTTATCGTCTCTCCTTCAAATTTCTTCCACTTTCATCATACTAACTATATTCCAATAAAAAACGTCGACACTTAAAAATTTACAAACAAGTCAAATTGAATGGTAATTTTTTTTAATAATTTCGAATTGCCCGAGGAGATTGCACGCAAGAAATTAATGGATTATCTTACATTTGAGATTTTTAAAGCAGGTTTCACATTGCTACCATGTTGTAAGGGGCATCGAATAAAATGAGAACGCTTACATTGAATAAATCTTATCGATCTGTCACTTTTAAACGGCCCAAGTAAATAACCATATCATAACGTAAATTCGCTCGACATCCGTCCACGTAAAAGTATATAATGAAGTAGCAAACTGTAATTATCTCTTGGCATATTATACACGTACGAAAATATAAGGGATGTACATTTCTGCTCAAAAGTATGTGGACGCTTCCTCAACTCTCATAATTACGTGAAAAAAGTTTCGATATCTTTGGCAAAAGAGATTATCTTGTAGGCATTTCTGTTTGTACAGTATTAGCGAACATATTTTAATAATGATTTATTAAATATCTCACCGATAATGATAACAGATAATTATATTTTCTTTCCGTCTATATATCCACCGCGTGATTTTATGACCGCGTTTACTAATCGTGGCATCCTGGCTATTAATCATTTAATTATTTTGCTGCCAATCATATTTATAGATGTTTATGTTACTCTAAAGAAGGCAAGAGAGCTCACTTAAGCAATGCAGTCCCTGGAAACTGCTAGAGAAAAACTTCAAAAACTCTACGCATGCAATACAATATAATGCAGTTTTCCTCCCACCGGATCGATTTTTTTATTTAAAAGAATTGAATAACAATATTTGTAATCTAGTACTATTGGAATACATTACATACATATTCGTAACAGAATTTAGCAACGAAAAATTGATTAACAACAAAAATATACCTTATCTATCAGAAATTTCATAAAAGTGGTAACCCGAGTCGAAAAGTCCAGCCTAAAAAGAAACTTCAAATCCCAGATTCTTTTGATTTCTCATTTGCCGCTTAATTATGTATTCCATTTTGAATCTCAACATCCTCAATTAGTGTGTCTACGCGCCTCAAAGTCCTGTAAATATGATTTTTAGGAGTTCTATGGACTGATCAGGTAAAATTTTTATTTCAATTTAATCTGACATCCCCTAAAAATATTTCAGAAGTTCCAAGTCTGTCGACTCACATTCTAAAAATAGAGCTTTCAGGAGCAAGTAGGAATTAAATTATCATTATATTCCATATAAATTCTAAATCTCCTAAAATCACTCCAATTCCAATCCAATTCTAAAACTCCTCATTATAGAATGTATGGCTTAATATTGGGCTTATTGTTAGATTAATTTTCTAAATAAGAATGCTGAGGATTATTTTGGGTTGTATGAAGCCTAAATTGATCCTAACCGAGGCAAAACTGGCAAAAATGAACAAGTTTAGGGCGATTGTGGAATTAAAATTTGCATTCTTTTATATGTAACATATTTTTCCATATTCAGCCTAAATATCCTAAGTTATTTGGTAATTTAGGAGGATTTAGGGCTGAAATTTTCGACTCGGGAAATGTCCATATACTTTTGAGCGGCAGTGTATGTAGTACAGACGGCGTGTACGTATTTACATATGTAGGTAGTTCGAAATGAAAGAAATAATTATGTGAAATTGACTTTAGCAGATGAAACGTTTGTACGAGGAAGTACATCGAGTGAAGCTCTCAGAGTTAAAGCAGATGTTTGTTAAATATTGCAACGTATGCCCGGTACAAAACTTTCGTGAATGCAATTCCGAGCAATTACAGATACGGTTAATGAGAACTATAATGTATGAGGCTTACATTGCCCTGAGCATTGCGCAAGTGGCCTCGCATTTCCTCCCCCAATTACATTCGATTCTCGGTATTATATACACGTTTGCACGAGTCGTTTCTAGATTCTTGAACAGAGATACGTGTGTTGCCGGGAGGTCTGATCTGGATGATGATGATGATGATGATGATGATGGTGATGAGGATCGCGATCGTGACGGACGGTAAATACGTGCATCTGTCCCTCGAGTGTAGTGCGTAAAATTAAGTTCTGTTTACAGTGGGAATTATATCATGATAAATAAAAAGGGTATACTCTGAAAAGGAAACGTTACGCGAAACGAGAAATAATGAGACGTTGGAATGATAACTGTAAAAAAATATGTGTGAATGATGTCACATTGTTAGCGTGTTGGAATCCTTTTTGCATACAAAAAGTATTCGTGCAAATAATCGGCGTTGACTATAATACTTTTTGTGAAATTCTTCAAATTGGACAAACGAAAGGTTAACTCGTTAGCCTACAACAAAGTCTGATACTCGTGGCGCGGAAAATGGTATTGGAAATTTTGAAGTCTTTGAAATACTATTAATTTGAAAATGTTAGCCTTCTGCAATAGCAAGCAATGCACTGCGAATAGAAATTCTATTAAAATTACATTTTTATAAAGCTGAAACTCAAAAGATACTGATAAATAGATATTCAGCAGACCTTTATCTTTCTAATGTCAATATTTAAATATAAAATATGTTAGAAAATTTATAATTATTGCAATTTAAACGTTACACGAAATTTCATGGAATTCGATAGCGCTGGTCGCCGGTGACTCCCATGACAGTCAACGTGTTAAATTGAAAATATCAACCGATTGCGAAATGGTCTCTTTATTTCTATACTATTAATATTACGTTCAGTTATATGAAATATCAGGAATCAGTGAAAACGTTTGGTTTCAGCAATTTATTTTGAGTCTTTGTACGCCCCGTCAGAAAAGAAATCGTAGGCCAAGGGGTTAAAAGTAGATTCTTCAATTTACCTAATGTTACAATGCATATACATATATTGGTAGATAAATTGTCAATTTTGAAACTCTTACTAGCGCTCTATTCTTCTAATTTGACTTTTACGGTAGGGTGTATTTGATGATTTCATTTACGACCGTAGATAATGTAAATACCATGATTCTAATGCTAGGGTTTGCGCAAGATTAATGCCTCCACCAATTATCATGATTTATTATCATCGCCGTTCTCGCGTTGTGTTCGCTCTTTCGTATACGATGACAGTAATTTTCGAATTACGTATCCAAAAAAATCGCCTCTTTTCCTGTTCGTCGCTTGTAAGCACCTAATGCACACGATGGTTAAAGCATACCTCATGGTGAGATATTGCAAGGTGTTCCATGGTGCACGACAAGTGAATCGTGTTAAACATTTCGTGCCATTACCTTGCCACAATCGACGTGATTTTCCACATGCAAATACCAATGAAACGCGAATGCGTTCTCCATTATCGCACGGTGGAAAATGTGACCGGTTATCCAACTCCTTTTTTTTGTAACTAGAAATATATAATAGCAAGTAGTCCCATATGGCGATAAATTCCAGATATTATTTTTCCCAAGCAAAAAGTTATCCACCAGAAGGGTCGGTAAACTTTAAATTCTAATGTCATTGTTTGACATCACGCACATTGAACGATCCATTTGGATGTATTCGCAACGAAACCATGAGCAACTGAAATACGAAGACAGCTGCTATTTCTATTTTTCCACGCTATTTACCGTCAATACCCTATGCTAATATTATGACAGATTAAAATCTAGAAAAGCACCCTCATATCCTTTACTCGTTGCACTTGAGTCTCCTCGAATGATTGCGCGAAATGTCAGGCAGCAGCTCCATATTTGTTCTTAGTAAAAATGAAAAGTAACTGGCGTATGTCCATGCTCTTGTTGAACGTTGGGATCCGTTGAGTACGCGTTTAAGAAAGTTATGCCACAACGGGTTTACTACCTGACTTTAAGCGAGGTCGCGTTGTCAGAAGTAGCCTTGCAAGGCTGATTCCGCGTGGATATACCCACGCGGAGAACGGTTATTTTCGTTCACAAGAGAAAAATCACTTCCCACCGATGGTGCAACGAGAGAGGAACGAGACAGAAGAGAGAATGCACGGTATTCGACTGCAGCCATGGAGAATAGAGGGGAGGACAACCCCATTTTTACTTTCCTTCGCGGTGGAGCAAGGAATTGTCGTTTATCCACGCTCACGCGCTGAGAAATACGATCGATACATATTTCAATGTCAATCAAGCATATCGGGACCTGATTGTATTATCTCATCAAATCAATACTCGATATAAAATGTGGCAAATTACTAGTATGCCTATTATCCTGAAATATCATTTTTAATTCTTAACACGTTCGTCGCCACATCACCCAAATATGGGTGACGCTCTTCTTGTTCAAGTTCAATTAGATTTTCAGTTGGATTTTTAAAAGAAATTTAATGGAGTAAGTACTGAAATATAAATATAGAATATACAATATAGAAATATTAAAAATCACTTTTCTTACTTAATTGTTCTTATTGTTGTCGCCTGTCGAAGAAGGCTTCAGTAGGCTCTTTTCTATTAACACCAGAACTATCAAACCAGTCAAAATGACTGGTACAGAATTTTTCCCAAAAATTCTCCAAGTTCATAGAATACCCATGGAACAAAAATTCTACGTCCTTCACAAAAAACATAAATCACCGAAATGATCATTCTTTACGCCACTCGGCTCCTCCTTTTTTAAAGTACTTATTTAATATATTGAAATATGATAGATTTAACGCCGGTAGTTCTAGTGTTAAATATCTTTTTAACATAACTTCCAACAAGAAAATGACTTATGCAAAATTTTCTTTATTTCTTCTGTAGAATGAAAATCTGCAAAGAAAAATATAGATCAGTGATGGCGAACCTTTTTGAGAAGTGGGTCAAATATTGTTCAATA
Organism: Cerceris rybyensis; assembly: GCA_910591515.1. Classification (NCBI taxonomy): domain Eukaryota; kingdom Metazoa; phylum Arthropoda; class Insecta; order Hymenoptera; family Crabronidae; genus Cerceris; species Cerceris rybyensis. The sequence goes on from OU342790.1 coordinate 21,585,576, forward strand.
TTTTTTTAAGTACTAGCATGGGTCACATTTTTTGCTTGTCAATTAGACAGTGTCTACTGGGAAACATTGTTTTATAAATTCGACATTATAGATATTATAGATTCGATGTATAGATTTGACCCGCGGGTCATAGGTTCGCCACCACTGCTCTAAACCTTTAACTTCATATTATCTGCAGCAGTGATGATGAATCTTTTTGAGGGGTAGGTAAAATGTTGTTCATTATTTTTTTAAGCAACACTTTGTGGGTCACCGAGTCAATGGCATAACTTGGAAAGAAGGAGGGGAGGATGCTTAAAAACTACTTTTTTTTTGGTTCTCAATCGGAAATATTTGTTATAAATTCGACATTGGATATCTATAATTTACTTTTTTAGTATTTCTTATTGTCTGTTCTCTCTTTTATTATATAAAAAATAAGTTTATGCGTGGGTCAGTGTCTGACTCACGGGTCATAGGTTCGCCACCACTGATATAGATTTTCTTATAAAAAATGGAGTTGACCTTGAAGAAATGTAACAAATAAAAAATTAATGTAGTACCAATATTCTCTCCGCAATACTATGAAACTTTCGTATATAACATACTTCTCTAAATTCAATGGTTCTAGAGTTATTTTTTTTCCACTTTGCGACAGACGGATTTGCGCCCCCACGAGAAACTCAACGGAATTGCGCTGGGCGACGAACGTGTTAACCCTTTGCGGACGGAGGCATTTTTGAATATCAAGAAACAATCAATTATTTAGCGATGAAAAAACACTTTTTCATCGGAAAGACAGTCTGTTAATGTATACAAGTTGAAATTTACTCTTTGTAAAATAATATTTCAACGATTATATTTTAATTTTTCAACTCTAACCGTTTATATATGTACCGACAAACTATATCCAATTTTTTTCTCAGGGTGCATATATCCGCTCGTCGTCCTCAAAGAGTTAAACATTGCAAATTCCAAAGTTCTTTCACTTTATAAATATCATAGAAATGAATTACTCCAGATTATTTTAACTATCAGACCAGACATTCCTCGAAAGTGGCAAGTTTGTTTTGTTTCCTCGTATACAAGATCCACGTAGGATCATTAATAGGAAATATCACGATCGATATTTTTGTTCGACTCAGTAGATTTACACGAGGATCGATGTTTCCGACAGCCTAAAGGGTTTTCAAATACAACGAGCGTGCCTCGACGACGAAATTATACGGCGGATTATCTGCTCGCCTCGTTGTCGGCACGGCACTGAAAGCGAACGCACGGTGGTTTTTGATCTTACCGCGACGATTTGTACCCGCGATCCACGTAAGAAGAACGTGCCCCATTCCCTGCTACGGTTAACAGTGAGACAGAAAGAGAGAACGAAACAGAGAGGGAAAGGGATCTCCTTCTATCTTTCTTTCCGCGGCTTTTTCTTCGTTTCACGAGAAGAGAAGAGTCGTGGCTAAGACCCGCTGCCGTCTCTCAGCCGTTGACAAATAGTCGTCGTGGTCTTTTCCACGTATAGAGTCCGGTCTTTCTCGTGCGCTTACACGATCCCGCCGTGGACTTTCGCGATTTCTTTTTCACCCTCGGTGCATTTCACCATGCGCATAATTGCCGGTGGGTGTCTCGCGTGAAATGCAGCTGCGCGTATGCACATTCAGACGTCCGTCAGAGCAGGGAGATTCGTGCGTAGGCAGCCGATGGGACGATGGTAGGGATAAGATCGGCCCAAGGGCTTGTTGATCGTCCCCTTTTTTTTTTCATCCTTGAAAGGATCATCGAACGAATGAGGAATTCATAATTCTGCCGAGGTGTCGCGGTTCTTATTAGCATCACGTAATTCCGTGGCTATCAGATAAACCGGGTAAACGTTGAGATCCTTGGTGGATTATAAATTACCTCATACGACGACGTATAAGGAAGTTACTCGAGAAATGGAAAAAAACGACGGGTAATCGGTGGCTCTTATACGGCGAGTCGGAAAATGGAGAATTTAGATTGTTCGTTATATATTTCGTTTGAATATACTGTACGGTGTTAGAGAATTATAGATAGTATTAAATAAAAGGATGAATTTTTTTGAATATCATGTGACAACAGTACAAGCGGCCCTCGACTTTCGCAAATTTTTAAAAATTCAATTCTTTAAAGATTTTTGTCGCTTTTTCAAAAAATGTTTGATACTGTCAAGGAGTGCTGTAGATCGCGCTCCATTGCCTAGTTTTCTAATATTGTAATATAGTTTATAGTATTAACTATTAGATGTTAGAGGACCTCAAGTTCATAAGGAAACCCCAATAACATAGAATTTTTAATATTTTTTGTGTATCCCTCTACTTTTGAACATTCAACTTCGCACACATTTTCAGGAACCAATTATGTGCAAAAGTCGAAGGCCGCCTGTAGTGACAAATATAATAGGAGGGATTACTTAGGAATTCAGGAATCAGAAAATTATTATGCAGAAATAAGAGTCTTTCTTTTCATTGTCGTGATAATCCTTTTGGCATTTACGTTAGTCTTTTAACAGCTGCACAATATACCGAGAATTAATTTACTGTGTAATAGCGAATAAGGCTATTTGCTCTTCTGGATCCGCCGGAATAAGAGAACCTTTTACTTTTGAGTGTGTAATATATTTCAGTACCGTCTTTTTCGAACAGCGATACAATGATGTTGATGAATATTAGAGAATAAGAAAATAATGGGATCTTGGCGTTGAAATGAATATTGAGCTTGTAAGACTTTGAATTAGAATTAGCAATGAACTTATGAGCTTAATGAACTTGATATGACAGATGTAAATGAATTTGTAATATCAGAATGAACTCTGGCGTAAATGGCACAGGGTTTTTAACACTATTTCTACCACGATTTTCTGTATACCTATTTCGACCAAAAGGTGTCTTTTGACACTTTTTGGTTTGAATGCAAATAATTGCCATAACTGTTGAGATTTCAAATTATCAATTAAATGTAGATAATTTTAGGAATATATTTATTGATACATTGATGTGTATTTATTAGAAATTATTTAATCAGCTTGCAATTTCAAGCAGCGGTGTGCAGCTAGTTGTAAAGTCACTGCAGCGGTGTGCGCTAAAATATAACATGGCGGGAAATAAGCGAATATCGAAGTTATGCCGCAAGTCCTCTATTTTTTGTTACAACTGAAATCGGGATTCTCTAATCTGATTATAATTGATATGGTGCTGCAAAATGGTGTTGATATTTATATGTAAAATGGTTTCAAATTAGGCACTGTCATGAAATCCTTAAAGTGTCAAAAGACACCTCATGGTAGAAATAAGTATATCATAGGCACATTTTTAGATCTAGGATGTGCTGGTGGAAAATAATATTACTGAATTAATTTAACAAATACGGTATGAAAAGTCAAAAACTTATTTGTGGAGAAATGATTCAATTTAGAGAATAATTTTAAGTTAAAATTTGGAACGTGTCTTTTGCCACCTCTTGGTAGAAATAGTGTTAAAGACTTTTGGAAAAGGAGTAAGAGTAGGCTGACGGTGTTTTTGAGGGTTGCAAGGTGAAAGTAAGAAAGTAAGAATTTGTAAATTTGGAATGATGATTGGCAGTGAATCAGGGGGTGGTGACTAATGATCAAGTCACGTTGTCAATATAAAAAATATTCCTGAAGATATTACTAATCCTAATTGGAGACTACACACATTACAACTGGAAAACAATAAATCATTATCTTTCCATTGAAAAATATATTCCGAAATGTCTCAATACCGTAAAAAATTCACAAGATAGTACCAGGATCGTTGTAAGTGGCGGTGAATTTTATCAGGTTCTATTTATAAATGTTTCTCGCGACGAAACAGCAGGAAAAGTGAGAGCACATCGTTGATGGAGTCACGTTCCCATAATTCACGGGTCTCTGTCCAGGCGTTTGGGTTTGGCGCAAGGCACGCGTGTAACCGACAGTGGTGGTGGTACCGGTGGTACCAGTGGTACCAGCACGACTAATAAATTCCGCGTGGCTCTGGATGATTTACGATCGTCCTCTCGTTGCGAGTGTATTAGGCCGTGCTGTAAATCTCGAATTCTTCTCGGCGTAGTTCGCCGTTGTACGCCGTTGAAACGGGGGAAAAAGCGCGACGTGCAGAAAGAGGGAACGTTGCTCGAAAGGAGAGACCAACCGTTGGAAGAACGAGAAGAGAGTCCGAGAAGAGGGAGGAAATGATCTCTCTCCGTTTCTTCCTTGCAAACTTCTCCACGGAAATTCCGGTTGAAGAGGGCGAGAGAGGTGATGATGAATCGCCGACTTATTCGGTGCTCTTCATTCTGCAACAATCTGGTAATTTCAGAGCCGCGTAATTTTCTGCAACATTACGAGCTCGAGACTCGTCCTCAAAGACCCGACGATTCATGACGGTGTCGCTGGGGTAGATTTACCCTTTTTTGTCCTCGAGTTCCACTCTCGTGATGTACCTCGATGCGCTTCTCCGAAATCTTGCCGGAACTTTCGAGTGAATCTATTTAGCGGCTGACGGATAGCGAAATTATATGCGATGAGAGGTAAAAACCATTAGGGCCAACGGATGATTTATATTTTTCTGGCTACATTTATTCTCGCGTTTGGATTTTTCTTTTTTTCTTTATTTTCTTTCGCACTCGCTGTTGCGCGTAACTTAAGGGTTTTTCGAGGAAGTAGTGCTAACTCGTTCGTTTGCAGTTTCTCTTCGAGAGGGATTACAGTCTTAGAATGGCTTATGTCTTTGAGATATGTAAGTTTAATTTTAAATTAGACGGCTCGTATGTAGGTACAGGTTCTTTCAAAATATTTTCTCAAGGGAACACAACAAGTATGTTTTTAGTGAGTTCTCATTTTATTGTATATAATTTACTAATAGGGGAGAGCGGGGCTAAAAGTTACCGAGGTAAGTTGTTCCGATTGAAATAACTCCGCGAGGAGAAGAGATAAGAATATTGTGTAAATTCGTAATGAAATGGAACGCCACATTGCACCGGCAATAGCCATTTTAAATAAACGACTGGGACCCGGGACAACGGAACGACATCACGTGCCTTGCTGGTCCACGTAAGAAAATATTTTTGCATTTGATATTTGTGGTCTATCTCACGAATGATTCGTACGATATTGCTGAGTAGTACTTAAATAAACAGACTTGGTTTAATCATTTATTGTTTTTTATTTCACAAATAATAGCTTTAACAGATATATTAAACAGATTTATAACTTAACAGATTTATAAGATATATTTAACAGATATATAACTTGGCCCAAGTCGGGGTAAGTTGTTACTTTCCGACTTTAGGCATTAAAAAATTAATAATAAAAGAATCTCTAAAAAAATAACCCAAACAACTGTCTTAATATCAAAGTTACATATGTAAGTTGATTTTGATCGCATCGTATGAATACTAAAAGCAAGTATTTTAACAAATTTTGAAGTTAACTAAAAATCGGAACTTTTAGCCCCGCTCTCCCCTACAGCAATCAGTATTACATCGTTCATCGTAGAAAGGCTTAATTAACGTTTAGTAGTACGATCAAGCGACACGTATTTCCGACCTGTATAATCTCATAACACGAGCTACCTTTGGAACAACGAACTTGTCGTAAAGTCGTCTCTTTGCCCTTCGTTGTAGGATTTATTCCGACCCCTGTCGTCTTGTATGCACGCCTGGGTAAGTACATAATTAATCGCACGACAGACACTGATTTATTCGATTCATTTAAAACTACAATTTTACATCGTACGATACATAAATCCATGATTTCTTCGAGTTTTATTTCCAGTATACTTCAACTCTTCTTAAACTCCTAATTTTAAGCTTACGAACAGGCGGAAAAGAATCTCCTGAGAATCGGGTAGCGCGGTTTAACACCTTAACGGTCAATTTATTATCATCTTCCTTGTAGTTCGTTAAGAAAATTGTTCTCAGCTTATGGATAATCTACGTACTGTTTCACCGACGTATCAGTTTATTCAACACACACCACGATATTTTGACGTCGCTGTCGAATAAATCAATACCTTACATCTTCGAGATATTAGTATACACGGGAACAAAATTATCCGGATTTTGTTTCAACTCTCTATATCTTCGGTTGTTAATATTTCCTAGGTACCATGACACTCGTACGTTTCCCAGAGACGAGATGCCTGATACTCGCTAACATTCTTCGACTCTCACGGCGAAAGGTTGTTCCTTGAGTTATTGCCGGCATATCGATCTGAGTTTTCACTTTAACTTCACCAAGTACGTCGGCACCGTATAGTATTCCGTTGCTCGCGATTGCCGTGCGAGTTGTTTATTATGCGTTTGTCTCACTTACGCACCCTGGGAATTTATGATCACCGCTCCTGAGTTTTACTCTGAACTATTCTCTGCTTCGTCTCTTTTTCTTTTCCCATCTTTACTTCCCTTTCTATCTATCCTTTTCTGATCGTAAATGTTGACGAGCACGATGCTCTCTGAGATCCGAGCTTATTTGGAATCACGGTACTCGCGAGAGAAGAAAATTACTTATTGTTTCAGATTTTATCCTCGCCGACTGTTTCTAAGTTACTGGCTGCAGTATCACCAAATATGTCCAGCGCGAACATGATAGTACGTTGGTGACTTAGTTTCTCACGGAGAGAAGAAACTAAGTGTTCGTCAATTTTTTAACGGCAAATCAAATGTTAAGGTAAAAGCACCAGTAGTTGACCATTTTTTAGAAAACATAAAAATATAAGGTTTGCATAAGTTGTGCACTTTCGGTGAGAGTGAATTTCAGATGCCACAGCGTCTGTCGATTATATTTTTAAACAATTACATGTAGAGTGAAGTATACCTATTAACAGCGAACGTCTGAATTCAATTAGGTAAGTAATATGCCCTTATATCTCTATTTTTTTTAACGTTTCTGTTAAGAATGGCTATACGGTTCAGGTAAAAAATTCATAGATTGTGAAGATTTAGCAAATGAATTATTTACTGTTTAAGACCTCACAACGTTTTATAAGTAATATATACATCGTTTTTATTATTTTAACCTCAAAAAGCAATAATTTTTTAATGGTCAACTTCTGGATATTGGTACTCTACAATTTTTAGAAGTTGACAGGCATGGTTAATTACCGACATTACTCATTTAAATTTGTTTATGATTTATAATGTATCCGTTTTACACCTCACTTTATTATTAGTACAAAATGTAAATTGATATAATGTAGTAAACAGAGTTTTAATCGATGATACGATCAACTATTAGCTGCATTCGCGGTCAATTATTGATCAGTGTCTAATGTCTACTTTGTTCTTCTTCTTCTTTTATTATTTAATTATTAATGATAATTTGTACTGGTAATTGTTAAAATTAAACGATAATAAAGTGATTTTCAGTATTAATGCTGTAACCCTGCTTCGAGTATAAGCGGTCAACTACAAACGAAAAAAGGGGGTTAATTCCTAGTTTTATCGATTTCAAAGGTGGTCAACTACTGAAACATTTGCCGAATTTTTAAATATATTTCTCAAGTTTTTATAACTTGTGTTTTTTAAAAAATTGATCTTGGTACATAATCAAGAATATTTAAAGAATGTCTCCAGGCAACGACTCTCGCCAGTTATTGATAGAGTAAACAGTTACCATTGTTTCTATCGAAAATTTCTCTTAACTGGTCAACTACTGGTACCTTTACCTTAAGTGTTCGTCACTTTTTGAACGGCAAATCAAATATTAACGTATGATGACAATTAGAAGGTTATTCATGGGACGTATTTTTTCTATTGAAATATCTCACTAGTTTACTGTCTTCCCATCTCTACTTCCCCTTTTACTTATCCGTTTCTGATCGTAAATGTTGGCGAGTGCGATGCTCTCTCAGATCCGAGCTTATTTGGAATTATGGTATTTGCGAGAGAAGAAAATTACTTATTGTTTTACATTTTATCCTCGTCGACTGTTTCCGAGTTACTGGCTGCAGTATCACCAAATAAGTCCAGCGCGAACATGATTGTATGTCGGTGAATTAGCTTCTCACGGAGGAAAGAAACTAAGTGTTCGTAAATTTTTCAACGGCGAATCGAATGTTAACACTAGAAGTACCGAAGTCAAATCGAACATATTTTAATAAATTAAATAAGTACTTCGAAGAAGGGAGAATCAAGCTGCGGAAAATTTGATCGATTTGGTGATTTATGTTTATTGATATAGACGTAGAATATTTATTCTATGACTGTTATATAAATTTGAAGAATTTTTTGAAAGAATTGTGTACCAGTCATTTTGACTGGTTTGGTAGTTCTAGTATTAATATATGTGGATAGTTAGAATGAGACGTATTTTTTCTATCTAATGATCACTCTAATTTATTGTCTTATGGATAAAATCGTTTCATCGGCGTGGCAAATTTCGAATTTATTTCCCCTTTGATTTGTAATTAGTGACTGGGTGATTAGAGAAGAAAAAGTCTTAGTTTCTGGTTTACAGTTTGTTCAACAATTTTTAAACGTTTTCCATTAGATGTGCTTACTAATCTCGTCGATCTACACGTTTCCGAGAAACACGGCGAGGTGGTTTAATCGTTTATCTGAACTACTAAGGAAGAGATAAAACTTAGTTTTAAAGATACGTTCTGTTCGATTCTTTCGATTATCTTGTCCAGATAATTCTTTATCTTTTGATAACAAAATACAATCACTTAGGGTAGGGTATGTAATAAATTTTGACTCTTCTTCTTACAATTAGATGTAATTAATTTTCATGGTCTATCGAAATGAAAAAAGTTATCAGCCTATATCCGATGATGAATTCAATTGTCTACACATGTTTGATTTTTATTTGCAATCTCTTCAAGCTCTTTTTTCTAAAAACTTTTAAAAAGTATTATATAAGATAAACGCAGAATTGTATTCAATTCATTGATTAGTTTTCGAATATCATTTCTCTTAGGAAATTGCAATGTTCGTTTTGATTTTCACGACAACATTACAGCGTCAATGTTAATCAACTATCCTGGCAATTAAGAATTGACGTGTCGTTTTTCATACTGAATGCACTAATCGATCAGTGCTGCAATAGGTTTTCCATGAAAGAAAGTTCGCCATGTTTAATAGCCAATCGACGTGAACAGAACAGCTATCCTTACAATTTGTTCATTCATCCTTCAAACTTCCTTAATACGTTATAGTTACATAACACCTATGCGAATTAATTTAATGAAAACATCCTATTTGTTTCTTTGTTTCAAACTCATTATCTATCTTGTAACTTTATACACGTTACTATCATATTATTAACACATTCGCGACCGGCAATTTTTTTCAGTTTCTAATGCTGAGTACCGGCGAAAATAATGATATTGTAAAGCTGGTTGCCGCAAACTTATATCGTTAAAACAAAGATAGTTATAATTAGACTGCGGATTTTTATGCATTTATGACAAATTAAATACGACTAAAATATACAAAAAGAACATAATATAAAAATATATCTAAAATAGCCAAAGTATGGTATTTGTTGTAATATTTATTAATTGCAATAAATCCCTAGATAGGTTTTCCTGTCTCACTTGCATTTTTGAAACTCGAAATTTGCATAAACATCCGCAGTCTAGTTATAATATTTGTTATGAACTATCAATGTTGTAATTATGTGTTCTTTAAAATAAAAAGATTTGATAATTTGTATACTTACTTTATAGGTAGATAACGGAGCATTTGTTATTACTATGCTTAGTTTATTTAGCATTATATTACATGCATTTTAGAAAAGCAGAGTGAAGACAAGTTTTAATATTTCTGTTTAGTGTGATTAGTAAAAAAACAATGAGTTTTGCGTAAAGAAACTCTACATAATTTGCTTATATAAGAAGTGTCACGACATTTTCCATGAGTATTGCAAACTCTGCAACGTTTTTGTGGATATTTTAATTTCCCAGATTGTGCAATTCTTTCCAACTTTTGTGTTGTCATGTCACCTGAAAGTCTATAAGGACTATCAAGGTGTCTCATTGAGATAGCCATTATCCAAAGCGCCTAATGTTGGCGAATTCAAAAATAGAAATTGCAGGACGTGAATTTACGTCAGCGGCAACCAGGTATAGGATTTAAAATGAGGTGAATTCACGTCAGCGGTCGCGAATGTGTTAATGTCATCAATAATTTGTAGAAAAAACACCAGGACAAGGAAAATGTTAATGCTTAGCAAAAAACCATATTGTCTTTGAATCCAATAAACCATTTTATTTATAAGACATATCAATCACTTTACGTAAAACATGATCAATCACCTCCTTCGCAAAAAGTCCGCGGAATACTAGAACTACAGGCATCATAATTATTATATTTCAATACATTGAATAAGTATTTACATTGGAAAAGGAGAAATGAAGAAGTGGAAAAGATTCCCAATTAAATAAATTAGACTTCATAAGATAAAACTGAAATATACCTATTCAACGATATACACCTTATTTTTTTGCGTGATTTCACTTTCATACGTTTCTTTTTAAATGAGGGACTTTTAAAAAATCACTTCTATGTTACTGTGAATAGAAGACTGAATTCTTCACATTTTATGTTGGCTTTCGATTTACGCGATCTTTTGAAGAATTTGTCATCCGCGTAAATCAATTTGCTACGTGGCTTTCTTATCAACTTGGAGAATTTCAAAAAAATGGGAATCAGTCATTATTTTCACCGCCTTAGCAGTTATAGCATTAATGTATTCTTTGTAAATTCGCGCACATCCGTATGCATAGAAACCTGAGCTTATTATTCTTCCACCTCCAAAGACCCATAAGAATCGTGGAGTTTAGAGAGAAAATCTAAGAGCCGCGAAGCACGTGGGCGAATGTATATATAATGAAGTTGGCACGAAGAAGTGAATTCGCGGTGCCTGCGCAAACAATTCAACTTATCTCGTGAATCAACGCTGATCCTTGGGAACGAGCTGTTCATCGAGTACCGGCTCCTATGCTATGCTGGCTACTCGGTAGAAGGTATCGAAGAGAAGAAAAAAATGTACGTTAGTCGAGAAAGCAAACGATTACGTGGTTAGCACCCGGGTGCTAAACTCTCAGCGACAAGAATATTCGATTAACCTCGTGAACTCTTCTCTGTTCTCGCTTTGCGAAAGAAGCAAACATTTTTCTTAGCATTCGGATTCCGTGGTGGTACTGTCGCGGCACTCTTTTCGGCTATACGATAGTCGGATGCAAGGTAGATTTGTCAATGTCGTTTCATTATCGCTGGATAATTGCTCGGTCTTCTCTTGATGCTTGTCATTCTTTTTATTTTCCAAATACCACATTATTTCTCGTAACCGTTGCTTAAAAGCCAAAAAATCCATTTATCTTAAACAAAATATTGGGTTGGCAACAAAGTAATTTCGGTTTTTCTATAATGCTAGTATTACGTTTAGAACGACTTCTGACAATGTTATGGTTTTTTTATCTGAGAATTGAAAATTATCAGTTTTGTCTTGGCTTAGAACGAAATTGTGTTTTATTTTGTTTGTAATTGTTTGTTTAACCCATTCGAGACGGCATCTTTTTTTGGAGACTATTTCCATTTCTTTTTATATTGACCAGTTCCTGCATTCTTGATAGTCCTGGCTCTGGGTCATTTTACGGAGAAAATTGCACACAATCTTAAATTTTATGTTGTCACACGTTGAAGATACTCTTTATCTTAAACCAGTCTCATCTCGACGACAGTTTTTTCCATACTGACTGATAATTGCAATTAAATATCATTGTACACTCGGTGTGCAATCCGCCTCGAATGGATTAAGGTGAATTTTAACATGGAGTGTAAAAATTATTCTTCAATGAAGCAGTTACCGTGTCAAACAGCGAAGTTACGGGGCCGAGGAGGTTCATTTGTCTTGTAGGATGTGGAGTCTTATGTTTATCTTTTACCCTGCTTCTATTGCTATGTGATTTGTAGAGGGATATTTGTCAAACTTTGATTCTTCGTGTTGGGCAGCGATATTAACACATTAAGGTAGTTCTAGCTGGATTCAGAACTAAAAGTATCTTTTTTCATTAGAAATGAAAAAAAATTGCGTAAGAATTAATGCATGGGCTAACTTCACAGAGGTCATTTCAATCACTTTTTAGACATTAAAAAACATCTTTCTCTATAACTATGAAGTAAAAAATTATGAAAAAATTCAATAATATTCCAAAAGCATCAAATAATACCTTGTTAATTTTTTATTAGAATCCATCAACTCGTTTTTCCATTAGAAAAATAAAAAAAGATTTTACGGACTCAGCAAAAATTTTTTTCCATAAGACCCATGTTAAATATGTTATTTTGAAACACGATTTATTCATAAACCGTGTGGACGAACTCGTTGAGATTCCGGTTATAATTATAAAATATCATGAAGAATATATTTTCAGAATTTTAAGGAAATCTATCGAAAAATGATAAGTGCCTAGAACTACCTTAAGCGCCGGCTTCATTTGATTGTCTCTACAACAAGTTGGTAAAAAGAATATTTGATATTTTATACATTTTTGCAACAATATTTTTCTCTGACCCAACGATTCTAACAACTTCTTAACGTCACATTACGTCTTTCGATAAACTAATGTAATTGACGAAGTATTATACATTCAAATTGTGGTTACTGTTAATTTACCGTTTCTTTTCGTTACATTTACAATTCAAAGTGCAAATATATTATTGAGAAACTCTCAATTTATAAGAAGACGTGGTAAAATTGCGCAGTGAAACTAGGTTCATTTGTAATCAGTGTCACGTTCCCCTCCACGCAGGTGCTTGCTACACATCCTACCATAATCTTAAAAAATATTATAATACTTGAATAACATATGTGCAAAGTTTCTAATAAATATATTATGTAATAAAAAAGTTGTTTATATTTAATTACGAGCATTTTCAATTTTTCCAAAAAATCTCCGGACACGTTGTCACACGTTGAAGATACTCTTTATCTTAAACCAGTCTCATCTCGACGACAGTTTTTTCCATACTGACTGATAATTGCAATTAAATATCATTGTACACTCGGTGTGCAATCCGCCTCGAATGGATTAAGGTGAATTTTAACATGGAGTGTAAAAACGAACATTTCTGACATATTTTACTTCTTTATTTTTCGCAAAGGCAAAACTTGACCTGGCACCATCAGATTTCCATTTATTTTGAAATTTGCAAAACTTTTTCAATGGTAAAACTTCCACTAGTGATAATAGTTCAAAATCGCACTTGGTTCAGTTTTCTGCTGACAACGGCCAGAATTTCTATAAAAGCTGAATCAAGAAGTTGCCAAAAAGATGGCAAAAGGTCATCGAAAAAATTGTTTGCTAAGACAAATTGAATTCCATTTCACGCTACAAAATCGAAGTTACTTTCTTGTCAATCCAATATCTCTGACAATGAGTAGAATTTGTAATTTGTAGGATTTTCTCCTTCCTCGTCCAATCTCTTGAAATTTCTATGATCACGTTGGGCCAGTTGGAGAGTAAGATAGGAGTAAGATAGGATTCGGTTTACAAAAATTTACAATGTGTTCTCTCGAAAAGGTATAATTGATAGCGGATCGGGGGAAACGTGTTACCGGAACGTATAATGCACGTTCTTACCATTAACGTGTTTTTTAATGAGAATTAGAAGCGATTTAATCTGTATTTCAATTGTCCGTTAAGGACAGCCGGTACTGGTTTAAAACTGAAGCGAGAGGAAAAACTTCGGCCATCTGTCGCGTACTTGAACAAAAAGAGTAGTCGTTGCTCTCGGACTGTCATCAACTTTTTTCCAGGCAAAGAGTGCCTGTTTTTCTCCGTCAGGTCGCATTATGTTGACGTCGAACCATATAAACCTCCGATACGAACGAGTTCGTCTCGTTTCTTTGCCACATTAGCCTTTTCCGCGGTTTCGAGTCGCGGTTTTTCCGCGGACGCGGAATCGTTCAACGGCCAACGATTATACGAGAGAGCGGAGTAGCTCTTCGTATCCGGGCCCTCGAATAAGACTTTGACGAATCGACTCTCGCCTTTTACAGAACGTCTAGTATTTATCGCCATGGTTTCGCGCAGGCGACAACCCGACGTGCCATTAATTAACGAAAAATCGCGTTAATTGATCGCCATCGTGATTTATCACGGGAATTCTCTCTCTCCCAGCGGATTGTTTTGCGTCGATCTCATTGCTGATTCTATGAAATTTAAATGTTAGGATATTAATTATTTCGTCGTGTTGAACGGACAAAATGTCACGCGGTTATTTAAACATCTATAAATCATGAGTCTTTCATGATCATCGTTCTTTCAACGTAAATCAAAAGCTATAGATATACTTTAAGTAGAATAGGTAATTATACTCAGACGATTCTTTCTCTTACGATCGGAGCTATCGACGACTTACTCTTTTTTTTCCCACGTACCAGTTTTACGTGACTTATCGAATACAATTCGTCTTCTCCATCGTGAGAATAACTTTTTCAAAGTTCAGAAACAAAAGGTGTGACAAAAAGATATGGCTACGTCGTTCGGTTCGTCTTTCTCGCGTATCGAGACCAATAGTTACCACCTGTCGGAAGTTCTCGCCGCTCGGTTCGAGGCACGGACAGGTAGAAAACATTGCGATAAAAGCGCCGCACCAAATACGGCCGAGTCGTCCGGGACATAAAGCTTGTTTTGAGGAATCATTAGAGGTGAAATAAAATGCGGAGCGCTCCCTGCGCTACCGTGTCCGGTTCGAACAGGCACGTATATAGCCTTATGGCACCGGTGCCTTCCACGGCTGTTCGGAGACAAACGTGTCCCTTGTCGGCAGACATGACGTAAATACGATATCTCGCGTTCGAGACAGTTTAAAAGTATTTTTACAAGTTGCTCCAATCGGCGTGTCCGAAATATTTCTGATCTTTGCGATCTTTACGGACGACGTTTAATGTTTCTTTTGTAGGTAACGGTACGCAGTTTCATTTAAGGATTTAATGTCGTTTAACATTTGTCTAAAATTTGCTATAGTTGCTCCGGGTGAAAATAAAAAACGAAAAACTGACTGAAAATTCGAGTAATTTTTCTATATTAACACTTTAACCCTTTGAGGATTAGCGACGCATATATGTGGCATGAGAAAAAATTGAATTATAATTTATCGCCCGATATTTGCACGGCAAAAATGTAGAAATTTAAATAAAACCATTGCAATATGATGCAATGACTTTTGGATTTGAAATTCCTTTTGGAACGCCAAATGAACGACTATTTTTCAATATTCAGAGATGTCTCTGTCCTCAAAGGGTTAACGACTGCACGTCTACGCAGTCAAACCTCGCCAGGGGCCGGCAGTATTTTTGAAGAATTAATTTCAAAAAAGTTTATTAAAACTAAGAGAAAAGTAAGAGAATAAAAATAAAATCAAAGACGTGGCGATGAAATACGAAGCCAATAGCAATATCCACACTTGTTTACATTCATAAATTATCACACAGAGAGTGTGGTACTGGCCAACAACCTTCGGCGGTAGCATCACACACATGTTGTGTGAGCGGTCGTTAAATTGTTAATATACAGTCGGAAACTTAACTTAAAAAAAACTGAGGTAGTGAACAAAAGTCGGAAAATCGTAAGCGAAAAAAATTCCAAGTCCTGGAGATAAGACCATTTCAGTTTACTTTCAATTTCTTTTCAGTACTCGTCGGAATTAACTGACATATGAGTTTCATATCAGTCTGTTTTGCGATCGAGTTGAATCAATGTAAAATTTCCAGTCTGACTTCAGTCTCGGCGTCAACTGAAAACTTCTTTCGTCTTGTTTCAGTCTCAATTCCGTTTGAACTTTCTCAATATCATATGTCTTCAGTACATTTTCAGATAATTTTCAGTGGCAATTATTTGTTTCGTCTTATTTCCGTTCGAAATTCGTCTAAAATCCTGTTTTCAGTCTTATTTTATTTTTTTTCCCGTCTTTTATTTTTACTCGGGGCAGCGGCGGAATGTTAAATTTGTGGTCCCTCCCCTAAATATAATTTTGACCCACAGTAAGAAAAAACGTATATCTAGTTACGTTTCTATCACCATATAATACTAATTCGATAATTTATAGAAAATAATTACAAAAAAAAACACCTGTTATATAAAATATCGTATATTCTAAGTAAAATAATTAATGTAAATTATATTTTGAAGCCATGGTTATCGTTCCAGTAAATTATGAATTCCATTATTATCAATGATCAAATTTATCATTATTATCAATTATCCAAATTATCAATTACCGTTCCAGTAAATAAAGGCTATTAATATTGTTCTGTGATTAGTAGTGTTGGAGAAATGATATACTTCTTCTTTGAATATTATGCTCCACCGTGTTGCAGTTAAATTAATATTATATTTTACAAATATACATGGAACATTTCTCAGTAGCAACAGGTTGATCGAGATCGCCAAGAATCTCCTTGTAGTGTTTTTCGAGCAATGGTAAAAATTAATTAGTCCTTCCCGATCGTATTATCCGAAGTTACCTGCATATTTGCATACCATGGATTGCTCAAAGCAGCTGCATTGTATATATAAAGTAATATACGTGTAAATATCGGTTAGGTAGGAAAGAAAGGAGTTAACGAAATTCGATATCGTAAGATTACACTCACCACGAAATATGATGCAAATTCTTGTCAATGTTCGTCTCGTGATATCTTACAGTCTCTACGCAACGGACGATGTTAATTAGGTATAATTAGATACCAGGGATATTGGAGTTCGGCTGGTCGACAAACCGTTCGAATTCGAGCGTGAGTAACGGTTGTCGTGATCGTTATCGAACGCGATATCGTTGGGCAAAGCGGGTCACACGTGTGCAGCATCGACGATCGTCTTTAAGATCGTTAACGGTTCGAACGTTCAGTTTTGTCAACTGCCCCTTACCATATATAACTATACATATCGTCGGTTAATTTATGTAAATGCTAAATTAATGTAAATGATATTTTCTAAAATCGGATCTTATCTACTCGAACTGTTCGCATTTGAATGACGATCGCATTAAGACATTTTTCTATCAATAAACTAACTCTGCACCGTTCGATCTCATTTCAATTTATTGCTGCTTAGAAATTACGATTTATTTTACCCTTCTACTTTGCATTACAACCACTCTCTGCTTCGAGTCGGTGAGAGTCAGTTAACGAGTTAACAAATATATTTGACCATTAAGGTACAACAGATTTGACCAAGAGATAGAAAAAGTAATAAGAAAGATATTAATGGGACGATGCATCGAACTAATAATCCCACCTGTCGTTTCACGACACTCACCATGAGATGCATAAAGGTGCGTATCGGCGAATCCCCTACGCGTGGAAAGGTGTGCGCATCGATTCTCCAAGCGAGACTAAGAGAAGTTTACCCTTTCGCAGTGTCGTTCGAGGCAACGAAAAATCATTTGATAGTGCCATAAAATCACGTTGGCATTTATTGCCGCGCGTCTTGCGTTCACCGTGCGCAGTCCATTTGTAAAACAAATGCGAACTCGTTCCTGGGCTCGTTGCCGCCTATGGTTGCCGCTTGTTGTCGCTCGTATGTCCCTTTCACGATCACCGGTGTACAAAAATTTAAAGGATATATATACGTTTTACGATCGTCTACAAATCGTCCCGTTTTGTCGAAAAATACTTTTTTTTTTTATTCTGTCTTCAACGATGGTGAGTTACTTTGCATACATAAAGACGTTATTTCAGTCTGACGGATGTCGAATAGGATGGTCAGTTTAAACAAAATCTACGGGATATTTCTGAGGTTCTAAAAATAGTGTTATTTTTATGACACGGGAGAATAAGAACGCAATTAAAAATTGCGTGAGAGGAAAAACCCAGATTGATTCTATTCCATCAATGTGTCTGGTGTATGGGGTGCTCCGTAGTAATCGACAGGTCGATCAGGAACAGGTGGGAAAATACGAATAAAAAGGAGTAAACAAAAATTGCTACTAATTTCATGTTTTTTAGAAGTCAATTTTAACAAGTTTAACCCATTCGAGATGGATTGTACAGTGTGCGTGCACACGCTGTATACAATGAGAGTGAATTGCAATTATCAATCAGTGGAAAAAGAAAACAACTGTCGAGATAAGACTAGTTTAAAATAAAAAGTATCTTAGAAGTGTGTAAACATTACATTTGGTAATGGGTTCAATTTGGTCCCTAAAATGCCTGACCCAATGCCAGAACCATCAGGAATGCAGGAAATAGTCGATATAAAGCGAAGGGTATAGCCGGATAAGGACGGCAAAAGTGCCCCCAAAGATAAATAACCTTGAGGCATACCGTTCGATAGGGCTCTTTGGAAAAACCCTTTCTGCAAAGTTTTAACCCGGTACCCCTACCGTAGAGGTAGTTATGGGGTAAAACTTGTTTTTCGGTTTTTGCTCGATTTCTCCCGTTTAGCTTGATAAAAAATCCTGAAAAAAATCACAGATGTTGTAGCCAATGGTGTGCATACATTGGAATTTTTTCAGATTTTTTGGCTGGAAAACCGATTTTTTAAAAATCAAAAAAGTTTATAAACATTGATTTTTTATTGAAAATATGAAGTGAACACTTCTATATTTTTACATATAGTTGCACAGTACCCCAATTAATAATTCTGTAATTTTTTTCGATTTTTTTGCCAGTGACAAATCAGTCAAAAAAATTAAAAACCAACAATTGTTTATATTTTTTGCTAAATTATTGATGTGACCACGTTTATATTTTCACAGTTTCTCAAGTTTGCTATAAATAATTGACTGTAATTTTTTCAGATTTTTTGCAACAGTGTATTATACCAAAAAAAATAAAAAAACTCTAATGGAATCTCTGAATGGTCCTCAAAAAGTTGCACCGTTTCGAATGGGTTAAGGCCAATTAATTTCTTATTCCCATATTCAGAAATACAACAGTAAATCAAAGCGGACCATATCAATTAACCCCTTGCCGTACAATAACGAGTGGTACTCGTGACGCGATAAATGAAGTAGTCAATTTCGAAGTGCTCTAAAAATTATTTTATCAAAAATATAAGTGCATCCTGATAAAATAAAATTAATTCTATGATATTCGATATTACGTTAAGTCATTTACTATATCCTAAATGAGGGGCTGCATTGTTATTTTAATATTTATTTCAGACTCATTGCACATTTAATTACAAAAGAAATGCCACGGCAAGGGGTTAACTCAATCCTTACAAATATTTACATGATCTCAATCGATAATACTTTTAAGTGACACCAAAAGGAAGTATATTTTTCGATTTCGACTAATACCCTCAAGAATTATTCCTATATCAGGAATTACGGAACACCGTGTATGATACACGAACGATCGTGTCTAGACGTCAAGGCTCTGGTAAACATGTCTGCCTAGTGTTTACTGTTTTGCGCGGACTTTCATGATCTGCATTATTCAGGATCGAAAATGAGGTGTGTGTTTTTTTTTCCTTTTTTTTTGGTGAGTTTAGCCCATAAAAGTGACTGAATCGGTGCGAGTTCCCAGCACGAGGCGACCATTTATTATCGGAGACAAAGGTTACGATCGCGGGCCGACAATGGTTGTAAGTGCGCGCTTCCAATGGCCGTCGAAGACAATGCCCGAAGTCGGCTTAATGTCAGAAGGGCGAGCAATGCATAATTTATTAAGCCGGTTCTCGTTTCACGCCGCAGCTTCTGCACTATCCAGAAACCGTCCGAACCTTATAAGTCCAGAGAGATCAACTAGAGAGACTGACGTCTTCTCTTTTAAGCCGCTTTGCATAATTCTTCTTTCCAAGATTGGGATATTCTTCAATGAAGCAGTTACCGTGTCAAACAGCGAAGTTACGGGGCCGAGGAGGTTCATTTGTCTTGTAGGACGTGGAGTCTTATGTTTATCTTTTACCCTGCTTCTAT
Source organism: Cerceris rybyensis (assembly GCA_910591515.1). NCBI lineage: Eukaryota > Metazoa > Arthropoda > Insecta > Hymenoptera > Crabronidae > Cerceris > Cerceris rybyensis. The sequence continues at coordinate 21,605,454 of OU342790.1, forward strand.
TGCTATGTGATTTGTAGAGGGATATTTGTCAAACTTTGATTCTTCGTGTTGGGCAGCGATATTAACACATTAAGGTAGTTCTAGCTGGATTCAGAACTAAAAGTTTCTTTTTTCATTAGAAATGAAAAAAAATTGCGTAAGAATTAATGCATGGGCTAACTTCACAGAGGTCATTTCATTCACTTTTTAGACATTAAAAAACATCTTTCTCTATAACTATGAAGTAAAAAATTATGAAAAAATTCAATAATATTCCCAAAGCATAAAATAATACCTTGCTAATTTTTTATTAGAATCCATCGACTCGTTTTTCCATTAGAAAAATAAAAAAAGATTTTACGGACTCAGCAAAAATTTTTTTCCATAAGACCCATGTTAAATATGTTATTTTGAAACACGATTTATTCATAAACCGTGTGGACGAACTCGTTGAGATTCCGGTTATAATTATAAAATATCATGAAGAATATATTTTCAAAATTTTAAGGAAATCTATCGAAAAATGATAAGTGCCTAGAACTACCTTAAGCGCCGGCTTCATTTGATTGTCTCTACAACAAGTTGGTAAAAAGAATATTTGATATTTTATACATTTTCGCAACAATATTTTTCTCTGACCCAACGATTCTAACAACTTCTTAACGTCACATTACGTCTTTCGATAAACTAATGTAATTGACGAAGTATTATACATTCAAATTGTGGTTACTGTTAATTTACCGTTTTTTTTCGTTACATTTACAATTCAAAGTGCAAATATATTATTGAGAAACTCTCAATTTATAAGAAGACGTGGTAAAATTGCGCAGTGAAACTAGGTTCATTTGTAATCAGTGTCACGTACCCCTCCACGCAGGTGCTTGCTACACAGCCTACCATACTCTTAAAAAATATTATAATACTTTAATAACATATGTGCAAAGTTCCTAATAAATATATTATGTAATAAAAAAGTTGTTTATATTTAATTATGAGCATTTTCAATTTTTCCAAAAAAATCTCCGGACACACGCGTTAGTTCTTACAAAAAAAACCCGATCAACAATGTGTTAACATTTTTTTCTTTTCGTTTTAATGCTAGAACTACCGGCTTTGTATTTATTATATTTATTTATCTTTTATACTAAATAAGTACTTTGGAAAAAAAAGGAACCAATAGGTCAAAAAATATCCAATTAAGTAATTTTTGTTTTATGAGATAGATGTGGAATATTTGCTGTACTTCTATGTTATCTATTTGGACAGTTTTTAGAAAAAGCCGGAAATTGGTCATCTTGATTGTCTTTATAGTTTTTGTGTTAACACTAGAACGACCAAGGCAGTTAAAATAACTGATACAGTTTTTTCTAAAAAATTTTCAAGTTTATAAGGGAGTCGTAGGAGAAATATTCTACGTTAATCTCAAAGAACATAAATCACTGAATCAGTCATCTTCTCCACCTTTCAATTTTGTCTTAGCAAAGTACTTATTTACTGTATTTAAATATAATAGATTTAACGCCGATGGTTCTAGAGTTAAGTGCTATCGACATCTGGAACCAGTTCTAGATAGCTTCCGGTGATATGCACACCATTTAGAAAAATTCTTGCAGGGGTGATGGGAATCTGGCCTCAGGTCTATTAATATTGAGGCTCCGATCCTTTAACACCATACTCACCATATCTCCAACATGAACCGTTCGATTGCGAACGCCGTGTATATACGATATGATGAGGTACCTGTTTGATTAATTACAAAGAGTGTGTAGGGTGAGAAATTGTAATGCGAATTAATTGAAGTCGAAAAAAATTAAAATTGTTCATCCTCTATAGGACGATTGAAAACAAATGTCAGTAAAGACGATTCCTAAAACTGATTATTCTTTCAATATATTGAGTTGTCGGAAAAGTCGTGACGCAATTTTACGAACAAGTGGCGGTCGATCATTTTTCAATGCACTAGAGTCATTCACATCTATATTATCACTATATCATTTAACAGCTGGCGATTTCAGCGCCATTTTAAAGAAAAAATTGAGTTATATCGTTGATTTTTAGAGATTTTACAGTAAGAGTAAGATGGAAGACCAAAGTGCGCATTTTCGCCATACTTTGCTGTTTTACTTCAGTAAAGGGAAAAATGCGTGTCAAACTTGTGAAAAATTGTGTAAAGTTTACGGTGATGATGCACTACAGGAACGTCAGCGCCAACGATGTTTCACAAAATGTGGCCCAAAAACGGTCTTGGTACCGACATGGTAGTCCGCTTCGAACGACATCGAAAGCAGACATGCATCAGAGAAAAGCAGTGCTCTCAGTGTGGTGGGATTTTAAAGGTGTCGTATTTTTCGAGCTCCTCCCAAGGAACCAAACTATTAATTCGACTGTGTACTGTCGGCAATTGGACAATTTGAACGAATCGATCATCCAAAAACGTCCAGAGCTTGTTAATCGTAAAGGAGTGGGGTTTCATCACGACAACGTGAGGCCACACACAAGTTTAATCACACGTAAAAAATTGGTAGAGTTGGGATGTGATGTACTGTCACATCCAGAATACTCTCCCGACCTTGTACCATCAGATTTGCATTTGTTTCGTGCTCTACAAAACTCCTTGCGTGGTGTATCTTTTAATTCCGATGAGGCGGTAAATCAGCACGTTGTTCAGTTTTTCGCTTATAAAGATAGGTCCTTCTATGAACGAGGAATTATTATATTAAACGGACAATATATCATTGATTGATCTTTGTTCTCTATATAAATAAATGACTTTAAAATACATACAAAATATGCGTCATGACTTTTCCGACAACCCAATAGTTACTTTTATGGGTATTTTCTTGAATATCTTTCCATACCAAAAGCAAGTACATTTTTCACAAGACAAATAGAAAAAATTGCCTAACTTTATATAAAATTACCTTAGATTAAACCATCATTGAGAACATTTAGACAATCGTCACTGTTGTACCCATCCGGCGTACCCCGGTTGAAAAGCGCAGCAGTTAAAGGGTTGATGTTTAATGAAACGCAGCAGGAAGAGTGGGTAAGTTATTGAGAGGATGTTATTCTTATTGTTTACCATTACGAATGCGACATTTGAAAGAAGTCTAGCGTGTACTGAATACCCACAAAACTCAAGTAGAAATGAATTAATGGTACGAGTTGTTAAGCCAGACGAAAGCGCGCCGAAAGGAATGGGGTGGTTGTAAGACTTACGGCAAACCGCGGCCGCAAATTAATTAAGGTGGTCACAATTAACAGTAATGAAAGGGAATGTTTCAACTGCCTCTTTTTAAGAATCCGGCTTCTGCCGGGCACGTTCCTTAATCGCAATTAACCGACTGCGAAAGTAATTAAGACCGAGGACCGTCGCCGGCGAGTGTAGAAATGAAGAAAAGGTTCGGTCGTGATGAAAAAAAAAAAGAAAGAAAAGTGAATAAGACGGTCGTCCGCAGGAACCCTGTAATTAAGGTGTCTTAATTGGACGCTTTCGCCTGCCAATTATTCTTGAGATTCCCTCGAGGAGTGGCGTGCCTGTCAACCCTATCACCGAAACTGGGTCATTGCGTTCGACGGCTTATCAAAATATTTTCGTGACGATGATTGATACGCGGAAGCATACGTTTATTATTATTTTCCTGCTTCTTTTTATCGTAACGACGATACACATGATGAATCGTATTATAAAAGTTTGATTACATATTCAAAAAAACTGACCACGTTGATATTTATAATCTGACAGACTGGTCGTATCCACATCGCTGCGTTAAGTTCCTGAATTTTCTGATTATCTGCTAAGAAAAAGTATAACCTTCTGATTTTAATGAATCTTGAATATTTTGTCAAGATCATTGTCCTATCGCAAAGTTGTTATTTGATCTTTAACCTTCCTTTCTAAATAATCGAGTTAGGATTATAGTTAGAATGTTACATGAGAATTTCTTTTGATTAATATGAGTTATGGTTCTGACAAGTATTTAATATGAATTTGCATGATATTAATAAATGAGCTGTTTACGATATTGTAGGTTACTGTCATTAATCTAAACACACCCGGTAAGTGTTTCTGGTAGGTCAAAGGGGCAAGTTATACTTACAGCAGCTGCGTGACATTTTACGTTTAACCGGTAGATAGAAAAGCAGGCAATAAAATGTGGGTGGTACGGTGCGCGATATTTACCCGGCATCAGATAAATTTATCCTACCTACAATTACATCACCGAGAAAACACGAATCGGCCATCCCTGTGCTCGTAAAACACGTCTGCTAATCGTTGCATTCGCTCTTTTCGGAACGGGTTCCACCTTAATTGCAAGTATCGTCGTTAATTTATCGTAGGTGTGCAAAAACAGTGGAATCTTTTACACTTTGTTTTTGCTGGTGTGTTGTGTCTGAACTATTTTATTTAGAAAAATACATTTTTTTCATAATTACAGAAATAATAAAATACATTTGCAGACCTTAATCGTCTTCGAGTTTCCACTGTATACGGTAGAATATAATTTTTAATATTATAAATAGTATTACAATTGCAATATATATATTATTACAGTTATTACAAATCTTATTTTGAGTCTTTTCGTTTAAAAATGACTTCGTGAATCTGTTAACACGTTCAACGCCACCGGTATTTCGCTAACTCCAATATTTCTACTAAATTGAAACTTTTTCTATTAAAATCATATTTTTATAAAGCAAAAACTCTAAAGATATGGATATATAAATATCCAACAGACGTCTATCTTTTTAACGCCAATATTAAAATATTAAATATGTTAGAAAGTTCATAGATATTGAAATTTCAACGTTACATGAAATTTCATTGAATTCAATCGCGCCGATCATTGGTGACCCCCATGGAAGTGAATCTGTTAATAACGCAATTTCATTGTCACTTCATACGTTAAGAGAACAAAGAAAGACCGAAGCGATGGTCGAATAAAGAAAAACATTCCTCTCCAAACCCCTTTGTACTTTGAGCGAGTATCTGCCCTCTCTTAACTCGGCTAGGTCGTTATCATCAAACGAATCACATCCTGGGTGGATCCTCTTCTCTCGGTCCTATCATTCGCATCTGTTTTTTCTCGGAATTGAACAAAAAGAGGGCGAAGGTCACGAGGAAACGATATTTTTGGCGGGTTTAACCCGTCATCGCGGTAGCTGAACAGGTTGTTCAACCCTTAAAAGAAAGACAAAACCATGGCGGCGAGTCCTACGAAACATAAAAAAGAATTCGCACGCCTAAACGTCCTGGCCTCTAATTAAACGATAAACGGCGTTACATCCCCGACCGGAAATACCGTGGATCCGGTGGAGGAGGCAGAGTTCAGATAAATCCTCGGCCGGCCGAGATTTGCATTCTTTTATTTTACCGGACACGCCAAACAAAGCATAAACACGGTGTCGAATGACAGAGTTCGTTACACGCCAGAATTATAGCTTCCTTTCTCCTCTTTTTTTCGGAGGAATTTCCAACTTTTCTGGTAATTAGCTTATTTGCTCATTCTCATCTTCCATTTTCCATTTAAATAAATGTATCCACTTAATCTTCTACCGGATAATTCGTAACAATACATTCGTTTTAACTCGATACAAGATTACCATACATCCTTACATATCATCCTGTAATGGCGAATAGGACTATTCACGCATCCGAAATTCACCAAACAAGAGAATATGTACTTTCGTGAATTTCATATTCAAGATTTCGACTTGTTTGAACAGCGATTGGGTATGACTTTGGAATAAGTGTAAATGATGAGAACTTGTGGGTTTTTGAAGTAGAATTAGGAATTGAGCTTGTGATTACTATGAATTGAACTAGGAATGAATTTTTATGAGTTTTTATGAGAGAACCGTGAGAGCAATTCGACATATGAGAGATTAGTTATAATTTTTGGTGGAAAGTGACATAGGGTTTTTAACATGTTGACTGGCGCAATGGTCATTGATGACCGGCGCAATTGCATACAATATGTAACTTTTTAATTGCAATATTTATAAATTTTCTAACACATTGAGTATTTAAATATACTTATATGTTAAAAAGATGAACTTTTTCTGTCTGTCTGTCGAACATATTAGGGCTACCGAAAATTAATCAAAATTGGAGAAGTGAAAACGTAATTGGAAACATTTTTCAACAAAAAATCGGAGGACTTTTTTAGAAAGGGAAACGAAAAACTACCTCTACGCTAGTAAAAAGTGTTAGAAAAGTACGGAAATTATTTTGTTGATTAGTATTTAAGACTTCTTTAATAAATAAATGTTTTTTGCCAGCAAACAAAAATTTGATTACTTTTCGGTATCTATCAGTACTTTTAAAGTGTCTGATATGTAAACATGTGATTTTCATAAAAAAGGTTTCACAACAATTGAAATGGTAAAAGTACCGAAATACTAAACTACCGAACTAGCGAAATAGGAAAGTGGCGTTTAACGTGTTAGGCTTTCGGAAAAGGAGTACGACTAGATGACGGTGTTTGGAAGTTGAAAGATCAGGATGGAAAAATAGAATGTCTGAACTTGGAGCAGTGAATCAAAGATTATGGAACGGCGGATGATGGCAGAGCCGTAGTATAAAATACTCTTTTTTATACAATATATGCTAAAGTTATCTTATATACTATTGAGTTGTCGGAAAAGTCATGACGCATATTTTGCATGTATTTCAAAGTCATTTATTTATATAGAGAACAAAGATCAATCAATGATATATTGTCCGTTTTGTTCGATGACCTTTTGCCATCGTTCAGGTAGTTTCATAATTCCTCGTTCATAGAAGGACCTATCTTTATAAGCGAAAAACTGAACAAGGTGCTGATTTACCGCCTCATCGGAATTAAAAGATACACCACGCAAGGAGTTTTGTAGAGCACGAAACAAATGGAAGTCTGATGGTGCAAGGTCGGGAGAGTATTCTGGATGTGACAGTACATCCCATCCAAACTCCACCAATTTTTTACGTGTGATTAAACTTGTATGTGGCCTCACGTTGTCGTGATGAAACACTACTCCTTTACGATTAACAAGCTCTGGACGTATTTGGATAATCGATTCGTTCAAATTGTCCAATTTCCAACAGTACATAGTCGAATTAATAGTTTGGTTCCTTGGTAGGAGCTCGAAAAATACGACACCTTTAAAATCCCACCACACTGAGAGCAATGCTTTTCTCTGATGCATGTCTGCTTTCGATGTCGTTCGAAGTGGACTACCATGTCGGGACCAAAATCGTTTTCGGGCCACATTTTGTGAACCATCGTTGGCGCTGACGTTCCTGTAGAGCATCATCACCGCAAACTTTACACAATTTTTCACAAGTTTGACACGCGTTTTTCCCTTTACGGAAGTAAAACAGCAAAATATGGCGAAAATGCGCACTTTGGTCTTTCATCTTACTCTTACTGTAAAATCTCTAAAAATCAACGATATAACTCAATTGTTTTTTAAAATGGCGCTGAAACCGCTAGTTGTTAAATGATATAGTGATAATATAGATGTGAATGACTCTATTGTATTAAAAAATGATCGACCGCCACCTGTTCGCAAAATGCGTCACGACTGTTCCGCCAACCGAATAGTAAAAGATGGGAGGGTACATTACAATCCGTCTTATTTGCACGTTTGAAATATTGTCTACACATGCCTTCGAACGTGCAGATAATAACCGCGCAGTGTTTGCTGAAAGAATTGTGCTCTCAATCCAGCCGTTTCTCTTTTCAACTCCTGTAAACGAATCTGGTGGATCCTTGGCAGGAGATAGGTATCTGGATTCATTACTGCGTATAAAATACGAGATTAATTGCCACGATACTTTTTTTTTCTTCTCTTCCCTCCCGACTCGAGACACTGGACACCCTTTTCGAGTTCTATTCATTGTCTACGCGAGTCGGAACGATATCGAGATGGACGAACGGGCACACGTTCCAGTTCGACGATCGCGATTTCAACGATGACGCTCTTGATTCTACGATCCTCGGGAAAGACGTCCTTCGTGAGGCGCACCTGCCGCCTCGGATCTTATTTCATGATATCAGATCGTCAGTGCAAAGCGCCAATTTTTAAACAGTGCTCGGTAAAACGAAAACATCACGCAATCTAGCCGTCTGGAAGACATAGAAATTAATGTGGGACTGTGGAGAAATGAAAAATGTCTGTTGCAACACTGACTTTTATTACGGCTTGGAGTATTAATATATTTGGACATTTAATAATTAGTGTTGAATTTCATAGATGTATTTTATTTGTTGTGTTTCGTAGCTGTTTATTATCAGATGGTGATATGAGAATAAAGGGTAAAAGTAGGATTGTGAATTTTTTGAAGGGCGGAAATGACCTTTTGCTAATGTAAGGAGTATAATGCGAATGTGCAATGAATACGTTCTCATACGATGTGCAGGTATAGCAGTCGAATAGCATGAAGATAATTATTTAATGATAATGTACTTTGTAGTAGTCCATATTTTAAGACTTATCGTGTTACTCTGCTCGACGGACATGTGATTCTTCTAATTAGCGTGACACCGCGTTCATCGCGCAATAAGGATAAGGAAGATTGGTTTTGGCGTCAGTTTTATGGAGGACGAGACCAGATGGCAGTTTTATGAGTGTCGAAACGTACATTTTCGATGACTCTTATGGTCCATATTTAATCACCATGATAAAATTTTATTTCCTTACGACCTCTTATGTTGCAATTCATATGAACACTCTGATCAGAAAATATTTGAAGTCATTTTATCAATGAATTCTGATAATATATTGCAATAAAGATTATTTTATGATCACAAGAATATTTTATCATTCAAAACTGTCAGAAAATTCTCACCATACAATTAGGGGACTTCATGAATGAGAGAAGAATACAAGCATCCAAAGTGTTGAGAATTTCCTGAAAAAAATTACAAATCGATGAAAAATGTTTAATTCTTAGTACTTTTAGTACTATAGTAGTACTCAAGCATGGCTCGACATCACATTTTGTTGTACCAATTTTAATGTCGACCTAAACTCGACTTTGTACGCCGCAATTCTTAAAATGATAGTAACAATGCTAATGATATAGTAAAGACGATTTTCCTTGTAATTCAACTTTTTACTGAGATCTCATTTTTTAAATATATTTTGCAAATTAGTTAAGGAGTTGTTTATTGGTAACAAAAAATTAAGGAGCGCAAAGGGCTGAGGAAAAGACACCGACAATGAATAACAGTAAGTGGAGATGCAAAATATCGATCTTCATAGATAGAACTGAAGAAAACGATGGGGAAAGAGGTAAAAGGCTGCTGAAGGAAACGGCAATTTATCGAAGAGAGCCGGTGGCTCTAATATACCATAATAGATATCCTATCGGTTGATTGGGGTACTTCACGGTTGCTAGCGCAACCCTAAATGCCGCGGTGCAACCTGAACCTCAGAGCTTGAGTCGGCGGATGCGTACTATTAGAGGCTCTGTGCACCGTTTTACTGCACAGTAAATGCAGGTATAAGGCGCGACTTTTAAATTCACTTACATCGCACAGCACAGCGGAATTAAAACGCGAACTTTATTGCGCCCGACCGGTTTTCTGTCTCGTTTCGCATCTTCAGCCATTACCCTCGGGGCGAAAGTAGAGAATGGCCATCGTTCGCATGGAAGGAAGCCGGAAAAAGGAGAGTACAGCTTCTGGACGAGAGCAGCCTTCGTGATGAGGATGGTAATAGAGAATGATAATGATGGGGGTTATAAAAGGGTGAGAGGTCATACTTGGAGAAATAAAGTTACAATGGTCTTTTCCAATAATATTATATTTCAAGGCGACTGTGAATTTTTGAGGGTTAAAACGATTGATCTATGGATTATTTTTCATGATTAGAGACATATTAGCAATGTAATGTCCAGGTGTCTCTCCTACAACACGGTTTCGCTATAACACGATTCATAAATTGCGAGATCCCTTCTACAACACATCCTGTAACACGGTTTCGTTCTAATACAATAAAAAAATTACAGAAACCCTTATAACACGGTTTAGCTCTAACACGATAGTATAAATTGCAGGAACCCTCTTATATATAGATCTGCAACAAACAGTTTTGCTCTAACATGACGAGAAAATTGCGAAAACCTTTCTACGACATTGTGCTTTTATAGCACTGAACAATATGATTTTTCTTTAACATATTTAAAATCTAAATTGCTAATATTAAGAAAGGTAATATTAATAAAGTATAATGTCTTTAGATGAAAATATATAAACAAATTACAATTTACTCATTTGTAATTCTATTTCGATGATAAAAGAAGAGGTCATGTACACGTTATCCGCGCCCAGAGACTTCCTGTTTCAAAGGTTTGAAATTTTAAAAAAATTTTTATTTTTATTAAGTTTTCGGAACGTACCCCCATTTTTGTATTGGTTGTTAGTCTCATATAACACGGTTTCCCAGAACAAGGCGTTTTCTAGGAACCTATCCACCGTGTTATAGGAAGGTTACCTGTTCATTATTTGAATCTCTTTGATTATGACGATGATAAGGGAGGCAAAGAAAGTGAAGTGTTTTATGGCGCTTGTTCTCCATAATGGAGTGGAGAACCATTTTGATGACACTAAATCCGTCGTCGAAATGGCGATAGAGTATATTCTAAAGTCTAAAGTGTAGATATTCCAGAAACAGAGTGAAGTATCTTCTACCATCTCACATTCCTACTCTCGAGAAATCTCTGTAACTACTGGAACTTTGATCTCTTGTAATTACATAATTATATACGATATACATCGATTCCATCTCTTCAAGTCTACCGCCGACACTTACCTTGTCGAGATCGATATTTCGATCACTCAAGATCCTGTAATCTATATGCAAAGTGATAAAAATCCTTCAATCTTCGATGAATAGAATTAATCAAACGATCGCAGATATACAACGTCCATAACGTTTTATTCGATCACATTTCGTCCTGAGTTCTATTATCGTCAAGCTTTAAAGTTTCTTATACACACTTCCGGTTTCCAAGCGCTATAAGATGGATTTATGTCTAAGCGTGGGCAATATATTACGTGGACGTCCAATAAATATCAAGACTCTTCATTTACCTGCAGAGGCAATATAGTTTCCAAGATCCAGCCAATGATCGCTCTAGAACAATGGCGCGAACGTGTAGCCGCGAGTTACGCAAACGTGGCACAAATTTCGCAATTCGTATTACGCTCATACTCGCAGATTTGTGGGTGGAGTTACACTGTCGAGATGTTGTACGCTTCATGAGAAAATGGCAGATCCGTATCTCGTTGAAGGCAGCAACCGCGGCAGTTTCGTAGGTTACTTACGAGACACGGTTTTACCAGATCGTACAAACGTCACGACGTAAGCCTTGTACGAAATAACGTGCCGCTCCTGACTTCTTCGCCCACGGGACTTATTTTTCAGTGTTAACATCAATCTGCCATTCGCTTGGTAATGTCGGCTACGTGGGCGATACCATTGACGTAGCCATAAGCGCTTCTAATTCACTCCTATATTTAACGACGATCCGATGCGTTTAAATATTAAAGATGTTGTTTTTCTTTTCTTAAAAATATCCCTATCATCGCTGTCATCGCTGGACCTTGCAAAAACATAGAATTTTCTTTGAAAACGTTCTAATTTTTTCAACATTTTACCAACATGATTGACTGACAATAGGGTTGACTGATTTATTTATATGACTTTTGAAAATTGTTCGGATGGAAGAAATATTCATGGACCAACGTTTTGTAATAAAATAAAGATGAAATGCAACATGTGAGGAAGTTGAACGTGATTTCATAAGTTACATGTAACTATCATTTCACTGGAAGACTCTCCGCCATCGGGAGCCTTTGAAAACATATTTAAAGCAAAGTAATGTCAAAGAATATAGTTTCTCTTGGTAGAGTCATATATCGTAACTATAATATTCGTGATATCGTTCTCGTAACGTCCAGCACGTAATGGTAATGGCTTACTCGAAAAGGGTAGTAAAAGTGCCATATCTCTTTGCTATTTGCTCTTCGAAATTGCAGCTTCCCTGCACGATACGCGTGTAATCGTATGTTTTACTTTATAGGGATAATATTTCGAGTGTTGAGATTTAAGTAACAATAATTATCAATATTTATTTTCATGATCGAATAAATGAAATTCAACGGCCATATACATCGTCTTTTATGGTGATGTTGGTGTAAAATCCGGTTCCATTTGTCGGTAGACGGAGATCTTCATTGACGATGGACGATCCGATGATACTCGTAGGGTAAGGAAGAGTGTAACGGGGATGTAACGACAGCGGAAATAACAGGAAGTCGTATAAAACGACCTTCTGCCATGGTAGCTATAACGCAGACTCCTTGGTGTAGGCAGATAAACGTTACACTCATTTAACCAGCGAAATACCATGAATCCGTGTGTCGTAGACGTGGATTTAACGCGGGAAATTTTATTGCTCATGCTATTATTTTTTTTTCCCCGGAGACAGGTAATACTGTTCAATTATGAAAATAACCATTCATATATGGACGGTAATTATATGGTATGGTGCTTGATAGCCGATTTGCTGGAAGATAAATGAAGGATAAAGCGCAGGAAAATGTAGAAATAAGTCTGCTTGACGGTACTAACTGGAAAAGCTTCATTAACAGTGACGCAATAGCGGATTTTACAGTTTCGAATTTATTATATACTTTAATTTCCTTGCTTCTATACGGAACTTTAATGATTAAAAAAAAATCTCATATCTTCAACCGTACATTTACGTCATTTCTCTCGATATAGCTTATGTTCCAATATGAACACTGATGAGTTACCATTTTTTTATTGAATTCCACAGTTAATCCCATATTAACTATCTGAACACCATGGGCGTAGATTACACTTTAATGAAGCAAGGCCGGTGGAGAATAATTTCAGAATTACACGGTGGATTCCATCAGTTTCACGAGAGTTACTCGAAGTTCTTCATCGAACGTGCAATCATCTTGATACATAATCAATAAGGGATAATAGCGAAAAATGATTCTACCTATTCAAGGGACGATTACTAACGTGCGTTTCAATGCGAAACTTTTTCATTGTATCGCACATTGGTTGAGCATCCATGAATGCACAACGTATCCATCAGAATGGTTACTATCGTTCGCTCGTCACGTTTTATTGCAGCCTGCCAGTAGCCAAGGTAGAACATTGATTTGCAAACTTGCCTTGAGATGGGCACACCTTTAGTTGGCACATATACCACGGTATACATGCGGCTAGTTCATTTATCTTGATCACTCGAAATGACTTTTATTTCTCATAGAATAAAAGAATTCTGGCGGCAAAGATTTCTTTCGTTACAAAATTGCATTCAATAACACGCCGAGTTTTCTATGGTTCATTGTACTCTTACGGAAAAAACTGACATTAAAGTACGTTTCAGGTTGCCTCAATAATTATTGTCTCTTTAGGGGATATTAACACTACAACTACCGGCATCAAATCCAACATATTTTAATAAATTAAATAAGTACTTTGAAAAAGGGGGAATCAAGCGGCGGAAAATTTGATCGATTGAGTTAATGTTTATTGATATAGACGTAGAATATTTATTCTATGACTCTTATATAAACTTGGAGAATTTTTTGAAAAAATTGTGTACCAGTCATTTTAACTGGATTGGTAGTTCTAGTGTTACATTGTTAATTTTGTTGTATTAATATTTTATTTAGGAAGACTTATTGCGCGTTCGGAGTTTTAACCCTTTGAGGACGATGGACGCATATATGTGCTCTAAGAAAAAATCTGATTATAGTTCATGGGCGCATGTACACACAGTTGAAGTTGAAAAATTGAAATATAACCGTTGAAATGTGTCTCTACAAATAGTAATTTATAATGTTTATATATTAATACTCTGACTTTCCGATAAAAAGGTGGTTTTTGATCGCCAAGTAAACGATTATTTCCCAATACTAAAAAAAGACTCCGTCAATAAAGGGTTAAGAAACTTAAAGTTTACGCCGTCGCTGGATGCAGACTTTCAGCGATTCTGCACAATTTTGTGATTTTGGTAATACACTGACGTTTTATAGGTTTATGAAAGTGTCATGGGAGGTTCGGATGGCCTTTCTTATCGTGCTAAAGATTTCAAAAGGGCGATCGCTTTTCTGGTGACTCCCGTTAGGACTAAAGATCTTCGAAATATGTTTTGATGCAAAAACGATACTGCACAATTCTGTGATTTTGGAAATACACTGGCGTTTTATAGGTTTATGAAAGTGTGATGGGAGGTTCGGATGACCTTACTTATCTTGCTAAAGATTCCAAAAGGGCGATCGTTTTTCCAGTGACACCTGTTAGTACTACAGATCTTCGAAATATGTTTTGAAGCAAAAACGATACTGCACAATTCTGTGATTTTGGAAATACACTGGCGTTTTATAGGTTTATGAAAGTGTGATGGGAGGTTCGGATGACCTTTCTTATCGTGCTAAAGATTCCAAAAGTGCGATCGCTTTTCTGGTGACTCCCGTTAGGACTAAAGATTTTCGAAATATGTTTTAAAGGAAAAGCGACATAAAATCAGAAGTGAATGGTATTTCCTGTTTGGAGCGTGAAACACGTTTAGCAATATGATAAATCTTGATAAATTTATTTGAATATAGAATATTAATAAACTTTGTGGTATTGGAATATCGTAGGAAATAATGTAATGTGATATAGAATCAACTTATGTCATTGAATAATAATAATTATGATATATTAATAGGTCTGTGCGAGTTAATAATTAATTTCTTAAACAAATACAATGTTAATACGTCGCGTATAAAAATGAAGTTGATAATACGTACGCATTAATTTGCCCATTCGTACAACTTCAACCGATACGAATTTCTCGATGTCGAAACGATCTTCTATGAATTCTACTTGTGTGGCAAGAAGAGATCGTGCGCACACAGAGTACGAATTAGCTATTTGCTACGGTGCCGCGTTCCTTCGGCACTTTAACCTCCTCATTCTTTTACCTTCTAGGCATACACAAGCTCTTGCCCCAGAAATCACAGTGCTACAGTGTGGCTGGGTTTATATTATCGAAATTGCTAGTGTACGTTTAAATGATACTGATAATTTCATACCGTTCAAACCTACGTATTGCAATAACACGTACTAAACGAGCTAAATGTTGTTTAAAAAGAAAAAAAAGTTTGCAACGATATTCATAATATAAAATGAGATACAATCTAATTCTAGTTTCAAGTTTTTCTACCGCGGAACAAAACAATTTTACCCTACTTAGATCTTTCAAAGGTAGTGAAAACGATAAGTTCTTAATCTGATCAAAAAATTCCTCTTTTCTTCCGATCCATTTTTTCCTCCGTCTGTCACTTTTTCTTCAAACATATTTATCTAACATGTCTAAATATACTTACTCTTAATTAATCGTAGGTTCATTTATAACGATAAACTCAATTAATACTTTCCACGCAAAAACGAAGATTTTCATTCTTCCTTCATACATGTTGTAACGACGCTTCATAATTAAACAACTCAAATATTACAAAATAATGTCTCTATTTTAACGGATCCAAAGTTCTCGCTGAAAGACAATTCTTTCTCTCAACTCTACTAAATCAATATTAACCTTTGCAGTTCGTTGTTATCATTCTTATAATCGATATCAAATATAGAGGAGACAATTTCGCTAGGATAATTCGTAACAATATTAGGTATATATATTTGTCTAATATACCTAAATGTACTTATTCTAAATTAATCGTCGGTAGTTCTAGCCTTAAGCTACTTCTTTTTCTATTTTGCATCGAAGCTATCAAAATTTCAACACTTTTATTACTTCCCCAACTATAAATCCGATTGATACGTTCCACGCGAACTTGAAGATTCCCACTTTTCTTTCAAACATATTTATCTAATATGTATAAATGTATTATATTTACTCGAAATTAATCGTCAGTAGTTCCAGCCTTAACACGTTCGCGGACGTGAATGCTATAGCATTCATTGCCATAGTAATGGAAAATGACATGGATGCTATAGGATTCAAATTTTAAAGCCAATTTTTATTCATTTAATTTTATACAACCTTAAGTTTTTGTAATTAATATACCTTTCAAAGTAATGACCAATTGATTCATCGTCCCGTCTATTTCTGCAGCTCACTGAAATTTTTATTATCCGTGAACGTGTTAACACTAGAACGACCAAGCAAGTCAAAATGACTTTTTCACATTTTTTTTCAAAAAATTCCCTAAGTTTGCAGGAGAGTCCTGGACTAGAAATTCTGAGTTGATCTTATAAAACACAGATTACCAAACCGATCATATTTTCCACCCCTTGATTCCTCTTCTTCCAAAGTTCTTATTTAATATATTTAAATGTAATGAATTTAACGTCAGTCGTTACTTTCACCGGAGCTATCACAATCTCAACACTTTTTTTTACCTTTCCAACGATAAATCCCATTGATACGTTCCACGCGAACTCGAAGATTCATATCATGAGACGTGTCTAAAATATTATGACACTTCTTCGCACAATTCTTCGCACGGTCTCGAAAGACTGTTCTAACTAAGACATCGAGCGAGTGATGTGCATAGGTCTCATCCAAGAGGGATTCATGTAAGTTTTCGATTCGTGGACCTTCTACGCGATGCGAACTTTATCCTGGAACTCTTTCTTAGCGTTGACGAAGAATAGGTAGCACAAAGAATAAGAAGTGGACGTAGCCGGGCTAGGGAATAAAGGAGGAAGCGTAGAAGGGTAGCGTGAGCAAAAGGAAGTGCCACGGAACAAAGAACAAAAGTGGGCGAATTCCCGCTTGGTTGAGATAAAGAGAAGGACTTGGAAGCTGGATGGAGAATAAGGAGAAGGAACTGAGAATGAGAAGGAAGAAGGAGAAGAAGAAGAAGCTGAAGAAGAAGGAATAGAAGAAAAAGAAGAAGAAAGCCGGTGCTCGCCTTGGTCCGGGAGATATTCGCCGACTAATTGAATTTACGAGCTCGCCGAGCAACCGACGTGGGTCGTGCCGGTCTTTGGACCAGATTCAGTGTCGGTACACCGCCATTAGTGACCGCTCCTCCTGGTTCCTCCAGTATTCCACGACGATAATCGTAAGTTCCGCGATCATACGGCAAACAGCCGAAAACTTCGTCGCGTATACGTGACCGTGATATTTGATACGATACCAGGTGTTCGCCTTTGGTGCCATTATGCTCCTGTTGTATTTTTGTGCTTCTGCTGGCGACCTAGTCGCCATTTTGATCCGGCTTAGGAGAATGGAAGTCGTGTGGGTTTTTTGGTGTTGAAGATTTTGTTAGAAAGTATCGAGATATTACGTACGATTCTGGTTCAATGTGTAACGTTAGTTTTGGCGATCAAAGTAGATTTTATAATCTGTGATTATCTTGATCCTGCGAAATCGATCGGTAGGAGAAGATTATATAAATTTCTCTCATATTTTGGTATTAACGACGAACAAATATTTTAAGAAGCTTCGTATAGATAGTAATAAGCGACTATGGGCATTTTTGAAATTCTTCGCATTGCTCGTGTTTTAACGACCAGGTTGAAATTAATGGTAGAACTCGAAGCGTTATATTAACTCGTAAATATAACTTTAATACTATCTCCTCGTTCATTGTCGAGACAAAACCTGTTTCTCCTATTTCAAAATGAAATTGGATGTCTTCTGTATATGCGAGGTATTTAGTGCGGATTCGAAAACTCATAATTTCCTGGCAAACTTTACAATCGTGAGCCGGTGATTGGTGCACGGTATCTCGTTTCCTGGGAATTTTTTCTCAAGTCTGTACCTTTTTCGCGATACGTAACGTGGTCGGCCTCTGGTCGCTGAGTAGATCGGTTCAATGGAAAGGAACCGGTCCTCGTTTGTTCGTGAACTCGCGCCGGCAACCGGTATAACTAACCTCCCTTAACGGCCAACGTGTGAGAGCGTAAAGTTGAAGAAAAAAGGTGCTATGGGCCACTAGCCCTTCCCTCTGTTCGATGAATACTTGTAATCCCTATTTATACAAAATTATTTCTTTCTCCATTTTGCCGTTTAACGAAAAGAACATCTTCGTTCTCCATCTCTTCTTTTCCTTTTTTACACGTTTTTTTTTTCTCTGACAGACGTTGAATTTATTTAAAAATGCCATAACATTGAAAAACTCAGTGATATTTAATGCTTTATTCAAATTCACGTTCTTTCGTGTGAAGCAAGCAGCTGGATTAATTTCTCCCAGAAGACATTCAGACTTGGCTGTTTGCTTTCCTAATGAGCACAAATAAAATTGCTTTCCCTGGAAGTGCGAGCGTTTTTGTCGCAATTTCAACATACCGTGATTTTCAGGATAGTTATGATACCGTGTGTGCGAGACTATGAAAGATAAAAGAGGAAAATGGTAAAAGCTTGCGCTGCGTGGTGGCATTTGTCGAAAAAAAAAATGCCGACATTTTTAGCACTTTCCTCCGAGGGTCTCAAAGCTCGGTGGCTCGTTCTCCATCTCTCTCTTTCTCTTTCTTTATCTTTTCTCCTCTTCATTTTTTTCTTCTTTCCTCTTTTTTTTCCATATGCCTCCGTGATTCTGAGAGTCATAACGTGGCGCATTTCGAGGTGGTGTATACACTTTTCCCTTTGTCTCTTTTACCACCCCCACCCTGTCCGAGCTTTTCCGACATTAAAGCGACGACGCGACTTCTCCGTCTTTCACAAAAGAGGCCTACGGTTGTTAAACGCTTACGTTACCGTTAATAACGATAATGGACTTGCGAGATTAAGAGAACGCGGCTGTTATAAGGAAGAAAGGAATGCGCAGCTCGGGAAGAAACTAACACGCAGCCTCCGGTGTGTTACCACTGGTGTTGCATAATTAGGGGAAACGTCATTACGCCACCAATTACCGGAGCTTCTGGATTACTATGAAAATTAATGAACACGCTTTGAATGCAAGCGACGCGATACTTTGCGAGAAGTAGAAAGCTTGTTACTCTCTTTACAGTGAGGACTGCCTCTTTTTAGTTGGTAGTACCGTCCCGAGTCGAAATATTGAACCTCGTTTGAACCTTTTACTACCCAACATTAAAAATTATTAGGTGTAAGGGAAAGTTCTGTCGTTTTAATTCGTGTGGCACCTAAACAGAGAGTTTGCGCACCAAAACAAGGCTTTTTATGTGATCCAGAGCAGTAGTCTGATGAATTCCAAGTTTGAAGCTCATTTCTGTAGAAGTTAACGTGGGATTTGTCTTGATCATACTCCATAGCATCGTCACTGACATTTAATGGCTTTCCAGATCTGGGTTCATCTTTCAAAGAAAAATCACCTGAAGCTGTTACTGCATCCTCTCCAAACACGTTACCCAATTTTTTTTGCATTCGTCGCGTCATTCCCTTTTTCGAACTCATACAACATACAATGTATTAAGTGCACTTTTTTCTTCATTCATATTGACAGTTTTACAAGTTCAAAAAAACTGATTAAAGTACGAAAAATGTGTATAAATCATCAATCATATACTGATGTAACTGTTTAAACCGGTTTCAGTCGGATCAGAATTCTTACTAAGGATCGACAAAGCATACAAGTGCACGTGTTAAAAAACGATAGAACTTTCCCTTATACCTAATAGAAGTACAAAAATACATAGGTCTAAATTCAATGTAAAATAAGATCATTTTTAGCGCCTAAAAGTGGCACAAATTACCCTTTATGCTATCTTGAGGCGCAAAATAGGGCGTCAGTTTCAACCTCCGTTGCGGATTTACATCCTATCCAGTTATTAATGTTATTATTATTCTTATCATCATTATTTATATATATACACATAGTTTTCAAAAATAAATTAGGCAAAATCACTAAAAAATAATGGATTCTTACTCGTTTCCAATTATAAGTGTACCACTATTCGAATTAGTGTGATAACTATAATTACTAGCAAATAAAAATTCATTACAACGTGATATTAAATATATATTGAATAAAAAAATTATTATTTAACCTAGAAGAAGTAACAGGTCCAATTCAGGGGATAAAGGTTTTGGTGATAGCTAACTAGGAGTATCATTTTACTGAGAAGGAGTTACAGGTTTAAATTAGGAGTTTTAGTACTGAAAAGTATCATATTAGGTTCAAATAGGAGTAAATACCATGAAAATAGATTCAATATTTCTACTCGGGATGGAAAATTGTAATACGCGATAACGTCACTTTCGTGCTAAACGTTTAAATACAATTTTGCCTATTGGATTTTAATTAGTTGGATACTTTCCTCTTGTCTTTTTGCGAATTGTTACACGAGGTGTTAACACGTTGATCGCCGTGGAGGTCACCGGTGACTGGCGCTACTGAATTCAATGAAATTTCATGTTACGTTTCAATTGCTATATTTATCAATTTTCTAACATATTGAGTATTTAAATATTTGCCTTAAGCAGACAAATATCTGCTGAATATTGATATCTATCAGAGTCTTTAAACTTTCTGCTTTATAGATACGTGATTTTTATAGAAAAAGTTTCACTATAGTAGAAATGACGAAATATCGGTTACGTTCAACGTGTTTATTTCGTTGAGAGAAATAACTTCTGTGTTCAGGCACTGAATTAGTCTACAGAAAATGAACTTTTGACACTAGATCTACGAAAGCCGATAAATTGATGGGTCCAGACTTTTTTTTAGTAAATATTTCCCTTCGTAGACAAGCAATAGGGTAGATATTTAAGTATATCTTATAATACATAAATTATTTAACTGGTAGTATATTTAAGTATAGCAGATTTATGCTCGGAAATCTAGTGTCAAGGTATATCACAGAGATATTTCAAATATGAAGCAAATGTGAAGAATTTTATTTTCCAGTTTTTTTCTACTTACCTAATGGACCAGGTTGAAATTTTCATCATGAGTCATTTTTCCTACGTGGTATTTATATCCTGGCTTCTATGGTTCACGGTATACTTAAACCTGTACATACTAACTGACAAATAGTTGAGATCTAAATATAGAAAGGGGAAAAAAGCAAGAGATTTCGAAGTTAAAATTCTAAAAGATGCATGACTGTACACTGTTGCGCGTGGAAATGAAAGAGGAAAAGAAGTACTATTAGATAAGCACTCATTGACGAAGGTAAATACACGTCGAAAATTGCTGTGCGCGTAATGGTCAGCAATTAGCGTGACGGGCTCTCCTCGGTGTGCACATCGGAAACGTTTACGTCTCGACATCTTGAGATTTCTTTGATCTTGGAATGGTACTTAGAAATTGCCGCTATATACTTTCATACACGATTATATTTCTACAAAACCATTATTATAAACTATAAAGGACATTTTAATTCTCTTCAGACGTTTTAAGAACCTTCGAAGTTTATACTTAATTTGTCACTTTTCAATTACACTTCATATTCCATTTATCTTTTACTTATATCAATTCGCCAAAGAATTCATTTCTTTGTCATCAACGGTCGAACTTAGTTGTTTGCACAATTCTCTACTTTTATAATTTAACTTGTTCTTGGTAAAAAATGATTCTCAGTTCTTAAACTTGAGATACAGTCTGCAGTACATCATTTGTAAAATTGTTAGGTCGTTGGATACGACGTTATAAAAGAAACAAAAAGAATCTGAGGGCCAGACGCGTCGAGGATCGAGATGATATCAACACGAGTCGGCGCCAACTTTTGGTCTACGACACATTACTTCCTGTTTGCTTCGTGGTACGTGAATCATGTAGGACAGGTCGACGTATCACCGACGCCAGACTCCGTATAATAGCGACGAATCGTCCTAATTGCAGTTTAACGACCTTGTCGTCCGGTTTATTTCACGAAAATATGACATTTCAGATACTTTTTGTTCGTAGCTGCCGACGAAATTAGCGGACACGTCCGCTTCGGCCGTGATCTTCAGTCTGCTATCAAACTTATCTTGTCGTGTGACTTCCGCCCTGGAATTTTGATATTTTCACAGTAGAATGTCAGAATTTGATGGTAATTTATTAAAGCATTCACCTTGAATATTCACCTTGAGTGATTCGTTTAAATTTTGTTTTAATTTGAAACGGTGATTTTACTAAAATAAAAAAAATAATACATTTCTGTTCTTTATTTAAGAAAACGCGACGGGACTGTGAACATTCTTGGAATGACGAAATACGGTCGAAAGGTTTTTCTGCTCGAATTCCGAGAATAAGAGAGACGTTTACAAGCTGCAGTCGTAATTCGTCTACTTCCTTTGTTGTTTCTTCTTTCATGCTGTATTTGGTCGCAGATCTACGCAATATTGCCCGTGTAATCCTGAGGATTGGTGCCGTCGGAACTTCAGAATAATTGGATCGGTACAATTAGAGGTGCACTCTTTCTGAATCTTTTTCTATACTTCTTCTGAATTCTGTTGGCTGGTCTGGTTCGTTGAGCTCAGATCGGAGGAAGGGACACACCGTTGGCCCTCCTAATGGAATCGGATGCTTCTTGTTCCGAATGTGCTGGCTCGGCACTGCCAATAAAATTTAACAAGGTTCCCATTTACCATTTCAGGAATCTTGAGCTCGCATTTCGCCTTTTCTTACCTCCTTCCATCCTTTGCACTCTAAGGATAATCGCTTTTATTGTCCAACCTCCGTTTTCTCTCGTTTCCTCGATGTCGCACTCTACTTCCTCTTTTACCGTTTTCCTGTTCTTCGTATCTTAAACTGTACTATCGTGACTGAAGTATACACCTGTTTTGGAAGTTCTTCAAACTTTATTTGCGAGGAGAAATGTAGTCGCTACCATTACACAAAGGAATGGTGACTTAACATCGAATAACTCTTTTGATGGAATTTATTATGCACGTTTGCTTGCTGATAGTATTTTCCTTTTGTTTATCTGCAATATTCCTCGATTTTTCCTATTTAACCTAAGATCTACCTTTTCCCTTTTATTCATACTTTTCGTTGATTTTTTTGACTGATTGTAATAGAAAATGACACTTATTCGCACAAAATTTATGCAATAGCCAAATTGAATCCAATTGTCTTCCAAATATATCAATTTTCTTCAAAATCAGGTATCTTTAAATATATTAAATAAGTACTTTGAAAAACGACGGATCAAGTGGCAAAAAATATGAGCAGTTAAGTAATTTGTTTATTATAAAATACAAGTGAAATATCTGTTGTACCCCTTCTCTATGAACTCGAGAAATATTTAAAAAAATGTGGAAACCCGTCAAATTGACGGCTGCCGTAGATCTATTGTTAACCCCTTACAATAACGACTGCTACTGGTGACGCGATAAATGGAATAGTCAATTTTGAAGTGCTTCAAAAATTATTTGATTACAAATATCACTAGGTCCTGATAAAATAAAATAAATTCTACGCTATTCAATATTACGTTAAGTCATTTATTATATCTGAGCTGAGGGCTTAGATTGTTATTTTAATATCTGATACACTCCTCATTGAGGAGTCAGAATATTAAATTCATTTTTGCGGAAAAGTGGGTGATGAGGCTTGCCACACATCCACTACGGGTCGACTCAGCCTTGCAGCGTCGTTGTGATCGGCCCAATAAGCTATCTACAAAAGTAATTAACCCTTTAAAACACTCCTGTTAATTCAGAGTCATTGCACATTTAATTACAAAATAAATGGCACGGCAAAGGGTTAAGGAACGCTTCAACGATTAGTTTCCTATCGACACTACCACAGTCTTCTATACTAGAAACTTATAATTCAACATAAAGAGATAATCAAATTGTTCCCACTATTTCCGTTGACAGATTATTTTGTTTTATTTTATTTTCTCTACTTCTTTCAACATCTTACGATGCCCTCTTCAGGAGTTTCTGTTGTTACGTGTTGCTTGTTTTTCCGCGAAACTTATGTGCTTCCATAGTTTTTCGCTGTATTTATTGGATCTTGATGTTTTTCCGAAATTGTCTCCTACATTCTCGGACGTGATGCCGAGTTGCTTTCAATCATTTGATATAGGTATAATATAAAACAAGGTTGAAATATAAAAATACATTACGATAAAGAGATAATCATAGTATCGATGTATGAGGATCTAAAAAATCTAATTTTTTACCATCCCCCGCGACATCAAGCGAATACTCAGGTGTTTGAAAATTGATGATAAGAACACTCTACCTGACAGTCTTCGATTCCAAAAAAGTGGCATCCCGACGGTAGAAGTGGCGCTTTTCCTGAACTTAATCGACGATGACTAATTTCATCCTTAAGAGGGCACAGAATTGCTTCGGGATCGGCTCTGCTGTCTGGTTTTCTTGGTCTCTCTTTCTGAACCCCGCCAGTTGAGTTGCACATCGTGCAATCCATATCCCGAGGATTCGTGCCATCTGCGCCTTGACAAAAGAACGTTCGCCATGAACGCGGATGGCGCGATGCATAGACATCGACGTGTCATGTTCTCCGCGCGTGTCTACACGTGTACCACCGGTATGCTTGGTACGACTTCGCTCCTCTTAAGATGAAAGAAACGCGAGAAAACCATCGCGCTCGGTGATCTGCGGATCGCTAATCGCGGATTCGTTCGAAGAACCAGTTTCTTCAGGAGTCGAGGACGTCTTCTTAGGTGGATGGTAGCGACGTTCTCCAATGCTCCCGGCGTTCTCCAATGCTACCGGATGCAATCTCTTCCTCCCCAATTATTGACCCGTCATAAGCACGCCCGAAGGTATGAGGACTCATGACGATTTAACCATGGATCTACTTCTTCGATAACTTTAGCTTTCTTCGTTCTGTTTGCGGAAAGATTAATGGTTTCTTGTGAGATAGTGAGAATTCTCTATTACTTATAAGAGAACCTTCAAGATTTGTCTGTTATTAGTTGTTTTAGTTGAGTTATCGTTAGTGGATGGAATTATGTCTTATAACTTTTTTTTTCCCGTTATTAGAGTAATACTTATTGGTCGAACAGGTTCTGGTTGGTTTCTTGCACATCCGCTAAGGATGAGAAGTTTTATGGAAACTAAATACCAATGGAGTTTGGTCGTTGATTCGGCATAATGTTGATATTAATATATTGGTATTAATCATTTCTATATACCGAGGAAACCAATCAACGGTACTTGTTACGCGTGATTTCAATTAAACGCGGTAAAATATAGCGCGGTTCGTTTACAATTAAGCGCGTTTCTTGAGGTCGAATGACGGTAACTGAGTTACATGTACGCAATCAACGTTTATAATCGCAATACAGTTGCGCGGTCTTAATGAGCTTTACGTACTGTTACTTCATCAACTTTCCGCCGTAATTTTAAATGGGCCATTAATTTCCTTCGACCCTCTTTCGACGAAGCTGTACTTCTGCTTACTCTCGTAAGAATTTCTAGTAAAAAAGCACAGCACGAAGTATTCCAGGTGCTTTTTTCTCGCTGCTTGTACTGCATTAACGATATTTCCCTAGGTTTTTAACATAATCAACGTAGCAATCATTGGTCGTTTTAAGCGCGGACGGTCACATTAAAACTTCAATGTATAAATACTATAATTTCTCTTACTCTATTTTCATTTCACAAGTAATTTTCCCCCTTAAATATACGCATTAACGCCCGAGAAACAGTGCCACAAAAAAAGACACTCTACCATTCTCAAAAATCGAACTTAAAAAATTCTCCACATCTTACAACAAATCCCATCAAATATAATTTCTGAACTCACCGAAATTACAAAAAATCTCTCCTATTAAGAGAGAATATTTACAATTATCTCCAAACACTTTTCTACGCACACTATAATTTTCCTTAAGTTCTACGAGGAAAACGTTTAACACCATGTAGTTTTCCCCCGGAAAAAGGTGGCGCATTACACACGAACCATGGTGATTGGAAACGAAAAAAATCCATTGGTAATGATGACGTATGAATATTGAGATATATAATTTTCTTAATCGACAATGAATGTACAATATGCATCGTGCCGTGTAACCGTACCTAAATACAACCAATAAAGGTATTATTTTCTTTTCTATCCACGGCATGTTCCATTAAGTCGAACCTTTCTTTCTTACGGTATCGATAAGGAGGCAGGATACATCGAGGTTGGATACCGAGCACGTAAGTACTCCGGTACTCATCGGCACGTACGTGAGCGTATGTTGGCACGTACGTGCCGTTAAGAAACTTCCTTTCTCGGATTGCTGGTCTTGCTGTCACGTGCAAACCATCCAGCCGACATTGTTTCATTCTCGTTGCATTCTTTCGCCGAGTCTTTCGCCGAATCCTCCGTTTCTCGAACACTTCGACGAAGAATATTCCCGGCCGCGAGAGAAATCGGTACGTGTTTGAGATTTTATCGCGGACGGGGTTGGAAAAAACGTTCGCAGTGAAAGAGAACTCTCTACGCACTGGTAGCCGCGGATAGTGGTCCAGATATCCGTTGAACATCGCGAAATATGTTTAGCTTCCAGAGTCTCTTTGATCGAGGAAGAATGTTTGGAATTAATGTAGCGACAGTTGCAAAAATTCGTCGATTTATCCCAAGTCGAAAATTTCAGCCCAAAATCCTCCTAAATTACCAAATAACTTAGGATATTTAGGTTGAATATGGAAAAATATGTTACATATAAAGGAATGCAAATTTTAATTCCACAATCGCCCTACACTTATTACTTTTTGCCACTTTCACCTAGTTTAGGAGCAATTTAGGCTTCATACAGCCCAAAATAATCCTCAACATTCTATAATGAGGAGCTTTAGAATTGGATTGGAATTGGAGTGGAATGATCGAGGTCCAAAAAAATTCTCGATATACTAAAAATTAATTTGGTTTAGGAGATTTAGAATTTATATGGAATAAAATGATAATTTAATTCCAACTTGCTCCTGAAAGCCCTATTTTTAGAATATGAGTCGACAGACTTGGAACTTCTGAAATATTTTTAGGGGATGTCAGATTAAATTGGAATAAAAATTTTACCTGATCAGTCCATATAACTCCTAAAAATCATATTTACAGGACTTTGAGGCGCGTAGACACACTAGTTGAGGATTTTGAGGTTCAAAATGGTATACATAATTAAGCGGCAAATGAGAGATCAAAAGAATCTAGGATTTGAAGTTTCTTTTTAGGCTGGACTTTTCGACTCGGGATGTTTAGACATAATGTTCCGATTGATCATTTTCGACTAAGTCTATCAATAGTGTAATGGCGAATAGTGGTTATTCGCACTCAGGATCCACCAAACAAAAGAATTTAAACTTTCAGACTTTTATATATTAAGATAACTTGACTCGTTCCAACAGCGATGCAGTTTGTTGTGTGAAAAATGAATTGATGAGGACTTTCGAGAGTCTTGAGTTAGAGTTAAGAATTTGATTTAGAATTTGAAGACGACTCTCACAATTAGTTGGAATTTGAGTATCGATGAACTTCAATTATGAATTAGAACTTATGAATTTGAATTGAGAACTGGTCACTTTGAATTGAGCAGTTGAACTGAGAACGTAGGGTTTTTAAAGGTTTAGAAGAGGAGAGGGGGTTGGATGACGGTATTTGGGAGTCTAGGGGTAGGAATAGGAAGTTGGACTTTGGATGTGGATGATGACTCGTGGATGAGTAAGGATCAAAACAAGGAATAGGATTTTGGACTTGAAGTGGTGATTCTAGTATGACTAATGATGGTGATGAGTGAGCCGCGTACAAAATATTTGTGTTTACACAATATTCCTTAGAGTTATCTTATGAACTAACTGATCAGAGGGTAGGTACATTACAATAGTATTTATCTTCTTCTTTTTATCCATTTAAAATTTGCGATTTTCTCTCGACAAGTCGTTTCGCTTGTTGTAGTTTGCGTTGTGGTTTACAGTACTTAATTTTGAAGATACTATAATAATTTCGCGCCCGGAGTTTAACCAGTTAACTGTGATGACTTCTTTTGAAAGTGGACACCTATTATACGTGGGTCACGAAAATGGAGAGATCAGCATAAATTTATCTTAACACATTGTTGAACGGCAATTTTACATAAAACATATCGCACGTCACCGGCTGTTTTTTTCCGTAATTGAGTACGACATATTAGTTTATAGCTATTATATATTTTAGTAATTTTTTTGATGTGATAAAATTGAAACAGCTAATACAAGTTAAAGCATGAGTTACCTCGTGACCGGTCAACAACGTTTGGGCATGAAAACAAGAGTTAATCCTTTGCGCTCCGAATTATTTTACTAACTATCCGTCAGATAAGCAAATATAGTTTCTGAAAATTGTCTTCTGATAATTATTCATTTTTACACTATACTAAAAAGATTTATAATTACCGCGGGATATTTATGTTAAGATGCAAAATTATTGTTGATTTTGAAAAGTCAATAATTAATAGATAACACGTTAAGTAGCACAGGAAGCTGTGTCGAGTGAAGCTCGACATAGAAGTGCAAAGGGTTAACTTGTGACCGGTCAACAATGTGTTCAATTATTTATACTTTTTAGTTATTCGTTTTATTTCGCCATGGCCTCAAAATATTCCAAATATCTTGAAATTTACGAATATATTTTAGTTTTTGTCAAAACTACATTTTAAATAATCAGTGGTCGCTAACTTTTACGCATGACGAGTACACTCTACTGATACACACTACTGACGAGTAAAAATTCTGCCGATTTTCCATGACAAGTATATTCGTCAATCACAGCTATCTGGTTAACCACTTGCCGTGCCATTTCTTTTGTGATTAAATATGCAATGACTCTGAATTAACTACTAAAATAGCGATCTAACCCCTAATTTCGGATATAGTAAATGACTTAACCCTTTTAGTGCCGAACAACGATATATCGTCGTTAGCAATAGTTCTGTCATCGGGCGTAATGGGATTGTTATTTATTTTTCTGGTATAATATTAGTAATTTTATGACAGATAATTGAAAATACATAATTTATGCTTTATATTACGCATTCTATAGAAAACTATGGCCAAATGGCAGTTTGTTTTATTCACAACTACATTTTTCATTAATTCAATCAATTTTTGTGGTCGGCGCTAAAAGGGTTAATATAATATTGAATAGCGTAGAATTATTTTTATTTTATCAAGATCCACTGATATTTGTAATCAAATAATTTTTAGATCACTTCAAAATTGACTATTCTGAATTATAATACAGTTAGCAATATTTGAATATAATATATGACAGAATTGGATTGGTATTCACCACGCTAATGGTATATCTGGATTTATTTTTTTCACAAGCTGAAAGCATCATTCTCTCGTTGCATTAAAAAATAGTGGATCGAGTTAATTACAGTTTTCTGATGGTCGTCATTGTTCAGTAATTGTAGAAGTCTGTTAGTAAGGAAATTCATTATCGCCTAATAAACGTAATAGTTAATCAATAATTTAGCTCAGTGAAAGCAAGTTGCAGTCATTAATTTACCGTGCTGATTAAATATATTGCCAGAGCACCGGGCTGCGATGACCAGCTACCTAGTTTCAAGGTGCTCTGGACATGATTTGTCCGAGGTGATCGATCAGTTAGAACTCGATTAAAAAAGACAGCTGCGTCATCGTGATAAGTGGAGCTACCTTATAATAAGAGGGCGCACTTTAGAAGTCGATAGGTACCGATGGGTTCCGTTCACGCGAGCTTGTTAGGTCGTTTTGAAATATAGAGATATGTCAGAACCGTCGATACTGGCCACCGTATAATTTGATGATACGTCATTCTAATGCATTGCATTTTGTTCTGGAAAGTAGATACTTATCTCGATAGTGTATCTCGACTTCCAACATATTACCTACCAAGACATTTTTAATTATTCCACCTTAGATCTCATTTTATCGACTTCCTCCTTGCATCGTCTACCACATCTAACTTAAATCAAGTTCTCTTAAATTAATTCTAACATTCTCTTATCAAGTATTCTGACATTTACTGAAACGCAACTATCATTATATTCAATAACAAATACTATTATGTAAGACAGAATAATTACATAACTCCATTGCGATTTTGTATGGGAACCAATATATTATTATTTTTAACTCGCAAATATTATAAACACTGAAGACATTTGTTTCAAGTGTCAAATAAGATTGTGCTATAGGACTGTTGCAAATGCGACGAGTTTCATTGAAGTTAGATAAAAGTTAACGATATTTTAAAAACGTTATCGGTACGGTGTTTCTCGTATTTGTAAGGACTTCCTACATTCCGTCGGTAGAAATTCACTGTGGCAACGGACCACACAACGGCTGCGATAATAATTTCTGTATTGGATAATAGGTCGATTTAGCAAAAGGACCTGCCATAAGGACCGTGCTGTTACAATAGCGTAATAGATAACGCGATACAAAATGATAACTCGGTACAAGCCGCAATAATTTAGCTCCCCTTATAGTAGCGTAACTGCGTACCGTTTATTACTATCGTCTCGTTTATCTATAGCGAACGAGAACTAGAACTTATCGTTTCAGAAACGCTGCTACCGCGAGCGAAAGATCCTATCGGTCTCTCGACGGTAAATCGTTTTTTTTTCTCTGATATTTTTCCCCCTTTTTATCTCTTTTAGTTACGTTCGGAAAGTGGTACAGGAGACTGGTCCTTTGTAAAATATTCTATTCGGGTTTATGTGTAATTACGTTAGTTTTAGCACCTCTAAGCGAGTCGTCTAACGACTCGTATTTACGTTGATACGTGTTCTTTGGAAAAAGCGATAATATATTAGAATCTATTTATATTTCCTTTGGCCGTTCGCCTTACGATCAACCGAATGTTCGTTTTAAAGTGATAGAAATTATTGTACGGTTAGAATTGTACTGTCGATAAATATTTACGTTTGACAAATGCCAGAAGTGAGTTCGAGATGGAAATAAATGAGACATTTGCAGGGAAATTAATAGATGGATTTATGGGATGCGCAAGGTTGAAGTTGGTGAACAATTTAGAAACTATTCGAAATTATCTTTTGGAAATGTAGAATATTGAGGAAATAAAGTGAATTCGTCAAGGTTCGTGTGCGAGCAATTAATTTTTTTGTGCATATTTTAATGGTTAAATTATACTATAGAATTTCGGAGCGAGTTGAGAATGAAAGTGTGAAAAACCATAAAATTATTCAATTTGTGGATAGGAAACTCAAATGATCTTTTATCATCGGTGTGATCATTTCTTATTGAATATGAAGTGTTACAGGTGTTCGATAAAAGTTCAGCTATTGGATTTTTTTACTTGTGGAGAAAACAGACAGGTTTAATGAACCGTTTTTGTTAATTAACGACGTTCACCAGGTCTTCGCGGCTCGGCTTCATTTAGGCCTAAAATACGCATCCGTCGGTAGCCAGGTGTAACTTCGTTTTATATGAAAAATTATTTCTTCTTTCAGATTTGCATAAATTACAAACTGGTCCTACTAAAATATTCGATATTCCCATTGTATTATCCTTCCAATAACACTATTTTATACACGTATTATTAAATATTAATCGAGCTTAAAGTACATAGTACATTTCGTAACTTAATATTTATTATATTATTTAAAAAATTCTATAATTTGTGTTAAAATTTGTCAAATATCCATTCGGTTATCCGAATTTGAATTTCTTGACAAAACTTCATAGTTTCTAATTTCTTCTTCACGATTCAACAGCGTTGTCCATTTTCAATATAAAAATTATTTTTTAACATCAAAGCAAGTGAAAGTTTCGCGTAAACATCTTAAATCTTTCAACGATATCCTTTCGCGATATCGATTAGAAAATTCATACTCTCAGCAACATAATACTTGCGTTGCAACTTTACCTATTATAGAGGTTTCTCATTACCCAGATTTTTATACTTATAACAGTAAATTACACTTAACATTGCATGGCAAAAAAAAAAACATTATTCGCATGAACATCGATTTTCTCAACTAAAGTCTCGAACGACAAGAATTATGCTACGTATACTTCAGCGTGTTCTCACGTGAACAAAAATGATTCGGTTGTATTTCACGTCTCGTCTAACTTATGAATAATAAATAAAGGTATGTACTTGTTGTTTATGACGGTAGCTCTGCGAGATTTCTCGCACAAAACAGCACCATAATACATTCAGTTTGCGAAAAAAGCTTCATAAACGAAGGTATTTGACCTCCGTAAAGCCGCAATAAATAACTGCCCTTCCTTCGTTGATAGGAAAGTAAAAATGGAGTAAGCAACAACCATTCGGCATAACTTACCGATACTAAAGGTTAATCCTTATTAAAAATTCTTCTATGTCAGTATAAACTTTTAATCTTTAAATTTATAACTATATAACTCCCTAAAGACGATGCTCATCAGATATTCTATTATATTATTCCATTAACCCCTTAACATACAATGCGAGACATCATTCATTGCATGTGCAATTGCAGACTTTGACGTCTCTTAGACGTCAAGAATTGCTGTGCAGTATATTTTTAAATTAGTCAATTTTTTCATTAGTGCATCAACAGAACTATTAATTTATTATTTTATAATGTTACTTAACTATTAGCCATTCAATCTTATTACATATTATGTAGCAATGCAAATTTCAGAATAAAATATTGCTTCTAAGCTTGCACATAACTAATTCTGTTGTACCAAACTAAATATTATTTTTCGGGCGCGTCAAATTCCATTTTATTTGTATGTCAAAGGGGTTAACCCCCTATAGTCCGGATTTTTGTTGTATCAGAAGATCACTTTCAGAACAGTAGAATTGGAAAATGATAAAAAAACAATTCTGAATGATAGATTAAATCTGATCTTAAAACATTGAATTGCAAAGAACTTCATAATTTGCACGAACTGAATCATAATATTTGGCAAAGTTGAAAATTTAACTTTAAAGAATACAAGTTTCCGTGTCTTGCGTTACCTTAAAGTCACAGGGGCCCATAGAGGGTTAAAATTAATCCAAACGAAGACTATGTAACTTCAAATATTTCTCCTATCCATCTAACAACTCAGTTCAATAATGACCAATCATTAATTTGCAATCCTTACATATCCTCATAAGTCTCCAATTTATAATCAAGTCACCAAACATCCTCCTATTCGTATCAAATTGATACAAAGACATTGTACAAGTCGTTCAACATTTCTTATATCCTCGCTATGCAATGCCTAACATTGCGCAATAATGACTGCGATTTAAATGCGTAGCAAGATCTCGCGAAAGTGATTATCGAATTCCGATAACAGTGCTATCTCGATACATTATCCTCTCGCTTTGTATCGAAATGCATTTCGTGTCCGGTGTAACTCATGCCGGATAATGCAGTGGATTGTCAGGGCTTTCAGTTCCTTCAGGTGGCTGGTATGAACATGGTGGCTTATGTTTGCTCAGGTACGTTCCTACCGACTCACCATCGATATCATTACCCGTAGCAGTAGGTGGGCCAACAGAGAGCATATCGTGGCTGCTTCCATTTGGCATATAAGTCGAACGAAGAACCGATCTATCACGATGAATGCAATCAGCAGCTGTTCCATTTGATTCTCTGCTTCGCTGTTGTACGTTAGTCCTCCAACCATGGTTTTTTAACGTGGACGTTTGCATCGTTATCGATATCATTACAGAAGCCGTAGGTGGGCACCATGGTTACCATCGAGATCTAGGAATCCTATGACAGACTCTCTTCTCCTTTTTCTTTTTCTTCCGATCACTTTTACGAGCTTGCATGATCCATCATGTTATAGATGCATGCAATCATCAGCTGCCTGGTACCTACACCTTCTCCTCCTTTCTATAATCTTCTTTCTTCATTATTTTCTCCTTCTTCTTCCGTTAGATGCACACACGTACACGTTATCCTATTGCCCGTTCACCAGACGATCTTCAAAGCGTTTCATTTCCGTTCCATAACGACATCGAGACTTGCTCTGTCTTTCTTGCCTTGCGAACGCGAGTCCAGCAGGTTCTTGTATCGCTTCGACCGGCCACTGGTAAGGTTTCTCGATTATGAAATGAATGGAGCACGCGATCCGATCGTCGAGTTATCGGTCGAGATACGCTCCTACGTTTTTCTCACCTGCGTGATGCAGAGTCCAGGTAATTTCGTGTTAAAAAGGAATCACCATTTTCTCAACAACGAGATTTCTCACGCTTCAAGTCATACTTTGCCTCTTCTTTTCATATCTCACGATGGTAAACTGCATTTTTATCGATGAACAGGAAAGATTACAGGTAGAGAGATATAAAGAGAGAACATGATGTGTATTTGATTTTTTAGTTTCTTTAAACGATTTGTGTGGTACTGTTATTTCAAAGGCTACAATGTTGCTTGCTGTGTTTGAATCTACTGCGTTGATTCAGATAGAGTAATAAAGCAGTAGCAATGGAGAACAAATTTCAGGCAAGAGCCGTGTTTATCTCGCGTTACTTTGCTTCACGCGAATTTCCTTTTCCTGAATATGTAGAAGGAGGTTGTTGTCACGCGAAATCGTGACGGAGCTACGAGCATGCTGCTCGGAAGAGGATTGCCTTGAAAGTTTTGCATGCGGGGGTACAGGAACCGGGAACCAGGAACCAGGAACCGACCGAGAGACCGGCTTGACTGGTCCAGGCTCTGTCTTATGTAGGTGTATGTGCAGGTACATATAATACATGAAGGGATTGAAATGCATGTGCTTGCTTTGCTCACGTAATCTCTTGGGAGTGGCGTGTACCACCTATATGATCTCCCTTAGCTCTTATTATTTTGAGGAAATCAGAATTCTCGTGCCCTATTAGCTGTACTTTTCATATTCGAATAATATAGATGTTTTTGTTCATTATGATTCATATCTAAGGTGATTGCAAAAGTAAAGGAATGGATAAGTTATTTCATCTGGTTGGAATCAGTTTATTTTGTGCTAGCGTTTCGCGTTGGGATAATTTGAAAAAAGTTTTGTAGTTTTTCATCCCGGAAGGGGGCGAGATTCAGAGATCTTTGAATCTATTTGCCGTGAATTATGAAAAGCTTCCTTCTCGTAATGGTTATATCGAGACGTAGGACAAATTATAATTAATCCAACCATAAGTGGCGAAGGAATCTTTATATTGAAAAGTATGAAGTCTTCGTCGAATTTTGATCTTTTAACTCTTTGAGGCACAGAAATTCAGAAAATAAAATGACCCATGTTGCACATGCATTTTTTTCTTCTTTTAATTGATTAAAGTTGGTTTATATTTATTGACAAAGTTATATAATAATATAAATTTTCGAGGTGGGACAAAAAATGTCCCACCATGCATCTTCAAGTATCAAAGAGGCGGGACATTTTTTATCCCACTGTGGCTCAAAGAGTTAATGTAACTTCGTTTCACTCGAAGGCTTTGAAATCTTTTGGAATATACTTTTCCTTGAAATCACATTGATATCGAAGTAAGGTAGAAATTTGTTCAATTCACCCATAACAAATTGAGTCTGTGGCGATAACAAATGTGATGAAAGTGTACTCGTGATGGAATAGTCGGGTGAATATTTTCATCTCAGGATTATTGCATTTCGTCTTCCATATACATGAATCATTCTCAATGATTCTGTTTGAGTGTCATAATCAGAGGGCAGAATGAACTTTTCAACCGTGTTCGCAGAGATAATTAAGAGCGTTACTCTCGAAACGTGTAAGTTCAAAGAATGGTTTTGCGTTGGAATGATTAAGTTATTGTTCACTATGATTTGTATCTAAGGTGATTGCAAAAGTAAAGGAATGGATAAGTTTTTTTATCTGGTTAGAATCAGTTGATTTTGTCGTAGCGTTTCGAGTTGGGATAATTTCAAAAAAGTTTGTAGATGAAAAGTTGATGTTGTCTTATGCTACTTTGTGGCACAAAATGAAAGGTCGGTGAGTAGAATGTCGTTACAGTAGCATGAGATATTATAGTGATTACGGATTTATAAATCGAGATATATCTATCTTTTCCATACAATATTTCGTTAGTGATTATTTTTATGACATTAATCGCTATGATGTAGACATGAAGAAAATTGTGCTACTTATTCGTGTACCATAGCAAATCTGTAGCAAATATATTTCCCGTCTAATTCGTTAATGCAAAAAAGAAATCTTTATCAAATTTCAAATCTTTTCTGAGCTTGTTGAATTTATTAGAGCGGATATTGATAATTACTCGAAATAATTTTCTCGCAAATCATTTACCCAAAGTATTTCAATCTTAGCATATTTACAAACCAAGTAGGCGAGAACTAGAATACAGTCGGCAATTCAACAAGTAAAACTAACTGCTCACGTTCCTTTTTACGCCTACAAAGTGTCAAATTAATTTAATTAATAAGGAATATTAATTCACTAATTATACTATCCTTGACATGCGTTATTACGTCAAATTACCGTTATTTACGGTATTTCCTCTGTGTACAACAGCTTTATTATATAGATCAGTTACGGTACCATTTTGCGTACAGTTACGTATATATCACGGTAGCGGCGTAACTCCTCCGGCAATAATCGGCTCTTTATTCTGCAAAAATACCCGCTCGCGTGTCAAAAGGCAACTCCGAGGTCGTACATAGTCCGATTTATCGCACTATCAAAGACTGACGTAGGTGCCATAAAGTAGGTCATACATCTTTGCTACCACATAGAAGTACGAGATCTTAAGGTTATTTCCCTGCCTTTACCACGAAGGCCCTTTTATGATTTATCACCCTACGAAAGAACGGACACGCTAATTAACCGTCGGCTCGCGCATGTTTTTGCCCTGATATAACGTCACGTGAACATAAATGCTAAAGCTTTTAGATAAAAAAAAAGGTATCGAGTCTACGACGAGTACTAATAACTTTCAAGTGGCCAGCAAACTTTATTCTTTCTCTACATACTTAAACGACTCCCCTTGTGCTTGCAAAGTTACGTTGTAATGGAATATTAATTTCCATAGATGAACGCCTCGATTGGGGTTAATTTGTGTAGGATATCTTTCCTGGGGGAAGAGTTGGCGAGTAATAATTTCCTTACTTTTTTGTACAGTAGACCATCTGAAGATTTGTATTCGTTAAACCTGTGGTCGATATTTATTCTTATCGAACGGTCAGTCTTGCGTAAAACGGTAACGTCCTTACCGAAGGAAATGAAGTGTGGATAGACAGGTGCGGAAAAGTTGGTTCTGCCTCTTGCTTATCTTAATTGTCAATTAAGTTTTGAGTCGCGTGTACCGGTTAATGACGCGCCCACCCGTCCCGATATATCGTCATCATCATCGTCCTCGTCATCCTCACTCTTCGTGTAGATACTGTACGTACCAACTGCTTCGGTTGATACCATACTGATTACATATTCTGGCTGTCTTAATTAGCTCGACGTGTAATTAGTCAACTGCAACATGTCTATTTTGTTGCTCTTCCTATAATCTAGCACGACCATTGTATTATTGACTATTGACTTCTATGCTATGTGGATTAAGAATTTTGACGAATAGACGCAATAATTCAGAATTAAATATTGAAATAATAATCCATCACTGATTTCCAATATACTGGTATAAGTTAACGCAAAATTAATAGCATAAAATTAATTTCAGTTAATAGTTTTTGGAAAACTTAAAAATTTTCTATTACACTTACCGTGTCACGTGTGCCGCGCGTCATTGTAAGGTAAGGGGTTCCCGAGTCGAAAAGTCCAGCCTAAAAAGAAACTTCAAATCCTAGATTCTTTTGATCTCTCATTTGCCGCTTAATTATGTATACCATTTTGAACCTCAAAATCCTCAACTAGTGTGTCTACGCGCCTCATAGTCCTGTAAATATGATTTTTAGGAGTTATATGGACTGATCAGGTAACATTTTTATTCCAATTTAATCTGACATCCCCTAAAAATAATTCAGAAGTTCCAAGTCTGTCGACTCATATTCTAAAAATAGGGCTTTCAGGAGCAAGTTGGAATTAAATTATCACTTTATTCCATATAAATTCTAAATCTCCTAAACCAAATTAATTTTTAGTATATCGAGAATTTATTTGGACCTCGATCATTCCACTCCAATTCCAATCCAATTCTAAAGCTCCTCATTATAGAATGCTGAGGATTATTTTGGGCTGTATGAAGCCTAAATTGCTCCTAAACTAGGTAAAAGTGGCAAAAAGTAACAAGTATAGGGCGATTGTGGAATTAAAATTTGCATTCTTTTATATGTAACATATTTTTCCATATTCAGCCTAAATATCCCAAGTTATTTGGTAATTTAGGAGGATTTTGGGATGAAATTTTCGACTCGGGTTAATACTATAAATATCGGCGTTAAATCTATTATTTTCCAATATATCAGATAAGTACTTTGGAAAAATAGGAATTGCTAGGTGAAAGCGATGATCGATTCGGTAATCTGTATTTTATAAAATGGGCATAAAATATTTCCTCTATGGTTCTCTTATAAACGTAGAAATGTTTCGTAAAAAAGTGGGAACCAGTAATTTTGATTTGCTTGGTAGTCGTAGTGTTAATAGAAAATTCTTCTATCAACTAATACTTCGTTGTTGAATGATACATGTTTTATTAATTATATTGGTGTAAAATGGAAATTTTGCAGACGTTGATCGCCAGACGATAGTGGCCCTCGGTTTAACGGCACATCATTGGAACGTATCACGAAATCTGATGTCTTTTTCTTCTGATATACTATCGATATTAATTTTGAAACATCCTCGATAAAAAAATGTTTCCTGGTAAGATAATTACTCGATATATTACGTGCATACGATATGCATCGATGGAACGATCGAAAAATTATCAGTCGCAAATGAAATTTGAATTTTAATCTTGTTTCACGATCGCGACAAATGGGGTATCGATGTTGAAGGAGATAGGATCGTTTACATTTCCGTCGTTCGGTTTAAGAATTATCGTTACGTAGACGCGCTCGTTATGGTACTCAAACGTGTGCGCCAAAAGGACTTCCTTTTTTTTCGCGTCGGGTCTTCTTCTCTTTGTCGTTCTCTTTCCTCCCTCTTTACTATCGGGATTCAAAGGTGTCATTCTTAAAAGGAAGAAAAGAGTTGTCTTGAAGATCCCCTTACAGTTCCCTCCATTCTTCTCGTTCTCTTTGACTCTTTATAGCAGATTTCTTAGGTGTGCACTGGGAAATTCAATTCAAGATGAAACGCTCATTAAATTTTCTTAATATATACGGAATCCTCTTTCCTGCTATTATTTCACGTTCCTCATTTCTTTCCATGAAAAAATACCCTCGTTCTTTGTCCAAGACTTACAAGATGCGAGTTCCTTCCTTTCGGAAATCGTCGTATCGATAAAAAAAAAGATAGATAGAAAGAAATCGTCTTAAAAGGAATTACGTGAAAAATTCTCCACAGAGAGAAGAGACATTTAAAGAAGAATCGAGGCGAGCATTAATCGAAAAACGGAATGGAGTCATCCGATTTCCAAGGGTTTCCAAGGAAATAAAAAAAATTCCAGAAGAAGTTTACAGCGTCCGTGCCCAGCAACGAGTTCAGTCAAGTACATCCGCACGTCGATACTGTACCCTCTGCATAATCCACCCTCGCCCACCCTTAAATCCTCAATGCGGCGGCCTTAAAGAAGGTGCTTTTCAAGGTTATCCAGCTGCCTCTTTCCCATTCCACTGTAAGCAACCGAGTGTCGTCCCCTCTGCCAGAGGGTTTCCAGGCAGTAGTTGCCATGCCAACCAGACCAGGTTTTCCTAATGCGTTTCCACCCTTCTCCTGTCTTCTCATCTCTCTCCTTTTCTCTTTCACCCCTGCGTTCACTCCTGATGGAGGGCTCGAGGGTGGCAAGTGCACCCACCGGGAGATCTTCAAAAGGAAGAAAACGCGATTTCACGAGCGCCATTCGTTCGGCCCCGAAACACTAGGTGGTGGAGAAGCCGGTTAGGGGATGAGACGGATGGAAAAAGAGGGGTAAGGGGATCTCTTTCTCTTTATTTCTTTCTCCCTTTCACTTCGTACGGATAGGGTGGTGGTAGAATACTCGTGGAGAATCGAAACGAGGTAGGACGGGCGTTGCTATGCCGACGAATTATCATTTTCGCCCCCGTGCACCCCAAAAAAGGGAGTCACACCCTCTCCAGCGCGTACCTGACTCCGCCCCTCGTGCCCCGGTATGGATTTTTTCTCGGTCGGAGTCCACTTGAGAACGGCGCGACGCCCGAATTTTTTTCTCCGTGTACGAGAGGATCTCTGTCTTTTTCTCTCTCCTTTCCTTTTTTTCTTCCTCTCTCTTTCTTTCTCGAGTACGCCTGGCGACGACCTTTTGTCGTCGGTTTTTCGCCTCCCTTTTGTCGTTACGGGTGGTTGGCACGACGACGTCGCTGTCGACATTGCGTCCTTATCCTCGTGCTCGTTGTCGTCGTCGTTGTCGTCTTCGTGTCGTCGTACGTGCGACGCTTAAACTCTGCATCCGACTTGAGATTCCGAGGGTTCGAGCTGCTCGGCTGATCTTTCGACGGTGCTAAGACCGTAATTTGAGATGAATCTTAAGCAGGCGCGACGAAATACCTTGTCCTGCGAAAGGTTCGTGCTGTTTCATTGATGCAGTGGAAAACAGGGTTGGCAAGGGGGTGAGATTACGAGATCTTTGAATCTATTTGCCGTGAATTATGAAAAGCTTCCTTCTCGTAATGGTTATATCGAGACGTAGGACAAATTATAATTAATCCAACCACAAATGACGAAGGAATCTTTATATGAAAAAGTATGAAATCTTCTTTATCTTTTAATGTAGCTTCGTTTCACTCGAAGGCTTTGAAATCTTTTCGAATATTACTTTTCCTTGAAATCACATTGATATCGAAGTAAGCTAGAAATTTGTTCAATTCACCCATAACAAATTGAGTCTGTGGCGATAACAAGAATGATGGAAGTGTACTCGTGATGGAGTAGTCGGGTGAATATTTTCATCTCAGGGTTATTGAATTTTTTTCTTCCATATACATGAGTCATTCTCAATGATTCCGTTTGAGTGTCATAATCAGAGGCAAGAATGAACTTTCCAACCGAGTTCGCAGAGATAATTAAGAGCGTTACTCTCGAAACGTGTAAGTTGAAAGAATGGTTTTGCGGTGGAATGATTAAGTTTTTTTTTTTTTTTAATTCCTGGAGGGAAATCCCGAGCGTGCAGTGGTACCGGTGAATTTCTATTCCGCGTCAGTAAAACCGGCTTCGATTACCGCTAATTAATGAATGTTCTAACGAGTGCTCGTGTCTGGAACGGTGGCTCGGCGAAAGGGGCAGCCGAGTGTTCTCGAGTTAATTTCTATGGGGATTTGGGCGGATCGATATGGGCTTTCCGTGCTTCTGTGTGCAGCATGAATCGGACGAATGGACCCGACTGCCTGGTAGCTGTGAAACGGATATCTATACATTTTCAACGGAAAGTTTATGAAAAAAACAGTTCATAAAATACCCTCGAGGCTGCAACCTTAACTCGAAACAATGAATAATTACCGCTTATTCGATGTTACAGCATTAAAAATACGATACTCGTAAAAGAGAACTTTCCTCCTCAGAAATCCCTCACGATTTTCAAAGTACGAGTATCGTGCAACAAAACAGTTTTAGATACATTCTCTCCCTCCCTCTCTCTCTCTTTCTTACAAATCTTTACAAAATGCGCAAGAAAAAAATCCAACAGCATTATATCCAAATTATTTCTCAAACTCAGATTTCAAAACAATCAATTTATATAAATTGATATCTTCAAAGTATAAATTTCCTAGTATCATACCAAACCTATACGTTCAAATCAATCGATCGATATAGAATTTCATTGGAATGAATTCATGGTGACCCTTCAATCAACCAGTAGAAAATCAATCACCGTTATCACGAGACGACGCACCTCTCCAATCGTCACCCCTGGACGTTCTTCGTACCCCCAAAAAATCGTGGTCGCGCGACATCAAAATCTGTAGTCGTCCTCCCGTCCATGAAAAGCCTTGTAGAGATCCCCGTAGACGCACGTCCACAATGTCCTACGAAGTGTGCAGAGGGTATATATCGTCGGCACAGTAGAAGACGAGTGGCACTCGTAGGGTCGAGGGTCCTTCCACGGTACGCCATGCCCCATGGGGGTTTCTAGCCACTGTGGGTATTCTCGCCACCGCCCCTACTACCGGCAGCCCCCAAGATCCTTGACACGGGCTCGTAGGAAATACTAGAAGGGGAGTGGATGACACGGGTCAGGATGGTAGCGGGGAAAGGTGGTGACAAGTGTAGGAGAAAGGCAGCCATGTTGTCGAGGGTGTGCCCGGGGGTGTAGCCAGAAGACTGGTCTCCATGACAACCTCGTTCTACCCCGACCGACCGGAAGTGAAGAGGTACGAGGCGGTGCTCCTGAACCGCCAACCGGAAGTCCCAGTTACCGGAAGCCGAACACGCCTGTGGCGGGAGTCGAAAGGAAAGAGAGGTCGGTAGGAGAGGAAGAGGAGGCGGAGGATGAGGAGGATGAGAAGGGAGGTAGTATGGTCGGCTGGCAAAAAATGAGGAAGAAAGATGCGATCCCCCGTTGATATACCTACGGTCGTACGCACCCTACCGTGACGCCGGATGATCGATGACGATGTTGGCCACGCATCTACACGAATGAGGACATGGTCGTGCGTGTACGAGGTTTATGCTTGTATACGGTAGGGTAGGAGTGACGCGCGTTATCTGCGCACCGTTGCGATGCTGTCCTTTGTTGCTGGGTGTACCGCCCTGTATGCATGCAGCATTCCCTTTTACATCCTATGGTTTCTAACGATTCGATAGGTTTGATCATAGGTTTTGTATAAGTGCATTAGCGTGTAACTGCTCGACGTTAAACATAGATTTTTTCATTGCCACAGGGTGCGGTGCGTGAGATCGTGGTATCATGATTTATTCTGCACGATTAAATCTCACTCTGCCTAGAGATTCTATGGAAATATTTGACCGCGTAGCTTGAGACGTTGACGGGAAGGTGAATTGTATCGAGAACTGCTCGACCGCACTGTTTACATCGCGCGACTCTGAGCTCGCTGACCTCAACTCTTCCCAAGCGATGCTTCCGCAGTAGACTGTCTGCGTTCGAACGGGACGCACCTACTTGGAACGAGCGCTCTCGCGAATATGATATTACGATACGAAAAGCGTTTGGAGAGCGTTCATCGTTCTCATTGTCAGAGATACTGATAAAAGACCTCACGATCTCACTTGTTTGACCGTTACTCGACTGATTTCGTACCGATAACACCCGCATATTGGCTGTGTCATATCGTACAATACCACGAGTTTACATACATTTTCCTTGTATGGTTCTTCTATCCCATATTTACCATATTATACTCACTCCTATTGAATATTTATCGACTCCATTGTAGAGTTGTATTATTTTAACCAGATATTATGAGCAATTTGTCGCTGAATAGATCCCGTTGAGTAGTTTACCATTTTCTTATACATAACGGTACCACCTACGAAGCTGAACGCTCCAACATCATGGATTACCGGTATTCCTCTATATTGTGATCAAAGAACTCGAGTTTAACGATGACTTATGCTCGGCTTAAGTATCAATGCCATACGCGTTGGTGGAGGACACGTTTCTCTCCTTCTTTCTTCTTCCATATTCATGTATGTTTACACACATGACATATACCTTCCGCCCGTTCATAATTTTCACGACAACGATGTTTGAGACGTCAAGCGAAATTCATTTAACCTCATTTTTCCTCGGCTAGATTTCCCAGAATTTCGCACGTGTAAATATCTAGATGTAAGTAAGACGAATATCGTCAGGTATAACGGTATACTCACGTATGTATGTATGTATATACATACGGTCATCGCATGTGCACGCAACTCTGCACGTGCACCACTCCGTCGCATACGCCGCTAAATTATTTTACAGCTCGTCAAGTTCGAATAACGAATACATCGGCCACTAACGAGAGAGTCGCATCTATCAAGATAATAACGATTACGATCTACGCCGTACGGCACGCATTCTGGAGGTCATAGCTGGATGGCTACGCCTCGTCTGCTTCAACGTAGAAATACTCCTTACAGGTGAGATTAGTTTATGCCTGCATTCCTCGTTTAAGGTCATCAATGATGTCAAGGAATTTTGTGGTGTTATAAAATACGGATCAGGACAGCATAGCCTCTCGGGTATTTGTTGAGTGCAGGCTTTCTTAGTTATTGTTAGCTTTATATCCAATCGAAATGTCTGCTCATACGGTGAGATTATTTATACGCCATTATTGAGTATTATGCGTTTATTGTGTAGCACATTAAAGAGATTTTTATGGTTGATTCGTTAACGGAAAAATTTTATCTGTTTGCGTCAATGACCGATGTCGCTTTGGGGTTGTCCATGAAACGTTGGATTAATCTTCTTTTATGATAATTGAATTTTTTATTGGATGTTTCACAATTTTCCACCGCCTGATTAGAATTAGGATGTGTTGAGGAATATCGTAAGCAAATAATCATTTTGTGTGGTAAATCTTTTCTATCTT
The DNA here is from genome assembly GCA_910591515.1 of Cerceris rybyensis. NCBI lineage: Eukaryota > Metazoa > Arthropoda > Insecta > Hymenoptera > Crabronidae > Cerceris > Cerceris rybyensis. The sequence continues at coordinate 21,649,848 of OU342790.1, forward strand.
TATTGATAAGGGTGAAGTGATAATTCTTCTATAGAAAAACTTATCTCTTCATGATTTTTTCTCGCAGCGGAATTAAGTTGTTCGGAACAAAGGTTTTATGATAATTGAATTTTTCATCGGATGTTTCGCAATTTTTTAAAAGGCTGATTAGAATTAGGATGTGTCGAGGAATATCGTAAGCAAATAATCATTCTGTGTGGTAAATCTTTTCTATCTTTATTGGTAAGGGTGAAGTGATAATTCTTCTGTAGAAAAACTTGTTTCTTCATGATTTTTTCTCCCAGGGGAATTAAGTTGTCTAGAACAAAGGTCTCATAATTATTACGTTGATCATCATAGTCCGAACTCCGCTCTCTCATTCTCCCTTTTTTTCTTCTTTTGACCTTCCCATTTTGCCCGCCCTTTGCGTCGGATCCTCGAATGAAGGATCTGCCCTTCGTACAAAATCCGAGCAAAGGGTGCAGAAACGGTCGGCAAAAAAAAGGGGGAGAAGGGGGAGAAAAAGGGTGAAAGAGAGAGCGCATGGTTTTTTGAGGTGGTGGCCGATCGATTGGGCACGCCCAGTCGGCCATTTTCGTAGCAATTAACGAATTCGTAATTAATTAATGCACCCTCTTTCCCGATGCCTCTCCCTCGTTCTCCTTTATGCGCCCCGAAAAAAAAGTTTTTACGCATTTAGTGCTTTCGTACGTTTCATGCACATACGCACCTTTAATATTTTCATCCACATCAACTTGGCTGGAAGAATCGGTGTGCCATGTCGGGAACCAAGAGCGATTCAAGGTCCGAGGCTGTCGAGCGATCTGGCGTAAATTAAATTTTAATTAACGCCGGTCCCGAGTAATCGAGCTGTCGAGATCGGGGCGAAATCTCGTTGAATTTTATCGTGATAAATAGAACGTGGCTTTATCCTCATTATGTTAATGGTTAATTGATAAGTGTGAGAAACGCATAACATGTATCAGATTGTTGCAGGAGTGAAAATATTCTCTTAATTCGTTATTTTCAAGTATATACAGGGTGTCCCACGCAATTGGTACAGGGTGTACGTTCTACACGGTTGGAAATAAAAAAATTGTAAGTAAAAGTTAAATCAGAGTGTAAATAATATGCAACTAATTTTATGTACTTTAATGCATCGAAGCGTTAGAAAAATATAACTGCTATTTTTTCTTTTGACACTAGATTTACGGAGCCAATTTGGCTCATACAAAATTTGATTAGTATACTATAATACATTGATTGGTTAATTTTTTGAAATAATAAATCTTACATTTAAATTGATCTGGAACTATTTTCTTTACAAAAAACTTCAATTTTCTTGTATGAGTCAAATAGGCTCACTTCAGAAAAATAGGTGTATCAACACCCGTAAATCTAGTGTTAAATGAGAATCTATATTTTTGACTGAACCAATGGATGCAACTTTTTGTCCTTCATATAAAAGTACTAACATTCTTATGACCTAAATTTATTCATTAGGATTTTATCAAAGGTAAAAGTTCTCTGAATTATTTCGGTTCTCTCAATTATCATCGGCATCCACAATAAGAATGTTTCGCCCGGTCCGTATGTGAATAAATCATTTGGCATCGTTTGTTCAATTAAAATGCAAATCGAGCATTTCTCTATATGCACCGGGGAACGTGCATTCTCGTGGTGTGGCAACTATGTCGAACGTTGCTGCAACTTGACCGATGATAGTGTTACTCGTAAAACAGAGATCTTTCTTCCTGGACAAATCGATTTACGATCATTTGCTGTTATCACATAAATAATTTTTACAACACCTTTCCTGCTCACCTGGGTATCACTTATCAGGATTGACCGGTAGCAGTGCATCGAATATTAAGTAAGGAAATATCAATGACGACCTGCTTCAAATACCGGTCGTAGGTTTATTCTCAGCTTTATATTTTGACTATTTTGCCATATAAATTAACTATATTACCCCAACGTGTTCACAACTGCCATATCTGCGGAGGAATACCGTTACTCACAATTTTATATTTTATAACGTGTCCATGTTAGATATGGATAATAAGAAAAATGAAAGATATCAGTAATTCTTACTTTGTAAATTACGGAAATTGCCAATATCGTCACATTCACGGTGTTAAATTAACACGTTGACTGCTATGGGGGTCATCAGCGACCGGCGATCTTAAATTCAATGAAATTTCATGTAACTTTTAAATTGCAAAGTTTATGAATTTTTGGTGATATTGAATATTTAAATATTGACAGTAAAAAGATAAGAGTCTGTTGAATATCTATCTATCTGTATTTTTAAAGTTTCTGCTCTATAAAGATGAGAATTTAATAGAAAGAAACTTCATTTCAGTAGCAATTATGAAACTAGCGAATAATCGGTGGCGTTCGACGTGTTAAACTACTGTATTTGAAGAAAGTCGCAAACGATTAATAAAAAGGGGGCTGTATTTTAAATAATTTATTAAATTGTAATAATTTCTTAGAGGATACAATAATTCACACGGCAGCAAACGTACATCTCCGTAGTATCAGTTCCGTGAGCACAGTAACCCCACCGCTTTTCACACCCCCAGCTTATTTAATTAATCGATCAAACATTGTAATCCGATAATAACTATTAACAACATTATTTTATCATTTCATCCATCAATTTAACACTCCAAATCTCTCCAAAACAAACCTCTTCCTTTTACCACTAGATTTACGAACGTGAAATCCGTTACACCGCAACATATTTAAAAAAGACTTTAGAAATAGAGGGATCAAGCGGCAAAGAAGATGATCCATTAAATTAGGGGTGGCCAACATACGGCTCACCTTGAATATTTTTCCGTACTGCGAGATTACCATCAGTGTCATTATTATTTCATTATCTATGTTTACATATAAGACTAACAGTAAACATAATAATAATAATAATAATAACTCATTATGTTTCAATTTTTCACTCCGAAAAAATGCCTATAGTAGGTTTAAATTTAATATGGGGATATATAATTTTACATGCAGCTCGCAAGATCATTTGGGTTGTCCACCCCTGCATTAAATAATTGCCATATTATACGATACATGTGAAATATCTATTGTAGCACGTCTCTACATTGGAAGTCGTTTCTAAACATGTGTAATTTACCTACCCTCCGATCAGTTAGTTCATAAGATAACTCTTAGAAATCTATTATATAAAGCTCAAATACCACTGATTGACTGACTGACTGACAGACTCATTCATCCACTCATCACGAAATCTCAAAAACCACAGAACGGATTGCAATGAAATTTGGAACATACTCTTGCCTTGGGTCGTAGGTGCTCACTAAGAAAGGGTTTTGAAAAATTCGAAATTTTAAGGTTTTTTTTTAGTTTCGATTAAACCGTAGCGAAGCACGGGTACTTTCAGCTAGTATTGTATAAACACAAATATTTTGTACGCGGCTCACTCATCACCATCATTAGTCATACTAGAATCACCACCTCAAGTCCAAAATCCTATTCCTTGTTTTGATCCTTACTCATCCACGAGTCATCATCCATATCCAAGGTCCAACTTCCTATTCCTACTCCTACATTCCCAAATACCGTCATCCTACCCCCTCTCCTCTTCTAAAATCTTTAAAAACCCTACATCTCATCAGTTCCTCGCTCTTCTGCTTCTACGACCAGTTCTCAATTGAAATTCATAAGTTCTAATTCATACTTCAAGTTCATCATTACTCTAATTCCAACTAATTGTGAGAGTCGTCTTCAAATTCTAAATCAAACTCTTAACTCTAACTCAAGACTCTCACAAGTCCTCATCATCAATAATTCATTTTTCACACAACAAACTGCATCGCTGTTGGAACGAGCCAAGTTATTTTAATATATAAACGTCCGAAAGTTTAAGTTCTTTTGTTTGGTGGATCCTGAGTGCGAATAACCACAATTCGCCATTACACATGTAGCAATTCATCAATTTGGCGGTTTCCATCAACCTAATGTTAAATACCATCCCCCAATATCGAAAATTCTCCCCAAAGTTCGCATAAAATCCTTCGTTCACTACGAAAGGTGAATAGAAAGCGCAAAGATCTGCGTAACAAAGAGAATAATAGAAAATCGTACGGTCCACGACCGGCTTCGGCTTGCCAGATACGGCACGTCGTGGCCGCGGCTAGGGCGATAATTAACCGATAGCTATTTTATCGGTTCGCGATCTTAAGCAACCATGGCGTTACGTCGTTGCGTTTGTCGCGGCTCGGCTATTATATTACCTGCATACAGGGACAGTATCTGTCACGTATCGACGAAACAGGTATGGGAAGTATGCGGACACACCGTGGACGGCCTAAATATTTGGCACAGCCGATAATCACGGTTCGCCGATCGTCATCCGTAGAATTTGCCAGGCTTCGTCGACCTTGAAGAATTCTCACTTTGATCCGACTGACTACGAATGCCTTAGGAAGTTTTCTCCTGATCCTTTGTTCGTATATGGTGTGCGTGTGCGCGCACAGCTTACTCGATAAGAACGAAACGTTGGGTCTCGGCTGTTGAACATTTACGATTCTTTCGTGGCTTCGTACTTACACCCGGCATTCCGTACATTTATGGCTCGCTTTATTGCAAATTATCGTACAGGAAGTAACGCTTACCTTAACTCTCAGAATGTCTCGATGCGTGCTTGCCGACACTTCACCTATTAGCGTAGTTATGATTCAATTCTTTTTTTCACCAGGTAAGTTTACTTATTTGAATGTGTTATCTTATAGACAGTGATCGTTTTAGCGAAGCATTTAAAATATTCCACTTCGTAATTAATACTAGGAGGTAAAAATATGGTTCTCCATTTCAGATGGTATTTACGAGCATCGAAACAATTTTGTTTTTACGCTGCTTTATTAGAAATGTCGTATATAACGTGAAGATATTTGATACTCGTGTTTTTCGAAGAAGAACGGTTGTTTTGATGTTTTTACGGTGCTAGAAGAAAATTGTATAGTTGAAAAGATCGTGTACAGTTAGGTCGGGACAGTAGAAAAGCCAACAGTAATTCAAACAAACGAGATGGCTGGTGAACGGATCAGTCTGACTCCGATGTTTATGATCCCTCACTTCCTGAAGTGACCAACCTTTCGCAGGATCGTTCAGAGGTGGCTGGTAAGCGGACCTTGACCCCAATGATTATAACTCTCGTCCACCTTGTAGAATCTTTCCTTTCCTCGTTGATAGACCCTTCCTTCTTCTCTGTCATTTTTTCTCGTCCCTTTCGCAAACCGTAATGCAGGTTTACGTATGCAACGGAGAGTTCATCGATAAATGAAGTTCCCGGGGAAAACCTTCAATTAAGGTTCAATTAAGGCGGTCTCATCGATCGTGTAGGGCTTTTTTTCATTTTGCTAAGAGCGTTTTTCTCGAACCTTTAAAGTTACCTCATACCCTTTTTATCTTTTATTCTTCGACTGTCTCCAACTCTTCTGCTGATCTTTTGCAGATTGAAACGGAAATAACATTATTCAGTCTTTTTTTCATTATCAATTACTTATCGCTAGTTTGTAGGCTACTGTAGAAATTCAAAAGCAAAAAATACATTTTTTTCTTGCAGTAGGGAAAACTTAATAAATGAACTGATGGAAAACTAAGCGATTTCTCTCGTAATGCCTATCGCTCTAAAGTTTAACACTAAAACTACCAAGCAAGTCAAAATGATTCATCCTTAATTGTTCCCAAAAGTTCTCAATATTTATAGGATAGTGACAGAGAAAATATTTTACGTTAACACTAAAACTACCGACGTTATATCTACTAATATATAAATTTATTGAACAAGCACTTTGGAAAAAGATAAATCAAGAAGTAAAGGGATTAGTTAATTAACTAATTTAGGCTTTATATAGTAGAAGTAGAATTTTTACTTCACAGTTCACCTATCAATTTAGGTAGTTTTTTGAAAAAATCACGAACCGGTCATTATGACCGCATTGGTAGGTTTAGTGTTAATCTCATAAAATACAGATTACCGAATCGATCATCTTCACCACCACTTGATTTCTCTTTTTGCAAAAAATACATTAAATATATTGAAATATAGTAGACTCCACGGCAGTAGCTCTAGTGTTAAACAAACTATTTGATAATTCGTGCCATTTCGAAAATTAAATGACTTCTTTAACACTAGAACTACCAGCGATAAATCTATTCTATTTTAATATAGTGAATAAGTACTTTTGAAAAAAAGAAGTCAAGAGGTGGAAATGATGATCGATACCGTAATCTGTGTTTTATCAGACCAACATAGAACATTTCTTCTATGACTCTCCTATAAACTTGGAGAATTTTTGAAAAATGTTGGGAACCAGTCATTTTGGCTTGCTTCGTAGTTCTAGTGTTAAAATATTTCCTAACATGGTTTGGAAATTGAACAGACTACCCGCCAATGTTGGTTGTTTTTGGAGTTAAACAAATTTCCTGGTATCGATGATAGTTTTGAAACTAAAACGGACTTCTTGATAACGCATATCACCATGAGAAATAGCAAACTGTCTGAGAAAGTATAATAGATACATCGTTCTCGGAATATCGTCTACAATAATCCTCTATACCGTGCTTCCTTACGATTATGTAAATGATAATAGAAACGTATTTCGTATTTTTCATGTTGAAATATAATTGGAATAACGTTCGTACGAGTAATTCAATGCAAAGTAAGCTGCTTTCAACGTACTGGGAATTACTTAAAGCTATCTTTTTACTACGTATGCGTACTTGATTACATGCATGTTATGTAAATAAGGACTACCTATATGGGTATTGTACATCATTCTGCAAATTGCGAGGAAGCACGCATTTCAATTTATATGCGTATACATTTGTGTGCAAACTGCACATTTCCATGGAATCGCGAATGTCTTCTTTAACATCTCTATTTCTAAACGAGAATCGTATAGTCATTACTTGAAGTTACGATCACTTCCTAATATTTTAGATATACAAGTTTTTGTAAGAACTTATTTAATACCTTCTATGTGTTTTTCTCTCTCATAAATCTCTCTTACAAATTAAAAACAAAAATTCTTTCAAAATTATATATTTCAAACAGACCATGTAATTGATATTTTCAATGAAATTTCAGATTAAAAAAGAAACTCAAGGAAAAAATTTTTCCATGTTTCGTTCACCTGGAAAATCGATTGCCTCTTTTCAATCCATGTTATTTTACAAGGAAAAATTGTGAAATATTTTTGTAATGGCTATTAGAAACGCCATATTGCGATATCAGGTTCAAACTGGCCTGTACCGATCGATCTTTCGAACATATCAGGTTTATGTAAAATTAGATTTTAATATGAAACATCCAATAAATTCGTACCCGCGAGCATAATAGTGATTCACACGTGGTAATAGCCGTTAGAATTAATAAGAGCCGGCTGATCGTTGTTTTTTCCTTTTTCTCTGTCTATCTTTGCATATTCCTTGCTACACTCAACTTCGCAATAAACGATACGGTGTATAGGGGGAAAAACGATGCAAAGAAATTTACGATAATATCATATAATATTTACGATAATAATGTCGTAAGTGTCATATTATTTGCATTTGCGATTACCTATCAAATAAATTTCAAGAAGAGAGCAATTAATGCTAATTTTCAATCATTTCATAATTATTATTGGACTATAAAGATATTTCTTGATGAGTAGTTTTATAAAATTTCACGATGTTCATGTAAAGTGATAGTAAATTTTTTTTACATCGTTTACAATTTGTTGAAATTGTAGAAAATATCAATTAATTAGATTTCGAATCACTGTTGAATCAGTCCATCCAAACGTTTCGCAGTTGCAGTCACGAATGAAGATTACGATCTCGATTCCTCCTTTTCCCTGTTGTTTGCTTAACCGTTCATTGTGATTAATTATTGCCCAACGAGGATTCACCGTCGAAGATAATTGTTCTTCACGATAGTAATCCAGGTTTTAACCACGCAACCACGTACAACGATGGAAGACTCGAAAGAAGAAACTCTCTTCTAGTTAACAAGTCATAATTCTTCCCGCCAATTTTGTGGAACAATGTGAAATAAAATTATTCAGAGCCCAAAGTATTTACAATTATGATATTTAAGACATTGGGTAAAATTTCAAGTTGATTTTATCATATCTTAATTCCTCCTTGCACGCACTATTATGGAGATAGTACGTAGAATTTAAACTTATGGAATTACTTAAAGTTTTATTACGATTCTGATAATTCTCTCGTGTTGTATCATTAGAGGATCGTTTATTTGGTATATTTGATAGAGAAAACTGTTCTATCTATCATGGATTTCTTCATTAATTGGATTCCTCCGCAGGATCACGAGGTTGTGCTCAACCAATTTGTTACATACTCGCGTACCGTTTTGACTCCTTTATTATTAATTAGTTTCCACAACATCTTCATCCAAGCATTTCTTCAATTACGCTTTACGAAGGTGTTACAGCGTGGCTATGACGAATTATTATCATAAATCAGAGATTACAATTTGCCGCGATGGAATTGACTGAGACAAATAATTAGCAATAAATTGCTCTATCGTCGACGTTGAGGTTTACCATCTTCCAAATGTATTTCGAAAACGGTCGGTGGAAGAAAGGAGAAATAAGAATCGAAACGATGCTTGTTAAAGGTAACTACGAGAAAAATCAACGAGAGATATCGCTATTCAAATTGGAAAATAATAATACGTACATCTTCATATAGAATCGAGCATATTTTACGTCGTTGCCTTCATTATTAATGTAACCTGGGCAAGATTAATGCACGTTGCGTTTAGGCTTTCCGTTTATTTTACACGCAGATGCTTGAAACATTATAATCTTTACGTAAAGCACTCATTTGTCATACGAATACTATCCATATCCTTTGGATAACGTCAGTGAACTGTTGGACACGGATTTATGAAAACGATAGATTTTATGAGACAGCCGAACAGATATAGAAATCGAAAATAGTGAAAAAAATCTAGACCTATGATTTTTATTAAATTGCAGCCTTTCTGCCAATTGATCCATTCTTATGGAAGATACAAAACGATTCTGTTGGTATCATGTAAAACGAAAAGTAAAGTAGACGTTGAAAAGTTGTTAACTGAGATAATCCTTATTAAGGTTGCCAGCAAGAGTCTGAACATATCTATATATATTATATGCTAAGCTTAGCTTCATAACGATTTCTTATTACAAAAAAAGGTTTGTATCTCCTCGTGGAGTTAATTAACTTGATTCCTCTATCCTTTTATACGAACACTATTTTATTCGTATCAAAGCTATTTTTCCATATTGGAAATATTCCTACGTTCTCTCGATACACCGAGTTAATCGTATAAATCGTTGTTTAAGTGCCATTACGGCTCGTAGATGCGTTATAATACACGAGATTTCATCGTATATGTTTCATCCGATTTGTTCACAGATACAGTGACGACGTTTTATTTGCATCGTTATTAGAACCACATTCAATGACATGTAGTAATGGTGGTCGGTTGGATTGCGGCTCGCGGATTATCATAAAATGCAAAAAGGTCGTGGCCATTTACGAACTTATTTTGCATTGACTCAGAAAATGACTATTGGCCGTAAAATCGAGCTGGTTCTTATTGCTCCTTTACGACCACGTTCTCTTACGTTTCAGTTATACGAAATGGTTGAAAACGTTGCACGATCGTATCATGAACGTTACAGCAACTAACTGTAGTCGAAATATTTGTAAAATTATTCCCACGGCACAGACTTTCCAATTGTCGTCGAGTCGTATTCAAAATCAAATATCATTATCCCTCCCATTTTTATTACAAAATTTCAAGAAAATTCAATCCCTAATTAAACAATCCTTTTTATAGTTTGCCTATCATGGACGTTACAGCAACTAATTGTAATCGAAACATTTGTAAAATTATTCCCACGTCACAGATCTTCCAATTGTCATTAAGTCGTATCCAAAAGCAAATATCATTATTCCTTGTATTTTCATTACAAAATTTCAAGAAAATTAAATCCCTAATAAAACAATCCTTTTTACAGAGTCCTTATTATGGACGTTACAGCAACTAACTGTAATCGAAACATTTCTAACATTATTCCCACGTCATAGATCTTCCAATTGTCATTAAGTCGTATCCAAAATCGAATATCATTATTCCTTTCATCTTCATTACAAGATTTCAAGAAAACTCTAGCCCTAATAACACAAACCTTTTAATATTTTGCCTATTGGAAACGTTACAGCAATTAACTATAGTTGAAATATTTCTAAAATTATTCCTGCGGCATAAATTTTCTAATTGTAGTCGAGTCACATCAAAAATCAAATATTATTCCTCTCATTTTCATTATAATGTTTCAAGAAAATTCCATCCCTAATAAAACAATCCTTTTTACAGTTTGTCTATCATGAACGTTACAGCAACTAACTGTAATAGAAATATTCCTGAAATTATTCCCACGACATGGATTTTGCAATTGTCGTCGAGTCACATAAAAAATCAAATATCATTACTCCCCTCTTTTTATAGTTTACTCACACTACTGTCCCCTTTATTCATACGTTTCCGTCAACGACGCTTTTAACTCCGAAATAGAACGAATAACTTAACGAATGACATTAATATATAACATTACGATATTATTATGCCAAAGTAACGTCGATGTAAATAATCTTAAAATAACGTATTATTATTCGGCATACCGGTGCATGAAATTGGTATCCATTATTTTCAGTTTATAGAGCAGTACAGGTAACATATCAGCAGTTATTACTTCACTAACGTAACAGTTCTAGAGTAATCTGTAAAACCCTGTCGCCAGTGGTGTATGTCGATGCTGACCGTCTTGTAAAATATCTTCACGAGTGTTTCGCTCTCTTCACAGATAATAAAGACATCGCCGACGCCGTGTTCCCGTTACGATTCTTATTCTCGTCGTTTGGCGATCAAGAGGGAGGTCCCTCAGCACACGGCTCGTCTTTTGCGAAATCTACGACCGCAATTCTCGCAGTTGCAACTGTTTCGGTCGCAGGTGACCGAGCCAGGAATTTTCTGGTTGCACGTAATCGCCGCTCGTAAACGTCCTGGCTGATTTAACCGCTTTCGCCGCGACGACCGTCCATTTTCTCCCTAATTGCGCGCTAGCCTCGTCGATCTTTTCCTTCTCCTTCTTCTCAATCTTCTTTTTTTCCTTTCTTTCTCTCTTTGCGGCATCCACCGTTCGTAAGATATAAGACGTACTCTAAACTAGACGATACACGCACTTACCATATTCCTAGCATTCGTGCGGGATTCACGACGTTCGCGACGTATTATCTCACGGGACCTTTAATAATCCTACCGATTACGCGCGAATAAATCGCTGTAGTCGTTTCGCTTGAAATCAACGACGATAAATTCGTGCTATCTTTGGATTTTATGATCTTCTGAAAACTCAAACTCCAAACTCGCCGTGGCACTTTGGAATTTCTAACTTTACGTTCCACTCAGACTTTGGAGCGATTGAAGAACCGGTTGAAATTGTCGTTTCATGCTTTTCGTCGTTGGCTTTGTTCTTGGTTGAAAGGATAATACTGTGATTAAGATTTGATAATAATATTATTCAAAGACCACGTTAATTTCGTCCTTTTATTAGAAAGCTCGTTAAATTCTCATTATTAATTATTCGACACGGAACGAAAACCGAAAGGCTGAACGATAGAAATGACATTCCAAGGTGAGATTGACCGTCGGGTTCTGCCTTCTGAATGAGTTTAAATTGAATGAAATATAATGGATATCGATCTGTCGGATCGGTCAATGTCGCTGTATTATCATAATTAATTTCCAACCCGTATCCGAATTCAAAGCCCTGTCGGCTGTCGGTTGGTTCATTAATATCTATTATGTAAAACGTTTGCCTCGATTCATCCACGTAACGAATGTCCATTGTTTGTCTATCATTGTCCTTGCTTGAATCGCCGGTGCAGTCGGATCTGTGCTCTAAAATTTCAGGCGTTACCTCGCCATTCTTCCTCTTTCTTATACTTTGCCCTTTGTGCCTTTGACCGCTGGACTGCAGCGACCTTCGAAAGTGATCCAGTTTGGATCGTGCCCAAAGAGTTTCCGTACATTCGTTTGCAATAGTATTCTGAGCGAAGTGAGAACGCAATCGATACGATTTTCTTACAATTCGTCTGATTATGACGTTCATAATTTACTTGCGAGACGTCTGCAGGCGTGGAGCTTACGATTCTTCGTTTAATGTGTTTTACGATTTTTTCCATCTTCAGATGAATAAATTTTGTATCGTTAATAGTACAAAATAATGAAAATAATTTCCAGATATTTCCATTTTGTTTGTGACTGTATACCATGGTACGTGGGAAGTTTCTATCGCACGTTAATGCATTGATAAATACGGTCTTGTTTATATTTAGATTACGATGCTCTTTAGTACTTTGTAATGACTTCGTAAAAGTGAATTTTATCGCTTCGGTTATTTTAATTGTTGTCTTATTGCCCTCTTCATGGTGATTCATTGATACCTATATATAACGTTACATTAACTGACCGTTGATACGGATCGTTTCTTCTATAATTTACACCTGATAAATATATGTTCGCCAAAAAACGCGGGCAAAATGAGCCAAGTCGTTAAATTCTTCGTTTAATTACTTTGATCACGAGTTTATTGCCTGGGTTATGTATGTCCGCGTTTCGCTGACATGGAACAGAATGTGTTCCGCTAAAGTGAGTGTAAAATCAAATCAAGATTTGCCATTAAAAGTTGTCTTTACACTTTTTCTGTTTCTCTTTCTCTGTTTCTTTCTCTACGTTTACTTCATGAAAGAAACATAACGATGGCATAAATTGAGCATTAGAGTCCGTTCCATGCCGTATACTCGCTACGAATTATTTCTATTTTTCTGTTCCACTTGCGCGAATTCAAGGTGGTGAGCTGTTTGATTAGATATAATTGAAAATTCATCGATTTACTGGCCATGCGATTTATCATACTTACTACTTATAATCTCTATTTTTACATTTCACCTGTCGAAACGCAAGGTACCGTTCTATTTCATTAGATATAATTAAAAATTTATATGCAGCCATGTACACTTTCTGTTTACTTAACCTTTTATCCTACAATAACGTATGATACTCGTGAAGCGGTAAATGGAATAGGAAATTTTCAAATTCCGCAAAACCTATAAAACTGAAAGTATCAATGATACGCAAGGTAATAGAATTATTTCTATAGTATTAAAATTACGTTAAATTATGCGACATATTAAGAATCATTGACCAATTGTTATTTTATCAATTTAATTCGGAACCATTGTAGAGGCAGTCACTGAAAACGTCGTAGGGATTGGGGGTAAAAACCCGCGTCGAAAATTTCAGCCCGAAATCTTCCTAAATTACCAAATAACTTAGGATATTTAGGCTGAATATGGAAAAATATGTTACATATAAAAGAATGCAAATTTTAATTCCACAATCGCCCTACACTTGTTACTTTTTGCCACTTTTACCTAGTTTAGGAGCAATTTAGGCTTCATACAGCCCAAAATAATCCTCAGCATTCTATAATCAGGAGCTTTAGAATTGGATTGGAATTGGAGTGGAATGATCGAGGTCCAAAAAAATTCTCGATATACTAAAAATTAATTTGGTTTAGGAGATTTAGAATTTATATGGAATAAAATGATAATTTAATTCCAACTTGCTCCTGAAAGCCCTATTTTTAGAATATGAGTCGACAGACTTGGAACTTCTGAAATATTTTTAGGGGATGTCAGATTAAATTGGAATAAAAATTTTACCTGATCAGTCCATATAACTCCTAAAAATCATATTTACAGGACTTTGAGGCGCGTAGACACACTAGTTGAGGATTTTGAGGTTCAAAATGGTATACATAATTAAGCGGCAAATGAGGAATCAAAAGAATCTAGGATTTGAAGTTTCTTTTTAGGCTGGACTTTTCGACTCGGGAATAGATTTAAATTTCTCGTGTACACTCGTTTGAAACATGAACGCCAATTCCCTTCATTATTTCTCCAAGAATCTTCAAGCTTCTGCTACTACATGCAAATATAACGATACCTGATAATGTGCAAGGATGAAGAAATTCATATATACAGAAAAGACAGATGCAAACGGTAATTGTTTCCTTCAAAAGTCAGAAACCGTAAGCCAAGATACGAGTGCCAGTACGACTTGAAACTCGGAATGATCTCCTTAATTTCCATTGTAAAGTTGAAGCCCTCCAATTGTTCACACAATTAGGAGCTTAATTCACTGTGTAAAAACGAACTCTTATACACGCTAAATGAAAGGTAGAATAATGTTCATCCTTGTCTTTTGTACGAAACCGTTCTACCGATTACCAGCTCGGTCTTTTGATAGATACGATTATTGTCATCGATAATCTCAAGATCTCGGTTCCTTTTCGCAATCCCCGTTCGTATCCTTTTGCCGCATGGATGTCAAATATTCCTTTTCCGAACATACCGTAGCCGAGTGACGGAGCGTTGTTAAGTCTCGCAAGAGAATGCTAAATAGGCTTTTGAACCGGTATAAACGAGCTCTAGAGATCCGATAACAGTCCTTAACTTAAAGCCGTGAAGTGGACGCGCGGATGCGAGAAATCGTCTCATTGGTGTGCGCTTTTTTACTTTCATCTTCGAGTGGACGATATTACGGAAAAGAAGGTATCGCGCCCTGATGGCATGCATTATAAAATGCTGTTTCAACGGACGGCGCATTTTTATTCGTTACTATTTCAAACTCCGTGAGCGTGCGTCGATTTTAATTACGTTAAAGTGCAAAGAAGAGACTGAGAGAGGATAGACAGGAAAAAAAAACAGAGTACTATCGTAACGCATTAAAAGTACAGGAATAGAGAATCAATGGACGTATCGACGCAGGAAATTCCAATGTCACATTTTATGCGTGCCTGTCGCGCATGTGATATGTGTGATAAATATTTGCGAATCAAGAACCGTGCCGTGTCTGCCTGGGGAATTTTGAGCATTCATTTCCGCCGCGGTAATTTTCAGCAACGTGCAACAAATTATTACTTGCGCCTGTTCTCTTATCGGATTTTCATAACGTCGCAGTTGTGCAAGTATCTTGGCGTTAATGCAGAAATTACTGCGCCGACGCGATCTCTCGTAATGAGTAAGATAACCAACCAGCTTTCGGTATTTTACCGGATAACGGTGTCCACGTTTGTATTTTATCTTGGTTTATTTATGTACTTTAAGTGACGTACAGGGATCGTAAACTAACTGACGCTTTAATGGCCGCCTTCTTATGCACGATTACTTAATAACGACCCTACAATTAGTATCCAACATTCAGTCACAGTATTTTGCGGTATTTTATCTCGTTAGAGACTTTATACGTCCACATATTGGATCCTTTAAAAATATCTTCGTCCAGTAGGTACTGTGCTGAAGAAATCCTTTAAGGATCCCCGCTCACGGAACGCGTATTCTCAACATTATTCCACAGGACACGACCGAGGCTTATATGTATACCTCCTTCTTTCTTTCGTCCTTCTCCTTTATGCGGACAGTTTGTGCCATTTTATCGTCCACTAAAACTTCGTTTCGTGCATGCGAATAGGCAAGCCAGATATGAATCTCCGTTTGTCGTTCCTATCCGTGAATCGTAACGATTCCCCCTTCGTCCTGTTTCTCTTGACATTTTGCTGTATTATTTGTAATATATAGGAATGGTAGCGGAATACTCAGTGGACAAGACCCTTACTTGGTTCTTTAAGAGAATACTCTCACGCTCGATAAGGATATTTTCCTTTGATATTCAAGTCTTCTTCTTTCTTCATATTCTTTATCGATGGAGATTTCATTTTAGAGATTATACCGACAATTGCAATAGTTGGCAGATTTTATTTTCAGATGATTCGAACTAAGTAATCAGAGTCAGGTTATTTGTCATCGTAAATCGAAGATTTTTCCGATCGAAAAATTGCCGTCTCCTTTAATACCCTGTATGTTGAGAGTACAACGAGGATATAAATTCCTGGCACCTTGTCCATGCCACTGGCCGCTAGGGCCGGGCATTGGTACAAAACGCAGTGCGCCTCGAAAGGGAACAATGAGACCGGCTAGAAATCGCTCATTGTGCCCGCAAACCGGCAAAAATAATCACGTGAAAGACTGCGAGGACGGACGGAAGGACGGACAATGAACGGGCACGTATTGCTCGGCTGCCACTCGTGCTTCGCAAACCGTTTCCTGAACTCAAACGCTCATTCCTTTCGCATTTGTGCTCTTATAGCTCGACCATTCTCCCTTTCTAACTTGAGTTCCTGTCGTGTTAGTCGAGTTCCTTGCAAAAAAATTGTTTCACCAGGTTATCACTCAAACAAGGGGGCAGATGTCAACGACTTTCGTTCGCGAATACCAACGATTTTTAGTACAATGAGAGAGTAGCGCTCGTGTTAAAGCTGGGCTGTGGAAATATCGGGGTAGAACGTTTGTGGTGCTCGAGAAATTAAAAAAATTCAAAATTATGATTATTGTAGGAATTTTTATGGAGAAATAATGCAATACAATGTTTGGTGTACAGTTAGGAAAATTTTTTAACTGTTTTGTCCGGTTAGAATGATCTTCGTAGTCTAGATATCTTACTTTTCTGTTTGCAGCATTGGACGAGGACGTAATTTATACAAATTCGAAGTCATGTTTATTGTAGGAATTTTATGGAGAAATAATGCAATACAATGTTTGGTTTACAGTTAGGAAAATTTTTTAACTATTTTGTCAGGTTAGAATTATCTTCTTTCTAATTTACATACTTTACTTTTCTATTTGTAGCATTCGGTGGGGTATTGATTTATACAAATTCGAAGTTATGGTTATTGTAGGAATTTTATGGAGGAGAAATGCAACACAATGTTTGGCGAATAGTTATGAAAGTCTTTTAACTGTTTGAACCGGTTACAACGATCTTCTTCTTATTGTTAGTTTACATATTTTATTTTTCTGTTTGCAGCATTCGGTGGGGTATTGATTTATAAAAATTCAAAGTTATGTTTATTGTAGGAATGTTATGGAGAAGAAATGCAACACAATGTTTGGTGTATAGTTAAGAAAATCTTTTAACTGTTTTGTCCTTTTCCTAATCTAGATATTTTAATTTTCTGTTTGCAGCATTGGATGATGAATTCATTTGTACAAATTCGAAGTTATGTTTACTGTAGAAATTTTATGGAGAAATAATGCAATACAATGTTTAGTGTACAGTTAGGGAAATTTTTTAACTGGTTTGTCCGGTTAGAATGATCTTCCTACTCTACATATATTTTACTTTTCTGTTTGCAGCATTGGACGAGGAAGTAATTTATACAAATTCGAAGTTATGTTTATTGTAGGAATGTGATGGAGAAGAAATGCAACACAATGTTTGGAGTATAGTTAGGACAATCTTTTAACTGTTTGGTCCAGTTAGAACGATCTTCTTCCTAATTTAGTGTTTTCTATTGCAGCAACTTGCTATCTCCCTAATTTAATTTGATAATTTCTTGAAAATAATGGCAAAGTGTTTAATTGCATGGTATGAGTTTCTTAGTTTGATGCAATTGTTCTGATAATATCATCAATTGATAGTTTGATCGATGCCAGAACGACGAACAGTGCTCCTTAACCGTTTGAATACCGGGAGGGTTTTAAAAAATTACTTCGAAAAAAGCCAAAAGCCACTTCCGCGCTCTTGAGATTTTATTTCAAAATAAGCTAAAGTTGGTGTTTTATTTTATGTAGTGCTTGTATCCTAATTTAGAATTACTTTATATTATAAAAAAGAAACCTGATGCATTCTTAACACTAGAACTACCAAACCAGTCAAAATGACTGGTACACAATTTTTTCAAAAAATTCTCCAAGTTTACATAAGAGTAATAGAATAAATATTCTACGTCTATATCAATAAACATAAATCGCCCAATCGATCAAATTTTTCGCCGCTTGATTCCCCCTTTTTCAAAGTACTTATTTAATTTATTAAAATATGATAGATTTGAGGCCGGTAGTTCTAGTGTTAACAAAATATCTTAACAAAGTCTTCCTTCAATTTTCAACATTGAAAAAATTTCCTGGGATTTTTCGACACAAAAACTGAAGAGCGCGAAAGTAGCTCGTGGTACGCAAACGGTTAAAGCGCAATGTTTGCCGCAATAAAACAAGAAAATCTTATTAGTGCATTTTAGTGTTACTCGATCCAATGAAACCGTAATTCAATGCGATGGTATCAGCTTCATGATTGAATCGATCGCGAGATCATTGATCCTTTCTAATCTACGAATGACGGTAGTAGTATATACCACGCGCATAATTACTTAATAGATGCAATTAGGAATGGCAATCGGAAAACTTGCTTTGATTGCGAGACATTCGATTTCTTCCGCGTACTCTTCCTCTCTACTCAGCGATTTTCCAACCGATTACGGTTCTCGTCTAAATTGGATTACGCACTTTAACTACATTTCTCTTTTTCCTCTATTTAACATCCCAGCATATTGCTGATCGAAAGAAATTGATGAACGTTTCAAATGATCATTAAGTTCGTTTCTCCTACTGTATTCAATGTGGGAATCATTTAAAATTATTCGTATAATAATATTCATTAAATTAACCAATCACGAAATACATCCTTGGCAAACTGAGAAAATTCAACAACTTGTTTGTTCGGAAGTCGTAAGAACTTCTCATAATTTGTTAATCCGATAGTTTTACATATGTAGAGTCGTTCAAATGACAGTTTGAAATTCGCACGAGAATTACAAGAATCTTTCCTGCAAAACTTGTGGGATCCTTCATTTGCATGCTTTTCGATAGATCTTGACTATAGATTAAAGTAGAAGATCATGAAGTTGCCATGTTAGAAGATCGTTGATGCAAATCTGTGCAAAATCCGAGAGTTTTTACGTAGCCTCGTGGATCATTGATACAAAGGAGAATCAATATGTAGATACGTGTTCGTTGCAAAAGAGGTAGCAATAATGTCAGTCACGATTTCTGTTTTCAGTAGGTGCTGACGATTGCAATCTCTTAGAATTCTTGCCAATTCAGGCAGCCACAGTTTCCGATGCTATTACTTCTACGATTCTTTTTGTAAGTGTGACTTATTGCCTTAATCTCTCTGTGGCTTTGTACTGTTACTCGAACTATACGGAATTTCTGTCTTACAGAAATTCTAATTCTCACGTATCGAAGAGATAACTCCATTTTCAAAGTGATAACTCTCGGTAGAAATATTTCTACTTTTTTCCTTTTAAATGTCTTTATCGTCCATGTGAATGAATATGTTTACACGTTATTGCAGCAGTTATGATAACGTTCATTTAAAAAATTCTGCAGAATGCAATATTTTCAAGTTGTCTTATCTTTCCAACCAGTTCCTGTCTATGCTGTTCTTTATATAGTTGCACCTACCACTTTTATCTTTCCATCACTTTTAATTTATTTTAAATCATATTTATCTTGCATTACACCACAGACTTCATTCATAAAAATAATCTCAACATATTCAAAGTATCCTTACACTCCAACTTGCCATGAGAATTTAATTAGGTTTCAAAAATAATTCATCTACAGTTCATTCTGAACGCACACAATTATCTCCGATAAGAAATAATGCCTCACGTGCAAATCCACAGAATAATTTCCGTGTCAGAAACTCTATTAAGGTTTGTCAATGACCTGAGCTAATTAATGCCGTTCTCGTTCGTTCTTTCTTTCTTTCTATTCATACTCGTTTGCAGCCACTACGATTTAAGTACGCGCACATATATATACGAGCAATCATGGGACGTTATTCTTTCGAAATACGATTTCTGTCGCGGACGTTTGTTTTCACGAATAAAATCGGCGAGACTCAGGATGGTCGTAGGGGCAGCAACGAACACAAGAGAGCGGAGATTGAAGTTACGAGGGCTCAAATCCGTCTGTGATAAAGGTATCCCAACGATCGCGGTTAATTTCAAGGGACGATTAATCTACTTGAGTTATTAGCGACTTACGCCCGTTTCGTTCCCGCTTAATTACCATCGCTACCATTACGACGATCGTATGTTTCGCTTGTCGCACGTGTTCCGTGCGCAGTCCTCGTCTTACTGTCTTCGAAGGAGAACTTTAGCGGTTGAAAGGTATCTTCGAGGGTTTAAAAATATTGTGGCCATATTTCTGGATGTATTATGGCTATGAGTTACAGAGATTTGTTTTTACTTTGAAAGAAATTAATTCTTTAGATTTTTTTTTCGCGAAGTTTCAATGTTTTTAAAGTCGAGTATCTTAACGCTAGAACTACCAAGGTGGTCAAAGTGACTTGTTCTCCATTTTTTCTAAAAACGTTTTAAATTTATTGGAGAGTCATAGAGTAGATATTATTCATCGATCTTATAAAATATGAATTACTAAATTAAGCATCTTCTTCATCATAGGATTTTTTGTTGTCTAAGGTATTTATTTAATGTATTGAAATATGTTAGATTTAACGCCGGTAGTTCTAGTGTTAGACCTTTGCGCTTCGGAATTATTTCTTATATTTTTTGCTGGTTGATGTAGAAGGGTGGCGAATCATTTTGGGATTATGAAAATATGAATATTACATGGGATTTATTTTATATTGAGCGATTTTAACACTTGAGCTATCGAAGCAGTCGAGATGACGGGTCCTTAATTTCTTTTTTTATAAAAATTGTACAAATTTATTTTGTATAGGTTGTCGAGAGGCAACACATTAATACGTTGAATACGACTCATACGTTGGCTATTTCATTATTTTTATTGAAGTGGAACTTTTTCTATTAAAGTTACATCTTCATTCCATGAAGACACTAACGCTTAGTATAGTTGCATGTTCGACAGTTCTCTATTTTTTAACTTCAATATATAGATATTGAATATCTTAACAAATTCGAGAATATTATGGTTTAGGCGTTACAAAAAATTACATTGATTTTGACAAAGATGGAGACTTTAATGACATTCAATATTTTAAATATTCTATTTGCATCTTATGGTACCAAAATTATTATACATAAATGATCATTTTTTATGTCGCTAACATCTAATGCTGATAATTCTTGTATTAACGGAGTAGTAACAATAGATATCTTGGTTCTTCTTCGTTCAGCTCCTATGTTAATGATCGATAACAGACAGAACAAAATATAAAATATGATCGAAATCAATTAGTAGATTCTTTTAGTTAATAAACTGTCACTAATGAAGTCAATTTAAAATGTTAAAACAGAATTACTATTTCACTTAAAAGTAAAATCTCAGGAATTCAAGAACTATTATTTAAGTGTTTAAATATTTTCCTCGTGTTTGGTATGGATTTCAAGAGACGTTAAAACAATCGTGGTATATAAGTAGCAGGAAACAAATTGAACAAAAATGGCGAAGTGTAATTTGCCAAGAAATTCCCGGAAAATTCTTTCAGTCTGATTGACTTTGAAGTTGTGACACATGTTTCAGTGAAACGTAGCAACTGTTACGTAGTTATGTGTGGAGCAACAATTATCGAGATTGTAGTGAACGTAGAAGACCGATGGCCGATGTTGAATAACGAAATTCTTCGTGGACAGTGACGGATAATGTCGCGCGTCGTTGACGACATAATGATCGGACACCCTGTGTTTCTCCTCGAGAGATATCGATAGCACATCGGTGCTGTTATTAAAATTAAATGTCATTAAGAATATTTTGCGATGATCGAACATTTCCTTTTTCACTGGTATTTTAATATTACTTGCATTTTAAAGATGCAGATGTATCTTAACATCAGACATTTAAAAGATCGAATTAATTTATTGTTGATAATTTTACCGCAGTCTTGAAAGGGAAGATCGCGAAAATTTGACTGAATTATTATTTATCTCTAGGAGAAAATTCTAAGGAAAACTTAACACTAAAACTACCAAGCAAGTCAAAAAGACTGGTTCCCAATTTTTTCCAGAAATTCTCGAACTTTATAGAACAATCATACGGCAAATCTTCTACGTTGATTTTATAAAATACAGATTACCGAATCGATCACCTTTCCCACTTCTTGATTGCTTTTTTTCCAAAGTACTTACTTAACATATTGAAGTATAATTGATTTAACCCTTTAACGTACGATTTCTTTGTACGCATGCAATAGCTCAGAATTTATCCTTGAAATTAAAAGTCCTCACTGATTTCTGATATTTTCTATAATTGGACATAATATTATCAGTAAGGAAATAATTTAATTGTTTTTTCATCGACTGATATTTTCCATGTAATAATTTTTGAAAGACTTCAAAATTTCTTATTCTATTTACCGTGTAATAAGTGTCACACGTTGTTGTAGGCTAAGGGGTTAACGCCGGTAGTTCTAGTGTCAAAGTGATTACAGGATAATAGATTTGGTTATAGAGAGATGGTATAAGGCCTATTCGAGGAATGTTGTTAATGAATTCGCAGGCAACAAAAAGATACGAATATCTGTCGGAAGTATCATGCAATTTATGCTTAAGTAATTTAGTGTAAACTATTTATTTATGACAAGTTAATATTTAATATCTTAAAAAATGCTATTGTTTTGTTCAATTTTAAATTGACCGCTAAAAGAAATTGCATCGATGTTGACTATAAAAGTGGTGTAAGTCCAATTTCCGTAGACAGGTTGCAGGATCAGTAACCACTGATGGCTATATTTGTTTCATTTAACATTTCGAAAGTTACAATTTAAGATTACTTACCTGATTTTCCTCTAAAAATGAATAATTTCATATTAAAAACAAGTAGTGATATAGGTAAGAAGAAGGAATAAATCAATATATATTACAATAATATTATTTTATGAGAATTAAAAATATTTATTTCTGTTTAATTTTAAATAAATACACGCAGAAGTAAAACTCATGAGTATAAACAAAAGAGTAATCTGAGGTGTCAGAGGATGAATATAATTTCACTATGAAAAACAAATTAATGAAACGTAAAAAGGAAAGGAGAATTATAGAGGTAGAATTTTCATCTGTTGAGGATATTGTTACTGAGAATTTCAAAACACTGTTACAAGAAGAGCATAAATAAATAATACCAATATCTTATGCTGAGTTTAACAATATATAAATATAATTATCGTTCAAAATAAAAAATACTATTTCTATTCTATTTCTTGGTATTATCTGTAAACCAAATAGGATTAATATGAAATATATTTTAAGTGATATTTGAGTTTTCAAATTTGAAATTAAATGATTCTTACAATTGATTAATTATGAAAGTGGTGTACGTCCATTTGCAACCCGTAAATATACATTATTTTAGTTAAATTCGCCTAAAAGAAATTTGTATAGTCAAATTACATATTGATTAACCCTAGATCACTAACCTTATTTTTCGACGCTTAACACTAACCTTCGTCTCTTCGACTACGGTGTTTAGAAAAGGGGTTAAAGGGTATTGTTTAAATAAAATTTAAACACGTTTTTTTATTATTAAAGATAAGTATTTATTTATGACGATAACGTTAACTAATATGGGATACTTATTAAATCCGTGTCGTCGAATCGACGAAGGTTAGTGATCTAGGGTTAAATTGAAAGACACATTATCATACTTGTCATAATTAACCAATATTTTTTTATTGATAGATATGCTAACTTTTAATTTTCTCGAAACAACAGAAAATGGACTTGCACCACTTTCAAAATAAACGGTCCATATAATTTTAAAAAATTACATTAACTCTACATCTTACATTAGTAAATTGACTCAATTTGTCTATATGTCCCTGGTAATACTTTTGCAGAGTCTTCCATTGCTTTTATCGTAACTCATGTCCGACCCACCTCATAGTTTGGCCCTTACTCCATTCTTGCTCAATCTTTGCATAATCTTGAGATTGAAAGACGATGATCTACTCGGCAAACGATGTACGGCACGTCCATTATTTATTGTTTCGTAAGGTGCAAGCGTGTAAGTAGCTTCGTCAATCGCGATTGTTTCTTGCGATAGTAGCATTCACGTAAGAAATGAATGGCGGACTCACGGTCGATGGGAAAGCTGCTATGGGATGCCATAGAGGAACTATTGACTCTCTAAAGGACGAGAACTGTTAGGCATCTTGTTCGATGTTGTTATCCATCGGGTTGTTTCATCTAATCGTAAGGGACAAAAATGGAAGAGAAAAAATAAATAAATCTTATTTTCGCAGAAAAATAATCAACCCCGTTGCATTGCAGAGAATTGAAAAATTTCATGATCTATCGATAACGTTGAAATCGCGTGATTGTCACTATGAGGCATCAATCACTCTAAAGTGGAAATTCGAAAGCGCACGAAGAAAAAACCGGTTTGTAACGCTTGTAATACTCACGCATTATATAGAAAATGTCCAAGGACGATTTTATTTATTGCCAGTGCACTATTAAACTTCTAATTTGTTTGGCGGTAACTGGCAAATGTTCTTTCTCCTATTTCAACGTTTACTTTCTAAGTAATAACAGAGAAGTGGGTAGAATGAAATGAAAAAAGAAATAAGTACTTACGTAATTATATTAGTTGTTGAGTGTTATGGGGAAAACGCAGCAGTATACCGTATATGGGTAAATCATTTGGCATAAATCTAAAATAATTGATAGAATGGTAAACCATTAAAAGTGTAGAGTCGAAGTCGGCGTATAAATAAAATCAGCTTCGGATCAATTTGTCTTGAATAATGATTTTACAAACCGCCGGCACGCCACCTTTCATATTGCGTGTTAGGCTATCTAGCGTATGAGAGATCGTAATCATAAAAATTCTATAAGAACTATGCGTATATGCGATTGGTAGACAGTGCTTTTAAAGGTCGATTCACTTATAGACGGTATTTTATAGCTCGCCATGTTTTCCCGGCGCACAAGTCCAACAGGAAAAATGATCTCGAGATTTTCCAACCGCATAGTAATTTAATATGAAATCAAGTCATAAAAATAACTCGATGTACATTTTACAAAGAAACGTCATAAGTTACAAGCAAAAGAAAATTATCGGAAATAATCTACGATACGACGTTTAACCCTTTGCGGTTCGAATAATTTTGTTAATTTTGTACCGAGCTAAATAAAATTAATTTCACAACATTTTCTATCACTGGTTACATATTTCTGTTAATAACATCAATAACTATAGGTACTGACGGATATTTAAGTGATATTACAAAATCATTAGGAAATTAGAAAGTCGATATTAAATTGTCAGAAAATAAAATCAATTTAGTAGCTATATCGAGGACTACTCGACACAGGACCGCAAAAAGTTGCATGCATATTTTTATTATCACATCAGAATCGTATTTAATTATAATCTACTTGCAACATATTAATCCAATAATTTAGCTACATTAAATATACTTGACACGCGTGTTTGCGTTAGTCGAACGATTTCCCCATCGATCATTGACTTCCGGTGCACAGTCTACGTGAAAATGTTGCTGGAGCCTTTGAACGTTAATAGTCAGCGACGAAATGTTTTCATAAAATGCAACCAAGTCGAGCACGATACCCTTAGTATGGGCTGCCGACTTCGATCGATTCCACATGGTTGCGAGGTGCATGAGTTAAATGAGAGTAAAAAGAAAAGAAGTGGAAAAAAAGTATGAGATCAAGTTGCTCGTGTGTAGCCGGCTTTAAGCCTGCTGTGCTGCTCGTGTTCTCGTTTTCGCGACAGGCAAAGCCGGCCGTGCAGATCGCCAGGTGTGGGAGTGACCGAGAGATACCCAATTCGATAAGACAGTCGATCGTTGAACAATACCGCGACGGCATCGATGAAATCGTAAGCGAGCTTATCGCCGATCGTTATGCGATAGATGACCCGAATCGTTAAGGGCTTCTGTTTCTCCGACGGTATACCGACGTCGCGTACATACGTATGGATGTATATGTGCCGATTCGAGCACCGATTAAACTACTGGCAATCGTGAATTTGCGCTATTTTCTCTATGTACTGTTCTAGATATCGATTTAATTGCGATTCCTTTTTCGATATGCCAATAACAAGATGAAACAGTACTGTAATTCAAGGTGTTACAAGTTGTACCGATGCATTGCAGGCAGTTGTTTCAGGACACCGATGAAAAAGATAGGATATTGTTTGTTAGAAATTTTATTTATTTCTCCTTTTCTTTAACCCCTCGCTCTACAATTTCTTTTCTAATTCCGCGTGTAATAACTCACAATTCATTTCTGAAATTACAAATTTTTACTCATTTTTAATATTTCGTATAATTGAACCCTTTGCGTTACAATTTCCTTTGTGATCAATAGACTGCGGATGTTTATGCAAATTTCAAGTTTCGAAAATGCAGGTGAAACAGAAAAACCTATCTGGGGATTTATTGCACTCAATAAATATTACAATCAATACCATACTTTGGATATTTTAGATATATTTTTATATTATGTCCTTTTTGTATATTTTAGCCGTGTTTAATTTGTCATAAATGCATAATAATCCGCAGTCTGGTGATCAAACACGCAATAACTCGAAATTAATTGATGAAATAATAATCTATCACAGATTTCTGATAGACCGGTATAAGTTAACGCAATATTGATAGCACAGAAATAATTTCAACGTCTCCTGACCCACTGATATTTTCACTTTAACAGTTTTTCGAAAACTGAAAAATTTTTTATTCCATTTACCGTCTCACGTGTGCCACACGTTATTCTAAGGCAAGGGGTTCATAGTAAAGAAATTGTAATAAGAGCATTTCGTGACCGATTGATATTTTCAATTTAATAGATTTCGAAAGACTTCAAAAATTTTCTATTTGCTAATCTTCATCGCTTCACGAGTGTCACACGTTGTCATAGGCTAAGGGGTTAAGAGATTCCTTTGTTTCTCTAAATACAATAATTAATATGAATTGAACTGAAAAAAAGTAATTTCTCGAGTAAACTGATTCTTGGATCAAAGAAAAAGTGCAGATTATTTTCTCGTTTGTATCCCCGTCGAGTAGAGGTAGCGATAAAATGCTCCACTTCTTTATAAATGTAAAGAACACTCAAGATAACGGGTGGTCCTTTTCCAGAGCAATGTGCAATGTGCACAGACCAGACGATAACGATAACGAATAATAAACCGGCTGTTAAGAAAGAACGAAAGAGAACGTGAGAGAAGGAAAAACAGGATAGGGTTGAAAAAAGAGAACATAGGAAAAAAGATAAAAATGGAATATACCTTATGATCGGTGTATACAATTAATGCATTTTCGATGGGCGGTTATCTTTTTTGATAACTACGAACTTTGGAATTCCAATGGCGTGGAATGGTATGCAAGCTGTATGCCAAATCGCTTCGTGTGTGCACACGGTTTACGACTACCTTCGGAATTTAGATTTCCTTTCCTCGCTATTCAATGAAGTCTCTCGTGCTCCCATAATCGGTGCCGACGGTTTCATTAATTCGACTTGCGTGTTTGAGCACGCGATGTGGATTGCAAGAATTATTAACGCGTCATGTATAGAAATTATTGATCAAATTGCATTCACTGATCTAGAGCATCGAGCTGCAGTTATACACTGCATTACATACAAATTTTTATATGATAAATATAATTGTGCCTTATAAACGTTTATGGTGCCGAATTGAGGTGAAGTACAATTTGTGTGCAAATATTTTTGTTAAGGTAGTTCTAGTTGGATTCAGAACTAAAAGTTTCTTTTTTTATTAGAAATTAAGAAAATTGCGTAAGAATTAATGCAGGGGCTAACTTCACAGAGGTCATTTCATTCACTTTTTAGACATTAAAAAACATCTTTCTCTATAACTATGAAGTAAAAAATTATGACAAAATTCAATAATATTCCAAAAGCATAAAATAATACATTGCTAATTTTTTATTAGAATCCATTGACTCGTTTTTCCATTAGAAAAATAAAAAAAGATTTTACGGACGCAGCAAAAATTTTTTCCATAAGGCCCATGTTAAATATGTTATTTTTAAACACAATTTATTCATAAACCGTGTGGACGAACTCGTTGAGATTCCGGTTATAATTATAAAATATCATGAAGAATATATTATCAAAATTTTAAGGAAATCTATCGAAAAATGATAAATGTCTAGAACTACCTTAAGGATGGATGAATAGAGTGGATGCTTAAATCAGACAGTACCTTAATTTAAAGTGAAAAATAACAAGGTATTTATATTAGCAAAGTTTTCCTATGCAATATACGTATGAAAGTTACGGACGCTTTTCAAATTGTAAGCTCATAGAGAAACCACCATCACAGTTCACATCAAACATCAACCAGAAAATTTGCTTTACTCCATGAATAAAAAAGTTCGTTTAACTGCTCTAATTGGTTAACTAAATAAATTAACGTGTACGCCAGGAACGGAGATATAACCACGGACTGCCGAACAGTGGGCGGAGTTTCAAACCCCATGCCATAGCGTCTGGCAAATTTTCACCCTCGTAATACGCACGTCCAACCCTTGATTGGAAACTCGCTCAAAATCGTGCGTCTGCGAGGACATGAGCGTAGTTTCTGAAATAAAAAATGTGAAGATAATTAATTTATATAATAAAAGAGAAAACAATGTGAAAAATAGCGAGAAAGTTGCACCAGATTCCTTAGTATTAATTTATTTTTTTCTCCGGTTCCGACCGACGCGACGGATATACTTCTAGAGCAACATGTTTGCGTAATTAATAATAAAAAAAGAATAACATTGATATATTGTATTTGGCAAGCTTTGTCAAATTACTTTATAAAAGTGATCTGATAAAAATGCATCTACCTTTTGAGATATCCATAGCCCAAAGTTGACTTGAACTTTGGACCAGATTTTGTAGATCATTCACGGGGGCATAGCAAACATTTGAGATGTGCCAATAATTATTTTGTCTCACTCCAATTTGCATCACAATAAGGTGCAAATACTTTGTAGAATTTTTGAAGAATAATGGAAGTATCGAATCGTTAAATAGAACTGACAATTGTTAAGTCCGTCTCAAAAAAAAATTAGAAACCTCGCAATATAGAATAAAAGACTTGACTTTTACACCAGTCATTCGACTTGCCAGAAGAGCGTCATAATAACCAGAACAAATATCGGTTTTAACGTACGTCTTAAATTAACTGCAGCCTTAATTCTTTACGTCAGCAGCGCAAACATCAATTTTAACACGTTGATTGCCATGGTGGTCACCAGTGACCGGCGCTATTGAATTCAATGAAATTTCGTGTAAGTAATTGTAAAATAGCAACATTTATGAATTTTCAGATATACTAAATACATAAAAATTAGTATTAAAAAACAAAGGTTTACCGAACATCTCTCTATCTCTATCTTTAAAGTTTCTGCTTTATAAAGATGCGAATTTAACACTTTACCGACCGGTAGCCGATTAATCGGCTTTTCGTGTTCAACATTTTTGAACTTTTAACTTATTAATTGGTTGCTACAACAGCTAATAAATTATTATTTATCATTGCCGCTAACTGTGCCAAGAATTCAGTGAAGAAACTTTGCAATTTCCGAAGCGATATCAGTATCAGGGAAATATTAACGGGCAAGTAACCAAACCGAAGAGGGTAGGATGTTAAAAAAATTAACTTACTAAAATTACTTTTGTATTAACACTTAACCTAAAAGGTTAAGTGTTAATACAACAAGTTTCACTTCAGCAGAAATGATAAAACTAGTGAAATACCAGTAGCGTTCAACGTGTTAAAGGCCATGGGAATCCTAAAACAAAGTTTCGTCTTTTTTTTCATCATCCTCGATCATAATCTTCCAAGTAGCCGTATCAGCAACTTTTACAGCTCGCTCCTGTCGGCACTCGCAAAATGTCGACGGATCACGGCTTTATTATGGTTTTACACCGGTTAAGGTGGTTAGCACGCATACTTCTCACCGGTTTACCGTCGGTCACGGAGCAGGACGATGCCGATGCACCTGTAAAACGGATACTTTTAACAGAACACGTACATGCACTTTCTCGAAGTACGAAGAAACTTGTTCATGGCATTCCTCCATTTTTGTGGAGAACTTATTGCTATAAATGCACGTACATCTCGAGTCATTTAAATCAGGCAGGTGCATCGTCGGCAATAAATTCTGAACGTCGCGGGGCGTAAAGTATATTTCAATATATAATACAGCACCCTGACCGATGCCGCTGACGAATTCAGAACAGACCATGAGAAAAAAGGTCGGCGACGTGGAGCAAAAATGTGAGCAGAATTGCAAAGGGGTTCCACGAGAATTCTGTCGTTGTTTTATTCATTAGATCTAAGTAACGTGAGATTGATTGGTGGATTTTCATTGCTGGAGTAACATATTTGCTACATAATATTTGTAGGATTAATTGTAATCAGCACACATTGCATTTTCATTTTAAACCTTGTAATTATCGTTTGAACTCTTCCAGTAAGTCATTAGTGATGCATCTACTGAAGAGAGGCTTTTTCAGAGAATTATCTTTAAATCTAGGGGAGTTTGAGATTACTACAAAATTGAGTTTGCGAGAATCTCTACACTGTAATTGCACAGGGAAAAATAAAGGAAAGTCACGGTGCTGCTACTTAAGTCGCTTATCTACTTTTCGAGATTGGTGTTTTTTGCTACTTGTATCTATGTAATTAGAGAAATTTATTTTATATTTACATGTAATTTCGTCTTAATAATCTTGTAACGCCAAAGTACACGATAATGAAGTTATTATTATTAGATCGTGCAAAGTAATACATGGTTTTTCCACTTGCAACAGAATTAACAAACCCCTGTGAAAAAAGCCGTCGATGCAATCTCAGTGATTCATCGCAGGAACACCTCTTCCACATATTCAACTCGTACAGACTCAATTGTTCCGACGATCTTTTTGTCGATCGTTGAACTAGATATTGTTGCGAGAAATTGTATCAATAATCTCCTCGTATTACTTTAGAAATATGTAATATTATTTTGTGCATGTAATCAGATACTATGATGGCTCTTAATTAGGAAAACTTACGTGTAAATTAAAATCGTAACATCAGCGTGAAAGTTCGTGCCGGTAGAGTGTGCAATGCGCGTGCAACATTGTCAATTAGAAAAACATAAAGCGTGCATGTACCTAATTAGTCCAAAGGAGTGTTATAGAAATACAAGATTATTAAATGGTTTGGTGCTTGCTTTTTACCCGCTAACATTTTTACATGCACCATAACTGAAAAGAAACGTAGAGCTCCTTACTTATTTTCAACTTGCATAAACATCTTTTTTCGATTGTTTGCTATAGCTGTAAAATCTCCTTTCTAATCTCCTTACATCACCTTGTTAAAAAAGATTTATAGTTTCGAAAACGACCTTATTCGTCCTCCTATCCAGCTGCAATCGGTATTTTCTTCTTTTTCTTGTTTCCTTTCTTTCTATTTTGAATAAACCACAAGCAGAAAATAAAGGGAAACGTTCTTGGAAATATTTAAGGGTGATCTTAGATGAGGGAAGATTGCCAGTTCCTTGTTTGGTGCTCAAGACGTCGTAAAAATTAATAACCGAAACATCGGGATTATAGACGGTGCGTAAACGCTACGGACAGCGAGTTATCGTTTTTTTACCATCTCACCGATCGTGTTGGTTTCCACCGAGAAACCAGAATAAGATATCCCGCTCATGGTGTATGATAAATTATGTGCCGTTGCTGACAAGAGAACAAAAAATTGCATTGCTTCGTGAAAGTAATCTATCAGATAACAATGAGACCGTTGATCGGGAAAATCGTGCTCATATCGTGTCAGTAATTTAATTATACGAGCGATGGTATCTAAAAGTTTATTCGCGGCTGTACGTTTGCAATAACAGTGATGAATGTAACAATGATTGTAGTTCATTTTAACGAGTGTTACAAAAATATGGGACTCGATAGGGGTAGCGTATGTTCTGACAGTACTATTAATGATTTTACGTTAGCAAAAACATACGTTATTTACATGACATTGCAATGTGGATGTTTGTCAGAAATTGCGCTTAATTTGGCGGGACTTAAATTAATAAAATTTTCAATGTGCGATGCTTCATACAAATTGTTAACTTTCTTTGAATCAGTAGCAGGCATTTTGTTTTGTCAGAAATTTAATTTTGCTGTTCTCAACTATCCATAGAAATTGATGATGATTATCTTTTCGATCTATGAGCAGGTGATAAATTAGCATGCAGTAAATAATAATAGGAAGTATTGTTACATAGAAATGAGAAGAATCAGATTTTAAACGAGGGAAGCACATATTCAAATGTGTGTTGCACTTAATCTCTTACCTTGCGATTAGTTTCGTACCTTGCTCCGCTACAATTTAGAATTATATTGCTAAAATAAAAAATTGATAACTGATCCTCGATGTGTCGTATAATTTAACGTAATATTAATGTTATAGAAATAATATTATCGCGTTACTTCTCATTAATATTTTCCATTTAATAGGTTTTGGAACACTTGAAAATTTCCTATCCTATTTACATCATTATGAATATTACTCGTTGTTGTAGGACAAGGGGTTAATTACTAAACATTTAATATACCTTTATCTATTGTTACCATTTTATTTTCACATACGTCTATTTTCATTTCCATAAAGAAACGTAAAAAGCACATGTAATTACATTTGACAATACGATATTTGAGCCGAGAGTCTTAAACGTCAAAGACAGTGTTACGTCTTTCCGTAATAATGTACCAAGTACAACCTGTTCGACCATTATGAGCATCGAACCGTAACGTTCTCCTGCATATCCTGTAACGAAAAAGAGATTTGAATTTTTGAATTCCATAGAATCTGCGTAGGAAGACCATTGATTTAGTTATAATTAACGAACAAGATCTGCATTAACATGCAGGGGGTTACATTTTCTAACGACATTATCGGAAAATATTTATTATTGTCGATATATCGAATGATTATTCGATATAAGCAAATCGAACGTGTAATATTATTTACGGTCGAATTTTCTTAATATTCAAAGACACCATAACTCGAGTTTAATGGTACACCATACGATTTGAAATTACGTAATGGTAGCACAGACGTTCTGCATAAATTCGCGATCGTTTACCTCGAAAAGTATCCCGGCAAATATCGTAGACGTTTAAGATCGTAGCATGGTCTTCGTTTATTCGATATTCATGGACGTCGTAAAATTTATAACCGAAACGACGAGAGTGCAGCCGTTTTAAACTGACGTTTTGACTAGAACGCTCCGGCAATTCGGTTGCCGGTTGTTCACGATCCAAGAAAATAAACAGTTTAGTTGTTACAAGCGACGAAGCGCATCGGATTAAGTTACAAAATATCCTATAACATTCTTGCAACCTCAACCTCATGGTAGCTTTTATGAAATTTTATAAGATCGTAGCGTGATTTTAAATATGATACATTCGGCCTACGCTTTTATGGATTTTATTTCAGAGTATCGAAATTACCAATCACGTTTACGTAATTTCCCTTCGAAATACTTTGCTACATTGTTTCGTGGGGGTAAAAAGATATTTTAAATTTTGTACAAAATTTAGGTCGATCAACGAGACATTTTTTAAATTGAAAACTGTAGCGAAATAATATTCAAATCTTAACGAATGCTTTCATGCTTAAGTTTTTCGTATAAGAGGTATATTTTATAAGAGGAAATTTTTCAACTGGGATGACGTGAATGCTACAGCAGTCATTAATAGAATACATGCGAAAAGAGGTTTATTATAGTTTCATTACATTATTTACTCAACAGTAAATCTTTATTCGTCTACACATAAAACAAAATATAATAAATTGAACCCATAATTTCATAGTATTTACATACGAAAACAAAACTAAATATATCAGTCCATCATTATGATCCCTCACTATAACAAAATGTCTGAGCATTTCCAATGCACATTGCAGAAAGTAACGTTGATTATCAGAAAAAAAATGTACAATGATAGAGTCTGCTCTCTCTCAGAAGTCTACGAGATACAATTGCTATAGTATTCGCGTCAAGTATTACACTTCTAGTTTATTCAATGTGCCGGCTTAAACAAATTTGTAAATGCACAGAGGAAAGATAAAATAATATGAAAATACCTAATGAATCAGTTGGTCATTACTTTGAAATGTATATTAATTTCAAAAACTTAAGATTGTATAAAATTAAATGAATAAAAATTGGCTTTAAAATTTCAATGCTATAGCATTCATGCCATTTTGCATCACTATGAAAATGAATGTTATAGCATTCACGTCCGTGAACGTGTTAAAATCTCGTTGGGAAAAGTGTATTGACGTAAATAAAGCATATTTTGAGGCAATAAACAACTTTTGAAAAAAGATGTGCAGTTTTATATATTCACTTCAAAATCCGACAATTCGTACGCACCAACATAATAGTATTATTACGACGACGTTGTGCAAATGAGAATAAAAGTAGTCAAAAGTCTTTGTTATCTTGTTTCTGCCGGATGTAAATTTGCGTTACAGAAATTGCTGGCGAAAGAGAAGAATTGTTTACTTAAAAAGGAGGAAGCAAGTCAATAAGTTTTGCATAGCATCTCGCACTGTCAGACCGCTGATATCTCCAGGTTTTTGAGCTGTGGTTTTTCCTGGAGCTGAGCTTAGGCTCTGGGTGAATACCAAGTCAGTTTTTGGTTATAAAGAGTTCACAGTAGATGTTCGCTCCTCTTCTAACCAAAGGTCGAGAAGATAAAGAAGCGAAGACTTATATCAGAAGCCATCAATTATGTTTAGTTATCAATTACATGTACAATTCTTTTTTAAGGGGTGGGAGTAGTGTTACGAATTATCGTAACGAAATTGTCTCCCCTATATGTCATATCGATTACGAGAATGTTAACAACGAATTGCAAATGTTTAGATATTGATTTAATATTGAGAATAGAGTTGTCTTTGTGCAAGAAGTTTGGATTCATTAAATTAGAGACGTTATTTTATAATATCTGAGTTATTTAATTATAAAGCGCCGTTACAGTATATACAAGCCCCGTCATGCATGCACTTCCACGAGGAGCTAGTGCACACTCTCGCAGAATGGAGTTCCACCATTACGTAAAAACACAAGACAAAATGAATTGCATTCACTTGTACGCATTGCTATAATTGTCACGTAAGCCTACGCCTCTACCAAAGACAAAGAGTTTCCCATACGTGTAGAGTTGGTTTTTCACTCGGTGGCTAGGATAGATAGAAACATTTCCACTTCCTTCACCTGACAATGGAAGCCTTTCAGCCATGAGTGTGCCGGATAATTCATGTCGAGACGAGCAATTAAGATCTAGCCTCGCACACGGCGTGTCTATCTTCCCTTCTAATTATCCCTCTCTTAATGTTATACCGTTGCCTCTGGTGAACTATTATCAACTAGGGATAAGAAATCGAGACAGAAATGCCACCGAGATTTATTGATTGCGTGTAATCAACAACTATTGGATATTGGTTTCATGTTGCGGTGTTCATTATCTTGTAATTTCTTTGCTGAAAGTCGAAGAACACATGGTGTACAAGTGTCTTAAGAAGTTGGGATTTTTTCCCATATGGCGTAACGCATCTGATAATGCCAAGGAAAAGCGTATTCTCATAAATATTCGTTCATAGCGTCGTCTAAAGGTGTTTTCCCTTTTTCTTTTCATTTCAAAGTCCTCTTTATAGCCACGACAATCTGATGCTTGAAGCAAGGAAGATATCTCTTTTTTCTCATCGTCGACGATCATTAGCGGAAGACCATACTTTTAGGATCACTTGTAATTATTTGTAAGGAATACCGTGTATGAATTTTTCATTTTCATATTTTGATATCCGACGATACGCCGTATGCATGCTATTAATTTTAATGGACTGAAATTAACATGAAAATAGTCTCTCAGGGGCAGGCTAAAGAAATATTATGTACTGTATGCAATCGCTCTCGAATACAATTTTGCTGAGGGGTTAATTATTACTATAATTTCACTATTACTTCTAACACGCAACGATAATTCTGGAGTAGATTACTTTTCATTGAATTTGCCAGTATAATTCTAAAATCATGTATATTGTACATTGTTCTTAGACTAGCTCCAAGAATTCCTTACGTTTTAACGATGCCTGTACGATAATCGAGTTTATTATCATAAGGAATTCAGCAGGTATTTTCTTCTGCTAATTTGTCTCAACTGTGATTTTTTTTTTTACGGAAATTATACGTTAATTGTAAGGTGATGTAAATTTTTGTTCGGAAACGCCGATAAAACTTGTTGAAGCTTCCACGAAGGAAGATATAGGCATGTTGTTTATTTTAATCCAAACTGAATACAATAGAAGTTAATATAGTTATCTTAAATGAGAAGTTCACGTAAATCTATAAAATTAGTAAGTCCTATCGACTCTAAACACTAGATTTACGAGCGTTAAATCTTGTATACTCAAATATATTAACACGTTGACTGCTATGGAGGTCACCAATGACCGGTGCTAGAGAATTTAATGAAATTCCGTATAACTTTTAAATTGCAATATTTATGAACTTTCGAACATACTGAGTACTTAAATGTTAGTGTTAAAAAGATAAATGTGCGCCGAATATCTATCTATCTATCTGTATTTTTAAAGTTTTTGCTTTACAAAGATGAGAATTTGATAGAAAAAGTTGCACTTCATCAGAGATGATGGAACTAGCGAAATATCAGTGGCGTTCAACGTGTTAAATAAGAGCTTTGAACAAATTATCAGATATATATGAAATATCTACTGCACCGCGTCCCTATAAATAAGGAAACCGTTTCTAAAAAAGTAGGAATTCGTCAAATTGAGCTTCCGTAGATCTAATGTTAAAACAATAGTGTCTGGTAATACGTCAAACGAAAGAAATCGAATTAGATCGATGCACATATCTCAGGAAAATGCGAAATATTGTTAGTTTTCGAAACAATTTGAAATTCCCCGAGACACTCAAGCCAGAAAAAATCTTATCTTCGTAAACAACGAAACAGCCATAAAATCATTTTGCGACAAGAGTCCTTTAATCTTCAGTGCGAAGAACGATCATCAAAAATGTTACTCTGAAGGGTTCCTTTAACGATTCAACTTCCAATCGTTTAAATAAATGATCAGTACATAAAACATGATTCGAACGTCGCCAGTTTTTACATTACCTTGAATTATTAACACGTCTGCTCCAAAAGGTAATTAACACTATTTCTACCACGATTTTCTTCATACCTATTTCGACCAAAAGGTGTCTTTTGACACCTTTTCGTTTGAATGCAAATAATTGCCATAACTGTTCAGATTTCAAATTATCAATTAAATGTAGATAATTTTAGGAATATATTTATTGATACATTGATGTGTATTTATTAGAAATTATTTAATCAGCTTGCAATTTCAAGCAGCGGTGTGCAGCTAGTTGTAAAGTCACTGCAGGGGTGTACGCTAAAATGTAACATGGCGGTAAATAAGCGAATATCAAAGTTATGTCACAGCTCCTGTATTTTCTGTTACAACTGAAATCGGGATTCTCTAATCTAATTACAATTGACGTGGTGCTGCAAAATGGTGTTGATATTTATATGTAAAATGGTATCAAATTAGGTACTGTCATGAAATCCTTAATGTGTCAAAAGACACCTCATGATAGAAATAAGTATATCATATGCACATTTTTAGATCTAGGATGTGCTGGTGGAAAATGATATTGCTGAATTAATTTGACAACTACTGTATGAAAAGACATAAAATTCAACTTAAAGAATAATTTTAAGTTAAAATTTTGAAGGTGTCTTTTGACACCTCTTGGTAGAAATAGTGTTAAAGTAGAATTTCGAGATTGAAAAAGCTAGGTAAAAACAACGAGGAGAGGTAAGATTATAATGCCATACTTGTACGATACAAGTAGGTAGACCTTGTTTTATTGTTATTTTATTAATCGATGCTGTCTGGTTATTGAGTAGGCAGTCAATACATACACGCCTGCTCGTAGGTAGGAATAAAACACCTCGTGTAATGCATGATCAGTTGCCTACGTGTACGCCTTTTGTCAGCGCGTCAGGCTGAACCAGTACCGGAGGTGTTTCGAACATACCTGAATAATCTTGCAGTCTGGTATTACAGAAACGTGCACTACGTAGACGTGGAACCAATCGTTTCTTCGAGATCTCGCGTATCCTTGAGTATACTTTGAATCTTGTACTGCTCGTAGACTTCGAGCAATATTACTTTGTTCATTTTTCTTCACGTTTTCAAGTTAGGTTCCTGTGCTTGCTTCTAAATCGATTGTGAATTATCGTGTCTTACTTATCGGGTAGAAGACATATTTTTTTATTCATGAGACGGTAATTGAAAATACCGTATTTTTCGGTAGATAACGCGCGCGTTAACTGCTCAAAAAGGTTGAAATTTGATAAGATAAGAAGCTGCGCGTTATATATTAGAAAGCGACATGAAGGATGTCAAATTCAATAATAAAACTATGATGGGATTTTAACTAAGAAAAAAAAGAATGTCGAAAAGATAGAAGTGCGTGTAAAATAATAGGTGCGCGTTATCTATTGAAAAATACGGTAATGTGTGGTAGATGATATTCGTTTCTTTCTTTTTGCAATACCACAGATGTTTTTAAGATCTTTCGCACGCTAGATTCTTTTTCATTACCGTTCACCAGGGCAATCGATAATACTCATAAAGCGAGAAACTTGCCTTTCACAGAGGAAATTCTACGTGAGTAAATAAAATGGATTTCAGATAATTCATGTTTCCGCTATTGCCGCCTCGGCATCCGTTGAATGAAGTAAAATGCGATAGAGAAATGGTTCGATAAAAGTATGTATTTTCTACATTGAAGTAACGAAGCGGCGTGTCTCATCGGTCTGCGTTGTATAATTAATCATTTCTTCAAACGAGAATTATCGCGCTGATTTAGCAACGATTACGTCTGACATGGAAACTAACAGCGCCAGAAGCGCAGATATTATTGCCAAATGGGAGAATAATTTACCATGATTTGATATATTACGCGGCTTTATTGCAAGTCTTTTCCTTCGTTCCACTTGCAATTCTCTTTGCCATTGTGCGTCATTCGCGGCGCATACAGAGTGGATTATGTAAATACGATTTGAAGGATTGTAGGCAGCGAGCACTCGATAAATCATAAGCGTATGCTTGCAATATGGAAATTCACGAGGAATTCCTCTTTTGTCTACTCACCCGCGGACTTGACTTTAAATGTGCCTTATAACGAGGCTGATACATCAGA
The DNA here is from genome assembly GCA_910591515.1 of Cerceris rybyensis. Taxonomy (NCBI): domain Eukaryota; kingdom Metazoa; phylum Arthropoda; class Insecta; order Hymenoptera; family Crabronidae; genus Cerceris; species Cerceris rybyensis. The sequence continues at coordinate 21,689,089 of OU342790.1, forward strand.
AATTTATGTGCGGATTTGACTGTAGGAGGCAAACTTCTCTTTCGCTCGGTGAATACCTATTTATTTCAAATTTATCTCATCGCGTCAAGAACTGTACCACCATAAATCAAATTGGAGAATCTCGATTCTCCTTAAACTTGGAAATTCATCTTGTTACTTGGACAATAAATATACAACAATCCAATTTCTTTTTTTTTTAACACAAACACCTATCATGTTTGAACAATGGGATAACAATTTATTCGAATTATTACAAAATAATTCTTTCCATCCCACTAGCAAAAGAAACACCGACTACCGATAGTGCTATAAGTTAAGTGCAAATAAGCGAGAGATTATAAGTTTTATACGTGTTGTTAGAAATATCTATGAACATCGTTAAAAGTGTCGAGTTGCGATCGTTAACTGCAATTTCCACTAGCAATTGTATAAACAGCAAATAGCTGCGGTTAGTTGGCTTACACTTAAATCGCGCCAGTTAGAAAAACCGATTCGCAGGAGCGCTCATTCGAGAAGTAATAAAATCCCGCGCGTTAAATGCAACTTTCAAATCGTTACTGATACTTAGAAATTAGGAGTGAATTTCCACGCACGATTTTTCTCTCCTCGCACTTTTATTCAAGTATACACACAGATGTGCATAAAACACATACATCTTTAGGTACTGTCTTTGTTGTGGAGCAATTTGTCGCGAGCTCGCAGTTATTTTTGCGATGTAAGAGGGAAAGGTAGGGACCTTGATGGAACGGACACCGCGGCAGGATCAAATAATAAATAAATTATTTTACAGCCTAGCGATTCCATTATTTAGCAATATCGCCACTCGTTAATGCCCATCTTAATGCTTCGAATATCCGTAAGAGCTGTGTGCAAACCAATGGGCTACGGCTATGGAATTTCGCATGAGTAAATTGCGAACGGCTTGGTAATTTCTCACTGACGGAGAAGGAGATTCTTTGATGGCGTGGTACCGCTATTAATTCTCTTATCGGTACTTACTGCACATTGAGAGGCCAACATTCAGTCTGAAATTAATTCTTTTTTTTTTTCTACCTCTTCTGCTAACGAGCCACGGAATTATGAAAGATAGGACGAAAATCGTTAAACTTATCTAATTCGCTACCGAGTTGAGAAATCGTTGGGACGTGTGCACATATGTGCGTGTGTAGGCAGAATTGCGATGCATCTATGGCAGAAAGTTTGAATTTATTGCGTGCCGACGACTTAAAAAACTTAGTGCGATGTTATCTTTTAACGTACTGTCGCTGTGAAGTACTAACAGACTAAGTTTTTTTCTACACACGATTATATTACTGTTGTAATTATACCATAAAATGTTCTTGCTCATCGTAAAAGAACAAAGTCCAAAATAGAAATTTTTTGTTTGAAACTGCCATGTGCTAAATCTTATCATAAGAAACTGGGTAAAAAAGACATAGCTCCTCTTCTTAAAATCGAAAGTACAGTCTGTTCACTTAGTCAATGCTAAGAGATCAAATTTGAGAAATTTAAGTGCCGTCACGTTGAAAATGAATTTCCACGGAAGAAGTTTCCTTAAATTACGAAGTTCCATTGACTTCTTTGTCCATTCGTTCAGATTCTTGTTGCAGCAATTCGTTGCCTACATACAGAGCCATAATCCATCCCATATCCTTTAAAAATTGCAAGCAATACTTCCACTAACCCTCTAGCTGCTTATCTCGCGATTTCCACGTGCAACTCAAATGTAGCAAAATCTGCTCATCCCGCGATTTCCGCGGGCATGTGTTTTTCTTCCTATATTGTGGAGCGCATACCGTTTTTCCCCGTTTAACCACTGAAATAAATTATATATTTTCTTAAATTTTATGCATTTTACTTTTTTATATCATGCAATAAATAGAAATTAACTGTAATTCAATTGAAATTGATTACAAAAACTTTTTTCTTAGTGATAACTTCTGAAATTGGTTTTTCTGGCAACTTAGTTTCTCAGGATAAAAATCTATATAAAAAATATTTTCTAAAAAGAAAAAATGCATTTTTCAATTCTCCAATATATAGAGATTTAAAATATACAAAAAAAATACACACTTTTTTAAGCGATTTCGGTCCACAAATTGAGCAGTCCGAGGGTTAACAACTACACAAAAATATTCATATATCACAGAAAAAAAATTCCACGGGCAATCTCACTAAGCTATTTGTACCTAGTATATAAATTTCTCGTTAGACACTATTATTTCTTCGAAGTACAGAATGTATAGCAACTTTCAAAGTCCAAGCCGTAAAATTATTTCGATCAATACCATATGTTTCTGCTGATACTTGTATGCATTGTATTTTGTCCATGGAAGAAAATACCAGTCGCAGAATTACTTGCAGGTAATAATAGCACTTTGGAGCGTAAGCTCTGCGTAGAAATATCCATAGCAATAACTGCCAGGTGTTAGGCACCTCTTCTTAAATCGCAAATCCGCATACGTAACCGTATGAAACGTATGCACTTTCGTTCAAAGGCTGAGACTAACAATTTGTATCTATACCTCGATCGTATTAGAATCAGTTTAAGGAATTCTTTCATGTTAAATCGATCAATTAAGTCCTACCGGTATTTACGATACAGTGTCAGATAAAATATCGAAGTTGTCATTGCTCAAACCCGCGATACTGACCGCTTTGAAAATCGACATTCCCATCGTTACGGTTGTTATAATCGATAAAGTACATACACCTCCAGGGAAATATGTAATGCTTTCCCTATCGATACGTTAAAATCTAAACGTTAAAACACATTTTTCACTTTACTCCATGAACGGTAAATTTTCATCGGATCGTTCGCGTCACAAGTCGCGAGAGACCGTTACGAGAAAATCGAATGCACACCTGCATTCGAACAACCGCGACGATATTTCGTAGGCGAAGCAAATGGAAACTAGTTTGATCAACGCCGTAAAGAATTATTCCGCGAGAAATGCGACTCCGTCCCAGTGTAATTAATCGCACGGTATCAAACCCCCGGGGAACGTAACTCGCGTTTATTTTCGCCCCGTATTATTGTCCTTCGTCGCGGTGAAATAAATTCTCCATTTTATCTGACCGTTGATTACAGCGCTGCATCAGATTTAGATCTGTCTCGTGTTTGAAACGTAGCTACTGAAAACCACGGTATATCCAGCTAGGCTTTATCTACTAGCGCGCTATTTTACGAATCAAACAGGGTGACACCACGATCGAATTCTTGAGGCAAGAATGAGATACCAAGGTGGAATGGATAAATTGTTAACGTCATACCGGTTACATAAGTTTTACAGAGTTCAGCTATCAGACTTAAGCATTGAGCCCGCTATTAGTTCACGTATGTATGCATACCCACAAAGTTTCTCCCCTCGATTGTAAAGAAAGAAGAGGAAAAAAAAATAAAGAAAAGAATGAAAGAAAACATTTAACCGATGTTTTTACGTTTATAATATGAAATTGCGGTAGTCCGTACGGCATTTATATTAAACTGGTTCGACACCCCGGCATGACTGCAGCCGAAATAGTCGATCTGCTAATGAGTTATGAAACCTGCAACGACATTTGAAGGCGCGCGATACTGAATACACGTCGAGATTTTAGATATGTCAGTCGATCAAATCGGGACTGCTTCCGTGTCGTTGCACCGGAGCACGAGTCAGCTTTAGAAAAGATAATGTCAAGATTGTTGGTTGGGTTTTACTTTGAGCTGTACCTATCGTTGGATTTATTATCGTGATAATTGTCTCGCGCAAATGATGGATCTTGTGACGAAACGTTACATAAATGCGAAATAATCTGATCGCGAAATCGCCTTGGTAACTGTTCTAGTCGTCGATTGAAGAACGAAGGTGAAAAGGACAAGTGCAGAATATATTTCATGTTATAATAATATTTTTCTTGTACGTGTGTTACAATAATTATAATAATAGGCACATTTGAAAGTTGGTGCGTTGTTATTTTATAATTATAGAATTTATTATTATTCTTGGTTTTCTTAAGCATGGTTTTAATTGCCTGTTTATCACGAGGATGAAATGGTTATTAGCGATTTTTTTTATTGTAGTCGGAAATGTTGTACGATATTTATGTGCGATTCTATCGTGGCTATTATGCCAGTTTTTTTGCGCTATACAATTAGTAATCGTTTTCTGCCAATGACGAAATTAATTACGCGTAATGAAATGGCAGTAACGGTGAGATCGAACAAAGTGATTCTGATAATCACAATGAGGTATTCATTGATGAAAGCATCGTAAGGTATTTCAACGATTGAAAACCATTCGTCTCAATTAAACGTAACAAAGAACTTATTAGCTCTATTAGATCCGCTGGAAGAAATGAGTTTCGTAACGACCAATAATAAACAACTCATTCCTGGGTTAATGGTTATTATATAATCCTATAAAACAGTCAATCATTTGCCACAAAATTGCAATTCTACCAGTTGAATGGTAAAAGTATGTATATTTGCTCAAACGTAAACGTTGAATACCATTCGATTGATTATAAATTCCTTAATATTTTCAAGTTATTTAATAGCTCCGAAGTTATTACCTCGAAGAGCACGAGATGAAGCTTTAAAATTGCAATCGAGTTATTAATTTATTTGAAAATATGAAAAATCTGATGGTGAGTGATTCGTGCGATTTACATGAGCCGGCTCTTCGTATATTCGCAGGGACGAGGAACGGAGGCAGGTAACTCTTATTCCGTGTTAACGTACGTTCTATCTGCCCGTTAATTTTTACGGGATGCTGGGTAAGGTGTGGACTATAAAAGTAATTAATTATCACGTTATGATTAATTTATGCGAGAATATACTTTATTGCTTTGTCTCGCAGCAGGATATCTCTTTCAACGTAGAGGGAAATCGTTCCTCTCCTGAGAGGTTGCAAGAATTATAGTACGAACATAGAATACGATGCACCGCGTGAAATCTTTCGCTTTTCCTCATTTAACAAGTACTTTATTTTCATAAACCGACGACATGAAACTTCATTCATTACCACGTCCTACCATAATGTTTCACAATGCACGTTTTCTTAATTAAAACTCATACAATTCTTCTCCAAACATAGAATATATAGAATACAAAAAAGAAACATCTTTAACACTAGGTTTACAGGCGTCTCTTATATACTTATCTCAACAAGTTTTTTAAGAAATTTTCTTATTCAATTTAAGTCTTAATTAAACAACACTAGGCTTCACGTTTAAATACATTATTAACACTAAATTTACAGGTTGTTGATTATATACTTATTTTCTGAAGTGAGCCAATTTGATTTATACAAGAAATTGATATTTTTCGGAAAAAATATAGTTCCAAATCAATTTAACAGTAGAACGACCAAGCAAGTCAAAATGACTTGTTCGTATTTTTTTCCACAAATTCTCTAAGTTTACTGGAGAGTCCTATAGGGGAGAGCGGGGCTAAAGTTTCGATTTTTAGTTAACTTCAAAATTTGTTAAAATACTTGCTTTTAGTATTCATACGGTGCGATCAAAATCAACTTACATATGTAACTTTGATATTAAGACAGTTATTTGGGTCATTTTTTGAGAGATTCTTTTATTATTAATTTTTTAATGCCTAAAGTCAAGAAGTAACAACTTACCCCGACTTGGGGCAAGTTGTTAACAAGCCGGGATAAGATGTTACCATATCTGTTAAAGCAATTATTTGTGAAATAAAAAACAATAAATGATTAAACCAAGTCTGTTTATTTAATTACTAGTCAACAATATCGTACGAATTATTCGTGAGATAGACCAAAAATACCAAATACGAAAATATTTACTTACGTGAACCAGCGAGGCACGTGCTGTCGTTTCGTTGTTCCGGGCCCCACACGTTTGTTTAAAATGGCTGCTGTCGGTGCACTGTGGCGTTCCATTTCATTACGAATTTACACAATATTTTTATCTCTTCTCCTCGCGGAGTTATTTCAATCGGAACAACTTGCCTCGGTAACTTTTAGCCCCGCTCTCCCCTACTAGAAACTCTAAGTTGATCTTATAACACACAGATTACCAAACCAACCATTTCCACCCCTTGATTCCTCTTCTTCCAAAGTTCTTATTCAATATATTTAAATGTAATAAATTTAACGTCCGTCGTTCTAGTGTTAAATGAAAGATTGATTTATTATTAAAAAATTAACCTACCATTATATTATACATATAGTAATCAAATTTCGAATGAGCCAAATTGTCACTCTAGTGTTAACAAATAAAAAGTCTATTCTTTTTAAATTACCACGGAAATGTCAGCAATAGTATTAATAGAATAAATGAATTTTTTGAATGTTAGATTGTAAAAGCCCCTGGCAAATCGCACCAAATAATTATCATACATAACTGAGTGTACCATAACATCCGGTTATTACCGTTTCTAAGGTACACATTTAAATTATTCCCATTTCTTCTTTGTTTCAGGTGAGCGAAATTACAACCATACGTGATAGTCCATCGAGTTTACGTCTCGGTCGGAGAGAGAGAGAGAGAGTCCCATAGAGGACCATTTACAGGGTGTCCATTACTGGTAGCAGGTGACTGCCATAAAGCTACCTCAATGACTATCCATCACCCAGCTGGAAATATGTGGGTCAGTTATGGAGTTAATCCTCGATGATCGTGGTTGGTGATAAATTAAGCGCAAAGTTATTACGCCCACCTTTGGCAGTGGTCTGCGATTCATTGCTCCGCCCGATCCTCGATATTGCGAGGCGATCGGCTATTGATAGATATTCGTTAAATTGACTCTCGCGTGGCTTATTGTATGTACCGAGGTTGAAATACAACTGTGGCGGTAAGTGATTGATAGTTATGAGGAAAGAGGGAAACCGTTTCCTTAATGAAAATTTCGTGGCCGCATACGCAACAGATAATAAGTATTTCTAATGAATAGAACAAGATTTCCCCGTAAGACAGATTTATGAATAGCAGACTTCCACCGAGAGAAAATTATGCATACCTCAATAAATTACGTCGTATGTTGCAAATGCGGTGGAATACGAAACTGGTGCAATTACTTGCTTTACATCTCACTCAGCATTTTTGGATTAGTTCAACGTTTTACGACGCCGTTTCGTAAAGTCTCACGCGTCTTGGCTTTTAACGTTCCCTCCCACTTTTTCCTTTCCTGTGAACGTAAATCTTTGGATTGGAAAACAGTGAGAGTCGAGAAAAGACATACCGTTTACATAGATATCTACATTTTTTTTGGAGCGAAACGAATTTCCGTTATCCATATTTAATAGGGTATTTTCAGTAAGGCCGGAAATATGAGACAAATACTTGGTTAAACTATTTCATAACAGCAGTTATTTATTTAAAAAAAAAAAAAAAAAATAAAAAGCAATCTATTAATTACCGGAAAATTATTTACCGCGGGCGATTATACAAATATAATCTTCTAACTATGGTAACTGTGATGCAGGTATAATTTACTAGCTATAGCGAAGTAGCTAAGCTACTTCTCATACTCGCAAACCACCGTCACAAACTGGTACGGCGTCAGTACTCGCGAAATTTCAATAAATTACTCAAGGCAGAAATCATACGCGTACTTAATAAATCTACATTACTACAACCTTTCACAGAAACTATCTACCGAACAACATATTAATACAATTCAATTTTCAAACTCTTAGTCTAATACAAAATTACCATCTTACCTCTCTAATCCCAAGAAATAGCTAAACCTTGCACTCTCGAAGAAAAATTGACAAATTTTTTCAAAATCTTTACTATCCGAGACACTATCCTATACAAGATATCTTAAATTCTTCCATCTCTGTTACTCGACAACCGTAAAGGCCTCGATATTCCACGAATTCGTTAATGATACCAAAGTCGGAGCGCGTTTCAACATCTTCATCGCGTATGCACGATCAAAGATCGGGAAAGAGGGTAAACGCGAGATCGGTATCAGAGGCTGCCGCGCATTCCAGTGGACTGTTACAAGCGTTAGGACATCGGAAATGCCGCCTTTAACCTGACTTTGCACTCGCTGGAATCCATCCAGCAACGAGCGGGCGCAAAGAGCCGCGTCGCGAATACGGAATCCGTCGGTTCGTTCTCTATTCTACCGTCAGACCGTGACGAAGCCTCGTCTCTAATAGCTGTGCGATGCAACGGAAGACACAGAGAGCGACATGGATGGTCGAATTAGGAACGGGAATGCCAGTTAACGAGCACAAAAACGTTCCAGCCTCTTTGATGCCGAGGCTCCATGCTCTTTGTACTTTGTGTTTGTTCTTTCGTTTCTCTATTTATGGCGGTCTTATTTATCTTTACTACTCTCCCTTCTACGTTCGATAATACACTTACGGTATTACGTCAAAGCTTTATTCGACTTGATCCTCACAATGATAGTATGAAACGGAGAAACGGCATATTTGATTGAGAGTCATATCAGTTAACTGTTTTTTTTAAAGATTCCTTTTGATGGGTGTTGTTAGTGGGGTAGAAGTTTGATGTGCACTATTGGGGAGATTATTCCATGAAATTGATTACGGTAATTGATGGTGTACTTGTGTTTTCTTCTGGAATAATATTTTATGAGATTGAAGAACATTGCTGGCACCTTGATCATTTTTTTAAAGACTTACTACTATTGTATGTCAATGAATTCCATTTACCTACGAGAACTGATGGAATTGGGAAAACTTCAAATTTATCTCCATTGAATAAGTGTCTTCTCTGCAACTTCTAACTAACAATTTCTGACAAGAAAGAAAAAATAGAATTACTGTTTGCAGTTTATTCATAGATTAACATTCAATAAATGAAATCAGATCGTCAATACTTCCCATCATTGGCAATGGCAAGTTTACCAACAGGACGCACATGCCATAAACCGTGGGCGACGAGGAAGTCGAAAGGGTTGCGCAGCGAACGAGTCAGATAAAAACGATTTTTCCTAACTCTCCCTTTTGGTAGAAGTAGCAAAATGTGGAAAGAGTGTTTCTTAACCAATCATTTGCATAAAGCAATAATATTGGAAAAAGCTACAGAACGTTGCACCGTTTCAAATGATTACAAACATCATCTCTGGCCTATTGCACAGATCTATAATTTCAATTTCACGATGGAAGTAGAATTCCCGTCAAAAACAAGCTTAATTTCCGGACGATCCCTCAACCGGTGTCAGTCTCGAACGGACGAAGATATAATTGTACCTTTGAAACGAATGATTCGCACCGTCGAGATCATTCGAGGGAAATGTCAGAGGAAGAAAGGATACCACGAATGAACATATGGAGCATGCAGACCCTCGGAACACGCGAGTCTCTCCTTTAAGAAGAACGAGGTGTTTTGAAATAGCGCGTTGGCGCTGCAACGCCGCCGGATTTCATTTTCAACGGACTCCTGCTGCGACCAGATTACAGACGCGCAATAAACGCCATAATTGCTGTTAGCCTTTTAGACGGACTAGCGAATGGGGAAAATAAACGTATCAGCCGGCTCGCTCGAAGATTTACGTCTCGCTTGCCGGCTCGAGAAACCGACCGACCGAGCAACTCCTTCGAGAAAGTCTCCCTCTAACCATCTCTGTTGAATTTCTAAAACCTTGACATATACGATGAATTTTCTGTGATTCGTCCTACTCGAATTCTCACCTTTTACGTTTATACACATTTGTTCTTTTAGTTCTTTCCTTTTATTAAAACCTTTCAATCCTCCTTGCAGGATAAAATATCGGTAGAATTGTATATCCGAAGTGGTATAGGGCAGGGGTCGGCAACCTTTCTAGAGTTAAGAGTCAGTTTTTTCCCGATGTGACAAATTATTTTTTTAAAGAGCCAAATATAAGCACATACATCGGTAATATGTATTAGAAAAATAATATAACCGTTATTTGCTGTAAAACATGTATTTATTGTGAAATCAAAATATATGTACTATTAAATTAACACTAGAACTACCGGCCTCAAATCTAACATATTTTATTAAATTAAATAAGTACTTTGAAAAAGGGGGAATCAAGCAGCGGAAAATTTGATCGATTGGGCGATTTATGTTTATTTATATAGACGTAGAATATTTTTTCTGTGACTCTTATATAAACTTGGAGAATTTTTTGAAAAAATTGTGTACCAGTCATTTTGACTGGTTTGGTAGTTCTCGTGTTAAGAGCCACAAGTATGATTCTACTGAGCCGCAGGTTGCCGACCCCTGGTATAGGGTGTTTGATCAAACCATTGTACGCTTCCAGTTTATTTTTTTACACATTGAAGTTATATGACAAAATGATTGACAAGGCCTGTATTGACAAATTTTTAAAGATCACTTTGAATAACATTCGTTCTTGCTTCTTACGATGCTATCAACATATTCCAACTGATAAACCGACTTTCGAAGATGAGATATTTAATTCTACCAGCATATCGCGCAATTTCTGCAAATTAGAGGAACTATAATATCCTGGTACTCTTAACCCCTTGCACTATTTCCACGAGTCTGACTCGTGATGAAAATTTTAGGCCAAACTTGAATATCACGAGTCTGACTCGTGGTATTAATCTCGGGCATAGTATTCATATCTCGAATAAGATCGTGTGTCCCCGTGCAGGATTATTAAATTTAGACTTTGATTCAAATTCATTTGAGTTTCACAGAAGTTCCATTGCGTGAAGTAAATATTAGCGCGGTAATCTTTGACAGTCGCAAGATATCGTACTTATATCGGGCGTTCGGTTTAGGCATGGATTCTTGCGAGTTTACCGATAGTGCAAGGGGTTAACTGTACCAAGCACCTAGGGAAAAAATGCAGGTTTACTTTGTTGAATTTCTAAAACCTTGACATGTAAGATGAGTTTTCTGTACCTCGTCCTACTCGAATTCTAATCTTTTGGGTTTGTATACATTTGTTATTTTAGTTCTTTTCTTTTATTGAATCCTTTCTATCGTCCTTGCAGGATAGAACATTGGTAGAATTGTATAGGCGAAGTGGTACAGGGTGTCTGTTCAAATCATTGTACGTTTCCAGCTTAACCCTTTGCGGACGGAGGCATTTTTGAATATTGAGAAACAATCAATTATTTAGCGATGAAAAAACACTTTTTCATCGGAAAGACAGTCTGTTATTGTATACAAGTTGATATTTACTCTTTTAAAATAATATTTCAACGATTATATTTTAATTTTTCAACTCTAACCGTTTATAGATGCACCGACAAACTATAACCAATTTTTTTCTCAGGGCGGATATATTCGCCCGTCGTCCACAAAGGGTTAATTGTTTAGACACTGAAGTTATATTACAAAATTTATTAAAGATAATTTTGAATAACATTCTTTCTTTCCGTTTACGATGCAATCAACATATCCTAACCGATCAACCGACTTTCAAAGATGACTTGTTTAATTCTACCAGCATATCGCGCAATTTCTGCAAATTAGAGGAACTATAATATCCTGGTACTCTTAAGCGCACCAAGACTTAGAGAAAAAATGCAGGTTTCACATTTCAACTCGACAGATGCGTGAACTCCTGGCGCAACGGTGTGAATTTGTAAAAAAAGGTACGACGTAGAAACGTGTAAATTGCAAAAAGCGATGAGGGTAACGTTTAAACGGCCGCCGTCACAGATAAAAAAGTATACCGTGGCGAAAGACTTGTAGAGATACGCGAGAATACTCGAACATGCACGGAGTAAAGTGTCAAATAACTTCTTACTGGACGAACTGACTTCCTTGATATAAATAAAGCTTCCCGGAGGGTAGTCGCGAGAGTTCATATATATTTTCGCGAATGTAAATACTCGCGCGAGTCAGCCCGGCACGCAGTAAATAATATCTCGCGGGGAGAAATATTCGTAGGCACGGTCCCGGGCAGTGAAGAATGCGACATTTACCCAGGAGAGACCAAGATCGAGGATTCTCAGTGATGGCTCACCGATCTCAGGTAACTTTGGTCGAGGAAGCGTTCGATGTTTATGGGAGGGACTTTGCCATGGGTTGGATAGAGCCACGATGTAATTTAACATAGGTCGCGTAGAAACACGGAAGAAACATCCGCGTCTCTGTCTGCGATGATATTTGTGACTTAATAGTATCCAGAAATTGCATTGATTTTCAATTATTCAGTTATTAATAGCATTTTGGTAATTTATTTAGATTTACATTGGAATTATTGGTTTTAAATGTAGTATATTTAAATATATTTAACACTAGGTCTACGGCAGCCTCCTACTTTTTCAAATTTTTTTTTAAATCGATAGACAAGCAGAACAGTAAATATTTCGCGTGTATCTTATAATATACAATTTACGTAACTGATCGTATTTTTTGAACTTTGATCCATCTTTTTTCAAAGTACTTATTTAGTATATTGAAATATATCAGACTTAACGGCCGCAAAACTAGTGTTAATAAATACTTTGGAGAAAGTATTATACCTTGGTATCAAGTGGTGAAAAAAAAGGTTCAATTCAATAATTCGTGTTTTATATGATAGTTGGGAAATGTCTATTTTATGGTTCTCCTATAAATTTCGAGAATTGTTCTATTAAGTTAAGTACCAGTGTCAATTTGATTGCCATGGTAGCTCTGGTGTGAACATTATATTTTTGAAAAATATGACAAAAGTTTTGAGTTTAACACGTTCAACGCTACTGATACTCCGCTCGTTTTATCATTTCTACTGAAGTGATACTTTTCCTATTAAAAGCTCATCTTCGTAAATAAGAAACCGTAAAAACACAAATAAATATATATTCAACAAGATTTTATCTTTTGAGCGCCAATATTTAGCTATTGAATTTGTTAGATAATTCGTAAATGTTACAATTGAAAAGTCATATGAAATTTCATTGAATTCAACAACGCCAGTCATCGGTGATCACCGTGGTAGTCATCGTGTTAATATATTGGGTCAGCAAGAAAGTAATTTTGGTTTTTGATGAGAGCCAGCGTTACGTTTGTTCTCAATGATTTCTGACAATGTTATGATTTTTTTCTCTTAACAATCGACAGTTGTGAAACTTTTGACTTAGCTTAGAAACAAATTGCGCTTTATTTTGTTTGTAATTGTTTGTTTAGGAGAATTTTAACATAGAGTAAAAAACGAACATTTCTGATATGTTTTACTTTTTTATTTTTTGCAAAATCTAAGCTTGGTTGGGAAGTGATGCCACAGCCTCCATGTAGCCCTGATCTGACACCATTAGATTACCATTTATTTTTCAGCTTGCAAAACTTTCTGAATGGTAAAACTTTCAATGGTGATGATAACCTAAAATTGCATTGGGCTCAGTTTTTTGTTGATATGGGCCAGTATTTCTATAAAAACGGAATCACGAATTTGTCAAAACGATGGTAAAAGGTCATCGAAAAAATTCTTTGCTAAAAAAAATTAAGTTCTATTTCACACTACAAAACCGAAATTTCTTTTTTGCCAATCCAATAGAAGCATGGAGAAAGATTCTGTGATTTTGAATTCATATTATCTTCGTCACGGAACATGTTGGCAAGATTAATTAGGGACGAGAATCGAGTAGTCTTTCATTTCGTGTTTTTTAACGATAGGAAACTCCTTCACCCATAGAAGAAATATATTTTCCTTGACAATGGGCAGGAATTATATACGCGATCGATATCGAGGAACGAATAAGTTGGTGTAGGCGCATTTATTATTAATTACGGGAAGATGAATTCTGAGAAAAGTCATGCCGCAAATTAAAGGTCGAAGGTGTTTAAAACTCACCTCTAACTGCTCGGTAACAGCAAGCCTGGAGTAATACGAGGGAAGATTTTGCTATTTATAATCAATTAATTTGTTCAGGCGGCATCTAATGAAAGGGAAGACAGAACTCTATGAAAAATAGTCACTGACGTTTCATTGGATTCGCATAAATTTTTTCGAGTATAAATCTCTTTCGTGCTAACACACTCTTCACGCAGTTTCAATTGAGGGAGAAATTTATGCTTTACATCGAATATGATATTCGATTGGAACGTCTTGCTTCCGAGAGACATCGCGTGATGTCGACGTATAATTTTCTTAGTTGCGGCAAACTTCACGATCGACCCCGTGAGATTTATTAAAAAATGCAATTTTTCTGACGAGAGGATTTAAACAAGCGTCGAGTTATCGTACGAATGGCGCAGGATAGATATTTTCGGTTGACACATTTATTATTAACTGCGGTATAAATTTATACTGCACTTCGAGTGAAAACCATGCCCCGGAGGAATTTAATAAATCCTCCATGCATCCGATAATAAAACTCGAAAGTGTTAATGCAACGGCTATGAATTATAGTCTCATGCATTAAAAGCAATCAATATCCCACGCTCGTATTTGCCGTCGCGCATTCGGAGAACTCTACTAATAATGAAACGCCGCTCAATAAACAACTTTTGCAACCGCCTTCTGACCCACGAATTCGATCGATGATTTATACCTTAAAAACTAAATAACATCTAACAAATACTCTAACATCTACAAATTCACCCTAGGCTGACTAATTTATCATAACCACATTTGTAACTCCCAACACGATAAGAACGAATTATCAATCATAAAAATAGACAAATTGAACGCATCAAATAATCTCATTAAAATCATCCAACTAAAATTACAAAAAAAAGCACCTACAAAATAAAATCTCGAACATTGCAAAAGTCTTAAAAATCTTTTTCCCAAGGTACTTTCCAACTTTAGAAAAATCCCATTTATTCAATACGATTACGTATCTCTACGATGAATATTTATAACACATTATCGCCATATCTGGAAGATCAGTGTCACATTCATAACGTTAATTCGGGGCGGGTATTCGTATCGATTGGAGCTAATGGAATGAAAAGCAAAATCGTTTAAAAGGCATGTCGCGTCTCTAGAAACTCCGAGTAGGCAGTGTGGGGGTCCTCTGCATCGTTGGCAGGATCGCATCGCCACAGTGGGCAGTCCAGGTGCTGTCAGTATGCAAGAAATATAGTCGTACGCATAGGAGCGTGCAAGGCGTAATGACTACACGCGAAACCGGGTATCGCCGCGGGTAGGTACGCCGCCTCGCTAATTACACGTAATTATCGTTGCGGCGAGGAGACCGAAGAGAAGAAGAAGAAGAAAAGAAGGATGGGCGGTGGAGATGCGAGAGGTGGAAGAGTAGAATGAAGAAGGAGGAAGAGGTATGGAGATTCCCGCTACCGAAATGATTTCAACTGACGGACAGGCTGTTGTTACCGAGATAATGCCTATTGAATTATTGTGCTCTTTTTGTAACGCAAAATACTCATCGGTCAAGATGGACGAGAATTTAAAGGCCGAGTGAACGTGAGAGTCGTAGGAATACGAGGGGGCGAGGATAATGAAGGGTGACGGATGCACGAAGAGATCTTGAATGGGTATTTAGCGTGTGCCGAATGTTCTCAAAAAGAGAATGAGACGAATCGATGAAAAATCTCTTCAAATTACGTATCTCGATTGCAACTTTTAGCCGATTCAACATCCTGAGCTTTTGGACTTTGTAAGACTTAATTATAGTTGCAACCCCCCACACTCCAAACTAAGGAGACTGCAATTATTTTACGATTTCATTTTAATTATTTCTGAATTAATGTCATTATTGTAAAATGATTAAATATTTGCGGAAAAATATCTATATTTTTGTAAAAACTTTTTCGCCAAAATCAACTCGAAGTGTTTACTGACCGTGCTGCATGCACATCTTCGCGAGAACCACCCACACTCCAAACTAAGGAGACTGTTACGCCGTAGAAGGTGCTTCTTGGCGTTCCGATCGCGGTTGCTCGATCGGTAGTTGAATTAAAGTCCACTGAGGTTAACTTGATATATTTACAAATCTTAACACTACTGTACAACTTGGTTTAAGTGGTTGTGTGAATGTGATGTATAACGTGACGTTTCTGCTGAGCTTACTTGTGTGAGAGAGAGGCCGAGCCGATGCGCTCGGTTCTTATATATACGTGTTTTCCAAGGGGCGGTATGCTTATGCTTGGAGAAGGGGAACAACCTTTCTGCCAAACGCGGAAACATTTGGTCGCCACTTGACGAACGTTGCCGATTTTTCGTTCTGTCGGTCTGCGCCCAGGTATGGTTTTATGATCGTACCTAGGGACAGATCCTGCAGAAAGTTTCCGCGTTTGACAGTCAATGTAAAAAGTTATTTCGCGACGATGCGCCGCGACATACCGCCGCCCTTGAACGGTTATGTTCAATAACATGATATGCACGCTTCTGTAAGATTGTATGAATTACATTGAGATTAATTATGTTCGTGTGTGTAGAGTTGATTATGTTGATGATGCTTAAACTATTTCCATCCCGGTACGGATGGGTCTGTGTGTGTGTGTGTGTGTGTGTGTGTGTGTGTGTATGTGGTACTGTTAAGGGACAGTCTCGGCTTCAGGAGGAAGGGGCGCAGGTCTTGATGGGCTCGCAGATGCTCGAGCAGGGTTTGACGATGGCCTCTCGTCTGATGCCATGGATGTGGTTCGGCAATCCTTCCAAGCCTCCGTTGGACCGTAGATGTGCTGTCCTCCTTGATCAGTACCATTGTGAATATTGTCTAGTGCGTTCCTCGGTTTCCCCATGTACTATTTACTGCAAGAGTGCAGTACGTACAGTAGTCCTGTTTCCAGCGGGTCCAAAAGTGTTGTTGCGCCTTCAGGATCTGTTGCCGCTGAGATGATTGATTAATAGGCACGTTTCTGAGATTGTACATTGGATTTGCAGTGTAGTCGTATACGTTCCTCATATTATCGCCTATGAGGTAATGTTTGGAGAGAGGGTAATGCGGACGTTGGGATCGACAAAATTTGGTAGGGAATTCAAGATGGCCTCTTCTTGAACGCGAATAACGGCTTGGACGTTGCGAAATATTGTAAGACCGCTCGACATTATGCGGCTTCGTTTCAATGTTACCTCGCGTTGTAGCTACCCGTGTTTTCGGTACCTGCTCCGGAGGTTCGCGGCGCGTGTTTAGTAGGTATTGGACTTCGGTCTTCGCTTGTTGGTCGGGCTTAGAAAATGAATTGACCGTTTCCTTGCCCTTCCCG
Organism: Cerceris rybyensis; assembly: GCA_910591515.1. Lineage (NCBI taxonomy): Eukaryota > Metazoa > Arthropoda > Insecta > Hymenoptera > Crabronidae > Cerceris > Cerceris rybyensis. The sequence goes on from OU342790.1 coordinate 21,706,123, forward strand.
AATTTCCACGGCTCTTGTTCCACGCTCGTCTGAGCCAGAAAACAATGACCGACCATCTCATCGTGACTTTCCCGTGATGTATGTATTGCTTTTTCTTGATTCGTTTCTTGCGTATGCAATAACGTACTATGCCCCTTCCCGCATTTCTTGCAGCCGGAACTAAGGCATTCGCTTGCTGTATGACCCGGTTTTAAGCAGTTGATGCAGATCCGTGCCTGCTGTACTGCTTCGTAACGCTTCCCGACGGTCATTTTTAAAAACTGTGCGCACTTCCATATTTTGTGTTTGTTGTTGCAAACAACGCAGGCTACGTTTGGTGCGACTGCTACGTACGTTTGCGCCTCACGCGTACCTGGACTGTAATCCCTGTAATTACCCTTGTCGCCTGCCGACGATGCTTTACCTGATTTACCCGGCTCTACGTCATCGGTTCGCGAATGTTGTTTTAAAAATGCCATGAGTTGCGGGAACGATGGACGGTCTGTGTCTTCTAGGCCGCGGTCCCAAACTCTGCGCGTGACTCGATCTAATTTTCGAACTATCAAAAATACCAGTATGTCATCCCATTGTTCGACTGGGACGTTGAGACCTTTTAATGCTCTTACTCGCGCATCGACTACGCGGGTTAGTTTCCCTAGAGCAATCGGGCAATCTTGCGTTAATGTCGTTAAATCTACTAGAGCCTTTAGATGGGCGTGTATCTCGAGTCGGGGTTTGCTGCATTCTTCGTTTAATATTTCCCATGCGACGTAATAATTTTCCTCGGTGGCTGGTAGATCGGCCATCACCGAAGCTATCGACCCGCACAAGTGTGATTTTAATACGTGAAATTTGTGTACCGCGGGTGTAGATTCGTCGTCGTGTATGACTGATTTGAAAATGTCGTGGAACTTGGCCCACTTGTCGTATTCTCCGGAGAACATCGGTATCTTTACTCGCGACAGTAAACTGTGTGGTGTCCCCTTTGGAGTTTCGCTGCGCGAAGCCGTTCGAACCCCTGCAGCGGTCGGGTCGTATTCGGTGAGTTTTCGGTGGATGTTAACCGTGGTCTCATGTATTTTTGTTTCTAATTCTGCACGCGTGGATTCGTGGTCGGATGATTGATCCAAACCCTCAATTTCGAATTGTACCGAGTCAAATTGTTGTTCTATTTGTTTTAGCGTTTCGAGACGACTCTTGAGTCCGACGGAGTCATTTGTATCGTCGATCGTTTTGGTTAATCGCGTTAGCTTACCCTTAACTACGGCGCGTTGACGCTCGAGGGTTTTGAGATCGATAGCCATCTTGAACGATTTGGAAATGATCTAGGAAGACGATAATACGACTCACGTGACCGATGACTGGATGCTGCTGGTCTCGGCGATGCTGCTCTCTTTTCGTTGCTCAGCTTGTCTGGGTTGTTTCGAGTACGTTGTGTCTTGTAGTTGCGTTGATGTTTCCGTTGATGCACGGATGGTGTTGCTTCTCAGTAGACTCGGATCAGTGGGCTGCAGTTCCAGTAGACCGCTGAATCCGGCTCGAAGGACCAAATGTTACGCCGTAGAAGGTGCTTCTTGGCGTTCCGATCGCGGTTGCTCGATCGGTAGTTGAATTAAAGTCCACTGAGGTTAACTTGATATATTTACAAATCTTAACACTACTGTACAACTTGGTTTAAGTGGTTGTGTGAATGTGATGTATAACGTGACGTTTCTGCTGAGCTTACTTGTGTGAGAGAGAGGCCGAGCCGATGCGCTCGGTTCTTATATATACGTGTTTTCCAAGGGGCGGTATGCTTATGCTTGGAGAAGGGGAACAACCTTTCTGCCAAACGCGGAAACATTTGGTCGCCACTTGACGAACGTTGCCGATTTTTCGTTCTGTCGGTCTGCGCCCAGGTATGGTTTTATGATCGTACCTAGGGACAGATCCTGCAGAAAGTTTCCGCGTTTGACAGTCAATGTAAAAAGTTATTTCGCGACGATGCGCCGCGACAGAGACTGCAATTATTTTACGATTTCATTTTAATTATTTCTGTATTAATGTCATTATTGTTAAATGATTAAATATTTGCGAAAAAATATCAATATTTTTGTAATAACTTTTTCGCCAAAATCAACTCGAAGTGTTTACTGACCGTGCTGCATGCACATCTTCGCGAGAACCACCCACACTCCAAACTAAGGAGACTGCAATTATTTTACGATTTCATTTTAATTATTTCTGAATTAATTTCATTATTGTTAAGTGATTAAATATTTGCGAAAAAATATCAATATTTTTGTAAAAACTTTTTCGCCAAAATCAACTCGAAGTGTTTACTGATCGTGCTGCATGCACATCTTCGCGAGAACCCTTGCAAGGTTGTACCCGTAATTACGGCAGCAATTTTTAACCGTAACAAACATAAATAAAGCATTCACACGTTGCACGAGAGATTCGTTTCAACGATGCAACAAAATTCCTCGTTACGAGCGCCATGCTTTCCGAAGGCATGCAACGTTGTAAGGCCCTGAAGAAGGAGAAGTATTCTCTTTAAATCCATCCTTGATGAACGTTTAAGATGGGGCCACACTCAAGCATGAACAAAAACTGATCGCGTGCAACTTACATACATAGGTATGTAAAGAGAAGGACGAGAAGGGATCGGTGTATAAGGGATTCGGTTCGGCAAGTTTACCGCATAACCGAGCGCTCTTGAGAACGAGACTTAATGATCGCTGTAGCAGCGTTGATTTACGCACTGCGGCATAGGCTGGCGTAGCTTTGTCTTCCGGGATCGAGTCGTTAATAAAATTTTCTGTAATAGAAAGCTTCGTCATTCCGCCTCGCCGGCGGCCCGGCAGTCTTTTGTTTTATTATTGAAAACCGCCATAAAGCTATGTCGAGATAACATTCCGCGTGCATTCTGCCACTGACAGAGACAGGAGGAAGTGGACGGGCAACGCCGGGGTCATCGACGAGAAACGATAAGAATAAGTATGCGGCGATGACGATGCCGGCTCGGATTTTAAAATTCGTACCTCATGGATAAGTCCGTTGTCGATCTTGAAATAAAATCATTGATAGATTGTCAATTCACGCGTCTGCCGATATGCTCTATCAGTTGTGGAAGTTCTTTAACACGTTGAATGCCGCTAATATTTCACTTGTTTTATCATTTCTACTGAAGTGATACTTCTCCTATTAACACTTTACCGACTGGTATTTTTTTAACATCCTACCCTCTTCTGACTGATCACTTATCCATAAATATTTCCTTGATACAGATATCTATTCGAAAATTACAAATTCTCCTCACTGAGTCCTTAGCATAGGTAACCACAGTGATAAACGATAATTTATTAATTGGGCTGGCAAACAATTAATAAGTTAAAAGTTCAAAGGCATTGGGTCCGAAAAGCCTATTAACAGGCTTCCGGTCGGTAAAGTGTTAAAATCCCATCTTTGTAAAGCAGAAACTTTAAAGACACACATAGATATATGTCTAACTGGGTTTTATCTGCAAAAGTCTAGAATTTAAATATTGAATGTGTTAGAAAATTCGGAAATATTAGAATTTCAAAGTCATATGAAATTTCATTGAATTCAATAGCGCGGGTCACCGGTGACTCCCACGGCAGTCAACGTGTTAACATTTCTTACAATTAGTCATGAATGTCGGAAGATAAAGGTGGTATTGACTTTAAACACTCAGGTTAGGTAAGTTTTTTGAAAAATGTGTATGCAATGGTGAACAAGGCTATTCATGCTTTTGAGTATGACATATTTATATATTTTATAAACATATTTATTAGATATTTAAACGTCGTCTTCTTCGTACAGTGATGCAGTGCTGTTGATGAATAAATGTAGAGAATTGGAGAATAATTAGAACTTGGCGTAGAAATGAATATTGAACTTGTAAGAGTTTAAATTAGAATTAGCAATTAAACTAGTAATAAATATTTAAATTTATAATGAGTTTATTAACTCGATGAAAATGGAGTGAGCTTTGGCAGAATGGGGCACAGGGTATTTAAAGACATTGGGAAATGGAATGCAAGTAAGCAGATGGTGTTTGGGGGTTGAAAGGTCAAAGTAGGAAAATAAGGATCTCTGAACTTGGGATAATAGTTGGCAATTAATCATGGATTGGTGATTGATGATCGAATAACGTTGATAATGTACAAAATATTTATAAATATATTACTACTTCTAGTCGGAGGGTCTGTACATTACATGTACGTAATCGTACAGCAACTGAAGCGTTGAGTTTCTTAACAGAAAGTTTAAGTACGATTTGTTTTTCATCAAGTAAAGTTACAACTGCGTGCTGCCGCAAAGTGACTTACCCTCTCATTTCAATTAAAGTGGAAAATGTGCGTGAAGGTATTTCAATTTGCGCAATGTTCTTTACTCGTGATAAAAAGAACATGGGGATATGTTTGAAAAGTGGAAAATTACAGTCGATGTATTATGCAATTGCAACGATGTGCAGGATGATAACAAAAATTCTCCGGAAACGGATTAACATCTTCGAAGGTAGATGTGTGACTAATGAATAAAAGTTGGGCTCTGAATCGAGTTAAGTCTTCAAATAACACTTTATAAGTTGTTTCCCTTGCTTTCGTTAAAAACGACATAAACGTCTTGAAGAATCGCATTTAAGCAGCGAAGGAAAGAAAATGCCGATGCAAGGGGACATACTATCGTCCTTCTCTCTTTTTTTTTTACCAAGATCCGAAGGGATTGCACAGGGTGCACGTGGCGTTCGACGCCTCGTTAAGGGTTAATCTACGACGTGCTACCGTGTAAAGCTATGGAATGCGAATCATCCGGCAGCTGCGAGAGGGCTTTGCAATTGAATAAGGGATACTTTTTTAAGGAAACCGAGCCCTTCTTTGCGCGTTACTGATAGCACACACAGAGACAGCTATCGAGAGGACTGAGGGACGACTCTGTTATCGCGTAATAATATCGAATGCTAATTCGCTCGTCCTGCGCATACGGGCAATTCCTGCATCCTCCAGGTGCAGTTTCTTTGCTAAAGCACGACTGATATTTCTCGATTGCATTTACGAGACCAACGCACGAAAATTGGAAGCAATATGTGTCAATGCGGGTCATCCGATCAACGAAACTCTTTCGATTTTACGATACTTTAATTTCAAGCTATTTCCTACAACCTGCTTCTAACTTTTCACGCAAAGAACATTAATTAAAAATACTTGCAGAATCGTGTCTACCGCGATAAATGTAAATGCTCGTATAAGAAGCAGATGAAAGTTAACGGATTAAAAATAGTAGAGGAAATGTGGATTGTTCAAAATGGATGAAGAAAAAATTGTGCAGCTGGTTTTAACTATCAGTTAAACACGCACCACGCACCAACGTCCGTGACAGAACTTTCAATGCAACGATGTACGATATCGATGCATACAATACTTCCTCAGTCCTTCTTCGTGCAAGAACTGAAATATTTATAGACTAAAATGTCACGTCTATCGTTTATGGTAAACGGACTTTTTACCGTGTCTCACGTTGACATAGAAATTCGTTTTTCGAAACTGTATCGAACCGATATGGATCGTCTCCAGTGTGTAATTAAAGCAACAAATTCTCGAGTACCCGCAGGCACATTGGCACCCGATGTCCAAGCAGTTCCTATCGCACGGTGATCGCTCTTCCTGATGGATCGTTACAGGTGCACACCTCGATATGGTACTACGGGTGTCCCGGATCACCCGCTCATCGTGCACCAGCTTACGGTATAAAGTCGACGTTAAATAATTTACAGTGCCGGCGAACGATCTTTCGTAAATGTCGGGTATAAACGTCGACGACCCAATTAACACCAGGTTCGTTCGTTTCGAGTGGGAGTGCCATCGATGGCCGCAAATATAGAAACGACTTTCTCGGTAGACTAAGACTCCTCGGTGTCGCCATTAAGATCAACTCTAACGAAGCACTCGGAGGGTTACTTGAGTTAGGAAACCGTCGCATCGGTGTATTCTGTTTTCTGGAGTTTGTTTTCTTTTTTCTCGTTTGCGTTGAAAATACTTCGACAGCATGGTAATTGCTGGAGCGGAATAATTTGAAGTATGCTCTCGTAAGTTTGTTTGGTCGATTGGAATTTTCTCTGAAAAGTTTGATCTCAAATTTTTTTTCAGCCAAAGTTACGATTTTATTGGGATTGAAGAGACAAAAAATCAGCTAAAAGTGCCTTTTCGATATTTCACTGTAGGACACTCTAAATACTTTAGCTGGGATAAGTACTCTACTTTTACAAAGTTACACTTCACCAATTAAAAATAACACGTCTTTCGAGATAATCTCAATTGTCGATCAAATATTCAAATATTCTCGACATTGATATTAATTCGTTACAAATAATTTCCAAATTTGAGCGAACTAATAGGTAAAAAGGGGAATCATGATCTAGATACAACAAAGCGGGGGAATCTATCCCCATTTTGTAGCTCGCGCAACCCAACCGGTTTCAGGGTCACACGAGAAAAAATCTTCTAAAAGAGCTTTTTCAATATTTCATTATAGAAAGACACTCCAAATACTCTAACTAGGATATGTACTCTACCTCTATAAAGTTACACTTCATCAATTAAAGTGATACCTCTTTGAAGATAATTAAAATTAACAATCAAATATTTCAATATTCCCAACGTCAATATTAATTCGTTACAAATCATCCCCAACTTTGAGCGAATTAATAGGTAAAAAGGGGGATCACGATCTAGATACAACAAAGCAAGGGAATCTATCCGCATTTTGCAGCTCGCGCAACCCAACCGATTTCAGGTTGGGACACGACAAAAAATCTTCTAAAAGAGCTTTTTCAATATTTCATTATAGAAAGACACTCCAAATACTCTAACTAGGATAAGTACTCTACCTCTATAAAGTTACACTTCATCAATTAAAGTGATACCTCTTTCAAGATAATTTCAATTAACAATCAAATATTTCAATATTCCCAACGTCAATATTAATTCGTTACAAATCATCCCCAACTTTGAGCGAATTAATAGGTAAAAAGGGGGATCACGATCTAGATACAACAAAGCGGGGGAATCTATCCGCATTTTGTGGTTCGTCCAACCCAACCGATTTCAGGGTCACGCGAAGGCTGTTATCCTCGACCGATGACGACAACACGAGATCGCAATTCCGATTAGTAGACAATTTTTATTAAAAATTGTATCGCCCCGCCTATCGAGGCGCGCAGATGCACGTACACGCTATGATATATAGGAGGTACGGTGACAGGACACGTGCCAACATATAGGCGACACGATCGAAAATTGCGATCGAGCAGGCCGCGTTTAGCGAACCCGGCCAGATCCCCGTAGGAAGATTAAATTTTGCGCTGCGCATCAGACGCGCGGATGTGCATGCACGTGAAACACTTCGTACACTGGCGCAACGTTGACACGAACGGGTTCACCGACAGGAAAGAGGATAATGATGGTGCTCGCTTCGGCCCGACGACGGCAGTCACGCTTTTTCAAAAAAATTCCCGCCCCGAAAAAAAAGTTGTCTTCCCGCAGGGACGTGTGACGTGCTTCAGGTGCCCCGATAATGACTGGTTCCCGCGACACACCTTAAATTTTCAGTGTCAATAGACGGTGCACCTGGCATCGAGACGGCCTTAACGAGATCGTTTCGATGTCCGTTCGCGTCGAGACCTGACTCTGTTCGTTCGTGACGGTTTTATCAGCCGTGGTACGCGGCAAGAGTCGCGTGCAACGGTTTATTGAAATTTCGGGAAGATAAAGAACACAATTAGAGAAGGTTATTGAGATCGTCTGCTGCCGTTAGTGATAATATAAGAATTTATGAATTTTGAATATTGTTTCGTAAGTATTCTTTTTTTTCTCATGAATAAATGCTGATGTTTCTGTAATGTACCGACCCTCTGATCAGTTAGTATATAATACAGGTTTAAAGAAAATTGTATAAACACAAATATTTTGCACGCGGCTCACTCATCACCATCATTAGTCATACTAGAATCACCACCTCAAGTCCAAAATCCTATTCCTTGTGTAATGTACCGACCCACCGCTTAGTTAGTATATAAGATAACTATAAGAATATTTTATAAGCGCAAATATTTCATACGCAGCTAAACTAACTTCCGTCATCACCTCTGACTCACTACTCCAAATCCAAATCTCCTAGTTTTCCATCCCGACCTTTCAACTCCCTAGTATCGTCATCGCTCCTTACTCATCTCCGAAATCACCATTCTAAGTCCGAAATCCTACTTCTTATTTTGACCTTCGCCTTGCATCCATCATTATCACTACTCCCACTCCGTCTCCAAAAGTCCCTTAAAAACCCCGTATTCTAAGTTCATACAATTCAGTTCATTCAGTTCACACAGATCATTCACACATTCTTTTCACTAACTCTGTCATACGCAAAATCGCTGTCCGAACGCTGTCTGAACGAGTAAAGTTATTTTAATATACAAAAAAAATCCCAAAGTTTATAAGTTCTCTTATTTGGCGGACCTTAAGTGCGGATCCCTCAATCCGCCATTACAGTTGTTTTGATCCTTACTCATCCATATCCAAGGTCCAACTTTCTATTCTTACTCCTAGATTCCCAAATACCATCATCCTACCCCCTCTCCTTTTCTAAACCTTTAAAAACCCTACATTCTCAGTTCAACCTCTCAATTCAAAGTCCCCAGTTTCTCTTACTCTTAGGCCAGTTCAAAGACATAGTTACGATCATCAAGTTCATTTCCAAGTTCATAATTACTAAGTCCAACGAATTGTGAGAGTCATCTTCTAATTCTAATTCCAAATCCTAAATCTAATAGAAGACTCTCACAAGTCCTCATCTAATCATTCGACACACTGAATCTCTCTTGGAACGAATCGAGTATTTTAATATATAAAAGTCCAGAAGTACAAGTTCTCTTTATTTGGCGGATCCTGATCGCGAATAGCATCATTCGCCATTACATTTCTGTATTCTTCAATTACACAACTTCAATGAATTACACTTGACAGTATTAACTTGATCTGCATGCACGATAATGTCGTTATCATAATTCATTGATGGTTTATGACTACCGATTTAAGACGCTATACTTAGTTACAATATTTTACCGCGTAGAGAGTGGAAATTTTAATTGCATAATTACTCTTGATCGGTCAGTTTGTCAGGCAGATGGTTCATTGAATGCGTAACCTCGTTTTCAGCGAATGTGGGCAATGCATCTTGGCGGTCCGTAATTCCTCGACGGACGAGGCTACTTGAGACTTTGGCGCAACATGCACTTTGTTGCGTGGCTTCGCAGAAAGGGCGTGACAGTATCCGTCATTTCCGGTAACCCGATGTCTCTCGGTTTATTTTGCTATATTTTTCCTCCCGTAACTGCACTGATATCTGTCTTTTGGAGTGATGTTTCCTTGATTATGGTTGCCGGTGGTCACTGGGAAGATAAATTGTTTGCAATCGAAACTTGAGCCCGGGGTGATTGTGATCATTACCTGAATCCGCAGTCTCCTGATTGCAATTCTCATTATCTCGTGTAACGTTCAACGACTTTACGTTATGTACGGTTGTTTTTACTTGGTACGTATTGCCCACTCGTCCATTCAACCGGTCGAATCAGTAATTAGTCCCCTTTTCGCGGGGGACTTATTAAAATTGCAAGTTTGATTTGTGAAAAGGATCTCGTGTAACTTCTACTTAAACATACCCTTCTTGTTTCTTTAATTGAGAAGAATTATTGAAACAATGGTCGATAAATTTCTTCGTTCTTTTCTTTAACTCCTATATATTACTAAGAAAAATTGAGATATCTTTATACAATGGAGAAAAGAATATTAATGAACGATGAAAGATATAAAGTTCGAAGTAACGTTTACTTCGATATTTCTTGGAATTGTGCGATTATTAAAAATCACTCGCAGGTCGTTCGTACATGTACTGACGAGAGAGACTCGTGAGATCATTTTGGAAAATAGCAAGACGTAAATTTACCTCGGTGCCCATGAATACACTAGGAATTATTATGGGAAATAGTAATACAAACGCTAGGATAAAACGAGTTTCTTTCAATGGAAAATCATTATTCAAAGGAATATCCTTATATTCATTACGGTAACGTCTGTATTTAGAAAATTCTAATAGAAAAAGAAGGAATTTAAACGCGAAGTATATGATACCAGTAGGGTATCACGTATCACCACTCCACTGGAATATAAGAGATCATCCTATCGAGTTTGATTAATATCGTACCAAGTGATTTATGATTGCCCACCGCATTGTCGCTGTTGATAAATCAGCGAAAATGCCGTACTGTCGTGTCGCTTAATATTCTTAACTGTCGTTGTCATAGATTTAAGGTAACGTGAGCCGATCCTCCGTAAATCACAGATAGTACGTGCCATTGCATCATAGCTATTTTATCCGAGATCATTAGACACTTCTGGATAACGTATAGCACGTTTCACAATCATTTACATCCCATATATCGAAACATTTTCGTACACGACGTATCGTGAAATACCCGATGAAACTACATTCGAAATAGTAGATTACTTTTATCAGACTCAGACTTAGGAACTATTCAATTTATCTGAAAACTTTTAAAAAGCTTACTATCCACTAAGGATCTCTTCCTACGGTATCGTACTCCGAGGTCATCGGTGCACTACGGATCGTCTCGTCAGAAGCGTGTAAGTATACTTTTCACCCTGAACGGTACTTAGGGGCCCGCGCCTATCGTCGAGAGCACAGGTTGCTCTCGAGTGTACACTTACCTCGCGGTTTATCTCACTCAAGTTCTATCTCTCTTTCTCTTTATCCACGTAATGCAATAGCGGAGCGTGGGAGTCGAGAAAACGCGTTTCCTTCGCGCGTTCTATTTGCGTATTCTTGTAAACTTGTACATTCGAGCGGGCACACTGACGCTTATTAACTCGATAGAGCGTGTGCCTCTAATGATCTACGGGACGAGCGTTAGGTAACCGGAGGACGTGCTCCACTTGTTTTTCGACTTGTATATCATTTCTCATCATTTCCTTCGGTTTCTCGACTAAAGGTATTTTCTATGATGATAGTTTCCTATTAATAGGATGATCTACTCGTCATGAATTTATTTCATGGCGATAATCTTGAATACTGATGTTTCTTCGAGGGTGGAAAGTTTATAACCTTGTCGATGTTTAACACTAGAAATACCAGCGTTATAGCTACTATATTTTCGTATATTAACCCATTTAGTGCCGGACGACGATATATAACACTAGGTATTGAAAGATTAATATACAGTTTCCAATATGATATCACTAATTTTATGACAGATATTTATGAATACACAGTTTATGCTATATATTGCGTGTTCTATATGATACTATAGCCAAATAACAATTCTTTGTATTCATATCTACATTTGTCATTAATTCAATCAATTTTTTCGGTCGGCACTAAAAGGGTTAAATATGTACTTTGGAACACGAGAAATCAAGAGGTGAAAAAGATGATTGATTCGGCAATGTGTATTTTATAAGAGCAATGTAGAATATCTGCTTTACGACTATCCTATAAACTTGGAGAAATTTTGTAAGAAATTGAGGATGAATCATTTTGACTCGCTTGGCAGTTCTACTGTAAATATCATCGATAGTGCTAGTTGAAATTGAAATATGAGATTAATAAAACCTGAGTACATAAAAGAAGGGTCTGTGTTCATCGCATTTGAATGTTCTATGAAAATTTAACGTATCTCATTTTAATTCGACAGATATGATAATCATATAGGGATAATAATAATTATCTTCGGAATTTATAGCGTGATAAGTTAAGTGTTACTATAAAAAGCCGCGATGGCGCGCGGCTTCGCGTAATAAGTTATATTAATAAGATGGAATTTTTTTTCTCCCTTTTTTTCCTTTCCCTTACCAACGACGAACGAAACCGCCCGTGCTTATAGGGCGGAATAAAAGTAAACGAGGTATTTGTAATCCGAGTAACGTCGATGGAAACTCCCAGTTTGGTCGAACCCAGAGCCCGTAATAGCGACACGGTAGTCATCCTCCTTAACTTAAATCACGTCCGCATGCACGCGACTCACCGCGTCCCGTCGTCGTTTGCAACAAGCAGCTCCTTAGCTGAGCATAATGGCGCAATAAATTACGCCACTTTGTGAATGCAGTTAAAACCACTATTATACGCCAGTGCCATAACTAGCCGGAAGAGATAAAAATGGCCGTGTATCACTGGAACCGAGTGATAAAAAGCTGCCAATATACCGTACCCCGATCGTCGATACGACAAGGCAAAAATCTCGGACAGACGTCTCGAGGAGGGAACTCTGTGGTGCAATACGTTTTACGATATATTTATTACATTAAAGAGGAATCCGGACGTATTTCCTCGGTTAATTTTATACACGGTGCATACTTAAAAGCCTGCTAAGTATTTATAGCTTTTAAAATTTATCGGCCCGTAACTTTTTTCTTGGTTCGTACTAAATGCATTGACGATGTTTGGATAAAAAACTCCGACAGGTGTCCGATGTCAAAGAATTTAGGGAAGAAATTCTTCCCTCATTTACTTACTCACAATAAATGTCAATCTTTCTCTTAACATTCAAATTTTGGAAAAATCTAAATATTCTGATATTTTATCTTTGTTAAGTAGCTATGTAATGTAAAAGAGATAATGTTCCATCGAATGTAAATCTGATGAAAATACTGCTTCGATGTTAGAACGGTAGATAAAAGGTTTGCATTTCTCGTTATTTAAGTCCGTCGAGAAGTCACGGTCGAAAAGGTGGTTACGATTCGCTTAAATGCGGCTCTCTTGGCGGGTGCAAGAATAACAAGAGGGAGATCCTTGGATGGGTAGGAATAATGGCGCGACATATTACGCCATTTTGTAAAAGGGGCCTTGAGAGCGCGAACTCACCGGGCACAATGCAACGGTGGGCCGTATCAGTCTTCTCTTTCTTACTTCAATCTTCTCCACCTTCTATCCTGCTCGTGTGGGTGCGCCAGGTAATGTCGTAAATGGGTTGAGCCTGGCTTAAGGTGCCGCTTCTGGGATAAGCATCGATGCATTAGCGAAGATGACTTCATTCGCGCCTGCACGTAGTAGCCACGGCTTTTCTCGCTGCTCCTCTACCGGTAAATGGGCACGAGAATGATAATGATAATGAGGATCGCGATGATGATAATGATGATGACTGTGATGATGATTACGATGATGATTACGATGATGCTGCGCTTGGTCCGGTGCTATTATTTCAGCGCCTAACGTGCCACGTCTCGTTACGCACCGAGAACGCACATGCTCCTCTCATTGTTCTGGATCTTGATCATCAATTCCTGCCTTTTACGATGTAATAGCTGAAGTCCCTTTTCTTGTGCACTGATGGAAGGTCATGAAACACCATCTGGGATAATGAAAAATCGTAATAGAAAGATAGCGCGATGAGTCGAGATTGCGAGGTAAATGGAAAAATTGTGGGATACATTTTTCGCTGAGCGAAGCCTCCGGGTTAGGCTTAATGGTCGTGGTGAACGGAATTTTAATCGATATCTACGAAGAAAAATATCGAAAAGGAAGAAATGTAAAACGGCTACTGGTTGAACGAGTTACTACGATGTTTTTGTAATTGACAGCATTCTTAACATGTATTTCTATTAACAATTCGATGGTCTTAATTCCTTGGGTACTGATTCAATTTGGACAAAGCATTCACGCGTATCTGATTCAAGTAACATTTTTCGCGGACGCCTTACATCAATATCAAATATGTTTGTTCGTTTGAACACGTTGATCTAAGACAAACTTTGCTGGGTTTTTTGAATTTAATACCTCAACACTAGATCTACCGACGATTAACACAATATACTCCAAAATGTGAAATAAATACGGTAGAAAAAAACAAATCAAGGAGGCGACGAAATTGTCCGATTTAAATGTTTACACTAAACACAATAGACATAGGAAATCGAGAAAGAAACAGCGTTAAAAATTTCAAGAATATTTATAAAAAATTCAAAGCAAGTCTAACACATCAAATATATCCAAGACATTAACTTCTTAAATTTAACACCCGAATTTTGAAAAAAAAATCCAATTCTCTTCAACTATCTCCGATATTCTTACATTCCAAACAATGCTATCACATATAATCCCACCTAATAATCACAAAAAAAAAACAATTTTTATTTTAACTCCACTGTAAACAATTTGCAAAAGAAGATTCCAAAACTAATTCCCAATTTCAATAGACACTGGAGACAATACACCGAATTTCATTCGCCACGGGAGCTCTTCTTACATTAGTACGATGTATGAACCGAGCAGAATTCCATGTTGGTTTCTATGGGCTTACAACGCACCATCAGTATCGCGCAAAGCGATCCCGAAGGTGTCTCGTCGACATTCAGCCGACGTTGTGCGTGGATGCAGCTGCATCCGACGTCGCCCTCGGGATACGGCACAACGAGGTGCATTAGCGTGATTACAATTACGGCGTGTCGGCTAAGTACCACGCGCATACCAATACACCCCCTGTCGGCTAGACGCAGCTTGGAAACTCGAGGGTAAACCGAAACCCGAACATTCATATTCCGCGAGCCACTTTGTGGCATCGAAAGGATTGGGTATTACATTTTGCCGAGGGAGCCCAACCTCCTACTGTTTTGTTGTTGTTTTTATATTTTTCAACTTCGATGGCTGCAGTCGTATCGCAGAGAACCTATTGGTTTAGGTTTCATATCATTGGGGGTTACGATGTGCATGTTTCACGAGAATTTTCTGGAGATAGGAAAGATACATTGGAGTTTATCCTTGTTACTTCAAAATTGGAGAATATATTTGTGGTAATTTATTCAAAATGGTATGAAAAGAAGAAAAGACGTGTCACGGGGTGTAAAAGAAAATAATAGAAATCATAACGAAGAAACGGTAGAAGAGAAAGTGGAAAATAGAGAACGCAGAGATAGTTCTTTTTTATTTTATTCGAACGAAGTTCATTTACAGTACAATCGGAGAAACGTAATGTAGAATCATTGTTTCTGCGATAATATTATGGCGCAAAGTGACGGTCTCCTGATAATCTTCTCTAACAATCGTTGCTCGCTCACGCGTTATGAGCTTCATGGCCGACGAATGATGAACAAAGCGGGATAATGGCAGCGAAAACAACGAGTTTTGTCCCGGTCACATTGCACGAAAGTACCGTTTGATCGGTACGGCAGCCATTCCGGCAACGTATGCAAAAACATGCAAATGGCCGGAGACTACATCTGCGCCTTTTGCGACGAGCGGTGCGCCGATTGAAATTCCTTAATCGCGTTGCACTTTGCTCGTTGCTCACGGTGAGAGAAAAAATAAATAAAAGGCTGGTCCATTGAATTTATTAAACGGCAACGACTGCCAAAAGTACGGTTAAATACTCGAATTAATTGGTTCGTTTGATAAACCGCGCGCTGGTTTCACCTTTTTTTTCCCTCGCTCGATTACGAGTCGTGCGACGGAGTAAGTCGTTGCCCGGTTTAATTGCTTCGTTACGCTGAACGCGAATTTTTTTTTTCTCTCCTTCCCTCTTTCCCCGTTAAACCTGCTATGATTCGCGCGACTAGGTAAATCGATCTAGCTGGATATCTATTTACGCGCGATACCTTTGCTCATTTAATTACTCCCATTGGCAAACCTTCTGCGCCGTCGTGTTTTCCGGCTTCATTTTTCAACTTGGAGATCATGCACCGCGTTCTGTAATGGTCATTAAGGAAGGTGATAAACAGCAGGAAACCCATACTGGTATACTGGTTACAGGGTATTTCTTCCATTGTGTCGCGTTTTCCCACTGCCGTAATCGTGCCTATGCTACAAATCGTTTCATTCTTGTACCTCTACCTCGAGATATGCGTATCGATAACTCGGAGATGGAGAAAAAGAGTGAGAGAGAGAAAGGAGAACAAAGGTAGATTTTATAATTCAACGTACATTCTTTCGTGTTCGCGATGAAGAAGAGAAGTTCCTTTTTACCTTCTTAGGATGTTTGTCAATTTTGCGAAAGTTTATAAAATCATCGGTGCCTCGTGGACGAGCCTTTGTGTTGGAGAGATAATAAAGGGGTCGCATAATTTCCCGCGATTATTGAAACAATAACGCGCACTACTTTGCTTTTAACTGTTCTAATTTGTTTCCCTTAGCTCGTTGTTAATTCTATGCAATTAAGCTCCTTGTTTTAACTATTCCTATTCATAATTTCTCTTCCATTGTGTGCGCTCACGGGAAAATGCGGTTGCATCGCCTTGAGGGATAGTGATAGTAAAAACGAATCGTGTTTTTTGCAAATTAGAAATTTGCACACGAATTATTCATTTTAACCGTAACAATGATCTGTATATCGCGATAAATGCATAAAATGAATAAATTGAATTATTTAAAACAATGTTATAAAATACTTCATATTCCTGGATATAATGATCTCGCGCAATTGTAGTCGGTAGAAGAATTGCATAAACTTTGGAAAGAACAAATCATTTTAACCGTTGAATCGGAGAAGGCCGTTACCGGAAATACTTCATAAATACACCTGCATGAATTGAATTATTTAAAACAATATTATAGAATCCTAGATGTCTCTGAATATAATTATTTCATGCAATGTTACTCGATGGAAGAATTCGCATAAACTTTGGAAAGAACAAATAATTTGAACCGTTGTATCGAAAAAGGCCATTGTCGCAAATACTTGAGAAACGCACCTGAATGAATTGAATTATTTAAAACAATATTATAGAATCCTAGATGTCTCTGAACATAATTATCTCATGCAATTGTACTCGGTGGAAGAATTGCATAAACTTTGGAAAGAACAAATAATTTTAACCGTTGGCTCGGAAAAGGCCATTATCGGAAATACTTCAGAAACGCGTTTGAAGAAATTGAATTATTTAAAACAATGTTATAAAAAATACTAGATATCCCTGAATATAACTATCTCGCGCAAGTGTACTCAATGGAAGAATTGCATAAACATTGGAAAGAACAAATAATTTTAACCGTTAAATAGGAGAAGGCCGTTACCGGAAATACTTCATAAATGCACCTGCATGAATTGAATTATTTAAAACAGTATTATAAAATACTAGATGTCTCCGGATATAATTATCTCATGCAATTTTACTCGGTGGAAGAATTGCATAAACTTTGGAAAGAAGAAATAATTTGAACCGTTGAATCGAAAAAGGCCATTGTCGGAAATATTTCAGAAACGCACTTGGAAGATGTAAAATCGTTCTTTACCGTATTAGGGTTTCGTTATGTAGAGTTTTACGAGTTTCACGAGTATCCGCGTAATTATCGTTGGTTCGATAAAGAAGGCATCGAATGTAAGAGAATGCGAGGAATTACGTTAACGAAGAAGAAACGAAAGGTCAGGGAAATTGTAAATAAAATATAAAAAGCCGAGTAAATTGTCGGTAGGAATGCACCTTAGGAACGTAGAAATTTCTACCTTCCGTGCCTTTGGTTCGAACCTTCCTAACCGCATTGGATTATCAAGCGCACACCTTCCTCGATCATTCTGCTCACTGGCTTCGTCGAAGGATGCAGCCCTTTAATCGCCGGCCATACGTCGCCGCTTCTTTTACCGGAATACTCGCAAACATCTTCCACCAAGCTCTTTGCCTCCAGATAAGATATATTCCAAGTAAGGAAAGAAAATAGGAGATTACAATCTCACGTTAGCTCCGTAGCTGGTACCGTTCGAAAAGGTAGACTACCTTGCGAAGAAACTTTTAAAAGGACTTTTAAAAGTCCGTCTGGAGTTCTTATTTCTGATAAATTCCTTAAGGGATGTAAATTATGTAATGGGATACTTGCGTGTCTTAAATACTTGCCATTGTATTCCGTTGAATTACGAGAGTCATTTTACTCGGTTTTCCAGATGAAACGGAGAAGTAATTGAAGTTGGTACGCGTGGGAGGATTTCGTGGAAAAGTTTACACGCATCGCGTTGTAAAATTGAGAAAGGAAAATTATTTGATCGATAGATACTTCTGCGGACCTTTTAGATTTTTCCTTCTTACGGGTTTGCGGATAGTTGATCATACGTCGTCGTGTTCTTTTTCTTTTAACGAGGAACACGCGAGGTTATTCCGTGAAGTTGTCACCGCGAGATAACAGGCTGTGTAGAGTGATAGAGTAGATGGAAGAGTTGAAATGCCGAGGATCTAATCTTTTATATCATGCTTACGCTTCTGCGTTATTCGTTAAGGTTGTTTCGTAACGAGTGGTTGAGTTTTGTTCGTCTGTCCGACGGAGACACGGAAATCGGGTTTCTTCCTATTTTTCACAATTTCAATTCGTATCTTCTTTCAACGTCGTTATGACTAATTGACATCGAGACGTTCTCCGGTTTCGTTTTGTAACTGAAATGATGATTAATGATTCATCATAAAGATTTTTTAATAGAAAAAAAGAATACTGTACCCTCTGCGTCAGAGGCCAAATACTCGTGTCAGCATCTACCTGAAAATTCAACAGGAAAGTTTAAATTGATTTCACTAAATTAACCCTTTGCACTCCGATGTCCCACCTGTGGGGACATCGTAAGTTTACCATATCACTCTGTTGCACACTCTAAGGGGATCTTCGAATTTATTAGTTATTACAGAGGATGAACTTATTGCACCGCAAGGTTTTAAGAAATATATTATATTTACCTGATTTTTTCTATTGAAAAAGCACAAAATAGCAAATAGTAAAATGCCGACAAGTTGCTAATAGATAACATTAGAGATGGATCGGAGTGCAAAGGGTTAATAATCTACAATAGAAAAGATTTCCGCAAATTTATTTTATAATCCGAAAAAGAGAAATTACAATTACACAGTCAAAGCGAGACCGGACAACATAAAAAAGTTCTATCTTCCCGTAATTCACTCCAAATTACTTACAACCTCGAAAATCTTCCACCTTCGATCGAAAAGCTTGATAAAATGTTATCTCACAACCCAGATCTACAAATCGTGGAACAAATCAAGTAATTAATTCCAGAATCACAGGAACCATAAAGAAGAAAAGAGGGAAAAAGGAAAACACAGTGTACGAAAGTGAAAGCAAGAAAACCAAGCTTTCAATCGCCGGCACCGATCAACGTCGTAAACGTTGAATCGTAATTCCTTGTGGCTTCCGAATAAAATACAGCCGGAAGTCAGACAATCGAGCGATCTCCAGCACGTGTCCGAATGGCAAGCTGCCATCCAGAGACGGATGCCGACGCTTAGTTTGCGTCGAGAATCTACCCTGTCCTCGGTGTGAGGACGATTAATATTTTTAACGGCGACAAGACACAAGCAGATAGAAATGAGTAGATATCAGCCACCGGCGGATAAACGCCGGTACGGTAAACACGGGCGTCGAGACCGCTGACAGATCGACTCCCGTTTATCGTCTTTGTCGTGCTTCGATGGCGACCGTCCTAGCCGATCTTGCCACAGGTGGTTCTTTCTCTTCGAAAGAAGGAAGATGTCACGGCTAGAGTCGAGGTTTAGGTACAATAGGAGACTCGCAACACGCGAGCTTTTCAAAAGGACGGCGATAATACTGAGATTGCGGCGCGGGGAGGTCGAATAGAGAAGAGACTAACGGAGGTTTCAGTATAACGGAATGTAAGTGTTCTGCTTTTATGAGAAACTTGCCCGAGGACTACCGGTTTTTGCGTTTTGTAGAGAGTGATCTACTGAATCTTGTGTTTTCTCACGAGAAAACAAGGAAATTTATGAACGAATGCTACACGGTCCCTGGTTTTGTAAATGTTGAGTGTTTAGATATCGATTTGGGGAAAAAGTTTCTTCGTATCTTAACACGTAGATGAAATTACTTCTTTGCCTAGAAATTAAGAAGATTGTGAGGGTTATAGCATTTCGTCGAAAATGGAAAAGAGCGGAGGAATGAAACGGTACCCGAGTCGAAATGTTGAACCTTTTACTACCGAAAATTTAGGAATTAAAAGTATAAAATTCGGTCTAAATTCAATGTAAAATAAAATCCTATTTAGTGGCTAAAAGTGGCACAAATTTCCCTTTATGCCATCTTAAGGCGCAAAATAGGATGGCAATTTCAACCTCTGTTGAGGATTTATATCCTATCCAGTCTCGAGTAGAAATATTGAACCTCATTTGAACTTTTTACTACCCAAGAGGTCCAATTCAGGGGATAAAGGTTTTGGTGATAGCTAAATAGGAGTATCATTTTACTGAGAAGGAATTACAGGTTTAAATTAGGAGTTTTAGTATTAAAAAGTACCATATTAGATTCAAATAGGTGTAAATACCATGAAAATAGGTTCAATATTTCGACTCGGGGGAGTTACAGGTTTAAATTAGGAGTTTTAGTATTAAAAAGTACCATATTAGGTTCAAATAGGTGTACATACCATGAAAATAGGTTCAATATTTCGGCTTGATGCCGGGTATCTTAGGATTATTATTTAGTTTCTAATATGATATCAGTAATTTTATGACAGATAGTTGGAAATATACAATTTATGCTCTGCATTGTATGTTCTATCTGATACTGTAGCCAAATGACGATTTCTTTTCTCTTTGTAACTACATTTGGCATTAAGTCAATCAGTTTTTTCGGTCAGCACTAAAAGGGTTAAAGTATGAAAAATTACTTACATTTTTTTAGTAAAATGGGAAGAAACTTTTTACTCGGCCGAATATCATGAATAGTTTGCTTCGATATAAATAATGCTGTGACGAAATGACTCACAGTATGGTTTTGTGCATTCGTGATTTTGAGATTTTAATTAATTAATATTTATTTTGGTATTTTCTTCTTTGCTTTCTTCTGGAGTTCTTGTTGTATTTCAACGCTGGCAATAATTACGAATGGCATTCGAACCATCAAGCAGGAGTTTGCGTGTGCTTATCTCTTCTTGAAAAATATTCAAACAATAACTATGTATATTTATGCACCTACAAAATTTGCAGCTCAACAATGACGCGTGCTATTTGACTTGCTAATTAAAGTTAGTTGCTCGAAACTGTAATACCTACATTTTACATGATAGTAAATTGACGTATCATTACCTCGGATAATAATCTCTGCGGAAACATCTTCTAAATTACACAGGCGCACGTACGCTAATACATCTCTAATAATGATGGTAAAAAATTATCTCAAAGTACTTCCATATAAATTCTTTCTTTTGGCTAATGTTTGTTAAAATAAAATGAAAATTGTTCAATTGAACGTAAATTAATTTTTGCTTACCTTCAAATACATTCGAAAAAGGAACTGTAATACAAATAAGTGACAACCGTGTATCTTCTCCGTGGCTTTCATTTTTTTGGATAAAACAATTTTTATACGCAGAGAACACGAGAGAAGGAGACAATTAATAACTTGAAAAATAGAATTTGAAAATAACGTTCGTAATTTTACATTAACGTTATATTTCACAGTTGTTCTTTTCGATCGATTTTCATTTTACTATAATTACCATATCGTCGAGTTTGTACATATAAATATCGAAAAGTTACATGACGTGGCAATAGACGTCAAACAGAGGTAATGCTACCATTAATTGATGTCAAGCATGAAATTCTCGTGCATGCATACAATTAATTTCCTGGACGTTGACTTTTTACAAACTAAAAAATCAATTGATTGAAGTTTCAATTACATCATGTCTCACCAAGTGCTGGTTTCAGCAGACTCATGTTAAAATGAAACTTCTACATTCCCTCGTACCTCTAATTAATTATTTTTTCATGCTTATAAATTAATTGCGATTCAAGTGCAATAGAAGACTTCTCGGCCGAACGAATGGAATATACTTTTTTTTCGAAAATAATCCGACATCAAGTGCCACGACTTGGGTTTTTAATTACGAGCCCCCGTAACGATAAAAAGTGAATTCCAGACTTATAGTTATCATCGATAAATGCAACCCAACCTCGACTAATTACATTTACTGATATGGAAAAAAGTCGTCATCAGATCTTTAGATAAAATTCCATCCTTAGCCTTGAATATATCCTTCCTGGTATTTAAAGGATTGACAGATGGACTGTGTCGTTGTGGCAGTGTTACGTTAATGCGCAAAATCGTGTATCGGTGCTCGTGTGGACCGTAATTATCAGCTAAGAAATCGGATTGTGGGATAATTCAGTCCGAGTACATGCACCGAGTATTTACGGCATGCCGCGAGTGATTATTTCGATGGAAAAAAGCTTGGTACACTTACGTTGTAAATTTTATTCGAGTCACGCGCTCGTGGCCACTATCGATCTTAGATGATTGATCAATTATATAAGATTGTTTTGGTATGCTCATGCCCTGAATGTCTGCATTAACAGTCAAGCATAAAATTACAGTATCTGTAACAAATTGAACACGCATGGCCCGTAACAAATGAAATCTGGATTGGCTCCATAAGATCCAGCCGGATTGGATCTATGTCTGCACGAAGGCACTTCAATCTTATTTGTCTGAATGCACAGTGTCGATTGCGATCAACGTACCGATCGAGAGAATTTCGTGTGCAACTTGTTGTTAATCATGAAAAACCATATGTTTGATTGTCCAAGAGAAATGAAATGGAATTAACAATATACAATTTAACCCCTTAGCTTACAACATGTGACACTCGTGACGCGGTTAATGAAATAGGAAATTTTGATGTCTTTCAAAAATTATTAAATTGAAAATATCAGTCAGTCACGAAACGGTGTTATTATTTCTATACTATTAATATGACTTTCAGTTAGACAAGATATCAAAAATCAGTGAGAATTTTTGATTTCAGGAATAAGTTCTGTGCTACTGCATGCGCAGACAGAAAAGAAATCGTAGGGCAAGAGGTTGTCGTTTTTGGAACCAACGACTGTGTTGATGAACAAACTCCCACACTTAATTTACCCTGATTAACTTTAATACAAATATTTCTATAAAGATGATAATACATGGTAATCAAGAGTAATTGAGATTTTGACACTAAAACAACTAAGGTGCTCAAAATGAATCGTTCCTTATTTTTTCTAAAAACTTTTTAAGTTTATAGGAGTGCCATGGAGTAGATATTGTACACCTATCTTATGAAATATAAATTATCGAAATAGTCATCTTTTCCAGATTTCGATGCCTCGTTTTCTAAAGTATTTATATAATTTATTGAAATATGGTAGTTTTAACGCCGGTAGTTCTAGTGTTAACGAAGAAGCTTGATATTTCTATGCGAATGAAAATTTTTGCTACTGAAATAAAGAAAGAAAAATTGGAGCAACGATATCGAACGAAGTGTGGCGATTGGAGAAGAAAACAATCGCGAAGTTTACACTTTTATAGTCTTCAATGCGTATTTTGGAATACTTTCTTTGAGTTACAATGGTTTGACGCTCTTAAGACGATGTGATTCGAGGCGTAAAATTCACAGCAAATCGAAATTAACTCTTTACACAAACTATACCATACAAAAGAAGCGCAGGTTTGCACATGAGTGCTTGCTTCTTTTAACTGTACCGCAGCAGTATGACATGGTGGAAGAAAAAAAAAGAAGAAGGAGAAGACAGAATCGGCTTATCGTTGAGTTAATAGTCGCGTTCTTGTCAGTTTTACCAACGCAGCCTCTAATTACGTTCTTCTCAGTGGTTTCTCGCTCGTGAGGCCGAGTTACTGGTGTACGGCAAAAGTCGCGATGCGCACAGCTGCTTTTCGTTACGTTTGCCGCGTGCAAAATGGTTTATGCGCAATAAAAGTGAGAAACCGCAGCTTTGTTGCGCGCTTTACGATCCCAATTTAATTGCAGATAATTTCACGTTTTGTTGGTAAATTACTCACATCTACACCTGATGCTTAGAAATGGTATTATTTAATTACGCGTGAAATTGCAGGACTAAACGGATAATGATCACACGAGTGCACTTTAAACGTCGGAGATAATCGTTAAAAAATTCGAGGGTATCGCGAAAGAACTTTTGCAAGGAGAAACTAAGCACGTGAAATATTATTTTTTTATTCGATCGAATTTATCTCGTAATTTGATTGCAATAGTTTATACGTGCCGTCATGGCTGTTATGCTTTCCTCCTTTGATAACACCGTAGAAATATATTTCTTTTATGCTCCATTATGAGGTGTCGATTACCTGAGACAAACTTTCTGTCGGCATAGCTGGAGAAAATTGCAGAAAACCGGTCGACCATTTATTTTCGCGATACGTACGATTGTATATGAGCAAATTTCATTTTTGCACTTTCTCTGGAGTTATGATTCTGAATCTAAGAGAAACGTGCTAGTCGTGAGAATTCTTTTTTTCTTTGCACTACGAAGAAACGTTTACCGTGAAATTGCTCGAATTTAGTAAATTCCGTTAAAACGTTCCCATTCTTTGTTGCAGTCGATGCAATTTTATAAGAATATTCTTGGAAAATGGCATCGTAGTTTCGCGAGAAAGTTATACGAAGTAAAAGATTTTTTAATATTGAAAATCTTACGACGGTGAAAGAATACATTATTGCAATATAAGGTGTCAGTTGATTTTTGCGATTGTTGATAAATATTTTTTGTATGATTGTTGTTTTGTTATTTATAACGAAAGGGACTGCTTTATCGTCGGAGGACGAAAGAGGGAAGAGAATTCGAGCTTTCACAGTTTCCCTCCCTTCGTATTTGGCGCTGAGTTCGGTGCATTTAGTTCAGCAAGTGGTTCCCTCTGCGGCAAAGCATTGCACTCATATTCGTCCTGCACGTATGTCCTAAAATGTCCTTTATCCCTTATTCCATCGATCCAATCGATTTTACAAAAATATTTAACCTCCGCGATAATCAAATACTCCTAGAATTTCATTAGTCATGAAAAAAAGATCATTCTATCATTCTATCTATTTTTTTTAAACAAGAAAATTTGTGTTTAATGCCAGGAGGTCCTTTCTCATCCGAAAAGAATCCTAGCAGAACTCTTCCTTTCCATCAGGATACGTATCCTTTCAAAGTTTCATCTCCCGACTGAAATTTTAGTTGCCACAGCGCGCATTGTATCATTCCAAGGATTAATTCTCCCTTATCAAGATACAATAAAAACGTTACAAATAATTTAACAACATCAAACGGCGAAAATTATATTGAAAACGCAATCACAAAAACCGGATAATAATCCTTTGCGAAACCAATAGCAACGTAGTCATAAAATATGTTGAAAAAAGAACGCACTTTCGAAAGCATCAAAAGGACGATGCAAACCTACATAATGTCACGTTGCGAAGAGAATTGACGAAACAATCGCAGGAATACGTGAACCGAGAGATTCAGGATCATCCAAAGACTGTCGGCCGTCGCGCTAACGAGGGGATGAAAACGAGAAAGTCGCCGGCATACTTGAAGGCGGAAGCGCATCGCTGAACTTGCAGACAATGAAGCGAAAAATGAAGTTGGGAAAACGCGAAGCGCATCAACGGGAGAACGCGTTACGGGGGTCGTCGTCGCGTCCCTCGAACTCTTTTCACGATTATCAAAACGACATCCTGGCAAACGTCGAGATCCATGGAGGCATCCAGCGTGAAAGAGTCTTTAGTGTAGGGCTAACCATAGTGCCAACGGTTACGGCATACACTCGCGTCTCCTTTGTTTAATTACAATACTACCGCGTACGAAGCACGTAGACAGGGTAATTACTGGTTACATTGAATGAGAGCGGGGTTGCTGGGCATTTTTTGTTCTAGTCTTCAGTAACATTTGGTATCCGTTGGGTGTGCTCGCGCACGTACGCATATTTACGCATATTCATACGTATGCATAGGTTGCACACGCGACAATATCCGCGTATGCGTCTACGTACCGCTATGCGTCTGCTATTGAGGCTATTACATCGCCATTAATGGCACTTCACAATGTAATTTGCAGTCCTGCGCCCCTTCCTCACCGGTCTCTCTCCTCTTCCCTTCGACCGTTCTTCTCCTTCCTTTTCTCTCTGTTCTATCGCTTATTCTCTCTCCCTTTATCTCGCCTTTTCAACTATAATTTCTCTCCTTTTCTATCGTTCCTCTGTTGTTTCGCGCTAAAAAAGTCTTCCTTTGGGACATAATCGAGCGGCATAACAGTACCGCATGGTGAGATCGATGGGACGATAGCCGGTTAATAATCTTCGGGACATCCATGGAAATGGATGTCCGATAAAATTCGATTTTACATGTTGTAATATTGCCTCTGTTTCCAACTAATCGGCGCATCTGACGGTGGAATCTTTTTGCCAGTTAGTTGAAACATTTGTAAAAGTAACACGAGGGAAGGGGACGTTTATTATTGATAAAAGCCATATTATTTCTTCGATGAATAAACCGTTATTTCCAGACAAATGTAATAACTCGAGTCGAAAATTTCAGCCCAAAATCCTCCAAAAGTACCAAATAACTTAGGATATTTAGGCTGAATATGGAAAAATATGTTACATATAAAAGAATGTATATTTTAATTCCACAATCGGCCTAAACTTGTTCATTTTTTATAGTTTTGCCTAGTTTAGGATCAATTTAGGCTTCATACAGACGAAAATAATCCTCAGCATTTTTATTTAGAAAATTAATCTAAGCCCAATATTAAGCCATATATTCTATAATGAGGAGTTTTAGAATTGGATTTGAATTGGAGTGGAATGATCTAGGTTCAAAAAATTTGCAATATCCTCAAAATTAATTTGATATTAGGAGATTTAGTATTTATATGGAATAAAATGATAATTTAATTCCTACTTGCTCCTGAAAGCCCTATTTTTAGAATATGAGTCGACAGACTTGGGACTTCTGAAATATTTTTAGTGGATGTCAGATTAAGTTGGAATAAAAATGTTACCTGATCAGTCCATATAACTCCTAAACATCATATTTACAGGACTTTGAGGCGCGTAGACACACTAGTTGAGGATTTTGAGGTTCAAAATGGTATACATAATTAAGCGGCAAATGAGAAATCAAAAGAATCTAGGATTTGAAGTTTCTTTTTAGGCTGGACTTTTCGACTCAGGAAACTTTTACAGTGTATGGATAATTTTCACAACGAAACGTAATATCGACTGTCAAGGCAAAACGTGCTCATTAATTGATTACAGGTAGACGCACATGTGCGTTTATAGATACATATTTTGCGTAACCATCGCCTATCAGTGTCCACTCGATTTAAAGTACGGCTTCAAATTCATTAACGCCCATATGCTTATCGTACGTTTTTGTCGGTGCATGTGCATTCAATGCACCGCATGCAATCCACCGATAACGCTATACACGCCGGTCTCGTGTTATGGGATTGAATTATTGAAAAATACAATATTCGGCTCGATCTGTTCCCTTTGATACTTTCTTTCGAAGAAAGATAATCGCGGAACACTGACATCGCGGTACATGTATGCAACTCGATGCATGGCTTGTTAAGACGGGAGATTTCAATCTGCAAAATTTCACCCTTCCAGCTTCAACAATAAACGCAAGTTTGAACGTAAACTCGTACGACACGCAAATAAAACCGCCATGTAAACATATATATTCGGATGCAACGCTTCCAGCTGGTACTTACCCATTGACGGTTTATCCCGTGACAGTTACGGGTGGAGGGTCAAGTATCAAACGGTTTATCCCGTTTAGCCTATCAAAGATATCTAAGATTCTTTGCTTCCTCTGTTTTCTAAGGTTATTCTAACTGAAGAAGAAGACGTGATTTAATTTGCATTGCAAAGTGTTTTCGAACATAAAAAAAACTAGACATTTTTTAGCTCAGAATTCGTAATTTTAGCAAACTGTGAAAGGGTTAAGGAGACGTCGAAATACTTGCCCCAAGAGCGCGTGAATTTTACCGATCGGTATACCTACCTTTTCATTTACCACCGTTGATTCGCTGAAAAATACGCTTCCCATAAAATCCCAATATGGAGTCTCAATTTTAATAAATTCTACTCGACCCATTCTTTTGTTGTGTGCACTCGTCAATTATGAGGAAGGTACTAATATCGAGAAGTTACAACCCGAATGTACTAACAGCCGAGACAAAAATGATCCTCATTGAGAAGCGAATCGTCGGGAATGTATTTTTTCCATTATGGAAATTTTAAACATCTTTATTTGCCGTTCGTCCACTTATCCCTAACGTTCGTAACTCACACCTCCTCTGTAAGCTTCGTGAAATTACTTAGGGGCTTTCCTTCCTCTCACGAGTGATAAAGGCACCCATGGTGTGCATAAATTACCAACGAAATTTAACGAACGACCATTCGAACGGTGAAGAACGAAAAAAAAAAAACGTTTTTCTAGAAACGAGAAGCGAAGGAAAAGAGAGAAGTAGAGATAGATAGAAACAGAGGTGATAGCTGAAAGGTGAGAGCCGATAACTAGAATTATTTAGGAGCAAGTGAAGAAAGGAGGAAGAGCCAGAGTGGAAGAAGAAAGAGGGAATGGCAGAGCAGATGGAGAGAGGACTGTTTATCTTGCTACTGGCGGTACGTATCGGTCAATATGTGCCCAGCCTCTGAGCACACAGACTGCATACGTCGGTATATACATAGATTCCTACCTCTTCCTCCAAGCGTGATGGCGGCGGAGGAGGAAGAGGACGACGAACAGGAGAAGAGGTGACGGTGGCGGGTGGTGGTTGCCTGTGGACTACACATTACGTACCACATTATGCGCGTACACAGGGAGCCTTATCTGCGCGGGCACGTCCGGGTAATTTAGTCTGGCACTCCTCACGACGATGCTTCTTCTTCTCCTTCATCTTCTTTCTACTTCTTCTTCATCTTCTTCTTCTACTCCTTTTCCTTCTTCCATCCTCGTCCTCCAACCGATCTCTCCTCCTCATCTCCTCCTTCTTCGACCTTCTTCGACCTCCGGCTTTCTCTTTCTCTTTCTTCCTCTGTCGCAAAAAGAGACACCGTTAAAATAGGAAGGGAAGAAAAAGGGGAAGATATAAGGGGTAGGAGAGATACATCGGAAACGTAACTGCATCGCGATATCGTAAGTGGAGTGCCTTTGATTAATGGTTCAGGCATGATGATTATGGTCGAATGTTGTACGGCACTTCTCGATCACCGGACTCTTCTTCGTGATTCTGGGAAGATTCGCTGCGGGGTATTATGCCATGGATGGTTTTGTATTCAGGACGCAGGACTGGATGCGTGTCCTGCGAGTAAGGATAACGAAGAGATCCACGGAAGGGCCGATACTCCTCGATGGCGGAGATTTTTGATTGAGATACCATCGATTGTACTGAAACGGCGCCGAGATTGAAATATCCTTGGCCGGTTGGACGAAGTATAATCGCGGGTTGTAATGCAAATGACTTGCACGATGCAGGTGAAGCGGATGTCCTGTGTATTGTGCATTGCATAACGAAAGAGTGGTGGATGAAAGGTGAGCGTTGTAATTTGATTGATTTTTCGATGAGACGGCACTATTACAACACAGTGTTTTGCAATGTTTGAGTTGTATCTTGCTAGGACTATCCGTACGGTTCCGTAACCGTTTCGATTTTTCGAAGTGATAATCGATGATGAATTTCATCGTTTTTTTTTCAACAACCGAGAGAAATAAGTGCAATTTGTATTTATACTTATCGGACACGTTAAGGAAATAGTGTTACCACTACATGGACTGCAATCGATTCCGTTAAGACACTAGATAATTACAATACTATAATTAGTATCAATAAGCGTGATACCTATTATCGAAACGAGAAACAAGTGTTATCGACATGCATGTTTTCGGTAATTATGGTGCTTCGATTAAATAAATTTGTGGCCATCAAGTGCTCCGCACTTTGTAAAGAACATTGTATCCAAAGTACCTCGGAGCTTTTCGAGGAGTAACTGTACAGTGGAACGTTGGTGATTTGCACTTTCGATGGACGACGAAGCATGTAACGCGTGCATCGTGCGACGAGGAAAAAGTAGTCAGCGAAGTGGCCGTAATTACATCGATTTTCGATGGAGATATCGATTACGTTACAATGGCAGTTTAATCGACGGAGGTATCCTTAGACGGGGTGAATGCGATATACCAGCCTCAACGTCAATCATTTGCATTTTGAGCGAAAACCCGGGGCTACTTATCATCGTGAAAGGAAAATTACGCGGCCGGTGTTGCGAAATTGTAATTAGACCGATGTTTGATCGAGATATCGGTTGTATTAGAGTAATGTTGTAGCGGAGAAAGAGATAGCACTCGGTCTGACGATTTATCCGTTCGTTGGATATGCGGCAAACATCCGTGGAAAATGAGAAATACGTGGAGGAAATTGCGAGATAATATTGTAATTAGTACGATGTTTAATTGAGATATCTATAGTTCACCGGTGTAAAATATACTTGACATAAAATATGAGACAAGTGATTTCATCTTGCCTGGCTGATGTTAATATACAGGGAGATAATTCGAATACGTTATCATTCAGATTTTTTAAACAGTTACAAGCACAAAATTAGAACTGATAGTACGCTAAAGGTGTCACTTATATGTTCCATCGTACCATTAATCTTTTATCTAAATATCAATCTTTCCACGTATATGTACAGTCTCAAGTAACTGCTGTTACATCAAAATTGTTTGAATTTCTCTTCATCATATATTTTGTTACACATCAAATATAAAAAACCCACTTAATAAAATCATCCTAGAATTAGTGTTCTAAAATGATACTGTTTAAATCTCTTTAACACTAGAACTACTGGCTTTTAATGCAATATATTTAGAGATACTAGATAAATACTTCAAAAGAAAGAGAATGAAATGTGCAAGAAATTAAATTGATTTAATCCCTCACATTTTACAAGGTAGATATAGAAAATTAAACATGGTACAGCTCTATAAATTTTAGCAAAATTATTTAAAAAATGTTAGAATAATACAAAACTGATTCCACCAATTAATTTGCATGTTAAGTCATGCCTCGTAGTTGTTTCTGAACTGTCTCACTTTATTGCATGATCATTACAGACATTTTGTTGGAACAATACATCGAAATTTGCGGGGTCGCGAAACCTTAACAAAAAATCATTACAAGTCATTTTGGCCCCCTTGATACATTTAGTGTGAATTCAAATGTCTGACAGAAAAAGAATTGTCATTCAAATTTTAACAATTTCTAAATTATAATTTTATTCCCTTCCATAAATGTTCTTGGAATTCCTGTACTGTTCCGTACAACAGAGTTTCCGTAGGCAATTTCTATAATTCTCCACGATCAGCAGTTTGTGTTCATACAAAGAGACAAATAATTACGCAAGCAGGGGTCCTTGCTGTGAGTGCACGGGAAATTAGTATGTTTGTTACACGCAAACAAAACTGGCTGCATTATAAGTTAACGCTTCAGACGAGCGGCGCAATTAAATCGGCTCGGAGAAAAGAAAAAAATTGCTGGCGTAATGATGCAGTCGGGGTTAAATAACGATGCAGGGGAATATTGAGCATGCGTATCAAAGCATCGGCTTGTTAATTGGAGTCCCGCTTGTAATTATTGATATCGATGCGTCGCTATGCATTCATAAATCCCAGAGTGCGGTAAACAATGACCTTTTTAAATTAAATTTCAGTCGCACATAGTAATGCATATTAACGCACGCCCGTAACTAACTATACCGCGGATAAATATACGTAAAAAAGTATAATTACACCGTAGATGTAAATTGCACGTGTTATCGAGCCACCGTGTGCATTGGAAAACGGCCGTTGTTATTATTCGACACAATTTTTCACAGTCTTCGGCGAGCCGTTTTGCGAGAAAATTAATTACGCTCCGCGCAGGCAGAAATAAATGTTTATTGGAAGAGCGATAATTAACTAATTACCGTCTGGCGTGGGCAAAAATTTCCCTTTTAATTATTTTCTCTTCCTATTTCATTTTTGAGAATTAATTATGATCGAGCTATAATATTTTAATGTCTCATAATTACGTGAACGTTGCCATATATAGAGAAATTTGTAATTAAACACCAGCATCAACGCAAAATCGCTTCCATTTGATTATATAATGGGAATTATTGATCTCATCTCATATAAAATATTGATTCCAAAGTATTCAGTAAAGATACATTATTTTTCCAATCACAGTGAAAGATTGAAAAAGCTCACAGTTTCACAATTAATAGATTTATAAAATGCAATTGTTTAAGTGTCAAGATAATCGTACATGTATCGTGCGACAATGCATGTATAAATATAAATGCATTTTCGTAAAGGAAACGTATAATCGAGATTTATATAACTGTCAATGGAACAACGTTCCACTTGGCCAATTATATTCTCACAATAATTTCTCGCACTTGCCATGTTCGAGCAGTTTTCGCATTGCCGCCGTTAATCTTGGCCCAAGTAACTCCTTTCAGGCCGACAGTGAATGCACTTCGGATTTATTCGCGTCTGTATTTGTGCGTACACGCATACGTGCATTTTGGGCCCACTGTAATGCAAATTGCGAAGATCGCGGCAGGATACGTACGCACGGTCTCGATTTAAATCTGAAAAGTCGTCCTTTCGTGCCTTTGCTTGAACCACTAAGAAATGTTAGCATAAGAAAGAGAAGTATACCCGCGAAGAGACCGCCTCGCCAAAAGCTGCTCAAAAACGAAAGAGACCGTACTCGCATTTCGTATGCAAATTCCCCTAATCGTTTCATTTTCTTACCTTCCGTCACCAGCCACTTCTACAAATTCGTCCAATTTCAATCGGAAAAATGACCTCAGATACGATCCTTTTATTACCTTATCAATCCATAATTGGCGAAAAAAACGAGATCTAAAAGTACCATAGTAATTACAAACCGGTTTATTCGTAAAATGTTAAATTTCTCGATGATCGACATGCATGCCGATTCGAGAAAGATCCTGGTGGGTTAAGAAGACCCGTTTATTGGTAAGTGATGAAGGGTGGCTGACAGGTGGATGTCATGACTTTATTACTTCGATGTTACCCAGTATGTACACGAGGGATATAATTATATGTAGAGTCTCGTTAACTGCAAGGAAGGTAGACGGCAAGTACATCATACATACAATGTGCTTTTATACGTATAATGTATGACGTCATGACTCTTCGTATTAAAGGGGTAGGTTAAAAGATTAAAGCTCACAAACGAGTCGAGCCTTTTGAACGATGATTGTGTTGAATACAAGTTTAGAATGTTTAACGTTCAATTCTATCTACAAAGTCATTCTCACTTCGGACAGACGTTGAAATCATAGAATTATAGGATATATCTAATAATTTCTTCGTACATTGATTATAAATATTCAAGGATATTTCGAACTATCTAAAGTTACATACAATACATCAAGATCCAACAAAGCTGAAATATTTTTTTTCGGTGTAACACAGAGTATACAGTTCGGATGTGCATCCCCGTTCGTGATTAATATAAATGCAGGAACTAACGAACCATAACGACGCTGATGCCTGACAGGCGGAAACAGAATTTTCTGCATATTCTAACGCTCCGCATTGTCTGTGTCATTCCCGCACTTCAGGTACGTGTAACCCACCTCCTGAACATTGTCCCTAACGTGTACCAGCCTGTCACGCGCATAATGCCGCAAGTTTAGCATTAATGTCTCATGGCCCAGGTATATGTTCTCGCATAATTAGCAGCAGTTTTTATGCACCGTCGTCCTCGCATCGCCGGAGAAAAACGGTTGGAAGGTCTCGGAGGGATACGCAATAACTTTTTTCCCCAATGTTTCTCGTCGACACCTTTTCTCGTGGATACGAGCCATCTAAGATTTGGCCCTCCGTCCAAGTTCCCACAGGCCCTTCCTCCTCATTTGCATGCTCAGAAACGTATCGATGGGTTGAGTCCTGCGGTTCGTACGATTTCGTGGCTGCGAAAGGATTTTCTCAGGCTCTTGGCGACTAGTAGATCAGAGAAAGTATTGTAGTGTTAGAGGGGTCATATGGTTTTAAATAATAATCATTCGACTGTTGGAAATTGAGCGGTACCTGTTGATGCAAAATAGAACTTTGGATTTTTTTTCGAAATTGGTGATCGATTTTTCCGTGATTTGCTAATCTGCCGCTATTTTTCACCTAATTTTCAGTACTTTGAAGTCAAACTTCATGGTTAGTCATTGCAAATGTCTGCTCCCATGTGTTTAAATTGATTTTGCGTGATTTGACGTGAAAAAAATCTGAAAATATTGAGGGGTGGTAGAGTTAAGGAATTTTCCGGTTAGGAGTCGAGTTTGAGATTTTGTTGAATAAAAATTCTAAAGTACTTCTGCTATTGTTTTATTTTTTTATTTCTACGGTATCGTGTCGTTGATAAAATTTCTTGACTCAACAATCTACTATATATACTATGTAACTAATTATTTTTATTTGATAAAGTATCTATGTTTGCGTTAATCGTATCAATTTTTGCTTTTCTCAACAGCACTCTGAAATCGTAATATTTGATAACAATGTAAAAGTGTAGAAGCCTCCTTGGTTGAGGGTGTGTTAATGGGAGGAAATTAAAATTAATTACTTCATAAAGTTCTGTATTGTATTTCTGTATCATATTACCTACAAATCGTTATTACTGCACGGCGAATCGATATGATAATTTTGTAAGAATGTACAGCAACACGCGAACAAATATGTTGTAGCTCGTTTGCATGTCTCAATAAATGCACACAGTTGTTCAATTAATTCTGCGTTTATTGAAATGTAATAATGGATACGCAGTGTCTGCGAGAGCGGAGAGCACGCTTTATTACAATAACTGAATAAATGAGCAAGTTTGCATTCATCGCCCGTAAAATCGACACACAGAGGAACAATATTGCAAAAAAAAATCACCAATTACAAAAAACAGAGCGCAGAGTAATAATGAAAGTAAAACATTTCTAAAAATACCTTTCGTCCTGTAACATAAATATCAAGCAATAACAGAAATTCAATTTCCTCCGAAATCTTTGTTTTTCCAATTAAATCGATATACCATGAAAAGAACGACCATTAGCGTAGTAAAAGAATCACAAGTGAGAAATGCACCGATTCATGTATCATTTAGAACAATCTCAGTAACAACAATAAAACAATGAAGCAACATTTCAAGCCTAATTGTAAACTTCATGTACAAATATTTTGTAATCTGTCACCGATTAATAACACTACAACTAAGAAGATTACAAAAATTACCGGTTAATGAGGAGCTACATAATGAATATTCTATTTCTATCATATAAGATAGAAATCAAAATCACTTAACTTAATATATTTCTCATTTATTGATTCCCTTCTTCCTGCAATACTTATTTCATATATTCAAATACAAGTGATGTAAAATCGCTAGTTCTAGTATAAAATCGCACCTCTTCATCGAACGTGCACAGTTCCATAAATCTATTCTCAAATCCACTTTGTAGACGAGGGCGTGCAAAAAGGCAAGTCACTTTCATAAAAGAAAAAAAGAACTAGCCGTGCTTCCGCAAATCGGCGCAGGTATATGATAGCTGAGGCCGCAGACTTTGATTTCGAGGACGCGTTAACTTTTAAAGCCTCCCTTCTTCCCTCTATGAAGCCGTTCCACGACAATGCATCTCACGAGCCTCTGAGCAAACAGAGAAAGAGCCGCTCTTTCGAAGTTCGCCAATGAAATATACGATTACGTAGAGGAACGGCACAGAGGTCGAGTGGGGATCAATAGATCACTGATCGAGAGCATTGGGACAGGCTGAATGGAATCGGCGTCACTTGGACTTACAAAGGGGGGACGCAGGTTCTACTGGCATGTTCGCAGGGGCTCGTTAAACCCCAAGGGCGGGTTCCTACAACCCCTTCTCAGGTTGCCCAGGTGGAAGGCAACAGAAGATCGGCGGCTCGATCAGTTTTACGCCAGAGCCTCGCGAATCTTTCGACTCGTCTGTTGTTGCAAAATTTGTTTGTGAGGTGGAGAGTTTATGTTTGTGAATGTTGATTGATTTAATTCTAAACTTCGAAGTTCAAGACTACCGATAACCTGATTAGTCTTTAATTCGACGTTCACGTTGTGTAAAATGTTTAACGTTGAAAATAATTTCAAAGTGTAAGAACACCAAGCGAACATGGTAGCATTTAACAACATTTGATTGTTGAAACAGGAGTTGATACAGACAGTGTTAACCCTTATCGCTCCAAGTATGCCTCTCAGGCACCACCGATGTGCGGCGTTCTACTCCAAGTGTGCTTGTCAGGCACCTCTGATTTGAAGCGTGATAGTCCAAGTGGGCTTTCTACTTCGGATATTGTTCGGGTCGTTATCGGTAATTATTTATAGATAGAAAATAGTACTTCTCAGTCAGTTACAAGCGATCAGTATAGACAGTCAGATCTCAACCTGCTTTATTGCAAACCCACCGATCTTTCAATTATGTCGAGAAGGAAAATAAATTATCTTTGTGAGAAAAATATATATAGTGACTATGACAATTTTGATTTTCGTATCTATAGTGATGTAGCTGTTAACTAATCACAAGGAACTAATGGGGTAAAAAAACAAACAGTTTTCTACTGTGAGACCAGTGAGCGCAAACCCGTTTGCATTCCAATGACTGTTTTAAAAACTACCACACATTAATCAATTATAATTAATAATATAAATATTGCAATCAAAATTATATTACTTCTGAAATGAATAACGATTGTTTTCAATGGCTTTAATATTATTATTTACACGTAATTGTAGCATTTAAAGTCTAACACTTAAAAACTTGCAAGTCAAAATATGACGAGAATAAGTTGGAGTTGCCGGTCGATGTTCGCACTTAAAACTTGGAGCGTTAAGGGTTAATAAGCGATCAGACGAAGGGAGAAGACTTCAGGTAAATTCAAGAAAACTACCTACACCGAGAAATCATAATCTAAAAAGACCTGTTTCAGCGTTAATGCAACACATTACGTTTACGACGTGCGAAATTAACCACCGTATTGCAAAACAGACCAATTTCTTCTTCAAAGTCGAGCAACTTCTTGGAGGACTTTTAACTACACTGGCAATTAGACTCCATCACCAGTAGTTACCACCTGATTGCTTATCGATCAAAGTAAACAGACGTGTATTATCCTTAACGAGCTCTGGAGCAAACAGGCAAATGGTGGCAATCGGCAATGTAAAAATCTTCATCGAGGAGATAGAGTTATTAACCGAACACGTCAGGATCAACCTAGCCAAGCGTGAGGTTTTACGAACGCACGAATTAAAAAGAGGCCGCAGGAACGAAGACCAAGAGAACATACAGGGAGAAGAAAACAGCGAAGGAAATGGAGGATAATGAAAAAGGCAGGAAAAAAGCGGTACCAGGGAGAGCACATACGGCGTGGTTCATAGTAACTGGGCGAAATTAAATCTCCATTAGGGCGAACGTATGAATTATGAAGATGTAAGAACCAGTCGAGCGAGGCGAAAAGAGAAAATGGAAGAACATCGAGGGAAGTTCCTGAAGAGGAAGAAGGAGTATGAGAAGAAGAACGTAGAGGTATAGGTAACAGTCCACGAGCTACCACACCGATCATCGTGAATTTTATGAGCACAGAAAAGACGCAACATCGGAGACCGTTGGCTCAGCATCGTTGAGAATGGAATAGGATCATCGAACTGACCGTGTACTGCAGAAGAGTGAGTAAAACTATTGCACAGGCCGGTTGCATAATAAGCACATGATTGATGCGATCACCGGTAAGATGCGCGAAACGAGGAGGAGGGGATTGTTGTATTATGCTCGCGGTGGTTAGACTCTCGTGGCTCGTTGCAAAACTTACGTCCTCCGCGAAAGATCTCCAGTGACGCCTACCTTTTGCCTGCCTACTGTCTACCTACGACCCGTGGCAAAATGCACCGCACGTAGGTTAAATACGCGCTGCCACTTTGCTACTTTGTATATACCTTCCCTCGGTCTTTGCGTAGAGAAAAGGAGACTCCACGACGTAAACTACTCGAGTTATTGCGTTGCTCCGGGATAAATGTTTTCGATGCTCGTACCGGTACGACGTTTGCATTTATAGCGGCGCCGCTTTCAGTTATGTGACTGCCACCGGTGTAAATCCGTAACTACAGGGAACGATTGTTCGGCTAGGGAATAAGAATATCGTTGATGTTCTTTTGAATCGCGGAAGCGGGAGTCACGCGGTCGTTGCGATACCATCGACCCGCTACCGGGAGATCGTTGGAGGACCATTTATCTTTGTTACGGTTAAATGCGGAAAATTTTACTCTAACGCAATGCCATTGCTACTTTATGGAACGATTTACGCGATCGGAGAAAACGTTTTGGAGCTGACGAACGCTCACAGAGATCTTTATTTCTTTGTCGTGTTTTTCCTTCTTCTTTTAGAAAGTTTATTGACCTCGGTCGGTGAAGTGATTCTGTAGAGTTTGGAAAAGATTTTTATGGGGTTGGACGAATTCAGTGTTTGTTGGAATTAAATTAAGTGTACTGTATCAAGTTGTAAAGGACTTGGTCAATGATACTGTGTAAGATGGAAATCACGAGTGGATAATATAATTCATCGGTCGTTAAATATCACCTTGAACAATTCCCACGTTTTCTCAGTGGGACCGGAGAAAGCCCACGCGTTACAGTAATGCAAGAATTTCACAAAAGCGAGAAGCTGGTTTGTTTCCGTGCCAGTACGCGTGTATTAAATACGATACGCACAACCTACGACTTTTTAATCTCCGACTACTGCCTACGTATGTGTCAACTCGAGACAACGAGCTTTCAGCCTTTTATATTCGTGACAGCAAAGCGTGCCGCGAAATGCGAGCGTGGGTGTGCGTTCGCGATCCGATCTCACTGCGATTTGTTATTGCATCTTCAGTAAGGAAACTCTGAACTTACCTTAAATTCTGTTGAAAACAATCAATTAGCTGCAGCCAAAATTACCTTACTCTACTCTTTATTCTTGGTACACCATTAGATACTCCAATTTCGTGAAAATATTTGCAACTGTAGGGCATTTATTAATTTCCTTTCATAAATAGATAAAATGTCAGATATTTGATTTAATTTTATTAGCCCTCTATTGACTCTTGCGACTCTGAGTTAACCCTTTCGCACCGGACGAGACATGTGCTGTCCGAGTCTGAAAAATTTTTGATATTACGGCTGGGACAACATATGTCCCAGTTACTGAAAAACATCTAGGGCAGAAAATAACGCCAAGTTGGGCCTTCAAACTGATTCTCAATCGTTCTGAGTCCATAAATTTCTCATCTCGATCGTCCCCGGTTTAATCAAACAAGCGACAACTGTTAAGGTTGCTCAGTTTTCGGCATAAAAATTATTTTATCTCATAATCGCTTGGAGGAGAAATAACTGATCCCGGTAATGGGGCGCACTCGGACTGGATTTTTCGCCGTATAGAAAGGGTTAACATAAGATATATCTAAGCTTCCATACTTAAAAGTGAATTTTTATCACAATTTAGTTTTAAAAAATCAGGAAATTCTTCGGAATTCAATGTTTAAAGATCAAGTTGAATCTTCTAGTAGGGGCACCGGAAAGTAGTGTCGTTTCTTTACATAAAATTCAAGCAAATAAATTTGTAGCAAGTTTATATTTTCAATGTATTATATAATCATGCTCGTTATCAACAATCCTTTTCTACGTAGTGCGCAAACTTTCAATACCGGATCAATAAAAATCAATTAGCTTTTGAGGAAAATATCTGGAGAAACGACTTTACTTTCCGGTCCCTGTAATATTAGGGGTACCGAAAAGTAATCAAAATTGAAGAAGTGATAATATAATTGGAAACGTTCTTCAAGAAAAAATCGGAGGACTTTTTTAGAAAGGGAATCGAACAACTACGTTTACGCTAGCAAAAAGTGTTAGAAAATTATGGAAATTATTTTGTTGATTAATATTTAAGATTTATTTAATAAATAAGTGTTTTTCGCCAGCAAAAAGAAATTTTGATTACTTTTCGGTACCCCTAATATTTAAAATTGCCTCTTTATCATTTTCTTATGTGCTACCTTGCATCTGATCTTCAGATACGACAAAAAACTCGGAATATAGAGAGTTGGCAAGCCGACAGTAAGTTCATTACATTGAACAATAAATGTAGACGTCGCAGAAAGAAATTCAATTTTTAATTACTTGAATATTAACGCATTCTTGCTTCTTTTCAAAGCAAATTCCACGGTTGAATTCATTTCTTCTTCTTTTTTTCGTGGATGTTGCAATTCGCGTGGGCGCATGTTGCGCAGCGACGCACGCGGAATATGTTCCAGTGCACACGCACGTGCGTTCGTGCGCAATTTATCACGTGAGATCGAGAGATGGCCCGAGGCGGCCTCGTCGGAGATAACGAGGAACTCTGTTTCATGGAAATCTTAGGTATCTTTATGGTACCCTTCACTCTGCACTCCTCTAAGACATAACTACGTGAGTACATATTTTGTAACTCTTGTAGGATAGGGAGAGAAACAGCAGAGAAACGAGAAATATCATTTGCCTCCGTGGATTCGTTTGCAAGCGACTGTGGTTCCTTGCTTTTTACGCTCCGATAAATGAATTTCCTCAAGATACGACGTCGACTTCGTGCTGCGCTTTATTCTTTACTCTTCCGGGGGTTGTTCGGCTTACCGTGTGACTCGGCATTTTTAACGAAATGTATCTGTGACTATTTCTCTCATTGTTCCTGATTATTTTTCCATTTGAGAAATTACTCTTTTAACGTAGAATGACATCCAGTCTCAGTCCGAAACTGTAGGTCAGATTCTAGATTACTTGTAATTTCTTTGTGTTTAACTCATTGGCCTGTTTGAATAATGTTTTTGAAGAATTTCCGGCCTCGAGAAACTTTATTTATTTGAACGATTTCTATTTTAATTGCGTGTGCAATAACTCTGAATTCAAAATTTACGTGTGCAATTCCTGACATCAAAATTTCGTACTACTGACGGCTGAATGTAATATTAATAGTATAGAAATAATTTGATCCTCTCGTGGCCGACTGATATTTTCAATTTAATAGTTTTTGGAGCTCTTCCAAATCTCCTTTTCCATTTATCACGTCACGAGTGTCACACGTTATTGTAGACTAAGGGGTTAACGTAAAAGCATATTGCACAAATATCAAGATATTAATACTCACCATCACTTAGATTTATTTTCCACGTTGCTTATTCCTCTTCTAATTGTGCACAGAAAATTCTCAATAATAATTTATAAATTACTCTTCTCTTTGATTATCACAAGGACCATTCAATTCCACCCCCACAAATTCTCAAGTCTTGAATTTAAAAAAATCATTTCAGACCCAACAATCGACATCTATTCGAATCTAAATTATTTTCAATACTTGTGACCTACACAAAACTATAGAAAAATATATGTTCCAAAAGAAAGCAACGTAAGGATCGTCAAAGATTCCCGTTAGAACGATCGCGCGTTCTTCCACGATTCCCGGCGACATGGCGAGACGATGGTGCGGTTTGAGAGGCATCGTACACGCGCGGATTTGTTTTTAAGCTTCGTTAAATGGCCGCTGCTTTTTTGTCCGACCGGAGAAAGATTACCAAGCATGCAACTCGCGGCTGGCGACTCGGTAACAAGGACTCCCCTTGTATGCGCCACACGAGTCGTTGTACTGAACGTCTCAATCGTTCGTTCACGAGGACCACGCGGAGGAATGTCTAACGATTTTATTCTAGTTACGTGAAGATAGGACGTAGAAGTGGTGCTACGTCCGAGGGTAATGTGTTTTTACACCATGCCTGTGTAATATCTTACACGATGGTGCTCGTAACATATGACATAATTAGACCACTGTAGGAGATTCATTAATTTACAATGTCTCTCTCGTTTCTGCGTGAAATTATGAACCCTCCTCATTGTCAGCCCTATGTCGAGCTGTACTCGACACAGCTTTCCACTTGATTTTACTTTCTGATAATTTAATCTCGACTTTCCAATTTCATAATGACTCTGTAATATCACCAAAATATCTGTCAAAATCTGTAGTTATTGATACCATTAAAGAAACTGAATAACTAATGGTAGAAAATATTGTAAAATTAATTTCATTTAGCTTACTGGAAAATTAACAAAATCATTCGGATCTCAAAGGTTTAACATCTCGATGGACGTATTCGTGTGAATTGTTTTCACAACGTAACAGTAAGGTACAGTCGCCAAATATTGCCCCCTTTTTTTAAAAAAATTATAGAAAAAAAAATATTAAGAAAAACATAATAAATAAAACGTCAAAGATTAGGGAGAACACGTCTTTATTATTTAGAATAATCAACAACTCGTT
Source organism: Cerceris rybyensis (assembly GCA_910591515.1). Lineage (NCBI taxonomy): Eukaryota > Metazoa > Arthropoda > Insecta > Hymenoptera > Crabronidae > Cerceris > Cerceris rybyensis. Next base: position 21,748,352 of record OU342790.1, read on the forward strand.
ATCTTTGTTACTATTTCTACCAGAATAGATTTTACAATAAAGTGGAAATTCTAGGAATATATTTTTGGGCACCTAATTACGTTCCGGGGACGACATTGAGATCACAATAATCACTTGAACTTAAATTACATTTTTAACAATTTAACAATAATGTAATCATTATAATTATTGTATCTAATCAGTCATTAATCATTGGTATAGTTTAAGAAATTTTAATTCTCCCAGCAAATTGCACAAATAACGTCGTCCCCTGGACGATATTAGGCACACTTGGGGGGACGATATTACGAATTTGCTACTTTTATGAATAACATCCATTCAACAAGAAACACATGTCACATCCTAAATGGTTTCGTACCGATTTGAATCTATGCAATAATAATTTACTTTGTCCAAAAAATCATTTCAGTAAGTCAAGCCTATCAATAATTAAATCATTCCGCCTATATATTAACCCTTTGCGGACGGTGGCATTTTTGAATATCGAGAAACAATCAATTATTTAGCGATGAAAAAACACTTTTTCATCGGAAAGACAGTCTGTTAATGTATAGAAGTTGAAATTTACTCTTTGTAAAATAATATTTCAACGATTATATTTTAATTCTTCAACTTTAACCGTTTATATATGCACCGACAAACTATAACCAATTTTTTTCTCAGGGCGGATATATTCGCCCGTCGTCCGCAAAGGGTTAATCAAAAACTCACTTTGAACAATTTTTTCTTTTTTTAAATATCCTGTCACTGAAGCGACACTTCATCGCGAATTGTTTGTAATGGCCGACTGAGGTCACTAACTTAAGATTCGGGCTGTGAAAACTAAATGGCGCTAATTAGAAAAGAAGAAAGGGACGGGGACGAAATTTGGCGACTGTACCTTACCTGTTGAGATATTGCATCGACATTTGACCTTTTCTTCAAATCTTTTTAATTGTTCTTTCTCTAAATTACGTGACGTGTTGGCTTGATGCTTAAATGAACATGTACAAGTGTACATTCTGTTTGAGCAATTAAAGCACTTATGTATCTGCATAATGTGTACAGGAAATTTATCTTAGATAAGACATATTTTTTCAACTGTCGTGAACAAATTACTTTCACTTTGATATTCTGGAAATTCTGCAACGTGGGAACCGATAATTTAACGGTACCCGTACTTTTGCGTGAAAATCACGATGTTGGATTTATTTAGCGAGACGAATAGTTTTATTGGTGTATCGAAATGTTAGCGGGGAAAGTACCGAGGACAAGTTACATGTATTGGGTGAAATAAAATTGCCGGTCGCGACTTACCAATAGTAATAATAAGTCCTTATGAATAATTCATGCGTCTCGCTCGCAAATATCTTGATTCCCGGCAAATTAATTTTTCCTCGGATTTTGTACTCCACGATAATAACACGTAATTTTGATAATAACGGATCGCGGTGGCAGAAACGGTAATTTCTTTCCGTTTCAATGACAGAGGGAGAAAGAGAAATAAACCTGTCAGAAATTCATCGGGAACCATCAGGACGACGTTGACCGCGTATTTTGCAATGAGAATTCCAAGGATTTCGTCCCAGTCCTTTATTTTCCGCGAATCATTCGACCGTACTTTTTGTTCTGTTTAAAAGAACCATCCCGGAAAATGCTCCCGATGCTTCGAGAAAACGAGCCCGTTGATCATTTGCCATTGTTTGGTTTTCTCCTCGACGAACGCTTTCATTTCTTAGGTATAACGGCCAATTCTTCTCGCTGGTCACTCAGTAAATACACATCTCCCGTTTTGTTCCGTGTGCTGGACGTATTTTCACGATGGACGATTTTAAGCTCTTCCTTTTCTCTGCTCTTCGGTTTGTTATAAAGTCGAAACTGCTTGATGTTAGGCAAATATATACGCGTATCAATTCTTACTAGGGTCAGTCATTCGACTAGATATAAAATAATGTTAATATTTTCCTGAAAGATATGCAAGAGATTGCTAATTTAATACTAGATTTATCTTCGTTAAATCTGGTATATTTAACACTAAACCTACCAAGGCGGTCAAAAGACCGATTCCAAAATATTTTCTAAAAATTATCTAATTTGATAGAGTAGCCATAAAGTAAATATTTCACTTCTATCTTACAAAAGCAATATGAGTTAATTAATTATCTTCTTTATCTCTCCACTTCTCTTTGTGTAAGGTCGTTATTGAGTATATTTAGATTTTAGTAGATATAACGTCGGTAGGTTTAGTGTTAAATATGTTAAATAAGTAAATACTTTGAAAGAGGATCAATCAAGCGACAAAAAATGCGATCAGAAAACTGATTGGTGAATTATGAAATATCTACTATACTGTTTCTCTTTAAATTTGAGAAATACTTATTTTTAAAAAAGGTAGGAACCCGTCAATTTGACGGCTGCCGTAGATGTAATGTTAATATTGCAAACAACGAAACAAATTGTTATCCGCATGCGGGCCGTATTTTCACGATGGACGATTTTAAGCCCTTTTTTTCAGTGTTCTTCGATTAGTTATAAGGTCGATAGTACTTAATGTTAGGCGAATACACGTGTATCTATTCTTATCAGGGCCAGTCATTGTAGTTGTCATAAAATAACGATAATATTTTCCCGAAAGATATGCAGGAGATTGCTAATTTAATATGAGAAACAATAAAGAAAACATCCTCTAGTTATTAACACTTTATCGACCGGAAGCCTATTAATAGGCTTTTCGGGTCCAACGCCTTTGAACTTTTAACTTATTAATCGGTTGCCACTATAATTAATAAATTGTCATTTATCATTGCGGTTACCTGTGTCAAGGACTCAGTGACGAGAATTTGTAATTTTCGAATAGATATCTGTATCAAGGAAGTATTTGTGGCCAAGTGATCGTTCAGAAGAGGGTAAGATGTTAAAAAAATACCGGTCGATAAAGTGTTAATAACACAATTTCTGAATTTCCATTCCTTTGAACCGGTTATCTGAACAGCGCATGGTACGATTAGTGTTAAGTTTCCATTGTTCTCTTTAATTTATAGATGACATTATAAAACCAAAGAAATAAGACGTAATTAATATAATAAAATAGGTAACAAGATAAGAACGAAATCGAAGAAACTGCATATGGTAGCCATCAATTGGAATCGATTGAAATTCTTCGCATGTATCTGTCTAGCTATACAATTTCTTGATATCTAATGCTTGAGGAATCTGCCAACACATTCTATCGTTTACCACAGCTTCGTATCGCGTTCCCATATAAACATGTATTCCGTGGATTTATTTAACTTCATGAATACTCATTCAGCACCACTATCTCGTCAATTAATTACATTCCATTCAGATTGGTATTTCCATAAAAATACATATTATTCACGACATCATATAAATATTACAAAAATCAAAAGTATCTCTAAATTCATAGCTTAGGATAACGTTAAAATGAAATTTCTCGATTTTATGGTATGTGATCGCAAATACCATATAGTTCCCATGAAATTTCTGAAAAGTGTCATTTAATGGGAACACTGAGAGCCTTGTTCACTTAGACGTCGTAATAACGAGAATTTCGTCTGTTTGACTGCTCGATTAGGAGCAAACTGTCTGCAATTTTGAAGAGACGGAGTGAAACGTTCACGAACTCGATATATACCGTCTTAAGCGATATTGTTTCTTGGCACGCAATGTGGATTAGGCAATACTGAAATAAATCACGTTCGAATATATGTCAGTACACAAATATTACGGCTTTCCTTGAAACACACCTACGTTTCATTGTTTTTAAAAATCCACTTCACCGTTCTGCTGTTATAAAATGTAAATGTACACTTATAATTAGACTCCGGATGTTTATGCAAATTTCAAATTCAACAAATGCAGTTAAGACAAGAGAACCTATTTAGGGATTTGTTGCACTCGATAAATGTTACAACGAATACCATACTTTGGATATTTCGGATATATTTTTATATTATGTTCGTTTTGTGTATTTTAGCCGTATTCATTTTGTCATAAATGCATAAACATCCGGAGTCTACTTATAATACTTTCGTTTAGAAGTAAAGAAAATTTCATAAAAGTAATCTTTCAGTTAGAAGTAAAGGGGTACATTGCAATTCATTGTTAAAACAGAAGAAAAAGGTATATAATGTTTTTCCTACTGTTCTAAAATTCAGTCCTATCATTATATTGTATATCATGATGATTTTTCCTTTAGATTCTTTCTCTTTTTACAAGCCTCTTTTACATGAAAGTGAAATGGATTTGTGAGCGTTTTGCGTAATTGCTATGAAACTGACGGCCGTTGGAAAAAAGCAACCTCGTAGCGCTTACTCGGGGAATTGGTGGTTGGTTTATGAGTCGGTTCAAGACGTAGTTGCCGGCTACTAGTTATTGGCTGTTACTGTTACACGTCCTCTGATTTATTTTTTTATGTAAACTTCTCCACTTATCTCTTCTCACTTATGATTTTATTTCGATGAGTAAAATCGTCTGTTGCTTATTATTATATTTATCTCTGAATTACGAGAGTCCGGATTGGTTCAAGATATTATCTTTAATTTATTTGGGAAAGAAAAAAATTTTAATACTGAAAATGTCTGCCTTTTTGAAGAATTAATTTGGAATGTCTCATGTAATCTATGTCAATTTTTAGATTATTTAATCAATTGATATAAAAATTGATGCATAGTTTGTGGAAAGTTCAATTTTTTCTAAATTTTTACTAAATTCCTGCAAGCGTTTCTGTTATTTTGATTATAATGAATATTACAGCGTCGAAGTCATAAATACTCACCCTTCCACTTTTTATTCTACTCTTATTTTCATTTTCACTGATTTCTATAAATACGGTAATTTATTGCGCCTGAATAGGAAATCTAAATTACGTCGATGTTAAGGGGTTTCTGCACAATCACAGGAAACTGTAATTTACATCACATTTGTCGCCGACATTACAGCATTTCGTGGTAATTATGTTACCAATGCTTCCTTTCCAGCGACTTAACAAACTAGTATCATTTGTATCTTTCTAAGATATCTGAGATCTAAAGTGGTCGGAATTATCTATGCCCGGTACGGCTCCGTTCCACGGTAATATCGTAGCGACAATACGAGAATTTTTCTTTCAATTTGTTTTCATTTTATACCTCTCGCTTGTTTGCAGCTACAAGACTACATGGAAATTGCGAATTTCCTGTGTAATCACATGGTAGTTTAAATCACTCCTTACTTGTTACACAATTACGCTAACTACTATCACTACCGATTCTTTCTCCCGTTCCCATGCCATATTTACCGAGTCTAAAATCAGAAACGTATAATCGCGTAACATGTGCTCGAGAGCCACCGTAATTTATTGCGACAAATATCGGACACTAATTGAAGAGTAGTTCGATTCCATTGAATGATACGCTACGCCTGTTAAATATTAATTCCGCAAAGTCCTCACAACGAAATATTTCCATATACGAGACTCTTTATTCCCCTTGGTCTATGTTCCCACGACAAAATCGGCAACCGTTAGTTTCCAGTTTATCTACAAAGGATCTAGTCGGATAATGATGGAAAAAGTACCTCTAATGCAAATGAATCTGGAGTTATTTCATTCGATAGGTCGGTTTTAAAAAACCGTTCCTGCAAAGTATGAACCTTACTGTAGGGGTAGTTAAAGGGTAAAACGATATTTTACAGTTTTTGCCCGATTTCTCTTGTTTACCTTCATAGAAAATTCTGAAAACAATCACAGATATTATACCCAATGGAGTGCATACTTCTGAATTTTTCAAATCTTTTGGTTGGCAATCAATTTTTGAAAAATTAACAAAATTTCAGAACATAATTTTTTTATTGAAAATATGGATTTACTACTTTTATATTTTTACGGTATTTGTTTCGTATTGTAAATATTAATATGTAATTTTATCAGATTTTTGGATGTGGTGGTACATAGTTCAAGAAAATAGAATTTGATGTTTTCTTACTTTGAATACGCACTTTAACTTACTTTCTTTGACGTAATATATTGCCGCTCGAAATCCTAATTATTAATAATTATTGTAAGTCAAGCAGAGCGAAAACTCGTCTGAGATATTTTCGTTTATACTACGTGCGAGGTTGCAAATTTTTTGGCAACATTTTACGTGAGTTGGCAGTATGAGTCGGTGATAAGTCAGACTGAACTAAATATCCATCTGAGATGTTTAGGTTTATACTACTTGCGATGCTGCAAATTGTTCATCAAGATTTTACAAGTGGTTAAGTAGTATGAGTCGGTGATAACTCAGACATAGCTAAATGTCCGTCAGAGATATTTCGGTTTATTCTACTTACGAACTTCAGCTTATTTCTCGGAAAATTTGACAATTTGATAAGTAGTATTAGCCAGTGACAAAGCAGGCAGAGCAAAAACCATGGAATTTTAACCGTTTGAATACCGGGAGGGTTTTAAAAAATTACTTCGAAAAAAGCCACTTTCGTGCTCTTGAGGTTTTATTTCAAAATAAGCTAAATTTGGTGTTTTATTTCATGTAGTGCACAACAAGAACAATCTTCTCGTGCTTGTATCCTAATTTGGAATTATATTATATTATAAAAGAAAAGCCTGATGCATTCTTAACAAAATATCTTAACATAGTCTTCCTTCAATTGTCAACATTGAAAATATGTCCTGGGGTTTTTCGACACAAAAACTGAAGTGCGCGAAAGTGGCTCGTGGTACACAAACGGTTAAGAATGGAAAAGGTGTAGTGGTTAAAAAATTTAACAATATTTTCCACTTAACAAATTCTTTATTCATCATTTGTAATTACCCCTACGATAGAGATAGTGAATTCATACTTTCCAGGAAGGTTTTTTTGAGAGACCTATCGAATGGTATTCCATCCTATCGAATAGTTCTCCATCCTTATCCGGCTAGACCTTTTCTACGAACTTTCCCATGGGTCGAATTATCTCGGTAAAAGGAACAGAAAATGGAGAGAAATTCGTTGAAAGATAAAGCTGTGCCCTTATTATCGTGTTCGAACATATGAGTAATCTTTCTCCCTCTAAATAGTTAATTGGACGGTTCTTATGCTTGATTGGCTGTACCCTTTTTGCAGCAAAGTTACATGCCCTCGTATTCATACGTTGTAAATGAACACGTGCATACTTGCGCCCGTGTTTCTGAACGGTTGCTCCGGTTGCATTGCACGCGATACGAGCGTGATTCACGTAACCCACTCCTTTATAACCTGTTTGGTACAGGTCCCGCATCTTCGTGCTCATTGTGCCCCGGTAAACTTATCGTCGCGCAATATAACTGCCACACACGAAGAGAATGAGTAAGAGGGAGAGAGAAAGAGAGAAAACCGTCCTCATTTTTATTTATCCCCTACACGAGATGTCTCGATCGATTCGCAGAATGATTCAGCTTTCTTCCAATCGTTTCTTCTCGGACATATCATATCGGCAGAATGTCATCGATGAACATTTCTCATTCGGTAGCTGAAACATCGAACTTTCGACAGCGGTACTTTCAGAATATTTTAAACGATACAACAGAACAATGCTCTCGTTTGTACACATAATATCGTCTTGTCGTGTTTCTTCTCTTCGCCATGAAAGTTGTATTGAAATTTTGAAGATATTTCTGTATGGAGAAAATTTTGTTGTTAGTGTCCTTTAAGATTTGAGTAAACGATTAGCAGTGAGAGATTCGGTGTTGTAGCGATGATATAATTCTCTCTGTATTCGACATCCGGGCGATGGAAACCGCACTTTGATCCTCGAGTTGAAAGGTCGAAAGCACGGTGATTCAGTTGTTTTTTGCCTCTACGAATGGTTGATTCCTACCAAACCGGTCTTGCAACGGGTCCTGGGTACATCGGTGAGGATATAAAAGAGTGGGTTAAGGCAAGAGGAGAAAAAGGCATCTCCGAACTTCGCTCCAAGTTACGGCAGAGGTCAATATCACTTTTTCGAATCGGAGCACAAGTATCTGTTATTTTTTCTTTTTCTCTCTCCCTGTATTTTTTAGCTTTTTCTGCTTTGATTATTTTACCTAGGGCCCACAGTTTTGCGTGGTTTTCGATTTACGGAGTCTTTGGAATGCATATCCCTTGTCACTCTTAGAACATTGTAATATATTTATCAATTAACTGCAAATAAATTTTTTCAAGGACAAAGAGAAAAATAAAATAATGGCATACTTTTTAAGTAAGTATCGGTTCATTAGTGAGAACAGTTATAAATGTTGTACATGCATAAAATAATATAAAAAAGTTGACTTGTATTTCTGTAGGCTACGTTTGGCAGTGAGACTGTCGGTTGAAATGATAAAGGTTAAATACGGAAAGTCTCTGAAAAATTGCGAATCCTTGACTTTAAAACTGTAATCAGCATAATCTTCCAGTTTGTTGTTACCTTGCGTCCAACGATCCAATTCATTTTTAGTCAGAAAACATTATTAAGTAGTAGATTTAATATTACTGGTCTACGGGATACATCAATTGTTATAAATATTAGAACAGAGAGTGTACAGTCAGACCTCTTTGGTGTTGTACGTGTCAGACAATAAACATTAAAAGTTCTATAAATGGTTGTCGATTTCTTTGAAATGACAAAAAAATCTGGACGCATGTGGTCAACGATTTACAATATGTCCCAACGTAAAAACGTCTTTCAATAGAAAACTACAAAACTTGTTCTCGAAATCACAATCCATTCAGATCTATCATCGCTTTAATCATTCCAAGTTTTTCCTTCATCCTCAACTCCTAAATCGACGATATTTTCGACTAACTCTTAAGCACCTCCACTTTCATCCAAGAATTTTCAGGTGCTAACGAAAAGAGCAAATGTTATCGATAACAAACCCAATTATTTGTCATCCAAAATGGAAATCCCTTTTGAACCGTGTGCCATCTTGACGCACACTATGCACTATGCCGAATCATTTCAAGATAATAGCAATCGATATGCGCATAATGATGCACGATCCAAAATTATTGGATCGTTTTACGTTGCTAGCCGTCCTTTGATCTCAGACTCGTTATGCCGGAAAGTTCGTTTTTCTACTTTCAATCCTCTCCTGAGGACCGAAGACTGCGCCTCTGATTCTCTCCTCTGGAAGGCCAGATGAGAGCAGAGGGTTGAAAGAGGGAGCAAGAGGGATCGTAGAGGGAGAGGAGGAGAGGAACCACCCCCGCGATCAATACGGTAATGACGTCCGCGCCACGATGTTACTATGCTAAGCGTTTCGCTGTTTTATGCTCGCGATTATACTGCGCTCGGAATCTACAGGCTCTTTGAAGGCGATTCACGATAGGATGCTCCTTATCGGAATTCCTCCCCTTCTTTCTTTGCCCCTACGTGCATCATGTATCCTGCCAATGGCGCCCGATGCTTCTGTCGATGTCTGTGAAATTGTACTTGCATTTTCGAAGAATTTTTCACGGTAGAGACCTTATGTTGGCAAAATTTATATGGAGACTTGTTTTATTTTCATTGTAATCAATTAATTAATTAGTATTATGTATGAGAAATGAATAATAATTAACCCTTATCGGTCGCTAGCTTTCTATAGGTACATGATTTCCACTAGGATGCGGTTGGTTTCGGTAAATATGCGAAAATTTTTTTAATATTATAAGAGTAACATTTTTTATGGAAATTATTTATTTCTTGAAGCAGCATTATAAATAATTTAGTTTCAAATAATTCTTTGTAATTTTTTAACGAATAATATTTTTTGAAACAACATCCAACATGACGGCATAGCTTTTTCTTGCACGTTTCACAGAATTGTATCGTTATTTTTCTTATTATAATGAAATTTTTTCATTCATTTTTTTGGCCTAATATATTAAAAAGATACTACAGAAGACATTGACATGTCACTGGAGATATTAATTGCTCCGTTGTTTATGCTTAATTGATAAGACAATCGCGCCGAATTTTATAGACAGCGAATTTCGACAGAGTTCAACCTGTCACCTCCCATGTGACATACGACCGCCATGTCAAATGTTGTCACATGAGAAGCGACCTACGACCGATAAGGGTTAAGATATTAATGTGGTCGTAAATGCTGAATGATGGAAATTAGATCAGGGAATTGTCAGTATGTGGTTTTCCGTGAGTAGGATGAAATAGAATGTTTATTGAAGATTGCAGTTATGTGATTGAAATTGTTGAAAAGAGGAAGTTGAAGATGGAATTTCTTTGGAAGAGAGTGCGAAGAATTTTAAGTTGGATAATTATTTGACTTTTTATTAGTTCTTTCACTAAGGTCGATGGTTCGTCTTTACGAAATGTGATGTAGACGGTAGAACCGGAGTTTTATCCCCGAGAAATTGTCTCGTTAAAAATGTGCTGCCTGATTAACATCCACGATGAGTCAATGCTAATGCACCCGAAGAATCTTCGGTATTCTTAGGCGAAGGTCGTGAGTTTGCCGTTTGGTTACGTGACCGCCCCAAAAGAACGGTAAAACTTCTTCTTTTTACGGCCAATGAGGCGAGAAATTGCTGACCTCCTCTCGCCCTTGTCGGAAAGTCATTGGGTATCGCCTAGGTCGGTGCACCCCTCGCACGATTTTCCAATAACTCGTTTATTACCGTTCTCATGTTCTTCATCGCTCCGTCAATACTTTTCGTCATTTTCATACTATCATTTACTTTACAATACACCATCACACCGTATCTGCACAACATGGCAATTGATCCCTATCGCAATACCCATCTACGAAAAGAAACATTTCTTATTTTCATTCTTTCGATATTTTCCACTACAAATTTCCCAGTAATGGCACAATATAAAAATATCTTCCAAAAAGAACATCGTACAGGGTCAAAGGGATGTTCAATGAGAGATGTTTAAACCTCTGCTAGCATCTTTTATTTCCTCTTGAACCTTCGTCCATCCTGATGGAAGGTCATGGTCGCGAGGAATAAACTCAAAGTAGGTCTCGAGTACACGGGTAGGAAGGGTAGGAGAGGAGAAAGAGGAAAAGAGAGAGAAGAGAGAAGGAGAGAGAGCAGTCCGAGTTAATTTTCTGGTGGCTCACCTTCATCGGGCCACGGCACGTAGAAAGGCAAGCGCGGGCAGAGTAAGAAAAGGGGTTGACGGGGAGTAGTTCGAGAGGGTAGAGGACGAAGGGTGATTAACAAAGTCCGCATGCGCCGTTTCTGGCGTCTCGTAGTGGCAGCAGCCAGCAGCCAGCAGCTAAGACTAGGGGCGACCCGGAGCCCCCTTTTCGTTTGGGGGGGATGACCGAGGAAGGGGTCGTAAAAGGGGAGAGCGGTGCCGCGGGGGTAGAGGAGGAGGAAGCAAATTAATACAGGCGAGCAAGAGGGTCCAGCTAACGAACGAACCGACGCCAAGTCTAGTACCGACCAGCGCCGCGACGCCTTGCAATCCTCTCTCCCTGGCTCTTTCCTCTTCGACTCTTCGTCGTCCTCGTCCTCGTCTTCGTTGTCGTCTTTCGCTTTTTCTCAGGATATCGTCGATCGAATTCTTATCGTCTCGGCATCATTTTAATTGATCTTGGTCCTCGGGTGAGGGATGCGTGGTTTGCAGAGTGAGCATATACACAGTGTGTACGAGGCATAATAGATCAATCGTAGGGTGAGAGGGAGGGAGAGAAAGAAAGAGAAAGAGAGAGAGAGAGATAGAGTGAGAAAGAGGGAGGGATGGAGAGAGAAAGCTTTGTACGTGGTCTTTGCGGAGGGATCGTTTCGTAATCACGGTGAAGTGTGAACGTACCTTAATGGGTACGTAACGGTGATACTGCCCGTGACAGTGAAGGATGGGAGCGGTTTTGTTTCTTTCTCTTTTGATTCCACGTGCTCCCATGTACGAGTGTCTGGACGTATTTGAAGCTGCTGAAGGATGGCAGCTTTGGGAGGATTTTCAAATTATTTCCTCGGTATTGTGATCTATATTTATTGAATTTAAAATCAAGATTAATTATTAGTGTATATGCTTCACTATTGTATTCGCTATTGTTTGTATTTAACGATGGTAATTTTGGTTAATTAATACCGTTCTCCAGTTGGAATCGTTATGAGAATTGTCGTAAATTTGCGTTAAGACAGAATGTGTTGAAGCGAGTGCAATAGGACACGGAGACTTTAGCGGCAAATGATTAACTCGGTGTTAATTAGTCGATCCCTCGCCTCGATAGCGTGATTAACAGTGGTCTACCCTTTCAACTAGCTTAGCTCCGCCCCGTACAATGTATTTTCTTCTCCCAGCACCGCCATTTTGCCGTTTTACACCAGCCAAGATCGCAATCAACGCTAATTTCCGCGTGGTCACATGAGAATTCCCGCCATGAAACGCAAGAGAGTGGAAAGAACGCTCGACTCATACAACTACTTTTTGATTCTCGTCGTTGTTCGAAATTATTTTTCGCGTGATTTGCGACTTCGTCGACCGTGCGGTTAATTCACGTTTCTGCGTTCGTCGGTGCGTATAGTTTTTGTTAATTTTTTTCCCTACCTGTGAATATATATCTTTTCTATCTTAATTTACATACGTGCACGTAAATCGTTTCTTCCGTGCGTCGTGTTCCACCAGTTATTACATATTAGTCTCGGATACATATATTTCACTCAGGATTCGTTTTGTATTCATACCTTTTAGATGCAATTCTCGCTGATACGCGCATTGCTTTATCCTCTGCAGACGGTTTATGGTTTTAGTAATTTAATTCCCATATCTTCTACTGCTTTTCCGCGTATTAACGTTGTTTATAGCCACGTGAAACCCTTACTCTAGTTTCTTCTGTGAGAATTTCAAAGCACCGCGATACCAACCTCACTGTATTTTTCACCCATTTCATATGGTGTACGTGTATTCCAATTATACGTACAGCAACAGTTATTACTAGACTCCGGATGTTTATGCATTTATGACAAATTAATACGGCTAAAATACACAAAACGAACATAATATAAAAATATATCCGAAATATCCAAAGTATGGTATTCGTTGTAACATTTATCGAGTGCAACAAATCCCTAAATAGGTTCTCTTGTCTTAACTGCATTTGTTGAATTTGAAATTTGTATAAACATCCGGAGTCTAGTTATTACAAATATATATCGCATATCCTTCATATTCCCATAACGCTTACATTTCTTATTCCCAAAATTCTACAAATTCCTTCACAATTCTAATCAAATTATTACCACACATTTCAAATAAATACTCGATCATCCACCCAACAAACCCTTCGTCTTTATCCATTACTCAAATATCAGTAAATAAAACAATTTCTAAATTCAACATCCCCCAAAACAACTTCAAAGTACACTTCGATAGTCAACAAGTATATCAAACGTTTAAAATAATCTCTTCCGTCATAAGGAGGACATTCCCTCCACCCATTTCCGTCTCCGACAGTCAAAGATGTTTCTCCACGAGAAGTCGGTGTCTTGTAGGAGTGCAGTCAGGTTGTAGTCCCTACAGTCTCATTTTAATTAAACGAAATTCCGCGTGCAACAAAGGGCGGCAAGCCAGCCGGATAATTCGAAAGGGCAGATACGTGCTTCCTGGTTGGTCGGGTTTATAGAGGACGAGTGGCGGCGACGGCAACGGCGGGGTTTACGAAGGAGGAGGGTGACGGAGGATGGAACCGGTTCTAGGTTTTCCCCAGGGTAACTAGGTGGTGAAGAGTGACGAAGAAGACGGTAGGGTGCGACAGCTCGGGGACGACAGGGGAAGGAAGAGGGAAGAAAGAAAAGGAAGAAGGAAAACGAGGAAGGTTGGAGAGACTGAGGAGCGAGGGAGAGGTCGGTGTGGGATCGATAAAGGGAGTGTCGGCACGAGAATGGGGCAGAAGGGACACGAGGGTGGCCCTTGCCCTAAACGAGCATCTTAAGCGGGTCAACGTGTTGTAAGAAAAGCTTGTCCACGATGCAGGGTCTATTAGGAGGAACGGCTTTCTTTGACTTTTAAGTATATATTAAGTATACTTTTCTGTATATTTGGATGTTGCTCCAATTGGAAAAATCTTTGAAAGAAATTAGATTACTGTCCGATATCCAGAGAGCTACGGCGAGCGTCTTTCTTTCAATTTTCAAGTACGTTTTTGTATACTTGGATATTGTTCCAATTGGAAAAATGTAGAGCTGGGAGATATGGCTTGGAGGAAATTAGTTTACTGTCCGCTATATAGAGAGTTAGGGCGAACGGATTTCTTTCAATTTTCAATTATATTTTTGTATATTTGAACGTTGCTCCAATTGGAAAAATGTAGGGCTGGGAGATATGACTTGGAGGAAATTAGTTTACTGTCCGCCATTTAGAGAGTTAGAGCGAACGGATTTCTTTCAATTTTCAATTATATTTTTGTATATTTGAACGTTGCTCCAATTGGAAAAATGTAGGGCTGGGAATTGTGACTTGGAGGAAATTAGTTTACTGTTCGCTATCTAGAGAGTTAGGGCGAACGGATTTCTTTCAATTTTCAATTATATTTTTGTATATTTGAACGTTGCTCCAATTGGAAAAATGTAGGGCTGGGAATTATGACTTGGAGGAAATTAGTTTACTGTTCGCTATTTAGAGATTTAGGGCGAATGGATTTCTTTCAACTTTCAATTATATTTTTGTATATTTGAACGTTGCTCCAATTGGAAAAGTGTAGGGTTAGGAGAGAAGTTTTGAGTGAAATTAGATTATTGTCCGATATCTAGAGAGTTAGGGCGAACGGATTTCTTTCAATTTTCAATTATATTTTTGTATATTTCATGTTGCTCCAATTGGAAAAGTTTAGTGTTTGGATATATATTTTGAGAGAAATTACGTTGCTATCCGATATCTACAGAGTAATATAATTGAAATTGATAGAGATGGTAAGGGTAGTTTTGAAGTATCGATTATCAGGCTCTTTAGCGCAGGCTTTTGGTCGTAGGGTTTTATTGAATTTTTATACTCATTAGAGTAACATACGATGCACAGTATTATTTAATGTTTTTCTCCTTCCAGAATAATTTATTATTGCTTTGGTATACCATGAATATTATCAATGGCCATTTCTATTGATAATCTCCTTGTAATTGAATGTTAATTCGGTCCACGTACGAGTAGATATACCAAGAATATCTCAATCTTAAAAGTTAACGATGCGAAATTCTTGGCAATTTGCTGTGTATACAGTTTTAGAATTACACGAAGTCAAGCAAGAATGCGAGGTCTTTACGTTTTACGTTCACGCTTCAGAACGTGTACGTTCTGTTACGATTACAGGAGCTAACAGGTTTATAGCGACACTTTGGTTACACTTCGTCTCACATTTGTTTCGAAGATATGGTCGCGCGTTTCGCAGTTGGAAACACAACGATTCAAGAAACGATGGACTAAACGAGATAGCCTTTACTTTGTCAACAGTGCCAACAAGTGACTAATGACGATTGACTCGCGTCTTCGATTTAATGCAACAGTTATTTTATTATCATCGTATAATTAGTGTTAGATCGTTGCAACTTCGTCGATGTGGCGATGAAAACATAATGTCTCGCCTGTTAGGCTGCCTGCGACTCATTAATGTCACCGGAATAAATTTATTGTACTTTGAAGCAAGCCTCTTACTTGTAACGTATAATTTTGCTCGTCAACTGCATTTTCCCTTGGTCGTTACTGATATTTTCTACAACTTCTCATGTCCATGGAATGTGTAAATCTGTTCTGAGTATTTTCTGCAAAACAATGTCATAAAATATTATACGTGTAAATTACAAATGATGAATATCTTGAATTTCAAACATGTTTGAATATTTGTTATTTTTATATCGTAGAGAACATTTTACAACAAACTTTAAGATCGTTTCATTTTGTAAGTTATAAAACGGAAAATTGGAAGTTAGATGAAATTCATATCGTTGAAGTTGACTTTTTCTTCAAGTTTTAAGTGGCAAGATCGAATTAAATCGAAATTCTGATACGATAGAGGGGTCATGGTATTCCGCGAATTATATGAAACAAGGGAGGATCGGCAAGAGGCAGGATAATCCTTACAGGCGGATTATTCGGGATTTTTCTTGGCTGTAGGGTAAAAAGAAAGGAGGACGAAGCTCCATACTTCCTTGGAAGAGCCTTCGCCTTCCTGCCAACCCCTCCTGATATATTGCTCGGTTATCCCTTTTTTACTCCTTCTATTTCTATTTTCCACTCTTTGCATCATCCATCCACCGTGCACAATGCATGAGCTTCAGTTACACGTGCACTTTTCTACATTAACTGTTTGCTTCCGTGGAGGCGCTCGTTTTTGTGAAGATTGAAATATGGATGTATTTAGGTGAAACTACTAATGTCCTCTTTATAAGTATGCAGATATTTAAAGTGACTTTTATTATTTTTATTGTTGTCTTATACTCGATGAATTATTCATCCCTCCTTTGGTTCGCGAAAAAGATGACGATCTTACGACACTGTAGTATCGTCCAACTTTTAGACCACGATTTATTTACTTTTTTTCCCTTTCTTGAAAATTACAATGTACACGTTTTCGTAGATTTTATACCTTACGTAAGATTCTACTAGAAGATACACTGAGATTCTAATCATAGTTCACAAAAGGTGTCTACCTTGCATACCTTAAACTTTAATATTTTTAATTACATTATATCTATGGGTGAAATGATCGTATAAGTTTGTGCTCCATTTAAAGATAAGATTTGGTAGGTCAATATTTAAACAATTCGGTTTTATTGATCAATTATATAATCACAATTTCTCAGTTTCAACTTCCGCAGAATTAAAATTTTTCTCATTCAAATAATTCTGCAGAGACAGCTATATTTCGATCAATTTTCTTTAGGTACAAATTATATTACCAGAATGATATTCGACGTGAAACTGATGACCAAACAAAAACACTGTATCTCCGCCGTGTGATGAAGTTTACTTTTACAATCAAAATGCAATCATCTATATATCTTCTGTAAATTATACCAGTAAAAAAAAATTGTTTAAATATTTCCTACATACACATTTTGACAACGGCGGTTGTCCACTAAGACAGCCTCTTTATATACATTGTTCAAAGACGTTTTCAACTAATGGATTAACCTTTTTCTATTCTTTCTTCGTATTTGCTAAAAGAATATTATCAAGACGTTCAAGAATATAGGTAATTCCAATCTGGAAACTGCCAATTTATCGCGACAAATGTAAGTACTTCGCCGATGGCAATTCCCCCATAAACGATCCGCACATTCAAGAATTCGCGAATATGTTCGAACGAACATTGTATAGAAACGCAGATTCATTCGCAAGAGTTTATGCGCAGGAGACCCTCTTCAGACGTGTCCCTTCTCGGTTTATAATATCTTACACCGGCTCCGAAATAATGCTTCTGCCATCCCCATACCCCCGGTACTTGAGCCTCCTTGGTCTCTCTCCTCGTCTTCCTCATCTATCAACAGTTTTCTTTTCCCTCCTCGCCCTTTCTCGCGGCGCACGCTTTTCCGGGTAAGATTTATGAAATGGTACTTTGTACAGTTCCATTTTAGCGTGCGCCTCGATTTACTCTCTTGGGGTAAGGCTCTGCCTCCGACGTCGTCTTATTTCGAAAGTTTCGAGAAGAACGTATAGCATGCTGACGCCCCTACAGGGTTTCTCAAAACTCGATCCTTTGGACAGGATTTTCCTACGTTTCCTTCAAAATTGGCGTTTTTATGTAATTCAAATGTCAGTGGAATTTTTACATGGATGTGAGGAATAAATCTTGTTGATCAACGTTCATGCTTGCAGTCCATAGATTTCGATAACTAAATTTTGGTATTTTATCGAGAGAAGTAATAAAATTCTTTTAGAAAAGATATTCTTTTATAACTAACAAGCCTGTGCATTCTTGCTTCTCCTGAATATTTTTGTTGATATATTATATATGTAATTGTTACATATTTTTGTTTACCAATTGCTTCTTCTGTTTTTTAAATATCACTTGAGATTTTGAAGGTTCAAAATTTTTATTAAACTGTACACCTTGTAACGAATTTGATAGTAAGCAGTGGTATTACATTGTCTAAATAATAGTTTTGAAAGTGGTATAAGTCCATTCCTGAGAAAACTGTGTTTAATTTAATTTTAGTTGAATATATGAATCGTATTTTCAAGTATACTCAAATGGTTCAAAAGAAGAAGAAAAGGACTTGTATCTTTTTCAAATATAACCGATTAAATGAGCTATCGCTTATTTCTACTAGCAGTTCAATTTTTTTTATTACCAAAATATGAAATAAATCACAGTATTTTACATACTAGTACATAACTTGGTTTTATGTTTACCTTCCACTCAAATCTTTGCCTAAGCAGGATACAAACGTTTGAACAGGTCTTATGTAGTACAACAAGAAAGTTTTTATGATAAAAACAAAAACCTGTCTCATCATAAAATCATTCAGTTAACAGATATTGAAACATTAGTGTATCAGGTCCATTTTGAAACGACATTTGATGTATACTTTTTCTTAAAGTAAGAGAACCAATGACCATGTTCCATCGAAAGATACCTGCGCCTCTGTGCAAAGGCACACACGCGAGTGCGTAACTCGCGTGGCACGCATGTCAGGAAGGCCGCGTCCGGGGTTGGTCGAGGAAAAAGGGATCCCACATAAGACTTTTCCATGCGTGAGTGCGTAGAAAGGTAGAGAATGGCGCGTTGAGGCGAAGAATTCCACGAGTCAGCCTCTGAGACAGGATTTTAGCGCACCCTATCGCCACACCCAGATCCACCCCCGAACACTCGCATCCATCAAGTCGGAATCTTGATTTCCAAATCCACCCTCTCTCGACTGGTTTCCTTTCCGTTCTCGTCCATTCCGTTTCTTCTCCTTCAAAATACCTCGACTCGCGTGACCTGCCGTTTAAACGGTACTTCTCTTCCAACTTCAGCCCTTTCTACGGCTTTTGTAAAATAGAAGTCACGTTTTGCGTTTACTACTACCTGAATGGGACACGACTCGACATTTTCTACCAAATCTCTGTAGGACTTAACATATTTCCATCGAGTTTTTAGATTCTCTTTGCATTTCTTCTATTTACATCCATGTTGAAATAGCTAAGAATAATGATTAATTCAAAACTCAAACGAACGAAATGTAAATAATGTCGTTACTCCTCGACAGCACGATGGTCGATGAGAATTTCCAAGCAGTGGAAAACTAAGCAGTCCTTTCTTCGTGCAAAGGTTTTCACCTGGCAGCGCGGGAAAATTGTTAGAATCTCGCGGTTTCGAT
This sequence comes from Cerceris rybyensis, assembly GCA_910591515.1. Classification (NCBI taxonomy): domain Eukaryota; kingdom Metazoa; phylum Arthropoda; class Insecta; order Hymenoptera; family Crabronidae; genus Cerceris; species Cerceris rybyensis. Next base: position 21,767,563 of record OU342790.1, read on the forward strand.
GCAACGGCTGGTACGCCATACGTTTACGTGAAATTACATGCGTCGTGACTGCGCAACACTATAAACGAGGAACTATTATAGCTAGATATTCTTAATTGTCGATAAACGTCATCGTAAAGAATCAATAGAAAGCAACAAGAAGCTGAGAGGAACGGCGTTGCACATTAATAAAATTCAAGCGCACACGTCGTATCCGTACGGTCACCGGTCATTCGGCCATGGTGTTTTGTATCGTGATCTGTATAGCTGGCATTACTTTCAATGAAATATTTTCCATCGTACGAGCATTAGCACTCATATGATACGATACTTTATAGCCTGTCGTTATTGTTTTTACGCGGGGGATTAATTAAATCTGCCCAATAACTTTACCCGGCGCCGCTTCTTCGTTTTCTTTCTCTTCCCGATCACCGCCGGTACGACGTTTATTTTCGTTTCGCTTCATAGCCACCGTAATTCATTCGCGGGTGTGCATCAACGGGCAGCAGGTTTGAATGATATATCTGTAAGGACCGTTTAAAATTAATGTCCAAAGGGTAGTATTTTTAACGAGTACGGCTATTCACGTGTCTCTGAATGTGGCAAGGGGATGCTTGCCATTTATTTATCGTGCCGTTATTCGTTTTTATTCGTTGGAGAGATATAAAAATTCAAGTTCTGGTTACCGTCGCCTGTCCTCCAAGAATAATTAAACGTTTCGGAGTTACGATGGTATAACAATCTCCGACTTATAATCACCGAATCTAACTTTAAATCCTCCTTTTGAGAATCACTTCTTCGCGATATATCATTGTCTCGGTTGAAAACCTTAAAAACCACCAAACACCGGGCGATACAACGGTAACGGTGACGAAAATATCAGGATGAAACATTCTACCGTCTCGAAAGACTCCCTTTCCCCGTTATAAAAGAATTCTTCGCACTTTAATACGATAGCACCGGCGAAATGAAGCCCGCATTCCGCAAGCATAGCACGGTGCAAAAAGTAGCTGGATAATGAAGAGCGTAGGGTTACAAAGAACTCGAGTAAAAACGCGATCCCCGGTAGCGATTCTACGCGTGTCGCTCGTTCTTTATTTATCCATAGCTTTATACGAGCGAGCTTTTGGAGGCTCGTGGACTTCTTCTTGGCTTGGAGCCTTGTCTAGAAGCAAAAAAGATCTGGCGAGAGAGGAGGACGAAGAAAACTGAGAGGAGAAGGGTACGTGAAGCAAGTCTGCTGCACGGCATGAGACACGAATTTATCATTGGCTCACGGGTAGCTACGGGTAATTAAAGCAGCTCCCTGTGTTCTGACCTAGATATTAATTAGGCATTCGGGGACATTTCTTATTGCTGGCCCATCTTCCGTCGTTTTCTACAACGAAATGACCACGTCGATGTTAAATGTTGTATTTACTCTAGAAATTGTAACGGTAGGATTATTTTAAGAGTAATTGCAAATGGATTTAACACTAGAACTACCGACGTTAACACTAGATTTACGGATGTTGATGTACCTATTTTTCTGAAGTGAGTCAATTTGAATCATACAGGAAAATTGAAATTTTTTGCAAAGAGAATAGTTCCAAATCAATTGAAATGAAAAATTTATTATTAAAAACTTAACCAACCAATATATTATATATGTAGTAATCAAATTTTGAATGAGCCAAATTGGCTCCGTAAATCTAGTGTTAAATCTATCATATTTAAATGTATTAAATAAGTACATTGAAAAAAGAGGGATCGAGTGGCGGAAAGGATGATCACTTCGGTGGTTTATGTCTTTCGTGATGAACGCAGATTTTTGTTCACTACTCTTCTATGAACTTGGAGAATTTTTGGAAAAAATGATGTACCAGTCACTTTGACTGGTGTGGTAGTTCTAGTGTTAAGGAAATTTTATTTATGAGAATGAATTCAACTGTGATTACTTATGTTTGAGCATATTAATTCTGCTGTGGTGACGATAGGGATCAAGATTCATGGGGGTAATGATGGGAGGAAGTGAGAATTGTTAACAGTTTTGGGAAATATTTTAAAGTAGAAATTTGGTGTACTTAAAAGAATGGAATTTCTTTCAAAATAGAAAATGGCAAATGAGAAATTATTTCATTACGAAGCATACCGGTTGTTATTTGCAAAGTAAAGGTGAAAATGTAATGTTCCTAACCGACACATAACTTGTCGCGGGCCCGTAACTTTGCGTGAAAGTTGAATTACTACGGCTTTAAAGTAGATAAGCTTATCTTTCGGTGGAGAAATTTTATGTATTCCTGTATTTTAAGGATTGCGTTAAGTAAGAACAGTTCGCTGTAATTTTATCGAACGGTTAAAGTGATTTTATGAAAAGTTAACAGATGCGGAAAGTTTATATGTTCAGAAATACGTGAGAATGAACATATAAATTTCTCGTTTCCATTTAAAGCAAAGAGTTTCTCCTTCGTCTTCTTAAATACTTTTGTCGTTATAAAGTGCCGGAACGCAAATTTCTTGTCACGCGTTGACCCGGATGTTAATTGAGTCTACGAGACATCCTTTAAAGGTGGGCCACTGCATTGTCTGGTTTATAATGTTACCCTGGCCTCGCCATTAATTTACGCACGTTCATTCGTGAAAATACGAAATGCGAAATGACACGTGCATGGTGTACGAGACACGTGCAAAGTATCAACTCGAAGCAGGTGCGTTTCTCACTATAATTTATTAAACTTTTTTCTAATTACGCATACGAGTAAAAGAAAACGAAGAATTATGATTCCACGAGACTCTTGCACGAAACATATCGCGTTTATCTTAGGGAAATTATTTCTTGCACAATTAAAAACGCTAAGGGTAGATGAAAAAATTAGAATAGCAGAATTTTAATGTAAGATTTATCATTGATATTTATCTTGAAATTGATACGACTTAAAGTAGAAAAAGGTATAATTAAAAGGAAGTAAAATGTTCGCCGTTAAATCGATGAAGAGGTTCAAAAATATACGATATACTTTTGAATTTATGATTGTGAAGAGAAAACTAGATTACAAGGGAGATCCAACAGAAATATTGCTTAGTTCAGGTCAAACGACTTAATTTGTTTTCTTTCTCATAACTCTTACCCGAAGATAAATCCTCTGCCTTTGCTCCACCTGTCCTACCTTTTAACGAAATTTCACCGGCTTATCTTTGGGACATTCTTCCGCTCGGTGATAAACCACCGTGGCTCGTATGAAATTTTATCGGTACACAATCACAACAAATTTGCGGGCCATGGTACCGTTTGTATGATTCGTGCCATCTAAAAGCGGAACGATGAGTGCGTTCATTCACCTGTGCTCGTATTCTTGGAAGATCCAAAATCTGTATAAGTACACTTTGTTGCCTGAGGTACTTTTCCGTATTTGCATCTGTATTTCAAAAGGTGAATATTAATCGTAAATATCTCATTGATTTTAAGACACGACATTGGATTTTCAAGTATTTTATAAAATACTCTTAACACTAGATCTACCAAGATGGTCAGAATGCCTTGCCCTGAATTTTTTCAAACTGTTCCTGAAATTTTTAACGCTGCTTCATTTTCAATTTTCTAGGTCTATTTTGAAGACTGTGAGTGATTGAATCGACCCATCATTTATTAGCTTTGACCAGTTTTATTTGACAATTTTAAATATATCGAATTAATCGTCGGTAGACCTAGTGTTAAAACTGAAATTATTTGAAGATTGTGTCATGCCGTTTCAAACAAAATGAATTGGGTTGTAAACATACAAAATTAGTAATTACAACTTCAGCTTGATTCTTTCGTAAAACCATAACACGTCAAATTTTTGGACGCCTTTTGAATTAAGATTACTTTTATACTTTCTGTCGCAGGATTTTATCATTAACCCCTTGCCATACAATGACGAGTGACACTCGTCATGAGGTAAATGAGATAGGAAATTTTCAAGTTTTTGAAAACCTATTAAATTGGAAATATTAATGAGACGCGACGGGATAATATTATTTTTCAAATATTAATATTACATTAAATTATACGGTATATCAAAAACGACCGATCAATTCTTTTGTAGTAATTAAATTCCAAACTATAGTGGATACAGTGACAAAACAAATCGTAGGGCAGCACATCATTATCTGACAACGTTATTTGGAAAATTGTACATCTAATGGAATATACTGGATATTTAATTCTCAGCTTAATTCCAAGGACTGAGTCCCTTCTACGAAAACGTATAGAGAAATATTACATATAACTTTATGGACTCCTTCACGATGGTTTATGACAGTTCACGATGATTCACGATCAACTAAAATCTAGAGTACGGAGAAACCGAGCCGGTTTCACAAATTTTGCAGGTGGACCAAGTGGTCCCCGTGTGGTCGCCTCCGAGTACTGAGAATAGATCAAAGCATCTTCAACGGGACCAAATTACTAGTCGCAGATGCACGCATAATCTCCGCTACCATTCATCTATATTTATTGCATCGCGGTAGACTTGCCGTCGCCTACGTTTAATGACGGAAAGACGAGAAACTGGGACATTTGTCACATGGACGACAGTTACAGACGACAGTTGCAAAGACTTGTAGGCAGGTTCTGATTTTGGAAAGCATGTTTCCTCTCGCTGTTTTTTTTTTTTTCAATGCAAAATCTCGGATTCAAGTTTCTTTCATTCTCATAAATTAAATTCGATATCTCGTTCTCCGTTTTTACTAATAAAATTTAACAAATCGCTAAACCTACAATTTTACAAGATAAGATTTTCATAAACGGTTCTATTTTTAGAAAACATGCTCTCGCTCATTATCTTCTTCAATGTTTAATATCCAAGTGAACGGACGTGTTTATGTTTCTTTGATATTAACCGATCAGGTTTCTGGTTTCCTATCTTTACTGCTAAAATTCAACGAATTGCTAAATCAGAGATTATTCAAAATAACGTTTTCTAGTTTTATGTTAAAAATTAAATAATATTGTCGATTATATTAACACTAGATTTAGGGTCGTGAAATCTGTTACATAGAAATATATTAACACTAGAACTACCGGCGTCAGATCCAACATATTTTAATAGATTAAATAAGTACTTTGAAAAAGGGGGAATCAAGCGGCGAAAAATTTGATCGATTGGGTGATTTATGTTTATTGATATAGACGTAGAATATTTATTCTGTGACTCTTATAGAAACTTGGAGAATTTTTTGAAAAAATTGTGTACCAGTCATTTTGACTGGTTTGGTAGTTCTAGTGTTAAATAAGGATTTCGAAAATAGAGAGATCAGGCGGCAAAGAAGAGGATCAATCAAATAATTTGCATATTATAAGTTACATGTAAAATATCTACTACACCACGTCTCTGTAAGTTTGGAAGACGTTTCTAGAAAGGTAGGAATCCGTCAATTTGATCGTTTCAGTAAACCTAGTGTTAAACAAGACCTAAACATTGATAAAAATTAACATACTTTATTCAAGAAAATGATTCTTTAATTACCAACTTCTCATTTCGTAATAAATACCTCCAGAAATGCGATTAATTTGTCACATCCAATTGTCGCGTTAATTTGTCTAAAACATTATTTCCGATAATTACATCCTGACAGGCCATTCGCAATGTCAACGTAGTCAAGATCGCGTTACGAATAAGAGAAACAAAACTGTTAAGTAATTACGTAACGGGAAAGCGTAGAAAAACCGGTACACGCTCATTATCGGAGCCTATATCGTTTCTTCCATCTCTTAACGAGGGACGAAAATCGTCGGCGTGGCATGTACGCCTATATCCACGTAAAGGCGCGTACATGTGAACATGATAGATCGTCGAGTAGGGCGGAAGCGGCCTACTTCCGAAAAACCGTATAATTTTTTATGCAAAGCCGGCCATCCTTCCAGCTCGAAAACTGTAATTTGTGTAGCGCACGTCGAGAGGTAAAAGAGGGGTGAAAGGATGCACCCATTCCGATGCATCCGTGGATGTAGGTCCGCGTGCTGTGGGCGCAAGGTGGCTCCTAGATGGAGTGATAATTACTGTGTTGAAAAATTCCTTTTATTTTATAGCAATTTAGAAACTTCTCTATTTCAATTTTGACGCGGCTTACCTTCGAAGAGTTCTGTGTAATTAGTAGACTGCGGATGTTTATGCAAATTTCGAGTTTCACAAATGCAGGTGAGACAGAAAAATCTATCTAGGGATTTATTGCACTCAATAAATATTACAACAAATACCATACTTTGGATATTTTAGATATATTTTTATATTATGTCCTTTTTGTATATTTTAACCGTATTTAATTTGTCATAAATGCATAAAAATCCGCAGTCTGGTAATTAGACAAGTGAGCCGTTTATTTTCAAAGTGGAGCAAGTCCATTTTTGAAAAAAATTAACATAATGATAATTATAGATAAAACTTATTATGATCTTTTTATCTGTAAAGAATTTATAATAAAAAAAATTATATTCCCTAATATTTGGGAGACGGAAGTTTTAGCTATTAACGGTATTGTAAATATGTTTATTTTGAAAGTGGTGCAAGTCCATCTTAGGTTGAAATTATTTTTAACCGAATATATGCATTACGTTATATGTTTGAAATAATCGGGAAAAGTATTTTGCATTCTTCTTTGATTTACAAAAGGCACTACCTTATCCTAAGTTAACAGTATCAATTGCATATTATAAGCGGAATATGTATGTATTGAATCAAGGCTTCCACAATTTTCATAATGATGAAGTTAACATGTATGTTTGGGATGAAACTATAGCATCCAGAGGATCACAAGAAGTGGCATCTTGTTGTTTAAAGCACTTACAGAATGTGACAACCCAAAAGCACATTATAGCTTACAGTGATATGTGCACTGGCCAGAATAGAAATATAAAGTTGGCTCTCATGTGGATGAAAATTGTTCAGTCCAGTGATAACGAAATAAATATCATTGATCGCAAATTTTTATTGTCAGGACATTCATTCTTACCAAACGATCGCTTTTGGAGTGGTAGAAATGGCAATCCGGAAAACTAATTCCTTGTACATTCCCCAGGATTATTATAAAGTAATACGGCATTGTCGAAAATATAGTAACTTTTTAGTACACGAAATGAAACGCGAAAATTTTTTTTCAACCCAAGCTTTGGAAGAAGCGGGTTTAAAAAGAAAGAAAAATACCGATGGAGAAACTGTGAATTGGTTAAATATATGCTGGATCAGATTTACAAGGAATGCACCATACAAAATGTTCTACAAAACTTCGATGGAACGACATTCTGAATTTAAAATTATCGATTTATCACCACAACGGAGAGGAAGACCAACTAATTTCTGGAAATATAAAATTACCTTTTTGGTATGAAAACAGTAGATCTATTACATCTGACAAATATAAGGACATGATGGATTTATTACCATACATACCCCTGTTCATCATGAACATTTTAAAATGTTAAATCATAAGTAAAACTCAAATTACATCTGAAATTCTTAATAAACATAAATTCTATTTCTGTAATGTTATATTTCTACTATAATATTTAAAAAACTGGTTTCTTTTGATTCATTTCACTTTTTATTTTATGAATAAATTTAATATTTCTATAAAATTGAATAGTATTTTGTTATTATTATTTAAAATAGGCTGATACAACTGAAATATTATCCCTTTAATTAACGATTATAATAATTAATTAATTTTGAAAGTGAGGCAAGTCCATGTATGTATAATAAATCCTTCATATTTTTTAGCCAGCACTATAAACGCTTTTGCATAATAAACTTACATTATCTAATACCACAAAATAAAAAAGATATCTCTATTAGTACTTACCAATATTTTTAAATTTATTGAAATGCAAACCTTTAAATATCTCAAAATAACAAAAAATAGACTTCCCCCACTTTCAAAATAAACGGCTCAAGTATTGATTTCGTTGAACGACTCAACTTTATTGTAACAATAACAAATCGATCTTGTTATAATAATAATAAAGTTTTCGGAACAGAGAGTTGATATTGTGGTGAATGTCAGGTAGAAGGATGCTGCAACGAGTTGTTTAAAACTGGATCTACGGCTGCTAAATCTGGTATATTTGAATATATTAAATAAGTGCTTTGAAAAAAGATGGATCAAGCGGCAAAAAATACGATTAGTTAAGTAATTTGCATATTACAAGATGCAGGTGACATATTTACTGTACTGCTTTTGTAGCAATTTGAGAAAAAATAAAAAAAAAAAAGTAAAAACGTGCTAATTCGACGGCTGCCGTATAACTAGTATTAAAAATGATTATAATTAAACTGGTATATCGTGCCAGTAGTTGGTAGTTTTTCTTAATTTGTTAGCTTTCTTAACTTTATCTTGTAATTTATTTAAATAATACGAATAAATAACGAATTCGTTTATTTATACGTCCGTTTCGTGCAACGGTAAAACGAGTTTTTGAAATGTAGCCCCACTTTGTGCTACTTGTTGATGTAATTCAAGAACTGCACCTCTTATTTCATGCGTTCCGTACGATTGGTATCGTTTACATATTTTCTGAATTGATTGTGCACTTTTCTCGCACACGTCATTGGGATGTATCACGAAACGTCGAGAAGTTTGAAATATGGAATACCAATTATCTCCTGAGGCTCTCTTCCGGCAGTCTTGTTACTTCGAGAGCTGTGTCGATGATATTTATTGTTGCTCCATGTAAACTATTAAACATATGTATGAAATATAAAATATGGAAGTTAAAACGCGAGGAGAGTCAAAATTGTAAGCTTTCACTTCTCTCGTCAAGATTTTTGTCGTCATTTGTGCATCGCGATATTATAAAATAAATTTTGTTCCATTTAGTATGTATACCATGGCCAGTATAATTCAGAACATAAAACACAAGGTCGTAGACGAAATTACCATAATACTTAAAGTTGAAAAGTTACAAAGAAAAAAATTCATTGTTAGCTGAAAGAAAGCTCAAGAAATTTAAACACGTGTACTTAATTCCTATGTCCTATATTTTAATCCGTTGATAAATAAAATAAAATACCATTTAGGATATTTTAATTGTCTGTCCAAAAAAGGATCGAATTGATCAACTTGTGGTATAATTATACGAAAAGCAGCTATTGTCTGGTAAAATTGGAATGGAATCATGGTGAATAGACACGTCGAGTATCCTACATTAAGTCAAATCGTGAGTTAATTCCAGAATGGGTATATGTGGCCAGGCCACGTAATGTTTGACCATAATTTCCGTTATTCGTTCCTTCAGCAAGAAATACGCATCTATGCGGGAAATGCGTACGTTGCAACCGACAGGTATGTACATGGCATCACTGCGTTAATACGTAACCGAATTCCAATGACCATTTTTAGTGATGTTTGTACATTTCAAGAGTGCTTTACAACTACAAATCCAATTCATTTGCTGTTTCCTCTTACGGACGAGGGAAAAGAAAGATACGTGAAATATTAGGATGTCGTATAAATTTCTAAGGTTCGTTATCCCGTCGTTTGTCACTGAATCATTTTTACCGGGAGAAAATTAATATTCCATCTCGTTGGTGACAAATTAACATGATAAATCTGCCAGACGATTATTAAATTCTCCGCGGACAATTTTCTGAATTACTGTTATAAATCCCTCTCTCGGTGTTACGAATATTATTATCCTTTACGTCACTTCCGTCAGGATTTAAAGTTACTCACAATCAAGAAATATCTAACATCGAATTTCACCAAATTTTGCAACACTATATTCGTTTATGCCCATAGTTTTCCCACAACTCAGCACTGTTTAAAAAAAAATCAAAAAATTCAAATAGAAAACCATCTAAGCATCTTCTAAATATATCCCATAGGATTCATCAACTATTTATTATAAAACAAAATTACTTGAATTACATAAATCAGTCACACCGTCCTCAAATATACATATACACGACGACGATTCATTTTCAACCCATTGTTTCTTTCAAACATTTTACCACCACAACATGACAAATCCAATGATCCAATAAAAAACATTGGCCTTGATTTGTACAGATTTTATAAATTTTGCACCTATTTTTTTGCAAATCTCCACCGATTCAAAGGCGTAAAACAATGCATAGTAAATCGTGACAAATATTTTTCATATATCCTGCGAATCATCTTTCTCAATCACAAAAATGTCTCATCTACGAAAACGAAATTATGAAGTTGAAACGAAAAAAGTTTCGTATCCAACATAACTCGATAAGACAAAAGATATTTTATCCTGGCGGAGAACAATAACGGATGAACGTCCGTTTGTCCGGTCGTTCGCTGACCGATACGTAGTCCAATGGGATGCCTGCTGCCGGTACGAAGAGCAGGTGCGACCGTGACTTGCCTCCGCTCGTGTCCGCGTACGTATAATTACGCTTGCAACTATCTACGTGCTATATACTCGTGTTATACACGCTGCACGTGCTCTAGCCTCGTCTAACGAGTACTAGCCATCCTATGACGTATGCAGGATGCAGAACTCCAACGCCGAAGGTGCGTTGTTGCTGATAATTATCAGTGGAATTCTTGGAATGAAAGTTGAATCTGCGGGAAATTATGTAAGGTATCTGCAATGAATTTTTGTCCTATACTTTCGATATAAGATTTTTTAAGATGTTAGGAGAAAGGTATGAAACGATAGGGAGGCTTTCGAAGATTGCAGTAGTGATTTTGTTTGTATGTGATGTGACGTTTAATATGCGGAGCGCATCGAAGAGAATCGTTCATTGGGTTAACCGTTTGCGGTCCTATGTCAAACAGTAGTCGACATAAATTTTCACTTCATTTTATTTTCTAACAATTTAACACTTTGCCGTCCGCATGTCTCATCAAAAGTTTGCTTGGCGCCGGTACGACTGTTTCAGATCATTCCTCTTGTCATAAATCGTCAAGTTTTACTAATCTCATCGTCAGTTCTCTTGAGTTTTTCATCCTGTCCCTCTTATTTACATATATATATATATCCTCGAAATTTCATGAAAATAGAGGGACAGGATGAAAAACTCAAGAGAACTGACGATGAGATTAGTAAAACTTGACGATTGTAAAATTTTTTTGTTTAATATATTTCTTTATTTATATTTTGAGCACGACACCACTGTGGTGTCGCCGACCGGCAAAGTGTTAATATCGACTTTCCAATTTCACAATGATTTTGTAATATTACCTAAATATCCGTCAGTACTTATAGTTATTAGTGTAATTTTTAAAAATGAGGAACCAATGATAGAAAATATTGTGAAATTAAATTTAGTTAGCACATTACCAATATCAACGAAATAATTCGGTCCGCAAAGGGTTAAAGTAAAGTGAAATGAGTAAGATTTGAAGGAGATTTTTGTCCGAAATGAAGCTTTTTTAGTTTGAGATTTTTACTTGTTTTTAGACGAAGGATTATTTCTCTCTTAGTTGCACTAGGTTTTTTTTGAGCGATTTTGCACATTCGAATACGTAGTGTATATTAGATACATTTTGGGTTTCCACGTAAGTAATAGTTATTGGGAAATGTTACATTTTTGTGGAATTTTTGAAAGCAAATATTTGTGATTTTTCGATAGGGAATATAATCAGGTTTAATGTAGGGAAATATACAGATATCTGTGAATATTAAAAAAAAAGTGTGGGAATGTACATATTCGCCTGGGCGTTACGAAGGGCAGTGTTATTCGCGGCATGCATATATCATTTACGCATGACACGTAGATATAGTTGCATAGGTGATAGTGTATATACCCATCTGCATATGCAACATGTAGGTATGGCATAATGGTCAGTCCTCCGTGTAATAAAAACGTTTTTCCTTTCATTTTGTGCTCGTTCCATATATTCCAACTTGCTTTGCATACTAAATATATAGACTATTACATGTATATATTACATACATACGCACACACTGCCCACGTATTCCCCATGATTAATTCTATCCAATCTTACAAATTTTCAAAGTAAAAAAATCCACATAGTACTTGATACAAGCAAAATTACACGAAATCGATACTCTCTGATGATCTTCGACCCAATGATCTATGATTCTTATAATCGATAAGATGGAAACCTATCCGTTAGAAATGATTGTTAAGTGAGACGTTAAAACGAGGCAAAGACGATTTATCGTCGAAAGAGAATAATTAATCTCCAACGGGACTTATTTCCGTACTTTGTAAAAGTACTCGGCAGAAGACGATGGTGCTTCCGATCGGATTTATGTATCGTCCATGTGGAAACACGCGTCTCTTATCCTTCTTAATTCATTAACCCATCTGCGTTTCTTCACTACCCTTTGCGCAACGCCTTCGTTAATGCGTTTATTCACGTCAGTCTTTACACCGCATTTACAAGTCACGACACGCGGGGTTAACGTTATGCAACGACCCGCAGGTATCTCCTCGTATATGTCTGTGCTCGCGGCGTACTAATTCTCACACTAATTCTCGTACTAATTTACTCATGATCCGGATACGCATTCGCATGCATCAAACTATATATTGCGTGTGCACCGCCACAACCACATACTGCCATGCCGGTCCTGTATTCGAGATATATCACGAATACAATACACGTCGATTTACGTGTAAACCCATACATAAGCTGGTGACTGCGTCCAGGCATATATGTAGATTGCGATGCGGATGATTTGGATCCTCTTGGATGCAGCGGTGCACTCCTCTATGCGAGCTTCTACTGGGTGGTCTGTTTGCTCAGGATAATTTTATGCTATCTACTTAAGGTTCTTCGATATTAAATGTGTCGGTATCAGTTATAATGATTTTCCAACATTTTGGTAGTTATAGTAACAAGCTGATTATTTATTCAGATTTGGACTGATAAATGATGATTTTATGCATCTGACGCGTGACGGCAATCCCGTTGATAGTATATGGATCAATAATTGCTACAGTAGTTTGAGTAATTTAATTTTTACTTCAAGATATTTAAACTTTGACTTTGGATTGTGTTGTGTTCCTTGCAATAAGTTTTTTAAAACAACTGAACCAATTGCAATTGAACCACATTCGTAAATGTCGGTACATATGACAACTTCGAATGTAGAAGGTATTTTAATGAGCTTTTCGCTGATGCGAGCTTACAAAGGTTGAAGTGAGGATCACAATGGGTTAAGAGTTTGCTCACAGACGGCTAAGTTTGAATTCCTTCGTGATGGCATCTGTGACATTCCTCTCCTGCAATACATATAAAATAGCTTCGATTGGAATCTTCCTATAACACTTTTTCTAAATCTTCGTTTTAGAATAACAAAAAAAAAATAATTTTAAAATCATTAACCATACTGAACGATACGGTTTATATATATTTTACAAACTGTAACAGACCTCCCCGAATAAGAGCAACTATAAAACAAAAAAACGGAGTATATGACATTCACTCACGTAAACTACCTGTGACTTAATTTGTGGTCTAGAAATAGATGACAAATAATTTAACCCCAACGAATAGTTCCACCCTCTATATAGTCGCTCAATATGTAATTGTCTATGCATACGTGCGTAGACGCATTCCTCTGTGTTATATCAACGCACACTATTTCCAACGCATGCATGCGAATAAGTGCGCGAATAGTATACGCGTATATTTGCTCGATTGTGTGCGAATTCACGTGTCCAGAGATACGCATCGTCCACGATATTGTTGTCTTCCGATTACATCGGACAATGGGTCCATTTCCGGAAGTGGAGCGGAAATTGCACCACCCACGGTGGGCGGGAGGCTATATGCCAACAGACGCAAGCGCAAACGTGATGTCTTCAAGGGGAACGTAATTTCGGACACCGCAGACATAATCAAGAAGGAAACCGGAAATTGAATGGATCCTTTCTCCTTCTCGCTTAACGCCTACTAATGTGACGAGCAGTTAATTGTTTGAGATTTCTTTCACACCTTTTTTCCCAAATTACTTAAAGTCAATGTACAATTAGCTCTACAATTACCTCGTGAGAATTTTGGTGAGAAAAGTAATCCGTAAATTCTATGACGTTCATGGAAGTGGTCCGATTTAATTTTAAGATTATCAACAATTTCTTGAAACATTATAAAAATTCAATTATTTGAAGAGAATTAATATAATATATACTAATGTCATTATTATGGCGATACTAATATCATTAGATAGAACTTAATGTACCACTTAAAACAAAAGTATCTTGAAGAATAGAATAATTAACACAGACAACAGTAATAATTGCTGATGGAAACATTCATACAAATCTTTCTACGTGCAATGCGTAAGGTCCTTTCAGCCAGTTTCATAGTTAGCACAATGAAGTCTAATAAACTTGAAAGCTCGTATCCGACCTTTAAACAAAATGAAGACATCGCACGATCGATGTCTTTCTTTCGGCCATAGCCATTCTTAGGTGCTCATATTTATGCGCACGTACATACATAACATAAACTAGCATGACCATTGCCGCGTGCCATTTATTAGCAATTGTAATGAAACGCCTGTTGCAACGATAATTTAAAGTTTCTCTCGTAGCGGTGTAAGCCATTAGGACGGTGTGCGTCCGCGTCTGTGTCTCTCTTTTCTTATTTTTTTTTTTACTTCTTCTTAACCGCCAACTTCTTCAGCGTTTACAGCCAATGGCGCCAACACTAGACAACGCTCGTGAGCGGAGAGTCTAATGGCAGTGCAAATAGTTTCTATTGAATCAGTGGATCCCTATGCGGCCATCTCGCTTAGAATTTCCTGCGTGCTTTCGCGTATCTCGCGCTCGAAGGCGCCTCGAAAGCGCAAATTTCCTGGCCGCTATTTGCCATCCCATTAAAGGCAATGAAGGCGCGTCTTCTTCTTCTTCTTCTTCTTCTGCCATGAAACTGTCTGGCTGTTTGCGTGTGTACGCGGCTACGCGCTTAGAGGAGCAAAGACCTTTGCATGTACGTTACTTGCGTACGATAAACTAATTGTTTATTATACGACTATGTAATTTTGTTGCAGTCACAGTAAGTACGAGGAGATTGGATTTTAGCGTGCTTGATAAATCAATAATAATAATAATGATGATAACCTTTACTATAACGAAATACAGTTGACAGATACAGAGTAGACCAAATGTTTTAAATCAATAAGTTTGTTTAACATTCAAACATAACGTAGTACTTAAAGAATAATGACTAAGCTGGAAATCATTATAGAGGAAAAATTGTCATAAAAAAACCCTCAGCTGAAGGGTAAATCAATAAATCTCGGCAAACGACTTCGTATCAAATGAGTTTATTTCCAGTTTTACTGATAACCTATGGTGGTATATGTACTGAATCTTTTACTTCTGAAACGATGGGAGAAGACAGTCTTTTAACTCTTTGCGGCAGTGTTTCATTAACCCCATAACTACGACAGAGTTTGAGGCGCACCGGCTATATCATAGGGCAGAAAATGAATTACGATGTATTAGGAGTACAAATTAGTTCGGTCCGTTTTTTTGTGGTCAAAAATGCATTTATTTCAGTACACAATGAATGAACAGATTAATCAAAGTATTGTACATCACTGGCTACTACTTTTTTCCACCCCTTAGGTAATTTTCGAATTTCATCTCGAAAAAATGTCTCGTCTTTTGAGGCGATCCAAGTTAGCAGCCAATTTTTGTTTTCTGCGAAAGAAGCAAACCGGTGACCTGTCAAATAGTGCTGCATCCGTTGGAACAACCAGTAATCAGAAGGAGCAATGTCCGGTGAATTCGGCGGGTGCGGTAAAATATCCCGTTTGAGCGTTTTTAAATATTTTTTTACGACTTTTGCGACATGAGGCCAAGCGGTGTCATGCATAAGAATAACTTTGTCATGTGTTTGCTCGTATTTCGGCCGTTTTTCTCGTAATGCACGGCTGAAACGCATCAATTGTAGCCTTTACCGATTGCTAGTAATAGAATCGTCAGATTGTAGCAGCTCATAGTATACAACACCCTTTTGGTCCGACCAGATACACAACATGACCTTCGAATCATGAATATTCGACTTTGGTGTTGATGTTGATGTCGATGGCAACGATTGGCCGGGCATAGCGTAGTATCTTTTCTTTTTGGGGTTGTCGTAGAATATCCATTTTTCATCCCGAATCACAATCCGATGTAAAAGCTGCACTTTCTTTCCAATTAAAGCAGAAAACTAAAACCTCGCGCAAATGCTGCTTACTTAACACAAAATTTGGCATATTCAACACAGTAAAAAACAAGGTTTTTGTATGAAACTCAAAGCGATACAAACTGAATATGGTTGATAGATGCCCAACCGCTCTGGAACAACTAAAATCAGCTGCCACTATGAAATATTCATAACAGCCAGAGCTATAGTTTGAAAACGGACCGATCTAATTTGTACTCCCAATACATACATACGCTGAGAATCCAAACTGTTGGGTAGGGATGCTTTTTTGTGAAAACATATTTCAATAATCAAAAAACTGAATTTCACTGCATTAAATCAATATTATTTTTTTCTCTGAACCGAGTTACTATAAATATTACAAATTTAAAAGTGCCCTCCGTGTTAGAAAGTCAAACTCTATCAAGTACGTACGGCCATCAACTAAGGGTTGATACCCCTGTGAGGATGAATTCACAAGTAGCCGACAAAAAGGGAGTTTTCGCTGATTCAGGATCTCGTTTTCGAAATATTATACACTCACTAATAGGTGAAAATAGTTGAACTCGATCACGGGTCACTGTTTACTCTTTA
The DNA here is from genome assembly GCA_910591515.1 of Cerceris rybyensis. Taxonomy (NCBI): domain Eukaryota; kingdom Metazoa; phylum Arthropoda; class Insecta; order Hymenoptera; family Crabronidae; genus Cerceris; species Cerceris rybyensis. Next base: position 21,784,237 of record OU342790.1, read on the forward strand.
GAGGACGCGGGGACCTGATACCGAGACGAGTAAGGAGAGAAATTATTTCCACTTCAGTGACCAAGAAGTACAACGTCCGTGGCGTGTTGTCAAAATACACTCGGCTGATTTCGGCGATCGTAACCGACAGATATCCTTCCCGAATCACAACAATAAGACATTTCGATGCTCACCTCACCTTGCTATCAGTTCCCCCGCGACCGCCGAGGAGTAACCAGTGCTCCGTGATCGGGTTCAACTATTTTTACCTATTAGTGCGTGTATTATATTTCGAAGACGAGATCCTCAATCAGCGAATACCTCTCTTTTTATGGGCTACTTGGAAATTCATTCTCACAGTGGTATCAACCCTTACTTGGCGGCCATACGTCTGTTCTCAGCAACCAAAGCACTTTCACCGTAGTCATTGTAAGTCTATTCTCAGCCATTAAAGCAAAGAATCAATACGTTTTTGAGATACATATAATTTTTATTAAGATTTTAATAGGTTTGTTTTAAGTGCGATTACACATATCGTTTTTAATAAAAGACGACCTTAAAGAGTTAGAAACAAACGAGATAATTGCACCGTCGACGTCGGGTAATTTATTCGACGTAGCAACGTGTGACCAGACTCATTAGCTTCGATGAATATTATAAACACGTTCTAAGCGTAGACCTTGCAAAATGCCAGGGTGGGCCGTTCATTTTCTCAGGCAGGAAGGGGAGCAGGTATAATTTGAACCGATGCCACGCCTTCCGCAGCTTGTATACCTTGACTGCACTGCCAATTGCTCAGTAGCGTTAATAATGCCGTAGCGTGAAGTATAATAATTACTATATTACAATTAGCCAGCAACGTGAGTCGAACGTGCACCAACCAATCGCGCGAATTCTCCACCTTCTCCCCTTCCATGCGCCTTTTCCATGACTTTAAAGTACTTTCCTCAATACTTGATGGAATTCGCTCGACGTAAATATTTAACGGGACAACAATGTCAGCGCAACGACGTTATACCTTCTATTTTTCACTTTTCGGCTTTGACTTTTCTGATCAGTTTATCTATAATACACACATTTAGGTAAATTGTGAATCATTAAATGACATTTTAACACATTACCTCCCGGCATTATTTCTAAAAAACCTTTTTCTGGTACCAGGACAAATTGAAAATAAACAATAATATATTAAATGCTTTTTAGATTCAGAAATTTGAACAACTTTTCATTATCAAAATTATAACTAATTAGAAATTATAATATAATTCAATAGTTTCTAAAATGATAATATATTTTAATAATTTTGGTAAATGGATAAATAAATAGCTTAATATTTTTTATTGCAATGAAATTTTTGGAAGCAATCTATCCTTCTTTCCAGTATCATGAATTTCTACTTGGTGAATTGTTGAAATCATCGTTACTTGTTTAGTTTCTTTGGTTTGCCACACTTGCAATAATACTTCTCCTTGTCGGCGATATATAAATTCATTTACATTCAATTTTGGTTTAACATATAAATATATGTAACTGTATTCAAAATACAGTTTAAATTCACTTATAAGTAACTTATCTTATAAAGGCTTATTTAACAAAACGCAAAAATACGTGCACACGGGACGTAATGTGTTAACAGAGACCTATCAAAGGTGGCAGGGTATTTTTTACAGGCCTATTGATTAGGATTGCGAACCTTTAGCTTCATGCCCACCATAGTCATCCGGAATCATTATATTCACGTTGCATCAAACACCGTTTAGAAATTACACATTGTTTTAACAACCAAAGAAAAAGTGACCTCATTGTTGACGCGATAAGTATGAAAAATGAGCATACGACTTCAAACACCCTTTATCCAAGTGCTGGTAACATCCGCAAGCTTGCAACTCTGTGTTCTTTGTATACTTTCCAGCAAAATATCATCGCGTCATGTTTGAGCGTCGCGTAATCGCATAAAAGCAAGTCTACCTCCCTCTGATCGTGAGATTAGTTGGTAGAAATATCGTTACAAGCAGTCTCGCGGCTTTGAAGACAGGCGTTCTCCAGGATTGACAAGCGACAAACTTTCCCGGAGCCGATTTCCCATTCCAAGCTATCTCTCGTCTGCTTTCCGATTAGCGCGCCGCGCGAACGATAAATCGCTCGAAGCCATTTGTAGCTTCAGCTTCCCTTGATGCATCATGTATGTGCATCATGTGTGCAAGCATACGGTTGTCATTATACATATCCACGCGAATATATGCGTTTGTATCCGCGGTACATGCGCAGGGAGGACGTAGGATTGCATCAAATGTAAACAACCATGGGCACACGGTATCGTCGATAATTAGCGTAATCACCTGTAAACAGGTAGTTTATCCTGCCATTATGGATTTACCACAGCGCAGATGGCTAATGAGTAACATCGGCCAACCTCTAACGGATTCCGTCTCGATGGGCTTAGCTTTATCCCTTCGTAGAAACTTGTCTCCCGTTGTGATTATTCACGCGAAATAGATTCGCCCGAGGTAACTATGGTCCCTCGTTGATATTTAATCGCATGCTAGACACAAGTACAAAGTGGAATCAATGGATGATTGATGATTCAGGTGGACACACATTTGTAGATCCTCGGTGAATGATAATCAGTCGCGGAAAAACTTTAATTCAACGACGCTAAACCAAATTACAGAATCATTTTTCATCAATAAACCTATGATACTATGCATTTCAATTATTTCATCATGTCAACATGGTAAACCATTGAGTTTTGTTTAAATGGCCTTTCACAGTAAGTCCATTCCACGTTTGTATAATTAAAAAAAAGAAATGTGGAATGGAGTCACTGTGAAAAGACATTTAAACAAAATTCAATGGTTTACCATCCTAACGTGATGAAATAATAGAAATAACTCTATTCCACGGTTATAAAATATTTAAAAAAAAGAAACGTGAAATGGAGTTACTGTGAAAAGACATTTAAACAAAATTCAATGGTTTAACATCCTAATGTGATGAAATAATAGAAATAACTCTATTCCACGGTTATAAAATTTAAAAAAAAGAAACGTGAAATGGAGTTACTGTGAAAAGACATTTAAACAAAATTCAATGGTTTACCATCCTAACGTGATGAAATAATTGAAGTAACTCCATTCCACGTTTGTACAATTTGAAAAAAAAGAAACGTGGAATGGAGTTACTGTGAAAAGACATTTAAACAAAATTCAATGGTTTACCATCCTAACGTGATGAAATAATAGAAGTAACTCTATTCCACGGTTATAAAATTTAAAAAAAAAAGAAACGTGAAATGGAGTTACTGTGAAAAGACATTTGAACAAAATTCAAGGATTTAACATGCTATCGTGATGAAATAATTTAAATGCTTAGGTGTCATAGACATATTGATAAAAAATGATTTTGTGATTTGGAGTTGTTGAAATAAAGTTTTCAAAATTCATCTTGGGAGATTGGAAAGTTCTTAATACCGGGTTGAACGGCATACCTTATTGGAGGAATTTTTATCGAAAGTTTGTCGTGAAACCGTAGACTTTGGCGAAGGGCCGGCATTTTAAGATGACCGTAGGTAACTTCAGCTTGGGCCCACGAGTCTCCACGAATGACTTGGGTGACGAGCCGGCAGTGTGCCCTCCGGTTTCATTGCGGCGCCGTGGCCGATTCGAAGACTGCGCAAGATTAAATTTAATCGAAATTGCCGTCTTGAATTTCTTTCACAGACCACACAGGTGTAATGTAATCTCATACTTCGGTCGAATCTTTCTTATCTTTCTTGCTTCCTTCTTCTTCGCTACAGCAGGATCTTCCCATTCTTATTCTGCATATTTATCCTTTATTTGGCGATCTTTTCCCGTCTTCTCGTAGCTTTCAAAATTTCAATGATTACCTTAATTACATTTTAAATGACGAAGTCGAATGAACTTTATCAATTTCATTGAAATTTTGAGAACCGTGGAGTTCGACAGAGAAATAAGAATAGCCGATTAATTGAATTAACCACACAGTCCTGTTGAAATTTAGTTGAATGAAACGATGGATAAATCCTTTTGGAAAATACTCGTTTCAAAATGTCTCTTCATTATATACATAACATAATATTATCCATTTTTCCGATTACAATATTTTCTCAATGTTTAGCTTTCATTTCTTTCAATCCAACTATTGAAAGTCGATTTCTCGTATTATACATTCAATTTTAATATATTGAACATTTTATCGTGTGTGGAAGGGATTTTTATGATTTCAGCAGATCCATACTTTTGAATTTTGTATTTGAAACCAAGAATATAATAACCGCTTTAAATCATGATGGGACATATTAAATTCTCTGATTACAACCTTCTATTAACTACAGTAATATGAATTTTTTCGAATAACAGTTACGTATATTCCAAGCGAAAAGTTTTCGAATTAGTTTGTAAATCATTGACTACTACGGTTCATCCAGAATCTTGTTGAACATCCACTGTGGGTGGTTGTCTAAAAGAAGGTCAGAAAAAGGCAAAATCTTTGCACGAAACACGAGCACCCCATATTCTTCAAGGTCATATGCATCGGGTCTATCCTAATAGGCATCACTTGTTTGACTTCCTTTGTTCAGATATCATATGGAATCTTATCCAACAGTACGTTCCATAATTTTGTTCAACTTAAAATTACCATTACGAATAGAAAATTTCTAAAAAAAAAAAAGAAACAACTTCATTATGTCTGCCAAAAATCTTTTCATGCTAGAATAGAAATTGATTAATTTCTTGTAGCACTTGACAAAAACGATAATTTTGTATTTAAATAGAAATTTATAATACATAAAAATATTATTCCAACTGCATTCGAAATGGAAATCGGGGGTGCATTCCCCGTCAATGACAAGTAGTTTCATCGCAGTCTGTACATTAATCCAGCACCGCGTAATTATTGATTGCATAGCGGCACACGAGGGTCCAATAAATGATCCTGTCTGCCCATAGAGACACATCCGAATCCCCCATAGAAACGCATCATGGTACCTGCGGGTACACATAGAATCATGTCCATTGTATATCACATGAGCGTAGAGACAAAAGCTGCTGCTTTGTACTGCTTAATTAGATTGAGCTTTGCGATGGGAACATCTGCTCTCTAAAATAGAGTGACAAAGAAAAGGAAAACAATGATCAACAAGGAAAACAAGAGATAGAAAGAGAGAGAAAGTAATAGGAAATATTGAAAAGTAAAAAAAAAAAGTCTGTTTAGATTAAATTATCAGTGTTTAATTAAGATCCCAAATGATGGTCGATCACTTCCTGTTGTTTTCAGTTTTGTTATCATTATTGCCGATCTCACCAGTGGTTAGGCCTCTTAACGTTAATGAAATTTACTTCGTAAAAGAAAATTATAGTTCCAGCATCGTCTTCAACGTGATGAAAGACAGAAAATAAGAAAGTGAGAGAAAAGGACGAAGGTAGAAGAAAGATAGAGTAAGCGTAAAGAGGAACAGGAAGAAACTACAGAAAGGGAACACAATAATTTCCACCCAATTACCGTCGATTCTAACGATTTGTTTGCTCACTCGAGGGTCCACCCGGCTTACGTTATAATCATCCCGAGATAATTGATATCCAATTTCGTCCTCTATCGTCCCGGCATTCCCCTACAACATGTTCTAAGGTGGGCAAATTTGGGGTGTACGTAGGATACTTTATCGCGATATTTAATGATTTTGCGATCCTCTGCACGATTTCGTAATGGACTAATACTATACTAGTACTAGTAATTCGTATCTGTCGACAATGTTGATCGAATAATGGTAATTGAAAGTTCTGTAGTATGCTTTTATTCTCTTCTTTTTCAATCTTCGCGTACGATTTTTTCGATACGGAGTTTCAAACTTAAAACCTTAATGGAATCATACGTTGTAATCCTGATTGCTCACCCATACTTGTATACGATTATTTAACTCATTTGCATCACAAACGGATATATACGCGCACTTTTTCTGGTCACTATCATCGAAACGCATTTATGCGTTCACATTGTGAGTGAATAGCAACACATACGACCAGTTTAAATTATTTATACAACATTAGTCAATTAAAGTACAATATCACTTTTTGAAATACTGTTAGACTTAATACGAAGAAATTTGATAATAAAGATATATTTTTGAATTTGTCATACGATGCAAATGGGTTAACGTAACTCATTTTCAAATACCCGCGTTGGAACCCTTAATACAAATTATCTAATTTAACAATTCACATAGCAAATTTTCCATTATAAATTTCTCATCTCCATCAGAGAAAAAATTCAAATAGGCTATTTTCCTTGCAAGAAAGCTTCGTTAAAACTGCACTTTAATGCTCCGTACCATTAAAACAATACATATTCATACAAATATGAAATATCCACTTAAAAAAAGCTAATGAACTTCTTCAGTCTTTTTCTATACTTTCCGTTGCATGAAAAAAATCAAAGAAAATGTCTCCCGCGTTATATTACTCCGAATTCTTTTCTCAGATAGAATAAAAGCATTTCATTCGCTTTGCAGCGAACACTCGGCGAAATAAAGTCGATGCACATCTTTTGTATTATATCGGCACTCTTTGCTGAAATGAAATTGAAGAATATCTCGGTGTTATATTACGACTCCTTCACAGGAGGTAGATGAACGAGGCGCACTTCTATCGAAGGGCCCGAAGAGCTCTTGCACGCGATTAACTCGACCTCACGGCGAAGCATCAAAGTGGAATTCTGCGTTCCGACAACTGGAAATCCGATCACACCTTGTCGCGTATAAAAAAAAAAACGAATAAGAAGAAGAACCGCTCGCTGGACGATCTTCCGGTGAACGGATTCTTCAAATACGTATAAGATGCGTTTCTTTCTCTTTTCCTCCCATTTTTTTTAACTTTAAAGCGGGTTTGACGAGTGGCTGACCATATTGGTAAAATTTGCACCGGCTTGTTCGACGTTACAGGATGATAAAGTGCAACCAGGGACGATGCAAGTGTTGCATGTACATACACGTTTTGCGTTTCTGTTGTCGTCAATGGTTTTTAACGTTGAAGATTTCAATGTCGATTAACCGGTTACTTTTCGATGGGAAGTTTAAAAGATCTGGGTCGATTAATCATTGACAAGTGATGGAGAAGACATAAAATATAAGATTAATATGCCATTATAAGATTTTTGGGATAACAGACTGTTATTCTCATCTTTCTGACTTTCGCTCGGGGATGCTTGTAGCCGGAAGTCCTACCTGGTTTAATATATTATTATTAACGTACAGGATATAATACGGATATGATATAGATATAAATATGTGTGCTATAGATATAATTAAACCTATAACGTAGATTACACGCGATGACGAGGTGGAAGTAATGTTGTTTTATGCAGATGAAGTGTGCGCAGTTCATCTTCATCACACGTTACAGTTTTGTCGTGGAACAACCTCCGTAAACCGGCTGCACCTGTATCGATAGGATCTTTGCATGTGATTAATTTTATCTGAAGTCATTAACTTCATATAACGTAAATGCATTACCGTGGGGCTATGGGCTGAGATGGAAATAAAAAGAAGGTCGATTTATGGGTAACTGAACGACCGGATAGTACAGGTTGATGTGAACTAATTCGTTGTTTTTATCTCTCGGAGGTAAGACTTCTCCAAGATCGTTCAATATCGATATAGAAAATGTGATAAATAGAATTATCACGAACTTTTTTTAACTGTTCGATATTACGGACGATAATAATGGAATTACAACTATATTTTTATATTAGAGTATGATTCTTCTGGAAAGTTAAATGAAAAAGTACGATTATAAAGAAACAAAGGTTATATTCTTTCAGAAGTTAGTATTTCGAATAAGGTTTTCATCTATTTAACTTAACCTCTTGACCTGCAATTTTTTTTCTGAAGAAATATGCAGACTTAAAATTAATTCCTGAAATCAACAGTTGACTTCTGATATTTCATGTAACTGAAAGTAATATTAACCTGTTAACCGGGCGTGACGTATAATTCCGTCATATCTGAAAGAAAACTCCAGTAAGCTTGTCGATTTTTTCTTCCATAAAATTTTTAAACGTAATATGTTGAACGCATTACATTTTATGTCGTTCGTATCCGATTAATCCTGTCGTAGTACTTTAGATGTAATGATATTACTTCTCACTGTAAAAAAAAATATTCCAATTTGAAACAAGTTGAACAAAAATTAATTCCCCGGTTAACAGGTTAATAATATGGAAATAATGAGACCGTTTCGTATCCGGTTGATATTTTCAATTTAATAATTTTTGAAAGGCTTCAAAATTTCCTATTCCATTTTCCGCGTGAGTACCACACGTTGTTGCAGATTAAGGGGTTAAAGGCCAGGCCAAAACCTTAATACTATTTTCAAAATTTATATTTCCAAATTGAAAATATGCAAGTTTATATTTCCTATGTCTTTATTCGACTTTCCTCAAGTAGTGTTTCTCTCTAGCAGCCTAAAGATCTAAAGTTCTTAAAAATATCATTATTACTATTACCCTGCGACTACAATTTCATCAAACCACGGAAACCCACGAGATGCAAAAGTTATCCTCATTTTATAGAAAATTATATTGTATGTACGTAGGTAAATATCGTTGCTTAAATTCGCCAAAGTTCGTTCCACGGGAAAAGAGTTTCGATTTAGCAGTTCACCAAGGACGAACCACGTGCAGGGATCTTCTAAAGGCGAGGACGAAGCTCTTCAAATCCGAATGAAACCGCGAGCGAGGATCTATATTGAGGATCTACAGCGGGTTGCATAACAATGCCGGGCAATGTTGCCTTCATGCATAAGTATCTATGCAAACCCAATAGCGATCCTGAAGAGGCAGGACGCGCGGCGAGATAATATTTTCATATGAATACAAATGGCCCCTCTCTCTCTCCTTCTCTGTCACTCGGTAGGAAATGGGACTGTCTCTTTTTAGTCGCTACACCGTATCTGCAGGGTCGCGAATGCTTTTTGTCGTAACGGGTGCCTCGACTATTTCCTCCGCCAAGAAGTTGCAGAATCGTTTTACTTTCTCCCGAGTGCTAAAAGGAAGTTTCTCCAGCAAGAATGATGTCCGCCTTTTAGTATTTAGCCTGGAAGTTTGCGGATCTCGTTGAACGCAAATCTTTGATCGTAATACACTCTTAGGGTAGTTCGTAATATTTCGTTTGTTAAAAAAAAATTACTTAAGTGTTTATTAATTTTTCTTGAAGTGTTTTGAAGATTCTATTAATAACTGTGTGATGTCTGGTTAATTCGATATTTTGCTTATAAGCTTTTTGAGTACTTATAAGAACATTGTAGGTGATGGTCTTTGATATCTTCAATTTCATCTTCATCTTTTATCGTAGAATGAGAATAGGTGCTTATATATGACTAGTTTATTTTCAAATTGGCATAATTACTTAGTCTTTGGATTTAATTACTTATTTAAAGATTTACGTTTTAATTCGCTTAAAAATATGGATACCAACTTGCGAAAAGATTTATTTGTATTTGTTATTTCAGAATACTTATGTTTTTCAGCGTAAATAATTCCGTATGGTCATTGAAAAATTATTAGTATTCATTGCGGTGAAGTTGATTATTGAATGAATGAATATGAAGGATTTATGAAATTCCTAGGTTATTATTAATTATCCGTACGCAGTTACTTTAACAGTACGTATAAAGTTTAAAATCTACGTCTTAAAAGTGATCTCAACGATGTCACAAGTTGTAATGATATTTTTCACTCTTTGTACGTATCATTTATCATGGCCTCTCCGCGACTCATTTGCATAAGTTCTTCAGTTTGTTCCTTTTAGCATATGCAATAGATACGCGCACGATAAATATGCGGTATGCAATAAATTATCTTTGCCCTCGGAACAAATGTGCTTTTGTTCTTACACATTATACTAGTCGGGAAGCCTAATTATCTCGCTGTCAATTATTTGCATCAGCGGTGATGTGGAAATTCTAATGATCGCCAGACAGGTTTGTCATTTAATACATCTGTTGGGAAACTCTCGATGCAGAGTAATATTCTATTCTCGTACCGATTTCTTTACACCTCCACGATTCGCCGGTATTTAATGGGTATTAACCGGAAATCAAGATCATACCTCTGGGAATTTTATTTATTAAGTTGCAAATAAGACGACGGAATTGAAAACTGTTGAAATTGTAGATGACTAATAATATTCTCAAGAAAATAATAATAAATATATTAGCAGTTATGTGTTTCCTTTAGTAGAGCTGTGGATTGTGAAATAGCAAATTAATAATTTATTTATTTATTTCTTGCAGTATTTGAGATATTCAAATGAAAATGTGTCTACATTACTGAAATATCACAATATACTGTTTTTCAACACTAGGTCTACGGCAGCCGTCAAATTGACGGGTTTCTACTTTTTTCAATTTTTTTTTAAATCGATAGAGAAGCAGTACAGTAAATATTTTGCGTGTATCTTATAATACACAACTTACTTAACTGACAGTATTTTTTGCAGTTTGATCCATTTTTTTTCAAAGTAGTTATTTAGTATATTGAAATATGTCAGATTTAACGGTCGTAAATCTAGTGTTAAATACCACGATGATTTTCTATTTTGCAAAATGGTACATAAACAATGTCAATATAATGGCAAATTGTAAATCGATTTTAACAATAAATTATCTCTGTACGAGAGATTTCAAAAGGAGAAAGTAGGTGGAAATATAAATTAAATCTTTCACAAATTATGATAGAAGAAAGAATTATTTATTCATTCTGCATTGTACAAATTAAAGTGCTAATTAAGCCATCAGTAAAACGTGCAACTTCAAGTAATATTCGCAAAATACCCACCTCTCGTTTTCTCCGGTAGAAACTTCACAGAGAGTACCATAACCCTGCAATTCTTCGAAGTCGAAGAATTTTAATGCAACACGCGAATGGGAAAGGTCACTGCCATAATTTTTCCTTTAAGTATCTCGACGTTTCGTGCGGAGGCAGCCAGGCAGAGGTGAAAATTTCATTCGAAGTTCTGCGGTCTCTCCAGATAACTGTAATGAAGGTACCAAGGTACTCGGAGGGTTGCGGACCTTCATGTCGGGCATACGAAGGTACTAGCTACCAATGAGAATTTCCGAGAATTTGCAAACTGCGATGGAAAGAGAGAGATAGACATGAGAAGGGAGAGAGAAATAGGGAGTAAATAAATATTCTCAGGCACGTATAACGAGATGTAAACGAAGGCCGAAGTAAAGGGTACGAAGTAAATCTGGCAGGCGAATTACAAGGTGAATATCACAGCCTGGCTACGTGTTTAGAGAGTTTTAAGTACACGTGTATGCGCAGCGAATAAAGCCGAATAAGCAAATTTCAGTTTAACGAATTTTTATCCATCCATTCTCACACGTTGTTAATGAAATTCCACCTTGCCACTGTGCTACTCTGTTACTCGTTGTCCATAGATCTGAAACTTTCCATAACATAAAATGATTTCTATATAAACAGTATATTATTCATAAAATTCTATATTTGAATTATCGTAAACATTTGATGTCAAGAAAGATCTGTAGTTTAACACATAAACTGGCTTTCATAATTGCAAAGTTATAAGAAACTGAATGTCGAGGAATGTTATATTCAAAATAAAATTTCAATTGGGAACGGGAATGCGCCTCTCTCAAATTAACTTTAATTCTATCTTCCATCGATCTTCCGGGACGCAATTTTCGAGGGGTGGAAGGGGGGTAAGTCGCCGATCGTGAGAATGCAACGCGTATAAAGAGTGAATTTTATTCCTTTAGATACAGGTAATGACAAGGCAGAAGCCATTAACCGGGAGGCTCTGCGTTCTTTCCTACTTCCTCGACGATGGTGCTGTTACAACCGGCGATTTCTTGTGACCGTTGGATTAACTAGAAGGCATTAGCGCTCCGGCTAATTGCTAGCAAGTATTCCCTTCACGGTGAGCCGAACGTTTAATCGATTTGGAGGAATCGTTTTGTAGAACCGCGAATCCTTCGATGGCTGCGTGTCTTTAGGACCATCCTTTTCGTTGATTTAATTGTACGAATTTAAAAATAGCAGGGTCATTATGTATTTTTGGAATCTAGCCAAAAATAACACTCCGGTAATTGCCATCTGCATTTTTGTGAAAATTTCTTGGCGTAGGTTTCTTTTTTAATTTGGCAAAAACGTAATGGTCGTGTCGTCTATATTTTTTATCATAGGGGAATTACAAATACGTTTTGTAAGCAGTTGACCATCTATTTTTTAATTTTCCTACTGAATCCATAACTTTTAGAACAAAGTTACATAAACAATAATTTTTATAAACAATGTTTTTTAGAATAATTACCAGTTTTTGTATAAAGTAAAAGAAACTCAAATATAGCAAAAGTATAAATGTTCTAAACAAATATTAATCCTATAAACAACAGTCGGAAATTCTGTCTGACTTATACCAATACCAGTCGTCAACAATAAAAAATTACTAAAAGAAGAGAATTTCTATTAGATTGTGCATTAAATAAATTCAAATTAATCAACTAATCCGTTGTAACTGATCCTCTTGAAAATATTCATCTTCTCCATGGCAAGAGATGTATTTCGATCCATAGACTGAGTCGACTTCAAATTTTTCCACTAATATCTCTTTAATAACGTAACTTTCGACTTTGCAGAACAAAGAGCAAGGTCGAAAGTCTTGTAAACGCGTCCTTAAACGCTGTACACAGTACTGTTGGCAATATTGACGGATAAAGGCGCCGAGTGAAACGAGGGCTCCGCAGCTTCTCTCAGAAGGTCGAAAGAAGCCGAAGTAATAAGAGCGGCCTAAACTCCGTGAATCCTTTTATTAATCCGCGTGGCGGGATTGGATTTAAAGCCTCTAGCCGACAGCGCCGACCCTCTCGTTTTGGCCCTCGATTCTTTTTTCCTTCGAGGTTCACCAAGAGCGAGAGGAATCCACGAGATTCGACAAGTTTTGCTCTTCGACCGAAACTGTACAGTTCAAATTGCACATCGTTGTACGGTGAATTAATTCGGTGAAATTTGCAACTGTACTTCGATTAATTTCAAGTGATTTATTCTATGGTCGTGTACTAGCTGTATCCTTCTATTTGGTTAATTAACGCTGCATTCGTGGGACAAGAAACATTTCTATTTCCTTTTGCGATGGATATTCATTTATGGAATATTTTGTTTTTTGATCATAATTTATTTTGGGCTTACCACTGATCGCGAGAGTAATGCATTTTATGTCCTAATTGGCACGGTATTATTGACGTTAAGAGGACTTTAGATTGCATTAACAAGTGACAATTGAGATGATGGAAACTGTTTTGTTGTTTAAAAAGAAACTGTATTTTATACGTAGCCAAATTATGAATATTTATAGTTTTCATCTTTGCTAGAGATTTCACCCGATTGGGATGAAGTTCTTGCGTAAAAGTTGTGTTTACGGAGGGCAAATTGCTTAAAAGCAAATCGTGGTAAGATGCATGTTGACAGACATTAAAAGAATATGGAAACCAAAAGACCGTGTATCATCAGTATGCAGAACGTGCCAATAAAAATGCAATGGGAAGAGATTTCTGGTTAATTAGATATTGGCAAACCCTATTTATGTAAAATCTGTAAATCATCGTACCGGCATGTAATTAAAATTACAACTTTGCAATTGACCAGTACACTGCAATTACATTTCAGAAACATATTAACGTTAATTATAATGCGATCCCATAAAAGACTTAATAACATGTGCAGTTTAAAAGAAACTACTACGTGAGTAATAATCTCGTTGTTACGATGGACGTCCACTAAGAATGATCTCCTACAACGACGAAAAATTACCATGACATTGAGTTTGCAAAATACGACAAACCTCTCTTGTTTCTTTTTACATTTTTAAATTTAAATTACTTCATTCCCGATGACAAGCGAACTTGAAAAAACCGTCCATATTAAGAGTGCAATTAAATTAATTTTTTACCATCCATTCACTTGAAATGAAAAGTACACCATTTTATTGTTTCCCTTTTTGTCTTACAACAGAGCAAAAAAAGTTCCTATCAAAGTGAGCCTATACATATTCCCCTAAATTCGCTACGATCCACAAGAATCCAGTAACGCTAACAATCCTCCAATCGAACGGTATCTTTAACCCTTTCGCTACGAAGGGCGTAATTATACGCCCTCGAAGAATGAACATTCATATATGAAGAGCGTATATATACGCCCTCGAAAAGTGGGCGCTCGGTTACGAAGAGCTTATTTTAAATAATAAGTTATATGATTATAAATTTTTATATTTTAGAAAATAAAATGATATTACTAAATATAATAAATTTCATTGTAAAATTTAGAGAACAAGAAACAACTTGTAATTACTTCGTAGCATTCCGTACCTCAGTGTCGACTAGTCTGTTATGCGTTCCGTACACAGCGATCATATTTTGCCACAGGCGCGCCGTAGCGAAAAGGTTAACCAGAGAAATCGCGACAGACTCTTGAATTTCCAGCACAAGAATCAGTCTGGTTCGAAAAGAAGAGTCATCGGAAGCAACGACAGTTTGTTCAGTGACCCATAGTAAGCACACGAGGGCCAGGTTGGCCCTGCAGTCGTGAGTCACGGCATTTAAGCCCGTAGAAACGATAAACTGCCGTGTCCTCGGCCTCTGCCAAAACTTGCCCGAACGAGGAAGCTTCCTGCATTCTTATTGTACCTCCTTCTTCCGTTTCTCTTGGTAGAAAAACCATACGGTCTGGCGAGCATGTCTGGTGGGCAGTGAGTAGGCGCCAGGGTCCACCCCTTTCCGCAGCCCCGACCGGTGTCCCGGTAGTCTTGGCCCGTTTCACCCCCTTCCTTTTCTCCATGGTCGTTAGAGCGAAAACGTTCTCCATTAACGCCTCCTCTCTTTTTTTTTTTCCTTTTGTCAGTTGGCAGACGCGGCCGCGCCAAAGCGATATTAAAAACTCCCGCGCGTTGCAATAAAGCTAACTGCTTCTCGCGCACATAGGTTTCTCTCACATTTACCCCTCGTCGCGTTCGTTTCGCGCTTTTTTTTCCCCGCTCTCTTTCGAAATCTTGACTCCCTTCTGATCGCTGACTTTAACAACTCGACGCTGTTGTAAGTTGGTAGACGGATTTTGATATTAAACTTTGGCCTCCTTGGGGATCTGAAGTACCTGAGGGTTGGAGGGTTGCTCTTTGGTGATTGTATGGTAGGTATTGCTTTCTTGTACGATATTTGTGTAAGTTTCGGTGTACTCGAATATTACAAATAAATTGATTTAATCTCACGAATTAGATTAACAATGGGGTAAAAGATGTAGTACTTAATCCTTTCAATACGGCGAAAAATCCAGTCCGAGTGCGCCCCATTACCGGGATCAGTTATTTCTCCTCCAAGCGATTATTAGATAAAATAATTTTTATGCCGAAAACTGAGCAACCTTAACAGTTGTCGCTTGTTTGATTAGATCGGGGATGATCGAGATGAGAAATTTATGGACTCAGAACGATTGAGAATCAGTTTGGAGGCCCAACTTGGCGTTATTTTCTGCCCTAGATGTTTTTCAGTAACTGGAACATATGTTGTCCCAGCCGTAATATCAAAAATTTTTCAGACTGGGACAGCACATGTCCCGTCCGGTGCAAAAGGGCTAAATTCTATGATGTATAAATAGTTTAACAATTAGAGAGAATTCCAGATTGAAGTACCAAAGTACCTGTACCATTTGTCGTTTCACCGAGCTCGTAAAGAGACATATTTCTCGTACAAACTACACGTGTTACAAAGGGTAGTCAGTCATTGCGAGCGATTTATTACCATTCCTCGCGTCTCATAGTTCTCCCTATATGCAACGACAGGGATGAGCAGATGAAACGAGAATCGAAGTCGCGCAAAAGCGACGCTGGAAGAAATTGTCTTTCTCCTCCGTTTATTCTGAGAAGAAGGAGAAAGGATACGAAGATGGTAGGTGGTAAGGATGACGACGATACGGCGAAGGACGAAGAGAAGGATAAAGAAGGAGGAAAGAGGTGGAGGCTACTTTCGCTCGACGGAAGAACCGCGCCGTGGAGTGGAGTGCCGGATATAGAGTGGCGGAAAGGCAAGAACTCTATTGCTTTGCTATAGAGACCCAAGGAGATGCGACTCTCTGGCTGCTGGTTTCGTGCCGAGCTTTGATATCCACTATGGCACAAAGAGTTGTCGCCCCAGCCTCTCTGTGTGTAATGTAATTGCGTGGATAGGTACGTACCTATCTACCTTGGGTACCCTTCCTCTTCGTTTGTCCGCGAACCGAGAAGTTCCATGTATTTCACAAGCGACAGTCTTCGAACGTGTGTCTTGTGCACTTCATGGCGCGTAAGAGCTTTCGAAATAAAAGAAAATTCCGTCCTCCAGGGAATTGGTGTCGCAAGCACGAGGTAAAATGTACCTCGTCGGTCCACGTGTCTCTTTGTGCATGGCCTGCGAAACGAGGTGGGAAGAGAGAAGAGCCGTTCTTATCATCGTCCGGGTTTTAATGAAAGTGCTTACTAAAAATTCCAAGCGCGAGGATCAAGAAACGTTTTAGCCGCTCCTTGCCGCCGGGAGGGACGTGGGAGCGTTTAAAATTATTGTCACCGTCGTAGCTTTGACAAGAAATGCTTCTTTCCCGACGATACGAAATGAGTTTCTTGAGCGCACTTTAAATTAATGCACGTGCTGACTGGAATTTTGCTTTGCGTTATTTCGAAAGAAAAAGAGAAGAAGAGATTACTTTTCGCGGTGCATCGTTTCATTGATTGATGCGACATATGATGTTTAATTTTATTCTTATGAATTTAAGTAATAATTAATATACATATTTATGTTGTGCGAAACTTGGAATTTCTTCTGTTCGATTACTTGGAATAATGTTAGAAAAATTGTATTTTTGCGGAACCAAATTTTATCTTGAAATGGAAATGGAATAATACATGTATATATTCAGGAAACATTTCTCTGTGGCTTGAGCCCCGTATATTTAAATACATCAGGAGAGATGGAAATGTATTTAGACGACAGCTCTTCTGAAAGGAAAATAATTTGACATATTTTAAAAGTTGAAATATCGCTCGAACTTCTAAAGCCGCCCTCGGCTTCTTCGCTCCCAGAGCTCGGCTGAAAGAAGGAGGGTGATGAGGTTGCGGTAGGAGGTGGCGCGCCTCGAAGATGGTGGTGCCAAGTAATTTTAAAGCGATTTTTACCGAAAGAAGTTTACATTAATTGAAGGCTTACCAAAGCACACCGAGGCGAGTTACACGCCTTCTCTTCTTGGCTTCTGTACAAAATATCTCCACGATTTTTTGTAACTAAAACTTTCTCTTCCCTTCTCCCATCGAGGAAAAGACTAACCGGTAAATGGTATCGGTTTAATAATAGCTCGAGTGCTTTTGTTCGAAGCGCTTTTACGAGAAAAAAAAGGACGATATTTCTTTCGTCGCATTTGCTACGAATAACCGCAGCATTTGCGTTCCAAAAGAGAACAAATTAGTGCGATTTATCCTCCGCCACCCTCGTTTCACCCCAATTCTCCAATTACACTCGGCAGAAATGTTCCTTGGTGCGACAACATTTTAGCAAGAAAAACATTTATTCAATCACGTAAAAATACTTATTCAAAGACGTTAGAAAAGTTTGAGCAACGGACGGTCGAGATCGAAGAAAACGAATGGTCGAAAAATTTCCATCGGCGCTGTCCGAGCAACAGCCGTATTTAGAGAGGGTGCGGAAGAGAAGCGCGGTTACCGTGGCTTTATCCTCATTCCGGTAGGGGCGTAAAAATAACGAACGAACTGTCTAGGTGAGCGCTTTCGCGGGTGGCGCCCCGGGCTATGGGAATCGGCTCTGCAGCCCAACCACCCCCTTCTCCGAGTTGGCCCACCCCCACCCCACGAAGCCGTGTACGCGGCCCAGCATGAATATTGCCAATTTACGGGTGGAGGAACGTACGGTTCTCACCTAACCTCGCTCCGTTCTCGTTCGAAGCTACGTACCGTACTCTCACCCCATCGCGCCACTAGCTACCCTGGCGCCCACCCTCTTGCACCCCCTTTTTCTCGTTTCGTACCTCTCCTCCATTTTCTCTTTCTCCCAGAGAAAAGAGTAAAGAAGCGAGACGAAGCGAGGGGATGAAACGACCGAAGGCAGAGAAAGAGAGCGAGGCAGCCGCTTGACGCGATATTGGAAAATGGCGTCGATGTGTGCGGAGGGTAGTAGGTAGGTGGAGGAGGGTGGTTCTCTCGCGCGTTCTCTATCTCACCCTCTTTCTCTTTTTTCCTCTCTTTTCTCTCTCACACTCTACACCCCCTGCTACCAGGAGAGTGGGGAAAAATAAAATAAATTGCTCAACATATCCAATAAGGTGGCAGAGCCGTTGCCCGGGCGACGCCGACTCACTACTCTCCTCTATGCTTTCCAGAGAACCGAGAGATGTTCTTCCCTCTCCTCCCTTATACTCTTTATCGTTCGCCTCGCTCTTTCTTTTTCCCTCTCTTTCTCCTCCTTTTTACTATCCACCCTCTTGGTCCCTCTTCCTCACCGGATCTCTCTCGCGTGCCATAACTTCCCGTGGAGTTCGACGACGCCAGAGAAGAACAGAACCGGGAAAGAAACGAGTCCGTGCAGGACCTGCGCGTCCCTCGGTTGTCTCTTTCTTCCTATCTTCCTTCTGCCTCACCCTACCCTTCTTCTCTTCTCTTCTCTTTCCTATCTCCTTTCCTTCCCGCCGCCTCTCTTCTCTGCTTCTTTTTTCGGTGCCACCGCATAATACGCGCACGATAGCGAGGTATTGGATCGCCGGGACCTCCCTGTCGATATTACCATACATATAGGATGGCCTGTTACAACCCTCCCTTCTTCCTGCATCGAGATTCGCCATGAGATTTATCCAGCTTACCTATGTACAAGTGGTTGCATCTTCGACGATCCTGGAAGATCTATTTTCAAAATAATCTACCAGCTTTCTTCGAACAATTGTACCTTTATACTTTTCCAAGAATTTAATGATCATAATTTCTTTTCGTCAAGTTTGCCAATGATTTTGATTACAATTGCATGAGTAATTTCACATGCCTTTATAATAAGTGCAGCTTATATCAAGGGCCATTTGTCAAATATTATAAGGATTTTTAGCAATAATGAACTACATTAACACCACTAATATTGTCACCCACAACTTCATGCCACTCTTGAAATGAAGCCCCTTAAGAATACCAACACACTACCCTTAGCATTCATACATACCTTCCTGTACCTAATTAGCCGCACATCCCATATCGATTGAAAGTAATAGATACAACTTAAGCAAATGGTGCCTATAATTATGCACCTACCACCGTCAATTGCTCTAACGATACCAATAAACATAATACTTAACCCCGGTTCTCGTTACGGAGTCATTCCGTGGCCAGACAATCTCTCCAATTCATCATGACATCACTCGTTCCTAATTATCCAAGAATTCTGTCATGCATCGTCCCCAACGAAAGTCCTTAACCATTAAACACACAACATCGACACCTTCAAAAGGAGGTTCATCGTTGAGGAAGTCTCTCTATTAAACGTTTTTAAAGTTTTAACGTGTCCACTTGCCGATGAAACGCGTTAAATTCCAACAATGTTGTTACGCAACGAGAACGCACGGGCGTACGCACATACTGCAACCAAATTGCCGGCCGTTCCTTTTTGCCCCGTTGGAAAAATTGGCAAAGGCAGTCGGTACCGGCGCGGTACGCCTCCTCCTGCAATATGTAAAATAATGACGGCCGCCTGAAAGGAATGCATAATGAGAGATATCTCCCGACGTGCACCAGGTCCGAGGCTCCCCTCCACCCACGTGTCTATCAGCATACGAGTATGCATTATCGCTACGATGTACTCGGCTACCGCCGAGAAATTTCATGGAAATTTCGAAATCAGCCCTGCCTCGTTCGTCTTGCATCCACCTTTTCCGGACGATCGCGGCGTTATTACCAGCGAAGAAAATATGCATATTGTATTTACATTCTGTATCGGGGAAAAATGTGGCTCCAAGGAAATTCTCAGTTTCGTTGCGCTGCGGTTGGTTGGGCAAAGAAACTGCTGAAATCTATGGATGGCATATTTTTGGTATTAAAATTAAAGTTTGTATACTAGGAATTTGTTAATCAATTTTTAATCATTACATTGCAAGGTTAAACGTATATTTCTGAATACTTTGATAAATAAGAATTCTACTACTTTCATACCACGATATTCCAAACAGAGGTTTATGGACGAGAAAAGAATTCCGATACACTTTCGACCGAAAGGGGTAGGAAAAAGTTTGCAGAAAAATCAGGAGTCATTACACCGTAGCTTACGGCGATATTTATTCGCAATATCGTAACATCGAATTGGATTGCGGCGGAGATCGCAAATTCAAGACATTAGCATGGCGGTACGTTGCTGCGGGGAGGCAAAATGAAAAAAGTAACCGAGAAGCATTCGAGTAAGGGTGGCCCCAAACCACGCCTCGTACGTGAGGCATGCGTTCAAGATACTCCGTTGGATAAAGAATGCTTGCTTCCGATTGGTCTCTGGCCACCTACCCCCTCGTGCACCCCTCGATATACGTACTTAAGGCTTCTATGTGGGTGGATGCGGGTACACACGTTCCCTTGCTGCTTTAAAACTTATATGGTTTCATGTGCCACGTACGTTAATACGCACATACACTTCAACGTTTTTGCACGTGTCTCGAACCTATGAGAATATATGCGTGCAAGTAAACACGTGAGTACAGGTATGCACGTATGTATCTGTATATACATAAACGATGTCTCTCACATGAGCATCGTGCTTCTACCCTTTGGCGAAACTATCGTTCGCAAATTCTCGGCTATCTTCTTAAGAGAAACCATTCTACGAAACTAGCCGAAGGCGGAAAAGAAACGATACACTCCCTTTCTTCGGCCAAACTTCGTACGTGCTCGAGGAAGTTGTACGTGTGGAATCTGCGCAAGTCAGCCACCCTCGTGTGTTAGACTCCACCCTGGCAATCAATCAAACCCTCCTACCACTGCTTTTGATGTACGAACGAGAAGAGCCAACTGAAGCGGCTTTTTATCGCTGAAAGATAAACCTTGATAGGGGAACATCGAATGGGTCGCGTTCGATGGCGCCTCGGGAGAAAGAATTTTTTTTATTTTACCGATCATACGTGTTTTTAGTTTGGGACTCTATGAATTGACAAAGCGTTAGCGTACAATTGGCTAGCTAAGAAAAGAGGATGGAGTAATTGTAATGTAAAAAGTCTAAGCTCTTATCATGTACCGTAAAGTGAAAGAAAAAAAATTCATCTCTGTTCATTCATACTTGGTTTCCTTTTTATAATAAAATTTGTCCTGCATCGACAAAGTTAAAGCAGTGTCTGAGAAGAGGGTAGTGGGATAGTAGAAATCAGAAAACCGCGCACAAAGCTCTACAATTAACTTCACAGATACAATACCGAGCAGACCATCGTCTAACCCATAGTTAACCCCCATGAATCTGCCATGAACAGCATTAATCGAGTAAACGAAAACGTATCCCTTTACGAGTACAATTTCGGGACACTCGTGAGATCCGCTACGGCCAGCAATTCCTCGAGTGGTCCAATCGACGTCGCTCGTTTTCGCGTGCACAAAGTCGCCGTCTCACCTGAGGGTGAACACTCGAGGAAGCCTCTTTCTCCTTCCTCTTTCCCCTTTCCTTCGTTCTCGGCAAGGGGAGGTCGAAAAGAGGAAAAAAGCGATGAAAGAAGTGGGCAGGTAGAATCTCGTCGTTGAAGTAGTCGAGTGGAGTTGAGTGTGGAATGGAGTGGCCGAAGGCACATGGGCAAGCCCTCTCTTATCCGTCTCGAGCTGAAAATCGATAGCTGGAAAAAGGGTTAAAATCCACCCCTGCTGCCGTGGGCCGCGAAAGAACCTGACTCAGGGACGAACGCTCGGTAGGAGAGGTAGGGAGGTGACGGAGGATGAGGATGAGGAGGATGAGGAGAATGAGGAGGAAGAGGTGGTTGGTGAGGCACCACGACCTCGGTGGAACGAGATTTACATACCTACCCGGTGCCTACTCTTTCAGGGAGCCCCTTGTTAGCCCAAACTTGCCTCGTCTGCGCGATCCCGCTAGCTTTTACCGCGCTCAAACATCGCTGGTCGTTAGCGAGGAAAAACTCCGCGGAAATGGAAGTTCGTAACCCACGATTCGCGAGACGACAAGATCCAAAGGAAGTCCGGCGAACTTGAAATTTCGGCGAAACTTCCTCGACGCAAGATTTTTCTGTGGGAAGTCGTTTCTCTTGGAGGGTTCTGTACTGAATTTTCAAAGTCGGAATTGTCTGTGAACATACTTGGTGAACAGTTATCGGTAGACTCCGGATTTTTATGCATTTATGACAAAATGGATACGGCTAAAATATACAAAAAGAGCATAATATAAAAACATATCTAAAATATCCAAAGTATGGTATTCGCTGTAATATTTAACGAGTGCAACAAATCCCTAAATAGGTTTTCCTAACTTAGGTGCATTTGTTAAAATTGAAATTTGCATAAACATCCGGAGTCTAGTTATCGGTCTGTGTATGTTACAAATACTTATAGTTGTGATTTTGCAGCGGTGGTATTATGAAATGTAGATTTCGTTGTTGACCTCTTACAAATTTCGTAAATAAGAATAATTTATTGTGCATTTTATTTAACACGTTGAACTCTACTATTATTAACCCCTTGCCGTACAATAACGAGTGTTGCTCGTGACGCGATAAATGGAATAGTCAATTTTGTAATGCTCCAAAAATTATTAAATTAAAAATATCAGTGGGTCCTGATAAAATAAAATTAATTCTGTGCTATTCAATATTGCATTAAGTCATATACTATATTCGAAATTAGGGGTTAGATTGTTATTTCGATAATTAATTCAAAGTCATTGCACATTCAGTCACAAAAGAAATGGCACGGGAAGGGGTTAAATTCTAACCTACTATTAAATTTACATTTTTGTAAATCAAAAACTTTAAAGATAGTTACCGCAAATATTGAGATATTCAGTATGTCCAAAAATGTATAAATATTTCCAATCAAAAGTTATATGAAATTTCATTGAATTCAATAGCATTGGTCACCGGCGACTCCCATGGCAATCAAGGTGTTAATCATAAATTAAGTTATTTTTCATAACGGTACAATTTTCATAATTTAATATTCTCTTGAAATTGTTCTTAGTAGGAAGGATATAAATCTTTTTTCGTATCAACGAATAGATAACGAAGGAGATAGAATAAAGTCGTAGTTCGAAAACGCCGTATGTACGCGCTTCACGAAAGTTCGTGGAAAATTGGAAAATAATAAATTGCCAAACTACTTTAAAGAAATTAGCGGGGTCCGCCCGGATGCTTTCCGGTGGAGTTCTGTTTTTTTTTTCTTCTTCTTCCGTCGTTGCTCGCGTAAACTTCCGTCCTCGTTGATATTGATTAATTTGCTTAAAAAGTTCCCGGCTGCATCGGCGCACGTTCATCCTTCTCGTTTTCCTTTTTGTCCCGGTATTTTTGTTTCTCATCTACGTGAGTCTAGAACGGAAAACGTAAGGCTGGCAAATATTCTGGAATGCAGCTTCGAAACTGAGAAGTTCCTATGAGCAGTCGAAGCAACCTGAACATTGCTACATTTTCTTTTCTTCTTTGTTTTCCTCGTTAATGCGACTTTAGTACAATACTTACTATTCTCTTTTCCGACGAAAACAAAGCCATCCAAATTTGAAAAAAGAAAACACGTTAATGCTCATCAATTGGAAATGGCTTTGCATTAAAATATTCCAATTGTTTAAATTCGTTTGTTTACTTTAACCCTTTCGGGACGGTATTCAAAAAATTGTTTAAAAAAACAGTTTGTATAATAATTTTAATGTGTGGTATAAGTTAAGATAAAAATCATAAATAAAATAATTTAAAAAAATAGGGGGACAGCTGGGGAGACTGGTAAACCATTGTACCATCTGTACTTTTTGTTGGTACATATTTGTACCAACAGTCCTACAAAACCATACAATTCAGCAAATTATGAATTTGTTTTATTGTACACTTCAAAAGATATATACAATTTATGATACAGTATGATAAAGCCTAAAACAATTTTTGCATAAAGGTATATCGCATTGCTTTTATACATAAAGATAACTGTTCAGATATTTTTAAACTTATGTGGTACCTATGTGTACCAACCGTACCGAAAGGGTTAAAGTAATTTAACCCTTTGAGGACTAGCGACGTATATATGTGATTTGGGAAAAAACTGGATATAGTTTATCGATACATGTATATGCGATTAGATTTGAAATATTTAAATGCAACTATCGGAATATCATTACACAAATAGTAATTTACAAAGACTATGTATTAACACTCTGACTTCCTGATAAAAAAGGTGGCTTTTCATCGCGAAAGAAATATCTCAATATTCCAAAAACTCTCCGCCCGAAAAGGCCTAACAATGCAGATAGGTGTCACTCAATATATTATCAATCAACATATTATATTTTAACCGGCTAATTACCATATTATTGAATTTCAAAAAGAAAAAACTTAGACGATCCGTCCGTCCTCTCCTGTGTTTCCTTCAATTTCTACGATACCACGTGCTTCGTACTGAGAAAGAAAGACGCAATCGGCTTATGGTAATGTCAGGATAAAAATACACCTACCATCCATTGTTCCACACTCGGTGGGATTTGTTCTCGTACGCAGAATATAAAGGAAAGTACATGAAACAAAGGAACAGAACGAGAGTCTTATACCCCTTTTCTGCCGAGATAAAATTGCTCGACAAGGATGTACATTAATCAGCTTGTCACAATTCATTCTGAATCCAATCTGAATAATTCTGCATAAACATCTCGATAGATTGAGAATATTTTTACATCTCTTTTTTTTTTGTCCTCTTTTAATTTCGTCTCTCCTTACTATAGACTTTCACGTCGGATTATCAATTAACGATTTAAATTAATGATTATCTAAAAATCTACTTTCCATTCGAAGCGCGAGGTGTTTTTTTTTCTCTCTTGCCTCATTAAGGGAAGCAATGCATCCGATGCACCCAACGCGTGCGCTCGTATGTGGATGCATTTTCACGCTCGCCGAGCATATGTCACGTGGATACAACAAAGGTTCCGATTCATCGAGCACCGAGCGGTTGGTGATGCTGATCGCTTAACCGTTTAGGGACGGTGCAAATCATCGAGGGTTAAACGACGGAGCGTACGCTTAAAATATTCTCCATCGAGGGGTTTCCTTCGAGAGCATGCAATTAACGTAAACGTCGTAGTTACAACGTAATGACGAAATAATTCGTGATTTATAACGCACCTTAGTAGACTGTCATTACCTTTTGCAATCTGTGAATAAATTATAAACGTCGAACTTGACAAAAGTTATGCATGGAAAATTAATGATTACAATTTTTATGAACCTTTTGAGAAACGTATAAAAAGATGAATTGAAAAGAATAGCTCTACCCGATTAATCCTTTAAAATGAAACTGACAATTATTCCAGCATGTGTTACTGTAACTGATTATTGTTCATTTAATCGTTCCAATACCCGACGCGTCTGTAAGTCCGTGAAATTAATTAACGTCATATCAGGTTATTATCCAGCACGTTATTATTAATCGGATATTGTAATTAAATCAATAATTCCTATAAGTACCAAGGCATCCTTGTAATGACGTTAATTTCTACTTTCATCGGAGCCAACGTCCGTGCATTGCACTCGGCGCGATAGTTATAAATTACACTTAAAACCGCTCTCCACCTTGAAATATTGCTCTCGCTTAATCAGCGTGAATTCTTTTAACCACTTAACCTTGACCATCGGGGGAACACCTCTCGAATCCTCGACGGCGCTGCATCGTCGCCGTTCTCCAAGAAGCTCCACATACATCCGACTATCTCTCAAGTGTACGAACAATTCCACGGAGTGCAATGGCTCGAATTACCTGGAAGTTGGACCGGTCGTAAATGCACGAGTTGGTGCATCGCCGGTGCAAACTGTCGGCATGGGTGACGAGGGTGTTGGTGACAGGGCACGCGCGTGCACGCACACGCCCGAGCGGTTTTGCGTGAACAAAACCGTCCGAGGGCCATCGTCGAATCTGCAAACGTTCGTATAGTACCATGTAAAGTTAACGAGGCGACCAGGAAACTTTCGCATGAATACGAAAGTGGGCCGTCCTGGCTGCGCGTCGCCCATTTATATTTAAGGCGTCGGTGCGTCGGTTAGATTGGATGGTTATGCCATTAATACGTTTCTGCACCCTGTGCTCCCTCAAAAGTACCGGAGGGGGACCATCTCGTCCCGGTTGTGTTTTGCGAAACTTTCCCCAGGTATGTCCAAGGGCGAGAAGACATTGTTCAGCGGTAAATTAGTCGGTTATGAAGATTCACTAAAATGTAAAATCTAGTAGTCATAGCGTAGAGAAACATTGTTACTCTCAAGAGGAAATAGAATACAAAAGAAAAGTCTCAGCACGTCGTATTTCTACATTTGTTCTCTTAATCATTTTAATTTCTGATAAATGTAGTTGCGAATAAAAATGATAGTCATTTGGGCATAGTTTGATGTAGAACAGGCAATGCAGAGCATGAGTAGTGTATTTACAATTATCTGTTTCAAAATTACTGATATTGTATTGAAAACTGAATAATAAGTTTACGATGACCAGCGTTAGCACTACTAACGACGATATATCGTCGACCGGCACTAAAAGGGTTAATGATATTAAGATTTACCACCTTGCTATTCACTAAAATGTAGAATCTAGTAGCCACAATGTAGAGAAACATAGATATTCTCAAGAGAAAATAGAATATAAAATAAAAATCTTAGTATACCGCATTTCTAGACTTGTTCTATTAATGATATTAAAATTTACCGTTATTTCAATATCTTCAATTATCATTTAAAAAAATGATATCTCAATTATAATAATTAACGCACCGCCACAATAATCTCAACTACGCCGCTATATTACCTGTGCAAATGTTTCCGATAAAATAGCTTAATTATTACAAAATCTCGAGAAACGCGATAGAGCGCGGTGTCTGTAAAAGCGTATCGCAATGTTTAATTAATCACCGTCTACCAGAATCGTTTATACGTGGCGTTACGAATTTCCATACTATTACCCAAGGAACGGTGCACACGTACATCAAACTTCTATTTATTCGAGCAGTAAAATCGCTCTCTTTCCAGCACCGTAAAAGCTCCGGGACGTATTTTCTTTTGGCAGGAAACACGTGCGCGTACGTAGGTGCGATTCGCGTCTCGATGTGTTAGTGCACGTGGATTCGAGTATCGTGTGGGTATTCGCGTATAGGTGTAACAAAGGATAGAGAAAGGGTAGCGTGTGCAGCCCGTATTGACGCCCACGTGAGCGCATGCGCCCTCGATGTCTTGCCACCCTTACGAAACACACACCCTCCCACGCACAGACACACGCGAGAGATGCTTGCTCGCACGCGCACCCTCGAATATCGTGGACGTGTGTGCCCTTCCTCGTACTTTTCCTCCGCGGCGCGGACATTCCCCGCCCACGGAGCTTTTGCCGGTATTTCCAAGTTTTTCATTTCGTTCGCTATTTTTCATTTCCATGCTGCCTCCTCCGCGTCGCTGAGCCAAGAAGAGAGGATGGAAACGCGGTTGAGACTTCCGTGTCTGGTATCTCGAGTTCGTTTTGTTTTTCGTCTTCGTTGATCGTTTTTTTTTTCTTTTCATTTCCTACGGCAGTCGTGGAAATGATATCGCCGCTTTTTTTCCATGGCTGTTGGGGAAATTTTTGAGATCTTGGAGCGCTTGGAATGTGTGACAGGCGTGATGTGTTTGAAAATTTTTATAAAAAATTGAAGGGGTTGATGGGATTACTGATTTTTTTTTGTATAGAAAGAATAAATTTGTTAGATAAAATTAAAAGGTGAGGTATCAACGAGAAGAGTTTTATCTTGGGGGAAGAAGTTAAAAAGGAATCCTCGTGGATAGTTAGGTACGCCTAGTCGGACCGGTGTTGAACAGAATTTTTAAAGTCGGCACGATTCAAGTCGTCTCCTTTCCCCGAAAACCGCGATAACCATGACTTCGTTCTCATTTAGACGACGAATTAAGATAAAAGAGGAGCAAAGTCGGTAGATTCACCGCCAAATAGTCGGGGAAGAGTCGGAGAGATAGGGAAGGCTCTGAAAGGCAGAAGGTCGAAGGCAGACGCTCCCCCTAACGAGATTAATTTGTTTTATATGCGACCGCGCCACCGCCACTCTCTAGCAACATGAAAGTAACTCCTGGCAGATTGCGAGAGGCGTTTCATCCAAGCTCCCTTACCGTTGCTGACCCTCTCGACGATGTTCATCCTTCCTCGAGAAAGATCAAGGCGTAAGTGCGAAGAACTCTTCCATACCGTTTCTCTTAGTTCTTCTTCACTTGTTGTCAAAATGGGATACCCAAATCTTCAACTTTTTTTAAATATATATTTTTACATTAATTTCTTGAAGAATAGAATCCGTGAAATGAAATTATATACGTATAAAGATTCACAGGTAAAATAAATTCCGAGCCGTGAAAAAAAAACTGGAAGATGATTTTGCTTAAAATAATTGAAAAATGTTTGTTCATTTCAAAGATAAATAATTCCTTTCCTAAAAGCGGTTACGAATTAATGTTCTACGGTTTGAAAGGGAGAAAATATCGTGACGTACAGTATTCATTTAGAAATTGAAAGCTTAAAACGACCGTCACGTATTTGCAAAACATCGAAGCCAAGCAATTCTTTCGTGCGGCAACGCCGTATATACGCTGTCGTTGCCCTGAAAAAATCGTTTCCCCGGAACAAATCAGGAGGAAGGCAACTCGTTGAAATGCACGGCATTCGAAGCGTCAAAGGAAAGGCAGTGCCTGTGCAGAGGCTGCGGAGCAATTCCGTCTCGAGTGCGTTTACGCCGATGCATCTCCTCGCTCTACCCTTCTTCACCCTTCCGCCTTTCGTACAGCCACAGCTATTATTTTTCATCAGTGTTGGTGACTATACGTACGACGAAAGAGACGAAAGAGTGCCGTGAAAGAGCGAACGAGTGATACGAGAGAACGAGAAAGGAAGACAGGGAGAAAGAAAGAGGGAGGAATAGTGAGAGTGTGAGAGAAGGGGTGGTAGGAAAAGAGAGAAAGAGAGGGAGGGAAGCAGGAAAGGAGAAAAAGAGCGGAAAGGGGTGCAGAGCGAAAGGATAGGCGGGGGTGGCTCGCGGAGCTGTTCGTGTTTTATCTCCGGGTGAGTCCGCCGAAGTCGGGGTGGAAAAAAGGGGGTAAAGGGTTAGGGAACTGAAGAGCAGCAGACTTGGAAGGGTTGGGTCGGCTGGCTGGCTGGCTGGCTGGCTGGCTGGCTGGCATTGATCTGCACTGCTCCCAGCCACCCCGTGTGTCGGCTTTTCTTAGTACAGTCTCCTCCTCCCCCGCCTCCTTCACCACCACCCTTGCTTCCACAACCTCTACCTCTTTCCCTCTTCTTTTTCCCTCTGAGCTACTACCACCAGCTACCTTACCACTACCAACGTCGACAACGTCTGTACAGAACAGCCACCCAGCCACCCAGCCATCCAACCAGCAGCAGCAGCCTTTCTCTCCAATCTCCCATCGCTCTTTTCATCATGCCCTCTTCTCTGTACCGGCTCCTTTCTTCTTTCACGCTTGGCCCGTGCACAGAATCGACCCCGGGACGTCTCTCAAGGGCGTTTTTCTTCGTCTTCTTCCTCGTTCTGCGTATACCCTTTTCGTACTTCTGCTAGATTTTGTTTCGCTTCTTCCTCTTCCCTCTTCTTTTTCTTCCTTCCTCTTCGATCTTCCGTTGTCACGGGGGAATCGCGAGGAGAAACGAGCCAAGTCAAGGGCGTCTGGGGTGCAAGGGTGAAGGTGTTATTTGTGTCTACTCTGGAAAAAGGTGAATTACGACGGGAGATGAGACGCGGATGTACTCGACGATAAAGCGGTACGATAATTTCGAGTGTCCAGCCGATTGTTGTCTTTAAAGGAGTTGTGCTGACAATGGTGTCACTATCGCGCTTTAGAGATGCCTACGAAGCGGACGGTGCAGAGAATACTTCGTACACGTGATAAAACTTCAAAGCCCTTTACAAATACATTTTGCAATATCTCTGTTATTTCTTATTTAACCCTTTGCACTCCGAGCCACCTCTGAAGTTATCTATTAGCAACTTGTCGGCACTTTACTACTTTCTATTTTGTGCAATTTCTATAGAAAAACTCAGGTAAACATATATTTCTTAAAACTTTGGGTTGAAGTAAGTTCATCCTCTGTAATTACTAATAAATTCATGGTCCCCTTAGAGGGTGCGACAGAGTGATATGATAAACTTACAATGCCCCCTCAGGTGGGACATCGGAGTGCAAAGGGTTAAATTTCAAAGTTTAGAATTCAAATATCTTTCTAATCCTACATCTTTCAGAAAAGTGTAGATGAAACCCTTATTCTCCACCTCGTTCTTCTATTCCAACATTTATTATCTTAACCTCACGGGCAAAAAGACAAGTCTTCATAAGTTTCTCAGGCCGTTCATTCCACAATCCACACGCGTGTGGGTTTTGCGTGTGATCAGATTCAATCGCACAGTCATTCCCGGGAAAAAGGTGTTAAAAAGAGGAAAAGGAAGAGGAAGATGTAGAGACGAAGAAGATTCACAACTCGTAAAGTGTGACTACGAGACTTACCGCTGACCCTGCTGTCCGACCTACGCCACGGTGTTACATCAGAAGTGTCTTTTCAGCAACGTTTTCATATCGACACACGGCCATCGAGAGACCCTCGTGAATTCCTCGAGAATTTTTCTCGGGGTTCCCCGATTAGGCCGCGTCGATAAGGCTAACGAGCACCGACCTGACGATAAACCGTTCAGCGGTGCTCATTAACGTACTGTCTCTCGTCGTAAGTTTCAGGTGTCCCGGTACATCTCCGTGATATCGGTGATGCTGGGAGGTCGGGCCGAGATCGTGATAAGAGTAAAATACGTCGTTTATTGTGAAGTCCGATGCTTCGCTGACTACGGATAAACGTACGAGTGTCGCTTGTTCTTTAGATGTTCTATTGTGCGTATCTCGAACGTGAGAATATCGACAGTGCTTCAACTCTCCCGTTAAATTGAAGACCCTAAGCCCCTGCTAAAATCATACTCCTTTAGTAACATTTTATTATTCGTGTTATTGAAAATTTCAGTAATTTTTATTATCTTACATACTTCTTATCATCGTTGGAAAATAATCTCTTCCCGTTTGAAGTTCAAATCATCTTCATTGAGAAACTCGCGAGACTCGCAGCCCAATTACGGTCTTTCAATGAGGATCTATAAATAGAGGATTGTAATAACTACCAACATTCCGAGGTCAAGAGACCGAAGTAAGGAAGAGATAGCGATTACTAAAGACTGACCCCAGGGATGGTAAGCAAGAATGAGAGGGCACTCGGTAAATCCTCGTTATTACGTTACAGACCGCACAATTGATCGAACATGAAAGAAAACGACGCCACGGGCCGTTCGAAGGTAACGACTTATATCGAATGATACTTCGAAATCAAGAAAGGGAGTGGAAGATTAATTAAAACGTCACGTTCTTTCCTAGGATTTGAGATGAAATTATTTCATACCATGAAATTAAACCTTTGCATGTAAATGATAAGAATTTCTCTTAAACTTGAATATTCGCCTGGTTCTTAATTCGTTAACATCATCGAACCGAATAATAATTTATCCATTACTTGTAACGCACGGTTTAATTAACGGAGGATCGACGGAATCAAAGTTTCAAGCAGAAAAATTCTTAGTCCAACGAGTATTAATTCATCGAGCGTAAAATCGAAATATCAGAGCGCGATAAAGCGTTACGATTCGCCGATACACGCATATTGCATTTTATAGGCAGACAGGCTCATATCCCTATTGACCGCTTCGACGATTGCATCGAGTACCTTCGAGTGTGTGGATTATTGGAAGCCGGCCCTAAATCCCGTAATTGCCGACAATACTTGGCCCGTAATACCTTCTCGCTACTCACGGCAAATTGTTCACCGGTTTGAACTCTGACATGGGTGCGGTGAGGTAAATGCTGCTCTCAGGCAATGGTCCACTAGAAACTGTGACCAGGAAGTACCATCGGCTATGGGAAACTATTCGCCATAGGAAGTCCAATGATCCCGCCGTGTCGATTGAATTTGCAAACTCGAAGAGTTACAACCACCGTATACCGCACTTTAGGAAAAGCACGATTTTACGGCTTCCTGAATTTTATGGCAACGATAATACTCTAACTGCACGATTCGTTTCGGCACAACGGGAAATCCTTTTTCGGGGATGATGGACTTTATGACTTAAAAGATGTTGTATTTATCGTGTGGTGAAAGGAAGAAAGAGTTAGTTGTAAAAATCATTTTTATTTACTATGGTATTGACCTTTGACTTTAGATTTAAAATAATTCGGAATTTTTACATATAATTTGAAAGGTTAATTGTTTTTACTCTGTTGAATTAATAAGAAATTTTCGAACAAATGTACCGAATGGTTATAATTTGTGATAAAAAAAGATATGGTGTTTGAACGATTCTATCCATCATAGTTTGGATATATGGACTTTCAAATATTATTTTGATGCATCGACTATAATAAAAAATATAAGTTTCATCCTGAGGGATCATTCGTATCTTTGCGCCTCTCAATTTTGTTTCGTGTTTGGTCTCAAGTTTTAAGTGCTCGTGTAAATTTGTTCTAGAAGGGGAAGGGCTCGCATCGAGCTCATGTGTACCTTGTCGCGTTTTCTAACGACGTTACCTCACGTGTAAACGGATCTTCAGTAAATATAACCGTCAAACAGTCACAGGACGGCATGAAACTGTTTGGCGGCAAAACGACGCACCCATTTGTCTCCGCTTCGAACCGAATTATTAATTTTTAGAAGCTCGATATTTAACCCATATCCGAAACATGGAGTGTGAAAAAAGTATGTATTTTTTAAATGAACTCTATAACAAAAAATAAATAACGAAGTTAATTAAGTTTTTCATCTACAAATTGCAAGAATTTTTATGCTTGTATTTGAATTAATTCTAAATCAACGAACCCTGCAATTTCTTTAACGGAAGTAGGATAAAAAGAAAGTCATTTCATATTAATCTGAAACCTCAGAAAAAGAGAACACGTGGCATGACTCTGAAAATCCCGGGCGACTGTCTTCCCACGCGTATATCTTAACCCTTATTCCTATCCGGCCTCTCTCCTTCAACCCTTTCGCTCCCTTTGCTCTCGAGATCCCTCGTGTCCCTCGAGCATTCCGTAAAATCTACATACGAAAAGGAGGAGTGCTTTCCCATGTCCCTATCTCGCGGACACCAGGCAACCTATCCATCCGAAGAAACCTAATCTCTTCACCCTCCAGACGGGAAATTCCAGGAGAACGTTAGTCACGCGATATTCAAATCCTCAAAGATTACTTTTACGCCGGAGAGAGCTCGAAAATGCATGCACAGTAGACGAGGCATAACTTGATCTTTGGATAGGTGTACTTATTAAGCATATTTTCATTCTGAATATTCACCACTCCCAAAAAGTCGAAGTTAGCACAGAATGTTTTAAGTGGATATTTCATTTCAAAAGTACTTTAAATAAAATTTCATAACTTGCATATCGTCTACATCTAATATTCTTCTGATCTTCGTAAGAATATTTCTAACAATTTAAGTTAACAACAATAAGAAAAATATTCCAGGTGAAAGCAAAGTTATCGAAAGCAAAATACAACATTTTGATCGCAGGCGTTTCTATGTCAACCAAAAGGTTTGAATTCCAAATGTAATTAATGGATGGTCGAGTCGAATATCATGGTAAAAAAATTAAATTGGAATCGATAAGACTTGGATGGCAACTGGGTACGTCATCTGCATGCAGATGCATCTCGATCGTTCTCACGTTACTCAGGTGGCGACTGACTTTCCGAATAAATTACCACCGCGAGAATCGAGAGTCCCCGAAACATTTATAGACACCCTGTTGTGTACACGAACACACCGGGGATAATGGGCCTACCTGGTCCTTCAACCCCTTTTCCGCCTCTTTGGTCGCCGGCTGCACGAGCGGACCCCACTTTATGCTCGTTATGCTATTATTTCCCGAGTCAGTTTATTACCATCGACCTGTGTCATCCTTTATGCAGAATAATTTGATATCCCGTGCTTCAAAGAGTAGGTATAACAGCTCCCCTTGATGTCCGACGTTTTTTCACTCGTTTTTTAACGTCCTATCGGCACTTTTCTCGATAGAATGGTTTTCGTTGAAAATTATACTCGAGACTGTCGGAGTATAATGCACGAATTGTAAATTATAGAAAGATGTCGTCAAAGAATGAACTCAATATCTCAAACTGTTGTCATTGTTATTCATTCCTATCCATTAGTTATAAATTTACAAATGTGCCGCCTACAGGGCAATTCAAATTGCTTGGCTTTGCCGTCGTGATGCTCATCAACGACAATCTGTTTTGAGTGACCGTTGAAAAAAATGCAACCCTTAAAAATTTGCCGCCGTAGGCTATAGGTAACTGGACTATTTAGTAGTCCGCCATTGCTATTCATTTAATAACGGGGTTGATTTCATTACGATTTCAATGAAAATTGTCGATTTGAAATTGAATCTTAACATAAATTATTACTTCTTTCTGTTAAACTTGTGACATTTATCAAGACGATTAGAACACTAGAATTAAAAAGATAAGCATACCCATGTTAGAATACCATGTCAGAGTTTTTTTTTATCAAACACATATTAACATGATTACACTATAAAGAGATTATCACGTAGGCCACGGAAGTATGCAGATAAAACGAGCAAGAGGAAGAATTAAAGTAACGACAGAACTTGGGATTCACTTTCTCGTAAATGTCGTTGGTTGTCAGCGAATTAAGGGAAATCGGACGCTGAGAGACCAAAATAGGGCAAATTAAAGACAATGCGGGTACAAGTCGACGTCGGTGTCTGTGAATAGCGGTCGCTCGTCTGCCGGGAGTACAAACGACTTCTTGTTGTTCGGCAAAACAGAAATTACCACGGTGTGGTGGTAAGGAAGGACAGTGGAAAGATGAGGACACGAAGATTCCATTAAGGGGTAACCGGCGGTAATGAATGGAAGACACCCTCTCGTGCCACCCCGAGACCTCCAACTCCTGGATTTCTCGTTCAGTTCCCTTTTCTCTCTTTCTCCCTCTGTCTCTCTATTTTCTCTTGAAGATCTTTCTCCCTCTTTCCACCTTAGCCAGACACGCCATTGCGATCTACCGTCTTCTTTTCGCCGCCTTTACTACGACCGGAGGAAGCCGGCGTAATTTTCCTCTCGGTAAAAAATACTCTCGTTTAACTTTTCCCCGCTCATTATTCCCTGCCGCCCTGACCTAACCCGACCTGACCCCGAAGGCGGCTTCCTTTAATAACCCAGAAAGAAAGAGAACGCAAGTCGACAACTTTGAACGACGAAGAAAGAAGGAAATGGAAGGGAAAGAAGGGAGACGGTGAGACAGGGTGAGAGAGAAAGATAGAAACGTTGAACCTGACGGTGTAAGAGAGACGAGAGCAACGCCAAGGGCAATCCTTGGATGCTAATTTGTAACTGGGCTACTTCCGGGACAGTGGTTCCCCGTCACGCGAAACTTTATCTTACTATCGCTCGAAAATTACAAACGCTCCGTCCGGGTCTCTCTTGCCAGTTGAATCCGCTCCAACGGGAATTAGGAAAGTTTCTTCTGAACGTAACGATTCTCCGCATGTCCTAGAAACTTTTGTGCTTATCATTTAGCGAGCAAAATGCCGTGATCCTCCCAGGGGAGAGGGGGCTTTTATGACTCGTGAAGTGTGTCGCTTTCAGGAGAAGAAATTATTTTACGGTTATCTCATTGTCAGTAATTCTTTTTTAGTACGATATACCTAATCACGTATTTTTCTAGACGACTTTTTCTCTTGGAGATTTAACTACGTAAAGTTTAGTGTCAATACAAAGTTTTAAACTAACATGTCAATTCATTTTGTATCATATATCACACTTATATTAACTTTAATCGGTACATACATATAAACATTTCAATAATATGATTTGAATCTATCATCATTGATAATGGAAATGATAAAACGAAGGAATGTCTGCTTGAGACGATAAATATTCAACGAACATGCCAGACGTAAGGGTCGTTAATAATAAGGTGGTATAATCCGAAGGATGAGCACCTTGAAAGATCCTACCGTGGCACAGAAGGGGATGGTTTTCCTTGCATCGGCAATTAGCCTCATCCTCCTGGATACCCTTCGTTCTATCCTACCGGTTATACCGACCAACCCCATCCATGGCATTTAATTACCTTGCCAACCCCAGGCTAGCAGCCTCGGGGCCAAGGTCACGAGCCATTCAACTCTCCGTATTCCTCAGCCCACGGGGCACACTGACCGAATTTACCCTTAAGCCCTGCTTCCGAGTTTCGATTATTTCTCGCCGGTTTATTACTCCAATTTTCCTCACCGTAGAAACTCCGTCGGCGAGATTGCACTATAATTTCACGAAATGTTCGTACGCCTTATATGCATTCTTTTATATACACATTGGACATATATATGTGTATGTTTCTAGATGATTTGTTCATTTTTTAACGAATTGAATTCACAGTTAATGCTATTTACAGGCTTCCTTGATACGTAAATTAGAAGATTTTAGAACAGACTTTTAGAAAGTTTGTGGGGCATTAACCCTTTGAGGACATTTGACGCGTATATGCGGTCTGAGAAAAAATCTCATTATAATTTCTTGATAAATGTATACGTGGTTAGAGTTGAATAATTAAAATATAATGGTTGAAATATTATTGCACAAATAGTAATTTATGACTTCTATATATTAACAGTGTGGTTTTGTGATAAAAAAAAGTGGTTTTTCATCGCCAAATAAATGATTCTTCCTCAATATTAAAAAAAAGTCTCCGTCCGCAAAGGATTAATGTATAAAACAGTCTTTATGTTAACTTCTTTCTGTTAAATGCACTATGGTGTGCGATAAAATTGCGCATAATATCAACTACATTATAAATTTTCTCGAGAATCTAAACTAGAGTATTCTCGTTGTTTGATCGATTAAAAAAGAAGAAAAAGACGATTCTGATGGATCGATCGGTCAGGCTGACAAGTTGTCGAGTTTGCCTCGATCGTGCATTTCCGTCTTCTCTAATAAAATTGGCAGCGAAAAGACGTTCCATATCGTTCGTCTCTTTTTCACCATTGTCCCCGATGCTCGCGTGCACGAGCTCCATAATCTATAAATCACCGGAGGCCTCGATCCTTTATGGGTTATGGAGGAGTACGGCTACGTTTCCCCTCTCGGAACCAATACCCACCAACCCCCAGACTACGGTGGCCGGGATGTCTCGTTCGCGTTTTTCTTTATTCCCGAGTCGAGTTAACGAACGAGATGCTGGCCATTGTACGGATCCGGCAGCCACCCGCGCGACATCCTTTTTACGATCGATTTGCAGAGACGCCATTTTCGCTTATACCGGCAACCTGCAATCCCATAAATCAGCCGCCCTCCTTCTCTCTTCCGTTCCCCTAACTCCCTCGATTCTTCGCGGACGATCCAAGAGTAGAGCCTATATCCTACCCAGTTATCCCTCTGTCGTTCTCCAACTGGTCTTCCTTTTTTCTTCCCATTTTACAGAAATAATTCCGCGACTGTATCCGTCCGTTATTTCTTAACCTCTTTAGCACGGAGATGGTACACTCGAAAGGAGCTTTTTAGATGGACTCTTTGAGAAGGAG
This sequence comes from Cerceris rybyensis, assembly GCA_910591515.1. Taxonomy (NCBI): domain Eukaryota; kingdom Metazoa; phylum Arthropoda; class Insecta; order Hymenoptera; family Crabronidae; genus Cerceris; species Cerceris rybyensis. The sequence continues at coordinate 21,822,124 of OU342790.1, forward strand.
TTTCAAGATTTATTAGCCCCAAGATAGCGGGTAGACTGACAATGCGAGATACAAGAAAAAGGAGCTTATCTTTAAAGTAATCTCTCTCGATCCAAAGCTTGAACTCGAGTCAAGTTACTTCAAATGCTCCGTAAAATCGTGTCGCTCGAATTCCCACCATTAAATGATGATTTTCTTATATCTTTAATTATTCCAACTTGAATATTCAACTCGCAGTAATTCTTTTCTTCTCGTATCACCTGTTCATCGATAATACCGTATCTAGTCGTACGTGATAATCGACGACTCCAGAAAGACGCCATTTTTTCGCAGAGGAGAAGAAATCCACGGGTAGAAACCAGGGGGTGACGTACGTGCTCGACGCACACGAGCACCAACCCGCCACGGGGAAAAAGAGAAAGAGGAGGTCTCGCGCAAACGACGAACGAGTCAAGCGGACGCGAAGAGAGGGTGGAATATATGCGGAGAGTCGCGCACACACGTACAGAGGGGGGATTCCTGGTGCACCCCCGGGCGCCCCCGAGCTGCGCAGAAGTTCCTTCCTTCCGCTTGATCGACATCGATTCCAAGATGGCGTCGGAGTGGCAGCGGTGCGCCCACGGCATACATATCGGCCCATTCTACGAGCCACCCCGCCCTTACGGGAGCCCTCTTCGCTTTCATGGCCCACCCCCATCTGCCACCCACGGCCCGATCTACTCGTCCACGTTGGGGGTGAGGCGGCTGCTGCTCCTGCCAGGGTGGACCGAGGGAAGCGCGGAGATCGAGGAGAAGGGAACCAGGAGCTGTAGTCGGCTCACGAGATGTCCGGGCCGATATCGGAATCGCATTAGGACGCCGCACCACTTTCGCCCCCGGGAACACCCAACTACTACCCCTCTCGCTTCTCTTCTTTGCCTTTTTCTTCGCCCTTTTTCCGCTTCTTTCGCCTCTTCCTCCGAGTTTCTTCGTGCTCTCCCTCTTTTCGTTGGTATGGTTCTTCGTTCGCTTCTGGCCTTTCTCGTCTCCCCTGCTCTTTTCTGCCTTCGGTCGAAATCCTTTTCCTCGGTCGGCTACAGAAATGTTGAAGGGAATTTCACGACCACGCCTGCTGATCCGGCGACGTGCCTCGGGCCCGAAATCTACTTTGGTTGTGGGTTGTAGCGCATTCCGTCTTCGTGTTACCGTTAACGCGTGATCCTCTCGCTTGTTTGTCGGCTCGAAACTTTTAGTCGTGTTCACTATGAATTCTGACTCATTACATTTCTTTTAATTCCTTTATTACTTGTCATGGGGGTTTATAGAGTTAAAGTTTGGTCATTATTACATGAAATCACTGATAAAAACAGAGAATTTGTATCTATCTACTTTCTTCGAGGATATTTGACTTTCTGCGATACGTTAACATATTGACTGCCATGGGGGTCACATGGGACCCTCGCTATGGAATTCAATGAAATTTCAATTGTAATATTTACGAATTTTCTAACGCATTCAGTATTTAAATACTGACGTTCAAAAGATAAGATTCTATTGTATATATCTATTTGTCTTTTTAAAGTTTCTGCTTTACAAAGATGGGATTTTAATAGAAGTACCCCTTCAATAAAAATGATAAAACGAGCGAAATACCAGTATCGATGAATGTGTTAAATATCGTCACCATAACATATAAATCCAAAGGTATAAAAATGAATTTCAACTCCTAGCAAAAATACCCTAAATCATCGATAAACGCGGTCCATACTTCGATTGAGAACAAAAAAAAAACAGCGTTTACTCGCGACATAATAGCAAAACGATCATTCATGTGACGCTCGGCAAATGCAGATAACGGTACAAGACAGCAACGGCTTGGTACTCTCTAATAATTACAAAATCTCGTGCTTGCGCAAGGAAATAACGTCCTCCGCGCAAACAATCTTATCGGTTTTCTCCACGCTCTCCTCGTTAAGGAATCTCGTTCAATTTCGTATGCTCACGCTCGGTAGAACAACGGCGGAAAAGGAGCGGGCTGGCTAACGGTCGTGCGGCATCCTCACCGGAGGGAGGAAAAAAGCAAAAGAGATTGACTCGGAGGTAAAGCCGATTAGGATCCCGCCTGGGATCGAAATTTCGTCTCACCCCCACGAGCCGATCCGGAATTTCCTTCGTCGTTCCTCCGCATTCTTCCTTCTGCCTTGCCGAAGGACGATGTACGAGACACTGAAAAATTTCTACCCTTGAGCCACCCTTTGCTGGTAATCCCTAAAATAATGGCACAGGCCACGCTCGATAAATCCGAAAGGTAGCTTCTATTTCGCGAGGCTAGTAGGAGGGACTTTTTCCGGTTATATTTTTCTTCGTCGGCGTACGCGTGCGTATTATGTACGTGTGTAGCACGGAAGGGGTGGCATAGGTTGCCGACGGGGGGATGGCAGAGACTCGCGGAGTCTACGTAGGAAAAGAAGGTGGATGGCTGGATTCGAAAGGTGGAGGTGAACCTCGTCGGCGGGGGTGGGACCGAACAGAAGACGAGGACGAAGCGAGGGAGAGAACGGAAGATTGATCTGCCGAGCTCGTACCTCCGATACGCGTTTTATTCGTTTCTCCTCCTATTCCGACCTGGTATCATCCCCCGTTCACTCTGCGCCCTCTCTCGACGTGCCTTCCAGAGAAATTTCGAGAGAAAGAGATAAAGATAGGGATAGAGAGAAAGAGAGACAAGAATGGAGTGGAAGCTCCCTCGAAAGGGATGAAGATAATCGTGTAAACTGACGCACCTGTGGGTTTCACCGGAACGTAAACATATTTGTAACGTCTGCTTTTGTCGGTAAAAGCGAGCCAACCGGCTTTATAAGGTGGACCCATGTTTCCAAGAGGTCCATCATTTTTTGGGTATCATTAGTTTCATTCATCACGGGTTATTTCATGGTGGATTTGTCCTGGCCTGCTGGTTCCGCTATCGGATAACCGACTGGCAATTATTTCTCCGAATTTGCACGATGATCGGAATCCTTGAAGCAGTTTGAAAAGAGGGTTTTATCGGAGGCTGCCGAAAGTTCGATTTCCTATGGGGTTATTTTATGTAAAATTGATTCGCGTCGCTTGATCGACGGAGACGTGCATAAATCTGCCGTTATAGTTATCGACTTTCTTTTTCAACCCATAATTTTATGACATTAATTTACTCAAGATTTATTATGCCATGACACGTTCCTGAATACTTTGATCTTTCTTTCTTTTTTCTATTTTCTGTAAGATCTCGAGTTGTACGCATTATGGGATCCTGTGGATGTTATCTCGTCGAAAGATCGTTCTTGGGGAAAAGGAAAAGCATGCCGAAATAATTTGCGTGTGCCGTTTTCCATAAATTAAATTTAGTAACGTCGGTGGATTCGATCTACGAATATTTAACGTGAAATTGAATTTAACTGTAACGAGGAAGAATCGTGGCGGTGATGCTCGCGGGGCGCAAGAAATCGACCCTTTAAATTATTGTTCGTAGAACGGGAAAGAGAACGTCGGAGAGGAGGTGGATTTCCACGCGTCATTACGCAATGATCGAGTCATGAAAATCGGCGAATCGAGCGGCGATTATTCAAACGCAACCTCTAACAAGATTCCCGCCAATCAGCTGCCGTAATGATCCTCGACCGTCAAAAAAGAAAGAGAGTCCCCATCCCTCGCGGTACTCACCTCGAAACGATCTACAGGGAATAAAGGAGAAAAGGGTTCTCGACGTCTTTTCGTTCGAGACGATGGAAATCAGAATCTTTTGAACGTTTGAATTTAAGCGTTCTTCCGCAAGAAAGCTCCGCAGAAATGCGACGCCTAGAAAGGACAAAATTGCAAAACCTTCGAAATTACTTCAACGTGCCATATATTCCCTAAAGAACCACATACACACAAATCAAACAATTTCATCCAAAAACTTATAAAATAAAGGATATAAATGTTTATGCAGATAAAAGCCTGAAACGACTATATATCGACAGTAAACGACCTTATAACGGATATAAATGATCAAAGGACTTGCATTTTGTGTAATACGAAGGGTATTGACGATAACAAGTCGCATATAATCGCTCTTATGTCGTATAGTGCTGTAACATTTAGATATTCACACATTTTTCAATTCATCGAGTCAAACTTGATACTTAAAACATTTTTAAATTCAACTAAAACTTACGAATGACCACGATGAAATTCTATCAAAAGAAACCACCAAAGTTCCAAACGGCACAGTGTGGTAAAAAAAAAAGGGATAGTACGAAAGAGACGGTGAATTTGGAAAAATTTCATCTTATTCCAGAGGCGTGCGTTCGTCTTTCCCGGCTCCTCTTCCCGTTCGCTTCTTCCATTTCCTCTCGCGTTCTTTTCCTTTTTTTCCCCCTCTACGAGTTCCTCGGTCGGGCGTTCCCTTGCACGGGCTTCCTCGCGGGCTCTCACCCCGTTTTACCCGGGCGATCGCAAATTTATTCCGTCGAGTCGGCGACGGCGTCGGGCGGAATCGCAGTACTTTATACTCGTCGAGAATCGATAGACAGCCGCGCACGGATATGGAAGCACTATATTTTCCCTCGTCGCATCTCCTAGCCTCTCTCGGAGGCCCTCTTGTCAATAAAGCGAGCACTTTCCTGGCACGGCGTTTCATTATTTCTTTATCCTCGCTATCCAACGACGCGGAGAACGCGTCGTTGTCTTCGTCCGCGTCTACGTTGAATATCGAACTCCCCTTCCTTGCTTTTCAAGGATAACCGGGGAGCGTTTAGCGTTTCGCTGACCTACAATCAGGCGTAATGAATGAATGAGAAGGAACGGAGGAGACCAAACCATCAGGGGAAAGTTACGAAGGGATTCGAAGATCAGGGATCATTTTTAGGGGTGTAACGTTTATGGGTTGAATGTACAATGAAGGTGGTACTTTGTTTTACGTGGAGGAGACCTTGGAAATGTTCTTAACACTTTACCGACCGGTATTTTTTAACATCCTATCTACTGTTAAAGGGTCATTTGACAGCAAATATTTCCCTGATACCGATACCTCTACGAAAATAATAAGTTCTCGTTACTGAGTCCTTGACACAGTAAACCGCAATGATAAATAACAATTTATTAATTTCCGTGACATCAGATTAACACTTTACCGACCGGTATTTTTTTAACATCCTACCCCCTTCTGACCGATCCCTTGGTCACAAATACTTCCTTGATACAGATATCTATTCGAAAATTACAAATTTTCGTCACTGAATCCTTAACAGAGATAACCGCTATGACAAATGATAATTTATTAATTGGAGTGGCAACCAATTAATTAGTTAAAAGTTCAAAGGCGTTAATAGGCTTCCGGTCGGTAAAGTGTTAATAAGTTAAAAGTCCAAAAGGGTTGTGTCCAAAAAGTCTATTAATATGTTACCTGTCGGTCTTTATTAATATAAAATTCTGTCGGAATATCTTTCATTTTACTAGCTTTTTCACGAATATCTCAGAGTTACGAGTGTATCGTGAAAAATCTCGTCGTATCTCTTGAAAAGATCTTTCTGAATTCGGTCTTAGGGTAGAAAAAAAAATACCGAGAACCCTTTCGTTCAAACATCTCTCTGGACGTATCCTTTGCACGTTAAACTTACCGCAACGACCGTTTCGTTCGAACGAGATCACTCCTTTTCGCTTCTCTACCTTCGTTATTTTGAAAGGACAAAAACGAGAGTGTGTGTTTGTGTGTATCTATAGGAGGAAGAGAGAAAGAAGATGATAGAAACGGTAGAAAATGGATTCTCCTTTGGTCCGTGGCCCTTATTCGCCTCGGCGGTTAAAGAGGGCGGGAAGAAAGTCAGATTTTTCGAGACTGGCCCAGCACGGAGTCTGGCCGCAGGGTAGATTGGCAAAGCAACTTTTGGAATCCTCTTGGCGTCGTCGTGGAAAACGTTATGGAGTAAGGCGCGATGGTGGCGTCGTCGAGGAGCAGTGGTGGTAAGGGGGTGGAAAGATTTAGAAGGTGGTAGGAGAGCTCTGAGTCGGAATCAAAGGAGTCAAAAGAGCTTTTCCAAGCTTCTCCCTCGGCCGGCTAGATTGAACTTCTTTTCCGCCCAGGAGTTTTCCTATTACTCCAAATTTCCAGCCACGGCAAAGCCACCGCGAATGCTAGCGCGTACCTTACCTATACATCGTCTACGTGAATCTTACGGGGGTGTGTGTAAACCCCGTCGGTTCTGCGAGGGTTTATCGTGGCCTGTATCGCGAAAGAAATTTCTTTTCACCGGGGGAAACGCGAGGTAACAGGAATATGTAAAGCTTATACGCTCGGTTGCCTGGGATAGAATTAATTACGTATTTGCGTTTAAAATTTTTATTATCAAAAGTCTGGCTTTACAGTCACCGTAAATTGAATTCTTACGGGTAGGAATATTTTACTATTTTAAAATTGTATCGTTATGTTGGTAATTTTCTGTGGTGTAAAATTATATAATTCTTTTTTTGTGAATTTAATAATTTTGATAATCGATAAAATTTTAAAAAGATCGAAGCGAAGGAGCAGGGTTTTAACGACGCGTTAAAGGCGTCTCATTAGTACCTCCACTTTAAAGCGACGTTTCATCACCCCTCTAACCTCTCTCACCCTTGACTGAGCCACCTAAGTAAAAATCAATAATTCCTTTATCGTACAAATTAACGTTAAGCATATTCCACCCTCGTATACGGGGTCTACGGCCGACGTTACACTGTTTCCTGCCTTCCTATCCTGCATAATATCACAGGCTGCACTTCTGCTGTCTTTCTAGCACTTCTGTTTCCTTTACGAGCCTCCATCGCGCTTTTTTCCTCCTCCTTTATCAAAATCGGTCTCGCAAGATAATCGAATTCTATATCATCGCTTCCATTACTTTTAAAAATACCTCTAAACGGGTCACACACAGTTTACGAATTTTTATAAAACAAATTTTCACACGAAAGTCGTCCTTGTTGTACCTATATATCTGTCTATGAATTTTTACATGCAGTGTTCATCATACGCATCAATACCTTATGCTATTACCCTTTGAGGACTGGCGACGATATATGTGGTCTGAGATATAATTTAATTATAATTTATCGCCGCATGTAAACACAGTTGAAATTTAAAAATTGAAATGCAACCGTTGAAATGTGATTAAACAAATAGTAATTTATAATTGAAATATATTAACAGTTTGTTTTTCCGATTGAAAAGTGATTTTACATCGCCAAATAAATGATTATAACTCACTATTCAATAATATCTCCGTTTGTAAAGGGTTAATGATATTTTATTAAAATAGCAACTTGTATTCTTAAGCGAATGATTTAAAAAATGTTTAAAGATTTTAAAATGATGATTTAAAAATATATTTCATTTTAGAAGAATGAATCTGAAATTTCATTTCAGAATATTAAACATATTAAATTATCTCAACATTCTCGTAGTGAATTACTATAAAGGTTGTATTTTGAGCTCTGTTAATTCCAATAAATAGTACATTCGTTTATCATTCACTACAACGGGAGAGATTGCAACGGAGTCAGTGGCCGACGAGGAGAAATAACGAGGGAGAGAGATTAACAAAATAAATATGACATCGTCTTGACCCGTTTGCGGTGCACGCCGTGTACACGTTATTTCACGCTCAACGCGATAACAAAGCGTTTGCCATTAATTACTGCGCTCAGAAATTATTTAATGGCCTTCCTGAGTCAACGTCGACACGCAAACCGCTGACATTTGCCAGGAATTGATCGAGCTAATTCACCGACAATGTATCGGTTTATGAAACTTCCATCTATTCCGCTCGAATTAAATATGCATTCGCCCTAGAGGTACGCACGAATGCACATCGAGATAATAGTTCCGCGTTCTACGGATAAGTGAATTTACTTTCGATACTGTAATTGCGTGACCACCTAACAACTCGGTATAACAATAGAAATTTAATATCCATGTTGGAAACAAGCATTTCCTCTGCTATTATTCTTAATCTGTTTTACGAAATATTAATTCATTCTCTAAATTGTACGAGATTATCGCCGAGAGCGGTGATTTCGTCATTGATAACCGGAAATAAAGAATTAGTATTGATCATGCTTTATCAGAGGAAAATTAATCTTCACGTTTGACGTGAATTATCAAGGACTTTGTATAAACTATTTACCCACTCAGCCACAGAAAATAAATTACTAAATTTCCCCGTTGCTCAAAACGAAAAAAGGTGTATAACACGTTTTAATTTTTAAAATATTGACAGTCACCGTTATCATTATTAATTACCATACATGCAACAGTGATCACAACAGGGACTTACATCGTATGTGCTTCCTTTTCAGATATTTCACATTTTATTGCAAATTGTTTTATAGTGCCCATAAAGCAGTTCCACCATGCTGTAAAATACATTAACATTATGGATAGTATCTGGTAATTTCAATTTTTCAAGTTTTATATCACTTTAATAATCACCTCCATGTATATAACCTAGCCGGCATTAAATTCTTATAAAAAAATATTCTGTCGCAACGTAAAATAATTCTTAGCGCAATTATTCTCTCGAACAGCCCGGTACGTGGAAACCGCGACAGTCTAAACTAATTTGTCCGCATCGGACATATAATTAGATTCTCGTATCGTAGACACGCACTCAATTCATTAAGTCGATCGTAATAGGAGGCAACGCGGCGGAATGTCCCGTGCAGGCGGATACCCACCATTATATTCGTATTATCGAGTTTATTTTACCATCGATGCGAAGGACGCTCGACGTGGCAGAGAGGAGACGTCCAGACGTAAAATTCCACCCACTCGTCACGCCCTGACGAATAACACAAGATGCAAGACGATAACGTTTTAACTGCTGGCTAACACACTAGGCGAGCGTGGATTATCGGGGCCTTATCGGCCAACATTACAGCCCTGGACGTACAGAAAACGAATAGCCCACCCTGCCATAATGCGTTCGTGGTCCTATCTGTGTGTACGTTAGATTAGGATAACGAAACCAACGTTGCGAGGTTCCAACTATACTTCAAGTCAGAGGTCTTCAACCCACGAATGAACTTTTCAACTTTTTTCCTTTCTCCGTGCACGTGGAAAGGAATTGTTTTTGTGGGATTATTACTGTTTATGTGTTTTATTGGAAGACATTTTGAAAATTTGATACTTATTAATTGTTTGTCAATATTTAAATTACTTCCGTTATTAGGCAACAAAAAAGAATTAATCTTTGTATGTTTTGCTTTTTGACATCTCTTACATTATATTTAATACCTTGTGTAGTGATTTCTTTTGTAATTGTGCAAGCAGTAACTCGGATTTGACCTTGTTGTTACCTTTGAATTTACCAAAATGAAATTATTCTTTAAAAAATTCTATGTTTTTCACATCTGAAAACATCTGTTTTTTAATATCATTAATTTTTTTTTAAACAAATCTTTTTGGTTGGGTCATTATGAGAGAATACGAATGTGAGGTATAAACGAGAAGAACAGCAGTGAAATAAGTAAAATTAAAATTGATGAATTACTCTTGATATATCGCCAACTTTAACCCATTAACACTAGAACTACCGGCGTTAAATCTATCATATTTCAATATATTATATAAGTACTTTGAAGAAGGACGATTCGAGTGTCGGAAATGATGATCAATGCGGTGATTTATGTCGTTTATAATGGACGTAAAATTTTCGTTCTCTTGCTCGTCTATGAACTTGGAGAATTTTTGTAAAAAGTTGTGTACCAGTCATTTTGACTGGTTTGGTAGTTCTAGTGTCAAGGCCCAAAGTTGCGTTAACGCAACATTTCACTTCTATTTTTTTTTCGTGGAATCGGATTAATTTAATTTATATTTTAACTTATGTCATAGTAAAAGAACATACCAAAGGCTTAATTTATACACTTTTGTTCTCTAATTGTTCATCACCTTAAGTCCTACAATTTTTGAAACTTTGGAGAAAAAATAAAAAAAAATTATAATATTTACATCTACTTTTATATAATCTTATAACAAATAAATATTCGCATTTAAAATATTTCTGTTATTTCAATGCTTGGGTCCTTAATGGGTTAATATAATATTATTTGCATGAAATTTTCTATTCCAACTTACCATGTCACAAAAATCAGTCGCTGTTGTAGGTCAAGGGATTAAATATACAAAAGCTCTGCCACGAATATTATTTTTATTTTACATTCCTCACACTCACATTGATTACAAAAAGAGTCAAAAGATTGTCCCATAATTAACCACAAATTTTCTTTTTCTGTTTCAGGTACGTTTAATTCATCATCAGCAGGTCACCGGCAGCGACTTCTCCAATTTTCCCTTACTTCGTCGTACCCCCTCTCCAACTAAATTCTCGGTGGCGAAACTCGCGACCTTGACTTCCCATGACACCGACGCGCTAAGAGGTTTACCTGGGTAAACCCTGGTATCTCGGGATACCACTCGGGGTCTCGGTCGAGGGATTAAGACGGGGTCGTTGAGCGCGACGACAGAGGGTAGCTAGAATCGGAGTAGGAAAGCAAGAGGGTGCGAGAGAGGAGGGGAATGAGAAGGAGACAGAGGAAGGGGAAAGGAGACTGTAATGGTACGCCCGTATAATTGATTGAGTCTAATGAGTTAAAGAGGATACTACGGTATCGGCCAAGGAAATTAAAGAATTCTGGGTCATGGAGGCGACAACCCCCGGGACAGAGAAAGTGCGGAAACTTAGGTACTCGCTCGCCTTCACTTTCCTCGCTTTCTTTTCCCCTCGCGTAGCCCGACACTGAGACGCTGATTGTAAATTAGTTAAAGCAGATGCTTCATTAGAATCAGCTGAGACGATGCTTGAAAGTTGGAATTTTTGGGTTTTACCACATTGAAAGATGGAGAAGGAGAATCACGTATTCAAATTTAGGATGGGTGCTGCAGTTCGTCAAGAGATGTCTATTTTTGTTCGCGAAAGTGTTTGACCGGAGGTTCGTTGAGACGAAGTTGCAGACGAGCTTCTTATAATACAAGGATCATATGGTTGTGGAAATGTTACGAGAGAAATTTGATCTATATATCATATATGAGTAATACATCTTATTTCATTTTTTTTCCCTTGAAGCAACAAGTATTATAAATATGTATTTCTTTTTTTGGTACATTTTGAATTGCTATTACTATTGTACAAGAATTCTGTGGGGCTGATATATTTCGCGTAATGAAAGTTTGTCAAACCTAAGAAATAACACTTGTAAGTTAAAGGGTTTATGGTGAAGGTGGAATTAAGGGCTCAGACTGGCAATTAATGCGACCGAGTTTACATTCTTATAATACAAGGATTATATTGTTATGGAAATGTTACGAGAGCAATTTGATCAGAGGAATTTTGAAATTGGTGAAATGACAGATTTAACTGCTTCCGTTATGAATTAATTTGCAAAAACTTACCAGAAATATGACAATTATTTTTTCAAGTTTCATATAGTCTTAAAGCATTACAACAAAAATATCTATATACAAAGTATTATCCCGAGTTAACTCGGGTAGAAAAAAACAAAATATTTCTATGAAAAAAAATTAAAAATATTAATATAATATTTAGATTCTCGGGACAATATTTTTAGTGAAAAATAAGTGTCACGAGTATATTCGAGATAAAGGAGGAAGCGATTAAAAGTGGGTTGAAAATATCTCGTTTTGTTTCATGTATTTTTAAATGGGAATATTATCTTCTATATCTTACAGTTTTTCTTTTTTTTCTTAACTATACTTTATAAAAGTCGGCGAATGTAAATTTAACTTTGCCGCTATGAATATGAATTATATTTTTACAATTAAAGAGGTTGAAATGAAAATTTACAACTTTCAAAGTTATCTTATCATTTTGTATCGTAGGGATTATCCATACTCGTTAATAATAACCTTTTCTAGATGTGAAATCAGGTTGGATTATACCTGCCATGATTTTAACTTACATGCAAACCTTTCAGCGCCAATTAGTTAGTTAATACGGGATATGCAAAGCTTTAAAATAAATGACATCACAGAAAACGTTATGAGCCTGGTTGTAGTAAACTGTTCAATGGCAAAAACACGACTTGTACGTGAAACTCGGTTATTCCTTTGCAAGCCGAACCTGTATCGCGTTAGTTACTATCTGAACCTGTACTGTGTTCGACGACAAAAATTTGTACCAGGAGCTGGCGAACGCAGTCCAGCGATCGCAGTAAATTTAGCAAAGTGATTAAAAAATCTTGCATCTTCGATCGCTTTGCTGTACTCTTTATTAGCAGGTAATTTTCAACGGATGCTTTAAAATGCTGACAATTAATGTTATTATACGTTTGGTCGCGATGCTGTTCAGACTTGCTTAGAGTGGAAAACTCTATTTTAAAGAAACATTTCTCTACGATGTTGTTGTCTTGTTGTAACGTTTAAGAATTGACAAGGCAGTGATAAATTAAATCAGCAATAATGTTTGTTGAAATTTTCATTTATGTTTAAAATAGAATTGCCCTTAGAATATTTTAAATTATTTTTTACACAGTGAAATGTTTCTTTCCGTTAAAAGCGTGATAAAGTATATTTACTGTTTTCACATATACGATATTGTATTAACAATATATTATTTTCATGTCGAAAAATTTTTTAATTAATTTTAATGAGATATGGAAAATGTAAAAATCATATAACACAGTAGATCTCTTTATTTCAATTTTTACGATTGAATATTACATGTTACATTTATATTCATTTTCATATTCCATTCTCCCTCTCAGTCTTCATCATTTATCCTTTTTCTCTATGAAGGAATCTCCATACATACGAAATACTTGTCGCAAAAATTACAACACGAAAACGATTTAAAACCAGTTACACAAATAATAAAAAGAACCATAAATAACCACGCCGATAAATGCAAAATTTTCGTCGAGCGAATGGAAAATCTGAAAGCTCAATGGCCAAAGACCGACGAAAGAACGAATGATCAAAAATACATTCCGCGAACAGCTCCAGCAAGATCTCATTCCATTTCCGCGATATTACTTTTCGGTCGCCACGAAACAGTATCTCGAGGATGCGACGTCGTCGGTTGGTTTTCAATTTACAGAGAAACGAAGATGCAGCCTGCGGTGGTGAAAACGCCTTAGAGAAAGAGGTGAGGTGCCGTCAACAAAAGGGAGAGGTAAGAAGAAGCGCTTGCAAGAAAGAAAGAAAGAAAGAAAGAAAGAAAGAATGAAAGGAAGCAGCCCGTGGCACACGAGAGGTGGTGCCTTCCACATCCCCCAGGGAAATTATTGACAGTCAGCGAGGAAATGACGTCATAAATATCACGTCGAGTTGAAACCCCTCGAGCTGGCTTCTCTGGGCGACCTCTTTCTCTTGGTACCACCTTCCTGTGAGCTTCTCGTTGCGTAAGTTCCGCGATCCTTTGTTTCCGCACGATGTATTCATGTGTATAGCTTTCTATTTTCTTTCTATGCCGTCGATTAGAGTCAAGTTACTGGAGAATTTTGAATTGATATTTTAGTAGATTTGAAATCCATGAATTTCAGTGTACGGATGCATTGTACAGTACAAGTACTCTTTTCAGAGGAATAAGACTGCGATGTTATAGCGTGTATCGCGAGGCAGTTAAACGTACTGCTTCTCGATTCTACCTTATCCTACGTGTGGGTTTAAGTACACGGGTTTTACAAGGCTTCCTGAATACTAAAGTACACTCGAGGCTGGTTTAAGTACACAGGTTGCTGAGAATTAGCGAGTCGATGCTGGTGGAACTGAATTTATCGAGATCCAAAATTTCAATGTAAATTGTGATAATGAAGAATCGGTATTCCTATCGTACCTTCTCAGATATGAAAATTGGATTAAAATTCTGTACTTGTCTCTCGTCATTTCAAACGACTTCTCTTCATCTTGGCGGTGAAACTTTTTTCACTTTGAAAATTTCAACGTTATATTTTGATCGTAGCAAGTACCTTTTGAAAAGGTATATGTTACAAATTGAAAATACTGTGTCAATATAGGCAACAATATTTATTAATCAATTAACTGTGGTGACTTCTTTTGAGAATGCGCATCTACGTGGGTCACGAAAATCGAGGGATGAGCATAAATCTATCTCAAATTATTTATACTTTTTAGCTACTAATTTTATTTCGGCATGGCCTCAAAATATTCCAAACATCTTGAAATTTAAGAATATATTTTCATCAAAATTACAATTTAAATAACCAGCGGTCGCGAACTTTAAAAAAAACGAGTACACTCTTCAATACATAAAATCCTGCCATTTCTCCATGACAAGTATACTCATTAATAACATCTAACTGGTTAATCAAATAATTTTGGATAGACACAATTATAGTTTATAAGTTATGTATTTTTCTTCGTAATGAAGGACGGCTGTTTGTCGACCGGAGTCCTTCATTACGAAGAAAAATACATAACTTGTCACATTTGACGTCACCGACCGAACAAAAACAACCTTCATCTTATAATAATTATAGTTTATAACAATAGGTAAATATTAGGGGGACCGGAAAGTAATGTCGTCATTTTAAATTAAATTCTAACAAATAAATTTACAACAAGCTTTTATTTTTAATGTATGATATACTCAATCTCGTTATCACCAATTTTTTCTCCACCTAGTGTCCAAGTTTACAATGCCGGATCGATAAAAATCAATTGGTTATCGAGCAACATATTTAGAGAAACGGCGTTACTTTCCGGCCCCTCTAATAATGTCAAATAAATTAAACGTGGAATGGACATTATTTTATAAAACAGGTATACAATTACACTTTGTTTTCGTCGCTCAAAGGAAATACATAAGTAGCATCAGAACGAAAGGAATCCTCGTGTTCGTCAGAACGCTCGAAAAGCATATTACTCAAAGGAATGTCATTTCACTTGCATCGTTCGTGAAGAATGAATCGAATGCGTGTTACTGATCGCTGCGGGTATTCATTCACTACCTTGAAATGGGCATACCAGACAACTTTTCTTGTAGTTATGCTGTATCTCCGGACATTATTTAGACGAGATGGACAAGAAAGCGATCTCGTTTATTGCCACGTTCGTGGAAGCTCTCGACGGTGAGAGGGGCAACGGAAGATCAAAAATTTTTAACGAAGAAGCCCGATATAATTTTAATGAAGGGACGAAGGTATTTTAACGGCTCGAAATCTCGTATGCGGTGTTTTGCCCGCGCGGTTTAAACACGGACCTGCTCGGAGAAACAAATAATAAAGCAGCATCTCCTCCCGGTTTCTCGCAGTTGCTCATCGTTACGAGCATTTTAACGTTTTTACAGCCACGTCCTCGTGTTTCTATTCTCGCCAAAACGTTTCAACCATGTCCACATCGCACGCTCATTATCATCGAATTAATGGTACCTATCACCGTACAAACGAAACGAAGAAATGAGAATTAACTCCTTAGCTTACAGCGTATGACACTCGTGACACGGTAAATGGAATAGGAAATTTTGAAGTCTTCAAAAAACTATCAAAATAAAAATATCAGTGGGTTACGAAATGATCAAATTATTTCTGTACTCTTGATACGTAATAATAATTATTATTATTTCTGTACTCTTATGCGAAATATCAGAAATCATTTAGAACGTTTAATTTCAAGAATTAATTCTGAGATATTGTACTCGCAGGTACAAAAGAAATCATAGGACAAGGGATTAATAGAGTGAAAATAAAGATCAATTATAATATATCGTGTACAGAGACATAACCAGTCATCAACTGAGAATAGGAGAATCGTAGATATATTTCGATAAATTGAGTTGTCGGAAAAATCATTACGCATGTTTTGTATGTATTTCAACGTCATTTATTTATATACCTAGAGAACAAAGATCAATCAATGATATATTGTCCGTTTTGTTCGATGACATTTTAACCTTTTTTCGAGTAGTTTCATAATTCCTCGTTCATAGAAGGACCTATCTTTATAAGCGAAAAACTGAACAAGGTGCTGATTTACCGCCTGATCGGAATAAAAAGATACACCATGCAAGGAGTTTTGTAGAGCACGAAACAAATGGAAGTCTGATGGTGCAAGGTCGGGAGAGTATTCTGGATGTGACAGTACATCCCATCCAAACTCGACCAATTTTTTACGTGTGATTAAACTTGTATGTGGCCTCACATTGTCGCGATGAAATACCACTCCTTTACGATTAACAAGCTCTGGACGTTTTTGGATGATCGATTCGTTCAAATTGTCCAATTGCCGACAGTACACAGTCGAATTAATAGTTTGGTTCCTTGGTAGGAGCTCGAAAAATACGACACCTTTAAAATCCCACCACACTGACAATGAGAGCAATACTTTTCTCTGATGCATGTCTGCTTTCGATGTCGTTCGAAGTGGACTACCATGTCGGGACCAAGACCGTTTTCGGGCCATATTTTGTGAACCATCGTTGGCGCTGACGTTCCTGTAAAGCATCATCACCATAAACTTTACGCAATTTTTTACAAGCTTGACACGCGTTTTTCCCTTTACGGAAGTAAAACAGCAAAATATGGCGAAAATGCGCACTTTGGTCTTCCATCTTACTCTTACTGTAAAATCTCTAAAAATCAACGATATAACTCAATTGTTTTTTTTTAAATGGCGCTGAAACCGCCAGCTGTTAAATGATATACTGATAATATAGATGTGAATGACTCTAATGCATTAAAAAATGATCGACCCCCGAGTCGAAAATTTCAGCCCAAAATCCTCCTAAATTACCAAATAACTTAGGATATTTAGGTTGAATATGGAAAAATATGTTACATATAAAAGAATGCAAATTTTAATTCCATAATCGCCCTACACTTGTTACTTTTTGCCACTTTTACCTAGTTTAGGAGCAATTTAGGCTTCATACAGCCCAAAATAATCCTCAGCATTCTATAATGAGGAGCTTTAGAATTGGATTGGAATTGGAGTGGAATGATCGAGATGCAAAAAAATTCTCGATATACTAATAATTAATTTGGTTTAGGAGATTTAAAATTTATATGGAATAAAATGATAATTTAATTCCAACTTGCTACTGAAAGCCCTATTTTTAGAATATGAGTCGACAGACTTGGAACCTCTGAAATATTTTTGGGGGATGTCAGATTAAATTGGAATAAAAATTTTACCTGATCAGTCCATATAACTCCTAAAAATCATATTTACAGGACTTTGAGGCGCGTAGACACACTAGTTGAGGATTTTGAGGTTCAAAATGGTATACATAATTAAGCGACAAATGAGAGATCAAAAGAATCTAGGATTTGAAGTTTCTTTTTAGGCTGGACTTTTCGACTCGGGCCGCCACCTGTTCGCAAAATGCGTCACGACTTTTCCGACAACCCAATATATATATATTATATATTTAGATATAGTATCTCAAATATAGAATCTTAGCGAAATTATCTCACGGTACGATTACTCGATAAAATACAAAGCAGAGGCTGGTGTATCTACCCTCTTCGCAAAATTTCGCGGAGCAGCTGTAATCCGCGAAAAGTACGAGGGGTTTCGCGGAAAACCCAGAGCCGCGATGCCGTTAGAATAGCCGGGCGTAAAAAGGCCGAAACTCGTTGTCGTAATGTTTTCACCGGGAATATTGCAACTGATGCCCCTCTCATTCTCTGTTATCCCAAGTTTCTCCTTCGCCTTCGCGGCAGGAGAAGGAACACATTATTCGCGGAAACGATCCTTCCTTTCGCCTCGCGGCCACGAAGAAAGGAGAGTTCTCGCTTCAGCAAAAAAGGACTCGGAACGAGGCCGAGACAAGGGAAGAAGACGATGGTGGAGCCAGGAGGCGAACGAATCTCGAATCTTCCTCGTGGTGATGCAGAGCAAGAGAGAGGAAAATCGTGAGGCTGAAGGGGGTTGCAGGGGGTTGGTAAAGAGAAAGGAAGACGATGAAAGAAGAAGAGAGTGGAGAAAAGGGATCTAGCTGCGAGATCCGTCGGCTAAGGGTAGTTATTATAATAAATTTGTCGGGGGTTTAAGAAGCGGAAACAATTCAGAACTGCGAGTGACTCTAAGGATGTGCTTATCGTTGCTTTTATTCAAATGGGAATGGAAGGCGACGAGCTGCGCCGGATGCAACCTGCATCTTTCCTTCTCTCTTTTTCTACCAGTTTATATCTTCGGCCTCTTCGATCTCTCTTCTTCCTCTTTCTCCTGCTTCTTTTTTCAGCGTAACAATCGAGCAGAGAAAAGGGAGAAGGTATTTGACGAGTGAGACGAGTCGCTCTTTCTGCCGTATAAGGGGTGTTTTTTAATTGCACGGTGGAATGCGGATGGTTAAATGCGAAGTATTGAAAGAAATGTTACAAGAATTGATAACAGATTGCATGACTTCGGGGATATTCTTTGCAACATTGGGATAATTTCAAATCCTTCGAATCTCGTTTGCATCGTGTACCGTTATCCATAACATTTACAAGTGGTTTTACTGCTAAAATTTTAAAAGTTGTGTTACCGGTTTGCAACTTCTTATCGAAATTACACCAATCTGTTATGTACATTTTTAAAACTTGAAAAGTTTATGAAATTCTTGTTGAAATAACTCTAAACAACTCTCTCTCTATCCATGATTAGATAGCATGTCACGAAAAAATCTAACGTTAACACTTTGAATGCCATGGGGGTCACCGGTGAAATTCAATAGAATTTCATGTGACTTTTAAATTGTAATATTTACAAAGTTTATTACCCATTCGATATTCCAATATTGATATTAAAAAAGGCAAAATCCTGCTGACTACATATCTAGTTGTGTCTCTAAACCTTATGCTTTGTAAAAATCTAATTTTAATAGAAAAAGTTGCACTTCGGTAGAAGCGATGAAACTAACGAAATATCGGCGGTGTTCCTGAAAATAAAATAAACTTCAGAATAATCCACGAAAACTGAAAGATACTTTTTAAACGTAAAATGAAATATTATATAATCTTAACGTGACACTGTCACAGTCAGCAGTCCTCATAAAAGGAAGCACCCTATATACATCTGTACCACTATAGTATCGCACGTGGAGTTCGACGACCACACTTTTTATCATAAACGTTTCGCAGGTTTATGAACGCGAAGTGCATTAATTACACGCGTCGCTGATAAGCCATAAATGTTAAGAGCGTGCGCGTAAAATACGACCACAGATTTGGCCACGATTTTATATTTGTAGCTGTCCCCTTAATTTTTGTATCACGTGAGAATAAGAGGCAATGAAACTCGAAAAAGTTGAATCTCAAACACGCTGACACAAGGAACAACGAGACGAAAGAAACCTCTAGCGAATCATCCCCGTGGACCACACTGATCACGACCCTGTTTACGACATTCCTTTCGGCGATTTCGATCATTACGACCAAAGGGGAAGGAGACGTCAAGTTTCGAGAGAATCTGAGGGTAACACGGAATAAAATAAGGGAATTTGTTCGTCTAAAAGATAGGAGAAAAAGAAGAATAAAAATGCCTCAGCTTGTAAGAGTCTCGTAGGGGGCAATTGGTATGCTGAAATTTACCTTTGTCTTTTATCTTTTTCGACGCGCCTGATATAGTTTAGGGCCATAATAAAAGTGGACCCCAGTACTTCGATTTACGGCTTAATTAAACGCGCCGTATCGAGTCACTGCGAAAAGTCGTCGAAACGTTGGTGGTTTCTTAAAGTTCTTTAAATACGAGCCTCGCATTGCCGTGGCCAGTATCGTTTATGATCTTCTCCGGTTCCTTTTTTCGGCCGTTAACGTCTCTTCGCGGTACCGCGACTGTGGTAGGGATTTTTTCTCATTACCCTCTTAACGAACGTCAGCATCTCCCTTGAATGCCTTCTCGGATATTCGTACATTGAAATTGTGTCAGGTGTGGGCCACTTGTCTCTTTGGGGGATCGTGAAATTTATTTAAAAGTTAAATTGGACGTTCTTTGACGTTTAGAATCAACAATTTTTTTCGGGAATTTCTCTTTATATATTGTGATATTTCAGTATTTTCCAAACCTTATAGATACTATTAGTTTATCTAGTGTTCTGTCCAAATTCTGACCAATTAAACTTGCTTATATGCATGTAAGTGATTGGGAAAGGAGAGTGAAAAAAAGTTTCCAAAATTAACCCTTAAATTCGCGATTTTATTTTTTTAATCAGAAAAAATGTTTTTAATATCCATATATAGTTTAGATTATAGGAAAAATATTAAAAAAATTCTTTTGAAAGAATTCAGCTTCTAAATTACCTGCAAATCCTTTGTTGCATTTATGCAACACTTCGCGTTCCTAGGTAAGCAGATGTGTGGGAAATTATTGACTCATGTAAATAGAATAAAAAAATATTTTAGTACTTAATTATAGGTCTATTTATTATGATAGTTATAAAAACAGTTATTTTCTCTATTATAACAAAGACCGAGGAAAGTTATTCCAATATCACTTTTTTCCACGCCGATGAAAACCCGCTAAAACTGACAAATAATTGAAACATTTGAAAGTTGGTGCCACTGCACCTGTCAAAAATTTACAAAGTACACTATAGTCTATGACAAAGTTCGTTCAGAAACCGTAATCCGTTCAGATTTTTTTTTTATTCTCATAGAATTAGTATGTTGCAGAAATGCAACTCCGCGAATTTAAGGGTTAAATCAATAACTTACTTTATGCTGTACCAATACATGCTACAAAATGTCGGAATTATTTGGAAATTATACAAAACTGAACCATCGAATAGAGCCAATAATTTTCTTATTTAATAGAACTAAATTCGCACTTCAAAATTAAACTTCGGAGTATCTCAACACGGAGAATAACTTACTTAATCCCTTGCCCTAAGTGTGGCACTCGCGACGCAGTAAGTGTAATAGAAAATTTATAAGTTTCACAAAGCTCTTAGATTTAAAATACCAATGAGTTAGAACCCGTCGAAATTAGTTATATGCTATTAATATTATATTAAATTATACGATATATCTGAAATCACTGATAAATTATTATTCCAACAATTAGTACTGAGTTATTGCTCGTTCTGTCACAACAGAAATCATAGGGTTTTAAATCATTATCAAAATTATTGACATATACATCAATTATAATAGACTTTTCAAAACCTATATTACCTACCTTTTTCTATCTTACTCAAGTTAAATGTGATGACCAGACTGCGGATTTTTATGCACTTATGACAAATTAAATACGGCTAAAATATACAAAAAGGACATAATATAAAAATATATCTAAAATATCCAAAGTATGGTATTTGTTGTAATATTTATTGAGTGCAATAAATTCCTAGATAGATTTTCCTGTCTCACCTGCATTTGTGAAACTCGAAATTTGCATAAATATCCGCAGTCTAGTGATAACAGAACAAATGAAAATCGCAACGAGATTAGTATTTTAGTAATTCTCCATTACTTTATGTTCGCCTCAATATCAGAAAAGAACGGAGAAAATTTACTCTTAGAAAGCAGCAGTTCGTTCCAACACGATACTCGTAAAATCTTTATGCATACATGTATATATGTTGATAAATACATAGAAATATATACATACATAGCAAGAGCAACATCTCGCGGTAGGTTTTTCGCATTATCTCGGGCGACATAATATGAGGGTTTATCTCGTGGAATCATGGTAGCTTAACGGGGTGGTTTCTTCCCTCTCGCAGACCGCAGCTTCCTCGAAGGCAAATCCTCTCCGTGGAAGACAACGTCGCAGCCCCTTGAACCTCCGGGCCACGTATATTTCTCCCCGTGTACACGTCTCCAATTCCTCGTTCCACCCTTCCTGATCCTGAGACGTGGCGATGCAGGCGGATTTGTCGTGTCCTTCCAGAAACTTGACAGGACCGAGAAGAGTCCTGAGGGTCATAGTAAAAATATTATCCTGCCCGACGAAAGATACGGAAAAATGAACTCCTCTGTGTTTCCTGTGACAACTGGTGAAATGAAACTTTCCACTGTCTTCTGAATGATGAGGAAAATGTATACTTTTTCTGGTAGTACTAATAATACTCCGCATTTTGCTTCTCCATGATTCTGAGTAATACATCTTTTATTTTTTTTTTCCTTGGAGCAACAAGTATAATATTATACATATCTACTTTTTTTTGTACATTTTGGTTTGCTGTTATTATTGTACAACAAATCTATGGGGCTGATATATTTTGCGCAATGAAAATTTGTTAGATATAAGAAATAACAGTTGTAAGTTAAGGGGTTTATGGCGGAGGTGAAATTAAGGGCTCGCACTGATAATTAATGAGACTGAGTTTACATTCCCGACTAAAATTTAACACTTTTAACACTAGATTTACGGAGCCAATTTTACTCATTAAAAAGTTGATTACTATATATATATATAATATATTGGTTGGTAAATTTTTTAATAATAAATCTTTCATTTAAATTGATTTGAAACTTTTTTCTTTGCAAAATACTTCAGTTTTCTTATATAAGTCAAATTGGCACACTGTAGAAGAATAGGTGTATCAACATCCGTAAATCTAGTGATAAAATTTTAAAGCTAGTTAATATGACCGATTCTCAATTTTTTCCAAAAAGGCCCTAAATTGATAGACGAAGTGTGAAATAAATATTCCACTTCCATCTTAGAAAACCTAAATTAATTAATTAAACATCTTTTTACCCTTCCATTTCTCTTTTTACAAAGTACTTATTCAGTATAATGTAAATTTTAGTAAATATAACGTCGATTGTTTTAGTATTACGGACTGTAACATCCAAAGCTCTACCCTTATTGTCAGAAGCTTTCTTAATTATCACTAACAATAAATATGAAAATCTTCAAAATATTTAATATTTAAATATTAAAAGAAATGTAGACAAATAACCAATATATGAGTCACAAATACTTCGAAGGTTTTTTGAAAGCAGGCCTCTTGATCGTATCTGTAAAATTAATGGGAAAATCATTTTCATATTTTTGCGCGATAGTAAAAACGCGCGAGTAGTCGAAGAAGGGCAGAAGAACTTTCGTTGCACACAGCTGAGCATAATATTCCCCCGACATCGAAGAAATTCTTCGAATGGAAATATCGGGGATGGAATTGTGCGTAGGCAAGCCAAGAGGGATGGTTCTGAGGGTGGACGGTGTTATTGATTCTAATGATATTTTCGCGCCAAGGGCGACAGTAGGGTGTAATTGATATCCCAGGATACGGAATATATCCATGAATGTGAGAATTGATCATCTCTCAGCTGACGACTCATTCTTTTTTCATTCTCCTTCAATCGATTCATCCGGATTCCATGATACGAAAAATTACATCAAAAGTGGAATAACAAAAAGATAAAAATATAATCCACTTTATAAAATACTAGACATTCCTAAATTCAAATTTTTGTTGCCAATTGCATGCCATTTGCATGGCAGAGTTGAATTTACTACAAGGGCGAAATTATCTTATCTCGTGTATATGACAAATTTAGAGTTGTGACCAGTGAAAACACGCATTTAACGATCAGAAATAATCGGTTACATTGAACACTACAAATATCTTTGCGGATTTCGAAACATCCGACAACATCATTCCGCTTTATAGATCGGTCGGCGACGTATAATGAACGGCGCGCCTCGGTCGAAAGCAAAGGGCTATATCAGCTGGAAGATAATCTCTCGCTATAAAGTATTTCATTTTCTTCTTATCCTCGTACCTCGGAAATTTCACTCTTTCGCCTGAATTTAATGGATGCAATTCAATTGTCCAGTCTTGATACGAATAAATAAAATCAGGGGAGCATTAAATAACCCGCCCTATTTGGCTGTTGCGAATTGTGAGTGTCAAGTCCAGGACGATATACAAGATTGTGCTAGCAGGGTATACGAGGAAATAACGAGCGTTATCTCACTGTGAAGAAAGATCTACGACTGATGTGCTTAAATCCAACCGATTTCTGAATAGAATCGCGAATTGTTTTTTTTCTCTTCTCCTTCGTGAATTCCTTCGGTATAAATTTCACTGTCCTCCTTCGATTTAATGGGCGTCAATGCTCATTCTGGGCGTTGTAAATATCAGAAGGGAATGGTGGCCGTTAAATCACCTATTTTATTCAACATGGAGCCACATTTTGCGTAAGCGGGATGCGTAGCTCTTGACGTCGATACTTAAACAACTCCATATAAGCTCTCGTAACTAATGATTTACAGCGGATTTATTTACATGCCTGATTTTTCTCTTTTCACGTTGATAAAGTAATTTAACGCATCATTTTTCTTCGACTCAAGAGAAATTACACGAATCATTTATTTTACGCACAGAATACGAACTATTACCACTTTATTACTATCAGTGATATCATAAAAGTTACTCCATCAAAAGATAAACTCGATATCACTGAATATACTAACATCTTCAAGGATACTAGACTCAAACCTACATATTTATTCATAAACACAATTTCTCATTAACGTCAACATCGTTACAATAAACTCTAAACGTTTCAGCCCATACGACTTTCAAAACCTAACTATAAAAGACATACCTATGTAAACTCCAGTTTCCGTATCTCCGTCGAGAGCGCGTGATTCAATTGTCACACGATCGGCAGAAATACCGAATAAATCGTTAGATCGTTAAATAAGCCACCCTATTTGGAACTGCAAATTGTCAGTGTCCGCTTAGGAATGGGATACAAGTTTCGATTACGCGGCTATACGAGGTGCAAGGAACGGTATCTCGGCCTAAAGGAGCCCTACGGCTACAAGGGCTATTAATCCGTATCCGAGGCGAGTACATAAATGGTTGTGGGTTTCCAAGAGACGTTTCTATGGACGTATACGTATGTACGTACCGTCATAGTACTCTTCGTCGTACTCGTCGTCGTGGTCTTCGTTGTGGTGAGTCTCGAAGGGCTTTTATTTTCTCAAATCGATGCCCTGCCGGTGAGCACCGTAGTGCCGCCATTGTCGCACGGAAACTACGGCTTTGTATGCATATGTAAACGCGTTTACTCGTAGAAATTGCTGGGCATTGTGCTTGGACCAGTTGGTTCGCCGAGTCGGAGCCGAGCCATTCTTCAGGGTTAGGAGAGAAACCGAGGCCGACAAGGAACGTTTCGCGGGATAAGCGCGTGTGCGTGAAACTCGCGGTTCGGCTCGAGCTGAGTCGAGCGAGTTGATTCGAGCTCGCGCGATACACCCGCTTGTGCATTCACTCGTGGAAACTCGCCGGCGAGCACAAATAAGCGGCGTTAAGTAAAATGCATCCTGACGGCTATTAATCTCGGCGATGCCAAGATGTTTAATCCGAGAAAGTGGTCGGGCCGTTTCAAAGCGCCGCTAAATAAACGAAATGCTTGATTGTGAGAAATCGTGGGATTATTGGTAGTATATACGATGCTCAGTCTTCTCCGTGTGGCTCGTGTGCGCATTCAAAGATGCGGGAGACTTCCGTGGAAGAATCGCGTGTCGTAGTTGTTTTATTTTACTGCGGCGAATACCAAGGTTTGGGGAGACATTAAAATGTCCTTGCTCGGTACTCCTTTCCGGAATCGTTCCGGCGTTAATTAATTTGCCTGGTAACGACCCTTCGAAGGTCCGTAGAGAACAGTCGATTCTTTTCTCTATGGTATGAGACGTGGTAGAAATTTAATCGTAACTAATTTCGCCATTGAAACGATACTTATAATTAGCGAGTAAGGAGTATGAGGAGACACTCTTGACAAGGTTAAGTCCTTTGGAGCTGTTTGTAATAAACCGCACAATGTAATGATTCGTCGATACATCCCGATCAATCGGGTATCGGTTTGTTCGAGATAACATCGAGGACTTTCATCTCGACAAGCGCTCAACGTCAACCTAAGGTGCTGAAACGAGTTATGACGAATCGGTCCATTAAGGGCAGCGGCCGTAAGAATAGGAGCTGCCAGATGACGATGATGATGACGACGGTGAAAGCTCGGGATGATAGCACTGTGGCACCACGCCGTGCCCTGCAGGATACCACCTCGATATCCCGTTGCGATCCAACGGTTCAAATAACTCGTGGGGTTTTCGACTCGACGTCCTCGTCGATTTTACGCGAGGGCGTACCGACACCTTTCCGATTCCGTGCAGATCCCGGGAACGTGGGAGGTGCGAAGAATTTCCACTCATTCATCGATATTTCTACTTTCCATGGTCGTTCATAGATATGTATTTATATGAAAATTAGAAGGAACGTTGTTTCCGATTGCAAGCCGTAGTTAACGATTTTAACACTAGATTCACGGATGTTGATATACCTATTTTTGGAAAGTGAACCAATTTAAATCATACAAGAAAATTGAAGTTTTTTTGGAAAGAAAATAGTTCTAAATCAATTGAAATGAAAGATTTATTATTAAACAATTAACCAACCGATATATTATATATGTAGCAATCAAGTTTTGAATGAGACAAATTGGCTCAGTAAATCTAGTGTTAAGCAGTTTACGGTTTCTTAGATTTTGCCATGTAAAAAGATACCGAATTGATTTTATACGTGTTTTGTTTCCCTGTAGAGGTATCAATTGAAACGTTTGATTTTTTTAATTGAGTGACTGGAGCTCTACGTTCTAATTGGCGAGTTTATAACTACACTGGTTATTTGGAAAACAAGCTTTTGAAATTATTACCTGAAGAAAACTACAAATTCGTTTCTACAATCATTTAATGAGATATCATTAACTTGTTTGAAATTTTTTAGTCGAGTATTTCGTCGAATATTTTTTTTCGGGGTTAATGGAAAAGGAATATAGGTATTTTTTTATCACTGCCTCGGTTTCTGATTGTATGTAAGTTTTGCAGACTTTCTCCATCTGCGATCTGTTTTTATGTAATTAGGACAACTGTAATATAGAATTAAAGGTTCATTTACTTTGGAACCTATTGAAACTAATTGTAAGTGACTCCAACGGTCGACGGTAATTTTTGGTTGAACACTATAATCTTCCGCTACCCCTTCTACCCTAACAATAAAACTTTCCCCCCGAGTGTCATATAAGCTTTTCTCTTTTAATGATATCTCTAACTGACGATTCGGTAAGGTACCGCTGTCATTCATTTATTAATATCACTCTGTCATCTGCTGTGGCTTTTCAATTTCGAATTATACATTTGGTAGGGATGGAAAATATAATTATGATGCTGGGTATTCGGCTCTTAATGTATATCACCATAAGTATTTCCAGCGGTGCGAAAGAAGTACAATAATTTGCCTGTTTAAAAAATCAGGAGTCACATCTGGTCTCGAAATAAATACATTTTAACGTCTTAGGAAACTGACACAAAGAAGTTTATTACAATAAATAAAAATATTATGAATTTTAAAGGCTAAACATCATAGTCGCATTTACGCTAAACTTCTTATCGATCGACATCGTATGAATTTACAAAGCCACATGGAATAATTCGCAACCCTGATCGTTGTACTCGCTATCGGCGTGTCTTCTATACTAATGAACGAACAGCCTTAGAAAGGAAAAATGCCATGTCATATTTCATAAATTTTTAAAGAAGGAATTATGAATGGCAAATCTTTCAAGATTTATATTGTTGTCTTTTCTATTCGCACCCTTCCGTCGCAGAAATGGTCTTCAAAATTAAAACCAATTCCATCGAATCAAAATGAATCCAACTTGTTGAAAGTTCTCCACTCCAAAATGTTACTACTTCATTTAACTGCCTTGGCACTCAATTAACAATTATCTCAACCCCTTCTATACCTAATATTTCAAATTATAAAAATACGTAAGTAAAAATAAGTACTAAACAAACTCACCATAAACAACTAAGAAACTATTAACCAAAGCACCAAACACATCCGACTGAAAATGAATCACAGCGACGAAGATTATTAAGTACACTCTCACGATACATCATCAATGAAGTTATTATGAGAAGGTGTTCATGCAGATACTATCGCTAAGCGATGGTTCGATCACCTAGACGCAAGGTGTTTCTCGACAGAACAAGGCCGAAGGATGTTCGACCAAAGTATCAAAATGCTAGCCGCGTGCAGCTATGCACCACTACGCATATATAATATATATATATACAAACAAAATATATATCTATACGAACGTCGCAGCAAACGATGCGTCAGGTGGCTTCGTTCTTCGTTTCCCACGGACTTCAGCCTTTATTATATCATTCGATCACAATGCACTCCGAAACGTCTCCGGATCGAGCGTGGAGAAGCGGTGCACCTGCAGCCGGCTGCAGCTTCGACTTGCGCCATGCAATAACAGCGGTACGGCAGCAAGAACCCGGCACCTACCGCACCAACAATGCTCCTGCACGCCGATTCGAGATATATACATGTCTCGTTGCGATTCTTCGTCGTGATAGATGTACCGCAATTCAGGTCAGTTTCTGTTTCGAAAGAAGGGAGAAAGGTGTCTTAGAGAACGGAGGGGATGCTCGTCTCTGCGACAGTGCTACATCCGCCGAGCGTTTCCATTTGGATCCTTATTGAGACTAATCTTTTTCATCCTGAGATAAGAGTATTGTGATAACATTGAACATTTTGTACATCGTCCATGAACAAGGGACTTACTGCTAATCATTATCATTATATTTTTTACGGTACATTTGCAATTGATGAGTAGTTTTCAATGATGATCCACCTCGAAGTACCAAATGATGGAGAGTTCTCAAAGATGATGACCCTACTCGAAGGACCAAATGTTGAGGAGTTTGACTTTCTTCGATAATAGTGGACTGTATAAATTTTGATGGCAATGAACGGTTGCTGGTCATTAACTCTTCTGAATATATATATAATGTTTATTTTAAATGTTTGTGATGATTTAATAACTTAACAGTGATTTGTAATAATAATAAATAGGCGGAACTCGCGGTAAGGTTCGACGTCAAGATTGCTTCACTATTCAAACTTGGTGGTTATTTTGTAAAAATAATTGATTGAACTTGACTGTGTTTTAACTGGGTGAGTCCTTGTAAGAGACTAATTTTGTTGGCAATGTTTCTCCTCCACACGAGCCAAAAGTCCCACAAAGTCAATAAATTACCTGTACTCACCACCCGAGTCAAAAATTTCATCCCAAAATCCTCCTAAATTACCAAATAACTTAGGATATTTAGGCTGAATATGGAAAAATATGTTACATATAAAAGAATGCAAATTTTAATTCCACAATCGCCCTACACTTGTTACTTTTTGCCACTTTTACCTAGTTTAGGAGCAATTTAGGCTTCATACAGCCCAAAATAATCCTCAGCATTCTATAATGAGGAGCTTTAGAATTGGATTGGAATTGGAGTGGAATGATCGAGATCCAAAAAAATTCTCGATATAATAAAAATTAATTTGGTTTAGGAGATTTAGAATTTATATGGAATAAAATGATAATTTAATTCCAACTTGCTCCTGAAAGCCCTATTTTTAGAATATGAGTCGACAGACTTGGAACTTCTGAAATATTTTTAGGGGCTGTCAGATTAAATTGGAATAAAAATTTTA
Source organism: Cerceris rybyensis (assembly GCA_910591515.1). Taxonomy (NCBI): domain Eukaryota; kingdom Metazoa; phylum Arthropoda; class Insecta; order Hymenoptera; family Crabronidae; genus Cerceris; species Cerceris rybyensis. Next base: position 21,851,544 of record OU342790.1, read on the forward strand.
CTGATCAGTCCATATAACTCCTAAAAATCATATTTACAGGACTTTGAGGCGCGTAGACACACTAGTTGAGGATTTTGAGGTTCAAAATGGTATACATAATTAAGCGGCAAATGAGAGATCAAAAGAATCTAGGATTTGAAGTTTCTTTTTAGGCTGGACTTTTCGACTCGGGTTTTCTCGGGTTTTCGACTCGGCTTTTTGAAGCAGACGCGACTTAAACCTCTGTTTAATCTCTATGAAAAGAATAGGAGGATCCGCATCCACCGAGAAATGCAGATGCTCCCTCACAAAGTTCTTAACAGCAAATGTTGGCTAGAAAATGCGATAAAAGATTTTACTGATTAAAGATTCAAAATGAAAAGTAGATACGTTACCCACGTCAGATTGTTAGCCTCCTCGTCGAATACTACACCTTTTCATTTATACTTTCCAACATTCATTTACATCTTGATTTCTATACAGCGACGCGTTTCATAATTCGCGGTAATATTTTTCACTGACAATTATCTCAGTTCATCAATTTTCTCGTTGTACGATTGACACACGACACTGTCGAGACACTCGAAAGAATTACCTATGAAAAAGTCACCGTAGCTTTTCAGTGTCGGTGATAATTTTCACCGTGTCAGCCTCGACATCGACCGGCTTCATTCTGGTTTCTCCGGATACACGTTATCGATATTCTTTTTCCCGCTGTTGACGAAAAATAACCACTCTCCATGCATTTGCACGTGTAATGCTTAAACATCACGGAAATAGGTGGCGTAAACGACGACGGAGTAGGCGAATAAATCTACGGCTAAACCTCAAGGACAGTTTTGCAACGTGAGATGGTCGCGCGGCTGCACGTTTACCCTTCACCGGCGATTTATCAACATCTTGCGCTAGCCGCATTAATAATGAGATTTATAGGCCAGTATCGATCTATCTTCCGCGAATGGGTAAACCGATATCGTCGAGTTTTAGAATTGGTCGAACCGGTTGCACTCTTTGCGATATCGGCTCGGCGGCCGCGACGATACCACTGCGAATTTATCACGTGCGATCATGATCGCGACCATTTGTCACGAGGTTGTATTCAGATTTGCGCGAAACTCCGCTACTTCCATTATGGATCGTTTATTATCTATAATATCGATGGAAACGATTTGTCATTGGGCACGAGGAAATTCCGGCGTTTCGATGTTTCCTCATTGCGTAGCTCAGATTCGTGCCACGGTAATCGCTTGTCGTTATCCTATAATTACACGACTCTGACTACCTTTTCAAAGGATATTTTCTCCGTATTTTTCTAAATTCTTTGTTGCATCGATAGAAACGTCCTTACTTGTAGAATTTGAATTATAAATGATACTTAATTGCGTATAATTTAAATTTACCAATGGCAGATGTAATTTATAATCCAGTGATGCGTATCAATTTCGCAAACGTTGTGGATAATTAGGAGAGAAAAAGGACGTCGTTTGGTCGGAGTTGCGGGAAAAGAAAGGCTGTCATGGAATTTGCAACGAGACGCGCCAAGTAGAAGAATCAATTTGCGCGGACGTCTCATTAAGAGTGTAATTTCGACGAGATAGTTTCCTTTCGAAGGATATCTGTCACGTCTACGTGCGTACTTCATAAAACGATTGCATGCGTTAGATCGTGGATACCTTCACTTCGTGATATGTGCAAATTGCATAACCAGGCGGTTCGATTGTCGATATTTCTTTGAGCGTTCAATGTATTTTCATTCAATCAGCATGACACGCAACTGCAACGGTCGAAGTGAAATCGTCATTCACTTGTAGGCCGTCGAGAGTTTGTCCGTGGAAACTGGGCCACATAAAGATGACATGATATTCTTGCGATTTCTTTCTTCAATATTTTCAATAAAACGGTATGATCATTATGGAACTTAATATATGGATAGACGTAATATCAACGAACAATGGCAATGCTTATATGTTTATGAGATCTCCAACATCTGCATTATACTTTATGGTACATCTTTATTATAACTGATAAAATAGTATTACAACTTTTGCTATTCAATGAACTTTTAATATTGAAAGGGCAAGCGAGATTACTGCTGGGAAAACCTTCATTCTTGACTACTAGTTTAACGTAATGCAATTGTTTCGAAGCAGACTGCTTAAATCGCTTTTCATGTGCAGAGCCAATTACTGGTCGCAAAGGACTTGACCTGTGGCAAGTGATATGGTCTGATTCGCCAGATGGATAGAGACATTCTTCGTTCGCAAGTCATTTTTATTCTAACGCGCTACTGGCCAAAAAATATGCACATTCGTTATGTTGTCATGTAAAAGACGAAAAAAATATTTTATTTTCGGATGTTATTGGTAGAGCTTCAGGGTTCCAGAAACGATGTGGTTAAAATAATAGGTACAGTCCGACGATTTTAAGATGACTAATCTATATATATATAAAGCTCAAATACCACTGACTGATTGACTCACTCACTCACTCACTCATTCACTCACTCACTCACTCACTCATTCACTCACTCATTCACTCACTCATTCACTCACTCATCACGAAATCTCAAAAACCACAGAACTGATTGCAATGAAATTTGGAACATACCTTCCCCTTAGGTCTTAGGTGCTCACTAAGAAAGGGTTTTGAAAAATTCAAATTTTAGGGGGGGTTTTGGGGGGTTAAAGTATGGGCCAAACTCATCAATGCAGAGCCGAAACTACTTGACCTAGAAACTTGAAATTTTGCATGAGCGTTCCTTCTAGGGTATCAACGTTAAACTTAACTTTTACTAATTGAAGTAGTCCTTAATCCTAATGATATTAAACCGTAGCGAATCACGGGAACTGTCAGCTAGTTGGAAGTAAAAGAATGTTGGCCTGATTCGTTAGGAGGATAGCCATGTAGCACTTACCCAACCAAGAAATGTAACAATACGAGAATGTTACGATCATTCGGAGTGATCACTTTAGGGCACCGGTTTTGGGAATTCCAAAAACGAAATGGCAGAAATAAACGGTTGAAAGGCTCTGCCACTCGCTAGCCAAGTTAGAGTTGTCGAACTATACGAGAGACGAGAAAAACCCTTGCCACAGGCCATCAAGTTATTTCCACCCGATATATATGTATAACGTAGTGAGTAACTGTTCTAGGAAATATGTTCATTTCAAAAATTGTGATTTCTATGAACCTTTGTCAGAGTGCACAGTATTTGTTTTAAATAAAAACAGTGCTCTTTGCTATGAAAATTTATTGTCAGGGGTTGCAACCGCCGATCCACCTTCTCCTTCTTCGCAAATTTAATCTTTTTCTATGCAAGCAACAAACCATAAAGTAAACAAATTTTTTTTTACAAAAATTCATTACAGGTATGCCACTATTATCAATTAAATTTCAAATTTGTATACGTTGTAAATTTGTTCTTATTATTAATACCGAAATGGTTAAAGGATAGAAACATAAAGAATGCCACAGGCAACGCAAGTGCGTGTCACCAAGGGACCAAAGTGAAATCGTCACTTGCCTGAGAAGAGCGGTCCGCCGCAGGCCATCGAGAATTCTCCTCCGCCCTTTTCGCACGCATTCGTGTACCGGAACTGGGTCACACCCGCGTGACCGCGAGAAATTTAAATAATAACCGTACGCGGTCATTTTCGGGGCCAATTTTGCATTATGAAACGGCGGGGAGAATCGTCCGCGCGTACATACGAACATCTTACGAGGTGGAAGCGACCATGGTAGGAGGATGTTGTCCGGCGCTTAAAGGCCGATTTACATGGGCCGAAACGCCATAATTTAGCCGCGAACACGTAACGACAGCTGCCTCCATCGGTGTCGGTGCGCCACCGCAAAGCATCGAGGGCGGCAAACCGTACAATTCCTTTTACATGCTGAGAAGTTCTCCTTGTTTTTCCTTCACCGCAAAACACTTAACGGGGTATTATCGCGCGCAGAGGGAGACGAAATTTTTCAGTCCTCGGTCACCGTATTTTCTTCTCTTTTTTTCTTTCCAATTCTCTCTTTCTCGTCTCTTGTCTTGTTGCTTTCTTCGCCTTGCTTTCTCCCGTCTCTTCGATGTAACCCCGTCGTCGTTACGTATGGCCTCCCCATTCAAAAAGCGAGAATCGCGTGTTACCGCGCGGACGTTCTCCGCGTGTCTGCTAAATAATGCGTTTCGGTATCCAGGTTGTAACGAAGCCGCGTTACGCATCGTTTCGATGCACTTCTCGTAATGAGTACAGGATTTTCGACGGTATGCTTCGCGAAAGTTTTACTTTCGGGAATGCTATTTGTTACGTCGGTTGAAAGGGCTTCCTCGGGAATTGGTATGTTCCCTTTTTTTAAACGTTGCGCGTTAAATTAAGTTTGCGTGACTAATTAGTGTCACGACGGAAAACATTACTTGGCCGTAATAATCATTTACCACTAAAACTACTGACGTTATACCTACTAAAGTTTCGACATACTGAATAAATACTATGGTTATTTTGAAATCAAGAGATGAAGAAGATGATTAATTAACCCCTTAACCTACGATTGCTTTTCTGAAGGGGCGTGCAAAGACTCAAAATTAATTCCTCGAATCAAAAGGTTTCACTGATTTCTGATATTTCGTATAACAAAACGTGACATCAAAAGTATAGAAACAATGAGACCGTTTCGTGATCGGCTGATATTGTCAATTTAGTAGTTTTTGAAAGATTTCAAAATTTCCTACTCCATTTTCCGTGCTACGAGTTTCACACGTAGTTGTAGGCTAAGGGGTTAATTAATTTAAGTTTTATTAGATAGAAGGGGAATATTTATTTCATAGCTATCTTATCAGTATAGATAATTTTTAGAAAAAATTGGAAACCGGTCATTATGATAAGATTGGTAGGTTTGGTGCCAATTGTAAGTATTTCTGTAACGGATAGTAAAATTGCTCGACACGTAAGTGTATTATTAAATTCGACATTGATATTTATTTGACAACTTAGGAAAATACCATTAGACACATGATACAGAATAAAGTACTATAATTAAGATAAATGTATCAAAACGTGGTAGTTATTTATGAGATTTATGAGGGGTATGGAAGTAAAGGCTTTGGCTCATAATCAATGGATCCAACTTCAAATCCCTTGTAAACCTCTGGGTAATATTTCTTATGTGATATGCATATCATAGTTTCTATGGTTTGAACCTCTCTTAAAGTATAAGTCCAAGGTGAAGTGATTGTAGCAGTGAATGTCGAAAAATATAAAGAAAGAAAAAAGTAGCGCTCATTGCTCGTTACGTCACAACTGAAAATAAATTCAAATTATTATTTCACCTGCAATTTACCGTTGAAAAATATGATATATATGTAAGATATAGTATTACACAAACGGTGAAAATTACTGTGGACGTTTCGCAGTCCATTGACACACTCGCAATGCCCCTGGATCGGTCAATTATTGCATTGAAATACAAGAGAAAGTATTCTTACCAGCGAACACGGATCTGCTAAAAAGATACTCTTTCATACGTCTCACAGATACAGAGATATCTCTGAGATATGCAGTTATATCCTCCTTACGTCTCTTTCTTTTCACAAGTTACGGTTCGATGCCATTTTTTTCTTTGCACTTGCCATCCGACAAGATTCGATTAATACGTATGGATTCTATCTGATATTAAGTTACATTGTCGGTACGTTATAATCATCCCAATGTGTCAGGTGATGCAGATTTCGTGCCTTGCAAAACATGTCGCGAGCATTAAATGATATATACCTTTCATGGTGCCAAGTATCGATTGCATACAACTTTGTATATTTAAGATATGCAAATCAGCGTGTTAATTTATCAAGCTGAATACGATTGCCAAAGATTTCTCAATATTTCGTACCTTTTATTCATACTTACATTCGCTCGATCGAACGTCAGAAAGGATTTGCGAAATCAATGAGATCTTTGATCGACGGCAAAATTATAGAATGAAAGCAATTTAATAAATATGATACTTCAAAAGTTCAAAAAAATAAAAATATTACTTGAAAACCTTTTCGTTCAAAGACGTTAGTATTTCTTCTTATTTTTTATTATTTCTGTCAAACGATTGTAATGGCGAATGGGGCTATTCGCGCTTCCGGTATTCACCAAGCAAGAGAATTTGTACTTTAGAGAATTTTATATTCAAGATTTTGACTCGTTTCAACAGCGGTTCGGTATTACTTGGAAATTAATGTAAGTGATGATTTGTGAAAGTTTGAATTAAAATTAGGAATTAACTTGTGGGTACTCTCAATTGAACTATTTGTAAGAACGATTTGTGATGAGTTGTTATGAGAGAACTATGAGAGCAATTCGACTTATAATAGATTAGTTACGAGTCTTGGTGGAAAGTGACATAGGGTTTTTAACACTAAACCTACCAAGCCGGTCAAAATGACCGGTTCTCAATTTTTTAAAAAAACTACCTAAATCGATAGGGGAGCCATGAAATAAAAATTCTACTTCTACCATACAAAGCCTAAATTAGTTAATTAACTAATCCTTTCACTACTTGATTTATCCTCTTCCAAAGTACTTGTTCAATAAATCTAAATTTTAGTAGATATAACGTCGGTAGTTTTAGTGTTAAAGGTTCTCGGAGAAGGAGTGGGAGCAGAATGACGGTGTTTGGAAGTTGAAGTTCAAAATGGGAAGTAAGATTTCGAATTTGGAACAGTGATTCGGGGATGAGTAAGGAGCGCTGACTAGGTTAAAGAGTTGGAAGGTCAAAATGGAAAAATAGGATGTCTGGACTTGGTGCAGTGAATCAAATATGATTATGGCACGAGACATGTTGATCGAGCAGCACTACGAAAAAAGATATTTATATCCTAGTAATAGATGGGAGAGTCGGTACATTACACCATTTCCATGTAACGCTCAAATCAAATTTTTACAAAATTGAAGATCACTTTTACAACTATTAAATTCCAATTTTAAAAGAATACGAAAGCAATAAATATCATCAATTGCTACGAGTCCCGCAGAGAATGAACCAGTCCGAGCTAAAATTTAAGTACACGCTACTTGACGGGCCAAAAGTCGAGATAGTCTCCTTTCAAATACATCGGTTTCTTCGCGTCATGTGGTCGACTCTGGTCTTTCCCACACTTAACATCCCGTGGTGATTCTTCTTCTTCTTCGTTTCTTCCATCGGTCTTCAGCATTAGCCCTTTTACCCTGCAATCTTTCGGCGGATCTTATGCCAGGTTAATTCTAGGGCACCGAAATGCACTCTCGCGGAATCGTATATACGAACTCAGTCCGAAAGAAGAGAGCCAAGAAAACGATGGCCAACGAAACATCCAACGTAGCTTACGTCTGCATGGTAAACAATTAAAATACGTCGAATCACCGTGTGGGTTTCTCTCCTTCCTGCCTTAGTCTTCGAGAAGATGAAGTTGCAGCAGCGAGTTGCACTGAGCACGAGCAATAAAAGTTTGGATGGAAATAACTGTAGTTTGCTGTAGACGCCAAAAGGTAAACGCGGCCGTGGCAGGGGAGCTGCCTCGTAAATTGTCTAGAGAGCTTTTACTGCCGCGTCTAATACCTATGTTTAAGGCGTATGCAGAGAGATAATTGTCTTCCTCGACTTCTTTCGGTGTCACGGCGATTCCACGCTTCGTGGCAAGCCTTTGAAACTATGTTCGATTTTATTGGCGTTAACGAAACAGTAATCGATACTTTAAGGGAGTCTGATGTTCGATTAAAGTTACATAAAAGCCCGCGGGGATGATGTATACGGTCTTACTGTTAGTGTGTAATATGACACAAGTCATTAATGCTTGTGATATATGGAGATGTTGCAATTTTGTCTTTTTTTTTTTCATTTTTATTTGCATTATTTACAACTGACCTTCCGAGCTTCTTTTGAAGAGTCGCGTGAGAGTTCACACGGCTTATCGATACTATTGGGTCAGCAAGAAAGTAATTTCGGTTTTTGATGAGAGCCATCGTTACGTTTGTTCTCAATGATTTCTCACAGTGTTATGATTTTTTTCTTCTAACAATCGAAAGTTGTCACTTTTGACTTGGCTTAGAAACAAATTGCGCTTTATTTTGTTTGTAATTGTTTGTTTAGGAGAATTTTAACATAGAGTGAAAAAACGAACATTTCTGATATGTTTTACTTTTTTATTTTTTGCAAAATCCAAGCTTGGTTGGGAAGTGATGTTACAGCCGCCATGTAGCCCTGAACTGACACCATTAGATTACCATTTATTTTTCAGCTTGCAAAACTTTTTGCATGGTAAAACTTTCAATAGCGGTGATAGCCTAAAATTGCATTGGGTTCAGTTTTTTGTTGATATGGGCCAGTATTTCTATAAAAACAGAATCACGAATTTGTCAAAACGATGGCAAAAGGTCATCGAAAAAATTCTTTGTTAAAAAAAAATTAAGTTCCAATTCACACTACAAAACCGAAATTACTTTCTTGCCAACCCAATAGTAATCGAAGTTGCGGGAAAGCTGGATTGAAGTAACAAGAAGAGTAAGTAGATTAGCATGAAACATCGGGCATTTATAATAAGGAGACGTCAAAATGACGAAAGGAGGCGTGACATGACTGGTTAATTATGAACATTTATTTCAAAGGTAGGGTCAATCTTCCGGACAATATCTTGCATTTTCCTCTCGTGAATATCGCGTGTCATGCGAGCGCATAATTTAGAGATATTGTAACGTTGTATCACATTGAAAAGAGCGTAATCCAGCGAAATAAACGCTTAGCAACTTTCTATTTGAACTGGGAGATTTGCGTGGATAAGATGCAATGTCGGAAGAGTCGGTAGAGTTAAAGATCATGGAAAATATACCGTGTCACGGATTTTATTATAAGCGTTGGAGCGGATAGAATTTAAGAATCAAAGGATTATAACGGATATCTATCAACGGTTTTATCGACAAGTAATTTGCGTGGTTGAGTGCGATTTTGTTCTTCCATTGGTCTCTGATGATCTGAAAAAATAGACTTACTGGAAACGTCAAGTCATTGGAATGTAATGAGAAGTTATCTCTATGGCCTTCTTATGTTGTTAAGATGAACAGGTTGAAATGAAATTATAGTTTGAGTGAGAAAAGAAATTTAGTTTATTTACGACAAATTTGTACACTTAATATTACTAATAACTAGACTCCGGATGTTTATGCAAATTTCAAATTCAACAAATGCAGTTAAGACAAGAGAACCTATTTAGGGATTTGTTGCACTCGATAAATGTTACAACGAATACCATACTTTGGATATTTCGGATATATTTTTATATTATGTTCGTTTTGTGTATTTTAGCCGTATTCTTTGTCATAAATGCATAAACATCCGGAGTCTACTAATAACGTAGGAATTATGGATGATAAGGATAAGTTATGATGTGATAATTGAATGAGATAATTAGATATTTATCATTGATATATAATATTTTCGTAATATATACACAAGACGAACGAATTTCTTCCATCGTTCTCACGCAATTGATTCGTTGGACTACGATTTTCCAACCCAGGACGAGTAATGGATCAGCGACCACAATAAGGCTCTTCGCTTAATGCGTGCACTTTAAAAAATTGCGCGAAATTCACCGATGATGGATTTTGCACTGTACTCTACCGCAAAACAGAATAGCACGGCGCACCGTGCCAAAGAATGAAATATTCTACGGCACACCTTTTATTGTCTATACGTAGAACGTGTACTGTAATCCGTCATATAACTCATACCAAATATTGGAGATACGAAAAGAAACAATTGTCTCAACTTTAGTAAAATTCTAGAATTATCTTCAATGAAGCTTTAAAACTTCCAATACTATTGCAAAATGTGCATTTGAGAATCAAAGATTCATCGATGTCTCATACTTCAAAAACTTCCCTTCCTGAACTTCACTTTTGTCGTTAATGAGTTTCTCGAGTAATTTTATTATGTTCTTCATGCTATCCATCGTTTTCTCACATATCCTGCGTGGATACGTGACTCAATACTTGTATTTATTAACGAGAAAAATCAAATATTAACACTTTAATGGCCGCTCACACAACATATGTGTGATCCCGAGTCGAAAAGTCCAGCCTAAAAAGAAACTGCAAATCCTAGATTCTTTTGTTTTCTCATTTGCCGCCTAATTATGTATACCATTTTGAACCTCAAAATCCTCAACTAGTGTGTCTACGCGCCTCAAAGTACTGTAAATATGATTTTTAGGAGTTATATGAACTGATCAGGTAAAATTTTTATTCCAATTTAATCTGACATCTCCTAAAAATATTTTAAAAGTTCCAAGTCTGTCGACTCATATTCTAAAAATAGGGCTTTCAGGAGCAAGTAGGAATTAAATTATCATTTTATTCCATATAGATTCTAAATCTCCTAAAATCAAATTAATTTTTAGTATATTGAGAATTATTTTGGACCTAGATCATGCCACTCCAATTTCAATCCAATTCTAAAACTCCTCATTATAGAATGCTGAGGATTATTTTGGGCTGTATCAAGCCTAAATTGATCCTAAACTAGGCAAAACTGGCAAAAATTAACAAGTTTAGGGCGATTGTGGAATTAAAATTTGCATTCTTTTATATATAACATATTTTTCCATATTCAGCCTAAATATCTTAAGTTATTTGGTAATTTATGAGGATTTTGGGCTTAAAATTTTCAACTCGGGATGCTACCGCCGAAAATTATTAGCCAGTAACACACTCTGTGTAATGAATTATGAATGTAAAGAAGTGTGGATATTGCTATTGGCTTCCGAGTTTTTTTTTTATAGTCTTTGGTCTTATAAGATCCTTTCTTAATTTTAATCAACTTTTTTTAAATTACTTCTTCAAATAGCGTAGACGTGCGGCCATTAAAGTGTTAAAATTGTTCGTATAACGTAAGTATATGCTTATGGCAAAAGTCGAACGTTGATAAAAAGAAAACCGCCATAACTTTCAACACTGAATAGCGTACATTCTTCTTGAATGGTCTTTAGCACCGTGGAGGTTCCTTGTATAGTCTGAATGGGGTTTTCTTTCTCAAAGAAAGTAGATAGAAGAACGGGGCAGGGTCCTTCATTGTCAAAAGGAGACGATGCGTGGAGGACGTGGCACGAGCAACGAGAGTAAATGGATCTCGGGGAGTGGACAGTTGCAAGGGCCCTCTCATTTCGGGGCCCGTTCGTGCGGAACCGCTAAGTGGACTTTGCGGCCCCGCAGACCAACGCGAATCGTCATTTAAATGTGACCGAGGTCGCCGCGAAGAAAGAAGTGAAAGTGTATTCTGATGGAGGATTCTTCAGATCTTAAAAAGTTGCAGCAGAAGGTAGTGCTGCATATTTTACTCGACCAGATCAGAATTTTTATAATAAAAGCTCTACCCGAGTCGAAATATTGAACCTATTTTCATGGTATTTACTCCTATTTGAACCTAATACGATACTTTTCAATACGAAAACTCCTAATTTAAACCTGTAACTCTCCGAGTCGAAATACTAAACCTCGTTTGAACTTTTTACTACCCAACATTTAGGAATTAACCCGTTGCCGCACACTTTTAATTTGACGAAAGTGCTTAGAAACACACACGAAAATATTTCAAACTTTTAAAGCATGAAAAATCCCACAAAAGGAACAATTGATATGTTATCTGGAATGTTACCTACATCTTCTTTCGGTGTATTACTGAGTAATTAACAAATAAATACATTAGTACAAAAATGTGCAGGACGGCTATAGCCGTCATTTGCGGCAACGTGTTAAAAGTACTAAAATAGGTTTAAATTGGGTAGTAAAAGGTTCAAATGAGGTTCAATATTTCGACTCGGGTATTGTTATGAGTTATACACTCGTTTTCCTTATAGATATGTAAATGCATAGCAAAAAGATGATGCTTTTGTGATACTTTTGGTTCATGGTGCTTTATAGTAGTTGTATGCAGAAAATAGTGCTGCACATTTTACTCGATTAGACTAGAATTGTTATAATAAATACTCTATTGTAATGAATTACACACCCCTTCCCCTTATCGATATTTAAATGCATGGCAACAAGATGGTGCTTTATGCATACAGTCATATTGAGGTGAGTTACCTTTGGGGTTCGGTGTAGGCAAATAATTATTCACTTTGTGTTATGAACAATATAACAACTTAGCATAACTAATGCAATCCTTGCACTTTACTGTACAAAATTGAGCAAGCTTAATAATGCATCTAGTCGAGTCGCTTCAAAAAAGTTCTGGTGTAAAATTAATTTAAAAGTTATTCTCAAATTATGTATTCTTCTTTCTTGCAATAGATAAATATATAAGAACCGATGCATTTATTTCACGATACAGCTTTCATAACGGCAATCTTCATGGTGCAGTGAAAATAGTGTTGCGGCATTTCTCAGTCGAGTGCAGGAGATAAGAAACGCAAGCACGCGGTTAATTTGGTTATTCAGGCTTATGGCTCAATTATTCCTGGCCTTGTTCGTGAAAAGGGTTTCGATTACTGGAGAATTATCAATCGATCGGCTACATTGAAGCAGTATAAATCGCTCTCGATCGCATCGGAATCCCTGTGTCTCGTTTCCCTTATCTTTCGCTCCAAGCGTCTTCCATCTATAGGCACTCCTAATGATCACCGATTGGAACCTATTCGAATGTAAATGAGAAATCAAGTAAATGGGGAGGATAATTAAAAAAATCCACGCCCGTTGAAATAAATGCACTTGTTTATCGAACCCTTTATTCTTGAGAGCACCACTTATCGCGCCGCGTTCGATTTGTGTGCCTACAGGAAGTGAAATTAGCTGGCTTGCTTTGATAAGCTGTTGTTTAATTACGTTTATGTTAAATATATTTATCTATTTTTTTCAAAGGTCTACAATGTTTTTCGCGAAACATAAGAGAAACTAAAGTATATCTCTATAAAAAAGAAATTCATGTGCCAGATAAAGGATTTCAGTTGATGAGAGTCATTCATGCGAGAATAGGAAATGTTTAAACATAAGATTAAAAAATATTTAACGATTACTAACAGAGTGGAAAAGGACGAGGAATTTTTAATTCGATAAATTTGAGACTGGTTTAAAATTAAAACTAGCAAGGTGAATAAACATGTCAAGTTGAAATTCAAACGAATAATAAAATAATAAATGGCATTCATCCTTCTGAAGTCTTTCGGACGGTATGTCTTAAAATTGAAATTCATGTCGATAAATCTGACAGGGTCGCGTCAGTATTAGGATCGTTAAAAATTAAATAAGATTCGTGCAATAAAAGACCCGAACGTGCCAATGTTTTATTAGCTCTGATGTCCTTAGGAGGTCCAAGTGTAACCAGAAACCGGATGGTCCCCCCAGGACATCTAATTCGTTTCTCCCCACAACCAGGTAAAATAATATTCGGGAACACGTGCTGTGAATATGACCCCATCGTTTCCTCATGAAAATCTAGGAGATCGTATTAGATTCCTTAGCGACTAGGTGCTGATGAGATTTCAAAAAAGTTATAGGGACTTTTGTAAAAAATTGTGATCGCCTTTCGATCTAGAAGACTTTTTCTAGCTGTGGCAAAGAACGAGTTAGATCTTGTTACTGTAGCAGACAAGACATGGTGAACGACGATTAACCCCTTGCCTTGTATCGAATCACTTGTTTTCAACGATGGATCGACTATCACTCTGCATTCTTTCTAACATTCTGCAATTTGAGGGAAAAATAACAAAAACTTCTTTGTCTGGAAAATCCGTGTTATAAATTGAATAGGTGTCGCAACTTAGTATTTGTTTTATTCATATCTAATCCAATTAAATTGCAAAGAACGTGATTTGATTTGTATTAGGTCGAGTAATAAGTAACTTCCGTTTTTTTTGAGACATTTATTTTGTTCTCATCAAATAACAAAATTATCAACAAAACATCTTTGTAAAATGTGGTTGGTTTGAACTTTGAATATTATTAGATATTTGTTATTTTTACAGGTTAAGAAGATTTCAGTATCTTTCAAGCTATTTAAATGTTATTCAAATTATTCAATTTTTATAAGCTTTTAGAACATTCAATAATTTCTAAGTTCTTACATTTACCGAAGTGAATCGAGATTCTATGACGATGAAAATTTCTAAGAAAATAGATTCGGAGGTACGTTATTTTTTATAAATATTAAATCCATTGGTACAATAATCGTGATGAACGATCTCGTGATAAATCCTTTAAAATGCCTGGTCAAAACTGGCACGTAAATTCGTCGGCTAATTTGCAAGGAGTAGGAAAACAGAGAACGATAAAAAGGACCAAATGTCGTTTGAGGGAAGAAAGGTGTCGTCGTTAAGGGCACAAAATAGGACGTATTTCGCGAAAGCAACGACTTCGCATAAAAGCCGTCTAGTCGACAGTAATTCAGGCTCGTAACACAAATTAAGCTAAGGAGATGATGTTATGGATACCATTCCCTGACCTCGACTGGACCCATTTTATTACCCATCGTCTTCATAAACCTTCCCTCGCGTCTAATTAGTCGGCGATTTCGGCGCTGCTTTCATTTGTGCCTTCAGAAATCTCGATACAAATATCTGTATACTTATAATATATTTGGTACATTCATTGAAACTAACATCGAATTTTCTCGCTCACTTAATCTACGTAAAACGAGGATAAAATTTGAGAAATATGAAACATGACTTAATAATTATTACTAGACTGCGGATTTTTATGCATTTATGATAAATTAAATACGGCTAAAATATACAAAACGAACATAATATAAAAATATATCTAAAATATCCAAAGTACGGTATTTGTTGTAATATTTATTAAGTGTAATAAATCCCTAGATAGGTTTTCTTGTTTCATCTACATTTGTGAAACTCGAAATTTGTATAAACATCCGCAGTCTAATTATTACATTTAATATTCGATTACGTAACCAGTTACAAATAATGAAACCTTAAATGCAAAAAGCTAATATTTTTTTACAATTTTTTTCTCTCACAACATCATTTGTGTGTTAAATGTATGTTACAAGGTAATCCTTTTCAATGTTGTATTACATAAACTTGCTCTGCGAATGTTAGAGAAAAATATCTTATTTTAGAAAATTACAGTTAAAAAGTGTAGAATTATCTGGCGCGAATTTTAGGTGGTATTTCATGCTGAGTGGCATGGCATAAAATCGACCGCATGGCTTTCATCCTGCCGGTGATTGATAGTGCCCCATCCAGTATCCTCTTTCTCTCTCGATCTCTTGTAGCTCTTCACCCACGCTCCTTGCCAGTAATCAACGACAATCCGAGCACTCCATTACAGAAGGTACAAAGACACTGCCGGATCGTTGTCCTTTGAAATGGATACGAAGGTGGAACGCTATCTTCTCCTTAAAACCAGGGAATGCTCCTTGTTCTACTAGACTCTAGTGAAAAGTGAACTCATTGTCGATCGGCGTGAATGTTCTTACATAAAGCTTTCAAGCGGAATTATTTCAAATGTGAAATTTTTGATGATCGAAGAATAATTTTTGTCAACTCACGTTATGAAACATTGCATTGAAATGAACGAGAAAATTTTCAAACAACTGGCTAATAATAATGACAAATTTATTTACGTAATGGTACTTTATTGGGAAGAAAAAGAAAAGGAACGAGAGGAGTCATGAACTCTTTTTCGTTCGGTCTGAAGAAACTGCGCGAGGTCCGCGTAACAGTTACAAAAATAGTCGTAACTTCCACGTGCGTTACGTCAGCTAAAAACGTGTTCCTTCTTCTTGGTTACCGGTCAATTCCTTCTTAAGAAAACATTATCTTAACCCCGTGGTCTACGATTTCAGTGCGGCGGTCGCACGTGGATAAACATTCGAAGGCATCGTGCACAAATGATTCGTGGAGTGCACAGTGACAGTCAGAAGTGCATTTCTCCATGAAAAGGAGTCAACTGTAGCCTGTCTTATGATAGATGGTTGATGAATCAAATATTAATTCGATGACTTCTCTCTGCCGTTCTCTTTTTTTCTTTTTTCTCTCAATCTCCATCTCTTTTTCGTCGTACGTGTAATTTCTTCTCTTGCACTCGAGGTCCCTGGCCAAGGAAACTCCTGGAAGCCGATTAAAAATCCCGACAAACGGAGATTATCTCGGTGAGAACGGCAGAGCGGGGTATCGAGAAGGCAGCATTAGCGCTTAAACTGTTTTATCGGCATTACTGATCGCGATCCGGAGATAGGGTATGAATATGTAAATGACAGGGTGGCCATCGAGCCACGACTCCGAGAGCACTTCTTAGCCGTTCCCCGATTCTGCGCCGGATCACTTCCTTCGCGTTTCAAGTGGATCTGCCCCCTTCGACCGCCTCGGGCCCTCGATCCACGAAATTGCGCGAAGATTATCGGCGCTGAAAATTGCCCAGTGTCCCGGACATCAATCTCTGTTTCTTCGTTCGTGTTCCGCAGTATCATTCTCCAGTGACTCGATGGTGCCTTTTTAAGGGTACGAATCGTGATTTAAGCGGGGTTTGCTCTTTTTCGAGCAGAAATAAGACGTTCGTGGTAGTATCGTAACGGAGATGATTCTTTCAAACTTGGTTTTTTACAGTAGATTTTAAGAAAATGAATGTATGAGTTTTGGGATTTTTTTTACATGATGTTGTGTGGTGTATATAGCGAAAAGAAAAGCGGTAAGAATAAATAATATAAGATAAAAAGCATAAAGATTGCAATAAACAGTGATTATGTATCGAAGAGACGTACAGTTGGAGCACACCCGAGTCGAAATATTGAACCTCATTTGAACCTTTTACTACCCAACATTTAGGAATTAGAAATACAAAAATAGGTCTAAATTGAATGTAAAATAAGATCCTATTTAGCGCCTAAAAGTGGCACAAATTTCCCTTTATGCCATCTTACGGCGCAAAATAGGACGTCAATTTCAGCCTCCGTTAACGATTTACATCCTATTCAGTCCCAATTCGAAATATTGAACCTTATTTGAACCTTTCACTAACCAACAGGTTCAATTCAGGGGATACAAGTTTGGTGATAGCTAAATAGGAGTATCATTTTACTGAAAAGGAGTTACAGGTTTAAATTAGGAGTTTTAGTATTGAAAAGTATCATATTAGGTTCAAATAGGTGTAAATACCATGAAAATAGGTTCAAATTTTCGACTCGGGCAATTATTAAAGAGTCTTTCAATAAGGCTTGCGATAAATTTTCTCATAATTCTTATAATCAATTTTGTCGATAAACAAAACTGTTTCAATTGGTAGCTGAGCAACCATTGTATCCAAAACGAAACACTGTTTGGCTTGGTTTTTCTACTGGAGGAGTTATTGTCTCTTTTTTTAATCGAGGAAGTTGCGACTGTAACTGTTACTCGTGAAATAACTCGTAAACCATAAATGTACTTGTAAAGCAAGCTACATATCAATACTAGCACGGGTGAAACGGTTGCGCTGAGATATTTTACTTTCTCAGCCGATTTTCTCCAAAAAAATATCTACTCTATCGCCTCCTACTATTAAAATTAAGGTTAAAGTAGACAAATTAAACACTTTTAAAGTAATATGCAACGGGGAGAGGTATGTAGAATTAATTTTTGCAAAAAACTAGACATCCAGAAAATATTCCAATGATACGAGGCGATGGAGCAGACATCTTTCTATTATCATTTGTTTTACAATTAAACATTTATTCTTAAGAGTCATTTTACTACTTTATGTGTTGTTATATGTAGCTTGCATTACAATTACATTTTATGTTTACGAGGTAATTGTCGATAATAACGCTATATTAAACAAAACACTGTATTTATAACTATATACGTATTTATAACGTAGATATAAGTAAATAATATCGCTAGATTCCATTTACAATTTTAAGATTAATTCTATGAGCAACGAGAGAAGTTATTTCCACTTCACTAGACACAAAGTACAACGACCTTAACTTGTTGTCAAAATATACTCGGCTGAGCTGAATGATTGTAACCTACAGGTATTTATCGTATCCCCGAATCTTAACAATAACTCATTTCGATGCTCGCCTCACCTTGCTATCAGTTCCCCCGCGACCACCGACGAGTAACCAGTGCTCCAAGATCACGTTCAAATATTTTTACCTATTAGTGAGTGTATAATAATTTCAAAGACCACATTTTTTGCGTGCTACTTGCTGATTCATCCTCACAGTGGTATCAACTCTTAATGGACGGCCGTACATCTTTTCTCAGCCACCAAAGCAGTTTGACCGTTGCTATTGTAAGTCTATTGTCAGCCACCAAAGCAAAGAATTAACATGTTTTTGAGGTATCTATAATTCTTACTAAGATTTTAGTAAACTTGTTTTAAGTGCGATTACATATTTCGTTTTTAATCAAACACGACTACAGGGGTTAACGTGAAATTTACGGATGCCGTCAACTTGAAAGGTTCTTATTTCTTTTATAAACATTTCTCAAATTTACAGAGAATCTGTGTAGAAAATATTTGACGTATATTTTAGAATTCAATAATTATTTAACGAATAACCAACTTTGTTGCTTGATTCCTTTTTTTCCAAAGTCCTTATTTGTTATGTTACAGTTCAATAGATTTACGTCCGTAAATCTGGTGTTAAATATTCGAAACCGTGAGTAAGAAAGACTTCTGGTAAGAAAGGTAAATCGTAACGTTAAATGACTCCGACCTATATATATTTATTGTAAAGTTCCTATGAAGATAGTGACCATTTACACGTCTTACACCTTTCACGGTTGCAAGTTTCATGAAACATACTTGATATTTTCATAGTTTTATATCAATTTTTGTAGAGTGATGTAACGTATTCAAAAATCTTTAAATACGACCTTTACATGCAAAAACATTCGCACAAATAGCCCAGACTTTAGTGCGTTAAGGTGTATATCACAGGTAATTCAAAACTCCCAAATCTCTGAACGTTTAAACTGAAATAACTCCAAAACATATAGTTTTTTGACACAAGTAGACTACTACTTTTTTTATAAAGAATGCTGAGATCAGTCCATCGATACTTAAACAATTATATGGTTCCATTTAAAATAGTTAGTTAGTTCCATAAAAATAGTTCTTTGCAAAATATGCTATCCCCCACATATTATACACTTTTTATCCCAAGATTTTTTTTATATCTTGGATGATTCTTCAAATATTTGAATATTTCTAATTAAACGAAAGACACTGTAAATACATTTTCGAGTAGATTTTAAAATATCCATATGTCGAAATTGAGGTAGGCCGAGCTCTAGGACGGAAGGACTGTAAACAAAGCAAAGTATAGCATCGACAGCATGACAGTAGTAACCTCTGATCAGTTACGTCCGGGTCTTTGTCGCGGAAGGTGTTCCTTTCAATTGCGAGAAAGAAAATTTGTTCATCGATAACGAAACAGCGGATCTAGAAGCTTTTTAGTCTATCATTTAAGAAATTATCGAGTGCATGGGAATGTGATGAAGAAAGTGCAACGTGGGAAAGATTCTAAAGAATGGTGATATCACTACTGACGCTATAACGATGCAGAATTATGGAGTGAGAGCAATGTTGTTAACGTAAGTAATGATTCCACCATAGCATATACTTGATGTCATTAATATAAAAACACAATCGACACGAATACTTTGTTTAAAGAGTAGATAATTAGTTAATTACTCGAATAATAATTGTATTATTATTTACGTTCTTGGAATATACCTGTCCATATTTGAATCTGTCTTTATGTGATACTAGTTTAATGTTCCCGTGCTTCGCTACGGTTTAATCGAAACTAAAAAAAAAACCTTAAAATTTCGAATTTTGAAAAATCCTTTCTTAGTGGGTACTAATACCCTAGAAGGAATGCTCATGCAAAATTTCAAGTTTCTAGGTCAAGTAGTTTCGGCTCTGCGTTGATGAGTTTGGCCCATACTTTAACCCCTCAAAACCCCCCCTAAAATTTCGAATTTTTCAAAACCCTTTCTTAGTGAGCACCTAAGACCCAAGGGGAAGGTATGTTCCAAATTTCATTGCAATCCGTTCTGTAGTTTTTGAGATTTCGTGATGAGTGGATGAATGAGTCAGTCAGTCAGTGGTATTTGAGCTTTATATAATAGAAGATTTATCGGAGCAGCTTTTTCTTATCTGATATCCGATAGGTCAATGACGTTATTGCGAATATAGATTTCTCGAAAGATTATATTCATCATCGTTTTTCAATTAGAAAATCTAGTTTAACATTAAAATTACAATTACAAACTGCTTTACTATTATAATCTACAAGAAAATCTTCTAGTCTATGGTAATTAGAATTGACCTTCCATTAGTAGAGTGTATTCGCAATTAAGACGTCACACTTTGACTTCTCGTAAATTAAACGTCTGTTTTCATTCTCGTGGTAAGGAATAAAGTACGTACACCTATGAATAGCGCGGAGGTCAACTGACGTTACTGCTTCAGCTTCCCTCGGTGCTTCCAAATCGAATATCCCATTTACACAATACTATAACATCGTTATTTAAAATATACTGCATAGTGCAGAATATAAACACAAACAACGCATCGTTTGTTTAGCGTAACGCTGTTCAACCATTGGCTGTATGTTGCTTCCCTTTTCCACGCAGGATACTCTATTCTCAAGATTCTGTATGTGATATATAATTTTAAATTTATATTGCGTTATACCATAAGCACAAACAACTAATATTGTTAGACTATCAGCTACAAATACTCTGTTTTTTCAGCACAGCCTTTTCTATATTTACTATTCTACATACAGGGTGAGTGGCGTACCGAGGCGATTGTAAATAAGTCATAAAACATGTAGTGTATAAAATAATATTTTATTGAGATATACAGGCCACCTTAATTTGTTATAATTAAATATCTATATTTTTTTTGTAATTTCTGATAAAGTATCAGATTCTATTCCATGTAGTAAAACAAATAATTACTGATATATTCAAAAAAGAATTATTTTGCCTTACAAGGCCTACTGGTTCAACGAGACTGCTATAATAATGAAGAACAACTTTTTTTACTGCGACAGATAATGTTGTTTAAAACGATCCTATGTATCAGACATCGTCGACATGAATTATCAGCTAAGCTTACAATTAGTAATGAGATAATTGTTACACATCCGGTTTTAGATTCGATAGCATTTTCATTGCATACATCGTAAACAATTATCATCTCATGTTTTTCTCTGTTACTGAACATCTTAATAAACGTAGTACTTTTCTCTGTACCACTTCTATCATTACTAGGCTCACAATTAGCTGATATTTCGTGTCAACGATGTCTAACGCCTAGGATCGTGTTTAACATTATCTGACATCGCAAACAAAGTTGTCCTCCAAATCTAACAGCCCCTTTAAATGAGAGCTATTAAAAATACACATCTTATATTGCAGGATAATTATTTTATGAATATCTCAGTACTTATTCACTTCAAACCGTACATAGTAAAATCACTTTTCGTACAGAATTCGATGCTTTCCCATAGTTTTTAAAAAATATAGGCTTTCTATTTAAAAAAATTAAAATGTCTTACGTATCTCGGTAAAACAATAAAAGAGATCTCTGTTTAAAATTCTCTATCTACCATAAACAAAACGTAACATAGCTGCAAGTTTCACCCGAAACATTTTTCGTATAGTACGTAGTTCACGAATTATTTAGAACCATCACGTTGCGCGATTCACCCTGTATAATACAAAATCTTTAAACATATTCACCATGTACCTAGTACAGTGTCATTCACCTATTTAAAATTCTCTGTCAAACATAAACAAAACCGACAACCGTACCAGCCAACGGTCTCTCTACATAACTTAACCCTTTTAGTGCCGAGCGGAAAAGTTAAGGGAATTAATAACAAATGTAATTTCGAATAAAAAGAATTGTCGTTTGGCGATATGTGAGATAGAACACGCAATATAGAGCATAAACTGTGTATTTACAATTATCTGTCATAAAATTAGTGAAATCGTATTGGAAAGTGAATATTAACCCTTCGATATCCAGTGTCAGCACTATTGCTAACGACGATACATCGTCGTCCGGCACCAAAAGGGATAAGGTCAAGCGAGTTTTTATGTTTACAATTTCCATTCTCATCGACAATACAGGACGCGAGATGTGTTGTCATGGAGAATGAAAAAATATTTCGTGGCAAGGTGCCAGACGAAAGTAGCCTATTTTTGTATCTGGTCGGAGGAGTGCCTGTAGGTTGGGCCCTCAGCGTGGGGTGCATTCTTTTTGGTCGGTGACACTAGATGCCGTCTAGGGGAGGCTTTCTACTCGGCGACGACGACCGTAAAAAAAGATCGGGTCCGTGGATGCAAGGAAGACACGGAGGAAAAAAGATTGCGCTACGAAACAAAAGGGGAATGTCGTCCTCCGTGAGTATTAGATTACTCGTGTCTCCGGGCATTGTTCCTCGAAAATTGTAATCAAGGCCCTCACGATATTCGGTGACTCCCGCATATAGAGGTTTACGAATATTTATTGTGTCAGTAGAATACCAATTGTCCACGTTTTGTGGACAGAACATGCTGGTAATAAGGAATTTAGCATAATTTTAAATTCAATTTTGTATTGTCGGGTAAAGTTGATATAAACATGTAAATATGATATTCTAAGGTAAAATGAATTTTAGTTTGATACGTTGAACTCCATGGAGGTCATCAGTGACCAGTACTTTTGAACTGAAAATAATTTTATGTGACTTTTAAATTACAATATTTCCGAATTTACTAATACATTTAGTATTTACATGTTGACGTCAAAAAACAAAGTCTTGTTGAATAAATAACTGTTTATACATTTAAATCTATTGCTTTACAAATGTGTGATTTATAGAATTATTAATAGAAAAACTTTACTTTGGTAGAAAATGATGAAACTTGTGAATTACTGATAGCATTCACCGTTCTAAAACTTCAGTATTCATTTCATTATAGATATATGTCTCTTCTATTTTAACACGTTGAACGCCACCGGTATTTCGCTTGTTCCATCATTTTTACTAAGGTAAACATTTATCAGTTCAAATTACATCTTTATAAAACAAAGACTTTAAAAACAGAAATAGATATGTAGTCAGTGGTGCTTTACCTTTTCAATGCCAATATTTAAATATTTAATGCTTAAGAGAATTTGTAAATATCAGAATTTTAAAGCCATATGAAATTTCACTGAATACAACAACTCCAATAATCGATTCAACGTGGTAAAAATCTTCCAAATTTATTACTCGATCTTACTCTATCCATACCATAATAAAAATAGGTAGCTAAAATGCAGACGTACATTCTGCAGTGATTAATCGTGATTATTAACACGTTTATTGCCATGGGGGTCGTCGGTAACCGGCGCTACTGAGTTCAATGAAATTTCATATGAAATTTCGATAGCAATATTTATGAATTTCCTAACATGTTCAAAAGATAAAATCCTGCTCAATACATATTGCTACGGTACGCCCAGTAGAATTAATGTTACTGGGTAACGAGCTATGGCAATGGTTTGTAAATAAATAAATGAGGATTCTACGGTCGATGGTCCTGGGTGACGGACGTGTTCTCCGAATAAAATGTTCTTAGTTTTTCTATAAAAGTATATATTATTTAATTATGTCCAGACTCGTAACAATATCTATTTCTGTCTTTAACCCTTTGCGTACCACGAGCCACTTTCGCGATCTTCAGTTTTTGTGTCGAAAAACCCCAGGACAGTTTTTCAATGTTGACAATTGAAGGAAGACTCTGTTAAGATATTTGTTAAGAATGCATCAGGTTTCACTTTTATAATATAAAGTAATTCCAAATTAGGATACAAGCACGAGAAGATTGTTCTTGTTGTACACTACATAAAATAAAACACCAACTTTAGCTTATTTTGAAATAAAATCTCAAGAGCGCGAAAGTGACTTTTGGCTTTTTTCGAAGTAATTTTTTAAAACCTTCCCGGTATTCAACCGGTAAAGTCTGCTTTACAAAGATGGGACTTTAATAGGAAAAGTATCACTTCAGTAGAAATAATAAAACAAGCAAACTATCAGTAGCGTTCGATATATTAACAACGAACACAATCTTACATCTACAACAAATTCGACTAATTGTAAATTACAAAGCAAAGTTCACTTTAACCAGTTAAGTGCGGAATTTAGTTTCCAAAGGCCGCCACAGGGTGCAGAGTTAAAATCAAGCGATGACGTGTATACACGTCAAACTCAAGGTAAATGGTCCTACTATAAATTTTTACAAAAAATGAGGAATGATTATGTTTTTATTAGTCAGAAAAATTAACAATTCGTTTCGGAATACATTGTTCTTACAGTAAGCTTGAAAATCATCAAAAAATAGTGAAATACATAAATGAATAAAATAAAATTAAAAAAAGAAAATGACTAAAAAAATTTCAATTTATTTAGTATGATACTTTTCAAAACAAGGTACCACTTTCTGACGTGTAAAATTTCGCTACTATCGCTGTCTGAATCACCCATCTGGAGGGTAAAATTTAGCAATTTATTGTATTATTATTATTATTATTATTATTATTACACATAGCTGTTGTATTGGTAATATAAAGGACATATACCACCAAATAATATTCTTAAAAAATTTTTTTAAATTTTCAAGTTTTTATAGTCAATGGTATTTTTTATTTTACATGTCGTGTATACACGTCAAACGCACTGCAGACGAGATTCGGTCTGACGTGTATACACGTCGAACGCACTTAACTGGTTAAGTACACAAAATGACAACACACTGCTTTGACCATTTATTAACGAAGGACCGCGACATATCATCTTGAACGCTTTCATCCGCTCGATCAGAGTGTCGGGACAGGTGGCAAAACGGTAGAGCAACAAGAGGAAAATAGTATCCGATATCGATTACAATGGCGGTAGCTCGAGCATCGGCTGATTTTCCGAAACGGGCGAAGCACGATTTCACGGGCGTTAACTCGAATCGGAGCAAGCCGTCGATGGGCGCTCGATCGCGACAAGATAAATGACCGTGTGTCCGGTCGACCAGCAAACCGGCACTATTCTCCCAATTATGTGGGGTCTCTATCGACCCCAGTGTCCACCTGTCGCCGGGAACGGCATGATTGATGGACCACACGCGTGCGGTACGTGCCTCGGTACCATTTTCTCCCGATTCTCTTTTTCCTTCTCCTCGTCATCGTCCTTCTTTAAGCCCGAAACTTTCTGCCGAACGATACTCCAAGGATCCTCGCGAGTATTACGACTACGGCGACGGTTTAATTATCTTAAACGTCTGATGCTTGCAACCTTTGACACTCGGCTCTTTGACGCACTACTCGCACGGCTGGAGATGCGAAAGACGATGTGCGATTTCGTAATACACGATGCTGAGAAAAGATGCTGACAGGACGCGGATGCGGGGTCTCTTATTTCCTTGCGATGCATGACGATGGTGGTGATGTTAAAAAGTACTTGTTCCGGGAAGGCATCAAAGAGAATTTTAATAATGAGGTTTTGAACTGGAGATAGTTGGTTAGGTGATTTCAATGATCAGGTTTAACAATATATTCGTATTTCGTCATTTTTGTATCGTGATTATTTTGTAGAAGTTATTGTTAAGTTTGATTAATTGTGTAGAGGTTACTTTAAACTTTTCCAAAATTATTGGATAATTTCTTTAGGATTGTAGCTATCATTGACTGATTGAAACGGTAATTAGCAGTGGACGTTGTAAAACATGTAAAGCAATGTATTGAAACATTTTATTTAGGGTGTAAAATTTATTATCAACCACTTGCCGTGCCGAATAGCATAGAATTTATTTTATTTTATCAGGACCAACTGATATTTTTGATAAAATAATTTTTGGGACACTTCATTATTGACTATTCTATTTATCGCGTCACGAGTAGCACTCGTTATTGTACGCCAAGAGGTTAATGATCCATGTAACATAGAACGCAATTTTGTTACAATAGGTGTTAACCCCTTGTCCTACGATTTGTTTTGTGATTTCGTATGTATTAAGTCAGAATTAATTCCTAAAATCAAATGTTCTAACCGATTTTTGATATTTCGCACAGCTGAAAACAGTGTTGCTTCTGTAGAAATAATTTTCTCGTTTCATGATCGACAGATATTTTCAATGTAATAGTTTTTGATAACTGAATAATTTCCTACTCCATTTACTGCCTCACGAGTGTCACACGTTGTTGTAGGCGAAGGGGTTAAAGTCATCTGATATCACATTTTGCATTATTTACAATGTGAAAGGATACCGTGACTAAAGATAGTGATTAGTGAATAAGATTAATTTTAAGTGTATAAAGTTGAAAAAATTAAGAGAAGTAGTGTAGAAAATGAGTACATAAATAATGACTAAGGAGATGGCAACGATGAGTGACGTTTGACGCAAACGAGAGAGGAAGCAGTGCGTGTAACGTACTTGAAATATTTCGTGAATGAGGTCGAACGATGAATACTTCGCAGGTGAGAATAATAATCATTAACACCTGCTCGTTAATTGAAACGTGCCAACGGCGCTTGTGAACCTTTCCGCTTTAATCACTGTAATTATGTATTTATAAACGCTACTTAGCGTTCGACGTAGAGGATCTAAGCCGTACCACGGACTAACAGGTCGCTCGTCCTTCATTATATACGCATTAAATGCGACGTCTAATGCCATCTAAGACGCTTCTAACATCGCCAATCTTCTTTCGTGTCTTAACGATCGTTTTGATCTGTCGTTGAATAAAACGGTATGAGAGAGATGGAAAGAGAGAAAGGTAGGAGACGCTCGAAGGTTTCGTTAATTTCATGATTACAATTCACGGCATTACGTGTTAATTAGTAATGGTAATTACCGGGGCTGACGTGCGCAGTTATTGGCACGAGGAAAGGATAAAGCGTGACTTATGGGACTGCGAGTCCCATAATGTCCGTAAGAAACGCAAAGCACTTTGTGGCATTTGGTAATAAAGCTACAACGACACCTCCTGTTAATCATGCATGCATAGGCATTCCTCGAGATTTTTCGACGAATGGGAAACTATTGTTTTGCCAATTCGAGCCGCGCATGTTTAAAATGTATTCCCTGCTATTACGTTACGGTAATTGCGAATTTAATGTAGTTGTTAATGAATCATGTCAACGTAATAAATAGCGATTCTGCGCCGAGGATCTTTCGAGTTTTGCGTTTCTAATGTTACATTCAAACGAAGTATGAATAACATTAAGAATGTGTCTTTAAAGACGTATACTTCCCAAGGCGAGAATTATAGATATTTAATTGAACTTATCATCTTCCATTATCCTGTAGACACCTTTCTGTCCATCAAACTCGATTTCACAATCTTTCGCAGCTTAACACTTAATCACCGTTATTTTAAACATTCAATCTTATTAGCATTTTAAACGTTTTATGCAAACCACAAAATTAACAACCTTAAACACATTTTTTTCCAAAAAATTATCTTCCCACTGCGCAAGATATTTCCAACGCTACTACGAATATCCCATTTCCGGGATAACGCCAGTCAAACGACACTTCCGCCGTCACTTTTAGTACCATCTGGAGACAAAGTGTGCATCAAAGACTAGTAGCCATTGAATGACCTTTTTCACAAGTTGTATCTACATCAGCGACTTAGTCTTGATCTATTCTTCAGTTAATTGCACAAATATAAATAAACCACTTAATTTACATGCTTGTGACAGATCCAAATGCACATTTTGTTTTCCGTCTCTCGCAATTTCCAATGATACAACCTAATATATCATTTTCGGGATAACATCAATTAAATGACATTTCCGCCATGACTTTTAGTACCATCTGAAGACGAAGTTTGCATTAAAGACTACGTAGCCATTGGATATCCTCTCCCTTAAGTTGTATCTGCAATAATGATTTAGCATCGCTCTATACCATACTTAATTGCATATGTATGCATTTACATATTTTTGCCAGATCCGAATGCACCTCTTGTTGTTCTTCTCGTGCAATTATTCACGATACAAAGAATATCGCATTACCGGGATAACCTCAGTTAAACGACATTTCCGCCGTCACTTTTATTATAGTAGTATCTGAAGACTAAGTTTGCATCGAGGATGAGTAGCTATTGAATGATCTCTCTGTTAAGTTGTATCTGCAACAATGACTTATTAGTCTCGCTGTATTCCATACTTAATTGCATATGTAAAAATGAACCACTTAATTTATACACTGATGCCAGATCCAAACACACCCCTTGTTGTTCTTTTCGAACAATTTTCAACGATACAACGAATATCGTATTCCGGGATAGCGACAGTTAAACGACATTTTCGCCGTCACTTTTAGTACTATCTGATAACAAAATTTGCATCGAGGACGAATAACCATTAATTGAGCTCTCTCTTAAGTTGTATTTCCAACAACGACTTAGCCTCGCTCTATTCCCTAGTTAATTGCATATGTATAAATAAACCATTTCGTTTACACGTTTGTGTCAGATCTGAATAAATACATTTCCTTTTTTCTTCTCGCGCAATTTCCCTTCCACTTTCTCGCCCTAACGAGGAAGATAACTAAAACCAAGCCGCATTAATTGCACGGATCGAGCGACAACGTTCGACATCGTTGGAAAAGGGTTACCGTGATAGGAATACTGGTGTAGGTATCCAAACACGGGGTGTTTTACGAGCCAGTTTCAAATTCTTTCTCGCGATAAGGGGGCTGTCTGGTCGAAGGAAAAAACCTGATACACGGATTAACGCCTCGACTTGACCCTCTGTCTTAACGCAATTCCGTTAGATTGCAATGTACGTGTACCTTCGGGTAAATTAGTAGCATGTACTTTCCCCTAATTAATTTGTATCACGGCGAACTGTCATGTAGTATTAATTCGTTCGGTGGAAGTTATTACAGTGTAAGTCTTGTTTCTTTTGGTGTCTCATGTTTGAGTAACTTCGTTGCATCAATTAAAGTACTTGTTAACGAATTGTAATTCTGTTAGTATCGGATGAAAATGAAATTCCATGAGGTTCGTTAGGAAACTTTTAGTTTGGTGTAGAAATTTATTTTTCTTATAAATTGTATAAAACTGACAATTTACTGACTACGATAATTGACACAGTTTCTTAATATCATCAGTAATTCACCATGTGACAGCGATAACTTATAGATAACACAACACTTTGGGTAAAAGTAGTACCCTTGAAAAATCTACATTTTTTCGCGTGAAAGTAAACCCTTTTTTGAGACTTTCTTTACAAATAAATCGAACCGAAATTGTGGTAAGATTTAACAATGCAACCTATTAAAATCCCTGAATGCACATCACTCAGAGACTCAGAAATCTGATAATCGTCGATTGTTACGTTGAGCTGTGGAAAAAAGGCAATCCAACGGAACAACCCTGTAAAGCTTCTATGGATCACGCGATTTTCGATGTCCAGCAACGGCATAACCATCGGTAGATCCATAAATTCCATGGATTTACGACGTGCCAGCCGATGCATACGCATTATACCAGTAAAACTTGCGCACATGCACCACGGTTGAACCGCAGCATCCATGACACGCGCGAGATTCATCCCCCATAGAGCGAATCCCCATACGTGCACGTATTCGCACACGGGTCTGTGATACATAAAACCCGGCTGTGCTGATTTATATTCGTCGGAGTTTTCATTTTCCACCGTTTTCCTTCCTACCAGCGACCTTTATTATTTCGCCGGCTGCATTGTACATCGTTACCCGCGTTACGCCGATGAGAAATCGCCTTTTCCACTGCTGGATGAATGCGACCCTCTCTTTCTCGCTCTTCATCCTTTCTTCCACTTCTCTTTTCCACCCTCTCCGTTTCTTCCGTGTATATACGCACCATGCGAAGTCGCGAGGCACATAAGAGACCCGGTCTGAGCGAGCCTTCGACAATAGAACCGCGAGATTTCAACTCGAATCGTATCAATCGCTGTCGAGGCACAATCGTTCCGACGCGAGCCGCGTACCTGCTCTTTTCTTTTGTAGAGAGAAGATGAGAGAAAGAGGGTAGAAAGGAGCAATAGAGAAAGAAGGAAAGATAGAAAGATAGAGGGAGAAAGAGAATCACAATGGGGGGGGGGCTATTGATACGCCATCGATACCCATGAAGGCACTCGATCGTATTTGTGTGTCGCGTATCATCTCTATTCATATTTCTGTGTCGTAATGTACTTGTGCGTTCATTGTGCCCTCTATAAGGGGGTATTAGGAGAAAATAGGAATGGGGAGACATCGACGCCTGTTAACCCCTTTTTTTTACCCCCGTCGAAGGAGAGGTAGAGCTACTGATTTTGGAGGTCACACTAAGAGGGGGGTTGTTGCGTGTTTTGCGGAATAAAGAGGTGTGTATTTTTCTGCGCGAGGATCAGGCATCGTAGGGGAAAATCCTCCCCTGTCGATGGCCATTGACGTTTATTGCATTGATATTAATCGATCAGGAAGGGTCCTGTCTATTGGTCCACCCTCCTTCATACTCTCTACCCTCTTCATCCCCATTCCTCTTTGGCTATCTATTTCTGCCCTTGGTCTACCTGTTTGTATCGTGCTCGACGCCATGGGGATGCTTGCGGGTTCTCGTTGCTGTTTCTGCATGTTTTGCGGATGTATAAACGGGGATGAGTGCTGTTTGATACAATGGACGAGCTTAATGGATGTTTTTCACGTGGGAAATTGCCCGGTAAAAAACACACTTTTTGATTCGAGCACGAAATTACGTGCAACATCTGCCCGCCGAGGGAGATATACATACACAATTTGGAATGTTATTACAACTGGAATGTATAATTTCATGTTCAATGTTGTTATTATCATTATCATATGAGAAATATTCAACAACCGCTGCGGTTTTCGTGGTTGCGTTACAAATTTTAGTAGTTTCTACGTTTTTCTAATGCAAACTTTTTACAATGACATATGCGCAAAAGAATTTATGACAAATTCGCGAATAAAAGATTCGTTGTAAAATTAGCAAGATTAGCGAATGTATGTAGCATTTTGGTTATATTAACAGCAGGCTTTTTCGCGTTAAATAGTTTAATGATAATAATGTTGATAAAATTACAAAAGGATACAAAACGGAATAAATATGAGTACACAACTAATAGAATTTCTTGCTTCGCTCGACGGTTGACGCTCTCCGACTGCCCGTCACGCGGTCGATGTTCGCTTTTTTTCGATCGATGTCCGATCGATATTTCACGCACACACAGCATCCTTCATGTATTACAATTATCAAAATCACGGAGAACAGCTTGAGACGCGAAATGGTTGTACAATTAAAGAGTGCTTTTACCGGGAATTAATTCTGAAGCAATCGTTCTTTCGAGGTATAAGGGTTCAATATCTTTATTGTCAGCTGGCGCTCGAAAGCTCTTCGGATAGATGTATTAAGAGGAACTCCGTGGAATGAAGTACGATAAAAGAGGCATAAAAGCTAAGGACATTGAAACCTGATACATTTAAAAAGCATCGAGCTTGCGATATCGCTTTCACGGAGGTACACCTTCGAATGCAATAAAATTGCACCAGGATTTTATAATAACACTTCCCGATCGCAATAACGATGTAAGTTATTAAACGAAGAGATACAATTATGAGATATTAGTTTAACACGTTGAAAGCCACCGGCATTTCGCTAGCATCATCATTTCTATCGAAGCACAACTTTTTCTATAACCCCCTTGACTTACGATTTCTTTCTGTCAGGGCGTGCATACTCAAAATTCATTCCTAAAGTCAAGAGTTTTCACTGATTTCTGATATCCTGTATAACTGAACGTAACATTAATAGTATAGAAATAAAGAGACCGTTTCGTGACCGGCTGATATTGTCAATTTAACAGTTTTTGGAAGACTTCAAAATTTCCTGTTCTATTTTCCGCGCTACGGGTCTCACACGTAGTTATAGGCTAAGGGGTTAAAATCACATGTCTATAAAGCAGAAACTTTAAAGACACTGATAGATAAATATTCAGCAGACCGTTAT
This sequence comes from Cerceris rybyensis, assembly GCA_910591515.1. NCBI lineage: Eukaryota > Metazoa > Arthropoda > Insecta > Hymenoptera > Crabronidae > Cerceris > Cerceris rybyensis. The sequence goes on from OU342790.1 coordinate 21,883,502, forward strand.
CTTTTTAAGGCCAATATTTAAATATTTAGTATGTTACAAAATTAATAAATATTGCAATTTATAAGTTACATGAAATTTGGATTAAATTTAATAGCGCTGGTCACCGGTGACCTTCATGGCGGTCAACGTCTTAATAGAATTATTCGAGTTTTATGACAATCCAGAATAGAATAATTCGTAACAATCTCTATTTTGTCTTCTACACAGTGTTCGATTTAAAAAAAAATTGTGCTTGCTGAAGAAATCTCAGAGTTCATCAAAATACTTTTACATCGTTACTTACAATAAGTCTATCCTTTCACACCTTGTATTTTCTTTTTCCAAACTTGCCATCTTTCGAGTCATGCTGTTATTGTTAAAATGGTACCGTGACATTCGGTAGAAAAACAAGTTTGCCACTTCATCGCGAAACATGATGATAACTGCTTTTGATATTCGCCTTGTGTGCGTGTAACATTCTCAGTAATTTGTTACAAGGCAATATCACGGATTTGAATGGTGGTGAAAAATCTGTTACAATGTATACATATGTTGCACTCGTAACTTTTTACTGTTATTGATTATCTATGATCTTGTTACCGCTGTTCCTGCTGTGGAGCAACCTGAAACCGAGATGGTGATTCTAATCGAATTTAACAACAAAACTATTAGGATAATGAGAACGTGGTTCTAATTATTTCGAAAGTTGCATTTTTTCAAACATCCTGTGATAGTTTGTCCGTAAAGGAATCAATGTATTTCTAGTTTGATTTATGTTCGCCATAGACACTTATCTAATCTATAGACATATTGGATTAATAAACAGGAGTTGTATTATAACTTAATTGTATTTTAGGTGTGATGAAAAATTATTGTACGTATCTAGTGACACTAGAATTCGACGTTTGACATCGAAAAGTAAAAGTGAAAATAAGGATGTTATAAATTGTAAGAAAAAAGAGCGGCGCGTCGAAAGTATTCAAACTCCAGTCAGGCAAGACTTAAAGCAGAATCGCGTAAGAATAGTGAAGAACCTTTTTAACTTGAATGGGCTCTATTATACTATTGTGAAAGGGATTGAAAGGACCGATGAGGTGGTGCTTCTTGGTGGAGTCGATCAGACATTGAGAGTTTCATTTCTACACTCGAACCTCCGGCTAGGATCGATTCGAAACAATCGTTTCTTCAAACATCTTACAGCCGATTTGCGGAATAATACCTACAGGCTTTGGCTTTTCTGATGCTCGTGTCCGCTTAGCTGTATACCTGGTGTACCTTTGTATTTTCTCGAATCTCATACTCCTACGAGAAATTCATTTTCTATCGTTTCATATATTTCATTTCGATAATGACAAATTAAAAATACATAATTAGATATTCTGTTAAACACAACATTACCCATCAACCATCTTAATGAAAATGCCTGAGTATAGTCATAAAAGTAGTAAAAAAAACACCAAAGAAATTTCCATCTGCAGATAAAATTTACATTAATTTATAACGAAACCCTATGTATATTTCAGTGTCACAAAATTGTAAGTAAATAATAAAATTAAAACTTTCGATACATCATCCTTAAAGATGAAGGAATAATTACAAAAGTATAATTCGGACTAACATTATGTTCCATAACAAATAATTACACACCACGATAAAATCCCAACACCCTATATATGCTCGTAGATACATCGCGACAGAGAACACTCCTGATATCAAACCAGGCATTGTCAGCCAGAATGGACGAAGCTTTCGAGAACCTCTTTGCTCTCTTCCTCCACCCTTGCCGATCCTTTCGTTCTTTTCTCAAGTGGAAGCATCCTTTCTTTTCTCTCTTTCTACCGATTTCTTTCCAGCCACCTGCACCGTAGTCGGTCCCATGAAGGCCCACCCTCTGGACCACATTTTCGATCCTTAATCCGTCCTATTAGAGTGACTTTGGCCAAATATCGGTCAGTTTCAGGGGCGAGCACAATGCGGTGCGTTTATCCATGTGCTCGATTTTCTCGACCTCTTCAAACCACAAGTGCCCTTTTTTTGCTCCCTCTTTTCCCGTCTGCGTTCTTTCCATCGGTCTCCCGAGGCTTTGTAGATTTCACGAATAAAGGGCGCGCTCTTTTTCTGTGGTTTTCGAAATCAGAGAGAAACTTGACGTTTCTGTAGACTGGAAATTAACTTCACCTATGAAAAGATACTTTTTGGATGTTTATTTTGTAATTCTATGGTATTTTATTTGACAGTATAGAAGAAAGGTGGTATTTAGTTCTAGTTTAATATTAACCGACAGTTTATGTATACTTATTCTTAACTTTATAAAACGAAAATACTCATACGAATGAAATGCAGGGGATTGTCATCCCGTTAACCACTTGTCATGCCATATCTTTTGTGACTGAATGTGCAATAACTCTGAATTAATTACTAAAATAACAATCTGACCCCCAATTTCGGATGTAGTATATGACCTAACGTAATATTGAATAGCATAGAATTTATTTTATTTTATCAGGACTCACTGATATTATTAATTTTATAATTTTAGGAATACTTCAAAATTGAGTGTTCCATTTATCGCGTCACGGGTAACACTCGTTATTGTACGGCAAGGGGTCAAACCGGTCATTTGACTGCACGTGATACGAGACCTGTTAAAACTAGAATTATCAAGGTTGCATTTATCTTATAACGTTTTAATGGTCAAATGAGCCGATTTCTTGTACTTCCCCGTTCATTTTCTTTCAAAGTAATTTTAGCGCCAACGACAAAATATTAAACTTTTTTTTTTAATTCAGAGAATAGTTTAAAAGGGATTCTTTTATGAATTAAAAAAAAAATGGATGTAGTATTTTATGTTTGAATATGTGTATCGGTAAGATTAATAAGTAATGGTATTTCGCAATTAATTGAAAAGCAACGAAAATTTAAAGTTTCTGTAAATATATTCCGCCTATGGGGTTGCTCATAAAATGAAATACCTCCTAGTGTATATATCATAATTTTATTCTATCTTTAAATCTATTCCGCCCTCGCAGGCAGGTTTCAACGGCAGTTATAGATTATATAAACATAATTTTCATGCTATGGGGAGCAAGAAAATCTTTAATTCGGCGTCGATGAGGTTTCGCTTTCAGAGTATAACAAGTTTGGGGCCCAGTTTGGCGCCGGCTTAGTCCAGGATGGTCAGCCGGCCGGTTTTTAACCCGTTTGGCCAGTTTTCATGACATTAATCTGTTACCGGTTTCGTAATATATGCCGCCCCTTCTCTCCGAGTCCCATATACGATGATAATGTTTAACAGATTGCAACGAAAAAAGTGGCAGAGAGCACTGGATAACGCGTCTATATTGGTGAAAGTACATGAAGCTCGCAGTCCCCTTCGTTAGATTTCCCACTTGACAGTTAAATTAGCTGGCCTCGATTTTAAGCAACTGTCATCGATCATTAAACTACCGAGTTCGCTGCCAATAAATGTAGCGTTTAATTTTTTTTTCTCATCGCATTTTATTAAATATTCTCTTACACCGTGAAATAATCGACCAGTTTGACTAACGTATGTCGTTGGTTTTCATTGTATTATAAAAATTCAATAATTTTTCAAATATTACTGATATTTCCTATAATTTTTGAGCTACATCGTGCAGATTTATCAGCGCTTAATTAAATTCATTTAATCGTTTCATGTTTCATACTTTTGCTAGTTATACGCAAGTAATTTATGAGGCTACTGTAATTTTTTAATTTACACAACTATAATTATATTTTCGACGACACGTTCTTCCTTTTTAGCTGATAAGAGTTAATACTGACTTGACTCGTTTATTAGTGGTTAAGAAAATATAAACTTTGGTACTCTTATTCTGTTGATACTTAACGTAGCTGTTTCTTCATCGTTACGAAACACGATACAGAAATATGCATTATACGGGATTTCATCGAAGTCGATTCACCGTATCGATGGAAATCTAGGATCGGCTAACATGTTTTCCCATGTTTATCTGATTATACACATCGTTTAAAATGGCAACACGTGTACGCATTACGCGAATCATTTATTTTTTAAGTGAGTACTTAAATGGACGTAATGTCGGTGGAATGCGTTGGAAATACTTTTACGCTCCATCAAGGCGAGGTCTCTTGTAACATCTCGTAATCGTAACTGTCACTTCGCTTAATAAGCGTGATACAAGATTACATTGATCTGACAAAACATGAAATAACGGTGCAACAATAATATAACGTACATTAGCAGTTAACGCTTAATTTTTAGGTATAAAGTGTTTGACATTTTTCACGATCAGTTCCTGACTCAAGTACTTTTACAAAAAGGTAATGAACGAATCACATTTTAGTTTTGATACTTCTTGCGTATGAATATTACAGCTGTATCCTCCCCTCTGTGTCTTTTCTCGCAGAAAGCTTTTCCGTTTAACCAATTAACTGGGGAACTTAGTTTCAAGAATCACTCGCAGTATACAGAATTAAAATCGAACAATGACGTGTGTATCCGTCGAACATACGGCAATTGCTTCTGTTATAAATTTTACGAAAAGACGATGACAAAATGTGGATGAATTACATTTTTAGTCGATAAGGTGTTCACAGTTCATTACTAAATCTGCTACCGCAATATGCAGAACTTTGGTTTGACGCATATACACGTCGTACGCAGTTAACCCATTCGAGACCAATTGCACACCGTGTGTGCAATGCATTTCCGAGTCCAAAAGACTGACTGCACCCCGTGTGTGCAATGATCTTGAATTCCAATTATCAGTCATTATAGAAAAAACAGCCCGCGAAATAAGACTTGCTTAAAATAAAAGGTATCTTACAAATGTGTAAACATTACATTTGGTATTTGGTTTAATTTCGACCCTAAAGTAGGTGACCCAAAGCCACAATCATTAGAAATACAAGAAGTGGTAAATATAAAGCGAAAAGTTGTCGGTATTTTTAGATAGTCTCCAAAAAAATGCACGGTCCCGAATGGGTTAACAGGTTAATACCCAACGAATACCCGTAGCGCACAAAAAATATAAAACATCCCCTCTAGCAACCCATGAATAACTGTTTTTTGGCAGTCTCAGAAAATTTCTCAAACTTAGACGTTATAGTTTCATTGAATTGTTAATGTATTCACAAATTTTAACAGTTTCAAAGTAAAGAACGAAGTTTTCTGTAAAAAAACATGTCCTACGGTATCGAATAAGGGCAGGGAAGGTAAAGAGGATTATTCAGCGACCTGTTCCTCGGTTGCGCGTCACTTGGGCACGTACCTCGAGGTGGATACACCGAACAGACTGGGTTTCGTTTGGGCGTGGGACCTCTTCGGGGTTCGTGGCGAGGTCGTTAATTATGGAACGCCATGGGTTACGTTTCAATGGATGATTGATGAACGTGCGGCGATCCTCATCTAACCTCGTCCCGAGAGAGAAAGGGACAGAGGGTGAGAGAGGTTGAAAAGAAAGAAAGAAACGGAGGGATGGAGAGAAAGAGGTTCCAGCCGGAGGTACCACTCTGGAAACAGGTTTCTGATTGTTCAGAGAACCGAGCATCCTTCGGCTTCTCCGCTCCCGGAACATCGGCTCACCGAGAGCTGGCTACTCTTCGAGTATTACTACTTGATCGTTCCTCGTGTTCTTTCCTCACTGATTCGGCCAACTTACAGTTTAATTGATTCGCCGGAGACGGAAAGAAGACTGACCGAGTATCGAAATACGCGCTTCCTTATTGTCTGCAGAGATATCGTGTTTTTAATGACAGGTTACGTTTAATAAACCGTTCTAATTTTCCTTTCGACAGTGTTGCATGTTGCATATTAATCTACTACTGATATTTTATTGGACAAGTTTCTAGGCATTGCGTAGGAGTGATTGATAAAATTATGCAAGTGACGATTATCAGGTTTAACGATGTAAAATCGTTTCTCTGGTTGGAGTGATACATATATAAGAATTTGCAGGTGACTTTGTCACAGTGTTAATTAGTTAGTTAATTCCTTGGGTTTTTTAAAGGCTGGGATCAGAAAATTTCTTTGGGACCAAGGTATTCCATAGTTATATATTGGTTTAGTCTTTCCTTTCATTTTTACTGGCACGGATGTGACTAAAAATGAAAGAGTTCATTTACGATTTTTCGTTAAATCTAGAATATTAATCATTTTTTCTATTCTTCGTTTTATTTCGTCGCTTTGACGGAATCTGAGACACATCGTGGCATTAAGGTTAATAAACCAGAGCAAGAAATTTTGTCGAGCCGATGGAAAGTCTTTCCCGAATAATCTAGAAGTAATTTGCTCGAATGGAAAGTGCTTCGCGAAAGATATCGACAGATACTACGTGAAAGAACTCGCTGATAATGATGATGGCCACGATAATGATGATGATGGTAATGATGATGATGATCGTAATAACGCCGCTGGCGTCGACGATGATGGTAATGACGAAGATGTCGATCTCGAATAAACGTCAGGCCACTTCATCGCTTAATTCTCGCGAAACTTATTTTGATGGCCGCTCATTGGTCTCGATTAAAAGTCAATTACCGTCATGAATGATGCTGCGGATCGGTTTTATTGCAGTTAATATGAGAAAAATGAGGCACCGCTAACTAACCTTTCCACCTGTCGAGGATCAGCCATTTCTAAAGAATGAACGTGTCGGGCCACATTTCGTCAGTTAGGGCAAAATTATCATAGGAATATGCACTTGAAATCTAATATAATTAACACAATAATTAGAATCTGTGCACTAACTCTGAAGATCTTAAAGTATTGGGTTGGCAAGAAAGTAATTTCGGTGTTTTAATGTGAAATGGAACTCAATTTTTCTTAACAAAATATTTTTTTCGATGACCTTTGTTCGATGACCTTTTGTCATCTTTTCGACATTCCGCTTTGATAGAAATTCTGGCCCGTATCACTAAAAAACTGAATTAAATGCGATTTTAGGGTATCATCACTACTGAAAATTTTAACATTCAAAAAGTTTTGCAAACTTCGAAATAAATGGTAATCTGTGGTATCCATGGTAAATGGTACCTGATGGTATACCCCAATTCCAAGCTTTGCCTTTGCGAAAAATAAAAAAGTAAAATATATCGGAAATGTTCGTTTTTACAGTCCATGTTAAAATTTACCCTAATTTCCAAGTCAAGTCAAAAGTGACAACTTCTGACTGTCAGAAGAAGAAAATCGTAACATTGTCAGAAGTCGTTGAGAACAAACATAACGCTGACTCTCAGAGGAAACTGAAATTATTTTCTTGCCAACTGAATAATAGGAAAGAACACATGTCTTTTTACGGATTATTCAAAATGGAGAATGTTAAAGTAATAAATAATGAATACATCATACTTTCTAACTATACCACCTTCTTCTAACCCAGACTTCCTGTTTAACACTAGAACGACCAAGTAAGTCAAAATGACTTATTCACATTTTTTTCCAAAAATTCCCTTAGTTGACAGGCTAGTCCTAGATTAAAAATTCTAAGTTGATCTTATAAAACACAAATTACCAAACCGATCATATTTTCCACCCCTTGATTCATCTTCTTCCAAAGTTCTTATTCCATATATTTTTCTTCATAATTATGATTGTTACTTATTGAAGAAATATTGATTTAATTTATGTTAGCACTTTTTCAATAATAATTAAAATATTGTCATGGAGAATACTGTGTATTATTAAAACCATTTTATTTAATAATTAATCATTTATCATGTTTGGAAGTCCCTTAACTGTTAGTGGTACAATTTACCTAACCTGTGGTACAATTAAACCGACTGGTCGGGTAAATTGTTCCAACGAAAAGCCTTTAGAAAAACGATTTTGAGAAATCGGTTAAGAGTATGGTGACTTTACGGTATAAGTTAAACGAGATTCTACACTATGTGTCATTGGATAAATAGTTTGTTTTAATTAATATCAAAACGAGATATTTTGCTGACACTGAAAAATGGTACAATATATCCGACTCTCCCCTAATACATTTAACGTTGGTCGTTCGAGTGTTAAATATAAATCGCCCAAAATATATACATAGCCCCATTACAAAACGACACATAATCCAATAAAATACACACGACTTCTACTTGAATTCCCCAATAAAATCATTGAACATCCCTGACACAAATCGTTTCCAACAGACACTTCAAAGCCCAATCAAATGAAATATCCATGTGATGGTGTAGTTATCTGGTCCAATCTCTCGTTTCGTTGGAACGAAAACAAAGCTCTTTCGTCTCTCGGCTCACGTAACTTGGCAAAGTTTCTCCTCTGAAGATCAAAAATCGCGACTCGCGGTCAGAGACGACTGGATTACGAGGCTCGAAGATTCGCGATAATCGCGAGAGACCGTGAACAAGTCCGTGGATTCCAGAGGCGGGACCACGAATCCAAGGCAATCGGAGATGGGCAAAAGCGTGAGTACGAAAAATGTCGGCACCGTACGTGTCGGCACGTACGCCTCGATCTCCTCCAAGATAACGCTCGTACTTTTCTTGTCCATCCCCGGGATCGTGCAAAACTTCCACGTATCCTGTCTCACGTGTCTTCGGGCCGATCAGCCGCCAGAAGAAGTCTGGATACGGAACACGAAGTGGTCTTTTACGATAGGTTTCGTGGTTATGGAGAACGAGAAAATTTCAAACGATCATCGACGAGTAATATCGACGTCGCCGTGGGAGTTACATCGGTCACGTTGATTCTGCTTTTCAGTTAAGCGGAGAAAAACGCTCGGGTGATTAATGACGATGCCGATACTCTGCAATTGCAGAGATTCGATGGTGGTTGCCGGTAACTCGTGTAGGCAAAGTTTACTGGGTATTTCTTGAGAATTGGTAATATCTTGAAGTAAGTATTTTGTGAAGTAAATGTTAGGAGGGATGTACCGTGAATTTAGTCACTCCCGGTACGTCGCGGTTTAAATTAATAAGCCGTGACTAGTTTTAACAGTTTATTTAGATAACAAAAAATATGTGCAAACAAGATAACAATGAACACGATCAAAATAACAAGGAACAACAACAATTAATGATGAACAATGTGTGAATATAACAAACAATCGTAACGGAAACTTAATTTGAAGAAAAGTGTTAATTGGATGAGAGACTGTTGACTCGTGAAAGTTGAAAACTGTAATGTCCTCACAAAAATTGGAAGAGCCCTCCACGAGCCGAATGTCCCCTTCCACCGACCAGTTACGCCCCCAAGAATGTGATTCACGCGCCCTCGGAAGTGGTGAAGTCCCTATGCAAAATAAAATAATTTTGCTAGGGAATTCCGAGAACGCGCGAACACTTTGGCGGGATTGCTCTGCGTTTCCTTGGACTGGTGGAGGGGACAGCGGTCCGGACCCAGGGTGGCACGGTTCAGGTTGACCCTCGGCGGAAAGCCTACGTGCCCGTGTAGGGTGGCACGGGGTGAATCGTCGGCGCAGGCGAAGGTTTATGATACGGCTATTGCTATTGAGGAAAAGAGGAGTGAGAGTGCGTACTTAGTCTTAGGACCCTCACTCCTCTTGATGGTTGAAGGTCTGGTGAGCACATGTTGAAGTTAATTTAGTGTTCCTCAAAAATAGCCAAGTCGCTCGTACCTTAAGCCTATTATTTGCGCGGAACCGGACAGCTGCATGCCAGGGAAAAGTTTGTTCTATTGTATGGAAAAATGCTACGATGAATATTGAGTGAAGGTAATGAAGGCTAACGGAACCGGTGATTTTGTCAGCCTTTGAATTCGAAGATTTCCTGGACATGCATTGTCTGTTTTTACAAGAAGGATTCCGCGAAATAATTAAACTCCTGCGCTCGACGCCTTGCGGATTAAGTAGATTGTAAATGAAAAAATGAAATTCTAAATGAAACCGAACATACTCCCCCCGTTGAGAGAATAGCGATCAACAATTGCTCTACTGATGAGGTTGAATTTGATTGTCATCGATAGGTAAGGGCGCGAGTTTGCGCACGTTCCTGGTATAGCTGCTGTTAGCTGTGCGGACAGTGACTGTCCTTGTCACTCCGTCCGATCCGGGATGCGTTCTGATAACGCGACCCAAGATCCACTGCATTGGTGGGACTTGATCCTCCTTCAGGATGACCATGGTGCCTTCTCGGATGTTGTGAGTTCCACTGGTCCATTTGTGGCGGACGTTCAATTCGTTCAGGTACTCCTTGTACCAACGGGTCCAGAAATCACGCTTCATCTTCTGAATGTGTTGCCAGCTCGACAGACGATTTGATGAGATACCACTGAAATTTAAATCTGGCAAGCAATTAAGTGGTCGACCGATCAGAAAATGACCCGGAGTGAGAGCTGCTAGGTCATTGGTGTCAGAGGAGAGCGGGGTGAGAGGACGGGAGTTCAACACGGCCTCGATTTCGGTGACAAAGGTGTTGAATTCTTCGAAGGTAAATAATTGGTTGCCTATTACCCGCCGAAGATGGTGTTTTACCATTTTCACCGTGGATTCCCATAATCCTCCGACGTGTGGCGATCGTGGTGGAATGAAATGCCACTCGATTTTCTCCTTAAGCAGCCTGTCCTTGAGTTCCTGGTGAAATGTTTCGGATTTCAAGAGTTCATGCAGCTCCTTGAGTTCGTTGTTGGCTCCGACGAAATTGGAACCATTGTCAGAATAAACGGCCTTACATTTCCCTCTTCTTGAAATGAATCGGCGTAGCGCCGCGATGAACCCTTCCGTGGTCATATCTGTCACTAATTCCAAGTGAACGGCCTTCGTGCACAGACAGACGAATACGGCTATGTATGTTTTCACCTGTTTTCTGTTGCGGAATTTCCTTTCCTTTACAAAAAATGGACCACAGTAATCTACCCCCACGTTTTCAAAAGGAGGGGCTTCTGTAACTCTTGCAGCTGGCAGATTTCCCATGATGTAATCCGTGTTCGGTGGGTTTATACGGAAACACTTGACGCACCGTCGAATGATCTTCCTGACTTGGTTACGTCCGTCGATGGGCCAGTAAGTCTGTCGCATCGCGTACAAGGTCGTTTGTGCCCCTGCGTGTAGATTTCTACAGTGTTCTTCTTCGATGAGAAGGTGTGTAATGTGGTGTGAACGTGGAAGGATAATTGGATGTTTTTGAGCGAATGTCACCTGTGCGTTTTTCAATCGGCCTCCGACTCGCAACAGACCGTCTTGGTCGAGAAATGGGTCCAGGGAAGCAAGTTTACTTTTAGGATTTATCTTGTTACCCCTTTTCAAATCAGAGACGTCCTTGGAGAATCCCTCTTCTTGGACCATTCGCAAGATGATCTTCTCGGCGATCTCCAATTCTTCTACTGTGGGGCTTCCGCTGCGACGGTTGCTCCCTTTGAAGCGCAGGCAGTAGGCGATGATTCTTTTGAGTTTGAGAGTGGAAGAATATCGTATCAAAATGTCGTTCGGCGCAGGAGCTGTAATGAGGCAGGTTTTAGTTTTTATCTCAGGAATTTCTGGAATTGCAATTAAACGTGACGGTGGCCAGCGCGCTTCGTCGTTGCTCAGCCACTCTGGACCAATCTGCCACGTGGTGTTTCGGAGTAATTCGCTTGGAAATAATCCTCGAGAGAGAGCGTCGGCTGGGTTGTCTTGAGAAACGATGTGTCTCCAATGTCCCGTGCTGGTATTCGACTGTATTTCCGTGACGCGGTTTGCCACGAAGGTCTTTAAAAGATGCGGTGGTGTGTTTATCCAATGCAGCACTATCATGGAGTCGGTCCAGAATATAGTCCTGTTGAAATTGATTGAAATGGATTTCTTTACTGTTTGAAATAGGGATGCGAGAAGTAATGCTCCGCAGAGTTCCAGTCGCGGCAACGAAATGGTTTTGAGAGGTGCCACACGGGATTTTGCACACAGCAGCCTCGACTGTGTATCTCCAGCGGTGTTGGTCGAGCGCAGGTAAATGCAGGCTCCATACCCGGTCTCGCTGGCATCACAGAATCCGTGCAGCTCGGTTTCAACAGCGTTCTGTAGCAGTAATCGTCGTGGAAATTGCAGCTCATTGATGAGTGGTAGCTGACTCCGAAAGGTGGTCCATTCGGTCTGGATGCTGCCAGGCACCGATTCGTCCCAATCGAGTTTCAGCTGCCATATCTGCTGCATTATCTTCTTGGCTGTCAAAATAACGGGACCCAACAGGCCTAAAGGATCAAAAATCTTCGCTATCTCTGACAAAATGGATCTTTTTGTGGTTCGGTAGTTGCTTGGCAGCGGATTGACTGTGTAACTGATTACATCCTGTTGTGAATTCCATGAAATTCCCAGCGTTTTAAGATTGGAGTCCTTATCGGTTAACAATTTCGTGTTGATGTTAGCTTGCGGAAGGTTCTGTAGTAGTTTTCCCGAGTTTGACGCCCATTGCCTTAGATTGAGATTTCCGCGTTTCAACAACTGGATAATCTCGTCTCTGAGGGCTATGGCCGCCTCCATCGTATCTGCTCCAGTGAGAAGGTCGTCCACGTACATATCTTTCTTGATGATCCTCGCTGCATTCGGGAATGTAGCAGCTTCGTCGTCTGCCAACTGCTGGAGGCAGCGGGTTGCTAGAAATGGAGCTGACGATAGTCCGAAGGTGACGGTGTTTAATTCGTATGGTTTCACGGCACCGTTTGAGTCTGTCCAAAGAATTCGTTGAAACTTCCTGTCTTCTTCCCGGACCAGGAATTGTCGGTACATTTTCTCGATGTCCGCTGTAAGAACATATCGGTGTAATCGAAATCTTAGTATCAAGGAAAATAAGTCGTCTTGAATGGTTGGTCCAGTCATGAGCGCCTCGTTCAATGATACGCCGGTGGTGGATTTAGCAGAACCGTCGAATACTACTCGAAGTTTTGTTGTGAGGCTGGTATCTTTCACGACGGCGTGGTGTGGAAGGAAGTATGAAGCTTCTTGTGGTTCGATGCGAGCCTCGGACATGTGACCGAGCTCGATGTATTCTTGCATAACGGCGGTGTATAGGTGTTGCAGGGCTTCGTTTTTCTGGAAACGACGCTGTAACAGGTTAAATCTTTTTAACGCCGTATTATAAGATTCTCCCAGTCGGTCCCTTTTCTGGTTAAACGGCAGCGCTACTATGTACCGTCCTGTTTCGTCTCTAGTGGTGTATGTTTGAAAGTGTTCTTCACATGCTTGTTCTTCTCGGGAGAGAAGGGGTTTCGAGGTACATTCTTCGATCTCCCAGAATTTTTTCATGTCGAACTCAGGTTGAGTGACATGACAGTTTTCTTGCTGCTTGGTTGCGCGATTGCCGGGCAATTGTATGCTGCCGCCGATTACCCAACCCAGTAGTGTCTTTTGAAGGAGCAGATCAGGATGCTGAGGCTTCGACAGTGTTATTTGCCCCACACATAGGAGCGAAAGAGTTGGACCAGACCCGAGAAGCATTTCGATCGGGGCTGGTTTTTGAAATTCTGGATCTGCCAAAGTTAGATTGGCAGGCATCCGAATGGAACTGCGATCCACTTGCTGCGCAGGAACCGGACCCGAGATCTGCGGAATTGTAAAAAATTCGAGGGTTTTCTCCATTCCGCTGGTGATCGATCGGATAGTTGCGGTGATCCTGTGCCTCGTTGTGGTTGTCAGGTTGTTGAGTGCTCCGACTGGGATGCTGCATCGTGCTCTTGGCAGTTGCAGCTTCTCGGCCAGAGTTTCGGTAATAAAGTTCGCGGTGGAACACGTATCTAAAAGAAGCCGCGTTTTTATAAGATTGTTTCTGCGGTCGCGTACCTTTACGATTGCTGTCGGCATTAATTCCTCAGAGACTGCGTTAGCTGTGAGAGATGTGAATCTGCTCCTCTGCTGCTGTAACCGTCATTGTTCTGATGGTTCTGGTTGTTTTTTTTCGGTGTCTTCATGGTGTACGAGCGTGTTGTGCCGTTTGTTGCACAGTCTGCACGAAAATGATCTGCAGTTTTGCATTAAATGTCCCTTTCGTAAACAATTAATGCACAAACTTCGATCGCGCACCGCCGTCAGCCTCTCTGGAACGGATGCTGCAATAAATTGTTCGCATCGGTGTATGGAATGCGTCGCATCGTCGCAAAATCCGCACTCTTGCGGCGTTGGTGTTTGCGGCGTTGGTTTTTGCGTCGTTGGTGTTGCTGTTGTTGGTGTTTGCGTCGTTGGTGTTGCAGTTACGAAAGTGTTGACCGATTTCGGTTGTTTCGTCGGGTAATTCCGTATCTGCGTTCTCTGCGCGGTGACTTCCTTACCGAGCTTGCATTTCCTCGAAGCTTTCGCTCCTTCCAGGCTGCGCGCTCGCTCCGTGATAAAATGGAGTAACCCAGTTATAGTCGGCAATTCATTACTCTTCAATGTCTGTTCGAATTCGTCATGTGTTGTCTCGTCCAACTTCGGTAATAAGATCGGAATAAGTAGCATGTCCCACTTATCTATCGGCATACCCAATGATCTTAACGAACGCAGGTGCTGTTGTATATGATTGGAGAATTTGCGCAATGTTGCTGGAACCTTCCGCTCAGTCTCCGGTGCTTCAAGAATCAGTTCTACGTGACGCACAATTATTGCCCTCTCGTTCGCGTAATTCTCTACCAACATCTCCCAGGCTTCCGCATAGTTTTCGTCGGTGTTTGGGAAAGACTCGATTACTTGTAAAGCTTCTCCCGACAAGGCGGATCTGAGATAATTAAATTTTTCCGCATTTGATATATGGTCTTGGCTGTCGACCATCGATGTAAATCGATCTCTGAACGACAGCCAGTGCTCAAGTTTTCCGTCGAAATGAGGTAGCTCTGCCTTCGGAAGTTTTACGGGTTTACTAGCCTGGGATGTCGGCGTGGAAGAAGGAGCTTGCGTGGGTCCTACGTCCTGTGACCCTTCTACGGCGAGAAGGTCTTCGACCTGGACGATTATGCGAACATACCTGTCTTCCATTGTCATTCTCTCCTCGTCTATCTCGTCGCCGGTCCGAAGTGCCTCCAATTCAGCCTGGATGCCGTCGAAAGTAGCGAAGCATTCCTTGAGACGATTGAATTTCGCCTTCAGTATCTTCGGTTCCGGTTTGCTAGCATATGTCTCGATATAATTCTCCATCATCGTCATCTGGCTCTTGATGCCGCCACGTCTCTGGATGAGGACCTTGATGCTTTGGGGTTCTACTGCCATTTTGATTATTCACACTTATCACTTCCGGAATGCACTCAATAATGTTCGTTTCAATTAGAATCCGGCTCGAAGGACCAAAAAATGTACCGTGAATTTAGTCACTCCCGGTACGTCGCGGTTTAAATTAATAAGCCGTGACTAGTTTTAACAGTTTATTTAGATAACAAAAAATATGTGCAAACAAGATAACAATGAACACGATCAAAATAACAAGGAACAACAACAATTAATGATGAACAATGTGTGAATATAACAAACAATCGTAACGGAAACTTAATTTGAAGAAAAGTGTTAATTGGATGAGAGACTGTTGACTCGTGAAAGTTGAAAACTGTAATGTCCTCACAAAAATTGGAAGAGCCCTCCACGAGCCGAATGTCCCCTTCCACCGACCAGTTACGCCCCCAAGAATGTGATTCACGCGCCCTCGGAAGTGGTGAAGTCCCTATGCAAAATAAAATAATTTTGCTAGGGAATTCCGAGAACGCGCGAACACTTTGGCGGGATTGCTCTGCGTTTCCTTGGACTGGTGGAGGGGACAGCGGTCCGGACCCAGGGTGGCACGGTTCAGGTTGACCCTCGGCGGAAAGCCTACGTGCCCGTGTAGGGTGGCACGGGGTGAATCGTCGGCGCAGGCGAAGGTTTATGATACGGCTATTGCTATTGAGGAAAAGAGGAGTGAGAGTGCGTACTTAGTCTTAGGACCCTCACTCCTCTTGATGGTTGAAGGTCTGGTGAGCACATGTTGAAGTTAATTTAGTGTTCCTCAAAAATAGCCAAGTCGCTCGTACCTTAAGCCTATTATTTGCGCGGAACCGGACAGCTGCATGCCAGGGAAAAGTTTGTTCTATTGTATGGAAAAATGCTACGATGAATATTGAGTGAAGGTAATGAAGGCTAACGGAACCGGTGATTTTGTCAGCCTTTGAATTCGAAGATTTCCTGGACATGCATTGTCTGTTTTTACAAGAAGGATTCCGCGAAATAATTAAACTCCTGCGCTCGACGCCTTGCGGATTAAGTAGATTGTAAATGAAAAAATGAAATTCTAAATGAAACCGAACAAGGGATGATGGATGGAAGTTGATGAAAGATGGTGAAATTCTGTTGGAATAGTATCTTTTTCATAGATATTAATATGATTTGAATATTAATTAGTTATTCCTGTCTCACAATCAGATAGGAATTATGATGTCACGTATACCTATCGTTTCCAGTTACATTTGCATTTTATTTAATGCCAGGTTAATAACTTTTCGTCCCAGTAAAATTTTTTTTTGGTGTTCACTTCGACGTTGAAATTCCATAGTAATTACGCATACTTACCCAACGGTACCACGTTTTCTCATTGACACTGTAAAAAGTCAATTATCGAACGGCTATGAATTTAAAAAGTTAATTTCAATCGAGCGAAGAGCGATTGGAAAAATAATTTCAAGCGTAAAGGTTTAACGCGTGTCAGATGCATCAACGCAATATCCTTCGTGCCAGTTCGACGGACAGATTTATTAAAAATATAAATGTTTCACCGAGCAAAAAGTTAATTGAATTAGCCGATGATTGGCATGAGGCGGTTTGTCGTCGAAAATTGCGAATTACTTGGACGGAAGTTAATTTGCATTACGTCAGTCCAGGTATTATGTAAATTAGCATCGGACAAGTCCCTTCGGTGCGGTTAGTTTCGGCATGAGGCTGCGCGCATCCGCAAGCGAGAAATACTCGTGCGAAGTTTCTAAGAAGCTCGAAATCCGATCGGCAATGAGCGGACAGAGGTGCGCAACTAAAAAGAAATGCGGCCTGTGGTCGATGATCGGCGCTGGATCTCACAGGACCGCCCGATGGAATTCGATCTCGCGGTTGCGATCGAGGATTTTCGTGAACCATCTCGTGCTCGTTCATCGATTGGCTCGATCGTCCGTCGATCCTTCCTGCGCCCTCGATGCATCCTCTTCTTCTTTCTCTTTCTCCATCCAGGATCTTTTTCTTTCTGCTTTCTTCTCTTTTCTCGACACTCTTCGTTCTCCCCTATTTCTCTCCCTCCTTTCCCCTTTTTTCCCTCTTTCTCTCTTCCAAAGATTCTCTCTCCTCGAATGCTTCTCCCTTGTCTTTCGAGTACCACGTCTTCTCTCGTCGATGGGTCTCTTCACCTGTGTTTTTCCCCTCTCTTCTCCTTTCTTTCTCTTTCTTACGGTCTCTTCCTTTACCCTTTCTGCTTTCGAATCGGCCGATCTGCACGACGAGGCCCCGTCGACGCGATCGTAAATACTGGCGGGAACTCGAGTAAGAAGTTCGAGCCTTGCGGTCCCTCGGACTCGAATCATTTTTGTTGCCGCGGCTCTTCTTCGTTCTCTTCTGGTCTTCCTCGAGTTCCGCTTCTCTCTTGGATCTCTCGGTCCTCTGATATAGGGTTCCTTACTCTATTCTTCCTTTCCTTTTTCCTCCACTGCTTTGATAATCGTTTGGCATTTGTTTGTTTTTTTACGTGAATGTACTTGAGGAGTGTTCGAATATTATTTGGGGCGTGTGAAATTAGTTATTATTTCGGGGAGTGTTTTGCAAGTTGGAATTATATTCCTTGAAAGTTACTTTAGTTATGGATTCCAGTGATCGGAAATTTTTATGTAGATTTATTGTTGGATATTTATGTTTTGTATAGCACAACTAACGGTCGATATTGTATGGATCGTTGCCGATAAAATTCTGGATAATCCAGCAACTCAAAGATGGCTAGACAAAAGAATGCGTGTCTGATTCATGGAGGAGATAGCCATGTCGCATTTATCGAGTCAAATAAGTAGAAATACAGGAATGTAACGAGTACGCAGAGTGTTTACTTTAGGAGGTTGGGTTTGAGGATTCTAAAAACGAAATGATGGAAATAGGTGATTACAAATGATAGGTCTAGCCGCTCCCTAACCATCTTTCAGTTGTCGTACTGTACTATATTCCAGTACTCTCTTGATCTATTTTCATATCAAGAATTTCTGTTTTCAAAAATGGAATTTATGTCAGTTTCCTTTGTCTTTATAAATTTCATTTCTTACAGTACCAAAAAAATCTCAAAGCAGACTTCCAAATCACACAAATCCGTGTATTTGGAAAATTTCGTTTAAAATTTCCTAAGACCGATAACCATAGCGACCGAAACAGCATGGGTGTTAAAAAGTCGTTGCGGAAATGACGACAATATCGCGTTAAAACCAGATGGGGTATCTCTTCTGACGTTCTCGTCTCCATCTTTTCGTCAAGGTCGTCTTTCTTCTTTTACTCTACGTTCAATCGAACAACGGTCCTACAAAAGGCAGAAACGTGGGCAGCTCGGCTCTCGTTCGTTGCTTTGCATGCAACCTATTACTCAACGTCGCCGTCGTAATTAGCATAATAATATCTGTAACTCGCGGTTGCAGCGCTAACTAATTACCGGCATATTAATCAAGGTATTCGACGCTGGAGCCAGGCCAATCCCGCCTATCCGAGATGTCAATCCAATTTATCTGTGTTGCATTAGAATGTCAACCGAGTGGGACACGTCTCGCCACTACAGATCTCTTAGTAGATCCAAGGGAACGAACAATTTTCCACTGTCAGTTGGAACGAGCGAAATGCCAGGAATTGTTGATCGTTGTGAGACCGATACTAATCGGGATCTAAGGTCTGTCTGCTAAAGGACAGACCAGCTTTAGTATGTTTAAGACCGCGCATTATTAAACATTAAAAGTACTAAGGCGATCAAATTTGCCGGTTACCAATTTTTTTCTAAAAATTTCCCAAATCTATAAGAGAGCCGTATAGCAAATATTTCACGTCTATCATATACAAAATTACTGGACTAATTATTCTGTTCATCTCGTGATACTTAATTCTTCAAAGCATTTATTTATTATATTTAAATGTAACACATGTTAATTTCTACCTTTTTAGAAACTCCTTCCAAACTTACAGAGATGTGTTGTACAGTAGACGTGTACTAGGTTGGTGCAAAAATAATTCCGGTTTCCATTATTAACAGTTTTAAATGTTGATTTGAAGTTATTTTTCTTGTAACTGAATATATTCAAAATATATATTTATAGAAATATATTTCTAAATATACTTCACGCTTTCGATATATGTTTATCATTTATTTTTGATTCTTCACACGTGGCTATATTAGGTCAGAAAAGTAAGGGTGGAAAAGAAGCAAATTCGAGCGATATTATTGTATGAGTACAATTTGGGACCTAAAGCTGCGGAAAATGCTCGCAGTATTAATAAAGCATTTGGCCAGGGAACTGTGACTGAGCGTACAGCTCAACATTAGTATCACAAATTTCGTAAAGGCGACAAAACGCATGCAGACAAAGAGGGTCGCGGACGTCCTTCTGTGATCGTCAATGACGAATTAAAGGCCATTGTCGAAGAAGATCCACGCAAATAGTCTCGACAGATTGCAGAGGTACTATATGTTGATATTTAGTAACAAGAAAACTAACTTCAAATCAATATTTCATACTTTTAATAATGGAAACCGCTATTATTTTTGCACCAACCTAATATCCTACAATATACGAATTATTTAACACATTGAACGCCGCCGATATTTTGCTTTTCGTCATTTCTACTGAAGTGAAACTTTTTCTATTAAAATCACATATTTAGGAAGAAGAAACTTTCAAGACAGTGATAGATTGATATTCAGCAGATCTTGATCTTCTTAACGCCAATATTTCAATATTGAATATCTTAGAAAATTTAAAAATATTGCAATGTAAACATAACAGGAAATTTCATTGAATTTAATAGCGCCGGTCACCGGTGACCCCCGTGGCAGCCAACGTGTAAACTGATCATTTTCTTTGCCATCTGGTCCCTCTATTTCCAAAGTATTTATTTAATATATTGCAGTATGACAGATTTCACGTCCGTAAATCTAGTGTTAAATCGCATCGTTCATTTCCCATAATTTTAAGATCGTACTTAAGTCGAAAAGAAATTTAAATCTGAGAGAAATTCAGTGCATATTCTGAAGTAAATAAAGCTATAAAAACGTTAATTTTTTACAGGAATTACGATGCCGCGCGTCCACCATCCGTGTGCTTAATTAAGAGATTAAAAGAGACTTTCGTAAATGATACTTCCAAAATAAGTATATGAGAAACAGTTTCAATGAAAATTCTTAATATAAAGACACCGTAACATCGCATTGCCTGTCCACGGACATTGGCAAAGGATTACATTACATCTGTCAATAGAATATTAGTATATTAGTCGTAGTGGTTTCAATGTTAAGTTGATACGAAATTTTATTTTAATTCCCCTTCCCAGTTTTAAGATAATTACATGCAAATTCCTTGAATATCTGGTTCGTTAGTTGTATATCTTTTGCGCTTACAGCATGCAAAGATCTCGAACGTTTGCAAAACGATTAACGTAACGTTTGGACGGGTATTCGAGGACTGACGTCGGTTCAGGAATGAAAGCGATCGCTTGTTTCTCGCTGGTTCAGGATTCTCTTTTTCATCCCGCATTCCGGGGGCGCCCTGGCAGCCGCGTGAACCTTTAAACGAACTTTGAACTCTGCCGAGTGATTAGCATCCGAGAAACTCGTAGGCTGATAGGTATGGACGAGGTGGAGTTGAAGTAAGGAGAATAGAGCGCACGAGTCAGACATATTTGCTTCGGTAATTATAAAAGTGAGCAGTGTCACAAATAACAACATTTTTTTTTTCCTATCTTGCCTTGCATTCAAGAATGTTACAATCATGGATATTTTCTTAACTAATTATGAAGGTACAATGGCAAATAATTGTTGAAATGAGAAATGTGCGACTTTGGATACTTTTATTCATGATACAGGTGTTGAAAGTTGTTTCAGTGATTTTGTGAATAGAACAATGTTATTTCAACTTTATTTTTTTTATATGCGAAGATACATACTTCCATCATTGACACAATATTTGAGACAGGTTTCTTTGATATTAACACTAGATCGACCGACGATTAATTCAATATATGTATTTAAAACTGTCAAATAAATCTGTCCGAAACTAATAAAAAAAAGCAAAAAATTTCATCGATTTAATCGCTCACATTCTTCAAGATAGATGTAGAGAATTGAAGAAGAAGCAGCGTTAAAAATTTTGGGAGCAGTTTCAAAAAATTCAGGGCAAGTCATTCTGACCACCTTGGTAGATCTAATATTAATACTAGAACTACCGAACCAGTCAAAATGACTGGTACACAGTTTTTTCCAAAAATTCTTCAAGTCTACAGGAGAGTCATGGAATAAATATTCTACGTCGATCTAGAAAAACATAAATCACCGTATCCATTTTCTTTTCGGTGTTTTGAGTTCTCTATTTTCAAAGTACTTAGTGAATATATTGAAATTTAATAGATTTAACGCCGGTAGTTCTAGTGTTAAAATCTATAAACTCTCAGAAAGTCGAACTTCAGAAACAAATATTTCCGAAGAAACTCCTGCAGTCCATCCTATGAAAGAGTTTCAAAATTAATATACACTAAATAAAATCTTTCGTAAAAAAACATTCTAACCGAAGAAATGAATGGTGCAAATAATTATAGAAAATTATAATGACTCATTAAATTCAATCGCCATTAACACTAGATTTACCAGCGTGAAATCTATTATATTTAAATATGTTAAATATGTACCTTAAAGCAAGGAAAATTAAGACGTGGAGAAGATGATAGATTCGGTAATTTACCTTTTATACGATGGACGAAGAACATTTATTCTATGGCTCTTTCATAAAGCCGTAGAATTTTTGGAAAAAATAGTGTACCAGTCATTTTGACTGGCTTGGTAAATCTAGTGTTAAGGCTATCCAAACGCCGTCGTAGTAACGAAATAAAATAACTCAAAATTCCTGTTATTTACCACGTGCTATTAGCACATCCCGTTACCGTGTTTCTCCGAAGACAACAAATACGTTCAACTTCTCACCAATTTAGTCACTTTTACGTTAATACCCTGCAAAGGTAAACAGGAAGGTAAATCCAATTAAATCGAACAATTACAGTGTCATTCATCGATGCGTGACTATCGGTCGACGTGTTTTCGATTCCATTCATCGGAACGAATGCAAGGTGATCGGTCTTCCGTAAAAGCAACCCTGGTCTTCGTTCGACATTCCTGCCTCCTTCTGCATTCTCTCGATCTCGGCTGGTAGTTCGCAATTAGCGTTACAAGCGCCGCCTGTCGCGCCACCAGACGATCGTGCAAACTATAATAAGATAATAAACCGTTGATCGTGCCGATCTATGGATCCCAACGTCGTTCTCAGCCGGGTGCACGGATGTTCCAACCGAGGGACACGTAAACGACCCGACAAATCATTTTTTATCGTGGCTCGATTGCCCTGGTAGACAGGCGAAAGTGGTGATCGGTATTTCGCAGGCAGACCGGTGTTGATTGAAAGCAGAAGGTACCTGGTACTTCCTGTTTTCGAGCTTTTTATCCATTTATCTTATTTCTTGCTTACCAGGGAAGTCTCAAATCAAATGGAAAGGGTAAGATTGAACGAATACTTTTTGCTGTCATGTCGATCGCTTTATTTGACAGATCTAGCTAATGGAATTTTTACGTTTCATAGGTTTGATTGGTTTGTCGAGAATTTATAATTTGTAACGGATGTGAGAGGAACTTTTTTTCTCAGATACGATGAGAATTTTAATTGAGTTGTATTGGAAATGTGAATACCTCAATTTATGTAATTACAGTTTCTCAACAGTTCTTGCGCGCAGATGTGTTTTGTATTTGGAAAAGAGTCTTAGAAATTGCTGGTTGAAGGTAGAGAATACTACATATGTATTTCGTAATAGTCGATATTTTTTTGAAACATTCAGTGATCTTGAGAGGGAAAACATAAGAACACTATGTTTAATATAAAAACGTATGATAAAACTGAACGGTTCGTTGCATCAAGTAAAAAGAGTCGAACATAATCAAGTCTCAGGGAAGTTGATTCCAGTTTCTTGAGTGGTTCGTATGAAAAAATTAAAAGAAACAACGAACTCGATGATTAATTTAAATATATGTTCCAAGAAGCTGTTAGCAATCAATTCAATTATCGTCGAATCGGAGTTCTCAGTGGAAAGACAAGCTGTGGTCAAACAATAGAAAAGAAGTAACACAAAATGATGGAACCCGAGCGATTAGTCTTCGTTTGCTCGGCTTCCTGCCGCGTCTGCAGCCACGGTCGCGAAGAAGACCCTCCTTACCGCTATGAACATCCGCGTCGTTTATTCCATGCAAAACTTTGCAAAGTCGTTACATCGGCTCGGAATCTAACCACTGTACTTTCGTTTCCTCTCATTTCTTCTTTTTCCTCTCTCCCACCCCTTTTCACGTTCCTATCTTTGCGAAATCACGGCAAACTCGTTTGCTCTCGAACTATAAACACGTCAGTCAGCGTGTAATGTCTTTATCTTTATCTTCATTTTCTTGTTTGACTTTCTTATAAAATTACGTTCTTCTTGCGGGCATTGAATCTAATTGCAGGTTGTTGCCTTGATCGATCTTGTGTTGCTTTTATTCCTTGCATCGTCATAAATCCTCTTGCTTGTCTTCATTATTCATCAAACTCTCTAGAAATTTATATCGTCCTGGATAAAAACGAACGAAACATTCCTGCAGGAAATTGACTAAAATTGAACGGACGAACAAATTATTCTTGTTGGGAACAATTATTAGTGACCGCTTAAAGTCACGTTTAAATCGAGCTTTATTAGAATACCGATGGAAATCACGGAAATTGTGATTACGTATTTGATTAATGAACGTTTCTATTTTTCAACGTGTGGATTCAATGTGGGTTGTGCACTTAATTGACATACCGTTTATAGGCAGTGCATGTTGAAAATAGTAAATTACGACAAGCGACGAAAAAAAAGTATTTAGGAACTAAGTACTTCCATTTAAACGATATATTAAAAATCAGAAAATAACTTAAAACTGGCTTGAAATTTGGAAGTTCAAAAATATCCATAAGATATGAAGCTATCATACTTCAGTTCAATCTTCATTATAAAAATTAGAATTCCCTTTATTTTTCATCGCTTACAATTAGTTCAAGAAAGTTTCTCTTCTCCATTATAATTAAAATTCCACGATAAAATCACATAACACCATAAATAACATATACGGTCATTCCCTTCTATAAATACTCTAAAGAAACGCTACACATCACTAACATATTCAAATCAACGACGCCCAGTTCTCCAATTACCAAACTCAAATGTGAACACAAAGACAGCGTTCAAAACCGAAGTTAAACATATTAGGACGTGCAGGAAGAATGACATCAACAAATCAATTGGCGGCAAAAATATCATATAATTTATTAATACCGCGCCCGTACGTGTTAAAGTTTCGGCGTTAGTTAACCGCAAGTATCCGAAATTTACCGTGAAGCTGTTCTCGCGCCGAATTCGTCATTGCCCGTGTAACGAGAGTTTTTTCCGCGACTTTTGGCACGTTCCGCGCGGCACCGCGAAGCGGCATTCGGGCAGTTCCTTCACGGTGATATGGCAGATTAGTCACAGACTAATGATGAAAATAAGAGCCGACTCGCAGGCAGTAGAGCGATTTGGCCGCGACGGCCCGGCTGAACGATAATCGCTGCCATAAAGTATCGAGATTCTTCACGCGCGTACGCGCTATAACATTAAGGCTATTCCTAGATACGCAATGGCAGAACCAGTGTACCGTAGGGTGCTTGGAAGATGGCAATTGGCTTTGATTGGCTCTTGGTCGTTAGAACTGCCTTTTTGGAAGAACACATATGCCAGGTATGAATTAAAACACTTGTTATTATCTAAAGAAAATTATCGAATGAAAGAATTGTCGTTTTTCTGCTCTGCGAAGAAATTTGCTTATAAAAGAAGATATATAATATTTATTTCTTCTAATTGTATACAGTAGATTTTAGCTTGAAGTAATTTATAATGTATCATGGCCAAAATATCCCACCAGATACGTAAAAACGAAAGTTTCTTTCCGCTTTGAATAAGTTTTGGTGGTTCAGATATGCAGCGCGTATACTATGTCACATGTATCTAGTTCCTTAACACTTGTCGAAAATTAACATCAGCGACACTATAATATTTGATAGTCTTTTATTTCTAAAATATCGAATAATTTTCAAGTACTGTATTTTTTAAATACGTACATAGTTACATTTGTGTACTTCAATCTATGCGCTGCTATGTCGTATGTAGCTCGACGTTAGTTTGCATTTTAGGAACTCCTTCGTCGAGTCTCACTCGATATTTTTTTAAGTCCAAACCAATAGATGTTAATGTACGAAAGAAAATCAGGATTGCATCCTAGAAATTTTTTCAAAAGATACTACACACTTGCAAATAACAAGATACAACAATAGTACAAATGAAGCAGATATTTGATTGAATTTATTTAAATTGTCCTGTATTTTAGTTCAACTAAATTTGAAACAAAACACTTAATAGCGTTGTGAGCTACTGGTAAATAACAAAATTGAAATATAACTCTGAGTCCAAAGGGTTAGATAAGTTGCATAGGTCTCGAGCGACCGAGCTTAGTTGTTGCTCTTATTTTAAATTTCTGCTGTATTTGCAATGTCCTCTAGAACAGCGGTCGCCAAAGTGGTGGTCCGCAAGAAAATTTCGCTGGTCCCCAGAAAAATGTGGAATATACTTACTCATCGCGTTAAGTTATGTTTTAAGATGCATTGAAACATAATTCAATTCATAACAATACATTTTATGTGTTCTTAGATCACAATTTTTTTTTTATAGATATATTTAACACTTAAAAAATCCTATTAGTGGTCCGCGGGATTTAAGTTATGAATTTACTGGTCCGTAAGGTCAAAAAGTTCGGTGACCGCTGCTCTAGAACATATAGATTTACGTTGTTTCTGAATCACTCAAGCTATGATATACATATCACATAGAAAAAATCTCAAAGTTGACAAAGATTTGATCTCGTATGCATTAATCGGAATACCTATATTTTTCGACAGCAACCATTATCATATTTAAATTAAATTTTATTTTACCTACTATGATCTTTCTACCGCCATTACTCAAGCTCCTTACTTTACGTTGGCGAATGTCAGTAAGCCTTCCAAGAACAATGTGAAGAAGCATACGCATCGTGGTTTCTCCTACGATCGTAAATTTTAGGGAAATCTTTAATGTTTGCTTCTCGGTACGAAGTTGTTCGCAATTAGGTATTTACTTTGGCTATGCGACAGTCGAGCTGGCGCTGTCGCTACTCTCCTCTTTTTAGAAATTATCCGCATACCGTGTTACAGAAAGATTAATACGGAAGTAGAATATCAATATTTAAACGCACACGATGTTCTGAAGGAATAAAATGAAACTCGAATGTTGGTATGCTTCGACTTAAACGTTTGATTGGTTATGCCATTTATTTTATGTAACTTGGGATTAAAGAGAGGAAGTAATTCGAGATAGGGAAACTATCGTACGATTTAATTGACGGATATAATTTTTGAGTAGATTTTACTGATGAGTTCTATGCTTGTAAGAGAAAACGTGCGTGCGTATTTTTTAATATGTAGTATCGAAGCTAAGTTAAGTCTGGGATGTTATTCGAAGAAAGTGCTGGATTAGACAACTTTGGAAGCACGTTTGAAGAACTTTATCGCATTCCCCGACAATCGAACTCTTAACGTTACGAATTCAAGTGTTCATTAAATTCCCTCGACCCGTTTACTTTTCCTTTGATCTATAAATAATACAAACAAAATTATACAACCCACGAGGAAAAACATCCGAAATTTCTCCATTTACCATCTCATTATTCTAAAGATTTTATAATACAGTTTCTGATGGTAAAAAATTCAGAACATAGTACGATAAAATACATAAAGTAACTAACACTCCCAAATCCTTTACTTCCATTGGGCCGCAGTCACTGAAGCCATCCATAAAGAAGATTTAGCAAGAATTCTCATAAAATCGTGCATGAACAAGTGGTACAGAATTAAAGTAGAACATTATCCATAAGCTGTGGATTATCCAAGATATCTAATTATCTCGCTGCAAGCATTTACATAGCGATTGGTCGTCGAAGCCTCAGACGAAGATGCGCGTCCTTAACGATGGTTTCTTTGAGCGAGCGCCGCAAAACCTGTCTTTCTTCTCGACATTCTCCAGGGTGTGTCCTCTGACCCGAACTTCGCGGCACCTACAAGCTCGAGGACGGGGAGTCTTCTGATATAAATAGACGGTCCGAAAATACCATCAGCAGCCAAGGCATTCTCTGTGCGAGCTCTCGTCGGCCGAGGGCCCAACCGAAAAGAAGAGAAGAAGGAAAGATAGGAGAGAAACGAGACAATACGTACTGTAAGCAATTATATGCGACGAATGAGTGTCGTGGTGACACTAAAAGCGACGAAAAAATAGAAGAAAAAAAGGAAACGTAAGACTATAGGAAGAGAAACTTCGCGGTGTCGAAAGACTGCAAAGACGAGAGATGACGAGAAATGGACAAAGTGACTGTGCAATGGCACGAAGGACGACGAATGAGAAGAGAAAAAGAAGGAAAAACGGCGAACGTCTTGGCGCCAGTATTATCTTGGCACAGACCAAATTCTGAGGGAACTTTGAAGTACAGTTTTTGTCGGCCAGCAGGAGACATATCGAGTACAAAGTATCCAAAGGGTTGGTCGGTCGGTTGGTTACTCTTTACTCCTGATCGTGCTCATAGTCTTGGAACATTCTTCTTTGAGTTACTACTCTTTCCTCGTTGTTGAGGTTCGCCAAGTTGTCGAAGAGTTTCGGTGCTCTTATGAAGACGTTTAAGTTTACGGTTTTTTAATTCCAACGTCAATTAAGAAGTTCTTGAAGAAATTTTCCCCACCAATGGTTATAGTTGCTGTGCTTCTGTTGTAATGGTTGATTATTGTTTCTTCTTTTATTTATGGTTTTGAGTGGGATGATTTTTTTCTAGGAGACAGTTTTTTGGTTTATCAGTGTGTGACGACGAAGGGAACAAAGTTTAGTTAAATTTCAAATACTCAATACAGACAATGATAAACCAAAAAACCGTCTCCTGGAAGATAATCATCATAGTATTGATGGTTTCTTGTTACTATTTGGAAAATTTTCAATTTCTGTTAGTAATTATTCGGAGCTTCGTGATTATGACGTTGAAAATTAAATTCCTACCTATCGTTGATTAAGGAAGTTCTTAACAGCGTAGGAAGCTGCAGTTTTAATACCCTGAATTTTTAATATAGAACATCGCGGATAATGTTTTCAAGCAAGAAGATTATTCGACTAAACCGAGGCGAGCGGCACAAAACTTTCTGCGTGTTCGTAATTAACGAAGTTCAACCTGTACCTCGCCGTACCCTCGAAAATATCCAGCTGGTATTACTAACCCTTAATTAATATCTGTCATGTATCGCGATGACCGTAGTAATCGACCAGGAAACGAAAATAATATCAATCTTCAAATCATTACCCAATAAACTCTACATCGTTAAGATACGTTCAAAATAAAATTAATGAAAAGTACCCACAAAATCATCAACAGAAATAGAAACCGATAACATAACAATCAATTGAAAAAATCGATCAATTTCTCTGTCATTAACACTGAAGTTCAAATGTTCAAAAACTTCTATCACTTAAACATTAATAAAATCTTTCTCGATTCTTCAGCCGAAGACAGAATATTACTTTAACACTAGAACTACCGGCCTCAAATCTATCATATTTTAATAAATTAAATAAGTACTTCGAAAAAGGGGGAAACAAGCGGCGGAAAATTTAATCGATTGGCTGATTTATGTTTATTGACCTGGACGTAGATTATTTATTCTATGACTCTTATGTAAACTTGGAGAATTTTTTGAAAAAATTGTGTGCCAGTCATTTTGACTGGTTTGGTAGTTCTAGTGTTAAATAGGATTTTAATCGGACACACCAAAGTTACACATGCATACATCATGAAGAGGACACCGTTACCATATTGCGACACATACCAATGTATATATATTAACACTTTACCGACCGGTAGTCGATTAATCGACTTTTCGGGCCCAACACTTTTGGGCTTTTAACTTATTAATTGGTCGCTACGGAAATTAATAAATT
The DNA here is from genome assembly GCA_910591515.1 of Cerceris rybyensis. Taxonomy (NCBI): domain Eukaryota; kingdom Metazoa; phylum Arthropoda; class Insecta; order Hymenoptera; family Crabronidae; genus Cerceris; species Cerceris rybyensis. Next base: position 21,912,718 of record OU342790.1, read on the forward strand.
GTTATTTTTCATTGCCGTTAACTGTGCCAAGGACTCAGTGAAAAAACTTTGCAATTTTTGAAGAGATATCAGTATCAGGGAAATATTTGCGTGCAAGTGACCGATCAGAAGTGGGTAGGATGTTAAAAAGTACCGGTCGGTAAAGTGTTAACACTAAAACACATATTGTTATCCTGCAATCGGACTGAAGCGTCACGAAGTCTGACGGAGCTACCGGGATCACTCAGGGAATTCTTCCGAGACGCAGAGACTGTGAAAAACCTTACAAATTACATTGATAAAAATCAACTAACAAAATCCCTATAAAAATTAAATACAATGTTACAATCACTGTAACACGTCGCTAATAACCTAGCGGTTGATGCGACGTTGAACTATGAAAGAAAAAAAGAAAATCTTCATCTGGAAAATGACTTGACTTCTCAGCTTCAATCACTGTCACCGGAAGTTAATAAAACTTGGCAAAAAAGAAGAGGTAAGAACGCGAGGTCTCTCAAGACGTGCCGTTCTTTGGATTATGAAGACTTCGGCATGTATTTCCTATCTTCAAGGTCGCACGATTCTAAGATACATACTTTCACGCGATCGTTCTTCTCGAACGATGCAAATACAGCCAAAGGGTATGCACGTGGAGCATAGATGAACCGGCACCTCGAAGAGAAATACGTATCCTTTATGATGGCTGATCACGCGATCCATGGAGCTGCCGCGCTGATATCAAAAATTATCGGAGCTATCTGAGAGTAACGAATGTGGTATTACAGGTGTTACCGGTAATGATTAGCACTTTTGTACTTTCGTATTTTGCATAGACAGAGTATCGTGGAATACGCCATAGCAGACCCGTTTGTAATAAAGCAGACTCGACGATTTCACAGATGCATACGTGTGGATATATATACCTAAGGATATTGAAGAATATTTGTGAATAATTCTACTCAATGCGAATTTACGTTCACCATATTTACATCATGGCTATATTGAATCCGTATCGTTTGCTGTCGATTAAATTTTCTGTAATTCCTAACGTGTATACCCTTTACAAATTAGCAGTTATTGCAATCATTTCTGATAAAGTACTACAGACATTTTGGTTGATAGTCGAAACTTTAATGGAGCTATTAACACTAGATTTACGGATATTGATTTACCTATTTTTCTGAAGCGAGCCAATTCGAATCATACAAGAAAATCGAAATTTTTTTGCAAAGAATATAGTTCCAAATTAATTGAAATGAAAGATTTATTATCAAAAAATGAACCATCCAATATATTTTATATGTAGTAATCAAATTTTGAATGAGTCAAATTGACTCCGTAAATCTAGTGTTAAAATATACACTGGAATATTCGTATATTAGTCAGCAACCTTATTAACACGTTGACTTCCATGGGGATCACCAAAATTTCATGTTACTTTTTATAATTCAATATTTATGAATTTTGTAACATATCGAGTAAGTAAATATTGGCGTTAAAAAGATAAAGGTCTGTCGAATATCTATATAGGTATATTGTCTTTAAAGTTTCTGATTTATAAAGATGTGAATTTAATAGAAACAGTTTCACTTCAGCAGAAATGATGAAATTTGCGAAATACCGGTAGCGTTCAACGTATTAATTTATTTTATTTGGCTGAAATCTATTTCTCCAATAAAATTCCATATTATTAAGTCGAGTCATAAGTAACTTCCGTTTTTTTTACGAGACATTTATTTTGCTTTCATTAAATAACAAAATTATATTAATTTATTATGTATTCTTCGTTATTACGTATAACCTTCTCCAATCTTTCTGGCAATTTATTAATCCCTTCCTCGTAAAATGTGGTTGGTTTGGACTGGAAGAAATTTTCGAAGGCCTGTCTAACTTGTCCTTCGGAATTGAATGTTTTTTCATTCAAAAAGTTTTGTAACGAACAGAAAAAGGTATACCTGAATACCGAACACCGGTATTTTGAGCAATTTGTACAATTTTGTAATACCGGTATTCACAAATTTAAATACCGTTTTTTTCGGTATTTACTAGAAATTTTTTGAATCGTAAAATTTGATCAAGTTTATAGTAAATTTTCTTAAAATTTTTTACCCACAAACCTACCCACATTCAGAAGAATTCGATACAGTTATTGAAAATGATGATGACACTAATGTCGATAATGAAAAGGAATTGTTTCTTGAACAAAAATTAGAATTAGCGATAACTAACAAAATTTCAACAAACTAAAATATAATACAGAAATCAGTTATATCCAACACCATCCGATGAGAAATCGATTTATTTGAAGATGAGGGATATAGAGGTAAATACTTCGAAAAAGTATATCGCGCATTGCTAACAGTACCACCAACTAGCTTAGATGCTGAAAGAGCGTTTTCGACAGCTGGTAATTTTTGCACAAAATTACGTTCCAGGCTTAATGACAGTACAATTGATGCATTATGTTTTTTAACACTAGATTTGCAGACTTGCTAGAAGGCAAATTAAGATGCGGAAGAGATGATAGATTCGGTAATTTATGTTTTATACGATGAACGAAGAATATTTATTCTACGGCTCTCTCATAAACCCGTAGAATTTTTGGAAAAAATTGTGAACCAGTCATTTTGACTGGTTTGGTAAATCTAGTGTTAAGATTACATTTCAAAAATTTGTAATAGTACCACAGACTGAATAGTGATATTTACATTTTTTTGTGATTTAAATACATAAGATGTTCCTTGTTCCTTTACTTTTTTTGTGATTCTTTATATACTGTTATAATTTATAAGTTTCAAATGATTTTTTGTGATATTTACTCTCTCTAATAAAACTGGCAAGTAAAACAAAGAAACACCTGCGTTTTCTTTCTATTTCTAAAATTCCTACTACCGGTATTAAAACCGGTATTCCGGTATTAAGATCTAAAAAATACCGGATACCGGTATTGAACTTTTGGTCCGATATTGCAATCCCTAGTCCGGGGAGTAAGGTGTTTGTGGGAAAACAGACCATCCAAGCTGAAGAATTTTTTCTTCAGTCACCCTTGCCGTATGTGATCGCACATTGTCGTGTTTTGCAAGTTTCTTTCAGTCCAAACCAACCACACTTTACAAGGAAGAGATTAATAAACTGCCAGGAAGATGGAAGAAGGTAATAACGGAGAATACATAATAAATTAATATAATTTTCTTATTTAATGAGAGCAAAATAGGTGTCCCATAAAAAAACGGAAGTTACTTATGACTCGACCTAATACAAACGCCTCAGAATTTAACCGCATCGAAATTAACTCATAGAAACATACAGCGCCTTCAATATCTTTCTTCTCCCTTTGCAGAATATTATCCCCATTGAATTCTCCATTGAATTTAATTGTCCGTCGCTATTGAATGCAGAGAAAATAGAGCTTCGTGTTACGTCAGATCGCGGATACTTTACGAACAAATGCGGCACTAAAAATGTCGTTACGCAGCAGCGTTACCCTCGGTACGTCGAAAAGCGAAATTAGCTCAGCTCCAATTAGCGTCCGCGGTCTTGGTCGTCCCCTCTGAGGTTCGTCGTCGTCCTTCGAGCATGTTGCTTATTATCTTGACGGCGGTGCGTTATTTGGTCTGCGTCGATTAACAAAACTCCGATGGCTGTCACCGCCAGTCATCTGTGTGAGGCTCTGGAGCTTGAAACTCTCGAGCAATACTCTCGTAGAGACATACACGTGTCTCTTGTTTGCGCCACTGTCTGTTTACACGTGTTTTCAATTTGTCGCAACCGAAATATGGTTCCGTTGTGCACGTTCCTTCCACTACTTCTTCATAATCGTTCCCCGAGATTTTTCATTTGAGGGTAATTAGAGGGCAGGAATAGTTTTGCTCTTTTTATCAGACGTGAACACTCAACTTTCGTGAAATGCGGTTTCACGATGCTTTAGTTGTATTGGAGGATACCGAGACAATTAGCAAATAGGAGAGGAAAATTCTTTTATCAAAGTATTTTCTCCTTTTAGATGTATTATTTCTAATGGAAGTAAAATAGGGTATAATTGTCATATATTAACACTAGAACTACCGGCGTTAAATCTATCATATTTTAATATATTAAATAATTACTTTGAAAAAGGAGAAATCGAGTGGCGGAAAGAATGATCAATTCAGTGATTTATGTCTTTCACGATGGACGTAGAATTTTTGTTCCATGGCTCTTCTATGACCTTGGAGAATTTTTGGAAAATACTATGTACCAGTCATTTTGACTGGTTTGGTAGTTCTAGTGTTAAGGTACAGAATATTATATTACCTTGAACTGGAAAGATCGAATGAATTACCAGTGCCATGTAATAAATATTGCAGAGTTGTCGGATAATACCAGTTATTCATTGATTTGTAACAGATAATATTCTGAACGGTATTAACTCTCACGTTTGACAAAAATAGTAGAACTATAAAGTATTAGTTTTTAAAGGCAATACTACAAAAATTGCAACCGGTGCAACCGGTATGTGTCGATGCAATTCTGTAACTATCGAAACGTATGTTAAAGCGCAATGGAGCACAGTTTAATGCTGAGAGACTTTTCTACTGCCTGCGAGGTTACAGACTGAAGAAAGTTACACACGGTGCGCGATGCCGGTGTCAGACTCGCAGTTTCTACTTGGAGCGTTTCGACTTATGTAGTCGTCTCGTAGTATTTCTTCGTTTCACGTCGGCAGGAAACAGCAGAAGGCTCTCTTGGAAAATGATCTAGGTCAAAGGAAGGAAGGTTCGACGATGGAACGCGAGACGTAAGGTGTAGGTAAGAGGAAGAGAGAAGAAAACAAATGCACGTAGTTAATTCGCGTTAGATACGCTGCTCAGACGTGTCTAGCTTAAGAAAAGGGGCTCCGACCTGCCTGCGGGGTATCTCTATTTCATAGTACACCTTCTTCCGCCAGTTTTATCTTATGTCGTTTATTAATTTCTTAATTAATAACAATCATGATTCTTCCACCGTGACATCATACGTTTGTTCATGATTTTGCCTTCGGATACGAGGAGTTTCTCGTCCGATCTCTTTGTCCCGTCGTGGTTTCGGATGTGAGGAAATTTGTTTAACTTCAAGTGAAATTAATACGAGATTACTGGGTAATTTTGAACGAATTTAATTCTCTGGTATTTGGGTAATTTTTCCTTATCTCTTGTGCCATTAACACTATATGTATCGGTATTTTACACGTATCTAATCTTACCATGAGGGGTCATTTGACCCCTTATGAAATAAATATTGATTTTTAGAAAGAAATACCCAATTTATTAAAGGAAATAATTTGTAACATAATTTATAATTTCTAATAAAATAATCAAACACAAATTTTTATTTCTATAAACACAATAATCAATTAATTACACAAGGCCAATTTAATATAACGGAAACTGTCGTGTATTATCACTCATTGTCGAACTTGATTTTTTGTAGGCTCTGATCTTTACTCTCTGATTCTCAATATACGATTGCATTTCTATTTCGTTTAGCTATAGAGAACTAATTGAAGGGAGTGTTTCTTGTGAATCTCCGAAAGCAGTCTTTTCTGTTTATGCGTTACGTCGCACAGTGGTCGATTTCGTTGAAATCCTGGCCAAAACCCCAACATTTTTTTCGCGGTCTTCCAAATCTAGCAATTGTGTTTGATTTGCAACACATCAGACTAACCTTTTCCATTAATAAAAATTGTTATTGCATAACATTCTTAGAGACATATAATCTCAAAGTTGGGACTAGAATAACGCGTCGTATGGAGTCCAAGTATTCACGCCGAAACCAAACATACATACCAGGTTCAAATAAATGAAACCTTCGCTTGAGAAGCATATCTGAGTTTAGAACTCAGCTTCCAGTTGAAGAAAAATACGTAAACTTCGTATGGGGTCAAATGACTCCTCGTGGTACGTATGATAGGAAGAAAATTTTTGTCGGTAAAAGATAAGCTACGAGAAAAACGGCAAGCGAGAAATTGAATAATCAGATGATACAAGACTTTACAAAAAGTCAAATGAGGGAAAGAAAAAACAATGAATGTATGATTTTAAATTAAATTTTGAAAAGTGTCATTTGACCCCGCTTGGTACGTTTAGTGCTAATTTTTATCGTAGTACTTGCATTCGAAATCTTAGGAATTCTTCTACTGAATTTTTAGGAATATGTGTCCTTCATTATGCAGATGGCCTAAGTGAATATTTTAAAAACTTGTTTTTTCCATCCATTTTGCGTTACACCATCAATACATCACAGTATAGTGTAAGTACTTTGTAGAAATGAAAAGAAATAAACCGTTAAATCGAGTTTATAGTTTGCACATAATTCAACGAGCACCCCAAAACAGAAATCTAAATATCTCGAAATAAACAAATGACTTAAATCAATGTTATAATTTTCGCCAAGTACAATTTATTTAATGATTTCCATTCAATCGCTCTAGTGTAGCAATTTTCACTAACATCTATCATTTCCTGACATTATTAAAATTTAAATATTTAATAATTAAAATTATTAAAATTTCTATCAAATAAAAAACAGACGACAGACAACGTTCTTTGGCAATGCTATAGAATATTAAAACACTACTCGCTTATCAAATGAAATTGCTAATCTTCGCAAATAAATGAAAAGTCGTTGAATTTCGTGTGCAAAAGCCTGCAATACGGTTGTAACGTACTGGAAAGCAGAGTCGAAAGGCCGTGGTTTAACCATTGCCACGACTGGCCCCATTGTGCGCTAAATTACGGCCAATTTACAGGAATTTTTGTGCCTTGTCGTAAATGAGGCCAAATCAGACGGTCCAGGCGGGGGCTGTTGAACCCGTCCCAATAGTGGCTACTTGGCAGCCGACCAGGTTCGGGTAAAACGTACGGTTCAAAAATTCTCATCACGTGGTCGATTGAGCGTATACAAATAATTCCGTGCCGGCTATCGCGACGCATCGCAATGGCTGATTAACGTTAATGCACCTGAATGTACAATTAATAAGCGTGGAAAATACGTAGAACCATCGGAGCCTCGAGCTAGCGGCGAATAAAGTATTCTCAACTTCAACACGTTCGTCGACTTTCCAACTACATATGTAAGATTACGCCTACATATAAAGCAACGTAGGATTACCAGAGGAAAAAAATGTTTTATAGTTCGAGTTTACAGCGATCGATTCTCAGAATCAAGTTTTCCATTACGTCCTCGAATCTATTATAAGCAAGAAGACGTTGTAGGACCAAATATATGGTATACTATGTACAATGTATAATTACAAATTGTCGTATAAAATTTGCATAATTGAACGTGGAACGTGTAAATGAAGCGTTCAACCGCGAATACTTAATATCCTTGGCTGCAAAGCAATTTTGTTCGATGCCTTTCGGCCAGCGGTACAATGTTGCAAGATATCGTTGGTTTCCTGAGCGAGAGCGCAATGTGGAACAGAGATCACGGCGAAACAAAACGAGAAACAAGAGAAACATCCTGTGGCCTGCATAATTTGTTCTGACGAAGCGCGCGAAATGGCTCGCGTCGAAGCACGCCAAATAGTTTCTTTATGATAAGCCGGCTCGTAATTTCCCGTCAATTAGCGCCCACTGACGAGTTACCATCTTAGCTTGCTTCTGTTTCTCTCTCTCCAGCACGCTATCTATTATTTTTCTTCTCTTTTACGTTTACTTAACGATATCTCTGGTTGGACGGAATTGACGTAAGAAAAGAAAAACGTCAACGGGAAAGTCCGTTTCAGCGATGGAAGTCAGATGAAACGTAGAAACTTGAGAATTTTGTTTGCCTCTTTGATCTCACGTTTGCCGTATTGGTTTGAGATCATTACTTCACTCGATCTGTGCTGTGGTTTTGTGTATACCCTGTGATGTTTATTCCCTCTTATGAGGATTCGGCAAAACGGCAATGGGTTGCTGGCTGACGGAAATGATGGTACAATGAATATCGTCGTTCTAACGCGTTAATTTAAAATGTCCCCAGTATCACTTTGTAAATCACTCCTTAATTGATTCCACGAGCTCTTTGAACACCTCGGCTGTGGCTTTATGCATGACAAATGTTGTGCAATTTTATAGTGCCGTGTAGATGGAAACGTTTCTACCGAGGATCACAGAAGGTAATTTTGTCAAAACATAGAGAACGGATTTGAGATAGAGACATCTCGTTTCTTTGTTTTTAGTAAAATTATTTGTAGAACTTTTTCAAGCTCGACTTCACTGCGACATTCCTCGTCGTATATTGAAAATCGACATCTAAAACACAATGTGTATTGTTACTCTTATATTTTGTTGCAAAAATCTGCTGGATTTTTACGACAGTTTTCCATTTTGCCATTGGAAAAAAGATTTTTAACCCCTTTAGTGCCGAACGATGATATATCGTCGTTAATAATCGTTTTACCACTGGACAACGAAGGGTTAATATACAGTTTCCAATAGGATATTAGTAATTTTATGACAAATCATTGTAAATAGACAGTTTATGCTCTATATTACGTCTTCTACATGAAATATTGCCAAATGACAATTGTTTCTATTCGCAACTATATTTGTCATTAATTCAATCAGTTCTTTTCGGTCGGCACTAAAAGGGTTACTTAGTTTAATATTAGTGAATTTTCTTGATAAGAATATAATTATTTAACGATTTCTAAATATCGTGGTATATTTTTATGTAAATACAATTTGAAAAATTATGATCGTAACTTTATCTGTTAGGAATAAGTGGTTTAAATTTTTATATGCAGTCGAATTCGATATCGAGTTCCAATTCGATGAATCTTGCAACGAATTCAATTGAATATCGAATGCACCAGAATTTTGGTGTGTGCGATAAAAACATAAATAAAAGTATTCAACGCGTATACGATTTTTCGTTCAGATTGGTCAACGAGAAATTGCTGATATAAATTGCACGTGAAAAATGCCTCCACGAGATATTGGAAAATATCGGAGATCGGAAGCATGGTTCCTGTGAGAGCAATTTGAGATACAGATCTCAGAGATGAGTTGAAAGATTTACATCTTGGGATTTTCAATTAATTCGTAATAAAACATGAAATTAATATATCGTTACATTAAACTTATTTATTTAACGTTAATAATAACTATGTCACAACACAAACAAATTGCAAACGAATGGTAAAATCGGTGCGTGGCCGCATTATTGCTGATCGATTTATTAAACGGAAGATAATCGTACGGTTAATAACAGTATTTATAATATTTCATGCGAACCGTAAATTGTGATTTATTGCGTGAGGTAAATACGAAAGCAGGATCAATGGAGTTTTTTAATTGCCGATGTAATCTGGAAATCATTAATTATTACTTATCGCGGTCGTTAGATTTATGAGCCACGTCAAGATTGTATATTCGTTGCAGCGCACAATGTATTTTCCATCGGTAGAGCCAATTTCAGTATTCCCTTTTTTTTTCATTTTCAAAAGTACAGTATTCCACTGTACATGAATACCAAAGGTTTGAATAAAAATGATTAAGTAATCGATTGGAATTTTTAAAAATTTACTCTTTTCATTTTGCATCTCACTGACAATAAAAACCAGTTTCACAAGTTTCTTCTTCAAATGCCCTCGGTGTTATTATTCGAATGTCGCTGTTTCTTAATAAAATGTGAAATAAAAATTCTAAATCATTCAATTCAAATTTACATAGAATATTTACAATCTTCCGAGATTCTCGACGATGACATAAATTTTCAAGATAATAAAATAAGCAGAGGGAATCACTTCCAATTTCAACGCAGCATTCTTCCGCTTGGTACTTGAAATATGTTAGTGAATAAATTCGAAGAGCATCGAATTATCTTGTTTCTATTGGAATTATTGTGACACCTAAGAGTGATTAGAAACAAGTTCTCGCGCGAAGAAGGAAATCAAAGCTGGAAGTGTGATAACATAATGCAGCCATGAAAATTCCATGATTGGAAATTATTCCGGATGTATTTGTGAGGAATTTTAATGGAAACACCGAACGATAAACAGAAGTCGAAACAAATTCACGTAACGTTGCACGATGTTGGGATATATTCGTTTGTAATGAGAATTGATTGCGTTGTATTATTATTCTGTACATTTTTTATTCTTGTAAAATTCTGTTTGATTAGTACCACGCAGGAAAATCATATCGTTGATCAGCTCGAGTTGTCTTTATTATCTTGATATTCTATACTTGTGCTTGAACACTGCATCTTGCCTCTAACTAACAGACATTATTTGGTTACCCAGATATTTGTGTTATAGTACATTAAAATATCTGAACTTAAACTTTGAAATCTAATTAACTCCATATGGACTCCTGTGACTTTGAGGTAACGCACGATAAGCTTCTATTCTTCAAAGTTAAACTTTTAACTTTGCCAATTGTTATAATTTATCTCGTGAACATTATGAAATTCTTTACAATTCAATGTTTAAAAGTCAGGTTTAATCTATCATTGAAAATTATATCTTTATCTGTTTCTAATTATGGTATCATAAAACTAACCTTCGGATATCACGAAAAATTTAGAATATAGAGGGTTAAATCTGCATTTCAATGTATCACTGTTACTGAAATTTATTTAATTAAAATTATTATGGTTGACCAAATCTCTGCAACTCCCTATAATTTTCATATTTTACCCTCGCACTTGAACACCCCATGTTGCAACAAACTCAAAGACACTATTTGGAAGCCAAGATATATCTGCCCTGACACATTGAAATATTTAAGCTTGAACTTTGAAACGTAATTAGATTATCGTTTCAATTATGAGAACGTAGACAATTTAAGGATGTTTCTTCTGATCTTTCTGATGTCCGGGCGAGTAGCTGTCCATTCTGACATCGGGTCGTCGCATCTCAGAGTTTAGCTGGCACTGTTACTTCTATCTTCTGCAAAGCATGGTGTGTTAACGTCAGCTTCACTGTATAACGGGGTTTTCCGCATGCGAAACGGAAGAGACGGAAAGAGAAGCTCGTAACTCTATCAAGAGCGGGGACTTGGCAAACGTCCGTAGGGTTACTTTGGTACTTCATGGTGCCGGCAGAAGACGAGCCTCTTCCTTCGTTTTGAGCTGCACCAGCTTGTAGGAAATTTTCATCCGACAGAGATAAATATTTTTAAGTCCACTTCTAACTTGCTGAGGCTTTTAAAATTCATTTTGTCTCAATTGTTCGCTAATCGTGGGAGACAAAATGGAAAAATTTAGTCAAGATCAAGATACAAGTACAAAAGAAATAAAAATTTCGAAGTTAGAATGTTAAAACAATGATTACATCATTTCTATGGGATTGTACAATCGATCAAACGGAACGTGACACCCCTGAAAGATTATGAGAAGATTCCCTTCAGTAGGATTTATTACATGGGCGTATGCCGTTCTGTCGGACCACAGAAGAAGCATTGTAAGCTCAATGCAAGTATTTTCTTCATCCGCAAGTGCTTAGAATGTTCCATTTAACATGAACAGAAACATATTAATACAGTTCTCACATGGAAGTCCTTTTTCACTAATCAATCTCGCCATACCTTCATATTAGCATCTCCATGAAACTTCCTGCAATTTATACATACTGATTTTCATAATTTCTAATAATTATAATAACCACAGTGATATAATCACAATTAATTTCTAAACCTGCCTCCATCGAAAATTACAGCTATTTCCAAATAATATTCTCCACGTCCAATTCATCGGATTTAGTTACAAATCAACAATAGTAAATCGAGGTACAAAATTCTCTCATCATACTCGTATACATTAAATTCTCCCCAGTTGATCGGAAAACCCATAGAGATCGAATATTCCCGAAGAAAATGACGGTAACAGTGATCAATTAAATTTACACGCATTCTCCACGCTGTATCAGAATCTGATTGCTAATGATCTGTGAAATGCGCGGCTCACCATGCCTGTGCGAATTAAAGAGTGAAATATGTTAATGGAGTTCTCGAACGGGAGAAGAGCAGGCCAACAGTAGCACCACCGGATGGTATCTTGATTAAGGTGTCTGGCAGACGTTAGTCATTCCAAAGACCACCAGCAGGACCGCGAAAATCTAATTTTCGCTCTGAGAAACTGAAAAACCATCCCTGCCTGTCTTCTGGTCCCTGTTACCATGTCTTATGGGTCCATCCGACGTTCAGCGTGCATTCAGCACCTTCAATCTTTCACGCCTCAGCGAGAGCGGCACTAGCGATATCTTGCCGGAACGAGAATGCTCGCGTTTATCTTCGTGTTTGCGTCCGGAAAAGGGTGGTGCCCAATGATGAAAGTTCGGGCGGTACTTAGCGGGAAACACTCGGCTAGTATTAATGCACCGTGGAGCAGGAAACGAATGGCTTAAATTATGGCTACGCCAGGGCGATTAATGCGTGTTGGCTTGTTTGTTTGCCTGAGGATCTCCGTGCAATATGGGTTACTTGATTTGGGACGAAGGGACGTCTTTGAGGAGATAGAATTTTACTTTGACTATGCTTCACTGACAACTGATTTATTCGCGTGGAAATTGAAATGGAAGTTTCTCTTTCTCCGTCTCGGAGTTCAGATGTTGGTAACGATTCGAACGTCGGTTGTAATTTAGTTTAGAATGTGTATATTGTATGGGAGACTTCGAGACTTTGATTGAACTCTGTGAAACATTGATACAAGAAGTTGGATTATAAGCAGTGTAAAGATAGAGATTAGAAAGTGAAATTTTAATCGACAACTTCTGCTTCTAACCGTTTCGGTTTCAATTAAATCTTTTTCATAATTCTTTGCTGGGAAGGAAATCTTAAAATGATCATTAATTCATGTCGTACTGACGGAGTGTACGTTTAAATGTTTGTGACTGTGGGAATGTAACATTTTTCAGGAAGAAACAACATTCACCGTTTTACGATTCCAGAAATATTTCTTCGGTGTATCTTGTATCGGTAGTCTCATATCTCGACGAATATAATTTGATATGACGCACAGAAACCAATGGTATTTTAATGGAACCATAAATGGTTGATGTTTCTTCGATTCTGTGCAATTACAGTTGGATGGCATCGTGAAGCATTTAAGGCAATTTGTCCGTTCAACGAATACGCGCCTTTCCTACTGGCTAATTGGCAGCGCGTTAGAAATACTCTTCGTTATCGTTCGTTAATTACAAATACTTCGGCGCGTCGCACGGTAGCGTTCAAAAGGGCAGGATGCAAGAATCTCGTATTATTTGTGCGAAACGACAAGTATGTCAGGAAAGATTCAAATCTACGAATTCTTACGAGCATGCAAATCGCGACGTGAAACGAGAAAATGAAATTGCGGAATGTTAATTGATTTATCTTGGAAATACCTACTGACGCGAATTCTCACCTAAATTGTAATCTAGGTAGAATGTTCAATGTCACCTTCGTATTATTCCCTTAGTGCGGGTTAAGCTAATCGTTCATTAATCGAAATTATTCCCGGCAGCACTTCTACAAGGTCAAAGCACAATCGTATCTTACAATTTTTTCTATTATCCATGCAAACGGCTGCGTGAAACTTGTCGCTACTTTCAACGCGTTCCTGCTCATTTTCCAGATATTTTCACAAGTCGACGATATTAAAATACACACATTATAACGTACAAATTATCAGCTACCTCGTTCGAAGATTCGATGTAGCAAAATTCACTCAGAAATATCCGCGACGAAAAGTGATGCATCTGCAATATCTTTTTCATGGGTAAATTATTATCTACACAATCCAGATATATCAGTAAGAATTGCATACCCGAGTCGAAATATTAGTATATTTTTAAGTCTCCAAAGTCCTCATTTCTTTGATGTAGAAATTTGCCGCCTACAATTGAATGCGAATATAGTTCTCAGAAAGTCTCAATGAGGATTTTGAGGATGAAAAAAGAGTTTTTTGATTATTTAAACTGAGATATTAAACTCAAAATCCTCAAAAATATTATAATTAAAATCTAAACCTAATTCTCAAAATTCTCAATGAGTTTTTTGAGGACTAAACCGACAATTAAACAATTACTTTAATTCAAATGGAAACCTCAAAATTCTCAATGGGTGTTTTGAGGACTAAACCGACATTAATAAAGCCAGTTCCAGTCCTCAAAGTGCGGAATCGGCGCGTAACTACAACTTTGAGGACTAAACCTGTTTTTAAATTATATGTATTTACCGATCCAGGAATTCTTAGATAAGTCTCAAAATCTTCATTGAGGAGTTCGAAGACGAAGAATCACCGAAAATTTCGTCTCGGGTATTTACGAGAAAACAAAAATTTATATGGTACCATACGAATTAGTGGCAGAATTCCTTCTAGATCAAAAAAAGTCTATTCCTTGCCGCAAGTACTTGAAAGCACTCGTGGTCTTTTATTACTCGTTAAATCTTGACTGCGTGTTGTTCTGATTGCAGGGCCTGTAATAATTTGTCGATGCATCGATAGAAGAAGTCAAAAGATGCCTAGTTTAAAGATCACGGCGCCGATAACGATTCAATGATAGAAAATATTCTATTTGCATTATCGCTGGAATGCCAGAAATCCGTGGAGACGGATAGTCATAAAACCCACTCGCACATTTGCGATAAAAGTCCAACTCCGTTTACGAGGATCCTTTTTAGTATCTGATTCGTGCTGTGCAAGTTTTCCGATTGCCGATCGAGGATGTTGAGCGCACGTTTTGATAGTGCAGCAACGTGCCATAAAACAGTTCGTTCTTATCCGCATCGTTTCTCTGTTAAATAAACCATGGGGAAGAGTAAAGTGTTGCAGCACCCTCTCCCTTCTACTGGTAGCAAAATCGTACCGCAGGAGTATCTGGTTTCATCAGTAGATAATTCCATTTCAATGTCTTTTCATTGCTGTTAATCTCATGGAATTTATTTCCCCGTTATCTACTGATATCTAAGTACATTGTCACAAGGTCTTCATTAATTGCCAACTTCCTAGAGCGGTGTTTCTATCGTGACATATTTATTTATTGCGTACAAGAGCATAAAATCAGCCGTATATTCGAAGTATCCCCGGCATTCGGGGCCTCATTAAAAGCAACGTCCTCGGTCCTCGTTGCATCTTCCCGCTCGCACAATGACATTTGAATAAAATGTTTTTCCTTTCACTGGAAAAACACGATTGCCTTGAAAAGGAAAGCCCATTTGCCGAAGGGTTAACTCGCTCGTTAACATCGTACTGCCTTTTTCTACGCTCAGTCGGCTCTTAATTGCACGTAGCTTCAAACGCCCAAGCTCCTTTCCAGGAAATTGTGACATTCTCTTGGCGCCCGGTATCGCGCAATTTTTTTTTTCTTTTTCTTTCTCCTTTTCTCTCTCACTCTCTTATACACTATCTTCTTCTCGTGTTCTCTCTCTTTCCCGTCTTCCAAACCTCGGCTTAATGCCAATGGAACGAACCACCTGGTGCAATTTGCGTTCGTTACGGGCCGGTAATTAACATCTTCCTTGTTGCACGCTCGGTGTCTTCGAGAGGGGGCTGCTAGCTGCAGAATCAACATTTTATGGGGAGAATTTTTAGGGTTTTCGTGCTAGGTGTTGTACGTTGGGTACTTGAACGCTGTGAATGTTTACGATTAATGCTATCACGGTTTATTGCAACGATGGTAAAGGCGCGAATCTGCTAGGGGGATACGTAAAGTTATATCTACGGTTCTTACATGTAATTACTCTATAATTGCAACCGTTTTTAATTGCATTTTTTTTATTATTGTATTAGAGGGTTCGGAATGTAATGTCGTTTTTCTACATTAAATTCAATCAAATAAATTAGTAACAACTTTTTATTTTCGATGAGTGACGCATTCATCCTCATTATCAACAACCCTTTTTTATTTAGTGTGCAAATTTTCAATGTCTGATCGATAAAGATCAATTAATCTTTGAGCAAAATATCTGGAGAAACGACGTTACTTTCCGGCCCCCCAAATATTTGAGTTACAGATCATTTACGTTCTCTGGAGAAATTAATCAGGATGCTGCTGCTGTTTAAGTCTCCTATTTTCGGCGAAGAATGTAAAATTCGCAAAAATGAATGTAGAGTATTTCAAAATTCGAAATTGTCGATTTTTCAGGCTTCATCTCTGAATTTGAAAACGACGTACATATTATGTCGTAGTAGTTACACAAAAGAAACTGAAACTCTAGAAAATGCAACAACTCAGGATTTTGTTTCTGCCACTTGCAAATTAATGTCTGTAGTGGTGATAAGAAAATTCTCAATTTTAAAAACTTAACAGTTATGTATTAAGTAGCATGAACTCAATAAATTAATTATCACGGTATTAATACGAAAGTTTCATAATTTCTCGTATATCTGTATCGTATTGTGCTTAATAATGGTTGCGCCATGGAGCAAAACAGATGCCGGTGAAAAAAGAAACTGTCAACTTCAGAAACATTACTGTTTTTAAGTGACATAAACTTCCAAAATTCATTACCATGGTATTAATACAGAAAGGCTCACAATTTCTTATAAATCTGTATCGTATTGCGCTTAATAATTTCTCTTAATAATGCTCGCACAAAGAAACAAAAAAAACGCGGTCTATTCATACAAAGACCGTGAGTCGCAACAATTAAGAAAGCTCAAGTTGCACGCTCTTTATCGCTACCACCACGGATACGAGGAAAGTTCTGCGAAAGTTCAGAAAACTTTTAAGCTCTCGTCGTATCCGTCGTTCATTTAGGGATGAGATTTTCGGTTTATAACTTTTAGACTACGTTGCTATTAATTCTCTTGCGTAATTAATATCTGCCCGATAAAAACCACCGAGCCGGAAATCACTTTTCCTCTTAATTTTCAATCTTAGCTTTACCTCTGGCAATAAATTTATCGATTATCGATGATTATCAATGAATATTCATAATTAAAATTCCTACCAAGTACGAAACAACATTGCAAATTCTTTTCCACAGAATTATTAAAATTACCTATGCGACAACTGAATATTTTCAGTACAAATTCAATGTATAAAGTATTGTAAAATTATAAAGGCTCAGAAACTAATTACATCCGCATTTCCTGTCATGCAATTACAAAGGGTTTTTATTAACATTTTTTACAATATTACAATGCATTAAAATATACCTTACATATTCAATATTGGCGCAGAATAACAAAACCAATATAATTAAAATTAAAATTACAGATAAATATTAATCAGACCTTATCGTCGCATCATAAAAACCAAATTAATCAATATGAATGCAATATACAAATATATTACCACACACATACTAAAATGTACAGTATTTAAAAAAAAAGTCAACCCACCCATAACCAACCCCTGAAAATGGTTCGTTCCATTCAAATTCTCTTCTTTTAATCCATTCCATTCTCAATACCCCTGATGGACCACACATTCAACAGATCCGAGCTTATCGTGATCACAGCCTGCAATAAAACGTTCGATGGACCTACAGGCACGATCAACGAACGATGACGGAATTAGCGGTCAAACCGCTGATTTATTCTCACGACACGTTTCGCATCAGAACTACGCGAACGTCAGTCGACGCGTGATCCCGAAAGGTTATAGCAGCACGAGCTGGATTAGATCGTTTAATGGCAGGTAGAATCGTGGCTTAAGTTGCGTAGACGGCGCCGTCGTTAATATTAATTTGCTATGGTGTACGTTCTCGCGGTGGAGAGTCGAGATTTGCATTCCACTCCGGCATCAGGAAATCGTTGTCGTGGCACGCAGAAATAATCGTCACGTAGCTGCGACACCGCCTCTCTGGTACGTCTACTACTAGGCGTTGGTTATGGGCACTGGCAACAGGTACGCGTGCCGGAAATCAGAAGTCTCGATCCTGAATCTCGATTACTCCGACTAGCTCTTCGCGATTGTTTTATTAAGTCTCGTAATAAGCGAACAGCATTGCGTTTCGGTTTAATGGCGCACAATGTAGATGATTAATTTACGGGACAATCTGGCAGTGAGATATCTTGAACGTCCTCGTCGTTGGATTTCGACGTTTCTTTTTTCTTGGGAGAATTAATCTTTTAACTGGTTGATGAATAGGTGTGTTTGATTATTGTAAGTGTTCTGGTGGGACTGGTATGCTGTCATTTTAACAAGGTTGCTGTAAAAAATTGTAAGGGTAGGTAAAAAGTTACAGAGGAAAGAGCCAGTGCTTCTACAAAAACGATAGATAGTATGTAGAATATTATGTACAATTTGAAATTCTTCTTTGCCTGCATAGAATTTGTTGAGTCTATGAATCAATTCTATGTTAACACTAGAACTACCAAGCAAGTCGAAATGACTTGTTCCCAATTTCTTCCAACGGTTTTCCAAGTTTATAGGACAGTCATAGAGGCAGATACTCTACGTTGATCTTATAAAATACAGATTACTGAATCAATCATCACTTCCACCCCTTGAACTTTCTTTTTCCAAAGTATTGGGTTGTTCGGAAAGTAATTTCGTTTTTTTCGGTGAGAATGAAAGACGATTTTCTTGTAGTCCATAAATATGTCACTGAATTATATATTCTCCATTTTGTTCTAATACCTTTTGTCATCTTTCTGGCAGTAGTATGATTCGACGTTCATAAAAGTTTTGATCTTTGCTGGCAAAAAAATCAAAGCCTTTTTTGACGTCCTCATTCGAAGTAAAGGTTTTGCCGTTCAACAAATTTTGCAATCCAGTTTTGGCACTGGCGTTATGTTAATGCGTTTTCCCCATAAAAATCGAATAATTTTTTTCTTGCTTGAACAGCATTTTTACCATTTTGATAATAAAAAAGTCAAATATGGCGAAAATGCTGCTTTCGACTTTCCATCTTTAATAGAGCACCAAAGAAAAACTATTGTGTAGAATCAAACAAAATTTTTCACAAAAACGTTGCTATATCAACTGTCAAAATATATAATAGCAATGCGAATTATGTGTGAAGTTAATTGTGAAAAAAATATAATTATGTCCTCCGTCGGGAAAAAACGAAATTACTTTCCGAACAACCTAATAGATATTTAATATATTGAAATATAACATATTTAACGCCGGTAGTTTTAGTGTTGAAGTAACTGAACTCATTGTCATTTAAATTCAAAAATTTTCAACGCATCGAATTGCCTTCTCAACTTTCAAATTAGGAATTTCTTATCGAAATGAGTGAATTTGGATGTGGTCGTCATTGAAAAATGTTTGTTCTCTAAAGGCGTGCTTCCTATTCGACATGCTCTTAAGATGCATTCGTTGCATTCGTATTGAGAATAGAACATTGCCGAGCCTCGACGGATATGGTAATGCAATGTTGTTTAACATATGCAGCGCCAGCAACCGGCACGTACAACAACGGCTTTATCATTAAAGGTAACACTCCTCTCGCGCCAGCTACATCATATGGGAAACGGAACGCATGGTAACGCATTCGTGTGCGTATATCGCATCTCGCGAACGTGGCTACGCGTATAATCGCGCCTATATTGCGTGTCTACGGAATTGTTTATTCGTAAAAATTATGTTATGGGAATACATTAGTAAAACGAGTGTTTCTACAAATTTATGGCTCGGCTGAACGAGGCATCGTTAAATATAATTTGATAAATTCGTATTCACCATGATGCCGTTCTTTATCCGCTGCTTCGTTGATTTATAACAGTACTCTGTTCTTGAAACTTTTTTGGCATTGATTAAAATTTTTCCCTCAAATATAAATACGAGATATTTAAAAAAAAGTTTAGATGCGTACATGTAAAGTTCACACTGAGAATAAAGTTAAACTGATTCATATAGATTAGCGAAGTTTAACATTCAAAGAGTTTCACTTGACATGGCTGCCGCGATATTGATAGATATATCAATTATTTAATAATCTATGAACCACATTTTTCAATGTATCCAAGAAAAGCTCAGTAAACATTTTGAGTAAGTCCGACAACTGAAAGATGGCTAGGAAGCGATGGAGCTTACCGTTTTCAACCCCTTACTTCCGCCATTTCGTTTTCGAAATCGTCAAATTCAGCCTCCTAAAGTAAACGACTATGCGGTATGTTTAATTTAGAAAACTAATTTAAAAAAGATTTGGAAATTTAAAAAACAAAATGGCGGGAATCAGCATTTGATAACGAGAGGTTCCGCCAGTTCCTAGCCATCTTTCAGTCGTCGGACTGTAAATAACAAAATAATCTGAACACAGTCAGTGCACACTTATGCAAGATACAGTTACTTGTAGGATAGAAATCTCTATTCTTAAATACTCAGACAAATGAATCTATCTATCCTACTATTTTACATAGATCTTAATGAATCGATCAAATTTAGGTGTCAGATTAACCGCTTCCTTTATGAATTAATTTGCAAAACCTTACCAGATTATTTTTATAATCTTAAAACATTAAACAAAAATATCTATATAAAAACCATTATCCTGAGTTAACTCGGCCAAAACAAAATACTTCTATGAGAAGAAATTAAAAATATTAGTACAGTCGATCCTCGACTTACGCACATAATTGGTTCCTGCTAATGCGTGCGAATGTTGAATGTTCGAAAGTACAGAGACAGGAAAAATATGAATAATTGTATGTTAATGTGGTTTCTTTGTAAACTTGAGATTCTCTAACATCTAGTAGCTAATATTAGAAACACTAGTACAATATTAAAACACCTCTAATAGGTAATTAGTGAACAAGAGCTACCCCGAGTCGAAAATTTCAGCCCAAAATCCTCCTAAATTACCAAATAACTTAGGATATTTAGGCTGAATATGGAAAAATATGTTACATATAAAAGAATGCAAAGTTTAATTCCACAATCGACCTAAACTTGTTCATTTTTGCCAGTTTTGCCTAGTTTAGGATCAATTTAGGCTTCATACAGCCCAAAATAATCCTCAGCATTCTTATTTAGAAAATTAATCTAAACCCAATATTAAACCGTACATTCTATAATGAGGAATTTTAGAATTGGATTGGAATTGGAGTGGAATGATCTAGGTCCAACAAATTCTCAATATCCTAAAAATTAATTTGATTTTAGGAGATTTAGAATTTATATGGAATAAAATGATAATTTAATTCCTACTTGCTCCTGAAAGCCCTATTTTTAGAATATGAGTCGACAGACTTGGAACTTCTGAAATTTTTTTAGGGGATGTCAGATTAAATTGGAATAAAAATTTTACCTGATCAGTCCATATAACTCCTAAAAATCATATTTACAGGACTTTGAGGCGCGTAGACACACTAATTGAGGATTTTGAGGTTCAAAATGTTATACAAAATTTAGCGGCAAATGAGTAATCAAAAGAATCAAGGATTTGAAGTTTCTTTTTAGACTGGACTTTTCGACTCGGGACAACACTCCTTGGCAGTGGCGAATGAAAGCAAACATTTTTTGAAATAGTAACAAAAATCTTTAAAAACGGAATTTTTAAAAACGTGCGAAATAGCGAATTGTACGAAAATAGAATGTGCAAAAGTCGAGGGCCGCCTATATAATATTTAGATTCTCGTTATAAAAAAATATTATTATAATATTTTTAGTGCAAAATAATTGTCACGAGTATATTCGGGATAAAGGAGGAAGCGGTTAAAAACCGTAGCGGTTAGAGACCATACTCAGCAAAAGTCCCGCTAAAGTTCTGTTATATCCTTGAAATAATCAAGCAGTCACATTGAAAACAAACAACGAAGGTAGAGAACTCGCGCATACAAACCATTCGTTTCTTCACAGTCCGGCGAAAGTCATGCGATAGCCTTAAAGGAGACGCGTGCGAGTACGAGGGGTGTAATTAGTATTTTGTGAATTATATCGCGGGGTTTCTCAGCTCATGCTCGCAGTGTGGACAGGCCATAATTCGAGGCGTTAACGAGGCGGTCCCGCGGCGATTTCCGTCGCTATTTGCATCGTGTCCTTCCTTATATTTTTGCAGACCTTTTTTCACCCGGATATACGGGTCTTTATGACGCATCAGATGCACTTAACGAAGTAAGACTCGGCCTCTTTTAATTAATAGACCGGACGAAGCGTTGATCGAACGTTTTCAAGACGCTCTTCGCTGTTTATCGAACAAACGAGCTTATTCAGTGCGAGAGAACCACGCGGAAATCTTTCTCATATGATCCGCGCCGGGTCTTAATGCTAGTATTATATCTATTACGACGATACATCATCTGGGTTGATGTGCAATTTATAGAGACAAGAAGTCTTATTGGAGTACTCTTTAATAGTCGTTGCTCGTTACCAATATCCTTTTTCGCGAAGGAATTACAAGATAACTGATCAGTACTGTTTCTTTCTTATACCTAAAAATACCTTCAATTTCATACCAAGTATACGAATATATAAACGAAATCGTTGCAAACATTTCAAAATCACTTTGCACACCATCAATCGCAACGACACGTGAAACGACTGTGTGAATAGAAGATTCAAATTTCCTTTGATCAAACGAAACGATTCTATTTGCCCAGCAGTGGTCGTTAACAATCTCTAGGCGAAATATCGTAAATTAATACATTTTTCATGTATCTTGGATTATCGATTTCCATCGTTTCTATGCAGCAGGAGGACCGACTCTCTCTTATGGGTCGGCCTCGCTCGAATTACCTCAAAGTCCCGACAGTACGATACCCGGACGTCCCGGCAATCACGCCTTGAATTATTGCTGACATAACATAGGTAGGCTACGCTGCAATTTGCACGTGACATATGCACATGCAGCTACGTATACATACGCGCCTATATAAACGCAAACACAGACACGCAAGAAGGGACAACCGGACGGCTTACATGCACTCGGCTGATCGAACCTGGCTGCAATAAACGCGTGATAGACGTCAGAGTGGAATAACATGCGAGGCCGCGTTTTCGTCGATCGAAAGTTCAAACGGAGCGGCTATGAGATCCTGGATGGCGATCTTCGTGCTGTCACTCTTCGCGCACGCACGTGTGGCAGTAATACGTGGCCCGATGGACACGCGCATGCCACGAACGTAAATAGAACTTTCTTCACGATGTATGTACTTCGGCATTGCTTTTGCTGATGCAGCGGGAAAAGAAAGCGAGAAACGTCAAGATGTTTGATCGCGAGGATGCGAATCATTCTTTCGATATAATATCGATATCTTTCCTCAACGGTCTATATATCTTGGTTGACTTTGTATCATTGAGATGTAGAGATCATGTGAAAATATGATAAGAGATGATAAAGAGATACATAGAAGAGCCTTTAGAAGTATTAGAGAGATTTGGGAATTTTGGATAATGACCGTTTTGTAAGGTAGAGGTCCTATCAAATGTTAAACATCAGTTTGTCATATGTGCCCATAATTATGAAAGTGGTTTAAGTCATATATTTCTTGTTTCGAGATATTTAATGAATTGTATTTGAACGAATTAAAAAATATTTGTATATAATGCAACATTTTAATTTAGAATCTTATTAGTCTTGAATAATGAAAATTTATTATGAATATTAAATTTAGCGTGAATTTCTTACGGAAATGTTGTTTTTAAAGTTTGAATTGACTTAGACCATTTTCAAAATTAACTGAATGTCCTATAAATGACTTAAAGTGATAAAACACTACGAGTTTTATTAGAAAAAGGGTGTATGGTAGTAAACACACAATATCTTTATGTTTTCCTTCCGTTACTGGTCTACTGGTGGTGTATAATGGAAGTAATTTAATATTTCCGTATGTTTTTGGTCTCCCTCTTTTAGATGAAAGAAAAACGTGGAATTTAGAATCATCCAAAGAAGTTTTATAGAACATCTTGTAACGTCCATTTTGTAAGAATCTCATCCATTGAATTTGCAACCAAGAGACAGATTCGCCCGCGGTATTTTTTACTCTTCTTATCGTTGACTTTTCTACTTGTTTCGTTGAAATAAAATCCGGCTGCGTCATTCGTTTTACCGAAAATGTATTTCTTCTTCTACACTTTTCTATCGATTCATAATAATGGTCAGGGTTGTATAAGTAATTTACTTTTTTTATTCTTATTTCTATTAACCCAAAATCGCGGTCATTCGGTAGAAAGGAATGAGCAGATACCAAAAATTTAAGGGTATGTTTATATAATATTTTAAATTTTTGACTTAGACCACTTTCATAATTAACACTAAATGAATTCCATATAATGTTGAAATTACAACCACTACCTAATGGTTCATTTTTGACAATATCATAAAAATTACATTGAATTAATTTAGTTTATAATAATGTGGTGTGGAACAACTAATAAACTCATTTTTTTAAAATTTTGACTTAGACCACTTTCATAATTATGGGCACATTTTCACTTACTTTAGACAATCTCAATATCCTTCTAAACATATTCCGCGTACGGACCCGTAGGTCACGAGATATCTCGTATTTAGTAAAAAGACTACTTGAGACTTCTTGCTACTTTACTAAGGCAATGTAGCTTTGAATATTCTTATGACAAGTATTTAACGAAATAAATGTATATCGAATTTCCAAAAGAGTAGAAAATAATCAGATATATATAATTCACCAAATTCCGGGAGTGCGTAAAAATCTACGGGCACATTGAAACAGCAGTCAATTCAATGAAATTTCTTACGATTTTCAAATGACAGTATTCTAGAATTCGTTACTATATTCAATATTTAACTGATGCTATTAAAAAAGTAGAGTACTGCTTAATATATAATCATTTTCACATTTAACATTTTCGCTCTCTAAAGATACGATTTTAGTAGAAAAAGGATTGCTTCAGGCGAAATGGGGAAACGGCGAAATACGCGTGGCTTTCAACGTGTTACAACACTTTATCGATCACTAACCAATTAATCGAACTTTTAAAAACACTCGTAGACAGTAAAAGAACCTTATCCTGCTTTCAACCAACTGAAATCAGAAGTACATAATTACTATTACTTCACATTTGAATTCTGAAATGTGAATTCTGGAATTCTCCTTCAACCGTAAACGTATCAAGCATGATCAATAACCCCTATCAAAATTTATTTCAAAATCGTACAATTATTGTTACTTTTTCATATTTTTCGCTTTCTATTTTTCTCTTAGTTTATTTTCTACTGAGAAAAATTCTTTCCATAATTTAAGTACCACGACGTTTAGTGTTAAAAACTCATTAGATACACTTATGTTCAATATCCAAACAGTGTGAGCCATAGATAAATTATTAAAATGTTCCATACCTCCTATCATATCTCCAGAACCTAAACATATTAATTCTCCTTCGTACCACTACACTTCCCCTTTTTTTACCATCCACCGCCATAATCATAAAACCGCTGACCATATACCTAACTATTCTAAAGTAGCATGTATACACCGTGAAATATCAAGCGCAATAACGGTAGCACCATTCCTACGTTCGAACCACCCAAGTCGCAATAAGTAGCAGGGGAAGCTATGCAAAAATCTGCACAGGACTCTCCGGCCTCTCGCAGGTGGAGCCTTTCTCGACCGATGCAACACAAACGATTGAAAATCTCCACGGTTTCCGGCTGCGATAGTATCACCGATACACGGTCATCGTCGTGGTATACCTCCCGCGGACATAAGCGGTTGGATACCACGAGAAGATAAGGTACGTCCAGTCGCATATATCCGGCGATTCGCGCCTCGCGTGTGGGAACGCGACTCGCATGGGCGTAGGTGTCTCCTCCGCCACTCTCTTTATCTTCCCTTGGAACAGGTATTAGGAGAGGTTGATAGAGATGAAAAAAAATCGTCAGGTATTCCCTCCTCTCTGAGCGTGCTTGTTAAACGAATAAATTGAACGTTCGAGCAGGTGTACTTATGCGTGCTGCAACTGAAATATGTTTTACCCTTTTAACTATTGACGGCAAGAAGGGTGTTTGTTGATAATAATGAGGTTTGACTAGGTTTGTGAGATACGAGCCGGTACTAAGATTTTTACGATGATATTTCAGCATAAATGTAATACCGTGTAGGACAGTTTAATAATGTTTAATATGTAGATTTTATTACTTTGAATATATTCCATGGGAAGCTGAACATTTGTAGTTGTTATTATAAGACTTGGGAGTGTAACTTTGCAGGGATCAAGTCTATTTTTGATAAAGCGTTTGTGTCAAGCTCGAAGTAGCTTAGAAAGGACTATACATGCATCGTAGTATATAAATATTAGGGGGACCGGAAAGTAATGTCACTCTTTAACATTAAATTCAAGCAAATAAATGTGCAATAGTTACAAACAACCTTTTGTCATCTGGTGTGAAAGTTTTCAATACTGGATCGATAAAAATAAGTTTGTTTTTAAGCAAAATATCTGGAAGAGCGACATTATTATCCAATCCCCTAATACATAGGACTATCAAGACAACGTGAATGCCATACAGGATTTTGAAATAGAGAAACGATGTTTGATCCTGTTTCGATTCAATTCATTTTACTCTATCCTACGAGACAATAAAATAATTTGCAAACCACAAACTCGCCCCAGGTCTCTAATATTTAACGAACGTGTATAACAAAGTCACACACGGAACTCGTAAAGGTCCATCGCATATCCACACAATCACCCAATGCTCTGAACCCATCCGCAGAAGATAGCAAGGAAAAAATATCAGGGTATCCCTTCCTCTTTGTACAGGAAGTTAGACGAAAGAGTCTCGTGCAAGGTGTACGTACGAGGAGGATATTAAGGAGAAAAAATTTGTAGGTGTTCCCGTGTTCTCTCTGTACAGGAAGTTAGGCTAAAGAGGTGAGCGTTAGGTGCGTGTACAAGGTAGATAGGAACGAAAAGAATTCGAAGGAGAATACCCTCTTTCCCTCGGTCGTAGTAGTCGGAGGAAACGTTAGGCGAGCATGGAAGGACAGAAACAGGGAAAAGAAATCGTAGAAGTTCCTTCCTCCCTAGAATAAGGTTTAAAGGCCTAGAGGTATATGTACGTGGGAGATAGAAGTAGAGAAAAAATCGTGGGTGTTCCTGGCATCGTCCTAGCGCATACCAAGAGAGAAAGGACGCGTGTTCGTAGTAGATAGAGAAGGTTAAGGAGGAAAAAGAAAAGATGGAAAAAAAATCCTTGGTGTTTGTACGTTCCAACCACCCTAGTCGGCGGTACAGCGAGAAGAGCCTCGTGTACGAGACGTTGAACGTCGAGAGAAGGTGAGCAAAGAGA
This sequence comes from Cerceris rybyensis, assembly GCA_910591515.1. NCBI lineage: Eukaryota > Metazoa > Arthropoda > Insecta > Hymenoptera > Crabronidae > Cerceris > Cerceris rybyensis. The sequence goes on from OU342790.1 coordinate 21,939,798, forward strand.
TAGGTGAAAAGGGAGGAAGAAGAAGATAGAGAAACAGTCGTAATCACGAGTAGGTACAAGGTACACGGCGCCGCGTTCCGAGGATTAATGATTCGCGTCTACGACGTCGTTACGAAGCGAGAAAGCATTTTCCATTTTTTCTTGCACCGCCCTCGGTTGGAGGACTCTCTTTCCTTACTGCAAAAGGATGCACGGACGTAAAATTACGTTCGGAGAGGTCGGTCACTTGGACGGCGCTCGCTGAAGCGAATCGTTCCTCTTGGGAAGAAAAGGAGCTAACTTCTATCTAACGATAGACCCGGTGACGTGTTACGACATACACACGCTCGGGTTTCTGCGCTTGCTCTTGTCGTTTATCCATGATCCAATCGATAGATCCGTCGATCGATCGATCGGCCGTGGAAGAGCGCCAAGGAAACAGGTTTAGAATTGCGGCTTGCTCTCGGGCAGGAAGTTGAATTTGAAATTTATGAATCGCTGCTGAAGCGGCTAGATCGCGCTTAATCATAGCCATTTATTGGAACAGGTGAAATATCTTTTTTTAAGAGGGTATCATTACTGGGATGAGTAATGAGGATTGCGAAAGAGTGTTTTTAATGCTGGAACGTTTTTGTTCCTGTTGCTGTCGGCCATTTCGTAGTTGTGAGTCTGTCAACGTTTCATGGGAGTATCGACGGCTGATTGGGGATTGGATGCGGTTTAATCGTGTAGGAGGATATTATTAATCGATAAACTTGATACACGGCAATATCATGTGCCACTTCAATATTCTTATTGGACAAAATGTAGATCGATTAAGAATTAATTGGCATTTATAGATCATTGAAAAGTAGACTTGAAATAAAATGACAAGTGAAATATACTCGTCATGCAACTCGGTGAACCGGATGATACGTTTTAAAATTGCAGAAAAATACGAATACATTTTTTATTCATAATAATCAGCTTGACTGGGTAAATCAGATTTTCCAGGAAATCCAATGGACACTGAAAGAAATATTCGTCGGCTAGACGTACGTTCAAAAATATATAATCGAACGATGACGTTGTACGTTAACGTTGATCCTTCTAAATCGAATTAAATCTCGTTCTAAAACCGTACAATTCACTTCCGAAAATCTTGGTGTGCTTCGTGACGAATATAGTGTGTCGTTTCAGTTTGAAAAAGGAAACAGTAGGGAACACGTGTAATCACATATCGTGGCTCTAATTACGTAGACTCCGAAGTTCCCTCTAAAGAGTTCGATGCACGCGGGAAGGCAGGTCACTGGCCTTCGATTTAGTATTTTAATCCGACAGTTTAGATTTAGGCTGACCACCTGTTCTAACTCTCCTAGCATCGGCAGGATGCTCGAGAAGAACGAGACGTATATCTTTTTTTTTTCCTTTTTTTTTTGTTTGCCTCGGTTTTCTACATGTATCCCAGAGGGAACCCGCTAGGGTTACCCATATCCTTTCTCTAGGGTCTTCCTTTACACCGCAGGCCGATACGAGGAACGTAATTAACGGCTTGCTCGTTTTCTAGAGCACAGACCGACGAAACTAGTTCTCACGGGTCTTTCACGGCGATCGCGCGTAACAGTTTGTCGAAGGATTTTGTTTCTCCACTTCCTTTTTCTCGAAAGCTTCGAACCCGTTTCTTCGGGACACAAAAGGCACCCCCGTTACGTAAAGCCTGAGCTTACGAAGGCTCGATACGATGGACTCGATGAGATGTGATCTTCCCGAGAGAAGGACCTATTACGGGCAGGAAATGAAACGTCGGGATATTTATCATCGTGAATAGCGTTTTCCATTTTGTTAACTTTTCTTCTTGGAAGGCGAGCTCAAAGTAACTGCGAAATGGAGTTCGGATTATGCGCGAGAAAGAAGAAGAAGAAAGAAAGTAAAAAAGCGACGAGAACCGGTGCTCTCACGAAATTTATCACGGCGGAATTATAGCGCGTGCATCGTACGTTGACTTTTATTGCCACCTTTCTCGTCAGAATTTCCAGCGGAATTTGAATCGAGTTTAAATTAGCTGTCTCCAGATATTTAATTTGCTCGCATGTTCATTCATTTTGCATAACCTTCGGCTTGGCTCGAATACACAGATTGTGCTTGATATTTTTTCTTTCTTATTTGCAACGTCCTTTATGTAGTTTCAAATGGAGATGTGTTTTGGCAATAATCGATACTCGTAAAAAGATTTTTAAGAGGACATGAAATTAATGACAGCGAATCAACGGAGAAATAAAGTGTAATAATTCGCCGTTTGCATTTCTGTCGATATTACATTAGTTCTTCAATGACATTTAGTTCGCAACGATTTAACTCTTATGGCATGGTAACCGTGCGTTTACGTTAATTGTATTGACCTTAAGCGTACGCTGTTTACAAGAGTCTTTAACTTACGTCGATATTAATTTTACGACATTAACATAGTAATTACTGTGGTAACATTGAGAATAGTATGAATAAGCGCGTAAAATTCTATTTACAACATTCTCTCTGCAGCATTACTGCCACATATATTTCGAATAATCATTTGATTAGAAAAGGTGTCTGTAAAATACCACTAAGTAATCGACAATTAATTTTATACGTTTAGATATACTATATAAATATCTTAGAAGGAAAGAAACGAAGAAAGAAAATAGAGAAATGAAGATAATTGGAGAATCCAATAACTAATATTACACTAGGTAGATATAGAAAGTCAAATCAACTATATTGTTATGAATTTGAGGAATTTGTCGAATAAAATTCAGAATCAACCGTTTTTATTGCCATACATATACCATTAAGACTAGAACTACCAAGCCAGTTAAAATGACCGATTCATAATTTTTTCTAAAAATTCCCTAAGTTTATAGGAGAGCCCTAGGCTAGACATTTTAACCTTATGAAACACAAATCACGAAACCACCCGAGTCGAAAATTTCAGCCCAAAATCCTCCTAAATTACCAAATAACTTAGGATATTTAGGCTGAATATGGAAAAATACGTTACATATAAAAGAATGCAAATTTTAATTCCACAATCGCCCTAAGCTTGTTCATTTTTGCCAGTTTTGCCTAGTTTAGGATCAATTTAGGCTTCATACAGCCCAAAATTATCCTCAGCATTCTTAATTAGAAAATTAATCTAAGCCCAATATTAAGCCATACATTCTATAATGAGGAGTTTTAGAATTTGATTGGAATTGGAGTGATTTTAGGAGATTTAGAATTTATATGGAATAAAGTGATAATTTAATTCCTACTTGCTCCTGAAAGCTCTACCTTTAGAATATGAGTCGACGAACTTGGAACTTCTGAAATATTTTTAGGGGATGTTAGATTAAATTGGAATAAAAACTGATCAGTCCATATAACTCCTAAAAATCATATTTACAGAACTTTGAGGCGCGTAGACACACTAGTTGAGGATTTTGAGGTTCAAAATGGTATACATAATTAAGCGGCAAATGAGAAATCAAAAGAATCTAGGATTTAAAGTTTCTTTTTAGGCTGGACTTTTCGACTCGGGCGATCATCTTTTTCACCTCTTGATTCCCCTGTTTCCACAGTACTTCTTTAATATATTTAAATGTAATTAATTTAACGCCGGTAGTTCTAGTGTTAATTGTACAATTTAACACTAAACGTACCGGCATTTTGCACCTACCTAATCTTACCATAAGGGGTCATTTGACCCCTTATGAAATAAATGTTAATTTTCAGAAAGAAATACCCAATTTATTAAAGGAAATAATTTGCAACATAATTTCCCATTTCTACTAAAATAATAAAACACAAATTTTTATTTCTATAAACGAAATAATCAACTGATTACACAAGGCCAATTGAATGTAACGGAAACTGTCGTGTATTATCACTCCTTGTCGAACTTGATTTCTTGTAGGCTCTGATCTTTACTCTCTGACTCTCAATATAAAACTGCCTTTTCTATTTCGTTTAGATATAGAGAACTAATTGAAGGGAGTGTTTCCTGTCCATCTCCGAAAACAATCTTTTCTGTTTATGCGTTACTTTGCACAGTGGTCGATTTCGCTGAAATCCTGGCCAAAACCCCCAAAATTTTTTTTGCGGTTTTCATAATCTAGCAATTGTGTTTGATTTATAACACATCAGAGCATTCTTTTCCACTAATTAAAATTTTTATTGCACAATATTCTTAGAGATATGTAATCTCAAAGTTGGGACTTGAATAACGCGTCGTATGGATCCGATCGGGTCGTCCAAGTGTTCACGCCGAAAACAAACCCACATATCAGGTTCAAATAAATGAAATCTTCACTTGAGAAGCGTATCTGAGTTTAGAACTAAGGTTCCAGTTGAGGAAAAATGCCGAAAAATGCCGAAAAATGCGTAAACTTCGTATGGGGTCAAATGACCCCTCGTGGTACCTATTGGTAGGAAGAAAATTTTTGTCGGTAAAAAATAAGCTACGAGAAAAACGAAAAGCGAGAAATTGAATAATCAGATGATATAAGACTTTACAAAAAGTCAAATGAGCAAAAGAAATAACAATGAAAGTATGATTTTAAAGTAAAGTTTGAAAAGGGTCATTTGACCCCGCTTGGTACGTTTAGTGTTAAATTACTGTCGCGATTAACTCGCAACATCCGATTGGAGTATTAGATATAATAGATTCGCGAAAAGCAGTGAAGTAAGGTGCGTAACAGGTGCCAGATTGGAAACGGATTTCTATTGCTATTCGATCGATATTAATCAATGATCCAACGAGACGCAGCTGGCCCGTTATCGTAAACGTCAGTCCCTGGAGTTGTAAAACCATGGATTTATATCTTCAGCCGGGGCCCCTCGAAGACTCAGCCTTTTCTCGCGTATGCTACTGAATCTCAATCAGTTGCTTCCGTCGATTTCTTTCGACTTATCTTATCCACTTTATTCTCTGTCCGCTGACATCGGATCTTAGGTAAGTGCAGCCTCCCTTCAACAATTTATATTCACGGTGATGCGTGTAGAAACAATTTGATTGTAACATTTAACCTTCTGCACTCGAAGCCTTGGATTTATACATATTGTATACAATTTTCGTCTGGTTCGCAATCACACGACTTTCGAAATAAAATCCAACCGCAAATCAAAAAGAATAGGAAGTATAGAATTACACGAAGGAACAGAAGCTTGTGAACTCAAAGAAGAAAATTATCAAATTAAAATTATCGTTAACAAGAGATATCATTTTACATAGAAAAAAAGTTTGACACTGTCGAAATAAAAACAGTAGCAATTATTGCAACGTATTACCACAGAGGTAATCGATATAATGTTCTCTCCTAAGCCTCGTTTCTTCTTGCTCGTTGTTGGTACTTTATTTGCTCCATTGCACCTTTCCATCGTTTGCACTATTGCATCCGAGTATCTCTTGCAAATCAACAGCAACCAACGACACCTTGAAGATCACGTTCTGGCAATTACAGTAGAAACGAGGCCTACGAATCAGCTTCTCGCACTTTGTATCCTGTTAATATCTTCTAGCCTCACTACGGATTACTATACTCGATCTGGATCCTGTTATCTTTCACTTCACAGTGAATTGCCACGTTCCGCCGTTATACGCGTATATTCGCTCTGCGTTAATGAACCGGCTACCGTGAAATCGTGAGATCAGCCCTTACGAAGGGGGATGACGTTCTCGAGGACCAAGTTAGATCACGTAGGTGGCGTTAAACAGCGCGAAAAGGGCGGATATGGCAGGTGGTACGACAGCTGCGAATCCGTGGAAAAGGCAAGAGCCAGTTAATCTTGGTTCCGATACGCCCACATTCCCTTTAGCCGTGGAAGGTATGCGATATGGGGTGTTTAATCGTACCTTTTCTTCGCGATGACAATCGTAAAGTCTCGAGTTAATTTGCTGAAGTGTGAATCGGATTTGTGAAAGGTGCTCGAAAGATCTTTACCGCTTTTTAACGGATGTGCAAGGTGATACGTGTACAGTGTTACGAATTTCTTGTTTTTTCGCTGTCGAAGGTGTGCTTTGAACGTTTTTCTTTTGAATAGAATGTCGAATAGGATGAGAGTGTTACTTTAAGTAAAAATTAATTTTTATATGAATTTAAATTCCTATATTTCTAGTGGGTTTGTAACTAAATGATTGCGGATTTTAAATGGGAAGGAAAATTGATGAGGGACTTATAAATCGAGTTTCTTGACATAGCCAAGCTGTTTTAATTTTTTTGAATGCATGTATGCGATACATTGAGCTTCTGTGCAATTTCACGTGTTGTGCTATGACGATCTGAATCGATAATAGCCTTGATATGAGTCTCACCAACTTCAACTAGATCGTCAGATCGTTGCGCAGTTTTCAGTGAAAAATCACTAGAACGGCACATAACGTTTTGCGTGCTTGCAATGCGTTCTTGCCTTTTCAAGATATAATAGAATATATGGAAATAATACAATAGTTCTTTCATTTTTAAATTGGGATAAAAACGAAACTAAATAACTAATAAATACAATTTTTTTGCTAAATTAAAGGTGGAAGTCCAAACAATCAGAAAACAATAAAGTTTAGGTGCTTTCAACACGTTGACAATCCAAAAGAATGCGCCAAAACTATCTATTAACAAAATCCGCAATGACTTAGTTGCCAACCCAATATTTGAGTTATTACAATTGAAATCTATCTAAATATGTCAATATTATCCCACAAAATTCTCGAAAGAAATCAATTGAGGTGATTCTCAAAAAGGTGTCTCAAATTTATATCCTTGCCTGTGCCACTTTTTCAACCTATTCTCCGAGGTACAAGATCACGTTAATAATAAAGCTGTTTTCTTTTTCGCAGTTCACCAAAAACTCACGTTGTAACATTGATAAAAATCCACTTCATCGACAAATGTCATTATCACAACGGTTGATGTTTGACAATAAAGGAGAGTGTCGAATTCAAATAAGGTCTTTAACTCCGTGACATTCCATGCCTCAGATTTCTTTTCACAACACAAATCTCACTTCCAATATTCCTTCCTCGTCTTATTTTTTCTCTGACCGGTGTTTCGCCTGCCGAAAACGTCGAACTTCAATTACCCAGCACAGGAGCCGTTATAAGATGTTATCGGTCCAGTACCGGTGCATAAATCGCTCATCTTTTCTCGATGCTGAAGGTGCAAAGAATGTGCAGCCTCGTTGTCGGGTTGCTAATAAATACGAACCGATAGACTGGCACATTAAAAAAAACAGTCGAAGCCTAAAAGCTTTTGTCCCCGTTGCTCTTGGCATCCCATATCAACCGACACGGACAATAAATGTTCCCTCGCTGGTATCTCGAATTATTAAGGAATAATGACGCCATTTGTAACCGGCATGACGACCGGCTAGAGAAGTGCCGAACGAAGGACCGACGACCGTAGTGAAGAGAAGAAGAAGAGACCAAGTGAGAGGAAGAACTCGAAGGGAGCTCGTGGCGAGGGTAGAAAATGGTCCTGAGGTGGAGGAACAGAGAGAAAGGAAGATGGAAAACACGGCGATATTATTACTGATTGAAATTCTTCGTGGCTGGACTTGACTCGCCGCGCGCACCAGCAGATTGCGCGATCAGTTTACGTTCCTCTCGTGGCAGTACGCCAACCGTCACCATCTTTTTTGTTCGTTTCTTCTTCCTTCTTTTTGTTTTCTCCTCTCTCGATCTCTTCTCTCTTCTCGCTGCTATCGAGCCCTACGGCGCGCTTGGTACACGGCCCTCAAACACCCTCTGCGCTGGGCACCTGTTGTGCGGGTTACGGCTTCTGATTAGTCGACCATTCGGTACTTTTATTTCTTGGTGATATTGTCGTTGATAGTTTGCAATCTTGCTGAATTATGAGATAGAAGAATTCTTTTCCTCGATTTTTCTTTAGTCTCGGTTATCTGGTAATTTATGAATTTGTAAGGATGAGAGAGATCTTGAGTCATTGAGCGGTTGAGAGACCGTGGAACATTTCTGACTTCCTCAATTGAGACTTCTTCGATTGAAAGATAACTCGTGCAGGAAGTATTGCGATTTCGAATGTAAGGTGGATGTTTTTTTTTCCTGTTATCCGGTCTTCTCATCGGATTATAAGCTGGCAATTTTAACACATTTTATCAACAATCTTGCTGAATTATGAAATTAAAGAATTTCTTTCCTCGATTTTCTTTTAGTCTCGATAGTTACTGGGTAATTTATGAATTTACAGTGATAAGAGAGATCATGAGTTATTGAGTGGTTGAAATTTCTTGGAACATTTCTGGCTTTCTTGATTGGGATTTCGTAAGAGCCGATTGAATGATATTAAAATTCGTGCAGGGAGTATTGCGATTTCGAATGTAAGGTGGATGTTTTTTTTTCCTGTCATCCGGTCTTCTCATCGGATTATAAGCTGGCAATTTTAACACATTTTATCAACAATCTTGCTGAATTATGAAATTAAAGAATTTCTTTCCTCGATTCTCTTTTAGTCTCGATAGTTACCGGGTAATTTATGAATTTACAGTGATACGAGAGATCATGAGTCATTGAGTGGTTGAAATTTCTTGGAACATTTCTGGTTTTCTCGATTGGGATTTCGTAAGAGCCGATTGAATGATATTAAAATTCGTGCAGGGAGTATTGTGATTTCGAATGTAAGGTAGAAGTTTTTTTTCCTGTCATCTGGTGTTCTCATCGGATTCTAAGCTGACAATCTTAACCCGTTGTATCTGCGTCGGCGTCGCTGTAGCGTCCAACTTGCAAATACGACGCAGTTGCAGCGCGAAGGTCGCATTTTTAAGCGACTGCATCATCCTGTTGACACTCTCCATTCGACTGGTAAGGATAACGGCAATAGCTTTAAGACTGCGCCATGGGAGGAATTCTGGCTCGTTTGTATCGTTGGATTTAGGTATTCCGGGCCACTCTTCCTTTCTGGAACGTGGGCTTTGAAACGTCGACAAAAAAATACAGCGGTCGTTTCGATCTTTCCTCATTCGCAAATCGCAATGGGCTCGTTCGATTATTCTCGTTCACGTAATTTATTATTTCATTCACTTATTATACAGACACAATTATATTTTTACTTAGAAACATCAGTATTTCAGCTTTCATTGATGTCTCCACTTATTTCAGCCCCTTGTCAAAGAATAATGGCTGACAGTTGCCACGTGTTAAGTGGAATAGGAAGTTTTGAAGTTTTTCAACAACTATTAACCTCTTAGTCTACAACAACGTGTGACACTCGTGACGTGATAAATGTCATAGGGAATTTTGAATTCTTCGAAGAACTATTAAATTGAAAATATCAGTTGGTCTCGTAACGGTCAAATTATTTCTATGCTATCAGTACTGTAATCAGTTAGGCGAAATACGAGAAATCAGCGGGAAATTTTGATTTCAGGAATTAATTCTGAGTTATTGCGCTCGTAGTCACAAAAGAAATAGTAGGTCAAACGGTTAAATTAAAGATATACAGGCGACCCTCGACTTTCGTAAAACTCTACTTTCGCACATTTTTAAAAATTCAATTTTTTAAACATTTTGTCGCTACTTCAAAAATTGCGTCTATGCAGACAGTTCCTGGGAGTGAGGTCCCCAAATACAATATTAGAGGACCCTGAGGTTCTCTACTATTGTAACATTGTCTCTAGTATTACCTACTAGGTGTTGAAAAATCTCAAGATTACAAAGAAACCATATTAATATGCGACTTTTAATATTTTTCATATATCCTTCTACTTTCGAACATTCAACATCGCACACATCTTCAGGAACCAATTATGTGCGAAAGTCGAGGGCCGCCTGCAAGTGGATTTCGATACGGTGAAATTATTTCCATACTATTTAATACTATGTTAATTTACACACTATATCAGAAATCCGGGGTAAATTGTGAAATTAGCCATTAATTCTCAGTTATTACACATTCAGTCACAAAAGAAATCGTACGGCAAGGGGTTAAACACACTGTTTCAACTTAAGCCGACAGCAATTTGCCATCCAAATGGTCACTCTTTGGAAAATTTAAAAACAGTATTTGCAAAAGGATTCCCATTGTTTTTTTTCCCATCGCGACTCTTCTCGATGAACTCGAAGATTGCCAAGATCGGCACCACCCACTTGCTGTGTCGTGACTGCACTTTAAGACCGCCACTTTATGACATTATACCATACCTCTCGATCCTTTTCCAGCACGAGTTCTGTCCAGCAGTGGTAACCCATCCCCGGTAATAGTAACATCGAGAATACAATTCATACTCTATGCTTCCAACTGCGTTACCCAATATTCCACTTTGACGTATGTCTGATATACGAGACAACCCATGAATCTTCGTAAAAAAAATTCGGTACCATGCTCTTCCCATAGACATTTCGAATACGAACAACTTGCGCATGACATATTTTATGGATGCCAGTAAACTATGCTTAGATTTAGAATCATTTCCACGGAGATTTGTAATACAATCTTCGGTCGGGTCAGTAATAAATCATCAATAAAATTCTAAGCGAGAAAAGAAAAAAAAAAGGTCCGCCGTATTTTAGATCTCTAAAGCTTCATCTTCTGAGAATATATGTACCATGTTACTATACGTGTAACAATCCACCGGACTTGATGGTGTTCGATGCTACTAACGATCAAAAATCATGGGGAGGTAATAGTTGGTAATTGTTATTTGGGCTTCGTTCGGGTACACGGAGAAAGGTGTTTACGGGCAGCCTTGGTGGGCCCCCAAGAACGGGGTCCCCGCATTGTTGGTAGGTGTACCTCCTGTCGCTGGTCTCTGATTCATTGCCGCGCCTTGCAATTCATCATTCTACTTCTCGTGTCCCAGCATCGTTGCGCGCGTTAAATCCTTCTCTCTCTTGCTTTCTTTCTTTCATTCTCTCTTGCTCTCTTCTTCTCTCATTCTTTCTCCTTCTGCCATTCCATCCTGGTGCACAAACCAATGATAATCACCCGAGAGAGAGCCTTCCTTTCTCGCGAGTGCACCTTCTTCGGCGGTCTTTTGCTCGAAATTTTCCATCGAGTTATTTGACTGTCAGGGAGTATACCTGCCTCGCTGACGGTGAGGCTAATAGCTGCTTTCTATTTCTATGGTAATTAACGTGCTTTCGAATGCCCGAGGAGCCCTCTTCGGATAGTCTTGAAATAATGAAACACTCCAGGGTACTAATTTTCGGGTTTACGAGTGCATTCTACGTTAGGGTTGCGTTTCTTGGTGATGGAGGGAAGATTCTTTCAATATTGTAGATGTAGAGAATTTTTTATGAGGGATCGTTTATGTCTTCTTCTTACGAATCGTAATTTTCAGGATAATTTCCAGTGTTTTCTATACTACTTTGTTACAGTCTGTACCTCAAGAGCGTGGACGCGATATTTTTGAAATCTGATACGCAATTTGTTAAAGACTGTGCTGGTATAAACATACAAAGTTTCCTCTAATACGCAATAGGCACAATTATTTTAGTATCGTTTCTATCTCTGAGAAATTCAGTTCATTTCGAAATGAGTGCCGTGTACGTTAAACGATTCGAAGCGGTCTTCTTGTGCCATCACCCCGAAAGGTCCTAAAATGACTGTTAGAGATGCAGCAAAATATCTGCATAAACCTCGCGCATTCGTAAATAAGTGGGTGCAACGGTATAAAAACACAAATTGTGTCGATGATCTCCCTGGTCGAGGTTCGAAACTGGTTACGACGAAACGGGAAGATAAAGCGATTTTACACCTTTTTTCGAAAAATCCAACGCTTTCCTTGCGTAAAGCGCAAACAATTTTAACTAAAAAGGGCATAGATATAGGTATATTAAAAAGGTATATTATAAAATTACTAATATAGGTATATTTGTATCGAAGCCGTCTTTGTACGGAATGGAAAACACAGAACGGTATTAATGTGTTGGATTGGCATCCCCCGAAGCCAATCTAATCGAAAATGTTTGGTCTGTTATGAAGTACAAACTCCGAGAAAAGCATATTTTCAAATTGAAAATACTAGTTCGTCGAATTCGAGAGATATGGAAGTCTCTTCCTGTCTCTTATGCTGAAAAGTTGGCTGAAAGCATGCCGAGACGTTGTTAAACGATAATCGCTAATGGTAGAGTTTGGACATTTTATTAAGGAAGTGCGTATACATTTTTAAGATGTACTTTCGATTTATATGATATTTCTTATTAAAAAGTTTTATTCCCACAGAGATATCGCGTCCACGCTCTTGTGATACAGACTGTATGTAATTATCTTTTTGGTATTGGCAGATGTTAAAAAGGGGGTTAGGTATCGATGTTTTGATGTTCGTAGTAGATTTTAATAATATAAAAAGAGTAGAAAGATGAAAATCTATCGTTTGCTTCCCGCCAGAGGCCTCCATCTTTTTCAATCGATCATAATTTAAATCGACACACTCGGGCCATCGCGTGAAACTTGCCTTCACGCCATAAATCTGCTCGATGAACCCCCGTCAGGCTCGGAAGCGGTCTTATGAATTTGAAAGTACGAATACACGTGTAGGTGCTAGCTACAAGGACGCGAGGACGAGCTGAAAGGCGATTTACCGTTATAGTTGCCGTTTAAATACAACAGAGGAATGCTGACGTGATACTCGTGAGTGTTAATAATTTAAAGCGCAGAAAGTCAGAAGAGCAAAAGCACCTTTCATCGTCGCAAACGTTTTTTTCGTGTCCCGCAGTGTTGCATGGCCTTAATAAGACGAGTTTTTCGTGATACCGAAGAAACAGCTCCAAATAAATATCCAGTTGAAATTAACACGTTTATTAACAGAGTGTATTTGAAAAAAATGCTACGCAACATGTTTTTAACGTGGCGTGTCAGATCAGTAGTTAGTATTCGACGTTGTATGATATAATCTTTGGATATTTAGTATCATTTAACTAAAAGTAGCAATATTTAACCCCTTAGCCTACAACAACGTGTGACACTCGTGCCGCGATAAATGAAATAGGAAATTTTGAAGTCTTTCAAAAATTATTAAATTGGAAATATCAGTCGTTAACAAAATGGTGAAATTATTTCTATAGTGTGAACATTTTGCGGTCCGAATTATTTTGTCAATTTTGTAGTAACCTAAATAAAATTAATTTCCCAATATTTTCTATCATTGGTTATTCACTTTTTTTTTTACTATTAATAGATATAGGTACTGTGGGATATTTTGGTGATATTACAAAATTTTTGTGACATTGGAAATTGATAGTAAATTGTCAGAAAATGAAGTCAAGTGGAAAGCTATGTCGAATACTGCTCAACATAGGGCCGTAAAGGGTTAATATTTTGTTCAGTCATATGAAATATCAGAAAATCAGTGGGAACTTTTGATTTTAGGAATAAATTCTGAGTTATTGCACTCGAAGTCACAAAGGAAATTGTAGAGCAAAGGGTTAAAATTGTCCTGTTGCAACGGCAAAGGATATTATATAAAATAATCAAGATATAGATAATATAGTAGAAATAAATATTCTAATATCTTTTACTGCCAGATACTATCTAATTGCCCTCGTCATTCGAGTATAGTTTATTAAGCAGAATTTTTTAAATAATAATCAAAAGGTTATCCAATGTTCATCGACGTCTCCGATGTACTTTTCTCATTATATCTATGAAAATGGGGCACACTAATGGTCGATGCACGAAAACCATACTTGAAGAACAATAGGGAATAACATACCTAGAATGATTGTCTAAAGATCTCATACTTTCGTGAAAGGCATTTCATTGGACGATTGTTAAACTAGAGTCATACATTTCATACATTTTTCAGCCAGTTTATATTAATTGTCGATTAGAATCGCCGCAATCGGATAAGGCATAAAAGGGAGCTTTAACAGGATTTGAGAAATTTATAAATAGCCACGTACTCGACTGAGTTTCTGTCGATGAATATGAACGTATCGTTTAGCGGTCCTTTATCGCGATACGGAGGAAATTAATACGAGGCTTAGGAGATCGTGAAACGAAATAAAGCAAAATACGACTTTCGCGATATCCAGCTGTGTGAATAGTACGTAAAAATGCATGAAACGTATGAGCTGGTCGTTAATAACCGGTAATTACATGGGTGATTAAATAGTCCTAAAATAACAGCGAGGAGGATAATCTTAACAGTAATAATACACGAAGACCGGCGAGCCTTTGGTGAAATCTTTGAATTCACATCGAGCAATACGGATAAACGGCCCTCGCTCGAAGATGATGTGAACGATAAGAATATAAAGAGCTTCGAGCTATCTTTAAAATCACGTACAAATATTCCTTACAATCGCTAAACTACTGTGTATTAAATGCTGCAATTATCCCCGTTTAATAGTCCATCAGGGTAAATATATACCTTGGGACTCAAGAAAAGGTCATGCATATCTCATACCACGTGCACCTTCGATCGTAAATAAGTCCACGGCTTAATATCCTATCTGACAAGGAAAGAATTATATTTTTTCACTCTGGAATTCCATTTTTATTCTTTATCTTACATTCTATTTCGTGGCAAACGAGACAGAATTATGATGAACGAACCCAAGAGAGAGTTGTGGGCGACTGTTTTTGGTCAGTAGCTCGTTAGAATCGAAAATGATGGTCCAATTTTTTCGTCTGGCGAATCAGACCAAAACACTTGCCACGCGCCATCAGGTAATTTGCGCCTGGTATTTAAAAGCAAGGTCTTCCGATATTTTACTTAAAAAGCAATTGATTTTTATCGATCCAGTATTACAAACTTGCACACTAGATGACAAAAGGTTGTTTATAACGAGGTTGATTGGATCACTCATTAAAAATAAGGACTTATTGCAAGTTTATTTGCTTAAATTTAATGTAAAAAAATTACATTACTTTCCGATCCCCCTATTAAAATAGTGGTTTTCAAGCAAATTGACCATAGCAATTAAATCCCAAAAAGTGAAATAAAACACATTTAGTACATAGTAGACAAAATTAAAGGTAAAAGCAATTCTAGATTCGGTTGTATTTTATTCATTTTTCACGAATACTTGAATACAAAATACATTAGAGAATTAGTGAATATTATCTTTTGAAGGTTACAAAAAAAGATCGAAATCAAGGACCATCAAAAGGATCTGGGGCTATAAGATGTTAAAATGATAAGCGATGAAATAAGGTTCAGGAGTAAAAATCATTATTTCTATGACACTTGAGGATAAGTAAATTCTTCGAAAATTCGTCACGGCCACCTGGAACTTTCGTTTCCGTTCTCTCCTAGAACGAATGCCGTGGCAGTCACGTTTCATGGCCGTTGCAGTCTCTTCCGGTCGCGTTATTTTTCCGCAGACACAAAAAGTTCAAAAGGCTTCTACAAAACCGGCATTGCAGGGGCAGCTCGGGGTTCCGGAGGATTAAGCGGCGGGAACTTTATGAAGAGAGATTAAAACTGCTAAAATTAATTCGCGTAATTGCAGACGAAGTAGGTGTAGCTCGTCCGCCACTCCTGCTTTTCCACCATTGAAGGGATTTTCGTTGTGAGACGTAGCAAGAAAATTTTCTGACATGACGAGATGGGTTTTTATCGCGTTCACATTACTACAGAACTGTTCTAGCGCGAAGCCATCTCAACAAACCTAACATTGTACATGTTACCTTAATTTAATCTTAGTGACATGTTTTTACGTATATTTTGGTGGAATTTTTCCTGGATTCTTTGCTACATTATTTGCTTTCGGCTAATTAGCTGGATTCTTTGATAAAAATAAGATTTCTCTTATTACAGAGGAAATCAGAATATAATCTGAAATAATAACAAAGCAACAATAAAGAGCGAAATTCCAAGGATTATTTTCTTCGTGATTTCCATAAGCAACAATTTTTATTTAAAATAATGGGAATTAGCATATTTCTTATGAATCAGAATAATTAAATGTAAATTTACGTTTCATGCGGCGTGTAAAAAAATTGTAAAGAATTAATACTCCATCTTAAAAGATGAGTTACAGATATGTAAGGTTTTTTCATTCCCACATTCTGTTCTTTTCAACAGAGGTTACTTGAGGGGTCTAGAGCTTGGGTAAACCCTTCTTTCATCCATCTCTTAGCATTAATTAATTAACGTTCTTTTAATTAAATCACTCCGCGAAACAGTGCCGTGCACGGCTGCATTAACTGCACAGCCCATCGTAAATGTTCTTGAACGAAACGGTAACGTTTCATTTACTTTTCAGTCGTGGATTTCTTATCACCGGTTTTCATTCTGCATCGCTGACTGTATTTTAATTTCATTGGTTATCAGCACTTCCTCTATGGTTTTATGTCTCGTCGCTAATCGAAATTATCTTTCAAAGTATGCGATCGCATTACTTTTACAACCGAACTTAAATTATTGTATCATTCACAATGAAGCAGCAGAATTTTCAATGTACAAGTTAATGTTTGACATATAAACAAATTTATGAAAGCCATATTAAATGGAACTCCTTGTACATCAATTTGCAAATATTGAAATACTATTTTACAATTAATTTCTCAAGACATTTATATATTTGTCATTCATTAGTCAATATGCAACCAGCCAATACTACCCCAATCACGATAACCAAACTGACTAAAATAAATCCTTTTGGTT
Source organism: Cerceris rybyensis (assembly GCA_910591515.1). NCBI lineage: Eukaryota > Metazoa > Arthropoda > Insecta > Hymenoptera > Crabronidae > Cerceris > Cerceris rybyensis. Next base: position 21,956,331 of record OU342790.1, read on the forward strand.
ATTATTAGACTGCGGATGTTTATGCACTTATGACAAATTAAATACGACTAAAATATACAAAAAGAACATAATATAAAAATATATCTAAAATATCCAAAGTATGGTATTTGTTGTAATATTTATTAAGTGCAATAAATCCCTAGATAGGTTTTCCTGTCTCACCTGCATTTGTGAAACTCAAAGTTTGCATAAACATCCACAGTCTAGTTATTATTTCTATAGGTCTATCAGTCCCTACAGTGATCATTTCTGTTGCTCGCCAACATCTCCATACTTGAGAATTTACATATATAAGTTATAATAACATCGAAATTTATCTGTCACAGAAGCATTGACCTAATGGCATTGAGAGACCACCCGAGTCGAAATATTGAACCTCATTTGAACCTTTTACTACCCAACATTTAGGAATTAAAAGTACAAGAATAGGTCCAAATTCAATGTAAAATAAGATCCTATTTAGCGTCCAAATGTCGCACAAATTTTCCTTTACGCCAGCTTAAGGCGCAAAATAGGACGTCAATTTCAATCTTCGTTGAGAATTTACATCCTATCCAGTCCCGAGTCGAAATATTGAACCTCATTTGAACCTTTTACTACCCAACAGGTCCAATTCAGGAGATAAAGGTTTTGGTGATAGCTAAATAGGAGTATCATTTTACTGACACTTATGAGAAGGAGTTATAGGTTTAAATTAGAAGTTTTAGTATTGAAAAGTATCATATTAGGTTCAAATAGGAGTAAATACCATGAAAGTAGGTTCAATATTGCGACTCGGACATCTATGATTTCTCTCCACTCGTTAATTCCATTATTGCGTTATCTCGTCAATTACTGTTCTTTGTTTGTCGTTACATTAAATCATTTATAAAAAAAAACCCTTCGCTCAATTTTCATAAAACCATTTCAAACCGCTACGACACCCTTCGATTACCAAGATTCAATATTATTATCTCGTTCCCATGAATAACTAAGAATCAACACCACAAAACAGGATACCAAAAGCGTTCTCGAAACATCCAACGTTCCCCAAGTAAACTATACATCTTTAAACGTACTTTCCCAACGTGATCTCGACAGCATTTCGCAATTTGTATCTATCGCGTTTAAGCCCCTCGAAGAATCTGCGAAAGAAAGAAACCGCCTGGGTCGCAGGGGAAGAGCAAAAATGGCAAAGAGAACGAGGGGGAATATGGAAGCGCAGAGAACGCGCCAAGCATGAATTATTCTCAGCAACGACTGTCCAGAAACTGTGTGCCGAGTCGTGTTTCTCACGGCTCATAACGCGTTATCAATAATTAATTGCACCAACGGAACACAAAAGCATGCGACCAAGGACTAGGAACTTCGCGAAGGTCGGCGAACGTCTCTCCGTGATGCGTCTCTCATACAAAATACATCTCATGGATATCGATGGATGTATAGGTGTATCTATGGTCCATGAATCCTTGGATATGTGTGCAATCCTGATTCTTGGAAAATCGCTCTCCCGATAAATTATGTGTACTGTTGCTTCTATAAATCTTCCCCGATGACAGAATAGTATGCGATCCTTATTATTGAATCGTAGAACCGTTTATGCTCCATGGTATTTTGTCGTCGATCGTATGAACTGTTTGCGCGCCAATGGTATTTGCGATATCGTGTCAATATTCAATTGGAAAAATTACATTCAATCGAAAGATTGTTAAATGCTGGAAACGTGCAAACGTTTAGAAAGTAGTTTATTACGCTCTTATAACGTGATATGTTTAATAAATATTGAGAATGATTGATTGTTCTTATGTTGTGCTGCAATATTCTAATAGAAATTCTTTTTTTTTGTTTCAGGTAAAGTGGCACAAAATTGAGGATGGAATTTGTAAAGCAAGGAGATGTGAACGTTTGGTAATTCGATAGATGGGTGCATTCGATTTTTATCGGATAAATGTATTTATTAATTGAATTAAATTTCGTAGAAAAAGAATTTTCAAGCTTATCTTCGACAACCACTTTGAACGATGATCTTGATGGATATTCGGAATGTTTTTAAGAAATTTTTTTTTGTACAAATCGGATTCGCGATGATGATTTATCAAGTAGCTTGAGATAAATTAAGAGTCCTTGTAATATCAATATTTAATGCAGATATCTCACGAAGCATGCTGCACCAGCCACACAGTAAGCACGGATGAGCTCCTGCAAATCTTGATAGACGACTGGCTTGCGTCGATTTTTCGCAAGCTCTTCAAAGTTCTTGTCAAATGCACGTGGGATGCAAATATTCGATTAATTAAATTCACATATCACACATTTCTTTCATACCTCCACTAGTTTCTCACCAATTAATTATAATACTCTGGCAGCTCACCAAAATTCACTAATCCTCCTATTTCTTCAATCTTTTCTGTAGAATTCTTTTGATAGATACCTCGTGCAGTCAACACTGTTGGATACCGACCTAATTCTATAAGATATTGTATTCAAATATTGCTAAACGAGATTCAGGGTCCAAACATGAAATGTTACTCACTTCTGATTTCGTATCGCTTTTCCCTCAAAACATATTTTGAAGATCTTTAGTCGTGATGGGAGTCACTGGAAAAGCGATTGTTTTTTTGGAACCTTTATCACGATAAATCGGATTATCCGAAACACCCACCATACAGTCTCAAACCCATAAAACACCAGTGTATTTCCAAAATCTTAAAATTGTACAGAATCACTGACAGTCTACAGCTCGCGACTACGTTACTTTAACACTAGAAGTATCGGCGTTAAATTAACTATATTTCAATATATTAAATAGCTACTTTGCAAAAAGAGTAATTAAAAGGTGAAAAGATGATCGATTCGATAATCTGTATTTTATAAGATCATGTAGAATATCTGCTCTAGGGCTATCCTATAAACTTGGAGAACTTTTGAAAAAAACTAAGGACGAGTCATTTTGACTTACTTGGTACATACAGTCCGACAATTGAAAGATGGTTCACGAGTAGCGGAATTTCTTTTTTTCAAGTGCTTATTTCCGCCATTTGTTTTTGGTATCGCCAAATTCAAATCTTTCAAAGGTAACACTCCGCATAGTCGTCTACTTTGGGAGGCTGGGTTTGGGAATTTAAAAAACGAAACTTGCAGGAATAGGCAGATGAAAATAAGAGACCCCACAGCGCGCAAGCCAAATTAGAGTTATCGGACTATACTTCTAGTGTTAAATTTGTTAAAAGCGCCGAACGCGAAAATAATTCTTTAATAAATAAAGTGTTATAAACCACTACACGAGGTACAACAATACGATTAGTTGAATGACAATTATAAGATATGTAATATTTTTTGCATGTCAATTTTACCATCAAATAACATCGATCAGACCTTCGCGACAACCTTCGCAACACGCGTGTCTACCATGATTTCGGTTGTAATTTCAACCGCATCATGTGTGCTTAAATCCCTCAAATGCGAAGCGCGTAGAAATTGCGCATTAAGTGCGATTAAATTTCAGCAGCCGTTAATTGATTGGCTAGTTTATTTCACGAGCATAAATTGCAAGGTGTCGCAATGACGTTGTAGACTCGCGAATATATTCATCGTGTTTACGCTCTTTCCATGAGGGTTTCGGTACGCTGGAAGGTTTTTCCAACGACGTTTATCCCTGCATAAGCGATCCCGTGATATATTTATGTATCTTGCCCGATGTATATTTATATGCAGTTCCAGAGGAGTATCCACGGTGCTTCTCAGAAAACTCGTTTCGCGGAAGCTCAATTGCACGCATAGACCACGGGAAAAGTTATTCCCGCGTTTTCGTCGGCTGCCGTTTGCCAATAAAATCATAACTTTGTGTATTCACGAGCTACCCGATAAATAATCTGCAACTGGGACGCCCGTGATAAATCTTAACGATCGTTAATTCGCACGCGTTTTCACGTTAAGGTTACGATCGTTCACCATTGGTGTATGGGTACCAATGATTTCTCATCGTTGATATTTTATTACGTTAAGTGCCTCTGGACGTTTATCGTTTCACCGAGTGCCTGCAGCAGGTTTGCCACAATTTCACCATTGGCTACTTACGTTGGTTATGAAAATAATGTCGCTCGCAGTTATTTGCAAATGGGACACGGAAATGGATATTATGTAATCGACTGAAACGCAACTCTATGGTGTTGAAAATACGAAACTAGATGCATTATAATTGTAACCCCTTGCTCTACGATAACGAGTGATACTCGTGATGTGGCAAGAGGTATCAGATATTTTGCAATTTTCTAAACTTAATTAATTGAAGGTATCAATTGGTCACGAAACGATCAAATTATTTCTCCATTATTAACACTAGAGCGACCAAGCAAGTCAAAATGTCTTATTCACAATTTTTTCCAATAATTCTCTAACAATAAGTTTATAGGAGCATTCTAAACGAGAAATTCTAAGCTGATCCTATAAAACACAAACTTCCGAACCGATCACATTTTCCACCTCTTGATTCCCCTTTTTTCAAAGTATTTATTTGATATATTTCACTGTCATAGATTTAGAGCCGGTCGTTCTAGTGTTAACCCTTTGCGGACGACGGGCGAATATATCCGCCCTGAGAAAAAAATTGGTTATAGTTTGTCGGTGCATATATAAACGGTTAGAGTTGAAAAATTAAAATATAATCGTTGAAATATTATTTTACAAAGAGTATATTTCAACTTGTATACATTAAAAGACTGTCTTTCCGATGAAAAAGTGTTTTTTCGTCGCTAAATAATTGATTGTTTCTCGATATTCAAAAATGCCTCCGTCCGCAAAGGGTTAATATTGCGCTCAATTTTTCGAAATACCAGAAATTGTAGAAAGATATGGTTTTAGGAATTAATTCTCAGTTATCGCGTACGCAGAAAAAATAGAAATCGTAGTGCAAGCAGTTAGTGGAGTGTCGTGATTGCAAAGTAATTTAGAAGTATAAATTAACATAAGATGAATAAATATGTCGATTAGTTTGCTTTATATTATTATTTTTATTTTATCGTTCGATATATATTTTTTATTGAAAATCTACTTGTTCATTCTATCATCGGTACGTAAAATTATGATCTGATTCGACGATGATAATGACAAAGTATCGAATAACGCATTTGCAGCTGCACGCCGTATGTGCAATTTAATAGCCGCCCGCTGGCAATACGTAACAAATTTACTAGCAAATATCACGAAATTCGCATGCGTGCACGAATAACCGAGAACAAAGGCATTAAAGAACGGTAGGAAACTGTATTCCGGCGTTTTTCAATCCATAGATACAATTTGGTATTGAATGGTACAAAAGATACGTCAGGATGCAAAAAATAGGAATTGTTCATTGCAGGAAAAAAAGATTATCTTTACAAGATTATACGATTATGTTGTTGAAATTATGATGTTCTGCGTTTTCTGTGGAATTTATGTTTCACTTTGCATTTTTTGCAAATTTCACGGGAAGCTGGTACGTGGTAAAAGGTGAGTTTTAACGTTACGTTTCGATGTGAAATATTTAATAACGCTAGATTGGCTTGCATAAATGTGGATTAACATGCGAAGTGCATTAACATCAGAATAATTATTCCGCGTACTCTATCTTTTATTCGGTGCGCGAATAAATTTGGTAACGTTGCAACGACTGGTCGTTATCTGTATTGCCTTAAATTATTTATCTCATATTGCTGAGAATTTTTTGCGGAAAAGGGATTTCCACTTTTACATATGAAATCGTTTAAAAATATGAAGAGGGTTTAAAGGCTAAAATGCATATGTAGAAGGTTGACGTTTTTCAAAAATTAACCGAATGTTATTTCAGTTTTACTGCCAGTTACACCGTTATTACATTATTCTCGGTTCCTTCCTTTATTTTCCTTCTCAGCAGATTGCACAAACTAATTCTCTACGTTTCTCTTGTTACAACGTTACATATATTGCCACGATTTTGTATACTGTTGCGAATACTAACAGCAAAAAATTGCTAATATTACAAAAAATAATTGATCGAAACATCAACAGAGCCTCAAATATCCAGCTAAAAATAAAATGCCCAAAATATCATCAATATGTCAAAAAACAATGTAAACCATCGAACAAAAGTACTTACATATATCGACAATAATAATAATAATTTGTTAAATTTTTTTTTTATTTAGTAAATATATTCAAACATAACGGAATACCTAAAGACTAATGACTAATTGTAAGCTAAAAGTCATTATAGAGGAAAAATTGTCATAAAAAAACCTCAGCTGATTCCACAATAATAATATATACTAGATATGTACAAAATACGAAAATAATAAATAATTACAAATATCAATCAACGACGGATATACAGCCGTCCATCAATCCTTTCTTTACAACGAGAGACTCAAACCCTCAACGTAAAAGGATTCAATTACCCCAAAAGTCCGTGCAGACGTTACGGCAAACCTTAACACCCCTTTTCCACCTTCACCCTGTCATCGCAATACATAATTAAACCGATGTCGGTGAATTCATCGAGATAATTATAAGGACAATTATCATCGTACCCTGCCATTCTCGGTCGAGTCTCCTTGACCACAAGTCCTCTCTGAGATTTTGCCATAAACAAACGTGTTTGGAGTTTCTACCCGTTCCACGGAGGCGCAACGAAACATTTAATAACGCTCGATATCCATGCCGGGACACGAGACACGTCAGCTCCGGGTGGAGCACGGCGGCGTAATAACTGCGAAACGGGATCGCGGGTACCGATTACGCCGAAATTGCCTGCAAACATTTAATATCGGTTGGCTTGGCGCGCTGCGGTAAAAGCATATCAGGCCGTGGCTCACGAAAATTGACGATCCTGGGAGCGACAGTGACAGGACCGGCGGTACAACGGACGCTTGCTTTGCAGTTTGCGTACGCACGCGTCTACCTGCCTATGCGCACTCTACATGGAAAGGTGTGTACATTGCGGTATAATTAACGATGCGTACATTTTATTCCCCTAATTACGTCTACGCAGTACGCGTATGAATGTTTACATTTAATCTGATGTTACACTATTGATGCAATTAGAGTGGATAGAGGGAGAGACTGGTTAATTTGGGAATGGAAAAAATCGTGGGGATGAATCGACGCTGATGGAATTTTTATTTGACATTGTTATGTTTGTTACTAACGTAATGTATGTTCGACGGTATTCTTGCAATATGGTGACACAGGTTTTGTATGATTTAACTATTTTATGGTGGTGCTGAATGTGCTTGGATAGTGTAACGACGGTAGTGAAGCAAAGTTATACATATTTTCGTTCTTAACCCTTCGCACTACTATTTGTTTCGTGGCTACCTCTAAATGCAGAATTGAATTGCTACATTAAAAATTATATTAATTTAACGTAATATTAATGCTATAGAAATAACGTTATCGCGACGCATTTCATTACTATTTTCAATTTAATCAATTTTAGAAAACTTAAAATTTCCTAGTCCATTTACCTCATCACGAGTGTCACTCATTATTATAAAGCAAGGTGTTAAAATTCTGATTTTTGTGGAACATTGCAATTTTTTTTCTTTCTTTGCTAATATAAATACTTAATCCTCAACTATCTCTTGTCCAAATCGCTAAACATCTCAATCAAAATGACATGCATGCAACAACAATTACCTCACCACAGAGAGCCCAAATATCCCCAACTGCAACAATTAAACGATCAAGCAATATCTCAAGCAATAACTTGCCAAGGAAACGTTCAAATAACCTTCATTAAAAGAAGTCTCCACTGGGACGTGGCAGGCAACCCAACATTTATTCGCCATTCGTTAATACAATTACAGCAGTGGCTGCGCATATAACATATGCCTAAATTCTTATTACGACGAGCCTATATAATTACCATCGCAGGGATTTCTACATCGGCATTACGCGGTCCCTTCGTCCATGCATTCGAACGCATACCCGCACTCTCGCACCTACACCTATATCTCACCCGTATCCACATACAAGGACCCGTGCTCACACAGAGACGTGCACGGCGTAATCACCGATGATTGCTCTTTATTACAGCAACGGTCAAAGCACGGCCCGGAATCCGGTCCACTCGGACCGTTCACGAGGGAGACGAGCGATTCGCCGGGTCCACGAGGATGCTGCCACGGCATGCCGAGGATATGGACCGCGAGCGAGAGCTTCTCTTTCTCCCTTCAACTTTCTTTATCCCTTTTATTTGTCTCTTTCTTCTTTTCGCACTCTCGAAACGAAGTATGCGTGGCCTCTGAAATGTATGAGTTTCGCCGAAATCGAGCGGGGACACGCAAACCACTCGTTCTCGGGGTCGCGATTACGCGCCGTCGATCGTTTCGGGGAAAAGGGCGTTCCCAAAGGTGCGAGGAACCTAAAAGCCTATACCTCGTTACGCGACTTGGGCGGAAGCCGAGGGATAATTAGCCAGGTAATGAAGCGCGTCACACTTATCACTGTGTATCATTGCTTCTACATCCGCGGGAAGATCTATGTCCTTTTAAGAGTCATTTCTTCTTCTCTTTCTCTCTTATACTTATGTCTCTGTTTATGTTGTTTTCTTTCTTGTTTTTGTTGTCTTTCTCTGTTCCTCTTGGAAGGAGGACTTCACGGAGGGTTGTGATCGGACGTCACGTATAACTCTGCCCTTCTGCACGAACGAAATCGACGGGATACACGCGAACGCCTCGTCGAGCCGCTCGATTCAGCCTCGGGTGCCGTGAGTCCGTATCGCATCAGGAGCGAAGATTCGTCCTTTTGCCGCGGTGCTATACTGTCTGATGATGCAGGGAGAAGTATTACTGAGTGGTGCCCTGCTAAAGACTATAATCCGTATAAATGTAATCGCGGAGGGTGGCGTGCCGCTCGAGTATTTGATAAGGGTGATGCTGGAGGAATATTTTCATGTTTTTCTTTGGACATCATCTCACGTGATTGACTTTGTGTGAGTTTTGGTAATTTTAGGGGATGTTTGGGTATGGAGTCAGACCTTGGGAAGTGAGAGGGTGAGAATGGTATCATTTGTTCTTTTGGTAGGGTCATGGTCTGTGGTGAGTTTGATTAGAATTTATGGGTTTCAAATGAAGTGAAAATTACGAAGATCATGAATCGATATTTCCTGTGTCGAAATCTGCACGGTATAAACTTCAGTAATTAATATTCTGTTGATGCATTACGTAACATTTATAATATTCGTTAAATTGGTTTATCTTCTGCCGGATTCATTTTAGCTTTTGAATGTAATATTGGCTGGATATATATAATTGAAGAGTATTTCAATACCTGTAATGAAAGTGGAACGTCAAAGGATATTTCAAAATTAGTTTCATAGCGATAAAGTACCTGCTGATAACATCAATGTAGTGACAGATGGAAAAAATAATTCATAACACGGTGTATTAATTTCCAAACTAATACGCTTCGATAATTGGCTATTTGTGCATCGTCGTTAAATTCTTATTCGAGAATAGATGCAATATTGGCTCACTATCAGCACATTGTAAAGAGCCATTCGTGCGTATTCAGGATTCTTGACGCGAGGAAATCGACTGCTCTTTTTGAAAGTTTTCGGCATTGTAGAAATGACATCGAGTCAATTAACTCTTTGCCGGCCGGCGACACCGCTGTGGTGTCCCGCGAAAACTATCGCTCAACGGCCGGCGACACCTCATTGGTGTCGTGCGCAAAATATAAATAAAGAAATATATAAAACAAAAAAATTTTACATTTATTTACATATATATATACATCCTCGAAATTTCATGAAAATAGAGGGACAGGAGTAAAAACTCAAGAGAACTGACGATGAGATTAGTAAAACTTGACGATTTATGACAAGAGGACTGATCTGAAAGAGTCCTACCGGCGCCAAGCAAACAAATTTTGATGAGACGTGCGAACGGCATCCAAAGTTAATACCAATGGTAAAAACAAGAAGACGTGGGACGGTGCATTTCGTATGGAGATGCGATGGTGTCCCAAGGAGGACACTTTCTACCATGGATGCGCCACAGCTCCTGAAAGGTATCGTTCGAACCGAAAGAAGATCTGAGACGACGATCGTGGAAGATGGCCAAAATTATGGCAACGATATCACGGTCGTTGCACGAAAACGGCCTGGAAACTCGCCAGGCGGCTCATCTGTGTACGTTGCACTTGTTGCAACAGTGACATCGAAGAGATGCCACGATTCCGGGTACGTGGACGAATTTTGCGTCGTATCCTCGATTCTCTCGGTGCATTAACTCTCGATGGTATTCGAGGACGAGTATCCGAAATATCTTGACATAGAACGTGAAGCTTTTAGCGATTTGTTTCATCAACAAAACTGATAATTTGATACTTCAATGGTAGTTAAACTTTAGTCGCTCTGAAACTTCGAAAAATATGGCACTAAGGAGAATGGATGTTCAGACTTTTAAGCTGTGAATCAAGGTAGTTCAAAACTATTGTTAAAACTAAGAACCACGTTGAATACAGCTAATCAAGTATTTCATAACTTATCAAAGCTTCATGTGACTTATCAGCAACAAGGCAAAAATTGATAATTGTGTGAAAACATAGAGAATTATTTCACCAAACTATAAATGAGTCCTCTGATATTGAAATTGGAGTAAATTTCTATTGTCTGGCCTGTGCAATAATCCAGTTCATGAGTTGATCATCAATTTCGCTCATTAAAATCCCGTACACGTAGCATGGCATTGTCACCGATCGAAGTATGGAAGAATGAACGAAGCAATCAACAAATCAACGATCAATTCCTCTCGATACAATTATCAGCCAGGTGTTAACGAAGACCGGAATATCAGGATAGGAAATTCGACAATGAAAGATGGGTACAGGAGTTCCTGGAGGCTACAAAAGCAAGAAAGGAATACAGGCAGTGATGAAGGAAAGAGGAGGATAACTGAACGTATCGCTGAAAGTGAGGAAGAGGGCAAAGACGAACGGAGAAGCATGCCTGGCCCGCCTTGCGCTCGCTACTCTCTACAGCCAGGTTCAACGACACGCCTTGCCTTCTTTGTAGTAAACAACCTGGCGTAGACTCGCTGGTTGCCTTCTAGCGCGAGTAAATAGTGGTTCTCAGTCTGATTCTTCTTCTGCCCAAGTCAATTAACGAGTCCCGGTTGAATCCTGTGGCCAAATCAGCTCCAATTATTTTTGCAATTCTCCAGACAAATTATGCGCAGAGAATCTGCATGGATAGTTGCAATTAAATGAAATTATACCCTGGATTATGTTTTCTGGATTTAAGAAAGATGGAGAGAGAGAGAGAGGTAGGCAAAAAACCTTCGAGAACGACGTTACTTAGGTACATCCATGATACCTCGAATCTGTTTTATCAGTGGCCATGTTGGTGGTGAATGAGAATCTCTTAAGGTATTGAAAGAGTAGCTGAAAAATCGGCGAGAACATCGAGGACACATATGCTTATTATCGGCTGGCTATTTGCGTCTCTTCAGGACAACTATTTCCATGAGGTTTTTTCTATATCGAGGCCAACCGATCGTACAACGACCCACGCTACGAGGGCAGCCCTGCCTTCCTTCCTTTCTTGCGACCAAATTACAAGGGAGAAGGGATTAAGGCCCATACTCGCTCGCGGTTTCAGCAGTTACATTCACAGGGCGTGTAGTTTTAAATCGGCCCTCGCCCCGTGGGAATTACCGTGTGCGCGACACTTTTTCTCTTCCTCCTAAACCCTCCGACTGCTCTTCCTCCTCTTTTCTCATCCTCTTTCTCTTTATTTTTCTCAGCATTGTGACTCGCCCGCGGACAACGCGGTCGCAGCGATTCTCAAGTTCACCCATGATTCTCTCTTTTTTCCATTTTCCTCTCGAGATTAATCGATCAAATCTCTATTGATTTTATTCAAGACTTTATGATTTCATACTTGGGAATTTTAAGTGGAGAATTCAAGGATAATTCTGGCATTACGCTAGAGATGTTTGTCGCTTTGCAAAATTCTACGCACTTGCCTCCATGCAAAAATTGATGTTCCATCGCAATTAGTAAAATTGAAAAATTATTTAATTAAGAAGAATATTTATTACCATGGAAAATAATTTTTACTATATAAAGTAACAAGCGATCAAAGACCTCGGATCTCTGAAATCCTAATAGAAAATGATAGAAATCGTAGGCAGGAAAGTATCAAAGCGAGAATTCCATAAATCATACCCAAGCGCGATTTTTCTTAATTAATTAACGAGTTACACGTACTTATTTCGAAACGCAGAGGGATGGAAAAGGATAGACATCGCAAAACGAGTAATCGATCAGAAGCGTGCACGCCCATAGCAGGCCAGGGTCCGCCGTTTCTCTTGTTATCGCGCCGGAAACCACCCCTTTCACGTACCACAGATATTGCTGAACTACCTTGCACAAGCTACGACAAAGTTGTCGCAATCTTCGAGCGAGGTAATGGCTTCCTCCTTTAATTGCTACCTTAATCGCGGGGTTACTGCTACACGATACATGCGACCGATGAGAGTTGCATGCAAAACACTCTTCCTTTACCCGTTGTCGCTGAAAAGATGTCAGACCGGTGCAAAAAAATCACATGGGTTCAAGCTGTAGGGTTATTATTGGAATTAACTGAGGTACGCTTCATTACATTGATATAGAGTCTGATAAGATGATCGGCGAGAAAAAAGGAGAGAGACAGAAAGGCAGTGAATAAGGGAGGGGGAGAGAGAAAAAGAGAAAAAGAGAGGAAGGGTCGCATGGAACCTGCATAGGTAGAAGGGAAGCTATATATCACACTGGAGGCATCGGGATCCATAATGACTAAATTGCGAACTTCCAGTGCGCATGCACTTTCGTGTCCGTGCCTTTATTCGGCCTGATATTTTCGCGCGGAAATGCCGCTACTCAGAGAAATGGTAGTTAATATTTGTGGTATTTTTTTGAAGACATTTTACCATTATTTTATCGCTGTGAAATTGATACCACAACTCCTATGTATTTGCTTTTGATACTTTGAGAATCGGTGTCAATTTTTTAAACAAATTTGTGTGTGGTCTTACCCCATACTTTTGAAACTCTATAATATAAAAAACATTTTAACTTACAAAAATAGAAGTTTGTTACAAATATGAAATCAATGTTCAAAACACGAGTACACTGCCAACTATAGACTTTGACACTAATATTGAATAATTTGCTATTAGTAGCTTGGTAATTTCCTAATAGTAATTTAAAGTTAAAAACAAGGAACAAAAACCTAAGATTATTGCAAGGGATCAGAAACAATAAAGTCACTTGAGGGGAAATCGCACTGCGGGACAAAGCGAGAAAAGGAAAAGCCGTGGAACTGAGTGCGACAGCACGATATCGATCGTGAAAATCGAAACATTGACGTACGCACGAGATTTTTATTATCAGATTGATAGACACCGACTTTACCTACTTAACACTAGAAAGACTGAAACTTACAATTAGTATATACCTATATTGCCCAAAAGCAGTCAAAATGACTGAATTGTGATAGAATAACTAATGTGTAAAGAAAATTATTTAAAATAAATTTTTAATATTTTTTAATATTATTTACAGTTATATAACAGGGTATTGGTAAATATTAACAATAAAAAAAATTTACTTCACTTGGAAAAGAAATAATTTATGCATTACGCGGAAAGAGACGAAGCTGTGATACTAGCATCAAAATAACTTCCACCTAGCCTATGGAATCAAGAAGCACATGTACTTGTATGTTATCATGTTGTATTGTTGTATCATGTAACGGTAATCGAAAAAAATGAAAAATGTTATTTCAATACAGTGCCGAATTAGTCATATAAGACATTTACTCAATTCAATAATAAGAGTCATTTGATTATTCTAAATTTCCCAAGCAGTCAAAACGACTGCTTTTGGGCAATATAGGTATAACACGGACGAGGGGAGAGGTAACTACAATTATAAAAAAACGCATTTATATGTTGTACAAAAAGTCACAAAATTCTAAGAAATTGTATCATTATATACATAATTCTTTTTCTAATTGAAATTAAAAAGCAGTCAAAATGACTTCTTTGGTCAATCTAGTGTTAAATGAATGTGAATAGTTACGACTATGAATGAAGAGGACAACGGACATATAGAATAGAAAAAGATAGGTAATGCGAGAACAGTCTCCCCTTACGTCCCAAGTGATTTCTTTCTGATCCCTTGCAATAACATCTTTGCTATATCCTCCACTTCAAGCGGCATTTAAAAACTCCTCTACCTGAAAACAATTTAGATCGATAGAAAAGGTGGTTTTGAACAATTAAAATAATTCGTTCAACACATAATTTCATTAATTGCGTACAATCTCGGAAGTCATCTTCCAACGGGGGTGTTCTCACGGCGGAAAGAAAACAGTCGTCTTGAGAAGCGACGACGAAACGACAGCGGACCGCGCGATTCTGGTAGTCGATTGTGCGAACTTAATTAGAATTTATGAAGAGCACGAGCCGACAGCGCGAGGATGCCGCGGTTAGAACGTCGCGTCTGTATAAACACAACGATATCATTTATGCAGAGACGCGACGTACCGCGGGGCGCAATTAATATAAATGATGGATTATTGCTCGGCTCTCGACAATGCCGGATGCGTACACGCGTCTCGTCGATGTGCCGTGTGCATGAGCCGTTGTCGAATGCGCCTATTTAGACGGTACAATCTGTCCAAAAATTGCGAGCGAACTCGCGAATAAAGCAGGGACAAAATGTCGCTCGTAGGGGACGATTCTTTCAAAGAACATATTCCAATGGAAGAATTCAGCGATTTTCCTTATTCTACTTTATTTTTCAAACGTTATTTAACGTTGCAGCAGGACATTACGTTAGTAAAACATTTTCACCTTTGACGACATAATATTTCATTATTTATTTAACACTAGATCTGCCAAGGTGGTTAAAATGACTTCCTCTCATTTTTTTTTAAATTTTTCTGAAGGTTTTAATGCTATTTCTTTTGCAATTTTCTACGTCTATCTTGACGATTGCAGGTGATCGGATCGATGAAGTCTTTGCCCCCTTTACTTACTTTATTGTGGCAAATTGATTTGATAATTTTAAATATCGGTAGTCGGTAGATCTAGTGGTAATCGAATTGTTAACAGTTGTTGCTAAATGTATATCAAAATCTTGGGGATAGGTTTGATCGATAAATTCGTTTCTTGCTGGTCCCGTGGGATATTTCAGTCGATTATTCGAACACGTTGATTCTCGTGTTTTCCCTTCGCGATGAGGCTTCACGTATTACTGCAATTGCACCCGACAAGGTATTCCATTTCGCGGATTACGAATTTTGCACCAAACGCACACGTGTGACCCTATATCGAACTGTCGGGAACAACATGGCTTCGTTTCCGTGCAAATCTCATCAATTCTTTTCGCTTTTATCCTCTTTGCGACGTTAATAAATAAATAAATGCACGTTGCAATATAAGTACAATTAATTTCATAATAATTGTACACATATTACAATGAATATAAATGGTGCAATCTCGCGTGATGTAGCTTTTTCGTACGGCACGAAAAGAATGGAGAATCATACCGGTCGTGCGGGAGATCGGCGTTTTGCGAGGTGAAAAAAAAAACATGGCAAATTTGCAGTAACCTGCAGTTTGGTTTCGTGCAGTTCTAAGAGAAAGTGCGGATCTTCAGGTAGGAGAGAAGTGCGAAAAGAAGCCTTGGCCGAGGCGTGAGAGATCCTTCTGAAAATACCGGAGCTTATTATCCATCTGCACCTGCAGGCAAGTACATCGACCTTTTATCGGCGATTATCCCTAATCGGAATAAAACTGCCTCTGCATTTATTTTAATGCAGCAACGCGAAGGAAGAACCATTGCGATACGCAAGGCTACTCAAGGGCGAATCGACTCGCTTTCTCGTTTTTAATTAAATCAAGAAAAGTACAGATTCAATGAATACCATGTCGCATTGTTTAATTCACTTTTCTATTTACATAAAAATTTACGGAGATAAATTATTTCCTTCTCATCACAATAAATCAAGTTCTTATTTTTAATTACAATTGAACCAATGAAGTAGAAATACCAATTTCCCAAGACACAATAAAATTTCAAATTCCATAAAAATTAAGACCAAATATAACACTAATATATCACATGGTATTACATAATAGAAAATTTTCTTCTCATTACGCTTAACCAAGTTATTATTTTGAATTACAATTGAACCAATGAAGTAGAAATACCAATTTTCCAAGACACAATAAAATTTCAAATTTCAAAACAATTAAGACCAAATATGACACTAATATATCACATGGTATTACATAATAGAAAATTTTCTTCTCATTACGCTTAACCAAGTTATTATTTTGAATTACAATTGAACCAATGAAGTAGAAATACCAATTTTCCAAGACACAATAAAATTTCAAATTTCAAAACAATTAAGACCAAATATGACACTAATATATCACATGGTATTACATAATAGAAAATTTTCTTCTCATCACGCGTAACAAAGTTATTATTTTTAATTACAGTTGGACCAATGAAGTAGAAATACCAATTTTCCAAGACATAATAAAATTTCATATTCCAAAACAATTAAGACCAAATATGACACTAATATATCACATGATATTACATAAAAGAAAGCTTCCTTCTCATCACGCGTAACAAAGTTATTATTTTTAATTACAGTTGGACCAATGCAGTAGAAATACCAATTTTCCAAGACATAATAAAATTTCAAATTCCAAAACAATTAAGACCAAATATGACACTAATATATCACATGCTATTGCACGCAAGAAAACAAATTTTACAATTCTCGAAAGAATAGAGAAATAATTTTCACCCGATGACTTTTGAATCTCGGTCGCCAGGATAGCATTGTGCGGCGCAGCCCATATCATGGCGTAATTTCCAGGGCATACTTTTAATACCACAATGCGATACTGAAAGGTCGCACGAGCGCGAAAACAAAGCAACCGCTTCAAAAATCGTCTCTCGTCCGTCGTTGCAGGACTCCTTCCTTTCATTCGCCACATGTCGAGGCAGGACAGTAGTACTCGGCAGCCGGCGCCCTTCGTCCGTTTCACGAGATACAGAACAATGCCCGGGCCATTTCGACAATCCCGTCACGCGGCCGTCGCGAGATAGAATCGGGGAAAAATTTTTCAGGGAGCGAAGGGCGGAGAAAAAAATCTACAGGCCCTCCTGCGAGCAGCGTGGACTTCGATGCGTCGCTCTTCCTTTCCTTTCTTCTACACGGTGTTTTTTTTTTCCTCCTATGCCCGACGAACGGAGGAGGAAACCACCCCTTTTGTACAGTGAGAAAAGGGGGTGCTTCGCGTATATGCTCGCCCTCGATAGCCGGAGAGATTGAAAATAATAACGGTCGCAAAAAGCATGCAAGCAAAAACGCCGTACTTTTTAATCCGTGGAACACTCGCGCCCGTGATATGCAGATTTCGTGATGTACCTTTTCCCCGTCTCATCCCTGCCACCCTACTGACGTTCAGAATTTTTTTCTGTTTTTTTTTTCGTTCCTCGTTCGGTTTTTTTGCTTCTCGTACACGTCCCTGCCACGCGATCGCTTTAGTCCCGCCACTAAATCAATCGAGCGTTATCCAGGGATAGGACAGTCAAATGGTAATGTCGGTGAATAATCTCGCCGTGAGACGACGCGTGTTGTTGATTCCGCGGATTTTTGGAGATGCGTTTTTGATCGACGAATCGAGAGCAATCGGTTGTTTGCACATTTTGCACGTTCGCGTTTCATTGAGTTAGCTTCCGGTGTTTCGTTGATAATTCCTACCAACGAACCAATTGCTTGTCGAACGAAAAAGTAATTGATTTGGGTGTTTGGGAGCTTTGTGTAGGTTTTCTTTCAATTTTGCATATTGTGTGGGTGATTATGCTTGAATAATTTTATTTATTGTAGAAGTACGTTACTTTTTAAAACAAAAACAGAAATGTTGAAGTATAATGGACTGTTGAAAAGCAGGAGTATTTGATTGTTATTAAATTTGAATAGATCTCAATTACTGAAGCCCAAAAATTATTTATACCAAGTCAATATTTCTAAAATCATCAATTTTGTCGATAACCACAAGAACTTAAAATTTAATGGAATAATTAAATCAACTTTTTATTTTTTCAAGTACCAAACTGCAGATAAAAATATTTGCTCATTTAACGCTATCAATTTTCATTAATTCTCCACTATAATTTAAATACACAAAACCCTCAAAAACATCGCACAGCATAATCTTCCAAGGCCCTTTCGATTCTGCATCGTTGTTTCTTGCAGCCACTAAAGTATTCGTCGTTCAAATTTCATAACGACCGAATCGGTATTAAAATATCGTTTGCACGAAACCTCTCGCTCTTTTCTCTCTTCGTTTTTTTTTCATTAGTCTCTCCGATTACCACGTCGTCCTGTAAATGCGTACAGGCGCGGTTTACGCACGCTGCGGTCGCGCGGGTGATTAATCTTGCGGACGGCGTGCGTGCGCCTCGCTCGAAATCTCTTCGCTTATACATTTCCCACATGTATGTAGGTATATATACGTACCAGCAAATATTATTCCTCCGATCCACCCTCCTATTAAGACGCGACGTAATTCGAGGTCATTATACCTCCGTCTATGTCTCTCTTTCGCTCCTACACTCTCTTTCTCTTTCTCCAAAGAATGCAGAAAAATTCCGAAAGGAATAAACGTTACCAGGAACTATACATGCAACACTGTTTCTATGGTATGTTTCTGTACGAGGATCTTATTAAAATTCTAGACACTCTGCGACATCGTGATAAATACGGATGAGCAATACGTCGCTGATGCCTGCTAGTTAGTCGTAACCTTGGCGATTTGTCATATTTACTAATGGAATATCACGCAGTTTGTTTTTTACAGATTGTTTAAATAACTTGAAACTTTTTTAAAACATTAACTTCTTGTAAACTATCATTGAGCTTATTACTTCATAAACACTTCCACTATTAAAAATTCAAGCGTTTATAAGGTTCATATCTCTTCGTTTATTCATCTACTAACTTAAACATCGATAAATGATGACAAAATTACAAAATAAAATGAGAAACGACCTCGGAATTCACGTGCCTCCTTGACGTTGTTATCCACAGAACGGAAGCTGCATTAAGTCGAACATTGTACTAACATCGAGATGCACTCTGTAGCCGGTTAAATAAGACAGCATTGTGCTATTAGCAATTAAGTAAAGTATCACTTCTAACGAGCGATTCCAGCAAAGGCTAACTGAGAGGAGTCGAACGTTGTCACTCAAATCGCTATGGCAAACGTTAGCCTCGTGAAAGCTATCATTGTGCAGTCTCAGCCCGAGCGATGCGGGTCCTACGCACATCCGTGCATCAGGAGTGTTCGTATTTACAAATGCACATGCAGGCAAGCAAGCGACTCCTTCGGGCATAGAGTTTTTTGCTCCAGAAATACGGTCCCTGCAGTCAGTCATGGGCACGCCGTGTATATCCACGTTCACAGCTGTCCCGGCCCTTACTCCCGTACGTCCTTTTCATCTCGCTCAAACAACAACAACCATTGTCTGTTTGCTTATATAACCCCCAGACCATGGCTCGAATTAAATTCTCTCCTCTCCGGTATCCGTTCCTCGCTCTTGTGAATGGTGGCGGACCTCGAATCGATGGAATTTAGAACTTAACGATGGCGGACACTGGGGATGCTTACAGGAATTCGCGAACGGGTGCACCCGGGTGGTATTGTAGACTTGATAAGAGGATAGAGCGTTGTTTCTGGTGTGGGTGTTAATTGTTTGGTGAATTAAAAAGTTCTAGCCTCTTTCCTAGGGGAGTTGAAGATTTTGGAATCTTCTGAGAAGTGAGATTATTTTGTAATGTTCATATTTATAATAATTTTAAGCACTTAACACATTTTGCGCGGGAAGCGACTAAAGTTGTTTTGTACGCGTTGGTAGTCGAGCGCGGATAACGACAAAAGTCGTTTTCTATGAATTATTGGTTATTATTGTTACTATTAATTATTATTGTTACTAATGGGCTTGTGCAATGTATTTACAATAAGATCGGGTACACATGAGTACTAGGTCGACGTCCGTACACTTCTACTTAAAACGTGCGTTGCAAAAATGCATTCCTATAATTGCGCTTTGCTGGTGCTGTTATGCTACGATAAGCGTATTCGACACCGGAGCTTCCAGCTATGCATTGACATAAATTATACGTAGACGTATAAATTTTGCTATGAACACTTGCACAAAGGAAAGTGCTTTGAAAGATATCACTAGTTAAAGCATTTTTAAATTCTTGATTATCTTAGTTTTTGATTTCTGAGAAAATGTTTTTATTTTTTTAAAGTGAATAGAGAAATTGATTTTTAAAGAGAAACTAAAAGTTTTATTAAAAGAAAACTTAAAGTTTAAAGACTACAGCTATTTTGTGCAGAAGTAATTTAGCGCACGAATTGCAAAAAATCTCCCGCTAATCCTAGAAAGTTTGGCGGAAAAACATCCGCGCAAGATGTGTTAATAGCATTTTCATTTTAATTGACTTATGGAGTTAAAATTTAGAGGATTTTTTAGTTTTGCTGAGATTTAGTTGTGAGAACGGCGTAATGAGATTTGATGATGCTCTGTTTTTGATTGGTATTTTATATATTAACACTTTATCGACCGGAAGCCTATTAATAGGCTTTCCGAACCCAAGGCCTTTTAACTTTTAACTTATTAATTGGTTGCCACTTCAATTAATAAATTATCATTTATCATTGCGGTTACTTGTGTTAAGGACTCAGTGACGCGAATTTGTAATCTTTTAATAGATATCTGTATCAAGGAAGTATTTGTGGTCAAGTGATCGGTCAGAAGGGATAGGATTTTTAAAAAATACCGATCGGTAAAGTGCTAAGGAATTTATCTATTTTTGGTTCGTTACGAAAATTTTGTTTGGTTGGTACTTGTTCATTAATAGATGTACGATGTTGTGGGCGTTAAGGAGATTTATTCTATGGGAGAGTTTTATATTGGGACCTATAACTTTGATGAGTAGATGACAAATGATAGAAAAAAACCGGCGAGTCTGACCGAAAGATATGTTGCTGATTTGCAACAATGGCAGAGAACATTAGGCAAGAGTCGGTAAAGA
This sequence comes from Cerceris rybyensis, assembly GCA_910591515.1. NCBI lineage: Eukaryota > Metazoa > Arthropoda > Insecta > Hymenoptera > Crabronidae > Cerceris > Cerceris rybyensis. The sequence goes on from OU342790.1 coordinate 21,977,449, forward strand.
ATTGCAAAAACTCTCATTCGCGAGTCTTGATCACCAGCCATAGTCATTTGAGGTGCCTTCCAGCGATTGTAATTTGTCCCTCAAATTAAACAGTTGAATTCAACGAAATTGAACGGAACTTCGAAAATGACAGCTATAAAGAATTTTGTTCATTATTAAAAGAAGAATTCTACACGGAACAACATTTGTACTCTAATGGAAAAAGAAGGTGCTAACAAATGAAAATAATTTCCAAAATTCGTGTAGATATAGTTCTGAAAATTTAATATTAACTTTTAAATCGACGTCGATATTGAACTGTAGCGAACAATTTTGTTGAAATTTCAATAAACATGGGAAAGAAGATCTTCCCGCTTAAAGATAAAGTAAGTTTCGCAAAAGACAGTGAGACCTGTTTTACCAGTGATACGTGTAGCGAGTCGCAGTTTATTAAAACAAACGATCCACGGTGTGATAAAAAAATGAGTCGCAGGGGGTCGAAGGGCAAAGGAAGGGTGCCCTGGCAATATTTCGAACGAACCAGCGCCATCCGGTTATTAATCCACTCGCTGGAAACCCGATGTTTTCGTCGCGTTCGCCAATGGGTCGTTGCTCGTCAGTGATTCTCATCTCGCAGATTTTTAATATGAAACTAAATAATCTCCATACCAGCAAAGTAAAATTCATACATTACCAAGTAATTTAACGAGTACCAATCACCAATTTATCGAGAAATTTCAAAGAATAAAAATAAGGCGATCAAATTCACCAAGAAATTTCTAGAGAAAAAAATAACATCATCAATACGACTTGAATAATTCGATGTTAAGAAGAACCAATTATCATTTTCTCGAGTATTCTGACACAAAACAAATTCCACTTTAATAATAATAATAATAATAATAATAATAACCTTTATTTCAACGGAATACAGTTGATAGATACAAAGTAGATCAATGTTTTAAACCAATAGGTTTGTCTAACATTCAAACATAACGGACTACTTAAAGACTAATAATTAGGCTGGAAATAATTGTAGAGGAAAAATTTTCATAAAAAAAAACCTCAGCTGAAAATTCCACTTTATGGATGAACTTAAAGAGAAAAAAAGCACGATCCTTACATTTTTATTTGAAAAAAGCAAAGAATCATTACCTCTCGGAATTATTTCGATCAGAGGCTTTTAATATAATGAAAATTAATCGCATGTTGTATGGTTTACAGTGCACTTAACTCTTGGCACAGGTGATTTTTTTCGATTATACGTTAAACCACTGCTCTCTGATTTCAGGGACTTTACGAGTGCCCCCGCTGTTCACGTTTATTCGTACACTTAGATCGCGATTGGTTAATGATACTTTACGAACGCAATATGCATACGTGAAGATTCATGAACAATTTTATGGAATTCGAGCAGAGAGTACACACGTGGACCGAGACGGGCCTGATGTAATTTGGCCCGCTCGCAAATATTCGTATTACGAGCGCGCGAGAAGAGGGAAGCGAGAGAGGGCCCCTATAACGAGGAGGCCCCTAATGAATGCTGCCCTGTTTTTGCTCGAAAGTGATCTCGTATGCCTGTATTTTTACGGCTCGTTCGGGCGCATACGTATTCTTGAAAAATTATTTCCCATATTTAATTTCATCTCCGTAACGAGAAACTGTTTTGCCGAATACATTTCACGTGTCTTCCGTACGAGCGAGATATTTTTTCTTTCGTCAATTGCATTCTTTGATCGTGGTACTTCGATCGGGTGCATTCGTATGTTGAATTTTTATCGGGAATGCCTTTAATTTTATCAAACGAGTTTAACGGGTTTCAGGACGATGATTCCGGATTACTGTTTTTTTTCGCGCTTAAATTATGCATTAATATCAGAACAGTTTGAATTAAAATGTAAGAAATTTGGTTCGAGACATTCTAAATGAATCTTCAACTTATTTGTGTTTTAAGGATATTAATATAGTATAAGAATATACACAAACTTTGTGTCTGTTTAATAGTTACATTTCTAACTGTTAGAATTAGACACTGTTTCATAGTTAGTTTCCGAGAATTTCGTTAATATCTACCCAACGATGTTTGCAAAAGCTTGCAAAATAGAACCGATGAATTTCCTTCAATTTTCTTTTCTTCATTTGCATCACTAGCAAAGTGGAAGTTTTAATTCGTTAAAAATTCATTCGTTACATTCCCTCTCATGTGTGCCTACAATTAACTTAATGAAAGTACGGGACGATTGTTTACTATTTATATGACAAACAGTTCGGATACATAATAATATTAATTTATTAGCAAGTCTAAAAACCATGACAGAGATCGATAAAAATAGCTCTCGAACAAGTGTATGAAAGAAGCTTGCATATTCGGAGTGTTATGCAAGCATGTATGCGCAGAAGATTGGATCGACGTTTTAATGACTGGAATACATCGGGCGAGGAGACTCGCGCGCTTCGGCTCGCCAAACAATTTGATTTGCATAAAACATTCCTATCGACCAGTCCTCGTGCTCTTTTTATTCCTTCCTCTCTTTCTCACCCTCTCCCTTTCTCCTCTCTCTCGTTCTCTCTCTCGGTCGTCGATGGTTTTGGTCCGCGAGAATCGTAAAAATACCGGAAATTCGCTGCGTCAATCGTGGAACGTGTAACGTGAAATCCAGGTCGCGTCAAAACACGACGAAGTTTCCATTCTTTTGAATTTTTGATAAATTGATTCACGTCTTTCGTACGGTTGAAATTTATTGAAATTGTCGAATTACTTTTTTTTCAACAACGAGATTTTTCTAATTTTCGATACGGTGAAAGATAGAGGATTGATTTCTAACAGTTTCTTCAGTACTATTTTTCATACCGTACACAAAGGTTTGACAGATTACAGAATAAATAGATTTGCCATTAAATATTTTTAAGTACTACTTTATTTTACATTGTACAGTCTTTTGATATCAGTACTTTATAACTTACTCTTAAAAGTTTTTTTTAACACTTTAAGCTAATCGTATTATGAGCCATGAAATAATCAGTTAAATGTCTCTAGCTTTTTCTATTTCCTCTATTCCATCTTGCTTTCTATATTAAATTGACAATCTTCTGCATTTCTTTTGGAAATTAGTCGCGTTATCTCAGAAACGGTTGAATAACTGGCTACGATAAGAATATGTGAACATAAAATACCGGTACCATTAGTGTTAATTGTACACCACAAAGAATTTTCATCTTCTACGATACCTTCAACCCTAGAAGTTCGATTCTCAACGTAATCTACATTGCAATCAATGTAATCTACACTAGTAAAAGAAAAAATTGTATTAAAATTCTATAAAACCCCCATTACGAGACTATTGGGCAGTGCGTTGAACATGGTGCAACAGACGACAGACGACAAACGACAGGACCCTAGGCAGCAGCAACAGCAGCAATTCTCCTTACTGAAGGGTCCTCATCCACGGATCTCGGAGCTGAGCCACCCTTGAGCACGACTCGCTCTTCTCTTCGTAGCCCCCTTGTCTCATGGCGTCTACGTTTCACGTAGGCAGCCAGGCCCCTTTAAGCATATAAATTATTAGAGCCGTTTCAAGGGCCACTTGGAATCCGCCATTGTTGCCAGGCGTATACTTATATATCCGTAGGAGAAATGTTCATATCCCACACCTAAGACGAAGAGAACTAATTCCAGGAACCCACTTCAAAATGCACTCGACGACCCTGCACCTTCGAGGAGACTGCATCTCGCTATTACACAGGAACTTCGCTTGTCAGAACTCGGGAATGTGACGTTAATTCAGTTACTAATTACGTCAGATGGAACTCATTGTGTGAATTGCGAATCTTTACTCGAGTTGAGAACATATCCTTGCAGACGTTTCACCGTCCGTGAAACATCATAACGAGATTTTTGTAAAATCAACTTTGGCATTGTTGGCTGATTGGTGATATTATTTTTTAGTGACACCAGATCGTGATATCTACACAGTGAATTCAGGAAGGTAAGAAGGCTCGTTTTCAGAAGTGAGTTTAAAGAACACTGTTTTCCTGTTTCTTCCGGAGCTTCAAGTCATACAGCTACGAAGATATTGGATGTCTTGGTAATCTTGGAAGTATTTTTAATTACAGCAAACTATGAAGCGGCAACTGTGCCGAAGGAGTAAGATAGAAAACTAAAAAAAAAACTGAACTTTTGACACTTCTGTGTTTTGACACTTCAACTGAACTTTCCACAACTTCTGACACTGAAGTCATACATGTACATAAAATTCAGTGATCAATTTTACGCACATGTGAACCTATGGTTAAAACATTCACTGTGATAGATTTTCTGCTAACACAGACACTGGTGCAGTTACAAAAATACAGTTACTGGATCTCCTTCCTTACCGTTCATTCGTACGAAGCTGACAGCTGCCAAAAAAACAAAGCTCCTCGAATTCGATTATCCAGTTTGAAATAAAAAACTCCCTGGTTATATCATGCATTCTGGTCTCTAGAGAAAAAAGTTAATCGAGCATTGAAAAAGGATAGTTTCGCGTAGGAGATAGGACGTCGGTCAGATATCTCATAAACGACCTGGCACTCGAAGCACACCGCCTCGCAATCATAATTAATTACAATGAGGACAGGCGTAATAATAGATTCGGTACGCTGACAGACCCTTGATGTAGAAAATCTTGTCGGGAAAGAAACCTCGTCGTTGGTGGTATTCACCTTCTCAAGATACAAAAGGAAAGATGCAGAGGAAGAGAGGAAGAGTTTTCTAGTGATCAAAACACGAGAAAGGGAGATGCACATAAATTTGGCTTTAATCTTACAAATTCTGACGGCATGCAGTGGAATGCAGCCGAATGTAATATCCTGCAATCATCGAGTACAATTTAGAGTTGCCGTTAATGATCAGCCGATGCTGAAGCTCTACCTGCATATTCAGATGACCTTCGAGGTTGCTCATAACTTGCTCATGCTGGCTGATAATGGGTGGAGTGGAATTTTCACGAAATTACGACGGTTTCATTTTCATAGCCACTGAAAAAATATTTTTTTATCGGTCTCTTTCTGTACGGAGGCGGTGAAAAAGACTGCTTTTACAACGGAGTTTATCTATGTAATTTTTTGGAAGCTGCGAAGATGTCAATGATCTGTGTTCGGTGTTAGGTTCGCTCAAGGGTCCTCCTGGGCAGAGCAACACAAACACTTATTGTTAGCTTTCCTTGCTACTTCGGTGACCCAGTCCTCCATTTACTAATTTCGTGTGGTACTTGTAAGAACATCTCTTGTATTTCTCTCCGAAAGGTCGGAAACCTGGAAGCCTGACTTACTCAGCTAAAATTAAATCGCGAAGAGTTATTTTCATAAATCTCTACCGATTCAAGGGTGTAGAACAACTCCTGAAAGCTATGACAAATTTACGTTATTTACGATATTTACGTTATAAAGAATTAATTTATGAATGGTGATACAACTTTGTTGTTCATCTTGTGGGAAATCGCTGAGTGGTTTAATTAGGATCGGAGTAAATGAATCTCACATTCCAGAGTGAGCAGGCTTTCGCCCTTCTTACTTCTCTGATCGCTTTTACGATAGGAGTGATTTCGGAAGGGGGATGAGAATCCGTGGATTGAGATATTGGATCTCAAACTGAAATATCATTTTCGTGACGGATAATAGCTGGCTAAAATATACAACTCTGCACCGCATATCATTTTCGGAAGTCTTTACCTGAATACCAACTTGTAAGTAATTAATAGACTGCGGATGTTTATGCAAATTTCGAGTTTCAAAAATGCAGGTGAGACAGGAAAACCTATCTAGGGATTTATTGCACTTAATAAATATTACAACAAATACCATACTTTGGATATTTTAGATATATTTTTATATTATGTTCCTTTTGTATATTTTAGTCGTATTTAATTTGTCATAAATGCATAAAAATCCGCAGTCTAGAAATTAATATTGCCAATTATTATATAAAAAAAATATCACACCAATTTCACAACTTTGTATATCTGCCGTGTCCTTAATTCCTTGCCAAGACTATAATACTGACATCAGCAACGACAATATTTATTCAACTACATTTTCAATAAAATACACGTATAACGCTAATTGCCGAAAAAATACATAAGTTATAAAATATCAAGTTGTCCGATTGTCGTAAAAAAAATACCACAGCGAACGGTTATAATAATCGGAAATTCGGTTTATACCTTCTATCTTACAATCTCGTTAGTGGAATGCAAGGAGTACCGATAATACCCTCATTCCGAATGCACACACGAAAATTCTTGATCTCGGTACGTGATTGTAGCGTTCAGCCTTGAAGAAAGTACGAAGATACTCGTTCGTGTTCGCTTCTACCGGGCTTAATTTACATTTCGTCAACGCCGGCTGTCTTTAGGCAGATGCGAGCACAAATTGGACACTTGGTGTTCCCTTTCTGCGGATCACCTGCTACCTACGTGCAATTACGGCCGATTTCATCGGACTTTGAAAAGTGTCGCGCGATCACGAAGATCTTATGCATGTACCGTGCACATGCGGCCAGATAAGACGCGATCCAAGATCGATCATTATCGTATCGAGTAACTGGGAGATTCTGCGAACGGTGAAAAATTCATAAACCCCTTACCGGTGAAATTTATCGTACATTATTCGATACTGTACACCGAAAACGAATTCATAATAATCCGTTTTTGGAGCATTACAAATTTCAAATTTCATGCCATTTAAATGCAGGCTATTTTATTACATTTATACCGCGAATAACTCTTTACAAACGGATAAAAGTTAAAAGAAAGTGAAAGCCGGAAAGACTCGTGCAATTAATTCTTCATGAGTATAAAGTAATTAAAATTATCAACACTTTCTACCTCTGCAGATACTCAAGATAGATAAATCTAGAACCGATGAACGCTATACTGCAATATTTTAAATGGATAGTTAGTTATAAGGAAGTTTTAGAAATACCTTATTTGATTAAAAGTAATATATCGTTCTTAATCACGAAATAAATGTAATTATCAACAATCTCTACCATACATGAATACTTTAGGCCTTATAAATCTAGAGTTATGAACTATAAATTTTTAATTATTATTATAACTCTTTTAAACGAGTTATATAGATGCAAGAGAGATTCGACGAACTAATGATTTGTCGGTATCTTTATTTTTGAGCAATTTTACAACGCTACTGCAGGAAGCTCGAACGAACGGGAGATGTCCTTGTTAGCGAAGCAATCGTTTATTGGATGGTTGTAATTAAAGGTCATTGAATTTCATGAAGAGGTACGGTCGATCGCTAACGTTCGATCGAGAATCGAGATTGAAGTCTACCGAGCATCTAACAGGATCCACGATACCCGGAAACTTCGATATTATCATTTGCTGTGCAATTTGATGTTGTAAGTGCTTCGTGGCTGTAATAACTGCACAAGTGTATATTTCCTCTTGTATTGCTCGTAAAATGTTTTGTTTCGTACTCTCGAATATCCTATTTGGCGCAATTAAGTTTTTATGCTTTCACAAACTCCCTTCAGTAAACATCTTTTTTTCATTGGCTTTTTAATTTTCGTTTTATACACATCGTTAAAGATTTATCTTATTCTCAAGATTTTGCAAAATTAATAATTCCTTTAACATTTTTTAATGGTAGTATCATATCACTTTTAGTAAAAAAAAGTGTTTTTATTTTTACATTTTTTTTTATAGTTAATACTCTATAGTCCGAATTTCTTGTGGTATCCCAAGTTCAGTTTCACAAAAGTACAATTAGAAAATGATAAAAATAATGTTTTAAATAATGGATTAAACCTGAATTTTACATATTGTTATTGCAATGAATTTCGTAATTTTCACGAGCTAAAGTATTCGAGTCGAAACATTGAACCTATTTTCAAGATATTTACTCCTATTTGAACCTAATATGATACTTTCCAATACTAAAACTCCTAATTTAAACCTGTAACTTCTTCTCAGTAAAAAGATACTCCTATTTTTGTACTTTTAATTCTTAAATGTTGGGTAGTAAAAGGTTCAAATGCGGTTCAATATTTCGACTCGGGACTGGATAGGATGTAAATCCTCAATGGAGGTTGAAATTGACGACCTATTTTGCGCCTTAAGATGGCATAGAGGGAAATGTGTTCCACTTTTAGGCGCTAAATAGGATCTCATTTTACATTGAATTTTGGCCTATTTTTTTACTTTTAATTCCTAAATGTTGGGTAGTAAAAGGTTCATCAAATGAGGTTCAATATTTTGACTCGGGTATTATTTAACAGACTTACAAATTTTACTTTGAAAAATAGAAGCTTAGATATGGTTTGCGTTACACCAAAGTCACAGGAGCCCATAGGAGGTTAAAAAAGAAAACATCGCATCGACTAAGAAATACATCAATTTTTATATAAAACATAATAAAACGTCCCATTCGTTTAAAGTGTAAAAATATTTTCATTTATTGGCGATTGAAAACATTCTTGAAATATTTTATATACGAAGCACGAAGTTGGCGTATAATACCCATGGTATGTCGAGTCAAAATAATCATAGAAGTAAATAACTTGGAAATCATCCTGGCTATCGATATGCACGAAACCTGAGAGTATTCGTGGACGTGAAATTTAAAAAATTTCTATGCTTCTTCCGTCGAACGTACGATGTTATATATGCGAAGAGGCGCGCAAACGAATTTGACTTGCTAACACGATATCCGCCGTCAAAATTCTTTAGAAGTATCGCGTGATGTAGGCAGGTATGTATGTACATACCTGCCAATATTTTCGTATAGTTAATAAAACCTTTCCAAAGTCATTGCCAGTGGATGACTCAAGCATAGGGATTCCATTTCGGTCTTTGAACATATAGCAATTTTTTTTTTAAACCAAAGCGTAAAACCAACCTACGTATAATATTAAATAATTCATAACTTCAAATCATTTATTTTCAAGTATCGTTTATTTCCAATAAAATATTCCAAGATACAATTCATAGTTATATTACCTAAAAAGGATATCCATCTATAATACAAGTATACTTTGTCCATTAGTATATATTTGCTTTCCAGTGTTTGTCGAAACTTTTTCTTCGTACCGTATCCACAGTATTCTGTAGGTTTTTCACTATAGTGACGACACGTTACGGTAATAAAACATAGTTTACTGCGCGATGCAGACTCTTCATCATAAATAATTCCACGTGGCAGTCTACGGGCAGGTATAAATATCAATAATTATTGTCGGAAGGTGTGTTACGTATAGTACCTCGTATGTGCCATCCTAACCAACGGCTTTTACGTAGTGAAGGTAACGAATACCATTCGTTCCTGAGATCAACTCGTGGCTTCTGTCCTAGACAAATATCAATAAGCAAACTCTCATTCCTAAGATCAATATCCATGAGAAACAGTATTCTTGTCAATACCATTAAAATCATCTTACTATTATTTCCAATATGAAAAAGGATTATAGAGAAAAAGAAAGAAATAGATAAACAGATGATTTATGAAATATCTCTTCAATAATCTCACGTTTCTCCTAACATTAAGGTAACGTGATATCTGTTGGACAAGCGATAGATTAACTGGAATCATTTTCACGGTGGTTCAGGTTCATTTATTCGAAAGTCCATGCACCGATACGCTTCGGATGTAGCGTGTGCGTGCCACGAAACGTTTTCCGTGATCCTTGATCCTTGCAACGTCAGTTTCGATACCTCGCTGGTGAGTAATATCCCACGTATTTTACACCGTGGGTCGCTCCTCCTGGCTCGGCTGTGCTGTTTATATGTGCGGTGAACCACACCCAGGGTTTCTAAGCGCCCGTAAATATCCGTCGTCGTGGAGAAACTATCTCTCACAAATTCGAAGGAACTGGCACTAGCCTCGTGAAAGTGTTACCCGGACGATCGGACCACCAACGCTTGCAAAAACTTAACCGTCGTTCCTTCGATGCACGAATGTTCCTGATACGGCGTCCTGGCGCGATAAACTTTAAGGCCCCCTCTGATTTATCGTGCATATGCCCTTATAACGCTAACATATTTCCGATGCACTAAACGAGAGAAGAAAAGTTCAAGGATTTATGGTGGACGCAATTGAGATTAGTAACACATTGCGTGCAATATCGCGTACGTTGGTGCATATTGGTTATTACGATTTAACATCGTCGAGCCAAGAGAGATACAGCGATTTATGAAAGAGATACGCACCTTTGAACTTGTACGACCTTCTTCGAATTCCCTCTGACGATGAGGATTCATGTGCTGGAGCGTAATTGACTTTTAAGTTTAGCATCGATGCTTATATGTAGAAACATATTGCAGGATTTACCGGTACAATAAAGTTTTGCATAAATATTAATATTAGGAATACAAATTAGTTCGGTCCGTTTTTTTGTGGTCAAAAATGCATTTATTTCGGTACAAAGCGATTGAACAGATTAATCAAAGTATTGTCCATCACTGGCTACTACTTTTTCCCACCCCTTAGGCAATTTTCGAATTCCATCTCGAAAAAATGTCTCGTCTTTTGAGGCGATCCAAGTTAGGAGCCAATTTTCGATTTCTGCGAAAGAAGTGAACCGGTGACCTGCCAAATAGTGCTGCATCCGTTGGAACAACCAGTAATCAGAAGGAGCAATGTCCGGTGAATACGGCGGGTGCGGTAAAATATCCCATTTGAGCGTTTTTAAATATTTTTTTACGACTTTTGCGACATGAGGCCGAGCGGTGTTATGCAGAAGAATAACTTTGTCATGTCTTTGCTCGTATTTCGGCCGTTTTTCTCGTAATGCACGGCTGAAACGCATCAATTGTAACCTATACCGATTGCTAGTAATAGAATCGTCAGATTGTAGCAGCTCATAGTGTACAACACCCTTTTGGTCCCACCAGATACACAACATGACCTTTGAATCATGAATATTCGACTTTGGTGTTGATGTTGATGTCGATGGCAACGATTGGGCGGGCATAGTGTAGTATTTTTTTCTTCTTGGGGTTGTCGTAGAATATCCATTTCTCATCCCCAATCACAATCCGATGTAAAAGCTGCACTTTCTTTCCAATTAAAGCAGAAAACTAAAACCTCCCGCAAATGCTGTTTACTTAACACAAAATTTGGCATATTCAACACAGTAAAAAATAAGGTTTTTGTATGAAACTCAAAGCAATACAAACTGAATATGATTGACAGATGTCCAACCGCTCTGGAAGAACTAAAATCAGCTGTCACTATGAAACATTCATAACAGCCAGAGCTATAGTTTGAAAACGGACCGAACTAATTTGTACTCCCAATACATGGGATTACCTTCGATCTTTGTAGCTATGTAAAAATGATACTATTGTTTCACGAGTTTCGGATTCAGCAGGGAAAGAGACGTTCTTCTTTTCAATATGATATATTTGGATGTAGACTCGTTCAAGGATGCAGTATGGAGTAAAATTAAACTTGAGTTTGAGCGATTGAGAGAATTAACAGTATTGAATTAATGAGAATGAAAATTAGCAAAATGAGAGTCGGAAAGAAATGCAAGGTTTCACGGTCTTTGGGAAAAGGAGTGGGAACTGGATGTTTGGGAGTTGAAAGGTCAAAGTATTAAAGTAAGGATTTTAGACTTGGAGCAGCGAATCAAGGATGACTAATGATAGTGGTTAATGAGGATCAATGTACAAAATATTCGTAATGAGGATGTATAAATATTTTTGAACATATTACTAATCCTAGTCGAAGGGGTGACACATTAGAGCCGCCTTTGATTCATTTCTAACATCAGATTTACGACCCGTAAATATAGTATATTTAAATATATGAGTTAAGTACTATGAAAAAAGATGGATTAAGCGTCAAAATATGCGATCAGTTAACTAATTCGTTTATTATAAGATACACGTAAAATATCTACTGCACTGCTGCTCTATAACTTTGCGACATATTTCTAAAAAAGTATGAACCCGTCAATTTGCTACATTATAAGTGACTGTTGCATTTTATATTTTAATGGCTGCACGTCTACGCTGTCACACGTTGCCAGGGGCTGGCAATACTTTTGAAGAATTAATTTAAAAAAAGTTTATCAAAATTAAGAGAAGATCTAATAACATCAAAGACTATAAAAAAACTACGAAGCCAATAGCAATATCCACACTTGTTTACATATGTAATTGATCACACAGAAAGTGTAGTACTGGCCAATAATTTTCGGCAGTAGCATCACACACATATTGTGTGAGCGGCCATTAAAATGTTAATATCGATATTAACTACGAACGATCTTTCGAACGAACATGAAATTATCATTGAAAATAGATGGCCCACTTTATGTCAAAAAGTACCAACATCTCCTTTAGCATCTTCACTCGCAAGCAGATCCAAGATGACCACTCTTAACAATTTGCAGGCCGGCGACACCACAGTGGTGTCGTGCGCAAAATATAAAGAAGAAGATATAAATAAAGAAATATATAAAACAAAAAAATTTTACATTTGTCTACATCTACATATATCCTCGAAGTTTCATGAAAATAGAGGGACAGGATTAAAAATTCAAGAGAACTGACGATGAGATTAGTAAAACATGACGATTGATAACAACAGGAATGATCTGAAACAGTCCTACCGGCGCCAAGCAAACAAATTTTGATAAAACGTGCGGACGGCAAAGTGTTAATACTAAAGTTCCACCCTAAAGGAACAATTAGCGAACCAACAACCACCCAATAAACCCTCCATCCAAAAAGTCGACCAAAGTCCCAGTATTGTAACATGCGAACAGAAAATTTTCCCGAGCACAGTCGGGATCATCGGCCGGAGTCAGTTTGCACTCCAGATGCCTTCTTCTCGGCGCTGGTCGTTCACCGTGGCGCAAAAACTGAGACCATCCATCTCGAGTCGAGACAGCGCCCTTACGAATTCCAGAGACGTACGTGCCGTATAATTAGAACGTAAAAATTTACATTGCCAGCGAGACCACGACTGGTACCACTTCTCTTGGGCGTTCTTAAAAAAAATGGTCCGCAGTGGAGAAAAGAAGAGGCTGCGAAAGGTTACGAAGCTATGGATGAAGGTAAAGGATGTGCAAGAGAAAAAAGAAATGATTTTGTGCTACAAAGTCATCGTACACGGTAACCTGGGAGTTGTAAGTGGTAGAAGGATCCTACCAGGGTTCCGGCAGTTCCCTTCAAAATTCCTACGTATGGTCAGCCCGTATAATTGAAACGTAAAAATTTAGTACTCTTGTGCCACCGTTGCCACGACGAACGTCCATTTCAGCCACACATAATGCAGATGTATCATTAAAAAACGCCAGTGCCCGGTGATGGAGCACTCGTAAAACCATAGAGGGGTTCTGGCTGTGGGATACATTCTGGTACCGTTCGAGGGTATCCAACAGAACTGAGGATAAATCTACCGGCTGGTTCAGGGCCATCGTCAGATATAAGGTTGCCCCGAAGCTATTTTGCAGGTTCATGGACTTTGGAGAGGACCGACTAGACGTTTTCTCGCTTTGAACGACGGTTTAATCGTTTGATTGATGTTGCGGAAAGATTTGAGCTTGTTATACATGAAACCGGTCGGAAGCTTGGTTTTTCTTAATGGTCGTTTTCAGGTTTAATTTATGCACATACATTAAACTATGGTCGTTAATTTTGACGTTGCATCTTACTGCTGCAATTTGATTTAACACGGTTGAAGAAATATGAAGAAATATTGTTTTCTAATTTGTCTTTTTTTTTGGTACGTATCTAGTCTGTTAATGAACTATGGTGAAATGTGATTTGCTGGCTTAATCTACTAGGTAAATTGAAACTTGGATATATTTGTTAAATAATGACCGGGTATGATAGATGGAAATTGTAATAATTCTTCTTGAAGTGAAATCTGCCAAGATTGTGTTTCATAGGAAGATACATTAATCTTGTTGAAAATGCAATAATATTTGATTATATTTCTAGTTTACATGAGTTACAGAAAAATTGGAGTGTTTTCTAGTAATGCGTTTAAATATTTCCATACATTAATATTTATGAGTAATAGTTGTAATTAGCGTGCAACGTGAGTAGAGAATTTAGTGTGAGTGAAGCGCAACGTATGTTTCCATTTCAATCAGTGACGTTCACGTTTTGGTTCACGTATGCTTAACTTAAAGTTAGTCTCGGCGGAAGAAGAAGAGGGAAAAGAGCTCGTAGAATCGGTTTTACGAGCGCACGATAAATTATGATCTGTCAAAACAGGACTACCAAGCACTCGGCACGTTGGCCGTTTTGCCTGGTACCACTTTGGTACAGGTGCATTAGATGCCTGCACTCCCGTTAACAGTGAATGTCTTCTCTTTAGTAATTTTAAATTGAGCATTCAGTAATAATGTCATACATTTCCGAGATAAATCTTGTAAGGTGTACCGTATTCTTTACAATAATAATTAATTTAAATTTACTATTAGCAAGACGTAATAAACGAAATTGAAACCATAATATTTAATTACGGGTGAGAAATTTTTACTTCTTATTGCAAGTATATGGTGTTTTAATTAATACTACAGAAATGTTTGGGTAAAAAGAAACGTTAATTTGAACGTTATTTAACCACGTGTGATGATAATCGGGTCCTTTCAATTTTGATAACAGATTGAGCGCTGCTGTTTTTTTTTGTTCAAATGTAATTAATTAAAAAGAAAAGAAGTATGGGGAGCATATTCCCTGGAAATAATTAGTATTTGTGCACGTTACATCAGCCACACCGAAGCACGAGATCTGTCAATAATTACGGTTTACCATGCTATTGCACCGTAATTCATAAGAGGTATTCAATTAACATTGCTCATTGATTATAGGTTCCGTTGAGTCATACGTAAACCTTCCCGGTTCGTTCTTAACAGAGGCTGTATCACGAGATTTATTTAGCTATGCAAAGTTTCAAGACCAATTCGCCATCTTATAAAACTTATCTCGTCGATACGCATCGGCGATACCATTAAATTTCATTCGATTAATTGATATAAAAGTCAGCCAATTAAAATAGCCAAGTCTCATTGCCATATAATCAACTGCCCATTACATTCTCGCTCGTGTATATTCTTTAAATTATTATACACCTTTTTTAAGCATATGCCAACATTTTATTCGTTCTCATTATCTCACCTCTAAGAGATAATTACGATTGACTCGACTCATTTGTCAATATAAAATCAGTCGCAAATATCGTAAGAGGCTCGTAAATATCAATAAAAAAAAGAAGAAAATAATTGAAACGTTTTAAAAAAAAATATAACTTTCACACATACATACTAATATGTGCAATGCAAGTGCATCAGTCTCATCAACGAATTCTAATCAATACGCACTGATTCCCTGTTTAATTCGCGTGTGACCGCCGGTAAGCATTGCGCGACTCGCCCGTTACCAGTTTTACCGGCTACCCAGGAATCCTGGTCATGGTTAATCGTTAATTAGCACGACGTGTTTTATGGCATCGTGGTACGTTACGACCGCTTTCGCTTCGTCATTTGATTTCTGCCGAAGATTGGTCGATCGAATGACCACCGGATGCCGATCGACAGGATATCCTGCTAGGTAAATTAACCGGCTCGTAGACAGGTCGGTAGAACCGAAAGAGATTACTACGAAAATGGAATTTAATGGTAACGTGACGCGGTGCATGTGCTTCGTAATTGGTGTGTCGGTCGGTCCCCGTCGACGCTGGTAACGCCGATCTAATTGTTCTGCAAAAATATATCCAGACCCATGGATTTATTTAACGACCCTGTTAAATCGCCGTATTCTGCAATTACCGTTGAGCAACATCTGCATAACGCGTTGCACCGGATACACCGTCGATCTTGCGAAGAACAGGATTCGAGGGCAGTGTAAAACGATAGGAGGAAAGTGCTGCTATCAAGTCATTGAGTATTAAGGATCTTGCTGATATTTAACTTCTTTTGAAGAGAAATTATTCAGAAATTTACTTTTCATACGAATTATATCACGAAGCGTTAAAGACGGTGGATGTGTACCGAGAGATGGTTGGTTGGCTTCTTGTTTCAAGGATGATCAGGGGCGATTGATGCGATGGCTGTAACAAGAGCGTCAGCATCAAAGCTAACGAGCTGATGCTGATTCATAGGTGGTTAAGTATCTTCTGTGGATATTTAACGTTTTCACATGTTCGTTATCAGGTACCGGTGTTTGGTTTATGGTGGTATTTTTATTTTGATATCTTAACGGGGGGATTTACGAGCAGATCACTCTGTCTTCTAGTATAGCTAGACGATTGAGGTTGGTTGAAATATATGTTCGATGTAAGATATTTTAGCCAGTCCGATTAAATTTGCATATCTCATTACTCGTGTTGCGGCAGTGCGTAATTTCTTCTGTAAAACGAGCAAAATTGATACTCCCAAATTGAAATACAGTATTCCCTGGTTATATGCACAAGGAGGGGCCCTCGATAACTGCATCGCGACCATCCCCACCACATAGGGGGATCCCCCTCGGCGAGCCGCCACATTCAGCGACGGGGAAGTGTAACATGATACTTTCGGATCGTGTCCATGAGCCAATACTAATCGAAGGACTGAACTTTTCCGTTTTTGATTATTTTTCGTTAAAAACTTCGCTATCGTGTTTGTGACAATTTTGTGATTAAAATGATACCAAACACGACATAATTTGAGCAACATTTACTTAATATTTAAATCGCTTATTTGCTATATAGATAATTCAAACATGTCGTGTTTGGTATCATTTTAATCAGAAAATTGTCACAAATACGTTAACGAAGTTTCCAAAACGAAAAAATTGAAAATGGAAAAGTTCAATCCTCCAATTAGTATTGACACAGCGATATGTTCGGGCCGGTCCCCCTGTACGTTGGGCCTCTCTGTCTCTTCTACTATCTGTCTTTTTCTAAGCTCGGCACTCGGCTCGAGCCGTGAGATAAACACAGTGTTGACATTCAGCTACGACCAGTGCATATAAGTTTTGCACAGGGACTCTATAGCAGTGCATATATAGAGTTTGGTAACTATTCAATGTTTACGAATTTAGAAAGGGGTAAGCAATGGGACAACGTCCTCCCCCCCTCCAGAAGATGAAGGGGTTGATGGAACCGAGACTCGCCTTCGATGCACACGCGATTGACGGCGATGAGTCCGTTTCTACGAACGTTTTAAGGAGCATTCTTTGCTCCATGCACGAGCTGATGAAACAAATTTTTACGATGCCTAAAGTTTGTTAAATGCCTGTGCTATGGAGAGACACGTTCCTCAAAAGGTTTGTACATACATACGAACAGAGTCATCGCTGTCACAGTTTTTATCCTTTATCCTTTGCATCTTCGACGGGGTGGTTTTTCACTGTTTTCCGCTTTTTAAATTCGCGGTCAACTTGAGCTGTATGAAAATACCGAATTGTTATTCACGTCAATAAAAGCACAGCAGTGTCGACAGGTGTGCAATGTTTAAATGCACTGTGCTGTGTTTACGTCGCTGCTCCAATTGAGCGCCGAACTTAGAAAAGACAGTAAGTATAATTCAAACCATATCGTGTTGGGTATCATCTTAATCAGAAAAATTTCACAAACCGGAGGATAAAACTTTTCCATTTTTGATATTCCATTTTTTCGTAAATTTCGATAACGTATTTGTGAAATTTTTCTGATTAAGATGATACCCAATACCATATGCTTTGAATTATACTTACTGTCTTTTCTAAGTTCGGCGCTCAATTGGAGCAGCGACGTAAACACAGCACAGTGCATTTAAACATTGCACACCTGTCGACACTGCTGTGCTTCTATTGACGTGAATAACAATTCGGTATTTTCATACAGCTCAAGTTGACCGCGAATTTAAAAAGCGGAAAACAGTGAAAAACCACCCCGTCGAAGATGCAAAGGATAAAGGATAAAAACTGTGACAGCGATGACTCTGTTCGTATGTATGTACAAACCTTTTGAGGAACGTGTCTCTCCATAGCACAGGCATTTAACAAACTTTAGGCATCGTAAAAATTTGTTTCATCAGCTCGTGCATGGAGCAAAGAATGCTCCTTAAAACGTTCGTAGAAACGGACTCATCGCCGTCAATCGCGTGTGCATCGAAGGCGAGTCTCGGTTCCATCAACCCCTTCATCTTCTGGAGGGGGGGAGGACGTTGTCCCATTGCTTACCCCTTTCTAAATTCGTAAACATTGAATAGTTACCAAACTCTATATATGCACTGCTATAGAGTCCCTGTGCAAAACTTATATGCACTGGTCGTAGCTGAATGTCAACACTGTGTTTATCTCACGGCTCGAGCCGAGTGCCGAGCTTAGAAAAAGACAGATAGTAGAAGAGACAGAGAGGCTCAACGTACAGGGGGACCGGCCCGAACATATCGCTGTGTCAATACTAATTGGAGGATTGAACTTTTCCATTTTCAATTTTTTCGTTTTGGAAACTTCGTTAACGTATTTGTGACAATTTTCTGATTAAAATGATACCAAACACGACATGTTTGAATTATCTATATAGCAAATAAGCGATTTAAATATTAAGTAAATGTTGCTCAAATTATGTCGTGTTTGGTATCATTTTAATCACAAAATTGTCACAAACACGATAGCGAAGTTTTTAACGAAAAATAATCAAAAACGGGAAAGTTCAGTCCTTCGATTAGTATTGGCTCATGGACACGATCGGGCCGGTCCCCCTATAGCTTAGATCTCTCTGTCTCTTCTACTGTCTGTTCTTTTCTAAGTTCACGCTCGGCTGGAGCCAGAACGTAAACACAAAATAGAAACCACCACTTCGTAACTCCACAGTTTCGGCCCCGAATTCTGTGCATATATCCAGGGTTTACTGTATTAGCTTTATGTATTGCGTTAACATTCTGTAGCGATAATTCATATTAAATAATGGTATTTCGAGTACGTGCTCACATTGTAATTCTAATGAAAATTTTCTGTCGATAGATCGAGTGCTAATCAATCCTCCGAGTTGGTATTCGATCTTTTGCTCTTGCTTCCTCTCTTCTTTTCTTGTTCCTCTTATACGTAGGTAAATTCTTCTCTGCGCTAATTTATGTATGTACACACCTCCACCGTGCTTGTCTACCAAGAGACCCTGAGAATTTTTGAGTTTTGCTGACACTATTGGCAGCTGCTTCCGAGGATATGCAAATGTAGTCGATGCCCCTAAAAAAGTCTAAAGTAATTACTTGCAACATGCAAATTAAAAAATATATTTAAAATAATTTATATAGAAATATAGAGCATTGAATAAAATACAAACGGTATTATTTTCAAGAATATTTCATAATCCCTGATGATTTTCAATCAGTCAATAGTAATTAATGTTGCATTTGTTTCTAAATGTATATTAATTAGTATAAATGAATGAAATTAGAAAACAGTGTGAAGCAGAAGGACAAAAATAGTTGACGTAGTTACTAGAAATCGCGTGAAATTGTAAAATTTGTATAACTTCCTTAAAAGAATTTTGTTAAAATTTAGTATAGGGAATATTAGTAGAAATAATATTAACCCTTTGGCCTACAATTTTTTTTCTGACTCATTGTCAGCGTGAAATGATTCAAATTAATTCTTACAATCAAAAGTTGTCACTGGTTTCTGATATTTCGTATAATTGAAAGTAATATTAACAGTATAGAAATCATGAGACTATTTTGCGACGGACTGATATTTTCAATTCAACCCTCTATGGGCCCTGGTAATTTTGAAGTAACACAAAACAAATCTAAGCTTGTACTTTTCAAAATCGATTTTTTAGATTCCTCAAATATTTCAACTTAGCTCTTCAAAACCATGGAATTCTTTACAATTCAACGTTACAAAATCAAGTAAAATTTATTATTTATAATAGTACTTTTATTATTTTCTAATGTGCTATCGTGCAAGTAATCTTCAGATGTCACACAAAATTCAGCCCATAGAGGGTTGATAGTTTTTGAAAGTTCTTACTCGATTTTCCGCCCCACGAGTGTCACACGTTGTTGTAGGATAAGGGGTTAATGCCATTAAATTATTAAGTTAAACGAAACTAGAACGTTGTTACACTCACGTACAAGGTAACTATCATCGTTCTATTTCATTTTTGTCTTTATGACTGCGATAGCCTCCATTGTGGCAGAAATAATGAAAAAGTAAGAGGATCGACGTGGCGTTAACGCGTATCTGCTGTGATCCACGTGGACTTTATTGACTATTGCCACGGAGCTTTCGTACGGTCATAAATTACTGTAAAAAACGATCATACGCTCGGAGTTATCTACGCGGAACGCACCTAGCAAATAGCGCACCATACTCAAGTACACCAGTCGGGAAAAAGAGACGGTTAGAGAAAGATAGAAAGAGTACGGAATATCAGATAAGTCGGAATGAATTGCCCGGCGCAAAGTCACCGATTGTCATAGATCTCATTGCTGATTGTTGCGAGCTTTCAGTGTTCGAGCGCGCACATTTGATACCGTGGTTGCACGCAACGTTATATGAATACATACCGTGCTATGCTCGGACATTTCGTTTGTAAAATCAACGAACAATGGACGTGTCGATGGCGATACGGCATATCATGAGATATAGTTTGATTATTTTATCCCTTGACTTTGTGGATTTCAAAGATTTACCCGTTCTCATGAATTACGAGGCAGATTGTAGTTAGCTGTGAAGCTCACTGGTAGCCGTAATTACTGTTCAGACTGATAGACTCGATAGTAATTGTCGGTAATATCGATCTATTCTCATAATGCATTTGCCGTGTACAAGGATTTCATTGAAGATCGACATTGCAACTTGCAGTAGTAACGATTAATGGATATAAGTAACGCTACTAATGATATCCGCGCAGTGCTATGAGATAATTGAAATACATCATCGACAATTACAGTTCTTCGATTATTGTATTCTGTGTAGTGGGTTGTAGCATTTTATTTTTGATGATATTACTGCCGCGTTCGGAGTTTTAGCAAATTTCAAATAACATCGTTGCGAAATGCGGACCTTTAGTGATTCTGGACAATTCTCATGATTTTGCAAACATACGGGCGTTTTATGGGTTTTAATCTCTTATCCTACAACAAGGTGCAATACTGGTGGCGCAGTAAATGGCATAGATCATTTTACATTCTTTCAAAATCTATTAATATTAGAATTACCGGCGTTAAATCTACTATATTTCGTTATATAAAGCAAGTACTTTGGACAAAGAGGAACCAGGACGTGGTAGTGATGATTGATTTGCTAATTTGAATTTGATGAGATAAACGTAGAATATCTAATCAACAACCTTGCTATAAACTTGAAGAATTTATAGAAACAATTGGGGACCAACTATTTTCACTTTCTTGGTAGTTCTTGTGTTAAATTGAAAACAACAGTTGATCATGTAACGGTTAAATTATTTCTGTACTATTAATACTGCGTTCAGTTAGATGAAATATCAAAAATGAGTGAGGAATTTTCATGTAAGGAAGTAATTCTGAATTATTGCGAGTTCGGCCACAAAAGAAGTCGTAGATCACGAGGTTAAAAGGTTTCAAAAAGACGATCGCTTTTCCCATGACTTCCGTCGAGGTCTTCAAAATATGTTTTAAAGGAAAAGCGATACGAAATCAGAAATGAGTTAAATTTCCCGTTTTGTCCCTGAATCACGATTAGCCATTTTTTGAATATAATATTTTACACAATAGAGAATATGCATGTATTTTTTTATATTTTTAATTCACCTTTTACATCGTTATAACATACTAAAAAATATAAATACTGTTACAAATGCTCAATTTTTTTTTTAAATAATATTTAAAACATTGCTTAAATTTGAACTGTTTGAACGCTGCCATTTTTCGCGGGCTTTGAATGACGTCACAAGCCACGTCCAGTGTTTGTTTACTATGAGATTAACAGTTACTTTTGGTTATTTTATACAGATTTTTAGTTTTAATAGCTATTCAGACCATGAAAACAGCTAAAAACCCGTTTTATAGATATTGTCTTGTACCAATGTGCAAGAAGATTATTATAAGTACACCCGATAAAATGTTTTTCCTGTTCCAAAAGATGCGAAAACGCGAAAACATCTAAATTGATATCTACTTCTCTATCAAATAGTTTTTTTTTCAAAATTTACGAAAGATCAATTTGATTTGAGTGAATGTTAATAACACTACGTGTAATTACTTATAAATTATTATAACAGGAGCAGCAGCTTTAATGTTCGAAGATTATTTATAAGTTATGTTTAAGTAAGTACTGCTGGGTGCATTTATGAATAAAAACCTGTATAATAAATTATGATATATCATGTATTATAACAATTAAAAAAAATTAAACTCCTTTGATCTCAGCGGACGTAAAATCTGGATTTGATGCAAAATATGCTGTCATCATGAATGTATCTATTTTTGGTAGATTTTTCCGATTGTGCTTTGACAAAACCGCTTTCGGTCATCGTCCTAGATGATTTAATGCCAACAGAAATTGCACTAGCTAATGGAAAACACTACAAAAACACAAATAAAAACAATTTTTCTTTGAAACACAATATAAACAGCAACGCCGATAAATCCGAAAACGTCGTATGTGACGTCACGTTTCGATGCGACCAATAGTGATGCGTTTCGCAAATTTGAATCTTGCTCGCTTGTTTTGCATTTTTAATTAATATTTTATGCAATTAAAAACAAACTAAATAAGGAACTAATGGTTTAAATACAATGTTAGGACAATATAGATTCGGGGAAAGAAAAATCAATTAAAACCAAATGCATATTCCCTATTACGTCGGTATCCAATACGATAATCACCGTTCATTATATTTCCAGAAAAAATGTTATAGCTTGAGTTTTGTACGAAAATAAATCGAATCGAAAGCAGTCGAGTATTAAACGTCGTATAAGATTAAACGAATTCCCATGCGCAAAGTCACCGACCGTCAGAGATAAGATTGGTAATTGTAAGGAGCTTTCAGTGGCCGTACGCGGTGCATTTGATACGGAACTGGCACGCAAGGTAACACGAATACCTGCAAGGAGGAATATTTCGTTAGTGAAAAGCGAACAATGAAACGATCGTCTCGGCAGCGACGCTCGCTATCAGATATGCCCGAAGAACTTTATTACTCGGCATTATGAATCGCGAGCTTCCTGTAAAAATACACGATAGATATGTACCGTATTCGGTATACACTCGCGAAAGGTTATCGCTGCTACAAGAACACAATACGAGACATCAGATAAAGACTGTGGTATATGTATCGTGTGTGTCTTGATTATCATACATCTCGCTGAAGATGTACCATCTTCATTACGACTGGAACTTGTAACTGGTACGTTCTTTGATTTCCTATTGAAAGTATTATGTGTACGTTGAGATTGTTACATTTATTAGTTTCGTGTTACGTGTTGTTATGTTGCAATCTTTTTTTAATACATTGATAATTTTTCTGCAATCGGTTTGAAATGATGTGTTAATGGTTTTCATACGTTAAGCGCTGTACCGGTCCTTAGGGACCGGGCGTTGACTTTACGTTTATGTTGAAGCTGATCAATGGAAATGAACAATTAGTTTTTTACCTAAGTTGCGTCGTCGCGCCTGACCGAGCCATAATTAGTGGCTTTAAGAAAGAAATCGAACGTTTTATCAAAATTAATGTAGTTTATTAAAACATATCGAAAGATACCTTTCCTATTAAAGGACCTAAACGGAAAGTGTAGTACCGGTCTCTAAGAACGGGGTGGTGTCTAGCGTGTTAACCATTTGAAGACGAAAATTTGATTATAGTTTGTCGGTGCATATATGAACGGTTAAAGTTGAAAAATTGAAGTAAAACTGTTGAAAGATTTTTATACAAATAGTAAATTTCAACTTCTTTTGAATAACAGTCTAATTTTTCGATAAAAAAGTGTTCGTTTCATCGACAAACAAATGATTGTTTCTCAATATTTAAAAAATGTATTATGTTCCAATTTTAAGTTAAACAAAATTTTTAGTTCACGTAAATTTATTGAAGATTAATGTGTCTTGTTAATATTTGAATAGCAGGATTACAGGTTTGGAATAATGTAACTGGTGTGTATATAATTACAACGTTCCTGTCGTGCTTAATTGACGTTCGATGCAATTAAAACTTATTTTTTATCACGATAGAAAGTAATAACCGCGTGTGAAGCTACAAACGTTGTATCTAAAATTCAACGATAACCGATTCGTGTTTCACAAAACACCACTGTTATTTTATTACGCCATTCGACAAAACGATTTTATATTGTTGCATGTAAAATTAACACGCAACGCGATTGCAGTCCTTGTAACGTGATACATGGAGTTGTATGAATTACGCAAACCACATCGTTGCACAGTTGAAATTTGTCAAACGTATCGTTGCAATTCTCTACCCGACTGCTACTATACGTTTTTCTATAAATTATACATGTCTCACGTAAATTTATCTCTGCATACATCGTTTAAATTGTGTCACTCAAAGTAAATAAATGGAAGGAATATACGTCCTTTGAAAAGTATAATTATAGCTATTTTGAAATGCGAATATTCAATAGTATCTGACATCATCATAAAGGATGGCCAGAATTGAACAATAGTCGATGGAATTTTCTTTTGTTATGCTTTGCTTGTCATTTCAAATACAATTCGTTCGATAATAATAATCTACAAATACACCTATGGTTTCAATAATTTAACTAATTTTAGATTTCCATAGTTCCTGGTATAAATATCGTCATAATTAATTACAATGGAAAATGTAATTCCTTCATTAAATTTCCTGACTGGTTACAATCCATACAGCGGGAATTCAATTAAAGGATATTGTATTTATAAATCTATTTATTTCTTGATTTTGTGTGTAAACAATGTAGACGGAAATCGGATGAATTCAACGTGAAAACAGACCATTATTACGTACATTTCAGTGAGGATTCTGATTCATCGAAACTCATTATGCATTAACACATTACACGAATTACTAGAATATGCCGCATCTTTTTGTTGTTAATAATTCTTCTAGAATTTCTGCCGGGAGAAAATGCCGCGAGAAATCGTAACGAACCGTAACCCGCATCCGCGCATCTTCAGTGATCGATCACCATCCCCGATGATCACGGAGTTATGCGAAGGACGTTGATTTACCACTAGACCGTCGTGAATGTGGTATACTGTTGTATTCTCTATCTCATTTGACCGTCAAGATTTAACCGGATTCGCGATGAAGATATGCCTTGGTAATTCGTGTGTACAATGTAGTTACGTACTTCTATGCATTTTGTGCATAACGTGTCGCCGTGCCAGGAGATGTAAATACTTCTTAACGAGAGCAAATATAATAAAAATTAGTTTAATCGTTTAGTCATACTTGGAGTAAATGATTTTTGATGTTTTTTTCCCAATTTGTTGTCAGAAATTAATTTGGTAACATATTTTCCTGTTAGATATTCGTTTAAGGGATAGCAGTGATCAGAGATTGTTGGATACCGTTGATTTGGTATTTTAATTACATGTTTGTGTCTGATAGACTTCTTCTAATTTAATTTTGTTAATTGAAATGAATATCGTACAATGTTCTACTGTTAGATGTTAATTCTTTACTAACGATGCAGGCGGCACTCGACTTTCGCACGTAATTGATTCCTGAAAATGTGTGCGAATGTTGAATATTCGAAAGTGGAGGGATATAGGAAAAATATTAAAAATTGTATGTTAATGTTTCTTGGTGAATTTGAGATTCTCTAACATCTAGTAGGTAATACTAGAAACAATATTACAATGTTAAAAAACCTCTAACAGGTAATGTGTGAGTGAACGCGAGCTACAGCACTCCGTGACAGTGACTGCATGGAAACATTTTTTCAAATAGCGAGAAATATCTTTACAAAATTGAATTTTTAAAAACATGTGAAATAGCGAATTGTGGGAAAGTTGAATGTGCGAAATTCGAGGGCCACCTGTATGAGCAACTTTGGGTACCTTAACTACACATTCAAAATAGTTATTGTATTTCAAAATAAAAATATTCTTTCACAGTGTAGAAATGGAATCGGGAAACTAAAATATAATTTGTTGTATTAATCACATTTATATATGTTCAAATTGCGCCTTCTTCGTCGATGAGGCGTTGTCGAGGATGATCCCAAACTTTTTCTTATTTACTTACTTCTTTCTTTTACAATCCAATATGGTGTATTTCTTTTTGTGCATTTGTGATGATAAATAGTAAAAAAGATGTACGAGATGTGTTTTCTTAGTATTAAAATACAACAATATAATAGGAAAGTTATATTACAGTTACAATATATTACATTCTCTAATATTGTGAAAAATGTGAAAAAAATGTAAGTACTTAAATAAGTAAATTTTACGTGCAAGAAGATAAATAGGAAAGCGGTATACTATACTTTATTAGAGAAAAAAGAAGGATGTCTTTATTTGCATACTCTACTGAGGGTTTCGTTGAAGAAGAAGATGTAGAACTCGGTATCCAGATTCGAAAATACGAGTCACGAGTTCGGATGGAATCTGTAGTTCACACCTTGGTGATCTTTCTCCGCAGATCCTTCTTCTCGTTCTCTTTGAGAGAAGAAAACAAGCCGACTCCATTCACCGTTGGTTCACGGTCGCGGTCTTTCTACTCGCGCGGATCTAAAGGGGAATCCTTGATGGAAAGTGAAGAATGTGGACGAAGAGCCGGCTGAAAGTCAATCGTGACTGCAATATGAACAATTCTTTACCTTGATTAACCTTTCGGAGCCCTCCTCCAATTTTCCATTCTCATCATTTCTCTCGACCTTAGAAACAATTCTGTAATACTCGAGATGCATTCCCACGATTGCACGTTAATCGGTCGATAAACACACAAATACGATGGAAGTTGAACAACAGATTCTTGTGTAACTTTTAACGGTTACCGTATATTATACAGTAATTAACGATAGAATTGCCGACGATTAATTCAAGGTATTAAGACGTCCTAAATAAATGTGTCAGAAGGAATGAATTGATGGAAACAAATCAATCGACTTAATTGCCAGCACTCTAAAAGATAAGCGTAGAAAATTAATGATCGGACAGGTTTAAGGTGTTTCAGAGATATTGAAAAAATGTTAAGAACGTGCCATCTTAATTATCTTGGTGAATATACTGTTAAAAGCGGGAAATGAAAGTTGAATATGTGGCAATTAAATTTTAAACTATTCTATAAGTATATCATTTAGCCACTTTGATTAGGAACTTGCCAAAAATTATCTAAAATAAATGAATAATTGTCGCCAATCGTTAATAAAAACTGGCGAAATTATGATAACAATGACGGACAGATTTCTATTCCAAGTTATGTGTAATAAGGTAATATCAATCTCATCACCAAACTCCTCCACATTCACTTAATATCAGGCAGTCGAAATGAAAAATATAATGCCAAACAGCAATATATGCTACACGAAAAACTGTGGGTAAAACAAAGCACGCACAGACATACAATTAAAAAGGGGTGAAGGACAAAATATTACGATCTAGGATTCCACCCTCTCAAAAATTCTTCTTTAACGAAAGGCAAAAGCGCGCTCAAATAACAATACAAAACAAAGACTCCCTCCGGCAGAAATGATACACCAAAAGGTTAAAGCGAAACGTTATACGCTGTGCACGTTTCGGGTAGCGTTTCCTGTTCTACAAAGGAAAACGAGTGTACGGATGGGTAGAGAGTACGAGAGCAGACGGCAAGAACAACGATACAGGTAGATTTCTCCCCGTTCTTGGCGCCGGTTGCTCGAAATTACCCCGTAATCGTTGCAAAAGAGAAGAAAAAGATGAAGGAAATTCTTCGTTCTCTTTTTCTCTCTATATGTGTTTCTCTGTCTTAGTTTCTCTTTGTAGTTGTACCAGTCGCATCAGAAGCAATGACAGAGGAAAAGGCAAACGAAAAAAAGAGCTTTGAGTCCTTCGAACTTGGCCCTTCTCTCAGCGGCATTCCGTGATACCCCAGTGTTTGATTTATGTTGCGTATTTATGCCGAGCATTCGCACAACTCGGAATGACAGGATAAAGGGAGGAGGAAAGAGAGTCTACTGCCTACTCTACCATTGTCCAATGATTTACACCCGTTCTCTATTATCGTGCAAAGATTTCTGCCAAAGTTGTCGTCTTTGGTCGGGCATCGAATAGGAACGAAGGAAGAAAAAGAGACATGGAGGAAGAGGAAGAGTTGTTCGAAGGAGATCGGGGGGATCGTTGTGAAATCGGCACGGAAAAGCACCCTGGGGCCGTCTTGTTGAGCGATTATGACTTTAAATGGTCTCTAAAGAGGTCCTAATGGCGTAATTATACGGAGCGTGCTTTATGGAAATTATATTTAAATGCGCTCACGAAACGCCTTCTGATTTTCACCGTTTTCACTCTATTCGCAATTAGTTATCGTGATTTTGCATGGACGTTCTCTTCATTGCTTATCTATTTTTCGCACGATGAGAAAAAAACTTTCGATGTGCCCAAGTTCGGTGAAAGATGCTTGCAAGAATGAATTTTCTTCTGGAGATGGTTGTAGAAGTATACATGGTTTTAAGTTTGATATACTTGTACGTTATGGTTTTGTAGTTCCACATCAATTAATATGAGTATACCGTTACGATAAAACGAAGCTGTCTGCGGTGGTTGAATCGATTAATGAATGAATTCTACTAGACATCGATCATCGAGAATCGAACATTGTATCAACGACAACAGATTATAACATAACATTTGAATATTCGTGAGTATCTTTCAGACTATGGCGCGGAGAAGAAGCTCGAATCCCTGGTCTATTTGAATATGGTAGAATTTGGAACTTTTGTAAATAAATAATGTCGTGTAGTCCCGGTGCAACAATACTGTTTAAATGTTATCGACCGTGTGTTTCGAATCCACGAATTTCCAAATTGTCTGTACATTTAATATATAATGTCCTTAAATGATTCAATTACAGTTCCATTCGATTTCATTTGCAAAGAGAAATGTGCCCGTTATTTAGAAAACGAATTTGCGGTGAACTTAGCCGACATAAAACAGATTAGCGTGTTTCGATAGGATGTAGATACTGAAAAGAGTGCAGCGATCCCTTTCATTCCGCTTTAATGGAGAGAGGTAAAAATTAAAATCCGCAAAATGAAAATGGTCGACGAATCGAGGACAAAAAGACTCGTGGCCATTAAGAGCACGAGTCACAGGATCGATAGATAAAAGCGTAAAAGGGAAAATGAAGGAGAAAAGAGAAAGAGAGGATAGGAGAGAGACACGGGGAAAAAGAGAGAGAGGAAAAGAGAGAAAGGTAGACCAAGGGAAAGGGGAAAGCGGAGAGAGAGGTAAAACGGTGTTCGCTAATTGGTGGCACTAATTAGTGCCGAGGTATCGTCTCGAAATCCCACTCTCATACACCTGTAGGTTTATACGCTGCAATGAACGGACGAAATTTCCACGTTAATAATCTACCGTGTAATACAGAGGCGCAAGGTATTACCGCATAAACGTGCATTCGAAAACGTTGTTCCACTCCTATGCGTTCGCGGGTAATTAGTCGTTCGCCCGTTTCTCACTCCCTGTGCTTCGGTGCTCACTTACCACGGCTATGAGACGAGCGGGTAATTAGCTTTGTGAGCCAGAAAGGAAGATTTTCCCCGTGTCGGAAGACCCCTCACGAAAGACGAACGAATATTTCGCGATATCGTATTTAACGTTTATCCAACGTTCGCGATTAATTAGTATTAATTCAACGAGGTATCAGAGCCCGCGAGGCTATCCGATGTGCAAATGTCAATGATTCTCGACGAATCCTTTGAGTTGCTCTAATTATTTTAAAAGGAGAAAGCATCTTAATGAAGGGGGATTAAAATTTGCGAATGTACGATATTTCTCCCCTTGAGCTTAATTAATCCCTTGTCTTACGATTTCTTTTGTGACCTAACGTGTAATAATTCAGAGTTAATTGTTGGAATAATAATCTATCACTGATTTCCGATATACAGGCGGCCCTTGACTTTCACACATAATTAGTTCCTGAAAATGTGTGCGAATGTTGAATGTTCGAAAGTAGAGAGATATAGAAAAACTATTAACCCTTTGCACTCCTATGTCAAGCTACACTCGACACAGCTTTTTGTGACACTTAATGTTTCATATACTAATTATCGACTCTTCGAAATCATAAATAATTTTGCATTTCAACAGGAATACACCGCAGTATCTACAATTGTTCCTAGTATTAAATAAAAACGAACAATCAACAGTAGACAATTTTCCGAGATTATACCTATTTGCTTATCTGACAAAAAGTTAATAAAATAATTCGGAGCGCAAAGAGTTAATAATTCTATGGTAATGTGGTTTCTTTATGAGCTTGAGATTCCCTAACATCTAATAGTTAATACTAGAAACGATATTACAATGTTAGAAAACTTCTAATAGGCAATGTGTGAGTGGGCGCGATCTACAGCATTCCTTGACAGGAAGCAAAGAGTGTTTGATATAGGGACGGAAATCTTTAAAAAATTGAATTTTTAAAACGTACGAAATAGCGAATTTTGCGAAAGTCGAGGGCCGCCTGTATTGGTATAAGTTAACGCAATATTAATATAGCATAGAACTACTTTCAACGTCGCCTGTCTTACTGATATTTCCAATTTAACAGTTATTGGAAAACTTATAAATTTTCGATTCCATTTCCCGTGTCACGTGTGTCACACGACATTGTAGGGCAAGGGGTTAATAAGTAGTCGATGAATATAAGGAGGAAGAGTACTTAAAGGAAGTCAGGAATAGAAGGATAATAGAAATATTACGAATTACTCCACGTACGACACGTGAATCGTGTCATTAAAAAGAATGATCTAATTGCGTGACACAGTGAATGGGTTACATCGCGGTACAAGGAGATGTTTGATTTAACGGAAGTCGATTAGCAACAAAGAGATGAATCACGATCGGCAATCTCCTTTTGCGGTCAGATCGACACGTGTTACCTGAATGCAAACGTATGTATCTGCCGGTTGCAAGTGAACAATAAGTTAATAGGTGCGCTCACGTTTCGTGGGCATTTCTTGGGAAAACTTTTACGTCTAACAATGGCATAAAGAACTGAGTCATCGTTGATCACGAATTGCGCCGGTAACTAATATATTTATCACGATCCAAGTCCATTAAAGGTCGCCTAGCACAACAGTGGCAGTGATCATGATCCCCGATCCCTCGAGCTGCATCGCACCGACACGTGTTACTTTCGAAGAATTATACGCAGTTGTGGATTTAATTGGATAGTGATACATTATGGCTAGTTGTTGCGTTTCTCGGAAAGACCAAACGGCTAACACTAGGATCGAATGTCATCGACTAGTACGTTGATTTTTCGTAGCTGATCATAGTTGTGTTGTGTATAAAGGTAAGTTGTAAGAGAGCATTATTAAATATGCCGCGGTGAAGTCGGCCGATTTATGAGATACGAACTGGGGATTAGAAACACGTGATCTATCGATAGTGAATAAAGAGGTATTCGCTTGAAAAGAAATCGAATAGCGCTATCGGGATCGATGATCTCCTTTCTAGGTGGTTCGACTAACCAGAACAGCATACGTTTCCTGTTTTTTTAAATTTTTTTTTGTTCTCTTTAGTATCAGTTTATGGTAGTGTTGTAAACGCATTTGCGGGTTTGTTAACATTACCAGGGTTGGCTTTTCTTAGTGGCTCGATGTCCATTGTAATTGTATCTCTATTATGAATAACGGGCAATTTTAATGATCAGCCGAGGATAGAGACAGGAGTAAAGAGACAATTGTACCGGTGATTCTGTCGGGCTTGTTCCTTCGGCATATGTTTATTAGAACCGCTCGTGTATCGGAGAATAAGGTCTCCTGAATGAATTATTACTATTACAGAAGATATCAGATATGTGCAGTGGAAAGGGCATTCTGAAATATTAAAACGTCAATCTTAATGACGTTGGAACAAATTAGAGGATTGATTTCTTAAAGCGCAAATTTTATGATATTTAAAATATTCAATTTTTTTACGTTCGATTGGCAATTTTCTATCTTCTTTCAAATTCGTTTGCCATGGAAGCGAACGAAAGAAAAACAGCCTTATCATTCTGTATATTGTCTCTATATTTCTATCACTCAAATAAGGATCAAATACATTATAGAAGAAAGAGGAGCATACGTTTTTTGACCCCTTACCCTACGATTTCTTTCATGACCGAATGTGCAATAACACAGAAGTATTTGTTAGAACAATAATTTATCCCTGAATTTCGATATATCATATAACTTAATGCAATATTAATAGCATAAAACAAATTTTACCGACGCCTAAACAATAGATATTTGTAATGTTACAGTTTTCGGAAAAGTCAAACTTTTTTTTCAATTTACCGCACCATAAATGCCATACTTCATTGTAGGGCAATGACTTAAATACTTAGCAAACAAGATACTAATATATGAAATGCTGTATATAAAATAAAAAATTCAAAGCATCATTAAATTGTCAATCAAAAGAATGACACAATTGGTCATCGTCGAAGAGAGATATTTCTGTTAAAATAGAAGTCACCGAGTGTTGTTCAAACCGATCACGATCGATGATCTCCTTTCCAGATATCTCCTCGGGCTGAAACAACACGTGTTGCTCTTAACTCTCTACCAAGATCCATATGTGCGACTGCATTTGCATATTATAACGATATCGATATGGTAGCACGTTAATACCACTGTCGTATCTCTCGCCGTATAAGCCACGCACACCTGCGCTCACCTTTGCACGGTGTTCTGGCATCCGGCGATTGTCTGTTTGCCGTCTTTCTTTCCTTTCTTTCCCTTTTCCTTCTCTCCACACCCTATTCTCTTTTTCTCTAAGATAATCGTTTTAGTGTTCTAGTTTTTAATCATTTCTTTTCTATAGTTGATAAATATAGTATTAAGGATGACTAATCAAATGATACAATTATGAACCGAGCATTTATTTCTTAGGAAGAAATTAAGCTTGGAATGAAAAAAGGTTTGTAGGAAATTTGATTTGATTTGTTGCACATAGAATATAGCAATATCTAGGAAAATCACAATGTGTTTTTTGTATCTTGTACGAGATTTTTATCTAGCTTCATTATTAGTTACACGAAGATTTTTTCTTAACTAACTACCTACAATTAGTCACTTTGCACATTAACTTCATATGATCGTTTTATTTTCTTCTTTGTGAGTTTGTACAACCATTAAAAAAATGTAAATGATTATATATATAAATAATACCGTTAGATTCCATTTACAGTTTTAAGATTAATTCTATGAGCAACGAGAGCAATTATTTCCTCTTCAGAGACCGAGAAGTACGACGTCTACGGCGTGTTATCAAAACAAACTCGGCGGAGCTCCGCGACCGTACCCTTCAGGTATTTATCCTTTCCAGGAATTTTGACAATAAGTGATTTCGATGCTCGCCTCGCTATCAGTTCCCCCGCGACCGTCGACGAGTAACCAGTGGTCCGTGATCGGGTTTAAATATTTTTGCCTATTAGTGTGCGTATAATAATTTCGAAGACGATATACCTATTTTGCGGGCTACTTGGTGATTCATCCTCATAGTGGTTTCAACCCTTAGCTGCTGGTAGTACGTCTGCCGTCAGTCACCGAAACAGTTTCATCGTAAGTCTACTCCCAGCTAATGAAGCAAAAAGTCAACACGTTTCTGAGGTATCAATAATTCTTATTACGATTTTAATAGTTATGTTTGAAGTTCGGTTACACACTTTGTTTTTAACCCATTCGAGACCGATTGCATACCTGGTATGCAATTGATTTCCGAGGCTATAAGACCGATTGCATGCCAGGTGTGCAATAGTAGTAATGAGCAATTATCAGTTATTCTGATTGTGAGTAAAGTAGTCGTCGAATTGAGACTTTTTTTTGGTATGCAATGATCTTATTTATTCGAATTCACTTACGAATTTGGTGATTTCCATAGTAAACAAGTTTGTTTATTCAAAATGAACAATATAAAGAAGAAAGTAGTTTCGCTCCAGGGGACAGTGTTCGAAAAAAATCGCTGTCACGAATGGGTTAATTGAATGCGACCGCAAAGGGGTAAATATACTAACCCGTAAGTATATAAGAAGAACTTCTAGTAAAAAAGGTAAAGCGGCTTGCCTAATTTTTCTGTATCCACGCCCACAATATGGCTGCTAAATGTTAGTTTAACAGTTTCAAGAAGTGTAGCCCCTAGCAACAAAAAGACAGACTTTCGATTTCTTACAAATTCCCCCTTCTGCCTAATAACGCCCCCGTCTTCATTGACCATTTAAATGCCGATTTTTATTGAACTTACTGCAGGTCTTGAAGGAATATTTAACATGTATTTTTTAAGGTCGCGAAAGGGACTCCATTTACAACGAAATCTATGTAATTTTTCGGAGTCTACGATGACGTCAATAATCTACTTTCGGTTCCAGGTTCGATCAAGGGCCCCCCTTGGGAGAGGAACATAAACACTTGCGCTTTTCTTACTAGTTCGGTGACCCAGTCCTTCATTTTCTAATGTCTTGTAGCACTAATAAGGATATCTCGTGCATTTATGTTCAAAAGGTCGAAGCCCAACTTATTCAGCTAAAATTCAAAGACATAATTAACCTGTTGCCGCACACTTTTAATTTGACGAAAGTGTTCAGAAACACACACGAAAATATTTCGAACTTTTAAAGCATGAAAAATCGCACAAAAAGAACAATTGATATGTAATCTGGAATGTTACATCTTTTTTTCGGTGTATTACCGAGTAATTAACAAATAAATACATTAGTACAAAAATGTGCAGGACGGCTATAGCCGTCATTTGCGGCAATGTGTTAAAAGTTAATTTGCATGAAAACGGTTCATTTCTTACTCATGATTCCTCTCACAACCAGATATTTTACCTAAGTAACGAGAGGAATGCAATGAACTAATTAAAAAAATGTGCTCCTCTCTCGCGAATTTTGTGGCGTCTTCTACACAAATCGCTAACGATCCAAGGGTATAGAATAACCTCTGAAAGTCATGACAAATAATTTTCAAACAACCTATACGAGCAAAAGATGTAACCCTTGGACAAAAAAATGTCATGACACCATTGGATAGTTTGATTCATAGCCGTTCTTTCTACGATCCACGAATATCGGCGTATAGGAAAACAGCAACGAGTGACATTTTAACGAACATGCCGGGAATGTTGACAGTAATTGATTTACAAGTACCGCCGCTCCCGATGATTTATCGGCGGTATAGTTTCCGTGATATGTTTACGACGATACACGATCAGCATACGGTTTGTGCAAGATCGTTAATAGTAGATATTTTTAATCACGGAAAAGGAATCGTGTCTACGATAAAGTTTCAACTATATACGTCTCAATGATCTCGTCCGAATCCATGCATAATTACTCGTAAATTACAACGGCAACAACACTGCCGAGAGCTTTCCAGAACAGATATCAGGCTGTTGTGTATTTGCGGTTAGTAATACAATCGATTAAGATGTATGCATATATAGTGATTAACGATACGAGATAACTCGTTGCGGTGTGCTTAAAATTTTCACCGCGGTCACAATAGTTAATCGCTTATATTGCTGTAATTGCACTGTCTCCATTGCCGGATTGCAGTTTCAGGAATGGCGTCACTGGGAAAGTATAACGATATTATCGCAGTAATTACTCCAGCCTGATAATGGTACTCGTCCAATAGACAGTTATGGCACTATATTACGATTCGCATTGTTGATAGATATAAAGTGCCCATATTCGAGTACAATCCTGTTAGCTTTCCTGACAGCAATTTTTATTAACTTCTTACAATTTATAGTCGAGTTGCATTCCACGTGGGTGTCTGTCGTAATTAATTTTTTGTAGAATTTATTTTAGTGTTAGAATTTTACAACGACTTTCTATATTCAATTGAAGCGTACTTTGATACTTTTAGAAATTTCTTAGCGAAGGTTCCGACTCCTGTGGGTACTGTCCTTGCAAAGGGTTAAATAAAGTTGCTTGATCTCACATATGCAGAAATATCTTAAAGTAAAACTAACACATACAGTGTGATATCCATTATCGAATATTAATTATCAATATTACTATTACTTGATTGAAAGTAATTAAACGTTAACCCCTTGCACCATACTACTATGTGTGACACTCGTGATACGGTGAACGGAATGGGAAATTTTGAAGTTTTCCAAAAACTATCAAATTGGAAATATTAGCCGATCATTACCGGATTTAATTATCTCTATACCAGTAATATTCAGTTAAATTATAAGTTTTATAAGAAATCGATGATAATTTTTTATTTCACTAATAAATTGTGAGTCATTGCGCGTTCAATCAGAGAAGAAATCATAGGGCAAGGGGTTAAACTGCTTTCCTACATTTCGCAATCGGTAAATTGTTTGAAAGAAACCCATTCCCCAATTGACCTGTCACCCGATTGGAAAGTGCCTCGATCATTGCACTTAAAAACCTCATCGGTAGCAGAAGAGCAGAACTCTTACACGAGATCTCTTCCTAAACATTCACCACAGCGGGTCGTCGAACAGGGTGAGTTCATCGGAGCCGTAAAGTCGAGGGTTGGTTAACCAATCTCTTCCCCATTTCGGGCGTCACAGCGGGCGATCCATGGGTAAGCAACAAAAGCCAAAATTGCAGAGCATTAGTCAAACATCGCCACGCCGTAAACTAAACCTGCTCTCTCTCTTTCTCCTTTTCTCTCTCTCATATTTTTTCTCCATCGTTCATTCTCTTTCGCTTCGTTCAGCGAATAGTAATCGTTGCACCCTCTTGTTTCGATTCTCGATGCACTTCTTCATCCGTTAGAAAGAGGCTAGAAACCTGACCACCTGGTGCCGTCGAGAAACTCCGGATGAAGCCATCAATAATCTACGAACGGGTAATGCCCATGGTTTATACAAACATATTTCCGCATACGCAACACGATTCATGTGGACCGCATCTGGTCTCGTAAATGCGAATTATCGCTTCGACGGTCCGCGGCTAGAAAAAGGAGTGACGCGAAGAAACGAACAAAAAAAAAAGGTACAGTAACACCCGGGAGGGATGAATGGACAGGAGTTGGAGAAAAACGAGGTGCACGAGAGATAATAACGAAGGGAGAGGCGTGTCATTTACGAAGCACTCGTGCATATTATGCCAACTCTGACAGTAGTCGGAAGCCTCATAAATCTCAGCCGCGTACTCCAAAGAGTTTCGACGACTTACTTGCCTCCGATATGGTCTGTCGCATAAATTTCTGTTAATCCGCCAGAGTCATGGACGCGCGAGCAAATGTGTGCCCGTATTTATGGATAACTCGGCTCACTGTCTTGAAAATGATTCACGTGGATATTCAGGTGGATGTTGATTTGAGGTTGCAATACTTTTTGATTTTAGCTCGATATTGCAATTAATGAAGTCGAATAGGATGTGAATTTATGGATAGGTGGATTTATGGAAATATTTCATTGGTATGCTCCACCATGTTTGATCGAGAGAATGAAAATTATATTTGAAGTATTGCATTAATTAGATGATGAATTTAGTTTTTATGTTTAATATTCGGTAGACATTTTATCGTCGCATTAACCGTAATTTAGCAGGGCTTAGGTGCGATCTGTATGTAATTCAAAGATCTTTGTTATATTTATTCTATTGAACGCAAAAAGGATAATGCAGAACTAATTAAATTATTAAAAAATCAAGGTAAATCTGTAATTACATTAATTGTAATTACAGATTGACTGAGATTTGTGAATAAATCCGTATTGCTCTAAAGTGCAGATGTGCACATCCTCAAGTCATTTTAACCCTCTGTGGGCCCTTTTAACTTTGAAGTAACACAACACAAATCTAAGCTCTATATTTCAAAATCGATTTTTTAACTTTCTCAAATATTCCAAGTTAGCTCTTCAAAACC
Source organism: Cerceris rybyensis (assembly GCA_910591515.1). Taxonomy (NCBI): domain Eukaryota; kingdom Metazoa; phylum Arthropoda; class Insecta; order Hymenoptera; family Crabronidae; genus Cerceris; species Cerceris rybyensis. The sequence continues at coordinate 22,015,382 of OU342790.1, forward strand.
ATCGAATTCTTTACAATCCAACCTTTCAAAATCAAGTAAAATTTATTGTTTATAGTTTTATTATTTTCTATTGTGCTATCGTGCAACTAATTTTCAGATATCAAAGAAAATTCTGCCCATAGAGGGTTAAGTGATAAATGTTAAATAATTTCCTGAATCATCTTTTTTGGATCAGACTGTTGTGTACAAATGATCTCGTTTCAAAGAACTCATTTATCTCACTTACATCGAACCACTTATAACCTACGGTGCACCAATCTGGTCTATCACTTGCCGCACAAACTACAAAAAACCGCGGGTCATTCAAAAGAGATACCTTAGAATCATCGGGAATTATCCCAGATGGACTCCGGTAGATTATATGCATGTAGTAATTAACATACCCAACATCAGCAACTTTGTTTGTTGCCTTGACGAAAAATTTTTCTCAACATATGTAACCAGTTCTTTATATTCGCGATTTAGTCAACTATGACCTTTCTGACCTATAAAAAGTATAAGCATAAAAGGTTTAAATCCCTTACTTTTCTAGCTACTTACTAGAAGACATCTGAATTATTTTGTTCTGCCAACAGTTGAGGTTTTTTTAATTTAATTTGTTCTCTATACCTGTTTCTAGTTTAGCCCTTAGTCTTTAGGTGCTCTTTTACGTTTAAATGTTGGACAAACCTATCGGTTTAAAATGTTTCTCTTGTGTATTTGCCATTTGTATTTTTTGCAAGAAAGGTTATTATTATTATTTTATAACCGTAGTTTCAATGTTATGCTTAAAGTAAGTAATTATCCCGTACATGTTTCGAAGGGTTCTTCGATGTTCCAAGAATGCATGCAATGAAACGGTGCACATTGCATGTCTTATGTCGAAATCCAAGCACGTATGTACTTTCGTTGCATTACCATACCTGTCACTGGCTGTCCGCATTATATTCGGCCAGTGCGTTGAGTTTTCCCTACTTGGTAACTTCCGGTGTAGCCGACGTACTCTTGTCCTTCCTAACACGGCCGTCAGTGAGGTTCTGCAAATTTAATTCGTAGCGATCGTGACCCTCGATAATGTCGTTCTACTGAGCAACTGCAGTAACCAAAATGAGGACACATCGAACGGGCTGCTAAAAAAATCTTGTCATTCATTCCAAGCAATGGGTACGTGAGTAGTTAATCCGAATGATTCGATAGCGATACATTAACCCTCTGGCTGCTTATCCCGCGACTTCCACGGGCAACTCAAATGTAGCAAAATCTGTTCATCCCGCGATTTCCGCGGGCATGTGGTTTTCTTCCTATATTGAGGAGCGCATCTCGTTTTTTCCCCGTTTAACCATTTAAGGTAAAAGTACCAGTAGTTGACCATTTTTTAGAAAACATAAAAAAATAAGGTTTGCATAAGTTGTGCACTTTCGATGAAAGTGAATTTCAAATACCACAGCATCTGCCGATTATATTTTGAAACAATTACATGTAAAGTGAAGTATACCTATTAACAGCGAACGTTTGAATTAAATAAGGTAAGTAATATGCCGTTTTATCTCTATTTCCTTAACGTTTCTGTTAAGAATGGCTGTATTGTTCAGGTAAAAAATTCATAGATTGTGAAGATTTCGCAAATGAATTATTTACTGTTTAAGACCTTGCAACGTTTTAGAAGTAATATATGTATACATCGTTTTTATTATTTTAACCACAAAATGCAACAATTTTTTAATGGTCAACTTCTGGATATTGGTACTCTACAATTTTCAGAAGTTGACATGCATGGTTAATTACCGACATTACTCATTTAAATTTGTTTGCGATTTATAATGTATCCGTTTTACATCTCACTTTATTAGAAATACAAAATGTAAATCGATGTATTGTAGCATATTAAGTTTTAGTCGATGACACGGTCAACTATGAACTGCATTCGCGGTCAATTATTGATCAGTGTCCAATGTCTACTCTGTTCTTCTTCTTCTTTTATTATTTAATTATTAATGATAATTTGTAGTGGTAACTGTTAAAATCAAACGATAATAAAGTGATTTTCAGCATTAATGCTGTAACCCTGCTTCGAATATAAGCGGTCAACTACTAACGAAAAAGGGTGGTCAATTACTAGTTTTATCGATCTCAAAAATGGTCAACTACTGAAGCATTTGCCGAATTTTTAAATATATTTCTCAAATTTTTATAACTTATGTTTTTTTAAAAATTGGTCTTGGTACATAATCTAGAATGTTCAAAGAACGTCTCCAAGCATCGACTCTCGCCAGTTATTGACAGAGTAAATAGTTCCCATTGTTTCTATCGAAAATTTCTCTTAACTGGTCAACTACTGGTACTCTTCGACAACCTCAAGAAGTCTCCTGAGCGGCGGAGCTTCTCGCTAAAGACCGCCTATTCGCACTGTTTTTTTTTATTTAATCCACCCTGCTCAGCCTCCTGAAGGAGGCACTTGGCAAAGTCGTAACATTGAAATATCTTTATTAAAATATCTTGACGCCTGGCGAATCAGATTCTGCCGAAACAGGCCTACCTCCGAGGAGACTTCTTGAGGTTGTCGCATTATACCTTTACCTCATATAAGTTTGGTGATAACTTCTGAAATTGATTTTTCTCGCAACTTAGTTTCTCATGATAAAAATCTATTTCAAAAATTTTTTCTAGAAAGAAAAAATGCATTTTTCAATTCTCCGATATATATAGGTCTAAAATAGGCAAAAAAATACACAATTTTTGAAGCGATTTCGGTCTACAAATTGAGCAGTCAGAGGGTTAATTTGGATATTATTATTGTGGTAATTAAGAATCGATTCTAGTGTTCCAAATATCTGGACTCTTTCTTTGGAACCTATGCCCGATTGGGCTAAAAATAACAAAACATTGGGCGGTTTAAACCGATGTAGACGGTAAAGTAATCATTACAGCTTAAATTTGACCAGTAGCACAGTCCATTGTAGTTCATTAATAATAAATTTCGACTATTCGGTGCAGTTTGTTTGATAAAGTCAATTAGCATCGATTGTAACAATGGCGATAGGATCTGGAACCTCGAAATAATGGCTCAGAGTTTGTATCGCCTCTGGGAAATTTCTCTCGTTTGATACACACATTAGAATCGTCGTGGTTTGATGATATTTTGTCAATGTCCCTGATAGCTGCTTGGATTATAGGAATTCAATTACAATAACTAATTGAAGCTAATCAAATCATCGATGCAACGGTGGTAAATTATTCAAAACACACATATTCTACCATTAATTATTATTACCCTCATCCGACGCCCGTGTAAAGTTATCGAAGCACCGTGCAATTCATTTCTACCGATTAGTATTGTTTCACGGAAATCACCTCTTTCTTCATAAGTTACATGTTTTTCTTATTCACACGGAATCAGCCAGCGGAACGTCTGTAAGTCCTTCTTTTAAATTGCACGTGCAAACAGCACAAAAAAGGGCTCGAAGAAAACTATTATCGCAACTACGAAGAAAAGCTGCAGCAAGAAGTCAGAGTTCCGCATTTTATGCATCTCGGGATACCTTTCTGATCGTGGCACGGGTCAATTTCCATAATATTTTAATTGGTCACCATAGTGATCATTTTAATCGTTTCCTCATTTCAAATCGTTCTCGTATACCTTCCCTCCTCTTCCAACCTCATACGGTACGGTAATTATCCACACGAACTCTTCCTGGAAACAATTCCTCCGATTGTCCGCCTTTGCTCTGAAGCACTGTGCAATGCTACTACGTATTTGAGGTATGTACAATTGCTGCAACCGTGTCTCAGATCGTAGTTAGATAGATGCCTGGTGTACATACGGTCTCCAGACAATCCGACGCCGACGACGTATCGACGTTGACTCCGTTTACAACGAGAGATTACGATCCGATGGAACTGGTTGCCCGTTGGTGTTTGAACGGTAATAATCAGCTTTGCAGTCGCTCGTTGATCTGCAAATAGAAGTTGTTCCTTCGTACGTCCGCTCGGGTAGATTGAAGCTGTCTCGTCGGACTTGAGGACTTGCTCTGCTACAGGAGGGAGGAAGTTGCAACTTGCGATAAGTGGGTTGCGATTGGAAAGAAAGTAAAAATTGATTGTCACATGTCGATATAGTGGATTGAAGAATTTAACAAGGTTGCTTCGACAGGTAGATGTTTGGACAGATAACTATTGCGTGGAATATATCTTTTTCTTGAATATGATTGATCATAGTAGAATATTTTTGTTGAAACGGAAATGTGCTGACGAGTAATTCTGTTATCTGTTACAATTATACATTTGATTTATGAGAGATACTTTACGTAAGGTCAGCTTATCCATCGGTTAAATCGACACTTAAGTAAAGTAATGTATTCTTTCGCGAAGATGTAACAACCTTCATGTCCATGGTGTGCGTTACGCTAATGATGCTGCTAACACAGAACTTCTAATGTTTAAGAACATTGTGCTAAAGTGCACAGTAATTAAATTATCGTCTTCCTTGTTCTTTTGCTTTCTTTCCATACTCATCGATTTGAAAATATGCCATGCAATAACATCGATAATTTCAATATCACCTTCAATTAAAATTGATTGTTAGAAAACTATGTCGTCGAAGCAACAGCTACCCTATAATGCCTATACTAATACTAGTATGTAACATACTGTAATCGAAGAATGAGGGAATAATAACTGGATCATGGCGTTTCACATCGAAATGCATCGCGCAAATCGGTTTTCGATTTTTTTCACAATGACGCAGACGGTTTAAAATTCTGAAAAAAATTGGAGATAACAATCATGATTGTTGAATTGTTACTGTAATTTGCAAAAAGTTGTCACTCGAAGATCTCGATACGAAATATACATTTTTCCGTTTTTTTTGCGTTTGCTCATTTGTTACACTTAGGTTCTTCAATGGAAAAATCTGAAAAAATCTCAAACATGTATGGTACCGTGTAGAATATGTCAAAATTTTTTCGAATTTTTTGCACCTCAATAAATAGGCAAAATGGGGCAAAAACCCGTTTTTTGAATTTTCCGCATAACTACCCTTCCAGTCAAGATACAGGGTTAAAAATTTGTACACAATGATCGCCGAGCATTATCTATCGAATGAGACCACCCCCATTGAAATCGGTTCAAGGGCACGTTTGACCACCTTATCCTGCTAACCCTTTCCTGCTCATCAAGCCTACCCATCACCTTATACCATCAGCATTAAGTGTTTTTCCCTATCATACACAATTCGTAGAATCATTAAAAGAACAATCACAAAGGCCAATCCACATCTTCACAAATCCTTCCAGATGAACATTCCATTTCTGAATAATGGAACAAAAAAAAGCAAACTTGAGATCTCAAGTCTCTTATCTAAGTTGAATTCCATATGGGTACATCTGCATTTAGTTTTGCATTTGACAAGAACACCCGGGGTCTTCGTCCAGATGTCCAGACATTCGACTATGCGCATACTCGTGTCTGGTAATCCGGTTAACGGCTCGACTCCTGTGTTTTATCCTAATGAGAACAACAGCCGTGTCCGATACGAGGCTCATGGGAATCCGTGACTAGGACTGATGAAGATGGAGGCAGAAGTGGCGAGAGAGGAGAGGAGAAAGGGGTCGTTAAACTCAGGTGAGAGAGGAAGAGGAGGTGAAACAGGAGAGGAAGACGGAAAGAGTCGCGGCACTGGGTTTGCACACGACTCTGGACAGTGGCCGATACACTAATTTAATTAGCAGGAAATGGACGCGCCGCCTGCCAGGATTTATGGAGCGTAGGACACGTGCGTGTGTGCTGGCATTAATGCGTAGACACGTTTACAGGAGGCTCAAAAGGGATAAAGGTAAAAAATGGAGAATGATAGGAGAAGAGGCAAAGGCTGATTTTATTCCGCTTGCATATCTTGATATCGTAACGTTTTGTAACCGTGATATTTTGGACCTTGAAGGTAACCTGGTAAGTGTAAGGGAAATTCAGCTTCGTCGCGATGATGATAATGGAATTTTTGGGTACCATGAGGGTTGAACTATATGTCACGGTAATTAAGTCGTTATTGGATATATTGAGAAAAGTAATTTTAACTTCTTATTGTGGTTAACAATATTGTTATCCCTGTTGCATTTTTGCGAATCTCAATTTGACATAGTGGAGCGAAAAAGATGCATTAGCCTTTTCGCTACGGCGCGCTTGTGACAAAATATGATCCCTGTGTACGGAACGTATAACAGACTAGTCGACATTGAGGTACGGAATGGTACACAGTAATTACAAGTCGTTTCTTATTCTCTTCATTTTACAATGAAATTTATTATATTTAGTAATAGAATTTAATTTTCTAAAATATAAAAATTTATAATTGTATAACTTATTTTTTAAAATAAGCTCTTCGTACGTGAGCACCCGCTTTTCGAGGGCGTATATATACGTCCTTTGAAGCGAAAGGGTTAAACATGTGTTATTTGTTATAGACTGACGTTTTATAATATGTCCATATTGAAGAATCTATTTTTCTATTATTTGTAACAATTAACAGTAGAACTACCGACGTTAAATCTATTACACTTCAATTTTTTAACCCCTTGCTCTAAGATTTCTTTAACAATGGCTCCCCAATGATTTATAATTAAATTAGTCAATTATCTATTATTATATAATTGTATAATTTAACATAATGTTAATATTATAGAAATATTTTTATCGTGTCCCACTTGATGTCTCCGATTTTATAGGTTTTGAAAAACTCGAAAATTTCCTATCCAAGTTACCGCATCACGAGTGTCACTCGTTATTACCAGTAGATCTACGGCCACTAAATCTAATATATTAAATTATATTAAATAAGTTCTTTGAAAAAAGATGCATCAAACGCCAAAAAATACGGTCAGTTAAGTAATTTGTAAATTATAAGATACATGTCAAATATTTACTGTAATGCTTCTTTCTTGATCTAGGAAAAAAATATTTTAAAAGTAGAAATCCGTCAATTTGATGGCTGTCGTAGATCTAGTGTTACAGGCTAAGGGTTGAAATCTTATACCTATATTAGGGGTACCGAAAAGTAATAAAAATTTCTTTTTGCTGACGAAAAACATTTATTTATTAAAGAAATCTTAAATATTAATCAACAAAATAATTTTCATAATTTTCTAACACTTCTTGCTAGCGTAAAATTAGTTGTTCCATTCGCTTTTTAGAAAAGTCCTCCGATTTTTTCTTGGAAAATGTTTCCAATAACATTTTCACTTCTTCAATTCTGATTACTTTTCGGTACCCCTAATATAAAGCTCAAATACCACCGACTGACTCAGTCACTCACACATCACGAAATCTCAAAAACCACAGAACGGATTGCAATGAAATTTGGAACACACCTTCTCCTTGGGTCTTAGGTGCTAACTAAGAAAGGATTTTTCAAAATTCAAAATTTTAAGGTTTTTTTCTTAGTTTCGATTAAACCGTAGCGAAGCACGGGAGCTTTAAGCTAGTAAGTACATATTTTCAAAAAAGAGGAATCAAGAAGTAGTAAAATTGAATGATTCGATAGTCAGTGTTTTATAAAATCATCGTAGCATATGTGCTCCATGGCTGTGCTATAAATTTAGAGAACTTTTTGAAAAAATGGGGAGCAAGCATTTTGACTTGCTCGATAGTTCTAATGTCAACATAGCTTAACTCAATAACATTAAACATTAATCAAATTAGGGGAGGGTGGGGCAAATCCTCCCTTCAGCAAAAAATAGTCATATCTTTATTTTTTTTTATTCGTTATAGGGGGGGGGCAAAGTGGGCCTCTTCAGCAAAAAATAGTCATATCTTAATTTTTTTGGGCTCCAAAATTTTAAAGGGCCCACTTTGCCCCCAGGGGCCCACTTTGCCCCACCCTCCCCTATATTCTTCGCTAAAAAAGCAAGATACGTTTGTCACAGATCTGGTACAATGATTTCCTTAATTTCATCGTTCGAAGTGCGATTAAGCGAGTCAGTATCGATTTTGTAATAGAAATGTACTTTGCCGTCATCGATAGAGGTACGAAAAGAAAATACTATTTACAAGAGTCGCAGCGGTTCATTTTGACGTAACTAATCGGTAACTATCAACCCGGTCAAAACATGGCAGTCAACCTGCCGGTCCTCCGTGAACCGATCGCATTGTTATCTGCGATCGACAGGAAGAAATTACTCAGGAGGATGACAGTATAGCAGACGTTGAACGGCGGGGTTACTATTATATTTATTAAGGCTACATCGAGATCGGAGATTCGAGATACGACGAAGTAAAGGCTGTGTCGGACAATGATAGACGAAGAAACAAAGAGAGGGCAAAGCCAGAGGCTTGTCCTATACCGTATCTTATAATCATGATCCTCTTCGATTATGTTTCCTTTCTCTCGCGTGATCTTTATCTGCCGGAGTGCATTAAGCGAGCATTTTTCTTAATGCAAGTTTTTTCTATCGTCTCTCTTTGAGGTTTTAAATCCCTTCCAAAGGCTCCTTAATAAAAGCCGCTACGTCAAAATCGATTTAACTCCTTTCCTTACAATTTTTTCTTGTGACCGAACGTGCAGTAATCAGATTTAATTGTGGGAACAGTAATCCATCACTGATTTCCGGTATAAGTTAATGCAGTATTAATAGCATACAACTAATTTCAACGTCTCCTAACCTAATGATATTTTCAATTGAACTGTTTTTGGAAAGCTTAAAAATTTTGGATTCCATTTACCCCGTCACGTGTGCAGCACGTCATTGTAAGGCAAGGGGTTAAGAAAACAGAAACATATCGGTAAGTGGGTAAACATGTAATATAATATTGTACGACAGTTTTAGATTCTGTGAGAATACTTAACTATCTTATTGCAATTATTTATATCAGTTTACAAAATATTTCAACATTAGCAAATAGAACGATTTGCGCGAATGAAATAGCAAGTAGTTTCTGGTGTTTATATTAACGAAATTATATTGGAATATTCTGTATTCATGTAAAGATTAATCACTCGAAAAACGACGGTGGCTATTGTAAACGTCCATGGTTTTTATCTGTCGGTTATTTGTGTTCCATTCTGTTTTACCTTATTTACTTTAATCGTCGATTCAATCAGGTAATATAACATTTTTCTGCCGTTTCACTCCAAGTACAATTTACCCAACGTTAACCACAGAAACTGGCAATCGTTTCGTTCAGTGATTCTCATACTTTTCACAACATTTCGTTCAATTTATCAATTTGTCCAACATTCTCTTCCTATCTACAAACCTAAATCATTTCTCAACATCTAAACCAGATGGCATATAAATTCACAAAATTATTAAAACTATCCTACTTTACGATATTAACAGAAAAATCAGAGCGAGACAAGATTGGAGAATGTTCGAAGAAAAAGCGTAAGACAGAAAACAGTTTCAAGTGTTCCTTCGCGGTTGAAGAAAACGGAGCAAGCACCGAAACGATCGTTGTTTCACGGAAGAAGCATAAAAACTGTAGGTGATGGTAATTGAATGAACGATTACTCTCGGTAGTTGATGGGAATAAATTGGCAAGGTAATCGACAGCGTAAGAAGCCGCGACCAAAGTGAAATGTGCGTGGCGCTCCTCGACGAGAACGATAAAAAGAAACAAGAGGAGAAAGACACGCATATTCCTTGCCGGATTCCGCGTGAAAAACGTGCTCAACGATCATTATCTTCAATGGATAGCAATACATCGAAAGAAAGAAATCCTTTACGCAGCATAATCGATTCGGACTTTCGCAGTTTTCGCTAGAAGCCATAAACGAGGAGGAGTTAAGGTGAAGAGCGGAAGTATTAAGCAAATGCCAATAGGGAAAGGATGAGGGAGAGCGTGTCTTCTGGTTGGTTCCTTACAGGAAATGCACAATGATGCAAAAAGGTACACGTTGCTAATGCCAGAGATTTGATCAAGCTGGTAATGATGCCACACTGAGTGAACGGATACGGAAATTCGAGAGGGATATTCGCGATGTAGGCGGAAGTGTACGCATAGGTATTCGTTTGAATGTTTATACGGATATTAAAGGAATCATTTTTTCCACTAGAATTACCGAGCAATTTAAAATGACTCGTACTCAATTTTTTCCAAAAGTTCTCCAAGTTTATAGGATAGTCATAGAGCAGATATTCTACGTTCATCTCCTGAGTCGAAAATTTCAGCCCAAAATCATCCTAAATTACTAAATAACTTAGGATATTTAGGCTGAATATGGCAAAATATGTTACATATAAAAGAATGCAAATTTTAATTACACAATCGCCCTAAACTTGTTCATTTTTGCCAGTTTTTCCTAGTTTAGGATCAATTTAGGCTTCATACAGCCCAAAATAATCCTCAGCATTCTTATTTAGAAAATTAATCTATGCCCAATATTAAGCTGTATATTCTATAATGAGGAGTTTTAGAATTGGATGGAATAAAATGATAATTTAATTCCTACTTGCTCCTGAAAGCCCTATTTTTAGAATATGAGTCGACAGACTTGGAACTTCTGAAATATTTTTAGGGGATGTCAGATTAAATTGGAATAAAAATTTTACCTGATCAGTCCATATAACTCCTAAAAATCATATTTACAGGACTTTGAGGCGCGTAGACACACTAATTGAGGATTTTGAGGTTCAAAATGGTATACATAATTAAGCGGCAAATGAGAAATCAAAAGAATCAAGGATTTGAAGTTTCTTTTTAGACTGGACTTTTCGACTCGGGCTTATAAAATGCAGATTACCGAATCAACCATCTTTTTCACCTCTTGACTTCTCTTTTTCCAAAGTACACATTTAATATATTGAAATATAGCAGATTTAACGTCGGTAGTTCTAGTGTTAATTGTACAATCGAAATTATTATCGCGATTAACTCGCAAGATGTAATTGGAGTATTAGATAACATAGATTCGCGAAAAACAGCGAAGGAACGTGCCTAACAGGTGCCAGTTTGAAAACGGATTCCTATTGCTATTCGATCTATATTAATCAATTATCCAATGAGACGTAGTTGGCCCTTGTGCTCGTGAGAGGAGAGATTAAGATTAATCTTTTTTTTTTTTTTTTTATTGTTCTCTGCTTGAGTGCGATCTATCATGCAATGATAATAAGCACTTATTTTGAAAGTTTAAAATGACGTGAGCGTGATGACACTCAAGTGTTTCACTAAGATATAATTTAGTTTACTTCACTAAATCTATATGGCAATTGTAGAAAATCTCTTGAGTCTTTCGCGTTCTTCCGATGTGTTTAATAAAACTGTGGCCAATTTGTTTGGGTGTTTAGACAGTCTCACTTGATACCATTTGCTTTGTTTGGCAATTTCCTCCTTGACTGTTGTTATATTGGCGTCTTTATGTATCTGTTTATTAGGAATGTACCATTCCGCGTTCATGATAAGTCTAAGCTTTTTATTTTGCCATCTCTCTATTATTTTTATGTTTGCATTTGAAGCAACACCCCAAAGTTGACAGGCATATGTCCATAAGGATTAATCTTATATTCACAATATGATATGTTTGTACTTGTGTTATAAAATGATTTTTTTATCCTTGTGAGTTGTCATAGGGAGATACAGATCGTTTGAAAGTATTGGAAACTTTGCTGGTTGAACTGAGAAAATTATAAGATTGATTCTGACATAAATATAGATCTTTCAGATTATTCCCTTCAATTTGAAATTCTGCGATCAAGCGCCATCGATAGATATCTCATTAGTACTTTTAGATCCGTGTTACTGGAACGGATCGATCAAATCTAGGGTATGAAAAAAAAAGAAAAGGTACAGTCTATAAATACCTCGCCTACGTTCTTAAGAAAACATTCTATGCTCGTTAATCAACCGATTAAGGATTTATTTGTAGACTGACTTGAAAGCGTGCGATTGCAAACCTGCGAATGAGGTTTTGCGCAATCGTCTATCCTATGATACTTTATAAAACTTACTAATTGATATTATTAATGCACATATCAAGCAGCCTTTGCTCTCAATAAATTTCTACATTCGATTCTAGATACCATTATCCATTAGCAAATCCTTAGAGATTTACGACATTTCGTCGTCGTAGCTATTTCTTTCTCTTTATTTTTTTTTTTATTCTTCTTCCAAATGGTAGATAAAAATACGAGAAAATCATAGGTGAAAGAAACGTGAAGTTAATTTATCGTAGACAACGAATTATCTATGAAATCGTGCTGTTTCGTTCTCGGTAGCACACCTGCGACGCATAAACAAGTTATATTGGTCGGATTGCCTTTTAATTATTTGCTTGTCCGACGGTACCACGCGGGCATGCTTCCCGTGCACGTACCACGTATACTGCAGAAGGTGCATCGCCCGCGGCTCAAAGTGCATTCCGCTGTTTCGGCGACAAAGCGGAATGTTAGCGGCATTTCACCGCGGATACACGTACCAACGCTTCCGGTGCTTCCTCGTTCGACGTCGGAATCCCATTCGGAAAAATAATTAAGGTGCAGATAGATGTGATAACGTTTCACATTTTACGGCTGAATTCGTTCCTTCCATTTTCTTTCCCTTGTTTATTGCCATCTGCATTCGGGTAAGGGCACGTTGGATTTTCATTGGATTAATTGAGGTTTGAGAAACGCGTGTCAACTTTTGGAGGCACGGGAATGCAAGAAATAATATGGCTCATGTTGCACAGACATTTTTTTTCTTTGGATATAGTTGCTTTATATTTACTAACTAAGTTATATGGTTATAAAAATTTTCGACGTGGGACAAAAAATGTCTCATCATACATCTTCACGCATTAGAGGGGTGGGATTCTTGAAATCCTGCTGCGTCTTAAAGAGTTAAGTGAATATTATTTTGTATTTTGTGACGAAGTGTATGTCGTTTAATGAACGATACGGTGTTTAGCTAATTGAGGTTGTTTTACGATTAGTTCATTTATGAATTGATGCAATATTGGATACTTACGGTGTAAAATAGTTCACCGAATATAGGGATAACTTGAGAGATATTTTAATAATTAGAAAAATAAACGGAAGATTATCCTTGTGAGAAGATCGATTTCAATCTTACTATTCTAATTTAGGTAATATATCTCCTGATTTTTAAATGGAAGATAGTGTAAATTTTGTATTTTCATGTAGAAACTATTAACAGCTTGAACGCCACCGGTGCGGTGTTACGCTAGTTTCATCATCGGTACTGACGTGAAACCTTTTCTATTAAAATCAAATCGTTATAAAGTAGAAACTTTAAAGACTAGGATAGATATTTAGCAGACCTTTATCTTTTTATCACCAATATTTAAATATTCAATATGTTCGAAAATTCATAAATATCACGAGTTAAAAGTTACATGAAATTTCATTGAATTCAATATCGCTGGTTACCGGTGACCCCCATGGCAGTCAATGTGTTAAAATTATCAAATTACCCTAAACAAAATTTCTACTAAATTAGTTCAAAATTATTTGCAAGCAGAGTATGCAGGATTTACATAAAATTACGCTATAAGAAATAGACTCGTCTTAACGATACTTTTCGGAGATACCATAAAACTCTGGACACTAACAGATTCTTATAAAAGAAACGAAGCAATTCAAACGAAACAGGTGAAGTCCATGAAAACGTTGCGCGTTTTACACATTCCCGCGTACGGATACATGTGGATCGTAGTGTGTAACGTAGAATAAAAGGGCTGCATCCGCTGTAGACGCATCAACCGGACAATAGGTTTCCCCGGTAGACGAAATTAGTGTTATTATTGGACCAAATGTCTGAGGCCACGTCGTGGGAATAAACGTTTCTCGACAGTCTCTACTTCCTTCGAGTCCTCGCTACTTTTGTCTCCTCTCTTTTCTCGTTCCACCTCTCCTTTCTTTCCACCTCTTTCTCCTTCATCCTTTAAACGACAGCAGGTGATTTGAAAATTTTTGTTTTACTTTGATACCTATTCGATGATATCTTTTGCAGCTTGTTGCGTGCTCAATGATCAAAACACACACTCGGAATTTAAACGTTGAAATATCATCGATTGTAAAATACTCCACGATGACTAATAATCATTGATAGTTATTTATTACTAGAATTATTTTTCTTCGAACTATTTTCGTATTCTATAAATATGTCTACGTGAAAACACAAGTAACCTGGTAGAATATTTTTTATACTGGCGCATATTTCTAGACTTGTTACACATAAAGCTGTTACTCTTGGTTAATCGAATGATTTCACGTTAGAATTATCATACTTGCCTGCAATTTAGATATCAACGGGTAAAATGAAAAAAAAAATCGACACTTGTTATGCATTCATATTTTCATATTATCCAGCAACAAACGACATGATTATCAGCTCGTTTAATCGCGTGTGAAAAAGTATAATTAACTGCACACTACATTATACAAGTGCCCTCGTATCGGTTGAAATGTCATTCGTGCACGTTCATCGAAGATGTGAAAAAATATTCCAACATTTACGTACACGTACAACAGCTGATAAGTAATACGCGTGAAAGGTTCTGTTGCATTTCAAAGCTGGGCGCACTGACGGCCCGGCAGGTTTGTGCGGTAAGAAAGAACACCGTGGATAATAACGAAAGAGAGGAGAAAATGAGACGGAGATAAAAAACCGAGGGAAGAAGGGGGAAAATTGTGGCATGCGGCTCGATAGATTGTATTCAGAGGCTCGACAGGAAGTAGGCGTTCAATGGAATTCGGCCAAGGTAGGAGCTGACCGAAGGTGGAAGTCGCTCATTACGATTATGTTCTTTTTCGTTTAGAAAAACAAACGATGCAGCTTGCAATTGTCTCTAGGAGTAATTGACGAACTAAAGTCGATTTTGACGATAGCCAAGCTTATTAAATTTATTAGGAGATAAGGTGTGTACATTAATTTCAATAGCTTTCTTCTTTTTCTAATGTTACGAGGACAATATGTATTCCTTACTGACTGCAACAGTATGATAGACTGAATATTCAGTGGTGGCATTTAAGAATTTCATAATGGTAAAAATAGTAATACTAGAGATATGCATACTCAAGACTGAATATTTATGTACCACAAATAAATTTTATATGTGCCTGTTGCATATCCTGATTTAAATATTATAAACTAGTACAAGTAGACTCAAGTAATAAAAACCCACGAAGATTTATAATGAACATAATCTAGCATAGTTTATCTACTTTTCTATATTTTTGTAAGATATAAATCATCTCTTCTTGCACCAGTACTTCATGAAAATCTGTAGTGATGATTGTTAATCAACATAAAACTGTCAAACAGCTTAAAAATGACGATACTTTTATAATATTATTCAAGTTCATGTAAATACTACATGAATATACAATTATCTACAATCAGACATTGAAATAACTCGTAAAGGGCTTCTGTAAATCCTCGAACAGTAGGTGCAGGACGTCCCTCGAGATTTTATCTATCCGTGTAGGCATTGACTAATCACAGAATTATCGAAACGTCTACTTTAATACATTCCCTTCCGTACGACTATTTCATCATCGAAAATTTCTTAACAGTCACGACCGCCACACGCGTCCGTTCACTCTCTCGTTTCTGTTCGTTCTACGCTGTTCGTTCGCAGGGCTGATAGTCTTTAAATCCCCGAGAATGATTGATTGCTCCCGCGTCACGTCCATCCACTCGGCCCTTTTGCACGATTTCACTGTGTACCTTTCCTTTTTCGTGTCCCGTCAAGCGTCGAGATCGTGACGGCCTGCATATCGATTTTCTTAATAATTAACAACTTGTCGCGTTCACCCTCGTCATGCGTCTTCGTGAGTCTTCTAATTCCAAGGACGGCTGATTTACCTCTCGGTAAACACATTCGGAGTATGTAGTCAATGTACTCCCTCTTACTCTCTGTCTCTCTTCTTCTCTGTGTTTGGCATTTGATAAGCTGGCATGACGTGACGACAGTGCTCTTCGATCTTTCTTCCTTTCGTTGCATGGAAATTGTAAATTTGAAACGGAAGTTTGTCGACAGGGTTTTCCAGATTTTACCACATGTTAGAAACTGTAGGAGCTTAACCCATTGCGGTCTTATGTCGAGCAGTACTCGACATAGTTTTTCACTTGATTTTATTTTCTGACAATGTAATAGCACCTAAATTTCCGGTAATACCTATAGTTATTGATATCATTTAAAAAAATTAATAACCAATGATAGAAAATATTGCAAAATTAATTTTATTCAGCTCAATACCAAAATTAACGAAATAATTCGGACCGCAAAGGGTTAATATTTGTACTGGTATCATTTGGGGGGAATTTGTGATAAGTATTGTCTCCTGTTGTTAATTTTTTAATATGTCTTTAAAATATTGTGGTTTATGATAACTATTAGAAGACGAGATAGATTTCATGTATGCAACATGGCTAGGTTTTAACACTTGAACTATCAAACCAATTAAAATTACTGGTTTCCAATTTTTTTCAAAAATTCTTTAAACTTATACGGGAACAATAGAGCAGATAATCTACGTCTATCTCATAGAAAAGGGGTGGCCAAACCGCGGCTCACCTTGAACATGTTGCTGTACCGCGAGATATATCACACTTTTACAAAATATATTTATTTTGTATATTCAAAACCAAACTGTCGAAATTATGAGAAAAAATTGACTTTGATTTTAAAATAATATTCTTGGAAATATATGACGGATATTGCCTGTTTTATTCATGAGTTTACAGTTATGATTTCGCAGAATAATTCAATTATATTCTGCGAACTCATGATAGATAGATATTTCAATTTTTCACTCCGTAAAAATGCCTATAGTGCGTATAAATCTAATATGGGGATATATCATTTTTTTTGCGGACCGCGGTGTTATGATGCATTTCCAAAATGGCCCGCAAGATCATTTGGGTAGGCCACCCCTGTCATAGAACATAAACTATTAACTCGATTATCTTTTGCCCCTCATAATTCCCCTTTTTCTAAAGTATTTTGTTACGAAACGAGCACCACTTTGTCTTTTTGATTGAATTTATGTAGTAAATAAACTCTTGGATAATATATATATAACTTTACTATATTTATTAATTTTTAATTCTATGTGTGTAGTTTTAAAGGTGTGTGCGTGTGATTCATGAAGAATGGAAGTTTGTCTGGTTGCTTTTGAGAATCGAATGGAAGTGCGAATTTTCAGGGAAGTCGTGGGTGCGGAAAATTAGGAGATGTTAGGAGTGGAGATCAGGGGCCACGGTAGGTGTGGATGAGGTTCACGAGGAGTAGAATGGGCCCTTAGGAAAATCGGTGTACATGTGTGTGTATGTGTGTGTGTGTGTATCTTACATAATCAAAGTACATTTATAATAATAATACTAATAGTAACAATAATAATGGTAATAATAATAATAATACTGGTAATAATAACAATAATAGTAATAGTGATAATTAATATAATGAGGTGGGGTTAGGACGTAACAATTTATTTCATATATTAAAATATAATAGATTTAATACCTGCAGTTTTAGTGTTAATTATTATCATCTTTTTCCCATGTCATAATTATAATCACCTTCCCAGCTCATCCAAAATAGACATAAAACAGAATGATAATAATAACTGAACCCAAAAGTATGCAATAGACAAATAGTAGATATCAGAAAATTGTATAATATACTAATAAACGATACCTGCTTATCGTACAATACATGCTCCGGTACTTACATTATAATCGAACACGAAACACAATTCTGCGTCAGGCCTCTCAAGAAACATATTCAATCAACAATAATTAATCCCTTGCCGCACAATTTCTTTTGCGATTGCCTTCGCAATAATTTAGAATTAAATTAGTAAAATAAAAATTGATAATTTTATCGTGCCGAATCTCACTCATATTTTCAATTTCATCGACTTTGAAAAACTTGAAAACTTCCCATCCAATTTACCACATCACGAGTGTCACTTATTGAAAAATTAGAAAAAAAATGTCATACGTTATAGTATCCAGTATTTAAAACGTCTCATAAATCCGCAAGTCGTCTTCGTACCTTAATAAGAACTCGTTTTATCTGTGCTTAACTGCATTTTCCATGCACATACGTGCCTCGATGCATTTCTCCACGTAGAGTATTCGACTCACGATACGCGTGGGTCCTAGACACTCGTGTCGTTCCAAGCGTATTTCCAGTAGCACATTATGCCGAGCTTTGTACGGCTGTGCACACACACGCAATGTGAGGGTACACACGCTCGTATAGATGGAACACGCGTATAGTTTATAGGCACGGGCTTTGCGGAGCTGTATCTCCCGTATCGCAATGTGACGGGTGTGTCGGCAGTATATCAGTCTGGCTCCACTACCAGTCATCGTTGACAACGAGATATTAACACAATGCACGAGAAGTCGCGTATGTGCGTACGTATGTACACGCATAACGTTTCTGTCTCTATCTTCCTCTCTTACCCTTTCTCTCTATATCTATCCGTCTATCGATCTATCTCTACCTTTTTCTCTCTGTTTCTTGATGCACCCGAGAAAATGTAATTCTCAATCTATTTGAACCGCGAAGATAGATCCGAGATACGGGCACAAATTGCCTGTATCGATGGAAAAAAGTACTGCCAATGGTAGATAAGATGAAATGAGAAATGCATCGAAGAATGCTGCACATAATTTAGAATTGTAAGATTGATCGATTCGATATCGTTTTATTTATTTATTTTTTTTTATTATTGGAAGAGGATATTTCGTGATATAATGGATGTTTGGAGATGATTATTTGATAGGATGATTTTGTGTATCAGGTAGTTGATTTGGATATTTGGCACTAAGGATGAATCGTTAGAGGTGGATTATATTTATCGAAGCAACAGATGGATACGAAATTGTTTAAGACAGCTGTCAAAACAAGATCGGGTACAAGTGCGCGCATATGCTGGAGCAGTTTCTGTTAAACGACGAAGAGGAGAATGCACGTTCCGGTTTTATGAGCGCGTCTAATTTCTGAACACGCAGAAAAGCGAACGAACGGATAGGCAGGGAGATAGGCCGATAAGTAAATAACTTTATTCGAGTGTCCTATTGTCTTGGAATTATAGCAATTTGCTAAAATACTCGGTATACACGACGATATACGACAAACCATGATCGCGTGATGAACGATCGTGTAAATACCTGGTGACAAACTATGTATACGCATGACCTATTAAAAAAATGACTCCTAGAAAATTCTTAATAACAGTGTTTTTTTCTATGACCGACATGACGAGGTAATTACCCTATCAATCTCTAGTCATAATAGCCTGTTTTTTGTGTTTCGATACACGCAAGGTAAATTTGCAATGTATTTGAACTATCCTTACTATCGAACAGATTTATACGTACTACATTAATTTCTGCATTGTTTTATACGTATGACGTAAAGTATAATTCTATTTTTATTTCAATATAAAATTTCAAATAAAATTATTATATTTTCATTAATTTTACTCCAATCACAAAAGACTTGGATCTTTAAAAACTATGTATTTTATGAAGAAATTTATATGCCCTGTTTTAATATCTACAGTTGCACATTTCTATGCTTATTCAAACAACAAATCTATTTTTACATCCATTAACCGACGTTTCTCCAATGGGAAAAACGTCTACGTGCTAAGTTCACCACACCACTAAACCAATTTACCAAATGTCCACGTCTGGAAAAATTGAAAATACTCGAGGATCAAAAAATAAAAAAATTTTTATATCGATTCAAAATTTCAATCAAAATGGCTGTATCAATTTCAACGACTAGAGTCTTATATCCTTGAAAAATGGTATATGTTGCCAAAAAATTGACGGATATACAGGAAATTTTCCGATGCGCATAGAAAAATAAATAAACTAGATGATCATTTAACATTTTTCTTTTTATCGTACGTTTCGATCACCCTTTACATACGCGTAGCGGAGTACGGTCAATTTGAAAGTGATTGTGCTCCCTCCTGCAGGCCGCTGTAAATGGCGACCTTGGTTAGCCAGGCTACAAACTTCAAGGCTACTGCAATCGGGTTGCACGAGTGGGTGGCTGTAAACGACGTCGCGAAAGGGGAGATAAGGGTGCATTCACACCATCCGCCGCAGACGCACGCGTATAGTTTGTCGGTATCTCCCCGTATTAGCGTTTATCTGCAATTAGGTTCGGTCAATATCGCGACCCACGTGTTTCACTCGGACTAACACGCGAACTGATTTAAAACAAGATCTGTCATAATCTATAAATAGACACCACCGAGGGAATTAAATTCCATGGGTCCATCAACGGACTTATCGACTATCTTTTATTTCAACAATATTCCAGCAGTTTTCATTCGATTATCAATATACGAAAGAACGAAATAAGTTCAACTTTCATCGAAGTATCTTCGTAAAATATACGTCGGATGTTTAACCCTTTGCACTCCGAATTATATTTTAATTTTGTTACCAGTAGCTCCCAACACTTTTAAGTGTTTTGTTTCAATTTCACTTGAACTGACAAATAGAGCAATTTAAATAAATAAAGTATCTTGTAATTTTGCAAGTGCGTGATATCTCTTGAACAAATTTCTACGATTTGATCCCGATTTTCTTTCGTTCAAGTTTGGACTTGAAAAAATGTCGAGGGAGACTCGACAATGGAGTTTCTGAGATACAAACTAATGTCGATTTAGACTCGACATAGGAGTGCAAAGGGTTAAACCTTTTCGCGCCGATAGAAAAAAAATTGATTGAATTAATGATTAGTTTAGTTGCAAATAAAAATAATAGTAATCTGGCCATAGTTTGATATCGAACACGCAATATAGTGCACAAGTTATGTATTTACAATTATCTTTCTTAAAATTATTGATATCGTATTGGAAACTGGATAATAACACTACGATGCCCAGCGTTACCACTATTACTAACGATGATATATCGTCATGTGGCACTAAAACAGTTAAGAGCAGAAAGAATGATAGTGAAAATATCCATGTTCTTCTACTGTGTTAAAACGTGAGCGCGAATATTACGAATAAACAAATCCGAGGCTGTTAGCGGAGGCTAGAAAGACCACTGTTGTTGGTTTATCTCAACATTTTACACTTCGATTAATCGATTTCGCTCATTTATTAACATCGCTGTGAAAAAAATAACAATGTGAAAAATAACAGCAACGTATACCTGTAAGTATTCGACTTCCTCCAGGGGACCTGGTGGACTCAGAAAGTGGCTGGGTCCACCGGGTATGGGCCTTACGACCCCAGAGCCCCCAGTATGTGTGATCCTCAGGCCCTGTCAAACTCTGGCAGGACGAGAGGTGATGGTCTCGAGGTGGCCGAGCAATATACAATCGACTTTCGACTTTCGCACATAATTGCTTCCTGAAAATGTGTGCGAATCTTGAATGTTCGAAAGTAGAAGGATACAGGAAAAATATTAAAAATTCTATGTTAATGTGGTTTCTTTGTAAACTTTAGATTCTCTAACATCTAGTAGCTAATATTAGAAACAATAGTACAATGTTAGAACACCTCTAATAGGCAATTAGTGAACACGAGCTACAGCACTTTTTGGCAGTGGCGATTGAAAGCAAACATTTTTTGAAATAGCGACAAAAATCTTTAAAACTGGAATTTTTAAAAACTCGCGAAATAGCGAATTGTGCGAAGATAGAATGTGCGAAAGTCAAGGGCCGCCTGTATGTCCTTCTTCAGGTGTCGACCAACTGGCGGGTGGGTTCTGACGAACTCAAAGGTGAACCGAGTCTAGGATAAATGAGTGCATTCACGATGCACTTGGGCAGGACTCTGCCTGGCAACCAGTGCAAGCGGTCCGCGAGGTGCAGTAAAATGCACCCTAGAGACCGCAATTAACATGCCTCTTTGTGGAACGGTCGCACAAATATTTCTCGGTTTTTCTATCGTCTGTTCTTTAACTTGGTGATGGTTTCGAACGTAATCCCTGGAATGTGAAAATTGGTGCGAACTGTCGCCTATGCCCATAGCTGGCGGTGACGCACAATGTCGTTTTGCTTATTGCGTACAGACTTCGTGCAAAAGCATTTGAGTAGACCCATACGACAAATATTTAGTTAGAGTTTAACCATTTGCATCATATGACAAATTCAAAAATATATCTTTACTGTTTCTTCATATTAAGTCTAACAGTATTTCAAAAAGTGATATCGTACTTTAACCTTTTAGGAACGACGCGCCACTATAGTGGCTTGCTCTAGTGGCTCACTCGCCCACCATTTGAATTGAATAACTGTCTTCATATGCATTGTTTCACACTTCTTTTGTCTTTACATCAATTTACAGCAGTATTAACAATAGACAGACAGAATATACAGTCGTTGTTTTTAATACGGCAGTGTCAGATATAACACAGCGTCAAGTATGTACACTTTCCATCCTACTGCAAATCTAAAAATTCTAAAAATGCTTTGCGAAATTGAATAGTGTGTTCGAAAAACGTTACAAGGCGAAGATCTCGTTATGAATGTGAAAATGGTGAGTAGGATTGTGTATTGTACCATGTTTCAAAATATATTATACTCAATTATATTTTAAATTATTAAAGTGAATTGTTAAAGTTAAAGTATGTGTAATATATTTTTTTTTAAATTATGATTTAATTATCAAATACTTCATTTGAATGTACTCGTGCACAGAACGGCATTGCCCGTCACACTTTGTAGTGTTATATTGTTTGTACATCGTTCATCGTTTTCATCGTTAAAAGGTTAATCGACGAATGTTGTATAAATAATTTAGAGTGTTCATATATGTTTCTATTCACTAATAATGTGAATGCATAAATGCGTTTCGATGATAGTGACCAGAAAAAGTGCGCGCATATATGCGCTTGTGATGCAAATAGGTCAACTAGCAGGAAGAACAGAAGGATGAAATCGAATGAAACACGCGGATTCTAACACTTTACGAGAAACTACCGACCTTATATAAATTTATGTTCGATCGTTCGAAACTATGCGAGAGGAAATCAACAAATCACTCGCTGCCTGGAGAACACTTTTCGACATTGAAGGACGTTCGACGAGAATCAAGGAGTCGCGAATACCTTATTTACGAACTATTCTAATTCGAGTCGGCAATATCCGCGAAGATATTCTTTATGTCCAGAGCGCATGAAATAGCTGTGGTTCAAGTACGTGTACTTACGATCGGTCGCGTTCATTTTTGCGGTCTTCGTTCACGTCAATCAGTCGACGATCCACGCGAAACCGCACGCAATCTCCATCCGCGTAGACGGACCTGCTGCATTCAGTCGTTGCATATAACACGTGTTGGTATCTACGTGAAATGCAACCGAACACATGTGCGGACACCTTTACCAGGCATACGTAAGCCGGCATTATGTATCCGTGATTTCATACGAATCTGGTCTCGATCAGTCGTCCCTTCTTCTTCTTTTACCTTTTTTTTTTTATTATTGAGTAAGAAATTGCTAGGGGTTAGGATCATTACGTGTTGAAAACAAGCTGGTTACCGAGAAGCTGCTTACCATGGTACCATTATTGTCTTGGGGTACCACAGTGGAACGATGGAAGATTGAGTTATGGCTGTATCCGTTGTACCTGCCAATGTCTGGCTGAGATTATTACGGGAACTAGAATCATTCTCGATGTTGGAATGGTGTTGGAGAAGAGATCTACCTATAATCCAGTTATAACGAACGTGGATCTGATCGTAGATGCATTCTTAGAGGCGCCATCTTGGCATTGTGCGCTTTGGGGAGATTAGATATAAAGGATTGAATATGTTTTGTGGATTGTACCATTGTCATTTGGTATTTGATCGTAATCGAACGATACCCTTGTGTTATTTCAATAACAATTGTATGAAAATTTTTCGTTTGATAATGTTTTTCAAGAGGAATATATAAATTAAAAAGATATACCTTAGTTGCACAATACAAAGTGCGGGCAAAAGGGGAACTAAAAGAGAGAGAATACCGAAACAACTTGTTTCAAGTACAATACGTTATAAGAACAATTTAACCTTTAACGATCGTAAGTCACCTCTCTTGTGACAACAATACTTTGACGATGCGGTCGTATGTCACGTGGGAGGTGACAGGTCGGACTATGTCGAAATTCGCTGTCTATGAAATGCGGCGCAATTGTCTTGTCAGTAAAGCATTAGTAACGGAGCAATTAATATCTCCAGTAACATATCAATGCCTTCTGTAATCAATTTTTAATATATTGGGCCCTAAAAACAAATGGAGAAAATTGTATAAATTTCGATAGCGTTAGTAGTGTGAAGAAAGAAAAGCAACACTATACTTTTGTGAAACGTGCAAAGAAACTATTGCTTCCTGTTGTAGATTGTTTTAAAAAATATCATACATCAAAAAATTACAAATAACAATTTAAAACACAATCATTTGTAATGCCTCCTTCAAAAAAGAAATTATTTCTACCAAAAATATTATTCCTATAATACTGAACATTTTTTGCACATTTACCAAAACCAGCTGCAACCTAGTGGAGAATCATGTCTAGAAAACTAGTTAAGGGTTGAAGCCAGACCTATATTACAAAGTATCCACAAGCACCAAAGAAATATTTTATGCCACGAATCATCAAAGCATTCCTTTCGAAGTCAATAAGATTAATTGGAATGCGATGCTGGACATGATTTGATCAGCAACAGCAACTCGATGATGCGCAATAACCTTCACTCATGGTACTCAGGTATTGTCAAACGGAAGCCGGGTATACATGGAAACGACGACGTGCTATAATCGCGAATATAACCGGTAATTATCGTTTGTTTCGAGTGAGTAACCGACGGCACTCGTGCTACCCAAGTACCAGTATTCGGTCGGCCTTATAATGGCCCGGCTGACGGTTTCAAGCTGTAAATCATAGCCGGAGCATTGGGCAAGGCGGGAACTAATCGAGCAGCCCCTCAACACCATCCTTCTCTCCTTGTCTTTCCATCGACCGAGCACTGTCCGATATTCCATTCGGTTTCGTTTCATTGCGGTTTCCTTCTATCAGTTATTTCGAATCTGAAATCGTGCCCATAAATCTACGGAATCAGGATACGGCACGTTATTACCCTAACCTTTCGGCTCCTTTCCCTCGTTTGTTGATCGAGTAAACGCCAATTGGGTCAAGACGAAAAATGGCAGGAAGGTGGACATTTTGATAGAATTATTCTTTTTTTCTTGGTGATTGTACTTTAAGATCTGTTGAGTTTCCAGTAAATCGAAATTGTAGATTCTTTTGATGGTGCTGTTGCAAGGTATGAAGGTATTACAGAGAATCATGTTGCGCTGTCGGGTGAAGGGTAAAAAGTTTCGAGCTCATTTGTACTCTTGCGATCCCGCCGTAACTACAGACGTTTGTATTCTAATTATAACGGTATTAAGATCGTGATGCGGGGTAATTATTCATCTGTGAATAGCATGCAACAGGATTTCATTGCGGCTTTAACGAGCAATCAAGTTGCGCAACTGGTATTAGTTTCCTGGGGGAAAAATTTTATGTGGACGCGTAAAATAAAGTACATTTAGTTGATATTCTGTCTTTTCTTTCGCGGTTGGTCATAGTCGTGGCAACACTTGTATTATTAACGATTCATCATTTTGTAATGCACTTTGTAACCCTATAATATTTGAATACATTATTTCTCCTGAAATTAAAGTGTTTTAATTGACGTGAATTGTCAGTGGCTTCACGAAGATTAGGGTCGTTATTGAACTTTCTGCATAGATTTATAATATTCAGAGTAATTCAAAATGTCAACCATTTAGCTTATTTAAACAATGACAAACATATTGCTAGGATTTTTTATCAAAATTGAAGGAATTGTGCATGAACTATGAATACCATAATAATTGGACTTCTGCTAAAATATTCTAAACGGAGCAAAAAGGAGGCTAAACTCTCGGTTTCATAACACTGTAGATTCTGTTTTAGATAATAAATTCGCTTTCATAATTAACATCCTTCTTTACGTGTGAAAGTTTGTGAGTAGTCGTTCCTTCAACGTGGATGAGAATTTCATTTCCGAAACTGGACATAGATAGTTCATTTGAATTACTTGCATCTTGTTCTTAATCCTTTCACAGTAACAATGGTATCTGCCATAGTATAAAAATATACACTTCCTTTATTTCAATCTTTTAACTTCCTCATTCTACCTTTTGTCACAGGATTCTTCTTTGTCCCTCAGTTCTTTGTTCTTACGGAGCAATATAACCCCGAATACAATAAATTCGCTTTGCTCAACGCCTTTCTTTTTGCCAACTAGCATGGCCTTTCTGAAAGATTCTTGCAAGATTTTATGGGCCGGTACTCAGAATGCAGTTAATAAGACGAGTTTTCATTAAGTCGCCCGGCTGAACGAACTTGGCGCTATACTAATAACGCTAGTGAAAATGAGGTTTTTCATGGCATTGCGCAATGCTCGTAAAATATATGCAGTTAATTTGTACGAGGAACTGCTTCTTCTTCGTGAATGACTACTTGAAAACTTTGCATATTCCATTGAAAAAATGACAGTTTCCGATACGATTTATTCTTCGAGGACTATCGAATTATTCTTGAATTACTATCATCAAAAAATGGTACATAAGGTAAAGGTACCAGTAGTTGACACTTTAAGGAATTTTTTCCTTATTTATTCACATAGCAAAAGCTAAGTTTAATTTATAGCTATATATAGTAGTTGACATTCTTTTGCTTCAATAGTTGACATCGGGAGAAAAACTACTTTATGAACTAGCCTTAGTAGTATATGAATACAGGAATTTATTGAATGTTTAAAAAAGATTATTCTTGAGTAAGTTTGCAAAAAAGATATTTAATAATTAGAAGTTACTTCCTTAAAAAATCTAACTTACAATTAGCTCCTTAACTGGTAACATTTCAATGGTTTCGTTGATACGAAACACCACCACAGCTTCCCATCCATAATCTGGCTTATCCATTTTTTCCGGCCACTTTGCCACTGCTGAAATCTCTTGCAGAACAACTCTTTTTCGTAAGGAAATACAACATATTTCCCTATGTCAATTACTGAATAACAGACAATTACAGGTTCCAATAGTTGACACAGGGTGAATTTCGGTAATTTAGCATTCTTTGTTGCAAATTTTAATACATAAACCCTTTTTTAAGATTTAAACAACATAAACGAATGCCTTTTTATCCGCAATGATTAAATAATACAAACTTATAAGACTTACATTTCAACCAAGTCCTTAGCGATTCATATAAGAAAACGCCCAAAAATCGTAAGAGCCGAGCACGGGATTCATTAACCGGTTTGCTATGACACTTCTCAATGGTGGATTATGAACAATAATTCGCAATTAAGCTGGTGAAAGATGATACTATTCAAACTGATAAGGTTTGATTTATTGCAGCATGTGGTGTTCTTATTTATTTACATTTTTTGAAGAAGTGTCAATTACTGGTACAGTGTCAACTACTGGTGCTTTTACCTTATATATTAGGAGTACAAATTAGTTCGGTCCGTTTTTTTGTGGTCAAAAATACATTTATTTCAGTACAAAATGAATGAACAGATTAATCAAAGTATCATCCATCACTAGCTACTACTTTTTCCCACCTCTTAGACAATTTTCGAATTCCATCTCGAAAAAATCTCTCGTCTTTTGAGGCGACCCAAGATAGGAGCCAATTTTTGATTTCTGCAAAAGAAGTGAACCGGTGACCTGTTAAATAGTGTTGCATCCGTTGGAACAACCAGTAATCAGAAGGAGCAATGTCCGGTGAATACGGCGGGTGCGGTAAAATATCTCATTTGAGCGTTTTTAAATATTTTTTACGACTTTTACTACATGAGGCCGAGCGTTGTCATACAGAAAACTAACTTTGTCATGTCTTTGCTCGCATTTCGGCCGTTTTTCTTGTAATGCACGGCTGAAACGCATCAATTGTAGCCTATACCGATTGCCAGTAATAGAATCGCCAGATTGTAGGAGCTCATAGTATACAACACCCTTTTGGTCCCACCAGATACACATGACCTTCGAACCATGAATATTCGACTTTGGTGTTGATGTTGATGTCGATGGCAACGATTGGCCGGGCATAGCGTAGTATTTTTTCTTCTTCGGGTTGTCGTAGAATATCCATTTCTCATCCCCAATCACAATCCGATGTAAAAGCTGCACTTTCTTTCCAATTAAAGCAGAAAACTAAAACCTCCCATAAATGCTGTTTACTTAACACAAAATTTGACATATTCAACACAGTAAAAAATAAGGTTTTTGTATGAAACTCAAAGCGATACGAACTGAATATTATTGACAGATGTCTAACCGCTCTGAAACATCTAAACTCAGCTGTCACTATGAAACATTCATAACAGCCAAAGCTATAGTTTGAAAACGGACCGAACTAATTTGTACTCCCAATAGAAGAAATATATCAGGTAGATGCAACTTTTGTCCGAGTTTTGAGAACTTCGTTTATTATATCAATAGAAACTTCACTGAAATTGATTTCTAAAGTTTATACATTTCTAAAATCATCTGCACGATTGTGTTAAAGATTTTGCAAATTACATTGTTATAAAAAGATAAAAAGAACTTCGTTTCTATTTTAAACAAGTTTCTTCAACTTTTGATATTTCTGATTGGTACCAAATGACCCTGGTTAGGAAAAGTCATCGGATTTATTAGTGGGCGGTCACGTGCACCGAATGCGCTTATTTATCGCATTCATATTATCACCGCAGCTGTCGCACTGATATCGTCCGGATGTCCAAACTCACTCTCTTTCCAGACTTTTCGTACGTGACCTCCAGAATTCCATGAATTTAACACTAGAACGACCAAGCAAGTCAAAAAGACTTGTTCACATTTTTTCCCCAAAATTCCCTAAGTTTACAGGACAGTCTTAGACTAGAAATTCTAAGTTAACCTTATAAAACACAGATTACTAAACCGATAATATTTTCCACCCCCTGGTTCGTCTTCATCTAAAGTTCTTATTTAATATATTTAAATGTAATAAATTTAACGTCGGTCGTTCTAGTGCTAATTACGACGTATTTCGTATTTTGGATCCAATTATCCGTACATTATTTTGCTCGTAAAGTCCCCGTCTATTTCACAGTACTTAGCTAATTATTGTAACTGACTGCACTTAAACGATAATGCTTGCCAATATCGTCATTCCAAGATATACCTTTGATATCTCGCATAATCTTCGTTATAATCCAACGAATTTATGCATCTTAGAATTTTAATACCGCTTCGATGTACAGTCCGACAACTAAAAGATGACCGGGGAGATATACCCGAGTTGAAATATTGAACCTATTTTCTTGATATTTACTCCTATTTGAACCTAATATGATACTTTTCAATACTAAAACTCCTAATTTAAACCTGTAACTGCTTCTCAGTAAAATGATACTCCTATTTTTGTACTTTCAATACCTAAATGTTGGGTAGTAAAGGTTCAAATGAGGTTCAATATTTCGACTCGGGACTGGATAGGACGTAAATCCTCAACGGAGGTTGAAATTGACTTCCTATTTTGCGCTTTAATTTGTGCCACTTTTAGGCGCTAAATAGGATCTTATTTTACATTGAATTTCGGCCTATTTTTGTACTTTTAATTCCTAAATGTTGGATAGTAAAAGGTTCAAATGAAGTTCAATATTTCGACTCGGGTAGAACTTCTTCTTTTCAAACGCTTATTCACGCCATTATGTTTTTGAATTTCCCAAACCCATTCTCCTAAAGCGAACACTCCACATAGTCGTTTATTTTAACACTAGAACTACCGGTGTCAAATTAACATATTTTAATCAATTAAATAAGTACTTTGAAAAAGGGGGAATTAAGCGGCCGAAAAATTTGATCGATTGGGTGATTTACATTCATCGATATAGACGTAGAATATTTATTCTATGACTCTTATATAAACTTGGAGAATTTTTTCAAAAAATTCGGTACCAGTCATTTTGACTGGTTTGGTAGTTCTAGTGTTAACACGCTGAGTTTCGGGATTTTAATAATGGAATGGTAGGAGTAGGCATTTAAAATCTAGAAGCTCCGCCACGCTCTAGCCATCTTTCAATTATCGGACTGTATCTATAAAATTAACGACATCAGCTTTACTTTACGAGAGATAAGTTTTTCTCCATCTCCATTCCCTCGTATTCCTCGTTATTCAAATATTTGTGCATTCCTTCCTCTTTCTCTTTTTTTATATCATACTGAACTTTTGCGAAATCCAACTCAATGTACGAAACCAAGCGACAATTCCAACGTACAACTCGTAACCGGCATCACCATCGTTAATCGCCTACTTCGAATAATAATCGGAAATCGACGGTAACCCAGGCGGTCATAGTATATTCTGACACGGGGTCGTGCCACGTCGGTGGTAGGTATTACGACTGATTGTGAGCACAATGGTGGTAATATCTCGTGATTTAGTGGCGGGTGCGGCTAGATAGCCAAGACTGGCGTTCCATTACGCGGGCTTCGTGTCCTCCTTGTTCGAATACCTCTTCTTTCTCTTCTCACGGTGAAGAAAAGCACATGACACATGCTGTTTGCAAATACGGCGTAAATATGCGATCTACCCACGAACTCAATGACAATTTTGCAACGTGGTATTCGAAGGCGATACGCTTTTTGCTTATCATTTTTTAAGGTGGATTATTGGCAAGTGTTTCGTGAGAGTTTCAAGAAGAATCTGTTATTTTTGATAGTGCAGTTGTGGCTATACGTCTTTGTGTAGGGTAAATGTTGATTTAATTAGAAATTGAAGGTTTCAGTACTTACTAGGAAATAGTGGTTAGTCATGGTACGATTCTCTAAGATTTTATGATTTTTCTGGAATAAGTTGTTCTGATCTGTTTTATTAGAGTTATACATCAGAGAGTTTGAGGGTTAATGAGGATGGAGTACTCGACTGTTAAGTAGTGGATTCGAATTGAAGTTTCTTTCCGAATATTTTGTAGAATTTCTGCATTGATGTTAAATAGGATCCATAGTTTTCAGAAATTCCACGAAATTGTTACAGAACTAGTCGAACTAGTTCGTAAAGGTAGAATGTTAAGTATTTCTAAACAAGTATACTTTATTAAAGCATATATTAAATAATAATTAAATTAGTTATATTTGAACATATTTAGTAAGTACTTTGAAAGTAAAAATATTCAATTGCAAAAAAGAAAATCAGTTAGTCCTTTATTTCTCATAATATAAAGTTGAAATATCAATTTTATTGCTTTTCTACTTTGGTAAATTTTTATAAAAATGTAGAAGCTCCGTCAATTTTACCGTTTCTGTCGATCCATTGTTAAAAATCGTCACTCTTCAATGAAACATTCATAACAATGTAAAAACACAAGGAACTTAATATGCACGAATCCCGTCATTAATCCACGTCGATCCTAGAATCATCGACAGAATTTGAAGCACCAAACGAGGTACTTCATAGGCACGAATACAATATGTCGCTGATGATATGCAAGCCGTCAAAAGACTCGCAAAGCGTGCCAGCAGTTTCATTGTCCGCCGTACAAAAACACTTTCTCGATCTTGTTGGGTCAGATTTATCAGGTGGTCGGTGTAACGTCGGTAGGTTTATCAGGATCTCGTGCTCTCACCTTCTCTTATTTCTTTTCATTGCACACCGACCAGGTGCTTCTGAACTCCGCGTGGGTGTTCACGGAATTTTCGGTAGCTCGTGCACGGCACACGCTTGGATCCTTTCCTGTGTACGTGCGTGCACGTGAAGTAGCTACCAAACGCGACATAAATAACTTTCGATAAACTCAACCAGACAGGCTTTCGCTACCAGTCTTCTCTTTGTTCTACGTTAACGTCGACATTAGCGACACGTCTCGTAAGCCGATGACTTGTATTCTTTCATAGGGGACTATTATCGTAACACAAGGACATATCCTCCAAATTAAACGCGATAGAATACTCTTTTCGTTATGATTGTCATTACGTGACAGATATTTTTGGTAAATATAGTGTAAAGTAATGAAAAGAAACTACCTGAGTCGAAATATTGAACCTATTTTCATGGTATTTACTCCTATTTGAACCTAACATGATACTTTTCAATACTAAAACTCCGAATTTAAACCTGTAACTCCCCGAGTCGAAAGTCGAAATTAATTTTGACCTATTTTTGTACTTTTAACCGTTTGAAACCCGGGAGGGTTTTAAAAAATTACTTCGAAAAAAGCCAAAAGCCACCCGAGTCGAAAATTTCAGCCCAAAATCCTCCTAAATTACCAAATAACTTAGGATATTTAGGCTGAATATGGAAAAATATGTTACATATAAATGAATGCAAATGTTAATTCCACAATCGCCCTACACTTGTTACTTTTTGCCACTTTTACCTATTTTATGAGCAATTTAGGCTTCATACAGCCCAAAATAATCCTCAGCATTCTATAATGAGGAGCTTTAGAATTGGATTGGAATTGAAAAAATTCCTAAAAATTAATTTGGTTTAGGAGATTTAGAATTTATATGGAATAAAATGATAATTTAATTCCAACTTACTCCTGAAAGCCCTATTTTTAGAATATGAGTCGACAGACTTGGAACTTCTGAAATATTTTTAGGGGATGTCAGATTAAATTGGAATAAAAATTTTACCTGATCAGTCCATATAACTCCTAAAAATCATATTTACAGGACTTTGAGGCGCGTAGACACACTAGTTGAGGATTTTGAGGTTCAAAATGGTATACATATTAAGCGGCAAATAAGAGATTAAAAGAATCTAGGATTTGAAGTTTCTTTTTAGGCTGGACTTTTCGACTCGGGCACTTTCGCGCTCTTGAGATTTTATTTCAAAATAAGCTAAAGTTGTTTTATTTTATGTGGAGCACAACAAGTACAATCTTCTCGTGCTTGTATCCTAATTTGGAATTACTTTATATTATAAAAGGGAAACCTGATGCATTCTTAACAAAATATCTTAACAAAGTCTTCCTTCAATTGTCAACATTGAAAACATGTCCTGGGGTTTTTCGACGCAAAAACTGAAGAGCGCGAAAGTGGCTCGTGGTACGCAAACGGTTCACTCCTAAATGTTGGGTAGTGAAAGATTCAAATGAAGTTCAATATTTCGACTTGGGTAACGAAAAGTTTAACGTGGTTAAAATAATAGATATTTTTAAAATTCAGTAATTAGGGTTGAAAATACATTATTCTTTTTTTAGAATGGTAATCGTAGGCAAGTGAGAATCAGTGGCATCAGCAATTTTTGTATCTTGTAATAGAGTGGGATAATCGTTGTGTAGTGTAATCGTTTTGGGATAAACTGGAAAGGAAATTTCCAAATTTTGCAAAACCTATCAAATTGAAAACGTAAGTGAGGTACGACACGATAGAACTAGGTATTTCTATAATACTAATATTACATAAAATAATACGATAATTAAGAATCACTGATGGATTTTTATTTTAAAAATGTAACTCTGAATTATTGCGATGGCAGTGACAAAAGAAATCATACGGAAAGGGGTTAATGAATCAATTTTATCTTAGTTTATCGAAACATCTATGTACAGTTAAAATTCAAATATTGAGGTACAATTTTCAAATACGACGGCATAAATAAATTTATAGTTTTTATAGCTTAATCTCTGGATTTCTGACAAAAAAAGAGATTTCTATCGCCACACAAATTATCTATTATTTTAATGCAGAAATATCTCTGTCCGCAAAGAATTAAAGAGTTTTTGCATTTATGGGTTTAATTAAAAATTTTCTTTTTTTCCTGTATGAATATATCTAATGATGTAGAGCGATCGAATGATTGAACACTGAAAGATACGTTTGCATAGCAGCTTTTCATTATCCGAGCCGCAACAACGATTTAACTTTCACGATTTAAGCTGCATCGACCCCTTGTCCTGCCTACATGGCAGAGTAATTTGCACGTACGTTAGCTGCTCGCCGATACGACCTTTGAATAGAAGCGATACCCTATTTGTAAATGTCAAATTGTCCATACGTATTACGTCCGTTTCAATTATGCGCCGAAGTATCTGCTGAGCAACTGTACGAGTTTCTTCGCATTTAATTATCGGTGCGACTATAAATTACTGTACATCGAATTCTTCTGAGTTTCGCAGGACAAAACCTTTTGTAGCCTTATGCATTGCATAACGACCTGGTTTTTATAAAAAATATGACAGTTGGAGAAACGAAGATAAATTTCTCGTGATGTATGTAACCATGATTATTTGCATTTTTAACTATGTAACAGAATTGCGGATAATTTTGCAGTGTATGATGAATGAAAGGATTCAAGTTTTGTTATTTGTGTTAAATAGAAAATTAATCATTTTTCTCGTGGATAATTGAATAATACATAGTAAATTTATATTGATTTAAAGCTCTGCAGAGAAGACGTGTCAATGAGGTATGGGAATTTTGAATTTGAATAGCCATAGAATATGCAATGAATGAGAATCCATGATTTTACCAAATATTTTAAAATAATAAATAAATTGCCCGTAATTTCATTAATTCCTTATTCAGGAAATATGGAATTATTATATAGGACAAATGTAGAATTATTTTCAACTTCATTCTGTGCGCAAGAGGCAAAAAGT
Source organism: Cerceris rybyensis (assembly GCA_910591515.1). Taxonomy (NCBI): domain Eukaryota; kingdom Metazoa; phylum Arthropoda; class Insecta; order Hymenoptera; family Crabronidae; genus Cerceris; species Cerceris rybyensis. Next base: position 22,049,929 of record OU342790.1, read on the forward strand.
AGTTGTGCGTTCAGGTCATAATTCTCCGCGAAATACTATCATTGTTTCCGCTTCAATGATCATCCCATAACGTTCCTTGCCTACAACCAACGTTCTATCGCAAAATCTTGGAAGATTTGCAGCCCAGTCAGACTGAACCGTTAACTTTTAATTATTGCACGACAATGAACTGTCACGATTTACAAAAATAACTAATAGAGATATATAACAACCGAGTATTGATAGATGTAACCTAACGTTAATTCCTGTTATCATTCTCAGAAAAAATCAAACTACCGTTTGCTTTATCTACACTTGCAACATTTCAAACACGAATTTTTGAAGTCCACCATAACGATCTTACATTATTACCCCGTTAATTTTACCATATCGACTAACAGTTCTAACCACAATCTTCAGATAAAACGTCTGACATCTCGTATTTGTCTGCCATTTTCATTTTAGCAGGCGGCATCACTAACGGTAAAGCTTGAGTAATTAATTCTAGGATTTTACCGAGATAAACTGTACATTTAAACGAGCAATTCGTGAACAAGCGTTGTTTTTTTATGCAACCTGATGTGTATAAAAAATTCCAGACACGAAATTTCACCGTACGGTAAGCTAATCACGCGTTCCTCGGTAACGAGTTGTTCGTTAATGATGAAATGTTAGCCTCGTTATCGATGCCGATAACGTAACTCGAAGCATCCTGCACTTTTGCGAGGCCGAAAGGGATGATTCAATATTTGCTTTTCCTGTATTGCTGACCAATGAGATTTAAATACTGATATTACGCGATAATAGTGTTCAAACAGATTCTCTACAATGCCGTGCAGGAAATTATATACTATGTTGCAAATTTGCAACGTCAGTTCTGTAAATTACAAGTGAATGTTTGCTTTTTTAATTCGTACGTAGCAAAGAATCGATAAATATTGATAAAAGAGTCTCTCATTAGTAAAATGAAATAAAAATTCGATTGAAAACTTTAGTTTTTCGTTGTTTATAGTATTAATGAATGTATGAATTTTCGGTGATGCAGTCATTGTTATATAGGGAATGAAAAAAACTCGAAGTTGCGATCCCTCTCTGGCGTCGCACGGTCTTGCACTAATTGACCATATTATGGAAAACAGCAGGGTCAAGTACCCGTACGACCTCTGATGTCATCGCTATTGCAGAACCTCAAGTGAATTCTGTCATGTGCTTCGAGAAAAGGAACGTCGTTAAAGTCACTCCTTTCAAAGTTTATTACATTTGTTTACACAGAAACTGGGATCTTTGGAAAAATGATGTATGGCTGATCATAAAGTTAGATTTAACGTACAACGAGGCAGAGGTCATTGGTAATATAACAAACCGAACTAGTCACGAAAGCTATAAACGTTGTTATTCGAAATGTACACGAAAAATGTTGCAAAAACAACGTGAGAAACCAATTGATGATACATTTAATCTTTAAATCCAACGTTGGATCGCAGAACAACTTTAAACTTTACATTTTCATGGAACTTTATCGAATACATTTCATTTCTGTCCCAAACCTTATACAAGTACTTACTTGCTTTTCAAAAAATTCCCCTGTTATACGAAACAAAGAACTAGTACGAATGAGGGGCTTAGGTTCCAGAAATGAAAACACATATAATATTATCATAATTAAGGTAAATATCTTTATTAAAATTTTCTTTAGCAGTAATACATATCAATATGAATTACACGATGTTTTCTTCGCCATCATTAAGTACTATTAATCGAGGGCGCCTTCTTTTTGGCAAGATATCCTCAACTTCAGACATTTTTCTGCACTATCTTAAAATCCATGCACTCTCCTTTGCAAAAAATCTGTTATTGTAAATTGCTTGCAAACTGCTTTGCTTTTACTGTCGCTTCCTATAAATCCAACGATTTGACGACATATGTTCCTAATTCTCCATTAGTATTACAGTGAATCCCTGCTGTAGAATTGCCGTGTTATACAGACGTTAACTATACTACAAAATTCGAGATGTAACATTTAGAGAAAGATTTCTAGAACTCAAGATTTGTTGTACGTTTATTTAGAGAGAAAAAACAGGCTTGACCATCAAACAGGTTCTATGGCGAAACGATGGAACACCCTACACGCGATAATACCTCGCCGGTAGGTGAACCAAAGTAAAAGGTAGGACAGCAATTTATCACGAGCGACATCAGATTCATCAGGCTCAGCCGAGACGGCATTCGTGTCAACAGAAATTCACAACGCTTCCGAAGTTCTCACCGAGCTGCATGCCGGTAGTACCGATAAGAATGTTTGCAGAAAAGATGCATCGCGTTGCATGATTTATTATGATTACATCCAGTTTCTCTGGACGTTGTAGCCTCTTCCAGCGTTAAGTTTTAGGTCCAAGGAGCTTTCAAAACTGAACCAAACTTCCTGTGGCATCTTCCTTGTCCTACGCTGTATTCGCAGGTTAGTCGATAAGGTCGAAACATCCCTTAAGGGTCCGATGCTCCTTCTCTTTCCCTTCTTCTTCATCGTCGTCCTCTTATCCTTCAGGGTATGCCAGTCGCATCGATCATCATTCATCAACTTGAACTTTTTGGTATGGCCGACAAGTTCAGCGAACACGGGCATAATTATATTAAACATAAATCAGGTGTAACAAGACTATTTGCTGCTGATGTATATTTATATCGTTTTAATATGGGCTTACAAGGTCGTAGAAATATCTGCATAAATAGGGGAGAGTACCCCAGTACCGGTCAGTTGTAAGTTCTTTAATTCTATAATAGATGAAGTTTAGATTTTTACCGCCATTAGTGCGATACACTCATGCAAGTACATGTCCCGCTCGGCGTCGACCTATCGTGACCGGTTTACCGGCAAACCAAAGATTTCTGTTGTGCGCAAAGAACATGCACTACGTAATTAAAATTCTGTCGGTGATCTTCGAAGTTCAGAGATTCAATTTAAAATAAATAACTTTTGGTAAGTATGGTATGCTTATATGACTATAAAAAAATGGATATTAAATCAACTTTTGTACGTTCGTTTCTGTCTGAAATCGAACATATTTTTTTTGTTTGTTTCCTCCAGGACCGGTCATTACGTTGTCCTGCAGTACAGGCCATTCCTTAAGTTCGTTTTTAAAAGATGTTAACAAGAAAAGTGAGGTTTCAGGAAAAGATGTTGCTAAGAAAGGTAAGAGCTTGCTGTCAGGAAGTGATGCCAGTAAGAAAACCATGAAAAATAAAAACGATAACCTACCTCCTCCTCACAGACCGATTGAAGAATAGTCAGTTTGCCCTTTGCGTGTTGAATCTCATGACAAAGATTGAATACAGTGTAAAAACTGCAAGGTTTAGGTGCATGAGGCTTGTGCAAACATATCGGAGCTATCCGATCAGTATATTTGCGATTAATGTATTGTATAAATGGTTACATATTTACTGGCCGGTACTGGAGGCCAATTTTTTATAGTCTGATTTTTCCTAGTCTTACAATTAGAATTGCTGTAACAAAGCTGATTATTTCTAAACGTATTGGTTGTTTGTTATTTTTATTAATATCACAATAGTTCTTTTATATATATATCAGGAGGTATTGAACATGTAACCTTAGGTATTTTGATTTTTTCGTTGATAAACCTTAAGGTGACGGTACTGGAGGACTCTCCCCTACTGGAAAGGGCAATCAGTTCCATTGTAGTGGAAGCTACTTAATTGCAAAGATTCGAAGCTTTTTTGATATCCTATACATAAAGGTAAGCAGGTAGTATACTCCAAAAATATTAACATCTTCGGAAGTACATTAACCCCTTGATCTACAACAACGAGTGACACTCGTGATGAGGTAAATGGGATAGGAAATTTCCAAGTTTTCCAAAACCTATTAAATTGAAACTATTCATGAAACTCGAGGCGACAATATTATTTCTCTAACATTAACACGTTCCGTGCCGGCCCATTTTGAAAGATTTTCTGTTCAGACCGCGCGGGGCGTATACAAACCACACTTTTACGATTAAAGAAATTTGTTTGGAGTATACATGATACCAAGATGCCTATATTTAACTGGACAATATATTTTTCACAATAAAATTCTTAATTTTGCAATGAGAAATGCAAGCCGCCTGAACGAAAAGCTTAGTGGGGGTCATATACGCCCCACGCGGCACGGAACGTGTTAATATTACATTAAATTATACGGCATACCAAGAATCACTGACGAATTTATATTTTAGCAACTGAATTCTAAATTATACGGGAGCAGTGATGAAACAAATCGTAGGGCAAGGGGTTAAAACGTAATCCACAAATTTATAAAACTCCACATCTCTAGGATTTAGTATTAAAAAATTCTCCTCAAATCGTAAACACTTATTCGTATCAAAACATAGATACTAAATTCGTATTCATGCAAGAATAATGTAATACTGTTGAAGATATTCCTGATCTCTGTTCATTCTCCACTTACCGTTCCATTCGCGATAGTCTATTTACTTCTTAACCAATTCCAATGTAACTGTTGATCTCACTTCTGAGAGGTCCCGTGGGTAGGATCTTAGGTGACTCCGTAGACTTCATCGATGGCGAGTCGATGGTGTCCCTAAGCGGTACACGACGCTCGTTTCCCGTAATAACAAATTGAATCGCGTCTGCACAAGGAACTGCGGAGGCCGGGTTTCGGAGAGTCTATTTCGTGTCCTAGTAAGGCCAGCGCGATTAGTACCGACGATAAGGAGACCCCCTTATTAGGAGAAACTCGTAGAGATGTTCTTCGTGGTCTTCTCATCCCCGAACGGATGTACACCTCCGTAAACTTCTCCTCTTTCCTTCTCATGTTTTCCACAATCTTCTCTATTCTTCCTTCCTTCTTCTCTCTTCTACTGCCTCTTGCTCTTTCCCATCTTCATTTTTTTTTTCTCTTACGAGCGCTAAGACCGAATGAAAATGTATGAGGACGATATCTACGGAGTAGAGAGGGCCAGAGGGGAAGCAGATGAGATACGATTCTCTCCCTTTCTTTCCACCTTCTCTCGTTGCATCACGCGTATAATGCACACGTGTACCAACTGCAGATGGCTCAGAAGAGCGAGAAAAAGGGAGAAAGAGAACTGGGAAATAGGCTCGCGACGAGGAGAAACGAGAAGAACGGGTGGGTCTAATAGTTTTGTTTCTATCGAGTCTCTGTATATATAAATATACGTACGTATATTCATGCAGCTACCTACGCCCTAAGCGACTTCGGTGCCGTCATTTCTGCACCTGACCAGGTAACCGACGATAAATTTCTGGGCAAGAAAAGAGCGCTGCCTTTAAAGGATACTGACCGGTCCTACTCGTTGTTTTCAACATAAGGTTCAGTCGTGTAGTTCTAGTTTTGCATCGAAGATAATAAAATCCTTAGATTCGATCTTAGAGTATAATCATTATTATTTTGTGGTATTTAGAAAACTGGATTGTAATCTGTGCGGTGAGATTGTCAATAGCGAAGTCCTCGATACTGTATGTTCACGAAGGTGTCGAACAGCAGGAGGATATCTACGTTCACAAATTTACTCTGAAAGTTTTGCGTGTTTATTAAGTGGCTTATAATGACTCCATCGGCACCGTTGCTTTTAGCGAACGAAGATCAAGATAGCTCCGAGAATTTATATGCGTTTCTGGGCAAAGATCGTATCTATTTAACGCGAGATGGTACGGTTATAAGAGTTACCCGGTATTGCAAGCCATGACGGCGATCGTTCGTAATCGACATTAATGGGAATTCGATTTATCGGTCGGAAAGGTTAACCAGCACTTTCCCTCAAATATTTGCGACATCGGTGGATCATTAACTCGAGTTTTGCGCTGCCGATATTGCACATACTTGTAACGAATCGATTATCGCGATTATTAGTAAGGCTCCTAATTACATTGAAGGTGTCTGCAGACTTAGAGGCTGGAGTATTAGGAGGCATAAAGTCTCGTCGATTAAGAACGTCATCATTATCCGGCTGGTTTCTGGAAAACCGTGGGTACTTATTAATAATAGGAATATAAATTGAATGATATTTGTCTGGTGTTAAGTAACGTTTAAATTATCTCTATTTTAAATTAACATGCATGAACATTAGAGTGTGGTGTGCGAGGCGTATAATTGGTATGTCGATTTGATTTGACGTACGCTCTGTTTGTTATACGATCCCATTGTTAGGTGAATTTTCTTTCGAGCGATGCAATTATTCGATACACGAAGTCTAGTGTCGGTATTCGTGAAACGCTGAGAACGTGATTGCAGTCTACAAGCTCGGAAATAGTAATATATCGCCTGCCTCGGAGTAGAGCTGTTTGGTGAATTTTTATATCGAGAGGTGTTGCAATTGCTCGGAATACTTCTTGATCAAATGAGATCCTATTTTATTTACACGTAACGTATTACCTTAGGTGGGCTCGGAAGGAATTGCCGTGCATGTCAATCATCCTTCACTACTGTTCAGCATTAATATCGTAGCTGATAATTTCATTATAAGTGACATATTCTATGAAACGGTTTATTCCTATTCGAAGTCGACATACATACATACATACATGCGATATTTTATAATTAACATGAAACGGCTATTAATTATGGCAATGAAAGGTGACATTTAAAATGTACCTCGTATTATATTATTTTACAATTATTGTCGGACTTTGGTAGCTAATGTATAATTGCTTTTGGTTTGAATAATATGCCACTACTAGTGGTAATTTCTAACAATTAGCTGCATTACACCGTGCATGATTATATAGTTAATGTATAATAGTTTCTGCGAGTTGCGTTACATCTGAGAAGTTAAACCTGTCCACTGCAATCCTTTTGGCATTGAAAGCATTAAAAAATGTTTATAAAATATAACACGGTAAATAATAAATACTAATAATGTATCAAATTAAAATGCGTACATCATACACTAAGTCTATCTAAAATGTGGTAAGCAATTAGTATGCCTTGAAAAAAAAAAGTTTAATCGTTGCAATAGAATCCCAAACATTTTTTATACGTTGAATACAATCGGTCTAATATCGTAATAATTTTTTTTTCACCTAAATGTTAATTTTCCAAAAACATCTATCATCTAAAGAGAAATACCGGAAGCTACGTGGAAGGAAATGCTTATTTTATGAAGAAGATTACGCACATAAGCCGTTGATATTTTTACACAATCTGTCTCGGACAGTAAAATCGTTAAAAAATGTTTATAAAATATATCAAGGTAAATAATAATTACAAATAAAGTATTAAATTAAAATGCGTGTAACAACGTACACTGTAACCCTATCTAAATTGTGATAAGCACATACATATTAATACGCAGTGTAAAAAAAAACTTTAATCATTGCAATAGGATCCAGAAGTTTTTTATACGTTGAATACAATCGGTCAAGTATCATAATAATTTTTTTCTTCACCTAACACCCAAGTATTAATTTTCCAAAAACATCTATCATCTAAAGAGTAATACCGGAATCTACGTGGAAGAAAATGTTTATTTTGTGAAGAATATTACGCACAAAAGCCTTGGATATTTCTACACAATCTGTCTCGGACAGTGAAATCGTTAAAAAATGATTATAAACCATAACAAGGTAAATTATAATTACTAATAAAGTATCAAATAAAAACGCGTAGGTATAGCATCATATACTGTAACTCTATCTAAAATGTTATAAGCAATTAGTATACCCTGTAAAAAAAAACTTTATTCATTGCAATAGGATCCAGAAGTTTTTGATGCGTTGAATACAATCGGTCAAATATCATGATCTTTTTTTTCACCTAACACCTAAATATTAATTTTCCAAAAACATCTGCCATCTAAAGAGAAATACCGGAATCTCCGTGGAAGAAACTGTTTATTTTGTGAAGAATATTACGCACAAAATCCGTTGATATTTTTACGCAATCTGTCTCGGAGATAGAATCCTGGGCAGTCTGATGCGTGTTTACAGGGTTCCTGAATGCACTCTTATACGCGGTTTTAGACATCCCGATAAGAGCTCCAACGGCGTATCGACTATCGAGGCTCGTTGCAAAACACCTGGGTGTTGCAATGCACCTTCGTCGTAATGCCGCTGGCTGCACTCGGGACACGCGCGCTCACGTGTGTGCAACGTTGCACCGCTGTATGCTGCATGCGGGCAGACACACTGATATACAGGAGTGACGCGCGTACAGGGAGGGAAAGATAAATAGATAGGTAGATACAACAGTTTGTTATTCTGGGAAAAGTTTTTCCTTCCCATGAAATATTTACAGAACTGCGGGTGTATTCGCTGATATGTGCCAGATAAGAAGAAGGCCAACGAGGATTATTAAGAACGTACGGAAAATACAGATGCATTGCGAAATGCGGTATTCCACGCGCGTATGACGAGGTGGAGATAAATCTTTGAAATGCGTAAATTAAGATACGAGTTAACGTGTATAGCAGTTGCTAGGTATATTAAGTATACGCGATGCTAAGAAAAATTCATGAGTACGTTAAGAAAATTTGAGAACGAGCTACGTGACATATAAATTTATCGAGCAACCATATAAACGGGTTTGTGCGTATGTGAAAATATAAGGTAACGTAAATATTTGGAATTGTTTAAATGTGCTCTCGAAGCAGCATGCAGCTGCAACATGACGAAGGGTCCGGTTGTGAAAACCGATCGCGAAACTGTGCTATTCCTGTTTTGCAATAGCCCGTACGTGTACTTATCTCGATACACGAACTCCGTTTGAGTACAAGGGTATCTCGGCGAGCCGAGTTTCTGTAGAGAAATAGTCATAAGCGTTACAGCTTCTTTTTTTTAATACAAACAAATAATTCGATATGCACGTTATCATATAAATTAACGAGGTTATCTACTCAATTATAACCTTGCGTTTTATACGTCTTATCAAGAACTTGTTAGAAATTAAGTTAAAATTATACTTCTATCTGTGAGGTAAAAATACTTTGCAGTATCTTGTTAATTAAATTGACACAGTAATTAACACGATCATTATTCTTCTATGTTATAAAGTATGCTTTCAATCATCATCTTCTATAATGCATCAAAGAGTAAAATATTTATCACGCATTCATGTATTTTTTCATGGAAAGTCTTCACCTTCCCAGGCCTAGGGTAGATGATTCGTCCCGTTAGGTCCCATCCGCGAGGCAAAAGCAATCAGTTATCTTTTGCCATGGAACCTTCCACCTAACCGAGGTTACAGGAAGCGTATCCAGATTGATCGTTATGATCGTCGCCGAGGTACACGGGTCATCTCGATTGGCAGGATAATCGAGCCTCGAGGAGACTGAATGAAGCTTCTCCTTCACGAGAGTAGAATCTTCTCAGATAAAGCACTCCCGATGCTTGCCGTGTTATCCTCCCTGATACGAATTTATTGATACTTCATAGAGACGTAAAATCACTCTCCACTTCAATCTTAGAGCTGGCCCGATCATCGAAGCTATCCCAGATCGAGTTAAGCCAGAGGAGGCTTACGCTCGAAGATTATTGAATACCGTGCTTGGTTATCGTTTGCCGGGATCGTACTTTATAGCTTACGATGTAGAAATACTAGTAGTATCTGTCGTTCAGTAAACTTTACTGCCTCCTTGAAAGATCTAATTAGAAGGCAATTATTTAATAGATAGCTGGTGTTTAGAGGGATATTCCATTTAATGGAATATCGTGCTGTAACATCATCGAGAATCGGTTATGGTCTTTTGGCTTGTTAAGTTGCTGGGTGATTACATATTTTTTTTGGTTGTTCCATAACTACCGTAACGTTCGTTACTCATCGACTGGATTTTATCGGCTGAACTATTTATAAACAAGAATTCAGTGCTTTGATTATAAAAGTTGTTCGTTTTGTTACATCTTTGTATCGTTTTTTCAAAGATTTGATTGTGTCTTTACGAAGGGTGCCCGAGTCGAAAATTTCAGCCCAAATTCCTCCTAAATTACCAAATAACTTAGGATATTTAGGCTAAATATGGAAAAATATGTTACATATAAAAGAATGCAAATTTTAATTCCACAATCGCCCTACACTTGTTACTTTTTGCCACTTTTACCTAGTTTAGGAGCAATTTAGGCTCATACAGCCCAAAATAATCCTCAGCATTCTATAATGAGGAGCTTTAGAATTAGATTGGAATTGGAGTGGAATGATCGTGGTCCAAAAAAATTCTCGATATACTAAAAATTAATTTGGTTTAGGAGATTTAGAATTTATATGGAATAAAATGATAATTTAATTCCAACTTGCTCCTGAAAGCCCTATTTTTATAATATGAGTCGACAGACTTGGAACTTCTGAAATATTTTTAGGGGATGTCAGATTAAATTGGAATAAAAATTTTACCTGATCATTCCATATAACTCCTAAAAATCATATTTACAGGACTTTGAGGCGCGTAGACACACTAGTTGAGGATTTTGAGGTTCAAAATGGTATACATAATCAAGGGGCAAATGAGAGATCAAAAGAATCTAGGATTTGAAGTTTCTTTTTAGGCTGGACTTTTCGACTCGGGTGTAGATATAAAGAACTCATATCGTCGCCATCTGTGGCAAATTATCTGTATTACAAATTTATACGAAATAGTTGCCATTTCGAGTATAATCGTCGGAGGATGAAAGACACGAAAGCACCAATAGTGTATTTACCATATTATCAAATATTTAATCATACGTTTACGAAGGGTATAGAAACAAAGAATTGGAATTTCTAAGAAATATGATTCTTGTTGAAATCCTCCTCACCATCTTTGGCAAATTTTCCTGCACGATACGTACATCACCGATTTGTAAGAAATAGTTGCAATTTCCAGTATAATCGTCGAAGGATGAGGGAGCACGGAGAGTGTACAATATTTTCAAGTATTTGATCTTACGTTTACGAAGGGTATAGAAATAAAGAATTGGAATTTCTAATAAATATGATTCTTGATGAAGTCCTCGTCACCTTTGGCAGCTTTTTTCATGCACGATATATGCATCACGGATTTGTACGAAATAGTTGCAATTTCCTGTATAATCGTCGAAGGATGAGGGAGCACGGAGAGTGTACAATATTTTCAAGTATTTGATCATACGTTTACGAAGGGTATAGAAATAAAGAATTGGAACTTCTAAGAAATATGATTCTTGTTGAAATCCTCCTCGCCATCTTTGTCAGATTTTTTCATGCACGATATATGCATCACGGATTTGTACGAAATAGTTGCAATTTCCAGTATAATCGTCGAAGGATGAGGATCCACGGAGAGTGTACCATATTTTCAAGTATTTGATCATAGGTTTATGAGGGGTATAGATATAAAGAACTCGAATTTCTAAGAAATTTAATTCTTGTTAAAATCCTCCTCGCCATCTGTGTCAGATTTTTTCCTGCACGATATATGCATCGCCGATTTATACGAAATAGTTGCAATTTCGAGTATAATCGTCGAAGGATGAAGGACGCGGAAGCACGGATAGCTGCATGAGAGTTCTCTGTCGCGCAGATTGCTTCCTCGTGACGGAAGAAACGAAATAGCATTGTTCACTCTCCCGAATGGTGAACGGTGACGTATGTCCACCAGCCACTCATTATGTCCACGTTTCCCCACCTACCTCTGGTCACGGCTATCCTTGCAGGTTTCTTACACGCTGTTCTTCGGGGAGTTCTTCATCGAGTTCATCTTGACCGTCCCGACCGATGACCCGGAAGCCTGTACCGTTCATATGTACGTGGAAGCTCATGCGTGTCCATGTGCAAAGCTATTTTATTCCTCATGTGACTCTGTAATCTTCCTTTCGCTGTATGCGTGACGACTCATTTCTGATGCCTATACTTATGCTTAACGTCTATATTCGTACGTGAAAATAGTAGCGTACCTAGACAGACATTTTCTAAGGACAATGTTGCGAATTGGAGTTAAATAATTAAAAAAATAAATTACGTATGTGTATTTAGTTACAGAAAAATCGACCATTCAAGATAGAATAGTTTGAATCCTGCAAATTATATGTTTTGTAGGATTACAAGATTTCTTTGTTGCTACTTATATGAAGCTTATAATGATCTTGCTCTGAATATAATGAAACAAACATATAATACATTGAATAGAATTTCTTAGAATTAGACTTAACAATATTCCATGATATGAGGGTACCTTTATAAATATACTAACACTCTATCTGAGAATAATCTACTTAATTTAACACGTTGAAAGCGACTGATATTTCGTTCCTTTTATCATTTTTATTGAATTGATACTTTTACTATTAAAATCCCATATTTGCAAAGCAGAAACTTTAAGGAACCAAATAGATACATAATCAGGAGGATTTCATCTTTTGAATGCCTTATTTAAATAGTAGCCCCTAGTATTTAAATATGGAATTTCTTAGAATATTCGTTAATATTACAATTAAAAAGTCATATGAAAATTCATTGAATTTAATAGCGCAGGTTGCCGGTGACCCTCCTGGCAGTCAACGTGTTAAAATTTCTACCCTTCCTCGACATCAGTAATCATACGAAATAACCAGGACCACGGAAAATTTTCCCGATAAAATATGAGTACCCAAAAAAATATAAAAATGCATTCTACACAATAGACTTTTACATATTTTATACGATCTTTCTCATGACAATGCCCATTTCATGCCCTGACTGCGGTTTTACGAGCACATAGCATACACATCGTCATGCTTAGGAATGTGTAGTCACTTATGGTTGCCACTCGACGTGGCTTCATATGCCTAGATTCGTGTAGGTAGGTTAAGGCTTTCATGTGCGAGATCCAACCGCGAGTTCCGAAGGTATGGGCGACTTCACCAGGTGTGGAGAACGGCGCACCCGATGGCAATTACATCGGCAAATAAACCGCAAAGTGAATACACTGCAAAGCTAGCTGCGGGCTGGAGGATGGATAGGCGGCTGCAAATAGATTACTCAAATCTCCTCGGTGAACTTCGAAGTAACACTTGCGAAGAGACACGGAGGGATGTGTCGTTCATGGATTTTGTGCCTAACGTATGAAGAATATTTCCATGGGATCAAAGTACAGTAAATTATTCGTTGCTCTTTCACGCGATACCTTTTATTGCTGCATGTAAGATACATGAGAATCGATAATAGAATACCATAGTGGCAGAGAGGTGAAAGAATCGTATCGCCATTAGTTCTGAGAAATTTCACGTGTAACTACGTTGAGTAGATTAGATCATTGCCAGTTACAGCATAAATCTTCAGTAAAGTATAAATCATCGTCTTCAATAACGAAATAACTAAAAATGGAAAATAGTAATGTTACTTATGAATACTAGATTTACAGACGTGAAATCTGTTACACCGCGATATATTAACACTTTAATGACAGCTCACACAACATGCGTGTGATGGTACCACCGAAAATTATTGACTAGTACCACACTCTCTGTGTACCTAATAAATTATAAATGTAAACAAATATGGATATTGCTATTGGTTTCGTAGTTTCTTTTATAGTCTTTGATCTTATAAGATCTTCTCTTAATTTTAACACTAAACGTACCAAGCGGTGTCAAATGACCCCTTTCAAACTTTACTTTAAAATCATACTTTCATTGTTATTTCTTTCGCTCATTTGACTTTTTGTAAAGTCTCATATCATCTGATTATTCAATTTCTCCCCCATTTTTTTACCCCATACGAAATTTACGTATTTTTCGGCATTTTTCTTCAACTGGAACCTTAGTTTTAAACTCAGATACGCTTCTTAAGTGAAGGTTTCATTTATTTGAACCTGACATGTGTGTTTGTTTTCGACGTGATACTTGGACAACCCGATCGGATCCATATGACGCATTATTCAAGTCCCAACTTTGAGATTACATATCTCTGAGAATGTTTTACAATTAAAATTTTTATTAATGGGAAAGGGTGCTCTGATGTGTTGCAAATGAAACACACTTGCTAGATTTGGAAGACCGCGAAAAAAATTTTGGGGGTTTTGGCCAGGATTTCAGCGAAATCGACCAGTGTACGAAGTAACGCATAAACAGAAAAGACTGTTTTCGGAGATGCACAAGAAACACTCCTTTGACTTAGTTTTCTATAGTTAAACGAAATAGAAATGCAGTTTTATATTGAGAGTCAGAGAGTAAAGATCAGAGCCTACAAGAATTCAAGTTCGACAAGGAGTGATAATACACGACATTTTCCGTTACATTCAATTGGCCTTGTGTAATTAATTGATTATTTCGTTTATAAAAATAAAAATTTGTATTTGATTATTTTATTAGAAATGAGAAATTATGTTGCAAATTATTTCCTTTAATAAATTGGTTATTTCTTTCTAAAAATCAACATTTATTTCATAAGGGGTCAAATGATCCCTCATGGTAAGATTAGGTAGGTGCAAAATGCCGGTACGTTTAGTGTCAATAAACTTTTTTTGAATTAATTCTTCTAAAATATTGTCGGCCCCTAGCAACATTTCACTGCGTAGACGTGCGGCCATTAAAGTGTTAAAGAAGGACTTAGAAAGTAGAGGGATCAAGCGACAAAGAAGATGATCAGTTAAGTAATTCATATATTATAACATACGTGTGAAATATCTACCACGTCTCTACAAGTTTGGAAAGTGTTTCTAAAAAGGTAGGAATCCCGAGTCGAAGAATTGATTTTCTGTTGGTTCTCTCGATTTTTTACACTTGAAGAAAATCAAAAGAGAATTATAATCTGTATGATCTGACCATTAAACTCTATATTATTTTGATTATCTGTTGGTACTCTGTGGATGCGGATATTTCCGTTTTCACACTTGAAGAGAATCAAAAGAGTATTATAAAAAGATTTTCTAGGTTCTCCTTTGATCCTCTTTCATTGTATTTTAGATGGAATTTTTCATTATTCATTAATTATTAATATTACTTAATTTTTTAAAAAGTAAATTGAGTGACAACTACGAAAAAATTAATTTCACGGAAACTTTATTGTTATAACATTTTAGTTACATTAGTAATATTTATGCGGTTTATAAATTGAAGTAAAATTTATTACTCCAGTTCACTATTTCCAAAGGCTCTTCTAAAATGTTTCCCTCGTACTCTTCAGGTTCTGATACTCCTGAAAAGTATAGATATTTGTATTGTAGAATAACTGCATCATTTTCACAATTTACACGTGATAGTCAAATTTTTTGACGTGTAACTAATAGAAAAATAATATTATACAATGTTTTATTAATTTCCACTGGAGCTTGTACTGGAGCATGTGATGCCATTGGTTCGATAATTTGTTTCGAAGAACTATCTGATGCTACCAAAAATTTAGCGTTTAATGTCTGAACTTCAAGAGTCAGATATGGTACTTGAAAGCAAAATTTATATACCTTTTGAATTTTTGCTACCACTTGTTCCCTCAAAACGTTGGATCATCTATAATATAATGTAATATTCGAATTGTGTAGTATATCGTATTATAAGTTATTCAATAGAAAGTGATTTTGACTTCATATAAATTGTTAACTTCAATGAAACAGCAGTAAAGTTTCATCAATAAAAAATAAACAAGAAGTATACTTACGACTGATAGCCATGACTTTTGCTTGAAATTTTTCTTTTTTTCCCGAAACATTATGCCATGACAAGGTAGTTATAGAATGAATTGTTCTATCTTTTAGTGGTATTGCACTTAATGATATAATATTCGAAGATTTACTCTGAATCCACCAAATAAGTGCCCACTTTTTTTTACGACCAGATGGATTTTTAGGTTTTGGCGGCATTTTTCACTTTATTCTAAAGCTATTGTTGACACTAAATAGTTTATTCTTTAGTAATTTCTACACTTGATAACAATCCAATATTATTGTCAATTGTCACCCTTAAATTTCATATAATTCACATCATTTACTGGACTGCCTGATTTTTCGCGAACGTCGTCATGTTACGACACGCCGCGACGCTCAGTACTTTTTTTCTCCTTTAAATCGCGAGGGCAATTGTTCGCCGTTGCTAGCGAATGTAGGATCGCTGCAATTGGCTGTTTTACGCTTACAGTTAAAAATTAAATTAATTTTTTATTCTAATAATAAATATATATTATATATTATATATTTATATATTATATATTTGAATTTATCAAAATAATAATACTAATTTAATATACTTAAATTTAAAAATTAAGATTGAAACAATGATAAATTAACGGAAATAATCAATTGGTAATAAAGAATTTTGGGTCTAATCGTATTAAATTAATATATTTTAATTCAGAATTGAAATTTGGAAAAAGCATAAATTAACAGAAATAATTATTTACAGAATTCATACCTTCCCTTTTTCACTAATTCTCTTCTAATCACAAGATCCAAAATGGGATCTATTGTTTCCATGATATTCTCAATTAAATATTAAATTAATTTCTACCTTTCCAAAGAATTTAATAATAATATTATCTATTATAATTATATATTATTATAATATATAGTTATAAATATTATAATTATTATAATTTAATAATAATATTATTATTTAGTCTATATGTTCACCTGTACCTACGAAAATTACTGGACTCTGTGTTGCTGCAACACTAAAAAAGTTACGTATCTTTGAAAAATACTGTAGGAAATAATTAAATTATTAAATTACAATTCGATGTCTAATTAATAAAAATTTGTATATTTATTTTCCGAAAGTAAAAGAGAATCAAGAGAGAATTACAACGACTAATAGAGAAGTAAGGAGAATAATAGAAATATGAAGAAAATGTAAGAGAATCATAAATGATGATTTCAGGGTCCGAGATAATCAACAGAAATTCATAACTTCGACTCGGGATATTTTGCGAACATAAAAGAGAATCAAAAGAGAATTATAACGGCTAATAGAGAACTAAGGAGAATAAAAGAAATATGAAGAAAATGTAAGAGAATCATAAATGATGATTTCAGGGTCCGAGAGAATCAACAGAAATTCAAAATTTCGACTCGGGATCGTTTTTTTGTTTCGTTAATTTGACGGCTTCGGTAAACCTAGAATTAATATACCATAAAACCACTTTAAAGGTATATTCTCAAATAATTAATAAATCAGTATCGTGCAACCTGTCTCGTTAATAACGAACGTCGTTCTTAGCCTCAATACTTGAAAGGTCTCCAAAGAAAGCATGGTTCGGTCTGATTTGAAGTATCCAAGCTATGCATCTAAAGATAGCAGGATTCCCGAGTAGAATCTTCTTGAGTAGTGGGTCACTATAGCTCGTCGGTAGTGGTATAAGTGGGTTCGCGGAGAACCGCCTTCCGATAAGTGGTTCGGCTCCCTGGCTTCAACATCGGCTTCCTCGATTAGAGCGCAAACACTGGCCGAACGAGGCGCACTCGGTGCTCACTCCACCGACTTCCCACGGCTGTTGACATGTTTTGTGTTCATTAGTCGACTCTCAAGAGCCCAGAACCTGCGGCCGTTGCATAGTGCTGTACCACAGACGCAACGCGGCCGCCGACACGTACACTCACACGCCGCAAACCTTTTGCCACAGCGTGAGAATAGCCGGAGCTAAACGATTGTCCCTGCTCATAGAGTTTACCCAAGAATTGTCCTCTGCTGCCGCGAAATTTTACAAATGTATGAATGTAAGTTGGAAACTTAAATGAGACCCTGTTGTCACGGTTGAAGAAATAGGGATGATGAACGAGATGGGAGTGTCGCCATTTTGCTTGGAATTTGGAAGAAATTTAAGGTGATTTATTAAACGAGGTTGAGTTACATTAGGATATGAAATTTACTTAAAGATAATCTGATAACTGAATGGAGTCGAAGAAGTTTGAGTTTGTTCTGTTGGAATTAGGATTAGAGTATATCGCGTGATCTGAGATTGTGACGGTATTACAAAGAGAAAATGTTGTTAAGGAAGAGGTGAGTGTTATTGTGTTTTTTTTTTTGACATTTAAATTTAATGTTTAGGGAACTTAAATGAATGTAAGATGGAGAATTAAGTGAGACCCTGTTGTCACGGTTGAAGAAGTAGGGATGATGAAGAAGATAGGGATGTCGCCATGGTTTGCTTACCATTTGGAATAAGTTTAAGGTGACTTACTAAACGAGTTTAAGTTGTATTAGTATATGAAATATACTTAAAGATAATTTGAAAATTGAATCGAATTGAAGACGTTTAAGTTTCTTTTTATTGGACGCAGCATTAGGGTACAGAGTGTGATCAGGGATTGTGCCGGTATCACAGAGAGGGATAATGGAGATGTGAGTGTTATTGTGTTTTCTTTGGCATTTAGATTTGATGTTTAGGGAAGTTAAGGATTCACTAAAGGAAATTGCAGTTATACTGTGCCATTAAGTTTAATCAAACGGAGATTGAGAATTGATAAGAAAGGGAGGAGCTTAAGTTTTTCTTATCATTGATGAAAAAATTCGGGAAAGAAATTAATGAAGCATCGTTAGTGCAACAAAAAATGAATGTTCGCGAAGTAGAATAAGTATAATGACTCGTTTGATCAAAAATTGTACGAGTATCGGAGAAACAAGCTGCCATAAGATGAACATTAAGTACGAGACTAATGATATACTTCGAACGAGCGTACCTAGTAAACGTCCTCACCGTAACGATTATTTGTCTGAAATGGCTGCGTAATGGTAATGTGACCGAGGCGCTTCAGTCTTTTAAACTTTTTCACATTTTTCCAATTTCCCCGAGACTGGCAATTTATAGAGTGCAGCTGCCGACACGTTGTCGTGAATCGAGCGATTAATGTTAGGAAGGACAGGAAGATACTTTACGAGCCGGGATTCCTCGTGGAGGCAGCGAAAACGATGGTTCGAGCTGATCTACTAATAGATGCTAATTTAAAGGATTGATAATAACGACTGCACAGGGGCACGAAACGAGCGTTAAAATTGCATGAAGTTATGAGAATGCAAGGGGCTATGAAATTTCATGAGGGAACCAATTTAAAAATATCTAACTTCCTGGATAAGTTACGATTATTTGTATGACGACACATTATTGTCATGATGTTTTGTCTGATTTAATGATTTTCATAATGCCGATGCTTCTTACAAGCTTGAGTTTTTGTCAAATTATTTTAATACATTATTTATGTTTCGTCGAAGGTAATGCAGAGGTTGAAAAGCGTTTAAGACTTCTTTTATGAGCGTAGAAATGCACGTGTTGCGTATTACGAGAGTATAAAAGATGCGGTATTTTTGCATGAATTAAAATTCAATGATACTTCTCATGGTAATTACAGGATGGATTTCAGGAAGGGTTAAAAAATAAATGATCTGTCAAATTCTTGATTCATCAAGAAAGTGCTTGTATCCTTCAATGACGTTGGTCAAAATTAATTAGCTGCTGATTAATGTGCAAGTAAATACGTGGGACGTTGGATTATCGATGGTCGTGATAACTCGTCGGACAAAAAGAAAGGAGTGGTCATTATTTAAATCAGAAAGTTGCAGAAGGCAGATCATTAATATATAAGATTTTACCGATACTAAACAACAAAAAATAGCAGATAAAACGCTCATTGAAACGTTGTAACGATCTTCAGAAGTACATAGTTCTGTCACGATAACATTCGCCGATCCCACGAGAAACATGATTGCTTTGAAAATAACGATACAACGAAAACATTGGACTCAAGGTCCCCTGCAACGTCAATTAATTCTTCATAAAGTGAGCTTTCCATCGCTACGATCCTCCTCTATGATCATTAATTTTTAAACCTTTCATACACGATTACTCGGCACGTACATACAGTAACGGTATGCAAGACCTTTTAATAGAATCGTTGATATCTTTCCACTCAAATAAATTTGCATTTCGAAGAGTGTCCTTCCCTACTTTCATCCCACTGTAATCTCGCTGTTTCTTCTTTTGAAAACTCACGATTGCCTGTCAGAGATACGCAGTCATTGCATTTTATTACATCGAACTCCTTCGCTTTCGCCGCACTTCACAAATGGCAGTATCATCCGTGCGGGTGAAAACATTAACATTTAATAAACTACGTAAGTTTCACTTTATCATGAAATGTAATCAGCGGTCACCAAATAATGTAGGTATATATTAGGTCGAGTCATAAGTAACTTCCGTTTTCTTACGAGACATTTATTTTGCTCTCATTCAATAATAAAATTATATTAATTTATTATGTATTCTCCATTATTACGTATAAACTTCTCCCATCTTCCTGGTAGTTTATTAATCCCTTCCTTGTAAAATGTGGTTGGTTTGGACTAGAAGAAACTTGCTAAACACGACAATGCGTGATCACATACGGCAAGGGTGACTCAAGAAAAAATTCTTCAACTTGGATGGTCTGTTTTTCCACATCCACCTTACTCCCCGGACCTTGCCCCAACAGACTACCACCTTTCCTGTTCGTTACAAAACTTTTTGAAAGGAAAAACATTCAATTCCGAAGGCCAAGTCAGACTGGCCGTCGAAAACTTCATCCAGTCCAAACCAACCACATTTTACAAGGAAGAGATTAACACTAGAACTGCCGGTATCAAACTAACATATTTTAATAAATTAAATAGTATTTTGCGAAAGGGGGAATCAAGCGACGGAAAATTTGATCAATTGGGTGATTTATGTTTATTGACATAGACGTAGAATATTTATCCTATGACTCTTATATAAACTTGGAGAATTTTTTGAAAAAATTGTGTACCAGTCATTTTGACTGGATTGGTAGTTCTATTGTTAAACTGCCAGGAAGATGGGTGATGGTTATACGTTATAACGGAGAATACATAATAAATTAATACAATTTTGTTACTTAACGAGAGCAAAATAAATGTCTCATAAAAAAAACGGAAGTTACTTATGATACGACGTAATATATTAGGTGTACAAATTAATTCTCGGACTTTTTTGACTAACTTTGAAATTTATTTATAACAATGTTGATATAAATTCAATATTAAACATAATCTTCATCATTTTCTATACGTTTTTGCCATCTCTCAGGTAATTGTCGGATTCCAGATCGGAAAAATGATAGTGGTTCACATCAATGAAATCATTGAGGCATTTATAGACCTGTTCAACTTACTTGAATAGAGAATCAGTTAGGTGGTGTTGTAGGGATCGAAATAGGTGGTTATTTGAAGGGGCTAAGTCTGGAGAATATTCGAAACTGTTCAAACCGTTTTCTACAAGTGCTGCACGATATAGCGTTTCTTTTTTTTAGTTGAAACGCGAAAAGAAGACAGTGCCTTAAATGTTGCTTATCGAACGACATCGCTTCTACACATAATTTTTCACGTTATGTCTGGGGTAAAGTCATGCGATATATCTTATTTTAAAGGTAACAAATGGCGCTTTAGAATGACTATTCAAATTTGGAAAAATTCTAATCTGATTAGGTTTTGTGGTCGATGAAATCTGGGGGTTGAGAATTAATTTCTATACCTAATATACTACGAGAAACATTCTAATCAGTTCATCGATTCCCGCTGCAATTATATTCGGCGAACGACTATTCCATGCCGGCGGACACATCCTTTTGCGAACAAGCACCCATGCATCCTGCAAAAGGTAGAGATAGGATAACCCCGTTGGATAGTTTGCACCACGTTTAATGCCGGTAGATCGAAAGTGACCGCGTATATGCATGTATATGTATAGAAGTATACGTTTCGCTTTGATCGCGTGCATCGCGGTCCTCGCACGCGCATTGTCGCGCATGCATATAGCATAAAGGCTTCGAAGAGAGACTGCATAGGTAATCGGGCCCGACCGGCCGGTGCATCGTCGGCCAATATACCCCCGGGTGTTCCAGTCGTGTCGACATTAATACGCGATTCGATCTTCCTTGGTGAGTAGCTCAAAAATGGCCACGATCAGTCAGCGTAGCCGGCACGGATGCACGGGAGTGCATCGGGGCCTCATCTCCCGTAACTTCGTGATTGCATTTGTATGGATCTGATCGGCGGTCCGGACCAGCAAGAAGCAAAGGAGTTAAGAGGATGCCATAGGGATCATGAAGTTGGGATCATCGCGATGCATTCTTCCTCAAGATTGCTTCTGCAACGGGACGTCCAATGCGGTCATATGTGTCTTTGAGAATTCACGGAGTCATTATAAATTCATGTTTAATCGCATTCCTTTGGATCCGTTTTTCCTTTTTAGGTTGTTCGTCTTTTTTTTGAGTATTACGCTTGGATGATTCGCGATTCGATCATCGAAGAATTTCCGTAGATTGTCTTCCGTGAGCTTGTTGAGAATTACGATTGTTGAGAATTCATCTTCGATCAGGGAATTCGATTTGATTCTATGGTGAGTTACGCGCCGTTTCTTCCTTGAATCTTAAACGTGCCGGTTGTTTTGCGATTGTTTGTTGTTCGATCATGTTGCGCCTGTCGTTTGGATAATCTCTCGTGCAGTTCTGAGGAAGCGATGCATCTTGCGGTGCTTCGTGAAACGATTATAAATTCATCTTCGGTCACGTTTCTCTGAAAGTTTTCGATTCCTATCTCGATGTTATTCTTAAACGATTTAACCAATTCTTGCTACCGTGTTAAGAATTCCGTATGTGCATTCACCTGCGATTGTGGCGATTTCGAATATGTGCAAGACTTCGCAGTGCTAGCGATTTCTTCAGGATACTGTCAATTAAAAGCAGTTCAGCGAAATCTATCGTTAACACTAGAGCGACCAAGCAAGTCAAAATGACTTGTTCATATTTTTTTTTCAAAAATTCTCTAAGTTTACAGGAGAGTCCTAGAGTAAGAATTCTAAGTTCATCTTATAAAATACAGATAACCAAACAGATAATATTTTTCACTCCTTGATTCCTCTTCTTCCAAAGTTCTTTATTAAAGAATTAACTTCGTATTTAATATATTTATATGTAACAAATTTAACGTCGCTCGTTCTAGTGTTAAATATGCGTTTTTGTTTTGTCCCTCTATAGTCCGAATTTTTTGTGGTATCCGAAGATGAGCTTCACTATACAGGCGGCCCTCGACTTTCGCACATAATTGGTTCCTGAAAATGTGTGCGAATGTTGAATGATCGAAAGTAGAGAGATATAGAAAAAATATTCAAAATTCTATGTTAATGTGGTTTCTTTACGAGCTTGAGATTCCCTAACATTTAATAGTCAATACTAGAAACGATATTACTATGTTAGAAAACTTCTAATAGGCAATGTGTGGGTGGGCATGATCTGCAGCATTCCTTGACAAGAAGGATATTGCTTGATATAAGGACGAAAATCTTTAAAAAATTGAATTTTGAAAACATACGAAATAGCGAATTGTGCGAAAGTCGAGGGCCGCCTGTAGTACAATTAGAAAGTGATAAAAATATTATTTTGGGTAATTTTCTAAATATTGAATTGTGAAGAATGGCATGATTTTCTTAAACTTAATTGTAGTAATTAATTGTTCATAGCGCAAAACCTGTAATGTATTACACCCAGAGGGGTTTGTTCCTCTGGGGGAACATTAATTGAAAATGAAAGGGGAATTTATTTGGCAATGTCAAAAATATAACTTTGAAGAATAGAATCTTAGATGTGACTCGCATTACCTCAAAGTCACAAAGGCTCATGGAGGGTTAAAATAGTTGCAGATAATGAAGAGTACTTATTATTAAGACAAAACGTGTATAACTGTAGGAAATTAATATCAGGCACATAAGTCGATGTCAGTTAAAAATGAAGATAATATAAGAACCACTATTACACATATTTCAATACGGGACCACAGATAAAACAAGGACAAAAAATCTCTGATTCTATCAGATATCCCTTACTCTATAAAATGTAATTACACTTGATGAATTCATTTAAAAATCTCGCCATTCTATGAAAGACAAAATCACGTTTCAAAGACTTTCGACTCTGGATGACGAGAGATTTCGTACAAATACTTAAAGAAATCATATTCTGCAAAGGCTTTTGCCATCATATGTGAATAATGTATGGCCGAGAAGTCGTACGTGTGCTCGATCAAGATAGTCCATCAAAAGGATCATTGTGAAAGGAGAGTTTCTGCCAATTGATTTCGCAAAAACTGCTCCAACAGTTCAC
This sequence comes from Cerceris rybyensis, assembly GCA_910591515.1. NCBI lineage: Eukaryota > Metazoa > Arthropoda > Insecta > Hymenoptera > Crabronidae > Cerceris > Cerceris rybyensis. Next base: position 22,073,943 of record OU342790.1, read on the forward strand.
GATGCCCGTTAGCGCCATTATGATTATTATTCGTCGCTGAACAAGTTGATATATCGTACATAATAATAGTTATTACTCATTGGTAACGGGTATAGAAGGAAACTTTTTCATCGATGGTCATTCGATGGAATTTCGATCGAAATGTCATATCTCAATGCTGAACCAAGCAAATCCTATATCAATGATGCAACGTTTTGAAAATTTATTCACAATATCCTTTCATAAGTGTGTGCAAACAATCGCTACGTATCGATAACACAAATTGTATTTTTTCTTCGTGAATCTGCATCGGGGTGATTGCTCTATTCGCGATGTCCGCCAATAAATTACTACAGCCTCGGTAAGATATTTATCAACCCTATGCAAACGCCGGTTGTTTCGTTATTACCCGATTGTTACGCTCTTTCTACGATCCACGATCGTTTCTCTTCCACCTGTAAGATTAATTACTTGTACTTCGTCGAGAAAGGTGGAAAAAAATTGTACCTCTTTACGATCCTCTCGAACGAGACGTTAAAAGCCTCGCTTTAATTTATCGCCTACCACTTTATCGGAGATGGTTTATTCTTACTCTTTTATTTTTCTCCTCCGTTGTCTTTTCCAACGCAACAAATGCCACTTAATATTCGGAGAAGAAGAGAGAAAATGTCATTGGGAGGATGGAAAGCTTGAGGACGATACGACATATTAAATCTCATCGGGAGACCTACATTCCTAGATTCCCGCGGTGTCGTCATCCATCCCGCGGCTTACCGTGTCTTGAGAAATGTAATATGCTCGCGGCTACAAATGTCCCGTGATTCATGTGCCACGTGTACCACCAACCTACACGTACTATCGTACAGTGCCTGTACAGAGAACGTGTGCGTTGTTAAACCCTGTCGCGTGCTTGCTTTCCGCGGCTTTCCAAGAATTCCTTCCATTGTCGTAGCATTCCTAGATCCCGGATACGCGATTGTTTGTTTTACGAGCCGACCCAACGAAAAATCACGATACATGGATTAAGTGACTTCCTTTCGGCGAGCAATTACACTTCCGTGGTATACACGATTGTAGTTTAAAAAGACAAATTATAGGTCGTCGGTATCATGTGAGCCGTTGAGGTGCATACTGGAACGAAGTAGGTAATCTAGGTGGAAAAAAATTATGTCGAGGAATGGATTTTTAATAATTTTATCTCAATCTAGACTGTTTGCTGAGAATAATGATAGAAATTAGAATTATTGTCGTAGCTACCACGTAAGTATGAAAGTCAGTGCTCAAAAACATCGTACTTTCCAAGGTGCACACCACTGATTTTCATGAAATTCAAGTAACCGGCAATCATTTACGTTAAATCGGTGAAAACCACCCCCAAAGTTAGATAGTGAACTATGACAGACAAAGTAATTGTACAAATTGATGAAAAAAAATATAGAACTTTTGTATAAAAAATGAAATTGATTTTCAAGCAACATGGAAAAATGTGACAAGTAAAAAATATTTGTGTTCTCTCTACGATACTATGAAACTTGTGCGTATAATATCTTTTTCTAAAATGAATGATTCTCGAGGTATTATTTTTTCCACTGAGAATGTCGATTCAAGTCACAGTGGTTGGAACTTCAGGTGGTTGGAAAATTGCATAGAGATTGTCTCAGGTACCAAAAGAATCCATGGCTCCTCGATGTGTCGCGTGCGCCATGCAGCTGACTATGTTCATACATATATGGGAAATTCGCATCGTTACGTCCGGTTATCCGTTGCCATTTTCGTTGTATTTAAGAATCTCGCGTTAAGCAAGGCAATACAATGCCATCGTAGAACGTAAATTAATCGTTAACCGTGCTGGAAAAAAGACCGACTCATAAGGAACCGCTTCTGGACAGGGACTTGAACTCAGGACCTTGCGTTCACCAAACGATTGGACTTACTACCAAAGATATTCAGCATTCTTGTTAAACGACCACTTTTTTATACTATGATCCCTATAAGGATAAAACCTCAGCCGTCAAAGTACTAGATTTAAACATAAATACTCTCGTCCTAACTTGTAGAAAATTTTTCATACACGACTATACCCATCAACAATTTGAAAACCACTTTAAACTGTCGATCCTCTACAATACTACCGTTATAATCGTTATTTCAGATCTCTAACTCCATGTTGCCATAACGGAACTCGAGAAACTATTATTCATTAAAACGGAAATCACGTTGGATTCAGAAGCCTAAAACTCTATCCCCCATTGTCCACCTTCTCATTGTCAGTCTCGGTTCCTCTTGAGCGTCGAAGGAAGGCAATTGGCCAGTGCGAAAAAATTGTCAGTGATTCATGCGCCGCGTGCGCCACGAGGATATACCGTCGAGGGATCGGCGCGAGGAGGACGCAAGAAGGGAGACGTATGTCGTTGGCCTGTCGTACTTCCTTTCCCGTGAGCCCCGGGAAGTCTATTCAGAGGCTGTGCTACGACGTCCAGCATCCACATAGGGCCCTGGAGCGTTCCACGGTGATTACCATATTGCATGTCACATTGTCGGCGCACCCCACGAAGGAGAAGAAGGGGACCAACGGCATCGGGAGAACCGAAGGATGGAGGAGGACAAGGAGGATGAGGACGCTAACCACATTGCAATATACCTGAGGGCACGGCGTCTATAAACCACCGCAATTCTATCTACGTCCCTTCTAAGCGTATATAACTCCTGCCGCCAGGATTAAGCCTTTTATAGTCCTTTGAAGCGGCGGTCCTAGCTTCTTTCCAGCTCTCTTTCTTCTTCTTCTTCTTCTTCTTTGCCACATCCATGGCGTATTTCTCTTCCGAGTACTCCTTAATCTGTATATTCTACTTGCTTCCTTTTTCTTCCACGCGCAATGGTGTGCACGTGGAGTAATCGACGAACGGTGTATTGTTTTCTTTTGAAATGCACGATTTCGTTGTTACGTGGATTGATACCGGTGCCGATTGTTAGGCTGACGTAGTGACTGATTTATTTCAAAATTATCTTGCAACTACGAAACGACTATCGGACATGTATGAACGAAGAAGGATATGTATTCGGTGTATCGACATCGTTGTACGATAACGTTGAAATCTTGAAGGACGTTTGTTTCAAGAACCATCGAAGTTTTACGATTGAACTCTCCTCCTTTCAATGGAATAACAAGTTTCACCGAACGTCACACGTCCGTTCCTTTTTCTTCGACGATCTTCGTATATAACCATGGAACGGAATTGCCTCTTTGAATTGCAACTACCATTCCATGGTAGATCTCATCCATCCTGACTCGAGACGAGTCTGCGACGAATAGAAAGAGACGCGTGTAGAAATGCTCCAACCGAGGGATCCAGTTTAATATTGCGAGTTTTCTTTCACACTCGTCCGACGAGACGTTTCCTCGTGCGGAGAGTGAAAAAGGAGTAATTCTTTTATCGCAATATCCTGACGGGGGTAGGAGAAGCGCGAGAACGACGAAGCAACGAGACCGGAGGAGGGCGAAGAGATATTAGAGGCACGAAAGATACGGGAAGGTAGAAAAGGATGAAGCAAAAGGCTGGATACGTCGACTGGCAACTTCGCCAACTTTAATATCTCAAGTTTTCTCATACGTATCTCCTCCTTGTCTGCCACTTTCCGCGAATACCGCACGTAGACGGCCACTGTGCCAGTACTTGCGATGTGGAACGTGTATATTACTACGCACACAGGTGACCGTTTTGAACGTCATTGAAGTTATTCAAGGTGTAGACAGTTCCTTGAGAAACAAGGCATCGGTATATGACATTCCTCTGCTAGCTGAGCTTGTAATCTAGGAATATGTTATTTGTGACGGCAGATCATTGTGTACTGGTTTGGCTGGTATTGAAATGAATTATGCCAAGAGTGATCTTTGTTGCCTTTTACTCTGGTTTCAACTGTCATGAGTATTATATCTAGGATTTTCAGCTTTAGGTGACTTTCAAATTACAGTGACTATGATATCACAATTTACTAAAGATTTTCCACATATGACAGGGATTTTAATTCTGCTATTTTAACATTCATTGGGTATTGCGAAATAGGGCTATTCGCGCTTCCGGAATTCACTAAGCAAGAGGACTGGTAGTTTTAAAGAATTTTATATTTAAGATATCGACTATTTCCAATAGTGATTAGGAATGAATTTCGAATGAACTTGAATGATGAGAACTTGTGAGAGTTTGAATTAGAATTAGCAGTTATAACTTAGAATTCGAGCTTGTGATGACTCTCAATTGAACTAGGAATGAATTGTTATGAATTTTTATAAGAGAACCATGAGAGCAATTAGACTTATGAGAGATAGGAGGCTTCCGGAAAAGGAGTGGGAGTAGGTTGATGGCATTTCGGGGTTGAAGGTCAAAATGGGAAGTAAGATTTCGGACTTAGAAGAATGATCGGGGGATGAATAAGGAGCGGTGACTGTGTTAGGGAGTTAAAAGGTCAAGATGGAAAAATAGGATGTCCAGACTTGGAACAGTCAATCAGAGATGATTACGGAATGATGGATGTTAGTAGAGCCGTAGTACAAAATATTTGTGCTTATACAAAATACGCGAAAGTTATCTTATATATTAATTATAAATGGGAGGGTTGGTACATTACAACTGTAGCTATTTGAAAATGATCGTTACTTGTTTATATTTAGTTTTCCCTTCTTTAACACTTTAATGGCCACTCACACAACATGTGTGTGATGCTACCGCCAAAGATTATTGACCAGCACCACACTCTCTGTGTGATGAATTATGGATGTAAAGAAGTGTGGATATTGCTATTGGCTTCGTATTTCATCGCTACGTCTTTGGTTTTATAAGATCTTCTTTTAATTTCAATAAAGGTTTTTTAAATTAATTCTTCAAAAATATTTCCTGCCTCTGGAAACGTTCAACTGCGTAGACGTGCGGCCATTAAAGTGTTAAGATGGACATTAATTTTGCGCAATATTTATTTTTCGGTCATAGAAATATTAATTGTTTAAGTGAACAAACTTGATTGTTAAGAAACTCTGGTTTTGTTCATTTGAACGTAATACGATTAATTTGGATTCATATTGGTTTATTACACTACAGGTTCTCGTTGATCGTTCTACGATTACGGGTCTCGGAAGCCTATCTCTGAAGAATGAGTATGCTTGCAATTTCAGTGACGTCGTATGGTAGCAAATTAGTTAAATGACACATAATAATATGCGAGCATCGCGTTAGAAGTCGCCGTTCTATTCTGTCGGGGTACCTTCGAGAGTGAGCATCAATGCCCATGGCTGTAATTTCAACGGTTTATTATAGCCAGGTTTCTAATAGAGAACGCAATTTGTATTAGAATCGTGCTCGCTTATCGGGCAAAGCCAAAGAAATTGCCGAACGTAACGTAAACGCATACTACACAGAACTATGCGGATTAAAGTATTTAAGCTCATTATTTTTAATACGATAGTTACCTTTTGATATGACTTTTACATGGAAGCGTTCACGTCAGACAGGTGGTTCTCCTCGACTTGATCGAACGTGGATGATAAAACAGTGTAATTTACGGGACTCCGTAACGGCGTATACCGAGTCATTCCAATTTATATTTTTAATATCTTAATCCTCGACAGGGAAAAATAATATCTTATTTGCCGAGTTAATGTAGATCAATCTAATGGCCGAGTATGAGCGTAATTGAGATGTACGCGGGCATCAATTATCCTCGCCGGATAAAAGTTCCGCGTGATTTGCATAGTAATTATTTACACTTTTAGTCCTTACGTACCGAGTTGTCGGACGCTATTATTCAGATATTTAAATGCACATGCGTAAATCCTTGGGGCGATGAATTATTATTGTAATAAAATATCCCAAAGAGAAACGTTCGACCGTTACAGTGTCGTTTAAGCCCAATTCAAGATGGCGTAATCGCATCAAACCAGTCGACTCCAGTGGCCGTGCAACATTCGTGCAAAGAACTTTTCATTCTCTCATTTTCCTCCTAATTGCCTTGTGTTTCTTTCAATTGGACATATTTAATTACGTAAGAACAAATCGCAACATCGAGTAATAAGATTTCCGTGATTTCTGTCAGACCGACAAGAGCTACCGACCTCGCCATCGGGAAAACATCATTAACGACGTTTAAATGCTCGCGACGCTGCGGCCACGACACGCTATCTGCTAACGAGCAAATGGAAGAGTTACGATGTCGCAGCCGATGCTCTGTTTACGTTTACGATATCACGACATCGTTTATCGGCGAAGGAAATGTTCGCTATTAGCGCCAGATTACCCGTTCGCATGGCAGCGACACGTTAATTCCTATGATTTCTGCTCTCTTTCTGCCTCCCTTCGAGCAATTATACGATCTCCTACATCGTTCTATCCGATCCTCTTCTCGTTTCTTCGCCTCAAGGTCGAACTTTTCTTCCTTCCTTGAGCTTCTTATCGGGTGGTGCTTTCCAAGCTTCGTTGGTACGCTTCATCCTCGACTACTTCTTGGTGCCGAGATCGCATTTCCTCTTCTTACTCATCCGTGCTGTTCCAGGTATCTCGCACATCCACCATGTGATTACCGTAATTTCCTCGGCACCGCGTCGCTTTACCTTCTCCTTCTTCTCTTCGTCTTTCGTTCAACTTTGCTTCTGGATAAAGTCGCCGCTACTTCGTTCGGTAGAAGATCGTGAATTATCGAGGACGTTCTCCGTTTCTTCGCATTTCTTCTGCTTGTTCAGCGGACCCATCGAAGAGTGAATAGCGATTGGCACGCTAAGTGTAAATTGAGTTATTAGTGACTGCTATTTTTCTGTACCATCTACACGGAATTATATAGCTGTTAGAAGGATTTTTGAGATGATGTTTTAACAACTTATATATAGGTGTATTTTACTTGTAATTATTCCGTGAATCGACTTAATAGGGAGAGATAAATAAGGTGTAGAAAATTGATGGATAGAATTACTGTTATATTTAACCTCTTAGCCTATAACAACGCGTGACACTCGTGGGGTGGGAAACGGAATACGAAATTTTGAAGTCTTCTAAGAACTATTGTATTAAAAATATCAGCTGATGGCGAAATGGTCTCATTATTTCTATACCAGCCTTGTCAAGGTTTGGCTCGACAGAGCCGTTTCTCGAGCTGCTCCGCCTGCTACTCCTTCCTATACACTCGAGAGCTCGCTGATTGACTTTGCCTCCCCTTCATAGTAGCGGACCTATTGGCATGAGCACGGGCGTATTCGGGGCGACATTCGTAGTCAATCAGTCGCGCTGAAAAAGTCGTGCCTTGCGCGTCAGTCGCGGAGATCAGAACGTCGTGCGTGGCACGTCGATAAAGGTTATTTGTCGAAATACAATTTCACACCGCACTATATCGCATGTAGGGTAATACAAAAGTATTGTTAGTGAAAAAGTATGCTCGAATATGTGTTAAATAAAGTACAATTAATATATTTTAATATTTTTGGGCTTCTGGCGACGATTTTACCGAAATTAACCACTACGTTATGCATTACGACTAAATATAGTATTGTATTCCAGCACCAATAGTTGTAAATCAATTATTAGCGCAAATTGTTAAAAGTAACTATACGATAATAGAACGCTACGTTTCCTAGCGAAAAAGAACACATTGTTGCCGCCGCAACATATAGAGATGCATCTCAACGGTTTCTTTCATCTGTATGATTGTTAAAAAACATTTTCTTCATTTATATTTTAATGCGATTTCTCGACAACGATTCAGCGGAAAAGGACATTGATACAGTGGAATAGATTTTCAGAAGATAACTTTGTAACAAAGAGTGCATTTGCATATTTCCATGGGTAATGTGGAAACCTATATTACCTCTTTACTGTTAAAAGACAACACAACATTGTACAATGTATCGCCCCAATAACTTCTTACATTATTCTACATTCTTTGAGGCGAACAAGTTTGCATTTTGCTGTCGCAAAATTTTAAAAATATAAATGTCGCCCCAATATACCGCCACATGCTACCACGCTTGTACCAGTAGGCACGACCGTAACGCCGCCGGTGTGCCTGTGAATCAGTGACATCTCGGCTGTATGTGTAGGTGAAGGAGGCGGCGCAGCTCGAGAAACGGCTCTGTCGAGCCAAACCTTGACTTGACTGTTCTATACTATTAATATTACTTTCAGTTATACGAAATATTAGAAATCAGTGAGAACTTTTGGTTTGAGGAATTTATTTCGAATCAGTGTACGCCCAGTCAGAAAAGAAATCGTGGGCCAAATAGTGAATAAGCCCTTTTTTAATCAAGTTGTTATTACACTGTGAGAGGATGGATAAATGTTAAAAGAAGCATGAATGTGAGTGTCAATCGACTTTTGTTTTTTAGAGACTTTCGGGACACTGTGGACAGACGCTGTCTGGATAAGACGTTAAGACCAATTGTTTCCTTATTTCTTTTCTTGTACTTATATTAATCCAGCAAGCAATAAACTTATAGAAAATCCTATAACACCGTAATAGTTTCATAAGATTTTCAGGTTTTGTCGTTTCATTTTGAGTTATTCGTTCCACTTGCCAATGATCCAATTTTTACAAAATTATTCACCAATGGCACTGCCTGGATTTAAACTCGTACAGGTATATGTGTCATTTGCGTGATCTTGCTTCGTCGCAACGTGCATTTTTCCACGTAATGCTTCGAGAAACGGGCAATTACGTTGCACTGACTTAGCCATTAAATGACCGCGCTGCAGGGCTATGCACAAAACTGTTTATGTACCTGTGTACCTGCAGAAATGTAGCGCATATCGAGAACGTTCAGCTACAGTCGAAGGTAGTACAGAAGGGTGAAGGAAAAAGAAGCAGTCATTAATTCCTGCCTGCATTTCCTGCTATCCTCTTCCCTGAGGAGTGATCACTCTTCTTTTCTGTATCTCCATCTTTTACCACCCATTTTCTTCTTTTTCACTTGCCCTCTTTTCGTTCCACTTCGCATGGATTATACCATCTAACCGAACGTATTCATCGATCGCCATTTACATATTCGATTACACATTTCAATCATACACGAACATCCACCTTCTCCCTTTCTCACCTCCACAGGAACTTTCGACAATTGTCCATACAAATATAACTTGGTGATCGTAAATAGAATACGAATAGCCAAAGATTTGTACACCTCGCATCGTTCAAGAGCGTATTATAATGCGATCTTAAGATTGCAAAGGAACTGCTAATGTAAAATGTATTTGTACCCGCCCTCTCTTCTTCCGTTCCTTTATCGGCGTATTACACGTGAGATCGCGATTGCATTGACACTTCCTTACGACTAGGCAATAGGTAATGTAACGAGTGTCATTAAGCGACGTGCACTTAATTCAATTATTATCATACCCGCTTTACATCTTTCGCCCTTCCCCTCTCTTCCTCTTGCCTAGTCAACTACTTTACCCTCGCCTCTCTCTCTCTCTCTCTCTCTCTCTTTGGTATACGCTCCGCAATCACGATCAGAGCCACGGACTGACTAATGCGGTAGGGAATTATTCTATTAGAGCGGAGGCGCATTAGAGGCCCAGGGTCTTAGAAAAGTCCGCGACTCGACGAGTTCACTCACGACTAATAGGATGCCCATTAGGTATACGTGGAGTACGAACCGGGATCTGCGGCACTCATAAACAAGACTACCAGGCATGGAGATGATAATGCTCGCGGGGGTGTTATGCGGGCATCGCTAATTCGCATTTCGTCTGTTGCATGGCTGTGTGGGTTACACGGTATGCGAACTCAGGTTCTTATTAACCCCTTCATTGCTGCGCGGGTGCATATACATCTCGGCATACCACGTTTCACCCTTCTACCGACGGCTGTATACGTAACTTCATAAATTATCATCTCGTTGCTCGCGTTAGAGGTGTTTATATCGGACTTTAATGGTGTTTGGTAAAATTTCAAAATGTACTTCAACGACGAAACATATGGATGATTTTTTTTCACGATTTTTTGAGAGTTGCGAAGAATTGTGGAAATTTTTCGCGTGTATTAACTCATTTGAATCACGAACGCATATTTTCTTCTGGTCACTATCGTCGCAACGTATTCACATTGTGAGTGAATAGTAACTAATAGTAATAAATTAATAGTATATAAGTAATAAAGTAATAGTAATAAATGATGTCTGGCATGTTACCACATTTTTGTAGTTATAGCAAAAAACAATACACAATATTGACACTTGAATATTTCGGATTACAGGGCTGTATCCTCAACAGAATCTAATAGGATTAACCAGTTAACTGTGTTTGACGAGTACACTCGTCATGCGTAAAAGCTACTACTGGTTATTTAAATTGTAATTTTGACAAAAACTAAAATATATTCGTAAATTTCAAGATGTTTGCAATATGTATTATTATTCGACGTAAGACCGTATCACGATAGCTCTAACAATTTTTCTTCCATTAAATGCAAAACTTTTCGCACAGGTAGCATAAAATCTAGAAGGAAAACATGGTTATATTTATTATAAAATTCATAACAGTTTCCTTCCAACCAGGAATTTACTATATCTTAATTATTGAAATATAATGTATTGAAGTTAAAAAAGGACCTTCGGTCTAATAATCTGCGTCAATCAGTGCTACCAAATAGGTCACGTTTTTTTATCAATTTCTCTACAACTATTATCGTGATCGATAAGAATATCGGAATTTATAGCAAAAGTAATTTACGTCTCAATGTCTTCAGCTGCTGGTTATAAATGACATAGTACCCGAAGCAATAAATTAAAGAGAGATAAGAAAATCTTGACGCAATAAATGTTGCGATGGTTTCATTAAGAAATGTCTGTAACGTCGACTCGTTAACGTAGTATTGCTTTTCCAACGAGTATATATCTTGCTGTGGATGATAGAAAATTGTATAAAAGATTAATCTCTGCAAAAAGATTAAATCTTCCGTGGAAAGTAATATTCTAGCCTGTCTTAATTGCATCTATCTATCGAGAAATCACCTTGCTCGTTCTTTTCACCGTGCAAAAAATTGTTTGGTTATAATGACCTAAAAGTTGCCGCGACGAGTTGAAGGAAATTATAACGTAGTGGCAAGTAGTTGAAAAGTTCTGTAATAGGACGGCAACAATTTACAAGTTAATTAATTACTTTACCATTACAGTCACGACGTGTTGCCTCATGTTTTACTCTCAATAATCAATTAACCGCTGAAAAAGGTGATTTAAGAATTTGAATTTCACATTATCGCGAATTGTAACGTTAAGTTAAAGGGACGATGGGCAAGTAACCAATTTTCATCGCTTATTCCTTATGCAATTAACATCTTAAAACTTACATTTAATTGAACGTTGTACCAGCGTGTAAAATGGATGACCGAAAAATCAGTAGTGCAAGTCGATGAAATATTTGGCGAATTACTATATCGATTATTTGGTATTTTCTAAGCACCATTTGTGAGTGTCAGTTTCGAAGATTGTTAAACTCGTTTGTCAAAGATATTTGACGAGACAGTTCGTATGCAAACAACAGCAATAATGTAAAATCAGATAAAACAACATAACTTTACAAATATAACGAATACACGGATATTTTGCAATTAATGACAATCTTTTTTATTCACTGATTCATGGCAAGATTTATTGAATTAATAAGTTTGAGAGACAAGTTTGACTGATACAGTGGTTTATATTTTGACGCAAAAAAATCATACGCAAACTGCAACTGTATCATGGTTTCTCTTCCACGTGATATCATAGCCATATGTGTTGTCAGCCAGATATGCAAATAAAGCCACTATCATGGTAGATACGATTACACAATTATTACATTGACATCTGTACCTTTCAATTATTCGTATCAAAAGTACGAATGAATATCGTATACAAATTTCTACTAAGAATCTAATTAAAAATCTAACCTCCATCGACGACATGTACAAAAAAATAATAATAAAATCCACACAATCTTTTCAACCGAATCTACTATCGTCTGATCATAAAATAAATGTAGCTCCCCTCAAATTACAACATACGATACTGTTACAAAGCGAACAAAAACATCATTCTCTTAATGTTCTATTATCATTAATCGTTTCACGGTATAAGAAAAAATTCTTTCGACAACGAATTGCATCACATACAATCATATACCAATGCTGCAACCTAAAATGATCGATTGTTCAGGAAGATCAAGTGGCTGACATTTTGCTTTACGAGATTGTCCCGTGGACCACCCGGTAGACACTCCAGGCGTTTGCATCTAATACAATCACCTGCCTTGCACGACAACTACGTAAGTTTTACCTGTGTCGATGCTTTTGCATACAAACTCGTAAAAACATATATATTACATACACCTACGTATATACATATCTATGCGCACACACATGAAAATATGATCGTACGAATACGCGTTTGGTACGAGCATAAATTCGAAAAAGGAATAGTATAAACCGCGTAGACGTCGTGCACGTTTGAAACCTATCGGGCATTTGTATTTATAGTGATTACGTTATGATCTTTCCGCAATTATATTTCCGAGTGTGGCGCGACGTGAGAAGCCTCGAGGGCATGATTTTCACGGTAGCTTAGAGCAAATACTCGACGCTCATTCTAGTAAATCAGTTTAAGACCGACGTGAAATGAACTCTCCTCTTACCTGGTAATAAGGAACCATGGTAAATTTATTGCCAGGAGTATTTGACAAACTAACAGTGACGTGTCGTTTATGCTAACTGGTAACTAGTAACAAGGGAACTGTGCGTTTCGAAAAGAGAGGATCAAGAGAGAAAGAAAATAGAGAATTTATATGGGAGCTTTTGGTACGATGTTACGACGAAACGGGCTGTTTTGTTAACAGCGGTGATTTATGGGACGAAAGACAAATAGAGAAACGATGCGATCACGTTCGAAAGACAATAAATTGTACGGCGTTGAGTAGGGGAATAGTACTTTCGAATTCGAAAGTCGAATACCGGGGAGCATTTAAGATTCTGCTGAACGTTAACGACTTTGAAAATCATTTTTGCAATTGTCCAATGTGCGAGCGTGACCTGTATACCTGATAGTCTGATGTAAGGATTTTCAACGTGGCTATATATTTTACAGGCACAAAAATCACGGTGCACCGTTGAATAATTTATATGGGAACCGTAGGATTACATAGAAATCCAAGGAATTCGCGTTGTGACACAGTAACATAATTTAACTTTCTTCACGCATTAATCCGACAGGTTTAAAGGGTCGTGCTTTCAGGATGACGCAGAAGGGAGAGGACTTATGAATCAGTTGTAGTCCGCACACCATCGCGAAATTTTGCATTTGCGTGCTTAAAAGGGCCAACGAGCCCTGGAGATTCATTTCCGTCTACACGAGTCATCGCATGCGTGAAATCAGGGTGCGGCCACTGTGTTCCCTCTTCGAATCCCTTTTCTCACCCTCTTTTATCTTATCCATTTTGTATTTCTTCACTCATTTCCCTCGTTTTACGTCTCTACGTCGCCATTACCCCTCTCTTTTTTCGCCATTCGGATGACGCGTATTGTCTCTCACACATTGCTCTTGTTCCGTCCATTTAGAAAATTAATTTCATAATGCAGTGTATTACTGGCATCGTATACGTTGCGCCTTCGAATTTAATGCTTTAAATGCCCGGTTTATCGGCCCGCACGCACCGTCTGTCGGTTATCAGATAAATTTTGCGTGGTGACCAACCCCTGTCTGTTCGCGAAACTACCAGAAAAAGGTTGCTTATGGCATAAAAAAAAGGGGTTTGAGTCGAAGGGAAAGAGAAAGGAGGACGACAATCGTCGTGAAAAAGGATGGAAGAGTTGGATGGCTACGTGAGACTGATAAAAGGAGCAAGACGATTTCGTAATTAGCTCGGAGTTACACTGATTTCGTTTTAAAAGGTACGGCCTCGCATTGTGCCTCAGGCGCGAATCTTTGAGCCGATCGATCGTGGTAATTAAGTGACGATTAACGAATTATCGCGGTTGGTACGTTCTACACTCTTTCCACGACGGAAGATTAATGGTAACGCGTGCTGTAAGACGAGAGTTTGTTAATTTGATTTTAAATAGGTGTAAACGATACGTGTGAAATTGTACGCGCGTGTCGTTTCGTTAAATTAAATCTAGTATGTATATCGTTTGACCAAAGTCACTTTAAGTTTGACGGTTACAACCATGTTTAATAGATCTACAGTGGTATTTTAAAACAAATTTTTCTTTTTATACTTTCACTATTTATATAGTATTTTTGGGTTATTATTTGTTTTAAAATATTTCTTATTTGTTCATAATCTATTAGAATTTTCAAAAATTTATTTTAGCTATCTTATTCCTGATAAGAAATTTTGAAATGTTTTTCTGTTCAGGTAACCCTCCTATAACACGGTAAATAGGTTCCTGGAATTTGCTATAGGAAACCGTATTATATGAGACCCAGATTTTTTTAAAATTTTATATTTCTGAAACAGTGTATCTTGCCGCGGATAACGCGTATATTCCATGACGTTTTTCGCTATAACATCGGAATAGCGTTATAAATGAGTAAATTATAACTTACTTATATATTTTCATGTAAAGGCACCACAATTCATTATACCTTCCCATCATTCTTTAAAGTAATTTAGTTTTTAAATATTTTAAACAAAAATCATGTTATCCACAACACAGTTATTTACAAGTAAAATGTTGTGCAAAGGTTTCCGCAATTTATGAATCGTGTTGTAGCGAAATCGTGTTACAGGATGCTGCGTTTGTAGTAGGGGTATCTGTACTTCGAAAATGACATAATAAGGCAAACATTCTTTGTAACATATTGTTAGCGGGACACTCTTCAGTCAAAGATTATGTAGGGATACTTGTTGAGATGGTGCCAACAAATACACATACTACAAAATAAGAAAATATAAGTATAACACATGAAATAATAAAAAAATAAGCCATACCTGCTACGGCTTATTTTTTTATTATTTCATGTGTTTATACTTATATATTCTTATTTTGTAGTTCGTGTATTTTATATTAATAAATCTTAGCTAGTGATACGTGTGACTGTTGCACCATCTCAAGAAGTATCCCTACATGTAGTCTTATATTAATCGAGAGATTGTTTTAGCAAAGATAAAGTCTTCCTTCCCAACCCGACAATGGACACTGTGCTTTTGTTCATTCGAATTTACATACTTGCCCTCTTAAATCCATATACAAATGTGTTATCTTTTTTAATGAACTCGAAAGAGCTCGTCGAAGGAACAGTCCATTCAAGCGAAGAGAATTCTTATTTGCCACGCTCAATTAGCGAAATCCAGATAACTCCGACGATAAAAAGCTATAGGTACAGAATATAGGGTGTAGTTAGTACACGAGCGAAGAATTAGAACGAAAAAGTTGTCAACAACAGATTGTAAAATGGTTTTGCTCCCGTAAAATAAAGTAGAAAGTGGCCTATGTTTTTTTCCGCCACATTGACCGCCTGTTATTTTTCAATTCTTTGTAAACACGTTCGACCAACGCAAGCACGGGTTTCTCGTCGATAGTAAACAATCGTCATCGCACGTTTACGAGAAAAAGTATCAAGAATTCATATGGTTTAGACGGATCTATTTTCGTCAATTGCTTTGTCGTAGTTTCAACGATATTTCTTTTCTGGCAAAGCTTATATTTTTTTTCTCACCGTCGATCAAAACAGTATAGTTTTTCATTGTTATCTCAGTGGTACGTGCCTATCGAATCGACGATAAGATAAAAGAAAATAATATCATGTATAATATACCATAAAGTTACCATAATTAACACTAACCCTTTACTGTCCAAATTAATTTGTTAATTTTGTAGTGAACTAAATAAAATTTATTTTACTCTAATAATTATAGGTGCTGACGGATATTTAAGTAATATTACAAAATCATAAGGAAATTAGACAGTCCATGTTGAATCATTAGAAAATAAAATCAAGCAAAAAGCTGTATCGAGTCCTGCTTGGATCGCAAAGGGCCAAAGCTACCAAGGTGGTCAAAATGACTGATCCTCAATTTTTCCAAAAGTATTACAAAATAATAGGACAGTTAAACAGTAAATATACTACTTCTATTTATAAAATAAAAATTATATAACTGTTGATATTTTCACCTCTTGATTTCTTTTTACCAGACACTAATTTAGTATATTCAAAATATAATAGATACAAAGCCGGTAGTTGTGGTGTTAAATACCGTGTGAAAATTATCAACACTGAATGCAATACCTCGTTGCGTTAAACGTCGAAATTGCATAAAACTTGTCTTACCAGTTTATTGATTTTCGAGTTAGCAATATTACGACTTCTCTTGCCAAGAATACCTCCGAAGGTGATATTTATTTCCTCCCAGAGCTCATGTTTTTTAGCATACGTCCGAAACTGCGCATTAGAATCTGTTATGCCGGCGTCGTCGCCAAATTCGTATAATTATTGGGCAAACGACGGTCCAGACAGCTTGAAAATATATTTTGCAGAGAGGAATCCTCGAGGATTCCGTAAACACGTAGCCATTCACAAGATCCACGAAATTCTACATTTTCGTGGCGAGAAACCAGTTCCTACATACATATGTATATTTGATAGCGGCGCCCACACGGCTGCCTATCGTGTCTTCGTTTATTCGCCATATAAGCGCACACGATACACCGACACGCCATTTTATGTACGGGATATATTACAAATTGTTTCTCCCTTGTAGTTTGAACTATTTGTAATCCCACTTGGTAAGGATATTTCATGCTGTCAGGTGTGTAAATTTCCATGCGTTATCAGAAATTGCAGAATGAAATAACACCGAAGATTTCATGAAAGCTGTCGATTTTATTCGCTATATTTCAAACCGTTAAATTACTTTTTGCTTTATATTTTTTCGATCCTATCTGTTAAATTTATAGATACTAGTTTTATTTTTACGATTCTGAAATTCTCTTCGTTCTATTTTTAATTTCAATCAACAAAAATGTTTTAAGTATTTTATTCGGATATTCTTTTTTTTTTTAATGAAATAATGCTGAAAATTTGCTCCTGAATTTCATTTTATCCCGGCAAATGGCAGATTGCAGCAAATTATAAAACAATAATGAAGTTTTGTCATACATTGACGAAGAATTCTAAATACGATAATTCTGCAAGAACTAACGCGTTCTTTTCGTCAAGAACGATTTGAATAATGTCGAAATCCCGCTGAGAATGTATTACCTCGCGATACTCATTATAGAAAATTACATAAATTAAAATCCCCGGGGGAATTCGTTGAAAATGTTTTTAATCGTATCGTATAATAATCAGATTCGACGTTCACAGACGCGTCACGTAACTCGCGTATAAATGCGTATCGATAAAACATCAAATTATACGAATGCGGTGGCTCCTCGCCCGTGGATTCAGCAAAAACATACATGTTCGCGCGTTTCATCGAACGCACGAAGCAACGCGCGGCAAAAGGATATTAGCATGAAATGATTTACGTATTTATTTTTCATATTTTTGCCTTTACGATCGCCATTAGATCCATCCGTTGCTGCTTCGTCGAACGGCAACCGCAGATAGAGTATTGCGCAATCGAAATGCGATTCGCATTCTTGCGAATGGTACTTTCGAAATTCATGGGGCAGAAAACATTTCTGAAGGCGAGAAAAACGAAGCGGTGTTATGGTGGTATAAGAAGAATCGATCTGTGAATGCATTTCGAATAAATTAACGTCTCGTTTTAATTATTTGCACGTTTATATGCAGGCATGTTAATGTTTACTAAAGGAATGGAATTAAATATTGTTCGAAACAGAATATTTATAATTGAATATTGAAATTGTTAGAGAGAAAGATATAATATTTTTTTATGGGAATTATTGGCTTGAATATAAAATAGATATGTTATTTTTATGAAGCAAAGATTCCTGGGTAAATGCATTACGAAATGATAAATTTAGAATACTAGAAAGTTGCTAATTGCGAGACTTTTGCTTTAAGCTTAATTTTTAGGTTGCTTTGATAGCGACATTATTCAATTTTGAAAGACATGCTAGCTCGTGTCCGTCGGTATATACGTGGGCGATTGATCGATTTGGAGGTGGATCTATCGACTACGGTATGATGCTTGTATAAATCGACTATGCAAAATGGTAGTCGTAAATTGCCTCGAATAAATTATTAATTGTACACAATCGTACCATTGACTTTGCGTGGGCAGTATCCGTTTTAGGATTGCCAACGAAGATAATAATTAATTATCTTGCACCATTTTTTATCGATCGCGAACGTTCGATACAAATATCAACGTTATTAAAGATCGATTAGATGAATAAGAAACTTTTATATTCACAACAGAATGAAATCGAAATTTCAAAGTAGTTTTCCCACTTCGATAAACCTCTCGTTGAGCAGGATATAAAACAAACTTTGAAGTTTCCTGGTATTTTAACATACTTTAAGATTATCAATTTTTTATTCAACATCAGACTCGAAATTAGTTCCTAAAGGTTATTAGAAATTTTTTAAATGAAGATTTACAACCGACATTCTAAATATGCAAAAACTGAAAGAATAACTGTTAACATTAGTCCTACCCGAGAATTATAACTCTACTTTCTAATTAACACTAGATTTACAGATGTTGATATACCTATTTTTCGAAAGTGAACCAATTTGAATCATACAAGAAAACTGAAGTTTTTTTGTAAAGAAAATAGTTCCAAATCAATTGAAATGAAAGATTTATTATTAAAAAATTAACCAACCGATATATTATATATGTAGTAATCAAGTTTTGAATGAGCCAAATTGGCTCAGTAAATCTAGTGTTAATAGTGTTACAATGTCGAATTTAATTTTTTTAAACCATGCTAAAAACATTGTTAAACACCTATACCAAAATTTTTCTATTTTTAACTCACGTTTTCCACAATACAAATCCCATGATTCAAACTTCAACTTCGAAGTACTGCACTTCCCAACAATTATCACAAATATCTCAACATCTTCTCCTCTTTGCGCAGAATGTATACAAAATCTGTGTCCAAAATCTATCCAAAAATCATTAAATCAGTCCAATTCGATCTTTGATTATAGCACAAAGTATAACTCCCGCGTAAAAGATGGCCAGGCAAGTTTTTCCACCGTTCTCCACCGCCATCGGTGACCGGGTACACGAAGCCATTAATATTATTACCGAGCAAGAGCGTGTGGGTATCATTATCGCGGAGGACGAGAAAAGAGGACGTAGAATATAGCCAGAGGAGCAGAACAGGACAAGGGATAAGAAGAGTTGGGTATCCTCCTCGTCCAGCTTTATGCACTCCATGAAGAGGCTCCTCGATTACGCGGGCATTCGAAATTTTCGAGGCTCTTCCGACAGCGTCGGGAATCACCCTCGAAATTGATGTTGCTCGACCACGCAATCTCGGGCCACTCGAGCTGCTCGATTTTTCTCGCCTGCCCCTCATAGCCTCCCATAACTCCCCATAGGCCCCCCCTCGTAGTCCCTTTCCGCCGCTCGAAGACGCTGAAGGAACATATTTATTATACCTGCCGTGACCCGGGAGCGCGGTCGGTTCTCCGCGCGAATCTACGACCGAGGCCGATCGCCAGGAAAGTGGTATATACCGTGTAAAGATTAACGTCCCACGAAAAAAAATATCGCCTCCACAGAGGCGCGCCGATTTATCTTGAAGCACCGAATTTACCTTGACCGGTCGGAGTAAATTTCGCGTAGGTGCAATTAGCGAGAAACGAATAAGGCTTGTTACCAAGGAGAAATGTGTTTCCTGGGCTTGCCAACTCGCGTGTCGAGATAATAACGTGAATATCGCAGTTAATAGATATTTCTTGTTTCTTCGTATGCTATCGGGATTATCTGCTGCTACTCTGCGTGAATATTTGTAGAGGAATGGCACGATTGAATCTTCGTGGAGATTTAATCGAATGAATCTTAACGTGGTAATGAACGGTGGAGGTAATTGGTTCGTTTTGGGTTATTTTCAGGATTTGCGAGATAAGTATTTTTGCGTGACAACGAGAATGATGTGGTAGAAGTGATTTCGTTTTGAAATTTTTGTTGAGATTTAAAGCTACATCCTACTAATATCATATAGAAGGCATTTAATAGATATAAAGGATTTTTTAATTGTTAAGTCATGCATTTAATCGAGAAAGATGTAAAGAATGTAGATTTTCCAGGTTTGGTCTTATCAGACTGGGCAACGTCGACAGAATTAGTTGACGGACGTCGAAAAAACGAAAGAAACCGAAACGACAATTATCGCGACAATAACCGACAACCGTGTCTGACGTTTGCACGAACACTCGTTGCACGATCGTTTTATCGTCGATCGTATAATCTCGATACGGCATGCATTAACCCCCTTCAGACTGTATCTTGAAGCATTCAAGGGGCGTTACGGCTTCTCGCAATAATATTCGCGTGATTCCTCTTTGACTAGTCCTTTTTCTCGACATTTTGCCGTCTACTAGTCTTAAGACCTTGTAAATTCCATACGATGTAGAAACACGAGACAGATTCCTAGTCTTTTTTTATTAAATTAACCATATTTATGTTAAGATATGTGGGATTGGATTAATTGATGTTAATATTTAAGTAAAATAAGAATATTTATTAAAAACTATATACTAGTAGAATACACAAAATGAAATAAAAATCGTCTTTACAGCTTCGCGGTCAAAGTAGAACTGCCACATAATCGTCTGTTCTCAGCATTCATTCAAACTCAAACATTCATACACTCGTTCATACATTCACACATGCATTCCTTAAAAGTAATCGTCAGTAAGGACCGTAGGGCCTCCGCAGAATGCGTCTTGTAAGCAGTCGCCTAGACTAAACAGTCTAGGCGAGGCCCTATACATTTTTCGATACCACAGATATTATAATCCAGTAATTCTGCACCTGGATACACATTTTAGAACGAATAAACGCTAGATCTACCGACGATTAATTCAATACATTTAAAATTGTCAAATACATCAGTTTGAAACAAATAGATAAAGGGAGCAAAAAACTTGATTGATTTAGTCGCTCACAGTCTTCGGTATAGACGTAGAAAATTGGAAAAGAAGCAGTGTTAAAAATTTCTGGAATAGTTTCAAAAAATTTAGGGCAAGTCTTTCTAGCCACCTTGGTAGATATGGTGTAAAGACCAAATAGAAATAAATATTAGGTCATTAATAATAATTTGAAACTAAAAGTTTGGTTTATTGTATCTCGAGCAAAAAGTAACATAATTAATCAAAATATATCAATATTGTGGGAATGGTAACTTCAAACCTAGCTGCTAATTATCGCGTCGTTTCAGATCGCTTCGTTTCCATTGCAGCTTTCAGTTGATCGTCATCCACCTTACTGTCAGGCCGATCGCGTGGTTCATTTTGAAAATCAAAATCTCCCGATCGGAATTTTTCAAACCATCGACGTACTGTACGTTCATTAGCCACATCCTTGCTAAATACTTCGTTGACATTTCGACTTGTCTGCGCTGCATTAGTTCCACGACGGAACTCATACTCGAAAATAACGCGAATTTTTGTCCTGTCCATGGATTACAATATTTAACTTCCACACAATAATACGATAGATTATTAAAAATAAAAGAGTCCATCTGAAAGCTAGATGACGTAGCTTCTCAATGTAAAAAAAAACAAAGAAAGGATGATATGAAATATCGGAGATATCCAGCATCAAACTTAATGCTTTAGGTAATCGGCCATTTCACACTTAATGACCTAATATCTTAAACATTTTTTCCAACAAAGTACGTCTCGATTTATTTCTATACACTTTTCAACAATTATATAGGTATAAAAATATATACATTAAAATGTTCGGTAGACACCAATTTCTTTGATACAAATATTTATAACAAAAAAATTGTAAACTGTTCCTTACAAATGTAACACAAACTATTAGGTTGTTCGGAAAGTAATTTCGTTTTTTCCTGACGGAGGACATAATTATATTTTTTCACAATTAACTTCACACTGAATTCGCATTGCTATTATATATTTTGACAGTTGATATAGCAACGCTTGTTTGTGAAAAAATTTGTTTGATTCTACACAATAGTTTTTCTTTGGTGCTCTATTAAAGATGGAAAGTGGAAAGCAGCATTTTCGCCATATTTGACTTTTTTTACTATCGAAACGGTAAAAATGCTGTTCAAGCAAGAAAAAAATTATTCGATTTTTATGGGGAAGACGCATTAACATAACGCCAATGCCAAAACTGGATTACAAAATTTTTTGAACGGCAAAACCTTTACTTCGAATGAGGACGTCAAAAAAGGCTTTGATTTTTTTGCCAGCAAAGATCAAAACTTTTATGAACGTCGAATCATACTACTGCCAGAAAGATGACAAAAGGTATTAGAACAAAATGGAGAATATATAATTCAGTGACATATTTATGGACTACAAGAAAATCGTCTTTCATTCTCACCGAAAAAAACGAAATTACTTTCCGAACAACCCAATATATAAGACACAAGAGGATTGATGTTATCCAGTACACTCAAACAACATATTTCTCCGTTGCAACGTAGCACGAATATCCTTCGTGATTTCACCACCAGGATATGTGTAACTTGACTTCAATTTTTCTCTATTATCTAATTTACCCGTCGTTTGGCTTTCTTGCAGACTCACGTGCTCGGAGCCCTATTTCGTCAGCGAAGGACTTTACACGGTGCCAGAGGAGCTGGAGAACACGCGCGAGGTCACCCTACACGTGATGACCATAGGTACCTTCATCGACGATCCGGCGAACGTAAGTCGTCCACCGTTACGTAAACATTTTCTTTTCACTCTGTTCGTCTGCGGAGAGTGCTCTTCGCCAAGTGAAATCGCTTTTGCTGAGAACGGGTCTCCATTCGATACCGCTACGCTATTCCATTCTATTCTTTCGTTACCGTTACAAAATCGAACAACGTCGCGAATAGCAACGACAGGGCCACGAACGACAGGAAAAATTGCTAACAAGTCGAGACAGTATCGTGTACAGAAGCTTGGAGGATTTGATTGGTTTGCCAGATCGAATGGAGAAACGTAAGTTAGCCTTTATCGATGAGCGGATACAAAATTGAGTTTATTATTTAAAAGAGTCCTTGTGATATGGTATTTCATATATTTTTTAAATCTAACGTAATATTTAAATCTTAAGATTTTGATGTAACCCTTTTAGTGCCGACCGAAAAAATTGATTGTATTAATGATAAATGTAGTTGGGAATAAAAATAATAGCTGTTTGGTCATAGTTTTATATACTTAGTACACGCAATATGGAGCATGAGTTGTGTATTTACAACTATCTGTCTTAAAATTACTGATATCTTATTAGAAACTGAATAACAACCCTACGATGCCAAGCGTTAGCGCTATTATTAATGACGATATATCGTTATCCGGTACTAAAAGGGTTAATCCTTTCAGGACTATCGCTATAATATGCCTTCGGCAAAGTTGTTCAACATCGGATATGAACGCATATATGTGTTTAGCTAAATTATTCACCATCATGCATATGTGGGTTCTTGAACAACCATTCAATCTGGGTTACAAACGCAAATAAAATATTTAAATATTTCATTTACTACTTGCAATATTGTTTATGTTATTAATGCTCACCAAAAAAATGTTTCGGCTAAGATTGTTACAGTCGCTGCTCAAATTATTTCAGTTACAATCAATGTATTTTGCAATGAAATTTCAGTCCGCCCAGTTTGCATTCCCTCAACAAAAGTAGGCATCCCACAGCAGATTCGCACGACTCAGTGATGAAAGGGTTAAGGAAAGTTTTAGATTTCTGTCGCCATACAAAACTCCTAAACGTCGAGGAATTGCATTCTCATCAAGTTTGAAGTTGGATGATTAACACGTTAAACGCCACATCGATCCCTAGGGATCGATCGTTGATTATTCCGTCATTTTCATGCTGATCAATGAAAACCAACGATTACTTTTTTACCTAGGCTACTCAGTCGCGCCTGATAGAGTCATAATTAATGATTTTAAGTAAGAAACAGAACATTTTATCAAAAAGTAATGCAGTTCATTAAAACAAATATGAAGACACGTTTCCTAGAAAAGGGCCTAAAAGTGTAGTGCCTGTCTAGGAGTGGGCGTTTGAGATGTTAAACGTTCTGTTACGCTCTTGCGCACAGGGAGAACGATGGTACAAAAATACTCCCGTTTTACCGGAAGTTTTAATGAAGTTACAGCGGTTATTTTATTTCTAAACGATCGTTCATTTAATCAAGAATGCTTGTTCATTAAGCTCTCTGTGATATCCCTTTTATTTCTAAACACGACTCGTCCTCACGGTCGTCTCGTTCTTCCGTGTCCCCCATCTTTTAAAATCCTTAATATCTCCTTATGGAAGAACTCCATGTCGATCGAGCCAAGCTCTTCGATCTACCTTCTCTTTCTATCTCACAGCGGTGCAATACGAGTCAGACAGTTGAATAAATAAAAACACGGTTAATTGCAAGCGTGCGGATGCCAGTTCATCCGTCGACCCTTCTTATCTGACGTGAGCGCCGATTAAAATTACGTACGGCCATGCAAATCTGTACGTCGGTCTCGCACGTTGTCAGGCCTATCTCTTGGCCCTCTTCTCGGATCGCTAATTAAATGCAACGGCTAATTAGATAACTGATAAAAGGTTATGGCGGTTCGCGAGCTGCACGATGTACTTTTGGCCCCTCTTACGTTCTTTTCCGTTCTCCACCTTCTTCCACCTCTCTTGTTCATTCTCCCTTTTATTCCCCTTCTATTTTCTTCTCTTGTTCCGCTCTTCGTAACCACCTCAGAGTTCATTCCGCTGAAATCCGAAACGCAGCTCGAATTCCACGGTCGATGGGGTCTCAGTGACCTTGAAGCTTCAGAGGCTTCGCATTGGATACCTCTGTACGATAGCTGTCAACGTGAAAATCTAATTATTCCTTTTACCTGGAAGGAAGTACTACGTGGAGGAGCGTTCCGAGAATTCGTTGTGTTTTAACTGGCTGACGGTGCACGCGTTGCAGTTTATCTTGTTATTATAGTTATCTAGGTGCACTATTTGCTGCTTCGCATTTGTCTGACGTGTATTTGTTACTTTGTACTTTTACGAACACGTTGTACGGTAGTTTTTTTCGAGTATTTGCAAATTTTCATAATTTAGGATAGATTCTCACGGGTGTGAAAAGGAATTTAAAAATGATATTAACGAGAGGAATGTAATTGTACATCGTTTTACGAAGTGAAAGTTGACAGGTAAAATATGTTGTATAATGATTTGACAGGATGTTGTTATTGAGTCAAGGTGTGAAAGTTAATGAATATATGTTTCTGACTGTTTGAAAATATTCATTGTTTTTGCGGTGGAAGAGGTCGATTGGGAGGTCAACGATTTTATAAGCAAAAACCGGAAACAAATGATTCATAAAGGTGATTTTAATTACGCGAAATTAGAGACTCACCGATTCTGATCATCGTGGAAATTGTATTTTCTCTTCTTTGCTGATTGTGAGAAATTCTGTTTACGAAAGAAGTTAAATAATTATGCTCGTAAAATATTATAATATTCAATAGTTTGAAATAATTTAATACTTTACGTATTAAATTACAACGTAAAAAATAATTATTTACTAACAAACGAGATATCATTTTCATTGACATTTCAATATACTCTGAATAGAAACGTTGCTTCAGGTGATCTATACTGTGGATGTAGGAGTTACGTTCATTTATTCTTTCTCGTAAATTACAGTGTCAAATTAATCAAAACCTGTAAAAATGACACGAGCGTAATCAGCGGTGATAATTTCAAAAAAACGATCGAAACCCACTTCTAGGCTATTTACATAATTATTATGCCTTGAAAAATGATCTTCATCGATCGTCCGTAATTACGTCTACTTCTGTCGGTCCGACTGTACTTTTTTTGTTCCTCAATTTAGAACGTTTTCACCATACTTTTTGCCGCGCACAAATTGAAATCAATCAACATTTAGAACGTTTATTTTCACAGAGGAAGAATTGCCATTCGAAGATGAATGAAGCAAAAGATCAGGCGAGCCTGGAGCGATCGATGTTTACCGTCAATATTGATATTGTTAATTCCCCTTTTTTATTTTCAATTCGGACCATTAATATTTATGAAAATTAATGTACTTAGTCACGGTTGGTAAAAGCAACAAATAAAATAATTTCAAATATTTAGTTTCGTTGGATGCCAGGTACTAATTCCTTCAATCGAAATTAAAATCCTGTCGAGACTCGGTACTCTTTTTTAACGCAAAAGATAATACAATATCTAAAGACTGCAAACAATTTGCGAAAAACTGTTTTTCTTTTCGTAATTAATATAACACAGTTTAATTTGCTACTCATTGTTTACACATTTTTATCTTCCATTGGAAAATAATCTACCATTACAAAGTGTTGTTTCAGCCAGGATAGATTATTAACAATAAATCTACGGCAGCCGACAAATTGACGGGTTCCTACATTTTGAAAAATATTTCTCAAATTTATAGAGAAGCGGCATAGCAGATATATTACACGTATTTTATAATACACAAATTATTAGGTTGGCAAGAAAGTAATTTCGGTTTTGTAGTGTGAAATGGAACTCAGTTTTTCTTAACAATAAATTTTTTCATTGACCTTTGTTCCATGAACTTTTGTCATGTTTTTGACAAATTCATGATTCCGCTTTTATAGAACTTCTGGCTCTTATCAGAAAAACACTGAACCAAATGCGATTTTAGGCTACCATCGCTAGTAAAAGTTTCGCCATTCAAAAAGTTTTACAGGGATCAAAATAAATGGTAATCTTATGGTGTCAGATGAAGGTTATATGAGGGCCATGACATCACTTCCAAACTAACCTTTGCCTTTACGAAAAATAAAAAAGTAAAATAAAACGGAAATTTTCGTTTTTACACTCCATGTTAAAATTCACCCTAAGGAAACAATTACAAACAAAATAAAGCACAATTGTTTTTCTAAGCCAAGCCAAAGTGACAATTTGCAATTGTCAAAAGAAAAACATCATAACATTGTCAGAAGTCATTCAGAAC
Source organism: Cerceris rybyensis (assembly GCA_910591515.1). NCBI lineage: Eukaryota > Metazoa > Arthropoda > Insecta > Hymenoptera > Crabronidae > Cerceris > Cerceris rybyensis. The sequence goes on from OU342790.1 coordinate 22,100,997, forward strand.
AAACGTAATACTAGCTCTCAGCGACAACCGAAATTCCTTTCTTTCCAATCCAATACTTAACTCACCGTACTTTTTTGCCGCTTGATGCATCTTTTTTCAAAGTATTTATTTAACATATTTAAATTGCCCAGATTTAACGGCCTCAAATCTAGTGTTAAACAGCAAAAGGCTTTCAACATTATCGATAAAAATGAATTAACAATATCGATAAAAGCAATGAATATCGGCTGGTCAAAGTTCTCATCATAGCCTTTAAATCGTTTCAGTATTATTTTCGTACAGTAGTTATCACCTGATTTACGAAACCCTTCGATTTTCGATAATAGGGACGATTCTTTTCGCGCTGAGTGCTTTCTCCCCCAATTGTTTCCATTGTGATTAACTAGTCGAGAAACTGGTTCGCATCCCGTTTCGCACGGCTCATTACCTAGCCGAGAACTCACAGTATTTTATTTATGCGTCTATACCCAGCGATAGTTATTATAATTGCTTGTCGCTTCCAAGTGATTTATGGGAGCTCGGCTAAACGCTGCCTCTTTAACGGCTAATCCTGTTCCTAATAGCTACCGTGCCAACTTACACGAAACTTCGCAAACCTACGCCGGAATAATGACAGAATTCGAGGAAAATTGGGCACATTTTTCAGTTGCAGACCATTTCCTTGCCTTCTCTTTCACCTTATACTCGTTTTTGTATTTATATGTGTTACACGAGGCAAACCGCTTCGCGTTTGTTCAGTTTTGAGAGTACTGTAATTTGAAGTTTTTGTAGGTAAGGAATGACTTGTTGAAATATAAAACGAGTTTTTGCGAAATTTGAAAAAAATCTCGATTAGTGAAGGTAATTGCTTATCATAATTAATAGACACGAAAGAATTTTTTTATACAACAAAACATAATTATCTTTTCAGAATATTTAAATCGGGCTGATCGATGATGCTATATTCGAGACATTCATTTTGCTTTTAGGATAAGATTAACGGCCCGAGTCGAAATATTGAACCTATTTTCATGGTATTTACTGCTATTTGAACCTAATATGATACTTTTCAATACTAAAACTCCTAATTTAAACCTGTAACTCCTGAATAAAATGATAAGTATTCCTATTTTTGTACTTTTAATTCCTAAATGTTGGGTAGTAAAAGTTTCAAATGAGGTTCAATGTTTCGACTCGGGGGTACTAGAGAAATATGCGAAAATTTGACCGTCTACTTAATAAGATGTAATACTTGGAACAAACTAGATGGGCATGGCACGAATTTATAGATAAATACATATTTGAATAAGAAAATAAAAACATGAAGTATATGCTAAAGTCAAGTTTGTAGAAATGATATATGAAGTGTGATAATCGTTTCTTGCAAACTATTTACAATGACCTTCACTTTAAGTGAAGATCGAGATCAACAAATCATTCATAGTTATCCTTAAACAGTTAAATCGGTTTGCTGCACCTACAAGGTAAAACATAATGCATATATGCTGGAAATAAGCGGCTGTCGGATGTTTTGCATTTTGAGGAATGCTAACTAGTACGTATGTACTTGTAATTTTTCACAAAATAGAATTACGATGACATGTAGCAGGTAGCATCAGATGAAAATTATTTGTACGAATTATTTATATGCTGTCTGTGCTATATTTGATTATTATTGAAATCCAATTGAATCGAAGTATTAACCCATTACTTTCATGATCCTCATAAGGGGATTTATTCGTTTTCTAAGTCTTTTAGCATTCAATTTAGGTATTTGACGTGCTTTTGAGATTTAATATGTTTAAAACAGTCTGTTTTAGTTGTACTTTTAAAAAATAATTTTCGTGATTTTTTAAATTTTTATATTGTGACAATACTTCTTCCAGAAGCAATCAAACCAAGAAAAATTTGGCAGGGAATGGATTAATGTATTCTATTACATCACTTACGATTACTACAGTTACAATCGTCAAAGCACAAATCATTCATGAGCAAAGATGATATATAATCAAAGATCTTTGGTCTCATCGACGTGACAAGAAATCACTTTGTAAAAACAAAAGAATTATCCACACCTTTTATCCTCACCTTCCTTGTTGAACTTCAATTAGCGTTATTCGCCATATATTGCCGCCAGAAAGTGAAGACTAAACGGGGTAAGAAAACTTTTAACGTAGGAGGAGAAACAGCTGGTCTCTCCGAAGTCTGAAGAACTCTTCCGGGTGTGTTGAATAATGCATACCCTGCTAGAGGGGAAGTATTGTTGTCCAGTTGCGAAGACACGACACGGAAGCGATCGGCAATTGTCACGTCGTCGGCTTTACCAGTCGATGACAGGCGGTTATTGGGAAATTTCGACGAATTTCCACGAGCAATCCGCAATTGACTCTCAAACCAAACCGATCCGGTCACTCGTAATTGCACCGGTAATTTCGAGAAATCTCACGCGATATGTCTAACAAGTTTCTCACATTTATTGATCGTCAGTCGGCAATTTCTACTAACTGTAATGTTATATTTATAAATCGCAACATCTCCGCGGTATATTATTAGACATCCGTACGATTAATTTATCCGTTTCCAGTATCAAAGTCCACGTCGTTCACTTAATGATGCCTGTGGATCTAATACGAAAGATCGGTCTCTCCGACCGCAATTGCATTTATTTTATTTCAAATTAAGCTCCACCGCCGGTTCTTCTGCTGCCTTTCTCTCCATGTATCTATCTAATACCACCGGATAAGTACATACATCTGACGTCGAGCCGATTTAAAATAAAAGAAAATACAGACATTTGTGGTCTGAGCAATCGACGTTTCGGGTCACAGGTTAAGTTTCCCATTACATGCAAATTGTCTGGATAGAGATCCGACTTTCATTTTCAGGCGTCCACGTACAGAGAAGGTAATTCCATCGATACCATTAAAAATCGAGTGAATTTTACTTGACGAGACTCTCTAAAGAGATATACCCACGAACAAACACGAAAGGGAGTTCTATCCCGTTTTATTATAACCGCGTGTCGCAAGACGAATTCCAACGGACGATGTCCCGAACCATCACCGGCCAATTCCTAGAGACGCCGGCGAGCATAAATTATTCAGGCGATGTAGCAAAAGCGATTAATTTTATTGGTCGACGTCCCGGATATGGCTCGTCTGTACCCGTCACCGAAGCTTTGTTGCAACGTCGTATCCTATGCTCCGTGTTCCTCGATTATGCGCGAGCCCGGCTAACACCTTATTAACGTCGCCGGTTGCGCGAATACAGGCCACAGAGAAATTGCACAACGCGGTTACAGTGCCGGGGATTTTCGCGCCATTGGATCAGTAATATTATCTCATTCTGTAAAACTGAAGGTAAATCTTTCTTTTCTATCGTCTAATTATAGTACAATGCTAACGACCACTGTGTTTGACGGGAGTTCGTCGTGGAACTTTTAATCCACGAAGTATAGCATCGTGCACTTTCCTGGGAGATTTCTAACCCGGTACTGATGTAACGGCGAATTGAGGGATTCGCACTTAAGGTCCGCCAAGTAAGAGAACTTATACTTTTTACTTGTGTACTAAATGACTTGATTCATTCCAAGAAAGGTTCAGTGTGTTGAATGATTTGATGAGGACTTGTGAGAGTCTTGAATTATAGTTAGGACTTGGAATTAGAATTAGAAGACTACTCTCACAAGTAGTTGGACTTATAAGGGAACATCCCGAGGTGTAAATCACCGATTTTTATGAAATTTTAATATGATATAGTTCTCGCGAAAATATTTGACCCGTATTTTTTTATCGGCAAGCGTCCACGTTGAAAGGGTGAATAACCACCCTCAAAGTTGAAAAAAAGTATTTTTCATCATATTGTTTAAACAAATGGGTTTTTAAAAAAAATGTTTATACCATTGAATTCGTGGTCGAAATACGTTAATTTTCAGTCCTTACGAAATTTTCGAATCTCTAATAGTTTCGGAGATAGTCGAAAAAATAGTTTTCGTTGCCCCAACTTTGGGGGCGGTTTTCTCCCCTTTAACGTGGACGGTTGTCGATAAAAAGAATACGGGTCAAATATTTTCGCGAGGACAATATCATACTAAGATTTCATCAAAATCGATGATTTACACCACGGGATGTTACCTTGTTAGTAATAATGAACTTGAAAATGAACTTGAACTGAAGAATTGAAATTATGAATTTGAATTGAAGCTAAGAAATGAATTGCAGCTAAGAAGAAGTTAACTAATGAGGCGTAGTGTTTTTAAAGGTTTTAGAACAGGAGAGGGGGGTAGGATTTGAGAGTCTAGGGGTAGGAATAGGAAGTTGGACTTTGAATGTGGATGATGACTCGTGGATGAGTAAGGATCAAAACAAGGAGTAGGATTTTGGACTTGAGGTGGTGAGTCAGTGTGATGACGGATGTTGAGCGAGCCGCACACAAAATATTTGTACTTATACAATATTCCTTAAAATCATCTTATGTACTAACTGATCGGAGGGTCGATACATTACACTGATATTCATTAGTACAGATTTACAGTTTTTCGAGCAACTTGCTATTGGATACCGACTCCGTTCATGTTTTTTTTTCCAGATTCACTATCTTCTTTACCAATAAGATAATAGTTTCGAATAATACTCAACGTGATTCAAGGTCCAAAAGAGAACTGTTAGTCATCTTTAAATTCCGTCATCGCTTTTCCCTCAAAATATGTTTTCAAGACACTTGGTCTTAGCGAAAGTCACTGGAAAAGCGATTGCCCTTTTGGAACCTTAGTCACAAGAAGTCGGAGTCATCCAAACCTCTCACCACACTACCCGAGTCGAAAAGTCCAGCCTGAAAAGAAACTTCAAATCCTAGATTCTTTTGATCTCTCATTTGCCGCTTAATTATGTATACCATTCTGAACCTCAAAATCCTCAACTAGTGTGTCTACGCACCTCAAAGTCCTGTAAATATGATTTTTAGGAGTTATATGGACTGATCAGGTAAAATTTTTATTCCAATTTAATCTAACATCCCCTAAAAATATTTCAAAAGTTCCAAGTCTGTCGACTCATATTCTAAAAATAGGGCTTTCAGGAGTAAGTTGGAATTAAATTATCATTTTATTCCATGTAAATTCTAAATCTCCTAAACCAAATTAATTTTTAGTATATCGAGAATTTTTTTGATCCTCGATCATTCCACTCCAATTCCAATCCAATTCTAAAGCTCCTCATTATAGAATGCTGAGGATTATTTTGGGCTGTATGAAGCCTAAATTGCTGCTAAACTAGGTAAAAGTGGCAAAAAGTAACAAGTGTACGGCGATTGTGGAATTAAAATTTGCATTCTTTTATATGTAACATATTGTTCCATATTCAGCCTAAATATCCTAAGTTATTTGGTAATTTAGGAGGATTTTGGGCTGAAATTTTCGACTCGGGTAGTTTAAGATCTTTAAAAGGTCAGTCCTGCCCCGAAATCAAAGAATTTTGTACTGAATCGCTGACAGTCGGCATCTCGCAACGACGTTATCCTTAAATTGTTACGAAGTGGTTTTAATCACACACGGAATAAACACAAAATTTGGTGTCAGAAGTGGGATACAACATTGCAATCACTGAAATAATCCGACATCGATTATACGAGCTGAAGATTGGCATAGAAAGATTTAGGTAGACTAAAATTAATAAAACGGTTTTTGACTTGATTGAATTAAGTTAACTATATTTTAAATCAAGTATGTCAAACTCGTGGCCCACAAGTAATATCTTTGTGGCCTGTCAACAATGCGATGTCAAGTGTCAGGAAGAAAACATTAATTTCACCGTTGTACTATCCTTTTGTTTTCCTTGAAACAAACCTGCGTTTCTATAAAAATTGACGTTTTTATTTTTTTACGGTCCATGTAGGTGTGGACCTTGTTTACTTGGGCTACGATAGTCTTTAGGTTTAATATGCCTAGCCTAAATTTTTCTCGACTTCCGAATCGTCAATCTCTGTTGAGCATCTTTGCGTGAGCATCGGATGCTGTGTGAATTTTCATCATCTAATGTTTCTTCACAATTATGAACGTCGTGTTCCGACGGAAATTGAAAGAAGGTAGATTCTTGTAAGATGCTTGAGAACTTCAAGCGCCATAGAGATTAGATTTATTATATTTCACAGCAGATTGAAATTTAACGCTTCCACTAAAACGACACTTGACTCACAATCAGTATACTTGGAGTCACGATAAAAATACTCTCCACTATCTTTGGCTAACGAGAAAAAACTACCACTCGGTTTCCATATATCGCGACTGAGTGGTCAGTCGGTTCGTAATAAAAACGAATTACATTAGTGTAGAATTACAAGAGAGTCCACTAGATTTTCTCTACGGAGAAGCCGCGGATGACGGCGACTCAACTTTCCCAACCTGGGCTAGGCGTCAATTCTTTCCGCTCCTAAAAACCATCCGGACTGGCACACCATAGATAGCTCTACCGACGTCCACGTTGCCTCGATGGGTTCCCAGTAACCACGAGGTCAACACTCTCATCGCGACATGTTTGGACAATGAGAAAACCGGGCACGGGAAAGAAACTTAATGGCGGAAGATCTTGAGTAAACGTATTTACGTTCGCCTCGTACACCTGCGCATACCTTCGTTCTTTCATCCGTAAATGAATTCTCCGATACATGATGGAAAAAGACCATCAGTCGTTGCATTTCTGATTCGCTTTAACCGCTTTCTGCCGTATGCAGATTCTCGTTTACTGCGCCTCGGAACTTTCGCGTCTGGATGGTACATGCTCGACGGTGCGGAGGATAATTAAGTGTAATTATGTAATTTAGAAATCCTACTGAGGCTTCATTTATATTCACTCGATTATATCGGACAAATTGAGATGAAAATTGTGAGGTCGCACTTTACTTGCGATTTGGATTGTTTTTGTCCAGCAGGGTAAAAGGCTCGCGAAAAATTGAGATTAATTGTATCGTGTATATCACGCTTGGAAGAGACACGAGGGTTTACTCATTTCTTCAACGTATGTATGTTACATGTTATTCCCGCTTACTAGTCTGCTACATTATTCCGTGAAAAAATTGAGCTAACTTTACCTGTGGTGTTAATCATGTGCAACTGCTTCGAATGTTTCTTTTTCTTTGTTTGAAAAGCACCTTGGTGATGGGAAGAAGAATACTCATTTATTTTTTGGCATCTTCATAATCAACACTTTACGGAATAATTTATATACTCCAGTTTCGGTCAATTAGCGGAAATTAATTAATAAGAATTGTTTGTTCATATTGTAAAAGCCACATGTGTCAACATTAACTGACAATTGAACCATAATATTTAAATATACTAAATAAATACTTTGAAAAAATAGGAATCAAAAGGTGATCAATTAAGAAATTTCAATTTACGAAATACAAGAGAAATGGAATACTTGGTACACGTTAAACGCCACTGATATTTTGCTCGTTTTATTATGTCTATTGCTGTGACACGGTTCCAATTAAAATCCCATCTTTGCAAAGCAGAAGCTTCAAAAGCACAAATAGATATGTATTCAACAGGATTTTATATTTCAGTGCCAGTATCTAAGTATTAAATATGATAGAAAATTCGTCAATATTATAATTGAAGAATTATACGAAATTTCATTGAATTCAATAACGCCGGTCATCGATGACCACCATGGCTGTCAACGTGTTAAAGAACATTTCATTGGAACCTAAAAAATCTTTGTTAAATTCCAAGCCAACAACAATTCAGAGGAAAATAAACTTTCCGTCCAAACGATGTGTTCATTCTCCTTCCGTAATGAGAACTAGAAAGATTTATTGAATGTACAATATCTCCAAGGTGTTTCTGCGTCACAGAATACGACAAATTCAAGCCAGACAACCTGTCGTTAGTTCCACACTTTTCCTTCTTTTTTTCGCTTCATTACACCGTGTCTACTATAGTCACACACACCAACAGAAATCACGCGACTCCGAGAGACTCTGAAATTAAGTATCGGGGTAATGAACATGAATGAACCAGCGGTTATCCAGGTATTCGGTTACTACGTCCTCGAGAAACATAGGTCATCATTGCCGTTAGCAATTTTAGAATAAGATAATAATCGAGGTCCATGATAAATTACACGCGACGGCTAACATTCACGGGTCGATTCTATATGAATTACATTCTTCCATTACGTTTCAAAAATTCAAAGATACATATTACATGCTTGCAATATCTCAGAATTGCAACCCCTTGCCGTACAATAGCGAGTGACACTCGCGACACCATAAATGAAGTAGTCAATTTTCAAGTGTTGTGAAAATTGTTGAATTAAAAATTAATTTAGCGCTGTTAAATAGCGTAGACTGTTGTCCCTGAAATTAATTCAGAGTTATTGCGTATTCAGTCACGAAAAAAATGGTACGGAAAGGGGTTAAAAAAGCAATGTGAGACGATCGTAAAGAGATTGTAAACTATGTATGACAATGAGCTGAATGTTTGGACTGTCAATCAGTGTAAACGAGTTAAAATTCTTCTCCATCATCTCTGGAATAAATATGCTAAATTATTATTTAATACATCATAACCCCAGTGATTGGAACCCACCAAAAATAAAAGGCCGTAGGCAAAATTAAGGTCGAGAAAAAACAAAAGAATGAACAGAGTGATATTGTTTATAATTGAGTTTAGTAAAGTCAGTTCATATCAACTAGGATCTACAGTTGTAGGTAAATTCTGAGACAATATATTTAACAATGGTGGTTCGCAACCCAACAAAAACAATAAGGCCTACAGTGACAAAGTACGGACGAAGATCAAACGAGAAAAGGATGAATGAGTGTAAAGGAGTGATGTGTTAAGTTCAGAATCATTAGCAGAAGAACTAGAGAAGAGAACAGGGGCAAAACAAGATAAAGTGATGAACGACGTCCATCTTATTGAAAAAATATATCTTTTAAAGTATAGTATTCACGTTAATAAAAAATCTTACAAATCTCATGTATCTGCTTCGTGTTCTACGAGACGATTTTTTCTCCTAAAATCGCACAGATTGAAACGCGTATCGCTCGTTTCATTACTAATTATTGGGGCGCGCTGCTAATTACCATGTTTTATTGCCGTTATTGCATAATAAAGTGTTGCTCGTACGGTCGTGTTACGGGAACGCGCTTTTGATTGATTTAATTGGCAATCTGCTCTTACGGTAACTCGTTTCTACTCGTTTCATACTTCTTTCCTCATCTTTCTCTCTTCTTTTCTTAACATCTCTCCTTTCTCAGCATCCTTGCCCCATGAAGGAAAGTCATAATTTTTAGTCTCCAGAGTTTCGCGGAGGATGCATCGAGAGCATCGAATATGACTCGTGTTATCGAGCATTTCTATGATCACTTTAAAATCACCGTTATCTTAAGGGATGGGAACGAAGAGAGGTAAAATACTGTGTGAATCCAACGGAGATCCCGTTTTAATCTGTCAGACGAGTTATGTTTATCTGTAAATGTTTGACGTTGTACCAATTTAGATACTCGGCGACAGTAATTGATGTCGTAATTTAGCATTCCAGTCAGGAGTCTCGTGTTGGAACGAAAATACGTACGGACGAGGCTTTACTTTTTTTTATTTTATAACGATAATCTTGCAATGCTCTGGAACGTCGACGGTAACTCGTATATACATAATTATATTTGTGTAGCACACGTCTGATCATCGAGAATTTTAAAATATCCGTCGAATAACATGAAAGGATACTGCATGTTTATATTACTTTCATTTTAGTGTTTATTTATCTTGTTGTCTATTGCTGGCTACGGCGGACCAATTAACCTGTTCGAAGAGAAATTACGATTCGAATAAACAGACGATGTTTTCAATGAATATTTTACATTTCGAAATTGTTATTTCTTGGTAAAGGGGGAATTTCAAATTTTGTTTTCTCTTCGAAAATCAATGTTACAATGTTTCTGTTCAGGGAAAATAATGTATGAATTACCACACCGTTTTTATTTAATGAGTAAATTATTATTATCATTATTTTCATTTAACTATCACATATGTCGCTGACAATATTAATCAGTAATCCCACACATTACAGCACGTCACTTTATAAAATTACAATGGCAGAAAAATGAAATCTAAATGCATTGTATTTAATCTCACTTTGTTAAATTAATATAAAAATTGAGATTAAAGATATCTGGAATTTAATGATTGATTTTTCTTGAATGCTTTGATGACTTTCGTATAACTAACATTATGGTAGAATTACGTATATAATTTACTTCGACTATATGTTTACTGTACAGAGTTATCAATTATTTTAATTCAAGATCGGAGGAATTCGCTCTAGGGTATACCTTTAAATGTATTTTTATTCTCAATGGCAAAATGAGCATTCCCATAATTTCGTTGCGAGGAAGTAATCTTCGACAATGGGTTGGAAAGCGACGAGAAGCGTGTTCTTGCATACAGCGTATTTGTCAGTGACATTTCAAGTAATTTATCAGACCGGGGAGCTGCAGATTCGATTGCATCAATTTACAGCGGTGATTGCATTCGCGTAGGAAAACTAACAAATGACGGAGTTTTAGGTGCGTTTCCGTCTCATTAATGATGACGATCTCAACGATGATGACGAAAGATTTCGATAGTCACCATAATAGCACTTAGTGCTAATGGAAAATTGATTTTATTTTTATTTAATATGCGTGTCGCTGTGTTACATGTTTCTGCTATCATTGTCCACTGAACGATCAAAAGTGTGATTTTTCGACGTTTGCTATTTTAGTATATTTCAGTTTTAATTATTGTGATCAATTCGTGTAGGATGACTACAGTATTTAGTGAAAAAATAATACTGAGACCGACTTAAAAAAATATACTAAAAGTGATATACAATTGAACTTAAGGCCACTAATTATGAGTCTGATGCAATTTATTGTTACTGTCGATAGATCTTCTGTCTTGGTTAGTCAATCAGACATCCGTCTTGCTAAATTACCACTTACTTTACGCAAGAAGACTAGGATACTAAACTACTTTTATAGAAATTGAAATTTCACAAACTTTGGTATTGATGCTAAAATTCAACAAATGATACATTTATAATTAGCAAAGCCCGAACTGGAATACGTAATTACAGTTTTGAAATACTCTCAGAGTTTCCGAATAAATCAAGGAATTTAATGAAATAATATCGATTCTGTAAGTACCGAAATTAGAAAAAAAATAAACGTTTAAAATTTCCTACTGAGCAGTAGAACTAATGAATATTTCTACACCCGGTTTCATTATAGGATAGAGGACTCTAAATTTAAATTTTTAGAATGAGTTTATCTTCGATATTAATTTGTCACAACCCTAATAAAACTTGTTTTATTTAAAACATTCTTAAATAAATAAATAACAATCTTTTATGGTGCTTTGAAATACAATTAATTAGTCAACCGAAAAAAAGGTATAACATTTTATAAATGACTGCATGCGTAAATTCTGTTATACATGGAATATCAATAACATTCATCTTACAATCAATAAAAGAAGATTCCTCGAGCTCTTAACATGCCAATAGAGAATGTTGCAACTTGTAAACGATTCTCGAAATTTATAAAAGTATTCCGTAATGATATTCCGATACAATGCAGTTCTCGGTATTCATAAAAGGTCAGTGCATGATAACTACGAATATTCTGACACGTCTAGCGATAGCATTCGTACGACTGCAAACAGCAACGTACTGATAATTATATTTGCAATTTTTAGCAGGTTTCGTCATACCTAAATATGCAGAAATAATTCAAATAATCCATTGTTAGAGACAAGTTACATGCATGACATAATAAAAGTCTAGCCGCGTAGAATAATGTATGTATTATGACACTCTTCACTATTATTAACTACACTCTGATCTTCAAGTAAAATAATATATACTATTTAGTTATTTAATTATATTAATTTTTAATTTTTAATATTATTACTTTTTTTTATTATTTAATTTATTAATTTCAATTATTAAATTAATATTTTTTTTTATATTAATTAGCTATTTAATTATATTTATAAATTACAACCTAAAAGAAACTCCAACAGACTTTTATCTCTAAATTTTTAGAATATACTTCGACAAATATTTGATAATTTTTACAAGTTTTAAAGTTAGATTGAAGTAAAAAAAAATTATGTACACGAGTATCATGAGTATCTATATAATCACTATAAAAATTATAGCCCTTTTTAGATCTAGGAGTACGTGAGGATCTATATAGTATTGTAAACGTCGTCGTTCCCGCGTAGAAGGCGTTTCACGATTTCGTGTTGGCCATTCATGTTGGTCAGAGTTCAAATCGAGCCGGACGAGATAGCAACGGCGACGTCGATAAATCGTCGTGGTGAACTGCGATAAACGTTCGCTGCCTTCGTCTTTCTCTTCTTTTCCCTGGGTATCGCATACATACAGACCGCAGATTTGGTAAACAAATTATGCTCGATGCAAAGGTCCCTCAAGGCTTTGCGAGAAACCAATGATTACACTTCAGTAGCTTCGCCATCGAGCTGCGGTTGTCTCCGAGATGATTTTGTAGGATAATGCAGGTAAATGACAAAATAAATGTTGAAATTTCAGTGTGCAACGTTTATTTGCAACTGATTACAAAAATTAACAGCTTCCACGGTACAACGTTGCTTCTTTAAAATCGTCTGCGACAAATTAGTTTCAAATTCATCGGGCACAAGTTTTTTAGTAATTTGAAATTCAAAGTACCTGTATACGTACATTTATTATATTTTACAAAAGTGATTTCTAATTTATTCAATATTACATAAACTACCTTTGGAGAGTATATGTAACATTTAAAAAAAAAATACGTAAAGATTTAATTTCGAAATTTTTCAGACTCGATTTACAGGTCTTAAGATTGAAATCGAAACACTAATCGAGCCTAATATTAAATTTCAAGTTTCTTACACCGTTATTTTCTTAATAACATTTCCAGCCAATGAAACGACCAAATAACGATTACGAGACAGAATTCCTTTTTACTCCAATAAGTAGTCGGTGCACGTTCCTGAATAACTTTCTAAACATATTTGATTCATTGACGAAGTAAAATAATGGTGTACAATCTGCGTATGTCGTATATTTTCATTAGATAGAATTAATTATAGCTTTGCGGTTAACCGATTCAATCGGCTTACCGCTTAATCGTACCACTCGGTCGAGCATTTCCAGCCAAATCGGTTTATGAGTTAACTCGCTCTATTCCACCTCTATTCTTTATTTCCGTCGAGCGCATAACAATTATTGCAATATTGCATATGCACCTTACGATTTTTGTCATGAATATCTTTCGTCTAATTTGCCTCAGGACGATTATTAGACGTTTAATTAACACTAGATTTACGGATGTTGATATACCTACTTTTTTGAAGTGAGCCAATTTGAATCATACAAGAAAATTGAAATTTTTTGCAAAAAGAATAGTTCCAAATAATTTGAAATGAAAGATTTATTATTAAAAAATTAATCAACCAATATATTATATATTTAGCAATCAAATTTTGAATGAGCCAAATTGGCTCCGTAAATCTAGTGTTAAGTCCGGGTATCGGAAATAAACGATTTCTACTTCGAGAAAAAAAGGACACGAGAGCCGAGAATTAAGATCGGTGAAAATTGTAATCAGACTCGATGGTGAGAGAAGGAAACACGAATGGTACAACGCTTATGTGCCTGGGTAGAGATATATTTATACAGTATATCGGGTGCGTAGGCGATTTTCGAGATACTCGAATGAGAAATCGGTTCCTTTCGACCCTCTAATGAGCGGAAATTTCTCGAAACGTTATGGTTTCTGCTACGCTGAGCTACGTAGTCCCATCGTAATTTAGAAGTGAGCAGAGATTGGAACACAGTTACATCCGTGTACGTGAATTTATCCATATATTACGAGCATATACGCATTGGAGTTGTTAAATTATACTATATGGAGATTAAATGTAGAGATCTGTAGTTAACTCTGGTGCTAGATGGAAATTAACTAGACGTAAGAAAGTTATTTTGATGGATACTTCAGTCAGTACGAGTTAATGGAATTATTTTCGGCATTCTTGTTTATCAAGTGAATATTGTTTGATTGTGAAAGTTGTTATAAAAGAGTAGAAATTATTGTTCCCTCAGATTTTATTATTGGTATGAAATTTATTTGAAGTTTGTCAGAGTTCTATAAAAAATAATAATGTATTAAAATTGAGTAACATAGCTCATATTCTACAGTTAATATTTTACTTAATCCCTTGCCTTACGATTTGTTTTGTGATCGAAGGCGCGATAACTCAGAATTAATTATTGGAATAATGATTCATCACTGATTTCCGATATAACGGTATAAGTTAACGCAATATTAATAGCATAGAATTAATTTCAACGTCTCCTACTCTACTGATATCTTCAATTTAATAACTTTTCAAAAACTTAAAAATTTTCTATTCCACTTACATTGTCGCGTGTGCCACACGTCATTGTAAGGCAAGGGGTTAAATACTGTTATTCATGGAAATCTAATTAAAATTAGAGTAATATTGAAACGTAACGATACGACAGATATGTAAAATGTCATCTACAATGTCCCTACCTTATCTTCGCAATTTTTAATTTCAAGGCTTAGGTACATCATCATCAATTTATAAAAGAAAACTAATGATATTTTGCACGTCATGTTAATATCATACGATCTTACGATTCTCGCAGAAGTCAAACGAGAAATCGATTACCATGGTTTCACTAACGAGCGGAAATTTCATGAAACTGGTACGAGCAACTCGCCGGTGAACCAGTTTCGTGCAAGTTTGAAAACGATTTGAGGCTCGAACGCTTATCCGCATGAATGCGTGAATACGCATACATTTGGCACGTACAATGATGAAGGTGCGACGTATTTTCCACCCTTTCGCCTTCGCGAATTTAACGAGCGAACCTCTCGGCGCGAAAATGACTTTATCATTCATGAGATGCAAAGCGCGTTAGGAAGTCTGGAAAAATACCGAGCAATTAGCCGTAAATCAAAATCGCACCACCAAATGTGCCTTCTTAACGCCGCCCCCTTTCCCAATTTATACATCTTCCCGTTATCTGATTTTCATTGATTGTAATGTTACGATGATTTTCTACGGTGCTCGATCTTCATCTTCTATCCATAAATATCAATTTTTTTAATTTCTTGAAAAATAAATACCGTACTTTCAGATTACAAATAATTAGTATGGAAATATGGTAATTAGAAAGAGTCGACCGGGTTTGCATGGTTGAGGTGATAATAAATCGGGATGATCCTGTCGTTGCATGCAAAAAAGAAGAGTGACACGATGTTCAGCAAACCGGTGTATTCGTATCGATATCAAGATAATCGTAAAATTAGCGTAAAATTAACCGTAAAATTATTTCAACCGGTTCTCCATACTCTCCTTGATATTTTACCATACGTAAGAATATTATCTTAAATGTGCTTGCCTGCTCACATCTTTGAAAAATAGTTGGTTCATTTTTTTTTTTTTTTAAAGGATAGTGACCAAATGGTAATTTGGTATTTAAAAAAAATGGTATTCAAAAATGTCTCACCACGAATTTAGGAGATGAATACAATTGCGTGAACCTTTCCTTCTCTTAGAAAGTAAAGCATGCTGGAATGATATTTATTTAAATGCTCAAAGATACTTTGAATTTTTCTAAGTTACTGATGAACAGACTCAAAAAGCTTATAGGAATATGCAAATGTAATCCGAGCGAATGCAAATCTACCGATCAGTTTTACGGCAAACGTTTATTCTATTCAGAGATCGAAAGCCCATATTTTCCATTATTTAATATCGGTAATAAGTAATCCATTCGAGACAAAGATAGAAGGTTCTATGCATTCTGAATGTTATCTTTATCAGTGTTGGAATCGAGCACGGGAATTCGCGCATTGGACGAGATTTACATTATTTGTACTCGGAAATGCAGCCGGTGCACTGGCGCCGATAATCATAAATATCGTCTTTAGTAGCGCGATAAGTTCAGATTTCGTATTAACATAGAATCACCGATATGCTTCTAAAAAGTCCACGGAGATAAACGAACGTAACAACCGCGCGCATGAACACTTCTATAAGATAGAGAAGAAAAAATGAAATCATCGTCGTACATGATTGTACAAGCCACTTCTCTTTCCTGATTTGAAGGACAATATTGCAAATAATAAAAAACTTCCCTAAGTGTCCCGCGTGCATATCTTTCAGATGCAAATAAGATTCGACGTGATCAGCGAAATATCATTGGGTCTTTTAATTTTTCTGTAAAATAATAAGCAGCGCAGTATATGAAAGCATATACGATGATGATTGCAAAGTGCAACCGGATACGACGCATCATTTAAATATAGATTGGCTTTGTTTAAAGCCAGTCAGGGCTTTAGTACGTTTCTCGATAGTCGCAGGTACGACTTACTCCATGTACTTTCGATTAATATATCGACGGATAATATTGAGTCAAATATTCCTGCGATTTTTCGTGTTCAGATGCTATTGTGGTGAATCAGTGCAGGACTGGATGATAATGTTCATGGCGATCGCAACAAAGTGCATGTGCAGGGCTATGTCATTTACATATACACTGCCGTCCAGAAGTCTTTGATTTCTTCGTGAACATTGAATGGAAGACTTCGTATCTTTGTTGTAACATATCTTTAACCCCTTCAGACCAGAATTTGTTTTCGTTTAAGAAAAAATTATTTTTACACTAAAATCAACTTAATTCATGTGAATGAAAGCAACAATCTACTTTTTACAAAATTTATTTATTTATTTATAATTTGTAAATGTACAATTTAATAGACATATGGTATTTGTATAAAAAAATAAAATTCATTAGGTGTTGAAACTAATTGCAAGTTTAAACCTATACGTAATAAAATACAGCACGAAAAGTATTATATGTGCACAGGGTCCGAAGGGGTTAAATAAATTGAACATTATTTCATAGGATTTTTTATGTAGGAATAATATAAAGTGCTAGTTATTAAAACCTTCAGGAGTTAATGGATATTGAAACAATTGAATTGAAATATATTTCTCATATCGTATGTAAAATAAGAGTGGTTAAATACTTATGTATGCTACTGTACGCTCACGTTGAAATTGTGAAACACGATGTTCGCCGTATTTCCTGATAGCCGTGCGGAAATAAAATCATAGAGGATAGGTAATTAGAGACGAGAGTCGAAAAATGTTAATTGTAGGTAAGGTAAATTAAAACTGAATCTGCGTCGACTGTGGAAGTCTGTAATTAGCCGGTCCTGTGGAGTTGTACATTTGTGTGGATATAATAGAGAGAAGGTATAGAATGGGAATACTGTGTTACATGCAATAATTAGACGAGACACGGTTGAGCGAAGAAATAAAAATAAACTGTGATTTTCCGGCCATTTGATTCAAGCCTCGATACATGTATCGGTGATCGTTGGTTTCTAGGTTTGGTTGAATTAATCAAAGGCAATTAGTTGCGTCTCTCTTTATATTACGGTTCCATTTGACAAATAGTATAATATGCTAATACGTGGAGTTTTATAAATATACCAGTGGTTATGAAAGTGGTCAAAATTAGTAGATTTACCGAGGTGGTCAAAATGACTTAACCTGAATTTTTAAAAATTTCTAACGCTGTTTTTGTCAATTTTCTACATCTATCTGGAGGACTGGAAGTGATTGAATTGATCAAGTTTCTTGCCCTCTTCATTTATTTAATGCGGACATATTTATTTGACAATTTTAAATATATTAAATTAATCGTAAATAGATCTAGTTTTAATCTCATTACTAATTTTATGTAGCTCCAATATTTTAATATTTGACAGATTTGATAGTCGTCTCGTGACAAAGAATTCAATTTGCATTCCAAAACAAAACTCTAAACATTTCGAATCTAAAAATAAATAATTTACACCACAGTCGTAATTGCCAGCACAAATGAAGTTTGATAATGGGGTAGTATTTCCATAGGTTAACCCGTTATCATAGTCAATTATTATAGTCAATTTTTAAAATAATACTAACTCCTCGAATAATGGGAAATGAGAATGTCATCGTTTAAATTCATTTTCCACGAACTTCAAATTAGAAATTCAAGCTTTGTTAACTCATCATCGACAGCATAGATTTCGCACAAAGCCTTCAAGCAGGAAGTCCGATTTTTGTTGCTGAAAACCATCAATTCACCGTTTCATCGTAACTTCCGACGCGACGAATTTAACGACATTCCATAGCCAACGAGATTCGTACGTTATTTCTTCGTTCATGTACGTGCAGTGGTGTCGATAACGGTACACATCGCCGCAATCACGATGATAGTTGTGTATAGCTTCTCGCATCGTTTGGACATTGTGCTCGCACTTGTACGTACAGTTTACATCTCCGGTAGTCGTGCCAAGATAATACCACTGTCAAATGAGAATTCGTGAGGCAAGAAGCAATTGAGAATTTACAATTCCATCGTAACGAATCGTCAGAAATATTTTCTTTACGAGAATGAAACGAGTCGCTGTTGCCGAATTCGTTTTAACCCCTTAATTTCTTTCGTGACTCCCTTCGCAATAATTCAGAATTATATTTGTAAAATAAAAATGTGATTTTTGTTAAATCGTGTAATCTAATGTAACATTAATATTATAAAAATATATTTTATCGTGTTCTCTCTCACTAATGTCTTCAATTTTATATGTTTTGCAAAAATTTGAAAGTATTATATCTTATCCAATTTAGTGTATTACGAGTATCATTCTTTATCCTACAACAAGGGATTAGTACAATTTTTTGTCGTTAATGCCGTGAAAAATATGAAACTTAAAGAACAAGCATTTTTAAAGATTCTTAATTGTTAATTACCAGGTGCAATAGATTTTTAGGTATAATATAATATGTTATGTTCAAGTTAATTTCTACTTAACTTGCTAAATGAGCAAGTAAATTACGAATAATTGCACCGTGAACAGCAGCAGTAATGCGGAAAGTTCATTTTACGACGTCGTGATTTCTACTACGTGTTTAAATCTTTCGGTGGCGAATTACCGCATTATTAAATACCATTAAACACCACGACGACAACAATTCCACTCTCTCCTTCCTCGCAGCAAGAAGCACAAGATCGACGGCGAACATTCGAAGGACGTATAATTATTTGATCGCTCATCGTATTATCCTAATTATCTAAATCTTATGAGACATTAATATCGTTCCACCCGATCTTGGTGAACGCCTGCGGCTGGATTATTACCACCGTATCGCGGAAGCTGTTCCATTATACCGATCATACACTCATACGATTCATAAACACGAAATGGTCTCAGCCCACCAAAAAGAACAAAAAAATTACGAGACACGGTAGAACAAGAAAATTGTTCGGCGTAATTGAAACTTGAATTACGAGGATCCTCCACTTAGCTATTAAAATACTTAAAGTCTCCTGTATATAAATTCTGAAGGAGGAAGAGAAAAAATAAAAGAGAAGAGTAAAATTAGACCCCGTAAACATGCGCCCGTTAAACACCTCGAGAGCATAAACTGGCAGGTGAAATATACTCGTCCAATTTAAGAAGCTTTACTGCCATTTAATCGCAACCATAGAAACACACGAATGCTACCCACCACCAGCTACCCTCACCGTAAGCGTCTCTACTCGTTACCACCATACCCATATCCATTCGCAGGATTCTGGTCTCAGATCAGCACAGACTCCACGTCCATTTCGGTTTATCGCGATCGTTAGAACGAAAGTCGCAATCACACGCTTTCATGCCAAAACATCGTGGTCTATCTTGAGCGTAATCCGCGACACGTTGGCAGACACGAAGATTCCATTAGGAGCTTTTAGTCGTACTTAGAATAATACAAATGGTACCTCCGCATACTTGGCCATAAATTACCGATAAAAATGCATTGCTGATCTTAGCAACACCGCGGTCTGTAACCCCCTCGAAGGAAGATTTACTAACGACTCGCAGTTATTGCGCTGTTACGAAGAGAGGGGAAAATACCGGTACTCGGCCGACAGATAAACAATATCTTGCAACGACGTCGAATAAATTCCGGCACACTCAAGAAGCCGCGATGAGGCGAAGGGAACGTTATTATTATTCATGTATCGCGGAAATCGTTTCATTATCCACTCGTAAAACGGTAATCGTGCATTGTGTGCTAAATACCCGTAACCGTGGACAGAACCCCCCGCGGAGAACGACGGCGTGGCGAACCTAACCACCGAGTCGATTCTTGGCTCACCGAGTCATCGAGCTCTCGGCAGAATGGCGCCAACCGGTTGCAGAGGCTGGCTTCCTTCCATCCGTTTCAACGCAATTCTCCTGGTACTCGAGTAAGCTCGCACAAACCGATCGTGCGTCTTGGAGAAACGCTTGAAGAACATCGAACATTGCCGGAACGTGCATCGATAATGCCTTACCTTATGGTGAACTTCTGTAGAGAGTCTTCGATCGGACAGGTTGTTGGGAGTAATGTTTCATTTTTGTTCTTTTGGTTTCTTTCATTTTCATCCTCCTCGTACGTATCTGAAATGATCCTATTCGTTTCCATGATTTACCGAATGATTCAGGGGATGTTCATGTGGTGTCGATTTTAACGATTGTTGATGTGGATAGGCGACGGGAGGAGGATCGACGAGATGTTGGTGTAGTATTTACGTGGTTGATAGATTTGATTACGAAATATTGACGATCAGCGTTAAATCGGGTTACACTTAAATTACGAGAAAACGATGCGCGAAGAGTGATAGAAATTTAGCAGGCGTAAAAACATCCTCTTGCATCATCACGAAGGCGGTTGAGAAAAAAATTCTTCGAAAGCGAGTCATAGTGCTTACATACTCCACGGAAACGATCACGCATTCGATGCAGAAGATATCGTATGATGCAATGATTTATTTCAAGTAACTACGCCATTAAAGACTTCGAAGATCGAACGTAACGGCGATAAACGTTAGCTCTCGATACGTGGATGTTTTTGTAAGAAAAAACAATTAGATTGTGCCGTGACTTTATCACTTTTACGGCGCGTCGAAACATTAGAAAAAGTGCATACGTGTCAGTAATTAATATGTTATTTCACTGTCGCCACGTAAATCGAGAGACCGACGTTTTCTGCAGCCTTTAATCACCATACAGTTACTCGTTCGTCGACATGCATGATTTCCTCCAATTTGAGGCAACGAATCGTTATGCACCCTATGCAGGGGAAGCATGAAAAAGCTTTGGGATCGGCATCGTGTATTCCGAGATCGCTTCACGGTCGATGAGCAACACCGAGGAGCCTCGGGGCTCTCTCGGATCATCTCCGTACCGTCGACAATGAGTTATTAAACAATTATATTCGCATCAGCGGAATAACGTTTGCGCCTCGATTCGACGTGCCGATAACTGACAATCGACGAACTGGCCAGAGTACAGACCACGTCAAGGAGGAAAAGTAAGGAGAAGACCTCGTAATCGGCCTTGCCTCATCTCTTCTCCGTCTCTTCCTTTTTTCTTCTTTCTTTGTCCCTCTTACTCGTTTGCTTTCGGATTCCAACGATTACTAAATTAAATCGGGCTCTAAGTAACAGCTGGAGGATATAGCGATTAAACCCTTGATGTACTATAACGAGTGATACTCGTGATGCTATAAATTGGAAAGGAAATTTTCAAGCTTTACAAAACCTGTTAAATTGAAAATATCAGTGAGATGCGATACGATAAAATTATTCCTATAATATTAATATTACGTTAAATTATACTATATGTCAAGAATCACTGATCAGTGTTTATTTTACTAATTTAATTCTGAATTATTGTGGAGGCAGTCACAAAGTAAATGGCACGGCAAGGGGTTAAGGAAATGTAAAGCCTCGGTTACAGAAATATCGTTTGTATCTTTTCTTTGTGGTAAATTTTTTTTTAGGAAAGAGAGTGATAAAATTTAGGAAAACTTAAAAATAGAGATATTAACACTAAACCTACCAAGTCGGTCAAAATGACCGGTTCTCAATTTAAAAAAAAAAACTACCTAAATTGATAGGGGAGCCGTGAAGTAAAAATTCTACTTCTACCATACGAAGCCTAAATTAGTTAATTAACTAATCCTTTCATTTCTTGATTTATCCTCTTCCAAAGTACTCGTTCAATAAATCTAAATTTTAGTAGATATAACGTCGGTAGTTTAGTGTTAAAGAAATGAAAATGTATAGGAGGTGAAAATGTAAGGGTAATTGTAAACTAGCTGTAGTGTGATTATTTTATCTTATTTACTTTATTCATCTATTACTTTATGCTTGCTGATACCTCCTTCTCCTCTCATTATAAATTTGTTATTTATTTATTTATTACTATTTTAAGATGTATGTGCCCGACATTAAACGACTACCTCCACATATTTATTAAGGCGATCCTCGCTATAGTTAAATTCCGAATCTGAAACCACCCGGGGCAATCACCAGGGCGATTGCTCCATGGAAACCCTACACGCGAATTTATTCTGTGGATTTTTGTAATGTAATATCCCCAGAGCGATCTGTCCTCTGGCAAAACATTATCTAAAAAATAAAGTTTATTATAACTGAAGACAATAATAAAGGAAAGAATATAAATGCAATGGAGAACAATTCAAAAATTTGTCTAGCATAGCATGTATGGTATCTGTAATTTGGGATTGAAAAAAGAAAAATTATTTGAGGATACGATCATAGCTATTAAAGTCGTAAATATGAAATCAAATGAGGTAGAGACCATTCCGATAGCCGGACGCGCTTTGTGATGGATTTGCTTATAAATCTCTGGTAAAAGGTCGTCTTTTTGTTCCGAAGTGAGATACGATGTCGTATTCTTTCTTTGCAATGTACGATAACCATCTAGACGATATCGGTGACATCTCGATTGTTTCTTGTCATTTGGAGAACAGTCCGTCCTTCGAGATTTGTCGAATCGTACGCGCTGCTGCATGCAACGTGATGAAGTAAGGCAGTATTGAGAATGCTATTTTCAACACTTCCTGGCGAATGTTTCATCTCTCATTGAAATAATCTCTTATAGTTTCGAACAATTGGAATACAGATACCATATTAGTTGCGAAATGAATAACTGAACAGTCCTTACTCTGCGTCTGATAATAATTCCAAAATGTCTATGTCTTTCAAAATACTTATTTAATACTACAAAAATAATTAAAAATAACACAATTTAACAATTTTATAAAAAAGCCATCTCCAAAAACAAAGACCGTACAAAGCACTCAAGTGATAATCTTCAGGGAATTCGTAAGTTCAACCGTAGAAATCCGTAACCATAATCTGTCCCCCATAGATTCTACATTATTCACGTAACATTCGTAACAAATCCACTTCACCAGGAAAGACACTAATTGCGAATACTTCCACGAAAGGGATCACAGAAACCCTTCTTCACTTCGCAGTTCAGTTCACCGACTTACCCTAATTGGCTTCGACTAGTACACATAATGAAACGTAAATATTTTTCGTTCTTCCTCCTTCACTTCCACCCACCTCGATCCCATTTCATCCGATAGAACATTAACGACGATATTTTCAAAATGACGAAAGCTTCGTCCCCACGGTGTGACCTTTGCGCCATTCTAAAAGAGAGGAACCTAATGAGAAACCGCTAATGGAGGACCGGGCGGCGACCTTTCGAAAACAATCGATCGCCTTGCCGGTCCCGGCTGTGAACCAGGAACGAGCCTTCCGAGTGAAAGTCCCTGTAGCATTGGTAGCATTCCGCTGTTTCTTCACCGATATACACAGCACGGCGTTCCGTGCTAAAGTGGGTCAGCTGCAGACATTGCACCACCTTCCTTCCAGTATATTAATCTCTATTTCGTATCTCAGAGTCCCAGCAATTTGTGGCTGCTATCGATATTACCCGATCAGTCCAACTTCTCGCTGCAGAAAGAAAAAATCATCGATCGTGCACGATGTTCGATATGAAATTTGGTCTATGAGTCTGTTTCCGGAAATTTTGAGATATTTCTGACAAATTTGATAGTAACTTCATGGATTGTTCTTGTATCTAGGAATATCAGGATGTCTTGTAAGCGAGTTTGACTTTGGAGAACACCATTGGCTGTGTTTAATAAGCAGACCTTTTAAGATGTTTTCTGGATTGCGCAAGAACGTGGACAGTGTTTGAAGAATTAGAATAATTTTGACGCGGTAGAGTCGGCGAAGAAAGGCTTGGGATTACATTTGGAGAAATTCGGGCTGATTGTATTCGGAACACGTTGAAGTAACAATTTGGAAACACTTCGAGTGGTAAGAAATATAAATATTGAACATAACAAAATTTTCTCGCCTTTGTATGGTACTCCTTCATTTGTATTTCAGCGAGGACGTACTTGCAAGACAGAAAGACTAGTTTCTTTCTATTTAACCAGTTAGTTGTAGTTGACGAGTATACTCGTCATGGAGAAACGGCCGAATTTTGTGCATTACCCACATACTACTTGGCATGCGTAAAAATTAGCGACCACTGGTTATTTATATTGTAATTTTGACGAAAACAAAAATATATTCATCAATTTCAAGATGTTTGGAATATTTGGAATAACTAAAAAGTACAATTAACCCTCTATAGTCCGAATTTTTTGTGGTGTCCAAAGATCAGTTTCACAATAACACAATTAGAAAATGAAAAAAATATTATTTCTTATAATGAATTAAATCTGAATTTGAAATATTAAATTGTAAAGAATTTTATGATTTTCACGATCTAAATTATAATATTTGGCAAAGTTAAAAATTTGTCTTTGAAAAATAGAAGCTTAGATGTGTCTTATGTTACCTCAAAGTCACAGACGCCCATAGAGGGTTAATTTCAGATAGATTTGTGTTCATCCCTCGATTTTCGTGATCCACGTAAGTGCGCACTCTCAAAAGAAGTCGCCACAGTTAACTGATTAATATTAAGCTCTGTAAATTATCATTCTACTGGTAAAGTGATTCTACACCAGAAAAAAAATCCATTACAAACTAAGAAAGAAAAAGTCGCAGTTTAGTCAACCCCGTACAAATTGCGCAACACTGCCAGCAACAAGCTCAACTCTCACTTCCTTCGTCAGAGACCCGAGTACTTTATTCCATCAATGAACGTATCGATGCAATTGGATCGTGACGATGAAACGAGTCCATTTTGTACTGTATTTTTCTACCTCGTAAAATATCTGGCGCGAATCAGCTCTCGAATTCCAGTCATTTTAGGAGAACAGCTCCTAGTCTCTGTTGGCTTATCCAAGCCGAGCTAGCTGGCGCCGTGAGCGGCAGTTAAACTTAACTAACGACTCCATTAAAGTATCCGCGCCTCGCCTAAGAGAAATTCACGATCGTTTCTTCGTCGTGAAACGGCACGAACTCGACGTACCAATCGTCTTCCGACCAGAGGGACCGTTTACCGTCCAGGTACCGGAAGTGAGTCTGCAGGTACCGACGCTCGTGCTGGATGACTTGAGGTCAGGAGTGATCGATGGCCTCAGCTATCGATACCACGGTGATCGATCATCCGACTCACGGACTTTGTTTCTCCCTGTTCATTCTTCTCTCCTCTCTGTTGCATCTTATTCTTCTTCTTTTCTGAGACTGATGTCGCGTGACTGGTACTCAGTGGCAAGTACATCGGCTGCCGGACATGCATGTGTTTTTTTTTAGCACTGCAAAATCAGTCATTGATGTTAATTGCTTGGATTATATTCTTGGAAATTCACAGTGAGTTGCATGAGGAAAGAATACGAATTAGGATTTGATGACATATTAACCCTTTGGCGTGTTATAACGAGTGACACTTGTGATGTGGTAAATTGGATTGATTTTCAAGTTTTATAAAAACTTATCAAATTGAAAATGTCAGTGAGATGCAACTCGTGAAAATTATTTCTATTGACATATTGTATGCGGGGTGTTTTGTAACGCCTCATTAGTACTCAAGAGGAAAACTTATTGAAAAATTTGCACGAATTTTATTTTTACAAAAAATTAGTATGAACTGGAATATGCTTTCTCTCTAAATTCGAAAATATACTTAACTTTTCAAGTCTGGGTGTTTAACCCTAGATCACTAACCTTATTTTTCGACGCTTAACACTAACCTTCGTCTCTTCCACTACGGTGTTTACAAAAGGGGTTAAGGGGTTATTTAAATAAAATTTAAACATGTTTTTTTCTATTATTAAAGATAGGTATTTATTTATTACGATAACGTTAACTAATATGGCATACTTATTAAATCCGTGTCGTCGAATCGACGAAGGTTAGTGATCTAGGGTTAATGCCACGAATCGCCTTTTTTAAACTGCCGATGCACAGTTTCCGAAAAACGTATTTTTACGTGGCCCGCATACAATGTGTCAATATTACATCAAAGTTTACGAGATATATCAAGAATCACTGATCAATTTTTATTTCACCAATTTAATTAGAAATTATTGCGGAAACAGTCATAATTGAAATCGTACAGCAAGGGGTTAAGAAATATAGCAATAAGGTAAAGCGTATCTGGCTGTAATTGATTTTCAGAAAGTTGGTTTCTTTTCTCAACGAAACATCTCTGCTTCGTGCTAAAGTTATAGTAGGAAGTGCAGAATCTCTGTTTGTCGAATCGTAGAGAATTCATTAACGAACTTTCCACTCAGTGTTATTTCGAGATACACAAATGTGGCCTCGTATTCATCTATCATAAGCAACTCTTCGCGTAATCTCTCGTTTATGCAAATATCCCTCTCGAAGGAAAGAGCCCAGAAGGCGAACATCGTCAGAGAAACACCATGAAGCGCCGTTTCTTAACCCGACATCGTTAACCAGTCCAAACGAACATTTAATCCATTATGCAATCAGCCTTGTGACTGAAAGACAAAATTCTTTTTGTCTTCGATGAAAAACGATCGTCGTCTTTATTGCTAATAAACGTATAAGTACATTAAATTTCACATCGCCTATGAAACTCTCCTCGCCGAAAGAATCACAAAAAGAATATTACTCTCTCAAAAGACACCGACATGCAGAAGACGGTGGTACTCATCAAACCCAACGTGAATTTCTACAATCAATTACGTTTCTCCGCACAAGCCGTACTTACACGTTAAAATTCTACGTAAATGTCCCGCAATTTCCCGTATCCCGCGACAGTCTGATCCATTGCCTAGCGAGATCGCGATTGCAATTTATTCCTCAACACCCAAATATAGTTTCCATCAATTTCCAACATTTAGACGAAGGATTTCCTCCATCAGAGGCGAGTCCTTTCGTGCACGCTCTCCCTCATGCAAATCCTCTCCTCGAAGAGAGGAGGCCAAGTGGCACGAGAGAAACGTATGGACTTCGTTACTGTCCGCGGACACGGTTATCTACGAGCAGCAGTACTCTTCCTGAATAAACACCAGTGGCCACGGCGGCTCGTCGACTTCTATATTACACGAGGAACTGCAATATCCCACCCCATGACACAGGGTCTTCCTGGACAGGAGGTGGCGGGTCATCGAACGAGAAAGACTTTCTACTTCTGTACTTACATGCTCCATGGATGGTTACCTTACTCTCTTCCTGGACGATGTAGATTACCTGGGTAGCATCTCTCCTTACAACGAGATACCAACGAACCGATAACAAGAGAACTTGGTGGGAGAGAGCTACCGTGTGCAACCAGCCCGATACGTCGACACTCGTTGCCCTCGCGTACGCTTATTCGAGACGCGATTTCGCGCCCACTTGATTGCTTTTCTCGGAATAATCATCCGATCTTGACGTTAACACGCGTATTAACGCGTAACATCGCGATAACGGCTTTTAATGTTACCAACGATGCAGAAGATTGCACACGACGAAGAGGTTGGAAATTAATTGAAAAGTACTACGCGACGTAGATCGCGAACTGATATCATCGAGCCATTGTGTCTTTCGTAAGTTACGCGGAATTAATTACAAAATCTTCGCAGTATTTATAAATAATTGGACGTCAATTATACACACGGTTCGCTCTCGATCTTGAGGTTTTGTATGGTAATTAGCATTCCAAATGGCTAACGCTCGTAGAACCGTTTCTCAATGACAAACGATGGAATAACGAAAGAGACGAGGTATTATTCGTTCTCTCTCTTTCGTGTTTAGGTACTCGAGGGCAATAAGCCTCGACAGCATTGGATCCTGTATAACGATGGCTGTCTCAGAACGTATAAAGTCGATCGTGCTGCGCGGCAAGCAGCTCCTCATCCTCCGTCGCTACATTTACCCGAGCTTACCCCCGTGATACATATCGCGTATTATTATTCCTCGAAGCTGTCCAATTACCTTACCCGGCACCGCAATTCGCGCTAATGGATCGAGAAGCACGGCACGTCGTGGTGAGCCGCGGGGGAAATCGCCGCGGCGGCACACGGCGTTCCTGGATTTCTTTGGCGGATTTCCAAACGCGCCGAACGAGCCGAACCCGCCCCGGAGGAAAAGTTACGTTTACCTAAGGTTTCGATCCTATTTCCGTACGGGTCGGTGACCTCCTCCACCTCTCTCTCTCTCTTTCTCGTTTTCCTTCTCTCTCCTTTCTTCGTATGTTCTCTCCCTTTTTCGCAAACTCTCTCACTCTTTTACTCGTTTTACCTTAATATTTTTCTTCGTCTCTTCGTTACTCGTTGTTCCACCTGTGATCTCTTTCCTTTCACTTGTATTCGTTGTCCTCTTTCTTCGATATGCGTTAGGTACTTTGCGTCGTTTTCTCTAATGTCTACATTTGAATTTCTCTCCCCTGATCTCTTCCATTTTCATCACCTGAGGGACTTTTAGTTCTCCACATCGTTCCTTTCCGTTCACCGTTAACGACTTCCGGGATATTCGGTTTTATTACAGTTTTCAGCGTTGTAGTTTAATGTTATCGAAGAAGAACCGATTTCTTTGAATTACTTCGTTTGAATCTCTATTATTTAGTTATCTCTCTGTTTAGTTGGATTTTGCTATTTTATTTATTGTGAAATTAAGTGTGTTCTTCCGTTTTAGTATGGAGACTGTTCCCTTCCATTTTAATGTTCTCTTGTACCCTCGTTTTCTTCCTACGCTTCCATCATCCTCACCCGTTTTACCTTCTCTTCTCGTTTTTGTTCTCCCTTCGCTTTTGCTTCTTGTCCTGCACCAACAAACCTCTCAACATTTCCCGTTGCACTATACACCTGTCAGACGCCCTGTAATTGTGAGACGACTTTATAGCTCGAATTGATATCTGCAAAGATAGCCAACGTTTCTACGCCGTTGGACGTTACCGTTTGATCACCGTGAACGATGGATGCTGCAAATAAATGATGTCCATCTTGTGATATTTTTAGAAACGGAACCCGCAAATTGGACGTTATCAATTATACCGTACGGTACAAACCGTGCGTTACGACCTCGATGGACGGGAGAAGTCACCGTAAAATTTGTAGATTTTATTGATGACTCGAAGATGCAAGAATTCTGAAATAATCCATGATTGATATTTGTCAAAAACCTTTGGTTAATATCTTTAATAATATTTCAAAATTATCCATTAACGTCTTGAAGGTGTAAAAATTCAAGTAGGTCACAAACAATGAAGAAACGTATTAGACATTACGCTATGACGTTCGCTAACCATTTGGCCTACGATTTCTTTTCTGACTGGACGTATAATGTTTCAAAATTAATTCCTGAAATCAAAAGTTCTCACTGATTTCTGATATTTCGTATAACTGAAGGTAATATTAATAATATAGAAATAATGAGAACGTTTCGCGACAGACTGATATTTTTAATTTAATACTAGAACTATCAAGCAAGTCAAAATGACTCGTCCTTAATTTTTTTCCAAAAGTTCTCCAAGTAACTTATCTAATGTATTGAAATATAATAGGTTTTACACCAGTAGTTCTAGTGTTAATAGTTTTTGAAAGACTTCAAAATTTCCTATTCCATTTTCCGCGCCACGAGTTGTTACAGGCTAAGGGGTTGACAATTTTAACCACAAGTTAATTAATTTCTTCTCGATTACGGTAAAATCATTGACAATTCTATTTAACAGCACTACAGTAAATGAAAGCGAAAATGTATTTTAAACTATTCTACATTTCATATCGTCCTCACTATTGAATGTTAATTCAATGTTATCTGCAACCGTTTTATGTCGTTTCCTTGCACCTCTACTTGCATTTTTCTAAGTTCCATCTATGTGAAAATTCTTGCCATTCATGAAACTGACACTGAAATAACTTGAGATCTTAACCAGTTGAGTGCGTTCGACGTGTATACACATCGGACCAAATCTCTACTGCGGTGCGTTTGACGTGTATACTCGTCGTGTAAAATAAAAAATTACCGTTCACTATAAAAACTCGAAATCTCAATAAAATGTAATTAGAATATTAATTGGGTGGTATGTTCCCTTTACATTACCAATACGTATATTTTAGAAAAATATTCCTTATTTTTCTTGTTTATTCTTGCTATCTTTAGTTTTTCTTGTTTATGTATTGTATTATTTCTTGACAATTTTCAAACTTTTAATAAGAATAATATATTCAGAAACGAATTGTTAGTTTTTTTTTACGAATTTAAATGTAATCCTTCCTGGATTTTCGTAAAATGTATAATAGTACCATTTGCCCTGCGTTCGACGTGTATACCCGAGTCGAAAAGTCCAGCCTAAAAAGAAACTTGAAATCCTAGATTCTTTTGATTTCTCATTTGCCGCTTAATTATGTATACCATTATGAACCTCAAAATCCTCAACTAGTGTTTCTACGCGCCTCAAAGTCCTGTAAATATGATTTTTAGGAGTTATATGGACTGATCAGCTAAAATTTTTATTCCAATTTAATCTGACATCCCCTAAAAATATTTCCGAAGTTCTAAGTCTGTCGACTCATATTCTAAAAATAGGGCTTTCACGAGCAAGTAGGTATTAAATTATCATTGTATTCCATATAAATTCAAAATCTCCTAAAATCAAATTAATTTTTAGTATATTGAGAATTTTTTCAGACCTAGATCATCCCACTCCAATTCCAATCCGATTCTAAAACTCCTCATTATAGAATTCTGAGGATTATTTTGGGCTGTATGAAGACTAAATTGATCCTAAACTAGGCAAAACTGGCAAAAAGTAACAAGTTTAGGGCGATTGTGGAATTAAAATTTGTATTCTTTTATATGTAACATATTTTTCCATATTCAGCCTAAATATCCTAAGTTATTTGGTAATTTAGGAGGATTTTGGGCTTAAAATTTTCGACTCGGGTACACGTTGTTCCTTGTTTTTAATTCCGTACCCTGTGGTGACCTTTTGAAACTAAATTCCACAGTCAACTGGTTAATATTGCCCCTCTTGAAGCATGCAATTTTTGCAACCAGGTAAAGAAATCTTTTCGCATAAACAATTATCCGTTGATCTTCATCGACGACATCGCTGAAAAAAACATATACATGCGAGCGATGTCAGTCGTACGAAAAATTAATCGGGTCTTTTCAGGGTGACTGTCCCTCGACATTCCACGTCGTTCGCCACGTCCTACGTCGTTATCGTTGTCGCTGCTCAGGTCGTTCTCCGCGTTCGCAAAAACCATCGAAACGTCCAAGACCGGGTACTGTTTAAAGAAGCAGCTAATTAATGATTAGCGCGCCGCATCGAAAATAGCGGTGACTTCTTTGTCGTGGCAACTGCATCAATTGGAGAACGAAAGAAACCAAAGGGAGAGACAACGCTAGGGAAGCCTCGCTTTTGTGTAAGAACGCACCAAGCTGGAATTCTTGTTTGCGGCTGTCTGCTGGTTTAATGTAGTTGTCAGGAATGCCCAGTAAAACTTAAGGCTCGAGATGAAACAATAATAACACTGTCCAACAAATTTGAAACTTTCTTCTATTTTCCGATAGCCACTATGTAATTCTTATAGAGTTCGTCCTCCTGAACATGAATCCGACAACGAAATTTCTCTATCACTCTCTCTTTTCGAAAAACATCTGCTTTTGTAAAAACGGTCGATTTCGGTAAAGATGTTGGTATTACGTGAAAACTAAGAAAGGTAGGTTGTTGTTCTTGGTCTTAAAAAAAAGAGGAGTGTTTCCCGAGTATATAGGTATGAGCAGTTATAATATTCCATACTTGTTAATAGCAGTAAATCACTGTCAAAGTACAAACACAGGGGCGAATGGGCGAACATTTTACGCATTCACTTTGCATTTTCACGTAGAGCACTGTTGTTAGCACAAATTTACTATACACCATTGGATTCTACGTGCAATTCTGAATAAAAAACTATCAGCGAAAAATATCATAACTGTTTTCGTTTCGGCACAATTTAAGGAAGTATCCATCGAGAGCGTGTTCAGACCGTTTTCCCGGTACGACGCCATCGCTCCCCGTAAGTGCCGTAGCTACGCATAATACTTTCACGGACCCCGTACATTGATAAATTCCGTTGAGGTAGAATTTTCAATCTCCTTACTAAAGGGTGAGGAAATATTTATGTCAATAAAAACTGAAATTTTTAGGATGTTAACGTCGAGAAGTCTTCAGTTTATTAATTCTTGATATTCTTTCATCCAAAGCAACACAGTCATTTAAATTCCAACATGAGTATCTTCAATTATACACTGTCGATAAATAAAAATCAATGTTATACGTAAAACTTGTATTTACATGTATCGATGTGATCGTATATTAAATATTTAAATTAGTTTTCCTTGTGTGGTAAGGAATGTAGGGCATCGTGGTTGTAACTCGCTAGTCCAGTTACTGATAACGCTTACGCGATGATAATTAACTTTGTACATGATAAAGCAAAATAATTGAAAATTCCGAAAAAATTCCATTCTGGCATGGAAATTTAGCATGTCAATTAATTTGCTGTTGATAGATAACATTTCTAAACACGCAATATTTTATATCAGTTACAAAATGCAAATGGTTTCTGTGTGTGTCGTCAATTATAGCAGTGGGAAGGACATTTAGACTTTCGTTTTGGAAACATAGAATTGTATATAATGACGCCAGTGTTTAACTTCGCTAAATGATTCAATTTTCTATCATTTCTATAAAATAGTTCTACAAAAACATAATTTACATTGATGCAACACAAACTAAATGATAAATTCAATTGCTCACAATTTTAATTATTTAAATAATAATTTAATTTAAATAATAATTAACTTTTCCAATCACCGGCGCAAAATAAATATCACTGTTTCTCGATCCTTGAACTTTTTAATACACAAAGGGTATAGCCGGATAAGGATGGCAAAAGTGCCCCCAAAGGTAATTAACTTTGAGGCATACCATTCGATAGGGCTCTTTGGAAAAACACTTCCTGCAAAGTATAAACCCGGCACCCCTACCGTAGGGGTAGTTATAGGGTGAAACGTACTTTACGGTTTTTGCTCGATTTCTCCCGTTTGGCTAGATAGAAAATTCTGAAAAAAATCACACATATTATACCCAATGGTGTGCATAGTCTGGAATTTTTTCAGATTTTTTGGTTGGCAAATCGATTTTTAAAAAATTAAAAAAGTTTATAAACATTAATTTTTTATTGAAAATATGAAGTGACCACTTTTATATTTTTACAGTACCTGCATAGTACCCTAATTATTAATGTGTAATTTTTTCAGATTTTTAATAGCAGTGGACGGCAGTTAAAAAAATTAAAAACCAACAATTGTTTATATTTTTTGCTAAATTATTGATGTGACCACTTTTATATTTTCACAGTTTCTCAAGTTTGCTATAAACAATTGACTGTAATTTTTTCAGATTTTTTGCAACAGTGTATCATACCAAAAAAAATAAAAGACCGATGTTCACTCATGACCAATACACAAATAAGTGTAGACTTGGATGATCGAAAATTATACGCAATACCCACTATTTCACATGAAATAAACTAATATACTTCATTATTAAATATTTTTACCTTTGAAAAATTAATTTTACTGAATGAGTTTTACGTTTTCTAATTTTTGGACTCAGGACCGTGAGGCGCATAAGTTCCGTCTCCACCGCACCGTTCTCACTGTATTATCGAATTTAAGCATTCACCAAGGAAAATACATAAATTATCCTCGTTTAAATATAAAAAATATTGCGCGTTAGGAATGAATTATTAGATACTTTTACATTTGTAAAAATATTTTACAAATATAAAATATTTATTTATTTATTTAATGTTTATAATACGTCAATTGCTATCTAAATGTTAGAGAAACTCCAAATTCTTACTTAATGCATGAAAATTTAAAATTGGTAAAAGGCAATGTACATATATACTTATTACCCTCCTTAGGACAAAGTCTACAGAGGAGAGCTGTTAGCTGCTAGTTCCAGCCGTAAGACTCGAATGGCTACAGGTTTATGAAACAACTATTACAATTTTATTTGGATATGAGACAAGTTCTAAATCCTCCAATAAGTTCTAATAATTAGGAACTGGTATAGCTGTGGATTATTATAAACAAACTAACATAAAATACGCATTCCAAAAAACATCGGTTTTTTATTTTTTTTGGTATGATACACTGTTGCAAAAAATCTGAAAAAATTACAGTCAATTGTTTATAGTAAACTTGAGAAACTGTGAAAATATAAAAGTGGTCACATCAATAATTTAGCAAAAAATATAAACAATTGTTGGTTTTTAATTTTTTTAACTGCCGTCCACTACTATTAAAAATCTGAAAAAATTACACATTAATAATTAGGGTACTATGCAGGTACTGTAAAAATATAAAAGTGGTCACTTCATATTTTCAATAAAAAATTAATGTTTATAAACTTTTTTAATTTTTTAAAAATCGATTTGCCAACCAAAAAATCTGAAAAAATTCCAGACTATGCACACCATTGGGTATAATATGTGTGATTTTTTTCAGAATTTTCTATCTAGCCAAACGGGAGAAATCGAGCAAAAACCGTAAAGTACGTTTCACCCTATAACTACCCCTACGGTAGGGGTACCGGGTTTATACTTTGCAAGAAGTGTTTTTCCAAAGAGCCCTATTGAATGGTATGCCTCAAAGTTAATTACCTTTGGGGGCACTTTTGCCATCCTTATCCGGCTATACCCTTTCTCATTATCATCTAAATCAGTTAACCGCATTGTTATTTATAGCAAAAGTAGAAGTAAACCGTGTACCGAAAAAACGCCATCACAAGTTACAAGTCAGCCATTATGTCAGCTAACTGCTCACTGCCGCGTTTCTCATCGAAACGGATAGAAGGGGCACAGACATAGAGATACACACGCCTACACAAAAAGGAAAGGCAAAGTAAAAGGAAACGTAGAACTTAATAATACATTAAAATTGCAGTTCTTGTGATTTACAGTCTGCTAGAAAAAGAGCGTCTCCGTTTCCTACCCTTCGCATACTGTAACCAGAAGTATACTCATGAGTAGGCCACCCAGAGCTTGTCTCGAACGTTTCGAGAATACACAAACTCGGTATTAATTATCCCATGATCGTTGGAGTGTAATTAATTTGTCAATCGACCTCCTTCGTTGCACGAAATAAGAAAAATACATATTCTCGACAGTGGTCCAACGAGTGGATCAAGGATATATATATATTTCGATCACGCGATTTGCTCGTACGTCTCCGCAATGCCTTCTCGAAATTTCACACAACCGATTCGTTCCGCAAACTCAGTGTCCATGTGGTAGTTGATGAAGTTGTGAATCACCGAGAAACGAGAGTGACTCATTTGGTGATCCGTAATTGATAGATGTTTACAAAAACAAAAAAGTAAGAGAGAAGGGGATAGAAGGAAAAAAAGAGAATACTCTATAACAGCAGTTATCGTTATCTCAGGTTATTTCAATTTCAAATTCCTACCTCGCCGATTCACGGCAACCGGGCGGCAATAAATATTAGTCGAACATGTCGTTTCTTGTAGTCAACGTCGGCAATTAACGTCAGTGATATCGCCAACGACAACATGCCTCGCGATGCCGAAGATCGAAATAAATTTTCGACGTTTCCGTGTATGGAAAATGAAGTTGAAGCATCTATCCATAGACGTTGAGCATAAATGTACATTAATCTTTCGCAATGGCATCCATGAATTCAGTTATCCATCGAACGTCTCCCGCGAAGCGTCCCTTCTCTACTGGGTGTTCGTAAAAAAGTCACCTCCTTACACACCGTTATACCCAGCGTTGAGCTTAGTTTCGCATCGGGGCACCGAAGGCGACTGTCCGCATTGCGATAATCATCGATATTTTCTCTTCCGCATACCGATTTAGCGGCTGGACGTGACCCGGTGGGCAGAAATTGCGGCGTGCGGTCGATACTCGATACGATAATGGGCAACGACGCAGAGAAATTTCTCTCCGGAGCCCCGGGTACACATCGGCTTCGCTGTTGCGACGTGCTCGCCAGCCTTTGACTCGCGATCGGCGATTTAACGATACAAATCTGCAAAAATCTTCGAAGAATTAGAAAAATGAAGAAAGATAAAGAAAAAAAGAAAATCTTTCTCTCAGTAGTGATGATATGGGATATTATTTAGATGTAACATCTTCGAGACATCATTCTTTTCATTGCTATCGAGATTCTGCCTATATTTCATTCTACCCTTTTCTTTTTTTTTGCAAAGCTACCATGAGTCAGATTGAATCGCTCATACCCGGTGCGTTTACCGTTTTACAAGTACATCCATCCGATTAATTCTTTTCGGAGTGATCTTAAATAAAATGACAAGGAGAATGGATCCGGGTTCATTTTAGATGCAAAGTCGGAGCGGGTAAAACGATATAATGAGAACAACACTCCGGTGCAACGGGGTGCACATCTCATTTGTGAAACAACGAACCGATGGAAATTTCGTGAGATTTTTCCAATACTTGAATAAATGAGGTTCACGGAGGAAAAATAAGAATCGAACGATTTCCATTGTAAGGAATATAATAAGGTTGAGGAAATTCTCTCCGGTACTTTGCGATGCTCTTTTGTAGCGTTTACGATTCTCGCTCTGCATTCGGAATACGTATCGCTTCGAAAAACCGCTCCCTTAAACAGGTAAATCCAGCTTGGTAGCATACGTTAACGTGAGGACAGAGCTATTCGACCTCTCTGTACCACGATTCAAACAACTGAACGCAAATTGACGTTACGTGGCGTGTCAGTAGCAAGATCTTGTATTCTCAAAGGAGCTCTTCCGTGTGCACCCGCTTGGGAAACACCGATCGTCGCGTGTCCTCTGGCGATGTCCTCGAGAAAGACCCGCACCCCTTGTCCTTTCCTGTTTGTCCTGTACTTCAGCCGAGTGACTACAGTCCTCGGTATTGCCGTTAACAGAGGAGGGTGTTCCTTTACGTGGCATCGGTGTGAGCGTCATTCTTTCTTTTCCTTTCGATCAGTTTCTTCGTAGTTACCTATCTATCTTTGTCTTGTCTGCACATTTCCGTCTCTATCTACTAGATCTTGCGTTGTACTCCTCGATCTTTCCGTTACGCTCGATCATTCACTATAATTCTGTTTCTTCTGACTTTGTTTTTGTCCCTCTTACATTCTTCCATGATTCGAACCTCTTTCTCGTCGATTTCTCAGCAGGACTATTAGCTAAGATCGTTCGACGTTCGAGAGAGGACACGAAGCAACCGTGAATAACGTGTTCTCCAAGAGCACCGTCAATATTGACGCGTCCTCGGTGGAAATCGACAAATGCATTTTACGCTTTCGAGATCCAAACCGATTCACTTGGAGATTTTCAACGACACTTTTGACATTCATATAATTTGTAAGGGATGTAATTTACAACGGAAGGATTTTTCATTTTTTTCCTTTGCCATTGTGTTTCATTCAACGAAATATTACAATCGGCTGAGAACCATTTAGTTTCGAATGATATTTGATAAATGCGAAAATGCAATCGAACGATCCGCCGTTAAGAGAACCGCAAAGGCGCGAATTCGAAGGTAAGCTGATTTTATCGAAACAATCGCTGGAAGTCCTTTCACC
The DNA here is from genome assembly GCA_910591515.1 of Cerceris rybyensis. Taxonomy (NCBI): domain Eukaryota; kingdom Metazoa; phylum Arthropoda; class Insecta; order Hymenoptera; family Crabronidae; genus Cerceris; species Cerceris rybyensis. The sequence goes on from OU342790.1 coordinate 22,138,967, forward strand.
CGATCGAATTTTTACACCGACACTCTGTCGGGGATAAATCATTTTCTGTCAGCCCGATCACCACGAATACCGTCCAGTTCGTGTCCTAGCAACCGGCATCGAAGTCTACGATTTCCAAGAAAAAGTGGGATCGGTGGAAGGCTGCGCAGTGGCTATCGCGACGGTAAGAAAACAGGCGTTGGTTGTGCGCATGTGCATTTTTAAAGTTGCCCGAGGCGAGAGCGCATACGCACCGAGACAGGACGCGCGCAGAATGGAATGGAACGCGCGATAATTAAAATGCAACGTACGAAGCGCGCAGAACGTTCGAAGCTCCCTTTCTTTCTCAAATAAATTCAACGTTACCTCTCGTTTCCTCGTCGCGTTTCCACCAAGTTGAGGCGGTACGTTTTCGTTAGAAACCGTGAGCGAGAAACGTCGTTGCCACGAACCGACCAAGCCGGTAGAAGAAATAAAAGTGAGAAAAAAGAATCGCACGTTGCTGGTAAGCAACGAGAGAGCGCTTGTGGCGACAGCGATACTAATTTCACCTCTGCATTCCATCACCCCGTTGGCCTGCTGCCTCGAGGCACGCCTCGTTCGCGCTCGTCACCGGCTCAAGACGCTTGTATCCATCGCGAGAGGACAGATTTTTCGCGGTAGATTCGCAAGGAGGAAATTTGTAACGAGCGCCGCGAGAGACACGCGTCTACCGCGAGCGTATCCTTTCGCGCCTCCGACACACGCCCGGTTATTTATAATTAATTGCACGCGATGTGAATCTGTGTTATTTGAACATTAATCACACGTGTTCCTCGAGATATTCGAAGAAACGACCTTGATGTTTATTTTCTTTTATTAAAAACGTCCATTGCGGATAGGAACGAACGTTCGAGATGTTCCACTGTCACGGTTATTACCGATAATCGGTCTACGACGTTAAATTATACCGAGTGAACGACATCAATATCTAAAGTCTTCTTGATTCTTTTTTTAAAGGTATGTAAATAAATGTAAATTTGAAGTATCCTGCTAGCAAGAAATATTCCATGGAATCTGAAGCAGTCATTAGACTTGTGATGTTTAATTTATTTAGTGAAATTATGAAAGAAAAGATGTTTCCTCGTAATTGCGGAAATTAGTTTGTAATTTGAAAAATACAGATACTTGCTATATCATTCCGCGTCTTTGATCTTGCTCCATTTAAATGAAATTGTACTTGAACTGATTCATGTACCGTTAAGCAAGCGCAAATGATAGAAACATTTGTAAAATCTCATAAAAATGATAAGCCCGCATATAACTAGATTCCATGATCGTATCGAGAAGCAGCGAATATCGTGCGCACAAAAAACACCGCAAACTCGTTCGTTATTCGTGATTGCGAAAATACCAACCTGCATCGCTAAGCAATATCTGATTTAAGCGACCCTAGTTCTCCATTTAGCGCTGAAACTCGACAATATTGGCGTTTATTAAGCGCGGATAATCAAATCAGGTGTGTATAACTCATTATCAGGAACATCGATGCGCGACCGATTTAATGGCCAATAATGTGGTTGGATCTTCGAGGTGATATAATTGCTCCGATGACCTTAAGCCTGCTTGTGCAGACATCGAACGGTTTTGAAAGTTGGGAAAAATGTCGGCGCGTAATTTCGTCGTGGAACGTGGCTGACATTTAGAACACCCGTTACAACGACATTCACCAACACCGTGCCGTAGCCCACGCGACGTCGTGTACCACGGCACTGTTATTAATGTGGATAATTATTAATATACACGTATTTATGTAATAATTAATGATCTATAGGGAGAACGTATCGCCGGATGCCGGGCGTTATCTATTAGCGTTCTAGTTCCACGTCGGTCTTCCAGGTTCCCGCGTGACCTTAATGTCGTGAGAAAGAGGCGTGAGCCAGTTATGGCGAAAACTGAAGTCCTCGGAGTAAAAGGAAAAGGTTGTGACACAATCTGTGACTTTCAAGACATATGTGGAATTCCAGTCACCTAAGCGGCAAGAATGTTTGGAAATATACATTACTGAAAATAAGATAAATTATAAATATCACGACAAAAAGTACAATTAAGATTCCAATTGTCTATCCAATGCTTATGTAAATCAAGATTATAATGATAACGAGTAACAAACCTCGAAGCACTATTTTCGCTTTCAGCCAAGAATGAAAACACCTGTTAGACTTACATAATTAATGCATTACTTTATTACATTTCTGAATTACAACCTATAATTATATGCTACGTACCCAGAACATGCGTACGCCGTATCAGATCCTCGTTAGAAACACTTTCCCATAGCACAAGACAGAGTAGTTATTTCACGGACAGAAACCCGTAAAAAGTCCAAATGTAAAATGTAATTCAAGAAACGAGTTCCATCGGCAATGGCAACCGCTCGAGTCTCTTGTTCCTTGCCGAATTCGATTCTACGTTGAGTCCGCACGATTCGGGACGAAAGCACTGAATGAAGCTTGTCGCCGGTCAGCAAATAAAGAAAGAAAAATGGCCGAGCGAAGGGGGGCCGTTGCGCCTCGTCTGGCTTCTGGTACCGGTTACGATGTGGTCACACGTACACCGTACTTCCAAGTAAGACCCGCGAACGAAGTCGCATGCGAATGAACCTCCGCTGACCAAAACGGGCATTCAAGACGACTGGTTGGCCCGATGGGTCCCCTTTTCTTCGGGATCTCGTCTTGGAATACCATACGGTTCCTTCTTGTCGCCTGCTTCCGAGGAAGCGCTTTCTTTAGGTTGCTCTTCAGCGACTTCACACGATGCCCTAGCTTCCCTTCGTTCTCTTCCTCCCTCTAACCATCTGTATCTTTTTATTTATTTTTCGTTCCTTTTTCACTGAAGAATTCTGACTAAATGTGAATTCGAGGAATACCAGAGACGCTGGTATATATAATTGATATTGTGACTTTGATTGTAAGATTGATTTGTCTTGAAATGTTCTCGCTTCTGATCAAGTGGTTTTAATTATACTATTACTGTTTTCTTTTCGATCAAAGGCCCTCCATAAGGGTCAGCACGTGTCATCTCTAACGTTTGATATTTCGCATCTACAATAGCATAGATATATTATTCCTTCTCTTCCTTCTACGGAGATCCTGATATTCTATTGTTCACCGTCGATAAGAGGTTAAGCATTGTTTTGAAATAATCCTTCACCCTCTTGTACGATATCAACAGTACATAGTACGGAAAAACTTTCGGAAGCTTTGCAATCGACACGCCTGAGAAATCCTTGACCTTCTCGACGTTTCCGAGGCGAGCTACATTATGCTGTCGATTGGTGTTGCAAATATTTCAAGGCGGAGTGCATTTCGCAAAGTGCAACGCGAAAACAAGGTCAATGCTGTGGGCACGTTACGTAAAATGGCACCGATCGACCGAATCGAGAGAAAGAAACCATGAAGCAATATGAGATCGAGAGAGAAAGGAAAAGACGATGTAACCGATGAATCCTTGCCGTCTTTAGATTCAGTTTTAAGGAGGCGAGTGAGCTTCCAGGAGAAGGGCGTCACGGTTCTGGAGACCGGAGGAGAAGCACGGAGGTGGCGTTGAAGGTGGGAACCTTCGAGGAATCTCTAATAAACACTACCATTGTATGCTAATCCATAAATATGCCCTGACTACGGTGCAAGCTCGCGTACAAACCAGCTGCACCGTACGTATGTACATACCTACGTACGTGCGTACGTACGCAGGTTTTCTCTCGTCCAATCGGGTTCTCTATGCATACCAAGAACAGGGGATCTCGTCGCTGTACATAATAATATGATCTTGACGACAGCGTCCTATACAATGAGACGTTTTTACGACGACCTGTGCTGTAATTCCTGCTAAAGGAGCACGGCCCGATAAAGTACGATGGGAAATGAAAACGTTGCGGCTCTTGAATACGAAAAATGAACAGTTACGTTTTTCTTAAATGTTATAAGGAAAAGAGTGTCACGAATAAGGTAATGTTAAAGTGTTTAACCAGTTAACTGGGGCGACTTCTTTTGAGAATGCGCACCTATTTGTGTTACCAAAATCGAACGATGACGAGTTTACTCGTCAATCACAACCAACTGGTTAAATAACAAATTGTAATTAAGTTTCCCACATGACGGATATAGTCATCGTGACACGAAATACTGTCATTTCTACGTGACGGATATACTCGTCAATGACAACTAACTGGTTAAATGACAAATTTAAACTAAATTTCCCACATGACGGATATAGTCGTCGTGACATGAAATACTGTCATTTATCCATGAGGAATATACTCGTCAATGACAACTAACTGGTTAAATAACAAATGGTAACTATATTTTCCACATGACGGATATAGTCGTCGTGACACGAAATACTGTCATTTCTTCATGACGGATATATTCGTCAATGACAACTAACTGGTTTAATTTTACAAATTTAAACTAAATTTCTCACATGACGGATATAGTCGTCGTGACACGAAATACTGTCATTTCTCCATGACGGATATACTCGTCAAAGAGTATTTGACTGGTTAACGAATAAGATAAGGAACTGAATTTGATCAAGGAATGTTCCACCTTAAACTATGCCTATTGTTGAATTTTTAAGATGCAGTTGATTGAGTCATTTTTCACTTGTGAATTTTATCTCGGTTTTTTAGTAGAGTAATTATATATTATAGGTTTGTTACTTGCTCATAAGTGTTCTTTACGAATTATTGAATGAATATAGCAAAAGCACTTACTGAGTTACCAAGTGATAAATATGTTGTGAAATATTTGAAATTTTTCATGGTGAACGAATAAATTTATCGGAAACAATTCTAGAGTTACTGTTAGTTTCACAATCCCCTTGAACGACTTGCATAAATGGCACACGCGTACATCAAGAGTAAATACATTTTCCTGTTATCAGTTCGAACAAGGTTCCACGTTCTCTTAATTTACCCATTTTCTCGGTAATTGTTCGACGATTGATCGGATAGTGAATTAGTAACGTATTTCACAAGACATAGTTATTACGCACGATAAATCAATGAACCTGAAACTGTAGAACCAATATATCCAATGGTAATTTAAATTCCAAGCGGCAAACACGTACAGTTCAATCGATTTGCATAATTTAATCAAGTGCGAATATAACTCGATGTTTGACTGACCTAGTGCTATGCTTGTTTACGTAAGTTTCAACTATCCGCAATAATCCGGTTACGGTGGTATTAAAGCTCCTCATCGTAGATTTTTCTTGAGCGAAAAAGCGAAATCTGCCCGCTGTCGATTCTTGCTGCTAGGTCGTTCGAAAATAATTATTTTATTACGAAGTTCGAGGCGAAGGGGCCGAGCCACGTTGTGAAAGTTTCTACGGAGGGAAACTCCAGAAGGCTTTATGCGAGGAGGAACTTTCTTAGGATGCCTACGCGGAAAGAGGCTGATGGGAAAATTCAATCCGCCGACGAATTTAATAAGCGAGCCGCGATCGGATTTATATTACGGCTGCCACTTTATTTATTAACCGGTGTTTATTTTATTGAACCAGTAGGACTTCGTTTGATGACGTTATTTGATTTTCACGTGGATTATGAAACATAGAATTATCGTGTAATTCAGTTAATAAGTGATTTAACCAGAAATTCAACTGTATTGAAATATGGCTATTTATAATACACAGAAATTTGTGATTAAAGAAAGAAAGACATTAAATTTCTTTAGAACGAGTGAGGTTTTTAAATTGAACATTTCTATCGAAATGATTCTAATATACATGTTCACACATCTCTAATATGATATCGTTTCTGCACGGTACTGCAAGTATCTCTGTTTTCTGTCGGAATTGGATAGAAGAGGATGAAGAACGGCTGCGAAAATCGTGGTTGCGGTTGCAACAGGGAGGACGAACCTTCCAAACAGTCCTGTAATGAAATTACCAAGCTTCCGCAACCGATGTTACCGGGAAAAGCAGGCAAACAGACAAGCAGTTTACAGAAACTCCAATGCAAAATGCACCTTCGGCAACTTGACTGAATTAGGTGGTCTCCATTAAATGCTCGTTACTACGCTGTTTTACCTGTTTTTTTCTCCCTTCATTCTCGATCAACTTGCTGATTTCCATCCCTTATCTGTCTTTTTAGTCGCTGAGACGCGAGGAATTGCTTCGATTCGTCAAAGAAGGAGACAGTCAGCGTAAATTGTGCTAAATTGAAAATGAAAAGCAGTTAATCAATCATTTGATTCCGCATGATAAAGTATGTACAGATTTCTAGATAAGTATTGCACGATGAAACGTACAATTCAGAAACGTACAACGGAAGAAAAGGAAAAATTGCAAGACTGAAGTTCCACAATGTCTTATTATAATTATTACAATGCAGTGGATAATAATATTGAATTCAATCTTTCAACACAGTTTTCCATTCATCTTCACTTTATATCAAACTTCTATCCAACTTTTTCAAAATCATTTTTAAATCCTTCTGGTCTTTCACTTAATTATTTTCCTAATTTTTAGAATATTTCATACAATCATTTTGACGCATCTCACACGATTGAGTGTACGATACATAATACATCAACCGAATACATAACACAATATGTCTTCCAAGGGATGTTCGGGGATACTAGAATACCCGTTCTGCCTGTCCTGTACGTTGTTCCCCAAGAACACGAAGTAGTATAGAAGCAGTACATCCATAGGATAGGCAGAGTAGATCCAGGACAGACAAGAGAGGTACTACGGCAGCGATTAAAAAAGTTTAACAGTATTTTAAATTTAACAAATTCTTTATTTATTATTAGTATTACATGACATTATATGTATTACACGTCATAAAATAAAATTGTGCATTTCTAAGACTATGAGTTATTTATTTAATAAATCCTGTTACGGTTGACCCCGAATTTCATGTTGAAATAATCTCAGATTAGTTTTCGCTCTGCCTGGTTTGTCACTGACTCGAATCACTTGTCAAATTTTGTTCAAAATGAGCTTCAGCTCATAAGTGAAGTAAACCAATGACACAGAATAGGTAATATAAGTGCAGGACAGGCAGAAGAAGTAAAGGACCGGCAGGATATCTGCAGAGCAAGCAGCGCAGGCGCAAGACAAGCAGTATAAGAGTAGGACAAGCAGCGCCGGAGCAACACAGAGAGGAAAGGCGCAGGACAGGCTGGACAGGCAGCGCAGGCGCAGGATAAGCAGTAAAGAACAGCACAGACAGAGCAGACAACGCAGACGCAGGACAAGCATTATAGGAGTAGGATAAGCAATACAGGCAGCAACAAAGGCAGGAAAGGCACGGGACAAGCAGTACAGAACATCACAGACAGCACAGCGGCAGGACGAGAACTACAAGAGCAGGATAAGCAGTATCGGCCAGAAGAGACGCAAGACAAACAATGCAATTTTGTAACATTATTTGTGTTACACATCATAAAATAAAATTGTGTGTTTTTAAAACTCTGTGTTATTTATTTAATAAATCCCGTCCTGGTTGTCCACATATTTGATGTTGTAACAATCTCAGACGAATTTTCGTTCTTCCTGGGTTCTCGCTCTCTCAAATCACTTGTCTAATCGTCAGACATAGCCCGAAATGACCTTCGGCTCACAAGTGGAGTAAACCAGTAATACAGGACAGCCGCAGAGCAGTCAGTGCAAGCGACATACAAGCAGTACAGGCAGGAGATGTTCAATAAAGTTCAATAAAGATCAAAACGCTATTTGTATTACATATCACAAAATAAAACTGGGTGTTTCTAATACTATGACTTATTTATTTAATAAATCTTGTTCTGACTACAAATTCCACGTTGAAACAATTTCTCTCGCTTCTATTGCTTTGTCTCACTTTTCACTGACTCGAATCACTCGCCGACTCGTCAAATCTTTTCCGAAATGTGATTCAGCTGGTAAATGGAGAGAATCAATAACTTCAGGTTCCATCTTTTCGCTCTGTCTGGCTTTTCGCCGACCCGTATTACTTGTCAACTCGTTAAATTATGCCGAAAATTTTTCAATCTCGAAAGCTGTATTTGACTTTTAGCTCCGTCTGAGTTGTCGTCGACTTTACTATTTGCTCACGTTAAGATTTTCCGAAAAATTTGCTAACACAGCAAGTAGTATAAATTAGGATATCTCAGACCAAGTTTTGCGTCCGACTTATCGTCGACTGTACTACTTGCACACTTTGAAATTTTTCCGAAAAATATGCAAACCCACTAAGTAGTATAACCCGAAATTTCTCAGACCGACTTTTAGCTCTGTCTGACTTATCGTCGACTTTACTACTTGCTCACATTCAGATTTTTCCGAAAAATATGCAAACCCAGCAAGTAGTATAAACTAGGATATCTCAGACCTAGTTTTGCGGCTGACTTATCGTCGACTTTACTACTTGCACACTTTGAAATTTTTCCGAAAAATATGCAAACCCACCAAGTAGTATAACCCGAAATTTCTCAGACCGACTTTTAGCTCTGTCTGACTTATCGTCGACTTTACTACTTGCTCACATTCAGATTTTTCCGAAAAATATGCAAACCCAGCAAGTAGTATAAACTAGGATATCTCAGACCAAGTTTTGCGGCTGACTTATCGTCGACTGTACTACTTGCACACTTTGAAATTTTCCGAAAAATATGCAAACCCACCAAGTGGTATAACCCGAAATTTCTCAGACCGACTTTTAGCTCTGTCTGACTTATCGTCGACTTTACTACTTGCTCACATTCAGATTTTTCCGAAAAATATGCAAACCCAGCAAGTAGTATAAACTAGGATATCTCAGACCAAGTTTTGCGGCTGACTTATCGTCGACTGTACTACTTGCACACTTTGAAATTTTCCGAAAAATATGCAAACCCACCAAGTGGTATAACCCGAAATTTCTCAGACCGACTTTTAGCTCTGTCTGACTTATCGTCGACTTTACTACTTGCTCACATTGAGATTTTTCCGAAAAATTTGCTAACCCAGCAAGTAGTATAAATTAGGATATCTCAGACCAGGTTTTGCGGCTGACTTATCGTTGACTGTACTACTTGCACACTTTGAAATTTTTCCGAAAAATATGCAAACCCAGCAAGTAGTGTAAACTAAGATATATCGGACCAAGTTTTGCGTCTGACTTATCGTCGACTGTACTACTTGCACACTTTGAAATTTTTCCGAAAAATATACAAACCCAGCAAGTAGTATAAACTAGGATATCTCAGACCAAGTTTTGCGTCTGACTTATCGTCGACTTTACTACTTGCTCACTTGTGAAATTGTGACGAAACATGTAAAAAGTAAATTCAGTAGTATAAAGCGAAATTTCTCAGACCGACTTATAGCTCCTTCTGACTTGTTACTAACTCGCCAACTTTCATTTATACTATTTACCAATTAAAATTTTGCCTGAACACAGGCGAAATTTTTTTTTCCGACTTATCACTGTTTTGTATTACTTACCTGATTGTTCGGCACAAGATACACCATATAAGAAAACTTATAATTATAATACGCTCGTCAGGCATTTGTAGGGAATTTAGGAGTGGAACAACAATATCGGTTAATAAATTTTAACAGTGTTTTTGATTTAACAAATTCTTTATTGATCTTTTATAGTGCACAATGTTGCGATACATTACTCTTAAATACAATTGTATGTTTCTAAGACTACAAATTATTTATTTAATAAATACTCTTTTGGCTATCCTGGTTATTCTGTGTCTGCTCTGTGGCTGTCCTACCTGTCCTTTGCCTGTACTGCTTGCCTCCGACTTGTCCTCACAGTCCCCTGCCTGACCTTATAGTACTCTGCTTGTCCTGTATCTCTCCTCCTTATTCTGCCGCTCTTGCCCTTCCTGGAGTGTTCAATTTTTCCACAAAAGTAACTTCATGGATCCCTAGAAACAGTAAAATATTTGTTTTATTTACTTCGTGGTGTCTTTTGTTGTTAACGACCAACAAGCACTTAAATAGAAAGGCCGATTCGGATAAAGGGGTTGGTATCTCCCTCAAAGTTGAAATCAGACAAAAATGAATTCCAGATATCTTATTAAATATGTTTAATAAATATTTATTCAATAATGTATCAATACCGGAGTGTATTAATTCCCGAACTTCTCTTGTTGGTTGAGCAATATTAATTAAATGTTACTAACGTGTATCCTCCTTATTACTATACCATATACAATACAACAGAGATGTAATCCCGGCACGAACTAAATTTCATTATCCACATTGAGCAACTCGTGTCGGCTGGCATTCGTCGCTGTCATCGGTACCCTTTTTTTTCCTCGCAGAAAATCACGATACAGAGCAATTGCGAAAAACGAGCACCGCATTGGTGCAATGGCCGCGCAACGTCTATTGCGACTGTGGCAAGAGCAACAACTGCGCTAGCAGCGGCAAAGCGAAAGGAAATGCAAAGGAAAGGGTAGCCCAACTGTGAAAGCAGGCCTATTTACTCGTGGCACACAAAGCACTGTACATAATACGCGATTTATGTATCGTGCGTTTTCATACTCCTACAGCTATTGTGAGTTCGTATATTATCGTCGAAGTTCGGTGCACGGAAACGCGTTTACAACAGGATAGAAAGGACCAAGAGATGACGATTAGAGCAGCGCGATATATGATGTATCGATGGCGTGTCGAGCGATCGTTCGATCATCAAACGATCGTTTCCACTTCGTTCGATTACACCTCCGTTCATCTCCGAGCAGTTTGCTAACGATTATTTTCACTCTTAGGGAGAGCTGATCGTGCATAATCCTGCTACCTTCGTGACTCTTTACAAATTGTTTTTCCAGGGATGAGGGATCACGCAATAAGAGTTCATAATTTAACAGCTTTCGCGGTACGCATCATTCTTTTACAAAAAAGCAACGTCCACGGTGTCTTGACGGTATCTCAAGAAACAACCTACAGCAAGATGCAATTATATCCAGTAGCATTCTCAGGTACTTAATAGCTCGAACATTGAAAGCCGTCCTCAGTATACAAAAAGGTATCAATCGCCAAGATTCTAGTTTTTTCTCCGATCTATTAAACATCATATTCCCTTTCTCAAAGTAATTATATACTTGGAAATAATTGATCACATTCTTCGTCGTCTACAGTATAATTTTACTCACACATTGTACAAAAGTGAGAAAAGAAATCAGGGATTAATCGAAGTCTACCGGAGCACTTCGACGGGAAGCAAGAAAAGAGGGATCGCCAGAGAATCACTTCAGGTTCGGTAATAATAATTCTCAGAGACGATACAACGTTCGCGCTTAAAATAATTCCCATTAACGTCGTCCGGTATAGTACGCGTTTCGCATCGAAGGTGAAGTTTGCAGGAACAAAAGCGTAGCCTTATAAAGTCGATTCGGGAATGCAGGTGAAACGTTCGCCGCGGCAACTAGACGTCAAAGAGGAACGGAGCGGCAGCCGTGCTGTTTTCTGTCGCGAACGGCGGTGGCACGGCTCTCTTTTGAAACGCTTTAAAACGTAGAAACGGCCGCCTGCGGCGCAGGGCCCTTTGTCGTGGCGCACCGACGGCGACTGCAATGAGACATAAATTGCAATTAGCACCGGCGTATCTGCACTGGGCGAGAGAGTGCCCGCCGCATTACCTATGTGCGCGTACCGCTCTTGCATCGTGTTTTCTTCTTGCACATGCACCCTCTGTCACTTGAAGCTACGCTGTCCATCTCGTTTCAGAGAACATACACTTCAAATTCGAGGGCGAACGGGTATGGAGATGCGGATAAATGCGGAAAGTTTGTTAACCGCTTGAATATGGTAGACGGATCGTGTTAAATCATTGCACCTCGATGGATGGCTCAACGCGGTGGAAATTTGTGAATGGGGTGAATACTTGTGTATTTCTTGGTTTTTGTGTAACGGTGCTAATTTTGTATTTTGGTTGCGTAATTTTACAATTTTACTGTGATATCTATTAACCCTTTACGGACGGAGACATATTGGAATATTGAGAGTTAATGATTTATGTAACCATCCAAAATCACCTTTTGACAGTTTACCGACCGGTAGCTGATTAATCGGCTTTTCGGGCCCAACACTTTTGGACTTTTAACTTATTAATTGGCCGCTATGGCAATTAATAAATTATTATTATTCATTGCGGTTAACTGTGCCAATTACTTAGTGAGCAAACTTTGCAATTTTCGTAGAGACATCAGTATCAGGGAAATATTTGCGTGCAAGTCAGCGATTAGAAGTGGGTAGGATGTTAAAAAATATCGGTCGCTAAAGTGTTAACCTGAAAATTAGACTAAATGTATATAAATTGTAAATTACTACTTGTGTAATATTTTAATGGTGATATTTTAATTTCTCAACTTTAAGTGTGCATAGTGCTGAATGCATTATATTTCAATATATTAAATAAGTTTTGAAAAGGGGAGAATCAAGAAGTGGAAAGACGATCGATTCGGTAATTTGTATTTTATAACATCAACGTAGAATATCTGCTCTTTGTCTGTTCTATAAACTTGGAGAATTGTTGGAACATATTGGTAATCAGTTTTGACTTGTTTGGTAGTTCTAATGTCAATTGTTTTCTCAGACCACATTATATATGTCGTTAGTCCCCAAAGCGTTAATATTTCTTATTTTAAAATGCTTCTAATTTTGATAGCGATTGTAACTAACAGTAAAGAATAGAGCACACTACGGGTTTTGTAGATTCAGGAGTAAGAAATCTTCATAGTGCCGATACTATAATGCACACATTCCGTAGCTAAAATATTCCAATCATAAAGATCCATTTAAATTAAAGTTCTTCATTGAATAAGTTTAGTCTCTCAGATAAAAAACGATGTAATATTCATACAACGGACATAGCAGCACCACTTTCGCATAGCAGCACAATTCTAAGGAAAGCAAGAAATTATGAAAATCCTTGATTTCCATGAAACGATAGAAATAAATCTTTCTCACATTTCACGGTATAATACGATTTAAAATGAGTAACCCAAGCACCTACACAATGCAGAGAGATGATCACCCACGACAAGGCGAGTCTGAGAAACGAAGAAACATAAGCGTGTCGACGATGAACCAGGAGGAGAGAAGTGGATCGCCGAGGGCCGCACTAGTCGCATCACGAAGAGACAATGAAAAGAAAATGCCGGCGGAGTTCTTGTTAAGGCGAGCTATTATCGTTAATTAAATAGCGCCTTCGCTACCTCTGCTCACGTCTTCTAGCCGTGCCCATGGCATTAAGGTCGTATGACACCGTAAGAGATTTAAGTCGTTGCTCGTTATCGGGAGAATGACGGACATGGCCGTGCACCTGGTTAAGGACAAGAGAGTAATCTCCATTCTGACGGCACATTTTGCTATTATAGAGCACCCGAGTAAAGGGAATGACGAATAAAACGAAGTAAGACAAGCAACGAACTAAGATAAGATAAAAGACACTGCAGGTATTATCGATATCTCAAGAGTCATGTTCGAATTTCTATACGAATATACTTTGAAAAAAAGACTTATATTATTTAGGAATTAATATTAGATATTAGAATTAATATTAGAAAAAATGGATACAAGTTGTAAATGAGATCGTTAAAGTTAAGGGTAACACGCGTGTAGCATGATGGGAAATTATAAATATTGTTCGTTAGTACTTAATTGAATTCATACAACTAATTGAATTAATTGCATTTAATACAAATGGGAGTTAATTGAAATTAATACTATCCTTGTTTAATGATAACCAGTGAAGTATTTCATTCATCACGTTTATCTTTGTCGCTTGTTACTGTCTATATTTAACTACCCTGTTTCATCGATGCGAACAGGTTCGATCGACGAATAAGTTGCAGTGCAGCTTCCTTATCGATCAACACTTTATTGCTTACTGATAATCTGACTTTTGGAAAAATCTCTTTTTCCCGTTGATCCCTATCACGGTGTATAGATTCATCTGGCGGAAAGTGTTCTCTGCTTCCTTACATAGAAGATTTATAGAGTACTTCGGGAGAAGATAATTTTCTCAATTAAATGTTGCTTTAAATCTTTCTTAAATTTTATTTTATCTTATCACCGGTCATTGTAACGTTATTTAGATGGGTTGATTACGGTAACCGAACGTGTTTCTGATTCGCATGATCACGATCGAACTACTTGCACAGATTGAACGAACCAGATTCCGGTATTTGATTGGGATATTTTACGATCCAAAGGTTTTCTCCCTAATCGAGCTCCCGAGAAACTGTTTCCCACAGACCGGCCGTGTCGGTGAACTGCTGAAGCTACCGGAGATGCGTTCGGTAATTGCCTCGCGAATGAAAGTAGAATGCTCGGAGATTTAAATCCTATTAATTCGTATCGTTAAAGTTCCACGAGTTAGGTCTATGAAACATTTATTACACTTATCCTGGCTCTAAACGCACGATCGATTCACCTTCATTGAAAATCTCAATCAAGCATTTTGCCGTATTTCAAGCCAAGGCAATTAGACGGCTACACTTCTGCTATAAGTTAACTAGAAAATACATTCCTTGCAATCTTGTACATTTTTATTTCAAACATAGAAATCTTCTTCATTAATTCTTTTTTGCAGATTTCAGTTTCAAGAAGTTAAATAAATTCCTTGAAGGGCAATACATTAGAATTAATAAGTGTCCTGTTTAGAAATCAATGTGTTTAGAAAAATTTAATTTATTTATCAAAATCGATAAATGATTTTCTGTACTCCTAAATGAATAATTTAAGTTTTAACCTTTTAGATATGGTACTTCACTATGGTGGCTTCCGTAGATACTATCAATTTAACCCATTTGCATCACGTGACAAATTCAAAAATATATCTTTACTATCAAATTTCTTTATATTAAGTCTAAGTCTAATAGTATGTCAAAAAATAATATTGTACTTTAATCGAAGAATGTTGTAATAATAATTTAAACTGTTCGTATGAACTGCTATTCGTTCACAATGTGAACGCATAAATGCGTTTCGATGATAGTGACCAGAAAAAGTGCGCACATATATGCGCTTGTGATGCAAATGGGTTAAACGGTACGCCTATAAGTGGCTCTCGTGGATATCAGGATTTTTGACAGTATTATGCGTTTCATATCGTATTCTTCCCACTAGATCTACGGCAGCCGTCAAACTGACGGCTTCCCACATTTTTAAAAATATTTTTCAAATTTATAGAGAAAGAGTACAACAGATATTTCACGTGTATCTTATAATACACAAATTACTTAAATAATCTACTTAAATAAATTACTTAAATAATTACTTGTGCCGCTTAATCCATCGTTTTTCAAAGTACTTATTTGATATATTTAACACTAGAACGACCAAGCAAGTCAAAATGACTTATTCACAATTTTTTCCAATAATTCTCTAAGTTTATAGGAGAGTCCTAGACTAGAAATTCTAAGCTTATAAAACCTTATAAAACACAGATTTCCGAACCGATCACATTTTTCACCTCTTGATTTCACCTTTTTTTGCAGCACTTGTTTAATATATTTGAATGTCATAGATTTAACGCCGGTCGTTCTAGTGTTAAATACGCCGGATTTAGCGGCCATAAATCTACTGTTATAATCTATTTGCAACAACGTAATTTCGCAGTGGAAATCGTTTTTGTGTTAAAAGGTTAATATCGTTCGGTACTATATGTTACTTCCATTTTATCCAAAAAGAAATCCCTTCAATATAGACGTCCATCTATATCCGGCAGTCTCGTTTGAAAGACGACCAACCACGCGAAAGCTTCGCAAGAAGCGCGCATCCGTCGATGACAATCCCAGATTTCGCAGAACACAACCATGCCGCCGTCGGTTTTATTTATCACGAGCATGGTCCACGATCCGGACTCGTTCTCGATCCATTTTCCCGGGAGTTCCGGCTGATCCTGGACTACCAGAACTACTACGAAACGGCTTGCGGCCGCCACGAATACTCTCCACGTACTCCACCACCGTTCTATCCTAGCACGTTCTCCAGTCTCGCAGCGAACTTTACGTTTATATGCATCCGTACACGACGTTATTCCGATAGTGGGATGGCCACACGTCACCGAATCGTGATCCTCGAGAGCTCGAAGACGATGTTGTGTCCCCCATCAAAGCTAGAAGCACTCTGGTTCGTGAGCAAGGAGTGCTTCCTGCACGCCCCGACGTCGAATGTAAAATATGAAATACTATTTCGCATCGACCGTCTTTTCTTCGTGTTTCGTTTTCGTCCTCGTATTTGCCTATCGAATGCACCAAGATCGAGTTGCAAGTCAGAGTGGTACGATCGAAATGACGAGACTTCAAGATACCGGGAGAATATTGCTGGCGAATGGAGAGAGAAAAAAAAATTGAAATGCTTCGAACACGATGCTGCTGATTTCTTTTCTATCTCGTGCCGATCGTCGGTCTATGATCGGTGTCGGTTCTCTCTGATAATCAGATTAGAAATGCTCGTGACAGGGATCGGCACGTCTGGCCAGCGATACTCTGATTTTACTGATAACATTTATCGGGTTATTCGTCGAATAAAGGAGTGCCAGCGGATCTCTGTAGAGAATGTGATGTTTATTTGCGGACAAGCTGGATGGAGTTTTCAATACGTTCATGTTGTATTGCGGTTGTTTTGTTGATTTTAAGCAACTTTGATGCTGTAACTGGATCCGCGTGTTGATAAAACGGGAGTATAAATTGCATTCATCAGCGTAGAGAAAGAAAAGAACTGGAGAATTTCTATCCAGAAATAACGCAAACATGTTGTTCCGATTGGATGATTCCAATTAAAGAATGAAATTATATTATTTGTGCAATTAAATCAAACCTGTCTTTCAAGATCGCATACCAATTATCTCAGGTGCTAGAAAATAAGCCATGCGCTGATTCTCGCCACTCGAAATTAAACGTCCTAATTAAAAGTCATCGTAAAGTCCGGCAGAAGTTAACTCCCAAGACGTAGAACAAAAATATTCCAGCTCACGGTAAAATAAACGGACGTATCACCTACTTAAATCGTCCGTCTGTCTTTCAAATTATATCCATGAATATTTCCGCCAGGTGGAAAATAAACCAGAGATCCACTGGTCAATCGTCGGATGAAACAAACCAGAATACGCATTTCCCACCACCTTCTGAAAGCAACGTCTTAACCGTACTGCAAAATCGAGCGATCGGATCTCTTGCACACGAAAACCGGCTGCGTTTCCAATGAGTCACCGATATCCGAGTTCGCGGCGGACCGGTTGCACCCGACGCGACTCTCTAAAGCGCCTTAGCGCCTTTTAAACCGATGGAAAACACTTGTTAGCGCTTGCCGAGGGAATAAAGTGGTGCCTGTCCGAACTAAATGTAGATACACCTCTTATGCGCGTTATCGCCAGCATCTGCGGCTGCATTCGAGGTCTCTTTATGCCTCTTTCCTCCTTCCCTCCTATCTTTTTCTCTTCCTCGAGCCACGGTACAGTGTTCTCCGTTGCTCCAATTGTGTCTTTTGCCGACTGGCGGTATGCGAACAGTGGTCACTGCCTCCTTCGGCACCTTAGGCACTGTGCACAATACTAGATTCCATGGATACGTGCAAATGGTAAGCTCGCCCGCGATTCAGATTTTAAATTATTCCACCCCGGAGAAATGCGAGCGTTATGCGACCGATTCGAATGGCCAAGAATTTTTCTGCGTTCCTCTTGCTGGTTCAATCGTTCCAAGGTAGTTGTATCGCGATACCACGTACAAACTACAATCCTAAAACGAAGTTACGCCCAACGAGAGTTTGTTCTATTGGGAATTCTTTTTTTTTCTTCTACGAGTCGCTGTAATTTTTCGTTCAAAATTCTGGATGGAGTATTGAACTCCTACGCAGTTGCACGAGTTCCATTGTCGTGTTTGAGATTTTTTCAAGGGTGTTACTGTGACTTCGATCGTTCCGGCGAACGCCTGGAGAACGTTCTAGACGGAAGTTTTATGACGATCCACATAGCAGCGTAAAGCGGGGAAATAGGATAGTATTCTTAAAGGACTGACACGATCGAGTAGATAAATCATGAAACACCTACGCTAGAGGACCAGTTCCAACGTCATCTCTGAAATCGTTTTCATACGATGCGTATATCATAACTTGACAGGTTGGGTGTTGTGGTTGAAATTATACGAAGACCACACAAGTCTGTATGATACTTGGAGAAAGAAAAGGGTCATTTCTGCAGGAAAACATTGATCATGAATAGATATTAAGTTTCTAGAGCTTCTTCATTTAAGCAGCTTGCTTCCAATGAATTGCATGCTCTTTACTCCCTCGTGTTGTTTATGAATTTTTTTCCTTTCACTCGATTAATAATTCACGGCGTGTCAAAGCGTCGAGGGAGTTTTAATAACGACGTGAAGAGACACGACGGTCTAAAATTACCAAGAAATCTTCCATGCGACCAGAGTGCCGACAAAAGAAACAACACCGGCAAAAGCTTTGTCTCGGATGGACAGGATGAACCGAACCAACAGGGCCGACTGACGACGCTAATTAATACCGCGGGAATTAATTATTCTGAAAAGCAAGACAATGTTGTCTATCCTCTATCTCGGCCGCATGCGCGCAACTTGCTAATAACAGGTAGTCGACGCTTTGCTCACCCACCAGCGCTACAGGTGTCTGCAAAAGTATTACACGCCGACAACCGGTCGTCGTTGTTGTCGTACCGAATCGTTGATCGGTGAATCGAAGATCAAGACACGATCAACGAGAGGAACGAATCCTGCTTGCCGTGTGACAAGAAATTCGCGCCTGCGCTGAAGAACGTAAACACGAGCTCAATGAAAAGGGAAGAAAAGATCTTTCTCTTTAGAATGAATTAATTTTATATGCTTTGACACTAGAAGTACCAAGCAACTCAAAATGATTCATTCACAATTTTTTCCAAAAGTTCTCCAAGTTCATAGGACAGTTATAAAGGAGATATTCCTCGTTGATCTATCAAAATATAGATTACCGAATCAATCATCTTTTCCACCTCTTAATTTCTCTTTTCCTGGACTAATTATTTAACACTAGAACTACCAAACCAGTCAAAATGACTGGTACACAATTTTTTCAAAAAATTCCCCAAATTTATATAAGAGTCATAGAATAAATATTCTACGTCTATATTAATAAACCTAAATCATCCAATCGATCAAATTTTCCGCCGCTTGATTCCCTCTTTTTCAAAGTACTTATTTCATTTACTAAAATATGTTACATTTGACGCCGGTAGTTCTAGAGTTAATATATTGAAATATAATAGATATAATACCGGTTGTTCTAGTGTTAATCATTGAAAGAATGTAATTAATAATAATACGTGTATATAAATGCTGATTTACTGTCAAATACGAGATATTTCATGTTTTTTTTTCATCGGTTCTATTGCTTACACTCTCGTCCTTCAGTCACGATGAAACCGATGCGTTGCGGATTGCCGGATGGAAAATTGAATTTTAACAAGCGCTCGTTTCCTGGCTTTTTCACTGGTCCCTATATTCCTGTCGATGGAGGGAAAAAATCGATTGCTTGTTCGGAAACAATCTCTGGACTCACTGCGCTCCCTTGTAGAGAAGGGAGTATCGTACGTCGACAATTTTCCGGCGAACATTATATGTAATTAGGCACTCACTTGTAGCTGACGGTATCGAGCAAACAATGGTCGACTTTTTTCGCATGCAAGTTAATACATCAGCGCCACCGGTAATTGTCCGGCAATTACCAAGAGTATGTACAATCGCCACAGAGCAATGCCTCGTTTATCCGAGGTAACGTTCCTCCCCGTTCGCCGAAACTTATCTTTATTAATTTATTCCACGAAACTACCTCGTTTGGGTGACGTTTCGTGTGAAGTTAGCGTTTGTTATTCTTAGGGAGGGGAAAACCTTTGATGATCGAGATATTACGTGTCCACAGAGTTCAAAATTAGAGGTTGAAAAATTAACGTTGATATGTTTCTACGCAAGTTGTCAATTTCCGTTTCTCGATATAACGGTTATTACCGTTAAGGTAATATCGTAGCTGACATTTTTACAGAAAACTCCGTAAATTCTATAATTTACAAATATATATGTACGCGTAGAAAATCGACAGAGTCGTATATTACCAATCTTACTACGATTTATCACCTTCCAAACCATAATTATATAATATACCTCGAAACCGTTCATATCGTCAGGATCAAATTTCATCTTCTTAATCGCACAATACTTCATTCCATCAATTTGCAAATACCGTGCGTCACAAGACATCGGACAAAATTTGCAAAAAGCTGGTACAGTCCGACAACTCTAACTTGGCTAGTGAGCTACAGAGTCTCCCGTTTTCAACCCCTTATTTCCGCTATTTCGTTTTTGAAATTATCAAACTCAACCTCCTGAAGTAAACGACTATGCGGAGTGTCTACTATAGAAAACTTGGTTTAGAAATTCCAAAAAGGAAATGGCGGGAATGGGCTTCTAAAATCGAGTGGTTCCACCGCTCGCTAGCCATTTTTCAGTTGTCGGACTGTACCACTCTTACAATTAGTCATACCAGTCACAGTATATCGACAAAGTTCCAATCTGTGATCACAAGAAGGTACTACATAATGAAGCTTATAATTCTTGACACGTGTCTCTTACGCATCGCTGCATATTGGCATCTCCCATCAAACCATTTCGCAAGAGGCCGTTCTTCCATTTCACGCGAACTCTCGAGGCCGAGATTCCCATTGCTCGCGAAGGCATCCTGGCTTGACGCCATTTTATCAGGACTCAAGCCACCATACAGACAAAAAAAGAAGAGGGCCCCTGAGGTAAGATCTGCAAGTGCGATATACGCGAAACGTAGAAGACACGTCGCGTAGTCGTCGATCATCAGACCGGAAAAGGCCCCCGTACATTTTCTTCGTTTTGCAGCACACTGCCTCTTCTACTTCCCTCTTCCCTCCTTCGTGTTACCAAGACCGTACGTAACTCCGAAGGAGCTCATAGAAAATTCTATTATTCTATTCTTATCATCGTGCTGATGTGTGTCGGCTCGTATCGACAGCCGGATATATAATGCAACGTGAGCTCTGAGCTTGCGCGCGCGAGCGCAAACCTACCGGATGCGCCCACACCGAGCTTGCATACTGAACAGCGGCACCGTCTTCTGATGGTTGGTTAAAAAATGTCCTGACTCGTCTTCCATATTCGTTGTGTTGGTTTAACGCATTGCATTTTACGTTCTGTACATGGTGGTGAAGACAGCAACGGGTATAAAACGTGTTCTTATCGCTCGAGATTTAGATAGAATTCAACGGAAATGCTTGCGAGTACTACGTCAAAATCTACAGGCGCTTTGAGATGTAAAAATTGCTAGGATATGATCGAGAAATTCTATGTAGTTTGTATGTTTTTCTGGTTTCTTGAACTCGATGAGATTGAGGTGATGATTGTGGGTGAGGGATTTTGCGGATTCTTTTCTTTTGATGATTGATATTATTATCTTGTTAGTAGTTGTTAGATGACTACTAATGTAATTGCAGTAGATTAATTTAGAGAGAGGCTTCTTCATTGTTGCTTATCAGTTACTTTCCTATTTCGTTTTAGTGTATTGCATTATATTTGATACAATTATGGTAGTATTTTATCATTTATAATTTGCCGGAAGCTACATCAAGTTAGTTTATTAAAATTCGCTATTCTTGGATATTGTACGATTTTTGCTTATAGCAACAATAAATTTTGGTGAATACTGCAAATGAGCATACAATATGTTAACACTAGATCTACCGACGATTAATTTAATGTATTTAAAATTGAGAAGTACGTCAGCTTGAATCAAATAAATGGAAAGGGCAGACAATTTAATCCATTCAATCGCTTACAGTCTCAAGGTAAACGTAGAAATTTTAAACAGCGTTAGAAATTTTAGAAACATTTTCAAAAAAATCGTAGCAAGTTGCCTTGATAGAGCTTGTTTTAAATATGCATACATGTTAATTTTAAACTAAAGACCAAAATTTCCTTAACGAGCATATTTTTCAAAACTCCTACACTAATCTCCAGAAAGGAAATGACCATTACTGAAACGGATTAAGATATTTTTAAAGCCAAAATTCCTAGGCAAGGAAAGAACAGTGACAACGGCAGTGCACAAATGTCTCATGCCACCGCAAAGCATTTTCAGAAAGCCTAATCACCATGCCAAATAAATGATCCAGCAATCAGAGCGGTACATTTAAATAAGAAACATTAATCACACTGTGGATCTATATAGTTTAAAAGGCGTAGTTTAATTATTCTATAAAATTAATCTAGTTAGTAAATAAGTCACTGAAATATACGTCCGTCCTGGTGCTTGATACGATTTAGACTGGCTGTTCGTCGCTGAACGAACCGTTTCGCGTAACAACGAAGCTGTGTAGTTGTAAATAAAGTATCGATGAAACAAGTTTTTTTCCTGCCCAACGAAAAACCACGAGATTCATCAGAGTAAAGCTCAGGGAAGTTTCAATGAGCATTGCCGTCTCTTGTGCGCTATTATTTCAAAACAAAAATTTAATTCATAATGTGTCACGTCCGCGCAATCAATCCACGAGTCTGCAGACAATAAAAAAAAAAGGGCAGAGTTATGACATGTGCGCGCGAAATTTGAATTCTCGTGTTCTCCGTGGCACTGCGGGGTATTGTTTTAATTAACACGTCATGAATTCCCTAGTGCTATTCAGAAAACTAATTCGCTTTGTGCAAGAACAATGCATCACGATCGACACTGCATCTGTCGTGCGATAGTCTCACCAAATGTATACACGCACGTGTCCCTCGAGTTCACGCGGAATCGTTGATTGCAAAAATGAAATGCCGGCTGGTCTGTGTTCGTGAGCAAAAGAAAACGAGAAATATTAAAAAGGCTGTTGAAATAAACTGCATCCAATCTATTTGTACTTTCGTACAAGTTCAACCTCCTGGAATGAAAATTCGAAGGGGGTTGCGACAGAGTTCGGTCATAAGTCTTGACACAAGAGCTTATCAAAACTCGATATATTTGATTTGTATAAACGTTTATAACCTTTGCAATTGATTTATGTTATAATATCTGACCTAATTTTTGTACAATGCGCCCCTTTTTTTAAATAAATGTGACGCTAGCGCATTCAATTTTGCAGATTGGCTTTCGGAAATGAAATTAATTTTGAAAAGCTTTTGCGCAAAATTCAGTAGAATTGAAATATCAAATCTGGTCTTCTGCGCTAGTAATGACGTGATTATTGATTACTAAGAAAAATTAGTAATACCTTGTACCAGAAATTCTACCGCAACGTTCCAAAGAAGTGAATGCAAGCATAGTTGAAAATCCCCTAATAATTACTTCCACGAATCATCCTAATTAATTTTTCTCCTTTTCCTTATTCCAATTTCAACGCGATGAGTGCTCCCATTTTTACGCAATCTTTAAATTACACCGTGCAGATGTTCGCCGGGTTTCCCGTGATTTATACCGACCGAATGATCTTTGAACTGAATGTCCAAGGCGGCATTCTATATTACACAAGATCATCAAACGTGACAGCTGTATCTGCTAGTTCGAAAAAATTTATCTGCAGCAAGTCATTCGTTCAATTAACAAGCTCTTTTGCCGCCTTCTAATTTCGATTCCACTCGATCATGTTCACACATATGCATTCTATGATAGTCATTTCTTCCATGATACAATACTTATGCCTATAATTTTTCTATTCATCAATAAATTAAGTGGACCATTCATAATCGTTCGGGGCGAGTGTGAAATAATTGCAGAACGGATGAAATTCTGCTACAAAATCGAAAGTTTGCGCATTATATATACAGCATTGTATGCCGAAATCATTAAATGCGCGATTGCGCAATGCTCATGATCTCGTATCTTTGTCGCGCAATTTTTAATTTGCATCGGCGTTGTTCTTATCTCGAACGCATGAATGCGTGACGAGCATCGCGGCTTACAAAGCATGTTCTACAAATACGTACTATTTGATTCTAATGACTCACAGGAAAGTTAAGCAATCCCACTTCAATGTATCTCTACAGATCATTCGCGAAACAAAGGAGATTGCATTCTTTTTCAGCTTCACTACGATAACAAAAATTGCAACAGGAATTTCCCTTGGTTGTTTTCAAGTAAATGTCGCGACGCATCGTCTTTCCTTCTGACTCGATATTAGTCATACACATCGTCACTCGTGTTGAAACTTTACACGTGCATTGATACGGTTATTTTTATTTTGATAATGCGTGGGACAATGTGCATTTGCGAGTTTATAAATGATTAAGCAAAGGAATAATGTGAATCAATTTGAAAATACATTCGCTTTATCTTTTAACATAAAAGTGAAAAGACTTATCACGTGTTTTATAAAGAGTCAGATAGCTTTTGATCTTATGTTTCCACACTGAAATTTTATGATTTCATGTCTTTGTCGGAAGTAAAACGTAGCCGTAGTTATCTAAAAATGACCAGAACGATAGAGAACGACATCAAGTTAATTTCAGTAATAAACAAAAAATGGAAAAAATGATTTCCAATGCAAGAAACTTAATAAATGGAAGACAACGCACAATAATACATTAATTTTCAAATAATGAAAATTTTCAATTTCATTTAAAGAACATTTTAAATTGGAAAATTAATTATAATTTCTTATCAGATCATTCTCTATATTCATCAGCTATGATTTCAACTATAATTTTCATCACTGGAATGATCCGTATTATTTGTAGCATTGAACAATTATTCAACTAAATTGCCAAACCCCATTCTATCAAGTTGCAAGGGGAAAGCTGCTCATACACAAAAATCTCTATCATTGTACGTCTAATTTTAAAACGGTAGCAGAAGGAACGGAGGGCATTGCACCCGGTGGAAGTGCAATAACGCGATAATCCGTCGCTTCGATTTCGGCAGATATTTTCGTCCGCGGGAATGACTCGCGGAGTGCTGTGCAGCACGTGGCAGGACAGCGAAGGCATTTCCATGCGCATTAACCGAACAGACGGTCGTCCATCACACCACCGTCGCGAGTGCAATTAAGCCGAGCAGTGCTGCATGCAAATCGGCGCATTGTCTTGACCCAAAGTGGCGCGATGTCGGCGGCCTCGTTGCGCTTTCACGAGCGTTTGCGAGGCCGCGGTTCTACCGAATTCTCGATCTCATATTCAATGCACTTGGCTGCATAATGCCCCGCATCGGACAAAGAGAGCCGGAGAGAATTTTCCTTTGAGGTGAAGCTTGCAGCAGCATTTGGAGCTGACGACTTGGTTCCTTCGATTTTCGGAGTTCAATGGAGTTCTTTTTTTCCTTAAAAATTCGTTCGTTCAAATTGAGGTTCTAGGTTCGAAGAAAATGAAAAAGAAAAATTGGATGAAGCACGGGCGATTATTTTGTTTAATATTTGGAATTTAAGGTGAATTTGGGAGGTTGCTTTGTTTTAAAATTAGAAGGCATGGAATAAACAATTGAGCGGAATTTCATTATAGAAACGCAACTACGTGATGCATTCTTTCGATAGAATTTATATGTAAGTGTTATGTTAAAATAATGCAGAAAAGTAATGTTTCTGCGGGAGTCGTTTTCACAACGACATTTTAAAACAATGTGGTATTTTCGAGAAGCTCCTTTGCGATGATCCGTTATCATTATTGCATTAATAATTGATTAAAATTAGTTACGCGATATATTATCAAATTTGTTGTCATAATCAATTTTCAGATCGAATTCAAATTCTGTTATTTTCACTTCTACTTGCACGTTGCTCACTTCAATCGTTAGTTCAGTGCAACTGATATTTCCTGAATACTAACTAAATTCATTTACTACAAATGCGATTGTATCACTGCGAAAAATAATTTCAATTTTTTCGACATAGTTTTGAGAATTTGCAAGAAAGCTAAAAACATGTCTAAATAAAACTAAACGAATTGTTTAGTTTTTGCTTTCCTAATTTAAAAAAAAAAAAGTTGTTTCTCCAAAAATTGTCTCTAAATGTCCAAGATGTAAAACGATGACGAGTACTAGGAATGTAGAGTCGTGCAAATAAAAGCTCACAGTATAAATCGTCTCTCCTCAATTTCAAATTCTCGCTCAGACAAATGTTACGTAATCCCGAGTTAAATTTCTCTGAATTTGCACTGCTCTGTACGCATTTGCAGATCAGGAGCCACGTAACCGCATGTCGCCGTTAATGAATCTCAAAAGAGAAATAATTGAAGTGCCAGCATTGTCTTTCCTCAATTTCTAATTCTCACGTGGTACACACGCGCAAAAGGCAGAATTCTCGTTGGTTGGAAGCACAACGGGGATCCCGCAAGGGCCTTTTGTCCTTCCACGCTTCCAGTCAGGATCACCCTGCCTGGTTTAGTTCGCATAAACGGGAAACGAGTTTCTGTCAGAAAGAGCTTTAGTTCGGGGCGAAAGAACGGTGTTCTTTGTCACTGAGGCAAGAAGAAAAAAAAAATATATGGACGCACCTCTTTCAGTCGGTCTCGCTTCTGCTGCCGTTTTCTCGATGCACACGCTCACCCTCTCGTTCTGCCCTCCCAGCCCTTTTTTTTCTGTGCTGCAATAAAAAGAAGGAGAGCACGCACGACAAAGCTGAAGTTAGGCGAATGCAAATGAATGCATTCGGGAAACACCCCATTCGGAAACCCATTTCTAATGCTCGCCAGTGTGGTCTTACGGCAGTTTAGAATTTTAGTGACCGGCTACGTTTACTTCGCGTTGAGTGTATATTTTTGTTGCAACTCGTTCGCCATTAATGTCACGGAATTTTAAGATATTTTAAAGTATTTCTCTTTCTCCTTTATATGTATAAATGCTTGCATGAATTATTATTGGGTTGTATCGATACGAAATTGTATTGGTGAATATAGTCTAATTACATTTACATAACCCAAAAAGTATAATAAATTTTAATAGATCTAAAATTGAAGTAGTTCGGGTATGAATAAAAAATCAAAATAGAAATAGATTATTTAATAATAACTTAAAATTATAAAAATGAAGCAGAAACAACGATCGATATTGAATTGTTATAAATAAACTGCTGCACTTTGAGTTTATAAATATCAGCGGAAAAACATTAATCTTCTAATGATATTAATTTATGGTAGTGTTCGTCTTTTTAATCTGTCTGCGGATTACTTGTGTTACTATTTTTATATTTAAAGTATTAGTTACATAGTGACGTACTTTTCGGTGATATTTACCGTTATTACGAACAATAAAAATTTGGGGATTACAAGACGATCTACAGCTCGATAGGGGAACAAAAAACCAATATAGCGATATTGTAGTAGTCATAAAATTTTGAGAGCCTCTGTCCATAGTGATCGTTCGCATTGCCTTCTCCCTTCTTCCACATTCTCCACCTTTTTCAACCCTCTCCATCGGTAACCTCGACCCTCCGCAACCCCTCTCTGTGCACGCCGTTGTATTTCATTGTTGTGAACGCATGCAAATTGCGATCCCGGTGCCGGGACGAGTATCAATTCTAACAGGATTAATTCGAGTGCAGTCATTGTTTTTTGCGCGTCACAAAAAGCCCTCGCACAACGGCAGCACCGCGTTTCGGCTCGTTTCGAACAATATCCAGTTTGTACGAGCGTGATGCAGGGGGTTTCGACTGTTCCACCCCCTGGAAGAAAAGCTGCAGTTTGTAAATTTCAGTCAACGAGTTGCAAAAAATGGAGGGTTCCGAGTAATTTCGATCGTTTTACTGCAATTGTCAATCGTTTCATTAATTGTATCTCTAATGACGTAATATTAAAGGAAATAAATTCCAATGTGGCTTATTTTTGTCGTAAATTGTATAAGTAAATGAATAAAGAACATTTTAGATGAATAAAAAAAAGTTGAATTTGATCATTTCTAGAATGAATGATTAAAGAAGTAATGTAAACAAATTTTTTGTGTTTCAGAGGGATGATTTCGTTTCAGTTAGCTCTGCCTTCCGTCAATATCTACCCGAACGAGATACTCCTTACATTCTCGACGTCGATCTTGATTTCTTCAGTACCAAGAATCCTTTCAAAACGCTTCACGATCGAGTAAATCTCTACGACAAGCTTGCACCTTTATATGCCTTTAAAAGGCCTGATTCAACTGATCCGGAGGTAAGTAGAAAAACACAAAATAAGCAGTACTCAATTTCGTCTATACCTTAATTTCAATTTTCACTTCACAATGCTTTATAAGAAAACAATTTTCCAATATCAATATTTTTAATCCCTTGCCGTACAATAACGAGTGCTACTCGTAACGAGATAAATGGAATAGTCAATTTTGAAGTGCTTCAAAAATTATTTTTTCAAAAATATCAGTGAGTCCTGATAAAATAAAATAAATTCTACGCTATTTAATATTACGTTAAGTACCATTTACTATATTCGAAATTAGGGATTCAATTGTTATTTTAGTAACTAATTCAGAGTCATTGCACATTTAATCACAAAAGAAATGGCACGGCAAGGGGTTAATTCGCTCACATAATTGTTCCAAAACTTTCTATTTAATGTGATACGGTATGTGTACTTAAATTTTCCAATTCATCACGCAAAAACCGCATGCCAATAATTAATCTATCGGAGGGGTACAAATAGTCGAAGTCAAATATTCTTTGTACAACGTGAATCGAATAACAGAGGAATCATACTGCAATGACGAATTCGCATCCAAGGTGGAATTTCGCGATGTTGAGAGAATGAGGAGTAAGAGGGAGGGTTACCAGCAACGAGCGGAAGATTTGCGAATAATTAGGTGGCCCGACAATGGCCGGGGTCCCGTGGCAGACCGGATACACAATGTGGCCTGCCACCAGCAGGATAATAGACAGAGAAGAACGACTCTATGGGGTTTTAGGATTCGACGGACATAATGGCACTGATCCATTGTCTACGTAGTTGCAGACTGCCAACATCCGCTTTCGAGGGCGGCTATGTCGGCTCATCTGCATGCCAGGTTTCAACCCTTCGAATGTTTGATTTCCAACATTGAGAATGCAAATTTTGCCGTGATCCACCCGATTTTCGATCTGGATCGATCACCAGGAACAATAGGCATCGTAGCATGTGAATATTTCCGTGTGAAACTGTTAGTTCGAACATATATAAATATTATTAGACTTGCTTTTCAAAATTATTTTGAAGTATAACAAGATTTCTTTATGGATAATATTATGGTCGAAAATTAATTAACCCATTGACAATTTATCCCGTGACAGTCACAGGCGGAGCGTTAAGAGCCAAACGGTTCATCCCGTTTAGTTTACCAAAGATATCTAACAATAAGTCTATGACTAGATTCTTTGCTTCCTCTGTTTTCTAAGATTATTCTAACTGAAGATGGATACGTGGTTTAATTTATATCCCGAAGAGTTTTCGAACATAAAAAAACTAGACGTTTTTTGGCCTAGAATTCGGAATTTTACAACAGTATGAAAGTGTTTATACGTTACGAACACAACGGTAAGATATAACCGACGTTTCAAATTCTTACGGAATGAATTTAATTTGATTCAGGACAGCCGTAACATTCTCCCCTTTATATAACACCTTCCGATGTAGCTTACGATACAATTCAGTTAAACGATCTCTGTTTACATCGGCAAACCGTTAAGATCTGTGATTGGTCTCACGATCGTGTGTGATTTCTCACGAATTTCCATACGATCCTCTTCGCGATCATCCTTCACGTTCCATCTTCTCAAATAGTCCATAATTTCTCACGAACCTTCCACGCGATATTTCGCGACGAAACGATCATCTTCCTCCAGCCTCTGCGAAATCGTTTATTCACCGTCGATCGAAACGATCGCAGTAGAGAAGAATTCTTCACCGTGGGATTTTTGCAAGGTGCGTACCCTCCTAAGCTAAGCTCCGGTATCCGGAATCGGTTGTCGTTATGCTAATGAATCGGTCCGGTTAAATGTGTGCCAGTCCGCAATTCTCGTTGCTCGCGCCATGTAAAAGAGAGGCTGGCTCCTCTCGAGAAAGCAAACTCACGGTCGACCATAAACTTGCACACACGTGATCGATACGCATAAAATCTTACGTGGAGATATACATATATGTTTATATATAGGTAGCTACTTAGTGGATGGCTTCGATCTAATGTATGCGGTTCCGTCGTGCTACCTGTCTTACCCTGAGAACTTGCCGCTGCATTGTGATTGTAATCGCCGGCTGCAGGTCACCCCGCGGCCTAACCGGGGTCAGGGTCATTTTTGAATTATTTAAATTACGCAATCCACCTTTCTTACGTCGGCATATATGTATATATACGCATCACTGGCATGAGCTTCGGTGATCTTTTGTAAAGTATAATATCTCGTCGAGAAACAGAATGGAATGGACATTTGGAATATCGGTAAGAATGTCATTCAAGTGGATGCCAACGATCTAATCGTATTCTACAACGCTTCATTGATACACGTTGCGTAGACGTCGAATGTTCTATAGTGGATTTTTTATCTTTTATCGTAATCCCACGGTTGGAATAAGAACAATTTTCAGTAATAGAAGAACGATGTTGATGGATTAATATTGGTTTGATCCATCAATGGTGATTGATGTCTCATCGGAAGAAGTATATTTATGCACTGCAGTTAAGAATTTATGCGAGATTGATTTAGTGGCTGGTTCGGTGACATTTCTGAAGTGTCGATTTGATATGAATATTCAAAGAAATATATTAGTTTTTCTGAATATCGATGTCATATTTAACTGTAATAAATCTGACATATGGTTTGACGATGCGTCAATTTCGGAGAAAACAAATTGAGCTCTGTTATATAGCAAAAATGAATTCTCTTGCTGGTTTTTAATCTTTCAACCAAAAGACAGATATCCAATTAAACTTTTCCACGAAGTCTGTAGTATTTTTTTCTCAATGGTATACTCGCTTGTAATATTCATCGGCTTTTCGAAGATCTCTTTAAAGGTTCATCGATCGTTATTGACTCCCATTGGGTCCGATTCTTTTTCTCAGGATATAAATCGCGATGCCCCACCGGGATCCTTGCGAAGAGAGAAATAACACGAGCGGGGGGTCCAGTATGCAAAACGGGCCCGTTTTCCGGCCTCCCTGAATATTGATGTGTACCCGGCTATGCAAATGAGCGTGAGAATGCAGCTCGTGCCGGATGGTGACGCGAATAGACCAACCGGAAGTAAGCCTGCACCTCACCTTAGCCTTCTCGCGGCGAGGACCTTCTTTCATGGATGTCGTTGATTTTTTTCATCAATGTCGAATTCGAAATGAAAGAAAACTAACCGATTTGATCACATTTAAATTCGTTAATTCTATATTTAGAAAAATTATTCAATATTTCGGATTGTTACCTTCTCATTGGGAGAAGATGAAACTTTTATCAGTACAAAAATGTTATAGTCAAATGAAAATAATAAATAAATGTCAGGAAAAGATATTATTGCTATAACAGAAACAGTGCACTTGTACCGCAAAGGTTAATGAAAAACGTGAGCGTCATACTGGATTTCCTTCTGAGAATCATTTTAATAAAGATATAGATCGGTCGCATTTGAGATTTTAAAAACTGCTTCCTGTCCGATCCTTATTGTAAACCGAGCGATAAAAGTTGTCAATCCGCACACTCGTTGCTTACAAATTGTAGAACATCCGCAAAGAAGTGCCATTCATGAGAAATTCAGCATAAAAATTCAAAGAGCAATAACAGTGCATCCGCAAAGGTCTCGCCGTTTGTATCTTTCCTTTCTCCCTTTTTCCTCTCAATCTTTCTCTCTCCCATTAACAGCCGGCGGCGTTCTCCGGTTGAAATATCTGTTTAAGCCTCTAGCGTGAAGGATGAGAATGGGACGGTGATAAGCAACGGCAGAATTAAATATACAATAAAGTCTGGACTCCTGGACAGCGAAAGGGCGTGGTGGGGTGGAAAAGAAGCGAAACTGCTTTACCGGCTGCATCCTATCCGACATTTCAACCCCCACTTGTTCAGCCCATCCGCTACCCGCCCGCATAAATAAATCCAATTGGCTCGAATAAAATGTACGAAACGAAGTCGCGCCAATGGCCGGGTGTGCATTTTATTTTCTCCCATTTTCTTTTCCTCCCGTGTTACTTTCTCAGTCAAGAGACTTTTCTTCTTTTTCTTGCTTCTACCCCTCTTCTTAATACGACGGTGGGATAATTCAATCGCGACTTTTCACGGATTTCCCATCGAAGTAGATGCGTCAAGTAATTTCTCTCCTTTGTTGCATTGACTTTTTGAGACAATCATTTCTAAACAGAGATTACATTTTAGAACGTCGAAATGTGGTATGATGCTTTTGTTTGACCTTTCTTCTACTCTTCTTCTTAATACGACGGTAGGATAATTCAATCGCGACTTTTCACGGATTTCCCATCAAAGTAGATGCGTCAAGTAATTTCTCTCCTTTGTTGCATTGACTTTTTCAGACAATCATTTCTAAACAGTGACTATATTTTAGAACGTCGAAATGCGGTATGATGCTTTTGTTTGACCTTTTTTCTACTCTTCTTTTTAATACGACGGTAGGATAATTCAATCGCGATTTTTCACGGATTTCCCATCGAAGTAGATGCGTCAAGTAATTTCTCTCTTTTGTTGCATTGACTTTTTAAGACAATCATTTCTAAACAGTGACTATATTTTACAACGTCGATGTGTGGTATCATGGTTTTGTTTCAAAGTTCGGTGTGGATCGGTTTACGTCGAAGGAACGAGAATCTTATTGAGGCAGGTCACTTCTCTCGTAATTACCTTCTCTCACGGAAGTCCCAGGGTGCTCGAACTTGCTTCTCAATGGTGAAGGTGGCAGCGGCGAACGTTCTCCTCAAGGTCGCTACCACTCATCCCCTGCAATTAAGCCCTCCAACAATTAAATCGATAAACGCGAGGAGGCGCCCTTTTATGTCTCTCGCAGCGCGTTTATGCGTCCCGTGTAACGACCCTGATTTACTCCTTCCACCAATTTATAATGAACCAGTGAAATTGCGGCACGCCGTTAAGATTGCCTCCGGATCTTCTTAATAACGTTATCTACGCTTCGCGTGTAATTCTCGATTAACCGACGACGCAGCTATTTTGAAGTTTATTACAGTTTTGTAATAGAACCACCGTAGAAAGTTGCTCCAAGTGGGATCGAATCGCTT
Organism: Cerceris rybyensis; assembly: GCA_910591515.1. Taxonomy (NCBI): domain Eukaryota; kingdom Metazoa; phylum Arthropoda; class Insecta; order Hymenoptera; family Crabronidae; genus Cerceris; species Cerceris rybyensis. The sequence continues at coordinate 22,172,084 of OU342790.1, forward strand.
GAGGGGATTCCTGTTTCTGAGATCGATATTATGGAGCTACATTGAAAAACAACGAGACTGGCGATATATACTTTTAGACGTGGCCACTTTGTGAATGTCACTTTAATTGCGATCGTCAATGGATGGTGCTATGAATATCTGATTAAGCTTGTAACCAGCTCGTCACGTTGTTGAGAAAAATTTAATTGAAGGTAAAACTTGTAATACGCCGATTTATGAGGAGAGCTAAGAGAGATTATGAAGAATTAATGTTAAAGTGAGAAAAATAAAGAACGTACGATTAATATTTCCTGGAACGAAGGCATGCTCTATATGCGTATATTTTGTTACGGAAGAAAGCCACAGCTTCCGTAACCAGATTGATCCTTGGTCCAACCACAGTGTACACGATAAAGTTCCGCAAGCCGATGTTAATGAGTTCAAAAGCAAACGAGAGGTTTCATCACCGGAGTGAATACCACTTTGCAAGAACTTTAAATCTGAGACACTTTGTATGAATTTAACACGGTCTGACACAATATTCACATTTTCCTGTTCGAAAACTTCTACTACCAATAATAATTCTATTATTATCAAATCATTTCCATAACTTTATCCTGTCAGGCTTAAATACAGTTAGGATCTACTGGTTAATGAAGCTATGAAATAAGCTCAAAGAAAGCTCAAACACATATATAGGTGCAGTAAGATATACACTACCAAAACGGCGAAGTCACTTGGCTTGTGGTACGGGATAAGGGGAGACTGCTCTTGCACCGCTTATTCCCATTGTATCGGCCCTTGAAAGTTGAGCTTCGCGAATCATAATCAAAAACTAAACACTTATTTTGTCGTTAAACGTTTTTTCGGCTAGTCATAACATTAGAATCAAAAATATGTAAAGAGGACGGGCGTCTCTATCCGGCGAGCCAATCGGATCAAACCAATTATGAAGTGACTTCTTTTTCTGGGCCGATGATACCTAACTATCTCAAATATTCATCTAAAATATGAAAATTATTCCGTATGGGGTGTCTTTCCAAAATTCTTTGTATCTGTAGCTTTTTCATTACAGTAATATTAAAACTTCTCCAGCTGTAATAAAAAATCCGAGCGCGCAGGAGCTCGTTTAGTCATTCGAAGTAGCTCAACGTGAATCTGAAATATTCAAAACAGCCGGCAGGGAAATTTGCGAATCCGGGGAAAACCGGATAAGAACCAACGCTGCCATCTGTTAAGAATGATAAGAACGAGAGTTTCCTTCGCAGTTTCCGGATAAGCCGCAAGCTTTGGGGGTGACGTGACGAGCGACGCTGACGCCATGTGTCCAAAATGGCCGCGGATCGTTAAACGGTCACGCGCAAGCTCTCCACAGGGTAGTGGAACGGAGAGGGTTGGTTTTAGGGGTGTCCTTGCTTCTTAATGGGATCGAAGAATAGTAACGACGTCAGATCCGCGCAGTTATGTGCACAAACGTACCAGGAACTCTTGGATACGCAATTTTGTGGGGGTTGATACCAATGCTTGTGCTGCGAAGACTTTGTCGAGGAATATTAGCATTTATTAAGAATATAATGTATAAAATGTAGATTAAAATATGATAATATATTGATGTCCTTCTTCGTAAGAATCGTACATATTTCGAACACTTTTTGTTGCATTACAAATGACAAATAAATTTAATGCTCTATGAAAAAGCTAAAGTCCATTGTTCGTTTGCTCCTTGGCCTTATGTGCTACGATTGTTCTTTTAGTAACTATAGCTTTAGATGGGTTTCAGAATATGTGCATACCGCGTAAGAAAAATTTCCTAAACAAGATGGGGGCTTGAAATTTCAACTTTGAATCTTACGCCATTAAATGTCATGTTAAATTCCAACCTTCCAGCGAAGTAATAACGCCAAATTATTTAATTATTACGAAAAAAAGAAGGCAAACTTTGTCCTTTGAAAATTACTAATTAGTTTTCTTAATTCTATGAATGTAGTGATTATTTTATTACTAACAGAATTGAAATCACCAATATCATTCCCCTTAACGAAATGCGACAAAATTAAAAATGAATCGCGTTAAGGTTTCCCAGAAATATTCCGTTGAGCGTTAAGTATAATCAAATTATCGTGCAATGGAGGCTTCTGATTACCGGACATACGACTTTACCGTTCAAACGGAAATAACGCGGAAGTTCGTAGCAACGAGGATGACGAGTACATTGACCCCGGTCTCTTTATACTTTTCGTCAACCTACCATGGCGGGAGATTGGGGTGCAATTTCAAACACAAAAGGCAGACATTAATCTGAAAAGGGTTAAACGGTGGTTAGCACATCCGGCGATAGCGTGTTTATGCTTATCGCACGGATCCTGTCATGAGAGTGTCGTACGCTTCTTCCTGCACGCGTGTAAACTTGCGTATCCGCACTTGAAGCAAGGCTTATTCGATACAGGATTGCAAGGGTTTACTCACAATCTGCATATGTCAAGTAATATGTGCATCATGTGTTTGATACCATATGATATTTCCGAATTTCTATACGAACAACGTCCTGGTAATTGAATGGTCCGCGGCTTGTCACCGTGAAAGGGTAGCGAGAGGTCATTGACATCGGATCTTTCTCTGCTTAGAGACACGGAGAAACATGTTTTTCTATGAAAAGAATACCGGAATATCAGTGCCCGCAGATAAAAATATTCCTGCGAAATATTTTTCATATTTTGTAATATTTTTGGCAAATGTTATAATTGTTATTATAATTTTATATTTATCAATGTATATTTTATGTAGAAATGTTTCAATATAAAGATATTCTACAATTTGTTAGAAGTTTCCAATAATTTTCGCGTATTAAAAAGTATTGATTATTAAGTTTTACCGGTGAAATTAATATATCTGTCTGTCGGATTATCCGAGTGAAAATTTTAATTAAGAGAGATATGAACAATGGAACAAATGGAACGAATTTAAATTCTTCAACAAAGTTATAGTATTTTCATTAACCTTTAACCATTTTATAATGCCCATTATATGGTTGATTTGCCGCAACACTCTTTCCTTTATTACACATCGCGTAAATTTGTTCTAGGAAGTTTCGTAGTTCTACGTAAACTGAGAATGAACGACTCTAAGAACGGCTATATAAACTCTACTTGCATTCCACGTTGCTGCAAAAAAATATCATTTTCATTGTATCAAATGTCGGAACATTTTATGCCAGGATAATCGACACTCTGTTGTAACATATTTCCTCTTCTACATCATATAATAAGTACAATTTAAATGTGGTATAGTTAATACTATGTGTAATAATATTCCATGACGTCTAAGAGCAAGTGAAAATTGTTTTATCGTCGAAAACTCTTACAAAATTAAGATAATTTAATCGAAGCATATCCGATTTTCCAAACGTAAGTTAATAATGTCATTAAGAGAATAAAAGGCATGACAAAGAATTGATATTTCGTTAAATGATCTCTAATGATTGTCGAACTACGTCATATATGAGAATAGAAAAGATCATTCTGTTTGTCGGTCCAAAGACTGATGACTATCTATGAAAAGACTCTTGATTGCGAGACAAGTCGTTGGAATCTTAGTTGCAGCGTAACATAATGGGAATTCTTCGCTGATTACAGATAGTTATGCTTAACAATCGGTCATTATCGATAGCAAATGTTGCGCGTTCTAGTGTTACGCTTTTTAGTAAGCTAGATTATCGACACATGTAGCAATTAAGTAATTTGACGTTCCTTGTATTCCATACTATCAACCCCGAATAAGAAAAAAGTAGAATGAATTATAATTAGTCTTTTTTTTTCAAATATCGATAACGATACGTATCGATTGCCGGTCAAGATAAAAAATTACATACAACGGCATCAGATCGGTATCGAATTTTGCGATCTATCTTCCAATCTGTAATTACAGCGTTGTTAATCGCCTCGAATTATTACATACCGCATAGTGTAATCATTTTCCAAATGCAATTTACCTTCAAGTTCATAACCCACAGTTATATCTCATCGTCTAAAAATCCCAATAAAACACAGTGAATCGAACATTCTCCAAAGTAATTAAGCGAATAATTTCCTCCTTTCTCCATCGATTCAACCAATACCACAAAACAGTCTATACCAGAATTATGTACAATCAAAATATGCAGAATTTATATATAATCAATCAGCCACAGAAAAGTGTTGTACCTGATATCTCCTCACTGGACAATAAATTGTCTTAAGTTAATCCGTCGTCGATACTTTACAACCGACATGCAACTCCTCCTCTTCTTTGATTCTCGCTTACGAGTCTCGTAAATCAATGTCGAGTCGAAAATTACAGGGGCATTCTCAATTGAACTCTATGCAGATATCTCGGTGTCATTGACACCGTCAGAAAAGACCTCTGTACACTTGGAATTTCGTTGTTGCGTGATTTCGATGACCGTGTTTCCGTTGCCTTCCCATCGTCTTGTCCTACCCTTTTCTTCTTTTGTTGTCCTTCCTATCCTAACGTTTTATCATCCTCTACCTTCCCTTCTGCTACGGGACAAAGACCACAAGGTATGTAATTAATGCCCTCGTGAAAACAGCACCAATTTTCAAAAGCACATGGTTCCGCGACATATTTGACGTATGAGCGCATGACCTCCCTACAGGTGGTATGTAGGATCCAGGAAGAGGTCGACGAACTCGTTGCACCATCCGACGAAAACACCGAGTCGAAGGTGTGCCTGCTTTTCAATGTCATTGACTCCTTTCACGTTGCTTTCCGTTTCCTTCCGTGTTTGCGGGATACGCTGATGGTTGCAAATATTTGGGGATATGCTGAAGAATTATTCGTATTAAAAAAAAACAAAATTATGATGGTTTGTTTTTCTCTTTTATGAATTACTAATATTTATGAGATTCTGGTAATACTGTGATTGTAGAGTGGAAATTAATTTTTGTAAATAGCGTTGATACGTGATACGTTATGTAAATTGTTAATTAATTGCACCTTTGAGGGAAATAGTGAAGATTATAGAAGATAAATGATTTAAAGAGGGAAAATAAGACGGTAATTTGTACGTAATGTTTTTATAGACGGTATGTAAATTATGGAATAATGGAGTTTGTAAAAAATAAGAATCGCAAAGATTGCAGAAGAATAATACGAGCGAATAAATGATTGTGGACCTCGATCGCTAATTTCTTTTCCGTATTCTTTTATACTTTGCTTTTTCTTTTTACTTCCATTATCTTTTAAACTCGAATAAAGGAAGCTCGTATTACGACATACGTTTCGATTCCACATATGCCGCTTTTAACGTATTGTACTTTTATGTTCTTGCGCGTACGTTAACATGCAGCTGAGTTCATAAACTTGCGTATATTCGTTTCGTTCGTGCACTCAAAACCTGACACTTGCACGATTGCTCGGACGAAAGAGCTTTACGAATGCATTCTTTTAAGCTTGCCAATTCAATTATACACAGCCCGTTAACGATCGAATTCTAAATTCCACTTGAACATCGACGATCAACATCGTACATTAACTTTTCTCTAAAAAAAAAACAATACACCTTAACTTACAAGGATTTAACATTTTGACATCCAAAACAGTTTATAGAGTTTCTTCATTTGACGAAACACAAGTATATGTATTTAAAAATAAACATATCAATGAACATATTTTTTTCTTTTTTCGAATCCAGTAGTTTGCACTTTCCAAAGTGTAAAGTAAGCAACGCAGTTTAACTTACATCAGATCTCCGGCAATTAACCTCAATTATTCAAAGAACCCCGAGACACACATTATGGTGATTTATTCGCGCAGCAAGACGTGAAAATTTTATTTATCCTTCGATTGTTCTCGCGTCTGTATCTCGTTTCCCCGTAAATAGTCCTCGTAGAGTGGAAGCACGTGGGCGATGATACCGTAGCCCGTTGAAAGGATGAAAGCTCCTCGGTAAGCGCTCACAACTTAGTCCAAAGTACCGTGTAACGATTACAAACGGGTATCGTTTAATTACTAAGCGGTAGACAATTCATTAATCGTAAATTCAATAGGATCGACTAGCGTGGATTGCGATACAACCAGATATTGTGATGACCCGTTAGATTTATTGCGGTAAAAAGCATACTGTATGCAGACTTGCGACGATATCTTATTAAGCCGTTGAGGCGCAATAACGCATTCATCAGTGGACAATAAAAACAACGAGCTCACTTACCGTGATCGTTGAGTATGATAATTTGTTAATCATCGAAGTGCACTTATTAATGAAGCTCACGGGTAACCCTTTCTTAATTGCCCCGTGGTATGTAATCGTATTTCAAATATCGCTGCTGATAGGTGATCGTGTCATAAGAGACGGAGATAATTAATTTCCCCTGTCAGGCTGTCGGACGTTGCGCAATTCGAAGGATAACGGTGAAAAGTTTTCGTTTGTGGATACTATGTTCGTTGGCAAGTACAAGTGTATATACGTGGGCATCGATGAAGTGCATGATTTTTCCAACTTTTACGGTGGGAACGTAACGAAGGCACTTTAAGAGAAACAGCTTCAACCGAGAACATCCTGGTAATTATCAACTGCAATCAAGCTGTCTGCATTTCGCAATGCGATGGTTTGAAGTACGCTCAGAAGAGGGGTGTTTTATAGAATTTTTACAGAGTTTGACGACGAAGTTGTTGTACCAACGTGTATGTAATGGTTTGGTGGATAGAGATAAGGGAATTTAACCCTTTGCACTCCTATGTCAAGAAACACTCGACACAACTTTTCGTTGCACTTAAAGTGTCATATATTAATTATCGACTTTTCAAAATGAACGATAACTTTGCATCTTAGTATACATATCCTGCGGTGTATACGATTGTCCCTACTATTAAGTAAAAATGAATAATCAACAGTAACTAATATTTTGAGACTATACTTGCTTGGCTGACGAAAAGTTAGTATAATAATTCATAGCGCAAAGAATTAAGATTCAACGGAATTTCGTGGTAGCGTTTTTCAAGTTTTGTTAACACTAGATTTACAGACGTGAAATCTGTTACACCGCAATATATTAAATAAAGAGTTTGGAAATGGAGGGATCAAGAGGCAAAGAAGATTATGAATCAATTTATATAATATAAGATACATGTGAAATATGGACTGTAGCAAGTCTGTATTTTGCAAGACGTTTCCAAAAAGGTAGGAATTCGTCAAGTTGACGGCTTCCGTAAACCTAAGGAAAACTCACTAAAAAATACGTCAATGAAGATCTCGGTAATAGAGATCTTAACTTTGATAGACTATGTATCAACCCGAGTCGAAAATTTTAAGCCCAAAATCCTCCTAAATTACTAAATAACTTAGGATATTTAGGCGGAATATGGAAAAATATGTTACATATAAAAGAATGCAAATTTTAATTCCACAATCGCCCTAAACTTGTTAATTTTTGCCACTTTTGCCTAGTTTAGGATCAATTTAGGCTTCATACAGCCCAAAACAATCCTCAGCATTCTATAATGCGGAGTTTTAGAATTGGATTGGAATTGGAGTGAAATGATCTAGGTCCAAAAAAATTCTCAATATACTAAAAATTAATTTGATTTTAGGAGATTTAGAATTTATATAGAATAAAATGATAATTTAATTCCTACTTGCTCCTGAAAGCCCTATTTTTACAATATGAGTCGACAGGCTTGGAACTTCTGAAATATTTTTAGGGGATGTCAAATTAAATTGGAATAAAAATTTTACTTGATCAGTCCATATAACTCCTAAAAATCATATTTACAGGACTTTGAGGCGCGTAGACACACCAATTGAGTATTTTGAGGCTCAAAATGGTATACCTCATTAAGCGGCAATTTTACTATCATTTCATACACAGTTTTTCCATGTCTGGAAAGTTTCGAACAGTGCAGCATATGTTATCAGATATTCAGAAGGTCAACGGAAAACAAAATACGTCGATTTCCTTCTGAGCTACGATGAATCATCGATGCGATTTAATGCATTCGGCTATGCTTAGCTATGTATATGCAAGAAGCGCATAATTCAAATCCGACAATTGCGCGATAGATCTGACGAAAGAGTCTATTGATAGATGTTCGCGTGGGCGAAAAGATTTACTCGTTCGTACCGTTTCAATTGTATAAGCCTGGCGGAACCAACTCTGTTTCCTTTCGTTCGTTACTAAGCTTGTGCAATTATTATGTAAGAGATTGCGAATGATTGCCGTGAGAAACTGCCAAAAATTCAGCCGATGTGTCTACGTCCAATCGTTCACAGTGATAAAATGATTTACCTTAGATCGGGCGACATTGGATTTACAATTTATTTATTCGTGGCATAATTTTGCAATTAAGTTTATCATGCTTAAATAAACTTTTTGGCAACGAAGAACAACAATATTTCATACGCTTTGTAGTACATAGACGTGAGACTGCAATGGGGAGTAATTTGTATTCTTGGGTTGTTTGAGTCAGAAAATTATCGATGATTCACATTTGTATCGATCGACTTAAATGCAAAATTGTTGCACTGATAGTGTTTGTACTGTAGTATTGGCCGTATGCCTGGTAAAAACAAAAATGATTACTTACAGGTTCCATTAAACTAAGTAGTCGTAATGACAAGGAAAAGTGCATTGTTTAAAAAACTGTTTCTTAGAAGATTATCAAGTCTTTGCACTTTCACGAGTTACATGCTAGTATTAGAAATAATGAAATTGTTCGGGCTGTCGTGTAACTTCCTGCATTTTTCGAGATCACTTGAAAGGTTTCACTACAAACCGAAAGCTATAATTCTGTCACACAAGGTGCGTACAGTTCTGCCAAATTGCCGTAAAATTAGAGGCCGTCTTGCTTCTTACACAAAGCATAGTCTCAACACATACTGCAGAAACTTACATCTTATTCTGGCAGTTAGACATTTATTACACGTTGAACAAAATACACTATTATTAAACTTCAAAGTTACTTACATTTCTCAATTATACTAAAATCAAGGACCTCTAAGAATTTTGTACCGAACAGGAATTTCATAAAACCACAAATCATCCATTGAAATGTCAGAAAATCTACGACCCAGTAACTTTCTCTTAAAACTAGATCTAAAGGCGATTACTCTACCATATTTAAAAATATCAAATAAATACATTAAAAGAAAAAAAATGAAGAAACCGTAAAACTTGGTCAATTTAATCTCTTGCAGTCTACCAAGCAAATATAAAAAATTCAGGAACATTTATAAAATATTGAGAACACATCATTTGGACCATCTTAGTCGACCTCTTATTGAACAAATTCTTATTTTTACCTAAAAGAAATCTCCAAATCATAAAACATCTCCCCAAAGTGAAACACAAGGAATTCGTACAGCCTCTACGAATTGCAGTAACTCCTAATTTTACATCCATGTCACAATCGTCTCTGATTCTTCTAAAATCATTTGAAAAGTCCAACCAGAGTGGCAAGGTCGAGCTGTTTGAAAGTAGTACCACGCACACGCATTACTACGTCGAGACGAAGGCTCGGCTTTGCTCGGAGTACCTGCATAAAGGCGGACTCTCTCGTATGTTTGCCTGTCTGCCCACAAAGACGGGTTAGATACGCACCCGTCGATCCAGTATGTAGATTTGTGCAGGTGTCGCAGCGTTTGCTCGAGGTAATTTTCAATTTTAATCGGCCAACGGAGAAAAAACGGCAAGCACACTCCCACATGCCTCGTAATGACACGCGTATGTAAATGAAAAAAAATGCATACAGTGCGAGTGCGCGCACTTTAGCTTTCAACGAGACTATGCAACTTGGATGCTGCGTTGCCGATGGAATCGTCGATAAAATTATCGAATTCATCACTGTTAACTGTTTATTAACGCGCTGACTTCCACTGACACATCGCTCGTTTTACCATTTCTACTGGAATGATAAATTTCTTATTAAAATCCCGTCTTTGCAAAACAAAAACATGAGAGACACAAATAGATATATATTCTGCAGCATTCTATCAGTTAAACGCGTTTATCTAGAAATTGAATGCGTTGAAAAATTCGTAGATATTACGATTGAAAGGTTATATGAAATTTCATTAAATTCAATACCGTTGGTTAACGGAGACCCCCATGGCAATCAACGTGTTGAGGATGTCATCATTTCCTCGATAATTGACTACGTCCAAAGAAAATGATGATCGAATTCAATGATTAGCATTTATTTTAGTGATTGTTCGGTTTCAGGACTAATTAAAGGGATGTAAATCAGAATAATCTGGGTGGAATATCATTGCAACGACGGGTAATTTTCAATCTTTTGGATGAATATATTTTGAAGGGTATTTTAATACAATGAGGATGGAAGATAGCAGATTCTATTCAAAATTGTTCAATTCCATTATAATTTCGTAACAATGGAGTTCTATTGAATTTACAAAATTTTGCTAGTATCGTTAGTATTAAAATGTAATCGTACGACCTCCAGGCACGTTTCGATTAACGGCGTGATTGCAATTCGCTGCAAGAATGACGATACAGTTATGAAAATTGCCTCCGACGATTTATTTCGTTAACCGAGCGGAAAAAATGCGCCACTTTTCCGCCTCATCCATATTAATGAAACAAATGCGCTTAAGCACGACGCGACTGGCATTTTTGTTTGTACGTTGTGCCGAATGAACAATTAATTATTTCCGTTTATTATGCTCGAAAAACGCGCCGAAAGGTTAAAATCATTTTAATTTATACCGCGGGCAATTCCGTTCCGTCGGGTATACACGTAATTAGCTATCGACGATTGGCGAGAAAAAACTCGATGGTGGTCCGTTGCGGTTTTCTGTGGAATAATATCCAGAAACGCGTCGCAGGGTACGGCTTTCCCAATTAATGCCCGGCTACACCAAAATACCGGGAACTCTACCAATTAACTGCAGTTACACAAGCTGCACTGTTGCATGACGTGTGCTCTTCGTTGATTGTAAGAAAATATATTATTTCCCAATTAATGAGCAATCGTTGGAAGTACAAACGCGATTGTAATTGCTTTATTCTTCATCAATTGTTTGAAAAGTGTTACCTCGGACATTTCGGTACCATGACGGTAGATTAAGTTTTACAGAATTTTATAAATACGAATTTTGTATAATCTAGGAATATATTCGATCCGTGTCTCTTAACATTAACCGTATCGATACTTATTTTTACCAGAGCGTACCATTTTTATCATTTTTAACATTTTATATTTTTATATTTTATTATATTTATCATTGTAACCGGTTATAAAATAAGAGTAATATCTTCCTGAAAGAAACGCAGGAGACTGTCAACTCAATATTGAAAACAGCATACAAAACAACCTTCATAAACAATACAAAAAACTATATATTTTCATTTTATAGAACCGGTTATTTAACTGCACATGTTACGCTTAGTGTTAAGCTTAGAACTACTAAGAAAGTTAAAATGACTGACTCTTACTCTTTATACAAATTTTTTAAACGTATAGCAATGAAATAACACTGACTTTGTCCGCATTCATTAAAAAAAGTGTAAATCATTAAATTAAGCAATTTAGTCCTATGTTCCGTTCTTTCAAAATGTTTATTTAATAATATAACATATAAAAGATTGGTCGCTTATATTTCTATTAGCGTTAAGTGACTCTTTTATTGTTTTTGGAAAGTGGCATTTGATTAATTGAATATGAACTTTGTTAAAATGAAATGCATCGAGAATCAATTACAGTAAAAAGGTTAGAAGACCTAAGAAAAATCTGCCTCTTAAATAGTAAAAAAATAATTTCTTTACTATCGAGACTCATCTAATAGGATCGATATAAAAGTGATTGATAACTTTGTGGAATATTAACCGTATGGATCATTTTTGATTAAAAAAAATTCTCGGTAAACAAGCGTGCAGAAATTCGACTTCCTCTTGAACGAAAGAATCGAGTTGGCATGAAAAACGATAGTCGTCGCGAAACGGTTTAGTTGAATTTACAAAATATGCTACCTGAGCGCAGTCGAAACTGTACGTAGCTTCTCAAATTACGTGTTTTGTTGCACCGTAGAATTCTTTTTTTTCTCATTTCATTTTTCGATTAAACCCGTCACGATCGATACGGCGCGAATAAATTGTCGGCTGAATATCTAGTTGATAGTCATTCATCGGCCGTTTTAATGAATTCAATTAAATCTCCTCCTTGATGTACAAACAAATTTCTGTAATTGAATTTTCACAGAGTATAAACTGTTTTAATGACAATATGTATTTTAAAATATTGCCATCCTATGAACGCCATAATGAAAATTTATACTTTCACATAAAGTACACCCTGATAAATTAGTTAATTGGTCAAGTCTAATTTTAACCGGATCCGTGCACCTCGACTCAGGATATTTTATATTATAAAATTCTGGAGCAAAGTGTACACTCTCACGTAATAATTTTTTAATAGATCCAAATCGGTAATCAACATTCCTACTAAAATCACAAATTCTCCTGTGCTCGACATTAATTTTATGAATAAAACAAAATTTCGAATAACGAGAAACAGAGAGTCTAATTAACGTGCCTTCGAAATATTACCTCTGCCATTGAAATTCGACGAATTGTATAAAGTATTCGCAATAAATCTTGCAACGGAATGTAACATCGACATCCACATTTTCGCGAGGATTGTCGAAGAGAGCCACGTAAACATTTTTCTAAAGTTTATCTCCGTTGAGCGTGTAAATTTTTCCTTCGAGAATCAGTGATCTAAACGATTCCGCAGGCTGCTCGTTTGATTCTACCGTAATCGGACTTTCTGTGTGGCCGGCGATCAAACTCTGATATCAAAAGGAGTCGAGACGCGCCGCAGTTCAAAGAGAAAGATCTCTATCTCCTATCGTCCCTTTATCTTGCAAGAGAGTTCTCATCGACTTCGAGGAACTTTCAGGCTTGCGGATCAGAAATTAGTCATACTTTGAAAATGAACTTCGTAACTTCGAAAGCTAAGTGTACAATGGCGGAATTACCACAATAATGCTTGAAAGTATTTTAAGTTAATGTATCGATGCGAGTAATTGTTCCATTCCTTTGTTTAGAATGACGATCAATTAAATCACACTTATTGTTAGTAATAGTTCTTTTTGAGACAAAATTCTAATAACTTCTATTATACGAGTCACTCAGCCAATGCGTTTAAGTCAATTGTTCTGTTTTCTGATCTTTGTACATTTTAATAGAAATCAGAAAATATCAAGAAAAGGACTTAACCATATTGGCTTCTGAGGAAGTCATATAATAATATGGAGTTATTTTCGTAATTGCACGAAATATTGGAATTTTTCAAAGTTCTATACCCCGAGAAATTTTGTTCTCTCTATCTAAAATATTAGGGGTGCCGAAAAGTAACGTCGTTTCTCGAGATATTTTGCACAAAAATCAATTGGTTTTTATCAATCCGGAATTGCAAAATTAGCACACTAGATGGAAAAAGGTTGTTGTAGATGAGGACAATTATGTTATTCATTAAGAATTAAAACTTCGGGCAAATTTATTTTTTTGAATTTAATATAAAAGGACGACATTACTTTCCGGTCCCTCTAATATATTTGAAAAACCTGAATTTTTAAGTAATAGTGAATTACGATTGGAAACTTTTTTTATACAGCTTCCAAGAGTTTCAGAGCGACTGTTAACTGTTCGCAGTTTCGTCTGTAGAGTAGTTTGTCATTGCAACGTGAGAATTTTAGCCTGTAAATTTTTAATACGATAAATGAACTGCCAATGCCGTCGACCACGACCGAGTGCAGCGTCGTCCGCTCGAATAATCAGAAGATAATTACTTTCCTGCACGCGGTCCGTCCAAACCGCTCAAAAACCGGATCTCTACCGTTCCCGCAGAAGTTCCAAGGATTCACGAGCGGACGGACGCGTTAAGCCGCAGGAAGGAACGGTCTTTCGTTGCCCCGGATATCTAACTTGCCGTAACTTCTATGGACACATCCTGTCCATGCCTCTTAAGGACTCTCGTTTCTTATGTTTTTCTACCAAATGACGTTTGATTCAGAGAAGACGAATTTCAATGGATCCAGCTGCATCGAAACTCACAATCAGTTAGTCTAAAGAGAAACGCAGATGTGAGTAAAATATACCCCCAAAATGATAAAAAGGAAATAGGTTTGTTTTACTGGCGAACCTCATTCATTAGGAGCAATATAAAATACAGTTTTATTAGTAACTACATTTTAGGACTCTAGCAAACATCGACGTTTTATATTTTAAAAGATGGGGAAGAAGTTTGATATCTTATAGGTTTTGTTTCATTTCGACCGATTTGGCGGGAAAGTTTTGGTTTTGCTCTGTCATGAGAACAGAGTGCAACGGAGAACAGGAGAGTTTTGATACAGCGAGCGATTGTGTAAAAATACATTTTGCTGAAACCTTAAGTTCATAGTCTAGAAATATAAAATCTCATTTCATTTTACTAAAGGCACGATACCACCACGATTCCAAATTAGAAAAAATTAAAAAATCAGCGTGCATCTTCAATTGTCCAAGCCTTTCCGCTCAAATGAGAAAATCGATACATAATAGAATGATCAACCGAACCAAAAAGTCGATCTACACATTCCCCTTGAGGTTTTCATTCCGAACACAGAGATTTATGGTACGTGTCTCTTGGAGGATCGGAAATGTCGTGTCGATACTTCCTTATCTTCCCTTCGCTTTATCCTCCTCCACTCGTCGTTGTTTCTCCTGATTTTCTTTTTTTCGAAAAAGACGCCTAAGTGGTTGTAAGAGCGGGAAAGGGATCCGTACAGGTACGTATAGGCGCGTATAACCGAGGACAGCAATATCGAGGGTGGGATTTATGGAGCATGACGGAGATTTACAACGCTTCTCGCGTCCGGGGGCTTCATGGATCGCTGGATGAAGGGGACCTTGTTCCGCCCGCTTTCGATTCTCTCGATCTTCTCTCACCGCTGCAACGCTGCAACGCTGCATCGCTACCTGCACCTGCACCTTGGGATCGCGGAATAGAGAAACCCACCGATGGAAAAATATCAGACGGGTGGGGCATTTGGAATGCACGGGAAATAAAAGCAAAAGTACCTTTTACCGGAATACACTGAATATTTCAGCTTTCGACGGTACGAGTAGATTTTTTATGATATGGAATTTTTGTGCAATTTTTATAATACTTGTCGCCATTGACTCTATCGGGAGTAGATGATGCATTTAATTTTTTTATGTATGTTTATTTATTTTGTTTCTTGAAGTTCGATGTTACATTTGTTACCGGGCAGTTAGTTAGATATGGAATATTTTTTAACTTATTATTTTACTTTTATTTTCGTTATGGAATATTGAATAATTCAATTACGTTTTAGTATGCCGTTTGTACTGTAATATTTGGAATTACTTTATTTGTCGGATAGAAATTCTTTCTTGGAGGCTCTGATTTTATAGTTATCTTTGACATGGAATGGAGATCTGTTGAAATACTGTGATCGTCCGAAGAGGATTCTAAAGGAAATCAAATCTCGCGATACGGAAAAATAAATCGGAGATGGTACGGTACGATTTTATCAATTTCATTAAGTATTCAAGAACCTTCCTGGATTGGAAGCTGTTCCTAACTCCATCACCGATATAAAGATGCAAGATATGGTGGTCAAAGTCGATAGAATGTTGGACTCCTACGCTAGAATTTCGGGCTCGAATTCCATCTCTGACACATCCCCCCTGATATTTATACCGTAGATTCGATGCTTTAAAAGTCACTCTAAACCTTAGGGCTGGGATTAAATTACCATAACAGCCTAAGTAAAGAAAGAAATAAGAAACGAAGAATTAAGGATGGCTCGATGTATTACACTATTTATCATAGAAAAAATCACTGCTGGTTCCCTGACGAATAATAAATTCCTTTCAAGGAAAAAAATGATATACAAATTCCATCCACGCTTGTTTAATTACAGTTCTTAAATTCGAACATGTGAAGATATATCATACAGACGATAAAAAAAATCAAGCACATGGTCAAGCCAGTATAAATACCATTCAAGTAGATTATACCCCTTGGAAAATCCAATACGTTCGAATATGTAATTGAAAAAAAAACAGACAGTTATTCTTATTCTGCATCTTTCAGCAACTCCAAAAAATTTCATTAAATTTGATCAACTCACTTCACCGCAATGTCAAATCTATAAAAATAAGTAAATCAAAATTCTTACATAAATTCTGCAAAATACCTTAGCTCTTTTAACACTAGACTTACAGGTGTGAAATCTATTACACTGAATATGACCGCGTGCGCGGTCGACTCGTAACAATATATTAAATAAGTACTTTGAAAATGGAGAGATCAGGCGGCAAAGGAGATTATCAATTAAGTAATTTCTATATTATAAGAAACACGTGAGATATCTTCTATATCATATCTCTATAAATTTGAAAGATGTTTCTAAAAAGATACGAATCCGTCAATTTCACGGTCTCCGCAAACCTAGTGTTAATCGTAAAACGACAACAGAAATTTTGTTAAATTTAACAACTTGAATTTGTTAAATACTTAACAATGTCAAGATATCTTCCAACCCGAGACTTTAGGTTTTTGTGGCCGCAATTCCTATCGAATGTTCGGCTGCGGGAAGCAGCCGGCCGGAGGGCGTCAACGACGATACGTTTATCGGACAAGCTTGCCGTATTATCGCAAAAAAATACCCCGCTCGCAAAACGGACGAAAGCGGCAAACGAACGGACAGACGGCATGGCGAAGATAGTATTCTATCCCGGAAACGCGACGTTGTTCTATAACGAAAACCACCGCTCAGCGAGTCTCTGTCGTTTTAAAAGCGCTCCGAGGCAAAAGTCGCGAAGTCGACGAACTGCTTATGCCGGCAAAACAACGCCGGCGACAAAACATTTGTACGGTCTGAACTGTAGGAGTCAATTAAATGCAATCCGAATCGAAAACAACCGAACTGAGAGAGCGCGTATAATTCTGTTTCGAACGACCGATGATGAATTATCGATGAGCCGGTCATTTCCTGAAGACACAACGTTTACGGGATAATATCGTCAATCACGTAACGTCTTCTGCAATTTCGTGTTTAGATTTTTTTTCGAACGGTTGACCGAACTCTTTTATGGATTTTACAAGTGCTCGGATTGGAGTCGTGAGAGGGAAATATTTTTGCTTGCTTTTCTCGCGTTTTTTTTCATGGCGAATCAATATTACCATTTTGTATGTTATGGATTATAGAATTTTCAACATCTTGAAAGAGGTAAGAGATGCTATAAATTCTCATCGATTGTAATGCAATCGATTATTCAGGGATGACCCGAATCTAATGTGCCTTTCGTTTTATTTCCGTCGAGAAAATCATATCGAGGTAGAAATCGAGTTCAAAATTATTCCTGAGACTTTACATTAATTATTAACGGTTCTTTCTCGTTTATATATATTATAAGAGTACAATTTTTGGATGTAGTCGATTCCACATGAAAAAATGTCCTAACAATGGACTTATTCTAATTGTAACATATTCTTTTATAGTGCTTCACAAGTACTGTAGTCATTCTTAACAAGTGGTACCTTAGCCTGTACATCTTCAGAATTATTTGAGGGTATCCATTAATACAGAATTCTAATGATCCCCTTGCTGCTTATTAAGCGTCAAATTAGTGTCTAGCATATAAGCGTGTCCATTTCAATGCTTCACAATGACTTTCATGAACACTTGCTTACATTTAGTTCAAAGTTCAAAGCAAGCGAGCTGTCTATGCCTACGATTTCGTTATTCTTTGAAGTAAATCTTCTCATCCTTACATCACGTAAGACAACTTTTAGTACTTGTTTAAGAAGGTCTATAATGTGCAAGGAGTATAAGGGACCAAGTTCAAATCTTCCATGACCTCTAGGAAATTATCTTCTGCGTAATATGTGTATCATAATCTCAGTGCTCATAGCAGCACGATTTCAATACATTAAAAAATTACTTTGACAAAAAAAGAAGTCAATAGATCGAGAAGGTTATCAATTCGGTATTGTACAATTTAATGATGCAGTATCTATTCTATGGCTCTCCTATAAAGTTCTAGAATTTTTGGATAAATAAATTGTCAATTCTTTCGACTGGCTCCAAGGTTCTAATATTAAGATCACAAATATGTATATACGTATTTTTTAACTAAATATTTCAATCCCATTTTACGAGATCAACATACTCTCAGATTCCAGCTAAGTCCACATACATTAGCACTATCGATCTACACCATGCGTCGACCACAAAACGAGCCATAGTTCTCCTACCTCGTTAATCCGTACGAATCTGTCATCATGCAGAAGATAACGCATCGTCGAACTGATCCTCCGTTGACCCAACAGCGTTGAATCTCCTCCTCCTTCGATCTAGCCATACAACATCATACTGTCCACCGATCGATTCGAGATCGATGGATCGATGATACACCACCGTCCATTTCTCCAACTATCGTCCACCAACGTCGGCGGTCCAGAATCCCATTTCTCTGCTGCGTGGACCGCGGCTGGTCTGCTAATTAATGTTTACGATTTCCATTAGCGCGATGCAACCGCAGTCGCTTTGACTTCCTGCGAGGGGAGATGCAGAGACCTCTCCGTTTGTGTTCACACGAGTTCCGTTTCGTACGAATGGCCTCACAAGAACGACTTTTACATACGAATACGTCCTTTGCGTTGCGTTTCCATGGACTTTTGCCTTTACTGCTCTTGTGATTATTTTGCAGCTTTTTCTCAACATCTTCCTAGCATCGCTGAATATGTCGCTGATACTTGTGGTAATACTTTGCAAGCTTTCTTCTCTCTTTTAATATTAGGAAATAGTTGCGAATGGTTATTTGTGACGTATTTCGTGTGAAATGTTTCATGAAAAAATAATGATAAAATTTTTGAAATTGTAATCATGATGGAATCGTTACAAGAAAAGCATTTGTTTAGTAACTACTGTATGAATTATATCAGTGAATAGAACGAAAGTATAAATAGATGGAGCGAAAATTATCCATATAATTACACGAGACATGAAAACGTTGAAAAAATGAAATTGCTGGAACTCAAATGCGTAAAAGAATCTTGGTATTTTTGTTGTCTTTCATATATTGTCTTATAGTGCATTTACTATTTGCATTCTTTTATTATAATGTAGCACATTTTATTTGCACAATTAATAATGTTTAATTTTCCATCGTTTCATTATAGTCAATAGTCATAGCAGTCAATTATAATTACTTAAATGTCCGATTTCAATTATGAAAATTGAAGCCTAAATCATTGTCATTTGAATTATTTGTTAGTTACACAGAATTTTTCTATCTGAACCGGAAGATCATCGACCTACCGAAGCAATTTCGAATCCGTACACGCGACGACGGCGGACGCGACTTGATTTACTTGTGGTGCAATTACGTCAATTGTAACAGAGGGTGTTATAAAATCAGTAGGGGGCCGTAACGATACTCGAGGACTGTACACATAACTATTCGATGCGAGCAAACTAAACGACGTAAATTTTTTGCAACGTACCTCCAATGCATCGCGTCTCCACTCGATGCATTCTCCTAGAAAATGAAACTTCCGACTTAAAAATTTTTAAATAAAACTTTGCCAATGGCGAACATTAATATCGTAATATTCAAATTGTCGACATATAACCAGACTCTACAAATACGTACAAATATACCTTCGAAGAATAAAAGATAGAGTAAATCAGTCGATAAAATAGTCTCCACCGCAGTAAACTAACCCAATATGATAAATCGTTGACACAAAAAGGCCAGTGAACGAACATTTAACCAAGTACCTCGTTCCCGAAGATTTACCTGCAGTAAAATATCTGAAAACCCGACGACCGCTGCCCAAGAATGGAGGATTCCTCAGGTATCGATAGAGTCTATGTATAATAATTCGCAAACACGAGACAATTTCGCGAAACGACAATCGTCTTGACATAGGATAAAAAAAAATTGCGCAGACGATCGCAAGCGATTGAATTCCTTAGCGAAGAGGACGATTTCGAAACGACTGGATTCGTGCGGTGTGAACGTATCTTCGCTTAGAATCCTCCAACATTTACGATCCATTCACGTAACGTGGCGAGCATAAACTCGGCTCTATTTCACCATGGTCCCTGTGTGGCTTATGGTGGTTTCGTTCGTGTGACCGCCGCCTCGGAAAGATAGAAAGGGAGGAGAGTTATCCGCCGATATCTCGAGCGGCAGTCGAACCGCGAACGTAGCATCGTAACCGCGAGCATTCCCCTGGCATCTGCACCGAAATGCACCGCCAGAGTTATGAATCGCCGCACAATGCGACCAGGTTATCGGCTTCGCTAAATTATCGCCCCAGAGACACGAACAAATTGCCTGGCTGATATTTATAAATTGTATCGGCCTCGTTAAATTCTATGCTTCGTCTGTTGCATTTTTGAGTGGATGCAACTAACTTCCGGAAGACGAATTGAAGTTTCATGGTTGAAATTTGTATTAAAAATTGTATCGATTCTTCGTGTTGGGATTGAATTTGTAGTTGAGCTGTTAAGCTTAATGATGGGTGGAAAGATTCGCAGGGTTTTCATTTGTTAATATGTTTGTTGTTGTAAATATTACGCATATTGGTATTAAAGTATTAATACGGAGAGATATTTGTTAATGGAGGAAAAGTGCTACGCTAAGAGCAGAGATATTATTAAAAAATGATTTTTTTTATGAATGGTAAACTATGAACGGATCCATAAAGATTAAATTGGAATATGTTATTGCCAAGCATGTTTCTCAATTAAAGTTATAAAGCGGAAATAATAAAGTGATAATTAAAATTTTATGAAATCTCTGCAAAGCGAGAACTTTGGGCGCGAAAACTTTGAAGAAGAGAAATGTTGATATGGGGTCAATAGTCTTCCTGAGTCTTTGGAATTTGGAAGCGCACATGACGCGAGGTATGGCGAAATTTTTATACACCTTATGTACATACTTGTATACATACGCGAATTTGAGCCACATGTGTATTACAGTTTAACGACCGAAGTTACAACAGTACGACGATCCGAACTACCTGTGAAGCACAATGCAGTGTAATTTTCATCGAGTGTGTAACCGCGCCAGGTGCATACTGTTGTAGAAAACATTTCCGAAGAGGGCATTTCAATAGCTCTCAAAATAAATTCGTTTTGGTATTACGTCGATGCGAGGGAAAGCTCGCATTACATATCAGCGATATATGCTTATCGTACTTCAAGAGCGCGTAACGGATTGTTCTCTCTTCTTTTTGGGAAAACTCCTTCGATTTTCGATGATGACCATACAATGAATTTATAACAATAATATAGTAATAGCAAGAATAATATTGTAGTAATGAAATTTATGATAAGAAATAAATACTAATTATTTTTTACAAGTTTAAAGAAAATTGCGGGAAATGAGAGTTCTTTTAGTTTTTAAAAGATGGTTAGGATTGAAAAGTATGTGACTCTGTGAAAATTCCGGAGCAAAAACATTGAGAAAAAAAAATTTTGTTTGAGAACGATTATGTTTATGGGTTAAGATAGTAACTGAATTTTTGTGTATCAGAAACTTCACAGAAATGTCCATTTAGTACCGTCACTGTTTAAATGTATTGGTTACCACGTGGTTTAAGAACCGCTTTCAATAATAGTGTTTCGGCATCGTAAAAAGTTATGCACCGATACGACGGAGTGCATAAAACTTTGATCTCGTTCTCGAGTTGCCAAGTATAGATCGTTTCATGAAAACGCTTTTATTGCGACGAATTTCACGGGATACTCTCGATTCGTTCCGTTATCCGTAGTCGACTGAGACTTACCAGAAAATTCCTTTGCAGTCATTTCCACGTTACTGAACAACGATAAAACTATTCTTTGCAGTAACTCGAAAGATAGGAACAAATATTACAAGAGTCTCTTGCGTTTTTGTTTTTTCATTTCCTTGATCTGCATATACTTTGCATACATTATATTGCCTTTATTCAATGTACTTTGCACATTGTTATTTGACGTGCGAATAACAGTGAAAAACGCTATTTTTATTGAACTATTAATTCCTAACGGTTGTTTTGTTAAATTATTATTTTTTAACTCTCTATAGTACGAATTTTTTGTAGTATCCAATGAATTTCATGATTTTCACGAGCTAAATTGTAATATTTAGCAAAGTTCAAAATTTGACTTTGAAGAATGGAAGTTTAGATTTGTCTTGTATTACCTGAAAGTCACAGTGGTTCATAGAGGGTTAACTCTTTCTTCAAATATTTGTAGATAGAAATTTAATCCAATTATGTACATAATCGCAAATTAATTTTTTTTAGTGACAAAGCTATTTTGAATTTCACCAATTATATTATATTTTCAAACTTTAATTTTTATATTTTTAATATACATGCGATAACGTACGTTATTATCGAAGTTGAAAAAAGTGGAACAGTATTCAGTTAAAATCCAGATCTACAAAATATAATGGAAGGTTCCATCGTACAAGAAAAATGGCGCGCTTTCGGGGCAGCCCTCGATATTTCGTGTATTTAGGGTGAAAACGGCAGACGTGTAGGAGCACTTAGGCGAGGGATGGATTTTTTCGTTCGTCCAATCGGTACGCCATAGAAGAAAGATGGCGTGCACCATAATTTATGCACCCTACCTCCACGTGTGTGATTTTTGTTGGGGCCGTTCACGTACGCACAGCGTGGATAAACGGGCAAACGACGTGCCCCAAAATGTTCGAAATATCGAGCCGTTTCAAATGTCATGTCGATTCCCAACAAAAAAAAAACAGGAATCCACGGCTATGGGTCGAAATACTTTGCAAATTCGACCGGCAGTGTAACTGATGATTTTTCGAGGGAAAGGGTTCAATCGTGCTAAAAAAAACGTTTACCTATTTCTTTTAATCGGTCGGTGCAGTGTAAAACGATATTGGACCATTCTACGAGATCGGTTTATATGACGAGGGATTCTCGAAAAAAATGTTCACGCGTTTATTGAATTTTTGGAAAAATTTTCGTACCGCCGGTAGTTTGATTGTAAAATGATTCGCGGATATTGGAAGAGATTTGGTATAAACGAAATAGAACTCTACGAGTAACATATCTACGGTTACAAAATTTTTAACAGATTGTAAATTTCGAAATTTCCCAAGGTGACCGTAGAATTGCAGTATTTAATTTGAAACGTAGAATTTGAATTTCATTGATATAAAAAGAAACAATTTGATTGTTTTATTCCGTTATTGCCAACAATTATACTTTTACCTACTCGTGCTATTTGAAGATTAATTATTTTTTTCTATTTTCTTCAACCTTAACACATGTCGCAGTACAACGACCTCTGTAATTTGTAGTACTATCCTGTTATAAAAGAAGAGACGTTTATTCTATTAAATACACACTATTTCTACACCGTATTTATCTCGAACCTTCTAAATTCATTTAAAAATTCTCGAAGAAAATGCCACTAGTCTCATTAACTTTTCTACGCGATGCGATTGTATCGTTATTTCTACCATGAAATATAAACTTCCACATGTCTTTTTTTCAGTACAACAATTTTATACTTTAATAATTACCATTTTTTAAATATTATTATAAAAAATATTTGACAACAGGCAAACTGTCAGTAGAAATTGAACGCTTAATATACAAAACTATAATTATACATATTTCTGTCTAAAGTATAAATATTAACCGACATAGGAAATTTCTATATACTGTAAAACTTTGCTGGTAGTCCTAAGAACGAGAAATAAAATAACCTGAAGTTTCTTTAACCCTTTGCGGTCCAAATTATTTTCTTAATTTTGTAGTGAACTAAATGAAATCAATTTCAAAACACGTTCTATCGTTGATTATTCATTTTTTTAATATAATATCACTAACTATAGATACTGACGGATATTGACGTGATATTAAAAAATAATTATGAAATTAAAAAGTCGATGTTAAATTGTCAGAAGATAAAATCAAGTGAAAATCTATATCGAGTAGTGCTCGACATACGATCGTAAAGGGTTAAATTATCATACACATCAGTTTTAACTGTTTAACTATTAAAAGATTTTAACTTAAAACTCTCGTTAATTATGTATTTTTAGTATCTGTGATATTTTTCTCAACATTATCAGAGATGAGTGTGTTACACCATTTTCGTACGGTACGTTTCGTTTCGAAACACGAGGGTAGATAAGTTCTATCTAGCTCTCCGTGATAAAGGACACCAACTGTTTGAGAGATCGGAAGATCTGAGCTTGAAACGACGTATCGTGGGATCTTTTTGAAGGGGACAAAAAAAGCGAAGGTGGAAAAAGTAGACGGACGAAGGAGAACATGTTGCAGCACGATTAATGTTGCGGTGCATTGTACAAGCCTGTCGGCCCTTTATCATATCTTCGAGATAAAACGGTATTTTTTGAGAGGGCCGAGGTTATCAGCAGTCTGCTCTGAGTGTTTCGTTCGATATTTTCAGTACGTTGGGAAAGCTGGTTCGTTTATTTGCCCCGTAGAACGAGAACTTTCGAATATTTCCCTCACTACTGTGATTATTCACATTTTAAACGACACCTCGAAATTTTATTTAAATTTTATATTGAAAAATAATTCATGCACATTTAATCAACTGTAGAAAATAATTCAGTATAAATAATATTTTCCACTTATATACTACACTTCTCTAAATAATAAAACGCTACATAAAGTATAGAATTTACATAATCATACATTTTTATACAAAATGGAGAAAGAAACAGAAAACAATGTTTCCCAATGGTAAATAAAAGGTATGATTATTTCATGTAGATCCAGTACAATCAAGATAATAACTGCAAAGGGTTAAGAAAAATCGTTCAACGAATGTCGCTTCAACCCTCGGAAACATCCCTCGTGAAACTCACGGGCGAACATATTTCCAGCTACATAAAACGCACGCAGAACACCATGAAAAAAAAGAATCATCGCCATCAACAAAATGCTAATTCAACGACAAAGTGGGATCTTCCGCGAGATGTGTTATCGGGAATGGGAGTTGAGAGAGGTGGTAAAAGGAACACGACCACGGGGGTGGCCCCGAAAGAGGGAGGTCTAATAGTCACCCTTGTACCATGGCTCAGCTCCTTCCTCGAAGACAGTTGGCTCTCTATTTAATCTCGAAGTGACAAATGGCCGTGGCACTGATTCGGTGACTCAAACATAATCCTGTCACCACATGCAAACATCGATCGGGACCAATATCGCGCTGCGGGCCTGTCGACGACCCTTGCGAAACTACTACCGAAGATATATGAGGCCAAGGAGAGATTCGCCATCCTCTCTGGGTCGAATCGAAACCACTTCCTGTCTCCGTCCTTTTTAAACGGCCAATCATCGTTTATGTCGTTAAACTTTTCGACTCAAGATGGATTTTTATTGTGTGATATATCGATGTCATTGCTCGACGAGGAAAGTCGGATTACCTTTTACGAGTATTAATGGAATTTATCGATTGGACAAAGTGTTTGGCACGCATCTTACACATTTTCTAATGTCCTACGCGCTAGTTCGAACGACATATCGTAAGTGATATTGTCTCCGCGATTCCAATGTGATCTTTTACTTCGCTACTCTTTTTGCGGTTAGAATTGTTTACTTAAGATTGAATTCAATTAGGAAATTTGTTTTGATTTATGCTCGTTGAATTAGCTGCTCGTATTTCTTCATATCCTATATGATAGTTTGCGGTATAAAATATGGAGCGGAAAGTGGAATTAGAATAAGCCTGACAATCTTGTAGAAGCTATAATCATAGTAGTGATAGGGGAATTTTATTTGTGCGTTAAATGAATTCTGAAAAATACTTATCCACAAGATTATTACGGAGTAGTTCAGAAATTCATTACCATTGGAATTCGGCATTTTCCAGCTGATTAAACATTATAGATAATCACCGTGTTAAACAAGGAACACCTATAGTAAACTTTTTGTGTCCAATTATTTTATCAGTATTTATAAAACTTTCTCTAATAATTTATTGGAAAATAATTCAGATCTTGGTTTTCATTGCATTCTGTACAGTTTCAGAATAACCACGCCAATCTATAATTAATCTACAATTCTTCCAGTTCCCTTATTCATAAGGTAACTTTAATTAAATAACATACCAATGTTTATTGAATTTCGTTCGCAATACAAATTTCAGGATTCGTCGAAGCGTATGTTTCGCGAAAGAAAAATATGCTATGAAAAGAAGTTTCCAATTATATTGAATTTTTTTCGGAAAAACAGGAAAACATCGAATCGCAGTATGTATTGAAAACACTTCGCTTAGCTGACTCGACAACTCAAGTTAATTGCGTCAATTACAACGCAAAATAAGGAACGTTTCCACGCTTATCGTCAATTTCACGGTACTCGAGAGAGATACGAGGTCACGGACTGCAAAAGCCGGGCGAAGATTCGTGACGAATCAGTAATTAATCGCTAATTATTGATCTCATCGATTTTCTGTCCGCATATATTCCTTGCAAATTCAATCTTTCACGACGATAGAAATAATTCGCTCATATATATAAGTACAACTATTCTTTCGATGATGCAAATAACACAGGTATAATTTCTTTTGGGAAAAAATCACTTATATACTTATATATTTTTATATAGTTTTTATATACACAATATTTTTTAACGTGCTTTCAACATTAAACTTACCACTTAATTTATGACGAATTATGTTCGAGTAAATTATCATTTTCTTAAAAAATTTGATAGGAATTTATTAAGTATTGCTACGGTTCAAATTATGACCCATAGGAACATTTAGGACTCATATCTTCTTCCTCAGCGGAGAATTTTTTGTCAAATATTCCATCGACTTGAAATAATCGTTTTCAATGCGCGAGTTACATTATTTTCGAAGCTCTAACATAAAACCGCAACGTCATCGATACAACATTGGAGCACCAAACGTTACTTCGATTTTCACTTCAACGTGCTACGTTACAACGAAAACTTCGATCTTTTAAAGTTTCTACGTAAACTCTCCCTGAAAATACCGTCGTGACTTACGTGCTCCGAAAATCGGCATCCTGAAACTCTCGGCTCCAATGATCGCTGATAAATCCCGTCTCTTATCGATTTCGCTCGATGCCTCCTCTGGTACTTTTCCGTTATCAACCGTGTCCGTTTCGTTGCACTTTTATTTCATTAATTGATTTTCACTCGACACCATCGGCACCCGTTGTTTATCGGTACGAAGATCTTTCGGCAAGTCCAAGAGCACGGTATGAAGTTCCTACTTTCTGAACGCTACGTAGGAACTCTATACCTCGCTGCTGGATCTCTACCATATATTCATCAAAATGTCTCTCTCTTTCTATCACTCTTTTTCCCTTACTTTTTTATTTTTTCCGCCGATTTTTCCGATATCTTCTCTCTTCGTTCTTCGTCAAGTAGTCGCTCGTCGTGGTTCACGTCGCGACACATCGATTTCATAGTCGCACCATCGATCTTGCTCGTCACGATCGTCTCGATCTCGTACTATCTCGCTCGATCGCACGGCAAAGATCTATCATAGCACTACCGATATCTATAAACTTCATACAAAAGAAATTTTCACGGTTAAAGAATCGAAAATTTCTTAACCGATACAATTTTAATAGATTTTTAAAAGTACACTCCATCCAAGTCCGATTTTATCTCAAACCGATCGCATAGTTTAATACAGAAAAAAATCGTTGATATTACCGTGATATTATCACCAATTATAACCCAAAGAATTTATACACACATTCTCTCTCTCTCTTATTTTTTACTATTTCTTTTGATTTAAAAAAAAACTACCCCGATTCTTTGCACGATCGCGACGATATAGGAACACGCGATCGCATTTATACCACACGCTCCGTTCCTCGGCAACAACGGCTACCGGTCTCCCAAGGAAACGATCGTCCAGGAATTTCGTCTCGTTTCCCACGGTTCAAACTGCAAGTCCCGCCACCGGTTGAAGAAACTGGTCGGAGTTTAACCGATTTTATAAAACCGACTCGTACGAGGGCCCGCGAAGAACTGAAGACTCTCGAGGGGCATCGGGCAGAAACACACACGACGAAGTCACACACGACCCTGTGATTTCCCCTACTTCCTCCGAGTCCAACAAGCGACACCGACGCCCCTGGCGGTGAAGAATGACACGAGGATTGCCGAGGAAGAAGAAGAAGAAGACGTCGACGACGAAACAGGGGTAGGAAAGAAGATCGTACGCGTGGATCTTGGACGAAACGATTGAGATCGCTCCTCGTTGCGAGTTAATGCGATAGAATACCCGACGGATGGCTCTTGGAATGAAATTAGGAGACGGGAGATTGATTTGTTTTGCTGAACCATCATGGAGGGGAAGGAACACGTAGGAACCCTTGTAATTAGACTTATTATTGTCTGAAATATCGTACATACATACCGGAAGGAAATAAAAATATAAGGATATCTGACATGCAACGTGATACTCATTGAATTACGAATTCAAAGTTATGGCAGTGGAGAGAATAAAATCTCGGGCTAGAAAATGGCTAGTCCATGTTCGAATCTTCAAGTTATCAGTATCAGAAATTTTTATCTTGGTATAAATACAACTACGTTGATTACTTTATATATATCCCAATTTGTGAGTTCTTTATGAGATAACATAGAAATTAGCGAGGATATTTAATAAAAGAATGTTATTTCATGATTATATTCCAATATATATGCATTAGAGTTAAAAAGAAATAGAGACAAAGAAATGCCAAGTATCTCCTATAGCACGTACCATCGACATGCAAGGTCAGAGAAGGCCTGCACATTCACTGGAATATCTTATCTTAACGAAATAAGCCATTCGAAGCACAGCTACCGTGAACCAGACGCGATACCAGGCCGCAAGGAGGACGAGAAACATAATGGACAATGATCCGGCGTTCAAAGGAAAGTCCGAGTCAATTGAGCGATTCGATTATCGGACGATTAATAATACCGGCTACTGGTTGCTCGCGTTTAAACGCATTAGTCTGATCACCGTGACCGTCGGCACGTCGAACGTACTACAATATCCTCGTATCGGCTGATCGTAATTTGCATAAAGTAGTTTCACCAACGGTGCCGATTCGCGACGTACGCGGAGACGGTTATCCGTTTTACGATAAATGCAATTAAAGAGGTGCACCTGCGGGTGGGAGGAAGGCGCGAAGAATCCGTTGGAAACGAGGCAAAAGCATAAATGCGGAACCCTCTTCAGCGATCATGGCCAAAGACCAATCGGAACGCTTCTCCTGGTGCTTGTTTAATTATTCAAAGCAGCTGGCGGCAATGGCCTCCCGCTGAACCAATCAAGCCAAATAGAATGCGGCACGTACCAGCGTGGATATGCGGATAAGAGATTGTGCAGCGAATAACGAAACTCCCTATTTAACGACTGCCGTTCCGCGATTAGTCTGTTAAGGATCGACGGTGAATACGAATTATAGGATCGGACAATAGACTTAAGTCTTGTCGCTCGAAGCTAATGGAAGTACTTGCGAATTTTATGCGGTCATGATTTCATTATTTTTGGCGAGCAAGAAATAATGTTTGGTTTAAAGTGTTTTTTTTTGTAGAGGGATGATTTTAAATGTTTTGATAGATTAGGATGATATTTAATTGGGACGTATTAGAATCGTAGTGTACGCATTCCATTTTGAAACTTTGCTTCAGGCGGAAAGAATTCGTAGAGAGGAATAATTGGAATTATCAACTGCTGTGTCAGAAAATAGTAATAATTTACAATATTTATTTAGTAGCGTGATACTTATGTAATCGAAGAATATTGTGATATAATTTTCCTTAAAATGTTCAAAGTAGATATCAGTGTATTACGTAACTCTTAAGCAGAATTCGGTATTTTTAAGTTTACATGCCGCCTGATCTTTGATGCATTTACAAAGAGTGCATTTTTGTCATCGAGCTAAAAGGAAAATGAAAATTTAAGTCATCTTATTAGTGTTGCGCGAAACCGATATTTTAGTGAAAACTTTGAGGCACTGAATTGTTTTCGCCTGATATTCATACTATAATAAACAACCCATTTTAGATGAAGGAACGGTTAACGTCATTTTTCGGGTCATTCTTTATTTTTACTTTGAACTATTGCCATAGATATTTTTAAACCTAAAAAAGTATTCTGTCCAACTAACACCGAGAATCTCGTGTTTTATCATCGAAGCTGCCCTCGTACGGAGACAACGCGCCAAACAGATGTCCAGCAGTCGTACAAGTCGAATGAGTATGTGTAACCAGTACCCATCTTAGAACGAAAGAGCCACAGAACACGTGTGAATCGGCTTTAAGTTCTCGCAGCCATGCTACACGTGCTTCTATACACGTCTTTCTTCCGCGGTTCTCTCAGCCCGTGGGAACTTTTTTCCTGCAAAGAAAGCTCGTACGCGAGTAATCTTTGCAGTCGCACTTTAATCTCGATTCTCTTACCATTCTTCTTGCTTATTTGGTACAAATATTTGACCTTACAAAAACAATTCACAGATAAACATCGATCTTACAAACAATTTGAAACATATACAGACACAATTACAAAAGAAATAAAGGAAATCGAGGCTATCAAAAATGAAACATTGAAGAAATAACGTTGTAAGCTGAAATAATTTTTCTAAACCTTAGAGAAAGTAATAAGAGATGCAAGTATCGGTGAAACATGCGATAGAAATGTAACAAGACCACGATCGTAAAAGAAACAATTTACCGATAGATGCACCTGAACCAAAGTGCACTCGGTCGATTTTCTTCGGTGTGTTTTACAGAAAAATCATCTCGTGTCCCCGATAGAAAGATACTCGGAGCTGAGGATAATCTACTATTTCTTTTCCACCGGCAAGAAAACCTCGAAGTTCGGGTAAATACACAGTCTCGTCGGGTTCTCACCATGCAAAGGATAATTAACCTAACCGAAGGCACGGTTTAACGACTCCCACGATTCTCTCGCGAAGATCACGACACGAGTCAGCGCGGCAAAAACGAACGGCTCGTTCGTTTCGTCACGCGTTTTGTGAGTACGTTTTACCGAGAGCGTACGGTGCACAGAGACACGAGAAAAGAGGGAAGAAAACGTAAACCGGGACCTGTGTCCCTCTTGGTCCTAGTGTTGCATGGTGCTCGTGATATTCTTGGGCACACCTGTTCCCACCGTGCAACTTCTACGGTGTCTATAACCACTCTTAGCTTAATCGGGTCTAAATTACACGGCTTACCTGCGAGCTTCCGGCATTCGCTACGAGACCGACCGATTTAGAGGATAATGGTACTTTCTGCGTAATGCTTCTGACAACTGTGTTAAGATCGCTGCATCTAAAGACAGAACGTAAATCTTGCATCTCGGGTAAACGGGGAATTAATTGTGCAAAAATCTTGATGTTTCTCATAGACATTTTTTAGATATTGCTGTTTGAATTTGAAGTATTCTGTAGATGTACGACACGATTGTTTAATAGGATGACACAAGATGTTCAAAATTTTCTGACTGCTACTTTTAAAAAAATGTTTACGTGGTGATTACATTATCACTTTGATTAATACTATCGGTGACTACATTTTATTTTAAATTACATTCGTATCAAAATACAAAATACGATCGTAGCAGTTAGTACTACACTTTTGCGTTGTATATACCTGATTAATTAAACTACAGAAAATCGAAAAAGTTGCTTATTTATGCGACTAATCAAACATGTGCTTCAGAATTTATCGATGTTCTCAGTTAAAAGGAAGATTCAAGATCGAACTAGTAATTCAGGAAACCGAAGATCTTTCCACGTCCTGTCTTTAATCCCCTCCGATTACTCTTATATATTATAAAACGTCTCCGATTTACACAAACCGGCAACATCAATTCCTCCATCTTCTCGCATATATCTTAGTGACATCAGCTCATACCGTGGAAACAGGATAATTCAAGTAACAAAAGAAAAAACAAGAACCTGCTCAAATTAAACATGATCGCCGATACCGATGAATTTTTCTACGAAGGCATTCAGCACACGATCGCATTATGCAATCTTCCCGAGAAACAGCGTCCGCGCAAAAGCCATTGCTCGTAACGTCATCATGATTTTTTGCGAGGAAAAGAGCGCGGAAGTTATCGCAAACTGCATGTAAAATGCTCTGCAATGATGCGGTCATCGTCGAAGGGACATTCTGAGGATGGAGGAGGTTCACCAGAGAGGAAAGAAGAGGCAAACGTGGCGACAGTGGAGAACGAACGATGGAGCTGCAGTAGCAGCAGCATCACCAGAGAGAAGAGATGAGAAGAGAAGGGCGCGCGGAAGGAAAAAGAGAGGGACCGAGCAACGGAGGAGACCCCTCCGAGAGATCAAGGTTGCAAAGTAACTCTGATGACGCAATCGCCTGCAGCTGCATCCGGCGACATCTAATTGCTCTCGCCTTGTCATGCCAGCGGCATTATATATCGTTGCCAACCAATCTCCCTCTCTCCTGAAACCTCTCTTTTCCCACCCTCTCGCTCTTTCTCTCCTCTCAACCTTCCTCGTACGACCACCGAGAGGATTTTTCGGCTCGGAAGTGTCAAGTCGAGGAGAAGGAGAGTGTACTTGAACATAATATACGACGACGTTAAATGATAGCGCTCTGTACGGATCGTTCGCCTAATTTGCGGTCACGAATGCAAGTCGATGATAAAGATTCCACGATGGAGTTCATCCTCTTGGTATCCTCATTCGTTATAATTCTACGCAACGTTCTCGATTTGGAGTGAAATAACACTGGCGAGAATTTTGATTCTTTATCGAAGAATTAATTATAATTAACGCTAGAGCTACCGACTATGAATTCAGTACATTGAAAGATATTAAATATAATTCAGGAGTAAGAAGCTGAAATGCGGAAAGAAACTAAATTGATTTAATATCTCATGTTTCACAAGATAGATATAGAAAGTTAACCCCTTGCTGTGCCATTTACTTTGTGACTGCATTCACGATAATTCAGAATTGAATTAGTAAAATAGACATTGATCAGTGTTTCTTAACATATAGTATAATGTAATATTAATATTATAGAAATAATTTTATCGTGTCGCATCTCAGTCATACTATCAATTTAACAGATTTTGTAAAATTTGAAAATCTCCTTTCAAATTTGTAGCATCACGAGTGTCACTCGTTATAGTACGGCAATGGCATTTTGAAAAATTTAGTACGTCATTTTGACCACTGTTGGTAGATCTAGTGTTAAATTCAGGGTACTTCACGGTACTAGATTTTAAGTGGACCGATTTCTTTGGTATTATTGGTAGAATTGATGTCCCTGATAATTTAGACCATAGGAGTTCTAACGGCATTAATTAGAAACTCCTGTAACTACTGATGGGTCACGATATTATTTTTAGCGTTACCCATAAGAACGATAGTCGAGGAACGCCACTGCCGTGTAATAATTTCCTTCTTTTTTTTTCTTCCCTTCGGTCGCATATCGATTCCTGATCGACACGCGGCCGTAACACGCTGCAATTTAGAAGATGACTCGGCAAGTAAACACGGGTACCCGCGAATCATTCTCGCATCCGTGCACGAGGTGGAACTCGTTTGCGGGTGAACGAGTGATCGGACACGAAGATTCGATTCGATCGAGGCTCGAGAAAGAGGAGCATCGCTATACCGGTTTCAAGGTGAATAGCAAGGTGCCCGGCCCGTTCGTCGACCGACGAAATTGCTCGCCGTTACGATCGCGTGGCAAGTGTTCGAGATTCAAAGTCTCTTATTTTTGCGATCGGTAGAAATATCGTCGGTATTCAAGCAAAGCCGACTATCGGAATTTTCTTGATTTTGTAAACTTGTTATCTCCGTTTCTTATCATTCACTGATAGTGTTCTTGCTTTTACTGTGATACTACATCCTCGGTTCAGTGGCTTTTGAAATAATAGAGTAAAAATTCACGATTAATAACTACTGTTCAGTAATCTAATGTGGAAATTAAGATAGAGCAAATGGTAGTACGATGAGAAATAACTTTTCTCTCATTAAACATAAGTCAGTCTCCAAACAGGTTTGCACAGACAGGAAACATTAAGATGAACCAAAAGTCTGGACGTTTTTTCCTGCTGTCTCAGATTGTACAATTTATTGTCGTTAATATAATTACTTTATATGCAAGTGTTATATATCATTTTTAGCTTATGAAAAGGCGTTTCATTTGTATTAATTGAATGATATTTTTTCATTGTTTTTTCCTGTTTTTCATTGCATTAAGTATTTCGCCGCACGGTAACAAAAGTTCGTTCGAAACGAAGCGAAATTCTGTGATTTCTTAACGCCGAGGTTTGGCTGCCAGTTTTTTTATATTCGCCGACATTTGGCGACCATTAGGTCCTGAAAGTAAGTTTGCGTCAATCCGTGGTCATCTGTGAGCGGGTTGTAAAACAGAACCTCGACCAGAACTATACCATCGACTGCCACTCACTCGCGATAACAAATCAGTCATAAATCACGCCCTCAACTAGAAATTCTGCCTATCAAACAGACTAGGATTTTTTAAATACATCTGGTTGCAATTTCCTCCACCACGTAGTCACAAGGAGTGAGATCTCTATGAGCCGTAACCTCCATTCCCCCGAAAGCGAGTACTTCTGCAGCAAGATAACGCCCGGACGCACACCGCCGGACTAACCATGGATAAGTTCAAAGAACTCGATTCAATTGAACTTCTACCACACCCAACATACAGTCCTGACCTTGCTGCATCGGATTACCACCTTTTTCGATTAATGGCACACTTCTTTTAAGGCCGGAGATTCGACAACTTAGACCAAGTTGAATTAGGGTGTCGTGAGTTTTTCACCTCCAAGGACAAGGAATGGTACCGCCGTGGAATAACTCAACTCGCTAGTAGATGGCTAGAGACCATAGAATCAAATGATCCTTACTTCGAAATTTAATAACAAATAGTTTTTGTACAATTTACATTCAAAGTTTTGACGAAAAAAGCGCCCGGACTTTTGGTTCACCCTAATAGTATCAGCAATCCAAAGTAATTAAAACGTTTCAGTGACATTTGAAGTTGTTATCTATGCAAATAAGGCTGATAACAAAAATACCAGAAACTTGAACCAACGTGACTGGTAGAGGCTCATAAGTCTCGTTATTTTCATTCATTTTACTTTGCAATAATCATAATTATCGTGAATAACTGGATTCAAAATAAGATAATCACGCCACGAATGTACTCTCAGTGCTAATGTTCCTTTCCATCCTTCAAAAAAAAGAAGACGTTTCGTGAACTAAGCGGAGAAACAGCAACAAAACGCCCCTCGTTCGAATCAGGTTTTCACCCTGACTCGTTCGTCTCCGGTAGGCAGACCAAACGCTGACAGCCACCGACACTTCACGGTGCTCCGTGGCAATCAAACTTGCCGAGAGAGATCCCGAAGAAAAAAGTGGCCGAGGGATGCCGCTCGAAGGGGTTCGACCCGGCACATCTTCCCCGAAATGATGAAACTACGAAAGCCCCGGTCATTACTCGCCTGCCAAGTAGGAACACGAGGTGGAAGTGGAAAAGAAAGATGCGAAGGGTTCCTCCTACGAGGGGGTACACGTAAAACGGAACTTTAATACCCCCCTTCAACCCTGGTAGCATACTCGTGTCCTATCGAAGCATCGTGCTCCAAGGATATGCGCTTAAAAACGCCTACGTGGTCGTGAACGAGTGGCACGTCGAAGGGATGAATGTAAGAGAAAAGGAGATCCTTGCCACCCTCGTTTTACCTCCGTTGCGAATCTTCATCCCCTCTGCGAGGGCTACGAAATATGGATAAGATTTCGTTTCGAGTACCAACGGTATTGGATCTACCAACACTAACTTACAGAAACGAGGAAGTACGATGTAATCTAGGGGAAAGGCAAAGCTCCCGGGACAAGATATTATTCCGGGCTAATAAGGTGGATATTGAAAATTACTCTCTGCGAAAGAGTGTAAAGGAATTGTCACGATATTCGTTGTGTTTTTTGTTTTTGTATATCGTTTTTCTTGATAATTGTTAGGAACAAAGGAGATAGATGAAGTGATCTTTGATGTATTAGGATTGTTGTAATTGTTTTTGAATCGTTGTACTTTTAATCCCTCTTCAAATTTACATTCTAGGTTGTGGGATAAATTTCTCAAATTGTACACTTCCGGTGTAAATTACTGAATGATGTTAAAGCAGAGCGATCGAGAATAAATTGCAAATCGTGCTGGCAAGCAACTTTGCATAGCAATTTTGCGTAGTCTGATTTTTCAAGACAATTTTACTTCAGCCATAGTGTATAATGTATACTTGTCGGATGTCGATTTGGAGAACGATTTTTACATGGTGGTACGTCGGCCTATCTATGTGAATGCCGTTTGTTGCTCGAAATTCAACCAACAAAGCAAACCGCAAAAGGACTTGCAAATCATTCGGGGACGAATGACGTCATAGGAGATCCCTATCGATAGAATTCCCGCTCAACACCGAAAGAAAAGTTACCGCGGGCACTTCCGTCGTGGTTGCACGTTTCACGCTCTATCTTGAACCCACGCATTAAATTTTGTAATGAACGTGACGAATCAGTGAATCATCACTGCGGACACTTGTGGTTTCCGGTCGCTACGAATCGCGCTTTCGGTGTCTGGACAATCCAAGGCCGACAACCGCGGACAATGGACTATGGACACGCCGATTAATCGTTAAACTAAATTTCTTCCAAGTAATCCTAATGAGTGTGATTATAATCAAACAATAAAAATCATTATGATATATGTAACAAGTTCATTGAAATAATATATATAGTAATTCAATTACGATTGAAAGGTAGAAGATAGAAAAATAATTTATGCAATAAAGTATTTAATCGTCGTATTGTATTCACGCCGAGAAAAATGTCCCCGAGGAGGTTGACAAAATGGAGGGAAATGGCGCGGGGCAATGGTGGTAGGGTATTGGTGCAATTGCGAGACACGCGACTAAATGCGTACACGTTTGTTTGGGGAACCCTGGGTGACCTTTTGGAAAAGCATGGGGGAAAATTGTGAGAGGGAGGAGAAACCCCGGCGCGTTAATGTCAGACTATAGGGTCGAAGGTAGCGAAAGTGGGATGAAAAGCTCTCGAAATCAAATCAATTAAGCCACGTGCAATCTCCCAGCGCCATCTTTGATGCAGCATCAATTGGAACCAGTTTTGTTCAAAACTTTTTACAAAATGGAAGAAATTATCTCTGATATTCGAATAAACATTTTATACTACCTTAAAAACTTGACGCGTATAAACGCCTCGTGTAAAGTGATATCGAGAATTTTGGATGAACGTAAAATATCTGACCCCCTTTAAATGCCGATATCGATTCGTGTGTTTGCTCGCACAAACCCCATTCCCTGGATTCGTCAATTTCAAATAAATCTCTGGGAAAAAATGAACGAAAAAATTGAGCTACAGATAAAAGTGAAAAAAAAAGAGCGCCAGTGGAAAGTGAACGTGGAAGGGTGAAATCCCGCGTGACAGGTCGGCCGTTATATTTGCAGATAGGAAATCGGGGGAAATCGTGGAAGTGGGGCGCGGGAAATTTCCAATAAAGGGAAATTCGGTGCCGAGCATGCGAGCTTGCGTCAGTCGGCCCAATAACAAAGCAATAACTATCGACGACGAACATGCGGCCATTATACATGTCTACCGGAATCTACGTAAATGCATCTACGTGACTGTGTGGGCGACGCAATTCCATAGGTGTACGTACTATCAACTACCTCCTCCTTCTTCTCCACCTCTCTTCTCCTATGCTGGTCGCAACAGCCCCTCTAAAACTCCCTCGCACGACGCATCGCCCTCGGCCAGCTTTTCCTGCGTTCCGGTCCCGCGTTGCACGTCGTTGCATCGTGTCCCCTACATATTGCAACGCGCGTTCCTTGCCGCATTAATATTCCGGGGGCAAATATTTGAGTCACAATCATCGCGAGATAACTAAGTTATTGTGAGACACTTGGCACGACGGCATGAATATTGTATAACGATAGGCGAAGGCCAGAGAGATTCCCAGGGATAAAACCGACCGGTGGCCGCGACAACGAACTTTACGATCGGTACTCGCTCGCATAAAAGTTTAAAGCATGGGAATTTCGCTATGCAACGCTTTCGGATTTGCATTTGATTCGATATGATACCGGTTATGATATAACGAAAATGTTCGATTTATAGAAGAATTTAAGTTGAGGGATATCTTGCAAGTTTGTGGAGCAAAAACTTTTTAATGAGACCTGAGTATCTAAATAATATTTGACAAAGAGATATTGCAGAAATATACTTTCAACTGTACGTTCAAATAATTGCATTAAATTTCTACAAACAATTCACAGTATTTGAGCAAATGCTATTCAGCAATAGAACAACACGGTCCGTCGTCCATCAAGTTCCAAGCAAACCACCCTACCACTCAAATTGTCCAGACGGTTAACCGCGTCAGCGCCGTCGACGCATCAAGCAATTTCAGAATAATACCGCGCTGCATTAACCCTTTCTCACATTCGGTTAACCGCAACTTTCTTCGGCTATTATATCTGAAAATGACGATAAAATCGACTAATAACAACAAACGTCATTTTTACCCCTATCTTTCCCCGAGGCTTAGAACGTACTTCCTTATTGCGAGGTATAACCAAGCCGTCCATAGAATCACCTCGGCTATCCGAAGGATAATCAGTTTCATCCCGTACAAACGGAACGTCCATGGTTGCGCGTCTACATTTCAACCATGGAGAATTCACGCATACACGCGGTCGGTATACGCGCATATGCTGCAACGTATATGCCGAAGGAGCGTTAGCTTCGAAAGCACGCACGTCGACGTGCACTTACACCGATGCTACATGCAGCCTGTGGTGGACGAATACGAGCCACGGATGCGTAAAACGATCGGACGTTCCGTGGGATTTCGGGACGAAATCGCTGCAGTACACGCCCGGTACGTCCATTTCGATCGGTTTATTGCACGACCGCGCTTCCCTGCGATCGGGGTGTGTACGGGTTTATTGCGCCGGGAAATGGAATTGTTAGGGGCGGGCTATGCCTTTCATCGACTACCTGTCCTCATTTTTTTCGTGTCGCGGTTTTTTTTTTTACGAGGTGACCAGATGCGTCAAGTGACCCGCGGATTCCCAATCGCGTAAACTGCGAAATTGTAAATTGTTCACGTGACAGGATCCAACGCTAGGGGGTGAGTTTTCCGATTTGCGTCGCGGTTGAGGGTTCACCGATTGTTAATCCGTAATGTTGAAATTACACAATGAAATTTTCGGACGGGGTAGATGCAGACGGAAGTTTTGGCCTCCTGGCATGTGAGAAAACAACGAAACCCCATAAAGTTCATCCATTAGGCTCACTCACGCGATCAACCGTCGGGCTTCCGGATGACCTTCGGCGTTTATTTGATTATCGATTCTTCCCCCCATACGCATCCCCCTATGAAGGCGTTGTCTCCTTAATATTATGACAAGTCTTAACGGTGATGATTCGAACCCGAGATCACCCCCTGTGTGTGACTAATAGTAACGAGGACGTTCATGCGTCGTTCTACAAATGGCGCATCGATCCGACGTGTAATAAGCGACAATCCTAGAGACTAGATATTTAATAAAACAGTAGAAGCACCCTAAACTATCTACGTAATTTCCTAACGTCAATAAACCGTCGTTTTCCTACGCCATCAAATCCAGGGAGACCGTTCATTATCTTTTACGTGCACGTTAGTATCCTTCGCTAATATTGTTCTGACGTAACGATTAATTTACCCTCCGTAATTTAATAAACATTTGCTGGGAACCTAAATCTGCTTTTCCCTTCCACATCCTCCCCCCTCTTATCCGTTGACATTTCTCTAATTGTAAAATATCCATTACACCCCGTCATTTACGTAAGAAATGTTGACATTATCGTATAAAATTAACAGTTTACCGACCGGTAGTTTTTAAACATTCTACCAACTTCTAACCGGTCACTTCACTGCAAATAATTCCATGATACCGATATCTCTTCAAAAATTACTAATTCTCGTCACTGAGTCCTTGGTACAGTAAACCACAATGAAAAATAACAATTTATTAATTGCCGTGGTAACTGATTAATAAATTAAAAATCCAAAAGCATTGGACCCGAAAAGTTTACTAATAGTCGGTAAAGTGTTAAGAGATACGTCTATTAAAATTCAAATTAACAATGATAATTTTCACCTCGAGGAAATGCTTCCGATAGACAGGTCAAATACTCCCTATCTTTCGATTCACTCCGGAAGACAGTTCGAAAGGCTCTTTGAATCACTTGTGTACGCCGATCCGCACGCTGACGCACAAAGGAAGTCCTTCTCGTCGACGACGCGAGAAACCGACGAAACCCTCGAAAATCTTTCGATCTGTCGTCGACGTGCCCTTTACCAATCCCGAAACCATTCTCGTGCCATCCATCTATCCAGCCATCCATACGACTGCCGCATAATAAGCCGCTCGAGGGTTAAGCAGAGACTCGTGCCTCCCAATCACGGGAAGGGTGGAACGGGAAGCACACCGAAAGAGGGTAGGGAAAGGCTGGCGGAGGTGGGTAAGGGGCCGAGTAGGGGGTGAATGGTGTTTTTCGGGAGAGTAAACCGGGGCGGTCTGTTGGGGGATGCATCACACACGCGGCATTTATGTGAGTATAAAAGGGGCCACCCTCGCAAAGGGTGGCGCCATTTTTATCCTGTGCAGCACGCCCGTAACCAAGCCTCAGCCCATCCCTACAGTCAATCGTCCGGTCTCGTCGATCGTGTGTGATAGCGAACGATCCCCGTTTAGCGCCAATGCCCGCAAACAAGAGGCTCTTTTCATTTTTTTTTTGTTCCCTCGGTATTATCTTCGGCATGCGAAGGTAGAATTGGAATTTTCCGGCACGCGGTTCAACGAGGCGAGATCTGGGTTTCCCTTTGTTTTTTCCCGCTTCGAATGAATCGAGGCTATTAAGGATGCATCGTGGATTTAATTATCGGTATAACACGATGATGCTATTCTACGTGCCGAAAAGTGTATCGTTCGTGAAATAGAGCTAGGATTCTCGGTTGAGTACATTTTTGGGGAGAAACGTAGACGGCTTTTTTAACTACTACGAACGACAGCCGAGTGTTCGAACTAAATTGAATTCAATCTATTTAACGTCTTTAAAGTTACCTTATTGTAA
The DNA here is from genome assembly GCA_910591515.1 of Cerceris rybyensis. Lineage (NCBI taxonomy): Eukaryota > Metazoa > Arthropoda > Insecta > Hymenoptera > Crabronidae > Cerceris > Cerceris rybyensis. Next base: position 22,213,285 of record OU342790.1, read on the forward strand.
TACCAATTGATACTCGTAATAAATTCAATTTTTTAAGATACTTTGTTGAAGTTAATTTGACGACTATTTGGGGAAATGTAATAGAATTTGATGAGAATAACTTTGATGCCGTAATAAGCACCGTTTGGTAGCGAATTTCATATAGAGCATCGTATAGGGGAGTAAAATTGATATCTTTGATTAGAAGCCGACATTTTTCACAATTACAAGAATAGGAGAAATCGTTTCTCTTGTGACTCTCTGAGAAATTCTTGTAAAGCTGTCCTCGTCGCGAACACGAAGGGGAAACTATGGGTCGGCTCAGGTCGTAAACACGATACGACGATCTGCCGTTACACCATCCCCCTATTAGCATATTATAGTGAGCGGTAACGCGGTAGGCAATAAAGTAGACGTGCAACAGTCACCACCGGTAATCCCCCTGGTTGAATATGACAAACTAACAATCATAACGCGACGTACAAATTGTTAATTTGTCGAATTATCTCAAAATTCAACATTTCCAGCGTGGCTTTCACTTCAGGCTTATTTTGGAATTATTTGTAATTTACTTGAATAGATATTGAAAGTAAAAAGTATATACGTAGTAGCCCTTTCGTGTGTCTAACTGAATAGATGTAATATTAGAATTATAAGGTATTTTCTCTCCAACGGGAAAATATAGATGATGGACACGAAAATACAGTAAATACTTTTAAATCGTCGCATCGATCTACCTTGACAAAGGGTTGGACTTATGATTCGTTAGAATGAAAACGATGGAATTGAAATCGCAAAGATACGATTGCGGTAATGTCGATAAGAAAAAGAAAACGACGAATCCCACTACATAGATACATACAAAATCAGGATTTTTGGTAAGGTTACAAATATAATCAGCAATTCCATGCAGAATTAATACTTAATAGTTGCAGGGACGTTTACGTTGATCGGTGTCTTCCTTTTGTCGCAATAAGTAGAAGAAGGTAACCGGTCAAAGGAAAAAGATAGAACGTGATCGCGTATTGGATTAGTAACGTGACTGGATATCGATCTCGTTTTTCATCTCTTTTTTTCCCGGTGGAGCAGGTTTTTAAGTGAACCGAGGCCGATCAGTGACGAGCCGCGAGCAAGAGGCGCCAGTGGTAATAAATCCTAACGTTTCTACAAAAAAATAGATATTGTAATGAACGATGGTTCTCCAACCCTTCTCTGACTACTTCTTTTTATTGCACGTTCCTTGATTCTTTTACCTTCTCGCGAATCTCAAACAGGTTCTACGTGGTTCTTGATCGAAGGCTCGTCGAACTTTTTGTGTTTTATTAGGATTGTAAAGAGAAGGTCTGATTTAACACCGGCTGTAAACACCTATCTCATAGCTTTCTTGCCAGCTGTCTCCCTTTCTCTTCAATTTCCTCTGTCTTCCTTTCACTCGTATGGGTTTTCGGTTTTTCTTCTTCTGGTCCTACGTGAACAGAGCGCATCGATAACGCGAAATACGGTGTCTCTTGATTATGGCCTTCCACGAATTCAAATTACCCACGTCACGTCGCGCGATATCGCGTGACATCGTAAAGGACCGTCATTAACAGCGATGTTCCTCGCCTTGATAATTTCAGATGGACGAATAGCCGGATACGAGCGCTTTTATACTTCGATTGACATTAATACGGGAAAGAATTCGAAAGTACGGCTCAACGGTACGCGTAATATGGAAATCAAAATTTCTCGGACGATCGTTAAAGTCTCGTTCGTTATAAAATCAACGCAATTATATATTTGCCGTGGAATTTACTACACGAGACTACCACTTCCTCTTTAACAATCCCCATGGATATATTGTATCGTCGCGAAAGGAAGAACCTCATTAACTTTTGAAACGTTTAAAGTGCAAGGAGTACCTACTTTTTTAAATCTGAGGAGAGATGCAGAGAAAAATAGTATACAAACAAGAAGTATCTGTTGGTTCTCGGTGAAATCTTCTTAAAACTTATTAAAATGATCAACCGTCAATTTTCTCCGTTGCAAAAATTGTACCAACCGTACCGTTGGGTATAAGCGGCTTTTCTGCAGATTGAAGTACGCCATGACGGCATGCTATTTCCAAATACAATGCCCACGAGATAAAAGTAGAATCTCCGATGAAAAACGACTGATGGGATTCAACAACAATTAACTCAAACTGATACCTTGCACCCTAACTTTCAAATAATCTAATATCATGAAATTGCGCCCCTTCAATCATGATCATTTCATAATTAAAACTCATAAAATCACAAAAACCACTGCAAAATTCATCTCTCCTTTCGATCCTACCAACGACCCAACCCTTCGAAACTTATCCCTCTTCGCAAAACATTCGGAAGCCTCACTAAAGATAATTCTCTCAGATTTCTCATTCAGAGCGTAGCAAGTAACCACGATAAGAATCGCTGCCGCCTACCTTAATTTTCATACTGAGCGACGAATGGCGAGCAAGCGGTTGTCCATTAAATTCCGCCATTTTCGAGATCGCAAAAGGGGTGTCTCGCTTGGTTTCGCAGCCGAAACGTGAACGCGTACACATCGTCGCCGTCGACGTGTGTAAGGAGAGGGATGAGGAGTTGTGGAGGCGTAAGAAGCCACGAGTGAGGGACGTAGGGAAGGAAAGGGAGTAATAAAAAGTAAGGCGCTATCGCAACGAGGAAGTCGGCGTTTCGCGGTTGCGTGCTCGGCATGAGCTGACGTCAGCCAAAATGGCTGCCTGGCGGCCCTCTCCTTCATCATCGCGGATCACGCACACGCATGGAATAAATACACGGGCGCAATTCTGCGCGTCTGCACGCACCCGGTAGGCGCAATGACACCAGGGAGGTTACGGGGTAGATTAAATGATTAGCTGGAGAGAAAGAGGGAAAGGCGGAGAGAGGAGGAGAGAATAAATGTATACTGGCTTGACGCGTCTAGCGTGATTCGTGACACGAAGTCTACGTTTCTAGGAGATAAATGATTGATAAGGATCGTAGATTTAGCTGTTTGATGAAACCGGGACATTATATCGCCCGTGAAAGATATTGAGCTAGGATGATACGTTTAGTTTGCTACCTTTGTCACATTTGATTGAGGTAAACGGAAATTTGGTATCATTGGTCCAGTAAAAGAAGTCAGTTGATAAGGGGTTTGCTCTGATTTGTCCAACGGATAGAGACATGCTTTGTTCCGACGTCATTTTTTATTCTAATGCGTGATTGGCCGAAAAAGAGTTTAACGACGAAATAAATATCTAGTCCTTTGTTATCATTGGCCGAGCTCAGGTTGCATGGACCAATATGATAAGAATAGGCGGGGCGAAGATAGTATCTCCTTAGCCCGTATCGCAAGCCGAGTGACTTCATTATTTTGGCGGAGGATACCGAAAGATGTTGAAAACATTGTGGTAGCTAATTGCAACAGCTTTGTTGAATGCAATGCGAACGGACGTGAATAACGTGATTGATGGATAGTAGATACTAAATACCTGCTAAAGGGATTACTAGCAAGGGGAGCCATTTGTGATCGATCGAAGTAGAACAATTTGTATCTTGGTACACGATATCGAACAAAGAGGAGAGCTAAGAAGGAAAGAGAGGACAGTTCTAACAGCGCGATAGACGTTAATAATCCTTGGATATATGATCGTCAATTGCCTCGTGTTTGAAACGAAACTTGCAGCAACTCGGAGAGGATTCAACAATTTTTACCCTGAGATAAACTTATCATAATTTTTACCGCTTTGTAATTGACGTTTATGGACACTAGAAAAGATTATCCCGGTGTTCCGACAATCGGCAAACAAACGGAAAAAGGCAAAACAGATGGAACGGCTATCCCGTATTTGCGATCGTGGCACTAATTACAAAATGCCTCGTACATCGGACGCAAATTAATTCCAGAAAAGCCATCCATAAAATTCCGAAGTTAAACAATGCTTTCACCGTTTGCAAGTAACGAGCGTTCGAAGCACCCTGTGCCGAATGCCGGCGAGTGCAAATATTAGTTCGCTAACAGAGATAAAAAAAGAAAATACTACCTCGAAAATCGAGCGCGTACTCTTTGGCTAAACCGGAGCAGCCACTGAACGTGCTATTTTTGAAATTATCAGCAGTCGATTGTTTTTTTCGTTCGTTATCGTATTCGCGAGTACGATTATACGAAGCCGTCTTATCCGTGGCTTATTTTCACCTGTACGTCGAAGGTGTATCGAGGTGTTATTTGTTGCTTCGCATGATGTTTGTGCAATCGACTTATCTGTCCGACATTAATGATTAGACGACGGAATGTATCGTTTCTGGGACTGCGCGCGAGATAATCTCGCACGATAAATACGTTTCTCGTTTTACATTTCGCAACGAATAAATCAATGAAATACGGCTTTCAACGTATATATACAGAGAGAAGGGGGGTACAGGGTCTGTCGATGTGTTCTCGCGTGGAACTCTCGTTACGTGCGACGCTGTTTTTATTTACAGTAGCCTCGATCGCGAACGATACCGATCAGCAGGCTGAAGTAATTGCACGGAGCTGTTTTCAGTTTGTTCGCTTCTGGCCCCTCGTATGCGTGATTGAATTTATAATAGACTACCGTGTACGTCACCGTCATTTAAACCTTTGATTTGCTAAGCCGGATACGGCACGTTGATCGAGGCTGCTTTATTCCCGCCTGACTCGTTAAATTTGTATCCAATGTAGCTTTTTTCCGCGGACGTTGTAACGCACACGGAATTTTTAACGTGCTGATATTTATGGTTCGAAGAAATTAAAAATCTCTCAGGGCCCGCACACTTTTGATTTATGAAAGTGTAATTTTAAATGGTCAGCAGTTTATGAAATTCTTTTGCTCGATGTTTTCTCAGCATGAAAGGAAATCTTATTCGTTGCTTTAAAAAGAGTTGAAGGAAATTATCCAATATCGTTTACGGTTAAGAATAAACTATGGTAGACTTTAGAATGATATAAATGAGGGATAGAAATATTTTCAATGGTATTTTTAGCTATAAGATAATACTTTGGATCATATCGATCTGGAGAGTCTATGAAAGTTTAAGTCAACCCTTATTGTTCCAATGGTGTGCCTGGGAAGATATTTAATGGAAAAATCGGAAAATTGAATCATGCACGTAAAGGGGGTGCAAATATTTGACCCTCTAAAATAAAAGGACCTACTAAATTTTCAACTGCTTATTCGTTCTATTAAAGATCTATAATTCTTCAATATAAATTTATCATGTGGAGAAGTTCTTATCCAGAAAAGAAATTATATAGAAAAGGATATACCTACTGCTCCTACAGCGCCGGAACTAAAGACGAATCATTTTCAATTGAAGGTTACAGAGTTGAATTAAGAACACCAAACACTCTTAGCGAGTTTTAATTGCTGTTAAATTCCTGCAACATCCTCCACGTGAATGCTTCAGCAAGTGAAACACACGAGAAATAATTGGAACGACGAATATCAAGGATTGAGAACAATTGTCGTTGCTCATAATTTTCATTTAGCCAACGAATTCTCGGCGGTTAAAGAGCGACGTTAACGAAAATTTAACTGCGAGTTAACGACGCGACACGCTGAGCTGGTAACCCATAAATGCGTACGCCGGGGGTTGAAAGAGGGGAAGAGAAAGAGGAAGACAGAGGGGCAGAGAGAAGTGAAATGAGAGGAGAGGGGGAGAAATCTGTGAGCGCCACCCTTTCGTATGTAAATTCTGGAACACCTGGAGGCAAAGGTCGCATGCAAATCGGCCCTATAGCCATCTGATCAGGGCCCGAAACTCTGTGCTCCCGTGCAAACACGTGTTTTTTACAGCGACCGAAAATCATTTCATTTCACGTGTATTGCACTCTTTTTTTCCTCCCTTTTTCTCCTCTCTGGTGATATTCCCATTTCGAAAAATATTTAAATGGCAGAATATTTTTCAACGCAAATTTATCAAAGCTCACGTTTCGTTTCACGAGACGGGAGTTATAAATTTTTGAAAACATATCGCCCAGTAGTTGTGGCTGCTACGAAAATAATACGATCCGTTTTATATTTCCCCCTTGCTCGCTTTGCATTAGTTTAAACACGGGCCGATGTTTCGCGCGAGAAACATGTACGAACAAAAAAAAATCACCGAAAAAATACACCTCCGTGTACAGTGTAAACGAAAAAGTTGATATAGCGGTCCGCGCAAACAGGGATAAAATTATTGACTCCGACATCGCGCGAATTGTGTGTTTTCGTTGGAAAAATCAAACACTCTGCATCGTCGGATTTAAAAAGCCGAGGATTTCGGGCGGAAAAGAGAGACAATGTTTTGAGTAATTGATGGAACTGTTATTGCAAATTTATGGCTAACGTGTTAACGAAATATTTTAATCGTTTTCACCATGTATTTTCCCTATCTCGTCGATCAACATCCAGTAAATCGTAAAATCGGCATGTATTCTATCATAAAAAAAGGAAAATCCAACATCACATACGATATAATATTTTATCTCTCTTATGTACCCAATGATCACGAATGATTGCAAAAATATTCGATACTTAATTGAAGTAACATCCTGAGTCTGAAAAAAATGCACGATTCCACTTCACGATTGATTACGACCATCCTCCACGTATTTCTCCGTGACACTGGTTGATAAGGGAAATTAATTACTCTGAAGTATCTCTGAGCAAAACTACGAAGATAAATAATTACAACTGCAAATCGAAGATCGTTCTCTTCACAGAATGTCTTCCAAGCAACGATTAAGATTAAACAATTTTAATTTTATACGATACATCGAGAATCATGCTGCGCTTAATAGCCACATTAATTTCTGCCTCGAACGTCATTTACCTCGAATTTCATTCGTAAGGGCAAGTCGTGTATGAGAATACTTGTCATAAACATTTTGACCCGTGCTGTTTTCGAATTCGTGGCACGCGATAGACGAGAAACACCGTAGATGCATGTACATACGTAAAACTTCATATACACATATGTACTGGGTGGTCCTGCGGAAAGGAACCTATCCAATTACCCCCTTTTAATTGCCCGCTTTGCGAGCATTCCACGGCCGCTTCGAGGCATGTCCATTTCACATGCAGGTATTCCGGATGCAAATATTCTAGTAGACGTATTAATCCTCGGCGTCTTTCTACCACCTAAAGGGTACATTCGGAATTTTTTTATGTCCCTCCAAACCGACGACGGCTAAGAGCGTTGCTTGTAATAAAAAGCGGGCCCTGACTAAAGCAACCATCGTCGACCGCACTGCCGCCGTTATTTCTAATTATTCTCTTCGTTAACGACCTCGAGACCTTAATTGGGCAACGTGACGATACAAATCGTACTTTCTTCCATACATATGTATGTATGCTTGGCGTATAAAGCCGAGCAAACGCCACGCGATATTAGGAATACCGAATGGGTCCCGTTCGAGGGGGGGCTAAAGAACGTTGCTTTAACAACGAACCAATTATACTTGGTGGCAACGATGATAAAAATTAATATTCTTGAAATTCATGAGGACGATTGGAATTATCATAAATTTTTCAACAAACGGGGACTCGTTTTAACCCCTTGATCTACGATTTCTTTTCTAATGGGGCATGCATTTAGCAAAATAAATTCCTGTAATCAAAAGTTTTCAATGATTTCTGATATTTCGTATAACTGAAGGTAATATTAATAATATAGAAATAATGAGATTGTTTCGTGACCGGCTGATCTTTTAAATATAATAATACTTGAAGGATTTTTTTAAAGGTTTTTTAAATAATAGAGTAAGGGGTTAAAAATACGGTGATATTACTTGAAATTAATTTCATGGAATTCTACTATGGTATGGTTCTTTGATATAAATACATAAATTTTAGTAGGAATTTTCTTTATCAATTATCCATCTAGTTTTGTACTTTAGATCGACGTTTTACGTGTGACGTAATAATTGCATTCCTCCCTTCGTCAACGTGCATCTTTTTGTACGAAATTACGGTAGGGTGATGGAGGCGACTCCGATGGGCACGAATGAACGTAAAACAGTCCAAAGTTTTGGAAGTTCGGTTCTCCTTCGCAATTATTGATCTGATAATAGTCGTAGGGTAACGGGTGCACACGCTCCTCCCATTTAAGTTCGTTACGTGCACGAAATGCACTTTCGAGTTTCCTACGGCTTCGAACTTTTCGGACGAAACAACCGAGTGCACTCCATGTCAACTTAAATAATTAAAACTGTCTGTCTGGCCGTCGCAAGATAACGCGTGATATTTTTTCTCCCAGTAAAAAGCGAGATTGGAGCTGACAGTGCGTAATTCGACCGATCAATTTGTTATATTTCAGGCGGGAAAATTTTGCAAATATGTACCGTGCACATTATACTGCAAATTTTACTCGGATTAAAACTTTAGCCGTTTAATCGCTTCAATTTGAAATGCCATGTAGATATTTCGCCTACTATGTAAAAATATCAACTCAATCATTTTTTGTCAATCGTCATATTTATTCCTCAATATATTTTCTAACTTTTTCTCTGAATAAAAGTTACTGCAACTTTCCCCTGAATTCTAATAGTACAAATTAAATGCAGAATTCTCAGTTCACCGTAGAAAGACTGTCAGCATCGACGTAACGTCATTAACTGCCGAAAACAGTGTCGCAAAGCAGCAAGTAGTAAAGTCCATGACTTTAATTATACGAACAACTAATAAATCAATTTTTCCCCAACAAAGCTCTCGCACAAGCCTGCGTGAAACGCCTCGTAACATTATCATTCCTCCCTCTGGTTTCCCTCTTCGTTCATCGTGTATCCTCTCGTTGGCGTTTATCGCCATTGCGTGCGCCGTGCTACATGACGCTCAGGAATTTTTTAATGGTGTCCCATTGGGCAGAGGTTCGTTAAATTTCACGGAGAAATATGGCTCGTTTTGTCGTACGGCCTACATAGTCGTAAAGTCTCGTCGGATCTTAAATTTTTCCTAATAAGTTATCATCATTAATCCTATCATCTCATTAAAATACCGTTATCTGGGATCATTTAAAATAACAGGTAATTAGCTATCATGGTAAGCAAGTTAGAAGATTATCAGAAAAATATTACAACTTATTGCAGGAAATTTTAGGACGCAAAATCGCTTCGTGTAATTATTTAACGCGTGCCCTCTTTACTGTCATACATGCTAACCGCGTGATTTTGATTAATACTTTACAAGCAATTCTTCTTATCTATTCTTTCAAAATCTCCATACAACAAAACTAACATTTAAACTATATATTACAACAAATCTTAATATTCTATAATTTTCTATTCTACCATAAACAATGAAGAATTAACGTAAAATTTACCCAGATAATTGTATCGTAAATTTTAACGTTTTTAATGTTCCTCCCGCTATAAAAATAGCTTGATTGACATGAAATTATCGCGCTGTTTTCTTTTTCTATCCAAATCAATGATTCCATTTGTCACATCGGAGCAGAATCGAAATTTGTTGAAAACAGCTCAAATTGCCACAGAAACGAAAGAGATGAGATGTTCTCCGACACTTTTATCCGGATTAGTTATAAGTGTGCTCACACCAAAAACCTGAAGATATATTTCGTAATTCGGCTAACCCATTCCCGGATCGTACGTGGATTATTAGGGAGTCGAACCACGAAGCGTTTGTCGAGCGTAAATCATGGCATCGAGACACGAGAGCGCTGCTCATCGTGTCATTGGCCCTGGTTTTATGGCAATAAACTCGAACGTAAATCGTTATCTTTATTGTGCCACGGTTCTCTTTACGCGGCGTGTCTGTAGGGAATTTCGAAATTGTCGTCCCCCAAAAGCGAAACTGCAGCTTCTTTGCTTTCAGTTTGTCGACCGTAACGAAGACGTCGGAAAAATCAACGTCTTCTGACCGCGAGTAAAACAGACAATTTTCTAAAATTCTTAGACAATTTCAAAAGTCTGCAATTATTATTGAATGCAGTCTCGTTAACGCGTTTGAAAAGCTTTTTTTGAAAATTTCAAAGTGATAAGAATTTTGAAAAAATATCATTTAAACATGTTTCAAATAATTTTTGCAAGTTAATTCTTCAATAAAATAATGTTAACCGTAACATAATATTATTTTTAATATATTCTTGATTGCATGAAATAAATAGTATATTCATAGCGAACGAGAAGCGTTGAAATGGAAGCCATTTTAACGCTTCGTGCGAATGACGAGTTTATCTTCAATTTTCTGGCACAAGTACAATCATTTTATTTATAGAATATTAAATCTATATCACGTGAATGTCGCTTTAACGTAGAAATATCGATTTACGGCATTAAAATCTCTCTAAGTAGATTTTTTTTAATAACGATAATTTCTTCTGGTCGTGGAAGCTCAAAGAATAAAAAAGGTATTTACGAGACTGATTCAATTTCGGAATAACTATTTTACCATTGATACGATTGTAATTGACGGCAAGTCTTAGAAACAAGAAGAAAAAAAGGAAGAAATCATTGTAGAACGAGGCTCTAAATTGGACGCGGTTTGGCGGGGATAATATTGATGAAAATGGCGAGGCCGCATTTTTTGTTTTTAAATTGACGGCATGCACGCGAGCGAAGCCGAACGTTCTAGGCAGCTCGTATATGGCGACGGCTCGTGTGAGCGCCCAAGCGACGTCCATAATTAATGATAATTGTTCAACTAGCTTGATGGCTTTAATTAGAGGCAGTTCTGCAATTCCGCGCGGCCAATGTATCTCTTTTTTCAGTCGACTCTCCTTTTTTTTCCTACTGTTTCTATGGCGTTGTTAATATTTCAACGAGCTACTATCGTATGGGTAGATCAAGCTCGCGGAATAAATTTGATGAATTCAAAGGGAAAAGAACGCACCGGCATTAACGTCGTACAGGAATGGCGTACCGACGCCTTCGAAGGTCCATGCTATCTAACAATAAGAATCACGAAAGAATCGTTAATTCTATTGTATCAGAAAAATAATCAACTGTAAACACGTCCGAAACGAATAAAACCATATCGTGAAGATCACTGAAATTTCGAAGGTTGTTAACCCTTTTTAACTCGCGACACTCCGTATCTTATCTCCAGTGGTTATCATACTTTCTAAAAATATTGCGATACGACTAGCACATTGATCCGTACTTGAATTAATCTCAACTTCCTATCATCATAATCTTTCTTACCGGGATGCATCTTACATTTAAGCCGTTCATTAAATTCCCCAAAACACCGAAAAAAAATGTCTCACCCTCTGATGTTTCGTTACGACGATGGTTTAAAGTTGTCCTAATTTACAGCTCGTAAAAGGATTTCTTAGGCACCTCGCACGAAACGTCGTTCTCTTCAGAATTTCTCGAAGAGAAACAACCAACGAATTCCAAGAGATCTTCTCAACGGATATAAAAGTCAAATTGTAGCCCCCCGTGAACAAAGAGAACATTGGAGTTTAGAAACGAGCGGTTCTCCACCAATGTGGTATCACATTTTCGACTTTCGCTTTAATCGACTTACATGCGTCGACGGCGAAGGCACTCCATGTCTCGCACACGTCGGATTATCGGATCTACTAAAATGAAACGTTTACCATGTCGACGTACTTCGAAACGTCTCGGAGCAATAAAAGAAGGGCAAACTCAAAGTCCAAGTTATCGGTCGTCGTCCTCCTTTTTGTCTGATTTTTTCTTTACTCTTCCCTTTCTTACCCCGCCGCTCTCTTTCGAGAATTCCTTCATCTTTGGGCGTTAACACTCGCGAGAGAGAAACCCAGCGCACTCTTCGTACCCCGTGCCATGTGTTTCGAATGAATTTACATGAAGTCCCTACATCGTGTAGCTACGTCACTTTTTGCGCGTGTGCGTACGCTACATACGCCGGCCAGCATGTGGGCAGAGATTCCCTGCAGCGGCAGATGTTGGACCATCTTCCCCGTGTGCCCTTTCGAGACACGAAATGCTCCGCATGATTATACCCTATCTGCCCACCGAGGGCAGGGCCGTATTGTCTTGCCGGATTTCTTCGGCGCCTCCACTCGACCCAATCTCAATGACGTAATCCTCTCACACCTACTTTTTCTCGTCTTTTCCACTGACATTGAAAAAAACGCGCGTTCTTTCAGATCGTTGCTTTTAGATTTTCGATATCATTGTGCTCGTGCTGTTTAACACTAAACGTACCAAGAGGAGTCAAACAACTCCTTTCAAAATTTACTTTAAAATCGTACATTCATTGTTATTTTTGTCCACTTATTTTACTTTCTGTATATGCGTATACTATAGGATTATTAAATATCTTGCTTTCTTATTCTTTGAGTTTATTTTTTAACGAGAAAAATTCTTCGCATATCTAATGTATCACGGGGTATCATTTGTCCCCTTATGGTAAAAATAGGTATATGCAAAGTTTTGGTACATTTAGTGTTAAGATCGTTTTAGATTGATTTTTGAACATGTAAGTGATGCATGTTTTAAGGAGGTTTAAAGTATTCTGATAGAAGGGGGGTAGATGTGTTTTTTAGGTTTGGATAACGTGAAAAGTATTATTATTATGGATAGGGGATTATTTGTAGTTATCATTTTAATGTAATTACTGCTGTGTAAAGTATAGGAGAAATAGGGGGGTGGGATTTTATTATTTGAGAATGTAATTTCATCATTGTGAGCCTAGTAGCAGTTGATTTTTGTATATTTAGATTTTGTTGCTACGACCATTTATCGTGAGAATGACTTAAAGTAAAAGTAATGTAGAAATGCAAAGATTTGTTATCATATTTGTTTCTGGAGCAGTTAAAAATATTGTAAGCGACGTTTCTGCGTGCCTCGATAGACTGTGAAAGACTTTGGGCGGATCGTTTGATGGGGAGTAGCGAAATTTGAGAATTGATAGTTTTGTTATTGATGAAATTGATATCAGTGAGTGCAATCGAGTAATCGATGCAAAGTGGTCGTTACTACTTCGCGTATTTTGCTGTTGCGTGGTGATTTTTGCGATTCGAGTGAAACTCGATGGTTTCTAGTTGAACGAACAACCTGCTACGAAGTTGTGGTTTACGTTCTCACGGAAGTCTGAGTCGAGATTCGTATAAATGAACGTCTTCTTCAACTGAAATTTTATAATATTTCGATATTGGACAAATAATACGACGTAGAAATCTTTTTTCATTTTTGAATTAAGAAAAAAGATATCGAGGCTGGCGAATTAAATTTATCTCACTCCCTATATCGACATTGAGAATTGTATTTAATTTTAAATTGTAAATAGAATTTATATAGGATCACTGTGTAATTATTTCACTGCCAAATTTATATTCAATTTTACCTTACAAAGAGGTCTTACCAAACCGCTTCGAAGAAACATGCACACTTCTTATCGACCTTCACACCTGAAACAAAAATAAGAAAACATATGTTATTTCAATTATTCATTTTTCGCAAAACTGCAAAATATATGTATAAAAATTATGAAAATTATGAAAACAGCGTCGAATATTTTCATCGTGTAACAAAATTTTCCAAAATAAATATTAAAAACGATTTAAATTAAACATTGAACTTATTTATTTCTAAGTAAAAATATGAACTGTTTTTTCTTTAGAGATATACAAAAATAGCGCGCACAATTTCACTCTGGAAGCCTATCAAATAATCATAATGATTACAAAAAGCTGAACGACAACCATGGAATTTCGTGACTCGGTTGTAAATTCACGAATCACAGGAATTACACATATGTTAGGTGAAAACGTAATGATGTAATAACAGCATGAATCGACGAACGATATTTAATTGACAGGTTATACAGCTCCGCGTTAAGTTACGTCCATCGTGATTACCATAAGGAATGCTGCTATTTAAAGTAAATTCGAAGCCATTTTTGCTTCTATTGCGTCATCGGAAAAAGAGTATTATATTCTTAAAAAGGGGTAGACTAAGAGCAGCAAATCTATCAGACAATCAATTTCCACCGGTTAACGTAAATCGTTACCGAAATAAATACAGACAGATATGTGGTTTAAAAATCAATCCTGCGAATTGTAAGCTAAAAAAAAAGAAAGATATATTTAACGTATAAAATCAAGCCGAAAGAGTTACGATTCCAATTTTCTCTCTGATCGAAGAGCATCGCGGTGTTGCATGTAAAATGAATTGAAATCAGTAATATCATAGCCGAACAGAGTCCAGGCAACGTTCTATCTTTCGCATCGAAGCAACATTAGGGGAATTTTTTTATTGTAAATCGATTTCAAGCCAAAACCCAATTTCATGCTCCGTCCAAGATGCGCTTCAGCTTCGCTCTTAGCACATTACGTATTCCAGCTTGCCCCGCCATCTCATATTATTGCTACACTCTTTGTTGTTTCTTTTCTTTTTCTTTTAATTCTCGTCCAGCTTCTCCTTTTTCTTTAGGGTTGGGTTATCAAGCTCCTCGGTAAACCGAGCGTTCATTATAATCGCATCAAGACGAGGAGGATGATGTCGAGAAACAAGGGAGGGAGAAGCGAGAGAGAAAAGGGCACTGGCCACAGATTATTCGATGTAATTTCTTCAACTGAGTGCAACGACCCGACGAATTTCAACTACCGAATTTCCGAATTTCGTGGATTTTCACCGTTCATTAATAGTCATTTAGAAACTTACAAATCTATATTAACATCAAGTTTATATAATTTAATACATAAACATTGAATAATCGAATCGTTGTGAGACTTGAAAGTCTAACGTGTGCATAGTTTCAGCCGAACGGAATTTTCATAATTTTCAGTCACCCCTTTATCTGCACCCCTTAGAATAAATATTACCACGACCGCTTCACCACGTATTATAATATAATGCAAGGGTATACTAATGTATCAGAATCTACGAAGGTTCGTCAGTACCTGCGACAGGAATTCGAAGGTACACAGATGGTTCAACCCTTAACCCTTGAGCGCAGAAATTCAGTCAGCCTTCTGCCGAAGACTGATGGCCCAGGAGCCTATTAATATTCCTTAGACCACGGTGTCCCGTGAGAAAAACTCCTACGGGTATTTTCCCGACTTCTATTAGCATAAGGCGATGATCTTTTCCCTTCTCATGGATTTCATGCTATTAGCATAACCCGAAAAAATTCGTATTGTTGACAGTTCCACTTAATTTTTTACCATTTCGGCTTTCCAGTTAATTTCGGATCGAATAAAAGCATTACAAAATTTCTGGACAATATGAAAATTACATATAACATTTTTTAAAATCAATTGCAGACTTACTTTTTTAATTATATTCACAATCGTTGCAAATATACGAGAGTGTTCTTATTGAGAAGGACAAAAATGTAAAAACGAGAAGGAGAACGTAAGAATCATGCGGATGGAGTTAACGGTTTTCTCATCCCTGGTTTGAAACCCTGGGACGCGTGATTTTCATAAAATTCTCATAAATAATTGCCTTTGGGTTGTCCTTATTTATATACAATATTTATATGCCACGCATGACCTGAAACGTTGTCGACGGAGCCCTCGTAAAAACCTAAGAATTACCTCCGACCTACGGGACTGAAGGGTTGAAAGGTGAAATAAACGATACATCTATGCCACACCTGTAAACCGATGGAATATGTGAACCTTCGACGTCTCCGTTTGACGAGTATCGATTACCATGTATCGGAATGTATTCTCTTTCAAAAACGATCCCATTCGACGAATACAAACTTCACACGCGATATTGTATATGATCAGGATGATCGAAGGGGACAATAGAAACTTTTATCATTTGTACTGACAAGGGAATACGAACTTAATGATAAAATTCGTTAAGATACTACATCGCTTCGATGATAATCCGTGTAAATATGTCGCAGAACGTTGTATAACGTTTAATATTGCGAGGTCAGTCAAATGGGCTATACTTTACTCACGCCTACCATCCATCCATCTCTTTATCCACTTCATAAAGGAAAAAATCACTTTTCAGTCGGTCTACCCACGCAGTAACGACCCTATTAGCTCCCCAAATCGTTCTCTAGATCGCTACTAAATTATCCAATAAACTGCAGTGCCGTTACTCTCATCCAATATCCAGCAGCGGTCATGCACGACACGATTTGGCCTTTCGTCGTGTCAGAAAACATCCCGGAGCGTCTCTTCTCTCGAGTTGAAATATTTTCACCTCTAGTTTCAAAGAGAGGATGGCAAGCACGAGCAGCAACGAAGAGGAAGGAAGAATGGCAAGGGTAGGGAAAAAGTTAGCCTCGAAATCCGAGAGTCGAGATGAAAAGAACGAGAGAAAGAAACGAGAGGGAGACGTTGCGAGGCAGAAGAAAAGTCACGTAGAACTTTTTTCCGGCTGGTGAATTTTTCGAAGCCCTCGATGCTTCGAGAAGAGGGTGAAAAGAGAAGGAAAGAAAGAGAGAGAAAGAGTCGAGGCGAGAGAGTCCCCATCGTCGCGAAATCGACGAGCAAATACTTAAGGCGTAACCTCGTTAAGCTGGCAGCCAGTGGAAAAGCGAGAAAAATCCACTCGAAGCCAGCCTGCAGCAACGACGCCAGGCGACGGTGGCGGCGACGGCGCGGAAAACTCACTTCCGGTCGTTCGACGTCCCTTCGACTGTTTGAAATACGGGATGGGATATCTCGTTGGGATGTTGGTCTCGTGAAAAATGGGTGCACGAATCGCGACGCGAATGCGCGTTAGGAAGTATCGGTCTGTCTTGTGGAAAATCTTTTCACGGTTCAGATTCCTCTTTGAGGAACAAGATGGAACGAAGTCGTACGGAAGTTTTTCTGTAGGATGGGAACTTTTTCGTATTTCGACTGAAACTTCACATAAAATGATTTCTACTATGACTCATCTCAAAGAATTTTCAATCTGGGATTTTATCAAATATAAACGCACTTTTGACTTTATGATTTGTGTCATTTCGAAACCACACGTTGAAGTTAACTTTGTATAATTCAACGTTTCACGAGGATGTATTTGCTCAAGTTCATACAACTTCCAGCCGCGTCAAAACTGTAATTAACAAACGAAATACCGAAGCAACATTACAAAAGGGGTGGCTTTTGAATTGTTCGCGATGCAAGCTGGAATGACAGGCGAAGAGGAAACAGATAAGGAGGGATTGGAATCGAGGAAGAGGGTGCAACTGAAAGGGATACACGTCATGGTAGAAACTAAAGGGAATATAGCGAAATCTTGTCTTCAGTAAGTCACAAATTTCTATACGAGCATCGTGAACAATGCTGCAGAGTACAATCTCGTGTTAATTACACCTAGTTAAGATAAAACGGGATAAGTTGCGATATAAACGGATATCCCTACCATGCGCACCAGGAGTAATTACCTAATTCGGCCATGCGTAATTGACGGTGATTAAAGTGTCATTTTCGCCGAGTGACTGAGACGAGCCGTATTTTCTCTCAAATTTCTCTGAGTGCTGCAAGAGATACATACTGATACGTTGCCTTTCGTCCATTGCTGATCCCTAATTCGTCGAGCTTTCAGTTAGTTTGCTGGCTAGTCGAACATTTTATAAGAGTTGGGATCAAAGGGATGCTCCGTACTTTGCTGACGACTCAAGTTTACTTTTCTCTTTCGAAACTTTTTGAGGTGATGTTTTAGAAATCTAATGTTTCCTTAAACAACGGACACGTGGATTGAATAATTTTTTTAAATATTAGGACGACGGAGATTTTTGCGAGTTTCAGAATTTCTTTTATCTGTTTGCGGAGTTTGTAATTTTGTGGAAGACGAATTCTCAATTGTATTGTACAGTAGAAACCAGAATTATCGTTTGGCGTATTAATAATATTTTTAATATTTCTAATATTTATTTTAAATATTAACAAGTGCCTCTACATTTCTTTAATAGTTGTCAATGTTTGAAAATACAGTCGGCCCTCGACTTTCGCACATAATTGGCCCTTAAAAATGTGTGCGAATGTTGAATGTTCGAAAGTAGAGAGATAGAAGAGAAATATTAAAAATGGTATATTAATGTGATTTCCTTGTGAACTTGAGATACTCTAACATCTAGTAGGTAATACTAGAAACGATATTACAATGGTAGAAAATCCTGGTCAATTTGCGAATGAGTGCGAACTATAGCACTCCGTGGCAGTGACTGCATAGAAACAAATATTTTTTGAAAAAGCGACAAAAATCTTTAAAAAATTGAATTTTTACAAGCGCGAAAAGTAGCAAATTGTTCGAAAGTAGAATGTGCGAAAGTCAAAGACCGCCTGTAGTAAAAATATTTATCTACTTTTACCGTTTAGTTCAAACATATCCATTATTACTTTTCAAGTGTCCACCATTACACTTATCAATTTTACAACTCCATCTATTTACCCCACACAATCCTATCATGAAATCTACCTGATCAGACACATGGGATAAATCTTTCTCAAAATTCCAACCGCCTACTTCAAAATCTCCACTCATTCAGTTTCATTCTCATCGTGATAAACTATATTCGACAAAATGATTTTTCTCCCGAAGCCAACGGCAAGTTTGGAGGATTAGTCCAAAGAAAGTCCTGAGGTTTCGAATGAATCAAGTAGAAGGGTTGCGTGGGTCCACGACTAGAAATATTCGGCGCTGGCTTTGTACCAGGCCGCTGCACAAGACGGCCCCAAAGAAGAAAGAAAAAGACGAAACTAACAGAAAGAGAGAGAGAAAGAGAGAAACAGGAAAGAAAGATGCAGGTAGAGAAGGACCGAAAGAGAGAAGAAAAAGGAGACGAACGAAAGCAGGCAGGCAGGCCACGTTACAGCAGCAACGACTGAAGATATCAATCAACGGGCGCATTGTGCTCAGGGATAATTTGACGCGCGGCTGAAAGGGCCAGATCTCAAATTCCACGATCGGATAATGGCCCCTATAAGGCCTCAGGGAGGTAAAACCTTCAGGGTTATGTGCCGAACCGCAGCCTCTACGGGACCGTCGTTTCTCTATCGCGCCAAAAAGACCTCCCTCCGATTGTTTTCTCCGTTGAGCTTTTATTTTTCGATGCAACGGAACGTTCGTGCTTTTTGAAAGTACAACGTTTCGAGGGTAGAATTGCGTATCAATCGGTATCGATTTCGTTCGCGCGATGCTATATAACCGACATGAAATTCGAAGTTTACATCACACCAGAAATTTCGCAATTTTTCACAGGCATTCTTCTAACGGTGAATTCACTCGTGTTTCATTTCGTCAATTTTTTAGAGGATTTTTTTTCATACGATTTATCCTCCCTTTGGAAGTAAATCGAGCAATTTCGGAACAAGTGACTAACGCGTCGAGCATCCGACGGCTGATAGTTACAAACGTACAATTCTAGAATGAAAGCTGTTTATTTTATCGTGAGGATATCATAGTTGTTTTCTACGATTTCTCAATAACTCTTTGAAAATCTCTTTCTAATTTAACGAAGAAGATGCATGGGCGTTTGCTAGAAATCGCGCGATCTGGACGGAGACGTTTTAATATTCATGTTTAATGGAAGAAGCTTTACGATCTTCTCGTGTGATTTCGAAACAGCTTGGCGATAAATTACGGAACACCTTAGTTTTGTCCTACCGATAAAAAGAAAATGTACGAATACGCTCAAGATACTTTGCGCGCGACGTTGCGGGGAATCTTGACAATATAATTTATTATACCGATACGCGTCTCTAACTACACGATCGCGTGTGATTAATATTCTTCCTCGTACTTCTTTTAACGCGATCCGTACAGCTACCGATTTTTTTTTCGTTTTCGTTGTATTTACTCGATCGTTAAATATGTTCATCGACGAGCAAGTATTTTTACACGCAACCGGATCGTTCCTTCCAAAGATATGGAATTTTAAAAGAAACTAATTTCCATTTTATGGATATAATTCGTCCAGAGAACAGAGAAATGAAATTTCTAAGGATGGATTCAATGATAGATTTTAAACTACCATTTGCGAGTGTTACAGCTTCGTTGGGTGACAAAGATCTCTTCGAAAATTCTCTCGAGGGGTATTCGAAAAGACACGCGTCTTCAAAACATCCGATTTTCACTCTTTGTACTGAGAAATTCAATGGACCACTTGACTTCCCGATTCTCCTAAATGCGGGATTAAGAGGCCCAAAAGAGCGCCCCGCGTTTCTCAGGCTGTCGTTATTCCAACGATACAATACGACCCCGAGGGTGCAGCTACCTGAACACGTTCTAGCACGTGCTATTCTTTATTTCGGCCGGTTTACAACGAAATTTTCCAAACTCCGATCAACCCTAACGTTGGGACACGCGAAACACTTTGGTTGCTCCACAGGTGGACTCTTCTCAAGCTACACTTTAGGAAGAGATTTGCGGTCAGTCTGTTTGCCTAACAGGTGGATCTATTCCACTACCGATGATTACCCTGAGAACTGTTTGTCGAGTCCACCCTTGCAACTGACACCAAAGTCCTTTAGGGAGTTCGAACTAGTCCAGATTTGTCTGAACAAATTTGCCGAGTGCTTAGATCGTCGTGGAGCTCATGGTCGACAACGAAATGCGTCTACTGTTCACGGTAACGATCCTAAAGCTCTGAGAAACTTTGGAGCATTGACGAGGAACGCTTTATCGTTTTACGCGCACTGATCTGACAGACACTCGAGATTGATCAGAAAGTTATTTGTCGAATGAATTCATTCCTTGTAACATGATTAAACGCAAACTTTGTAAACGATACGAGTTACATTTGAGTAAAAATTAATTTTTTTTTTGGGTGGAAATTATTCTTGAGATATGATTTTAATAGGACAAAGATAATTGGTAAATAATATTGGGATATAGATAGAAGGATATTTTAATGAATTGTAAAAGATATGATAACTTATAAAAGTAAGATACACGAATTCTACGATTGGAGCAGATACTCTGCAATAGAGATTTTGACCAGATTTCATATATTCGTGATAATATATTTGCCGACAGGATAAGGAAGCGGGAAAGAAAGTAGATGAAGATAATTTTCTAAAACGAAATTGCAAAACCGTTTTGGTAGTTGCACAAATTAATTCAAGCGAGCACTTCTCGCCGTAGTGAATAGTTACTTGAAACTTTATTCAAAGAAACGAAGATAACTCTTACCTCACTGGTTCGTCGATTATTCGATGACCTTGCAGCGGACGAGCCGTCGGCGGATAACACGTCCACGTAAACTTCTCTTCGCTCAACGTGGACTAGCGATACAACGATAGTCAGAAATGTTGTGCAGTTTTCTCCCCACTTATACCACACATTTTATGTTTTACACTTTCTTGCACTCGGTGATGGCTCGGTGCGAAAGTCGTTTATCGTCCATTCGGTCGTAGGAAGGAGATATAGTTATCTTCGTTTGACGTTCATCGCCGTTACATAACGATCAAGCAGCACCACATATTTCATCGTGAGGAAATACATTAGGTAGCAGCACCCACATTATTATTATTTTTTTTAATTTACGCAATGGACAGTGCAAATAATATGTCTGTTAATTTCCCCTTGTTAGTCACCTTTCTCGTCGCGGTTCTTACAAAGGGAACGTCTATACGTGAAATGAGCATATTGTTCGCGCGAATCGGAGCACCACGTGGCCCAACGCGAAGTTGCACAAACTACTCAACAATTAGCCAGAATTCTTTGGAAATCTCACTAGAGTCGATATTATTTCACCGGTATAGATATTGTATCGGTAAAACAATGTCTTCATGGTAGTACGAATGATTTCAATAGATGAAAACCTTTTCACGGGCTGTTCGATGATCATGTGTGAAGTGATGTTGGGAACTTCCCAATATCCGATCTCTTCTGAAATCTTCCACGGTTCGAAATGCTCTGGCAAATGTCATCTCCAGAGATTTCAACCGGAAAGGTCGATTGCTCCGAAAGATTTTTCGTAACATCTGTTAGCCATAGTGCGGCTTGTTTCGTAGAGCGGTGTTTGAAGTTTCCTTTTAAACTGTTGCCATATCGTTTCGCAACGAGGTCTGGCTAACATCGGGAAATGATCAGAGGAAAGTTCGTTTCACTTCCAATACTGATCCTCGTTTATCTTCCATTCCAACGAGAGTAGCCAAATCATTGCTGATTTCTAGTATTATATTCTTCTCAAGTATTTCACTCGAATATACGTTGTTGTTCCGTACGGATCGAGTCGGTATACGATTATCAGACACGATTTGGCAAATCCATCTCAAACGCGATTCTTGAGGTTTCCCAGATGCTGATAACTGTGTCGTGTCCAGGAAGGGACAAGCAGAGGGAGATTGAGTATAGATGAAGAGAGACTGCCCAGGAAGGTTCACACTGCCCGGCGGTCTGATCGCTGACGACTGAACGCCGTGGTAGCGTTTCGCCGCGTAGTAAGCCGGCTCTCGCCCCGCCATCGGCCTCTCTTCTTCTGCCTCTCCACGAGGAGCGAGCGAGAGAGAGATAAACGATCGAAAGAAACGAATAAAGAGAGAGGGCTTTGGAGGGAAAGAGAGAGAGTGAGTGAGAGACACCCGTCCTTTTCGACCCACTCTGACGTTCTGCGCGTCCTAAGAGTACCGTGCCCCCGTCCTCGTAGTCGGCTCTGCATTTGCCCCCACTGTGTTGCTTTTCGGTCTCTGCCCCTCTTCAATTCCCCCACTCTGATGATTCTTCCCCCACCTTGTCGACGAATTCCCCCACTCTGTTGACGAATTCCCCCACCATTCGTTTCTTCCCCCACCAAAGAGGTCAAAGCTTCAAACGATCGCCACGGGGCGGCACCAGCATCCAAACTCTCGAACGGAACACCGTTTGAGCGTGGCGGGCAACAAAGATCCCGTCGGTTAGCGCCGTTATGTGGGAGAAAACGGCCTCCACTGGTTGGTGGAAGGGGAGTGGTAACTGTGGGGGTGAGACGGCACTTTCCCCTCTCGACGTACCGGTATCCACTTCCCCTCTGTCTTCATCGCTCCTCCTCCACCCCCACCGAACCGGCACGTGTTCCGTTTTGCTCGGTCTCGTGTAGACGACAACCGATCTGTCCTTGTCTTCCTTCGTACGATGCGTGGTGGAAAATTCATGGTAGGGGTGAAAGATGAGTGGGGGGATGCGAATTTACGTAGGTAGGGAGCAGAAGGACTTGGTAATGTAACCAGCACGCGTCACGCGCTCTTCACGCTGCGACTATACTACTTTTGGAGACAAAAGATCCACGATTTTAGAAAATGCTGAATGTTTCTCTTGGTATCGTTATGAATGTTGTGACTTTTCTCTCTTGAAGGATTTAATTGTTAAACTTTGATGGATGAGATAGAGAATGGAACTTCCTGGTTCGATGAAATAAATGAGTTTTCACTTTTGGAGCGATGTCTTCGCAGAGTTGTGAAAACAGGAAGAGAGGACGTTGACGTTGAGTTACGAGATTTAAGAATCTTTTCGAGCTGTTACTTTCACTTGTTAATTGCAATTTTTAGATCGAGATCTTACGGAATTTTAAGAATATTCATCACATAAAATTACATTACGATTTAAAGGAAATAAATGGTTTTATTGCATTATCCCAATTGGAACATTGATGGAGTGGTCTTGCGTCTTGATTTTTCAAATATATGCAATCACTTGCTGTTACGTAGTAATAGCGCGAAATTTTAATTCACTCGGTAGTTTTGTTTAAAAAACTATTACCGCGCGTTGAAAAAACATCTCCGTATCTAGTTGACATGAAATTCGAAATCTATTCAATCTAATTCAACATCTCAAACTGTACATTTTTATAATCTCTGCCACTATAAAAAACTGTCTCACAGACAAAACGAGAATGTTGTAACACACATTCTACATCGACGATATCAAACGTTATTGTCTCGCATAAAAAAGTCCCTATTTAATTGAATTCGAGAGGTTACAAGGCTGTTGGGCACTACTGTTGTCACTCGAGCACGTGATCCCAAGCAACTTTAATCACGGTACCCGTACAATATCATTCTTCTCTACATAGTCCTCCACACACCGTCGAAGTGCATGACAAGTTTGTTTATACGAACCAAAGAAACTTTGAACATTCTTGAGTGCATCAAGCCATCCAAACGTCTTTGCAGAAACTCTTCTTCCGACACTGCTTCCGCCTCGCGATCGCGAAAACGATAATCATCATCACGATCCTGGAGTGCCTAACTGGAGAACACTTTGGTCACTTTGAACCTCACGTACACTTTACCCCCCTTAAGGTCATCGCGAAGATCACCGACTTAAAACGTTCCTACAGGGTTCACGACGGTAACGAAAGTGCAAGAAAGAACGTGCATATCCAACATGAGACAGTGTGTCTCGAGAGAGGGTTGGCACGCGTTGAACTGGCTGATGTCGAGCTCGATCGGTCTGCCCGGAGCAGGCAAGTTTCCCCTTCGCCACTTTCCCTGCACGCACCCCCCTTCCTCGCTTGTCCCACCAAACGCTTCTCCACGATATATGCGTTTTCCCCTTCATCCCTTCCTAGTCGTCGCGATAGCTATATCTCGCTCTCCTCCCCCGTTGTAGTTCGTAGAATTCCGGAATTCCGCGCGTTCGTAGCTCCACCTCCCCTCTCACGAAGCGCGAAATCTTTTTTTAAACCCCGCCTAACAGTGCAGCCAAGTGAGAGGGAGCGGGGGAGAGAAAAAAAGCCGAGCAGGCGCGAGCCACTCAGCCTTTTTCCCACTTTTTACGCGGTACGAACACGTTGCATGGCGAAACTCCGCCCCCTTTCAACGGGCTCCCCCATCCAAGCTTTTCCGCCGCCAGAGATTTTCCGGAGAGTATGGCTCTTCGGTTTCTAAGAAACGGGAAGGAGTCGAGACGCTGGCCACCAGTTAGCGCTACCGACATTTGACGAGACCTGTAGTTCCCCTTCAATAGGGGTTGTTTTGACTTTTCATCCCTTAGAATCTGCGTTTTGAAAAACACGCTGGTACAGTAAAATAAATGATGAATTTTGCAGTTTACAAAGGGAGTTACAATCTGAAAGTGTTGAATATTGCAAGCGATGGAGTATAAAATATTATTATAAAATGTTATAATTAATTATCAAGATATATATTATTGTGTGTTAGAGGAATTAAATGAATAATGGTTTCTATCTTGTATAATAGCACGGTAGAAGTAGGTAAATGTGATAATGTGGAGAACGCTAAATAGTTAAGAGTTCAAAGTACGGTTCCTAAAGTTACTAGACTGACCTTTGACTGGATATATATAAGTTTCTAACGTAATGAAGTTACTTGGTTTGAAGTATGGAGTAAGGAAGTATGGAGACTCTCCGCACCGTCTACTTCTATCATATCAGCCTTCGAAACCTGTATTCGGCGAATGACAAACGAAAACTAAACATTTATTTCTTCGTTAAGTGTATTTTCGACCAGCCACGCATCCCAAAATTGAAAATATCTGAGGTCATTGAATATCTTTGTCCGTCCGACGAATCGGAGCAAATGACTTGTCAAGTGACTTCTTTTGGTGGACCAATAATATCTACTTGAAGTTTAGGGGTGCGTCTAGGAACTTTCCAGCAGTTTCTTACGTTGATAAAAAGGCGATCTGCGCGTTTCTGGTTATCGACGTCACATTCGATTAATTCCCTAGACTGAACGATGGCGACATCTCTCGACGGGATGTTTTTGAACAAACGCCACCCCTTATAGACACTTCCAATTTGTGACTTTGAGAAAAAATAAATTTCAACCAGGAATATTTTGTATTATTGATTTCTGGTTTACTAATCTGATCCTTTGCATGAACACTGTTCTCCTTATTTGTTTAAAATGGCAATTTAATCAAAATTTAAAAGTGTTCAATCCAGATTAACTATCTCGGTGCTGTTATTTAATACTCTACGCCACTTAGAATTTGATAGAACAATATTGACTTAAATCATGTTTCTATTATTTTATAATAAAATTTCTTTATGGTTACAATAGAATGATAGGTTCTCTTTCACTCTCCTTTATTTTTTCACTCCATCAGCGTGATAACTATTTAGACCTTCCATTTGTTAAAAACCCATAAAGTTAAAATCATCTTTACGATGCACGCAATGGCACTTACAGTTGAAAGTGCATGAAAACTCAACGACCTTGCCAGAAGGGCACTATTATCCCTGTCGGTACAATAATCTTTCCTTTTCACTCTCCAACGCCGATAAAGCAGCCTTCTACCCATTCAGATTTCCAACTGATTAACATGTAATTCGTACGAACGCACCCCCTGATGGCGCACGATGGTATAATTTGCACGAATGTCCTCCCGTTCTTTGCATACATACGGAGAAAAGTTACAACGATTAGAAACAGCCACTGAACATACCGAATAATAAAATAATAATAAAAATACATGGTAAATAACAATTTCCTATATTTATATTCCCTGTGTAATATCTGAAGATTTACAAAACACTGTAAAATCGCGCTTTAAGTAGATCAAGACGACCACGATCAGACGGACCGCGCACATATCCAACTATTCGCTGGAAATTTGTACGACAGCTTTCCTTTCAATTAATGGCAGTAAACATTGCACTGCTAGAAAAGGAATTCTTCCATATCAGCGTACAAGTTACTCGCATCTGTCGGTGGTAGTAAGATCACATTGGAATTCGAGCAAAGTAATGCGCGGTATGTGCGTGGCTGTGTAACGCATAAGTGACCACCGGTACGGTGATAATTATGACGCTGCTACCGATAACGATCTTCTGGTTTGTCGGCAATAATTATGCGTGTGGAAGTATGGCGGCTGTTTCTACTCGAAAGAAAAAGGGAAAAGAGGGGCACAGTAACGTGTTTCCGGCAACGAAGAATACAACGGCAATTAACAAAGGCACCGACAAAAGAATCGCTGGGATGGCTGAAAAATTTTGATGGAATTCCAAGAAAATGGAGAAAACAATCGACAGGAGAAGCATTTATATCGTTGGCTTTCACTGGAAGGTATTTGTGCAGTGAAAATTATGTTGTTTAATTTGCTTCAGAGGGAAATGCGGACAGTTGATATTTCGTAGGGATTTGAAATATTTGTATTGATTTATTAAGATTGTTAAATAAACTTCGAAACGATTTATCCGTACTTTCATGATCGTTACACTTGCTTTTGATCGTTACTTTGCTCGGTAACGACATAACGAGCTATTTTTTGTATGACTCCTCGTTTCGAAGCGTGAAATTAGTAGCCATTTACCCTTCCACGGAATTCTTTATTCTTTTCTTATCTTCCTTCAGGTGCAACTTTTTATGTTCGACGGAATAATTAAACGAAGAAAAAATTTGTTGGGATTCTTTAAAGGAGAAAAAATACATGTAACACCTGTATGAAATAAATACAAGAAGACGATCTGAGTTCGTTGAATCTCCAAAATAATACCATATCAATTTTTATTCTTCCTATTTCACTTAAAATTCGGATTCAGCGACAATCCATCAACTAACGCCAATATTATAGAACAACTTCAATGCATTATTTCCCCTCAATTTTTTGCTAAACGACATTAGGACAAAATAAGTTATAAAACTTGTTACAAATTTATTCAAATTAATTTCTCTTCACATAAACATGATTTCCAATGACCATAAATCGAAATTTCTCAAATGAACCCCAAACTGTAATCCAATTCAAAGTAACTCAAGAACTCTTCAAAATTCTATTACCAAAGTGAGTTAATTCTACTTCGCCAATAAAAATCGATTTTCAAATCCAGACAATGAATTAAGTACCAAAAAAAATCCTCACATTACGTAACATCTACACTCTTCCATCAACGTAATGAACGCTCGTGCAACTGGGATTACGAATCAGCGTGCGCATAGCGGTATCTTTAGACGAGTTGAACAGAATAAAAGCAACACGTATATGCGTCTGCGAGCAAGCGATTTGTACCTCGGAGTGCAAAGGGTTAACGATATGAGACAATAACTCGATCAATCATCATGAGCGCGATCACTGCAACGAATGGAAGAAACAGAGTTCCTATCTCAATAAGAGATTAATGTAACGACGCGAGTCTTAATGCCCGGCTATCTAACGACGTGTGCAACGCGTTGTTCCACTTGAGAACGGTATCACAATATCAAACGATGACGTTGCCATTCCACGCACACACGTCGGATTATGGATAGTCGACGGCCTAGCCGTGGCATTCGAAAGCCCGGAAGACTAATTCGACCTAATGACAAGGGCTTAAAGGTACGATCCGACGGCCTGATTGAACGCCGACGGCGTTTCGCAATACCTGGAAGCCCATTGGACGCTCGGCACCCTGCTGAGGCGACGTCGCATGGAATCGGCCGTGTAACAGCCGACGGATTACGCCGGCAGGCCTGTCGGCGGCCGTAATTGATTTCGTTTAAACGGCTAAGTACGACGTTTCTCGCGCACCCTAACAGCTACGTCACTGGCCGCTGAATAAACTGAAAGTCGGAATCGAAATACCTCATGACTCTTCCTTTTTTTCTTCGGTCATTCGAGCTGCCTCTGATCCGATTACCCAATTTGCATCGACGAGGAACTGGGAGGTTCTGTCGAGTTAAAGTCAGCCGGTAATTTTAACAGCTCCTCCCAAATCACCTTCCGTTTAACTTCGTTCCTCCGTGTTTTATTCCTTTTTATTGCCGATTACTGTACATCGGTTTTATTGCTGAGATTTTTACTCTTTTGGCCGAAACGATTGATCTTGGCTCTTTTAAGAGTTACAAAGTCAGAGTGAAGATTAACGTCGATCATTTCGTATTCTTGGTACTTTCGTTGGAGAACGTTGAACACATACGGGTTATGGAAAATGGCTTGTCATTTATGGACACTGTATATAAATGTGTACGAGATGGAAGTAAATATACATATGTTAACGTTCAGAATGGGGATTATGGACCAATACGTGTATGGAGAAATTCAGAGGTAAAATCAAGCCAAGTCATCCGGTAGTATTGCAATTTTAAAGTGTTTATAGTAAGGATTTAGAAGAGCTTAACTCCATGGGACTTCAGATATTTAGCCTCCACGATACATAGGTAATAGCCATACCATGGGCTATTTTGATTCTTATACCGTGTTACTATGGAAGGGTTGACAATATTGTATTCATCCCGTATGATTGATTAAAAGTTCTTACAAATCAAATAAAAAATATTTGAATCCATAGGATATTTTCTCAACACACAACTCGAAAGTCAGCGGTTAAGTCGAATAGATCTAGCGATAGGAAGTCAAATGCACTTGAGAATCATTGCTCGTTACGATGCCCACGGAAAAAGGCGCGAAGGGAAAAGCCATAAGATAAGATCGATAAAACGAGATAGAAAGGCTTGGACGAAACGGACACACCTGGGTGTTGATAAAACATCCAAGGAAAGTTACGTAATCAGGGGAGAGGGGGAATCCTCGGACACGATTCTTACGGGACGTAACTAATTTCTTATTAAACACGCTAAGCGAGAGTTGCACGAGTTGCGTGCACGCATCGCGTGGGCGGCGGTGCAACGAGGGAAACAGGACGTACTGTCGTACATTAGAGAACGAAATGGTGTTTACGGTCGTCGTAAGTGATAAATAATCCGGCTCATGATGTTCACCGACAATTTCGCCACCTACGGTGCTCGTCTTTTCATATAATTGTTATGTTCCTAGCGAATGGTCGTTGCTTCTCGTTGGATGGAAAGGTCAGTCAGGAAATATAAAAGGTGAATTAAACATTGCATTGTCATGCACTGCACGGATAGACTTTATATCTTTCTTGATACTTCGTACGTTTGATAATAATTCCGAGGTAGTTCATAAAACGTAGTCGTTGAAGTTAATTAGATCTATGGGTCCTTTGGGAGAAGCGTGTTTTGTTCGAAGTTTGCGAATTACATTTTTATGACTGATAACTTGGGAATCGTAAATGTTGCATTTTCATTAAAATTTCATATATTGGAATGAAGACTAATTAATCCGATTTTTAGTAGTAGCGTAGAATAATGATAAATGCAGAATTGGTTAATGAATTTTGAATTTTCTGAATTACTGCGAGATATTATTATTAACACTAGATTTATGGCTGTTAAATTTACCATAGTTCCATATATTAAATAAGTGCTTTGAAGAAAGATAGATCAAGTGACAAAAAATAGGTGTGAAATATCTATAGCACTGCTTCTCTATAAATTTAAAAAATATTTTTAGAAAACGAGAATCTCACGGTTGCCATAAATCTGCTGCTAAATCGCATTAGGAATAAAAAAGAAACAAGAAAAGACGGTTAGCACTTAACAATTTCGGAAGAATTAACTTTTTCTATGATCTATACCTAAACGATGCCCGAATGAAAAGTCAACCTGCCGTAAAGGTTGGTCACGCCTTAGAGCATCTTTTGTGTCACGAGAGATCGGCTTTCCCTCGGATTATGGGATCTCGAGTACTTTTTTCCTCTTCCTTACACCTGTATCCCTGTTCACGCGGTCTCTGCAAACTCTCCACGGTTCGGTTACAGGATGTGTGTTCAGGACGGTTTTCCAGATACCTGGATCTACCTGAAACCTGCCCCTTGGCAAGTTCCATCGGGGAGCCGGCTTTGCATAGCCAGTAATGTCTTTCGAGTGTGTGCCACTTTTGATGACTTCAAATGTTAATTCGGAAAAATACTGTGTACAGTACTCCTTCAAATAATCAAAATAAAACGTCCAAGTATTGTGCCTTTAAATCGTCTGTGATGAATGTAAAAATTGCTACAAGTAGTATCGTAATAATTCTTCAAATAAATTGCAATGACAATTGAAATTATACTCAAACTAATGCGTGAATTGTTCCGACAGTGATTTTCCAATTTCAAGGATATAAGTTTCAAGCCATATTATGAAGGTGGCCGAAATTTGAAAAGACAGGGGAAGAGGAAGCCTCTGTATATTTAGAATCTTTGATTTTTTAACTTATGAACACTGATATAAGTTAATTTTTTTCCAAAAAGTCCTAAGTGTTTGAGAAATCTTAGAAGGCAATACACTTTAGTTTGTATCACGTGCTAATAGTAAAAATGATTCTAAACTTGAACAACACTTAAAGTGTCCACTAATATTTCCTAGATCTACAAGCAACTATTTTTACTAAAGAAAAACGAACATACAATGTCATATAAAAATTCGTCTTGTAATGCGTGCAATTGCGATGTCGATAAAGAACATTATCGCAATGGTATGCTCGAAACGATATGGTACATTTTTTTAACAATTCAGCACAACAAATACGTATTCCATCCGTCATCCTCGTTCAATAAAAAGGTATGAAGTGCGTAACAGTCATTCATTTGTCTTCTGCCAAGACATAAGTGAGTATCTACCTAATTACACGTTATTGGTTAATAATAGCGATGATTACCACACGAATTACATCAGACAGGAGAACGTGCAGTTACGCTCTAACAGAGGCTTCAATTGTATTCACTGTGAGAATACACGGGTGTATCTATTCATCTTGCACCCGAGACTCGCGGATTAATCATTAGTGTTTCCCAGCTAGTTTTATAGAGATAATACCATTAAAGCGTTGAATAATAACACTGTCGGTCGATCTTTATCACGTGTATCATCCAGCACGCAAAACGCGTGTAAATTCTACCCGGCTCGCGGAAAACACTCTACGCATATAAATTTCGGGGTCGTTAACTTTATGACGGATTCGTCTCGTATGATATTTGACTAACGAATTAACACATACTCGTCAAACAATTTAAATGAAATTATTTACCGCATTAGCGTCTATTTGGAATAACTTTCTTAATCCTACGTATTCGGAATTGCTCAATATTTGAGCCAGCAAGTTTGCGTGCAACTTGTGATAAAAATTAGTTTAAAGTAATTTCGAAATCTTCGCAGATAATGTTAAACGAAACACGTAGGCTTCATGAGTTACGTATAATACAAAGTATGTTTCTGATTTATCGCGTTGGTACGAATTAATACTAATAGTATTATAATAGTATATTAAATGTATGTTACAAGTTAATTGATTATTTATCTCGTGTGGAAGAATTTTAGTTTTAGTTTCAGTCAATTCGCGTTCTACAAATTATTCCCTCAAATTCGAAATAAACCATATATACAAATCCTGCATTTCAATATTAACACTAGATCTACTGGCGCTAAATCTCTTATTCTTCAATATAATAAACAATTACTTTGAAAAAAAGCGGGATCAATTGGCAAAGTAAATGATCAATTAACCCCTTGCCCTACAACGCGTGACACCCGTGACACGGTGAACGGAACAGGCAATTTCAAAGTCCTCCAAAAACCACTAAATTGATCTCAGTTATCCACAAGATGTTGAAATTATTTCTTTATCAGTAATATTGCGTTAAGTTATATATTATGTCAGATAATATAATATAATATATTAAGTCATTGATAATTTTTTATTTTACCAATTAATTCTAAATGCTACACATTCAGTCAGGAAAGAAATCTCAGAGCAAGGACTTAAGTAATTCATGTATTATAAAATACACATGAAACATCAACCCTATCGCTTCCCTATAAATTTGAAAAAATATTTATAAAAAAAGTGGTAATCCGACGATTTTACAGGTTTCGCAGATCAATTGTTAAAAAACTGCTCATCGTACATATTGAAAGCATACATACCAGTACGGAAACTGTTTCGAGGCCGATAACTCCTTCGTCCCCAAAAGAAACACCGATACATCGTACCACGTGGATCACGCATGCATCGCCAGCAACAGTGCAACGCAGCTGACACAAAACTAACCTGCACCCCGTAGATGCGAGCTTCCCTGTACTTTTTCCTCCCTCTCCCCTTCTCCCTTTCTCCTTCCCTCTCGTTTTCTACCTTTCTCACTCTTTCTTTCCACGATACGCGCACACATGCACGCACCCACACGAAAGATGAAAAAAAAAATTCCCTCCTGTCCCCCTTTTCCCGACAGCCTCTCGTCCGGCAACGGGAGAATGGAGAGGCAACACCGAAACCGGCCCCCGGAAACTTATCTTAGGTAGCTAAAGCTCCTCCGAGTCGACTTCTCGACGTATAATCTAATACGGTGCACTCTAGACCGATAGATAGAGAAGGTGTCGAGAGAGAAGGGGATAACAGGGGAGAGGGAACACGATAGCGTTTGAATATCACAGAAAAGACTTTCGACTATTTTCTGTCGCACCAGTCTCATTTATTTTTATTTTTTATAAATGTTTAATATCTATGTATTTACCTTTCTCTCCGTAATTATATCATGAATCGATAATGTATGATGGAAAATGAAAATGTAATTGTGCACCTTTCGAATTCAAGTTTTCCAAGTTTAAAACGGTGACATGTTTATTATAGAATCGAGAGAAGGAAGAATTCATGTAACGTGGAGAGATAATTGACCGAGAGATACAGGTGCTACTGAAAAGTAACCCGTATTTAGAAGTAGTTCATTAAAATTCCAATGAGTGCATTCCTTTTGAGAAGGCACGGTGTAATGGAAATCAGTTGATTCTGGTAAATCTATCGAATTCGGTAACTACCCCCTTAGGTAATTGAATATCTTTGCTTCGATTGTCGAATAACAATTTCCCTGACTCATGGGAAAATTCGTACGATTCTGTCGGACGAAATTCTTGGATAGTTTACGAGACATTAGAATGCCTCGCCCGGAGTCCACGAGTAAACGTTTCCTGTGAAATGTTCATATTTCATGGGTGGGCGAGAGGAAGGTCTGAAAATAACGAGAGAAAAGCAATACGCAGAGAGCAAACGCTTTGGCGATCATGATCGTAAAATGTGTCGTTCGTTAAACTTTTATCGATACGTCAGAATCGTCATCGTAACATGGAATTTCTAGCGTATTACCGAGAAACATTGGTAATGGCTCTTCTCTCGCGTCCCTGGAATAATTCTGTTATTTCCTCTTGGATTTCTAACCGTTTCCAATAAGCCAACAAAGAATTGAATAGAATTATATAAATTATTGTTACCGATATACATTTGCGATCATGGAGAAAGCACGATATACAACTTTACGGTTAATTTATTTCTAAGTATCGATAAAACATTCTTCAAAGTTTACCGGAAATTGTGCAAACCTGTAGCTAGTAATGGTAAATTTTTACCTGAATAATGACAAAATTATAGTCAGACATCACATGGCAAATCTCGACCAGTTGTAATAAATTTTTTTATTGGAATTTATAGAAATATTTATCGAGATTAATTAACCGAGACATTTCCACGAACATCTTGCAAGTTCGAAGTAGAACGAAGATGGCGTAGCACGCATACCGGAAACACGAAGGAGTCGTTACCGTATACGAGCAGCTATCGCGAACAGCATACAAACAACGCCACGGAAATGTCCCTTACGTACGATTCATCGTCTTTTTTCTCCTCTTCCTCTCTTCTCTTTCTCCTCGTTCATCGCAGCCCTCCTCTCTGTTCACCCAGCTACTACCGGCTCCGATCGTAAAAGTTCAGTTAACAGCAGTGCTTGGCAGAACGATCGACGATTTCGAGACGACGGAAGAACCCTCCAACGACCGGAAAACGATTCGAGACCTTATCGGTCCAACCTGTCCACGATCGTCTATTCTTACCCCTTTTCGTTCTCAAGCAGTCTCCTTAATTGGCGAAATTTTTCCATTGTACGTAGAAACCAAATCTATCGATTGTAAGAACATTTCCCCGTTCTACAAGACTTTTAGTATTATTCCTTAAACTTCCTTCGTATTCTTTTGTTTCACATTATTCTTAAAATAAGTACAGTATATATCGTTAAAGAAGCATTGTGAATCGAAGGTCTTTTATTCAATTTGTCAATTGGTTCTCGAACAATCGATTATACTTTTCCACGGTGAGAAAAACCTTCGAAATTGATCGAATAGTTGACGCCGACGTCTTCGTAACTCTGGATTCTTTATTCAAGAAGCCTTTCGTGATTCTTGAAAAAAAAGACTCCAATCTCAAAGGAGATCTTGGTGCGCAGAGGATCGTGGTAGTCGGATGGAAGAAAAAGGTACGGCGGTCGACCGACGTGGCTCGAGATTTAAGAGGCTTAGTGCTTCGTGGAGTCGTAGCTGCTAGAATGCATAAACTTCGTTTTATGGGGCCCCTTTTTCTCTAGGGGCCGGGCCCCGAAATTGGAGAGTGTTCACTCATCTAGAGAGGGTTGTAGATTCCAGATACCAGAGGAATAGGGTTACTGGTCCGAGGCTAGCAGGTGGATACCGACCGTACTATGTGAATCCTTTTCACGTAACGGGTGTCGGAAGTGTAATAAAGCGAAAATTCTTCAGACTTTATTCCGCTATTAATTTTCACCTGCGCCTTATACGTCTTATAGCCAATATAACGAAATTAGAATCTTATATAGTTATCGATAAATATACCAACGCATAAATATTAAAATATGTGTAAATATTCTTACCAATGCTGGTAAGAAAAATTTTACCACTGATCACTTTTCCTTCTCGTTACGTGTAGTGCATAAAAATTCTGTTTTTCTCTTACAATTGTTAAAACTTTACCGACCGGTAGCATATTGATAGGCTATTAACTTATTAATCGGTTGACGCGGCAATTAATAAATTGATATCTATTATTGCGTTTTACTGTTCCACGGACTCAGTAACGATAATTTTTCATTTTCGAAGAGATGTCGATATCAGGGAAGTATTTGCGGCCAAGCGACCGGACAGAAGTGTGTAAGATGTTTTAACTCTTTGAGGACGACGGGCGCATATATGCGCCTTGAGAATAAAATTGGTTATAGTTTGTCGGTGCATATATAAACGGTTAGAGTTGAAAAATTAAAATATAATCGTTGAAATATTATTTTACAAAGAGTAAATTTCAACTTGTATACATTAACAGACTGTCTTTCCGATGAAAAAGTGTTTTTTCATCGCTAAATAATTGATTGTTTCTCGATATTCCAAAATGCCTCCGTCCGCAAAAGGTTAAAAATACCGGTCCAGTATTAAGTTGAAAAAGGGATAAGAAAATTTCACTCGTAAAATGAAATTTCTACTATTATTGTCATCGTAGCCGAAGCTGTCGAATTTTGACGGAATAAAGAATAACTTTGACCTCATACAAATGTTTCATTATGGCCGTGAAGAAAATCTGTTCCCTGTCTTTTGTTGACCGAAAATGTCGTTGGATGGCAAATATCAACGAGTTCACGTAATCTCTAATGGAATGCCCTTATCCGAGCATGGCTCCATCCCTACGGAGTCCATGATACCGATAAATACCCTGACAACCTCTTGCCACTTATCTTCCTATTCAAACCGATAAAAGGACGTGCGATAGAGGGGACACGTCGATCCCTGATCGAAATTCCAGAAATCCTGCTGCGCACACATTACTTTCGTAGGCACCGCGCCCTAAAAGATTTGTTCGTCTCTCTTTAAATAATTTATTCCTCCCTTTTCTTTACCCGAAGAACACGAGGACGTTCACGTAGAAGAGTGACGTGCACAATCAACAGACACAACGGAAGAACGAAAGGGCCGAGAAGGGCAAAGAAAGCACGCATGATAGGAACTCGACGTCTTTCGAGGCCCATTCTCGTGTTTATTTCTACGTGTCACACACGTGTTCCACTATTTTCGAAAAACCATACGGAAGGGACGGCTTTCGAAGAGTCGAGGGTAGAAACTCGTTTCGAGGGCAGAAGGGATAAACCGACTTTACGGCTGCTTTTCTGTTAACCCTTCAAGCAAACAGTTGGACGGATGTTTTCATTTGTAAAAATTCTGTGTATTTTTTGCTGGAAAATATTGTGTATCTGTTTTGTTAGAAATATGGTCGAGTGAGGATAATTGATTAAATGGTTTGAATATCGTAGAGTTTATTAAATAGTCGTTAAACTCGAATGGATTGCGTTGGCGTCAATAGTACGTAAGGCGATTGAGAGTTATGCTGTTTGTAACAGAGTGAATAGCTAATTGTAAGAGAAAACATGTTATTACCATAATAAGGAATAAATTTCCAGGTAATTATTGAAGTTATAAAGTAAAGTACTCGGGGAAAACAGAACATGCGCATGTGTTGTTGGTAATATATTTACTTGCTACTGAGATTAACTTAAAACGTTTCAATTACTGTTTCAAATAATCTCATTTTATGAGTTTATTTAAATGATTAAGGAAACTTGAAAAAAAGGGAAAAATATTGTAACAAGACAAAAATTCAAGCAGTACAATATTAAATTCTTGTGAACCGTTAGTCACATTTATTGTGCTTTAGCTCTGTTCACTATTATTATTAACTTTAACAACAACAAGGAGATAAATTAAATCTTTTTATCCGATATAAAAAATACAACTATTATTGGTATCGACTTTCCTCTTTTTTTTTAATGCGTAAGTAGATGATAGAGTTGAAAATGATAAAAATTCATACATAAAGGATCAACGTTTTTCCCAGAATGCATTTCAGAGCTCGCATACTTTTTTCAAAATATTACACCGTAACGATTCTTCTGGGTTCGAACCGTGACAATTACGATGGCGGGGGAAAACGTTGCAGTGCAAAATTAAATTCCTAACGAATTCCATTACATCTCGCCATCCACGAGAGAAACTCCGTGTCGAGCAAAAAGAATGTTCTCGTTGGTTACGGTTTCGCGAAAGAGGGATGAGGAAGGGAGAATGAAGAGTGCAATTCGCAACAAGTGCGGAAACAATAGCGGGCTGCCCTTGGTGTCGTAAATTAAACGGTGCAAAATTTCTAGTTCTCTTTGTGGTTCTTTTTGGCATTCCTTGTCGCGCTATAGCGACGTGTTGCGTGACTCTGTCGCAAATTACGCCACCCTCGAATTTGCATTTTCACGAAGAAACTAAACCGCCCGAGAAATACGTGCTAAAATACGATGTAAAAATCTTTTTAATAAAATTCCCATGCTTCTGTTTAAATCGTGATAATTTATGGCACGATATTTTTAGTGTAACATGCTTAAAATAATTGAGATATTGTTATTGCCAATGATTGTATATAATTTATCCAATTTTAAAGACGGAGTAGATTTTATACACTTTACAAAATGAGATGAGACATGATAAATATTTTTTGAAAAATATAATTATGGTAAATTAATTCAATTAAGATAAAATGGAAAATTGTACAATCAATGATCAAAGAGAGCGATTTGATAATTTTCTTCCGCGGTATTTATTGCGCCAATACCGCGGCTTTTTTCGAACGCTGCGTAATGACGTGACTGCAAATGAAATATCGCATTTCTTCGCGAGGAGTGTCATTCCATTCTTCTAAGAATGCGATTTCGAATTCTTGGAGCGTCCTTGGAGACGGCCGACAATTTCTAATTAACCTGTTTATCACAGAACAAGCTTGAATGCTGCGAAAGATTCTCAAAACATGAAACACCGCCAACTATCCGTAGAATTGATTCCCTAATTATTCCGAGGATCGAAAGAAAAACATGGAAAGAGACTTAAGACACCGAGGCCAATTAAACATCTGGAAGTTATTTCCAGTTATCGTCGCGAACCACGCAAATTATCCAATTACAATACATCGTTATTACCGGCTTCATTAACCTTCGCTGCAAGGTACACACCCTATGCTTACGTTTCTCAATTATACCTCTGAAAGCAAAGTTTCCCGAGAGTACAACGGAGAATAAACACCATAAGCGTGGAAATGTAATCTACAAGCAAAGGAAACTGTAGACAATTTATATATATTTTTTAAAAATTCATAGGTCTGTTGAATATTCCTAGACAAAAATTTCAATATATTTCAGCTGCACCCTTAAGTATTTTAAGAAGTAAAATCAATGCTCGAAATGAAATAACCGCTTTCATGCAACCGTTTTAACCCTTTACGCTCCGAATTTTTTATTAACTTTTTGTCAGATAAGCAAATATAATCTCGGAAAATTTTCTACTGTTGATTATTCGTTTTTATTTAATACTAGGAACAATTGTAGACTCTGTGGTGTATTCCTGTTGAAATGCATAATTCTTCTTGATTTCGAAAAGTCGATAATTAGTATATGAAACATTAAGTGTCACAGAAAGCTGTGTCGAGTGTAGCTCGACATAGGAGTGCAAAGGATTA
Organism: Cerceris rybyensis; assembly: GCA_910591515.1. Lineage (NCBI taxonomy): Eukaryota > Metazoa > Arthropoda > Insecta > Hymenoptera > Crabronidae > Cerceris > Cerceris rybyensis. The sequence goes on from OU342790.1 coordinate 22,252,246, forward strand.
ATATACTATTAACACTAGAACTACCAAGGTGGACAAAATTACTTGCTCTGAATTTTTTCAAAATGTTCCTGAAATTCCTGATGCTATTTCTATTTCAATTTTCGACGTCTATCTTGAATCGTACAAGTTGTTCGCTCCCTTCATTTATTTTTATCGAACAGATTTATTTGACATTTTTAAATATATTAATTTAATCGTCGGTAGACTTTATTTTGAAGAGTGTGAGTGAACTGTGATGAAACAAAATTAACAAATGGTTTTCGATTTGAGAGGTTGCAGAAAGTAGGTGTCCTATTTTGTATTAAGTTGTTATTTTCTTTATATGGCGTTATCATATTTTTGTCTACGTTGAAGACAATTAACACTAGATTTACGGAGCCAATTTGGCTCATTCAAAATTCGACTATTATATGTATAATATTGTTATGAAGCAATCAGTAGATTCAATGTTACTGGGTAACGAGACTTGTCAACTGTTTGTTAAATAAAAAGAGTAAAGATTCTACGGTCGGTGGTCCTCGTAGACGGACGTGTTCTCTTAAAATAAACGTTATCGCTTCTTAATTGTGTTTTAATTAATTATGTCCGAAACGACAAGGCGTGCGCGGTCGACTCGTAACTCGTATTAGTTGGTTAATTTTTTAATAATAAATCCTTCATTTCAATTGATTTGGAGCTGTCTTCTTTTTCAAAAAACTTCAATTTTCTTGTAAGAGTTAAATTGGCTCGCTTCAGAAAAATAGGTATATCAACATTCGTAAATCTAGTGTTAACCCATTTGCATCATGTGCCTACTCACGGTACCGTGTCCTGGCATCCGCGACGTTCAACTGACGACTGGCCCATATCACCGCGCGTGGTCGGTCGTATGTGCAGACAGTCGCGTGCTTGCGGAATATTCTGCGCTCGGTGATAGCAGACAGTCGCTAATCGCGAATTAATCCGCGCCATGATGCAAATGGTTTAAATCGATCAAAGCCTTTACCCTTTTCATTTATTTCATTGGGACATATTTATCTGATAATTTTTAATACATTGAATTAATCATCGATAGATCTAGTGTTAAAATGAAAGCTATAAAATCAATGAACTTTGATCACATTGATAAAATTCATCAAAATTGCTGATAAAAGTCTATTGATGCCCTTGCTATTAAAAATAAACTACCGTGCGAATAAAGCTAGCAAGGTTTGAGGTCTCCACGCGCCTGACGTAATCACAGGACAAGTAGGTACCCACGGTTAAACGCACCGAACCCCTGTATGGCTTAGAATTAATTAAACAATAGGCCATGCAGACCCACCCACGCGCGATCGACCCAACACGCAGCTTACGTTAGAGTTGCTGTAACGATATGCCATAACATTAACACGCAGAGGAGCCAGTACAATGTACGAAGCCCCATGGAATAATGCAAGATCGTGCTTGCCTCACAATGACGGGGTTTATCGTGTTCCATGTAATTCTACTAATTAGAAAAGCGAAGGTGCGCACTGCACATGAAGCTCGTGCAGGCGTTAAAGGTCGGTTTCTATTTATTTTTACGTTTGTTCAAATTAACGGATGATATGGAAGCTTTAGGTCGTTTCGCTCTTGAAAATTCGTAGCATATAATTAATGAAGAGAATTCCTAAACCTATATTACAGCTAGTTACATAGTTGGAATGAATTAACGAAATACAGAGAAATTACAATAATACTGTAAGAATGGAATTTGTAGAATTAATAAATTGTTTTAACTGTAAAGTTATTTGGAGATTTGGAGAATGACAAATGCTAGGGATAGAGTGAATGTTGGATCTGTGGATTAGAAGAAAATGAGTGAATACAATAAAGAATGCATACTGTGAGAAAGACGAAGAACGGTCGGTGAGAAAAATTATCGAGGGTGGACGCGACGGTGATTTTTGTGAACGAGTCAAATGAAAATATGTCCGGAGTGGAGAATAAACCGTGGACCACACACATTGAGAGACTGATAGAGTTTTTGAGAGTATTTTAACCCTTTGACTACGGCAGACTTTGAGACACACCGGTCATACCACACGAGTAGGAATTCATTTATAATGTCCGCCGAGAACGGTAAAATTTTGGATAGAGATACGTTTTTGTGAAAACATATTTCAATAGGTTTTACGTTTTATTTGTTTTGGTACAGTTTTTGCGCCATTATCTTCTGATTACGACGAGGAAATTGAAAGGCGTCATTTCTTCGATGGAATGGTCGCTTATAAAACGTCAGAAAACCAAACTGTGTTGAGCGCTTATACGCGCTCTCCGTGTCACAAACGCAAAATTTCTGAGCGCGTACATGCGCCCGCAGTAGCCAAGGGGTTAAGTTAATTTTAGTTAGGGTTACTTAATGTTCAGTGAGTTTTGCTATTTTATAGCTTTACATATCTGTAATAAAGTTATTTACTGTTTAACATATACGTTTAGTATTTACCCTGCGATTCCGTTAATTTACATATAAGTATAATTTAAAGGAACTTGTCAGATTTCATTCAGAATTCGGGTACTCTATATTCCTTAAGGGTTCGTCCAAGATAAATCCGAATAAAAACTTACAACACTAATTAGCGAAAGTTTAAGGGATTGTAAGTTTTTTTAAATTTCCTTTCGCACTGTTTTTCATGCAAATTTATCTTCTTATATATAAAGCTTAAATACCACTGACTGACTCACTCAAATCTCAAAAACCACAGAACGGATTGCAATGAAATTTGGAACACACCTTCCCCTTGGGTCTTAGGTGCTCACTAAGAAAGGGTTTTCCAAAATTCGAAATTTTAAGGTTTTTTTTTAGTTTCGATTAAACCGTAGCGAAACACGGGAACTTTCAGCTAGTATAGTTATATTATATAGTAGAAACTTATATGACAAAACATTGGTACAGTTGAGATTTAAATTTGACCTTAATTTAATATCCATCCTTGAGCGTGAATAAAAATGTAGCATAATAAAATACGTATCCTTTATGTTCGATCAAAGACGATAGAAATCATTTTCTGCTTATGTAAGGCGAACACGCTATTACAAATCATCTGACGCAAGCATCGTAATTGTAGGTCGACGTGTAATTAGTTTCTAAGGTAAACAAATTTCCAAGCACTGGGAAATTCATTTTATTCGATTGCGAACGGAAACCCCGGTGAAAAGTGAGACACGTTGATTAATATCGAGGCCGGTAGAATTCACTTTCCTAATCCCTCTGAATCGTTTCTTTTTTCGCTGTGTCGGCTGGAAGTTAAAACCATTGGGGAAAATGATTACGGAGTTGCGATTAGGTAACTTCTATCCTCGGTTCTCATCGCAAAGGTGCTCGCCGAGTAACAATGCGTACTGGAGCGTTAATGAGTAACGTCGACGATAATGAGTAATAAAAGGCATTCTTTCTGGTAACTTCACGTACCGGCCAATCCTTTTACGTCGATAAACTATGCGAGAATATTCCGTTAACGCAGAAGGTTGAAGAGGGGAAAAAAGAAGAAGCACCTCGCATTACATAGTCTGCATTTTTTCCTCTAATTATTGCAAATGAGAAATAACTTTAATCCGTATATTCTATACACGGTTTCGAAAATTGTAATGAGTATTAATTTGGTCTACTTCGATATTTGAGAATGCGTGTAAGTATTTTCTGCCTGATAAATTTTTGTAGACGTAAGATTAAAGGGGGCAGACTTTTCAGGGAAATTAGCAGTCGTAACTGAGATGCATCGTAGATCTTTCTGACTTATTTTATGGATGCAAATGCTAACGGTTTAATGAAAATACGAGATGTAGAAACGTATGGTGAAAAATTGTGCTACGTGCGAGAACATGCTATATATTATACAGCCTGTCGGATATTCTGCAACTTGTCTACCACAAAGTACGTACAAGTTCTGGATGCGGGTTATAGTATAAGTGAATAAACTCACATTATTTTTATCGTAAATTAACATATAATATGTAATAAAGACTTGCTAAGACGTTATTCATTTATTCGCATCACCAATATTTTATAGAAGACTAACTATTTCAGTAATGACACCACACCCGCCCTTTGTTTTAACATTCTTTAATTCTCTAAATATAATTCTCTACTTTTATTCATTCAACTAAAAAAATTAATTAATTAAGAAAAATCATTCTCACATACTTAGTAAAACGAATCTCAGTTTATTCACTGACACCATAACCCACATCCACACAAGTTTCATCAAAAAATCGTTTAACCGTTTGAATACCGGGAGGGTTTTAAAAAATTACTTCGAAAAAAGCCAAAAGCCACTTTCGCACTCTTGAGATTTTATTTCAAAATAAGCTAAAGTTGGTGTTTTATTTTATATAGTGCACAACAAGAACAATCTTCTCGTGCTTGTATCCTAATTTGGAATTACTTTATATTGTAAAAGAGAAACCTGATGCATTCTTAACAAAATATCTTAACAAAGTCTTCCTTCAATTGTCAACCTTGAAAAAATGTCCTGGGGTTTTTCGACACAAAAACTGAAGCGCGCGAAAGTGGCTCGTGGTACGCAAACGGTTAACCTTGCTCCATACGGTCAATTACGAAAACGTTACATACATTGAAACACTTTACGAAAAATCGATCTTCCACCTTTATCGAGAAACGTGTAAATCCATTAAACCCCATGAATAAAGTATCCGAACGAAAGCTGCGCCATAGAACAAGCTCACCGTTGATCCTCGGCGTGTACTTGCCGCGAATAATCGTGCCAACGATTATAAACGTCCGCTCTCAGAAGAGTAATGGCCGTGACAATGTAAAAAGGGAAGAAAGTAAGACGATCGTTAGGTGAATTTACGAGGACGAGAAGGCAGGCCAACAAAATTTCGTGAACGATCGCCGGACAATGAGGACGGGCATGCCGTGCAACGTGCATGTTGCCGTGCCCAGTGCCGTCCCCTTAACCCCCGGGGCTATAAAATTCTCCAAGAGAACCACTTGGCATCACCGATATCCTGACATACGACCGTATAAATCACGAGACCGCTAAGTTCGCTCGCCACCGAGCCAACTTTTCTGCTACTGTAAACCTCGCGCGTACCTGCACGCCGATTCTTCCTTAGCCTCCTCGATTCCTGGCTCACCTCCTTCGCTTTTGAAAGCTTACAGAGAAAAAGAGATAACGTGAGGGAGAAAAAGAGGAAGAAAGAGAAAGAGAGAAAGAGAGAAAGAGAGAGAGAGAGAGAGAGAGAGAGAGCTCGGTTGATTACCCTCAGTTTATAACAGTATCTGCCTCTGGATACGTTATAATGAGTTTATTGCACAGCACAGTTATAATTGGTGGATTATGTTTCAATTAGGTGGAATTTTATGAAGTATTAATTATGATCAACTTTAATCCGTTATTATAAATTATGGTGACCAGGAACACTATTTTTTAATCACTGCACTCTGAAGACTTTGGATTATCTTGTCGGTGTTCAAAATTTATGGCTCGTGAATGGATGGCGGTATATCGTTTGAGAATGCAGTTGTTAGGTGTTTATCGCTAATTTGTTTCAATAAAAAGAATAGGGTAATTTTCGAAATAAAAGATATCGTTTTATAGCGAGCTATCTTTGGATGATTTGGGTGAATCGAGTTTTATGTTATTTGCGTCTTGTTACTGATTCTTTTAATTAGCGATTTCATAAGTTTCTGAAATTTATGTGATATGTATGCATGGTTATATGTAATTATATGCAATTAGAGAAGTATTTCTTGCATCGTCCGGCGTTGCATTAGTTGAAAGAGGGTAATTATCTTTTACGAAGCAATGATCGGTGATGTTCATTAATATTATCTTTGTTTTTTTCTTGTTGGTTATGCAGTTGTCATTACTGTTATTTCCTACTAATAATTCATGTTAATTTCAAATGCTTTTGATAGCATTGCCTAGTATAAATAAGATCGTGCATATTAAGCGAGTCATTTTATACGACTACTACAAGTCGATTAATTACACTGGTCTACAAAACTCAACATTTTTTTGACCGCAGAATGTTTATGTTGATTCTTGTAGATTACGTGGCGCTGAACTCGAATACGAAGTTATTTATGAGAAAATCAGTTTTAAACAAAAATGCAAATTTCTAACTTTCAGAATTTGTTGTGTTTTAACCGTAAAATTTGTTTTCATCACATAATTCTCTAAACCCTACCGAATATAATAATACATATATCTTTAACGTCATAAACATTTAAACATGTTCAAGAAATGTTTAAAAAAAAACGGCGCTCAAAATGCCCGACATTTGTAGATATTTTCGTATTTATCTTACAAACTGGACGTCCGGGAACAATTCTAATAAGAGGCGAGAGAGAAAATATTGTTCTAAAGAAAACCAGACTTGAAAGTTGCAACCAAAGCTTTATTTTGGGCTGCGAAATTAAAATGTATTCGTAAAGCACAAGATATCGTCAGTGATTCTCAACGCAACCGTTTCACCCGCGCTAGTATTATAATATTTAATTTGCATTGAAAGGGCATCTATTGTTTACGAGTTATTTCACAACAATAATACAAAGGAGTGTATGTGTAAAATTTTATTATATAAATAACAGTAATATTGACCAAACGCATTTTCTATTCCAATATCATATGACTTATTAAATATGAAAGTGCTTGTCAGAAAAAAAACAACATGATAGAGACAAACAGATTACATATCTGAATACAGCAAAAAAGAAAAACGCTATTAGAATTACATATTGAAGCTTTGGTTCCAAGAGCAGTAATTCATTTCTCTTTCCATACGTTTACGTTAATCCTTTGCGGTCGTATTTAATAAAAAACAAAATTAGCAGTCGCTCTTGAAACAAAACTAGTAATATTCTGGCAAGAATTATATATGTATACCTCAGAAACATGTTGATTCTTTCCTTTCCTGGCTCGTAGTAGACAACTGCAACGGTACAGGTGCTTTGGTAGCCGAGAGCAGACGCATGGCCGCTAACTAAGGGTTAATATCACTGCAGTGGTATTAATAGTGCACTACACGGTAACGAAACCGATTTGAAAGAATTACACACGCACTAATAGGCGAAAATGTTTGAACCCGATCACGGAGCACTGATTACTCGTCGACGGTCACGGGGCAACTGATAGCGAGGTGAGGCGAGCATCGAAATCACTTATTGTTAAGATTCGCGGTAAAGATACCTGAAGGTTACGGACGCTGAGTATCGTCGATTATGTTTTGACAACACGTTGCAGCCGTTGTACTTCTTGGTCAGTGAAGTGGAAATAATTACTACCGCTGCTTGTAGAATTAATCTTAAAATTATAACGTAATTGAACAACATTGTATGATGAATAATATTGAATAATATTGAATTGAACAATAATGTAGCTTTATTTATTCGTATTGTATATTTTATATATATTTATTCTTATTTTGTCAGAAAGTAAGTAATAAACAATAGATGTATTTGTAACGCAAGCTATATATCATAATAACGCTGAGCTAACAATAAGAATTACTAGCAGTATCTTACACCTTTCAGAATATCTCAATTCCTTGACCGAGAACAAAACTTTTGTTGCAAATTTTAGTAATGGTTTCTTTAAGGAAAATGTCTGCTCTACCGCCTCCTGCTATTAGAATTTCTCTTCGACGTCTAGTTTTTAAAATGAATTGGAGAATAACAGCAAACGTCCGGGCATTTTCGGTTCCGTTTTATTTGTGCATTGTTTAACATGTTTAAATGATCATAACATTAACGTAATGTGCATGTTAAAATACAACAAATTCTAGAAGATGAAAATGGACCATTTTTTCCAAACTGATTTTCTCAAAATAGAGTCTGATGAAGACAAACTATTACCTTTATATAACTCTGCCTACATCGACAGCACAACAAAACTTGCTGGATAATTAACTAGATAATAGGTAAAAATTGTATGCCACCTCACAATAAAAAATCATTGAAAAATGTATATGCTGTGGGATAAAAGTTCCGATAAAATTACAATACCAGTGTTTGCTAATTTAGAACTTTTAAAACGAAGAAAAATTATATTGCAAAATGCAGCTCAGAATAAAGAAGTTCCGAATAAAAAGAAAGCAACGTAGAAATTCTATCGAACGAAACTATAACCAACGAAACCACAATCACAATGCTGAATCGAAAATAGACTGACGAAACCCTTAAAATCACAGCTAAAATCTACTTTACATACGCACTTCATTATTCCATCATCTATGGGGTATTATGATAACACTGAAAACGTAATTTCGCACAGAAACGTATATAAATTCTACGTAAAATTGAAACTTACAGCCGCACTACTTCTATCCATCATCGCAAAGAGATTTACGTCCATAACGAGATTTGACCGTGGAGAAAAAGGAAATGCCTTAGAGGAAACGAAATTCGTTCCCTCGGCACTCGATGCGTACTCCTGTCGAATAAAAAGGAGACGGACATCGGTCTTGGTTAACGCAGAAAGAAAACTATCAAGTACGAGACGAAGAACGAAGGGGTGGCGGTGATGGAGGTAAAGGAGGAGGAGGAGGAGGAGGAATCATAAAATGTAAACGCCGGATGTACGTACGTACGTACATCGGTTCTAACGACCGATCGTAAAGAAGCCGACGGCGTATCCACGAGGTATTGACATTTAAATATCTCCATCTGTTCCCGCGCAAAACGGCGAGCACGAATCGAGTCGATATTAATAAGCGATGGCTTTCTATACATATACACGTATGGTAGATCGTTTCTTACTTGCTCCGACAGCTTGCTCGCGATGGATGCACGTAGCGATGGCTACGCGATGCACTTTGGAAATTTTCAATTCAATTAAATCTTCCCCTTTACCAATAAAACCTTCGAATTATTATCGATCCCACAAAGTGTATATCTTTCACGTAGAATTTTCGAATTTACGATTCTTGTATTTATACGATTTTAGTTGAAAGAAACTTGAAAAATTCCCATGGATAACACGATGTTTCGTAAAGTTCCTTTATCTTGAACAATAATTTCTGAGTATACGTCCAGAGATCTTCCTTGCTTCGCAATTTCCATCGGGGATAAGTTTTCTCTTTACCAAGGATTCTGCTCAATTTTATTTACTCATTTGATGAAATTTTTCACTTTTATTCGTACCAACCAGAAAGTAGGAAACTCTCTCGAGAGTATAACGTTTTAGTAGTGTTCGGTACGTTATTTCTTGACGGTTGATAAAGGATGAATAAGAATCGTTTTGCTCCCATCGCTAGTTGCAAGTATACGACATCAATGCCGGCAGTAGCGGATTTATATTATTGTACGGCAGGAATCGTTCGTCCGCGTAGCCCCAACCGAAGAAAAACATTAAAATGTTCATCAAAACGTATTGCACCTGGTGAGACGTTTTATAACGGCCGTTGGAGAATCGATGAACGATCATTTCGATCATACATTTTTTGGTGACGATACCACGGAGATGTAATTTATTGAAATCAAGAAGAACAGCTGCGGCGAAACCAATGGATTTCTTTTCCTTCTGTTCATCAGTTGGTGTTTCAATCTCACCGTAATCGTTGGAATTTTTCCTGGATGTGCATCACTTTAATGATTTCAAAATTATTGAATATTTTGAAACGAAAAATGAAACAATTATGGTAATTCCCGGGAAAAACGAATTAGATCTGACCATATATAATAAGATCTGCCTTCCAGATCTGGCCAGATCTTTAAATTGTCTCTATCTGACGAGATCTGATCAGATATATGTAATCAGATCTGATCAGATATAACCCAAAGAAAAAACATTATATGTAAATATTATATGTAAAGTCACTTAAAAATTCAATATGCATATTTACATCAAGATGCACGTAGCACTAACATGTAAATGAATAAAAAAAAAAAACTTTCTTAATTTTCCGTGGCAGGACTTGAACTCCAGTTTTTTTCTGCGCGAACCCTGAACGTTATCACTGTGCCACAACAGCTCTTAAAGTTCTTTATAAGAAAGCCATTGATGTTTTTTGGTTATTGATAATAACTTGTATTTTTTTGTACAGTATTATCGCGTTGTGCATATAAAAATATTTTTTAATCACAATTGTATAGAGAAAGTAAATCATATAATACCAGTTGAGTTACGAAACCAATTCTGTTTGATTAAATTAAAAGATATTAAATCGATGAATACTCATAAAAGTAGAAAATTATTTATGTCATGCTCCAAATAACTTCAACAAAATACTTTTATACTTTAAAAAATATGTAATAAATAAATTTCTCAGTAAATAAATGATAAGAATTTAAGAACTATTGTTATTTCAGCTTTTTATATCTATGCATGACTCTATATATAGAGTGTACATAATCAGATCTGATCGGATCTGATGCTGTTGACAGCCCAGATATGGTTATATCTGGCCAGACGTGATTAGATCTGATCATATCTGGTGAAGTTTTCAACCCAGATATAGTTATATCTGATCAGATCTGGCCAGATATAACTAGATCTGATCATATCTTGTGCAGTTTTCAGTCCAGATCTTGTTATATCTGATCAGATCTGACCAGATATAACTAGATCTGATTATATCTGGTGCAGTTTTCAGTCCAGATCTTGTTATATCTGATCAGATCTGACCAGATATAACTAGATCTGATTATATCTGGTGCAGTTTTCAGTACAGATCTTGTTATATCTGATCAGATCTGACCAGATATAAATAGATCTGATTATATCTGAAGTGTCATATCAGACCAGATATAAATAGATCTGACTAGATATAATCAGATCTGAGCAGATATAATTATATCTGTTCAGATCTAATTCGTTTTTCCCGGGTTGACACAGAGAATTTAAAGAAACGTGCTATTTTGTTGTTTTTATAGAAAGATGTATTTTAATTTTTATTCGCTGGAATGAATATTAATTTTAATTGAAAATCGACGAGTTATCGTTACGTGGAAGGAGCCTTGTTTCACAGGGTTCTACGTGTTCCAATCTCGCTCCTGCTTATTAACCCGACCGATCGTAAATAATCGCATTACCGTTAGTAGAACAATACGAGGACAGCCGATGCATCGAGATGCATGTGAATTATAACCCCCAGGGATCCACGAATAATGATCTCCGATAAACTAGTAATCCTTGAGAAATCACGCTCCCCGTGAATGATGTCACGATGAACGTTGCGAAATTTTACATTGAAAATTTCACGATAGAAACTGTTACCCGTAGCCGTACCAGAATGTAAATACACCAATTAGATTATTCTAGTTAGGGCTATATCTATTTGATTTTGAAAAATACAAAATTTACATCAACCACACGATTCTGTAAAAATTCCTTCGTATTTATGCTCTAGCTTCTATCAAATTTATCGCATCATACATCTCATTGACACTAGAACTATTGTTGTATTCCGTGTGTGGTCAACAACACTTTATTTAAGAAGAACTATTGCGCGTTCAGAGTTTTAACAATTTAAGGATAATGTCGTAAAGGAGTTGCGGACTGTCAGCGATTCAGTACAAATTTCCAGAGTTAATCTGTCTGATTTTGGTAACGAGACTGGTCTTTTAAGGGTTTTACAACAGTGTGGTGGGAGATTCGGATGACCCCGACTTCTCGTAAGTAAAGTTGAAGGGCGATCGCTTTTCCTGAGGACCAAGGGTCCTCAAAACATATTTTGAGGGAAAAGCGATGACGGAATCGAAGATAGCTAACAATTTCCGTTTGGACCCTGACTCACGTTTAGGAATATTTGAATATGAAATCTTAACACTAGAACTACCGGCGTCAGATCTAACATATTTTAATAAATTAAATAAGTACTTTAAAAAAGGGGGAATCAAGCGCCGAAAAATTTGATCGATTGGGTGATTTATGTTTATTTATATAAACGTAGAATATTTATTCTATGACTCTTATATAAACTTGGAGAGTTTTTTGAAAAAATTCTGTACCAGTCATTTTGACTGGTTTGGTAGTTCTAGTGTTAACGAATTAAGTCGGTATCGAACACTGTCAGGCCAGTCAAAATGACACGTGACAAATTTTTCCAAAAATTCTCCAAACTCATAGGAAAGCCATAGAGCAAACATTCTACGTTGATCTTATTATAAACCACAGATTATAGAATCGATCACTTTTTCTACTTCTCGATTCCTCTTTTTCCAAAGTACTTATTTAACATACTGAAATGCAATAGATTTAACGTCGGTAGTTCTAGAGTTAAATATCAGATATGCAATTTTTCCAAAATTAACAATTAGTACCAAAAAATCTATAACCGAATTTCTCAGAAACCCAGAAAACAATCAATCGCACAACAATCATAGAAAAAAAAATTGGACGAAAAGTCTTTCATGTAGTATCGGTGAAAAATCATTGTAATATTATCAATCATCCAACGAATCATTAAGAACGCCATCGATCATTTGTCATCATCATTGTCGGCGTCTAATTGCTTTTCAGCCGCCGATGCTCGTTGCCGAAGTGTAATTAAACATAGTTACTAATTGCACACATTATATCCCTGTGAAAAGCAGCTTAGGTCATACATTGCTTCCTTGGTAACTGCCACTGAAACTAATTGAGACGTTCGACCCCTTATTCGCTGTTCGGTGTTTACCTGTCGCGCATACAGTCGCGAATTATCAGCTGGATCTTCTCCTATTGCAATTATCGGTCACTAATTATCGCAAATACCCGTAGTGCGTACCCTCGGGACGTACAAGTCCGTCAAATTGCGAACTGCTTCTAAAGCGTACTTACCAAGCACATTTCTCTTGGGACTGTAGTTTGATGACCTTACGTAATTGCATGCTCATAACTGTCGATGAAATTGCGTGCAAAAGCCGCGGCTTGTAAGCGAGAAATCGCTTTACGATAGAATCGTCGCGTTGCAAAAGTAGGTACGCGCCTCGCGCAAGGTAGCAAGCGCAAAACAATCATGAACGATTTGCAACATAATGGCTTTTACTTGCCCCATCAATGTTGCGTGTATTCGACTTCAACGATCGATGGCTAATGATGTCTTCTGAAGGAGATTTCGTTTGGCAAAAAGTCTTTGCGAATCTCCTTCTGATTTGCAAATATAATGACGGGGTAGTTTAGGTATTATATTTGGTTTTAACACAATGAGGAGTATTGTGATCTATCAGGACGCGATTGGAAAATAAAAGTGTTACTGTTTTAAAATATTTTTTTGTGTTTTATTTAACCAGTTAATCGTGGAATTTAGTTTAGGAATCGAGAAATGACGTGTATATACGTCGAACACAGTGTAAATGCAGATGTTATAAATTTTATGAAAAGAGAAAATCAAAACGTGGAAGAATTATATTTTTAGTCAATAAGCTGTTGACAATTTAGTATTAACACTATGTTTACGGGCGTGAAACCTGTTACACTACAAGATATGACATAAGGACTTCGGAAAAAGAGGGATCAAGTGGCAAAAATGGTAATTTTTATAAGTATTTTTTGTATTATAAAATACACGTGAAATATCTACTGTGCTGCTTCTCTGTAAATTGAAGAAATGTTTATAAAGAAAGTAGTGTTTGATACCGACTCAGGCCATGTTTTTTTCTAGATTCATTATGTTCTTTAACAATAAGATAATAGCTCCAAATAATACTAACGTGATTCAAGGTCCAAAATATATAATCCAAATATCCAAAAATCCAAAGTAGGTATGTTTTTAAGACCTTTAGTCTCAGCGAAAGTCACTGGAAAAGAGATCGCCCTTTTGGAACTTTAGTCATGCGAAGTCGGGGTCATCCAAATCTCCAACCACGCTAATTTAAGACCTTTAAAAGGTCAGTCCTGCTCCGAAATAAAAGAATTTTGTACTGAATTGCTGACAGTCCGCATCTCGCGACTACGTTATTCTTAAATTATTACAACTTCAAGCGCGCACTAGTTCTTCCTAAATAAAGTGTTGTTGACCACACACGAAATAGGTACAACACAAAATTTGGTGTCAGAAGTGGGAAACAACAGTAAAGACCCATCACTTTAACGGCTTCCGTAAATCTATTGTCAAAAAGGCTACCGCAATAGAACTTTTGATTGACGTGTACACACGTCGAACACAGTTAGCAAATTAAACAAACTTTGATCCTCTATTAATCCTCGTTACATATATGTAAAATTATAACAAACATTGTTTTTATTTTTTAACTTATTTTAAGATTTTTTAATCTGAATGTTCGTGAAAGGATTTCCCGCGTCATTTTTCAACTTTCTATCGTTGATATGATAGAATCGTAACGAGTTATCTATTATTCTCATATGAATGATAATTAACACTTAATATATCTTTAGGTGTTATGTAAAATCGATTTCAGTGAATATATCCATAATTTTGATCGTCAATAACAGTTAGTCGGAGCAAGATAAACTTCGTTACACTAGAACCGGAGTGGTATTACCGTCTTCTACACATAATTTACGTACTTCTACACATAATGTACGATTATGTATGTATTATTATTCTCAAGTAATTTTCTTACGTTACACGAGGGCTCATTACAGGCCGTTGATCGTATTTCAATACGAGGTCAGTATTACAAACGTAAGGTATGGAACTATAACCGAAATACATAAACCCTGCCACGCGAGTAAGCAACACCGACCGCAGAAATTTAATACGGAGGCATTGCAGTTCTTATCGCACAACGAAATAAGACATGTCGCGATGGAGATTGATATCGCCTAGCCTCGACCTGTCTTCGCAATTTTAATCGCTATGTGATTTATAATTCTCGCCAACTATGCTATTATACCAAGCAGTTCACCAATAACTCGTTAAATTGATCGTTCATTAATTAACAACTTTATTCGCGCGTTGATTTTGCAAATTTCTTCGATACTATATATCACCGAGTATCTGAAACTTTGTAGATAATGGGAGATTTCTGTTACAATTTGATTTATGGTGTTAATTCGAATAGATGAACTCTAATGATAAGGTTTTTCTTAAATTCGAATAGTTTGTAATACTTTCCTTACTTTCATTCTTGGATGTCAAACTTTATAATCGATCTACTAAATCTATCATCGGTGTTTTACTGTTACTTGTAAATCTATAAATTTTTTTTATTGGAACAAAAGGGCAATGTTGCAATCTTTACAGTTAACTCCGAGTTTACGACGAAATGAGGTGTGTCTAGATAAAGATTAATACTTTGAAGTCCTGAGGTGTCTTTACGGCTGAACGATACTTGATTCATGAGTCTCGGATATTGATAATCTCGTACAATATTTGGCACACCCATAGCTACAAATCTCTACTATTTTTTCCTTTCAATAACCATCGAAACTTGTTGCATTCAATTGCTCTTGTACAATGGATCTAAATAAGTAGCAATACCGTGGAAAATACTTGTTGTAAAACTCCCAGAAAACCTGTCTTATTTCAATGATTTTGAAATTTACCATTTTTACCAAACCTATGAATCAATTTTCTTACATCTGTGGTGCGAGAACAACTTAGCAAAGTTGTGAGTTAATAGAAATCTTTGGATTGTAAAAAAAACTACAGATTATAAATGCAACAGTGAATTGTCAACTTTACTTGTCAACGTGCGATCAGTATGTTCCTTTACTGTTATGCAAAAATTTCAGGTCACTCGCGCGTGTACCATCAGGCCGCAGGAATGTAACATAGGGTTTTCTCGCGTTTGTTCTTATCCCATGATGAAATAAGGCGCGCCTACGTAAAGATTAAAATCGTCCGCAATACCGACTCGTGTCTTTGCGACTAATCGACAGTTGATCTACAGTTTCTACAATCTTGCAGTTATGTGAATTATTCGGCGCACCCGGCCAATGTTCTCCCTCGTACTCCCTCAAGAATAATGTGTATTCATCGATTAATTTCTATGGAAGATATATCAACACAGCCCGAGTCGAAAAGTCCAGCCTAAAAAAAAACTTCAAATCCTAGATTCTTTTGATTTCTCATTTGCCGCTTAATTATGGATACCATTTTGAACCTCAAAATCCTCAACTAGTGTGTCTATGCGCCTCAAAGTCCTGTAAATATGATTTTTAGTAGTTATATGGACTGATCAGGTAAAATTTTTATTCCAATTTAATCTGACATCCCCTAAAAATATTTCAGAAGTTCCAAGTCTGTCGACTCATATTCTAAAAATAGGGCTTTCAGGAGCAAGTTGGAATTAAATTATCATTTTATTCCATGTAAATTTTAAATCTCCTAAACCAAATTAATTTTTAGTATATCGAGAATTTTTTTGGACCTCGATCATTCCACTCCAATTCCAATCCAATTCTGAAGCTCCTCATTATAGAATGCTGAGGATTATTTTGGGCTGTATGAAGCCTAAATTGCTCCTAAACTAGGTAAAAGTGGCAAAAAGTAACAAGTGTAGGGCGGTTGTGGAATTAAAATTTGCATTCTTTTATATGTAACATATTTTTCCATATTCAGCCTAAATATCCTAAGTTATTTGGTAATTTAGGAGGATTTTGGGCTGAAATTTTCGACTCGGGAGAGGCTCTTTCAGTATGTCAATGCATAGAGCTTCCTAATTTTTTTACCGAGAGGGTGTAAATAAGAAACCCTCCTCTTTCACCGTCGAAAAAACGATGTCATCGGTGGTTTATGGGGGTCACGTTCTCACTTGCACAACCACCTCGTACTAAAGTGTTATACGAATGCATATAAGTCTTCTCTCTTTCTTCCTGTATCTTACTCGCTTCTTTTTTTATGCTTCTCCTATTTTCCATACTTTCTTTATTTAACTTTTTTCCCTTTTCACCCTCATTCTCATTTCTATCTTTTTATGTTCGATGCTCTATTTTGTCTATTACTTATTGCTTTATCTGATCTTTGTTATTTTATTTTTTTGTTTTGCACCCCTTTCACTTACAGCTTCTCCTTGTTCACCTTCCCGATATACTTCCTTCTCTTTAACATGTTCTCGCTAATATCGCAAATTCCATCGACACTATAAATCCCTACAAAGGTGAAATTCGTGTGCTACCGTTCCTATCACATTGTTTTCCGCTTTTCGATAAGAACCGTGCTCTTTACGCGCGAACGGTCTGTTTACATGCATGCGCAACGATATCCATGGAATTTCTGTTGCAACGCATAAATATCCACAGTGAGAAGTTGAAACCATGGTGATTATTCGTAAGAAATAAAAGGATAAGACTTGCAAATGAAATTACCTTATCTACCATGAAAATGTACTTGAACACTCTCGAACACCGTTATTTCATCACCGTTACGGTCTACCATCGATGTACGTGGAGAGAGAACAGAACGAATTGCAAAGAATTTTGAAAGTGCAAACATTTTTCCACGTTCTCATGTTATCAGCCGTTATGACTGTCGCGTGAAAGACTAAATTTCGCGTGCATTATGTCGAGAAAACATCGACACGATTGCGAAACGGAACATTGTCGGGATGCTCGTGTATCGCTTTACCGAGAGCATGCGTGCAGTGGTTCCATTCGTTTATCGGCCACAAATCGTTGTACCTATCCAGAGGAAATGCCTCTCTGCGAAAGATAACAGCCGTTTCAGATCTGCCCGTACTATTCAAAACCTGTTCCACTGCGTCTATTTAAAGCACGCCTAGCGAATAGGCGCGAGTGAGCGCGCGCACGCGGACGAATATTGCGATAGCGCCGAGTGACGGACTGTTTTCGATAACAAGATTTACGCGTCTTTCGAATTTGTTCTGTGCCGATATCATGGGAGGACTGAATCGCTTCGGCTCGGTTAACTCACGTCGAATTAGTTTCTCTTTATACTTCAATAGTTTTCATCGAGCAGTCGCGCGGAACGGCGATTATTTCGAATCGATTCAATGATCGATCAGTCATCCGCGATTTTCATCCTGTTCGAGTATAAACAGCTTTAACGGATAGTCTTTGATCGTTGGCAGTTATTTTTTTTCTTTTCTTGTGCAAACGTTTTTTTCACGTGAATCTTCAAAATTTTCACCTCGATGGCTGCGAGGCCTTTTGTACTTGCAATTTTGGATTTTTTATCGATTGTATTAGGTTTGATAGGCAGACTTTAAATCGGCGTAATTATTGGCGTGCGTAGTTGGTTTGCATTGCATGACTGTTAAGTATGTAGAAACGGAATGATAAAGATAATTAAGTGACAATTTATTAATTAGGCGGATGTAACTCAACATGCAGTAACAGGAAGGAGAGTTTTTCTTATTCCAATGATAATGCAATTCGTTATCTGCGAAAGTTGCTTGGGACTGTGGCGGTACACCTGTACCGTTATGTTGCATTGTTTTGCTGTATTTATGGTATGGATACCAATTTGCATTTAATCTCAATTTTTGATCGCCAATCAAGTAAATAGAAATTAATTAAATGATACATTTCAGCTTATCGTAATATAATATATTCACTGTCTTTATGGAAATTTCCCACCGTAAAGACTTTACGTTATCCCATTTCTCAATGGAACGAAAAAGAATATACATTTTCGTAATAATTTATAAAATTGCTGTACAAAATTTCTATTTATTAGAAGTCGATATAATTAAGTCTAAATAATCTAAACTAATCCGCATAAAATTGTTACCAATCAAATTTGAAATGTATGTACATTCAATATAAATCGAGTTAATATTTTTCATCGCCAAGTATGAAACCGGTGCTCATGAATTCAATAAAATTTCGTATAACTTTTGAATTGTAATATTTACAAATTTTCTAACACATTCAGTCTTTAAATACTGGCGTTCGAAAGATAAAATCCTACTGAATTTATTAGGGGTATTGAAAATTAATCAAAATAGGAGAAGTGAAAACGTAATTGCAAACGTTTTTCACCAAAAAATCGAAGGACCTTTAAAAAAAGGAATCGAATAGTTACCTTTACGCTGGCAAAAAGTGTTAGAAAATTATGGAGATTATTTTGTTGATTAGTATTTAAGATTTCTTTAATAAATAAACAACTAAAAATAAGTAACTAAATTTTAGATACTTACTAGTGCCCCTAATATATGTATTTGTTTCTTTGAAATGCCTGCTTTACAAAGATGAGATTTTAACACTAGAACGACCAAGCAAGTCAAAATAACTTGTTCACATTTTTTTACCAAAATTCCGTAAGTTTACAGGACAGTCCTAGACTAGAAATTCTAAGTTGATCTTATAAAACAAAGATTACCAAACCGATCATATTTTCCACCCCTTGATTCCTCTTCTTCCAAAGTTCTTATTTAATATATTTAAATGTAATAAATTTAACGTCGGTCCTTCTAGTGTTAATAGGAAAAGTATCACTTCAGTAGAAATAATAAAACGAGCGAAATATCAGTGGCGTCCAACGTGTTAAAATATACAAAAATATTTTTCTTCGCGTTCATAATAATCTTTATTAAATCATCTACCAAGTAAATTCGTGTCACGTACTATTATTTACTTTTAAAACTCGTTCCTAATTTCCAACCAGGTAAACATCTCCCTTCTGTATAAAAATGTGACAGGTCTCGTTATATCGCTCCTGCAATTATCATACCACATCCACGTGAATTCTGACGTAAAGAAATCCCGCTCATTACCGTGCATCGCGTATGCGAAAAACAATTTACAGCTTTTTTGTTCCGCGTAAATAGATCAATCAGACGGATGCAACCAATTATCCTTGAAGGAGGAAGACGAATATCCTCAGATTTCGCTGACATTACAGTGCTGGCATTGAAAAAGTGTCCTGGCGATGTGCTACATTGTGGCTATATATACCTATATACCGAAAGCAATTACGGCTTATCGTGTGACGGATCAACGTCAGACGGACCGCAAACATGCTGCTTTTTGCCAGTATTTGCCGAGCCGTATAATTGCATACACCCACAAATACAGGTGTCCAATCCTGGCCATACCGAACGTGCCGTGAATACCTAGAAACGTTTCTGCTCGTACTCCGGATAAATTTTGCGACATTATCGATTATTATGGGTACGACGTTGATCGATTATTAGCCGGGAGGAAAACTAGTTTCCGTTACTAATAACGGTGATTATGTGATTCGATCAAGGAGACACAATGGCCCAGATACGCTTCGGGAATTATAACAGTCTATTATTGGATGATAACTGCAGCGTTAATTGTGCCAATAATATTCACACCTTTTTCCTGGTATTTTTATCTTATTACATCTCGGATATCGTATTAATCGATATGGGAAGAACAAGTGAAAAAATCAGATAATGTATGGAGCGAGAAAGAGAGAAATACGTATCGTAACTTGGTATATTAATAAACGTCATTTAATATCATGGTGATTACTGCTATTATATATTTGATCATTAAAATATCAACAGATTCAAGCAACCCTTCGAAAAGATACAGCCTTGTACTTTATGAATCTGTTATTTTATCCGTAACCCAATTAACCTTTGGTTTACATCATCAATTAATAATAGAGATCGATAGTTTTATACAACATAAATATCATCGTTATTTATATAATTCCTCGCCTCAGCAATTACTTCTTTAACCTCTTTTCCAATTAAAATATTTTGTAAAATTCCTCACCACATAATATCCAATTACACTCGACCAATTACACGAAATTACTCAACTCCCCATTCAAAATGAAATCATAGAAAATTAGTTATACAATAAATCTTCACCAGAGCAACGTACGTAATATCGCAATGTGAAACAACGATCTAAAAGTGGAATCCTTAAGGTTAGTACACCTAAGGCAGTGCACCGCAATATCAGAGCAAGTACATCGCAAGAATTCCAACATTTCTCGCAAGGGTCGCCCACACCTGGCAGGTGCACCGTACTACGGCAATACTGAGAATATTGTGCGTGTACACGCACTTACCATTTCCAAGCGTTCGCTCGTCGGGCTGAAAGATGGAAAGATCGACGGAAAGGGCGAAGCTCAGGAAAGAAGGGAAAGGAAAGGAAAGGAAAGGAAGGTAAAGAATGGGAGAAGCGGTGGGCGGCGAAGGGCAGGGCTCAGCGACTTTATCGCTTATTAATCGTGCGACTGTGATCGATTATCTCGAGTGAGAATGGCCATTTCCACGCAGAGGGTAGCAATTATGCCCGGTTCGCAGGGTATTATTAGACGAAGAGAGGCTCAAAAGCGACTCTGGCCCGCGTAATCGCGGCGTTGTTAAAAGCGAACCCACGGATCGACGTTATGCATCGTGGTCTCTGCACGACGTTTCGATTGATTTATAAAGTATTAATTGTCGGAGGTCTCGCCAGCGAATAGCCGATACTTTTTCCATCGGTGTAATTGAAAATAAGAATGGTAATGCCGAGGATAATTCCGGAATGTTGCTTCTGAACGTTCAACGCTACAGGAAGCAACGGTAATTTGGAATTTGTAATACTTCGATCGGTATTTCTCGCGAAATATTGCCTTACGTTATCAGATTTAGGATGTTACGATGTTGGAACTTGAAAGAAAGAGAGTTTTACGATGTTGCTTTGGTGAGATGGAATTTTCGAGGAATTATCTCTCCGGGAAAAGATTTTAGTTTAGTGGATACTAGTTGTAGGATGGAATTAATCTTTGAAGTAAGAATCTACTTTTGCATGATTTTTTATTACTTCTGATATTCTATTATTTTCTGTGGTAAAAATATTTTAATAAAATATTTTTTTATGGTAGAAGATGAGACGAGAATTTGTGAGAACTATTAATAACGCGATTTTCTCAAGTAAGAAGAGTATCTTCTGTAATAGATTTGTTACAACGCCTTTATGGGGAGAAATAACGAAAGTCATATCGTTTATTTTTCCATATCATTGGAAATAAATGATTTCTTGCTATATGTAAATCAACCAGTCACGCGCTTATAATTTATTTTTCCACATCGAACTTGATTTATGAGGCTTACTCGTTAATTATTCTCTAGTAACTTTGGCAACATCAATCATTTTGTAACATAGGAATATAACGTAACTGAGAATGAAATAAAAAATCCTTTTTTCTAAATTGAAATACTCGATAAATATGCGTCTATGACTTCTTCGTCCATCTAGGTATTTAACACTAAAACTATCGGCGTTAAATCAATGTATTAAATAAGTACTTTGAAAACAGAGAAATCAAGAGGTCAAGAAGGTGATCGATTCGGTGATTTATGTCTTCTTAGATGGACGTAGAAAATTTATACTGTGACTCTTCTATAGACTTACAAATTTTTTGCAAAAGCTGTGTACCAGTCATTTTAACTGGTTTGGTAGTGTTAATAATTTTCTTTCTATACGGTTCTATTTCAGTACATTTGAAGTAAAAACTTCATTCCAATTATGGAATTAAACCATGATACACGCGTATCAAGTATCGACGCAACAAAAAAACGTGAAATGAGCTTTGAACGATCTATACTTTACAACTGATGACTTGACATTTCAAGATAGTGTGAAAAACTTGAATCTTAAAATAGGTGGAACGCAAAAAGAAACACTTTACATCGTTCGTTCAATTCGTGGTTCTACGTCACAACACATTGTGCCGCACTAAATTGACACTAAGAGTGCAATTAGGAGCAGCGATTACTGGGCACAGGAAAAGCAGGTATGTAAAGGGTACCTTCGGTTTACCGACAGGTTCTAATTACGTTGAAAATGCTCTCGTTCCTTGGAATCGACAGTTCATGCTCTGATTCACGTTCTAAAGTGCACACTCGACGCACCTGCGTAAGCAAAAACTACATTATATGATATTTTAAATCCACTGTCTTATACATGCCGATTATTTTAATGGTCAGTCATAACTAATACTTTATTTTTTTGGAATCTACCCATGAAAAACTAACTGTTCTTTCTTCCTTGCCTTATAATATATAGTATATAAGAAATATATAAGGTTTACATGATTCTTTCTACTGCCCCGATCGTTTAATATAACAAAGCTACTATTCACTATGACTTCTGCTTGATCTTCTTTTTTCAAATTGCACTGGTGAAAATTCTGTAAAATGATGTTGAGTCCAATGGAATTGTTTTCGTCATGACAAGAAAGAGAATAGAATTTTTAATGGCATCGTTGAATGAAAATTAATTAAAATTGGTTCGAGTGAAATTTGAATATTTACATTATTAGGTTGGAAACTATGAAACGGGCGTTGAATAAAAGTAATACTTTATTTATTGCACGCAGATGTTTTAATACAGCTGTAGGACTAGTTCCTAGTTTAGACCCAAGTTCACGAATAGTTGAGTGTGGATCGGATTCCACAGTTGTCCTTAATTCCTCGTTATCAATATGGGCCAATGGTCTTCTCCGAGGCATGTTAACGATATTCAAATTGCCAGAACGAAATTTTTGGAACCAATATCGAGCATTTTTCTCATTATTGGATCCATCTTCGAATGCGTGATTAATGTTTCTCGAAGCTTGAGCTGCGCTATGATTCAATTTGAACTCGTACAAGAATAATAGATGTTTTGTTTCCATCTGATTTCGGAGAAAAATAAAATAAAAATGGGATACAAAGGCGAACAAATTTTACGAAATGAGTAAGAAGAATACCTTTAAGGTAGTTCTAGGCACTTATCATTTTTCGATAGATTTCCTTAAAATTTTGAAAATATATTCTTCATGATATTTTATAATTATAACCGGAATCTCAACGAGTTCGTCCACACGGTTTATGAATAAATCGTGTTTAAAAATAACATATTTAACATGGGCCTTATGGAAAAAAATGTTTGCTGAGTCCGTAAAATCTTTTTTTATTTTTCTAATGGAAAAACGAGTCGATCCATTCTTATAAAAAATTAGCAATGTATTATTTTATGCTTTTGGAATATTATTAAATTTTTTCATAATTTGTTACTTCATAGTTATAGAGAAAGATGTTTTTTAATGTCTAAAAAGTGAATGAAATGACCTCTGTGAAGTTAGCCCCTGCATTAATTCTTACGCAATTTTTTTCATTTCTAATGAAAAAAGAAACTTTTAGTTCTGAATCCAGCTAGAACTACCTTAAACTTTATAAATAAAAATATCGAGCGCACGTTGCAATGAACCTCTCTCAGTCGCAGTTGAACACAGACTGAACAAAAACGTCCGTTTCATAGGTTCCAACCTAGTAGCTTAGCATATCTCATTATGCACTTATTAAAGAACGTTCTAAACTTACAGTACTCGTTACACACGCTCTATTTAATCTGTAATTAAAGACTTTTTAATTGAATCTCATTGACAGCCATGCTCATTGCATTGTCTTAATCGTCCTATCCTTATCGAATAAATATCTAGAATTATCTTGTTCATTTCAGACAACCCGCCAATAAACTTTCTTCGTCTTTTCATTTCGATACGCTCGTTTAATCCAGCATGTAATTATGTTATACTTTTCTGAATATCTAGTCAGCACTTCGCCAACGGCTAAACAGAGTTTTGCACTACACAAGTATTATAGCAGGGAGTTCTCTTCGAAATGTGAAACACAGTACTTTGGATGAAATGTGCGAAATCATTCGAAGGGTTTTACCGGTTGAACGCCTTTAGATATTATCTCATACCGCTCTCGATGGCTTTGCATTATACGTGACACTCTGTAATTAAGAATAACCCGATACCATCGTGATCGAAAATTGCTCTCACTCCTAGTCTCTTTCTACTTCTTTCTTTCTCGACCGATGTAGGTTAGAGCTCTTGCCTCTAATTTGAATAATCCCTCGTCGCTCTTCATGACTTGTTACGAACAGAACCACAGATTATCCAGGTTTTAGCTACGTTTTTGACGATCAAGATATACGCGAAATGTTTTCAGGATTTATTCTAACGACGAATATTTTATCGAGTATCAATTCTCCCTTTTCTTTTTTACATGTGATTTAACTTGCCACGATTTTAATTTGATCGACTTTATCTTCTTGCGAGTTTCCTAGTTTTCTCGTCGAGCTGCATAACGAAATGGAAATAAATCGCGGTATGGGAACTAATCATCTCGGGAATCAGCGTCCGATCATTTCATTGGCAATCGGATTGTATAAACAGATCCAGTTATCCGTCGTTTATTTACGAAGAAAAACCAGTTAGAATCAGTACCTAACTGTCGTAACACCGATCGCCGGAAGGAACGATCACGCGAATAAGCAGACGGATAACATTTACGAATAATTAAATCTAACAGCATCGATCATTCATGATAATTGGCACAATTTTAAGTAATGATCAAACGAACATTAATCCAGTCGATATCGCTGACTACCCGAAAACGATACTATCTTGGGCAAATAAAGGAATCCCGGCTGTCGGACGATGCCATAGAGAGACGCAGGTGCGGCAGAATTTTTGATGACTAACGATTCCATCGAACATCGGCATGGATCGAGGTGCTAAGAGGTGGTAGCTTCAAGGTGGAACAAAGAGGAATTAATTAACACCTTCGGCACCTGCATTTAACGGCCTTCCAGCGCGTTCTGGCGAATAGAAAATGCGGAGGATGATGGTGACACCGAGAGCCGTCGCGGTAATTCACGCCTATGCTCTTTACCGATGGAAAATCAAACTAAAAGTGAAATCATTGTAGCGATACTTTTCGAAATTTTAATATTCATTGCAGGAGTATAATTATTAATTATTCTGTAGTGATCGCTTTAGATGGAATCATAATTTTCGTGTGCTCGGTTCGGATGCGAACTTTCGTTTTTAAGGGATTGCGTAATGTTTGACTTGCAATTCATGGAATCCACTTTCAGCGGCAATTTGCATTTGTTACGATTCTAGCAATCGATCCTTTGCATGTAATTAGTTATACCGGGTGTTCGATATTTGAAATGTAATGTAACGGTTTAACCCTTAAATGCGTGTAGTTGACATTTGGCAACATACTCATATTTAGTCATGTTAATCAAATCAAAAAAAAAATTTTGACTTACTGCATAGTGTAATCAATTGAATACATACTGTTTACGTAGATAGTTTTGAAAGAAAGGGCCAACCAAATATTTTTCCCCAAAATAAGTGCGTACAGACCAAACTGGCCACTGGCCTGTTCATCTAGAATCAAAAATGAGATGCAAATACCCCGACCGTAAAAGGTTGTAGCCGAACAAAATGCGATAAATGGGGTATTGAACTATGTCTAAACAAAGACAATAACTGTATTAAAAATTTTCACAATTTGTAATTTTCGTTTAAATGCATAATCTAGCGATTTGGAAAAAATAATCTTTTTTAAAAAATTGGAATAAAAACTTAGTTTAGATTTTCTTTAGTATATTTCATATTTTATTTGATATCAATACTAATGTATTTTTTACTTTAAAAATAAAAATAAAAATTCACGCATTTAAGGGTTTATTTTATGTGCGCGTAATATTTTTGCGTATTTTGATCGTTAGGAAAGAAAATTAGTTGTCTCATTTCCATAATGAATTTAGGTACCTTATGTGTCTGTAACTAAATGGTATCTATATATGTCACAGTTTATTCATTTTAATTGTACTACATATTTTTAAAGGCTACACAATACATGAATACTCGTAACGTTAAAATGACTGATGTGAGCTTAAGGATTTTAATTTTTTCAATATGGAGTGATAATTTAATACGAGAGTCCCCTAGGTATACACAGGCGACCCCCGACTGTCGCACAATTTGCTATGTCGTACATTTTTAAAAATTCAATTTTTTAAAGATTTTTGTCGCTATTTAAAAAATTGTTTGCTTCTATGCACTCACTCCCTCGGAACGCTGATGCTCGTGGTCATTAAAGCAATGCCTATTTGAGGTTCTCTAATGTTGTAATACTGTTTCTAGTATTACTTACTAAATGTTAAAGAATCACAAGATTACAAAGAAACCATCTTAACTTGCAATTTTTAATATTTTTCGTGTCTGCCTCTACTATCGAATATTCAACATTCGCACAGATTTACAGGAAGCAATCATGTGCAAAAGTCGAGGGCCGCTTGCAAGTCTATCTAGCTGTGAACAAATGACGTATTTAATATTAATTTTGGAGATATATTACTTTTACATGCAAAAAGACATTTTTCTCGTGAGTAATGCAATGCGAAACTTCTTCGTAACATTTGAAATCTCACCAAACAATATTCCTCACCTAATGATTAAAACTTTCATCTACCAAAGATGGTGTAATATGCAACTTATAATTTGCAGAACCACTTTCCGTGCTAATTTATGCGAGCAGTTACCGTTCGTTGTAATTAAACACGAGCGTAATGCACGAACGAAAGCCACATAAATTCATTCGGGTGCTTCCGTTTGTAATTAGTACTGTATCGAGTAATTCATGCGATAACATATTACATGGCGACTTTATCGGATAGCTCTCCCCGTTCGTGTAAGACGTTTCATATCTATACATTAAATTTCAAAATTTATCACGAGGTTTAAATGAAACAGATGCTCATGATAGATTTAATTTATAGAATAGGGTTATTTTTCAGCTAAGGACACCGAACACGCTAAGTCATTAAGATATATCACCTATAAATTTCAGTCATCAGAAATTTTCGCAGCACCGAAATTTGCGATTCTATTAAATTTTGTAATAGAAATAACAGATCTTGCAAACGCAGTGTGGACAGCTTCACACGAGTATTTTTTAATGATAATTGTCACAACAAACATTAAGCTATCATTTGATGCAAATTATTACGGCAAAAGATGATAACTCGGGTGAAAATAAAAAACTGAAAACAGACTGAAAATTCGAGTAATTTTTCTATACTAATATACAGTCGGAAACTTAACTTAAAGAAAACTGAGGTAGTGAACAAAATTCGGAAAATCATAAGCGAAGAAAAAGCTGAAAACGATCTGAAAATATCCAGATACTAAACTATATATGAGTGTGAACTATAACTGATATATGAGTCTCAAATCTGTCTGCTTTCCGATCGAGTTGAATCAATGTAAAATTTTCAGTCTGACTTCAGTCTCGGCTTCAACTGAAAAATTCTTCCGTCTTATTTCAGTCTCAATTCCATTTAAACTTTCTCACTAGCATATGTCTTCCGTACATTTTCAGATAATTTTCAGTGGCAATTATTTTTTTCGTCTTATTTCCGTTCGAAATTCGTCTAAAATCCTCTTTTCAGTCTTATTTCACTTTTTTTTCCGTCTTTTATTTTTACTCGGGAATAGAAGAGTAGATTAGGAAGAGTGTCGTTTGATAGAGATTTAAATAATCTACAAAAAATATTTCGTGCTGTACGACTCAGAAACGAAGGAGCGGAAATTGGAGTGATTAATTTTGCATTAGACGTGATGATAAAGAGGTAATTGAATATAATTCTTTAATAGTATCTATTTGCATATCATCGGTTTCGATTGATAACCAAGCGACTCGAAATACGACACGTCGATGATTCTGATTAATGTGGTTGCAGCCGCATCTTGAAACTACATATCGTACTTGATTCTGCAGTACTCAAGGGGTAATAATTACTGCCTCGTAATAACAGGTTTTTATCTTTCATCAAGTTTCTCAGGGAATCGATAGAATTTGTACGGGAATTAAAATTTACTAATTTTTCGTAATCACGAGTAATTAAAGTTGAAGTTTCGATTAAATCTTCGAAACATCGAATCGTAAATTTTCGATTTCGTTTTGATCAGTTCCATTTATGAGAATAAAACGGTTTAAGCAATTACGGACGACATGAAGATAATTTGATATAAATCAGTTTTATATAATTGTTGCCTAAGAAATGAAATACTTGCAGATCTTTTTCTTTCCTATCGGAATCTGTGATCGTTAATTTGCCGTTGAATCATAAGCGACATTCATACGACAGTTCTGTGCTATTTGAGCAATGCACATACACTTACAGTTGCATTCGCTTTACATTAATCGCTCGGCCAAACGTATCGCCAACTTGGGGAACGCGATTTTCTTCAAGGACGTACTAGCCCGTGCTAGTTCCATGCCATTTGTCAAGCAAATTCCACGCTCGGCTGGCCTTTGAGACTGAACATTAAATCGAGGGTGTGTAAGATATATCCTTTGAAAACAAGCCAATCATCTGGTATTATTGCGACACATGTTGTACCTTTTCCAACGATTCACTTTGGACTTTTGTCACTTTCGTTTCTCATGTTCTTCTACCAAAGCTCGCATGTCGCTTCGTTAAATGGATCAATTAAAATATTGAAGAAATTGAAAAACTAATATTAATTTTTTTTTTCCCACATAGAATTTTGAAAATATACAAATAAAATGTAACACTAGATCTACGAGCGCAAAATCTCGTAGATTTAAATATATTGAATAAGTACCTTGCAGGAAGATGGATCAAGGGTTAAAGAATATGATCAGTTAAGTAATTTATAAAAGATACACGTGAAATATTTACTGTACTACTTCTCTATCAATTTGAGAAGAATTAAAAGAAAGAGGAGGAACACCCATCAATTGACAACTGCCATAGATCTAATGTTAAGTGGAATTCACCAATGCTTCAACTTCTTCCAAGTTGCTTCTAATTTTTTTCCAATAAGATGCATTTTTATCAGAAGACTCTGATAATATAACAACAGTACACTCGTACAATGCACCTCTTCCGAAACCGATTTCATCCGTGCGTTTATTATAAGCGTTGCGAAAGTCCATAAATCACGAATGTCGGCCATTATCCTACAGTCGACTCTATGCACGAAAAATCCGTCCGACTGACTGACGATAATGGCACAACAATAACACCCACACGGCAAAGGAACATAATTATCTATCAATGAGACCTACGCAAAAGACAAAATTAGCCGAACCGAGTAATCGAAGGTACAACGAGCACACCGATATTGCAGTCACGTGTCTGGCAGATTGGCTAGCATTACATAGATACATACATATATACCCACATATGCCCGCCTTTGAATTCTAATCGAACTGGGTTATGTCCTTTAAATGCGACGAACGAGGACAGGACAAATCGGATGTGCAGAAACGATCCCCGAGGTTGCGAAGTCCCGCGGTGGATTATGCTAAATCCCGGCCAACCAGGTGTGTCGGTGAACACGCATCTACGTCCACGTATGGTTGCATCATTGGAACGCAATAAATATGGATCGTGCTGGGGCGAACGACAACCAAGTTACAGTAGGTGCAATTAATTCAACGTCGTTTTCCGAGCACGGATCGATAGCACAATTAGCGGATAAAAGGAGATTCTCCGAAGATGCATTATCGGGATTACTGGCAGCGAGGAGAGAAGTTAAAGAAATAAGAGAAGAAAGGGTAAAGACAACTTCGACGTAGTTGTAAATCAAAAGGACGATAAAGAAACGAGTTCTGATTAATTGCGTTTCTGTACGATGATATTTAAACGGTTGTCGAAAAAGAACGAGACAAATTGAACTTGAGTTATACGAATGTACAAGTTCATAGATTATTTCATCTATCAATACGTTTCAATTGATTTTCAATTTCTTATTTCTATCAGTCTCTCTAATAGGGAGAGTTTGCTCGATGTACAGATATACCTATGATATTACTGTACGAGTTTAGGAAGGGATAAAAATATGGAGAAAGTTTTTCCTGGGCGCGGTGGGACATGTCAATGTAGATTTCCGCGGATCTTGGCCTACGTCTTGGCATTTATTTCACTTGTCTTCTGAATCAGCCATAGCGATCTTCACGATCTTTCGTAGGTACATAAATCAACCGAGGGAATACGACGGCGATCGTTCCGTCGTATGGCGACCTTTCGGTCCAGGCATGGTGCTCGTTTGCACAATTTATTGTCTTACGTCACAAGAGGCTTGTGTTTATTAT
This sequence comes from Cerceris rybyensis, assembly GCA_910591515.1. NCBI lineage: Eukaryota > Metazoa > Arthropoda > Insecta > Hymenoptera > Crabronidae > Cerceris > Cerceris rybyensis. The sequence continues at coordinate 22,282,949 of OU342790.1, forward strand.
GCCCAAGTTGGACGTTTTTCGTTTACCCGTCGAACGATGATTTCGTGACGGTGGTTTCCATGCAGCGTCGTTGATCGCCAATCGTCGATCGTCTGGTCTCGGTTAATCGTGCACGATTACTGGGACGTTCTTGAGTTTTGATATCTTTTAACCGGGTGTTCCATTAAAATTCCAATATTCTCGATTAGATGTTCCGTTGCTTGGACGATCGTAGAGGTGTGAGGTTAAACGATCGACCGACGATAAGGCTAATGAGCTATAACAATCCTTTCTCCACTTCGCCGTACTCCGACCTCCTGATGAAGTTAACCTTTATCCACTGGCAATTTTCAGAGCCCTTGTTAAACCTCGACTTTCTCCGCTCTCACCTAATTTCTAACAATATCGATGGCTTTATGTGCTTACACTTTTTATCCACGACCTAACGTTCATTTTGCACGAACACTATGGAGTACGATTATTCATGCATGATTAGTTATATGATTTATTTCGAGAAACTCAAATGTCCTTTAGATTCATGTTGTATTTGAATAATGACAAATACATTTATTTTGACGTATACGTGAAAGTAATTTAAGTAAGTGATATTTCCATGGTAAAAATGCGCTGGAAATGGGGACATATCAAAGATTCCTTTGGAAAGTTAAACTTTTTCTACATACTTAACGATCCACTTTCACAGGTTTGCTTTAGTTACTCGTCATCGTTCTACACTATACTATCTGATTTCATGGACAAGTATGTGCATAGTGAATTATAACTCGTACGGTGAATTAAATTCCTTCCTTGTATTCTTCTCGAGTAAAAGGAACGGAAAACACCGTGGCGCTGTCAGACCTGCCATCGAAGATAAAAGTAACTCGACGACTTTTAAACTCGAGTAAGATGAATGATTCAATTCTAATGATTATTACTGATCGCCATCTCCCTTACTACTATGGGATAATTGAATAGAGTTTTCCTTTCGTTTTACCAACGCGCCGTCTCATTATCATAATCATATTATTTGAGCGCATTCTAGGCGCGTGTAGGTCGATCGCGAGTGGGATAAATAAACGGTGTCCTGTCAATAGAGAGACCACTGGAATTCCATCCTACGGCACTGGTCGAAGGAGAAACGAGGAAAAATGTGGGAAAAAGCCGAGGGAAACGGGCGGCTCCTTGCAAACAAGTTTCTGCGGAAGGAATCGTTATTTCCTTTTAACGCCGTACACTCGCAGATCCAAATAATGTGTAGCGTTGCGAGAAGAGAGTGACAGGTGTAAAGTAACTTTTTCTTTTTTATTTTGAAGTAACAAGTAAATTGAAATATTTATATTTTGTTATTTTTGTAATTTTCGTAGGAATCTTTGTAGGGATGTAGGGTGAGAAAACGTGAGAAATGACGTATTGGTAATGAAAGATACGACATGTTGTGTTGATGTTAGGATAAATGAAAATAATAAAGACGGGATAAGAGACTTTAATTTCAACTCATTTGCAATTGTCAATAGGATAATGTAACGTGATAGTGGGGTATGTCAATCTCTTTAATGAGCCTGCGAATCACAGATTGGCGCATATTTCTCGGGGAGACAATAGACTTCTCCCTTTTCTGAATTACAACTGTCCACCGCAAAAATACAGGCTGACAGTCGGAACAATTATTTCATGCTGGGTGTAAGCACCGGTATTATGGTTACCTGAGTCACTATTATTGCTAAGTCAACGATATTTGCTGGGAAACTTACAGAAACCGCTAGTTTCGTTGAGCACCGAACCGTAATGCATACTTTGTAATCACTTCCCACACAGCTATTGCGAAAATAACAATCTGCTTAGTGAAAGTAAACATGCAATTCCAACAATTTCTCCCTGTCTTACAATTTTCAGATATTAATTGTGGGGTACGTTTCACGAGTGCAGTTCAATTTACCAAATGTTCTTCAAAAGTCTCGACGTTTATTTTTCGAGTAAACGTATCAAAAATTCGCATGAAACGTAACTTTGGAACACAATTGAAATTATCACGCAGTTATTTATATATTTTCATTTTATGCAGTGAAGTATACTTTGGTTAACTGTCAATATTGTAGTCCTTTTTTTAAGTTGAAATGCTAATCACTATAATAGAGAATTGAGCGGGAAGAAAGTTCATTTTCACATTTCTAACAAAATATTTTTTTATGTCATCCAGACGTTTGTTTTTTGTTCTGTGCGTCGATCTCCTAACTGCAATGAGGCTAACAGAATGTAATTAGTTGGTATACTCTATTAATATCTTGCCCCACAATGAGGAGTGACACTCGTGTTGAGGTAAATATGATAGGAAATTTTCAAATATTGCAAAACCTATCAAATTGAAAGTGTCAATGAAACATGACGTCATAATATTATGTCTATAATATTAATATTACGTTAAATTATACGAAATATAAAGAATCACTGATTTATTTAAGCAATTAAATTCTGAACTATAGCTGAGACAGTCACAAAATAAATCGTAGGGCAAGGGGTTAAATATTGAGTTTGTATTTCATATCTCAAGCTCGTTTTCAACGTAATTTTCCATTTGCATTCGGGTAGAAGTTATCGCAGGGTAGCAATACGAGTGAAACATTAGCCATTTCGAGGATCGTTGAAACAAAATCGATATCCTTAAATAAATTTTGACAGCCCAATGCAACTGTACACGGTTACCATTAATTAATATCGCAGTCAGCTTCGATTCGCTAATTGAACACGCCTCTCCGATCGACCAACACCTATCACGTAGCTATTAACGGAGCGGTGTTTTTTATCGAATCGTATATATATTTTACACTAAATATCGAGCTACTTTTCATTATCGCCATATGGTGTTCGGTACAAATGAATGTCTTTAGAATATCGATTAAAAGTAGATTGAATTTGAAATTAAAGATTTTAAAGATTTTCCTAACTGTTAAATAAGAACTGTACTTAACCCCTTGCTCTACAATAACGTGTGATACTTGTGACGCGATAGTGGAACATATAATTTTGAGATATTCTAAACACAATTATATTGAAAATATCAATGATTCAGGAAACATTCAAATTACTTATATACTATTGATATTACGTTAAGTTACACAGTATGAGAGAACTCAGTGATAATTTTGTACTTCAGCAGTTCATTCAAGGTTATTACATATTCGCTCACAAGAGAAATAGTAGGTCAAGGCTTTGATAAAACAATGTTCCTTCTAACAAGTAGCGTTTACAGTTTTAATATTAACTCTTTCGGCTATATCCGGCTGCATAAGTCACACCGAACATCTTCTATCGCCAGTATCTATAATACTTACAATGTTCATAAAACATCATTTAAAAATCTCTTTCGCTCTTATCTATGAACATGTATAGAAATCAAATTGTTTCTCTTTCTTTAAATAATCTCAAATCGAAATATAATTATCGTTATAATGTTTAATTCATTGATTTATTTTATTACGATTAAGTTAAACGTGAGACGTGAAAGGATGTAAATAAGTCGCAGAAATTCCGTAGAATCGATCTCCTTTCTTGAATCATCCCCCAACAATACCGTGTGGAATGTTATGACCGTTTGTAGTTTATCGTTTCTATCAGGATTCGAAATGTCTTTCGAGGAGCAGGCGCGAGGACCAAGGTCCGCCTTGCGATCTTTTGCTGGTACAAAGAGACGAGAACGAAGGGGTCGTAAATCGAGATGGCTGCTCCCAAGTGAATAGGGTATATGACAATACTGTTGAGAGAACGGCGTAAGGGAAGGTCACGGTGGGAACGACCTTTGACATTGCGGCTTGCTTGTTTCGTAGCATCGCTTTGTCGAGGAAAATCGAGCGAGCAATAATGGTTTCAATTTCTTTTAGTATATACGTACATACATACTCTACGGTAGTGATTTGGGACTGGCATGATGATTTTGAAATATTTCGCGTTTTGTCGAAGGTCTCTGAATATCTATCATAATCGAGTAACTTCCCCAAGCCATTTGTACTGTTATGCTCGTAGGACACATTTAGTGTTACTAATAATAATTAACAATTATTTAGTTGAAAACTATCTACTATTTAGTGTTACTATGTGATAAGCTATAGCGATTATTGCAAATAACGAAAACGAATCTTTTCTAGCACGGAGTTATTGTAAATGATAATAAAATAAACATGTGCTGTACTGAAAGAAGTCCGCAAATGTGCAACACTTACAACAAATGCGATTCTTAGCTTCATATTGAATTGTACAAATATGCTAAAGCATGAAAAGTGTCAATTTTGTATTTGACTCTTTTGAAAATACGCTTAACCCATTCACTGCCAACTACGAGATATCTCGTGGTTGCACTAAAAGGTTCAATTAATAAATTGGCAATAATAGCCGAATGTGTATAGCATTTTTAGAACAAAAATATTCTTAGTATCATTACAAATGTTGAGATTATATTTTTGAATAATTAAATTAATGTTTCAAAAACTTACTGTTGTCTTTTCAAATTTTGTCACGTAAGGTAATATTTGCTTAGTTTTTCTGGCAGTGAATGGGTTAAGTAGATTGATACCGTTCAATTACATACTCACAGCACCATGAGGAAAAACAGCTGCTGGTTTCCGCATCTGAAACAATGAAAATATAAATGGTTATTCGAATAGCCTTGGTACACCGAATTAAATTATGACCATAGATTGTAACAATAAAGTCTATGAAATCTATGTACGAACTTTATACGGATTAATGTCATTCATTTATTTCAACAATCAACGAAATGAAGGAAAGAAAGAGTCTAAGGGTGTTCTCTTTGTATCAGGCGTTAAGGAAAAATAATTCAATTTAAAATCACCCCACGATCTTTCGAACACCATTGAAAATAGGTGTAGGCAAACGGCGCTCGAGAACGTTGCGACAAGACGATAATGCCGACGTGGGAGAACTGGCGCTGAAGAATGCGTAATTGTTTTGAAAGAGATCGAGCTTCGTCGTCTTTCGTGTGGGACGTGTGAAAGGCGGCTTAGCCTGCCGACATCGAACATAAACGTCGAGGACAAGTCTTTGATTTTTTTTTTCATTATTTATAATAGCGTCAGTAAAATGTTTCTCGCAAGTATTTTCTTTGACAAAGTAATGAACGCATTGCTGCAGAAAATCTCACGATAGTCTATAGCCCCGATTGCTATAATTATTATTGCTGAGCGAGTTATAGTATGAGGTCCTTATTTAAAAATGCTGCATTACATTAAATTTGATCTTGATTCTGCCACGTTTAATGCTAGATCTACCAAGGTGGTCAAAATGATTAGTCTTGAATTTTCTGGAAATGTTCTTGAAATTTCTAACCCAGTTTCTTTTTCAATGTTCTACGTTTATCTTGAAGACTACAGCAACTGAATGGAATGAATTTTTTTCTTCTTTTTTATTCGCTTTTAATTTATTTATTTGTCAACTTTAAATGTATTGAATTAATCCTCGGTAGATCTAGTGTTAAAATCTTTTTAGAAACAAATTTTTTGATTGAGAGAAAATTTAATCTAATCAAACGATGATATCTTACAATAAATATTCAGACCGGAGAGACATAATATCCAATAATATTGATTATGAATTACTTCGTGTGATTTGATTGGGTTTGCACAACATTAGAATCATTTCAAGACAGAAACGATAACGAACAGTAATAATATCGTATACATTCTATTTCTCTCCCAAAATCATTACAATACCTATGTAACACATTACGCGAGGAATTTCAACAATTTCCATTCCATTCATCCGAAAAACATAAAACGGCAGACTCGCCGATAACAAAAATGACACAAAGAAACGTAAGTTTTCGCAAATTACAGAGCTATTCGAAAATGTCTCGATGCCGCAATCGGCGCAACTTGTTACGTTGAAAAATTCCGAAAGGAGAGGCAGGTTGGAACTACGAGGCAATTTGAAATTTCGAAACAAGATGTATCCAATCGCGAGAGGCAGTTGAGTGGAGGCACCAACAATAGGGATTATTAGCATTGGCTGAGCCGACTTCAGGTTGATATTGGTCTCTCGAGCCCCGACATATTGTAATCACGCGGATATATTGTGCTCGTGCAGTGCACGTTCGCCTAGCCCTCTCCACTCACCCTATCCTCTGCATCCACCTACTCCACCTTCTCCACCTCCTCCAGCCTTTTCCAACCTCCTCCTCTATCCTCCAACCTCTTTCTGTCTCTTCCTACCCCTCGCTCTTCCCCTGTCCTTCCTGCACCGATCAATGCCCTCCTATCCTACCGATAACTCGATAATATTACACGCGAAAACCGCTTCCGACGTGCTCGCCCAGTCAGCGAGCCACTTGTGCGAGCAAATAACCAGTTATCGGAAAACCGATTTTATTTTCGAGGGACGGCATACCCTCGATTTTTTCCTCCTATCCTCCGTCGCTGAATTCTTTCTCTTTCTATTTCTCTCTCTATCAATCTATCTCTACCACTCTTTTCCTCTACCTTTCTCTTCCTCCCTCGCTCTCTTTCTGGTATCATTTTATTTTTCTTATCCCTTTTATTCATTGCATCGTAGCAACGCATGGAATTGAGGGTAGATAGTCGATTTGATGGGTATAAATGTTCGGAGCGAACGTAGAGCAACGATTCGAGAGTGGGATAAATCTTGAACGGGTGCTTCGGAGAGAAACGCGAATTACAGCCGCGTTGAGAAACGTTTACGTCCGTCTTTAATGCGAGAGTAGGCCGGGCGTGTGTGGTTTTAATAGCGGATGCGGGTATTTTATTAATTGCAACGGTGGGAGATTTTATTGGTTTGGGAAACATTCGCGAGGCCAACGCTCCCGATGGAGTATATATCGATGAAAGCAATTGATTGCTCGGCCTACGTGCAAACACTTTCTCGCCTTCGTAATTTACGTGTTACTCCGAAGAAATTGAAATCGACACGAAGGGCGTGTCCGTTGATGATTATCTTTGCATTTTGTTAAAATGAGAGGCCGATTGTTCGCGAAACGTATATCGTTTGAAGAAACGTTTCAGCCAACTCTATATTTATTTCTGTCGGTCATTTCGTTTCTATAGATTTTAGAAAATGTGAGAGAAAAATGAGAGGGAAAGAGAAAGCGAGTTTGCTTGTGACAGTGGTATGGTATAACAGGGGGCTGAAGGTATTATATATATTTGTGAATATGATATGATTGTTTTTATAACATGGATGAATGAGAGAATTTAAGTTGTTAACAATTAAATTGAGAGAATATTTTTTATGAATGAAAGGTATAAAAAGATTTCAAATTAATAAAATCAACGGGGGTATATGTGAATATGATTGATTTTTATTAATATGAATGAATGTAGAAGTGGAATGTAAAAACTGAATGTGTGTTGTCTTAGAAACGTGAAGGAGTTGTTGATTAGACGTGATACGAGAAAAGTAATGAATTTTGTAAAATATATAATTTATTAAATAAAATATCGACAATATTTATGTAAAGCGCATACACTATTTTTTTAAAAACACATGATTGTACTCTTTGATACCGCCACAACGTATTAAAAATTAACATCTTTTTCTTACGAATTGTCATATAAAAATTCAAGATCGATTTAATGTATTTTATAGTATGTGACGATATTCTATGGAAAATTTTACTTTCCCTTCTTTACGCTTCATGTGTACAAGTGTAGCAATGTGCCTGCTGCAATACTAAAAATTACATCTCTTAAAATTCTCTCAATGAATACTCCCAATTAACACTAGATTTATGGATGTTGATTATATACCTATTTTTTTTAAATGAGCCAATTTGACTCATACAAGAAATTGAAGTTTTTGTGCAAAGAAAATTGTTCCAAATCAATTTAAATGAAATATCTATTACTAAAATATTAACCAACCGATATTATTATATGTATGTATATTAATCCAATTTTGAATGAGCCAAATTGGCTCCGCAAATCTAGTGTTAAAATATACAGTCATTCGTTTTGTCAGAAACCGAGGAGAAAAGTGTCGAATATTATCCTCAACCCTGAAACTTTTTTCTAACAAAAACTGAAACTGAAACTACACAAATATCACCGTCAAATCGTTCTTGCAAAAATTGGTTATTGCAAGTACCGCACGTTAAAGTTCCGAACCAGTAATATAACAATCTCTTTTTGCATTCTCTGAATCATGAACGAGAAATCCCACCCAAGAGCTTTTGCAAGTGGTATTAAACCCTCCATTCGCGACTGTAAATTCGAGCGATCAGCTATCATCGAATTATCCAGTTAACCATGAATCTCACTTTCATATCTTCACAATCGTTTTCCCTTTATCCTTGCAGATCCTGAAGGAAGCGACCGCGGCGAGAAACGAGCAGCTTAGCGAGTTGGAAAACCTCTTCGGCTATTTGGACGAGCACCGAACTCTGCAGGGTTACGAGGGCGAGAAGACAGCACGGTGAGTTTGCACGATTTACACGTTTTATTAGATACTCGAGAATTGAGTGGTTTACATTGAGAGGTCGTAAATCACATCTAAAGTGACGGGATTAAAATGAGTTTCGAGCTGCCGAAGAGCAGTTTGACATGGAAAATTGAAATCTCTAATCGGATTGCTGATCATCCTTGCTTACGTTAACTACGTTTTATCACCGGTGCATGTTTATTCGCCATCGATCGATAATAGCGTATCTAATGTCCGATTTTCAGATTATATTCAAAGTCTTAATGAGATTTCATTTGCTTACTTATCGTCGATCGCAATTAATTTTACTGTAGAAATTTCCATGGATAGTTTGGAAATATTAAAAGTGGTGTACCACAATTACAGATATTTTTTGCGAAATAGTATTAGACAGTAAAATACAATTTTAGTTTTTTTACTATGTATTAGAAAATTTGTGAAATTGAACAAATTTTAATAGTGTGATTAATTTCGGATATTAGGAAATTAACACTTAACGCTCCAACTTTTAAGTGTGAATATCGAGCGGTAACTCCAACTTATTCTCGTCATATTTTGACTTGCAAGAGTTTAAGTGTTAGAAAACAATCGTTATTCATTTCAGAAATAATATAATTTTGATTGTAATATGTATATTATTAATTAGAAATTGATTAATGTGTGGTAGATTTTAAGGTAGTTGCTCCACGCAGGTACCGTCGCTAGATCGGATTCATCCCCCCATAGAAATAAAATTAGTATTTTCTACGGAATGTATTAGAAAGTTGTTCCAAAATATAAAATATTTCATTTTAGAGTTTTTGATATTAAAATAAAACTAAAATCCGAAATTAATCATAATGCAACTTTAAAAAAATTTTTAAATCTGCACTTTAATTATGCTACGTTATTGAAACAGACATTGTGCTTATTCCGTATATGTACACACGTACACAACCATCTATTTATTTGTGACGAGGACTTGGCACTATCTGTTTAACCTGTACATATGTATACTGTCATGTGGTATCTATAGTAATATCCCCTCCTCTACTAATAATTATGAAACGAAGATTTTATTTTTCCATATTTATGAAAAACTAATTGGTAACAGCATGTTTTTTTTTTCTAAATGATTCAGAATATATTATTCTATTACACTGTAGTTTTTCGTTTCAACGTTGTTTATTTTCACCACAATAAAAATTAATATATACTACTTTCCCACGCTTTTCCAATGCAGTGTGTACAAAAGTATCATTTTTAATTGCAATTATTTAGCGTATAACGTGGTGAACGGTCATCGAATTTCACTATCATATGTATTACATATCTATTTATATATAGTTCAAGTTTGAACAACTTCTTGTTTATTTCGAATCATGAGACAACTACCTTAAACCAGTCACGGGGATGCAAACCGGGTTTACGTTCACTGGTCTCACAGTAGAAAACTGTTTGTTTCTTTTACCGCATTACTTCCTTTTGGTTAGTTAACAGCTACATCATTATAAATGCAACATAGTTGAAAAATAAATGGATTTACAATAAAACAGGTTGAGATCTGACTTTCTTTACTGATCGCTTGTAACTGACTGAGAAGTACTGTTTTTTATGTGTAAATAATTATCGATAAAGACCCGAACAATATCCGAAGTAAAAAGTGCACTTGGGGTAGCACGTTTCAAATTCGGGGTGCCTGACAAGCACACTTGGAGCAGAACGCCGCACATCGGTGGTGTCTGACAAGGAGAACAACAGGGCCTTCGGGTCACCGATTTTATTGAAATTTAACATACTCGTAGACTAAGTCGTTCTGATTAAGAATATACCCTATTATAGGGGCAGACGGTCAATAGTTTTTAAGATATGTGTAATTAAAGATTCATTGGCATTCTTATCAAAAACTGTTGAATGCAGTACCTACCAATATTTACCGTGTTATTACACAATATCTCCTGAATATGTTCTTAGCATTATTTAAATATCTATTTTATATTTCCTGAATATTTTCTTAACATTTTTTAAATATCAAGTTTATATCTGAAACTTTATTTAACTATTATATTTTTATACTAAAAATGAAACTTTAATTATAAATATCTTAAAAACTATTGACCGTCTGTCCCTATAATAGGGTATATTCTTAATCAGAACGACTTACTCTACAAGTATAATATATAAAATTTCAATAAAATCGGTGAACCGAAGGCCTTGCGTCCTCCTTGTGAGAGGCACACTTGGAGCGATAAGGGTTAATATCACTGTTAAATAAAGTCTTGTTTCATCTAATTTGTTACATTCGTTCAATGAAAAATTCCTATAAAGTTCATTTAGCACATTTAAATTCTTAAAAAAGATTAATATTTTAAGATTAAAGTTTGACATCACAATAACGGAATATTTGAAAAGAAATTGCCAATATCGATGTCTCCACTCTGACAGGGATAAAGCACATGCGTATGTTATAAAAACCAATGCACGTTCTTTGAGAGATAGAAAAGGTAGGCTATAAGATCCATCGAGACAGGGGGCTGAGATCAATAAATCGGTAACATCAGAAGAGGGGGCATCAATCGCGCCGATTGGAGATTGATTAGGTGGTTGCACCGGCGTTCGAGATTTAGCGTGCGATGCAATTCCTTTGCTGTCCCTGCTTTGTGTCACGACCTTTGCCTTCCCGATTCTTCGAGCATACTGCACCGGAATCCCTACTCTTTCCTCACGATACTGGATCTCATGTCGGCACAGAAGAGATGCAAACCTTTTGAATAGTACCTTGGAAAACAGTTATTCTAGGACGAATACTCAGGAAATCGCGAATGAAAGCAAGAAAGAAGCCATTATGATTCTTTCGTTTTCGAAAGGATGCTACTTTCCTGCGTAATAATTCGTACGATGCGTTATTTCATCCTTTGTTTCTCGACGTTGAATGTGTCCTCTGTCCCTGATTTCATTTTAACTTATTCTCTTTGTAATTCTGATCGAACGTGTAGATCGTCCATGGAAATTCTACGTGGAGTTCGATGGAAATCAAAGTTTCTTATTTGTTGCAAAGATGGAGATATAACTTCCTTCTCAAAATTGCTTCCGTAATGTTTCATGCGTTTAAATCGATGATAATGCTGCATTTACGGTATACTCTGAGGATACTCCGAAGAAGTCTGTGATTTTGCAACAGTTTTCCCCCTTTGAAAAGTTCGAAGATATTGCAGAAAATTACACGTTTGCCATACATCGGAACGGTCACTTCTGAAGAACCAAAACGGCTTTTAATTTGCAACGTAGTTTTTGAAGTCATCGACGACATAGATTTTTTATAACTATCATATGAGAATCAACATGGGTGGCGGTTTGACCATTATACCATGAAACCTACAATTACCGACTTTCGTTTCTATTTATTTAACAAAGTTTATGCATCAAGTGCAATTTGCAAGACACCACGGTACCAGTATGACATTATCATCCTTCCGGTTTGCTTCTCGTCTTCGTCGATGACATCATTGCATCGTCGTTGGCTACCTAGTCGTCCATTCCTCTCGAACGTGCCCATAAATCCCTTCTGAAGGTCACTTTTAAAAAACGAAAATGGCTTTTAAATTTAAAAGTAGTTTTTGAAGTTGTCGGCTTTTTATCATAGCCTGAGTCGAAATATTGAACCTATTTGCATGGTATTTACACCTATTTGAACCTAATATGATACTTTTCAATATTAAAACTCTTAATTTATACCTGTAACTCCTTCTCACAATCAGTAAAATGAGTTTACTACTATTTAGCTACCCGAGTCGAAATATTGAACCTCATTTAAACCTTTTACTACCCAACATTTAGGAATTAAATAAGATATCTGCCCGAGGTGAAATATTGAACCTCATTTCAACCTTTTACTACTCAACATTTAGGAATTAAAAGTACAAAAATAGGCCTAAATTCAATGTAAAATAAGATCTTATTTAGCGCCTAAAAGTGGCACAAATTTCCCTTTATGCCATCGTAAGGCGCACAATAGGACGTCAATTTCAACTTCCGTTGAGGATTTACATCCTATCCAGTCCCGAGTCGAAATATTGAACCTCATTTGAACCTTTTACTACCCAATTTAGACCTATTTTTGTACTTTTAATTCTTAAATGTTGGGTAGTAAAAGGTTCAAATGAGGTTATAAATAAGATATCTTATTTTACATTGAATTTAGACCTATTTTTGTACTTTTAATTCCTAAATGTTGGGTAGTAAAGAGTTCAAATGAGGTTCAATATTTCTACTCAGGTAGCTAAATCGTAGTAAAATCAATTTACTGATTGTGAGAAGGAGTTACAGGTTTAAATTAGGAGTTTTAGTATTGAAAAGTATCATATTAGGTTCAAATAGGAGTAAATACGTTGAAAATAGGTTCAATATTTCGACTCTGGAGGGGAATCAACATGGGTGGTGGTTTGACCATTATACCATGAAACCTACAATTACCGACTTTCGTTTCTATTTATGTAACAAAGTTTATGCATCAAGTGCAATTCGCAAGACACCACGGTACCAGTACGACATTATCATCCTTCCGGTTTGCTTCTCGTCTTCGTCGATGAAACCGTTGCATCGTCGTTGGCGACCTCGTCGCCCATTCCTCGTGAACGTGCGCATAAATCCCTTTATGAGCGTCGTGTCACGAATTCACGGCTTGTCGCCGATTTTATTGCCCGACGGATTGCTCCGTGTTGTCGTAGCTTTTATGCCGTTGAATACGAGTATCGAAACTTCCGGCATTCCGTCTGACGAGCTGGGAAAAAGTGCAAGGTGCAGACGGTCGTTGTGGAGGAAACATCCTGCGACACCTATTCCACGGGGCGGATGCCGAGTAATTGCACCTTTTGATTTTTCCCATTTTTATATTGAGAATAAAAGGACGCTTTTGCTACGTATGCAAAAAGAAAAATCTGACGAATGTGCCATACGTACGAGGAAGAGATATCTTTAAGAAGCACGAGCTTATTTAGCGATATACGACCGCGTCCTATGAATCCCACGGCGATGGTTCTACACTCGAGATGTAAAATTACTGATATACGCCCGTGTAATCGGTTAAATCACGCCTGCCTCTTACATTGACAAATTCTACGGTCGTAAAACGCGAATGGCTTTGCTGTCACGTGTGAACGTTCAGACAGTAGATGCATCGTGCAACCACTATGCGAATGGACAAAAGTGCGAACGTATGAATAGCCGATAGAACGTGCCACGTGTCTTTGCGAAAATCAACGTTATTTGCCATTACATTGCCTTGTTTCGTGCTTATAAATAGCGTCGTTCCAATGTTCTTGCATCAACGACTCTCTTGAGGAAAAGAACTATAAAGTTCCTAGTAATTCTAGTAAAATCTAATTTTATAAATTCTATTGAAAGTTACTTTTATAAATTCACACTTCATGGAGATAGTCTAATGGCGTTTTCGTACGACGCCGATAAAATTTCTTTGCACTTGTAGTACACCAGTGTTCTTGACGTTACACCGTCCAGAAGATTTACGAGGCCGCGTGATTCGTAGTACTATCTCTTAGCTCTGATAATTGTCGCAAATTAGTTCTGTAAATCAGTCCGTTGCCCGTGAGATATCTGCCTTTCTTATCCTCGCTCTTTCACTCTCTCCTCGGTTGCTTTATCCCCTAACTCGTATTTTCTACCGCTCCTCGATTCTCAGAGTGGCGTGATCGTTTGGCGTAAATAACAATTAAATGGAACCCACAATGCATTAAGTTGAACTTGCCGGCCTCTTTCCCCATCCATCGCCATCCTGTGCTACTCGTAGATTATCATGGGGATCATAAATCCCAATTACCCGCCCACGACGCGCATAATGATCGATAATTAGTGGTGCTCGTCGGCACCTTCGTTTCGTCTCATTTCGAGCTCCCTTGTGTAGGGAATTAGCGCAGTCGTTTGTCTTTGCACCGCCATATGGTAATGCAGTTTCGGCGGATGACATCGATGGTGGGGATGAATGCGAAAGAAAAGAAGTTAGTTAGTCAGTCAACGGCACGCGTCATCGATGTATCGCCTTAACCTCTAAAATATATAAGCATCTTTAATATAAATCGATCCATCCTGATTTGAACCCCGTTCCCACAGTTTCTCAGAAGTGGGATCGTCTCGCGAACTGTATCGTCTCGCGAACTGTATCGTCTCGCGAATTGTATCGTCTCGCGAATTGTATCGAACCGCGGATTGAACTGTATCGTGTGGAAACGTATTGTGAATTGATGGGTTTATTGTCGACTTGACCGAGTGAACACGGACAAAATTCATTGTTTAATTGATAAGCGGTAGTGCTACGACTGTGGTGACTGACTCAAGGTTAAATTGTTTAACAATCGTATCGACAATTGAAGGTATTGTGAAGCCAGCTATCGATATGGCATCAACAGAGAATTTGCCCGCAAGTATTCCGATTGAAGGGGATTTTAGTCGTCTTACAGTGGCCCAATTGAAAGATTTATTGAGGCACTTGCAATTGCCTAGCAGTGGCGCGAAAGCAGATTTGATAACCCGCGTACATTCTGCAAAACCGGAAGCATGGTCTACGGTGCCAGCGGAATTGTTGCAGACTTTGTTGCAGACTTTGTTGCAACGCGAAAGTACTGGCGACGCGAGTACCATCACTGAAGAACAAGGGGAAAATGCATCCGCATGGCAATTTCCTCCTATCGTAGATAATGTGGTCAACAATGCGAATGTGGGTACCGAGACATTGACCCAGCGGGAAAATGAATTAATTCGAATGGAACGAGACCTACTACGAAGAGAATTGCAATTGTTGCAAAGGGAAAGAAGTGTGACTCCCAGCATATCGACACAAAGCTATCAAGGCCCCACTTCGACAATCGGCATTCGTGCAATTGGTGATATGTTGTGCGAATTCAGTGGAGAAGGCCGCGATTTTAAGAAATGGAAGACTCAGGCAGAATTTCTTCGTGAAGCGTATCGTCTCGACGAGAGTTCGACCAAGGTTTTATTAACGATGAGATTAAAAGGAAAAGCACTAGCGTGGTTTCATTCGAGGGCCGAACATGTTCATTTGAGTGTGTCAGCATTTTACGACGCAATGGAAGAAATGTTTGACGACAAGCTGTCGAAATCCGACATGCGAGAAGAGTTCGACAAGAGGATATGGCAGGCCAATGAAACATTTTGTGACTACTTCCACGATAAAGTAATATTGGCTAATGGGATACTGATTGACGAGGAGGAGCTGGTACAGGCCGCGATTAAGGGTGTTCCGGACGAGAGTTTGCGTACACAAGCGCGCATGCATCGCTTTAAAACGAAACGTGACCTGTTGGAAGCTTTTAAAACATTGTCGCTTCGACCGAGTGGACGATCGGAAGATGCAAAATCGCAGAAACGTGATATCAAGAAGACGAAACCGGTGGATACAACGCAACGAGAGCTAGCAGCCCGCTGTTATAATTGCAGCGAGCGAGGTCATTTATCGAGGAACTGTACAAAACCTAGGCGTGAAAGGGGAGCGTGTTTCAAGTGTGGCAGTCCAACGCATCGCATCGAAAGTTGTCCTGAGGGTCAACGGAAGTCAACAAAGACTACGGAGAATACTGCACATTTGATACAACTTACCCCCAACCCACCCTATATAGCGACTTTGAGGTATTCAATCGCAGACGAACGAGGTAACGAGCGAAATTATAGTATCGACGCTATTATAGACTCCGGTTCGCCTATTAGTTTGATCAAAGAAAATTACGTACCGCATAGAGCGCGAAAACAAATTATAAATAACGGCCAAATTTATCAGGGTATTAACGGTTCGAGATTAGACGTGTTGGCGATGTTTGAATGCGACAGTACGATAGACGAGATACCGTTAAAAATGTTTTTGGGCGTAGTTCCGAGTAGCTCGATGCAATGCGACGCGCTTCTTGGAAGGGATTTCATATCGCTCCCGTACATCAAAGTTTCTTTCGGCGAGGAACGCGCCGTGACTAGAGTTGACCTCGAAACAAAACAAAACGAATCGGTCGAATTGCAAAACGAGATAATGCAAATTAATTGTATCTCAACCGAATCTGTTGCCGCTGATACGCTAAACATAAATCCGAATGTTAGCTATGCAGATTGTAAAAAGTTCATAGATGTTTACGAAACCCATTACAAATCTGGCGATAAAACGGATACTATCACCGATTGTAATGCCGAAATGGCGATAGTCTTAAAGCATGAACAACCTATTTCCTTCCGACCGCGTAGACTTGCTTTTAGCGATAAAGAAAAATTAAAAGTAATTATCGACCAGTTATTGAGGGGAAAAATAATTCGTCCGAGTAACTCACCATATGCCAGCCCTATAGTGTTAGTCCATAAAAAGAACGGAGATTTACGACTTTGCGTTGATTACCGTGAGATAAATAAAATAACTGTTAAGGACAATTTTCCAACCCCGCTTATAGATGACCATCTCGATCGTTTACGGGACAAAAATTATTTCAGTAGCCTTGACTTACGGAACGGTTTTCACCATGTTAGAGTCAAAGAGTCCTCTATAAAATACACGTCCTTCGTTACGCCAATCGGACAATATGAGTATTTGAAAATGCCGTTTGGTTTAACAAACGCACCGCGCGTTTTTCAACGTTATATTGATTGCATTTTTTCCGAATTGGTCAGACAAAATAAAGTTCTAATATATCTCGACGATATATTAATTGCAACGGAGATTATTGACGAGCATCTCGATATCCTTCGAGAAGTATTCGAGTTGGCGAGGCGGCACCGACTAGAATTTCGATTAGATAAGTGTTCCTTTTTGTACGAAGAAATAACTTATTTGGGTTATCGTATTAATCGTGATGGCATACGGCCTAGTATCGATAATGTGGAGGCAGTATTGAAGTATCCATTACCGCGGAATACCAAACAGGTACATAGTTTCGTCGGGCTAGCCAGTTACTTTAGACGATTTGTACCAAACTTCTCGAGAATCGCCAAACCGTTACACGATTTATTGAAAAAAGATTCTTTGTTTCACTTTGGTAGCGAAGAACTGCATGCTTTCGAAACGTTAAAAGACCTTCTGTCGCGCCAACCGATTCTATCATTGTATTCACCGAATTTGTCAACGGAATTACATTGTGACGCCAGTGCGAGCGGCTTCGGCGCGATTCTTATACAAAAGCAACTTGACGGCACGCGTCGACCCGTCTCGTATTTCAGTAAGAGAACCACGGTTACAGAGGCGAAATATCATAGTTTCGAGCTGGAGTGTTTAGCCGTAATCTATGCAATAAAGCGATTCCATGTATATTTGTTCGGGGTACATTTTAAAATTCTTACCGATTGTGACAGCTTCCGAATGACTTTGAGTAAGCAAAGTATCAATCCTCGTATATCGCGATGGGCTATGTTCTTGCAACAATACGACTATGAGATTGAGCATCGCCCTGGTACTAAAATGTGTCACGTTGATGCACTTAGTCGTTGTCATAGTGTACTAGTGTTGGAAGCGAATACGTTCGAACAGATATTGTCAATAAAACAGGACAAAGACATTGAGATTAAAAAAATTCGTGAAAGACTAGAAGCCTCGGAGGAAAAGTTTTTCGAATTGCGTGACGGACTCGTTTATCGGAAACGGAAAGATAAACAGTTATTCTTCTATGTTCCGTCGTGTATGGAGGATAACGTAATTCGAACGTGTCACGACGATATTGGTCACGTTGGAGTTGAAAAAGTCGTTGAGAATATTGGTCGAGTGTATTGGTTTCCGCGAATGCGTGATAAAGTGAAGCGATACATTTCGAATTGCTTGAAGTGCGTTGAGTTTTCTCCAAATAGCGGTAGACGCGAAGGCTTTTTACATAGTATTCCGAAAGGCGACGTTCCGTTTAATACTATACACGTCGATCATTACGGTCCGCTTGAGCGCGCTGCTCGAGGATATAAACATATATTTTCGATCGTTGACGGTTTTACAAAATTTATTCGATTGTACCCATGTAAGTCCACCGCGACTGAAGAAGCTGTAAAACATCTGAAAGAATACTTTAGATCTTACGGAAAGCCAAAGCGAATTGTAAGCGATCGAGGCACTTGTTTCACTTCCGCAAAATTTGTCGAATATATGAGAGAGAAATCGATCGACCATGTCCTAATTGCAGTTGGCACTCCGCGCGCTAATGGACAAGTCGAGCGTTTCAATCGAACTATAACACCAATGTTAGCGAAATTGTCCGAGCGTCCTAATAGATGGGATCAGGTTCTTGATTTGGTCGAATTTTCTTTAAATAATACCGTTTGCCGCACCATCGGAGATACACCGAGTAGGTTATTATTTGGTATAAATCAACCAGGCGAAGTCAACGATAATATTCGCCCTGTGTTGGAATCTCAAATTGACAAAGATCGAGACCTTGAGACTATCAGAAGCAAGGCGGTAGAATGTATAAAGAAAAGCCAACAGGAAAATAAGAACAGTTATGACGGGAAACGTAAAGCCGCTTCTTTGTATAAGGAAGGCGATTACGTTGTAATTCGTAATTACGACACCACGGCGGGTGTGAATAAGAAATTACTTCCCAAATTTCGAGGTCCGTACGTTATCAAAAAGATTCTTGATTTTGACAGATACGTTGTCACCGACATAGACGGATTTCAAGTTACCCGATTGCCGTATACAGGTACCGTAAGCGCGGATCATTTGAAGTTATGGACTCGTGATGCACCTGAGGTACCGACTTAGATATGTTTATGTATATTTTTATTATCAATATTGCGTTCTACTATTAATATGTTGTTTCGGATATTTTTACTATTAATATTGCGTTTTACTATTAGTATGTGTTTATGTATATTGCGTTTTACTATTGTCGATATGTCGTTTTGTATATTTTTGTTATTGTATGACCGGGACGGTTCATACCGTCAGGAAAGGCCGAGCTGTAGGGAATTAGCGCAGTCGTTTGTCTTTGCACCGCCATATGGTAATGCAGTTTCGGCGGATGACATCGATGGTGGGGATGAATGCGAAAGAAAAGAAGTTAGTTAGTCAGTCAACGGCACGCGTCATCGATGTATCGCCTTAACCTCTAAAATATATAAGCATCTTTAATATAAATCGATCCATCCTGATTTGAACCCCGTTCCCACACTTGTGAATTTTCTTTTTATCCCTTCTTCCTTCTCGCCCAATGAAGTAGGTACCTTCGATTTCTACTACAATGCATTTCGCGCAAGGACAATTGATATGCATATTAACACTAGAACTATCAAGCAAGTCGAAACGACTGGTACCCAATTTTTTCCAAAAATTTTCGAAGTTTATAGGAAAGTCATAGACCAGATATACTATATTGATCTTATAAAACAGCGGTCGCCAAACTTTTTGACCTCACGGACCAGTACATTCATAATTTAAATCCCGCGGACCACTAATAGGATTTTTTAAGTGGTAAATATATTTATAAAAAAAATTGTTATCTAAGAATACATAAAATGTATTGTTGTTAATTCAATTATGTTTCAATGCACCTTAAAACACAACTTAACGCGATGAGTAAGTATATTCTACATTTTTCTGGGGACCAGCGAAATTTTCTCGCGGACCACCACTTTGGCGACCACTGTTATAAAACACAAATTACAGAATCGTTTACTTTTTTCTATCTCTTGAGTCGTTTCTTTTCAAAGTATTTATTTAACATACTGAAATATAATAGATTTATCAAAATCAAATCTAATATATTTTAATAAATTAAATAAGTACTTTGAAAAAGGAGGAATCAAGCGGCGGCAAATTTTATTGATGGGTGATTTATGTTTAATGATATAGAAGTAGAATATTTATCCTATGACTCTTATATAAACTTGGAGAATTTTTTGAAAAAATTGTGTACCAGTCATTTTGACTGGTTTGGTAGTTCTAGTGTTAAGAGTAATTAGTACTGGATGTCTTTCGATGAAATTAATTCCTAAAAGGAATCATGAAGAATTTGACGAGGCAATTGCGTTAAGTTTTTTCGATAATCAGAAAAGATGTTAAGATCGTCGCATTTTTATTTATCGTCCAGAAGTTATTCAGAATGGATAGGTTGTAAAGAATTTGAAATCTTCCTCTCGCATCTGCATTTTAACCAACCCTCCTTCAAGATCGTAAATAAACGAGCTCTCACACATTCGGATGCTAATTAAAGAGAAACGTGATAGTCATAACACCATTAGACGGATCATAATTTCTCGGGTGTAATTCATAACAGAGAAGATAACTTCCCGATAATCGGGATATGGCAATAAATTTTTTTTCAAATTAGCCGATCGGACCGCAGGTGTATTACAGGTGCAATACCTGTCGCCAGAAATGACCATGCATATGGAGCAGGTGATATCTTTCTCTCTGCTGGAAAAGCTTCTTCCTGATCTAGAATTGATCTTGATGAGGCATTCCTGGCCTAATGCATCGCCACCGAGCATCGATGCCTTCTTAAATTCAGATATAATCGCGATGGTCGAATGCGTCCGTCGGAATATCAAAATAGTATCTGTCGAGTATCGTTTTTAAGGAGGTTGAACGTTCTAACGAGACTTTATGCAGATACCATGATACCAGGTTGAAATTAAATGACGTACGTCCGCGAGATGTATCTAAACTATTTTAAGAGGAAATAATGAATTATTCAGTGCACACTGTAAATTGAATTCTCTCATATATACCATTCATCCAAGAGCTAATGTTGGTTTCTTATCATAAGCAATGTCGAATTTTAATCATAGAGAAAATCAAATTGCATTGAAACATAGGAGATGTTAAGCGATAAGGTTGTGATGTAATACGGGATACCGTGAATAATGTAGATTGTCTTAATACTAGCTGCAATTATGATAATATTAATGACGATGTGTATCGGTATTGTTTCTATGTTTCGGATTTAATTAAGAGGAAATAATGAGTTATTCAATGCACGCTTTAAATTGAATTCTTTCATATATTAGTGGTACTGAAAAGTAATCAAAAATTTTGTTTGCTGGCTAAAAATATTTATTTATTAAAGAAATGTTAAATACTAATTAACAAAATAATTTCCACAATTTGCTAATACTTTTTGCCAGCGTAAAGATAGTTTATTATTACCTATAGTAATAATAGTTTATTATTATTAGTTTAATATTACTTTTTAACCCATTTGCATCACAAGCGCATATATGCGCGCACTTTTTCTAGTCACTATCATCGAAACGCATTTATGCATTCACATTGTGAGTGAATAGCAACACATATATATTGTTTAAATTATTTATGCAACATTCGTCGATTAAAGTACAATGTCACTTTTTGAAATACTGTTAAACTTAGATTTAACATTAACAAATTTGACAATAAAGATATATTTTTGAATTTGTCATATGATGCAAATGGGTTAAAAAGTCCTTTGATTTTTTATTGAAAAATGTTTCCAATTACGTTTTCATTTCTCCAATTTTGATTATTTTTCTGTGTCCCTAATATATCATTCATTGAGGAGCTAATGTCGGTTTCTTAATATCGGCCATACTGAATTTTAGTCATAGAGAAAATCAAATTGGATTTAAAAATGGGAGATGTTGAGCGATAAGGTTGCGATATAATACGTGATACCGTGAGTAATGTAGATTGTATTAACACTAGTTCCAATTATGATAATATTAATGACGATGTGTATCGCTATTATTCATATGTTTCATATTTAATTGCAATAATTTACAACGTTTCTTTTCTCGTGGAAAATAAACCGTAGTCTATATCTTGTAGTAGTGAATAAACGTTAATGAAGATCGTAGATCTACCGAGGATGGGATTCTTCGTTCAACGGATTACAGTTTTCTCCTACTTATTTACACTACATCCAGGACCCACCCAGCAATTATTATTCTCCTTGGATCGCCTAGGTTATTGAGGAAGAACGGGACTTCCGCCGTAGCATCAGATAGGCTCGGTTGCATGTGCACCGTGAACGTAGACAGATGCACACGCCTAGAGAACTCACCCTTTTCCACGTGAATATACCTGTGATTTTTCTACCTTCGTCCGGGGAATTCCCTTGCACGGCTTCATGGGGAGATAAAATTAAACTTCAACTATCTTCCCATTAATTTTATAACTTCAAGAAACGCTTAGTATCTTGGGTTACTTCATTTCAAAGGCACTTAATTGCAGCTCTTATGGATGAAATCGAAGATCAAAAGTATCCATGTCGTGTTACTAACTAATCTTAAAATTAATTTTATATCATTGAATATTAAATGACACTTCAAGCGTTCAACCTTTTTAACACTAGAACGACCAAGCAAGTCAAAATGACTTATTCACAATTTTTTTCAATAATTCCCTAAGTTTATAGGAGAGTCCAAGACTAGATATTCTAAGCTGATCTTATAAAACACAAATTTCCGAACCGATCATATTTTACACCTCTTGATTCCCCTTTTTTCAAAGTATTTATTTAATATATTTGAATGTCATAGATTTAATGCCAGTCGTTCTAGTGTTAATATAACGCACTTGTCATTCAACCCCTTGCCGTGCTATTTCTTTTCTGACTGTCTTCACAATCATTCAGAATTAAATTAGTAAAATAAAAATTGTTCGGTGATTCTCGATATATTGCATAATTTAACACAATATAAACATTATAGAAATAGATTTTGCAAAACTTGAAAATTTCATATCTCACTTATCACATCACTAGTACCACTCGTTATTTAACGGCAAGGGGTTAATTTAACTGTTTAAAAAGAACGACAGGTTTATGCAAATTATAACTCAGGAGCATTCGTTCTTAACGAGTCTGAATAAATCATCATTCGGTTAAAAAAGTTTGGGGCAAACGAGTACCCTTGTTGTTTCCCTCTATGCCGAAAAAACCTGCAGAATCTTTAAACTCCCATCGCTCTTCTCGGAGAGACAGCAAAACATAGGCACAAAAGCAGGCAACACATGTGAGAGCTATCAGAAGCTAGAATGAGAGCCCATGGAAATTGGCAATTATCGTAACCCATAACTAAGGGCCCTAGCCACGCTCTATCGAGACATAAGGTCTGCACGCGGTGTCGGGGTCGGAGTGCACAGGGTCATTACGCGATAATTAGAAATTAAAAAATCGAAAGCACCGTGGTATCCGCGTATCCTCACCCGCTACCCCTCGTTTTCTACCTTCTTTCCATTCCCTATCTATCTCCATCTCGTCCGTTCTTCTTCTCTGTTACTCAACGACCTCTCCCATTTCTTCGTGCGCCCTGCATCACGGTCAGTTCGTTGCAGTTAAGCGCATCGCCAGCTGGCGAATTGCATTTCTGCAAGGATGCCTATATACGATGGGTTAACGAACCAGGCGCTACCTTCCTCTCCGTCTGTCCTTCCTCCCCCTATTGAACCTCTTCATGTTTGCCTGTTTTTTCTTTCACAATGCAAAACGTCGAAGAAGAGTGGATGTCGAATTGCCAGCAAAAATTACCGAGGGTAGCACATGCGAATATTCCTCGACAGATGACCCAATTCGTTTCTCCTCTATGTTCTTTCACGATACGTTTCGAATTGCTCGAGATTTATAGCATGAAATTGAATGCTGTTTGGTGAAATTTGGTTGTTGTGGATTTTGGACGGATGATTTTTAACTTGTGAATAATTAGAGTACGGATATACAGAATAATTGAAAGATATGCAACGGTAAAGAGTGTAAGTTTACTGTGATGAAAGAATTGTAACAAACGGTTTTCGATTTGACAGGTTGCAGAATGTATTTAGGTGTTCTGTTTTGTATTAAGTCGTTCTTTTTTTTTTATATGGCGTCATTATATTTTGAATGCTCGATTATGATTAACCCCTTGCCTCATAAGAAATTTTTAAGTTTTCCAAAAATTATTAAATTGAAAATAATAACTTATATTTTTATTTTAACTTATACCGGTGTACTAGAAATCAGTGATAGATTATTATTTCAAGAATTAATTGTGTTATTGCGGGTTCGGTTACAAAAAAAATCCTAAGGCGAGAGGTGAAATGTACCTGACTTTGATAATTCAACAGAAATAGACCCTGCGCCACACATTTTCTATGAAGCAATTATTTTCGCGGGGATGAAGTCAGAATTCGTCGGTGAATTAATAAAAAGAGTGCTTGAATGCGAGCTTTGAATGAACTATGGGTGCATTGCATGTACAAAAAGTTGCATAATTACCACAAAACGGTACTGTACATACATCGTATAAAAGAAATGCAGCACAGTTGCAAATTAATTTCCTTCGTACGTACCTGCGAAACTATTTAGCACAAAGTAATTATTCCCAAGGTGTGTATAAGCAAATAGAGGGCAGGCAGTTACGCCATGAAAAGACGCGTAAAATACAAATAAAATATGCGATGACGCGCAGTACTTGTGAATTATCCGACAATTCGTATGCGACTGCAAAAGGGGTCTCATGTTGTGACTACAATCTCATTATGGAATTTTCACACGAGAATAAAATGGTATGGGCTATAAATGTTATCAGCGTAGCCACAAACAGCTGTTATTACATCGTCACTTACATTTTGTGCAATCAATGCAATAATATTGCGTATCACGGAGCAATTACTATTAATATTCCAATGAAATATGTCCTTTAATCCTTTTAGTGCCGGACGATGATATATCGTCGTTAGCAAAATTGCTAACACTGGACATCGAAGGGTTAATATTCAGTTTCCAATACGATATCAGTAATTTTATGATATATAATTGTAAATACACAATTTATGCTCCATATTGCGTATTCTATATGACACTATTGCCAAATAAACATTCTTTTTATTCGCAACTACATTTGTTATTAATTCAATCAATTTTTTCGGTCGGCACTAAAAGGGTTAAGACACGTTTCAATGATTAAGAATTAGAAATATAATTTCACTACATGCCTTCTATCATAGAAAGTACAACTAAGATGGCAATAACGCATTAAGAGGAACCGTAACTCTATATACAAAATTGATATATATTAATTAATCGAGTACTAAATTACCGTTTAAGTGACACAAAAATTATGTACCTACGGGAATAAACTCCTTGATTCTGAAATGAACAAATAAAGTATAGCACAAGCCGGCATCCTGCTATCGGTAATTCTACTTCTGTATTTCCTTCTCCGTTAAGTATCACGAAATACATGAGGCAACGTTAGAAGACCCCATAAAGAACAACGGTAATTTAATTCACCGCAGTAAATAATTTCTAAGATATTCAAGCCCTAATGTATTAGATGAAGTACACCATAAATAAAAAAACAAATGTACAAACACTACTCCACATATTAAACCCTCGTTATTGAAAAATCAAAGCTAGTTCCGGCACACGATAAGGAATTAAACAGATAAACTTGCCCTTGCAAGGCTGTTTCAAGAAAATAAGAAATTCCACTCGTACCAGTGAATTCTCAATGACTAATCGTATATACCTATAAAAGGGTCGCGAGGTACAGGTATATTTATCCGTGGTATTTCCACGTGAGAAAGAAATCGTTCTTCCTTGGTTTGAGTAACACCCAAGGAACTGGTTTCCACGTTTGCCTCCTCGCTCTTCCTCTTCCTTCTCCTCCTTCTATCCCTCGTCGCCACGATTCTCTTCGTGCTTCTACCTTTTTCTCTATTTTCCTCTTGTCCTCTTCTTCGACTTGGACGACCACGCCGTGCTCGAGAGTTTTACGAGTTTC
Organism: Cerceris rybyensis; assembly: GCA_910591515.1. Lineage (NCBI taxonomy): Eukaryota > Metazoa > Arthropoda > Insecta > Hymenoptera > Crabronidae > Cerceris > Cerceris rybyensis. Next base: position 22,309,070 of record OU342790.1, read on the forward strand.
TAATGAGAAGGGGTTGCGTTAGCATGTAGAACGTCCAGCCAGCGTGAACGTGGCGCATAATCTTTCGTGCGTGTGTCTATGATCCAACCAAGGGGCCCCATCTATTCCTCTTCACGACAGATGGAAGATGAGCCCAATGCCTCTACGACGTATCGAGGTTTTATTCCAACTCTTTTCGTCCGTTGACTTCATGTTCCCGGGGTTTTGTATCGTTACGTTCTTGGGTATTCGAATCTGGTCATTTGTTAGGTTCCGTGTATGACGTTGAGATATCTTTTGCGATGTTTCCTTTCCTTCGATGGTCATGGCAATTATTAGGGTATATGGGAATTGTCCGTGGAAATAAAGACGAGTGAATTATTATTGATAGTTCTCGACATTTCGATTGTATCAAGAGAGATCTCGAGAAGACGGCAAAATGATAAGGCAGGATTTTAGTATGGGTGTGTTGATAAAGTGTAGAACTGGAGGATGTTGTGAATATCTTAAATGTTACGGGGAATTTTTTCTAGAATTTCAAACAGCGGGAATATTTCTTGCATTTATGTTTCCTGTCGTTTCTCTTTAGAATCGTCTATGATCGTTTGGTTTGAGAAATGTAAATAACACTGGACGGCTACTAAGAGTGCAAATTTCAGCACGGGATACTATGAATTTAAATGCGTTTACGGGTTTCAAAAAGGTGTCAATTTGAATACATTATGGAACAGTGTGTAACGGTTTAGTCTTCCACGGAGTCTTCCATATCCAGGATGTAGTGTTTACTCATCGTATTTTAACTAAACACCGTAGTTTCTGAGTTTGCACTTCGTCGATTTTACTGGCTCGAACGTACGCCTCATAGACGCCTACGCGAGAATGTCTTCTTTCTTCGCTTACCACTGAATTTCGCATTACGAGTTTCTATTTTTCCAAATAGTACACGGAATTTAAATAATTTCATTCAGGATTATAAAATTTAGAACATCGTTCTTCGTCTTCGAATTGAGCAAAACTATAATATTACCGTACAACAAACGCTGACAACTTATTTAATAGCCACTCGTTATCTTAAATGAAATTTTAAGCGGTGTAATTTACGATACTGCTTCATTATAATTGTAATTACGGAATTACAATATTATGATCACCGTTTATTATTTTATATTAAATGTACAGGAGGAGTACAACGTATTAAACTTTCGTGTCTTTTTACTCATATGCATGTAGATACTTTAATTACCGTGATTTCATTTGCATTCCAACATTGAAAAATTCTTGCCCCAAGTAAGCATTAATTCATTTCATCTCCAGCTACTAAGTGGAACAATTACACATCGTTTATCATAAGATTTTATGGATTTTCAGCGACGACGATCTTTCGTTCTTCGAACGTACTAATTATCTTCGTGATTGCACGACATCGATTGACTTAATAATACGTCGAAGAAGTAGCTTCCAACTTAAACAATTAACGTTTTGCTCCCTGCAAATCCAAGATATTGCCTGCAGACTCGCATCTGTCTGCAGGGTAATCAGAGCATAATCATCAATGTATATTTCAGTCTTTACTATTTTTAACTGCTAGAGACCTATTGTATTCATATTTAACACTAGATTTACGGATGTTGATACACCTATTTTTCTGAAGTGAGCCAGTTTGACTCATACAAGAAAATTGAAGTCTTTTGTAAAGAAAATAGTTCCAAATCAATTTAAATGAAAGATTCATTATTAATAAATTACACAATCAATGTATTATACATATAGTAATCAAATTTTGAGTGAGCCAATTTGACTCCGTAAATCTAGTGTTAATCTCTCAAATTATTTTCAATGGCAATTTCAAATCAATTCCTGTCGCTTTGCACGCATCCATACTTCATTTATTTATTCATTTATCAAGAATTATCCCTGGAAACATTTTCACTATTTATATTATTTTAAAAAGAACTTCAATTTTTAATTAATTATATCTACTACCATCTGATAACTTATATCTAATAAATGAGTTAATTTATTCTAACTGTTAAAAATCAACCGTATTCATACTCAGTCTCTCAATTTATTTTCAATGATAATTTCCATTCAATTTCTGTCACTTTACACGAACCTGTACTTCATTTATTTATTTAATCATCAAGGATTATCTTTAAAAATATTCCTACTATTTATAGTAATATAAAAAGGACTTAAATTTTTAATTAATTGTATCTGCTCCCTCCTAATAAATCATATTCAATAAACGAGTTAAATTAAATTTTATTAATGTTGCTACCGAGACGATGTGAACTCGTAAAAATTGGATCACCATTCATTTCCAAGAACGATCGCGATACGGCGCACGATTGGGACGCGAATTTCGTCGGACATTTAATCTCACGAGGAAATCGTGCAGACCGCCGTGAATTTCGTCGATTACCGTTGATCTTTAATTCAGAAACGCGGCAGAAGCTTCGAAGAACAGCCAAGTAAGGATTCGATTGCCGCTAATTCACGAAAATGGCCTAAGTGCAGGTTACCCCACGACTCGGAGGAACTACAATGCAATTTCATTCGACGATAATGGCTGGCCCTTTATCTGGCTGCGTACTGTATAATCATTCGATTAAAATTACACGAAAACATTGCTACGGCCGATAGGCAGATGCGCACCAGAAACAAATGGATTTCGAATGCATCAAACAGCCCGGACCTGTTTGTCTTTTCGTGGGATCACGGCAGACATTTCGAATGGTACCATAGTAATTGACGTTCGATAGGATCGAAAAGTATCGTGCGAAGTGAACGTTTCTCAACGACTTTTTATTTCGTGGAATTTCAAAAATTTCAACTCGCGGACATGAAGCGATTATCTCAGATACGAATTCGAAGAATTCCCTTCAAGTATTCGATAATTCTAAGAAAACTAAGATCTGTGCTTAGTCGACCGTTCATTTATTACTGCTAAAAGATTATTAAGATATTGTTAATGATATGTATAAGATAAATTTCCATGTAGAATTACCATGGAAATGACAGTTTTCAGGTTTATTATTGAATGTATTTTCCTTCTTGCAACCTGTCTCTCAGAGAGAGTTATTGCGTACAAGGCAATCGGAAATTAAGTAAAGAATGCAGATAATGTAGGATAAAGTAGAAGTATAAACCACAAATATAGCAGTTTATTAATTATACAATAATGATAGTCCGCTACCGATAAACCTGGAAGCCGTTTCGGGAACATTTAATTTTGCAATTTCTTATAACAGCTTTTACTCGGTTTGCTTTACCTTCAAATTACACCTACTCGATATCATCGTATCTTTACTAGCGATCTCTTATTATCCGTATTACTAACACGAGGATACCTAGAATTCACAACTTAACGATCCGCTGCCACTTTGTGATAGGGCCAATGTAAGTATCTAATAATTTTCGTATTATCGCAGTTTTCGTTTCTTCGACGAAAACAAATTGCCGTATTATTAAATGTTAACGGGGGAAAAAAACCGTGGATTAAATTTGTTAGAGATTTCGTCTGTTACCATGCGTATTCTCATGTTTCAAAAATATTTATTGCAAATAACGTTTTACAGTGAAACTGCTAACCCAAGGCCATGTCGGAGGATGGGCCTTGTATCTGCGAATCGTGCCAGCTGCTCGTGCACGCGAGTCACTTTTCGATTTACGAGCAGTTATTGCTTCGATATCGAAACCCCTTTATACCAATCTTGCGGCACGTTGTTTTCATTGGAGAAATGACGGTAACTACGACCATCCATGCAAGAAGTGTAATTAAACCGGAAATTATTTCGAGTGAAACAGTTTTTTTTTTACTTTATCACCAACAAGTTTCGAAACGACTACGGCAGTCATTAATGCGACTTCGTAGATACGTGTAAAGTAGTTTTTTGCAGAAAATTTTGTTTATTATTATATTATGATAATCGTTTCCTTGAAAGGTTTCCTGTACAACGTAATATTCAGATACTTTAGATTTGTAAAAATGAAATGAATAGATTACTCCTCTCTAATTGTAATTTTTATGATATTTGAAAAACGATCATACGACAGCAAAATTAATAAATGTTAATAGTTGTATTTAAAAATCAGGTGATAAAATTAAATTAAAAAATGAAAGTCATAAAATCTTTGAGCTATTTCGATATTGTGGAAGACAATAAATTTCAATGTTGCTTTCATTTGAAAATCGTCACGCACTTAAATGAATTGAAATCGTTTAAAGATGCACCTGCTCTTAACCAACTTGCCATCATGTTGCCGTAAAATAATAATCAGATCTCTTCCACCTATCGTGCGACGCATCGTGCCGGTAGATAAATCGTATAGATTGGTTCTTTCCGTACATCCAGGTATCATCCCTTCTTTTATTATCTACCTGGTTTAATTTACGCGCAACTTAATTGAGTCCACTCCTTGCTCGTCGATAAATACGTGAAAACTTCTTGATTTACTAGTCGTTTCTATATGCGGAGATCATTAATTCATCAACTCGCACACATATGACATTCGTAAACCGTTATTCCTCGTGTGTAAAGTAAAACCGCATTTACGACCATCTCAGCATGTCGTTTCAATTAATTGGATCACGCAGGAAATTAAAACAGCAATTAAATTTCTTCAATTTGTGCGTAATAAGTTACTGTTACTTCTTATCATTTCCGTGCAGAGTATTTCTCTTATTACTGTTGTAAAACACAGTAATTCTCGTCGCGGTATCGCAAGTTATATAAATTTATTAATAAGATTTGCAGCAAACCAGCAGCAATTTTCTAGACGTTCCTTCCTCACGTAGTATCGATAATTGCTCATTGATATCTGACATCTTCGTAGCCTCCGAAAAATTATATATATAAATTTTATTGTAAAAGAAGTCATTTTCCCCACCTTAATACAGAAAGAGACCGATAAAACAATAAGTATTAAATATTCCTTCGTGATCTACCACTCAGATAAGTTTAATAAAAATCGGCGTTCGGATGGTTAACGAAGGCGAAGGCGATATCTAGAAAAAAAAGGAGAGAAACGGGAATTTGGAATAAGATGGAAGTCTGTCCTTTTGTTATCGGGTGCTGCACTTTTTAAAACTGTTAAACTAATATTTGTCAGACATATGCACACGGATACAGAAGAATTAGACACCTCGCTGTACATTTCTTACTTACGAGTTCGGATATTTAACCCTTTCCGTTAGTGTTTCAATAATAACAAAATGTGTAATCGCACTTAAAACAAACCTACTAAAATCTTAGTAAAAATCATATATACCTCAGAAACGTGTTGATTCTTTGCTTCACTGGCTAAAAGTAGACATGCAATAGCGATGGTGAAAGTGCTTTGTTGCCTGAGAGAAGACATACGGCTGTCAAGTAAGGGTTGATATCACTGTGAAGATGAATTACTAAGTAGTCCGCAAAAAGGAGAGGTATTTGATGATTTAGAACCTCGAAAATATTAAATACGTATTAATAGGTGAAGATAGTTAAACCCGATCACGGAGCACTCGTTACTCGTCGGCGGTCGCGGGGGAACTGATAGCAAGGCGAGCATCGTAGAGGTTTATTGTTAAGATTCGTGGAAATGATACCTGTAGGTCATAACCGCCGAATTCCGTCGACTATATTTTGACAACATGCCATAGTCGTCGTACTTCTTGGTCACTGAAGCGGAAATAATTGCTCTCGTTGCTCGTCGAATTAATTTAAAAATTGTACATACGATTGACCGATATTATTTATTTACATGACCAAATGTTATAAATATAATTCTTGTTTAATATGACGTTATTGTCAGAGATTATCTCATTAACAATAAATGTACTTGTACAGCAAGCTACATATAGTAACACATAAAGTCATAAAATAACTTATAAAGAAAACACACATACTTAATTATAAAACCAACTGTAATAGAAGGATGTATGCTCTATCGCCTCCTACTATTAGAATTTCTCCTGGACGCCTAGTTTTTTTGCATAAATATTTTCGAATTTGTGTATGTGTTACGGTAAATGTGATTAATCCTGTGACTATGTATAATTGCCGGTTAGTATACATAATTACTACTAACGCCTATACCAAACACAGATCTTTTTTTTTTTATTCAAGAGAAGAAATCTTTTCATACACCCCCTCGAGTACCCGGGAAAGTATGGGAGTCGCCGGAAGTTAAACTCCCGGACCTAAAGGAGATCCAACTCAGACTTAACCCAGACCAAAGTCCCAAAACTTTATCTAGCAAACTGCCCCTAAGAAACTCCCCTCTGCACCCCTTGCGGACGTTCGACCCCTGTGTCTCGGGTAACCCCGGGTTGGCCAAACCCGTACCTGTCCAGCGACCTGGACAGGCCCCTGAGGTATAAGTTGCCAATGCAATAAAGTCAATTGGTTTGAAGTATGGGGTAAGCAGACACTGTCCTCGCACTGCGTACTCCCATCATATCGGCCTTTGAGCTCTGCGAATGGCAACCGGAAACTAAACACTCATTTCGTCGTTAAGCACTTTTTCGGATCGGAGTAAAACACTTATCAAGTGACTTCTTTTGTTGGGCCAATGATAATTATTTTTCTGCGGAACCCATATGGGTTTGCCGTCCCCTGGAATAGGTAACCCTGAGTCCGCCAAGGTCGTACCTGACCAGTGAGCTGGAGTGGTCCCAAAAGGGAACAAGTTAGATCTAACCCAAACTTGCCGGCTAATTTGGTAAATATTCATGAATTCATCACATTTATCAAATTTAATGATGATTATACATAATCACCGGATTAATCACATTTACCGTAACATATACATACAACGTTGGTCCCGAAACTTCAGAGACAGTAGTCCGCCCCAGAAGATGGAAAATGGGAGAGAGAAGATGGTGTTCTGAAGTGCTCCGCTGAGATTGCAGGAAGACAAAGAAGAAGAGGAGGGTAAGAAAGGGAAAGAGTACAGCAGGCTTGCCAGTTTGTCGGTCGGAGTTATGTGAGCGCAACGACGTAAATATGCGCTTTCGCGATGGCACGGGAGGGTAGATCGAAGAAGGCACAAAAGAGAGCGAAAGAGAGGAGATAAAGGGAGCTCTCGTATCGTAGGTACAACCGGAGGCTTCGAGACACAAAAGGCTAGGCGAGGAAGAAGGTGGTTAGAAGCTAGTCGTAAACAACTGTCGAACACAATCTCCTAATGCACGCCTCTTCTTTGGCACACGGGACACCGCTCCACCCCCGAGTAACTCCCACCTAGGAGCGTGCAGTCCTGTTCGGTAATAGGAAGTTATATCCGCGGGATTCACGAGACTTCGAGCCGCCGAACCTACCCTTCTTTCTTTTTCGTGGTTTTTTGCCAGATTTCGCCGAGACGAGAATCCCGTAAACATAGGATTCACCCTACTGAAATTTATGTAGGCGGCATCGAAATTGTCGCGTTAATTTTGCGGGGTATCTGCCATATTCGATGAGGACGAAGAGAGAATTTGTATATCGTATTTTTCATGAATGTCTGCGACTGTTGTGACGGTTTCTTTGAGGAAGGACAATACGTAGTTTCAAATTAATATTTTTTTGTCAATAATCTTAAACTTCACTGCAAATCCAAGTATGTTAAAAGCGGGTTATTTAAATGCACCTAAATGTGTAAGCACACTTCATTAACACGTCTAAACGTGTAAATGCAATTATGTGCATTAAAATAAAACACTTGAAAAAAAGTAACTTGTAGTTTTAACACATCTAATGCATTATTTTACACGTCTTATCCGAGTAAATAAATCATGCATTTTTTTGTGTGTTAAATTTAAACACACTTCACTTTTATGCACAAAAGTCTATTAAAATTAAACGTTTCGTTAGAATTATACGTTTTTGCGCGTTAGCCGTTTGTATTTTATGTATTTAAATGAATTGTGTTTGTTCAATCGCTGTACGCTTCGTACTGAAATTTCGCCACGAGATGTCGTCCGAATGTCTCGCAGTTTATTTTATATATTCTAGTGAATAAAAGACAAATGAAATACAGGAAATGCATTGCTTCCCGGCCTTTTGGCTAAGATCAAAATGTTCTGTAAGATCCTGTTCTTATCAGTTTAATATCTGATATACTCCTCATCGAGTCGTTTACACAACTGTGTTATTTAATAGTATATATAATAATATATATGATATATATAATATGTTTTTAAAATATTGAACAATCATTATAATAATATTTAATATAATTTTATTCAGTTCTGTGAATAATTGATTTAACTATATATATTTATATTTACATTTTAAAATAACACACCTACATGCTTCATAATAACACACGCGTACTGTGTTAAATAATAACACACCGGGAAACGTCTAAAAAGTGACTACAAGGAAATAATACGTTTGTGTTTTAAAATAACACACTTGGATTTGCAGTGTTGTAGCGTACGGATGTTAGGAATGAAGGAATCGGAGGAATGTTTAGTTTTTCTTGATGGATCTATATTTATGATGAAAGGTATATTAAAGAAATTACCAATTCTTTGATCATAAGTTGTGTAGTGTATTTGATGAAATTTTTATGTTACCATCTCGCAGTGGGGGAGAAGCATGGATTGCTCTGGGGATTTTTTGCCAATCTAGACAAACAGTGAGAAGAAGGACTTCGTAAAGAAAGGGTTCACCCCTCGTGAAATGTGTATTGACATTCGCAATCTCTGTGATAATGTATCGGAGCCATTTCTTCGGAGCAACTGTACTTCTAGAAATATTTTAACGTCAGCGTCTGCCACTGTAATCGGCATTTTTCATCGTTTTAATTTTCTTTTCTGCTTCTTTCACGACGCGAAATAAATGGTGTTTCTACAAATGATGGAACTTTCTCTTGGTACCGCATCTGAAAGGATTGTACCATCACGTTTTACAAAGTTTGTTAACATTTTAAAAACAAATCTTGCATTCTGAATCATTCCTTCAGTTTCATTATTTATCCTCGGAACTTCAATAAAAAACGATATAATTATAAGAGTGCTATTTCGCATTTATCTTAATTAAATCCTTTAATTGCAGTGTCCCAAGTTACTCTCCTAGAATCCTATTTATTGCCGCAAAAAGTGGTCCCTATATAAACAAGAAGTTGTTTAATTTTACATGTCTTGGCCAATATCTCTTTCTACGTTCATAAACTCGATTACTCGAATCAGTCAATAACAGGTGAACTTGTTCACCGAATAGATTTCCACTGGTTCCATTAATAATGCATATATCAAACGAGTTGTGGTCTCGCATGACGTAGAATTACGATTTTTCCACTATGATTTGCTCTTCGATACAGATTAGTTTACTTCAACCGATATGTTTTTCATTCGTATACATTCGTCATCGTTTAACGAAGAACGACTTTATGCAAGCAACTCAAGAAATTACCGTCGTGTTATCTGCTACAATATCAACCTAACCGAGCGTCAAGCGACAGAGATTTAAAACATTGCAAGTGCAATGTCAATAAACCATGTTAAGATAGTTTATTAAGATTACTCCAATGTATTTGCACACACCCATCTCGAACATTTTGATTTACAACGTCAGCTACTACTAACAAGTTTCACTTGTCATAGAAATAAGAAAGAAATTAATAATATCTAAAATAACCGTACAAACTACGATTATTAACTAGTCGACCAATACTATCGATAGTACACTCTCATAATATCAACCACTGAGGTTCCCGTTAATCGTCTCTAATCATACCGATCCAGCATGCGTAACGTAATTTTCCATAATTCCAACCACCGTTCAGAAACGATTTATTACGAAATCCGTTCAGCCATTTCCTTCAATGCCGTTTATTCATTCGGGAAACAACAAGAGACCGAAGAGATCGAGTTATATCTCCAAGAGGTCGTCCCACAAGAGGTTTCTACTTCTCGTAGTGTAAGAGAAGAGAGCCAACGAGAGCACGAAGAAGAGCCATCCAGCCGGATATCGACGGGGCAGATGAGCTACCAATAACTCAATGTGCGCTTATAAACTGATCAGACTTCCACCCCCTTCTCCATCTTCGTACCACCCTTCCTACCACCCTCGAGACCTTCAACTCTCGACCCCGTTCCAATAGCTACGAGTTCCTCTTATGCCCTCTGCTATGACGACGACGTCGACTACGGACGAGGAAAACGACGAGGATGAAGAAGAAGAAGACGAAGATGACGACGACGACGTATTACTTGGGACTCCTTCGGCAGAGAGTGAAATGCAAGCGAATTTACCGCACGATTTAACATCCCCTCCGACCTACGGGCATTCATCCACCTTCGCCCACGTAGTCTCTGTACGGTGTGCAGGAAGAAGGTGGAGACATTGGGAAAATCGGGATTTCTAGTAACTCGAGGCTAACCGAGTTTGTTGTGCGCGCTCCAGCCGTGTGTACGCAACAACCTGCAATTCAATCGAATTCGTCCAAATTCTGGTAAGCTCGACGGAATAACGCGAAATGTGTCGGGGTTTAATTCTTTTCTTTTATACCTGAAGTTTTGGGATTCGATGGATTTTCTGGTTGCGGATAATGAAGAAAGACGCTTGGATAAGAAATTGACTGAGATTATGCGATGGAAATGATGCTGAACTGTTGGTTTAACACTAGAACGACGAAGCAAGTCAAAATGACTTATTCACAATTTTTTCCAATAATTCCCTAAGTTTATAGGAGAGTCCTAGACTAGAAATTCTAAGCTGATCTTACAAAACACAGATTTCCGAATCGATCATATTTTCCACCTCTTGATTTCCCTTTTTTCAAAGTACTTATTTAATACATTTAAATATCACGGATTTAACGCCAGTCGTTCTAGTGTTAAATTGTAGCAAGTTGAGTTTGCCACTTATCCTTAACAATAGATTTACGGACTGAGCCAATTTGACTCATTGCAAATTTAATTACTATATATATGAAAAAGTTAAATATTATTTTTGAAAAACATATGTTGGTTTTTAGTCACATAATGAAACATATGTAAATGTTGATTCCTCTCCCCCTCAGACCCCTTCATTTCGCATTATCGAAAGGGGTATATCTATTTTTACGGTTGTGAGCCAATTTGACTCATCAAATGATTTAACAATTAATCGCATAACACATGAAATTTGTAACTTCCATCCGATCAGGGTATTTTGTAGCTTTCAAGCCACAGGTGATTTGTTTCCGCTCTAATTTTTCTCTCTTTGCATACAATGTTTATTTGTATGAGAGCCATCTTCTTGTTTTCGCGACTCCGCTATATTATCTTTTTTCCTATCCACTGCTGTCATTATTTCGATTTGTACATCGCTCGTGCACAGAGCATTTTTAGTGAGAATGTATATCAAAAACTAATTTTCTATGTAAAAAAGGTTTTCAATGAATTTTTTAATAATAAATCTTTCATGTGGATTGATTAGGAACTATTTTCTTTTCAAAAAACTTCAATCTTTTTGTGTGAGTCAAATTGGCTCACTTCAGTAAAAATAGGGATATAATCAACATCCGTAAATCTAGTGTTAAACTTGGTGCATGTAGTTATTATAAATGAGTAAGTATAGTGAGATATAAACGTATTAAACGTACAAAACGTAAAGAAACAATAAGTTTGTTTCAGGTAATTGAATTAAAGAAAAGTTTCACGTATATGATTTGAGTTAGCAATAAACTTTTGTGTAATGTAATATTTTTTAAGATGTTATGTGAATATTATCGTAGAAAAATAAATTGTATGGATTGTAAAAGAAATATTATTTAAAGAGCTTCCATGGAACTTTTGAAATATTATTTTTCGCTAGATTTTCCGACGCCTGCAGCATGATTTTGCCATCACAGCAGAACAAAGTGGTGGTATCTTTTTAGTCTAACGTATCTTTATACTCGAGAGTAGATCCAGTTGCATGCTTACAGGCGCGAAAGCCAATACCATCCGTAGGAAGAGGCTATCGATCTCATTGGTACATGGTCCCATCGAATCTCGTTTACCATGGGGATTTTCCGAGGACCAGTAAGATCGAAGCAGTAAATTTAAGGATTTTGGTCTTCCTCGGCGAATAAATTTAGCTTCGAATGATTCGTAGGTTGGGAATCCGTCCTCGGGATAAAGTACTGTTTCGGGGGAAAGTACACCGGCTAAAATTACAGATATCACGTAACGGACTGATTTTTATCAAAATACTTGTTTCGATTAAATGAAACGGATAAAATATTGCAATATGTTCGGCCACGAGATTGTAAATTACAATTTGTATTTCCAATTACAGATACAAATACAGAGAAAATAATTTAACGTCAAAATAACTTATGTATTATGCCTAAATATTCTTCTGAATTTTGTATTTCATTTTGAACACTGTGATTTATTAAAATCCAGGATAAATAAAAAGTATATTCATAATAATATATAGAAATATATAAATTATAATTAATAGTAATTTCTCCTTTGACTCTTGTCTTTCGTTTTTCATGTTATTCCATCCTATTCTGGTAATCACTTATTCACGACTGATCTCGATTCTTCGTCGTTACACAAGAAATGCTCGCGACCAGCCATTCATTGTACGCACTCCCATAGGGATAATTTTTTCTTTCTTTCGTTCTTTCTTCCTTTCTTTCATGTTTTCTTCCTTTCCTTTAACCGTCCTCGTATTCCACACGAAGATAAAATATTATTGTATTTAAATAATCACGAGAATAGAATGAGATTTTAAGATAAAAATATATAAAACAAAAATGTTGAGATATCACTGAGGTATAACGGATAATTATAATTAATTCCCTGGAGCAATATTTAATTATCCGTGCATTAAACAAATGCGAACTGCTGAAAGTAAATTACCACGAGTATAACTCTCCACAGTAAATTAATGGATGCCACAAAAACGTACACATATTAATCAGGCGGAAAATTTTCCTGTAATATTTTTAACTGATACTATATTCATAAATGACTTATTCCTTGTCTCGAGAGCAAAATTAGTTGCTTAGCGTATACATATTCCTTTCGTTTCTAATCTTTGATCCTAGTTTACATTCAATCATTTCTTGCCCATTCCGCGATATAACTCGTGTTAGTGTCGTGCATATCTAATCAATCGAGTAAATTATTATAAATGGAATGCACGTGCACGTGTATCCCGCAATCCAGCTACTCGTCTTACGTGGGCGAAACGCATTGTTATATGTAAATTATACACGAACACCGTCGATGCATTTCGAAATGATGAAAAATCATAAAATGAATGCCACTGGAAATTCTTATGGTCGTTTCGAACATCATATTCTTTCCACTTTTATGAGATGAAACATGAGCGATAAATACCTGTACAGCTTAAAGGAGATTGATAGAGAATTCAGAAGTCGATGCGAAACGAATCGATCGTTTCAGATTGTGTGGACAAAATTTAGACGTCAACATCAAGTGCAATGGTAGTAATCAATATATTATTGCTCAATGATCTTCGTGACAGTATCAAATTAATAATATTTTTTTTCGGTTTAGTAATGATATCTCTATAACACGTAGTTCCTTTTATTTTCGAGTAACATAGGAGATACATTCATTTGTTATTTAACATCGATATATAATTTGTAATACTTTAATTCGTTTGTAGCTACTGTTCATTTGGAAAATCATTAATAATGCTTCCACTAATTTTATTTGATGCCGAGCATATGCTTTTAAAATACAAAACTAAAACGAGTTAGTTCATAATTTTAATTTGTTGCTTTTACATTCCAAATGAACTATAAACTAGCGTGACACTCTAATCCTTTTCAAAAAGTAATAATAAACATTTAACATTAAAAATCATTCTGCTCGCAATACCGCATTAATTATTAAACCATCGCAACCAAGGAGAAAGATACAAAATTTTAATCAACTAAGGCGCAATTAATGAACCGTTTAAAGGATTATAGGAACACATCAAAACTCCACCTTCGTGAAGGCACTCGATTCGCCGTCTTTTATTAACGTCTCCCATGAGCCACTCATCCTCGAAGTCCGTCATTTGATCGGCATCAAAGTCATCGTGACAATGACAAAATAAATTGTTGTTCCATGGTCTTTCATCCGTAACCTTGGAACATTTCCGGGTATACAAGCTCGTAGTTCTCAAGGTGCCATTCGACCATTGTAAGTCCCTGTTAGAGCCGTCTATCATCCTTCGCGTACGAACAGATGTTCGTTTCCTAATGTATGCGCGTGTCAACGTATCTGTCCGTGAAGGTACGTATGTACTTCCTGATAGATCGTAATGCGGGGGCGGTTGGGATAAATAGTAGCCCCAGTTTACTCGAAGAATGCAAACTGAGAAACGAAAAGGTTCTCGCGGTTCTCCAACCGGAAAGCGCATTTATGCAACGTGTATTGTTCGTTTGAGAATGTGGTTTTTGCGGGTTCGTTTAGCTTGTTAACATGTCCAAGCCAATTGATCATCTAATTTGGAAGGCTTGCCTTCGATGGAACTAATTTTCAAGAGTTATGATTGTAATATATGATTGAAATGTTACGTGGAAGATTTTTAGAAATTAGGGGAAAATTTGAAGAGGAAATGTGGTTTTTGCGGGTTTGTTTAGCTTGTTAACATGTCCAAGCCAATTGATCATCTAAATTGGAAGGCTTGCCATCGATGGAACTAATTTTGAAGAGTTATGATTGTAATATGTGATTGAAATGTTACGTGGAAGAATTTAGAAATTAGGGGAAAATTTGAAGAGGAAATGTGGTTTTTGCCGGTTTGTTCAGCTTGTTAACATGTCCAAGCCAATTGATCATCTAAATTGGAAGGCTTGCCATCGATGGAACTAATTTTGAGGAGTTATGATTGTAATATATGATTGACATATTACGTTGAAGATTTGAGAAGTTATGGGGAGTTTTGTATCGACGAGTATACTTATAATACGTTGGTCATTACTTCTGGTTATCGCATATCGAAGTGAAAGTTTCAGAAATTAATTTCAAACGGTAATTAAATAGAGAGCACTACTTTAATGCAATTGTTTGGAAATTTGGTATATTTTTCATTCGCCTAAGCGGAAGTCAATAATGCACGACGAAGAAAGGAATGTGTGTATATTGAGATAGGCGTGTACAGTTGGCGGGATATGAATGTAAATTTACGAATCGTGACGTGGCACCTAGGTGTATGATTAAAACACTAAATGTGCTTAGTTACTGACACTCGAATGTAAAGGCTTAATTGGACGAAAGTCCGCGTTATCTCATAGTTTCCGCGTTTGCACACGTGGAATGTTGAATAGGATTAAGACAGGTATGAATTATAGTACTTCCACGAACCCATTAAATATATTATTCTCAAGAAACAATGATATCAAGATCGAAATATTAATTTAATACAAAAAGGAATGATTTATATGACGTGCATGTGATCAATATTCGCCCAAGTAGGTAATAACTATTTCTAAGTATAATTTCAATACCTTGAATTTTCCTAGCACTTATACCACTATATTAACCCTTTGCGGGACTGCCTCCGCTATAATTCAGAGTTTAATTGCTAAAATAGAGATTGACCAATGATTCTTGATATGCCGGATAATTTAAAGTGATATTAATATTAGAAAAATAATATTATCCCGTCGCTTGTTATTAACCCCTTGCCATACATTGACGAGTGACACTCGTCATGAGGTAAATGAGATAGAAAATTTTCAAGTTTTCGAAAACCTATTAAATTCGAAATATTAATGAAATGCGACAGGATAATATAATTTTTCTAACATTAATATTACGTTAAATTACACGGTATATGAAGAATCACTGATCAATTCTTTTTTTAGAAATTAAATTCTGAACTATAGAGGAGGCAGTGACAAAACAAATCGTATGCAGAGGGGTTAATGTAGGGATTCTCAGGTTTCTCGAATGCAAATGTAGGGACAGTCGCAAAGAGTTGTTAAAGTGGCTAAGTAGTGAGAAAGTTGTGAAGCTGTTAGTCGACAATTTATGTCAGTTACACCAGCAGTAAGTTGTGCAAGGAATCATCGATCAAAACATTTGCGAAAGTTGACGAAAGAAGAAAAGATGGGAGCATATATCGGTAATGATAGCTTGAATGAAACTATCGTAGAAAACGAAGGGGCAACTTCAAACGTAGGCAGAAGAAATGAAGAGCAAGGGCAAAAACCAAAGAAATTGTCAAAAGAAATGGCAGACACGATGAAGGTTAAGCCGATGCTTTTCATTCGAGAAACCTGAGGATCCCTACATTAATATTTCCAATTTAATTTCCCATACACTTCATTATATTATTCAATTTAAAATTGTATCGAACAAGGATGTTCCCACTTTTAATGGAAATTCCTATAAACAGTTATTTGAGGAAGTAACACTTGGAGTTTACAACTTTCATCCTTTCCCTCGGTTCCCGACGAACGGTTTGAGAAAACGTTCGAATGAAAGAGTTCAATTCCGTATGCAAATCGGCCGCTCTCACGACACCTCGCTCCTCGGGGACCCCCGGTGTCCGCTCCGTGAATTTCAAAAGCCACCACCTGAGAACGTGTCAATCGGTCGACATAATTCGATTTGAATAATGAACGAAGGTCCCCTATGCAAATTTCGTCCATTATGGAGGGCCTCGTGCGCCAGTAACGGTCCCCGAGCGACGTTATTTTCCACGCAACGTACGACGAGTAGTTTTTTTGTAAACGGTACTTACTTTCGTCGAGGCTCTGATAAAATGGTCACCATAACTTTTACTACTTCGTCGATCGTAATTGAAACGAGTGATTATCGTTTGGCAAGCAGGTGCTCGAATATTCGACGAATGATACGCAGATGCAAGGTGGGTTGCCGATGGTAATCGGTGTCGAAAAAAATTGATGTAGGACGCAGTGAACATTTAATTAATACGTTTGGCCATTCTGCGCGTACAATTGGATCGCGACACGACGATTAAATAATTATACGTGGTATTGTGAGCTTTTTTGTCATGAAATTACTGTTCCATTTATGACTTCCTTCTTTAGCATTTTTCGGTTCAACGGTTTCAATACATTTACGTTAATTGTCTCAGAGCCAGACGGCAAGAGACAGTTTTTTAATGAAAATACTCGTTTTTTATGGCCAATGTAGAATAGCGTGGTTTTGTGAAAATTTGCACTTTGAAAAAATTTATTAGGTGTACATACTGTGGCAACTGATGGTGGACTTGTATTTATCAATGACGACTACATAAAGTGAAAGAAAAGAAAAATAATGTAGGATGTTTATAACTGTTGTTAATATATTCTTCTTATATTTTAATTCACTACTTGCCCTACAATTTATTTTGTGATTATTATGTACTTCAGAATTTAATTGCTAAAATAAAAATTGATCAGTGATTCTTGATATGTCGTACAATTTAAAGCAATTTTAATGTTATAGAAATAATATTATTGCGTCGCGTCTCATTAATATTTTCAATTGAATAGATTTTGGAAAACTTGAAAATTTTCTATCCCATTTACCTCATCACGAGTGTCACTCGTTATTGTAGTCAAGGGGTTAAGGATTTTAATCTATTATTATATTTTTATTTGTGAGATATGAAAATAAAAATTTTCGAAAATAAACCATTAAACATTACGCAAAAAATTTAATAAATCGATCAAAATGTCACAATAGCATAGAACTTTTATACCCAAGTATAGCTGAATGCGTCTCAACATTTTTTCTCCCGAATGTGAATTGTTTACCTTCTTATGCCACTATCGTAAATGCAGTTAGCAACACTTCATGCGCGAAACGATTTTCCCGCAAGTGTCGTCAACTTTGTCGTGAAAACATCGTAGATTAGGCATTCAATCGCGAATGGAAGAAGTCAGCATTCCAATGATCGTGCACACATGCTACCCAGCAGCGACATCGACGCTTTCAAGGATTTCGTGATAAGCAATAGCGTAGCCAAATCGGAGGGAGCAAAGTACTTTCTCGCGTGTGTTGCTAGAAGACTTTACAATGGGTTCTGATGAATGTCCGTATACATTTACATGGGAAATGGGCCCGCCGGAAACGTCTGAAAGAAAGCTAGCGTGTATCGTGAGTCGGGTCGAAATTCCTTCTACCAGGAGTTACAAATGCATCTTGCATCTTGGACATTAGAAGAAATTGTATTTATAAAATACATATATCATTACTTGCGTTTAAATCAGTGGTATTTATTAACAATCTATTAAAGTAGAGGAATTTAAAAGGTGTTTCAATTTAGGGAGATTTTAAGCAATTATATTCAGCAATCTCTCCAAGTATATAGATGGTTCGCTTGAAATCAATATTTTTATAGGTAAAAATTAACTTCCCTTCGGAAATATTTGAAATTTCAGAAAAATTATCACATAGTGACAAAATTTTGTTAACCCTTTAGCCTGCAACAACGTGTGACACTCGTGGCGCGGGTAATAGAATTTTGAAATCTTTCAAAACCTATCAAATTCAAAATATCATCCATTCACGAAACGGTCACATCATTTCCATACTATCAATATTACTTTCACTTATAAGAAATATCAGATATCAGTGAGAACTTTTGATTTCACGAATTAGTTTTGAATCATTGCACGCCTAGACAAAAAAGGAATCGTAAACCAAAGGGTTAAATACACACAGCGAATTCCATCACAGTATGTAGCCGAATATTCCTTTGCATCTTAAGGAAATCTTATTAAATGGCTGTTTCACTATCCTTCTGGTTCGGTCCCTTTAAACTGTGCAGAGTGGCACAGTTTAAGCGCGACCTTGCGCTTGATAATAGTTCATGAAGCCGGGCCGTGTTCTCTATGCAATACGACAGCCTGTAGTTTGTTTGAGAGAGTGCGAGAGATAGAAAGACAGAAAGAGAGGAAGGAGAGCAAGCGAGGGAGAGAAGAGGTAGGGTTTATGTCCCGGAATTAATTAACCTACAACCCCTCCAACTGCAGCTATTCCACTCCCCCGTTCTCTCACTCTGAAAGCATCGAGCGTGCCAGCCATTTTGTCCTCGACTCTCGCTCTCGAAATTCCATTACCCACTTTCTCCACCCCCACAAACTACCCCCACGTTTCTTCTCCTTTCCCCGCCTCCCGCGTGCTGCCACAGTCTCTCTTTCTCTTTCATTCTTATTCTCTCTCTGGCTCATTCTTTCGCCACCCCTTTTGGCACCGTCGTCATTTGCGCGGTTTCATCCATCCCTCAAACTACTACCCACTTCCGGCCAGAACTTTCTCTTAATGGTACTCGTTAAAGTTGAGCTACACGTACTCCAAGAAATCTTACTCGATTTCTTTGACTTCCTTGGTAATCCTTAATTTTAACCATGGGATCGTGTACTATGGTTCGTGTAGTTTTCGTTATGGCAATAATATTTAAAAATAAATTTATTCAAATTTTATATGATTATACCAATTTTTGATAGACTGGCCATTAAATAGAAACTCACAATTGTGCTGTGCTTATTTTTCATTTCTACATTCATGTTATTCCTTTGCGAACGGAGAGATTTTTAAATAGTGAGGTGTAATCATTTATTAAAGCAACTTTTTATAAGAAAGTTTAACTGTTTATATATATTTACATTATAAATTACTGTTTATGTAAGTATATTTCAGCGATTGTATTTCAGTTTTTCAACTCTAACCGTGTATACGTAGGCTGTAATTAAATTTTTTCTCAAGCCACATATATACGTCCTAATTCTTCGTCTAAAAATATAAGATATAAAAAAACGATTGCCAAAAGTTAGTAACATTTGTCATGTTAAGAGTAACATGGATCATCTTTAATTATGGCATAGGTCTTCATTCATCCATTGAATTTTCGATAAGCTATCCACGCGTCAACCGTATCGTTATCAATTTTGCAGAGAAGATTCGACGAAATCTCGATTTTAATACTCAAATAAATGCGGCTCGTCACGCGTAAATCAGCGAAGGGAAATTCACTCGGGGTTTAAACAATATTCTCCATAAGGGTAAGAGTGACAGAGATAAAGAGGGAAAGCGTCGGGCGGTAAGCATTTTCCACGTGGTAGCGGCGGCTGAGAGGACTCGCTCGGGGGATGATAAGATGCGATGTGAGTTTTTATTAATACTCTACCTCATCTGCCGGTTACTCCCTCCACTTGTGCGCCCTAAAGTCTTAAAGAGATTGCGGAACGAATGACAACGGGAAGGAGAGAGCACCAAGAGAGAAAGAAAAGAAAATAGAGAAGACCCGTCGAGTTTGTGCTCCCTCGCCTGCAAGAAGGAGAAAACGTGCAGGTTAAAGAGAAGGAAGACGGAGTACTCGGTTAACCAAGGTGAGGGGCTAGGGCAAATGACCTACCTCAACCTGACCCAGGCTCTTAACACCGGGGTACTTTAAATGAGAGCGACGAAGAAGGATAATAAGGATCACCGGTGTGTATTTAAATGGGACACAAGAAAGGGGACATAGAATATGTTACTGACAAGAATATGAGAAAAGAAAAGAAAGTCTTCAGAAAGGATGATTTAACTCTCGATCTCAAAAAAATCTTGTTGATGGAAGTTAAGATTCTCTCTCAAAATTGAAAGTAAGGTCGTACTTTGTTGAAAGATTTTGACTTTGAAGAATTTTTATATCGAAGAATAAGAATTTGATATAAAGAAATCTAACGATTAGGTTTCTTTTTTTGAAGGATTCATTTATGGTTTTGAATGATGGTACTCTGCTAGAAATATATTTGTAAAAAACTTCTATGCAAAATCCAATATTTAGATTATTCGTCGTTATTCACAAGGTTGAGCAAACTCTCGCAATTTCATAAGCATTCGCAGCCTCGGACGAAAGTTGAAATCGACAGCAAGCCGAACTAGGAATACTTATCTGAAAGAGGTGGCAAGGGGATGACGAAGTGGCATGGCAAAAAGTATAGGCACGGAAAACCACGAAACATATTTATTCAGTGAGTTCACTATCCGACACGATGCACCGCAGCATCCGCATGAGTAATCTGCAAACTTTCTCAGGAAAACTCGCGCTCGAGTATCTACCCGTGGTAGGAACGGTGACGGGGTAAAAGAGAGGGAACGGAGGAATGGATGAACGAAGACGTTGCCGGTTACTTTCAACCCCTCTCGGCACGTGAAGGTACAGTGGAAAGGGATGGAAGTGTTCTTGGAGGATGGTCCATGGTCTCGTAGCTCTCTCTCCTTACGTAGGGATTTACCTTCTCCTCCAGGCGGCTCTCCATCGCTCTCACATCTATTATCATATTTCACGGAAGAGACTCGAAAACAGCCAGATTTATGAACGGACTTCCGGCCAAATAAACACGCCCTGCGGGGCCGCCTTCGGCATCCGTAGAATTCGCAGAGTGACAGGATGCGAAATGGACCGACATCACCCCCTTGCCTGAATCGGTTCCTTCGAACCGAAGACTCGTTCTTGTCAGTCTTCTAAGGGATGGAGTTTGCCCTTGAAGCTTCAACGAGGGCACCTTGATTGATCGGAAAAATTCATCTTGTCGCTTGGCTCTTTTGGTAAACTCGGATAAATAATTTTAGAATTTTTCTTCGATCTTGCACTAAAAATATTTATTTATTTGATTAGAGCACCTTTTTAGTGAAAAGTCGAACAAAACTTCTAAAATTAATTGAAAGAGCCAAGCGACAAGATAAACTTTCCGCTCAATCATCGTTACAAAAAAGTTACATCTTTTACGTCATTTTAACCTTTTTTAATAACGTTATCATTTAATTCATATCTTCAATTACTTCAATTACTTCAATTATTCATATCTTCAACTACTACAAATTTCTTTATTTCTTCTCATTCGTATTTATTTATGTATTTTATTAGAGCACAAATACGAATGAGAAGAAATAAAGAAATATTTAATAGTTAGGAATAAGATTGAAGGTATGAATTAAATGATAACGTTATTAAAAAAAGGTTAAAATGACGCAAAAGATATAACTTTGTACACATTAACAATATGATGACTGTATTGTATAAACAACTAATAATCCTTTTCGTTAAAAATATTCATGTATAATTGAAAGCTTTTACTTTAATATGGGAACGAAAATATTTTTCAGTTTGTAGGCTGCATCGTTTCATCTCCTGTAAGAATGTTTTGACAAAAAATGGAGCACTTCCAAGACGCTTCTATCCGGTTTACAAAAGCCAAGACCCTTTCCTGTCACACCCATGGATGCTTCGTATCACAAACATCGGTATATCATTTCTCGCACGAGCAGAAAAATTAGCATAAGCCTGCTGACATGTTATCCTTACTTTACTGTCTTATATTTATGAAGCATCACGCTGATAGATATGCAAAACAGGTTAAGATCCCATTCATTCGTGATACGTACGATCAATATTTTGTTACCTCTCTCGATTATGTTAACCAACCATTTTCGTCCATATACAGAAAGGAAAAGAAGTTTTTAGAATTCAATGGTGTATTACCTTAAAAATACATCCGAAAATTACACAGTGATAGAAAATACCCATCTCTTTCAAATAAGAATTCAACCTATTTATTTCACAGTTAAATAATACAGAATCATTAACTGTAAGTATTTGAAGAAATTAATTTTTGGCGGGGAATTTTTCTCTCAGAATTACAATGAAGAGTAGTCTTTTTTCCAACGTATAGTAACATAATAGCGAAAATATGAAAAATTAAATAGAAAATAAATTCAACTTTTACTGTACCATAAGATGCGAGGTTTCGTGACGTAGAATACCATGAACGAATAGTAGGCACACGTGACACGAAGAAATCCCTCCACCCTAAAATCTCATCCCTGACTACGCACACCCATACAAGCAACAATGTTGGAAAGGGCTTCGTAAAAG
The DNA here is from genome assembly GCA_910591515.1 of Cerceris rybyensis. Lineage (NCBI taxonomy): Eukaryota > Metazoa > Arthropoda > Insecta > Hymenoptera > Crabronidae > Cerceris > Cerceris rybyensis. The sequence continues at coordinate 22,331,836 of OU342790.1, forward strand.
GCATGTGCACCCTTATCGAGAAAAAATAACGTCCAATCAGGAACGTAGAACGTGTGCAGCTCACCCCCGCTCGAGGGATGCGTGTGTCTATGGAATTCGGTGCGGTCGCCATGACAACCCCGTGCCTTCCTTCCAGAGATGTCCATGGGGGAGCCCCTTTCCACTTACGATCTTTTCTATCATTCGTCTAACGTATTGCGAAATTCGTATGAGTTTTTACATGCCTGTCATCCCCACCCATGTCAAAAAGATTTGACACCTAACGAGACCTAGTGGAATCGATGCGGAATAAACGTACCATTGTGGTTCACCATGGTGTCATATTATCGTTACTTCGTCAAATGAAATTCATAGAGTCTTTCTCTCACATCGTGGAAATTATGTGCAGATTTTCTTAAATCAATGCATTAACACTTTGACTGCCATGAGGGTCACTGGTGACCCCTATTGAATTTACTAAAATTTCGTGTAACTTTTACTTAAATTGTAATATTTTGGAATCCTCAGGCATATTTAAACGTTGATGTTAAAAAAATAAAAGTCTACTCTGTATCGTTAAAGTTTTTGCTTTGTGAAGATGTGAATTTAATAGAAAAGGTTTCTCTTCAGTAGAAATGATGAAAGTAGCGAAATATCGGTGGCGTTCAAAGTATTAAACTGAGTTTGAAGATTTAATGAATCTTTTAAAATATTTTTCATACTTTAAGAAGTAGATAAATAATCTTTTTTAGTATAATTTGTACATGTAGGAAGTATTATTCAAGAAAGAGCTAAACAGTAATTTTTAGAAGTGCATGGATATGTTTAATAATATATTATGAACTGTGATTTTCTTTTTGGAAGAATTAAAAAGGATTTTTCAATGTGCAAAAGAGATATAATTACTTTTTAGTGCTGAATAATTTTCAGTATGCACTTATGTAGATATAATTTACGGGTATGTATAGAATTATACAAAATTATGTAGTATTACCAAGTTTGTGGTATTTCTCATACCAATATCATTGATTTTGAATAAACGAATATTCGAGAACGACAAAGTTTCATCTTCGCGTGTAGAAGTTCGTCACGAAGGAAATCCGCAAGCATAGGAAAAATCTAGCATTGTTGACTCGTGTCTTGATTGTATTTGCGAATGCACTGTTTTAAATGCAGAAGGATTTCCATAGGCCACGTGCCGGTGCAAGCAGACTCGGTAAATGGAATTATCGAACCACCGTGCGTACTTCCGTAAATACTGCACAGCTTTACGAAATGCGGGTGGAATGGAATTAAATGGGATTCTCGCCATCTATTACCATGCGTTCTTTCATAAAATAAATAGATACAGCCACTTGTGAAAACTGAAGTCAAGTGGAATTAGCATACTATTGGATATTTCTTCAGAATTTATCCACAAATGAAAAAAATGTGAGAAATGGCAGAAAGAATGATCTTCCTTGTTATATAAATTGATATAAAGTACTTCATTGTCCATTAAGGAATATTTTTCTTTCATGAAACGTATTAAATACAATTTAACCCTTTTAGTGCCGAACGACGATATATCGTCGTTAGGAATAGTGCTAACACTGGATATTGAAGTGCTAATATTCACTTTCAATTTGATATCAGTAATTTTAGGATATATAATTGTAAATACACAGTTTATGCTCCATATTGCGTGTTCTAACTCAATTATCGCCAAACGAAAATTCTTTTTATTCGCAATTACATTTGTTATTAATTCCATCAATTTTTTCGCTCGGCACTAAAAGGGTTAAATAATGATTTGTCAGAATGATTTGTGAGCGGTTGTCAAGCACTTTCACTAAGAATTGATAGAGTAAAGAATATTACCCCCTTAAATCCTCTCATCGTCTTCGAGTGAGTCTGCTTATACGAGTAATATTCCCACGTATCCTGCAAGATAAGCAAGAAAGTAGATTGCAGAAGGGACGAAAATGATGCTGCACCCCATGAAGGCAGAAAGAATCGATCATATGTGATGGGAGTTTCGTTTTTATTGGTGGATGCGAAAGGGCGGGCTAGAACCTTTCAATGTCTCCTGTGCACGTAAGGCATTTCATTTTCTTTAAACAAATATTTGAACAGATAATTAATTTCTTTTATATAATAATAATATAATTTTTTCATCATTGTGTATTCTCGATCACTTCTCTGGTACACAATAAGTAAGTACTTTTGATGCAAAATAAAGGTGGATTATGGTAAAATAAAATTACAAATAAGAAATACTTGGAATTCACTTTGATACGTGATGAAAAATTCTCTTCTTTCCGTAATATAGGGCGAAAAATAAAGGCTCTGGAGCGATATAAAGGAAGAAAGTCAATGTTATATATTACATTATTTCGAAAATGACTGACTTGGATATATTTGATAATATTTCACTTGGGCGTTTCGTTGTGGGAACATGTTGCAGAATACAAATAAACAGTTCTCTTTAGAGTGCACCGAGTTTACAGCATACTCCAGCATCCACTGCTTCCAGTCATTTCTGAAGTATTACCAAGATATCGAGTTTTGTTTCTTTCGGAATCTCAAGCTTCCCTTTCCGTCGTTCCATATGGATTTACGCGGGAAATTCGCACGAGGATTTTTCCATTTTCGTTCTATGGTACAACTATAGTTTATGGGAATCAATTTTACCATCTCACATCTACCGATCGTTTTTCACCAAACGAAGTTTCACCAATCTCATAGATACAAGTGTTGTTGATATAATGAAACGTGAAGTTGAAACAAATGATAAATTAACACTAAATCTACGGTAGCCGTGAAATTGGCGGGTTCCTACTTTTTAAAAATTTTTTTCTCAAATCGATAGAGAAACAGTACATTAAATGTTTCACGTGTATCTTGTAATATACAAATTACTGAACTGATCGTAGTTTTTGCCAAATCTCCTCTAAGTACTTATTTAATATATTTAAATATACCATATTTAGCGGCCGTAGATCTAGTGTTAATGTCTGTATCAATAATTCAACTGATCCCACAGAAGTAAACACAGAAATTTCTCAACTTCTGTTGATCTTTCCATTTATCTTTCCTAACGTTAGAAGATCCTAACTACAATAATTCTTGGCTGTGTTCGAAGAAAATACTTCCCCTTTAAAAGACAAGCAAAAAGAAATTCCAGCAACATTCGATATCGTCGAATTTCTCATACGTAGGCATACACGAGCAAAGGCGCACACGCATGGCCTCGAGGGTTGGACCAGAGGAGGAGACGGGGCGGCCGCCTTTATCCACCCCCATGGAAACTCGCGTGTTTGGCCTCCCCAGGCACTGAAACACGCATGTGGGGCCAAAGGCACACACTTGCCTCCACGTATTGATTCCATTCTCGTTCTGGGGACTCCCACCCCCTCCCCCACTTTCTGTCCTACTCTTTCTCTCTCGCTCTTGTTTCTTCGCTTTCGTTTACCTCCGTCGTTCCTCCACTGGAACGAACCTCGTCGTTCACTTCCATCCCTCTTCCATCCCTCAGCACATCCCGTGATCTGAATTCTTTCTATTTTCCGTACATCCCTCGTCACACCGCACCCTTCTCCGAATCCTCCTCCTACGCCTCATGCCAACCCACCCTTCCTCCCTCTCGTCCTTCCTCGCGAGCTTTATTCCTTATCCGACATTGTTACCAGCGTGCATTCTTCCCCTTGCGAGTTTTCCTCTGGCAAGCAACTCCCTCTTCGATGTTGCGAGACGAGTGTCTCATGGTACGAGAAAGGATCCTCTTGATCGCGGAAGGATTCTCCGAGAGGAGGGTGCGTGCATAGGAAAAGAATTCAAGGAAGTGATCCGCGTAAGCTTCGTCGTGATTAGACTCGATTTGCCGATGTCTTAAACGAGAATCGTCGACACGGTTCGTGAAATTTGTGAACTTGGGCGAGAGAACTTGAAATACAAATAGTTTCAAGGGTTTCTATTACGAAGGGCTTAGGAATCTTTGTTGGGGTGTAAATCTTTTTATTGTTCTGACAGAATGTTTTAGATGCAGATTAATTGAATGAACTGATCATTAAGATATGAGTCTTTCAATGGATACATGTTTTAATATAAACAATTGTACCAGCGAATTTCAGTACTTGTAGCAAAACTACGTTACTATAATCAGTTAACTTTTAAAATACAGGAGCGTGTACAATTTGGAATATAAATGTATTAAAACTAAAATGTAGTATCTAAATTACCGTAGAAAATGATTCTAATATTGTAGAATGAAGGATGCAGAAGATAAACGTACGAGTAGGTAACTTTGAAAGTCTTTAGAGGGCATGACAAAGTTTCCTTGATCAAGAACTCACCCTAGCGAGTAAAATTCCGAGGACAATGGATCTGTTTAACAAGTGGTTGTAAGAGATTGTAGTTGGTCCAAGAGGAGAAGGAAGCCTTGAAGGTGGTAGGAAGAAAGTGAGGAAATGGTTCTTCACCCTCTTTGTCCGCCACTTCCTTCTCTTTCTTCCTCTTCCTCCTTTTCTCTTTTCCGCGTACACTCTTACCCTGTCTCCCGAATCAGCTGATGTAATTTAATTCCCTTGAAAGGAAGGTAGAGGCGCGCGCATACCATGACCTACCCTTACACATTAATTATAAGGGGGAAACTACCGCGCTCTTTTAGCCTCATCTTTCTCACTCTACCGTGCTTTTTCTCACTTTACTCTACCCCGTTTTCACTCTCTCTCTCTCCCTCTGTCTCTTCCAATCTCAATTTCCTCTTCCTTTCTACATCGTTTTGCTCAGTTTCTCGCACGTCAGCCTATCTCGCTCTTTCCCTCATTCACGTCTCTTCGCGACCTTGACTCCGTGTGCACCCTTAAATGAGAGAGGGTGGTGAACATTACGGATGTAGAGCAAACGGAGCAGAGTTTACTTAAAGGATGATATACTCTAAGGCAAATAAGCCCTCCTGAAATTCATTTATAATCGTACGATTATCGAAAAGTTTATATTTTATTTTTATTAAGAAACATTTACTCTGGTCAAATTCTTTACTCAAATACAACAAAGTAATTTTGTTTGAATAATTGCGACACCCGCTTCAATAAATTGTCATAGAATACTTATAAGGTAAATATAATACAATTAAAAATGCGAAGAGAAAAATTCCATCTTATATGACTAATAATAGTGTTAAGGTAAATATAATACATAACACTATTATTAGCCATATAAAATGGAATTTTCTCTTCCAATTTTTAATTTTAAACCAGTCCGAATGATCAGCGTGCCGATATAAAAAAAAAATTAGTTCAAATAATCTTTCAGAAGAGAGTTTCAAAAATCAAATTCTCTTCTTATACAATAGCACGTCGTTCACCAATAACAGGCAGCTATTCCTCCGTTTCTCTTCCTGACAAAAATTTCGCAATTCCTGAGGAAAGCCCGCATTGCCATTGACGCGCACCTGTCTATCCGTACACACCTGTACGCACACCGATGAGAGTAGGTGGTATACGTTCACGATTCTCGAGACGAAGCAAGGACATATCTACAATATTGGATGTACGAACAGGGGTATGTGCGGGGAGCTGACGTGGAGGAGGACGGAAGCGACGGAGAACGGAGAGGTGAAAAAGAGAGGGAATATCATTGCAACAACCTGGAGAGGAACCGGAGGGAGATTGGAGAGCGGAAAGAGAGAAAGAAATACCGAGAAAAGTGGAAAGAATACGGAAGAAGAAGAAGAAGAGAAAAGGAGGAGAAGGAGAGAGAGAGAGAGAGGGTGAAACGAGGGCTGCGGATGTCGGAACGTCAGTGTCGGAACTGTAAGATGCGAAGGGAGGAATAGAAGTCCCGTTGGTTCCCAGGGGGTGAGCAAAGTGGAATGAGTGAGTAGAATCGCGGAATAGGATGGAGTCTAAGGGTGACGCGAACCTCGTACGCTCCCTCATAGCCACCCCCTTCCTATTGCCTTCCTCAAAAATGCTTTCTATACGACGCACGTATATGTGAACGTATACCGTACGTGGTGTATCCTTGGAATACTACAGAAGCGTTTGCTTAATCACCGAAACACGTCTTTCGAGGCAATTTATATTGGTATTTAAAAACTGTCGACTTAGGAAGAAACAGAGGAAACTTCGATGTCGAACAGCAACTCCTTTAAAACCCTTTGAGGACTAGCGACGCATATATGTGGTCCGAGGAAAAATATAAAAATAGTTTATCGAGGTATGTATACGCGGTAAAAATTTACAAATTGATATACAATCATGGAAATATCATTACATACATAGTAATTTATAATTTACGCACATTAATAGTCTAAGTCTCTGATTAAAAAATAGTTTTGCAACGTTGAGTAAATGATTATCTCTCAATATTCAAAAATGTCTCCGACCGCAAAGGGTTAAATGAGTTTCATCCAGAATCCGATCCTTCCAACAGACTGGACGTGGACAAAGTACAATTTAATATTTCATCCCTTATTTTATCGTAAAGAATAATTTAACACGTTAAGCGCCCACTCCTAGAGACCGACACTACACTTTTAGGCCCTTTTTTAACCCTTTTAGTGCCGACCGAATAAAATTGATTGAATTAATAACAAATGTAGTTGCGAATAAAAAGAATTTTCATTTGGCAATAGTGTCATATAGAATACGCAATATGGAGCATAAATTGTGTACTTACAATTATATGTCATAAAATTACTGATATCGTATTGGAAACTGAAGTTAACCCTTCGATGTCCAGTGTTAGCAATTTTGCTAACGACGATATATCGTCGTCCGGCACTGAAAGGGTTAAAAAAGGGCTCTTTCTATTTGTTTTAATGAACTACATTAATTTTTGATAAAATGTTTTATTTCTTACTTAAAATCATTAATTATGGTTCTATCAGACTCCACTGAGTAGCCTAGGTAAAAAACTAATCGTTGAGTTTCATTGATCAATATGAACATGAACGAAATACCAACGACCGGTCTCTTGGGACCACTGTGGCGCTTAACGTGTTAACTTTACGTTTCACCTTCCTTCAAATATTTATACTATATGGTAGAAAAATCTAAGCTTCAGTTGCAAAGAGAGGGACACGAGAACAGCCGTAAAGCTGATTTCCACCGAACGAGGAAAGACGAAACGGGCTCGTATTTATCCCTACATATATGTAGGTTACGTGTATCTACGTCGTGGATAGGTAACCCCGAAGGATTTCGCTTTTCTGACTTCGACTTTAAACCGCTCGCTGCAGAGTCGACAGCCTTCTGCCAATGACGTTGGCTCAAGCCCCCCAGCCCTTTCTATTAGGTTACCTACCCTATCCTACTATCCGTCCTATCGCTTTTTTTTTTACTCTTTTTCTTTCTCTCGCAACCTACTAGAGGCATGCGTCTATCTGCCAAGTTCTTCCTTCGAGCTTGGCGGCTGCTGATGTGCCCCCGGGTTCAGACGGACGGACAGGCAGACATACGAAATCTCGTATCCTGCGCCTCCTTCTGGCTTCCTATCTTCCTCTCCTTCCACCAACTGTATCCTCCTTCCGTCTGTCTTCCCTCTCGTTTTCTCCTACACTCCGCGCTTATATCGGTTGAAAGACGTCGACTCAGCTTCCAACCCTCTTTCCATTCCACCCTCCATCGACCCTCCTACTCCGTTGCCTCCTTCTTTTGCTAGACCCTGCGTACGAGGCAAGGAATTCGATTCTGCGGTACCATGTCTCGAAAGAGTCCTCTCAGGATACGTGGAGAAACGGGAATTTTTATTCTAAGCTCCGCTTCGATGTCAACGCTACGCAATTGCTGATATTAAATCAAGAATTTCTTCTTGGCTTCCTTCAACTCGGCAACGATCTCCCGCGTCTTTTATTGATTTAAAAAGTACGAAAAACTTGGAACTATTTTATTTAATATTGAGATCGTAATATTGATTTTATTTATTAGAGATTATTATTCTTTTAAATAGAAGTAGAATTTCCTAATTTATGAATGTTTGTGGTATATATTTCGAAATTGGAATACTTCTTATAAATAAGAATACGACTCACGTGTCCTGCGCCATTTTGGTATCAAAGCTCGGAATTAATTTGTAGAATGAGACATGTATAAAGTACAGAGTGTTTCGTGCATAAAAATGCAATGTGTGCGACAGGGAAATAGGAAGAAAAGTTTCGAAGCATTCACGGGCATCAGACGTTAAATGGGTAGGCAAACGTTCTAACTAAGTCTGAAATACTCCGAAATGCTTCAGCGTAGCGGACGAGGTCTACGTGTCCTGAGAATCTTCGGGTCGTAACTGAATTTTCCTCGTGAAATATTCACCCCGCATACCTACGCTCGTACATATCACTCTGTGAGTTCACCTCGTTCTCGCGCTCTCCCTTCTTCGCTTCTTACATCGCTTATTATTCTTTCCCCTTCCCTTTTCTATCCTGCAGAGTACTTCCTATTCAAATCCTCCGACTAATCTCGCTGACCCGCTTTATACGAATCTCAAGCCGGAACTTTCTGCTCTACTTTTTTTTTTTAATGTATGCATGCCAGAATACATTCATCCTAATATTATCCCATTTACGAACTGTCTTCTAAAATTTTTCAATAATAAAAACAATGATATTAAAGCGTCATCGACAAACTTTAATCTGAAATGTTTCAAATGTACTATTAACCCCTTGCCTTACGATCTCTTTTGTGATCGAAAGCGCAATAACTCAGAATTAACCCCTTGCCGTACAATAACGAGTGCTACTCGTGACGCGATAAATGAAACAGTGAGTTTTGATGTGTTCTAAATATTATTTGTTTACAAATATCACTGGGTCCTGATAAAATAAAATTAATTCTATGCTATTCAATATTACGTTAAGTCATTTAGTATATTCGAAATTAGGGGTTAGATTGTTATTTTAGTAATTAATTCAGAGTCATTGCACATTTAATCACAAAAGAAATGGCACGGCAAAGGGTTAATTGTTAGAAAATAATCCATCACTAATTTCCGATATACCGGTATAAGTTAATGCAATATTAATAACATAGAAATAATTTCAACGTCTCCTGACCTACTGATATTTTCAATTTACCAGTTTTTGGAAAACTTAAAAATTTTCTATTTTATTTACCGTGTTAAGTGTGCCACACGTCATTGTAAGGCAAAGGGTTAAAATGTAATTAATACTAGATTTACGTCCGCTATGTCTGGTATACTGAAATATATTAAATAAGAACTTTAAAAAAAGATGGATTAAGCAGAAAAAAAATGCAATCAGTTAAGTAACTTGTATCATAAAACACGCATGAAATATCTACTGTACTGCTTTTCCAAAAATTTGAAAATATCTTTAATAAAGTAGGAACCCGACAATTTGATTTGTCATACTTGCTATAATATCATAGACTCGTATTATTGAAAAGGAAAACAAGAAGAAAAGAAAGAAGTACTTCACGAAGATTTAACAAGATGAAGTATTGATAAAGAAAAGAATTATCGTTGTTTCCAAGAAAGAGTAATTTTTCAAAATATCTAAAGAATCCTACAACTCGATTTAATGCTGTAGACAAAGTCAGACAAATAAAGAACCTAAAACTAAGAAGCGGGAGAAGTAGTAAAGAAAGAACGAATAAGAATAAGAGAAAGAAGTTAGATGGTATGAGGACAAAGGGGTTTGTATCGAAAGTCGGAATGCAAATGCGAGTAACATCGACACGGCATCTCCATTCGAACGGTCCCTAAATTTGTCCCGGCATTCTTTTCGTCCCTCTTCATCCAGTTTCACGATCCCGACTACGTACGAGCACACAGACACACAGAGAGAACCGGCAACCATATTCTTCCGTTTGCAAAACGAAAAGGCATACACGTAAAAAGGGAGTAGCTAGGGTAGCAGAGGGATCCCCAATCAATAGGAAGAGCGGGGTTTTAGCATGACAATCAACGATCAAGTAAAAGAAACGTCAGTCAGACTGAATGTTCGTGTCTTCGCTTCGCATTCTTAGTATTGGTTGACGTATGCACGATACATCAATAGTAACTTGTGTCTCATTCGTCACGCAATTTCATCATTATACGAGCCGTTCGTGATAAAACAATGGAGATAAATTTCCGTACAATTACCTAAGTATACAATCCATCGACTAATCTTTATGTTACAATACCTGATAAAGATACGGACTTCAACGAGACCTTGCAATTAAGTACTATCATTTTTCGCAGGAAATTATCAAAAATATCTTTACGTCTGTATTCTGTTTCCATGAAACGTCTGGGTTGAATCGAATAGCAAAATAGTTGATTTCTATGGAAAATATATTCGTTTGTATGAGTTACGATCTATATGTGTGTGTATAAATATATGTGGTGAACGTTTGCGCATGCCAAGAACACGTTAGCACACATCACCGCCGCAGGTGGAGCAGCAGGGATCCCGAGGAGGAAGACTGATCATGAAAAATGTGAAGGAGAGGCGAAAGGATAAGAGATAGAGGGTGAGGAAGTAAGTGGCGAGGTGAAGGAAGGAGATACACCGGCAGAAGCGAACGATGATTGGATGGGCGGTTTACAGAGAGCCTCTTCCATATTCCCATGAGCGACTTTTTCCTGTTGCCGCCCGCTCGATTGTTTGTATTCGATCAAAATTCTATTATTCCTAACGTGCGCAGGATGAGGAGACACCGACGGGGCTCTACGATCTTTCGCTGACGTGTCGCCGCAGAAACGACGCGAGTCTCCATCATTGCCCCTATTATTTCACTATGGCTAACCTTCTGTGAAATGCCTGCTTCCGTTCAGCTGATATTGCAACAAAATTTTCAGCCGATGAAGGAAAGAAATGAAAATGTGACATTTCTTTCTCTTTTCGGTTCAATTGTTTTTAACGATCCGAAGGTATTGTGATTTATTGTTGAATTAATTGCAACATTCAAAATATCACCTTGTGCTTCAGAATTGTATTGTGTATATGTAATTTATGTATACAGTTAATAATTTAAGGACTTTGACAGAATTGAAAATGAGTAGATGTACATAGTTTGTACAGTTCGACAACTCTAACTTGGCTAACGAGAGGCGGAACCTCTCATTTTCAATCCCTTATTCGTGTCATTTCATTTTTTAAATTCTCAAAGCCAGTCTTTTGAAGTAGACACTCCGTATAGCCATTTAATTTTGGAGCCTCGGTCTTTGCATTCCGAAAACAAGATGGCGGAAATAGACGGTAATTGTATTTTGTATATGTAATTTAGGTATAGACTTAATAATTTAAAGTCTTTGATACAATTGAAAATGAGTAGATATAATTTGTACAGTCTGGAAACTTTAACTTGGCTAACGAGAGGCGGAACCTCTCCTTTTCAATCCCTTATTCCTGTCATTTTATTTTTGAAATTCTCAAAACCAGTCTTTTGAAGTAGACACTCCGTATAGCCGTTTAATTTTGGAGCCTGGATCTTTGCATTCCGAAAACAAAATGGCGGAAATAAACGGTAATTGTATTTTGTATATGTAATTTAGGTATATACTTAATAATTTAAAGCCTTTGATACAATTGAAAATGAGTAGTTATAGTTTGTACAGTCTGACAACTTTAACTTGGCTAACGAGCGGCGGAACCCCTCATTTTCAATCGCTTATTTCCGACATTTTATTTTTGGAATCCTGAAACCCAGTCTTTTCAAATAGATACTCCGGACAGTCGTTTCATTTTGAAGCCTGGATTTTTGGATTCCGAAAACAAAATGGCGAAAATAAACGGTTGAAAATGAGAGGCTCCGCCGCTAGCTAATCTAGTAGTGTTATCGGACTATAGAAAGCAACAAGCAGGATGATTGTTTCGAAAATAAAATCTATCTTGTATTTTGTAGAGATTAAGCTCGACAGTATGGTTATATTACAAGGAAAAAAGGGCTTTGTTCTAACTTCAGGAATGCGAAGAACGGATAGATTACGGCTGCGAGCAGGAAAAGAGGAGGAGACGAGGAACGCTGTGCAATCGCTTTTGTTGGCGGATTCTTATGAAATTACCGCGAATGCAAAATATTCTGACATGCGAGACTGCCTCGGGAGTAGTCTTTCGGAAAATCGACGATATGAAACTCGGGCTCGTTTTTCACCGTGTTAAAAAGTAAAGGAAACAATAAGGGGCGAAGAAGATAGGGCTTAGCTTCAGACCTTGATTCGGCAGGAAGTATTGAAATCGTCCAACCAGAAAACCGTAATATTCTGAGATGCGCTAGTATGTACAGGGTGTTTCAAAAATATTGAAACTACTGCCAGGCCTTCTACAACATCTTCAGATCGATGCAGATTTGTGAAAGAAAAGGTGCATAGTTACCCTTAACTTCATCCTTAGCCTCTTTTACAATAGCAAACGCGCTGACACGACCTGTATTTTTTTTATAAAAAAATATCGAATCGCCCATCGACTCAACAATAAATAAAATACTCTTAATATACTGAAGGAATGTACGTAACAACATGAAAAGTTTATGTTTGACCAAGAAAGAAGAAAAGATTAAACATTTGTTAGTAATTGGTAGTTAATGATAATGATATGTTACAGAAATATTAAAAAAATTTCTAAGTATGAAACGCTCACTTGGCGTGGTAATCTTTAATTACTTAATTCTCGTTCCGTTTGTGTAATTCCTTGCTACAGAAAATAGTTAAAGCACAATACGCTATGCAGGGGAAAGGGTGTTTTTAAAACAGAAGAAAAGCGGAGGGATAAGACAAAGGGGAAAGAGATTCCATTACGTATCAGTTTACTCGGCGAATCAATTTCGGCTGCTAAAAGCCAGTCATAAATTTCAACCGAGGCAGACCCTCTCGATTCTGCTGATTCAACGTGTTTCGATGTTTTCCATTCGTTTTCGCAATCGCCTTCTTACAATTGCATCGCTGTGATTTATCCGTGCCTAGCACACGCTGATTTCTGTATACAGTGATAATTGAAATCGTGAGAAACTGGTCTTTGGAAATCCTGTATTTATATCGGTTGTAAGTTATACATATTTTTTCGTAATCATTTTGAAGGGTAAAAATTTTAATTAAACATTTTAGTTAAGAAAAAGAAGTTACTTCGTTGCGAAGGTTTGTAACGTTTGTTTGTAGAAACGGTGAGATTTTCTACGTTAGGAATTTCGCTCATTACATGCATATATCAAGCAAGAAGCTTCTTCAGGCACTCTTCAATGTACTTGCAAATACGTTTCTTGCATACTCGGTGAAAGCATAAATTGCTTGAGTATAAAGTAATATAAGCCCCAATTATCTGGATTCACCAGTCGACACTTTTGTTGAATAATCGTTCGTTACAATGGCGGCTTGGAAGATTTTCCGTTTCCTCTACTGTCAGAAGCCTCTTATTGTAAGCAGATAACTTACATGATACATGTATCGCGATATTCTTCAATCACTTTATATATTACATACGAGACAATTTTTCTGACTTTTCCGTCGAGCACTACTTAGCTACTCGTAGAAGAAAAATAAGAAAAATTAATAACTTCAGATTTTAAGATATAAAATGTGAATAAATCTCTGATTACAATTTCGTTGGGATAAGAAGCCCAACTTTATTGATAAAGTTTGATATAAAACCATTTATATCCAGTATCTCGAAAATAATTATCCTTAAATGATTGTAGTTGGTTGAAAATTTTAAAAAATGCGGAACAAGAAAAGAATTCAATTAAAAATATATAGCAAAGCTATGGAAGTGATAATTTTTAAGAATATTATAATTAAGCGATAATACTTCGCGCCAAGATAAAAATAACATTATTTCAGAACATTTTAAAACATTATTCATGTGAAATTTCCAAGTACCGTATGCTCCAAATTGATAAAATTTCAAGAACGAGAAGAAGCACGAAATACAATGAACATCTTTCACTAAGAAATCTACAAATATTCTCTCAAATTGAAGGCCATTAGCGATAAGTAAATCTGTCGAAAAAATCCGTAGAAGCAAATTTTAAGCAAGATCGAGAATTCTTCTCGAGGAACCAACGGGTTCTCGATCTTCCGGAATACCGATGAATCGTATCGTCTCGCAGAAAAGAGAGGCATCGAGGGAAAAATGCCGTGGAAAAATAAAGTTTACCACGAGAGATCGGCGCTATCTGAAGCCGAACGGAGAGGAAGGAAAGGAGAGGAGGATAAAAGAGGTGGATGGCTCAGGAGCGTAAGTAGATGTGTGCAAGGGTCTGCGGTTGAGAAGAAGGAAGGGAAGGCATGCGAGAGGGATCCTGGATGGTAGGTTCCAAGAGTGATAGATTGCCTCCTCCCGAGGACGAGGCAACCTCTCTCCTAGCAGCAGAGGTGATCTCTCTCGAGAAAGCTCGAGCTTTCTCTCCAGGATCTGGTTTTGAGAAGGAAAGGAGAGGAACGAGCGAACGCCCGGCGATGGAACGATAGAATGTATCATCGTATGATTTATTATCGGTAGCTGTCTTCGAGCGACCATCTCGCATCCGCAGCCAGTTTCAGCCCCTCGACTATCATCGGGGTATTGCACGTCTCCGTCCAACAGTACCGAGCAGTTATCTTTCTCTGTGCCATCTTTTTCTCATGAGACACGAATTGAACGCTAAGTCCATGGTAAGATTGTAGAGTTTCGACATTATTAAAAAGAATTCTACTACGTATCAAAGTATATCGAATTTTCGATACAAAAATAACATGTAAGTATTATTCTCTAAAACCACCACTGTGCGATAGAAGATACATTCTATGGTACCATTGGGTTTCGGGATTGTTGAAAATTTCAAAAACCGCAAAACAAGGCATTTAATCTGACGAAAGGGTGGAAACTGCATACAGCGGAGGAAGATTGATCGTGCAGGTTCGCTAACTGTCCTCGATTTTATTTCACCCCGTACAACTGCAACACGCCGTTCCGAGTGATGAATCGAGGGAATCGAGTGACTCGTCGAGTGCCCGATAATGGATTCCTATGTACAACGACACGCGCCCCACTTTCGAATTCGACCACGAAATGGTTTTACCAGATACACGGGGAGAAGGTGGCACAAGCAACGCTGACGAGAACCTCCAGGCCCAATGGGCGTGTAATCTATGGGGGTGTTTATGTGACGACGGAACGTTTACACCCTCGTAGATACGAGCTCTTTAGCATGTAGACGGAATGTGTACACGCGCCCTCAAGAGATAGGAGTCTGGATATTGATAATCTTCGCGGCACGAGAAAAACCTACCCCCGTTCTACCCTCTCATCTCCTTTTGCTCGACACCCCTTTCTGATGACGCCAGTACAGTCGACCTTTAGACTCGACCTGGTCGACGAAAGATAAGCCACAGGGATGTAAATGGCGGAAAGGCTTGACGATATACATAAGGGAATCGCCTAAGGTCCTATCTTTGACACCTTTTTGCGGAAAGAATAAAATATTCTTCGTTTTATAAAGAAGACGGAAATTAAGAATTTTTGTGGTAGGCTTGAAAAAGAGATCTCTTGAATGATAGAGTTTCGTTTTATAATATGTAAGGTCCAGTTGCCAAATTTCGTGCCCGAGCCTAATTTCGTCCCCGTCCGTTTCTTCTTTTCTAACTAGCGCCATTTAGTTTTCACAGCCCGAATCTTAAGTTAGTGACCTCAGTCGGCCATTGTAAACAATTCGCGGTGAAATGTCGCTTCAGTGACAAGATATTTAAAAAAGAAAAAATTGTTCAAGGTGAGTTTTTGATTAATATATTGTCGGAATGGTTTAATTATTGATAGGCTTGACTTACTGAAATGATTTTTTGGGCAAAGTAAATTGTTATTGCATAGATTCAAATCGGTACGAAAACATTTAGGTTGTGACATGTGTTTTTTGTTGAATGTATGTTATTCATAAAGGTAGCAAATTCCTAATATCGTCCCCACATGTGTGCCTAATATCGTCCAGGGGATGTCGTTATTTGTGCAATTTGCTGGGAGAATTGAAATTTCTTAAACTATACCAATGATTAATGACTGATTTGATACAATAATTATAATGATTACATTATTGTTAAATTGTTAAAAATGTAATTTAAGTTCAACTGATTATTGTGATCTCAATATCGTCCCCGGGACGTAATTAGGTGCCCAAAAATATAATCTTAGAATTTCCACTTTATTGTAAAATCTATTCTTGTAGAAATAGTAACAAAGATAACGAGTTGTTGATTATTCTAAATAATAAATACGTGTTCTTCCTAATCTTTGACGTTTCATGTATTATTTTTTTCTATAATGTTTTTATAAAAAGGGGGCGATATTTGGCGACTGTACCCTACCATTATGTTCTACTTAAAGTGTATAAAAATTCTTTATTAACGAGGAAATGGAAAAAAATTTTTTTTAAGTTGATATATATAGTATGCATATGTAATATAGTTTTCAGGAAAATCTATGAACGAGGAAGGTTACGATCTCTATCATTTCGCGTCTTCCTTGATACGAATACGTAGACACGATCGAAGATTGTAGGACCCTGAAAATTCGTTTTCACAAAGTACCATTTCGGGAACGAAGTGGCCATGTTTCATCGCGCAACTGAGAGGCACGTTGTGGATGTAGATAGGGCAGGAACAAATGGCTCGATATAGCGGAGACAGTCTGTACCAAAGTACCAAACGCTTTCCCTGTTACCTCGACCTATGTGTAGGAAAATCTTTTTGTAAAATAAACTATCCTTTTTAATAAAATTTTTCACTATTTTTTCCAATATTTAAAACAGATTTTTTTCCATGAATCATTTACTCATGAGAATAATTATGATTTTAATCATAGAATTAAACGCTTACTAATATTGTAGCACGGTTCCGTCAGAAGTGCTAGTAGTATTATAAGTATATAGTCAGACAGCTTAACGCTGCTGTTCTGCTCCACTCTGAATGACCCAAAATGAAGACTATATTTGAACAGATAGTATATTTCTAACTATTAGTTTTTCATATTCAATGTATTTAACATTTATATCTACCTGTTTAAATATTTTACATTTCTTAAAATGCAGACCTTTGTTCGCCAGGTCACTATGATTGGAAACAATACGTATGTGAGATATAAATGAGCAGAATAGTAGGGTTAAGTGAGTCCTCTACATGATACTTTTCACACACTTTTAATAGAAAATATAATTATCACTGCAAACAAATGATCACTTCTACAGTACCTATTTAACCTTTTTAGTGCCGGACAAAAAAGAGGTGCCTATGCGAAGATAACCGGCTGAATTTCACGATTTTACTAGGGTTTGGAAAAAGGCTCATAAAAACCAAACAAAAAACAATACTTACATAATTCAAAAAGCAGTGTATTAAGGACGAAATAGAGAATAAAACAATGACACTAATTTTTCTATATTCATTGCAAATTACATAAATCACAAAGGTATAAATGATCATAAAAAAATAAAAATTGAGTTCTCTTACAAAACGAATTCGCACATACGAAAAGTCATCTTTTCATCATAACTTTATGTAGACCATTTATTACAAAGTATATATTTCAAATATCAACTATACTTTGCAACAAAATAAATAATATTGCATAACAAAAATGAAGTATAACTCCAAGGTACATGGCATCATCCGGCATAAAATATAAGGAGAAGTTAAAGCGAAAAACTATTTTTTTTAATTCTCTCGTAATGAAATTAGACCATTTATAACGTATTATAAATTTATTTTGAGATAAACTTCTCTCGCAATGCGAATAGTAAAGCGCTACAAGTACCCTCCGGCACTAAGAGGGTTAATAGTATCTTTCAATGAATGCTAAATAATAAATTAATCATAATACTACTAATAAAGTAATGAATACTTTGACCCCAAGTTATTAGAGTTCAACGAGGAATTAATAGCGCATCGATCAGTGAAAACTTTCAAAGTACTAGTATACATCGTGACGTTTTCGCTTCCGCGCTTCTCCTTATCCTTACGCTCGTAAGGGACGTCGAAACTTTGGCCGTTGCAGCGATTCGGAATTTTTATGGGGCCGTTACCGTTCTGGCAGTGATACCGCGCTATGCGCTCAGGATCGAAGACGTACCGTATCCTCGTTGAATGCCTCACGTAGGACACTTTTCCACCCTCCATACGTGAAACCAAGTGTCGGACACTTACACGTACAAAGCGCGGTACAAGACGCGCATCTGAAAACTTTTACGACGCCCTCACGGCGTTTATGTCGCGTGTAAATCTCGCTAATTCCATGGACTTTACGCGAAGGCATCCCATGACCTTTCGTCGTTTCTTGGCTCGGTTGCAGCTCGAGTGTACGTTCCGCGGTGCGATAAAACGCACGTGAAATTATGGCCTCTAATATGCGGAATACATTCTCGTTATTATGGAATTTTACATTTTCTCTTGTAAAAATATGTGATATATTGGATATATTCGAACTTGTAATTTTTATTATACCTAACACGGTATAGATATTTATTTTGGGGGAAAAAATTGTGGTGTTCATTGGTCGAATTGTAGTTTTCGTTTGTTTGATTGTATTTATGTGGCAAGGTTTTACCACAAATTCTCCTTTTTCTTAGACGGTGCTCTATTACTGAAACGATTCGCGAGCAGACCCGGCACATTCTTACAACTTTTCTCGAATCTGTCAAGTTCAGCCAGCGGCTGAACTCTGTTTTCTTTCTTTCACGTTCGTGCACCCCTTCACCCGGAAGCAGTCGCATACAGAGAAGGAACGTACATGCGTGTGGCAATGCATTCCCGTATTCGCGAAATTTACATACACGCGAATTCTCTACCTGTCGTCGTCGGTGTATAAAATGCGAGACGCTGCCTCCAGCAGCCACTGTATTTACTCATATCGCGAGTTTCTCGATAGTTGTTGTTTCCAAATAGCGTTTCGTCAACGTCACCGGAGTCTCGCGAGTTTTCCCCCTTTCCACGGAGAGCAAAAACCCTCGTAAGAAGAAGAAGAAATCCATTCTTCACGAGACGCCATCTCTTGCATGCCTATATGCCAACTGACGTACGATAAGTTATCCCTTGAAAATGTGAAATTGTAGCTAGGCTATCGTTAATAGAATGACAACTAATAAAAGAAAAAGAATAATGACTAATAAATATAAATTCAACAGTATTCAAGATTAAGTTCTTTTTTTTTATATGTCTTTTTACGACAATTTTTGTGGTTATTTTATCTGGGAGATACTATTTTAGATAAATTTCGATTCATCGAGGGTGTGATATACGTATTATGTTGGAGAAATTTTGCACAGGTAACAAGTGATTTTAATTCGGGCCCACTCGATCACGCGTCCGAGCTTTTATCTCCCTACCAACAATAGAACACCATAAATATATTTTTTTAATTCTTCAGTAATCTATTATATAAAGCTCAAATACCACTGACTGACTGACTCACTCACTCACTCACTCATCACGAAATCTCAAAAACCACAGAACAGATTGCAATGAAATTTGGAACATACCTTCCCCTTGGGTCTTAGGTGCTCAATAAGAAAGGGTTTTGAAAAATTCGAAATTTTAGGGGGGGTTTTGGGGGGTTAAAGTATGGGCCAAACTCATCAACGCAGAGCCGAAACTACTTGACCTAGAAACTTGAAATTTTGAATGAGCATTCCTTCTAGGGTATTAGCACCCACTAAGAAAGGATTTTTCAAAATTCGAAATTTTAAGGTTTTTTTTTTAGTTTCGATTAAATCGTAGCGAAGCACGGGAACTTTCAGCTAGTATTCTATATTTTAACCCTTTGCACTCCGATATTCCATTTAAGGGGACGTGGTAAATCTACCATATCATTTGGCTGCCCCCTCCAAGGCAACCTTCGAATTTACTAGTGATTACAAAGGATGAGTTTATCGCACTGCAAGATTTTAAGGAATGTATGTTTACCTGCATTTTTCTATTAAAATAGCACAAGATAGTAAATAATTGCCGTCAAATTGCTAATAGTCAACGTCAGAGATAGCTCCGAGTGCAAAGCGTTAAAATGTTTACATTAATATATTGCAATACGTTTGGAAATCCTCTTACATGGTAAAACTTATTTTATCATTTTCATTCCTTATTTCTATTTTCTATTACAGTGAATATGTTATTGGTATTTTTTCTACTCTTATACCAATGTGTTTGCAAGTCTACTCGGTAAGAAAGAAGTAATATTCTCTGAAGACTAATCGACTTCCCCTACCATTTCTTTAACTTTTGAATTGGATATTTTATCAAAGTGCATTCTCTGGAATGCACAGTATACTCAGACGCTAAGTAGACGAGAAAGGAGAAAACAAAGAGTAAGAAGACCATCCGAAACACGCATCTCTCATACGTCGGATAGAAAATCAATACCGTCTCAGCGTCTCTGAACCCATTTCCCGTAGTGCCGCATGCAGTGCTGCCAACGTGACGCGAGACGTTCACCAAAACGAAATATGTCTTCCTTTCTATATACAACATAACGAATCTGTCTCCTATTCTGTATCAACAAAAATTCAGAATTCTTCATTACCAAATATCAATTAAAAACAAGACAATTATAAGAAAAAAAAAAAAATGTTTCAAGTTTATAACAAAAAATTGTAAAGGATTTTAATTGTAAAGGAAAGAAAACGAAAATGTGAAGTATTTATATAAATTATACGAATGTACAGGAAGAGAAATGTTTGCAATGTTTTGCAGCAAATCATCGACCTTAACCTTCTCGTAATCGCGGACAGGTGGTTGATTACGGTTCCCCGTGAGGGGTGCAAAAACGGAGGTGGCAGCTGAGCCAGCCGGTTATAGTGTTCAATAATTAAGTGGAACCTGTTGCGCTTCTCGCCCGCATCTCCACCCTCAACTAACCCCGAACATCCACCCGCCGACGTATATCTCCGTAGCAGTGAAAGCCACGTGGCGGAATTCATTATTCATACCAATTAAACTCTACCGACCTCTCCAATGAAAGTTGTTTCGGTGCATCGTACTCTCTATATTTTAATAAAAATTCATTTTATGACATATTTACGAGTTAACGTTTCAAATTTAATGCCCTCTTTCAAATTTTCCTTTTATTTGGTTAATACGTGCAATTCAATTTGGAAATTAATAAAATCTCTTTGTTGATTCTAATAATGATTAGATATTTATGTTTAGATATTAGTTATTTACAATGAATTTAGAATTTGTTTTATTTGAACTTGAACCTAAGTTGACTCTCAAAAAACTTAATCGTTCGCTTTACCCTATGGTCTCCTTCAGTTAATTCTCCTCGACTTTGACGTCGCGTTTCCCTTCGCATTTTATTTTCAATAAAACGTTCCATCTAAAGTCTCGACATAGAAAGCACTTCGAAAAGGTCGCCGATTCGTCCATCCCTCGATTTCTGACAAGAATGACCCTTCTTTTGAAAGAGGATTCCTTAGTCGTAGGGGGATGAGCTTTTAGTCTACCAACCAGCGCGGAAGATATCGTCAGAGATCCTCGTATGTATGCACACGAAACATATAAGGGTTCGTACCCTCGAAGAAAGTCTTCTCCTTCGGTAAGATCAGTAGAAGCTATCCTATCCAGGTTGAAGTTCGCTATATTCCCCGACTTGCCGTTTTTATTCGTATATTATATTGGTCTCCATGGGCATGGCAAATTTTCTTCTCTTCTTTTTATTTTTCCCTCTTCTGTTTTCCTTACTTCTTCCCTTTTTTCTCTCCACCATTGCTATATCCATCGAAACCCAATACTATCACCCTTCAGCAGTCGACGACCCAATTCTGAGCGCCTTTCAAGTTTCACCATCAGTCAGCAAGATTCAGCCGCTTTTGCCCGAATAACCACCCACCCACCCTTCATTCCTACTGGAAGAATCTACCTTTTTTTCCCCCTCTTTCTCGACACACATGCTGTTGACGTGGACTCAATACAAACCCAGTCATACAATCATCTCTCGTATACTATCCTCTCACTTCACCATCCTACTATTCCCTCGTTGCTTCTTCGTTTTTTCAACATTTCTTTTCGTTCTGTATTACTTTCGAAAATAACAATCTGTATTTTCCTCTTCTATCCACTTTCATCCGTTTCCATCTATTTTATCTTTCGTTCGTTTCTCCGTTTGCTATATTTTTATTTCCATGTCTACCGTTCGGCCTTCCAGCAAGCAGCCTAGCACGCTTTAGTTTTCTTTATCCTCTGTTTCTCCGCCCGGTAATGGTCCTGACGTCTGCCGGAATACGCAAAATCCTATTTGGACCCTCGAGCTTGCTACGTCTACTCTCGTCCTGAACCCAGCGACCCAACAGGAAACGGAAAGAGGACGAAGGGAAAGAAGGATGACGGAGGAGGGAAAGTCAGCGCTCTTCGACTTGAATTTCAGAGGAACGACCCTTGAGAAAACTATACCGACGAGGTCCTTAGTGTTCTTACGTGCTAGAGGAGACGACGTTTCACGGTACGGCCATGTGTGTACAGAAAAAGCATTCGTAACGATGGAAACCATCGTAGAACTCTGTAGAGCCATTAGAGGATCGACGTAGAAAAATGTTGCCTCGAAAATCCGTTGAACGTCAAGTTGCCATGATTTCCATGGTATTGTTAACGGCAACACACAATATCCTAATGTGTTTTATATGTTGAATCTTTAGATCTTTTTGCGTTGTTAGAATTATTATATGAATTGGATCAGCTTGAATTAGCTAATTCGTCCAAATCCCACGTAACGAAAATTTGCAAATTTAATAATGATAATACGGCAAAAATTATTGATTTTCTGATACTCCATGTAGGAAGTTCTTGGCGAAAATCTATATTAAAAACTATGGATTCAATCTTCTTCGAAGAATGCACGCACATAAATTCTAGTATCTTGGAGCTTATTTCATATAACTTTAACATCCTACTATTCAATCCGCACGAATGAAAAATGATTATTCTCGCCAAATTTGAACATTACCTTAACAATGAGATACATGAAGTACATTATTTTACATATTGTAACTTAGTTAAAACTCCACTGCAGGAAAAGTATATTATAATAAAAACATTTAATCAAAGACGACAAGCCTATTTCGCTCATCAAATTAAAACTCTAAAGACAGTTCATAATGAGATAATTCTATCTATTTATTTTTAACAAATTCTTCTCTCTAAAATTATATAATATCTGTACAAATTTCTCTACTATTTTTACTTCATATAATTGAATTTCAAAGATAAGGAATAAACATAACAATAAAGATAATCCTTCGATTTTACGACCGCGAATCTCCACGTCGACGCATCCCGAAATTGAAAAGCACAGTTCCAATTTTCTCAAAAGAATATGGCACCATAAATTCCAACCAGAAGCCTGCTCGACATATCGTTAATACCACGATGCCATTGAAGGCGTAGAAGACCAAGAAAAGGGGATGGTATGCAGTCTCGAAATTTCAACGTTTCATTGACATCAATGTCTATAAAGTACCGATAATACGTGCATAATAGCCAGCATGATATCGAAAAGAAGGCCGAGACAGGAGGCGAATGTGAAAAGGGATTCACTGGGAATAATATGATATGGAAGATGGTGAAGGGGTGGTATCGTGATGCGATACTGGAGACGTAAG
Source organism: Cerceris rybyensis (assembly GCA_910591515.1). Classification (NCBI taxonomy): domain Eukaryota; kingdom Metazoa; phylum Arthropoda; class Insecta; order Hymenoptera; family Crabronidae; genus Cerceris; species Cerceris rybyensis. The sequence continues at coordinate 22,355,340 of OU342790.1, forward strand.
GAGATAGAAGAGAAAGCAGCACACTGTATGTCGCAGTAATCTTTTACGGTCTATCTCGCGTCACGTTGTCTTGCAAGTTTGCATTGCCAATTCTACAGGACATTTCAGTTCCTTAAATTTTTTCGTTCATTCTCTCAACATTCTTTGCACATTTTTAACCCTCTTAGTGCCGATCAAAAAACTTGATTCAATAAATGACAAATGTAGTTGCGAATAAAAATAACTGTCATTTGGCCCTAGTTTTATGTAGAAAACACAATATAAAGCAGAAATTTTATGTTTCCAATTATCTATCATAAAATTACTGATATCGTATGAGGATACTAAATGATAATTCTACGATGCCTGGCTTCAGTAGCCAACAATGATATTTTGTCGTCTCGCACTAAAAAGGGGTAAGGATCATTATTTTAGATAAGTAATTAAAGTTGTATAATTTAATCCAAAATGGAGGACATATATTTGATCGTAAAAAATTAGGTAGGTTATCACACGTATTGAATATTTCGTTAATAATGTATTTTCTATTGACTTACTATTACGAATATTCTACGTATTATCGAGAATATTATTTTAATATCTTTATTGTATTTGATCTTGAAAGGACCTGTATGTGTAGTCTCAGCTGAAAGGAGGACTCGAAAAGCTCCATCTCCAGCGTGAGCTCTCTTGGGATAAAGGATCAAGGATCCTGGATGCGATGCACACGTATATCCTTATCTTATATCCTTACCAACCAACCACCCCCTCACCTTCTTCCTCCTCCTCTTCCTTCTTTTTTTGTACTTCCTCCATCTTACAGCCCTACGTTACTCCCAAGTTTCGCAGGATGACATGTCCTGTGACTGCCTAATATTAAGCATCATCGCTCATCCCTTATATATCCTGTACCTGTTTCTTAAGTACCACTCCGACGGCCCAAACTCGACGTTCTGCCATATTATCTCGAATGCCCGTTATGCTATGTAACCCTTCAAACTTCAAAATACTCTGTCTCACTGTTTTCTATCGAATTGGAGAACATTACCAAAAATATGCTTATGTTTCTCACTTATTCAATTTTAAAATCATTTCTGTAATGGAAGAAATAATTGATGTTGCTATTAACTTATACAGAGCTAGAGTTTTTTTAACATTAACCGTACCGACACTTTTTGTGTACTTGTTTACGTGATTATGAAATAATGAATATATTTTTTCGAAGGAAATACAGGAGATTGTCAATTTAATACAGGAAATAAGATAGAGGAGAACTCTTTAGTTAGCAATGTAAAAGGTTGCATATTTTCATTCCGTTGAAAGTTAAAAGATGGTTCCTAGAAGCTAAAGTTCTAGCCGGTTTCTGGAGGTCACAGTGATCTTCATCATAGGGTACTCAGGTTACGACCTTAATTTTTTTTAAAATACAATTAACAACCGTATCTATACAGCTAGTTTTTGCCTATTAGCTGAAACTATGAATTTATGATTTTTAAACGCACCGTGTATGATTCACCTTTTCGGTTAGGTGTCACATTACAAAACGAGTGTATAATTGGCGTCGAATGGATGAATAAATTAATTCTCTTTTTTATCGTACTGAATTTGTATTGTTGAGAAACGAAATCAACACTTTTTAAAATCTACAATATAGTGGGAAATGAAAAAAGATATTACTATTCTTGTGAAATGCATAATAATGAAATTTCCATATTTGAAAATCCTATCTTTGATGCGTGATTATATTTATGTATTTACTGTATGTATGTACGTGAGATATTTCAGACTCCATCTTTTTTCTTCGACAGCTATACGCATCTGTCATGGCGTCGCGACGTCACCCCCTTTTTACCCCATACGACACACGTATTCGCTCAGGGAACATACGAGGCACATAAGGAGGTGCGCCTACGTGTATGTATCATACGTATATATAAATATATATGTATATAGATACATACGTATGAGTATTCTTATACATGCGCGCACAGTCTCTCGTCTTCTTCAGCCTAGTCTCTCCGTGGAAACGTAAAATTACTGGAAACGCAAAATCGATAGATGCGATACTCGAAGTCTTGCGAATGTAACATGGAGGAAGATTAGCCGTTTCGTTTCCTCGGATTGGCCCTAAAGCTTATATTCAAATGTACTGACTTTCGCGTCTAATTTCTTCTCAAATATATGAGAACAAAATCATACTTACATAATTTTGTATTACACCTCCACGTTCAATTTATCAAATCAGAACTTCACAGAATTTTCAAAGTGTTCGATTTTGAAAAAAAAAATATTTCTAATCTGCATACGGAAGATTTTAATGTATAGAAAGTAAATTTTTACGTTACTTTGCATTACATTTATTTTTAATTTAATTTATATGACACAGTTTTCTGTATTAAGATGGAGGGAAAAATTTATATATGAAACTTCGGCCTTGTAACGTACAAGAGAGGAAAAGTGTTCCTCGTTACTTCGAGCGTTAACTCGGAGTAAGTTCATTCGACGAGAGTGAAAGTTACTGCGAAGTACTTTACGAAACTTCTTAAGGTGGGTCAGGAGTTTCCTCTACACGATCTTATTTCAGAGGGACTTTGAAGCACTGGGCAAATACATCTCAGCGGGTAGAGGCGTCGAGCATAAGTAAACCGGATTGAATTATCTTTATTTAAAGCCTCGCTGGTTTTCTCACTGTGAATAATTCTATTATAGTCACAAATAATTCTAGCTCCGTCATACTCAAAGAGAGAAAAGACTTTTAAAATCATTTTAACGCTATTTTCCTTCCACCATCTTTCACATAAAAATTAAACAAAATTTGTTATTTTTCTGTACTTTCCTCCAGCTTTTTAACTGTTTTCATTTCACCTAGAATACACTATTTTATATAAGTTCTAAATCATCGACGTTTTGATATACAGGTCGAGTAGAACAAATATTGAAATGTTAAAAGAAAAATAGAAATTTTCCAATTGGTAAAATAGTAACGAGCAAGACGTTCACCTATAAGTAGTCTATTTTTAAATTGAGAAGCCAGAACGTGAAAGAAATATTGTCTCAAAGAATTTTGCGATACGCCAAGTGACTTTCCACTAGGTATTCGATTCTAGCAGTATCGAGGTAGGATCCAGGAGGCATACATATTTCGCAGACGCTATCTTGCCTATCTTTCGAGGCGCCTCCCCTGGGATCCTATCCTTCTAACATCCACCCCTTCTTTGGTACACACGCGCACACGTTTACGAGGGCTAGGGAGACGAACGTCACGACGAAGAATCCGTACGCCATTCCACACCCTTCGAATCTGCTTCAACAAGTCCAACAGTGAAGATTTCAAACTACGAGATAGAACGACAAATCTACATTTCTTTTTTAAATACATTTGATAGGATTGTAATAAGACAATAATTTTTCCAATATGTAAATTCTCAAAAAATCGAAAAAAAATAATCACGTGAATGTAGGGATTTGTATATTTTTTTAGATTAGTTATATATTAGCGATAAATGCAAGAGAGAAATGAATATCCATTATCTCTTGCCGGTGGATGAAAATGTTCTCAGAAAGTGACAAAGTCCCAGCGTATTTTGCCAAACAATTTCGTAGCTAGACAGTGTGTCTTGGTGCTTTAAGTTAGACCATCGCACCCCATCCGGCAGTATTCCTACCGCCCTTCCCTCGTGCACCCTCCTAGTGCTATGTTACACCGCATTTCCCTCCCCCGTTTCAACCCCCTCTATTCCCTTTGCTCCTCCCGCATATTCTTCCTACTGGCGGCGTACAGTGGCTCAAATAAAATAGCAAGATTATATTATTTCTAAGGTCGAGAGGGTCGCCATATTTCTCTGGCAAAAATTGTCCTACCCACGATAAGTATACCATAGTAGTCGCAAAATCATGATTCTGAAGTATAAGGTGCGATGCACGTGTTTCAATATCTACACCACAATTTAATAGTATCTCACAAAAGGTCACAAATGAATTTCGCCACAAAATTGCCAAAAGTAATATCGAAATTTTCTAAATTAATATCTTCAAATATATTCATCTCAACGTGATGCATAATTTGAAGAATATCATTAATTCGATATTAAAACACCATCAACTTTTTCAAACGACTCAACGTATTCGCCGTGACTGTAAAGGATAAACGGGGCATGGTGGTCGAACGTAACGACGGGAAAAAGAACGGAGAAAAGAAGAAAAGTGGCTGCCGCGTAAAACGAGCCATCATCCCCCGGAGCGTCGCATCCACGAGAAATCAAGTATGGAGGAGATTTGCATGCGAGTCGAATATAAGCTTGCTGAATATCCCCCGGTATAAGTATTTCATATAAGAGGCCGCTGCACCCGCGTATAAGACACTCTTCTCTCGTTCACCCTCCGGCCTTCCCCATTTCGCCTAGGAGAAACGAAAAGAAAAAACTACCACGTACCGCCCGGATTCCGGAAACCACCGTCGACCCATCCACCGTTCCTCCGTCTCTTCCTACAACCCTCTCTTCGTGTCCCTTTCGCGGTGTGGAACACGAGAAGAGAACCCAACACCGCGAAATGTCTCGAGTGAATAGCACACTGACGGATATACACCGGGGTTAGTACATTCTGAATACTGGAATGTACGTGTACACGGTCCCACTGTATTCGCGGATTTTTAATAGTAATATCAATGGCTCGTGCCCCGGTATCGTTTCGCGTATCCATTTGGAAAGGATTTTGGAATTAGAGGAGATATTACGTCGAATGCTCGATATACTTTTATGCGGTAATGCTTTTCATCCTTGGTACTATCGTAATCCGTAATCCTGGAATACTGCCGTGCAAATACTTCTTTATGACAATCGACTCGGTGATATTGAAAATTTTTGCGAAATTTTCTCAATATATTTTCATTATTTCAATATACATTACTTGGAATACTTATCGGTAAAAATTGCATTTGTATGTCGATGTAAAGATTTTTATGTTCGCAGTACCTGCTATTTACATATTATGAATTTGAAATATTAAAAAATACTTGGAATATTGACCCAATTGTTATAGTGCGATTAATTGATATGGATTTACGAATTGTGTTGATATGTGTAGCACAAATGTGAAGAAAACTATGAGATTGCGCTTTTTCTCGGTGCATTGAATTGACAATGGGCTTAGCATCCACCTTAACACTTTACCGACCGGTAGCCGATTAATCGGCTTTTCGGGCCCACGTTTAGACTTTTAACTTATTAATTTGTTGCTACGGTAATTGATAAATTATTATTTTTCATTGCGGTTAACTGTGCCAAGGACTCAGTTAAGAAACTTTGCAATTTTCGAAGAGATAACAGTATCAGGAAAATATTTGCGTGCAAGTAACCGAACAGAAGTGGGTAGGATGTTAAAAAATACCGGACGGTAAAGTGTTAATAACATTCCGTTAATCAAGTGCCTCTGGAAACAATATTTTTTAACTCCTGAAACAACGTACTAGAATAAAGACACTGGGTCATCATGGAATACTTTTGTGCACATATTTCTTCATGATAATCGACTTGATGATATTGAACATATTTGCAAAATTTTCTTAATATATTTTCTCAATATATTATTTTAATATACATTACTTGGAATACTTATTCGTAAAAATTCCATTTGTATGTCAAAGCAAAAATTTCTATGTTCAGAGTAACTACTTACTATTTAGATATCATGAAGTTAAAATATTAAAAAATCCTTGGTTTATTAACATAATTGCTATACTGTGAATAAACCCTAACATTGCCTTGGCAAACAGATAAAAAAAATAGAAAATTAATCAAAATTTGTATTTTAATTTTAAATACAACGCCGCTCGAATTATCTCCAGTGTGCAAAGTTTGGCCTGTTTAGCGCGCTCGAATTAAGTCAAATGTACACGTTAAGGCAGGGATGGCCGCCCCAAATAATCTTGCGGGCCACTTTGGAAATGCATCATAACTCCGCGGGTCGCATATAAAATTATATATTCCTATAAATTAGATTCAGACTCACCATAGGCACTTTTTCAGAGTGAAAAATTGGAATATAATGAGTTATTATTACTGTGTTTACTATTACTCTTACATGTAAACATAAATAATATAATAATAATGATACTGATGATAATCTCGCGTTACGGAAAAATGTTCAAGTCGGGCCGCGGGTTGGCCACCCCTGCGGTAAGGGGTTAATTGATATAAACTTACGCGTTATTCTAATATATGTGGCACAAATGTGAAGAAAACTATGAGAACTACTGAGATTGCGTTTTTTCTCGATGCACTGAAATGACAATGGGCTCAGCATCCACCCTAATAATATTCCGTTAATCAAGTACCTCTGGAAACAATATTTTTTATACCTCTGAAAGAACATAGTAGAATTGAGACGATGGGACATCGTGGAATATCTCGCTTGAAGGGAAGTCAAGAAGGAAAAGCGCGAAAGCAGAGGGTCGGTGGGTGGTTTGGAATATGAGAATGTATGCATGAGCCGCGCATTGCAATGTTTAATAATAATATAAATATGACTGGTCCAAGGTAGGTAGCACCGGCGGCAAATATGCCCCCTGAGCTGGATACGAGTTCCTCGTTCGACTATGAAATTGACAATTCCACCCCACGCCTTTCCACACTTTTCACTGTGGCCTCTATCTCGGAGATATCTGCCTCCGAAGAACCTCCAGCTACACGACACTATTCGACATTCGCAGAAGAAGGGAAACTGCGTGAAATTCGACGAAAGAATTGGAGAATTAAACCAATTGCTTTCAGTACTGCCAGCTTCGAATACTTACGATATTCGACGATGCTATCCAACCTACTGCATTCCGTAGGAATTTATCGTATTATATAAACTACAATACTCAGTTGTTCCGTAACCTTCGAATACTTTTCAATGTCGAGAAAACGAGAAGTTCGTAGTCCAGGTGAACTTTTGTTATCGCGATGGAAGCGAAAGTAAGAAAAAAACTTACAATCGCTACTGTAACTGTTACAACCGTCAGTCGTGCAAGGTACAGAGAAAAGTTTGCAATATCGTAAGTCGGACGAACTTAAGAGAATTCTAAGGGCACGCGCAGACTTCGACGAATACCAGGGGAAATATTCTTTTTAACGCCGTTGTAATATTCCATGAAACTTTATCAAGCATAAATATAGAAGAGCGTATCATAAAGCAACGAACTTTGGATCCATCTACCCACATAGAATCTCCATGTCATCCCTCGCGCGCAACCCCCTTCCTCTCTGCCTCCCTCACTCTTCCTCATTCTCTCGTTCTCCAGCGGTTTTGTCTCTTTCTTGCGCTCTTTTGCGAAAAGGTGTGGCACCGAGAACAGTGGCATGATATGCAAAAATATGTGATAAGGGTGGCTGGAGTATCTACACGGACGTGGTGGTGTGTACGTTGCGTGTGTGCTCATGTCAGTGTGCGCCGATGTATGCGGATATGGAAAAGCCAGTGGCAACCCTATCAGAGTGGAGGCCCCAGGGGGGCTCACGGAAAAAGAGGAGAGCGACCGACCAACCAAGGCCCGAATATAGGATGTCAGGAATTTTCATATCTCGATGCCGCTCTTGCAAAGTCGCAAGCTTTTCCTAGAAAATTCTTCTGTAGACACGATGAAATAGACACGCGATACACTGAAGGTTCAACAAAGTGTACAGTTTCGGAAAAAAAATGGAGTATCGTCAAACATATTTATACCATTAATATGTTGACCCATGGGAGTCACCAGTGACCGGCGCTATTGAATTCAAGGAAGTTGCAAATCACTTTTAAATTGCATTACTTATGAATTTTCTACATATTGAGTAATTAAATATTAGCTTTAAAAAATAAAGGTTTGTCGAATATCTATCTATCAATGTCTTTAAAATTTCTGCTTTATAAAGATGTGAACTTAATAGGGAAAATTTCTCTTTTAGAAATGATAAAACTAACGACATGCCAGTGGCGTTCAACGTGTTTAGATGAGTGAAAGAAGAGAAATGAAAGAGATTGAATGGATATTACGGTTTTACTACTTTCTAGCCATGTGAAAATGAGGATGCCCTATCAATACTCTATTTGTTCAATGACTAAAAAAAATTCTCCTCCGGTTTATACAGAATTAAACCTTAACCGTTTGAGTGCCAATCGGCGCATTTGCGCTTCTTCTGACTAGTGCTGAAAAGTGCCGATCGACCGATAGAATAAATGATACTTTTTGCACAAACAAAAGTAGCTCAGTAACACGTTCTGACTACAACAGTATAAGTGCAATATAGACAACATTCTTAACTGAAAAAGAAAGCAACAATATTTACCACTTACAAGCAGAAAAACATTGATATCTAACTTTATTCCATTCCTCGATACAAAACGAAAGAAGTTCCATATCGTTGCTTGGCACTTGACCAGATTTTCGCAGAGTTCTGACACTGAAACGGTTAATTATACAGGGTGTCCCAGCCGAGTTTGACATCTTGAATATTTCGGTATTTTGGTATGTAGCAAAAATGTTTCACAGGAAACTTAAATGGTATCGAGTGGGGCATAATCTGGTATCATTAGTTTTTCCGTAGGTGGATGCGTCAAGGACATATGAAGGTTAACTTTGTTTTTTTAAATAGAATTAGGTACTTTCTTATGCATCAAGCGATGCAGCTAGACATTCTTTATAAAAAAGTACTGGCCTATGTATGTCGAAAAGCTAATAGTTTAGGAGTAATTCCAGTTTAAGTAATTCTAAAATTCGTAATTACATTAGCGTTTATTTACAGGTATGGTTCAATATAACGACCATTTGCATCGCTGCATTTTTGAAATCGATGAAGTAAGGACTGGCCTACGTTATTTAATATATCAGCTGATATTTTGCCACATTCATCGATAATGTGCTGCTTCATATCACTCACTTTAGTTGAAACTTTCGCGTTTTATCCTTTAAATAGTCCCATAAGAAAAAGTCGGGCGGCGTTCAATCAGGTGACAGACAGATAAACAGATAAACAGAGCTCACGTCCTAATGCGGCAGGAATGATGCCTTTGTATAATATTTAGATTATTTATACTGAAATATCTCCTTAGCTTTTCGAGATACATAGATCAGTACCTTTTTATAAAGAATGTCTAGTTGCACCGTTTGACGCATAAAAAAGTGCCCTATTTTATTTAAAAAAACAAAGTTGACCTTCATATGTCCTTGACGCGACCACCTACCGAAAAACTAATGACACCAAATTATGCCCCACTCGATACCATTTAAGTTTCCTATGAAACATTTTTTGCTACATACCACAATACCGAAATATTCAAGATGTCAAAATCAGCTGGGACACCCTGTACAACAGATCTATAACAATATCCAAAGTACCTTTGCAAAGTTTCCTTCTGAATTTAAACCCAGATTAAAGACCACAGACAAGTAGCCTCAAAACTTCTTCATAATTTGCACCCCAATTTACGTAAAACTACGAAAGCTTCAACGTAAGTAAGCACGTTCCTCGGTAAATGTAGCGAAAAATCAAGAGAAAAGGTGGCTCTTTATTGGAACTAGAAACTTGGCACACACGGCCGCGTAAACTGTATGTACCAACACTCACGTCCACCTAAATACCGAACGTCATAAATTTAATGCAGACGAAATGAAATACAAGAACGTACACTTAACGTGCAAACGAACGTGTACTTAAGGACCCTCTGTATTTCTTTGGCACTCATGTATAAGAGGCAGACACATAGAAGGAACCATATCACCGATACCGTGTACCACCCACCCCGAAGGATAAAGGTGTTAGGGGGTACAAGCTGCGACTGACAGCTACATTTATACGTTTCGCGGATTTTCCATATCGAGATTTGTCGAGTGCACACGCCCGGAGTTAACGCCGCGGCACTGCAAATAACGTCGAGAAGATTTGTATCTGTCAGAAGTTGCGGAGCTGGTCGGTACGTGCCTGGGTGGTATGCCGGCTTGAAAATCGCCGGGTGACGGGTTACCAGAAATTCCGCGCATTCTGCCGTCTTCCTTCGATCGCGAACGAGAGCTTGTCACTTTTCGTACGTCTCGGGAGATTTGATTTCTTGAGTAGATAGGGAATCAGCCATCTCGAATTCGTGCGGACGTGTCGAGTTATCGCGTCTTATCTGGCAGAAGGTTGTTTCGTTGGACTTTGTGCGTTAAATTGTAGGTGTTCAATTTTAGCTGGAGTCTCTTTAGTTGGGACTATTTTATAGTATTTGAGAAACATTGATAGGGTAGAAGAAACTTTTAATTATTCTTCTTTGCTAAGGAGGGAAGATATCGAACTCGAGACACCGATTTTGAGGAAATTTATGTGACAAGTAGTAAGGATTTATTTTTAATATATTTTTTAAACAACTAGTTTCTATGTAAATTTTATTACCCGGTTAAAATCTATAATATATTTTTATATACAAATAATAATGTTTTTATAACCATTGGTTACCGAGATATTCCCAGAAATGCGTTTTCTACCCTTAACTTTTGGGGGGTATCTTCAGAGTGGATGGTTGCCGATAAAAAAATACCTGTCCAATATTCTTTCGAGTACTACCTGTCACATAAGTTTCATGAAAATCGGCGTGTTCAAGTTCGATTTTATCAAATTTCTCAAATATACTTGTTAAATGAGTAGCAAAAGCAAGTTATTCTGACTCATTTCTCTTTGAAAAGTACTTTTGTTAAAATAAATTAATATAGTAAGTTATTAACCCTTTCGGGACGGAGGCTTTTTTGAAAAATTGACAGAAAATCATATGCTCAATGTATAGAAGTTGTAAATTACTATTTGTATAATGATATTTCAAACGTTACATTTCAATTTTTAAATTCCGACTGTGTATACATGCACAAACTGTAATCAAATTTTTTCTCAGAGCACATATATGTATGCATCCGTCATCCTTAAATGGTTAAAAGAAAAATATTATACAGAATATAAATTATTCTTTCTAAAACCATAATCTTATTTTGCAACACCAATTATATACACTTTCGTCACAATAATTAATAAGCGCAATATAATATGTTATTATGTATCATGCAAAATGTATTCTGATTAACACTATATTATAGTTCACTGTAGGATGTCTAGTTCGAGTGATATTCCAGAAGAAACTAACCCTTGCATCCGTAGAGAACCCCAAACCTACGAAATCATGCAACCCCTTCTTCCGTGTTTTACGATCGTGCATACCTGCGCGTCACCTGATTGGCTATACTCGTATTTCGAATAATAGAACCGTAGGAATTGGGGTGGGAATTTTCGATATGCCAGGTATGTTAGCAATACTTCCGTGTGGTCTCAGAGAATTTATATTTCCATAATTCTATTTTCTCGAAGAGCATCACCACTGACGATTGTACAACTATTTTCTAATACCTGAGAAAAACTGTGTCATTTCGATTCGTTTTCTTTTATGAAAATATACGAAAGCATCGAACGATACCACGGCAATACGGGAAAATAACACAGGGTGGAATTCCTAAGACGTTACTATGTAAATAATATGAGCCCTTGTGAAATATCCTTTAGCAGCAGTGAAAAGCACAATATTACGAATATTTCGCGAAACACTATGATTATCATTTTTCATACGAGTTACGTATACCAGGAAGATTAGATTCTATCGTCTCACATCCCACTTTCCGCGATGGAAAAAGGAGAGTACGGTGTACGGAGTAGAACGAAATCATTAAATTGGCTGCGGCTCAACGAGTTTGGACGGAGTATCGAGCGTACATCGTTTGCCCTTTTAACTTTCCAACCCTGTCGAACCCGGCTAAATATATTTGCAAATATGTACGTATCCCCAACGATCTATGTCCCCGTTTCCCTTACTCCTTCCTTCTTGCTCTCCTTTCTATTCCTCTCGTCCTCGCACCCTCTTGCCAACGGGGAACCCTCCAGGTCTCCAACGAATAATCAGGTAGATGTGGAGCGAGACCTCTTTCTCTCTTTTTATCTTTTTTTCTTTCTCTCTGCCTTTCCTCTCAGTCTCTCTATTTCTGTTCGTACTCCATAGGTATATGCAAATCACTGCACAGCAGCCGTGCCCGTGCATATCGCGCATCCACGTGTGTCACGCACGTTAGAAGCTCTGCGTATGCGTAGACGTAATAGTACACGTACCAGGCTGGGTATATTTGCATGACAATATTATTCCACTCCAAGCATACGCGGATTGGTTACCTTTTTCGTCTACCGTAGGATGCTCCACGGTACGTTCTTCTACAGCATTTATTGTATGGTTGGTTTTAGATCGTACTCGTTTTTATCAGAATATTTTTTAAAATTGATATTAATGGTTTGACATTTGGAGGAATTGGTAAAATGATTTTTATCCCCTTGCCTTACGATTTCTTTTGTGACCAAACGTGCAGTAACTGAGAATTAATTTTTGGAATAATAATCTATCACTGGTTTCCAATATATCAGTTTAAGTTAACGCAATATTAATAGAATAAAGTTAATTTCAACATCTTTTCACTTACTGATATTTTCAATTTAATAGTTTTTGGAAAACCTAAAAGTTTTCTATTCCATTTGTCGCATCACGTGTGCCACACGTCACTGTAAGGCAAGGGGTTAAAATTCTTATCAGTTGGTACTTAAAACTAGAACTACCGGCGATAAATCTATTATGTTTTAGTATATGTATATGATATATGTAGTTTGGAAAAGAGAAATCAAGAGATATAAAAGATAACCCATTCGGTAATTTTATTTTATAAGATCAATGTAGGATTTCTGCTCTATGACTGATAATGAGTTGTAAACTTGAAGAATTTAACCCCTTGCCTTACGATTTCTTTTGTGACCGAACGTGCAATAACTATAAGTTAATTGTTGAAATAATGAGCTATCACTAATTTCCAACATACCGACTTAAGTCAACGCAATATTAATAGAATAGAACTAATTCCAATACCTTCCGATCTAGTGATATTTTCAATTTAACAGTTTTTGGAAAACTTACAAATTTTCTGTTCCATTAACTACATCATGTCTGCCACACGTCATTGTAAGATAAGGGGTTAAGGAAAAAATTGAGAACAAATTATTTTAACTTACTAGGTAGTTCTAGTGTTAAAAGTGAGCCATTGCGAGAAAGATGAGATCCTTTATAGAAGATACATTTAAAAGGAATAAAGCGAGAGAAAGCTCTTGTTACGATAGTCCAATGACCGGAAGATATTTCCATGGAGTAAAATCGAACGGAGTACTTTAGAAACGTCTGTCTTGCATACGTCTGATCGACACACGTAACGTAGCTTTGAAAGAGCCTGTAGATTCGCGTCTCATATGCAAATTGGCCGACATTGTCGTGCGTTACGTGGCGGCTCAGTATACGTACGTGCAGTCGCTTGCGTACTCGCAGGTATATATTGCGCGTAAAAGGTAAAAATAGAAAGAGAGAACGGCCGGAGGAAGAGAGAAGGTGAGTCGATTCAACGGATGCAAATTCGCCAACTAAAACGGAGTGCATAAAGCCGAAAGCTCAGCCGGCTCGAGGCACGATTTGCATAAATGTCCTGGCAGCTGCGAGCTCTGCCACCGCGAAACACGTGCCCCGACATCCGATAAAAAGGACTTGCAACCCTCTGGTTCCTGCTTCCGGGTGTTATCCTTCCCGTTTTTAGGTCCGCGGTACGTCACCGAAGAAACTTTCGACGGAATCGATTTCATTTCGAGAAGAGCTATATTTTACCTTGTACCACTGACATATACGATTTTCTTATATAATAAAATTAGTGTAACGTCATTGCTATATTAAAGTAAAAAGAAGTTATGAATGTTTGCAATATTATTCTATCGTTTAAAATTATTATTCGGTTCAAGGGAGCCATATGAATGAAGTAGATGAGTATCATAGTTTCAGATAGTTGAAAAATTTGGAAAATTAAAAATACCGTATTTTTCGATAGATAAAGCGCACCTATTATATTACGCGCATTTCTATTCTTTCGGCATTCTTTTCTTTCTTAGTTAAAATCCCACCATAGTTTTAATATTGAATTTGACATCCTGCATGTTGCTTTCTAATGTATAACGCGCAGGTTCTTATTTTATCAAATTCTAACTTTTTTGTGTAGACGAAGCGCGCGTTGTCTACCGAAAAATACGGTACTAAATCGTACGAAATTATTAGAAAATTAAATATAAGTTTTGAACGTGAGAATAAGATTAAGCGAAATGCATCATCAATATTATTTCCTTCAAATATCCACTTTAAATCACGATTCAAGTAGAATATAGGTACCATAAACGCAAGGTTCTCCAGAAAACCAGAAATCGTCGTTGCAGTTCTGGTTGTCGTCGATTACCCCCGTTCTAACAATAGACGAGCGCTGGCTGAGACGGCAGCAGCTTTGGGAAATTTTTCGATTCGATTGCAGCTGTCGCACGACGACGAAGACGACGACGTCTAGCTGCAGCCAGCAGCCAGCAGGCAGGCAGTCTCGCGCCATGGGAATAAGATATGGAAATTTTCAATTCGGGCAAAATTTAAGAATTTACCCCGCACGCGGCTGGTGTAGGGTGCAGGATATGTATTATGCGGGGAAGGGTGCCACGGCGAAAAGAAGAAGAAGGAGAAAGAGAACGTAGGAAGGAAGACGTAGAAAAGGAAGGGGGAGTATGTGTGTGACGTGTGTGGCGGCCATTACGAAGAGCCGGGGGTGGTTGCTAGGCAACGCCTTTCAACCCCCACATACTCACACCACCCTCGACCAACCCCCAAAACCCTCTTGTGAGGTCCCCCTCCTTCGCCTCATGGCGCATTCTTTCTTTCTCGGTTATCCGCCACGACGTTTGCCAAGCATGGCTCATTGCTCGGTAACTCTTTCGGTGATTTTAATTCGGAGCTTTATTGATGCCGTTTTCTGTGTATCGTTTGTTTCAATGTGGAAACTTATTAAAGAATCTCGGTTTATGTGAAATGATATGGCCTTAATAGCTCTTAAATTTAACGTTCGAACGGTGGGGCCTTTGTAATTTGTTTTTAGGCGTGTTGCAATGAAGTCTAAGTGAGGCAGCTTAATGCCTCTCTGAATCTTATATGAGGTATTCAAGTATAATGAAATACGGTAATACGGTTGTCTGCCTAGGGGCTTAAGTCACTGTATATCGCGACCATTAAGAAGCTTAAAATTTTATATTACTACTTCCTCTGTATGGTAATACGTGAATACGAATTACGTGATAACAAGGATCTTCTTTCATTTTCAGCTGTCTCATAGCGCAGTACTGACTGCATTAAATCAGCTTAATCCAAAGAAACAAGCATACAAAGTAGCAGTTCCTATTTTGCCATCTTATCTTAATATTCATCGATTAGAAAACTTTAAGAGCAGTAAACTTCAAAGTTGAATTTTATTTATTTTATAAATCACCTCTTACCAAGATAGTTATAACTATCCATATATTAATACGTTGAACGCCACCGGTATTTCGCTACTTTTACAATTTCTACTGACGTAAAACCTTTTCCATTAACCCCTTGCCTTACGATTTCCATTTTGACAGCGTGCGTAATAACTCAACATTAATTCTGGAACTAAGAGGTTTTCTCTGATTTGTAACATTTTGTATAATTAATGGTAACATTAATATTATAGAAATAATTTGACCAGCTTGTAACCGACTGATATTTTCAGTTTAATAGTTATTGGAAATCTTGCAAATTTTGACGCCAATATTTACATATTCGGTATGTTCGAAAATTCATAAATATTTCAATTTGAAAGTTACATAAAATTTCATTAAATTCAATAGCGCCGATCACCGGTGACCCCCCATGGCAGTCAACGTGTTAAGAGTAAATATTGCATTCAAAAATTCAAAGATTTCCATGAAATTCAAAAAAAAGCAAGTATAAAAAAATTCATATGTAAAATTAAAAGTAAGGCATTAATAAAATGGTACACTGCGCGTACAATACAGGGCAGCGAAAAGGTTACCGATTGATAATCGGCGTTTCCCGACATTCAACTAAAATCCTCGAAAAGGTAATCCCGGTCTGTTTCGAATGCACATCAAACGTTTCTACATTAGCCGTCTTAAATTGAGTGTACAATTCGGTTGTTGACTCCACGCATACGCATGTACGGATTGTCCCAGGATGCGTGTGCGTGGAAGAGGCACGTATCGATGATGGGTCGATAAACATCGGAGTATTGTGCAATCAACCGCCTATTTGGTGTCATTGTGCCGACAGTTCAGTAGGTAGCTTTTCTCATCCTCTTTTCTCAACCCATTCGTACGAGTCTCTCCTATTCCTGGTTCATTGTGCTTGTCTAGTGCAAAAGGGTTACGCAACCTTTTCCAATGGGATAGTCCTCGTTTTCTACCTGAGCGTACCGAGAGGGAGATACCTGCTGGTTAATATTTCAAACAAGCTAGAAAACGAACGAGAGTCTTCTTCTCACGCGTCTCCCCTTTATTCTCTTCGTTTGGTCTTTTTACATTGTAATTTTCTCCAAGGGTGAATTTCCATAAAGATTATGCAATATTTGGAATTAAATTCTATTTTGTCGTCGATTCACAATGAGACTTGTAACTTTAGAATATTAATATTGTAGTTTTAATTATCTATTGGCAGAAAAGCTCTCATTTTTTTCCACCAGTTTTACCTTGTTAACCCCTTGCGGTAGAATAACGAGTGACACACGTGGCGCGATAAATGAAATACGAAGTTTTGAAGTTCTCAAAATTGTTAAATTAAAAATTGAATTCAATGAAACTTCATATATTTTTCAGTTGTAATATTTTTAAGTTTTCTATCACATTCAGAATTAAAATATTGTCGTTCAAAAGATAAAATCTTGCTGTGAATATAAATTTATTTGAATCTTGAAAGATTTTGCTTTACAAAGATAGGATTTTAATAGGAAAAGTATCACTTCTACTGAAGTGATAAAACGACCGAACTATCAGTGGAGTTTAACGTGTTAATATTACATTAAGTTATACGTTATATTCAAAAACAAGGATAAATTGTTATTTCGGCAAGTAACTCTATATTACTGCAGATTCAGTCACAAAAGAATTATTACGAGAAGGGTTTAAATAAATATTAGAAAATGTCGCGGTTTTTAACCGTTTGCGTACCACGAGCCACTTTCGCGCTCTTCAGTTTTTGTATCGAAAAACCCCAGGACATTTTTTCAATGTTGACAATTGAAGGAAGACTTTGTTAAGATATTTTGTTAAGAATGCATCAGGTTTCTCTTTTATAATATAAAGTACTTCCAAATTAGGATACAAGCACGAGAAGATTGTTCTTGTTGTGCACTACATAAAATAAAACACCAACTTTAGCTTATTTTGAAATAAAATCTCAAGAGCGCGAAAGTGGCTTTTGGCTTTTTTCGAAGTAATTTTTTAAACCCTCCTGGTATTCAAACGATTAAGAAAATAATTGGTCAATAACACCTGTCAAGTTTTAGTGAAGTACTATTTAATAGAGGCACCTTAACTTTTCTCTGAAATGTTCTCCTGGTATACGAAAAAGGAAAAAAAAACATCTCTTATTGTGTGAACGTTGACCCACGACCCATCTACCTGCAGCGGTTTGGGTACAAACATTTTTACGGTGATTTCTACGGAACCCCTCGGGGCTTTTACACAGGCACTGTTCTTTAATGCGGCATTATATTGGACACGAGTTATTAATGGATGCTGTTTCGAAGGTTCGACGAAACCCTTTCCGTTAAAACGATCGAACTATCCTCCTCTCTTCCCATCCTCTCTTTAATCCCCCAAATCTGCTTCTAAGCGATTTCTAAGCCTTCCCTGCATTATCCTCTAATGATTCTTTTTATTACAGAACCTTTGTATACGTCAAGAAGAGCGATGTACCGCTATTTAATAATCTTTAAGAATATTCGAACTTGACACATCGACAAAAATAATCACAGCCTACCATAAACTCTAACTCGACACAAAACAGCCTGCCATACATAAAATAATTGGGCAGTATATAACATAAACATGTCATATAAATTCCAACAGTCCCACACCTATAATTGTAATAAAAAAATCTACAAATTTAAAACTAAACTTCAAACAGAACCGGTAGATATACCTATGAAAGTATTCTACTTGGAAAAGTCTAAAAAAATTCAATCCATCATCTATTTTATGTTGCCTTGCATTACAAAATGGAACCAGTTTTAAAAGCCGGCCGGAAATAGAACCATTCAAATAAAATTTACATTCAAAGATAAAATTCTACGTTAAAACGAAAACGACAAGACCAGTTTCGTAATCACCAGCGCGTATAACAGTAACGATTAATGATCCTCTAGCAAAGCGGTCGCCAAAGCGGTGGTCCGCGAGAAAATTACGCTGGTCCCCAGAAAAATGTGGAATATACTTACTCATCACTAGACTCCGGATGTTTATGCAAATTTCAAATTCAACAAATGCAGTTAAGACAAGAGAACCTATTTAGGGATTTGTTGCACTCGATAAATGTTACAACGAATACCATACTTTGAATATTTCGGATATATTTTTATATTATGTTCGTTTTGTGTATTTTAGCCGTATTCATTTTGTCATAAATGCATAAACATCCGGAGTCTACTCATCACGTTAAGCTATGTTTCTTTCATAATTTGGTTACAATTAACACTTTATCGACCGGTATTATTTTAACATCCTACCCTCCTCTGAAATATCACTTGGCCACAAATACTTCCTTGATACAGATATCTATTCGAAAATTACAAATTCTCGTCACTGAGTCTTTGGCACAGGTAACTGCAGTGATAAATGACAATTTATTAATTGTAGTGGCAACCGATTAATAAGTTCAATGTTCAAAGGCATTGGACCCGAAAAGCCTATTAATAGGCTTCCGGTCGATAAAGTGTTAATAGTTTCATTTTATTAACTAGGTACATTTTATGTGCTCTTAGATCACAATTTTTTTTATAAATATATTTAACACTTAAAAAATCCTATTAGTGGTCCGCGGGATTTAAATTATGAATTCACTGGTCCGTGAGGTCAAAAAGTTTGGCGACCGCTGCTCTAGCAAGTAATTTTAACGTGAAAAGTCGCACGGCAGCTAGAACGGTCATTATCACGTAACAGTAGCATTACCTCAAGCCATTTGGTAACCGATTCGTGAACGACATCGGTGTTATACTCGCAACATCGGCAGCACGGGCATGCACCAGGGCGGATATTTAATAACGAGCCGGTACGACCGGATATACCGTTGTCGGCCCATATATTCCAACGAGTCGAAGCCGGTACAGCGGCTATATTTCGCGAGGAGATATTTCCAATTTGTCTTCGTGCACAAAGTGGTGCGCCGCCCCTGAAGCCGACAGTGGGTGAAAAGGGAACGTAGGGGGATGGTGATGGTAGCAGTGGTGGTGGAGGTGCAGCTGAAGAGGTAGAGGAGAAATACGCTCGAGTAATGGTGGAAAATCCGTCGGCTGAATTGAAGCGAGACGTCGTGAAATTGAACAACGTATGTAATATATACGCTCGCAGAAGGCTTATACGTGTAAGAAGACACGAAGGACGGGTGAATGTGTCTGCTTATGCGAGCAAAACTCTCGTGCTCGTAGACGCGAATTCACGCGATGCTCTATGCCGCATTCGTTTCTCGTATTTCGGTTCGAGGAGTATACGATGCTGGCTTGTTAACGGGTATGTGGAATTTCTACATATTTATTGAAAAATTCAAGAAAATATTATATTTTCCGTGGAAATTAATTTTATTGGTATGAATAGGAAAACATGCTTCCCTATTGAAGTTTGAAATCTGTCAGAATTATGAATTGGAAGGAATATATTTTTAGAAATTTTTCTGCATTGGCTAACTCGACTTCTTGCCGCATGATTTGTTTGTGGCTGAATCCGCAATGATTTAGAATGAAATTGATCAATGATTCTTGATATATTGTATAATTTAGCATAATATTAATATTTATAGAATAAATTTGGTTGTACGTATTTCATTGATATTTTCAACCCGATATATTCTGCAAAACTTGAAAATTTCCTATGCAATTTAGCACATCATGAGTGAAATTCGTTATTGTACGGAAAGAAGTTAATTATTTTTTTCTGACAAAAATTCATTTTATATTTATTATTTGAAACGAAGTCAAACGGCAGGCTTACATGTTGCTTACAACGGACGTAGCTATTATACTTAAACAAACACGCAGTACCAGGATTGCATTGTATGCACTATAAAAGGGAGCACTCGGCAGGCGTCAAATATTTGCACCACTTCAGCTGCCAGGTAGATACACGCGAAAACTACACTATTTTTCAACGCAATGCCCACATCGAAAATGCGTCATTGCTTGAAAAATCCGCCCTTTCCAGGTTACAATTTTTTTTTCACCTACAGAAAATGCAGGCGTGCTTTTTCTATCTCTTTCACGGTCGATAAAACTTGTTTGCATCTGCATATCGACATTGTAAAATAGAAGAAAAGAATCGAAGAGAGGGACATTGAAAATCGCAATTTATTGCAACGTTATACACGCATCACGGTGCTTAAGAATAATAAAATAACGTAATATCGTCCTCGACAGGGAAAGCCAGGTCTAAAAACCCCGTAAAACGCATACGATTACCCTCGAGTCCTCGAGGATTCACCCTGACCTTTCTCGAAAGGGTTGAACGTTGCAATACGTCCTCCCATAAATCAGAAATCTACCCTTTTCTCCTTTTTTAATCGACCGTGCGATTTAAAGTTATACAAGAATAAGCATACTTGAAGTTAAATAACAGAAAATGTTGTGCGAAATTTTACAACATTATTTATAATATATATATATATATAAAATAAATCCCTTTAAGTACAGTTAATTTCTTTTTTATTATTTCACTATGATAATATTCCTATTTACTAAAATAATTTTTATATATTCAACGAACTTTAAGATTTGAGGAAGAATCTTCTAAAATGTACAAACAACCTTGTATCTTCTAACTCGTCGAAAACTTTCTCCCACGAGTTGAATATCTCAGCAAGAAAAACGTGAATAATCAACTATCACCTTTAAGGATGCTATAAAGTATCCGCTTATTCAGCTGGAATTTTGCCCAATGAAAACGACGCCCTTAATAACCGTGGATAACTGGCGACCAGAGAAAGAAAGGGGGTGGGCAGAGCAACTTGTTGCATAATAACGCCGGACGAGAAGTCAGGGGTGAGTTTAGTCTTGCGCGATAGCCGCGCTTGCGTTTCTCGTTAATCTATAGCTGCCGTTAAATTGTCGTTAATTTACTCAATCTGCCAATTAAAAAAACCTATCACTGGAATATTCTAATCTATCATCCAACTGCATTATCAATCACCAAAAGTTCTCTATGTTACAACATGAGTGATAAATAATAGCCGATGCTACAGAACCTACTCCAAACTGTAGTTCCTAGTCGAAATGACCTTTGACGTCGAAGCTGGAATACGAAGTAATATCAACAAATAATACGAGAACGTTGAACATGTATAACTCAAAGAAGGAAGAGGAAGCTACGAAAATGGCTTTCCAGCCGTCGAAATCCCTTAAAAAAAGTCCTACGTGTTTTGTTTTACTCACAAGAGGCACAAGCAAAGGTGTCGTTCTGTTATCCTGTGGGATGGAGAACGAAAGGTGGAAGGACGTAAAGCAAGCCAGACAGGAAGAAAAGGAAGGACGAATAAAGTGATAGAAAGAAAGGAAAGTAGAAAGAAGAAGAGGAGAAGGGACGCGGCATGCGATTAGCGTTTGATACCGCGTGCCAACGTCCTGAGGGTCGGGAGTAGGAGCAGACAGCCAGACAGACGTATAATTTCGGGGATAAGATCTAAAACATTGCTCTAACCTGCCACAGACGGAGACCGAAATACCAGCAAAAGGGGTTCATGGCGCCATGTGTGAAACGGGATACAAGCCAGAATACCGCTTTCCGAATATAAGGATTTCGTATTTTATCCTCCTTTGCTTCTGATATGGAAATTGAGCTCTCGATGCCTTTGATTCGTTAAAGTTCCGTTTAACCAAATTACACATTAAACGATAAAGATTATTCATTCATAAAACTATATTTCTCCTTCATTTTGATCTACAATGTAACAGAAATTATTTTAAAGTTACAGTATCTCCGATTTAAATTATAACTGAATGTTACAATTACAATTAGAATCTGTGAGCTTGAGCCGGAGTCTCTGAAACACCTTTTGGAGGATTGTGTAAGATTATATAGGTGCAATGTATAATAACACCACAAAAAATTGTTGAAGGAAGGCAAAATGAGACTATAGAAGTATGGCTAAGAGCAGTGATAAGTAAACAGTAAAAAGTAAACTAAAAAGATGTGCAATGATAGTTCGGATAGATTTTATAACCAGCATTATTGTAAAGTATCGTTTTATGTATTATATAATATATAGTATAATATGTACCAAACCAATTTTATTTCTTGGCTGTACAGCTGGAATTAATAAAGATATATATACAATCACAATAAAATATTAATATTTATTATAATAATTTTATCGAATTGTAACTGAATAAATAAAAGAAACTGTTTCTCTTAAATAAAATAAAATCTTAAATTTTCTGTTAGAATACAGTGCAAAGGAAATACTCAATATCGTATAACAAAGAAAAAGTTCAAACTAGTCTCCGAGGAGTATGTATAGAATGAGCTCGACAAAAGGAAGCATAAAAAGTGAAAAAGAGGAAGCGCCAGGGAAAGAGCGGCATATCAGCGGGTCATTAAACACAGATAGGGTCAACCCACTGCATATGTTGCACCCTTGTATGTACGTCTCTTCTGCCAGACCTACTGTCTGTCCGTTGGCAACCTGGTTAGTTAGTTAACGTGTATGCAAAGCCTACCCAGGTAAAGAAAACGTCGCCCTGATTATTTATGTGCAGATCGTGCTATACCACCCCTTTTTAACCCTTCTATCACCGTCTCCCTCTTTCCGCAGCCGATGTTCCCAAGGGTGAAAGACAGCGCGAGTATAAGGAAAGAGAGAGACAGTAGGGTAAACCAACCACTCGTTCTCCCGTTTGCTTTTTATAGATAGTAAAAAATATTATAATCTATGCTTCGATGGAAAAGAAAAATATAATTCATTATTCGACCGGGCGTACAAAGGGTGCGACAACGGGGTGCCCTGCAGGGTGAATCCCGCCCGCCTTCCAGGGTGAGAAAAGGGTTGAGTGCTGAGAGGGGGGTGAAGGGAAACTTACAACCGAAGATGAGGAACCTCTGTGGAGATAGCTATTTTTCGAATTAAACCCTGTTCAGAGGTGTAATTGTACAAATTTTTGAGATACTAAAATTTCATTATGGATAATGTAAAATAAATTTCTGTGCCTGTAGTAGATAATTATGCTTATGTTAGACTTCTAAAAAATGAGGCACTGAGATAATTTAGGGAATTATTTAACACGTTGAATGCCATGAGGGCCATTGTTGACCGGTGCTACTGATACCTATCAATTTGTTATAACTAGACTCCGGATGTTTATGCAAATTTCAAATTCAACAAATGCAGTTAAGACAAGAGAACCTATTTAGGGATTTGTTGCACTCAATAAATGTTACAACAAATACCATACTTTGGATATTTCGGATATATTTTTATATTATGTTCGTTTTGTGTATTTTAGCCGTATTCATGTTGTCATAAATGCATAAACATCCGGAGTCTAGTTATAACTTTTAAATAATAATATTCACGAATTTGTAATTATATTCACTATTTAAATATTGGTATCAGTAATATAAAATACTTCCGAACATAAACCTATTTTTACCTTTAACGTTTCATCTCTAAAAAGATGTGATTCTATTAGAAAAAGTTTTCCTTAGAAAGAAAATTATAAAACTTGAGAAATTCAAGTGGTATTCCACATGTCAAATAAAAATTTATTACTAACATTTTGAGGTATTCTGATGACTACAAAATCAAATGGAAAAAAATATCAAATTATATTCAGTTCTCTAAACTGGAATACAAGTATTACTATCTATGTCTTTTCGTCAATGAGAATAATTATTTCCGTAATATTTTCATCGCAGTACGTTTGTATAATAATATATTTGTTGTTGAGAGTACTTTCGTATGCTACGTTCCGCAGCTCTCATCCATTGTACAGGATTGTAATTACACATGCAGACAGCACGAATGGAAGGTAGAGGGGTGAAAGGGTTAAAGAGGCCAGGGAGAAAGAGAGGGGGGTTGATGAGTGCAACCGGTGTCTTCATCCCCACCTTCTGTACCCAACAGACGGCAAAACGGCCTCGCGGATTCCTGTCATCGGAAACGTGTCAGTTTAACACGAAATCTCGATGCAGAAGGACCAAAAGTGATAGTACGAGTGACGAAATAAAATTATAAGTATCTAAATATATATATACGAATCGTTAAATCTCATAGAAAAAACGGTGTGGATATTTCAATGTTGTGCTCCACTTGTGATTTATACTAACAGTCAACGACTACAAATATTGTTAAAAAATTTTCACTCTATACACAATAATTAATTGAACTAAAGTGTCACATTTTTATAATTGATTTTTCAATATTTTAAAAAGTCAGTACGCTGCCAAAATGTAATATTTATAATGATCCTTTATCAAATTTAATATATTATAATTACATAGTAATTAAATTATTATAGTAAGTATTTCTATTTTCCATTTAGAATATCATTCAAAAGTAATATCAACTTTTGTTTAAATTCATAATAAGTGATCATATTTATTGCTTCACTTGTCGATATCTGTTCCATTAAAAATGTCAAACTATCGGAAGGGATAATCCGATTTCACAGATTACCTTTTAAATCACATTCGATACTCTCTCTAAATATTCCGATTTCTAAATTAATAATTCCGTTACCGCTTCAACTCTGCCATAATTCGTTTATCAATTTGTGTACCTCGTTCGTCGTTCCTCCCAGAAAACTCTATTTATTAACCTCGTAAAAATATAACGTTTAACTTCCAACGATCATAGCAAGCATTTCAGATCAACCGTAAGCTTTAAACACAGGAAACATCCCTCAAAGACGAACCATACCGTAAACAAACATCTGGTACAAGAAATGGACGCACGAGATACAATCCATATAAACTATAACATTACAGCAAATAATTTGAAATCTTTAAAGTACTCACTCAATGATGATGATCACCATGCCAATCTCCTCATCTTCTCATCGATCATCGTCGAATCTCCATCGCAGCAGAAACCATCAGGCTGACGCGAAGAAGATCGAATGTTTCGTCTTTCGGGTCTATCGAACAAAAAACACGCATGCCCGACGATAATTTCAAGATTCTATTGAAAAAAAAAGATAAAAAAAACTAGATATACACGTTAAATATTATGATATATTTGTATGAAAAAAACGAGAAAGAACGTGGTAGCGAAAGAGCGACGAGGAAAGAATGAGCGCAAGCGAGGATGAACGATCAAATACTGTTGGGGAAGTGATTAAGAGCACCGCGAAAGGCCTACCAGCCGTGATGCAATGACGCAATTAATTCGAACGAGATTGGAAGAGCTTCGGATGGGCCGCAAAAGGAGAACAATCAGCTGACGGCTCTTCTGGAGACACTTCGCGTGCTCGACCTTCGAGCAGGGGGTTTGTGATGAAAATAAACAGAAACAGCAAGTACAAACGGATTTACGTGAGAGACCAAGGTGAATGAACTTGGAATATTGCAAGGTTTGACTAAGTTTTGAATAAATTAGGAGATATGTATAACTTCAAATATTAGATATTTTAATATAAATGAAAATTTTGTATAATAGGAAATTATCAATATAGTTAAATGATTTCTAATTTCACTTTAGTATGATCGTTGATAAATATTGGGAAAAAATGTACACTTCACTGGAGACAAGTACTTGAGCTAATTATTTGATAATAATTGTGATGAAGCTAAAGTTTGTTAGATTTTAATTAGTTTGATAAATAAATTGTACGCGAGTTACAGTTATTGTTGAGATTCATTCACAATTTCTATGATAGTTTCGGATCTATTGCTCACGCTCAGGAAAGAAAGTGGGAAAAGACGATGTGTCTGGGCGAAGGCGTAGGAAGGACTGAGAGTGGATCCAGGACCGAATCCTGCCATCTCGAAGGACCGTCCGACGGGAACTGTACCGTCGAACGTCGCGACGTCGGCGTCTGCGTCCCATCTGCCTACGTGCATATATCTCTACTCTAAAACTTATTCGTACACATATCACTTCTATAAAGTAATCTTTACTTATTTGTAGTTGTTGAATGCAAAAACTACGAAAGTTTCAATAAGTCAATTGTTGGGTTTCAACAGAATGGTTTTCCTCAGTGGGTGGTTTTGTCAATGATGTTAAAGTTACATTAGAAATTTGAACTAGAAATATGTGTTTTTAAGAAATAATAATACAGGAAATAATATGTGATATCAATATTCCCTACAATTTATAAGTGTATAGTAGAATGATCTCGGTAGTTATTTATATTTTTTCTAATTGCTTACTATCTTTATATAGGTACCTAAATTATTTTTATCTATATATTTTCATAAAAATTGTAAAACTGTTGATAACAGTAACATAGATCCTGCATAAAGCTAATTGTATTGGTTAGATTTGAAGTATGACTTTTGTCGCAAACGTAAAACACTCTAAATAATTTTCACGTACTTATCTCCTTTATTATGAATTAAAAACACTCAGATTTCTTGTAATTTATAACTGAATCAGCAAATTATTGGGGTAAAAAGGTGAGAGATTTGAGTTCGAATTATTGGCGCAATTTCTAAAATAACAAACAGCGGTAGACGTGTTTGTTAGTTTTTTCCAGTCAATACTTTTTCCAAGAATCACCCTCTCAGCGCAGAACGCATCCCCATTCCGCCCCCATGACAGGACACCCCAGGAGAGCGTCGCGACGCTACTCTACGCAGGCGTCAAGATGGCTGCTACCCCACAACTCCATCCGGACTAGATTCTCCTTCGTTTAACTCGTACCAGTAATTAATAAAACGTCGCTAAGTGCTTTCGTACCTCTCCATATCTCACTCGGAGAATTCTCAGTCCGAAGGGAAAGTCAAAAGTGTCATCGAATTGACGTCGTCGCAGTGCCACTGATCATTCAAACGTCGCTGATGTGAAGTGCTCTTTTTGTTAACAGCTTCAGTTTTACATAAAATATTATTTAAATTTGCACAGTTCAGAATACGGGTTAGAATAATCTTAATGTTGATTTCTCAAGGGAGTGATTTCTCGATTGTTCCGGTGGTATTTTGGAATTTCGTGAATCTGAATGGTTGTTCCTGTCGATCAATAATATCCGAGGGATAAACATGCGTTTGTACTTGAAGAATGGTGACCCAATTTTTTGGAAATCAGAAATTTTGTATATTCTGCTCTATTCAACGAAAACCATTCGAACTATTCATTCGATTCATTATTTTTCAGTGATCTGGCTCAATCATTGCTCCATTAATTTGATCTTTACAAACTATCTAAATTTTAACCTAGGTACTTGTGCTAAAAATAATAAAATACAAAAAGTTAACTATTCCCAATGTTATAAACGGCTTTCCACAGCAATTACTATATCTTTCTTCTTAACAAAATTTAGTTCCTATTCAATTCAATTAGAAAACATGATTATAAAACGTTAAAAAAAATAAGTTTGTACACGACGAATATCGCACCAATGGAAAAGCTATTTAATTCACTACTTCACTACACATCGCTGTTGTGGCAGCAATGTTTTTTGTATCTTTTACAGCCAGAAAAAAAACGTAATTCTCGTGTCACATCATGATCCAAGAACTCACGTCAATACACCATGCTTCACCAATCACCGCCATGACACAATAATTGGAAACTTTCACTTTCAGAATCGCCCCGAGGGGAAACATCCCTTACGCCTTTCCTATACTTTTTTCCCGGGCACAAAAGGTTTTTTCAGTGATGCACAAAAAAATTAAAAAAAAAAGAGGAGCACGTTGCTCGAACGGCACTTCATTAAAGCGGAGAGACGACTCGGCTTAACCCCTCGTCGATAAAACTGAGTCACATCGTACAGCCGGCTGGCCGTATATGCAAATCATTCGCGTGGGGTACTTCCTCTCTCTTTCTCCTTCTTTTCCTCTCCTAACGGGCCTCCTCTCTGTTTTTCCAAGCCCTTTTCTCTTGGCACGCTCTTTCCATTCTCTTCGCATTCGGTACCCCATAGTTAAAACGACATGGTGGTGGGGGCAAACTAGGAAGCTCATTATTTTTTTTCAGTCATGATAGGGGCACTGGGCCCATGGCTAGCGACCATCATGAATTACCTACCCCACCGTTGAACCAACCACGAATTGTTTATAAGGGGGTATTTTCCGTCGATGGGCGGTGCGTTTGGGTGATCCTTGACGTGAAAATTTCGTGAGGTTGTCAGGATGATTTTCTATGTGTTTCTTTTGTTATATATGAAAATTTGAATGGGAAGAAATAATTGCGGTTTGTCGATATTGTTCGGTGATCATTTTTATTTGATTTTTGATTTTAATGTTAATAAATAGAATGCCGAATAGTATATGTACATAGTTATTGAATACAAGTAGAAAAACGTGGGTAGTACTTTGCATCATTGTTTTAATATTACATGCGTCGAAGAGATTCAAAATATCATAGCTAGGGTAGTGTGACGAATTTCTACTCCATCGAGTTGAATTTATTTGTTTTAAAGCTCATGATCATTTTGCTAGTAAGATGATTACTATTATACTACAGTTATGTTTTGCATCTACTTCAGTACTCTAATTTAAAGAATTGTTTCCTAAGCTTCCTTCATTGCAGAACATTTTTGAAGTTCTAAAATTTTCAAGGAACAGTAGAGGGAATTTGGTTTATTCTAGTCTAAAATTACACTAAATCGTTAAATGTATATAAGCAGACAATCTCTTGTTATTTCCTATCCTTAGGTTCACAATCTTTTGCAAGAAACTTAACCCCTTGCCTTACGATTTCTTTTGTGAACGAACTCACAAGAATTGAGAATTAAGTGGTTGAATAATAATCTATCACTGATTTCCAATAAACCGGTATAAGTCAACACAATAATAAAAATGTAGGACTAATTTCAACGTCTCCTGACCTACTGATTTTTTCAATTTTATAGTTTTTATAAAACTTAAAAATTTTCTGTTTCATTTACTACGTCACGTGTGACACACATCATTGTAAGGCAAGGGGTTAATGACTGGTTGCAGAAAACCAGTCGCTGTCGAAAAATAGTTTGAAAAACATGAATTGAAAGGAACGATCCAATTTTTTTACAAATTTTGCTGCAAAATTAAAAAAAAAAGAATCTATAGCCAAAAGTCGAAACAGTATTCAAAGGAGTAGCTAGAAATTACACATATCTCGATCCAAAAGTTTCCAATCATTTATCCCACTTTTTCTGCGATCGACGTACTCGTAATGTATGCAAGTTCGCACATGTCAGTAAAATCGCTCGATAAATGCAAGCTCTCGCGTATACGAGAGAAATCGTTCGATAAATCAAATCAGAGAGTCATTGTACCCGCGTAGCCTCAGGTAGGCAAGGATGGTTCGTAAGCATGCGAAGAAAGGAGAATGCGAGACAGGCAAGCGTGTGAAGAGGAAAGAGAGCAAATGCCATGAGAATGAAAAGCGCGAGGAAGGATATTCAAATTTCGTACCCTCGTTAGCCCCGAAATTCTCAATGTGCAATAATTTATCATCGGGCCCCGCTGAGGTGAGCGGCCGCACAATACGGACTACCTGCATGCATAATTTATACCGATGATTTTCAAGGAAGGAGATGGGGCCCAAGAAGGAAAGGGTTGCCTCGTCAGGACCGTAACGTCGATACTTTTAGCCTTCGATTAGAGAAAATAGAAGCAACGAATATTATAACGCTACTTGATAAAATACAAGAACCATGTATCAACGCAAATGAAAATAATTTACAAATTGTACCAAGAATCTGTTTTAAATTATCACTTTGTTTTACATTCATCTAAATATATATCGTTAATAATAGTTTAATTAATCAAATCTATCATTCATTTCTGTACAATTTATAAATTACCATCTTTTTTTAGTTTAACAAAAACTGGCGTTATATGTAGAAATATTATGCAATTATTGTCGAAATTATAATAAGTTTTGAATGTTATCTTTAATTACGAGAGAACCAGTTTTTTACGGTACTGTCCTAATTCGGTTGGCCCTCTTCCGGATGGGCCATTGTGAGGTAATATGCATATGCTCAGGAACACGTCAGAGGCATGTACCTGCCGATCGAGAAAGGAGCCCTCAACCCTTTTTTCGTCGAGTGAAGGAGACCTTTTTTTGTGAAGCCCGAAAAAAAAAGAAAGAATCGTCCCTCTGACTCGGAAGCGAGCAGACCTACCCCCGTGGTCCCATCCTGCTTTTTCATAGTGAAAAGACATCCAATGGGGGTCGACTCAATGCTCTTCTAATTATATGCAAAGATGTACGAGTCTACCTATGTACCATCGGGCTTACATAAGAAACCGAAGGATGTGCTTACGTAACGTACAAATCGTATCCGGAAATGCGCTCCTTAATGTTAAGACGTATGAAATGTAAGGTGATTCAATATACCGTAGCATCTTCTCTAAATATCATTGGACTATTTTTATAATGTCGATATCAGATGAATTAATTAACCAGTAAACAATATCCCAAAACAACATAATCAAACAGCAATTATTTCTTCCGACTATCATGATACAAAACAACAGAATACATTGAAATTAAATAATCAAAAAGACATGGAAACACCGATGAAAAAAATATCCTCTACAATATCCTATAACGTAAAAAAGATAACTAGAAAATCCTAAAATACGTAGAACCATCCCGCCGAATCTCAGGAGCAAGATTATCATCAATTTCCAAGAGGATCGCTTCGATACAATTCAAAATCGACCCCCTCGCAAAAATTGGCAGTGATCTTTCCTTCCAACCTCGTATTCCTCCCTGCTATCACCATTTACCGTTCGGCTGTCTCCCTCGTTTCGATCCAACACGATACTCTCTTCTCTTTTCCTCCTGTGCGAAAGAGCACACCTCAACCACCGAATCATCGTGCGCTTTCTCCACCAACCTCTTCGACTTATATACATACATACATAATATATTATTCGTATACAAGCACAGCAACGCACACATCGACTCTCTGGTAACGTACCTATGAGAGGAAGAGAAGGGAGAGGAGGTACTATCGATGCATGTATGAGTTATCGTCGGGGCCCAAATTGCTTGCCAACCGGTGATGTAGAGCCCAGGGCCGAAGATTTATTTCTTCGGGGGTGGGACAAGGCGAGAGGTCGGATTCTCTCGAAACCAGAATCAGGATGCGCTACGCCGGCATAGATTCTTCAGCAAGACGACCTAGCTTCGCGAGAACTTCGCTCGTGATTCGGCATTATCTCTTCTTCTCGCGACGTCGAGGCCAATTTCACGGAAGTCTCTTTCCCAATGAGTGACGTAAGAACGGGGAGACTGACTTCTGGTTTTAGACTCTTAAGTCGTACTTTATGGATGAGATAGAAATTTTGGGGAGTTTAGTCCCTTTTGGATAAATATTGTAGGATTGTGATTACATTGTATCTCTAGCGACGTTTAACACTAGATCTACAGACGCTAAATCTGGTAGATCTAAATTTATTAAATGAATACCTTGCTAAAAGGTGGATGAAACGATAAAAAGCTTGATCTGTTAAATAATTTCCACGTTATAAAATATAGGTACATGAAATATTTACTATGGTACTTCTCTATCGATTTGTGAAGAATTTTTAAAAAAGTAGGAACCCGTCAATTTGACAGCTGCAGTAGATGTACGGTTAACACTAGGACTACGAAGCAAGTCAAAGTGACTCATTCCCAATTTTTTCCAAAAGTTCTGGAAGTTTAGAGGACAGTAATAGAGCAGATATTCTACGTTGGCCTAATAAAATACAGATTACCAAATCAATCATCTTTTCCATGTCTTAATTTCTCTTTTTCGAAAGTACGTATTTAACCCTTATCGCTCCAAGTGTGCGTCTCAGGCACCCCTGATTTGAAGCGTGCTACTCCAAGTGTACTTTTTACTTCGCATATTATTCGGGTCGTTATCGGTAATTATTTATACATAAAAAACAGTACTTCTCGGTCAGTTACAAGCGATCAGTAAAGAAAGTCAGATCTCAACCTGTTTTATTGTAAATCCATCTATTTTTCAATTATGTCGCATTTATAATGAGGTAGCTGTTAACTAACCAAAAGGAAGTAATGCGGTAAAAGAAGCAAACAGTTTTCTACTGTGAGACCAGTGAACGTAAACCCGGTTTGCATCCCAATGGCCGCTTTAATAACTACCACACATTAATCAATTCTAATTAATAATATAAATATTGCAATCAAAATTATATTAGTTCTGAAATGAATAACGATTGTTTTCAATAACATTAATATTATTATTTACACGTAATTGTAGCATTTAAAGTCTAACGCTTAAAAACTTGCAAGTCAAAATATGACGATAATAAGTTGGAGTTACCGGTCGATATTTACACTTAAAAGTTGGAGCATTAAGGGTTAATATATTGAAATATAATGGATTTAACGTCGATAGTTCTAGTGTTAAATTAGATCAGTTTACTGCAGAACGATGATAGAGTATAATTGAAGTATATATTCTGTAGCAGAGGTGATATTAAAGCAATTCCATTCGAGTATTCGTGGAGATATGAAATTTTCTGTTTTGCGAAAGACATGTGTACCTTTACACGAATTTCCTTTCTGCCGATATAATGCTGTAATTTTTGTCAGGAACATCCTTTGATGTCGTCCTTGAGGAATTCGGGAATGTTAACGGAAAATATCGATATTCCTTCGTTGTATCGCACGAAATTTCAAGCATGGCCGAACCGTTTGATGACAAACGCACCCTCGTACGCAGAGGGTGTAAACCGAAATGCGTCCACCCCGTCCGTCAAAGGGGGACGGCTTCGACCAATTGATAGGTTTCAGGCTGATGCCGATCAATCGACAAATTCTAACCCGAAAGCCAATGGCCATTCCTACTCCACTGACCCTGTTTGAACGTTATTCGTTTTACTAATAAATTGGATTTTTTAATCCTATCCGCAGAACCGCAGCAAAACGCTACGATACGCGTACATTGGATTTTTCGATATCTTTTTTGTTCATTTTACGCTTCTGTATACGATTTGTCCTCTTTCGCTGCTGAAAAATTGACGACAGATTGTAACACGCTTTGGAAAAGACAGATCAACGTGACGCTTTTAACACTGACCGTACTCTGTGCGGTCAAAAAGTTTATCAAAATAGAAATATGTATTTCACTCTAATATAAAAAACGTTTCCTGCATTCTTGCTTATTGTACATTAACCTTTTGCGGACGACGGGCGAATATATCCGCCCTGAGAAAAAAATTGGTTATAGTTTGTCGGTGCATATATAAACGATTAGAGTTGAAAAATTAAAATATAATCGTTGAAATATTATTTTACAAAGAGTAAATTTCAACTTGTATACATTAACAGACTGTCTTTCCGATGAAAAAGTGTTTTTTCATCGCTAAATAATTAATTGTTTCTCGATATTCAAAAATGCCTCCGTCCGCAAAGGGTTAAATCAATAATCTCCTACATTTTTTCCCAAAAGTATCATGCTTTATAATAAAAAAAGTATTACTCAATCAAATAGCTGGCTACGGCAAGTGTATAAGTATACATAAAGTGCCAGTACGGTTGCACGGTGGAACGAAATGGATAAATCTAGATGACAAAAACCAAATAGGAGAATTGATTTTTCATAATTTTATCACATCCTAGAATGTTTGTTGAGTAAAGTGATAGCAATAATGATTGATTTTACAATCATCTAAATGTAAAAATCAGCGCTTAAACCCAACGATACCCAAACCAAAACAACCGGTTGGTGTTAAAAATCGATTTAGATCCAACGTTCAGTTGTGAATCGTCGATATAATAGCATTTATACAACGATTAAAACAACGTTTAAATAATGTGAGAGGTTTAAAAAAAAGTCGTACATCTAACGAGAGATATACATTATAGTACGCATGCAATATTCTAAAATATTCCTTTTCAATAAATGTCCTTTATAATTTGTAGTGTCTTAGTACAGATGACAAGTTAAACAAGAAAATGCATCTTGGACTGTTTCAAGTCCGCAGCTCGTTGTGCAATATTTTCTGCCCGCGAAATTTGCTTTTGTACGTTGAATATTCGGTGAAACGAACCGACTGCTAATTCGATCGGACAGGAGCATCGCAGGTACATATCGTGTTTGTAACTGGTTACATCGACGTACCCTCCTCGCGTGCATTCGGAAGCAACCCTATCTGGCTTCTGTCTCGTTTCTCGAACGTTTAAAAGCTTCTACCTGACTTTATTCTCCCCCTCTCTCTCTCTCCTCTCTCTGTTTTCCTTTTCACTTTCTCTCTTTATCGTTCTCCCATGCTCTTTTTCTCCTTTTACGTCCTATCCGTGTCTGCAATGTAGGATTGTGGTGCACGCGGCCACAACGTGGAATCCTGCCTTTATTCGTCCTTGCGAGTATAATACGGCCGGCCGATGTGGTTAGCCTAACCGGTGCTACCCGCTTTTCTGTTTTTTAAAACGAACCATGCGTGATTTATTAGCATATGGTATCGGATTTTCGATAGACCCGTCAGATGATGTTCCGATGATTACCGAGCCTTTTATCGCTGATCTCACTGAGATACAGTTTTCTTCTTCCACGCGATATCCTATTGTTTGCGGACGTAGTTTTAGGCTAGGATTATAATCGGGAAATATCAAACAGCTTCGTTCAACGTGGGTTTAAAACGCGTGGAAAGTAAGCCGTTGGAGGATAATATAATACGAAGAGGAAGTAAGTAGCGAAATTTAAAACTTTTAGGATCTTACTGGTCGAAGATGAAAGTTATTAGATAAAATCATGGAAGGTCTAATACCACTTGTTAACCCTTTGAACCCTTAATTGTTTTTACGTAGTATTAATTAATTTCTATTTATTTTTTTATCGGAAATAGGTGCACTTTTAATAATTCTGAAATTTGATTGCGGACCAGACATCATATAATTGGGTCATGTAAGTGGATTATGAAACACTGATTTAAGCAATGTGCACACATATTGGGACTATATAACCCTAAAAGAGAATATTTAAAATCTGGGGGGTGACCAAAGGGCAAAACTTAGGAAAAATTCTAACATGATAGTAAACGTTTTGACCTTCACTTAATATTTCTGCTTCACGCGACCACCCCCGTCAGATACAAAGCTATGAACAATTTTAGCGAAAGTTACATAAATCTATTTACTTCTATGTTAAGATATTTCTAAGTTTATAACAACTTATTACACCATAAAGTTGATGTAAGACTTACAATTAGTAATATCCACTTATAGAAATATTATCACATCGCAAGATTCCACAATAATTAGTAAAAGGGAAAGTGAAATTATTGAAGCATTTTCATCCCCCATTTGATATCTGTTTCTACTTTCTCGTTAACTACTTAAAAGTGCAATTACTAGGGAAACTGGTATCACCATGGGCTGCGATGGACGTAAATACGACATTAAATATACGAGAATATTATTTTTGCCTGGCGAAACCGAGTTTAGACTACGTCAGAGTGTCGTTCGCGAACGTAAGTCAAGTTGGTGTAATTTCATAGCGTGGCAGCGCCATCGGAGAAATAAGCGTTTGGCGCCGCGTGCAGTTGATTGTGACGTATGATACTCGTACATTATGCACCTCGCGCTTCGTCTCGGTTTCGAGTTTCGACATTTTTCTCGGTGCTTTATTACACGCTCGAGATATTTCTGCTCTCCCGCGATATGTCGGTGGGGAACGTAAAAGAAAAACGTGTGAGGAAATCGTATAAATATACGTATACCTGTGTATTTACATCTACGTATACCTGTATGCACTTGTGCAAATGTTTATGTATTATATTTACATGTATTTTATAATAGTAATAAACATGGAAATATCACGTGTCATGAATAAAATAAGAATTATTGTTTTCGTGGAAATTACATTGTGTAAAACAGTAGGTATTTGAAGATGGTGATTCTGAGGGGAGAGTGAGTACATCTGTCGATGTTATCCGCCATTTGTGACAATGTAATGCAATGTATGTGATCATTCTTAGTTTTGAATATAATATAACAATTCTACGGGGACCATATATTTCCTAATGGCATTATTAACGCCTTCCCTTATGATTTCTATTTTGACAGCGTGCCTAATAATTCAAAATTAATTTCAAAACTAATATTCGGTATAATTGGTTGCAATTAATATTATATAAATCATTGGCCGTTTCGTGATCGATTAATATTTTCAATTTTACACTAAACGTACCAAGCGAAGTTAAATGACCTCTTTCAAAATTTACTTTAAAATCGTATATTCATTGTTATGTTTTTTTTTAAATTTTGCTTTCATTTTTCTCTTAGCTTATCTTTTACTAAGAAAAATTCTTTGGTTACTATACGTACCATGAGAGAACATTTGATTCCTTATGGTAAGTATAGATATATGCAAAGTGTCGGTACGTTTAGTGTTAATAGTTTCTGGAACACTTCAAAGTTTTATATTCCGTTTTGCACGTTACGTATGTCACAGTTTATTGTAGGCTAAGCATCATGAAATATGATTTAGTTCCGTAACAGCAAAGAAATTTACGTTATAAATTAAAATACTTCTTTATAGAGTGGTGTACTCTAATACCTGCGCAGGCTTAATGTGGCAATGACTAGAGGGTGGAAGTATTGTTAATGGTTCCTTAATTTATGATTTAATTAAGAAGAAACGAAGACATCAGAATTATGATGTGATTAATTTTTAATCATCCTCGTGCCAAGGCTAATCACCTTGCACTAAGATCATTAATCTTTGCACCGTTATTATGCAGAACACGAAAGATGTAACAGGGCAAAAAGGGGTGGTTTTAAAAGAGATGTAACATCAGAACAATCTGGTGGTGAGACTGCAAATAACTGCATCGACGTAAAACAAGGGGGTCGATAAAGCAGCTTACCCTTTTCAACCCTCCATCGTATCGATGTAGCAGAATTCTTTCTGGAGGGTAAATTTTTTCACAGGCAGCGACTCACGTGGTTGCTAAAGGTACTGTTACGTAAAATGTACTTTTTTAACCCTTTACTACCATCATTCAAACGTAGAAACCCTCTTTCAACCCTTCATTAAAAATATACCTCCCCAATAATTATTTATTTTTTCCCTTATTTTTCTTCGAATTTAAATTTCACTGTTATTAATTTTTAGTAAATA
This sequence comes from Cerceris rybyensis, assembly GCA_910591515.1. Taxonomy (NCBI): domain Eukaryota; kingdom Metazoa; phylum Arthropoda; class Insecta; order Hymenoptera; family Crabronidae; genus Cerceris; species Cerceris rybyensis. The sequence goes on from OU342790.1 coordinate 22,392,703, forward strand.
TTTATTAAGAAATTTGTTTACATTTTAGATGCATAAACCTTGTTAATATATCATAATTTAATTTAACTATAGGAGTTTTACAGAAATTTAAAAAAATGAGAATGTAGTATTGAAAAATTAGGAAACTTTGTAAGTAATAATAAGTTCTCGATAATCCAATATGTCTCCGGCACCTAAAGTTGTGCAACCGGGCCTTCCCTGATGAATGTGCGGTTCATGAACCCAGAAGAAGGATTAACAGACGTTAATATACCTAAGCTTTCTCCTGAGAGCAGACAACCTAACATACGACGGTGTCAATTGGTTTCGATACTACAAACTTCCACTTATACTATACTCATAATTATTCCATTAATATAATTCCAACAAACTTATTATATTTCACATTTCTTCATATTAATGGAATATGTTATGTGAAGAAAATCTGAATGAAAATGATGTATTTAACACGTTGACTGCCATGGGAGTCACCGGTGACCGGCACTATTAAATACAATGAAATTTCGTGTAACTTTTAATTGGAGTATTTATGAATTTTCAGACATACTGAATATTTAAATATAGACGTAAAAAATATAAAAGCCTGTCGAATAACTATCTTGCTGTGTTTTAAAAAATTCTGCTTTCTAAAAATATGAATTGAATAGAAAAATGTTCAATTAAGTAGAAATGATGAAACTAGCGAAACACCGCCGGCAATTAACGTGTTAATATTTTCGAAGAAATTTTCATTGTAAAAATATATATGCATTTTCAAGAATATTAATTGTCTTACTTCCTTTAGGCAAGTACTTTAATGGTAGCCGATGCATGGACACGGAAGGAGAGATTTTTCTCGATAATGAAATTTAGTAACGTCATTATCTACGTCGTTAAGAAGAAGATGTAGACATCGATTAGATGAGAACATAGTGGTAGGAAAAAAAGGTTGGGAGAATGTTATCGTGGACTTTGGTGTAAAGAATCTACACAAAAAAATGTCGAATTTCGTGAAAGAAAAGCAGTATCGTGGACAACGGACGTAATGTTTCCGACTTTTTATTAGGCTGACTGGAACCCTTCATTATATGGAACACCTTTTGCCCATCAGGGGTATATATACTAGTGCACCTCCGTTCCGAGGGAAAAAGGGCAAAACAGTTGAAGAATTCCTTGCAAAGGAGGAAAATCGTTGCGTTTGAGACGCCGACAAAGCCCATTCATTTTAACTTTCTTAATGACGGATCGTTAGCCTCTGATAGCCAAGGGCTTCTCATTTTCAAGTGATTCCGTATCTTTTGCCACCTCGTTAGCGCTGAGAAAGATATGGGACAGAAAAGTGCAAATCGTTCAATTTTTCAGGAATTTCTATATTGCAGTACTTTGTCGAAAAAGATTTCGTAAAGAAATGTGTCTTTAAATACAAAAGTAAAATTATATAAAAAGAGCTTTCAATAATAAAATTCTCAAATTTAACGTTTCTTATTCAGACATCACAAATTTCGAACTATAGTCACTTTTCAAACATACAAATATTCCTACCAAATAATGTTATTCTTTTGACGTGAAATAACATGGAAAAAATCCTATATTAACACTAGAACGACCGGCGTTAAAACATATTAAATAAGTAATTTGAAAAAAGGGCGATCAAGAGGTGAAAAATATGATCGATTCGGAAATTTGTATTTTATAAGGTCAGCTTAGAATTTCTAGTTTGGACTCCCCTATAAACCTAGGGAATTATTGGAAAATTTGTGAATATGTCATTTTGCCTTCTTGGTCGTTCTAGTGTTAATAATACTAACATCGTATAAATACTCACAAATTCTTTTTTAAAAAATATTCGATCCCCCATTTCGATCTATCCCGATAACGAATCTAACAAAAATCCATTTGACTTTGACCAAACTCCAAACGAATCTTCACACGGATGATAAGTTAAAAATAACGATGAAACTTAATCAGATATCTCCGAGTGATACACATCACCGGATATTCCTTCCGTTTCGAAGGGGCGAAGGGGATGACGATGAACGTATAACGAAACCGCAATGGCCGACTAGCGAAATAATGAGACGTCTCGATCTGCGATTGTGGACCCGAGAATCGGGATATCGCGATTGGTAGTAAGAGGTAGCCGGGATTTATAATTGATGAGGGCTGTAGAACGACGCCGAGGTGTCGTTATCCGCGCTGACAAGATAATACTCGCGAAAGCCGAGAGCCCTCTCCTCCCTCTTTTCTCTCTCCAGGTTCTCACTTCGACCTCCTCTCCTTTTGCCACCCCCTCGTCCCGCCTCCCTCGCCCTGATAGCACTCCTATTTCCCTACGCTCGAGGGCCCTTTCTCACCTGACAGCCCTTCAAGGAGCGACCGACTACCACGATAACGACCAACCACTATGTAGAGATATATGTATGTACGTGCGAATACATTATGTAACGACTGTTACGGTTACGGTAAAAAATTGCCGTCGCTGTATTGACAATTTAAAAAATCAGGCGATTGGTGAAAACTTTTAGTACGGTTTAATGATGTCCGTTGAGAAATTCTTGCGAAGTTCAACGAATCATGGATAGCGGAGAAATCATCTGATCATTATATTTAGTATTTTGAATGTATGTTACTAGGATTAGAGCTGGACTAAATTGTCATATGTCTAAATGGTGAGGTAGTAAAGCCAAAGTGCAATTTCGAATTTCCCGGCTAGACAGTCAAAATCATTGTATTTGGGGTGAAAGGATTTTGAGTGAAGTTGATTTTGTATTGTTTGGTATCGCTAATAGGTTAATTACTTATTGCTTATTCTCTTAAGAGTTAATATTTCAAGGTGATTGCAATATGAATAATAATGTATTAATCATTTATGTAAATTGTTTAGCGTCGGAGTGCTGCTTTATAAAAATGATTAATATCATATATGAGTGATAAGATTATGGTTGAAGTTACGCGATGATTATATCATGAACATCTATTTGCAATTAAAAAGGTGAACTTGGGTTTGCGCAACAAATTCTACTATTCATTGATACTTGGTTAAATCAACATAGCTACGGAGATATCGGCTTTTAGATCAGCTTTTCTTCATTTCAGGAACGAAAAGAACCGAGATTGCCGCCATTTCCCGGCGGAGCACCTTTGATAAGGAAGCTCCAGAGATTTATGTCCTCGGCAATCCCTCCCTTTTGCCCTCCTATTCCACCCATTCAATCGCATGCTCATTCACCATTTACGCGTACTGAAAAAATTCTGCTTCACTTTTGTGTGCATAGTGTATATTTCGACATACAGCTCAATTATACCATCTCATAACAACGATAAGTACGGATAATGAACTCTGATAATTCTATCTACATAAAGAATTACTCAATTCATAAATAATTTATGAATTTATTGTATAATATACTTTTGTTCAAAAGACTTTGTTAACTCGGCGTATTGTTATTAATGTCAAAGTAAATAGAAGATTCTTTTACTGTTATTTAACCCTTTTAATGCCGACGGAAAAAATTAAGTTAGATAATGATAGATGTAGTTACGAATAATAATCATTAGCTATAGTTTGATATAGAACACGCAATACAGGGCATGAGTTATGTATTTACAATTATCTTTCTCAACATTTTACCGACCGCTATTTTTTGATATCCAACCAACCTCTGACTAGTCACTTAGTCGCAAATACTTCTCTGATACCGATCCCGAGTCGAAAATTTCAGCCCAAAATCCTCCTAAATTACCAAATAACTTAGGATATTTAGGCTGAATATGGAAAAATATGTTACATATAAAAGAATGCAAATTTTAATTCCACAATCGCCCTAAACTTGTTCATTTCTGCCAGTTTTGCCTGGTTTAGGATCAATTTAGTCTTCATACAGCCCAAAATAATCCTCAGCATTCTTATTTAGAAAATTAATCTATTTGTAAGCCCAATATTAAGCCATACATTCTATAATGAGGAGTTTTAGAATTGGATTGAAATTGGATTGATTTTAGGAGATATAGAATTTATGTCGAATAAAATGATAATTTAATTCCTACTTACTCCTGAAAGCCCTATTTTTAGAATATGAGTCGAAAATCATATTTACAGGACTTTGAGGCGTGTAGACACTCTAGTTGAGGATTTTGAGGTTCAAAATGGTATATATAATTAAGCGGCAAATGAGAAATCAAAAGAATCTAGGATTTGAAGTTTCTTTTTAGGCTGAACTTTTCGACTCGGGATATGTCTACGAAAATTATAAATTCTCGTTACTGAGTCCTCGGCACAGTAAACCGCAATGATAAATAATAATTTATCAATTGTTGTGGCAACCAATTAATAAAAGCCCAAAAGCGTTCCGTTCGAAAAGCCTATTAATAGGCTACCGGTCGCTAAAGTGTTAAAATTACTATTATCTAGTATTGGAAACTGAATAATAACGCTATGATGTCCAACATTAGCACTAATATAATTCTAACGCCAATATATCGTCGTCCGGCAATAAAAGGGTTAATTAAGATAAAACAATTAGCTACAATTAATAACAGTAAGTACCTAGAAATTCTACAATCAGCCACATGAAATGTTCTATCTTCATGTTCATTTATGAATTATTGCCATGCCCAATGAAATAAAACTTGCATATGCTCTCAATAGTACCATAAAAATTAAAGATATAAATACTACGATAAATTATACTGTGATTAAAAAAACCTATTTAAAAGTAACCAGTTCCCGCGGCACTAAATAAAATTTGTTTGTTTACGGCATCTGCTGTATTCCGACAACAATCCTTAGTCGCGACAGTCTCAAGGAGTACATTTTCTTATCGTTTTCTCATTTCCCGCATCGGGTCACGGCTTGGAAAATCGCGAAGAAACAGAAAAACGAGGCGAAGAGACAGTTGAGTAGAGAAAAAGGGAGGAAGACTCCCCGGACAGGGTCTGGGGTTCGCCAGTATTTCGGAGGAGGGGGTGGAGAATCGGTGGAGAAAGAACGAGCTCGTTACCTCTTCCTGCTCGTGGATAGAGACTCACCTTCTTCGCACCATTGCCCCCCACATTCTGCACCCCCTCGACCATCCCCCTGCACGATCTCGCGCTTGTCCGATAAGGAATTTGATTTAAAAATTCCAACGACTCGCCCTTTTATGTAAATACACGTAGACGGTTCGACGGGCAGGAAAAATCAGCGACGAAGGTACCCTCCTCTTTTCCACTCTCGGCAACATCGTGGTTATTTTGCTTTTGACAGACCGTAAATGTATACGTTTATTCGGAAATAAATTAATATATTTTTATCAGATTCCTGTCACTTTTTGCAAACAAATTTTTGGTGTTGTTGACGCGTAAGGGGAATGTTTTTGTTGTACGCGTAGGGTGGATAATGGAAATGCAAATGATGTAGTATTGATAGAACGAAACAGCGAGCAGGAATTAAAATCTCTTAATGTATCTTTTGTAAAGTTTAATGTATAAAATGAGTTTTTAACCATTAGTATGGTGACTACTTCCATTATTGAGGACATATTTGGAATTTATAGATTGCTTCGTTATAGGGTGAAAAAGTATAGTGGCTGTTGATAGAAGTGATTTAGAAATAGGATTAATATGATTTTTCGATGATGTTATTTAAGGTGTAAGGGGGTCGTCTGGTGTAGAGGCCGAATTTTTAGGGAATTATTAGGGAATTTTTGAGATGTGTTTGTAAAAAATCTATAAGACATATTGAATCAAATTTTTTTCGTATATACTTATCAAGTTTTAAAGTATATTTCAGGAAATTTTTATTAAAAAATAATGAAAATTCTGGACGGCACAAATTTTTGAATAGTGTATTTAAAAAAGAAATTCGTAAAACTGTGACAACGATTCCGGTCATTGTAGTTATCTGAAACAATAAAACCAAAGAAATTCTTAACAAGTATAAGTTTGGTTATAGCCTAAGTGAAAAACATTCCGAAAAAATCGATAATCTGAAAAATGGCATCATTTTAAAACTAAAATGCATTTTTAACGTTTTTTTTTCAATAAACCAAGCTTTGCCAAATTTTTCAATTTAACTTTTTTTTAATTTTTTTTCACTCATGCGATAAAGAAACATATTTTTAATGTGTAGGTCAAATTTGAAACCGATTGGCATGATACTTTTTTAGATATCATGGTCACCAGTTTGAAAAACACAGTTTCGAGAAAAACGCGCTCAAAGATTGCAGGCGTGACTCTTGACGAGCTCCGAACGGACATTTTGTAAACTGTATAACTTTATTAAATTTAAGATTTAGGTAAAATCCATTTTTCCAAATATTCTTCACATCATAAGGTATCAAGAAATGCAAAAATTGAAAAATCGATTTTTTCATAATTTGAGACCAGAGGACCCCCCTTAATAACTTTTTAGTAAGAAAAGAATAACGAATCAAATGATTGATTTGTATTCGTTAATAATCAATTATACGCTGAGACGGGACATTTAATTCTCTGTATCGGTGATTTAAGATAATTTCTTATCATTTTAAAGATAATTGTCTGACGAGACGGGAAGTTCGGATACCTAGTTTGATTCTATCGGAAATAATGGTACAATTATTCTAGGTTAAGCTGTAACAGCGAACGCGTGGCTGTTCGGAACATCCATATTTATGAGGCTTGCTCGTGAATTCGTCAGCAGTTTCTTCTATAACGATTAACCCGCTCCGTCGCAGCTTCTGTCGAATTAATAAATGCTACGTTGCCTTTTTCCTGCTTCTTGGTTCCATAATCAGCATTATGACTTTCAGTGGCGAACGTACTAGACGGTTCTTTTAATTACTTTATTGCTCCTTGTAAATGCCGATTTAATCAATCCGGTACAACATTGAACTGATTTCAATTGCAAATATATCGATGCGAATGCTCCCTAGAATGTTGCGTATTGTCTCACCAGATAGGTCATTTGAATAGAAAGTAATGAAACAAAGCTTAAAAATTCAAATATTTCAAATTTCTCGCCAATTCGACTGGATAAGAATTACAATGATTAATATGCTATACGCTCTAAATACTTTCATTATAAGTAAATTTTTTTATTGGCTCATCACATTCGTCTTGTTACGTAGGTAAAATGTCTGACAATAATAGAGTCGATAGGTCAGGAACGAACCGTTGTTTAGCAACTTAACTTTTAATTGTGTTTTCGCGATTGAATTTTAGCTGAGTAAATCAGGCTTTCAGGTGTCCGACCTTTGGGAAATAAACACACGAAATATCCTTACTAGTGCTATGTGAAATTAGAAAATACGGACTGGATCCGAGAAAAAAAAAGACGTGTTAAATATTCCTCAGAGGTCTACCCCTCAGGCAAGCTCAATAAAAATCGGTGTTTAGATTGTCAACGGAAGACGAAGGCGATATCTAGAAAGAAAGGGAAATTTGGAAGAAAACGGAAGTTTGTCCGTCTTTTGTTACTGGGTGCTACAATTTTTAAAACTGTTAAACCAACATTTATCAACCATATTCACGCGGGCACTTAAACAATTAGAAGCCTCGCTTTATCCTTCTTATAAGGAATCTTTCTTACCTACAGGTTAAAATATTTAACCCTTTGTGGTCGTGTTTCATTAAGAACAAAATGTGTGATCGCACTTGAAACAAAGTTACTAATATCATAGTAAAAATTATATGTACCTCAAAAATATGTCGATTCTTTGCTTTGTTGGCTGAGAGTAGACATACAATCGCAACGGTGAAAATGCTTTAGTGGGTGAGAGCAGACATACGGCTGCTAACTAAGGGTTGATACCACTGTGAGGGTGAATTATCAAGTAGCTCGCAAAAAGAGAGGTATTTAGTTATCCAAAATCAAAAGTATTATACGCGCACTAATAAGTGAAAATAGTTGAACCCGATCACGGAGCACTGGTTACTCGTCGGCGGTCGCGGGGGAACTGATAGCGAGGTGAGGCGAAATAACTTATTATTAAGATTCGCGGAAAGGTCAGAGTCGCCGAAATCCGCCGAGTATATTTTGACAACACGCTAGGGTCGTTGTACGTCTTGACCAGTAAATTCGAAAGGACTGCTCTCCTTGCTCATATAATTAATCTTAAAATTGTAAATGGAAGTGAACGATATTATTTATTGATATAGCAAAATGTTACAAATATAATGTTTTTATTAGTGTTGTGTTATTGTCGAAAAGTAACTGATAAACATAAAATGTCTTTGTAAAGCAAGCTACGTTGTAATAACATGTAAAGTAATAAAATAACTCATGAAGAATAAATGTATATTTATAAATAAAGTATAATAGAAAGACGTCTGCTCCATCGATTCCTACCATTAGAAGTTCTAGACGTTTAGTTCTCTGCGTAAATTGATTATCAAAATCTTCACGAATGTAACGTTCCATATTATTTTAATATTACGAACGTTTAAACATGTTTAAACAGCGCCCAAAGGGAAAGACAGCACTCAAAGTGGTCCAAAATTTGGTGAATATTTTCCTATATATCATAAAAACCAGATATGCTTTCCTTACTAATTCGATAACCGGTCCTTTATTTTCTAATTTCGTATAGCACTAATAAAGATATCTCACGTAACAAAAACAATACGATGAGCCAATAAAAAAATTATGCCATCCTTTTACGAATTTTGCTGCCCCTTTTTCGCAAATCTCCATTAATCCGACCATGTAGATCAACCCCTGAAAGCCATGACAACTACTTTTGGAATTCCCTTTACATCAGCAATTCCGACGACATAGAGCATGTTGCAACTATCAACAATGAAACGGATTAGGCATCGATAGCAAATTGTTTATATCGGTATATATTACCGCTCGTAAAACACCGATCGTATCGAATTGTTCGAAACAGGTACAAGGAGCCGTCTAAAAACTTCCACTTTAATGGATCGAACATTGACGAGGAAGATGATGCTCTTCCAACGAAAAGTCCACGGCAGGAGCACTTATGTCCTTTACGATGCTTCCATTACGGAGAACATTACGTGACGGCAGGGGAAACGTATAGGGGGAAGTGGAAGGTAGATAGGGAAAGAAAGATGGGCTCGTCGCACACGCAAATGCGAGTACATAGGTACGATGTGCCAAGCAATTAACTTAATGTCTTGAAGCCATTAGCTCGTCGTCGCTGGAGCGACGCTTCGTAAACAGTGTCCGCTCGTCTTGATTGTGTACCAGACCTGTCACGAGACAAGAGAAAGAGCCGATTCACGCTCATATGAGCACATGCACGCTGATTAATCGAAAATCGATGCGGCCACTTATCGACCTGCTTCAACGTGAATTTCTGTTCTGTCGTTAAAGTCTACCGGATGAGTGGGCAAGTGTTCTTTGGAAATTCGAAAATCGTCTTTCCTACAAAGTAACAGTGAATTTTTTCTTTCGAACTGGTAGCATTCAAGTCTGAAGTTGATGCTTTAATTTCTAGAGTTTTGTATCTGTGAATCCAGCAATTGCTACGAGAATCCTGTACAATTTATTACGAAATTCCCAGTATCTCGGTCAGTTTGAGGGTGTCTTTCTTCTCCTGACCCTAAATGCCTTGTCCTACAATTTATTTTGTGATTGCACTTCACTAATTTAGAATTAAATATATAAAATAAAAATTTTATTTAATAATAATATTATATAAATAATTTTATGGTGTCGCCTCTCATTAATATTGTTACTAGACGAACGCGCACGCATTATCCTGTTTTTGACCGATCTGATAAGTTTTGCACAACTTGAAAACTTCATATTCCATTTAACGTGTCACGAGTGTCGCTCATTGTGTTAGTGCAGAGTTATATAAAATATTTTGTAATATATGTGAAAAAGCGAAAAAATCTCAACCCCCTAAATGTTTTCCCTTTTCCACATTAATTGAAGGTATAAAATTCAAAGAGGTTTATTAAATGCATTCCATTTAAAAAAATATGTATCATAGACAGAGATGGTGAAAATTTTATCTTATCATTTATTCGAACCGGACTATCGTATGGTGCAATTCGTTGCACTTAATGGCCAGCTATCGTACAACGCAATGTACAAGAGCAAGCGTAGTATGGGGCGCGACACGTGGGTGCAATGCACACGTGCAAATGCATCCGCACATAACTGTAGACCCTTACATGTTACATCGGAATCACCTGCTGTCCGTCCACATGTCGCCCGCAGGCAGGATCGCTCGACCGACACCGGGCCCACTCTCAACCAGTCGCCTGTTAGAACGTCCTCTTTTTGCTCTTCGGAACGAGAACCGCTAGACGAAAGGGTGTGTGCATCCGCAGACTGATTATCGTCAGAAGACATTAGGAACACGGTAGAATTTAGAATCGCTAATTTGAAAGCAACAAGAATACTTCGATCTTATGGGTTGACATTTCTAGTGATTCTAAAGTTAAAGTGTCTACTAGAAAGAAATTTCGTGTCGTATATATTGTTACGAGTCGACCGCGCACGCATTATCCTTTCGGACATAATTAAATAGAACACAATTTTATAGGAAAAGTGATTAACGTCTATTTAAGAGAACACGTCCGTCAACGAGGACCACCAACCGTAGAATCTCGACTATTTATTTATTATAAGCAATTGCCAAGTCTCGTTACCCAGTAACATTTAATCTACTGGGTGCTTCGTAACAATATCATTTAAGATATATTATATTAAATATTATATATGCATATTAGGGGTACCTACCGAAAAGTAATCGAAATTGGAGAAGTGAAAACGTAATTGGAAACATTTTTTAGCAAAAAAACGAAGGACTTCTTTAAAAAGGGAATCGAACAACTACCTTTACGTTGGCAAAAGGTGTTAGAAAATTACGGAAATTATTTTGTTAATAAGTATTTAAAATTTCTTTAATAAATCGATGTTTTTCGCCAGCAAAGAAAAATTTTGATTACTTTTGGGTACCCTTAATGTATATATTAAGAGGTGAGATATATATATACAAGTATATACAGTCGACCCTCGACTTTTGCACATAATTAGTGCTTGAAAATGTGTGCAAATTTTGAAAGTTCGAAGGTAGAGAGATACAGGAAAAATGTAAAAAATTGTGTGTTAATGTGATTTCTTTGTGAACTTGGGATTTTTTAATATCTAGTAAACGATACTAAAAGCTATATTACAATTTTACAAAATCATAGGCAATGTATGAGTGAGTGTGAGCTATAGCATTCCCTGGCAGTGACCGCATGGAAACAAACATTTTTTGAAAAAGCGTTAAAAATCTTTAAAAAATTGAATTTTTACAAACATACGAAGTAGCGAATTGTGCACAAAGTAGAATGTGCGAAAGTCGAGGGCCGCCTGTATATTAATTGTGATAAATTTTCTAACACATTGTTATATAGAAAAACACTGTGAAATTATTAGAATTTTTCTAATATTTCCTTTTTTGAATTATTACTACATTCGTTCTAACGTTTGAAACGTAACCTTGATTCAAATTCGATAGTTCGTTGATCGCCAAACGCTAAATTACTTTAGATCATCACGAGCGGAAGGAGCAACGTCTACGGTTTACCTATTCTTCCTTTTTCGGCTCTGAAAATCGACTCACGAGCCAATTAAGCTTGAAGAATCGAGGGCTAGCAAAGGACGTTCTCACGCTCAATCGACGATCTTGCCTTTACGTGTATGTATGAGTTTAAATCAAGCACCTATGCCTATAATACTGAAATGCACGTACATGTAAGTAAATTTGTGTGCATTGAGGCTACAGCCTCTGTGTCTGGTCCTTTTGGAAGACAATCTTCCAGACGGTTTGCTTTCGAGCCATTCTGGAGCATCGGTGTCCGTTCCTCAGGATTCCAGGAGATTGAGCTCGGTTCATGGTTCACCTCACGGCAGAAGACTCCCTCTGCCCTCTTTTCGTCTACCCCCTCGAACTTTTCTGTATGAACTGACAGCTAACAACTTTGTTTAACGCTCCTGTGATCGAGCCGCTGATTCCTTTGACCGGTCGATCAAACTTAACGACAGCCGAGATGTCACTAAATCTCCTTCTCCTTCGATAATTAGCTTCAATAAAACGTTTCATTTGTTCGTTCTCTATGTAAATACGCTCTTTTGGTCTTACACAATAGACGTTTGGTTACAGAAAGCATAGTATTCCAATGATAATTTTTTGGGACACTTCTACTACGTAGTACTGTTTTTTAACACTAGAACTACCAGCGTTAAATCTATTAAATTTCAATATATTAAATAAGTACTTTGAAAACAGAGGAATCAAGACACCGAAAAGAAAATGGATACGGTGATTTATGTTTTTCTAGATTGACATAGAATATTTATTTCATGACTCTTCGGTAGGCTTGAAGAATTTTTGGAAAAAACTGTATACCAGTCATTTTGACTGGTTCGGTAGTTCTAGTGTTAAACAAAATCACCGAGGTTTCACTTTGAAAATAATAGAAATTAATTCCCCATGAAAGAGTAAAGTTGGTATAGTTATTTAAAAACAAAATTTGTAATTTTGAGACACTGTTAAATCTAATACAAAAACGAAAAAAAATGTGTATTTGAGTACTTCATTAGGTTGAGTAATTGAAAGCATGAGTGACAACAATTGTTAAGACTGCGAGGATGTTCTGACTAACGTAAGAATTACAAAAACATTTAAAACTGAAATATAAAGGTTAATCTTGGATAATAGTCGTAAGGCCAAACAAGTAAAATAAAGCTTACTATTATTAGAAATTAATTCCCCTCCTGTCTGTAATAATTTAAAAAATGAAGTCAAACTTTTAGAGATGTCTTCATACTTTATATTCGCCCTATTGTTGCTAAAAAAATACGTACTCTTTAATTTTAATTATATAACAAATCAACTCTTTCCATTTTATTTTATGAAAATTAAATTAAATACATTGTCACAAATGTAATTGTATGAAAACTTTTCATGACTTTCTGCTCTACCCGTCACATTCATTTCTGCTTCGTCAAATACGTATTCAATATAAATTGACAAGAGTAAAAAGTGGAGCCTTCAACGACGTCAATTTTCAGAACAAAAACTCAATACGTATTCTATAGTGGCCAGTGCTTCGTTCAATCAATATGCTAAATAATTTACGATGGGACAAAAAATACATAATACTTTCTATGCCGCGCGACTAATTTCGTAATATTCCAATGAAAATTCATCAAAATAATAGAGCTGCTTATTTTTAAACTAAAATTAATTTTACGTAATTTTTCTTTTGTGTATTACAATAGAAGGTTAGTACTTTTTTACTGTTGAATAAAATAAAAGAAAAAAGATCGCCATGCACAGATCAAATAAAATGTGAAAAGAAGGAAGGGTAGGTCGTCTCAATTTAATACAGGGACAAATGGGTACGGTCGACCTCAATTATCGACACGAGGAGCCGCTGCAGGCATACCTCTTAAATGCTGTCTTTTTAGAGAAGCGATATAATCGCTGGGTGATACCTAAGCCATCCCTGAGTAGGGTATTCTAATTAACGTCATTCCGAAAAGGACGAGCGATTCACCCTGAATGCAAACAACTCGCGTCAGGCTCAATTATTGAAATGGAGTATCGAATTAAATTTAAGATGCCAGACCTAATCGGAGAGGGTCGTCGAACCGTAGTGTATGATCAACAAGGCAAAATAATCTATAAGTATATTGTTTAATTATGTAGATGGTTCTACAGATAAATATATAACGAATACAATTCTATGTAAGAGAATAATTCACTCAAATTCTACTCTTGTTAGGAGGTGAGAAATTATATGTTATTTACATTTTCAAAAAAAGGTAAAATAATATTTTTTATTATATGTTTTTTTTCAAGGATGTTTTAACACTAGATTTACGAAGTCAATTTGACTCATTAAAAATTTGATTACTACATTTATAATATATTGGTTGGTTAATTTTTTAGTAATAAATCTTTCATTTCAATTGATTTGGAACTATTTTCTTTGCAAAAAATTTAAATTTTCTTGTATGATTCAAATTGGCTCACTTCAGAAATATAGGTATATCAATATCCGTAAATCTAGTGTTAAGACGATAAAAAATTTGTCATTCTTTTTTCCAAGGAACGTCATTGGTTATAGAAATACACACTTTTTTTCATGTTTAAAGTAATTAACTGCATAAGTAGAAAATTTGAATCACTATCACTTGCATGCACGCAATACTGGAGTACCAAGGATTAATGTTCTGTTAGTAAAAAATTGAATTTAACACGTTGACTGCCATGGGGGTCATCGGTAGCCGGCGTTATTGAATTTAATCAAATTTCATATAACTGTTCAATTGTAATTTTCTAACGCATTGAATTTTTAAATACTGGTGTTTAAAGGGCAGAATCCTGCTGAATATATAACTAATTGGATATTTCAAGTTTCTGTTTAGCAAAGATGGGATTTTAATAGAAAAATTATTGCTTCGGTAGAAATGATAAAACGAACGAAATGTCAGTGGTGTTCAACGTATTAAGGAACTCAAAGTGGCAAAACCGACTTCTGCTTATACCATGCAAAAACTTATACAGATGCGAATACAAACAATAAGTATAGATAATATTTAGCTTTAGATTCTATAGTAAGTGAGGAAAATGAAGAAGAATTTTTTAATGGCTTAAAGTCATTCGTCACTCCAATGATTCTATGTTAAAATGTTCTCCACGAAATTTGATATTTCCACTAACTCCTCGTTGACGGATCGGGAAATAATTTTATGTACACGAAAGAAAGGAGGATAAAAAATTCTGGGTGTGTAAACAGTGGCTCCTGAGGGACAATTAGGAAGGTCCATAACACGGTCGAATATCCTGCTATACCTTCGGCCTAATGTGCTTGCGCGACTCCGATTACATTATCCTGCAGGAAGGGAAAGGGCTGAAATCAGATCGCTCCCGCGCCACGTGTTACGCGAAATACTACTTTCGATATTTCATATTTTACATAAGCGTTCCATCATTCTACATAGACGTACCATCGATTTCTTTTTTTATAATAAATCAAATTACAACCTCTGAAAGAATATTCATGGAGGAGAAGATTTTAAACTTTTATTCCGAAAAGATTTCTAACATTTTAGAAATTTTAGATATTAATGAAAAATATTTATCTATAAAGTTAAAAGTTTCTGATTTATCCGCATTACTTTAAATTACAATTTTTTCATTCATTCCATTAATTTGGAAGCTAAATTTTACTTTTTCTGTAGATACATTAGTTGTAATTTGTAAGCTACATTTCAAACAAAACCAAGAGGAATGTTGGATTAAATTCAAATAAAAATAGAGGTTTAATATAACATTTATTAGTGAAAATGTTACCTGATATATTTTCCCCTCGGTCTCATCGCGTGAACGCAGATATAAGTAAAGTACGTACGTATCCAACGGCTCGCCATCATCAAACATTGATGTCGCACGAATGTGTTGGGGCAGAGACAGGAAGCCATGCTGCCACCCTTTGATTACAATGCGAGATAGCGACAGGACTATTAGACCGTGTCTCGAGAGGAGACAGTGGAAAAGGATGGGCAAGAAACACGAAGGAAAACGGGAATGCCAATGGTTTTCACCTTGAAAATGAGACATACGACAGGAAGCTCGTTAACATTTCTTCTAGCGGTCGCACAAAGTACGCTTCAAAATATTCTGTACCACGAAAATATCCAAAGTAACATATACTTTATTATTTTCTTCACATTTATTTTGAAATGTAAATTTTTAGTTTTATTTCTTTCTGCATATATTTCGTTGATACACTAGTTATTCGAATTTATGGTTATTAACTTTATAATTATTGGAAGTATGAGCGAAGAATAAAATTTGTTTAATGCCAAATTTTGCTCGTTTACTGACTAAAATGTTCTAATGTTAATTTAATAAATTTTTTATCATCGCTGTTGTAATAAAGACAAATGGGGAACAATAACTATTACACATTCTGTTAAACTATAACTCTTACTGTAAACTGAACTCAACTGTTCCAGCATTGTCAATGTTTGTAAATATTGACCTGCAGCAGCAGCAATGGAATACACGACGAGCAAAGTATACTAAATCGTTTACAAATTGAACAAAGTTTAATCCTCTATGGTCCGAATTTTTTGTGGTATCTAAAGATCAATTGCACAATAGCCTGTCACAATTATAAATAATGGGTTTAACTAGATTTTTAAACATGAAATTTTTAAGAATTTTATAATATTTAAGAACTAAATTTTAATATTTGGTAAATTTAAAAAATTGGCTTCGAAGAATAGAAGTTCAAGTGTGTCTTGTGTTACTTCAAAGTAACAAGGACCCATAGAGAGTGAAAGTCGATTTTCTCGAAAACGGAGTTCTGGATGAGAAAATGTTATATCCAAATATTTTCTTCTGTTTTTACGTAGAATTACTCTCTGCACGATTTTCTATTACAATTTTCGGCCCACCCAGTATATCACAGGAATGTGAATTCGTCGATTTTTGTTTCGACACTTGCAAAAATTCTTTCAATTTTTCAAATATACCATTTCTTTTTGGCCGCACAATAGACGTAATCGTATTTGATGAGAAAGGATTCCCGGTACACGCTCTTAAGTCGTTTGAATTCGTCTGGACATCTTTAATTGAACCAATCAACCGCAGATTATCCATATTAAGCTTTGCGCTTCGTTTCGCTTCTCGCGCTGATTCTGCTCGCGTAATTTCGCGACTGTTGGATAATTCGATCTGCGGTAAATTTAAGTGGGAAGAAGCGAAATCTAAATGAGGGGAACTTTACACTCCATATATTCTTTCTTAATTTCTCTTCCATTGAAAAATTCAAAATGAAATTCTTATGATAGAAAATTTAACTCCATAATATTGATTAAACAAAGAAAATATATTCAACCTTTACAACACATTGTTAACAATAGAATCATTTACCAAACTAGTTAAAATAACTAGCCCCAAATTCATTCCCAAGCCTGTTCAAGTTTATAGGAGGACAATAGATTACACATTCTACTTCTATTTTATTAACCCTCTGCGGTCCAAATTATTTTATTAATTTTGTAGTGAGTTAAATAAAATTAATTTCACTACATTTTCTCATTGATTGGACTGCTTGTGCTATAACTCAGAATTTAATTGCTAAAGTAAAAACTGCTCAAGTGATTCTCGATATACCGTAGAATTTATCGTAATATTAATGTTATAGAAATAATATTATCGTATCCCGCCTCATTAATATTTTCATATTAGTAGGTTTTGGCGAACTTGAAAATTTTCCATTCCATTTATCTTATCACGAATGTCACTCGTTATTGTAGGGCGAATAGTGAATGATATCAATAACTACAGGTACTCACGAATATTTAGGTAATACTACAAAATCAATATGAAATTGAAAAATCGATATTACGTTGTCAAAAAATATAATCAAGTGAAAAGCTATGTTGGATACTGCTCGACATAGGTTCACAAAGAGTTAAACGCAAGTTATCGAATCCATAATTTTTTCTATCTCCTGATTCTTCTTTTTCCAAAATAGTTACTTACTCGACATATTCAAACATAGCAACTTTATCTATTTCTAGTGTTTAAAAATAGTTTCAAACGGTGATTAATTATAATAGGTTCCACTAGCAATTCGTTTTCCCATTAAATACATGACAATACGTCGTTGCAATTACGCTTCCTAGAATACTACCATAAAGGCTCTTTCATCCCTACAATAACTCTCAGTCGTCTGATCAGCCGCATCCACGGTAATAAAACCACAAAACAGCTCGTTCGAAGGAACGACAACGATTGGACGGGCTTCGAACGTTTCAACGAGCCCCACCAGGAGGCCGGGATATCGAGAAGCTCGTCGGAGAAGGACGTCACAGTCCTTCGGGATTGTCCGTGGACAAATAACCCAGAGGCATCCCGATCCTTGTGGTCGCGGGAGCGTACTGATGAAGCCGAGAGACGGTTTCGGTTAATCACGCAATTTTCGCCAATTCCTATCAAGCCGTGCCCTCCTACGAAGGGCATAGGAAACCGGTCTTAGGGGGTGAGAAAGTGGCTGGTCGGTTAAAGAACGAAGCAATGGCGCAGAATGGCGGTGGGCAATTGCTCGTAACTCGCTAAACCACCTCCTTCTACCTAACTCAAACCCCCGATCCGGCGACCAGCAAAACCCCGTTAAACTCACCGACGAAAACCCTCGACAAAACCTAGCCGACCCTTCGCCGGGGCGACGATCTTCCTTCCTTCCTTCCTTCCTTCCTTCCGCGGCGAAAGGGTTAGCCGACCTCTTCGCCGGAGGAGGGAATATGATGAGAAAAATTAATCCGTTAAAATTTCAAGTCACTAAAGGCGTTTAATCGAGCGCTAAATGCAATCTTAAAGAGCAAGGTATTGCCCTGTAACACATTATCTGGATAATTTACAACGTTTTTTTTCTACCATGAAAACCTGATGGCGATTAACACATCTTGCGCGAGTGCTTTCCCGCCAAACTTTCATAGAGTTGCGGGCGATTTTTTGCAATTCTTGCGCTAAATTACTTCTGCACAAAATAGCTGTAGTCTTTGAACTTTAAGTTTTCTTTTGATAAAACTTTTAGTTTCCCTTTAAAAATCAATTTGTCTACTCACTTTAAAAAAATAAGAATACTTTCGCAGAAATCAAAAACTAAGAAAATGAAGAATTTAAAAATGCTTTAACTGGTGATATCTGACAAAGCACTTTCCTTTGTGCAAGTGTACATATCAAAATTGATATGTATACGAATATATGTCAATGCATAGCTGGTAGTTCCGGTGTCGAATACGCTTATCGTAAGATAACAGCACCCGCAAAGCGCAATTATAGGAATGCATTTTTGCAACGCACGTTTTAAGTTGAAGTGTACGGACGTCGACCTAATACTCATGTGTACCCAATCTTATCGTAACAACATTACACAAGCCAATTAGTAACAGTAATCCACCAATAATTCATAGAAAACGACTTTTATCGTTACCCGCGCTCGACTACCAACGCGTTCAAAACGACTTTAGTCGTTTCCCGCGCAAGATGTGTTAAAAGAGTGAAGTTTTCCACGAACATTATTGATATGTTACAAAGAACAATGTTTTTCCATTGGGAAATTATTCAAATATGACAATCATACTCGGAAATTTTTCAAAAGTGAGTTTATTTGGTAGGTCTGAGATGTATGTGGATAAATGAATTATTAGGTGTACAAATTAATTCTCGGCCCCCAGATTTCATCGATCACAAAACCTATTCAGATTAGAATTTTTCCAAATTTGAATAGTCATTCTAAAGCGCCATTTGTTAGCTTTAAAATAAGATATAGCGCATGACTCTGCTCCAGACATAACGTGAAAAATCATGTCTAGAAGCGATGTCATTCGATAAGCAACATTTAAGGCACTGTCTTCATTTCGCGTTTCAACTAAAAAAAAGAAACGCTATAGCGTGCAGAACTTGTAAAAAATGGTTTCAACAGTTTCAAATATTCTCCAGACTTAGTCCTTCCAAATAACCACCTATTTCGATCCCTACAACACCACCTAACTGATTCTCAATTCAAGTAAGTTGAACAGCTCTATAAATGCGTATATAAATGCGTGTATAAATGCGTATGTATATAAATCATTGATGTGAACCACTATCATTTTTCCGATCTGGAATCCGACAATTACCTGATAGATGGCAAAAACGTATAGAAAATGAAGAAGATTATGTTTAATATTGAATTTATATCAACATTGTTATAAATAAATGCCAAAGTTAGTCAAAGAGGCCGAGAATTAATTTGTACACCTAATATTTTATCAAATAAATGTAGAAGATGATTACTAAATCATGTAGCATGTACTGACTACAAATTACTCTTTGACGTTCTATCCTCGATATCTTCGTCTCTGAGAAATTCCATCGTAAAGAAAAAAATATCGACGACGAAAATATTGCTGGAATCAGGACGCGGAAGAACGGCACAGATGAAAAAGAATGGCAGATGAAAGAGGATGAAGGAAGATGGAGCGAGAAAACGCGGATGAAGGCGAAAGGGAAGAAGAGGAAGGAAATAGGAGGGTTTGGTTGGGTATATAGTTGGGTACTCAGAAACTCACGGAGACCCCCTAACGAGCTCTTTTCTTCCCTTCCTATTTATTTCTGTTCCTTATTTAACCGACCCCCACCAGCTACTCTCTGTCCTTATCCTGTTCTCGTTCTATTTCCCTCCTCTTACGAAATACCAAAAATCCTCTTTCTTCGTTGCAACAGCAGCAACCTACCCTGAGGCGCTCCTCAACGAAGACCAACCCTCAGGATCGACCAAATAAAAGTGTCGGCGGAGCTGGAGGAATAAGCGGATAGAAAGGGAACGAGTAATATGTTGACGCATAATAAAACATTCTACTTGACTTTCTGCTCTATTTCTCGTAGTCGCGCCGCAGATTTTTCAAGAAAATTCTTCTTTCACTGTACGCCTTTCTGACTGTACACAAATTTCTAGAAGAAATGATTTTCCTCCGTTTGCCATAGTAACGAGGATTATACTTCTTCCTATCCCTCAGTGATCATATAGATATATACGATACACATATAAGGGTAGTAACGTAAGAAATAATTAAAGTCGACACGAGCTGTTATTAAAATGGCTTACTAATTTCTTTCAAACTCAGCGCATCGGCACGTGTCCTCTAATCCACAGAATGTTCCTATTCGTGCAATTTTCTTCTTCCCCCGATATCCGACCGAGGATTGAACCCATCTAACAAACGAACCAGGACTTTCTCTATCTCTCTTCTACTTGTGAATTTCCTGCCTCTCTCTAATCCTCGTAGGAACCACCACAGCTTGTTATTAATGAATCTCCATGCGGCCATTCCTCGACGTAGGTGAAATAAAAAATGGCGCTCTCACGACTTTACCACCCCAGTGTCGTTGAGAGGGCGATGTGGGGGAGGTGAGGCGAAATGGAAGGAAGAACGGGGGTGAAACTGCACGAATAAAAATGCCCCGTTTCTGAGCGCGGGGAGGCAGCGTTAGGTATAAGGGGTGGGTGAATTGGGGTGGCGTGCTCCAACGACTTGTGATCTGATCAATAAGCCGGTATAGGGGATTATTTTCAGACAGGAACTGTGTATGACTTCTGTCTCTGGAGGTATGTCCGCGATTGATTCTAGATCTGTGAGGTTTGAGCAACAAAATCGTACAAGAGCTTCCAAGAAATTGGCTTGGAAATAAATTATATATGAATCAATTTATTTAATTTGAAAGCTACTTCTATCTCAACACGCCTGAGAAGTGTAATATAATACACTGTAATATAATTAGCTACCTATTAATGGACAAAGAAATATCAATGTCTGCTGAATATATTACTACAAAAATACGAAAATTTAATAATTGAAAAATTACTGTACGCGGTTAATAATCAACGTGATCGATGTTTCTAACATTATAAAAAGATGTAAATATAAAACATTTTTCAATATCTATTAAATTGTCATTTACGATTCTATTGCTATATAAATAGAAAAACTTAAGTAACTATTTTTAAAACAAGTGTTGGTTTTTAACAGAACAATGAAAGGTATTAATTCTATATTTAATAATAAATCAAATTAATAGAATATTAATGCTATATCTACTTTGACGGATATGAGCCCGTCAATCTAGTGTGAAAGATCATTATGGCTATTTTGTCCTCCTTAAATACCCACCCCAAAATTACAATTACTCGTTCAGTTAATTCCGAGGTCTCTATTCCTCATCCCGTTAAAGTAATACAATGAAATTTAACAGACAATACAATTCAAGAGTAAGACACTTCCCTCTTACTTTTCCTCATCGTAAATAACTTTGAGACTATCTCTCAGTCTCTCGATTGTCCAAGATGTGACTGGAGAGAACCTCGTTTTGCATTATCGCGCAATCTTGATGTTTTTTCCTTCGAAGGTAGGATTTGAGATGAGAGAGAGAGGGTGGCAGTTTTCCCAAATCCCTCAGAACGTGAGGCTCTTGAAATCCCTCGGTCTAGGTTTGTTTGGACGCGCTTGCGGTGAAGCTTGCACCCTCTCTCTTTACCCATCCCCACGAATCGAGCCAGGGTGGAAGGTGCAGGGAGGACCTTCCAGAGGTAAGGGAGTGGTGAGCATTATAGGAATTGGATTTAAAAGCACTACACTTCGGTGGCGCTACGGAACGAAAACATTTATCATCCGCGAACGCGCCAGATTGTTTGTGTTTCCACCATTCGCGCGAATTGCTTTCACGGTGTGCACGATAAAAATACAAAGAGCCAGGAAATATTGTACAACCGAGAGTTTTTCTTTTCGAAAATATTCCCTTCGATATTTGATACTTCAGTGTTTGCTATTCATAACAATATCTATTTTGGTACGAATGATAGAATAAAGTTTTATAAAGTCTACGCAGACTTGCATGATAAACTTTTTGATTCTGTATCCTTTTACAAAGTATCTTTTTATGTGTATCCTTTTACAAAGATAGGATGAGTTACTATTTTTTCTTCTATGTAGGTATTATAAGGTAGATATAATAATTAATACGAGGTAATAAGACTGTAAATTTTTCACATTTTATCAAACGAGCGAGTGTAAAGGGATATGTTAATCCCACCTCGATGATAAAGTCACCGTAACGGCTTTCAAACGGATGCAAAGAATAAAGGAGAAACGCAATGATAAAAGAGGAAGGCGATGAAAAAACAAGGAAGAGACAGGCTAGGTGGAAGAAGCAGAAGCTTGAGAAAGCAACGTAGAGATAATTTAGCAAGAAAAAATATCGTATTGTGCCTTATGCAGGGGTATTATTATATCCAAGCCGGCATTATCCAGCAAGATGAGGACGGCGAGTGGAGAAACTGATATAGAAGGTTAGAGGGTGGTGGAAGTAGAAAGAGGAACGAAGAGAAGTGAAGAAAGAACTGTGCTTTGTGCTATGCACAATAATCGAGAGAGAACACTCCGCCGCCTGTGACTCTTCCTCCTCGTTGATCATTTCTTCTTGACTGCCAGGATATCTTCGTCCTTTAGATCCTCCTACCTTATTCGAAATGTAGCTCATCGGAAGCACACACCCCTTGGAAGACGGCGACTGAACGAAAAGTAATTGAAACAATTTAAGAAAATATTCGAGGAATCAAATATCCAAAATATTATTTCGAGGAATGTATTTGTTGTGAGAAACATTGCACTCAAGGAATTGTCTTCACATGGAACAATGTCGCCATGGTGAAAACGCTATTCTTCTTTCTGAGATATTGCATTCAAAGTAAACGTAGAATATTAACTTTTGCTATTCATCGATATTCACTAAAAAATGTATTAGAATAATTTTCATCCCTCATTGTATCTCTCAAATAAGTCTCAATAATTATTGTATAGTTGAACGATGAAATCGAGAAAACTAAAATCGTTTTTTAATGCGTGAGACTCTTCCTTTCCATTAATAATTTTTTCTTGACTCCCAGGATATCTTCGTCCCTCTGATTCTCCTACCTTTTTCGAAATGTAGCTCATCGCAGGGACACACCCTTTGGAAGACGGTGACTGAACGAAAAATAATTGAAACAATTTAACGCTATACCTACCGGCGTAAAATCTACTATATTTTAATATATCAAATATGTACTTTGAAAAAAGAGAAATCAAGAGATGGAAAATTGACTGATTCGGTAATCTGTATTTTATAAGATCAACGAGGATCATCTGCTCTACGTCTATCCTATAATCTTGGAGAACATTCGGAAAGAATTGAGGACTAGTCATTTTGACTTGCTCGGTAGTTCTAGTGTTAAGAAAATATTCAAGAATTTAAATATCCAAAATATTCTTCCGAGGAGTGTATCTCTTGTGAGAAACATTTCACTCCAGAAATCGTCTTCGCATGGAACAATATCGCCATGGTGAAAATAGTATTGGGTTGGCAAGAAAGTAATTTCGGTTTTGTAGTGTGAAATGGAACTTAATTTTTTTTAACAAAGAATTTTTTCGATGACCTTTTGCCATCGTTGTGAAAAATTCGTGATTCCGTTTTTATAGAAATACTGGCCCATATCAACAAAAAACAGAACCCAATGCAATTTTAGGCTATCATCGCCATTGAAAGTTTTACCATTCAAAAAGTTTTGCAAGCTGAAAAATAAATGGTAATCTAATGGTGTCAGATCAGGGCTACATGGAGGCTGTGACATCACTTCCCAACCAAGCTTGAATTTTGCAAAAAATAAAAAAGTAAAACATATCAGAGATGTTCGTTTTTCACTCTATGTTAAAATTCTGCTAAACAAACAATTACAAACAAAATAAAGCGCAATAAACCGAAATTACTTTCTTGCTGACCCAATATTCTTCTTTGTGAGATGTTGCACTTAAACTAAACGTAGATATTAAATTTTGCTATTCAGCGATATTCAACAATAAATATATTAGAGCAATTTTTATCCCTTATTGTAACTCTCAAATAAGTCTCAATAATTATTGTTATAATTGAACGATGAAATCGAGCAAACTAAAATCGTTTTTTAATGCATGTGAGTCAATAGATGCTGCCAGTATATGAAACGGATCATTAAAGTGATATTCCGATGAGGAGGTTGGGGGTGTAGGAGGAGGGGTAACATCGAAATAAACGTTACGGCAGACGAAGCATCGTTACAGCGTCGTTATATTAAAATATAGCAATAAGTAAGGTTCCCTCAGTCTGCTCCCTCCTCCTTCGTTCGATGTCAATCAGCCCACTCGTAATACCACCCTCGTGTCCCGTATACTCACGAATTTCCAGGGGTGAAGACGGAATACTCATGATATTTCCTGTGAAACAGAAAAAAATCTCTCCAAGGCGAGGTAGGCAGAATTATGAAAACAATTATTCATTCACGAGATAAAGGAATGAAATATAATTAATAATTATTTATCAAGTTTTTTTTATTGAGTTTAATTATTTCTTGAGGAAATTAAGCTACCTGAGCGTTGGTAATTTTTAATTTAAGTAATTCCTGTGCATTATCAGGGTAGGTAAAAGTTGTAGTAAATAATTTATTTCATTGTCCTATTTAACAAAAGGAAATATTGTTAGAATATTTGTCAGAAAGTGATGTGTATACAATTAACAGATAAATATTTTATCTCTGTTGACTGTAACTGTTTGTCGTTGCAAATGATTATTGCGGAAGTACATATACTTCGCTACAATCAATATTGTTGAGGAAACCGTATACACTTTCGTTTGATCATTTGAAAAGGCGAATTCACGGTGCAAAGCTTAACACTTCCCCGCGAAATCTGAGTATGCCATTAAAAGAAACAGTATACGAATTTATAAATAACGCGGATATAACTTCGTATCATTTTGTATAAACAGTTTAAATTCAACGGCTTCTCCACATGAGTGTTAGAAAAAAGAACTTTCCAAATGGCGCAAGACACTATTTTTCCACCCTCCCGTTGGCTCATCGCGTCTGTTTTATGCTTTTAAAAATTTACACGTCGAAGCTTTATATCAAAAGCAGAGAGCAATAAATCCAAATAATATTTCATCGGCCCAGTAGATACTTCTACCTAAATAAAATATTACAAAGGAAAAAAATAATGTCTAACAATTTGTTTTAGTATAATAGTAGAATAAAGAAAAATTATAAACTCTGTTCCACATAGTCGCAATGTAAGTTTTCCATGTGGTTACGTGCCATGCAACTTTATATTCCATAAATTTAAACAATTAAATTTCGCAGGAATTTAGTCTGAAAGAATATTAAGAATTTTTATAAAATTTATTGTTCTCTTATTATTGCTTTTCTTTGGCTGCAGAGTATTTACAAGCATTTTTTCTGTAAAAAGAAATATCGGAATGGCAGACAGTCATCCCCCACTTGACTTGGCAAAATGGTTTTCGAGTTACCAGAAATCCACCGATAGGTACGTCAATTAAATTTGAAGCCTCCCTTTAAAATCTGAATGAAACACATCCGCGCATAGAAACAGGAATAAAACCTTTAAAGAATGGTAGGTTAGTGTAAAAAGTATTATTAAAAATTTTATGTCGCTTTTTTTCATTTTCCGCAGATCTCTAAACAGTGACAGATTAGTATAGGAAAGTTTTTCCTTTTCTATTCTAACGCAAGTGTTAAGTATTAAGAAATAGAGAGAAAAGGAGAAACGATATTAGGTGGAAAATCAGAACGGTTGAATGACACGGTGAAACCTGTTATCCCAGGTCAGGAACTAATTACTTGATTACGTAATTGCTTTCCCGCTCCGACAATCACCCTCCCACAACCCGTCGCGGCCGGTAAACCCCCCGCTGTTTCACCCCCAACCGCGTGATCCTCACCCTGAAAATCTTCCCGAAAGAACAAGCCTATTAATCTTAAATTAATTTCGTTATTCCAACGTGATGTACCGTTAAAACTTTCTTTTGTCATTGTAGCACTGATATTTCCATTCTAATGCTACATCAAGATATGCTTTTGAAATATGATATAATAATCTACTTATAAAAGATGAAGTAAAATTTCATAGGATTTAATTGACTTTTCCAAGATATTTCAATTCTATCGATTGATATTTCACAAAAGTTTAAATTTCATCCCTTATTTTACAAGTTAAACATGGTAATATCACAAAATTGAATTTCCGTATTTTACTCCGGCAGGAGAAAAATTTAAATATATTTTTCGTAGTAGTGAATATGGTGCAATTACAAGAAAATTACTAAGGAATAACTAAAAGTGGAAATAGATCAGAAAAATAAATTTCTTACGCATACTACATCAATCATTTGCTGTACCAATCATTAGAAAGGAGAGAATGTCGAAAGCTTGGCAAACGAGCGAAGAAAGTGAAAACGCAGCTGCAAGGTGTTTCACCCGGGAAAATCAAGATCAAACAGGAGTAGTTAAATTACACAGACTTTTGCGGCAAAAAAAAAAAAAAACTGAAGAAGTTGTCTAAATCGAGGTACACGCGAAACAACGTTCCAGCATCGTTTCGCACACCCTCACTCCCTTTCTGCGCATTCCATAGATGGTAGCCACGTAAGAGGTTGTATTTATACATAACCAACTTTCTACGGAGTTTGTCGTAGTAGCGGCAGAAAAGGAGGGGAATTCGGAGGGTTGCATGGGGGTGTGTTGCTCTATCTGACGTCGCTCATGGAGCTCGTTAGCGTTGCCTATGGCAACACCCTTACTTCGCAGAGCCGCACTCCCCAACCACCAAACCACCCCCCGTCTTGCAAGTGGAGTATGGGGTGGGGTATGAGAAAGGAGGAAAAAAAAACGTCATGTCGGGCGCATGCGTTCTCGATTCAACGTTCGCCATCGCGTCATGTGTGCGCGATCCTGGCCGAGGGTGAGGACGAATGGGGGAGGGCATGACACAAAGAAAAATTCGGGGGTGTCTGGAGCGGAGGAGAAGGATTGAAAAAAAGTCGGAACGGTTTTTTAACCCGACGTTCTCGGCCAAACACTTCGAGTTTTTTTCAGACGTTGCTGATGTTGAGAGTCGTAAATGTGGATGCATGCGTTCGTGTCTCCATAGAAGGGTAAGAATAATTGTATAACGTCAGAAAAACTTCTTAAATATATTTAACACTAGATTTACGGGCATGAAGTCTATTACAGTGCAATAAGGATTAAATAAGGATTTTGGAAATACAAGTATCATGCAACAAAGAATTTGATCAGTTAAGTAATTTGTATATTACAAGATCCATATGAAATGTCTTCTGTACTACGTCTCTATAAAGGGAGGCGTTTCTAGAAAGGCAAGAATCTGTCAATTTAACCTAATGTTAAGTCGAGTGAAATTAAAAATAATGAGCTACGAATTAATAAGGATTGTTTATATGGTGAAGGCGAAATGTGACCTTTTCAAATTAAGGAAAATGAGGATTGAATATAAAATTGGTACAACTGTGAATGTCTATGGGAAAGGAGGTAGTTTAAAAAATTGTACGATTCGTTTAAATTGAATGAACTGAAACTTTCGATCGGCCAGTACCTTACCGGAGAGAAACTTTGTTTAGTCTGTTAGACAAAGCTCAAAATCGATGACTTCAAACGAGAAACAACCGTGTATTTCCGCGCCACTGAACAAATACGTTTTTTTTTTTTTTTAAATTAAATTGCGACGCGAGGATCTCATCCGGAAGTGCCTCGTTTCCCTTCAACGAGTATTTCAATTCGATACTCCGGCATGCCAATTTCATTCGACGAGTAAAACGTCCGAATGTCAGAGAGGAAAAGAGGGACATTGGAATTAATAACAAAGTACTATCTTATTGCGTTCGGAGATAAGAACGACGATATTAATAATGGCATTCGTAGCTCTTGCACCGCGGTAAATTTCATTAAAGAGTACGTATAACGCGGTGGACAAGAGGTACACGAAGAACGAGAGAAAATACGAGATGAAGAACGCAGGATGGAAGGAAACGATGAAAAGAGTCGAAAGAGAAAGTAGAGAAATAGAGAAGAGAGAAAAGAGTATAGGCGTAGAGGGTGGGAGAGGGTGAAAGTGGAGAAAGATAGAGATCGAGGGAACCGCTGCGTAAGCTCAAGCCAGATCCGCTTAGGGGATGTAATTAAAATCGGAAAAATGTGTTTAATGAATATTCATTTGTGCCTCGATCTGCTGATATTAAACGGGCTTGGCTTGGCTCGCTTCGAATATTGCCATTCGCCCCCTGTGCCGACGGCACGCGGCGATTGAAAAAAGTAAAAAGAAAAAAAAAATGAAAAAGAGAGGAGAAAGGAAAAGAGGAAGTCGCGAGGTGGCTGCGGTGATCCGAAGCCAACCAGCATTGTTTCTCCTTCTTTTTTATTCTATCTTGCTCGACAATATTTCTGTGCGGCCTCCCTAAAATCTATCGGGTGGTCGGGAAAATATGGTACGCGGCCGGACGCGTCGCGACGCGATAAAAATTCACGAAGCTTGAAAAACGGCCGGTCCGTACGATTTGGCATTTATGCCCGGGGACTGAAACTGCGTTATCTCGCATTTTATGAGATTTATGAGAAGGAATATCAAAATAATTGGATATCGAGAGAATTTGTTAGTTCATAAACAATTTGCATCGAACTCTTTCGTTGAATTGCTGGTATTATTTTTTTCCGAGATATTTCTACATCAATAAATCAAGTTTCAAGGAATATGGAAGTGATGATTGATTTGTTAGTTTGGGAATTAAACAGTGACAATCAATAGTTGTATTTTTCGTTTTAGGAATCAAAATAGCGTAAAATTTAATTTCCGAATTGTATTCAGGCAGATGAAGATTTAAGGAGCATACCGAAGATTTAATTCTTCGGATTTTAATATTCCTTACTCCCTAAAGTATCCTGAAACCCCTCCTCCCAAGACAAAGAGAACTTATTTCTTTGATCTTCACTACAGTACTAGGAGAACATTCGGGCAGTGAGCTTTGAACCGACTTCGACATTTCAATCGTATCCTGGATTTCCCAATACGTAGTAAAAGGTAATATGAAAGTTTCTTATATCGCAGAAGTCACAGTTAAAAGTCGAATCATCGAAGATTATTTGGTAGAAAATAACAAATATCACCATAAAATAATTTCCATCGTATCATAGACTTCCCGATACATAATAAAAGGTAACATAAAAGTTTTTTGTATCGCAGAAGTCACAATTAAAAGTCGAAACGTCTGAGATTATATGGTCCTAATGACAAATATCACCATAAAATAATTTCCATCGTATCATAGACTTCCCAATACATAATAAAAGGTAACATAAAAGTTTCTTGTATCGCAGAAGTCAAAATTAAAAGTCGAAACGTCTGAGATTATATGGTCCTAATTACAAATATCACCATAAAATAATTTC
Source organism: Cerceris rybyensis (assembly GCA_910591515.1). Classification (NCBI taxonomy): domain Eukaryota; kingdom Metazoa; phylum Arthropoda; class Insecta; order Hymenoptera; family Crabronidae; genus Cerceris; species Cerceris rybyensis. Next base: position 22,422,499 of record OU342790.1, read on the forward strand.
CTTCAAACGGAAATAAAATTTAACTATTACCGGAGCACACAAACACATATGACAAATCGAAGTAATAAAATGTTAAACATTTTCTACATACAATTCAAGAATATCAATCTAGCTTGAAATAATCTGAGAACATTCTATCTAAATATTGAAAACTTTTGTAATATTCATCCTGACGAAACCTTTCTTTGATCTTCATTAATAACACGCGAGTGAAGCGCACGAGCACCGAGCTTCGAGTTTCCCCTGGGATTCGAGGTATATCTCCAATTTTTCTCGGGACAACGAGGTCGTGCGAAAGCGTCTCACGTAGAAAATCCACCATCCCATCTTACGTACGATCATTCTTCCCTTCCTACCCTTTTCCTTCGCGACGTTTCATTTCCAGGGGCGGCGCGATTTCGGGCGCATAAATCGCCAGAAGCCAGGAACAGAAAACATTCGCGACCGCCTTCTTCTTCTTCTTCGTCTTGTACTTCTTGGTCTTTTTCGAGGGGCTCTATCCACCCTTGTCCCGCTTTCCTTGCCCAGGGGGTGCTACAGCCGGAGATGGGTGAAACTTTCGAACGAATTTGCATGTCGCTCTCCTAACGATTTCCTTCTTCGAGGAGAAGACTCGGGCTCCATCTCGTTCATCGATAAAAGAAATGACGTTGAATAAAGTCCCCCTTCGTTTCTATGCAAGATACTCGTGATAGTGCCGCGAGAATCGTCCTAAATATACTTCACGAGGTTTTGCTTCACGCAAATATCGTTGCATGAGAAATCAGAAAAATGACGATGCTTTGTAGAAGAGAATGAAAGCCGGTTCTTCTCGTTTTAAATGTATGCATAACGTAATATCCATCAGGAAGTCGCGTAATAACGAAACAAAGAAGATATAAACTCCCGTTGCACCACGGAAACGACGGATGTTCTACTCGTTTTTCAGTTATTCTTGCCCTACTTGCCGTGACAAAAAGGAAAATGGAACTGTGTGACTCGTTTATAATCCAACGGTGAATTTTAAAATAATTTTCTACCTTTCCGTAGATTTCGATGTGGCATTCTAACACGTCCTATTATCACATGAGAATTTCGGGCAAACTGGCAAAAACCTACCTTAAAGCTCATTAGAAACGAAGATTTATCAAACTATCTATGTTGATTACGTCGTTGCATAAGTAACTAACAGAGACAATACAAAGAATTAAAAATGAAATGTTCAAATTCTATAATTACGTCTTTGCACAGAAGACCTCCGCCGTACTAAAAACATACGACAAATTTATCAGTACCTGATCAAGAACATACAATCAAAATCAGCAACAAATTGCTCTATCTCCCCGATGAGAGGTAAAACTCACCCACCATACAGACACTTCGTATTATCACATGAGAATTTCACGCAAACTGGCAAAAACCTACCTTAAAGCTCATTAGAAACAAAGATTTATCAAACAATCTGTACTGATTACATCATTGTATAAGTAACTAACAGAGACAATACAAAGAATTAAAAATGAAATGTTTAAATTCCATAATTACGTCTTTGCACAAAAGACCTCCGCCGTACTAAAAACATGTGACAATTTTATTAGTACCTGATCAAGAACATACAATAAAAATCAACAACAAATTGCTCTATCTCGCCGATGAGAGGTAAAACCCACCCACCATACAGACACTTCCTATTATCACATGAGAATTTCAGGCAAACTGGCAAAATCTATCCAAACGCTCAATTAAAAACGAAGATTTTGCAAACAATCTGTACTGATTACATCATTGTATAAGTAACTAACAGAGACAATACAAAGAATTAAAAATGAAATGTTCAAATTCTATAATTACGTCTTTGCACAAAAGACCTCCGCCGTATTGAAAATATAGGACAAATTTATCAGTACCTGATCAAGAACATACAATAAAAATCAACAACAAATTGCTCTATCTCGCCGATGAGAGGTAAAACCCACCCACCATACAGACACTTCCTATTATCACATGAGAATTTCAGGCAAACTGGCAAAGACCTACCTTAAAGCTCATTAGAAACGAAGATTTATCAAACTATCTATGTTGATTACATCGTTGCATAAGTATCTAACAAAGACAATACAAAGCATTAAAAATGAAATGTTCAAATTCCATAATTACGTCTTTGCACAGAAGACCTCCGCCGTACTAAAAACATGCGACAAATTTATCAGTACCTGATCAAGAACATACCATAAAAATCAACAACAAATTGCTCTATCTCCCCGATGAGAGGCAAAACCCACCCACCATGCAGACACGACTCGCGTTTTCTCTTTTTCCTCCTTTCTTTTACCGATCTCCCCTCCAAATCCCCTCTAGGTGCGTTTATCTTCCATACCCTATTGATCCGTAAGTGATGGTGCTCCGGAAGGTGGAGGGTGTCCCCTGACGGGGGTGGATCGGTTGCGGGGATGGGTAAGGGGGTGCGGTAGGTGGTTTCTACCGTGAAGGGAACGGAGGTTTGACTCGCGCTCGTACGATTAGATCGGGAAGAAGAGAGGAAGAAAGAGAGATCCGGAGAGGCCCTAAAAAACGGGCTCGCGGAATGAAATAATAATATTAAGATGGATAGGGGCGAGGGTGCAGGTTCTTCTGTAGGTGACGAGGGAGGAGAGGACGAAAGGGATGGTCGACGGAAGCTGACAGTGACGCAAGAAGCTTTTTCATCATTTTCAAACCGCTCTGGCCTAACCTCACCCTTGGAAACGGCCCCGAGCAAATCCATACGCGCCTATACTTCCTTTCTGTTCCTCCCGTTTTTTTTTTTCTTTTACTCTTTCTCCCTTTCTACCTTTCTCTTGCTCTTTCTTACCGGAGACGTTCTCTTGTGTCGCGGGGGATGAAAGCTCGCCGATCCAGGTGGGTTCACTCCCTACGAATAACTTACATATTTAATATTGGCAATGTTTTTACGACATGGAATAGAAATATTTTTCTGCACTGATCGATTTTTTTCGGTGATAATGAATATTAAAATGGTGATGTTTTTTTCTGGATGTACGACAATGGAATATTATATTAAATCAAGAAAATTTTTTTTTACGAAAGTCTCAACGTAAATATAATAGTTTACTTTATAGCACCGTTTGAGTACTTATTATTACTTATTATTGAGTACTTATTATAGTACTATTTGAAGTTGAAGGTAAAAGATTTTATTTTTTTTGTACGAAAGTCTCAACATAAATATTGTAGTTTGCTTTATAGTACTATTTGAGTACTTATTATAGTACTATTTGAAGTTCAAGATAGAAGATTTCATTTTGTTTGTACGAAAGTCTCAATGTAAACAGTTTACTTTATAGTACTAATTGAGTACTTATTATTACCTATTACTGAGTATTTACTATAGTATTATTTGAAGTTCAAGATAGAAAATTTTATTTTTGTTAACTTGACTGTACTTTCGGCCACATTTTTGTCGTCATGGACTGTGTAATTCTTTTTCTTCTTTTTTTTTATATTAATATTTCCTATTGATATGACTCAGAGTTTGCAGGAGAATAATATTCCACTTTTATGATCCGAAAGTAAATTTTAAGAGTACAGTTCGTTACGGTGGAACGTGTAACGAGAAATTAAATACAGTATAAACATGGAAACCGCAGTTTTTATAGCTTATAATCTCTCTCTATTTTTCCCTGGATTAACCGTACGTAAAAACAACCTCCGGGGAGAACCCGTATAAAAACTCACTTAGACATTCGTTATGTCCCGACCATCCTCACGTTTATTTATGAAGCAGCAAAACGGACGTTTTTCAATACTAAAGAAAAACAACAAAATTACGAGCAGCTTGTCACATACTGAGCGATCAGAGAGCTGGTACGAAAAATGTACAAGACTTTTAACAGAGTCACATATAAATGATCATAGTTTTCTGTGACACTCTCGCATTATTTTCGGACGAAACAAATTGGATCTGCAATTACTATGTTAATCTGACGATCTATTGTATATGCCAATAAAATAGAAAAGTTTCAGTGTGCACAAGGAAAAGGAATTTACTTCTATCAATATAAAATATCAGCTACTAATTGCTAATTTATAATATATCAGAAATGATAAATGTCATAGAACATATACTTCACTTTGTACAACTCATTTTGCCTCTTATACACAGAAACTAATTATTGACATTAATTTAATTCATAAATGTCATAATAATCAGATAAATATATACACGAAATAATACGATAAAATGTATTTTTTTGATGTACGGATATTAAAATCAAATATTAACAGAATGAAATAATTCAATTTACAAATTATTTGCAAAGTTTCCTCCATGATACCAGTATAAGAGTAAAAATTTGTTATTTTATTCCACCACCATGTCTTTCGTACTATACAACCATATTGAAACGTATAACCACCCTATGTGCGTTCGCGCCGTGTGTGCAGGGGTGGATATCTGGATATGCCCCAATGCTCCACATCCCCATAATACTACAACCATGAACGTAAAAGCGGCCATCTTTGTGAAACACCCACTGCGAGGAAATCACATTAAACACGTACGAATCATAAGTGATCAGTGATCACCACCGATCGAATTTCTACAGAATTATTGCACTGCTTTCGCCTTTCACGTTAATCTCATCAAGAAACATTCCATTTTGCGGATTAAAATTACCAAACACTTTTGATAACGTAAATTCTTCTTAGTTTAGTGATAATCAGAGACGAACGGGTTAACCGAGCGCGAGTTAGTCGAAAACTGGTTGCTTCAGATTCAAGGTGGAAGCGAGGATCCATTGGACGAGGAGCATGCAAATATAACAAGAGGGGAGGAGGGGGGTGAGATTATTCCGGTTCTCGATTCTCAGGATCCCACGAATCCTGCTTCCTTTCTGGCTCGAGTATCCTTCCAGGCCTCAATGAATCACGTGGAACGTCAAAAGCACGCAAAAAATCATTTGTGAATCTAAGGTCAGACTATTCTATTGAGAACATTCTACATCCGACGTCTTGTATTTCGACGTTGAATGTAAGATCTTACGAGTACGTTTAATTCCACGATCTAACAATAACTTTAACAAGTCAACCGACAGAATATACTAAATCACTAAAACTATTTTAGCACTTTAATAATTTACGAATTAGTTATTTATTATAAAAGATTCGATTGGTAAAATATTCATGTAAAATTATCAGCATTGACACTTGAAATTTGTCACATTATCAACACGTTGACTGTCATGGGGGCCACTGTGACCGGCGCCATTGTATTCAATGAAATTTCATGTAACTTTTAAACTGGAATATTTATGAATTTTTTATCGTACTGAATCTGTAAATATTAGTATTAAAAAGATAAAAATTTGCTGAATATCTGTGTATAACTACCTTTTAAATTCCTGCTTTACAAAGATGTGATTTTAATAGAAAAAGTTTCACTTCAGTAGAAATGATGAAATGAGCAAAATACCGGTGGCGTTCAACTTGTTAAAGAATAAGTTTGTAATAATAAACATTACTAAAAAGTATGGTGTAAAATAGACACAAATCGCAAGACCTCACATAAAACGATATAAGTACTCAACGTAAAGGAGAATCATGAGCATCTTCATCGCGACGAAAGATGTATCGCACTGCAAAGAACAAAAGATTGCGAAGAGGAACGAAGAAACAAGCGGAAACACGGCTCGAATACGCGCGGATGACTGAAAGTATTGGAGCAGGTTTGAAAGCATAGGGCCCCCACTAGTCCCCTTTCCTCCTCCCCTCCTCCTCCTCCTCCTCCTTCTCGGGTGCCCTGCCTCTTGGATTCATGCCCAGTTTTTATTGCAACGCTTTGTTCTAGTCCCACGGCGCGACCCCTTACGCATACATCGCATCACAATGTGTCGTTTTTTCTTGTTCCGGGGCCTGTTCGCGTAATGGGCCCTTTGCACAGCCACCTTGAGGGCTCTGTCTTTTGCAGGGTCGTGATTTAAGGGCGCATCTGCTCCAGTTCATTTCAGTTTGCATCCTTTTCCTTATTAGAGACACAGAACGTTATGAATTTGTAGTAATTCAATGTATGATCTGAACTAATTTCATTGGTATTTTCTGAATATTTATTTTTACTGTGGCCGGTCATTTGAAAATTACATTTTTTAAAATTAATTGCACGAGATTGTAAATTCAAAATAGTAAATACTGTAGAAAATAATCTGTTGTTAATAATACAATAAATTACGATAAAATACAAAAAAGTAATTATAAGGTGCCTGATATAATTGTGTTTATTTAAATGTTGTTACGGTATTAATGAAAGTATGTTGTTTTGCACCGAGTATAATTATTTTATAATCCTTGTACTATTTGAAATTTTCGACTGACGAATAGATATGTAAGTACCGCCTGTGTAACATATAAAATAAGGTGAGAATTTTTTATAAAAATGGACACTATTTTCTTGAAAAATTTAAAGTAAATGGAAGTCCAATATTTGATTTCGAATTTAAATTACGTATATTATAACAGATCATCGGGGAAGGTGAGAAATCAGCTACGACCCTGTGCCCTTGTTATTTCATTTGCATACTAACTCACGCCCGTGCCTGAGAATCTAAACCCAAAACTACAACGTCTACGAAACAAGAACGGAAGACGGGACCCTTCCTACGAATTATACGACTTCACCCTTCTCTCGCTTTCTCGTTAAATTCCATTTTTTTCTTCATGGCACACACGGATGTACATAGAAGCATCGTTTTTCATATGCGGGTCTGATAATTCGTGCGAGATCACGTCGCTACCGTGATCCGCCGAATAAGAGGACCAGCATCGTTCTTTGAACGAACCAGTGCCCAAAACGAGGGTACAGGAAATCCAGAGATAAATGGTACGATATAATTTTAATATCAGCCATATATCACATCAGCTTTGCATGTAATTCATACAATACAGCGTTAATAATTTCAAAATGATAAATAAAATAACTCTAATAATATTAAAATTCTCTGTAACTTACAAAAACAATTAAACATTTTAAAGAACCATCTTATAATTATCACTTGATATTCTCAATGAAAAGAGTAAGTGAGTGGTAGATTAAAGGCATAACGTATCAGCAGCGATAAAAAAATATAAAGAAAAGTGCTACTACTAATCTACGGTCAAGTATTTATCAAGTTGCAATTACCCCGAGACCGAGCGGCTGGATATTTAGCATACTAAAGAAGCCACCCGCGGGGCCTTCGACGCCACAGAGTATTCAGTTTAAACGAGTTCGAGAACGAAGTATTAAGGGTACTACGAAAGAAAAAAAAACTAAGTTAATTGGGCGAGTCGAATCGATGGAACGTTAATAAACGTTACACCGACGAATCGAAACCGAAATCGCCTTTCGGCTGGTAAAGCGAATACCAGAAAATGAAGAGAGGAAACGCCGAATGGTACAGTAAAGTCTAAATCATTCCTGTCGTGTCACGAGGAAAGGAGAAAGGGGTGGAGAAATTAAACCTCCACCCCTTTCGTCCAGTCGAGCCGTAGCTACCCTCGATCAAGGATAATTGCATTAATTTATTCCCGATCCGCCGCAGAAATTCCAGATCCTTCGAGCTAATTACGTTATTAAACGACCGCGTAGCTCTTACTTCCTCGGGATTACGTCTCTCGATAGAATTCCTCGAGAAGTAAAGCTACCACCGTCTCGACTTCTTTCTTGGCACTGTTAAATCGCAATTTGTACGAATCAGAGCCAAGGAAATGCACGACGATGAGGGAAAAAGTCGAGAGTTCTTAAAAAATTATTACTACCAACCCCGAAGGAAGGTCTCTTTCTCTCGGAATCGATGAAGGTAAATGACAAAGGGTGAAACTTCGTTGAAACGTTCATGGAAAAAATTGTCGATTGTTCGTAATTACTGAGATCGCCGTGGAGTTCCTGTCTATTGATACGATGAATTAATCAGACAGCATGGGATTATTTCCCCTTCGGTAGGGAGAAAAAGAACTTCTATTTTACATCTATGCCAGCGTGTCTTGGAATAGTTTAAAACAGCCGATGCACAGGCAGCGTAATATTTGCATAATGCCCTGATTTAAAACGGACAATGAGATTCGTCTTGTTCGTTTCGTTCATCCCGAAGACACCGACCCCCCTTGCCTCGGTAGCTGCATGAAATTTATAATTAGTAGGGTACTGGTTTTATGTAAATGTTTGCAATAATAACTACGACATACACACCGTATCGTGTTACTCGTGTCTTATCTCGTTAAATATTCTCAGCTAACCGTCATGGAGATTTTATGGTAACTCCGCTACTAAGGACGGTACGTTTTATGATACCTCCTTCGAATTGTCCGATAAAATTAATCGTAAATTTCCCTAACGATAAATCGTACTACTTTTTTATTTAACAATTCAACTACTAGCCTTGTTTAATGGTTGCAATTAAATTGATCAAACCCCGTTTACTGTTTTTTTTCCCCAATAAGTAGTATTCTATATTATAATTTTTGTTAACAGTAAATAAAAAGGTTGCCGGAAGTGTAACTGCATTGGTAACGCGACAGATATCCCGTATTCAATTATGAAATTAAAGCAAGGTAAAAAAAAGGAACCCCGAGTAAGACGAATAAAAGAAAACAAGAAAGGAACGTATATCGGTACGAAAGAGCCCCACGGAATTCCTAATGAAGCGTGCGAACTTCAACCCGTTTCCTAGGCGTAACCTAATTAAGTTTCGAACGTGTATGCAAATTTTCGCTCAGCGGGACACGTAGAGGTAAAACCAGCTTCCCTTCCTTCCATTCACCATCTTTCCTCTACCTTTCGAGTAGGGAAACATTTGTACGACAATTTTGCATAGGACACATTCACAGTTGTCGTCGGATCAACCGTTAATTAATTAGCTTTCCAGTACAAGGGTTCGATGTGAATTTCACTGTAAGATTAAACTCTTCACCGGTAGAAATGAATTGCAATTTGCTTTGAATTTCGATGTAAGAATCATTCTTATTGAATCAACGATGGAAAGTACAATGTTCAATCGCATTTGAAACAAGTCTACTAAAATCTTAGTAAAAATTATATATACCTCAGAAACGTGTTGATTCTTTGCTTTGATGTCCGACTTCGATTTTTACGAGGCTTTGCAAGACGATAGCATGTAGGTCTCTAATGACATGTGTAAATAGTAGCCGTAGTTATGCAGTAGTTTTAAAGATATAAGCGATTAAAGTTCGTACCTGTTTGTATACCATAAATGTGAATCTGGTTACAACAGCTGTGGTGGCGCAGTGACTGCGGTTTAAGGCTCACGAGCCGAACATCTTACAGTATATGAAGAGGTATGAACTTTAATCGCTTATATCTTTAAAACTATTGCATAACTACGGCTAATATTTTACACATATCATTAGGGACCTACATGCTATCGTCTTATAAAGCCTCGTTAAAATCGAAGTCAGACAGTTGGGGTCCTCTCCTTGTAAGGGTTAATACCACTGTGAGAATGAATTACCAAGCAGCCCGTAAAAAGAGAGCTATTTGGTGATCCAGGATGTCGTATTTGAAAGTATTATAAGGGCACTAATTGGTGGAAATAGTTTAACTCGATCACGGAGTACTGGTTACTCGTCGGTGGTCGCGGGGGAACTGATAGCGAAATGAGGCGAACATCGAAATAAGTTATTGTTAAGATTCGCGAGAAGGTCACAATTGTCGAGTTTTACCAATCCAGTTTTAACAATACGTTAAAGTAATTGTATTTCGTGGCCAGAGAAGTGGAAATAACTGCTCTCGTTGCTCACATAATTAATCTTAAAAATTTTAATAGAACTGAACGATATTATTTATTTATATAGTAAAATGTTAGAAATATAGTGTTTTGTTTAATATTGCGTTATTGTCGAAAAGTAAATCATAAACATAAAATGTCTTTGTAAAGAAAGCTACATATAATAATAGGTAAAGTAATAAACTAACTCGTGAAGAATAAATGCATGTTTATAAAACAAATGGTAATAGCAAGATGTCTGCTGTATCGTCTCGTACCATTATAATTTTTCCTGGATATTTATTTTTTTGCATAATTTGATTTAAAAACCCTCCCGAATATAACGTTGCATATTACTTTAATGTAATAACCGTACAAACATTTTTAAATAATGGTTAAAGGGGAAATGGCACCCAAATTGGCCTAAAATTGGATGTTTTCCAACGCACCTTAAAGAGCAGATGCTCGAGAGACATTCTAATATTAGGAGGCGATAGACAAGATATTTTTTGAGGAAAACATAATTGAAAGTTGCAACACAAATTTTGTTTTCGGTTGAGAAAGTACAATATCTCTCTCACCCGTTTGCTTTACAAGTATATTTCTTATTTACGAGTTATTTTATAATAATAATGCTGCATGATAGAAACAAGTATAAAATAATCATATAAATAAAATTGAATCATAAAAATAAGCAATATTGTTCAATTGCATTTTTAATTTTAAGATTATACAATTTATTAAATATAGAAATGCTTGTTACAAAAAACTCTACATCATAAGGACAAACGGTTTAATTGTTTGAATTCTGGTTCAGTAGCTTGCAATGAGGGCATGCGTACGACTCCTAAGCTACTACTTAATTAGAATTCAGTTACTACAAGTATGTCTAAGAAAGAATTTGACATTTTGTGCAATTGAGAGAATTTCCCAGGTGTAGAATACAATGTGAAAAAGGTAGACTTGTCACGTTAATAGCCTCTTTAACTTGGAGGGTGGTGCATCAAAGTGCAACCTGCGTGACCCACGGTGCAGCTGAATGCACCATGTATCGACAATGGTTCGATGGGGCTGAATATCTATTGATTTGAGGGACCACCCCTCAAAATCACCTCGATATATAGACGTATACCTGCTGTAACCCCAAATATGTTCCTGCTACCTGCGAATACGCGGCAAATTGTCCTATTTTGTGAGCCACGTGCCGCGAGTCAGGTTCGTCTATGATATTAGCCTACCTATCGATGTTCTTTTCCTTTTTGAGAATTGATACCGATAACTGGTGTTTTCAATGACATGATATCAAAATAACCTCGACAGATTACTGATCTCTTATTAATTAGTCGAGAATTTTTTCCTTGGTCTGGAGAACTGAAAGTAATTATAGTAAATGATACGGAACGGAATGATATTTCAAGGTATTTTATAATTAGGTATTGTACATAACAAATATTTAATGTGAGTATTATTCCTACTTATTACTGTTGCCGATTTTAGACAATCAACGTTAAGAATTTTGAAGTTAAATTAACCTTTTGCACTCCGTTGTCGCTGCAATGGCGACATTGTAATAGAAGCTGATAACTCCGTTGTTACGCTAATCCATTGTATTTTTACATTTTTTTCATATTGTAAAACATGGTTTTAAACTGTATATACCTACTTTTTTAACACGTTGAACGACATCGGTATTTCGCTAGTTTCATAATTTCTGCTGAAGTGAAACTTTTTCTATAAAATTCACATCTTTATAAAGCAGAAAGTTTAAAGACACTGATTGATAAGTAAGCTCGGTAAACCTCTATATTTTTAACGCTAATATTTAATTACTCATTATGTTAGAAAATTCATAAATATTGCAATTTATAAATCACATTAAATTTTATTAAATGTCAAAATGACTTGTACACAATTTTTTTCAAAAATTTTCCAAGTTCATCGAAGAGCCATAGAACAAAAATTCTGCGTCCATCACCAAAGGCATAAATCACTGATTTGATCATCCTTTCTACTACTCGATTCCTTCTTTTTCAAAGTACTTATTTAATATATTGAAATATGATAGATTTAACGCCGGTAATTCTAGTGTTAATAGTCGTAGAATAGCTAGCAGCTCATAGTAAAAATTACTCGGAGTGCAAAGTGTTAATTATTCCATTTTAACCAATAATAATCTTGTTTTTAACATATCTGTAGCTATCTCTTTCCTATTTAAGTACTTCGTATTTAAAATGTCGTTGAACATAGAATAAGTTAATTCTCAACTATTTTATTACATCTAGAAACGAGAACTCAGAAGAGAACTATATTCTTCTTTTGCGCTCGTTCTTATTTCAAGTATGAATGCATAAATTAAGAAAATAAAAAAAAATTCATTATTATCTTGCTATTTTTCACAGGCAACAGTATGCATGAAAATATTATAATTACAAAGCAAAAGGTTGAATATAAAAGGGTATGTGTTTTAAATATCCCGAATGAGCTTTTACCTTCGATCACACGCATGATCGCAGCTCGATCCACATCCATTAAAAATTGGTAACTCGATATCGGTCCATTGTCCTAACATACTCAACGCATACGTCTAAAAAGTTTGCTTAGTAATGCAGCAATAAGAGCCGGTTTCGGTTCGAAGAAAGCGATACATTTAATATGCAGGACCGCTAAACAATGCCTCTCATAGACCGTCACGTAACCAACGTTCGTGAATACACACGATTCGATGTTACATTACATATTTCCATGCCGGAATGTGAAAAATGGTGATACGCTATAAATACACCCCTTTATACAATATGGTGCCTTCTCATGCAAGTATTACGTTTATCGTACATTATCTGCAATTAATCTCCGCTATTCCTATATTTCCAAGTAAACAATCATTTGTCAAATGTACCTGATAAAACAAATACTACTAATACTTCACATAATCTATGATATGTCCTGATAACAATAATGAAGGAATATTATCAGTATATTCAATTTCATACTTTCATTCCTCGCTGCCCTAGTATCACAAAAATATTGATTTAAGATTTTATTCAAATACTTGAAAAATAATGTTTAAGCCACACTTTTTAATATTTCTGTATGTAAAACAAATAATTGGTAAACATTTGAAAAAATTTCTTTCAGAATCAAAAATAAATATTTTATATATAAGTAGTTAAATATTAACAAAAGATTCAATGTCTTTTTAATATTAGATATTCTATATGTATTCCACATTTTGTGCTACTAGGGTGATTATTCTCTCGTAACTTTAACACTAAACCTACCAAGCCGGTCAAAATGACCGGTTTCCAATTTTTTCTAAAAATTCCCTAAATTAATAGGGGAGCCATGAAGCAAAAATTCCACTTCTATCTTATAAAACGTAAATTAGTTAATTAATCATCGCTTTCGCCTCTTGATTCTTCTTTCGCCAAAACACTTATTCGGTGTATTTAGATATGAGTAAATATAACGCCGGTAGTTTTAGTGTTAATACCGATATTGTCTACAATATTCCTATTTTCTTAATGACTCTAATGTAAAATTAAAAGCAACATTGTTCAAACGAATATTCAAATGCCGTTGAAGATATCGATTACAATGAGAAAGGCCCAAACGCAAAGTGTGAGACAGAAAACGAAGGAAGGCCCCCTCGTATCCCGGATACGTTCCTGTCCTGTCAGTCGTATGTCAACCCTCGTTGTTTTTTTGCCGCGCTCTTAATAATTGATCATCTGATTACGATACATTATACCCCCCCTTTTTCTAGTTTGGTACACCGTCAGAGGGTATTATTCGTGCACCAAGTGAAAGAGAGAGGAAAACTTTTTCTTCCGTCGTTCGGCGAGGGACGGCCATTTGCATATAGGCCCCCTTATCGACAAATACACCGGGGGCGCCCCTCGTAATGAGGGCCCCCTCCCCTCGTTCTTCGTCCCTCTTTCCTTTATTTTTTTAACATGGACCGCCATTGTCCGTTAACTCGTTCGACGTTGCAGCCTGGACCAGCTTCGTATCTCTCTTCCTTCCTCGTTATCCTCCTTTATACTCTCTTCCACCGACTCTTCGGTTCATTCGTTTTTTTTTCTCCCACTTTCTCTCATCTCTCTTAGATATTCCATGGTGTCTCTTTTCATTTTTCTACGCGTTGGCGCGCGTGTATATAATATTCCACGCTCAAACGCGTCGTAGGTAGAAAAAAAGTGACGGGGTATAGCGAAACCGGTTGCATGGCGAAAAATATGAATCATAGAGATAGAGTTGAAAGCGTGAAATCGACGGCGAGATCGTACCGTGACATCTGCTTTTTGAGATAAGTGTAAAAAAAAAGAGGGACGTTGGATGAGCGACGTTAGAAAGGTAACGTTCCGTTGTTTTTTTTTCTCGTTGGCTTGTATAATAACGATTGCGAAAAATAAAGAGATGCTTCATCCTGATAGTAATGTCCGAAAGTATAACGAAATAACCGTATGACTTGGCAGATACTTTTTTTATCGGGTTTTTCGTGTATGGCTGCTGATTGACGAAGCCCTTTGCGTTTGCAGATTTTTTGAGACAAGTATAGGTGCTTACTAGCAAATTGATAGAGATTTTTACTAAATTGCGAATAATACATTGACGTGTATGGATAAAGTTATATTAGAAATTAAAACAATTATTTTCTGAATATTACTACTTCTACTGGTTTACTGAGATACTAAGAACTTCAACGTTTATTTGAACTAAATTGCAAATAATATATGCACAAATATAAATAATATGATATCAGAAATAAAAATAATTATCTCGCGAAGATTTGATCATTGTGTTTGCACACTGTTTTTAAATTTGTCATACCCCCAATTAAGACAATTGAGGGAGATTCATTGACGGACCTAATTAGCTTTCCAATTTTCCAAGGCCCCCCCTGTTTACCTTCTACTTGAACACTTTCCACATTAACAATTCCTACACCTAACTTCTGAAGAACCTCCGCAAAGTCCCTGTTACAATTCAACTTCATATTTTAAATAATTTACAACAATCATTAACAAAGTTAGCGGTACTTTAACAGCTTACCTACGCGTATGATATTGTAATTTCAATTACAAAAAGGTACAAATTATGTTTCCCCTCACCTCAATTACAACAATATTCCATCACAAATAAAATCCCTGTCAAAAATAATTATATAATCCCTATCAAAAAAATTCAATCACAAATAAAACCACATGAAAAAATGTAACATTTTCAAAATGACACAAAAGATATCGAAGTTTCAGAAGTTTTATGAGTAATTGTAACATACGGGCTCGGTTTCGTGCTCGCGAGACCGATCGTTGCCGACTTCGTTACACAACTGTTAGGATAATCTGCAGCAAGAATCGTGATATGTACACATATACGAGAACATGGAGACTCGGTATGTCCGGCCGAGGGGTGAGGGCAGGTGCACATTTCGAGAGAATAATTAATATTCAGCTGGGAAAAAGTGGGCGAGAGAAGTAGCGATGGCCTTCTCTTATAAACAGTTAACGCGTTAGCAAACAGGCACATCGCTTCTAGACACGCAGCTGGTCCTCCCAGGAAGAACCTGGAACCAATTATACTCGCTTTGCCGATCGTACCTCTACCCTAATTATTTTAACGTTTGATCGGCTATCCGGTTTGAATAGATGCCGAAAATTTCGTGCGACTGATTTTATCAAACTTCCTTGGATACCTAGGGCGTCCTTAGGACCCTCTAAATTCCCAAATATCATGATTAAGTCGACACGAATCGTCAAGGGTATACGGAAGACGTCGTGTTCTAATCGCAGTGTAAGGCGATTTACAGTTTTGGAGAACGGGAGGAACTTACCATCAGATTAAAGCGAAAGCAGTGGGAAAGAGAATGGGATGAAATAGAGAAAAAGATATATAGATATTTTAAGAGAAAGAGAGAAAGGAAGGGAACGAAAGAGTGGAAAGGAGGAAGGAGTACAAATTACGACCACCTGAAACTAGTCTCGAGGTCGTGTTAACTTTTGTCGCGTGTCTTCAGGAAATGCCTCAACTTTTGCAGCCGCGTGTTATCGTTGTGGTATTATAAACTTTCTATCGCTTTTTCTCTTTGTTTCGTTTCTTCCATGCTATAGGACTTGATAATTTACAGGCCGTTGGTGAAATTTACGGTTTATCTTTTTGGTACTCTACGGTTTAAATGGTCTTTCAAATTTCAAATTGAGGAAAATGTTCTATCCATTTGACATACTGTAATTATATTGTTGAGTAAATAATTTATAAATATTTCGTACCTTGTAATAAAAATTACAGAAAAAATCATTTTTATGAGACGGATGTCTCGTGGGGTATTTTTACTAAATATTGAAAAATTAAATTTTGCAAACGCGTTACAATATTCTTGGTTACTTTCTGATTTTAGATACGAGGCGGTGGAATTGATCTTCCGCGAGGTGACCAGCATTTATAAGCAGTCAGAAATCGATTGGAAAATAGTTCACGATGCTGGATGCACCAGAGATGATACTGATCTTCCGCATCATGTTACTCGTTCGAATGATCTTGACCGTCTGATCAGTGGAACGTTCAGATCACTTTTGGCCGCACTACCAGCTCCTCCAACGATCGTAACAATTGCACGGTAAGAAGAATTTGCATTTCTTTCATCTCATCTAATACCTATGGATAAGTTGTTGTACACATTCTCGATACATTGCCATCCAGTCCCGTGATGAACTGGGATTTCAAATAAATGATCTTATTGTTAGATTTTATCGATTAATATCAGTCATTTTATTCTGTCTTGAGCAAAACAGTAAAGTGAACAAAGGAGGAAGTTTTAGTTCCTTTAAGTTGTACATTACCTAATGCACTTAAAGAGATTTAATTAAATAACAACATTATCAAATATAATAAAATTAATAGCCAATATTTAGCCGGTGTGCAATTAGCCAACCAAATGGGGAGATCTCCACATTTTAAAGGAAGTGGGTTGACGACCAAATGGTAAGATCTTCCACCTTTTCTTTACCGGCTGCAAAATACACATTTAGTTTGTTTATTGGTTGGCTAAGTGTTAAAAAATGTTTCATCCTCCCAATTATAAATACGCTGTTAATTAGAACGGTAGACCATACATTCATCTCGAGATATTTAGACTTTTGTTTTGGATTCTATATAAGGCAACTATCAAGTTCGTTAGACGATTGAATTTTTTATCATTCCTTTAATGTAACCTTTCGCCATGTCGCTTTATAAATCGAAGCATCACAAAATAAGTGGTAACTTGAATTTTTCATATTTTTTATTCAGGCACATTGACAAATCAGCAAATATTCTCCATTCGAAATAGCAGAAATACGAAACTGATAATTAAATATTGAATAATTAACATTGAAGCGACAAGTTTACAGGCGTGATAAAATATTCTCTCTGTGCGTACAGTGGTAAAGTAATCAGTAAAAAGTTCAGTCGCAAAATGTTTTCAAAGAGGACCAAATTAAATTCCACCTATCTCCATCTCTATCGAGAGACTCGACTTCAGGTCGCAGATGGTGTTGGAAGAAGATGCTGCGAATGCTGGGAATAAAGGGAAAGGGAGGGATTGGACAGGGAGGTATGATAGGGCCGCCCGAAGGGTGGGTACACGGACGATGGGATACCATCAAGCCCCACCCTCCATATGCGTAAGGGGTGGCTTAGTAAGGGCTGCACAAAATCAAACTCCGACCTTGAGGCACCCGCTGTCAGATGTCTCTATCTTCGATGTCCCACGACAGATGCTAATTGTTCCTTTATCTCTGCTCTAAGCTCTAATTGCGTGGATGATTAAAGCCACTGAGTAATCCCTTCCACGATTTTGTCCCATCCACGTAAGATGAAAAAATTTCGTTTTTGATGTACACATGACTAATATAAAAATAACAGCAACTTCTAACAATAAATATATATATTACTTCAGATATACCTCCGAGTATCTCACGTCAGTTATGTTTTATTACGTGATTGTCTTTTTACTAGAGATTTTATTATTGTCAGATTTTACAAACAATTTTCATTTTAATGAGAGATTCCATTAGTACAGCTTATCATTCCTTATACTTTGCAACATAATTAAATAAGTGGTTAAAGTGTTGCAACCACTTGATACTTTACATTTTTAAAAACAAATGGTGTGTGTGTGGTATCATGCTTATATTGTGAAATGCTAGGAGTGCGTCTTGTTTCATGTAGACACGAAGAATTGAATCTACGACGAAATTTTAATTTGTAAAAACTTAAAGCGTCTCCTAATAGCAAATAAGGCGTTAAATAGTGCAAGAAGGATAGTGAATATCAACCCCTAAACAGTTGATCTGGTGCCATCTAGTGGTGAAATCAAGGAGACAACATTAGGACTTCCGGTGATGGCAGAAAAAAATCGATTTCATTCAGTTCGGCCCACTTTCAACTCCCTCTTCTTTTCTCCCTTTCTCACCATCCCCAGCATCCCCCATGGCTTCCGGGGAAGACGCTGAAATGCCGCCGGATGTCGCCTCTGGACGGCCCCAATATTCTCCCACAATTTTCCAGTCAACAATTAAATAGAGCCAAAGAGTGAAAATATTCACAAGAAAAGAAAGCTCATTGAATCTGCATTTTTACCTCTAAAAAGATGTAAATAATCCAGTGTTATTGACTCGTTATAGTTGATATTACTGCAATCCATTTTTAATCAGTTGCTATCAATGATTTCGCAAATATAGATTCTATCTTTCGTTGCTCTGATGTATTGAAACTGTTAACCCTTTGCACTCCGTTGTCGCTGCAGTGGCGACATTATTAAAAACTGATAACTCCGTTGTTAGGCTAATCCACTGTATTTTTACTCTATAATCTTCTTTTACACGTTGAACGCTGTCAGTATTTCGCTACTTTCATCATTTCTACTGAAGTGAAACTTTTTCTACAAAATTCACATCTTTATAAAGCAGAAACTTTAAAAACATTAATTGATAAGTATTCGGCACACCTCTACATATTTAACGCTAATATTTAATTACTCAATATGTTAGAAAATTCATAAATATTGCAATTTAAAAATTACATTAAATTTTATTGAATGCAATAACGCCAGTAACCGGTGATCCCCATGGAAGTTAATGTTTTAATGTTGAAACAAGATTTTCAATTTTTCACAGTTGTGCACTCACACTGTGTAAATAGTTCTAGAGTAGCTAGTAGCTCATAGTAAAAATTACTCGGAGTGCAAAGGGTTAAAAAGTGTATATTCATTAGTTTAGGTACTCCATATCGTGATTAGATGAATTTTATTTTTTCAGATCCAGCGACGATGATTATTGCCCTGCGGAAGACGTTGAGCAAATTCAATTAGGAGTACTGGAAGAACTTCGTCAACGTTTAGGAGCTGATATAGACGTTCGTCTTGCATATCAAGAAAGCGATTCGTGTTAAACGTATGAAAAGTAAACAATACTTTTCCCTTTTACATTCTTCAATTATATAAAAATTGAAGGTTCTTACAAAAATGATTATATCCATGTAATATCCTACTCCCTTCATTTTGATACAATAAAGGTTTTATTCAATAAAATTGAATTTTATTAACACATGAAAACATACAATTTTAACCTATAAAAATATTAACACCTAAATAACTTTAAATTTTTCATTCAGAGTATTAAAATGCATGAGGAAAAAGAAAAAAAAATTCTTTATATACCAATTGTGTTTCATCAAAGTGGAAAAAAGAGCAGATAACTCATAATGTCCGAGTTCTTATTATTCCATGCCGAATCCAAGAACTCCACGGATCAGAAAGTAAAGAGGAAAAAGGAAGCAATGTGTCTTTGATCACGGTGGCGATTTACATAAGATCGGTGCCACTGGTCCATTATGAGAAAGCAAGCACAATGCCAACCTGAAGGTTGGCGTTTTTTTGCACCGACTACCCCTCTGTCCCTTGGCTGTTCTTCGTTCCAGCTGTGATTTGCATACCGTAGGCTAGTTTCCCACACGTCTTAACAGTGATCATTCCTTCCTCGTCTTTCTCAGAGCTCCTTCCGTTCTTCCTTTTTCCCTCCTTTTCTTTTTCCTCTCACTTCCTCGTTCCTCAACCCTTTTGGCTGGGACTGAAGACAAAAACGCCAAAGAAGCCGAAAAAAAGAACGTCTTCCTTCTTTCAGGACGATGGCATTTCCTGGCGAGACTTTTCTCAAGACGGCGTTCATAGACATTGTTTAAATGAGAACCGTGTTGAGTTTGGACATACACGAAAGTACGTTCACATTTTATTTTTCTATTAATCTCTTGTCGTGCATTGACGAGTGACACTCGTAGTATGGTAAATTGGAAAGGAAATTTTCACATTTAGAGAAGCTACTAATTTGAAAATATTAGTGAGATGCGACACGATAGAACTATTCTTATAATATTAATATTATATGAAATAATACGATAATCAGGAATCACTGATCAATTTTTATTTCACCAATTTCATTCTGAATTATTGCAGATTCAGTCACTAAAAGAATCGTAAGGAGTTAAAGAGTCTCAGCCAAGATAGAAATATTTTATAAAAATTTACTTCTTCTATTAATTTTAACCCTTTGCACTCCTATGTCGAGCTACACTCGACACAGCTTTCTGTGACACTTAATATTCCATATACTAATTACCGAATTTTCGAAATCAACAATAATTTTGCATTTTAACAGAAATACACCGCAGTATCTACAATTGTTCCTAGTATTAAATGAAAACAAATAATCAACAGTAGACAATTTTCCGAGATTATATTTGCTTATCTGACAAAAAGTTAATAAAATAATTCGGAGCGCAAAGGGTTTAAAAATTGTTTCAACACATAAGAAAATTTATGTTTACGCATTCTTTCGTTAATTTATAAAAAAAAATACTAAAAAATCAAAAATGGGTTGAAAATCATCAAATAAACTATATTTCATGGAATCACTTGAACGCAAATATTTCCTTGATACTGATATCTCTTCGAAAATTGCAAAGTTTTTTCACTAAATTCTTGGCACAGTTAATCGCAATGAAAAATAATAATTTATTAATTGCCGTAGCGACCAATTAATAAGTTAAAAGTCCAAAAGTATTGGGCCCGAAAAGTCGATTAATCGGCTAACGGTCGGTAAAGTGTTAAAAACTAGCGAGTTTAAGAGTAAATATTCAATACCACCTGTAATTCCATACATGCAATTTCGAACAATGAAATTTGTAAGCTTTGACTTCGTAACTGAATTTTAAATAATCACGGTGTAGAATTCATTGGGAAAGCAATGTCCCCAAGTGACTCCTCTTGCGGACGAGCTTTAATCGTGAAACCCTACGGTTAGGGGTAACACGTTTATTCGTGTACAGAAGAAACGATAACGCGTAAGTAAACGTTAAATGAACGAGGTGAATGCGGAAGTGGTGCTTCAAGGAAGGGACGAATTTTAAAGAACCGCAAGGAAAGTTTACGAGCTGCCAACCTCACGTAATGACTATCGTTAACCACCGTGCGGGTTTCTCGGCCGAGAGCCACACTTTTGTATGCTAATGATAGGGTAGTCCGATTTCATCCACCCCGAGTAAAAAATCTTAGGGGTCAACAGACCCATCGTTCGCCCAAGTTTTAAGTCTCCCTTGAGTACCAGTGACCTCGAATTAAAAACAGGCTCAACCTTCGAACCGCTAAAAACTTTACGACGTAGGGTGCTTTACGCAAATCCATTGATAAACGTACCCGCCTTTAAAATTAATTATCGAATGAAACGTTGAATTGGGATAGGTCGAATATTTTGAACTTTGGAATCAATGAGTATTGGAATATATTTATGGACAATAACTATTCAGAATTATTTCGATTTCAGGACTATAAGTGTTTCTCTTTATTTATTTCAATTTTGTGATTTAACGTCAAAAGAGCAATTTTACCACTAGAACTTCCAACCAGTGAAAATAACTAATTGCTTAGTTTTTCCAAAAGTTCTTCATGTTTGTGGGAAAGTCATACAATTCTACGTCCAACTTATAAAACATAAGGTACCGAATCGATCATCTATTCCTAGTCTCGATTCCTATTTTTTAAAAGTACTTATTTAATACTATAATAGATTTAACGCAGGTAGTTCTAGTGTTAAAGCCCTAAAAAAAATTTTTTAATGTTCGTATAACTGTGTGAAATTTAAAAGTTCTTTTTCAGTGTAACATTGGTCGAAAATATATGTTTGCACAGTTTCTAAATTTATAAAAAAGGTAGGATCATCAAAGGGAGCGAATGAGTATTTTCACGGGCGATGAACATCTCAGAGGACGACAGTCTGGAAATTATAGTCTTGGTCAGTAAATATAAGGCAGCCCACAATCTCGTTGGCATCGGTAAATTAACTATTATTAGAAGTAGATAGCCCGTTACATACAAAAAAAACGTGGCGATAATTGCGAGCGGTTGATAATGACACTTAACTCATTGTCAGGTAAATACCAACAGTTCATGTTGATGGTCACGAAACCCGAAAAATGATTCGTGGAAATTCCTCCTTTCGTTACGAATGCATATGTTTCGAACTGGAACTCTTTTGTCAATAATACATAATTATTTCGTTATTACCCTCTTAGCCTACAACAATGTGTGGCACCCGTGGCACGGAAAATGAAATAGGAAATTTTTAAGTCTTTCAAAAACTATTAAATTGAAAATATCAGTCTACCGCAATACGGTCTAATTATTTCTATACTATATATTCTATAATTATATTCTATTAATATTACGTTCAATTATGCGAAGTATTAGAAATCAGTAAAAACTTTTGATTTCAGGAATTAATTTTGCGTCTTTGCACGCCCCGTTAGAAAAGAAATCGTAGACCAAAGGGTTGACAGAACTTATCCGAAATCGAAAGAAATTGTTTAACGAATAAAAATGCCGCTGTACAACGTGAAGCCTTTAGAACTTTAAACTTTTTCCTGTATCTCATGGACGTTCGAATTTCATTCGCCCAGGTGACACCGTGTCATTGGATTCCAGGGGAATTATTCAAAACCAGGTCTGACTGGCAAAAGTGCAACCGTCCCTGGCATCGTAATCCCATACCCGTATCGGATCTACATAAAAGAGGAGCGAAAAAAACAACCACGGAAAAAACAAAAAGAATAAAAATAAAGTTCCATCCAACACAAAACGTCTCACGCAATAAAAATACGCGAAATTTAAAAAACGGAAAGTCAAAACGTCACCAACGAAAAAAACGAACAATTTACTCAGAGATAAAAACAATTCACTAGAAGAAAAAAATTCAAATTTATTTTCCCACAGAAACTTACTATCCCAATCGTACTATTACACTACATAAATATAGAACTTTCATCGAAATCACTTTTGATAAAATCAAAAGACTTCTATACATCCAAGTACAAACCATCAACGTATCTAAAGTACAATCTACACATCATAAAAAATATTCCCAGCACTTAAAAGCAGAAGGATCACACTAAACCTAAAAAAAAAGGAAACTTATCCATCGCCTATAACTAGAAATGCGTTGCTCTTTCTACCATAACATACGAGAATGAACCATCCTCCTATCTGTGGACCCTTCACCAGGAATACCTAATGATTATGCGCGTGACGAAAGAGATCTTCTGGCAAGTATGCTAATCACGATGTATAATGCAATACCGATACGCCGGCAGGAAAAGCCAATTATGCTACGGGGATGTATCGTCTCCTAGGTGTGTACCTTTTCGCGCGTAGACCGTTCTCTCGAAAAGTGTCTAGGAGCGATGCAGAGGGGCTTGCACGTAGACGATGCATCGGTGAGAAAATGAATGGGAAATAAAAAAAGAAAGAAAGAGGACGGGGTGCCGCATAGACAACGTCATAGGCGGAGACCTCGAAGTCCGTTGTTCGAAAGTGCTATTTGTATTTATTCGGGGCCTTTGTTCGTGTTACGAGATTCATGGGGCGGAGGGTGGGGCGGGCAGTTGGAGGAAAAGAGAGGAGAAAAATATTCAGAGACGAAGCAAGGGGTGAGGTCCACTAGTCGTTACGGGACTATACGACGTTTCGGTCGAAGAAATACCTTCGTGCATTGCTCACGTCTTTTGATTTTTCTTCTACTTGATGCGATGCGAGTGATTGTTTTTTTTTTGTGTTTTACCTTGATCTTGAGTGATAGGATTTGATATGGTTATGATAACGTGACGCGTGATTTGAAGTTTTGTTGATGAATGTATTATAATTCGTTGGTTATGCAATTATTATTTACTTCTATTTGACACAATAAGTCTCTCTAAAATGTACTAAAATTTAGAATGAAAAAAGGGGTGAAGATGAAGAAGCTTAATAGGTTCGTTAACGTATATTGTAACGAACATATTATATATAACAACAAAAATTCGTTTCAAATCCGACAAGAGTGCATTGGATAGAAGCAAAAAGAGTTTTAAAATACTTAGCTAAAATATTATTTTGCTTAGGAATTAGAATGTTTATTGTTGACAGATGAATGTGCTATGTGTTGAATAATGGGGTGGTCAATTTGTTTATATGTAAACTCTGGAGTTTTAAAAAATCCACGTAGCAAAAGTAGAGTTCAGAGAAAGTGTTCCCTATACGGTGTGAATTCCCACGATCTCGTTGATCCAGTATGTGAAGAGATGACTCCATGTGTGTGTGAATGCATCTCGCACAGCGGATGCAACTGCGAGTGGTCAGTAGCTCGCAAAACGAGTGTCCGCTCGGTGCAACCCCTCGGCGTTTCACGGTAAATTTCGTGTGTAACGTGTTAATTGAATAATACATATGCAAACGTCCGAGATTTTTTTTTATTTGATCATAAGTGATTTTACGTGATTACGAAAAATGCAAAAGTTCGAGGAACTATTTCAACTATTCGAAGCTAGTGATATTACGTGTGTAAAAGTGTATAGAAAATGAAATTTCAAATTGTAACATAAAAGTGAAAATGAAGGATTATTTCAAGTAAAAATACTTGTAGAGAAGAACGAATAAATGATACTTGTCACATTGAATATAAAATCTCATATTTTTTTATTAGAAATTTAACGTTATTGAGGTATAACGTGAATCTTGTTTAACGTTATAAATGTAATGTCATGAAAGAACCATAAGGGATAATTATTCCTCGTGGAAGAGCAATGTTCAGGTTGAAGAAAACAAGTAATTTCATAATGTCATAGACTGAAGTTGCGACAGTTTTTACCTGATCAAAGTACGGTAAAGTTCCGTCGTAAGTTTTAATAATACATAAATAAAGGCAGCCTTGTAATAGAGTTTTCTCGCGGCGAGTTTTCTGGACGAGATTTGATGCGAAGGATAACACGTTCTCGTTGTAAATATTCAATCATAACCGTGACATTTTTCTCCCGCGACATGGCGTCACGTGAGACATGAGGGCGATAAGCTTAATTTGGCGGGCATGTGCTAGAATTATAAATTAAGCATGCGCGACGAACGAAAGCCGACGTTTTCATTGAAATTATAGAAAATTAACGAGCCGTCTGCGACGAATTCGACACAACCGTGGCTCGTTCAATGGCCTCTGTGTTGCACACGATAATTCCACGAATAACAAAGGGTGATTTATTATTGATGATTTTTCATTCGCGACGTACACAGAAACCATTTACCATGAGATATTCCAAGAAAAGAAGTAAACATCCCCTTTAAGACATCGCAGAATGATGTGCAATTTGAAGAATTACGAACCATGGGGAAAAATGGATAAACGAGGCATTATTTAAACGTACCTTTGAATAATTAGAAAATTCTGTTTATACCATGATATTTACTTTGCGTAATACTTTATACGTCGATATTAAAAGATTTTTCGAAATATTCATAAAACGATACCTTTCATCCTCGATACAATCCGAAGGAAGAAATCTGGCAACTGAAGATAATACGGAAGTTTCGGAAGGACCAAGAGGAAAATTCTAACTCGGCATAATTCGTACGCGACGAACGTTTCGCCGGATAATAACCAGCGGGCTATACGGCAAACATTTTTCATTTTCCTTCCATTTTGCTTGATATTCAATCGCGCGAAGTGAACCTGCCAGAATCCATTCCCGATAAGAACGCAGAAAGAAGGGATGAAAGTGGTTCGTGGCTCTAATACACGCGGGGGTGCGTGTAATTCCGAGGCCGCGCCATATTTTAACATCGTTCCGAGTTACATTATGTTTCAGCAAAATGGTCGGCGCACACGTGGCAGTGCCGACGACGAGGAGGGTGGTTTATCTCGAATATACAATCCCACCCCAGGCCATCCCCTTTCTCTCTCTTTACCCTGTTTTTTTTCCACTTTTCTCTTTCCCTCCAGCTCTCTTTTCTCGTTCTTTCCCTTTCGCATGATCTCTCTCTCTCTCTCTCTCTCTCTCTCTCTCTCTCACCCTCGGTTCTCGGTGAACGTAGCGAGGGTGGAAGGGTGGAGGGAAAAGTCCTGCATGGAAGGCGGTTCGAGGGGAAACGGGTGAAAGGGTGGAAGTCGACGACGACCCTCGGCAACCAACGCCCACCACTAGCCACCCTCCCTTCCCCGTTAGCTTTTGCGACGTCTAAAGAGGAGGGCAAGGGGTGGAAGGCAAGCCGGTACGGCGCGCGAGCTAACGACGTTCTTTCGCTTTTCGTGAAAAGAAGAGAAGAAGAGGGAAAGAGAGGGTGAAAGAGAGGAAAAAAGCGGAAGGAAAAGAAAGGGCGGTACGCGGGAAAGAAGAGAGAAAAAAAAGGGGAAAGAGGAGGCACAATCACCTTCGTCGTCTTTCTTCCTCTTTTCCTTGCGCTTTAACTCCCTGTGAGCATAGACACGAACGGCGGAGACTGTAGCAGGTAATGATGTACCGCGGTAAATTTCCTGCGGAAAATTACTGGTGCAGTTGGCCGCGGAGTCACGAGTAAAGGGTAATCATTTTCTTTTTGCAGAGCGCGGATAAACATGTAGCTGGTACCGAGTGAAAGTTGCAGCAGTAATGGCGCGATTTATTAAATGGACGGGTAAATAAATACGCGGGTAATGTTGAGTCAAATTTTCACGCTTAAATTGGAGAAAAGTTGTGTGAGAAATATTTGTGCTTCTGGATTATACACATTGCAGTTAATCTTTGAGTTTATGAATTCTGAGGCGATAAAAATGATCTGTTTGTTTTTTAGAAATATTTCATCTGTTGTGAACAAATATTTTGCAACTGATTCTAGTGTATTATAGTATGGAATTATTTTCTACAAAACTGTTATTGAAGACGAACGATTTTATTAGAAAGAAGAAATATTATTGAAATGTAAGAAAATGCTTGTAAAACCACGTTTCGATTGATTTTATCACTTAACCCCTTGCCTTACGACTTATTTTGTGACTGAACGTGCAGTACGTTAGAATTTATGTTTGGAATAATAATCTATCGCTGATTTTCGATATACCGATATCAGTTAACGCAATATTAACACTAAAACTACCAAACCAGTCAAAATGACTGGTACACATTTTTTCAAAAAATTCTCCAAGTTTATATAAGAGTCGTAGAATAAATATTCTACTTCTATATCAATAAACATAAATCACCCAATCGATCAAATTTTCCGCCGCTTGATTCTCCCTTTTTCAAAGTATTTATTTAATTTATTAAAATATGATAGATTTGACGCCGGTAGTTCTAGTGTTAATAGTATAAAATTAATTCCATCATCTCTTGACGTACTGATATTTTTATTTTAACAGTTTTTGAAAAACTTAAAAATGTTCTATTTCATTTATCGTCTCACGTGTGCCACACGTCATTGTAAGGCAAGGGGTTATACACTTCTTTAAAAATGACAGTAAAAAGCTTAGCCGTTCTGATGCTTCAAAGCTGAATAAATACAAATTATTTACTCGACAGTAAACTTCGGCAATCCAATGCGAAAGTCGAAGTCCTAAGAAATTCTTCTTAAATTGTTACCAAAGGTAAGACCACTCTTATCGAATATCTTAACGATAAATGAAACTTCAGCGGGACAATTACTTAAACTGCTAAAAGTTTTCCATCTACATTCAACAATTATAATGTATCTGCTAAATCTCCAATAATCTATAATATTTCGTAATACCAATAAAAAAAAATAATAAGCAAATTATAATAGCCATTCTCTTATGAATTAAAATTACTTTAATATAACACGAAAGATCAAAGAGTGTCAGCGGAATTACAATCATCCGAGTCGTTCAATTAATTCGTTCTAGGTCAACGAAGCAAGACAGAGCATGAGCGATGAAGCGAAGATTTTTCGAGAGGGAAACAAGATGTTAAGTAAGAAAGAGAAATTCTTTCCTCTTGCAAGGAATGCACGATAACCCCTCGAAGTCATATCGTGAACGAGTCAGTCGACAATTTGTGTTGGGCCTCTTCTTTCCTTCGTGGCAGTGCTACCCGAGAAAGCGAACTTTGCATTGTTACGGAATCGAGTGTCGCATTCGCTGACTGCCGACAATTTCGAAGTTTTAATTTGAGTTTGAGGATTCATTAAGGACATTATGCTCCGGCCGGGAAAGTTTCAGGCAGCCACGCGAACGCGACCCCCGTCCTCCGCTCCAAGTCACCCAAAACAACCCCTGCTGCTTCCATGCCACTCGAATCTCGGAGAAGAGATCGAATAATTCCGGAGTCATAGATCGTGTCCCTTTTTCCATTCTTTGAGAACAACTTTTCCTACGACGGAATCGAGTGAATCGCTTAACAAAGCATCGCTCAATTATTCGACACTGAGAAACTTCAAGTTCGAATGGGCCACAGCAATTTCAACCTTATTTAACTTGTTCATTATCATTTACCAATGGAGTCGAAATTGGAGGTGAAATTGCTTTTAAAAGAATTCTGTTGAAGTTCTGTCTGATGGAGACTCTTCCGAAATAGGATCTTGGGGGAATGTTTTTCATTTAGTTTCAAAACTTTTTTATTCGTTGATCATATCTAACTGTGTTTAAATCAAAATTGTATTATTATCAACTATTTATTCGACTTTAACGCTTTAGCTGGAAGTCCACGGATTTACCGCTATCAACGATCATTAAACGGGATCCAATTACCAACTTTTCACTTTCATTAACCGTTCTTACAGTCTTCTTCTCAATATTAAAAATATTCACTCTCAACAATGAACCAGATTTCAATAAAACCAAAAAACAAACACACGTATAAGAATACCTGTGAACTTCGAAAATTCCGCAAACGGCGCAAAACTCATATCACCCCCTAATCACCTACATATGACAACTCACATCAAACTACCCCCAATCTTAACCCTGCTGTTCTACTCGGGTCTATATGACCCGAAATGGAGATTATATTTTAACAGATGCTACTTTTCTAAGTTCTAGTTTTTCATATTCAATGTATTTAACATTTACGTCTACCTTCTTGTATATTTTTTGTTTCTTAAAATGTAAGCCTTTGATCGCCGAGTCACTGTAGAAGGAATGGGATTCACTGGAAGGTATGCGAATGTGAGATGGGAATGAACAGAACATCAACGTTAATTAACAAATCAAAAATTCATAACCATAAGTAAATATCAATCCTTGACTAGCGTCCATAAAATCTATAACCATTAAATAACATCTTGAAGTTTGATGGGTATACGAATACCCCTGGTCCCCACTCAAATCCATCCGTTTCACTTCACTTTCACCTATCATCGTTCCTTTTTACGTGAGCGAAGGTATCTGTCGTCAGTGCCAAGATCGTGAGTGAATCGATACGAGAGGTAGACGTGCGGGGTCGAGCGACGGAAAGGCTGAGAGAGTAGAAGGGCCACGGGGAAGAGGGGGAGGACGAGGGTGGTTTTTGAGGGAGATGTTTCGTTCGTAGGCAGTAGGTTTTCCCCCACCCAAAAGTCCCGCAGCATAATCTCCGTCCCTCTGGCCCGTCTCTTTCGCATCCCTTTCTGCCGTCGGTGAAACTCGCTCATCCTCTGTTCCATGAGCACAACCCTCCACCCATCTCCGGTGTAAAACCCCCCTGTGCCGTGACGTAAATGCCAGAGAAATGGGCTGGAGGGGCTGCGAGGACGTGGCGTGGGCAGTGACGCGTGTGCACGCAGGAAAACTCTTCTTATTTATATGCTCTATGCTGCCATCACGAATCGATATTTCGCATGAGTTCTCTCGGAAAAAAGGAAGGAAGAAGGTCACCCTTGCACGACGGATCTTCCTTTTCCCGTTCTTGGGTTAACGATGGCCATTTTGCGATCATCCGAGGGGCTACTTTCTTGGGTGTTTTAAGCACGTGAAGATTGGGGTGGATGTTGGGGTTGAGTGTTTTACGGCGAGGTGATTGGTGATGTGGATGCAAGAATTTTTATATTTGCAATACTTACAAATTATGTGGAAGTTTAGAATCAGCGTATGAGCAAATGGTCATTATTATTTTATTTTGTTGTCATTTGTAATGAAAGATTAATACGTTCTCGACCGATGAACATTGGGAAGTTAATAATAATCCGGTAGATGAAATCTACAATTCTTGTACATACAGATAGAAATTCGATTTTTAAGTAGGATTTACGTTTATTATTTTTTCCCTACTTAGAGGAAAATTAATGATTTTTCATTATTGATTTATTTAGAAATATACATCAGAAGTATTAATATTCTCTATGTATTGTCAAATAAAAAGTTCTCAACTAAAATCATTCACTATATGGTTTCCCTCGAAATAATTATATGCAATACAAAAAAATAAATTTTTTCCTTGCCAAACTTCGTTCTTCCTTAAAAGGACACTATACATGTTCCATTTTGTCACATTCTCCGAAACGTGGCAAGGAACTCTTCGGTGCTTGCATCGTTCAAGACGAAACTGAAGGATTCTAGAAACCAGGGGTGAAAAAAGGTGGAAGAGGGGAATAGTCAGAAAGATACGAGGGTGGGCCACAGTAGGAGGCGGATAAAACGTACTTGGTTCGTATCAGCATAATGTAGATATCTATTCCTTGCCTCTTCCGGTAGCTCGAAGGTTTGGGGATGGCCTGGGACGAAACGGGGGATGAAATTGAAATGGAACTACCCGAAGGAGCAGACGGCCCCGCGGGTTTCCGAACCCAGAGAAAGATTAAAACGCGACCGAATGGATGCGAAAGAAAGTTTCGCCGACGAACTATACTCTGCCCAAACTAGAACCAATTTCACTGTATACCTAACTTTTCTGCAAGACTTGGATAACTTTCTTTTTTCGAACGGAAGATCAGCCGGGAAGTCGGAATGTAATTGCTAATTAAAACTTTTTTTTTCGACTAATCCGTACTTGTATGAAACTGTACTCTGATTTTATCATTTCTTTAAGCAACTAAAAGCCTATAACTGTGTTAACTATCGAGTAATTATAGCTTTACGATACTGTTAAAGTGAGGTAAATAAGTTATGGGAAAATGGTAACCAGAAAGCTCCGAAGACTGTGATAGCATCATAACTGGAAAAACTTCATTACAAAAATAAAAGCGTAGTATAAATATCGAAGGTACACTACTCCTCATAAGTCTTTAGGCACTCTCAATAATAGCATAAATTATATAAAAACTAAGCAAAAATGTTGAAATATTTATTTATTATGTACATTCATTTATGCATTTCTAGAAATCTACCAAATAAGTGGGAAAATTAAAATGATTAACACTAGATTTACAAAGCCAATTTGACTCATTCAAAATTTGATTACTATATATATGTATATAGTATATTTAATAATAAATCTTTTATTTAAATTGATTTGGAACTATTTTCTTTGCAGAAAACGCCAGTTTTCTTGTACAAGTGAAATTGGCACACTTTAGAAGAATAGGTGTATCAACATCCGTAAATCTAGTGTTAATTTACATTTTAGTAATAAGAAATACATGAAAAGAGAAATGCCTAGAAATTTATGGGCGGAAGTGTAGGTATTAAGAAGCGAAATTATTTAGAATCTCGAATCAGCATTAAAAACTATTTTTACAGAAGAAATTCTCAAGTCTCTAAGAGAACACTTTCTTCCTCTGATTGTCTCCCTTTGCCGAGTTTTTTATTCTTTCTATCGTGGTCCGACGAAAGTAAGCGCGTGGCGGTGTGAAATGGAATTAATTATGAGAGCGTCTCAACAGGTGGGTGTAGGCGTCTTTAAACTCTCTCTCTCTCTCTTTCTCTTTCATCCTCTCACACCCCTCCCCAACAATTCACCCCGCCGACCATCCCTTCGCCGTGTCCCGGACCGTCCTCAAGTAATTTACTAAGAAAATAAATAGAGGACGAGTCCCTGGAAAAATGGAAGGTTAAACGGGCGCGTCAACGCGCGATTTCAGCTTCCTTAATTGAGGAAAAGAGAGAAATAAAAAATAGTGGAGAGGAAGTAGGAGAACTCGAACCTGAAAGAAAAGGATCGGGGAAAGTCGAAGTCGTTATACCATATTATTGCAATGTTGAAACGGATTCGGAGAATTCTTACAAAGTTGTTTTCTGAGATATACTCTTCTCGATAAATATAATAAAATTAATATTAAGAATGTGAAAGATAATGTAATAAAACAGTAATTTTAAGGTAGAGGTAATACTTTATGTACTTCTTCATCTTTTCTTACCAAACATATAGATCTAACCAAATATTTTAGGATTAATCATTGAATATTAGTTTTTCAATGTTAAACCTTTTTAACTCTTTGAGATACTGCAGGATTAAATATGTCCCACCTTGAAAATTTACATTATTTTATATCTTTGTTAATAAAAATAAACCAACTTTGTTCAAATAAAAAAAAAAAGATAAATGTGTCTCAAATTCTTAATAACAAAAATATAATCATAATATCATGTCAATACTCACGACACTTGATAATATGAATGAACGATAACTTATTGTATACAGCAATACATGATATATCGGATCTAGCCATTTCGTTTTGACAATCTATAACGATTCTCTTTGTGCATCTCGATATGATTTTCAACTGCACTTACGATTGTCAGAACGCTCTCAACCTTCGACCTCTTTTCGGGGGATTGATTAATTGACTTTTAAGGTATATTTGTACCGTTACCATTGTACCGCACCTCTATTGTAAACCACAGGGTTTGTGCACCCAGGATATATGATCTATAGGATCTTTTGTCGAGAGACTCCGCAACGCACCCGATACTGATATATTGGATACGAATGACACGTGCTTTTAGGCATGTACCGCAAAAACACGGACTATTAATGCATCGCTACAGAAATAAGTGCAAATTTTATTCGAATATCACCGGAAAACCAATATAGGGTCTTTGAATCTTTACTTCTCAAAGGGTAAATGGATATAGCAATATAAATTAGACAAGAAGTATTAAGTACTTTAACTTTGATTATCTATTATTCTAGTACAACAATGTAATTGTTATAATTTTATTCTCATTGAAAGATGTAGCTTTAACACTAACTGACCAGCACTTTATGTATACCTATTCTGTACATACACTATTTATTACTGGTCCGGTTATGAAGTAATGATTACATTCTACTAAAAGAAATGTAGAATACTGCCAATTTCACCCTTTATCGGTCCGTGTAACTTTCAATTAACACAAAATCAAATTCAAACTGTTATTTATCAAAATCGATTTTTTAACTTTCTGAAATATTACAAGTTAGCTCTTCAAAACCATGGAATTCTTTACAATCCACCGTTTCAAAATCAAGTAGAATTTATTAACTATAATAGTACTGTTATTATTTTCTAATGTGCCATCGTGCAACTAATCTTCAGATATCGCAGAAAATTCAGTCCATAGAGGGTTAAACAGGAAAGAACACAGAACACGGCTTTTAGTTAATAATACAAAAAATTGTCACATTTTCACTTCATTGAATCGATTATTTGATGCGTACGGTATGGTTAGTGTTAAATAATAAATTGAAACTATACTGAATAAATATAACTTCTTATATTCATTTAAACCTTCCCTCGAATCATCGCGACTATTTTTGAGAAGTGCGTGACTCGACTTCGAAGGGTACCGCGCTATTAAAAATGTAAAATTCAAATAAGAAATATTTCTCGTTCTTTTTCAGCCCATCTGTGTATTCACCTTTCACAATGGGCCCTTCCCTATACCTCAGAAAGGTGCTCGAAAGTTCTCCAAGGAAAACACCCTTCACCTCCGAACGCAGGGCGTCAAAGTTTTTTCTTCAACGAATGCATGTATGCTGATTTATGCGATCTTCCCCGTGGAAGGGGCTATAGACGAACGAACAAGCCGACTTTTTCCCACGTTTAACTTAAACATCTATGGCCTGTTCTACCTGCCCTTAGATCAGGCAGGTGTTTAATGCCACGTAAGAGAAAGATGATGCAAGACGATAGCAATTAATATTCACATTATAAAATAGTCCCCATTTATTGTCAGAAATTAATGAAACTAATAATTGCTTAAGAATTTGTATACCTTTGAGATATTATGACAATGTATTAGGGGTACCGAAAAGTAATCGAAATTGAAGAAGTGAAAACGTAGTTGGAAACGTTTTTCAACAAAAAATCGAAGGACTTTTTTAAAAAAAGAAATGGAACAACAACCCTTACGCTGGCAAAAAGTGTTGGAAAACTATGGAAATTATTTTGTTGATTAGTATTTAAGATTTCTTTAATAAATAAATGTTTTTCGCTAACAAAAGAAAATTTTGATTACTTTTCGGTACCCCTAATAGTATACAAATTATGAGGTATTAAGTATGAAATATTAAACTTAACACTTTGCTAACCGGTAGCCTATTGACACATTATATGCGGGTGTTTTTTAACGTCTCATTAACACTAGATTTACGGATGTTGATACACCTATTTTTCTAAAGCGAGCAAATTTGAAACATACAAGGAAATCGAAATTTTTTGCAAAGAAAATAGTTCTAAATCGATTGAAATGAAAGATTTATTATGAGAAAATTAACCAAACAATATATTATATTTGTGGTAATTAAATTTTGAATGAGCCAAATTGGCTCCGTAAATCTAGTGTTAAGACTCAAGCGGAAAACTTGCTGAAAAATTTGCACGAATTTTATTTTTACAGAAACTTAGTATAAATTGGAAACTACGAATTCCCTGAATTCGAAAATATACTTAACTTTTCAAAACTAAGTGATTAATGCCACGAATCGCCTTTTTTAAACGGTCTATGTGTAGTTTTCGAAAAACGTACTTTTACGTCGCCCACATACTATGTGTTAATAGGCTTTTCGAGCTCAATGCTTTTGAACTTTTAAGTTATTAACACTTTGACTGACATGGGGGACACCGGTAACTGGCGCTATTGAATTCAGTGAAATTTCGTGTAACTTTTAAATTGTGATATTTACGAATTCTCGGACATACTGAATATTTTAATATCGATGTTAAAAAAAGAGAGGTCTGCCGAATATCTATCTATCTATATCATTAAAGTGTCTGCTTTGTAAACATGTGAATTTAATAGAAAAAGTTTCACCGCAGTATAAATGATGAAACTAGAAATTCAATATGTTAATTGGTTGACACAGCAATTTATAAAATGTTATTCATCATTGCTGTTTACTGTGCCAAGGACTCAGTGACGACAATTTGTAATTTTCAGAGAGATATCAATATCAGAAAGTATTAGGGGTACCGAAAAGTACTTAATCAAAAATTTTTTTTGCTGACGAAAAACATTAATTTATTAAAGAATTCTTAAATACTAATCAACAAAATAATTTCCATAATTTTCTAACACTTTTTGTCAGCGTAAAGGTAGTTGCTTGATTCCCTTCCTTCGGTTTTTCGTTGAAAAACGTTTCCAATTACGTTTTCACTTCTCCAATTTTGATTACTGTTCGGTACCCCTTTTATTTTGCGACCAAATGACCCGTCAGAAGTGGATAGGATGTAAAAAAAAATAGCGATGGGTAAAGTATTAACACTAAAGAAAATACCCCAGTATTTCAAATATTCGTTACCGTAGGAAAAAGAGAAAAATAATTTCTTTCTCGGTAAACAAATGACAAAAATGGAATATCCCAATGTAAAATAAATGACAATCTGCTTTTAACGTGAAGCTCAAGATACGACGAGCAAAATATTCGCGAAAGAATATTGATGATAGCGTTAATAATGGATCAGGTTCTCAGTCGATGGATATCATTAACGATCATCTGCTATAGTAAACTATAGTACCGTCGATCAATCATACGAAAGGCCGACGTCGTCGACAGATCTCCTTCCCTCGACCCTCTGCCTGTCTCAGACACCTCCAAGTCCGTGTTGTCGTTTCTTCTTTCGCACCCCCGGCAACGACGTCTTCGTCTTCAAGTAATTCCTGCATAGGCCAGGATATCTTTTTTCCCTCCTCCCTGTGCTGGAGGTTCGCCAGGATCCATTCATCACCGACATCCGAGGGCGCGAATGGAAGAAGGCAAAAACTTGGAAGAAGGAAGAGAAAAGAGCAGCGGGTAGCGTCAGTAAGACAAACCAAGATGGAGAACCGTCGTTACACCACCGCGTTACGCTTCAGTATTGCCGATTATCAATAAATCATGAAAGAAATTAGTTTGATATTCCTCGCGCCTCCAAAGATTCTGTATAATTTAATACAGACATGTTTTCTTAATCATTAGCGAAAGGAAGTTTCCATAAATCATAACGATTTGTTGGAAAGACACTTAAGATTAATCCTCCGAATGACCTTTAATACAATTACTCAAATTGTGAAAATGCTCTTACATATATATTCTCAAATTCTTAAATGCTTCATTGTCATATTCAAGATAAGAAATATCTCATTACTTAATCGAAAAATAAAACACCTTTGTCGGTGACCAGATAAATCAGGCAGTAACTCTAACAAGTCTTCAACAACGATCAATGATTATTTACGAATATTTATAACTAGACTCCGGATGTTTATGCAAATTTCAAATTCAACAAATGCAGTTAAGACAAGAGAACCTATTTAGGGATTTGTTGCACTCGATAAATGTTACAACGAATACCATACTTTGGATATTTCGGATATATTTTTATATTATGTTCGTTTTGTGTATTTTAGCCGTATTCATTTTGTCATAAATGCATAAACATCCGGAGTCTATTTATAACACTACTCAAAAATTACGTGAAATATCATGACTAACGTTTTATCCCAAACTCAAAGCTCGCTTCTGAGATTCTAAGAACATCTTCCAACAAGCGCTCCCAACCAAATTTTCAGAATAACCGTATGCAAAAATGCGCACGAGGAACGCGTACTCGCGCAACACACGGGCGCGTAAAGCGTAAAAAGAAGTCTGAGCGATTTCCATCTCGACCTTTCCTCGCTCGGGAAAGCGCGAGCGTGTAAAAGCTCGAAAGCTGGAAAAAGCTTTTCGGTTCGGTGCCGGTCGGATAAAAGTTCTCCTATACCTCATTTTCACCCCTCTTCTCCTTCGCTCTCCTTCCGCTCCACCTCTACCACCTCCCTCCTCCTCCACCTACTCCTCCTTCTCCTCCACCTTCTCCTTCTTCTTTCTCTCTTTTTCAATCCCCCCGCATACCCTGTCCCCATATTCCACCTTCATCCCCTTCGTCTCTCACGATGGAAGACGAAGATTGAAGCTTACGCGAGTGTTCTCTCTGTTCCCATATTCTGCATGCTCTTCCACGCTTTCAGGAGAACCGTGTACGCTCGCCAAACGCATATGTATGCGTTTGCGAAAGCACATACGTTTATATGAGGATTCGCGTGTGCGAATTCCCTCTTTCTTTCTCACATTCGCATGAACGAGCGCGCGCGCGCATCCGCGTTCACTTATTCTCTTCGGATACAATGTGTGCGCGTCAAGAATACACGCTATTGATCGCGGGTGGATGCGAGAAAGAGGCAGGAAATACGAGAAACCAGCCCTGCTTACAGACTCTTTTCCTCTCCGTGTTTTTCATGCGAGAGAAAAAGAATATGACATTCCATAAATGTTACTGAAGCAATGCCGTATACTTGATTTATACGTATGGGAAATATTACATTCAATTTCTTCGTCTCGATTGGCAAGACTTTGTTTTTGGAGGGAAATTGATGATGGTCTTTGGAAAAGAAGCATTTTCTTGTCATATAAGCAATAAGTTTGTAGGATTTTTGTTTATGTAATTTAGTGTTTTTATTAACACTTTGAGGCACAGGAATTGAGAGAATAAAATGACCCGTGTTGCACAAGCATTTTTTTTTTGTTTCAGTTGAATGAAGTTGGTTTATATCTATTAACAAAGTTATATAATAATATAAATTTTCGAGGTGGGACAAAAAATGTCCCACCATGCATCTTCACGCTTTAAAAAGGTAGGACACTTTTAATCCGGCTGTGCCTCAGAGTTAATTCGCAGAGAATTTTTTAATTGTTTTTGATATGGCTTTAAGCAGACTTAGTTGTTGTACATTGAATGTTTAACAATTTATTGTTCCTAAGTGTATGCGTTCCTTTACACTAGATCTATCGACGAATAATTCAATATACATATTTAATACTTTATCGACCGGTATTTTTTTAACATCCTATCCGCTTCTGACTGGCCAATTGGTCGTAAGTATTTTTTGTACTGATATCTCTTCGAAAATTGCAAATTCTCGTCACTAAGTCCTTGGCAAAGTAAACCGCAATGATAATTAACAATTTATTAAATACTGTGGAAACTGATTTATGAGGTAAAAGTCCAAAAGCGTTAGGCCCGAAAAGTCCATTATTTAAATTAATAGGCTACCGATCGGTAGAGAATCGTCAAATAGGGATATTCAAATGACATAAATGAGGCGGGAAAAATTGATTGATTCAATCACTTACAGTCTTCAAGTAATTTTAGGCAGCAAGTCATTTTGACCACTTTGATATATCTAGTGTTTATATCGCATTAATATGGCGGAGAAGAAAGCACAAGTTTTTACGATGCTGTGATTTTTTACAGTCGTTTAATTCGATATTAACCCCTTGCCTGACGTGATAAATAGAATAGTCAATTATGAAGCGCTCCAAAAATTATTGAATCAAAAATATCATTAAGTTATGATGAAATGAAATTAATTCTACGTTACTCAATATTGCGTTAAGTCATGTGCTGTATTAAAAATTAGGATAGATTGTAATTCCAGCAATTAATTCAGGGTTGTTGCACATTTAATCGCAAAAGAAATGGTACGGCAAGGGGTTAATCGAATATCCTGGAACATTAAGAAGTTCTCCTACTTTACGGTAAATGTGTTTGTAATTTGCGAATGTTTTAAATTTAAATGCCGCAAAGAAATCACAGGATACATTGTTGAGTAAACATCGCGGTAACAATTACTAGGTATAATACCGGAAAAGTTGGGACACGGTAATGAAGTTATGTTCTTCTGCAGTATCCACTGGCACGACTTTCGTCTCGGATGGAGACAAAGAAAACAGGGGATAAAGTTTCCCCGAAAAAAGAGAAGATTCATGCTATAGGAAATCTCCTGTGCAGGCGCATTCCTCTATGAAAAGTCGACGAATGAACTTCATACTTTCTTTAATTCAATTCTCTTTCATTTTTCGTGGGAAAATGGTCCCTTTTGTATTGAATTACATTTGGCACTCTCATGATGTGTCGGAAAGGGATAACATAAAATCTTTTAAGTAACCGGAAAACGTTGTTAACTGGAATATTTAACGACTGCAATATCATCAACACTTTAAAGATAACAAAGTTTTGGAGGGAAAGCTCGAAACAACATTTTAAGGAAAAATAACGTATAATATTAAAAAATACGAATCATTTGCAAATATTTCACAAATAATTATAATTACATTTTTGTTATGTGTCATTGTAGTTAAACTTCTACAACATCTTGTAAACTTAGAATAATACATCATGAACCTGTGTTTTTATATTCCAAGAGATTATTATCATTTACTATTAAAACTTCGTGCTAAAAATACAATTAATAAGTATGACTATTTAGCGAAATATATCTGCTGTATAATTCAATTTCTAAAATCCTAATTTACTGTGTATTTCTTAAATAAAATACATCATCCAGTTTCTCTACTACTTTTACGATTTACCAACGAATTATAAAATTGTAGTTTTAAGCGAAACAGGAAGTTTGTATTGTAAAGGGCTAAGTATTATTATCAGAAGCATAGCGGAAAT
The DNA here is from genome assembly GCA_910591515.1 of Cerceris rybyensis. Lineage (NCBI taxonomy): Eukaryota > Metazoa > Arthropoda > Insecta > Hymenoptera > Crabronidae > Cerceris > Cerceris rybyensis. Next base: position 22,462,360 of record OU342790.1, read on the forward strand.
AATTTTCTGTGAATATTCGAATACGTTGAATGTATACAAAACTCTGTTTCAGTCGAGATAATAAAGAGACAGTGGCGGGAGGGCGGGGGTGGCTTTCGTCGATAGGTTCGAAGATAAACACATGCCGAGGATCCAAAAAGAGAGGCAGGCGTCGCGACGCCTCGGATCGATGCGCGTCGGAGTGCGCGCTCAACCCCAGACCAACATGGACGCGGATTTACGAGGTTGAACTGAATGGAAAAAAAAGATACGAAGGAAAGGGAACAAGCAGTATTTTCTGACCTCACGAAACTCATACAAATATTCCAATGCGCGAACTTTGAACGCATGAAAGCAAATTGCAGAAACGAATTGAAAGATTTCAGAAGAACATTTCCATTGATTTTCCCTAGAATAAATCACCTATAAACAATACTTCATTTTTTCGACATAAAATTTCAATATCATTTTAAATCTTCATATTTTATTCTTATTACATAATAATTTCAAATCAATGATTTCACAGTAATACAGATATTCGATCTTTGAAATTACTTACAATCTATTTAAAGATAATATGAAAGAGACAAAGTCCCCTTTTCTATGTGAATAATCAGATGACTATGGTATGTTAACACATTATGTCCCGTGTGCACATATTTGTGCGTTTTGTTAAATTTGAACTCAAACGCCTTTATAAGATAAGGTACATATAAGTGTATTTTCCTGAGTAAGTTACATGTGTAAGTTACATATAAGTGTACTTATATAAACTGTATTTTGAATACAGTTATATATATTTATATATTAAACCAAAATTGAATGTAAATGAATCTATATATCGCCGAAAAGGGGAAATATTAGTGCAAGTGTGGCAAACCAAAAAAACGAAACAAGTAACGATGAATTCAACAACTCATCAAGCAAAAATTCATGATACGGGAAAGAGGGATAGATTGCTTTCAAAAACATCATTGCAATAAAAAATACTAACCTATTTATTTATCCATTTACCAAAATTATTAAAATATATTATCATTTTAGAAACTATTGAATTATATTATAATTTCTAATTAGTTATAATTTTGATAATGAAAACTTGTTTAGTCTAAATTTTTGAAGCTAAAAAGCATTTCAAATATAATTGTTTATTTTTAATTTGTTCCGGAACCAGAAGAAGTTTTTTTTAGAAATAACGCCGGGAGGTAACGTGTTAACGTTATAAAAACTCCGTAAAATGTTAAAAGCACTGAAGAGTGTTAGATATATATTTCTAGTACTAAAGTCTGTCAGTACGCTTCATCTTGTAAGTTCAGCGAATTTTAATATTTTAACCGTGTATCTGCACCGTGTACCGCATTAATACGAATGAAAAAACAACTCTCAAAAGGGAGTCTGCAGTATTTGCCTTTTGTTTTTGGTCCTGCGAGCATTTTCGATGCAATGGCGCCGAAAAGAAGAGGGCCCCAACCGAGTAATGGGGTGTCGCTGGCAGTCGCGCATTTATAATTTCTATCCCCCACACCCCCTTCCGACTACTCTTCGTACTTTATTCTTTCTCTCTTGCAGGCTGCCAGGTCGAAACAATTGCTTTCCGCCGGGCAGAAAGGAACAAAACTGTCTGGGGTGGTAGAGGCAAGCGGGGTGAAAGTTGCAAGATGAGTTACTGCGACAGCTCAAGGATCTGATAGCATTGCTTTGTTTAGAGAGGCAAAAAGAAGTTCTTTTCTTAAGGCACAATGCAAATAATTGGCTCATACAATTATAATTTCAGGGAAAATCGAAAAACGATTCGAACTTCATCGAGGACTGTTAGCTTAATTGTGCCACCAATGGAAGTTCTACTCTAAAACTACCTTATAAATTAATACCTACAATGAGAGATTTATATTATATTAGTATAGTGTAAATATACATTGGTTGAATATACATTTCAATTATTCAATCAAATAAAAATTTATACGACAGCTTTAATTATTATTTAACACTAAATCTACTTGTACGGCAGCCGTCAAATTGATGAGTTCCTACTTTTTTTTTAAATTTTCCAAACTGATACAGAAGCCGAACAGCAAAAATTTCACGTGTATCTTAGAATATACAAATAATTTTATTGATCGTATTTTTCACAGCTTGATTAATGTTTTTTTAAAGCACGTATTTGATAGATTTAAATTTAGTTAGACTTAGCGGCTGTTTGTAGTGTTCATATCCCTTGACATTAATTTTAAATAAAATCCGTGAACTTGAATTGAAGAAAAAAAAACGTAAAAAATATTTCTGAACAGTTTGTAATAATAAAAGAGATAAAGTTGCCGTGGTAAAGCCTCGAGTGGAGTTCATTATCAGTCTTAAAATTGAGATTGAAGGAACAGTAATATCGTGAAGTAGAATGCGCATTAATTCAATAAACCTGATGAGAAGTTATCGTGCCAATTTATAAGGATTATCAGAAATGATGGTGTCTCCGTCTCGTTTAAGACGAACGAGGGTGATCGAAGAATGGAAGCATCGTAATACCGTCGCATTCTTCAGACACGGTAGATACTCTTTTTTTTCCTTCTATCTTGATTTCAGTACTTCCCTCCTTCCCCAGGGACTTGTATCTTTATCAATACCGATCATCGTGCTTAATTCTCAGTCCAAGAGTCGTTAAGACTCGACGGAAAACCTCATTTTCGGCATTTAACTGCGAGGGATTAAATTTCGTCACGAATACCGAATTTCATTGAATTGTAATCAATTCCAAGCCACCGCAGTAATTTGTTCCTTAATTATTCTATAATCTCATAATTCCAATATGTTATAAACAAACAATAATCGATATAACAATTCAATGTTATATACATTAACACTAGAACTACCTGCGTTAAATCTATTATATATGAATAAGTTAAATAGGTACTTTGGAAAAAGAATAGTCGAGTGGTGAAAAAGAGGATAATTTATATTTTATAAGACACGTAGAATATCTACTCTACGAATCTCTTATAAAATTGAGAAACTTTTGAAAAAATTTCAAGAACAGTCATTTTGACTTGCTTGGTAGTTCTAGTGTCAAAAAGTTTAACCCTTTAAGTGACCTGAGGTCCTTGCAGAAATCTGAATCGAAAAATCCCAAGCAGATTTTATATTAACATTATTTTTATTTATTTCTCAGTTAAAGGTATTAACTGTATTATACATATTCAGTTGCAATCAGAATATATTACTAAACTATCATTATTGGATTCCGGATGTTTATGCAAATTTCAAGTTCAACAAATTGAGCTAAGACACTTAACACAACCTATCTAGGGTTTTTTTTGCACTAGATAAATATTACAACGAATAACGTAATTTGGATATTTTAGATCTATTTTGATATTATGTTCTTTTTGTATATTTTAGCCGTATTCAATTTGTCATAAATGCATAAAAATCAGAAATCCAATCATTATTGTTCATGTTAAAGGTATCCTTGATTCTACAGGTCAATCAGCTTGGAAGTTTTAGCTGCTAAACATAAGAAGCTGCCTTGCACTCAAACGGTTAAAGAACTTTTAATAAATTCACGAAGATTCATATAACAGTGTCACTAAACGTCAACGAGAAGTAACCCCCAACGGTAAGCGTTCCACCGAGCGAAGAATGCCAAAGTTCAACCCTCCGAGTGCCGTTGTCTCGCGAAACTCGTTTCGATTTAATTTATGCATCGTAGTCCAAGTTTCCCACCCCGGTCTTAAGGCCCTTTTGTACAGTTATTAATGCCCTGGGCCACTTCATTTTCACCGTGCACACACTACTGTACCAACTATGTCGGCATTTCTACCTGATGTCCTTCCGGATGCTGCGATTCGTTCCCGCGTATGCAAATTTCGTCGATTCGAGAGAGAACGCGCGAAGAAGGAAGAGAGAGGGATTGAGGCCCTTCGGTATACATCTGCCTGCGCGAACAATCGTCGGAAAAATAATAACTGTTTTTACAAGAGAGAATACATTGCCGTGGCAAAACCGGATCTCCCGTTTCTCATCGGGATACGAATTTTTGCACACTCGACTGTTTACGCACGTTCGTTTGGAAATGACGATTTATTGCACATGTGCTTCTTTGATCAGTGAAGTAATTTACTTTGGAATGTTTTGGAGAATAGTGTCGACATTTGAATTTCCATATTATAAAAATAATTGTAGATAGCGACAGTGCAGTAGCTGCGACTATTTGTGCAAAATTATTGCTCACTAGTTGTGAATATTGATTAAGTATCTTAATTATGTAATTCCATCATTCCGGAATATATTTTTGCAGATATTCAATAAATTATATTGATATTTACTTTAACTTTATAAAATACCTCTAATGTTTTTTTTTGTATAAGTAATATGTAGTAATATAAAAGTCATTATAAATGATTGACAATTAATTGGCATACTAAAACGACAAGGAATTTTTTATTCAAATTACAATCACTCTATCGAAGAACAGAATTACGTATTAAAGGCCATTTGAATGCACCGAAATACTTTCAACGGGAGATTCACGAATGCAATTAGCTCTGTAAGATGTTAAATTCAAATTTATACGAGTAATTTGAGTATTTGCAGTGGGAGAGAAACTGCTTTATCGTGGATATAAATCGTTTAGATGTGACTTGATGCGTCCTATCAAATACGTGAGGTATTTTTTAACGTAAGAATTAAAAGGTGATTGCACCATTGAGAAACACTGGCAATGGTAAAACGGAGTCCTACACCATATCATATTGCCGTGGGTAAAGTCATTCTCTGCGTTTGGAAAATGGGGAAACTGTAGACGATTCGATGGGGATACCATCTACGAAAGGGTTGTTGAACCCCTTTATGGTTTGTCGTCGATAGTACATTTTATGATACGACGAGAATAAAATTTAATAAACGTATAAAGTGTAAGATATTTCTTTTTAAACCACTTTTGAAAATTCTTTTGACTACAAGAAATAAATTATTAATTATAATCGCTTAAACTAATTTTATCGTTTTCCTGATCTTATTTTTTAACATTATTATCAATGAAGGTACTTTAAATAAATTTTCGAATATCTGTTTCAAAATATATTTTTGCAATAAGTATAATAGAAAAAGTAATTACTACTTTCAAATACTAATTATGTTAAAATGAATAATAACGTTAAAAAAAATCTCGAAAAAGTGTAGAATCAAAATGACTTTATATAAAAACCATACTTAGTTATAATTCATTACACAAATATACTTGTAATTCTTAAAACACGTTAATGATATTAATTCCATAATATTTCTTGTTCTAATCTAATATGCAACCTGCAATTCCTAATCTGAAGAGAAACAATTTTCCCCTAATTATTCGGAACAAAGCAGACATGATTCAAAATACTTGACATACATTATTTAATATTTAAATGAAATTTATTATCAGGAATACGAAAAAATAATTTATTATCCACGTCGAAAAAGATTACGAACAGTGAGTTAAAGTCACTTTAGCCCTACGGCATTATTCCCGTCGAAGTTTCCCCTCAAAGTGATAGATCTTCCAAGGCTACGCACTAATTGCGTTCCCGGTCTCTTGTTCGAATGAAACGTAAGTCCCGGATTACCTTACACGTTAATTATACCGTAATTAACTCTCGTCGTCGCTGCCGGCGTGGAGGAAGTCGTAGAAAGTTGACGAAGCGATTTTGCACCGCTTACTTCGAAAATCCTTCGTAAACCCGAATCCGTCGCCGTCAGCGCGGAATAAAACGTGACGATGGCGATTATCGATCACCGAAAAAAGGAAACAAAATAAGATGTGAGGAGGGGAATTGAACGCGACACCATTAAAACTTCATTTTACGGACGTTTATACCTAGTACTTTTAATGACGCGGCTAAAAGAAGAAGAAGAGAATTATTTGAGAGTATGCCAATAAAAGGGCAAGTTCTTACTTCGAATTTTATAGCAAATGGAAGACTGTCTAATCTAATGAATTATAAACATTTTCTTTCCTTCTTTTAACGATTCTTTGAGCGGTAGTTAGTATGTTTGAATAATGTGTTCTTTGTCTCGAAACGTTTAGACATTTAGAATTGAGCTTTATATAATGAGGCAATTAACTCTATTAAGAGGTTCAATTTCATATGATTTCGAGTAACTTATTTCACCATATTTCTGGAACGAAATTTATGATAGTTTGAACTCATTGTCAGTCAAATTTTTAATTTTTCTTAATAATATATTATAAAAATTTACAATACTGAAAAATGTGGGAAATAATTTGTTAATTAATGAGTTACTATTTATTCCAATTTCTCCGAAATATTATATTAGAATTATTTTTTCTGCTAAAAAACGAGATTATAGAATAGAAATAAAAATATGTAGGGTATTATATAACTACTGGGTTAACACTAGATTTACGGATATTGATATACCTATTTTTTTGAAGTGAGCCAATTTGAATCATACCAGAAAATTGAAATTTTTTGCAAAGAAAATAAGTTCAAATCAATTGAAATGAAAGATTTATTACTATAAAATTAACCAACCAATATATTATAAACGTAGTAATCAAATTTTGAATGAGTCAAATTAACTCCGTAAATCTAGTGTTAAAACAAGATGAATTATGCATTTTCTTTAATAATTGTGCAAATTTTAATGAATTGCGAATTTTCTCTAATTCTCGAGAAATATTCGAAGAGACTATAGTGAACAAAGAGATAAAACCTCAAACTCGAAATTAAGAGGCTCAAAGTCAAATCTTTCTTGTCACCTCTTAAAAATTTGTCATAAATTACCACATACGCTATTTTCGGTGGTTAGAAGCCCACTTAAAACAATAGATCTTATGCGAAACGACCACACCATTTTAAGTAAAAAAATATAGAACAAAAGAAACATTGAACAAGTTATTAGTACTAATTTCTACCTGCTTCTTATCAAATTGAAGGTTTTCTTAGCAAAACCCAAGTCCATTAACCAGTTAGCTGTGTTTGACGAGTATACTCGTCATGCGTAAAAGCTACTACTGGTTATATAAATTGTAATTTTGACGAAAACTAAAATATATTCGTAAATTTCAAGATGTTTGGAATATTTTGAGGTCATGCCGAAATAAAACGATTTTAACTAAAGGTTATAATAATTTGAAATAGATTTATCCTCATCTCTCGATTTTCGTGAGCCAAAATTCAAAAGAATTTTCGCCACAGTTAACTGGTTAAATCGAACTCATCTTTCACGAGACTTATTTCGTTTGAAAGGACAGCGAGTGTTATTTATAGAAAGAACTCTATCCGATTAATGGAAGCGGTTGAATTGCCTGTCAGAGGTTGTAAGGGAATGCCGAGGCAGGTAGCAAATCGGGCTGCCAGCAACAGGTATCAATACCTTCTATTATTCTCGCACCATTGATTCGATACCCAATAGAACCGATATCGTACCTGTTCCTCGTGCAGCAGGTAGGTCGCACGCGAACAGGTAAAATCAGCCCAGGTAGACGTCGAACATCATCGAGGGGTAACCTTTGCCTTTTCGGAAACACTAGAAGCCACTAACTTTTCACGCATTCTGAGAAAGGAATCCACACTGTATAAACCTGAGAATATTCTTAGAAAAAACCGGTAGCGATATATTAGTCATTTAAGTGAGGAGAAATAGATAGAAAGTGATGGCATATTCGTTGAACTTTTAAAGTTTCTAATTGAAACGTGATGTGCATGTGTCTTATACGTGTCACAGTCTACATGAGATGAGATTGACAATTTTTTAGGAACGTTCCAGAAAACTTATATTGTTAAACTAATTGGTCGATTTTTTTATTAAGTTCGTTTGTTTACATTTCATATAAAGAGTGGCAGAAAGAGGGGCGAGTAAGTTTTGAATGAAAAGTGTAACGAAGATAAGCTACACAAAAATTGTTGTAGTACTCCCTCCGAAATTTCCCACTCTCAGAGATTTAGCAGAACAGAATCGTTGTTTTGAATTGTTTAAAATTCTCAATAGTGGTATTTCTACGTAACAGATATAGATTGCTTTGCTTCAAAATTTAAGAGAACTTGGAACAATTATGATAAAAGAAATTTTAACACTAAACATTGCATATGTAATGTAAGGTAAGTTAAAGTGGATGATTAAAAAAAAATAGCTAAGCATGGAATTTTTAGGTGAATTGCAATTTATATTACTCTGTATATTCTGTTAAGTTTGAGAATTAAGATAAATTGATTTGGATTAAAAGTTACAAACAAAAGTAGATACTGTTAAATAGGTCAAATATAATGATTTTTATAATTATTTACTAACGATCAAGGTATTTGGGATTTGCACAATTTTGTTGAAAAGCTGGAGCAGAATTCTTTTCCCTTCGCTAAATCGTAACGTGTATTTAGGAATGAGATCTAGATTCACCACCGTAACAATCAATAAGTTAATTAAACAGATTTAACGAGTACATTGAAGAGACGTGAAATTCAAGCAGGCGCCATTGCACAGAAGAAGAGCTCGAATTGTATCGTTCGACGAGGAACCACCCTCTAACCCCCACTCTAACCACCCTCATTTAATCTGCGACAAAGTACGCGATACAAGTTCCATTTCGTGACAATAAAATTTGACTTATTTCATACCGCGTAAAATGAAAGAATTTAAAAAGTATTATTAGAGCAATATTAACACATTACTGAACAAAAGACATATTTTTTCAAAAATTAAAACGATCGAAAAGAACAATTAATAATTACAAGTACTTTACACTCGACAAAATCTTATTGTTAGTACAATTTAAACATCTATACCACATTTTATAACACGGTGTAATGTAAAGTTTTATTAACTAATTTTCTAATAACCAAGAAATTTTTCTTATCCTTCATCCGCGAATAAAATAATTTTTAATGGCAGACTTACATTTTAAATCTACATTCTTAACTGCAGCCATCTTACGTTATCTTTTTAACTTAACTGCAACATTGCAACTTGCAGTTTTCAAAGTTTCTTAATCTCCTTACACGTTAACACCTAAATAACAACGTTAAAATACCAAGAGGTTTCATTGGCTCGATACGACGCCACGTCCGTCACGATATTCATAACGAAATATTTGCAATTAAAAGGGCTACGGAATTCTCCTGAACCACTGGCCAGAGATTTCCTCGAGAAGGGCCGAAGAGGACGAAAGAGAAATCGCTCGAGCGCAATAAGTCAAATCTTGTTTGCGAGTCGGTGCCTAGTTAGGACGACTAGCCTGGGTCTGCGCGAGGGGTTGATGAGGAAGGCTCGAAGAGGTAGGTAGACCGGAGGACGAGGGATGAAGAGGAAAAGGGGAATACGAGCAGGAGGAGGACGAGCACCTTCCTCATCGACCGTATAATTAAACCGGGCGCTGATTAAAAAAGTTACCACGGCCGTAAGATCATTACAGGGGCCTCTGGCTCCTACCCCCGTAGGACCACCCTCTACCCCTTGGCTCCTCTTTGCTCCTCACTTTCTCCCGCTCGCTTTCGACCCTTGGGGATTGCGGATTCTTTCCACTTGGTACACTCGCGACCGAGACAACGATTTCAAACAGTGAATTTCGAAGAGTCTTATGCTTATTTCTCCAGTGGTATACGGCATACAGACGTCGGAATTGGTTTTCCTCTCTGCTTGCGTTTGATTTGATGCCAAATGATGATTTGATTTTTAAATAAGAATGATGAGTGATTTTTAAATATTGTTTATCGAATTTGGAATTCAGTTTTACCCGGTCAAATTGCATTTGCATAATTTTTATTTTCTATTTGATTTTTCAAAGGTTGATATAGATTCTTTGTGGATATTTTGAGAATATTTTAGTAAGGATGTAGTAAAAAAGGTACAACGATTTTAGAATGAGAGCAAGGAAAACTGTGGGACAAATTAACTTGTAAATCTGTTCATCGTATGAGGATAAAAAAATTATATATGGGATAAGATGAATTATTATACCTATTACGATTTTGAGAGCCCTTTTATACAAATGTCGGATCGACAGATACTTCGAGATTGAATTAAACGTTTATTGACAAATAAGGTTTGCGATAATAATTATTTAATGTTTGAAAACAATCTTTTAAAAAAAAGTTTATGTTGTTAAAACAATGACAAAAGGGGAGAATTATCAGTTATTACATTGTTTCAATTAAACCACCATCTTATTAAAGCATTAATGAGTCTTTCGGAACGAACTTTTTTTTCTAAACTTCGATTTGCTTCGGAAAACCTGGTTTATCAGAAAAAATATATACTTTTATTTCGTCCCACGGGACAGAAATATTTTTACCAAAATATCAGCCGAATAAAACCCATAAAGTTCGCGTGAACTCCGCCCTGGGAGATACCATTTTTTAAAACAAATGAAGATACTAAATATACGCAAAAAACAACCTCACAAAACCTTCAACCACATTCATCAAATTCTCTTCCGTGCGAAAACTTAAATCAAACTGTTACAAAATAAATTTCACCTCAAACTTTTCCCTTAAATAAGAACACATTGAAAATTCTTACTCATTATCAAAAGTATTCACCCTGTATCTTTAAGAACAATGGCAAACCACAAACCCCTTCCCCATTTTGGAAAAAAGGTATCCAAGAAGACATCTAAAAAGGCAGTAAAAGTTAGAATGAAAAATAATACACCTACATGATAAAATTTGATATGTCGTTCAAAGTCGTTTGGATCTCCTTTTTTTCAGCAGAATCTTTTCCAACAGCAGAAACTTCCTTAAAATTCAATATAAGCCCCACGGGCATCCCTGCGAGACCGGGTCGCCACCCCCCTCGAACGGGAGACCCTAGCCGATGGCGACGGGGCCTGGTTACCATGGCGATTCTTTTGCTTGACAGGTGGCTGCAACCACCACCAACCACCCTCCCCCAGCACCCTCCATCTCCTCCAGACTCGTTTGTTCTGCCTGCCACCGGTACGACGAACCAATCGCGCACAGCGAAAAAATATTCAATCACGCGTCAAGAACTCGAGGGTGGTGGTGGTGGTGGTGGACTGCAAGTGTGGTGGTAGTGGAAGAGAATCGAATCACCCTCGAACCCTCCGCCTTCACCCTTCCCTCCTTCGCTTCTGACCAGGAACGAAGGTCGATGGCGGTGGAGGTCGAACCGCCCCTACCTACGGAGAAACGCCACCCCCTACCCCTTTCGAAGTACGATGGAATAATAAAATGCCTCAGATTACATATTCAAAATCAATGGCTCCGTACCTTCGACGTACAAAGAGGTGGGTGGGATTTACCCCCTCAGCACCCGCCTCTATCTCTCTTCCTCTTTTTACGAAGAAGAGCAAGGGGTGTTAGGAGAAAATTCCGCGGCCGACATTTTAAGCAACCACACCCTCATTTGCAATTGTCATCCTCGCTTATTGCTTCTTTCTTGGATTTACCCCCTTTGACATTATCTTATGTAAGCTCCTTTGCGTTTCATAGAAATACAGAGGCCCATTTTTTGTGAACCTTTTAAGCGGACGGGATAAAATGCAATTTAACAATTTAAACGCCACCTGTATTTCGCTAGATTCATCATTTCTACTGAAGTGGACCATTTTCTATTAAATTCGTATTTTTGCTAAGCAGAAACTTTAAAGATACAGATAGATAGATATTCGGCAGGCCTTTATCTTTTTAATGTCGATATTTAAATATTTAATATATCCGAGAATTCATAAATATTACAATTTCCGAGTTACACGGAAATTTAATGAATTCAATAGTGCCGGTCACCGGTGACCTCCATGGCAGTCAAAGTGTTAAACATTACGCGGACAGAGTCAAAACAGACGATGGATACCTTGTTCGAATATTCGTATATAAGTGAATTTGTGAATTTTTGCATAACTCTGTTATTTTATAATTCCTTCTTGGAAATTCTAGTTTTTTTTCTTCATTTTACAAATTACAATTACAAATTTGCAAAAATGTAGGTACTTGAAAGGAGTAACATCTTTTTAGATACAATTTTCTAAAATTTCAGCTGTGATGAACGTTACATGAATTATCGAACTTTATATAAAATCGAATATTATGAAAATTTCTAATTTTACGTCATATGTAAATTTACAGTTGGCAATATTTCGTATGAAAATTATTTAATGAAAAAAGATACACCAACCGCATCAGCTTCATTTGATATTACAAAAATGCATAGATTCACGCGAAAAACTGTTTACCATAATTTTTAACTACTTGCTAAAGTTCAACGGACATATAATTTAAATTTTGAAAAGAGTATTTTCTGTAAAAAAAAATGTGCACCTTTGAGCGGAGAGCCGCTATTCGAACCTCTTCCTCATTAGCTGTAATTACGCGCGAACGAGAATGAGCTGCAACTTTATAAAAGTCGAGGGGGAGAAAGACGGTCTGATCATTATGAGGTCTGAATTACGCGCGATAATTTCACAGACAATCGGAGAAGAAATGGTCGAGAGGATACTTCGCAAGAATTAATCAGTGACTAATTGATCCTCCCGAGATTAAGGTCATCGTCTTAAGGTAGCGACCCGAAAAAAGTTCCCGCTAATTAAATTAATTAGGACAATGTTGTCGAATGAATCTTATGGAAAGAAAACTTTTGTTCGAGTATTTCAAGTGGAACCTGTTAAACTAGAAGCCTCAATTTTCAAATGATTCTATCTCGTTTATGTGCTTCTGTGTCCTGCCATTTTTAAAAACTATTCTTTTCACTGTGCTCTTTTGTATTACAGAAGAATACAAAATATTTGACAAACATCCAGTAAGATATTTTATAACAGCGTCATTATTCATTACAAACAGTCTGATTCTTTTTTAATAATCCAGTTGTTTCCTCTGAAAGACAGTATTGATGACTGAACAGGAAAATCGGTAAAAATGAACTTTCTTCATTTTTAATTTTACAACATTATACTGAATTAGATTCGAATATGAAACTGAAACTAAGAAAGTTATTTTATACATTTTCTGTATACCCTCATTAACACGTTAAACGCCGCTGATATTTTGCTTGTTTCGTCATTTCTACTGAAGTGATACTTTTTGTATTAAAATCACATATTTATGAAGAAGAAACTTTCAAGGCACTGATATATCGATATTCAGGAAATCGTAATGTTCTTAACGCCAATATTTAAATATTAAATATCTTAGAAAATTCATAAATATTGCAATTTAAACATAACATGAAATTTCATTGAATTTAATAGCGCCGGTCACCGGTGACCCTCATGGCAGTCAACGTGTTAATATAATTTTATTTTTTTTTGTCTATAAATAGATGTAGATTAATTCAAGAACGAGTTGCGTGATAAAAATTTAAACAATTTGTAGATAAGCCATTGTTAAAAGTAGACCATTGTAATCCCTAACGGAATCTTCTGCAAACTTTAGATTTATGGCTGAGCTTTTCAGAATTCTGACATTGTGTTTGATATATAAATTTCTTTCGAATAACAAGATAACCAAAGAAGAAAGCCATATTTAAGAAAAGTAATTAGTAGGAGATTTATAGTGCATACACCAAAAACCTTTTTCTCAAACGTATAGTCCGGTCTATTTTCTACAAGATTTTCTTCTAACTGGGCCTAATATAAAATAATATTTTGGTAAAAATATGCAAACGTGGAGAATAAAATTATATAATTTTCTGCCCCATACCGATAACGTTATTATTTCTTAATCTAAAAATCGTGTTTATATTGCTAAAAGTAAGTTTCAGAACCAAAATTATTTCATTAACGCGAAAAATAATTAATATCAAATAAAAGTTTAACAAATATTATAATCTCGCAGTTTTAATTAAAAACTAATCGATCAAGTCTACCAGAAAATCGATATATATATTCGGACATATATAAAGTTACTAACTATTTATTGGAACAATCTTCACTTCTTTTTTGTTTTTAACTATAAACGACCGAAAAATTTTGTATAATTCTATATAAGAAAAAGGAAATATGAAAAAATTCCACGTATCTCACAATGAAACGGCACAACACGGCGCAAAGTAAGGTGGCACGTTTTCTAAATGAAACTTTTTTATTAAATGATCACTTTGAACTCGTTAAGCTAAAAATCGGAAATCGGTCGTCCCTCGTTGTCCTACCACCTCCCACGATTACTTCCTTCTCTCATCCACCCTCTGTATCCCTCTTTTTCCCCTCTTCGTTACAAATTTTAAGACTGTAAGAAACTTTCGACTCGTTACACTGATTGCACTTTCGCAGGAATAATTTCCGATTCAGAGGAAGTAATGGCGTGGAGATATGATGGCCGGTCGTTTCCAAACTGGCCTCTTGCATTTTGCATGAACGAAGGACTGGTTCCAATGCCAAAGACCACCCTTTCGTCGACCACGTGGTGGGGTGAACCCATGGACTCGGTCAGGTTTCACGTGACCCTTTCAAGACTCCACAGAGATTCGCCCTTAGAATTGTTCATCATATGTGAACTGGACTTTCGTGCAACTTGTGCTATTATTCTTACAAACTTGTGAAACTGTCTTGTCTGCATTTATGGAATCGGTTCATTTTATACAACGGAATAGGGAAGAATCTTTATTCGGAGCTGTAGTCACTTCTTGAATAATTTTCTGGATGATGAAATCGAAGGACAAATGCTTCTGAATAACTTGTGGATAACTTCTTTGATGTCGTTCAATGAGATATGTCGGATATAATATTTTATCAGATCTCTGTCGATTGATTGATGGATGTAGCAAAGAAGAAATTTTTCAAATCAGTTTCAATTGTGACAACAGATTCGTGAAGCTGCATAAATGGTCAAGGAATTCTTAATTTTACCTTGTTAAATTAGTAGTTGTTTACTCCAGGATGAGTAACAGAAAAAAATTGAGAAAATAAAAAGAAATAAGTTAGGACCAGTCTCGTATCACTTACCTCAAGATTATACGTTCTCGAATAATGTATTCTCAAGATTATCAAGGATATCAAAATAAAGGATTTGCAGTCACAAATTAATAGAACCGTTACTAAAAAACATATATTACATTATTACAACACATAAATCCCGAGTTTCCCGACTTCTCCAAAAACCTACCTTTAACCGAGCACAATAAAAGTGCAGTACAAATGAAAGAAGAAACAAAAGAATTTCAAAACAAGAGAAATTTAAACAAAGCATAAAAATGAACTGAACAATTCAAATATAGGTCATTACGTAAAAGAACTGCAAATAAAAGTCTCAGCATCAAGTTTCAAGGATAAGAAGTTTGAGTACCGCTTCCTAAACGACGCAGTCTTCAAAGTTTTTGTCCACGATACAAATGACAACGCTATCTTACGAGTCTAGTCGAACGATCTATGAAAAAAATGATCCTTACGTAACCGTCATCGAGCAAGGAGAGGCGATAAACAAAAGCAACAGTGGATTTTTTTTTGCGAAGGCAGCTGCCGAGCGCAAAACCATAGGGGGACATTACTTAATAAACGTGCGCATCCGGGGTGCGGTCCGGTCGGCATTGTTTCAGGATCGGTAAATGGGTGCTTGCCAGCGGATGCGTGCGGCCAAAGGGTTAAGGATTAAGGGTCGAGGATCCTAGCTCGGACCCACAATGGACACCTGGACGGGTCCACGGGTGCTTATACTTTAAAAAAAAAAATCCTTTTTCCAGTCATTTCTGGACATCTGCCCTCGATCTTGGTTACCTCCCCGAAGACATTATGGGTAAGGTAATGCAGTGGACCATCGTCCACAATAGAAGAATCAAGTAAGACGGGTTCTTCGTTCGAATGCCACCCCTTTTCTCTTTAACAGTTCTTCGTAAAGACTCAGCGAGAATGAATAGCCAGGGAAAAAGAAAAGAAGGGGGTCAAGTCAGAATCAAGATTCTCTTTCATATTCATCTGAAAAGTGGTCGCTAATTAATACGACGCTGTCGGGCAACTTCATTTGTAAAATTTCTGTTACGACGAAACGTTTGAAGAGGGTACTCGAAACGAACGACTACTGTGGCCTTATGATAATTATTTCGCGCGGATCCATGAGAACCAGACGTGAAGAGAGAATCGTTTGGAATTGCTAGGGACTTGTTTTTTCAGTAGAACCAGGACTACTTCGAAGACAGGGGTCTTTCGTTTCTGAGTGAAAACAATAACTTGCATAATAAGCAGGACGAATAAAGAGGAACCTGTTTCTCGGGCGCTGCAAAGGTAGAGGGAGAAAAGAGCACAGAGAAGATGAAGAGGGAGAAGAACTCCGATCGGGAAGAATAAGAGAATGTCCTCGCTCCTTCCTTGCACCGTCTCACGAGTTATGATGATCTTTTTAGCCGACCAACTACTTTGGATATACCGAAATCTCGAGGAGGAAGGAGAGAACTGCGCACTAATAACGTATGCACCGTGCAGCTGGCACCGACGTTTTGTTCTTCTTGGCGCTACAGGTTCTTGAATTTCACACACATCGTGCTGCGGTTCGATGGGGTTGCTGCTCCTGCTTTCTTCTCTCTTTCTCTCTAATTCTCCCTATATTTCCTTCTCCTCTTTACTCTCTATCACCGAACTCTCTCTCCTGCTCACTACCTACCAGAAGAACCCCCTATTGTTTTACCTAGCGAGACCAGTTTTTGTTTCACTCTGTCTCTCTCTCCATGGCTTATTATATGCGCTTTCTGCCGTTCGTGCACACGATTGTTCGCACGGGCGAGCTTCGAACCTGATTCGTTCGCGCGAGTGCCACCGAGCGAAGAGGAGAGAAGGAAAGAGAGAGAAAAGGGTCGTACGAATCCGGTCAAACGGTGTGGAGAGAACGGTGAAAAAAAAATCGGGACAATAAAGGGGTTAAAGTTGATACAATTGAGCGAGAAACGACGACGTCGCACGCGTGATTTATTTTTACAGTCAGCCCTACCACTCGCCAGTCCTCGCACACGAGGGTATCGGTCTATTGTCTTTCACGGGTTGCTTCGCAGGGAGGTGCGTCGAAAAACCTTCGCGATGACTTAAAAAAAAACCCTTGGTCTATTCGCCTTTGTCCAAGGATTCGTTACAGCTAACGAATATCACGATATATGAGACGACGTAAGTACTGGGTACCAAAGTGGATAATTTTGTAACGATTGTCAGGTTAAATGTTTCCATTGAGTGTACCGGTCTTCTGAGAAGGTTTCAGGAAGTGAGAAAAAAACGGCTTTTGTTAGCAATATTTTACCGTGATTATATTTGTTACTGGTTTTGTTTTCTTGTGGGAAATTATCCTTGTTAGGAAGTTATCTGATTGCGAGATCTAATTTTGGATCTGATTAGACACGTCAGAAGTGCAACAGAGAAGAACGCAATTGTCATGAGATAGTGAGATTGTGAAGGAACTTATAAGAAATGTAATTGTAATAATTTAGAATGTATAGCCATGATTTAATTACAATGACTTTAATTACACTTGTGAGTTAGAACATGTTTGTCAGTCAAGGTATGGAGAGTAAGGTAAAAGTACCAGTAGTTGACCATGTGCCAGCAGGTGACCATTTTTTAGAAAACATAAAAAAATAAGGTTTGCATAAGTTGTGCACTTTCGATGAAAGTGAATTTCAAATACCACAGCATCTGTCGATTATATTTTGAAACAATTACATGCAAAGTGAAGTATACCTATTAACAGCGAACGTTTGAATTCAATAAGGTAAGTTATATCTCTATTTCCTTAACGTTTCTGTTAAGAATGGCTGTACGGTTCAGGTAAAAAATTCATAAGTAGATTGTGAAGATTTCGCAAATGAATTATTTACTGTTTAAGACCTTGCAACGTTTTATAAGTAATATATACATCGTTTTTATTATTTTAACCACAAAATGCAATAATTTTTTAATGGTCAACTTCTGGATATTAGTACTCTACAATTTTCAGAAGTTGACAGGCATGGTTAAATTACCGACATTACTCATTTAAATTTGTTTACGATTTATAATGTATCCGTTTTACATCTCACTTTATTAGAAATAGCAAATGTAAATCGATATATTGTAGTATACTGAATTTTAGTCGATGACACGGTCAACTATTAACTGCATTCGCGGTCAATTATTGATCAGTGTCCAATGTCTACTCTGTTCTTCTTCTTCTTTTATTATTTAATTATTAATGATAATTCGTACTAGTAACTGTTAAAATTAAACGATAATAAAGTGATTTTCAGCATTAATGCTGTAACCCTGCTTCGAATATAAGCGGTCAACTACCAACGAAAAAAGGTGGTCAATTACTAGTTTTATCGATCTCAAAAGTGGTCAACTACTGAAGCATTTGCCGAATTTTTAAATATATTTCTCAAATTTTTATAACTTATGTTTTTTTAAAAATTGGTCTTGGTACATAATGTAGAATGTTCAAAGAACATCTTCAAGCATCGACTCTCGCCAGTTATTGACAGAGTAAATAGTTACCACTGTTTCTATCGAAAATTTCTCTTAACTGGTCAACTACTGGTACCTTTACATGAAAATATTGAAAAACGAATTACGTGATAAAAATTTAATAATTCGGCAGACAAGTCTTATATTTATAGTTAGCCAATTATTTCTGTGAGAAATTGACTACGATAAAAAAAAATATTGGTCAAACTATAGCCTTATTTCTTACAGAAATATCAATATTGTTATAGCTTGTATTATAGGAAAGACAAAATTGTGATGATTTTAGAGAAATAGAAAAAAGTAATTAAAGTCACATTAATTTCAATCAAATTTTTTTAAACGAATATTCCAAAGAATTTATCATATTTTTAAATTGCAATTAAAGAAAATCCATATTTGACGTTAATAGTTTTGTATTCATTGATATGACATGGATATAATACGTCTAATATTTCTAGAAGTAAATAAAATAGGGGAATACCATAATCAAATTCTATGTTATTAGATTCATGATAATTCTAAAGGAACTATTTAACCCTCGAGACTCTGACGTTAATGCAGTTAAAAAGAATGTGAGCTTTGAACTTTTTTACAATGTCAGTGTACCTGCACAAGTAGAATTTTAAATAAATAATTATGTGTACCATACACGACCGTCGTAACTTCAAATTTAGTGGCGCAACTCGGGACGCAACCATTAATCATCGGACCACGTACTGACGCAACATCCCCTATATACCACCCTGACACGAGATGGCATGTGACGCCATAAATTGCTAAATTAAAAGGCGGAAAGGACATACAAAATGGCGGCAATGCATTGTTTTTCACGCCTTTACAATGGTTTCGTTTCGCTGTTTTTATATATACTTGTTTGCATTCGAATGATCCTCGAAATATTAGCATACGAGTTCAAGGTGGCATAGAAAAATCGTGCAAAATATATACAATGATATTAATTTATTTTTCAACACCTCGTTTCTAGTAATTTAATATCTGTATCATTTTAAGAGTCTATTATCACATCTTAACAAATGTAGGAGTTAGACATTAATTAAGAAAAATTAAAATTCGTTAGAATACATATATTAACCCTTTTTCACTAATTTACCCCATTTTCACTTGTTTTTATTTTCTGACAATATAATATCGACTTTCCAATTTCACAATGATTTTGTAATATACACCTAAATGTTCATCAATACCTATAGTTATTGATGTCATTTAAAAAAATGAATAACCAATGATAGAAAATATTGCAAAATTAATTTCATTTATCTTTCTGCCAAAATTAAAGAAATAAAATTGGGACCGCAAATGATTAATTACTGCCGGACGACCATATATCGTCGTTGGTCACCGTGCTAAGAGTGGACATCGAAGGGTTAATATTCAGTTTCCAATAGGATATCAGTAATTTAACGACAGATAATTGTACATATTTACACAGCTTATGCTCTATATTGCGTGTTCTATATGAAGCTATCGTCAAATGACAATTCTTTTTATCCGCGACTACATTTGTCATTAAATCAATCAATTTTTTCGGTCGACACTAAAAAGGTTAATTCCAAGTAGAATCTCAGTTTATATCATTTCAAATATTTTCCGAACTTTGAAAAATACTACACGTTCGAATATCTAAAATCGTGTTATCAAAATATTACAATGATTACTTCTTCCCCTGATAAATTTTATATTAACATAAAATATTCAAGTTTTAATGAATTCATCGCCATGCGAATTTGGAGCACCCACGCCGCCCTTATGCAACGCCCTGAGGGAACTTACTAACAACCCAACTAATCAAACTTACGCTTGAAATGACACAAAATAAATCACAGTCCACCAAGGAAATCCTCCTCGAAGTATATAAATTATTTCACCACTTTTCCATTCCATCAATTTTCACAAAGTCCACAAAAAGTATCCTCAACATCTACAAATCTATTCGAAGGCGAAGATCTACCCCGGCAATAATAATCCTACACCCCCAGAGGGTCGTCACGTCTAACAAATCAGTTCGTGGGCATAAATTGAAATGCTAAAAGCGAAATTGGGTAGGAATTAGGAAAAACGCCGCGAAATGGGACGATGATTACGCGAGGAAGGCTGGAACCAGAGACACCACCACGTCCGAGGGTGGAAGGGTGGAAGAAGGGTGGAAGGGTCGAAAGGGCGGTCGAGGGAGGGTGGGCCCACTGGCAAAGTCGGAATTCTCTACCCTCAACGAGGGGTTACGCTGGCCATCCGAGTCTATGGGGGAACACCGACTAGAACGAGGGAGAGAGCGAGGGTGAGAGAGAACGTTGTTGGTGGGGCAACGTGGCTGCGTCTTAGCAAACGAAAATGGTGGCCGATAGAAACGCAGAGGGGCAAAGGGAGGCGGTTACGGGGGTTGCGATGGTGGAGGGTTCGCCGAGTGGCGCGTAAATAACTTCCATCTTCGAGGGTGCAACCACCCCCGTGGAGGGATGGGCCTCGAAAAGAGGGAAAGAGAGAAAAAGAGGAAAAAAGGAAGTCCGCCGAAGAACAAGGAGGGGAAGGGGGGGTTGTGTCGGTGGAAGAGGGAGACGTAAAATATTCTTAATGAGCAAAGACTTTCAAGTATTGACTCAAAATGGCGGCCGTCCTTTCAAGTCGGCTTGTTAAGCATTATTCCGCGCCCTGGCACCCCTCTTACCTCTTCGCCTTTTCCTTTGTGCGAATTCTCGTCCTCCCTCGTCCTCTTTCTTCCCGTATACGGCTTACCATCCCACTGTCCTACGGAAGGACACCAATCCACCTACCTCCCCTTTCTCTCTGTTACAGTGTTTCCAACCGGAGCTCTCAAAAAAAGGGCAAAAGACGGGAAACTGATGTCGGCGGCTTCCGCGGCTACCTTGGGAGATGTCGACAAGTCGAGAAACGTACCCGATGGTTTTTGATTTTTGATCTAACTCTTAATCGCCTTTTCGACGGATCAATTAATAGAAAACTCCGCAAAAGGATGTCCGCAATATGCAGAGCGATATATAGAACTAGCTTACTTAAAACATAATGTTCAGATTTCATAATTGTACCTATTAATTTCCGCCAATCGTAATTTCGTTACAATCTCTAATTGAACTTTACAAGTTCTGTATATTATTCAGTGGTATAAGCAAAAATTGAATAATCATAAAATATGAAACGTTCATACCTAATCGTTTTACAGGAAGAAACTACTAGATCTAAATCTAACACAAAATCAACATTTGCAACGGTGGACACAGAAGATCCATTGCGTATAGTCTTACCGACTTGAACGAAGCTAGAGTGAAGAATCTACATTCCCCGACATTTTTCTCCCGAAGGATAAAGACTATCGGGTCCTTTACAAAAAGGCTTTCGTACGAATGGATCAGGGAGTGGATTATTTAAAGAAGAGAGACCTCGGGGGTGCAGCCCGAGGCTTGTTAGGACTTGGCTTTCGCTTTGAGTCTTCCTTCACCGCTCGTCGTCCTCACGGGGGACCGGAATAAGGGTTAAAAATGTATAAGATAAGATAGAGACCAACAGAAGGATGAAAAAAGAGAAAAAGAGGGCCAATAGCTCGCGGGCAACGAAGACACCGAAACGAAGAACAAGAAGAAACAAAGACGGAGAGAAGTTTCATTATTGATCAAAGAAACTGAGTGTCGCTTCCCTTTCCAAAAGCTTGTTCTATTCAACTCGCCTTCGGCTTCCCATTAAAAATACCGGCGTCATCCGCTTTTTGCGACGTTGGCACGACCTCGCCTTCCGACGCTACCTCGTGTCCTCCTATGTCCTCTCCTCTCTACGCTTATTTCCTACCTCCTGCGGCTTTAACACTCTGATCTTGGTATCGGTGCTATGCTGAAAGCCTGGGATCGCTCAATGAACTCCTCACGGGAGGCTAATTAAATTCCTGATGCTTCGATATCTTATTTCGCGACGATATGAACGGATTCTTTGCGGAATTTTTAACGAATGTCTCAAACAGGGATGTTCGAAAATTTGAATAAGTGAAATAAGTAATGGGAGGACAGCTATATGTTAATTATTAATTTCTGACTAATGAGTTAGCTTGTATGAGGATACATTTTTAGTCGAGTGGTGCAGCTTTTTATGTGATGTTTTAAAAGGATAATTATTGTAATAATGATAATCTATCTATATATTTAAATGTTATTCTAATCCCTTCATAACTATATTTAGAAAATTATTGTCGATATTTCTCCAATGGGGTATGTATTTTTGTGTTACTATAATTAATTGTTAATCTAGTTTATCGAAGATGCAAAACCGGAAAATTTGTAAAGATTAGTAGTAATAAACATAATTTTGTTTATTTGTTAAGTTATTGATTTATTAAAATGTTTAGATGAAGATCCATTTAATTAAATACAGTAAATACCATAATTTTTGTATTTCATGATATATTAACGCTAAAACTACCGGCGTTATATCTATTATATTGAAATATACTAAATGAGTACCTACTTTGGAAAAGATCGATTTTTAAATGTAAAATCATTAATTGATGAATTAATTAATGGAGGTTTGATAAGATGGAAGTGAAATGCTTATTAATATTTAGAAAAATTGGAAATCAGTCATTTTGATCGCCTTGGCAGTTTCAGTATTAATATAGATAAATATGTGCCTATAAAGCATGAAATAAAATTGCGTAAAGCATAAAATAATAATATGCTAGATACAATATAAGTAAAACAAATAGTATCATTTTTCTTTACCCTGTGACAGGTTATTCTTTCTGAACGCCCGTCTATTTTTTTGACGACTAAAATAATTGTTTAGTTTTACGTGCTAATATTTAGCGAAACATTACGAAAGTAAAATGAAACACGAACATAGTACAATAATATTATCGGTGGATCAAAACACACCTAAAACTACTTAGGTATATATCTTAAGTGTAATGTCTACAGTTATCGAAGCCGAAATAAAAATCAACAAGAATAATACTACTTAAAATATATGACATCATTTTAATAAGCTCGCTTCGTTTTCCTGAGATACTAGTTGTTTTATCACTTGCAAACCATGAAAAATATGTAAGCGGAAATAGGAAATAAGCATTTATTAGCTTAAATTAAACTTACCAGCCCTGATGATTACAGTACGTAGGAAGTGATCGATTCGATTCGAATTTCTTCACACTGGACATTCATTTTCAGACTGAAAACAAAAATCATCTCTTGGATACAAACTTAAAATTCATATTTTAATTCGTGTTAAAATTTATTTTAACGTATTATAAAACCTACTTTTAAACGACATAAAAATTAAAAATTTTGAACGTTAGGCTATGATTTGCAAAATGAAATGATGCAAATCAAACTGTAGAAACTTAAAAGAGCGTACTCTGTCGCTGTGATGCTGCAATTCAATGTCTCATCTACAGTTACAGTTCGTGGACTTTTTTACCGCTGGTAATGTCTGATTCTACTATAATCAATGACTACACTGTGATGAGATAAATATGAAATTCCCTATACACTTCATATCTACTCAAGTTACTAACAAGAAAGAGTTAGACTGAACAGTTTATATGAGAATTAACGGTCGTAGGATTCAAGTATTGGAAATTTGAAATCCTCTGAACGTTAAAGCGCATAATGGAAAGAGAACGCCAAAAAGGCCTAAAGTGCACCAGAATATTCTACAAAATTGTACTTCTGAAATCTTGTTCTTACGTATATATTCGCATATTGACTGTCAGTTACAAAATAACTCGTACTTTGCGTTCTTACGTGGAACGTCGACTACGACTTGTCTTGTAATTCATTTATTTGCCGTATTTGTACAGCTATGATTAAATTAATAGCATATGAGTGTGAATATGAATAGATAGCTTCTGCGAAAATTTATTAATAAATGAAAAGAAAATATATTCATACAAAATTTATTAAAAATCAACTACGAGATAACTCGTAAGATCTTTTCTTAAAAAAAGAACACATTGTCTTGGCTATTACATGATTACTACGTACTATAATTAAAGCTTTTAATAATATAATATAATTAAATGAAATTCGCTTAGACTTGAGTCTTAAAAATTATCATGACAGTCAACATGTTAAGATTCTCACGATTGTACTAGCAATTAATGGTCCAAAATGAAATTCCAGGAAAAAACTGTAATCTTTAAAACGAATAATACTAAAACTGAAAAGTTGTGTGAAAACCTCATTTCATAAAGAGAGGATCTTTTAAAATAACATCTAAACACAAGAATATTTCTAAATATTTGTCAAATGATATACACTTCGGGGAACCGGTATACGGCGGTATGGAACATATACTTTTTCTCAGATTTAAGACTTAAAATCAGGAAGATTAACAGAAAACATATAATACATAGTTACAGATAAAGGAAATAATTAATTATTCATACCTTTCTTTAACTAAAGTTGTTGCTTTTCCATTTTCTCGATTAAAAAGCACTAAAGAGCACACAAGGACGCACTTCCAATTTCTGCCCCGTCGTTACGATACATTTCGATTATCGCAATAATTTTAAATATCGATAGTAGCGACAGAATCGATAATATGAATGGGTTGTACGCGGGATATTCAAACTAACGTTACTTACTATTAAGGGAACGCGAATTTATTTGTCGTAGAAAAGAGATAAAATCAATTACATTATTGTATCTTGTATTTTAATTAGAATTAGTTGTATAAAAGTCAATTTTCTTTCTGCAGTAACGTAAGGAAGTTACTGTCACATGTTCAGTGTACATCGGTGTACATAGACCTAATCTGTAGTGCTATGCGTGGACACGAGTCAAAAATCTGTAAATGCTATTTTTTTTCTCTTCTTAATTGTTTATCATGACGAATGAAGAAACTGTTTGGCAAGAATTGGTAGGAATTACAGCGGATCCTCCGGAGGCTAGAGACAAATGTTCCCAGTGCAGGTAATAATTCGTATTCCATTAGGTTAAGTCATACAGTATTATTAATAATATAAACAAATATAATAAGTTTTCTAATTCATCTTTAGGAGACCAGTACCCGTGTGTTGGTGCCCGGGATTACCAAAACACTGTATATCTCCAGCATCGAAAATAATAATTTTACAACATCCAGCTGAAGCAAAACGTTGCTTAAGGACTGCACCTATGCTCACATTAGGCCTTGAGCCCGGAAAGTGTCTTATCTTTAGGTATCTTTTTTCGAGACAAAAGTAATTAATATAGTGTAGTAATAATTTTACTAATACGTCAATTCTTTTATAGAGGGAAGCAATTTCCATTATCGAAACATGAAGGCTTAACAGAAATTTTAAATGATAATAATACTGTATTATTATATCCATCCCCCGATGCTGTAGCACTAGATAAGTTAACA
Source organism: Cerceris rybyensis (assembly GCA_910591515.1). NCBI lineage: Eukaryota > Metazoa > Arthropoda > Insecta > Hymenoptera > Crabronidae > Cerceris > Cerceris rybyensis. Next base: position 22,488,053 of record OU342790.1, read on the forward strand.
CCTGTTGGAGTTAATGGGCAAGGTCCATATAATCTCATTCTATTAGATGGAACTTGGCCTCAAGCGAAAGTAAGAATATCTTGTACATTATTATATTTTTATGAATTAATAAAATTTTGTAATTTATAGGCTATATATCATTCAAGTCCTTCACTGTGGAATCTAAAAGCTTGTAAATTAATTGGATTCCCTGCCAGTGAGTACGTTATAAGAACACAACCAACCGAAGGATGTTTGTCAACGCTAGAAACTGGTGCACTTGCACTTTCAATCTTAGAAAGTGATCCAAAATTACGAGAAACAATGCTGGGGCCACTTCATTATCTTTGCAGGTAAACTATCGAAATTGCAGCGAAAAAAAGGTAAAGTCTGAGATAGATGATTTATAATAGTATTATATAATAAAACTATAGGTTTCAATTAGAAAATGGAGCAGTGACTCATCAGAGCAAGGAATTCCTTGTTAAACAAAAGATTTATCCAAAATTGATAGGTAAAAGACTTGCAAAACAACTACGTACGTTACCAGAGGACTCCACATGATGTTAACTGAATTCCATTATTCCATAATCAAAATAATTCGCCACAGTTATTTATAACAATATTATTAGATAAAAAATGTTTAATTTTTATAAACATGTATAAGAAAAAGATTTTATAAACCACTTAAATAAGGGAAGAATTTTTTGTATTATTTAAAGATAATTTGTACAAATATTTCTTTCCATTACTTTGCGTCTTTCATCGACGGTATGAGAAAGTCAAATTCAATATTTCCATGCTTTGGTACAAAATTGAATGTATAAGAAAGGACATTTTGAGGTGTGACGTTTGTTATATTACGAAATAAATATACACCTTGTCGTGTAAATCGATCCCACGATACCCGCTTTCCCGGAATTATTTCTGTTGTTGGTCCTGTTGATATAATGACATCTGAATCTAAATGCCACTCAGTCCATATAGCTACACCATTACAAGATCCATTCCTAAATACACAAAAAATGTATGCACAATGGTATTAAAGAAAATTAGATTAATGATATTTAGTGCAATTTTTAAAAATGAATTCTTACTCTAAAATAGAAATGTTATTCGATACGTTTATAGACCTGCACTCATTTAAATTCTGCGTCAAATCAAATTTACTAATGATAAAAGGCAAAGTCAACGCTTTAGCAGGATATTCCCAAAGTGGTTGAGCCTCCACTGAGCTGTCACTTTTATCACTTGATACCTATGAAATGTCACAAAGTTAATATTAATTTTTTAATGTTTAAAATGATCTAGCTCACCTGAACAAGTTTGTCAAAACTGGTTAAATCAAAGCCTTCGCATATTCCAAGAGGTGCACGTATTTTATGCAAATCTTTAAACTCGACTGCTACGGCTTTTATCGTTGCTGCAATAGGAATTCTTTGAATTTTAGATGAATATTTCGAACTAAGATACCAAAAGCGGAGATTTTCCCATGGTACAATTGAACTAATAAAATGTGGTTCTCCGAAAATTAAATTAATTTCATTTTCTACAGGTAGATCATCTTCCGATTCAATTATATGTACTTTCTCTGAGAGTCCATTTGCTTTGATAAACATTTCCATAGATCTCTTAGAGAGGAAATTCGATTCCAAAACAAACATCTTTTTGACGCCTAACTTAATAGCCGCAAGGCTTAATAAGCAGCCATCTGATAAGCACAAACAAACTGTATCTTTTGTAATCTTTTTCTCCAGTGCTTTTATATATTTTTCATTCCTTTCTTCGTCATTTAGCTGTCCTATACGTGTTCTACAGTATGCTACATGAATATTACAGCTACAAACTGGTCGTTCGCAATATGGTATTTCGTTGCTACAAAAACAAAACTATTAAAAATTATAACAAAAGTAATACATGTATCGCAAGCGATACAAAAATACGTACGTTGGTTCGTTTATTAATTGAAACCAAAAAGAATATTCATCATGATATCCTATTAAACTAATATCACTGTTAACAGTAACAGGAAATTCTACAGGCAAATAGTAAACAGCTTGCATCCAATGATCTCTCCAGGGTATTAAATTTGCTATTTCCGAAAAACTTAAACCTTCGTCTAATAATTTCTTTGCGTCAGGATGTTCCCATACAGGTGCACAACTTAATAAAACCTATGCAAAACATTTTACGTAATAATATTAATTATTTATTATCAGTTTTTTGTAATAATAATGAATTATTACCTCATTGTTTGTGTCCATGTTTAAATCCCACCACATAAATATTGCATGAGCAGTACCACTTGTAACTGGTTTTAAGTGTAAACATACCTTTTCATCATACAACAAAGGTGTTTTACCAGACCAATCAAATCTAAAATAAATATTTACATATAAGCTTTGATATATTCTACAGAACTAAATTTATTGGGAGATAGTATTTACCTAAATATAGGCTGAGGTGGTAGTAAAGAAGTAAATGCATTACGAGGTAATTGAGTTAATTGCATATCATGTACTGCTGCTGCTCCAGAACAGACTTTTACGGACAGTGGCGCATCCAACAAATTGGTTTGCCCAATTTTTATTGGTTTTATCCTATTCCATGCAGACACTAATGAACTATCTACAACTTGCACCCAAACTGTGCCACTATGTGGTACTACTATACTATTTTTCTAATATGAAAAAAAATATGTACATATTAAGTAACAGTTTATGTAAATTCAATTTAAACTATTGATACTATGATTATACTTCGAGAAGAAATTCATGAGCATGTCGAAACGTTGAAAGAGCACCTTCTCCAATTAGCTCTGTGTCAAATACTTCGGTAACTAAAATATTGGCTCTCTTAGGCATATCACCATCAGCTCCAACAGTCATTTTTGTAGAACGCTTATGTATTAAGTTTATTTTATTCTCAAACCCATTCTCTTTTATTATTCTTATAGCACAATTAGCCATTGGTGTAAATGCCTATGGAATAATCTTATTGTTGCTCATTTATACTTATAACAATTTCAAAACTTTTATAAAGGAATGGTATACCTCACAGGCTGTTATACTATCTGCTCCGCATTTAGCAGCCATCATTGATAATAAGCCAGTGCCAGTTCCTATATCAAGTACATTAGCTTCTTCTCCAGCTTCATGCTTTTTTTCAATCGCAGCTTTGAGAGCAATGTAATATTTCTTGTTCTAAAATGTATACATCGGTGGTGTATGTAATATTTATAATGTATGATAATTTTTTAATATCTATCATATACTAACTCTTTCATGGTCATGTAACATATCAGCAAATGCTGATCTGGCAACTTCTTGATGATAATCATAATTTTCATCTTTTTCTTCCCAAGTGGCAGTGCCAGTCAGAGGATTTAAAGATTGTGTAAAGATACTCATATTTCTGGTGAAAGTAAGTCTCTTCAAAGAAAGTCTAAACATGTACTCTTTCTCTTAGGTTAATAAATTATCAGCTTATAAAAACATGTAATCTTTTTAATGACAAAGGATATTTACAAAGCATTAACTGATACAATAAACAAAAACACAACATTCGAATATATAACAAAATTTATTTATCGATAATTATATATTTATAACATATAAATTGCTGAAAATGAAAGTATGCGGTAATTGTATTAGAATAAACTTAAACAGAATGGAAATGTATCAATTTCACCGAAGGTCTAAGTATCTTTTTGCCGGTGTTGAAAAAAAAAGAAATTAGCACGCGGAATAAATACCACTACTACAGAAATATCTAGATAGAGTTACGAAATATTATTTGTAATTCCATTCTGCTTTACCCATTAATAAGAAAAGTGTTAATTCTGTGGAATCGATGATGAAAGAATGCGAAATGATAATATACTAATGAATATGAAATGCTGATGTTTTCTTAAAATTTATGATTTTATTTCTGTACTATAAAAGTTCATGATATAATTGGTTTGTTCTATAAATATATGACGATGTATTTCTATGGTTCATATAATTTAAAAATCATTTTTATAATATATATTATTGCCTTTATTCTAAATCCTGATCTGTTGGTAATGCAGTTTCTAGCTATATAATTTGATAAGGTGCCTTGTCTACTATTGTATTGTCTATGATATTAGATTATATTTTCCGGCAATTATGCTGTTATCTGATGGTAATGTCGTATTTTTTGAAGTGTACGAAGAAATTGGCGAATCAACCGAACGAAGAAAAATGACGTTATGGCGGTAGAATGATTCAAATTGGAAACTTCATTCGAAGATGTTATTCTAATAGAAGAATCGATAAATCTATCGTGAGTGCAATGGGAGATTTCGTGTATCGCAAAAATAGTTGAAATTGATTTTTCACGATTGAAGATACGTTTTGAGAAGCATGAAATGCAGAAAAAAACACATAAACATAGCATGTACGTTTTCGAATAACTCTTCATTCATAGCTCGCAATCATAAAATCGATTGTTTTTAAAAATAGATTTACCACTCCATTCCATCAAAAAAAGTCTGATTTTAATTCATAAGAAGATGACTAATTGCATTTATCTTGAAAGAAAGTTCCATTTGTGAGAAGATAAAAGAAATTTACTTTAATGTAGGCATAATTCATCTACACAGAAAATAAAAGCTCCTGAGCATTTGCTGAGAATGCAGGACCATCAAGATGATGGCAATGAGTCATTTAGTAGCCATTTCCAACTACCAAGCTTATATAAAGCGAAATCATGGAAAGAAGCTGATAATGACATGCCTAGTTGGGATCAGAATAGCATTGCAACATCTATCTCTTGGTCTCCTGAAATGGAAGACATTGCGACGTGGAAGCTTATACAACAGTGGGAGACAGTTCAGAGCACATTGTATGACGATGGTGAACAAGTAACGCAAACACCTGTTTTGGAAGAATGCACACATTGGAGAAAACAAATACCACACTTAAGAATTATTGGAAAGAATCCATTTTATCCTACTAAAGATAAACTTCAAGATCACAATAAAAATTGTGATAAAATAAAACGTAATTCTAGCTCATTTAATGAATGTACTTTTTCTCAGCGGAGCCTTTCAGCCAAAGTAAGAAAAATTTTACAATTTAATATACTTATCATTTAAATATGTAAAGTAGCATATTGTATATGTTGTATCTTTGTTTTTTTAATTTGGCTTGTATGGTTAGTAAATATTAAAGATATATTTATAGTTTATTAGTATTGAAAGTGCTCAGGTATAGGATGTCTAATATTTATAGGAAAGAAAAGATTCATCCAAATATAAAATACAAAGAACTCCAGAAGACGATGTGCTTGATATAATTTTAGAATATGTCATTTCTGAGCTTTTTCCAAGTAAAGAAAATGAAAATAACTCATTGTGTAATGATTTGAGTGAAGTTTTAAAAATAAGTCCAGCACCTGTTTATAGTAATAAAAGTTCTGCAAAAAGTGTGAAAGTCAATTGGTTGGAAGACACAATAGGTCTCGATAACAAATTTCCTGATAGTAAGAGTAGAACAGCAGAAAACAGTCTAGCATCGTTAAAAAAAGAAATTACTGAGTCCCAGGCAATTCAAAAGTATGTAAATTATAAGTGTGAACTTAAACACATGAAACTTTTAGGATTTATAAACAAGATACATCCAGGATTGATTGTTCCTTTTTTTTTTAAATAGAAAATATGTAAATTCCTTATATGGTAGTAAAGCACAGAGTTCAAACGGAGAAAGAGATAATGGTCTTCTAACAGTGGACAAAATACATAGACCACAAACGGGTAGGAACAAACTGGGTACAGTTTTTAAAGAGAAAATAGTAGTTAGTCCAGTACCTTACGTTCTGTCTACAAAAGAAAGTTTTTCAACTTTAAGAACTACCCCAATAAAATTCATGGGACAATCCTTACAATTGTCTACTTTCCAAGGCACGTAATTGGTTTAGTTAATACAGGGCATGTATTATTGTAATATTAGGATTAATATTAGAACTTTCTATATTAGGATCAAGCAGAAATATCTATTTTAAAAATTCCGCAAAAAGTTCAACGGCAAGGAGACTGTCAAATTGTCAGTCAGCTTGGCAAGCTCCAGTTTCTCCCGCTGTGTGGCCGAAAAATATAAAGCTTGCGCCAATCGACACGTCACGATTTCCGAGTAGTAAAAATCGGTGTGTAAGCTGTCTTAGTATTTTTAGGTATACAAATGATTTATTTGATTCAATCCATTTAATTTCAGGTCATTGGCCCCTTCACCAGCAATATTGCAACGTAATAAAAAATCCTTGAGTCCTATATCCCATTCTGCTTTACCTTCGTCTATGCAAACTGCTCGCAGAAATGGTAATGAGGCTTTAGAAATTCAGGGAAATCATATTGTTCCAGGAGAGTCTTCTAAGTTAAGCTTACCTAATTCTGGCTGGGATTATAATCCTAAAATTAGAAAGACTAAAAGAAAACGATCAAAAGAGAAGGTATAAAAACTGTCATGCAATTATGCATTACATGTAACTTATAGATCTTTGTAAAAGCTTCAAATTTTAATTATATTGGTTTGGATAAATTTAATTTCACAAAATTGCCATTTATACTATTTATTTAATACTGTTGTTTCATTAACTTTATTGTTAATTGAATAAACAAATAAAAGATAAGAAAACATGGGACCAGGACGAATGAATGAAAGCAATTTTAAACTTTGCAGTACAGTAATGTTGCGACTTTATTTAAATACTTGGAAAGTTAAATAGGTCATTTTTATAATAAAAAATGTGATAATTATCGATATTTTGTTTCTTTTTCTTTGAGCAGAGAATTTATTTAGTGTATCTATTTAATCCAGCCTTGGTGTATTGTTGTTAAATAGTGTTTAGAAATGATAATGTATTTAAATATGAAACCATGTGGTATGCTTCAACTATAATATACATAATTATAATGTAAGTGATTGCACAGCATATAAATGATGATAATAATAATAATAATCCCAGTCAGTTTTTGAATGTGGATATATATATTTTAAATACTGTTGTTGTTGTTGTTGTTGTTGTTGTTGTTAGTAGATCGATGTATTATTGCAACTGTCACTACCTCAGTTGATATCTGTGTTATTTAATTATACACATGCTTGTATACGTGGATATATATTTTTGTAATGCACACACCTGTAATTGTTATAAATATATGAATTACAAAATTATACATTCTCCTACTTATTTTCCTTCAATAACCGTTTCCATGTAGAAACTAACTATAATCCTTAGAAAATATATCAAATTAGTAAAACTTTCTTTTGAAATTAATTAGATTAATTTCGTAGGAAAATATGAGATATACGCATGAGCAATAGGGTGATCCATATTTTTCAACTTCCGATTTTCTCTGGTCTCACCCTATTAAATTATAACATGTGATTAAAAAATGATAGGTGCCAAATTTAAGCAAAATCGGATAACGGGATCATGTATCACATTTGTGGCAAAGTTTCAAAATTTATCCACTTGCGCTGGAAAGACGTGCTACGCACGTCGTAATGCTTTTGTCTCAAAATCGCCAATGACATGCTGTACACGTCGGTTTCAGACTGTTTATAAACAAATTTACTGTTTATATTTCTGTAATTTTATCATCAATCAACTAACTAACTCAAAAAACTATTAGAAGTCCTAGGTCTAAAATGAATTAGTTTAAAAGATATAAATCTTTTCCCGATTAACTTTAGATCAGATATACTCATGCGAAATTTATTATATCTTCCTTGCCTGCACCATATATATGAAATAGTTTTGAAAAGTGTGTTTGAACTAGATATATCAAAATCGTTAACACCTGATATTCCAATAAGTTAAAAATTTCAAAAAACTTGGTCAAGGACAAATAAATCTAATTATCGATCGTGCCAAGAGGATAATTACATTGGCGAAAAGCTACAGAACACAGACCTTATATTAGATTTTTATTCGATCGAACGCATCCAAAAGGTGATTATGCCGAATTTTTGGAATTAATGATTATTTTCCTTGGTAGAACATTAACAAAAGGAAACGTATTTAAAGTTCGAGTAGCTTTTCATCTTGCCAAATGGATGACAAAAGCGATTTATGTAAAAAGATTATTTTTAAAAACATTAAAAAATATATTAATATTGGCATAGAAAATTTTACTTCATCATAAAGCCATTATTTTTTTTCTAGATTTAATATTTTTACTGATTTTTCATTAAAAAAACTCTTCAGTTTAGGACAGTGATAAAACTTATAACGGTACATTAAAAATTATAATGAATTTAAAAGTTGTTGACATTGCAGACCGGGGAGTGAAGCTAATTATCGATTATAATAGCTTGCTTACGGAAAGTGAACATAATAATAAACAATTAATTTTACAAATACAAGAAGATTATCGTCGGTGTTACTCCGATGCGAGTAAGATAGTTTATAAGAAATTATAATAAGGTTTATATGAAATAGTTAGAGGTTTAGTTTGACAGTTTCTTTTTTACGATGTAAATGTAAAAAATATTTTCTTTGAATATATCAAGTATTACTTTAAAACTATAAAAGCCATTTATACTAAAATCGACGTAAATAATAAAAAGTTTAAAAATTCGTCTTAGATGCGACACGAGTTCCCGATATTCGATCTCGTTAAAATTTTGGGCACATAGTTTTCTTATTACCAGACAAAATTTTAGAAGGCAAGAAAAAACAAAAGTCGAAAAATTATTTTACCTCTATAACTAAGCACCATCCTAATGCGCATGTACTCAGCGCGGGGTACGATGAAACCTTTCTCCGTAACTACCCTTAGTTGTGCGTGAGCTTCGAAAGAGTGCGGGTACGGTCGGTGTACGTCCCAATTAAATTTCGGCGCGAATAAAAAAACTTTTCATTATAGGTTATTGCATAAGTGTTTTCGCGATTTTTCCTATTATCCGGCGGCACTGTGGCATCGTAATTAATCGATAAACCGATCGTTCATCACACGGTATCAAATATGAAGGATTTTAACGTGTCATCTGATCTCGGTGGCATGCCTACATACACAAGGAACGCTGATACTCATCTTACAACCTTGACAAGGATATTGGGCGTGTGTACTGCAATTGGTAAATACTTCTGCCATGTTGTTGATAGTTTGTCATACATACACGATAGATGTTACATTATATTGCTCGTTTTACATTGATGTTTACATTGTTTGCATTTTGTTTGTATAAATAGATATGTATGCATACATTAGTTCGTTCTCTCTTATTGTCGTTGGAAATAGTTACATTAGCATTAAATAATACATATAATAATAAATAATTAATTGGTCCAAATTCCTTAGAGCAAACTTTTTCACCATACTTTAATCGATTTATCTGGTAGATAAGTATTTTGATATTATTTCAAATATATTTTGCATTTGTAAATCACTTTACAATTTATTATGTAGAGTTCCTAATGCAAATTGCATTTACATTTAGAGAACGATACTGCTTATTTAGAAACATATTTGTAGTAATATAATTACCATTCAAATTACTTTATTAAAAATTCCTATGTTTTACATCCATTTAATTTTGCACAACAAAGAACGCAATACAAGTGAATTTTTGAAGAAGCAATTTAAAAAAAAGTCCTCTATGATGAAATAGAACAATAAAACGAGACTTGTAGGCTAGCGTAAATCAATTCATTTATTTCTGCTTAACAATACATTTAAAAACAGATATAGAATGAGTCATGTAATGTGACGATTTTTTCATATTTAATATGTACTGTACAAAAAAAAATGTTTCGTTTATTTGCGCGGTAATATTTACATATCGGGTTTATGATGTTTTACTGTTTTATCGAGGTACGTAAGTAACCCCAATTCTTTAAATGCATAAAAATCACCTTGGATGCACCTTGTACTATAGGATAATAATTTTGGGAATATCTATTCTTATTTGTAAATACTTATTCATTACCTACATACTATACAGATTTTTTATGCAGAATTCGATGATTTATCAGAGTTTGAATGAATTAAAAATAGTAATTCCATTTAAAACAATTAAGGTGATTTGTGTATTTGGGTAAAATAGTAAAATAGCATAAAATCGTATTATTACTGAATGCCTTCTTTGTCAAACTTTTATCGAAATCATTTTTTTGTACAGTGCAAATTTTATGAATTATTTAGAACGGTCAAGTTTCGTGATTCCATTTGTATATAACGTATAACTTTGAAAACCGAAATATGTTATTTATCGAGGTTCTTCTAATATTGAAAAATCGTTTGATTAAATCATAAATTTAATTTTGAAATAGTGTTTTGCAAATCACATTGCTGAAAGTAGAAATTCAATATCTCCCGGCATATTTTCGAAGCGTATTCCGATATTTGTTCTAACAAATCGTTTTACAAAATTTTCTTTGTTATCGAAAAGCGAATGAAAACCCTTTATTTCATAACAATCCCATTTGATTTCTCTAGACCGTTTTATTTGTCATTCTGGCGTTCGTTCTACAGTATATAGAAGAACTTAATTTCTCGCGTTTTAAGGGAGACGTTAAACTGTTTCTATTGCACTCTTATCTTCTAAAGAGGCTAATTTGAATATATTACGCAGAGATGAAACTATGGTATGTAATAATAAAAGAAAATATTTACCGCTATTCAGACTGTTTCTACTATTACCAGTTTTGCTTGTTAAAGTAAAGAAATAATAATTTTAAAAGAAAGAATATATATGTACATTTCTTATTTATTAATTGGTCGGTTTATTATTCTTATATAGAAGATCATTTTAATTCGATAACTTATTTTTATAAGAAATGCTTTCGAGGTATGAGAATAGTTCAAAATGTTAAGGCAGGGGACAGGAATATAAATAAATGCTGTTTACATGAAACTAAACATAAAACGATATAGAGAACTATCTAAATATAAAATATTATAGGAATACAAGAATTTTTACAAATTCACATACACAGCTTTTTTAACCATATGCCGAAGAAAAATATTTCTGATTATTTTTATTCAATCGCGCCATAATTGCAATGTCGTTCACTTTCGCAAAATGTGAATGCCATTCTCTCCAGTTTATTATTTTCGCGATAATTGAACAACCTTTATACATACACATAATTAACCATAGTTTTCCCTGTGCACCATAAGAATTTCATCGAATCCGCATACACAGCTTTCTTAATCGCATACTAAAGAGAAACATTGCTGGTATTTCTGAAGCTATTGAGTACCGTTGTGGCTGTTATGATGATCTATTAATATTTAGTAGACTTAAAGAGGTTCATACGGTGGACCTCAACCCTTCGTTCATTCATTGTATGAAAATGGGAAAGAGGAGCTCCCACGGTGCACATTTTACTTAAAACGATGCAACATGAAACGTAATTTTCTCTTTGCAAATACGTCTCTTATTTGTGAAACTTGGATTGATTAGTAATGTAAAATGATACAGTGCATATTTTAATTCTTGAGGCTGCTATTTAGTTTTTTTTTTCTATACTGCAATTTGTAATACGTGAAAAGGAAGTAAAGAAAATGTGGATTTGGCACGATGTATATTTAGATGGTGCGCAGAGTTTTTAATCGATACCTTGAAAAAAAATTTGAATTTGTATCGATAGCGCAATATTTTAACTATGTACATACACAGCAGAAGGTTAATTACGTATTTTATTTTCTTTATGGAATAAAATAAAATTTCATGGGTGTACGAATAGTAACGTCAATATTTTAAAACAAATTCTCGGTTATCGATACTTGATCAATATTTAATATCAGTTGTTCTCCATTAGATATTTTTTTTGATGGGGTGCACAAACTTTTGATTTGAAAATTTCATTCTACTTTATCCAATGACAACGTTGTTCATAGACTTGATTAAAAATGCATCTTTTCGACTCAGAGATATTGAATAATTTTAGTTTCTTTGAAATTAATATTTTCACGTTGTCACGCTTCACTTATTTATTTACAACACGTCCTTTGAATGAATTATCACAAAACGATATTTTTACACCCAACGTTAAAGTAATACATCAAATGTTTAAATAACATTCAATTGCAGCATATTTTTTTATTTTGTCATTTCCAGTAGCATCCCCATGTTTCTAGTTGTTTTTAAAATTTTCCTTAATTCTAAAATACAGTTGAATAATCTCACAATTTTCTATTGAATTCGACCGAGTGATTTTCAACAGTGTTGTATGAGGGCATAGCGCAAATTTTGAATCACTTTATAGAAATTTTTACTGGGTCCTACTATACACAGTATGAATTTCCTTAAATCGTATTACATTTTAACCCTTATAGGCCTGAGAACGTTGCCGAGGAAGGCACATCTACCGGCGAACACAAACAACCCTTTCATTACATATTTTCATTAACTTTTATAATTACATTAATATATTATCTTTTATTTATTAGATTCTATATTTTTATATGTATAAAAAGACGAAGAACTTGAAAACACCATTCTGTCATTACCATACTATGCTTATAATTATTCTTTTTTCCATCCATACAAGTCTGTGAAATGCAAAGTAAGTACGTCATGGTAACACGTTTAATTAACATTTTCGTAATTTCTATGACATATCTCATTGAACTATGTAACAAATGATGTAATTTCACTATCAATCGAATATTTTTTGTACTTAAATTGCTCTCAAATTTATAAGTTCAAAGCCGGAGAAGGGTGAAAGACGGAAATGTAGGAAATATCTATATGTGCTTCCGTAGCTTTAGCCTAATTCAGGAATTCAAAACAGCTACACTTAAAGGTAAAAGTTGTGGTGAAGTCTCGTTTCTCCGTGGCGCTTAGGTCTTATTATTCTCGGCTGAATGACCGTAGAGGTTTTTGCGGGTGTGGCGTCGCGACGTTACTGAAACACCGTCTCAGTGACGTCAAGGAAGAGCTGACTCACCGATTCTCGAGCACGATTCTGGAGGATTAATTACCCGCGACTATCGCTCGCTTATGTCAGTCTTAATTGATAAACGCGAGAACCCGAATGCGATCAACTATGCATGCAATTAAATTGATCGATTCTGCGGACCGATTTCCAAAACGTTTCACGCGTTTAGGCATCGTCATATCGTCGAGGGCTGTTAATTAGCTTGAAATAGTACTCGTAGCATTTAGTACGTGTAGTTCGTATTATTTCATTGAAAAATAAAGTAAAATACACAATGTTGGTATTGTATGATCTCTAATTTGATCTACCAAGATGGTTGATATAACTTGTTCTGAATATTTTATGTTTCTGAAATTTTTAAACCATTTTATTTTTTCTCAAATTTTTCTGGCTGTCTTGTACATTGTAAATCGGTCAATTTCTATAAAAAAATAAAATAAAATACGTAATGTTGATACTGTCTAAACTTTAATACTTTATCTACTAACTTGTTCAGAATTTTTTCTAAATATTTCCGAAATTTTTAAGGCTTTTATTTTCTCTCAAACTATTTCCGACTCTCCTTTACATTGTAAATCCATCAAGTTGATTTTTAAATATATTAGATCAATTGTCGGTAAATCTAGTTGATAATTATAGAGGGAAATAAAGAGTACACAAATTTATTTCATGGAATATGTACACAAGTTAAAAGATAGTGAATATAAAGTATGCACAGTAATGACTATAGATCCTTATTTTATCATCATTATTTATGAACAATGATTATACCATATATGGCATTTTCAATTGTTGCGTTAACATTCGGCTAGACATTTGCATACTTTAAGTGCATTTATCTATGAACATAAGCCAGGAAGAGCTCGAATTCCGGTGAATCGTTATTGTCGTGAAAGCAGATTTCAGTTCGGGATTCCAATTATCGCGTGTGCGAACCATTACTTAAGTAAATTGCAGTAGAATTGTTGCAATATCTGATTCAACGGCACTATAGTGCAATGCAGCTCAGTTACGTAAAACGTAAAGATTTCTCTCTCTCGTTTATATTCTTCCGGACATATCGTTTTTAAAAAATATTTCTTGTTTACTATTTCATCGTACGTACGATGTAAAAGTATAAAAAAAAATAGATAGTTTCACGCAGGTGATATATTGTTCGGAATAGAATCGTCAAAGCAATCGTTTAATTCAATTCGGATATTCGGTCATATGCGAAAGATACAAAATTCATTTTGACGATGGGAACCACTCACGATTCTCATTAAAAACTTCGCAGTCCTGTGCTGCTCAAAACTGGGAACAATATCTCGTTCCGAATATTCGGAAAAGTAGTTTTCTCTCGTGGGTTTTATTCTCGGCTCCTAATTAAACCACTGCCCCGTTTTAATCTCTGTGAATTACGAGTGCAAATGAAATTTGTTGATCATAAGTGGCAATTGAAGCGACACGTTGTGATAAATTATGAAAAGAACTAATAAGGGCACGTCGTTGAGTGAATTTTCATCCCTTGATATATTAATTAAACGGAGTCAGCTGTTCATCTCTGTCTGCTACTATGTTTAAATAAAATTCCGATAGTTTCTTTTTATCGATTTAACGCTTGGTTATTAATACATAATTATACTACGTAAAGGAATCCACGATCGAAACTTGTTCCTGCTTTTCCCTTTTACAGTGAATCTATCTCTTTAGAAATAGATTAGCAGGTATTGTTAATTTTATTATAGCGTTTATAAAAGTAGTTTAACTGTATAATTTTTTATATTAACCTTGTTATTTCGTGTTGCGCCAATGTGCCGCAATATGGCAATACTACCTCATTATCATACTACTTTGTAGAAATAATAAAAACTTCAGTCATTTAACAAAGTTGATAATTATATCATTATGCTGAGCTCTACACATCTCGAAATAATTTCAAATGAAATATATAACATGAAACATATTAAATATTATATTTCACAAAGTCCTTAATCTGCATCAAATCTTTCGCTATTCTTTTATCATCCAACGAATACGTAATTTGCTGAAACTAATGTTGGATATAAAATCTAAGTTAGGTGTTAAAAGGATTATAAAAAAGAGTGGTCAAAGAGCTTTTCCATTCTATTTTTTTTACTTTTATTAAAAGAGATTCATCTATTCAAAGTAAAAAGTGATATGATTTTTCATTTTATCCGGTATGTCTATTCAAAAATTGATAGTAAAAGATTAACGATGTGGAAATACATAATAAAACGAATAAATATGAAAAAAATCTTTCATGGTATTTACGAATATAGTATTATATCCGCCCGAACAACAAAGGCTAAATGGTTAGACGGTTGTTAACACTAGAACAATCGTGGCTCTCAAAATAACTGGTTCTTCATTTGTTGTAAAAATTCTTCCAATTTATAAGAGAGCTACTAATTAGATATTCTGCGTCCATCTCATAAATCATAAATTACTGAATTAATCATCTTCAGCACCTTTCTGTTCCTCTTTTCTTAAAGTACTTATTCAACATACTTAAATATACTTAATAGAAATAACGTCAGCAGTTCTGGTATTAAACAAGTGAAAAAGACGATAGCTTGTGGAAATATGTCGTCTAGTGGATAGTGAAAAATGAATAACAGTATATTTACGAACGAGTGAATATCGACGTTTCGTTAGCCTTCCAAACGAAAACCTGGGAAAGCCACACGGGCAACCCCTGCATGTGGGTAGTCAAAACTAAAGCCGTAACTATCGGTTTTCTACTAAACGATTCTTCCATACGTATTCTTTTCGATCTTGTTCGGTTTAGTATCAATAAAAGCCAGACGTATTATTGAAATTCTATGTGCGAAACAGAATATCAACGACGCGTATTTTCGATAAGACGATAAATGGATTATGAAAACTGTCCGCGTCGATTTGATAAACGTTAAAATAATAGCAGTTAAAATTGCATTTCTGCGGGTATACGACTTATAAGAGAATATTGTCATATAACAAATGTTTTACAATACGGTGATAAAATTTGTGTTTTTTACTGTAAATTAAAAATTTAAATTAAATTAGTAGATTAATAGATCAAAAAATGAAAGTGAATTGTCATATAACAAATATTTTACAATACAGTGCACAAATTTTGTTTTCTACTGTAGATTAAAAAATTCGTTCGAATAAACTAGTATCTACTCCTGCTATTCAATTCAAACGTTTTGTTATAAAATGATTTAATAATAATTATAATTAATGGCCATTTTTTACAATATATCTACTAGGATAATCAGAATAATTTATTCCGAATTATTAGTAAATGTTCTTAAAATCTCCAGCACTGCCCCTTTTATAATTTTCTACGTCTATCGAGACTTCAAACGATTGGATTAATCAACTTTTTTAATACTCACATTCATGTTCTTCTAAAGTATTTATTTAATATTTTTAAACATATTGAAATACTCATCGGTAGATCTAGCGTGACGTAAATAATGATATGGCAATAATTAAGAAATGAAACAATATCAAAGATATTTCAAGAACTGTATGCTTAAGTTAAATACTTAAAGGCCGAGATTAAGAAAACGATATCCACCCCTCTGGGGAAAGCGATTTCATTTGTAACCCCGTTTTAATCTTACCCTTCATCTGGCATTGCTTCCGATTTGATTATCCATTGCATTTTCTAATACATTTTCCAGGTTAGTGGAAGTACCGATTAAATTAGTGCTCGCTATGTATGTAATTTTCGAAGCATACAGTTTATAAGAGAGTGAAAGCCATCCGTTTAGACTAGATTGCAATCCTGGCACGTACCAGTTCCGTTTAGCGCTCCATAAATTATCCATTCATTCGCGTTGAAATTCCGTTTGCAGTTTGTCTGCTGTATGAACAATGTAATTGCAACAATTTCGAAATAGTCGAAGTGCATTTAATCGAACAATATAAGATACAGTCGCCAAATCTCGTCCCCGAGCCTCATTTGTCCCCGTTCGTTTCTTCTTTTCTAACTAGCGCCATTTAGTTTTCACAGCACGAATCTTAAGTTAGTGACATCAATCGGCCATTGTAAACAATTTACGGTGAAGTGTCGCTTCAGTGACAAGATATTTAGAGAAAGAAAAAATTGTTCAAGGTGCGTTTTTCATTCATATATAGTCGGAATGGTTTAACTATTGATAGGCTTGACTTACTGAAATGATTTTTTGGACAAAGTAAATTGTTATTGCATAGATTCAAATCGGCACGAAAATATTTAGATTCTGACATGTGTTTCTTGTTGAATGGAAGTTATTCATAAAAGTAACAAACTCCTAATATCGTCCCCCCATGTGCGCCTAATATCGTCCAAGGGACGACGTTATTTGTGCAATTTGCTGGGTGAATTGAAATTTCTTAAACTATACCAATGATTAATGACTGATTAGATACAATAATTATAATGATCATATTATTTTTTTTTTATTTATTTATTTAGAGTCGCATGAACCACTTATGAGGGTTATTAGCGACTATATTTTAGGTTTTACAGTTTGTCATATACATTGGTAATTTTTAAAAAGTATGATCATTTTTGGGTCGTAACTGAGTCCTTTAAGTTATCTTTTAGGTTGGCTTTGATGCCGAGTTGTCTCTTGGTGCTGTATTTCGTACACTGGATGATGATGGATCACATTATTGTTAAATTGTTAAAAATGTAATTTAAGTTCAAGTGATTATTGTCATCTCAATATCGTCCCCGGGACGTAATTAGGCGCCCAAAAATATATTACTAGAATTTCCACTTTATTGTAAAATCTATTCTTGTAGAAATAGTAACAAAGGTAATGAGTGTATGATTATTCAAAATAATAAAGACGTGTTCTCCCTAATTTTTGGCGTTTCATTTATTCTTTTTTTCTTAATATTCTTTTTTCTATAATTTTTCTAAAAAAAGAGAGCGATATTTGGCGACTGTACCCTGAGATTCCTTTTCCCTTTCCCCTTCTTCATTATGAAAGCTTGAATAACGTTGGACACGTAACGACATACGGCAATCATAGTAAGGTGTCGTTACGCAAGAAGAAGTAGGAGAAGAAGAAGAAAAGAAAAAGGAAAAATTAGAAGACGAAGAAGTAAAGTCAAAATTGCAAGTCTGCAACGAAATATCCAATTTATCCTCGTTACCGAGTTACAGCAATTGAAAGTTTATCCCCTCGGGTGGGACTGAATTGGTTGAGGCTGACAACATCCATTTTACCTCATTCCCTCCTCACCATCGGTTCTCTCTCGCGTTTTCGGTTTAAAGCTATTGTTTCGTATGACCATCGTTGCACCTTGCTTCAGTTCAGCTTGATAATAGCACCGTCTAATAAACTGTGAATACGAATGCGCTTTAATTCGAACGGTCGTAGATTCGGCAAGCTGAATGATAAAAGTTTATGCGCATCTGTAATTTAATTACAGGAAATCTGACACAATTACACTGTGGATGGGGAGACCTACAAATGTTCCGGGAATCGGTAGCGCGTTTTAATTACGTAGATTAAAGTTCACATTTCTGTGATGTTCAAGTGAAAAGAATAGCAGGGATGTTTTTCACGGGGTTTTCTTCAATGACGATATAGTGATCGTGACCTGGGCGCGACGTAAGTCTCAACATTCTTTAACACTAGATTTACGAATGTTGATACATCTATTTTCCTAAAGTGTGCCAATTTGACTGATACAAGAAAACTGAAGTTTTTTGCAAAGAAAATAGTTCCAAATAAATTTAAATGAAAGGTTTATCGTTCAAAAATTAACCAACCAATATATTATATATATTAATCAAATTTTGAATGAGTCAAATTGGCTCCGTAAATCTAGTGTTAAAGTAATACTTTGACGTGTATCTTAGTAGTAATTTATCGTTTAAAAACTAGGTCACATTTTTATCAGTGAATTGACTGGAATATTTGTGCTGGTAGTTACGATAGTGGTTTGAGTCATTTATTCTTCATTTTGAGTTATTATGACTGTTGTTTCAAGGTGCACGTTAAGTTATGTGCTACGATACAGTTATAAACATTATCAAATACAATAATTACATTTTTTATTGCTTCTATAAAGTAGTATGTGTAACACAAACTAAGGGATAAATACAATTTTTCCAATTGTTTTATTTACTATTATTATAGATTACTTACTTTGGAAGCGAGATGTTAAAAAATAGTTGCATCAATAGATACTGTTAAATAACTTTCGACCCATCAAAGTGATATAATATTGAAATTTATTTAATTTTAATTTTTTAAGAATGTGTACTTCTATCCTACGAAAAGTCAAGAAGTTTGACCACGCAGACGATTGCATGTTTGCTAAAGTTTCGAAAACTTTATAGTACTTATCACAATTTGCTTTGGACTTCTATTTACAAATAGAGTGAAACGTTTTACTGAAGTTCTCTTTCTACGAATATAGTTGAAAACGGGTATTTACGTAGTTGAATTTCAATACAAAGTAAGGAACTTGTCCGAAGTACATCGTATAGTAATAACTGCTTTTGTGTGAGGGTTGAAAGTCATATGTTTTGTGTCCGAAGGATTTCATTCCCGCGTATTCTATAGGGGTAATATTTTTATACGTCCACGATGTTTCATGAATGATGGTGTTGTGCTTCGAATGTATAATTTTAGAAAAAAAAGTTCTTTCCTTCGCAAATAAAATATAGGGCCCTTAAAAACTTATATGAACCATCATCAATTTTTTATTTTGTATTGCAATAATTATTTGAAAATTGAAATGTATTCCCAATATAAAATATTGCAAAGTATTTAACCCATAAATATATAATATAATATAAAGAGTATTGGGAAATTACTTAATAACGATCGGTAAAAATTAAATAGAAAGTGAAAAAATACTAAACTTTCTTATGAAATTTGTCATGCAATTAATTAAAGTAATTGGCACTATATTACTTTAAATTCTTACAGAAATAAAACTTCATTAGTCTTCCACAGCAGATATTATCTTTAACGGTTTGGACATTAATTGTGTTAGTGTTTTAAAAAATTTAATTGTTTTTGACTAAAAGCGCTCCATAAATGCATCAAATAGATATTAATAGAGTTTATTCAATTCATTCAAATATTTTTTCCTTTCGATTCTATTAATGTGTATCGTGCTTTTATGGCGAGTACATTATCCAAAGTACGGGGACTCGAAACGAGACTGTAATTACGGTAGCCAACGATAATTTATCGGATGCAGTGGACCGCATTTGCTATTCGTATCAAAGCGTAAACCACGGCTAATTTGGCTGTGCTCGATACAATTACATAACCGAGAATCAGTCTCCGATACGAATTATATCTTCCATGGGGTGCCAGGATGCAATGTAACCGAGTTTGGTGGACATTTCATCAGACAATGGGTAATGTATCAACGATACCACGTAACTTACATATGCGATAATCAAGTAGGACACATTAACAATATCTTTCTATTGTTTTACATTATGAAACATGTGTTATCAAAATTACCAGTTTAACTTATAATAGGTTTGAATTTGAATTATAACCATTATTGGACGATTTATCGAATATAATATGAACGTCATAGCTTCGATTATACAAAATCTACTTTAAATTATTCATCCCCAGGAGATAATCAAAGTCAGTATCAACAAGATTCACGTTTATAAGGATTATGTTCCTAATTTTATTCTTTCATTGTAGACTAATAGATTACTACAGCTATATTTTGAATTTTCGTGCTCAATCTCCAATAAGACATAAATGTGTAGTTTTGGATTTACTGTTTACGAGTGAAAGTACCATAGTCTCGTTTGTTTATTTTTTTAACATATTGTTGACCGGCAATTTTGCGTAAAAGTTAGCTCATGTCACCAGATATTTTTTCCGTAATTGAGAGTAAAAGTGGAGGAATCTGTATAAACTTCAGTATATTTTACTCATAACGAATAATGAATTCAAATGAAATTTTATTAACACTCTTTATATATATTTTAGTAACTTCTTTTGTATGATAAAATTAAAATAGCTAATGGAAATAGCTAAGGTCTATGATATACTTAGATAATACTTGATATCATATAGGAATAATTTTTCACAGCTGACGCGCGAATTCAACTCACAATAGAGAACAAGTGATTGTGACTCCAAGTTTTAATGTCCTGGATAACCATAGCCCTAAGTCACATTGTATCCTCGCGCGGATTGTTTCTCGATCACTTGATACTTCCGTCATTGCTCTCGTTTTGTCATTAAAGTTCTGTTAACACATTCCGTACGGCAATTTGCTGTTTCAACACGTTTGCAGGGCCCGCAGACATTTAAGCGCTCTGAAGATTTGGTACATTTTATATATCCGATTATTTTGTACTCTTTTGAAAATTTGATATATTAGGTCGTCCGGAGAGTTTGTGCCGAATTTCGATAGGCGGCATAAGGACAGATCTGAATATATTAGAATGATTGAAAATAAATTACATGCGTACATATTCTAAACGACGATACTTCAGGCATGTTTGGAAAAAAATGTGGTTATGACACGTTAAATTTGCATAAAAAATGCATTATAGGCATTTAAAAGTTTTCTTTTACTGGAAAGGCAAAAATGCCGCATAAGTGGCTAACACAATATGTGCTGTTTATGGTGAATGATGTTGAACAAGAAAGATTTTCAAGAAACTGAAATGAACCATCTTTAACAACCCCAAAAGCTGATCTTTATTCGAAGAAGGTTATGCGTTGTATCAGGTGGGATTAGAAAGGAACCTTATGTCATGAGCTGTTACTAAACAATGAGACAATAAATTTCAAAAAGTATGGCATCCAATTAGACGAATTAAAGACAGCAAATGAAAAAAAACGACCAGAAATACCGACTTGGAAGAGCGTCGTGGTGCATCAAGTCAATGCGCGGCCTCATGTGTCTTCGAGAATTCAACAAAAGTTGTTGGAACTCGATTGCAATGTTCTATCCTATCCACCATATTCACCATATTTCACGCTTTCAGATTTCCACCTATTTTGATCAGTACAAAATTTCTTTAATGGAAAAGCTTCAATACTTTGGTCAACATAAACAATCATATGAAATATTTTTTCGCTGAAAAATCTGAAGGATTCTGGAAGAACGGAATTTTCAAGTTACTTGAAAGATGGAGAAAGGTTGTGCAGCAGAATGCCACCTATATAATATAATAAATATGTATTAATATGTAAATATTCTTTGCTTTAATTTTCGTTTCAAACCCATACATTTATTTTAAGTATTTGTCATACAAATATTCCAGGCTACGTTGGCTGAGTAACTTCGTTAGAAAATTAATTTATATTTTTAACACTAGAACTACCAAACCAGTAAAAATAACTGGTACACAATTTTTTCCAAAAATGTCCCAAGTTCACAGAAGAGCCATAGAACAAAAATTCTGCTTCCATCACAAAAGACATAAATCACTGAATTTATCATCCTTTCTGTTACCCGATTTCTTCTTTTTCAAAATACTTATTGTTAGTTAATAAATTGAAATATGGTAGATTTCACGTCGGTAGTTCTAGTGTTAATTTCTTGTGCCGTAGATACTTAGGCACGAGCATTTGAACAAATGACGAACGAAATATCTCAACAGGCGGCTAAAACGGTCGCTTTGCTAAATACGAAATATCTTTTCACCTGTACGCGATACGTTAAGCTTATCCGTCCACCATATCTCCCATTTATTCTCCATCCTACAGTATCATTCTAAAAGACTAGAAAGCAACGGTTACGAATATGAGAACAGTACTTTAGAAATAGCTAGGCAGTCGGATTTTTAGCTTCCACTTTCTTTCACGAAAGTGCAAGGAAGTAATCCGATGTGTGCAGTTGTTGTAAGCGACACGGAGTCGGACAGCAGATACGTTTTTCCAGATAGAAAGGATCTCGAGAATGGCTTTGAACGTTGAAAAGACAAGTTGAAGGGGAAAGAAAAGCAAAAAGAGAAGCCAAGCAATTCTATGGAGAGCTATTTGCCCTGCGTGGCAGCAAATCCTGCGAAACGATCTTTTGTCGGTAAGCTTACGGCAAACAGAATTCAGTTGTTTCAACGTACGTGGATATCCGTCGAATTGAACCATTTCTCCAAAATCACCCTGCGTGCCTGAGCATAAAAAGTCTTCTGGTAATTTCTCTCGTCTTATATACTTTCATGTTAGGGTGTATAAATATAAATTGTATGAAAAATACAATTGTATTTTTTTATGTACGTATACTTACTTTATATTAACACTTCAACGGCTGGTGCATGAGGTACGTAGTTATTGTATTATATTACAAAATTCTCTTATTTATGTCTCCAGCATAGGTATCTCGTTTCTTCATTATAACGTCTCTTCGTGTACTTCTTTTTGATATTCTCACTGATAATACTGCATAGTTTATTGTATACTTATTCTTTATGAAAATATTGGTCTCGACTAACACAAGTGCAGGGAGAAACATCGTACACTGGCAAAATGAAAAATAAGAAATGTCGGTATGATTCTTTATTATATTAGCTTCTTTGCGATGGACTTTTCTGTTATACATGGTTGTATAGAAATACTCGTATATATTGTAGTAATCGGATTACGTATAAATCTACTAACAAAAGAATAAGATCCTATAGCTTAAAATTATTATGATTATTGCTATAGGTTCAATGCGATTAAAATTCGTGACTTTTACCGTACCGTTTTAAAGGGCGCGTAATTATCTACGAGAATCGTAAAATTTAGAAATTAAATTTTGTTGCTACAAGAAAGTCGATGCGTGTTACGAGGGCACTTAACCGTGTCTGACGAGGGCACTTAACCGTAGTGGGCGTATAATTAAATTTGTACACCCTCTGTAATTTACATTAGTCCTTTCGGTTTTAATCGCTGCAACACGATCTTTCCGTGAGATGGAAACAGTTAGTGCAATCATGAAGAATGACTTCAAGTGTCGAATGCAAAATTGCAATAAAGGAAATGCAAGTGCCCATTAATGAAATTTCAGCTACGAAGAATTAATAATTATTCTGACGCAAGTACAAAGGAAGATATATTTAAATTTCAGATGTTATTAAACGTGAATTGTTCTTATATTAATATTTAAAAAATTGGGTTGAATCAGATTAGGAGAACAAAATGACGTATTTATTAGGTCTACAAATTAATTCTCAGCTCCCAGATTTCATCGACCACAAAACCTATTCAGATTAGAATTTTTCCAAATTTGAATAGTCATTCTAAAGTGCCATTTGTTAGCTTTAAAATAAGATATATCGCATGACTCTACTCCAGACATAACGTGAAAAATCATGTGTAGAAGCGATATCGTTCGATAAGCAACATTTAAGGCACTGTCTTCTTTTCGCGTTTCAACTAAAAAAAAGAAACGCTACAGAGGCGAAAGAATTGATTTGTTCGATTTTGATTTTTATTTCTTCAAATAATCACCTATTTCGATCCCTACAACACCACCTAACTGATTCTCAATTCAAGTAAGTTGAACAGGTCTATAAATGTCTCAATGATTTCAATGATGTCAACCACTATCATTTTTCCAATCTGGAATCCAACAATTACCTGAGAGATGGCAAAAACGTATAGAAAATGAAGAAAATTACGTTTAATTTTGAATTTATATCAACATTGTTATAAATAAATGTCGAAGTTAGTCAAAAAAGGCCGATAATTAATTTGTACACCTAATATAATTGCGAAAAGCTACAGACTGAACGACAAACAGTGAAAAACTACTAAAATCAATCTCGTTCGTTTCATCCAAAAGAAGATTTCTTTTAGTTTTGATCAGTGTACATTTTCCGAAAACATGAATTAGAAAGTATCGTCATGGAAATTATGATAAACGGTGTAGGTATCTCATTTTGCATATATGCAGATATTTGTGCAATAAATTACATCGTCAAGCGTATAACGTTGTTATATAGCATATCGCAAAATTGCAACGACCGATGCATTGGAAATAATATTATGCAAATTTAAATCGGAATAACATAAACGGGACGGAAATGTTATCACGAATATTCCGTCATAAACACCTGTCTGTAGATTTTACGGATTACGATTTTGAAGGAAATATATCCGTGTATTCAATCACAGTATTTTTAATCCACAGATTTCAATTTTCTTCCATTTTTGTCAACTCACTTTGACGAGAGTTTTTTTTATTTCTTTCAGTTTTGCTCATTTATAAACCGACGAAAGAAAATATTTCTCTGAATACCTCCTTCGCCTCTTTCTCTTTTGTATCGAAGAGATTATTGAATTGAATAACAATGATGCTATCGGTCGTTTCTTATTTAGCTGAAATAATTTACAGTTTGACGAAGTCATGCCACGATTCTACAATGCGATACTGCATCGATTCTAACTATAATCGTATTGAATCTACAGAAATTCGCGAAATGACATTAGATAGATCCGATAATAAATTATACGTATGCAATAACGGTAATAATTGTATTATAACTTTCCCTCCGACTGATGAGCAGATAATTAAAACTTTCTGGCGCGGATAGAAAATGAAAAGTTAAAATTTCGACTTTTTCTGTATAATTATTAATCAAGTGGGAAGCATTGCCAGATTATAATGTAGTACGAATTATCTTATTGGAGCTGAATTCAATTTCGAAATTTTACGATCTGCAGATAATTACGTGCGCCGTGAAATAGTTAGAAAAGTATTATATTATAAAATCACGTCTCATTTCATCCAGCATAAAAATCATTTTAAACTGTCACGTAGAAATGAATTCGATCTTTCTTTGTCATATTAGATGCATCAGTTACATAATATTAATTACATAATTAATATTAACGCGTTTATGAAATTTCAAAAAATAGAAATTAATAGTTTCTACATAGAAGTTCGATCAATCTTTCCTGTCTATTATTTCTAATATAAATTTTACAAAATATCAGTACGAAGATTTTAATAATAATCTTTAAAATTCTCGCCCAATTTTAATGTAAAATACCACTGTGAAGTGTACCAACGGTAAGTGTGACAGTAAAACCGCCATGGCTGTCAAAATGGCCGATTCTCAAGTTTTTCATAAAATTCCCCAATTTGATAGGCGAGGCATACAGTAAATATTTCACGACTATATTATCAAATCAAAATGACTTAACTGATCGTTACACTATGGATGTTTATGCAAATTTGATGTTTGATAAATGCAGCCATAAAGAAGAATCCAAGTATCTAGTGGTGTCTTTCACTCGCTAAGTGTTACAATGCCGTGTCTTGGATAACCCAGATATTTTTTTATATTATTGTGTATTTTAATAGTGTTAAATTCATCATAAATGTATAAAAATCCGCGGTCTATTGATTACTTTCTTTACCTCTTAGTTTTTGATTTTCCAAAGTATCCATTTGTCATATTTAACACTAGAACTACCAGCTTTAAATCTATTGTATTTAAATGACTACATTGGAAAAAGAGAAATCAAGAGGTGTTAAGGTTATTCGACTTGGTAATCTGTGTTTTAAAAAAACAGTATGAAATATCTGCTCGATGACTCTTCTATAAGCTCAGAGAATTTTTGGAAAAAATTCGAAACCAGTCACTTCGACTTCCTTGGTAGTTCTAATATTAAATATAATATATACGAAACCAGCAGTTCCAGTGCTAAAATTCTTGTCAATGGAACCCGCGCGGGAAAAGTATCGTTGAAAGAAAAAAAAATGCATAGGAAATTTCCATACGGTCCTGTCGTTACGTTTCCATGTGACCGGTATTGTAAAAAATTCAATATCGTTCGGGATTCGACGTAAAAATATTGTGAGATTCCCACGCGCACATTTACGAATCGATCAAAGAGAATCCGCTGCCCGTAAAATTCGTCTTCGTATCTTTTCCTCGTGGAGGGCAATTCTCCTCTTTCGAATAAGAAAGTATCGTGTGTGTTCGGTTACGTTTCGGTGGGTTTAGTTTAGGGTAGCTCCAACTTTATCCGATAGTTGTACAGAACGAGACAGGAAGAGATAAAGGGTGATAAGCAGAAATAAGGATAGTAGGACGACGTCATGGTTCGCGAGTTTGAAACTACGATACATGTACGAGAAATTGCACGTTGGCGGGTGTGCATTGTAATAACATTATATATTATCAATATTTACAATACGATACTTCGAAACGCGAGTTGATAACGAGTTGTTAACATAGTACACAGGCTTTCGGGTGAAAATTAATTGAATAGAGAAATAAAATTGATCTTTCTTTCCGAACGAGTCAGAAAAGTACCTTCCACTCTCTTAGATCGAACCAGTGAGATTTCACTGGTTCAACCAGTGAATACAAATCTCACTGGCGAACCAGGGAAATTTGCGCCCGCTGCCGCTGCGCCATGCGCCGTGTTTTATTTTTGAATGTGCTGACGAGTGAGATTCACTGGTAAACCAGTGAACTTTCATGGCCACCGAGATCACTGGCGGAACCAGTGAGTGTCATTGGTAGACTGCGGATGTTTATGCAAATTTCGAGCTTCACAAATGCAGGTAAGACAGGAAAACCTATCTAGGGATTTATTGCAATTAATAAATATTACAACAAATACCATACTTTGGATATTTTAGATATATTTTTATATTATGTTCTTTTTGTATATTTTAGCCGTATTTAATTTGTCATAAATGCATAAAAATCCGCAGTCTAGTCATTGGTAAATAAGTGAGTTTCCACTGGTGAAATTCCACTGGTTCGATCTAAGAGAGCAGAGAGCTGCATAGCCCATTTTTGGAACCACTGCTTTGTATTGCTTTGTAGTAAGTGTATAATTTTCTGTTCGTCAAAATAGGTGAACTCATTATTTAGGTATGTCTTTTCAACTGATGAAATTAGTAGTAGTGGAGGGCGTCTAACGGAAAATACCTTGTATGGATGCAAGCCAGCAAAATTCCTCTAGGTTGCATGCACCCTGTGCGAAGGAGGAGATATGGAGTCCCAGCTGTATCAAACGCATAAATGCAATCTTGAGCAAACGAGGTTTTCAAGTGCTCTCACTCTTGAAATGAGAACGACCATGAATAACTAGTAGGTGATGTTCATATTCAATTGCTTGCCTTTTTCAAAATTACGTTCCCTCGCTCGATGCTTCTCGTCTTTGTGCTTTTGTTGCTATCGTTACCAATTATATTAATAGGTGGATTCTCTTTGAACAATTACAATTAGACTATTCCAACTTCATAAAAGGAGCTGGATCATTAGAAAAATGGGAAATTTCATTTTCACGTCATTTTTACATCGTATAACTTATCTTTATATGAAGATAAGCATTCAAATGATTAATATAATAATGAATTAAATTAATTAACCGTTTGAATACCGGGAGGATTTAAAAAAATTACTTCAAAAAAAGCCAAAAGCCACTTTCGCGCTCTTGAGATTTTATTTCAAAATAAGCTAAAGTTGGTGTTTTATTTTATGTAGTGCACAACAAGAACAATCTTCTCGTGCTTGTGTCCTAATTTGCAATTACTTTATATTATAAAAAAGAAACCTGATGCATTCTTAACAAAATATCTTAACAAAGTCTTCCTTCAATTGTCAACATTGAAAAAATGTCCTGGGGTTTTTCGACACAAAAACTGAAGAGTGCGAAAGTGGCTCGTGGTACGCAAACGGTTAAATAATGAATTATATTAATTCATTATTATATATTGATCTACGATCGATACGAATTCTCGTTTCAATCGTGAATTATCCTTGTAACCAATTAAAATTATTTAATTGTGGGAATTATCAGAAATTAGTATAATTACTTGACAAGAGAATATCGCGTTAAAGTAGATCCTTTTTTTAATAAGAATTTAATAGCTGGAGAAATGATTTTAGTGAAATATCTTGGACTTTATGAAGAAGAACAGTGCAAACTGCTCTGTATAATTTACCTACTTATCGAAGTACGGGCAAAGTGAAGCTTAAGTTGCAGGGCTTTAACTTGTGCGATAACTATAATTATCCTACGAAGTTGATTATCTATCGCACAGCCTCCTATAAATTCTGTTGGAATGTAAAGAAGGAAGTCATTATCGATGGAAACGATCCGAATGGAAAAGGAGGAAAAAATAAGGGAGCCTCATTAAAATCTTCCAAGCTGTAGGTGCATTTTGGCCAGAAACGCGAGCAATCGTTCTTTTAATTTTTAGTAGTCCGGCATTTCCACGACCCGAGTGCACGATGTCAAACTTAGTTCTTTAATCTTACTTGAAACTGGAGGAAGATAAAAGCATCCGCGACTACCTTCACCTAATAGTCGAGGATTCTCTTAGATCTTATGTAAATTTAAAAAAAGACGGATATATAAATATGTCCAAAGCCATCGTTATCCGTGGGTTATTTTTAAAGACGCACTAATCCCAACGTCGAAATTATTCCCAGGAACTGGAGCAACTCTAGAGAAATTTTCACAAAGAGTTTTAAAGGCTTAAAAAAGTGTAATAGGAAATTAAAAATGTTAATTCTGTTTGTACCGGCGAACAATTATGAAAATGACATTAATTTATTCTTCCGACATTAAAGTAATATAAATTAGTCGTACTATTGTACATAAAAAATTAACTGCTAAACATCTGTTGACTGTAACTCTTTGCTCTTTCTACATGGATTTTTTATTTTTTACTTAGTTACACATTAACTTAGTGAGAAAAGTACCATTGTATTATGCATACAACATTATCACATTGCTTTTGAATATACAGATGTTATTGCAATTTCTTTAATGAGAAGTTTTCTATGGCTGAGAATAATTCGGTCATTCTAAACTGAAAGAAAAATTTTAATGTCTTCCTTTATACTTTCCGTTGTACTTTCTCTTTAGGTCGCGCGAAAATATGTTTAAAGTGGATATACCTAAAGATTTTCAGTGAATTTTTTCCCTACCCGCATTTCTGTTCTATAAATTTTCACTTATTTTTCCCGCTTAGTACGGAACTCAGAAAGAAATTCGAACAATGGCTCTGACCTGAGTGACGGCTTAATTTCGTTAATTAACCGGGTATTTTGTTTATGACCGAAATACTACATCGTAAAGTCACGTAAACACACCTGAGAACATTACTAACGTTTGTTTGGGGAACGTGTATGTGTTTTAATTCTCAACCAACTTAGATTCACAGCACACAACGTAGAAATGTAATGGTAAAGCTGCATATGTAAAATACCGTAGCTGTACAAGAATGTGTACACTTT
The DNA here is from genome assembly GCA_910591515.1 of Cerceris rybyensis. Classification (NCBI taxonomy): domain Eukaryota; kingdom Metazoa; phylum Arthropoda; class Insecta; order Hymenoptera; family Crabronidae; genus Cerceris; species Cerceris rybyensis. Next base: position 22,518,135 of record OU342790.1, read on the forward strand.
TAATAGATGTAATTTAATGAACTATTAATGTAATTGCTACTCTTTAAAATTCGTTTCCTTCTAAAAGAATATTCCTTATAACGACAGTAATTGAAACCCGTCAAAGAAGAAAATTATTCATGTAGAAACTCAATTGATTGTCAATCGACGCGGAACCGTTTCCTTATGAAAGATGAAATTCTTTTAAGATTCTTGTCCAATACTTAACTGCCGGCAAAAAAGTCGATAGAAAAGCAAATCTTGGAGGTAATAAAGTATGAAAGTATCTGCATGTAATGGTTCGAAAGGTATTCTGTAAGCCCTTTATGTAAAGATTCCCTTAGTTCAATCGAGCAGGTATCAAAAGGTTTTCCATAATCCGTCATTAATTACACTCGATTCATAGACTGTGATCCATTTATCGATCAGCTTGTTTCCGATTAGGCATGTAGATAGGCAGTGCTTTATTGGAATAAAAAACAAAACCGAAACGTGCGTGAATGCCTCCTCGTATAATGACTCGACGCTAATTACTTTCATGCAAATGAACAGGAAGGTCTCACTTCGCAGATTTCTCGGTGCTTTTCATTCGCGTGTCGCGCATGAAATCCTTTTCATTATGTCTCGACAATATATTTTCTCGTGATAAAACGTGGAATGCACCGATTGTGTAATGAAGAAAGAACTCGAAGAAAGGAATTTTTTCATCCGGCGCTTCGTCCATTGTCGAAGAGGTTCCACTTGAGAAATTTTTGTGCCCTATTTCAGGCCAACAAACAACTTGTTTGATCCAAGATTTTAATGGATAAAAAATCTGAAGGCGTATCTTCTTACGTAGACAGAAAAGGAACGTTGTTGTGTCATTTATATTTCTACGAAAGCTTTATATGTTTTTATGGAAATTCATAAGTTTCCTTTTTTTTCCATTTACTCAGTTTTTTGAAGAAACGTTTACCTTTAGATTTACCACGATAATGAAACTTTTTAGAAGAAGATTTCGGAATTCACTCGACAAGAAATTTCTTTTAGAATAATCACTTTCAAATATTGCAATTCTTGGGATTCATCGGACTTCTGATGGGACGAATTAAAACTCTTGGCAAAATTTTCGGAATTCGAGATAGGACTGATAACTGTCAATAGTGCATTATTGTGTATGACGTGCTTTCATTTTTTCGGTTGTTATTTCAGAGTGCATCTGAAAATAGATAACATGCTGAGTAATAAATTATTACAGTAAAATACTACAAAGTTTAAAAAAAAACGACGATTGGAAGAAGTTGTATGCTGCAATCAAGGAAAGTGATACTAATAAAAGTGTAATAAATCAGTTACATAAATCATACGGAATATATACTGCAAAGTTTTGTAAAACAAAGCACTGCAGAAAAAACTTCGTACTTCTGTGTTCTGTAATCAGAAAAAGAGATATTAATAAAAATGCAATATATTGTAGATCGGAAAAGTAATAAATCAGAATAGTACTGAATAAAGTATAAACTTTTCTGAGAAAATATCCATAAGAAGCATTATACTTTATCTTCTGCAAACGGAGATAGAAATGGTAATGTAAATACAGATTGCAATAGAAGTTGAATAAATGCGACAGAATTTGAGATCCAAACGTCGCTGTTACGAAGTTTAGATTTCAAAAATCTGTGTATGTGCATTAGAAGAGATGATAAATATAATTCAAACCATATCATGCTTGATATCATTTTTAATCAGAAAAATCTCACAAATGTGTTAGCAAAGGTTTCAACAAAAAAATGAGAAACGAAAAAGTTTAATCCTTGAATCAGTATTAGTCACACCCACATTCCGGGTGGCATCAAGTTACCTGCTCCCTCGTCGAGTGTCGATTATCCAGTCAAACTTTTGTTGAATTTATCCGGCATTTAGTGTATATCGGATAAAATTGAGATGATATTTTTCAAAAATTATTTGATGTCAACGAGTATTCTCTTACAATGGGACAGGGTAAGATAAATATTTGCTGGGAAGGGAATTTTTCCAAGCCTAGCAATACTTGGAGGAATTCATGTTTATTTTTCGGTCTCCTCAAATAATAATCACATATTGTTACTTCTATTCATCGTATCAACAATATTTTCAAATCTGCTTCTATTACCGATATTCTGCAATCTGAAGAAGAAACGATGAAATTGTTGTATTTATAAGAATTGGTCAATTGCCTTTAGAGAATACGACTAGATGTTTTCGAGTCGATAACACTTTAATATAATTTGCTATAAATTATATAAAGTTAATAGTTGAAGATATAAAATTTCAATTGTAATACCAATTTCAATATTATTTTATGTTGAAATAACGAGAAATTGAAGAGATGATATAAGTAAAATTCAAAGATGGAGAATAATTGAAGTTCTAAGAGATTCTGGCTCCCGTAGTGTAAATTACAGTTACCAACTGTAGAATTAAAGTAGAACTCATTTTAATAATGATAGTTTAACAGTTACCCATTTACCGTTAGTTTTCATAGTATAATTATTGTATTGATCGATGAAATATTCGACTTATTTTATACATTCTTCGGTATTCATATAGTATTTATCCAGTGTATCGGAATACTATGTTTTTCTTTTTGGTGGTCTCAATTATATCAATGAAGCTTGAAAAGTTATGTCTTTCCGTCTACTTAATGATGTCAAAATTCGAGTGAGCTTTTAATTTGAGCAACGACATCTGAACTTGCAAGCTCACACCCAATTACTCAAACTGAGATGCACAATCTGATTTACGACAAAATTTCAAAGTTGCTCCAAAAATCGGAACTTTTGAGCTATGAGCACGTAAGTATAGAGCTTTTGAGCAATTTTTCCGAGTTTTTCGCAAAATATTGACAAATCCGAGTGATCTTTTTAGTTTGAGCAACGACATCTGAGTTTGCAAGCTCACATCCGATGGCTCAAACAAAAAAGCACAATCAGATTTTCGACAAAATTTCTAATTTCCTCAAAAAATACGAGCTTTTGATCTATGAGTACGTATATGTAGAGCTCTTGAGCCATTTTTCCGAGTTTTTCGCAAAGCTTTGACAAATCCGAGTGAGCTTTTTAGTTTGAGCAACGACATCTGAGCTTGCAAGCTAACATCCGATGGCTCAAACAAAGAAGCACAATCAGATTTTCGAAAAAATTTTAAGCTCGCTCCAAAAACACGAGCTTTTGAGCTATGAGCACGTATATGTAGAGCTTTTGAGCAATTTTTCCGAGTTTTTCGCCAAATTTTGACAAATCCGAGTGAGCTTTTTAGTTTGAGCAACGACATCTGAGCTTGCAAGCTAACATCCGATGGCTCAAACAAAGAAGCACAATCAGATTTTCGAAAAAATTTCAAACTCGCTCCAAAAACACGAGCTTTTGAGCTATGAGCACGTATATGTAGAGCTTTTGAGCAATTTTTCCGAGTTTTTCGCCAAATTTTGACAAATCCGAGTGAGCTTTTTAGTTTGAGCAACGACACCTGAGCTTGTAAATTCACGCCTGATGGCTCAAACCAAAAAGCTCAAGTATGTACTCTAAAAATATGAGCCTTCGTGCTTTGTGCCAGAAAAATTAGGAAACAGACAGGATAGGCAGGACTTGAAGGGACAGGCAGGGCTGGAAGGGAAAGGAGGTTTATCCGTATTCGTAACTAATTGTAAGAAGGAAAGTTTGAGAACTGATACACTCCGATTTTAATGTACCACTATCGTTCCATAATAGTACTAATAATACCAAAATTGATTATTTTTTGGAAGAATTCATATAATTATTTTAGCTGAAAATATTTTTTCTATGGAAATTCTCTTTAGACAAAATATATGTGGAATTCAGAGAACAATGAAATATACTTTTTTTTTTTAACTTACGATGGCCACAGAAGAGATGAGAAGGGATTTTGGAAATCTGCCACTGATGGGATTGTTAAAGAATGACATTTTAGAGATTATCCCGTTAGGAAAAATTTTAACAAAAGCATCGGTATACGTATATTTTAAGAGATTTAATGTAAATCTAACAGCTTATCAATTGAGTTATCTCATGGGATATCAATTGCAGAAAGCATAAGCAGGATCACAAGTGAATACTAACTATTGGCATTAAGATCACAGAATTACACGTTCTTGACACTATACCGACCGGTACTTTTTAACATCCCACCCACATCTGATCGGTCACTTGCATGCAAATATTTTCCAGATACTGATATCTCTTTGAAAATTGCAAACTTTCTTCACTGAGTCCTTGGCACAGTTAATCGCAATGAAAAATAATTATTTATTTAGACCAATTAATAAGTTAAAAGTCCAAAAGTGTTGGGCCCGAAAAGTCGATTAATCGACTACCGGTCGGTAAAGTGTTAAAAAATATAATTTAATTTACGCGGAGTATATTGTTGGGGTTAGTAATGCATTCTTCATTTCGCAATAATATTTATGCTTTTATTTTGGAATGCACGTTGAGCTTTACGCAACGAGACAATTATTAATTCCGTTATATGGCCAAACCTTTAAATTTTAAAAAGAATTTTCATCACGTTGCGGTGTACAGTGGTGCAAATAAAAGTAAGTGTTAATTTCAGTTTTCAAGTTTTTGACTTAATAGTAGACTTCTGCCATTATCACCTGCACCGTGTCAAATGTATTAATACCTGAGTTGCATATCTCTCTACGAGGATTTTTTTAAAAATTTGAATATCATTTCAAAAATTTACTTCATGAATGTCAGTATATTATGAATGTCTTCGTAAAGCTGCTCTTCACTAACAAAGAATCCTCCAGCTCCAGCGATAGTAAATGTAACTTCAGCAATCAAAGCAGCATATTCCAGTCTCGGTGCCTTCTTTTTATCCTTTTCACGGCACTGTTTTACCATATTCTCATCTTTGTCTTCCTCTTCTTCTTCATTCTTGCTGTATAATCTCGATGATCCCTCAGGTAACCCTGCTGATCTCACCTGTCAAGGAAAGATGTAATTTTCTCGGTTCACGTCATGAATAAAAATTGTTCACGATGGTAAGGAATAATTCAGGATTTAAAGTGCCATAGAAATATTACGTTGAAATTGAAATTTACTATGAAAAGAATTATTGACATTTTCGATCGAAACTCGAAAACAAATTAGTTGTTAGCTTATAATGGTACTCTTTAACACTAGAACTACCGGCGTTAAATCTATCATATTTCAATATATTAATTAAGTACTTTAAAAAAGGAGGAATCGAGTGGCGGAAAGAATGATCATTTCTGTGATTTATGTCTTTTGTGATGGACGTAGAATTTTTGTTCCATGGGCCCTCTATGAACTTGGAGAATTTTTGGGAAAAATTGTGTACCAGTCATTTTGACTGGTTTGGTAGTTCTAGTGTTAATTTGGAAGATTACAACTTCAAATGACTTTTGAAGCTTATTTCCTACTATGTTAATGACGTGATTACTGACAAATTTTAGATTATATGCAGGAATGCAGATTAAATGAGAGAATGAGTGAGTGAGTGAATGATAGAGAGAACGAGAGGATGACGTGAAAAAGAAAAGACAGGTGAGGAGAACGCGAAATTAGGAGTTGGTAACGAAACGTGAAAGTGTAAAAACGCCATAACTGCTGCGACCTATTTTTATTAGTCTTTTAAGTTTTTATTATAGTTATATTTTTTATTTTTAGTTTCATGTATTTAATATTAATAAATGTTAGTTAGTAATAAGACTGTGGGCATCATCGAAAAGTATCCTCACAAACACTGTAACATAATTTAACTGAAGAAATTATTACTTATAAAATTGTTGGTTGGCATCGAGCAAGTTTGACTGATTATGAGAACGGACAATAGATAGGCGGTTGAACGTAAAAAGAAAATAGTAGCATTGGTAGCATTGTTGCTGCGTGTCGCCTTATTCAGAGCATTGAAGCAGAATAGGAATATAGAGTTTTACCTATCATCTTAAAACTGAATTGTCAACAGAATAGGATATATATAAATTTAAACGGTATAGAAACTATTTCGTGCCATTCATTCAGCTATATTCTTCCACTGCAATAATCATCAGCCACTCTCCGATTCTATTTCCCATTTTCAGTAACGTATCGAGTTCTCGTTCTTTTATTTCCTGTGTAATATTTCAGTTGATACTTCTATACGTTTCTATTTCGATAAAATTTATTTCTATCATTTTAATGTACGATCTCTTTCTCATTCTAATATTTTTTAATTTTATAACAAACTGCAGGTCTTTATCGGCGTTACTTGTGATAGTAATTATGCCAATGAATTAATCATGTGTTATTTGCTTGGAGATATTTCGATTTATGATTTGGAATACGAATGGAGTCTTCTAATATTTTTGTAAAGTAATTCCTATAATTTTTATTTTTAAAATAGTTGATTTACAATTACATTACTGTTATAATCGACGTCATACATCTACATTATTTATCGTATTTTTCATTGATTTATGGATGGAAGGTAATATTTTTTACCAAGCTTCACTATCACCGAGACGTCCGGATCAGATTCTGCATTCGATAGTTCTGCAAAAAATACATTCTGTGAGTGCTGATAAAACATTCATGGCGCCAGAAACTTACCCATGACTTGACGATAGATATTATTGACAGCATTGAAGAATCCATTGCTATTTGGTATTGAATTATTTTTAGACCATTTTTGTAGAAATCCGTGAACCACGATATTCGAAATTCTAACGAAAATTTACTGTTTCAACCGAACTTTGTTTTATAATCTTACAATTAGCTGAAATGAAATCGCAAAAATCCATGAAATTCAACAATCTTGGTACAATTATTTTTACTTCTTAACACTCGTAAAATTCCTTTTATTGTTAAGTATTTTTCTATTAATTCTCTTATTATCGTGTCATATTTTATCATTATAGTCGTTAATATTTATAATAAGGTTTTACCTATATTCTGGCAATCATCGTTTCGGTAAACAGAAATTTGAATTTCGCTGTGAATTAATTTCCTGCCGGAATGGAATAAGTGCCTCAAACTGCGAGGATAATTATTAAAATGACGAGTTGTATATACGCCTGTCAGATGTATCCTGCGAAATTGAGTCCATTCTAGAATTAATTTACGTTTCAACGAAAATTCACTAAATTAATAAATGCATAATTATAAATTTATACGAACTAACGTAGCAACATTTTCATGTATTGAACAGCGTGGAACTAGAAATTTGAAGGATTTCCCGGCATATGCTAAAGATACAACGTGAAATGCACCGATATTCGAATATTCCAGTAGTATATGTAGGTACTTCTGAAGTCGGAAAATCCCTGAATTTGTGATTACGGTATCTGGGAACATATAATTATCCGTTTTTACATCTTTATTTATATAAAACTTACATTAATCATATTCCCTTCGATGCTTCGAGCTCACAATAAAATCGTTTGCGTGGAGAATGCTCTTAGGGGATCATTAAAGCGCAAAGGCATTGAGAAGGATTATGTACATTAATAATGCATAGAATTATCATCTATTGAATGCAGAAGATCGTTTCTAATGACATTCTCTGACAAAGGCCGACGGTATTTCGTTATCGCCTAATGACGAACAGTTTTGCAGAGGTTGGTGGTTCACTCGAACCTTTGTCGACCTTGGATAGAGATTGCACATACACAGTGGCTGTTACGTTGCGACATACTTACATGACATATTATTATGTATGAAATTGCAGTAATTGTAAATTTTTTAACTATTTTATTTATCCTTAAGACAATAAGATCTTGGAAGAAGAAAAATAAATGCGGGACCAACGACCAATTGTAAGAGACATTTTGAGATTTTTCAATAGATCTTATTTGTGAAAGGGCCATCCAATTTTAGGAATAAATAACTATATTAAATTATTTCTTAACTAATTTGGTTATGGAAGTTTATGTTGAAAATGTAAACAACGAATGCAATACTGTAGGAAGTGAGACAACAAAATTGTATTGGAGAAAACAATGAAGTAAGAAAATAGAGATAAATTTTTTAACTATTTTATTTATCCTTAAGACAATAAGATCTTGGAAGAAGAAAAATAAATGAGGGACCAACGACCAATTGTAAGAGACATTTTGAGATTTTTCAATAGATCTTATTTCTGAAAGAGACATCCAATTTTAGGAATAAATAACTATATTAAATTATTTGTTAACTAATTTGGTTATAGGAGTTTACGTTGAAAATGTAAACAACGAATGCAATACTGTAGGAAGTGAGACAACAAAATTGTAAAGGAGAAAACAATGAAGTAAGAAAATAGAGGGAAAGAGTAACACTCAAATACAGTTTATAATACGGTTGTAAAATTTATGGTATACGCGATTCATACGGAAACTTACGGTTAAAAACTTACTTAGAAAGGAGATGGATAATAGTATTGGAGAGTGTTGAAGTTAGGAGGCTATGGTGGCTAAGGAGATAAAGTTTCAGTGTCAGACTCACAATCACAGAGCCTGAGTTGAAATCTTCCATAACCTTTGGAAAGTTTGCCCTAAATGATTATTTAATATATCATAATCTCAGTTATTAGAAAGCCAGAAACAGTAAATCGTAAAATGGCCGTAGCAGTTAAAGCTGGTAAATATGAAACAAAGAAAATACATTAAACTTAAGAAATTATAAATTCGCGAAATGCGCATTCATATAGAACTCAATTTTAAGATTGCAAAATATCACGGTGAAATGGAGATCAAGTGCGCATATTCTAATTAAGAACTCGAAGTGACCTCTTCATGAAATGATGAAGTGAAATCTGATGCTGTATAAATTCAGGCGCGTATAGCATCACGGAAACATTTACAAGATGTTGCAAGCCAAAGTAAGGGATGCAAGGGTTGCTTCTGCCTCTGACGGAACATCATGCACGTTGACAAGAGGACGGTTTTGAGGTTTAAAGAGTCGGTTACGAGAGCTTTCATCGTATGTGCAAAAAGCTTCTGTGAACCTCTTACATGTGTAGTTCTTACACGTATGAAGGGTGAGACAGTCTGTCAAGAAGCTGTGTCGAGTTCTTTCGGTATAATTTAATTAATGCTAACAAATTATTTTTCCCAATTGATCGTTAACTAACTGAAATTAATTTGATAATGCGGCTTAATGTACTGAAGAATAATTTAGTTAAATACGTGTACAGAGATAAGTATGCATTATTAAAGTTAAGATTGATTATATTTAGGAGAACGTTACAAGTTGAGTGTGGTTGACTAAGTTTGCAATTGTTTTTCTCAGTTAACACTAGAAGTACCAAACCAGTCAAAATGACTGGTACACAAATTTTTGAAAAAATTCTCCAAGTTTACATAAGAGTCATAGGATAAATATTCTACGTCTATATCAATAAACATGAATCACCTAATCGATCAAACTTTCTGCCGCTTGATTCCCCCTTTTTCAAGGTACTTATTTAATTTATTAAAATATGTTAGATTTGTGGCCGGTAGTTCTAGTGTTAATATCGTAAGATATATCTCTGACGTTACTAGCTCTCACGGAAGCTGCAGATGCTTTTATCAATATTTAACTGTAAGAATACCTTTTTTACTATTTTTTGAAAGCCATTTATCAATTTAAACTCTTTTTTTCAATTTCAAAAGGTGCAACATGGTCTGTAACATTTAATGAAACAGGAAATATTGGAAAAATTGAATAATTGAAAAACTGTGATATTCAGTATTTGCATGTAAATAAGAAAAATGAAAGAATTTTTAACTTTTATTTTATTCAAAAAAATCTTATCAAAATAAAAGCATTGTCGTTTTCTGCGCGCTAAAGTGTAAAGGACTGATTGAAAAGGTAAAGCCAACAAGGTCCAGTGGCTCGTAAAAAATCGTTTTCCTTCATGCAAAAAGTCTAAATGACAATTTAATTTCTATACTAAATATTTTTAACAAAACTTAATATCTCAAATAATCTGTTAAGTACTTTTATTAGGCAATGTAACAAGTGGGTAATGTACATGCGTAGCTGAACAAAGGTAATTTTAATTAAGTTCAAAATAAATTTGAACTTGGGCACGGCGTATTTCTTAATTTAATTTGCCTTGAAGTAGTATAAGTACAAAGAAAGACAATGAAAAGTAGCAAGAACAGCACTTTGGGATTGAGCCAACTTGCAAGGTGAAAAAGTTTATAATACGAACTTTACTTCATTATCACTATTTCGTTTAAGATTGAAGTTTATTTTGCTTCACATTGACCAGAGCAATTATCCGCATTTTTAAATGATCTTACTAGCAAGCATGTAGATGTTACTTTAAAGCTTTTTCTAAATTAAAATTTTCAACACTACTGTATCTGCAGTTAAGGAAAATTTTTTTCATTAATATAGCTTTTGTTATCAGTGAATTTAATCTGCCTTGAATATTATGAAGCTTGCAATTCAGGATATTGAATTTAGCCTGAGCTACTTTTTACATTCAAGAGAAATATACTGTACTTTTAGTTTCAAATTACGAATGTTAATTACAAAAAAATTAGAAATTTATCTCATCCCTTTCAGAAATATTGAAAAGTTGTATATATCAGTAAGTTAATCCTTTTTATCCGCAATATTAATGAAAACTTGTCGTCTGAGAACTATTAAGAGAAATGTTGAATTTTATCGATCACCGAACTTTTTTTATTGTCACGGAATTCATTTCAATTCCGAGTTCGATTGAATCTTGAAATTTTAGGATCTAGAATTACATTTCGAAAGTTACGTCGCAGGAAAAACGAATTGGATGCGATCATTGCTTTCAATTGGCAGTCACACAAAAGAGAACGAAAGTCCCACTAAAATAAAAAGGCTGAATCCTACTAGTGGTCCAATTAAATTAATTGCTCCGTCAATTACAAGCCCTTGTCCAACCAGAGCCGCCATCATGGCTAGCAGCGGGGTTACACTGCGTACTTATATTCTTTTTTTATTAAACCCATTTGTCCCCAGCTAAATTGCTGCAAAATGTCGCAATGATTAAAGTGTCGAATTAAAGTATTATACCGTTCGATTTACATGAAAAATTATTTTTCATATTTTGTACTCCAAATTTTTGATCCCATAAATTGTAATTTTATTGAAACTTCCAATTAGAAGCATTATCCTATAAATTTTTTAATTTGGTGACCACACACAAAACAGGATTACGTTACCTGAAATTTCAATGGTGAAGGAAGTTACAGTCAGTATTAATAATGTTTCTTTATGGAAATAAAATTTAATACAAGCATTAAACGTTAAATCATGGTAGTGTTAGGAATAATGAAATAATGCTTGCATGAATTATTAATTATTTGTTAGAATATTAAAATTATATATGACTCTATCTTAATTTAAAATTATTTGTTGCTATTACAGCAATATGCAATCTCGTTTGTGTTAAAACTTTCGTGAACATTTCAGTTCTTGAGATTTTATCAACAATCGGAAGATTGAGTGAGTAGTTCACTTCGCGACACATGACACTCTAACCTTTAATAAAAGGTCAAATTTTATGCTCTTGTTATAATGAGAACTGAAATGTAATCGATTGAATATTATTCAGCCAGAAAAAATATAATTCACTGTATTGGGTATTTTCAGCTACTCAATTACCATATCAACTCTGCAATAATAAATTCTGACTATCTTACTAATTTTGACAAAATTAATTATCGTAATTCGGTAACTAATAAAATAGAGTAATACAGAGTGGCTGAAAAGTCATCTATTAATCATGTATTACGATTTCCTTTATAAATAATAAATATCTTTCTCGGAGATTATTTCCAGTTGGTTTTGTAAATTATATTATGGTTCGTAAATCACCACCATACAATGTTGTTTTTAATTAAAAAAAATTAAAAGTAACAATGTTATTATATTTTAAATGTAACTTGGTGAGGTTTGGGTCATCTTGTGGATCACTCAAGTTTATTATTTTTATTCAATATATTTTCATTTATTGAAATTCTCTAATTAACTTCTACGAGATTAAGGTCACTTAAGTTAGTTGCAGCTTAACATTTTTCTTTTTTACTATCTTTACTCTTATACATTGTTTCACACGCGAAAAAAGTTATTATCTTTTCTGAACGTATCATAACTTTTACATCGTGTACCTGTTACGCTTTATTAAAAGCCAAATGCGAGATGTTTCGAAAACTTTTCTCGAAATTTACATCAAATACGTATACGGATAAGATGTCTGACCATAAACCGACTCGCACTACTGTACACGTATAAGTTTATGGATACTCAAGTTGGAAACCGTTTTCTTAAAAGGGACATTGTACCGAGCAATCGGACAGCGTAAAAGCGTTATGATGTTGTGGAAGATAATGGCTTCCGTTTTAAAAAAAAATTTGGAAAAACCGAGACAATTGTGTGGACGATAGGAGAGTACAAAATCAAAGATATCTCCGCTTCGGTTCTTCATAGAAAGCGGCTGATCTTCGAAGTTTCATATTTTCTGTTCATACTTTATTTTTACACAACGTATCATCCACGAATTAGAAACTTGGATACTTATAAATTCCGGTATAAAAATATCCTGCTACAATACACTTATGACGTTGTATTTTCCTACTTCCAATACCAAAAATATCCAATAATAAACAAAAAGTAATATAGATATTTTTAAAAATTATTTTCCCACAACTTCACGAATTGAATTTGAAAAGTTATAATCAGAGAGTTCCATGGCTTACTTTCAATTGTATTATTGTGAATATCGATCATTTCAAGTGGGAGAAAATAAATATAAGAAAGCGAAAATAGTTTTATTTTCACGTGGCTCCTTCATTATCCCAAAATATTCTAATGATCAGTGATAATATTTACAAAAGTATTTAAGTACTAAACTTCATTATAATGTTATTACTAGACTCCGGATGTTTATGCAAATTTCAAATTCAACAAATGCAGTTAAGACAAGAGAACCTATTTAGGGATTTGTTGCACTCGATAAATGTTACAACGAATACCATACTTTGGATATTTCGGATATATTTTTATATTATGTTCGTTTTGTGTATTTTAGCCGTATTCATTTTGTCATAAATGCATAAACATCCGGAGTCTAGTTATTACACTTCCTCGAGTTATTGTCGGTAATTTATTTTAGAGTGTCAGAAGTGGATTGCTTAAAATTTATGGTAGTAGATCTTTTGTAATGTAAGAAAGAATGTAGGAATTTTGGTGGTGTTTTGTAACAGCAAAGTAGTTCGTGCGCAGAGAATGAACGTGCACTTGGAAGTGCACCATTAGTGCAATTACAGCTTAATCCAACTTCATCAGCCGAAAATGAGGACAGCATTATAATCGCAGCGATTTGTACGTTAAATGTCACGCTGCGCTAATGATTGATGTCTTAAATCATAATTTAAATCGAAATTGATAAGTCCACGATGAATATAGTTCTCGAACATAAGTTTTAAAGCTGCACAATAAAACCATTCTTCAACTAACATTTAATTGCAATAGCTACTACTGATCATGAAAGTGAACTAAATGATTTATTCTTTGAATTATTCTTTATTAGAATATGAATTGTACGCAATAATATAATTACCAATTCCAATCCATGTCAAAAATTACACATTTTTTTCAAAGATTCTTTCATTTTATCTAAATTTATCCAAATTTGTTATTCGCTCCGCTGTCGTAATCATTGCAGAGTATCTTATAATATTGTAACGGCGCTTCATAATTAACCCTTTGCAATCCGAGCCATATTTGACTCTTTGTATTAGTAACTTGGCGGTACTTTACTATTTGCTATCTTGTGCCACTTCAATAGAAAAGTTCAGGTGAAAAGATATTTCTCGAAATGTTTCTGTACAATAAGTTCATCCTCTGTAATTATTAATAAATTCGAAGGTTTCCTTAGAGGGATCAACTGAGTGATATTGTAAACTTACGATGTCCCTTCAGGTGGGACATCGGAGTGCAAAGGGTTAAACAACTCAAATATTACAAAATAATTACAAAATTCTCGCTCAAAGACAACTCTATTCTCTCTATTAAATCAATATAAACATTTGCAGTTCGTTGTTATCATTCTCATAATCGATATCAAATATAGTGGAGACAATTTCATTACGATAATTCGTAACAATATATCAAGTCTATTTTCGGAATAGTAATAAAGTACTGCATATGTGATAAGATTGAGTGAAATTTTCTAACAACTTGTTAGAAGTTTCCTAGTTTATCAATAAAAATTTATCTTGAACAATTAATTGTATTTATGCAATAACATTGAAACACTCGATACGAAAGGAAACTGATTAGAGATTAATTATATCTTGTAAGACACTTTTTAATTCATTGTCGTACCCGATGAAAGAATTAAATACACAGAGAACCATCGAAATCCACTTTACGCGATAAGTTCCGGAAGCACTGTTGGGGCAAACTCAATGACGAGAATTTGCGGTCACGATTCAGAGGGACGATATCGAGAGAAACGATGTCCCTAAACTTTCCGCTATCCCCCGAGTTATTGATTTCGGATCAGAATCATTTGGCTTGTTACATCCATAGTATTCTTCGACTTCTTTTTTCACACAGAACGCTTTGATATTTTGTTCTCGGTCACGTTCCATCTTTTCGCGACTTTTCCATCGTTCGACTTCAGTTCACCGTGTGTTCGACATACGACTTTGGTACATTTTGCTTTCCGTTCTTCCACACGAACCGAGTTTCGAAACTAACCACTCGTTTTTCACTGTAGCAATGAGATAAAAAATTAATTTTCATAGTTCTAAAAACTACTGCAGACTTCTAATTACTGCCAATGAATGCACCCAGGATGAATTCACGTCGCAGAACGTTATACAATAAATAAAAGTCTTTACGATTCAGCAAAATGTGAAAGAACTTCGTGGAAAAGTATTGAACGATGCAAATATTAATATCTGCAACTTGATGTTATTTATTCTTTGACATCAACAATGATATTTAAATCCTACAGTGGAAAGAAGGCAAACATTGCAACTTCATCTTTTATTCTCTACGTTCTCAATTTTATTTCTAACTATCTACCTACTTTATTACTAAAATACTTACTGCGAGTAGTAAGAGATACTTTCTGGCAGAATATTCTGCAATTTTCTAAAATAATGCAAAGTATAGTAGTTCTCTTCATCATAGCAACATCATCGATAGATTATACACACATGCATACAAAGTAGCCTGTCTAGAATAATGTATCTTTAATCTAATAGCACTATTATGTAAAATGCCAAGAGCAACAGCAAGTGGTACAGTCATTCTTTAACCCCATTATTTTAAGCATTATACAAACACTTTGCAACGTTCTAAAATTTTTCACCTTAATTCTTCGTACACAAAATTTGTAGCTGTCGATAACAAAGTTAAATTTATGTTCTTTTCTCAGTACAGCACTTCTAACACCATTACATTATCACTCCATTTCAGCTTAATTCAGTTGGAATCGTAAGGTAACAGCGTCCTCACGTTCCTCGCATAATTCAGCAAAGAATAGAAAAGCGAACATTGATAAACTTTCCGTCCAGCCTATATATCTTTTATATGATAACCTAGACGAAAGGTACATTTATCATTTCCGAAAAGTGGCCTGACCAATTTTCCTTCGATCTTTTCCTCTCTCGTGTTTTTTTTTCGCACCGGCTACGTTTCATTTGGCGACATAGCCGCGGGTTCTATCTCCCTGGAGTTTTGATGCTTCCTGTCACGACATCGCGGAACAAATCGAATCGTCGCGACGGAAAACTCGGAAAATTCAATTTCTATCCCGATGCTCCCGACGAAAGTGCGTTGCTGCGTTTGACGCATACCGGTTTATGAGAGGCTGCCTTCTAACCATCAAGGTGAAGTGGTTTTTGCATCGCTTCAACGATCGAACTCACGATAGACAGCCTCCACTCTTAATCTCCCTCTTATCGAGATACATCTACCGACGAGAGCTCGCAAAAAAGTGATTGGCTGTTTTCGAATTTAAACAGCAGGAAAAGGTCGAACGTGTATTATAAGTTTACTGCGTCGGAGGTTGATTTATTCTGTAGCTGACTACTTTATTAATAGTGGATTTATTAAGATCTCACACTGATTAACCTCTACCTGTTAGAGTACGTCTTGCTAGTTTTTTATGATGTATTCAATCTATTAACACTTTACCGAGTGGAAGCCTATTAATAGGCTTCTTGGACCCAACACCTTTGAACTTTTAACTAATTAATTGGTTGCCGCTCCAATTAATAAATTATCATTTATCATTGCGGTTACCTCTGTTAAGGACTCAGTAACGAGAATTTGTAATTTTGGAATACGTATCTGTATCAAGGAAGCATTTGTGACCAGGTGATCGGTCAGAAGGGGGTGGGATGTTAAAAAAATACAGGTCGGTAAAGTGTTAAGTTTTCAATTTTGCACCATTTCTTCCAACTTATTTGTGTAGTGTGTCGGACTAATCGTCCATAGTTTTACTGTTTCCTGCTATTTATCCAATACTGTTACTACTGATCATTACTATTTCTATTTGCTATCATTGTGTACTTCAATAATTAAATGGTTGTTAACTCCTTGCCGTACATTAACAAGGGATACTCGCGATGCGGTAAATCGGATAAGAAATTTTCAAATTTTGTAAAATTTATTAAATTAGAAATATCTGTGATATGCGACACGACAAAGTTAGTAATACAGTATTGGTAATACGTTAAAAGTGTACACTACATCAAGAATCACTAATTAACTTTTATTTATCAATTCAATTCTGAATTATTGCGATGGAAGTCACAAAAGAAATCGTACAGCAACGGGTTAATACAATGGCCGTTAAGTTGATCATTAATGACCAACTCTATCTGATATTGAATTCTGATTAATCAGAAATGCCGAAATTCTATTCGTATGCATTGGATCTTTGATAGTGAGAGCACATTGGTAGGTCTTCATACGTAACTGATATTAGCCGGTGGTATCAGCGAATCCGTTAAACACTGAAGTTTCTTTTATCAATAATTGTAATTATACACGGATGAAATGAATCGTTTTGCAAGGATGATTAGAAATTTGCAGCGTTGCATACATTCGTTGCTAAAAGCACCGTCGGCCATCTACTCGGAACCCAGTACTTAATTATTCTTGAAAGTGACGCGGCATCTTAATTATCACACGCTTTCAGCCCCTTTAAGAAATACCCTTAACACGAGTGGTGTCCCTGGCTAATTGCATTGCCGAGGAGCACTGAAGGGGCGAAACCCTCGCTCTAATTGAAACTGCATACCGGAATCACGATTTTCCCGCGGTCTAAGAAAATTTGTTCGTAAGCCGAATATACACGGTGTGCCGTTTGATACGATTACGATGAGTGATTCATCGAAGAAGTCAAATAGCAACGGCAAACGAATCAACGATATTGAAAACCCAGGCGAAAGTGGTACTGGATCGAAAACAGGGTGGAATGTTTCCTGAAGCAGAGAGGAAACGAGACCAATCGCGCCAATCTGTTTTCGTTCTTGGCACAGAAAAAGAAATTAAGAGAAAAAAGACGAATATCGAACACCATCCTACGAAGGAGACGTTTGTTAGATTGTTCGTCTCTGTTTAGCTTCTGTTCTTCCCTTTCGTTGGCACAGAAACTTTTCCACCTCTCCAATCTGTACCGTTTTGATGCTTTTACTTGCGAGAACTTAATTCCACGCGAACTTGTATTGATGGACGATCGTAAATACCTAGCAACCTCCTACGTTTTTGTACGGAGTAAGCACAAAACCTGAAGAATCTTTTGCACTCTATTATTACGTCTACGTTTTCTCGTTGCGAGTTTGCTCTTTTATCAACTTTTTCTACTTCTTCTTCTTTTCGACGGGATAAATCAATTTGTTCGTAAGATAGATATTTACGCAAAGTACGTGATGATCAACTACGGTTCTCGATCCATAATCATATTCATTTCTATGATGTATTTATTTAGAGTTATTTCTTTGATGTATTTTGTTTTGTTTTCATTAAAAAATAAGTAAGTATATAACATACAGGTGGAACTAAAACTTGGGACAAAACAAAGTTGTGTCTCTTCTGAGAATATGTTAACACCTTGTTGATGAAACACGCGAAATCGCTTCGTCTGCGATTTATACAGTGTTGAATAAACAGAAACTCTAAATTACAATTAAATTAATACGTTAACTGAAGTGATACTTTTTCTATTAAAATCCTATCTTTGTAAAACAGAAGTTCTAAAGTCACAAATAGATATATATTCAGCAGGATTTTATCTTTTGAACGTCAACATTTAAAATTTGTAAATATTACAATTGCAAAGTCATGTGAGATTTCGTTGAATTCATTAGCATTCTATATCAGTCAACGTGCTAAAGAAAAGTTTATTAATTGTAAGAATTATATTTGCAATGTTTTAAATAGTTCCACTAATTTATTTTATGCCAGTCATTAATGTGTTAAAATTCTGAAATAATTTTTTACTTATTGTTAATAAGAAATTCACACAGTTTTTAATTTAATCAATTAATTGAACTATGTACTTCGAAGTTACTTCTCGATAGTTAGCATGGATCGAACAGATTCTAATTGTAAGATCAATATCCACATTATCAAGGAATAAAACCTTTGCATATTACATAGGTCTGACAAAGGTACCACGAAGTTTTGATTACACCCTCAGAAAGCAATCAAGATTGTTTTCTCTTGGATATCTTTGAACACAATATCTATACTAAAAGCAGTTCGCCTTGTAAGTACCGTGGACAGTAGTTATTCATGTGTCACCGACAGAACCTTTAGAAATGTTCATTGAATGTCTGCGTCTCAAGGATTGGTGACCGGATCTTGACAACCCCTTGGCAGAAGTATTCAACCGATGTTTGAAAAGTGGCGATGATCTTAGCGGTCGACGAGATATATCGTGTGTAAATAGAAATAGATGGAAGCTCAAAAGGAATCGCTGAACGATATTAAAAGTTTCATTTCAATAAATTATTTGAAGAATGATATAATAATGAATTATTAAATTCTATGAGTGTTTTATATTTGTGAAATTAAAATACAATGGTAGACTTTGTTTCAGCGGAGGATAGGTTCCGATTATTACACGTAAACTGTAACAGTTTCACTTGGTTTCGTTAGTTTCTTGACCTTTAGCATACTTTTGAATACAAATGATATTTTTACTTGATACAACAACAGACTGATCCGTCTGGTTTGGAACGTTGACACTTTTTTAAAAATATATTTTTTTTGTCGAGATTTATTTCATTGGATTTATGTCTTCGTCATAATGCTGATATCTCTAAATCTTTGGGAAAAGTGTTAATACGTTTCCAATTTATAGGGACCACCGTCTTAAGTGATCCAATATAGACAACTTCCCTCTATATACGATTAAAGATTTTGTACAACATCTCCTTTTACTTTGATGATTTAGGAATCACTGAGGGGTGAAATTTCACACTCGCAGACGGTCGACCTGGAAAATTTGCTTGGAATTCTTTAGCATGAAATCCGTGTATCTTTTGTAGCATGGCGTTTACTGTCTCGTATGTTGGATACATTTTTCAGCGACGATGCCCCGGGAAATTTTCAGAGAACTTCACTGCAAGAATTCTAGGATTACTTGCGCTCCTCGTATTGACAGGGCGTGATATGAAGATTGCATACCTTCTTGACTTTCTTAGATCGTCGTAAAAGATAGTCATATCTAAATGTCACCACTTTTTAACATGTAACAGAGAATTGCCAAGATCGCATTACTTCAGATATTATACTTTAAATGATATTATTACGAGTCGACCGCGCATGCATTATCCTTTCGGACATAATTAAATAGAACATAATTTTATAGAAAAACTGAAAATCTTTATTTAAAGAAACACGTCCGTCAACGAGGACCACCGACCATACAATCTCTAGTCTTTATTTATTATTTATTTAGTCTTTATTTATTTATTACAAACAACTTTATTTATTACAAACAAGTCTCGTTTGCCAGTAAAACTTAATCTACTTGGTGCTTCGTAACAATATCTTTTAAGGGTATTGTATATTATTTATTTAGATATTTATTAAGACATTTGGTATCACAATGCAGGCGATATTTTTTTTAATGTTTCCTCGATCTAAGTAGTTGTTTGATTGCCGGAAGATATTTAGTTTCACCACAGCTTTGATTGAACTGATTGTAAATATTAACCTTGAAGTGTTGGAAAAGCCATGACTAATTTTATTGTAATGTGAGGGATAAGAATACAATCCTTCCATCCTGCAGAATATGTTTTTATCTGACTACACTGCCGAAGTGGCATTGTATTTTATTACAGCGCAAATTGTTATCTCGATACTCTGTTAATGATTTGTTATTACCAGACTGCGGATTTTTATGCATTTATGACAGATTAAATACGGCTAAAATATGCAAAAAGGACATAATATAAAAATATATCTAAAATATTCAAAGTATGGTATTTGTTGTAATATTTATTGAGTGCAATAAATCCCTAGATAGGTTTTCCTGTCTTACCTGCATTTGCGAAACTCGAAATTTGCATAAACATCTGCAGTCTAGTTATTACATAAAGTCAGATTAGTTTAACCAGCTGAACAATATTCAAGTCTTATTCCCAAGCTACAATATTGTGAATTAATATTGAAAGATATCGCACACTTTTAAAGATTATTCCTTTATTGTGTTTAACCCTGTGCAATGTACAAATTAATTTGCATTCTGTTCATTATGACATGCAATAAAGAAGTTGGAGTTAATAAATTTCTGCTTGATATTATTAAACAATGTGAATAAAAAAAGAAAGTACTTGCTATAACATGTAAAATGGATAGTGAAGGGAAAAAAAGTCAAGCGAGCATGAAAAATCTTGGGACTATGGTGGATGAGGATGTAAAGGGTCAGATTATCGGCAACTTAATGGGTACGAGTTTACATCTTCGCCCTTCATGTTCAGGATATTGTAGGATATGGTAGTGAAATAAAAAGAAGATGATGTTTAGAGATTAATAATAAAAATAATGCAAAAAGTATTTATTGGTTATTAATAATGGAGAATAATAGAGAAATACTAGTAATAAGCACACTATACAAGGGATCGAGGAGAACTGCTCTTCGTTTCTTCCTGCAGCCAAACGAGCTCGAGAAACAAACGACGATCGCATTTACACATGCATATACATCCATACACACTTGACAGTCATACCCTCACGCGATACTACAATATTTTTCTCAAATTATTGTTTAATATATTATATTTTCAATATATTAGAACTCACATAAAACAGTAAGACCTAGGATTTAATAATCATAGTAGTTGCATCTGAAAAATTTCGAAAAATCTTTCGTACTTCAAACTCAAGACTAAACGTAGCGAAGAATTAAAGTTCATCTATAATTCTCAGTGAAATGTTAATATTAAGCATTGCATAATTTCTTCGTGAAAGTTTATTTTCTTTTATTAGATATTCCTGGCCAGTCATTCTTTCTTCTTCTTAGCATTTCGTAAATGAAACAATAGCTACGTAGCAGATAAAATCTTCCGCGACCGGTGCACCGTAAGAATGGGACAGGTAAAGGGAATAAAATTTTCAGGAAATATTTTCTCCACGATGACAGAAGTATCGCCAGCTGCGCTTTCGCGTTTGCATTACCCCGAAACTACCGCTATGTGTTTTGCTTTTATTAAACCTTCGCGGTTTTGCCTTTTGAATAATGCATCGCGACGTAATGCACGCTTCCTTTGATTCGGTTTACTTCTAACTCCGCAACTCTAATGACGATGGAGGATCTCGATTTTTTTTCTCTCGTTCCTTTACGCGTCCATAGAACATTAAAAAGTATCTAAACCGTTCTCAGTAAAGCTCCAAAGTATAATATACGAGTATTTCTCAACTATGATCCCGATAATCGTAAAAGTTTCTCTTGCAGATAAACTGAGTTCGTACTTTTGGAAAATACCACAGTGACGAAGACTTTTATTATACGAAGTTCTACTTTCATGCTTCGTTTTCGTACTTTTATATGGTATTTTATGTATTCTACATGGTACGAACACATAAAGAAATTTTTAAGAAATTTTTGTTACGATCTTGCGTATGATTTGCACCGATTTCAGAGAAGAATCGAAAGGAGAGGAAAAATGAGAAGAAAAATAGGGAAACTCCAATGTGTGTTTTTATTTCAATTTTTACCGTGATACAGGCTTTGTTCAAATTTCGAAGTGCACTGCAAACGAATTCATTGGAATAATCATGGAATAAAATGTAGAACTCAAAATTTTGAACAATGTGTAATCAGTAGAAAAATGTGTTTTGATAAGTATGGAGAATCATTCGGATAGATTTATTTGAAAATTGCATACAAGATATAAATATCATCGAAACTGTTAGTATATACAAATTTTAACTTTCTGGCGCTTTAAAAGGATCTCAAAGGATTCTCAGATTTCACATTTTTCACAACGTTATATAATCTTTGATTGTTAACGAGAAACTCCGCAAAAGATTTTCATCGCTCGATATCTCGATAAAGGTATACTTTCTATTCTCGATGGAACAGTATCAGATAGCAGTTCCTATCCACAGAAATTTCCTTTTCTTAACAGCATGCCAAAACTTTGTTACATCTGACCTTTTTCTTAAAACCATTCGATACCTTTATTGCAATATCCGCTATGGACATGATACCATTTCTCGAAATCTATATTTCTCTCTGACAAAGAATACATCAGTGGTATCACATAACAAAAGTTTCTCAATCCTCCTCTATCTTCAGGAACACAGTCCAATACCAATTTCGAAAATAATGTTAAAAAAAATAATAGATAAAGTAATACATACAAATTTTATTCCAACGATAGACATCACATTACTTCCATAAGTTTCTGCCTGATATGAATACTTTTCTTTTGCATCTTTTCGGTTTTAATTTATTAATTTAATAAGACTCACTGTTCCAGATGGATCTTGAATCACTAAAGCTATGATGTACATAGATATCACATAGGAAAGTACAGGAATTTAAAAACGAAAGAAACTTGGATAGTGCCAAAAAGTATCAAAACTGTAATTTAAAAAATTACGAGGGGATGCAGTTTGTAGGGTGGATTTGGCGGGCTAGGCATTCGCTTTTTCTCCGAAGATTCTCAGCATTATATTACAGAGAAGTGTGAGAGTGAATATAAGCGAATATAATACAAGCGAGCGAGTGAATTTGTGAGAAAGATCCGAGGGTGTGTATAAATAACCGCAGGACTGAGGGTTTCAGGTCGGTTGTCAGAGATCAGTTGTTGGAAGTCACTTGTTAGGTGGTCAGTTTTGAGTTGTTTCTGGTTGTTGTTACGTCGACATATTGCAACTAACAATTTTATTACAATATACGCGAAATACAGTGGTAAATTAATGTTTTACGCTGGGATTTTTAATAGTACATGAACATTTTATCGGAAAGTAACACTTTGACTGGAACACAGAATGATTGCCTCTTAAAACTAACTGATTTTGAACTGACGAGCTAAGATTTGCAGAGATATCTTTATATGTGATGTAGAAATACTCTGCTTAGAGAGGAATTTTGAAAAGTCGTAGTAGGAAGAAAAGTTTTTCTTAGAAGATATGGGATGATACATGTTCTAAGGAATTTTGGAAAGTCTCTGGCGGTACCATTCTTTGTATATGTTCTGATGATAGTTCGGAAAAGACACCGATAAGGATACGTCATGCTTTGGTGAAAATCGCAAAGAAGTTCTCCAAGACTTGCTACTTTTGGATTTAATGAGAGTCCCAAAAATTTTTGTAAGAAATCTCAGAATGTAGGTAATAGTACGAAGGCAGATTCGACTAATTGAGAAAAAGAATAAAAAGGAAGTTCCATTATACCATGACGTAGTTTTTTATAATCAAAATTGAGTTATATCAATGTATTTACGTTATAACATTATTTTTGTTAATATATTGGGTTGGCAACTAAGTGATTGCGGATTTTAAATGAGAAGGAAAATTAATGAGGGACCCATAAATCGAGTTTCTTGACATAGCCAAGCTTTTTTAATTTTTTTGAATGCATTTATACGTTACATTGAGCTTCTGTGCAATTTTACGTGTTGTGCTATAGCGATCTGAATCGATATTAGCCTTGATATAAGTCCCACCAACTTTAACTGGACAGCCAGATCGTTGCGTATTTTTCAGTGAAAAATCACCAGAACGGAATTTGGCAAACCAATTTTGACACTGCCTCTCTTTCAAGGCTTCATTCCCATATACAGCACATAACTTTTTGTTTGCTTGCTATGCGTTCTTGCCTTTTCGGAAATAATACAGTAAAATATGTCTGAAAAGCCCGTCTTGTTCTTCCACTTTTAAATTGGAATAAAAACGAAACTAAATAACTAATAGACACAAATTTTTTACTAAAGTAAAGGTGGAAGTCCAAACAAACAGAAAACAGTACAGTTTAGGTGCTTTCAACACGTTGACAAACCAAAAGAATGCGCTAAAATTATCTATTGACAAAATCCGCAATAACTTAGTTGCCAACCCAATATATTTGTATCGTTAAGATGATTCTAAAAGACTCTACATTTATGCCACTTTAGATAGTAATTTTATTGAAATATCCTCCATATTATTTTCATTTGGTAAGCATAGTTGAATGGATCAGTAATCACGTATATTCGATGGATAAAACAGAAGAACAATTTTAAATTTCAAATAAGCGCAAGAATTTTCTTTTACGTACATACGTATCGGACTCAATAATTCCATTTCACTCGAAAGCTGACTGAAGAGTCCTGCTCATCCGTGAAACTGACAGCCTCTACTCGAATATCATTCCTGTACGGTACTCGAATCGAGTGTCTCTTGAATCGTGTTTTTAAATTCCGATTTTAGTCAGTTCAGTTAAGAGCCTACACTTGTCGATCGGGCTTCGGTCTCTTTGAAAACGGTAGCACTGTTGTACGATAAGTATGTCTACGTATTACAGATCAATTCTCGAATGACATTGACGAAGTACTTCTCAAGTAAGATTCTGTAAACATCACATTTAAATATTGCAAAATAAGTAGGGCATGATTTTTCTAAAATTTTCTTTTTATTTGAACTAAATCTATTTCAATCAAATTCGACAACTTTCAATATTTTAATGCTCGGATAAGTTACCCCAGAAATGTTCTGTAAATAGCTTTAGAGAAATGTCATTTATAAGTTAGTAAACTTCTAGAATAGTGAATTGCTCTTAGCAATTTATATTTGGTTTAATATTTATAGAGTACTATTTTTGATATATAACGATTTCTTTAGAATTTATTTGATGGATGGAGATTGTCGGAATACGGTTGTAGGTATCGAGACGAATGTTCAATGAGTTGGAAATTATTTAATTAATATAACTTTAGTAAAAGAGGTAAAGGTATTCAGTAGATTTGACCATAAATTCACAGTTTCTTCGTCACCTCTGGCATATTTTTACATATCATGATTTTTATGTTTCGAAACCCAATTAAAACCTAGTTCTATGCGAAATGACCATAAGAGTTAATATGGTTATGGTGGATAAGGAGCTAAAGGTTTATACTCGTAATTAATAAATCCGAGTTTAAGACCACCCCTGTCAGCGTCGCAAATTTTTAAATTTATTGTTTAATATATTACATAGTTCACCTAAAGTTGCAGGTCCCAGGTGAAATGACTACAGTTAAAACCGAAAAGATACAAAAAAAATGAGTTCCCCGTCACCTCTCAGAAATTTTTTCTATATAATATATACACCATAGAGTCGGCTGTGGTATATAAGTGGTAGGTTCTAGGTGAATGACCATAGCTATTAAAACCAAAAATTACAAAAAAAATCGTGACATTTCAGTTCGATAAAAAGGACCGAGTTTTTTTGTAAGCTTTAGACCTATTTTTATAATCAAAATTGTTGATTGAACGAAGCAACGTTAATAAAACCAGAAATGACAGAGATGCATGTAATTAGTCATTGCGCTATTCAAAGCACGTTTTATTTCTTTCTCTTTTCATCTATACTTTAAGAAATAATTTATCCGAGATCATTCCATGTAGAATTAAGTCGCAGGTGATCCGTATTCGATCAAGCTTAATAAGATTTCGAGGAATGAAGACTGTGATGACTTCATTCCAGAGAACAGATTGCGTGTGCCGAACCGACGTATTTGATGGCGTTTAAGCAAAATCGATTTCCATTAAATCGGGTGTTTGACAGAAAACATTAATATCATTCAAACATTGAAGCAGTCGTACGTAGTAAAATTATTTCTCTGGCTCTGATATTTGCATCAAAAATTATGATGATGGCAGTCACATCCACTGTAAAACTGTTATTCCACATCGTCACATTTTCCGCCAATGTTGTATGGAATAGAGAGATTAAAGTTAAACCAAATTTTTAAAAACCTACGTTGAAATTGGCAAATTTAATAATACATTGAGCAAAATATCGTTATACTCAAAATATGTTTTTTGCTTTGATCTTTACGCGATATCAGAAATAACATGGTTTTAAAGTGCTTAAAAAATATTTATATTTGTAATAATTTTATAATATTACACTAAACGAATAATCGTGTTTCATTGTAATCACCGACATCCACAAAATTATTAATTCAATTCACATTAGTTCCAAATTAAGTCTTATTCATATACATACAATCAAAATAAAAATGTACGGTAAAAAATCACAGAAGGAACGGAATAACAATGACTCGTAAAAATGGAAAAGTATACATTACACTTATAACACTTAAGTAATTACAAACAATTCGTATTGTTAATGAAACTTATTACTATTACCATTACTTATTATCTTTACGGAAACGAAATGTTCATTGCAGTATAATTAACAAGATAACTACTATGGAAAGTTTCTTTTAAAACATTCCTACACTCTGTACAATAAAGTGTTCCAAAGGTCAACTTCGAGTCTACTAACGAAACTCAAAACGTATTTCTCTACAGAAATTTCTTCGTTTAACACATTATACGCCGGCTAAATATCTGCAACCAAATTGATTAAATTGGATAATGTTACTATTTCAATCAATATCAAATTTAAATTAATTAAGTAATATACAATTTAAAGGGAATAATATTGACTTCTTTTGTCCGCTTTATCGTTTTCCTTAAGATATAATAATATGACTAATATTGATCGGTAAAATCTCAAATCATATATTTGAGATCCCGCATTATCACCGGACCGGCTTGCAATGTGTTAAAATATTTTAAAAATTTTCCACGCAAGAATTAACTATTATAAGATTTTGTCCTATCAATAGTTCAGAAAGTTATGGCATTTGCGTTTAAAAGCCATTCTTTGAGATATAGGGAACGTCGGGGACGCAATATCGCTTTATTCTCTTAACTATCAAAATGGAAAAGACGAAACTGGCTCAACTTTCTTCATATTGACTCTTAACTTTTGCTTAGACGGCTTCCTCCAAACTTCCTTTCTCTCTTACCTTGTAGATAATGTTGTTACTCTGTCGCTAGCTACGCAAATATAATAATGCTATCCGTTTGATACTCGCCAGCAATTGGTCATTATGTCGAATTTTATATCTTTTTATACAACCTCTTTTTTTCTCAATAAAAAAAAGGGGAAAACCAAGTCAACCGTTTCGTTACGACTTGTTACATTTAATTTTCATAATATACCCAATGCAATGGGCACTACGATCCTGTGAAACTGTCAGTTGGCAACATTGAAAATTGCAGTCGACATTGTGGACTTGGTGTACTCTCGAAATTGAGGTGAAACGCGAAATTTCCCACCGTCCGTGGCTTTTAAAGCGGAAATCTCATTTTAGTGCCATAGCCACGGTATAAAGAATTTTTAATACGGAACAGTTCGCATTTCATTTCTGTGGCTATATGCAGATGTAGGTGCGATGTTTAATGAAGGAAATATTTAAATTATCAATTTTGCGACATATTAAAATCGTTTCTTCGACAATCTGCTGTAATTAAAATGTCAACGTGTATTTTAAGTATTATCGGCTCAAATTCATTTTGAATTTTTATCCTACGTCTCCGAGCTCGCACGTGAAGTTCATTTATTTCGTCAGACAAATCAGTGCAAATATAAAATTGTATTTTTTCTCACTGGTTTTACTTTTACTGAATAAAGAAAGATATATATTATTTTAGACATTTCAATACTTTTAAGCCGGGCTAAATATAAATTTGTACTTTTATTTTTTAAACTTTTTATCCGCTGCTATTTATCAATTCTATATTATAAACGATGAAATTTACGTAAAATTAAATTTTAATTCCACATTGAATTTTATTAAAGCTCTTTAATCCAAGCGGAAAATAGCCCATGAACTTTGATATTGTGTAATATCATTTTTATTACATACGAGTTTCCAAACGTAGAATTATACGTTTCAGATCTGATTATTACGTTTTCTACATGAAGTGAAATAGTAATCCAATACCAAGTGGATTCGAATGTAATGTAAATAGTTCTATGCACTCGAATCCGTTTTGCTCGCACATCCACTTTTTTATTCCATGCTCTTTAACCCCTAACTAAGAACAATGTAGCAAGTTGCGTGCACTCCCTCTACCCGTATGTGTGACTGTATTTGGAATGCAGGATGCGAATGTCAGGTGTAGTAATTAATGCACTGGCATGCCTCCGTACATGTAGAGAATTTGGTATCGAAGCATCGAGAGAACAGTAATACTCCTTACAATTAGTGCAGTAAAATAAGGTAATTTGCGTATGCGTGCTTCTTGATGTGATAACACACATGCGTGGAAATTTTAACACACATCAAGGGAACTATACGCATGAAGAACATTAAGTAATTGCATACTTGCTTATTATTGCATATTTAATATTTCTTAATGATGTCAAACGATCGTTTATCACTAATTACTAGACTCCGGATGTTTATGCATTTATGACAAAATGAATACGGCTAAAATACACAAAACGAACATAATATAAAAATATATCCGAAATATCCAAAGTATGGTATTCGTTGTAACATTTATCGAGTGCAACAAATCCCTAAATAGGTTCTCTTGTCTTAACTGCATTTGTTGAATTTAAAATTTGCATAAACATCCGGAGTCTACTAATTACACTATAGTGTTACGTTCTTGGTAACTATCGTGAGATATAATGAAATAGTCCACCATTTATATATATATATATAATATTGCATGTAAGAATTCTGGTTTGTGCAGAAGCTCACGGACAAATTCGACTTAATATGTGTTTATAACGACACTTCGTTGCTAGTCATTTCCAATCAGGATCATATGAGGGGAAAATCAATAATTTGTAACTATATTATTATATGTAGCAATTGATAATATTTAATAAATTGATTATTGCAGAGAATAATTATCAGTTATTAAGTATTAATGTGAAATTCATTAATTCCATTTATTCAAGCATTCAGTAGCAAAAAGGATCTATTTCAATATTTTGTAAAGAGTGCTCTATAATTTGTCAAAGCAGGACGAAAAGTTTAACATTATTTTAGATTTAACAAATTCTTTATTCTGTTACGTCCCGTACACAAATTTTACAATTTTTCTTCTACTTTCTTTCTAACGAACCACCCGTTATACTATTTTTACCATTGGTTTACGACTTTGTAACAAAAGCCGACCCTTGAGTTAAGACGTAGAAATGCTTAACAGGACACAAAACAGACCTACGTAGCACATACCTCCTTGGAAGCATCGCAACCGTACAGTCACACATGTCGACCATATTTGTTACAACTTTCTCTAGAATACTATTACTATATTTTACAAAGCAACATACTTTAATAAGGAATCATTGGTTGCAATTTATTTAATTCATTTACTCAACTCATTTATTCAATTCATTTATTCAATAGAACGCTGTCAGTTTTGGCTACGCATTAATTTGGAATAAGCAGATAATTCATCCGAATAGTCCCTCGACTTATTGATTTTAAGCGTTATCTTATTCTCGAAGTATTCTCATACGATGAAACCGAATTGTAACGTCGTTTCGAGAACGATATTCGTCGTTGCAGCGACAGCCGTCAAGAAATTCTAGGAAATAGACCCCCTGCAAAAATCAGAGTAGGGAGGGTGCGAGCATCGTGCCCCTCCAACGAAGCGGAGGACGTCACTCGCGTTGACGAATCCTGTGACAACCTTTCAATTTCAATACTCCTAATTGGTCATTTTTTCGCGCGCTTTAACACTAGATTTACGGATGTTGATGCGCCTATTTTTCTGAAGTGAGCCAATTTGACTCAAGCAAGAAAATTGAAGTTTGTTCCAAACAAAATAGTTTCAAATCAATTTAAATAAATGAGTTATTATTAAAAAATTAACCTACCAATATATTGTATATATAGTAATAAAATTTTAAACGAGTCAAATTGACTCCGTAAATCTAATGTTAAACGTCATGCATCGGGTCGAGCGTCTTCACATTGTCGAAAAATTCAAACTTGCGAATCATTAGCGTCTTGAAAGGCACCGAGAACAGTTTCATTTGCGTCCTGAAAAGCACAGCGAACATATCGAACAGCGTTTTAAAAACATATAGTATTCGGAAGATCAGTACAGTGCTATTATTATTAATCGTAAGGTACGTAAGACGCTGGTCCGAGGATTTTGATGCTAATTGTAAGTTAAATTATCCGCGAACATCTCTCATTAAGTGACGCGATAATAGACTTGATACCTCGTTAAAGAACGGTGGTTGAAGAGTGACATTGTTAATAATTATCTTCGTTATATTTATATCTTCGTTGTATTTTATTCCGATTTCAATTTATTATTTTCATTTAAAGATAAACCGACCAAATATTAACATATTCTATTTTAAGTCATAGATTACAAAAAGGTCGGCATCGCAGCGATTCTGCTAACGAGATTGATATTTTCTGCCCGTACAGCGAATTCATCGAAAACCCAGCCGAATTGTTGTGACCGGAATCGACAAAGCGTAATTATAATTTTTTTATGTTATTGAAAATAGTATTGCACAGTGAGAAATCACTCTGAGGATACCAAATGTGTAATGCTATCATAGAATGTTTTTTTTTATTGTTCACTATTGTTTTATCAACATAATTATTATAAAACTAGCATATCAACATTGTTATTTCTATATATATTCTTTACCAATTCTATATCTATTATATATCGAACAAACAGAAACATATGTGAAGTAAAGTCAAGGCTTCATATAAAAATTCAGTTTGTAAACATTGATTCATAGTAATTGTAAAATCTAAATATTTGAGTTTAATATAAAACTAATCTTTGTTCAATTCTAATTATTGGATTCTTTGAATCACCTTTGTTAGCATATCCATTCTCACAGTAAACGAGGTTGGTGGTTTCTGTAGAGGATTTTCAGCATAGCACTACCCATATAAATAATTAATCGTTCGATAATAAAACATCGAGCGAGTTTTCCTGTTGACGCGACGGAAGAGTTTGCCTTAAGCTCGACTACCTAACCGCTACCGAAATTTATCATTATTAAAATCATTAGAGCCGATTCTATAACTCGTCCTTTCCTATTTCAAAACTCTTTATCCACCTCCGCCGCCAGTCACACAACAATTCATTATTTGTATTACACAGCATAAAATAAAATTATGTGTTTCTAGGACTGTTAGTTATTTATTTAATAAATACTGTCCTTTGTGGTTACAGATTTGACTTTAAAGTAATCTCAGGTGACTTTTCAGCTCTGTCTGACTTATGATCGACTCGTACTGCTTGTCAACTTGTAAAGTTTTGCCGAAAAATTTCAATCTCACGAGTGGACTGAACCGAAATATCTTAGACGGACTTTTTTAGCTTTGTCTGACTTATCACCGACTCGTACTACTTATCCACTTGTACAATTTTGACAAAAGAATTTTCAATCTTGCAAGTAGTATCAACCAAAATATCTCAGACCGACTTTTAACTCCGTCTGACTTATCACTAGACTGCGGATGTTTATGCAAATTTCGAGTTTCACAAAGGCAGGTGAGACAGGAAAACCTATCTAGGGATTTATTGCACTCGATAAATATTACAACAAATACCATACTTTGGATATTTTAGATATATTTTTATATTATATCCTTTTTGTATATTTTAGCCGTATTTAATTTGTCATAAATGCATAAAAATCCGCAGTCTGCTTATCACCTATAACAATATCTCGGACGAATTTTCACTTTGCCTGGCTTCCAATAATTATTAATAATTAGGACTTCGAGCAGATATAGCTTACGTCAAAGAAGGTAACTTGAAATGCGTATTCAAAGCCTCGATCTGGGATATATCATTGCGTTATGTACGGAAAATAAGGATGCATCCAACCTTAATTTTTTTACTATGTTTCATTACTCCTTAAAATGTGAAAAAATTCAAAAGTATGTACCCTATTGTGTACAATACTTGTGATTTTTCATAGTATTTTATGAAGCCAAACAGTAGAAATCGGACAAAAACTGTATAATACGTTTTACCCTTTAACTTTCACTACCGTAGGAGTGGCGGATTCATACTTTCCTTTTTTTTAAAGAGACCTATCAAATAGCGTAGTGTAGCCTCAAGATTAATGTGCTTTGGAAGCACTTTTTCATTCGTATTCAGCTAGAACCTTTTAAAATACTTGGTATTATTGGAGAATCAGTAATATGGAGCCCTTATCCATAAAATCTTTTATCGTCTATCGTTTAGAATTTCAATTCATACATGCACGCGCATATCTTTGCATTTTACACCCAAAGTTTACAGCAACAAGCCCGCTCTTTATGCAATCAGCTGTTGAAAGGATTACATCACTCCGACGTAACGAAACTTCGATCGTAAGACCTGCCTGTCAGTTTGAAATTTTCTGGAATATTATTATTGTAATGACGCTTCCATGTTCTCCCGTAAACATGCTCGTTTAAAGCTATACCTTCGCAGTAAAAGCAGCTTCCGTAGTTTTCTCGATTACAGCGAGAAACACTTTAAAACTTTTCCTAAACTTTTTGTTCTCACGACCGCAAGTATTAAATACACAATTAGCAACACTGTACAAATTCTATAGATGCAATATCTTGTTACTATTTCATTCAATTACAATTTCTAATTCACAATTAATCTCATTATTTATTTCAACGATAGGAAGTACTCGATGACAGTGGGTTACGCGGTAAAATATTGATTTCAAAGAAAAAGCTATCGAATGTTTTTCCTCAATCCGGAAATTTCATTATTATATTACTTGTTCTCGGACGATTCCGTGTATTGTGTGCAAGCTATATTTCTCTCGTCTCGCCAATAAAACAGCATAAAAAAAGTACCATACGTTCCGATGTTCGGTGGAATACACAGTTAGAATAAAACTGATTCGTCGCACTGTTCAATCCTTTTTCGATCTTTTTTCTGTTGCAGTTGTATGCGGCGTTGGGGCGGATGTGGCATACCATCATCATGTCATGGGGTTTTACGTTACGTGAGGATAATTCAACATGCGTATACCGTAATTCAACTCACGCATTATCAGATTCCGAAGACGAGACGTTAACAAAACAATTGGCACATCCGAAGGATAGAAATCGCTGAAAAAATTACCCATGTTCCCTCGATTCGCGTATGATCGAATGCACAGGAGTTTAACAATCGAGGCGTATTAATTTAATGAGCAAATTAGTCACATGAAATTAAAGTTTATACATCCGCACCGGAACATTCAATAGTCAGAATATTCTCCCTCGCGTAACTTCAACGAGTATCTATACAGACACGTGCGAATAATCAAGATGAACTGTACAATTTACGCGACCTAATGAACATCGCGATTCTCATAAAATTGATCAATTTCGCTTAACATCTATATCGTTCACCGTCTAATTGTCAGACGGTGGAAAACTCGGGAGAGAAGTTGAGAAGTCGCTAGAAAAGGTGGAACGTGAGTTCTATTTCTTTTTTTCAGCCGTCGACTTCGGCATCCCGTGATTTAAATCCTCGGCAGGGAATCTAATTTCATGTCCGATTGGATTATGGCCAATCGGAAACTAGTATGGAACGAAGTTTAACCACTGAAATGCAAT
Organism: Cerceris rybyensis; assembly: GCA_910591515.1. Lineage (NCBI taxonomy): Eukaryota > Metazoa > Arthropoda > Insecta > Hymenoptera > Crabronidae > Cerceris > Cerceris rybyensis. Next base: position 22,552,180 of record OU342790.1, read on the forward strand.
TATTTTTGCGCGTAGTATTTAGTGGACGTTCGGAAAAATTCTTCCGTGTCATTTCTTAGTTGCTTTTTTCGTCTAATATCGATGGGAAAAATTCTTTGCACTTTTCCCGGTTACATACTTACGTGCGAAAACACAGTATGTATGCATGTTCTTCGAGGTAACTCTGAAGCTTATTTCACGAAGAAAAATGACTTCGGCTGCAGTTCGCCATTCTCCGAGCATTATTGTTGTCACTGAAATGTGTCGTATGGGAATATCAGCGAAAAGAAAATTGAGAAAAATGTTTTACATTTTCAACGTTATTGCATTACTTTCGCTTTGTACGCGATATCGTTCGCCATAGTTACGATACGCGGATGCAAAATGCATAAAACTCAATGGTGCATCTGGAACGACTGAAACTGGAAATGCTTTTTTTTAACGTATTATACATATATCGTTCATACTTTTTTTGTGGATTAATTTAATAGTCGCTGGATTTTCATGTTTGAAGGAAATAGAATACTGAAGAAATCAATGGAGAATATCTATCTTTTGAGTCAACCCGTTAACCCATTCACTGCCAACTACGAGTTATCTCGTGCTTGCGCTATAAGTTGGAATTAATAAGTTAGCAATAATCACCGAGTGTGTATAGTAATTTTGGAACAAAAATGCTCTTCGTATCTTTATAAATGTCGATTTCATATTTTTGATTCATTAAATTAATATTCCACAGCCTTTCTGCCGTTTTCTCAAATTTTAACACGCAAAGTAATATTTGCTTAGTTTTTCCGGCAGTGAATGGGTAACCTAGAACAGTGTGTGAAACTCAAATGGAATAGGAAATTTTGAAGTCTTCCAAAACCTAGTGAATTAAAAATGTCAGTCGGTAACAAAATGATATAACATTATATAATTAATGCTATGGCATTAACACTAGATTTACGGTTGTTGATTATATACCTATTTTTACTGAAGTGAGCCAATTTGACTCGTAAAAAAAGATTGAAGGTTTTTGCAAAGAAAATAGTTCCTAATCAAGTTAAATGAAAGACTTATTATTAAAAAATTCTTTGAGAACCTTTTTTTACATAGAAACTCTGTTTTTGATATACATTTTCATTAAAAATGAAATGAAATGATGACAGGAGTGGGTAGGTAAGAAAGATAATCTAGCAGAGTCGCGAAAACAAGAGGATGACTCTCATGCAAATAAACATTGTATGCAAGGAGAGAAAAATTAGAGGAGAAACAAATCACGTGCGGCTTGAAAGCTGCAAGATATCCAGTTCTGATTGAAGTTTCAAATTTCACGTGTTATACGATTAACTATTAAATCATTTTATGAGTCAAATTGGCTCACAACCGTAAAAATAAATATACCCCTTTCGATAATACGAAATGAAGGGGTCTGAGGGGGAGCGGAATCAACATTTATGTATATTTCATTATGTGACTAAAAACCAACATATGTTTTTAAAAAATAATATTTAAATTTTTTATATATATAGTAAACAAATTTTCAATGAGTCAAATTGGCTCAGTTCGTAAATCAAGCGTTAATATTGCGTTCAGTTGAATAAAATATCAGAAATCAGTGGGTACTTTTGATTAATATGGAAACTTTTCAATTAATTCTGAGTCATTGTACTCAAAGTCACAAAGAAATTGTAGTGCAAGGGGTTAAAACTTTTGAGGAATAAAATATTTAACTAATAATACGCTTAATTTGAAGAATGAGGAGTTCATTTGTTGTACGAGTAATAGAATCATGATGATGATTGGTAAGAAAATGTCAATGCGGAAGTTTGACATGGGCATATTCAGTGGATTTGGTAAATTGCAAATCCACAGATCGGGTGTGGCACTGCAGATTGCATTCTACTAGTCTCTATGGAAATACGTGTTTTGCATGCATACTATGCACGGTGAAATATGATCAAGCGAGCAAGTTGCAGATTAAGACACACACGTGTTGGTTAAAAATTGAAAGCAAATAAGATTTTGCAGGATATTCGTGCCCTGCGTTCCTACCGTTGCTTTCCTTAACGTGTACAATTTATTCTGCATGCTGATGTGGCTACATTTAAAAAGTACTTGAGTACTTGTATCATCCTAGCTTTCTACACAGTAAAACATACGGGCAAAACAAAAATCTCAATTAAACTCACGCATTTGTTCGTTTAATTCTTGGATGGAATATAACATCACGGAAGAGCTATTGATAATTAATTAATATAATCGGATTTCATTAGTCGATGTTTATTGCAGTATTGCAATTTATATACTTTGACAAAAAGAAACATTTCAAATTGTTTCAATCCAAACAATAAATTATTTTGATATGCATCACATGAAATTTACGTTGCATTACATGTATTAATAACATAAAAGTATCAATTATTATAAGTTATACGTCTAACGATTTTATTTAATTACAAAAAGAGTGTCTAGCTTTTTTCTCGATCAAATAAGTTACAAGAGGATATGATACATGTCGGTTTGGCTTGCAGTAAAGTGTCATTTGTTCAAAGTCCGACAATGATATCGCGAAACGAGCAGAGAAGACAGTAGATACGGTCGGTTATGATCAGCCATGCTGTAATATAAGTTTGAAACATGAACCTACAGTGCACACGTTTCACATTCTGGCATCGTTCTACGTGCACGTATATTACCGAGGGTGTTAAGGCAAAAATGTACTACGACTTCAATGTGTAACGTGAAAATAGTGCTAATATGCTTGAAGTATTACAAACAAATTACAAACTGTCTTACAGTGGCTATCAGGAAAGTTCATCAGTTTGTGCGTACTTTATGATATCTAACTATTATAAATTGCACACGAACTTATGGACAGAGCCGATATTTTAACATGTATGGTAATAGAATATAGAATTAACACATTGCACGCCAGTCCCGCGATAATGCGGGATTTTAAATATAGAATTTTAGATTTCCCCAATCAATATCAGTCATATTATTTTGTCTTAAGGAAAACGGTAAAATGAACAAAGAAGGCAATATTATTCCCTTTAAATTGTGCATTATTTAATGTATTTAAATTTGATATTGATTGAAATAGCAACATTATCAAATATAATAAATTGAGTAGTAGATATTTAACCGGCGTACAATGTGTTAAAATTATATTTGAGGTACCTTTGTGCAATATTTCATTGTATACGATAGATATAGAGTAATCTTCCTGTGACGTGATATAAAATTATCCTACATCCACACAAAACGAGATTTAAACTCAGACAATTAAATTTCAAGAAAATTGTAAGATTAATCACTTGAGTATCGCAAAGTTACTGCAAATTTAAAAGATGAAATATAAAAAAGAAATATAATAGAGAAAGTATGTATCACGTTATACAGGGTTCCACTTTAACGTTATTGTCAGTTTAAGAACGCTGTTTATCTTATTTTTATATTTTTATATAATTTTTATATTATTCAGTTTCAACGAAATTGACATGGAATCGTTCATTGTAAATGATACGCTAAATAAAGTTTCATGTAGTGATATTACATTCTGTGCAAACAGAAACGTTAGCAAATATCATATTAAATTTGAATTATAATTTCAAATTGACACGAAAGCGCATATCACAGGATGTTGGTGATTTTTAAAATCCCCAGCGCCAAACTGTCCCATCGGTGTGCTCTGAAATAAACGACGCGCGATGTACACTGAAAGATATAAAATATTGCAACGTAGTTTTATATCCTTGTTGGTACGTCCGAACGATGCGAATCGTGAGACTGTAAATAATTCTCCGACTACACTTATTTTCGAGATAAAATAAGTGATATTTTCACGCGACATTTTTACTAACCGTGGCACGTAAAAATATTAACAATGAAGGATCTAGTAAATACGAATGAGATATCGTTCTGCACGGTTGCTTTTTGTGGGTTACAAATTTAAACGATCCCGCAATGCCAGGCTATTTTTCTCTAATTTAATATTTTCCACGTCCAAACTCCCGTCAATCTGTAAACTTCGAATCGTTGAGACGAAGCTGTGTACCAATTTACAGTATTCCTACGGGATACAAATTCCTTTCTCTTAATCCTTTCAATATGCCCTGCTTTCTAAATTTGTATCTCTTACGGATTCTATTTCAGAGCAGCATCCGGTTTGATTTTTTTCCTCGAGGTCACCTGGGCCATCACGTTATTCGTGCAGATTTGTGTCAGGTATGTCCAATATTTTCAAAGGCATCGAATAAATTAATCACCACACTATTCTTGTTATTTTGATTCAAGCATGATAATAGATTCGTCACATAGAACAAATTAAAAAACATTTAAATTAATTAAAAATTCACAAATATCACAAACCAAGCCATATAAAATTAAAAAATTCCAAAAACTCAGAACACTAAAAAGACTCAAATTCCAAATTGCCATGTTCACAGTAACGGTGAAGAATCATCAAAATACCCCGTATTTCGTGATTATATGTACCAATCACAGTACCTCAGTCACACATCATTTGCTCCCACCCCATCAACTGTTTGCCATGATGACGAACAATCGCTCGCCCCCATATCACTGATCATGTTTAAAACAATCGCCAAATCTATCGACCTATCGTTCTAATCAGTTCCATGCACGCATAGCAAATAACTAATGCACTAATCATTATCATTGTTATGTGTTCATCATTAACATACATTCATCCCAAAAAAAGTTCTTACACTTACTTTATTATAATTGCTCCCTCATTCCTATAATTTTTCCATTTTCATCAAGAATCAAATTGATCACATTCCTATAATTGTCTGTAACAATTAGAAACTCAATAGCGCTAATCGGAGAACGAAAACGCAGAACAATTCAAACGTGCTCGTTAAGAAATAGAAAGGTTTGTTCGAAAATATCGTATAAAAGGAAGAGCAAAGACGTCTGGCAATTACCAGATCCAAAGTTTGGCCCAATTCCTTGCCTGTTCAACATTGAGTTTTGCTGGCTTGTAAGGGGTGGTTTGGAAGGGAAAGAGAAAGCAAGACGGTATGCAAGAAAGCGATAGGGCGTTGGCAATTCGAAGTCCGCAAGTCCGCACGTCTCATCTTGCTGAAAGTAGAAAACGGCCAGCAGGATGCAGTAAAAGAGGGGAGCAGTTTTATTGGCGAACTTCCGCCGATCTATCTCGAGTCGACGGTACTCGTTTCAGAAGTTTATACCGGTGCTCGTGGCATTAAAAACGACGAAAGCCGCGTTTTCCCGTTTCTAGCTAGTATTATTATAACGTTGTATCGTACCATCGTGCAACGTTTCTTTGGGGTTAAGCTTGCAATTAATTTGTTTTCGCGAATCTCAGCGGAATACGTGGAAATTATTCAAGGGTTGGAGGCAATTGCAATGAGATACGTTGAAAACCGTGACGGTTTACTTCTGAATAAACATAATAGGACGGCTTTATGGAATTAATCATTTATTTTGTAAAGATGATTTCCGATGAGACCGATTTTTCTGTAGAAAGAGTTGGAAATTCTGTTAAATGCAAATTTATTTAATACTTCTTAAAGAATCTTTAGCAGCACGAAATTGAATGTTGTACAATCGGTGATTAAAATATTTTATAGTAATAAAGATACTTTTTTGGAGTTTTAAGAAATAATCTAATCATAGAAGGAGGATTACTTATTCAAGATATACTTTGAGTAAAATTTTATTTAGTGTTGGATTGTGACAGTAATTACTTCATTGTTCTGTATTGTATTCATTATTACATTAATGGTATTATTACTTTTTACACAACTCTCTGTAATTCTTCAATTAACATTAGATATTTTATGTTTCTTTTACTTTATGTTTCTTGATTATTTTTTATTTACTTGTAGGAAATTTTAGAGAGCACTTCCAATTTACGCATATCCCTGACCTAGGCTAATTGATTGTCTGAGCAGGTAAGTTTGACAAGGATTAATATAATAAGCAATAATTGGATCTGCGTCACGGTCAAATTAATTTTGCGAATTAGCTATCCCGGATTACGAGATAATCGTTAATACCTATCGGCCAATTTAGCTAATAGTTTTATCGACATGTTAGATTCTGTTAATTTCCATGCCAATTGGATCTTCCAGGATTTCCCATTACGTGATTGATATTACAAACATTATTACCCTCATTCATCACGATAATTACAGCAATTGTGAATTCAATTGTTAAATTGAACAAAATGGAATATTAAATATAATTATATATAAATTAAAATTACAAATTCATTATAAAGACAAATTAAGTAACTTCAAAGTTATAGCAGAATAACAATTTAAATGTTAAAGTATCGTTTTCACGAATTTCAATATACGAATTTAAATAAATTTCATCATCGAGTAGACAAGCTTCTTTTTGTTAATTTAGAGCATTTTATGTTAAAAGTTTCTATTAATATTTTAATTAAACTAGAAAACAGTGCAATATAATCAACTTTTACAATATGAATCCGAATAGTGAAGAAACCATACGAAAATGTGCAAAACAACTTGGGCAGTTTTAAATGTACCGATTGTCAATTTCCTACATACCAAGAATATTCATTGAGTTTTTCCGCAGTGTAAAAAGAATAATATGGTCTTTACGTAAAATGACATGGAAAGCGATAAAACTGAACATTTTGTTTCAGAAACGACGAGTCGGTTTGTTCGTATTGCTGGTCGGGAGTTCTGGCGATAACGAGGGGTTGGCGAAGAGCATTGTTTTATCTACCACTGTCCTGTGTTTTGGCATGGAAACCACATAGTCTTTGGCTGTCCTATGTTGCGGGTAACTTGGCAAACTCGCAATATTTAAATGTTGTCTATCTATATTTTTACGGAAGTACGGTTTTTTCAATTCCATTCCTCAAAGAATCAACATCAACCTTTCTGCAAACCTTTCTCCTCTTTTTATCAAGTCTTTAAAGTTTCATTTCACTTACAACACTTTTATTTTTTCGAACAATTCCTACATAGCACGTTACATTTCATATAGAATTGAAAGTTTAAGATCAAAGTATCAGATAACTGATGTTTTTTTTCCTTTAATATTAATATCACTATCATGATTATCATGGCTGAAACAAGACATCGGTATTTACCTTCAAACTTACCTGAAGATTTCAATTTTCCAAAGTAGAAACAGTATTGAAATACCAGTAAAAGTGAAAAGACATTTTTTTTTATAAATTTCCTTCAAACTTTTAGCGGGTCTTCTGGCAGTACTATCGTTGCTGCACATTGCATCTAGCGCTTTAGGAAGACATGGTTCTTGCCAATTGAGCAATGCCGATTCTGTCGGCGAAAGTCTTCTTAATGCAAGACCTGAAAATTACGACCGATTTGAAGAGGTCTTGGTAAGTTCCTATGGTATCGAACATGTTCTTTCATTTAAATTTTGGTACAAAAAAACATTTCTCACACCAGACATTGCACCTTGATCCTTGGAACCCTTTGGTCGTAGCATTTATTATATTGGGTTGTTCGGAAAGTTCGTAGGGTTTTCGAAAGATGGCAAAATTAAAGCTTTTTATGATTGTTATTTGTTATTAATGTTATTTTGTAACAGCATAAGATTAAAAATCAGAGTTTCAGACATTATTCAGAACAAAAGGCAATACAATTTATTAATATGTTGTGCGTATAACAGTGGTAGGAATATTGAAAACAGAAAAATATATGTCTGACATTCCATGTTTTGCTATTATAATAAAGGTAAAGACGCTGATTTCGATTAGGAAATTTTACTTCACTAACCCTACTCGTTTGATTATTATTTATTTAGGTCTGCGCAAAATTTTTTTAACGGCCCAAATTTAATACTTTGGAGTCTTGCAAAAATCATTTAGAGCGCTTCTCTATTGACAATGAGAAAAATGAAAAGATTTTTGAGAAGGGGCTTATGAAGCTACCTGGATGATGGTAAAAAGTGATCGATAGAAATGGTGCATTTATTGTTGTATACAGTATTTATATTCCAAAAATATATCGAGTTTGAACATTACCCATTTCATGTCTCATTAATTATTCAGGAAATAACGTCATTTTACAGACCTTCAAAATTTTACCTCTCTTTAACTTTATGGAAATTATTTTCATGAATATCTCACTTCTAATTGCTTTAGGAAGTTTCTCCGCTCGTATGTGCAGATTAATTTCCAGTGCATTATGTTAAAAATTACAAGACTCTTCACTGAATTAGCAGCACCAGTCGCCGACTACCTCAACAGCACCTACCATATTAAACAATTCATTAATATTTGAATAATACGAGTAATATAAATTAATTGATAAGAAATATGAATGATCACTCTAATAATACTAAATATTGACAATAATAAAATTACAGCTATAAGAACAACTTTAATAGTACCAACCAATTAGTGTTCCCTATTGCAGTGCTCCGCAACCTTTTATCTTCCATGGCACAACGTTTTTTCAATAATTCCGCAGCACGCCATAAATTAAACTTTGCAAATACGTAAATTACAATAACACGTACATGCTTTCATTAAATACAAAAGACAATAAAATAATTCTAAGTATGTTGACATTTACTCAATAAAATTATCGTGACACAGCCATTGCGGAGAACTGTCCTACTGTCGTGCAAAGTATTAGGTATAAGGGAAAGTTCTGTCGTTTTTGAACACGTGCACTTTTATGCGTTGTCAATCCTTGGAAAGAATTCTGATCCGACTAAAACCAGTTTAAACACTTTGATTAGTATATGATTGATGATTTATACACATTTTTTGTATTTTAGTCAGTTTTTTTAAACTTGTAAAGCTCTTACCATGAGTGAAGAAAAAGTGCACCTAAGACATTGCATGTTGTATGAGTTTCAAAAAGGGAATAACGCGATGAAGGCAAAAAAAAACTTGTGTGACGTGTTTGGAGAGGATGCATTAACAGTTCGAAAATGGCAAAGATGGTTTGCGAAATTTCGTTCGGGTGATTGTTCTTTGAAAGATGAACCCAGGTCAGGAACGCCATCGCAGTATGATCAAGACAAATCCCACGTTAACTTCCACAGAAATGGGCTTCAAGCTTGGAATTCATCAGACTACTGCTTTGGATCACAATAAAAGACTTGGTGTCCTGTCCAAACTCTCTGTTTGGATGCCACACAAATTAAAAACGACAGAACTTTCCCTTACACCTAATATTAAAGAGCCTAATGATATTCTCAAGATCTAAACGATATTTATTGCTTGATAAAATAGATCCATCATCTTTATATCGTAGCTATAAATGCATGCATCGCGCTTTATTTGAGAAGGATGAGTATTAAAAAAATAATTGTAAAAGGTGACTGAAGTCTTGGACGACAGCGTGTCAGGACCAACGGGACGGATGGGTGACAGCGATGGAGAAATATGACACGAACGTCAGCCCTCCTGGGCAAGCGAGACGGACGATGAAAGTGAACCCGAACAAAGGACATGTCAGATAGCAACGTTATCTTAGTCCTTGATATTGAAAGTACGAAATGATGGATTCTAATGTTCTACGAACAGTGCCAATATTAGGTCTTCTACCTACTTACGTAACGGATGTCGGTATAGTTGCGAAAATGTAATATGCAGATGGAAATCTCGGTTGGGAAAGTTTGAGAAAAGTTTGAAAACTGTTCGGTCGATTGGATCGTGGAAATATCGTGATAACAGCCGATCGTTGATATGAAAGAAACGGCATCATTGGGCGCTTTGGGCGCGATGCGGAAAATGAATTTTATTAGCTCGATCGAATTTCAATTAAGTAATTAAACTAATTGTAAGTGTAGATTAGAGAGTAAAGAGAATGAAGTTTTACGATTTTAAAGAGTACTACGTTGAGATAATTGTACAAGTTAAGGATACGTAGAATGTGTGGACTGATTGAATGAGTTTAAACAGTTTGTGGAATATTTTTAACTTCATATTTTCGGTAGGTCTTAAATTGATCTCGTTTCAATCGATTTTATTTGTTAGTTAGAAGGTCGTCAATGCTTAATAATCCTTTGAGTGAAAGCACTTCGGTACTGTATAATATCTGTGAACGTAATACTCATTTGGATGGAATATTAAAACATTGATTAGATCTATAGTATTTAATTAGAATGGTCGAGCGAAATAGATACAATTTTATTTACTAATTTTAAACAGCTCTAAAATTAATCAGCAAGTCAATCTGAAGAACTGATTATTGTCGGTTACATAGATGGTAAGATAAGATAATATCCGTGTGTTTTGTTTAAAACACTCAAAGGATTAATTAGACGTCTTTAAGGATACGAATGCAGAATAAAAATGAAATTAAAATTGTTAATAATCATAAAAGTGTAAATGAAATTATACACAAAGAAAGGGCAGAAAAAGGAACGATATATTGAGAATCATGTATGAAATCAACCATAGTGGTCTTTCACGTCAATCATTTTAATTAACTTTTTGTGGATTGCGACCATAGTAGTATTTTGGACTGTGACCGTAAATAAATGTGCCACTTCCATGATATTACTGTGGTGAGGATGAAACATTCCTCCATTACTGGTTGAATTTGAATCCCTTTTCATCAATGAAGAATTTTCCCCATGCAATATCGAAATTATTTGTAACTTCATAATTCTATAAATGATTAAAAATGTATTATTTCTGTTCACTGCACGATTTGTTATTTGACTTTATTGTGATTATTAAAATATTGATATTTATTAAAATATTGTATGCGTGTTTATAATGTTTATTAATATGTTAAAATATATGATTTCTTTTGAAACAATATATTTATTATTATCCAGTGATCAGTTACGGAAGTACGAGAGGTCACTTCGACTGAATGAAAATCCTTTCATATGTTACATGTTGTTCTCAATATATAATGTTGGTATGTTAAATTAGTATCAAGATGTTTCTTAATACTTGATCATCAGACTTCTATAACTGATAAACGAAAACACAAAGATCGACGATTGAGTAACGAATGTCGAGGATTTTTCTTACACTGAATGAAGGTAAAATTATTACTTACACATCGTTTTCTACGGAACGATATATTATAATAATGTATCGCATTACAAATGCGAACTTACAGTATATAGTAACATAATGTACAAACCAGCAGTAACGTTTACAATCCAAAGAACAACTTGATACTAAACATTATACAATATATTATTAAGTTATTGTACATACGTGGCAGTTAGGAATAAACTTTTCCAAAGTATATGCAGTGACTAATTTTTACCTTCTTAACAAGTTCATACGAAGTCTCCTTATATTATTGTGACAAGACTACATTTCTTTATCGCATGTCAGATATAATAGTAAATGCGCAGTGGCATTTCTTTTGTAAGTTGTTAAGAAAGAAAACTTTTGATAATGATAGAATTACTTTTTGAATACATGAATAATAATTAAGATAAGCGTTTTTAATTACATAGCGAACTAGCGACATACGGAATATCAATACTTTGGAATGTTCTTAAACTGTTAATCGCAAATTTGAATTGTAATATTTAGCATAACTAATATAATATTTGTTTTAATTATTTATTCAGCGCTGGTTGTTGGAGCTTTGATTACAATATTTACATAATAGTTGTATAAAATATTTTGACGCCTGACAGTCAACAAAATACGTCGATACGCCTAAAAAATTTGTGGCCTCGCAAAGCAATTATCGGAGGCTGCAGCGCCTACTGTTAGGTGCGATCTGGGTGGTCATTGTTCGGCAGGATGACCAAAAACTCAGGGACCGGCAGGCCCGTCTGGCTGTCAGATGTGTCAAAGTCAAAGAAAATATTAATAAAGACCCAAGTTCGCACTTTTCTTGGAATCCTGCCGCCTAGTGACCATGCAATCAAAAATCCCGATTTCGGTGACCGACGTCACTTCCGCTTTGTCTGTCAACCAGAAAATTGTAATCTGAAAAACACCGAACCCTCCAATCGGAAAATTCTAACTTCGAACACTACCCCTTCTCACCAACAAGAGTGGGGAGAAGGGAGGTCTGTTGGAGGGCGATTCGGACATTGGCAAACAGACTGGCCTTAGATCTGCAATAACTATTAATCGAATCAGAACAACATTAACTTTCATTTTATCACACGCTCGGAGCCTCGACTGAGACTATGCTTGAACTCTCATGTTAACATAAAACAGTTTTTAGTTCGTTTCTATAAGTGTTATATTGTTGTTGTCAATTAGTAGCTAAGTGAATAAATTTTACAAATTCACCAACGAGTGTTGCATCATTCGGGAGATTAAAAAAAGAGGTTGTGGCACTTTAACTAGTCCCGCACCAACACGTCGATCTCGAAACCAATCGAGGAAGACGTGCACTGAACAACATATCTATTCTATGACTGTTCACATGCAGAGTTTATTTCCTTATATTAGTTCATTTTTTACATAGCATTCACCCTTTGGTTTGTGACTGTAATATATGTACTAATCAAAATTAATATAAAATACATAAGACACCTCTTGCTTATATTGTAGCTGTAATAAAGATAATAAAAATTGATCTTCGTATATTCACGTTTTACGTGTACACGTCTACATGTATGTATAATCAAATTACGTATGTACATATGTAAAGGAGAGTTAAAAATAATTTAAAATGTAGCTCCTACTACTTTTTCTTGATTTTTTTCATGTTTCCAATTAATAAGTTCGTCTAATAAGTCTAGCAACAGAGGATTTCCTCCTAAACGTTGAACTTCATCCCTTGCTTTTTTATCTAATTCTTCAAGTACTTTTTTTGTATATGCAAAGGATCCAAGTTTTTCTAACACATTTATACAGTACCGTTTTACTTCAACATCTTTAGTACGTTGCTTCAGTATATCTTTCATACAAAAAATTAAGGAAAAATCCAGATTATAAGTACAAAGTTTGATATTCCATTTATAGTACAATTTTAATTAAAGGATACTCATCACACGTCTGTCTTCCGGATAATTTCGTATAGCATGTATAATAGGAAAACTAAATTTCCCTTCTGATAGATCTTCACAGTAACTTTTGTTTTCTGTATACTATATAAATCATAATAGCATGAATAGAATGAAATACTTACACAGTTATTATTGAGATATCATTCTCACTACTTACCTCTTGTAGAGACAAGTTACAATAATCATCACGAATTTGAAAATATAAACCTAAAATCCCAGCTAGTGGTACAAAATCTTCTTTAAAATCAGAAAAAAGTTGCATTAATCGTACAGCTAAATTAAATAGCCCACCAGTTTCTGTAATGTTTAAAGAGAAAGACATTAAACTGTATATAATCCATCTCTTACTAATTGTTCTTACTTCTTATAGTCATTCGCTTATATTCTTCTTCAGATGGGCAAATATAATTATCTCTCCAATAAATTTCCATACCCTGACCTCTGTGAAGCTCTAACAATTGTTCGATACATATTTGCGTAGCCTGACATTAATTATTATTTTATTGTAATGAAAATATAGTTAGAGTAAGATATAAGCACTATTATAATTTTATAATTCACCTGTGGATGATTGAGATAATTAACTTTTTCTAATGCAATAAATACAACATAATTTGCTGCATTTATCGTAGTAGGAACTCCATAAATGGAATGAGCTACTGGGATGCCCCTTCTTAAAATAGAATTATCTTGAATATCATCGATTCTATAAAAATGGATATGATACATTGAACATGTAAGTTTCAATTCTTAAAAAAAAATAAAAAAATAAAAAAATATACTACTTACAATAGCGAATGAAATTAAAATGTGCATGCAGCTGTGAATGAAATTCATAATATTACTAACTTACAGCAGACTGGATGTATGGAGAATCTGTATTATTTCTCCGACTGCTATCAGTTTACGTTGTGGTATTTTTAACCAATAATTGAATGCCTGTGCTAACTTTGTTCTGATCTGCTTTCCAGGAACTTGAAGAATGTAAGTAACTGGCTGTAACAGGAGCTAAAAAAATATATTAGGCTTTAACTGATGAAAAGATGACATAATCCTAAAAAGTATTATGTTAGAAAACTTGACACTTCGTTCAGATACATAGAAATGTCATTTTGACAGAGTTTTCATTTTACTATTTGCAACTATAATTTTAAACAATCACCGAAATATTCAAAGTAAAATCGAACCAGATAGGAAATCACAAAATTCTGTAATCACATATTCAATTATCATTATGATGGAAAAGACAATTATTAGGTAGAATAAAAGCCGACTAACCTCGTCTTCCTCTTTACGGCCACTTTGCGAATAAGGTACATTGTCTTTCTCTAATTTATCAAAGCGTTCCATTTTCGTAAGAGATTTATGTGTCAGTAATTATAAATTTGAAATACTGTTATAAAGTTTAAATTGAAATCGTCGGTTATTATCCAACGCATACAGGCACCTTATCTTTACAGAACTTTGTCGTCTGCTAACGTTTAATTGCAACACGAGCAACACGTTTATCTTTATAAAACAAACAACATCACGGTTAGATACCAGTTGGATACTGACTGCGAGTTCTGCACCTGCTTTGGCGCTTTTGTAGATGCATCGTAGCTACGACTAAAGAGTGCGCTAGTGTTAATTTTTAAAAGGAACAGCAGTAAGTAATATTTGTGTAGGTACTTTTTATCATATCAGTTGCAATTAGAGATGGCGCGCAAAGTCACTAATAATGATTTACAGTCGGCCTTCGACTTTCGCACATAATTAGTCCCTGAAAATGGGTACGAATGTTGACTATCCGAAAGTATAGAGATACAGGAAAAATATGAAAAATTGTATGTTAATGTGGTTTCTTTGTGAACGTGAGATTCTTTAACGTCTAGTAGGAAATAATAGAAACGATATTATAATGTTAGAAAATCATAGCCAATGTGTGAGTGAGTGTGAGCTACAGCACTTTCAAAGATTCATGATATCACGATTCTCTTATGCGTGAAATAGATGATAGATACACTTTACAAATTACGCAATGTCCGCGTCGCTTATCAGTCGATTTCAGGAAATGGTACGTATCTTTAGAGTGTGAATGTTGATAATTGGACACACTCATTACCGTACTCCGCGTGACTTTGAAATCTTTCGGCGTCCTTCGTTTATCCTTTCAATTTTTAATTTATTTAATACCTTTGACATGAACTTTGACAAAATAGAGGTTGGCGTGTTAACTCGTGTTATATTCGCCATTTTTTTTGTCTGCTTTTCGAATGAATAATACTTATTTTTATGTAAATTAATGGCACCTGCCGATTCAATCACTAACAATAAGTACTAATAAATATGAATTTCACGGAAAATGTTCAACGAAATTTTCAGCTCACTATTGATCTCTTCTATGTCGCAAAGTTAAATTTTTATTTTAGCACGAACTCTTAAATCTAATTTAGAGGTAAAGCCTTATATGTAATTTAAACTAGGAATCCGAACATTCGGTAATCGTAACTACCGAATATTCGGATTTGTGGCTATTCGCTCGATACCACTTACTATTGGCCATTATTATTCAACAAAATATCGTACAAAAATCAGGTTTAAAAAATTCCAAAGTATAGTAAGTGATATCGGCTCCGGTTCCACCGCGAGGAGGTTACCACAAGATGGGACCCAAAAATTCAAGCCTAACCAACCTCTATATCATTACTAGACTGCGGATTTTTATGCATTTATGACAAATTAAATACGGCTAAAATATACAAAAAGAACATAATATAAAAATATATCTAAAATATCCAAAGTATGGTATTTGTTGTAATATTTATTAAGTGTAATAAATCCCTAGATAGGTTTTCCTGTCTCACCTACATTTGTGAAACTCGAAATTTGCATAAACATCCGCAGTCTAATCATTACGTTCTTCCTTTGAGACACTTTTCCTCGACTTACAGATTTTATTTTGAGAAAAAGTGCAACAAAGGAGTCACAGACTCTTCTGTTATGCTCATTCTGTTTCGCAAAAAGAAATAGAATAATGCCAATAGAATTTATTAGGTTTGAAAAACTTGGCAGTTAAAGATCGTGAATTTTCCAAAAGCTCCGTAATCGGTCAACCTGTGGCATCTTTTATTAATACTGTCTATCATACCGATAAGACTCTATACATAACATGTTTTGTTATATTAAATAATATAGTAGGTCTATGGAATGAAGTTACTTACATGATGAAGGGAAGCCCTTTAAGCAGTTTATAGTAAAATTTATTTATTCTTACAACAAGTAATTATACAATAACTTACTAAAAAAGAGACTTAATACATATTTACAAATTGTATCATTGACATATGGAAATGCAGTTAAAGCGATTATTTTTCCTTATACGCTGCAGATTAAATAATTTTCTTTCAAGGATTTTTGTGACCCGAAATGGATAACATGCAACAATGTCCATTCACGTCTGTTATTCGACGTTTATAACTTAAATGTTTATCCGAACTCGTTTGACTAGTTCACGATGCTGATTCTCAGTTAGATATCTTTGATCAATTATATAATACAAAAGCTATGGGTGTCTCGTTTACATCGTTACAGTTAAGTATATACAATCTCAATATCCTCATGAACTTTCCACGTGATTTAATCTCATCGCGATAAGTATTTTTACTTTTAAAACAAATAAACGATCAACGATAACAAATGGATCATCGTTCGATCAACGAGTATATTTCAATTATAAATTATATGTTATTCTATATATTTACAAATCGAGGGATACTTAATAAAAAATCATGTAGTCAGGTAAAAGCACTTGCGAGTGCAATATTCTTAATCGTTATACGATTAATACTAGAACTGCCGAAGCGGTTAAAACGAGAGGCTCCTACAGTTTCTTTTAATACAAATTCCTCAAAATAGAAATACGGTCGATACTTTATGTGTATCTCCTTTATCATTTGATTCTTCTTCTTCTTTCAGAGTACTTATTTAATATATTTAAGCATAACAAATTTAACACCGGTAGTTCTAATGTTAATAGTAACAAAAGTTCATTCAAGATCAGTTTGAAATTGAACAATGAAATCTTTCAATGGTTCAATTCCATTTCAATACGCTCAAATATCGAGTGTAACTTGAAGATCGAACATTCTTGTCATATGCTTCGGGATATTTTACACGTATCGATGAAATTTACAATTTCTCTCCACTGAGATTGAGCACGTTGTAGTACGAATGATCCGGAAACCTATCGAGTTCGATATAATCAGTTTCATCGAGTAAGAGGCCTTCTGTGAGGCCAACGAGTTCTCCAAAAGATGGTCTGCAAGCTGGATCTTTATCCCAGCAATAATACATGATATTATAAAGTTCTCTCTTACAGTGTTCAGGTCTGTCCAGCCTGTAACCCTCTTTAATTCTCCTCATTACCTGAAAGGAAAAATAATACATGTCACTGCAATATAATAACATAAACTATAAAAAGTTTTTCTTATGTAATACCATTTATCGGTTCTTAGCTAAATCTATAGAACCTCAAGAAAATGACTATTGTGACCAAAGCAATAAAATGAATGTAATAAAAATTCAATTTTATGCTATTCTATTCAATATTCTTTCGTCATAATGATCGAACAGTTTCGTCATAATGGTCACACATAAATTCTGTAATCAGCGATGCACTGCAGATTTTAAAAAATACATTCTTTCCGTTATTATATAATTTTTTACGACGAATTGTTTTTGACAATTTTTGAAGAATTTTTTTATCCTTCTTTTCATCTGTTAATTTAAACTTTTAATTCTTGGAATGTATTATCAAAATTAGCTGAACTGTTATTGTGTCTTACGAATTTCGAGTAATGCAGGAAATCTAATCCGATTACTTTGTAAAATATCTTATTGAAAATGATATAAAGATTTATCTAACTTGAAAATTAATTTCATCGAATCTCTACAGAGACTTAAAAACTATACTTTGATAAATGAATCTATATCCGAATTTACCTCCGCCGCAGCTAAACCAGGATAAGGGGTAGATCCCAAAGTCACGATTTCCCAAATAAGTACCCCAAAGCTCCAGATGTCTGACTTCACCGAGAAAATATTGTCGTACAAACTTTCCGGTGCCATCCATCTGATGGGAAGTCGTCCTTCGGATTTCCTCTCGTAAATCTGATTAGCGGCGACGTCTCGTGCAAATCCGAAATCCGCAACTTTACATGCACGATTTTCGTCGATCAAAATATTCCTCGCGGCCAAGTCCCTGTGTATAATTCCTTTGGAAGCCAAATACTCCATCCCTTTGGCAATCTGAAATATATGTTTTCTAAATCAGCAAAAAAACTTGTACCCACACGAATTTCAATACTTTTTTAAAAACATTTTCAAAAATGAATGAATCATTGACGAGAGGTGACGGAGATTTATTTGACAAGCCTGTAATATATATTCGATTATTTTACCTGATAAACAAATCCAGTCAGATCTCGAGAAGTTAAGCCAGGTCCTCCGTGATTCCTTTCTTCTCTCGATGCTCTCAAGAAGCTTTGTAACTTTCCGCCACTTACGTATTCTAAAATAACGAACATAGGTTCACGTTCCGTGCAGCAACCCAACAATCTAACCACGTTCGGATGAGGATCCAAATTCTTCATGACTCTTAATTCTTGCGCAAGATCTAGACGTTCTCTTTCCGTTGCATTCTCCTTCAAAGTTTTCACTGCAACGATAGTTGCACCGGATTTCCCGTCGATGTCCAAAGCTTCGCATTTCCATACTTGTCCGAAACAGCCCTCGCCGAGAATATTGAAGACCTGTGATGTGTTCCGCAGAATTGTAATGCAAGATTCGTTATGCAACAAAGGTGCACGTGGAACTTATCATGTACAAATCAACTTTGTCATTAGTGAAACTAGTACAGACCTTCAGACGATGCCTGGGAAACTCCCATTTGTCTTCTGGTTTATTCTGCATACCAGCTTGGTTTTCTTTTTCCCACGGTTCGTATCGATTGTTATGAGCCTTTGGACCCCGCCATCTTTTCAGGACGAGGGATGGATCGTCTGATATATTTGACACGCTGACCGATGCTTGCTCTTTCTGTATACAAATTTGAACATTACTTTCCTTTACTATCTGCGTTATCTTAATTTTTTACTAATTTATAAAAAATTTGCTTCATTGTATCTTATATAAATACACGTTTACAGCGTCCTAATAGCACGTTGGAGTTATCAAAGGCTGGATGACATTTCACTAAATCAAAATTCCCACATCTCTGAGAGATTTTTCCCAAGTGATATATATCGCAAATATAGATCTACAGCGTTTAGTCAAAGTAATCATAACAATTAAACCTCAAAATACAAGAAGTGCAGAAAGAGAGAATAACACTTCAAACCAATTTTACAAATTTGACTTCCGTGCTTTTAGTAAACCCTCGATAATTCTAATTCATCAGTATTATCAACAAGTACCGTGTCCTCCTTCGATTTCCGATTTCCGCAGAATTTATTTTTCAGGGACCATGCGGCCATTCCGAGAACCACAACGAGCACGCAAACTGCCGTGACGGGGACCAACGTCATTGCAATGTCCTGAGAAGGCGGTGCCTCGGCAGGTGCAATTTTCGAGCTCTGAGGTGGTCCCTCGACCTCGTTTTCCTCCGTCGGCTCCTCGGGGATGCCGGTTGCATTGCCACTTGAGTCACCCTCGTTTCGTCTCGTTTCCTCCGGTTGTAGTTTAGTAGTCTTCGGTTTGTTAGGTGACATCATCACACCCGAGGATGGAATGCCCGGTGGATGAGGCAACGGTGGTCTTGGATATTGTATGTTCGGTTGTATATTCGGTAGACCCAGAACAGGTGGTAAGATTCTGCCACCTGAAGGGTGTTGACCAGGAAACGGTCTGGGAAAAGATTCAGAACAAAATTATACGTAGCTCGCTAGTCACTTTGAAATCGCGATGTCGGAAAGGGTATCGTCAACGAACTGGAGCATGAATAATGGAACGGGTCATCGTGGGTCTTCTTAAGGTCGAACAACGTTCCTCGTGATTTATCGACGAGAGTTTCTACCGGTTTTTGCAGGTTGATGAAAACTAATCTGATTAGTTAGGATTGATCGGGATTTAAGGTCATCATGAGATATTCGATTAAGGGGATGCGATGCATGAATTGGCAGTGATTTTTGAGAATGTTCTTGCTGATGGAAAGTATGTAATATGTACGATGGATCGATGGTGATAAGGCGTTATATATGTTAGAGATATTTCTAAATTCTGGGGAGGTTTATACTTCAGAACTTTTCATAGTAATGAGAAAAATTTGCATTCGTGTTAGACGATCTTTATGCGTTAACTAGAATAAATACTGTGAATACATTAACTTTTTCTGCAACTGGGACTTAAATCATAGGAATCTTTTGATCGTTCAACGTCACTTCGTCCAAAGTAGTATAGTACATTAAACTTTATTGAATTCTGTTATTATAAAAAGGTTTTATAATTAGTATCTTTTTAATTATGTAACTTATAATGGCATGGGTGTGATAGATCATTAGCTTTTTTTACACACAATTCATTCTTGCATTTAACACTAGAACGACCGACGGTTAATTTATGATATTTAAATATATTAAATAAGAACTTTGAAAGAAGAGGAATCAAGGGGTGGAAAATATGATCGGTTTGGTAATCTGTGTTTTATAAGGTCAACTTAAAATTTGTAGTCTAGGACTCTCCTGTAAACTTAGGGAATATTTGGAAAAAAATGAGAACAAGTCATTTTGACTTGCTTGGTCGTTCTAGTGTTAAACCGTATTTAATTTTCGCTCAACTACCATTCGTATATAGTAGATGTAAAGCTGTAGCAAGTTTTTATATTTCGCATTTATCATCAATTCCATTTAAAGAGTCTTAATGATTTTCTCGATCGAGTTAGCTTCGACGAATCTTCGTGTTGGCAGACAGTTTCAAAAGATTTCTTTGATTTAGGTTCGTCGAAAGTAGTTCGAAGATCGCTGCGCAAAATGTTGTTCCCGATGAATAACGTACCTCCCTCCATTTGGGGCCGAAGTGTTCTTGATGGTGACGTATACCTCGGTCTTTGTCGTGAGTTGACCGTCAGAAACGGTCACGTAAAGGAACAGGTTCTGCCCTCCCTGGAAAGAAGAAGCAAGAAACGTCGTTCAATCCCTGAACGTCGCCCATACGAGGTTCGTGTTACGTTCTCATCGTCGTGAAAGAAACGTCCGTATATGTATGTACGTTCGTGCTTTGCCCTCGTCTAACATCGAACTCGTCTACTTGAATGTGATACAACGGCTTCTGAATAGCTTCTAAAGAGACACCTGACTTACTCTTCACATTTTCCGTGGAGACAGTCGCTGCACTTTGTATTATAATGCCACTAATTTTGAGTAACAAATTTTACGGCTAATGTCAGTCAGGGCCGGATTTTAACACTATATCTGCGGCTGCCGTCAAATTGACGGGTTCGTACATTTTTTAAATCTTTTCTTAAGTGGACAGAGAAACAGTATAGTAAATATTTCACGTATATCTTACAATATACAAATTACTTAACTGATCGTATTTTTCGCTGTCTAAGCCATATTTTTTCAAAGTACTTATTAAATATATTAGATTTGGCGGCCGTAGATTTAGTGTTAAAGGAAAAGTTGAATCACCGACCAAAACTGTTACTGAGAACGATTCTGTATGACTGTAATAATTAATTTGCCTAAATGAAGTGACAATGAGTTATTATTTATCTCTTTAACATTAGAACTACCTGCGTTAAATCTAATTATATTAAACAAGTAATATGCAAAAAAAGGAATCAATAGATGCTCAACATGATCGATACAGTAGCTAATGTTTTATAAGATCAATGGAGAATATCTGGTCAAGGATCCTGCTATAAACTTGTAGAATTTTTGGAAAAACTTTTGAACCAGTCATTTTGACTTGCTTGGTAATTCTAGTATTGAGAACAGAGATTTTTTATATATGTGGAGATAACTATTTATTTGTCATGAGCCATCTTCGTGCCACAAAGGGAAAATTTTAACACATTGCGGACCGGGCATTCTATTGCTAACCGTGACCGAGTACTTTTTTCGTCAAATATTTTTAAATCAGTGATGATTTGTTAATACTTAAAAATCATTGTCGCGTGAAATATTTATTTTCAACAACAACTTTAGAAATTAATGATTTTTTAATATTTTTCAATAAGTAAAAATTTGTACAAACTAAACATTTTTCAAAGTATGATATTTCGTAAAACATGACACTAAATGAAGTGGAAGACCACAAAGCTTACAAACGTAGCGAGTTTCACTTCTTTTCATCACTTGACGTATCCGATAAACTGTCCGCAAATATTTCTGTAATATTGCTAATCGTTTTGTCGCTATCCATATTTCAGGGCTTCAAACAATTAATTCGCAATACAAATTACAAAAAACTGTCGCTGACAATCACTTAGCAACTGTGTGATATCTCGTCACCTGTCCCGAACGACAGAATATGCAAGACGATATATCTCGTCAACGGGCCCGAATGACGAAATAGGAATGACGAGATATCTCGTCATCCGTCCGAAATGTGTTAAGATATAAGCTAAAATAAATCGTCAGATTTCAATAATTATGTTTAAATATTTAATCTACACCTTCGTATATATACGTCAAGAAGCCAACAGAAGCTTATTTCTTTGCGCACGTATGTGTCCATGATAATCAAAAGCGTTAATTTTCAATTTTTAATTAACGCGATACGAAATATGCTGTTATTAAAGACTATATACGAGTATTATATAAGAGACTGCTAGTTATAGGTCAAGAATCAAAAAACTGTCTTTGCAAATAATGGAAGCCAAAAATGTCGTTGAAAGAAAAGAGAGAAAAATAGTACAGCATGTATCATACATGATAGTTAAAGGTCAATGCAGAACAATAAACTTACTTTGTCTTTCAGAGTTTCATTAAGATAGATGATGCCGGTGCTATTGTCTATGTGAAATGGCAATGGCGGCTGTGGATTCTCGTTTCCGTTGAAGTTGTGTCCTAGTGATTCGAGACCGTAAGTTAGCTCATCCTGTTCGTTGTCCTCGGCTCGAGCCCTGGTCACAACGCTTCCTACAGGTTCAGTATCCAGGAGTATCAAATTTCGGTCTATCCACATCACAGGAGGCGTATTGTCGCTAAATTGGCTTTCTGCAACAATGTAAAATTTCACGGTGATATATTAACACGTTGACTATCAGATCGATTATAATTTACTAATATTCTCTTCGTTTGTAATCTATTATTCACTCATGTATTTTTTTCAAAGTTGATGATATCGATAAATCAAAGCAGTTTTAAAAATCTCGTATAAGATATATTCTTTTATTAATAACATTAAACCCAGTAGTGTCTATGTCATGAGATGGTGCAATTTCTGCCAGTTTTTGTAACATTAGGATTTTGGTCTTAAAGAGTCTACATTTACATAGATAACTGAGAAATGTAACTATGGGATATGTCCATTTTGTATTAGATAATTGTGGCATTAGTCAGGGTGTAGCACATAATCGTTTTTCTGTGGTCGGTCATCGCGAGAGATAGTCTTCCATCAAGTTAACGCCCATACTCGTGTTATAGTGTCAACCAAGCAAAAATTAAAATAGCTTCGATGAGAAGCATCAACGTATCGTTCATATTCTAAACATTCAGTCCCGTTAGAATTCAATTTGTTTCTTTCATCAGAAAAGTGTCAGCTGCGGAAAACTTTAACTTTTACGAAGTAGAATAACCTGCAATGCCGTGTTTGTGTCACCAGAAATGAGAATTCTTCTAAATGACAGAGATTACAAAATCGATACAAAAATGTCATAATATCTTTGACATTAACGGTAAATTTATAAATAAATACGGATAGTTTTCAAACAAGTTTTCGGACCATGATTTTCCAAGGAGAAACCGGGTTAAAGTTTTATAATATCCTAAAACATTTTATCGATTTCCTATCTACAATTTCCCCATACAGTGTTCCGATATGAATGTGTAGATTGAATTTTGCGCTGTTATTTTCTCGAGTGCAATCGATTCGAATAAAACTCGAATAGAACGGTATGGGTTCACGCTTGAGCTCTAATTAACTTTGGATTTACTGGACGATAATGAGAGAGAGCTGCGGGTGGCTTAGAAGATCGGCCTTGATATGCATTCCTTCCTGGATATCGAGTTCATATCGTCAAGTAGACTGTGACCTTTCAGTTTTTGATGTTTGACACTTAAAATCGTATTAAAGAAAATACAGATTCTTTTTTTCCGTTATCATTTGTCTCACTTAACTCTTCATCTTTTCCTTTTCTCCTAGAGCAATTTTTTCAATACTTCAAAATCAAGTATCATGATTATTTTCACATTAGAAAATTATGTCTACCTCTCTAAAAAAAGTAGTAACCCATTAGAAATCATAGCTGCAAGAGGTTTCTTATAATTTTGAGTATGTTACTTGTTTCTAATGATACAGTTAAACTATACCATTACGAACTCTCGATTGGGAACTCGGAATCATGAGGAGAAGAAGAAGAACTCGCGCTTAGAGTAATCGCGCAACGGGATTTTATGCTACCAAGTAAACCGGCTATCTCGGTGAATAATCATATACCGGTATTTCATGGTAACGCACGAGAGATGCTCGGTCTTTTATTAAATTGCCAGAATGAAATGATTTGCAGGCTATAACACGTTAGAAAGTTATGTCGACGTTTTATTTACATTTGTAGGAGGAGTTCCTAATTCAAATACTAATCGTATTGAAATTCAGTATAGTGAGTATTCTCGAAATAGAAAGTTTTCCTTCCTTCTTTGAATGTTTGTACATTGCATTACTTCTTGTAATTTTGTTATCTTATTATTGTTGATATTACTTACAGCTATTACTTAACTTATTCTTTATTTTGTTTGTCTACAATTTCCTTTCCAAGTACGTGTTGAATTTTATGTAATTAAACATCAATTGCATCAAGCAATCTAATTTTTCTTATCATTAGTTGAAGATATATTTCCGCCATATTGTAATGTACATTTACACTAATTAACCCATTCGAGACGGATTGCACGCCGTGTGTGCAATGATATTGTATTGCAATTATCAGTTATTATTAGACTGCGGATTTTTATGCATTTATGACAAATTAAATACGTCTAAAATATACAAAAAGAACATAATATAAAAATATATCTAAAATATCCAAAGTATGGTATCGATTGTAATATTTATTAAGTGCAATAAATCCCTAGATAAGTTTTCCTGTCTCACCTGCATTTGTGAAACTCGAAATTTGCATAAACATCCGCAGTCTAGTTATTATAGAAAAAACAGCCCTCGAAATAAGATTAGCTTAATATAAAAGGTATTTTAGAAATGTGTAAACATTAAGTAAGTGATCCAAAGCTACAATCATTAGAAATACAAGAAATAGTAAATATAAAGCAAAAAATTGTTAGTATCTCTGGATGGTCTCAAAAAAAATGCATCGTCTCCAATGGGTTAAGATATTTTATTTACACCATTTTCAGACTGACGAATTCCCGCATTTTTGAAACTATTCTTCAAAGGGTCTAGCCGGATAAAGGGGTCAAAAGTGCCCTTGAACCGATTTTATTCGATGATGGGTCATTCGATAGGTGATCATGAAAAACCATTGTACACAAATTTTTAATCCGATACCTTCACCGGGAGGGTAGTTATAGGGTAAAATCGAAAAATCAGTTTTTGCCTCATTTTCCCCAATTAATGTGGTGCAAAAATTCCAAAATAATTCTGACACATTCTAAACATGAATGTACACGTTAGGGATTTTTTTCAGATTTTTCCTTTGCAAGTACCACTCACGAAAAATGGAAAGACAAAAAAAAAATTTGTAAACATCGATTTCGTATTGAAATCATCCGAGCACAACTTTTTCCTTTCTACAGTTGTTGCCTAATGTTATCATTGTTATACCCTAATTTTTTCAGATTTTTTGAGTACGGTGTATCACGGTCGGAAAAATCAAAAACCGATTTCTGGGACACATTTTGGGCTGAAACTCGCACATTATGTGCCAATCTTGCATGATTTTAATACAATATGTTCATATTGTGACCTTCAATGTTTCTGCATAGAAATATGTAGATGTTAAAGAACAATATCGGGATAATTAAATAAATTGCTCAAGGGCACTTTTGACCCCCTTAGAGTACAACAGATATTTCACGTATATCTTATAACGAACAATTTACTTAATTGATTGTATTTTTTGCCGCTTGATCCATCTTTTTCAATCTACTTACGTAAGTAAGGGATTAATATAAACGAATGATGCCTGTGTTGCTCCGGAGTTACGTTAAGTACTGGTTCCTCAACTTGCAAACGAATTGTGCAATCGTTCTAGGAACTTCAACATTTTTTATTCAAGATATATGTAGTATTTTTGTTGAACGCTACCGTAACTGTCATACCAATTTCTTTTCAGGCAAACAAGTGAAAACTCATATTATTTATCCATTTAGTCTGTTTAATGATTTTTTATTTTTGTAACTCTCATATAATACAAATAATAATTACAATATATTATCACTTTTAATTAAAACAAATGACAGCATTATATGTTATTGTTAGAAACATAAATGGAACTGTAATAATTAGTTCTTTCATGGTAAATCTCCTAGAAATTATTAGATGTCAGCATATTAAAGTGACGAATTCATGAAGTTACGTGACGTGAAAAGATACAATGCAGCGGAAGCCTTCAGGAAATAATGATTGGCGTAATCAGTTCTAGGAAGTGGTAATTAATCGAATATTACGAATGTGTAGTACTGATTGTTATCTTAATTTGTAGGGAATCTTGAAGAAACAATTAGTGGTATTTGATATTCTTCAAGATTATTTATTCATGACTTTAATCTGATAACTTTGAGAATTTCAAAGGGTTATTTCATACGTGACATATTTATGTAAATGCTTGAGAAATTTAAAATCCGTTAATTTTCTAGATCAGTATATGAAAGGCAGAACTTTATTAAATATTAGATTCAAATTTATGGAAATTAATTCTTAGAGATTTCTCTTCAAGGTCCTTCCGCGAGCAAAGATTAAAGGTATCCCAATTCTTATCGATTACGCAATGGTGTTGACCAAGATCAATTTACTGATCGAATTCTCGCTGTCTTAAAACTTAGTCTCTACGTTAATTAGTAAATGAAACCTTTGAACCGAAAAATTATAAATGATTTTATATTAGGTTATTATTATCATATTAACATTCTTCGAAATATTTTTTTATCATTCTTATTTTAACCCTTACAAACAGGAATTCTTAATTTACAAAATATAGAATATTTCTCTTTAAAATATTATTTGGAGAACATAAAAAAGCTTCTCCGTCATTTAGTTATATTTTATCAAAAGTTAGGTAGTCATCCCAAATATCATCACTACGGTTGGAACGGTTAATCCAGAACACTGTAAAGATACGGAGGACAAAAGACACCATGGAGATCGGAAGTGTGAGTTTCAAATGTTATAATCAGACTGCGGATTTTTATGCATTTATGACAAATTAAATTCGGCTAAAATATACAAAAAGGACATAATATAAAAATATATCTAAAATATCCAAAGTATGGTATTTGTTGTAATATTTATTGAGTGCAATAAATCCCTAGATAGGTTTTCCTGTCTCACCTGCATTTGTGAAACTCGAAAGTTGCATAAACATCCGCAGTCTAGTTATAATACTTGAACAATACATATTTTTAATGTTTAGGCCAAACATTGAATCCAAAAAATCGCCTTGCTTATCCAATGGTTCACACACACATTATTTTTAGAAACATCTGTTACGTACAGATAATAAATAGTAATATTTTCGGTGTCTTCTAGACAGAGTGAAGCGCTACGGAAACTACTCTCAAAACTTTGTATTTTTTATTTCGACCTAAGCATCTACAACACTTCTGTAAAGATACGGGGGACAAAAGACACCATGAAAATCAGAAGTGTGAGTTTCAAATGTTATAATACTTGAACAATACATATTTTTAAAGTTTAAGCCAAACATTGAATCCAAAAAATCGCCTTGCTTATCCAATGGTTCACACACACATTATTTTTAGAAATATCTGTTACGCACAGATAATAGTAATATTTTCGGTGTCTTCTAGACAGAGTGAAGCTCTATGGAAATTATTCTCAAAACTTTGTATTTTTTATTTCAACCTAAGCATCTACAACACTTCATCAAATTATAAAACCTCTTAAGTTAATAATTATGACAACTGCAATGCAATGTAACTTGCAATGAGTAACATTAATTCTACTGGGTGCTTCATGGGTAACAATATCATTAAACGACAATTAAAGTAACATTCTAGAATTATCAATCGCTTTATATAATGTGGAAAAATGTACCAAAACAGAATGATATAATAACATTAAGTTTCTCACCCCTCCTGTACTATAATCGTGGCTATTATTCATGAGAATACCGCGTAACTGTATTCTCACGGTGCAGTGACTTCAATACCGCTATAACGTACCGTGTTTGAGACAGCACTCGAAATAAAGAAGCAGCGGTGCTGTCGCTATGCATTGTAATGCGCCGACCGCAATAGCAGAAGTACTCGTTGTTTGTACTTATTACTTATTTGTTGAGTCTCAGTTTATTCAATGAGATTTATTGACAGTTGACCCACAACGACCCCAAAACCAGTGAAACAGTTGCAGCATCGACATTACTTTAATGTTAGGATTACGGAAGTTGTCAAATAGTCGGAATTCTTTTCTGGAAACTTTTCTCAAAATAGAAAACAGAACGGTAGATATTTACGTGTATTTTGCTATAAGTAAATTGCTTAACTGATCATCTTCTTTACTTGATAGTTTCTTCTTTGAAAGTAGCTAATTTGACTTAAATATAAGAAATTCAATGCAGGTACATAGTTCTAGTGTAACCATCTTTCGTTATATATCGACATAAATTGAGAATAAGAAATTCAATTCTTTCGCTAATTTTTGAAATTTGTTGAAGAGATAATAAGCTAGTAGAGTGAGCCATGTAAATCCTTTTTGCTTTTCAATTTTTAATATCTATCTTGTTCATTATAAACATGAAAATTATGTTTGTTGTCTCCTAAGATTTAATTGCAACTAATGTATTTATTTGATAAGTTTCAATATATTGGACTAATTGTTCGTAACTATAATGTTAAATTAACATGTTCGTTATCATCACTGCATAAATGCGGCACCTCCATTCTTGCAAATGTCTGAACCACCGCCATATAGGGGAGAGTCGGATATATTGTACCTACCATTTTTCAATTTCAGCAAAACATCTCGTTTTGATATTAATTAAAACAAACTATTTATGCAATGCCACATAGTGTAGAGCCTCATTTAATTTATACCGCAAAATCAACACCATACTCTTAACCGATTTCTCAAAATATTCGTTTTTGTAAAGGCTTTCCGTTGGTACAATTTACCCGACCAGTCGGTTTAATTATGATGAGTTAAGGGACTTCCAAACATGATAAATGATTAATTATTAAATAAAATGGTTTTAGTAATACACAAGATTCTTCACGACAATATTTTAATTATTATTGAAAAAGTGCTAACAAAGATTAAATCAATATTTCTTCAATAAGTAATATTCGTAATTATGAAGAAAAAATTAAACAAAATTATCAAAAACTAAACAAATTTAAACATTTATCAAACTTAAATACCTACTTATAGAATTAAATGATTGCTTTTATGAACACGAAATAAACCATTTTTACTTAAAATTATTGTTTGGTCAATTACTAATTATTTATTATAATTGTTTTGTACTGAGATCAAATTCTTCATTTTCTTTTACCCTGTTTTAGTTCAAACTATTGTTGCTAAAATTTGGATTCGATGAACAGGTTTCGTCTTGTTGAGTAAATTGTACCAGTACAATTAAGACTACTGGTGGTACGATTTATCGAACTAACAGATTTAAAAAATATATATTTGTCACAAAATAATCTCAAAACCTAATACGTTCGTTACTTTATAGTTTGAGAGGTGATTATAGACCTGTTCAATAAAAAAATATAGCAAAATTCTAACTTACCATTTTACTGAGTAATGCCCTTAGGTACGCGCGTCAAAATTTACATCAAAGACTAACAAAAACGTTTTTTTTCTCTCAAACTGAATGCACTTGCCGGATGCCGTTACAAAACGAAAAGTAGTTGTGGGTGCTGTCAGTGCTTAGTTTCGTGTTGCCAGGAAAGAAAAATAGTGGCATTTAGTTGGAAATTTTAAGGTGGTACAATTTATCAAGCAGTACAATATAAATACCAGATTCTCCCCTATATGCGGCACGTGTTTTCCTCAATGTTATGATCACGTATTGCAACAAATTTTTAAAAGAACAGCAACGTTGAAACTAAAACCCATAACATAGGGTGTCCTTCGTCTAGAGATAATTAAATTCTTCTTAAGGACATATTCTAACAAAATATACCACCTTGGATTACGGTCTAAGATTTTCTTCTCACCGTTTTATAACAAGTGTGCTAATAAATTTAAATATAACTGGTTTAATGGCTGTAGTTCTAGTGTTAAATCCCATTCTTTAAACTGCACACTGTGAATCCGTTCGAGGAAGTACGTGTATTGTTACCAACTTGATTAATTCCCCAATTAGTTCCAGTTTGTTATTCCCTTTCGTGAAATAAATCTTCCGCTCTGCGTTATTATTTCTAATTCATTTTTTTGACAGAAGGCTTTCTAAAAGAGTGTACAATGTTATTTATCGAAAATGATTAACAATGTGTTTTATGTAAAGTGAGGTGGAAGTCTTTGAAATAGTTTTGATTCTATCTGAGTAATTATCAAAGATTACGAGTTTTCTGGTTGGCCATGAAGGAAAAATTTAACGAGCAGAAGAGTTGCAAGTATGGTGTATGGTCAGCAGCTACGCGCCCCGAACAAGACGGAGAAAGTGGGACGATGAAAGTGCGACCAAATGACTGGACTGACACTATCTATATATATTACTTCTTGCCGTCGAATCCTGCCTTTTTCTACTGCCATCGGAAATGCAAGATTTACAAGAACTTCCTGCTCGTATGCCAAGTGTCATGCGCAAATTGAGTCCATTAAGTAAGATTGACGATTAATTTGTCTTGCCTTCTTTAATGGTAAGCGAAAAAAAGAAATTTTCCTTCTTGCCATTAATTTCAATTAGTTTTTACCAGAGTACTAAAGAATTTTCTAAACCTATCAACGCAATATTCTTTCATAAATTTTGTTGTATCTCCGATTTAAAAATAGAAACATTCAAATTCTCAATCATTCCATTAATTTTGTATTTCATATTAATTTAATGATATGATGTAATTTAGACTAAATGAATTTGCAAATATGTATTTGAAATATATGGTTACAGATATAATGTTGATTGATTTTTACAAAATTTACTTGAGCGAAATTTCTACAATGTCACGCAGAGAATTGATAGTTGATTGAAAATTGATAGATTTCACGGAAGAATTAGGAATTGAACGAGAAGCATGTCACTCGCATAGTCAATAGATGCATTTGTCAGTAGTTTTACCACGACTAGACAACAACTGTCATTAATGGCTAGAAAGTCAAGCGCTCTCGACTCTCTGATTTATGCCTTGAATGTAAGCCTACGGCAAGACAAATTCTTCAGGGCACTCGCTTCGGCCAACAGTTATCAAATTCTAGTTTTCCTAATTAAAAACACATCAAAACTACAGCAAAGGAACATACTCGAACTACATTTATCAGACAGTAGTGCAAATGTAATCAAAAGTTGTGAAAAGTGTACAGATCACTCAATACTTTAACAATATTGTATTCTCAAAAATTTGGTCAATTATTCCCTTCATATTATTCCCTACTTGACCGTGTGATTTTCTGTTGTTAAAAGTAGTATATAATTTTGAAAAAGATGTTCAAGTTCAATCATTTTTACGGGAAAGAATTATGGAAGGTTTTGTTGCAACTGCAGGTGCAGTTTTCGTCGACTGACTCATGGAGAATGGTCTGCACCGGTTGATAAAGTAACACGAGACGCAACAGGATCTGAAAGTGAACCATTCGATTTCCGTTGCTCACTCTAAGACTGTAAAATTCCAGCACCGATCATTTCTACCTGTGATTTCGCCGATCTTAAAATCACGATAAAAATACAATAACAAAAAACGACATTAAATGCCAAACTCACGTTGAATTATTTATATGATCAATGTTGAGATGAAAAAGAAAAATTAGAAAGTACAGAATGTCTGTTAGAATGCACAAAAACATCGTCATGAATCCAATGTTTTATGTCATTTCAAACGTGATCTTATGAAATAACTTTCGGTAAGGTTTCAGAACTTTCTAAGTTCAATTTAAGATTATTGAACTTATATAATTTTGAAATTGATGGCTTGATTTCTCAAAATTGTTTTTTAAATGAGGTCAATATTATCATTTTTCCTTGGAATTATGGTATAGTTCTGTGTAATAGCTTATCTGCCTTTGAAACGTTAAGAGTCGTTAATTGAGAGGAGATCTCCCAAAAGTATTGGTTTCTTAGTATTTTCCAAGGTTGTGACGTCAATGAAGAATTCTCAACGGCTTCCGGAAGCGGATATGCCAGGGACTACAGGGTTGGAAAGAGGCCGCGTACCTTCGTTTTTTTAGTTTTACTCGTTAAACGACCAGGGAGAACCGAACCGGAGAACTTTCACTTCGGTGAGGTCATCGTCGGTCCTTAAATATTCCTTCGCATGACGCTTCACTTTCATGCATGGCGAGACGCACGAAAATCTGTTTCATGGCGGTGAAGTGTGAAAAATAAGAGACCTTTTACCTCAAGCAAATATTTAATGAAGGAGAATACTTTTAGAAGATTTCATCTTTTGAAATTTTTTCTGAGAAATATTCAATCTTTAGGTTTTACATATGAAAGCATATTTCTTAGAAAATGTTAGAACGATGACATCAACAAAATTTTATACGTTGTAGATATAAAATATAGTATACAAAATTATATACGTTATAGATATAAAATATAGTATAAAAAATTATATACGTTATATATTATCGAGAAATTATTTTAGAAGAATTATATATTGTCCATGTAATTGTCTATAATTATATATTACGTAATGATACCTTAATTGATCAAAGTCTCATAAAAAATAAAATGATGTACTTTATCTTTGAAGATTCAGAATTTTTGTAGCGTTGTACTACTTATACAGTGATGCAACCTGTTTCTCCTATTAAAAAGAGTAATCTATTTAAAATATGTATATGATAATGATAGACTGATTTCCATTAATGCATCGAAATGTCACTGTTCAAATATTTATATATGATGGTTTTAGTAGAATGTCAAAAATAAATATCATATTTAACCTAATTACATATCATATATCCAATTTCACATGCCTTAACATTTACTTCAGCTTTGCAATATATTCAGTTTAGAAATTTTACGTCGTGCTAAATGTATATGCAATTTTGCGCCAATTATTACCTGTACAACTACTATTGTTATTATTTTTAATTTGTTAAATTTATTATTCAGAAAAAATGTGATGTAATTTTTGAGTTAATTACAGTTAATATATTGTAATTATAATTCTAAAATTCAATAAAATATTGATGTTACCAGGGATACAAACACAATATCAAGTATAAGAACTATTAAATAAAAGTTTTGCACAGATTATCAATTCGAACTATATGATTTTTACTACATATATACGTGTACCGTAGATAAAGATAAATTATTATTTACATCAAATATTCGAAACAATAAGAAAATTAAGGCAGTAGTAACAAATCTTGTATGACAAAACCGCGAAACGTATACCTGCCAATGGGTGTAAAGTTACAAAGCGTGTATAGTCGCGCCAGGTTTCTCTCAAGGCAGTCTGATTAAAAAAAAATTTCAAGGCTTCTTACTTCCAATCGTCGCAGGCGCAATTAAAAACTGGATTTATCCTCATGCAAAGTGATAAGCCTTTGTTTGCACTGTTGAACAGTTTTTGCATAGATGAATTAATTCTATGGTTAATCTTTTTTCCCATCAAGAAAAAAGCAAATTTTCCATTTGTGCAGATTTTCAAAAACAAATGATTCTTCTGTTAGAAAATGGATCCGGTGTATTTACCGGACAGTTTGTCCGCTTTTTCATTAGTTGTAAGGGAAAATAGTACATTTATATTATTCCAATTATTAAATATTGATGTACTAAATTTTGTTAAACTTATTTTTACTACTAATAAAGAAAGCCCCGTAAAATTATTCGATGAATAACAGTTTTGTATCATCATTCCTCTTTGACCATAGACTGTAGGACCTTCTATGGTGAATTGAATGCCCGCATAAGCGAGGTAGAACCTAAGAGTATTTCTATGTTAGTACGTGATAAATATAAATGCCTACATATTTAGCTATTTTCATGCATCCTTTCTACATGTATTTATGTAAATGCGGAAGCATTTATGTTTCTCACTGTTTCACGAGGAAAGCCAGCATTGTGCAACAGTGTTGAACAAAAATTTGTCCCGAGAGTTAAGTAATTCACACGCCAAAGTAAAATGAAACTCCGTGTATATTCTCACGGAAAAGGTAATAGTTACGTAAATTTTTCTATGTATAACGTGTTATATAAATTGTAATTGTTAATGCTATAGTATAATCGTTAATTGTAGAACTTTCATTATTAATTCTAGCAGCTATTTTAACACTAGATCTACCAAGGTGGTCAATGAGACTTGTGCCGAATTTTTAGAAAGTGTTCATGAATTTTCTAACGCTGTTTCTTTTCCAATTTTCTACGTTTAGTTTGAAGACTATGAACGACTGAATCAAACGAGCTTTTTACCTTCTTCGTGTATTTTATTGGGATATATTTATTTGACAACTTTAAAGGTATCGAATTAATCGTCGGTGGATCTAGTGTTAAGAAGAATTTTTTTTACGATTAACTTTTTCGCACATTAAAATTAATGAGGTAGAATACATGATGGAAATGTTAAAAATTTATTTTGACACCATATGAGATACGCGCAGTAATAAAATCAAACGGGTTCGCGAAAAGAATTCTGTAAATGCATTAAAATGCATTTTGACCGAGACACGGACGAGCCTTGGTGTCGGTGAAGGTTAGGTGAGATTTCTTGTTTGGTGTCTGGCGACCCGATTATGTTGCTCGCTGTTTAAAACTTAATTCATCTAGCAAGTTCTTGTTGCTTTTATTATTTTATTCTGTCATGCAACCTCGATGAGAATTTTTCCGCTCGAATTCCTCACCCTGAAAGTACTACGGCAGCCACATATGCCGTTTTTCATGAAAGAAAACCACTGCAATGTGAGACGGGGATACTGTAAAAAGTGTGGAAAAGCTGTTCGTGGAAGGAATTCCTAGATTAACGATTAATGCACTGATATTAACTCCTTTCATTCTTCGCGTTCTTTTCATCTGTCCGACGACCTATCGTTTCTCTTCTCGACTACAGAGAATTTTTATCATTTCTGAAGTTTCAAGATTTCTTACATTACTGCAATACTTATAGAAGCACATTGTGCTTCTTTTTGATCATTTCGAGTGATTTCCTGAATCGTCGTTTAATTTAACATTAATAAGAGATCATTACTGATTATCAACGTTTTGATTAATTTTGTCTTAATAAGATTATGTATCTAATTGATTGAAACAAATTATTTCATGATTTCCGACATTATAAATTTCAATATTTTTAAGTTCTATTGCAACAAGTTCGCTTGAGATTATATTCTTATAACACATATCAACATTTCACGATGTAATTTCTATCCAATACTTTATGCTACAGAGGTCGCAAAAATGTATGATGAACATGATGAGAAGTAAGTAATATATTCGACTCGTCGGATGTGTTTTCTTTCCAGAAAAGCACCGTTGTAACGCGAGTCAAGAATACCGCAAACGGATGGAAAATTTGCTCTTCGAACGTACTCATAATTTATGTATTAATGGATGATAGATTCTTAGTTTTGTACATTCCATTAATTTTTCCAGTCAATTTACGTTTCTCTTTACACTGCTTGTCTATGGTGCATCGTCTATGTGCGTAATCGTGTCGCAAGTGTTATCGGATATCGACTAACTAGCTTTCTTCTTCTGCGGTTTAGTTCTACGAGGCTTGGCCTCACAATAGACTCGGTCAAAAGTCTTTTACGTTCGACCGTACAACTTTCTATTTGATTCCGGAGAAAATAAGCTTGATGTTTTTGTTACAAATAAAAATTACTTTGCAAAATCTACAATTGTCTTACGGATATGTAGCTGCATTAATTAATTAATTAATTTAGATTTATGTTAAAAAAGAAGCTCTTCAAGTTGCACCTTTAGCGCATAAGAATATAAGATATGGTCAAACTCGTTTTGAAGCGACTTTATTAAACCGGTACACGTTTGATTTAAAAAATCATTTTTGATCATACGATCAAATTGCGCACTATTAATTTCGCCCAGCATCGACACATTGACATTAATTTTATCGTTAAGTTACCGGTCTCCTTTCTATGTTATTTAACCATATGGTATATACGGTCAACGTAGCTCAGCAGGATTTTTGCAACCATGTTTTTTGTTGCATCGATGTGGAGAGAAAGGAATCGTTCGAGCAAGCAGGATCTGTTGTATCGAAGGTAGCATAGCATTTTAATACTCTATAACCAAGAATTCCTCGTGGGCGCGACATACGGCGATAATAATGCCGTTTTAAATACACATGGAAACGTAGAAAACTTTCATCGACATACAAATTTTCATTGCTAATAATTTATGGAGATAATTTTGCAATAATTATTTGCTACTAAATGTAGCATTTTTACTTAATTTTTTATCTATAAATTTACGTTTTAATGCCAATATCTTGTGCTTGTTTGAAGAACAGATCGGAAAAAGTCTCTTCGACGCTTTCTCCGGGATATATTAGAAAGTAAAGTCTGTAAGACCGTAGCTAAAAACTACAAATAGGTTTAAATATATCCTATAAATTTCTCGTTAAACAATTTCTGAAACGTTATTTAATTACATCTATTTTTCTTCTACTTTAAATTCGAGAAATTCTACATTTTTACATGAAATATGTTTATAGAATTTAAAAATGAGCATGAAATATCTTACCAACTCCTATCCACAGGCACAGTGCCATAATAAGGACGATCGACCTGACAAACATTGCGCTACATTGGTCTACGGCACATTAAGCATCAATTTAACACCATTCGATTCGCCGATACGGCTGTCGATGTCGATTCCAATCGACTTACGATGCTATCCTCCAGCCACTGGAATAGTCAGTTTCGTCGATGACATCTATCAAGTTTCACACAACGATTACTTATTTCTATATGAACACATCTGTCCTTCGTTCCACTAAAAACACATTCGTAATTTCTTCTAAAAGAATCTCTCATATTCTTCATAATCGATGTTTCTCACCAACTTCAAACAATCCAGAATCCACGAACACGTCATTCGAAGTCTAAAAATCACAACTTTCACAAATCCTCTTTATACCTTCTTCGTGATCTATCCTCAAACCTCTACTTCCAAAGTGGCACTCCAAGATGAACCATCGAACAAAGACTATTCATTTAACGGAAGAAAACGGCACCAGTCTTTGTCTGAGATTTCGAAGCCGAACAAGACGTATCTACCGACCGGTCGGAGCACGCAAAGTAGCCGTCGACTTTCTCTCGAGTCAGATAATTAACCGGCACAGGTTTTTAGAGCGACGACGCTCTGCGGCGAAACACTTATTACGAATGCACCGTTTGCAGCTGTCGGACCGTCACTTAGACGCGTTTCGAAATTCCAACTGAATTTGTCGCGCCAGATCGCCGTGATCCGCTTTGAAATCGCTTTCAAAGGCATCACGAGATTCTTACCCCTGCTACCAAACCACATACGTCAATGTCAATCGATTAAAGATCACTGATTCTCACTTCGATCGATGGTAACTGCAACGAAATGGAATTTTAGGGCACCGTGTCGATGATAAATTCGCAATAATGATTAAAGTGCATCGTATAATAAAATTCGGAGAACGTTTGATCTCTCTTGAGGAGCGCGACGACACCGCGTCCTCGGAGGAAGCGGTGGCTCTACGTGCGTCGCGACGCGATCTGTTCACGATGATCCACGGGAACTGGCAGCGCCGCCATGACTGCTGTGGCAGCCATGCCGATAAAACTGAAAGAATATCAACCAATGGCGTAGAATTTCGATCTATAGGATCTACTAGCTGAAAGTTCCCGTGCTTCGCTATGGTTTAATCGAAACTAAAAAAAAAAACCTTAAAATTTTGAATTTTGAAAAATCCTTTCTTAGTGGATGCTTATACCCTAGAAGGAACGCTCATGCAAAATTTCAAGTTTCTAGATCAAGCAGTTTCGGCTCTGCGTTGATGAATTTGGCCCATACTTTAACCCCCCAAAACCCCCCTTAAAATTTCGAATTTTTCAAAACCCTTTCTGAGTGAGCACCTAAGACCCAAGGAGAAGGTATGTTCCAAATTTCATTGCAATCCGTTCTGTGGTTTTTGAGATTTCGTGATGAGTGAGTGATTGAGTGAGTCAGTCAGTGGTATTTGAGCTTTATATATAAAATAATACTGTCAGGTTTACTTTTAAATTTATTAACAATTTCTGGAGTGTCTATTTAGAAAGTTTTGTAGTGCTGTGCAATTGTTGATCACCCAGATTTGTTTGGAGGATTTGGTTGAGGATTATGGAAGTGTCTTTGAGATGAGATTGTAGAAATCGGTGAAAATGGAAGATTGTTACTTTGATCTATAATTTCATTGTAATTTGTGTCGTTTGTCATTTGGGTTTTTGGGAAGGACATGAAGTATTTTGTTGAGACTTCTGTGCTTGGATGAGTTTTTTTCCTAATGATATTAAATTCTACGCCGCTGATGTCTTGGCAGTTCTGTAGAATGTGAAGAAACGCCATTGGTTATCTTGCCTATAGATACTTGGAAATATTTATGTTCTATGTGTATAGAAAATAATTGCTTGATTGCAATTCGTTCCTTTTACCGAACAATTCTTTCTGCATTATTCTGAAGTTTTGTGGATCTTTCAATGATCATTGCAACGTGAAATTTCGTAAAATCATAGATACTTTTATAAATGTACATTGAACATTTTCATACCATGATTCAGATTCCTTAAAATGATCTTAACATTTTAAGTTGATTTTTTGGTATTATAAAATTGAATTTTTTGAAACAAATATTTATTAGACTTTTGCATGAAATTTTTCAAGTTTTTCGTATTGGGAAATTCTAATAGTTTTACCGTTCGACACGAATATAGTAATTGTGCAGCTAATCAAATCTATAAAAGAATCTATGTTTTGTTTCATATATCAGATTATATTAATTGTAACCTCGTTTGGATGTTGAAGTTTCAAAATTGAACGGTATCTTTGTGGTTTTGTTATTGTGATGGACGTCAATAAAACACGACAGAAATACAAACATTTCACTAGCCTGTGCTTCTCAATAATGGGGCAGAGACGGTTCAGAATATCGGTAATTAATTACACGATCAATTATAATTTGATTTAAGAAATATTTCAACAAGCAACCTTGTTTCTATCAATATCCTGTTAAATAAAATAATCATACTTCGTTCATTTATTTACCAATACCGAATTTATAATTTTCCTGGCTCGTTAGTCATTGGGTAATTTATTAATAATCACTTTGAGATGGGCGCTCTTATCGCTTCTCCGGAAGCAGGCGATGCATCATCTAACGTCATGCCACGAATGAAAAATTGTCCTCTAATTTCTGATGCCGATCGATCTAAATATTTCGTTTCTTCGACATCGGAGAGAGGAGTGATTAATCGATCATCCCTGATATCAGTCACGAATTTGAATTCAGTCAGTAGCACAGATGAAGATTTTTACAATCGAATGATATCAGTTGAAAGCAATGCTCTTGCAAATAATGATTCTACGTTGAAACTGGATAATTGTTGCTTCCCTTACTACAGGTTGTTAATATTTTGAGATCAATTTACAAGGAACAATTCTTGACATGAATTAATTCTTTTCTAATGCTAATATAAATGTTTCTTTAACACTACATTTACGGAGTCAATTTGACTCATTAATAATTGAATTACTATAGTTATATAATATATTTGTTGGTTAATTTTTTAATTATAAATCTTTCATTTGAATTGAATTGGAACTATTTTCTTTACAAAAAATTTCATTTTTCTTGTATGAGTCTAATTGGCTTACATTAGAAAAATTGGTATATCAACATCCGTAAATGTAGTGTTAAATATTTTTATTTCATTGCAAAGCACTTCTAATTAATTACGACACTATGTTTGAATAATCCATAAAGAAATTATATTAGGTGTATATAATAGAAAATTCTTAACAGAAGCAGTAAGAGTAGCGGCGGATTTCCAGATGCTGTTTTAGTGAAGGATGTAGGTATATCATGTACACTGTCAAATGAACATGGAAACAGTCACGACGTGTCTATTTCCGCAATTGAAAATTACCTGATGAAACAGCTCAAGAGGGAATACAATGATCTCGCAAATATTACTAATAAAATAAGTTCATATACCAAAGACATAATTAATCATTTGTCTCGAAAAGATCGAAGGAAAAATAGGCCGGTTGAAAAACTGGTATGGCGTTTTTCATCATTCTTTGCCATATTCTTTCTCCTAATTTAATTCCCCGAAATCTTATTTCTGCTAATTTAATTCCCAGTATAATTTTTCATTTAAAAAATGTGCATCTCTGTGCAAAAGGTATACTTAACTTCGGAAAGCATTTTAGCAGAATTATTGCGTTAAGACGGACAGCTCAAAGTAAACTAAAGCATTCTTTGCGGCTATACCTTCTTTTTCTCGTTTCTTGGTTGCGCAAGAAGAGGTACTTCGAGAATGTCTCTGTTGCATTTGTGAAATTAATTGCAGTATTTCATTGCGTTCACTGTGCATAGGTATCTTCCAACCGCGTTTTGGCGACGCAATATATGGATGATAAAGGCAATCTCTGTTTAAAATTACGACTTCTCGCTGAAGCAGCGACACAATATTCGCCACGACAAATTGCTGCGAAATCTGGTAATGCGAAATCACATCGGAGATGTGCCGCAGAAGAATTGCACAGCGATTGTAATTATCGTACCTTATACTTACTACTGTAATAAAAGAATAATTGCTTCTGATTTTATTTGTTTTTTTGTCATGCTTATAATCGTGTACAGTGGAACAGATAGAATTTCAAAAGCAAAGGATATCACAGAATAAGAATTCAAGAACAAGGCACGAAAGATGTATTCAGACAACATTTGTGAAGGGAAAGGAGGAAACTATAAATATAACAAAATGTAGTGCAACATCTATTTGTGATTATTTAACGATGAAAAAAAAGAAATCGTCAAATGAAATGTTTAAACAAGTGCTATCGTGCTCTACTTGCCTGAAAACTGAACAAAAATCTGACAAACATTGTAGCAATAGTAAAGAAGAAAAGAATATTTTAAGAAAATGTAGTCCAGTAATATTTACAAATTGGCGAGAAATTTCAAAAGCAAAAAGACAGAAGAAGAAAATGTCTGGAAGTTCTGATGAACGACTTACGGTTTGTTAAATATTCTTAAATTAATACATTCTTGCGTTTAAGAGAATCGTCAATTATAAGTATAAAAGTAACATGTTTGAATGATTAATTTTTTCATGAGACTAAAGAAATGCAGAAGATGTGAAAAGCCATTTTTTAAAGTATAGTATCATTTTATAATGTTACAGATAAAAGAAATAGATGCATCCCAAGATACGAACACAAATTTTCCTTCTCAACAAAGATTAAATGACTGTAATACAAAATTCCATACCGTTAACATTCGTATTGTAAATCAGAAGCGAAGAAATAAGTAAAGATTATTGTAATTAGCTCTTTTTACTTTTTTTAATATTATATATCGATATACATTTTTAAAAAATATAAAAATTAATGTTCGCCCAATTCCTTGTTGGTAATTCTTACGTTTCTTTTATTACTATTGCTTTTCCTTTTTCTTCAAAAGATTTAAACCTTCAAGAACCATCTTTCAAATTTTAGTTCTATTAATGTCGATAGTTGTCGACAGTATCGTTCGATACTTGTCGAGCGTGATATCTGAGCTGTGCAATAATATAATAATATGTGCGTTAAATTTCACAAATACGAAGTGTTAACGAAATAATATTATGTCTTCTTAAACGAATTTTTATTATTGCGAAAGTTTAATGCATTTTAGTCATTCACAGTATTACTTTTTGTGACAAACAGTTTAGTTTCACCGTGGATAGGTTATGTTTTGTGAAAATAGGTTAGGAATGTTTTTATTCGAAAGGAAATTTATATAAATGTATTTAAGTTGCACGGATCTAGTCAATTTCTTGCGAAAAATTAGCAGAATATAAAAAAAAATTAATCATGATTCCCGGGTGGTGTGATCAGGGTAGAATGTGGAATAATATACAGATAGGTGATGAAGATTTTATGATTTGTGTTTTTAAAAAGAACGGCAAGTTTGAAGTTTCCTTAACTAACCTTATTGAAATATGGGTGGAAACGTTAACGGAAGAAATTATTTTACAGAAATGCCGGGTAATTAGTTTTTCTTTTAATTTTCTTTTCTATTTACTTTATCAACAAATGTTCAAGCAGTTTTGGTTACTTTCTCTTTCCTGGTAGTATATGCATGCATATAGTTCAATGTTTTAATTCTAGAAGTTAAATCCACTTTTAAATATCGAAGCTTTCAATTACAATGATGTTGTGACAAACATATTAAGTAACATATCAAAATATGTTACTGAAGCATCTATGGAAGAAATAAAATTACATATTAATATAGAGGGGGGTGTTATGAAATTTGCCTTAAACTTGTCGAAAGGCACACCGCAACATTTTTGGAAAATAGTAACTAAGCCTTTGTGTTTGTCTTCTATGGAACTCATTCGTCAGCATAAACTTCTGTTAGATTTAGTGAAAAAAAAAGA
The DNA here is from genome assembly GCA_910591515.1 of Cerceris rybyensis. Lineage (NCBI taxonomy): Eukaryota > Metazoa > Arthropoda > Insecta > Hymenoptera > Crabronidae > Cerceris > Cerceris rybyensis. Next base: position 22,595,221 of record OU342790.1, read on the forward strand.
TGAAGAAATTGCTGAGTACAAAGCAGAAGGTGCTGAATTAATAAGAAGTATGTCTCTCTTTGACACAAGAAATAGCACAAATTTTTAATTTGACAAGAGACTAATATTTAATTTGTCAATGCAGAAAACATTGAGACAGAAACTTTCAATGAAAGTCATTTAAAAGTAAATACCACTTTACCTGATTCCAATGATTACATGAATGCCTTTCAAGGAATGATACATTTTTACAACACATTAAATTTGGACCATTTAGAAAAACGTGATGAAGCAACTCTCAAACATCTAAGGTACAACAGGACACAAATTATTGCATTCTATTTCTGAAGAAGACTTACAATGATTACATTGCTTATTACATCTACAGTAATTGTAACAATGATAGCACAGAAGAGCTACAGCAAAGTATATCTGGTCACAATAAAACCCATAATAATGCCAAGAACAATGGTGATTCTGTGTCTCCAAAGATAACAGCCTCAAAATCAGAGGAAAAGGAGAAAAGTACAAGTAGTCCCAATAAAAAACTTGCTACTAATAAGATAAAACCAACAAACATGGTGTACAAGCATCCAAAAAAGCTAAAAAAGAGTGCCACCGATTTTATACTGTAAAACAGTGTAAAAATTCAAAACATTTACGTATTATTTTAGAACAAGAATTGTACATAGCGAATTTTACATGATGAATTTACGTATTTTATACAGAAATTATGAAATATAATTGAATTTCTCAAAAATACAGATATCCTTTCTTCAGTATCCCAAAAGAAAAGCATGTAAATAGAAAGTTTCCATACTTTCGACTTTCTCCTTTCTCCATATTCCACATTACCTTTTCGCATTGTTTCTATTATACGTTTATCATTATCAACAACAAATTCAAAACCTGACAAAATATTTTCATGTAATGACAGAAATGGATTCTGTACAAATTTATTCGTGTATAATGTTAAATAAAAAAAAAAAACGGGCTCGTCCGGGATTTGAACCCGGGACCTCTCGCACCCTAAGCGAGAATCATACCCCTAGACCAACGAGCCGTTATATGAAAGGTTTCTTTCCTGGAAACTTTCATAGTAATGGCGCCAGCGTGATCTGCGTCGTGTTATCATTCTCATTACTTTATGATAATTTCTCATGTGTCATATGTGCAAGATGGCGGAACGTGGCCAGCAAGACTTTAATAGAAGTGCGTTGACGATTCGGCGTGAACGGGTAATTGCCGTAAACTATAAAATTCCAATTAGTGTGCTTTTCAAGTATCCTTTCGGAAGAATCACAACTACCGTTATGTCGAGATTCTTACACGAGTTTTGCACGACATAGGTTTGGTATACGGGACAACGTGCGGAAAAGATTCCCGGAGGATTAATCGGTCTCGTCGGTGATGATTGTACGAGTTTAGATCTTTCCTACAACGAATTAACATCCATTACAGGTGTCAGAGATTTTCTGAAGTTGCAAGAGTTAATACTTGACAATAATAAACTAAGAGATCTTAAAACACTACCTCGCATACCAACTCTTACTACTCTCAGTTTAAACAATAACAAGGTTGGTTTTCATTTGTTTTTATTATTTTACGAAAAGAAATGATGTGTGTAATATAAATCAATCCTAAAAAAAGTGCGGTGTGAATAAAACGTTATTTATTAAATACTCTCATGGAAGGGAAACTTTGCAATAAAGAAATAAATCGATTTGTGTGTGCATTAATAAGAAACATTTTTTAAATTAAAAATTCTCTAATCCGGTTTTTAATGCGTAGTACATGTATTAAAGAGTAGTTTTAAATCTTCGTGTTCTAGATAGGAATTCATTAATTTACGTGCATATGCCGGATAATTGTTATCGTGAACAAAACAAGTTAACTACTGTTATGTCTATAGAAGTTCCGTATTTTTAAAATTAATATGCCGATAACATTCGAACAAAGTTTGAAATGGTTCGTCAATTTTTGACCGTGAAATTAATTTTCATGACTAACGAAATTCATAAGTAGAAAGACTTCCGCATATTATTTTAACTGTAATTAAAATTCTAAACGTATACTAAAACCTTTTTTTCGTAGACATCTTATGTCATAGAAACGAAAATAGATTCAAGCTGATACTAACAGATATTGTTCATTTCATTCATTTCAATGCTAAAAATTAAATTCTTTACCACTTTCCAATTATTGCATGGATTTGCTTAATTTTCAAATGAACATTCGTGTTGGCCCAGGAACTGTTGCAATATCAATATGCAATTATTTTACATCAATATGTAACAATATTAATCTTTACGTATTAATGTACTAACAACGAATTATAAAGATTACTATTTCTAATTAACATGTAATTAACACAATTGAGTATGTAAACGTCTATCAGCATTGAATCGGGTTATAGAATTGAATTTATTACAATTTTTTATGTCTTAAAAACTTAATACAAAGAGACATTTCTCCCATTGCAAAGAATAAAAAATTAATAATACATGTAAAAATATTTCAAGTTTTATTTAGCGAAAAATAATACGTATCTATAAGGTTTCTAAGTGTAGGAGTAATAAATTATCGCAGTTAGCAATATTCTTCATTTTATAATGTGTAATATCAGATCACGATTGGAACCATTTTTACATTAAATTCTTCAGCTATCAGACATAGAAGGTGCTCTGAAAAAGATCCAAGAATGTTGCCCAAACGTGGAATATGTCAGTCTTCTTGGAAATCCAGGATGTCCCGATCAATTAACGAATCCAACGTCCACAGATGATGATGATTACGAGCGTTACAGACTCTACGCGATTTACATTTTACCCTCAACCCTTCGTTTCCTCGATTCACGACGTGTAACTAATGAGGAAAGAAAGGACGCCGAAAGACGAGGAAAATATTCGAGGACTGTGAAACTTGTCCCAGAATTATCGTCAAAACTTGTCGCCGATCAAATAGCAGACGAATTGGACGATATATTTTGCAATGTCAATTACACGCCTCTGCCCAGATCGATACGTGATCCCCATGATCACAAAGGTAGAATTTTTATTGGCGAATTAGTTTCTTTAAAACAAGAATTACAGTTTATAATTTAAAAATAATAATCTACACGAATCTGATATAATAATATGCTATGATGTAATAATAATTAAAAGTAATTTAATTGACATGATTAAATTGTTGAGAGAGAATTTACAGATATAAAAAGAGATTTAAAAGTCTTATTGGATTCTACATTATTTTTTGTTATATTCAGGAGCATTTGGAAAATGTAAGTACCGATATTCAGGAAAGAATTCCGAGGGTAATCGATTTATCTCGAACAACGATCTTTAGCTGTGGACCGCAGAAGTTGAAATACCTTTAACTGTAAGTTTTATAATTGTGCTTCTTAAACATGATGAAAACAATCGTCAGGCTCGTAGGACTACTTTCTTAAAGTGAACCGTAGACATTAATTGAATGTATTCTCAAAGCGACGTTCATTTGGCACAAAGGTCTCATATACGCGCCTGACGTAATTTTGTTTGACTTACTGCCTTTGAATTTCTATTTTTTTTTACTTAACAAAGTATACATGTATTCACACAACGATTAAACGTATAAAACTTTTATTATCATGTACACCGAGGAGTGACACATAAATAGATATCGGATTAAACCTTATTCAAACATCGAATACTACGATCTGGACATTATATGAAATAGAAAAAAAAAAGAATTTTCAATTTCATTAGTATTATTGGTCCTTAACGTACACAAAACACAGTACCACAACGATACATCTCTACGCGCAACAAATTCATCACCTTGACGATACTCATACAACCGACAAACAGAAATTTCTGTAATACGCAATCACAATTTCCTCAATCATTTTTCAAACACATGCCTGTTTTAATGTACGTTGTCACGCACCATTCGAATCTCTACGAAACGTACGTCAAAGGCAGTTTTTTTTATAGTTTCCATTGTTAACCCTGTATTTAGGAAGAACCTTACGAATAAAAGTACACGATTTACGATCTTACTATACTATACGCCTATATATAATAACCGGAGACTCGTCATTGTATAATTAGTTAAGTACGAATATACCAGCTCAGCCTTGTTCCGATTTGTTCCGAAATCAAAGTATTATTACCCGTGGGCTGAAATTCTTGAAAGAAAAATCGTTTACATTAGGGATATCGTTGTTGTCTCGTGTTCGATTTATCACGTTTAAGTGTAATTGTTTTATCCCTTGATTTATTTTCTGCCGCTGAATGAAACGCTTAGGTCGCTTTCATGAATTTCAGACTTGGTAATAAGAAAGTTCATACGAAGCCCTGAGGCCTAATCATATGTATAATTCTATATGCATGTATAAATATAACGTTTATTATATGAATGTATTTATATATACTGGGAATTGGTAATATTTAATTTCTTAAATACACCATTCCATGGGTCTGGTAATCCTTAACTTGCGAAACTGTTAAGTGTTATTGTACACTCTGGAAGCATCTTTCTCTCCAAGAAAGGAAAGTGTCCACAAGGTTGGTCGCCGTGTTCCAAATGTTAAAATGTTTTTTTTTTTTTAATTTTTATAATTCTGTTATGAAATTCGACATAATACCTACTGAAGTGAATTTTGTATTGTTTGCACGTCCTTATGAATGCGTTATGTCGAAGGTTGAAAGTTTTACTTTTTATACTTGACGCGGATTTCGAAATTAAGTTTAATGGATTTTGCCGTATTGTTATTTTCTAATTTTGGTTATTTTAATGAACTCGAATTTTAGTGAGTTGTACATTTGGAACGGCACCATTACATAAACGGTATACGTTCGTTTCGTGAAATTATTAATATACTTGGCCGCAAAGAATACATATGTACGAATGTTAAGTTACTCATACTCATTGTCATCTCGCCTCGCATTTGGACGGGTGCTCTCTTAAGAAATTATCATTCACGTACTATCATAAACTTATTCGAGAAGAACAAATAATTCTCCACGGTATTGCACGGATATTTGCGCGAGTAACCCTCAACATCGACGCTTCGATCGTTCAAGACTTTTCACTTTGCTGTAATAAACATCAAGAGAACAAAGAATACTTAAAATGGGAAAGGATGAAATCAAAGATGAAGAAGATGTACAAAAAAGAATCAGTTCAGGGTAAATATACGTTATGCAAATTTTCGTTCGGAAAAGAAATAGAAACATTTTAATAATTAAACACCAAACTTTATCACACGATGGGAAAGGAGGAGGAAACTTCTAAGTGGAAATGAATAAGAGTTACATTAACGTCTTACAAATTATAAGTAAGAATTAATTTAAAAAGTGAAGATTCACTTTTGAAACTTCTTCGATAAGGAGATCTCATGATAAGTGTGACATTTTCGCGACACGATTTCTTTTCGTATCTAGATTGTAGAGGATTTTTGAAAATTTCGACTGTGCCCGAGACAGGATTTGACGAATCTACGTCATTCCTAAAGGCACTAATTCGCGTTTCGAAAATCGCGCTTCGAAACAATCCATCGTGTGGCATTTCTTTCATTTAGCCACGTATTTACAGTAAACTAAACCGAAGCGTTTCGTGCTTCGTTAATAAAATCGGCGACCCTCAGGGTCTACGATGGAACTTCAATTAATTACGAGAAAAAAAGGTCAGTGAAACATCTGCGAGTTTATGAGCCATTGTTTTTCCCGTGATTATGTAGATTTGGCCTTAATGTTACGGCACCTTCAACCCAAAAGTTAGGCCTTTCCAGCATACTTTGCCAGAGCGATAATTCGCGACCGCTGGCATCCATCCAGTCTACTGGTTTTCCATAATGTTTTCCTAAAATTTTAACTCATTATTGTTGTGTTCTTTGTTTCATTGAAATCTCGAAGAAGAAAAAGAAGAAAAGTTCTCGTGAAATTATTAATAATTTTCCAAACATTGATGTTGGAATAAAATATTTAATTTCATGCAAGTTATTTTTATAGCGATATTTATTGTGTATAATAAGATATAGAATAAAATTTAATATAAAATTTGTATCTATAGTAGAAAATTGAAAGAAGCCAATGTTGCAATTTTTGTTTAGAATATACATACCAGTTCCAAGATTAAATCGAACTCCACCTAAAAATTCATTGCTAGCGATACGATCGTGATCCCATACTGTTAATTCTAGTCCACGTTCTGCTAATTCTTGGAGGCTCACGTCTTTATAGATAAAGGTATGACCCCATACTGGCGAACCTCCAGATCGGCGAACAACCCCGGTTTTTTGCTTTCCTGACCGGCCTTTGTCCGGGAGTAAGTAACTGAAACAATTAATATCGTTACGTGTTACGAACATTATATTTTTATTTTCGCAGGTTTTTTCGTTTCAAATATTATTGAAAATAAATAATAATATTCGAAATTACTGTCAGTTTAACACTAGATCTACGGTCGCTAAATCTGGTAGGTTGAAATATATTAAATATGTACCTTGCAGAAAAATGAATCTACTGGTAAAAAATATAATCAGTTAAGTAATTTGTATATTGTAAGACACACTTGAAATATTTACTGTACTATCTTTGAATCAATTTGAAAAGAATTTTTTTTTAAATAGGAACCCGTCAATTTGACGGCAGTCGTAGATCTAGTGTTAAAAATGTAGAAGACTTGTCGTACTTTACGTTTTTAACACTAGAACTACCAAGCAAGTCAAAGTGACTTGTTTTCAATTTTTGCAAAACTTCTCCAAGTCCGTAGGAGAGACATAGAGAAGATATTCTACGTTGATTTTATAAAATATAAATTACCAAATCAATCGTCTTTTCTACCTCTTAATTTCTCTGTTTTCGAACTACTTATTTAATATATTGAAATATAATAGAATTGATGCCGGTTGTTCTAGTGTTATGAAAGAACTTTCTTTGCTTTTCTGCCAAAAGAATAGTACCTTTTACAGAATGGATCGCACGTTCCGGAATTCTTTGCTCTTGTTTGCAAGTTTCTGGCTTCCTTTACGAGCACGTGCAATGCACCACGACTCCAATTTTTCCTCGATTTAGAAGCACCACGATGATCGGATCCCATTTCGCGTTCTTGTTGTTGTGCTGGATCGGGCGGAACGAATTTTAAGCCAACTATCACTTCACCTTTGTATGCGATAGGATCATCGAATGGTTCCGTCTGTAAATTATGATAATTACGATTTGATGAATAATTCAATCCGTGATCAACGTACAGAATTTGATCTGCCAAGTTTTTTTTTAATGTTATCTGAAGGAATAACATTTTATGTCGTTGGATATAATACTCGTAACCAATATAATGAATTTCTTGTTGCAATCAAAAGTTACATTTTTTAAATAATGCACTATAATCAAATTATACTTTAAATACAATTTAAGAAAGAATACTACCTAATTTATGCAGTATAGTTTATAATAAGAAAGCGAATAAAGTTTCTATTCGTTCTGTTTTATAGAAGAATTGTTTTCTTCGAATTTCAAACTGTAATTTTGTTATTAAATTATTGCTTCAATTAAAAGACTATTAATGATACTACAAAATAGTTAAAAACGTACAAGTTCAATTATTTTCCAAATGGCACATCGCAACGAATGCAGTGTAAGAAAAAACGCCATTATTTCAACGTGCAATTGTGATTCTAATGGCACATTTAAGAAATCTCATCCATTCATGCTGATGTTTTACCAAAAGTACAAGACTCTACTGACACAATCGTTAAAATACAAATATATCTAATTGTAATTTAGCAGAATCGTGCATTGATGCTTCTATTTTGCAGTCATATCAAAATAAAGAAACGAGAAAAAAAAACGCATAGTTCTATCATCGAGAATAATGAAAGCTCTACGCAGACTTACTTTCTTCCGAGACATTAGCGCGCATTCTTATTTCTAAAATTGGCAAGAATAATATTTTTCGCTTACAATAGAACACAAACTTACTCTCTCTTGAAGTGGATACCATCTTGGCGTAGGATCGTCGAAAATCTTATTCTCCAGGGGCATCCGTACTTCTCCAAGGAAATCGTTGCGGCCGAACATATCTGAATGCCAGACAGTCAGCCACAGTGTTCTGGTTTCCAAACCGCTCAGGCTCATATGAAACTGAAATGCCGTTGATGGCGAACCATCGAATACTCTAATTCTCATGCAGGACACAACCAGGGACGAGCAGAAAATTTCGGTAATTGAGAAAATAGTTTACCTTGAGGGTTTCGTTAAATTCAGGATTGAGCGTGTGTTTCTTTACTTTCGTCTTCCGTTTGCCACTTTTCGACTTGTCCGGTAGCAAGTATACCTTCACGTATCTATTAAAATGATTTCAAGTCAAATGAAGAGTTTCACATTGTCCTTTATATCAAAACGCATTACAATCTTTTAACACTAGATCTACGGATGATTAATTTAATACATTTAAAATTGACAAATAAATATATTTAAATGAAATAAATCAAGTAATGTCATGTGATAACAGCCTTCAAGATAGGCGTAAATAAGTGAAATAGAAACAGTGTTAGAAATTTCAGGAATATTTTCAAAAAATTCAGTTTGATTACTTTGGTAGATTTAGTGTTAAGAGTGATGTGAGAAAATTTGGAAGTAATTGTATTTAGCTGAGTGATTAAAAAATAATGAAACATGAAGCAATGTTCGAGTGCTGAAAGATGATTGAGGAGAAGTGAACATTTGACAATTAAGAAGAAAATGTACTAACGTGTAAATTGCTCCTACAAATTGGCAATAACTAATTGCAAGTAATAGAACGATTAGTATTATGAAAATGTTTATATATTCGATATTGCAAAGCTGATGGTATTGCATGTTTTGAATAATTCAAGTACAACTTACGGATCAGAACGTTTCCGCTTTACGTCAACCGGTGCGAGGTTTTTGCATTTTGTTACGTGCACCTCGAAAGTCAGATGCTTGTAATCGTATTGCAAAGCGAATTCAACTTCTCCAGTTACAACTACCGAACGGCAGCATCGTCCTTCTCCAGCACCGCTATAAACTGACGCCATTGAATCTGATCGTGCCTAAATAAAGACATACAAATCATGGATTATCTCAAGAGACTGCAAATTTTCATTTTCCGTTTCTTGCCCTCTGATATTTTATTTCAGTTTTTGTTGCAATCATTTGAAGTGAAAAATTTGATTTACTTATTTGATGATTTATTTAAAAATTATGACGTTGGGGCATACTCCATTCAGAGTTGCGGGTTGATTAATATAATTATATCGATGAAAGCTGGTTAAAATCTACATTTAGAATGCTATCAAAAGGTCTCAAATTAGAGTCCAAATCAATTTTGATATACAAGGTGAGCCACAAGTCCTCAGGCAATTTCAAAAGCTAATTAAATGCTAGTGATTATTAAAATGAAAAGTTCATGAGTTCCTCAATGATTCACTTTTAATCAGCTTTTGACCCCTTGCCGTACAATAACGAGCGTAACTCGTGATGCGATAAATGGAATAGTCTCTTTGGAACTGTTCCAAAAATTGTTAAATTGAAAATATCAATGGGTCACAATGAATTAATAATTAATTCTATACTATTCACTATTGCGTAAAGTCATATGCTATATCCGAAATTAAGGATAGATTGTCGTTTCAGCAATTAATTCAGAATTGTTGCGCATTCATTGTCAGTCACGAAAGAAATGGTACGGCAAGGGGTTAAAATCAGCTAGGTATATACTTATGAGCCATCCTCTATATTTGCTTTGCAATACCTACTTCCTTAATGATATTCTGTATACGAAAAATATAAGATGCACTTACTCCAAGACTCGATAAAGATGCACGAGTCGCAAGATGTCCGGAATGCAATCCAGGATCCATGTCATCTACATCAATCATCGTATGACTAGAACCTGCTCGTGATCCTGCACCAATAATTGGTGTGCTGCATGCTTCCGACAAGCTGCTGCCATCATCTTCAATACAAAAAGTAACACACGTCATTAAGTACATTCAAGCCTGTTATAGGAGAGAAACATCACATTCTAGTATACAGGAAGACAGTAAAATTACAGACAAATGTATAATATATCGAGCAGATCATCAAAATATATTTCTAACTTTATGAATATTTAACGCTAGAACTAAATACCAAGCGAGTCAAAATGACTCGTTTCTAATTTTTTCCAAAAGTTTATGGGGCAGTCATAAGGCAGATATTCTATGATCGTATTATAAAATACAGTTTATATTATCGATCCTCTTTTCCACCTCTTGATTTTTCTTTTCTCAAAGTACGTTTTTAATGTATTGAAATATAATAAATTTAACGGCGGTAGTTCTAGTTTTAACACTAAACGTACCAAGCGGGGTCAAATGACTACTTTCAAAATTTACTTTTAACCCTTTGAGGACGACGGGCGAATATATGCGCCCTGAGAAAAAATTGGTTATAGTTTGTGGATGCATATATAAACGGTTAGAGTTGAAAAATTAAAATATAATCGTTGAAATATTATTTTACAAAGAGTAAATTTCAACTTGTATACATTAACAGACTTTCTTTCCGATGAAAAAGTGTTTTTTCATCGCTAAATAATTGATTGTTTCTCCATATTCAAAAATGCCTCCGTCCGCAAAGGGTTAAAATAGTATATTCAGCCTAATTTTTTAACTAATCTGACTTTCTACAAATTATTGTCTTATCAGATGATTATATTTCTCGCTTTTTTATTTTTCTTTTAATTTATTTTTTATCGAGAAAAATTCTTTGCATACCTTACGTACCACGAGGGTTCAATTACGACTCCTTATGGTAAGAATAGGTATATGCAAAACACCGGTACGATTAGTGTTAAAGAAGTTGCTTCCAAACTTCAAGGATAAATTGGAAACAAAATTCATTTAAAAAAATCGAACGAACTATTTTCAATATCAGAATCGCTTCTCGAAGATTTTCGCTGGTTGTCCTTTATCTGGCATTTAGGGAAAATGGTTGGAACAGGGGATAAATCTTGAACGTTTTCAGAATCTTCTTCAATAATTTCAGTTATCGTTTTTTCACTTTTCTTTCTTTCTTTACTGGAAATGATCGGTAAATTTCCAATCACGCGTTTGATACTATTTAAACCAGTGCTTGACGAGGCTCCTTTTTTTGTCGAATCAACGCAGCTAGATATCGATACACTTTCCTCCAATTCCTTCGTTTCTACGTACTCCATTTGAGAGTCATTCGTCATACATTTATCACCATTTGCTACAGCTTTTCCATTTTTCACGGAATCGTTCACAGCGTCCTGTACAAGTTCCGTTTTCTCATTTGCTTCGAAATCGTCCACCTGATCGATTTGTGAATTTTCATCGGTTGCTCGTAAAATTACTTCTCTCGTCGGCTCGTCTTCGCAATAACCGTTGAATTCCACGCTTAAAGTGGAATGCGCTCGTTTCTTAGAATAGCAAGAAGTGCAACAACACTCCAGGAACCAGTTGGAAGTCAAACGTTGCGCCACTTCGGTGACACTCCAAAGAGGACGATTTGGCACGTTGAAAGTTGAATAATGAGTACCCTTAGTCATCTTTTCGTCTATTCCTCTCCTCCAGTTCGCGGTACTTGAGACACGTTGAGGATCGTTAATTTAGTTGTCTGCTTTTTCGCAATATTATTCAGGCCAAAGGGACTATCTTACAGTTCTACGAACTTCAGACTTTCCCCAGCTTGTTTCATGGAATTTCGAAGTTCTTTGAATTAACTTTGAAGTACATACTTCTGTACTTGCAGTAGAATTAATTTATATCCTATATACAGTTTTAATAAAAGTACTTAATACTTTATATGTGTTTTTAATAGAAGAATATTTATGCTAGATATCTTTAATGTAAACTCATTCATTAGTACAATTAATCACAGAGTAATTGACGTAATTAATGATTAATGTACAATCACAATATAATTTTCTAGGAGTATGGAATATAATTTGTAATCTTCAACTTCGTTAATTTTTGCATAACATCATGTCCATGGAGTATCAGGTTTTTACGACAGTAGTTTGTTGTAATTCGTTTCCCCCTTCGTCTTCCTTAATGTTTCACTTAATTGTGCACGTAAGCACGTCGAAAAAGATGCAAACCGAAGCAAAACGTTCGTTATACTAACGACTTTTATTTCTTTCATGATTGTCGGTAGCAATCTACAAAAGAGGAAGGGGCGAGAGTAACGATAAAACTGATTTTTACTTCCTGTCTTCTGGGACAACTAACATGGCAGCTCTCACGTTCAAGGTTTCGAATGTGACAAACGATATGATAAAAAATGATACTGACAATGAGACCTTGTATGAAAATTCAAACTAAAACACAACAGATTTGTGATTATAAATTATTTATCAAAGGTAACCTAAACGAGGTTTTTTATTTAATTTTCTTTTATCGATGTCTATTTATCGTGTCTATTTATGTAGAAATCTATCTATTTATCGCATTAACATCACAATGTGTTTCTCTTTTCGCGTGAAATGTTGCAACAACATGCTTCGCGTCATAAATCATGCGAGAAGATACTCAACGTAATTACTTTCTAACCACACGTAAATATATTAGAATCGCATCCCAGGAGTAATTTCTACGAACGAGTTAGACGAATCTGTGTCAAGGTAAATGGTTGAAGTATCTCTCCACTTTGGGCGAGAATCCATGCCTTTCATAATTTACATGTACGAACTTCACCCGTACATTTATTGCTTATATCTAGGCAATGCGATAATCTTATGAGTTCTATTTTTCAATCATGCAAAGCCTGTCATCAGAGACGTATTTCATTTCCTAGATTAAAGTTTCTATAATATTTACACCATGGAAAGAACAAAATTTATTAATGTAAAAACTTTGTGGCAAAGTTATTACGATACACGTTCAGTTAAAAGTTTTAACATTTATTAGGGGTACAGAAAAGTAATCAAAATTAGAGAAGTAAAAAGGTAATTGGAAACGTTTTTCATAAAAAAATCGAAGGATTTTTTTAAAAAGGAAATCTAACAACTACCTTTACACTGTCAAAAAGTGTTAGGAAATTATGGAAATTATTTTGTTGATTAGTATTTAAGATTTCTTTAATAAATAAATGTTTTTCGCCAAACAAAAAAAAGTTTTGATTACTTTTCGGCACCCCTAATATTTTACCGTTGCACAAACTTTTCTAATTTTCAATTAGAAAATTAGTAGATCTAATTTTCTAAATGTTATACAATGTGTACATCTTGGTACACACTTTCTAAAATTTTTCTAGTGAACATTCTCTATCATATCATCCTTTGAAATTGCCTTTCCAATTAATCAGCTAATGGAATTTTATATTTTAATATTCTCCATCCTTAGATACTCATTGTCACTTGATAATTGTAACTATTAACATTAAATTATACCTCAGTTATATACAACCCTTTTATCAAATTCTAAAGTTAAAAATAATTTAAAAAAAAAACTACGATAAAATCGTTTACCAAATGTTCCTCCATACCTGCATATAACAACTAAAAAATTTACAAAAATATCTCCATGACCCATAAGTGGATCGAAAGAATAATACACAGAAATTCCTACACGATTTTCCAGCAAATAGTTCTCACTGCCAAGCGAGAAATGCGTAGCTGGAAAAGGTAACTTGCATTATTCAGGTGAACCCGTAGCATTTACACACCCGTGCGTGAAAGCACATGTGCGTGTATGTCTGTCGCATATACAAACGCATATATTCGCACGACAGTAAACATCGTATTCGAAAGGTGGTACGCACGAGTTCTACATAGGCGAAAGTAATACGAAGTTCTGCTTAATTGACATTGAAACGTCATGTTCAACTAGACATCGATACGATTCGATGAGTTTCCAAGAGAAATTTTTATGAACAGGTTTAACAGTTTGCCGGCCATTTCACGCCTATGCGTTTCAAATATGCTATTATAATAGGATAGGCGATCTTTTCAAATACCACGAGAATAATTTCACATTTTAGTAATAAGCATACAGGGTGTTCTAGATATTCCTATTAAATCTGTGCGCTTGTGGTATCATCTACCTGCTGTTACTTCAGTGCCTACTCAGAGATTCTGCGATAAGAATTATTGCACGTAACAAATATGATTTGCGCGGTGTAAAATGAAACAAAGAAAAGCAGACGTAATCTTTAATTTGTGCAAGTCCATGGAGAACGTTTTATATTAACACTTTACCGACCGGTATTTTTTTAACATTCCATCCACTTCTGATCGGTCACTTGCCCGCAAATATTTCCCTGATATCGATATCTCTTCGAAAATTGCAAAGTTTCTTCACTGAGTCTTTGGCACAGTTAACCGCAATGATAAATAATAATTTATTAATTGCCTTAGCAACCAATTAATAAGTTAAAAGTCCAAAAGTGTTGGGCCCGAAAAGCCGATTAATCGGCTACCGGTCGGTAAAGTGTTAAGTTTTATGGCAAATTGAATGTCTTATGATTTTTATAATTTGTTCATTTATATTGTTACGATAATTCGTTACAATACATTATTTTCGGGTACAGGCAACACTTTTAATATTAAGTAACAGAAAAATATATTAGAGACTATTGAAGAGTAAACTTAGCGACAAATAAATGTTTCACACGTTAACTGCCATGGGGTCACCGGTGACCGGCACTATTGAGTTCAATGATATTTCATGTTACGTTTTAGATGCAATATTTATGAGTTTTCTAACATATTGAATATCTAAATATTAGCGTTAAGAAGGTAAAGGTTTGCAGCATTAAAGTTTCTACTTTATAAAGATGTGATTTTAATAGAAAAGGTTTCACTTCAGTAGAAAGGACGAAACTAGTGAAATATCGGTGGCGTTCAACGTGTTAAATGTAAGGGTTGAATTACAAAGAAATAAACGAAACCGTAGAAGGTATTTGAATTCAAAACACAGAAGATTAATACAATTCAATCTACGATGTACACAGGGTATGACATAATGACACATGTAATTATCTTGATATAGGAGTAATTGAATTTATAATTCGTTGGGTTAGTTTGCAAAGACGAGAATAGGTTCTCCAAGTGCTTCACAATAGTTTCCCTCGAAAAGACAGGAAAACGGCGTGCAATTTCCGTTTAACTTGCACTTCTCGCCTAATCTTGCACCGATTTACCTTTCCTTTAGAAAACGCAGTTGCGTATGTACGTGCAGCCAATTAAATTACTCATTGCCATAGTTAAATAGAAACAGGCAAGGAAAACACTATGTATTTACAGATATACCATACAGAGAAACAGAATTTCAACCGTAAATAAATGCTCTATTCATAATTATCAGATTACTCAATCGAAGCACAGTTAATACATTTTAGATAATTAATAACGGATAAGCATGAAAGAAAGTATTACTTCCGCAATTTTCTAATGTAATTAATGTAACGTTCTGCGATTATGATTCACATTTAATACGCTATTAGGGTACGATCGTAATTGCGAGAGATATATTTAAAGCTCCCTATCATTTCGTTAGCATCGGCTCATTTTAATTATGCCGACGCATAAAAGATTTGATGCCATCTGGACTTTGTTACGATGTCAGAAAAATTTGATAAAGCGAATTAAATTTGTAACAAAGAAACGAAGTACGTGATATTCAGTGTGCGAGTTAGAAATGCAGAAATAAAGATCGCGCTTTACGCTTGTCACCGAAGAACCGTTTCTGAGTGTCGCAAAAAGGTAACACGCGTTTCAAAAGTTGTCAGTGCCAGTTCACCGATTGCCTTTCCGAATGTCTTACATAAAATGCAATGCTCGAGTTTGTATTGTAATAATCAGACACAATTTACTTCAGATACGCTTATTAATCTTTTTCACCAACGTTTTTCATCGTCGTGAAGCCCACTATTTATGGAGCATACGATTTGTAGAGATGTAACACCATTTTGGTCTAGCTCTTTCAGAATACTTAAAATATTCAGTCAATATTGGAAAGTTATAAAGAAAAGTAGGAAATAAAAATATTAAGCCAGGTGTAGGACAGCAAAATTGAAAACAAGAATTTTCGTTCATCGATAGATTTCAGTAATCATCTGAGTCTAAATATTGAACCTATTTTCATGGTATTTACTCTTATTTTAACCTAATATGATACTTTTCAATACTAAAACTCCTAATTTAAACCTGTAGCTCCTTCTCAGTAAAATGATACTCCTATTTAGCTATCACCAAAACCTTTATTCCCTGAATTGGATCTGTTACTCCTCCTAGGCTAAATAATAATTTTTGTATTCAATATATTACATTCAACATCGCATAAAGAACTTTCATTTTTTTAAATAATTAATTAATAATGTATACATACATAAATGTAACTAGTGGATAAATACTTCAAAAACAGTCATTTTTTATTTATTCCAGCTGTTTTTTATTACTAGGTAATGAAACATACATTTGACAGTCAGAATTCATATAATTCATTATTTTTTAGTGATTTTGACTACTTTATTTTTGAAAACAATGTATATATATATAATAAGAAGAAAAATAATAACATTAATAACTGGATAGGATGTGAATCCTCAATGGAGGTTGAAATTGATGTCGTATTCTGTCCTTAAGATGACACTTTTAGGCGCTAAATAGAATCTTATATTGAATTGAGACTAATTTTTGTACTTCTAATTCCTAAATGTTGGGTAGTAAAAGGTTCAAGTGAGGTTCAATATTTCGACTCGGGCAGTTTTGTAGCTGACGACATGTTTTACGCTCCGTTTTGCTGATTCCTATCAAATGATGATTGATCTGTGCGCCATATTTCCCGACGTTTCATTATTTCAAAGTCAAATTACCTACACAATAAGATCAATTTGCCAAAGGCCTTACGACAGAAAGAAGAATTTGCTACTCTATCAAGAAGCACTTTCAGTTTCACGTAGCAAAATAAAACGAAGTACTCTCACCAAGAAGAAAATATCAAACGATTGACAAACAAAAATCTGACGAAAAAATTTCTTACGAACCACCCAATCTTCCACGATAATTCCCACCGACCTTAATTAATCGCCATTCAATTACCATCACATAAGCTACTACGAATCTCCATCCCTGTCAAAAAATAATTTCAATACACTTCACAAACATCAACCAAAAGGAGGGTACCAAAATATTTTCCTTGTCAAACGTAAAGTCCGCTACTGTTATCGTCATCTGTCGGTTCGCGTTAACGAGCAAAAAAGGACGAAGAAGTGGCGAACGTTCGCCTCGGAAGTTAAGAGCATGCTGCGTTCGCGTATAACGCACGATTCATGCTATAAAACGTGCACGGCATTATTACGATACACCAACAGCGCACATATGCGATATAACGTTTGGCACGGATACCTGTTACGCTTCTGTAAAACGGCAGACACGTCGGCTCGCGAGCAAAGAACGGCCCAGCGTTCCTTGAACGTTACGACATGAGCTTAAATTCAATACCAGACCAACCGGTCGTAATAGACGTTCATTCTTCGTGACACCGAAATATTCTCTAACTTTCTGTCTACCTGTGATCGTAAACACGAGTCCAATGAGTGCACGTATTGCGTATCTCAGAATCGAAATGATAAGGATCTTATACGTGACATGGTGGTATCCCTTGATTGCGACATAATCGGTTAAACTTTTCCTGTGTGATTGGTTGTTCTTGTTTTGTATTACTGGATTCAAAGCAATTTGGAAAGGTTTGGAGCAACGTTTTGGTATGCGATCAGTTTATGAGATATATTTGCCATGACAGAAGGTAATGGTCATTGTTTATTGCAGGGGGGCAAAGAACGTTTAATGTTGTTAAAAAAAACTTGGTGGAATGCAAGAATTGGATGTGTAGAGGATAATTGTTGATTATATGCTTTCAGATTAAATATACCCGAGTCGAAGGATTGATTTTCTGTTGGTTTTCTCGATTTTTTATACTTGAAGAAAATCAAAAGAGAATTATAATCTGTATGATCTGACCATTAAACTCTATATTACTTTGATTATTTGTATGTACTCTGTGGATGCGGATATTTCCGTTTTCACACTTGAAGAAAATCAAAAGAGTATTATAAAAAGATTTTCTAGGTTCTCCTTTAATCCTCTTTCATTGTATTTTAGAAGGAATTTTTCATTATTTATTAATTATTAATATTACTTAATTTTTTAAAAAGTAAATTGAGTGACAACTACGAAAAAATTAATTTGACGGAAACTTTATTTTTATAACATTTTAGTTATATTAGTAATAACTAATACTGCAGTAGTAGGTACAAGAAATTGAACCTGATGAAATGTTTGTTCTAGAGGACCACAACGTACAATATACAACCCGAGACTTTTTAATTTCAGGAAATTTAAGTGAAAATATCAAAGCTGTTAACATAATTAACATTGTTAATGTTTGCATAAAAATGATGATCAATGATATACTGTACATAGGAATACCTGTAAATAGTAAGGAGTTGGAGTGATGTAATACTTCTCAAATGAAAAGTTCATAAAATTCTAAAAATGTATATAAAGAATGACAGTTGTAGAGACGAATGTATAGTAAACTTTACAATGATTAAATAATATGATGAAAAATATGATTTCTCGCTGGTTTTATTTAATTATTTATATCTTTATTTTCATTGTTGACATGAAATAAATAAGAAATAAATTAACAAATAAAAGGATTTTTACTGTAATCTATTATAATTAGATGTCTAATTAATAAAAATTTGTATATTTATTTTCCGAAAATAAAAGAGAATCAAGAGAGAAATATAACGACTAATAGAGAACTAAGGAGAATAATAGATATATGAAGAAAATGTAAGATAATCATAAATGATGATTTCAGGGTCCGAGATATTCAACAGAAATTTATAACTTCGACTCGGGTTACGATTATTTCATTAAGGATTTTATATGTATTCTGGTAATATTGCAGTGGTGAAAGTCTAGTTTGTTCCGACATATTTAGATTTTTGTCTTTGGATGAGAATTGAGTTTCGTATGATAAAGGAAGTATTAACCCCTTGATGTACGATTTATTTTGTGAGTCCGTTTGCAACAATTTTGAATTAAATTGGTAAAATAAAAATTGATTAGTGATTCTTGGTATATAGCATAATTTAAGGTAATATTAATATTATAGAAATGATTTATCGTAATGCGTCTCACTAATATCTTTAGATGGATTTGTTCTTTAAAACTTGAACTTAACACGTTGCCTCACACTTTTAATTTGACGATAGTGCTCAGAAACACACACGTAAATACTCCGAATTATTACACCATGAAAAATCGTACAGAAAACAATTGATATGTTATCTGAAATGTTACATCTTTTTTTCGATGTATTACTGAATAATTAACGAATAAATGCACTAATATACTTCGTACTAATGATGTTCCTTTTTTTGTTAACTAAAATGTGCAGGACGGCTGTAACCGTCATTTGCCAACATACAAACCAAAAATCGGACTCTCACTCGTTATTGTACGGCAAGGGGTTAGGTCCTTTATGCGGTTAAATTTTTCATTTTCTCCATAAAGTAATTCCACCATATTTCGATGTATATTGACATAATATAAGATAAACTATAATTGCAACGTATAAAAATTTTCATAAAGCTATTTTCACAATTACCAGCGAATAAATCTATACATCTAAAACATATTTCGTAAGTTTTTTCTGGTGGAATTCGAACTTTGATCGGCAATTTGGAAAGCAAGATTTATACTCCTATTACTATAGCGTTCAACAGGATATTCCTTTTGATTAATGTCGTTATTTTCAAATCTCTCTGAGACGTTTTTATAATCTGCAACGATCATAAATTAAAAAATGAGACTGTGAGAAAAATGAAACGGAGAAAGTCTGTATGTGTAATTTAAAATTGCACAAGTGGCAAGAAATTGATTTGAATTGTAAGTTTAAAGTTTACATCCCAGATTTTCTCCTAAGTCGTTCTTACTGTGATGGCCGGTGGTAAAAGTTGCTCGTATTGCTTAATAAATTTCAAGTAATGCCTTTAGTTTCGCATGTCTGCCGTGGAACGTTCTCGGAAGCAGAGGAAAGAGGGACCAAGGGGAAAGAAAAGTTCTCTCGTTCTCACTCTCCTATTTGACATAAGTGAAATTTCATTGTTTGCCGCCATGGTACCGCCGGCAAATTAGTAGAGCAGAAGAATGAACGAGGAGAATTCAGTACCGGGAAGCAATGTTACAGAAACGAGTCGTGCAGTTTAGTTTCTAATTAAATGATGCGTTTAATTATAATTCGGTGAAATTTTTCATTAATGTTCAATACAGCAATTATATTTTTATTCGAAACGATTCAAATTTCTTGCCGGTATAACCGTTTAGCAAATTATGATGTTTATCAGACTATAGGTTTATCTATAACAATTAACAGTAGTTATAACGACTACGATAACTACAACGTTGCAACTTTAAAAATAGAGATTTCGCCGTTGCAATTTCGTTTGATTTAAATATAGAGCTAATTCTATTTCAATTAAAGGTGACTACAAAACCAGTTTCACTACGGTTCAACGCTACTTGAAATTCTCGTTAAATGTTATTCAGTTATCGCTGAACCGTTAAATAATATCGACATTTATTCGATCAAAATTTGTTAAAATTCCGTGATATATAACATATCGGAGATAATGATGAAATAAATATCTACTTTATAACAGACGATCTTTCTACATGGTATTTTCTTCCGGAATAATATAAATTTAATAATTATAAATCGTCAGAGCCGTATTACATGTTCGTATAATTTCTGAATAATTGAGAAGTTATCTCTGATCATGTAACAAAGAATGAACATCAGAGATGCGAGAAACACAGCTTGACGAAAGGAAAATAAATATTCTAACAGAAAAGTTCTTTATTAAATACACGAATAATAAGCGATAACAGAAACTTGCTTTATTGCGATGAATAATACGAGATCTGAGATAAATGTTTAATTATCATGTAAATAGCAAACGTCAGAATAAGCGCATAGGCGCAGAAACACCGGAGGTTGTCGAACTTCAACGAGCAAACTATATATACAAACTGCAAGGTAAATCACGCAATCTTAGTGTTTACTAAGCACAGCCGTAGCACTAAATAGCGCTTATATAACACAATGAAATCGAGTAATAGTAATGATTCCGTCGATTTAGATGGATTGTTGTAACGAAAAATCTCTACATTTTATTATCGCTATTATAATAAAAATCGAATCATTCTGTTTCCCTGTTTCGGAATAGACACAATTTTTCTCCATGGATGTAGCTATATTTTTAGATCAGATTTTGAAGTTACATCGAATTCAAGGAAGTTAAATTACGAATTGTATTACTGTCCTCGGTTATTGATCCGCGCTAGTCGCAACTACAGTATGGGGAGTGGCAACAAAGATAATTTCATTGCTCTAACATCGAGACTTATCCTCTTTATCTGTACCAAAGCATTTGAATATAAGTAATTAGAAGAGTATTAATTCAAACGAAAGTCTGCATATCTCATTAAACATTAGGTCCATATTCCTCGTGTTATTGCGATAAAACGTCTATTAACTTCATATCACTGTGACGCATAAAGCGAAAACCTGATTGGATTTCGTAACCCAGTTTAAGACAGTTCCACAAAATTTCTGCAAATAGTCGAGTAGAATTTGCGTGATGAAACTACGATGGAAATGTAGTTTGTAGTTTGAATTTCACGTTTCTTCATCGTACTCCATTGCAAGGGAGCATTAAAACATAAACTCCTAGGTATCGTGGCAGGAGGTTATCGCTATCGTCAGATCGGAATGTAAAGGTGCATGCAACAAATTTCCATTATAACGTCACGTTTGTTTGACGGATATAGACGTAGCTCCTGTCAGTATATACGTACTAGTTTTATTTAGTACGAAGTGCTACTTTCAATCGTGAACTACTTCGTAAAATTCCATTGTTATCCTAACATATATGTTACCACTGCAATTATATGATGGTTAGTGTATTGTTCATTATATGACGGAAAATATTAACACTCTACCGACCGGTATTTTTTTAACATCCTACCCACTTCTGACGGGTCAGGTGGTCGTAAGTATTTCCCTAATTTCGATATCTCTTCGAAAATTTCAAATTCTCGTCACTCAGTCCTTGGCACAGTAAATCATAATGATAAACAAGAATTTATTAAATGCCGTGAGAACTGATTTATAAGTTAAAAGTGCAAAAACGTTGGGGCCGAAAAGTCTATTAACCCATTTGCATCACAAGCGCATATATGTGCGCACTTTTTCTGGTGACTATCATCGAAACGCATTTATGCATTTACATTGTGAGTGAATAACAATACAACAACGATCAGTCTAAATTATTTATACAACATTCGTCGATTAAAGTACAATATCACTTTTTGAAATACTGTTTAGGCTTAGACTTAATATGAAGAAATTCGATAGGCTATTAACACTTTACGGTCGGTAAAGTTGTAAAAGTAAAAATGAAATGAAAATAAAGAATTCTTATGTAATTTTGCCTATGGGGAATGAGAAAAAGTGAGTGAAAGAGACGTTCAGGCAGTACGCATACGCGGGACATAACGTTACGCCGGTTTATCGATTGTTGTACGTATGGAAAGCCAAGGGGAAGCAAGAAGGACAAAACGGAAAAGAAGGGAAACCTCATAATAAAGCGGTTACACCTGTTACACTCCAGTAAATACTCTGAGGCGTTCATTAACAATTCTCGTTCTACTTGTTCTTGTAGTTATGACCATTGAAACTGAGCCTCGATGGTGAGGCTATGAAAAATTTCATAAAAATCTGTATCATTTAATAAGGAAGACTAAGAAATAATAATTCAGGGTTCTCTATTACGCTGGGAAGATTCTTGGAGAATGGTGTAACTGCTTCGATAATGTATAGTTGGTATTTCGACTTTGAGGTCAGTCACAATGGCCGACGTTGTTTTGCTTTAATTACATTAATGGGTGTAATTGGAGTATAATGAGGGGACTTTGGTACGGCCAGTTATTATAGTAGATATCGCAGAATCGCGTACTTTTGTAATAATCTTCCTGCCTTTTGCAATCACTTTGATCAAATTTCACAACAAACAATAGAATACAGCATTGATTTCTCCGTGATATAAAAATCCATCAAAAGAACACAAAAGCTCACAAATATTTGCGAAAAACCGAGCACAATTTAATACTATGAAACGTTAAAAAACAGATTAATGTTTGTTTTTATTCAATTTTCATTTAAATTCATTAAATACGACACGTTCAGTGGAATCATATCTCACAAAGCCAATAAGGCTCGAAACTCTTTTTTACTCTTCGTTCTCTTCTACAATAGGCCTTAATCACTCTGATAATTGCATATTCATTAGATAGAAGACTTGTCTAATGATTTACTCAGTTTTTACCCAGCAATAAGAACGTAATGAGAGAAGCATAAAAGCAACTTACCAGCTGAAAGAGACATGGCCTGTTGCCTTCTCGATCTTGAATTCTCGCGTTTTCCCGCTGACGATTGAGAGCCAGAAACCTGAAGTCCTGGAGCGCTAACTGCGCGTTTGGGTCCGCCGATTGCGCCGGTCACATTGCTATTTCTTGCAAAACCAGGCGGACGATATCTGGCTGATTTGACGCCCGAATGTTGTGGCAAGAAATGATATACACTGTGTGCTTTGTGCATCGTCGACGAAGGCGTGGTTGACGTTGTTGTTAAACCAGCTGGCGCTGTGGAAGCTGGTAATCGTGGGAGAGAATTAGTGGCTGCTGTTATGGCAGATTGCATGCCGCGTGGAAGAGTCGTTGCTCGAGATTCGCCGCCGTATTCGAGTTCGTCTTCTGTGTCTTCGTCGCCGGCTGACGCTCCTGTAATTGAACGTTTTGCAATGTATATAACATGTACGTTAACAACAATTGTCATTAATCCTTTTAGTGCCATTCGAAAAAAATTGATTGAATTAATGACAAATGTGGTTGCGAATAAAAAGAATTCTCATTTGACGATAGTATCATATTGAGTATAAACTGTATATTTACAATTATTTGTCATAAAATTACTGATATGTTATGAAAAATTGAATATTAACCCTTCGATGCTCAGTGTCAGCATTATTGCAAACGACGATATATCGTCGTCCGGCACTAAAAGGCTTAAAAATGTTTGGAATAAATGTGGATTGTATGTAAAATTAATCGAAGGGTATTTATAATTGCAACTAGAAAGATTATTTAGAATTATTTAATTAAATTACTAATTACCAGATTCCCCTCTCGTGTTAGCATCAGGAACGGAAGATCTCCTCCTGTTACTCCAAATTCTTTCCTCCACTGATCCTCCACATCCGTTGGTAGCACCACCACTGCTACCACCCCCTATAGATCCACAACTTCTCACCCTATCCAACTGTTCTCTTGAGAAACTCTTCGGATTAAATAAAAGGTCTCCGGCACTACGACGCTTAGCAGCCATTGCCAATGCACTAGCACTAGCACTAGCACCAACACTAACATCTCCTGAACATGCCAAGAGGCTCAGTTTTGTCCTAGAGTCGGCTGCCATTAAAGCAGACTCGAAACTTCCGCGCCAAGAGAACCTTTCGTAATCACTGGCCTCTCGTTCTTCGCCTTCCTGGCCAGCCGAAGCTGCTGGGTGATTGTTGATCAATAGAAGAGGATCGTGAGATTTCGATCTCGGTAATTGCAAATGCGTCGACGAAGGTGCATTAGTAGAATCAGAGGTTGAATCATCGTCTTCGGTAGTAGACGCTGATGATGGCGTTCGATGATGTTGCGAATAACGTCTCCAATTGGTGGAATGATGCTGGACGGCTGGACCACCTTCAGAGACCTCGTGCATAAGAGCTACCAAACGACTGCCAATGTGATGCATTACTTTCGCAATTAAAGGCGGACTACTGTGCGGAGTCGAATTGGCATCTGAACTTACGCCATCGCCGGCCATTTTTGTAAAGCTTTGAACTAACTTTTGATATACAAAAGCGGTATCTCTACCCAGACAGGGAGGCTGTACTCCAGGCGGACCTGGTTTCTCCTCTCTTGCTTTCTCCAATAGATTGTCATTCGATGTCGTATCGAATTTACTGATAATCTGTTGACAACTTTGTGAGATTTGCTCTTGCAAGGCCGAACGGCGACCACCAGCCGCCCCCTCTAAATCGGAACTCGTGTAGTCTGAGCTGTCGTATGAATCCGACCACGTGTCCTCGGAACTGAGGTACTCGACGATTTCTCGAACTTGTTCATCTCGAATTCCTGGCACCGTTTTCATGAGCCTCGTGAGTTCATTTTCAAAGTAAACCAATTGTGGGGGTTTCGTACGATTTTGTGGGCATACTCTAGCTTTTGAAGAATATCCTGGTAATCTGGGACTAAGTGCTGGTGATGCGCCGCTCGAATTTACATTGGTTGGATTCTGATTCTGTCCATTTGAGTTTGCGACCATTGTTTTGAAAAATTGTCTCATCTTTGACATCATTAGATTTGTTTCTTCGTCGCTTGACCAATTATTGAAACTATCTTTTCTCGATAGAGAGGCATTCGGTAAATGTGGCAGTGGTGTATGGCTCAAAGGGTGATCTATTTTAGTTACGTTACTCTTTTCAATTCCAATAACTCCTTGCGTGGTAGTTTGATTCGTAGTTTGAGCATTTTCACCGCTCTCCTTTCGAGAACGATCTTTCGCAGTTTCTTGACTGGTTTCGGAGTTACTTTGAGCATCGTCCGGTAGCTTCTGATGCTGGAGGAGATCATCGCAGCTACCTACAAATCCTGAGTCCCTCGACTGCTGCTTCGATCGTTGATTATATGTTAAAGAATCTCCTGAACCGATTTGGATATTTCTCGCCGAATCGACCGGAACTGATGGCGCGGTAGATGCATTGGCAGTAGTAGATGACGATGAAGAGGAGGACAATATGCATTCTGGCTGTGGAGTTTTCGCTCTTTCCGAATCCTCCGAATTAATAGCTTCTGCTTCGTTTTCTACGACTACTTCTCCTACCAGGACCATTTCTCTGCCTGGTTCAGGCGTTTTATTTCTATCATCAGGAACACGTGGACTTTGAGTTCCCAAATTCCGTGGCTTCTTCTTTTTTCTTTTAACAGTATCAAACTGTCCATCAGTACCAAAGGCAGGGGTCTGTCCATCATCAGCTCCATCGGTTTCCGTGGATGAACCTTCTGATTGAGTTTCCTGAGTATCTTGATTCAAGCTGAGATCTTGAAGGGAATTTTGCGAGCTCAGATTCTGAGAACTTTGAGTGAGAGCCAATAAATTATCTAAAGACGAACTATGCGATCTACCAGTGCCTCTGGCACGAACTAATCTTTTTCTCCTTTGTGCCTCTGGACTTGGTCTTCCTTCGGAATCACTGCCAACGGATCCATCGGAATCTCGTCTATCTTGATCAAAACCAAGGAACTCGGACAGGAAATATTTTTCTAATCTCGACGAATTTAAAAATCCTTCTCCAGAGTTCGTTCTATCTTGATTCTGACCATTCCCAGGCGTCTCGTCCTGTCCCAATGATTCTAAACCTTCCGAATAAATAGATGAAGTTTCCGATAAACTATCAACTTCCCTCGAGCCCATGCTAGAGTTATTACCATCTCCTCCGAGACCGAAAAAGAAATATTTCTCCAACTCCGAAGCAGACGGTGGTCTCTGCTTTTTCGACGGGCTACCTGTAGCGATACTTGGCTCCGCTTCGCTCTCTTCGCAGGACTCTTCGACGATGGTGTGTAAGGTAAAATCGATAGCCTGTCTGTGATAACCTCGGAGTTCCTCTTCACGGTCTCCAAGATTATTTGCCTCATCTTCGGAACTTTCCTCCGTAGCAGTCGTGGCGCCAGGTTCATCCTCGTCATGAGATACTTCTTCGACCCATGAATCATCATCGGCCAAGCCTTCCTCCAGAATGACCACCCCACCGCTGCCGGAATTATCATCGCTGGATTGCGAGGAGGCACGTGCTCGATTACTTTCTCGATGTTCGTTAACTTGACGTTCCTTCGAGATGCTATCTTCATTATTTTCTTGCCGACTCGTTATCTTGACAGCATTTTTAACCGATACGTCGTCGCTTTCACTCGCACTGCCTACACTTAATCCGCTGTCTACCTCTGGCTCCGATTGATTCGTCGTTACAGTAGCTAGTCTCTTCACCATCAGAGGTTTCCTTGGTCCCTGACCATTTTTACGATGAGACGGTTCCGATACGGCCTCCAAAGCCAACTGGAAGTATCCAGCTAATCCCTGACCAGTACTATGTACCTCATCCGGTTGCAACAAGGTCGTCGTGTCCGAGGTGATGACGCTCACAGGCTGATACGATGCTTCCTGAGTGATCATCACGAGGCTCCTGTATTTATTATTATTGTTGTTGTTATTGTTGATGTTATTTCCAATGTTGTTATTGTTGACGGTTGGGGGAAAGTGTTGAATGTCTCTGATAGAATCCTTCGTCGACGCGGCAGAAGGGAATCCATTCTCCTTTCGAGTAGACGGGCGTCGCTCGACTGAGCGAAACCGTGTCGATTCCCCTTCTATCCCCTCTTCGATGTAGTTTCCACCAACGATTCCACCACCATCGAGTCCACTTCCACCTTCACCACCACCACCATCACTACGATCATCTCCTACCACCTGACGAGAAGCAGGACTCTCACCTCTCACCGTACACGAACCACTGTCATGCGCACTCTCCACCTTACCTGCGCTTTCTGCGCTCTTGAACATCTCGTGGATCTTGCTGGATAGCATATCGCCCACGTTATAAACTGCTGATTTTAATTCGATTCCACTTTGGTCATCCGGTAGATCGTTGTCGTTGATGCCATCTTTGGAAACTATTGTCTCCTGTTTTGCGACGAGGTACGTAACGGATTGATCATCCTCCGTGGTAGCAAGCATTGAATCATTCTCGGTACTCGTGCTTGCAGCACCTTCGGTCTTTGAATTATCCGATGATTGCTCAATACTTGATCTCCCGTATTGTACATTCCACTTGGCTATATTCGAGCCGGTAATATTAGATTCTTCGCAGTAGCTATCATCCTTGAGATTATTTTCAACGTTTTCACACCTGTTCGATTGTAAGGATGTTACTCTTTCGTCATTCTTTTTATTTTGTTTGAATAAAAGTTCACCGTTCAGTGCTGAAATTACGGTTTCGCTTTTATCGTGATAGGAAGATATTCTGGCAGACATTACTTCGTATTCGTGAAGCTCGTCACTGCTCACCTCGCTACCTGTCGTATTTGTCTCGTTACTCGTCGAACTCTCAGTCCCTGAGGATGTGCTCACGTTCACGGTAGTATTAACGTTTGAATTTAAATCAGAAGATACGTTATATTCGTCATTATCATCGGTACGATCAAAAGTCTCGTCGGACACTATCTGTGATAAAGAGCTGGAGTTATCGGTGACAGTTTTGCAATGATTTTTACCACTTGTATCGGAATTCGTGACGCTCCCTGCACTTCGATACGAAGACGGTGTGGAAACACGAAATGTAACATTTTCGGGAGCTTCGCGATTTTTGGGAGAAAAACGTTCGCAGTTTGAAATTTCTTCTCCGGAGATTTCCAAAGAATCTGGAATTATATTCGAATCCCAGGCATCAGTTGAAATTGAGGATTTTGGTTCAAAACTGAAATCCGTACTCTCGTTTATCTCGTTTGATAGATTAGAACTCTTTGATGTATTATTTTCCGTTTCAGTGAACGTCTCGTTTTCTATGTTATTTTCAATCGTTGTACTTTCGTCGATATTATCGAAAGTATACGGCGTTTCGATACTATCTGGATCTAACGTTTTAATGGACTTCAGCTCGATCTGATTTTCTAAACCGTCGTTATCACTCGCGAGGTACATTTCTTCGGGTATCGAGCGATGCTGCAATAAAAGAGGAACTCGTTTGTCATCGTCGTCTACTTCCATGCTGTTTCTTCTTCCTCGAATTTTACGTTTTTCATTTTGATTACCCTTCCGTTCCTCCATCAAATTGCCAGCGGTTTCGGTAGAGTCCATTTCACGATTAAAACCCGCATAATGTGTTCTCTCTTCGACATCAGAATCTTCTTTTTTACTCTCTACATTTGGTCTTTCAAAATTCGAGTCTTCGCTTAATAATCTAACGTACTGAAGTACAACAGGTTCCTCTTCCGGTAAAGCAGTTATTCTTTTCAAAGTAACACCACCCTCTGCTGCGGAATCGGAGTCATCATCCTCATCTCCATTATCCTCGATGTCATTGTCACTAGTAAGTGAATCATCATTAACAACGAACACTCTCGAGAATCTATGAGAAGACGAATCGTCCTCCAAGTCGCTGCTATCCGCAGAAGATCTTCCCGATGAGCTTCCAGAATCTTCGTGCGAGTGCTGATACATCCTCTGCCCTCTCCTCTCGAAGGACGCATTTACAGAATCTTGACACGCTGCTTCCTCGTTATCTTTCACCTCCTTCGATTTATCATCGTTTTCTTTATTCTTGTCAATTCTTGTCTCCTCCAATTTCCCTCGGATCTTCATGGCTATCTGTTCGCTCGTTTTCGATTCGTTCGTAGCATCTAAAGCAAGTTCATCTTTGAAAGATTCTGCCACCTTGGACGTTGACGTGACTACAGCATCGTCATTTTCATCGTGATTTATTTGTAGACTACCCAATTGATGTTGTAGCGCATCAGTCGGTGAAATCGATGACGTTTCGACAGCCGATCCGTACAATCGTGGTGTCAGTACTTGTTCCGGTCGGAACGTACAGGTTGTCGGGTCAAAAACACCGGTCAACCTTGGATCGAGTCTTGTTCCGTGAAGAGGCTGATTGAATCGCGGATGCCAAGCGAACCAGGGTGCAGCTGGGTCGCCTCTTAACCTCAGTGTTCCTGGTTCAGCATGAGTATCGCTATTGCGGCTAATCATGGAGGATGCAGCGGCAGCAAAGTCGCCGGTCCAGAGAGCAGCTGGAACTGGTACCGGATAAGGGACTGGTACTGGTATTGGTACTGGTACCGGAAGCACGTTCGCTGCTCGTGTACGTCCGCAAGCCTGGATGAAAAAATAATTTTTCCATGTATATAAATCCAGCAGAATGCTCTTATTTGAGATTATCGTGCAACATGATTAACACTAGAACTACCGGCATTAATTCGAATAGATTTCACTATATTAACCCATTCGATTTTGAATTGCAATTATCAGTCATTATAGAAAAAATAGCCCTCGAAATAAGATCAGCTTAAAATAAAAGGTATCTTACAAATGTGTAAACATTAAATTTGGTATTTGGTTCAATTTCGACCCTAAAGTAGGTGACCCAAAGTCACAATCATTAGCAATACAAGAAGTGATAAATATAAAGCGAAAAGTTGTCGGTATTTCTGAATAGTCTTAAAAAAAATGCACGGTCTCGAATGGGTCAACACTAGAACGACCGACGTTAAATTTATTACATTTAGATATATTAACTAAGAACTGTGGAAGAAGAGGAATCAAAGGGTGGAAAATATGATCGGCCTGGTAATATGTGTTTTATAAGATCAACTTAGAATTTCTAGTATTGGACTTTCCTGTAAACTTAGGGAATTTTTGGAAAAAAATGGGAATCAGTCATTTTGACTTACTTGGTAGTTCTAGTGTTAAAATACATAACGAAAGATTTTATGTAAATAAGACGTGTAAATAAAGCGCTATTTAAATAGAGAAATAAAAATGTTTTCGAGATATAATTAAAGGCAGCCGTTGACATTTAATCATAATTGTTTGCAGAAAAGTGTGGGAATGTTGTATGTTCTGAAGTAAAGAGATACGGAAGAAACATTCGAAATTGTACTTTAAAATATTTATCAGCGTACCTAATTAAGATAATGAGGATTGAGCCTAACCCTTTTGGTGCCGGACGACGATATATCGTCATTAGCAATAGTTTTTTCATCTGGTATCATGGGATTATTATTTAGATTCCTCGTACGGTATTAGCAATTTTATGACAGGTAATTGAAAATATACAATGTATGCTTTATACTGCGTGTTCTGTACGAAACTGTGGCCAAATGACAATTCTTTCTTTCCTGACTACATTTGTTATTAACACATTGTATGCGGATGTTTTTTAACGTCTCATTAAGGCTCAAGAGGGAAACTTGTTGAAAAATTTGCACGAATTTTATTTTTGCAAAAAATTAGTAAGAAATGAAAACAGCGTATTTTCTGCATTCGAAAATATACTTAACTTTTAAAACTGAGTAATTAATGCCACGAATCTTGTTTTTTAAATGGTCTATACATAGTTTTCAAAAAACGTACTTTTACGTCGCCCGCATATAATGTGTTAATTCAATCCATTTTTCGGGTCGGCACTAAAAGCGTTAAGCGCTTTGCAGTAGTTTCTTTGTAAAGTTCTCGAGTCGAAATATTGAACCTATTTTCATGGTATTTACTCCTATTTGAACCTAATATGATACTTTTCAATACTAAAACTCCTAATTTAAACCTGTAACTCCCCGAGTTGAAATATTGAACCTTATTTGAACGATTTACTACCCAACATTTAGGAATTAAAAGTACAAAAATAGGTCTAAATTCAATGTAAAATAAGATATCTTGGGTAGTAAAAGGTTCAAATGAGTTTCAATATTTCGACTTGGGACTGGATAGGATGTAAATCCTGAACGGAGGTTGAAATTGACGTCCTATTTTGCATAAAGATTGAAGCTTTAAGATGGCATAAAAGGAAATTTGTGCCACTTTTGGGTGCTAAATAGGATCTTATTTTATATTGAATTTAGGCCTATTTTTATACTTTTAATTCTTAAATGTTGGATAGTAAAAGGTTCAAATGAGGTTCAATATTTCGACTCAGGTTGAGATTCTCTGACCTCTGGTAGGCAATACTAAAGACAATAATACAATATTAGAGAACCTCTAATAAGCAATTTTTGCAATATCGACAAAAGTCTTCAAGAAATTGAATTTTTAGAAATGTAGGAAGCAGAATGCGCGAAAAATAAGAGCCGCTTGTATATCAAACACGTAGAATATTGGCAATGTGTATTAACACTAGAACTACCGGAGTTAAATTTATTATTTTATACTTCAACATATTAATTAAGTACTTTAGAAAAAGATGAATCGAGAAATAGACAAGATGATCGATTCAGTAATCAGTATTTTATAAAAACAACGCAGGATATCTGCTCTAAGACTGTCCTATAAACTTGGAGAGTTTCTGGAAAAAAATTGGGAATCAGTTATTTTGACCTGCTTGGTAACTCTAGTGTTAATAAGTAGAGGAGAGATTTTATATCAATTAAAAACCGTGTGCAATATTAAATATAATGTATTAGCACTAGAACTACCGGAGTTAAATTTATTATTTTATAATTCAACATATTAATTAAGTACTTTAGAAAAAGATGAATCGAGAAATGGAAAAGATGATCGATTCAGTAATCAGTATTTTATAAAAACAACGTAGAATATCTGCTCTAAGACTGTCCTATAAACTTGGAGAGTTTCTGGAAAAAATTGGGAATCAGTTATTTTGACCTGCTTGGTAACTCTAGTGTTAATAAGTAGAGGAGAGATTTTATATCAATTAAAAACCGTATGTAATATTAAATACAAAAAATAATCTACCTGGCAAGCGGTGGTGCCACGTCCAGGACAGCAACTCCAATCCTGCGCGACGTTGGTATCTGTGCCGACGTTGCTCGTTCCAATGGTAATCGGCACACCGGAAGGAAGTGGCAAGGAACCGCTCTCGAAATAATCCCAGTCGCAATCCTCGAGGGACTGTGCGTGTCCACCACCACGTGGCAAACCGTTCAGGTAGGAGGAACTGGAACAACTGCTGTCTGCGTCGTCCTCTTCACGACCGGAAGAAGAATCCGAACTTATGAAAACCAATCGTCTATAATCTACGATTGGTTGATCCGGCCCCTGATTTCCGGTTGGGCTTTGCTGTCTACCACCACGTCCGATCACGTGTAACGTTTGAAAACCCTGAAGTTCCTCAGCGCAGCAGGTTCTCGCGTGTGATCTTCCTCTTCGTCGCGAACCTTTCAAATGTAAAGGTTTACACAAACGTTTAGATGATTCGTCATGGAAGCGATACGATCGACAAAGATCGGGAGAAAATTCTCGATAAGCGGCTACTTTATCGCTGTTATTAACAATTGTTATCACTCTCGAGTTGGTTCTTATTATCGTTACTCGATTTTATTGATACCGATGCACACCTCTAATCGATAAATACGCAAACAATTGTCCATAACTACCAGGAAATTTCATATTAATTGCACGTTGCTTTATTTTGTTATCTCTTCACGAAATATCACTTACGAGTAATTCTTAGTGCAATAACGAGAGACATTTACCTGCAGTGATCACGATCGACGTGGTACTGTTAAAATGAGCGTTACCTGTGGTTAGGAAAACTTTTATCTGGAGCGGTAAAAACGAGTGTCTCGTTGGAACGAAGAGAGTATACGTAATCACGGTATCGTTAGACAGAGCGACTAAGCGGGACACGAATATACCATCAATTTGAAGTAAATAGTCTTTGAACGTAATGGTCGTGTTTACTTTAAGCCGCTAATGAACCGCCAGCAAATTCAACTCGTTAACGTTTAAAGCTCATAGGCACGACCAAGTGACTCAGAGGTTGCCCCATTCAATCTCCATGTAGCATAGGAATCGAATGCTAATTTAGGTAGCCAGCAATAAACAAACTCGTTAAAGTTCCTCTATCTTCATTTTATCGCTCATCTATCTTCTAATTTAATAAAAAGATCAGACACTATAAATTACTTCATCATTATAATAATTACAAAGTGATATTAACACTTTAGTGGCCGCTCACACAACATGTGTGTGATACTATCGCCGAGAGTTGTTGGGCGATAATACACTCTCTGTGTGATGAATTATGAATGTAAACAAGTGTGGATATTGCTATTGGCTTTGTATTTCACCCCTACATCTCTGATCTTATAATATCTTCTCTTAATTTTAATAAAGTTTTATAGGATTCCGGAACACGATTGTGGGGGAAGAATAAAAGAAAGTGGATATACCAAGTAAAACTATATTAATTAAAAATAACACGTAAAACTAGAATTAAAACTTAACTGAAAATAACTATAATCATGTCTTAAAAATGGTCGTTTTAAAACATACTTAACTGTCGTCTTAAAAACTCGTCTTCTATTCTCGATACCTCATTCTCACACTTATTCAATCAATATAAACACACATATATATGATTTCTTAAAGCGCCGTCAAAACCGATTCCTACAGTTTGTTTAAATTAATTTTTCAAAAATATTGCCGGTCTCTGGCAACATCGGACTGACTTAACACTAGATTTACTAACTGAGCCAATTTGACTCATTGCAAATTTGATTACTATATATATGAAAAAGTTAAATATTATTTTTGAAAAACATATGTTGGTTGTTAGTTACATAATGAAATGTATGTAAATGTTGATTCTTCTCCCCCGCAAACACCTTCAATTCGCATTATTGAATGTGGTATACCTATTTTTACGGTTGTGAGCCAATTTGACTCATAAAACTATTTAACAGTTAATCGCATAACACATGAAATTTGTAACTTCCATCAGACCAGAGTATCTTGCAGTTTTCAAGTCGCAGGTGATTTGTTTCTCCTCTAATTTTTCTCTGTTTGCATACAATGTTTATTTGTATGAGAGCCATCCTCTTGTTTTCGCGACTCCGCTGCATTATCTTTCTTACCTACCCACTCCTGTCATCATTTCGATTTGTACATCGCGCGTGAACAGAGCATTTTTAGTGAAAATGTATATCAAAAACAGAGTTTCTATGTAAAAAAGGTTTTTAATGAATTTTTTAACACTAGAACTGCCGGCCTCAAATCTAACATATTTTAATAAATTAAATAAGTACTTTCAAAAAGGAAGAATCAAGCGGTGGAAAATTTGATCGATTCGGTGATTTATGTTTATTGATATAGATGTAGAATATTTATCCTATGACTCTTATGTAAAAATGGAGAATTTTTTGAAAAAATTGTGTACCAGTCATTTTGACTGGTTTGGTAGTTCTAGTGTTAATAATAAATCTTTCATTTAAATTGATTAAAAACTATTTTCTTTGCAAAAAAACTCCTCATCTTTTTATGTGAGTCAAATTAGCTCACTTCAGTAAAAATAGGTATATAATCAACATCCGTAAATCTAGTGTTAATTATATTCGTTATATTACAATTATACTTTACAACAATGTTTCTCAATTCTCAACTACTAACCGGCGAAAAATTTCTGTAAATCAGTTCAGTTCTTTGGTGACGTAAACGTCCACTTTTTCATCCTCTCGTCTTCGTGAAAGAGAGAAGTCAAGGTACCGGTAATGCGGTGCAACGCAAATGGTAGAAAGAGTCGAGCCTCGGTGTGGTTAGCACGGCTTATGCCCGCTTTTTACGCGCTGATGAATTACCTGGTCAATGGCACGGGCCATCGTCTGTCCACGTGTATGATTATCTGTGTCTGTAACCGCGAGCGACGTTCCATGAATGGCGGCGTGGGGATTCCAGTTCGGAGTGTCCCCGACAGAAAAAAAGGGGTGGAGGGACGAGCAAAGACGGACCGGATGAAAGAGAGATCGTGACTTTAAACGGAAAAGAATCGGGAGAATCACGAACAACGTGCCATATTGAAATCGGTGGCAGTAGTTGAGAAACTTGCAGCTGCGACGTTTCTTAATCGGTGAAAATGTAAAAAGTCCGTTTATGGTTTGGCCGGAATGTAAGGAGAATTTTATTTGGTGCTTGAGAATAGTTTAAGATTATTAGGGTTTTAATTACGTGTTTAGGTGCGAATACTTTTCCGATGGTATAATAGGAGTTATCTTATTGTGTAGAAAATTGAGAGAATTGAGTACGAAAATACAATGAGTTTAAAATAGCCTACTTTTGAGAGGCAAAGAATGCTACACAATTTCCGGCGTTATGTATGCGTGAACATGTTACAATTAATTTTCTCTATCTCCGCATTCCATCTTTTCCGCTCCAAACTTCGCGATGTCGTTAACTGAAGTTCTATAAAACGTCTGCCGTACAACGTATCGTCAATTATGCTTTACTTTCGACGTTCCACTCGCCCGCAACCTACGAATTTCGCAAATTATACTTCTTATCGGATCGTAAACCACGATATTCCAATATCTCGTTTAATAGTGCCCATAAAGTCCCAAATCAATAGCGCGAGCTTCAAAGAAAAAGACTTGAATCTTATTACAACAATCTTATCCTCATTTGATTCAAAGCTAAAATAAATCTCTCCCACCATATTTTAATCTAAAATCATTCTTCTATAACACCATAGAGTTACCTAAAACAAAATCAACGTCTCTGCAACAAATCTAATTTCATAAAATTCAAAAATTATCCCATAATAGTGTAAATCAAATGTCTAATGAAAATTCAAAAATTATAGCTCCAAAATCGCACATCACTCTTTCGAATCTTGCGCGCCTCAATGTTCAAATCTCACCCCTCGTCTCACCTACCGGTAAAAATGCTTGTGAGTCTGCAATGTCACTGTTTACAATATCCAGAAGACGATCCGTTCAAACGAATCTGCCTACTGAGCGTTCCGCTTTCGGCAGACAAACAACGACACTCTTTATCGTCGCACGTGCGTGTCCACTCGTAAATTCGCGGACTTTCGTGTCACAGAGTACCGAGACAGTACCGGGACGACCGTCGACACCACCGTGAGCCAAGTACTTTCGACTTTGCTTTCGTCATCCTGCCGAGGTAAACGACACTGTCAAAGGGAGCACTGGCGATTCGCGTGGGCTACCACCGCTAAACTGAGAGCGTCTATGCCGTGAGGCACACCTGAATCCTACAGCATCGGTCACTACCTTACTACGGCACCACAGCGGCTATACTGCCGTCGCTATAGTGCATTATGACGCGTACACCGGGTGGCACCCGACGAATGGACGAGCGCTCGTTCTACCGTGGCGTCCGTGAAAACGAAGATAACAATACGGGCCAGTGACAGCTGCGATTAAAACGAGTTACCTTTATCGTGTCTACCTTGAAGCGATAGACTCGTTCGGGAGTGAAGCGTGGGCGGGCGAAGAGGTTTCGTTTGTCGTACCTTGCGGTTGAATAATTGACTCTATCGACTCAGTTTGATGGACGTTGGAAATAACATTTCACGGAATTTTTATTGATCGAGAAAACTTCGGTAGATTGTAGTGTATTCGAATATTGTTGGTAATTGATATCGACGAGTTTATGTTTGACGAATGGAGGGTGTTAAGTTGCCGCGGAGGTGTAGGTTTAAAATGGATTGATCTTTTGACGATGACGATTCATGTAGTGTCAGAGTATGTTTGTAATATGTGTATGTATTGTGTGAATTTAATATATGTAATTGTATATATTAAGAACTTAGAATTATTGATAATAATTCGAACGAATGTGTTGGTTTAAATAAATTTACGGAATATTAGAAACGGGTAAACTTATGAACGTTAGACGGTACGTGGTAGTAGCGATTTGTAACAGAAAAGTATATTTCTTCTACCAAGTATAATATTGATATATGCCACAGACTATAAGTAGGTAAATATAAATTCGTGTCGTTGTATGGTTAGGAAAACGAGAAATGCCTCGACACGTAGAAGTTACCCGTTTGACGAAACTGTACTCTAGAATAAATTCACGGAACGAGCGAGGTGCCGTCCTAAATTAAAGATTGACAAAAGGTACAAATGTAAAGTGTCTCCAGGTATGGCGGAAGCAGGTAGAAACCCTATAGGTACGAACGGAAGACTTTCTGTTACCCTGTATAAGCGTCGCAGGTGAGCGGACTATAGAGCGAAACAGAGAACGTTGTTATACTATTATTTCTATGCTGTTTCCTTGGGCCTCGCTTCGCTTCGTCTCACCTGCTCGCTCGCTTGCTTCTCCCGCACTCTGCCTGCTCTACGCATGTATATTACAAAACAAAATCTGCTTGTCTTGCTCGAAAGGAAACAATCGAGATATTGTTGAATCTTCCTTTGTTTATTCCGTGAAGATAACGTTTGCTCCAGTTTTTAGTTAATCGAGACGAATCAAAAGTAAACATTTATCGCGCTCCTTTTTTTCTTGTAATTATAATCCATTTAAATTTGTTTCTATTCGATGGGTATTGTTTTATAGTGTGTACAATTTTCTTGTTATATCTATTCATTGTTTTTCTTATTTAGTTCATTATAAAAGATACGAAGTGTATGGAGAATGACAATCTTTTTAAATAATTCAACTTTGCGAGAAAGGATTTTAATAGTTTTTGTTAAATATTAAATTCGATGTGATACCTTGAGTTATGGAATAACGCGAATATTTATTTGCAAAGTCGTTTTTTATTAAAACATTGAATGTGATAACTTTAACACTATATTTACGGGCGTGAAATCTGTTGCAGTGCAAAATATGACACAAGAGCTTTGAAAAAGAGGGATCTAGTGGAAAAAATGATAATTCGTAAAGTTGTTTTTGCTTTATAAAATACACGTGGAATATGTATTGTGTTGTTTCAAAATAAATTCGAGAAATGTTTATAAAGAAAGTAGATTTAACGGTTTTCGCAAATCTAGTGTTAACACTATTTCTACCAAGAGGTGTCAAAAGACACCTTCCAAATTTTAAATTAAAATTATTCTTTAAGTTGAATCATTTCTCCGCAATTAATTTTTTGGCTTTTCATACACTAGTTGTTAAATTAATTCAGCAACGTCATTTTCCACCAGCACATCCTAGATCCAAAAATGTGCAAATGGTATACTTATTTCTACCATGAGGTGACTTTTGACACTTTAAGGATTTCATGACAGTGCTTAATTTTAACTCATTTTACATATAAATATTAACACCATTTTGCAGCAGCATATCAATTATAATCAGATTAGAAAATACCTATTTTAGTTGTAACTGAAAATACAGGATTTGCGACATAACTTTGATATTTGCTTATTTCCCGCCATGTTACATTTTAGCGCACACCGCTGCTAGAATTTGCAAGCCGATTAAATAATTTCTAATAAATACACATCAGTGTACCAATAAATATATTCCTCAAATTAGCTACATTTAACTAATAATTTGAAATCTCAACAGTTTTGGCATTTATTTGCATTCAAACGAAACGATGTCAAAAGACACCTTTTGGTCGAAATACGTATACAGAAAATCGTGGTAGAAATAGTGTTAAAGAAAATTGAACGTTTAGGTGTTAATAATTAGAAACAATTATTTTGTCCAGAGGAAATAAAGAACAGTCATGACCGCGGCGTAAAAGAGTAAAAAGTACATCGACACTAAGACCGTGATTAATAGTTGGCATATTCTTCTCACGTCCATATTTGCAGGATGCTCGTCCCTCCAGATAGAAGCTAGATATCTCGCGCCGTGAAACGTACGATTTGCATTCGACTCGGGATTTGCAATCGTATTTTTATTATGTGAAATCACAGGTAGCAACACGAAACGTGAAAAATGAAGATGATTTCAAGTTTGAGCATTAGCTTTCTGCATTGTTAAACAGAAAATATACACTCCTTTCACAATCTATCGATCATTCTACATCGTTGCATTCCGTGCTCGTATTAAATCATGCATGCCACTTTTCAATGTTTCACTTTAATTTGCAAACATTTGTAAAATAATTATTACTGTAAAACATTTTAGAGAATTTTCTCGTGTGGTGTAAAACTTCGAGTTGTGAAACAAGTTCATTTGTTATGCTAGAAAACTCTTTCACATTTAAGGGAGTATTTTTAACATTTTCTTTTCTTTGCGGCAATTTTTCGTTTGAACTGCGATACCAGAAAGTATTGTGATAACCGACACTTTTGATAATGTTGCTTCGTCTTACACCGTTTTCAAACGAATACTGCCTGCTGCCGTAAAGGAGAATAAAACTAGAGGCTTCGATAATCAATGAAGCTTATCATCGTCGGATGCCATATGGCATGTATACTCGGGTGTTTTTTTTTAAATAGAGCAAGCCCAGATATACCCGCGTTATCGTTATCATTCCCATATCATATGGATTTTATGTAGACCTCTTTATCATTTAAGTATTTACGAATCTATGACAATTATCCGGAAAGCAAATTTCATTACTATACACTATTTTTATTTCTGTAGTAGACGTGCTAGTATATTTAAATAATTTGCCACTGAGAATTTAAATTCAAAGGTCAAACTATTTCTGGAACAATTTGTTATACAACAGAATTGTTTTTAATATCTAATATCTTTTAAGTGAAACAAAAGAATCTTTTTTAATATTCAATATCTAATTTTGTAATCTGCCCTATCGATCGATATTTGCAACAACAGCGATTTGATTAGTAACTAAAAAATTAATAGACGACAGATTGATATGCAAATTAAGAAAATATAAAAAGAGTCAATATTATCGTCAGAATCTCCCAATTTCGCCCACTAATTATACAAATGACGAATTTACTTCTAGCACTAAATTATAGGCATATGTTAATTAACGTCACTCAACGTTGATATCTTACTATGTTTTTAAATTCATTACGATCACGATTCATCGATTCCACTGATGTATCGCCAATTCAACTTGCAAATTTAATTATATGTAACGGCAGATATATTTTTTCCATTAACATATTAATTCCCTTCTCGAAATGATCGTGGTACAATGCAAGAATGTACAGAAGCAAGATGATTCAAAAGTTCATTTGCATTCACGCGAACACGCACTTGCACGAGTTTGCACGCGATTTTATAAAAGGCTAATCTTGGGGAGGTGGTCGCGAAAGCGAAATTTTATTCGTTCCTACGATAATTAGTACGTCTATGTCTATTAGTTATGGGATACAGCTTCCAGAGAAGTAATATGTAAGTGTGCTCACATTTACCTACTATTACTGCCAATAGTTTTTCTTTCTACTTGTTGATTCATGTATAGTTTCATCGCAAAGAAAATTTTTTAACGCGGTTAACCGACGATTCTACGTCATAATTTATGTATAGCTGAAATACGATCTTTTGATCCATCTTATAAGAGACGTATACGGTGCAATTAATTAAGTAAAACATCGTATTATACTAACAGTGAGTGAACACGCGAAGAATGAATCGAAAGTGGTTTTTCACGTCAGTCGAAGAGATACGTTAGAAGTCGATTTATTTTTACAATTAGACTTACCTTGCGAATCAAATTGTCTTCTTCTACGAAGCATGCTTCTTCCTTGAGATGATATGGGACCTGTTCTACCATGGTTATCATCGTGCGGATCATCTTCTCCCGCGCTAGTGGCACTATCACGTTGCACTACCTCGTCACTTCCGATTGCAGAGGGAACCGTGCCACTTCCGGTACCACCGAAGAACTTCACTTTTCTGGCTAGCTCGACATATTCGTTTATTCCGGTCTCGCTTAATCTTACCGGGGAAAATTGAAAGTAATATGTTATTTATAAACATTTTCCTTTGAATATCATATTTTAACAAACAAAAGTTATTATACTTTACAATTGAGTATGATTACTTGCTATTGCAATATACAGATAGATATGATTGTACTTTTCAGAATTAATCACAGATTGTATGTTTAATTAAATCGTACGTCAGGGGATTGATTTTGTGCAAACTTCTAAGAGTAAATATTTGCAGATTCAACAAGTGTAACAGCTAGTAATTGCTCGAGAAGATACAACTAAATTAAAAATACAAAATTTACTGTATCTTAGTACTTTAGCAAAGTTTATGGGTAATTTCTAGAGGTTTAATAAATCTGCCAATCGATAATTTCTTGTATAACTACAACATGATTGTGTAAAATCTAATGTATTTAAACAAAGCAGAGAATTAACTTTTGTTCAAATACTTACAAGCAAAACGTTACACATGTAGATTCAATAATTGATAATTACATGAGTAACAACAATTTGTTTGATCATTTAAAACGTGAAATATTACATTCGTAAAATGATCGAATCGCGATGATTAATATAGTGCCGCGTACGATTGCGTGATTTATATAAAACCAACCTCACGCTCTCACTGCCACTGCTCTCGTATCTAGTGCTGCTGTTAGATTCTCTTCTAGTTCTCGTTATCGCGTCTCGTATTCTTTGAGAGGCAGAACAGGAGTCTCCAGTTTTTCGAGGAAGGGCTGGGGTTGGTTCGCTTTCGCTCTCTCGCGGACTATATCGCGATGATCTCGTGCTTAATGGACTCGCTTCTGGCGACAAATGCTGTACAAAGTCAACAGATACTCCTCAGTTTGAATTTTACTCATCAGTTTCATTAGTGGATATAAGGCATCATATATTTATATATATTTTACCGATTATATTCGATTTGTTAAATAATAATGAAAGTGTAAAATTAGCAGAGGAATTATATATTATTTGGTATTCAAACTGTTAACCCCTTGCCTTACAATAACGAGTGACACTCGTGATGAGATAAATGGGATAGGAAATTTTCAAGTTCTCCAAAATCTACTACATTGATAATATTAACTTTTAACGGACCAATGCCACTTTGACTTCTTGGGTTTCCGGATTATTAAGGGTTTATGAGACACGACGTAATAATATTATGTTTATAACATTAATATTACGTTAAATTATAGGGCGTATCAGGAATCACTGATCATTTTTTATTTTAGCAATTAAATTTTGGATTTATAGCGGTGACAGTCACGAAATAAATCGTAGTGCAAGGGGTTAACTGAAATATTTCTACATTAAAAACTACTTGGAATATTAACACTAGACTTACGGATATTGATATACCTATTTTTCTGAAGTGAGCTAATTTGAATCATATAAGAAAATTGAAATTTTTTGCAAAGAAAATAGTTCCAAATCAATTGAAATGAAAGATTTATTATTAAAAAATTAACCAACCAATATATTATATATGTAGTAATCAAATTTTGAATGAGTCAAATTGACTCCGTAAATCTAGTGTTAACTTTCCAAATAAATGGCACAGCGATAAATGTGTGCCTTAAAAAATATAAAATTGAGTTCATGGAATATTTAACACTAGAACTACCGTCATTAAATCTATTATGTTTCAATATATAAAACAAGTACTTTGGGCAAAGAGAAATCAAGACGTGGAAATAATGATTGATTCGC
Source organism: Cerceris rybyensis (assembly GCA_910591515.1). NCBI lineage: Eukaryota > Metazoa > Arthropoda > Insecta > Hymenoptera > Crabronidae > Cerceris > Cerceris rybyensis. The sequence goes on from OU342790.1 coordinate 22,638,406, forward strand.
TAATTTTTTGTGTTCAATGAAATATAAGTGGAATATCTAATCAACGATTTTGCTATAAACTTGGAGAAAAAATTGGGGACCAGTCGTTTTGACTAGCATGGTAGTTCTAGTGTTAAAAATGTTTAATTCAAATAATTACTTAATATAGTATTAATATTTAATGAGATGTTGATATATAATTAAGGAAAGAATAGAAATACTTACACTCGAACAACGCTTGTTTGGAGCATCGTCGGTGTCATCCGGATTAGAAAATTCTTCTTTGGAGAACTTTCGCCGCACCTGAGGGAAATATAATAATGAAGATGCATGCAACTTTTTTTAAAGAGATTTTCATTGCAACTTCTGCTTAAAGAGATGCTTTATTTCGACGTTATGCATATTTATAGTTGAAAGTTCTTTACTCTTCGCTTGTTAATTGGTCCTTTACGTAGCTCAAGAATGTTTTAATGTAAGAATTATGCAAAAAGAAAATACAACCTACACTTTACAAATAGTGCCCAAACATGGGTTAAGTGAAACGCGTTCAAATCAACGAGCGCATTGATAATTCTTACATTAATCATTCCAATGTATACAGAATGTACTAACCACTTGAAAATCATCCGATTTTCTACCCTGGCTGGTATCCAAAATACCCTTTCTCTCATTCGATCCAATGGCAATGATATCCACGTCATGGCTGTCCACCAAATTTTCAACAACTTCCTTCATAGGATCGACAATACTTTGATCGGTTTCCGATAGTCCTTTCTCAAACATCGAGTCTGCTTTTTCAACCTCGACCAACCCTTCCTCGTCTTTCACTTCTTCCTCTATCTTCTCCTCTTTCTCTGGTTCTTCCGACGTTACTTCCTCACCGACGATCACTCTGTGCATCGTCTCTTCCTCACAGACTCCTTCCTCTTTCACTTTCTCATTCTGCTCTACTCGTACAAATTCTTCCTCACTTTTTAAAGATTTACCTTCGAGACTCTCCTTGCTTTCTCTGCCGGACGACTTCGTTCTGCTTTGTTCATTTGGTGTCGACTTCAATTTCGACGTGGTGGAGACACCCACGCGTTCCTCCGTTCTTTCTTGCTTCTCCTCTTTGCAGGCTTGCTTTCCTTTTGCAGAAACGACCACGGCGTTCGCATTTGAATTTGCGCTGTCCCTGCCCACGTCCTCGCGGCTACTATCCCGCCGGAATATTCGAAGACCGTGCTTCGTGTCGTCCTTACAGTTAAACTGGAAGATAGAACCTTTCGACTCGTCCTTCAAGTCCTTTCGTGTCGATTTCGAGGCGGTACGTACGTCGTCTTTGCTATCTTGTCGCTTTAATCTGTCTTCCTTGATTCGTGGCGATAGCAATTTTGGGATTAAACTTGGCACACTTATATCCTCGCGACTACGTCGCAAATCGTCGGTACTTCCTCTGTATCTGCGATTATATTAAAATAATAATTATTATATATAACGTTTCAACCCTTTTTGGACGGAGACATTTATCAATATTGAGAGTTAATAATTTATTCAGCGATCCAAAGTCACCTTTTTATCAGAAAGTTATGCCGTTAACACGTTGAACGCCACTGATATTTCGATCGTTTGATCATTTCTACTGAAGTGATACTTTTCCAATTAAAACTCTCATCTTTGTAAAGCAGAAACTTAAAAGATACAAACGGATATGTATTCAGCAACATTTTATATTTGGAATTTCAGTATTTAAGTACTGAATGTGTTAGGAAATTTGTTAATATTATTATTTCAAAGTTATATGAAACATTGAATTCAATAGTGCCGGTCAACGGTGACCCCCATGACAGTCAACGTGTTAATGTATATAAATTATTAATTACTATTTGTGTAATCATATTTCAACGGTTATATTTCAATTTTTCGACTCTAGCCGTGTATGAATGGGGCAATAAACTATAATTACATTTTTATTTCAGACTACATATATGCGTCGCTAGTTCTGAAAGAGTTAAGGGGAGAGATATATTCTGAATGATAGTTGTAAGCATAACTTATGTGAATTATTTCTTTGTAAAATTTTGTACTGTATAGATTTAAAGAATTTCAAATTAGCTTGAAGCGAGATTACTTTAAAGTACACATCGAACTGACACGTAAATTGGATTTCGCCGAATGCAACGTAAGCACGTGCTGATGCAGCGATTACGCATTCTCACGTTTCTACGAGTACTGAATCTCTTTTGTTGGATTCGATACGAATTAACTTCTATTTTATAATTCAGCAGAAAATTCAATGTTTTTTTTCAAAGGCAACTAAAGAAATGAAAGTAAAATTTATACCTTTGAGGGATGAGAGAGCGTTTAGGTGATTCCTGCGGACTTCTGATATCCTCGAATTCTTTCGAGCTTCTTCTAAATATGGGAATATTCGATTTCCTTTCCCCATGCTTAGCTTGACCTGATTTGATCTCCGGTGAAATAAGTTTTGCCAAAATTCTCGGTGGCTTTAGCAGTGAGATTCTCGATGTACTTTGTTCCTGATTATTCGACGGTTCCTCCGGTTCTTCGACTTTTGTTTTATTACTGGTACTTGCGGTGGGTCTCTCAGTTTTCTTCAATTTTATGGCATCTATCGATGGCACATCCTCCTCTTGTTTATTGAATGACTTTTCGGTACGTTTCGTGTTCGTTCGTTCGTTGATATCGTTTCGCGAAGTGGACTTGTCGAAGGAGATTTCTTCGTTTCTTCCTGTCACATCTTTCCATGTATTCTGCTTTGTCGAATGGTTATTGTCCTCGATCAGTTCAATGAACTCTGCGGTAACTTCCCCTGTTTCATCGGAATGTGATGTCTCTTTGCTGGCAACATTTACAACCTCGTTTTTTTCAATTGCTTCTCGATATTCTTGATGACGAGATGGCAAACTCCGATATATACGTAATTCTGGAGACTTTCGCGCCGCTGACCAACGTGTGGGTGGACCTAAATACAAAGGGAATTCATAATTTCACTTTCTACAATTACATAAAATAAAAGAATACACAAAATATCTCTGCAGAGATACAGAAAATTCAGAAAGTACGATTTAGTATCGTTACGAACATAAATATTTACATAAAGTATACTGCTGCCCAACTATTTCATTACTAGTTCTATCCAGCAAATAATTCTGTTTTATTCTACATAATTAAAAATATAGGCTAATGACCTACAATAATGTTTTTACCATTAATACTTGATCTACCAAGGGGGTCAAAGTAGCTTGTACAGAATTTTTGAAAAATCCTTATGAAATTTTAAAGGCTGTACTCTGTTTAATTTTCTATATCTACCTTGTAAACTTTTACAGGTTGAATCGATTTAGTTTCTTGCGCATTTTCTTCTCTTTCGTCTAAAGTATTAGGTAGGTGCATATGAAATGTCGGATTTTCTTTACATGTGAACGTTTGCCTCCCTGTTTTCATTATGCTTTTGCTTTTGGCATAACCACGTTTATAGCCGTATTGTCCATTGCTAGAGACACATTTGAACAAAGAAGATTTTCTCAAAAAAGTTCCCTTTTGTTAGTTGTTTTGAATTTTATACCGATATAAATTCAATCGATATTAGTGTAATTTTTTACATGAGTATAAGCTTGTTAATAATGCTGCAAAAATTGTCATTTTTCGATTGCCTTATTACTTGTGATGGAAAGTGAGTTCTTTACGACAATAGGAAGAGGTTTTCTTGGTGGCTCTATAAGAATCAGGCTTGTGCTCATACTCCAAGGTCATCACTTCGTTCAGGGAAAATTTTAACAACAATTTGATGGAATGTGAGAGGAGTAATTCGCTACTCTTTTCTTCGAATTAATACTGCCACAGTACATTGATGAAATGCATGAAAAATTGAAAATTATACTCCTATTACTTGCTAATCAGCATGGCCCAATACTTCTCCACGCCAACGCTCGGTCGCATACGTCGTACAAAATAATGTTGAAATGAAATGAATTAAAAAATATAAGATTTTGCAACACCCAGCTTATTCGCCGGATCCATCGTGAATCGACATTCATTTATTTAAACATTTAAAACAGTTTTTACGGTCTAAACAGTATGAAAATGAAGACTGTCTGAAAAATTCCATATCAGATTTTATTGATTCTAAAGATCAGAATTTCTTTAAAACAGGTATCTATGCATTAATATCTCGTTAGGAAAAGTGTATTGAAGCAAGTCAACCATATTTTGATGAAATAAACAGCTTTTGAAAAAAGATATACAGTTTTATATATATTCACTTAAATATCCGACATTTCATATGCACCAACTTAATATTTATCTAGTATCTTTAAATATACTGAATTAATAGTCGTTAGTTCTAATTTTAAATTATTTCATCCTAAACTAAAAGGGCGCCTTTAAAAAAAATTGTATCCTTGTTAACTTCACAAAGTTTGCACAAAGTTTCTCCACTTGGCGTATCACTTTTTGAAATTACATATATACTCATCTGGTATATTTAAAATGCGAAATACCTCGTCAACATTCTCCAAGATTGAATATAAAAATATCTCAATATTTATCCGGTTATCATAAAATACTCTGAATAATAGATCGTAAATACCATTAATAGTCCAAGCCCGCCGGATGCTGTGCTTCAATAATTCCACCGGTGACGAACATGACTTCCCGTTGATAGTTTCTTTAGGAGCAGAGCTTTTATACATCCATTTGCTCGTGGCGAAATGCAGTTCCCTAAGAATAAAAAAAATCACAATCACTTGGTGATGCGCTGTTGCAAATGTAAAAAGCGAAATAAGAAAATCCATTGTTACTTACGCGATCTTGTAGCAAACGTTGCACACCGATTCGGTGTCTTTGTTGTCGGCAGGGCTCCTGACCTCGATACGGCACTGTCTGCAAACTCTGTGCTTACAACGTGTACAGGGAGCACCGGTGTTGTAAAATCTACCAAATGGTACACCGCATCTGGCACATTTACGTCCTTGGTACGATAGTTCACCCGATGCCTTCAAAAGTCCCCTTCTTCTCAGGTATTGTAGATCAGCTTTCAGTCTTCTGTAAAATGAAAAACTCGAATATAAGACTCCCTTTATACCAAAGGAATTTTATTACCTATTATTTACTCATGTTTCAAAAAGTCTGATGTATTAATTTACGGAATATATTGATATCTTTGACACATTATAATTAAGCATTACTTTTTAAGGTAGTTCTAGCTGGATTCAGAACTAAAAGTTTCTTTTTTCATTAGAAATGAAAAAAATTGCGTAAGAATTAATGCAGGGGCTAACTTCACAGAGGTCATTTCATTCACTTTTTAGACATTAAAAAACATCTTTCTCTATAACTATGAAGTAAAAAATTATGAAAAAATTCAATGATATTCCAAAAGCATAAAATAATACATTGCTAATTTTTTATTAGAATCCATCGACTCGTTTTTCCATTAGAAAAATAAAAAAATATTTTACGGACTGAGCAAAAATTTTTTTCCATAAGGCCCATGTTAAATATGTTATTTTTAAACACGATTTATTCATAAACCGTGTGGACGAACTCGTTGAGATTCCGGTTATAATTATAAAATATCACGAAGAATGTATTTTCAAAATTTTAAAGAAATCTATCGAAAAATGATAAGTGCCTAGAACTACCTTAACTGCACTGGCGTCGAAAGATTTATTAATTTCGTTATAGGTCAAACGAATACGATAATGAATATATTGCCAGGTTCGTTTAGAATCAGATTTTCCAATGTTACATAGAAATTATACGTGTATTTTTATAATTTTGACACTATGGTTATACATGTAAAAATATTTTGTATTTTTAATACTAACATCTATTTATTACTAGTTTCCAATCACGCGATCGTAATTAGTAACTATGAAAGTTTATTATCCTCTGTCTATCGGTTCTCTGTCAAACGATTGCTAGATTATTCATTGAACGCTGGAAATGAACGAGTTATGACTACTGACATGCGCTCACGGAATATCTTGTTCACAACACCGTACTACCTAATGGTACATACAACTTACTCACGCAATAGACGCACGTGATGTGTTACTTTAACCACGTACAACCGTTTCTATTCAGTTCACTGTCATTAAAAAACCTGCAGGTAAGACTTTCCTCTTTCCCGAGCTAACAGAAATGTTCCATTAACTTTGACATCGCGGAAACGCGAATTAGAAGTGAGTACGAATCAACGCTACAAAACCATATAATCTCTATGATGTTCTCATAGAAATTTAATCTTCTATCGCAATAAAATTACAAACCGTAACACTGTAGACCGAACAGATTAAGAAGGTCAGAGAACGATGTGAAAATTTGACGTTAAAAATGACAAATATTTACGAACCCACGTGAGAAAGAACTTATTAAATTCACTAGACTCAAAATTACACCCAACGATCACTTTATGACTTATGAAATCTCTGAAACGTGTCCTCGAGCATTGGAGAACGAGCAGAGAACACCGGTAAGCAATATGTAAAAACAATATTCAGGAGACATTAAATGATTGTCTCTCTGACTTTCGACCCAATGACAGTGACTCATAGTTTCGCGTGTGGTCGCTGCATCTAGCCCCTTTTGTTATAAAAAGAATCAACGCACCACGCAAGAAAGATTGCTACATCTTTCTGGTTAGTGCCAATATTGCGTTAGTATAGCCCGTAGGTGTTTTACCAAGTATATGTATATATGTCTTGGTTTCCATTCCCGTCGTGCAATGATAAAGCATATTAACATGGCTTAGTATACGCCGCAGTGGACACGACCGAATAACAATGAACGATATTTCCTTTGGCGTTTAGATACCACGACTAAGTGTCTGAATACCTCTCTCCTGGCTATCCCTCTTTCTTTGCGTTGCATTCGCGTACACGCAAGATATGGAGCAAAGAAAGAACATTATACAGCGAAGTTTCACCGACCAAACAAGGAAACTGTTATGATTGAATGTATTATTCTATTTATCCTACTATAATTAGACGGTGTATTTGAGAAGTTTCATTGATTTCCTTAATTCGTTCAGTTAAATGCATTTTTACGTTTCATTCTAATTTGTATTATATTTAGGTGATAAATAGTTATTACAATAATTGTGAAGAGAAACGTGAAAATTAACGGGGAAAAATGATAAAAAGGAATACCTAATTTCAAAGTAAAGATGCTTCTTTATTTATTAAAATACCCGAGGCGAAAATTTCAGCCCAAAATCCTCCTAAATTACTAAATAACTTAGGATATTTAGGCTGAATATGGAAAAATATGTTACATATAATGGAATGCAAATTTTAATTCCACAATCGCCCTAAACTTGTTAATTTTTACCAGTTTTGCCTAGTTTAGGATCAATTTAGGCTTCATACAGCCTAAAATAATCCTTAGCATTCTTATTTAGAAAATTAATCTAAGCCCAATATTAAGCCATACATTCTATAATGAGGAGTTTTAGAATTGGATTGGAATTGGAGTGATTTTAGGAGATTGAGAAATTATATCGAATAAAATGATAATTTAATTCCTACTTGCTCCTGAAAGCCCTATTTTTAGAATATGAGTCGACAGACTTGGAACTTCTGAAATATTTTTAGGGGATGTCAGTTTAAATTGGAATAGTGATTTTAGCTGATCAGTCCATATAACTCCTAAAAATCATATTCACAGGACTTTGAGGCGCGTAGACATACTAGTTGAGGATTTTTAAGTTCAAAATGGTATACATAATTAAGCGGCAAATGAGAAATCAAAAGAATCTAGGATTTGAAGTTTCTTTTTAGGCTGGACTTTTCGATTCGGGCAATTTTGTTCTATTCGTAATTTTTAACGTCTTCAAATTACAAACATTTATGTTGAAATAGTGTAGAATATCTGATGGTAAAAATTGAAAAAAATACGTGAAATGTTGCACGTAATTGTAATAATTACGCGATAGGTTTAAAGAGTGTGTTCTCTTACTAATGGCGGTAAAGTTAAAATTAATATAACTGCAGTAATTAAAATTGATAACATTAATTGTAGAAATAGAAATGTTTTTTAAGTATTCGTGACTGAAATATTGAAAGCGTTATGAGTTTTTAAGTAATTTGAGGATAATTGGGGAATGCAGAGAGAATACAGTAGTTAGGTCCGACCAGTTTCAGACGTTGACTACAGTAGAATCAGCCAGCCGTAGGAACTGATGCGTACCAAACCCACGCATCCATCTTAAGGGTATAAAAAGGTACGCACATTCCAGAGAATAGAATATGATCGCTTTACTGGGCTGTAACTATTAATTTTACTACGTACTAATAAATTAAGATTGCGTTTCAAGGTTTGGCTGCGCTATAAATCGTTAAAGAGGAAAATCCGTTTCTTCTGCACCGAAATAAGCGCGACGTGTACTTCTTTCGACACAGCATGATTAATTTAATATATAATAGTAGAAATCTCATTTTAGATGCAAAATCAAAATTTGCAAATACTCTAAAGTATTTTAGTATAGTAGTTAGTGTTTTAGTAGTTTTTTAAAAACTAGTAAATATAAGATACTAGTATTCCGCAAGTATTTTGCTAGTATTTTAGTAGGAGTAACCTAATAGTGGTTTTGTGTCATTAAATTATTGTACATGTGCACGTCTCTTGACAGGAATTTCTTTTAAACGAGCATGATAGTCATATTTTGCATATTTTCTGTTAAATCTCAGGCTAAGATTGATGTAAAGAATAGCTGAATCATTTAGTGTCAAAATGATGTCAAAGTTCCGACATCCTGTCAGCCTTTATGCAGTTGATGCCATTATACTAACGCGTGGGAAGAGTGTACTAATTATATGAGAAAGCTGACGCTCAAAGGGGGAGCAAAATTTTATCGTTTTTCATTGTAGAACTACTCAAGAACGAGAATTATACAAGAATTACAAATGTCCACGCCACTTATTAAATCAATGTGTTTCCTACGCTAAGAAGATAATATGAAATTAATATCTCTATTTGTTCTCCTTAAACATGACTTCTGCATTAGAACAAAGTGCACTACAACAACTTCGTAGTGTATCTTAATTATGATCTTTCACAATTATGAACTCTATTGTTCAATATTTTAAACTGAACAAAGCAATTGCACAAGCCGAACATCACGAATTCGATTAACCAAGTACTTTCTACAACGCTTCAAATAATTTAACAAACAATTCTCCATCTGAATCCTCCTAACGAAACTACGTCCGTAAACCAGATAAATGTAAAATCATTTCTCTCCGATCATTGACATTTAGAATCCACGTGACATAACACAAGCCATCTTCTTCCTCACAGACACAAAGTTTCAGCAACAAATCATCCTGATCACATTAAAAAACAAAAGAACCATCCAATAAACTATATTAATCACTCATACAAACGACTCTATCGATCCCATCCAATTATAAACACACAACAGAAACATCAAACAAAGAATCTTCCACACATATTTATATCCCTTCATCCGATCTCCACAGTAAAGAAATTAAGATCGATCGCAGACAATCCACACCGACCACATCCGGGTAGCGAAAAGACAATCATCTCACCGCGGTTCACTGACGTATCCGATTTACGAAGTTCACCGATACAAAAGAACCAAAACCATCGTACACACTGGTGTCACTTTCCACGAACATTACGAACCATATTAAGGACACTCAATGTACTGTAATACGACTTTGGTACAGACCTAAGCCGTCCACTTCCGTCTTCGGCGAACAAGGAACGCTTAAGGATATGTCGCGGTAGCTGGCAACGTCCGGCCAGGTAAAGACGATCGGTGCACCAGTGACAGTAAATGTTGCGGAGCCAGGTACGTACCTGGACCGCGCAGCCGCTTTAGGTCTTAGAGAACCGAGCGGAGAAGCAACCGGTGAAGCGACCAATCGGCGCTCCTTATCGCTGACGCGCCGTGCAAGGAACAGGATGTAGGTGTGCGTATGATATACATACACACATTTAGGTATCGGCGTATCGTATCGGTTGTTTAGCTCTCCGTGCGAGTTTGCGGCTTTTGCCGCGTGACTCGATCGAGAGAACACCGCGAGGTTCAACTCCTCGCGATCTCGCCACTCGATTCCTTCGGTACGATTCGCTTTGCTTCGGTTCGCTTCGGTTTCGCTTTACCTCGTACCAGCGGGGGCGTGACTGAATGTACATTAGATGGCAGTAATGCTTCGTGTGCGATGTCAACGACTGGACGTGTCACCTAATATGGCCTTTTGGGGCAAACTTCGTTTTGGAAAAAAAGGGGTGAAAGTACTCCGACGCGTTTCTAACTTCGACTGGGGAAACATAGGATCTACCTTCGCTTGTCTTCCTTTTCTTTTCGCACTTCTGTGGAGAGCGATTGAAAGCGGTTTCTTGGGTTTGACGGCGGATATTGTATAGTTGAGACGGTAGCGTTTTTTTTTAGGAATTTTTGTTGGTCCTCGTTGTAGAGACAGGATATAGGTGGATTTTTGTTCTATTCATAGATCGAGTCGAGTTTCTTCTTGGTATTTAAGGATAAATTGAGGGGTCTTTTTAAGAAATTAGTTATTTTTTTGTTTATACTGTTGTTTTAGTTGTTTTTGTAATTTTGTATAGTTTGATTATTCTATATGGTCGTTGGAGATGTTAAATGTCTATTTTAACCTTGCAACTCTTTCTGATCGCATCCATAATGAATCACGATGACAGCGATTTTCCGCAATGTCTCACGCAGAAGTGATCTCCGCATTTCACGACGGAGAAGTAAGCGTCACTGTGGAAGAATTTCCTGTATAGAGGTCGATGTTTTGATCGATATCTCGATAAAATGTTCTACTCATAAAGAGATTCTAAAGTGAAATAATTCAATTCGGAAGAATTATCTTCTATTATATACTATTGCTTTCGGCATGTATCGATTCTTCCTATGGCTCCGATAAGATAATGTTGTAATATCGATGGAAAGATGTCTTCCTTTTGCAAATTTACTTTGCATTGCTTTTCTTCACCATTCTTTCTCTAGAATTTCTACTCCATTCAAATAGAGAGTGCAGACATTAACAAATAAAATGCAGATTTCATACGGACAGTCTCTGTCCATGTATAATTTGCATAGATAGCCAACCGGGCAATACAGGTGACTTTCTCTACGTTAAAATGCAAATGTACTGACGGAAATTTCAATTTAATAACACGTAAATGACCATTGTTATATGAATTAAATTATTTCGTAACCCATTACTATGTCATTTTAATTGAAATTTTAAATATTGGCGTCGATTTTAAGACACTTGCAAGTAATTGACATTAATTTAAAGACTCTAAACACTAGCTTAGATACATAATAATAAAATACATATTTATATTTTTTAATATCACGTACTTATTTTTTACTGTAGAGCTCTAAATATTTTTCATTGTTAATGAATCATTTAGTGCTTGCTTCCTTTCTCTCTTTTAGCTTCAAGTATTCCATTTTGCAATACGTATAATTTATTGCTGTTCGAACATAATATATAAATACACCGATCACACTTTCAGATGAACTAAGAATAGAAGAATAGTAAAATCTGATTTCTGTAACTGGAAGAAAACCAATAGGACGGACACAGCCATTTAAGGCTTCATTCAACAGTAATTTAAGCGATTGCCTCAGGATAGCACATTGAATTAATTACAAGTTCTCTCTACATATACAACGTTTTTTCATTGTTTTCCTGTATAGATGAGATGAACGCAAAGCGATTAGCGTAACCGCCTGTTTCCAAAGATGTACAACAAATGACCGTAGAGGAATGAACTAACGTCTCTTTGGAAACTAATTAGAAATAATATGTAAGCGCTATAGAGCTTCGTTTCTACAATTGGAAAGTAGAAGATAAAATGGTGCAAACAAGCATCCGCTTTTCTTTGTAATAACAGTTCTTAACAACAAAGCATCATATGAATATAAGTTTTTTCATTTTAACACTAGAGCTACCGGCGTTAAATCTATGGTATTTCAATATAATAAATAAGCACTTAGGAAATCGAGGAATCAAGAAATGGAAAAGATGATCAATTCAACAATCACTGTTTTCTAAGATCAACGTAGAATATTTGTTCAATGATTCTCTTATAAACTTTGAGAATTTTTGGAAATAATTGGGAACCAGTTATTTTGACTTCCTTAGTAGTTTTAATAAAAAAGAAATCCATATTTTATTTTCATGTGTCTAATTTTCTTAATCGGTATATAATTTTGTATGATAAAGTAGAAATAAAATACAATTAATCATCATTCGAAAAAAACTATCATTACGCAAGTATGCTCATGACAACTATTCATGATCACGATAAATCCTTTTATAGATCCACCAGGAAGAGTGGCTCCACCGCGAGTTTCCGTGAATGGTATGTTCCACAAAGAAGAAATGAGTATCCAGTTATATGTTCTGATACACGAAGATTACTCGTTGCATCGACTTTTATAAACTCACCGATTGTACCGTGCACTTTAATCTTTAGTTTTATTAAAGGTTACGCCTGTCGATACATCATTACATAGTATATGAGTGCTTGCAGATAGCAACATGTGTCATTTATAATTAGTCAGTTCCACGTCTGATGTAGCGTTTACGAAATATTATTGCAACAAATCATATTTTCAAATTGCCATTAAACTAATGAAGCTTCAATTAAACATTACGAAAATGGGTTAGTAGGAGCACATTGATCTCATTGGTTTATTCAAATCAATGTCTGACGAGTTGTTGTTAATTATATGATACAACGGATGATATAAAAATATTAACATAATAATCATTCTCAGGAACAAGCTTTTTTCATCCACCAGAACGGAAAGTAGAGCGGAAACACAGAGAAAAATATATGCCTTCAATGTAATACTTGGAACTGCAATCTGTCATTTAAACTCCGTGCAGCATGAAACAATAACTTTCTCATCGTTTCTATGATTAATTATTACATACGTTATACGAGTCAAGGAACTATTGCGTTTCACATTATCCAACGAATTTCACGTTGACTGTTGTTCGTCTTGCACGAAGGATTCGAATTTGAACATTTTTTCTATCTTAACACTAGATTTACGGATGTTGATATACCTATTTTTCTGAAGTGAACCAATTTGATTCATACAAGAAAATTGAAATTTTTTGCAAAGAAAATAGTTCCAAATCAATTGAAATGAAAGATTTATTATTCAAAATTTAACTAACCAATATATTCACATATGTAGTAATCAAATTTTGAATGAGCCAAATTGGCTCCGTAAAGTTAAATTTAACACTAGATTTATGGACGCGAAATCTACTATGCCGCAATAAAAATTGAATAAGGACTTTGGAAAGAGATGGATCAAACGGCACAGTAAATGATCAATTAAGTAATTTCTATATTATAAGATACATACGTTATATAATATTTACTATATCATGTTTCTATTAGGTGTACAAATTAATTCTCGGCCTTTTTTGACTAACTTTGACATTTATTTATAACGATGTTGATATAAATTCAATATTAAACATAATCTTCTTCATTTTCTATACGTTTTTGCCATCTCTCAGGTAATTGTCGGATTCCAGATCGGAAAAATGATAGTGGTTCATATCAATGAAATCATTGAGGCATTTATAGACCTGTTCAACTTACTTGAATTGAGAATCAGTTAGGTGGTGTTGTAGGGATCGAAAGAGGTAGTTATTTGAAGGTGCTAAGTCTGGAGAATATTCGAAACTGTTGAAATCATTTTTTTCGCCTCTGTAGCGTTTCTTTTTTTTAGTTGAAACGCGAAAAGAACACAGTGCCTTAAATGTTGCTTATCGAACGACATCGCTTCTACACATGATTTTTCACGTTATGTCTGGAGTAGAATCATGCGATATATCTTATTTTAAACAAATGGCGCTTTAGAATGTAAATAGGTTTTGTGGTCGATGAAATCTGGGGGCCGAGAATTAATTTGTACACCTATTATAAGTTTATAAGGCGTTTCTAAAAAGGTAGGCATTCGTACATTTTCCTCTGGTGGAACAGAAATTAAAATACAGAAGAATTTACTGTATCACGTCTCTGTAAGTTTGGAAGGCGTTTCTAAAAAGGTAGGCTTTTGTAAATCTAGTTTTAACCCTTTGGGCTACGATTTATTTTCTAACTGGGCGTGTTATGATTCAAAACTGATTCCTGAAATCAAGAGTTCTCACTGATTTATAATATTTCGTCTAACTGAAAGTAATATTAACAATATAGTAATAATGAGAACGTTTCAAAACCAATTGATATTTTCAATTTAATAGTTTTTGAAAGAGTTCAAAATTTCCTATTCAATTTTCTGCGACACGTGTATCACACGTTGTTGTAGGCTAAGGGGAAAATTAATTTTTAGTTGAATAATTTCGTTCTAATTCAGTTGACATTTTCATATGACGTTGATTTTCCTGCACCTGTCTTTTTTGTATTATGAAACACGAAAGTATCTCAACATTTCCCTGCTTTTACTTTCACTTTTATATAGTCATTAATGATATTCAGTGTATCGTACATACGTAATAGAATAATATAATAATGATTTTGACTCTAATGATCATTGAAGTTCGTTTTACCGATCGAGATATTGTGATAAGACAATTGTTACCTTCGAAACTGCAAAATTTGAAAAGAAATTTCAAACGAAGGTAAGAATTTCGAATTTTTCCTGTTGCAGCGTACAGGATGCATCGTACTGCAGGTCACTTAAATCGCAGTGGCTATCACCGTAGACACTATAGGTATGTACGAACGTCGGAAGAACCGTTAGTCAACCTTAAGGTTTAAGGTCCGTTTCACGAAGTACTCCATCAAGCATATTCAATATAATTGCAGATATATTTTAAAAAAACATATTAACTTCTTCACTTGACTTTCATCCAATCAAACGTTTTCTACTCGCAGTAGTTATTTACTTGAATCTTAATGAAACCGCTTAGATACACATTATACAAATTTCTTAATTACTATTTTACGCAATTTTATTGAGATATACGTTTAACATTTTTTATCATTTGACGGTACGTTCAAACGAGTTTTCTATAACTTGAGGCGACTTTTTATTTGTATAATGTTTCTCCTTCGACATTTATGTATAGATGATTTTCAGTGAAAGGTGTTTATAGCTGTGGTTGGGGTTGAACTGGTTAGATAATTTCTTGGGGAAATTGATCAAGTTACATCCAATCAGCTGTAAAGAAATATTATCTAGAAACTTCGAATACCGCGTCCATGATATCTTGATGAAGAAAGATTAAAATTCAATATATATTCACTCCCCTATATAGATGCTTTTCATCAATTCATCTAATGTTCTTATTTAGATAATTTTCTTTTTCAAAAAAACATTATCAACTATCAACATTCATTTTTCTTTTCTAACAATTATAAACTGCATGAAACAAGAACAAACAATGGCACCAAATTTTCTCAAATACCGTTAGACTTATTTAGAAATTTTTAATATGATGGAACACCCCTCGATTCTTAAATACTTTGTAGAATGCCTATCTTAATACTTGCTCCTACTCAGAGAGTCATTCACCTCCGACGCATTAAACACGTTTGTTTGAAAATGTCTACGC
The DNA here is from genome assembly GCA_910591515.1 of Cerceris rybyensis. NCBI lineage: Eukaryota > Metazoa > Arthropoda > Insecta > Hymenoptera > Crabronidae > Cerceris > Cerceris rybyensis. The sequence goes on from OU342790.1 coordinate 22,653,981, forward strand.
TTAACAGTAAATCCGTTAAAATAAATTCAGGAATTCGTATCAGGACATGAAGAAATAATATATGCATATAAATATCGCAGAGTTCCTTATACCTCCGTGTGAAAGCGCCATTCTACTCTGTTCTGACTATACGCTACGACACACAGAGAGACGAGACTCGTTCGCACGGAGGGTCACAACTAGCCCTGGGGGAGCAGTCATTGACATTGAGAGAGAGAGAGGGAGAGAGACCGCCAAGAAACGTGACTAATATCGTTATATACCTGTATATGTAAACTTTTTCGCATTTTCCATTTGCCCCTTGTCACCTGATCCACACATGATCACGGGATTTTATTGTCTTCGTTTTTTTAATTGTTGACGTTGAATTTGTTGATTGCAATTAAATCAATTGTGTTAATGTAATAAGTCAGTATCGTATGGTTGGAGTGATGCTCAGCATTTCAAGGACGAGCCACGTAGATACAAGTTTTTATTCGGTAATTATAGCCAAGGCTTTTGATTCTTGGAAGAAATTTAGTTAATTATAGCAACGATTTAATAAATTTCATAATGGGTTTAAAATGAACGAATTTTATTTCGTTTCTACTTATGAATCTGAAAACGATGAGGCACAGAGAAAAAGTGAAGGATGAATGGTTTTTTTTATTTACTTGGCGTGAAGGTTTAATTTTTATGTGATGAGTAAAAATTGTAGAAAATGGAACAAGTTTGTTTTAGCAATTATTGCAAAAATTGGATGATCTCTAGCATGATTTTACCCGATAACAGTTAAAAACATTTTTCTAATTTTATGCTTGCTCTACCGGAAAGACCTGCAATAAGCCAGGTAATTACTCACTGATGAAATACTACCGAACATTTTAAAAGCTTGTTTAGAAGAAAGTAAAATAACAAAAAGAAGAAACTATGAAATTCTAACAACACATTTTTAAAATAATCAATTGATTACTTACTTTCAATTAGAAATAATATTACTAACTAAGTCAGTCAATAAACAAGTAATTCTATAGTTGCAAAATTATTCGTCTGAAAGTATCAACGTCATACTAAAAAATTTCGAGCTTGAAAGAAATTCGTATTTAAGGTAGTTCTAGGCGCTTATCATTTTTCGATAGATTTCCTTAAAATTTTGAAAATATATTCTTCATGATACTTTATAATTATAACCGGAATTTCAACGAGTTCGTCCACACGGTTTATAATAAATCGGTTTAAAAATAACATATTTAACACGGGCCTCATGGAAACAAATTTTTGCTGAGTCCGTAAAATCTTTTTCTATTTTTCTAATGGAAAAACGAGTCGATGGATTCTAATAAAAAAATTAGCAATGTATTATTTTATGCTTTTGGAATATTATTGAATTTTTTCATAATTTTTTACTTCATAGTTATAGAGAAAGATGTTTTTTAATGTCTAAAAAGAGGATGAAATGACCTCTGTGAAGTAAGCCCCTGCATTAATTCTTACGCAATTTTTTTCATTTCTAATGAAAAAAGAAACTTTTAGTTCCGAATCCAGCTAGTACTACCTTAATGTATCGCGTAAAATAATTTTGCTTAGCTGGTACAGTAGTTCCTGCTAATACTAAAACAGGTTTGTTACAAACGTCTTATTCCCGACGAGTCAGTATTCGACAGTCGCTCCGCTAGTTCGTGTTCATCGAGGTTTACTGCCTCGAGCACATAGAAAGTATAACGCAAATCACGATACTGATAAATTCTAAACGTTTGTAAACCACATACAACCCGAGCAAATGTTATTTGAAGGAATTCGACGTAGAAATACCTTCAAAATACTTTCGTGAACGTAGCGCATAATGGTAATAGCCGTTTACTCAACGCGATACACTCCAGAAGCAGATAAGAATCTTACAGTTATAGTTTACACACGTTTCATAAATTTCAATGGAAAACACCTGACTGAAACGACTCTCAACAACAACATACACCTGATTTCAACCAACGAATCGAATCTATCATTTAAAAAAAAAAACACACCTTCAACAGCTCACTGAACCATATCCAATCAAAATCCTCGCACAAACATTGCCACTGTTTAATTTTTCAAAACTCTCCTCTACCACCACTCCGTTCAACCACTTTTAATTCCACTTAACCGATCAAAAATCAATTATTAATAAGAACAAAGTTGAGGATTACCCTTGTTCTTCCTCCGCAGCCGGTCCTTGTTGCGCGATGCGAAACACGTCCGTCGTCGACATGGTGCTCCGCTACCAGTCAGTATCGACACACTATCACCGATCACATATCGACGCCACTCTTTTTTTCTCCTTCGTTCGTCCGTTATCGAGGACGTTTCGTTGTTTCGTATCCAGGTACTGATGCCGCGCACTCTGGTACTCGCGAGGTACACGTGCAAACTCGCGCAAGTTGTACGAGCCAAGCAAAATACGTGTCCAGGTCCGCTGGCGCCCGTCAAGGCTAATACCGCGCGGTGTTCGTGCCGCGGTGCGTGCCCGAGCCGACGACGTATGCGAAATAGCCGGCAGCGCAACAGGTTGTGGATCCGCGATCTTTCCACGATCGATTGGTACCTCGCGATATCGAACTCGATGGAAAACAGGCGAGAAGAGCGACGTACGGCAGCGAGCGGCTCACTGCAGTCTCGTGTAGTGTCGCCGCGGCGAAGCGGTCACGCCGCACCTCTGTGCCTCTGCTGCCGCGCTGTTCGGTTCCTTCTACCTGTGCACAGGTACGCGCTCACTGATATTTTTCTACCTGTGTGTACCGGCTGCCGCCGTGTAGACTCTCGTCTGTCTGCGAACGAACGCGTTCCTCGTACCTTCGTCGTCGCACACACACATGCGTGGAGAACGTCGGAACAAGTCCCGTACGGATGCCACGAAATCCGACACACCGGTATCTTCCAATTTTGTACACGTCACACGAATGCTTTTCGTCGATTTGTGTGATACGATTTATGTGTATGAACATTTATTTTGCCGTGTTTTAATATGCGGATGGGTTCTTTAAGTTTGAGTATATGTAAAGGCATTTGTAGGATTGCGGATGCAACGGTGTGTTTTATGTTTATGTTGATTGAAACAATTGATTTCCTCTTGTTTTTGTAATAATACACTGTGGATGTATTCGAAAGATGTATCAGTTTCCGTGAAAGGAATGCACTTGAGGGTTTTCTTTTCGCGAGTTCCGTAGGATGTATGTGTGTTGAGAGATGGTGGTCCTTTATTTCTGCAAGAATGCATAAGTGCATTTCTTTCAACGGCGCAGGTACACGCGCGGCATAAAGTCTCTTCGTGACTGTAGGAACTTCAGCATGTTTCGTTTACCTGTGCGAGGAAACGTATACTGATCTTTAGTTTCTATGTGTAGAATCATTCAGGTATATCCACACATTTATGTAAGCGCGCGCGTGAAAACGTTGCGTTCCATTCGTGAGGCGATCAGACAGACACGTCCTTCTACCTGAGCACTTGCGCAGAAATAAGGCTTCTTCAAACGGTGTGAGTGATACAGCACACGAATGTGTTCTTTGTATTTCTGTGTTGGGTTTTCAACGCATGCAAAGGTGAATTGTTGGTATGGTCACACATACGGAGACATATTCTCACTGATTTATACATGCAACGGTAAAAACTTGTCTGTTACATACGCAGATCAGCTACTCGAATATGAGACTCTTCTGGAGCAAACGCATCGCGGTGTACATTGCATGGGATCGATCATTCTTTTGTTTTTTACAGTATAATCATAGTTATGTATATACGTTTTGTGGACTAAATTAAAACGCTATTAACACTTTACCGACCGGTATTTTTTTAACATTCTACCCGTTTCTGATCGGTTACTTGCCCGCAAATAATTTCCTGATACTGATACCTCTTCGAAAATTGCAATGTTTCTTCATTGAGTCCTTGACAAAGTTAACCACAGTGATAAATAATAATTTATTAATTGCCATAGCAACCAATTAATAAGTTAAAAGTCCAAAAGTTTTGGGCCCGAAAAGCCGATTAATCGGTTACTGGTCGGTAAAGTGTTAATTGGAGATTTTCTTACATTTATCCTTACTTGTAATATTTCTTAACACTAGATTCACCGATGTGGTTAAAATAACTTGTGAACTTTTTGAAAATAGTATAGAGAAATGTGTAACGCTGTTTCTTTTTCAATTTTCTACGTCTGCCTTCTTCATTTATTTCATTTGGATATATTTATTATACAATTTTTAAATATGTCGAATCGATCGTCGGTAGATCTAGTGTTAAACATGTCATTTCAGAAGAAATATGATGATGTGCTTAATAATGCACTTAGGTATGTAAAATAACTTAGGAAATAAGTTTAAATAGATAGAAGTATTAAGTCTCTATTACTTATACAGGAGCTGTGTTTTCATTTGTAAAACCGATCTTTTGGCTATTAAAAATTCAAAGAGATGAGGGTGAAATGATCTACCTGTTGCACTTGAAGCGTGTTACATACATCTGACTTGCACATGCGCGATATTTAAGTGCGAAAATGCTACTGTATTATTACCGAATATTTCGGTTTTGAAATAAAAAACATACTTCTTTCTTTCTGCCTTAGAGTTAGTATATTGGATTGTGTTTAAACGGTTTACTTACGAAAAATATTTTTATAGTTTGTACGGTCAAAAAAAACATGCCTGTAAATATTGAATTTTAATGAGATTACATAACAGCAATATAGATCAATCAAGAGAATTGCGAAGGAAACGAAATGATTTCAATATGAGCGATAGAACTTTGAATTGAAATAAAATGAAGAATTCGAAAAATAATCTAGTAGTTAGTACTTTATTGTAAAGCACATTCGATGATCATTTAAGTGACCACCACGATTGCGCTCAGTGGAGTGTATTGGACAAATCCAATTTTCGATAACTCTGGCACAAAAGTCAGGTCGTATCTCACCGATAATAGGCATTGAGTTTGTTTTAAGATCGTTAACAGTTTGTAATTTTTTTGAATAAACAAGGGACTTAACATAGCCCCACAAGAAAAAGTAACGTTCATCAGTAATAGTTACAGTCGAAAGAAGGGCTAATAACTTTAGTAGAAAAACGACGCAAAACAGATGCAATGATAGCTTAAATACAATGGTTCCTCAAATACTGATTGATGGTTATCATTTCCCCAAATTCGGCAATTTTGTTTACTGACAAAATCCATCCAAAAGTAAAATGAACAAAGTAAACAAAGTGTTCGAAACGTTTCTCGAATTGAACAAGAACTTTAATAATAAATTTTAATAATTTCAACAAATTCAGCAGTCGGAGTATCTATTCATGACAACCCAGACAGAATGGAATATTGCAGCAATATTGCAGCAATATTGCCGTGCAACATTAAACGTTGCAGGGAATATTGCCGCAACATTGCCGCAACATTGCTGCAATATTCCTATGTCCGCCTCTTTGTAGCTTGCAGGAATATTGCAGCAATATTGCCGGGAATATTGCAGCAATATTGCGAACGTTGCAGGAATATTGCGAACGTTGCGGGAATATTGCAGGAATATTGCGAACGTTGCAGGAATATTGCGAACGTTGCGGGAATATTGCAGGAATATTGCGAACATTGCAGGAATATTGCGAACGTTGCGGGAATATTGCGAACGTTGTAGCAATATTGCTGGAATATTGGTTGGATGAACAAACATTTATTTGTGATAATTGCATTTATTCAATAGAAAAAAAAAAACATTTTGAATTTAAAAAAAAACGAAGTAATATTGATCTGTTACTGAGTTTACGCTTGATGTTAATAATTATATTATCTTGTTTATTTGTTCCGAATTGCCATCGGTGTCATCGGATAACTGGATGTTCTTGAATTCTCGAACGATTTATTCTTACAAGTTTTCTTTTGTTAGTTTTGGACTGGGAAAGCCACTTTTGCAATGGGATTTTTTTTTCTTACTTACTCCTACTTTTTTACCCACGATGGGATTCGAACCCTAGTCTTTCCCGTGCGAACCCAGAACGTTGCCGCTACGCTACGGCAGCTCTTGATGTTACGTTCTACAGTTCCACTTAAATATGGCAATGAAACTTTAATTGCAAATATCTTAAAAACCATTGAGTGTTTGCCCCTATAATGGGGTATATTCATCAATGTTGAGCATACATTTCAATGTTGCCATTGCAATGTTCCCGCGGCAATATTGCCACTGCAATGTTGCAGCAATATTGCGGCAATGTTGCGGCAATATTGCGGCAATGTTGCAGCAATGTTGCAGCAATGTTGCGGCAATATTGCGGCAATGTTGCGGCAATATTGCGGCAATGTTGCGGCAATATTGCAGCAATGTTGCGGCAATGTTGCGCTGCAATATTGCCACTGCAATGTTGCAGCAATGTTGCGGCAATGTTCCGCTGCAATATTGCCACTGCAATGTTGCAGCAACATTGCTGCAATGTTGCCAATATTGTGCAAGATTCGCAATATTGCTGCAATATTGCTGCAATATTCCAGTCTGTCTGGGAACTTGCAAAGCATTAATGAGTACAACTAACATGTGGCACTAGTAATAAAATAATAAAGATGACGGCTGTGACAATTGAAAGACCCTTTATATGGTTTTCGTTAATCATTTTTCAAATGCAAGTCACGTGCTAACTCCGGATGGTAATGTACAGTCAAGTAAAATGCATTTGACCGCAGTTCACTGCATGGACTTTAGAAACCTACATAATATAAGTCCTGTCACAAACGAAATAATTGATTGACATTTCCGAACGTATTTTTCACTTTTATTTTTTGTAATGATACCTTTTCTGATTTTTCATTGGTACATCCATCACCTGCTGTAAGAATTTTTAGTAAATTAAAAATAATAAAAATAGTATGTTACATAGTGCGTACCACCTATTTTCGATCTTTCGAAAAGGTACAAGAAGATAATCTATTTTATTGTGTACGTTTACGATTGAAATAAAAGAAGTTGGCATCGATGATTTTTTTATGTATTTTATATAACGAGTATTTTATTGTCATTGTAGCAAACATAAGATACGTTACGAAACTATTAAAAGTGTCTTTTTTATATTAATTAAATTGCGTATTTTCTTATAATACTTTAAGCGCGAAGTATCATAAAAATCCGCTTTCAAGAAACTGTATTTTATTAAATTTTTTTGTTCGCATAAGGAGTAACATTTTTTCAAATACGTCATATTATGGTATTGATGTCTGAAGCTCGATAAGTTTCACATTTACATATTGCATCCTATCGACGTCATAACGTGACGAAAAGAATTTATTAACAATGGATACTTAAACTATATAAGCGGTACAAATTAATGTCTCGACTGCTAAGTGTTTATTACATAAATATAAAATAAATTATGTTACGAGATATATATTAATATAATTAGATATATCAGTTAATGAATTCTAAAATGTGAATTTTAATATAAATTAGTAATAACAACATATATGAAAATTTCCATAAAACAAAAATATTTGTAGTTTAATGCGCGAGAAAGAATTGTTTTTTTTTTTGGCGAGTAACATAAATACTTTTATATAATTATCATACATTACAAATAAATTAATAAAATTTTTCCCAGCATTTATTGTTTAATGTGATTCTTAAACAATAAACTAATTATTGTAATCACAATATCGGCAGAGTTTATTGATGTTTTCCGAAATACTCGTTATTATGGCATCATGGAGTAAATCTATATAAGAGTGAAGTAATTATAACAAAAGTACAATACTTCTGATGTGCAATCAATTACAAAAACTACAAACCGGTTTTATTTAATTGTCATTTCCTTATTTATATCTAATATATTCAATAAAAATGTTTTTATAGTTCATCCTTTAAACATACATCCTTCAGCGTTCATTCACATCGATATTTTGTACGACATAGACTTTCATTTGTTATTCAGACTATGCGAAATGAGTCACCAATGACAAAACTTACTCTTTATAAATTTCGATTCTTACAATAATCTTAAAAATTACAATTGGACCAAGTATACGTCAAGTTGTAGTACTTGTTACGCGATGAAATATCGGGGAACGGAAGTCGCAATTACATGGCCCTCGAAGTTTCTTTTTAATATAATACAACATATTTCTTTTATTTCTCTTAGCTCAGAGGAAAAATAATATTTATCATGAAAGACTGTTTTCGCTAAATTTATATTTTATTTCAAGTTCAATTGGACGTTTAAAAAGAATCTTTCAATGTATCGTAATATCGATTTCTTTTCGATCACCGGATGTGGTGACCAGAGCGCGCAACTTTCTGTACGATGCGCAGTCATAAAATAGCGGGTTGCAGTGTTTGGTAGTGGTGTTATTAGTTATAAAAATGTAAAAATTACATTGTGTAAACAAGAAATAATGGAGAAAAGGCCGCACAATTATCCGTGTCACATATGTATGATATAAAAACGTAAGATTTCCACATGGTACAGCGTAACTCGTAAATATCACATGATCAAACAAACTAAGACGTTCGATATTTATCACGTTCGGACAGTGAAAGGTTATTTTTCGAACTGAAATATATTTTCGCATTTTGCTATCGTGTTTCATTGTTATATTTCGCAATTTACATATATATGTTATTAAAGTTAATATCATTTTGATCAAATTGCAGATAATCGTACCCTTTTACGATACCTATACCTCGAGTATAAGAAACATTACATATTCGATTCTTCGTAACGTAAATCTTGCAATTACTTGAAAATATTTAATAAAATAGCATATTACATGCAAATCTTATTCATTAACTGAAAAATTAATTATGTCGTTGAATTTGGTCGATTGGAATATAGAATTTCGTACAATATAAGTTAGAATTTTTTTATACTATGAAACTGGCATGCTGTGAAAATGTACAATATAAGTGTACATTATTTTATGTAAACCTGTTAAACAGTCATTATTTATAATTCTGGAACAATTTGTTATGTTGGGAGTCAAAATTAATTTATTCGGGCCATGTAAGAGTATCACCACAACTATGTACGCACATACATACATATATGCATTCTGCAAACACACAGAATTCTAGAAAGATACATACCTTATTCATTTTCTCATTCTATCATTCATCATACTTGTTGTTCTCCTCACAACACACTCACCCTGTTTTGACACCTGATTTAATGTAACATCAACTACAGACTTGAATCACAATTTGTTGATCAATAATTTTAAAGCAAGAATGAGTCCTTTTACTTTTGATAAATTTAGTGACTTAATGCTTCACAGTATGAATTTACTATTTACGCTATTTTCACTTTGCAAGAAATCTCTAACGTAAACCACTGCATTAAATGAAATTAAAATCTGTACCAGGCGCCAGGAACAAGAATTTCTAAAATTATCGTGATTCTGCCTTCGTTTTTGGTGGCCTAAAGGCCTTTAGCTTCTTTGCTTTTTTTTGTTTTGTGGCACTAGAACCAGATTGAAAAGCTTTCCAACTATCAACTCTGGATTGTCTGGATTCTTCAAAATTTCGTTGCCACTCACGTTCTAAGGCTGCTTGTGCTTCCGCTGATAACTCTTCCTCGCGTTTTCTCTTACGTTGTTCTGCATCTCTTGTAGCTAACTCTCTCCTATGCAAAGAATGGAAGAAAAAAATTGAATGTAACATCATTATAATGTAAGGTACAGAGAACTAACCTTCTGCGTTCCATATCAGCAAAAAGTTTCATTGTCATGACCCAGACAGCATGTTTATATCCTTCCTCAGTTTCTTCTTCTAATATTGTTGCACCTGGACCATCCATTTTTCCTTCTTTTTTCAATTTTTTCTTCTTTTCTGCAATCTAACATTATCAAACATTAAATTCGGGAATGTCCACATGTGGACAGTGCGTCTAAGTATTAATATTAGTCACAGCAGTTTTACATACCATGTGATCCGTACGGGCTTTGGCCTCTTCAATAACATCCATACATTTTGATCTGGTCTCTTCGTTTTCCAATGTTTTCCATGCCTTATTAACAACTGTAAACATAAAATTAACAAGTTTAAGAATATACCTTTGCATATCAATCACTGTAATACCTACTTTCAAATGCCTGTTGAGCTCGTTCCGCATCATCTTGGTTTTTGTCAGGGTGAACAAGAATGGACATCTGAAAACAATAAACACGTTAGTACAAGTATATTCTTAGTTCTCTAACGTGGAGAAGTAATACTTACACGACGATATTTCTTTTTGATTTCATCTATCGCGGTAGATGGATCGATTTGTAACACTTCAAAAGGGTTTAAGTTGAAGTAAGATGAACCAGGTCGAAGTAATCTGTCGATTTGTTGTTTAGGGGTCAATACAGAATCCCGTTTTTCTATTTCTTTGACCTAAACAAATCGCACAGTTCTTGAAATTCGTAAGAGGACCTATTCGTTTACAATGCTAGTTGTATTTGCACAGGTTAGGTTTATCTATAACATGACGCCTTAACTCAAAAACAGTCTTACTTACAATGTTTCGAAAGATACCAGGCATCACCAATTATATCAGAAAAAATTAGGAAATATACGTTTGAAAATTATGTTTGTTGTTATTGTATATCAAATATAAACTGACGTTTGTTAAGCTAAACGAGGTATGCGAATTTATGATTATATAATCATGGAATCCACTGAAAATCATTTTTAACACTGCACAATATTTTAACGGTGCGTTATCAAACGAAATTTACGTACTTCTGAATAAAATTCATTGAATTCATCCTCTTTTTTTGCTGGAATATCACTGGATATACTCGAGTTAGTAGCAGCCATCTTGATGGTTACTAACTTCCGTATTAATAGTGCTGCCGTCTATTAAAAGTTAGATTTTTTTTATAACACTGTTGTTGTTTATCTACCGTTTTTTTTTAAGCCAAGGTAATTAAAACATAGTTCGCTTTAATCTCTACTGTTAAAATAGAAATTTACGCATTATTTCGAACTCCATATTATAAAAAACACAATATAGAATATGAGATAAAGAATTTGTTACATTTGATACCAAATACGCAATAAAAAAACTGATTATAAAATTGTTAAAACAAAATGATTGTCCTATTACATTTTATCCTTACACTTTATAAGTACCGATAAAGTAAAGCTAAAGCAAAAGATTTCGTAATTCCAAGTTGAAGGTTCAAATAGGGGGCATCGTTTCGAATTTTACAATATTTTATTAACAAAGCTTAACAACCAATAAACAAATAATGTCTCTTCAGCGGTAACAAACACGTATTAAAGAAAAACATAAATGTTACATTCAATAGATATTACAGCAAAAATTTCTGTTAAACTCATTCGACTAAAATCTAATATTTAAAACTAATCTAACGTATATCGCTACACACTACCCTCCTTTAGGAAACACAGAATGCATAAATGGGAGGGTTTAAATACTAATATGACACTATGACATCTATCATTTATTACGTTTCTCTAATCTATTATAATGTGTATATATAATAGCTAATTGTTTACTATTGAACACTTGTTCAGACACAAACGCGTTACTTTTAGTGTAAACTATGAGGACTAATCTGTTTAAAATACACGATTACAAACATACATTTTCATCGCAATACTTTGCGCATTAACATTCGTCACTTTCGCTAATTAATTAGTGTTACGAATTTCATATTTTAACTGCAAACTAAATATTTTACTTTGCACAGATATTTGGTTCTTTATCAATTTGTTTGCTGTTATGTTTTCAATTATAACTGTTGTGACTTCGAACATGTATCGGTTTGAAGAAAATTCTAATTCCGCGGGGTTATTGGTACATGTCGTCATTCTTATTTTATATTTTTTACCGAGGCTGTCATATATTAATAAATAATTTGGGAAAAATTTTCCACAGTTCATGGACGAGTATTTGAACTGGGACCGCTAATTGTGGCTTTGCCTCATTACCCATCATAATCCTCATTAAGGAGTGATTTTTAATTTATTTAAAATTTACTGATGTACAATTTATAACCACCAAGAGTATCAAATAATAATTTAGCAAAAATTTCTTCAAGGTGATAGGGGATTTGAACACTGACCCACCGATTGCGAACCTGAGAATCGTATTTATAGCCTCCTATTTATCATCATTTTGATGCTACGATTTTTTATGAACTACCATGCTTGTATAATAATACAAGAGAAAATCACTAAAAAAGAATGATACAATTTTTAAATTATTCCCGAGATCTATGTGCCAAACAATTCTTGTATTGTCAAATAATTACTGATCATTCGATTTAAATTAGTTAAAATATAAAATATACTTTAGCTAGCTAAATTACAATGAAGACCATAATTATTATTCATAACCATTGTAATGTTTAAGTACGAATGTCTAATCACCTGAAAGTTGTGCAAATACTTTTTTATGATGTAAAATAAATATACGAAGAAAACTATCCCAACATACAACTTTAGTTATTGTATATTCCATTTCAAACTTGTTAATTATCAAATGAAATTAAATTCGCCACGTAAAGCCAGAAGAAGAATTGCCAGAAATCTTAATGTTATTCTAATGAAGGTACAAAGCTATATAAAATGGTGAAACTAACTATAACCATCTACATATACCGAATTTGTATCGTGCATTCCTAAACAAGTTTGACCTCATGTATACCGTAACGAATATACAAACATCACAACAGCTTATTTTTTTTCGTCATTATAAGTGTCTAAATTCTACAACGACTAGCGATTAATGATACCAACCATTCGAAATTCGAAAAGCGGGTGCGAAACGTCTATACCGATTCCAATCTTTAGAATCGTTCATTTATTTGGAAACGTGCGTTTGTAATAAACTGTACAGGTTTGTAAATAAACGATGTAAAATTTGTCAATGGAAAAACATAGAAAACTTTGAAATAATCGCTAATATATAGCAGTCGTTATAATTAAACTATATTGCGCTTTCTTTTATAAATTTACTACGGTGAATTAAATACCTTTAAATGTTTCCTATTTATACATACCTGTACAGCTAATTAGTTTATTAAAACGCACATTTTACAATGAAATACAGGAAGCTAGCTGTACTAACGATATATCTAACAATAAGTATCCCTTACTATACACCGATTTTCTAAACGATAATTAAAAGGAATCACTTCGTTCACCGGAACGAAACAATATTGTTTATTCGTCCTCGCAGAAAGCCAAGAATTTTGTAATTCCGTAGCAGTCATTATGAAATTAGAAAATTTTCTTTTCTCACCCACACATGCAAATTCTTCGACGGACCCGGTTTGACCCAGATAGAAATGTATCAGTACAAAGGTTTTCAATTTGTGGGATCGAAGATATCCGAAATTATTCGATGCACCATGGTAGACTGTTAAGTGCATCAAAAAAATATCACGAAGATATTGTATCTCTTTTGTTTTCACCATGAAAAACCTCCAGTTAAATGCATACTTTGAAACTGCTGTTTTTTTTTCTCTGTGAATATTGTAAATTCTTACTTTTTGCAATTTTCACAGTAAATTCGACAGTTTCACGTTGGAGGTCATTACGGAGTTTTTGCAAACTTCGTGAAGTTTCTGTCAAAATATATATACATATTTTTTTTTGTAAAAATTTACATTTATGAAACTTATCGATATGCACCGAAAAGCTTATCATTAGGAAGCGAATATATATGTCTGACGTAGAAGATTAGACATTGATAGATGAGAAGAAAATACGGTTAATTACAATAGACACACAGATTGGTCGAATTTTCATTTGTGGAATCATAAACACACTTATCGAGAGTGACGAAGATTCGAATATTGAATTCTCATGGAAAGCTATAAAATTGTTTTGGCGCTTGATTAATATTATTGTACACTTATGCACGTGGAATTAATGGTCCTTTGGCTTTGCCATTAATTTTCATATTTCCTTTTCTGAAACACAAAAATAATACAAAGTAATTTCATTCGCTTAAATGAAGAAATAAACGATTTAACTGATGACACAAACTTTGCTATTTTTAAATGAAGATATAACAAATTTTTATAGTAAATTCAATCTTTCTCTGTTCTTTTCTTTAAGATATTATAATTGTTTAACATCAATACAATTCGGCAGATACCAAAGCACCATTAAATAGTAAATATCTTAATATGACAATTAACACAGAAATTTAAATCTACCACGTAAACACCCTTTAAACACATTAGGTAGATCTCTCGTGTCTGACATTTGTATACGTTTATTATAACTATGCTTACGCTTATAATTCATTTCTTTCGCCGGAACGATCTTTTTAATTTAAAAAAATGAGAGGAAGATTAAACAGTCCAAGGAGCATTAATGCAATTTAATCGCTAATTCTTTGTTATTCAATTACCGCAGTTAATATTCATCCATGTTGAATCGGTCCAGCGAAATCGCATCATTATTAATATTCCATACAACACACTATAAAAATTTTACTGAAAGATTTATAAATGTATACTTTTGTATAATACTATATTCACACTTACACACACGTATAAACTTTCAAAATCTATTTGGCACTCTCCTAGTTTCATCAAAAAGGCGAGCACACTTGCTATATTCTTCAATTCAAAGACATTGCATCGATATTATAGCTATACTTTTTTGCTACAAGTATGTTTTGCTTTATATTATATCTTAACTCTGCCTTACATTATACGATAATTGGTCTAAGAAGGTATTCCTTTGAATAAAAAATATCAGCTATAGCTTCGCGACTGAATTGTTCCATAATACATTAAAATATTTTTTTTCCGTATATTTTGCATGAACGTCGTCCAACCAGTCGATTATATTGATAAAACGGAAATTTGTATAATTGATCTGCGCACGTTATTGTAGTTTGTCAATTTTCATTGAATTTAATCTCTTTCGTCTTTATTCAATTTTTGCAACAAATATAAGATACTAGAAAACGATATAAAATATTAATAGAATAAAAACAATAAATATAATATGTCTTTGATAGTAATTTTGATATTTTAGTATTTCCGAATTCGGAAAATTATTTTGATTTATTACGGTAAATGTTTGATTTATTCGGAATTTAGAATAAATTATTCTCCTTGATCGTAATAAAAATCTTGTGCATTTATATGCAAATTAACAGCAGACATATAGTATTAATTATTTTAGGTTGAATTATATCTTGTGTCGCAGAATTTGTTTAGATATGGTACGGTTGTAGTTTTATATACACACATTGTTAGGATAGAATATATGATCACGACAAAAGCGCTATTCTAAAGAGAGAATACAGTCAGTGATAGATGACATATAGATTTGCTGGATTCAGACAATAAATTCTTTTTTTTTTCATTTTTAAAACTGTATAAAAGTAGTCCGAATTGCAACTATTTATTTTTGCTACTTTAAGTGTACAAAGACACTTACTTTCGCATCATTGTTGATCAAATGAATTCTCGATACTTTTTATTTATTTCAATCTAATTTCGTCTTACTTTCTCAACTTCATTATGATAAAACGACGAATGATAATTAAAAAGAGATTCGTGCATATATATATGTATATTGCAATAAAGTAGATCACCTATATTTAAAGAATATTATAAAAATTATTATAATTCTAAAACTTACAGCTTCTTATGATGGTGCACATTATGACAATCACTGCATCGTTTACGATTACTTACGAATTAATTCTTTTCTTTTCTACTTCACCCTGATAACAGATTCAAAATCGACGTAATAAAAGCGAGGGTCTTCCACTTTTTAAAAATATGCCCTTACCGCAAAAATTCATTCTCAAATTGCAAGCGATTATTATAGTATCAAAATTCTTCAAAGAGACCTGTATCCTGTGATGTAAAATGAGTACGTTTCGAAAAATACATTTCTTTTGTAAGCTTTGATTTTAACTGTCAATTGTTGATTTCGCATTTTATAGATTCGCAAAAAGGCATGTATATTAAATACGATACAAATCGTTCCTGTAATGTTAAGGAATGGTTCTAAATTTCTTTTTCTTTTTCTTTTTACCGTACAATTTTTCACATGAAAGCCTGTACCCAGCATTTCCGTCAGGTTATATGGATTTAGGATTATACGATATATTTGATTAACTACTTTGATGAGACTCTTTTGATTGGACTATGAGAGAAAACGGTTTAGACATACATGGGGATAGAGAGCGTGGGGTACTAACCATCGCCACACATTGAAAGAGGTCCACACTTTGAAAGCGGAACTCTTTATCCTCTCAATGTATGGCGCGCATTATATTTTCCATTTTGATTTCGGGCTGTCAGCCATTTTTTTCCTTATAATTTACGTATTTACTTATTTCTAGTATTATAGTAACATTACGGTTAGATCTTAATAGTAAAACTCGCGATACATTTTTAAAGGCTGTAAGTTTTGTTTTATCACGTCTGATGTCAAATTAGTATCGTAATAGCATGTAACAAATGATTTCCAAATTGTAGACCATATTTTGATTCTTTTCATTTTTCAAATTTTTGGATTTTTTGACTGTGTCAGAATTTGATTAGTCACTTCGAGAACCTGCGGTTACAAGCGTTTTAGTTCATGTTATTGTAGATGTTCCTTTGAGATTAAACGTAATAAATTAGAATAATTATTCTCTTAAATTTAATTGTGAATCGTGTAACGACTGGTCATCGTGTGACACATTCGTTTTACGATATCACTTTGAGGTGATAATAGTTACATTTAGTGATAAACTTTAGTTCTTTTCACGATAATTCTATAACATCGAAGTATTTGTGGCTTAGTAAATATAAAATAAAAGTGCAACATCCATGCCGCTGGATAATTGATTAACATAATTGTCAAATACAGCTGAGATTAATTAATCTTAAATTTAAATGTCCTATATTAAATTTAATAAATTAACACGCTGAATGTCACATTTCACTTCGATTTATATTGCAATACAATTTTTATCTACTATACAACACATTATATAAATTATTATAAAAGTTAAACATTGATAATGAATAGTAGTTGTATGTTAACTAATTAATTTTTTATATTACGAAAGAGATACTATTAAAAATTTGTTACCAGTTTGCACCGGCGATTCATGACATTTAACGTGTTAATAAACATATTACCTATCGAAAGATATATTAGGAGTACCGAAAAGTAATCAAAAATTTTTTTTTGCTGGCGAAAAACATTTATTTATTAAAGAAATCTTAAACACTAATCGACAAAATAATTTCCATAATTTTCTAACACTTTTTGCCCGTGTAAAGATAGTTGTTCGATTCCCTGTTTAAAAAAGTCTTTCGATTTTTTGTTGAAAAACGTTTTCAATTGCATTTTCACTTCCCCAATTTTGATTACTTTTCGGTACCCCTAATATAATCTATAAAATGAACTTCCCTATTTAACCCTTTGCGGTAAAATGACGAGTCTAACTCGTCATCGGCTTTCCATGCCCTACCGTACAATGACGAGCTACACTCGTCATGTGAGTAAAGTTTCTATTGAATATGATAATTAATTTCGTTAACCGTATTATGTAGTTAACAGTATGTATAAATTATCAAATGAATGATGTATTTTTAAATATAAATTAAACGGTTGTTCTATGCACAATTTTTCACGATTAAATCGTACCGTAAAGGGTTAATAGGAATATCGAAAGGAAGAAATAAAGATTTCTAACAAATGCATAGTTCGCTCTCATTAATCTCACACATTTATATCATAGAAACGATAAAGCGTTATAATTGCATATTCAGTACCTTTTTCATAGAACTGTGCATTGAGTTCATACATTCATGCATCACATAGATCGATATTTGAACCGTATTTCGACGTCGCTTAGTAATTAGCATTATGTGGAACTGTGTGTTTATGCAGTTATGTAAATATTTATAAGATACAGCACTTGGAAAAAATGGCACATTTTTCATGACGACAGTTTTTATGCACTGTCTCGTAGCAATCTAATAACACGTACATACGATCATTAATTAACGGCACAATATCAACACTTACGTTTGTGTGTAATATATGTAGTGATGTGTTTCGTTTATATACTATATATGTAAACATGACAATGACGATATGTGTGTGTTTTTTTTAAATGTTCAATTAATCCTTACGTGTTTTCAAATGCATACTAACTCTTTTTTTTTTTTAATTACGACAACATCATGCGCAATATATGGCTATATTTTTATTAACATACAAACTGGATAATTCCTAAGTTTAAGACATGTATTGAAATGTGTATATTATATAAGAAAACTCTCGTGTTATGATGGAAAGTAGTTTTGTGTCGGATATTATTAGAAAACTGCTTCCTGTGTGAAGAAAAACATCGAGTGAAATTTACAACACTCGGGGAATACTGGAAACACAATGGGTCACGGGAATAATGGTTCGCTTTAGAAATATCGATACACGCATACGTGGTATAACTTATCGATTATGTCGACACGTAATAAAATACATGGATTATTAGTGAATTACAACAATTTTATACTCGATGAGTTACGAATATATTGGAAAGCGAAAGTAAAGTTTTTGGCGTATTAACGGAGCTTTCTTAATTCTTAAAATGTTAATATATCGTTTAGTTCGCATGGATGCTACTATTTGTCCTGTTCGTAGGTAAAGAGATGTCTCCTTTACGCGAAAAACTAATTACTTAATTTTACAATAATTGTAATAACGTCGCACGACACGAGAGTTAACTAGCAGGAAGCAGAATATCGCCATTCACATTGATCTCGTCGAATATTTAGTTTCATATATTTACTCGCACGTATATTACGTATATTATTTCATACAGATGCACACAATGACGAGGAATATACGAAACACAGATCTACTGACATTTTCACGGTTAAATTTCTTTTTAACGAACAATATTAGCAATTTTCCCTTAATAGAAACATTACACCGCATCGACTGTAGTCATTGCATGCGGTTGTAATGTCGTATTTTGTGTCTCGACGTGCAAGCGGCTATTCCGATCGAAATCAGAAACTAGGATGATCGTTAGACTTTATGTTGGTTATATTCTGCCATTTGGTGTTTAATCAATTTATATCGTATAGTTAATCATTATAGAAATTACACTTACCTCATATTTTTCAGTATTGACATCAATTAACTTTATTTATGAGTAATCGAATAATTTTAAATGATTTATAATTATCTTCCTATTATAATGTAATGTATTCACTGAAGTATTTCGCACAATAATTTTCAATTATTAAATGACATTTCTTTTTGGAAACATTTTATAGTTCCAGAGAAAGAGAATTCTTTTTCTGTGTAAAGTTCATGCTTCCGCGAAACATTACCACCAAATGGCAGACTTTTCATGGGTGCTATTACGACCCCACGACAGACATATGCTTGTAATATGATAGCGCTATTTCATCATTGCAAAAAACACTTCCCTTAATTACAAATCTTCCGGTAGAATTTTATCCATTCTTAATTTTCTACCTCGACATATTATAAAATTGTATGAATTTATAATATTAAATCCGGCGGGAAATAATTTGTGCAACATGAAAAATAAAATTATTCTCCGACGGACAGCGTCTCTACTCCATATAAATTTGTACTGTTTAAATATAGAAACAGATGACGGAATAAATTATTTTAAACGGTGCATAATGAACAAAGACATATCAATGTTAATGTTATAAACACATGTTAAATAAACTGCGAACATGGTGATCGTATCACTCTAAACGAAAACACGGTTGTTTCATCCGGTTCACCCCCTTCACCAACGACCACGCTTTGACTTTTAATAATTTATAAAGTCATGCGTGGCGAACGGTGGAGGGGGTCGGGCCGCTATGCTTGGTCCACCTCGTGACAAACTTCCATGTAGTCTGGGTTGTGCATTATATCCTTTATCATATCCTTCAGGATCGTGTAACGAGGAAACATTGGATATACCTTCGAGCTATTGTATTCCTCCTGTAGAAAAAATGGTATTGAGCAATTTATTCTTCATAGTTCTACAAGTTTCTTTCTGATTGTGAGTTTTGAAATGGACAAAGATTTTATTTTTGCAGATGTATTAGTAATGAGTTTTGTATTGTTTTCAATTTAGGGGCACATATAATTATAATGTAGTACCTGATCTCACTTGGGGTATGTTATCCCCTGAAGAACATATTATGAGTAAAAGGCTTTCATTATTTGATTTAACTCTTTTGTTCTGTTCATTTTTATCTCACCTTCCAGTCGGAGTAACCCGGCAAAGGTTCATATTTTAAGAAACAGTTAGACGTAGTTGTTAAATAAATTGCATATCTACGACTAATACTTAGAAGTGTGAAGTCTTTTTGTATTGTATATGTGACCGTACATGTAATGAATCCTTGATCATTTATAGTTGCCTGGTAAGGTACAGTCGCCAAATTTCGTCCCCGTCCGTTTCTTCTTTTCTAATTAGCGCCATTTAGTTTTCACAGCACGAATCTTAAGTTAGTGACCTCAGTCCGCCATTGTAAACAATTCGCGGTGAAGTGTCGCTTCAGTGGCAAGATATTTAAAAAAAGGAAAAATTGTTCAAGGTGAGTTTTAGATTAATATATTGTCGGAATGGTTTAATTATTGATAGGCTTGACTTACTGAAATGATTTTTTGGACAAAGTAAGTTGTTATTGCATAGATTCAAATCGGTACGAAAACATTTAGGATGTGACATGTGTTGCTTGTTGAATGGATGTTATTCATAAATGTAGCAAATTCGTAATATCGTCCCCCCATGTGTGCCTAATATCGTCCAGGGGACGACGTTATTTGTGCAATTTGCTGGGAGAATTGAAATTTCTTAAACTATACCAATGACTAATGACTGATTAGATACAATAATTACAATGATTACATTATTATTAAATTGTTAAAAATGTAATTTAAGTTCAAGTGATTATTGTGATCTCAATATCGTCCCCGGGACGTAATTAGGTGCCCAAAAATATATTCCTAGAATTTCCACTTTATTGTAAAATCTATTCTTGTAGAAATAGTAACAAAGATAACGAGTTGCTGGTTATTCTAAATAATAAAGACGTGTTCTCCCTAATCTTTGACGTTTCATTTATTATTTTTTTCTTAATATTTTTTTTTCTATAATTTTTTTAAAAAAAGAGGGCGATATTTGGCGACTGTACCTTATTATGTATAATTATCATTTAAAAACCAGACCAAATACAGATCTATTTTTTTCTTGGGAGGGTAAACGCGTTTACACACCCCCTCGTGTGCCCGGGGAATGTGAGAATTACCAACACTTAAGCTTCCGGACCTAAGCGAGATTTAACCCAAATCAAAGTACCAAGACCCAGTCTAGCAAGCTGAACAGGCCCCCGAGGAGCTCCTCTCTTCATCCCTTGTGGGCTTTTCACCTATGTGGCTTGAGTAACCCAGGGTTCGCCAAACCCGTACCTGATCACCGAGGTGAATAGGCCTCTGAGGTATTTAACTCCTTTCCTGCGGAACTACTGAGGGGAACAAGCCAGATCTAAACCAGATACGCTAATTTATTTGATAAATATTCAAGCATTCATGATATTTAGTAAATTCAGTGGTGGTTATACGTAACCACCGGATTAATCACGTTTACTGTAATATATATATTATGGAATCTTTATAAATGATTAAGGTATATATTATATCTGTGTATATTAAGGTATATGTTATATCGCGATTTGTAGTCTCGAATAATATCTTAGCAATTGGACTTTACGAACGACGAAGGGCTACGAGGGTTGAAACGGGGTTGGGTCTGTTATAGCTAGCAAACCAACCACATTTTTCCTCAAGGTCCGAATATTTTAGAGTTTAGTGAGTGAATGGTTGTGTGAAAAACCTGTGAGTCTAGATTCTAGGCTAACAGTATATTATACTGTTATTGTTTCAAAGGAAAGTCTGTTGTTTGTCTATTTCTCCCGAACCAAGTGAATTTCCAAGTTTCTTCCCACTACAAATTAAAAAGTGTTCTTTGATTTCATGGTGCCGCTACTTTTCTTACTATTTCTAGTTACTTTTCTTACTAATTAGAATTCTATTTCAGAAATCTCTAGGTATATTTTACAATTTCACAATGAGTACGTGTTACAATGTTTATCCGACAATTATTAAGAAAATTTTCCAAACTTTATTTAAGATTTTCCGCGTTTACAGTTAGAACAAAAGTACCTGAATTTATTAAATATCGTATCATCGTTATATTCAATGTATAAATCGTCTGCTACAAACAACACGATAAAATCCTACTTAGGAACGTTTCCATTCGATGGATTAATCGACGACTTGCAATGCACCATGTGAAATATATTTTTTCCCTGTCCTCTTTTTTTTGCGACCTACATAACGGAGATTCAGAACATCCACGGATATCCTAGTCTGATGCGCATGATTTACGGTGACTTCTTTCGCCGGTGTCATGTTAGAATTGTATCAGAGAAAACGAGTTTTGCCACGATGGCCAGCGACGGACCGTAGAAAAGATCGAGCATACGGATACTTTTGCTTGGTTGCGGTAACGGTACTCAATAATGCGATTTAGCTTCTCCAGACTGTATGATGGCGATGGTGAAAGAGTATCTCTTTCAGCTCGAGGCAACGTTTGTATTGCCTACCATGATTCTCGTAACATGTGCCCCTGAACTGCGAAAATACTGGCCACTTCTTTTGTCAAATGGGGTGGTCTTTTGTAGAGAATCCGCGTTAACGATAAGAAAGGGGAAGCGGATGAATAGGACACCAAAGACGCAGAAAACGTTGCGAAACTTTTGTTAATGATAATCCTTGAGTTTTTTGTTTCTGCCACTTTGATTGACGATTAGTTATGTAATCTTTATTATCAATATGAGATTAATTGTAAGTGTGTATTCATTCTAATTAATTCAAAATACCTTCAAGTCTCGGATGAGATTCCTAAGTCCTGTATATTTCTTCAGTAGTCTGTACAGGTCGTTGGTCATTTGCGTATTCTCTGCCTCGATCTGAGCCGTGGTCATACCTAATGTGATTACATATACAAATATATTGAGTTTTATTGCCAATTTTTACTTACTATGTCAATGATATTGTTACGAGTCGACCGCGCATGCATTATCCTTGCGGACATAATTAACACTAGAACGACCAAGTAAGTCAAAATGACTTGTTCACAGTTTTTTCCAAAAATTCCCTAAGTTTACTGGAGAGGTCTAGACCAGAAACTCTAAGTTGATCTCATAAAACACAGTTTACCAAACCAATCATATTTTCCACGCCTTAATATATTGAAATGTAATAAATTTAACGTCGGTCGTTCTAGTGTTAAATAGAACACAATTTTATAGAAAAACTGAGAACGTTTATTTAAAGAAACACGTCCGTCAACGAGGACCACCGACCGTAGAATCTCAACTTTTTATTTGTTACAAACAATTGCCAAGTCTCGTTACCCAATAACATTTAATCGACTGGATGCTTCGTAACAATGTATTGTAATTTTTCTGAGGATACATAAGTAATATTTTGTTATGATTTTGAATTTTTACAGCTTGTTATCACGTGAGATTATTATTTATTTGGCTTTATTATTATTTGAGGAATAAGAGTGGTAGGTAAATTAACGATTATTATTTTTAAGTTTTAATTGTTTTGTAGGACAAAAATATAATGATCGTTTAATTCTTAATTGTTTAATTACTGATAAAGTTAAAAATTTTATTTTCAATTTATCAACGTTGCTCTTATTTTAGAGAAACGCATTGCTATAGGGTGACAATGTTACCCTACCAGAACTCATGTTTTCTTTGCTTCCATCGAGCACGTTACGGTAGAAAGCAATATATTATTCATGTTTGGAAACTTTCCAACCAACAAGACAGCTATCGAGTCGCGTCCTTTCCGCACAATTTGTGCAACGATGAGGCCGTCCGTTCACATAAGATGAATAGATGCTCATTTCTGTCAGAATTTTATCTCCAATGTTCCCATAGTGCCATGAATTTTTAACAATACGATGAATTTCAGCAAACAGCAAACAACCCTTAAATTCCAAACCCATATTCAAATGTTCATTATTATTCTCAACATAGTATAGATAGATTAACAACACTATCATAAAATATTCAACACGTTCCATTCAATATCTGATTATTCTGCAAAATAACAAAATGTCTTTTTTACTTTATAGTAGAACCCAAAATAATGTGGAATATACATTCTACGTTATAGTCAACTTGTATAGTTGCCTCTAAATCCATATTCAAATGTTCATTATTATTCTCAACCATTATATATATATTAACAACAATTTCATAAAATATTCAACACGTTCCGTCCAATATCTGATTATTCTGCAAAATAACAAAATGCCTTTTTTACATTATAATAGGACTCGAAATAATGTGGAAAATATGTTCTACGTTACATTTTAATTATATAGTATTCTTTGAAATTTTCTTTAATTCTAAAACACAGAGCTAAACGATTTCACAATTTTCATTGCAACTTTTGAAAAAAATACGTTATAGAAATAGCTTACACAGAAGAAATATTTAACATAGTAATATGTTATAGAAATACCGCCATTATATATTGTCCTACTGTACAGACCTACTCGTGAGTACTTTTTGTAATCGTCAATTGTTAGAAATTCATGCATCTTTAAGAAATTCAGCAATCCGTTAACACCAAAGTTCTATAAACTTCAATCAGCGAGCATTTTCGCCCGTTTCTCACCATTTAACCGTGAAAAGGATATCGAAGAGTTGGATAAAAGCTCTGATCTTTCTTTTGCCTCGATCAGTCGGCGAAACACTCGAATCAAAAACTTCGGATAGACTCATCGCTTTCTTTTTCTCCTTTCAAATAAATCAAACTCACTTTCGAGTCTCTCGATGCGTTCTCTCTTTGTCTCAGCTTCTTCCGCAAGTCGGGCTGAAGTTTTCACACCTTCTCCACTTTTCTGGGTTTTTTCCATGATTGAACAGGCGCGCAGGACAAACGCAGGCACCGTTTCTTGCTTTTCCTGTTTCGGTATATCTACCAACGTCCAGTACTGTGTTTCCAGCTTAATCACATCCTGGAAAAATAAAACCGTAGGTATGCTGTGTACGATAGCTACACTCGATGGAAAAGAAGGGAAGACCGAAGAGAAACGAGAAAAATTGTTGTCAGAGATTATTGACCGGCTTTGGCGATTGATTCTCTTTCGTTTGTGCTGAGAATTTTTCTGGAATTACTATAACGATGAAAAACTTTGAGATTTAAATCTTCGTTTAGAAATATTTAGCCTTAGATTTACAAATTAAAATGTCGTTTGATTTTTTTAATTCAGATGAATGAATCTTCTGAAATCATGGCAACCGTCAAAAATACATGAGTGTCTTTCAAACGGTGCAAAGTCAATTAAAATCATTATTTTGGTTTGCAAAAATTACAATAACTTAAAAGAGTATCAATAAATATGTGGTAAAAATTTCAAGATTGTATATTTTAATGTTTCGTCGAAAAAAATTCTCAAACGAAGCGAAAAAAATAGCCGTCACATGGGATGACCTCCTTAATGATGGAATTCTTAATCAATCATGAACAGTTAATTAATGCAACCTTATCAACCATCTGACATAAAGAGATATCAACTAATTGATACACAAGTAAAGATCACAGTTCAACTAGAAATCCATTTAAAACAAAAAACCTTTTCTCTAGACAATGTTTCATACATAATCTGCATACAAAAATTTTATTCCTTCTGTATTTTCAATGATTTTCCGTTTAAATGTTTATTTTTGCGCTATATCCGTATGTTTTCCCTTGAAAAGAGACATCGTGTTAGTTCTTTCTGATTTACTTTCCATGTCCGCCGGCTCTACAGGAAAGTCGAACCAGGTTTCCGAAACTTTTGTGCGGGGTACAACATGCCGAGGAGAATCGGTTGTGAATTTTCGAGCACGAATTCACCCGGGAGCAGAAAATTTCGGAACAGTCGCGTATTCTCGTGGGAAACAAGGAGGCTGATAAGGTTTTCCCAGTCTTTATTCCGGGGATAGAACCTTGGACTTTTCCGCGATCAAGACCAATTGTTTACTGTCTTCTCAAAGGCACTGTTATAGTTATAGCAGTCACAGCAATGAAATCGCAAAAACTGATTTATTGTTTCTCTCTGGAGACGATGCAATGCTTGGCTTCGAGAAAAATATATTGATATATTTATTATCTCGCAATATTAGCTCTTCTTAAAACTAGAACCTTAGTTTCGTATTTGTTCTTTTACTAAAATTCTTTGCTAAGACAGAGAAAAATATTTGTAGGAGATACAATTAACACTAAATCTATCAAAGATTAATCCAATATATCTAAAAATGTCAAATAAATACGTTAGTGGAAAAGAGATGAAGAAGATAAAAAATTAATTGATTCAATCTGTATGCAGTTTATAAAATAGATATAAAAAATTGAAAATGAATTAGTGGTAAAATTTTCAGGAGTAGTGAATATAAATTTAGAATTGGTAATTTTTTACTACCTTGGTAGATTTAGTTAGCTTGAAAGTTAAGGAAGATATAAAGCGGATTACCTTTATCATGATTTTTAAAAGGTTGTAACGTTGAAATACGTTACGAACTTGCTTGCTATCGGTGTATTTGCACATCAGTTCGACGAGAGCCCTTTTAGCGATCTCATAGCTTCCGTCCAAACGTATCCTCACGATTCTCAATCTTTCGTTCGTTTCGATTACTTCTTCCTTTGTTTGCCCACCTAGATGAATGAAAATAAATATTGTCATCAATGTTTATGTTTTCTTAAGAAAAAAAATTAAGTACGTAGTTAAAGGCAGAACGAATGAATTTTGATATTTTATTAATTATGGTACAGTATTTGTTGATATTTTATCATGAATACTATATTCTGCAAAACTTGTATTCTGTCATTTAGGCTTATATTTGATAAATTGGATCACGTTTGATCCACTTTGCAGTGAAACACGATACATTGTCTACTTCTCCAGAAATTTGAATTAAAATACATACGTACATATTCCACTCATTTGAAAAAAAAATGTATCAATTTATATTTTGTCCTACCAAGTAAAATAACTATGGAGACTAAATCGTAGACGTATTTAATTTTTAATTTGCGTATGTATTATTGACAATTAACATTGTGTAGTGTTAATTATTTTTTGCACCAATAGATTAAATTATAATAGATTAATTGAAATATAACGAAAGTATCTCTATCGCAAATGTTATTCGCGAATACAATATTCACCATATTCTGTTTTCAACTGAGTCATTAAATTGTCACGATAGATTCCGCAGCGAGAGTCAATTTCAATTAGCACTTCATTAGGTCGATGTCGAGATAGTAATGAAATTTTTGGGCATAAATCAATTCACCGTACTGCGTGACACAATAATCGACCGCATCAATGTATTTCACTGTAATTCATGTTTTATGTAAGAAACTAAAGTAGCAAGAAATAAAATCAAACTTAATTGTACTTCCTTTAATTACAAGATTATCAAGTTTTGCTAAAAAAGGTTGATAAATAGTATTACGAAAGAAAGTGACTCAACTACCGTAGCAGCGTAAAGTTTAAAGTAAATGCAACCTTAATCCAAATCGAATTTTAAAGTGACAAACTCGTACAATTTCCGCGAGCGTGTAATTTCTAAGCGCATACTAACTTAGATAATAATTTCGTAGTTTGTCCTATCTCATCGCAAGCACTTGCTATTATTCCAAGCATGTTCCACCGGTTGTGTATCTCCATTCTATACTGAACCTCAAACCTAATAAGCGAAGCAATCTCAACGAACATACGCATGTAAACACACGCATTGTCCAGCCATTGACTGGCTTAATAGCTTTATTGCTTTCAGCCTGTTCTGTCTACATTTAATCGAAAAATTAATACTATAAGCTACTACGTAACGAAGAGATTCTCGCTTTGACTAACACTAGATTTACGGAAGCTGCCAAATTGACGGGTTCTTAATCTTTTTATAAATATTTTTCAAATTTACAGAGATGCAGTACAGAACCTAGATATTTCACGAGTGTTTAAAATACAAAATTTGACGAATGATCATCTTTGCCGCCTGATCTCTATTTTTCAAAAGTCCATATTTAATATTAGGTTGTTCGGAAAGTAATTTCGTTTTTTCCCGACGAAGGATGTAATTATATTTTTTCACAATTAACTTCACACTTAATTCACATTGCTATTGTATATTTTGACAGTTGATATAGCAACGCTTGTTTGTGAAAAAATTTGTTTGATTCTACACAATAGTTTTTCTTTGGTGCTCTATTAAAGATGGAAAGTCGAAAGCAGCATTTTCGCCATATTTGACTTTTTTACTATCGAAACGGTAAAAATGCTGTTCAAGCAAGAAAAAAATTATTCGATTTTTATGGGGAAGACGCATTAACATGACGCCAGTGCCAAAACTGGATTGCAAAATTTTTTTGAACGGCAAAACCTTTACTTCGAATGAGGACGTCAAAAAAGGCTTTGATTTTTTTGACAGCAAAGATCAAAACTTTTATGATCGTCGAATCATACTACTGCCAGAAAGATGACAAAAGGTATTAGAACAAAATGGAGAATATATAATTCAGTGACATATTTATGGACTACAAGAAAATCGTCTTTCATTCTCACCGAAAAAAACGAAATTGCTTTCCGAACAACCCAATATATTGCAATGTAACAGATTTCACACCGGTAAATCTAGTGTTAAAAATTATAATGTTTTTTTTGTACATGTTTAAAGTCTCGGATTTGGAATTAGTTAGTCTAAGTTTAAATCCCTGTTGCCTTTAATGGATATTGCCTAAATTATTATTTAACAATTCAATAAATGATATGATGGGTGGTCGGTGACCGTCTAAAACTACAGATGCTAAATTAAATTACCATAGCAGTTCAAGGAAGAAAATACAATAATGTGAAATAAAAAAGACAAAGAATATCCTGTAAATTTTCGTTACGATTAATTACGTAACTGCAATTTTGTTAAAAAATCGAAATGTTTATAATCCTTAACACTAGATCTACGTCAGCGGTCAAATTGACGGGTTTACACATTTTTTTAAATGTTTCTCTTTATAGAGAAGGAATACAGAAAATATTTCACGTGTATGTTATAATAAACAAATTACTTAACTGATCGTAATTTTTGCCACTTGATCCATCTTTTTTCAAACTACTTACTTAATATATTTAAATACACCAGATTTAGCGGTCGCAAATCTAGTATTAATAGCAAGTGAATCATGTAAATCACAATAATATACCTTTTTCTTAGAAATTTAAAAAATACAATTATATTTCTTCGTTCTCTTAAAAAATGAAAATATTGAACAATGCCCCAATGATTAAAAAGCAGAAAACAAGCTTCATATCGAGTTAATTTACCTAAAACGTGCTCTCTTTAACGTAACAAGGATAACCCACTAGGCAGGAAGTGTTAGTACAAATTTAATGGAGCAATTTCGCAGAGTAACTTTGTGATTATTTGCAATGCGAGCACTCCTCACACGTTGTTACTCTAACCGAGTTACTCCGACTGACCGCGTGCAAGAGTTTCCGGTTCAGTTCCATTCATGAAGCTAACAGCTGTCCACCTGGCACGAAGCCAATGACTTATTTCTAACAGTTGGTGCGAACATCTTCATCCCAATTCACGGATGTTGTCACCTGAGACACGAATACTTCGACGTTCAAGGTTACAATTTAACACTTTATCTATCGTTCCTTTTCCTATCAGGTTGGTGCATATGAAATGTCGGATTTTCTTTACATGTGAACATTTGTCTCCCTGTTTTCATTATGCTTTTGCTTTTGGTATAACCACGTTTATAGTCGTATTGTCCATTGCTAGAGACACATTTCAGCAAAGAAGATTTTCTCAAAAGCGTTCCCTTTTGTTAATTGTTTGGAATTTTATACTGATATAAATTCAATCGATATTCGTGTAATTTTTTACATGAGTATAAACTTGTTAATAATGCTGCAAAAATTGTCATTTTTCGATCGCATTATTACTGGTGATGGAAAGTGAGTTCTTTACAATAGGAAGAGGTTTTCTTGGTGGCTCGATAAGAATCAGGCTTGTGCTCATACTCCAAGGTGATCGCTTCGTCCGGGGAAAATTTTAACAACAATTTGGTGGAATGTGAGTGGAGTAATTCGCTACTCATTTGCTTCGAATTAGGGAGGCAATTACAGCCGAAAAGTACTGCCACAATACATTGATGAAATGCATGAAAAATTGAAAATTATACTCCTATCACTTGCTAACCAGCATGGCCCAATACTTCTCCACGCCAACGCTCGGCTGCATACGTCGTACAAAATAATGTTGAAATGAAATGAATTAAAAAATATGAGATTTTACAACACCCAGCTTATTCACCGGATCTATTGTGAATCGACATTCATTTATTTAAACATTTAAAACAGGTTTTACGGTCTAAACAGTATGAACATGAAGACTGTCTGAAAAATTCCATATCAGAGTTATTGATTCTAAAGATCAGAACTTCTTTAAAACATGTATCAATGCCTTAAAATCTCGTTGGGAAAAGTGTATTGAAGCAAATGAACTATATTTGGATGAAATTAACAGCTTTTGAAAAAAGATATGCAGTTTTAAATATTCACTTAAAAATCCGACATTTCATACGCACCAACCTAATACATATCGCGTGGGAGTTTACGTACCTTGCAACGCGAAAAAATGATGATTAAATCGATCTAATTGCAGTCACTGTACAACAGTGTAATGATATCTAATTAGCATTTGTAATAACTGATGAATAGTTTATTGGTCAACGAGAGTTGATAAACAAAAAGTCGAAAAATCAACTTTCGGTAGATAAAGTGTCAAGGTGGTGGTTGTCAAGATTTTGGAGATAATGGTGGGTAATAAAAAAACAACATGTTCTCAGCTGCAAAAGACTTTCCCGTTATAAAAAGTTTATGACGCATAAAAATTCAGTTTCAGAAAAATGTGAGCAATCGTGAATGTTTGAGATAATTGTGGTTTAAAATGAAGAATGGATTTTGTTCGATAGATTGTTCAATTTATTATTATCGTCGAATATCTTGGGTATTAATGATAATGCAGTGACAGTAATAAATGATATGGGCTTACTTGAGGTTCCTTCGTCCTTTACATCCTGGACGATTCTCCGGACGCTTTGCGTGAATTTGCCTACGAGGTTCGTTCCCGCTGAAACAATTAATTAAATAATGGTTAGTCACTGTTCAAGTAGTTCGATCGTCTCGAACGCGGATATGTTTTAAACGATACTCTTTTAACTTTCGCTATTAAGAGTGATTATAATCGCTCTCCGTCCAATGCCTCTGACATATCGAATCTCTAGACTTGTAGCGTTATAAGGAAAGAACTTTCTACAGCTGAAGTTTTTAAATTTAATTTTTCCTCTATCACTATTTCTAATTTAGCATTTAGTCTTTAAGTGGTCCTTTATGTTTGAATGTAACACAAACCTATTGGTTTAACTCTCTGATTGTGAGCCACAGTGGGATGAAAAGTGTCCCACCTCTTTGATGCGTGAAGATGCATGGTGGGACACTTTTTGTTCCACCTCAAAAATGTATATTATAATACAACTTTGTGAATATATATAATCCAACTTTATTCCATTAAAAGAAGAAAAAAATGCATGTGCAACATGGGTCATTTAATTTTCTAAATTCCTGTGCCTCAAAGAGTTAAAATATGTTTCTCCTATGTATCTGTCACTTGTATTCTTTGCAATAAAGGTTGTTATTATTGAGGAAAGACCTTTTTTTTTAAATACCGTCAAAGCAACTCTGTTGCAGTGAGGCGTAAGTGCAGCTGCTGATGATCTTTTTCGCACAATGTACAGGGTGTTTCAAAAATATTTGTCATGGCTCTCAGAGCTTGCTCTACACCTCTGGATCGATGGAGATTTGCGAAAAAAACCTGCCGCAAAATTCGGAAAAAGGTAACAAATTTTTTTTATTTGCTCATCGTATTCGTCTTGTTGCGTAGGCAGAATGTCTCACAAAGGAACATCCCGAGGTATAAATCACCGATTTTTATGAAATTTTACTGTGATATAGTTCTCGCGAAAATATTTTACCCGTATTTTTTTTATCGGTAACCGTCCACGTTAAAGGGGTGAAAACCACCCTCAAAGTTGAAAAAAAAGTATTTTTTATCATATTGTTTAAACAAATGGATTAAAAAAAAAATGATTATACCATTGGATTCAAGATCCGAAGGCATTAATTTTCACTCTCAACGAAATTTTCGTATCTCTAATAGTTTTCGAGATATTCGATAAAGAAGTTTCAGGACCCCAACTTTGAGGGTGGTTTTCACCCCGTTAATGTTAAAATATGTTTCTTCTATGTATCTGTCATTTTAACTTGGACGGTTGCCGATAAAAAAAATACGTATCAAATATTTTCGCGAGGACTATATCATACTAAAATTTCATCAAAATCGGTGATTTACACCTCGGGATGTTCCCTTGTCAGAGGAACCATAGGTCAGAAACGAACCTTTCTCTCGCAAATTAACTTTTCATGTACCCCGCGCCTGTAAAAATGCCCATAGCGAAAGTGTTAAGTTACTTGTATTATCATCATTTATATCAATACAGTAAAAACTGCATATCGTCTGATATCGTAGCAGTATATATGAAATTACAAAAAATTGCTAAATCCTAATGGTTATAATTTAAGATGGATTCAATTTTATTTTATAGTTTTATAATATCTAATTTTTCCTTTCAGCAATATTATATATATCATTATCCATTAAAGTAATGATGATTGTAATGACAAATTTTTCAACATGTTTAAAATCAACTGAGAAAATTGTGTTTTCAATTAATACATTCCCAACTAGTCATATCCAATCAGAATCGTCGGTTTAATCATAACAATTGTATTACAATGTTTGTACAAGTTCTGCCATTGAAATTCCCGAAATTGCAACAGTAATTTTGATGAATAACTTCTTACGCAAACAAACATAAAATCAAGCCGTTTGTTTCAACCACGCATGATACTTTTACGTCTGAAATGTCTGCACCCACACATAAATTTCCTCTGGGTATATCGAAATGTTTGCATTTGCGCACACATATCCCAAGTATTTACCAATCTTCCCTCCAGAAGTGTACCTCACATTCTGTTTGCATAGCGAGAAAACACTAAAATAAAAGCCTGGAATGAAAAATGAGAGATCCTATGCATATTTCCGGAAGGTAAATGTTTTTTTTTTGCACAAAATGGGAATACGTGGCGGTAACTGTCTATGTTGAACGACATAAAGTGTGACAGTACAGAAGGGTGAACAAAGCTTCTTAGTCGTAAAACATGAGATTGTTCTTAAGAACGACGAAGTAGGCAATTAAAGCACTTGAAGCTCTTGTCGCTGATAACCTATTTCTGTGTGACTTCTACAAAGATGGAATTGTTACATGGATTTTTAGAAACGATTTCTCGCTGACTAAAAATAATTGTTTGTTCGTGAATTGTGCTCTTTGTGTGATTATTCCCCGGTGCTTTTTCTCGTTCTGTGCTCAACAATAATTTCGCTGTTTGGATGTGGATACATTGACGACAATCGCATTGGTAGTGTGTAAAATCGATTCTATTCTTATTGAAATATGCCGTTATGCAGGGAAATCCGAGAGACACGTATTCTTTTATGCGTATTTTCACGATTTAAAGGAAGTAGCTGTCTCTTCAGTAATAATACGGTAATTAATATAATTTGATTGTAGCTTAATTTTATTCGAAGGAAGCGGATATTTATAAATTCATAAGTTAATGCTGAATTTCAAACATACAAATTTTTTATAAACAAATACATAATATTGCATGAAAGACTTGTTCATTTTTCTTCCCTTGTTAAGTTGGGCAAGGTAGCTTTTTCATTTTCCGTTGATTTCTTCTTCAATTTGCTCCGTGTAATTTTTAGCCCGAGAATCGATTCTACCTTGTTAAATGAAAGGGTCGGGAAAATGAGTAACAGAAGAGAAAAAGGGAAAAATGGAGAAACGAAATAAAAGGATCTTGCTGAATGGATTTTTCGGAAATACTCGCGTAAGCAAGAAACATGAACTGATTGATACTACTTAGCACTTTATTGCACAATAAAACAAAAAATAAAATATATTCATTAGTTTCATTAATGATTTCATTAATTCGTTATTGTCAATTATATTGTTAAGAAGAACCCAGTAAATTAAATGTTACTGGGAAACGAGACTTGGCAATTGTTTGTTACTAATAAAAAAGATGAGATTCTACGATCGGTGGTCCTCGTTGATGGACGTCTTCTCTTAAAGAAACGTTCTCATTTTTTCTATAAATTGTGTTCTATTTATTAGGTCGAGTCATAAGTAACTTCCGTTTTTTTATGAGACATTTATTTTGCTCTCATTAAATAACAAAATTATATTAATTTATTATGTATTCTCCGTTATTACGCATCTCTTAACACTAGATTTACGGATATTGATATACCTACCTATTTTTCCGAAGTGAGCCAATTTGGCAGATACAAGAAAATTGAACTTTTTTGCAAAGAAAATAGTTTCAAATCAATTTAAATGAAAGATTTATTATTAAAAAAATTAACCAATCAATATATTATATATATGGTAATCAAATTTTGAATGAGCCAAATTGGCTCCATAAATCTAGTGTTAAATAAACGTTCTTCGTTTTTCTATAAAATTGTGTTCTATTTAATTATGTCTTAAAGGATAATGTGTGCTCGGTCGAAAATATAATATATTAGGGGGGCCGGAATGTAACGTCGTTTCTGCAGATATATTGCTCAACATTATTTGATCTTCAACGATCCAGCATTGAAAATTTGCATACTATATGGAAAAGGGTTGTTGATAACGAGGATGACTGCATCATTCATTCAAAATGAAAGCTTGTTAGAAATTTATTTGTTTGAATTTACTGTAAAAAAAAACGATATTACTTTCTGATCACTCTAATAATACGTTCATAGTAGAATGACATTACCAAGGATACACTATTAAAAGAAGGTTTTATAGAAACATATTCCGCAGCACTATAATATTATAATTTTTAAAGAGTGATGAAATGTACTTTACATACACTCCAATGTGTGTCATACGAGATACTATACATTAAAGGAGAGAAGGATGTCAACCAGAAAAGAACCTTGCACTTTAGCAACCTGAGCAAAACCACTTTACAATATCCAACATTTCCGGAGGAAATGCAACACAGCAGCTTGCACTATGTACACCGTCGAGAGACATGTAGAAAGGAAGTTTTGTTTATTCGGTTAAACATAGAAGGTACATTAGCGATACATAAGGTTGAATTTTATGTGCAGTTCATGGACAACGGGATTTGCAGTTAAACGTGAGACGCGTTAATGTATTTATTATTTAAAAATATTATTCTGAAATTTTTAACGTTATTATTCATTTTCTAAATTGTTCTTTAATTAGTATTGAAGAGAGAATCATTGATAAATTAATCAGTTTTTAAGAGATTGTATTAATCGTTTTAGTGCCGATAGAAAAAATTGATTGAATCAATGATTAATGTAGTTGCAAATAAAAAGAATTGTCATTTGGTCATAGTTTCATATAGAGTACGCAATACAGGACATAAATTGTATATTTCCAATTATCTGTCATAAAATTGCTCATATTGTACGAGGAAACTAAATATTAATCCTACAATGCCCGGAGCCAGGATTATTGTTAACGACGATATATTGTCGTTCAGTACTAAAAGGGTTAATTAAAAAAAAAAAAATTCTTGAGTCACTGTGACTCAGATTAATAAATGTTTACAGTGGATTAATATTTTATGAGAAATAAGTAGAAAAATCGGTATCCCGTTGGTTTTCAGAAATTGAAATGTTCTCTTTATATTACTTTCGAGGGGAACGCGTATTGCAAGAATGGAACTGCAGGATGCAAACTTACGTATATCTACATATGAATAATAAGTATTTACATATAGAGACAGCTAAAATCGTGAAAATATAACCACCGGAGACGAGTTTCGAAAGTATCTTATAACTTTCCGTGCCCGATCATGCGAGTAAAACACGTATGAGAGTTCTCTGAAAGTTGCATGTGGAAAAATGCAAACTCACTTTTTTTTTTCAAAGACAGACAAGCTGACAAATGTTCTGGAGGTACACTTGAGAGATTAGAGAATTATTTACCTTAGGGGTTTCTGTTGCATATGAAATGGAGAATAAAAGATCAGTGTATTTGTATGTATGGCTAACTAAATCAAATTTTACATATTATTTTAACATTGCCTTTTCTTTTTTCTTCCCTCCCTTATTTAATTTATTTTATTTGCCGAATAAGCTCTTTGAAGCAGTATAGCAAGAACAACACAGCGTTGGATTCATGCAAAGAAGAAAAAGAGTATATATTATTTTTATTAAATGTATTATATTTATAGGTATTTATATGTCTATATTATTTTAATAGGAGATACAAATTTGTATGAATAAGATTGTTTTAAATCGTTAATACTTTTATTAATTATTGTGCCAACTGAAGTGGTCTGATTAAGTTGCAATTACATGCAAGTAGAAAGTTTTTATTAATATTATCGTTTAATTACGTATTCTTGCATTAATATTATACCAAAGCCGGAGAGAAATTTCAGCAATGTTTGTTAATACGAATACCGTAAAGGAAGCAATTTGCTCTTACATTCAGAACTGCATATTGAATTCATTTGTAGAGCCAATCTGTGGCTGCATTCACGAGTAAAGGAGCATTATGTGCTCTCGTTAGAAAAATATGATTTCAGCTTGCAAGCCTGGCTAGGTGCCAATGTGAAAACGCATTGCAAATTTCTTTTACCTTCTTACATACCGAATTGTACCTCTAATATATCTCGCTATTTTGCTGTAGCTTCTTGCGTAATAAGAATTTAATTAGTGTATATTAGGAACACTTAATTTAAGGCAATTTTCTTTCTAGAATGTTTTCTGCTATGCATTGCAATTTGCTGTGTAATAGCAACTTAATTAATTTATATGGTACAGTGATATAATTTCTGTCAACACTGCACCGTGATACAGGGACATGTAACATAAGACAATGTTCTTACTAAAATACATTAAGTAGTCATTACAATTTTCCAGAGACTTCACTAATTTATACGATAAGGAATTTATATATGGAATTTAAGGAACAATTTTTCTGACACACTTGAAAGCTGTAAGAAATTGCTACAACAAATATAAGAAATAAAATAAACTAAATATATTTAGACGATAAAGTAATTGTAACATTTTAAATATTAAAAATGGAGGATAATTTCCCTTTTTATAAAGTTTCATGGACCGGATACATTGATACATATATGTATATAAAAGTACAGGAAAAATATAATATAATTATTTAATGAATGACTATCATACTGCTCTTTAATATTAAGGGTGTGTTATACGTATGTATCAAACTGTACTTTGCATGATACTTTCGGAGTAAGAAGTGTATGTATAATCAGAATTATAATTTTTTATCAGTACACAGTTCATAATTAATTATGCGACTAAAATATTTATTTGATATCACGTCAAAGAAACGATTAAAATTAGTTTAACACTAGAACTACCAAACCAGTCAAACTGACTGGTACAGAATTATTTCAAAAAATTCTCCAAGTTTATATAAGAGTCATAGAATAAATATTCTACGTCTATATTAATAAACGTAAATCACCCAATCAATCAAATTTTCCGCCGCTTGATTCACCCTTTTTCAAAGTACTTATTTAATTAATTAAAATATATTAATTTGATGACGGTAGTTCTAGTGTTAAAGTAACATGCATCGCCATGTCTATTTTCGATTTCGATTTATCTCCTGTGTGACAGTTCTTTTACTTTGATTCTCGCGAAGAGACTATTTTACAGGCGTGGATAGACGTTTTGGGGAAAGAACGTGCCATCTGTAGAGCCGTGCCACGTTGTCCCATCACGAAATCGTCGAAGCTATGTCGTCCGGCATTTGTACCATGTCGTGCTTTTGAGAGTTTGGACATATTGAAATTCAGCGCGAGACTCCTACGTGGTTTTCCCATCTTCAAACCCGTGTCCCCTTTAGCTTCTGTATATCTTTTGAAAATAACTGCCTAAAGTGGAACTTCCTCGAGATACATCTCGGGAATCAAAGCGAAATAGAAATTTTACCATTGATTTTTATAATACAAATTATATCATAAATATTATATTACGAATTTTTTTTTCGTATTTTATTATTTGGATAGTGTATTCTTCTGTTTCAATTTGTATCAAATTTTGGTGGTAATGTTTTTCATTGAAATTTATACTGTTTATAATAAATTTAGTTTGCTTGTGCAATTTGTTGGGTGCTCGAATTGCACAAATTTAATTAAACGCGGTGGAAAAAATAGGCGGAAGTTTTGTTTTACGGAATATAATTTCAGCTTGTATGGATTTCATATTGTACAAATGGCTGAAAAATTTTCTGTACTAGTTTTATTAAATATAATTTAATTTATCACAATGAGAAAATGTTATAGTTAAATTACATTTCCAATTCTAATTTCCAACAAAAATATAGCTCTCAAAATTTATAGTTTTTATTAAAAAGATATCTACTCGTTTAGTTACACGAAAAAAAAAGTGTATTATTATTACTTTATAAATATTTATGTGCTCCGCTATTTATTTGGTATTTTTATTTACGTCAAAATGAAATTACGCGGTGTTTGCTGTTGAAAATAATCTTGTTAGGAGAATTTCTATTCTAATCTCACTTTAGAAAATCATCACTTTCTCAGAATGGTATATTCGTGGAATAAATCCTTAAAGTAGAACCTACAGCAAGTATAAAAGTTTCGTTTGCGTTGTTGGGCTTGATGCCAAAATGCAACAAGCGTATTGATGCTCACTGCACCGTGCACGAAGGGTACACATTCATTTTGTTTTGGCTAAAATGTGTTTTCACGTACGTTTGTTGCTCGAAATTTATCATGCAATATCGAGGTAAAAAGCACAATAAAACCAACATTCGACGAGATATTTCATAATTCTGCTATTCCTTTTTTCTTTCAATCATCCAATATTGAAACTGTTTTATTCGCAGTCTTTCAACAATATACTTCATATTTACAATTACAGAACATGCGTCCCAATGATAATCAAACTGAATCATTCAGTTTTCGTTTCCTCTTATTCCAATTTGTACATTCATATTTGAATTAATAATTTTCCGCGATGACCACATCAAATTATATTACTTCTTACATTTTTTAAGATAGTTTCACATTATTGTAATATACATGGTTCCAATATAAAGTAATTGTTAAAATCTATTTTCTTTCAAAGTTTTTCTCATCTATATTTGAATTAATAATTTTCCACATTGACCACATCAAATTATATTACTTCTTACATTTTTTAAGATAGTTTCACATTATTGTAATATACATGGTTCCAATATAAAGTAATTGGTAAAATCTATTTTCTTTCAAAGTTTTTCTCATCTTGGCTAATTTTATACTCACAGATACATAACGTATGCGTTTTTTAATGGGATTAAAGTCCTCTAGAGAATTGAAGTTTTATGGATACATAATTAAAGTTCACTTTACCTCAATATTCAGTATACTTGTACTATATCGAATTTGAGAGGGCGGGTTCTATATATAATACGTTCACAAAGGACTCGCGCACGTATCTGGTTTCTGGGATAATTACATTCGATATAGGAGAACCGTTAACTGAGTCCGTCACATGCACATATAGATAAGCTCAATGTGCCTATCGCTATTTTGCTGTTCTCCGTACAGTATATCGAATTATAGAGAGTAGAAGAAAATTAGAAAAAAATATCTGTAATGAAGTTCTGTCGTACGCTACGTATTTGCTAACTGATATTTATTTGTATGTTTATACCTTCTTCTCGCTAGGAAAAAGTGTATAGCATTTCAGCAATGAGAAAATGACGGAAAAATGTTTATCACTTTTATCTAGTTATCAGTGAGAAGAAGGTATACAAATATTAGGGGGACCGGAAAGTAATATCGCTTTCTTTTTTATTAAGTTCAAATATACTCTGTGACAAGTTTATATTTTTAATGAATGATGTGATCACCCTCGTTAACAATAATCTTTTCACACCTAGTGTACAAATTTTCACTAGTGGAGCGATAAAACTTCATTGGTTTTTCAGCAAAATATCTGAAGGAACGCTATTACTTTCTGGTTTCCCTAATATAAAGAAATATGAGCTAGCAAATTCATAGTATATTACACAACTTCATTTTAGATATTTTTTTCTAATTTTCTTCAATTCTCTATAATTCGATATAATGTACGAAGAACACCAAAATATAATTGAAGTTTTCGACAATATCAAATTGTTTATTATAACAGATTACCATACTATTTAAAATTTCACTCGATAACGTATTTATTTACTTTTGTATTAATATTAATCCGTTGTCATATTACAACGAGGGAAATTCGCACAGTAAATGTAATAGAAAAATGTTGGATTTTGTAAAAACTGCCAAAGTGAAAAAATTCCATGAGACAGGGCATCGTCTACCCATTTTCATGCTCTACAATACATCTTAAAGTGTGCAATACGCTAATCATTATTTTGCTGTAACTTTTATTCCCGTCACTCTGTGCTTAACTATCGTATACTCAACCATAAACGAAATCATAAGACAAGCGGTCAAAGCGATGATAGGACAAATATGTTGTTTTATTTTTATAAGAAAGTTAAGTAAGAATTTTATAATACGTCCAATCCGAAAGAATGTTGTGTACATTGTTAATACGGAAATAATCCAAGTTCGTTGAATTGGACCGGAATTTTCTGTTTTTCTACGTTGAACATAGCGGTTCAGCCCTTCGTTTTAAGAGCCACGAGGATGGAGTAAGTTAATCGTTAGAAATGCTCGTAAGAGGGTTCTTCGTACCCTCCAACTTCGGCGTGGATTGGAGGTAAAGCTCCGTTTCGCAGAAGTAGTTAGGTGAAACACTAACCCAAGCCATGCCCTCTCGTTATTTCTTTCAGAACTGTTGAACTTCTGGTCACACAGTTATAAAGAATAATACTACTTCTAATGATTTTATATTCTTTTGCAAAAATGTCACGTCACTTCCTTTCATTTAGATTGTTAAAACTCTGCCCTTGTTCGTATTTCACAATTTCACAGTTTAATCTCAGTGAAATGGAATATAATGAAGATTGTAGATAATAAAAATTTTATTTTTTTTTGTTTAGGGTATTATTCGTAAAGTGAACTTTGAAGCTTGATACTCGAAAAATTGCTCGATACTTGATAAAGTGAATTTTGAAGCTTGATTTTTAATCGTTTTTTCCAATAATGAATTATGGAATGTTTAACGAGAAAATAATACCCATCGACCGTACTTTTAAGAAAAGTTCTAACAAAGTTTTATTGAAGTTGCTCAAAGTACTTGATTCTTAATTAACGGTTACATTTTGCATAATGAATTGGTGAATGCCATTTATGGGTTTTTCGCTGCACTTTCTAATATTAATTCACACGTATAACTGTGTTCAAACAATTTTTTTAAATTGTTGTAGCTCAATGTTAATACTAGATTTACGGAGTCAATTTGACTCGTTCAAAATTTAATTACTACATATATAAGTAATATATTGGTTGGTTAATTTTTTAATAATAAATCTTTCATTTCAATTGATTTGGAACTATTTTCTTTGCAAAAAATTCGAATTTTCTTGTATGATTCAAATTGGCTCACTTCAGAAAAACAGGTATATCAATTATGCCTGATAATACATTTTTTCACAGAGATGACAGGATTCTTTAGGCTCATTTTTCATTGTTTGTAAATGTAGTACCTGCAAAACTTATTTAACGATGTGCAATGGGTCTGCTAATTTTTTTGTACTTTTCGCCTTTGATGCTACGGCCATTTCGCTTAGGAGCAACTACTTCAGATAGGTTTCGAACTTCCAATGCTTTGATGTACATATCACGTACAAAAGATTTATCAGAGACGGCAGGGGAATATTTGAACTCCGTTCCACTAATTGCGAGTCTGAGCCTTTACCTTTTCTCCCACCATGGGCACTGAAAAGCTACAAATACTACTGTTTTCTACCTTGTCTGACCAGATGCGGTCTATGACTACTTATGTATCATTTTAACGCGTAACTTATGACGCGATCTTTTGAAATTTTTATGTAATTGTCAGTAAGTAGTGATCATGAGAGATTACAACTAATCCGATAATTCCCAAAATAACTATATCCATAAAATTCCTAAAATAATTATAATTTTACAAGCCGTTTGTTTAATGATTGTGGATAAATACGTATTAGAAAAAGCTAATAACCATATTATATAAAAATTCCCTTTAAATACTTTCCACCATATTACAGAAAAGTTTATTCTCTGAATAAATTAAACTAATAGTATAACGAGATATACGTCATTTATCAACAATAACATGATTACATGTAAACATAGCATGCTGTTTTGTAAATTTTGAAGATTGAGAATTTGAATATTTCGAAAGTCAAATAATAAGTGTTTAGAAAAGTTCTAAACAGTAATATTCTATTTTGTTTTAAGTTTGAAGGTACGTCACTAATAAAAATCGTTTATTTAGCAAATTACGGTCTCAACATTTATCCACGTCATCGAATGAATTAAAACACGGTGTTTGATGTCGGACAGACGAGAAATATATGCGACTCTGTCTTCTGAAGAGAAATTGCACTTAAGACGGAAGTCAGAAGGAGAGTTGATAACGAAATGAACGTGAAAAGCGTAGCTTGTAAATTGTGCAAAAGAAGCTACTCGATAGACATCAAGATAT
The DNA here is from genome assembly GCA_910591515.1 of Cerceris rybyensis. Lineage (NCBI taxonomy): Eukaryota > Metazoa > Arthropoda > Insecta > Hymenoptera > Crabronidae > Cerceris > Cerceris rybyensis. Next base: position 22,696,867 of record OU342790.1, read on the forward strand.
ACCTCAAACGAAAGTACCTAAAGCCCTGAAAGATAGCAAGGTTTCATCTCAAAGGAAACTTCTCTTATAATACTCTCACTTTTAAGAAATTCATTTCGTCGTATTGTTTAGCAAACAAGAATTACACAATATTATTACGAATAATAAACAAACATAATATTTTCCTACCAATATTGAATAATTTATAGTAAAATTTCTATGGCATCTTAATTACCAGCTACATAAATATCAAAGCGATTCCAACGACTATTTGAACATCGAAACCGTTGCTTTCGGCATTCAAACACGGTACTCGAGACAATATGAAAACTAATAACCAAACTGTTGGGTCAACGGATATGACTGTTTCATGTACTTTGACGTTACAAACTTCGATGATTCGATCGTTCATAGCTACAAATTATGCTGTCTAAAGCTTGACAATTTCGAGCGTTTCGAATTTTCCGAATTAATCTTCCACGTCATTCCTATCCTCCAGTATCCCCTCTTGAAACGGTACACAGTAATCGGTGTTAATACATGAAATGGCATAATGTTATTTCAAGGTCATTTATCTTCCCCATGGAATACAGCACTTGGAATTTATGACATGCATTAATGCACGAACGATGAAAATGACTAAAACAAACAAGTCACAGCCATGTTCCACGTACGTGCAAATAAATGTAAATTCTCCGCGTGTACAAAGGTAAACCGAGTCAACGAAAGATGAATATATTCGTGCGATACCTGTGACAAATTGTAAATTGTAAATCTACGAGCTTTTCATCAGGATCGTGTGGATTATTTGGAACTCTGTGTTGTTTCATTATACACAGAAGTTTATTGAAAATCGCTAAATCGTGTGTATATATACATGGACACGTATGTTCACCATTTTTTTTTATTCGAATTACCAGCGTGCGAGTCGAGTGGTTTGGACACCGATACGTGGTCTGCGTCAGATCTCACCATACGGATCAAACGTATCGACCACAGCTCTGTGGCTTTCGTATGATCTGTGTAAGTGCAAGCGAGCAGACATGCAGCTGTGCAAATCATGCATCTAATTGCCGTATCTGCATGGAGATACAAAAACCGTTCGACTGTGCGGTTTCAAATTATTTTGCGGTGAATTTTATGCCACTTAGTCACAGCCGTGTGATTTCCAGCCAGCATCGTGCTGTATAAGGTACCTCTTGTTACGCTTAAAATGCACAACGTGGATGGGGTTGAATTTAGATTCTGTGAAATACAGTAGACGCCCTTTTACGCGGGTATGATCTTAATATTCGTTGAAATTTAATTATAAATGGAACGTACAAAAGTGAAAAAATATCGTCTAGTTTAATTCATTATTTCTACGATGTGATATCACAGAGAGTGCAATTTCATTATGGGTGGTACTTTATTTGAAGTCAGTGAACCGGAGTATTTTTGTTGGAAACAGAAGTCCCTGCATGAAATGCGTATATTGCTGTTAAAATGTACAAATAAAACAATATGCTTCTATATTCACGTAGTTTCCAATTATTTTGTGGTGAATTTCATATAACTGTGGCTTTAAAACTTGAATTCAAGCCAGCGCATTACGTCATGGTATGTGAGTTAACGCGTTTCGTGAATTAGAATGCATTTCTTGTGCATATTGTATACTCGGAGTAGTGAATGAACTTCATGACGGTAATAAAGTTCTATCAGAGGGAATTCGATCGTTGAAAATAATTAAAAGTCAATGCCGTATACCTTTGTTGTATCTCACTTAACCCTTTTAGTGCCGAGCGAAGAAATTGATGGAATTAATAACAAATGTAATTGCGAATAAAAAGAATTTTCGTTTGGCGATAATTGATATAGAACACGCAATATAGAGCATAAACTGTGTATTTACAATTACATATCCTAAAATTACTGATATCATATTTGAAAGTGAATGTTAGCCCTTCGATATCCAGTGTTAGGACTATTCCTAACGACGATATATCGTCGTTCGGCACTAAAAGTGTCAAATTCAGGAAGTTTCGCAGTCAAACGGAATTTTTACCAGCCAAAATGTGATACGTAATATAAACTTCTTGATAATAAAAAGTCTGTGTTACGGAAATCCGACTACTGGGAATAATTAACACTAGAACAACCGGCATTAAATCTATTACATTTTAATATATTAAATAAGTAATTCGGAAAAAGAGAAATTAAGAGTTGGAAAATATGATCGATTCCATAATCTGTATTTTATAAGATCAACGTAGAATATTTGTTCTACGACATTTTTATAAACTTGAAGAACTTTTACAAAAAAATGGGGAACAAGTCACTTTGAAAGTGATTCACTTTTAAAAGTGAACCATATCGAGCTTTTTTTTCAAAGTTAAACGGAACATCCGTACTGTAATTAATTCTACAAAATTTAAAACTATTTTCCTAGAATTTTTAAATAGATTGTACAACTGATTCCTGTCCATTAACTCAGAACATTCTATTTCACCATCGTACACGTTATCTCAAAGAATTCCAATTCTCCGTCGTGTCCATTAATGTAAAATACTCCATTTTCTCTATTTTCACGTACAACAATAAATGCAGTTGAAAGACTGTGAAAAAGGACGAGGTATCTGCTAATTGGATTTGCAGTACTATTTCCAGAAGCATTAATTTTCGACCTTGCAACACCCATATCAGAGAGTGGCGACAGATGCAATATTTTATTGCGTCATACCGGTTGAAAACATTGTAAAACTTTTGCATGGAAGCATGGTATCTCTAATTTACTAGCGTTTCCCGTGAGTTTCCCAGGACTTTCCTAAAATGGCGAATACCGTCCGTGCAGCTTTTTTAACTGACAGGAATCTATGTGCTGTGAACTGTTTGGACGTATATATACGTGTAGAGGTAAAGAGAAGAAGAATGAAAGAGAAGGCGTCATGGCGAGGTAGACAATGAGAAAAAGTGAACGAAAATGTGCGATCCATTCGATAGAAACCTTTTACCGTTTTCGTGAAAAGTTTTATTCGGAAAAGGCGTGCTGACGTGACGCTTGGTATTTCTCATTGTAAAAGGGGATGCTCGTACGTTAACATAACATTGAATTCCCGTTATGTCAGAGTAAATCTTTTTTCACGTTATGTTGTGCTACTACTAGAGTTTCAGCGGGTACAAAAAGTTGCTGTCTTTAATATGATAATAGTTTATATTGTTCAAGTTAGACATCATTTAATTCGTTTTATCTCTTCTCATTATTATTGGTAATTTTCTATATTCGCGTTTGAACTTCGCCTGATAATTTGAAAGAATTAAATATGGCTATGTGGAAAATTAAATTTTAGCTGAATTGAAAATTTATTAATCGTTTTTCAGAAGTACTTTTGTTGCAATATTCATTACTGTAATATTTTATACTCAGTGTTAAATCAGAACAAGAATCAAATTATTTGCAGTATATTCTGCAAATTTAAGTACTAGAATAAGTTTTTTTAAGAAATTACATCTACGAAGTTAAACTTTTCGAAAGGTAAATATAAGAATTTCAGAATAGATATGTTTTCTTTAATTTTTTAGATCTTTAAATAACGATAATTATTTAAATAGAATACTCTTTTTAATAGCTGCCAAGAATTTGAATTACAAATGTGTTCGTTAAACTTTCATTTCATCATTTGTTCTTCTGCGATCGAGTTTTCACCGTATCGGCAATGGTTTAGGCAGCTTTATAATACAGAATGATAGTTTCAGGACTCCAGTGAAACGATAGCACTGCTGGCAGTTGTTATAAAAGTTTTACGAAAGACTTCGATTTATTGGTTTGATTTGAAGCGACTGCGTAGATACCAGACAGGAGGCTCATGTAGGAAGTCGATAAACGAGCAACGTCTAATGCATTATCACGCTCGATACTTCTCTTTTATCCCGAAAAACTGCCGGACTTGATAACGAGGATCGCCTACCATGAAACTATTTTACTTCGATATACGGTTTCTGACAAATGCAGCAAAACGAGGATTTTTCTTTTCCCGTTACAAATCCGCTGTCTCTTTATTGACTGCTTTGATATAAAAATAAGTGAGAAGTATTTAATTCACGAGGACAAAACTGTACAGTCAATGGCCTTCCTTTTCAGTGTTCAGGAAATAACGCTGATACCAAAATTAGCCTCTCGGCTTACGGTTTCTTTTCTGACGGGGCAAAAACTCAAAATTAATCTTGAAATTAAAAGTTTTCACTGATTTCTGATATTTCGTACAATTGGACGTAATATTAATATTATAGAAATAATGGGACCGCTTCGCGACCGCTTGATATTTTCAATTTAATAGTTTTTGAAGGACTTCAAAATTTCCTCCTCCATTTTCCGCGCCACGTGTGCCACACATTGTTGTAGGCTAAGGGGTTAAATATATCTTTGTTGTTACCATTTAGTTACACAATTATCAGCAGTATTTTGATTTTGAATAACAAGTGGAGATAATATACCATTTATAATGTTCTTTACAATGTAAAATGTTTAGAAAAAAATTAAGAACATTTAATTTGCCACTTTTATTTTTCTCAAAATATATTTTTTTCATGCAGAAAATTACATCAAGTTTATTTATCCTATCAGTGATAATAAAAGAATTGGGGAACTTTGCATTGGGTAGTAATTCCGCTTCTGACACCTATACATTATTATTGTTACGTGTTGAATTCTTTTCGAAATGAAGTATTCATTTGATGAAATAAAAAATTACTATATGGTACCGAGTTTATGAAAAATATGGGACTCGAAAAAAAAAAAACAGAATGGAAATGTTAAGCTAAAAAGTTTTCGACATTCTTTCGCCGTTATAACATTTATCATAGTTTATAAAACCATAAAAATTAATTTACTTTGTTATTGAAAAAATGTGTTGCATATTTCACATAAAAAAAAGTTTGGGTTAATTCAGAAATATTTGTAACAACTGGTTGTCTACATTTTGCGAATATGTTTGCAAAAAGAAATCAATGTAAATCATGATTTAATCGTATTTTTATTAATTAAAAAATGTTCAGAATAATAGAGATTCTCAAATTACAAATTGGTGTTTTTACTGGATTATGAATAAGTAATATATCATTTTATTATTTTTTTTACGTTGAAACTTTATTATAAATTGTTTTTTATTAGTTTAACGGATAGTCAACTTTATGCCACCAATGTTTCAGTTTCGTGCGCAATAAACCCCATAAACTGTCGAATTTACTATTATTTGTCATCTACGATAAAAGCTTCTAAATACCTACATCTTCGGCATGCAACCAGAAATACATTCTTGTAATGCAGAATGCATTCACACAGCGTAAACTACGATGTGCCATTTTCTATTGTCAGTTACGTATCTCTATCAACTCCATAAATCCTCCTTTGTACAGGAAGTATTATAAAAATTAAAATTTACAATAACAATGAACATAAAGTATACAATTTATCCAATCAATTATAATAATCCTATTATCAAGTAATGACTTTACTAAATTGAAAAGATGAAGAGTGTAATAATTTTATTCCAGAGAGTGGTGTACATCATTAGTATGTTAAATTGACATTAAAAACGTTCGTTAAATATGGTCATACCTGCATGTTGTCACAGTTTAATTAAATTAGTCGAATATAATAAGCATTCACAGGTTTCACGCTATAGATGTATTTATAGGAAGACTGTTGAAGTGAATTACGGTTGAATAAACTTTTCATATTGGACTTACAAATATTTGAATTCCTCACACCTATTCTACTACGACCTGAACATACATAATTTTAGGTTACTGTATAATAATATCTATTTTTAAGGAATATTTATATTATAACACTTTTAAAAAGTACTATAATACTTTATTAATTAATCATACGATGGCAAAAGTGTTATCAATTGCCCTTTCAATTTTCAAGTTTAATAATCTTTAAAATATAGTACTTTCTAATTGTTTTATTCACATTTTTTTCTCTAACAAGATGTGTAACATGTGAACAACATATGATTTATTATCATATTATAATAATTTCATTTCCTCAACGATGCATTCCATATATCTAGGTTTCCAGAAATAATTTTAGACACCCACCTTCAAATTGTACCTATTACTCATGCAAATAATGCTTGCATGATTAAACATTTAATTTTATTCGACCAGAATTATAAATTATGCTATTCAATATGTTTCTGATTGCCTTTGGAACATGTTTACCTTTCTCGAATAGTATAATGCAATGTACATATTCCAGAAGCGGTTTTCAAGCACAAGCTTATGCATACGTGATTACTATTTGAACAATTCAAGCTCCACGTGAAAGCCAAATCTTTCGATCAAACACTACTTCATCGCGATACATAAATATTCCCAAGGTTGTTAAAATTGAAATGATAACGAGGATATTCACAATTTCATTGCCAAGTTGAAAATATTTTTTAAAAAATTAGCAAACTAATCTCTTGTAAAATATCATTAAATACCAAAATTCTAACGGAAACGGAATTCGTATGTTGTTTGTCTCTTTATTAATGTATGGTATTAAACAGATCTGTAAATGTGCAAACGGTCAACACAGTAAGATTATGGTGGCGCAGTGGTCACAAGCAGCTATTAGGATTACGTTTGTGGTTACAGTCACATCTTCCGTCTATCTGGACAGAAACTGTAGCTCATTGTTTACTGTACAGTGAGTGGCTTATACGTAGATTAGGGTGACTTAATAATTGCGGAATTTCAAATCGTCCTATTGTACTAAACACCCCTAAAATTAAGCGTGGAATTTTGGAATAGTATGACAGTAATTTATAACATGGTCGCAGTCTATTTTCATACTGTCCTTTGTTCTACAGAATTTGTTGCCTACTGAAATAAATTCTCCTATTTCCATACTTTCAGAAAAGTCTTTAACACTGATTCTTAACTCTCTATAGTCCGAATTTTATGTGATATCCGAAGATTAGTCTCACGATAGTATCATTAGAAAATGATAAAAGTACTATTTTAAATAATAAATTAAACCTGAATTTGAAATATTGGATTGCAAAGAATTTCATGATTTTCACAAACTAGATTATAATATTTGGCAAAGTTGAATATTTTACTTTGAAGAATAAAACTTTAGATATGTCTTGCGTTAGCTAAAAGCTACAGTGGTTCATAGAGGGTTGATAATTGTCTAAATTATGAAGATAATAGTACGTTTGCTTTCTTCCTTTTTTTTATCTTTGGATTTGAATTGCTATGATCGTTTCGCTTGTGATCTACTGTTTTTAAGTACATTCTAAACTATACAAACTATGATACATTTATCAAAAATTTAGGATAATTTGCACATAGACGATTAAAGAGGATTAGGACTTGGGCCCATTAATTGCTGCTCGAACCTTCACCTTCGAACCTACCCTAGTTCCATGCCAAGCTTTGTTTGTTAAAATATCGAAATATCGTTTTTAGTTAACATCCAAGATAGTATTGTAGAAAATAATTTATTTTTGAATTTAAACAATATTATGATTGCTCTTCAATATATAGATATTATGTAAAACGAAATGATCATCGTTATTTTTAACAGGCGAGGACGAAATTCTTTAACTTTTCCAGAGTTTGCCAATTTTAGTGAAATGTATTGAAAATTGCAGAATTTAATATATATAGAGAGACATACAAAAATGTCTATATATCTATGTTCACAGTTAAGTACTTTTTCCGATATAGAATGGTGAATCTTCGTGATACGACTACTGCTTTTCCTTCTGGGAAGTTGCATGGCAACGAAGCAGAAACGTAAGTGATTTAGAAACTTGAAGGACCAACTTGTTCGATAGTTCGAGACTGATGACGTATGCAAATCCAATCGTTTCTTGAAGAACTGTAAGCGAATCATGGGATGTATTGTACGTCAGGCTATGCTTTATTCTGAATTACGAAGAATAACCAGTTGGAATACATTGTTCGTGATATAATTATGTCGATGACAAATATAGGCGTTGTTCATTATGGGTGGATGTTGAATAATTAAGGATATACGTACGAAAGGTATCGTTTCATCGCTATTTGCAAACTCATAAAATCTTGGAACTGTCAATCTAAAACGTAAACTTTGTTCATAAGTTTATCGTTAAGTACTACTATGGATGTTAATAAATCATGTTGTTAGACATTGTTATTAATAAATGGTTTCCTGGCACTTTATTTTTTATTAGCTTCGAAAATGTTTTTATCGTTCTTAGTTGCTTTTAAATAATTGTAGTTACTTATCAAAGTTATACATTTAGCAAATACGAAAATGCTGATTTATGATGAAATGAAGATTGTGACATTTCGGATAAGTAGAAAATAAAGGTTTTCATTTCTGTTAAATTATTATAAGTGTTACGTTACACTAAGTATATAATTAAAAGAACTTTAGGTAATTAGACTCCTTGAAAATTGTACCTCCATTGAGGAGAAGAGGTGCATGTTATTCGTTGAAAATTTGACTTTCAAGAACCATAACGAAGTTATGTAGTTATCTACGTACGCTTAGAGTTTACATTTATGTGCAAACTTTTAATATTTTGGTCCTCTGTCAGGAAGAAGGTTACAGTTTACTATATCATGCAAAGTGCTAAGTAAATGGTCACATAAAGTACATAACTTTTCATGGGTGGAAAAGTTCATCCAGCGTGTATTATTTTCAATGGTGTGAAGAACATTGGGGAAATACAATATCAAGAGTGTTTTCAAAGATCTAGTATTTCCGCACAGCAGCTAATGAAATTGACTATTTCTTGAAGATTATAACAGTTTACGTATAAATCACGGTTTTTCATGATCATGAACAAATTCGAAATAATAATTGCCAGTCTTTACTTCGCCCGAAACGAGTTACTAACTTTCTTTAATGGGGTGGATTTCATTTACATTTTTATTTTTATTTAAATGGTACATTCATAACTTCCTGCACTATATCAATTATGATGTATGAATAAATCGATCAAGCGAGATTTTCCAATGAAATGTAACAAAATATTTAACGGTATATGCGAGATATATCTTAAATTAGAATACAATTACTTAATTATGACGAAATAATTATACTCCAGCCGTGATTAAAATTATTGTGCAGCTGCGGACAGTATCTTATCTGATCATTCGGGTGCGGTAATTACTGCGAAATAGTAAAAAATGCTCGTTATTTCTGTCAGCGGCTGTGCGGATTTACGATTTATGATCGCGGCTTACCACTTTCAAGAACAGCTTGTTTCAATGAATGAATCGTTATTTATTTTAATGATAGTTGCATTGCGAAAAAAAAGAAACAATTATTTTTCTTCAATTCTCAGGAATCTAAAATATTTGTTAAAGTAAGTAATAAAAAATCCTCTAATTATGATTTTACCTTTTCCCAATTTCAATATACTTTCCTAATCATTTCTGACTAATTTCGCACCTTTCTCTTTGATATATTATATTAGCGGTACCGAAAAGTAATCAACATCTTTTTATGCTGGCGAAAAACATTTATGTATTAAAAAAATCTTAATTATTAATCAAAAAAATAATTTCCATAAGCTTCTAACACTTTTTGCCAGCGTAAAAGTAGTTGTTCGATTCCCTTTTTAAAAAAGTCTTTCGATTTTTTGTTGAGAAACGTTTCCAATTACGTTTTCATTTCTCATATTTTAATTACTTTTCGGTACCCCTAATATTGCTCAACATTCTCCCAGTTTTATTCGTAGTTCGTCACTTTTCCTAACAGGCCGGGAAAGTGTCGGAATGAGGTAGGAAAATTTCCGAAAATTTCAGAAAGCAGTTCGACGAGTATTCGGTAAATGTTGAGGATAAACTCAAAAGAACGATTAAAAAAGACAGAGAAACTGTTTTTAAACAGTAGCAACTATTTTGCAGGGGTTTAAAGACTGTTAAAAAATATTGTATCATTCGTCATTCATTGGTTATTAATTTTTCAACTTAATGTCTCAATATCAAGTCATCGTTCTGATCATCTTTTAACCTCCTATAGTTCGAATAGTTTGTGGTATCCGAAGATCAGTTTCACAACAGCAGAATTAGAAAATGATAAAAATACTATTTGAAATAATGGATTAAATCTAAATTTTAAAGGACTTCATGATTTTCACGAGCTAAATTAAAATATTTGGCAAAGTTCAACATTTGATTTGGAAGAATAGAAGCTTAGATGTGTCTTGCGTTACTTCAAAGTCACAGGGGCCAATAGAGGATCGAAATAAGAATAAGCGATTTAAAATCCTTCCTACTAACAATAAGCTAGTGTTCTATTTCGGATTAAACACTTAACGACGAATGCAACTGAACTTTCCTCGAAAACCTCATTTGCAGTTAAGCCTTCTGTATCATTATAGAGGAAAATTAAAGGGTAACCGCAATTCGTTAACGCTGCCATTTTCAGAACGTCGTGTTCCTTCTACTGAAATAGTTCAGAATTAGTACATACATAATTAAAATAGAACAACAGACAATGACGCTAGTTTCTTGCGAGGACTTGTTTGAATAATTTGTGCTAAGAGTCGTGTTAATAGATGAATAATGAACGCTTTAACTTCGAACAAGTCTAACAGTAGTCTTTCAATCTTATAAAATGTTCATTAGAACTATACTAAACAAACCTGCAATTAATAAAGACTACTATCAAAATTGCGCTCCAATAACAAAATCACCCCTATCTAAAAAGAAAACAATACTCTACATATACTCAACTCTATTACAGTTCCATTGTGACCATATAAAACAGATATTCAAATTGTCAATCTTTTAGCAAAATTTTCCTCCCCTTTTATAAAATATCGCACGATATTTCTTCACAAATTCCTTTACCCCAGATAAATAAATATGTCGTTCCAAAGTAGCATCCATTTTCAACTAGATCCTTCGAATAAATTTAAAGAAAGACAGCTACTATTACGAGATGGTAGTAGTGGTCGTCCCTTTTTATGATGTTTTCACCATGAAATATATCCCGGCTCGATTATCTCGATTGGGATGGAAACCGCAGATAGGTGCATCAAGGTTCTGTAATGAGACGTGAAAATGACCCTTCTTCTAGAAGTGTGGGCGTATATCAGATATCCTTCTAATGGCGATCCAGACAGCAGGGAGGAGAATCGACAAAGTGTAATATCTATGATTTACGAGCACGGAAACTTCTCGAATTCCTGTACCGCGTAAAAGTCTAGCAAAAAGGGAGAGAAAAATGGCAAAATAAAAAGGGTAGAGGAAAAGCGATTGGCCATGGCTCTTCAGGACTACCGAGGCGCTTAAGCATTTGCATCTTTATCGGCGGTAAATCACACGCTATCGTAGTCGTTGAAAGAGTATCAAAGGAATGTAATTCCTTCGAGGATAATTTGCGTGGTCCTTTTTGCAGGATGCTTCTTATGTTGTCCATTGGAGTCGGACAAAAGCTTTTTCTTTTACCCTCTTATTTTCCCTTCATTTGTCTCTGTTTCATTTTCTTTCTCTCCTTCTCCTTATTTCTCTCTTTATTCTTTATCTCCCTTTGGAAACTTCTGGGTAAGGTCTGGTAGTTGGGTCGTCGCGTAATTAAAATCGGATTTATCGTAATTAGAATTCAAGCGGATGGTTCCTACCCGTTGTCGGCAAGCGTGAATATCTCCGCATTCCAAGTTATTCGGTTTTAAGTGCGAGGATAAGATCGGAAGAAGAAATATCCTTACCGCAAGAAGGTCGCATCGTCTATTTGTACGTTCAGTGATCTTGATTCACCTAAATATTCTTCCGCATTTACTTGCTGGAATGAAGAAACGTCGTGGTAGTAGAAAATAATTAATTCGAGATGTGAATTATCCTCGCGTTGTGCTCAATACTTCAAAGGATCCTTGAGTCCATTAGAATTGTTTATAATATTATACCTTTAATTATGATAATTTCTAACGTTACCTTTGGCAATCATTAAATTGCCAATGTAATGTACCAATCCATCCATTACTAGTATATAAGATAACTTTAGTGAATATTTTGTAAATATATCAGTCAAATCATTGTTCCAAGTCCAAAAATCCTTACTTTCTTTACTTTGACTTTTCAATTTCTAATACCGTCATCCTACTCCCACTCCTTTTGCAAAAACCTTTAAAAACCCTGAACTCCTATTTACCAGGTTCAGTTCGATTGAGTTCATTCTCTCACATATTTAAAGTTTATTCTCATATCAAGTTCATTAAGTTCTTCAACTCATTGCTAGTTAAATTGCTAATTCTAATTACAAATCTTACAAGTTCAATATTAATTTCAACGCCAAGTTTTCATAATTCTCATATTCGAATCAATTCATTTTCACAACATCGCTGTTCAAAGAAGACGAAGATTAAAAATAACATCACACTTCAAAAGCAAAAAGTTCTGTCATTCCGGTGAATGCACAAGAGCAAATAGTTTTATTCACCATTACATAAACGTAAAATTTTATAAAGTCTAAATTACTTTTCTGCTTCCTTAAAGGAATTTAATTTTTTTTGTAATAGGAAAATAAGGTACACGCATACGCATATATTTATGCGACTTTAATATGATTCAATTCTAACAAATTGTCCACAAAATGCCGGAACTCTTAAGCGAGCAGTTTATTAGCAATCCTCTCGCAACAACTTGCCCTTCTCACTCTTATCACATCCTGGTATAGAATCTACCGATAATGTCCCGTGGATTTATGTAATGCGGTCAAATTTAGTATCCAATTACAGCCCAGCAGCGCATCCCTTTCGCTGGACCCGTGAATTTCACCGAGACTTTCCGGTAAGAAATGTCGGTGCAATTCTGCTTAACATTGGACGCGCCTACATATTCAACGAGTTCGCCATAAATTCCGCTTGTGTAATTGTGCCCCGCATATTTCCGAAAATATAAGTACATCGTGAATGCCACTAATGTATAGCCTTTCGTTGGAAATAAGCTCGATGTAAAAGATACATGTTGAACCTTAACACTATTTCTACCACGATTTTCTGTATTCCTATTTCGCCCAAAAGGTGTCATTTGACACCGCGTTTGAATGCAAATAATTGCCAAAACTGTTGAGATTTCAAATTATCAGTTAAATGTAGACAATTCGAGGAATATATTTATTGATACATTAATGTGTATTTATTAGAAATTATTTAATCAGCTTACAAATTCTAGCAGCGGTGTCTAAAATGTAACATGGCGGGAAATAAGCGAATATCAAAGTTAAACCGCAATTACTGTATTTTCTGTTAAAACTGAAATAGGGAATCTCTAATCTGATTATAGTTAATATGGTGCTGCAAAATGGTGTTAATATTTATATGTTAAATGGTTTAAAATTAAGCACTGTCATGAAATCCTTAAAGTGTCAAAAGACACATTCAGGGTAGAAATAAGTATACCATGTGCATATTTTTGGAACTAGGCTATGCTGGTGGAAAATGATATTGCTGAATTAATTTAACAACTATTGTATGAAAAGTCAACAAATTAATTGTGGAGAAATGATTCAACTTAGAGAGTAATTTTAAGTTAAATTTTGGAACGTGTCTTTTGACACCTCTTGGTAGAAATAGTGTTAAATAGCATGAAGACCTTTCTTGATAAATTGTAAAGACGAGATTTATTATTCCTTTTACGATATATTGTTATATAAAAGAATATGTAACAAACAAATGGTATTACTTTTAATGGCCAGATTTTGCTGGAATTTTGGTTCTTTCGAAAGAAGTTGTTTTATACCTATGTTTGCACCATGGCTTTAGGTAGACTTCCAATTATTGGGGTATAGCGAGAATTCTCGACAAAGGGAATTCCAAAATCGAAGGGGATCTGCATCCCCTTTGCTATTTAAGAGGCTAATAGTCTGTTCCCGTACCCGCCCTATTTCTTCACCGCAGACAGTTAGGTAAAATGGACAAATTAGTTAATAATGATATTCACTATACATAAGTATTGTTTATTATATTTTGAAAATTACGCCACAAAGAATTCCATCACATTCTGCTATTTTAGAAATTGATACTATACTCCCATACTCACATAAACTCTATTCTAAATTGAGTTGTGCAAAATTGAAAAGTCAGTTTATAGATATCAAGCCTAAATAAATAGTATTTATACAAAACTTTTTGGAAATTGTTCTCCTTTTATCTTTCATTGCAATATAGTTGCATTTGGAGTCGAGGTTATTGAATGGTTACAAATTTAATTTATTTGAAATATGCATCTGGCATGTAGCAGTCACCTGCAACTGTCATTACTGGGTGGTTGTATATGCATTCGCAAATTATTTTATGCAATGAATTCCGCGAGTTTCACAATGTTTCACCGTGATTTTCTCCGGAGCAGTTCTTTAACCAACTTCTCGCATTTTATTTTGTACTTGATGAGGAGCTGCTACGGTCTCTTCTCGAGTCTCAATATCCGTCGTAGCGCACAACTGCTCTCTCAGTTTTACCATCGCGGAATTTCTTTCCTAATTATTCCCTCGGGGCAAATCCAGACCCTTTGGGAAGATGTGCTTTCGCACCTGTATTTTATCGCTCCGAATATCTCAAGACGAGAACAAGAAACTTGATGTATTTCGTGCACTTCTCAAATTCACCTCCATTTAATACGAGGTGTCCATTTTAATTTCGAGTGTATTATGCAATGATATATTTTTAACAATTTTAACACTAAACCTACCGACGTTATATCTACTAAAATCTAAATATACTCAATAATGACCTTACACAAAGAGAAGTGGCGAGATAAAGAAGATAATTAATTAACTCATTTTGCTTTTGTAAGATAGAAGTGGAATATTTACTTCATGGCTACTCTATGAATTTAGATAATTTTTAGAAAATATTTTGAAATCGGTCTTTTGACCGTCTTGGTAGGTTTACAATTAGTGTTAAGTATGGATATCGTACCGAATTTTTTATAAAAACAAGTTCTTTCGCTGGTAATCATATGTACGATATCTTATGTACAAATCTTGACCTACTATTTTTACGTTTTGAATATTTTTTTGTTTTTAATACATTTTTTAAATATCTACTTCATTGATCTTAAGTGATGTTAATCTTTTGTACTCGAAACGCCAAAACTGCTAGCATGAGCATTTATTCCGACAACTCAAAATGCTGGCACTGTAAAAGTGATGCATTTTAATGTTTTATTTTTTCAACTAAAAGTTATCCAAAACGTGGAATGAAATGTTAAAATAATCTCCGAGTGCAAAGGGTTAAGAAATTAAGCAGTATCCTCGTTGAAAGTACATCAGCTTAATGTAGGAAATACATTTCGTCGGTAAATAATTTATAGTAGCAAGTAAAAATGCCAGGCTTTTCTCTCAAAATATAACTGTATTCATGAGATATTATATTTAATAGGTTTACATTAAAAATTTACAAGTTTACATTAAGGTTTCTGTATTTCTTCGTCAGTTCTGAGTCGAAGAATAAAAATTTCAATTTTTATAATTTTAAAATTACTTGTAATATAATTTATATCAATTATAATTTTATAATATTTCGATGTCGTATATAATCCACGATACTTTCATTTCCTATCATTATTATTATAATGAATGGTAGAGAAACAATTATTAATAATAATTCAATACAATATACAAAATTATCATTTTCGTATAAAAGCACGTTAAATTTTCTATTCATTAAATATCCATTTATTCCGTATTTAAATATGCCATAACTTATAGCTATCCACGAAAAGAGCAATGGGAAATATCGGAACGGGAAATACGATTATCCGTCTCGACTCGAATATAATTCACAATTGAACGACTATACTGACGTTTTCATCGGAGCATGCATGTAAGCTCTTGAAGAATTTTTCGAAGAAGACCTTGCAGACGTTCGATCTTTCAATGACGATGTGATGCAATCTTCTACGAGTAGATTGGCAAATCCGTTGAAATTAATAGCACGGGAAATTAACAGTAAAGCATCAATTAATATCAAGAGGAAAAGAATGCAGTCATAAATCAATATCACTTACGCATGCGCAATTGTTCTAATTAACTTTGCTACGAGGAAAATATGAATTTGACTACTGAATTAATGCTACTCAACTATCTTTCGAAATTAAAAGAATTACTGTAAAAATTTGTAGCGATTCTTATTCTTCTTTTGAAGATCCAAGAATCTTCAGATATCACTTAAATTATTTTTCCTCGTAGTATATAGACATATTGTGTAGCGTAAATAGTTTTTTCAGCAGCACGAGATAAAATACATATATGTCACACTGTGCTTAATCTTGGAACGATGACCTGTTAACTAATTTTACTGAGAATAATGACGTCACCAAAAAACCCTTTCCGATATAAGTCATTTCATCTAACAATAAGATTTCTTGTAGTGCTATGATCAACTAATAAACATGCGACAAGTTTTATGGCAGCTTCCCGGAATTATAGGTAGACATATACATCATATTTTCACGAGAACGAATCTCTCTGAATCTTGAAAAGTAGGAGAAATAACTTTGCAATATCAATTTTGTAACTAACGAAAACTTCATTAGTACAATTATTTCTTCTTAATATCAGATCGGTTAACCGAAAGTTTAGAAACAGAAGGAAAAACAAAAGGATGCATTATATACAGTGTAAAAGTTTCGTCGTTTAAACCGTTCAATTAAATGGCGATTATTGAAACGAATTAACGAAATGTAACTTTTCAGTGAATGTAATCGCCAATTATTGGTTTCGGTATCTTTCTAAACTTCAATTTGTAAGAAGTTTCAACTCCTTTCTCAATAGCTATTGTAACTCTTTCCTTTAATCCGCCTCGGCGTATTTGAGACGAGCTATTAATCTTGTTCAGAACAATTGCAGATCGCGGTAAGAAGGTGACGATATTCCTTTGAACGAGTATATAAAAAGCCAGCAAAACATGAGCGCAATTGTACGTCACCATTGTCATTTTTAATGCAGTCTTTGAAAGATCAAGTCTTGTATTATGCATGCATGATCGTCAAAAGGTATGAGATCAAAATATAAAGCTTCAAATATATCTACGACTTCATAGCGGTCTTGCTATTGTTTAAGGAAGGATAAATGCTCTCAAGACATGAACTTTTTAGAAATTTGACATCCTGCAGAGTGCAAGGAGATATGCAAGTTGACAGTAGATATCCAACGTTAATGGATAACTGTCACTCGAGTAAACACACTCAGGTGCACTTAAAGCACCCGGAATACTATTCTTGATTTTTCCATGACTTTATAGAACAATATGTATTATTATAATCGTGACTTTTCCATAACTGTATGGAAACCGTGTGTTGGTGTTCTCATTTTTCTATGGCTTCATAGAACGCCATGTATTAATATTACATTTATTTATATATTACTCGAATAAGAAACATGAGATTGTTTAATTAACCGTGTCATTCTGCTCATTTGTATTTCACATTCGTATTCCTTCAAGTTATGGTGACCAGGCGAAGGAAGGTTCAGATTTTAAGAAACATAAAATGTACAGAAAGGTAGACGTAAATGTTTAATACATTGAATATCGTATAAAACATAGTATCTATTAAAATATAATTTCTATTTCGGGTCTCATAAACCGGAAGAGAACAGCATGATTAAACATTTTTGTTTTAACTATGAATGCGATGAGTAAAATAGAAAAATTGGAATTATTCTTGTCAAAGAAATAATATTTATATCATTGGGATGTATGCTAACTCAATGTGGTATTGTAATGACGAAGAACAGTAATTATCCTATGATTTCAAAGAGATTTTTAAGTGTGCCAGCGGCTTCTACGTACATCATTACGAAAGGCGAAAACGTTAGCGTTTTTTGGGGTTAAGATCATCGTTCTGGTGGCGTTAAAAATCTTTAAAACGCGTCCGTTTTTACGCTTTACGATCTCGAAGTACGTTGAAAGTTAAAAAAAAAACACGAGGCTTAATAAAATTCCAGGAATTGCTTTCATGCTGTAAGTTTTCAGATCCATGCATCAATTGACTTTGCACATAAAACCTTCGTCGGATCTGAAAAGTTTTTGGAAATCTTTATAAAGTAAATTCATATTAACAGCTGATCAGACTTCAAATTATTTCTTCCTGATTGAAACATTTTAGGAGTGAAGGTTGAAAGGATTCTCCTATTTCTGTGTGATTCTACATTTTTGTATGTTTCACTATTTTGTATTAAGCGTTGTTATATGTATGTCCTGAGATGTTACGGCAAATAATTAATTTTGATGATACTAATTGAATTAAACATTATTAAATTAAATAATCCACTTCTACACTTTCAACTGATTCACTAAAATATTTTGAATGTACTGTACGATAGCGTAGCAAAAAAATGCTGCAAAGTTTTAAAATGATTTAAGGATTTATTTACCAACGACCTCGACCAACTTTTACCCAGAATTATATACTATTTCAATCTACAATGATCTTCATTAACAAAACTATTATTATTTTATTCAGCGAATTTTAATACTACCTAAAAAAAACTTCCATAATATTTTCAGCCACAAAGAAATCCACTACCCCGTATCTTCTCCAAAGTCTTTGCAATATTTAATGAAATGCGAGGTACAATTCCATATAACATTTCATCAAATCCACAGTACTTCATTATAGAATTAAAATAATAATCCCTCATTAATTTCGAAAAAAGTATTCACTTATCTCATCCCGCTTTTATCTCGCGAATGAAGTTCCACTGTCTGTATGAAACAAAAGAACTTCCTGCAAACGTGTCTCATAGGGAAAGGTGCAGCAGCCAGAAAGATGGCATGAAAAGAGCTTCCTGTTTTGGTGTCACTTCGCCGAAGTGTAATCATGACAGTAATCTCAGCCGACACGGAAAGAAATAATTGACACCCGTATGGTTAGCGTGCATCCAAGCGCGATTGCGCCAATGCAGTGTCAATTGCAATTGTCAGTTAGATCGACCTTGCACCTCGAAGACTCGCCTGCAAAATGTTTGCTACGCATAGTCTCGTTGCAGCAGTCTGCATCGAGTCGTCACTATCGTTCTCGTTCGTTTCCATTCTTTCTATTGCACGGCATTAACATGGTGCACCCTTGAACCGAATCTTTACTATTACGAATGGGGCGAGGACGAAAATTTGCATGTAATAGGGCCGGGCTACTTAGTTCTTTCAATTTTTGCGTCGCCGAATGCTATTGTGACGAGACAGCTAATTTAACAGGGGGAGAACGTTCGTAGAAGATATTGCTACGTCGCTTCATAATCAAACAACTCAAACATTACGAAATAATGTCTCTATTTTAACGGATTCGAATTTCTCGCTCAAAGACCACCCTTTTCTTCTCTATTAAGGACGTTCACAAAAAAAAAATTTTTCTTACGATCATCTTTAAAATTTATTTCTAAAATCTTGACAGTATTCTGAACGCATACGAAAAATTTCCACCCATTTTGCGGTACTAAAATTGAAAATATTAGCATTTTTAATTTCTATTTGAACGCATGTTAATTTAAACATTTCATACTAATTTATGTAGGTTTTAGTGTCTAACAATTTTAAATTTCTTACAATTTTTTTTAAATTTCGAGAATTGGCAGATAATATTCACATAAATAATTTCCATACAAAATCGGTACTAGAAGCGGCATTTATTTTGTTGTAAAAAATGTTTAAAGTAAATCATAGGGTTAAAAAACATAATAAATAATAAAATACACTTTTTATATTGATAATGAAGTAAATATTTATTGACTGATAATAATAAAAATGAACAAACAATTATATAAAATGATAAAAAATGTATAACTTTCGTAATGTTATCTTACCTCTCTATAACAATATTAACTAACTTATATAAATTTTCAAAGTTAAACATATTTTTTGGGAGGCAGGGCAAAAGAGCGTACTGCTGGTCAACTAATTCTTACAGTACAAATGGGTAACTTATATAGGGAAAATGTATTTGTAGGTTGAGAACGACTGGTCTTTGGGAACGTCCTTAAATCAATATTAAAAGTTGCGTTTCGTTGTTATCATTCTCGTAATCGATATCAAATATAGGGGAGGCAATTTTGTTACGATAATTTGTAACAATATGATCAAGAATATTTAATGGCAAATTTATTTGCAATATTTGAATTACCAGTGTCTATCATTTCATTGTTAACATCACTTGAGGTATCATTTAATAATTTATTGAATGAATATGTTGGAAAATAGAAGTGAAAAGTGGCGAAGAATTGAATTACCAATGTCTACCACTTGAGTGGTGATATCGTCTGAACTATCATTTAATTATTTATTGAATGAATATATTGGAAAACAGAAATGAACTTATCGTAAACGAAGTACTTATTAGTACATATTATTGAAGAAGTACTTATTGTAAAATAGGCGATGAAAATGAAGGCAAATTATTGCGACAAGGTTCAAGTGATTTAAAAAAAAAGGAAACTGACCATTATGATTGTTTTGTTTGAGGTAGTTTAGTGTGTTATATATTTGAATAGTGTCTTGTAAAATACAGAGATCAGATCCAAATAATATGATGCATCAGGTTGGAATTTTTTATTTATGTTTTTGGTATCAATTTTAAGGAAGGTATCATTTTTAAGAAAGCCATTCTCAATCACGAATGTTTTTAATTGTACTTGAAAGCAATCTGTCATTTGCTGATGCATACGGTTTGGAATTTATCATATCGAATACATGATACTCTGTTTTTAAACTGTGATATCACTGTTAGATAGAATACCGCTAAACGCTTTGACAGTAATCTTTTCTCCTGCCATTACGTCTAGGGATATTTCAATGATTTTTACCGTTCTTTTCCTTTTTTATTTAACCCCATAAGGATTTTATCAAATGCAAGCAACGCAATCGTTGTACTGTGTATTTTTCTTTTGTTTCTCCACAAAATTATTTCCCTTGTGCTGCAGAAAGCTAGAAAATTGTGAAAATTATTTTTGTATATATATGCAATAGCAAGACCGCTAAAATAATTTTGTATTTCTTTGTCACCGTTGTAAATTAGTATTAATCATACTCCTTGGAATAGATCTCCTCGACTATGGGAAGAAATCAGGATAATACTCCACACCACAAATTATCAGAAGCAAAGTGTGGAAAGGGAAGCATGACACACCGGAATTTAAAGTGAGTAAATTGAAAGTAAACAAGGAAATTGAAAATCCGTGCAAAGAAAATTAATATAATGATTAAAAATTAGATATTCACGAAACAACAATTTTGTATCTGAAAACCTTCTATATGATGATAGTATATTTTATTTTCAGGTAAAATTTCATCACTATTTTTGCGGAGTTGCAAATACAAATATATGTAAATGATACATTTTAACTGTGTTCAAAAAGAATACAAAATATTGTACTTCGACAAATTGTAAAATAAAATTATTGTGACATGAAACTTTGATATACGGAAGTAAATTGAATTGAAAAATTTGTATTTTCTGGTGTTAATAAATATTTGTGCAACATGAAAATTATTAACAGTAATAAATTTGTTTTATTTGGATCTGCAAAAGAAATGTTAATGGGAGATCAAATTTTAAAGGTAATCTCGAAATTTTTTATTTAACATGATAAATATCAGAGTGAATCAATTAATAACATTTAAAAAATGACTTAAACTTGCTTTGTAGTAATGTAAGCTTTGCATGCATTTCATAATGACAGTTTGATATACACTAATGACATTATTAATTTTTCATTTTCCTCATTCTGCTACTAGACGTAAGATTAATCGGATTGCCACGAACTATCGTTTAATCGTATTCGATTTACGAGCACGAATCAATGAATTATTCATTTCTAACACTGAATTTCTTTGACTAACCATGACTAACAATATAAACCCGATTACTTACTTAAATAAAGTCCAACGTACTCTCTGTATTCATTTGCATCCATATCAGTTCGAAAACGGATAATAAATTAATCCTAAGAATTTTATGTTAAATTAAACTGTCATTTTGCCATGATTTAAATATATCAATTTCAGTAAATGAAATTTTACTAAGCACTTGAGTTTAGATTATATGTAAAATATACTTTTTGAGAGTGGAATATAAACAAATATATGTTATATTATTTTACATTGTCATTATACATTGTACATCGTGTATCAACTGTATGTTTTCTGGATTATTAAATGTATCGAATTATTATTTTTTTGTACGACTTTTTGATATTTAAAACTCGATGAAATGCAATCAGAATCAATGTACCGATACGAATAAATACGATTTGCAATGTCGAGAGAGCAATATAACGAGCGTTTGTGAACGTTCTCGTTGTTACGTTCGCAAAAACTCATACAGAGAGAAATGGCGGAGATCGCTCAAACAAGTGGATCATATGACACGTTAATAACGGGAAGAATATTCGCAAAATCTGCTTTCCACGAGAGGATTATAAAATGTAGTCGAAGAAAGACCAATAATAAACGTACATTCTAATTACAAAAAAATATCATAATTGGCAAATTTATTTCATGTCGAATATACGAGAAAATTAGAGATTTAAATGACTAACGGATTATTCGACCTAGAAAACTATTGTGAATCTTTTTTTCAACGGGAGCTATAAGATTGTATTTTTTTGTTGATCGAAAGACCATACATTTTCGACCTTTGACTTCGATTACAGAAACAACGGATGATTGGATAACATACATATTTTCGATTCTTAATTCACGAGCTGAGCATTTTAAAATATGATAAACAAAACATCTGATAGGATTTTGTAATAAATTGTACAAAATATTGAATATTTACATAATTATGATATATTACACAGTGAAAATATTAATAATAAATCAATTTGTTTTATTTGGAAACCATAAAATTGTGTAATTATTTCTTACAATTGAATTATTTCATAACACACGCTTTGTGCAATATTTCTCATTTCAGGTAAAATCGATGGAACGTGAATTGAACGAGATATAAGAGAATGTCTCATGGTCAGAAGACTGTCCGTATACGTGCCATTTAATTTGACTGTATCATCCGATTTTGCATTGACTGTCGTACTTTGAAGTTTCACAGTAGTGAGATAACTACTACTCAGATTTATTAAACAAACTTTCCCACGCAAGATGACGCACGGGAGGAAACCGTCCAGCAGCAACGAACTCTTTTATGTCGGAAAAGAGATAACTACTATAACGTGCAAATGTCAGTTGTGGAGGAATCTGGACAATGGATCCGAGAATTATGCCCCTCATTCAAGCAAAAATGTTTGAGGTCTGTGAGAGGCGAATATAAAAAAGTTTAATATGCTTTATGGTAGATCGGAAGTTTGTATATTTCTGCGGCTGAGAATTTAGAATATGAGAATTTCATTGCTGTTTATATGTCTCATAAATTGGATATTGGAAACAAGCATAACGACCAGAGGATAATTTAGTAGTTCCGTCACTGGCTTAAATATGTTTTCGTTTTGTAAATCTAAAAATATGTAGGGATTGCTGACGGAGAAAATTATATTTTTATTCCGATCTCTTTTCACCCTGAAATGTGACAGATTGATGACATAATGTTGCAAGAATTATGCACTCCAAAAGAATGAAATATTAATACAGCGTGAATTGAAATTGATTTTTTTTAAATGTTCAATTAAAACATTTACGCCAATAATTAATACAATACGCATTATCAGGAAAAAATGTACGTGTTGTTAAGATGTGTTATTTACTACAAACTTTAAAAGCTGAAATTTTCAAATATAAGATAAAAAATGATATTTGTTCATAATCCCTTATTACCTAAACGAAACAATTCTGCCTCGATATATTTTTCCTACACGATCAAAATTAAATCCAAATCCCATCACAAATAAAAATATAATGAGCACATAAATGCAAATAACTATAGTGCCATGCTCAAAGTAAAGTAAAGAAAGAACAAATCTACAATCATTTTATCATCATTTGCTCCATTTCCATTAATTTTAAAAATATCCCAAATAGAATCTCTATTCTCGTTCTATTTTTTTTCTCACAAAAATTCTAAACATCAACTCGATTCTAATTCTATCCTTCTTTTCGCAAACATCCCAAGTGCTATTTCAATTCTAATTCAGCCTTTCCTTTCACAAAAATTCCAAACATCATCTCTATTCTAACTCTATCCTTTTTTTTCACAAAAAATCCAAACATCAACTTGATTCTAATTCTATTCTCGCTTTCACAAAAATTCCAAACATCAACTCGATTCTAATTCCATCCTTCTTTTCGCAAACATCCCAAGTGGTATTTCAATTTTAATTCTGCCTTTCCTTTCACAAAAATTCCAAACAGCATCTCTATTCTAACTCCATCCTTTTTTTCACATAAATTCCAAACATCAACTCGATTCTAATTCTATCCTTCTTTTCACAAACATCCCAAGTATTATTTCATTTCTAACTTTGCCTTTCCTTTCACAAACATCCCAAGTACTATTTCAATTCTAATTCTGCCTTTCCTTTCACAAAAATTCCAAACAGCATCTCCATTCTAACTCCATCCTTTTTGTCACAAAAATTCCAAACATCAACTTGATTCTAATTCTATCCTCCCTTTCACAAAAATTCCAAACATCAACTCGATTCTAATTCCATCCTTCTTTTCGCAAACATCCCAAGTGCTATTTCAATTCTAATTCTGCCTTTCCTTTCACAAAAATTCCAAACAGCATCTCCATTCTAACTCCATCCTTTTTTTCACAAAAATTCCAAACATCATCTCGATTCTAATTCTATCCTTCTTTTCACAAACATCCCAAGTACTATTTCATTTCTAACTTTGCCTTTCCTTTCACAAACATCCCAAGTACTATTTCAATTCTAATTCTGCCTTTCCTTTCACAAAAATTCCAAACAGCATCTCCATTCTAACTCCATCCTTTTTGTCACAAAAATTTCAAACATCAACTCGATTCTAATTCTATCCTCCCTTTCACAAAAATTCTAAACATCAACTCGATTCTAATTCCATCCTTCTTTTCGCAAGCATCCCAATTGCTATTTCAATTCTAATTCTGCCTTTCCTTTCACAAAAATTCCAAACACCATCTCTATTCTAACTGCATCCTTCTTTTCACAAAAATTCCAAACATCATCTCAATTCTAATTCTATCCCTCTCTTCACAAACATTCTAATATTATCACCATTCTAACTCTATCCTTCTAAAAAAAAAAAATACAAAATGATACAACCATCCTATCATTCTTCTCCCACACATTCCAAATGTTATCCCCCTCCCTCTTCTATCACCAAAAAGACACAGCCTAAGAGATCTGTCGAGATACGCAAAGCAGCTCGAAGACGACTAACAATCTCGCGTTTTTGAGCCGTCCATTTAACACACAGCGGGTGGAACGGTAGTCCACACATATGGCGGGGGGAATCGAGGTGCCTGGCAGGGGAATAATAACGAGAGCCGGACGACACGGAGCAAAGTCAGAGAGCGGACGAGGCTTTATAAATCGCGAGGATGTACGCCGGTACCGAACCAGTGATACCTCGGCCACGATCAATTCTACTGCCACCGGTTGCCGCGAGACAGATCGTGAAAATCCCACGATCCCCGGAACTGACCACGTGTTTATCGGTTTCCCTGAATTTCTACAACAGGGAACGGTAGTGTTTAGTTTTACGCTGATCTTTCTTAGACCCGAAGAGCTTTGGTATTACGGTGAAAGCTTCGAGTGCACGCCCGGAGGAGAGTGCTCGCTCTCGGTGGAAATTCGCGACTGTGGTCGCGACCTGTGAAAGGGGATCAAAGAGGACCGATATCTCATTTGGAGCAGCGAGGATGTGAGTGGTCAATATTATTCGTTGCTTCTACGACGTGTCGAACGAGTATTTGTTGTAATATGAATGATTGTCGTGTTGCTTAATAACGCAGTAATGTTATTTTTATCTTACGATAGATATTACTTCTGGACGGCACTTGTTTATGCTTTTATTATAGATTTTTTTTTTATTTTTTTAATTATGAAATAATAGTTTTATTGAAATTATTCAGTAAAAGTGAAAATTCATTGATATTAATGTCAAGGGTATTTTATGGTAAATCTGGAATTAATAGTGTTGGGAAAGTACATGGTAGAAGAGATATTTGCCTCTAATTGGGAATGTGAAGTTACTTGCTGCAATTAGTTGTAAACAAGGGTTTCAACGATCTCTCGAAGTGGATTTAATTTTATAACATTCTGGAACTTGTTCATCAACGTTGTACTTCGGCACTTTTCGTAAACCGATATTCGTAAGAATATTGACACTCGTTCTTATCCAATTAAATTGAAATTCATGCACATGCTTTAACGTACGTCTATTGTCTCTTCGTATTTCTCCTCGAGAAACGAGGAATACCGTGTAATTTAGTAGGCAGCTGCATTATTTGATACTTAGCTCTTCTCCGAAGACGTGTAGGATCCTCACCGTCGTCCCTTTTCGTACTGAAGGGTACTTCGGTGTAAATGAGGTTTCGAATCGCGCTGAAAGCTTCAGAATTACCGGCGAACGAAAGCTCTGCTCCCTTTTGCGGAAGCGTGGAGGGATTTCATCGAGAGTTTTGCGGATGCGAACGATTGATGCGAGCTGGCATTAATCGACACCTCGTTGGTGCTGATTACTTCGTAGTAATACAAGATGGTAACACAAATACTGTTATTATCAAAGATTACTTTGCACAATGCGCCAAATAATCATTGTTTTTTTCTAAAACCTTTAAACGACGATACGTCACACTATAAATTTTCTTTGTGTCCTTCATTCGTGGAACTTTGCATTTCATATGTTGGAGAAAATTCCAATTTGCTTCAATTTTTACTTTTAATTTTTGTGTGCATGTACTTGTGATTATTTGGGACACAATTTCTTTTGTTCTGTGAATTTTTAATGTCAGTAGTTCTGATTATACATACTATTCGCGATATACAATTTTTAACATTAAAACTACCGACGTTATATCTATTATAATTTAATATATTAAGTTAGAAAAAGCGAAATCAAGAAGTGGGAAAGATAATCGATTAAGTAGTCTGTGTTATAAGATCAACATAGAATATCTGCACTGTTTTGGAAAAAAATTGGTGCCAGTCATTTTCATTTGCTTGGTAGTTCTAGTGTAAATCAGCCTCCAAATATCGAGTATATGATATACATTTGACACGGAGTAAATTTCCCCGAGCTGATGGGAAGGGAATTCAAACTCGTGCCCATTATCTGGTAAATAGGGACTCATTCCCCACGACAACTATAGTTTCGTAATGTACTTTAGTAAGCTGGCTGTAATAATGAAACGAATTCCTCTCCAACAAATTAAATCACATGATCCCCTACCAAATATCATATATTCTCAGCCACTAAACCTGATTTTCTCTAAATCTACAACTTTTAATCACTTCCAAATCTACGAGTCTACGTCAAACTCAAATCCGTCATTCGAAACAATACAATAAAACTCTCAATTATTAAAACCATGACATGTTAACTTCCTCCCCCCTGTAAAATTTTTCTTACCTCCGTCAATAATTCAGGAACCATCGAAAAGTCTAAATTCCCTATGAAATAATCACAGTAATTAAACTCAAAATACCAAACGAACAAACCATTCAAAGATTCAATACATTCACTTCCGAGCTTCCATACAGTAGAAACTTCCAAATTGAATTTCACTCGACAAAAAAAACGTACAAACTCACGTATCTAAGAACATTCGATTCGTTCTAATTCCGGTATGAAAACGCTACCCGAATGACTCGGATGTATGCAAGGCTTAAGCCACAGCAGGGAGCTTCTCTCAACGAGTTTATTTTCTTCCAAAAGATTTTAAGCATATAGGGTGTACGCTCTGTAAGCTCAACCCCGGCGTGAACGTGGCCGCCGTCGCATCGATCGTGGCAAATTGGATTGGTGCTAAAACGTCGTGGCTATCTTACGGCTTACGAGATAGTATTCAGTGCCGCTGGGAACGGTACAAAGTTCGGTAACGAGAGTGAATTCTGACGTTTCGCCGGGCCTCCTAAACGTACACTAGGCCGAAACTGTTACCAGGGCCATTGTAAACGCTGGAGAACAGGAACGTTGATCACGGGATATGGCACATGCAACGAATCATTTATCGTGATTAACGAAAACCATAGCTCAAAGGAGAACACCGAACGAGCGTTAATCACGTGTGCGCCAATGAGAATTGTTTAGCAAAGGAGATATCTAACTAGCGTAGCGTGAGTACCGCAGTGTTGTAGACGGCAAAAGGTGTCACGTTGGTGACAGTAGATTGACGTCTGGTAGTGGAAATGAGTGGAGGGCGAAATTGACTTGTTTTTAAAACGATATTTACATATATGTTATGGTAAATGTGATGAATCTGGTGATTACGTATAATTGTCGGATATTAGATATAATTACTGCTAAAACACAGATCAGATCTATTTTTTCTCAGGAGGGGAAATGAGTTTTCGCACTCGCTCGCGTAAGAGGGTGTGAGATTCGCTGGGAATTAAGCTCCTCAACCTAAATGAGATCTAAGACAGATTAAAATCCCAAAACCCTGTCCTGTAAGCTGAACAGGCCCCTGAGCAACTCCTCTCTGCATCCCTTGTGGGTTTTTCACCCATGTGGCTCGGGTAACCCTGGGTTTGCCAAACCTGTACCTGACCACCGAAGTGGTTACGGCCCTGAGGTAACTCCTTTCCTGAAGAACTGTCCTCGAAGGGAACAAACCAGATTTAACCCAAATCCGCCGATTAATTTGATAAATATTCAAAAATCCATTACATTTACGAAATTTAGTGGTGATTCATACTAATCACATATATCGTAACATATATATTGATAGTGGAATTCTTCTGGTCTGTTTTGATAAGTACTTTTTGGGAGTATTTTATTTAGTTTAGTTTTGTTTTAGTTAGATTTTGTAATGTGGGAAAGTTTTTGGGAGTAATTGGGTTTTATTTGTATATGAGTTTTTTAAATGAGGTTCATATTCGATATAAAGTTTTTATATTTACTAATTATGGGCGGCGGATATCGGTATCGAAAAACTGTGGGCATTTAAATTCTTTGTGGATCTGTTTTTAGAGTGAACGTGTAGTTCGCTTATCGTAGATAATTATGCACCTTTTTATCACATTGACAATTATTAGTATATATTGTTAATCATACTCAGTAGTTACATATAGCAATTCCTGTAGCAGTTACGTATGAAATAATACAGGTTTCGAACGATATGTGTCGTGGAGTTACGAGAAATTCTAATTAAAATGTACGTTGGGTGTAAAGTAGCATAACATTTTGTGAATGTAATGAAATAACAGAGTAACCGTATACGGATCAGATAATATTTCTCTCCCAGTTAGATTTAAGCTCAATAACCGACGCGTTATAATTCTTCACAAATGATCGCTTAATAGAGTACGATTAAGAGTACCATCGAGCTTATTAGAATTTATGTTATTAAACCAATATATTCATAATCTCGAATTAACTTTGTATATCCTGTTAGCAATGTAATATGAATTAAATGCAGTATATGCTGTGCCAATCGATAGTAAAAATTGAAAAAAATAATTTCCCAGATTATAAATACATAATACTCGAAGTTATTACTTAACCCAGTAAATTAAAGATTTATTACTATTTTCTTTATCAAACTTATCTACATGATTTAAAATTTGCAAATAATAATTTGTCACAAGTATTAACTTCTGACTACTAACAAAATACACAATTCGTCGTTTAAGAAATTATTGTTTTATCATTCATGTGCAGTAAAATGATTTTTTTCAAACACCACTACCTAGACTATTACCGATAATTTGTGCGCAAAAGACAGTTTGTGTTTTTCCGTTTGCATAACCATATAATCGGCAACAAATTATCGGAAAAACTCAATGCCATTAAAACAATGTAACAAATGCTATTATAAAGCAGCACGCACGTTCCCCTTAACTTTTCATTTCCGTTGAATCTTTCGTTTCGTACATGGCACACGTGACTGTTTCGTGCCCTACGACATCTCATTTACTGAGCAACTTGTGCCCCATGAGGTCATTACACGAATCGATGATTCGGGTAGCACGCTACCATAAATTGTGCCAGGGAATATCGATTCCTCCTACGTGACACAGTGGTTACCATAGCTGATACACATACATACATACGTCACCGCACAATTCGTATCTGCGCATACCTATGTGCACGCACATAGTTATATACATATATTATCGCATGCGTATCCAAAACCCTCTGTGATTGATACGCAGATTACTGATTAATCTGCTTTCAATCAATTTTTGATTACTACATACGCATATATGCAACGTATGATAGCCCATTGATTGCAAAAATGTATCGTGTAGAGGCTAAAACGATCAAGAAATTCTTAGCAATGATACTGAATTGTAATAGATGAAATATAAGCAGATTCATAGAATGAAAAATACTGGAGAAGATAGTAATTGGTTCAGTTGACAATATAAATAAAAATAGAGTAAAAAAGTCAGGCTCTCATAACTGTAGACTCGAGGGTACAAACGTTCAACTACTATTTAACATTGCTTTGGAAAAAAATCTTTCTGTTTGAATCATATACATCACAATCTTATCACTACACTGCAAGTAAAAATGACTGGTTCCTAATCTTTCAAAAAAAATTCTATAAATCTATAAGACAGCTACATAGTGGATTTTTCACATTTAACTTGCAAACCATAAATTACTAAATTGTTTACCTTTTGTACCGTTTAAAGTCTGCTTAGTTAAAGTACTGATTTAATATATTTAAATACAATGTATTTAATATCGATAATTTAATATTAGCAGTTACATCACCGACCTAGAATTGTGTTGCGAGATATATAAATACACTATCACAAAAGCTATTCTCCAAACAGGAGCTCCCTCATAGAAGTTCGCTCCATCTCATGAAACCTTTGTTACTTACTTCCTTGTATCCTGCACTCTTCAAATACACGAGTATACGCACCATACATCCGTACACCTCTCAAAGATCCAGGATCGTATTTAAAGCGTCCTGTAATTATTCGCCATAACGTACATGGAATTTCGACACACGTACGTTCAAGGCAACACGTGTGCATACTTGGCATTTTAATTTCACCACATGCAAGCATCATAAATCGGCTTTCACATCACGGCGCAACAAGCGCAGCTGACTTGAACGTGTATCGTACGTGCTTCCCCAGGTTAGGCATCAGTTATCCATGAATATGTTTCCATGCTCGTACAAACGCGCAACCATACGTACTCAGTTATATGCATACACTTATGTGTATATGTGATACATACAGATTTGCATACGTGTGTACGTGCATACTGCGTGGTCGCCTTGGGCCGTACTACTCTCAGCCGTGTACGTTTGTAATTATAGATCTCACTCATGCGAGAACGGGGGAAACAGTGGTCGGAATTCGCGATAACGGTGACTGGAACGTCGGCAATACTCAATAAACAAGTTTTTCACGAGGCCCCTAGAATACTATATGACGTGCCTAAAAGCATCGAGGTACGATAAGACCGATCGCATTGCGCTCTACCACCTTATCTCGTTTTCTATTCTTCGTCCTCCCAGCCGATCATTTGATAAGCGATATAGCACCGATCTCTTCGTAGAGGGTCTACAGTTGTTGGAAGAGGCATTGTCAACTCGAAGGATAACGAACCAGAGAGATGTTCTGTGACTCTCTGAATTCCGTTTAATGACGAAAATACCTCGCTGTTGCTCTCCATTGAGGGAAATACTTTTTGAGATCCTTCCTTAGGTATAAGTGAAGGGTCGTTAACTGTTGCTGTGGCTTGTATTTCTTTTCGTATTCCACTTCTATTTACCAGAATTTACGTATGCAATTTTAACTCCAATTATTGTATTTATTTATTATTGTAATTCATTGATTCAAGAGTTTTAAGTATTGTGTTGAATTTGAACTTTATTTTGACTTTGAGTCAGCAAAGCTGTCTTGTGGAAGATACATAGAAAAAATGTTGGAATTTGGGACCATTATTTGAAAGACTAAGAGTTTATCAGAATTACTGCTATAGTTTCCTTTTATTTATTGTATCTTCGTGATTCTTTGATTGGTACTTCTTGTTGTACTTCTTCTTTGTAATTGGGAAGATATTGCGTGTCTTGTTTCACGTATATTGAGATGTTCTTGTGACGATGAAGTAGAAGTTAAGGAAATTGATGATGATCGTTCGTGATAAGTTGAAGAAATTCACGAGCCATCCGTCTTGACAAGAAAAGGGCTCATCTATGCTTCTGGCGATACACTTGATGATAACAGGGGAGATTATGAAAATCTTTCTCGTATTTGCAAATAATAAGGGGAGATGCGACTGAGATTGAGTAGGGTGGTAATCAATTTGGCCTCGGAATATCATTTTGTTACGCGTTAAGATAAGGAAAAATGTTTTATCATTTTGCCCCCGGATATTCGTTTTGGAAAAGAGTTTCAACTTTCTTGACCATTTTTATTAATTTTTACCAGATTTTCTCCGTTTTACGATTTTCATTTTTTCTTTTCGAAGTATCTCAATTGTTCTTACTTTTGTTCGAATTTTGTCGTTGTTTTATAATTTCTAGGTGTCAATTAAACAATTGTAAAATTTATCATATATTTCTAAATAAACTTTGCTTTCTATCTGGTAATATTACATGAATTCATTGATAATATTGTATTCTACGGTATTCTAATGATACCGTAATTAATATCCAATTCGTACTTCCCTACTATTTGAACATGAGAGTCTACGGTATCAAATTAGTATGGGAAATTGAATTCACCATCATACATCTGCACATATTTCCGAACGCAATACAGTTCAAAATCGACGATACATAAATGAAATGAACCGTTATTGTGCAGACATGAAATCATATTTTCCACATTTTAACCACATCGCTCGCTCCAACCTTTAAATTACAATAGAAAATGAATAACAAAGAAAATTCAGTTTGGAAACATCGATCAAATTTCAACGAAATTTCTTTAATGACGATATCGTTATAACGTTCGATCTATGGAACCGTCAACGTAAGACAAAATCGTGTGCACTTTTCAACGTTAAATTGGACTTGGATCTGACCTCGTTCCGCGGGATTGTGGCTCAAGGAAAAGCACTGGGGGAACCGTTCATTTATTTTTCTTGGTCGGAAAAACATACGGCAATGAACAAACTCCTGATGTCAGTTCTGACTCTTGAATACCGTAATAAACTCCTGCACCATGGGTCTTATAGAGCTATGCAACTGTTTGATGTCATTGAAAATATATGCTGTAATAACAACAGAGTAAAACATGGTAGCAAGGTTACGACCATGATCGAATATTTATGGTGAGATAATCTTGCTGTGCCTATGATGATGAAAGCTTTTGTCATGTATACGTTTAAAGAAAACTGCGCATTTGGTATGATTTGAAAGATATGACAGAGATTACGGTCTAAAAATAATTTTACAACTCATAGCTAATTATATCATTGTTTGTATTTCAATGATAAGTTTACTTTATAATAGAAATATGCAAATATTGAAGATGGTTAAGTATAAACAAATTTATATGCGAGTTGTTGCACCGTAGGTTTTTAATGAATTCCAGGCATGTCTAATTTAAACTGTGTTTGTTATTTAAAATCCACCAAGCTTTTCCTGCTTGAATAATTTAGGGTGATCTATATTCGAACACCTTGAAGCTTCTCTAAATATATTTTAAGCGAAAGCTAATATTTAGTCTGTATGCAGTCGAGTAATTTAAGTACTAATTCGTTAAGTACCTATATTAACATGGTGACTTTATACTTTCATTTCATTTAGGTTGAATTTTTTGAATAAATAAAATATTCAATTTTGAATACAAATTCTTGAGGGAATTGAAAAGCTTTGTTATATTGTAATTTCTACTATTAAAATCAACGTCATTCGTCAGCTTGCAAATATATGTTTCTGTCAATAACTTGAAAGAACATTTTTTTATTACTAGTTAATGAAATTAAAATTTATCATTTTTCCTGTCAGCAGAGTTTGTTAGAATGATCTCTGACACGTTGCATATGAAACCTTATTCACGTATACATTCACGAATCTTTGAATAGAGACGATTATTGTCGCGCTTGCTTACTAACAAGATCGAATTAATTGATAATTGGTCAACATTCATCCCTCTTATTAAACCTTATTCTCAACTGCCGCGTGAAATTACGTTTCATTAGATACGTGAAAATTAACGAGCGGAATGTGAAAAGAACAAATTCGCTGAACTGGAAACAATGAACCGAGCACTTGAAGATGAACAGTCCGATTAACGAACGAAGCAATCTAACGAGATATGACGATCACAGAACTGAAAAATATCCTCTCCGCGTACATATATATGTATTCCTTGGATAAGATGTTCTTGTAATATGGAAACCAATATATAAGATATACTTCTAGTCAAATATCAAAATTTAAATATATCCTATCATCTGCTTCTATATCACTTAATATTTTTAGTATTCAGTTTCGTTCAGACTTTTATATTATCTGAAATTTTCTGCAAGGGAAGTTTCTTGGCTGTCTCAATTTTCTTTGCTCTAAAGTATAACTACATTTGGGATTTCTATAGATATTTTCTCAAGTAGTTCAATATGGGAAATTTTCTCAAACTAAAAAAAATAATATAAAATAGATACATTACGAAATTGAATAAAACAATAAAGAATTTCAAAAGAATTTTCATTGCAAGTAAAAGTCGGCACAAGTTATAAGAAACAAAATACGATCTTTGTAATTGAAATTTTCTAAATGGAATTTACCCCATCAACGCGAAAACATTGCGTTACCTGACGAAATTACACGGAAAGAGCAAAGAGAGTGCGTTCTCCATAGATTAACACCAACTTGAGAGTAATTGAAAAGAGCACAGGCCATATTCAAAGTTTCCACAATATACGAAAAATACAATTGACTTGTACACGCATGGTCTATCGCATCCAAATTAATATCCATTGAGAGCCTATCGACAATCTCGTGTCCGTTCCAATAGACGTTCAAATTTATCCCATGATAAAACATGCGAGCAACGTCCTACAAAGCTGACAATAAATTTTCAACCAACCTGAAACGCTATTGAACAATTTTTGTACTTTTTTTTCTACATTCTATCAACATGAAGGTTCGCACGCGAGTTGATATACGAAAGAGGTAAAGGCTCTCGCGTATCCAAAGTTTCAAGTGTATATACGTGCTATCGAGGGAGTATGTGTTATTTATGATACCAAAAAATGCTCAGAATTTGAAAGAAAGTGATGTTGGGATAAATAATTCGACATTGAAACTAAATCGAACTAGGGTGGAAAAGATAAAGAAAAGTATTTTACGCGATAGATATTGCGTACTTATGGAGAGGTCAGTATACAGAAGTTCTTCAATGATTCTACATATTTTGGTGTAGGGAAAATTCAATTTTTTATTTACATTTATATACACGATAATGTTCTGGCTCATGCTTGTCTCATTCCATTATTTGCAAGCAATAAACGCCTGTTTTATTTAGAGATGTTTCATACCATGTATATAAATAAATGAGTTTTTTTTGCCTTCTTTGTAAACATTAAGTTAGCTTTATATGAAATTTATTGAAGTGTTATTAACAATATTTGAGAAATTATATGTACTGTTTCAATATTTTTTTTTAGTGATAATTATATGTAGTATTTAAATGTGTTTATTATTTTTACAAAAAATAACTCTATGGTTATACTGCAATCATGTTACGTTTTAAATGCGTGTATATTGAAATTCTGTCGCCGTGAGTGAAATTCAACAGGAAAACTGCGAATACGGCGAAAATGTGTAGATTTCCATCCTAGGTACAAGCTGTCGGAGCAGCATGTGTTTGCACGTGCGTTCATATTATTGCGCCAGCGACACCAGAAATTTTTAATTTTCTCTACTCCCCATAGAAATTGTACACTTCAAATGAAATATTTGAACGTACGCTACATTGTGCGACGCATAAAAAATTCTAATTCTCAAGTTAGAATTATTAACACTTTCCCATCCCACTTCGACTCATATCCCACATACCTTTCTTTCGTAATACTAAAAAAAAAGAATTCACGAATAAGGATATATAACCAATAGAAGAATGTAAAATTTAACAATCTGATTATATGACAGACAGTATTAAGGTAAAAAACCCGTTTATAATATTATTAAACAGAGACATCACTCTTGGCCCCGATTTCTATAACAAAAACTCATTCGATTTACCAAGACGAATTCAATTACAAAATCGTAACGCGTCTTTTAATCTCGTGACCTTACGACCCCCGTATCTCATTAACTCGACGTGAAAATTACATACATTAATCTCCATCTTTTTTTTTTACTTAAATTACTCTCGATATTACATATTAAACTTCAATACTTAATGAAACCCATATTCCAGTCTATTCCAAACTGTACAAAGATCCACCTAGTCATGTGCCCTTACGTTTCTCCATATTCATGCCGATTCCAAGCCTTTATACGGAAGTTGTCTCTGTAACGGCGAGTATTTAATCCACCCTACCTGTCTAAGATTCAAATTGCAAGTGTTTAACGGCTCGTTACGGAATCAGAGTACCGGAAACGGCCAACATGCGCGGAAATCATTATTTCACGGGCGCGAAATTCGACACGGCCCCGGTACTTCGTCGGTCGGCAATTCTCTGAGCGGCTCTGTGCTTTAGGATCGTTTAAGCGCATCTACGGACCTCCCGAACAATAGAATGGAAGCGGAACGAAACAGGGGAATATTTTAGACGATGTGCAACAGCGCAACACAAGCCCCTCGTGCAACATTGTTTTGCACTTATGTAAGGTTATTCGTTGAAAAGTGAAACTGAAAATTTTCGAGTGAAGTCAGAACGATGACAAATTTTTCATTCATTTGACCGTTACTACTACTTGCTCGTCGGTTGTTTACATGGAGAAACTACTAGAGAAACTACTAGAGAAGTAGCAATGAAATTCATATTGAAAATGAAGTCAGATTCAAATTATGTTGCTATTTTTTTTCTATGATACATAAACCTAGCAATAAACTTGAATAAAGAAATATCACAATTTATTAACCCCTTGCCGTACAATAACGAGTGCAACTCGTGACGCGATAAATGGAATTGTCAATTTTGAAGTGTTCCAAAACGTATTTTATCAAAAATATCAGTGGATCCTGATAAAATAAAATTAATTCTATTTAAGAGGGAGGGGGGCAAGGGGTTAATTAAGTGTAACAGAATTCAATATTAATCCCTTCCGGTTAGATTTAATAAGGAGAAATTTTGGATGAAACTACCATTTAATTTTTATTGGGAAAAAATTTAGAGTTTTTCCATTTTACACGATTCTTTAAAGTTGTGGAACATATCCCCAAAACGATATATCGCATGTATTTTTTGTGCGGTTTCTAAGGAACGTATCTACCGTGTAAGAAAAGAGTTGGGTGTCTATTATCGGATGTTTGCATTAAATATTTTCAAAAATGAAGTCCTATTGATTAATAACAATTTGCACATGACTTGTATCAAGAATTTCTACCAGTAAACAACATGTTCTAGTGATCTGTGATATCTGCATTAGTAAAATAGTGTTACCGTTCTCAGTACCCTAGATATTTCGAACTAAATTAATTATTATCATATTCAACAGTAACTTTGTTCGCATGACGAATATAACTCGTCATTGTGCTGTATGGCACGAAAACCCTATGACAAGCTATACTCGTCATTTTACAGGAAGGGGTTAATGAGTTTTCTGCCATGTTACAATTATTAATATAGTAGAAGAACAACATACAACAAAACACAAATTAACCCCTTGTAGCCCCTTGTGACATTTCTGTAACAAACTAAAAAAGATTCTACAAATTCCATACGGACCATATTTATTCCCTTTTAACTCATTGTATCATCACTGCTACATACCATACTATCGAAACAATACACCATCTTACGCAGAGATGCCGCTAATTAGTATATTACTGCAAATTAATTCTGATAGTTCGGTTTTTATTTATTTTAGAATTTATGATCTGGGTTACAAGGGGTTAATATTTTAGAGTACACTAAGGCTGTATCCTCAACAATACATTTCTTGGTTTGGAGAATCATCAAATAGGGTTGATATTTTTTATTTTCGATTTCAATAGCAATGGAAAATTGGCATACGTGAGTAGTGAAGTAATACAATTGATGTTTGCACATTAGGTGGTAATATTAATAATTTTGTTTACAGTTTCTTGTAGAAAATTTTATATGCGAGTTCTATTATGAAGTACGTTTCGGTTCTAATTTATGTTATTGGTACAATGGATGAAATTAAAGTTGGGAAATTAGTATTATGGATGTATGTATTGCGGAATGATACAGCATATTGGTGTACCGTTTGAAGAAATGCGAGTGTAAAATAAAAACGCCGGAAAGCAAAGGAATTCCAGACCGGTTCGTGGCGCCTAATTTCCCAGCTAACTATTTGAATACTGGTTCATCGGTAAACAGTTATATAAAGCTTTTAAATTAAAATTCTACTCTTTGTTAGTTCCCAAGCCAAAGGTTGTATTTTAAATGGATGACAACGATACTTAATATCGATTTTGAAGTATTTTCAACGAACCTAAATATTCTTTTAAATTTTAAGTGTATTCTTCTAGTGACTGGCAATTTTTGTATTCCATTTATTATCTCACGAATAAGAAACAAGTTTTTGGTGACAAACGAAAAATCGGTGCTCAAATTTTTCAGATATTCAATTTAAACGCTGATATGTGAATATTGTTTAATTTCATTTTTCATTAGTTTTAAATACAGTTCTATGCAGAAACTGCACTCTACCGCATATTGAACGTTCCAAAATTCTAGTCGTATAAATCTACGTCACTCTTTATCGAACGTATGACATCCATTTGGAAAATTGAATTTTTTTTAACGATTCGGAACATTTTCTGTGTGCATTTGATAAAGTAAATGTCACTGAATATAAATCAAATATTAACACATTGTGTACGGTATTCTGCTGTTTCAATGTGCCCGCAGATTTTTAAGCGTTCCAGAGATTTGGTATATGTATTTTATATAAAACCGATTATTTTGTACTCTTTTGGAAATTCGCTATACATTTATTTCGCTATGTGTTTGTCATAAAAATATTCAAAGCAACGATGCCTTAGTAAAGTAGGAAGAAGTCTCGAGTAGTTGGTTAGCGATCTCTCGATTACGAGAAATACAGGTAGCCATCCTACAACACGGTTTCGCTATAACACGATTTATGAATTGCGGAAACCCTTCTACAACACGGTATCCTATAACACGGTTTCGCTGTAACATGGTAAGAAAATTGCAAAAATCTTTATACAACACCGTACTTCTATAGCCGCGACGAGGCTTGCCGTCTTAAAGATGCAGTGTGGCATAAACTATTTTGATTTCATCTCCGTGGCTTGAAAACAAAAGTATTTCACGCTGCTGATCGACAGTCTGCGTCGAGCCACGGTGTGTCAAAGAATAACTTTTTCGTCTTTAAAATATTAAGGAAAAATTAACATTGATCGGGTAAGAACCAGAAAGCAAAGTAAAATTAAAGATTTTCTAAAGAGGAAAGAAAATATAAAAAACTTTAAATGAAGAGAAAAGTTCTGAAATTTAAGGCGATATCATTCCACCAAAAAAACGTTCTCGATTTGGATACTGAACAGTGACGACAAAGGAATTTATTAAATTATAGTTGCATCAAATTAAAATAATATCTTTTGTTTTGTGTTGTACATAAATTTATATATTTTTAATAAAAATTAAGTTGTTTACGTAGAATTTAAAAAAAAAGATTTGTTTTTAATAAGTTTTCGGTACGTAACCCCTCTTTTTGTACTTGCTCTGGGTCTCATACAACACGGTTTCACACAACACGGCATTTTTTAGGAACTTATCTACCGTGTTATAGGAGGGTTACCTGTATCTCGTTACCCGTACGCAATGTGTTAATAGTGTGCTGCTCTGTTGTTATACTGTACTGAAAGAGATTTAACCTTCGTCTAAAAAATATTTGTTACACATTTTTAATGGTTCATTCATAAATTCCCATTGGAACATGCGAAAGTTATAGTTAACCGAAGAAATATCAAATCGTATGTCGGCTTGATATAGGTAGTGCTATTAATAAATACCGAAATGAAAAACTGCCGGGTGGCAGTGTGAGTTTATCTCCCTTGTAACAGAATAACCTTGTATCCCGTTCTGTGAATCTTTACTACATGCAGATCGTAGTATTCATACTTAAATCGTTCTTCCATTCCTGCATATACGTCTGTAACTATACTTAAAGAATATCCTTGCAAAATTTAGTTTTAATTAAAATTAAAAATCGCAACAGAAATTGTATCCGACAAAGAATGAAAGTTTCACACAAGGG
Source organism: Cerceris rybyensis (assembly GCA_910591515.1). Taxonomy (NCBI): domain Eukaryota; kingdom Metazoa; phylum Arthropoda; class Insecta; order Hymenoptera; family Crabronidae; genus Cerceris; species Cerceris rybyensis. The sequence continues at coordinate 22,737,262 of OU342790.1, forward strand.
GATACAAGGTTGTTCTGTTACAAGGGAGATAAACTGACACTGCCAGCCGGCAGTTTTTCATTTCGGTATTTATTAATAGCACTACCTATATCAAGCCGACATACGATTTGATATTTCTTCGGTTCTGTTTTTCTCTCCTCCTGGTTGAATGAGTAGATATATAATTTCCTTTTAGCTGCATTCGATGTAATATCGCACGTTAAACGTAAATTCTGAGATGACACACGGTACAAAATTTCTATTCAATACATCCTCTCTCGTATATCCCGATATTAAAAATACCAGAACTATTAAATTCTCGGAATTTTTCAACGCTTCTCATATAAAGTTATCGACTTTTCGTACATTAAACATCTATCTACATAGATTTCAAACTTTCAATTTTTATACAATCGAAACTTTTTATTTTTAAACATTTACTTACTTTTATGTGTATAAATAATTTGTTGTTCGTTACTTTGAAATCTTTCCGCAACACTTTCTCTATTAATTGACAAAATCATTCAATTATTTCCAAGACAGTTTTACGAAATATTTCGTATTCTTTTAATTGTTCTAATTTAAATCAAAGATTAGTGAGTTTCTCACTTTCTTCCTTAAACGTGAAACGATTATTAACCATCGGTTACTTCTGAACATTCGAATCACGTACGCTTCTTTAATACGATCTCGAAAAGTCGACTATCGTAAATTAAACTTGTTAGTAATTCCGCAAGAGTCAAAGTTAATTCGTTTAATAATTTACAACTCATCCTTTTATCTACTTTTCTACTGATCCAATTTTCCCGATCACATGAGTCTACAATGGAAGAGCTCAAAATAAAGTCATACAGAATGATGAGAAGATAACAATGTTTATGAAATACGATGAAATCTTAATTCTTCTTTCACATAATCGTTCTAACACAAAAAATTACAATTAAAGAATATTATACATATCTCTTTCTCACCCATTTTACCAGAAGTAAAATAAAGAAGAGGGCAAGAATAAAAATTAATTACTTTTACAACAATTCTATATTTTACACAGACATTTTTTCAAAACAAACGAGAAATACCGCAGTAACTCTCCGGCTTAAAATCCTCGATCGTCAAAAATTTCGCAAATTCCTCAATATTCTAATAAATACCTGCCTTAAATTCCACCAAACGACAACTCGATTATTTGTAAGCTACGACACCATTCAACTATTAAAATCTTAATGAATTACCGTGGACCGAAATCTACCGATCCTCACCTGTTGCCTCCATTATCCCTTTTTACCTGGACAAACTTCTCGGGTCTAGTTTATTGAAATTTCCAACATTCCTGAAAACACTCCCTTTTTTTTTACCCAGCAAGAAATATTTCACATGGTTTCGCAGAATTCAAAGAATTCCAATAAACCAGCCTATCCTCCTATATTCTCTCCATTACCCTGCTCTATCCCCGATAAAGCGGTTATATTATCGTTCAACCCAACGATCCTCCAAGATTGTACCCCTATCGGTAGAAAAATCTTGAAACATTCAACGGTAACCACCAGCGACGTTTCTACGATAACCAAACGATCGGTGTGTCTGACAGGGTTAGCGTTATGGAATATCGATTTACGCAAGATGCAAGATGCATCTCGGGGGCGTGTTATCTTAACCCCAGGACCGTCGTGCAGATATCTCAAGCGACGATCGAACGGCGTGCAGGAGAGAAACCGATCTCAAGTTTCATTCTCGAACCGAATCGATCCGGCTGCGGAACTGTAATTAGCATACACGTGATTTCTGCAATTGTGTTCTGGCGTGTACATACGGTTATTAGTGCGGTTGTCATTTCCTGAATACATATCAAACATTTCGTCGCGTTAATGGGGATTTCCACGTATGTGTGCCTCTATTTTGATATAAACACTGATAAGTTATGTTAGCTTGGTTTATCTACCTTGTAGCGTGTAGTAGTTTTCCTGCTTCCCCTTTACCATTTTCCGTTTAACTCTTTGAGGCATAGTGGGATTAAAAGTGTCTCACATCTTTGATGAGGGGAGATGCATGGTGGGACATTTTCCGTCCAACTTTGATAATTTATATCATAATATAACTTTGTCAATAAATATAAACCAACCTTATTCACTTAACACAAAAAAAAAACTGTATGTGCAACATGGGTCATTTTATTTTGTGAATTCCTGTGCCTCAAAGTGTCAACGTATACATCGTGAGAAATCGGAGTAGTTAAAATTGTACTTATTTCACATCGTCATGGTGGATTTGTAATATGCAAAACACTAGGGAGGATGATAAGTATTTTCTTTTTCATCTTAACTTATTTTAATAATAATTGATGGTGATTAAATAGAAATAATATTAATTTATGTTTAAGACTGATACTGATTAGTGATGGTTAGATATTTAGTAGCAAAACTTTATTCGTTCCTTTGAATATCGTCCATTTAGAGTGTGAATTTATTAGAGACGTAGACTCGTAAAATAGCAATTTAATTCAACGTCTAACCGTGCACTTAGATTTACAAAACACGGGAAGGCAAGATAAGGATTTTATGCTAGTTTTATGTCACCTGAGAAGAATTAATATTCATCAGCATTTCACGCATTTTATTTCTCTGCAGATTCTAATTTGGTATCGGATTTTAAGCAAAAATAAACTATACTTATCTCACGCTGTAAGACGATAAATTTTCGATAAAATTTCAATGCAATTCGGATATACTATAATAATGAAAGTATCTATTTACATTTACAATAAGTCCTACCATCTTCTTTTACTTTTAAGTCAGATTGTTGCCAACTACTTTAACATTTCAATCACAAATCTATTTTTGTATCTTGTCCGTGACACTGATATGCTCAGACACGGACCAGCATTATCTACTGCAGTTATTATGGTCTGGCGGCGTTGCCACTGCGTGTCAGCAGGAAGCGTGCAAAACGCCATTTATGGTCTTTCGCTAAAAATATATGAAGAGTAACATTGTAGATAACTTCCACATGGTGCATTTATACTCGAATGCCGGAAATGCTGAAAACTGAAAATTGTACAACTTTTTCGGCAACCGTTGGTGATGTTATACGGTCCTCAAGTGTTTACTATGTTCGAATATTCACGGTAACAATTACATTATACTTCAAAATAACGATATATCATTATACAGTCTTCAACCAGTATTAATATGTAGCTATATAGGTATCAGAATTATAGTGTTGTTCAAACCATAATTTTTTATGTTGAAATATATTTCGTAATTTTGTACATGAAACGTAATTCTTTATATTTTTATCCAAGCTATCTATATCTTTAATAAATACTATTTTACCAAACTACTGATGTTTATTATTCTTTTTTTTTATGAAGTAAATGTTATCTAGTACTGATATTTAGATTTTGTGTTGTACAGGAAGAGTATAGCAAAGAAAATAATATACACTCGACACTCAACTTTTGCACATAATTGGTACCTGAAAATGTCTACGACTGTTGATATTTGAAAGTAGAGGGATACGGGAAAAATATTAAAAATTGTATGTTAATTTGGTTTCTTTTGAAACTTGAAATTCTCTAACATCTAGTAGCCAATACTGAAAACAATATAACAATGTTAGAAAACTTCTAATAGACAATGTGTGAGTGAGCGCAAGCTATTAGGGGTACCGAAAAGTAATTCAAATTTTTCTTCCTGGCGAAAAACATTTAATTAAAGAAATCGTAAATGCTAATCAACAAAGTAATTTCCATAATTTTCTAACACTTTTTGCCAGCGTAAAGGTAGTCGTTCGATTCCCTTTTTAAAAAAGTCCTTCGATTTTTTGTTGAAAAACATTTTCGATTATGTTTTCACTTCTCCAATTTTGATTACGTTTCGGTACCCCTAATATATCACACCGTGGGAGTGACTGCATGGAAATAAATATTTTTCGGAATAGCGAGAAAAATCTTTAAGAAATTGAATTTTTAAAAATGTTCGAAACAGCGAATTGTGTGAAAGTCGAGGGCCGACTGTAATGATAAGAGTATTATCGTTGCTAGATACTTTTAAGTAGTGGTAATATCTTACGACTAACACCTTTTACACGGACAAATGTAATTATCGATCAGAGTCATTATTTCTGCCGTATGAATCATTAGCAACTCTGAAGGGGGAAAAAAGAAGTACATGCATATTTCAGTGTTGCAATGTAGCTCTTGAGTACTGCTTGCAATTTGTGCTCTATGGTCTATAGTTTGCAGCACTCGTAAATCTTGAGTAATTATGCACTATATGTGTTTTAAAGTATCCGATAGTGTCGCTGATTGCGCTTTTGATGGAACCAGACTTCAATGTCTGAGAGTTTGAATCGCCGCACGTGAAATGAGTGACACGTGTTCGTCACATAATAAATCTTCAATTATGATTCTCTAAAGTTATCAACTTCATACTGACGTAGTGTAACTGACGTCAGAGCGATTTCAATGGATTTCAAATTCTACATGTTTGCAGTGGATCGATCGATTTCAATCAAGTAAACGTGAAAAATCGCGGTTGCACGCATGTTACAGTACTAAATCAATCAACACGATGAATCCATTTCTCTCGGTTTATGAAAATAATGATTTTTTCAAACGGTGATTTTACAATTTTTTAACTTTTGAGAATTTAAAATGAGATTTTGAAAATCAATTGTGATATTAGGCACTTTGCACCGTATAATTCAGAATTCTAGATTTAATGCAATTATGAAATCAATGTGAAATAGAAAACATTTGACGTTTTGATGATGTTTTAATTACACGATGTATGCATTAGTAGCTACAACGTTTCATTAAATTTATCGCGTAATTAAAACAAATCTCAATAAAATTCTCGCTTCTGCGGTTGAAAGGTAGAAAATTCTTCCTACGTCTTCTGAAATAATACTGCGAGCGACATTACTTCACTTATTAAAAATTTGAATTTATCTCGAGTACATCTCCGTAATTCTTTTCCAACGTAAATCAGAATAAAAATTGTAATTAAATTAACTACTAACAAATTTTATCTTGCAAAATATTACTTCCGCACAGAACCAGTTAATGAATTGTCATTTTAACCGCCCATATGACTTCTTCACTTAATCCAATCATGTTATTTGCATACAAGATAAGATACTTAATTTCTTTTAATTAACTTATACTTTTTTCCTTATCCCCATTGAAATAGAAACAGTAATTCAATTATTGGCCAACCGTTCGCAATTCTATCTAGTACTTCGTTTCATTAAATTTTACAATCACTTGAAACCAACGAAACAGAGAGAACGAGTGCTCGTCGGGACTGCATCGACAGTCTAATCATCAACAACGAGTTCATTCGATCCACGGGATTCGCAATTCAATTCAAAATAGATCTCAATGTAATCTACAATCTGCCAAATGGAATAAGAGTAGTTAACATCCGGAAATACGTATGTATATTTCCGTTTTGGTGGTGTACATCGGAATGTTGTAATGGACGAATTAACTGTTCATTTTGAAACGCAGCTGTCCATATAACTTCATTATTTTCCCTGTCGTCAAACTGTCTGGTTTTAGTAAATGCTCCGAAATTCGTCGACATATCGAAAGGAATTTCCCGCGTTACGTAATCGCGGATGATTGACCAATATCACTGCGAATGAGGTTGCTTTCAACCACACTACTTACGTCTTGCGCACTTGAATTTATTATAATTTTGATAATCGGTTATATTTGTTTGAAACTGTGATAGTTATTGTATTGAGTAATTTTTAAAAACGGTTCTCCAAAATCGATTCTCCATCTTTGTCTCAACAATGAACTATGTTATTATTACTATGTTATAAAGATCATTGATAATTGACGGAAAACTTATTATTTCTAACTGATTTTCATTTGCGTGAGACGATGACTGTTAAATTAATGGGAGCACGGAGTTCTATGTAACATCTACAGCTTCAATTTCATCCATGTCAATTTTGGTAAATAGTTATCGATTGACTCACATACCCATTCTTGCTATTTTCAATATATCGAAAATTGGAAACTTCTGATTAAATGGTGGTGATAATTGACGTATAAATTGAGTGGCCAAAATTGTACCTGTTACAGTTCTATTACGGAGCCAATTTCAGAATATTTTTAATTGTTTATAAAGTATCATCAAAGGTACAAAATGTATTAAAGTTAATTCTCTTTGATACCAGAATTTTTCTACGTCTGTAACTTAGTGCAACACGAGTGCATTGATAAATATTGTTGGTAGAGTTTTCAGAAAGAAATGAACATTTACAAGTATTTTATTGCAAACGAAGTTTAGAATAATATTCTAACTGAAACTGTAATGTTTCTGTAAGCTGTGAAAAATTAACAACAAAACATAGAAAGACAAATACATGTCGCGTTTTAAAATCTTAAGGAATTACAGAGCAGAATGTAGTACGATTAATTATCTATCAATCAATCTAGCAAAGAGCTTGGTGTACTATAAATCTTACGTTTTCTGACATAAAACGGTATTTATGCAACACATCCGACAAGAAGTCAGACCAGGAAAATCCAAAGAAGTGTGTGTATAACGTAAATGGAAAAATTATCAGCAATCAACCTTATATACTGTACTTATTTGCAATTTTAAGTTCGTAGATTGCAGAAAATTGTAACAGACCTCTCTGTAACGTTACAGCAAAGTACTACGCACTGTAAATTTAAATTTCTAATACACACTCGGTCAGGGAACGTCGCTACAACAGAACATATTACTTGGAACAGAAAATCTACAATCACGCAAGAAAAAAAATTAATCTACCACGGAAGAAAAATAAGTCGACATGGTTGCATAAATAAGTAGGTATAACGTAAAAGAGATTACAATTGGAATGCAACATTAAGTGACATTTCCAACATCTCTAACATGTAACATCATTATTGATATTTATCTAACTATTAATACACATCTGATAGTAATCTTTGTATATTTAATTTACCGAAAAGATGTGTAGCAAATAGATTTCTTTTAAATTTATACAACGGGCATTGTCAAGGACGTTGGAATTGACGACATTTACTTATCGTTCTATGAATTTTTCATTAATTTATACTACGAAATACCAGCAGTAAAAACAATGGAAGTCAACGGTAACAAGGTTTCCTGTTATCGGATTTTCTTGCCGGGGATATAGATAGGCTTTTTTTCATTTGACGTACAGGGAATTTCATGCCTGTGTTCGTGTGTTTTTCATTAGTCGGCGTAACATCGGACAAAGGATTAAATTAATGAAATGAAAAATCAAGCCACCCGTAAACGTATAACACTTCAAAACGTACGTTCGCTTCATGGTTCATCACCAGCCAGGCGGGATTGCGCTTTTACCTGTACGTTAAATTCCAAAAAAGTTACACATCGATCGTTTTCGAGCAAACGGGAAAAGAGCATGCGAGTCCGATATTTCTCATTTGAAGCATACAAATTGAAACATTTTAGTATGGCAGAAAATGTAGCTAATTCCTTAACTACAACTATCGAAAATACATGGAATATATTAAGGCATACTAAACAAATACGTTAAAATGGAAAAAATTTATAAAGAAACAGCGTTGAAAACTTTAGAAACATTAAAAAAAAAGAATAATGAGCCATCTTGGTCGATCTGATATTAATATTAATTTTATATATGTAAATAGTGTCTTCGGTTTGGCAAAGTTAAAAACTGTATTTTTATCCTACCTTTACATAATCAACTGATCGGCTCATTGGCATGCAAACGTCAATGTCACATGCTTCGCAGTGAGAGTTGTGTGTTGTACACGAGCCAGACGATGCGTGGGCGTTAAAAAGAATAATGCGTGATTGCCCGACATGTAATTACTGTCTGGGACTTATTGTTAGTGCAACGAACGGCACAATTTTGCATGCAATTATATTGGAATGGTCGTTCATTGACGTAGAACTAACGTACGCGTGAATTGCTTAATATTTCTAACAGTTAAAATTAAATTAATTTTCAACATTGTTTCATCACTGATTTTTCTCATAATTTTGTCTCTAATAATTTATTACTATTTGCACAGTCTGTGTTTGCTTTTTTCTGAACTACTAATTGCGCTATTTGCAATGGAATTGGAATAGTCATGGCGGAAGGAAATTTCAATAAGGAGCCGTTGTTTGAGTTCCATGAAAAGCTAAACCTGACTGAAATTACTGCTTGCATTGTACTGATTACTCCACTAGTTAATCAATGCAATTTTATAGCAGTATGAAAAATGTGGAATGGAAAAACGCATTTCATTCATTAAATAGTTCCTGGTAATGAGAAAACCGCGCAATCTACCTTTTTTTTGACAATTACATAGATAACGAGCTCGCTGTTGTTTCATCGTAGAAATATTCAATTGAAAATGTGCAATAATTTAGATTATAATTCAGCAACAAAATGATTAATACAATTAGAATAATTTTACTCCAAATTACTTAATTAATAAAAATATTTTACTCATTTTAAAAAATTATTAAGCTTTAACACAAGATCTATTGACGGTTAATTCGATATATTTAAAAGTGTCAAATAAGTATGTCTTAATGAAATAAATGGAGGGAGTGAAGATTTACAGTCTTCTAGACAGATATAGAAGATTGGAAAAGAAACCACATTAACAAAATTTAGAAACATTTTCAAAAATTTCGTGGTAAGTAATTTTAACCGTCTTAGTAGATCCAGTGGTAAAGATCTTCATTTGAGAAAAAGAGCTACTCTCCTAATTACTTCCTCCCTCGCATGTACCTACTTAATTCTCAGTCACATTCATATCGGCTAAAAACTACAGTGTTAATTAAACTCTTAGACTAAGGTGCACATTATCTGCAAAGAACAATTTCGAAGATGTCAAGACTCAAATACAAGTTCATATCCATATCCAATCCTTCATCTCTACACCCACCATAAATTCTCTACATCTCTTTCTACTCAACATTTCACGAAGCTAGGTTCAGCAAAACAAGAAAATGACATAAAACTATATCAGTCAACTACACCTTGCCTGTGTTGCTATATAAACAATTCATCGCCACATTCATATCGGCTAAAAACTACAGTGTTAATTAAACTCTTAGACTAAGGTGCACATTATCACCAAAGAAAAATTTCCCGAAGATATCAAGACTCAAATACAATTTCATATCCATATTCAATCCTTCATCTCTACACCCACCATAAATTCTTTTACATCTCTTTCTACTCAACATTTCACGAAGCTAGGTTCAGCAAAACAAGGAAATGACATAAAACTATATCAGTCAACTACACCTTGCCTGTGTTGCTATATAAACAATTCATCGCCACATTCATGTCGGCTAAAAACTACAGTGTTAATTAAACTCTGAGACTAAGGTGCACATTATCACCAAAGGGAAAATTTTCCAAATTCTCTTAACAAATTCTCTTACGTCTTTTTCTACCCAATATCTCACAAAACTTTTTTCAACAGAGCACAAGAAAATGATGTGAAACTGATCTAACAATAAGAACACTCTAAACCATTACAGCGATGTTTACCTGTCTTTGCGCATCAAACGATAAATCTTTATTCGTCCCGTTAAAAAATAATATGGAAATCAGTCAACTACACCTTGCCCGTGTTGTTACATAAACAATTCTTCGCCACATACAAATCGGCAAAAACTACGGTGTTAATTAAACTCTTTTTCTAAGGTGCACATTATCACCAAAGAAAAAATTTCCAAATTCTCTTACGTCTTTCTCTACCCAACATCTCACAAAACTTTTTTCAACACAGCACAAGAAAATGATGTGAAACTGATCTAACAATAAGAACACCCTAAACCATTACAGCGAAGTTTACTTGTCTTTGCGCATCAAACGATAAATCTTTATTCGTCCCGTTAAAAAATAATATTCAAATCAGTCAACTACACCTTGCCTGCGTTACTATATAGACAATTCTCCGCGCGTGTTTACACGCTGATACGCAAATGCCCAGCGTAATCCAGGTTTGTTCTCCAGAACACCGTCGTTAATAATCCTCGGAAGTATAAGGACGAATGATGCGAGAGACGTATCGTCAAGAATAAAGGTAGAAAGAGAAAGAAGAAAACTAAACGAAGAGGTGTACGCTGGAGAAGGTGATATATCCAATGCCCGGCGCACCATGCTAATGTTCTGCTTTGCATACGCTATCCCCGCAGTTTCTGCCAGGTTTAGCGTCGTTAATGCCGCGCCACTCATTTCACATGGGACGAGATAGTGCACGGTAAAGATTTGCTGTTGTACCTCATTTTCTGCCGTGGTATAGAAAATTAAGAATGAAGTAGAAAAATGCTTTCTTGCTAATTACCGCGCTGCTTGGAGGAGGTCAAGTGCAATTCCTCTAATTACGTTTAACGCCGTTTTTATAATGTAGTTGGACGATTATGTGCGGATAGCTTGGAAGTTTGGGTGACGGGATGAAGTATTTTTTAAATTCTTTTCTTCTCTTAATTACTTGAAGTACTGAGAACAAATTCTTTATGTTAGTATTCATTGTAATGGATTGGGGCATTGTTCATTGAACTACAGAAAATTATTGGTATTTTTTTAACAAGTAGCCGATCGTAAGTGGTAAGAGGAAATCTTTTGTACGTGAATGGAAAATTCTTGGTTTGCTTCTTATCATTTGTGGAAATATTCATTTGCTTCGGTGTCCAGGGATTTATGACTCAATGATGGTTTGTGTTAAGCTTCATTCTGTTCTTATCTAACATGTTTCCAAGGTCTTACGGAAATGAATAGAGTATTTTCAAATGGATATAAGCTTTTGAGAAGCATCAAGGTTTAGTATAACATTTCAATCACAATAAACAGATAGATCTGTTGTTATTGTTTGCTTTCATGCAATTTGACAATGGGAAGCTTGATGATTCTGATGGGATCAAGTAAAATTCGTTCAATGTACAACTGTGCAATGAATTTCACTTGTACACTGTATGTATAGATTATATGTGACTACAAAGGGGGAAATCGTTGTGGGATTTCGTTATAAATGTACTAAATACTGTTGAATATACTACCTTATATATATATTTAAAATTAGTCACATGATAAATATTTAAATCTTGATTTTTTCTTTAAACAATGGAATATAGTGTGTCGGTGAATTTCATAAGTAATTTCTTTCCTGTTAATTATCCCTCCATTTAATTCCAAACAATAATTAATACTATACTAATAAGTGATATCGTTGAAATTAAAAAAATAAACGCTAATGTACATATAACAAATAAAAGAATAGAATATAGTTACAAAAGCACAACAATTAGAAATAACACGACCAATTCGTTTCACTTCACGAATTAATGAAATCATACCCCAAGTTCATAGAAAAATCAGTTTGAAATTTCAGTGTTGATTTTTCATTCAGACACGATGTCAATCAATTTAAGTGGAAATTCGAAGATGACAAATGAATCATTAGAGGGGGTGCAAGTCTCAAAGGGAATACGAAGGGAAGCGAAACGGTCGAGTAGGCTTCTAGGTGTCTTGTTAAAATCAGCCTCATTTTCACAGTCCCTTTTGCAGCCTCTCTCAGAGTACGTTGCAATAAGGCGTATAATTAATAGCCTGTTGAACGTGACAGACATGCGATAATAATTTCCCCAGAAACGATAATTCTCCCTCTAAAAGCTTATGAAAGGGAGAGACCAACCTCTCACATTGCCTCGTTTTCTTCGCGATTTCGGGAGAAAAAATGGACCAATTTCTCGCGCAAGCGATCTTGCAGCCCTTTAGCTGCATTCTCCAAGAGCAATATTTCCTTACGTAACAACCTTTTCTCTACAACTCTACTCTGCCTATTTTCCTTCTTCTGCACCTGTTTCCTTTCATTGTTATTGCATTCCGTTGTCATCGCTTAGCCGCAAATTTGATTTATATCGTCCTTCGATTGAACCACAAATTGAATTTCGATAGAATTGTCGAGAAAAAAAAAATGCATTTTTGGTCAGCATACGTATTTCCATATACATACGTGTGGGAACGAAAAACCTGTGACACGCTTTGCCTTCCTTTTTTTTTTTTTATTGTTTCTCTTTAAACTTCGAATTTTTTCAGCGCTTTGTGTGTGCATGAAACGTGTTATATGGTTTGGTAATATTGCACTAATTTATTTACTTGAAAAATATTTTCAATAGTGGAGAATGTTAAAATGTGTATGGTACATACGATGTAGCCGGGCACAAATTTATAATCACAGGAAAAATAAAAAAAATAAAAAACTAGTACGGTAATAAAGAGTTTTTGCAATGTGGAATGCTTGCAGCACATGTTATTATGTTTCTTGCGCAAGCATTCTGTAACACGTTTTTGCGAGTAAATTGCTTGACAGCGAGTAACTATGACTTTGAAATTGTTCTTTACACTCTGTAAGAAGTTCAAAGAGAATGGACGTCATATCATTCTTGCACGATATCCTGGATATGTACAAGGCATTTTAAATTTATTTTTCATGGCTGCCAGGGGTTGTTCTACACCCATGGATCGATAGAGATTTGTGAAAAAACTCGCTGCAAAATTCGCAAAGGGGTAGCAAATTTGTATTGACTCGACGCATTCGTCACGTAGGTAAAATGTCTGAGAGAAACCATGGATCAGAAAGGAGCCGTTCTCATAAAAATGAACTTTTAATTGTGTTTTTACGATTGAATTTGAGTTGAACAAGTCAGGTTTCCAGGTCTTTCGGACAGAAACACACGAGCTATCCTTACTAACGCTACACGAAATTAGAAAATTAATGACTGAGTAGATGATGATTGATTGACCGAACTAGTAAGGAAATCGCAAGTATTTATGTCCTTCTCCCTAGGCGGATTCTAAAGTGAACCTGGCACAAAACGCAGATTATTTACATCATCTTACCCTCCGAAAAATTGCATATAAAGATTTCATCCGAAAGGGAATTATTTTCACTATCTTAACACATTGAACGCTACTGCCATTTTGCTCGTTTTATTATTTCTAATGAAGCGATACTTCTCTTATTAAAATCCCACCTTTGTGAAGTAGAAAGTTTAAAGACACAAATAGATATATGTAATATTGATATTGAAATATGCTTATTTAAATATTGAATGTGTTAGAAAATACGTAAATGTCCACATGGGTACTGAAGAATGAGGTACCTCGCTTTATTTTTCTTACCAGGAGTCTTTCTTATTTACGGGTTAGAATATTAAACTCTTTCCGTCGTGTTTCATTAAGAACAAAATCTCGAATCGCACGTAAAACAAACCTACTAAAATCTTAGTGAAAATGATATATACCTCAGAAACGTGTTGCTTCTTTGCTTTGGTATTTAGCTTAGAGTAGACGACCGACTACTAAGGGTCGATACTACTGTGAGGATGAATTACCAAGTAGCTCGTAAAAAGAGAGGTATTTGTCGATTCAGAATCTCGTCTTCGAAGTATTATACACGCACTATTAGGTGAAAATAGTTGAACACGATCACGGAACAATGATTACTCGTCCGCGGTCGCGGGGGAACTGATAGCGAGGTGAGGCGAGCATCGAAATGAGTTATTGTTAAAATTCGCGGAAAGGATACCTGTAGGTTACAGTTAACGATTTCCACCGAGAATGTTTTGACAACACGCGGCAGCCGTCGTGGCCAGTGAAGTGGAAATAATTTTTCTCGTTGCTCTTAGATTATTAACAGACTGCGGATTTTTATGCATTTATGACAAATTAAATACGGCTAAAATATACAAAAAGGACATAGTATAAAAATATATCTAAAATATCCAAAGTATGGTATTTGTTGTAATATTTATTGAGTGCAACAAATCCCTAGATAGGATTTCCTGTCTCACCTGCATTTGTGGAACTCGAAATTTGCATAAACATCCGCAGTCTAATTATTAATATTAAACTTGTAAATGGAATTAAATGATATTATTTATTTATGTCACAAAATCCTATAAATATAGTGCTTTGTTTAGTGTATCATAATTGTCAAAAAGTAACTCATACATATAATAACTCATGAAATAATAAAATAATTCGTAAAGAATAAATATATATTTGTAAAATAAACAATAATAGAAAGTTGTCTGTTTTATCGCTTTAGAAAGGTACTTATTTCTAACTAACCTTTAAGTTTTATTTTTAAGTTTTACCTTTAGATCACTTTCAAATCTAAGTAGAAATGATTTAACGAATTATTAATATATTTCTTTAAGGAAAAAGAAATATATTCGATAGAAAGGAAATGAAATCGTTGCTTTTTCACGACAGAGGTTTGGTATTGAAACACGTATGGTGAATGCAACATTTAGTGATTTAAAAGGAAAAATGCAGGAAAATGTACATTCATGGTGCTATCATTAGGAGATAATCAGCCGTCAGAGGTCAGTCGTAAATCATTTTCAGCCTGCCACATCGTCTCCTTTTTTCTACGGGCAGTCGCTCGAAATATATCGGTCACTAGATTGGGATCATCTCTCCGTTTCAATTTTCCCAACACTTTCCGATACGCGAAACGACTGTGACTTTCCGTGAATGCCGATTATTCAAGAACGGCTTTTTCATTTCGGGGAGTACATTCATATCGCTCATTCTCTCATTTCGCGGTAGCATTATTCAAAACGAGCACATACCCGGCTATTGAGCAGAATCGATCGATATTTGCATAAAATCAATTCACTTCGTCCGTTTTTTGCCGATATTTCGAATTAAAAAATAACAAACTCAACGCCCAGCATCTCACGATCGTTCGGTTTCCGCTTTCTCCATCCTTGATTTTTCACCTCTTTCGTCGGTTGCTTTTCTCCCCCTGATTCATTCCTTTTCTACCCTTTATGACTTTCCACCTTTTATTAGTTTTGAGAACGAATTGACAATCAATTTCTACTTGCTTTATTGTCAATCTCGGTGAAAAAATAATTACCGGATGACTCTTACCATCTTGACCTTGTTTCCTGGAATGAATGGTATCAGAGCCACTACTGTACCTCTTTCAAATTGATGCAATTTTGCCGTACTATGAATTAAAATTAAATAACCCCAATCAACTCGATTCAATGGCGTACATTCAGAACGTAGTTGGTAAATCACACCGTATTTGTAGCGTACCTCAAGTGAAAATATATAGAGTCACAAACTTCTTTGCGGTATTCTATGGAGTGTTTTTTTTTTGTAATTAACACTGACGTATGATGAGTATGAATATTGTGAAAAATAAAAGAATCCTCGAAGTCGATGAAATTTCTATAAAATTTAAGCGTTGACACATTAATCCCTTAGGCTACGACAACGTGTGACACTCGTGTCGAGGTAAATGAAATGGGAAATTTTGAAATCTTCCAAAAAATATTAAATTGGAACTAGCAGTCGGTAACAAAACAGCCAAATTATTTCTGTAGTATTAATGTTGTGTTCAGTTATATAAAATATCAGAAGTCAGTGGGTATTTCCGATTTTAGAAATTAATTCTAAGTTATTGCACTCGTTCAATCACAAAGGAATTGTCAGCCAAGGGGTTAAGAATAATATTATATGAGATCAAAAATCATTCAAATATCAGCACCAACAACATTTGCTCGTATTTGAAATGATTCTGGTTTCTAGACGTTTATCAATCAGTATTACTGATATAATGCGAAGTCCAAAGCGATAATATTTCATGCGGTGAATCTTTGACATTAGAAAGACATATTTTGCGACCAATCCCTTTAGACGAAATGGTTCATTTAAATAAACGGAAAAAGGAAACTACTTCTAATTAAGATTCATGCCAGTTAATCTCGCGTTTTGCTATACAGAGAAACGGATACGCTTACGACGAAAAGGACTTATGAGCGCAACATTTCATTTTTCCTACAAATTGCTTCGCACCGTTGCCTTCGCTTGTGTGTCCGTTGTGCAGCGATTGCGCATGACATTATGTCGATACGTTGCACTAAATAATGAACGCAATTCCTCTAGGTATCGGCGATGCTATTTGCTCCTAGTTAAGCTACAGACACTATAAATCATCGTCCTTTTTGAAAGAATTATTCATTAATAAATTGACATTACGTGCTATGTTTCAACGATGTGTACAATTCGTCAATGATAAAACAAAGTGCGAAACAAACGTAGCACTTCTATAATGAAAAAATAACGGGAAAACCAGGAATTTTAAGTTGGTCAATGAATTTAAATCGTCTCCTCACTAACTTTATTTTTTTAAGGAACGAAGATTGCATCTTAATAAGGAACAGGTATTCCTGCATCAGGTAGTTTTCCGTACGACATAACATAGTGTCGTTTTATTATTTCTGTCAATATTGTCGAAATAATAAGATCAACTAGAATCGACAGGAATTCCGATTATTTTTGTAACTCTGGGAAAGATCAATCGCGGAGAAACAGGGAGAAGCAGGGAGATATTATTACCTGCCCCTGAAAATCTCGATAATTTATTTTGTCGATTAAGCAGATTGTTCGTCCGTAAAGAGCGTAACCTATTGCTAATTAAAATGTTGGAACTAAACCACGTCGATTCATTTAACAATAGAAATATTACAGAAATAAATAATGCGTGTGTTTCACTAAATATTACAATGATATTAATATGTCGTATTAGGAGATAAATAAATGTATTGATTCAATTTGTACCGAAATTTCACTTCATTTGGTTACATCATCTGTATTACGAATTTAATTAACTTCATTATCCGTAATCGCAGTTTGATTATCCGATTAATTGATTTATAAACTCCACGCTGTAATTATATTTCTGTAGAGAAAAGACAAGCTTACAAGTGGGAAAATGAAATATTAGGATCTCTTAATTTTATAATATTTGTATCAATTGTACGATCACTCAACCGAATAATATTTTTAACAAACTTGTATAAAATATAGTTCATCTACAGGCAAAGAATAAAATTAATAATATCTCACGTTGAATTCATTATACACGAATAATTAATCCCTGCTGCTACTTACTCGATGGAATTTTCAAGATAAAGGCTTATTTACGTGAAATCCCTCGGAAACCAGGTAAAAGTTTCTTCTCCTCTAAAGTCAGACTATGACATAATTCTCATTTATGCTAATATCATGCTCATCTTACATTATTGCAACGCAGGACATTTACTGCATTAAGGAAATAAACCAAGCTTACGAAAAAAAGTAATAAACAATCCTTCTTACATCAACTTTAAAATTGCGTAATAGCGAAGTAAGACAATCCATCGATACGTCTTCTCGTTGTGACTAATCTTAAAGTACGATAATTACTCAGTTTCTGCTGACACCTTTCCGCATAACATACGCCTTTTAAGCCTTCAAGCGAACGTTACCAACTGACAGGTAAAGCCAGCTATGATATCCGTATCTAGTGAAACATGGAAAACAAAACCATGCGCAATTTTCAACGAGACCATTTTGTTTCTCTTTCGGTTCATTTTTTCGCGCGAGTTATCGCAAAAACGGACGATTTGCACTTAAAACAGGTCTGAACGTTAAGCGCCGTATGTACCGTGCGTGATGTCGCAAAATGAGATCGAGCAATAATTGCCGACGGTGGCTTCGGATCCTATTTGCATTCACGAGCACTCTATATCCCATTATTCTAACGTTACAGCAGTTCGTAGGCTCGCGATCCGTTGCGCTCGACTAGCGGCGAACAGACAATTTCGCTGACGTTCCACGACGTCAGTTTCCGCCGTCTGTTTTGTGCCATTTCCCTGGAGATCGTATCCGCGTAACGAAGTTGTTTGGGATTCTTTTTTTCTGTTGGGAGATGGGGCTTCTTTTACACCTGATAATTAATCGACATAATGGAAGAGTTTTGTCGTTCAAGAAGCTATTATATTAGTTAACAGTGAAAGTACCGGTAATTAACCCTTTGATGACGACGGAAGCATATATCTGGTCTGAGAAAAATTCTGATTAAAGTTTATGGGTGCATGTATACACGGTTAGAGAAAAATTGAAATATAACTGTTGCAATATCCAATGACAGATTTTCGAGAATACTTCTTAAACGAATGCACTATTAACCCTTTGCGGACGGGGATATTTTTGAATATTGACAGATAATCATTTATTTGGTGTTGTAAAACTACAATTTTATCAGAAACTTGGGCTGTTAATATACGTAAATTATAAATTACTCTACTTTTAATAATATCTAATCGGTTTCATTTCAATTTTTTTATTTGAATCGTATATACATACGGCGATAAACTATAACTACATTTTTTCTCAGACCGCATATATGTGTCGCTAGTCCGCAAAGGGTTAATAGCAGTAAATTCGCACAAGATCAAGGTGAAATGAAAGGGAAACAATACTTTCAGTATTATTTTAAAAACAACAATAATTCATGGTTTGTAAGCATAGTCCTTTGACGAGACTTCATTGTCACAATTAATCGCTGTAGGTCTGGTCATTGCAATCTGGCTGTCTCTCTAGAACTTATTGGTATAATAAAAGATGTAAAATGCAAGTGTAATTGTGAGAAAGAAGATTTAAATCACATTATTTGGCAGTGTGAATTTTATAATAAAGAAGGAATAGAATTGTTAAAAAGTAACAGTAAGTACAAATTCTACGAACCACTGAACATGCGATGTCTGTTATGTGAACCAAACGTTGGATCTGCCTTAAAATAATTAGGTTTCTTAAAAAATGTAATCTCCGCATCTAACTGCCTACACTTAATGGAAATTACAATGTAAACCATATAACTCTCAACTGAGAGTTGCTTTTGGATAATAAAAAAAAAATAAAAAAAAATCTTTTGCAATATGGTTCCACAAATAAAAATTTATAACTTCTATACGTTAACACTTCGACTTTCCGACAAAAAGGTGGTTTTTGATCGCTAAGTTAATGATTATTTCCTCATATTAAAAAAAAGTCTTCGACCGCAAAGGGTTAATCCAGCTTGCTTGGAAACAGTTGATAATATGCGTTAAAAGAAAAGAAATAATGGAGAATAGAAAATGGAACAATATAGTTGCTTTTGTTTAATAAAATGGACAGAGAAAGATGAAAGGGTGTAATTGTTAAAAGATCTAAGATTTTTTTTTAATTAAGAAGCAGCTATTTTCACTGCTTTCCTATGGCTCTCAAATATATGGCAATTTTGAAGCCGAGGCTATCGGTACAATAAGTCTTGTATTGACATTTTCATATAATTGGTTTCTAATATCGTTATTCTGCAATCGTATGATTTTATTTGGATATGTATACCCAAAGACGTAATTCAGAGAGTTATTTTTTCACCCGTGATAATATATCAATAATAATCAATATTGATAATCATATCAATAGCAATATTAGTTCTGTTAAGGTATTATTCAGGAACAATAGAAAATTGTCATTTATTATTTTACACGACAGCATAATGATACATCCTTGAAGTTTGACCCTATTTTTCTACAATCTCAGTGTAACTGCGACTCTATTGTACGTGATCTGCTTGGTCATGGACACGCGTGTATCGATATTGCAGAATAGTTGAGATGCATATTTATTATCTTTTATACAAAATTAATTAGGACAACTTTCAATTTCCAAACGTTACGTCTGCATACAAAATCCTCATTCTACTGCAATCGCAGCGTGTGATCGAACGTGGCTGATGTTTTACTGTCTCTCAATTTTGCAACGTGCAAGAGGAAGGTTGGTTCTTCGCCATTGGCAGTTTCAGATGATAATTGTCAATTGAATTATACATCAGTGTCCTTCTAATGGAAAATTTCTAATTAAGAAAGAATTCTGCGTTTACGCTAACGACCAGATGAGGAAACAGATGGACGTCTGTGTCGAAGGATACTGCATGATTAATCGATTTCTATCGATATTTATTACGTATGGTGTTTATTATGCATTTTTTTTCCAACGTCACTTGGATGTTTGTGTGACAGTAATTTTTGCACGTTTGAGAGAACACCGGATCCGTATCGTTGCCACGAATTAAAACTCTTCGCTTGGAAGTAGTTTACGGATAATGAGATAATTTTCAAGTTTCTCATGGTGCCCTATACAAACTTATTTAACTTGTTTGAAATATTTAAACGTCCTAGGAATAAGACTCCGCGGAGACTTTTATTAGTGACTCTTTCTGACAGAGCAAGAAGCAAAGGTTACATTTTATGTAATACTGCATGAAAATTTATAGTGGACTTTCCGTGAAATTTACGTGTTGATGTCTCTTCTTGAACAAGGATGCATTCCATCATGTAAAAACTTTTTATTTATTTATATACAATGTACGTTGTAATTCTAAACGTCCTGAATCCCTCATTCAGCTACAATGAATTTTTGAACATTCAGGATTATAATAGTTATGCTTTTTTGTGCTAAAAGAAACTAAAAACGAGTGTATTTAAAGTAACAAATGTTATTTTCAACTTAAAACGTTACATTGTATTTTTTATGAGGGTTTTTTTTCTTTAGTAAAGGGGAAGCAGCATTTATTTGCCATACGTTCACATTTCTCGTCCTTTATCGTGCCGCAAGGTGTGCCGCTCCATTTACTATCATTGGCTAATTGCTTTAATCGCTAATTGCTTTAAGGCACGATAAGACTCAATGCTTTTCGCTCGGCAATTCGGTGTATTGAATTAAACCATGACTAACTGCCTCACTCGTACACACGCCCTATTACAGATATACGAATAAAATTTTGCATTTGCGAAAAATTAAGTGAGAAATATGCGCGTGATAAAAATTATGTTTATTATATCGTTAGATTTAAGTGTTTTCTGTGACAAAGTAATTATCTCTGACGGTTATGAACAGCATTTTAATGAATCATTTGTAAGGAAAGTTTTTTCTGCAATTTGGTAATTTTAAAATGCCAATCATATTACGTGCCTTCAAATTACTCTGGGTAATTTTTGTAAATGAGCTCGTCTGTGTTTGCATCGTTGACTCTAAATAGCAATACTTTGTAATTTTCTTTTCCTTCACTTTTAGTAAACAAAAAATGTCGTGGAAATAAAATAAGGAACGTCGTTAAACGTAAATTGCATAGTTATTAAGTGGTTTGAATTCAATTTATCCATTTTTTTGTTCCTCTTCTAGCCGGATATAGTAAGTATAATATTCCATCAAATTAAAATTTTATATGATTCATGGAATTATAAAATGCAGTTTCGTGCTGTCGTGTAAACAAAAGTGGTTATAAATTTTATAGCACAGATTATACGAATGATAATTACACAAATAATGAAATTAAAGCAATTTACAAGGTATACGCAAACTATGTTATTTTACTCGATTTTTTTAACATGTGAAGAGAACCAGTGTCTTAATATATTATAGGAATTTACAACAGTCAATGATTACATAATAAAGTCATTATTTCGAGAGAGAACAAAAGAACGATCGGAGCGTAGCTTCACGTTGGACTTTTATTAAAATCATATTCGTGACTTATTCTCGCGATTTCGTTAGATGATTTATTTATCGCCTCAAGTTAAAGTGTCATAAATTTCCATGTCAATAATAAATGATTATCTTAAAAACGTTTCCATATCAACAAAAAGATACAGAGTCAGTTTTCTTCTCGCTTACAATATTGAATCCGTCATTCAAATATCTCGCATTATTCTTAAAATGCATATATTACAGTAATGTCAGGAATTTGCTACGGTTTAATACCATTAGGATTAAGGACTACTTAAATTAGTAAAAGTTAAGTTTGACGTTGATAATCCATATTCGAAAATATATATTCAATTATTTAAAACCTGCTATATTTTATGTGCTTCGAAACTAAAAAAAAAACTTAAAATTTCGAATTTTGAAAAATCCTTTCTTAGTGGGTGCTTCTACCCTAGAAGCAACGCTCCTGCAAAATTTCAAGTTTCTAGGTCAAGTAGTTTCGGCTCTGCGTTGGTGAGTTTGGCCCATAATTTAACCACCCAAAACCCCCCCTAAAATTTCGAATTTTTCAAAACCCTTTCTTAGTGAGCACCTAAGACCCAAGGGCAAGGAATGTTCCAAATTTCATTGCAATCCGTTCTGTGGTTTTTGAGATTTCGTGATGAGTGAGTGAGTGAGTGAGTGAGACTAGAGAAAGTTCCAAGACCTAGTCCTGCGAGCTGAACAGACACTTGTGAAACTACCCTCTGCACTCATTGTGGGCTTTCCATTAATGTGACTTGGATTAGATATGGGTTTGCCGAACCAATACTTTTCCTGTGGAACCTGCGGATTCGCCGTCTCCTGGTTCAGGCAACCACGGGTTCATCAAACTCGTATGTAAACCAGCGAGCTGAACAGGTTCCCGAAGAATTATCCTCTACCTACCTTGTGGGTTTTCCACCCATGTGGCTCGGGAAACCCCAGGTTCGCCAAACCCGTACCTGACTAACAAAATAGTCAGGCCCCTGAGGTAACTTTTTTCCTGAAGAACTGGTCCCTGAAGAGAACAAGCCAAATCTAACCCAGACTCGCCGGTTCATTTCATAAATATTCAAGAATTCCTCACATTTATCAAATTAATAGTGATTATATATAACCACCGTATTAATCACATTTACCGTAACATATACATGAAAAATAAATACAAACTCGGCTGAGATCTTTTTCTTTGAGAGTTAAAAATTCATTAGTCAATTTAAAATTCAGATGTATCTCGATATTACAGTCGACACGATGAAAAAACTGCGAAAGAAATCGTCGTATCATCGAATTATGGATTCGTCCTTGCTTCGTTGCATCTATAAATTACGAATTTAAATAATTAATTATCCTCGGGCAATAGCTTTAATTACTCAGCATGTTTGATTAAGGAACTAAAATTCGTGACAGCGACACTTCGTTTCGCGGGAACTTCCTCGAACCGGATGCGTCATTGCAATTTCACGAAATTGCCGGCTTGGGCCGTCCGGCGAAGGGAGTCCTTGAATAATACTCATCAAAACTTGAGAACTGGCAAGGCGCACCAAAGCGATCGTTTTCCTCATTTGTCTCCGCGGAATCCAACTCGTAGTCAGATTTATATTTAACCTCGCGTAGCACGGTTTATAAGCGGCCATCGTCAATTAGAAAGAATTAGAGGAGCGACGGATCACCGAAGAGAAGTTCATGGCCAGGATCGTTAATGCTGATCACCGCTAAAGATTGTTTCGATGTCGTTCATTATGATTTGTGGATACTCGTTATTACTCTAATCAGGATATTATGATGATAGATTGAACAAGGGTAATTTATTCTTGATTTATTAGTATCATTGGTATGGACGAGAAGATGTTTACTTATTGTTAACGATTTTGGAGCTATATTCATATCGATGAAGAAACATACTGTGGAGATCTAGAAACATTTTGTGAATGAAGAATATGGAAAGTTTTAAGTTATTCGGTGTTATGAAAACGTGATGGATTATTATTGAAACATTATAATGCTTTACGAGAGTAAGAAGTAGCTGCGCATGGGGGTGGTTGATGTATGTAGATTTATCGACACAATTTTCCGTGTTATAAAAAAGTTTTTCGATGTGGCAAAGAATTCTATCCTCGTCTACGTATCGGAACTATAAATATTAATGGACAGTGGAATGTCACTTTTGGAAAAGGAAAGTTAAATAGGATTTTGCGTTATATAAAGAGGCTCGTAGTTTTTCCTGAGTTAGTTTAAAGACACATGAATATTTAGATTACGTGAGAAGGAGAATTTTAATATTTTATGGAAATAATTCAAAGGTAGATGTCATATTTCTTTGCCACTAGTAATTAACTCATGATTCAGAATTACCTAGTATCCGGGAATAGTGAAATAAATTCTTAGCAATTGATAACAAATAATATGATATTCAAGATGAAGTAAAATACCTTTAAATCTAGAAAATCAAAAAATATAGCCCACGTTGATATTTAATCTATTAATTCTATTCATCGAGTTTGCCCTATTTACGGTATGAAAGCAAAAAACAAAATTCTTAAAATCACTCGATCAATCGCTTAAAAACGTTAAAAATGGCAATTATTTCTATCACTATCTCATCTTTACATTCTTAACCCATTTGACCTCTGATTTACTTCATAAAAAATATCGCACAAGTCGTTCATCACTACGAGAGTTAAATTGAAAATTCATAGTTCAATTGATCTGATCTAAGAACTCTTACCAATACACGAATCCAAAGCCATTAAAAAATTCAAAGCATCATTCTCAATAGATGCAAGACAACGTAACGCGATTAACAGAATTTCAAGACTTTCAACCCCAAATAACTCGAGGGTTAATTTAGCATTGTTCCGCTGATTTTCTCGAATAAGGAGCCCCATCTTCGAGCAAGGCTCAAGAAATTCCTTCGGCTGTTAATACGACAATGTCGTGCGAGATGTTGGCGCACAAATTCCGATTTACGAATTTCCATACGACATTCCTGGAATTCCCATTAACAGGGATGTCGGAGAGAGCGAACGACTTACATACCCGCTATACGAGAAACAGACTTCGATTCCAGTTCTGCTCTTTTTCTTCTCCACCTTGGCGTACCTCGGAGCCGCTTGCTTTTTCTTCGGCAACGAGGTGTCCGCGAACACGAGACGAAAC
Source organism: Cerceris rybyensis (assembly GCA_910591515.1). NCBI lineage: Eukaryota > Metazoa > Arthropoda > Insecta > Hymenoptera > Crabronidae > Cerceris > Cerceris rybyensis. Next base: position 22,761,781 of record OU342790.1, read on the forward strand.
TAAGTTACGTGCCTGTCGTCGCTTCTCTCATGATGGCGAGATGAAATTCGCGACGTTGCGAGAATTCTATTTCTTTGTGGCCCTTGAGGCTCTCCTTATAAATATTAACGAATCACGTGAGAAAGACGACAGAACATCGAGAGAAGAATTGAAGGAGGAACGAAGATAGAAATTGCACGTGATCGAAAAATTAACGAAGGTGGAAGATTTTAAGGGACATGGAAATAAATGGATTTAAGACAACTTGCACTTTTTTAAGATTAAGTAATACCATGTGATTGAAACTATGATACTTTTTGTCTGATGTGTCTTAATTGAAATTGAGATAATACTTTCTACTGATGAATATTCATCTTTGGGGAGAAGAGTGATTGAAGGACTGGTGGAATACTTAGGTTGAAGATAGAATATAGTTTTTGCATCTGGAGAAGCTTATTTCTTCAGAAACTCAACTGCGGTATAAAAGTGATCGTAATTTCGACATAACACGTTAACCCATTCACTGCCAACTACGAGTTATCTCGTACTTGCGCTATAAGTTGGAATTAATAAGTTAGCAATAATCACCAAGTGTTAATAGTAATTTTGGAACAAAAATGCTCTTCGTATCTTTACAAATGTCGATATCATATTTTTGATTCATTATATTAATATTTCACAGCCTTTCTGCTGTTTTCTCAAATTTTAACACGCAAAGTAATATTTGCTTAGTTTTTCCGGCAGTGAATGGGTTAAAGGACCCATTCTTGTTGAGGTGTAGCATTTTGCAAAAGTTTGGAAGCAATTCTTCTGAAGTACAAATCGTAGTTGGTGATTAGAATATTAATGATTATGTTTAATCATTGCTCGAACTAGACCAAGAAGGTTTATCAGAATGGAGGTATTTTTTATTTGTGAAAATGTAGAAACTGTGCAAACACGGAAGAAGAAAACGAAGAAGAAGGAAGGAAAATGGAATTTGAAAAAAAGACTGATAAGGAGACTAAACATTCTCGATTAAAAGTCTTGCGAGTAATGAGACGGAGCTCGTTCCGTTTTCAACGAGAAAAACAGACTGAAAAATTCTCAGAAAAGAATAAAACAGTGCAAGCATGGAGAATATTTCACAGTGAGAATAAAGGGTAGTCGATAGAGAGAAGAAAAGAAATTTTGGTTTTTCTCGTTGCTTGACTTCCTTTGTACCATTTCACCGTATGATATATAATGATGATTACATTCTATAATTTCCAAAATTGATTTTAAGAACAAGCCTGTACTGTAATTGTGAGAATAATTGAAGACACGGATCACTTCACGTATTCTTATTGTTAGTCGTGTAAATTATAGTTACAATTTTGTGTCGTATTATTCGAATGATGTTTTCTTCTTTCTTAAAATGAAAATGTAGCAAATGAAAAAAAGCAGTGACCCACGACACATAATATCCTGGCAATATTGTTGCAATTTCTGAAATCGCTCCACCGTAAAGTAATACAATTTTTTTCAATTGCAGAAATCTTGCGCTTCGTTGAACATTGTCTCAACATTTCTAACAAGAAAGAAATACAATATATACTTCTTTACAGATTGATATGACATTTTCTTTAATATTTAAAAGTGGTAAATGATATGTTATTCAGTTGTTTATTACGTATTCAATGGTGTCATAATGTTTAGGCTGAAATCTTATTTCGATAAAAAAAAAAGAAAAATCAGTATAAAACTGTGATTCATAAGTGACGAAACATAGTTTACAAGATCAATGAATACTACAGAAGGCTCTTAAAATATCCGGGTTTTCATGCTTATACTTTTCAGAGTATAAAATCTAAGTAAACGGTAAGAGACCTATTACTATTTTACTAAATATTATATAGCCACTGTTATAGAGAAACTACACCTTGATAAAGTGAAAATCAATATTCCTCCAGGACTTTACGAGGAATTAAACCTGCTTTCCAGGATTGTTGAATAACAAAAGAGATGCTCGATACATCCGCAAATTACTGCTCCTAATTTTAAATGTGTTAATACCCTATGAAAACCAAATAAGCTATTATTATTATTTTGTGAAATTATGGCACAAACATTATAGCAAAACTACATCAGGATAAAATGGAAAATCAGTTACAAACGGCGACAGTACGAGTAATTAAACATACTTTACAGGATCATTCAGTATTGAAAGAGAAGTCCGAAATATCCACCGTTTGCGGTTTGTAATTTTCAATATATTAATACCGGAAGGCACACGAATGGATGTTTACTATTTCATTAAATAAACTAAATGATATTACGTGCCTCAAAGCGATGACACGTTTCAGTCAAGAATGCAAAATCAACGTCAAATACCGTTTTCACGAGTGATCGTCCGTCGATTAAACGTAGTTTGCAGGGCTATCGAGTATCAGAAGAGGCGTTGAAAATATCAAAAGCTTTCCTCACTCGTAAACATCGCAGCAAGAGGTTTCGGTGAGGGCGATAAAGCGCTTTTGGCCGCTCCTGACCGCGGAACTCCGGGGAGCTGTTCGACTCCGTCGAGTCGTAAAACGTGCCACGTCGTTGTAACGAGATTTTCTTCCTTCGCCTACGTCTTTCGAGCTTTTTTTCCCTCTCGTTCAAGCTTCCCGCCGTACTGCCAGTGACGCAAGACACGCGGATAAAAGAGGCCAAAAAACGGTTTCAACATTCAAGGGTCAACTTGAAAGTTTTCACTTCGATTTGCAGCTTGCGCAAAAATCGACACGGCTTAAAGAATCTTTAAGATTCTTTAGCATCATGACTTATCATCCTTTTCATTTTTCTCAAAATTTTATGATCTTACAATTAATCTTAGAAGTAATAAATTGATAAAATTTCAAATCTCTTTGGGTCTCATTGGGACTATTACCTATTTTATGTTAAAGTCATATTTTAATTGTTATTGATGAATGACCATAATATTAATTAACGTTTACCAAAATTTCTGACCTTATTGTGGCGTACAATCTACTTTATCTATTTCTTCGAATCTTCTATAACTGCAGTTCATTCTCTGATAGTACCACTCCTTTCAGTTCTACTTCAGCCAAGAATTTCATCTCTGCGTATCCACATAATTAACTCAGCAAGTATTAATTCATTAAACATACATAATATCATCGTTACAACTCCAATTACTCCAAAACAATCTTCTATAATAATTAATACTTCAAAGTTTAACCTTGCTGTTCTCCTCATTTATATCTCACATTCGTTTTTCTTCCAGTCATTGTGACACAACGAAAAAAGGTTCATATTTTAAGAAACATAAAATACACAAACAGGTCGACGTAAATGTTAAATACATTGAATATTAAAAATTAATAGTTAGAAATATACAATAGTATCTGTTAAAATATAATCTCCATTTGGGGTCACATAGACCCTAGCAGAACAGCAGAGTTAAGCACTCTGCAATGTAATATAAAAACAGAGTAACAATAACAAGTCTAAAGACATACTTTCCCTATACATATTCACAGAACTATTTAAACTTTCCGATGTTCTGTAAGTACATGTAATATTTGACTTTTGCTGAGTATAAACACCTTTGACTCGAATCGTGCGGAAATCTGATTAACACGCGAATAGGTCCAACGACACCGAGGGCAAGGATTAAGGTCAATATTGAAGAAATCGCGAGTCACAGTGGATTGAACGTTAAGCAGCGTCTAGCACGGCGATTAATACCCAAGGGTTATCCGTTTAGTTGGAAATAGGCTTTCCTCCGCAGCTTATATACCGGGTCGCTCTAATTATTTTGCTCGCTCGCTTGCGACTAACGTGATAACGGGGCGCAACACTCGGCTACGTGATGCCTGCCACGTCGTGATACTAATGCATTAATTTATAATCATCCCATAATTTGCGGCTACATCCTCCTAGCCACGCACGTGGCCTCTGTTCCAGGGCCAATATGCGAATTTCTATCTACTTATGCAGCATTCGACGCACGTTGAAAATACGAGGGGTGGGATTAGGGATGGAATTAAATTTAAGATGTGATTGCACGTTTCTGACTGTTCACTGATTCAATGAGATTAAATAATATGTTATTTTAATTTCAACAATAGAACTATCAGCGTTAAATCTATTATATTTCAAAATATTAACACATTTTATGCGAGCGACGTAAAAGTACATTTTTCGAAAACTGTGCATAGATCGTTTAACCCTTTGCGGACGGAGGCATTTTTGAATATCGAGAAACAATCAACTATTTAGCGATGAAAAAACACTTTTTCATCGGAAAGACAGTCTGTTAATGTATACAAGTTGAAATTTACTCTTCGTAAAATAATATTTCAACGATTATATTTTAATTTTTCAACTCTAACCGTTTATATATGCACTGACAAACTATAACCATTTTTTTCTCAGGGCGGATATATTCGCCCGTCGTCCGCAAAGGGTTAAAAAGGGCGATTCGTGGCATTAATCACTTAATTTTGAAGAGTTAAAGTATATTTTCGAATTCAGAGAGTACACAGTTTTCAATTTGTATTAATTTTTGTCAAAATAAAATTCGTGCAAATTTTTCAACAAGTTTCTCTCTTAAGACTTAGTGAGACGTTAAGAAACACTCGCATACAATGTGTTAAATACAAACTATGGAAAGAGAGAAATCAATAGGTGGAAAAGATGATCGATTTAGTAATCTGTATTTTATAAGATCAACGTAGAGTTTCTTCATTATAGCTGTCCTATAAACTTGGATAACTTGTGAAATATTTGGGATCGAGTCACTTTGACTTGCTTGGTAGTTCTAGTGTTAATACTTATTGGAAACGTTTGTGGCGTACTTGAACATTTGGTACGAAGAGACACAGTAGGTAAAATAAATATTAGTGTATTTAATTTTTGTAGACTAAAGTCTCTTGAGCAAAAAGGATGTTAGTGATGTATTTTCTAACCGGAAAACTAGTAGGAATGGTAAGGAGATATTTTAAAAATAAATTTAATGAAAGATTATTCTTTTTGTTTTTTAAGAATAATATTTGAACCTCTCATTTGTGAGCAGCTTATAATAATGAGTGTGGGTGTGGAAATGTACAAAAATAGAGTTTATAAAAATATAACAAGAAGCGAAGACTGCTTGCTTTTAACTCTTTCAACGATAGTTCCTGGCTTTGTGCGCAACGTTCGGTAGATAAGAAATAATTAATGGTGCACTCGGTGTAATTTTCTAACTGAGACAGGACAATAGGGCGAGTTCGAAATCTTTCTTTCCTTTTATCCATCGAGTCTCTTCTACTTTCATTCCCGTCATGAGCACTGTATTTAAAATTAAAACGTCATTTCTAAGAGACTTCGATTAAGGAGCGAACAGTAGATTGAATTGCGCTTCGGCTTACTTCATTTTCTATCTACGTCTCTTTATTTTAACTCACGCGACGAATGAAATCAAGCTAGTCAGATTACTTCCGTTAGATGCATAAGGTATTTTTAAAAACTCCGTCTATCAAAATGATCACCATAAGACGCATCGTATATCCGACACCGTAGGAAACCGCTGACTCTATCCATTATACTTATCTCTATTCTTGAAATTTCATATTCATTTATCTCACTTCAGATTATTCATGTACTTGCGAATAGAATTAACCCATTCGAGACCGTGCATTTTTTTGGAGACTATCCAAAAAGACCGATAACTTTTGGCTTTATATGTACCACTTCTTGTATTTCTAATGATCGTGGCTTTGGGTCACCTACTTTAGGGTCGAAATTGAACCAAATACCAAATGTAATGTTTACACATTTGTAAGATACCTTTTATTTTAAGCTAGTCTTATTTCGAGGGCTGTTTTTTCTATAATGACTGATAATAGCAATTCAAGATCATTGCACACACGGTGTGCAGTCGGTCTTTTTGGCTCGGAAATGCATTGCACACACGGTGTGCAATTGGTCTCGAATGGGTTAAAGGAGAAAATATTCATGAAATCAAATTTCATTCAATCGCATCACAGCTTTCAACTTTCCCGCAGTCTACGGCGGACATTTGAAACTGTAACTGGATAAAGTAACGTTTCCCCGTTTACACCGATTTGAATGCTCTTAATCGTTTCATAAGTTAAAGTAATATACCAGGAAAAGGAACATCGATTTATCGAAAACTTAATGTTATCCTACCGAGAGACTCTGGGAAAAGAAGCTCCGGCAGTAGGACGTAATTTTTTGATTTCCCCGGGCTCGAACCCGGCGACAATTACATTATCAAACGAATGAGATCATTACTCTCCTTAGCACTGGTTGGCAGCCAGTGCAAATCGCTCGCCATTAATAAGTAATCGCATTTAGCAGTTCAAGCGCGAAACGGCTTACTGATTAGCAACGACGCGGACCCTCACGTTAATTAGGTGACACTTTTTACTCGACCCGACCGTCGTTACCCTTCAATTAACTCAAACACTAATCGCTCGATGAATACCTACATCCTGCTTGGGTACCATGGCCCTTCTACTAAACGCAGTTTATGAACGTTACCGTTCCTTTATAAAGTGTTTTTTAACCCTTTGAGGGGTGCAAACTTATATAGGTATGCATCGTGCTGTATAAAAATAATATGTGCTTGAATACGAATTTTCTTTTAATACCTGTACAAAATAATGGATAGAAAAATTGCGAAATTTCCGTACACGATAAACTATGTGATATAAAGAAGAAACTTTAACACTAGATCTACAATAGCCGACAAAATTGATGGGTTCCTAACTTCTTTAAAAATTCTTCTGAAATTTAAAGAGATGTAGTACCGTAAATATTTCATGTGTATCTTATAAATATACAAATTACTTAACTGATTATATTTCTGACCGCTTAATCTATCTTTCTGCAAGGTACTTGTTTAACACTTTGCACTACGATTTGTTTCGTGACTGTATCCGATATAGTTTAGAATTTAATTACTAAAGTAGAAATTATAGTATTATATATTATAGTAGAAGTAAAGAAATAATTTTTCGTCCCGTTTCATTAGTATTTTCTATTTAATAGGGTTTGGTAAATTTCAAAATTTCCCATCCCTTTAACTTCATCACGAGTGTTACTCTTTATTGTAGGGCAAGGGGTTAATATATTAAAACCTATCAGATTTAGCGGCCGTAGATCTAGTGTTAAAGCAGTCTTTTTTAATATCTACTGAAACGATAATTCCTCAATTCCATGCATACATTTTTTATGGGTATTAACACTCAACCTGTCAAGCCGATCAAAATGACAGGTTTCGAATTTTTTCTAAAAATTCCCTAAATTAATAGACGAGCCATGAAGCAAAAATGCCACTTCTATCTTATAAAATGTAAATTAGTTAATTAATCATCGCTTTCACCTCTTGATTCTTCTTTTCCCAAAGCACTTATTCGGTGTATGTAAATATGAGTAAATATAATGCCGCTAGTTTTAGTGTTAAAAAGTTTCCTGATTACCTCCCAATGTAATGGGGCTGTAGAATGTAATCATAGAGTTAGACGTCTGTGTAAAAAAAGGCCGGTGTAGAGTGTAATTTGAAAGTACATTATTATACTCTGATCGGGAGCAACGTTACCTTGCTGTACTTCTTTGTCTTCCTTTAATGATCTTGAATCAAAAGAAACGATCGAAGATCAATAGGGAAAAAAATCAAATTACGTCGATCACCTCTGCATACCTGTCTGTAATCATTCAAAGATGTCTCTCTCTTCTTCTTCGCGTGTTTTTTACATGAAAAAAATCGGCTCGATCAACAAGGAAGAGTACACAACGAAGAGGGACTTAAAGTAGAAAATAATTTGCTAGCGGAACTTCCAGTCTCTCGGGCACAAAGTGTACGAATTAGTGCCGGGACGATGGTACGCGGTAATTACGAAAGTGTATCTGTTATTTCAATCACGGTGCAAGGTCCTACCTCGTGTCCTTTCATTACCTTCAGGCCGAAATGACAATTAAAACTTCCTCGATAAATCTCAGAAGTGTGGAAAAACAAATTACACCGAAAGAGAAACAACGCTTCTTGCAAATCACGTAACAATGTACAGTTACAGGAACACAAGTTACAATCGTTCAGTACATTAAATATTTTTCTAATCGCTCAGAACATAAACTATTTTATATGAAAATGATAGAAGTTATAAATAATAGCTTGATATTTTTTTTTTGTTACGATTCAGTATCTTCTCAGATACGTAATCTTTCCACCTTAATGACATATATTTCGTACAAGGTAATGCATCACTTTGCTGTTGAACAACTGTAATTACAAGAACCACGATGACCATAATAACTAATCTACGAGTTACACTATAATCGATGCTCCAATGCGTATGAATTATCCCAGATTTGACCTGCCTCCAAGCGATAATAATATTTTTACGTGGAGTATTGCAAACGAGAATAACAACTACGATCGAAAAATTATTAATGTTGGTCTCCATCGTAAAAAAAAGGACATTATAATTCCTTTGAAATGACAAGATACCGATTAATATGCCATTAACAGCGTAAATCGTCGCTTGCCAAAAATTCTATCTTTTATACAGCAAACTCTGTAATTTCAAACGAGCGAAAGAACCGCAGACATCTCAGATAATTGGTTGCGGTTCAGGCATGATTAATACTACAAACAATCGTCGAACTTTTTCCTCTAAACACGATATCCGGAACGTCGGAAAAAGGAACACCTTTGCGTTCAACGTTCGTTGAATGAACGCCCGGCTTGTATTTTGCGACTGGAGCAATATATCATTCGGAGTAATAAGAACGCCGAACGGATTTGAATGCAATAAAAAAATCTCGTTCCCGGTCGGCAGAGGGTTGCATGGAATTTCATGCGAAACAGCACGCCAACATTTCAATGCGTTATCACCGAAAAGTCAGGCAGAGTTCCGATCGATAAGAGTGGCATGACAGAACGATGCACTCTTTTGCAGAATTTTTATAATTCTATCCATAGAGAAAATTTATGGGGTTTGTTACCCGATAGGCTACATACTCAGAAAATACCTATTTATGCTTTGTGGATCAAAAATGGAATATATACGAATGAAATTGCTGATGCTAAACTAACGTTATGCTATCAGTTTCCTAAATTCTTTGCAGTGTCTTTGTTCGGCCGGAGTTTCGGGCAACTTTCGCCAATATGAGTCGACACCATATGGTCGAGATGTATTTGCAATTGGAGACATAAGCGTACCAATTTTCTACAGGTTTAGATTTAAAAGGAAAGTTTATCGTGTCTGTGATATTCCACTTCGTTGCCTCAAGGCTTGCAAGATGAATAGAAAGAAGACGAAGAAAAGGATTGTCAAAGGGGTCTCGAGGAGTTGGATAGATAGCAGGAAAAAGGAGAAGAAACTTGCGCAGCATCTGTATAGCTGAATCGTTCCTATTGAAGAAACTTTAATTCCATTGTCTGGGTCGTTTTGTCCGTCTTAAACGTACATTTGTGGCTAGGGATACGTCACTTTCGACATTCCTGTACACTTTGTATCATAATTCTTATGCTCGTGAAACCGAAAGTACTTGCAAATGAAAGTGATTCGTTTATATAAATGGACCTAAGTGAACCAGGTCTCTCATTAAATTTTTAATAATCATTATCTTTAATTATTGTAATTACAAAACGTGGGCACATGATTATTAATGGCTAGTCATAACGAGAAGCCGATGTTTTCAATAACAGAACCGAATTTTATGGTGGATAATTTTAAACACAGAAATACGCTAGGTTTGATAGAAACTGTTACGAAATTAATTTTTCAAGATCTACAACAATGTTACAAAGAAAACTGGTATATGGAAACTTTTAGTTTCAACAATTCACAGATAATAGAACAGTTTATATTAACTGTGGTGTAATATTGTAGTTTTTTTCTTATTATAAAAATAGAAATTGAGTAACTTTATAAAAATCAGTATTTTCTTGGTATGCCATTTTGTATTCAGAGTTCTATTCTATTTAGAGTTGTATTTCACGTACGTGAATTTAAGGTCTCTTAACTCTCGTACCGTTAATACGGAAGATAATTACAAGTAGGATACCGAAAAAAGGAAACCGAGATGTACCGTAAGTTCGTGTAGCGGTAATCCGAATTATGCGAATCTCTAAAATTATTTACGCTACTCCTGGTGGATCATTAATGTATGTAAAGACGTACATACGCTCTTTTCTGAAATCACATCTATAATATTATACCGCTAACAGTACACGATACATATGCAGAACCTCCGTTGTTCTAAGGAAGCACTTAAATTCCTGCATTTTTTCTACACTTTTCTAATATCAAGTCTACAACGTTTATTTTCTGAAAAAAACTTAACTTCTGGCAAAACTACAGTTTCGTATTAATTTTCTGGAGACGACTTAAGACGGTAAAATAAATTTACACAGATTGCAATTAGTGAAACTTGGTATTGTAAGGAAAGATTCAGAAGTAGATTGCTCGGAGACAGTACCTTGCACTATAATATTACAATTTTGAACATTACAAAAATTTTCAACACTTTATCGTACAATTTTATTTTATTTAAAAATGTAATGTTTGCCTTATCAAGGAATAACTCTTCGTCTATTATTAACATGACTTTTAAAATATTTCTTTTACACGTTCCGTCATACAGGATTCTCGGAACGCGAAGATTAACTTGTCGAAGCTTTCTTTTTGGTCGGCAAAATGTCAGTGCACAGTGATTAATCGCTTTGAAGTAAAAACCCGCAGGCCATTTTTAGATGTGACAGTCCTTGAATTACAAGTTCAAATATTCCAAAGAACGAGAGTTCAAATTCTACTCTGCCCTAAGCATAACACACTGACAAAATTCTCTCTCCAGCAAGAGCTAAAATACAATAAAATTTCTCTTCCCCGTTCATTTTCACCTTTCCCTTTCACAGAGGACTTGGATAAAATCCAAAACCTTATTTTACATTCTTACCAAGAAAACACAACCGCGTAAAATCCAAACAAATTCCAACTCCTAGATTTAATATAATCTATGCGTTCATACGTTATTTATCATTCAGAGAATACCGCATGATAATTTCTTAATAGCAAATACCCTGACCGTGGTTCAAGATTCATGTACAAGTTCAAGAATGCGAGTAAACGCTTCCTTCTTCGCGGCATTTTATGCAACCACAATCGTAACCACTTGCCATCCCTGACACGTTTGCATCATCGGAAAATTGTTCGCCGACAAACTGCTCAATTGAACTCCATGACTCTCCCGTCTGGTATCACCGTTGTGACATCACCGTCTCCGGAGACGTTTAAGTCCTCGTGGAATAGCAAAGAAACAGTGACCGACGTTTGCAATTGGTCGAAATTGTCTCGGTCTCCGGTGAACTCACGTCCTACCGACGACACGAGGCATGACGTCGTCGGACACGATAAATCCGTCGTGACGTCAGTTGCCGGAAGTCAATTGATGCTTTGTGTACGCGCGAGATTCCGCAAGTGGGTCGCCTTTGGCAGTCACCACAAGCGGCATCGAGTTTAGCTTGGCACATCGGCTTGGCACCGGCACTGTGTCAAGATCACTCGATCCTCACTGACTTCATCTCGAAGACACTTCGAGGGCCGATTGTTGCTTCTCTTTTTCTCGAACGTGAGAGGATCACTTGAAGCGGTCCTGCACAAAGTGCTGAGAGAATTTCGTAAGAAGGAAACACAGATAGAGGCTGGTTACCAAGGATTTTTACGGTAGGATGGCAAGGCGAAGGGAAAAAGGGTGATGGAGTAGTCGCTTCGTGAATCAATTGAGTGTTGTGAAGTCAATAGTTAAATCTACTTTTCGTGTGTAGTGGCCGACGTGATCTTGTTATTTGATAGGCAATTCTTGAGGCGAAGAGTGGACTTAAAGTTGTGGCAGGTAGTAGGGCGTCTGATCTATAGACGTTTTTAGTTGACTTTTTGTTGAGATTTCGAATATTAGACAAAAGTGTAATGTGGTGGATATTATTATTGCATTTGTTGAATTTTTTTTCGTCTTTGTATTGTGTTTTTCATCGTTCGCGTTTATGGACCGATTATGTAACATTTTTTGTTGAAATTGAGGAGAATATTCTATGAGAATATTGATGCGATTATTTATAAAAATCGTCTTTACGAATTGATCGAGAGTGAATGTAGCGTGCACTTGATTCAAGCTCATAGTAACAAATGACAGGGACAATTCGATGTATTTTTAATTGGGGATAACGTGGGGACCAAGGAGAGTCCAGATCAATTTTAAATTCCAGCGGAGCTTAATAATTGATGGATTTGAACATTCGTAAATCGAGTACTTGATAATTGTTTGATCGAGCCGTTGCGATACAAAATTAATGAGAATCACGTTGAATTAAAAGAGCTCTGTTGTATTCATTGCTACCTTTGGATAATTTAATGAAGCATGGTCAAAGGATCTGAAGAATTAGTGTCACGATAGAAGTACAATTAATATACATACATGTCCTAATTTAAAATGTCTTGATATATCGACAGAAATAATAATATGAAAATTGAGAAGAAAGTAACATCCAAATTCTCGACACGAAGGATATTTTTAAAATGTTCTGTCGAAGAAAAACGAATTTTCTTTGCTATACCTCTCTTCAAAATGACCACATACATGCCAAATTATTACCTCATATTACCATATTTAGTGAATTCTGCCAATTCCAATATCTTCACAAAGGGGGCGGCGAATCCCTTTGACAAAACGTGATTACACGCTAAGAATTTTCATCCAACGCGCGTCAAGTACCCGCACGAACTCTCTACGCTGAAACACTCTGACGTCTCTTAAAAGCAGGGAAATCCGTTCTCTCTCTAATGTGGTTTCTAAAGCACAAATGTTTAAATTGCACTCTCATGGCGCATCGCTAAAAAAGAGCGTAAACCCGTAAAATACGTGCATGAAAAAACGAAAAAGGGGGGTGGGGGGCAGGGAGATAGTGAAAGGAAAAAGAAGCTTGACCCAGCTTTTCGCGATACTGTCTTTCAAACAATTCACGAGCGTTAGAACACACACTCTTCTCCTTTCCTCATTGTCCTTCCGCGGTAGAAAAAAAAGAAGGATAACGAAGAACATCCGTTTGATTGCAGGAGGATGCAGCCAGGGGTGACAGTAGTTCTGGCCACGGTATGGCTGGTGGTGGCTATGGATGTGGTGGGAGCAGCCACCCTCCACCCTTTCCACCTTGCTCTCGATCAATACTCCCCTTTGCCCCCGTACCACCATGGAGTTCATCGAGGAGTCGAGGGCCAACTAGACTGGAAGGACCGGAATCCTACTAAGAATCAGCCATTCGACCTTCCGATCGGCCCAGGAAGGTCGATTTCTGTGAATGGTACGCCTGGCATTTGTTACATCGGCAATTTCATTCTGTCGCTTTGGCTCTCTTGATAGAAACAGTATGCTTGCCTCGAGTCGAATATATCGTTCTGGTTAACATCCTCGTTTCTAACGTAAGGCAGAGAGAATTGGGGGTTGTTCTTAAAACGAAGGGAAGACTAACGAAGCTGAGCAATCGACTGACAGGGATAAGACGTAGGGAATTCATCAAACCTTCTGAAACACGAGACCGTTTGTAGAATGAGATCTGTATGTTGTTATGGATTGCACACAAACAGTGAATACTTCTGTAGGAGTATCCATTGATTCTAATCAAATTTAATATTATGGTACCTAATAATTTATAATTTGAAAGTTCTTCATGCAAATAACGAAGGAAAATTTTTGTCATGGATTTGTCAGGGGATACTGTAGAATTTTTAAGGTTTTTTTGAAATTTAAGAAGATATTGTTAATCATAGGCAGAGTAAACAATTTGAAAATGGAATAAAAATTCGTCTTCCTACGATTTGACTATAACCTAGAACCTTCATGGATAAATCCGACATTCTAGCGATTATATAATCACCATTAAAAACTCTGTTTCTCCGTATCACAAGATGAATAATGTTTTGCTGTACATTTCCACAAAAAAAGCAAATGTTCATTCCACCGAAGTCTCATTATAAGAGGAAATTCACTTAATGAAACACACGGTTTTTAGACTCCCCAGTGCGCTCGTTTGAGGCTGAACATCCCTCGAGAGATCTGATTTTTCCAACGGAGAACGACGCTCCCTACAATGAGAAGATTTCAACCTTGAAAGAAAATAAGCAATCGCGTAATCATGTCGGTCGAAAATTCACAAACGAAGATGTCTTTCGCAAAGGCACAAAGCTATCGGAATCATTTTCACGGGAGATCCCTCCCTTAGAATTCGAGGAGTCTTTTGTTGCCGATGACACGTTCCAAGACCAAGGGCCAGGTTCTGTAGAGATATACAAATTGGACCTTTTCAAAGAGAAGGGTCTCCTGAGTTCAACATCGACTACCAAATCTCCAACAAAGACCAAGAGCAAGGTACCGAAGAAAACTAGCCGTATCAATTGGAAAGCGAAAACAACGGAATACAAGACAACAAGTCCCAAGATACATTACAAACAGTCAAACACGTTTGACGATTCGCGAACAGAGGTACCAACAAACATCGAGTCCTTTGGCGTAGGAGGAGTACCGGAATTGCAAGTCGGCTGTGAAGGTCTCGAGGCATCCTCTCACAAGCTAAAGAGATCGATAGATCTTCCTGGGAAAGATCCTAGACACGTAGTCGATCCATGGTTAGATGTTACACCGATTTCTCTTGATATAGATTATGACTTATCATCGGAGGATGGTTACGAAGAAATGGACGAACTTGTAAAACTGAAGAGATTGGAAACTACCACAAAGAAGAGCAAACAGAATAGAGGTGACATGGAAGCGACTCTTCATTCGGATTTTTTCACTGATAAAAGACACTCGGAAAAATTACCTGTTCGTGGTGACTTGGGTAAGTCCAGCGTTAGCAATGTGTCCGTCGTATCTGTCGTCGATAATGAAAAGAATGAGGGAAATAAGGAGGGCTTGCATCACGATAAAGAGAAGCACAAGAGCGCTCGTAAAAGAGACGATTCAAGATACGAGGATGGTATGATAGCTAATCAGGGTCGTAAACTTTTGTGGCTCGATGAATCTACGGTGGAAAAATATCCGGAGGATCAAAAGCGTTCTAAGCGTGCATTGTGGGGATTCGGAGAAGACGAAGGTGTAGTATCTAGTGATGAGCTTCAAACTGAAAATCAACGAAGAAGACAAGAATATGAGAGGAGAAGACAGATGGAGGAGAAAAGGAGGGAGGAAGAAGCTAGAAGACGTAACCTTGTTGAAAATCGAACTAATTCGGAGATAGAAAAGATCAGAGAAGAATATGAACAGATGTTGCAACAGACAAGACGAGAGGAGGAAGAAAGGCGGCGAAAATTTCGACCGGAAGTAACTCTGACAGGAACAACAAGTGAGTATAATGCACAACACAAAGATCGAGAAAGACAAGAACTCGAAGCATCTCGCAGAGGATATGGGCATCGTTCTGGAAATTCGGAAGAAGAAATAAGACGACAGAGATTGTACAATGAGGAAGTTCGTAGAAGAGAGGAAGAAAGGAGGCGACAACATGAAGAAGAAGAACAACGACGCATGAAGGAAGAAGAATTGCGAAGGTATAATCATAATAGATTGTTAGAAGAAATGCATAGAAAACGGCCGGAGGGAAATGATCGAAATGAGTTGGAGGAACGGCGAAGAGAATGGCTACAGAATAGAAGACAGCAGGAAGAAGAAGAAAGAAAAAGACAGGAGCAGAATAGAAACGAAGCTCCAAATAATCTAGAATTGTATCAACAAAGATCCAACGACACTCGACGAACCATGGAACAGGAAAATCGAGAGCGTGAAGAAAAGCTAAGACAATATATACAACGCAATCAACCTGTTAATATTAACAGAGCTTCGGATCAAAGGAGAGAGGAGATGGAGAGACGAAGAATGGAAGAGGAAAGACGTACTACAAGAAGAGGAGAAGAAGAGGAAGAACGTCGAAGAAGAATTGAAGAGGAACGACGTACTACGAGAAGAAGAGAAGAAGAGGAAGAACGTCGAAGAAGAATTGAAGATGAACGACGTACTACAAGAAGAAGAGAAGAAGAGGAAGAAAATCGTAGAAGAATGATAGAACAACGAAGAAGGTTAGAAGAAGAGAGTAAATTACAAGAGTATATTCGACGAAATCAGCCGATCCATGTGCAAAAAACGAACGAGTCTCATGACAGAAATTGGTTGGAGCATAGAAGAATCATGGAAGAAAGAAGGCAGCACGAACGTCCCAGATATCCTGAAATGTCAGGCGGAAGAAGAAATCACGGTCCATCGGCCCCAGCGAATATCGAATCTAGGAGCTACACGAATGAGGCTCAAAGAAGAGAACAAGCAAGGAGACTCGAGGAGGAAAGTAAAAGACGTGAAAGGGAAAGACAAGAGGAGGAAGAACGAAGAAGAGAAGCACTGAGGCGAGAAGAGGAGTTCCGAAGAGCCCAGTCGAGAAGATACGAAGAAGAAAGGAAACGGTTGGAAGCAGTCCGATTGGACGGTGAAAAAAGAAGAAAAGAGTTGGTAGAGGAAGAAGCTAGAAGAAGCCAGGCTGGAAGAACGAGACCATTGGAAAATTCGAGACCGGTATATGAGAATCGTCGACGGTATGAGGAACACAGGAGGAGACAGGATACGAGTCTTATTCCAGGCAATTTGGTCTTGAATGAGTCTGGAAGAGCCCTGGATCGCGAAAGGCAGGAACAAGAGCGAAGAAGGGTCGAGTCTGAAAGGCGAAGACAGGAAGAAAACAGGTAAATGAAATTAAATATTTTGGATTCTTGTATCAAATTTCGCCCCAACTTTTGTAAAATATGGAAAGATGCTTATAATAAAAGTCACAATCTGTCATGTTTAGCAATGTATTAAACCGAGCGTAGATATTTGATGCTCATGCAATGCGCTGTAATCTATCGTACAAATTATAAGTGTAGCATCCAACGTAGCAAGTATAAGGAGCATCAGCAATTACCGTGCCAACAGACTGAAAACGCGAGAGCACTCACTCCTCCTTTCTCCACGACTATTATTATAACATGCAAGATTTATAACGCGCACGGAAACAGTAAATATTCACCAAGCTCGTACAGTATTTCGTAGTACAGACTGCTCCGAGCGTAAATTAACGTGACGTTGCAAAGCGAGCAATGTTAATGAAACAAACACCTCGTTCGTGTCGCGACACAATGAGCTTCCTCTTTCAGTCTACTCTGATAATAAAATGTCTCCCACCTTCTACAGGATGAAGGAGACGAGGCAGTATGGGGGTTATAGTGCAGTCATGAAGGAGCAGAGGAGACGACTCGAAGAAGCTAGACTAAATGCCCTGCCTGTGAGGGCAAGGATAATTGTTCGTCCCGGGGGATCCTCATCCCTTTCTCCTGTGTTCAGACATAGGGCAGGTTTCGAGAACGAGATCGATTTCTCGGTAATTCTTTCATCTATCTATTAAAATTTTTTTAGTGTGCCCTCTATAATTGTTCAAGGTCGTATCTTCACCGAAGAGTACAACAGTTGATCAAACTTCCGATGTTTACGGGAAGCAATTATAACTGTTTCTTGCTATTTCCTTGTGCTTTTGGATCGAACGCAACTCCTATAATACTAATTTGTTTCCGGCAAGTAAATATTTAGTACAGTTCGACATCTAAAAAGCTAAGGAGCAGCAGAACCTCTCGTTTTCAAACCCCTATTTCTGCCATTTCCTTTTGGAATCTCCAAGCCTAGTCTTCTAACGTAAACAGACCACATTGTCGTTTACTTTTGGAGGCTGGATTTGGGGATCCCAAAAAAAATGGATGTAATAGACAGTTCAAACGAGATATGTACTACTCCGTTCCTTAACCATATTTCAGTTGTGGAAGCATAACTGAAGTTAAATAAATACCATACATTACTTGAGATGACAACAAAATTTACAATATGTAAATAATTAATGGAACAGAGTTATTTCTAAACTGATCTTTCTTGCTATCTATTCCGCAGTAATTATTAGTGACGCGTACGTATTATTCTAAAGCTTCAGACTTCTTAGATTAATATTATCTTTTATTACATTTATATTTACTTCATAAACAACCATATCCCGCTCATATGTGACTGACATTTGTATTTTTCCAAATGAACTCAAAAATCTGCGACGCTCTATCAAAGTGATAAACCTCCAAACATTACACCGTACGTATTAATAATTTAGTACGGAAGTCTGCTACGGTGAAAGGGTTGATAAAGGTTTCCCATGAATTCATATCCAACTTTTCCGATATACTACATCATTCGTCCTATCACTGACATTACATTGTTTCCATTCTCTGTGTAATTCTTCCTCCAATTTCACAACGCGGCCAAGATCATCCTAGATTTCTGCCCACTACACAAAAAGTCAATTGACATTCATAGATCACTTTGCGCCATTCGCTATCGCGCACACACTGTCCACCAGAATACAACAGCGCCAGACATATCGGTTTCCAATAATAACGGCTTCGATAAATATCTCGAGGGAGAAAGGCACGCGAGACTAATATTTACGATTTATCTTTCTCCTTTCGCAGGGTATTAATCCAAATCGACAGGGGGTGGAGGTGTCGCGATTTCCCGTAGCACCAACTGCAAGGCCACCGATCCAGAGTCCAGGACCGTGTGTCTGGGCAGTTGTTCAATGTTGTCCATCAAACAGAAATCGTCTTGTCACGTGTTTCGAATCTATGGGATGCCCTGGTGTCAATTGGGATCCGAATCCGTGCAGGGCATCGGTCGCCCAAGCAGCGAGGGAGGAGGTTATGAAGTTTTACGATGCTGCCGATAGAAATCATAATTTATAAAGCTAAAAAAGAAAAGAGGAAAATTCGATCCTATTATTCCTGCCGATCGAAACTTTGACACGATTGTCGAACAATTAACAGAAGAATTCATTTTCCTGTAATTGGATCGATCAGTCTCTGCAATCAGTATAAAACATATCAGCAGGAAAAGTCTTTTAAAGTGTATCCATGAGATCGCCACGTGTGTTCTTGGCTGTTCTCATATTTAGGATATAATACGACATTATAGATTCGATATTTTTCTAATTTCTTTTTTTCGAGATAGCGTTGCATGAAACTCGAAGTGCCTTAACGTTTAGTACGTAGCGTGCAGTATTTGCCTGGAATGTTTACCATGACTCGTGAGAGAGTATCACGTCGATTCGTTCGTATTGATATTTTTATATCAAAGAATTAGTATTCTTAACACTAAAACTACCGACGTTTTGTCTACTAAAATCTAGATATATTGAATAAGTACTTTGGAAGAAGAGAAATCAAGAGATGAAAAAGATGATTAATCAATTAATTTGCGTTTTATAAGGTAAAACTTGAATATTTATTACATCCTCTATTAACTCTTTGAGGCACGGGAATTCAAAAAATAAAATGGCCAATGTTGCACGGACATTTTTTTTTAACTTCTAATTGAATAAAGTTGGTTCATATTTATTCACAAAGTTATATAATAATATAAATTTTCGAGGTGGGACAAAAAATGTCCACGTATCGAAGAGGTGGGACACTTTTCACTCCATCGTGCTTCAAACAGTTAATTTAAAGACTATTTCGAAACAAATTGAGAATTGTTTATTTTGAATTGGTAGTTTTAGTATTAATTCTATGATCATGAATTAAGAAGGACGAAGTGATAGAAGTATCGTTATGATCAGAAACGATTCCGTGAAGAAGCAGATATTGGGTGGAAAGTAAATGATCGTTTAGTATTGGCTGGTAGCCAGCTTTCGGGCCGAGTCAGTTAGCGTGTAAAAATGTAGTCATAGGGAGAGAGAAAGGGAGAGGGTGAAAGTAAAAGAAAGAGAGAAAGAGAGTGAAAGTGTAACATTTGTTCGCATTGTACACAGAGGTGCAATTTAAGCGTGTGCTTGGCGTTTAACGTGCGTAGATTCATTAACTATAAGTTTTTGTACGTAGTTCGTCGAGCTATATTTTCGCAGCTTTCTCACATGTGATATAGATAGGCTTTTAATTCGCTGTAATATAGAAAATATTTATGTATGTAATGTACGTAATAAATGCTGCATGAATCCCGCAACAACCGATATTGGACCAGGAACTCTTGTTGATTTCAGAGAAATATTATTGTATGCGTTGAAGTACAATGGAACGATGTATTTTATATATATATATACTCATATATTTAAGTGCATTAAATGGTATTAACGTTGATTATAAAATTTCAATTACGTACACATACCTTTTTGCAACGTAATCAATAATCTCGTTGTTTTTTTTTCGTGACCCTTGTAATTAACACTCGCTATGGTGAATAGTAATTCAAACGCAAATATATGAATCCTTAATTTACACTGCCTAATTCATTCCCTCTTTTCCAAGGAGATAGAATAATTTTCCTCTCGACGGAGCATGAAATAAGCATTGCCTGGCGTGAGGTGACGTGACCGGCAACCCTAACGAAAGAATCTATTTTTCTTAATTTTTTTCCCCGTTACCTCTAAGTACGGCAAAAGTTACAAAGCTACCACGTGTTGAATATTCATTTTTCATCGTAAAATTATTAACAACGTAAAAAACTTTCTTTCAAATTTACACGTTTAAATCTATAATACATTGACGAAAATGCTTTTCCACGGTATAAAAATATTTTATCAGAAGAAAAAAAAAATACGGAGACAGGTGCAACATACAGTCACGAAATCTGCCGATATTCTAGCATTCCCATAAAAGCCATCGGGATCGTAAAATCTTGAAAATCAATAAATTTCTCGCATCGTCGAGATGCAATTTAACCGAACGCATTGGACTTCAACGTCCTGAATTTAGCACATTTTTTCCCCAACCGAAGAAGCAACACGTTTAATCAATTTCACGAGAAAGAAACTTCACGCCAAGTTCCATTTCGGTATGACGGTAAGCACGTATTTTCGTCGAGGAAACTTTCTTCGTATCCGATTCTCCTGCACTCGCGATAATGACCATTTCCTTTCGACGTCTACTGAACTTCCTGCATCTACATTTATTCTACATCCTCCACTTTCAGCCTCGTTTTCTTTTTCCATGATGGTCCACGCCCGATAACGAGGGCATTCAACGCTTAAGAGCTTGCAAACGTTTCCCGTTCAATCAACCGCATTGTGCACCCGAAAATACCCATCGGCCGACCTCGTATCTTGCTTCGTAACGAGACAAAGCGAATAATCCACACTACCGTTGGGAGTTCTCGCCTTGTACGATGTAACGGCCGTTACAACGGGTTGGTGCGCTCGATGCACCGGCCCCAATTGTGTCTGGTTAGACGCTTTGATTGATCGTTTATTGGGCACGACAAGGATAATGCGTATCAATGGAATTCACGCGGGAAAAAAGTATTCATGTATTATCCGTAAAAACAGTAAAACTTGGAGTGTAGGTGATTTGTTACTCGAATACGTGGTGTCAATTCGTTCAGTTAACACTAGATCTACCAAGGTTGTCAGAATGACTTGCCTTGAATTTTTTGATAATGTTCCTGAAATTTGTAACGCTGTGTCTTTTTTAATATTCTACATCTGCCTTGAAGATTGTGAGGTATTAAATCGATCGAACTTGTTGTCTCTTTACTGATTTAATTTAAACATGTTTATTTGGCAATTTTAAATATATTGAATCAATTGTCGGTAAATCTAGCGTTAAATTTACTTTGTCTATCTTCAGAATAATCTCTACAAGACGTGAGCGTACCATTCATAGAAAATTCAACATGGCACCTCCATAGAGTTTCTTGTCACCATGTCATTTGTCTGCGATCTTCCTCTTTAGAGGACTCTGTCTACTTTGCCGTTTGTAATTGTCTTCATCGAGAGGAAAATGAAACTGAGTTTAGGACTTTCCTCGTACACTTTGAGAACTATTTTTTTTCTCCATATGTACATGAATATGTCCTTCCACCTAATGTTTTAATTTTTACGTTCTGATAATTTGCTTAATTTAATTAATTTAATTGAATCATTTTTACAGCTAGATAAAAATTCTTATAAAACTTAAAAATTGTAGAATGGACTACAATATTGTTTCCATCTATTTGAAAGTATTGCACATTTCCTATCAGTTCTAAATTGTGTTATAATTTCATGAAAACTTATTGCTAGACGAATGCGATAATACCTTCTTCCAGGCACATTTTGAGGCTCGATCTTTTCTCCATATATACATTTTTTGTTGGAGTAAGTCCTTCCATTCCTGTGTTTCAACTTTTACGTTTCAAATCTAGATAAAATTTCTAATTAAAAATCGAACACTGTAGAATTTACTACAATGTTGTTCCAATTTATTGGAAAGTACTGCACGTTTCCTATCAGTTACAAACTGTGCTATAATTCCATGAAAGTTTGGACGAATTCAATAATACAAATCTTGAAAGCTTACTCGTGTTTTTCAACTCGAAATCTATAGCGAGATTTCCGTGTAACACGCCATGTCACACGTTCAATGTAACTGTAAAATGTGAGTTTGGGGATATTTGACATGCGGTTTAGTCTTTTGTAAAAGCACTGCTTTGGAAACTTACAGGTACCGGGTGGATGCGCAACTGTCATGTAATTTAACGTATCAGAAAACAAATCGTGTAGTAATTACATTGACCCGTGTTAAATGTCAATGTATAGCAAGTCGGAGTAAATAGTTTCTCATTGACACAGGTAACTAGTTTCTATCACGCACTGTGCATTACGCTAGCTATGCCACTTCGAGTGCATTCGATTACAACGATTTCGTTGTTAGATGTTTGCATTGGTCTCAAATTGCCAGGACGACTGAAGGGAATTAATGCTGGACGGAGGAAATACTTTTCGCAAATGTAAAACTCCATCCCGAGAGAATTGGCGATGAATCGATTGTCGCCGGTACGTAAATACACGAATTATCTACGAATGCGAAACATACGCCTCTGGCGCAGATAGCTTCAATATTTTGTTGCAACGAGACATTTGGAATGTTTTAAAAGATAACGATTGCACGATTTGACCTCGACTTTGTCAAAGGTACAATTCAATTTTTTAAGGTGTACATAATAATTTTATAAAAATTAATAATCTACTATGAAATGAATCTTGACAACTTTTAATTGTTTTACTTCTAACCGAAGTTTTCTGATTTGTTTGGATACCCTTCAATTTAGCACTAAAACTATCTACTAACATTTAAATACTCTTAATAACTACTTTAGAAAAAAAGAAATGAAGAGGCGAAAATGATGATTAATTAACTACTTTAGGCTTTGTAAGAGAAGTGGAATATTTACTTCATGGATATTCTATTAACTCATTCACTGCCAGAACGAATTAAGCAAATATTATTTTGCATGTTACAATTTGAGAAAACGACAGAAAGACTTCGAAACATTAATTGAAAGAATAAAAAATATAGTATTAACATTTATGAAGATACGAAGAACATTTTTGATCCAAAATTAGTATACACGCTCGGCTATTATTGCTAAATTATTAATTCCAACTTATAGTGCAACCACGAGATATCTCGTGGTTGGCAGTGAATTGGTTAAATTTAGATAAGTTTTACAAAAAATTTGTTACCGGTCTTTTAACCGGCTTAGTAGGCCTAGTGTTAAATATAAATATGGAGCTTCGTCCAACAGATGCATTCTTAAATTCACTGCCGTTTGTTTTATTAAAACGCAATGTATCTTCTATAAGATACATACTAACTATCTACAAAAGACAATTAAAAAATTTAGCAATAAATCGCTCCGAAAGAAACTCACATAGCACTTGAAACTTTTGATATCTTGTTATTTAAGCTAGCAGCACTACTAAGCAACCAATAAAAGTTTTCAAAAGGTGCTCAAACAAGTCAAAATATTGATTCCCAGATAATGTAATAAATTGTATCTAAAGCCCACTCTACATCTAATTATTAAGTCCACTTACGGCTATCCATATCCAAAACAAATGAAAACTCCACGGTAGTTTTATTAGTATCGAACCTTGACCGAGGAAGTGCAAAATAATTTAGATAGTCTCTCAGTTTGAATGTCTGTGATCCATTCTTCCTCCCATGGCATTGACTCGCAAATTACGTTAATCAGAATGACACATCTAATCCACGAGATAGCGCGGTCAAGGCGAGCGAGTGCGTGACCTCCTTAATCCCTTCTTTCCTTCGGTATTTTCTTCGCAGATATTATACCGTTATTTGTCACGGAGAAACGTAGTTCTTGACACGGCTACGATTCGTACGTGACCCAAAGGGTCAAGAGGGCAGTCGACCTGGCTCACGTCGCAGCGCCGGCTCGGTATCGCACGACGTTGATTAAAATGCCATTATCGCGCCAAGCAATACGTGCTCTATGTACTATTTCGAATAACAAAGCGACGAAGGAATTTAATTCTTCAGTTGAGAGCAATGTTTATTTTCTGATATAATCTACCATTCATTGGTGCACTTTTGTGTTTCTCACTTTTGAACAAAGAACCCATCGAGTATTTGTTCACTGCATGTGTTTTTCCACGTGAACCTCGAGGCTAACGAGTAGAATAGAATAGATGAAAACAAATGGCATTTTCTTTCAATTGATAGTCAGATTCTGGATATTATTGGTAAGTGTTAAGTCAAATTATTTATTATAATCAATGACTGATCAATTTCTGTTATCCAATTCATATTGTTACGCTGGGACCACGCGAGATTCTTTATTTACAAAAGATCTTTTAACGATAAATACCACAATGTTCGAATAGATCAGGAATACAAGCTTATCCTCCACGCCATAGTCTCCTCCAGACTCTCGGATATTCAACTGTCCTGTTATAATCTGTTGCCGTTGATACATTGATTTAGAATACATTCATTAATCGGTTCAATCACCGAAGTAGCTTCGCTTCACCGTAACAATATTATTAGAAAATACTATAAACATTGAGGAAATTCACCTTTTTATCAAGTTTTATATATCTATGTCTGCAAGGTGTGATTGGCAAGTCAACGATTACTTTCCAATTGAAATACAGTAAAACCTGTTTTTGTACGGTCCTATTTTATGCGATTTTATTTTTGTGCGATTTGTTTTGTGCGATTTATTTTGTGCGGTATATGAATTCCATTGGTGTTGGTATTATACACTGTTGCAAAATTTTCTATCAGTGTGCACATGTACACTGCAAAGCGCTTTTCGGCTCCAGACGCTATATGTTCATTTGTTATCAGCAGAATACGCATCACAAGAAGATGCGCGTTTTGGACTACGACGAGCAGCAGTAAATTATGTATATTTTGAAAATTTCTCCATGTGTAAAATGAGAAATCAATTTTTTTTTAAACGTTTCCATGTATAATTTAATTATTACTTTTGTTTGAAAGCACTTTCTCAGTGTTTCATAAATCTCTGACATACTTTTCAAGCGCGACTTCTTTTATGCGGTCCCTATCCACCGCAAAAAAAAAAATTTTTTCTAATATGTTGTAAAAAATTATTTGTTATAAGTGTTTATGAAATTTCTGAATATTTCTTTTTTTGTGCGGTTTCTTTTATGCGGTCCCTATCTACCGCATAAAAACAGGTTTTACTGTACACCAAAGATACAACACTGATTATCATTAAAATAATTCTTCTAATCGCCCTATCTCATATTCTGTTGTATATTTCTTAGTTTATAATGCATTGAAAAATGTAGCAAAATTAAATGTACTCCCACAGCATCTTGAAATAGTCAGCTAGGTGTGACCACTGTTGGATGACGTTGTTTTAAGTTTGCGAATACAGACAAATCCCAATAATGGGATGACGAATAATGACAACGAGCGACTCAGCAGACGGAGTCTTGCGACAGGTGTGTCTAGTCACCGTCTGTACCAAGGATTCCCTAGGCTATTGTCTTTCCTTTCTTGTCTCTCTTGATATGCTTTTAGGTTGAGACTTCTTCTGGTATTTTTCCAAGTTCTTGGATGATCCTCTTCTCTCACCTTTTCGCCGCGACTCTTTCTTTTCCAGAATTTCATGCCTGGAAGATATAACTCATAATTCTCCACCGTATCCTCCCGACTTTTCCTGTTTTATTATTCTTTCTTTATTCCACTTATTCCCACTGTCTAGACTAGCCTGTTGAATGGGATTTCTCTTCAACCATGTCAAATGTTATTATGGTTTGTTCATTCAATTTAAGAGGAAAGAAATATATGAATTACTTTTGTTCATGCGGAAAGGATTCTTTGTCAATGAAGATATTGTGAAAATAAGTGTTTACATTTAATAATTAAAATTTCTTCATTTTCTTTTGTATGTGCAAATTGTTAATATCTCTTTTGAGTTCAACATTGTAATACAAGATAAAAAAATGTTGGTATATAATTTCCATACATTGGCAATCACATTTATGTATTTTTAAAATACTTAAGAAAACTTTCGGATGCGAAAATCCCTTTAAAAAAGCATATTCTTCGTTGTAGATAAGCGAAGATTTTCTTAGCTTCTAGAATCCTCGCGGCTATTGTCTTCCCCCTTGATGCACAAGCTGCCTGAAACTTTTCTCATGCACCTTTCCACCCTTTTTGATCTTTCTAGCGAATATTGCAGGCACAATAGGCTGTTTCGTTTTGCAGCTTCGAACTTTTACCTTTGGTCCTTTTTATCACACTTCCTAAACCCTCTCACCTTGCTTTTTTACATTTCCGCACATTGTTTGTAAGAGTAAGATGTAACTAATGTCACTTGTTTAACGTTCAAATGCTACTCGCATTCCTCCTTGAAGTAAAAATAATTGCGAACGGAACGTGAGCTGTTTAACTGAAGCAAGGTTTAAGTAAGGTCATGTTAACGAGACTGAAGAGCACTTCCGTTTCTTCCACTTCTCGGATTGTTGACTTACAACCCTTTACTGGTCTTTATTAATTGCTACATTTTCTTAACGTTTAAAATAAACTGTTTGGAATTTTATAAATTACCTTTCACTTGTTTATTGATGTAAGAAATTTATAATATTAACACTTTGACTGCCATGGGGGTCACCGGTGACCGGCGCTATTTCATTCAATGAAATTTCGTGCCACTTCTAAATTGTAATATTTAAGAATTTTTGAACATACTGAATATTTAAATATCGACGTTAAAATGATAAAGATCTAGCGAATATCTGCCTATCTGTATGTGTAAAGTTTCTGATTTGTAAAGATGTGAATGTAAGAAAAGAAGTATCACTTTAGAAGAAATGAGGATACTAGCGAAATACCGGTGGCGTTCAACGTGTTGATAAATTAATTGGTACAACAATTTTATTCGTTAATAAGTTCAGGCTGGAATTATCTTGAAATTTGTAACTAAATTATTTAACAAGCGAAATGTAATTATGCATGTATTTGTAGCTGATCAAAGTTTTTAATTTCAACAAAATGAGAAAATGTTTCTATTTGTTTTTAACGTGTAACTCACAAACGGACAATATTGATTTAATCCAAATTAAAATGATATCTTTCTGTCAGACAAATTTCAGCGGTAATAAAAATAAATAAAGTTTATAACCAAGTGCATATGGCTTTAATAACATTACCGATGTAATAGAATTACACATATTTATTAAATATGTACAATTTAATGTATTTTGTCAAAATCCTCAAAGACTCGATATTTCCAGCAATGTTAATTAATCCATCACATTTTAATCAATTTTTCACTCGACGAATTTGTTATATTTAACATGTAACATTTTATTTTCAAGAAAAACGCGGTAAAACGATATTGGCGAGGTGAGAGAAGTAGTTAAAAATTGAAAGCAGAATTTCACTACTTCTGCGTGAATATTTTTATACGAAAAGAAACATAAATAATATTAAAACTCAAGTCTGTTTAAATGGCATCGCCGAAGGAATATCAGCCCCAAAACAAATAAACCTTTTTTTTTGGTATTTTGTAATATTCTCTGTTCCAAACGCTATTTTCTTTTATACTCGATTTATATCTTTCATATTTCTCTAAATCATGTAGAGAAAAACGAGATGGGAACGGAAATAACTGAGAATAAGAGAATAAAGGTAAAGGAGCCGACGAATTTTCAACATCACATGCGCGATCTGACCCTTTGAAGGATACAAAGAAATTATTCGCGGATCACGGATTATTTTAAGATCCTTGAAGGTAACTAGGAAAAAGAGAAGATCAGAGAGATGGAATTTTGCTGCTCGTCCGGTTGAGTGCCACTGATGGAGTATCTATCGAGCGTAAGTCGTACCATCATTGGATTA
This sequence comes from Cerceris rybyensis, assembly GCA_910591515.1. Classification (NCBI taxonomy): domain Eukaryota; kingdom Metazoa; phylum Arthropoda; class Insecta; order Hymenoptera; family Crabronidae; genus Cerceris; species Cerceris rybyensis. The sequence continues at coordinate 22,789,989 of OU342790.1, forward strand.
AGATTTTCTCCTCTCGCGCCCTCAAAAGCTAAAGCCAGGATAAGTTTCTGCCATTTACATTTTCGAGGGAGCTTCGAACAAAAGGCGGGCCCTTCTGTGCTCATTATCATATTTCTTACTTCTCTTCGGCTAATCTGCTTGCCGATGAGAAGCTACGCAAGTCTCTGTTTTAATTAATGTCGTTGGAGCTATGCCGATGAGAAAAAAATTTTCTTTTCTAAATTGCATTAGAAATATATTTTAATCGAATCCATTGGATCGGTGAAAATAATTTAATAAAATAATATTAAAGTGTTTTATTATGTTTCATAAGTTTTCGATAAATTGTTGAAAGGAATTCTAATATTTTTGTATATGTATGTAATTTCCTATTTTAGCCTAAGATATAAATTCTCATACTATGAATAATGTTATTTGCTACTTTTGTACAAGTAAATTGCAAAGAATTACATTGGAAAGCAAATAGAAATTAGATTACGGAACAATTTTATGGTATTTTAAATGTAAGATGTGATACAACAATCAAACATATTATTATTAGATAGATAACAATAGCTGTGAAAGCCACGTGTTGCCTAAATAAGGAACAAACACTTTGCATGATCAGAAGTATAGAAATCGTTGGAAAATTGCAAGGAACAGCTCTGAATAGGTTTTCCAAAGAAAAACACGTAATATTACGAAATGGACATTTCGCCTCTCAAGAAATTCAGTTGTTACAAGGGGGATCTACGAACACCATAAAAGAAATAAAATAAAGGTGAAAAAGTTCAACAAATTCCACAATCGATTTTCAATCCTTCTATGATGGAATCTCGTACGTACAAAGTAAGGTATTACTTCTTCGTGTCTGCTTTGCCAGAACAATCTTCTATAACATACAATTTTTCCTCTACACGAAAGTCGACTTTTATGCCAACACAATTCTCAAATTTTCAGGAAAGATATATCCCTTATTAATTCGTAAGAGCACAGATTTTTTACAATAAAATTTATGATCAAAAATTAATATCTTTAATCATACAAACCAAAATAATATTACTTTTTGACAATTCTCTCCCATCCAAAAAAAACTTGCAAATTAACTTCATTAATAATAACACTTTCAGCCGTTAAAGTCGGTAAATAAATAACACATTAATCCGAATTCCTTTGAACAATTTATCAAAAACCTACGAAGCATACTGCGATACTTGATTATAATAAGAGTGGATAACAAATGAATTAAAATACAGGTAGCCCTCCTACAACACGGTATCCTGTAACACGGTTTCGCTATAACACGATTTATGAATTGCGGAAACCCTTCTACAACACGGCATCCTATAACACGGTTTCGCTGTAACATGATAAGAAAATTGCAAAAACCTTCATACAACCCTGTATTTCTACAGCCGCGGCGAAGCTTGCCGTCTTAAAGATACAGTACGGCGTAAACTATTTTGATTTCATCTTTGTGGCTTGAAAAAAAAAATATTTCACGCTGCTGATCGGTAGTCTGCGTCGAGCCACGGTGTGTCAAAGAATAACTTTTTCGTCTTTAAGATATTAAGGAGAAATTAAGATTGACCCGGTAAGGACAAGAAAGCAAAGTAAAATCACAGATTTTTAAAGAGGAAAGAAGATACAAAAACTTTAAATGAAGAAAAAAGTTCTGAAAGTGAAGGCGATATCAATCCATCAAAAAAATGTTCTCGACTGATTATACTGAGCAGTGACGGTGAAGAAATTTATTAAATTATAGTTGCATTAAATTAAAATAATATTTTTTGTTTTGTGTTGTACATACATTTATATGTTTAATAAAAATTAAGTTATTTATGTAGAATTAAAAAAAAAATTTGTTTTTAATAAGTTTTCGGAACGTAACCCCTCTTTTTGTACTTGCTCTGGGTCTCATACAACACGGTTTCACACAACACGGCATTTTCTAGGAACTTATCTACCGTGTTATAGGAGGGTTACCTGTATACTCTCTATAAAGAGATAAAAAATAAATATCTTTTCACCCTTCATATCTGTCCATTGCACCAATTAATTTTATAATCAACCTTATAAATTGCAGTATACTAGGAGATCGAATATATTAAGCACTCCTCTAAACCGTTATTTAATCTGTTCGATTATATTCTGATTGTGAGAGTTGACAGGACAACTCTGCCGATACCGGAATTCGAGTTGCTGACAGCTCCCTTTGGATTCGCAATACTATTCACGCGTGTATGGAGAAGACGGAATGGCGTTTCCTCCCAGCAGTTACTCGCGATGCGAGAAATCCAACTATTCGTGGTAAACAGAAACAAGTGAACAAACAAAACGGAATAGGAAGAGGCATGAAACGGCGGCGCGCATCGGGGGTTGTAAATATGCAGACGCTGTTTCTGTCTACTACCACCATGGATTCGATTTCCCCGATAGACATTTGCTCGTAAGATCACCGACGATAGGAGAAATTCGGCATTTGGCCTTGGGAAATTTCGATCGTTTGACATCTGCTTAAACTTCGCGTTTCTCATGCAGGCATGCAAAAGCAAAGTATAGGACTTACTATGTAAGTGTTGATTTTACGTGTTCGCTTCTCTTCTGCAATTTGCACTTTGTTTTAAAGTAGGAAAACTCAAAAGGATTTTATTAAAAGAATATTATTCCATCGCAATTCGAATCTATTGAGAATGTATCTGAAATATTAGGGACCCGGGAAGTAACGTCGTTTCACCAGATATTTTGGTTAAGAACTAATTGATTTCTATCAATCCGGTATTGAAACTTTGCACACTAGATGGAAAAAGATTGTTGGTAACGAGGATTGGTACAGAATTTCATTTAATATATATTTATATTCTTTTTAATATTAATATGAAAATTTGATATAAAGAAACGATATTATTTTCCGATACCACTAATAGGTTGCATTCTAACTTTTCTGTTTGCATTTTAATTCAACCATAAAAAACTACAATTCATTTTTCAAGCAAGATCTCATTTTCCATTGAATATTGATTTCACAGTAACACGAGTTTTTGATAGGTAATACTAGCTGGTAAGATCGAATGTCTTACTTTAAATTTACATCGATCAAAGTTCCTAATATTTTCTTTTATAATCATTAACAATGATGTATTAACTTCAGTTAGATTCTAGAAATACTTCCATTTTTCAATCTATAATTAAGACAAATATGGAAGATTCTTTTATCGAACTTACATTTCCTTAATGTTTTATAATTTCATTATCATTCAGTTCTGTTAGTATCCCATTCAAGTATTTTGTATCCTATACCAGAATCTCGTAAACGGAAGAAATTTCGTAATCTTCAGGATTCATTTAACTCGAAATCTGTGCTTCTCATCCTTAAGCCCTAACTATAAGTAAATAGTACGAGCCCGATTTTCTCAATTTTATGATCGTCGTTGGATACGGAATATGTAACACGCACGTGCTCAGAAAGGCAAATGTACTTTTTACACGGACTTGTAAACTGAATGCTTTCCTCGACGATGACACTACCCGTCTGCCTCCATTAGCTTCTTTACTACTAGCATTTTCGCAATCTGACATTCACTGCACGCGTAAATAATTCCTGGTGGAAGCAGTAAAGCAACGTTTCCTCCTATCTTTGTACCTTTAACAACGAAAATCTCCTTTTTTTTTCTTATTACAAAACTAAAAAGTCTTTTCGCATGCTACCATAAAACAAGTCTCATAATTAAATCGTTCTACGTGGAATTTAATTCCAAAGGGCAAACGAGGAACAATTATCTTCATGTAAGATAACGTTGTCGAATGGTCATTCTCTTTTGACAAATATTCTGTTAACAAGCAAAAATTTGTTTAAATTTTTAACAAGGAAAGCAACTATTCTGTTTTCTAGCTGTAGAAGGATAATTCCGTAGAGTAATTATCCACTTGATTTACCAGATGCTTATTTGTAGATGTTAACAAAGATGAAAGTATTTCGTGCACGATATTTAATGTCCTGCGGACTTAAAAAACGAGATTCAATTGTGTTCATGTCAGATATAATGATGGAGTGTTTATTCCTTTGTCATTACACTGATAAACGTTAAGAATACTATCATCAATTACTTATTATCAAATGTATTAACGTGTATTCTTCTATGAAATAGTTAGTTTTTTAACAAATTCTGCCTTATTGGACTACTCAAGAGAGACAGAATCTATTTCTCGAAGCCGAAAAATTCGAAAGAAACCAACAAAGGAAAATTACTTTCAAACAGGATTATATCGTCGAATTTGTACTCCCATTTATTAATACCAATTTAACGAACAAATATAACTCTCAAAAATTTTGAAGGAGTGAAATAAGTATTTTATTTTATACTTTTACGGTAATTTCTTATGGTAAAAATAATTTTCGCTCCGATTTAACAGGTGCTCCTTTGTCACGCTATACAACAAAGATGGAAACTTTACTCAATGGAAGTATCAGCGGTCGTGCTAGCACAGGAATTCAGGGGAAACAATTGTTTGGTACCAACTTCTGTTGGCAGTATGCTGTTGTATAATGAACGCAGTTATATATCAAAGTAATTTCTCACCAAGATAAGAACGTAACTTCTTTGACGAATGTTAGACGAATTAATATACCCATACTACAGGGAATAACATTTTTTAAAATATTATCTTCTCCTTTTTTTTCTTTGCATTCTATGATTACCATTTAATAAAACTTATTTTTTGCAGTTTATTGTACTCCACCATTCTTTAAATTGAAACTTTTTTCGCTGATTCAGAACAACCTAAACAGTAGTTCCTAGTTGAAATGAATAACAGTTAAAGGCAGGCAGTACAAAAGAAAAAAATAAATAACAGTAGGTTCGAGAGTATATGATCATAATGGTTGAAGCCGACAAATAGATTTATTCCTGTTCGAAGTAAATTACTTTGCATCTTTTTTAATTCCTTAACCTACAACAACGTGTGACACTCGTGGAGCGGAAAATGTAATAGGAAATTTTGAAGTCTTCCAAAAACTTTTAAATTGAAAATATGAGCCGTTCCCGAAACAATCTTATTATTTCTATACTATTAATATTACATTCAGTTATACAAAATATCAAAGAAGAAAAAATGAGAACTTTTGATTTCAGGAACTAATTTTGACTCATTGCACGCCCAGTCAGAAAAGAAATTGTAGGTTAAAGGGTTAATACGAAGAATTGCTTTCTCAATATATCTTTCTTCACCAATAACAGTAAATCATTTCGAAAATTTTTTATTATTTATTTTAATCCATGAAAATCATGAAAAAAAAATAAAAAATTATTAATTTCTGTACCTTCTGCAACCATAAGAACTTCCAACATATTGAAGAGATCATCTGAGGGCATTAAATCTAAAAAATTAATAATTTCTTTAAACTAAGCCTATTCATTCATTGCCCGCTAAAATTATACTCGATAGTTAACCCGACGACTATTAGAATCGATTAGTTAAGTAAACCAGCATCATGAACGTCGATTTACTTTCCGTGACTCGAATAATTTCCCTCGATGCAAACAAGCGCACTTCTGGGACTCTCTTTACAATTTAATCCCATTCGGCCAAATGCTTTACCTTGCCATGATATTAGAATTCACAAGAGACAATGCCATATAGCCGGAAAATTTTCACACAAACGTAATAACGCAACAGTTCCTAATAGTTCCGTCTCTGAAGTCAGCCTCGTTTTGCATCTTTGTGGAACAAATGCACCGTGTGCGTTATGTTCTATTACGCAACTAAATTTTACGCTTAATAAATTCAATTAAGTACGCATGTATTATTGCACCACTTATGTTTTCCCAGGTCATGCGAATTGGGAACGAAATTATGCATGGATTTACTTAGTCTACGCCTAAATTCCTGCTACTATATTCTATGCTGTACCGCATTTCATTTGACGACGTTTTAAATCATACACTTCGCTTCATGCATTTCAATGAATGTCTCCTATTTTTAACCCTTTGAAGTCTGAATTATTTTGACAATTTTGTAGTCAACTAAAAGAATTTAATTTCACATTTCCTATCGTAGATTGTTTTTATAGCAATAACTATAGGCACTATATTACTATATAATGAATACTTGAATGATATTACAAAATTATTGAGCAATTTGAAAAATGATATTAAATCGTCAGAAAATAAAACGAAATGAAACCTATGTTGAGTATAGGTCGACATAGGACTGTAAAACATTAACTTTCATAGGGTGTATTGACCATATAAATATTAATGTGGTATTGATTTTTACAGTGATACCTAAGGGTTAATATCATTAATGAAGATTAATTTAATTCTATCCGGCTCGTATCAATTAACAATTTTGAAAAATTGTTTTGCCTAATTTATGTTATTTCCCGCGTAATAATATTCTTTTGTAATAAGAAATAGATATTCAATATTTATTTCAATAATGTAGATATTGGAAAGTGGTACTTAAGGATTAAAATTTGCACTTGCACCACTGCAGTGATATACGCGACTTTATAACGTCAAAATATTCGTAAGACGGGCCTCTTTGACGCGGAATCTCACATTTTTAGAATTGAATGGAAAAGTGTTTGTATACCATGGCTTTTACGTAACAGTCTTTCAGATACACTTCAATTTCTGTAACGGCGAAACTTGGACGAACGAAATCCTACTTTTTCGAAACGGAACGTTTCAACGTTGGAATTTGACCGGATCGAAAGACTAAAGTTTCGTATCTCTTTGAAACCGAAGGATCGACTTTTTCACGTGATATTTGTTTTTATCGTGTTAACACTTCTCTCTTAAGTGATATAATATTGTAATAATTAAATATCAGAAGAAATTGAAGGAATTTCAATATGTAATGATGCATTTAAATTGAGGTACCGAAATCAGCATCAGCACCGATGTTCATTTATGTTTCCAGAGTATAAATATGAAACGAGAAACCAGTTTGCTATTAATTACTATCCTAATCAGAACCTGTTGCACCTGCCTCTGCAAACCGAACAAACTTAGTTACACTGTATATGCATGGAAATTGATATTAAACACGATATTTCGATTCATCTGCAAGTTCAGCTTCAATCTGACAGCAGCACGTGATAAACAAACAAAATTCTATCTGTTTCTTGGTATAATTCCACAGACCTGTCCGATCCAAAAATAATACAATAGTATTAATGTACAAAATCCTGTTATCGTATTTTCTTAAAGAATCATTTTTAACGATAAATCGATTACGAAAACCAAATTATTAACAACGATATGTTTAAACAGCATGAAATAGAAAAGAATATAAAAATTACACGCAGTACTAACTGCAAAATATCCAAGTTGAGATTATTTCATACCATCAACCCTTTGCACTCAGAGTAATTTTTAATATAAGCTACCATCAACCCCAGGACTACTTACAAGGGCCTATGTGCATAACTGTGGAAAATTGAATATTTTGCTTTGCTTTAACAAAGAAGCGTATACTTAAAGATTATGTTTTGCAATACAAAAAGAATATGATAGTACGCCGGATTTACCCGACAACGGAGTTGTCAGTTTCTATTACAATGTCACCGCTGCGACAATAACAGAGTACAAAGGATTAAAAGCTGTTTAAAAAAACGTATAAATTATATCCGCATTTGTGTCGTCTATGGATTTTTTAAGCGATGTAAGAAATACTGGATAAAAAGAATTTACTAAGTTTCCTTAAATGGAAAGAATTTTGGTAGCAAGATACTTTGAAGTGAAGTCACCGTCTAGAGAAAAGGCCAACCGTGCGAAAGGGTTAAATGGCGATACGACTGAAAAGACGATCGCCGTACAATCAATTGCGCAATAAGTGACACCAAACAAATACACTCACCATCGCTGCGCTGTGCGATGCCTCTCTTATCGCCCTTCCCCATAGTTTCTTCTCCTTTTGCCCTTTAAGCTGAGAACTCCGTTCTTTCGTTCCCGCCTGAAATCAAATTGCACAGCATTTTATTAATTCGTCTTCTGCTATCTCTAAACACCTACGCTGGCAGCGCGAAAATACCGTGTAAATAAATAAAAAGGAGTCTTTTACGAGGGGAATCATCTACAAGATTGCTTAAGAGGATTGCTGTGTGCTGTGTATACATCATTACGATATGAAAAATCTTTTTTTTTCTCCTTCATTAACCCTTAGCAGATGGAGATTTGTTTGAATATACGTAGATGTAGATAATTCGTTTACTTGCCGATTAAAAACCAACTTTTTATCAGAATGTCGGAGCATTTATGTATACAAATTAAAAATCACTATTTGCGTAATTATATTTCAACAGTTGTATCTCAATATTTCTACTTAAACCGCGTATACATTCTTTGATAAAGTATATTCAGATTTTTTCTCAAATTACGAAGATATGCGTCCGTAGTTTTCGAATGGTTCCAACCCCTTAGCCAACAATAACGCATGGCGCTCGTATCGCAATGACAAGAATACGAGATTTTAAACTTTTCTAAAAACTATTAAATTGAAAATATCAGCCAGTCACGAGACGATGGATTTATTTCTATGATATTAACCCATTCACTGCCAACTACGAGTTACCTCGTGCTTGCGTTATAAGTTGGAATTAATAAGTTAGCAATAATCACCGAATGTATACAGTAATTTTGGAACAAAAATGCTCTTCGTATCTTTATAAATGTCGATATCATATTTTTGATTCATTATATTAATATTCCACACCCTTTCTGCCGTTTTCTCACATTTTAACACGGAAAGTAATATTTGCTTAGTTTTTCCGGCAGTTAATGGGTTAATATTTCGTTCCAATAAAAGAAATATTAGAATTCGAGAAGAAATTGCGATTTCAGGAAATAATTTGTAATTATTGCACACGGAGCCAAAATGGAAATTGTAGGGCAAGAGGTTAAATGTCTTACAACAATAGAATAGAAACCATCGATGGTTGAGAATATATATGGGGTTAATCTTTCTACTGCAAATAGTCTCTGCATTATATTTTGTCTCTCGCGGTCCCGTTCACGGTGCCGTTCCTTCGAACTCGTTCGAATGGAGCGGAAATTGTGATGTTTATAAACAAGCTTAACGGTGTCATACGTAACTAGATCTAATAGAGCTAAATCGAATCGAATAGAATAAAAACGAAATTCCAAAAACCAAAAAGCCATCTTCCAGTTGTCGGACTATACTGCAGAATGCGTTGAAATTAAAGGAGCAAAAATATTAAAGAATATGAAAATATAACTTTGATTTCAACAAAATGTATATCTCACAAAAATAATACTTATCACCCTTCATCTGAAAACAGAATAATAATAGTAATCAATCAAGTATTAGAACTCTGTTAATTTTTAATGGGCTCAATGTTACTAACAAAGATCCATTTCATATTTCCTTCCTTTTAATTTACTTATACTCTCTGTCATACTTTCAGTCCTTTCCAATTTTCATCTGCCATTTAAAATGCGTTTCACCATATACATACAGGAAAGACAGTTTTCCTGGTATCTTATGTCAACCAACATTCGCGTACGAAACTATAGTTACGCGACACGTGCACAAGTCACACGTATGCATTTTCACGCAAACCTGGCCACGTTCAATTTGGGATTCCTAGGTGCGGATCGTTGGAAAAGGGAAACCGAAATTGATGCCATAACGTGAAAATTGTGAGCACGAGTTCCACCGCCGAGCAAAATTGTGGCGTAGAAATTACATGCTTCGTGTGTTTTCGCAAGGAAGTCGTTGACGCTGGAATTGGAAATCGATTTGTGCCATGACGTTTACGTATGTGGACAATACTATGAATTACAGATGCTAGGAATTGTTAGTCGTAAATGGCGGTGAGGGTGGTAAATCTGCGAGGATTTCAAAGTACTACTCGTTCTCTCGATGGTCGTTGAGGTTCGTTATCGTGGTAGAAATAACGAAGTTACGAAGTTATAATCTTTTTGGTGTGAAAAAACTAACGCAGTAGAAATTATACTTACTTAAAAATTTATTATTCTGCTTTTTTCCGATCATTAAAACTCGTTGTTAAATTTATTAAGTTCATTTAAATATATCAAATAAGTACTTTGGCAAAGGAGGAATCAAGAGACGTAGAAGGAGATTAATTAACCCTCTATAGTCCGAATTTTCTGTAGCATCTGAAGATCACTTACACAATAGCACATTAGAAAATGATCAAAATAACGTTATAAATGGTAAAATTAACGTGATTTTGAAACATTGGATTGTGAAAAACTTTACAATTTATAAGAGATAAATTGTAATTTTTAAGAAAGGTAAAATATAAAATTTCAGGAATAAAATCTTAGATTTGTCTTGTGTTACTTCAAAATTACAGGAGCCCGTAGAGGGTTAAGTTATGTAGGTATATTATATAAAATAGACGTGAAATATTTACTGTATGATTCCTTTGTAAACAAGAGTAATTTTTATAAAAAGTTGGGAACATCCATTTTGAACATCTCGTCGTAAAAATTACCTTTCGATGTGCGAATGTTAAATTAAAGTTAATATCACATCTTACAATAATGGATTACAGAATCCCATTGAATGATATATATCTTTTTAAATATATCAGACATATACAGTGAATATCCATTAGTAAGGTATTGTTACAATAACTGGACATAAATATTGTAAAATATAAATAAACAAATGCATTGCATATCGTGCATTTCCCTCGTGGTAATATCAAGTAATGTTTAAAAAAATAGTACGTAATACTCTCATGAAACTTCTAAAATCGCATTCACATTCCTAATTTGCAGATTATGACGCTCTTTCCGCTGAAGCAAAAAGGAATCTCGTCGAATCAAATTAAAATGCAGTTAATGCCTCGTAATTTTATCCACGGACCATTACGTGTTTACGTGACCGTGCAGCTGAATGTACGAACATATCGTACGTTTATCGAAATGCGCTATCGTTTCCGGTCGAGTATTTCCACCCTTTGTGCCGCGTATATTTCGACGACCGTGTCAAAATATCTGAAGCGAAGATCTACAGCAAAAGAATTACACGGAAGATAATTCCGTTAAATTGCGCGAGACATCATTGCGAAATGGAAGAGGAAAGAAAAAGTTGTACCAACGGGGATGGAAGGTAGCGTATAACTTGGCCAGAAAGTCGGACATAGAACGAGGGGAGCCATTCGCTCGCTTAGTTTACTTCCAACTTAATAACGTTTCTTCTCTTCGAAATGAAGATTTATCTTACATCGGTACACGTACGTTCTAATTTCTCCCAGCAGTTTTTACATCTAAAAGTATATTAAGATTTGTCGCTAATACAAATTCGAGTATGCCTTCACTTTTTCAATTTTTTGTTTCTATTTTTTTTCGCACAGATAATAAATATATTTTAGACGTTTGATTTTGCAACAGGTTTTATCCTCTTTCTATTTAAAGAGTCACGATTGGAAGCGGGCGAAACTGTTTGCGTATATTTTTCGCATTAACCCATTCGCTATGGCTGAATGCGATCGGAAAACGACTATGGGATACGAGCGGATGCGATTCTGCTGGTATTCAACTGCACGAACAAGGCTATGGTTAATAAATACTTATATCGTTACAGACAATTTATCGGATCGATATACGCAAAAGAGTTTCGTTTATATGGTCCTATTTACGATAAACTATTTAAGAGTAAATAGGAAAATTAATTTACGTGAAAATTTGATTACACTTGATAGTTGACAATATATTGCGTTTCTTTTACCTTCATTTATAAAAGGAAGTAGAAAATCTAAAATACGAGTATAATTAAATGCTATAAGAAACTCAGTTAACCAGTTAACTACGTTCGACGTGTATACACGTTCATCCAAATTTCTATTGCGGTAGCTTTTTTAACTCCTTGCACTACGATTTTTATTTTCTCTGCGTGTGCAGTGACTGAGAATTAATCCCTGAAATCAATGTTTATCTACGATTTCTAATATTTCGTATAATTGAATGCAGTATTAATAATGTAGAAATAATTTAATCCTGTCATGATCGATTAATACCTTCAATCTAATAGATTTCAAAATTCAAAATTCCCTATTCCTCTTACCGCGTCACGAGTGCCACTCGTCATTGTTGGTCAAGGGGTTAATATTGAATTATAAATTTCTTACAGACTAAAAATGTAATTTTTCCACATTTTGCTCTCCCCTTTTCGTCAAATTGATAACAGAAGCATTTTCCCTATGTTCGACGAATATACACGTTATTGCTCGATTTTAATTCCTTATCACGCGAGGGGTTCATAAAACTAAATTCCACAGTTAACTAGTTAAAAATGATTTTGTTTATTACAAGTAAATCTGTTTTATTTTATACAATTGGTTTAGTTTCTTTCGATAAGAACACGAAATGAAAGTTTAAATAGTAATTGATGTTTCATAGCAATGTTTCTCATTCACATTCCAAATCCTCTCTCTATATTGCGTTTAGAATCCCATAAAAAGGAATTGCAGTTAAAGTAACGAGAAACATCGCGTGATCTTCGAATAGTGAAATGTAAAAATGAAAATTACAACGGTAGCAAAACGCGATGGAGAAACGCGACGCGGTGAGCTTCTACTTTAGTTTAAAACCCATCCCAACTCGATAGTCTCGCAATGAAGGCACACAGCTAGGGAAATACAAGCCATAAAAAGGAAAGGCCAATACGATTTATCCTGTTTTTAAGTTCTATGAGCTTTGTGGTACTCGCACTGCCCGTATGATTTTAAATTAGCTCGACTTTTAATCCCTTCCCATACAATAACGAGTAGCACTTGTGACGGGATAAATGGACTAGGGAATTTTAAGGTTTTCCAAAAACTATAAAATAAAATATATCTGCAGACCACTATTTCACCAATTAATCTTGAGTTATTGCGCATTCATCCACAAAATAAATTATATGATAAGAAGTTAACATCGATATTAATACGAACAACTCAACTTTTAGCAAATATTCTTAAACAATTTTCGTATTTAACCTACGAAGATTTAAATTTTTTCATGAGCACAGAAATAATTGTAATTATTTAATAATAGTTACATTTCATCCCCTATTACTTACTTTATCTTACATTGGATTCTTACAAATTCTTTTCTTAAATATACTATTTATATGAGACCTCTAATATAAAAGATTAATAGTAACCTTATTACTGTGGTGTAGGTAAAACGTATTACACGTTTCCATAGGAATACTTACTATCAACAAAATCATTATTTGTATATGCACAGTATAAATCGGTAGTCGATATTATTACATTTAAATTTTTCACTCAGACATATCCAACCATTCTGCATTTCCAAAAATTGTTAATATTTCAAGATCCCGTGAACATTCAACATACATTATATTTCTAAAGATTGTGAACACTTTTCAGAATTGTTATAGAACTTCATGCTAAACGACATTTGGATGTACAAAAGACAATGGAAGGCAGCTTCTAATAATTTATCACGAAACAGTAACCCCTTCGATTATTTAATCCCATCAAAAGTTGATAAATGACAATGTTGAAGTTCGAACGTTAAGTTTCGATAGAAAACCAATATCTCATGGACAAAAAAATATAATGGGGGGAAATTATGCAATGTGAAAGAAATCAAGTCCGCTTTGAAATTCTACGACATCTGCGACGACGTCTTTCTCCGGAGATAGTAGGATCAAATTTGCGTAGACGTAGCAGCGGTGTCGTCTCACGGGATATGCGAAGACGGCGGAATTCATCGCTTCTCAAGATTCCGAGATATCCGTGCGTTTGAAAGAGTATCTCACGCACAACACGTATATTTCCTCCGAGAACGAGCCTCCCTATCATTCTTCTCACGTCCAGCTGGCGAATGATAAATGTTCTTAAAAAAAAATCAAACGAAATTTCTTATTTTTCATCACTATATTCTTCTTCCCAGTCTGCCGGAGAGTGTTAGAATTGTTGACTTATAACGGTTAATTATATAATTAATATACCAATAATTATACTATTATTGCATCATACATTATATGTTAATATACTAGAGGGACCGGAAAGTAACGTCGTTTCCCTCGATATTTTGCTCGGAAATCAATTAATTTTTATCAATCCGGGATTGTAAACTTGGACACTAGATCGAAAAAATTGTTGATAACGAGGATGACTATATCATCCATTAAAAATAAAAGCTTGCTGCAAATTTATTTGTTGCAATTTAATTTTAAAAAAAGGACATACTTTCCGCTCCCTCACGCATAAAAGTACTTAACTTTTGAAAGAAACATTTTCTTCGATTTTGTGTTACAACGAAAATTTTCAAGGTGATAAAGTTAGATATGTAATAAATACTGTGTATACGTATATCATGCAGTCGTTGGTTTCGAACCCATCTAAAACTATAGATTCTAATCAAAATGGCATAGTTAAAGCTGAAATATACGACAAACAGACTATTCTGGCCATTGTTCTATTTTGAATAACTTTGAATATTGGAAGTTATATCCTCTTGAACGTCTTGCCAGGTCTTGAAATTCACAAACGACTCGATCGACTAGGAATCCTTCAAAGACTTGATCATAATGAAAGTTTCGCCTGATATCAATAATACAAATACTACGGTGTTGCAAGTACAATGTAGATACTCTGTAGATATGCCCTTTGTAACGTGACTGTTATTAACCTTCTGACTTAGAATATCGAGCGAGACTCGTACAAAAGAAGATGCAAATAAAAACCTTGAAATCCAAAAAACCATAAAATCATAATTTGTAATCTCTCTCGGATTAAGTAGTTTCTTTGAATTTACTATTTAATTATGACAAGTAATCCAAAAGCAATCGAAGGGCAAAAAGTCAACATAATATGTAGAAATGAGTCGAGAAGAGGTATTGATAAAACGGTAAACCGATCCTATTCTACAATATATAATTAATTGAAATAATAAAGTGAATGAATTTATAATACAAAAATAATCTTTCATGCGGTAACACTTCTGATTTCTTCAAACGTTCTTTGCCGACTGCCTCCCTCATCGGCTCTTAGAAATACTCTTATATAAATTCTGTTATTTTTCACACACTCCCCATCTCTTATGTTCATCTCGTCGTCTGAACCGATATCGGCATGCACTTATCACATCTCATTCACACACACATCCCTACATAATTTAATACTTATTATTTAGCTTCAAAGGCAAGCTACATCTTCAGTTTTTAAAAGTATAACAAGACATTCATTGTTTCTCAAAATGAAAGAATAAATTTCATAAGACAACGGAATATCATCATACACACGTCAACACAAAAAAGCAAGAATACAATTTAGCACGAGAACACCGATGAATTATTAGAAACATGATATCATCTATTTAACGACTAATACATCATTAATTTTGTCCTATAAAAGAAAAAGGAGTCTTCTCGCTGTCAAAGGCAGTCATTCATTCTGTTACAATCACCGAAGAAATTTTTCAGTTAACCGATAAATCCGGCTTAACTTCGATATATTCGCAAAGTGTTTGCGAAACGACAATCGAATTTACGGAGTGTACGAAACTGTATTTTTCGTTCACTCATGTCAGAGATATTGAATTTTCCAACGGCCGCTTGGAAACCAGGTACCTACACATGAATAAGTATACTATGGCAAGTAGGTTTTGCATGACAGTCGCGATTCCACGACCGCCGTGAAGATTTAATAAAGCAAAAAATGAGAAAAGCACAGTTGCAAGCACAATGCATACGAATGACCACTTTTACGAACAACAGTTTATGATGTAGGAGAACATATGGTACCGATGAAGTCCACGTTTGAAATATTTTTTGCATAGGATCGATAGCTCGATAACTACACATCGCTGAGAACTGAATACACATTAAATCGAGTTCAATTTGCATGCTTCGTCCTTTCAAATGGAGCGCGTTGATTTTTAACTTTTAGTTTTATTATCTTGATAATTATCTTGATAATAAAAATTTGTCTTATCTTCCGAGAATGGAAGAATCAGTTATATTACAATTAAATTAACGAGATTCATTCATTCTCGGTCGACGCGCGAAAACTCGTAATATCTGAAAACGTAACTCGAGTGAGGAAATTGTCGGATTCGTCCGGAAATTGTGAAATTCCCGTTAGTAACGATCGAGGCCGATCACGGAGTCTGACATTTCATCTGTACTCTGTGTTAACTTTTGCTTTTCCACTTTCAACGGTACTATGTTCCACTATGCATTCTTCTATCCTATTAGAGTTTCTCATAGTTTCCGTGATTGCATCGATGTTGCTGTGTACCTTAAAATTTTTAACCGTATCTCAACACTAGATTTACGATCACTAAATCTACTATATCTAAATATGTTCAATAAGTACTTTGAGAAAAGATGGATCAAACGGCCAAAAATACGATCAGTTAAATAATATGTGTATTATCAGGTACCCGCGAAATATCCACTATAGTGCTCCTCCGTAAATTTGAGAAATATTTTAAAGAAATTACAAACCCGTCAGTTTGACGGCTACCGTATGTCCAGTGTTCACTAACATTCCTTAACCTTTAATCGATTAAGCAATTCGTACGATTATAAAAGAGCAGAGAATTAAAAAATGCATTAGTAAAATAACTGTTTTTGTTATGATACAATTCAATTTACACTGTGCAAACTGAAAGTAAAAGATCAGTTATCACATTTGTATATTGTTGTATGATTATATGTATGTAAATGGGACATCTAGTTAGGAACTCGTAGAGTACCGTTTTTTGAATTTATTCAGTTTATTTAAAAACAACTTTGAAGTAATTATTAAAGTCTTTTCATATTGACATAACTATAGTTTTATAGCCTCTAATTTTTTCACGCTGTAAGGTCAATTAGATTGTACTTTTACGTTGCACTCTGACGAATGTTTAACACAGTAAGGGTGCAAGAAAGTATGGTATAATTTATCGTTTTCGTAGATATCGGACAAAGAGAAAACTTAATTAACTCATTAACGATCAATTTAAATACCTTATCTGCCGACAGAATCGAATAAGAATTTGTTAAATGAAACGATGTTCGTTTTAATTATTACTTCTTAAAGTGTCTCTTTATGTCTACTATACCCATTGATAATTTATAATTTATATCGATTTATTCAATACTTTTAAATATAAATGTTTTGGATAAAAGCTTTTCAAATACAAAATGATACTGTTGTTGAAATTCACACGTTTCACACCATTTTACGGTACTAATAACTCGTGAAAGTGAAACGTAAAAGCTGCTATTAAAATACGATTGCCACAGCGCCAATATTAAAATTGCAAAAGGACAAATAGGTTGAAATCGTTTTCACGAGGACAAAGGAAAACGTGGGGAAATGTTATTTACGTTCATACTATTTCTTCACAAAATAATAGCGAAATATGTCTCTTCTGAAACTCTTGTGTTTTCAAACATCAGCGTCGTCAACTTTATTTCATTTTAAATCTTGCAATCTTCATAGGAACAACGTTTGCAATCAGAAAACACTTTATGCGCAATTAATATGCATCTTTTCTATATGGTTATATAATGTAAGAGACAAAAACGTATTCAAATATACAGCAAATTCGAAATGGTCCAAAAACAAGATACAAAATAATTGCACATAACAGCTAATAAAATAACGTTTCATTATTTCAATAGATACTCTGCAATAAAGAATTACTAACAAAAGTTTCATTCAAGAAATTAAAAAGTCGTAATAGAACAGTATAGTCGTCGCTAGAAATGTAAGTAATAACAGCAAGGAGAACAAGAACGTACGTAGTCAGACCGAGGACGGTGGAAAGTATGAAACTGAAAAGGGACGCGGTTTTCATGTTCGATGTGTGTACACACGAAAGAAAGCAGAATACCTTTTCAGCTTGCGATCCTTAGAATGTGATATTCGACGTAGCATTCTCATTTTTTTGAATGGCTAATAACACATCCCAACTGTTCCATCTAGGAACAGATTTTGCAAGAGACATACGTATGTACAAATATTGCAAAGTGGTTTCTTAACTGTGAGTTTTTTAGTGTAATATTACGGGAATCACAGTTTTATAATAAGCAGGTAAAATTAGTAATATTATGCAGTGTTAACGTATATAAAAAGAGAAATTCGTCACGAAATAATAAATGAACTCCGCGTATTTTATTACGTTGAATGTAATACTGAAAGGAGACATTTTTTAATACTGAATGTAAAAGATATTTTAAAATATGGTTACGTGGTTTACGATATAGGAATAAAATAAAAAGGTACCTTATTTTCATTGTACTGTTATAAAGTTTAAGATTATTGATACTGATATTTCTTGAAGCTCGAATACCTTGACTTATATTTATTGCAAGAATGAAGTTATACATCTTATGTCTTCTACTGTTTTATCTCGAAATACGAATAAAGTTTCTTCGTACTGTATAAGTCATGCGTGACAAGTACTACGAAATAGAAAGAAATAGAAAAGGACTTTTATATAGGATGCTCAATCTTCTAAGTAAACTCGAAAATGAAACTTGGTTTTTAGGCATTGAAATGAAAAGAATTTATTATTTATTATTTCGAACTCCTATTAAGATGAGAAATTAATATTTCGTTTATATTATATGAACTTGTAGTTAAAAAATGAAAGAAATGATATATCGAATGAGGTTATTTTTACTTTTTAATATAAATATGAAAATAATATTCGTACTAGTGCAATATTAAAAAATACTTGGAAATGTGCATAATTTCCGTTTTGAACAATACGTTTTGTACATTTTAATAATTTTTCTTTTTGTAATATTTGAATTGTATACATAAATTTTGAGACGAACTTTTAAAAGTCATTGAAATTCTATACGAATGTATAGTTACTGCTGCTTTATATTTTTCGCGCCATTAAATTTTCCCTGAATCATTTTTCATCTCTCTGGAAGCAAAGGGGACCTGTGAATCCCACAATACAGACTCTGCAATCTGTTTAATAAATTCATAATGTTGCAAATTATAACACAATAACTTATTCGTAAAAATAGGCCGTAATTTCTCTCCCAAATTTTTCTCGGAAATTTCATCGTACATTTATAACTACCCGACGCATTCCGTTCGAATCTTCCGTCGCAAACCGCTTTCCCTACACATTTAACTCTTATTTCGTGCTTGTCCTGAATTTTGAAAGAATTCACGTAAAATGAAAGTTTCTGGCGTACATCCAAGAGAGATGAATACGACAAGTGCTGTCAGATAAGAAAGAAAAAAAAACGTTCAGGAACTCTCTTTCCGACCTTTACACTCTTTCTAAATGAATCTTGAGTGCTACACGAAACTATGAATGATCACACCTTCATATTTATTCAAAATTATGTTCGTTTTTAATGAAATGAAAAGGAATTTCTATCCCAAAAGAATACGGAAGTTTTTACACCTCATTGATAAATTACACAGGCTATGGTATTTTATCAAAAGATATTTTTGATATGAAATAGTTCCGGATGTTCAAATGTACAAAACAAATATTTCTATAATATATGACAACATTTACATGTTATCGTTGATAAGAGCTAACGAATAACGTTTTGATTTAAAAGAAGCTGAAACGAGATACCTCATGATTTACTATCCAGAATCTCATTCGTTTTTTTGTTTTTTTTTAGTTTAGCCAAACTCCTTTTCTCAAACATACGATGATATACGATTGATACGTTATCATTAATTAAAGCAAATCCGGTAAAACGTGTTCTTCCGAGTTTGCGGTCGGTTTGCAGATAGGTAGCGGAGAAATCGATGAATTAATTTAGACCGTTAGTACTCATCTTCGTACGAGATTACGTGCAATCCCTGAGTCAATGTCCGCCAGGAATTTAATAGCTGAGCAGAGTAGTCAAAGGATCTGAAAGCCGATGTAACCACTATTTCGTTGATAAATGTTCCAAATTTTGTAAGGGTCGATAAGTCAAAAGATTTCATCTATTCTCGTACCTTTTGTTCTGGCTACTACCGTGAAAATCTTTTGATCTTTATGTTACAGTGAAAGCTATCGACCATGTCAAATATCTATACGCAAATGTTTAAACGAAGTATTCATATTACTGAGAATAATTTAAGAATTTGACGGACAACATTACGTTTGCAACAACGTTGAATGAAACGCTTGAATGTATTGTATAATTCGACGATCGATATGTACGAATACGCGCGAGCAAATTATTTGAGACGTATTTTCCTATAGTTAATTGTATAACTAATTCTGGCAGCTATTATTAATTTCTAATGTTAAAATTATAATAATGTATCTAAACATCATAGCAAAATAAAAAAAAAACAGTAAACGCTGCGCTAGGAAGTATACCCGTTGTCTGAATCAAAATCCACCTGAAAAGCTGCTTAAATGAAACATTTATTAACTACCATTACAAAGTACTCGGGAAAACAAATTGTACAAGGCCTGAAAGAAATAATTTATTATTTTTCAAAACTTATAATTTTAACTCTGTATTAAAATCTTTCATAAATTTCGATACATTAAAATATAATTTCTTTCATCTCGAAACATTGAAATATCTCAAAAAATTCTTCTCGCTTAAATTATTCGTAAAAGTGTTTCCAACATTTTATAAAGTTATATATTTCTAAAACGTAAATTATATTATCATAAGAAAGAGTTACAACTTCGAGCACCATAAGTACTAGCCACTTCATATAAACGCTCGTTTTATGATCAGCCCACGTCGATTGTACTCATGTTGCACGCGAATGACACTCGTAAATCGAACTGTATCGATGAATGTGTCACTTACCTTTATCCTGTGAGATCATTCGTCACGGGCGTGCCATCGAGAATGCCTAACTTCCCTCTCGCCAGACCTGAACCGCCGCGCGGAAAGGTAGCGGCTGCTTGACGATTATTTTGATGAAAAACGATATCACAACCCCCTTAGCCGATTATATGCGAAATTCCGGGTATTAACTGAAAACTATCAGTCCCCTTATCTATCCGTTCATATCGCGTACCTTCTCAATTGATCATTATGCCGTGTTTCAAACAATTCGCTTTTTCCCTCGAATGGACTGCCCTATCAAATGTACATATCTGTTGCCATCTTAGATTTGCGTCCCGCAGGATGTTTTGACGTGAACGCGTTTCGGGACCGGCACCGACTAAACTCCTACCGAGTGGCAACCCGTAGGACAATCGAGGTTGCCCAGGCTCCTGCGCTCAGGGTGACTATAAAACGGCGACGCCATTGATTTCTGTGAGAGAAACGACGTTTTTCTGGCTGCTGATAAGGTAGGAATGTAGTTGACAAAGTTTTTAGAGAAAGGTGTTAAGGGGTTATCAACTGAGAGTGATACGGTGAAATATGTTGGTAAAGAATATTTCTATATTGGAACGTTTGACGAGCTTCCATAACTTGATCACAGATGAGTGAGCAGAGACGTAAACAAGATCAGGACATACTGCACGGCAATGGAGAGATGGCCTGCAGGGATCCGAGGAATGCGTGTCGAATTGTTTAAAGTGAAATAACATGCAGTAGCGTATTACTGTTAACGTAACATAAAGAGCTAAACGGCTTCCCTTAATGTATTTTAGGAAATTTGTGTGACAATAATTTTCTCTTGTTCGTTCTATTTCATTTGGTATTGACCGAGAATCTACTGTATTCGATATCATATTCGGGGTTTGAAATGTAAATAACCTTTAGCGTATAAAATAACATTGGGGTCTTATGGCATGAGAGGTCACAGTAAATGAGATATATTAGGTCGGGAATCAAAGCGTTTGAATTCCAGGAACGTTGAAGGTGACGATAAACGAGCCTATCAATTGTAAACACAGCTCTTGTCCTTGGGTCGCCTCACGAAAGTAGTGAACATCGTATGGAAAATTAGCCAAATATTGTATATTTTTGGTTATGATTTAAAAGGCTTGGGATCTTTGTTGTAGTTTTCGTATTAATATTGAAGTTCATAATCAAAATTATTCTTATTATCATTAATAAGACGAATGGATATATCAAACATTATACTATCTGTTTGCGAATTTAACAATAGTTCGAATTCGAACAATTTTCGAATTTGACGATATTCAACGCAAGAAGTATAAACAAAAGAGAAATGATGAAAAAGTGAATTATAACTAAATTATGATCAACTATTTGTTATCTAAGTCTCATTTGTTGAAGAAATAAGTAAAATAAGTGAACTATTACATAAACATTAAAGATTGAAATACTAAGTGCATGTACCTTGTTCCAACTTGTAGAGTACTGGTCCTCATCACGAAGTTGATTCAGTATTCTCCTTGATAGTCAATGACGTACAATGGTGATCAATGGTGATTAATGATGATAGATAATGATCGATGATTTTCTGCGAAGTACGAATAAACGTCTATAATCACTGGTATTCACAACGCACTTCTAATCACGACGTACTTCACCGTACCGCAACTACTTAGCGAATGACGGCCGAGCTCGCTGAGTAGTGGCATCGGAGTGGGGATAGGGGCCGGCCGCGCCGGCGTAGTGGGGGAAGCCAGGCTACGGTACTCGGTTAACGGGCTATGAAACATAAAATTTAGAGTAAAATTTTACGTTTTTGCAATAAGAAACCAATTGCAAATTAAATTATTAAAGAATAATGTTAATAAATATTGATTTTCTGAAGAACTTTACCACTGAACTTGATAAATTATTTGTAACTGTATAAGAATGTTTAACAAATGGAATAGTAAAGATTTTTTATTATATTATTTGTCCTACATTTTTTGTATCTCCGCAAATTTTTTGTTTTTACTTATTAATTTTATTATGTAGTATGAGAATCAAAATTGAGACAAGCAAAATTTTTACAGGGACTGTTTTGCTATGGTTTATTTATTCCTTATATTTCGTCGTAAACAAATTAAACTTTTTTCTCAGGAGGGCTCTTGAATGAGCCTAACACCGAGCACAAATCACCGACATTTCCGTGGCGTCAGAAAAATGACATCAAAAGGGTTCGTTCGAAAAGGTAGAATCTATTCAGACAACTACTTCTAGAACACCCTATACATTACTTACAATAAATTTTTCTATCACGCTCGATGTTACCGATTGTGTATAAGGCATCGTCCCAATGCTATCATCTTTGCTTGATGTCGGTATTTCAGTTAGTGAAATGGAAAGCGAGTAGAATTCCCGGGAAAAGGTAAGATGAGATAAGTTAGCGCCGGCTTAGAAGGAATCTTAATGAGTTGTATCTCAAAAAATTGCTCGCAATTTGCTCATCAAGAATATACAATTGCTCAATCGATAACGATTATTAAAAAAAAATTATTAAACAATTTCGTAACAAACACTAATTTGACGATTTCTAAGTTATCCGAGTACGAACTGGATCTTTTCTGGGCTCAAAAAATTGTGATCAATTTGCTCATCATTGCCCCACGTTTTTATTCGCGTTTTATTAACGTTTTTTTAATTAAAATTTCGAAATTCGGAACTGTTATTTCCGAATTGGATTGAGGACCGCTTTTACTGCTGTTAGTTCCATGTTTCAAAACTGGTAGCGCTACTGTTGTTTTCCCAGACCTTAAAACATCGAAAATTTAATTACTATTTTTAACTCGGAAAACGTTAATAAAACGCACATAAAAAGGTGGGGCAGTGATGAGCAAATTAATCGCAATCTTTTGAGCCCAAAAAGGATCCCGTTCGTACTTGAATAACTTAGAAATCGTCAAATTAGTGTTTGTTACAAAATTGTTTAATAACTTTTTTTTAATAATCGCTACCGATTGAGCAATTATATATTCTTGATGAGCAAATTGCGAGCAATTTTTTGAGATATAATTCATTAAGATTGCTTCTAGTCCGGCGCTAACTTAACCCATCTGAAAAGGTATCCTGTTTACATTATTTAAATTTCTCTCTTATCAGTGGATGTATCAGAATCATGCATTATCCATTCAAAGTGAAAAATTCGGTTGTTGGCAAAGATTCTTCGAAAACAATTCCTACTTTGTTAACTAAGGGTATATAACGTATAAGCAGATTTGTATTTTCACCTTTTCCTACATTGAACTTGATTTAACCCTTTCAGCAAGAATACGGAAAAGACACCCCTAGCAAAATGATTAATAGTTCGAAAATTTGTGATACTACAAAAAACAACATAACATTGTACATCTCTTTCATAAAAATTGAGTACATTGACATGGAATAATCGAAATGCATCGCCCCATTTGTTATTGCTAATCAAAATATTTACAAGCAGTGAAAATAAATTTCATCAGAAAATAAATTTCATCTTTCATTCAAAAGAGGCAGCTTTACCCATAAAACCAGTTTAATTAAATTTTTCAACCTATTAATTCCTTCATTACAGCACATTTAAAATTCCAATTATTCTCTGTAAAAGAAGTAACTTAAAATTACTATGCGAACATAATTTGCAAATACATTTTCGCACTTTATATGAATGTTCACGCATCATAGAAACTGTACTCGCACACTTTCTATAAAAGTACTATCCGCCTTCATAAGCTGTATATATCCTATTTTCAAATATCACCCATTAACTTTCAAAGAGTAAACATCTTTCATGAACAAGAAAGCTAATACAAAGCTCTTTGAACACGTATTAATTGCCCAATCGAATAAGCTAAATCAGAACGTGAAAATTAATATTCACGAGATTTACGCACACTAAAATTACACAAAACGAAACCCACTAAAAATGTAATTACACTAAAAACAACACAGTGAAAAGTTTCCCTACCTCCCCATTCCGTTCAATGATATTTCAAGAGCCGACCATACCAATTCCAATGTAATTAATTCAGCACAAGCTCATTTAATAGATCTTTAATTACTGCTCCGCGGTGCAAAATATTTGCAGAATAATCAGTCGCGTTATAACTGTAACCTGAACAATGTTTTTCGATTTTCGGCCGGGGGCTGATTTGCTGTTGAACGTACAATTGCAAGGACAGTGAAAGCACACAGACCATTCTTCGTCGGTTCGATTCATAATTCACATCTCATTATATCTCCGAAGGAAGTATCCGGGTTCGCGGTTGCAGTGTATAGCTTCAAATACTTATGCATATTAATGCTTTCCGCGCAAGCTAAGGTGAAATACACTTTCTCAAGTATTTGAACACTTTCCTTTCGTTACAATTGTTGTTTATTATTTCAGAATGGGTGTGCTCATCTGACATTCTCCATTGTTTGTTACATTTATAGAAATTTATGCTTTTGACAATGAATAAAGTTTACTTGGCTTGCTCCCTCCGTCTTTGGAAAATATTTCACGACCTTTCTGGCACAACCTATTTTCGAATATTATAATAAATTTGAAATTATACTCTATTTTATAGCGTGCTTCACGTTGTATGAATATTCTCTAGAATGTTGAGTAAATCTTATAAAAGAGAAGGTTTTGAATAATAGACATTTTCTTCAGGACAGTAATAATAAAAATTACAGAACTTTGCCGACTCTATAAAGAAGAGACTATTAAAATTTTCTACTTCTACAAAGAAACGATAATTTTGCTATTCAGAAAACAACCGTGTAACAGCCAGTTTAAAATACCAAAGAAATTAGGATTAATTTAGTTCTCGATTCAGCCGAAGATATTGGTTTAACTCTCATGCATAATAAAACACAAACACGTGTTTTTTTGTCTCACGGAGAAAATCTGGTCATCCTATAAAAACGAGGAACTGCATGCTATGCAAATACGAAATATTTGAATAGAATTTGGTTAGAAATACGCGGATATTTCACCGGATGGCAATATCATTCTATTACGTCACCCTTAGACTGTCAACTGTCGTTAAGTTTTCTTAAACAGGCCAATCTTTTACGAAAAGTGATTTCAAAAGTCAATTTCAATAAAGCGAAGAAACCGTCGGAAATAAAGAGTATCCGTATGTGAAATGCGGATTCTAAGAGATCATTGATCTTGTGTAAGTGTGTCACATTACCTTCATAAAATTTCTTCTTTCAGAGTACGTAAGTATCGAATGTTTTGAAACTCCTTTTAATAATAAACTTAGATTTTTTTTGTTGACAGTAATCATTTCTTTCATAAAATTACGAATCAAATGAAGAATAACTACTTTTTGTTTGACAGAGAAATCTAATGATGGATTTCGAAGCGTTGTAATTGGACACTAATTTGTCTTTGTTTTCTGAAATTTAAATTGGTGTCTATACCAAAATTTTGTTGGCACAATTTTTTCTTACATCTTTCATTTCAAATGAGAAGAATTTCATACAAACTTATTAAAACAAGCTTTTAAACTCTTTTGAGGCCAAAGATTGGCCTGTGTCAAAATAATTTGACAACGATTGCATGAACGATGACAAAGAATATTGCGAAATTTTTTCATTCACATGGATCAAGTAATTTTCTAAAAACGTTACTTTCAAAACTCTCCTTTCTGCTCGTTAAAACTCACTACAATTTCTCAAATTACCTATACAGAAATATGAATGACAACCTGAACGTGTAAATGTATCGATCTTTGATACCGTTGTGAGAGATTTTATATAGTTAAGCTTTAATGAATAAATATTTTATAAACTTCGCTTGCATATAAAAAAAAAATGAAATTTTTATTACGAATAATATTTCTTCACTCATGCGTTCGGAATAGCAAATTTTAATAAACCAAATTGTCACTGGTAGGACGGGCAATAAATACTGATTTTATGAGCTGTGTATTAAATAAAGGTTTGATTGAAATACACAGCGAGGGAAATAATTCAAGTAATTCACATTCGTACTGAAAAGCTCTCAAAAAGTATTTTCTCGTAACCTTCAAATTAATCGAGTTATTACACATATACAAATGGAAAAAATGCCCCTAACGCAAATTAATCTTGAAGCATACCATTGGATAGGTCTCCTAAAAATAATCCTACCTGCAAAGTATTTTATAGTTTCTCCTATTTGGCTTCATAGATTATTCTGGTTGTGTGTATACTTTTGAATTTATCCCAATTTTCTGATTGTCAAATCAATTTTTAAAAAAGCATTAATTTTCATATTATTAAATATGAAACGATCACTTTCATATTTTTACATTATTTGGATCGTGCAACAAATATTAACGTGTAATTTTTTCATATTGTTAGAACTGATAGGACATAGTTTAAAGAAATAAAATCTGATGTCTTCGTACTTTTTGGAAGGAAAGCAATGATGCATTCCAGATAGGGGCGTTGGAGACGCATTTTAATTTATTTTCTTTAACGTAAGTTATGTTGTATAATGCAAATAATGAATAAAGAATTTGTTAAATCTGAAACACTGTTGAGCTTTTTTGACCTTGTTCCATTCATGACATTCCATATTCCATACAAACCAATTACATCTTCGATTTTCCTTGTCAAGTTATTCGAGAAATTAATTACTTAAAGTTCGTAAGCGGAATAAAGCAAAATATCTCAGATGGATTTTTAGCTCTGTCTGACTCATCACCGACTCGTACTACTTCCTCACTTGTAAAATTCTGCCGAAAAATGTTCAACCTCAAAAGTGAAAGAAACCAAAATATCTCAGACGGACTTTTAGCACTATCCGAATTACTACTGACTCGTACTACTTGCTCACTTATAAAATTCTTGCCGAAAAATATTCATCAAATACAGTCGATTGTTTCTAAGATTACAAATTATTTGTCTCATAAATGTTTTTCTGATTGTCCTACGCCTGTCTTGCATATCGTGTCCGTTGTGTCTCTCTCCTGTCTATTCTGCCTAAACTAATAATATCTCAGACAAATTTTCGCTCTGTCTGGCTCATCGCTGACTTGTATCACTTGTTAGTTGTAGAATTTTACGAAAAATAAGCACTGGTATTTCACAAGAAAGAAATAAAACTCGCAGCGGTGCTAGTCATGATAAACGTAATTTAAATTGCATATCTGTTTAATTGATTTCAAAGTTATTTGAGTTAATATAATAATTATAATTCAAACCATCGTAACATATCGTGATACTTGACACGTATCGACATGAAATACTGAAAACTCAATACGATGTAAATTAATATGAGAAGAACATTTATTCAAAGGGTATTTCCGTGCTAAATATGACTTCAATTTTAAATAATCGTACAATCATCTGAATGATTACACGTAAAGATATTTTCAAAGTAGACGAAAAATTAATAGTTCAGATAGTATTCATTTGACAAAATAGGAAACTTAGTGTTGAACTAAAATTAACTGAACCTGCATACAGATTTTTTTATAAAAATAAATATAAACATAAATAACGATATCGCATAATGAAATACTAAAATTTCCGATTCTAACAATTTAATAAGGATTCGAAGAACCTAAATAATTTTTATAAAAATGCAACAATTATTACTGAACTCACGAAAATTATGCATTCATGCGATATTACATTGCAGCATCTGTTGCTTCTAGTTGTATACACAACCAACACTGCTTCCTTCAAAGTTATAATTGTCCACTTTATTTCATGCCGCCTTCGTAACAATACATATTCATATTCCTTTTAAAAAAAATGTATTTCGCTAAAGGAGCACTAAAAAAAAGAAGAATGAATTGCGATAAAAAAAACCTGCGTAGCATTTAAAGAGGTATCGCCAGTTGACACAGCAAGGGAGACAATTAGGTTCTACGTTTGTTAACTGCAGTTGTCGACGGCAAGAGACGACCATCCGGAGCAGGGTTGAGGATAGGAAACGAGGAAGACTTCAGACATTGGTCCTTAATTGTTTTTCCGCGAAGGAGAATCGCGCGTGGGAGATTAGAATAAAACTCGTCTCGCGACCAAGATACTCCAGAGAAGGCCAAACACAATCTGAACTTTGTAGATGCGCTAAGGGGTTTGCGAAGAAGGAGGAACCAGAGGATTGCAACTCGGCAAGTATATCTTGCGGAGGGAAAAACGAAAAAAAAAAGAAGGGCGGTGGGCAATGGGGAGAGAAGGAGAGAAAGAAATCTCCGTCCGAATACTCTTCCCCGTCGCTCAACACGGACACAGAACGAGTCGAATGAAAAAACTCCGATGGAGTTCAGCCTCTGGGCCGAGAAAACGGCGAGAATTTAATTAAGAATTTCCATGGACGAGGGTGCCATATTGCTGTGGCACACACGCGTCACCAGCCCGCGAATCACGCGACTTTTCTGCGCCCCTAATTAAATGGAAAGAAATCTCGTCCTCCCTTACACCGGCCAAATATCTCTTCCTTACTTTCTCCTCTCTTCATCTCCTTTCTTTGCACTTTCTGTTACCTTTTCGTGCCTCTTATATAGCTCTTCGGATACGTCATGCCTCTTTTTTCACTTGGCTCATGACGGTTCGACGAGAGTGACGTTCCTCAATTTGCACATGTCGGTTTCGATTCTTAGCATGGTACTATGAGGAAGTTTGACGAAGAGAAATATTTGCATATTATCTGTCTTATTTGCGAGTCATTCAAATGCACCTTATTTTATATCACATTTTGCATAATGAACTGGGTATCTTTATTACATTCCTGTAAATGAACGCTAATGTAAGTACGAATTTTCGAATTCCTTAAATTGAAATATCTCGTAAACTATTAGCTTTTCGACATACATAGGTCAGTAATTTTTTTATAAAGAATGTCTAGCTGCATTGCTTGGTGCATAAAAAAGTACCTCATTCTATTTAAAAAAACAAAGTTGGCCTTCATATATCCTTGACACGTCCACCTATGGAAAAACTAATGATACCAGATTATGCTCCACTCGATACCATTTAAGATTTCTATGAAACATTTTTCGCTACATGACACAATATCGTCACAATATTACACAATAGTTACCAAGATGCCAAAATCGGCTGAGACACCCTGTATATTACTAATATTTTATCGATGCGTCAAATTGTACTAAATTAATATATGTATTTTATGAATGTAAAAATTATTGAAATACCATGAACAAAAATTGGAATTCTTTTAATTTATATTTTTAAACAAATCTGAAATGCCGAATTTTTTCCTTGAATCGTGTTATACACACCTATGCAATTTATCTGTAATATTTCTGGGATATTGAAATCCAGAGTTTATATCCGAAAATCATTTATCGCAAATAAAACTAGAATATCTATCCTAAACTCAGAATTAATATTCTACGAGCAGAGAAAATTAAAATAAAAATCGCATATTGATAAATATGAGGGAATCCAAATTTACGTCAGCACTATAAACTTTCATGTAACATATGCAGAATGCACGAATATTACCATACATGCACTAAGTTTCTCGTATGTTCCTTATATCTGTATTGATTTCAAAATTGTAGCTACATTTCAAAAGTTCATTTAAGTCAATTTTGAAAGGGTATTGTCCAACGCAAACATCACAATATTGTATCGAATGTAGTGCAACAGACTGACAGCTTATGAAATCTGATTTTTCGAAAACTCTCGTTATTCGAAGTTAAAAAAAAATATTGCAAAAGTTCTATGATAATAAAAATTCGAGAATTATTTCCCCTTACAATATGCCTCGATCGAGAGTAGATGGTATTATAGATTCACCGAGTGTAATGCATATAAATTGCGAATTAATCGCGGCTTATGATAATTAAACGAATGTTCACTGTATTACATTATACTGGTCATTGACATACTTGAGTTTTCATTCTCCATCCGCGATGAAAATACATTATAAAAATTGAATAATGCATTCCGCGTTTCTAGCATTACGAGGAAATGCATTAATACCGCATAAAATGAAAGTGTGAATCGACAGGAAAGTCTGCACTTGACGTATTAACCTTTCGCATTTTTCCCTTCCTTAGCTATGCAATTTCGAAGATAATGGTACATTTAAAATTAATTTACTTATAACTCGCTTCGACCATTTAATTTTATGCATCTCAATTACGATACAAGAGAATCAAATATTACACACGTATATAGTCCACATTAAACGAGTAATTTTCATTTTTTATTGCGCACTTGCAAATATAGAATGATTTGCGTTCCAATTTCAAATATTTGATCGTTTAGAAGTCTTCATTTATTTATTACTATGTACCGTTGTATATTTAATGTAATACACAGATAAAGTACGTTTATTGATTAAAAATAACCTGTTTATTTTTACGCTATTTTTCACGATTACAAAAGTTTTTATTCATATTTAAATAAAAACATAAAACCAAATTTGCACCAATCATTTAAACATTGTTTGAAGTAACACAAGTATATTAATATTCTTCGAAGTAAATCTATTAGATTGCCACTGCAATTAGATTTTCTTTCAAAAACTCGATTACTAGGAAGCACAATTATACCAACGCATAATTCACAAAGGTTTAAATCAACCAATTAATGACGATTGCATATGACAGCAGAAAACCAATCTCAAAAATGTAATTAGAATTTTAATATTTCAGCAAGGTATGAAAACATTACAAGAACTTATGTTCGTATTTAAAAGCCATAGTTACTTATATTTCTTCAAAAAGAAAGGATTATATTCGAAGAAAAAATATGAAAGGGAAAAAATACACTTGCACTTAAGAGTTCCATTTTAAGTCCTCTCCTCTTCCTCTCTCCCTACACTATGGTACCCCTTGAGTTCCTTTCCTTTGATACCACAATACGGCATTCTTCCTTATGACATTGATTAACGATTCTTCAACGAAATATACATGTATGTACAAGAATATCTGTTTCCTGCTTTAGATAATAACTTCACCGAATATCTTGTCGGATTTTCGCAGGGAGAGGTTTGGCTCGGATATCGAAATCTTTCCAGTTACAAGAATACTCGTTTAATATCTCTTTTTGATCGTCGTAGATGAGTATAATAAAACTAGAAATAAAATCGAGTTTTCGTTCGGATCAATCATTTGGAAACGTCAATTCGAGTCGTCCACGAATATTATTCGAATCGTGAAAGGCTTCGATGCTTTTGAAAGTCGTGGAAAGTCCTGAAAGTTTGCAAAGTCTCGAAGATCTCGGTTTTCGAGGGAATAAGGAATCTTATGGTTCTCTATGTTCAATGTTCGCGAACATACATACGTTTTTTTATTCCCATAGTACGCCTTCCATTTTCCTTATTTTTCCTAAGTACGTGTCACGCGCTGGAGGAGGAAGAATGAAATTACTGTTTTAAATTTGGTATGGTCGTATGTCCTCTTATTAAATTGTTTTGAACACAGCTATTCGTAATTTTTAGAATAGAAAAAAATTCGAGTTTTATTATTGTAATTTAATACTTCTTCTTATGGAGTTAAATTCAGCTTAAATATTTTAGAGGAAATTCAAACTGATGCAATTTAAATACTTATAATTTAAGAATGCTGTGGAATTTTCAACAAGACTCACAATAAGACTATCATAGAAAAGTATTAGGTTGAAATAAGAAAAATATATTTTTGGACATGTGTAAAGACTTAACACCACACACTGATATTCTTTTCTTATACTACATAAACGTTCAAATGAGAAATTCTAAACAACTTCAAACTCTGTTCTCTTCATTCATTTATCAAAATTTTGTTAATTTTCTAGTTAAATTAGAATTCAACCACAGCTCTCAGTATGCAAAACACACTTTAGAGGGCTGTAGATACAAAATAGGTAATTTTCAAATTGTTTATAATAATGTAAAAACATAGCACTTACTTGAAGGATCCATCGGTTGCTGGACACGGCACGTCAGAACTCAAAGTTGTTCTAAAACCTGTCAACCCATTTGCAATAATATTTTCAAAAAGATACTCTGATTATGGATTTTATGGCGCGTGCAAAAATATTTTGGATTGCTACTATGAAATTTGGCATTTGAAAGACTATAAATTTCGCAATATGTTAAATACTAAATTACTGGGGTAAAATGAGAAATCTTGTTTGGTTCAACTAACTACAATCATTGTTAATAAATCTACTTCATAAGAGCTATATTAATGCTTTTAATTATGTATATATGCTAAATATTCTACGTGTTTATCTTGCCAAGCTTTGTTAATTTCTCTATGCATTCACAACCGTTTGTTTATTATATATCCTTATTCGTCGATAAACTTATCATAAAATACTGTAAAACTGTGACATCAGTTTGGCACTTTTCAATGAATCTAATCTGAAATGGAAATAGATTATAAAAAATTATAAAATAATCCATATGTTAAAATAACTCATAGATTTCGTAACTATAATAAACCTTATTACGATACCTTAGATTAAAATCAACGAAGATTATAATTGTTAACTATCGTCGTAACAGGATTCATGCTTTTAAGCGGGAAGTAAGAGGACGTAAATGAACAAAAACCATCATCCATGAAACATAACGTACAATTTTTCTATACAACCCGTTTATTATAAGCTTGAATCATATATTAAATAGTACTCGTGTTAAATATATAACTCAAGATTCAAATGTGTGTCTACATATCTTATACATTTTGTTTCAAACGTTTGTGCTTACTCGTGCACACATCTGAAAAGGAAAATAATATATTATAGAGCTATAAAGGAATTAAGAGTTAAATCGTTGATGTTACAGAGCCACCTGTGCCTTAACTCGTCGGTAACGATGTGTAAGTATTATATGGGAAAACAATGAAAGAAATTTTTCATATGGGAAACCAAAAAAAAAAGGAGAAAATGTATTTCGACGCTGTAAAATGGATACGTCGATACCGATTTCTTCTTTTTTTTTTCTTTTTCTAGTTCCTATCCGCATTATGATTGTTATCATTATGTTAACATCTGGCCGGTCGTTAAGTGCGACGCACCGTCATCACGACGTTTCTCAACGTTGAAATCAGCGTTCGTGTCTGCACATTATATAGACATTTTTTATTGTTAATTCGTAAAATAATTCCAAATAGGACCCGGTGGTGCTCGAAGACTATTGAACCGGCAAGAAAGAAAAAAAATTCTATTATCGCCGAACGTTTTTGT
Source organism: Cerceris rybyensis (assembly GCA_910591515.1). NCBI lineage: Eukaryota > Metazoa > Arthropoda > Insecta > Hymenoptera > Crabronidae > Cerceris > Cerceris rybyensis. Next base: position 22,823,859 of record OU342790.1, read on the forward strand.
TCACATACGAGAAGCACATTCTCGAAAAAGCTTTCAACCAAATGAAGAAATGAATGTTCAAACTGTCGGAGGAACATTGCGATTCTTAATTCATCTTCGAAACTAAGTTTTCCCCTGGTAAAGAAGTTCTCCCGGGTCGCAGTTCAAAATCTTCGTGTGATAAGTATAGAATAACGGAAAACGTAAGCGTAACTTAGGTTTTAGTAGGAAATTTGCTTTTCACTTCTTCTCTTTCATGCACTCTTACATACGTTCATACTTGCACACATACATTCTTACATCTTTCTTTCCCTTTTTCTCTTTCTCTCTCTCACACACTACTTTCTTCCTTTCTTCCTTCGCGCTATTAACATTGTCTACATAATATTCTTATACACTTCTAAGTAATAACATATTTATCTAAGATATTTCACTAAGCAAACGTTTCAGTTACGTGTGCTGAATCACGGTAGACAAAAGTACTTGTATCGTTTCATGGATCGCTTCTCAGGCATCGTCACAATTAATGACATCGAGGTTTCTTCCGCGCTTTTTTATTCGATCGCGCGAGATAATGGTATTTCACAACTATACTTTCCGATGTAAAGAGACTCGCGTCTATAATCATTCGAAATAGCAGTAAAAGCGTTACTTTGATATCTACTTTTTGTCTTCATCTTTTTTGCTTTTACCCTTCAACGCAAAGTCGTTGCATCGTTGCAACAAAACGCACAAAGTGCAAAGGAATACGACAAAGTCATATTGTCAAGTATGTAAAGTCGAACTGAAGAAATTACGTACCAACGAAAAATCGTTATCGCGTATGATTATAGAATAATTAATATAACAAATGGTACGATCGAAAATTTTGTTCGTTAAGAATCACACCGTGTTGGGGAGCAACATTTTTTTTTAATCTTTTTCCCGCTCTAAATCCTATATTCAGTGGACGGATATACGAACTAGAATTCCGCGTACTATCTAGTTGTTTTTCTTCGTACAGAATATATCAGCATTCGGATCGTTTCTCTTTATATGGTGCTTTCCAGAAATTACCGTGTTTTCACAGTTCTGCTAATGACGGAAGAAAAATTTCCACAAATCCTGTACCAAATTAAAAACGAAGCACGGCGTTATACTTAATAGTTTTATTTATAGCCGCACGGAGCTGTTCCAAAAAGTAGATAAGTCGTACTCACGAAAATCAAAGGAGGTTACTATATTTCCCACTGATTTTCACATCGTTAAAATGTGTGCGATAAATTTTACGGAGAATTCTTCACCTTGAACGTCCCGTGCCACGTTGCCTCACGTTCCCTGCACTAAAAAGTCACTGATCCTCAGTCACACGTGTCGTTTTTATTGTAAATTACCTCCGTCCCATGATTACGTTATGAACACTTACGATTAACTTTATATTTATCCCAGAACGGAAAGCTCGTTTTTCGCTTCTTTTTTTTCACCATAAAAACGTGCATCATCGGCGAATCTCGCGTGCGACGTCTCAATGACGACTGACGGTTCACTTTGTACATAGGTATTGCACATAAATGGCAGTTTCTATAGCACGTGGTATATATGTAAGAAATCACAATTTAATGTAGAGTCCATCGTGCAAACGAAATAATAATTAACCGTATCATCGGCTAGGGTGTAGATTCTAAGACGGTCGAACTAGAATTCCTTGTCCTCTCTCTACAATGCACGTTGATCAACTGTGTTATTTGTAACAACCATGTCAAATTTATTATGGCGAATATCCAAGAATTTTGGCATAAATTTAATTAACTTCTTCAGAGTATCGTATTTACTGCTTTAAAAAAATCTGCAACAACTCGTAACACATGATTTTGCACTTATCGATTGGTGGACATTTCAAAAAAAATTATAAACGTAATATTCTTTGCCATGCTGAAATTTAAAGTAATAGCAACTTCAACGTTAACTTCAGTAAGAAAAATTCAATTCGGGCCCACGATTTATTTCCGCTATAACCAATGTCTGATCAGCTAAAAAAAATTAACTTTTGAAGAGAATGAGAATTAGGGCGAAATATTTGTTACAAATACCCACCAATCCAGAGGTATAGAATCGCGTCAAGGGACCATGGAAAATCATTTTGATACACCCTGTATACATGCATTCAAAGACAAAAAATTAAAGTTCGAAATAATAGGACGGGGATTCAAAAACAAGAATGGAGGAAAGATGGATTCATTATTTCAGGTTCATCCGTGTCACTTAAGCACTATACGGCTAATCAACAACTTAATACGATCTAAGTATGCTTATATTCGAAGTAACGGCACCGTCAGTCCTCATTAGCGATTAGCTGTATGCCATTCGCTCCCTTAACAAGCGTGTTTCTCAGTCAAACGGGGTCTGCGTCGGTAAACACATACGCACGTAGATACTCTAAACTTAATCGTATTTGTCGATAAAATTGACTTTCTTTCTATATCCACGTTATTCGGGATACTTTCGATCTTGTAAGTCACCATACAACCAGCTCCCAACGACGGAGCTTCATCGTGAAATGTTAAACTCTAGTCGTCATTTAATAGGAAAATCGTCGGTGACTCATGAAAATCCGATGGCCCACTTCTTTTTTACGTTTTTTTGTTTTTCTTTTATCTCTCGATTATCGAGCAATCGATACGACTAAGATTTAATAAATACACCTAAGCTCATCAATGATAGAAGACACTTATCTTGATTCATGTACCCTTTTCTACGTCATTATGGGTAATGTCAAAAATCCTCGTGAATGACCGTGAGGATCTCGAAGCGTCGTTTGTCAGGCCGATAAAAGCCAAAAAATTCTCTTCAATCGTCAGTCGAATTCTAGAACGTTTAATTTTTACGTAATATCTCATACATTAGTTAGCAAATTTGGTTTTGCGAATATCTGATCAGTCTCTTTGCTGCTGGCCAAGGTGCTTTTGCTTTTTTTTTCTTTTTAACTGGTGAAAGACCGAACGCCACGAATGTCTAGCTAAACTCATTCATTCCATGAAACACATCGGTTAACCTTTGCTAAAAAGTCGTCTCGAAGGTTCTACAAAAGTTAAAACCTTACGATTCGAGATCATTACAATTCGGCAATTCTCAGCCCTTCCTATTTATAGTACCACATCGATCAACGACTATCGTTTATCGTGCAAAAGGATAGTAAGAAACAATTACCTACTGCGAAGCACCAACGAGTCATTCGTTCATACTTTCTTCCTCCCTAATGACGATACGACAGTTTTTCCTTAAGAAGCCACACAGGATGAGCATCATCGCCTCCAGTTTACCGATGACTATAAACATTCTTTTACTCGTCTATATGCAGCTGTGTGCTTATATTACTTGTACCTATGTATATCTTATAATAATCTATATATAACTATATATATATAACATTAGCGAACGTACAATATTCCATAGAATAGATTCAACATATCTTGTATAATATAATACACACACACGCTCGCGCACGCGCGTACATGTGTACATATGCATATACAATAGCATTCGTATCAATATTTCTTCTTTTCGTAAATTCTTTACATACATTTATTACATACAATTATATTGTGTTATCTTTTGTTTGTATATACCTACACACACATACACGCACACGCATGCACATATATATTTATATCTATACCCACAATTATTTATATATGTATAGTGTGCGCCTGGGAGCACATGAGGTTACTTTTACAAACAACAGAGATCGTGTACGCACGGCAAAATGTTGGAGAACCCTCTCAAATGTCTATCTATCTTCGTCATTGAGGTTCACCTAAAAGACCCTTTTCCTTTTCTTTCCCTTCAACCACCTTAACCACCTTCCAAACACGTGTAATCGCCGTATACACGTGTCGTTAAAAATGTACACACCAACTTCATCCCTTTCTCCCTTAGATAGACTGGCCTAAATTGCTCGCCCGTCGTCATTACCATCGAATTTCGAAAAAAAACAAACACGAGGAAGCAAAAAGAAGAATTAAAACACAGGGGAGAGGAGAAGTCGGCCGCAAGCGAGTCGAAAGTCCAATTCTGATCACAGGAATCGCAATGTGTCTCTTCGTGCGTGCGACATTCGCACGACTAGCAAGAGCGCCTTATACCTTACAAATTGACTTGAGTATCGTACCCGTACCCGTAGAAAATTCTATTTCAACGGGCGCGAAGAAAAAGAATACAGAGGGAAAGTACGCCTGCCACGCGTTTCGGTCGCGCGTGATGTCGCGTTCGTGACGCTTCTTTCGACGGCCATCGGAAGCCGCAAATATAAAGGGCGGGAGAATAAAAAAAAATTAAAAATAGAAACGACGGAGAAACCGAAAAGCGAGGATCCGATTGGAATATTTTCTCTATGGCGATTGCTAACGACTTACGGGTAATAACGAGGAGACCTCGGCTTCGTTGTTTCATCCGCCGTTGATAGGACACTGTCCGCGACAAGGAGACCCTAACTCACTGAATTCTTTCCCCGCATCGAGATAATTGAACTTCCAAGTCTGCGAAAATTTGACGACACTTTACATACATATGTATCCTAAGTTTTGGTTGTTATTCTCGCTATACAGTATCCTAAAGACATTTAGCTATTTTAATGTGGCAGGAAAGAAAATTCTTCGTATCCCTAACGTCCTTACTGTTCACCTACTCTATACGCATATGTATATATTTATTTTATTTATTTATATCTGTATATATATACATATATATGTATATATATATATATATATTTACGTGTATGTATATATTTATATAAATAAGTATGTCTACATTATAATCAAGATTAAACGTTTCCATCCGAATGCAGGATCCCTAATTTCGCTAATTGTGTAGAAATGCGAAAGAAAAAGGAATCTTAATCGAAACGACTTATGATAAAGACGACTTCGTTGCAATGCATTCTTCCCACGTAAAACCGGACGAGTGCGAAACGATTTAGACGTACACGTACGTTAAGAATCACGAATGGTAATTGTTATCGTCATTTTAGCGACTCGCCGGTGAGAAAAACGCTAAAGCGTACGTATTATACGAGTCTGGCTTTTGCATACGTTTGAAAACGGCCGACTACTTCGTGGCGGCTCGCAAAATTCGCAGACAGTGTCGTCGTTTCCTCCTTCGTACTATTTTGAGCTTTTGTCGTATAGAATAGAGGCGTTAAAGCGATGATACGCGGCTACCCGACATTAATCGTCCTCACTGCGTTATTCGTGCACCACAATTGCACTGGCGTAGGTCGGCATACGCGGCATTTTTGAAGTAGGGCGGCCCTTCTCGCGCTCGTGATCTGGTATAATTATTTTTATACCTTATCACAAGTTCTCGTCGAACTTCCCTTTGGGCCTCGACACTTGGGACTCCTGCAACAGAAGTAAACGCCAGAATACGTTATTCGTGATATTGGATTCGTTTTACATGGACTGTCGATGGACAGGCTCTGATAAGGATTCTTTAACACTACATTTATGGGCTTAACGCTAGATTAATCGGTAATATTTAAAAACATTAAGTAAGAAGTTTGAAAAAAGATGGATCAACTGGGAAAGAAGATGATCAGTTAAGTAATTTGTATATCATATCATAAGATACATATGAAATATGTACTGTAAAACGGCTAATCATGCGGTTTTTGGGAATTATATGAAGTTGGGAGGATTATTGATTTGGTGATTAAGTTAATTTATTTTGTTGTTGAAGTATATGTGAAGATTTTCACTCTATTCTATATCATTAACCCTCCATTGAGGGTTACTGATATAAGTACCCTATATCTGAAGATCAGTTGAATGATAACACATTAGAAAATGATAAAAATACTATTATAAATATTAGGTTTAACTTAATTATGAAACATTACATTGTAAAGAACTTCATGATGTTTAAAAGCTAAATTGTAATGTGTGAAAAAGTTACAAAGGCTTATAGAGGGTTAAATCTTTTTTAATTGTCCAATTCCTTCATAATAAAGGGAAGTTCCTAATTGGAAATTAATTATATTGAAATTGTAATGAAAATTAACGAATATTCTAATATCATATTTCGATAGCTTTTTCAGGAATAATAATTCAAATTGCATTCCTTTTTTAAGTCCGGAAATGGGTTATTAGGATATAATGTAAGTAAGTACGAACGATGTTGAAGAAAAATATCAATTGAAAGCAGAAATGAGCAAAATTTCACGGTAATTTCAAGCTACTTTCTTTGAAACGGAAAAAACGCGTCGTACAACATGAACCGTAGAAATGACTTTTAATAAATGGCAAAAGTAGAAAACGTTCCTTTTCCGTGTGATTCTACTTTATATACATATTTCCGCAAAACTTTTTTCGCGCGCTACGTTTGAACTTGAAGTCGACTTATAATTAGGCACGGCATAGATCAAAGCACCACTTGAATAAATAGAGTTTTCTAAACCGTGCCGCATAGTATCCAACGAAATTAACCTCGCCAGATGAAGGAATGAAAATATTAAGCAATTGATGAACGCTTTCGAATAAAAATTTAATGTTCAATCGAGTTTACTTCCATTCTTTAGATTGTACTTCAATATAGAGAGATTAAAAAAATATTCTACTTAAAGTGTCTTCCATTACACTTTTTTAAAAACGTAGAAACAATGCAAGTAAAAAAATTCGCATCATTGTTATCAGTGATTTTTAATCGGATTGTCTCACTCGATAATTTGAATTCATATAAAAATTATTGTATTTAAAAGTCATCAAGGAAAAAATAATTTAGCCATCACTATGGGTATTATAAATAACGGTAGAAAAAATATATAAAATGAATAAAAATATAAATGAGTACGAATTGAATTAAACGTAGCAATAAATGTAACGCTAATTAATTTGCTTTAATTAACGAGTTCAAATATAGAAAATATTTTAATCCAAACGTAGTTGAAATAAAAATCTTTACAACGGCAAAAAAGAAACAAAATCTAGATATCCATTGGCAGGAGTGGAAAAACGATCGAGAAATTTTTAACAGTCGATTCATTGTTTCTTTCGTAAAGTGATACGATTATTTGATATTGTCCCAAAAGACGCAAAACCGAACTATTTCACACGCGTGATCCATCCTTCCAAATTGGCTCGAGTTCTTCCCGAACTTAAGAACAATTTGACCTCGAAGAAGTCCGTATCCTCAACTTCTTCATTTCTGATATTGAAAAGTTTCTCCGTCGAAAGCCATTTTCCCAAGATCAAAATCTCTCTTCTTTGAATCTATCGATTCCCTTCAGATCCGAAAACTTTATCGAATAGTGACACGAAGAGACAGTTTTATAAATTGGTGAAAAACGACTTAAACATTCCGGTGCCAGCATAGAGAAACGGTATCCTCGAGAAAGATGTACATGAATACGTGAAAACGGAAATCCATGGGATCCTCTTAATGAAACGAATTTAAACTTCAATGAAGTTTAACGATAAATTAAAATTTTCTATATTTAATATCAATAGAACGATGTTGGAGAAAGATAAATATCTTTCTCCGGGAAAGCATACACGTGAAAGGAATATTAATATCAGGCTATCATTTAAGCAATAAATCGAGGAGAAAAATTACAAAGTGTGCACATCTGATCGTGCACACGAAGAAGTAGAAAAAGGAAGGCAAACGTAATGGATTTAATCAACGTAATTAAATCTGCAACACGGCATACTTTATACCACAATATCCCTTAACCTTTTGCACTCCTATCTCAAGCTATATTCGACACAGCTTTCTGTAGCTTTTATCGAATTTTCAAAGTAGAAAATAATTTTGCATTAACAGAAGTATACTGCATTAAGACAATGGTTCCTAGTATTAAATAAAGATGAATAATCAATAGTAGACAATTTTTCGAGATTATATTTGCTTGTCTGACGAAAACTTAGTAGAATAATTCGAAGCGGAAAGGGTTTAATATCGAGATACATGCAATTAAAAAAACGGCAGGCCTCAATTATCTACAAAGCCAACAACCAAACATCCGATTCGAGCAATCAAACGTAACTCTAAAACGATCTATAAGTAAGGTTATGTCGTTCCTTCCGTTGCACGGTAACCCTAAATATTCTTCATCATCTTCGCATTCCCCCATCTATTAGGAAATAGACAAACAAAGCGCAAAAAGGGAAAGCTAGAGGATCGAAGTATCGTCTAGTGGACGATCGAACGGAAGCATTGTTTAGCGAGAAGTCGATGTCTGATACCAGGGGTGAGGATAAAGAGAGGCAGAAAGAGAAGAGAAAGAAACGCATCGGCATAACAGAGAAAAGAGAGACAAGTCTCTCTCTAGGTTGTCGTTCTCGTCGTCGTCCGCTACGTCGTCGACGTCGTCGGCGTGATTTACATGCATGCCAGAGTCTCCGTTGTCGCAGTGACTTTTACCGTCCTCTCCTCTTCTGTACGTACACATCCCCGGTTTTCCTGTGCGCGTGTCTTTCTATTCGCGCGAATCGTACTCGCGAATCTCCCGGCTCGCGTACACAAATATCTATCCTCTGCACGTACTCCAAAGAGAGGGAGAGTAAGCGAGAAGAACGAGAGAAAGACCGGTAGACGAGCATACAAGGGAGACCAGGAACCGAAATCCGGGAATTGGGTTTTGCGTTGGCATGTCATTACTTTGTTTATGAGGATGGGAATGCGCCGAGACAGCGAAGAAAAAGTGTCCGTACAGCACCCGACATACGGGGTAATATTTACCGGTCAAGCGACATCGGGCATTGCTAACGGAGCGTCGGCTGCGCTGTACCGTGCCCTGGCATTTCAGGATTTTTCCACCGGGGGAGAGTTTTATGCATCAGCCGATCCACTTTGTAAACGACGACCAATCGCCGCGCCGCTTTGGCAGAATACCAATAACCGAGACGATTTTTGTACTGGCCATTTTGTGAGTTCTACTGGCCACCTATCTATCGCTTACGGTCCCACGTTTTCACCTATCTTTTATCGCTGCTTTTGCGATATCCCTTTTTGGTGCGGGCGAAATCAGCGGAGGAACTTCGATGGAAGAGAGGGAAGTTTTTTAGAAAGTTAAGGAAAAAGGATGATGTAACAGTAATTTTTTAATTGGCACAGTAAGTGAAAGGTTCAGGTAACCCTCCTATAACATGGTGAATCGGTTCCTAGAAGTTAGAGAGAGCCAGTAAAAAAGGAGAAGTTAGGTTTTGAAAACTTAATAAAAGGTTTCCTTTTAATTCCATATCTTTGAAATCACAAGTCTCGCCGCGGATATCGCGTAAATTATATTTTATTTATACCATATATTTCCGTGTAAAAGCTCTATAGTTCATTATACCTCCTGATCGTTATTTAAAAATAATTGAGTTTCTAAATATACAAAGTTAAGATTTTCTTATATAAAGGGTTCTGCAATTTTCTTATCGTGTTAAAACGAAACTGTGTTATAGAGTGCCGTGCTGTAGACGAAGTCCCTGTACTTAAATATATTGTCATGGAGCCTGTTATATACTAGTGACCTGTTATGTTTTTTTATATATATATATCTTCACCGTTTAAAGAGATCCTTTCCACGTAAAACAGTCGAGGACTCTGAAAAAGGTGAATGAAAATTCGAAGAAACCTAGGAAGGACAATAAATTCCAACGGGTAGCAGTAATAATTGCACCGTAGGTGAAAGCTACTAAGATTACACGGTTAGGCGTAATACTGATGATATATTTTTTTTCATAGCATTATATTTTCCTCTTGTTCTAAATGTACAATCATGAATTGAATATTTAAACAAAAATTTTATGTGAAATTCATGTAAATCGAGTCGAGCCAAGCGTGTATAAAGTAACTCGAGATTATTGCAGAGTACATGGATTAATTCGAGCACAGTTATTTTCACTTTATTTCTCGCAATGTACAAACGAGTACCTGTTTAACCATTACAATTTTTTCTGATTTGCTCTTTCAACCGTGTTCTCCATGATTTTTTTCAACTCGGAATCTACAGGGTCCGTCAGCAAAATCCGGACAAAATTAAGAGTTCATTCAAACACTTGTTTAGTTAGAAATTACTTGTATTGATGAAAAAAAATTGTAAATTAATTAGGAGATCCCTTTTAAGTTTTATCATTCAATATAGCCTCCTTCCGCTGCGATCACTTCTTGGATTCTTGATCTGAAGCGCGCACATGATCTTTTCACCTGATCCTTGTCCAAATTCGCGAATGCTGCCTCTATAGTGACCTGAAGGGATGCCACGATGGGGTGCCTGGATTTATTAGACATCCTTTCAATAACGCTCCAAACATAATAACTTAGAAGCTTGAAATCTGGTCAATTGAGAGGCCAGAAGTCTTTGGACCGAAATATTTCGACGTTATCGGAAAACCAGTTTTGCATTAAATGACTCGTATGAGCTTGTGCGTGAACCTATTGTAAAATGTGGGATCTCCCGGATGCTACACTTTCCATCTTTGGCTTCACTACCGAAATTATGATCCGGAGGTACAGTTTATTGTTAATGGTTTCACCCTTCTTAAAGAAATGTGGCGGGTTGCTGAGCTCTTTCGTCGGCAGCCCATTACAGTAGTAATGGGCACTGTAAGCGCATTACAGACTTTTCTTTGGAATAAATTCGCCTTGACCGATTAGCAGAGCCTTCCACGAACTTCTCTACAGCCGCATACCTTCGTACAATATCATAAACAGTAGAATTCGGGTATCTAAAGAAACGAATAATTTCAATAGCAGAACACTCCGCGCGAAGCGCTGCAGTTATCGCTGCTTTGTGAATATATTCCGAACACTATCTAATCAAATCTGCCATTCAGATGTTACATACGAATGCCTTGCTTGAAAAGAAAGAAACATCTACTGCTGACATTACAAGTAGGGGGAAATTAAAATAGAATTTCGTCCGGATTGTGCTGACGGACCCTGTATAATACTTTCAACGTAGAATCGAGCTAGTAGAATAAGACACGAGTAAGACGGACACTTCCCGATAAGTGAATTTTTTTTATTGTGAAGATTTTTATTAGTATAATGCATTTTTGTTGCTACGTTTGCCAGTGCTTGATCCTGATTCTTCATTTCATACCATCCTCCTGGATTCTATTCCCGAACGATGGCAATTCTTATTCCCGTCGTGACTTTGAGTAGTAGCATTCAAAGAAAGGTGCACTTGGAAGAGAGGAAACGGAAAAGCGACGTGAAAAGGGAGAGATGAGAAGATGCGAACGGAAGTAGAAAGTGAAAGGAAGAAACGAAGAACTATGATAGATTCAAATAAACGTTGCCATGATTTAATGTTAAAAGATTCTGCGATTGATTATAACTGCGCCACCGATGAAATTATAAAATTCTAAGTTGCATTATGCAAAAGTATAAACGAGAATGGGAAGGTGAACTGGAGGTTGTAAATTGTCAACTGTGCAGCATACTTGAGATTCAATAATGCATTATGTCGTAATCTTGAGATTTCAAAGTGTATTGTATCTAATAATAGGTATGACTGATACCGTTAATATAAAATCAATTGTGTGACTTGCCCCTCGTTCTTGCGTTATCGTAACACATTTTTTGAGAATATATTTGTGTAGTCTTGAAAGTTATCCGTGGGACGATTCAAGAAGCATCGAGTCCTGGTTTGTCGTTTAATTTGCAAGCGGAGAAAAAGTATTTGTGTCAAGTGTTTATTTTTGAAGATATTAAAAATATGGTAGTTTCATTCTTTTACTTTTTGTTTTAAGTAAGCGCACATTTATGAAGCAACTCAAATAAATGTGAAAATCACATTACACGCATAATATAATAGCAATATTAACATATTTGTTATGTAGTTCGATTTAGTTCCTTTAACCTAGTTAATTTCTCATTGGTTTCTAATATTTGGAATAATTGAACGGAACATAAATAATACAGAAATCAATTGAACGTCTCGTAACCGACTGATATTTTCAATTTAGTAATTTTTGGAAAAGTTCAAAATTTCATATTCCATTTACCGCGTCACGACTGTCACACGTTATTGTAGGCGACGGGGTTAAATAGATACTTTGTAATATCAATCATTTATAATCTTACAATAAAAAATAACCCTACGTATTTCTTTCTTAATATTGCGGGAAAACAGAATTTTTGACACTGTTCTTATATTTTCGAACAACTATGTATCGAGTTGCCAACATACAGCATGCGTGAAAAATAAGATACTATAAGCTAAAAACATTTTTTTTAGCTTTTACCTATGTTACAAATATATTCTAGCCAAGGATTTCTCTTTACACTAGAAAATCAAATCTTACATACCAAGTACCATTTACTTAAGCACCAGTTCCGAACTCTATGAAAATGATGTATAATGCAAAAAAAGAATGCCTCCACTACTTCCAACGATGATAGTAGTTACTTCTCTGTAAATGTATCATTAACACTTTGACTGGCATGAGGGTCACCGTTGACCGACGCTATTGAATGCAATGAAATTTGATGTAACTTTTAAATTATACAATTAATGAATTTTCGGACATACTGAATATTTCAATACTGAAAATTTCAATATCGATCTATACTCGACACAGATTTTTACTTTATTTTATTCTCTAACGATTTAATATCGGCTTTCTAATATCTTAATGATTCTGTAATATCACATAAATATCTGCCAGTACCTACAGATTTGGCTATCATTAAAAAAAAAAAAGAAATAAATAACCAACGATACAAAATATTGAAAAATTAATTTTATTTAGCTCACTATAAAAGTGACAAAATAATTCGGACCGCAAATGGTTAAAGTTTCTGCTTTATAAAGATGTGAATTTGATAGAAAAAGTTTCACTTCAATATAAATGATGAAACTGGCGTAATACCAGTGGCCTTCAACGTATTAAAAAACCAGATTGAAAAAATGTGCAACCATTGCGAAGTTTTAGACTGCTATTCTTCGTGTAAGGAGAGACATCTACGCAGTTGGGATTTTTTTGGTGCAATTTAGAAATCTGAGATAGCAAGGTAATATAGAACGAAGAATGGAATGGACTCCCTGCTAGCATTTTACACTCCCACTCATTCATATATACACAAAAGCTCGGGCTACTCTTCGCTTCAGGATGAAAGATCGGGCGTCGATGGTAAAACGTGCTTTCCCGGACTTGCTAATGGATCCCGCACTCTGATTTCACCTTTTTTCCATGCTTCACTTAAATCCATGTATTCTTCGTGCCTTTGTCCAGGTGCACGCACCTATCATTCTCGACTAAAGTGATGCATAATTGAAGCACCTTCGAACAATTTTTATATTACGAGCACCAAAACGCAAATTTAACGTTTTCCGATTGAACGCGCGTAAATCTATAAACTAATTTATCGTTCGTCCTTTGTACAAATATTAGCAATTATTAATATTTATCCCATATTCTATTATGAATGGAAATGTATAATACCTTAATATCGATAATAAATGTTTTGAGTTGAAAACAAACTAACGTAATAAAATTGTATTGAAGAAAGTGATAAGATGACGAGTGAATCATTCCGCCGAAGGAGGTGCGTTTATTATGGATTACAAATATGAAAAACGTTTTTTATAATGCGTCATCGGATAAAAAATAAAACATGATCCTGTGAATTATAGCGTACTTGAATCGATATCGTTGTATATACTTTAAATACTGGTCCGTGCAATATTTATACCACTGTCAGTGATAATTCGACTGAAATTTGTTTTTACCCTACAGTATGATCATATAATCGAAACAATTGCAACACGTAACACTTGAGTACTTTAAAGCGATACAATTCGCCATATACTTCACGTACAAATAACAATAAATTTTTCACATTAGTAACTAAATTCCTTTAACCCTGGTAGGCAAATTACAATGCCCACGTGAAATCACGAATTTTACTGAAACCCACAAAGAAAAACGCGAATAACTTTTTATTTTGACATAAAAGGTAATGAACATTTATCGATAAAATAATATCTAAACTTGTCATTCACGTCGCCAATATTCGTTTAATCGAATATTTCATAAACTTCCATTTCCGAATTATGAAATTCCCGGACATTGCGACAAATCAGTGGATAGCAACGTGTCCTGATACCATAAAGGAAATGGTAAAGTTTAATTTAAAAAATTGGTTTTTGGCTCCTACGCCATACAGTACAGAGTTTTTTATATTTTTAATTTCGGCCAGAGAGAACGTCGTTTCTATCTGTCAGTAGCGTTCGCAGAGGGGAAAAAAATAGTAGAGGTATCCCCGTCGATGTATGATCTGGCCACTGATATACGGCAGTAACGTGAGCAAAAATGCGAGGCCGATTGAATTACATTGAGTTACGTGTAGTTACGCAACGTACCTACGGACAGACTCGTTAAATTTATAGTACGACCTTTTGGTTACGTTTGATTTTGAAAAATCGTCACCGTACGGAATTACGATCCCACCCACGCCTCGCACATTTTGGCACGTGCGCACCGACCATATTTATTTGTCCCACGTGTTCTCAGGGAATGGTCTTTGTTTCCTTCTTTGTTCCCTTCCTCTCTCTCTCTCTTTCCCTTGCGTTCCCGATTTCGGATGCTCCTACTTTCAGCTGAAATATTCGCATCGAAGAAACGACGGTTTACAATGCACGGTACGACATTTATCGTTATGCATTCTTAAATGATAAATCTTAGGTACGGTCATGCAATTTTCGAGATTTGTTTAAAAGGTTGATAAGAATAGTTTGAGACACATACAAATAGTGTTACACTATTGCAGTAGTATTGTGTTAAAATAAAGTACTTTTAATTTGAGTGAAAGTCTTAATATTGTTGAAATAATGTAAAAGCTGATTAAAAAAATATATGATATTGTAAGGAATTATAAGAGCGAAGGTGTATGCTGTATGTGTGAAGGCATGCATGTGATAAAGTATACAAGCGATTGAGTGTCTGCGGCTAGAGTGATATGTATGTTTATGTGTGAGATTGAGAATGAGTGAAGAGTGCGTGTGGTCCTTAGGACCAAGCGACTGGAGAAGAGTTTGGAAGGCAGTATGTATGAAAGCGCGCCAAGAGACGGACGATAGTATTTCTTTTAATATATATAGCTAATTATAATAGTAAGAAACAGTTTTATTCATTTATCCGTTACTCTGCTCGTGCCACTCCCTGAATCCCTTACAATATATATATTTTGAACAGATATGAGATAGTCAACTGAAGTTGTCTTAATATGAGACGCAAAGCGTAATTTTTAATCAAAAAGGAAATGAAAGAAATTAAACATTGCAATCCCCTTTGAACATCAGGATTAAATATTCAAAATACGTAACCAATACGTAAGAAACAACTTACACTATTTCATTAAAATCCGCCATATTTCCTTCCACAATGTCAAAAATTCAAACTAACATCCCCCGATTCGAAGGTCCAACATATTAATCCCTAATAAAATTAAAATCGAATTCCTATATGCTCGACTAACGTCTATTATCGAATAGCCGCCACCCTCCAATCTCACGTATCGTTCGTATCCTCATAGAAAAAAAAGGCAACTTCGAATCAGAAAGAGCAAAGAAGAAAGCGAGAGGGAGAGAAATGTGCAGGGCAATTCGAGATAGAGAGACGAGCGGCATAGTCAGCGTGTATGGAAGAAAAGAAACGAGAAGCGAGGGAAGAGGGTGGAAAAAGAAAGACGCGGAGGGTTGGTTCCTCTCATGGAATCGAGTAGATAGGTGGATGCAGAGAATACGTGTGTGTCAGTGTTTCCTCTATGAGTAGGTAGGAAGATATCGGTAGGAGGGGTTGGCCACGTGGCGCCGCGTCGCGCCGTTCCGGCGCCGACGTCCCGCACACCCCGTGAGCTCAGTTTCACTTCAACCCCCAACGGTCTAACCAGACGACTAGGGCTCTCCTCTCCTCCGATACTCTCTCTCGCCTCTACGAAGGATTCGGCCTCGACGATACCAAAGTGCATTTCGCACGGTCTTATATCGACCTTGTTCCTCTCCTCGGGCCATCGGTTCCTCACTTCTTTGCCTCTTTGCTCCTATAGCGCGACCTTCGACTTATACCTCGACGAAGCGATCCCAGAGAGCTTTAGATATGCCATTAACTCGTATCTACGAACACACTTCCGTCGATTCGGACTGCGCACATCGTAAGATTGAATTAGAAATCTCGAGAAGGAGATGTACTTGAGCTTTACGATTTTTCGGGGTTCCAATTTCAACGAGCTCGAGATTGACCTTGATCTCGAAGGAGGAACGTTAAGATTGCTCGGGCGAATGATCAAATTGCTTACGTTCGTGATTCGATATGGAGCGAGAGGCGTCGAATATTCGGGATGGGTTTGAAGGGATGTTTAAACTGTTTTGCATTTGTAAATTTGTTTAACACTTTACCGACAGGTATTTTTTACCATCCTAACCACTTCTAATCGGTCACTTGCACGCAAATATTTCCCTGATACTTATATTTCTTCGAAAATTGTAAAGTTTGCTCACTAAGTCCTTGGCACAGTTAACCGCAATGAAAAGTAATAATTTATTAATTGCCGCAGCGATCAATTAATAAGTTAAAAGTCCAAAAGTGTTGGGCCCGAAAAGCCGTTTAATCGGCTACCGGTCGGTAAAGTGTTAATTCGTGACTAGGTCAAAGTTAAATCATAATGTAACTAATGATGAGTAGATTTGGGGATGTAGTTTTTAGATTTTTAAATTATGTTTTGTAATTTTTTACACTTTGTTACATCGTTCATATGATGGACAGGGGCGACAATAAGTTTAGGGCATTATGGACATAAAGTTGTAGATGTAGAGGGGACTGAAAATATTTAGCATAATTTTGGTTTACGTGGAAGAATCTGAAAGAAATTGTGCATCTCGTTACAGAGAATTTTATTAGTCCGGAAATTTTTTAAGTTCTTGGCACGGTAACGTATACTTCGAATTCCAATGTCCCAAGTAAAGGGGGTTGTTAAGTTAAAAGCTTGAATTCCAACGGAACGATTAACTAAATTCAGAGAGCCAAGAAACAGCATTCACTGAGTGTCGCTTATTTTCATACCAGAAGTAGAGTTTTGAACTTTATGGGTAGGAACTCGAGACAATTGCGTTGCAAAAGCGTTACAGATTCTCGTATTTCCTATACTCCGACAGCCAATAATACTTGAGGAGAACGATTCTAAGGAGTAGAACTGGCCGAATGGATTTCATCGAATAGCTTTATGTGTCGTTCCCAGAAGGAGGGAAAGAGAGTACAACAGGAAGAACTGCTAGCCCAACGAGAAAAAAGATGAGTAATGTTCCGAAAAATGGGGCTGTAGAAACTTGAATTAGCACTTTTTCCCTTATATACTTTGCCAGTGATTGAAACGCTTATGTGCAATTGGAAATTGACCTAAAGAAAGGTCTATCGTTTTATACCATCAATGCAGAAACTACCGAATATACCTAGACCATTTGTGAACGTTGAGATTCAATTTTTATAAAAATTCAAATCTAAAAACTGCACCTTTTTGTTGTCATAAATGATTATAAGAAAAGATTACGTAAAGAATCAAATAATTACAGCAATCCACGGTTTTAGTTCGCGCGCCTATAAGTAGATATAGCCAACAGTCGTCAGACATAAATCCCGAACTACAAACTTATCAAAGTAACTTACGCAAAAGTTCTAATATTTATATATTTAACAGTAAAACAATTTCTGTAATAGAAATTTAAAAAAAGACAGTTTTCAAAAAAAGGATATTAACCCCTTAACTTGTGCGCTCGAGTTAATTCGAGCGCGCTAAACATGCCAAACTGTGCACAATCGAGATAATTCGAGCGGCATTATATTTAAAATTAAAATAAAAATTTTGATTAATTTTGTATTTTTTTTTTTTTGCCAATACAATGTTCTAAAGTGTTTCTTTTATATTAAAAAACATTGATTTTCTTTGGCCGTTTTTTTTTAAGTCTGTGTGTTAAGGGCTTAACATCCAATGAAGAATGTTATCTCGATTTCTCTCATGGTATTGGATACTTTGAAAATGTAAAATTTGCATAAAAATCCAAAGATACATTCGGTTGTTTAACGGGATCAGCATTCTCCTTGAAATATTTCTCAGTGAGAATTCAAAGTAGAACGCCGACAGATTCGCGCGACTAACTTCCAGAACGATACGTCGCGAAGGAAAGCGCACATCGAAGTGAAGCGAACCGGCGACGGGTCGGGCAGGTCGTGGAGTACCCATCGACGTAGGTCGGCCCACCGGTAGCAGAAGCCACGAGTTTTCGGTCCGCCATCTTTATGGTTACGTCAGCATGTTTCAGTTGCCGGGTCTGAAAGTTTTCGCCCGGCGACAAGATATTTCAAGTGGTCGCTCGGTCGCTCAGTCGCGATCGTCCCGCGCTGAAATATTGGACGGCTCTTTCTTGCAGCCGCATATTCTTCTACCACCACCACCGTCGCCGCCTCTGCTCTTCTTTCCTACTTCCAACCTTTCTATATCTACTGCTCACCACTACTGACAATGAGAATAAGAGCGGAACCACCACCAACATAGTTACGGCGAACACCACCCATCGTCTTCGTCATCCACCGTTTCCTACGACCTTCTTTTTCCCTCGGCTCCTTCATCGTTTCTTTTCCATCCAACGCCACCCTCTTAGCCGTCCTTTTCTTACCGATCACTCGGGCGCCTTACGACAAGAACTTCGCGACTTATGACTCGCGTATTAAGCGCACCAAGCTGGACTCGTCGTTAACTACCCATGAATGAGTTACACCCGGTCAACGCTAATTCTCAAATTGTCCAAAAAACACGTAAAGTGTCTATTAACTCGTGTAGCTTCGGAGGAGGATGGTAGAAGATTTGGGGAGGAAAGGAAAAAGTGCTACGAGGACATTTTCCGTTTTGTACGTATCGGAAGAGTGGCGAGGATAAACAAGAATAGACGGTTAAAGGAAAGAGACGTTTCCGGGAGAGAAATTCGCGTTGAAAACGACCGAGTCCTCTGAGAACGTACCTTTGGGATATTTAAACGTAATACCTCAGGTGGATCTTTCTGTTGCATAATTGTACCGCGAGGAGAATCGTCGAGAGTGACACGTCAATTAGTAGAACATGGAATGTAAATTGCTCGGAATGAGATGGGCCATTTTATTAGACTCTGCAAACTTGATTAATATTTTCTCGGCTCTCGAATCAAGCGTATAATGTCAGTGATATTTTTCTCAAGACTTCTGTACCTTTGGTACTCAAATATTTCAGACGTCCATGTATTATTAACATACATAACTGATCTGTTGACACTCTTAGGTTTCTTTATTTGGAGTATTATACAGTTATATTATACGGATAATTATTTATTATCATATGCATTAAATATCACCAATAAATGTCAATCACGATAGAAGAAAATTCACTGATATTTCATCCAAAGTCTAAAATCATCATTAGTTCAATGAAATTACTTAACTGGCAGACAAACGAAGGTACAAATACGGTAAGATAATCAGGAATATATATAGAAGCGTGGTGTGATTAAAGTTTGAAATCATTCTTTGCTCTTCGACGATCATGAAGATCCGGACACATGAGCCAGATATTGTGCTAATTGCGAATAACGAATCAGTTAGGTCCAAATAAAGTCGTGATTACGGATCTTTGAGTAAAAGAAATAAAAGAGAAGAGAATCGCACATAGGTCCGTACGATTTGGCGACGGGAACAGTGGCGGCGCGACGACGTCGGAGGACTAAAACTGTCACCCTTGACAAATCTACGAGCGTCGTCCTGATAAATTCAATTAAATAATTATATCTCTTCTCGTCTCTATCCCGCCGTTTTCAGCCCTCCAGCCTCGTCGTCGGAGCCACCTTCTTCACGAGGCAACCCTAGTCTCTTCGAGATACTAGAGGAAGTGAGAGAAGCCATTTCTGAAGTTTATAGCCAGTCTCGGATCAGCCGGAGCGGGTAGGAAACGACGAGGGGCGGTTCGTCTTAATATAAAGCGAGTTTGTAAGTTTGGTGCAGCCAGCAGAGGCTAACTTATAATGCGATTTGTTTAATCGGCGCCAACTACTTCGTTCCGCCCGGTATTTTCCATCATCCTTTAAGAAGAACGAGGAACCACGGCCTTTCTTCTCTGCCTCCTGTTCTCCTTCCACTTTTATTCTTTCTTCTACGCCATTTCATACTCCATCAAAGCATCCCCGATGATTCTCTCTATCGTGTTCTTTTCCGAAACGATCGGAAGTATCGAATGGCATCGAGTATTCTCTTCTGTGAGCGTACCGAGGATCGAATTTGGATCTTAGACGGTGAAAGCGAGAACAACTTTTCTGCTTGCCTATCGGATTCGAGGACACTTCTCGATGTGCTTTCATTTTGGATCTAGAGTCGCGCGAAAATAATTCGCGTTGTAAATTCAAACAATGTTAGATGGAATAATTGAATCTTCTTCCTGAACGTGTAACAAATTTAGAGAGTAAAATATAATATGTACGTTGAAATCTCTTGAATGTTTGATGTAAAAAATCAGGTTAAAGATTCAGTGCTATAAAATGCTAAGATTGTTTTAGTGTTTGAGTAAATGCAATGTAATTTAGGGTATAATTTAGTGAAGGAACTTGGTTGATGTAAATGCATTACATTGTGACCCCCTTTTTTGACATCGAGAATTGAATTGTTGATATGATGCAAAATTGAAATAGATGTAGAAACTCTGGATAATGATAATAGAAGTAAATCTCTTACGTTCGTATGCAATCATTGATTCTATCAAGCTCTCACCGTTTTCAATCTGCTACCATATTGTCGATGAATATTATCGCTTTGAAATCAATTATCGAGATCTCGAAACCATAAATAACTTTCAAGGATACACAGAACGAAGTCGGTACTTAATGTCTAGAAATCAGATTACGTTTTATCACGTACTTAGAATACTTTATTTAATATTCTTAGACCAATATTTGTCTAAACTGAATTAACAGAACTATAGTCAAAGATTCAAGGATCATCATCGTGCGCAATTTCTCAACTTTCGACTTTTTACAACTGGAGTTATTAACCCCTTGCCGTGCCATTTCCTTTGTGATTGCCTCTAGAATAATTCAGAATTAAATTAGTAAAATAAACATTGATCAGTGATTCTTGACATATCGTATAAGTTAACGTAATATTAATATTATAGAAATAATATTATCGTGTTGCATCTCACTGATATTTTCAATTTAATAGATTTTGTAAGACATGAAAATTTCCTTTCCAATTTATCGCATCACGAGTATCACTCGTTAAAGTACGACAAGGGGTTAACAACGTCAAATATTTCAAATAAGGTGGCTTGAATTTACAACGCGAATTACTTTTATGCAAAGCTTATAATTTACAAATGGAATATTAAATTGCAATCGACTATATTGATACGTGCTTTTCACACAGATATATTTATGTTTCGATTACGAATCAAACAGCCCTTATAAGCCAGGCAAAACGTTTTTATACTCTTATTTTACAGACTTGATGCGAGTAACATCCTTAGTCACTCTGCTTTCATCAGTCATGCTCTGATCTTACAAAGCTTCTAATAGTAAAAAAAGAAAATTCAGGAACTCGCAGGGTGCATGATCCATGAAACGAGAAATCCTTTGTTGAGAAGTCATAATCGATAGTGCAAGCATAATAAATTTATCTTCGTTTGTACGAACAAAATAGTATGCACTTGGCATATAACGGAGAAATTATTTTTATAAAAATATTGCAATAAACTTTCATCAAATCATTGTTAATCTTCGCGCGCATGTGTAGGGGATAAAATTAATATAAAAATTAATATAAGCAAAAAAGATAATGACTAAAGGATAACAAAAAAAAGTGGATAACACGAAAAAGGAACGTACCCTTGATTGTCACGCTGCCAAGCAAAACTGAAACATTTATCATCCTCAGTGATTAAAGGGTCTTTTGTCGACATCGTGAGTCAAGACATTCGTTTCATAATGTGCTACTACGAAGCGAAAGTAAGGCTAAGCTTGAAGAACATGAAATTTTTAATTTCATTCTCCTGAGATTATTTATTTACGAGCCAAAAGAAAATCTAAAACTTGTTTCGTGCATTAGATACTTTCGGTCGGTAATTGAAAAACTGCCAATATTCGGGAAGTTTACGGATGATAATTTAATTAACGGGATACCAAAGAGAAATATAGAGATAGCGAGAGAGAGAGAGAGAGAGAAACAAGCAAAGAAAAATGCAACAAAATATAAATATATATAAAATATCCAAAGATAAAATATACCAAGATAAAAATAGTGTTGGAACTTGGTCAAATAATTTGCAAACCGTGTTCTTCCCGTGAACACTATCTTCTTTATTTATTATTTCTAATCACTAGTTGTGAACGATGCGAATGACCGAAGTATAATGAAAAATCTTGTCGCTTTCTTCGCTCCAAGGTCCCACACCCTCGCAAATCGGCGAATTTTCACGGCACCGCCGCCAATCGAAAAACGAGGAATTCATCGGGTACACCCTCTTTTCCTTGAGCCCTTAGTGCATTCTGTAGGAAGCAGAGTGAAAGGATTCGATAGCAAGTTTTGCTGCCAAGGGCTCGGTATGTACGCATTTCCTTTGCGCCCTAGTTTCATCTAGTGCGGCCCAAAGTCATTGCTTGGTCTGCAGTTGAAGAAACATCGGAAACGTCTAATTTATGACACACGCAAGAGTTACTAAACAACTGTAAATAGTATATACAAAACGCAGTTTCCTCAAAAATAGCTATATCAGTAGAAACAACCTCAGTCATACAGACCATATGTTTGGGGGGTGAAAATACCCTCGATGTAGGTGGCCGCTACAATAGCAAGAAAGATCCGTAATTGTCCTGATAGACATAATGCACGAGAAAAAAGATATAAAATTCTTTTTATAATTACTAATTGCAGAAATACCTCCAGTCTCCCTTTTTCTAAATTATATCAAGCGAATAAGAGCTACCTATATGGTAAAATCTAAAATACTCGGTAACTTAATTTATCTCACTAACGTAGTTAGCAATTATTCCAAGTATTGCGATTACAATATGTTCCGTAATCAATATATATTACTAGCTGAAAGCTCCCGTGCTTCGCTACGGTTTAATCGAAACTAAAAAAAAAAAACCTTAAAATTTCGAATTTCGAAAAATCCTTTCTTAGTAGGTGCTTATACACTAAAAGTAATGTTCATGCAAAATTTTAAGTTTCCAGGTCAAATAGTTTCGGTTCTGCGTTGATGAGTTTGGCCCATACTTTAACCCCCCAAAACCACCCCTAAAATTTCGAATTTTTCAAAACCCTTTCTCAGTGAGCACCTACGACCCAAGGCAAGAGTATGTTCCAAATTTCATTGTAATCCGTCCTGTGGTTTTTGAGATTTCGTGATGAGTGGATGAATGAGTCAGTCAGTCAGTCAGTGGTATTTGAGCTTTATATAATAGATAAAGCAAAGTGTACAATGTGCGTGCCGCTAAAACTCAGAAATGAGTCCCGGTACGATCAAGGGAGTTCTATGGCGTGGTAGCCCCCTATCTACCGTCCATAAAGAAGGTTCCCGTTTTTATCTAAAGGACGTAATTTTGGAGATATAAGGGCTTGAATTTTCGCTCTCTAGAAATTTCTTGAAAAGTTCAGAACATTTGAGAGTATTCGAGAGCATTCCACAACATTACAAAACATTCTCGAATGTTGTGGAATGTTCGGGAACATCCCAGATCATTGTGGAACATTCTATTATATTTCTGTTATAAACATCCCATTATAAATATACCTCTTATATTGTAAAGTTTATCCTTTTATTCCAACAACCACACAATCTCATATCAACTCCCTGAGCGAAGCCGGGTACCTCAGCTAGTTTAAAATAAATACTAACGAACCACATTTAATATATTTTCATTTATAATCGGAGAACCAATCTGCAAGGAATAGAAAAATTGTGATATTGATTTGCTGAAACTTACATAGAGGATATGCGGTTTACACTTAACAGCTGTCAGTACTTTAAGTATTTACGCATGACCTGGAATATCGTTTGGAAGGCTTTAAAAGTGAGTGACTACGTAAACAAACGTCAGGGTTGTTTACCCTCTTAAGAATGTGGACTCAAGCAGGTTGTTCGGTATCTGTTCACCCATTGATACTTTCTTCTCCTAAGACCTATCCAATTTCATTGACCTGTTCGAATTTCCGAACCTTTTCGTTCACATTGAGCCCCACAATTTCCCCTATACGTTAAGCTAATACTTTAACTGTATGTAAACATAGGTAATCGGCGATGTTTCCGGAAAAAGAGGAAATACATTCTTAGAAGAGATAGATAGAAATTATTACCACTTTGTGACCACAATATTTCATCAGCCAAGTAAAATTAATTTTAATAAAGTTCTACAAAACTCAATTAAAATTCTCCGCGCTGAACAAAAATCGTCAAATTTAACTCAGATTTCAAAGATTTTAATACATTACGTAACCACAGACGTGTAAGATCATCAAAGTCTTCCCTTCAAATTAGGAGCGCTAAATCACTCGACCTTACAAATCTACATATATATCAAAGCTCCCGTTTCCACACTATGATTCCACTTCAATTGTTTCTCCATTACCTACAAATACTTTCATAATATTACAAAATTCACAAGAAAACTGAACACGATGAAAATAATCACCGACTACAATTAGAACACAGATCAAGACTAAGAAATTGTTAATTTAAAACCCAATGTCGTCAAACAATACACTGAATCTCTATCATAAGTCACCGGATGAAAAGTACATTTAACCATCCGGTGAAAACCGGTATAAGAGTCTTTTCTATGAAGCACAATTATCAACAAGCCGATCCGCCTACGAGCAATTGCGAGGTAACGTACGTATCTCTCGGCGTCGCCGTCGATGACGACGCAAGACGGCGTCGTTAAGGGAACAAGAGGAAGTGTCGCTTAGGTGGATACGAAGCTGCCGTAATTATTTCAAGGCCACTGAACACGCGATCTAGCAAACCCCTCGCATCGGATCATACTGCTCCAGTGATCCTGAGGCGTCGCTAATCTCCGATCACTTTCAGGAAGACATGCAGAGAACCCTTCGTACGTGTTACCTCCGATAATCGCTCATGCAGCAGAGGAGAGGGTGCGCCAGAAGCATTATCCTGATTTACCCACAGAAGTGAGTACCAAGGAAGTGAACTCGGTGCATCAGTTTCGAGGAATTAACGCCTGGAAATGGCGAATCGTCGTGTGGATTT
The DNA here is from genome assembly GCA_910591515.1 of Cerceris rybyensis. Classification (NCBI taxonomy): domain Eukaryota; kingdom Metazoa; phylum Arthropoda; class Insecta; order Hymenoptera; family Crabronidae; genus Cerceris; species Cerceris rybyensis. The sequence goes on from OU342790.1 coordinate 22,849,077, forward strand.
ATTATGTGATCGTGAGATCGATAAAATCGATAGCCGAACGGTAACGATAAGGGAATAGAGATTATTTTCTTTGGTTACCTGTTTTTCACGTTAATTGGATGTTCTCTTCTTTCAGCGAATTAAATGCTATTCTCGGCGGTTGGTTTGATGTTGTTAAAAATACGAAAACAATGACGGGTATTATGTTCGACGTTCAGAATATAATTTCAGAGTTGGATTCGATTACCGATAATTGCTATTAATTGTCTCAAGGAATTTCATCAATTTCTCGCATCTGTCGAACGTCTAACGAAGTTACTAGGACGATTGGGATTATTCTTGAAATTCTGAAGAGTGTCTGAGACGTAGTTATGTATGTCGAGGATCGATTTTTTTTCTAATGGTATCTTTATATAGCTGACAGAATACGGTCTATTTGATTGTTATGATAATTAGTGCTTTGGATTATTTGATCGTTTATGTATCATATGTATGTAAGAAATTTTAATAAATAAAATGCAGGGCGAGATAACGAGTAATTTCATTATAATCTACGTTATGTATATGAATTAACGTCGATCCTCAACCGTGAAACTTTGTTTAAAATATCGCGTGCGCTATTAACTTCTCGAAGAAATTAAACATCGTTAACTTATAAGTCACAAATTACAAGTCCGTACATGCTTGGTTTAGTTTTCACGAGACAGTAATTAAAGGACAAGATTTCTATCTCATCGTTTCACCCAGTGATAATTACACAACTGACCTATTTCTGAAGTAATCCCGTAAAAACAGGAGATTCGTTCGTTTTAACATCGTAAAAATTATTTCTAATTTGCTACAGTCCTCTTAAAACATTTTACATACTGTGCACTGTAAAAGAAAATTATTTTTTCATTTAACTGACCATACAACATTAATATTGTACTGTGAATTCCATATATTTCCCTCCAAAAACCTCCAATATCTCGATAAAATATAACATTACACTTTAATACACTTGAACAGAGGTTAATTATTCAAAGTACAAGATTTAATAAATGCTAAAAATCATATGTCATACGTTGAATTACAATCATACGTCATTTCATTCTTTCCTATTATTCCAAATACCAAACAATAACTGAACTTCATTTATTTATCATTCAATCAAATCAATCATGAAACTCTCACTGTATTCTACTTGCTCAAAATTCCCTAATTATCAAAACTAATAGCAGGTAAATAAAAAAGTCTGAAAACAGCGATATCTTTCTAATCCTATTAACTCGATCAACAGAAAAATAATCCATTAACCTTTGTTCATACAATACAATAAAAATCGTCGACGCGAAATTTTTACACAGGCATGACTGCTCCGCTGGCCACTTCACCACGACGAGAAACGTAGGGGGTGATAGTATGTTCCCTGTCATTGATGCGCGCCAATCACGGAAACCGATACAGGTCGATTGTCAGGGGTGAAATTACGATGACGCAAAAAAAAAAGAGAGAAAAAAAAGGAAGGGAGCTGTCACGGGCTACCACCGCGACAGTCGCATCAAACAAATGACCCGCCTCAATTTGGCACATTCAGCGTGTAGCTTGTTGCGTTTCCATTCATCCCGTGGTACCTCATCATAGCGTCAGGTTATATATCCTTTTATTTCTCTCCTACCCTTTTTCCCTCGTTCTGTCTCTCTATTTTTCCCTCTTCCTCTTTCCTTCTCTTTCTATCCAACTCTGTTTATACGTCACAAGCGCAATAATATTTTCATTCCTTGAACTTCTCGTATGCGTGTGTCCGCCCCGGATACGTGCACACCAGGATGCATATTGCCTCTGGCTATACGTATTCGTAGTCATTATGTACATTCGTACAACACGACACACATTTTCATCCTCTTTCCGTGATCCCCTCTTGGTTATATTCACTTCGGAGACGTATGAGTGAATATTTTCTCCACTTATCCACATCTTACGCTCATCTGTATCAATTGTGCGTATGTCTACGAGGGCACGCAGATTTCTTCCCCTTACGTAACACTTTGTTTGTTTACATTTCCCATAAACGACTCCAGTGAACATTTACCTTTCTCTTTCGTTGCAAATATGTTTTTGATTATACTAGTATCTATGTGAACTTGGTCTGTTTTTTCTTTGCTCCTGCTACTACTTCATTCTCAGGTGTTTTACATATCAGAAGTCATTTTTCCTACTGCATTTATACGTTTATATGTCATCGACATTCATGAAAGTATTAGAAGGCATTTTAAGGTAAACACCTTTCCACGCCTTCGTTTTCTTATGGACATTTGTATAAACCTTTCGTAATGTCTTTATGGATATTTATATTGACGACTACGTTTATGGTGGGAGACGAAGAGAAAAATATAGGAAAATATAGATTTGTGATACTGATAAATGTTTTACCTGTTTTAATGCGATTTTTGTACAAGTTTCTTTTATTAAAGCAAACTTATTCCTCTCAATACTGTACGAATAGACGAGCTGGATGTAATCGATCCACGAAAATATTGAAACAGTGGGTGACATGAAAAAATATTTCACATGAGAGTTGCGGTGGTACAGCGCGACACAATTTTTTTCGTATGCTTCAGTGATTTTTAAAATAAAGCAAATTGTTCTATGAAAATACCCTTAGACTTTTTTTTACGCGATCCCGTAGCTCAAAAACTAGTAGATTAAGCTCACTGAAGATTAATAGGCGATGCCCAGTGTCTCGAAAAATGAATCATCTATCAAAAATAGTTCTTGTTTCGTACAACAGGCTATTCAGTCTTAACACTTAGCCGACCACCAAGAAAAGTAAACAAACTGCATACTATACACCGCGCACATTTCAGCAGTAAGGCAAATTCGTAAGGTAACAATGGGAGATCTCGCCATTCGATTAGCTGTGTTAACACTAAACCTTCCAAGCCGATTAAAATGACCGAATCCTACTTTTTTCTAAAAATTCTCTAAATTGATAGAGGAGGCATGAAGCAAATATTCCACTTCTATCTTATAAAATGTAAATTAATCAATTAATCATCGCTTTCACCTCTTGATTCTTCCTTTCCCAAAGCACTTATTCGGTATATCAAAATTTGAATATATATTGGATTGACAAGAAAGTAATTTCGGTTTCCGCTGAGAGCTACCGTTACACTTGTTCTGAATAACTTCTGACAATGTTATGATTTTTTTCTTCTCACAATTAATAACTGAGACTTTGTGGCATTGCTTAGAAAAAGATTTTGTTTTATTTTGTTTGTAATTGTATGTTTGGGGTGAATTTTAACATGGAATGCAAAAACAAAGATTTTCGACATATTTGACTTTTTATTTATCTTAAAGGCAAAGCTTTATTGGGAAGTGATGTCACAGCCCCCATATAGTCTTGACGAGACACCGTCAGATTGCCATTTATTTAGTTTGCAAATTTTGAATGTAAAACTATCACTAGTGATAATAGCCTAAAATCGCACTTGGTTCAGTTCTTTGCTAATAAAGGCCAGAATTTCTATAAAAGCGGAATCATGAATTTGCCAAAAAGATCGCAAAAGGACATCAAACGGAGCTCCTCGAAAAAAATTCTTTGTTAAGAGAAATTGAATTCCATTTCATACTACAAAACCGAAATTACTTTCATCCCAACCAATATAACGTTGATAATTTTAATGTTAAGATTGTGAACCCTTCTTCATTCATACAATTCTTCACCTAAAAATAACTTAAAATTCTCCACCCCAAAATTAATCAGATACATCAACCAGATCATTTTTTGCTCATGTTAAGTACTTATTCCACTTTATAGAGGTCCTGCCCTTTTACCAAAAACGTAAAACCGATGAAAACAATCATCCTCAGTGATACTGGATTAAGTACGTGACACAGCATAAGCGACAACAATATTTGTCCCCATATAGTATCATGCGTGCATGTACATATATTCACGTCTTTCTGTATACGACTGCATTCACAGATGTCGCGAGGGGGTGCAATATGTGTTTGTTCCACGTTATACGTACGTGGAGTCTCGCGCACCAAAAACACCCAGGCGAAGCACGCTACTCGTTGTCAGCGGCGGTATTGTACACACTTATTTAGCCTGTAAACACTCAGGGGGGTTTGCCAGAGGAGCAACAAGTGCCCACCGGTGTATCCAGTAACTCGGTTCGCACCGTGCGGACACACAATCGCTCCGTAAGCGCATATTCTTCGCGAAGGAAGGTGCGCGGGAACAATGTAGACTTTGTAAGTTTTCAAACGTCGTCTTAGAAAAACATGCATTGAGAAATGCACCGCGAATAGATTAGACATTTTACATATATTGTCAAAGCCTTTGTGGAATTAGAAAGGGATGTCCATATACCAGAGTTTTTGTTTTGTGATGATATTTTTTATATATTTTTTAATTATTATGAATTGGAGTTTTTATAGAATGATTTTCTAAGTTTCTGTATTATTGTTAGTATTTTTATTGGTTTTCTGTATCATGTTGTGGAACTTATTTGCAGCTCGGTTCAAGCGGGACGTCAATTTAGATCGCTGAGGATCATCTTGCTGGAAGGAATACTTTTCAATTATTCATTCAGAGAAACTAGACTGTTGTGCGATAATTATTATTGTAGCAGTTTATTTTATCATTGAAGATGTTTATTGAGAAATTATGGAACGAGGGATAATTTTAGATACGCAACTGTTAACTTTAAACTCAAATTTCATATTAAGTTGTATCAGAAAATATTTCGAGATATTTTGAAAACATCAGTTTTGTTTGGAAAACATGCTGAATGAAAGTTACATACGAATATCCGATACAGTTTGTAAGAAATTTTATTAAAGCCGAATGATCACAGATAAAAATTAGAATACTGAAGTATTGTATCGAACAAGTAATAAAATATAACAACACCTTTTTTTATTACGTCTGTTAAGCTTTTGCGCATATATCTGCACGTGCGTATAATCGCGCACGTGCACACGCGCCTGCCGTTAAACACGCAAAACTGGTCAAAAGAAGAATGCCGTTAAATGCACATGAATTGCCACGAAAGGATCTCCTTCCTAGTCTTGGCAAAAAGCCTCGTTTTACTCTGTAAAGCGGAGAAACGGATGGACGACGACCGACTATACACCGTCCATGCCAACAGGATACTTTTGTGTACCAGAGATACGAAATTTTAGTGGACAAGAGACGATTCTGAACTTTCCACTACTGTCGGAGTTGCTCAAAAAGAATGTATAATACAGAAATCATGGATCTCTGAACGAAACATGACACTGAAGATAAAATTATTACATTCTCGTAAACATACATTAAAAGAAAATAAAGTTAGATAATTCGAATGAACGTTCAGTCCTACGGTGTGCATCATTTCTTTTTATTTTTATTATTTCGAAATTGCGGAATACTGTAGATTGATGTTACGCGAACGGTATTTTCACTGATGCAATATAAAAATACAGCCATAATTAAATCGGCGTGGCTCTCAATATATTGCCTCGTCAAATTCGCGAGCGAGATTAATTGCAATATTTATTGACCACGGAAATAATTTAAATGTTTGCGTACAACTTACATTTCATCCTGTTGCATATCTTCAAATAAAACGGAAACCTTTAGGATAATATTTGCCATTACAGAAAAGTGTATATTCGTGCAAGGGATATTTCGTTTATCGCAATGCCATTAAAAACTAAAATTGCGAACCTCGCTGTGGTCTAAAAGCTCTGGTATACGTTTCCTTTTCATTCTTGGAAGTAAGAGCCCCAATGAAATTCGTTTGAACTAAGTTTAAATTACCCGTTTGCCCCATCTGATCCTCAGCCGCAGCCCTACCTTCACACTAATTGACTTAATTTCTGCACTGATTACGAAGGTTATTTGCAGCTGCTTTAAACGCTACGAAACTGGATTCGTATCTTTTCAAACGATTCAACCGAGTGCGGCAAAATACCAAATTTCTATGATAGAATTACATCCTCGTAAGCTCTCCCTCGTAACTTCTGTTTCATCCCAAAATTCACTAATGATATCAACACTGAAACATGGAAAGAAACTAGTTATAATTTTCCTACAAAAAAAAAGAAAACATTTTCACAAGCCAATTACAATATTTAATTCATAACAGAATTTTTAGAAATGTGAAAGCAAAGTTTAACACTTTGATTGCCATAGGGGTCACCAGTGACCGGCGCTGTTGAATTCAATGAAATTCCCTATAACTTTTAACTTGTAATATTTATGAATTCTCGGACATACTGAATATTTAAATATCGACGTTAAAAAGATAACTTCTGCCGAATATCTATCTATCTTTAAGGTTTCCGTTTTGTAAAGATGTGAAACTAGGTGGCGTTCAACGTGTTTAAAAATGTTCATAATGAAATATCCCAGTACACCATAACACCTGAAAGTATTTCAAGGCCAAGCAAAGATGGTTTTAATCTTCGACAAAAGAATGATAGCCGAGAAAGTTTAAATTACGTTCGAAGGGCCGATGGTATCCAGTTCTTTTCTTCCACAGGAACAATCCTAACTCCGTGCCCATCATTGCCTTCTTTAATTTCTCCAGAATGGAAGACTCACTCCACGAATCTACCCTCTTTTTCGAGCTCACGGAACCAGGCATATCTCTAGAAGTTAACTTTCTTCCTGATTGACGTTCGGTTATTGTCGCATTTGCATAACTCACCCCGTCCGCTTCCACTTTCGACATCTTCTCCTCTGTCGGTAGCACCTCGGGTGCTAACCAACAGACAAGGACGTGAAAGAAGCGGAAGTACCACGGAAGAAGGATACGACGTGAAGGAAGGAAAGGAGGAAGAGGAGGGGCAAGACGCCGACAAAAGAACAGGAGAAGAATGCGGGAACGGTCGACGAGCCGCGTGTCAAATCGAATTTGCCTCATTTGCCCTGAGCGGCGACTCTGCCAGCAAGAGAATCTATTAGAATAATTTTTATGAATCTAATTTTAAATTCCAGCGAACGAAGTTACTTTACTGTCACACTGTCAGCGGCTCTTTATTAAGTGGCCCTCCTTGCAGGCAACCCACGATGCCAGAACTCGCGACCTGTCGCCCATCGGAAAGGAATAATTTAAATAATTTCCCACCTAATTCCTCTGCCCAATGCTTGGCGACTAACGTCGGCTATATCTTGCAACGTGATTGAAAGACGTACGGAAAACGAGATTTTACCGATTACTGCCAGTGAGAGGCCTGTTATATCGTTCGAAACATGATAATGCCAGAAATTGAATAATCTGAGGAACGAAGTAAAGTGTGCAATTAGTAAGCGGTGATTTGAATATTGAATTAAAAAGAGGAATAAGCGGTTATGGAGTTCTTAACGGAAACACGAAATGCATTTGTGGAACGACTTAGAATTGTACTGTCAGATTTCTTTGAAACTCTGAATGTTAAATGCAATAACTGTAATAGCTTTCAAACGAGATATTTTACGTTCAATTATTTTACTCAACTTTTAATCAATTTCGGTATTATATTTCATCACTTTTTGTATTCAGTTTGCTTTTCAATCTTTCAGTAAATTATTTGTTTATGAAAAGTGTATAATTAAATATTTAATTCAGTTCTTGGTCATACATTTCGGGCAATAACAACAGTGAGTGTGATGTTCATGTAATATTATAAAATATTTGCTCGTACTTGCTTACGAAAATTGAAATTGGTCAATTTCATTTTTGAAACGTCAACGATATTTTTATATCACCTATAAATACTTCATTAATTCCAGTTAAAACTCAACCCCGCCAGTAATAAAATATTGCATCAGTAAAAAATATTACATCTACCTAATTATTTCATTTTCCGAACCTCTCTTTTTCCCATTATACATTTTTCTCCATAAGCTGCATTGTTCTCATACATTAAAATACTTTCCATATTACACATTATTAAATACTGCATCTGTCTCTAATTATACATTCAATTAAATGTACACACAACTTATATCCATAGCTATCTTCTTTTTTTCATTTATTTATTTAAAATCGCATCAACCACAATTGAGGGTTATTAGCGATTATACTTTAGGTTCTACAGTTTGTCCCACAGGTTAGTAATTTTTAAAAAGAGTAACAAATTTCGAATCGAAACGGCGTCCTCTAAGTTGTCTTTGAGGGCGGTTTTAACCCTTTGTATTTGAGGACATGCTGGGGTGAACTAGCAACTCGAGACGATTTTGGCTAAATTAGACAAACGTTTTACAGGTACTTTCCACTAAGAATCTTCTTATACTAATTGTAAGACTGCCAATCGAGCCAGATCCACGAAAACAATTGGGATAAGACTACCCTATCGTTTCGGAAACAAACATATCGAGTTCGAGAAGTCAAGAAATGCCAGGGCGTCGTAGTGGCGTCTCTCGATTTCAAAAGGTTAATGCTGACTTTCTGTCCGTTGGTGCTGTATTTTCTACATTGGATGATGATGTGGCTTACTGTAAGCTAGGTTTCACATAATTCACTAGTTGATAGTTTTTCATTGTTAACTCTTTGGGGTCCGAATTATGTTGTTAATTTTGTAGTGAGGTAAATGAAATTAATTTCACATTTTCTATCATTGGTTGTTAACTCTTTTTTAATGGTACCAATAACTATAGGTACTGCTGGATATTTTACTGACGTCACGAAATCATTATTTACTTAATTAGAAACTGGCATTAAATTGTCACGAAAAAAACCAAGTGAAAAACTATGGCGAGTATAGCTCGACATAAGACCGCAAACTGTTAAGGAGGTATTGGCTTGTGAGTCTTGTGTAGTCTATTATGATTCTTAAAATTATAGTATGATTGTCATATCCATCTTTCATAAATGTCCTACCTTACAAATATACCGAAAAGTAATCAAAAATTTTTTTCGGCTGGCGAAAAACATTTCTTTAGAAGAAGAAATCTTTAGAAATCTTAACAGTTTACCGACCGGTAGCCGATTAATCGGCTTTTTGGGCTCAACACTTTGGACTTTTAACTCATTAATTGGTCGCTACTTAATTACTACGCACTTAATAAATTATTATTTTTCATTGCGGTTAACTGTTTCAAAAACTCAGTGAAGAAACTTTGCAATATTTGGAGAGATATTAGTATCAGGGAAGTATTTGCGTGCAAGTGACCGATCAAAAGTGGGTAGGATGTTAAAAAGTACCAGTCGGTAAAGTGTTAAATACTAATCAAGAAAATAATTTCCATAATTTTCTAACACTTTTTGCAGGGGAAAGGTAGTTGTTCGATTCCCTTTTTAAAAAAGCCCTTCGATATTATGTCGAAAAACGTTTCCAATTACATTTTCACTTCTCTAATTTTGATTACTTTTCGGTACCCCTAATACTTAAACCTCTCTCACCTCAAATATTATCAATTTATAGATTTCATTACTTTATTACATCAAATCTTATTCTTTCCATCATTTTTTTTTCTTTAGTTAGAAATCCACGGCTAGGTAAATACAAAGTTAAAATGTTTCTGCCATTTCCTGACTGATTAACAGTAACATGCTCTCATCCCCTTTCAACAAGTACTAATTACAATTAGCAAACGCTCCATATTATCAGATAGTCTCTCTCGAGGGGTCAGAGGGGAGAGGAATTCTCGAGCCGGCGATTCGTGGCATGCCGGGGGCCTCGAAAGAGGAAGAAAAAGTCGCGTCCCCGACGATAAGGCCAACACAATAAGCGAAGCATGGAATTCCACCGGGCAGATGGAGCACCTCAGCGGCCTATATTCGCGGCTTATTTTAGAACTTCACCGAGCGGAGCTTGAGCGTGCACGCGCGCGCGTTAACATTGCACGGACACGCATGCACCGATTACGATTTGCTGGACACTGTGCTACCTGCATGCGCTATAAGTAGAATGCGTAGGGACACACGTGCTGGTATCATCGTGCAACTTCATTGTGTCCCTCAGTCTCGTGGCTCGCGATGCGCATGAGGTACACACATGTAAACCTTGTATCTAGGAATTTTGTAAGCGACATTTCGTAATACTTGGATCTACAAAGTCCGCTCCACTTCTACGATCCATGTTAATGCTTCCGAACGGTCCAGAAATCAAATTTTCGAGATGGAATTGAAAAATTTTCGATTCATGTTACGTTAATCCTTCTGCCGCAATCGAGCGTAGCCTCCGGGCAACAAACCTAATTTTAGCTCGGTTTTCAGCGGTAACATTTTTCGAATTTTTTTTTTACTCCTTCTCTATTTTGTTTTCTCCTCTCTGTAATCCGGATGGTATTTGTATTAATCCGAGGGAAAGTAAACATGCACGGAGATTTATATATGTAATGTTGTAATAGTAGATCTTCGATGAATATATAATGTGTCGTGTATACTGTGAACGAATTATTATATGTCTTTTGGGAAATCAGTAACGATGACTGAACAGAGTGAGAAAATTCGAGAAAAGATTTGATGTACCGATATAACAAGTTTGACGAAAAGAATATTTATTTTCGATCACATTAATCGAGTAATTAATTGATCATTATGAAATCAAAGATTTTAAAGTAATAGAACCTACCGATTAATACTAAATCGTTTTCTTTTACGCAGCTGAGATAGCTGGATAGAAAACTGATAAATAACAGTTATATCTATCATCATCTACAACAATAGCGAGTCACACATTTCTGGTATACTTTATAAGAAGATTAGAAATTCTAATCAGCCCGCACGATGTTCGTGCACGACTGTTCAACATATTCCGATTGGTCGACGACTCATTTGCGATAAACGAATCCACCGCGTTTCGGTCGTAATTGTACGTCTACAACGTTAAATTGCGTGCTCAAATGTGTTTCGATCCCATTTGTTTCTTCTTTTTTTTGCGCGCGCGTCCCGTTGAAAATGTGCGAAACGAAAAAAAAAATCCAACAATACCCAATATTCAACTGCTGAATCCCCCTATAAGCTTAATCCGCGTCTTAATTCCATAACAGGAATAATCGATAATCGCTTTATTTTATCTTTTGAAACACCGCCATAGCGTCGGCGAAACCAGATAAAAACAAAAATATATTGAAAACTCCTGTAATTTGTTTTTCAACGCTTTTCGTGTTAAATAGACCGTGGTAGTTCAGCGTCGCGCATGGCTAGCTATTACTTTTTAACATTATCTTAACAGATTTATATTTCAGAAAATTCACATTTGCCATTTTCTACCGTCGATTATGTTTTAACACCATCAGTCGGATACTCTGATTTTCGCTATATTTCAAACTCCATCTAACAATACATTCCAATATTATTCACTATGGACTCTGTAAAAAAAAGGAAGAGAATTGTACAATACATCAAGTCAAAAATAACTGTCAATCAATTATATCCCACAATTGTAAACAATGATCCGAAACTACTGTAAACCACAGATGAAATCGATACATCGTCAAAGTTCTACCGCAGATTTGATGCTTGTTTTCGCAACGATATCTTAAAATAGCGAATCTATCGAAACGGCTATCGATAAAACTCGTATTCTTAATCAACAAGAGCTTGATCTCGCTCGGTGCACGACCGACTCATCGTTCTACGATTGGTCGATTATGAGAGGACACCCAGTAGATATCGTGCGTGCGCCTTGGCCTACGCACTCTACTTGCGTAATGCTCGTAACACGGCTCCTTGTAGTGCGAGTCTTCGTCAGCCAAGGCGAACTTCAAAGATGTGTGCGTAGATTTTCGCGCGTGTCGGGACGTCCAATGAAACAGGGAGAAACGTGCTGCGTTAGATTACGAGGACAGAAGTATGTACAACTTTCGAAGCACGCGTTATCAGTTTCTTAGCGAACTGATTATCAATCAATGGCAGAAACACTCGCAATGATACGCCAAGAGATAGAAATGTTGTCGATTGAAAGCTCTGGTTCGATAATGTTCTATAGACGTTAAAGTATCTTGAAGGGTTGATTTTTTTATGCTGTTTGAGATACATGAAATTTTAGATAGATTTGAAAGTTGTGGAAGTATGATTTTGAAGAATATTTTATACGTTTTATATTGTATATTTGGGAAAATTTTCGTGAAATTAATAGTGAGAATGGTAGGCATTGAGATAATTGTTTTGAGGGTTGAAGAGTTGAAGCGTGAATACGTGATCATTTCACTTGTACAAATACAGAATTCTCTTTTAAAAGTAGGAAAGATTTGACCAACGATACTCGAATTCTTATTTCGTTCGTACTTGTGAACATTGTTATGCATTCTTAATGCCACGCATATGTGCAAAAATATCGCAATGTCCCTGTAAAAGTGCAAATCTCGATAGTTGAATTTAAACTCAAGGATACCGCTTGGTTTTTACTTCAATTGCAATTCCAATTCGACCGCAAGCGCGTAACGTGATTTTGCGTAAAAGAATTACAATCCGATCGTAACATTATTTTCTAACATACAAGTAAGTTACACCAATCGAAATAAATCCTTTCTTAAATCCTATAATTCTATCTAGAATCTCCGCATCTCAAATCCACGAAAACCAAGTACTCACGATATATTTCACGACTAACGAAATTTCAACGAGGAGCCAAGAAACCTAGATGCCGTGCTATGTCTTTTATTTTTTCCTATTTTTAAGATACCAATGAAATATGGACGATCCTGTTACCAGTCGTATTTCTATCGTCGAAATTAAATCTAAGAATCCGACATCCTGGTAGCTACATTTACGAGATATCACGATACCTCTAAGATCAAAGATCTTTGTGGATACCGATCGAAAAGAAATCGGCAAATTCCACAGAAACTTTTGTTTTCGTCATCGAATCAAGTTTGGTAACTGGAAGTAATACCACCTAATGAATCGCGAAAAGGGACGTTTCTGCGACGACCGGTGTGATACTTTTAATCCAACTCGCGTTGAAAGACCTGTTCGCGCGAGCGAACGCTCGTAACAGCCGCGTTTCTGGGCTCGTGAACTCGCCTCTTAATCGAAAAGTAGGCCAATGTGTGTCGGCCAGCAGCAAGGCACGAAACGTGGTCGCGACGATATTTCGTGTCACCCTTCTTACACGCATCTCGGCGCCACGTCACTTCTATATATTCGGTCACCGTGTACCCACATGAAAACGAGAACTTTCCCGCCAACTATCGGCGCACGACTCGCATCGACGAGGATGACATACTTTATCTTCGACGGGGGTCGTACGAGAGATCACCGGCCAAATTTATTGCTAGCGTCGGGTGACTTTATGAAGGACGAATTAATTGATTATTCCACCAACCGAATCTTTTGTTTCATTCGGGAAAGTAGCTCTGTGTGCTACCTCCGTATTTTTTCTAAGTAACGTCGTTCATATAGACATTTTTCTCACAAACTATATGATCTTTATCGAATCGGTATTGAAAATTTGCATATCAGATGGACGATAGTTGATGATTAAGGGTAATTACGTAATTTAGTAAAAATAAAAACTTGGTACAATTTTAATTGGTTGAATCTAACGTAGATCGAAGAATCTCGTAATCTTGAACATAACGATTTTTCTGATACAATGTGGAATTTCACGGAGGAGACGTTTTGTTTGAGTTCATCGCGATTTTAAAGGGTAAGATGTACCGATGAATTGAGAGTGATGCCACTTTTTGTTAGACAGCGCTCAAATTGAAATAGAGAACGCTATTTAGAGTAAAAATTTAATAGCATAGAAAATCAGGAGATCAATGATTTGGAGGAATTTGAAGAAGTTTGCGTTTTATGGTAATTATTTGATTGAATATTTTTACAGGATTTACTTATAGCTCTTGCTGTACCGTGATATTTTTGTGCGGAATGTTGTTACCGGTCACTTGGAATTTAATAACTGTACGTGAACAAGTGGAATTATTTCTCTAAGAGAAAACTATACGCTTTATCAATAATACTAAAGCCTTTATCACAGTATAACTCAACAAAATTAACTTAAAATCGGGTATTTAAGCTCAACAAGAATGTTTGTAGCGTTTGATTATACCGGCAATGAAGATGAAATTTAAAAAATTCATGATTAGCAGGCTGAAGTGTAAATTGTCTTCCTGTCACCTCTATCTAGTATGTATTGTTCTTTTTAACAGACTACATTAAAGACTCGTGCCATTGTGGAATAACAAGTTTAATTCGACAGAAACACTTCGGTTCGCGCAGTTATTAAAAGAGACAGCGATTATTATCGCTTCGGTTCATGACTGTGACTAATAATATCATCGAATTCCGATTACTGTAATTATAGCCCCTGTCACTTTGTTTTAGCATTAAACTTCTCATCTAATTCGGTGTTACCGATATTATAAGTATGTACAATACAAATTAAAATACACTAAGTATAGCATTACCGTAATAAATATAGTTCGCACTATCTGATTAATGTTATCTTGTAAAATGCTAAGCAGTGCGGTTGCCTCGAGCTGTATACATTGTGTCGCGATAAATGGAACTTCAACGATCTCTTTCCGCGTGTAGATAAGCGGGTGTGAAGACAATTGGCAAGAAATATTATCGATCTTTCATAATCCAAAACCAATTAACGAAAGTACCAAATGAATAATATCGGTCTAATAAAGTGCATAATACTTCAATCAGAATTTTATTCGAATACATTATTTCTGCCTGTAGAAACTCTACAGATGCAAATAAAGAAGATATACTGAGGAGGAAGTCTCTATTAAAATTAAAATCATCAATGACTAATTCAGTGCATTTAAACATATTAGATAAATACAGAAAGAAATAAGTAATAAAGGAGGAATAAAATTCCTCATCGAGGAATTATCGAAAAATCGATCGTATGCTATTAGAAAGATAGTTCAAAAATAAAATCTGGACTTTTCCTTTTCAACTTATACTATAATTTATTCATATATATCGACGATCATCAGATCCAATCTGAATTACTTAAAATCCTACACAGGCCAGACTTGCAAAGTCGTAATTGCAATTAAATCTTCTACTACAAGGTTTTAAATACAATCATTTTTCTTAAATAAATACAAACTATTCACACATAAGTCTAAGTCCATTGGACACATTACGGTCTTTCGAGTTGTACTAACGGTTTCAAGCACGAAGAAAAAACTATGCACTAAGAAAAGTACATTTTTCCTCGTCAAAGCCGTTCAACTTGGCTCATTGGCACGTGTCGAACCTAAGTCCAAATCCTTTGGAGAGTACCGTACCACGTCAGACGGAGCTTTATCGAATCGAAGGACAGCATCCTATTAAATCTCGCGTATGAGAAGTTGCATGAATCAGAAACAGGGTGGGTGACGACGTATCGAAGTGTAGAGGGAGAGGCCATGACAGAGAAGAATATAATGAACGTAGAATACGCGGACACGCGTACGTTGAAACGCAAATGGCGAGGTGTGGAGGCGAGTCGGATAATGAGAATAAACGCCTAACGGTTAAGGACGACTACCCGTAACAACTGGTAGACGCTCGATCTTGAATAATTCATCGAAAACGTACGCTCGATTAGGCAACCCCGCGAGCCCGGTTACCCTCCGCCACGAAGTCACGCCGCCCTTCAATTCTCGACCCTCCTTTCCCGTTGTTTAAGATCGTCATCTTCGCGACGACGACGTTGCTCTTTAAACCGAGGAGCCTCGTTTTATGGTGTAATTATCCGACTTTTGGTTGAAACGAGAGCAAAGTGTTACGATGGAACTGCAACTTTGAGGTTACTAATGTTAGTAACTAATGTTACAACGTTATGGAGGTACTAATGTAGTGTGTTACATGTACAAATATTTTATAATAACGTACAAATAACGTAGGAATTAATTAAATGCCTTATACCGAGAAACTTCGTTTTATGCTGCAATTATCCATCTTTTGGTTAAAACGAGACCAAAGTGTTTCGATGGAACTGCAACTTTGGAGTCGAACGTTACGGGGATGCTAAAGTGGTGCACTAGATGTGAAAGTATGTTAGTATAACGTGCAAGTAACGTAGAAATTATTTAATTATATTAAACTATTCTACCTTGATTAGTAATATTTTAACGTCACATATCAGGAAGGAAGGTACGATGTAATTTTTACCGGAGTATCTGAAAAATGAGAGTGGCCTTGTAAAAAAGTAACACGACAAGATAGACTTATATCGCGACTGAAGTACTCCAATCGAAACGATTACCCCCCATAGAGAGAACGACGTCAGATAGAAACAGATAATCAGTTTTATCTTCTTATCGAGTCTACGATAAAGTGAAAAAAAATGGAAAATTACAATCCAGCGAACTTTCCTTCGCACACTCACAAATGACGATGATACTTGTAAACTTTCCATGCTTCCCTTGGGAATTTTACAAAAAAAAAAGAAAGGAGACCGACAGCATAAAAATATTATCACGTAAAAACTCTTTACTTAATGTTACGAACGATCTCTTTCATGTTCACGGAAATGTTCATAGGTGTTACATAAGCACAGATAGACGCCCATTTATGCAATCTATGTATCTCGCTCTCTCTTCTCTTAATCAAACCTTTTTTTCCAGCACAGACATCACGACATTTCTGTTCACAGGAATGCGTGCCCGGCGGCATTCCTTATTGGCATTACGGAGGAATCGTCGAGGTCGCCTGGTTCGAGTACCACTCCCACAGGCTCGGGAAACAGGTACGGAAGAGGTACGAAGAGAAGAGAACAACTATCGTGGGGACCAGATAGAGAGGAAGCCCACCTTTGTCGACGTATCTATCGTGGAGGAGGTGCTACGGTCATCTGGACATGAGACCAGGAATATGATCGACTGATCGATATGGAGGCTCGACTCGTTACCTATATCATGTTGCAGCGTTACTACAAGTGGGTTAACAGTGCCTCAAATACAAATGGAATCGGACACGGTGCACAAGTTGAGCAAAATTTTTCGCTAGCTGGAAAGATCGAATGTATCTGCTATGGATTTTCAACTGTAGTTTGATATTCTTGTTAATGTTTTCATTGGTAAGATACTAGGATGGTGTTATTTAAACTTTGAAAAAATACTGTCAATTTGGAGTTTGAATGAAACTATTGACTTTGTGAAATTTTTCATATATAATACTTCGTGAAGAGGTCTCGTAAGATGGAGAATTTAAGTTAACTCTATTTTTGAAATGTTTGTAATCAAATATTGTTATATGATGTATTTGTATCCAATTCGTATTTTATCCTGTTCGTTATATTCTCTGTTAATCATTTTTATTTGTATTAATACGAATATAGTTTCCTGTAGAAGATTGGAAGTATTATACGGTCAGATGAAGAAATGCAAAATATAGTATCAGGGAGTATATGCACTAAAAACTTCTTTAAAAATAGTGTTTTCACACAAGCATATGTGTTCGTGCCGCGGATAAGTTTTAACCCTTTGCGCTCCTTGCATTTCTTGCGCATGTTGGTAGTCTACTCCACAGACTTTTAGGCAATATTTTGTAATCATAATACTTTGAAAAAAATGCTGCAGTTTTTAGAAAAATGATTTTCTATTACCGAGAATTAACTCACAAACTTAGTTAACTTCAATGTATCTTAAAGTAAATTCAGATTCAAAATATACAATTTGGTTGACATTTTTTTTTTATAACATAAACGGCAAAAAACCATTTTGATGAAATTTTTGTAGAGGTGTATTAAACATCGATTAATTACTTAAATATTGATTAATAATATAAAATTTATTCA
Source organism: Cerceris rybyensis (assembly GCA_910591515.1). Taxonomy (NCBI): domain Eukaryota; kingdom Metazoa; phylum Arthropoda; class Insecta; order Hymenoptera; family Crabronidae; genus Cerceris; species Cerceris rybyensis. The sequence goes on from OU342790.1 coordinate 22,866,711, forward strand.
TATATTAGGTTAAGTTAATTTAGCAATATAATAATTTAATTCTTATGAACTTTTCTTGTATGATAATTCAAGAAACAGACGCCTACATGTAGACCGGGTTTTCTTGTACATGTATCGCAATAGAAAGTTGTCCTTTTTCTTCCAGCAGCACCAGGAGTTGAATAAACCATACATACATGTTTTGGTCCGTTTAGGGTCACTTCTAATTAGTAATAATTAGAAAATAAAATGTTGCCAGTAGAGCTGGTAGTTGGAGTAGATCGTCTTTACTTGTTATGCCAGCCAGACTGGTAGTTGGAGCGCAAAGGGTTAATAATGATCTGTGTGCGGCATATCCACGTCGATCGTTTACAATACAGAATCGAGAATGCTCTGTAATTTCTTCTGGGTTATGGAAAGTTAATTGGCCATAACCAATAGCACAATTGCATTATAACAGTAGGATACATTCATGTCATTAATGATGGCTATTAGCCTAAGCTACGTAATTCCTGGAATACCAAAGACGGAGAATTATGAATGAAAAGGTCAATGATACAACAATACTAGTAGCTCATAATATTCGAAACAACTAGGGGAAGGAATAAGACAAAGGAATAGAAATGCACGTGATACGCAATTTCATTATTGAACGATGTGAATAAGCAGAATCAGGAGGGAGAGAAAAAAAGAACTATCGCATGGATAAAACCAAAGAAACTACTGCCAGTACATGCATTACAATTGGAACGTTAAAAGTCCGAGGCAATTATCATTTTCAAGTTTTACAGAGGGAGATCGTTTGCTCGTAATCCTTCGAACAAGAACGAGCGCCGATGTCGTTTGATCATTAAAAGAGCACTCGCTACGAGAACTTTCGTCGTACGAAGTAACAATCAAGTTTGACTACCGGTTTATTTCGAAATCACACGGTACATGACTCTAATTGAACGACTTCCTTCGGCGGCTCACGCTAACGGAGAACAGATTTCGGATCTTCTGGCATAACTCGTGGTCGAAAATTCGAAACTACTCTGAAAACGAACAAGCGATTTCTTCCCTCCTGGAAAGTTCGAAGTGAAAATAAAAAAGGCAGAATGGTAGCGCGGTGAAAAAAGAGATAGAGAAACAAAATTATTGGATGGAACGAGTAGAAACGAGCCAGATAGAGAGGGCGATATGCAGAGATAAAGGTAGATAAAGATATAAACGAAAGAAGAGATACACGAAGACAGAGAAGAGACAAAAAGAAAGAGAGAGAGAGAGAGAGATGTAGGTTGAGTGAGAAAGAAAGAAAGAAGAAAAGGTATGGGGATGAAAGGAGAAACGAAGTCGGTAGGTCGAAGTGGCGCGTAGGTGGAGGATACAGAGTAAAAGACGAAGAGGAAGGGGATGCTTGCCTGACAAGGGTGGGTGGCGAGGGACGAAGTCCTCCGGAGCTCTCCTCCACCAACTTTATAATTCTTGCGACGCTTTTGGGGAATGAGATTGTCGGCGTAGGGGTAGGGGTATAAAGGGGAGGTTTAAGGTAGTCCGCTGGCGCCAGTGACGTCTGCCGAATAGCTGCTGACTTCCAGACTCCTGCAGTTTCGGCTAAGTGGTTCCCTTTTGCCCCACTTGAGCGTCTGCACACCTTCCACCCACCCATCGCACCTATCGACGCTGAAGAATCACCGATTTCTATCGATTCATGGAACCGTCGATATACATGCATGTGTGTTACAGAGGCGCGCGATCTTATTCCAACCAGAAGATGACCTCGTGCTTATAATAGCATGGTTTAATGTTCTCCGCCAGATTCGTGAGATGAGTTGTATATTAAGTATACATAATGGAATTTTTTTCCTAAAATATAAATAACTCATGAAACTTCAAAATTTATATTGTAAGGAAATTTCAATGAACTTCGAAATTTCCGATATTGTATAATCGTTGATTCGTACGACGATTTAGCACTAGATTTACGAGCGTGAAATCTGTTACACCGCAAAATCTGAACACATTGACTGTCATGGGGGTCACTGGTAAATGGCGCTATTGAATTGAGGGAAATTTCGTGTATGTTTTGAATTGTAATATTTGGGAATTCTCGGACATAATGAATATTTAAATATCGACGTTAAAAAGATAAAATTCTGCCGAATATCTATCTATCTGTATCTTTAACGTTTCTGCTTGTAGAGATGTAAATTTAAGACAAAAAGGTTCACTTCAGTAGAAAGAAAGAAATACCGATGGCGTTCAAAGTGTTAAATAAGCACTTTATAAATGCAGGGATCAGGCGACAAAGAAGATGACTCTATAAGTTTGGAAGGCATTTTTAAAAAGTTAGAAACCCCTCAATTTGACGGCACAACCTAGTAAACCTAGTATTAAGGAGAATCAAAAATATCGCGTGCAACGGGGTTAATGTACTTAAACGTAAACAAATGTTAAAGTACATATATATCTTCACTTTGGTACTGAGCTGCAAATGGATATGCAGTTTAAAGAAGAAATCAAAACAATGCAAAAGAACATCGATTCGGAACAAACGGAGAACGGCATACATGTTTCATACGCGGAACAAACTGCTGGAGTGCCGGAGGCGTTAATATACCAGGGCGTAACTGAGGGATAGTGTTTTTTTGGCACGTTCACTGCTGAAAAATATTTTTCTGAAAGCTAATATCTATCCGGGCCGATATTCGTCCGTGTAAATAATATCCGCACGTAGGGCAACAAAGTAGACGTTTGCGTTAGCTCAATCTGCCAAAGAGGTTCAGAAAAATGAACCTACAGCCGTTGTATACCGATATACGTATCAACATATTTTTCGAAATAGGAGAGAAACACGTTACAACACTTTACAGTTGCGCACAGTTAACGTCGTGCATTAACACGTTGGCTAACGCAAAGTGAAGTGTTCCGTTTCGGCGAATAATTGAGCTCGTAAGGTCGATAATTAACTTAAAAAATAAGCAGAATATTTTAGCCAAGATGATCATTTTTCCGTTGCGTTATTTTCACGTACTTTTCGATCGATCGATTTTGTAATTCTTTGACTTGCTTCCTTCAAATATAACAATTGGCTTCGAAACAAAATTTCTAACCGAATCGCAATTTATTTCTCGCTATGGATACCGAGAAGTAAGACTCGACGACGTCACAAAAGAACGTAGAGTATTTCGGTATTTTAACACTAGATTTACCAGCGTGAAATCTACTATATTTAAATATGTTAAATATGTTAAATATGTACCTCAAAGCAAGGAAAATTAAGATGTGGAATAGATGATCGATTCGGTAATTTATGTTTTATACGATGGACGAAGAATATTTATTCTACGGCTCTCTCATAAACCCGTAGAATTTTTGGAAAAAATTGTGCACCAGTCATTGTGACTGGTTTGGTAAATCTAGTGTTAATATTCTACAGACGTGCTGCAAATTTTATTCGGAAGTATTATTAACGATCTATATAGTAAGTATGGTGTGTGTACGTCTACACGGTGAGCATATTATTACGTTAAAAGGAAATTTTCATAATGGTTAAAGTTTATCGTACAAGAATTATTATGGAGAAGCGCATGAATGAATGCAAAAATATCCCACGATGTTTTTTGAGTCGCAACGAAACAACAAAGTCCGGACTCAAAGGCACGTTTCGCGATAAAACAGAGGAAGCCTTTAATAGATTTTGCTGCGCAAAAGAATATAATGGAAGTGACATTTCTCGACATAATTCACGGCGCAACATATAATTTTGGAAACTGAATAAGAAAGGGAAAACACGACGCACTGGTATGCTTTTTTTTAAAGCGGCCATCAAATCTGTTTGCAGGAGAACGATTACTCACGGATGAGAAAATCGTGTGTCTCTTATTCGTTACGAAGACCATTTTTATTTCCATTAACGTGCCACAGCGATGAGATGGGAGGATAAAGCTGTAATTATACGGCGCACTTGTGCGTGAGAAAGATTAAAAGGTACCGCGTATAAGAGCGAAGTACCAGATTATTTTAGCCACGTACTTACAAACTGCTAACGGTCAGATGATTTTTCTCTGAAATCCCGTTATCTTTGCATCTATTTCTGTGTGTTAATGCGAAGAAAATAATACAAGATACGTCAAACGTTACATTCTCATTGTGAGCTCTATCGAATCGAACAGTTTTCTTTCTTCTTAATTGTTATCGATTATGAAGATGTTTCCTTGCTATCTTTCATTATTTAGCAGTGTGTGCATTGAAAGAGAGTTAATCCTCTATAATCCGAATTTGTTATGGCATCTGAAGATCACTTTCACTGATAGCACAATTAGAAAATTACAAAACTACAATTTTATGTGATGAATTAAACCTGATTTTTAATCCGTCAGCCTAGAATGGCTTGTGACACTCGTGGTATGGTAAATGGAATAGGCAATTTTCAAATTTAATGAAATCTATAAAATTGTAAATATCAATGAATAGCGGCGTAATAAATTGTATAATATTAATATTACATCAAATTATACTATATATTAAGAATCAGAGATCAATTTTTATTTCATCAATTTAATTCTGAATCATTTCGGATGCAGTCACAAAAGAAGTCGTAGGGCAAGGGGTTAAATATTGAATTTTCAAGAATTTCATGATATTCACGAACTAAATTACAATAATTGTCAAAGTTACAAAAATAACATTGAACTGTAGAATCATAGATATGTCATGCGTTACCTCAAAGTCCCAGGGGTCCATAGAGGGTTAAAATGGTCTCCGAAATGGATACGATGAAGGAAAGAATGAAAATAAATAAAGAATATGCAACAAATCTATGTGCAATCCCCATATAAGTTTCCACTAAAAAGCGGATGAGTTGACTGTAAGCCCCCCTATTTGTCATGATTTTCGGAATTATTCTGCTGCTCGCTTAAAACCGATGCGATTAGCGCGAATCAACTTATTAGCATGCGATATTCGCAAATCAGAATTACAATTGTGAAAATCGCCCACCTACCCTTTCCCTTTTATTTCTCAAATTATAGGTAAAAATATAGTAAATTCACCAATTTTTTCTTGCATGAATTATTTAAGTACACAGAATGCTTATCGCTGAAATTTAAAATAGCATACTCTTATATCTTTTTTAGTAAATAAAAAGTTACCATTAAGAAATATTCACAAGTTTTCATGTTTACCAACATTCAACGGAGTAATTTATGTTTAGACGAAGCAAAACATTTGTATTATAACAAGTTAAACTTACTTTATAAAATTGCAATGTATAATAATAGATTTATCATTTTAAGAAAACTGTTCTTGAGTAAAGAAATTAAAAATATTTCATAAATTTTTCAGAATCGTTATACATCTCGCCACTGTTTACGAAGAGAAAAATCTGTTTTTAATACGTTCAATGTATGAAAACACTGTTGCATGAAGATTTTTTCATGTAACTCGAAGGCTGAAAGAACGTAATTGTTATCGTGCTCAAGTCAATAGCGATTTCGGACAAAACACAGGTGGATATGTACTATATAAATGTGACGGCACGTACGAGATGGTACACAGAGGGAGAACAACGCTGAAACGATTTATTAAATACCATTCGAGTGAGCATTGTTATGACGCCAGTGTGCAAATATTATTTTGCATGTATACCAATCAATGTTATCCGGATCTATCGCGAACCTTCCTCCATTCACGGCCAGTGGCGAAATTTGATCGCACAAGATTGAATATTTCATCGATTCAAACGAAGGGGAATCAGATTCTTCTTGAGCAACGCTTCGCGCCGTTTAATCATATACATTTTTTCTAAATAAAATGGTAAATCAATATTTTTGGAAATATAATTTCTTTTACCTGTACACTTTCCTTTGATCCTATTTATTTCCTATACTATTTGAAATAACCGATTAAGTATATCTATTAATTTTTGCAACTATCTTCGTTCGGCAGAGATTACAAATAAATTTAATAAACTTTTACAGCTGATGTGAAAAATCATTTAACCCTCTGTGGATACTTGTAACTTTGAGGTAACACAAAGAACATCTAACCTTCTATTTTTCAAAGTCAAGTTTTTAACATTGCCAAATATTATAATTTAGTTCTTCAAAATCATAAAATTCCTTGCAATGCAATGTTTAAAAATCAGGTTAAATTCATTATTTAAAATTGTATTTTCATAATTTTTCAATTGTGTTATCGTGACACTAATTGTCAGACACCACAAGAAATTCGGATTATAGAGGATTAAAATGTCAGTTCTTCGACTCAATAAAAGTGAAATTAATTGCAAAACAAAATAGAATTAAGAACATTTGACTTACCGATGAGCTGGCCCTCGGAAGTCCCGCAAAAATTATCTCGTCCGTCTAGTAATGGCGATAACAAAGGCAATGGGGGTGTCGAGGGCAATGGGGTCCACTGCTAGTGAACCCAGGAAGGTGGTGCAGCAGGAGTCGCCGCATTGGTGCTTACATAGACTCCTGCGGGTGCGTTCCCAGCCGTCGTACAGACGACGTTATTCTGAGAAACGGCGCCGTTCGGGCCAACATTTCCGTCACTCACTTGAATCGCAGCCGTTCCCATTACGCCTTGCTGAAAATTGAAGTCTAACGTTCCATCCATTGACAATTCGTGTTTGATCACCTAAAACAGAATTAATCAATTATCAGAAACGGCTTACTAACTCCTTAAAATCTGAGCATATCTTTCCCGTATATCGAATCTTATATTTGCGATGTTTATCGTTTTACTTTATACCATCGAAGCAACTTTAAAATACTAGGGGTGTCGAAAAAAATGTCGTTTGTTTTTTTTTTAAATATATGACGACGTGAAAGAAGGGCTCATTGAATATTTTGAATCGACATATAGAAAATTTTATGAACGAGATATTAAAACTTTGCCAGATTGATGGACAAAGATCATATCAAATCATGGAAATTATATTCTAGGTTAACATTTGAAAATTAAACTCTTATAAGTATTTACATATTTTATTTAAAGAAAAAAAAAACATTCTTTTCCGGTACCCTAATACATGAAATTAAGCGAATGGTTTTTAAATTATTTGATTCTTCTATTTTTTTTTTATATATATTATGTAGGATCGTGAAAAACAAATAGAGGCGCGCGGAAACCCATCCCAAGGTAGCAACTGGGCCTGAGTAGCTTAACGTCGACGATCGCTTGGGTCGGAGCGGAACCACTGCGCTAGCGATCTCTCCCTGCTGACACTTTCTGACAAGTTCTTTTATAGAAGGGCTACTTCGCCCCGATCTCACATATATAAGAGGTACCAAAAAATAATCAAAATTGGAGAAGTAAAAATGTAATTGAAACCGTTCTTCAACAAAAAATTGAAGGATTTTTTTAAAAATGGAATCTAACAACTACCTTTAAGGTGACAAAAAGTGTTAGAAAATCATGGAAATTATTTTGTTGATTAGTATTTAAGATTTCTCTAATAAATAAATATTTTCGCCAGGAAAACAAATTTTGATTACTTTTCGGTACCCCTAATATATTACAAGGAATTCGATATTTTATACGTAAAACTCACTTCTTCGACGTTGCAATCGAATCCGCCATGCAGCGATTCAATGTTGATGTTAAGATCGTCAAGAAGGGTGGAATTGTTAAGAGCACCCATTAACTGTCCCATCATCGTGCTAGGTGAAGGCCCGCAGGGAGTTGGCGTATGGGGTGGGCTTGTTGCAGTGGCACCTGTCGGACCCTGTTGTTGTTGTTGTTGCTGTTGCTGCGACTGACACTGCTGCGTTTGAATCATATACTGAAGAGTTTGCTGTTGGCTGTTTCCCAATGCCGTGGGACTCGGTTCGCTCTGTTGGTACGACGGTGACATTCCAGCCACAGGACTCAGATTCTAATATATTTTAGAACAAGAGATACCATATGAATTAATAAAATACACCATTTAAGTATCTTCTTTCTGAGATATTTTCAAGATAATCATCTTGGTTTAACTGAAACGAAATTGAAGCTATTCTAATAGGATTCTTCTTGCAAAAGAATAATTCATTTGTCTTTTTCTTTGGAATTTTATACTTCTGCAACGAATGCGAAAAACTCGCATAAAAGCGGTGAAATGTAAATTGTCGAATTTGTATTAAGCGAACGATTTATAGAAAAGGTGGAGTTTTGTAAACTATAATGGAAAATCTCTAAATCAGAGTAATCTTGCCTTTCATCCTTTCATGGATACACTCAGGTAAATGCAGCTCTTTGTTCTCTCTTGTATTTCAGGCATTACACGCAGCGTAATGCCTCCTTTCGTTCTATTCACTCACCATCTGACAGGCGCATGGCTGTAAACCATGAATCGGGCATCTTTGCTGATTTGTTGCTTGAGATGTCGGTTGTAAAGCGAACGAGGACGATCCTGCCGAGAAGCTATTGCTTCTCTGATATTGTGTTTCGTAATATGAAGGCGGTGGACCGGTCTGCTGTTGATGACTCGGTGATGTTTGGTACATTTGATAAGACTCCAGTTTCATTACTTCCGCAAGATTACCGGCTAGAGTAGCGTGAAACGAAGACAAACCAATTTTAAATTCACTACTTAAAATAGATTAATTATACTAATTAAAATCTTCATTTAACTTAATAGTGCATATACATAATCTAGTGTATAACACGTTAAACGATAGATCCCCATATGATCAACATGAAATCTATGTTTTACTGGGTTGCAAACGAATTCATAATATTAAGCTTTTTTGCATAAATTTAAGAATTGACTGTACGTGAATAAATCTACAATTTTTGTACTAATTGTGAATGGTGCAAACGATACCAGTGTTGCATTAAGTCAAAGTCTACGGTATGTAAATTAATTTGCAAATTATATAGGTGTCCTATACCAATGTTCTTCAAACTATCTAGATCTGTAGACTGGCAAAAATATGGGAAATATTTCACGAGCCGGTTAATGATTAAGATAATAATTATAAAATTAGACAAGTAAGTTTATAAATAGTAATATAAATAGTATTTCTTTTATTTCATCTAGAATAATAAAAGTAAATTTGTTGCTGATTCTTTGTAAACAAACGTTTGCAAAAGACAAAGTGCCGTATTACGATTCATTCAATTTTTCTGGTTTCGACTCTTAATATGATTAGAAAATCAAAAAGACGACTGACTCTGTGATAACTTTATAACACAAAAATTAGAATTCCTCTACCAATAATATCTAAAATTGTTATAAATATTGCGTTTTATGAAATCTATCTAGCGGCTACATGATTTGACAGAAATTTTCCATTATTCAACACCAATTCACGGATCACTGTTGGAAGAACAATGTCTCTTATACCATGACTCTACGATTGGTTTTGAAAGTATGAATCTTACTAATTCAATTTCTAACACTAGAACTACCGGCGTTAAATTTATTATTTCGAAATACATTAAATACGCGCTTGGAAAAAAATGGGAATTAAGAGGTGGAAAAGATGATAGATTCAATAATTTACATTTTGTGGGATAATATCTACTTTATGACTCTTCTATAAACATGAGGAATTTTTGGAAAATATTGTGTACCAGCAATTTTCACCAGTTTGATAGTTCTAGTGTTAATTCAGTATTAACCCTTTGCGGACGGAGATTTCTTGAATATTGGGAAAGAATCGTTTAATGTCCGATGAAGAACCACTTTTTTTATCGAAAAGTCAAACTGTAATATATAGAAGTTAAAAATTACTATTTGTGTAATAATATATTATCACGGTTATATTTCAATTTTTCAACTATAACCATGTATACATGTACCAACAAACTATAATCAAATTTTTTCTCAGGCCGCATATATGCTCCCGTCGTCCTCAAAGGGTTTATATACGTATGTCTAATTTTGTCAAACTTCTTTAAGCTTTATCCCTTGCCAAATTAATGCACTCCGTTGTGAAAAAAATGAGAAATATAATAATGAGGTGGAAATAGAGGATCACGTACCTAATTGTTCTGGACTGTAAGAAGACGTGTAGGTCGGTGTCCATTCTGGTTTACCGGGGATTGCTGGTATTGGACTTAATCGACCCGAGGACGATGCATTGCTCGATGTACGAGGTCTCGAATGAGAAATATTTGCAATTGTATTTCAAATGTACAAATGAGTGTCCGTTCAATCGAATAAAATATGTATACACGTTCCATGAATATAATATTTATGGTTTTTAATCACGATTTAATTATAATTAGAACACTAAGCCGCGCAAGCTTCTCATCAATATTAATATGATATAATAACGCGTACGATTACTACAATACCACTTAAAACTTTATCTCTCGTCAATCTTACACCGTGTGCGTGTAAACTACCTTCAGTTCACGTAAATGTATTTCGCACAAATGCATCGTAATTAAGTTCAGTTTACGGATTAAAGTGTTCCTATGTCTTAAGAGAATCACGTACAAAATTACACGATATTGTCAAAGTACTAATTCTCCAAAAAATTCTACAAAATGTCCAAAACAATAATCAACACAGCAAAAAAAAACTGTATAAAGTTTCAATGTTGCGATTCTTTAAAAAAATATATATTAAATGATTACATATAAAAAAAAGATATAACTTCGGAAAGAAAACTATAAAGTACATAAAAAAAAAACGTAGTTTTACATAAAAATGTGTACAATTATCAAAACACGAATAAAATATTATATAGAATTATAAAAAAAAGGCAGGATTACATACGGAACTCTGTTAAAACATGTCTCATTCTACGCGAAACCAAATGAAGAACGGTAAAATACTATTTGATGAACACCATCGAAATGAAATTCCACTGACGAAGTTGAAATTCAATTAAGGCAAATATTAACAGGTAAAGCAGAGGACATACCGAAGGTCCGGTGAAAGTTGAAAACTGCTACCAGGTTGAAGAGGACTGTCAGGAAAGAGATCAAGGCCTTCGTTGACGCTACTACTGGGGCTAGGGGTTGCATCAGCTTGAGCTCCGTTTCTTAAAGCCTCGATCTTGTTCCTTGCACGATGACGCTTCTCATGCTTCCCAGACTCCATGGTTATAGCCCTGTACGGCACATATCGGCATGGTACTACTGCACGCCGAATGACCAACAAAATATTGGTACAGAAATAAAACCATTTTTAACTTACCGCCGACGGGAGGACTTTCCAGGTTTTGCGTCTCGATTAATCATCCACCAAGAACTCTTCCCGGTACCTTCGTTCTGAACCCGCATGAAGCGACTGTGCAGAGAAAGATTGTGCCGGATGGAGTTCTGCGAACAAAGAAATCACAGTTGATTAGTTTTGTTCGATAGGTATGGAATTTATTTATATTAGTATTGTTAATACCATTGTTTTTAATTGGAGGTAATTAGAGCTTCGAAGTGGTGTGTATTGTGAGATTAAAGAAAATTTGTTTTTTTCAATTTATGGTATAATAGTTTCGAATGAGCGAAGTGAATGAGTCGAAGGAGATCGTGCCGTGGAAAATTAAACGATCAAAGTGCATCTATTTGGTTTGATTTTTGTATCGCGAAAGAATTGTTTTGCAGCGTATCGATATTAATGTTTTATCGATTGATAACTTTGATCATGCGATGCTGAGTATCGTGTATTTACATCGTATGATAGCGACGAAAGCCTAGAAAATTTTAATGTTATTTTTATGAAGTATATTATTTATAATTACAATTTTCTATTCAATGTAACAGATTACCATGTTGAACGCCACAAGTATTTCGCCAGTTTCGTCATTTCCCCCGGAGTGAATCTCTTCTATTAAAATCACATCTTTATAAAACAGAAACTTTAGAGAAACTGTTAGATAGATGTTCTGGAGGCCTCTATCTTTTTAATGCCAATATTTATGTATTCAATGTGTTAGAAAATTCATAAATATTGTAACTTAAACGTTACATGAAATGTCATTGAAATCAATAGCGCCGGTCGTCGGTGCCCCCCATGGCCGTCAACGTGTTAAAATGTAAGTAGAAAGTAATAAATTACATCTGAAGGAACATCGTGCCATTCCATAGTATTTTGATCTTTCTTGTAGAATTGAAAGCTCTCTTATCCGCACAAGTTTGCAACGCAATTTTTACATTTTGTCCTGCACCATCAGCCATTCAATACTTTCATTTCTTTTTTATTCAATTCGCACATAATAGTGCTTGAAATCCACATGGGTGATTGCATTGTCGGAACAGTTTTATACCATGTACAAAATCGATTGGTAGAGTGAGTCATGAGAGCGACCTTTTATTGTATTCCTCAGATCGAGATGTTCCTCCTGCTTTCTTCATTAGGCAAATTGAATGGACTGCCACGATTCCTCCGCCGAAAATTTTCGGAAAGCTTCTACCCTAATATGAAAGTACGTCGAGAAGCGATAACAATTTCCTTTTGTCTTCATCCCATAGTACTACTACCGCGCACACTAAGGAGCGAACTCTTTTAAGTAAAGCAACATCGTACAGAGGAAATAAAAATTACCTTTTCAAAAGTGATCCTTTGTACCGTGAAGGAAACACAATATAATAGCAATTTTTAAGTAACGCGTGCGCTAGAAAAATCTCAAAATTGTTTCACTCCGCATTATGTTACTACAGCATTCACTGAAAGCTCGAATTCACGAGCGAAATACTAATACCCAGATAGGTTTATTCGCTTTCATGAATTACATTTCATTCGATATTTTCTATCATTAGGCCGGAACAACTGTACACCGTAATAATTCCTTTCTTCGTAAAAAGGACAGAATGCCTGTCACTTTGAATGCACACAACAAAAAGCAAAAGTGCACTATTAAAAAAGATTCTTTTGAAGGTACAGAAGAAAAAAGAAAGCAAGAAAAAATGTATTCAACCCCCAAAATGACAATCCTCTAATTTCAATAAAACGAATCACCCGCTTCAACGGATCTCAATGTTCCGATCGTAGGTTTGAGTAAATCCTAGGGAAATAAATCCCTAAGCCAAAGCGCAGCTCATTACTTTTATTTCAACCGTAGTACTTCCTGCCTTTACTATCGACACTGTTCTTTAAAACTTGACCGATCGTTTCGTCAGACTCGAATGCTTCCATATAGATATATATCGTGGCGAACCGTCATCGAAGAGCTGAAGTATTTATCGATAAGGCGCGCTGTCGCGAGTACCGGTGAGGATGCTTTTACGATCGATTCGCATCGACGATTCCTTTTACCTTTTGCTTCGTGACAGACTCGTAAGGGCTCGCGATGGCGATTCTACCATTCCAGGCATCCAGTCGCGGGCTATACGGCAGGACTTTACAACCCTATCATCTACCCGCCTTTATCGGTGGTATATTTCCAAGATGAAGACATTTTTGGCGCCGCTATTCTGATTTTTAGATCGACTCAGTACCACTGGCTTCGTGGGTGTTCAGGAGACAAAGGGACTGAGTTGGGACATGGCGATGATTCTTCGAAATAAGACGATTGTCTGGTTGGATATAGTATTTCTAAGAGGATTGCCTGACTCGATATTATGTCAGTACCGTACGGATTTAAAGTTATACTTTGATTGTCTTAATGTTATACTTCAATCTTACAGTGGAGGTAAAGAGTTACAGGGTAAAGTAATTGATGCGAGTTCTAAATTATGAGAAATTTTGCCTGTGTGAATACCTCAGGGTTTTGGACGCTTGAAGATATAGGTTCTTAGCATAATCATTAAAATTTATAAATTGGAGTTAACCATTTCAATGGAGATGAATCATATTTTGGTTATAGTTTACAAAGTTTTAAGTCGGTATAATTGAAAGGATAAAATTGAAGGGATATGTGAGTACGATTTGCTTCTTTATGCAAATTTCTTTAACCCTTTCAATACTACCGGTGACTATAGTCTCCCGTCGTTTAACACTGGCTGAGTACTAGTTATAGTCACTATAGTCAGCCGTTAGAGTTTCACTAAAAGAATTAATAAATAGATCGTATTTCAAAATTTGATATTCTTTAAATACCTCAAGTTTTTATTTTTCATGTGTTATATGCATTGCAACTTAAATAAGGAACTAATTATTTATATTACGTCACTAGTCACTAAAAGATATTGGTCCACACCGGAATTATTTCCCATCGTGTTAGGCTCATGGAAAAGCACTCCGTAGCGAATTGCAACATTAAGTTTATGAAAAGTGCATCTCTCCTTTTGACTAGAATTTAATACACTTCTTTCATCTCTCAAATTCTATGAAGCTGTTTAAGATACTCCAAACAATCAATCCAATGTACTTTACATTTTATTACGTGTTTTTTCGAATCAAGATATTTTTACAAACATTAACAGCGCCTGAAAAAAAATTCACAGTTGTCCATGATTGGAGGAAGAAAATGATTGACTTCTCCCTATGGTTCATCTTTTCAAAAAGTATTCTACTAGACTTTCAATATTTTATTATGATGAAAAATGTATCGCTGTTATGTTTTCGCACAAATTACTAAAACTTTCTCGCCACGATTACAATGTTCCTGTTATTACCAAGTCTTGTATTCTCATTATTATCGTTGTAATAAAAAATCTTCGAGTACTACGGTTGCGAATATTTTATAATATTCTGTGCAAATACTGAATGACGAGAAGAAAGGAAAATCAGCGAAAAGAAACGAGTGACAAGACAGAAAAGACGCGCGCAATAACGAGGGAGTGAAATGAAAGAGGAAATACGCGTTATCGAAGCGAACTCTTACTTTGATTAGTACAGTGAGCTGAAAGTATAGTTAAAACTAGTTACAAGTAGATGCGATAGTCGCCAGTCTTTATTATTGCTGTCGAAGCACAGAGACGTCGATATATAATAGCAGTCCTCTAGTTTCATAGAAAAGTCGAAATTGAAACTGGCATCGAACGAGACAACTCAATTTACCATCGAATTGGATAACAGAGAGCTATAAAAGTTATATATTATAGAAATATAAAACTTTATAAAATATACATCTGCCTCTGAAACATCATGCTATTACCCATTGTGCCAATACTAACACAAAATCGAAAACAAAACTTAACAATGCTAACTATAAAAATCCTACTTGCCAAAATGAAAAATCATATTTTAATTTCATCACCAAATTATTAAAAAACAAATATCCTCTAAATAGGACACAAAGTCACTCTATTAATTAAAAACTGTACAACTCACACAAAAATCTCGGAAAAATACAATACTCAAAGAACACCCCCATTACCCAGAATCAGAACCGTAAAACCTACAACCCTTATCTCGCAATCTTCTCTCTATAACGTTAAACCGCTAACATTAGTTTGGTAATTTCAGAATAGATCCTTTTCTTGCATATCGAGACGACACTCACCAAAAAAAAGACGTATTTTGTGCTGCTATGAAATCAAGGAAAGCGCCTTTTATCGGATCTCCTTCATTCCGGTTGTCGAAGCCGGTACACGTGACCACCGATAAACCCCAGCATTTTCGTCAAAAACCGTATAAACTCCGCGGAAACAGCCCTCGTATGCCAGTGAAAAGAACGCGACGAAGATGGCCAGCAAGCCGGGAAGTCGGGGCTGGTTATCTCTCCTCCCGAATGGACTGTATAACGCGCAATTTATGGAGCATATAGTTGTCCTTCTCGTCCTACAGTGGTACGTCCACTATCTTCGCAGGACAACGCGATAAGGCGACTCGAAAATCGGGCGTTTCTTGGACGTAAGTGCGAAGACGGTTCGTTAAAGTACTGGGGCTTGGTAATCTAAGTAGTTTGTTTTAATGGATATACTTTTTGTAAAAACTTACGATCAAGTATTTTAAAATAATGTTAGGACTGATGATTTATATTGAAATTGTTCTAAATATTGGGAAATTCATGTTTTATGAACTGCCCGAGTCGAAATATTGAACCTATTTTCATAGTATTTACTCCTATTTGAACCTAATATGATACTTTTCAATACTAAAAGTCTTATTTTAAACCTGTAACTCCTTCTCAGTAAAATGATACTGCTATTTAGCTATCACCAAAACCTTTATCCACTGAATTGGACCTGTTACTCCTCCTAGGTTAAATAATAATTTTTGTATTCAATATATATTTAACACTTTACCGACCGGTAGCCGATTAATCGGCTTTTCGGGCCCAACACTTTTGGACTTTTTACTTATTAATTGATTGCTATGGCAATTAATAAATTATTATTTATCACTGCGATTAATTCTGTCAAGGACTTATTGTCAGTGAAGAAACATTGCAATTTTCGAAGATACATCAGTATCGGGGAATTATTTGCGGGCAAGAGACCGATCAGAAGTGGGTAGAATGTTAAAAAAATAACGGTCGGTAAGGTGTTAATATCGTATAAAGAACTTTAATTTTTTTTTAATAATTAATTAATAAGAAATGTATACATACATAAATGTAACTAGTGGATAAATACTTCAAAAACAGTCATTTTTTATTTATTCCAGCTCTTTTTAATTAATAGGTAATGAACCATACATTTCACAGTCAAAATTCATATATATACAATTCTTAATGATGGCATCTACACGAATAGCCTTCAAATGGTTACTTTCATGACAGTTAATAAAAAATTTAGAAGTATTAAGTGAGTGATGATTGCCATTCGCAACAAAAACATGATCACATTTAAATTCTTCTATAATAAAATAGTGTTGATGCATGCAGTTACATATCATATAATAACATTAATAACTGGATAGGGTGTAAATCCTCAACGGAGGTTGAAATTGACGTCCTATTTTGCGCCTTAAGATGGCATAAAGGGAAATTTGTGCCACTTTTGGGCGCTAAATAGGATCTTATTTTACATTGACTTTAGACCTATTTTTGTACTTCTGATTCCTCAATGTTGGGTAGTAATAGGTTCAAATGAGGTTCAATATTTCGACTCGGCTGGATTAATGAGCATATTTGAAGTAGGCGGAATCTAATATTTTGTGACATTGTAAGAATTTCTTTCATTAGAGTAGAGAAATATAATGTTTCGTATAGAAAATATTTTTTGATGTATGAAATATGCAAATCATTTGTATCATGGTTTAATACTGCGTTTTATAATATACAATTTTGCAATTGGCTAGATATATCGTGCCTTGACTGTATAAATAATTTATTGTGGCTAAGAATTATTCCAACACAGAGATTTTCTAATGAAGGTAAAATCTATGGCAAAAGGTAAGCTGAATAATTAACAAACGCCGTTGGTGAACTCTGTCACGAATGCTTAAATCTGTAATGCGGACAATCGGACTATAATCGATTTACTTTCTTCGAAGACATACATCGAGTGCATCCAATGGTTTCCCATTTTAGTTTCATATATTCTCTGTTAATGTGTACCATATATTAGGAATTTTATGATATTTCCTCCTCATCGTCCATCTTTCTTTTTCGATACCTTTAAATACCACACTATGAATTTCTAGTAAAAAATAGCTAGTCTTTTTGAAACAGTATTTAGAATCCTCGTTTCTCGATAAAAACGATATTAATTTCAGTGTGCAGGAATTAACTTTGTGATTTCAAAAGGCGTATCTCAAAAAACTGTATCACGCAAGCTAAATAAATATAACTAAATAAACATTCATCAAAATCTGATAAAATATACCGCTGCAGTAATGTCAATATTAAACCAGTCGTAAACAATAATTGCCGTATAATTTAACGTAACGCGCGACAGATAGCCCGTTTCAAATGGAGCGACAGAAAAGTATTACATTTGAAGAAATCCAAGGATTATAAAATATAAACAATTCACTCTATAAACGTGAAGTTGATATTTGATGATTGACATACATCAGGACAATGATAAAAAAAAATGTCACGTACTAGAGGATACCGACAAACACGAACTGCTAGAAACGGAGACTTGTTTTTTATTATTGAATGTTACGGATGTGGTTTGTGTCTTGTCACAGTGTACCTCATCCTTCTAGATGTCTTCTTTACGTGAAGGAAACGGACACTAAAGTTGTGGTCAACGAATATCCCATAGACGCATATTCCGTACGACTAATAAGGATGTGTGACATTCAAATTTCGAAGCTTTAATATAAACGTTGAATTTCGTTAATTTGAAAATGACCAGCAACCAGTAATTACGTTATTCACAAGACCACACTACAAAATCATGTCCTCTATAATGAAACATTCCAAGACCTTAATTAATAACTCGAAAACTCATAGAAAGTTATTATCATATGCATAATGATTAGACTCCGGATGTTTATGCAAATTTCAAATTCAACAAATGCAGTTAAGACAAGAGAACCTATTTAGGGATTTGTTGCACTCGATAAATGTTACAACGAATACTATACTTTGGATATTTCGGATATATTTTTATATTATGTTCGTTTTGTGTATTTTAGCCGTATTCATTTTGTCATAAATGCATAAACATCCGGAGTCTAATGATGATAATTATAGCAAAATACGTAAAGTGATATTGATGCGTATCGGTAGAAAATTATGTACTTATGCATCATCAGTAAAATTCAATGCTTGAACCATTAACATTTAAATAATTAATGAAGCTATGGTCTTGTAAAAAAACTCAACATCCAGTTAAACTCATCCGACAACGACTGAGACATTAACGACATTACAATCCCGATATTAGTACAGTTTTTAGCATCACTTTACGTCGCATGACGTTTATGCTCTCAGGTAATTAGATAGCGGCTGGGAACCGATCGGCCAAGACTGCCAACAAGACCATCCCACCAATCTGCACGAACATCTCGGTACACATTAATTCAATTCCATTGACGAGGTCAATTTCGTAAAAAGCATTTGCCGGACGATCGAAGAAGGATCGAATGTGTACTGCTTCGTAGGCACACACATACAGCCATGGATTCACCGTATACGAAGAAAGTGCATGCTGGTTTTGCACCAACTTACACTATGTCGAATCGCAACGACGAAACGTTCTGCCTTGTACTTCAAAGGGATTGGAGTCATCGCGGAAGCAAACTGTCTCTGCTGATTGGAAATAAATCATGAACTTTCGGGGGTGACCGGATGTGGCTTAGCCAGTTAGATGGCATGCATTCGAAATGTCATTATAAAGTTACCGATGAAACGACCATTGAGTCGACGGAAACTCTGTTCGTCGATGGAGAAAAAAATTAGGACGTCGAAGGGAGAAAAATTGTAATCAGTGAGAAAATGTAATTAGCCGATGCGCAAGTACGGTGAATACATTTAATTCTGAATGGAATTCAAAAATTCAATCAATCAGCTATTCAATTAATATTTTGCTAATATATATTAATTAATATAAATCAAATACATAATCGTATTGCCGGCGGGCACGAAAAAGCAATGCTCACGATTCCACGTACCACAGTGAAATATTAATGCGATTCCCTTTGAGAGGAGAACCGTGCGCAATACATTTCAATTAATACAAATACGTGGCATTGTAACAAAAAAAATTTTTCATTGACACTAATTTTACGAAACTTTGGGGAGAAATGGAAATAAAACTATTCGATCGGTCGTACAAATAGTAAATCGGGAAAGAACCATACAGTTGAAATAAACGATTATCATATCATGACATGAATCGTTATTATAAACGTTATATTAATTCTATTCTGTTCCTCTTTCGGAAAAAAATGTCAAAAAACAATATAGATTTGTTTATGCAGAAGAAGAAAGAAGAAATGCAGAAATACCATATGATCAGTGGCACGTCTTTTACAAAGAAGAGTCTTGGTTAATTCCCTTGAAATCTTTAAAGCCATATAAAACGAATACACTTCTCTTCAGGCATTCAAATTAAAAATCCAGGAAAAAGCAAACTAAGAAAACAAGATACAAAGAAGGAAGTCACAGAACGGTTATGCTGAGAGCGCAAGAGAAAATAGAAGCGAACAAGGGCACGATGAAAGGAGAGTGTGGGGTCGTAGAAATGGGCAAAGAGAAAAGATAGGCAAAAAGAGTAATGGGGCAAGCAGTAGAGGTGGATATGAGAGAGAAAAAGTGAGCCAATTCACTAATCCCTATTTCCGATCGCGTACGTCGATTCGTGTATTTACGTTAACAGCTCCAATCAGTTTCCTCTCCATTTCCTTACTTTCAGATAGCGAGAAAGGGTATTTTCCCGGTTGCGTTCGCCTCGGTTGACTTCTCGCTTTGATCGGACGCTTCGTATTCCACTATCTGCCATCGAGCTTTTTTTCAAAATGTATTTCTATCTTTGAAATTGACGAAGAATTTTGAGCGGAGTATGACTTCAGATCGAAGATTGAAGTTTAAGAACGTTTTCGAGAAAAATTGAACGCCTTGCCTTCATTTTCTTTATGTTCCGTTAAATATAGTTTCTTCAAGATAGCGTAAAATTATTTTGTATTAAGAAAAGTATTTATTCTCTGTTTTACAAAATTACTATTTGTTTTAGCCCTTTGTGGTCCTATGTCGAGCAATACACAACATAGTTTTGCAACTGATTTCATTTTCTGACACTTATCGAAATTCCAATTTCATAATGATTATGTAATATCGCCTAATTATCTGTCAAAATCGATAGATGTTGATATCGTTTAAAAAAATAAATAACTAACGATAGAAAATGTTTTGTAAAATTAATTTTATTGAGCTCACTAGAAAATTAAGAAAATAATTCGGGCCGCAAAGGATTAGTCTCTATTTAACGAATCCAAGAAGAGAAATAATAATTAAAAATGTGGATCGAGTAGTTTTTAATCTACCCAAATAGTTCCACCTAGTTGTCTGTCATAGTTTTACGATAATCCACAATGAAAACTGTGATCTTGAAACGTAGACAGATACCATCCTAGCGAATCAATTAATATTAATATATGGATAACCAACGTCAGCGAGCTGTGCTTCCAATGAAATTCACCGGAAGGTCCACAAATCTCGAAGAAGAGAAATTTCTCGTCCGACCTTCAACGTTGGTCTTCCCCGGCAGATAAAGAAACACTATATTGTAATCTTACGGAAGCTGAAAAATTTGGTGGTGTGCGAGTGCAGTTCTGCGTGTTCCTGGTCCTCTTCTTTGCGGTAATAGATTCCTTTATCGACTCGGCTAGTCTAGACCTTGCTCCGGTCTTTTTATCGCGACTGAAATATCGGCAAATAGAAAAGAGCCGTCCCGATATCCAAGGGGAAAAGTTCAAAAGTTTATCATGACATAGGTGCAGATAATTGATCAAGACTCTCATGCTTTTTTCCGCTTGTTTTCCAACTTTTCTGGTTAGTTAGCAATACTTGTAGACTGACGAGACAATCGTAAGATAATACCAATGGAATTCAACGAAAGGAATAGATTTTCTACTACGTTATTCGATATCTCGAAATCGTGTCGGAAGCGAGTGAATGAAATGCATATTATATAAACTTAAGCTTGAAATTATGAAAAATTGCACGTATAAAGAGAAGAGAGAATACAATTGACAATAACAGCACGGACATAACAAATAAAGAAATGATTACGAAGCAAATTAACGAGATTAATTATATTACGAATCTATTAATGCCGTATTGATACGCGATTGGATATAGTATTGTGTGATTGTTATACTACGTATTCCAACAATAATACGGGTGGTGAAATTAAATTTGAAAATAACAAGACAGCGTACAACGTATGGATATAGAACGCAACGATATCGGCAAGAAGGTTTCGTTTACCGTGACCTTTATTCAATTATATCGTTACGATTGCATAATATCTAAATTGATACCGTTTCGAATAGCCAAGCGATAAGTATGCGGAAAATATTCAAACAACAAAGTAATGAACATTATTTCTTGAAATGGCACAGCGTATACGTTCAATTGAAATAATTATTTTCTGAATTAATGAACGAATCGCCACAGATATGGTGGCACGAAGCGATCGTACATCTTAAAAACGACGTACAGGAGAATTTTTGTCACTTGTATACGATATACGGAAAAAGGATACGGTCAGAAGTGGGAAAGGCTTTCGCTCAAATTAGATCCGGGAGTTCCGGACTGTCGGCGTGCGCCGATTTCCCCACAATTTATACGTGGTAGTATTTTTGCGCAATTTGTGCCGGTTATGAGGACGTGGAAGCGCGATGGTTCCACCATGAAAAATATAGCTCGAATTTATAGCGGAGACCTCCATCCACTTCTCCCTTCTTTCCTCCCCATCACCGACAGAATATCCATTATTCGTCACTGTCCATGGCCTCCAAGTGACTGACCCAGGATAAAATTACGAGTCATTCTTTCGGAAATCATCTTCATCCTCGTCAACGGTACTTTCTCTATGTTTTAATATCTTTATCGAGAAATTTTCACAAAGAATATCCCTACAAACTTGTCGCAAATTGTAATACGGAATCTCTCACTGTCGATTCGATTTGCTTAATGAGAGCGGCAAGTACTTTGCTTGAATTACCTTAAGAACACTTTTATCAGATAAAAATTAGCGGGAAGAAACTTGTCTTTTCCATTGGAAAAACATCTTTTTTCGAACGTATTGCAACTTGCACTGAAACCTGTACGTGGAATCTTGAAAGTACTCATAACAGAAAAGGGCAATTGCGAGCGATTCATTTCTGATATCAACGCATAAGTTCCAATTACAAAAAGGTTCAAGAAGACCACATAGTGTAGAAACTATGGACTTTCGATTCGGCTAGATTTTACTTAAACTGCGTATACAACGATAAAATAGTATACAATTCGTTGTCTTCCTTAGACATCATTTTTGTGTGTAGTATTTCGTATGAGACACAAGGAAAAATGGCGAAGTTAGGAGAATGATAAGAAGGAAGTGAAAAGTACGCGTTGGAGAACGAAAAATGGAGAACTTAACACTTTACCGATCGGTATTATTTAACATCCTACCCACTTCTGATCGGTTACTTGCACGCAAATATTTCCCTGATACTGATATCTCTTCGAAAATTGCAAAGTTTCTTCACCGATTGTGACTCCTTGGCACAGTTAACCGCAATGAAAAAGAATAATTTATTAATTGCCGTAGCGACCAATTAACGAGTTAAAAGTTCAAAAGTGTTGGGCCCGAAAATCCGACTAATCGGCTACCGGTCCATAAAGTGTTAATAATAGGTAAAGAAAAGAAAAATATGGGGTTGTTGGCACAGAGCAACGGACTTCCAATTAGTGGGATCGAATTCAAGTCCTTTGCCATCGTTTCTAGAATACTTTACACATTTACTATATGATATCAATGGTATTGTCTCACTTGCTCGAAATTCACTTAAAATTATGTATCGACGATAGAATCAGCCTTGCATTCCCGATTGGAACAGCCACATAGTTGATTGCTTCTAGAAAACTTGCTGCCAACATTCTAAAATTATCTCAATAATTTAGAAATAGTCCAAACCTATCAATATCTGCCACAATACGACATTAATGATTACTGTTGGCAGAGAAATTAACAGAGAAACAAACAGAAAAACTGAGAAAAGCAAAGGAAGGAAGTTAATACGGAAGTACTAAAAGATTGACCGAGCCTTCCCCTTATCAGAGTCGAATCTGCTATCCGAATACGCTAATAACCGTCATAGTAGCAGATTGTAATTATTCTAATTAACAACAGCCGAAATAATATAGAAAGCAAAAGAGAAAACTATACATCATAGAAGACAAAGAAATAGAATCGGTAAAAAAAAGAATTCGAAGTTTGCAAAGTAACTCGAAGATCGAGTTTGGACATCCTCTTCGTAGTTTTCCTTCGGTTTCCTGTCCCCCTTTCAGCCCTTTAACGTGCCTCACACCCCCTTCAGAAATCCCTTAGGTTAGGTTGGGAGCAGTGATAATTCACGCGAAGGCATGATGGATGCCCTCGACGCCCACACGGCGTCGCGACGCCTGGGCCAACGTCGAATCTTCCTAACGGTTACGAACGAGCCACGCTCTCTAGGTCTCTTCGACCGCCAAGCAAATCTTTGAGATCAGAGGCCAAGCAGTCGGTGTCTCAGGAACCTTTGGCAAGGTTAATTGTCCGTGGAGGAAAAATCATGAAGACGGCAGCATTGCGTTCCAGTTCTCTGCTCGTCAGTTAACTTCTTGGCGACGTAACCGAGGCGCGGCCCGTGTTGTAACTGAGTTGATAAATTAGGGTATTTGGAACGAACTTAATGCAAGACAAACTCTCGCGCATTGCCATATACGAGTTCAATATTGCTAATATCGAATGCACCCGGGCGCTGACATAGGTATGATGTTGCCTTGAAAATTTACCGTGTACCGTTGCTACCGAAATTAATGATCCTAATAACTCCTAATTGGACAAATTCCTGTCGAGGATATCTGATGGTAATTAGTTTGAATATATTAAGCTGCAATACTTTGTGTAACGATACGGTCGAATGGATAACACAGCGATTGAATATTATTATAAAATCCATGCTTTTCGGTTACGTCGTAAGAAAAATTTTCGATATAATCTTCCTCCAAGTGGATTTAAGAAGTTCTTAGAATAAATGTAATTAACGGAATACCTTTTCTCGGTGGATTCAGCTAATTATCTTACGAGTGGCTAATCGATGTTCATACATATGTATAACGGAATCTCGCATCTGAAATTTTCTTTTGCATTAGATAAACGTATCGTTTATCGTCGGCAATGATAATCGTATGAAAAAACCATTACGTTTACACATGTCGCGAATAATGTAGATACCTTTGATTCTATGCATCGAGAATACTTGCACGGCCACATACCGTAAAATCGATTTGAACGGAGGATCCCTTTTAATTAAAGCCTCCAAGTTAACAGGAGAGATTCAATGCCGAGAAATCGGATTGATCATTTGAGGAGAGATTATAAGGCTTGACGTAGGGATTAATTATCTGAGTATCGGTACATACAACGAAGACAATGATCTTCGCAAGTCAAGATATAATTATTTACTTCCAATTATTATATAAATAATGCATTCGCAAAGCTATTCCTTTTATTTTAACATTTGGGGCGTTTGATTGCATCGTGTAAGTCTATTTTGAGATTTAATTCTTGTACCTCAACTTAAGCTGTTGGAAAGCGGTGTTTGGAATCATTTTTCACAGTTACTTCATTTTTTCACATTATTTTTAACACTAGCGCTACCAGCGTTAAATCTATTCTATTTCAATACATTATATAAATATGTTAGAAAACGAGAAATCGAAAGGTGGAGGAGATGATTAATTCAGTAATTGATATCCTATTAAAAAGAATTTAGAAAAAATGAGGAACGCATCATTTCATCATTTAAAAAGAAGTACTTACGGACACTCTAGGGTTTTCTACTTTCCATTCACAAAGAGAAATTAAAATTACATCAAAGCACACGATATCTCCTTAGATTTATCCAAGGTATAAAGAATCTAGAAAAATTCATGCGACGGACATCGTGCTAATAAGAAATATTGGTATCACTCATTTATCTTACATAGACAATAAATTAAAATCAAACAAGATTTCCAACTGTGCGTCCTTTTTTTATCCATAAATGATTCTATTAAATTTCATCAGTTAGACGTGTTCAACCCCATCAACGTTTATAATCAACCTTCTTACCAGACCTAACCCAGACTTTAAACGTAACTAGAGAGTCATGAATTTTCTTAATACTATCGAAATTTATTTTCAGAATAAAATGCAACGTAAGATCCGGAGGATCGAATGTAAACGTTGAATTTGTTCCAGATCACATTACCGGCTTCGTCGCAACGGCAACGAAGAAATTCAGCTTATCGGTCCCGTTCCCGATCGGATTCTTTTTACCGCGACACGCAATAGCGATAACAATTAACTGCCAGTAAAAACAATGGATTATAAGACTATACATACGCAATAACGCTAACTAATACAATTACACTCGACATTACTCGAGTAAGCGCGATCAAGTAGCTCGTTCGGATACTTGAATAACTGTACGGCAAAACGAGCCACGAGACCCTGACACCATTGATAAGGATTCCTCTTCTCGGCCTGATCTTTTCGCTGCTCTTGGATCACCGCTCGTTGCAGGGAATTTCATTCCAGGGAAGATACCGAGTGAAAATTATGTCAACCGCGAGATACGTACGAGCTCTTTTCTGCGAGAGATTTCACAGTTGCGCGCATTCTAATGCCTTTTGTTTAAAACCTGGTACAAATGAACAGAGAACAGGAAATATTCTTTTGAGAAAAATTTGGAATTACGTAATAGAGAAATATTTGGAATGAAGAATCTGGTAGATTGTTAGCAAGTCTAGATAAGTTTTTCATTATGAAAAAATCAGAATAATTATAAGTTAGTAAGTAAAGCCTGAGGATTTTTGTAATATATGTGAACACAGTATAAACACTCAGTGAGAGGATGAAATTGAAGAAAAATATCAAAGAAGAAAACAATAAACGATACTTGCTTAGTATCGTAACTTAAATTACTTTATAATTCACCATCCCATTACCGAGAATAACTTTTAATTTCCACAGTATTTCTCTAACAGGACGGTTCACCTTTAAACGCTATTCTGTTAAAAGTTAAGTCAAAAAATAATTCAACAAAAAACCCCATTGCACGGGTGAAATGACAGGCGAGAAGGGTACCCCGAAATTTCCGTTTTTCTCACGAATCTCAAGAAGCAGATTACACGAGTCACGGG
Organism: Cerceris rybyensis; assembly: GCA_910591515.1. NCBI lineage: Eukaryota > Metazoa > Arthropoda > Insecta > Hymenoptera > Crabronidae > Cerceris > Cerceris rybyensis. The sequence goes on from OU342790.1 coordinate 22,893,275, forward strand.
CAACGATAAGTACGAAGGCGCGACTCATTAATTGTCCCGGCGAAAGAAAACACGGAAGAGCGCTAATTGATCGTTTAAGTGGGTACCTAAGCTGTGGACGAGAGAGGAAAAACGCTTATGTCGACGAACAGCCGATTTAGTGTTTTCGCGATAAGCGTCGGGGATCGCCTGCGTAAAAATAGATCGTCCACTACAAAGGGGAGACCTTTATCGTGACTACGATAGGGCGAGTTTACGGACTAGTTGTGTGCAATAAAGGGACCACGTCTTACGAAAGGAATGAGCGGAGCACCGCTAAAAGCGACGGGAAAAAAGTTCCGTTAGACAGTTTTCAACCAAGCCGCTGAGTGTATAATGAGAAAATAGAAAATCGAGTAACGAACCTGATATCTAGCCGGCTGAAAGAGGAGACGTATGCCCTGGTCAACTCGAACAACGATGATGAAAATTCTTGAACACAGTCACAGGTATAACATTTTTTGGAATTCACAAAATTGTTGACATACCCCGTATGTAAGATAATGCTGTACTAATTTTTAAACTGCATAAATTTGTCAATATTTAACATATGCAATATTCAATGCAATAAAAGATAGATTACGAAAGGATTCAAAGAACGGCAGCCGTTTTTCGTATGAAATATAAGATATATTGGATTTTGTTGTAATTTTACGAATAATTTCCATTTTGCAAAAACTAAGAATACTTCTTTGTACATTACATTATATAATATTTCAAGTGTGTAGAAAGTAATGTTGGAATAAATATCCAAAATTTATTCTAAACACATTTTTTTCTGGTTGCCGAATGATCATTTTTCAAATGGATCCCATCACTCGAATTGCTAATCTCAGTGATCGATCAATAAAGCCTCCTATCCTAGAATTTGGAAGTGTCGTGGAGGGCCGGCAAAAAAACGTGTTACTTATCCGAAAAATACCTGGTCAAAAAAAAAGGCATTCAAAAAAGGTAATAACGAGCAGGGTGAAGGTAATAAAAAAAAGGAGAAAAATCCTTGAGATCGAAAAACTACGAGAGAGGGGTTCGGTGCAATCAATCAAATAAAACTTGTCTACCAGCAGGAGACGAGAAATCGACATTATGTCCTTTTTCCTAGAAGATGCGGAGAGTCTTTTCAAGGCAGGGGTGCGCGAGCTTACTTCCTTATGACCTTCTTTCTTTTTCAATCATAAAAAACGTCCTCGTTTACGAGATGACCGGGGATACTCGCTTGAGATTAGATATCCTCAAGGATTCCTGAGATGCGCCGAGACTTGCGCGGAGGATCGTGGCAATACTCGCAAGATATGACATTATTTTATAAAAATTGACAATCAGTTTCTAAAGCAACTAGCGTACTATTAGTGGAAGTCATGATACCAACAATTGGTTGCAATTAAAACGATCCTCTAGCACTTATGAACCCCGTTCTTTGATTGCTCTTTCATCACATCTTTGAAAGAAACCCAAACGAAGAAACGTTCAATATTCCGTAACAAAACGCCCATAAAATACAAGAAAATTTCCTAAACTCTACCAATACCGTGCTCCAACAATTAATAAAACCACCATGTTTCATAACTCAGCGAAACAACGACCAGAAAAATGGCAGGCCAAGCACAAAATGGAGGACGCGAACTCGACAAAGAATTCGGTGATGTCAATTACTTAACATAATCCCGATTCCCGAGGACAAGCAGCAAGAAACGAACGGAGACCCAGGAACTTCGTTAAGCTACGAAACACCCGCGTAAGAAGAAAAATTGCTGGACACGTCGAGTGGCTGTAAGAAGATCCGGCGCAAGAAATTAACAGGAAACGGAGGAACATTATTATCGTCACGAGGCTCCACGATCCAACCTCGGTCCTCTTCTACCCACATTCTTCCGTACAACCCCGGCGATTCAATCTGATAAATATCGATCGGCCGGCCAGCCTTGAGATTCCATTTAATAATAATAACGGGAACTCGTACGAACGACTCGAAGGAGGTGGCGGACGGGGGATAGGTGGATAGGAGATGGAGAACGCAGAGGGAAAAACGGAGACAGCCAGAGGGCAGAGAAAGAGCGGAAGGTCGGGGATAGGAAAAAGAGGAAGACGGAGGACAGAGCTCCCAAGTTTTATTTCCACACATTAGCATAATAATTGCACGACTCCGTGGATAGCCTTAGAGAGAAGGTTTGTATGGCGCTAGCGAACTCGGCATACGAATACAGTAAGGGGGAAGAAGAAAGCTTAGAAATAGAGAAGACGAGCTGATCGGTGTCCCGGAGACGGATATGTCCAAGTTTTCGGACGGTTTCTGCCGAAGATATCGAGGCCGACTCTTTTTCGGGGACGAAACGTAAAAGAAGGTTACGGCATGGAATTTCGCCGGCTAACCCACTTGCCTGTTGAAACGGAGGCTATCCCGGAAAGTCGTTGCATTTATCGCCCGGGACTTGATTCACTGTGCCATTCGCAATGATGGAAGACGTCCTCTCCCATTCTCCGCGTTCGAACACGGTGAACATTGTGTAATTAATGATAAGGTATCAGTTCGTTGATAACGGTGCAGTATTTATCTCCGGATTAATGGAATATTACTGTTAAAAAGAATTAATCGCATTTAAGGCGGCACCGGTGGCGTGCGATTTCGTGCGTGAGATTTTCATATCGCAATTGTGAAATACATGCAGCATCGTGGTATTTTTACGAGCAGCATTGGAGATTAAGATTCCAATTAAAAATTTAATAGATACCAATTGAAGCTGAGCTTCGGCTATTGAGAACGTCCGTTGGGGCTCGGGGGCATTTGATTAAATATTTACCAAAGTAGACGACTTATTGTATGAAAGTAATTCATGAAAGATGCGAGAAGTGCAAGGGCTTCGTTTGTAATAAGATTCATATTTTTCTAGATAAAATCAAATATGGAAGAATTTTGGTGGCATTAATTATTACAAAAATATTCGTCAAACAAAATATTTTCATAGCTTTCGATTTAATGGTCGTACGACGAAGAAAAATTCAAAGACAACACCGAATCGGTGTCGTAAAATCGCTGCAAAGGAGTGAAATCGGTGTAACACAAATCTTCGATTGAAACCATTAAACGTTATCTGCGAAACGTTATTCTATATAAAATTCAGCAAACAGATTCAAAGTTTCCGGCTGAAATCGAACTGCATTAAAAATCTGCAAATTTTCGTTACTCGCGCGATAGTTTCAAGTCAGATTTCTGCGCGACGTTAAATTCGGATCGTAAAAACATTGTAAAGACAAAAGGACGAACTCGATAAGAGAGACGTACGATATTCCATCGCAGAGCTCATCGAACGATCATAATAACAGCGAGAAGATAATTCGAGCCGGGTCTAACTAAAACTAAACTTCTGAAACGTAATCGAACTTGATGAAAATTTTTCAAATTCCTTTTCCCTAGCCCCGGTACTAGTTCCTCGATATCCACGGACGATGATAGCCAGGAAAGGAATAGAACGAGCAGCCCAGCTGCGCATTCGCATCCGCGGAATATGCGGAAATGTTCCCAGCGCGACGGAAATTCACGATTTGTAAGCCACTTGGACTTTCGAGCATCCGAAACGATACTTCATCCACCCTCTCCCTACGGAGACCCCTCCGTGCAACCCCTGTACTCCACTTCGCTTCTTACGAGCCGGCCAAGTGACTCGGGCAGGGATTTACTAGGGAAATTTCCCGAGGAACGAGATGTGGTAATGCTCGCAAAATAAGAGCCACTTCGAGAGCGCTTTCCGGGACACTCGCGGTGCACTAACACGAATTAAGTGAGTACCGGAACGACCCGGAATACATGTTCGATCGAAACGAATTTTTCTCTCGATCTACGTACCACTAAGTTCCTAGGACAGAAGTAGAGGTAGTACATTTTCATCCGTCTACACTTTTATTACATCTCGGTGATATATAGGTTCCGTGAGAATTGATATGAATTGTGGAATATAAAAATTAGAAATAACGTGAAGAATTAACCGCTTGCCGTGCCATTTCTTTTGTGATTCAATGTGCAATAACTCTGAATTAATTACTAAAATAACAATCTAGCCCCTAATTTCGGATATAGTAAAGGACTTAACGTAACATTGAATAGCATAGAATTAAGTTTATTTTATCAGGACCAATTGATATTTTTGATAAAATAATTTTTGAATCACTTCGAAATTGACGTTTATTGCGTCACGAGTAGCACTCGTTATTGTACGGCAAGGGGTTAATTTAATCGCTTTTTACCTTGGTAATTATACGTACTGTTATGACTTTTGTTTGCAAGTATTACAGTCTTATTTGGTCATTACTATGGTAATGTTGAGCACGTTGAATGCCCAGGGGTGACCGGTGACCGGCTCAATTGAATTCAATGAAATTTTGCTTGACTTTTAAATTGTAATAAATACGAATCTCCTAATGTATTCAATTTCTAAATATTGGTATTAACCCTTTGCGCTCCGAATTGTTTTACTAACTATCAGTCAAATAAACAAATGTAGTCTCTGAAAATTGTCTTCTGATAATCCTTCATTTTTACATTATAATAAAAAAATTTGTAATTACCGTGGGATATTTATGTTAAGATGCAAAATTGTTGTTGATTTTGAAAAGCCAATAATTAATAGATAACACATTAAGTATCACAGGAAGCTGTGTCGAGTGTAGCTCGACATAGGAGTGCAAAGGGTTAATAATTTAAAGATCTGCTGACTATACATCTATTTGTGTCTTTAAAGTTTCTGATTTGTAAAGATATGATTCTAATAGAAAAAGTTTGACTTCAGTAAACGTGATGAAACTAACGAGTTAATTGTAGATATTCTAGAATATTCTAGAACACTTCCACATTGGACCTTCGGTCATAACAATATACCACAACAACACCAAATTCCCTTCAAATTGTTTTTTAATATTATACCATTACCCAATTAAAAATCAACTAATAATGATTTTCCATCAACAAGCTCTGTTTAATTCCGATTCTTAAAATGTATCCCAACCAGAGTAAAAAATTCTTTGAATGCTTCATCGCAAATCTTAAAGGTCATCACCGAAGCGAAGGTATCAAGCGGAGGGAAGATTCAAAATCGCGAAATGCAATGGTGCAGGGTGCATTCGGAAGGGGTGGTAGATAGGAAAAGGAAGATAGGAAAAGAGAAGGGGCGAAGAAGAAGGGGACGCAAGCGGAAGATGGAAGTTTCGAAGGTGCAGGAAGGTGGTCGTAGGGGTGAGCTCGCAGACTGGTAGGTGAGCGTCGAGTCGAGTCGAGGGAAGAAAAATGATCCATTAATCTGAAACCCAAAGTCTGGCGGCGCCGGGCGTCGCGGCGGCGGCGGCATTGGCGGCGGCAGCGTCGACACGGGCGGCTGTGCAGTGGTGGTTCCGACGCTCACGCGCAGACCAACTATACTATTCGTACTACCCTCGACCCCTTCATCCTCCGTTCAACTTCCCCCGACTCTTTGCCCACCCTCGACGTTCTTTTCGACCCCTTCGAACAGTGATCGTCAACCTTTTCGGTTACATTTCTTCCCCCCTAACGAGTGCCACTTCGTTCCTCTTGCAAAGAAGTCATTTCAATGATCACTTATGTAAGTGCAATTGACATGGAATTGATAGGTTGTATTTGTAAATGTGGAATATATTGTTAACGAATAGTTACCGATAATATTTGAGCGCGGGCGTGGAGAATTTGATGGGAAGAGCGTCGACTCTTATCCCAATAACCTTTTTCGTCGATACTTCACCTACCAAGTATTCGACACTGGTGAAACGATATATCAAATGCTCTTGCAAGATACCAGAAACAAAATTTAATTTTTAACAGTCCACAAAAAGGGAATATTAACCCTTTGTACTACCATTTGTTACTTGACTGCCTCCTCTATAATCAAGAATTTAATTAGTAAAATAAAATTTGATCAGTGATTCTTGATATGTCGTATAATTTAACACAATATGTATTAATGTTAGAGAAATAATGTTATCGCGTCGGGTCTCATTAATATTTTCAATTTAATAGATTTTCGAAAACTTGAACATATCCTAATTCATTTACCTGATCACGAGAGTCACTTGTTATTGTAGGGCAAGAGGCTTATAAGCTATACTCATATAACATTAAATTTCAAGTGGCATTGTATGTGCAATTACCAATGACAATAATTGAAAATCCGTAGTCTTCCCCTATAGAAAAACAAAATTACAAAATACCAGCTCCCCCCAAACTACATAGTTTACCGAACAAAAATGAGGGATGTCTAATATTCCATATTCTCGGTATTAAGTAGTTCAGTCAGGGTTATAATTTCTCTCCAAGACAATCTTTTCCATTATTCTTAAATTAACAATAGCAATCACAGAGTTTTATCCTGTACAGATATGCAGGAATCGGTATGTGCGTTCACCAGTATTCCCACGTATCACACCGGACGAAGTCCGGTTGACAAACTCTGTCTTAGTTTAAATCCTACGTACGTAAGAGTCTCATGTGTGCACACGTAAAAGAGTCAAATTCAGCCGGAACGTACGACGGAATAAGAGGTAGTCTCATGGTCTCCGCAAAGTCGAAGGGTGGAGGTGGAGAACGAGGATGACGGGGAAGAAGAGAAGAAGGAGAGAACGGATAAAAGATCGAAACCCGGCCGTCCCGAGGTGTTGGGACGAGAGACGACCGGCGGCCACATTTGAATCCCAAATTCGGCGGGACCATACCGCCCGTGATTAAAGAGTTCGGCGTCGTCGTCGATTGGTAACTGTGGCCTGGAATCGCATGTCCTTTTCTTGGCTCGGTCGAGCTGCTCGATACTTTCTTATTGGGTATTTAAAACTCACGCGTTAATGAAGCGGAGATTCTTCTGTGTCGCTGTTGACCGCATTTTAACTTTAATTTAAAAAAAAAAGTTGTAGAGAAAAATGGAGAGGGTTTATTATTTTGTAATTTCATGTTTAGATGTCTTCATTCGATTCGTGCTATGTAAAATTTACGATAGAATTATGGGGGGCTGACAGCTTGATAAAATATCATTTAAGTTTAATGTATTTTATATATGCGTTTATGAAGTTATTCAGTGAATTTAAAAAAAAAAATAGTATTCAAGTTACGAAGAGAATACTATGAATTTGGAATTGGTGGAAAATAATATCTAAAATAAATGAAATTAATATATAGTATTATTACGTCGGTTGAAAAGATTAAATAATGTCAGCAGCATCGGCGCTTCTGTCTTTCATGGTCTTAGAAACGTCACAGAAATAGAATTGCGAGTCGAACACTGAATGAGTGAAATGTACAATTAATGCATCCTGCTTCAGTGACGCGAGAAATTTTATCAGCTATAAATAAGAACCAAGATTCCACTTTGCCCTTTTTAGTTTGATTCGCTCATAACCGCGAAATAAAGGACACGAGTGTGCCAATCATCGAATGAATTACATTAAAATTAGACGAAAAAGGTCGAGGGACTCGTTTACAAGAATACCACGAAGAAAATCAGCCAGAATCTCGACGGTTTCACTGTCAAACTTCACGACTACCCTTAGGAAGAATAAAATCACGCGATTAATAGAGCGTGCACAAAAGGAAGCTTGAGGAGGCACGTTCAGTGAGACAGAAAAGAGAGAAAAACGTCGAAACTGAAAGTTCGATCTGGAGCTCGCAGTTGATATCAGAAAGACGAAAAGTTTCGCTCTCATCGAGCTTTTTTTCCCCAAGTTTCCGGACGTTCGACGAGAGGGTGTGGGTCGGGCGTTTCGCTAGGTTCTTTTTGTCGACGATGCTCCTCTCGCCGGCCATAAACGGTCGAGCTCGTAATTTAAAATAAAGGAAGCATAACCGTGCATCTTAAACTCCGTGCTGCCGCCACGGACTCTCCGCAAAGCAAGAGGAAAAGAGTGGAGACGAAGCCGCAAAAACCGAAGGGTGGAAGGGCGGAAAGAGAAAGAACGACTGGTTGAACTATTAGTGGCACGCCATTACCCCACGATGCATTCATAACAGCTACGCCATCGCTCTCTCCCTTGGATATCTCGTGACTTGACTTCGTCGATCTTATTGTGCTTCCCTTAAGAACGAAGGAGATGGGCGAAAAACCGCGAAAGGGTGGAACCCTTGAAGCGCTTGGACTCTTTTTAATGTTCGATTCATTGATGGCCATGTATTCGCGGTTTTGCGATAATAGACAAGTGCTAATATAGATTCACTGATAATAAAAAAATTTTATTTTTAATAAAAACAAATTCCCTAATATCCGAATTGGAGAAAGGATTAGATTAGATGGAAACCTTTTCGATGTAATGAAGACTTTTCAAATTTGGAGATAAATAAATTGTGCAAATACTTTTGCAACAAAAACTTGATCGTGATGTAGGAATTTTTGCATGATAAACAAAATTAAACATATAATTTCGAAATACAAAATAACTACTAACTAACAAGATACCTTTTTTTACAAAAATATGAATTTCAAATCCCTCAGTGATCAAAGTTAATAATCTCTCCTTCGCAATAGTACTTCGATACCTAAAATATTAGTTCAAAGTAAACTTCATCATGAAATTGCCATCCACTCTCTACTCGAATATCCGAAAACGGTATATCTATTTCATAAAAACATACTAACACGCGATTCAATCACCGTCGCATACATCTTGCTTCACAAACCCAGAAAGTCTAATCATTTTTTAATTGACAAATTGAAAGTTACGTATTATTAACTCATTCCAACGCTGATTATGGAACGATAGTCGTGTGAACAATGGAAGTATCATGAAACTCTTATACATCCAACGAAATATTTTCCTTCGTCAAGCAGATGCACAATTCCTCCTTAAAACTCTGCGCAGAACTACGAATGAGACACGCGGCCTAAAGCACCTTGAACGCATCGACCAAAAGGGCTATCAGGTGCAAATCAGTGGTGACTACTTTTGCAATATTCTCACGACTGAAATCACGGCCAATTGATCTTCAATTTTCCCTACTTGGTATGCAACCTACGCACATTTCGTCCACACTGGGTTACATCCGCGAACACGTACAAACAGAAATATCCTCGTAGTAGTCCAGATCGCCCGGAGTGAGTTGACCCTGGCTGAGTCGCAATTGATCTCAATTAGAGTTCCCTCTCTTCGTTTCGCCCCTTCTTTCCCGTATCCCTCGCCCGTCGTATTTACTGCCTTCTCTTTCCTGCCCGCCGCGATCTCTCCCAGCGAATTTCTTTTCTTCTTCGTTCTTACGCGATCTCGCAGTCGTCCTTCCTTCCCTCCTGTCGAACAGTTCTACAACGTTCTACGTCCACCTCTTGCATCGTTATGCAATTGAACGATCCACTACGAAAGGGAGAATACTGTCGGACGAGACTCATTCGTTACTGTGCGCACGTCGTTTCGCTGGCATACGTTTCTCTCGATTATACTTATTGCACAATGGATGTTAAGTCGATACCCTTCTTTTATGGTCTTTCGATAAAAAATTCGATGGAGCAATTTGATGGACCGATTGATTTTGTTGTTTTTAAATTTGCCACTTGAGGATGTTCATGTTAGTCTTTTTGTTTCTTTATTGTGATTGGAATTAATGGGGGAATTAAATGGATGGGGTAATGCTAGTGGTTTGGAGGTTGAGGGATAATGAGATTGTTTTTAGTTTATTTTTAACGGGGCATTCACTAAGAGGATCAATGACGACGGTTGGTTTTGATAGTACAAGATCGAAAGTATGCGAGTGAACTTTCTATCTTTTGTTCGACGAGAATTAATTAAACGGGTAGGTTCCGGTTTATTATTTTAAGCATTGAAAATATAGTCATTCTTCTTCTTCCTTAGACATGAATTAGTAAGTTGATTTCATTATTTTCAAAATGGTGGAAAAGCCGAAAAATAACCTTTTGTATTTCTGACCAGAATTGATTCAGACTATTCTGTGAGAAATCTCGAATTCGACTCTATCACTGAATTCAAATATATTCAACTAAAAAATATTTCGATAAGAGTCACCAGAACACTGTGTAAAGTATAAAACAAATATCAACATAATGTTTTAATGCCACACACGAAATAGAGACTTACTAAATATTATGTTATAAATTATATTAACCAGTTAACTGGAGCGATTTCTTTTGAGAGTGGGGATCTATCTATTTATTATACGTGTGTCAGGAAGATCGGGCGATGACGAGTATACACGTCTATGACAACTAACTGGTTAAATTGCAAATGGTAACTAAATTTCCCACATAACGAATATAGTTATCATAAAACGAAATGTATGTCATTTCTCCATGACGGATATAGTCGCCAATCACACCTAACCGGTTAAATATTATTTGAATCTAGGTTTTATTAATGTAACATTCAAAGCATTAAAAACGAAAATAATATCCCAAAAGTGAACATATCATCAATAATATTAAAAACCTCAAACGAAGTAAAGATGAAATGAAGAGACCAAATATAAAATCAACGGAACAATACAGCTAACCACAAACCGTTCTCGAACAACTGAAGGAAGCTGAATGGAACTCGTTAGCGAATTAGTCTCATACCAGTTATAACGGATATTACATTGGGAACTGTAAAAATTAAATCGACAAACTTTCAGTCTTCTAATGTCGACTATCCAATGGAGAACAAACGAAGGGTGCGCGAATGAACGATAAACCTTTATTGCTCCGGTGAAGCACCCGACTACCAGGCGCTTCCGCGGGAACATCGTACCCCTAGGATTTAGATTTACGCATGAAATTATCACGATCGATTGATTACTAGTATCACGACAAATCTCAATTTTTGATATAACAGCAACTTTATTTTTAACGCGTGTTTTATTTCTTCTCCATAGTTAAGAATGTAATATTCTATCTACAGAATAAAAGACGTAATGTAATAACTAGACTCCGGATGTTTATGTATTTATGACAAAATGAATACGGCTAAAATACACAAAACGAACATAATATAAAAATATATTCGAAATATCCAAAGTATGGTATTCGTTGTAACATTTATCGAGTGCAACAAATCCCTAAATAGGTTCTCTTGTCTTAACTGCATTTGTTGAATTTGAAATTTGCATAAACATCCGGAGTCTAGTAATAACTGATAACGATAGAAGTCCAAGAGCTGAAACGTACAATAAGATATTTAATATCTTTTCCGTAGTAACACTTATATAATTTATATTTTAACAATGGCGATGACATTTATTTCATATTTACTTTCTTGACAGAAGATAGAAAAGATATTGCAAAAACAATCAGCTACTTTTATCGACGAAAAAGAATTTCGAACGTTCAGAGAAATCTCAGGAAGAGAAGAAAAAGCAAGATATTGAAGCGTCGTCGGCGAAGAAAGTTTCGAGAGTAAAAGAATTTTCTTTGCTCTTTTTCGCAGATGAGTTCTCTGAAATCCGTTCCCTTGATTATAATGACAGAAAGGAGAAAGGATGCACTTGAGGAGAGTTTGCGCGAGAGGGTGTAAACGAGAATAGGTGAGTAAAAGTGGGGCGAAGGAGTAAACGAGCGGAATTCAATGAGGTTGAGGAAAGTGAAGTAATGTTAGTCCTAACCCTACCTTATACTACCCACCTGTTGAATTACATGCAACCAGCCCTGAGCTGACCATCGTGGTTTACCTGCGTGTAATCCGATCCTAAATCATCCTTTACTCCCCCACAAATGGAATAATTTAATCTGCTGGCTCGCGTTGAAGAAGCACTATTAAAACTTTACGCTTTCCTGGATATTATTAAAAGTAATCTTTTCTTCCGGATACTTTCATGCGGGAAAAAATGTGCTGACAGAAAATTTGTTTTTAATAAACACGGAAAAATATATACAAAAGGGAGAAGAATTTAAAATATTTGAATCAATGAAGTCATTTAAATGGGAGATATTAACGTGAGAGATATTTTTAAATATGTGGGTAGTAATGTCGTAATGGATTGGAATGAGTACTTGGGGATGTAGAAATATTATTATCGTGTTGGTTATAACCGAGAGTCAGCTTCTTGCACTCGTTCTGTGTTATACAAAGGGAAAAGAACCGATCTTCTTACGTGCTGATCTAAGCCCTGATTGCGTCATTTGTAGATTCAAATAATGTATGTATGTATCGCCGTAAGTATTTAATTTCTTTCGATGAATTATGAAACATCAACGTCCGCGAAAATGATAAAATGATACCTTGCACCTATGCAAGCATTCAATTAATACTGTAAGAAGACCTTAAAAAATACAATACTTCATTAAATTTTTATGTAATGAGAAATCAATATCTTCAACTTTATATTATTCATTCTACCCACAATTTATTCAGTATATTTAAAATTGTCAAATGAATCTGTCCGAATGAAATAAATGAAGAGGGCAGAAAACTTAATCGATTCAATCACTTCCAGTCTTCTAGACTGGTAGACATAGAAGACTTGAAAACAAAAAGCGTTAGAAATTTTGGGATCATTTTCAAAAAATTTATGGCAAGTTATTTTGGTCACCTTGGTAGATCTAGTGTTAATAAAGAAACAATACAACACATTTATCGACTTCTTTTGGTTGAGAATTATGTCGCGCGTTGGCAATGATTTGCACGTAATTAATCCTTCTAACTTCACAACCCCAAACACCTTTTTTTCTGTCGTCAAAAAATTAACGAGCACGAGGTCTCAAGATTTCCTGATCTGCCATGAATTGTGCGATAAGGATGGAGGTAGGAAAAATTAAATTCGTGAAAAATTATCTCAAGCCGTCTTCGAAATCCCTGCAGAAAAGGGTGAACAAGACAGTGCGAAACAATTCAATGAAGCGAAACCTGATTAATTGGTTTTTGACCGGCGGGAAATTAACGTGCACAACAGGCTTCTTGCGCCCATTATCGTCATGGCGTACTGTCGAGATTTTTAAGAGGATAATGGCAGAAGGTGAAAGGTAAAATAAGGAGGAAAAGTTTCTCGGCTACGGCGGAGTGTTCATAACACGATCATTATTCAAATTTTACGTCCATTAAGAAGGGTGCAAATTTTGCGGCTGATCATCCTGTAACCTGATTTTAATTGAAAACCGTTTAACTTTAAAATCGTACTAATTAGAATCCCTTTCTTTCGGCCTTGTATAAAAAATTGTGTACGTAAAAGTGTTACTCATTTAATACAAGTAATTTAATCAAATGAAAAATAATACGTATTTTATATCATTGGATGGATTATTTTTATGGGTATGAAATCACTAAATTATTAATTACCGTTTTCTAAGAATAAAATCCTATCGACAACAAAGAGCTACTCTGTAACGTTGAACAATATTACGCGAAAAATAAAAGAACAAGACGTTATTAACCTACTTAAGGACTTCCATCAACCGAGACCTAACTTAGACCATCTGGAACTAATACTAATAATAACTATCCTCCTCGTAATCGTTAGCGACAGATTATATTGAACTATTGTATCGACAATAATTAATATTGAACAGTTTCTCCAACAAAAGGGCAAGTTCTGAAAAATGAGCAGAAATCGAAGTTTAAAATAAATTAATGAGATCGAAATCCGTATTTTCAAAAGGCTATGATCACAATTTTTACTATGCTTTCACTGTTAATCAGGTTAACCGATTGAATGTCATACATAGTTTGCTAGTTTCATCCTATATACTGAAGTAAAATATTTTTATTAAAATTACATCTTTATAGAATAGAAACGTTAAAGGGGTAAATGACCTACAGCGATTAATTCGATATATTTGAAATTGCTAAATAAATATGTCTAAATGAAATAAATGAAGGTGGTGAAAAACTTATCGATTCAATGGCTTACAGTTTCCAAAGTACACGTACAAAATTGGAGAAGAAACTGCGTTATCAAATGCCCGAACATTTTCAAGAAATTCAACGCAAGCCACTTTGACTACTTTGGTAGATCTAATGTTATAGCCATATTTAAATATTCAGTACATTAGAAAATTCATGAATATTTCAATTTAAGAGGCAGAGGAAATTTCAGTGAACGCAATAGCGCCAATCCCCAATGACACCGTGGTATTCAGCGTGTTAAAAAAATGTAATCAGAAATATTTAAAGTTACTTCAAATAACGTCTCCATCGATAATGACCCTTATTCCAAGATCTACGATTTATTTTTCCCTCGAAAGTCACCCTCAAATTCGAGAACATAGTTCGTTGAACGCAGCACTGACAGGTGTAACAGTTAGGCAGAAAACACGGGGCTGATCAATTTACGGATAGCAGCTGCAGTACACTTCGTGTGACGCATTGCAGTTAGAGACATAGTGCAACTATCGTCACCGACACGGCAGACGTGTGCCGTTTACGCGAGTTTAAGCGCCGTTCGCTCGCTTTCTCCCTATTCCCCCTGTTCGGTGGCTTAATAATTAATTTAATAAGCCAACCAGCGAAGAGTTCCCCCTTACCCGTCGTAAAATTGTACGAGAATACGTCGAATCGGCATCGAGTTGACCGATTCGACACGTTTTAGTCGATTATCGACGGTACTCCGGAAGAGCTCGGCAGTAATTAAGCCCGATTAAATTTCCTACGCGCCTTGTGTCCGTAGTAATTGCGACCCATTCTGCATTCGCAACGAACCAAATGAAATTCATTAGTCGACGATATCATTCCACCCGTCGAATTGCATTTCTCCCTATAATATGTGTGCTCGAAACATATTAAATAATTGTACCGTCCTAACCGTTCGAGTAAGGGCCAGACGAAAAAATCTTCTATCTCGATCAATTTTAAAAAGAAAATTATTCCCTGCAATTACGCTCCGATAGAAAACTATTTCATACTATCATTAACTCTATCTCTATGGCAAATTTAATAATACTGTACATGTACCCATAATTATGACAGTGGTGTAAGTCATTTATTTGTGGTTTCAAGACATTTAGACCTGTTTTTAAAACATAGTCTGAGGTTAAGTAATATTATATAACTACTATCTTTATTAAGCGGCTCACTTTTTTAACACTTCCATAAAGTAGCTACAGTAAGCTATAATATATATTTAATGCAATTTCATTCACAGCTTGCACCACTTTCATACGTGATCGCACATGTAGGATGAATTTCGTTTTGCAATTAAGCCGAAACTGATTATATCAAGAAGTTTAGTAAATATCTCAAGCTTTATAAGAATTAGGATCAATCGAATTGATAGATTTTCCAAGATATAAAGTGATCACCGTAAATGTCGATCGAAATCTAAAGCAAAACGAGAGAATTATTGGAAGACGAAATTCCAACATTAGAATTCCGAGCACGTAAAAGTGTTCATGCTCGTGCCACTTGCGCACGAACAAACGTGTTTTCACGAAGAAAGAGAAGAACGTATGGATAGAATGCGGCGAGGACTTCAGGAAGCAGCAACAAGTGTGACATCCCTTACCCTCTACCTTTTACCTTCCCCCGGGCACCTAACTACCCTCCCAAGGGACAACGTCTCTTCACCTACACGCTTCCTCGCTCTATGAAGAGAAGAAAAATAATCCATCGTGCTAGTCGAACAAACGGTGCAAGCCACAAAAGTGACGAGAGTTTTTACCCCTCGCCTTGTTTTTTTCACCCTTTTCACACCCCTTAGCATGTGGAAAACGACGAAGTGAAATTTTTACAAGTTGTAATTTCGGAAGGTAATTTTTCGACGCTGGTTAAAATTATTATAAATTTTCATTCCCCTATTGTAACCGAAATATACAATTTTCCGACGTGGATACGAACTACTCAATCAACGAAGTACATAAAATCCATCAAATACGTTGCAATTATCAATATCGGTTCACACTGTTGAATGTAATGTGTTATTACGGTTCTGCGTTGGTTCATACTTCATTATCATTGCAAGTATAACGTCAATCGTTATTGATCTCTCCCAAATATGTAATATATTTCTGGAATTTGCTCCAATTACATTCAATTTAAATCGCTTATCTGCCTGGTAAAATCTCGGTAGCGATGATGGTACAGTGTAAACGGATAGTATAAAGTGTGAATCTGAATATGGAAAAAAAATCCTATCGCGTACTTGTGCTATACCTTCATGTTACATTCGTATATTTTTAATAACGGACGATTTTAAAAAATTTGATGTACATGAAACTTTATGCGAATGTAGACTGCCTGTAAGCTTACAAGTTATGTGCCAGTTTTTTCTTGCAAGAATTCACACGAAGTTGAATTTTTAATGTTTCATTAATGTTCAATTTTCTGAATGCAACTACCTAGTAATAAGCGATGAAAAGCAACTTTTTGCATTAAGATAAGAGCAACTCAAAGTACAAGTAATGGAAAAAGTTATTGACGCCGGAAACTGTTAGTGAATATTTATGTAAATACGCGAAAATAACATTCTCTGTATCGTTAATTTAGATCAATGACACCACTCTGCTAGAAAAGGTAATATTAATGAATTTAACACTAGAACTACCATTCCAGTCAAAATGACTGGTACTCAATTTTTTCAAAAAATTCTCCAAGTTTACATAAGAGTCATAGAATAAATATTCTACGTCTATATCAATAAACATAAATCACCCAATCGATCAAATTTTCCGCCACTTGATTCTCCCTTTTTCAAAGTATTTATTTAATTTATTAAAATATGATAGATTTGGGGTAGTTCTAGTGTTAAGGAATCCAGTATTGAAACGCAGCCTCAAAATTTGATAGCAGTTGATTTTCTAATCCAACCAATATAACAAATCAATGGAATTATTATACAATAAATAACTTCTCGATATTTATTAAACAACTTCAAGAAACTGAAAATTTGCAGACATATCGAAAGTTGGTTTCAACATCTCAAACTGAATCTCCAGAAGAAAAACAAATTATTTCTCACTTACATAAACACACCACACACAATCCTCGTTAACAAAGAATTTCCGATTTCAGATTTGTCTATAAAAAGTAACAACTGATACTTTCTAAGACACATATCCCACCTTTCATTTGATCAAACGACAGATTTAATTTTCTTCAATTATACTCCACCTCACAGTTTTTTTTCTCCAATGCAAAATACTTCATTTCTTCTTATATTCATCAACTTAACAATATCAACAGCAAGACGTCCATAGAGCGACAACGTTAAAGAATAAATTACGTCTAGCCAAAGAGGAAAACTGGGTTTCCATGTGAAAGTGCGAAACGGATTCACAGATAGATCGAAGATTGTCGATAGGAGGTGGAAACGTGTCGTCGAGGGGGTTGAAAACTCAGGAGTGGGTAAGGGGTGAGCCGTTACGAGCCGAGAAGGATCGCGGCAAGAGGGTTGCAGCCAAGAGGGGAGAAAAAGGTTGCGAGGACACCAGTTGCTAGGCAGCGCCTCTCAATCAGCGTTTCGCCTCACGTTCGAAGCCTGTATATCTAGGTGATCCATAATGCATCGCTCTTTATCAACCTGCTCTGCTGAATCCACCGTGAGAGCAAAAGAGTGTTAGAGAGAATGAGAGAGTTTCTGCTAGGGATGGCTGTTGCTGCTTTGCTTATTGCTGCCTTTCGCAAGAGTCTCGAGTGCATTGACGGAGAACGTCAAACGCCGGTAAAAGGAGGATTGACGCATGCGAGAAACGTAGAAATGGTAACCTGCAACGTTTTCCTTTGCAGAGGAAACGGCTAGTTTATACACTGATGAGAATATGAAGATGAACAGTACTTTTCCTCCGTTGAAACGTAAACGGTGCATTAAAAGGTAAAATCCGGGTGTACTGTATTTACGACACGTTTTGAGCGACCTTATCGGGAGATATAGTTTTATTGGTAGCTCTTAAAGCAATCACGTTGTGATATATGAAATTACTATTTTTACATTGCTACGGTTTTGATAAATGATAGCAGTAAAAGGCGTATATGTTGGTCAAAGGATTGCAGTTACTTGGTGACTTAATAAACTTGGTATACAGATTTTTTTTTTGAATTATTTCTATCTCTCTGGTGACATATTTACGATAGCTTTTAGACTTTTTTTTGTCACATAGCGTGATGCAGAAATTTACAAATTGGTATAATTTTATCAAAAATCTGAGGGTAAATGGAGTGGTAAATAAAAGTCTGCACGCAGTTGTAATAGTATATCTTTCTTCTAAAACATTTATAATTTATCTTTTCAATGTATCAGTATCTTAACAAGGAAATGATTTCAATATAGTTTCTACATTAATATGAAACCTCGATGCTTCACGACTGCATATTAAAAGTACCACGAGAAGATAATACATGAGAGAAGAGCATTCGTTAAAAGAAGATCGTTCCAAGAATTGCCGTTCAAGAAGCTTGACAAATGCAATGGTAAAAGAACATATTTCCGACTTGTCGGTTAAAAAGGTAAGAACGAAGGTAGTTTGAGGCGATGTAAGGACGCAGAAAAATGAAAGAAGGAACAAAGTCCATCGTTGAACGATGGAGCGCAGAAGGAAGAGGAAAAGAAGCCGTAAACCTCGCATAATACCGAACAAATTAGCATCTCTCGAAGGATCTCCTTCTTTCTCCTTCACCGTTACCTTCGGACTTTTCGCCCTTTTTCAATGATCCACCTACAACTTTCTTCGTCCCCGAAGAACTCACCTACTGAATCTTATACATCTTGTCGTGCACTACCTTTCAAATAAATATCCTTCGGGTACTTCCTTCAAGCTTAAGTTTCTTTTTTCTTCTCTCTTCCGTCCTTCATTCCGGTCGTGTAAAACGAAAATTGGAAAAGAACGGACAAGATAGAATTAAGAGTACGAGCAAGTATGTACTGTACAAGCATCTAGGCTCTCGAGGGAGTACCATCAATTAAGATGTTCCTTCTCAATTCCATACGTTTATAAAAAAAAGTTACTAAATGTTTCTTGCATAGGTCACTAACGTTTAGAAATTACAGGGATTAAAAGCTTTAAACAGTGTACCATTGAAAATAGCCTTTGCTGACCTTCTTCGATGTCTTCGGACACAACAGGTCGGGTTAACAGTAGAAAATGGTACCATACACCATTGTTCGTTCCATTCAAATATTTAATATCAATACTTTAATCTCTCGACAAAAATCGTTCTTGAAAGAAAGTCCGTTTGTATTGTATGCTACAGAATAAAAGGAATTCCCCAAAAGAAACACGGTTCAGTACTTTTAACCCCCACATCTCTACCCTTTAGATCGCTTAAAAAAGATGCTTTTTCCATTTTTCTCTTCTGACTGAATTTTCTCGGCATGTAAATTAATAACCCGATTTTTGGAACTTAATACAATCCGTTCAAAGTATACGCCGAAATAAAGGAAAAGAGAAACGAGGTAAACGAGGGAACTGGTTCTCTAGAGGACATTAATTGTGCTGGCCCTACCCCCTGATGGCTAGCGAACTACTTGAAATGCAAAGCAGCTCCACTTTAGTATGGTCAATAGGCATCGCCAATAGATTCAAGCATAACGAAGCATTCTTAATTGTAATGCCATGGGCTCAAGCTTCGTTGACCATTTTTAATCCACTTAACTCCATTCTGCCGTGTTAAATTCAGCTACCTGAAAACTCAATCGTAATGGCGGAAGCCAGGAGATTTCCCATAATACGGAAAGCATCTTAAAAAAGGAGAAAATCGATATCTAATTACGTAATTGGCAATTTAGTATAAAAGTTTCATGTTCATTGGAAAATTAGAAAAATAAAACCTAGAAATTAATTTATCCGCGAACCGAGGTATTTTCGAATATTCGTATTATTTTTATTAATACATGTATGTTGATGTTATTTAACAGGTTTCAATTCATTATCCATGAAAGTGCTTCGTTTCATTAAAATTTCGCAAGACCGAAGTAGAAGCCGGTCGAAAAGTATTAGGTTTACATAAAGAGTCCGGACGTTGATGCGAATTCTCATATAACAAAGAGAGTGCAAAACTGCCACCGAACAGACGACGAACAAAAGATCAGGTAAAACCGAAACGACATACTACGTGAGAAAATTGCAGATAGGAAGAATGGCCAAGAGGAAATGATGAAAAATAATTTGCAAAACTTTGTGCCTCTATATTATAGTTTTAAATGGCAATTTTTCCCGCAATCTGAATCATCGTTAATTTCATTTAATTCCGTGCGAACGAGAAACGTAGAAAAGTGCCGCTGGTGATTAAAGAAAGAGAAAACAATTTGGCTATTTTCAACCGCAACTCGTAAACAATATTCCGCGATATTTTTATTAGTATGTACAGTATCATCGAAGTATCTCGTGCATATTATTCTTTAAGCAAACGGTCACTTATTTTATACGTGAAAATGACCCAGTTTCTTGTGTTTTTCATCGTGCTTGTGTATTGGTACCAAATGGAAAAACCCGAGCGATGATTATCGAGATAGCGCACCACTATTCTGCCATAGTATGCACGCTATTGATATCTACTGTCCATAGATACATTTATCGATATATAGTTGGGAATGAACATAACGAGTGATAAATATTCGTCATAAGACGAATTGAAAATTAATCTTGGATGACAGTAATTATCATTTTTACAACTATACTATTACCTGCGGCACTTTTATGTAATATCGCTCGTGTTCACTTATTAAATCTTTCTCTAGTAACTAATGTAAAGAATTACTTCCAAAACTGATTTTACGCGTAACAAAATACAGCATTTATAAAGTGTGTTTCTCTTACAAATGTTATTATTAATGATAATAAATTATCATGATCGAACGTCTAAGAGACAAGTGAAAGTGGACGTTTTTTCTAAAGAGGAATAACGTAAAGCAGGAAGTATTTCGTTCTGTATATCCCAGGGGCTTTTAATTTGAAGTACACCACAGTGAAAAGTTTAATATCGTATAGAGATAGAGGAGAATTATAATTTCTATAGTACGAAGCCAATTTTAATAAGTTTTAAAACTCTTCGCTCAGTACCTCTTGCAAGTGTCCCTCCTCTGTCGTAAATAAACAAATACTTTATTCACAAGTAATTAATATTTCTATTAAATCAAATTCTCCAATCGTATCTAATAGTAACCAATGGAACGAGATGTAAAAATTTCAAGAAATAGCGATGCACTTTCGTTAATCGTAATTCAAAATCCCAACTGTCGCTACTTCGGAATAAAAGTACATCTATAATTGAGGCTTCACGTTATTATCGATACACGTTTGCGATTAATCGACCTCTTTTACTGCGGCGTGTTATCAGTGCACAGTCAATGCTACAAACCGTCCAATATTATTAATATATAGCGTGCACCACGATGAGTTCGTACACGAATGTCACCCTATCGTAAGTATAGAGACTTTCGACTAATTACCCTATTAATAATGCAGATCCACGGTCGCGCAGGGAGGCAGAAATTACTAGGAAGTAAGCAGTTTGTAGTAAAATCATGATTCCTAATCGGTAGATCGTCGGATCTAAAACATTGACCAACGATCGCGATGATGTATTTAATAGTAGCGCAGCGAGGACTTCCTCACACTAGAAAATACTGACATCTCCGAGGCCTCTGATTGCCCCTGTTAAAACGATAAAATATGCAGAATCGTGCTCACCGAGAAACGATAAAGGTGCAACAAATAGTATTATGAATTTTATAGTGGGTCACGAGGTCAGGTAGTGTATAGCAACGGAACAGAAAATCGAGCGTAGAATTTCGACGTTGGTAGCATCGAGTTTTGACACGAGAACACAAAAGACACTTTAGAAGATACTTTAGAAAGACACCGGATAAACGGTAGCTCATTGATTTTCAAATATTATAAAGTACTTCATTATTGAGTTTCGAGTGCCTTATCATTTTTTTTCAGATATTTCGGCAGAGCTGATACAGATAACGTGGAAATGTTAGGTCTTTCGTATAAAATTTCGTTCGATTAATAGTCATGGAATTATCAATGTACATGCGGAATTTTTCGATACGAAAAATTGCGCAATGTCATACCTAATAATGCGATAAACGATACGTGCTTGTCAGAATTGTTGGACGGTAGGGAATAAAAAATGTATTTTAGGCTTCTGTCTTTTTCTGTTTTTATTCCGGTGACATAACTTATGCGTATTTCGTGATTATTATGGTCGATGCAATTTTACGATTTGTATACCACCCCCATACGTATTTGCAGAGACCATTTTCATGTACCGTTCGCCACTGTGCCCATCGTATTTGCATATAAACGAACTATTACCTATGAATCGGGACGATACTACGCTCGCCGGTCGAATACTAAATTTTAATGAGAAAATACCGCTCTCCCCAGACGTTAATACAATTAGATACTTTTTTCTACTCGCAATATCCGGCGAAAATAAATCTAATTAATTTGATAATTAATATTCCGTCTCTTCGATCACTCGGAATGGTTACGGCACCACAGTGATTCTTGCAGACTAAAATTAATGCGTTGGAATAATTATGTGATTGTGTTTTCAACAAATATTATCCGAGCAGAACTTTAACGAAGAGAAAGACGGTAGAATTGTAGAGGCAATGAAGAAATGTTTATACTTCTATAGCGGATCGTAACTAATAAAACAGAAAGTTCTCGAGTCGATGTCACATGGATGTAAAACAAAAGAACGTTAATACGGAGAAGATATCTCGATCTACTACACTTCAAAAATTAAAATACTTATGTACAGAAGATAGCGTTCTTTGTTACATTTTTAAAGAATTTATTCTACAAATATTTACTTAATTTTTTTCATTATTTCTGTATTAGTATCTTTAAGAATTACTTAAACATTTACACACGATTGCAAAAGAAAGGAAATTTCAACTATACTAAAATGATTGGCTACATATCCATCCATCCTTAACTTTCCACCTGTAAATCCTAAAGCTCTACAACCTGAATGAGCGAAATTTTACTTTCGCTGAATTATGCCGAAAAATTCCTCGAATATTCTATAAAAATCGAAAGAAATAGTTCACAACCGACAACATGACACTTAATACTTAAAGTATCCTGAAAAATATTCAGCCGAAGATCGTAAGAAATGATCTCTCCCACGTTTGCAGAACGTGAGAGCCGGGCTGACCGGCATAATCCTGAAACTAGTCCTCGCGACAACCCCACACCAGGAAATCCTTTATGCAAAAACCCCGTCCATTCATTTCGTTCAGCCCCTCGAATCGGCCAGACGGAGCCGAGCCGAGTCGTTTTTGCTGAAAACCATGCGAAAGGGTGTTCACTGCGTGGGAGCAGCACTAGAAAGAACATTCGAGAAAGGTGAGCCATAATCGCGTACTCTTAATCGATGCACCGCGATCTGACATCTGTCGACTTTGTAGCATTCGAATCGATTCTTCGCAACCCTTTTTCCACGCCTCTGGAAAGAAAACCGTGGGGGTTTTCGATCTGCATTTTTGAGGACCATCTGCTCATTTCCCTGGTCGATGTATCCTGTCAGCTGAGAGATGATAGAAGAATCAAAAGGATTTTCATATCGAGACGAATCGTCAGTTCAATGAGATAAAATGAGACGAAGTCCGAGGGATCGTTTCGCAAATTGGCAGATGCAGTGTCGACAATGCGCAATCCGAAAGATGAATTGCACAACGATGACTAATGCTACGGTTCGACGGATTTTAGGATTCTGTCATTGGCGTGATTTGGGAAATGTCAGATTGGCATGGGTGCGGGTGCCAACGTGAGCTCTTTTACGAATTTATATCGTCACGTTGACAGACATGAATGTTACCATTGAGAAAAGCCATATATCAAATGGTCTACGCTCACGCAGTTGGAAGATGTAGCGGTATTGTAACGAAATACAATTAAGTAATCCGGAATGTATTACAATGTGGAAAGATGGGAATTCTCGATGAAAAGTGATGTAATAATTATGATTCATAATTTATTATTACAATTTGGGGTAGGAATATTCACAAGAAACGCACGATGAATGGATTGAAAATAACGAATAAATAGGTGATCGAGTTAATCAGGCAATTACTCCGTGATATTGCGGTAGGAATCAAAAAAGCATAATTGCAAGGATCACACAATCGTGCGCTTATATTTTGTCAAGATGGCGTGCGATTTGAAAGGACATTTGGAAAACATTGACGTTTATATCCGACACTCCAACCGTGACAGGTTGAAACGTACGAATGAAATGATAGGACCAAATTTAACCTCAATGACTATGTAATATAATGTGCAAATCGATCTGTTATTCCATAGTCTACCATTAATTGCCGTTTCTAAATGGTCGATGTTACAGGTGCCTTTGTTAAATATATTAATGTGCAGTTTATATAATAAATGAAATAATAAAATTTAAAGTAACAATCAACACTGGTAATTAAATATGCATGGGAGTGTAAATAAACAATGAAAAATTACTGCCAAATTAATGAAAAATACATCATCGCGGAAGCAAAGCACTTTCAAACATCGCTGCAGAAATTCAATTTCAAAGGGTTGTGGCATTTACGACCTATGAGAGGCTGAGCACGACGCACTTCCGCATCTGCGGAAACTGAGCACCTGTTGTCGATGCATACCCTTACATTATATACTTTGCTCTGCTTTTATGGCATGCGGCACATACCTACGCGCATAGGTAACGGTAGATATTTCCACCTATACTAAAAGGAGCTTCGAAGTGAAAGGAGACGAGGATATGCCATGGAGCAGTGCTTCTCATTTCGTCAAAGATATTCCAAGAATTCGCACGTTGCGTCACTCGAATTTTTTGTGCGACGAAAAGGAAATTTTAACGACGAAATAAAAATCGCTGTGTAAACGAATCCTTTAATGTCGAGTTATGGTCGAAAACGTTGTTCTGTTTATAAGAATTTTGTATGGAATTTATTTCCCCTTAGAACTTCTTCATAGGGCTATTTACTTAAGCAATTTCTCACTATCTGTAATTATGATCATCTTTGACACTAGATCTACGCCAGCTGTCAAATTGACGGGTACCTGCTTTTTTAAAAATTCTTTTCAAATTGAGAGAGAAATAGCGCAGTAAATATTTCTCGTACCTTTTATAATATATAAATTATTACCTTCTTATGTTTTTTACCACTTGATCCATCTTTCTGCAAGTTATTTATTTAATAAATTTAAACCGACTATATCTAGCGGCCGTAGAGCTTTTATTAAAGAAAATGGACATTCAGCGAAAGAAAATACTATCCAATTCAATTTGATTCAATACCTAAAAAACTACAAAAAAAACTTCTAAAAATATAGTTAAAATTTTGTCATTCTTCATGCGAAGGAAGCATAACTGTCTATATCTATTTAACTTTAAATCTAAGACACTCGTTCGTTTAACGTGTCAACGACGCTGCCGCGACGAAGCATAAAATATGAGCACTCAAAGGGTCTGAAGTAATTAGTTACACTGGTAATGACACAAAACGTGTCACGTAGATTGACGCACCGATTAATTCGTTACTTGGCAAGTGTCTATTGGCACTTTGAAAATTGCTTATTCATTACTGATTAGCACAGTCTATTCTACTTTTTGTGCAGTTAGTCGATCACGCCCCGTACTATGTTCTTATGACAAATCCGACATTAAACGCGATTCGATTATAGACGCGAATTAATATTTAATAAGTTTCATATAACACGACACTACTTTCCTGAATTTTTTTTTCCATCGTATGAGAAGCACTGATAGGTATCGATAGTACCGTATCGATAGTAACGAGCTAGTCTGGAACGCAGGAATTGTTGTATATTATACTACATATTTATAATCATACACAAGGTTATATATATATCTGTGCACGCACCTATATATAGGTCCACCTTTAGTCATGTATATGCATGTACACGCATTACGTAAACGCACTTGAGCGATGCGACTACGCATAAGGGTAGCTTTATAAAAATTCTATAAGGATCGATGGTGTTGTTGCCATGGATATGGTAATCACCGTTTAAATGTGTCTGCAAGTGTTTTCATTATGGCTGCTGTCCCTTTCTGTGTCACCGTAACTTTTTTCTCCTCTTTTTTATTTCAAATTTTTCTCACTCAAATCAAACTGTCTCTTTTCCTCGGAAATGTATTTCTATCATTGCGTCCCCATTTGCCTGGTGTAATTAGAAATTTTTGATTAAAACTCAATGATGTTCACCTGGCTGTGTACGCTTTATTAAAAGAAAAAAGAAGATAACATCACGCGAACATGTCGAAGGCAAAGGAAGACGCGTCAAGATGAATTTTATTTTAATTTATCGTGGATGTCATGTTTCGCAAAAATATTGAAAACTAACGATTCTTCCAAAGATCCTTCGTTATAAATTATTTTACATCTCCATCTTGCTTAATTCATTAATTAACATAATCATCTATTGCACATTCCCATATCTATTGTTACGTCTATCTATATTTTCTGCATTCATATTTTCATAATTTTATACAACGGTAATTTTATATTTACAATATAGCTAGATATAATTACCTTCATTAAATTACCTGTTAATTTATATGCAATTTTTTTTTATAATAATAAAAATTCCTTGCTCAAACTAAATGAGAAATTTACATTACAAATAGTCAAAGGTGTGTAGAATAATTAAAGGAAAATGGAAGAGAATCGATGCAAGCGTATGCGTCTGTTGCATAGAATTCTCCTGACCTCTTGCGCGTAAGCAGTAGCGATCTTGCAGGATCAAGACCTTGCACGATTGGCAAGAGGAGGCGAAAATACCGGGCACCCCTTTCGTCTCTGCTCGTTCTCCGCCGATAAAATTGCAGATAGCGCACCGAAGAGGAGAGACGAGGCTTAACATTATTCGTTCTACGCCGCGAAAACGGCACAACCTTGAACGATGTTAAGAGAACGAGAAAGACTATGGTTTGCAGTTTTTTCAATGTCACGAAGAGTGAGTTAACGCGTATGTGGTACACTGGATTGTCAAAAATTGGGAAATATTTCTAAATGACGGAATGTTTTGTTTTCAAACGAAAAACTAATTATACACTTATTTTACTGTATCCGTCGGTGAAGTACTTGCGAAGGGAGACACGTTTAATTTTTGAAATTTTTGGTATCGAAAGATTATGGAATTAAATGAATTTTTAATATAGATTTATACAGATCCTAATGTATTTTTTTTTTAAATTTTAAATTAAAGTAGTAAGATGTAGTAAAATGTAACAGTGATTTGACGATTTTTAAATTATTTTTCTTGCCGGTTTTTCGATCGAATTTATTAGGAATTACGTCATTCTTTCTGTACAGTAAAAAAGAATTTTTTAGATGGTATCTTACTGATTATCGATTACCAATAAACTCGACGAAGTTACATGTAATCTACATTCTTATCGGTAGGAATATCATTCGATACGAATGTGTTTTCGTTCGTCGTAATTTTTATTTAGTACCAGCACAACATCTTGCATAAAGCAGATTAACTTCTCCAAACAAACGTAGATTTCGTCATTGAATAAATACATGTGAATTGCAATCAAAATTAGACTGACGACGATGCAATTTCAGTCTACTACTGTTTTACGTACTATTCGGTGCAATTACGCGTCTCGGAGAATCTCGCATAAAGTTTTCGTTCATCATAATGAAAGTCTACATCGATCTTCGCGTCGGACTATTAAAAATGTGACAAGTTTTTATAATAATATATAATTAAATTATTTTAACGATCTATGTTCATATTAACACTAGAACTACCGGCGTTAAATCTATTACACTTTAATATATTAAATAAGTACTTTGGAAAAAGTGAAATCAAAAGGTGGAGAAGATGATCAATTCGGTAATCTATGTTTGATCAAATCAACGAAGAATATCTACACCATTGCTCTTTTATAAGCATGGAGAACATTTGGAAAAAATTAGGAATCAATCATTTTGACTTGGTTGATACTTCTAGTGTTAAACTCTGGACATTCATTTTCTTAGCTTGGAGAAAAGTATTTGTGTTTCTATGGTAACTGTTCAAAATTATTTAGTACTGTGCAATATTAAATAATAGTGTAAGCTTTTAGAGACGAGCCATGCAGAAATGTTTTCGTGGCATAAGAAATTATATTCCTATCAGATTTGGTAATTGTGGAAAGTTTCATGGAGTTAGAATGAAATGAAAATTCATGTTTCAACAAGAATACCTCCAATACTTACAATCAATATATGCCAACTGAGATTTCTCACGGTTAATTTTAATAATAACGCAGAGTTTAATTCAAATGTAGTTTCAAAAAATTTCATATATTTTCAATGACGATTTAATTCAGCAAATAAATATAAAATAAAAATAATTGCAATAAATACATCTTGAATAGTACACATCTACTTTTCTATACAAAAAACAATAAACCAATATGAAATTCTAAGATTCACATTTTGGCAACAAATATCGGCACGAACTTGCACAAAATATAAATTGCATTGAAATATCACGAAAATTCGTACGTTCCAAATACACAATTTACATTGCAATCTGAGTCCAGATATTAAAAAATATCTAAGTTTAGATATTTCTTTTTATATTAACATCATCCTAGGATACCTGTAAATTCAACATTCGCCAATTGACATTTCTCAGACGTAACAGCACGAATGAGTGCAAGCTTCTCCGTATTAATGCAACCCTTTCACTCGTGGAACTCGTTACACCGTTCACACATAACGCTCAATACGCAATCGTAGTATTCGTACGCAGTACACGCCTAATGCGTGGGCTTTATGTCAGGTCGCACAGATTCCTTGAAAATGCACGCGTACTGCACTCACATTATGTCTTGCCGACGTAGAGAACCTGTTATCGAAACTGCAATTTTATTATGCGACCTTACGCAATGTAAACCACAATGGACTTAGGACGATCATGAATCAATAAAAATCAATAAAGGAAAAGGAAGGCAAGGAATATAGGGAAAATTGAGCGATCTTTGGCGGTTAACAAACGGACACGATATTTCTTTTGCAATCGGCAAGTGTCCTTCCTGCCTGTCTTCCAATCGCTATTTTCATACGAGCTGCACTTTAATGTCGTTTCTATACTTGTCACAGTATAATACTACGATATTCTGGAATTCATTTTTTCCTCTCTATTTAAAAGTAAGATTGTTATAATTATGGATTTTATTCATCATAACTTCCATCTACACATTGCATAAGAAGAGAGCAAGCCGGATATCTTCCATCCGAAAGAGCCACGTGTACGTCACACCTCTCACGAATTGCGCGCAAATTATAAACCTTCAACAAAGATGATTTTTGTGTCGCGAGAAAGAGAATGGAAATTACGGTATCTTTAATGATTCCACTTAAATTAAATGCGCGTTAAGAGTTTCAATTTGCAACATCATTATAGGTCTATTATACACCCTGGCAAATATAATATTCAAGGTGATCTATGCAAGGTTCAAAGTATCATAGATAATGTACGTACGCATTGTTATTCGTTGTATTTCGAAAAAAAAGGGGAATACTGAACGGTCTATGGTTAAAACGTGCAAAACCTGTGGCTGGTCGTTCCTAGCATTAATGAATGCCGCGTGGACGCGCAAACTAATTGAAGAGTGTCCGAAACGGAAACGACGTCTCGAATAAAACGCACGTATTCACGCAGTATCCTCCAAGAAACATAGATCATACGGCGATATACAAATTGCGTATCCGACTTGCGTGAAACGGTCGCGTGAGCTGTGTTCGAAGAGGAAGACAGGTATCGCAAAACTGCCTAGCAAAAGATGCCAAGACAGACGCTGTTGCACTACAGATGCAAACATGAAACTGATAAAGTGTCTCGTAAACAGTCCGTCATGATACTTAGAGCAACACGGAAGACGGTAGTTAATAAGGTATTTATACTCCTGATGACAAGAAAAACGTTACTGTGAAATACTAAAAATTCTGTGGATGTAAGAAAGACCAATTTCG
Source organism: Cerceris rybyensis (assembly GCA_910591515.1). NCBI lineage: Eukaryota > Metazoa > Arthropoda > Insecta > Hymenoptera > Crabronidae > Cerceris > Cerceris rybyensis. The sequence goes on from OU342790.1 coordinate 22,923,120, forward strand.
CGTTCTGGGATTATTTTAAGAGGTTGCGTTTTACGTTGCCATTCCTGTCAGCGATGCGAATTCAGAATTTCGGGAATGTTTTTGTATTATATTTTTATAAGTTTTTTCACTATTATACGTTTTGTATTATATGTAACTTAACGGATGACAAGGATTGATAAGAGGCGAAGTGATCGTTTCCTGAATATTTAAAAAGACACTTATATTATCGCAAAAATTCTTGTTAACACTAGAACTACCAAACCAGTCAAAATGACTGGTACACAATTTTTTCAAAAAATTTTCCAAGTTCACAGAGCCATAGAACAAAAATTCTTCGTCTATCACAAAAGACATAAATCACTGAATTGATCATCCTTTCTGCTACTCGATTTCTTCTTTTTCAAAATACTTATTTAACACTAAACCTACCAAGGCGGTCAAAAGACCGATTCCAAAATATTTTCTAAAAATTATCTAAATTCATAGAGTAGCCATGAAGTAAATATTCCACTTCTATCTTACAAAAGCAAATTGATTTAATTAATTATCTTCTTTATCTCGCCACTTCTCTTTGTGTAAGGTCGTTATTGAGTATATTTAGATTTTAGTAGATATAACGTCGGTAGGTTTAGTGTTAATATATTGAAATATGATATATTTAACGCCGGTAGTTCTAGTGTTAAGGAAGAAAGTTGAAACATTAAGTCACCAACTTTTAAGTAAAACTGTGTCCTGCAAATTCATTTAAAATGAATCTTTTTGCAGCTAGAATAAATAATATAGAATATGATTGTCGAGCGAACAAAACTTTTGGAACAATCTATATAATCGCAAATTAACTTTAATGTTGTTATCTCGCTTTATGCACAAATAATTGTGTTAGAAGCCTAACGCATAAATTGCTTCTTCCATATTATTATTACAATGTAGCGTTTCAGTTCATAATAGAACCACATTTTAAAAATACGAAATTACAGCGACTATAAGAACAAAGAAAGAAATTAAATGACGAAAACAGTAGACGACCATCAGTGTCTTGAATATTGGACCCAAGCTCAAATTTCCCCGCTACCGTCTCAGCAATTTTTCCACAGGTGACATCATACTCTCAATTCGGAACTCGCCTAAATCTGCGTAGATGTTGTCCAACCGTGGCAGCCATGCAAGCAAAAAGTATAAAAACGTTCAAGCCCAATAATATACTTTCTATATTCCAAATACAAAATACCACCAATAAAGTACCATACGCATTAAATTCTTTCTCGAAAATCCTATCAAACTTCGCCCTGTCAACTTATAGATCCAAATCCAGTAGCAAAATGACCAAATTAAAGAAAGACACATCGAGACGTCTCACCGGACTCAAGGTCAACTGGAGAAGAAAAACGAATCGCAATTCGTCCAATATCGTCGCAATGAGCAAAGATCGCGAAGTACGATACGCGTTTTCGGTTTATGCATCTGCCGATCGCGAAACGATCGCGTACGCCGGCGCTCGGGGAAGAGTGAGGGAGAGTGTGATAAAACATAGGTAACCGGCAAGGTGGATCCCACGGCGGTGCCGACAGTGCCTACAGTGCCGTGTCACGGATGTAAACGCCAAGTTGCGATATTAGAAGGTGGTGGAGCACACGATGGAGTAGGACAGGAGGTGGGGGTCGAGGAAGAGGTCCAGTGACGTCACGTACAACCTTGAGCACCGACCTCGGACAACGAGTCGCCTGGTTTATCTATATGCAAGCGATGCTTTTCTCTGTCTGCGTGTCCGCGCAACCGTACCGACTGCAAAGGCGCTTGCGCTTGCATACACACTGGAACATAGATCGTCACGTACACACCAGTGACAACGGCCGCGTGAAATTTTGCCTGGACATAATCCGTATGCCGTGGGAACGAATTTTGCGATGAAAATCGCAAATATTGCGATGGCCCAGTCGCAAAGTCGGAAATGGAATTTAATTAATGTCGTAAATTTGCGGAATTCCACGACGTATTGGCTTCGGTTATTTTGACGTTGGTGGTTTTCAAATACGATCAGAGATTTCCGAACGTAAATGTACAACACAACGAGGAAACGATAAGAAGATTGAAGTAGGATAGGAATCGTTTGGAAATTTCAACGGTTGTGTTAACAATAATCGGAATGATTTTGTTACATTGTTGTTGAAAGGACGGATATTAGATGTAATGTAGTAATACCTTTTTTTCTTTTCTTTTTGAAGATTGTAGCGTATGATCGCGTGATACGAATTAAAACGGTCACCGTGTTTGGCCGTCACCAGACGCATTAAAAATCATAATTGTATGCCGTCTGATTTTAATCGGCCATTGAAAAAGCTACTAATCTGCCGTTGAGATTTCTTTTTTTTTCGTCCTTCCGGACGTGTCTGGCGCATCATCATCCGTCTCGCGTCACCTTCACAAATTTGAAGGTTGACGTAGGTTGTGTTCGATTCTAATTCTGACCATTCGGCAGACACCGCGTTCACGTATGCACGTATGCATGGTTGGGTGAATATATGTATACCAACGTGCATAATCAGACATTCTAGATAGCTAAATACTGGTTTTAATGCGTCTCAATTCAACAAAAAGAATATTATTCGTGTATCCACTTGCAAATATGAAATCCATTTATGTAATAGCAAAAAAAAAGCGATTAGTAAGACATTTCGTATTATTGATATATAACGGAAATTATTTCACAAGTTTTACTATAATTGCTCGAATATGAACGAATGCAAATCGGTCAATTTAAACATTTCTTATTGATCCTATAATACCGATTTTTCTGACTTAATAAATTGCATTCAATAATTAAACTAGACACTGTACGATTGGGCGGTAACAACGGAGAAAAACTCGATCAAACGAATATTGGTTAAAATGTCCTAGTTTTTAGACGACCCCGGCACATCTGCCAATATGGATGCAAGTTTTATGCTATCTGATCTCCGGGGAAATTAGTGCTGAGCATGTAAAAATCGATGTATCCGTTTTGTACACGGGTATCATGACTTTCACCTTTCTCTCTCTCTTTTTCCCTCGTTTTTGCACTAGAAGTATATGAAATCTAACTTAATAAACCAACGTCGATTCCACGAAAAAAGAAAATAAATTTTGATCGTGAAACACTTATTGTTAGAAAATCTCGTAGATACAGAGAGATCAAGGTGGACAATATGGCATGATGCTATTCGGTACACAAAGTTGCAATGATCGACGTTTTTCTAAATTTAGAAACTTTTAAAACTCGTTGCCACGAGCGCACAGCTGAAAATACTCCTTGTTGCATTTTAACTGTACGCATGTGTGGATAATAAAACGAGCACATGAAACCTGCGTATCAATAAAATGTCGAATACACTGTATTCTAATAAACAACTTCCGTATCAAGTATTTAATAATATATTAACAGTGCCGTTTGCTAAGCTAATTTGCGGTGCGCTTTCTAATTTGATCTTAACAGTTTTTCGGATGATGATTAACACGATGACTGCCATGGGGGTAACCGGTGACCAGCACTATTGAATTCAATGAAATTTCATGAAACTTTTAAATTACAATATCTATGAATTTTCAGTCACATGAATATTGAAATATTGGCGATAAAAATACGTGAGTCTGTCGAATATCTATCTATCAGTATTTTTAAAGTTTCTGTATTATAAAGATGTGAATTTAAGTAGAAATGGTGAAACTAGCGAAATATCGAGTTCAACGTGTTAACGATTTGGAGTATCAGTTGTTTGTGTAAGCGTTATAGAAAACATAACAATGGTATCGAGGAAACGACAATAGTATCGGCATTAGGCGAAGACATACACGATGTAACATGGGGAAAATTGTAATTCACATGATTAAAGCTGCACTTTGATCATCTGTTTAGGCTACGTCAGTATCTATCTCGGATGATATAGTTTACAGAATATTGTTAGATATATGTGCACAACGATAGACGAGCATAAAGACGGTTCAGGGTTCTCGCCGATGAATGATGCAAAGAATAGTGCAAGGAAAGATCAACTTATTTTTATGGAATTTTACAGATGCAGAGTAATATGAGAGATTATACAGGCTATTTCATAATATGGGGCATCAATACCAGAGGCCAAGCCCAGAAAATGAAATTAGAAGAAATTTATACTTCGTAGCGACCGTCTTATTTAACCCTTTTAGTGCCGAACGACGATATATCCTGGCATTGTTATTTATCTTTGTAGCACACTATTAGTAATTTTATGACAGCTAATTGAAAATAGACAATTGATGCTTTATATTATGTGTTCTATGTGAAACTATTGCTAAATATTAGTTCTTTTCCTTCGCTGACATTTATTCAACTACATATGTCATTAATTCGAGGAATTTTTCTCCTCGGCACTAAAAGGGTTAACCCTGCAGTTCTGCTCGGGGCTATATGACCCGAAATGGAGATTATATTTTAACAGATGCTATGTTTCTAAGTATTAGTTTTTGATATTCAATGTATTTAACGTTTATGTTTCTTAAAATGGGAACCTTTATTCAGCGGGTTACTATTACTAGAAGGTATACGAATGTGAGATATAAATGACCAGGACAGCAGGGTTCAGATTCTTTACAACATAGCGCCATTTTATCATATTGGTAATACGACGATGCTTATCTTTGCAGGAAAAGCTTTAGATTAGCATCACCATTCTGTTTACAAACCTATAATTGTTGTGACGTAGAGTTTCTTATAATTTCTAAGAATTCACTGTGCTTTTTATGGAAATCATTTAGAAGATCTCGTCACAGTTAGGTATTTCATTAAGAACTTGAATTAATAATTACTTGTGAAGTATATATTAACATTTTTCACTCGAGGATAGTTTAGTTCGGGTGAGCTAGACACTCAAGATGATTTCTGCAAAATTAGGCAATTGTTTTACAAGTACTTTCAAATGATTTTAGACTAAGAACGCAGGCCGAGCCGCGACGATGAAAAAATGTGGGATATAAATACCTTATCGTATCGAAAACAAATACATACATAGAGTTCGAGAATTCGGGAAACGCCAGAGCGCCGTAGTGGTGCCTGTCGAGAGCAAAGGGTTAACCCTTTGCGGTCGGTAGATTTTTCTGATGGGAGTACCAGCTATTCGAGGCAAAATTAACTTTCCGGAGTAATTTTCCTCTAAATGATTTAATGCAGATATATGGATATTTAAAACCACAGAATATGTTGAAGCTGATCTATAGTGTATAATAGTATTGCAAGGGATCAGAAAGAAGTCACTTGGGGCGTAAGGGGAGTCTGCTCTCGCACTACCTATCTCTTTCTATTCTATATGTCTGCTGTCCTCTTCATTCATAGTCGTAGCTATTCACATTCATTTAAGTAGGTAAAATCGGTGTCTACCAATCTGATAATAAAAATCTCGTGCGTACGTCAATGTTTCGATTTTCACGAACGATATCGTGCTGTCGCACTCAATTCCACGGCTTTTTCTTTTCTCTCTTTGTCTCGCAGTGCGATTTCCCCTCGAGTGACTTGTTTCTGATCCCTTGCAATACTTAAATTATATAAAAACAGAAAGCTTTAACTTTTATAATTTTCTACGATCATGAATAAGATCATGCTGCCACAGCGGCGACACCGAGTTCTACGACAGTTTCGAAATGCCACCATTATGGCGGCACCGACCGCAAAGGGTTAAACTTTGATATGCTAAATTGCATTGTATTTTGTAAATTTAAGCTTTAACACAGCAATAATATAGAAATAAAGCTTGATGCATATTCATATGAAAATATATCGGTGTCTTTGTTCATTATATTCTCTCTGAAGTAGGTATGTCTCGTCAATTATCAAACATCCTGTAAATTGTAGATGTCTGTGGTAACATATTCATATCAACTGCGTACTAATTGATTGTTTCAGGTTAAAATTTAACTTTCAACACTTCCATTTGATTTTCGAAATTAACAAACTTTTCAATTGATGAAAGCATCGCGCATAATAAACTATTCTTCTCTTTTCCGTATGGTAATGATTAAATATCAATGTCCGAACGCGTAATGGAGATATCACGGTGTCGATACAAAACAAAATACTGTCGTCTCTTCGTCGAAAACAAAATTTTTAACTACCAATTGGAGGGGACCGGTAGAAGGAAAATTCACCAAATATTCCGAAACGAATGCATTATTTGCAAAGAACGCATACGTCACCTCTCTAAAAAGAATGGTCGCATTGGACTCGAATGAAAAGTTATAACTTCGTTTCTCGTTGTATCAACAGGATATGAAGAACCACTGGGGTATCTCAACCGTTCTTCATTCAAATTCCTCCCAAGAGTTCGAGGAGAACGTGTAAGGCATTGAGGATACAAGATCAAAGGATCATCGTGTCCAGAAACGAGTTTTCTCAAATTGAAAAGAAATTTTCGACAACCACAAGCTGAAACGAATCACTCTCCTTTCCTTTTTCTTTCATTAATCCCGAATGTTTATCCTTTCGTCTTACCACCGCCAAATTGCGAAATCGAAACTCGTGAAATTCGTTGAAACTGCGACACCGGCAGTTTTACGATATTCTAAACTAACGCAATAAATAATCTTAAAGGAAAAAAAATTACAATGTTCCTGATCGTTAACGGAGGAAACATTTTCAATCAATTTTCTTTTTATCCTATATTTTAGCTTTAACTACGATCATCATTTTACCTGGTATCTATACTTTTGGATAATTTTGAAACTATGGAAATTCAAAAACGAATTTCAAGAACTTTCATGAAAACTCTGTATTTCTTCTGTTAGTCGAAATTATAATAACGATTTTTACCCGTTTTTATTGGTACGATTATAGCCTTAAATCGTGTCGTGATACAATTCCTGGTATAATTATAATAAAGAAAGGTCAACATGGACGTAGTTTTAATCAGTCGTTATCAACGTCATGTAAGTACATACGTGTAATGATGAACGATTTAGCTCCGAAGGAGGCTTAAGGAAGCGATTCGTACGATGTCATTTGCTGCACAGTTGCAACGCTGGATAAGTAATGTGGATAATTTGAATTTTCAAGTCGTATTGGAACGTGCGAGCATACGAGGAACACGTACGATCACCTCATGCCGAGACGGAATCGCGACACTGCATGCGACATGAAAGATGTAGCGTTTCGATTAAAATACGCAATTCGTACTGAGCAAATATTGTAATCGCGCGAAGGTATATTGATCATTGTGCTTCATTAAATTAATTACCATCGACATTCATGCTGAAGTGATAAATTTAATGGATTCAATGGAATCGAACGTTTAACAGGAGATAGAAAAAAAAATGATGAAGACGAAGAAGAAGAAGAGAAGAAATGTAACACATTAGCCTTGATGTTTCTGTATGGAATTAAAAAAATAAATTCCTCACAACCGGAAGCTTTAGCTTGCCCATTCCGTTGCCTATACAAACAAGTGCATTATTGCGCCGTTATTAAAATGTCTCGAGGCAGACGCGAAATGCATAAATGCATTTAAATTTAATCGGTGAAGGTCGTGAGCAAATGTCTAAAAAAGTCTCGATAAACTTGTTAATACCAGTGTGTTTCGTACGAGCTTCTTTTTACGAAGAAGAAGAAATAATCAACTGCGCAAAAGAATTCTCGAAATTCTGCAGACATACTGCATACAGGTATGCGGATGTGCAATCGGGATACATTGAAAAAGCCCAGCCAGTTTTGTATTCGGTGTTGTAAACGTGTCGCCGTCTTTATTCCGAACTGCGTAGGATTTCTTCGAAAGACCGTATAGCGTCAAACAAACCTTCCTTTTTTTTTCTTTGTATACAGAGATTTACAAGTTCTTTGCATCATTCTGATACCATTTCTCGCGAATTATGTCTATGACCTTTGCTCCAATTTCATTTTCATCAACGTACACTGTAAACCGTATTATTATCAAATTTTTCTCAATAAAAACTATTATAATGACAAAGTAAATATACCTCATTGCAGTTTAACGCTAGATTTACAGAGCCAATTTACATATATAATATATTTTTTGGTTAATATTTTAATAATAAATCTTTCGTTTCAATTGATTTGGAACTATTTTCTTTGCAAAAAATTTCAATCTTCTTGTATGATTCAAATTGGCTCACTTCAGAAATATAAGTGTATCAATATCCGTAAATCTTGTGTTAAATACTGGAGAATACTCAAATTACTTTACAATTTCGCAGAACTTTAAAATTATAATCTCAGTACGATGTCGACTGACCCTATAGTGAAATTACGAGAAAAAGATATGTAAAACCGTGTTGAAAATTCCTCTCTATAAAAAAAGCACTCTCGTAAAACAACGAAAAACACTTCAATCCTGTATGATTAAAGCTCGAGCAAAGCCACGATCTAGCCGCCGACACGAAAGTCTCGCTTCACGCTGCTGTAAGTCAACAAGAACGGACGTATAGCTTTTTGCGCGTTAACCTTTCGCTCCAGACGGAATATCAACAAAACGGAGAACCACTGACAGACTAATCGTCCGTACCAGTGACGTCACCCTCCTGCGTTGCACCGGCGAGTGAATCGTTGCACCCACGGCGAGTGGTGCGCACGCGTATTCGCATATTAGCGAATGCGACCAGACTCCGTCGAGGCGTGCAGATGCACTCGCCGAAAATGACTCTGTGAAAGTTAATCAACGTGCTGGTGTGAAAAATATTTTATACTGTAGATGTACAATGTTATAGAAATGCACCTTGAATTTTACTTTTTAAAAAATTCAATTTAGTACAGCAATTAAAAATTGTTAATAATTTTCGTCATACTTAATATCGATGTAATACAAAGCGCTTCGGTATGATTCTAAAAATATTGAAAAAATTACATATCGATATTTACCACCAAATCCTTTCACTTTATTGAATTAAAAAGCAATCGGACAGTGTACTCCGACGGATTAATTTAACGTAATGGCCTAAAAATAATTCAACGATATCTTATTGTATTTTAATTAATTTAACTGCCTTAATTCAAGAATCATGTATCAATTGCCACGTTATTATCTATGGACGACGATACAGGGTACACGAGGCTGAAAAACGTCGCACTTTATTAATAATAAGAGACACGACCCAATGTGTAGTGCAATCATGCGTAATGTCATTCCACGTCCTACGAAGTGTCAATTTCGGTACGTGCGCCAATTCGTCGTGAAACACGTGATACCCGTATACGCGTGTGCGTGCAAATAACGCGCCGCGCACATTGCGGACCAAGATATTTGGCACTGACTCGCCAAAAATACGCGCAACTATGCGCGCGCAAGTGTTAGTATGTATTATGTGACCGCTGACAATGTGGCGCAGATACCGAGTACGCTATCTACGGTCTAGAGGCCAGTATAATTAGGAGAGATGGCCATCGTGTTAGGGTCACGTTTGATTTTGTTCCTTTTTCGAATGCGCCGAAGTTTCGCGCGCTTCGTCGACTAAAAAACCGCTTTACCGGTGACATTGAGGAATACCGGGATGCCAGTTTTAGTACCGACAGAAATCCGTTAAATACAATTTTCGTTTTGTCAAGGCAAGACACCTCGTTAATTTTATTATGTGGATAATTTACCGTGTCATCTCTGATTCTGAATGTCTGAAATTACGACCGGATGAATTATACTTTATACTCTTTCTGAACGTATGGTCAATTATTCTGAAATGTCTTTAGACATTTTAACGAGCAATGGTTGGAATAGAAAATGACAAGGAGAACAACGTGTCGTTTACAAACTGGTGTTGTCTTTGATTGATATGGTTTAAAATGATATTGCAAACAGATTTCCTCATTGCTAAAACGTTGCACTTCCTAACATTGTATTGTGTAGGCATGGTGTTGAAATTCTTACGATTTCTGAATTTATGAATTTTGTATATTAATGAACAACGCGTGGAACTGTGCTAAAAATCGGTAGCCTATAAACCTCCGTTTTAATGTGCAGGGAATATCGCATGGAATAACCTCTGACACCTTTTATACGACAGTATTAATACTTCCTGGTAAATATAATGTGTCGAATAATTTCAGAAAAGATCTATAAAATTCTCCCTTGGTTTTCTAAATAAAAGTGATCTTTCCTCATAAACATTTCTTTCTCATCTTCCTACATCACTCGATACATAATAAACTTCCAGTATAGATAAACGTTTTCCCGTTTCGAGGAACTGCACTTTTTCTACTCGCCATAAGACGCAATTTATTGAGCAAATTGCGATAATACGCTCATATTCTACGAAATACCCAGTCGATCGTGCAAATACTGTGAAAATTATGGACCATGAAATTTATGATGTCGCACGCGATACACGTTTACTCCAATTCCAACAAGCAAACGTATTAGGACGACAGGAAACTAATGTCGTTTTTTACATTAAATTCAAAAACTTAAATTGGTACCAAGTTTTTATTTCTAACGAATAATGTTATTATCCTTTTTATCGGCAATCTTTTACCATCTAATTTGAAAATTGCCTATTCCGTATCGATAAAAATCAATTGATTTTTTAGCAAAATATCTGCAGGAACGATATTACTTTCTGCCCCCACACCCCTCTAATACATTCTTAAACAGGGACATATCTAACCTCACGATTTGATTTTTTTAGTAGTAACATCTTTCCATATGTGCTCGCATTACAAGCATATCTCTGACTTTTAATACGTGAGTAAAATATATTTAGACTCTTCCTTGTCGTCAGTCCGAGAGGCTTAACCTTCCTCACGACAAAAGACCGGCTGGCCAGCGAGGAATAGCACGGGGAGAAGGAGGGACAAAAAGTATTTTACGCAGTTAACCAATGTTCATTCAACGAAGATCGGAAAGAGTCTTTATCGAGGCTATAATTTTCTCCTGGTATGAATCGCTATCGCGTTCAAATCTCGGAAGAATTCCATTCATTAGTTTCAGCGCATAGTTATAAGTATAATGGGAGTAAATGATCGTCGCCTCCTTCATTACGTATTTTTCGTCCTTGAAACTTAGTTTGACGTCGACACTCGCGAAGCTGAAGCTTTACAGTGTATAAATTGCGAAGTAAGAATATCGATGGAATTTTGAGTGGCGATTTAATATTTCTTCTTTGTTCTGAATTGGAAATTCAAACGTAGAACGTACGACAAATTCGAGCGATCGGTAAGTAATCCTTGAAATACGCACATCAGCAGGCAATACGATATATTTTTAACGGGTACCATTTGAAGTTCATACGATACCGAAATGCAAGAGGCCTAACCGGAGAGAGAAGAAATCCTACACTACGCGTTATATCCTGATTCGTGCACCACTTAACGCACAAGCAGTAAGCAACGATATCCACCGTTTACTCCTTTCCTTCTTTTGTGAGAAAGGTCCGGTTACCTATGGTCCACGGAAAATATCGGATAGCCAAAGGATTTACGGTGCAAGGACGCGAGGTGACACATTATTCGGTGCAGCGTTTTGCGAGATCAACAAGCAAAATCATTACGACACCTCATGATGTAAATATTGAAATGGTTGCACAATAGGTGATTGGTTGGAATATAATTAACCACCTGTAGTCCGAATATTTTGTCATATTTGAAGATCAGTTGTACTGTAGTACATCAAAAAAATAAAAATCCAACTTTAAATAATGGATTTAATTTGATCTCTATAAAATGAATTCTAAAAATAATCAGAATTTTTCCGAATTAATTTGTAATATTTGGCAGAATTGAACAATTTACTTGGAAGGATAGACCCTTAGGTGCGACTTGTGTTACGTCAAAGTCATAGGGGCTCATGGTGTTACATCGAGAAAGAAGATTTATGTTTTTTCTTTCATATCAAATAAAAGTAGAATTACCTTTGGCATCGTACAGAAAGACACTTTCCTTCATGAATTTAAAACTACATATACCAAAGGGGTCAAAATGACTTGTACTGGATTTTACAAAAATGTTTCTAAAATTTTAAGAGCTATATCCCGCTAATTTTCTATATCTTACTTATAAACCTTGAAAGATTAAATCGATTTAGTTGCTTACACACTTCACTTTCTTTCCTCTGAAGTATTTATCTAGTATCTCTAAATAAACTGAATCATTAATCGGTAATTCTAGTGTTAAAATAAATATAAAAAATCTTTCTTACGTTTCGATCGTTTCACTGCAAAGTGTCGTTTCGTAACAGCTTAGTCAATCTATCGGATACTACCCAGATGACGATTCCAATTTTTCTTCATTATCTACAGTCTTTGCGACCTTGCTATGTTAATGAAATTAAGGGGACAAAGTATCGATACGTACTACATAAGTTCTTGCCACTCCTATCTTCTATCCAGCTGAACAACCAGATGATTTTGGAACAGTACATTCTGACAGATTTGACCTTATAGTCTTATCATGTCAATAATGTTCTGTTGTTAGTTATGCTGTGTAGCAGAATGATGAGGCGATGACTTGAACTTACCTGAAACAAAGAGAAATAAAATGTTAGTTTTACTATTATCTAAGTAAACCATAAAAATATATCAACTTCCTTCAAAAGGCTTACATTCATACTGACACTATAATTATAACATTGATATATTAATGCAATGAGTTGCATTCAACAGATTTAACTTTATCATCTGTGTTACTATCAATTCATACTGTCGAAACCTTCCCGTTTAATTAGTTTAAATAATTCCTATAATACGTTCCTGAGTGTTGACAAATCGTACCAATACCAATAAAAAATACAAACGAGTTAGTTGATTTGGGAAAAGAGAATTATGTCTCGTTTCTCTGAATACAGGTGTCAACGAAGAAAAACGAACGGGCCAGCAGGGCGCAAATTGTGCGCAAAGAGTACCTATTCTCCGCGTCTGAAAAACGAGAAGTAAGGGGATACTCGATCGACTTCGGGAACGTTGCCAGTTAGAAACGATCGTCTTTCATTTTTCAATTTACAAGCCGAGAAAAAACTTCCACGATGAGCCGGCAACCTCTCTGTTCTACACTCCCACGTCTGCCACTTTCTCCGTAGCATCAAGGGTACTTACGAGGGGATGTAATCGCACGGTAATTTTCTCATGAGCTTTCTTACCCTTCGCAAGAGGACGCACTTGGATCAGACCCAGTTGGCCGCGATTCTTCGCTTCTCGCTTTTGCCAACAAACGCCATAAGGCACCTCGCTACAAAGCCTTGTTACTTTACATTAATGGTGATGCTGCCGTTGGGGCGTTTGATTTTTTTCTAAAAGAGCTTAGAACATGGCGAGATGATGTACGACGATTTGATCGAATGACTGATACTTTTTATACTGACATATATTGGCTGAAGTGGAAGATAGACGATGTTATTAAAGTAAAATGGTGATTTAGAAAATTAGAAATTGTATATTTTAGATAAAGAATGTCCATCGATGTACCAACATTTGTAAAAAATGGCGGGATTTTTAATGGAACGTCTTTTTTAGACATGTTGTTGGTTGATCCTTTTGAAGAAAGAAGTAAATTATACTGTTCAATGTAACGATATGATGGCAAATTTAAATCTTTGAGTTTCGTTGTCAAAAATGGTTTATTTGTAAAATAACAGAGATATTACAGCGACCTTTTAACTGGGTAGAACATGAAGAGAGGCTCTGAAGTCGAGACTGAAGACTGTCAAGTGAGGATTAAGAGAAAAATGCACTACATGGGTATTTTTCAACTATGTAGATTTAAGAGTATTTATTCTGAGCGTCACGACGACGAAATTACTATGTATCGACGAACTTGTAATTGCAAAAAATGTGAGAATCACGAAATTTTAATAAAACACTGTGCTACAAGAAAATAGAACTTTGAAAAAACTATCAAAGGAACAGTGATGAACTTCTTCATGTTAATTCAATAATCCAAAAATTTACAATCTTCCAGTTACAATCACATTTTTTCCTTCTTCAAGTTTCATACAGTAACAAAAAAGAAAAGTATCTACCAAGGAATTCAAGTAATTGAATAAGAACAGTTTCAACCGTATCGTTTCTCTACTAAAAAATATATTGTGTGGGCGATAAATGTAACGGCAATAATTACGTAAAGTAACCAACGACATCGAGGATAGTTAATTGAAGTACACACTTATTGCTACAGAAGAAAACCTGGAAACGGAAACTTTAAATCTGAGTTTACAACAGCGGCAGACTTCCGAATAGAGTCGCCGTAAATCAGACCGTTTCTACCGACCACATTGCTTCATTGTAAAAGTCTGCAAAAGTGTTCCGACGCGGAACAGATTTCGAATTACCATGAGCAACAATTAAGACGTATATCGCCACGTGATAGCCATTTTACGGCCGCTTTAACGATCTTTTCCCCTCGAGCAAGTGCGCCAAACTGTCTGCTATACGAATCGCATTCCGTGGTACACGTGATTTTCGAATCGTAGGTGACATGTGAATCATTTGACAGAACCCATATCCACCGTCGTCCAATAGCCACTGTTCATCCCGAGCAACTACAAATCGTAATCCCTATACCGAGAATTGTGAAAAATTCGACACAAAGCTGGCTTATTGGGGTTTATGAGCTTTTGTTTTCTAGTATTACATTTATCAGATTTTACGGGATGGTAGGTTTTATCAGATTTTCATTTAACAATCCATTAGATGCAAAAGTTCTACCATTAGCCATTGTTCAATTCAAGGTATTGCCATAAAATAAGCATGTAATCCAAAAATGTTTTTTATAATCAGATATTGCGAAGATATTGTGCAACGTTAAATAAATATTCTTTTCTTTGATTTCCTAATACATTTCAATTTCTGACAAAGAAATACGTTAATGTCTCTAATTTTACATTCTAACTCATTTTATATAAGTTAAAATTTGAATGTTCTCCAAAGATGAGTCCCAAAATGGCACATAAATACAAATGAAAAAGTAACGTAGAAACTAACGTGTCCACTATTATCAAATAATCAGAAATTATAACTCTGCAAGTTAATACTGCAACTACCAACTACTAATCAATCATATTAAAAGATACTGGATAATTACTCCAGAAAAAAAGGATTGAAACAGGCAAAAAATACACGTACAAAATTGTACAACTGATCAAAATTTCAAGAACATTATTATCAAATTTATAACGACGAATTTCAACCATCCTGATAGATCTAGCGTTTATAAAACAAAGTTAAATAAAAAAATATAATCAGTCTTGTAACGATACAAAAAAAAATGAATACTACTTTTTTTATTGATACAATTGTTCCAGAAAACGTTACGTTGTCCACTGTATTACACGCTTTACTATCCCCACAATTAATAGACCCCAACTATATCCACTCCTTATCTACCCTTTCTCAAAAGCAGCTAACATTCCTGCAAAATGGTCTCATAGCGTTAAGATAAACTAAATTTAAACAACTCTGGCAGATACACGCACAAAGAGAGCATAGGGATTCTTGTGCAGTATATTATCGAGCCGTTCCCTGCCGAAATGCAACAAGTTGCCCATTCGGCCGGAGTACCTCTCTCGGTATACCCCAACACCAAGACACCATTCTGGATGTGAGCACAAACACACGCATGTAATTCACCTGGACGTGTGGGACCGTACACCGACTTCCCTCTGCGAGGAAATCCGCGAGAAAACGTGTGTGCGGGAGTACACTTTAGCACTAATTCACGGGACGCCCTTTTCTTTCTCGCGTGTCTTCGCCAATTCATTATGCGATGGGGTGAGAAGATACCCTACTTATTTCTCTTCTACTCTATGGCACGAACTGAATTGAATTTTCTTTTTCTCGAGACCTCTTCGAATAAGGTTGTTTTAATGTCTGTGGACGTGTTTTGTATTTATACATTTTTATGAGGAAAGTTTTTTTGAGGTATACATAATATTAATATTTCTCTCTCTCGCTTTTTTTAAATGCATGCTGAAGGAATGATTTGTGCTCAGTTTTTGAAGTTTTAGAAGAATGATTTGCGAGCTTTTAGTGTAACATTGAAAAGTAAGGAAAATTATTAAGTTGTAAGTGGGTTAGATTCTTTATGGTGGATGTAAATTAAATTGTTAATTGTTCTTATATAATTGTATTGTGGATTCTATTTTCTGCGTGGATTTAATTTTTCATGGTGGCTGTCGAAGTGGAATGAAATTATTGTTATTGCGAGTGATAACACGTGAATCATGCCACTGTCTATGATCATTGCTTTTCCAAAATATTTCGAGAACAAACCACGAAGCCACAAGATAGCGTATAAAGACCGGAACTCTTCAAGATTCTTTTGCGGTATGATAAAAATTTGGTATTCTTATCGAAACACGCAGGTAAAGCGTGCATCTTCCTCGATCGGAAACTATTCCTTCTACATGGATTTTTATATTTTCAGGTCGGTGAAATTCTTGATAAAAATTCTGCATTTTTAAGCCATATACAGAATCCCAGTAAATTACTGACCTTTAACCCCTTGCCATAACATTTCTTTTGTGACTGAATGGGTAAAAACTCTGAACTAATTGTTCAAATAAAAATAACAATCTATCCCTAATTTTCGATATAGTATGTAACTTAATGCAATATTAAATAGCATAGAATTAATATTGTTTTGCCGTGGATCACTGATATCTTTAATTTAATAATTTTTGGAATACTTGAAAATTGACTATACCATTTATCGCGTAAAGAGTGTCACTAGTTATACGAAAAGTGGTTAAAGTATTTAATGAAATATTGCTAAAAAAAATTGTCTTTTAACCAATTATTTAATTTCTACTATTATTACGAATTACAAAACATAAGCTGGAAAAAACTATATCGAAATACGTGTGTCGTTAGTATATATATACAATTTCACGAAGATATCTTCCTCCATAAAATCAAACGAAGAACGTATTCTTTTTTTTTATGTACGCAAAAAGCAAGAAAAGCGAGGAGAAAATTTTATCACGACTTGTGAAACTTCGACAAGCGACATATCCTGATAGCTTTTGACTCTACGTCCAGTTTTCTTCGTTTAAGACGAGACCAGAAAAAGTTGCCTCTGTCTCCTACCAAATAAAGAAACGAAAAGAACTGTTCAAGAGACTAACGGAATACCGAGTAAAACATTTATGATAGTCCCAGCGAAAATACAGATTTTATGATTATTTGCTAAAGAAGCACTAAAGTTTCTAGCAAAGAAAATTGTTCTTATTGGAAATTTGGTCAAACAGTTTTACGTAGATCACTTCTTAACTAGTCTTATTATCTGAACAAGTTTATTCAGTCGCACAGAAGCTCCGTCATTATCTGTCATTCTATTTTTATCTACGCTCTTGGGACACCGAATTGTCACGCGTATCTGAAATTCACCAGCTCTTGAAAATTTCTGAACGAAAGAATTCCAACACACTATATTTTCATAATAATGACCGTACAAGAAAATACCAAAACTATAGATTTAATTCGCGTCAAACATTACACTAGATATTAAATTATTTGAATAAGAATGTGCGCAAGAAAAATGCCATGTCGAACATTTTCTAAATCGGCTGCAGACGAGTACCGCCCAAGGCGAACTTGAATATTAAATAAGAATAAAATCCAAGGATTTTTAGAAGCAACACTTAAACGCATACCGTTAATGCGCACACCGTTTTCTTCGCAGCAAGAGTAACTTCTTTTTTCCTTTTCCACTTAAAAAAAAAAGCTTCAAGAAACTTACAGGCTCAGCGTATTAATGCATGCAAATATAAATCGTCACGGTGTTACAACAAATAACAATTTTTTAACTACATTAAATAATTCTTATACATTAATTTCCCTAAATATACCATTCACCGTCAATATTATAAATCTTTCTTCGTTTCTTTTATAATGATAACTATACAATTAATTTTTATAGATACATAACAAGTAACCGTTACGTATCGCCACGCAATTTTATTATTGTTCAAATGTGTTCTCAAGTTTGTTTTCGTTTCGAATTAGCGAATCAAGTGGACATGATACGCGTACAACCAATAGCAATTGGCGTACGCTCGAGCAAGATTCCATACGATCCAAAGTTTCATTTGAGAAAAAAATACAAACGTCTCCCTCGATAGAAAGAAAGCCCGTGAAATCTCATTGTAACTGGGATCAGAGAAAATGATTTCTACATTTTTACAATCCGTTTTCAAACTTGCACGGTCGTTTTCCGTGTGAGGATAAAGAGGCGTCGGGTGTACGCTATAAAACAGGCGATCGAAATACATTACACTAAATATTTCTGTAGCCAGCTTATTTTTCAACGACTGACAGCGCAGCTTGAAATACACGAAGCGCCGACTATTCGGTGATAAAGCGTCGGGTATTCTTCGAGAATAAAATACACACACGAAGAGAATGCCAGTTCGTTCCAGCATTGGACGTGGCAACGGTGGTCAGAACGATAACCCCTATGAAGACTCGAGCGATAAAGAGCCAGTTATCTGCGAGCTGGTTATCGTTTTCTTTCTCTCTCTGTCTCTCTTTCGTCTCCGTTAGCTCTACCAATGACGCATCCGCTATATACTTGGAGTAATCTGCCTGCCAATCACATGACGTTTGTCAAAGTTACCGGCAAAGCAAACTTTTGCATTAAAAACTGTTGACTCTCACTGAGAAGTAAATAAATACTGACGTAAGGGTATACAGTGTCATTTTGTATCCCGCAAAAATTGAAAGCTTCCCGAAACGATCGGGGACCACCTCTTTTTGCATATCTTTTTTTCTCCCCCCTTGACTTCAGCTGAGAATGTCCGCGTACAAATGGCAGGTATTGAAAGAATGTGGAATGTGTCGGTTATCTGCGTTTTGAGAAAGTTGTATGGCCAGTTTTGCAAAGAGTTATTTAATTTCTCAGATATGGAAATTACGTTTTGTTTTTTGTTTTCTTATACTTAACACTGGTCCTTACATTCAATTATCTACTTTCATAACTGTTTCTGTAATTACTGATAGAGTAGTTGTTACACTATCTAAGGAAATATATGACTTGAATATAAATTGACCACGGACAATTTATTTCGAAGTTTGAGTGCCATATTTCGCACGGATTTATAAAGTTCACAGAGTGCTGACATTTTTCAGATTATCTTACTCTTTGAAGCTACTATACTGCCAAATGTAATAGAATGCGTGCGATATTGGTAGAACAATTGTTCGTTTAAAGATGTTTGTTTAAAAATGTATTTAGGTTTCTACGAATAAAAGTTATCGATATTATTTAATAGTAGACTGCCTGACTGAAAATTTAAATATGCACGTGAACGTATAGCTAAATGTAGATAAATGTGACAATTAGGCTAAAATCATAATTATCCTTTCTAAAATGTTTCACTAATTGGTAGTGCACGACCGATATTTTTGCAACAGAATCGTGGAAAGACAACTTAATGCCATCCAATTACATTCTTAATGCATCTAAACAATTTTTTTAACCATCAAAAGAACTCTTTGAGTATCTTCTGATGTAATTACTGCACGAAATTAAAAAAAATGATTTATCTAATCGTGAAACCGTATGAGATTCAATGTATAAGGATGTTACATAGAACTTCGACATTTTCGTGGCACTAATTTCGTGTATATGTATAATACAATGTGTCCATAATTAACAAATACGTAATCAATGTTACAAAGCACATTATATAGGATTTACTCGTCATTAATTTACTTCGAGCGGAGATCGCGAACTACATTAATACGAATTAACAATTTACGCTACAAAGTGCATTCGTACTTGTCGGTTTTTTATTACTCGCGTGATCCCTATAAATGGTTCTGCTAATGACCACAGCATCGTAATACGTCAATGTATAATTTAACGTTGCCTTAAAAAAAAACTATGCTTCTGTTTTAGCGAGAAGGCTCGGAGACGCAATTAATGTAAATTATATAAGAAATATTACCAATCGAGCGTGCGACATGTAGAATGTGATAATTAGAAGAACGAAATTTATTTACGAGATAAAAACATACGAGGTATCTACGGAAATAAAGTAATCGTTTCGGTATTCGTTTCGAAACAACTTTTTTCGAACTCTTTTCGACGACATTGTGTTATTTAATGATCGGCCAAAATTAGACATGCATTAACACGTAGAAAATACACTTGTTCATGTTACACTTATTTATATATTAAGCATATATGTAAGAATTCAACCGACAGGGGAATACCTCATTTTGTTTCATCCATTGTTAAAATATTTAAATTGAATTAATTAGCAAATATTATGCATAAATCGGTGCAGGTCGACATATAATATCGTAGATTAGCCCAAGAATCAGCATTAAGGGATTACAGGTTATATAAAGCATGTTACGTTTCCCCTACACGTTAATTCTCAAAGATCAAAAGTTACAAAATTGCACACACGTAAAATTCCACGAGGTTTCTTAATTGATTTTGCACGTTTAGTATAAAGGAATGAGGCATTTCTTTCGTCATCCATATATCTAGAAATGATGATCAAAATTTAATGTTTCCAGTGAAAAAAAAATTGAATTACTAATGATAACTATAATTTGAAAAATTCTAAATTTAATAGTGAATACAAAGATGATTTAAGAATCATTCGTCGATATTACAACATAAAATATTGAAGTAGCAGCGCCGGAAAAGCATATATAATATTAATCTGATTTAAATTTGTATCAAATTCAGCAAACCACCTTTCAAATATCTTATCGTAATACACTTATCCCAAGCTTATCCGTTTCCCGTTTATTTCAGAAATAATGTCTTCATCGACTATCATTTTCACAATTGTTTCTTCAACGACAGCAAATATTTACCCCCGTTTTATAGAATTCTTCAATTTACGCCATTTAACTTTATCACAATTTACGTAGTTGATCTTCGACATCGATACTGTCTGACCTGTATGCTAATGCTATACGAAATGTAGATACTTTTATTTGAAAATGCAAACACGTATATTCCCCCCCCCCACACTCGCCACTGAATATTTCCAAAGAAAGAAAGAAAAAATAAACAGACGAGAGAAAGAGAAAAAGAAGAAAGTACACATTAAACAGGATCAATGAATATTAGGTGGCCGAATAAGTTCTTTTGTGGGGCCAGCGAACTCGTCGAAGCAGGATCCAAGGTTATGAGAAGCCAAACTCAAAGTACATTGCTATGAGAGCACCACGTGGGCACGACGTCCTTGGATTCTCGGCCCTTCATGCAATTTACATTCGACTCGTAACCCGCCACCGAAGGCCGTATGAATATCCGGCACTGGCGACTCTAATGCCAAGGAACTTGGGCTCTCTTCGTCGTAATCGCGGAAAAAAGAGACAAGCTCGAAGAAATACGCCTCTGTTAATGAGGTATCGTTTAGTGTCAGATTGGAAGACCAACGCTTATACGATCCAATGGTTTGAAATGAAAAAGAAAAATTAATGGAATCTGCCGGGAGGAACGATGGAAAAAGATAACGACAAAGTAATGATGCCAGATGCATGGATATTACAACTACGCTATCGTTATTCATCCATGATTATTGGTAAGTGCAATTCCCAATTACTTATTGCCAATGTATTTTCGATAATGTGATTAATTGTACGGGGTAAAATTCACTCTGTACGATATTACTTTGACGGTAATAGTTAATGAAGTTCACGCGGCAAGCATTGTACAAGTTCGGTGGATGTAGCAAGCGTAACCGTTATATACCCGAAAGAGTGCAAATTCTGCCTATTATCATTTTAATAACCATTGCAATCTACTGCTTTAATTGTATCTGCGCCGTGAGCAATAAGCCACGTCAAACAGAGCGCAATGATAAAATAACGATAACACCGTACGATAATTCGTGTCTCGTCACTGAAATTGCTCCAGAATTCCGAAATGAGCTCTCAGATATGCGGCCATCCACATTGGAGGCTCGTTTCTTTTAGCCCCTAATAATTCTTCGTTTTAAAATTGTAACAATCGGAGCTGAAAGTCCATAAGATTAACCGACAAGGTTGATAACGTTGATAACGACGGTGACGTTTCAACCTTGATACTTACACGTTGAAATGTTAGGAGACGTTGCATAGAAACAATTTTATGTATAGTCACGGAGACAACTTTGTGTACCTGTGATTTTTCTTTTCTTTTTTTAGAAAGATCATACATTTTGGATTGCTGACTTTATATTGCATGTTACATAACAGCACAGTCTGGTAATAATAATTCCAATATATTTACTTAATTAAATGGTATTTGATAACAGTATTTGATATGTATTTAAATCCATATCTTTTCGTCTTTCGATCGCGATCATTTAAGTGACATTAACACAAAAGTACCTGTATTTTAAAATAAATTATTAAACTTCCTATTGATTTTAAAATCCATTATGACTAATGATTCTCTTGTGGCTATATTTCATATTTTACGATCGTGGCATCTCACACTGTATCAATACGGATCACTAAAGATTTCAGAAGTTTCGACAGAACGGGAATTCTCGAAAGACAGGGAATTGCAACATCGTCTACGTTATCGCAAATATTCTGATAAGTTCGATACACTGCTTAATTAAAATGACAAATCGACCATCCCCAAGGTGAAAGCTGGTAACGTTAATGCATTGACGTTCGCTTATAAACTAAACGAAATGTTTTAATATTTAATGATCAAAGGACGATATAATTGCAGCGATAAAGAAAGAAAAAAGTAAATCGACGTTTAATGTAAAATTATACACGGATATGTAAGTCTGGAAAATATTTCAATTATTAAGGTAACGAGACTTCAATTTACCAATAAATTTTCAAACAACAAAAATATTTGTATCCGGTATTCTGTGTTTAAAATAAAAAGAACATAATTCTCTAAAAATAATTGAATGTGTAAAATATGCGAGAGGATACTTATAATTACAGCAACACAGAAATTCGTTTGATTAAGAAGTATCATTTTACAATTGCATCTCCACAGGACGAAGTAGGTATATTGCAGCGTTAAAAAAAAAGATTAACGACATTTGATGTAATACTATTGGAGATGCAAGCCTGGAAAATATTTCAATTATTAAAGTAATGAGACTTCAATTTACCTATAAAGTTTCAGACAATCAAATTATTTGTATACACTACTCTGTGTTGGAAATTCAAAAACAAAGTTCTCTAAAAATAATTTAATGTCTGAAATGTATGAGAGGATACTTACAATTATAGCACATAGAAATTCGTTCGATTAAGAAGGATCATATTACAATTGCATCTCAACAGGACGAAGTACATACGGAGTGCATAAAATTTCCTATGACTCGGCACTCTCCGTCAATGAAGCAATTACCTTGAATCGTCCAAAGTTGATGATATTCTACCTGTTCGTTAAGTAATGCTGTTTAATGTCTGCTTCTACATTTCTCTGTCATGCAATGACGCAATTAACTTCCTTAAATTCTAAGTACATTAATGTCCAGTAGGAACAAATGATTCCCATTCGTACGAACTTGGAGATTTATACCTTCAAGTATAAGATGATATTTCGAGAAATATAAAACCGCTGTTACTACTTCCACTAGTGCATTTATGCAACTGTAAAAAAAAGGAAGGAAGTCAAGGGTCAAGCGCGAGGCGATGCGTGCATCGAAAAAAGCGCGATTCATTTCATAATGCATCCAGACGACGTGCTTACGTATTTGCGTAGCTTCGCAAACATATTTTTAAATTCTTTAACGAATGCGAGTACATTCTCACTCAAATTCGTATTTGCTTTGGTAACGTATGTTGACGATAGTATCACTGTAAATTAGTTACCGTAAGATAATAAAGGATTATTATCATGGACGAAATTTTATATAAGTATCATCGCTATTCCTTTTTTTATCTTATATTCATTTCAGTTTCTTTTCATTTCTCAGCTTTTAATCCTTTGGTCATCGCTTCAAAATGCTTCAAGCCTTCGTTTCAATTAAAAAATTACATTCTTTTTTTTATACAAATCTTGGAAGAAAGAGATGTACCTATGAGATATTGCGATACGTAAGAAAGTATTCGGAAACGACTACTGCTTTTAAAATTGAATAAATTTCGGCATTGCCAGAGGGATATATTGTTCAATTTTGAGACACGACAGAAGCACAACAGTATGTAGGACGTGCATGCTGTACGTTACACATGTCGCAAGAAAACAGAGTCATTGCTGTGACATATGAGACGATATCGAAGCAGGAATGCCTAATAGAAATATAGCATGTTTCTTCTATGTACACCGTCTTTCTTCAAAGGACACTATCTTCGATACGTTTCAATATAACAAATACGCCTATATTATGCAGTCGAAACAAGACTGCCGCCATACTCGGTACGAACTTATAGTACTGCAACAGCCTTCGGGATTTTTTGGATTAATCGAAAATTATTTTGAAGCTAAATTCAACTATCCGAGATTTCTTTCATATTTTTAGTTATCATGAAATACAAAATCTGAGTAATAAAAGGAAATTTGATAAAATATAAAATTTCTACCGTAATCTTAGTTACCAAGTCATGATAGCATTATTATACTTATAAATAGAAGAAAGCTTAATTATGTATATTATAAATTTCTTAATTATGTAGCGTTCAAGGGAAAAAAACGTGGAGAATTTTAATATCATCCGATAACAAAGTGTATGAAGAGAGAAGGAAATTATATAATGATCCTGACACTGTGAATGACGTGAAATGTTAAGGAAAAACTTTTAATTAGTGGTCCCATGTACAAATCCTCATTCTTCACCTCTGAGAAATTTTTTCTCAATTATTATTTAATCATACGCTCTGTAATTCGAAATGCGTTTAAAACTACCGACATTAAGTCTATTGCATTTCAGTATATTAAATAAGTACTTTGGAGAAAGAGGAATTAAGAGGTGCAAAAAAAAGATGATCGACTCAGAAACCTGCTATAAGATCAATGTAAAATGTCATTTTTATGACTCTCTTATAAACCTGGAGAATTTTTGAAGAAAACTTGGTACCGGTCACTTTGACATGCTTGGAAGTTGTAGTGTTAAAACAGTAGGTTTTAAATGACTATGGCCGTTACAATTGAAAAGTATAAAATAAAAAGAAACAACGCTTTGTGCAGCACGTGTACGTATAATACATTAGTTTCCCGGAAGATTACCAGTCAGGAATCTGACTGCATAAAATAAGCAACAGCGTAGCGTCTTCATTCAGGCTACCTGTGATTCCCAGGTATACACAATCGAAGTGTCATTCTATTACGTAAGGAAAGAATGTCAATGTATTAATATATGTCGTTAATGTCTTCCTCGTGCAGACGATTGGAAATGAACGGAGTAGGTATGTGACGACCTCGTTCTGCTCCTTGTCGGTCACGTCCGTGCGTAAATTCCTCTGCTGCCTTTGCCAAAAAAGTATTATAACAGAGTGTATAAAAAATGTGCTTACTCACTGCTGAAATATGTAACGCACATTTTGAAAATCCGACATATGAAAATATCGTGCCGAAAATATTTCGTAAAGCCTTTCTTTTAACCGCTAATCATATTTATGGTAAGTGAAGTTCGAATGATGTAACTTTTCATTGAAACTTCATATTTTGTTTCGATTAAACAGTTTTTATCAATCTTTACAGCGATTATTAGCTTTAAAAATATAAATGATTATAGCTAATTGTAAGTGTTACTTCCTAAGAAATATGATGGCAATTTAACACTAAATATGACACTTTGCATTTACCTATTCTTACCATAAGAGGTCAAATGACCCATCGGGGTACGTAAGGTATACAAAGGATTTTTTTCGGTGAAAAATAAGCTAACAATAAGAGAAAAATGGAAAGCGAGAAATTTAATAATCGAATAGTGTAAGAATTTATAGAAACGCAGATGAGGGACAAAAATAACAATGAATATATGATTTTCAAATAAGTTTTGAAAGAGGTCACTTGATCTCGCTTGATACGTTTAGTGTTGATATGAAGCGAAGCATATCCCATCTATAGAATAAAATTATCTTCATTTCTCTTAACAATCACGCGAAAATATAATGAAAATTCCAAAAAATAATAGAGATTCTTACAGAATTAGATGACAAAGATTTAAAACCAATTAATTAGAAAGAAAATCGAAGTTTTCTATCGTGCACCTTGAAATAAGAATTGCAGTTAATACTAGATTTACGTCTGCTAAATCTGGTAGGTTGTAAAAAATTAACACTAAACCTACCAAGCTGAAAATTACCAGCTCTTAATCTTTTCTAAAAATTACCTTTTTAGAAAAGTAATTTCGGGAGATATTTTTGCTGTTGCGGGAGATATGAAGTAAATGTTACACGTCTATCTTATAAAATCTAAATTAATTAATTACTTCCCTTTTTTACCTCTTAATTTCTTTATTAACAGAGTGCTTATATAGCATAACTGAATTTCAGTAGATATAACGCCGGTAGTTACCTTGCAGAAAGATGGATGAAGCGGTAAAAAAATGATCAGTTAAATAATTTCTCTATCAATTTGAAAAAAATTCTGAAAGAAGTAGGAACCCATCAATTTGACGGCTGCCGTAGATTTAATGATGAGGAAGAAAAGTTGCCGAATTTCAGGACGAGCTTCGTGAACGACTAATTGTAAGCCTAACGTGGATTCTCTTCGCTATAACGTAACGTTCGAAAGTACACTCGACCTTACCACCCTCTCCTCCTCCACGGTAGCACATAAAATGCCGCTCGATCGGTTCGTCGTTTATTTTTAGAATGCGCTCGACCTCTCTCGGACTTAGTCCCCTTACTTTTGTGTACTCGCACTGTCGAAAATAGCTTGGCGCAAGGTGGGTATGCGAGAAAGGAACGGAATCAAAAGTGAGCACCCGCGCATCATGTGTTCATCCCACAAGATTTTCGCCACTTTACGATGAACATTGCAACGTTTATGATTCGGCGACATTGGTAGATGGCCTCGTAAAGTCTGTCTAAAGACGTATTTGTAGATATAAAGTTTTCTTTATGCGAAAGTGCTAAGTGAACTGAGCAACGGAATGCAATTGACTGTAAATCTCTACGAATACTGCTTGAATTATTTGTCTCCACGTCAATCTAAAAATCTGTAGTCATTCTGTACAACCACCAACGAATTTTTCGATCGAGGGTTTATATTATTCGTATTTGTCTCATAATGGAAACTGTATCGTCCATCTCGTTGACTTTACTTTGCGTTAAAAAGAAAGGAATAAAGGAAAGAAATAAGATGTCGAAAATCGATACATCCTCTGACCAGTTTTTCGATCGAGGGATTTCGCATGTGTCTCGAAATGGAAACTGTATCGTTCATCTCGTTGGATTTATTTTGCGTTAAAAAAAGGAATACAGGTGATCCTTGACTTTCGCACAATTCGCTATTTTTCACGTTTGTAAAAATTCAATTTTTTTAAGATTCTTGTCGCTTTTTCAAAAAATGTTTGTTTCCATGAAATTACTGCCACGAAATGGTGTAGCTCACAAACATTGTCTGTGTTTTTCTAACATTACAATATTGTTTCTAGTATCGCCTACTAGATGTTAGAAAATCTCAAATTCACAAAGAAACCACATTAACATACAATTCTTAATATTTTTCCTGCATCACTGTACTTTCGAGTATTCAACATTTACATACATTTTCAGGGACCAATTATGTGCAAAAGTCGAGGGCCGACTGTAAAGGAAAGAAACAAGATGTATACTATCGATATATCATATACAATCGACAGCTTATTGTGTCTCGCGCATTAAATTATCAGCGCGTGATATCGATTACATAAGGCACACGTATTGCACGAAAAGTGCGTTAGAATGTTTTGTAAGCAAAACGTCGCTAAAATTATCGTATCAGCGAGAGAAATATATACTTTTAATGAAACAGATGAGGCAAATCGTTGCCGTTATCTTCTCTGCTGTCGATGGCGAGGAGAAAAAAATTCTTGTTACAACGATGCCGCGGCAATGACGGTGCAACTCTTATATACTGATAACCATGCACACAAAGATGATCGGTATCAAATGCACGATCTCTGCAGATAAAGCGTGGCAATTAAGGTACGATCGTTTCTTTTTTTTTGTCATTTACAGGTACAAGTCCATGACAAAATTCGTACGGTGTACTTGAACTGTCTGACTCTGGTTCTACTGAAAACATGGTTCGAAGTAGAAACTACCTCTGTCAGCAGAATGCTATATTCTCTAGAAAAGTCTCATTTATCATATATTTGACACTGTATTCAAATTTTCAGAATACTTTAGTGTTATAACTTTTAACTATGACTTTAATAAATAACAGTTCTGTTACAATTTAGCAAAAGTTAAGTTATTTTTTTATGAAAATTGGCATAAGTTACGATTCTTTTGTGGTTAGTGATATGCAAGAAATTTGAATATATCCTCGCAAATAATGTATGTCTTGCGACGAGGAAAATATCTTCAATTATAACGTATATAACGAATCGACACTGCGCAGCGATTACGCAACCATCGTTGCCGAGGAACCTGTGATAATGTTCCGAATCGTGGTGAGTATAAGAACTTATTTCAACGTTCATTAAACTAAAAATTGTATTCAATTTGTGAATTATCGGACTTTTTTTATGCCCATATTTACTTATATTATTCTTATGAATACAACTTGTATTATTAATTAAAATTGCAGTCGCTGCAGTAGAATTTCCCAACACAAGTGAACTTTCACAGAAATTCCTATCTCGCCTTTTTCACATGCAAAAATTGCAACAAAGATAACAAAAAAATATCGATCAACATTTTCCTTCTACTTAAAGTATTCCGTCAATTCTCATATAATCGATGGAAACCTGTTTTGCACGTGGTTGATATAAACGGGACTTAAACTTCCTTCTCTCTGTGTACTTTGATACATGATATAATTTGTCAATGTAAATATTGGGGTGTTATTGATCTGATTAAAGTATTGCAGTTTGTTTACGTATTAAAATTACACGAATGTCTATTCATTAATCGACAATTATTTTATGCGTAAAAACGTACGCGATTCTCTAATTACAAAGTGTGAGATCTGCCTATCGTGTTCGGAGTAGAAGCGTATTTTTGAACAGCAAAGCTCTTATAATAGTAAAAAAAAGATCATATTGCATCCTGTCGTTTTATTTAAAATAATTCCACGTTCTCGCTACCTTTCAACCATTATTTTCATCACACTGAGCATCTTAGAACACGGGAAAATCAAGAGGACCGAATAATTTTAAAATGAAGAATTGCGACGAAAATAGGACGAAATATACGAACGTCAAAGAAAAGTCACGTTTTCTTCAATCACGCGACAGCTACGAACGCAGTAAAATATACAGCGATACTGCAAAGTCTTCTCTTCGTTTGTGCGCGAATTTCAACGATAATGTAATAAAAATTGGTATGCTGCAATCTCGAGTAATTCGCAGTAAGTCCCCGGCTGAATTCTGCGACCGCGAATGTAATCGTTGCGCAAGTCGATGAAGCGATAATTCGCAATTACGCATGCATGATCGACAGTCGACGAAGGAGAATCACTATACTGCTCACGGATCATAGGTTATCCTTATAACTCTGGTCTAAGGCGCAATAGAAGTCAGGCCGAAGTTATCAGTTAATATTAAACGCGGCGCATACTTGAAATACTTGGCTACCGTTAGCGCGCGAAAGGATTGAAAAACATTTTTCTTTTTTTTTTCAATTTTCCACAGCGCCGTAACGTCAAGTCCGCATTAATTAATCTCAGAGAAATCTTCCGTGGCAAACGATACGCAGTTTAGCAATGCTAGGTAGTTTCAACATTACACTGTAACCCGATGACGATAAAATCCATTGAAACGCAATTTAATATAAATTGATACGCGATCGTTAAATCCACCTTCATCGTCATCAAGTCCAAGCGTAAAGGAACGATTAAAGTCACGGGGTCTGATCGATCGTTAGGTATCTCCGATCAATTATGATAATTCCAACTAACACGTTTTCTGAGAGTGCTGTTTAGTTTTTAAACAACACTGTCAGCCATGAGCGAGAGTTCGAAGATAATTACAATCGCTGCATTAACGGTATGACGTAAAATGCACTATTCCATCTCCCAGTTAGTGAGTTAAGTATAACGGCGTAAAACACACCAGTTCCTTCCTTTTTTTTGCACATTGTCTTTACATAACAACGAGGTACCGGCACGGCTATCATAACGAATATCAGATACAACTTCTATCTTCATCTGCATCTAAGTGCTGTTAAAAAGTACAGAGCGATTACGCAAGTCGGCGAGCACACGGTACGGCGCTCTTATGAGCGAAGCTAAGTTTAGAGCGGCACGATATGTTCGTGCTGCCGTTACTGCCTCCGCCGCCGCTGCCATCGTCGTCGCCGTCGACGACGGCGGCATTGCCACCGCCACAACCGTCTTCCCGCGCTCCCGACACTTGTTGGATAACGAAACCACGAGAACGTGTACGCGCCAATCTTGCCGAAGAGTACCGAATACGTTCGGAAACGGCCGAGCATGCCCGAGAACTTACTATTGGCAAGTTGTGAGCGTAGTTTAAGGTAGGATTGAGAAAAGAGCGCGAAAGCAGCCGCGCGTTCGAGGCGTGTCAAGTGAGCACTCCGTTGTGAAAAAGCTAAATACCTCGGAGCAGTTTTGTAAACACAGAGAACCGTAGGTCTTCCTGGGTAAACGCGACACTGCTGTTGTTTTTGGTATATTTTTGCATCGAATGCTACGGTCATGTTGCTGGGAATATTAAAGAAATTTCTGGAGGCGACGACACGAGGATTCGAACTTGATGACATTTTGAGAAGTGCCATTATTGAAATATAGACATTATTGTATATATATGACATTATTAGAATAGGTTAGAACTGTTAATCCCTGCCTCTGTTATTATTATGATTCCCGAGGTCTTACATTTTTTAATTTCTTTGGTCATTTCATGTAAATTTACAACGGTAAATAGATCCTCAATTATAGAGTCTACCATTATTGTAACGTTTCAGAACAAAGAGTGATCTTTTCAGTATAAGATACGTTTATAAATTCTCAAAATACCACTATAATTTCATACTTTAGTAGAGTCAAAATAATAAGTAAAAATATGTGGGAGACAAATACAGTAATGGCAGAAAGATGTCAACATTTAAGTGACCGAGACTCCATCCTCACTGTTAGGATGATCTACCACTAATCAACATGTGGAAAAAGTATGAGACAGAAATAGGCGGCGAATAGATGTAAAGAAGGAAATGCCGAGTGAATCGGAGTAAAAAGTGCGGACGATGACAAATAATAATAGCACAGCAATATAAAAACGAAGGTGACCTCACTTTTGGCATGCTAACTCGAGCACGCCTACGTCGTGAAGGTGTTTGAAAGGCGTCACAGACGGAACAAACGGAATACCGTATCTTAAAGGATCAACCGCATTATCTCCTAGCCGTGATTAATCCGTTATCTCGTTATGGTGATAGGAAAAATTACGTATATTATTTTCTTGCGTTAGATACGATCAGTTATCTCCTCAGGTAGAACGTAATTATTATATGTGCTTATGGGCCACATTACCAAATCACGTCGAATAACGAATAAAAATTTTTTTCCACGAGAATTCTTTGAAAGTAAATAAACATTAGGCAGCAACAACAACAACGAAGACGTTAAAAAAGATAGAAATTCGAATACAGAGGAAATTTCAGCGCAACTACTGTCGTTATTTTTGTCACACAAATCTCGTAGAAATACGACTTTATGTTTTTCGCATTCAGTAGGATGCACGTGTTTCTCATTTCCCGCGTAAAACAAGCCGGTCTCCCCGCGGGCATCAAATACTAATTAGGATAAAAACCGTCCAACGTGGAAAGTTCCTATATTCATGGAAAATTCTACCTCGCTGTATAATCAATATTACGAACTAGGAACAGACAACACAATGTAATTTTGAGATGAGAAACAACTAAATAGTTACTACAATACGAACGGTAACTACGTTAGTTATTACGGGATAGTGATATATAGCGTCTAGCCGAGCAAAAGACAATTCACAATTGTCGTATAACTGTAACGTTGAGTATGAAAATAATAAATCCTGGAAACCTGAGAAAATAATGATCTAACGCGAGAAAGTAACGAAATAACCATTCTGAATAAAAGCATAGTAAAATTAACACCAACTTTAACCTTCCTACAACTCCAAATAAGAAAATACAATATATTCGATACTTATCAAAACGACGTTGCAAAATATTCTCCAAAACCGACATCTTCAATCTACCATGCACGCGAGATATTTTAAACACGTCCTATTACACAGAAACTAATTCAAGATTTAGCAAAATCTGTGGGCATCGGAGCCAAGTTTTACGCACGTGTCCGACTCTGACCATGAATAATTAAAAATCGTGAGCCTTCAATGAAACACGTAATATCTAACTATAATTCAAACCATTCCCCTTAATAGTCACTTTACAATTATTTATTAGATAAATATTTTAACAAAGTCTTCCAGAATTGAATACCATTCGAAAGTTTTCAACGACGGATGGGCTCCATGACAGCTTGCAGTTGACTTTGACCCTAAGAAGGCGAATGAGAACGGCAACACGGAGGCACGATCGGTGACGACGAGAAGTATATAATTATACATACAAGTAGCAAGTTCGTACACGCGAATAGAGACGGGTGTACACACGCCAGGTTTCAATACGTGTACACGGAACACATAGGAAAGGCTTACACACGAGGAACGAACGAGTCGCGGAATTGCGACGTGAGTAGAGAGCCGGTCGTGCCCCTCTCGTCGCACGCGACGATTGGTCCACTCTCTGTCTGCTGGTAGCATTCAACATACTACGCACCAGGCAGACACAGTGTACAGTCTTAACAAACAATTCAACTGCTGGCAAACCCAAGTGATACGATACAGAGTAGATGATAATCGTCGGGTACTTGGGTTAATTATAATTCCGGCTTGTTTCTAAATCTACACGAGGGTAAATAATCGCGGGAATACCAAGTTGATCGGAGCGATCTTTTGGTACGTGGAGGATAAGTATGTTAAATTTTGGAGAATGTTACGAAAGTGGTTATGATCTGTCTGCTCCACTTCCTTGTGATAAGATGAGACATTATAAAGTGGTAATACTTATCACATCGGACGTTAGTTTGTTGCGAGAGGTTTATCTGTAAGCGAAGCGGTAGAATGTATCGTGTTGGTAGATAAATTTGCTGAACCAAAAGGAAACGCAATACCACGATGAGAATGTGTGGTAGTTTTCACGCACGGTGGATGAAATTTTGCTTATCGGGAATAGGAAGACGCGCGTTGAGATTTCAATAAATAAATGATATGAATTGTAAACGACGTAAACATGCTTGTA
The DNA here is from genome assembly GCA_910591515.1 of Cerceris rybyensis. Classification (NCBI taxonomy): domain Eukaryota; kingdom Metazoa; phylum Arthropoda; class Insecta; order Hymenoptera; family Crabronidae; genus Cerceris; species Cerceris rybyensis. Next base: position 22,956,414 of record OU342790.1, read on the forward strand.
TGCTGATGTCTTTTTTTTCTGTTCAGGTTTTGTTGATGTTGTCGACGATGATAAGTAACAATTATTAAAAATGCACTGTACGTGATTATAAATTCACGAAGTTGCAGAGTGCATAGGGGACAACATTGTTTGGTAACCCAAAGAAATCTTGACTTTGTTATTATTTTGCTCTTCTCACGTTTGGAGCATTTTTTGTACCCTACTCACTAAAAGTGAACAATTTATTAAAATTGCTTGTAAAAAAATCATGTAACTCGATAAAAAAATTAATGCTGGAAATAAATAATGACAGCTTAATCAAGTTAGAATATATCAAGGAGGAAAACACAATATCCTTGAATTACCCGCCGTTAACTAAACAGTTTGACATGGCTATTGAATCAAAGTAGTTAAAATTCAATATTATAAATTACAATGAGGCACTCTACAGCTTCGTATTTACTGATTTAAAACAATTTGCTTTTAGTGGTATACTGCAAAGGAGAGTAATTTTTATCAGTCCCTTCTGTGATATATTTACAAGCGAATCGTCCAACTAATGACCCAAAGAATTCAAAGTGCATTAAGTCGCGAAATCTGCACGAAGTAGTAAGTACTGTAGACAGTTCTCTAGTGATAAAATCGATGCTTGTCAGACATTATAAATGACATATTTCATGATGCGTAAGATCGCGGTAGGATAAGGATACATTGCAGATATTTTAATATCAATACGTAGCCATATTTGTACAGTTGTTTCTGTATATATAGATATATGCGTGTATATGTGTTCACATATATGCATAAAAAAAATGTAGGTATATCTATAGATGTATAAAATATACAAGACGTTACGAGCCATCACTTGACATTGGTTCATTTACCGAAAGTTTTTTTCCTCTTTCTCAGAAAAGAAAGAAGAGACTCCAACGAACAATACGTGACAACGGATACAAAGGCGAGCAACATAACGTCCATAAAATCGATCGAACGTATTCGAAGAGGCTGGTAAATCTGCGTATGCTTTGATTACAAATAACATTGTGACAACGTTATGCCACTGCCTGATAATCAGTCACATATGTATGTACGTGTATTCTTATTTAGCGAGTTAACCTACACGCACTTGAGCTAATATTCTCATATTCGAGGGAAACACTTTAGACAAAATTGAGGAAAGATAAGAAGTGTGGATCGGCCAACTACGCTTATATTTTATTCAAACACAGAGAAGTATGGTGAGTTTATTCGATCTCCATGTATCACGAATCTTCCCAAGCTCGTTTCGATAAGAATTTTTTCGACAGATACAGTACGCGTGTAGTCGAACCGTAGTAGATTCACAGAATGAATCCTTCTTGGTTTCATCCACGGATTTATCTAACTGCAGTCAATTTTAAACAGGGCGATCATAATTTTCACGATAATTATCTTATTGGATATTGTATCTTTTCATGGGCACCTGAATAATCCCTTAGTCTACAATAACGTGTAACATTCGTGATGCGGTAAATGACATAGGAAATTTTGAAGTCTTCCAAAAGTTAGTAACGGTCAAATTGTTTCTATAGTATTAACACTGCGTTCGGTTAGATGAAATATCAGAGAGCAGTAAAAAATTCTGATTTCAGGAATTAATTCTGAGTTATCGCGCTCGAAGTCACAAAAGAAATGGTAGGGCAAGAGGATAATCCGAAAAAGGAATCACTAATACCAAAAAACTGTGTATATTTTAGAAAAACTAATGCACATTTACTACCACGTATGAACGTTTACGATCAAGTTTTAACACTAGATCTACCATAGTGGCGAAAATGACTTGCCCAGAATTTTTGAAAATGTTCCTGAAATTTTTAACCCTGTTTTTTTTTTTAAGTTTCTACGCCTATCTTGAAGACCGTGGACGATTTAGTCGATCAGGTTTTTTGCGCTCTTCATTAATTTGATTCGGACATATTTATTTTAATTTTAATTATATTGAATTAATCGTCGATAGATTTAGTGTTAATTATTCTTTATAAATTTTCTCTACGTGAAATTACGTAACATAAGTTCATTGTAACTATTAGTGTATCTGAGTATATTGTAAACTACTGAAAACATTGTTACGTATCACAGGGATGAATACTTTATGTTTTTCAGAAGAAATAAATAATTAGTAACAAACGAGTAGTAAATTTGGATATGAGATACATTCAGACCATGTGCCCGTACCTTGTTAGATATATAGAAAACTTGTAGAAACTCTCATCATGTTCGTGTATCATTTACGTGTAATTCTAGTAGACGCCAAGCCACAGGCAGTCTCATTCTACTAGCTATAGCACGCAAAGAAACATATGGTTTTACGGAAAAAGTACCTACTTCAGCTTCTATTTCGAGCAGAGACTTAGTTATTATTATTATTAAGTTACAAATGTACATAGAACTTCTATTCGATATGTTCTGATATTTTGAAAATCGTTTTAATTATCTTATATGTCTTGCAACGTTTCATTTTTCAATTTACCGTTAGAAAAAGACTAATTCTTTGTGTTGAATTTTGAGATTTTTAATGAGTTCAAGTTAATTCGGCTAAATTAATATTTGCATTTGATAAGGGAAAGGACTATTTCAAGAACTATTCAACAATTCTACGCCAATATGTTGGCGTTAGTATTTTAAAGTGGCAATTAATTGGGGAAAAAGTTAATTAACATACATGGATATAAAAAACATTGTGGGTATTATAAATAAAGTTTTCGATACAATCTGCATGAAGCAGTAATGTTCGTCAGTGAATTGTGTTTTTTTTTTAATAATCTATTATTAACAGACAACAACTTACTATGATTTAGTAATTAATAATACCATTACTGCATTTGTTACACTGTTTTGAGATATCTTAACAAATTTCCCTTCATCAGGTTTGTAACATCAAAAACTTTTATATTTCGAACTGTTGTCTCCGGAGAGATAACAATTTGTGTAAAAGAATTTAGCGAACAGACTGATCGTCGAACAATCGTACATTGATGTTCTGCCAAGAAACATCAAATTAGCAATGCTAAATGCGTTAGTACGTTTTCGTGATGCAAGAATCACCGTTTCGCTTTCCACGAATAAAAATTTTTCTAGCGTGCAATTCCTTGTAAGCACTTTATTACGCGTAATGTGTCCTTTTTTCAAATACGAATTCCTCATTCATCGATGGGTAATAATCGAGAAAAAAGTCCACTATCTTGTAAAAAGTTAATTGCATTATCTGAATTTGAATTTTTTAATATCAATCAGTAGCAGCTTTAAATTTGCTATATATTTCTATTAATCTAAAATTAAGAATAACTTTTAGGACACAAATAACAATAAAAGTTTGAAATTCTACAGGATGGCCATAAAATAAAAAATAATTTCCAAGAAGTATATTTATTACTTCGTAGAAAAATAAAGAACAATTTTTAATAGATAAAAGAATTATTCGACTTACAAACAGTCTAGTCACTTTTTAGCCACCCAACATTACATCTATCCTCAGTTTTAAAATTCTTTTTTGCGCATTTCTGAAAATCTGGATGTATTCCAAGTGTATCTCAAAAATTATATTATTAATCTCTTCCGATGTTCTTGAAACGTACTGTTTCCACGAATACCTCCAACACCGGAAAACTTTACCCAAAACTCACATTAGTTTCAAATACCATAATTATAAATCTTAAACAATAAATATTATTCTATCCACTGAAACCTTCAATTCAAAATCTACCAATTATATCCATCGGATTGCAACTCCTTAGAACGTAAGAAATGAAATTTGAAAATTTTCTAGGAGATCATGTATGTCAAGTAGATTCGAAAACGTGCTTCTCAATCCTAGTGGTCTTGCGACACCTTTCAATGATACACCGTGAATGTGCGTAAAACGTCGTACACGCGCCGACAGACCGGCCACATAACACACAGACTAGACGAATATTTTACGCGGGATATCCTCGAAAAGAAACGTTCTTTATACGAGAGATAGAAAAAACGATAAGGACCGAGAAGATCGAAAAACTGTGGAAACGAGGTGCGACTGACAAAGATAGTCATGGAAGTGAATCGAAGGGGGAGGGAGGTTCGACTGGATGGAGAAGGGCAACTAAATAGCACGCGAGGTCAGTGCCTCGAATCGGGCCCAATCAGTTCGAACGTAGATAAAACTCGTGCCGTATCGTAATTTCTGATTTTGTATACAACTCGAGACGATACTTGATGTAAATTTTTCACCATTTATTCCTCACCCAATTTAAGGTTCAGAAATTCCTCGATACGATTACAAGTACAATAAGACACTTCGATTGACTTCGTAACACATGTAATTGTAACACATCAGAATACCATTGAAGTTGCAAACAAATGCTAAATAAATCATGTAATATCATGCAACCTCCTTCTATCTTATGCAATAAAATTATTCTTCGATGCTACACGTGTGCATTTACAATTAGAAGCGAGTAATTTACATCCTATCATAAATCCACTTCCGTATTATCTAGAAATACATCTTTTTCTTCCTCCCTTCGATCATTCCAGGTGAGATCAATTCATAAATTCCATTAATAAATCACTCATCACAAATGCAATATCCTTACGCGCTAAAAAGATATTTTTCTATCTTAAACGGCAGCCTTGCGCTTTTTTTTTCCTCGAGCATCTCCTTCTATCGCGATTTTTCATTTATTGTATCTCCATAATCAGCAGCCTCTCTGTGATCGTGGCAGGAAAAAAAGAGCGGCGCATAGAGCTCTGTCACGAAGAAACGCTTTATTAGGTGCTTAGCCAACGAGCGTATAAGGGGGTACGTACGTGGTATTCTTGTAACAGCATTGAGATAAACGCAACACAGATGCAACGTTGCACTTGTGCATACACCGTGCGCAAACTTATTATACGTTCATCGGTGTACCTTTGCTTAACGCGCGTATCTGTCCGCGAAGCGCAATATACGTAACGAATGTGCGATACTCATTAGGAGAGTCAAGGGTATGTTACGTGAGGAGTGCGGTTACGCTTCGTGTCTGGTATTACGTCACTGAATGTGCATCTATCGATGTACATGCAACAACCGTAAACTCAGCGTGGAAAAACCTGGAAGCGCCATCGAAACGTGATGTCGTGTTCGGGATAGAAAGGATATCCCTACTTCCGCTAGAATTCGTTAACGCGAAGATTTTACACGAGTACGAAATTGAAAGGAATTTCACGTTGTACTGATTTGTGAAAAAGGATAAAGTTTGGAAAGTAAAGATATTTAAAAATCGACCAAGATTATAGAGGAAAGTTGGTGAAATTTCCAATGGAAAATAATCGATGAAGATTATTGAATCAAAGTATAATACATTTTGGGAATCATTCATATTGAGTTTCGAATGACGCAAGCGTCCGTCGAGTTTCTTGATTACCAATGGAATATTTTAATTATCACCTTCTCACGTGTTCACGCGAAGTCCTTCGCTTTTATAGATTCAAATGGTCGACGTTTGAAAGGTGATTTTACTAACGTCCCACTAGTCAGGGCAAGTCTCTTAAATCGCCATCAACGAGAAACGAATAAACTGTCCAGAAATACACACCTTAGCGCCATACTAACGGGAATATAATTTATAAACGCTACAGCTAACCTGCCAAGCAATTAATATAAACAGGTTAATAGTCACAGAAATGGTATTCCCTTAATTAGTGCCACGACGGAGGTATCTGAAAGTTGATAGTAACGCAACGCGCGCACGCTTCTGACATTTTCATACAACGAGTGCAGCCGGGTTCAGTAACCCAGCGAAACGTATCTCTCAAAATAATAATTACCCTTATCCAAGGGTGACATGACTCGCGGAAGGAATTCAAATAACAAGAACCTGTCGCGTAAAGCGCTTCGAGAGTCACTGAGAAACTGGCTCGGGGCGAGAAATTCTACGAGAGAAAGGTGGACTGCCGTTGTACCGGCGAATCGGGTGAGGCTATAAAGCGCAGCCGGCATGATTCTGTCGCAATTTACTGCGAGGAAATCGCAGCCTTGCTCCAGGCAAGGTAAATAGAGTGTTGACCACGATTCCCGAGAACTGACAGCTGACAGAACGCATTTTAAAAACAAATGACGGACGGTCTTGATACTTTGTCTACGATGCCATTATGATCTAACAAGGAAATCTCCCGAGGTGTCTATCACCGATTTTTATGAAATTTAAATATGATGTAGTACTTGTAACAATGTATGATACGTACTTTTTTTATCGGCAATCGTCGACGGTAAAGGAGTGAAAACTGGACTATCCGTATTACTGGTTCGGTAATACCAAGTAGATATCCATACAGATTGGTCATTTACTTATGTACACGGGAACCTCGCGAGATGTCAATCACCGATTTTTATGAAACTTAAGTATGATGTAGTACTTGTAAAGTATTTGATATGTATTTTTTTTATCTACAATCGTCCACATTAACCCCTTGCCGTACAATAACGAGTGCTGCTCGTAACGCGATATATGGAATAGTCAATTTTGAAGTGCTTCTAACATTACTGAATTGTAACTGTCAGTGGGTTCTGATAGAATAAAATTAATACTATGACTTTCATTATTGCGTTAAGTCATGTACTATATCCGAAATTAGGGGCTACATTGTTATTTCAATAATTAATTGAGATTCATTGCACATATAATGATAAAAGAAATGGCACGGCAAGAGGGTTTACGTATGAAAACTGGACGGTTGCTGATAAAAAAAATACGTATCATATATTTTTACGAGTACTACACCATACTTAACCCCTTGCTCTACGATTTCTTTTCTGACTGGACGCGCAATGACTCAAAATTAATTCCTGAAATCAAAAGTTCTCCTTGATTCCTGATATTTCGTATAAATAAGCACAATATTAATAATGTAGAAATAATAAAACCGTTTCGTGACCGAATGATATTTTCAATTTAATAGTTTTTGAAAGACTTTAAAATTTCTTATTCTTCTTTCTGCCCCACAAATGTCACAAGTTGTAGGCTAAGGGGTTAAATTTGATCAAAATCAGTGATTGGAACCTAGGGAGGTTCCCTTGTAAGCAAATGATCAATTTTTATGGATATCTGCGTGGTATTACGGGTGGGGAATGAATATTGATGTATGATGTTACGAAATTGATCTTTCTTATGACACAATTAGAAACGATTATTTTTTTTTTGTTGATGGTTGATTGTAAAATGAGGGGAGTAGTTAAAATTGGTAAACAAAACTGTATGGCGTTGTAGTATCGTTGAGTTTTAAGTTTCGTTGACTGAAATGTCGGTGAAGGATGATTCCTTACGGTTTCCTCAATCGAGTTGCAATAAATTATAGAGTTAAAGCAGTTGATAATTATTAAATGAGCTAGCAAAGTCAATTTCTTTTTACCACTATAAACGATTATTAATTATTGGTTGATGAACGCTATTGCGAAATTGTTATTAACGAAGTATTATCTTCAATTATGATTTTTTAATATCTATACATTGATATTAAACAGTGAAATAATAGCGGGAATGAACATTTGCGAACTAAAGCGCATGGTATTGCGAAATTCCTATTTTTTCAATATCACTGTAGATTTATCGTCGCTAAATATATCAATGGTGACCTACTATTCTAATGTTTTCCCAAAGGTTCTGCGAGCAAAATCTCGCAAGCACCATTATGAATATTTTTAATGCGATACACTCCGGCTTCGAGCCGCGAATCCTGTCATACCCGAGCTTCTCATTATCCAAGGATCTCCGACGTTAATTAGCAACTGAATTACTTGAGAGTAAGATCAATTCTTAATGAAGATCGTAAACAATGTCCTCGGTAAATCTACACTAATTTCATCAAGTATATTTCCATTTTCTGCATTTAGTTTCTAGTCCTATTCCTATCTACAAAGTGGTTTCCTTAGAAGATAAATTTATGAAGTGTCACACCCAAGTGATTCCTTGAATTTAACACAAAACCACCGACACTAATTTCTCTAAATTCCATTCAGCTCTCCCACCTACTCTTAATTTTACCGATCACTATAATTATACTTTCTACAAACATAAATCTACAAAGCACTGCAATAAACAGCAACTAGATATCTATCAGCTAATAATCTCTTAGTTTAACGTCAAAATATTCAATTTCATGGAATTTCTTTTACATTCTTGAAACATTTTTAACCCATTCGCTATAGTCACCGGTCACAAGATGCTTCCTATACCCGACAAGTGACTATAGTCACCCGCTCCAAAAATGAAATCACAAGTTAAAACAAGTGCTATATAAAAATACGTTCATGAAAAAATTATGAATACATTGTTATGAACACAAATCATTTTGCTTCCAAATACAATGTCACAACATCGTTTCTGAGACAAAAAATTTAGCACCGAATGCTGAAAACTGCGCGCGCTTAATGTTCGCACTTTCGGCGCGGCGCGCCGTAGCGAAAGGGTTAATCACAATCATACTAATAGCAATGAGTTTCCTTCAACTGTTTCAGTTAATTCTTGACTCAAACGATTCGTAAGAGAGATGTCTTACAGAATTATAAAATTAATAGTACCCCGTCAGAAAGGATGGATCTATCTTGCGATTTATTACCAGAATGGATAAAGAAATCGGGAAATGAACGGAATTTCAACGTAGCCTCTACCGGTCCTGATGATTGTGGGCCCAAAGTAGGAGGAGGAAGAGATGACCTCAAGATGATATCGGCAACGTGGTCGTCGCAGGGTCGTATAAAGAGACAGGAGAGAGAATCGGAGAGACGAAGAGAGGATAGCAGAGAGATCGAAAGAGAGGGGAGGAAAAGAGATCGACGAGGGAGACGCGGCAACGACGCTGGTGTTGCCTCGTGCAAAAATAACGTGGAAAGCCTGCTTTAAACTCACCCAACCGCGCTCACTCGAAATATACGCTACGCGTCCGATGCTTCCACCAAATCATTTTTAAATCTCATTGAACAGCAGACGGTTTGGAAAATTCGCATTAATTGAAGCACGGTTCGCTAATGATCACCATAACTTTTGACCATTTCGAGCGAACCGCGAGTACGTTGTACCGTTTTCCTATCATGGGTGCGATATCACAGAGTTCACTTGTTGAAACACGTAACTAAAAGGAATGTATAATACTCTATCGCACTGATAAAAAATTACAAATTATAATTTAAATTATGCAAGTAACGATGATATTAGTTTGACGTACTCTGCGAAATTCTACGTTTCGCTGTCCCTTGGAAGCAAATCAAATTCGTCAGAAATGAAAAGTACCTACATCTGATGAATAAAAGTTGAGGGCTGAACAAATTTGTACGAGATTGGTCAAATTTTTAATGACAAAAGTTGGCAAAAACAATAAGAACTAAAAGATAAAGGACGCCGTAGGGAAAGGAGGGTACAGTTTGAGATACCAGAGATTCTCAGATACTGTTCTCGCGCAGTTTTCGATCGTTAAAGCATAGTCGTCTAATCGCTGAGAAAGAATACGAAGATAAAGATTTATAATAACGGGTAAAAGGCTGGTTCAAGTACTAAAACCAGACGGATGGTTGACCTTTCCTGGTCTCACGGCTTTCGACGTTCTTTCGTACGTGCTAGAATTCCATACCTTCGAGAAATCGGTCCCTATCCGGCGCCAGCATCGCTTAAGGGCTTTTTACGTTCCGGACGATCTCGAAGATCCTTCTTCGTCTTTTAACCAGTAATATCCGGAGGGTAGAGCAACGCGTAAAAGCCAGTTCGACTGCTTTCGAACTTCAAGGCTAAATTTTCAATTAATATTTTTCAACGAACAAGAAATTTAGATTGCGAGAAGAATCTTGAACCTTCAATTCAATAAAATGAATAATTATCAGTGATTTTTTTTTCATTTCCTTAGGCGCGAAAATGTCACGGTACGTCAATCAAAAGATTGATTCACTTGGCTTCTTTCCAGAGGTGCAACAAAGATGACTAAAGTTGTAACAGTAACAAATGATTGCTACAAAGTAATTCCAAATTCTTATGATATTTCTTCACGATGAATCTCTTTTACTTCTTAGTGGAAATAAGAGTCAAATAAATTTGAAACTTTGAAATATTGTACAATACAAACATTCGTGAAAAATTAATATTACAGCAAGTAAATGAAGAGTTTAATTTTTCTTAAAAAATTACATATACTTCGACCGAAATACTTCGACCGAAATACTGCAAATAAAACGAACAAAAGTAAGCATCTATAGGTTAAAGTGATTACGGAGAAATATTTCTAAAGTTCCTAAGACAATAACGATGTCTCAAAAACACAAGGGAGAAGTATCAAGTTATCTTGTAAATCTATCAAACAATGCTATCGAAATTGGACTGAAAATTAGAAAGCATAATCCATTGCCACAAGACTATAGACACCAATATGACTAAACTGTCGAGTCCAAATACCTCGACTCTGTGGGCAGGGATTAATGACGAGCAAGAATGAAGATCTTCGCGCCAGTAGCCATGTCGCGAATGAACAACGATGTAAACTCACGTAAATACACATTCTTACATATACACTGGCAAATTCGCGCGAAAAACATATGCCGGAGATACAGCTATCTCTTTACCCACCACGTGACTCTAAGTAACTCGCGTCTTGCATGCGAAGTTCCTGATTTTATTACTCAGATTCCATTAATTGTGAAAATTCTATCTTCCAGAAATAATAATATAAATAATACTTAAGTCTTGTTCTTTTTCTTCTTTTTCACTTTTAAACTTATGAAATATTCATCACCTTTCTTTCGTAAGGTGAGGAAGTCAAACGCGAAAGGCTTTCAAGGAAGTTAGGGAGATAAGCCTTGAATGATCAGACGTAAAGTAGAAGTACAGTGGAGAAGATTCGACACGAGATGGATCTACATTTATTCCTGATATGGTAATACTGCTCATCGTAAATAATGTTAAGTGTCCCGATTTATTTATGTGATTCCGCATATCTGAACAATCGTGTGCATAAACGTACGCTGATGAAAGAAGTAATTGTACGGACACCATAATGTATGGCGTTACGCATATTATAGGAATCGAAAGTTTATTATTATAGCAAATGTTCTTTTTTTCACAAAGCCTTGCGCGTTTTCTACACCGAAGTCACGTTGATATTCGAGCCAATATTCGGATATTTTGATTTCCATTTCAATTTTGAAAATGCACAACTTCTGATCGGATTTTCATGATGTAAATTTCAAACATGGGCGAAGTCTTCAAGTAAACGGGTCAGAAATTAAGGTCTAAAGAATCGGTAAGTTGTTATTATATGAGAAGGAAGAGACTGAAATACCCAAGAAACTAAATTAATTTAATTTCTCACGTTTTACAAGGAAGATATAGAAAATGAAGCATGGTACAGCTCTAAAAATTGCAGTAAGATTTTTCAAAAATTCAGTACAAGTCATTTTGGCCTCCTTGGTAGTATATAGTAATAAATATTCTTCGTGGTATCAGCATCAATCTCAGAGCGTAAATGTTACAAATATTCAGAACTGGGCATTTTTATTGTTGACTCATGTCGCTCAATTTTTAGAATCAGGAAGAAGTGCTCCGCGGGAAAAGAAATGTTTTGATTTGTGCATGAAGGTGAAAAACGGAGTAACTAATATTGTACACGAAATGTACGAACATTATTTATAAACATGGATAAGTAATACGACTGTTAATAAAAAAGAATCGAAGATGTTCCCTTCAGCGAAGATAAAGAATGTCTTTGGAGAAAAAGAAGTCTTCCTTTTCAACCCGGAAATGACCGTTCTTTAAAGGGGTCGTAAGTGTATGTATAGATTTCTAATTTCAATTCTGTTGCTGACAACATTTATCTGCTATTTTGATAATATTTTTTAATCTGCAAGGTATATTTTTATATTAAAAACTTTCCTACACGTTCACGTCCATTACTAATAGTTTCATAATAAAAAATAAGGAAATCGTGGAGCATGTTGACGATAATCAAGTTATGGAAAAATAATAGCAGAAATCGTGTGAACGTAAATAAAGAAACGACGCAAATTAATCGATAAAAATCGCTCGATCTCATTTCCATAGAAAGGGTCAAATCATGTTCGCAGTCGCCCCGAAATCTCACTCCTCGCGCTTCACTGATTTTACGGAATCTGAGGACAATTCATTTGCACGAGCCCAAAGTACGAGAAAAACAGCACTGACATCAACATCACGAGTTCTCCTACAGGATCGTCGCGAAGTTCTGCTAATTAATAAATTTTATAAACAAGAAATTAAAGTGAAATATTCGAATTACCAGGCGTTCTCTCGTACGACCATTCAAATGATATAGAGGGAGGATATTAGCTGTCGAGTCGCGTCAGAAAAATGTAAACAATCATTGACAGTCGGCGCAAGGACATATCCCCTGAGCTGGAAACTAACTTGACGAAGTCAGTACAAAATTTCTCAAGTTAAAATCCAACGTCTTCAAGCTAATAAATGAAAAACTCTTCTAATTCTCCGAAAAAAAGGAGGAAGACATTAGCGCGCCAAAATACATAACTCACACATTGACTGCCTTTATCTTCGGACTCAACGCACTTTTTCAATGTCAAATCGCAACAATCGTTCAAACACATTCTCAATGTCATTCTCAAAATCAAAGACACAACAAACATAACCTTACCTTCCATCCAGCGCTGCTATTACTCTCGCCCTTCTCTCTGAAGTAAGGAATGTTCTGCATCATCCATTCGTAGATTTGCGACAAAGTTAGCCGTTCATCGGGGGCGCTGGTAATAGCCTGTGTTATGAGATCCGCATAACTCTGGTTCCCCCAGGCGTTTCTTCGCGATGAGTTTTTCTTGACCGGAAGTAGGCCGGTACCCTGTCCATGAGAGCCATGCAGCGGTGGCGTACCTTCGACGGCTTCACCAGTCTCTTTGCCAGCCGATGCACTTGCTACCGTACTTCCCTCAATGTACTCTTCGGGCCTTGGTAGTGGCCACGTGTGCGAACGAGCTCTCGTCTGCGGCTCGAAGCCGCTCTCAAGGTCGTACGGTACCCCCTGCTGTGGTTGCAACCCGGTCTTCGACCCCGACGAGGAGACCGATACCGAGTCCATCATGTTTGCTTCCTCGGTGTACTCCACTTTGAACAGAAGCACCGTGAGGTGCTATCCGACAAGAGGTATCGCGTTGTCTCTCCACGAAGGAACCGTTAAAGGCGACACGAACGCCGATTACACCGGCGGTTAGAAGATCGTCGATATTGGCGACACTGTCACTTTGGTACCGGTTAATAGCACTGGTCGTCAATACCCAGTCTTGGAGTACGGGATCTCGATACGTTGTTTTACCTTTTTGGTGGAGTCACGAGCTCTCTCTTCTCGAGAGTAAATACTCACTCGATTTATTAGCACAAAACTCGAAACGACGGTAAGCAATGCGTAGGAGAAAAAAACATACGGTAACCCGAATTACGGGAGAGGGAGAGATAGGTCGTGAAGAAAAGCGGAGTATCGCGGATCGCCCGAATCGAACTCTCCCGCAACTGCCAGCGAGCCGAGCGGGTATATGCTGTACGTTGTTCCGAGTACCTAGAGCGAGACAGAGAGAGAAGGAGCGAGAGAGAAAGGCGGAGCAAGGGAGGGGGTAGACCACGTGGTCAAACTCACTGTTTACAAGCCGCGCCGTCGGTCACGTGGCCATGTTTTGATAGGAAACTTGGCCCACTGAGAGGGAAGAATCTCTGGCTTCGCTGTTTCGCGGTACAATTGAAATAAATCCTTACCATACGTCTGGATAAGTCCAATAGACGTATTAAGTCGAGTTAATTCTCGATCACGACGTTGTCTAGAGTCGTTGGATAATACTTCGACGATCGGAAGAATGATTCTTGATAATCTTTTTACTCGTAGGGGAACGTCTTTCATCGAACTTTTCATCGATATTTGCTGCTTAACCTTTCACGTCTGGCCACTAACAGAACGAAGTTAGCGTGCCTTCCGTTTTGCAGCAAGATTGAATCACTTCTCCGATTTTCGTGATCGTCAACGTACGTTGAGCTGTTCGACATAAATAGCAGCAATCATTCGTATCAACGATGCGACTGACGATATCTAATGTCATACACTCTCAAGATTCTTGTAAGACGTTGCTCCGATAACGTGTATCTTCGTATTGTTACCCGCGTTGAAAACTAACTACGAGAAATTAAATCACCTCACTACTGCGTACAACTTGCCGGCAAGGCAGCGCGGCGAATACTGACGAATTCTTCTGGCCGGCAGCCGGAACTGACCGAGCGAAGCCGAAGTTACGAGAAGCGAATTCGTGGCGCCTGCCTCTGCGTTCAAGAGCGAGAAGGATAAGATCACAGACGACGAGACTGGCGGGAGAAAGAAAAATCACCGTGGCACGATCGAGGCTGACAACAGGAGGAACGAAGACAGAGAATGAGGGAGATTGCGAGCATAGCGAACGAGCGATCTGGTGGGTGGTTCGGAGGTATGGAGAGGGCAATGAAAAGAGGGAGGAGAGTTACCAGAGCCAGTGTGACGGAGAGAAACTTCATTCGAGAGAGGGAGAGAGACGAGTAAGAGGTTACCGGAGGAACAAGGGAGAAAGAATGAAGCAACGATCTGGAATGAGCCGGCCATAGAAAGGAGAAAGGAAGACGGAGAATGCTCGAGGGAGGGAATCTAAGAGGGCAGCGTGGTCGGTTGAATCCAAAGGGTGGGCGGGGAAAGGGGATATATTATGCCTCCAGGGCCAGACACTGTTCTCCGAGCAGACTCGAGGAGAGGGAATTCGCACGCGGCCACCTACCCCTTCTCTTTTGACCACGCTGTTCGCTCCTTCCTCAGCTTCGTCCTCTACACTCAATTTTGTGGCGAACCCTTCACGAACTTTTACATTCTGCACTCCACCTTTCGCGGTTTCTCAGATTTTCATGTTCTTCGCAAATAATACGGATAGAAAGATACCCTGAGATTAGCGTGAGCCTTTGTCGATGGCGTAGAGAAATTGGTTGAAGAAATGTAGTCGATGTTATTTCACTTGCCAAATTGGAAATTTTGCAAATATGCTGTTTTTGAGAGGTTAACATTTTTCCAATTTTTCGTGCGATTATCTTGTAGTTGATGATGGAAGAATTATTTGTTGGATCAATTGTTGTCTGCAATTTTGAAGTTCATGCAGGTGCAAAGTTAAGAAATATAATTTTGAGTAATTTAAGTAATTAACCTTTTGAGGACTGAGAAAAAGTTTAGTAATGGTTTAATTCATCGTGTATACATGGTTATAATTGAAAAATGAAATACATCCGTTGTAATATGTTTGCACAAATGGTAGTTTATAATTTACATACATTTAGTCTAAGTTTCTGATTAAAAGGTGGTTTTGAATTGCCAAATAAATCATTTTTCAAAAATTTCTCCATCCGCAAAGGGTCAAAAGGCGATTTAGAAAATGTTAATGTACTTTAACACTAGAACTACCGACGATTAATGCCATGTCTTTGAAGATACTAGAAAGACACTTCAAAATAAAGGAAACGAGGGGGAGCGAAAAACTTGGTCGATTTAATCTTCTTCATGTCACAAAATAGATGTAGAAAATTATCCAAAATATAGCGTTAAAAATGTTAGGAATATTTTTAAAAGATTCCGAACGAATCATTTTGACCAACTTAGTAGATCTAGTGTCAATAATATTACAGTTGTTCATCAGCTTTCATTGGTAGAAGTTGTCGAAGGCGTGGAATGTTGAAATGAAAACGTTTTTACTGTTATGGCGAAATAAAATAGATATAAAGTATGTAAATGAAATTCAGACGAATATTTTTCTTTTAGATTTTCGCACAATAAATATTACACCTCGAAAACATATTTACAAAGTCATCGAAGGAAATGTTTAGTCTTGTCTCTTACTTTAAATTTACAATAGCCGGAATGCCATTTACTGACACCTTCAACGAATATTTAATTTTCAAGTACGATGCATGAATATGAAAAAGCAAGGTTGTAAATTTTCAAATTCGAGTAGCTTGTCAAAAGGTATATAGGTACTTTGAAAGCTAAATACTTTTTTAAATTCTCGCTGCCGTTTGTCATTACGACTATATCTATGTAAAACAGGATAATACTATTAAAATAGTTTAATTTTTAATTACGTTTCTACAAAGAAAAAAGTACTTCGCGAGGCAGTAGGATCTTACGGTGCGAAATTTTATCGTGTGAAATTGCACATGCTGAACAAATTAAAGAAAGAAAGAAAGCTTCTAGTACCCCTTATCTATTAGATCCTCTCTAAGAAAGCAAGATTCAGTTCGAACTATCAATTACATCTCCCCACTTCGATAGCTCGTTTTATACTTTTTCGAATTAAGACGTTTTAAGTTAAATTTGTTGCATTAATAGGCAACCAATTTACGCTCTTGTTATTCTGTACTTTGACTAACAATAAGACACAACCTTTTTAATAAAACTTCAACAGAATATTTGATTACAAAATGCAGAAATGTAACTTTAGATGTTCAAGCAACATTTAATAGCATAGTCTTTGAAGAATTCTTTGATCTCGAAAAAGTAGGTAGTTGATGAGAAACTACATTATCATATATTCAAGTACTTGATTACAGTAACTTTGAGAAGGAAATGAAAAATATTATCATCATTTTTACTTTAATAAATGCGGAGAATTTCAGAAGGATCTCAATGTGAATAGAAATACTGATGAAACTCGTTGAACGCCATCAAGTTGTCACCTTTTAATTAATGATAGTTATTAATTAACTAAAAATGTATGCTCTACTTTCACGACAAAGATATTTTTTATGAAAGGACCAAGATCATTTATATTTCGTTATGTAAAAAACACAGAGAAATTATTAAAAGAGGTCAATTGCAAGTCTGCAGAATTGTTGAAATTTTAAACTTTAACTACATACAAATTATTATAAAATTTTTGCAAATTCGTTTCCTTAAATTTTCGTACGAGATTATGATTTACTTCAAGTAAAAATTGTAAATACGAACAACTTAATGTTCTTTAACATTCAGCAGTTTTTCTTACAAATGAGTACACCACGACCTTAGTAGAGTGCTTAAAAAACTGATTAAAACAAGGGAGAATAGTAACCTCTCACGATCGACATTATTTGAAAAACGTTTTTAACTTTTTTTTAAAGTTATACCATTTTCAAAATCACAATTTTACGCTGATTGTGTTTTCGTTTGCACTTCTGCTTTGAAATAAAACAAGACAAGCCGTAGCGCCTTTTTACTGCAATTCACTTACTCCGTCACCTTATTCAATGCCTGTAGTAAAATTTCTGAGATAAGTTAAGTTAGCGCCGGACTAGAAGCAATCTTCATGAATTTTATCTCAAAAAATAGCTTGCAATTTGCTCATCAAGAATATAAAATTGCTCACTCGGAGCCGATTATTAAAAAAAAGTTATTAAACAACTTCGTAATAAACAGTGATTAAGTTAAGTTAGCGCCGGACTGGAAGCAATCTTAATGAATTATATCTCAAAAAATTGCTCGCGATTGGCTCATCAAGAATATAAAATTGCTCACTTGGAGCCGATTATTAAAAAAAAGTTATTAAACAATTTCGTAATAAACACTAATTTGACGATTTCTAAGTTATCCGAGTACGAACGGGATCCTCTCTGGGCTCAAAAGATTGCGATTAAATTGCTCATCGCTGCCCCACCTTTTTATACGCGTTTTATTAACGTTTTTGAATTAAAATTTCGAAATTCGGAACTGTTATTTCCGATTTGGATTGAGGACCGCTTTATCTGGGTGTTAGTTCCATGTTTCAAAACTGGCGGCGCTACTGTCATTTTCCCAGGCCTTAAAACATCGAAAATTTAATTATTATTTTTAACTCAAAAACGTTAATAAAACGCAAATAAAAAGGTAGGGCAGTGATGAGCAAATTAATCGCAATCTGTTGAGCTCAGAAAGGATCCCGTTCGTACTCGGATAACTTAGAAATCGTCAAATTAGTGTTTGTTACGAAATTGTTTAATAACTTTTTTTTAATAATCGGTGCGGTGTGAGTAATTTTATATTCTTGATGAGCAAATTGCGAGCAATTTTTTGAGATATAATTCATTAAGATTGCTTCTAGTCCGGCGCTAACTTAACCCATCTAAATTTCTGACGAACAATCAGCAGTTTAGTTTTCTCTCCTACTATCGGCATTTCAGTTTTCTAGTCACTACAGCCCACAATTCATTCACTTTATCTCTTATCCATAATTGTGCACCCACTATGCACAACAATTATTATTTGCTGATAAGAACTGCAAATACCGTCATTACCGTATAGTGATACATAGTCATACCGTATCATCGATAACGAAGGAAATCCACAAGTATCAGTTCTTCTAAAACACACCCGTAGATGATGGCGCTATATTCCAGTCCCTCTGGAGCGCCATGAAGAGCGCCATCCGCACATTCAAACTGAATGGGAGAACGGTCGAACGCTCGGCGACACGGCGGCAGACCGGCTGGCACTTCGCGTATCGTCGTCGCGTCGTGCGGTTGTTTGTTCGGTAGTTGGTCGTTTCATTTTCTTTCGTAATCCATTAACAATGTAACACTTTGTAAAGAAAACTTTCTTCTTCACATAAACTCGCCTATACGGGCGACTTTGATACCTCTTAAAAACAGCAAAGATGATAGGTAGATGCTCAAAGTTAACAAAGGTACTTGTCGATTGTCGAAACGTCTACGGTTGATCTTAGGAATGCTTCCTAAAGGAACAAGTATTAAGGCACTGTTTCGTATCTAACCACAGTGACGAAGAAAAGTGTAACACGATTATCATACAGTGAAGTGTTTCGAACGTGTTATTCAAGAAATTCCGTTCTCCAAAATGGAGTCGCGAGAATCTCTACAAAGATCCTTATATCAGAAAAGGGAGATTCCCACGCGAGTTTGGGTCTCCCAAGAAAATATCAGTTCAACGATCATTGCGATTTGGTGACGATAGATCAGTGTTTCGTATTCAAAACGGTCCAAGATCGTATATCGTTCTCGCAGTTTAGTGTTATGTGTAAAGGTGTCAATCGTTCGTGGAGCAATCATGCCGTTTGTGATCAGAAAGGTGGAACCGCGTCACTTATGTCGCGGACACGTGCCACCGGGCTCAGCTGCGCAAGGCTGGCCGGTGGGTGCCGAATTGGAGGCAGTCGCGAACGGTGCCCTTACGACCTCCTTGAAGCAACTAGCAACCCTTCTTACCGCTGCCGAGGAGATCTTTGCCGATCTTACCGCCGAATTGACCATTGTCGCTGATAGGAGCGGACATCTACGCCAGAGGCTCGACAAGGTCGAGGAGCGTCTCGCCACCATCGACCCTAAGAAAGTACCAGTCCGTGAGTATCGCACGTTTACTTTTGCCTTGTCGCATTTCCGCGCAGCTTATCGATGCAGTCGTGCACAACCATTCAGTTGTTGAAGATAGAAAGGAAGCGTGTGCAAACGTTGCAAAGCGTACATTTGCGCGAGAAATCAGAATGCCGATATGGGAATTCTGTTATTAGGTTGAAAGAGGTGTTTTTTGTTTTATGAGGTAGATGAATAAGATTAGGTGTGAGTCTACATCCTGGTCTATGGGATATTTTAGAAATTTGAACAAAGTTTAGGAGTATATTGTCTGCTCGTTGTAAAGGTGGAGAAGAATAGGGTGAAATTAGGGGATGCAACAAGATTAGCAACTGCCCTTGAAAAGGGGCATACATTGTCGCTGAAGAAAATTAGTTTTAACCGATTTTGAATATTACAATTACCAAACGAGTCAAAATGACTCGTTCCCAATTTTTTTCAAAAGTTCTTCAAGTTTGTAGAACAGTCATAGAGCAAATACTCTATGTTGTTATACAATACAGATAACTAAATCGATCATCCTTCCCTCCTCTTGATTTCTCTTTTTCCAAAGTGAGTATTTAGTATATTGAAATTTAATAGGTTTTTTGTTGGTAGTTCTAGTGTTAAACTACTTTCATCTAACTCTGGCTAAAACAACGTCTGCTCGGTAATCTGAATGTTCAAATCCCGGTATAGTCCTTTTTATCAATTTGAAATATATCAATAATACGAAGTCGCCTATTCAAAAAGATCATGACACAACATTTAAACAAGTTTACAATGCGTTAAAAATTTTCTTCGTTTCCAGTACAAAGACAGTTATGTTAATACTAGAGAGTGTGACTTGAACGTAACACAATCTACCGAAAGTGCAAACCCTCGTCTCGAAACCCTTTAAACGTCTAGGGTTTGAGAGTTCCTGAATTCCATTGTCGAATCGAACGCGCTGCTGCGCCTCGCATTAGCATTCCATTTGCCACCAAGCGCGACGTATCGACGACAAAGCGATAATTTTCGAACTTGGCCGGCAATCCTTTCTTTCTACCTGACCGAAGAATCGTAAAAGACACTTCTTGCCGATTTTACGGGTCGTGCGGCGACTCCGGCAAGAGAAACGAATGGGGCGGGAGCAGCAGAGAGAAAGAGAAAGAGAGAGAGGAAACATGGATGCCCATATTACGGGGAAAACGCTCCGGGTTACCTGGCATAGCGTGGGAAACGGATCTCGATGCCGAAAGCGAGTTTCACCTGAGGACCAAGGATTAACCGTTCGTGGTACAATCGTACAAAGAATCCCTTGTTCTCCTACTTCGTCGGATGCTTTCCTTGGGATAAGATGAACGAGCTTCCTAAACAGATAAAGGAACCTGAGGGAACATTAACGACAAGTTTTATCTCCTGCACGTTGATACGTCGAATTGTTAAAAGAGTTGCCTCCATTTAATTAATCTTCTCTAATTGCTTGGACATGATTGCTCGTTGGCGGATTTTTCGCTGATCATTTGTGAAATTTTCTCTTTACGACATACAAGGCTCAAGAATTCCGATATTAGCACAACCTGCAAAATTTTCATTTTTTTTGCTTTAATTCTACTTTGATACATTCGAAGAAAATCTCGATGGAAAGAATACCATTAATATTAACACTAGAACTACCGGCGTTAAATCTATCATATTTCAATATATTAAATAAGTACTTTGAAAAAGGACGAATCGAGTGGCGGAAATGATGATCAATGCGGTGATTTATGTCGTTTGTAATGGACGTAAAATTTTCTTTCTTTTGCTCGTCTATGAACTTGGGTAATTTTTGGAAAAAATTGTGTACCAGTTCTTTTGACTGGTTTGGTAGTCCTAGTGTTAAATTCCAGACGGAATGATCATGATTCTTCTTAGAGAATGCTTTTTGTACTCAAATGGTTAATGAGATGTGATTTATTTTTCATTAGTAGTCATTTCAGACCATTAATAATTTTAAGATCACTTCAATTGATTCCGCAGCCGGAAAAAAAAAACTACGATCTTTTTAACGAAGCGTAACAACTTCGTTAGAAACAGCGTTCCACGTACTATACTTCCTAGCGGGAAAGAATTAGTACCAGTCTCAATTAAAGACTCCTTTCCGTGCCAGGAAAGTTGTATTAGCCGTTGCTACGAGAAGTCGTAAAAGGGGAATGAATAGTCGTAAGAAATCCAGAACGATTTATTAACATTGACTGGTCAGAAAATTACCACAAGTATTTTCCTTCAAAAATCAACGTCTCTTCTGCCATTCTTCTCGGAAGTGTCACGGTAAGCGACCACGGGTCTTCTCTACGAGCTTTCCGATGGATCTTCCCGTTTCAAAGTAGTTGCACCTCGCTCGGCGAAGCGAGGAAGCACGTGCTTTCGTTCCGCCACGTTTCAAGCGTGCCCTATCCTCGAAATACGATCTACACGGACACCATGTTCTCCTTTTCTTCCGCCTTCATTCGTTGCCCACATTTACTTTTTTCTTCTTCCTATTCTTCCGCTCATTCTTCTCCATTTATCCTTTATTCCCCTCTCACTAGGACACGCTAAAAGATCAACCACTCCGTTTGAACTCCGTGATATTACCATATTACCGTTCAAGCATATCAGCAATGCATTATCAGACGATTGTGTCCAGTGCAATCAGCCGCCACCGTTTCTGCTCGCTTTTCCACGAAGAAACGTTTCAAGCTGAGGTAGACGGTGTAAAAATGTATACTACGGCTTCCATCGACAAACAGCTGAGGCTTCTCCTTCCTACGGTCAGGGAGCCCTAACCCCGAGGGATCTTTTGGTACAGTCCCACAGGTCGCTCGAATCTCTCGGCTTCTTTCTTATTGGCACTCGAATCTACCTCGAAGGAAAGGCATCTAGGTATATCGCAAAGAAGACAGCTGACTCAGGTACCGACAGTCACACGCAACGTGCGTCTACTATTAAGATCTCCTTGGCCGCGAACTGGAGAATTTAAATTCCTTGGGGGCAAAAGAGATTTTCCGTTGGTTGAAAGGAGGGAAATGGCAAGCGTGAACGCAACATCTTGGATTATCTCTTGAAGGTGGTGTGGTTTGTTTCAATGTATACGAGAATATGTGTTTAGATGGTTGTGGTGTGCTTCTGGATACGCAGAGCTTACTATCTTCGCATATTTTATGTAGTAGGCGCGGACGTCTTTCAGCTACCCACCTTTCCTTGAATATTTATCGAACCTGGTCGTTTCAATTAATTGCCGTATCCGATGTTATGGACCATTTCGAATCGCGATTATCCATAATGTTGTCAGGTATGTGATGCTAATATGATAAAACGAGCGTGGCCGGTTCTACTTAAGGATGCAATAATTATAGATAAAGTTGTAGTATTTGTCTAGGAATTTTGTTGTTTTTCAATGAATGTTTATTGTACGATTAATTCAGTGAAAAGATCAAATAAATTTTTCTCTAGTTTTTCATTCTTCACTTTTCTACATTTCCTCGTGGATTATTTAAATTGCTGAATTGGATCATCTGTGTTGCGGAAAAATTCTTCGTGATTTGTCTATCGAAGTTCTTCACAAAGTTATGCCTGGGATACCAGCGGCACTTGAAAGTACTTGTAGCTTTGAACCTTTAAAACCAGGTATCTCGAGAATGATATTGTAGATTCTGGTGAAATCACGTTTGAAATTCTCAGAAAATATCAGGCTTAGAACAGAGAGTTCACTGACGAGGATACATCGCTTAGTAGCTACTTTACTACTTGTTGTGTGTCTTAATTGCTGTGCACATTATGTATAATATATAAGTATTAGTACAATATGTAATAAACCTTTTTTCTACATTGCATAGCTTTTTCTCTCTGTTCCTTTTCCTTATCATTTCCATAAATGTTGTGTAACTTTAAGCAAAAATTGAAATACCGATAACAGAGTTTGCACATTGATAATCCATGAAAGTGGTTTGTTTATTACTTCTACAGTTTAAACGTACCAACTACAACCTTTCCCATAATTTACATGACATAAACTTTACGCTATCCCAAACCGATAAATATTTCATTTGGCTTAAAAATTCGCAACAAAATTTCCCCAATGAAAACTAATATCATCGATATAAGTTCCTCAAAGTTCTCAATAATTTCCATAAGAGAATTTAAACATCGATATAATTAAATATCTACGATTACAGCCATTTAATTAATTCACACTCGGAAACTGCATATTTTTCTTTCAACTACATCTTAAGAGCACTCAAACAGGAGATATGTTAATGAAGTTCGCGCGCCAGTTGCGTATACAATGTTTAAACATCGAAGCTCACTGACGTTGCTCTAATAAGAAATCAAATGTTACGCTTGCATGAAACGGAAATAGAAAGTTCTTGAGAAACTGGCGCGGTCGATCATGAATGTAGCCTCACCGAGAACGTGCAAGTTACTCGACAGTCTTCATTCATTCTTTCGTTCGCGTGCATGTATGTATTTACCTACGTATATTTACTTGCATTTACACGGAAGACCTGTATCTAACGGCTGTAAGGTGCCGGACGATCCGGGGTATATAAATATACGGATACCGGTAATCGTAGGAGAAACTACAAACTAGTACGAACATGTCTATGATATTATATAAGGATATCTTGTAATTACGTATCCGCTATGTTCGCATTATATGGTTTCAGGCGTTTCTATGACGGTAACATGATCGCGGTCAAGAAAGATACATATGTTTTGCATAATTACCGGCGTGTGCTACTTGCGTATCGTATACCCCTTGCCAGGGTGGTTAAGGAACTTTGAGAACTGTGGAAGAATATTAAATTGCATTCTAAACTACTCCTTCAATTTGGATCTTATCTCGGATCTAATATTCCAATAATGTTGTTTGGTAATGAGACATACTTAACATGAGATGAGACGAGGCTTTTTGCATTTTATTATCAATATTGTTTTAGGATATGTATGTCCTTCCACAGGATAAATAAGGAAGTTTTTACACGGTGAGAAAATGGCGAATTGGATCCTAGAGATCTTGTCTACTTGAATATATTCTTGGATTTCAAACATACTATAATAAGTAATCAAGAATTTCATAAACAATTAATCCCTTGACGTACCATTTATTTTGTGACTGAATGCGCAAGAATTTTGAATTAATTGCAGAAATAACAATCTATTCGTGATTTATGATATAGTGTATGGCTTAACATTAGAACTACCGGCCTCAAATTTATCATATTTTAATAAATTAAATAAGTACTTTGAAAAACGGGTAATCAAGCAGCGGGAAATTTGATCGATTGGGTCATTTATGTTTATTGACATAGAGGTAGAATATTTATTCTATGACTCTTATGTAAACTTGGAGAATTTTTTGAAAAAATTGTGTACCAGTCATTTTGACTGGTTTGGTAGTTCTAGTGTTAACACAATATTAAGTAGAATAGAATTAATTTTATTTTCTCATGATTCACTGATATTTTTAGTTTCATAATATTTGGAACGTTTCAACATCGACTATTCCATTTGTCGCAGCACGAGTTTCACTCATTATTGTACGGCAAGGTGTTAATTAAGATTTCTTATACTTTAATGTATTAATTTTATCACGTCTAGTATTATGTTATACTTTCTACGGATTATTATTATTCTATTATTTCGCCAAATTTTCACACGTTGCAAGAAAACAAGTAAAATGTTAAACGGCTTGTAATGTGTAAGGAAAAATATAAGGGAATATGACACCATGCATCGGCCAGTATGAGATAATTGGATAAGGCGCGAACCATGGAAAGAAAGTTAGCTAAAAACAGTAAATACCTAATACCCCCGTGCAAATATTTCAACGTGTAAGATTAACTTCGCTATGTCTATAACGCCATCCACGATATTAAAGGCGCCTGACCGGCACTTTCAACGCAGTGAATAGTAATTACGCTCTGGGCGGGTCTACCTTTGATGTTGTGCGAAGAGTTAAGTCCTTCTTAGTCTTTCTTAACTCTTTCCAGGCTTTAGACAAATCCGTACTTTTCACCTTCACTGCCGTAGAAAAATGTCTAGTCACGAAGAGAAGTAGGGATGGTCTATTACGTCCCGATATCAGAAATAACCGATGCGCAAACCCGGCAATTTTCTTGCGCCTTACAATTTTACAAATCCTTGGAATGCAATGACTCCTATAATTACAGGCACTCTGTGATTGGAGCAGTTACTGTTGGAATTCACGAACGTATCGCTGAAGTAGCAGAAACTTCCGATACGTTGCAACAAGAATTTTTATATCTTTATGCAAAAAACAAACTGGCCCAATCTTTTAAAGTTTTATTTTCTACAATTGTTTTGTTACGACAGTATATTAACACATTCGCATCTGGTTATTTTTCACAAACCTTTCATATAAATGGGAAATAAAACGAGAATCCTCGATTTGAATTTGTTAATGTTCTCGGTATCTTAAAATTTTGTCTAAATATTCTAATACAATTTTAGAGGATAACTCCTCTTTGCGATTAACCCTTTGCACTCGGAGCAATCTCTGACTTTATCTATTGCCAACTTGGCGGCACTTTACTCTTTGCCTTCCTGTACTATTTCGATGGAAAGGTTCAGCTAAACATATATTTTTTAATATATTGCAGTGAAAAAGTTCATCCTCTGTAATCACTAGACTGCGGATGTTTATGCAAATTTCGAGTTCCACAAATGCAGGTGAGACAGGAAAACCTATCTAGGGATTTATTGCACTCAATAAATATTACAACAAATACCATACTTCGGATATTTTAGATATATTTTTATATTATGTTCTTTTTGTATATTTTAGCCGTATTTAATTTGTCATAAATGTATAAGAATCCGCAGTCTGGTAATCACTGATAAATTCGAAGTTTCCCTTAAATGGGGCAATCGAGTAATACGATAGACTAACAATGTCCCCTCAGGTGAGGCATCGGAGTGCAAAGAGTTAACTAATTTTTCGTCAGAGAAGCAAGTATAGTCTCGGATAATTATCTGCTGTTGATTACTCATTTCTACCTAATACTAAAAACTAATTGTAAGTACCCCGGGATATTTATATTAAGGAGCAAAATTGTTGTTTATTTCGAAAAGTCAATAATTAATAAATAATACGTTAAGTGCTACAGAAAGCTGTGTCAAGTGTAGCTCGAGATACAAGTGTACAGGGTTAAACTATAATACCTATAATTTCCTATCGATTTCAGTATAAAAGAATACTTTTCATTTTTTCCTATCTGCACGTGAAGCACCAAAATTTTATTATCCAGCATTCTCTTGTACACTCGAGCAGCAACGTTATTTTCTAACGGGAGTCGAGTACCTCGACATAATGAAATGTTCTTTTCTTTCCTCCTCTTCTGAGAATAATCCAGCCGCGTGTACGTAAGTACGTACCACTCACGAAAGAGCTTGGCTGCTCGATTTGGGAGTTTGAAAAGTCAGTTGGTCGATGAGTCGGCCCGAGTACCTCGGAACAATGTGAACAATACGAAACCGAAGAACAATAAAACGAGGCGCGATGACTGACATTTTAAAGCAACGCGTATCTCTCAATGACCGCTCTGTTTCGTCAAAGGACCGCGTCTTTGTCCGGCATTGCGATCCGCTTTTAACTGAAAATTAGCGGAAGATCATTAACGCCTTGCCGATAATTACGTTGTCCCGATTAACATCGAGATAGAAGTTGTTCTGTTGCTCAACGTCGAAGAGGTTTATCGCTGAGTGGATATGTTGAATCTTTCGATAAGATTCGAAATGAGATCTCTGACTTTTGGATCGTGGATTTTTATCTGTATGTGTAGAAGTAGTACAAAAGTTTAAATAGACCCATAAAGAGTGGTCTGTACCAAGGTACTGTGTTGAAAACTTGGTTGCATGAGTACTGAAAACTTTCTGTATGCAGTTCACGCAGATTGCTTCTTGCATTGCGATAAATCTCACGGTACTACTGTAAATGGGTTCGACTGACATGCGAGAAACTTCGAGATAGAATTTTTATCTATAATTTAACCCCTTGGCGTGTAATAACGAGTCACACTGGTGACGCGGTAAATTGGATAGAAAGTTTACAAATTTACCAAAATCTATGGAATTGAAAACATCAATGAGACGCGACACGATAACATTATCGCTAATATTAATATTATGTTGAATTATATGACATATCAAGAATCACTCATCGATTTTTATTTTATCAATACAATTTCGAGTTATTGCGCAGGCAGGCACGAAAGAAACTGTGCGGCAAGGGATTAATTTACCTTGGGTATTTTTGATGTTATTAGCATTTAAGAATAATCCAAATTATCTCTCTTACACTCATGTGTTAAACACGTTTTCTAACGATTAGGTGAGAAGTCCTTCAATTATCGAACGGATGAAAAATAATTACAATATCATTAGATGTTTTCGACCCTAATTACAAATACTCTCTTACCATATAATACCCTGTGTATAAACTCTAGTTCTTTCTAAGTTTCAATTTTGCTCATGTAATTGAAAAAAATAACGTAAAAAGATGACCATATCAGCGTAAAGTCGATTCTAATATCATCTCCGCTAAAGATACTAAAGATAAATTAAATAAAGGAAACTGAAAGGCATAAAGGATAGAGAAGAAAATGTTGAAATTAATCGCATCGAAATACCATCGTCTCGAATACAAAAGAAATCGTTCAGATGAACAGTCATTGGGAGGAGAGTTCAGAGGCGGCGATAAATCGATCGGTAATGGATCTAATTAGATTGTGGCGAAAGGGTTTGCAACAAAGGCGCGGTACGCAAGGCCACGAAGAGTAAAGATGCCCGATAAACGAGATATTGTGTTTCGCCTTATAGGTAATGGTAATCGAGGCTGCCTCG
Source organism: Cerceris rybyensis (assembly GCA_910591515.1). Classification (NCBI taxonomy): domain Eukaryota; kingdom Metazoa; phylum Arthropoda; class Insecta; order Hymenoptera; family Crabronidae; genus Cerceris; species Cerceris rybyensis. Next base: position 22,984,625 of record OU342790.1, read on the forward strand.
ATAAGGTCGACGAGTAAGGTCCGATCGTTTCTTCCCTCCCTAAGGTTGCTTCGTAACGAACTCAAGACCCTTTGGATGTTACCCGTCACGTTACAGACTCGCATTCGCGTACGTGTAAGTTATTGTGCAGCTTGATCGTAAAACAATGTCAATCCTGCACAATGAAGCGATTTCTCAGTACTTGGAACACTGTGGATATTCGAGCGCCAGAACACTGGCTCATGAGAACGAAACCTTTAAAAGTCATTTGAAAATAATTTAGGGAGAATGCTTCTTTGTAAGTACGTCTAACGATCGAATTTCCAATTCATTTTTGATGCCTAGGCGTTCGAGTTACTTCAAGTGAATGTCGGATTCAGGTTTAGGTATGTCAGTGTCTTTCAATTATTGTGGCTGATATATAGAAAAGAAGAAATGAGATTGTAATTTTCTTTATCTTGCTATTTGTAGAATTGCAAAACTAAAGATACTAGAAAAGTTTGAAGTGATATCTTATTTCGGTGAATAAAATAAACGTAATTGTATTAGATGTACTTCATTTGTAGAAGTAAATTATTATTAGTAATATTAACCATTTACCGCCGGTCTTTCTTTAACATCTTCCCCACTTATGACCACCCGAGTCGAAAAGTCCAGCCTAAAAAGAAACTTCAAATCCTAGATTCTTCTGATTTCTCATTTGCCGCTTAATTATGTATGTACCATTTTGAACCTCAAAATCCTCAACTAGTGTGTCTACGCGTCTCAAAGTCCTGTAAATATGATTTTTAGGATTTATATGGACTGAACAGGTAAAATTTTTATTCCAATTTAATCTGACATCCCCTAAAAATATTTCAGAAGTTCCAAGTCTGTCGACTCATATTCTAAAAATAGGACTTTCAGGAGCAAGTATGACTTAAATTATCATTTTATTCCATATAAATTCTAAATCTCCTAAAATCAAATTAATTTTTAGTATATTGAGAATTTTTTTGGACCTACATCATTCCACTCCAATTCCAATCCAATTCTAAAACTCCTCATTGTAGAAAGCTGAGTATTGTTTTGGGCTGTATGAAGCCTAATTGGTCCTAAACTAGGCAAAACTGGCAAAAATTAACAAGTTTAGGGCGATTGTGGAATTAAAATTTGCATTCTTTTAGATGTAACATATTTTTCCATATTTAGCCTAAATATCCTAAGTTATTTGGTAATTTAGGAGGATTTTGGGCTTAAAATTTTCGACTCGGGCAGTCACTTGGCCATAAATACTTTCCTGTCACCGATAGTTTTTCGAAAATGACAAATTCTCGTCCCTGAATCCTTGCAACAGTAAACCGTATTATAAATAAAAATTTATTCATTTCTGCGTTAACCGATTAATAAGTTAAAAGTCCAAAAGCATCGAGCCCGAAAAGCGTAACAATAGGCAATTTTTCACTATCTGTAAAGTGACAAACGTGATAAAATTGAGACGGAGGATAAAATTTGCAATTATTTGCTCTTTTATTTTAGATTTAAAGTCCAAGGTAAAAAAAGAATGATTATATCAGTAAGTTAATTACGACGAAAGATAGAAAATGCTATTATACCCACGCAACGTCATTTCAATCGTTAAATATTCACTACACCGTTTCACGAACTGCAACGTTAAGTTTACAAGGACCGAGTGCGTGAGCGTATTATTGCTTGATAGCGAGCAAATTATAGAACAGATACCATAATTATGGCACTGCTACGTTTGAATGTCGCCGTTCTGATTGTATTATTATACGCAATTGTCACTTCGATATCGACTGCTTTCCATACTCAACATTCAACGGATGCATAAAACGATCGAATTTTTCCTCATTAAGGTATGCCTGCTAGTTCAATAATAATACGAATGAGAAAACAGAACTCTGCTCCAGTTTGATATTGCTCAACGTCGTATTAAAGAACTAAATTTTTTATCTGTCGAGGGGAATGTCACATGTAATCGTATTCAAATGATTTTCCTTCGCTTCGAATAATAGGAAACTTTGGATAGATTTGTGCGTCGATGTGAACTTAAACTAGGCTAAGCTAGTTTAGTCTATCTGTCGATAGACGTATTGTTAGAGCAACAGCGATAAGAGTGGTCGAAAAATGCATGACACATCAAGACGACCCCGATGTTGATGGAATTCTTAATAAATTGAATGAAACGACTTTCGGTGATTGAGAGAGCAGAACCTCTTACATGTAATTGACGATCTGTGTAATGAACTTCAATGGTCTCCTGCCACTTCAGTGTCTTCAGCACTGAGTTCCCTGTAAGACTTAGCCTCGTGAGAAATCTAAGGGGTTTAACGTTCCTTCGGGACAGTATAGCTTCGTTGTATCGAAATTACTGTTAACTTTGTTTTCCATTAACGGTGAAACTATTTTTAGAAATTTTCCCACAGAACATAAATGATGAAATGTGCCATGGAAAAATGTCATTGGACGAATTAACATCTAGGAGATAGTTAAATTATATAAAATGCAATCAACAATCTGTGTCTTCATCTTCTGTCTCTACCGAGCAATTAAATCTCCCATCAAAAAGTGTCTTACCGCTTAATCATCAAATTGCATGTATATTAAGGTACGAAGTTTCATTGCAATTTATCTTCGGCGGTCGAGAATATCGTAAGCAGGAATGTTTGAGTAACGGGGTCATTACTCTCGCGGGATAATCGAGCGATAACGCAACGTCTATGGAATAGCCTCTCTCGTTTCCTCTACCATGCTGGTATAAATGGTGCAAATTTTTCTCTTAATCATTAAAAAATAGGAAAAAGAAACAAGAGAGAAACACGCTCGTGCCAAATTACCAGCGAAGGAATAAGTATCATCCTTTTTCTCCTTACTTTTCCACTCTAGGAGTGAGGTCGAAGGTCATGGAAAGGCTTTGGCAAGCTTAGTATAGCCGAGTAATGGTTCTTAATAATAGGCTTGTAAGAGGAAGGCAGGTGCGCAAGTTGCCATGATTAATTAGCCAATGATAGGTTTCCTTACTCCCATACGTTTTGTCCTTTTCCATCGAGAGTAGATCCTCGTACGACTGATTGATGATCGTTTCATAGCAGCAACCCAACCTTCGCGTTATTCAATACACTTGCAGGAAATATCATGCGTGAAATCGCCATTGGGATGCACTTGCAGCCGTTTGCAGAAAGTGCCATGCAACTGAATAATTACGATATCTCTCGGTATGAGATAATGTCATTTAGGGATATCTAAGTAACGCTCCAGGGATAAGGATTAAATCACACCGCGAGTACGAGAACTCGCGCAATGGTCACTCAGAACCGGTATTCAAATCGTGAAAGTTATGTATCACTTGTCGGACAAGCTGCACCACCGTATTTAATAATAATCTATCCTGATTTCGATAAGAGTTTACGGAGACGCGCCAAGGAGAACTTGAAACTGTTCAAACCCTTGTGAGAATTATTATATACATACAGTCAGTTCAACAAGAGCGTGTCGTTCCCAATTTTGTCATTAGATGACGCATTTGTTTAAGATGTGGGTAATACAATTATTTGAACATTTGGCTTCGATGCTTTGTAATTAAATTAGTAGTAGGACTATTATCTGCCTTGAAATTGAAAAAATTAGCAATGAAGAACAAGAAGATAAAGGCATGAAAAATCTAAGCTGTTCGTGCGCGAAGTGGAAACGTGAAAATGGGATCAGGATACTTGATTGGCTTTCTCATTTGTCTGACACTTATTCCATGGAAAGTGTGTGGGCAAAAATGAAGATTAACCCAAGGAAAATTGAGTGTTCAATGTCAAGCAGCTAACATCCGCCAAATATGACGATCTCCACCCGAAACAATGGTGAACAATTTTTCTGGAAGTATGCCTAAACAGTACCAAGCTATTATTGACGCTGATAGCGATTAAACAATGTTTTAAGTAACTGCATTATAGTACTATATTTATATTTCCATCTTATGCGTTTAATTAGAACCAATTCTCTTTTTTCAAGAAAATATTACCGACATGCTCTTGTGGAACAAAGTGTATATGTTGTATGCGTAGATAAGAAAATTCGTACTCGCGGCTACATGTATGGGGAAAATAGAAACGAGTGTGCGTGAGAGAGGGAAACATGCGAGATAATACTTCTTTTGTACATTTCTTGGCTAATACGAAGCCCCACAGGAAAAAGTAATTATTTTTAGTTCTATTTAATAAAACCGCTACATATGGATCAAGTATTTTCGAAGAATTTTCAAATTCCAATGTTTTTAGAGTGTAAGAACTCGATGGAAATGGTCTTGTAATAGTAAGTTCTAACGTAGCAACGTGTTTGGAGCGTTTAAAACCGTGCTTTTCACATAAGCGTCGAGGTGAAAGTGCACTGATGCGCATCGCCATCTGCTATAGAAAATACGTGCAGTCTGTTGAAGTGCACGATGAATACGGGAAAATTGTGGAGTGGTTACCAAGTACTTTAAAGTGTACGGTGGAATGTAGTTTATTCGAAATCGACCTATTGTAATTTGTTTATTTTCAAATATTGTATGATTAAACCATGCAATGGCAATTTGCGGAAATGGGATTGCTTTCGCAAACAGTGAAGAATATGTCGATAATTGTACAACCTTTCGTAACGAAAATCATTTCTGTAGTTTAAAGTGTGAAATAACTGAGATAGCGCCAAGTAAGCTATTAATAGTGGAATTATGAGAACATTTTTTTATCCTTCCACTTTCGAGAGCAGAAGTGCGTCTACAGAAATACCATACATTCATCGAGCGGCATCTGCTTCCCTTGTATACGCACGTGGTCTTGAACGAACAGCATCAAAGTGGTTGGGCGACAAGATATGCTTGCAATGTTAAAGGGATAAGAAAAATATGGAATCACGACTGGAATTGCTCTTTGTCTGGAAACTCTTCTCGTTTTTTATATCATTTTCTGGATGCATCCAGTTGAAAGAATTTCAAATTATTCAGAAGAATACTCAACTTTGAGTGCAATGTATAAAGTAGAATTTTGATCATTTAAGTCCTCTAAATCACTACAAATTTAGCTGTATTTGTATGATGTTAACCGCTTGCGCTACAATCACGTGTGGCATACTTGACGTGGTAAATAAAATAGACAATTTTTAAGTTGTCCTAAAACTGTTAAATTGAAAATATCAGTAGGAGAGGAGACGTTGAAATTAGTTCTATGCTATTAATACTGCGTTAACTTATACCGTTATATCGGAAATCAGTGATAGATTCTTATTTCAACAATTAATTTTGAATTATTGTACGTTCGATCACAAAAGAAATCAGAAAGCAAAGGATTAAAATAATTAAAAGTACATTTAACTTCAAAATTTAGGTTGATTCGAAAGCTATCTAAGACTGTAGATATCTGAACGAAGTAACAATTGAAAGCCGAAAGACGTAAAAAAAACAAAGAAAACACAGCTGTGTTTTTAAAGTATCAATGTATTTTTGAAATTCAGAAGATTCAATGTCCCAATCAACTCACAATTTTTCAGCTCGTACAGCAACAGGAAGATATACATCTTCCTGACGTTTCCCACGAGAAAGTGAGGCTTCTCCCAATTTCTCCAACAAATAGCCATGCACTCACGAAACGATGATTTAACGCGAAAAGGAAAAGTTCTATTCGAAGCACGTGCCTCGATGTCAAGGTAGCTAAAATTAAGCGTGAGTTCTCCCTTCCTTCTCCCTTTTAGTTGAGCCCTCAACCTTCTTTCGTACCAGCTGGCAGCCGGAAGTGGGTACAAGAAGTCAAAGGGAGACGGAGAGTAAGAGAGAATAAAGGAAACACAACGAGGGGTGCAAACTCAGAGACAGGGCAACTGAGGACCGTTGCACCCGATGTGGCCCACTTTTATTTCCGTCGGCATCGTTATTATTCCCGCGAAGGGCTCCCTTCTTAATTTCTACGATGAGATTCATGGGGGGCTTACCCTTCGACCACAGAAATTCGATAAAAACAGGAATGTCGGTCGTGAACTCTGTTGCACGTGAGTGTTGGAATTTTCACAAGCTGCTCGTTCGTTTATAATTAAAATAGTTCGAACAATTTAACCGTCCGTTATATTTTATCATCATGCAGACACTGATTGGGTGACAGATTTTAACATTTTAAAAAGGGCAAAAAGTATTTGGAATAATAATATAAAGCATTTAAATTGTTCATCAACTTCTATTTTGTAGTTTTTCATTCGGCCTAACACAAAATAGAAATTTTGCTAAAAAATCAATCTTTCAGCTTTTAGGGCAAAATTTAAGAAATTCCAATAGGGACACCTTGAAAAAGTAAAAAAAAAACCCAAGGACCAAACCTCTTTTATTGTCTGGAACAATACTCAGAGAAAGTAAACTTGCACAGTCGAATACAGAGTCTCTCCGGGGAGTCGCTTGAAAATGCTTTCAACCTTCGAATACCATTGAACCTGTTTAGTCAAGTCGAATTACACTGTCCGTAGTAAGAATTTCCTTGTATTTTTTTTTCAACCACCTCTACCTTTAACATTCCCCAATTCCAGATATTTGCTAAATACCACTTTCAACTCGATGACGTATTCCAACAGCAAAAAATCCATAAATTCGAAATCAACTATGCGCTAACTCCGTACATGCATGTACATTATCATAAACCTATTAACTCCATAAAAGCGTAAAGTATTTTATAAACTCGCAATATATGTAGCAATTACATTCGCGCAATATTCGTACAAATCACGTAGAATGCCATGTAGCAGGTCTAACGTGAAGATGTTTTTGCTCTATCTGGATTCCTGGATCCTGTTATGTTCAATCTTGTGTCATCTACGTAGATATTACGAGCACGTAGACGCTGCGGTACAAATTATCACGCTACAGGTTCATTGTGTATGAAAAAGGAACAAAAGGTTGCAAGTGACTGTGACTGCTTAGAACATAAACCGAGAATGGAAAGCCAGTATAGCAGATGCGCATACATACCACGTATGCTCATACGTGTTTCGAGTTATCAGGTGTTTCCCTCGACTACAACTAACGGACCGAGAGCACCTGCTGCTACCAGGTACGTATGCATCGAAACAAAGTCAACGAACGATGCTCGACGACGCGAAACTACTTTCAAAGTTCCATTCTGAAAACTGTTCCGGTTTTGATTGTTGAATTTTCATCAAATAGTTGCCAACGTTAAGACTGATAGATTAGACAGAATTAATTTAAAATCAATGGGATGATTTTATGTACATAATATATACTTTTAATAAATTATAATAAAATTATTACGAAAGTCTAAACACGAGTTCTACGTTGGATATTATTATTATGATACTTTAATACCTTGGTAATAGCGTATTTGTAATACTTGTAGACTTTAAGTATCATTTTCTGAGGAATCTTGAAGTAACTGGTTCTTCTGCTTTATTTGATCTGATTTTAATTCCATGTGATTATCATGTTGTTAAGATAATCAAATTTACTTCTTGAGGAAAAACTTTGCTGATATTTGACACACATTGATTGCACGGACTTTCACATCTAATCAATTGAGATTATGTAAATAGACATATGTGTTGTTATCTTTATAACAAATATGTAATTAGCAGCGATTAATCCAGAATTTCCCAGTCAAGCGAACTTCAAACGTTATATCCTCAATCATTTGTATGTTGCAATTCCAAAAAGTTCTTCAAAACTCTGTTGTTATAATTTCACCGAATTTGTACCACAAGCTCCAAAATCATCCCATTCATTCCACCGACAGTTGCAACGTCAAAGGCATGCCTATAGTAGGAATAGTATATAGTATACGTAACTCTTTCTTCAGATGTTGAAAAAGATTCGGCAGAGAGGTCGATAGGATGTTTTTTTAACAAATGCTTTTTGTAGCAAGCTCCAAAATGTCCCTGTGGTTACCCCAGCAAAAGTATATGCCTGCTCATTTTGTCTGTTCGATCGCTTGGTCAGGCGAGTTTCTGTTGTACGTACACGAGCAAACGAGCAGTCGACCGAGGGTGGGCAAAGGGTAGTTCGGAGGGTCGAAAGAGGAGCGAGAGGGACCAAGAGGGGCAGGTTTGATCACGCGACGACGACGACCCAAGGTTATTGACATCTCCTCTGTAGTCGGTAGTATACACCGTGTAGACCGCTTCTTCTCTCCTTTAGTCCTTCTCCCTTTTCCTCTTTTTCGCTTCCCTCCTCTTCCTCCAACGATGGACTCGACGATCGAAAAAAAGCGTAGGTTTCGCACGAAGTCTTGGAGATTCTGAGGCAACCGAGATTCCACGCTCAAGAAGAGTGGAGTGCAGAGTGAAGAAGACTTTCTACGATGAGCGCGCCTCGCCTTCGCGATGTTGGGACCTTTAATTACGCGGATACTAATTGGCAATTTATTCATCGGTAGCGAGATGGTATTATGGTCCTTTAAGTTGCGTCGTATACGACAGCTGCTGGGGACGATGTTATTAGAGGTCGATAAATAATTGAAGTCTTAGAATATACCCTTTCGGTCCTGATGTCTCGATGCTTTTAGGATTCCATTGAATTTTATAGCCCAAGAGTTCTTGCACTTGCAATGATATTATATCATCAAGATTTTTCATTTTCTTTTTTATCAATTAAGTTAGTTCTATCAACCTCGTCCAGATACTTCCGGTTCTAACTCGAAGCTACTATCACTTTATGTATTACATAATAAAAATAAGAAGGAATAAAGCCAGTACAATTTTATCATTTGTGTGGGGATTCACAGGGTTTTCAATTGGAAAAATAGGTTTTATAATGAAAAAAAGTAAAATAGTATATTACACGATGTCGACTTCACACTGTGGAAGCTTACAAGTAACTCTCGATCGGTCGTCGGAGCGTTTTTCGCGACGCAACGACACGCAAGGTTATTGCATCTTGCGACGCAATTAATGTTCTTGGGAGGCCCACATTTATGCATCACAATTCTTTTTACACAAGCATCAGTTATCAGTTTGCAGGTATTATCAGCTCGTAGACATGTGTTCAACATTTTACTTCAGACTTATCCTCTTAGTCGAAAATCTTCTGACATTCACTTTTAAATTTCATACTTATTCAAATTAAACGTCACATTTATATATGATTCGATTCTCTCTCATACCATCCCGCAGACAATAGCCATTCACGCTTAAACATAACCTAAAGTATGTTATTCCATTTAACGTTACTTGTTTCATCCTCCATTCGAGTTTAAATAAATGACTAATAAATCAACGTGACAGTACAATATACCGTGCGTAGGACTATTTGAGCATTCGCTCGAAGATTTGATGTTTATCCGCTCGTTTAACGCATACAAACAAACCTCTTTTCCCTCTTATTAAATTCACGGTTTAATATATGCCAATTCATGCGTCTCTGTAGCAAGATCGATCGTAGGTCAGTCGGTAGAAGTATCCTGAATGCGATGGTTTCGCTTCAAAGACGCGTAACGAGTTTAAATGAACACTGAATGAGTACAAGGTGTTGCGAGGGACTACATTGTCCACGAACGATGAAAGCGATCGAACCTCGGGACGTTCGATACACAAGGGAATGAGACTTTAATTCACCGTAAATGAAGTGTCCTTGGACTCGACAATGTGGCTGCAGGAACAGCATTTGCGACGCATTTTCGCCCCTCTGAACGCTCGCATGTGGGGTGCATAATACGCATCCACACATAATTACCGCACGTGCCGACCCACATTCATTGTGTCCCACTTTCCGAGACTCGATGATTCTCTGCGGCATATGTATCTTTTTGCTGAGACAATCTGCTCGTGATCGAACTAGCTACGTGACAATTACTCGTGATTACTGTACGTCATGGGAGCACGAGTCATCGGGCAATGTCTTTATTTGCGAGATCTTTGGTCAGTGAGCAGTTCCAAGCGCGTAGTTTGTTTTTGTTTAGCTAATCTATGGAGTTGATAGATTGTTTTTTTTTTCTATTGATTATATACATAGAGTCTGTTAGTTAGTAATAACCGCGTAAACTTTAGAAAGAATGTTAATTGGAGGCTATGGTAGACATTGATTCAACCAGTTAATTGCGGCGAAAATTCTTTTGAATTTTGTGTCACGTAAATCGAGTGATGAGCATAAATCTATTTCAAATTATTTATACTCTTTAGTTATTCGTTTTATTTCGGCATGGTCTCAAAATATTCCAAACACCTTGAAATTTACGAATACATTTTACTTTTCGTCAAAGTTGCAATTTAAATAACCAGTGGTAGCTTTTACGCATGACGAATACACTCGCCAAACATAGCTAACTGGTTAAGTCCAAATTGCTAAGTAGCAGGTCCGTATTTAAATATCAGTCAACTTTGGCAGAGTTTTGCTATATAATAATTATATCATAACCACCCATAGAAAAGCTATAAAATAGTTATATAGAAAAAAAGAATCTAACCGTAGAACTACCAAGCAAGTTAATATGACTGAATCTCAATTTTTTTCGAAAACTTTTCAAGTTTATTGGATAGTCACAGAATAGATATTCCACATCCACTCCATAAATCATAAATTACCGAATCGATCATCTCTTTCATTCCTGAATTCATCTCGTTTTAACATACTGATTTAACTTTGGATCTGCGACCGCTAATTCTGACAAATTTCAATATATCAAATAATTACTTTAAAAAAAGATTGATCAAGCGGCAAAAATACAATCAGTTAAGTAATTTACCTATGTATTATAAGATACGCGTAAAATATTTACTGTGTTGCTTTTCTACCATTTTCACGAAAATTGTTAAAAAAGTAGAAACCCACCAATCGACGGCTGCCATAGAGCAAGATTTAATATATTTACATATAATAAATTTAACGTCGGTGGTTCTAGTGTTAAACTCATCGTGCTACATATAGATTGCATATCGAAAGGACCCATTATATTTTTTATCGGCACGAACAAATAAATACAATCACGCTTGCTTCATTTTTTTCCACAATTTTTACCACTAACCCTGGGATTCGAATGATCCATTCAAATTATTAAAATCATCAACCATATTCTGTAAAATTTGTGAATCCAGACAAGGGCCAACGAAATTATTTTATAAAACGATAGAGTTTCCAGTAACACCCACAAAGAATATAGGTGATACGACCGGATGAATCGAAATATTTCCAACAGACTACTTCCAATTCCAAGCGGAATATTCGAATAATACACATTGCGATCGCCAACGAAATTCCGTATTCCTCTTCCTCTGGTTGCTCGAAATTGCAGAAGTGGTCGTGCGAGTGGCACATCGTGCGCAGAAGATATTCTTACGTGACTGAAATTTTGTTTGAGCGAATCGGTTAACCCCCTTCGTGGGGTTTGAATCCTCGGGGAGTTTGGAACCCTTGCCATGGAATTCACCGAACCATAACTCTTTACTTTTTGGAGCACACATGTCGTTTGCCGCCTGGCATTACAGCCTGATCTGCAAAGTGTGATTATTGCCGATTGCTATTGGCTTCGTGCGACGGAGTTGCCGCGTGTTCATTTTCACAGACCGTTGCACCTGGTACTTCGGCAATTACCAGATTTCAAGCAGAGCTTTGCTGATTTTTGTACAATGTTGCATTTTAAGGGGCTGAATATTTCGAAGTATATAATTTCAGTTCTCTGAGCAGGGATTGACATAATAATTTGGAAATTCCGATGAAAGAGCTCGCGTTTCTTGTAAAATTATACGTCATGGTAAATTTCAAACGAGTTTTGCAATTTCGTAAAGTATCTCTTTCTGGATTAGAAATTTCTTAATGTTTGTATATGTTGCTTGAAATTGTAATATTTGAAATCTTCTACAATTCACTAAGAATTTCAATTTGTAAAAAATTAATCCTTTGCACTACGATTTGTTTCTTAACTGCTTCCGCTATAATTGAAAATTTAATTGATAAAATAAAAATTGATCAGTGATTTTTGATATGCTGCATAATTGAACGTAATATTAATGTCAAAAAAATAATATTATGGCGTCGCGTTTCATTAATATATTCAATTTAACCCTTTGCGGACGGAGGCATTTTTGAATATCCAGAAACAATCAATTATTTAGCGATGAAAAACCACTTTTTTTATCGGAAAGACCAATTTTTTTCTCAGGGCGGATATATTCGCCCGTCGTCCGCAAAGGGTTAATAGGTTTTCGAAGACATGAAAATTTCTTATTCCACTGACTTATTTAAAGATTTAATGATTAAATGCAGGATAATACATTTTTAACGCTATAATTTAGAACTGTTGTTGAATTTCCTTCAAACTTACTCTTTTTGGAGTAAAACGTCATGAAATTGTTCGTAATAGGAACTGTTATTTATGTATATTCCAGGAAAAACGGACTCTACGCTAGTCTGGTGTAAATCGTTACGGTCGAAGCCCAGAAAATGCGTTTCCTCGTTATGTATATTCTTTAATGCGTATTTTCTTTGCACTGTGTTTTGCACCATGCGGCACACCACATGTCGGACCTCTTTCAAGTGCTTTGGTATGGATCGTGTGATATCTAAGTTGATGGTTACTACGCATCGATATCAATATCATCATACCATAGCACCGGCTGCGATGTACAACATGTGCATATTTCCTTTAGAATTGGGGTGGCTCCTCCACCCTTTTTCAATGAATATTACGTACTTTACTTTCACAACCCTCGAGGACGTATCATACCTACATACAGAGCAAATGCAGTGAAAACATCGAGCACTTAACTACAATTTCTCTGCACCAAGAACAGGTAAGAACTTATTTAAAACATGTAACTAAAAGGCGAAATACCTTTCAATATAATATCTCGTTCTTATGAAGTATTTCTAAAATTTAAACAATTTTTCTTTAAATATTTACTAATTAAGAAATTTTTCTAAAGACCCTCCTTGAAATAAAATAATAACTCTTGATAAAATTTAACCAAAGTCAAAATCGTCTTTTAATGGTTAAAAATGTAGTGTTTTTATTCCAAAGAGGATCTTTAGAAAAATTTTTTAATTAGTAAATATTTAAAGAAAAAATTTGTAAATTTTAGAAACTATAATAATGTAAATAAAGTATGTTCATAGTTATTTTTGTATTGTATTGAAAAATGTAGTCATTAAGAGAGCATAGCAAAATAATCGGTTTGACAAACATGCGTTGAGGACTCAACCTTAATAATTAGACAACAATTCTGTCATGTGCGTGAACAATAGAGCTGCACAAAGGTCGAAACTATCCAAAAGGTGTTCCGCACAACAGCCCTTGACGGATGTTCGATCGTGCGTCCTTTAAAAAAAGAGAACCGCTTTATCCGGACATAGGCTGGAACGGATACGTGCATTATACAGGCCTGTAGAATGTATCGCACTTGAACATAATGCGAAACCATCCAGGTAGCGAAATGCGAACAGATGTTACATATTCTTTTGAAGCCGTCTTTAAAATGTCGATGGGATTGTCGAATAAAAGCGATGTTGTGGTTTTGCCTCCAAACGCGCTCGCATAAAATATGATTAAATTCCGAGTGAATGAACAGAAAATTGTGCCATTCATTTTCCTTCTATCAAATTCCTCATTCACGTGTTCTTTCCTTCTACATTAACATTAAATTACACAATTAAAGTTCAATTATGGAATTTAATATTACAGTTTTATGTTAAAATTAAAGTCACTTTTATTGAATTACCGTTCCGTCACACCTGATCGATGTAAAGCCTTAGGAATGAAATTATACGGCATTGTGTTGGTATAAAAGGAATAACTTTGTAAAAAAGCACAGAGTTGGATTACCTATATCTCGAATACAAATTTTTTAATTTAATTCAAGGTATATTCAAGACACGTTGGAATTATTGATAATTTCATTGAGCATGTGTAGGAAATCGGTATATGAAAAAAATACACTGTACGTCTAACAGACTATTTCCTATCAAGATATCAAGGGTGAAGGAGAAAAAAACTGAATTACTCGATTATGGTTGCGGTGAACGATTATTACCCGAAGGCATTATTTCAGCCGCGGATTAAGTGAACGCTTTAGATGTTGTGTAATTCCTAGTGTGGATAAAGTTCCTCTCTCTATAGAAGGAGAATCGCGAATCAAGCAAGCGTGCAGAACATGATCCGCTGCGACTGATGTAACGTGTATCATAGAATATCTCGCATCGTATTATATCTGTCAGCGAATTTGTTTCGCGCATACCAAAGCCGAGCACCGCTGCAGGTCCCTGTGAAATCGAGAGATTTCAAGGACTTTGGTATTAATATATTGTCGTAGCAACAAGTTGCATTTACCACGGCCACTATCTTACGCAGTAACTGCGCCGGTGATAATAATCGCGGAGACTGTAACAAGTGGCTATTAAATCCTTCAAATTTTACACTCGACCGGTGGCCGTAATAAATTTCTCCGGAACAGGTGAAAGGAAAATAGTTACAATTTACAAGAACTTTTGTAACGTTGCATGATAACACTTGAAATATACATTTGTTGTGATGTGAGATGTTTTATACCTCGTATCAATTATTGTGCAAATTATTTTACATTTTTTGGAGTCGTGATGTATATTAACACGTTTGGGTTTAATTATTATTAAATATTTTAATATGGGAATAACCAGTAAAATTATGAATAAATATTCATAACTTCATTTAATAGTGTATGATACATGTAACAAGGGAGAAAATCTTTATTCGTTATCAAACTCAAGGTCTTTCCTTCTGCAGGATTTGACGAAGAATGTCACTTCTATAGTAAAATACAGACGGCCCTTGACTTTCGCATATAATTGGTTCCTAAAAATGTGTGCGAATGTTGAATGTTCGAAAGTAGACGGATACAGAAAAAATATTGAAAATTCTATGTTAATGTGGTTTCTTTATGAACTTGACGTTCTCTAATATCTAATAGTTAATACTAGAAACTATATTAAGATGTTAGAAAATTAGGCAATGAAGCGCGATCTACAGCATTCCATGACAGGAAGCAAACATTTTTTGAAATAACGACGAAAATCTTTAAAAAATTGTATTTTTAGAAACGTGCGAAATAGCGAATTGTGCGAAAGTCGAGGGCTGCCTGTAGTAACAATACTTCATAAGCGACTGACTGAAGTTTGGTTACTGTATATTAACATCGAAACAATAATTATCAGTACCTTTCTAAAAAAATAAGTAAATACTTTTTTGAAACCTATCTACCAAAATATTTTACCCTTAAACTGGAATAACGCAAAGTAAAAGCGTAAGAAATGGAAAATTTCATTTCTATAATACATTTCAAGTAGCACACGTTTCCAGAATGACAATAATTATTTCCAATTTCAAGTGTTCAGGAATTTCGAAAAAAGAATGGATATAACACTAGAGATGTCACACGTCGAAAACTATTATACGCATTATTAGTTCGATCGTACCTGGCAGAGGGAGGATACGTATGGCAGCTTAAACATGCCAGGCCAATGACGGGAAACCCCTATGCGTCTTTGTACACGACACATGGCGTGCAAAAATAAACTGGGCAAGTACCTTTAACCAATATTTCACATTTTCATGGCAAATGTCGTAGTACTATAGATTCATAAATCCGGATTGTTGAGAGAGGAGATTAGACGGTTTTAAGAGGATCAAGAAAGATCAAGCTAATCGGACTATCGCGAGAGGGTGCGTCCCTTTTTAATTCGCTTTAATGGAAAATTATTTTAATTTTGCCGGCAATTAGTTACGCTTATCAAGACGTTAACACAGTTAGCGGAATTGATCTCTTGGTAATGTTAAATTCATCCGGGGAAAAAAAAATTTAAATATAATACATTTTATTATATTAATTTCTTTTTTTTTCATGTGTAAAATGGTATGGCTGTATAAATTTTAATTCAATTAATATTCGAAAACTTTTGAACAAAATTAATGATTTGATTGGTGAATTTCTAATGTTGGGTTCTAGCTAGTCTATGAATAAGGTAATAGGAAATAGTCTTAGCTCTGTAGGTTAGTCGGTCTTGTGTCTGTACGAAAATACAATCTGGACACTGTCCAGAGAAATTCGTCTGAAAATAGATAGAAAGTAATTTGGAGCACAATACAGTAAAAGCAACACACACTGAATTGTACGCATTATTCCGTTCTAATTCTATTGAAGAGCAAAACGAAATTTACGCTTTGTAAAAAATTATTGTAAAGAAAGTTGAAAATAAAAAGTCTACGGTTTCTAAAGTATAAATTTATATTCTGGCCTCGTTAAATAGTGTAAATATCGTTGCAAATATTAACATGATTTAATATCTTCAACGACATTATTAATCTGTACCGAACTGTTAAATTTTTTCACACGTACTTTGTTCCAGGTTCGTAAAGGATAACAGTTTGTCTTCTAGTTAAAGAAGTTAATGTTACACTTGTCGTGACATTTAATAGCGCGTTTACGTTTACGAAGCGTACAGAATAACTTATCATACGAATGTTGTATGTAAATGTCTGTATACAGAGAAAATTATAGCAGAACGTCGACTAGATTAATTTTGAAGATATTGCGCTAATGGCGATCACGTGAGCGTATGCTCCAGTCCACAATCTCTTCCATTACATTATATCACCCGAAGGGTTGCAGCGAGTTCATTAACGTCTACGGCGAGAAGAACGCTATGAAAATACCTTCGGGCCACCCATGCTATCCCTTTTTCGATTTTCGATCTATCATCTCCCTGCATTATTTCCGGTTTGCCGGAGAGTTTGATGTCAATTGCTTTCACGCGTAACTTCACAAAGAGGTAAACGCTTAAGTCCTAAAGGGCCGTTATATTATTGAGTCCTAACTGACTTTGACTTTTTTCCTCCCGATTATACATATTTTATATAAATATTATTAAATATAAATATTATATATATATATATATTTTTACGCAACACCCAGTAAAATAAATGTGGATTGCGGGACATGTCAATTGTTTATAAATATAATAAATGAGGATTCTACGGTCGATAGTCCTGGTCGACGGATATGTGTTTTAAATAAAACGTTCTTACTTTTTCTATAAAAGTGTACTCTTTATTTAATATATCCAGAAGGACTTTGCTTGCGCGGTCGTCTCATAACAATATGTTAGTTACATCTTTTCAGGATTATGAAGCTTTAGCTGAATCTATTGAAAATAATTGATGTATCTATTACATTGTTGTTTTTAATGTTTCTCTGGTTTCATAACGGTTTAGAGTCATATTACACTTAATACTTTGTCACAATGAAGATATGTTTTCACCATCTTAATTACTGGGGCATTCTTATTAGCTCCATTTAAATAAACAGAAGGGAGCCTTCCGACATAGCACAATGCCACATTAAGACTGTAACCAGTGATATTTTAATGTCTTGTTTGTATGCATGTAATTAAGTTTCATTCAGAGTCTGCAATGATACTTATTAGGTGGGTGGTTATGTAACGGTTCATTGAACGGTAATTTTGGCATACATTAATTAGTTCCCTGTATTGGAGAGGTAACCGAAACTGCTTTTTGTCGATACCAGTGATCGGGCTCATATTTCTGCACGTAGGAAGCTTCACAACGGCTTCCCTTTCCGGGATCGAAGTGCATCTGTCCACCTTTGCTCTTCATTCCATTCCCACAATGCCATTGTTGACGTTAAGTTTCATCGAATAGATCTCAAGAGACTTAACAGATATTTTTTTACTTGCAACAAAAGTCAGGCCATTGCAGTCAATCAATATACTTCGGATATATCAAACTGATGGATTTTTTCGTTCAGTCTACTTGAAATGTAGAACGTAATTCTATTATCAGCGAATTTTATTTCTATTTTTTCGTGATCTAATCAATTTCCACTTTAAGTGGGAAATATTTTTATCTCATTACGATGTTAGGTGAGTTATGTATGGTGGCTACAACTTAGACATGATTGCAAAAAATACGGAAACGATCGCTTTACCAGATTCGGAATTACGGTATGCTGGTTTTAAATCAACTTCTCTTGCATCGTGATATCGATGAACGACGTGCCATATACGCAGACAGACACAAGAGGTTAAATGCGGCAGATATCTTGGTTACAAGGCACGTACTAGCCGACTGTGAGCTCCCACAGTTCTTGCATCCTGCATCTTCGTGCATCCTTGTCCTTACGTATTCTACTCCAACTCCAAGAATTCGCCTTGGAACGTACTACGTCCGCTTAAGTTCTTCGAGGCGAATGGACGAGCACCGTTGTTCATATTTCGCGACGGCTACTCAGACCACTCGTGCCAAATTGGATCAGCTCGGCTGATTAGCAAACCCGAGGGCAGAAGCTAGACTCCGGGGTTTTAGTTTCGAGGCTCAAGTTATCTGACCGATCTGAGAATTCTTTAAGACGATTCATTCCAATCTATTCTTTTTTTTTATTTCCAAGCTGCTATATGATAAAACAATCTCAAATTAACGAAATAATCTAACTGATATAACAGAAACGTATTTCATTCTAGTTCTTTTCCTTTTGCGGCGGACAGTTTTGTCTGATACTTGGGCGAAATACTTTTATGCTAATGAGGCTGAATATATCAAATTAATAATTGAATTAAAAAAATGAAATTTAATTATGTCTTATCGACGATAATGTAGATTATTTCGAAACAGTAGGGAAATAGTGGTAACATATAATACCGATTATGATTACATAATGAAACTAACATGAAAGATACATCAAAATGTCCTGTGACTCGACGTATTCGTCAACAACGCTAGTTTTTAGTTTCGATTCTTTACAACCAACGTGACGCATCTCTCGATACATATCGAGTGTTTGATGTTAAAAATACAAATCCACTCGTAGTACTTCTTAACAAGTTCTGACATGACGTCTTCGGTAACACTACAAAGAAGTCTGAGAACCAGTCGGACATTTTTTTTCGAAAATATACGAGGAACTGGTCTCGAGAAGTTACGAGCCGATACCTTATAAACCGGATACACGTCACATCGCGTCAGAAGAATTGCTATCGCGTACCGAGACGCCTCGGGTTCAGTAGCCGTTGCAAGTTCAATCCGAGGACCGTAACAAAACCTGGAAACTTAATTGTAACGAGAATGGGAAGACTCGTTTCCAACTGAGTTATCGAGAAAACAAAAAGTAGTAAGTCTCGTACAAAGTAATTTCCTGGAAATCCACGATAGGCTCTTGACAACCGTAGTTTCTGGTATTATAATTGGATTTATTCCTGCCGACTATGCCCCTTTAAGTATCGCGTTGCTATTTTTCTTTACTATCATCAACAATATCATTTATTATCATGATATGGTAAAATAATTTTATTTAAATATTATTCTTATAGGAATGTTTTCGTTATACGGGTAACCCTCCTATAACGCGGTAGATACGTTCCTAGAAAATGGCGTGTTGTGTGAAACCGTGTTGTATGAGACTCAGAGCCAGTACAAAAAGAGGGGTTACGTTCGGAAAACTTATTAAAAACAAATTTTGTTTTAAATTCCGCATAAACAACTAAATTTTTATTCAAATTATACATGTATGTACAACACTAAACAAAAAACATGTTATTTTTATTTAATGAAACTATAATTTAATAAATTTCTTCATCGTCACTACTCATTATGATCAATCGAGAACGTTTTTTTGATGGAATGATACCGCCTTCAGTTTCAGAACTTCTTTCTTCATTTAAAGTTTTTACATATTCTTTCCTTTTTAAAGTATCTGTAATTTTACTTACCTTTCTGATTCTTATCGGTTCATTAGAAATTTCTCCTTAATGTCTTAAAGACGAAAAAGTAATTCTTTGACACACCGTGGCTCGACACAGACTGCCGATAAGCAACGTCAAATACTCTTGTTTTCAAGCCACGGAGATGAAAACAAAATACTTTCCGTAACACTGTATCTTTAAGATGACAAGCTTCGCCGCGGCTGTAGAAGTACACTGTTGTATAACAATTTTTGCAACTTTCTTATCATATTAGAGCAAAACCGTGTTATAAGATGCCGTGTTGTAGGAGGGTTTCCGCAATTTTTAAATCGTGTTGTAGGAGGGCTACCTGTACTTATATTTGTTATTAGTTATGAAAGTAATAAACATGTATTACTTAAATATTTTAAAACATTTTGCAAAGTATAAAAAATAAATTTTTGAGGCAGTAAATAAAATGATATTTTTGTGTTTAAATATTTCAGAGAGTATCATTACAAATACTGGTATTTTTTGAAGGAAATGGTTATAAGTAAACAAAGAAGTAGTTCCATTTTAGAGGTATAACATCGTAAATGCTGTTCTTAGCTACTGAAGAAAGGTTTAACATAAATTGTTTGAATCATGTATTATACACACCAAGCATACGGCTCTTTTATACAAACCATAATCCCTTGAACCAGGATTAAATTACGAAAAGCTCTGGCGCCACCCACTTCCGCCCGTCTTAATTTTAATCCGATTACTCGTGAATTCTTGATAAGGTTACTCGGGATGCTTGTGTGATTTCAAGTGCAATCTGAATCCCTGTATCGAATGTCAGCAACAAGATATTTTGTCTACGGTAGACATTTATTATAACGTAAGAATTTCTAAACAGTAGGTGCACCGATATCAATTACACAAATATGTGAAGTAAGTATACAACTCTGATTGGGAAATTGTACAAGCAATAAGACAGAATTTTTAAACAATTGTCTTCAATTAAATTTGGCAAATGTTTTGAACATCTACATATTTCTACAAAGCAATAATTCTCAATAAATGTTGAAAATAATTGTAGTATTTAAAGTACTAACAAGTACTGCTATACCTTTATATACACATTCCCAAATAGTTATAAATAGAATTTTCCTAACAATAAACTTCCTTCGACTGAAATAATACCCCTAACACGTTATCGCCCTTCCTTTACTTTCTCATCTGTACGATTTAATATTCCCATTAATCTAACCAAAAAGCTATTCGAAGCAAGTATTCCAAAGGAGAGTGAAACCGTCGTAGACAGACGGCGATACATAATTTACACCACTCCGTTAAATGGGCTCATCGAGTTTATTTTAAGCAAAGGAGTGGCGTTTGTTGTCTCAGCACGAGCTGCGCACAAGATTCCCTGTTCCTTCTCGTTCCCATGTTACTCTCTACTTTCTCTTTCCCTTTTAACCACGGACCGTGGTTTACGTTTGGATCCTACTTCACCGCCAGAGACTGGTTGCATCAAAGGTTTCGCCAGGATGCATTTTATGACCCTTGAAACGCGGACAATAAGACGACATCCGGATATCGCGTTCGCTCTTTTCTATTCCTGATACAAATATCGATCGCTGCTTTATATCACCGTGTAACTTATGCCATATAGATTATCAACATGTATGTACATATGTACGAACAAACACATTAATCGGATATCCTGTGACTATCAAAGCAAATCCGCAAATCCCCAGCGATTTGTAGCACTCGCTGTTACTCGCAACGACGTAATCTTAACGGCTCTCCTCCGCTTGAATCGTATTTTCCATAAACTCATCGAGATTTGCCTCCATTAGCCTTTATCTCGTATAATTAGTAATTACCTTTGCGGTAATGGTTATCGGCTTTTACGTAGAACAAATTAATCAATTAGACGACCAACTTGGTGCCGTAAGTCGACTCTCGTGAATGTTAATGCATATTGCGTACACTTATGTACATACATACGTACGAGCATAGTACATGCGAAAGCGGAAAGTTCGCAGTGGTAACCTCGCGAAATGTTCGCACGATTAATTTCACGCCGTGTATGTATATTCTACGGCATATTCCTTCGGTGTAAATCGGTTTCCCAACCGATGGAGGACGGGAACGATGATTGCTGTTCGATGTGCATGCCGGGATATGGACATCGACGATTACGAATGTAAGAGGAAATTGGAGGTAGGTAAATGAACTTTCCTCTTGCGATTTATTATTAGCTGACTTATGCTTCGGCCGTTTTTCTTATCTTCTTGAGATGCTTGGCGTCTCAGCTTCAAATAGGCCTTCATCTGTGTTATAAAGACACTTGACTTTGGAAAGTATTGCTAAGACGTGTAAAGAAAAATTGAAAATTCTAGTAATTAGTATCTCTTTCTTCGCGCCATGCAGCCATGTTCCCACAGACTTAATTGGTGCTTTAGAATTTTATAATAACTATTATCTGCCCTAGAATATATCTTGGTATCAATTGAAGATATCGCGGTATCAGTCGAATGTATCTTGGTACCAAATGAATATACATATCTTGGTACCAATTGAATATGGCTTGGTACCAATTGAATATATCTTGGTACCAATTGAATATATTTGGTACCAATTGAACATATCTTCATACCGATTGAATATATTTTGGTACCAATTGAATATATCTTGGTCCTAATTGAATATATCTTGGTACCAGTTGAATATATTTTGGGACCGATTGAATATATCTTGATACCAATTGAATATATTTTTGTTCCAATTGATTATTTCTTGGTACCAAATGAATATATTTTGGTACCGATTGAATATATTTCAGTACCAATTGAATATGTCTTGGTACCAATTGAATATATTTGGTACCAATCTAACACATCTTGCTACTAATTATTGCAATCATCCGATACAGCTACCAGCAGTAAAGTATTTTTCAAAAAAATTTCCCTCAGCTGATGAAACATTCGAAGAACTTTTCAGGTTACCAGGGGTTAATTAATTAATTTCTCCTCTTTGCTCCAAATACGCAGCATCGATCCATCAATGCAACGAAAACATCCCATTTCCAGATCAAAAATTTCTTATACGATACATAAAAGCATGCAGCTGCGGTGTAAACGATCACGTTACACGATGATACATAAGTACAGGGTATTGCATGCCATAATCTTTTTTACTACAAACGGATAATTATTATTAAGCCCCGACGAAGCACCGTGGAGACCGAAGGATTTCAATATCGACGCTTCAAGACGCGCGCGTAAGTATAATTACATGTGCTGAAATATAGCCACCAGTTTGTACTTGCATCTAAGTACATCCGAGTGCAGTTTTCTATACGCGTATGTGACACTGAATGAAGGTAGAATCGGCTTATAAGCAGAGATTCAGTCGGATATTCAGACGGCGCGCGGCGGCCGTAAAAATGTTTCGCAATTCGTTGATACTGCTTCGATGCGCAAACTCTAAAAACCCGACGAGCCTCGTAAATGTTTGCCGTATATGGATTCTTGCTTCTACCATTCTTAGCCAGCATACACGAGCCACAGCGACATTCTAGACATCCTTTTCAAAGAAATCGCGGCAGCATTGAGTCTCTTGCAGCACATTCGATTGGACTTTTACGCAATTCATCACCTTTGGCTATTTTCAAGTGTACCTGAATTCGGCGGCAACTCTTAACGAGCCATCGATTAAGCGTCGTTTAGAGTGCAGCTGCTAGTAGTTATCTCGACTCACGTACGTGATTACGGTTTATCCGAGAAAGAAGGATGATTCTTAGAAGTATTGACTGTTTTGGAGAACATTAATATCTGTGGTCCATTAATGACGTCTTATCGGTCATGAATGGGACCAAATGGTCAATGGTTGCGGAATTCCATGAAATTGGAATATACACAGTTTTTTATTACGATGGACGGTTCATATGGATTAAAGATTATTTAATCTCTCGGTAGCTCCATTTAATCAGTGACTACTGTATCTTTCGTAAACGACTTTGGAAAGTACTCCGATTCAAAAATGATATTAAAGAGAGATTCATCAGGATGAAAAGCGAAATTAGCTAGTTGAAAAAATTGCAAACGCAAAAAAGTAGCTTTAAAAAAAGAAACTTTAAGCTCCATGGAGAGATATGAAAGTGCAGGAAAACGATCAATAGCTATATGCATGTTTAATGCGTTACGTGCACCCAGACGATATGCACATTACCGAGAGTTTTGCTAACACTCGATCGAGAGTAGGACGATGAAAAGCCCCGTAGATCCGTTTTGCGGAACGACAACAATGCACCTCGACGAGGTGCTCGTCCTGCACGGCCATAAACATCGCATCTGCCATCCGGTTTTATCTTTCTACGCTCTTTTTAATCCGATCCCCCCGGCAAGGGCGGGCAGAAGCAGCAGACGGGGCCAACCCCCTGATTGCAGAACAGTGAATGGTCAGCTGCCTCTGGTCCATCCTATGCAAAATCGTTGCGCACGTTACGGTCCTTCCGAAGAAGGGTTGAAGTGAAATTTAGGGGTCCGGCCTGTTCGGTCTCTCGCGTTAATTACGTTTGCCTTGTGTTTTTTAGGGGATTTAACTGCACAGATCGTCCACATTGTGGTACTACAATTATACCGAAAGAAGAAAAGTCGGTTTCATGTGTTCTACATGGAAATTGGTGCTTTTATGCTACGACAATGTTATCGATCGGTATATGGTTACTGTTGAATTTTTCATTTAAAGGTTATTATTCAATAGCTATGGCACCTTGGTCTTGCGAAAATTGGTCATACATAAAATATCGTTTGCGCCATAAAAATCTCAATTTTGGTATACAAACTGTGTCAGTCGAAAGCGATAGATACTCAAGACCGCACGTACATGACATTCGTAACTGAGTGGTTACTTTTCCACGACGTATATATCTATACTTACGATGTTCAGTGCTAAAGGGTTAATAAGCATCGGGAGCTGTATAATCCAGCTACAGCATATTACTAAAAGGAGTCATACAGTCATACATAACACGGCAATACATCCATTTCCGTCCGATATAAATTATCCAATCTTTCATCGAGCCTCGGCGAATGAAACGAAAGAAAAATCGACTTAATCGCAATTTATCGCTTCGTCGCTGGGAGAGATATTATCGTGATCGAATCCCCCCTAACGCAGTTTTCCACGCTGGAATACCGTCTCGAAAATTCCCTTTAAATTATGACGCATCGGCGGAATTCGCGTTACAAGAGCCCCAATGTAGCCCGAGAGCCGTAGGCATGCAACTTGCAATAAATTCTCCTCGCAACTGCATCCCGTAGAGTACACCGCGCTGCGTTTAATCGCGCCTTCTCTGGTGCAGATGCACCTAGATCCACGTATCCAGAACTTTTTCTCATTTTCCTTCCATCTTTTCCGTTCCTTCTCTCTGTCTCTCTTTCTCTCTCGTTTCTCGCCTCTGTCTCTTCCTTTCCGTTTTTTCCCCGTTCTTCTCTCTCTTCCTCCATTCGTGATCATTCCACTCTTCCTTCTTTTCTCCCTCTTTGAACCTCTTCTCTCTTCCTGTCTCTCGGTTCCTCTCTCCGCTGACGTTCCTTTCTTGCTCTCTTTCTCGTCCGGTTCTTTGGCAGAGCAACCGCGGCGGTGGCCACCTTGCTTCTTGCGGGCACAGCCGGTGGTAGCCAGCAAAAGGCAGAAAGATATTCCGAATAAGGGAATCGCCACGCGAGACAAGTGCGCAACCGAAGAGCCTCGGGGATGACCGATGAACCTGAGTTCACCGACCCGTTAGAAGGAAACGAAACCTCTGGACCGTTCCTAATTGCCATAGACAAATATCCCTCACATCTCTATCGTTTTCTACGTAAATAAACTTCTTGTGGCTAAAGTACTTCACGCGACAAACACGATGATGGGAAAATAATTTGCAACGCTGTTTCCTCTGACTTCTTGCAAAACTTAATCGTGACGATCTGATGCGGCGTTAGATGAAGTCCGCTTCGTGGAAGAGCGTGAATCGTGAGAGGGAAATCTTCGTATGAAGTGATGATTCATACGGGAGACTAACTCTGGTAGCGTTAGAGGGAAATTGTGTTTCCTCTAATAAAATAGGAGGTTGACTCTTTCGACTGCAAGAATTGTATTTGCGTCATGTATTTGTTGGTCTAATGTAATGCTACTGCACGTGTACGTCTTAAATTTTCAAAGTAACTTTGACGTCTTCACACTTGTTTTCTTATTTGTCTTTTGCATATTGGAGAATGCAAAATAACTTGAGATAAGTGATCGATTGTTATTGAGAATATTTGACAACGAAAAAAATGTTCCGATTATTTTTCTTTCCAAGCATTTACCCTATAGGAGTCATCCTCCAAAATCATTGACTACCTGTAGATTCAAATGCTTCCTTAAAGATTCCATTAGTTGTTAATTATCAGCTATTCGTGTCACGTACATCGAGCAGTTGTGTTAAAGAATTCTGTTTGATTGAAAAATAGAAAAATCGACGTCAAATACCGGATATACGATGTCCTCAGTGTTCTCATGCATGCTACTATCTTTGCTAATTTGACGAGAAACAAAAGAGCCGACAAGGGGATGTCGATTTTACGGAATTTCCAGCACGTTGTTGTTGGCAAGCCGCGAGAAATATTCATGAACGAATCACTGTCCGAGTTCCGTTGACTTGTTCGTTGTTATACATGTTGCAGTAATCCGATTGGCACAAGTTAGCGAAGTTAATGAACTCTCGTTTTCTTGGTAGAAGTAACTCTGACTTCGTTTTCTTATTTGCACATTGCAATTCGAACTGCATCGAGTTTCGCTCAAGTGTATCCTGTACGTTTTATAATCCTTTCGTGTGCAAATATATAATGTATAATAATGTTGGTTGTAATATTCTTTGGGAGCCTAACGACATACGATGTTGAAGAAATCATGAACGAGCTTTAACCCTTTTGCGCTCCTATTTGGAGCGGAATTCGATATTAGTTTGTATTTACCTCAGAAACTTCTTTGTTAAGTCCAAATTGATAGATGTTAATGTGCGAAAGAAAACCAGAATTATATCCTAAAATTTTTTTAAAGAAATATCATGCACTTGCAAATTACAAGATGCAACAACGGTACAAATAAAGCAGATATTTAATTGAATTAGTTCTTTTCTTCATTTAAGTTGTCCTATTTTTCAGTTTGTGTACACTTCAAACAAAACAGTTAAAAGCGGTGGGAACTACTGGCAACAAAATTGAAATATAATTCGGAGTGAGAAGTGCTAACGTTGTATCGTTTGTGAGATTTTAACACTAGAACGACCAAGCAAGTCAAAATGACTTGTTCGCATTTTTTTCCAAAAGTTCTCTAAGTTTACAAGAGAGTCCTAGACTAGAAATTTTAAATTGACCTTATAAAACACAGATTACCAAACCGATGATATTTTCCACCCCTTGATTCCTCTTCTTCCCAAGCTCTTATTTAATATATTTAAATATAATAAATTTAACGTCGGTCGTTCTAGCGTTAATTTACTTTTAATGCAGCTGGATTGCATTAATGAATATGTAAATACGGTTAATTTGGGATTATGTACTATAAAATAATATAATGTAAAGTTTTTAAAAATGTACGGTAATAATTATCTGCATTAATAAGAATACTTGCAGCTTCACAAAATATTGTCATAAGTGATTATAATAGTATGTATTATCTATTTGCCTGGATGACATCAGTTTTAGCGAACTGTCTGTAAATAATTAATGGCAGTAAGTGCGCTAGTAATTATGACAGTGATGTAAGACAGAAGTATTTGTTGGAGTCATTTTCTAAATTGCACCATTTTCATAATTATTGAAAATGTAATCACGAATATATGTATAAATTCGTGTGTTCTTTAACACGTTGAACGCCAAAGGTATTTTGTAGTTTCATCATTTTCACTATAGAGAAACTATTTCTATCCAATTCACATCTTTATAAAGAAGAAACTTTAAACATACAGATTCATAAATATTTGGTAGAGCTTTATTTTCTTAATGCCAATATTTAAATATTCAATATGTTAGAGAATTCATAAAAATTGCTATTGAAAGGTAATATGAAATTTTATTGAATTCAATAACGTCGGTCACCAGTGACCCCCATAGCAGTCAACGTGTTAATAATAGCAATTATTGTGACCAACCTGCCTCGCATCCATACTTTTTTCATTGAACAAAAAGAATGCGCAATAACAAAGAAAAGTGAGAAACAAAGAAAAGTGAGAAACAAACAAAGAACAAAGAAAAGAGCGAAATGTTTCGGGATGTATCTAATTATACCGGGAACTCATTTACAAGATTTTACCCGCAATGCAGACTCGTGATGTGTAAGTTTCGCACGCGCCTAATTATCATGAAACCGCGACAATAATCTCATTCGGCGAAATAGAACACGTACACAACACAACGTATGTTCTGATAATTTTGCATATTTCCAAATAATATACTAGGATCTATTCAACGTATAATAGGGTAGCTAATAAAGTATCAGTCAAATATTTGTTCAAAACTGACAGAAAATATTAACAGCACTGGAAAAGAATGTCGTTTAATCTTTTTGAAATAAAAGATGTGAATACTTATAAGAATTTAATTTATAAATACTAATCTAAAATATAATTTGCACGATTTGATATAATCTTTCTCTATCGATCTGGCAGTTTTAATACCCCGCCCACAAAATCCACTGGGTTTCGATTCCAAATGGTCAATGAGTCCTTTTTTCAAGTCGTCGTGTGTTCGAAAAGAAAACGATTTTTTTTCCAGTACCCTTAATAGTTAACAAAATTTAACGAAAAATGAATTACAGCTTTGTCATACGAATATTAACACGTATAGATATAATCGCATAATTACTAATTATAACAATCTACAAATCTACGTTCCCAGATCGGGGAATATTGTAAGTCTTCTGAAACCATTAGACAAGCCATAAAATTTCTACATCACACTAGAAAGTATCGCGTACGCGCAGTTATTGCATCTAAGGTAAGGAGAACAGTCAATGCAAAATGCAGCTTTTCTTTCTTCTCCGCTTCTCTAGTTTCGTCTCAACTATCGAGTACTTTATGAATCATAAACGTTTCTGAAATGAAAAGGCGGCTACCGGCGGCTTATCGATTTCGAGAATCGATTTGTTCGAAAGCGAAGCCTCGAGCTGTGAGAATTCACTGGGAACCCTTTCAGAGTTCAAAGAAGTGGGCGAACCAGTCCGCTTTGAAACGACGACCGAGAACCTCGATGCTGCCGTTGAAGTGCACTCGGCTAGTTGTGTATGTCCATGGTCATGCACATGAATCGCACGAGTATACACTTTCGAAATTTCTTTTCAATTTAAGACTTGATATCCTGAGCAATTTCATGTTTGGAATGCGTATGTTCTATTTCTTAATTTTCACGTATAATAAGAAAGGTCCGCTTAATCCTTCTGACGGAAAAACTTCTATTTTGTGCTAGAATGATGTACTGTTTACTTTTGATTGTTAAACACATTAATTCGCTAAAACAAAGTCAATATCAACTGAAGTATTAGCGTAGCGAAAAATACTTAACGATATTTCTTTCTAAACATTAAAAAAAAAAAACGCAATTTGTAACATATCGAAGAAGTAAATAAAATAAAGTATTGTGAATGAAACGAATTCTTCATTAAAATAATTGATCGAAAAGTTTTAAGAAGTTTGAAACCATAATTTGTGGAACTGATAGCTATTGTTACCGTATTATGAATGGAATTGTGGTTGAGTTCTACGACTTCACATGTGTCACAAATTTGAGTATATAGAAGCTCGTGAAAGTTCTGCTAGTGCGTGAGAAACATTCAAACCGCACGAAACATTTTATGGGTTCGCTGTGTAATACCAAGCATGAATAGAAATCGTGATTGAAATTCGAGCTTTACGGTTGGTAAAATTCGAAGAAGGAGCATAGAACTACTATTATTTCTTTAACCGTAGCAATATCTTCGATGACTTTCGTTGCCGCCGAGGAATGAATAATACAACGACGACATTCAGTATTGTTATTACTATCGCAATTATTTTTCATTTTCTCAACTTATCCCATGCACAGAATTTTATTAAAAAGTTGCAAGAAGAATAACTAATACATAAACTGTCTTATCAATGTTACGGAGTAACTTCATTACGGAAACATCAAATTAAACTTGGAAATCCGAGTGTTGATTCTTTTATTCCGTAAAATCTCATTCAATCACCATGTCCAACCGAATGAATTTAATTGTTAGCCATAAAGTGCAGCCCTTAAGATCGAATAGTCCGTAATAAAGTTCCCCGGAATTCTAATAAGAAGTCGAGCGTACAGAGCCCCTCGTAAAAATGTAGTAAATCCGTTAATAACACGTAGAATCTAGCGATTTCTCGTTGTCCGTGATGTGACCACCGCCATGCATGAATTACGATCGCGATTGCGGAGAAGCAATTTCACGAATGCAAGGGGTTAGTGCTGTCGCAACGATATCGCCGAGATATTTCGCTCAGGGGATGCCGAAAATAAGTAGCGGGCCGAATGCTTCTCCTTATGCAAATTGCAGAGGCAGCTGTCGACGCGGAGAGAAAAATTATTCGGTCCGTCTTATTTCTTGATGCGCTCGTCCCTCGAAAACGAAAATACACTTCTGGCGTTTCTCCAAGGTAAAGCTCTTTACGTACGGAACCGTTTGCGTTCTTCCTTCTGCGAGACCTTTCTAATTTCTTTCTTGAGCTGCCTTTGAACTTCTATCCTCACGGTCTAATTTATAATTACTGCACAATAGTGATAAAAACAGAAAGGATTATATATTATTATTAAATAGGAATGAATTAATTTTATAGAGAACTAACACGTTGACTGTCATGGAGGTCACCGATGACCGACTCTACTGAATGCAATGAAATTTCGTGTAACTTTTAAATTGCAATATTTATAAACTTTCGGACATACTGAATATTTAAATATTGGCGTTAAAAAGATAAAGTTGTGCTGAATATTTATATATCTGTATCTTTAAAGTTTTTGCTTCGGTAAGAATTTGATAGAGAAAGTGTCACTTCGGTAGAAAGGATGAAAACTGGCGAAATATCGGTGGCGTTCAACGTATTAACCCTTTATATTGAAATACTACTTTTTCAGTAGTATTTTGATTTTTAGATTTGACGCTTATTTTGGAGGTTTAACCTTAACTTATTTTGGAGTACTAAGACTTTTCTTTTCAGTTCAAAAATGTAACATAAAATGATCAGACCCATCTGAAGCATTATTTACTGATGATTAAATCGCTTTCATAATCACTGCCAGAAGCATTCTTCAATAATTTCTTTAGTTACTGTTCAAGTCAAAGGAATAAGTAATAGAACGTAGAAAATACTAAAAATAATAAACTATTATAGATACCATAATTTCTAACACGAAGAATTAGAATTGAACAAACTTTAAAAAAAATATGAAGCAGTGTACAGAGTGTACAGTACACCCTCAAAGACAAATAGGGTTTCTATGAACAATGCCGTCTAGCAATCCGCAATTTGAGAATGTTTTGTATTGGTACAAATGTCGATGATTAGTATCGAGAAGCCGTTGTTGAGGAATGCGTAACCAGACAAATAAAAGCTGGAGAACAACAGCCATAGAAATACCGTAGCCAATTTAAAAACCGTAAAAGAAGGAATACTTCCATCGCGGCAAGTTCGAGGAAAACGAGGATTCTTTAACGATCTTCCGTAACATTGGTACCTTATCGTCCTACGAATTTCCTTCTTTATATTCTCTTAACTGCGATCGGAAGAAGTTCCTGGGTATACCGAAAAAACGCATTAATCCGAACGCATAATGCTTGTAACGTATTTGCAATCAGAAGTCAACACGATGGCAATTATTTCACGGCAGTAACTCTCATTATCTTACCTTCGTATCGTCGTTACAACTCTTTCATTAATCTCAAATTAAAATTTTATTCGGAGTCAACGAATGGCACAGAGGTACCATTAAATTCTTACTTCTTAAATTCTGCCGAATAAAGAATTAAATATTTAATTAATGCAGCAACATGAAAGAGGTATGGCGCAACGATATCCCCGTTATTAATTTCAACACGTAAAATCTCACTAACGAATATATTGCACCGTTACAGTATCGTGTCGTATTTCAACGACCATTTCGGGTTTTAAGTTCACTCACGTGTCGAAAGTCTCGACCGTTGAGCTAAAAGAAATTCAGACGTCCCTTGCGGTGCAAATAAATTTATACATAAAATCTTTAATTATCTTTTTCGTTCACCTCGAGAAGATTGTACATGAAGAATAAAGAAAAGAAGAATGTTAACCGCTTCGGTCAACGATTTGTACGGAGGGTAATATTTATGAGATATGTACCATCTCTCTTTCTATTCGTGATAATTCTCTTTATTATTCCTTTAATAACCGGTGCAATATATTTCAACGGCGATGTGGGCGGTGCATACATATGCAACGCACTGCGGTAAACCTGCGTGTCTGAGTTGCAACAATGAGTTTCATACTTTTATGGGCGACGCACAATTGTTTTCGGAGGCTTTACCGCGTTAAGCAAGAAAACCCGCACAATGCGGATATTATTACATATGCATGTATGTATGTATGTATATATGTATATACATGTACACTGCGAGTAATGGGGCAAGATGAATTCGACGTTGGTGAAGAAGTAACACTGGCATAAGTCCAGTGACTAAAATCCTACGGGCAATTTTGAAAGGAAAGGGTGAAAAAAAAGTCACCCCTCGCACAGAAAGGGCGGCGCGACGAGTTCACTGCCACTGGAGCCGATCCAAATAGTTCTGACTTTCGGAGTAGACGATTTTTATCATGGTCTACATGCACGATTCTCTCGCTTATAAGACAAACGATTCCGCGTACCGCACTGCCACGGTGTAATTGCATCCTCTTTTTGTTTCAGGTACGTATCCATTTCTTTGCTCGTACGTTTCTCAGCGACGACACGAGGTAATGGAATGCTTTTACCTATTTGGTCTTAATGCCACAATCTCGATTCACCTTGTTCGTTTTAATCGACTTTTTAACGCAACATTTACATGGCTAGCTCTGTAGAAATTATTGTTCAGGATGTGACCCTTTCTGCTGGAATATCGAATTACTCGAAGGTGCCTTCGTGTGGACAGTTAACACCTCTACATTTTTTTTATCAAATTCTTAATATAATCAGTTCTGACTAGCTAACTTAACCTCTCGAATTCATTTCAATTCTTCTATGCAAAATATTTTTCTACTACATTCACGATAAAATAAGTGATCTAACAAAATATCAGTTAACTCCCCCACTAATTTAGAAGTATATACAATTCAGTGCTCAACGATAAGGGAGCTCAAAAGAAATCATAAAGTAGAGAATTAAGCTACCATTATTAATTACCCTATGAGAGCACGGTAAAACTACAAAGGCAATAAAACCAAGTAATGATTCCCTCGCAAGAATGAGAACGAATGTAGCATGGGGGCTGGAAATCGTTTTATCTCAATAACTCCGTTTCGGTAAACAGCCCTAATTTGGATGTAGAATACGTAGAGCGATGATTCGCACCAGCATCCTTCAATAACGTCACTCCCATAAATTTCTTTCGGGGTATCTCTTGCCTCCAGCTTACGTAGGGGGTCACAAGGCATTTCCTTGACTGGCGAGAGGAGCGCGTGTAAGATCTCTGTAACGGCGGGCCAGCATCGGCCACCAACGTCGTAACAAGAAAACACCGCGCCGAGAGGCAACATCGGCAAGAACTACGAGGAAGGAATTGCAAATTACGCGAATCGTTAGGGAATCGTGCTTTCTCCGCGCGCTCACTCGTGAGGAAACTTTAAATAAAACCGGCGCACGGCGCGGGGACGTTAAATAAATTCAACCGGTGACCTGGAAACGGTACCCCTGGTCGTGAAAAGAAAGAATAAAAAAAAAAACGATCGACTCGTCGATCATATCTCCTTACATTAGCCAAACGGCGAGACGGTATAATTCTCTCATCGTAAGATCAGCTCGTTTTTTCTATCCATCCGCGAAGAACTTTGCCCTCGTTAGCAATTCATAAATGGGGTACTTTAACCCCTTGCCTTACAATGACGTGTGGCAGACGTGACGCTTAAATGGAATGGAAAATTTTTTAATTTTCCAGAAACTGTTAAACTGAAAATATCAGTAGGTCAGAAGACTTTGAAAGTAATTCCATGCTATTAACACTTTACCGACCGCAAGCCTATTAATAGGCTTTTCGGACCCAACGCCTTTGAACTTTTAACTTATTAACAGGTTGCCACTCCAATTAATAAATTATCATTTATTATTGCGGCAACCTGTGTTAAGGACTCAGTGTCGAGAATTTGTAATTTTGGAATAGATATCTGTATCAAGGAAATATTTGTGGCCAAGTAATCGGTCAGAAGGGGGTAGGACGTTCAAAAAATACCGGTCGGTAAAGTGGTAATATTGCACTAACGTATGCGAGTATACCGGGAATCAGAGATAAATCATTATTCCGTCAATTAATTCAGAGTCATTACGTGGTCGGTCACAAAAGAAATCGTAAGGCAAGGGGTTAACGGTGGTAATAGGGAAATCCATTAAACGAATTGTTCCCTGGGTTAAACTTCGTATAGCGGCTTGTCGAGATCTACTCGGAGATTATCGTTGTTTATATAACACCCCTGCAGATTTAGTGCGGAGAAGTGAACAAGTTGGACAGAGATGACATTCTGGACTACCCTCTTGGTTCTATGGGGATCCGTGTATCTGTTCCGCAAACTAAAGTATAATTTTACGAACGCCCACGCGCCCTTCAACTTCAAGCCGACCCTCTTCCATTGCTGGTTTCGACGGATTTGGATACGCGGGAGAAATGGAAAGCAGTTGTTTCCACGGCCTAATTGCCCGTCTGAGCGTTTCGCCCGTCTCTTGCCTCTTCGGTCGTTTACCCTTTTACTTTTCTGAGACACGCAACTCGAGAGATATCCGGGAATGTTGCTGTGGACGACTGGTTACCTGCGGCGTCAACTAACTACAAATAACAACCCTGTCTATCTTTATTGACATCGATGTACATCGATGCCAGGACTTGAGAAAAAAAAACACGAGTGGCAAAATATCCGGGTAATTTGAATAACTTAACGTTTCAATAGCTCAACTTGTATTACTCGTGTAATCGGATATATTTGGGTTCCGTTATTCGTACACGGTTTTTTACTTCATTTTGTGCCATGTCAACTGTGTTTGGCAAGTAAGTCTTATTTAGGCATGAAGAGATAATTGACAAATTTTTCTAGTATTTTTGCAGGAAATTGAACTTTTATGATAGGGAGTATTTTTAAATTTAGAAAGGTAAACGTTTAGAGACACGCTGTTATAGTAACAGCAGACATTTTATAGTATTATAAAACAGTAAATAGAGGAATTTCAAGATTATAAAAACTTAAACCAACAATAAAATTTCCAGTTATAGAGCAGAAACACCGTGATAAAATATTCATGGTGACCCGTCTTCGTGACGTTTACGAACGTACAACGGATATGACATAATTAACTAGAGGGAAATCGAGGCAATCTTAGAGCTAATCGAGAGCGCTCTAAAAGTGATAAACGTGGTAATATATTTCCGTCTTCGTGCTACCAAGACGAGAGGACTATTTCGGTTTAGTAGTCACTGCACCCGACAGTGCCACCCCTGCAGTTATATTTAAAACCCGGGCCCCTAAACACTCGAGTCCGAGCATCTCGCGATGGCTGGACGAGGGAACTTCTGGTAAATGTCTTGAGCTTTGTCTTCGAAAGCATCGGCCGTCTAAATGCGGCCGAATGCTTGAACACGTTTATAGCTTGACAGTGTCAAGGGCCGCTTAATATAGGTAAGCGTGAGTTCGTTGCACCTTTTGCCCATGCGAATAGAATCCGTCTGGAATCGCGTTTGCAAAGATATTCAACAGATACTGCGAACGACATTTACTGATTACTGGTTCGAGCATGCAAGGGAGAATGCGTATGCGAACTCACTGTAAAATATGTGCGAAGAACGTGTTTGAAATATCGGAGAGTATTCGAAATGAAGAATATTCCCTCAATTAATATTTAACACTAGATTTGCGAGTGTAAAATCTGTTACAATGCAATATATTAAAGATTTTTGGAAAAAGAGAGGTCAAGTGGCAAAGGTGACAATTCGTGAACTGATTTTATCTACTACAATATCTACTGTCCCGCTTCTCTATAATTTTAAGAAATCTTTATTGAAAAAGTAGGAACCCATCAATTTGATGGCGTACATAAATCTAGTGTTAAATGGATATTTGTAAGATATGATTTTAATTGTTTTGAACTTTACTGTGATCCCTTCATTTCGACAGAGAAATCAGAAAAATGCAATTTGGTTCGCGAATGCTTATAATCGAAGTTTAAATGATTTAATTAACTACTGACTTTTGAATTTACTCATCGTATAAATATTGCCACAGATATTTTGAACGGTAAATCGTAGTAAATAAGATTCGCTAAAACATCATTTTTTATGACCGTGGTATAAGGAAATAAATTCTAATGTTAATTAATCAAAGAATGAAGTGCATATTTAGAATAGTACAAAAACGATAAATTTACTAATTATGGATATATTGATGATATCAAATGAAGCTAACTCTTCAATGGCACGACATTGGCACTTTACAGACAGGACACGTAGAATTACGTGTTTCGTTCGCAGTTAGATTAACATTATTCTCGAGCAACATGGATTTGCGTGCTCTGTCTCGCATATGCGCTTGAGGACGTGCAATAAATTGCACGCCACGAAACAAACTTATGCTTCCGCGTTTGATGCTATAAAAAAACAATAATTCCAATTCCGTTTTTTTGCCACTTCGAAGTGGAATGCTAAGTGAATATTCGATCATATCGAAGCCTTCCAGTTTTACAGTTTTAGCTTATCAATCTTGCAGGATGCAGTTGAAATAAAACGTAGGATAGTGGAAATTGAAATATATAATTATTTTTTTTCTTTCTGCCCAGTACGTTTACCTAAGTGTAATAAACCGCGTTTAAGATATCTTATCTTGTGTTTTACAAGGTGCAATGAGAAAGCACCATTAATCTCTATAGATGGCGGTGTGTTTTGTGGAACGTCCAGCAAATCCCATAATCTCTTAACAGAAATGCCGATAGTGAAATCGCATTGTGATAAATTTATGATACCTCAAAGATCGGAACTTGGAAAATATTTATTAATAAATATATTTAACCACGACTCGTTTAATTGTGAATTAACAAAAATTATATATCACCAAAATTTTCAATTTGTCATTGTATAAGGAGAATCTTATGTAAATTCCAAAATACAACAATGTGTAATTGCAAAGCCACGTCTTGTTTGTGCGTTCCTCGTATTCTTCGAGAAAGAAAAATTCGTACAAATATTTACTCCTATATTATAATACTACCAATTGCAGAAATTTCTTAGGGAATTTGACACTAATTTTCGACGGTCTTTTTAACACTGGAATTATCGGCGTTAAATCTATTACATTTCAATATACTAAATAAATAACTTGGAAACAAAGGAATCAAGAGGCGGAGAAGAATTCTCCTATGATTCTCATAAACTTGGAGAATTTTTTTCAAAAATTCAGAATCAATAATTTTGACTTGCTTGGTAGTTCTAGTGTTAACTTGCTATTAAAATGTATTATCACAACGATTTATCAGAACGATGACTGATAACCGTCAGGGAGGTATGGATTTTGAAACAGACAGAAATTCTTTCATTCATAATTTCATTACAATCTTTAATCCACGTCGATTGATTATACTACTATTTATTACTCATTTCCAAGTTGCTTAAACAGAATTTCCAAAACAGAAAAGCTTGAAGTTATCCAAGTAGAAAAAATATGGAATCTCCCATACAATCTCAAATACGAAAACACGTTACTTTCCCGAATCGAAAATTTTAAGCCTAAAATCCTCCTAAATTACCAAATAACTTAGGATATTTAGGCTGAATATGGAAAAATATGTTACATATAAAAGAATGCAAATTTTAATTCCACAATCGCCCTAAACTTGTTAATTTTTGCAAGTTTTGCCTAGTTTAGGATCAATTTAGGCTTCATATAGTCCAAAATAATCCTCAGCATTCTATAATGAGGAGTTTTAGAATTGGATTGGAATTGGAGTGGAATGATTTAGATCCAAACAAATTCTCAATATACTAAAAATTAATTTGATTTAGGAAATTTAGAATTTATATGGAATAAAATGATAATTTAATTCCTACTTGCTTCTGAAAGCCCTATTTTTAGAATATGAGTCGACAGACTTGGAACTTCTGAAATATTTTTAGGGGACGTCAGATTAAATTGGAATACAAATTTTACCTGATCAGTCCATATAACTCCTAAAAATCATATTTACAGGACATTGAGGCGCGCAGACACACTAGTTGAGGATTTTGAGGTTCAAAATGATATACATAATTAAACGACAAATGAGAAATCAAAAGAATCTAGGATTTGAAGTTTCTTTTTAGGCTGGACTTTTCGACTAGGGTTGTCACTCATAAAAAAAAGGCGACTAAATTCTTCCTTATGGCATTTACTTGCATAAAAAAGTTATTTGCAAGACGAGGGTGTACATACGTTACAATGTTTTAGGCCGGCACGTAGATCCCACATTACGTAAAATGTGGGTTCGAGGTTGAATGAATTATTAATGAAGAAAGTCGTCCCGAAAATGGATGGAAAGGGAAACAAAATTAAAGGCAGTAAAAACTGAGACGGACCTCTCATACGTTTGCTTAAAAGGCATAACGTTTCCTGTACGTTTTTAATTTGGAGATTTTTATTGTTCGCGTTGACCGCAGCCTCACGACATCATCTTTAAGTTGAAACTTCTACATAGCGTAACGTGACCCGCGATGTTTTCGATGTTATCACTTTATAATTCATGACGGTCGGTATGCTGGCAGGAGACTGAATTTCGTGGTGCTTACGATTTATGATTGCACGTGAAGGTAAACCCGAAAGCACTGAGGTGCAGCAACGATGGATGCATTCGTGTTCACGATAACACGAAAGAAAGCTTTCGCGCGGAATGTAGATATCATTTTCTTTGTGTCATTATTTCTACCTTTTTCTTTTGCTAAAGTTAACTTATTATTTGATGGAATTACATTTATACTTCATTCAACTTTAAGACAAACGATTTATTTCTTTGGTTATTATTCTTCGATATTCACTTCAACATACACTGTTCGTCTTACTAAGGAATTATCAGAATTAACGTACATAGTTGTGATAAGGTATTATGTTACTAATATTTTAGTGTGTGGCATAAAATTTATATTCTGTAATTTCGTGTTATCAACAGCGTAAGTCGAATTGCTGCCTGCATTCTAAAATTGAATAGTAAACTTTAGCATGGAAACAATAAGTAGTGTGGCTTTAGCAATAACAAACCCATTGTCAAAACCAGGAATAATGGAAGTCCATATTTTTGCAAAATTGTAATGTCTCGAATCGCAAAATGTCGGTGTTTAAAATCTACCTAATTGGTTCACCTAACTAATATTAATTCGTCCTCAAAGGTTTAAACGGCATTTTCGTATCGCAAGGAGGAAAAGGGGTTTTTCGACCTCATCTTCACGAATGCAGTTTTTAAAAACAATTGAAACGCGAGCTTTACCGTTGCAACTCAAATACAGATACGAGCAAGACCAGTATATATATGCTTTATTGTTCCCCTCGGGGTTACAAATCCATTAACATGCTCCTTCTTTCTTTCTCCGTTTCTTTTTTACATGATTTCCTTATCCTATCTTATTTCTATTTCCTTTTTTTTCCCGCCATCTTAGTCTAGACTTACTTCCTATTTCTTACTACTCTGTATCTTGAGAGAGAGAGAGAGCGCTTTCTACTTACAACTACACTTATCCTGGTTCACCTAACTAATCAACCTAAAACTGTAGATCCTAGGCGAATGGCAGTCGAAGTGATCATAGCAATTCAAGCCAATAACAGTAATAATAGAACAAAAATTAACGTATTCAGATTTAAGACGAATCATCAATGCCAATTCCTGTCTGTCATTAAATCGCAAAATGTCGATGTTCGAATCTACCTAATTGGACCACCTAACTAATCAACCCAAAACTGTAGATCCTAGGCAAAGTGACCATAGCAGTTCAAGCCACACAATAATAATAAAATAAGAAAGACAGTAGTAATTCTATAATATATTTTTATGGATGAACGTACATAAAACTTGCCGAGTATTAAGTTACATTATCGAAAAGTAAAGTATTCAGATTGAAGACGAATCGTCAATGCCAATCCTTGTCTGCCGTTGAAACCTGTTATTTCTGTTTGGAGATACGAAGAGACAACGAAGGCTTCGTAGGATCCGTAAGCGATACGAGAGAAGGAAACCGAGACTTTGCTTGAGTAAGCCTGAATAAACCTTGAGACAACCGGCCGAAACCCTTCTCTCGTTTTCTTTCCTCTTTTCTCTTGCTGTCTCGCGTCGCCGGCTGTCTCCCTTAATCTATCTGTGGCACTTTAAGCCCGATTCTGATCGGACACCGTGTCCTGGATTTCGACTGCTGCCCACGTGAAGTAGAGCAGAAATCATCGAATGATACAAATTACTCTCTGTCACCAACAGCCCGTTAATTTCACAGGCCAACAAAAATACTTGAAAAGATCGGGACCTGTTAACGAGATCTACCTTCGAGAAATTGCGGAGTGAAATATAACGCGATGCAAATCGGGACGATGCGATAGGGAGAAATCATGATTTTAACTGGATAAGAACTCCTACTTCACCCTAATTTGTTAGGATTTCCTTAATGAGCTTTCTCATTTGTATTTGTAAGTTAGGGACTAAGAGGATTTATAATAATTATTTTATTTAATTATTAAAATATAATGATATTTTGAAATATATAAAACAATTACTATTATGGAAATTACTATTATCTTGTTGGTGTATTTTCAATAATTACGTTCTTTGAATAACAATCAAGCAGAAAAAGTAAATCAATGTAATAATATAATAAAAATTAACCGTTTTGATACAAAAAAAAAGTAAAATTTGAGAAGTACTCCAATAAAATCGAGCTACACTCGACACAGCTTTCAGTGGCACTTTACGTGTCATCTATTAATTATCAGCTTTTCAAAATCAACAATAATTTTGCATCTTAACATAAATATTTCGCGGTACCTATAATTCTTCCTAGTATTAAGTAAAAAAGCATAATCAACAGTAACGAAAAATTAGAAAAATAATTCGGAGCGTAAAGGGTTAATTAATGAGATAAATATGGATGTAGTAATGGATTGAAAGAAACAGGAAAATAATTAAACAGGAAGTAGGATAAAGGCTGTCTAATGTTCTTGTTTA
The DNA here is from genome assembly GCA_910591515.1 of Cerceris rybyensis. NCBI lineage: Eukaryota > Metazoa > Arthropoda > Insecta > Hymenoptera > Crabronidae > Cerceris > Cerceris rybyensis. The sequence continues at coordinate 23,025,710 of OU342790.1, forward strand.
CAGTTGAGCAGAGTCCTACGATCAATTAGAATGGTAATCGTCGTAACTTTAAGTACCGCATACCATCGTAAGGAGGACTAATTCAGGCTGCACACTTTTATCTTAAATTCGCGATAGAGGCACGAAACGATGGTTAATTGGGTGAAAGCGATGCGAACGACCGGACGACAGAATTAATTAAGCGATTAACTTAGGTACCTCGCGAGACCTCGTTGAGAGGTTAAGTTTCGAAATTGGGGACAACCGAGACGGGGTCAGAGTTCGTAACTGCGGAGTGACATGTAACTATATGTTAAACACCCACGCCTTACGTGCAGCATGGAACATCAAAGGCGCGGGGCAGGCTTATTACATATATGGCCACGAATCGGAGACTGAGGATGTAGTGAAAAATTAGTTCAAGAGTGGTGTAACTTGCTAACATACGACTATTGCTAAACTTGGTAGTAACATTTGGAATTTATGATATTTGAATGCTCTGTATATCTGAATCCATGAATATTTCTATCTTAAGCGTCAAATAAACTAAATATTTCAAGATCTATACGTTATTTATATACGTAATGGAAAACGGTACAATTATTATAATAAAGTAAATCTGTTGAGTTAACAAAATTGATGAAACTGATAAATGAACTAATATAATTGAAATAAAACTGATAAAACAAAATTGGCTGGAGATTGAAATCAGAATAAGTAAAAAGTTTCCCCTAAGAATGTGTATAAAATTAAATAATTTAATATTTTATTAGATTTTGATAAATGAATATACTCATTGATGTTAGTTAACGATTTTTTTGAGAGGACCTTCGTATATCAATTTTATAAAATTCCCTTGTCATGCCTTTATACACGGTATGTTTGATCATCAGGCTTTTAAAAAAAGTGTCCTTCGTTGGAAAGGGTGAAAGTGTCTGCGCCTTTCAAATTAATAAAAAAGGCAGACAGACTGAAACGTTTGCCAGGAATAGCTTTGCTGCCAAGGTCATAAAATTACCCGTACTCTTTCATTTCAAACGTTCATTACAAGGAATTTCACTACTACCCATTATTACAAAAGCGTTATATAATGAAAATATAATTACCATGAGATCTATTAAAATGAAAAAAATTTTATGTTTATTCTACAGTAAAATCGGCACCTCACTTATCAGGTAAAAATTGTTTCAGAATTTGAAGATATTTTAATTCGCGTAGCTATTCAATCATTGGTGAAGTGACGAGTAAGAATATATTGTCAATACAATGGAGAAAATTCTTTTAAAATTTCGAATGTAATTTGTAATTTATATTCGGTCGGATAACTATTTCTATTAACGACTTTCTTTATTCAATTGTAAGATATAGTTCAGTTTAAGTTGGTAAAATGAAATGTTTGTAAGAGTAAGAAATTAGGTGTCTCAATTCCTTCTCATTTATTACCGAAACAAACTTGTCTGTTTTTCGTACAAGGAAGCCCCGTTCTTCCGAAGGAACGCATCCCCTTCGACACTAGATATTTTCTTTAGCTACTTCATATGGTTTCCTGAGCGTACCCTGAACCCCTTTAACGTTGAAACAATCACACTCCAATGATCAATTCTCAAGTTTCGTCATATAACACTTTGTTTTCTTACTTACTCCAAGAAAATAATTAGATCCTGTTTTTAAAAATTGTATTCGCAAAATATATGACAATTTATAACTTTTAATCAAAACAAATGTTAGCTAGTAGTAAATTTCCTCTATATGAAATGTCTCTATTTTCAATCTTCGTCACTGCAAGTTTGGAGCAATAATATAATTCAAAAATTCACGGAACCAAACTTCGCGTTTAATCGTTATTCACAAAATGTTATATTCATCACTGAACAAATTGGTCAAACCACATTTGCATATTATATTTGCAACGAAAATAATATATTCAAATTTAAACAAGTGCAACATTGAAATACTGAAAACATCAGCCTTCGGTCACACGGCCTACGTTAAAAAAATGTTCCCTTGATTAAAATATCGCTCTCCGTATTAACCACAGTGTCATTAATCAATTTCAAATAAAACATAAAAATTTCAGACGCTAAGTATAAAAATGATACTTATTCTACATATGGATATAATTTATTATACCTCGGTCGTACAGAATGTCCCTGTAATAACAAATCGAAGTTGAAACGTGTTTAAAATATGGCTTTTCCATCATTTTAAAATGAGCTCGTTCCGTTCCGTAGTTCGTAGGCGTTTTGCACCTACCTGCACTACACCTACATCGACAAAGGCGGATGTTGTTGAAAAACGAAATAGATAATGGAACAGCGACTGTAACTTCCGGCGCGTCAGTCGATGCATCTAACTTTTATTCCCAGAACTTTTCGTACATACATTCGTTGTCCATCAACGGAAGCACCGTATGTCATGAAAGTACGACTTCCTTCCGTGTTTCATTTTGCTTTTGTATTAAAGCGAAACGCTGCTCCGAAAAGTCGTATGGTGTATTGGGACGGCTGTTTATGGGGGTTTGGAAGCCAGACCCCAGACTCACAAAGGTTGGGATGCGTGTCTACGAACGTTTAATCTTCGAGATACGAGGTGTGAAATGGTACACCGTTTTGCTTGCGATTAAACAGGCCAGGACTACGTAGGGTGTTAGATATGCAGACGATTATAAGTGTGATAATATTATATTAGGATGGGCGTATTATTTAAACCGTTACGTTCAATCTGATAAAGCAGAATTTTTTTAAATCGTTTTCACGTGAAAATAATAGCAATTTAATAGATTGAAGAATAAATAATTTTGAAGGTTAAAAAGGACGGAGGTACGCGGTAATTTGTTCGTAATGTTTCTGGTACTTCATTAGACTCTGTTAGATTGAAATTATTTTTTTTATCCGTACTAAAAGTTAACGAATTAATTTTTAATCTTTGCCTACGATTACAAAGACTTAAAATTAATTTCTGGATACAAAAGTTTTCACTAATTTCTGATACTTCGTATAACTGAACGTTATATTAATAATATAGAAATAATGAAATTGTTTTGCCACCTGCTGATATTTTCAATTTAGTAGTTTTTTAAAGATTTCAAAATTTCCTCTTCCATTTTCCGCGCCATGAATGTCATACGTTGTTGTAAGCTAAGGGGTTGAGTTAAATCATGCGACGAAATATTATATTTAAAAAAATGAACAATACTTGTAGTACTGTGTAATGGAACTAAAGGTCGAAATATGATCGCTTTATTTGTTATTGTGTTTAGTATTGAAACAGTCAAAATAAAATAAAAGGAATTTTACAAATCTGCAAAAAGTAGCGAGTTTGTATTAGCTTCGAAAGAAAAGTTTGGGTTGGTCGGACCTTTTCTGCAGTTAGAAGAATATAAAAGGCTCTTTGTCAGAAATAACAGAAGAGACTCGTCAGTTACGCAATCGCAAGAAAAACAGTAAGTACACATTTTCACACCTCATGTTTTGAACTCCGAACGACTGAAGAAATAGCTGTGGCTCTAACTCGTTTTAAAGTCAACAACTTTTTGTCACAACGGTCACCGACAGTCGGCGTACTTTGCAGAAACTGACGTTTATCCACGAACTCATTTTTATATGCTTGTCTTTAAACATTTAATACGAACAAATGTTTAAAAATTATTACAACTATGTGGAATTTAAAGTCGATAATATTGCAATTAGTTCCGATGATTACTTTTTCAATTTCATATCTACTAAAGATTCTTTTCTCTAAATACAATTGAAAATAATAATTTAGAAGTAAATACAGAAAGAGCAACAATATAAATATGTACAAAATGAGATTCATTACCACCATGAAAATATAAACGATTCTGAACTTTTCAATGATCATGTGTTCAACACTTTAATACGATTTACGAGGGTAATATGCCAGAATAATTGCATTTGACAATCGGAAACAATGTTTTGCCGAAAAGGGAGGAAATCCGGGGTTGCAATCAATTCAATTATCTTCAAATTTTCGCAGTGTCCTCTATCGATTTTCCGTAAGCGACCAACGTCGGCATGCATTCGTGCGTGTACTTCGTGTATACGCACAACGACGAAGAAACGAGGCTAGAGGATTGGAAAGGAAATGTAAATTATGTCGGTTTAGTCCGTTGTTATGTAAATCGACGTTTCGAATGCATCCGCCGAAATAACTGAACTCAACGAGGAGGAAACATCGGTACATGCAATTTTACTTCCAACTTGTCGAATTTCGCAATCTCCTCTTCCACCTGGCACTCATTTACTATTCTTTCCGAGGATACAACCTGACAAGCATTTTGAAAAAAGAATGTATCAAACCATGCAGCGTTCCAATCAAAGAAATCCAAAAATATTTGCACACTGTTTTTGTTCGAATTAATATTTACAAAGATATTTAACCAAACAAACTTTCTATTGGCTCTGTCAATTGCAGAAAAATAAAACGTGCAAATATATTTCAAGTGTATGAGAAAAATGTCGTTGCTTTTCGAATACATGTCGACGAGAAAAAATGACTCATTGAATATTTTGAATTAGAACCTAGTAAATGGCCGAGTCGAAGATTTCAGCCCAAAATCCTTCTAAATTACCAAATAACTTAGGATATTTAGGCTGAATATGGAAAAATATGTTACATATAAAAGAATGCAAATTTTAATTCCACAATGGACCTACACTTGTTACTTTTTGCCACTTTTACCTAGTTTAGGAGCAATTTAGGCTTCATACAGCCCAAAATAATCCTCAGCATTCTATAATGAGCAGCTTTAGAATTGGTTTGGAATTGGAGTGGTATGATCGAGGTCCAAAAAAATTCTCGATATACTAAAAATTAATTTGGTTTAGGAGATTTAGAATTTATATGGAATAAAATGATAATTTAATTCCAACTTGCTCCTGAAAGCCCTATTTTTAGAATATGAGTCGACAGACTTGGAACTTCTGAAATATTTTTAGGGGATGTCAGATTAAATTGGAATAAAAATTTTACCTGATCAGTCCATATAACTCATAAAAATCATATTTACAGGACTTTGAGGCGCGTAGGCACACTAGTTGAGGATTTTGAGGTTCAAAATGGTATACATAATTAAGCGGCAAATGAGAGATCAAAAGAATCTAGGATTTGAAGTTTCTTTTTAGGCTGGACTTTTCGACTCGGGTGTTCTGATCGAAATATTAAAACTGCTACATCGATGGAACAAGATTATATCAAACCGTGCAAATTATACCTTAGATTAATATAATTGAAAATTAAATTCTTATAAGTATCCATATATTTTATTTGAAAAAAAGGTATTCTTTTCCGATACCACTAATGTATACACATATGTTTCCTAAATTTTCGCGCCAAAGGTAGTGCTTTAATTCGCCAATAAAACACTTCTGTTCAGTCATACTGGAACCTAACAGACCAGAATGCAAATACTCCGACAATACAGAAACAAATCGTTACATTTCCACCCAAACAATGCCTTTCTCCAATCACTTTGAATAAATATAGTCTTCAAAAACTTCTAATCACGCTTCTGATTCGAATAAAAATCTCAATAACAAATCAGTACTAACAATAAGTAATACCTGATAACGAAACCATTAATCGTCAGATATCGATTTAAGTTCACGTTCTTCAACCTGCCATAACCGCGCCAACCCGCAAAGTTGCAATGAATTCTCAAAGTAATTGCGGAAACGTAGAAAAAGCCATTTCCACCGGCACGTGTGAAAGAAACAATCGTGGATTCTTTCGGTGTTTGGCAGAGTTGAGCAAAGTGAACTGGAAATTCGTATTCCCGGGCAAGAATTACCGTGTGTGGGCAAACAGGCCTGAGGCTTCATCTGCCCACGTACTTTTCGTACTTTTACTCACACGTATAGAGTCTTGGACGATAGATAAACGTATTTGAGAACACGTCCACGTCTACCTGCACGTGTGGATTGCGGTAACCTATGAATGATATTATGCCTTGCGGTTGCTTCACACCCGGACAGATCTCATCGTATTATCGTCACCTCCTGAAAACCGGATTGGAGTAGCGGTGACCCGTCTCCCTTAGGACTTCAGATTGGGCAATATCAGTTCGAATCGTTTTCTCTTGGAAACTTGAGAAATTACGAAGGGCTACTTCGTTTCGAAATAACGCGGCATTTTGTACATATTGCGAGTGACGATTCAGCATTCGATGTTTTGATAGACTTTAACGCTAGATTTACGGAGCCAATTTGGCTCATTCAAAATTTCATTATGATATATAATATATTATATATGTTGGTTAATTTTTTAATAATACATTTTTCATTTAAATTGATTTACAGCGTTTTTTCTTTGCAAAAAACTTCAATTTCTTGTATGAGTCAAATTGTCTCACTTCAGAAAATGGGTATATGACAACATCCGTAAATCTAGTGGTAAAGATTCTAATGATCATCTTAGCTATCCAAAATCACCTTGCGACACTTTCTAATTTACTCATCCTACAGCATTTTCTACAAATAATAAACTTTGCTTCACTCGTTCTATTTCTCACCTGTTTCTTACATCCACGGTCGGCGACTGGTGGTGATTAAGCTACTTTAAAGTTTCCATGAAGTCCATCTAATATAATAACTTCCACTAAGAACGACTACTTCATTATAATTTACACTTTTTTTTAAGTTTAGCAAATTGAAAAAGTGATTTGAACCGGATCTTAAGAGATAGCGGAATTTGCAAAAACAAAAAAAAAGTAATACTTCATGTGCGAATATTATATAAAAATATAATTGAATTAAATTAATGTTAATATGAAGACACTTCGTTGAAACAAATTCTATTTTCTTACTGTAACACATGGTTAATTTTATTTCAACTAATATTTGATCAAATTATTATTCGTTCCTAAAACTTCTGCCGCAGAAAAGTATTATTTTCTACAGAAATGTAACAATTATAAAAAATATTCTCTTTTTTTCCGATTTCTCCATTAAAGTTGTGTAAATTATTTTATACGAGAGTAACATACATTTTGTACTAAGAGATTGTAGAATGGGGCTCCATAAATATATCTAGTGTAAAGTATATTCTCGAAAGAAAGAGTTATCGATGACATATCCGCAGGATTGCAATGTAGTTACGCCGTGGCAACCACGTGTTGTAGGAAGCGACATATCGTATTACATTAAGTCACTCGATGACACTTGGCACGGTAACGTGTATCCTGTCATGCTTGACATAAGGACGAAGTTTCCGCGGTGAAATTGCTTCAAAAATATTTTTTTTACTCCCCCCATTTTTACACGTATCCCTCTTCGTTCATTCATTTCCATGTGTACGCAACCACACAGAAAAATAAAGACGTTCGTTGACACTGCTTTCTGGGAAGTTACATTAAAGTAGAGAAAAGAGTGTATTTATCGTGTCTACGTGGTAGATAACGTATCTTTATGGTATCGATTGATTATGGGACGTTAGTGGGCTATTGAAGAACAAACGTGGATAAGAAAATTTGTAGAAGGTGGTTCATTGATGTCGTCTGCATGGTGATAAGTGAATGGTTTTGTTGGTAGTGGTAGAAATTATTTCGTGAAACTCGTTATACGTAAATACAATAAAGTGAATTTAATTGCATTCGGAGCCGACTATTTCCATTCATTTCACGACACGGCTGCTTTTTGATGTTAAACGAGAAATATGATTATGGAGTATATTTATCTTGCAGATACTGAAGAATAATGCCGATACTAAAATAACTTTTCCTCTTTCATGTTGGCTTTAAAGGTGATGTTGAAAATGACATTTTAAATAACGAGAAATTCAGATGGAATTAAATGCAAAAGATATCAGCAATAGTTTTTAAATAATTTATCGTAGGCATCTATACGACGGATTCAACTTTTTTCGTAATTAACTAAATAAGAAGAAATTGAAATTTGCACGAATCACAAGCAACCAAAGTTTACCCTGGTCTAAGAAATAATGATGCAGCAAGTTGCAATTGGGTTCTCGTATTCTCGATTGATCATCCTATAACGGGTACTGGAATGACTCGGTAATCTTTAAGCAAACGCTTGGCTTTCTCCCAAATTGTTACGTAATTTCTTCGCCATTTATAGCTACGTACGAGACTTGATGAGGAAGTTCGATCGCACTGCGCTTAAATCGACAAAAAAGAAATACATTCCCCTAATGACAAAAAACCTTTTACCGCTCCGATACTATCTATACCTCAACAAACTTTTATTCCAACGAATTCTCTCACATTAATCTCTCTGTTATTAAATATTCCAATCCCCGTTTAAAAATTCCTAATAAAGCTCCAAACCCTATTATTCAAAACAATAAGATCGCACAGCAACAAATCCACCGGTATTATCTATTGTACTGATACGAACGAGAAAGCAACTTAAATCAGCGAGACGTTGACCCTCTTTTCTATTGTCCACGTCTGTCCGTCACGTGACCAGTTTATGTAAATAAGCAAGAGCTTACCTGATACATAGGTCCAACCTTGCACGACAATGTCTATCATTTATTCGCGGTTATGGCGCGATTTACACAGCTAGGCATGATTTGCGGTGTAAATATACAAGCTCATAGCTTAAGCCGGTGGACGTAAGTGCATATATGCGCAGAGAAAGACCACGAGAGAGACAAGGTGAGACGTAACACGGTAGAAATTTATTGTATCCATCGGGCTACCCCAGCATATCTTGTCTTGTATGATTCATTGTAATTGTCAACGATCGTGTCTATCTGTCCACGTACGTGCAGACTCGGTTGTTGCATCGCAACTTGTTTGACAGAGAGATGCATGGTATTAACTTACATCTTGCTAATGAGAAATTAATTAAAGATACCGATGTTTCAGACGTATGGATGCATTCCAATCGGAGTATTACGGCATTGCTTCTTTTGACAGATATTTAATATTGTAGTTTTCTACAGTGGAAGGGGAAGTATGGCGTGTTGATTAAAATCGGTGGTGTAATAGTCTGAGTAGGCTGGGGCGAAAACACATATTATACATATTATTACATATAAATTTTCTATATGTAATATACATTTTGTAGGATCGTGAAAAAGAAAGGGGAGATCTCATGGTCACCCATCGATATAGCAGTCTTCCGCCAAATAGCTTAACATCGGAGATGTGGTTTACACATAGGAGTGGTTTCAGTCGAGCTGACAATATTATAGTCTCATCGATTTGGAAACCATCGAAAACAGTAGGTCCCAGTCACAATGACCATAGCAGTCAAAGCGAAAAATATAAAGTAACAAATTTGGTAACTTAAGTTTTCAGCATATCGGAATACAACTGTTATTTTCGAAAATATAAAATTTTAATCCGGTAGATATAGCAACTTTTTGTCATTCAGATATTGTTCAATTTACATACTGTTTTTATCCCTAAAAATGATTTATTGTATTTCAAAGTTTATATATGTAGCAAAGTATATATGATATATTATACATAAAACGAGAGTGACCAGAGACTTATACGAGTCTCAGATTTGTCGACACATTTTTATCTGTACTACGAATAAGAAATTCCCTGCGGCGTGAAGGGCATTTAACGATACAGTTTGTATTGAGTAATATGCCATCAGGAAACCACTGTCAGACACTTTGAATATCCTGTCAGAGCAATTGCTCCTAATCTCATTTGGTTTTAAACAACTAAGTGTCCTCGGCTTTTATCCCTTTGTCTGCCATGCGGACAAGTGGTATTCACGGCGCCAGAACTTTATTCGGCGTGATCGATCAAGCAATGAAACGCTTGATATGGGATGTCACACAAAGTGACATTCTGAATACATCGCTGAGACGAAGGTTGTCGAGATGTTCGGTAAATAAAGCTTAAGGTAGTTCTAGCTGGATTCAGAACTAAAAGTTTCTTTTTTCATTAGAAATGAAAAAAATTGCGTAAGAATTAATGCAGGGGTTAACTTCACAGAGGTCATTTAATTCACTTTTTAGACATTAAAAAACATCTTTCTCTATAACTATGAAGTAAAAAATTATGAAAAAATTCAATAATATTCCAAAAGCATAAAATAATACATTGCTAATTTTTTATTAGAATCTATCGACTTGTTTTTCCATTAGAAAAATAAAAAAAGATTTTATGGACTCAGCAAAAATTTTTTTCCATAAGGTCCATGTTAAATATGTTATTTTTAAACACGATTTATTCATAAACCGTGTGGACGAACTCGTTGAGATTCCGGTTATAATTATAAAATATCATGAAGAATATATTTTCAAAATTTTAAGGAAATCTATCGAAAAATGATAAGTGCCTAGAACTACCTTAACGTACTGAAACGTACTTTACGTGTACGTTTTTAAACGGAAATATTAAAATATCATAATATGAATTTAATCATGGAAACCCAAATAGATGAATGATAGTAGTGCTTTACCGCTTCTTTCTTTCAAATTGTTCAATTAACTCTAACAATTTGAAATCAAGTTAAGCAATGACATTAGAAATAATGGGAGTGCCAAAGAAATATGCCGGTGTGCTACTTTGATAAGCGCATCAATGATTCACAATTTGTACATTCACTAAAGCCATGTATGTGCAAGTTTTAAAGGTAGTTCCCCTCTTTAACGTTTCTAATATAATAAAATAGTTACAAATATTTCTCCCATTATGATCCCATTATATTTTAAAAACTTCTTTATTAATGTAATACTATAAAACGTGAGGTCTAAATGTGTTTCAAAGTTGTAAATTTTTTGTAAATAAAATTGCATACAAATCACCATTTAGAGTCCCTTAAAAAAGAATATCAAAATCAAAATTTGGATAGTTTAAATAAGATAACTTATCCTAAACATCCAATCGTGCGAAATGAATTCTAATGGGCTTGCGTGTCTTAAATTATTCCTTTCTACAAACTAGATCCGATTCGTGGCCGACGTGGAAACACGTAAAACATGCAAGTAAAGTTCGCACGGTGCACGTGCCATATCTTCGTTGGATCCTGCCAGCCATCGGTCGGTCGATCGGTCGGTAACCGATAAAATCGTGACTGGCAACCGTTTGTAAGTTTTATAGCACAGCGTGCGTTTCATGATAAACCATTGTTCCCCGATTTCTACCTACCTCATTTGCTGATTCTCTTTCTATTTGGCTTTCGACCCATAGAGTGCTCGTAATTTGAATGAATTTAAAGGAACAAATCGTTTAAAGAAACACAGAGCAGATGAACATAAAATGCTTAACGCATTCGAAACGGTGCATTTTTTTTGGAGACCATCTAAAGATACTGACAATTTTATTGCTTTATATTTACCATTTCCCTCACTTCCGGTGATCCTGGCTTTGAGTAACGTATTTTAGGGTCTAAATTGAATAAAATACCAAATTTGATGTTTACGCACTTCTAAGATACCTTTCATTTGAACACTAGAACTACCGACGTTAAATCGATTATATTCCAAAACATCAAATAAATACTTTAGAAAACGAGAAATAGAATGGTGGAGAAGATGATTAATTCAGTAATTCCTATTTTATAAGATGGACGTACAATATCTACTCTATGGCTCTTTTATAAACTTGAAAAAATTTTAGAAAAAATGAGGAACGAGTCATTTTGATCGCGTTAGTAGTTTTAGTATTAGACTAGTCTTATTTCAACAGCAACTTTTTCTATACTGATTGATAATTGTAATTCAATATCATTGCTCACACGGTGTGCAATCCCAGTCTCGAATGGGTTAAATTACTTTGTGGCTCATGAAAAGCATAAGATTTAAATGTACTTGTTGCACAAATATGTAAAATAAATATTAGAAGTAAGTTTTACATAATGCTTCATCAATAAACCATACATTGTAATTGAAAGAAATATATTATGATCCTTTTTTTATATTGGCAATCGTACCTCGTACATTTTATTTATTTTGCTTTAAAATACGCATTATGGAATGTCCCTGTCCATTTACTGATACATCAGTTACAAAATTATTGAACTGGTCGATAAATTTGAAGTCAGAATATTTTAACGGAGTTCTGTAAATAAATCTGGACGGAGGAATCACTTGCACGCGACCACGGAAATGATATAAATTTCTAGGAAGGAAACTAGGATTGCAAAAGTTATTCAGCCATATATAAGTGTGGGCAAATCATAATTTAATTCACGCTCGTCCTCGAAACGTTTTAGAACGAAAATGAAATAGAGGCATCCGGTATGAAACCCGTCTGACAACTTCGAAACTTTCATCTCAGCCAGGCGAACCTTTTGTCGCCTTGAAGTAAGATTTTTTTCTCCGCGACAATGAACTAAACGGAAAAAGGTACTTCGTGGTTTAACGAGGCGCTCGTAAATTATGAATTATTCAATGATTCATGACCTAAGATGGAAGAGACGATGAACCGAGGAGATTGCTGACAACTTCACGTGAAAACGTGTACTTTGCATCAGTGATGATCGTGAGAACGATGTGGTTAAAGCTTATCAGGCTTTCAGGGTAGACTTCAATTAACATTACTCACGTCAAACGACTAAAAGTAAAGGTCTGTGATTTAATATCAATGAATCTGAAAGGATCGCTATAAATCAACGTTACTCTGCAGTGCAAAGTTTTTTTTTTTTTTACGGTGTACTCCACTTTTAAAAAATGTTATTTTAAGAAGTATTCAACGTGGGATAAATTTTTATCTCCAAATTATATTTCCCTTAGAAGATTAAACTCAAATAAAATTACTTCGGGTCGACGTTTATTCCGTCAATCGACTGATATCTCTTTGACCGATAGATTGCGGTAAGACCACAAGACGACCGATTATGACGAAGCTGCCTTTAATTAATTTTTTTCCTACATATATCTCGTTTCAAAGACGTCGTAAAAGTAATCAAGCTTGTCCGGAGAGGTGCTCATTAGATATTCATTACGAGCCGACAATGTTCCAGCTATTTGACTTCTTCCTAGGATCTTTCATAACGCAAGGTCGAGCAGTTATTAAACTCCGTGAGAATTGATTCTGAAGACTATCGAAAGAATATCCTTCATACGATTCAAACACAAGCGAAAATAAATAATACACCGAGAACATGTTACTCTTTGCACGCCAGCATTCCTACATTTTCCCAGTAATTGTCTTTGAATCTGAGATAATTACGATAAATACTACTTATTCAGTAATCCAAATAAGCGGCAACGTCAAGCTGACGCAACGTGTCTTTCATAATTTCCGGTGTCAAGATGCACTGCACGACGGACGAGTGACCTAATTTTCAATTTCCGAAGAGCAGTATTTCCCAAGGTTCAAGATAAGAATTTACTGTCTTTTACGTTCGCTTCTTCCACCAGATACGCCGTTAAGTTACAGTTACTCGATGTAAAAACAAAAACTGTGTCGAACCTGTCGCGATTTGAACGTGTTCTATGTAAACTGCACTCGGTGCAGTCGATAATAAGGCATTAGAGCTCTTCGCGATCATTGCAAGTCGTTGAAGTCGTCAAAGGGACATATTCTTCGAATCGCTCGTTAATCGTGATGTTGAGGTACCAAGAGGATCTCTTTCGAATGCAATCCCTTGTACTGAATACACGATACCATATGCGCTATACTCGGTTGCATCGAGGGTCACTGTACTGTGTGGGCTGGAACTAAAAGTCACGACATACGTATACGCTGCCATAATACGTCGAAGATTGTATTTCATCGGAAAAAGGAGAGTTAAGAAGAACCCTGGTATAGGCAACTAACGTTCCCCGCCTTGGAATGTCGTCTGCGGTGATGGTTTTTCATTCTAGCTATGGGCGATGCTCCTCCTATTGCGATTCTTCGATATTGGTCTTGGACTCCGCCAAATTTTGGACGATTGAATTTTATTACCCGTAAAGACTAAACGATACATTAGATTGTAACTTCCAATTTCAATGGATAAAACTTACTGAATTTATAGTGATAAATTTGCATTTTGGGATAAATTATCGTGAGACGATTAGAGGAATTCTTGTCGCATTGGAGCATGCATATTAGGATACTTCCATTTTTACGAATTTTTCGTAAAAATTCTTCCTTAAAGTTCCTTCAAAGCAGAAAAAGAAGGCCATAAAGATTACCGTTTCAGATTTGCGAATATTATCACATATATGTGATATTACAGTAAAAGCACAGTGTAGACGGCCCTTGACTTTTACACAATTCACTATTTCGTACGTTCGTAAAAATTCAATTCAAAAAGATTTTTGTTACTTTCTCAAAAAATGTTTGTTTCCATGTAGTCATTGCGACGGAGTGCCGTAGCTCGCACTTACTTACACATTGTCTATGATTTCCTAACATTGTAATATCGTTTCTAATATTATCTACTAGTTAGAGAATTTCAAGTCCATGAAAAAAACACATTAACAAACAACTTTTAATATTTTTCTTGTATCTCTTTACTTTCGGACATTCAACATTCGTACATATCCCGAGTAAAAATAAAAAGACTGAAAAGAGGATTTTAGACGAATTTCGAACGGAAATAAGACAACAAAAATAATTGCTACTGAAAATTATCTGAAAATGTATTGAAGACATATGCTATGGAGAAAGTTCAAACGGAATTGAGACTGAAACAAGACGGAAGAATTTTTCAGTTAAAGCCGAGACTGAAGTCAGAGTGAAAATTTTACATTGATTCAGCTCGATCGAGAAGCAGACTGATTTGAGACTCATATATCAGTTATAGTTCACACTCACATATAGTTTAGTTTCTGGATATTTTCAAATCGTTTTCAGTTGATTTTTTTTTCGCTTACGATTTTCCGACTTTTGTTCACTACCTCAGTTTTCTTTAAGTTAAGTTTCCGACTCTATATCAATATAGAAAAATTACTCGAATTTTCAGTCTGTTTTCAGTTTTTTATTTTCACCCGGGATTGTTACGAATTATCGTAACGAAATTGTCTCCCCTATATTTGATATCGATTATGAGATTGATAACAACGAACTGCAAATGTTTATACTGATTTAATAGTAGAGAAAGAGAGTTCTCTTTGTGCAAGAAGTTTGGATCTGTTGAAATAGAGACATTATATTTTGTAATATTTCAGTTGTTTTAATTATGGAGCGCCGTTACAATATTTTCAGGGACCATTGTGTGCGAAGGCGAGGGCCGACTGTACTATAATCGACAATAATGCCTGTGTTTTTATATACCTCGTTACAGTATCGATATGAATACTGATTAATGAGAACTTCTAATAATTATCAATCCATTTCATACTGCGTGGCAGGTTCTCTTTGCTTTGTTTAATCGTCAATCACAAATGTGGTCGTTCAATATTCGCGCACAGATGGATGAGCGTAAATGAAGAAAGCGAAACACCGTTGCTACGGTACGTTTCTCTTAACAGTTCCCAGTTTTAACGTCATTAACAATGGTTACGCGCATGAGCTTACACATGCATATGCAAGATATAACGCGTGCGTAACCGATGAAGAAGGAGCACAGCTTTTATCTTCAATTAAACGAAGTCTAAATAGAGTTAATGGTACAATGCACTTCCTGCTGACCGGCTGCTGCTGCCGGTTGTTGCAATCGACGCCGATACGACTTCAAAGGGATTTCTTTGTTGTCTTCCTTTTGGTACCGCCCTCGAATGGCAATTGCCGCTGGCATTAATTACTGCCCCGATCGTACGTGCTTCCTATCGCTCACCGTCGAAGAGTTGTTAATCTTACTCGCGATTACCACCCGATTTCCCGCAAGATGTACGAAACATCATTTTCATTTCGATGAAAATATTGGAGGGCCAATGAATTGTGTTACGATAGTAAAAACCGATTTCATGTATCTGATGTTACATGTTGATTTAACTCCTTGTCCTAATATTTATTTTGTGATTGCAATAATTCAGAATTAAATTAGTAAAATGAAAATTAACCTGTAAGTAGAGCTTGATATATTGTATAATTTAATGTAATGTTAAGATTATAGAAATAATCTTCTAGTGTATCTCATCCATATTTTCAATTTGATAGGTTTTGCGAGCCTTGAAAGTTTCCAACCCAATTAAATGCGTCACGAGTGTTACTCGTTATTGTATGGTAAAGGTTTTGGTAAAAACGTAGAGATTTATATTTTTATGATAAAGGTTAGATTTATGGAAATTATTTCCTTGGATGAATTGTTTGGGGCGTTAAAATCTGCCATGAGGACATCTACCTATGAGTAGGTATATTAGTGAGTGTAAAATTTCTAGGCGATTATATCAAATTACAAGTATTGCAAGAGAATTCTCTAGAACTTTTATACTGCACTTTCATCGAGCGCAAAAATTTTTCTCGTGTAAATTTTCGTGATTACCAAGAGCAAAAAGTCCACGCGAAAAACCGTTACAACATTGTTAAATAAGCTGCATTTCCTGTGTAAATTTTATACGGTCGAGAGAGATTAATTTTCATAACTCACGTAACATTATGGCATACGAAATATCTCATTTCCACCACAGAACTGCACGCTACAAATCTTCTGGGCAAAAAAAAAATTGAAAGGCAAATAAATGCATGAAATCCAAGTAAAATTCCATTTCAATATCGGATGATCGAGTACGACCAAAAATGTTCACGTACTATGAACATTATCCTTACGAAAACTTCGAAATTACAGAGTTCCTCGTAATCATTCATTACCATATTGTGTTTTTCAAGGACGGTTAGTCACCCTCCTTATTTGCATGCAAAATGCACCAGAGATTTATCTATAATGAAAATCTATTATTACTATCCATGACGATCATCTTGGTATTACACCCACAACGACGTTAATTAAGTCTCAAGATTTTTGCGCTTAATAAACTGAGAAGGGTATGATACTTCGGAAGTTGGCTCATCCTCTTCTACGGTAAGTCGCGCGTTTCTTAACCCTGGACTCCATTGTCGTATTATCGTTCGATCTTGGTTTTCCAGTCATGTCAACGTGCCTCGGCAGGCAATCTGATAGAACTTTATTGTCTCCACTACCATTGCTCTGTATGGTTATACGGTTCCGTTCTTTCAGCTTTCAATAAAATCAGATCGAGAGTAATCAAGATTTACGAGACAGGTACCGTGGAGAAAATTGCAAGGTTGTCCTTCGAACTTATTGTAAGGATACAGCCCAGGCGTAATCCGAAATGTTCTCGTGTTATTTGGTGTATTGTTTTACCGACTGAATAGTGTGTAAAAATTGTAACATTGTAGAAGACCGCAATTATATTGTTTTTATACATATACATTGAATTCCTTGTGTTTAATTATTAAATGACAATGCGTGTGTTTCATTATTAGCATGAAATATTTAAAGGGTATAGCATTTTTCACAATGACGCAGGCGGTTTAAAAATCTGAAAAAAAATT
The DNA here is from genome assembly GCA_910591515.1 of Cerceris rybyensis. Classification (NCBI taxonomy): domain Eukaryota; kingdom Metazoa; phylum Arthropoda; class Insecta; order Hymenoptera; family Crabronidae; genus Cerceris; species Cerceris rybyensis. The sequence goes on from OU342790.1 coordinate 23,043,024, forward strand.
AGAGATAACAATCATGAGTGTTGGATTGTTAATGTAATTTGCAAAAAGCTGTCACTCGAAGATCTCGATACGAAATCTACTTTTTCCGTTTGCTCATTTGTTACATTTAGGTTCTTTAATGGAAAAATCTGAAAAAAATCTCAAACATGTATGGTACCGTGTAGAATATGTCAGAATTTTTCCGAATTTTTTGCACCTCAATAAATAGGTAAAATGGGACAAAAACCCGTTTTTTGAATTTTCCCCATAACTACCCTTCCGGTCAAGATACAGGGTTAAAAATTTGTACACAATGATCGCCGAGCATTATCTATCGAAGGAGACCACCCCCATTGAAATCGGTTGAAGGACACTTTTGACCACCTTATCCTGCTATACCCTTTGATTTCAAAGTTCAACATTTACGTATGCTGTTATAATTACTTTATGTTAAATAGATACTTAAAAAAATATTATTTTGGTATTAACACTTTAACGACCGGTAGCATATTAATAGGCTTTTCGGGTCCAATGCTTTAAGACTTTTACTTGCTGCGGTTTACTGTGCCAAGGAGTCAGTGACGAAAATTGGTGATTTTCGAAAAGATATCAGTGTCAGGAAAGTATTTGCAGCCAAGCAACTGTTCAAAATTGGGTACGATATCAAAAAAATACCGGTTGGTAAAGAATTAAGTAGTACTTTTACAGTTTTATAAATTAAAATTCTAATTTTGTGAAATAATTATATTTCAAAATTCATGTGTCATTACATCGTTTCTATGACCGTAGGATACTTTATACAATTTACTACCGTAGAAATACATCTTCTTTCATTTCGTCATAAATATACCTTCTGACGTTTGCACTTCTCAGATTTTACATTAGATTATTATGACCCATAAAGTTGCAGTGTTAACGAGATCTGTTTCTCGTAGGTAATGATTGTAATAAACGCATCCTGCGCTTAGTTAACAGTGCCACCTGTTCTTCCTGCTTTTACTGAACACTATTTTAAAATATTCAACAAAGTTTAGCACATGATTCAACGATAATCATAAATGATGTATAAATAATTGTTGAAAGTAGGGGAGAGCGGGTCTAAAAGTTCCGATTTTTAGTTAACTTCAAAATTTGTTAAAATACTTGCTTTTAGTATTCATACGATGCGATCAAAATCAACTTACATATGTAACTTTGATATTAAGACAGTTATTTGAGTCATTTTTTGAGAGATTCTTTTATTATTAATTTTTTAATGCCTAAAGTCGGAAAGTAACAACTTACCCCGACTTGGGGCAAGTTGTTAACAAGCCGGGATAAGTTGTTACCATATCTGTTAAAGCTATTATTTGTGAAATAAACAACAATAAATGATTAAACCAAGTCTGTTTATTTAAGTACTACTCAACAATATCGTACGAATCATTCGTGAAATAGACCACAAATACCAAATGCGAAAATATTTTCTTACGTGGACCAGCGATGCACGTGCTGTCGTTCCGTTGTTCCGGGTCCTACTCGTTTGTTTAAAATGGCTATTGTCGGTGCAATGTGACGTTCCACTTCATTACGAATTTACACAATATTCTTATCTCTTCTCCTCGCGGAGTTATTTCAATCGGAACAACTTACCTCGGTAACTTTTAGCCCCGCTCTCCCCTATTATTTCTGAATTAGTTTTATTATTTAAACATTATAAATAATAAGTTTCAATTTTTCAATCTTCTATACGAGCAACGGTTGTCCGATTTTGTAATTCAAATTCAACTGTGCGATAAAGGAAATGAATCCGTAAGACAGTGGAATAAAGAAACGTAGGAAATAACGGGAAGCTTGCGAAGATGCCAGAAATTCGGTAAGGCTATGAATCACTGTTCCTTGAGCAGCGATACTCTGCCAAGTAATCATACATCCCGACTATATTTTGACGAACGTTGATCCTGAAAGATGGGATGGTATCTCAAGTTCGTAAGAGATTTCAGCTTTCCTTAAATCTTACTCCTTCCCTCGAAAGAAGCCGTATTTATTATCTGACAAAGAGTGAATCACCGCGACGTCAGAATTATAAATTGCACGTATCAATTTTGATAATTCCAAGATAATACTTATATTTTCTACGTTTTATGATGACAAATTTTCAAACTCAAGAATCTACATCCTATATTTACTCTTTCGAAGTGAAATAAAAGATTCTTCATATTTTGAAAAATTCATCATACTTCTAACATTGTAATTTTCAAATAAATCGATCTTTTTCTCAAAACCGTCGATGAACAAATTCAAAAATGGATAAAATTGGTTCCATCGAGATACTCCACGAGTCAAGGTCACCCGGACTAGAAAGGACGAGTCTCGCTCCATTCCCTAGAAGAGGGTCAGGTGAAATCTCTCGAGGATCCTGGCAGTCTTAGATAGGTCGGTGTTATAAAACGATGGAAATTTATTGGGCCAACGTGGTGCGATGGTGAATGGCGGAGATTCTCGTGAGTGCGGTGGGGCCACGCGATTTTCGTTCTGCTCCTTTTTCGTGGCCCCTCTGTCGGGCCTTGCAGGACCTGTACGAGGACTGGTCCGCGATCTACCGTAACCGCATTCCTCCTTACCTCACCTTGCTTCTCGTGCATCCCTCCTTACCTCGCTCAAGTCGCTTCGACTTGTTCGATCTTCCTTCTCTACTTGCCGTTTTGCTTCGCTTTCTCTCCCTTCGTCCTTTCCGATCCGTTTCCCCTTCGCCTTCCTCGTCGCTTTTATTCAAGCGTTTGCAATGTTACCTCTTTCTCTCTTCGTTGATCTTACCAACCCTTTTCTTTTTCTACCCTCACTCCTTCTCTGTTTCTCCTTCCTTCTCTTTTTCTTTCTCTTTCATTTCTTTTACCACCCAAACAAAAGAGTTCGAGTTCCGAAAAGTACACACGAAGGAACTTCCCCCGAGGTCTACACGGACTTGTTTTACTCGCAATTACACGGAGTTCCGAACTTGCACGGTGTTTACCCGGCCACGAAACCCGAAGGATGATGCGATGCTCTTCGCTCGACTGCATGCATGTTTACCCGGTTCGTTTGTGCTCCGTGTCGCGAGAAGAGGATGCACACAGGCTCCGTATCGGGAGGATACCTGCAAGATCATCTCGGTAGATCACCGGCATTGCCATCCCGACGTTGGAAAAGGTGTCCGGTGTCGGTGCACCTGAGAAAATTAGCGACTTTGCGTGCCAAACGAGCGATTATCTCGGTCTTGGCTTTTGCAATTTTCTCCACGATTTGACCACCTTTCGCTGAGGATATTTGTAGGTTTTGTTGGCGATTAAACGATTAAGGAAGAAATTTGCATTGAGTTGGCAATTAGTTGAATTTCTGGAATGTTAGGTTTAGTATTGTATTCTATGGTAGTTGGGTAATACTGGTTGAAATTGATGGATGCACAGTGTCTATAGTTGGAATCAATGAAGGAGAGTTTATCAATACCGGCATGCCGATTATTTGAGCAGAGTAATATATTAACTGCATAGATCATAAGCGATATTACTAATTGCAACTCCTCGGTAGTGCCGACTCTGCGATTAAGCAGCTCGTTAGACACTACGAGGAGGATATATGTAAATTTTCGATCGTTTAGGTTCTCTGCCACTTCCGGCAGCCCGCAGCTATTTACGAATGTATTTACGGTGCAAAACGTATCCTCATTTTATGGCTGTTCGTTAGGAAAACTTTAAATGATCTTTATGAATGCAGCAAAGGGCTTTGAAAAATAATGGGTGCGACTGCAATTAGATAACACTATGCTTTTTATTTGTACACCGTTTGAGTCGAGTGTAAAATGTTGTTTTTATCATGTGACAAGAAATCTACTTTCAGATAGAAATTATTCAAGTTATTGAACGTTAGAAAAAGAAGCTTTATTGAGATCAAATCAACGTTTTATCCGATCATCGTAACAAATTGGAATACCATTAACTCAAAAAGACAAGTTCCATCGTTTGATTAAACTGCGAATTTACATCTTCCTGGCATGTCTAATCCACATTGCGGCTTCTTTTTTACGTCATTCACCAACGTTTCGATAATATCTCTTGCCTCGTATCTTCGGCACAGATCAACCTAGCGTGCATTATAAATTGACGTCACGATACGAGAACGATCAAAATCATTGAGAAATGGTACTCGCGGCAAAAGAAGCCAACCAGTCACGCATTCCGGCTACACCTGTAGGCTCTACTTAATATATTTCCAACAATTTGCACGTAAAAAATATCTGTCAAATCTTACGCTAAATGCTAATTCTCCTCAAAACAATCTACCTCAATCTGACACGATATAAAGTCACGACAGAATTATCGACGTAAACATCCCGAAGTTCAAAATGGCGAAGCAGGCAATAACTAACAGAATTTATTACAACATTTATTTGTCACGTAGAGTCCAAACAAATGTACAAAGCCACCAAAATAAAATTTCCCGAGTTCTCTTCGAAGAGAAACGTAAGATATTAACACTAGAACTACCAAACCAGTCAAAATGACTGGTACACTATTTTTTCAAAAAATTTTCCAAGTTCGTACAAGAGCCATAGAACAAACATTCTGTGTCCATCACAAAAGTCATAAATAACTAAATTCAAAATCATCCTTTCTGTCACTCGATTTCTTCTTTTTCAAAGTATTTATTTAATATATTGAAATATGGACCTGTTATTTTGAAAGTGGTGCAAGTCCATTTTCTGTTGTTTCGAGAAAATTAAAGGTTAGCATATCTGCCAATTAAAAAATATTGGTTAATTATGACAAGTCTGGTAATGTTTCTATCAATTTATCAATATATAATTTGATTATACAAATTTCTTTTAGGCGAATTTAACTAAAACAATGTATATTTACGGGTTGCAAATGGACTTACACCGCTTTCATAATTAATCAATTGTAAGAATCATTTAATTTCAATTTTGAAAACTCAAATATCACGTAAAATATATTTCATATTAATCCAATTTGGTTTATAGGTAATAACAAGAAATAAAATAGAAATAGTATGTTTTATTTTGAACGTTAATTATATTTATATATTGTTAAACTCAGCATAAGATATTGGTATTATTTATTTATGCTCTTCTTGTAACAGTGTTTTGCAATTCTCAGTAACAATATCCTCAACTGATGAAGATTCTACCTCTATAACTGTTCTTTCCTTTTTACGTTTCATTTATTTTTCATAGTGGAATCATATTCATCCTCTGACACCTCAGATTACTCCTTTGTTTATACTCATGAGTATTACTTCTGCGTGTATTTATTTAAAATTAAAGAGAAATAAATATTTTTAATTGTCATAAAATAATATTATTGTAATATAATATTGATTTATTACTTCTTCTTACCTATATCACTATTTGTTTTTAATATGAACTTGAAATGAAATTATTCATGTTTAGAGGAAAATCAAGTAAGTAACCTTAAATTGTTAACTGTCGAAATGTTAAACGAAACAAATGTAGCCACCAGTGGTCACTGATCCCGCAACCTGTCTACGGAAATTGGACTTACACCACTTTCATAATCAATGTCTATGCAATTTCTTTTAGCGGTCAAATTAAATTGAACAAAACAATACCATTTTTTAAGATATTAAATATTAACTTGTAATAAATAAAAAGTTTACACTAAATTAAGCATAAATTGCGTGATATTTCATTTTTTTTTAAATGGGCTTACACCACTTTCAAAATAAACGGTCCATATGATAGATTTAACGCCGGTAGTTCTAATGTTAAGAATATTTGAAAGCAAGGAAATTCTCATCTCAAGGAGATTCTCTGGAGAATTTCCTAGCTACCTAAACTCAATGCAAAGTAAACCGGTAACGTCATACGCACGAGCTTGAGTAGCAACCATGAATTACGCGCTTTTTGATATCTTGGTTTGAGCGGTTTGAGTCGTAGCTCGACTCGGAACCGGTGAGCCGTCTGTCGGCCTCTCAGAAGGCCCGCGCGAGCGGCCCTTCGGGCCACTTTGCATAGCCGAGCCTCATCGGCTACGGCAGACCTCCCACAGCCCGACCGGCTCCTCACCATCGGGAATCTCTACCTTCTCTTCCTCCTCTTTCGCCTCCTTCCTCGGCAAGCCTGTCTCTTTTCGCTCTCTCGATTCCTCGAGCACAGACACGATCGCCGATTCTACGTTTTTGCTCTTGAAATCGGAGAGGAAAATGAAAAGGTGCGGGCAAGGTTCGCGCTAGACCGACGTTTGCGAATACCGAGCATTTGGAGTTGGCATATTGTATCATCGGGTTCGTTTTGTTAGGTGGATTTAAATTAGACGGGATGGATTTTTAGTAGAGATACGTTCTGTTCAACGTTACATAACGGATTGCTGAGACGTTCTTTTGTTAAAATTGTGGAGTGTAATAGCGATTTAGAGTTGTAGTGAAGTAGGCGGAAGTTTTCTGGAAACTAGTAGGGGGACTGAAAAGTAATGTCGATAAATTCAGACAAATAAATTTTTTTTTACAATAAATTCGGATAAATAATTTTCTTACATTTTTTTTTATTTGCAATGAATATTATCAACAACTTTTTTTCATTTAGTGCGCAAATTTTCAGTGTCGGATCGATGAGGATCAATTAGTTTTTGACCAAAACATCTCAAGAAATATTACTTTCCGGTCCCACTAGTGGCAGGTAGAAAGATTCAAGGGTGTATATTCTATTTGGTTTTTATACTATTTTCAATTGAAATAGGTAAATGGTAAATTTTTGTTGGAAGAATTTAGTGCTTAAATATGTCATATTAAGAAAAAATCATGAAGGGTTGACGAAGTTTCAGTGCGTGATAGATTTTATTTATGAGAGTTTTCTTTGATATTTGATAAGCTGTTAAAATTAACTGTCATATAAATCGCAATGTATTATTCAGGGCTAAAAAATAGAGTATCATCTGAAAAATAAAAGTGACGAAGCAAAATGAACATCGACTTGACAAACTCAAATTAATAATGATGTATCTTAATACTACCAAAGTATATTTCACCGCAAATCATGTTTCATCAAAGGTATAACTTCTGTCTTCCTAGAAATAAATAGAAAATCTTGCACCAATACGTCTCTTTTGTGAGTAAGAAAACTGAAGCAGATTTTTTGATATTTTCCGTCTGTCTCGGTACGGAAATAAAAGGACGTTATTACAAGCAAACGTAAGATTCCGTCTGTGGTACGGCACGTACAATTCGCATCGAAGTTCCATTGTTTTGCATCCGAACAAAGAATAGATTCCTAGCTGTAGATTTTCAATGACAGTGTCAGTTCCTGTCGGATGTTAAGATATTCATCGATTTCAATTTTCCTCGACGAAACGTTTTACTTTGCGCCGAGATTAAAAGTCGTGCTACCAATGAAAGAGGAAGTCGTTCCATTCTGTGCTCGTTTCCCTTCCTCTTTCCGTTGACGCAAGTGATAATTGGCTGGTACGAGTTGTTTCAGTGCATTCCACTGATTCGTGAGAAACAATTGAACGGGAAAAACGCTCGACTGAAAGGCTATTATTTCGTTGCAGTACTGCGGTATGCCTACTCAGGTGTGTAACTATTCCTAACAGATATATCCACCGGTATTTCCAGTCATATTTCTATTCTCTTGACCGAGCAACCTGTGCAGCCGGCCTTGACTCGTAACTCGCTCTCTTCTGGCGTCTGTAAAAAATACCACCGTCCAGCCCTCTTTTGCTAACAGCCGTGACGCGCTTAATGCTGTTCCTATGCGCATTTATCCAGACGAGAAGCTCGAGTTTAACTCCAACGTGCACGTAGTTACTACGTGACTGAATATTACTCGTGCTTTGCAAATCTCCTGTTCGCTTATCTTGATAATCTAGATGCCAGAACTTGCGTATTTTCTTCAGCTTATGAAATTATAGAGTGTGGATTCCGTTGAAAATTTTCTAGGACATATTACAAATATGTTTTTTTTTTTTTTTTATTTTAATTGTGGTGAAATGCAGGTGGAATGGAATGAAAATATTCTATTACATTTGGAACAATAAAACAGTGACGTTGAATCTCTTAAGCTTCACTTGACAGTAATGTTTTAGGTCAGCAAGAAAGTAATTTCGGTTTTTGATGAGAGCCATCGTTACGTTTGTTCTCAATGATTTCTGACAATGTTATGATTTTTTTCTTCTAACAATCGAAAGTTATGAAACTTTTGACTTGGCTTAGAAACAAACTGCGCTTTATTTTGTTTGCAATTGTTTGTTTAGGAGAATTTTAACATAGAGTGAAAAACGAACATTTCTGATATGTTTTACTTTTTTATTTTTTGCACAATCTAAGCTTGGTGGGGACGTGTTGTCACAGCCTCCATGTAGCCCTGGTCTGACACCATTAAATTACCATTTATTTTTTAACTTGCAAAACTTTTTGAATGGTAAAACTTTCAATGGCGATGATAGCCTAAAATTGCGTTGGGTTCAGTTTTTTGTTGATATAGGCCAGTATTTCTATAAAAACGGAATCACTAATTTGTCAAAACGATGGCAAAAGGTCATCGAAAAAATTCTTTGTTAAAAAAAATTAAGTACCATTTCACCCTACAAAACCGAAATTACTTTCTTGCCAACCCAATAAAATCAAATAAAATTGTAATGTAAAAGTAAAATAAAATTAACGAGATAAAATCATTTCTCTTTGCTAATTAATTGTTCCAAATATGTCTTGAATTTATATTTTAAAATTCAATTGCTCTAGTTTAATATCAAAGAATATACAATTTCAGTCAAAGTACATACTCTACGGTATGAATATCATAAATGAAATTTCCCACATGCAGCAATAAGTAAAAAAACTCTAAAACTGTCCCTTTATTTAAAATTGCAAAACCCGATCCTTGTCATCATCGTAAACCTATTCCAATAACTTCATCGTGAATTTCTAAACGGATTAACCACTTAATGTTTCTACGTTTTCCACGTTCGTGTTCGAACATCATAAGCCACTTCATAGGATTTTATCGTGAATTAACTTCATTTTGTTCCCGCTTTTCATTATATTCCCTCTGATATCCGCGAATGATTTCTTCGTTCATACAACGTACATTGTACCCTCTGTATTTATGTATGTACATCGGCTTCCGAGGTTACAGTCGATTAGTAAGAAATACTCCGTGGATGATTGTATCGAATCAGACTGGTTCAGAGCCCAGTATTTCGCTGCAGGCTCAACGTATACGCATCACTTTGTGTTTATATACTGTGGCATAAATGCCCGAAGCAGTCGTGCAATATTACCGCCTTCGCCTTAACGAACCGTTAGCAGAACTCTTAATACTGAAATCTTTCAGAAGCCAGTTATCACGCGTAAACTCGCATGAGTAATGGTTAATGAAATTCATTCGTAAATTCCAATCACTTTCGGTATATCTTGTAAATGTCGTGTTTATGGAGTTAACGCCTCGTGGCTGCATTCGGAAAATTTACACGATGATGGTGTTGAACGATTAAATTCGTTATTAACACGGTTTTCAGCAATACAGGTTTGTGAAATTTTGTATCACGTTGTGGCACGGGAAGGAGAGTTGTTTGGGTTCGATGTACGTAATTGCTTAACAATTAGACACAATTGTTAGTCAATTATGTAATAAAAAATTACGTATTATTAAGCAATTTCGAACATCTACTAATTTTAATAATATTGAAAGGTGATAAATGTAGTGGTAATTATGACATTGTTCTGAGCCGCTTAGGCTTCGTTTGGAGATAATTTTAACTTATGCTTTGACTGATGCATTGAGTTCTATACAGCAATACAACTGTTACTCCATCAAACGTATGAATTTTTAATTTTTTCTACAAAGTAGATGCTATATAAAATAATTGATACGTTCATTTTTTTAAATTTTTTACTCAAACCACTTTCACAATCAACGCCATAAATATAGAATTGTAAAAAGAATGCCTATGTAACGTAATTTAATTTCTCCATTGCGAAATATAACATTTATTCCAAGAGTCATTAAAGTACTGAATACTCAGACACTAAATAAAAACGAGAGCTTCGCCATGACATCGATAACACCAAATATTTAAATTAATACGAAATAACATGAAATAAGAAAATTGCATGAAAGGAGCTAAAATACAATGACGCTTCCACGCGTTTCTCATAACAAATTCAGTGCAACCAATACTATACCAGTCACGCGAAATTCCCATCCTGATTCGCCGTATTTTCCGTGAGTATGTCCGTAGTTAACGAGCGATTTCAACCGAAACCTATATCCCCTAGATTCATCTGCGATCCAAGGGAGAGATTCAATGGAGGCTTCTCGTGAAAAGCATCTACGACCCTATCGCGTGTCGGAACAATGCCGATTAACCCTTCGCGGTATTGTGAAAAACAAAACAAGAACAACAGGAAGGAACAACAAGGAGTACGCGATAATGGGCGCATTTTACGCCGACACGAAGGAACACACGGCATTGTCATAAACACGAGAAACTTGAATTGTTGCCCGAGGACCCAAAAAAAAATCCTCGGCAATTAAGCGCGTAAGGAAACTAATCGCGACAGAACGGTATTTTCTGGGGTTGATTGTTTGGCGACAATAATCTCCCACGAGCGGATCAAATGTAAGCGATAAAGGGTAGCTGTGTATTTATGAGTCAACCCTCGACGGGAATCGACAGGAAATATTTTTTACGATTGTTTTACCTCGAACGCATCCCCGTTGAAAGCAATTTAAATTGATTTGATTATTGGTGCACGCTGGGATATTAACTTTAATAACATATATACCTTTATCGTGTCCAGCATCGTTAATCTTATCGAGCTCTGTTTACAAATGTCAATTTGCACAATCGTAAATAGGAAGTTTGTTTGTAACTGTTTGATAGATAACATGGGGCGACGTAATTCACAGTTTTGATGTAGATGTGGCCTGAAAGTGATGGTTCACGAAAATAACCGGAAACGATAAATTAAAGCTCCCCGTTGTAAGGAGAATATGAAATATGTTCTTTGGATTGAACTATTATTTGTGATGTGGCATGTAACAATATACCAGTTTTATACAACGACCAAGCGTAATATAAAATTATATACATATTTAAACAAAATAATGCCTTGATTTTTCAAAAATTCAGATTTCCCCAAATTACCGATTTGTACAGTAAGTACTAACTATGAATACGGTATTCTCTTTGAACACTGCATAACAAGGAAAAAATGATAATATTTAATAATTTCGATTGAAATCAAGGAGAAACAAAAATTCTGATAAAATGAAATTTCACAAAACAATTCTTAATTGAATCATATTAAATAAGCGGTTCTATAAACATAAACTTGTCAGATAAATCTATGCTATTTATGATTAAAATCTGAAAATATATATGTATCATTGTAAGTCTCAAGGCATTCCGTTGATTAGCGTATTGCAAAAACTGAGAATATACGAGGCATAGAATGTTGAATATCGAAAATTCTTAATGTTACAGCGGAATCGGACATTTGCACGTTCGCGACCAGGACGGAGCATTTTCACATCGTTAATAAACCATCAACGGCGCTGTTCACGTCGAACACGAGACCGAAAGCCCTGAGGGAATTATACGAGGCCGCTGCCATAGTCGCTGTCAGAAGTTTGGATAGCCTGAGAAGGGATGGCAGCTCCATGGATATGTTCCTCTGTACTCCCGTCCTTGGCAAGAGAAGGCGAGACCAAAGTCTCGACATCGAATCGAGGATCGTAAGTGTAGCCTCGTTTCTGTAAAAGTATCGCGATCCTTCGGGAATTACGAATTAAAGGTTTATTGTGCACAGCTATTATTCGTTCGCCACCATAAGACACGACCACTTAATTGTTGCAGTGTACAAATATGTGAGAATACGAACAACTGAAGTACTATTTTGCATTTTAAAGTAATTTAACATTAGATCTATCGATGATTAATTTAATATATTTAACACTAGAACTACCAAACCAGTCAAAATGACTGGTACACAATTTTTCCCAAAAATTCTCCAAGTTCATAGAAGACCCATGGAACAAAAATTCTACATCCATCACAAAAGACATAAATCACCGAAATGATCATTCTTTCCGCCACTCAATTCCTCCTTTTTTTAAAGTACTTAATTAATATATTGAAATATGATAGATTTAACGCCGGTAGTTCTAGTGTTAAATTGTTGTCAAATAAATATGCTCCAAACAAATAAATAGAGGGAACAAGAGACTTGGACGATTCAATCGCTCATAGCCTTCAAGATAGGCGTAGAATAATAAAAAAGAAGCAGTGTTACAAATTTCAGGAAAAGTTTCTAAAAATTCAGGGCAGGTGATTTCGACCACCTTGGTAGATCTGGTATTACATTGCTTATCAATCTTAGCTTCATATCTCTTATTTTGAATATAATTTATTATGAATAAAATAATTAACATGTTGAACGCCACTGATGTTTCAGTCATTTTAACATTTCTATTGAAATATCGATTTTACTATTAAAATCCCATGTTTACAAAGGAAAAACTTTGAAGCCACAAGTGGATTTAAATTCAGCGGAATTTTATCTTTTGAACGCCAGTATTCAAATACTGAATGTGACAGAAAATTCGTAAATATTACAGTTTCAAAGTCAAATGAAATTTTATTGAATTTAATAGCGCCGGTCACCAGTGGCCCCCATGGCAGTCAACGTATTAATAAAAAAATAGAATAAATAAACAATAAAATAATTTTGAGCGATAAGTGAAACATAAGGAACTTAAAATTTGCGATAATTACATTCCCAACTTTCTATTCAATTTCTAAAATATTTCCCTCCACATTTATTTTTTAAACATCCAGGATACGTTGAGAAGTATGTCCCCGAGTAGAAAAGTCCAGCCTAAAAAGAAACTTCAAATCCTAGATTCTTTTGATTTCTCATTTGCCGCTTAATTATGTATACCATTTTGAACCTCAAAATCCTCAACTAGTGTGTCTACGCGCCTCAAAGTCCTGTAAATATGATTTTTAGGAGTTATATAGACTGATCAGGTAAAGTTTTTATTCCAATTTAATCTGACATCCCCTAAAAATATTTCAGAAGTTCCAAGTCCGTCGACTCATATTCTAAAAATAGGGCTTCCAGGAGCAAGTAGGAATTTAATTATCATTTTATTCCATATAAATTCTAAATCACCTAAATCACTCCAATTCCAATCCAATTCTAAAACTCCTCATTATAGAGTGTATGGCTTAATATTGGGCTTAGATTAATTTTCTAAATAAGAATGCTGAGGATTATTTTGGGCTGTATGAAGCCTAAATTGATCATAAACTAGGCAAAACTGGCAGAAATGAACAAGTTTAGGGCGATTGTGGAATTAAAATTTGCATTCTTTTATATTAGGGGAACCGAAAAGTAATCAACATTTTTTTGCTTGCAAAAAACGTTTATTTATTAAAGAAATCTTAAATACTAATCAACAAAATAATTTCCATAATTTTCTAACACTTTTTGCCAGCGTAAAGGTAGTCCGATTGCCTTTTTGAAAAAGTCCTTCCATTTTTTTGTTGAAAAACGTTTCCACTTAAGTACTTTTTCACTTCTCCAATTTTGATTACTTTTCGGTATATATTTTTCCATATTCAGCCTAAATATCCTAAGTTATTTGGTAATTTAGGAGGATTTTGGGTCAGTATTATTAATCAATTCTTAATCTCAATCAAAGTACATACATGCCCCTGCAAAATACAAATTCCTCTCAAAAGTTGTAACAATACCACTACGCTTGACATCTATTAAACCTCTGCGCGGAAGCTTCTGAAATATCGTTCACAATGCAACCATGCACCTGCGTGAATCACGAAGAACCGTAAGGTAGCTGCAAAGGATTAGATTTAGCTAGACCGCGAGGGTTTCGTATCTGTGGGACTCGGTACATAATCCCGTTGGTATGGCCGACCTACGATAGGACTGCCCCGCATAAACAGGTTGAATGGGAGATGTCATGGGAAGCTAGGGAGATTCATTAAGTCCTACACGGTGGTCCCTGTCGAGAGCATGAACTGCTCTATAATGATACGTATCGTTCTTGCATTTTCGTTTCGTTAATGCCTCGTTCTGTTAATAACGCACGACCGATATGACTCACACGATTGGCTGTGATTTATTTTTATTGCGGATGTACTTTTATTCGAGGGATTGAATCCCTGTTTTGATCCTTTTCGTAATTGTTATTATCGATTATATCGGCGAAAGAATTATGGGCTACTGAAATTGTATACCATTTATTTTATTGGTTCCAGTTTAAGCGACAGTCACCGTTTAATTGTTGAAATTATTAAATCTTACTGTATCAAAAGTTTTATTGCAAATTCGGTAGCTAATTTGACATAAATATTGTTGTCTTTTAGAAATATAGATTTCTTTATTAGATTTATTATAGATATTGGTGCTAACATTCACGTTATTCAAAAAGTAATATTACAGAAAGGAATTCTTACTTTATTCATTTCATAATAATATTTATAGTTTCTTTACATGAATTTTATGTTCTATATGTTATGGAATCTGAGATTGTTCTTTGATTTCTACGTATAGAACGTAGAAATTGATTGCGCAATTACAACCCTTAAGGACCAACCTTCTTCAGGGCAAAAATTCGTATTCCAATGGATGAAATAAAAGCAAATGAGTAATTTCAAAATAGCTGCAGACATCTTTAGAGGTACAACGTATGTTCTACGATGGCTTACAGGAAATTAAACGTAACGACAGTAGAATGTAAAAAGTCTGGCAGCATTACTACCAGTTAGAGAAGAGCCGCTGGCACGTGTTTGACAGCGTTGCAACCGGTTGGAGTAATGAGAAACAATAATTCATTCGGCAAATAACAAAAGTATTTCAGTATTAAATACATCATGCATTCTATTGACATAATTTATATGCCTGTTCCAATAAAAATGCCTTACAAGATCGACGCTATAAATTTTAAGAAACAGACACCAAACACCCTTCGTTATATTATTCCACAAAAACGTTTACAAAATAAGCACGATATCACTTTAGGCATTTAAGTATTTTATTTCCTTCATATTCACCCTATTTTCATTGCAAGCAAAAAATCATCAATTACTTAATTGACGAATATTGCAAAATGAAATTGTAATAGCAACGTGCATTGATTTCTCAAAGACTACCCCAGCAAGCAGATCCCTAACAATAAATTTGCTACTCGAATTACAACCCACCATCCCGCCATATTACTGCCATAACCATTAACAGTGGGCTATTATCGAAAGTCAATCAATCCCCTTGTTCCAAAGACTTCCAAGCTAGAATTTCGGTACTCCCTCTCTGATCCATTTCCTAATCTCCTTCCTACTATTCGATAAAATATCTTACGACGTTGACAAACAAACATGAGTCAGAATCGAAGTTCTTCTGTGCATTACAGAGGAAATGAAGACTGGACCAAGTTTCATCCATTTGTCGAAATTCTTTCTTTATCACTGTCAATTTTTCTCAGTCAACAAGAATTCTTAGGTATTCTTTACCTCTTCTACTTGCGTCTTCGTAATCGATGTACTTTAATACATCATAATTTAGATTCCTCCATGTAACGTAAATAAGCGTGACGAACACGCGACTCGTTTCCGTTCCATGACGATTTAAGAATACACCATAAGTTTGCAGGATGGTGCTTAAAAAAACTCAGCTTGACTTGCCAGCGGACTTTCGAAGGAGAAGAGAAAGTTTATCACTTCGCGCGTGGTAATTCCTTTCTCAAATTGATAAGACGACACGCGAATAAATGATAAACGATGACCCGAATATTTCGCACCACGAAAAGTCGAGGAAATCGTTATCGGTGTTATATTGAAGATAAACGACTGATCAAAGAATTCATTAACTGTGTAAGAGTGGAGCGTCCTTGAAGAATCCTTGATAATTTCCAAGCAGAATTTTAATATAATCCAATCAGTTTTATCGGTTGATGCGAAGCGTGAAGAGACTACGTCAAAGATTTATCGAACACCCGATGGATGAGTCGTTTTAGAGGCGATGCAAGCAGCTTGTCTGTCGGTTACATATCTTCTTAGAAAAGGAACTTCTGCGGTGGTGGTCCTGCCGACTTCTTCGCATCCTTCTGCTTACCTGCTTCGTCAATAGAGTCCAAAGTATCGAATCTCCATTGATCGAATATTGCAAAGACCATTCTCGATTTCTACCTACTGATATGGAGGATCAAACGATACCTGAATGAATTCGATTCTTTTATGAATGATAAATACTTCTTATCAACACTAGATTTGCCAAGCCAGACAAAATGACTGGTACACAATTTTTTCCAAAAATTTTACGGGTTTATAAGAGAGCCGTAGAATAAATATTCTTCGTCCATCGTATAAAATATAAATTACCGAATCTATCATCTTTTCCATGTCTTAACCCCTTAACGTGTACGCTCGAGTTAATTCGAGCGTGCTAAACAGGCCAAACTGTGCACACTCGAGATAATTCGAACGACGTTGTATTTAAAATGAAATAAAAATTTTTGGTTAATTTTGTATTTTTTTGCCAAGACAATGTTCTAAAGTATGTTTTTTTACATAAAATAATTTGATCTTTTACGGCCAGGTTTCAAAAAAACTGTGCGTTAAGGAGTTAATTTTCCTTGCTTTAAGGTGCATATTTAAATATAATAGATTTCACGCTGGTACACCTAGTGTTAATGAAAGTGTCTATTAACACCTTTCCTATGATCTGTTATTGGTTTTCATAAATAAAAAAGATTTATGTAACACCATCAGTGTTAATATGAATATCTTGGGATATCGTGCATAGTAGAACATGGTTACCTGTACTTTTGTCATGCGTGTCTGTTAATGACTAAATACGTTAGACGATACACGTTTTCATTAATAACGATTTCATTCCCTACATTACGTATTACTTGATGTAATAAAACTCATTAGTGGTCCGAAAGTTAATAGTTCTAAAAGCACGCAAAAGTATCATTGATCGGTAACACCTGGTCTATTCAACAAGATGAGTCATTAGATAAAAGCATAAGCTAGCATTAGATTTCCTTTTTCTCCGACACCCAACCATTTACCTTTTCACACATCCTACGTTTAAATTAGAAAGGAAAAATCGAACAATATTATCAAATAAATCAAAGTCTCATCGTAGTATCACTTATCATTCCTTCAACAAATCATTTTTTAAATGTATCAAGCTACAAAATAGTCATTCCCTCTAATTTCCATCCTTACTCCCTAATCCTAAATTACATATATCTATAAACGATAATTACCCGAGTCCAAAAGCCCAAAATCCTCCTAAATTACCAAATAACTTAGGATATTTAGGCTGAATATGGAAAAATATGTTACATATAAAAGAATGCAAATTTTAATTCCACAATCGCCCTACACTTGTTACTTTTTGCCACTTTTACCTAGTTTAGGAGCAATTTAGGCTTCATACAGCCCAAAATAATCCTCAGCATTCTATTGTAGAATGAGGAGCTTTAGAATTGGATTGGAATTGGAGTGGAATGATCGAGGTCTAAAAAAATTCTCGATATACTAAAAATTAATTTGGTTTAGGAGATTTAGAATTTATATGGAATAAAATGATAATTTAATTCCAACTTGCTCCTGAAAGCCCTATTTTTAGAATATGAGTCAACAGACTTGGAACTTCTGAAATATTTTTAGGGGTGTCAGATTAAATTGGAATAAAAATTTTACCTGATCAGTCCATATAACTCCTAAAAATCATATTTACAGGACTTTGAGGCGCGTAGACACACTAGTTGAGGATTTTGAGGTTCAAAATGGTATACATAATTAAGCGGCAAATGAGAGATCAAAAGAATCTAGGATTTGAAGTTTCTCTTTAGGCTGAACTTTTCGACTCGGGTAAGGACCTAAAGGTTTCGCATTTAACTTCTCACTTTCCCGCGCCTTCTCCAATCTGGTCCACATATATAGACAGTTATAAGTCTCAAAATGGCGATCCATTTTCACGTTATTCATAACGAGAGTACCGCATAGAAAGGGACCAGTCTGTAACACAATCCGTTCCGTATTCTGTGCGTGAAACCCGCTTGGTCATGAGGTGACATCCGACAATGGTTGGTGCCCACGCAGTGCCGTAGTGCGTAAAACACGTCGGTTGCGTTTTCGCCGCAGCATCAAGTTTCTTGGAAACAGAAGCAATGTAGTAGTAATAGTAGTAGTAGTCATGTAGTATATCCCTTCTATACCGTTGTTCGGATAGAATCGAAGAAGGAAGTCTGTTCAGACTTTATTTTACGTATAATTTGCTATTACAGCCAGCCGCTATCGAGGATCTACGACGATGGACATCCTCGGAGGCACTCGGCGACGTTACTGTACCGCCGGACTGCATGTCCAGGATTCTAGGAGATACGACGGACGACGATGCCGTCGATCACAAGCTTCCCAGTCCCGAGGAACAGGTTCAAGCTATTGCTCTAAAGTAAGAGAACTCTTTATATCGTGGTAAAGATAATCGATACCAGCATGTAAAGCTTCATTGGATTGTTTCAATATGGAATGTTAAGTCGTGTTACGAAATTATGGAGTGGTAGATTCGTTGAATGTATATTAACTCCTTGCCTTACGATTTCTTTTGTGACCGAAAGCGCTATAACTCACAAGGAGAATGCATGGCTGTCGGGTTATCGATTTTATTGACATTTTACATAGGTACTTGTAGAGTAAGTCGTCCTGATTAAGAATATACCGATTATAGGGACAGACGGTCAATAGTTTTTAAGATATTTATCTTAATAGTTGTCACTGTGACAGAACAGCTCTTAACACTAGAACTACCGGCGTGAAATCTACTGCAGGGTGTCTCACAAGGAGAACGCAAGGCCTTCGGGTCACCGATTTTATTGAAATTTTATATACTTGTAGAGTAAGTTGTTCTGATTAAGAATATACCCTATTAAAGGGGCAGATGGTCAATAGATTTTAAAATATTTATAATTAAAGTTTAATTTTTAGTATAAAAATAAAATAGTTAATTAAAGTTTCAGATATAAATTAGATATTTAAAAAATGTTAAGAAAATATTCAGGAGATATAAAATAAATGTTTAAAAAATATTAAGAAAACATTCAGGACATATAAAATAAATGTTTAGAAAATATTAAGAAAACATTCAGGAGATATAATATAAATGTTTAGAAAATATTAAGAAAAAATTCAGGAGCTATAAAATAGATATTTAAAAAATGTTGTCATTTGCTATTAATTGAATGCACAAATTTTCATACCTATGTTAAAATACATATCGTTTGTAAGAGGGCTATTTACAGAAAGAGAAATTTTCGAAAATGATAAACCAAGTCTACTTTCCAAACGACATAAAATTGAAAGTGCAAGTGCTTGCCTAACAGTATTACGTTTATTTGATAGGCCAAGTTACGGGTTTCCAATAATTGAAAATATTAAATGTAAAGTCGCTTGAAAATTCAATATGCATATTTACATCAAAACATACGTAACACTAACATGTAAATGTTTCAAAAAAAAATTCTTTAATTTTTCATGGCAAGACACGAACACCAGTTTTTTCTGCGCAAACCCTGCACGTTGTCACTGTGCCAAAATAACTCTTAAAGTTGGATTTTACAGGACTTTATAAGAATTCCAATGAAACGTTAATTACAAATATCTTAAAAACTATTGACCGTGTGCCCCTACAATAGGGTATATTCTTAATCAGAACGACTTACTCTACAAATATATGAAATTTCAATAAAATCGGTGACCCCAAGACCTTGCGTTCTCCTTGTCAGCCGATTTTGAGGATTTCACTTATTGTTAGTGAAAAATGTTTCATAGGAAAGTTAAATGGTATCGAGTGGGCTGTAGTCTAGTGTCATTAGTTTTTCCGTAGGTGGACGCGTCAAGGATATATGAAGGTCAACTTTGCTTTTTTCAATAGAATGAGGTACTTTTTTTATGCATCAAGCGATGTAGCTAGACATTCTCACTCTCTAAAAATTTCAAAAAAATTAATGACCCGGAGTCCTTGCGTCCTTTTTATCAGAATTAATTGTTGGGATAATAATCTATCACTGGTTTCCGATATACCGATATAAGTTAACGCAATATTAATAGCATAGGACTAATTTCAACGTCTCCTGACCTACTGATATTTTCAATTTATTTATTTATCAATATTATTTATTTACAATAATTTCATCATTTACCTCATAACGTGTGCTACACGTCATTGTAAGGCAAGGGGTTAAGGATCTCTAGGAAGTGTAAAGGGATCTTTTATATGTGAAATTGTTCACGTTGAAGTATCGACGTAGGGGGATTAAAGAATTTCCTGTTTCAGTTTATATTTCATTAAATTATGTAATAATGGGATGTCTCTTCCACTGTAGATTCCCAGCGGAAATTGTGGCAGTGGACATCAGCGGAAGAGGGTTCGAGAGAATGTCGATGCGAAGACGGTCTTTGCTTTCCGGTCCGGAAAGTCAGGAAACAGCTGTGAAGAGAAGATCACGCCCTCGTAGGCCTAGGGGTAAGAGACGAAATACGATCGCTGGTACCGATCAAAAGGAAATTCGTCAAGCTATCGGAGGGTGAGTTATTGTTTATACCAAGATATTTTACATTTTGTACAATGAAAAGTCTATAACCATGAAGAACTTTGAAAACTATATTTTTTATTTTCAGAGAAACACCTGGCGAAGAACAGGAAGAATCGATACCAAATATTAGTTCGAGAGCTCATCGATCAGCGAGCACAGACATTCTCGGATCGTCGAAGAAGGAATCACCGACGGAAAAGAAGTCTCATTTCAATACATTGAAAGCATGGGGTATGTCCAGGTTGAAACTGATCAGCCCGAAGTCCAGTCAGCCGCAACAGGAGCAACAGGAATCGAGCACGTCGACTACAGAAAGGTCAGGGCAGGATCAAGGTCAGTCAAGAACACCGGAAGAAACGAATATTTACGAGATGGTAACAAGCAGGCGCAGGAAGGATAAATCTCACGAGAGGAAGCCGAGTTCGTCGAGTTCGAGCGGAAAGAGTACTTCGAGCATACCGGTCTCCGTTCCGAGTACGGAAAGACAACCGAGCGTGAAATTGCGCGAAAGCGCAGCCCAAAGGAGAGAAAGACGAAAAGGAAACAGCCGTGACGACGCGCCTCATTCGAGTTCTGGAAATTGGAGTGCATCATCGGAAAGTGGAAGGGCGAGTATCGGAAGCGAAACTACAACGACCACACATCAACCGAGGTACAAATGGATGATAAGTTCAGAAATATCATCTAATGCGTTTGTAATTACGACCGGTGTTAGACCACCGGAAGCACCGTAGTTACGCTACAATTTAGAGTGTTTTTTTTATTCGCTATCACACAAACATCAATTTTAAAATAACCGTTATAAGTAGATTAACGATCTGAGGATAGATTTTAATCAGTTTAATATATGTAAGAATTTTTATGCGAGACATTAACAATGAAATATTACGAACCGCAGATCCACGACGACAGCTTCTATCGGGACATCATCCACTTCTTTGAGTCACGTGAGACGATTTAAGGGACGAGATACCTCGGCCTCATCCTCCGTAACGTCCGAGGGCACATTAACCCCGGATATCATACAAGATATCGCGGTAGTGCCCTTTTCCGACGACGGTGAAACATCGTCTGTGTATTCCTGCGATACGGAGGGATACTACACGTCATTCCACGTGGATTCCGGTTTAAAAACTTTAAGAGAAGAGGAACCTGTTCCTCAAAGTCCTCTTACAAGGTCCAACGACGTTAGCTCTGATCCTACCTCACCGATCGTTGAAAATGAGTATGAACTTTTCGGAAGGGGTTCCACTTCGACGACCACAAGTTCCGCCGGTACAGTATGTACCGCATTAATGGCACCACCGCCACCGGAAAGAAAATCTAGCCTCACTGTGGTTGCGATGGTAAGAATCTATCTAGTACCATAATACTAGAGGTATTAACCCCTTAGCCTACAATAACGAGTGACACTAGTGCCGCGGTAAATGAAATAGGAAATTTCCAAATTTCATAAAACCAATAAAATTGAAAATATCAATGAGACAAAAACACGGTAAAATTATTTCTATAACATCAATATTACGTTAAATTATACGATATATAGATATAGAATCACTGACAGTTTCTTGTTTTAGTAATTTGATACTAAATTTTTGTTGAGGAAGTCACAAAAGAAGTTGCAAGGGGTTAAACTCTTGTCTGAGGGACCAAGGTAATTTAGTTTTCTCGATATAAGGTATCTAAAATGGAATATTATTTGCCTTAGGTTCACGGACAAAACCAAAATGGCGGTGAGTCACCAGACAGCGGACACAACACGTCCTCATCGCCCGTTGAATCAGCTTCGAGTCCAGCTTGCACCGGAAGATCGTGCTCCGAGTTTGAATACTCGGAATCCAGTGATCTCGAAGGCTGCGAAAGAATCGAGAGAATTCGCTCGAAAACGGCTATAAATACCAACCGCATACCGTCCATGTGTGTAATTACACCGTCAGGCTCGGATGATGAGCAGGCGATGGAGGGAGAAAAAACTATCAAGAAAAACGAAACAAGAAAGTCCGATATTCAAGCTGGTGGATCTGTTCTTATGTCCGCAACAGTTGGAACGTCCAAAATGGAAGTGATCAATGGCCAAGATAGAAACCTTTATGCAACCGTACAAGTTTTACCATCTCCTACCAATGAGCAACCTGCCGCTGGTCAATCGTCCAACAAAATTAGCCCGCTTAGTGGAGTTTTAGGCAAACTTCGTGGCGTACTTCCGGGCAGGAAGCATCTGTCGAAGAATGCAGTACACGATCAAGGAAACGCTGACTCCGGCGACTATGTCACTATAGCCGACGTGAGGAACAACAACGATAAACGACAGGAATCGCCAACGACTTCGAGCGCGTCTTCCGTTCAACCCCCGGTTACGTACGCCAATTCTGATATCTTTAAGAAAGACGCTGAGTATGTAAGCCTAAGCGAATTGCCTAAGAAACCGGACTCTTCCTTGGAAAGGAAGAGACAAGGTGCGAGAGTCACTCTAGATTCGGAGGGTAAAGTGGTTTACTCATCCGACAGCCTGAAGAGAAGAAAGGGCGCTCATACGACATTTAATCCTGGTGAGGATCTTTGATCTTCTGTAATTTATTTGAAAAGTATTCTACGATTTTAACAGAAAAAAATTTGAATAATGAAAAACACTACTTAATAAGTAAAAATACTAAATAATTACTAAAAATACTTCATAAAACTATCATCGCTCTCTGAAAGTATGTATCTCTTTGTAAAACGTAAATCAAACCTTTCTTAAAAGTTCTTTAATTCTTCTTTAATTCAAACTATAATCCTAAATTATTTAATAAATTCTTTATCTCAACACTTAGCCGACCATCGAGGATAACAAACTGCACGCGATAAACCGCGCGCATTTCAGCAGTAAGGCGAATTCGTAAGACAGCTATCCTAAGTAGCTATAGGAGATCTCCTCGATCGGTCATCAACTGTATTTCTTTGAAACGGGCAGATCTCCCCATTCGGTCGGCTAAGTGTTCACCCTTTGCCGTCAGCATATTGAATAAATTAATTTTGAATATTTTATTTACAAAAAGTAGTATTATTGGTGATAAATAAAACAAAAAATTATTACAAACAAAATAAAATGTGGTATCCTACTATTACTATGGTATGTACGATATACCACAAAGCAAATTTAATCCTTTCGCTACGGAGTACTTTTCCGCAAGCTCGCTAACACGAGAGGAAACAATTCCGCCACGGACGAATAACTTTTAATGACTAATGACGTAATATAAATAATTAATTCTTCATCGAAGTTACAACGCATGTAATACAGAAAAAATAAGAACTAAATTAAAAAATATTTAATTATAAGATATGACCTTATTATTAATTCTTCGGATGAAACTTTGTCGGGTGACTATAATAACCGGTAGTATCGAAAGGGTTAAAATATATATGAGAAAACGTGGCAATTATGCTATACCACTAAACCTGAAAGGGTTAACAAGCAATAACATATATAGTTCTAACTGTGTCCACATGTGTTTAATTCCAGGACCTTTCGTAAGAGAAGGACCATCACCGAGTCCATCGCCATTGTTACATCGTGCAACACCTCATATCCGGGCGGTTTCCAAGACTAGCGACGCAGTGGATGGTCCGAGTAAATCTACTCCTCCAACGTCACCACAGCTTGGAAAATTGATCATCAGAGCTGCAAGGAGTCCCGAACGAGCAGCTAGTCCCGATTACGTGAGAACCCCGTCGACCGTGGTAGGTCCGACGAGTCCAACGAGTCCTCACAGACAAGTTCGCGGAGCTTACGTCAACGTACAGGACGACGAAGGTAAGACGGCTTCTGGCACGAGCACTGACGAACGCGATTGCACTAGCTGCATAGGTAGATTAGAAGCACCATGTACATCTGCGATTGTTTCCCGCACTAAAGACGATGTCAAGGCATCTTCGATCAGCACCAGAAGTCCGTTGCTTTCGAGCACAAACGCTTGCCGTACAACAGCTGGGACAGTAGCACTTGGTGCGTCTAACAAACCCGTAGATAACAATAAATCTAAATTCTGGCCTAAAACATACAACGATAGGTCGAAAGATCGAATCGCATGCGACGAGAATCATCCGCCGCATCTATATGAGAAAGTCCTTGAAATTCAGAATAACCGACAGGTCGTTTCCGGTAAAAACGATGAGATTGTAGATGTGAAATCTACGAATTTGCGACTCGATTTTGAAAAATCGGGACTCTGCCCGAAGAATTTGAAACCTACGGGTAATACACCGAAATTAGGTAGGAAATTGTTAGTATCTGATCTCGATACTCCGAGTTTTTGTAGAAAAGTTATAAGTACGGAGTATCAATGCGAAGATTCGGGTAGAGTAGGTAGTAGAGATGACTATGGGAAGAATAGAGAGAAATTATTACCCTCTGGGACACCATTGACCGATTGTAGTTCATCAGACGTTGCGGGTAGGGTTGTTGAAAGTGCTGATAGCGCAGAGAACACATCGGATAATCATTCCATGGAAAAAACTGATTCTTCGAGAAACGATAGAGCAGACCGTAAAGTGAAGAGAAGCGAGAGTTATCGGATGGCAAATAGTCCAATAATGTTTATTAAAAAATTCTCTGGTAACACTGAAAAGACCGGCAAAATTTGTCGAACACCTTCGGAGGAGCTTCAGGAAGAGTTATTGAAGGAAAGAATCAATTATCCGGAGACGGTTTCCAGTCCAGAACCTCCAATCGACAATAGTATAAATTTTAATCTGAATGTGAAAAAAAGTATTCCTATTTCAATGCCGACCAGTCCTCGACCTAGAGCCACGAATATCGAGACTGCTAGAGTACTTAAATATTCTAGCACAGACACTGAAATTTGGTAAATGGTACAGCATTTTGTAAAGTTTAACGCGCCAGAATTTCAGAAAAAATTTCAAACGTATAAAATTATTAGGTTTCCATAAACAATTCTTTTTACGAATTTGTGCAATTTATTTTTTTCTATAGAGATTTTAAAAGTATTAGTTGATGATACGGACTCCACCTGAAACGGCAGATCTTAGACGAAATAAGTATAGTAGTTAAAGCCAAAAGAATACAAAAGAAAAATATTAGTTTGGAGCAACACTTCTTGAGTGAAAGTAAAAAGGATGAATTTCAATTTCTCTCAATGCAATAATTTATCTTTGCTCTCCTCCTACGTCTTATGCATACGATAAACGTGAATACACGTAATACGAATCGTGATTAATTTCATGATTTCGCAACTGTGATATGAATAATTTCATGAAATGCCCTATATTTGTGGTATCGTGCAGTAGAAAATGATAAATCCAATAAAAACACTGATTCCAGCTAATTCTCCGCGTGAAAAAATAAATTAAGAGACATAAATGGCTTCGTTTATCGCTTACGCATTGTTCGTTTTCGCGATAATTTGCAAACCTATTTCAAGTACCCTATAAAACCGGCGCATACTGAATCATTTTGCGCATTATGGTATGCTGGAAAATAATAAGTTAAAAAAACTCTGCTTAAACGATAAAAGTGAGCAAAATTTTCTCGTTTTCCAAAATAAAAAACATTCTCGAACTTCGAAATCACCATAAATAGAAAATTAAAATATACACTCTAGGAAAAGGTTCGACAAAACGACAATAAATATTATTATCTCTCTTAATTATACATGTTACTGTATCATCGTACATTTTTTTTATCTCTAATCAGCCACGTGATTCGCGAAGTAATCTGTAATTTTCTAACCCAAACGTATAACGTCATGTCAGAAAATAGATCGATCGCGTAAGATCTCATCAAGGACCTTAACTATAATTAAACCGACAAAAACCGTATGCAGCGAGACTTTTAGCATTAGATTTATCGATGCATAGACATTATATAAAAGAGTAATATAAATAATGGACAAATGTCACTCGTTCAAATTGATGAGGGCAAACGACAAACGAACCGTTCGACGGTCACGATAACGATATGTAATAATCTTTTTCCGCGTTAACAATGATACCATAGAAACATATTCCTCGTGTTTTCCCTATATGCCGAGTTGTTTGATTTTGCCAGCTGCAGAGACGCCTGCCGAACCCCATATATGTATAATGTCGCAAAACGATAAGTGCAAATCCCCTTGTCGCTCCTTGTATAGCGTGGAATATTTTAGAGTTCAATAGTTTCGATGATAAGCTGGACGATACAACCCCATCGAGGAATGCCTTTCGCAAGGTTAATAGATAACATGACGTCATAATTTCTCTAATTCCTCCTATTATCACGTTTTTCATTTTTCCCCTTGTACAAATCACGGACTGCGCAACAGCGCAATAAGTGCATTTCTTTGCATCGTCACGTGCATTTCCATTACACTATCGTATACTGTCCGCCTCTTGGGATAAAATTAGAAAGAAAAAATAGAAAACTCTATCTTGCTGACCGCGGAACCTTGTGCATTTGAAATCATCATTTTTATGAAAGTTTGTGGGACTGTACAGTCGAAATGGGACAACAATGTAATTTATTTCTATACATACACTTTCTATGATTTCGAAAGTCTACGTTGATGCAAGGGCGGATTATTTGTCTTATATGTTTACACAGTAATAGAGAAAATTGTGGGCAAGAAATATTTATTTCTGTAATAATGGCAACGAATATTGGTAAACAGAAGTTTCCATCGCAGATTAATAAGTGTAAAAATTGTAAATAATTTTTAAGAATTCAGTCAACACAATTACACAGCTACTGTTATCGCTTGAAATATTTTTCAGAATTTGTTACAATTTCAAAATGGTGCATGAAGAATGGGAAGAGTTAGTTTAAATTTAAGGGTAGATTTCACCCCTTTAAGCATTAGTAAAAATAAAATATACTGTAATCAATTCCCGCGATAAGTAGCTCAAATGCATACTCTTACTCTTTCACGTGCAATTCTTCATCGGCAATCTGCAACAATTAAGAAGGTTGTACTCCTGAATTCCTTGAATGACTCAGCCGCATCCTTAGCGTTACTCCGTTGGGAGGGAAATTGTGGGAAATTATCAGCCGAAGAGAGTAAATAGGAAATCTTCCGCTTTAGCGAATTGCGTGTAATAAAGTGAGTAGCGGGGGCTAAGTACGATAAGCTGGAAAACTCCAGGGAGCCCCCAATGAAGTCTCACTTTGTTAGCCCTTATCAACATCATTAGCCGCTGGCTCAATAACCAACAGAGTTGCATCAGACGTGATGTTTATCCCAACTGATAATACCAAATCCAGATAAACAAAATTCCCTCCTTCGCAGCGAGGATTGAAATACTTTCGAGCGAATGCCGGGGCCTTCAGTTCACATTGGTCCGGTCGCGTTTGCAGCCATTTCTTTAGATTTTCCGAAGTGACTCTTTCTAATTTTCTCGCTCTCATTATTTCAACTTTATTATTTTCCTTTCAACCCTTATACCATTCTTTGTACGAACAAATGTCAAATTACACTCAAGGGTTAAATGTTACAATTTCAAAATATCTTCTTACATACTTGTTCGATGTTTAACTATTCGAATTACAAAAGCAACCACTCTATTATTTCGTGCAGCGGAAATGCAGAAATATTGTTTCCAAGTGCACTCCCTCGGCTCATTCGTGGCTTATCAATGAAAGCGCCATTCGAATTCCTAGACAACCATAGAGATATTAATGCATACATCAGGAAATCGTTGAGTCTTGACGCGTGATCGGTGCGTTGCGGGGAACAAATTCGCTTTTTAGTGAGAGGCGATGATAAGACGATATCAGTGTATGAGCGAGGAGGAAACCTTGTCGCTAGACAGACGGTCGCCAGCCTCGATAGCCAGAGGCATTCGGTTTTAACTCGAGCACGGATATCCCCAATTTGTTTGCCACTTGGGCCAGGCTTCTGCAGTTGCATTCCAACATGCTGGCGAGGCATCTTCTCTTCTTAGCAACGAGACGACACCGTAAGTCATGGAATTATTTTTTTCCTCCACTTTCAAGCGCGGGAATCGTTTCTGGTTGATTTTGACTTAAATAGCATGTCCGTTGTTGGACAAATTTTGATGTTGAAGTTGCATCTTTTCAGACGTGTCTTCCGTTTGTTATTTTTACTTCAATCTATAATTATTATTGCAAGATTTGTTTAATCTGATAACGAGACGACACCGTAAGTCATGGAATTCTTTTTTCCTCCACTTTCAAGCGCGGGAATCTTTTCTGGTTGATTTTGACTTAAATAGCGTGTCACTTGTTGGTCAAATTTTGATGTTGAAGTTGCATC
This sequence comes from Cerceris rybyensis, assembly GCA_910591515.1. Lineage (NCBI taxonomy): Eukaryota > Metazoa > Arthropoda > Insecta > Hymenoptera > Crabronidae > Cerceris > Cerceris rybyensis. Next base: position 23,071,875 of record OU342790.1, read on the forward strand.
TTTTCAAATGTGTCTTCCGTTTGTTATTTTGACTTCATTCTATAATTATTATTGCAAGATTTGTTTAATCTGATAACGAGACGACACCGTAAGTCATGGAATTCTTTTTTCCTCCACTTTCAAGCGCGGGAATCTTTTCTGGTTGATTTTGACTTAAATAGTGTGTCACTTGTTGGTCAAATTTTGATGTTGAAGTTGCATCTTTTCAAATGTGTCTTCCGTTTGTTATTTTGACTTCATTCTATAATTATTATTGCAAGATTTGTTTAATCTGATAATGAGACGACACCGTAAGTCATGGAATTCTTTTTTCATCCACTTTCAAGCGCGGGAATCTTTTCTGGTTGATTTTGACTTAAATAGCGTGTCCCTTGTTGGACAAATTTTGATGTTGAAGTTGCATCTTTTCAGATGTCTCTTCCGTTTGTTATTTTGACTTCATTCAATAATTATTATAGCAAGATTTTTTCATATGGGTGCTTCGTAACAATATGATAGTGTTCAGGTATTTGCTGGTTATTGCAATTTTGTATCGTGCATCGATGTGTTTGATGAGAAAGGCGGATAAAGTGGTTATAAGAATAATGTGAAGAGAAATTGAAAATATTTCTTGGAATTTGAGTCTTATAGGGTGTAGCGTTACGATTATAAGAGAAATCGAAAGTGATTTTAAGTTGATCGAATACATTCTACTTTAATCGAAATTTGTATGTGCATTTAATCTTAACAATATCACTGTCATTGAAAGGCAGGCTGATATTATACCCTGCATGAACAATTAAGAAGGACGTGAAAGAAAACAAGTGAAATTTTTTAGACACAGATGATGTTATATATTTATGCTCTACATTGTCGATTTTTAATGACTACACTGTAAATTGTACGCTACTTAACTTAGAATTGGTGTTGTTTCCTTGACTATTGACAAACAGTATTCTTTGTATGTTTATGTTACATATTCGTTTATTTATTGATCCTATTATAAAAATATAACAGCAATCAGCATTACTGCTAACAGTGTACGGAATATTTATTGAAAACTGCAATTATAACTTTGAGTATAATCGTATTGCAATTAACACGAGGTTGCATACTTTAAGAATAACCCTATTTCTAAAGATACATTTTTCATCCTCTACTAGAACTTACGACAAAGACGAATTGATTCGTTACCACATCTATCTCCGGAAACAAAAAAACTAAACAAAAAAACTGTAAAAAAAATTGCAGCATAAGTTGCCCCTGTAACATTCCAGTCACGTTATGAAAGGATTCGTAGCTCTTTCTACAAAAAAAGAATGAAAGAACGTTTCTCTAAGAACTGTCAGATGATCTCTAAGTTCGCTCATTGAGTTTAGCTTACGACCCTGATCCGAATGATAATCACGTCCAGTTACAATGCTTCTTTCCAGCAACCGTGCAAGTTTTTATCGCAAATTGTAAACATACAATGAACTCCACATTCCGATTATTTCTTTTGTATGCACTTCGTTACCATAGGGTGAAAAAAATCTTCCATTCCCGATGACTATCCTATCTCGTATCCTCTCTCTCTCTCTCTCTCTCTCTCTCTCTCTCTTGTTTCTCTTATCGTTTCACTATAAAACGATTAAAGCTCTCAAGTCACGCGATGCATTGTCATGTTTATTTAAAGAACCTTCTGTCGGCAATGCACGACAGGACACCTCCTATCGCACCAAAACTTTCTATATTAAGGTACAAACAAGAATTCGTTTAACAACATTCTTTAATCGCATTGCGAAATGGAAAATTGTTCCACTGCACAAACAAATCGTCCACATTATCGCAATTTACGTAGCTCAAGTTTTAATTACTCTACAGTCACGATCACTGGACGAAATTCAATTGATCGCAATTATTTTTAAGTGTTTACTGGCCCAATGTTTTGTCCCGATTTGCCTCGTGTTTATGCACATATACATTTCGTTTACGTGATTCTGATATTTCAAACGTCATTGGCCGAAATACATTGCATATTTATCATTTTAACACACTTGTTGAAATCCCCTCCGATCTTTTACAACAACCATTCTCCCGGTGAGTTCGTATAACTTTGCTCCTTCGCGAATCATCAAACGTGACAAAGTTTACGCATACTAATGCGCATCGGTATTCCTTTATCTCTTATCGTATTTTCTTTAATTGAATTAAATTTGACGCTATATCTCAAGACCCGCTGCAAACTCTTTCTGATGACCCGAATTTTGTCCTCCGAATAACTGAAATTAATTGCTCTTGATCAAGACAAGGACCTTATCGCATTTGTTTATTTCGTAGCTCGTTTCTCTTCGCTTTACTATAGATATATTCGTTGAATTTTGGCTTGCAAACGAAAAAATAACACTTCACATGAATAGATCTCCTGATGCACTTTATTAATTATCGTCATTCCAAACATACACGTCATGGAAGCTGGCAATACAAACTATTTAGGATAATTTGATCTTTTTCTCTGATTCTGATGAAGACACATAAACGAGATGCAATGCATTATCGAAAGAAATAAAAGCTTGATCTCAGGCGCGATACAAGAATTGAGGTGACAAATGTTGTCGTAAATGGAAGTTTATTACTCTCCTAATTTGTAGCTGGTTCATCGCAGATTACTTTTCAAATTACGTCACATGAGATAACTTAGGTCATATGCGGTACAGTATTAGAGTGAAATTAATCACGTGATGTGCTTCAATCGCACGATAACGAGCTGACTTACATGCCAAGTAGCTAAATTCGTTTCGACTACACGCGTACTCTTTCTATGCAATCGTTTAGTGATAGTAGCTAAAAATCATCTAATCAACAATGGAAAGTTTTCTGAAACCTTCAACTTTTGTGCTGGCACTATTAACGTTCGAAATTAATGACGTATTTGGTGTTTTATCTTTCTTTCGAAATTCGTTGTAAATGGAGAAAACATCACTTTCTGCATATTGTTAGAATAATTTCAGTATTGACGTAATTAACCAGTTAACTGCGTTCGACGTGTATACTAGCCAATCCAAAGTTTTATTGTGGTAGCCTTCTTAATACTGAATTGTTAATTTCTTATGAACTAAAAAGATCATTTTTCCACATTTTGCTTTCCACTTTTCGCAAAATTTATAACAGGAACAATTGTCCTGTGTTCGACGAATATACACGTCATTGCTCGACTTTAATTTCGTATTCTGCGAGGGATTCATAAAACTAAATTCCGCAGTTAACTCGTTAACGGTGCTATTGGGGTATGATGTCACTTTGTAGCCTAAAATCCACATAAATCTGTAGACTTTCGAAAAAGTGTATCAACTAAAAATGAGAGAAAATAACAATCTATTACTGATATTCGCTCCAATCTATGTACCATCACAAAATTATCACTAGTCCCTAATGTTTGATGCTGTACGAATTCGAAGCTAATGTCTCAGACTCTCAGTCAGTGTGTCTGAATGTATATAGGCATTGCATTCACGTAATGAAACGACTAATTGTGTAATAATCGAGTCATTGTATTGTCTAGGTTAAATAATTTTTTAAGATTAACCGACTAACTGCCATTAAATTTATTAATTATTGTTCCAATGATACCTTGGAAATGATTCTATAATATAATGAAAACATTCCGTCCAATCATGTACATAAATGAATTATTCCAATGACATTCGCAATGAGTCGGAGACGTTTTTAAGAGCATTACTCATTGCAGAACAATGAGGTTTATCATAATATTATTGTTAGTAAAATTATTTTTCGTCTATGTACTATAATACATTGACAATCGGTCGAATAACAGGTGCACTGTCCAAGCAATTATTCCAATGCAACGATACAATATGTAGTTTAATTTACAACGATGCAGCGAAGCTCGAAACCAACGGCAATTATGAAATTTGAACAAACCAGTTTTGTCACCGCGAAAATTTTCAAAATTATCTCAAAAGAAGGATGAAAAAAAAGAAAGTTTTGAGAGACCTAGAAAGTAATGAAGCGGAATAAATTGACGTCTCGTGGACAATGTTCACTGGCTGGAATTTTGCGGCTATTGCCCACCTTGACTAAGCACATTAGATTAGGTTACTATGCAAGTTTTTGACGTTTTCCTTTTTCTCTCCAACGTCAATGTATTGGATTACAGAAACGTACAATCTGGCACAATGCCAGATCAAATTAATTCAAAAAAGGAGAGCAAACGCTCGCTTAGACGCGACAGAATTGATAATAAGTTTAGTAACCGGAAAAGTGAACATCGTACGCGTAGGTGTCATCGGCGACATGTAACTATCGAGTTACTGAAACACGTACGTAAAATCAGATACGATTAGCAAGTGCGCAATGAAATGACGAGAAAGTCTTAAGTAAGTTTCCTTTTCTTCGTTTATAATAAACGAATAATTGGTCATTTCTTTTATCGTTCTTTGTTTCACTGGATGTTGATCGAAGCAGTTGAGGACAAAGAAAATGGGTACTGATAACGTCTATCGTTTCGAAAGACGTTACAAAAACGAAGGCGAATTATCCATTAGACGTAAATATCCGCGTCACTTATTAAATTGCGTGTAATCTCGTATTTCACGAAATTTTTAATTATAAACATTCGGCAAAATTAGGTTTAATAATTCTATAATAAATTCCGTTTAGATTGAGGAGATATTGTAATTTTACCGGTATTAACCCTCTGCCTGCTCATCCCGCGATTTCCGCGGGATTGTGTTTTTCTTCCTATATTGAGGAGCGCATCCCGCTTTTTCCCCGTTTAACCATTTATATACGTTTGGTGATAACTTCTGAAATTGGTTTTTCTGGCAACTTAGTTTCTCATGATAAAAATCTATATAAAAAATTGTTTCTAGGGAGAAAAAATGCATTTTTCAATTCTCCAATATAGATTTAACACGTTAAGCGCCACGCTCGTTCTTAACCCTTTGCGGACGGAGACATTTTTGAATATTGACAGATAATAACTTCTTTGGCGGTCCAATACCACCATTCTATCAGAAATTTAAACTGTCAATGTATATAAATTATAAATTACTTTGCATTTAATCTTATCTCACCGGTTGTATTTGAATTTTTCAATTTTAACCGTGTATGCATACGGCGATACACTATAACTACATTTTTTCTCAAACCGCATATATGCGTCGCTAGTCCGCAAAGGGTTAAAGCACTTTCCGTTTAGGCCCTTTATTAGAAAAGATATCTTTCTATTTGTTTTAACATACTACATTCATTTTTTATAAAATGTTCTATTTTATACTCAACTCTACTAATTGTTGACAACGTAGCTTAGGTAAAAAACTAATTGTTCATTTTCATTGATCAGCGTCAGCATAACGAAAAGTCAACGCCCGGTCCCGAGGGACCAATGTGGCGCTTAAACGTGTTAAAATATTCAAAAATAATAATTAATTTTTAAAGCGATTTCGGTCCGCAAATTGAGCAGTCAGAGGGTTAAGATGTCTCTGTTAATACCTAGTAATTCTTCTTTCAAACACTTTACACCAGCGTTTGCCATGCCTGAATAGATAACTTATAGAAAAGATCGAGTTCTTGGCATGCAACGAAGATGTAAATGTTCTCCAACTTGCCGTATCGCATGTTAGCTCGATGCGTGCTCGCCTCACGTTGTAAGTAGCGTCTATCACTAACAAGGACTAACTTCAAACATGGGATTTCATCGTTGCAAACTGTTCATCGCCTGCCGTTACATCACGCGTTCATTGCTTCGCTAAGAGAGATATGCGAAAGTGATTTTTGTCAAATTTTCTTCCGACAATAAATTGAATCGTTCGTTTGAATTACTTAACCATCTATAACTCAAATCGTGTATTACATTTTGCAAAAGGAATTACAACACAAGAAAATCATCAACGTTATTGAACGTTCCATTCTGAAAAACATTTTTTACCTTTACTATGAAAGGTATAATAATTTGTAACGTTAAAATATTCTGCTAAATGAGAATTACATGTATCATAGAGTTATCGCAAAATTACGAAAAGTTAAAGGGTTTGAGTGCCTAGCAGTCATCGCACCTTCATTTGTTTTTGAAAAATCTTAGTGAAATCTGTACATTGATGGTTTGTTGGTGTTTTTACGTAGATCTTTCAAATTTCAGTTTATTTTCGTCCGTTCTATTCAACAAGAAGTAAAACTGTGATTGTGATAAATTGACGATCAATTAAGTTGTAAAAATTGCGGAACTAATAATAAAAGTATGGGCTTCAAATCACTCTTATAATCGAAGACAAAGTCAAATAAAAAAGTACGATGGTATCGCTAGACTCAAATGTTTAATAACTTACACTATAAAATTCCTATTTACAACGTGTATTTACACGTCGTGTGTAAACAATTAATGAAATTAAGAAACATTTCATTGAACACTATTTCGCGCATTTCTCTTGTGCACAGCAAGAGAGATTAATCAGCTTGCAGACTAATATCCAAAGACGTACTTACAACTTGGGTAGGGGAGCATGCAATACACATCGTTTACCGTATATGTATATATGTGTTACTGTATAAGTTACCCATCTTTTATCCGTGTGCACTGTATGTTTATAAATATGTATATTTTTTTTTGTATTTGATTAATGATAATCGCAGCGCATCTTGCCATTCGAATGTACATATCGACGATGTCGTTAAATTTTTGCGTGGAATGTATGTTGAATAGATGTCATTTTTATGGAAACTGCGGCTGCATTTTGTTATTTGTATTTTTTTTTTCTTTACTCATTTCACCTTTTTATTATCATGTTTCACCCACCTTTCTGGTTGTAAATACTAGTCACGGTTCATTTCCCCATCCATCCCAGCCATCCACTATCTGTTTTGTGTTTTTCTTTGTTCCTATACATACTCTTGTTCGTGTAGGTGCATACTAGTCTCTGTATACATGTATATGCGTACTAGTTTTAGAGACAAAATGCACTTCACGCGCGTGTGGCATCCTTCACTTGTAATTCACGCACATATCGTAGTTCCATACTCCGTGTTCGGTGAGTACATCTTTTTTTTTGACTTCACAAGAAAAACTGAAGTCCGACTGAGTTCAATATTTTAATTATGGTTTTTGAGGAGAAATCAAAGGCTTCTAACTCTTTCGCAGATTATGAGATTTGTCTAGTTTTTTGTCGGTTAGAATATTCTTTATCACAATGATAATTGATGATGATAATTTTAAAATTAATTGTTTAATAAAATTTTTCTCATGGGATCGTGTACATTTATGAGGAAGAATTACTCGAAAATGTAGACCCAAAGTAATATATTAATTAAAATTAATCCAAATAAATTTCGTCTCAGTGAATTTTTGATATTATTTGAAAATATTAAACACTTTTATTTAATTTAAAATATGAACAACGGTATTTTGAGCTGCGAAGAGTTAAATCAGCACGATTGGAGATTAGTGTTGAGAAAATATAGAGGAAAATTGACGTCGGACTCGAGTTACAGTAATTGCACATTTTTCATGCGTGTATAGCATGCTTATGCTTGTAATGCTTTTTGCAATATGCTTGCCTTGCTTTTGTTTTTTTCTTCCAATGATGTGTTGTTCTATTGCCTATATGCCGTATCTCAGGAGATTTATTGCATTGTATCAACTCATTTCAGTCATTGCTTACTTCAATTGCAAAATGTCAGAGACATGTACATTAATACAATATGACAGACAAAATATCTAATCACAGTAACAATTGTATTATACTTAATAACATTACTGTCGTACATCTTTTCACGCGATATGCAATAATAATACTAAACAGTCCATTGAATGGCGTCTTTCGATAATAATTCTACACAAATATAAAAAAAACAACGTTTAATTGTTGCAACATGTTCATATATGTATGATACGTACGAAATATAACACTAGTGTAATCGCGATTGTCTAACAACATGAAAAGAATATAATGTTTCATTTATACTGCTTAGGAAACTAAATTTTCTTCCACGGCTTGTAAAATCTTTGAGACTGATGAATTTAAAAGACAAGAGTCAAAAGTTTCAAATCAAAAAAATTCCACATCAAAGAATAATAATTTACCCACAACATTCTGTTTCAGACAATACTCTGTTGGCCATACCATCGGATTCGGTGCCTCCTCAAGCGATAGTTCAACCACCACCATACATTTCACCCCCTAAACCAGAAGACCGACAGAAAGAGCAGAAGATCAAGGAAATCTTAAAAGATCCACAAACTAATAAAAAATATCAGACACAAAATGAAAAACAACAGCGATTCTATCCCCAAGAGATTTACACTCACGATCCCCGTAGGAATCTTTACGATAATCAAAAGTTCTATGAGCACAATAAAATTCCGGATTACAATAGTTATTATTGTGTATCCGACCATCAAATCATCGATATGCAGAACGCGAGGAATAGACAATTTTACGCCTTGGGAAAAGACATTAATCAGCAGTTCTTTACTCTACCGTCGAGAAGACCGCAAAGGGAGGTCGAACCACCCCGAAGTGTTACACCCGATATTACAAGAGGCCTCGGACGTGGTTCTTTAAGTGCGATGCATATGCTTGCAAGGCACGGGCAAAAACCTATGGGAGAACGAGATTCTCATAGATTCGGATCTCAGGGTGATTTAAATGCAAGGAATTCAGAGAATTATGAGTCAAAGAGCAGGCTTGTGCAGAATCAACACCAGTCGCCGATCGTGGATGTAAGAAACAGGTGAGGAATAGAACGAGTAAGGCAAAGTTTATAAGTTATAGAAAATGCTGTAGGATGAGTAAATTAGAAAGTGTTATAAGGATCATAAGGATCTTTAACACTAGATTTACGGATGTTGATATACTTATTTTTCTGAAGTGAGCCAATTTGACTCATACAAGAAAATCGAAGTATTTTGCAAAGAAAATAGTTCCCAATCAATTTAAATGAAAGATTTATCATTAAAAAATTAATTAACCAATATATTATATATATATAGTAATCAAATTTTGAATGAGTCAAATTGGTTCCGTAAATCTAGTGTTAAAAAAGATGTAATTAGTAATGATAGGTTTAATTCACCCTCTTCCAATCTTTCAAGTAAGCCTTTCATCGTTTTAAAGTAGTTCTAGGCATTTATCATTTTTCGATAGATTTCCTTAAAATTTTGAAAATATATTCTTCATGATATTTTGTAATTATAACCGAAATCTCAACGAGTTCATCCACACGGTTTATGAATAAATTGTGTTTAAAAATAACATATTTAACATGGTCCTTATGGAAAAAAATTTTTGCTGAGTCCGTAAAATCTTTTTTTATTTTTATAATGGAAAAACGAGTCGATGGATTCTAATAAAAAATTAGCAATGTATTATTTTATGCTTTTGGAATATTATTGCATTTTTTCATAATTTTTTACTTCATTGTTATAGAGAAAGATGTTTTTTAATGTCTAAAAAGTGAATGAAATTTTTTTTTCTAATGAAAAAAGAAACTTAGTTCTGAATCCAGCTAGAACAACCTTAAATTCATTTTCAATAGTATTAATAAAAATCAGAAGTCTATTTAATAAATCGACGTAATATAATCAGGGTTTCCATTTAATCACGCTTTATACAAACAAAAAGAAAAAATTACTGCACATCTAAATGAAGAAACCATGGTCATTATCTGTAGACCTACCTCAAACCTGTCTGACAAAGATTTTCTGAAATAATCACAATGATACAATTTCATGCTCAATTAAAATATTATCTAAAATCTTTCATATATCATGAAGTACTAAACAATTCTGAAACTGGAAAGTTGTACGAAATCGACTTACACACTTGTCGTTTGCTAATTTAGATTCGCAACGCCACTAGGCCTGACAGCGCTCGGATATCGATTTTTTGCATCCTCGCCCGTCCGTGATCCCGTTATGAAGTCTCCTAGTGCGGATGCTTTAAAGCACAATCCAATTTCGCCGATCGGGCACACCTACGGCAATAGTTTCAAGTCGTCCACACCGGTAGGACGTGCGATGCCAACTGTTGCCGAACGTCTGACTTTGTCAACCAATAACAACGGTTCAACCTCGATGCCGAATTCCGGAAGAAGTACTCCAATTCAAACTTCATCGGGTAGAAGTACACCGACGAATCTAATTCTATCTCCGACGAAGAGTACTATGTCCAATGAAGAGTTATTCGCAGCAATCCATAAGTCGAAAAAAAGACTGAATATCAAGGAAGATAGTGAAAACATGTCACCGTATGGATCTATGAACTCTTTGGTAAAGAGTCCAGCGGGAAATAGACACAGTTGGAGTCCTGAATCGCAGAAAGCTCCGGAGGTACGTAGAAAGATGTTTCACCCTTCGACTGCGAACAGTTCTACATTGACGCGTTTCACGTGAGGGGCATACGGCCTGCAGATGCGATCGCTGGAGATTAAATACTTTTTCGCATAGTATGGATATACGAAAGAAATAATTGTCGAACATGTAATACATATGAGACTCTAGTAAACAGCCAAAGTTTTCGCCGTGCGCGCATTTGCGTCTACAGTTCATATCGATAGCTTTTGCAAAGCGCGTATATGCGTCCATAGTCTCCATCGATGGTTTTCGCAGGGCGCACATATGCGTCCATAGTAGTCAAAGGTTTAACACGTTGAACGCCACTGGAATTTCGCTAGTTTTGTCACTTCTACTGAAATGAAACCTTCTCTATTAAAATTACATCTTTATAAAGTAGAAACTCCAAAGATAGTGACAGTTAGATATTCAGTAGAACTTTGTCTTTTGAACGCCGATATTTAAATGTTCAATATGATAGAAAATTCACAAATATTGCAATTTAAACGTAACATGAAATTTCATTGAATTCAATAGCGTCGGTCACCGGTGACCCCCATGGCAGTCAACGTGTTAATAAGAGAAGTTAGTTTTTTTTCTTGACATTCCCTGGAATTATTATAACACTGTGTTCCATGGAATAACAGGAATTGATCGATAATCTTCGCATTATATAGACTATGGTTAGTTGTCAGATTAAAAAAATACACATTTTAACTTATTCTTTATATTACGAATCTTGTTGAACAAAGTTAGAAGAAAACTGACTAAAAAATATCCTTTTAATTGCAGATAACGCAACCTATTCAATCTCCTTCGGCTACATCTCGACTAGACTTTAAGCGCTTGCTTCTTCAACAAAGTGTCAAGACTGGACCAAGTAGAGTTTCGGCAGCGGAACAATTGAAACTCTCGCGACAACAATGTCAACAACAACAGACATCGACTAACACTCAACAAAGTCCTTTAGCCAAAGTTCTAAGTCCTCGTTCAGTGTGGAGGTTTCAAACGCCAAGAACCGACGTTCTATCGTCCACGATAATTGAAGACACCGCTGCCGAGGAAAAAGCCATGAAACCATCGCCAGAAAGTACTTCACCCATATCGAGAGTAAATGCCAGAAGACAATTAGACCTCTGTAACAATTTTTCGGAAGATTCATTATGTGTCACCAGTTGCGATAGAAAAGTTGTCGAATCAAGAAACGACAGAGTACCATCAGCGAAGATAGGAACTTCGGATAACAAATTTGTCGTTACAAACGAGAAAACAACTGCAATGCAAGAATTAGCTAAACGTCAACCGATCGTCCACGACAACCATGTTATTGATTCTGCACAAACGAGTACCTTTGCTCAAAGCGCATCGTCCGATCAGAATGTTTTACTGTCGCATACTCAAAGTAACACTGACAATACTCAAACGACACAGTATTCTCCAACGTCATCTCAACTCACCCCAACTTGTCAACAAGCGATCAGTGCTTTCGAGTCGAGAAGAATTAGTAATCAATTAGCCAGAGCTCAATTCTTGGCTAGTACACCTACTAATACCAATCAGAGACAGGATAATTATTTTGGGAAGAGATTTAGAGCAAGGTCAGAATCTCCACAACATTCTACGACGCAAAATGTTGCACGTAGTCCTAGTGCACCTACGTTGGAGACTGCTCTATGATTGCGATACGAGGTATTAGCAGAAGTTCAGAGATGAATTCACGAGAGGAATTTTAATTGTGACGTAGAATTGGCTGGATACCTGTGGGAAATGGAGATTCGATCGATTCGATGAAGTTTAAGACAATAATTTTTGCATCATGACGGTAGGATGAGGCAGAAATTAGTATTACACAGTATTGGATTACTTTTGTCCGTATAAAAGTAATAACGTGAAAATAAGCTGTCTTTTTATAGTGGATGCTGCATATATCGGTTTATGTTTCGACTTTGATTGATAGCAGTTAAAAATTATGATTTTTCATACTACAAAAGGAACGTTCGATTAAAGTATACAACGAAAATTCAAATAACGTTGATAAGTTAGGAAATCGAATAATCCCATCCGTCGATAAGTTAGATAGCGATACATGCAATCTATCGATAAAAAGTAAAGTTACCGAGGACGAAGAAAAGACTGGTTAGATATTGCCAATCGAAATATGTTAAATCGAAGATTTTAACAAATATTCTAAATGAGCTTTTCTATGTTTTCATACACGAACAAAGATGGGTGTCGGTTTGCATAAAATATTTGAGCACGATTTCGGTGTATATGAATTCGTTTGTTAATGAAAAATCTACAGAACTTATAACGTTATTTTATAACACTTCTAAGCTGCGAAAAGATAATGCTGTAGAATCATTATCATTGGTTCCTTAAACGAATTTACTTTTAAGGTATTAATTTATTCCTCGTCTATTGTAACAGAAAACGCAGTCCAAAACCAACCAAGCATTTAGATGAACTTTGTAAATATGACATAGTGTAATTATAAATACATCCGGCTTAAAATCGCTTGCTAGTCTAGTCGGGGTAGCTTAGTATCCTCACTTTCGAATTTCTTGCGACAAAGTCTTTTACCCAGAATCATATATCGAGACTGTATTAGTACGAATTGTCGTATAATAAAAAAGTTAAGCCTTATGATTAATGGGTGGTGAATAGTAATATATACCAGAAGACTAATGTATAGAGTAACAACAGAGTTGCCTTAATTAAATTATTTTAAGTTATGCCGCAACAGTCAGTTGTGTAGTTGCGCGCGCGAATGCGTGCAAGAACGATGACAAATTTGCAGATGATAATATACTAGACTGTAAGCTGAAAAATGTTTTGTACTTTGCTCAGAATAAAAACAAAATTTCATCAAATTGCGGTATATTTTCCTCCTGTGAATTTATTTAGATATAGAAAACGTCAATAAATATTTATCCTGAAAGCTATATATAAAAGTATAGTCAAACGGGATTTAGAAATTGGTTTTAACCATTATTTTTCATCAAATGCTGCTATATGAATTTGTTAAAATTCATTTGAACGAAGGTGTTCTATCAGCCCGTGATAAGTGATAGAAAGATATTCACGAATTTTTTTAAAGGAGCTATAATATTCAATAATAAATTTTGCTGCAGTAAATCTACTCAGAGATGCCTGACTTTCATGAAATGACAAACAAAGGATTAGGGGACAGCTGGAAAGAAAAATTAATTAGACATGAAAAAACAAACCGAGAAGCTCAAATGAGCACCTTTGACGAGCTTGCGAAAAAACTGCGAGCAGCTACTTTGAGCGCTATCGCGTCCCGTGACTATAATTTATCAAATTCGCGAAAAAATACCGAGCAACCATTGTGGACGTTATTGCGCCCCGTGACTCTAATTCATCAAATTCTCGAAAAAAATCGCGGGCAGCCACGGTGGGCGCTACTGTGTGCCGCAACTCTAATTAATCGAATTCGCGAGCAAATCGCGAAGATCAATTGTCGCAACATTAATTTGCAAATGAAGAGTCGTCCTTTTGCGACTCCAGGGTACCTCATCCGGTATCAGAGACGTCCTTGCTGCCTAAGTGATCGTGACTCGAATTCACCGAGTATTGAGCAAAGAAAAACCCGCTTGTAAGTTCTTATCGCAACGCTAATATCGCGAAAACTAGACAAAGATGAAACCTGAAAATCCTTGACTTTGGCAAATTCCCGCACACCAGTCTTAGGTGCTCTTTGTTCCGCAACGCTACTTTACCTAAAATCCTGATACGAGGAAATCTCGTGCACCCTATAGTGCTTCTTCTAATGTCGCAACTCTACATTTTACAAACCTAATGCGTGGCAAATCCGTGCACCAGTTCCTGGCGCTGTTTTTTTTTGTCGCAACGCTACTGTAAATCCAAATCGAGAGAACTCCCGGTGACCCTTTTCAAGGGTCGATAGCTTCGAGACTTTACGTTAAGTAAAAACCTAAACCGAGCAAAATCCCGGACACAAGTTGTGCGTTCTCGAAGAGATACTTTCACGAATTTGTTTCAACGCGCTTACATTTATTAGCAACGCTAATTTCGCGAGAGCTAATACATACAAAATCGCGGCTTATTAACTACTGACTACTACTACATGCACTAAGCGAGCACAGTGACAAATGTTTAATAGTAATGGTGCCCCATTCTAGAATCCGAGGATTTGAGAATGGTCAGCCATTTGTAGTGACCCCTTCTTGCGACAGTTTGTTCGGGGCCTCTTCGGCGGATGCCTCTTCTTTCTTCGGGCTCCTGCCCCAGGAACGTTGCTCAAATATCTTGCCGACACGTGTACAATTGTCAGCTACCCCGAGGAGCTTACGCGAGGAAACGACCCGAGCGATGTCAGGACGAGCAGCGATTTCGGTAATCGCCCCCCGTGTCTGCACCAATGCTCGCGTTGCTTCCTTATTCGGCCATAATATTCGAGCAAGCTGAAAAATAACGCTAAGAATCGCGATCGAACAAGATCCGAATCCGTTCGACCACGATTGATCCCAGGGGCAGACGTCTCACCCTACTCGCGCGCGAATGTGATAGCCTCACCTCCTGGCCCTACCTACTTAACTTAGGGAAACACAAACACACAGTCGAGATGGTGTGCTACCTACCTACCTATCACCTATATTTAAAATGGCAAATCGCGACTCAATCATCACAAAACATTCACTCACGATCGTCATTTAAGAGCCCGGGCGCAAGGGCCTACACTAGAGAGCCACCCCGGGGCGACTCCGACACCCGAACTCCATACTCAACTTTCACACTCTAAGTTTACGTACCATTTCCTGAAATCGACTGACAAGCAAAGCGGACATTGCGTAATATGTAAAGTGAATTTATGATCTACATCGCATAAAAGGGAACTATGGTGCCGTTATATCTTTGAAACGTCGCGCGAGACAATTGAAAGCAATTTTAGTAAGAACGGTAACGCATATGGCTCGTGATCATTACACATGTGTAATTGGATTTTACTTTGGGATTTCAAATGAAATACCATATGCGTTAATTTATTTACCAAGCGGTGAAACCGAGTATAAGGTACAATCGCGGAAGGTGCCTTCAATAGAATGAACTGGAGCAAGAACGAATGACAAATTATTTTTCGTTTCTACGAGCTTAAAACGCGACGCAAGATCCACGGCCTAGCCACAACACACAAACGTGGAAATTACGTCGTGCACGACTCGCCTTGACATTGTCAGTCGCTAAAAGTGATTAGTCCTACCAGAGCTCAGCCGCCACCCAGACTTATCAGCATAGCACCTGGGCATGTCAATATGTCTGAGCTGAAAAGCGAGCACGAGCAAGTGTCAGCTAAAGATTAGTACTGAAAATCCTGAGCTTGAAAAATGATTAATTAGTTGTATCTAGCGGTCTATGTTTCTTTCTTAAAAATATTTCACTATTCAAGCAAGATACATATCAATGTTGAAAGATAACTGGCAATTTAAGCAAAGACTCTACTAAGAATATTTATAATATCTTCAAAAATCAAATACTTCACGTTAAATTGAATATCATATTGAACTTTAAAGTGAATATTATATTAAACTTTATATTGAATATTATATTGAACTTTCTATTGAATTAATAGACTAAATGCATGCATTATCCTCGGGAGATTCCGCTATCGAAGTAAATGGTTCGAAGGATGTAGAAGAGACTTTGCAAACTGGTACTTCGATTCTAGAATCTGCCCGTCGCGAAGTGTCTTCTTGCACATTATATATAACAAAATTTTGCAGCTCTTTAAATTCAACGGAAACGGAAAAAAAGTTGGAAAACAGCATGTAATCGTGCGTTCCAATTCTCATTGTGCGATGATTCGAGCGAATATAATAAACAATCCGAAGTCGAATGGGTGATGCGTCTTCAGACTCTACACGCGCAAAGTTAATTTCGCGGTATTCATTCGCGGCTCAAGCCTATCGTTTATGTACATTCATTCATTCATTGAGCAATCGCGACATGCAAGAAGACCTAGCCTGAGCTAATAGACACCCTAAATGTGCAATTATACATGAGTAGGATACTATTTATCTAACCCATGGTCACGGTGCTCGCAACAAGAAATAATACAACCAGTTGCCCTTGCCGATTCGGACCAATCTTCCTACGGCATGAATCGGGGTCCCGGAGGAACTTAAATACATGCGACTCACCGAACACAGAAAATAATTCACGAGATGCCTTTCCGAGTCATCTAAGGGCCGCCCAGAGTTCACGTTCGTCTCGACAATATAGGCTCTAAAAGGGAGGAACATTTCGCGTTAAAAATAATCCGCCTAACGTAATCTATGAGAAAAAGTATTATAGATAACATATATTTTGAAAGATTCAACTTACGAAATAAAATTCGAAGTTCTGGTGATGGTACATCGGCCAACTGGAACTCTTCAGACTCTAACACCGTGACAAAAAATAAAATACAAAAAAAACGCGGCCGTTTCTTTCTTAGCCGGCGAAAAAAGTGAGTCTACTTTCTTCGTGATAAAAATATTGCAATCAGCGCCACGACGCTCTGGAATAACTTTCCTATCTCTTTAATTTCGATGCAAACACTGACTTTACATCCGCGGTGGAACTCATGGGCATTGGTGCCCTCTAATATTCTCTAATGATAAACATTGAGTTTAAGTCAGAGACGGATGCTCTGTGCAAACAAAATTGGTGTAATATCTACTACGTAACTAACACTGACTCTAAGCCGCATTGCGCGCGGCCACTAGTTGCTGAAAAGGAAAATGTTGACAAGGGGGGCGGGGGGAAGGGAAGGTCTGCGTGGCAGAAGGCCAGATTGCAAAAGAACAACAAATTTCTCATTTCTCCTGTCATTCAATGGTCAAGCATCTCTACTGAAGATATTTTACATCTAAGGGGACAAAAAATCGAAGAAACAATGCTCACGAATCCCATAATCCTGGAAAATGCGTCGTAGCAGCGTTCCGGCCGGCCAGAGAGAGAGGGCAGGAGCTATTTTGCCTCCTAATGTTGCGAAAACAGAAGAAATCAACAGTTCCATATAACATTTGAATGCATAAACACAAATGAGTATTCGAGACGCGAATCCATGCAGAATTATCAAATATTTCTTGCCGAAAAATGAAACAAATGCAAGAGCACGAAGTGTTAAATGGATGTGTCAAAATTTTCTAAGATGGCGGGCGTCCTGCGCCTGCGGCTGAGCAGGGTATGCGCGCGAACCTTCTGCGCAAACGCCATGACAGCAGAGAAAAAGATAGAAATATAACATTAATTTTGCTTGTTTAACGTTAGATACGGTTAGAAAACTCCAATAATCCTAATGTAATGCTAATAATTCCTTGCATTACGTGCCCATGTAAGAAATAAAACTCACATATTCGAAAATATTCGTCCGTGAATAGCAGCAGCGTCGAAGTCGGCGAGGGAGGAATGCTGCGACCAATATTTCTCATCCCATTGTCGTAAAAAGAGAAAATATCCACGAGTCAGTATTATATTTGGTCGCGGAAACAACAATAACTAGGTGAGACTAGAGGTCAAGGATAGTTGAAGAAAATTTCTCATCGAAAAATGATTCCAATGGAGGAGCACGCGTTCTTGAGTCCGAGCGCGGAAAATTGCCGACAACGACTGTAACGCCACTACTTTGGCAGGGCGCCACAAACGAGCGCGCTTTACTGGCGGAACATTCAAATGATCGTAAATAAATATATTTGAATCCTATGTGTATGATATTAAATACAATTAAAGATTTCTGAGTATTTAAAATATAAAATTAAAGACCGAGGAATTTACACGGGACTCTACACTTGATTTGCAGAATCAATATAAATATAATTACGATTTCTTTCAAAACGTAGAAATAAATATGTAAATGTAATGCAAGCAAACATACCAATTGCGATATTATCGAAAGATGTTTGGAAATGTTAAAGAAATTCAAATGTGATCTAAATTTTACTTGTCCTTCGAAAGATTTCAAAGTACGACGCAGTACGGTCATGTGTGCATGAATGATTAGATGAAGAATCGTATTTTTTCCGAAAAAAATGCCAGTTATTACCTGACTTGTCATCAGATTGACAAAATTATGTCGAAATTAATGAAATATTATAGTATGGTATTTATGAAATGTATATATAACAAATATAAATATAAATACATGGTATGAGTTTGCACTGTTAATGTTATACGATTAGTCATACCTGCCTCCTATTAGATATAAATATTATAAATCTCTTTATTAAACTCACAAAAATCATTACATAAATAACTAAATTCATAACACTATGGTTAACGACAATTAATATAGGTTAATGACAAACAGATTCATCTTCTGCATAACTTTTCCGTGGCAATCTTTCACTTTTGGAATACAGAGGCCGTTTAAAGCTTCTTCCCAAAAGTCTTCGAATCTTCAACTAGATGGGGTGTAACACGTCTTACCGGTCTAACCTACATTTATTTGATTGTATACACGCTTAAATAACCTATTGGTAGCAGCGTAACGAAGTTTGGAAAGGTTTGGGTTATAAAGATTACAGAGTCCACCATAAAAACTATAAATATTGGCACATTGCATAAGTGAAATATAAAGACTAGATACAAGTAAGCTGAGCAATGCCAAAATATTACTGTGATTATTGTGACACATACCTAACCCACGATTCTCCGAGTGTCCGCAAAACCCATTGTCAAGGACGTAAACACAAAGACAATGTTAAATATTTTTATCAAAAATGGATGGAGGAGCAGGCACAGCATCTGATCGATGCAACAACAGCCGCATTTAAGGCAGGAAAAATTGCATCTAATCCTTTCGCTGCAAACAAGGGAGCAGCGATTCCGCCCCCTCCTAGTCTTGGACCTCGACCTGGAGTACCTCCTCAAGGTCCACCTGGCATGATGCCACCTCCAGGAATGCATCCTGGTGGTCCAATGGGACCTGGAGGTCCAATGATGATGGGACCGCATGGGCCGATGCCACCAATGATGGGAATGAGACCACCGATGATGGGTCCTATGGGACCAATGGGACCAATGATGGGACCCATGGGACCTATGGCCCCAATGAGGCCACCTATGAACGGTCCACCACCACCTATGGGAGGACCACCACCAATGAAAAAATTGAAGACTGTATAATCTTTTGTATTATTATCATCTTATTTAACATAATTAAATCTTTTATTCGATGTATACTTAATTCTGACTCAATGACGTCATGTATATACAGTTTCATTATAATATAAATTTGGTTCTATTACCTGTAGATTGCCCAGATTTTTATAAAAATCAAATACATTTTGTAAGAATTCATACAGTTCTTATATTTTCTCTATTTTACCCAATATTTGATATGAAGGACTCTTTGATTATGCATGTGTGATAAAATTATGTGTAATATTTAGCTGATAAAGTTAAGTACAAATAAAAAGATTGAAGAGAACTAGGTAAACATTACAAACAGATGTCCATATACATACATATATTATTATTATTATAAAGCGTTATGTTTAATATTTATTTACAGGGAAATATAAACATAATTATAAAAATAAGATTTGTCATAGAATATCAGTATACACTGGCAGAACATATGACTAACTCTTAAATGAACTTTAATCAAATACATGTGTTTAAGCCTGTATTGTTTAACACCTAATAATAACAGTACGATTTTCCTTACATTTTAATTTTTTATCTTAAAACATGTCACATCAATCTGAACAATGAGTTACTCATTTAGTTTTCATACAAGGTTTCATGTCATTATGTACATGTGATTTGCCTGTACATCACAAATTAAAAGATCTAGTTTATAATTAAATATACTTTTCCACGGATATATCTAATATTTCTGTAGCAACAAACTTATGCCATGTATTAAATATATTTGTAAGGAACATTCATTTTCATATTTTTTATTAATTGTTTTTTTCAAATAAGACTCAAAAAAATATTAGTTATGAATGAAAGACGAAATAGAAATTCATGTACCTGAATGATTTACATTTACCTAATTATCCAAACACAAGTATGTATTTCAGAAATTAAAAATAGCTTTATTTTAAATAAGTGCAAAATGAAGTTACATGTTTCTGATGTTCCCTTTCTAAAGATACTAGCTTATCCAAGATATCAATATGTTCCTTTTTCAGACTTTTATCGTTAATTCTTTTTTGGACTTCGGCAGCAGCGTCATTCATATATGGAACACGAAATTCAAGAGCATCATTTATAACTTTTTCTGCTTTTTCAACCACAGCTTTGTTCCAGTTACAGATTGCTTCCTTTTCTAATAACTTCGCATTCTTTATTTTTTTTTGTTTCTTACATTTCTTTTTTTTCTTGTTACTGCTGGAAGCTTGAAGATTAACTTCATTATTGTGTACATTTGACGCAGTTGCTTCGGTTTGATTCTTGTTGGTTACTGTTTCCTTATATATTTTTTCAATGCGACTCTTCTCATCTTCATCGTCTATGCAAATTACATCATTTATTTCAGAGGTATCTTTACGATGATTTTGCAACTGCGAGTCGGAAAATTTCATCTTTTTGGGGGTCGTACGTGTAGAAGATGACGAATCGATTTTTGAATTCGATACTGTTTGTTGATTATGCGATGCCCCGGTAATATTCCCGGTATGAATATTATTACCTCCAGGCAGATTGTTCAAAGATTGAGGTGGTTCTTCATTATCAGGTTGAACATCGACATTCGTAGATTTTATACAACTTTCAGATTTAGTTGTTTGCTTCCGCTGTTTTTGAAGTGTATTTTTTGGAGATTTTTTATGAATATTGACAATGTCAATAGGTATTGGCTTTTGTTTTGTACCCGCTATGGACTGATTATATTTCTTTAAACCTTCTACGAAATTCGTGTACGGATTATCCTGTTTCTTCTTTTTAGTCTTTTTCTTTATTGGTGGTCCGTTATAATATCTAAACAAGAAACATTCCAATTCCGAATCTGCTAACGTATAAGGCATAAACATTTTGTTATAATATGTAAGAACACATAGGTATTCTGCCATGGTAATTTCCCGTTTTGCACTTGCATACATTTCATTCTTAATTTCTTCTAGCTTCATAGCTGTGGCACTTAAAGTAGGTTTAGAATGATATACCATGATAAGCCTCTTTTGCCACTTAAGTAAAGGCCCTAATTGACTTGGTGAAGGATTTTTAATTTTCTTCACTTTTGCTTTAAATTTCTTTATTATTTGACAAATATTTCTTGGTTCTAACAATCCTCTGTCTAAAGCCCTCCATTCTGAATTCAGGAAATTAGCCATTCCTGTTGTAGTAGATGGGAAATTTGTACGTATTTTACGATGTTTTTCATTCTTTGGAAGTTCAAACCAATGCATCAAGATCTCAAATATATATTCCGTGACATTGCTGAATGAAAGAACACTTAACATTACATTATTTTCAGTATCGAACGTAATTTTCACTTCAAAGTTAATTCTTTGTAATAATGATTCCAAAAAATGTGGAACAATGTGGCCTTTCGAAAGAGCATTTAACTGACTACCTAATACATGAGTAATATCCTTCTCAATTTCCCGACTGTTTTGATTTCGTATAGAAAAATTACCATACTTGTATATAACATAAGAACCGTATTGTGAAACATTCCGATTTTGTAAAACTATTTGTTCTTTAGGCGGAGGAGAATCAGGTTCAGGTTCTTCGTTAGATAAAGGTATAATATCTCCTGTTCTAATTGCTAGATCCATAGCATCAAATCCTGGGCCGCCTGTATAATTAGACACATATGCTGGCGTTGGAAAATGTTGCGACCATCGATATTCACGGCACATAGACGAATCGTGTCCTCGTTTTGTGCAATTACAACAACAGAGAAGATCTGCTGGTTTCATAACATCAGTTAAATTTTCAGGTATAACTAATTCGGAATTTCGTGTCTGAAAAACAAAGCATAATAATATGAAGTTTTCACGAATTCCTCATACGATGTACAATTAAAAATTTTAATAACTAATGACTTACTGTTTGATGAAATCTTCTCCAAAGATCTGGACATTCCGTTGCTTTATGACCTACTGCCTTACACATATTACAGAATAATGTTTTGCATGATTCACAAGTTTTTCTAAATGTCCGTTGTTTTTTACCACACTGTAAAAATGAAAGGTTTCATTATAATCTTATAAAACAAAATAATTTTTTATGACATATTTTCCAACCGTGAGGCACATTTTTTGTGGGCATCGTGTCTCTGAATGGCCTTGACTACCACACATGTGACATTGAGGTAGTTTACGAGGTTCTGGACAATTATATTTTTGATGACCTTCACGTTGACAATGACTACATTTTGCATTCCAAAATCTTTGCTGTCTTGAAAGATGTGGCATTAAATCTTCATCAAGAATAGCCCAAAGTCTTGGATCCTCTAGAAATCGTATATGGTTTATTATAAAACACTTGTATGTATTTATGAATGAATGTACATAACAGGTCTATTTTCTTTGACTCACTTGACATTTTACTTTGAATTTCCCTAACATCAAAGTTTTCTTGCCCACGAGATTCATTATAAAATGTTTTAAGATTTTGAGGCATTGGCTGGAAGAAATATTCGTCCCAAGAATCATCTTTTATTGTTTCTTTCCTGCCTGATTCTTGTACAGTATTTGTTTCACTATTTGATAATTTTCTTTGTTTTGCAGCCCTATTTGTTTCATCTTCATCCTCACAATGTCTTTTTCTACTTTTATTTGACTGTTGATAATTGCTTGAACTACTTGGCAATGTCTCTGTTACAGTATTATTTTTATTTTTTTTGTTCTCAATATTATCTTCACATACAACTTCTACAACTGATTTCTTTTTTTCAGTTTCGCGTGATGAAATATTTTTACCTTTCTCAGGTTTTGATAGATTAGTGTTTGTTTTTTCAGGAGACTTCCTACTGCTTTTTTCGCTTCCTTGGCTTGTACTAACTGGTTTTTTCTTTTCAGGTGTGCTCTTAGTGTCTTTTCGAAAAGCTTGTAATCGAACTTGTTTATTCATTTCTTGTATTTCTTTTATGGTCAAAGCACCTTTCCGAACTTTTGTACAGTGTATCACTAAATCCTCTGTGCGCAATGCTGGAATATCCTTCACATTATGAACAGCTGTACTTTCATTTACAGACATTGTTTGTTTGCTTGTTACATTATTTTTATTAGTTTTTGGTTTTTTGTGTTTGTAATTAAAATCGCTGTCAGATGATGCTGTTGAGTCTTCATCAGAATCTTGTAAAACAATAGTTGGTGGCTGCGGCTTTGGTGGAATTGGTACCTCTAAAATAGAATCCTGAGAATCAGAATCACTTTCTGACAATACTGTTGTTTCTTCCGTGTAATCATTTACTGCTTTATGTTTTTTCTTGCTTTTGTCACGTACATTGTATTTGTTGTCTGTCTTATCTGTTGTACTTGTTACGGATTGTGTTCTTAAATTTTCATCAGATTCTATTTCCACTCCCTTCTCTACTTCACATCTGAATTTTTTCTTGATGTTCTTATACTTCTTAGTATACAGTTCATTAATGAAATTTTTAGAAAACTTATATTTGTTCAAAATATTACTATTATCACTTGCTTCATTGTCAACAATGTCATGTTCTTTCTCATTAGCCTTAACTGTATCCCTCTTCATGTCAGAGCTATTTGACTCTAAACAAACTGATTGTTTTTCTTTAGTTACTTCTGTATTTATGTTGTCATATTCTACATGCAGCTCTTTATCCTTGCTACCTGATTGAGTTTCTAACTTTACAGGTAAATCTTTATTTAAATCATGGCTAGGTGTATCTACAACAACTTTAGCACTTGTCACATTGTGACACATTATTGGTGATTTTATGATATTAGTATTTGATATCTCAACATTTTTGCAAGGCAGTTCCCTGCTGTGTCCATCAGTTATGTTTGGTTTAAAATCTTCATTTTCATACCTATTAGATAGAGGTATAATATTACACTTGTTACCTCTTTCAGTAGATTCATTTGCACAAGATTCATTATTTCTGTCAAAGTTCTTGGAATGTAGGTCAGAAGTAGTATTTTCTAATACTTTTTCTGTCTCATTATCAATAGTAGAACATTCCAATTTAATAGAATTTTTCGAATCTACATCTTCTTGTCTATCCGACGCATAATAAATTTCAGCATACAATCGGGATTGCAAATCTACGTTAGCTTCCTCGTCTTCACTATTTTCAGCTTTGCAATAATCTGTAACATTTCATGCATTCATTTTTCAAATGAATTTCAATGTTTTGTTAATGTTATTAGGCCTGCGGAGGTTATGCAATGAAATATATCCTTACCCCGAAATGTATTGTTGTGTAAGCTCATTTTGCTTCCAATTTGAAGAATTATTTACCATATCCAGTAAATTCATAGATAACACGTACAAACAATAAAAGTACAGTTCTCAAAAGAAGGATTATATAGTCTAAAGAAAAATACACGTGCTCATACGATCTAACATTTACACCTTATTGAGCTCCTGTCGCATAGAATAGTTACTAAAGATAATGGTAAGCCGCGTATGAGATTACAAAAGTGTATAAAACGGGTACCAGTTTCCTCTCTACCATATGTTAATATCAAATGGTTCAAGCCTCTGTGTCAATCGTCGGAACAAAATTCAATTTCTTATAGGTCCCTAGAGGGCTCTGTTACTTATACAATTATATCTCTTTTATTAATTTGATTGTTAATTAACGCACGTACAAAGCATAATTGAGTTATACACGTATGTTTGGATAAGTTTTTATATCAAAGTTACAGTGAATTTCATAAGAAAATATTTGCAAAACCCCACTCAAAGTAATCGTTTAAAAACGCTTTGTAACTCATAGCAACGAAACTTCCCACACAGCAGAATGTTCTCTAAAAGATTTCTGAGAGATATCTCGTTCGCGAAATAGATATTCTAAAAGATAGCCTAATAGATGACTATCAGATATCGTACAGATATCTTATGCGCCGTTTTTGAAACACTATAAGATACCCTGGTGGAAATATATCTACAACTTTTTACGCGACTCTACAACAAATTACAATTTTCTACAACATTTTGCGTGGTTGTAGAAAATTGTAGCTCGTAACTACAATATTCTACGTCATTCAACGTCTCACTACAACTTACTCGATTCTCTTACGTAATAAATTGTAGTAAGTTGTAGAGCACTACAAATTTTTACAACAAATTACAACTTGCTACTCTAAGACAAATGGAACTTGAAAGAATGATCTCTATTAAAACACGGCTCGCGTAGTTTGTGTAGTATTTTATACAATACTACAAAATTCTACAACTTTTAATGTCCTATCTAAAAATTTAGAAAATAGCCTTCAAAAGTCTAGCGCGTAGTTTGTTGTAGTATCTTATAGAATACTACAAAATTCTACAACTTTCTACAACTATTCACGAAATTCTACAATACTGTCCCAATCCGCGTACTTTGTTGTAGAAATTTGTAGAAATTAAACACAGTGAAGATAGGGTCAAGTTGTAGAAAATTGTTCAATGTTGTAGCCAGTTGTAGCAATATGTTGTAGAGAATTGTAGTTAGTTGTAGATATATTTCCACCAGGGATATCTGAGAAAAGATATCTAAAAGACATCTGGTCTCAGATACCTATGCAACATCTACTATAGATATTATTCGGAAATGTTCGGAAATCAAGGAAAATTTAAAAAAAAAGGTTATTTTATAGTAAAATAAAATTCAAGTGACTACTATAATGAAGCTAGAATGAATAAATAACCTAACAACAAAGAATTGTGTGGTCTTTGTCACTTGAATTTTATTTTACTATACTAATTGAAAGAACTGAAACTAATGGAATAAGCATTTCTTTAAAATAGAAATTATTTATTTTATAAAAACGAACATTTATTTTATTTTTTTGTTTTTTTTATGGTGCCGTTTGGTAGCCGATCCCCCGCGTGTTGAAGCCACTGCTTTGTAACCTTTTTTACATTATCAGTCGTTGCCTCAACATAATTATTGGTAATAGCGTCTGTAATAAAAAAAAAATTGAATAAATTAAAACATCCTAGTAATGAATACAATCAAATTGAGAAACTTTGACTCATGAAGACATAGTAATCGTTATGTAAATCTTGAATTCATGTAGAAAAACTGTATTTTTGTATATAAGTACGTATATAAGTATGTATATAAGTACGATTTTAGTTTGAAAAATAACGTGACCCAAAGTTATTCAAAATGGCTGTATTTAGAACTATTCTTGTAATTATGGAGAGTTCAAAGATATGTCTAAATTGAACGTAACTCTGAAAGATGCAATAATATTAAGTACATACATACTATAAAAAATGTCACTGGATAGAAATAAATAGGTTCTAATAATTACTTTTATAAATTAATTTTACTATCGTTTCGATTTGACATACGCTTAAAAGCAGATTACAAACTTTAACTATCATAACAATAATCTTTTTTTTTTCAATCTTTATTAACATGACTTCTTAAATAACTATAGGTTAGTTGAATGAAATTAGAATCAAGTGACAAAAAAATTGTTGAATATTTACTCACATATTGCGATCGAGCTGACGAATGCTCGTTCAAAGTTTGTTCAAAATGCTGTATTTCTTCCTGTGTTGATATTGGAAGTCGCAAACTTGATGGATGGTTATTTGTGCTTTCTTCTGATGCATTCGGCGTTCGATCCAATAAAAGAAGATTTATCATTTCAATTTTGCGGTTTAGGTTATGCATTTGTTTTTGGCTCTGTATGTGCAGTTCATGAATCGTTTCCAGTACTTGATGAATGGTTTTCATTTCAGTATGGCATACTCCTATTTATCACAATTATGTATTAACAAAATTCATTTTTAAACTATGTACTTATGCAGAATATTTACTCACAACAACAAAACTGGTCATGTTCAGTTGGCTGTTTTTCGATTTCCTGTTTCTTTTTAGTGAGTTTGGGTGGCAGCGTTATATCTGTCAAAAATAATTTAGTTGATAACAGAATGAGTTAATTTTATTTAAAAAAAGTCGTGAAAACCAAAACTTACTTGTTCTCATATTACCCATAACTACAGGTTTCTGTTTTTCAATTAAAGTTTGCAGGGCTACTGTTCTTTCATGTAGTAAATCTAACGATAATATAAATTTGCATTTGTTTATTTTTATCAATTAGTGCAAGAGACTTCAGGTATTTTATTTCAACTCACCTTCATTTTGTTCTTCTGGCAATTCTTCATTGATGGTGTTATCTTCCTCTATAGTACAAATTTGATTACTCCGCTCAATTTCTTAATTTTCTGGAAATATTTATTATATAAAATAATATAAATAACTATAAATTATTTAATTAATACTATGCTACTAAATTATGTACACTTATTATTAATATAATGGCACTGACACTACAAACAATACTTATACACTACTATTTTAAACACTATTAATCACAATCGCAAACACAATAACAAACACTAATACAGTCACAATCACAGATCCACATTATAAACAAATCACAATCTATTTACAAGTTCGCCGTTGTGTGCAATGTCAACAGTTGCGTGTTTCGTGCACACGGCGAACTTGCATATAAGTTTGCTCCTGACATTAGTCTTAAACGTCTTAAATGTCTATCATCGATAGACATGGTGCGACTAGACTCGTGTCTAGCTTTGAGTGATGTGCGCACCACACAGATGGAATTTAGGAGATCAGCTCCTATTTTATTCCTTTTTTTCGACTTAATGTCAGGAAGCATGGAAAAAATTCTTTCTGCCTCGGCATTGGAGTGTGGCAGACATCGGACATTGCTCAACAGAGATGTTAAGTGCGGGAAAATAGGAAAATTCTCTGAAATTTTTTGCATGCCGATATCTGCCGATATCCATCCACATGCCGTCGAAAGAAAGAAGCGCTCAACGAACAGAGTGTGCTTTCCACCAGTGATGCCAGGACGTGGGATTTTCTCCCACGTGGGAGTCATCGTGCGCATGCGCATGCTGACGTCACAGCTCGACAGCGGTTGTTTCCATGGACGTATCTAGTAAAATGTCCTCTTCCTGTAATTTCTACCGTATTTCAATTGTCACAGGGGTCTAACGATACCCCATATTCGAGTGAAGTATATACGTTACTGAGAATTGGGTAGCGCGCACGGGTGGGAAAAATCCCACGTCCTGGCATCACTGCTTTCCACAAGCATGCTAGGGTGTGACAAAGTGTAACACAGAGACAGGGCTGTGCAACTGTGTGCAACTCAATGTAAAACTTTTGGTCGCCGTTGCCGCAGCGCCGCCTGTTATCCTGGGATAAGAACTACAGCGCAACTAGCGGCACCTGCAGCACGATCATAGAACTAAATAGGGAAACGGGGCAAGGGGGGCGGCTTTCAAATATAGGCGGTTCCTCTAAACGTACAGTTATTTTTTTCTTATTCTGTGTTAAACAAAAATACGCAAAATATATATGTACATTGATTTATTTTCGTTAGATTTGCCTATACACTTACAAATACATCTACTAACACTTATTTACGATTGTTGTAACTTTTACACTGCACTGAACTGTTTATAACACTTCTTCTTGATCCATATTGCTATCTGAAACAAAAGACAGTAAACAAATTAGAACACAGTAAAAAAAGTATTGGTATAAAGAACAGTATGAATGATTTGGATTTATATTACCTTTTTTGTTGATGATCCGCATCCTCGGAAGCACATTACCAATCTGTATGGATGCCACATGTGGGATATAATTATCAATCCGAATCTTCTTCTTTACGGGTTTGGATTTTCTACAGACGGATTTGAATCTACGTTTTTTACTACGTTATACTCGTATAGTCTTTTACGCACTCTAGTGACCGTATCTAGTAACTTATCTGTTCCAATTAGACTACAGAATTGTGTTTCACTGTGTCACACTGTGTTACACTGTGTCACACCCTAGCATGCTTGTTGGAAAGCACACATAGACTACAGAATTGTATTTCACTGTGTCTCTCTGTGTTACACTGTGTCACACCCTAGCATGCTTGTTGGAAAGCACACACAATCACTCACAATCGTTATATCTGGCGTACATGGTATTGATACGTTTGACAATATATTAAACTTTTAAAAAAGTAGATAAAAAACTGGTTGAAAAGGATTTTGCATAAATTCTGTATGTAAATATGTCTTCAGCACTACCGCCAAAGGTAATGAAAAGTAAATGTCTAAATGATCGTATCACAAATTTTATATCATATGGGTTATGTTACTACAAACAGCAATTAAAAATATAGCTGATAATAAGTACAGATACGTATGAATTAATTTTTAATTACTTTTTATAGCCTCCAGGTGCACAATCAATACAGGAATTTAGTATCAGAGTACCAAAGTATGTAAAATATTTTATACAATTAAATTATTTCAATCATTAGATTCATTTTTTATAATATAATAAATAAAATTTCTCATTATATTATTTGAAAGATAAGGTATATGTTTTGTTTACAAATGTGTTTTATTTTAGGAATAGCAAGAAAAAACATAATGTCATGCGTTTCAATGCTACATTAAATGTTGATTTCTCGAAATGGGCACAAGTAAAAATGGAACGTGAAAATAATATGAAGGAATATAAAGGAGTAGAAGAAGAGATGCCAAAATTTGGAGCAGGTTCTGAATTTGGACGTGATGCAAGAGAAGAAGCAAGAAGGAAAAAATTTGGCATCACCAGCAGAAAATATAAACCAGAAGATCAACCATGGATATTGAAATCAGGTGGTAAAACTGGAAAAAAATTTAAAGGAATACGAGAAGGTGGAGTTAGCGAGAATGCTGCGTATTATGTTTTTACACATGCTGCTGATGGTGCTATAGAAGCTTTTCCATTACACGAATGGTAAGTTTGATTTTTTCTTAACTGTTTTAGTGCCAAAGTTGCCTAAAATATCCATGTTGGATAGTGCCATCCGCTGTAATAGCGTCTCCTTCATTTCATTGCAAATAAGCAGAACATGCACAACCTTGTTCTTCAAATTTTTTGTCAACATATGCTGGATAGCATATTCCTTTCACCGCCAAGTTTCTGCTAAACGCCTCGGCATGTGAACAGCACGATTGCATTGTGTTGCACTAAAACGGTTAATAATGAAAAGGGTAAAAATTCAGAGGTACACTTCCACATTTAGGTATAACTTTCAGCCCATCCAAAGATATAAAGCTTTAAGTGCAGAAGAAGCAGAACAGGAATTTAGTCGGAGAAACAAAGTAATGAATTACTTTTCTCTAATGTTGCGTAAAAGACTTAGAAATGATGAGGAAGGTGGAGATGATGAAGACTTAGTTGATGGTGGAAAAGGTAAAAGACCTAACAAGAAGGAAAAAGACTTAAAGATATCTGAAATGGATGAATGGATGGATAGTGATGACGACGACTCGCTCAGCGATGAGGATGAGAATAAAAAAGGCTCTGATGAAGAAAATGATTCTAAGAAGAAAAAGAAGGGTAAAGGTAAGTGTCAGATATCCTATCTCTAATTATATCATTCAACTGCAAAATGTAATTGAATTACGTGACTTGTATGAGAAAATGTACATGTATTATTATGTTAGTTGATATTAAGAAGAAGAAGAAAAAGAAGAACGCCTCAGATGATGAAGCAGTTGAGGAAAGTGACGATGGAGATGAAGAAGGAAGGGAATGTGATTATATTTCTGATTCGTCAGACTCAGAGTCTGAATTGGAGCAACAAAAGGAAATTAAATCTGTCGCAGAAGAAGATGCCTTAAGAAAATTGCTTGCATCTGACGAAGATGATGAAGATGAAGATCAAGCAGATAAAAAAGATGGTGACGAGGATAAAGAAGAAGATGAAGAAAATAAAGAAAAAGATGACAAGGTATGTTAGAATTTCTACGAGGTTAATTAATTTTTTGTAGTTAACAATTGTTTTGCATAGACGAGCCTTTAGATTTGTAGTTGCATAAAAGACCATCTGCATTTTATATGGAAATTATTTAATAAAAATACGTTTTTTTTTCTATTTTTAGGATAAAGATAAAACAAATAAAGATGGTGACAAAAAGAAAGATAAAAAAAAGAAAAAGAAACAGTCCAAAAAGAAAGATTTGAAGAAGTCTGCACCTGGAAAGGATTCTTCCAGTGACTTTTCCAGTGATTCAGGATCAGACTCTGATGCAACAAAGGATGTAAAAAAATCGAATAGTGCGCACAGTTCAAGGTCTGCAACTCCTACACCTGCAGCTGCGGTATCCGACCCTCTCAAGAGGAAACAGGCCGGTTCTCCAGATTTATCACAAGCGAAAAAATTAAAATTAGACAATTTTAATTTAGCAACAGTAACTTCTTACATCCCAGGAGCTAGGTACATGTCTTTATTTTGCATTGTAAATTTTATTTTCTATTAAATGGAAATATCGAAATATTCTAATGTTATTCGTTTTACAGTGAATCTGGAATTACGGAAGACGCGGTTAGGCGATACCTCATGCGCAAGCCCATGACAACGACGGAACTTTTACAGAAGTTTAAGTCGAAGAAAACTGGTCTTACTTCGGAACAGTTGGTTAACATAATGACTCAAATATTGAAGAAAATTAATCCAACTAAGCAAACTATCAAAAATAAAATGTATTTATCTATTAAAGCGCAAGCGAATTAACATTTGTACATATTTGTATTAGAATTTTGGAATTGTATTAATATTTTTGTTTCAAGGATTCCTGTGTTTATTAATTTGTACATGGTCTTATGAAAATAAAAACTTATAATCAAGTGGTATAATAGAAAATATACAAGAAGAAATCATGCAGTAAAGAATTTGTTGTTTTATTTCTCAATTTTAATGGAAGAGAAAACATTACCTTGTGGTTTAAAGGTCGACAGTAAATTGTCAGCTGTATAATAATTTTTATTTCTATTAATTTGCATTATTACTTGATAACATTAGAGATAGTAACTTGAAAGACAGCCAATTTTTCCGGGATAAGACAGCAGTAGAAA
This sequence comes from Cerceris rybyensis, assembly GCA_910591515.1. Classification (NCBI taxonomy): domain Eukaryota; kingdom Metazoa; phylum Arthropoda; class Insecta; order Hymenoptera; family Crabronidae; genus Cerceris; species Cerceris rybyensis. Next base: position 23,104,235 of record OU342790.1, read on the forward strand.
TCGCATGGTCAGAGAAAGTCAACTGACGCTGATAAGAACGTGGCTCCGAGTTTATCGCTGATGTTGTAATATTTTCTGACTTCTGCATCGACCTCTGGGAGTTGCACAGTGTTGATACAGTAATACAGTAGTCTCCGTTCAAAATAGCAGTAATCACAGAGAGGATCATTGCGACAATCCGTTGCTCTTTGCTGGCTCGACATATCAAGTTTATTGTTACCTCAATCAGTGAATGTCAGACGTGTTACTTGAACAAGATTCCCAATTTGATCATCACGAAGAATACTATGAGGCTGTTGCAATTGTTCAAATCCGAACTTAATGCGCAGCTTTTGTTGACAAGTTCTACACGCACGATTACTTCTTCAGTTCGTTGTATCAGCGTAAGACACGAGTACATTTTATCAATTTTTATTCGTAGTTTTGTTGCGTGTAATATTGAATAAATTATCAATAGAATTTATGCAATGTTAGGAAAAGAGTCAAATAAATAGAATATATTTATCGGGAAAGAGACGAACTTTCAAGTAATCGAAGGAATCTTTCTTGTAGAACTTGAAAGGTAAGACAATAGCGATTAGGCGAGAGGATCGCACCACACAGATGGAATTTAGGAGATCAGCTCCTATTTTATTCCTTTTTTTCGACTTAATGTCAGGAAGCATGGAAAAAATTCTTTCTGCCTCGGCATTGGAGTGTGGCAGACATCGGACATTGCTCAACAGAGATGTTAAGTGCGGGAAAATAGGAAAATTCTCTGAAATTTTTTGCATGCCGATATCTGCCGATATCCATCCACATGCCGTCGAAAGAAAGAAGCGCTCAACGAACAGAGTGTGCTTTCCACCAGTGATGCCAGGACGTGGGATTTTCTCCCACGTGGGAGTCATCGTGCGCATGCGCATGCTGACGTCACAGCTCGACAGCGGTTGTTTCCATGGACGTATCTAGTAAAATGTCCTCTTCCTGTAATTTCTACCGTATTTCAATTGTCACAGGGGTCTAACGATACCCCATATTCGAGTGAAGTATATACGTTACTGAGAATTGGGTAGCGCGCACGGGTGGGAAAAATCCCACGTCCTGGCATCACTGCTTTCCACAAGCATGCTAGGGTGTGACAAAGTGTAACACAGAGACAGGGCTGTGCAACCAGGGGGGGTCAACTCTTATGGGAAAACTTGGTATGCATATAGTTCGATTTGACGGGTTCCGCTCTAGTTGGCGCCACATACAAAAACTAACACACGTACAGCTTTTAAATCGATGAGAAACCAACACTCTCTTTTCAAGCAATACGTGAGACGTCATGAGTGGTCATGAGCGCACGACTTTGTTGTCTAAAAAGAGAGTTTTGGAAAAATACGAGGGATGGAAAACCAGGAAAAGGTCAGTAAAATTTGTACACCCAAACGTTGTAGAACGAACAGAAATAGTATACAATATTCTGGAATAAAAAGTTAGATTGAAAATATTATAGGTTCGATCCGTCCGGTAACTCCGCCATAGGCAGTCCCAAGCCCGTTTGAGAAAGGAAGAGGGTTAGTATACAATACAGTCGACCCTTGGTAATCCGACGAACGTTTTGCAAGGCGGTGTCGGATTATCAAATTTGTCAGACTATAGAGTACTGTCACAGCCCCCTGTAGTCCGGAACTTTTTGGAAAAGCGTACCTTGTAATCCGACAAATACAATGTCAAAGTGGTAAGATTCTATATGTACTATACCTAACTCATACGATGTTGAATTTAGTAAATTAAACAACACAATAAACAGCTTAGGGTTTATTATAAAATTAACATGACTATTGCTCTAGGACTTACATTAATATATTAACTAACCATTTATGTTAATGTTTGTCCAGGCGTTCGCGAACGATTTACCATATTTTTTCATAACGCAACTCGATTGTAACTACATGTTATAGGCATGTCGGATTACAGGGGGTGACGGATTAGACAGGGGCCAGATTACCAGGGGTCGACGGTATGACTATTACAGTTTTTAAGTAAATACTTTTATGTAAATGTGTAAAACTTTGTATGTACGACTTTTAAATAAATTTCTAAAGATAAATTAAACATTGATATTTTTCTTTAAAGCAACAAGTATACTGAAGTTTGCTTCACTATTGTAAAAGTGTGAAATAAACTATTATATGAACCATAAAATTAAAAATTAAATAAATTTCACAATTTTACAATAATGGAGCAAACTTTAGTATACTTCTTTAATAGTAATTTTAAATCAGTAAGCGATAGTACTATATATACGGTATATATAGCATACTGTGCTATATATATAAAAAGTAGTTCTAATCTACGGGTTCCGCCCTAGGCGGCAGCACATCTGCGGACCAAATTCTATATATGGGAGTTGACACCCTCTGTGTGCAACTCAATGTAAAACTTTTGGTCGCCGTTGCCGCAGCGCCGCCTGTTATCCTGGGATAAGAACTACAGCGCAACTAGCGGCACCTGCAGCACGATCATAGAACTAAATAGGGAAACGGGGCAAGGGGGGCGGCTTTCAAATATAGGCGGTTCCTCTAAACGTACAGTTATTTTTTTCTTATTCTGTGTTAAACAAAAATACGCAAAATATATATGTACATTGATTTATTTTCGTTAGATTTGCCTATACACTTACAAATACATCTACTAACACTTATTTACGATTGTTGTAACTTTTACACTGCACTGAACTGTTTATAACACTTCTTCTTGATCCATATTGCTATCTGAAACAAAAGACAGTAAACAAATTAGAACACAGTAAAAAAAGTATTGGTATAAAGAACAGTATGAATGATTTGGATTTATATTACCTTTTTTGTTGATGATCCGCATCCTCGGAAGCACATTACCAATCTGTATGGATGCCACATGTGGGATATAATTATCAATCCGAATCTTCTTCTTTACGGGTTTGGATTTTCTACAGACGGATTTGAATCTACGTTTTTTACTACGTTATACTCGTATAGTCTTTTACGCACTCTAGTGACCGTATCTAGTAACTTATCTGTTCCAATTAGACTACAGAATTGTGTTTCACTGTGTCACACTGTGTTACACTGTGTCACACCCTAGCATGCTTGTTGGAAAGCACACATAGACTACAGAATTGTATTTCACTGTGTCTCTCTGTGTTACACTGTGTCACACCCTAGCATGCTTGTTGGAAAGCACACACAATCACTCACAATCGTTATATCTGGCGTACATGGTATTGATACGTTTGACAATATATTAAACTTTTAAAAAAGTAGATAAAAAACTGGTTGAAAAGGATTTTGCATAAATTCTGTATGTAAATATGTCTTCAGCACTACCGCCAAAGGTAATGAAAAGTAAATGTCTAAATGATCGTATCACAAATTTTATATCATATGGGTTATGTTACTACAAACAGCAATTAAAAATATAGCTGATAATAAGTACAGATACGTATGAATTAATTTTTAATTACTTTTTATAGCCTCCAGGTGCACAATCAATACAGGAATTTAGTATCAGAGTACCAAAGTATGTAAAATATTTTATACAATTAAATTATTTCAATCATTAGATTCATTTTTTATAATATAATAAATAAAATTTCTCATTATATTATTTGAAAGATAAGGTATATGTTTTGTTTACAAATGTGTTTTATTTTAGGAATAGCAAGAAAAAACATAATGTCATGCGTTTCAATGCTACATTAAATGTTGATTTCTCGAAATGGGCACAAGTAAAAATGGAACGTGAAAATAATATGAAGGAATATAAAGGAGTAGAAGAAGAGATGCCAAAATTTGGAGCAGGTTCTGAATTTGGACGTGATGCAAGAGAAGAAGCAAGAAGGAAAAAATTTGGCATCACCAGCAGAAAATATAAACCAGAAGATCAACCATGGATATTGAAATCAGGTGGTAAAACTGGAAAAAAATTTAAAGGAATACGAGAAGGTGGAGTTAGCGAGAATGCTGCGTATTATGTTTTTACACATGCTGCTGATGGTGCTATAGAAGCTTTTCCATTACACGAATGGTAAGTTTGATTTTTTCTTAACTGTTTTAGTGCCAAAGTTGCCTAAAATATCCATGTTGGATAGTGCCATCCGCTGTAATAGCGTCTCCTTCATTTCATTGCAAATAAGCAGAACATGCACAACCTTGTTCTTCAAATTTTTTGTCAACATATGCTGGATAGCATATTCCTTTCACCGCCAAGTTTCTGCTAAACGCCTCGGCATGTGAACAGCACGATTGCATTGTGTTGCACTAAAACGGTTAATAATGAAAAGGGTAAAAATTCAGAGGTACACTTCCACATTTAGGTATAACTTTCAGCCCATCCAAAGATATAAAGCTTTAAGTGCAGAAGAAGCAGAACAGGAATTTAGTCGGAGAAACAAAGTAATGAATTACTTTTCTCTAATGTTGCGTAAAAGACTTAGAAATGATGAGGAAGGTGGAGATGATGAAGACTTAGTTGATGGTGGAAAAGGTAAAAGACCTAACAAGAAGGAAAAAGACTTAAAGATATCTGAAATGGATGAATGGATGGATAGTGATGACGACGACTCGCTCAGCGATGAGGATGAGAATAAAAAAGGCTCTGATGAAGAAAATGATTCTAAGAAGAAAAAGAAGGGTAAAGGTAAGTGTCAGATATCCTATCTCTAATTATATCATTCAACTGCAAAATGTAATTGAATTACGTGACTTGTATGAGAAAATGTACATGTATTATTATGTTAGTTGATATTAAGAAGAAGAAGAAAAAGAAGAACGCCTCAGATGATGAAGCAGTTGAGGAAAGTGACGATGGAGATGAAGAAGGAAGGGAATGTGATTATATTTCTGATTCGTCAGACTCAGAGTCTGAATTGGAGCAACAAAAGGAAATTAAATCTGTCGCAGAAGAAGATGCCTTAAGAAAATTGCTTGCATCTGACGAAGATGATGAAGATGAAGATCAAGCAGATAAAAAAGATGGTGACGAGGATAAAGAAGAAGATGAAGAAAATAAAGAAAAAGATGACAAGGTATGTTAGAATTTCTACGAGGTTAATTAATTTTTTGTAGTTAACAATTGTTTTGCATAGACGAGCCTTTAGATTTGTAGTTGCATAAAAGACCATCTGCATTTTATATGGAAATTATTTAATAAAAATACGTTTTTTTTTCTATTTTTAGGATAAAGATAAAACAAATAAAGATGGTGACAAAAAGAAAGATAAAAAAAAGAAAAAGAAACAGTCCAAAAAGAAAGATTTGAAGAAGTCTGCACCTGGAAAGGATTCTTCCAGTGACTTTTCCAGTGATTCAGGATCAGACTCTGATGCAACAAAGGATGTAAAAAAATCGAATAGTGCGCACAGTTCAAGGTCTGCAACTCCTACACCTGCAGCTGCGGTATCCGACCCTCTCAAGAGGAAACAGGCCGGTTCTCCAGATTTATCACAAGCGAAAAAATTAAAATTAGACAATTTTAATTTAGCAACAGTAACTTCTTACATCCCAGGAGCTAGGTACATGTCTTTATTTTGCATTGTAAATTTTATTTTCTATTAAATGGAAATATCGAAATATTCTAATGTTATTCGTTTTACAGTGAATCTGGAATTACGGAAGACGCGGTTAGGCGATACCTCATGCGCAAGCCCATGACAACGACGGAACTTTTACAGAAGTTTAAGTCGAAGAAAACTGGTCTTACTTCGGAACAGTTGGTTAACATAATGACTCAAATATTGAAGAAAATTAATCCAACTAAGCAAACTATCAAAAATAAAATGTATTTATCTATTAAAGCGCAAGCGAATTAACATTTGTACATATTTGTATTAGAATTTTGGAATTGTATTAATATTTTTGTTTCAAGGATTCCTGTGTTTATTAATTTGTACATGGTCTTATGAAAATAAAAACTTATAATCAAGTGGTATAATAGAAAATATACAAGAAGAAATCATGCAGTAAAGAATTTGTTGTTTTATTTCTCAATTTTAATGGAAGAGAAAACATTACCTTGTGGTTTAAAGGTCGACAGTAAATTGTCAGCTGTATAATAATTTTTATTTCTATTAATTTGCATTATTACTTGATAACATTAGAGATAGTAACTTGAAAGACAGCCAATTTTTCCGGGATAAGACAGCAGTAGAAATCGCATGGTCAGAGAAAGTCAACTGACGCTGATAAGAACGTGGCTCCGAGTTTATCGCTGATGTTGTAATATTTTCTGACTTCTGCATCGACCTCTGGGAGTTGCACAGTGTTGATACAGTAATACAGTAGTCTCCGTTCAAAATAGCAGTAATCACAGAGAGGATCATTGCGACAATCCGTTGCTCTTTGCTGGCTCGACATATCAAGTTTATTGTTACCTCAATCAGTGAATGTCAGACGTGTTACTTGAACAAGATTCCCAATTTGATCATCACGAAGAATACTATGAGGCTGTTGCAATTGTTCAAATCCGAACTTAATGCGCAGCTTTTGTTGACAAGTTCTACACGCACGATTACTTCTTCAGTTCGTTGTATCAGCGTAAGACACGAGTACATTTTATCAATTTTTATTCGTAGTTTTGTTGCGTGTAATATTGAATAAATTATCAATAGAATTTATGCAATGTTAGGAAAAGAGTCAAATAAATAGAATATATTTATCGGGAAAGAGACGAACTTTCAAGTAATCGAAGGAATCTTTCTTGTAGAACTTGAAAGGTAAGACAATAGCGATTAGGCGAGAGGATCAATCAGTATGGGAAAGAAGAGCTCCTTTAGCACCTGCAAATGTTCGCCGCTTAATCAGGGCTGGCGTCAAAGTTATAGTGCAACCTAGTAATAGAAGGGCATATCCTGCACAATCTTATCAAGCAGCAGGTGCTTTATTGCAAGAAGATATTAGTTCAGCATCCGTCATTTTCGGAGTGAAACAAGTTCCCGTAGATCAGCTTATATCCAACAAAACGTACTGTTTTTTTTCTCATACAATCAAGGCACAGGAGAGTAATATGCCTCTCTTGGATGCCATTTTAGAAAAAAATATACGTTTATTGGATTATGAGAAATTGACAGACGTTAACGGTCAAAGAGTAGTTGCTTTTGGAAAATATGCCGGTGTTGCTGGAATGGTAAACATACTTCATGGTCTTGGCCTTCGGTTATTGGCACTGGGCCATCATACACCATTTATGGTAAGTTAACAAAATGTATAAATATTCATGAAGCTTAATAATTTAAGTAATTCTTCCAAAAGAAATGATGAAATACATCAAATCTATATATTTATATATATATATTAGGTGTACAAATTAATTCTCGGCCCCCAGATTTCATCGACCACAAAACTTATTCAGATTAGAATTTTTCCAAATTTGAATAGTCATTCTAAAGCGCCATTTGTTAGCTTTAAAATAAGATATATCGCATGACTCTACTCTAGACATAACGTGAAAAATCATGTGTAAAGGAATGTCGTTCGATAAGCAACATTTAAGGCACTGTCTTCTTTTCGCGTTTCAACGAAAAAAAAGAAACGCTACAGAGGCGAAAGAAATGATTTGTTCGATTTTTATTTTTATTTGTTCAAATAGCCACCTATTTCGATCCCTACAACAACACCTAATTGATTCTCAATTCAAGTAAGTTGAACAGGTCTATAAATGCCTCAATGATTTCATTGATGTGAACCACTATCATTTTTCCGATCTGGAATCCCTCACTTACCTAAGAGATGGAAAAAACGTATAGAAAATGAAGAAGATTATGTTTAATATTGAATTTATATCAACATTGTTATAAATAAATGTCAAAGTTAGTCAAAAAAGGCCGAGAATTAATTTGTACACCTAATATATACCCAGACAGAATGGAATATTGCAGCAATATTGCAGCAATATTGCCGTGCAACATTAAACGTTGCAGGGAATATTGCCGCAACATTGCCGCAACATTGCTGCAATATTCCTATGTCCGCCTCTTTGTAGCTTGCAGGAATATTGCAGCAATATTGCCGGGAATATTGCAGCAACATTGCAGCAAGATTGCCAATGTTGCAGCAATATTGCAGCAATATTGCGAACATTGCAGCAATATTGCAGCAATATTGCGAACGTTGCAGGAATATTGCGAACGTTGCGGGAATATTGCAGGAATATTGCGAACGTTGCAGGAATATTGCGAACGTTGCGGGAATATTGCAGGAATATTGCGAACGTTGCGGGAATATTGCGAACGTTGTAGCAATATTGCTGGAATATTGGTTGGATGAACAAACATTTATTTGTGATAATTGCATTTATTCAATAGAAAAAAAAACATTTTGAATTTAAAAAAAAACGAAGTAATATTGATTTGTTACTGGAGTTTACGCTTGATGTTAATAATTATATTATCTTGTTTATTTGTTCCGAATTGCCATCGGTGTCATCGGATAACTGGACGTTCTTGAATTCTCGAACGATTTATTCTAAAAGTTTTGGACTGGGAAAGCCACTTTTCAATGGGATTTTTTTTTCTTACCTTACTCATACTTTTTTTACCCACGATGGGATTCGAACCCTAGTCTTTTCCGTGCGAACCCAGAACGTTGCCGCTACGCTACGGCAGCTCTTGATGTTACGTTCTACAGTTCCACTTAAATATGGCAATGAAACTTTAATTGCAAATATCTTAAAAACCATTGAGTGTTTGCCCCTATAATGGGGTATATTCATCAATGTTGAGCATACATTTCAATGTTGCCATTGCAATGTTCCCGCGGCAATATTGCGGCAATGTTGCGGCAATGTTGCGGCAATGTTGCAGCAATGTTGCGGCAATGTTGCGGCAATATTGCAGCAATGTTGCAGCAATGTTGCGGCAATGTTGCGGCAATGTTGCGGCAATGTTGCGGCAATGTTGCGGCAATATTGCAGCAATGTTGCGGCAATGTTGCGGCAATGTTGCGCTGCAATATTGCCACTGCAATGTTGCAGCAATGTTGCGGCAATGTTCCGCTGCAATATTGCCACTGCAATGTTGCGGCAACATTGCTGCAATGTTGCCAATATTGTGCAAGATTCGCAATATTGCTGCAATATTGCTGCAATATTCCAGTCTGTCTGGGTATGTATATTTGCATATTAGTATAGAAATATTTACAGTATAGTAGCCCATATAGTTTGATACAAAAGTAAATAAGTTAATTAATTTTTACGAATAAATATATTTCACTGAAGAATTGCTTTCGAAGTTTGCATTACTCTTTATTAATAAACATTCTTACATTTAATTTTCATTGTTTGCATTTTCTTAAAACTCTTGTTCAATCTAAATAAGTTAACAAGTATATTCAAAACGTTTCTATAAAGTGTTAGCATAAAGTTTCATAGAAATTTTCGAATAAAATATGTGTGTGTATAAGTCCCAACGAATGTACGGAAAATTGTAACAGAGAAGATAACAGTGAATTGATTTTTTGTAACATCTTTGCTGAATAGTAATGATCAATGATATGTCACATTATACGTTATATTATTTATTATTATTATTACTGTTTTTATTGATTTATAATATTATAAATATAATATTATTATAATTTACATACTTATTATTACTGTTGTGGGCCAAAGTAATTGTACTCTAGCACTGAATAATTAATAATAATCATTAATGTTTACTTATAGCAAAAGTCATTATGTAATTAAGAAGTGTATGCATTTTTTTAGTTCGACTTACTTAGTTTTGGAAGGAAACGACTATTAATTCTATAAACATTTCTCATTTCTGGTAATCTATTATTTTATGTCTGCATAATTTATTATTGAACTAATTTGTTACTGATTATCAGCTTGATTTATATACTGTATCCTGGCTATGTTTTGTAGATAATTAGCCGTAAAATTAATGTTTTTTTTATTGGGGCAGGTTACTTGGTCTATTCACTAAATGTTGAGTGTATCTTTCTTTGTGCAAGATTCATCATTTCTATAAAAAAATATACTTTTCTATGCAACGTGAGTACTAATGAAATATCAATAGTAATCTGATTAGAATTTAAACTTGGTAATAGTGCTGGCGCTGCAAGTATTAACATAAACTGTTAACAAAACGAATCAGAACATAGGTTCAAAAATTTTGTACTGGACATAAATCGCTTTAAAATGCTCCTTGCGGGAGACCCACAACTATATACGATGATGATGTCTTAATCTATACATATAAGGAATAGCAGAATTTCATTTTATGCAAGGCGACGGAAGTATTACTACTCTCAGATTCTCTAAAAGAATTAAACAAGTCCATGGAGAATTGAAAATACTGCGACCGGTTTCAATTAAGTGGCAGGGCATTTTATTCACTCGATCTTTCTTTAACGGATTATAACATTTTTAACATTAGAACGACTGAAATTTAGTATACATCTATGTTGCTCAAAAACAGTCAAAATGACTCCTCTAAGAAAGATTAACTAATACATAAAGAAATGAGTTTAAAATTAATTTTTAGAAACTAAAAAAACACTTTATTTATTAGTTATTTTTATATTAGACACAGTTCGTTAAATGCGATACTTATCGCTGGAAGAAACGGTACGTGCATTACCTTTCTTCCTGCATGACCATGTTGGTGATGGATTACAATGAAATGAATAGGAATGCTAGAACAAAGAGATATTCTCTCGAAAATATAAATGCTAAACTAGGTGATTTATACAAAAAACTACGAAATTTAATAATCAAATTCATTTAATTAAATCAAATTTCCTAAACACTCAAAATGATTGCTTTTGGGCAATAAAGATATAACACATACCTATACTTATATATCACAAACCGAAACGGGAGGAGGGGGGTAAATACAACTATTAATATATATATATATATATATATATATATATATATAAATAATAAATAATATATAAATATATATACATTTATATATATATAAATAATAAATAATATATAAATATATATATATTCATATATATATAAATAATAAATAATATATAAATATATATATATATATTTATATATATATAAATAAATAGTTTATTTTTAGCCCCCCCGGCTGTAAATAGGAACCCGGTTTACAAATTTGCCCTATCATCTTATACACTTATAATTCAACATTTATTCCCTTCTCGCATCCACACCAACTACTCTTTTATTCCTATTTCCTACTTTCTTTGGCTTACTGCTATTGCACCTCGCTCGTTTACGCGCCGTCATCCCTGTGTTTCTTTTCCTTTTTTCTTTTTTACGATTTTCCTTATCCATTAGATCACTCTCGCTTATGCGTATGCCTCTTTCCAGCTCCTTACAATCCCTTATCAAGTGTTCTATATTTCCGAATCTATCCCCACAGAGCGTCCCTACCTCTTTCCGCCAATTCTTTTATCATTTCCATCCCTCTTTCTCGTCTGTCTTAAACTCCTAATTTGCTCATCCCATTCCTCATCACATAGCATTCTCTTCCCTTTGCAATCCTTATATTTAATCTTTCTTTCTGTTCCACACATTCCCTTACCAAACTTCTTCCTTCTCCATTTCTCGCCTTCTCTTCAAATTTCCCTGCCCTCACCACAGTTACAATTCTAATTCTTTCTCTCTTCGTTTCCTCTAGGGCCAGGTACTCTGGTATTTGTCTGCTTAACCCTAACACCCATTTTATGTACCTCACCTGCATCTTCTCCACCTCTTTCCTTTCTCTGAATCCCTAATGCTCTACCCCATATAATAATACCACCATTACCAACCGGTCGAACATCTACATTCTCAACTTGAAGACGTCCTTGAATTTTCTTTCTCTGATACCCCACACTTGATTGGGCACCACATTTGCCTTTTTCACCCTTTCTTCAATATGTTTTCTTAAACTTCCATCTTTCTGTAGCCGTACAACTATTAAAAATACACGTATATCATTCATACAAAGCGTCATTATAAATATACTTTTTTTCGAAACGAAATAAAGAAGCAGTTAAAGTGATTTCCTTGGGTAATCTGGTGTTAAACAGTTAGAGACCACTTCTTTACAGAAAGAAATATCAATAAAGAAGGTAGTCGTAAAAAAGTTGTCTCTAATTTCATTGATTCTAAAAACTCAGATTTTATTTTGCAATCGTATAAAAGCGTTTGTGGATCTTTGGCAGAAATGTATTGATGTTGCTGTAAATTATTTCAATTTCTAAACAATCAATTTGCAAAAAAGGGGCATTGTAATTTCACCGCATAAAATCCCAAATTTCGTATGCACTAAATTAATAGTTTGGATTTATTGTTAGCACGTTTATCGGTCACTCAGCCCTTCTTGGGGCCATTGTGACCGAGCCTCCACATTATGGGCTTGGTGGCATCAGCCAGATATGGGTATGTGAACCCCGTGTAGACTAGCCCCTTTGGCGAACCTCAGTAGCCAGTCCACACCAAGTTCCATATAGTCCCCTGTTTTAAGCGTTTGTTCACTAGAAGTTCTGTGTCTAAGACACGCCCACCTATCACACTCAAGGACTATGTGAAATGTCGTTTCCTCCACCCCACAAACGTCACATGAGGGACTATCTGCCAGCCCCAAATTAATAGTTACTTGTGCATAAATAAGAAATCACATTAATCTGTTCTTTGTACTTACGTATTCATTTCAATTATTCGATAAATACAATGATATTTAATTCATATTTATTGCATCATGTGGTTTGCAAACAGATGTTTGAAAACAGTATTTCTTCTTTATATAAGTTTTAAGAGAGATCAGTTACTCTGATTGTTAGCAATTATCACACATTTCGTATTATTTTGCCCAATATATTAGCGTTTCTCAAGAAAAATGTCTTATGTCAATATGTTTGTTCGAAGTCTTTAACTATTAGTGAAAAACTACTGATTATTTTCTATAAACTATATACCAGAAATGTTACTAAGATAATTGTTTAATGATAATTTCCATTGCTATTAAATATCCCGCAATACAGTTAACATTATCTTTGTAATAACAATCTTGATAAAATATTTTATTTTATTAAATTCCTCGAACGACGGGGTAATAGGCCAAGGACTTAAGAGCTCTTCGATGAAATTGAACTGTTATATCGTTTGTGGAAAAAAAACAAATAAATGCGAGAAAAAGCAGGGTAAAGTAAGAATGAATCGTTAGAACTAAAAACAAGAATATTCCGTGGTACACAGATAACGAGCAGTGTGGGAAACACGGAATATTCCATGTTCCGTATATAAGATCTCTTACGATAGGGAAAGAAAATTTCAAGTGGAAAAGTACTAGTTGGGAATTTCCTTGTTTCCGCCAGCACATTGGACCAGCACACAATTATAGAGACTCGGCAATGGCACGACAAGCAATACGCGGTGCAGGATACGAAATAGCATTGGGGGCCATGCCAAAGTCCATCGGGCCAGTAACTTTTGTCTTCACTGGCAGTGGTAACGTAAGCCAAGGAGGCCAAGAAGTTTTTCAGGAACTTCCTCACGAGTATGTACCGCCTGAAATGTTGAAAAAGGTCGCCGAACATGGCGGTAAGTCCCGTATAAGGGATGTTACATGATACAATCGATATTAATGCTTTATTTATAAGAATATTTAAATCTAGATGTAAACGACTTATAATATTCGATTATTATTCGTAAGAAGTGATGTTCATGCACGTAAAATATGATATTATGAGCTGACAATATTTTTTCAACAAGTATCCATTATTTCAGTTTTTTAATACATTTTCAGATTATCGAAGAATCGTTATGATCATTCTTTCGCAATATATTTTATATATATTTGATTAACTTTTCTGTCCAAGTACATTCGGAAATATTCACTTTTACTTTCTTCCAAATATATCATTTTTTACGTTTTACTGTGTATAGAGTAAATATTTAGAAAATATTCATATACTGTATATACAGCATTATGAATTAGCTGTTAGAGTACGTAACTTCCTCGTGTTAAACAGAGATGTTGATTCATTAACCGTGACATAATTGAAATGTTATTTAAAGTAATACAAATATGGGGATATTAGATAAATACGAGCTGATTAGATGTAGATAAGAAGTGTAGACTCGTTAGATAGAGATTTGCTACTATAGATTAAAGAGATTTAGAGAATGTCAATAGGTGCAATCAACTTTATCAGTGCTACTACGTGCTATCTAAAACTGCATTTCCCTGATAAAAATACGTACAACATTGTGTACTATGATGGAAATCGAAAAATTCTTCAAACTGTTATAATTTTGTGAGACCACGTCAAATTCTATATGCTGCAGTGACAATAATTTTGCAATTTGTTGTTCATTAACGTAATGCGAATAATTTTACGATCATGAATAATTATTTGCATATTTAACGCTGCCTCTTGCGTTTTAAAAACAGTAATACTTGGGGATGTTTGGCATTATTTTTACAAAATTTAAAAAAGAGAATGTTCATAATTGTGTAGAAGAAACTTTTTGATAAATTCGATATTTTTCATTTCGATTTATGTATATTTGTTGCAAGTATCATTAAATTTCAATAAGTTATAAAATAAATTCAATAAGTAATACACTGAGATATTATGTATGATTCTACTATAAATAATTTTAAATAATTAAGTAAGAAAAGAAGCATGTTTATGTGAAATAAGTATGGCAGAAATAATTAAGATAAGAGTTACGCGCGTCATGGCGAAATGTTTTCTCCAAAAATTTATAATATAAATAGCTTATATTATAAATTCTGATAAATATTTGTAACTACATCTATTTATTTGTAAAAAAGGAATATTTTATATTTCTCAGATACGACAAAAATATATGGATGTGAGGTAAGACGAAGGCATCACCTGGAGAGAAAAGAAGGAGGTGGTTTTGATCCCGAAGAGTACGACAAGAATCCTGAGAGGTATATTTCAACTTTCAGTAAGAAAATTGCACCATATGCGTCAGTGATAATCAATGGTATATACTGGGCGGTTGATTCTCCGAAACTGCTAACAATACCAGACGCAAAATATCTGTTGAGACCAGCTTTCACCCCATGGTTGCCTATAAATGTCGGTGCTCCCGCATTACCTCACAGGATGTTGGCTATATGTGATATATCGGCGGATCCTGGTGGAAGCATCGAGTAAGTATATACATATATAAGTAGATAAAAATGTCTATGTATTATATACGTAGATATATATTTCATATTTCTATAAGGAAATAATTTTCTGTTTGATATATATAAAGTTTTATTCCTTTGAAACAAACGTTAACAGCATTTTAAACAGCAAAACTAAAAATAAATGTTGTATAAATACGAAGACAAGAATCTTTAGTTACGAAGTTCCAAGAGGAATATGAAATACGTATTATATCGTACTAACACCTAGTTTTATAATTTAATATACTTTCAATGTGTGGTAAAAACGTCAACGACATGACATTGATACTTTACCAAGTGATGTTATAAATAGTATCATGTCTCCAAAATACCCATTTGTATACGTCTATATAACGTTAAGATTACACGCATTGAAATAGCTCGTACAAATTATTATCAACATTATCAGTCCGTTTCAATAGAAAACACAACGTTAATGAACAGATAAGATTGTTTGCACCATGACTTATTGTGATAGTGATAACTGAAAATATAGCACATCTAAGGTTGTATGAAATTGCAAAACATAATCTTGGAAACGAATACTATCTTTTTAATTACTGCAACTTCATTTTTTCGTTTTAAAGATCAAGATATGTAATAACATGTTACAACAGATTAATTACCTTCACATTCTTTTTAGAAAATCCATGTGGATGAATTGATAACGGGGAATAACTAATTTCAAGTGCAAATTAAGTTTCTATGATATATGATATATACAAAAATTTATCAGTATTAAGAAATAATAGGCACCAGTGTCATATGACGCTAAATGAAGTATTAATTTTCAAAATATGGATATAGTGAAACATATTTTTCTCCGTTAGAGATGTTGTCTGGAAGCGATAATACAATGTTAGCGCAAAAAAAGAGAGATTTACGATAATACACTCATAAATCTTAAATGTGGTGCAATATTATTACGATGTGATAAATATTTTGATTTGTTCTCGTATCTGTTGTTTGGTATTAATTATGATGAAATTATATCTGTAAGATCAAAACTATACATCTACTTCAGCATGAATGATAATTAGGATTTTGACGGAGAAAATTAAATGTATAATATCAAAATGTCTACAGATTATATGTTGTGGGACATTTTTTGTTTGGTAGAGTTAGCATTCTTTTTTTTATTTTTTTGGAAAAAAGTAAAAATTAAAGTTTTACGTTACGATGGGGCTCATTATACTCGATTATTTGAATTTTTAATAAAAATATCGAAGACTTATTGGTATAGTGAAAGTATTTGGAATTCAACAAATATACAAATCGTAAGTACTACGTTGCATGAATTTTTACAAAAATTAAATTATACAGAGTGTAAAAAAATTAATGGTCATGGCTTTCCGGAGTTGTTCTACACCTTTGGGCTGATGGGTATTTATAAAAAAACGCCGTAAAATTCGCGAAAGAGTAGCAAATTTTTTTTATTGGCTCATCGCATTCGTATTGTACCTTAATAAGATTTTACCTTAATAAGTCAGGTTTCCAGATCTCCGACCCTTTGGAAAGGAACATACAAAACATCCTTACTATTGCTACACGAAATTAGAAACTGTAGGATTAAGACAGCGAACTAGAAAACAAAGTGAAAGTGTTTATGTTCTTTTCCTCAGGAGGGTTCTTAAGTGAACCTGACGCCGAACGCAGATCATTAACATATTCGCAGCTTCCGAAAAAATACATCGAAAGATTACGTTCGAAAGAGAGTCATTTCACAACCTTAATACATACACATAGAAACGAATAAAAAATACTTGTTAGGTATTTTTTCGAGACCTAAATCTCAGATAAATTTAATAAAAATCAACGTTCAGATGATCAACGAAGATAATAGCGAAAGTCAAGGTATATACGACCCTTTTATTCCTCTAATCGACAGTCAATGGTCGAGGGAAAATTCTCACACAAATTTTCCAATCAAAGACTCGTAGTAAGAAAGGTAAAGCCATATGTCTAATTATTCGATACTTTAGGCCGCGAGCTTTAGTCAGTCGTGCGAATATGGCTGCCAAGTGTTAGTTTAACTGTTTCGTAAAGTGCAGCGCTCGTCAAAAAAGGACAGACTTTTGCTTTTTCTAGATTCCTCTTTCTTTCTAGATATCGCCTTCGTTTTTGTTTATCACCTGTGCGCCAATTTTTTTTAACTTACCTGACAGATAGGCCACGATGAAATACTTAACATGTACTTTTTTATCCGTTTCTATCAATATTAACACTTTATCGACCGGAAGCCTATTAATAGGCTTTTCGGGTCCAACGCCTTTGATCTTTTAACTTATCTTTCGAATATTTCATTCATCTGCGTTCGGTATCCGGTTAGCTCAAGGGCCTCTTTCGGGAGATCATAAACACTTATGCTTTCCTTACTGGTTCGGTAGCTCACCGAATTCAATACCCCATTTTCTAATTTCGTTAACACAAATAATGATATCTCGCATGTTTCTTTTTGGAAGGTTCGGATACCAGGAAGCCTGACTTATTAAGCTAAAATAAAGTCGCAATTCGACATAATTCAAAATTACTTTGCGAGAGAGCGGTTCGTTTCTAATCCATGGTTTCTCTCACAATCAGACATTTTACCTACGTGACAAAACGAATGCGATGAGCCAATGATAAAAAATTTGTTAGTCGTTGGCGAATTCTGCGGCATGTTTTTTTTTGCAAATCTTCATCGATCCAAGGGTGCAGAACAACCTCTGAAAGCCATGACAACTACTTTTGAAACACCTGTATGTACATTCGTCGAATCCCTTTGCACCTAACGAATACATAGCTCAGACATAAAAACCAAAACGTAACTCATTGTCAAATCTAGGAACGTTAGGAAAGTCCTGAGCGGGAGGGTGACCGGTGCCACCCCAAGGCGATAAGCTGGAGCAGTTTGTCAAATCTAACTCGGACTCGCCGGTTAATTTCATAAATATTCAAGAATTTATGACATTTGCCAAAATTAGTGGTGATTATACATAATCCCCGGAGATTGTACATAATCATCGAATTAGTTACATTTATCGTAGTATATATATGAGGTGTCGTAAAAAGTTCTTTTCGATGAGTTTTGTTTGCTGCTACGTTTACTTCACTCCAAAGAATCTTTCGCGATTTGAGAATTCTAAAGTATACCACAGATATTAAGAGTAATCAAAAATGTTCCCGTGATTCAGAACGCATATTTGACGTGTTTATATCACTGTCTGTAAAGAACTTGAGGGACAAAGAAAGTAATTTTTTTATTGGGATGGAAAATTTTCACGTGCGATTTACTTGTTAGACATAACGCCACCTAATTTTCATCTTTCCGCTTCCTGCAAGATTATTTGGTGGGCACGAAATTGAAAGAAATTGATAATGTCAGAAGATGTTTAGATGAATTAATTTCACCGAAATTTCCCAATTCCTATCGTGATGGGATTTGTATGCTGCCAGAGCAGTAGCTAAAGGCTATAAATAACAGTAATGATTGCTTCGATTCTTAAGCATTTGTGTCTTATTTTAAATAATAATTTAATATTTTCGAAAAATTGGAAAGACGTTGTTACTACAACAAGTAGTTAACATGTGCAGGGTGTCGAAAACGTTTGGGCTAAATATGCACGGTATTTCACGGAACGTGACCACCTTAAATATATCGCTTATTTTGAATAAAAGAAACAAATGTCCGAGGGAAAAAATATTCTGTATGAAGGCACTTCTCAAGGTAATTTTTTTGTGAGATTTTAAGGTATTCGAATTTTTTAAAAATTAGACTACATATTTTCACTACAACAGTCTTATAGCTTGTAAAGAAACGAACCCGACGAGGTGTAATATGTTAACCTTCACGTGACTTTTAGAAAATTATGAAATGTTTGTCAGTAATTTCAGTATACGTTCGGGGACGGCAAATGGAGAAATTTCAATTTCGTTGAAACAGTCTTAAGTTAAATCTTTATGATAGAAGGTTTTCAAAATGTGCACACGTTAGATTATCGCTTTGATAATGGTGTGTAGCGGTATAGCAAAGCTTTTGTAAACGATGCATTGTAGCCGCTGTAACATCCTGATAGAGGATCTGGCGGATGGCAACGACGAACACGCCAAAAACGCTTGTAAACATATTTCACTCGATGAAAGGAGAACAGGAATGTCTGTTTACAAGCACCAGAGACAATTACACGGTACACTGTTTCAATAAAATTTAAATTCCGTCATTTACCGTTGCCGAACGCGTATCGAAGTTACTGCCAAACATTTTACAATTTTCCAGCTAAAAGTCACGTGAAAGTCAACATATTGCATCTAGTTGCATTCGTTTTTTATAAGCTATAACACTGTTCTAGTGAATATATACAGTCCCATTTTTAAAAAATACGATGACCTTGACATTTCGAAAAAATGACCTTGAGAAAAAATCGGCTCATCAAGGTATTGACACCTTCAAACAGAATATTTTCTCGCTCTGACATGTTCTTGTATTATACAAAATAAACGATATATTTAAGGTGGTCAAGTTAGATGAAATACCCCGTATATTGCGTATTACCAAGGTTAAATAAATAAAAAAGGACATATAAACTGTTCTAGAATGCTTTATTGGGAATGCATGTATATTTAACCGTATTTAATCTTATATTTAACATTTAAAATAACATTTAAAATAACATGATAAGACATTTGTTTTACCTTGGACCGGATCATATTGTTTTCTACTTATAGGGTCACGCAAAAGAGTTGGTTTATAAAAGCGTGATGCAAACAGAAGATGACCTGTGATAATGTATTCAAAAGTAATTTACTATTATTCCCAATATGACTGAAATCTTGAAAAGAGTTCAGCAATCAGTGATTCGAATGGAAGCTTTTAGAGGGGTTTATAAATTTTTGCACAGGGAGGAATTTTCGAATATTTATTGTAACTGCTATAGTAAATCATAAATATCTTTAAAAATATATACTTCCTTAGTGAAGTATTTTCGGATGTAGTTTATATGGCACTCTTTCACTAATTTGACCTCGGTAATGCATAGTATGAGTTTTGTCTCAACCTTTTTGGTCACCCTCCATATACATACATTTCAGTCGTTCTGCTACTGTGACCTGTTAAATTTCAATATGTTTAAAAATTGTGTATTACTCTTTAAATTGTTTCTCGACAGGTTTATGAATGAATGTACAACTATTGATACACCATTCTGTTTATACGATGCCGATCGTAACAAGGACACGAAATCTTTCAAAGGACCTGGTGTTTTGGTTTGTT
Source organism: Cerceris rybyensis (assembly GCA_910591515.1). Taxonomy (NCBI): domain Eukaryota; kingdom Metazoa; phylum Arthropoda; class Insecta; order Hymenoptera; family Crabronidae; genus Cerceris; species Cerceris rybyensis. The sequence continues at coordinate 23,124,604 of OU342790.1, forward strand.
CAATTGACAACATGCCAACGCAACTTCCGAAAGAATCGACTGACTTCTTCGGGAACCTTTTATATCCTTATGCTTTAGAAATCATTCAGTCAGATGCCAGAAAACCATTAGAAGAACATAATTTCAGCCCAGCAGTGCATAGTGCAATAATTGCATCTAATGGGGAATTAACGCCTAATTTTGAATATATTCAAGAACTAAGATTGTTGAATCAGCGTAGCAGGCATAAGGCAGATTCGGGAGAGACTCAAAAGAAGACAGTATGTAAAGATATTTTAGTTTTAATAAATACTTCATTACGTTTCTTTATATCATAGTAATTGAATATACGAGATTGGAATTTCATTCATTCAGGAAATAGGTTTGTTGTTTTGTAAGAAAACATTTTAATATTGAATTTGAAAAGAACGTATGACAGTATTATCACGTAATGTAAGATAATGTTTCGTCATTTAAGTCATTGTAGGTATCAGTCATATGCATCGAAGAAAGTTCGTTTAGTATCAAATTCAAGTTTGATTCTATATATATTACGCAATTGTTAAGTTTGTGGATAATAATTCATCATTTTCGCAGTTTACCTCTGAATTTAACCCTTCCGGTATGAGCGCTCTTTCCGCCGCGACACTCCCGCTGTACGAGGTGCCGCGCCGAAAATGCGCATTCAGCACGTGGTCAGACCTCTTTTGTATAAAGATTTTCCTAACGGTTAAATAAAAACTGTGCTTAACAGTGTTTGATAAAACACTGTTCCTTCTAATAAGTAGCGTTTACAGTTTTAATATTAACCTTTTTGGTACAGACGTCGGATATATCCGGCGCTCGTACTGAAAGGGTTAAAGAGATAAAGAGATAAGAGAAACCATCAAGGTGCTCTTGTCGTTATATAAATACCTCTCTTTCCATCATTCTCTTCTCTGATACTTAATCTTCAATTATGAACAGTTTTTTCCAAAAAGTAGAGTAAAATTAACTTTTTCAATAACTATTTTCCTTCCTTTGAATGCATTTATATAGTCAATTTTCTACCCCATATGAGGTCGAATTTGTAGTTTATTTAAGTTACACAATACTGCAGAATGTCAATATTTCCTATATTACTAAACAGATAATTGAAGAGAATCTACGCGAAAAATGGTTGACTATGACCTTCGGACGATCTTGAAGGCAAAGAAATAAAAATTTCAACAAAAAATGACAATCTGCTTCAATGGGCGATTGCCCACCTCATAATGCTCGAATCGTTCGTAATTACCTAAACTTAAAATTTGGAGAACGTTGGTTGGGCACTTATGGCCTTATTGCTTAGCCAGCACAATCCTCTAATTTGTTACCACTTGACTTTTTTATGAGGTCATTTACAGGCGATAGTTTATCCTGTTCCAACACAAAACAAGGAACATTTGAAGTAGCGAATCCGAACAACATGCGAAGAACTCCGCTATGACAGTATCGTAGGAGCAACTACTGCAAATTTTCTACGTAAAATGGAATTGTGCCTGCAAGTATGTATGTACATGGGTTTCAATTCGAACATTTGATGTGTTTTTTGCACGAAATTGTTTGCGTTCATTTAATTAAGGCTCCTTAATTAAATGTAATTTCGAGTCTTAATAATAAACACAAGTTATTATCGCCTGTTGAAGCAGATTGTCATTTTTGTTGATATTTTCATTTCTTTGCGTTCAAGGTCATCCGAACGTCATGGTATACTAGGTCGTTAAGTTCGTCGTGATACGAGGTATAATACTGTTAAGTCAAAAATGCAATGTGCCATTTAAAAAAATGAAGGTAGCCTTGACAATAACTAAAAAAAATTATTTCGAACTTTCTTTATTTAAAATACTTTTTTGTCAAATTATCGCAAGTACTTGAAATATTGTGAAAAGTGTTACGTGGGACACCCTGTGTATGGCTCTATCTAATTTAACGCAAAGTATTTATTTTCATAAGACGAGGAAATTAATATTTAATAGAGAAAATTTCGTAAATGATTGATTTGTGTACAAATAGGTTGTCGTATTGGGAGCAGGATACGTTTCTGCCCCTTTGGTTGAATACCTGCACAGAGATTCCAATGTACGGTTAGTCGTTGCATCGCAATTAAAAGACGAAGCGGACGTTCTAGCAAACAGATTTCCTGGCGTGGAGCCCGTTTTCTTGAACGTATTGGAACGACCAGATACTTTGCAAGACATTGTTAGTTCTGCAGATGTAGTAGTATCTCTGCTACCCTATTCTCTGCACCATGTTATTGCCAAAGCATGTATAGAGGCCAAAACTCACCTGGTAACAGCAAGTTATATGAACGAGGACGTCAAGGCTTTGCACGAGGAGTGAGTACTGAAAGTTATATTGATAAAAAGTAATCGATCTACTTACCTTTTCAATTAAGGTAGACATTATAACTTGCATGCTATCTTTACAAATACTCGTGTAATAACTTATCATCTACCTGCAATTTTTCTTTTATAAAAATAACTTTAAGTTTTGCATTGGGAAATGTAATTATTAAGTACTTTGTCATTTTAATTTTGTATTGTTTTGTATTTTTATTATATATCTTTTATTTTAATCATTTGAGAAGTTTTAATACTATTCCTATTATGTATTCGATAAAGTTTGCTTCTTTTGTCTTCTTCTTTTAACCCTTTGCGTGCGGACGATTTTCTGCCAATGCGCTCCGGAGAGACTGAATACTTTTCCGCATAGTATGGATATACCACAGAACAATTGCCTCCGCCGGGCGAGTATTTGCGCCCATAGTCTCCATCGATGGCTTTCGCATAACGCATATATGCGCCCATAGCACTCAAAGGGTTAATTGTTTGTGTTATCATTCTTGCCACTTGACTGACGTTGAATAAATTGCAATAAATACTAACATGTGAAATATTATAAATTAGGGCTGCAGCGGCAGGTGTGACAATATTGAACGAAGTAGGCTTGGATCCTGGCATTGATCACTTACTGGCCTTGGAATGTTTTGACGATGTGAAGCAGGCCGGCGGTAAAATAGAATCTTTTGTTTCTTGGTGCGGCGGTTTACCTGCTCCTGAATTTTCTCACAATCCATTGAGATATAAATTCAGCTGGTCACCTCGCGGAGTATTATTAAATACCTTATCGCCAGCAAAGTATTATTACAATGATCAAGTGAGTAATTCGAAATTTTGTTCCGACTGAATTTTGTGAATTTATTTACATTAATATTTACATGTATACTAGATATTTATACAGTATGTGTTATGTTTGTATGTTTTATTGTATATATGTTACCTTGTTTATGAGACTCAATGAATTACAAAATGTTTACTTAAACAACAATGGAAAAATACAGAGAGTGAACGAATTAATAATAATTACAATGCACAGATAAATAAGAATTGTTGAAAATTCAAGTGTAACACTTCACTTAATTTTTTCAGAGATACAAATAGAACTTCCACACATAAATCCATCTTATAGCTACATACAAATAAGATTGGAGATGTAAAAAAAATATAAATGAAATATTTCTTCAAGGCCTACTTCTCAGGTAAGATTAATACAAATCGACGTTCAGATGGCCAACGAAGACGAATGCGATATCTAAAAAGAACGAGGAATTTGGAAGAAAGCGAAAGTCTGTCTTTCTTTTGTCCAGAATCTTTCGTCAGGGTCAAGCTTCATGTCCCTTTTGTTCCGCTAGTCGGCGATGGTCCAGAGAGTACTCTCACACTCTTCCAATGAAATACTCGTAGTAAGGAAGGTCAAACCAGATAACTAATTCTTCGATACCCGCGCGCTTTATTCACAATCAATCGTCCGCATATTACTGCCAAATATTGGTTTAACAGTTTCAAAAAGTGTAACGCCCAGCAACAAAAGAAGGACAGACTTTTGCTTTCTTTAAAATTCCTTGTCCTAAATATCGTCTTCGCCTTCGTTGACCACGTGAACGCTGATTTGTATTAAACTTATCTGAGAGGTAGGTTTCAAAGGTATATTTAACACGTATTTTTTTGTCGGTCTCTACCTGTATTAACCGTTTGGCTGCTGACGTATTTTTTCGGACTTATGCCAAAACTGCGGCAGTAATTGTGCGTGTATGGAAGCAAATGTAAAACTTCGCATTTTTGGCTCAACATAAGAAGAGCGCGATAGTGCTCCTCAGCAGTCAAACGGTTAAGGTGATTAAAATTACTCCTTTTCGAGCGAAATCATTCGATAAAATGAAATAGTAATATTTTAAACGATTGGCAGTGTATCCCGTGACAGTCACGGGCGGTGCGTCAAATAACAAACGGTTTATCTTATTATATATTTTTATATATTATATAATAAGTATTATATTTAATGAAATAGACATTATCTTTCAGCAATAAATATTAAATGATCATTTCGAATTCAAAGTATAGTCCGTGCATTAATAAAATTAAGTAGGTAATCATATGTATAATAAAGAAATGAAATAATACAATATTCTTAACTGAAGAAATAATAAAACATTCGTATATACCAAATGTGTGTGTAGGGATTATAGGTCTCTTTCAAAAGTGTCAGGTTTTAGTTTATGAACAAAATTTGACGAGCGTTTCGTTATTCAATATAATTTCATCACTTCTGCGTTTCACATATAAGTATTTATGTAGGTATATATGCATGTGGACGTGTAATTTATATAAAATTTATTGCTTTCAAGACTGTAGAAATACCTGGAGGAGGAGACCTTTTGTCCGTCGTTCAGGATTTGGATTTTCTACCTGGTTTTGCTCTGGAAGGTTTCCCAAATAGAGATAGTACAATTTACAAGGATCTCTATGGAATCAATAACGCCAGTACCGTTCTGCGAGGCACACTAAGATTCAAGGGTTTTTCGAAAACTATTCAAGCTCTGCAATATCTTGGACTCATTGACCCTACTCCGCATCCGAGTTTACATCCGAATGGTCCTGATATTACGTGGGTATGTACCTGAATTTCTAGTATGTTATCAAAACTGTTATTATATAACCAAATTTGTACTAATAAAATTGTAGCACTTTTGTAAAACGTGCAAAATGTAGAAATAATTGCTAAAGGTTAGTGGAGATAGTTCAAAAAATAATTTTATACTGCAATTCAACATTTCTGACCGAATGGAATTAGTTTATAATGTCAAGTTTAGATTTTTGAAAAAACTAAAAAACCGGGATATATTTTTAACACGTTGCAGGCGGGATACTGTGATAACTTTTTACTAATTACCTGTAAAATGGATATTCTTATTTTCAAAGAAATCATAAATAATATTACAAGTAATTAATCATTCTTCTATTTGCAATGTGAAGTTCCTCCATATCAATAACATTTGTATATTATCAAATAAACTCGCACGCGAAAAAAACTTGATTTGGCCGCTACACATTCAAGTGTGGAAAATGACGCCAACTTGCAAAGTGTTAATTATTGTCGGGGCACTAATATATATGTTAGCAAAAATACTTATATGCAAAACAACATGGATTTAATACTGATAATACAAGGTTCTTTTCTTCTAAACTTTTCGTTCGCCACTTCGCATACATATCGATTCTCGATTACTTCGTAACTGACTCTCGTTCGTTTCTCCATACACACCTCGCTCACACCTTTTGCACCTCATTCGTCAAAAACCATTCATCCGACAAATTCAGCATTCGAATTCATTCCTCATACACACGTGATCACATTCGCACTTCTCTCTCTCTCTCTCTCTCTCTCTCTCAATTGCCACGTACAGTATTGGCGAAATGTATTCAGATAAGTGATTTTTCATAATTTTCATAAACTATACATCGCATTAACATTATGCCAATTCGCTAATTGATATATAGTAAAACAGAGCGATGAATAATTTGTACCAAAAAATTTAACGAATACTGACATAAAAAGTAAGCATTTAAATAATAAACAAAAATATTATATGATTCAATTGAAAACATAGAGAAGGAAAACTGACTTGTCCAAATACGTGCAGTCGATACTGTGTAAATTGTTCCTCGATTATTCATAATTATCAAATATAAATATATAAAATACCTGTGGCAACAATACATTTGAAAGAATCAAATGACATTTCCTACCGCTTTTTCCTTCGAAAAATTTCTGAAAACCTACGCAAGCTTGGAGATGTGTTTTAAAAGAAAACATCGTAATAATCAACATATGCTCTCGTTTATAAGAATGATTATACAGGGATAAGGGGGGTCAGGAGTTCTCTCGAGCTGATTTCATTGGTAGAGGTGTCATTCGACAAGTAATGAATAGGGAGCCTAGTGTATCAAGATTTCCACTCTGCATCTTGACCGAGTAGACAGCTATAGAGAAAATTCAAAAACCAGGGTTTCGTAATAAAAGCTACTTTAAACGAATAACAGAATTTGGAGGAAAACAATTCAGGGAAGTTTACGGGCAGCCGTCAATTTGACCAATACGATACAGTGATTTTTACAATAACTAGAATTATAACTTCGAAGTTGTTGAAAGTAATTTGTGGTCATTTTTGTCGTGTATTTCATGTCATAATGAAAAACACAAACGGAATAGTATTAATAGGTATAATGGTAAAAAATCCTACGTCATATATAATACCGTTTATTTGAAGGAGATTACTTGTTTTGTTTTCCTCAAAACAAATCTACACCATTAACAGTAAAGAAGATAAGAAGATATTTCTCAGCGATAATACTAAACAAACATATTATTAATTTTATCACTGCTATGTTGTGTAACTGGCATTGAATATATGAAGACTTATTAAAAACTTTGTGTGTCTAAAGACATATATAAGCGAGACTATACTGACAATGAGTGATTTTATACACTTTTTCAGAGAGTATTAATATGCAATCTGCTCGGCCTTGCAAATGATAATATATTTTACGAAAATCTAAAAAGAAAATTGGCTGAAAAATTGAACTCAGAAGAACGTGTACAAGCGATCGAGGATTTGGGCCTTCTTCAAGAGGATTTGGTATTAAAATTGAACACGCCCCTCGACACGCTAACCCATTACTTATCAAAGAAACTTTGTTACGAGAAGAATGAACGAGATCTTATTATTTTGAGACATGAAGTTGGCATACTGTGGCCTGATAATAGAAGAGAGTTAAGGGGCATTAATTTGGTGTTGTATGGTGATCTTCACGGACATTCTGCTATGGCTCGGACTGTTGGATATCCCACAGCAATTGCCGTCAAAATGATTCTCGATGGTATGGTATTTTTGTAATTTTCTATTATCTGAAAATTTATTTGAAAATAACGCAATAGAATTCTTAATAATCCCAATAAATATTATGGTAATTTTTAATAATAATTCGTAAAATCCAAATTCAGTTTGGTGTATCTCTAATGAATTGATGGCAAAATAATTCTTTTAAAAATTCCTTCATTTTTTAATTATAAATTTTTTAATGAAAAGAATCATTATGTAACTTACCATTTGCTTTTAAAGCGGTCATTAATCTTTTCTCCACTATAAATTATTTCTTTCGAGCTAAAAAATATTTCATTGACATTTGTTTGACATTGAAAGAGAGAATATTGAATTCTTATTCGGCTAATGTTATTTTTACCATGTTTATTCAATAATGTTGCGCAAAAGGATATTTTTAATGTATTCATTACTGTAGTCGAAATATGTGTTCAATATAAATTTACAATTAGGAATAATTTGCATTTCCCAAAATAATACACAAAGTACCAGTATCAATATGTATACCTTCGAAGTCAGTACCGTTTGTAAAATGCAATCAAAAATATGAAAAAAAAGATATTGTTAATAAATGTTATTAACAATATATTACTTTTCTCAGGTAAAATATATTGCTAGTCGTTTTTAAATTGTGATTATATCAATACAACCTATATTTAACACTAAAACTACCGGCGTTATATCTACTAAAATTTAGATTTATTGAACAAGTACTTTGGAAAAAGATAAATGAAGAAGTGAAAGGATTAGTTAATTAACTAATTTAGGCTTTATATGGTAGAAGTAGAATTTTTACTTCACGGCTGCACTATCAATTTAGGTAGTTTGTTGAAAAAATTGAGAACAGGTCATTTTGACCGGCTTGGTAGGTTTAGTGTTAAGCTTGTTTCTAATTGTAAGAAGATTTCATATCTTTACAAGAACATGTGACGCAATGGAAATTTGCCATTTGATGAAATTAAAACGCGAATGTCAGGAATTTATAATCATATATGGATCAATTTATTTTTGCCTAGTAATAACTTAATGAATAGGAACGTATAGCAAATCAATGTGCGCATTAAAATTGAATTGAAGACATCATGAAGATAAACGAATGTTTTTATGTTGTCTGTTCCGTAATTGTTGTTTAATTTTACCTATACACGAAGACTTCAATTTTTCATAAGCACATATCCTCATTTTATACCCGTAATACAATTCTGTTTTCAGTGACTTGTTGTAATGCTTCCCTGATTTTTGTGTCCTCAGGAGAAATTCAGCAAAGAGGCATGGTACTTCCGTTCACCCCTGATATGTATCGACCGATTCTTAATCGCTTGAAGGCCGAGGGTGTGGAGGCTTTCGAAACGTCGAAGTGGTTTTAAATCCTTCTGCGCCGATGTTTTAAGAACCTGATGTACTGTATATATGATTTAGAAACGTGCTGCTATAGGAGAGGAAATATGGTTTTATTATAACTATATTGTAGTAAAAACTCATTTAAATCATAGCATTTTGTACAATTTTTATAAAAAAATACAAACAATGAAAAATGCGTAACGTATTTAAGAACTTTTTGTTAGATGTGTAGTAAAAGGTAAGTAACATATAGTATACAAATAGTAAAAGTAAATGACACAGTGAACACAATATTTTGATGTATGTAACATTTATTAATATTACTATCCAAGTGTGGAAATCCGTTACCAATACAACATTTCGATTATTGCAATGATACCTTTTACTCGTAGTTTCAATTGCCTTAAAATTTAATTGAAGGCTTAAATTACAGATACTATAATAACGGAGAAGTACGCAATCTTATACAAGGTTTTTCAAAAGTTGTTGTCATGGCTTTCAGGGGTTGTTCTATACTCTTGGCTCGATGGAGATGGCGAAAAAACAGCCGAAAAATTCGCGACAGGGTATCAATAGTTTTTTTATTTGCTGATCGCATTCGTCTTGTTGCGCAGCGGAAATGTCTAAGAGGAACCGTTGCACAGAGTATAATTTGGCCGATCTAACTGAACAAAAGTCAATTTTCGTAATGGTCCAGACGTATAAAATTTTATTATAAATCGATAGTAAAATGTCCATAGGAACAGAAAATGTAAAAATTGTTTGAAAAAATAATTTGTAATAGTTAATTAACAGGCCTCAAAGTTTTACTTTCTACAGATTGCTTTTACACGAAGAAACGAGTATATACACGAAAACAAATAACAAAGAAAGACTAACAGATAGATAACAAGTAACAAAATGTGAGCGCGCGCATGTTGTGTTAAGAACTTGTGTTACGGGAGAAGATCTAAAAGATTGGCTCGCTTTTCGGTTCCTTTATCAATTCTGAACGCATCCCTTCCTCTGTCGGCAACCCCTACGAGGAGGACGTTGTGGTTTAATAGGGAGGAGAATGGTGGGCCCTGGTGAAATGTTATTGGTTCTGCTTGGGCTTCGTGGATAGTTACCAAAATACAGAGTTTGCATTGATTTTGCCAAAACTCACGGAAGATCCAGACAGAGGAGGGCCTTGGTCCGCGAGGGTGACCCAGGTGTAAACCAAACTGCTAGATATATGGCAGGTGTCATAATGACCCAATTGTAAGACTTCGCACCATCGAGTCGTCGAGCCGGGCATCCTCATGCTTGGCTTTCCTCAAGAGGACAATTCCTCCAGCAAGGCGGAAGATAACCCTCTCCTTTACGGGGCCTTTTCTGGGGAAGGAAGTCCTCGAAGGACCCAGGCGCGGTAAAAAGGAAAGCGACGCTGACAATAAAAGTCGACGCTTAGAACCCGTCGCGGACACGTCTTTGTGATGTTCTCGTGAATAGAGTTCTAAAGTATAGTGCTGACAAGCGCGTATTATATTGTATTGATGCATGTATCGCAGCGTTGTACTATATTCCTGTTATTATATAATAATATTGTTAAACGACGTAAAAAGTACATACGTGTATATATACTTCTCGACGCACTATTACATTCGAATTCCTTTTTGAGCTTTATACAATAAAGAAAATTTGTTATCCTTTCGCGAATTTTGCGGCGGGATGTTTTTGCAACTCTCCATCGATCAAAGGGTGTAGAACAACCCCTGAAAGTAATAAGAAATAATTTTGAAACAACCTGAACCTACATATGTATTTAAGTTTTTTTTTCAGCAGCGTTTCCCACTCTTATATGTTCCTTAGATTAGAAAGTCTTTAAATCGTTTGCACTGCTTATTTTGCAAGTTTTCTAATTCTGTAAAATCACATGTTTTATAATTAGTATCATGGATATGATGTTAAGCTTTCCTTAATAACATTGAGACAATGAACTTTTCAAATTCTATTTCTAAATTTCAGAATCTACATTATATATAAAATACCTTAAAAAATACTCACTTTGTTTTCATGAAAAAGAAGTATCAATTTCATTTTATTTGCTTAAACTTTAACGATATGTAAATGTATTTGAAAATGACACATTTTTTTAACAGTTTTGAATTGATAAGTTGAAAAATGCTGTAAAATAATTATAACAGTTAGTACACTAATGAAGAATAGTTAAGGTAATACAATGATTTTAACTTTGTATTTGATAGCACATAGTTTACATTCAAAATTAATGGTAACTCCATTATATTTGTCACGACTCAAATTTCATAGGCGAGTAACTACCTGTGATGCAGAAATCGATTTTACGGAACTAGTTGCCGGAATAGATGTTCTCACAATATATTAGTCATAACTACTTTAATTTTCTGCTTACCTATGTGAAATTATAACATAGAGAACATCGTGAATGCGTTATGTGTATTTGTAATTATGTTTATGTATTACTTACAACAAAATGTAATAATAACGTAGATGGTAATATAGATAACAACTTAAAGTTCTGAACAAATGAATTGCTTTGTATTGTAATTCCCTTATTTTTCAGTACCTTGTATACATTTTTTAAAACATAATATTTATTTTCGTAGGGTTCAGACGTTGTTGGCTAGGCGATTACTTTAAATTTAAGAAATGGTTACTGCAACAACACAAATTACGGCTTGGAACTTCCTTTTACAAGCATTCTATCCTACTCTGTTAAAGTAATATAGTGATATAAAGTCTGTTAACTGAACAATCATGTAAAACCTTGAAAACATTTCGATTCTTTAATAAACAATGAATTATTTTGGCTCCATGCTCTGTACGATTCTTTTGATTCATCGGAACTTCATCCCACATGTGCATACTGATATAATAATTCTGTTACATTTTAATCGCACAAATAGTTTGATAGATTCATCAACATGTGTTGATAATAATAAAGAATAAATATATGTAATTGCTTTAGAACATTACATCAATTATTTCCTTATTTAGTCCATATACTGTTTATTTAGTGATGCACTTCATATAAATTGGCGATAGGGAAAGGTGTATAAATGAAAGTAAGACAGTTCGATATTTTCTTTTAACCATTTTACATCATTTTGAAGTAGTCCAACAACAAGAATGTATACAATATACTTAAAAAGTACGAAACGGTAAACTGTACATGAATGTATCGACGCTTGTGAAGATCTATGTATGTTCTTTGATGTTTTAAACATGATATTAAATTTCCGCAACAAAGTACATCTAAAACTTACTGTTACATCGCAATTTACTATTTTAATAATTTACAAATTTACCAATTTCCCTTACTATCTTCTATTTTTCATACAAATTTACGGTACGTACTTTATTTTCTATATCGCTTCGGAATGTTTATACTAAGGAAAACCGGACACCAAAGGATTAAACATTAAGAGTATCTTTTACATGTTACGTATCGATATTCCAGGTAATGTTATATAATCCGGAACTTACAGCACTAACAGATGTGAAATAGATTCTCTACAAAATTTTGTCTTTCACGCTGTTCCGAACCACTAATAATTTGCTTAGCTAAAAGTGAAGGATTAACTTCGAAACAGGTTCAATCTACCACACATCTACAAAAGAGTAACAGTGCTTATCTATTATTAGTAAATATGATGTACCTGTAATAAGATGCTTGTAGTAAAATTCTAGTTAAACAAGTGTACTCAAAACTTATTAAAAATTATTGTTACATCCGTTAAAAAGAAAGTTTTATTACACATCTTGCAATGAGATTAAAGTGATTAATGATTTAGTTGTAATAGTATTTATGTGAATTTAATCATGCCATAAACTCTATATTTGTTTTGAAAAGAAAGTTTTCTGTTTGATACAGCTCATTGTCAGTATTATTCAGATGTGACGCAGTAAGCGATTTAAACTAATAACAAGAACACATGATCCAATAGCACTTCTACATTTATAAGTTAATTACAACGTTATCTATTTTTTCTAATTTATAGCTACGTGTAGTGTATTATATGAAATTGGCAGTATGAGATGTTTAATTAATGCACTCCATGGAGTTTCTATATACTAGATAATGACGTTAAATCTTCAGTTGTCTGTCAAGGATCTGATCGAGTAATTTTTATTTCGATAATAATAATTTATATCATAAAAAAGTGCTCTGAAGCTCAACAATTGTTTGTATTTCGCTATCTAGTTGATATTATGCAACAGTTAACTATTGTACCATATAATGATTTAATATTTCATTATCTTCGTCTCTTTCGTGTTACAATATTGTTGATTCTTGATTATATGATCATGTTTATAGTGCTGAAAAACTTTCAGGTCCCAGTTCAAAACAGTTTATATTGAATTAAAACAGAATTTCACATTTCTTTTTAGTTTTCTATAGACGGACTTTTAAATGACACTTTTTAAAGCAATGCATTGCCAGCTAAATTTTTAGTCATGTGTCATTTTTAGTTCAAACTAGTGCGTATAAGAATTTATAGAATGTCATATCGAATATTCGTATTCGAGATAATCTCATCATTTTGTGGACGTTGTCTTCCGAACTGTCTTATGTGTTGCAGAATATAAGGATTATTCCCTCATTGTCAGTAACAATTTATACCTTCTTTCTGATTTTATTCACAATGTCGTATATAGTGTGACGAAATTTTATAAACTTGTTTCAAAGTGTGCAGACTTATAATTTCAAGTGAATTTCAGGCTAAGTTCCTTTGAATGCTTTTTATTGCTAGCTGCGTTTAATTTATCTTTCAAAACAAGAAATTTGTGATTGATTCATTCTGTCGACGAATATTTCGATTTATTATTAATAACTTCAGTTGAATTTTTATTAAAATATATTTTTTTTGTAATTTATTAAATTCTTCATCATTTTGAAAATTTGTTTGGTTCACGAATTTGAAAAACACCCAATAAAATTTCGTCTGTTTGATTCGAGTTGTGCGATTCACACTTTCTAATACGTCTTATTATAGATCATTTCAAAGTTGTATGGTACTCATATTATATTACTTCATACACTTACTTATTTGCGGCAGCTTATATATCAACATTTTTTTTTTTGGGCGGTGCGGTACATAAATTGCAAACTAGTAAGAAATAAAGTCTGCTATTGGTTTTTCAGTAATTTCAACGCAGTGAAACGTACCATTTAACCCTCTTAATACAGTAAGCTTTGATGCGAAACTTTCTCTGTAGAAAGTAGATATGTTACAACGACTGACGCAGAGGGTAATACTTTTTTGCTAGCCTAACTTATTTGGAAAATATTTTATATTCATTAAAGTGGTAACTTAATAACACACAGTAAATGATACACTTCCGTTAGAATTGTATTTTTAAATCGGTTTAAGTGGACAGTTAAAAATTTGTATGCGTCGATTTAACTTGTATCGAACATTACGAAGGCTGGTTGAGTATAATAAGCCGTTAATAGTACATCATTTACATTTTTTTTTTTTACTTATTAACACAAATTGCAATGAAACAGCTAATGCAGTTGTCTTGAATATCCTGGCAATTTACTTGTTGAAAGAAAAATCTCACTCGTCGCAGAACTTGGATAGTGCAAAATGTATTTTCTATATTACGTAAAAATTAACTGTGGTAATATAAAAAGTACTTAATAAAAGCATCTGCAACTCTAATATAGATTTCTATTGCTAGAAGTGTACTTATCGTAGCAAAGATTTAAATGAAGAGATTTACAAGAAGCTTTTTGTCGAATAGTTGCATGAAACCGGTCATAAGTAGCACGTAAATGTTTTTTAGAGTGTAAGGAATGTAATTCCTGCTTACTTTAATTACAGAGGAAACGGCATGGAAGGCTACTTGTGGCAAGGGATTGGGGTGTTTCCACTTGGTGGATTTGATGTGGTGCACTTTACTTACAAACAGGGTAAAAGGAAAGGGACCTTAAAAGTTAGACGGGTTAAAGAGAAATTTTAATGTTAAATGCGTTTTACGGATTCTAATCACAGAATCGTGATCGCACTGTGCGAGCGTTGCAGTCTAGAGTACTTTTTGCTTAATAATAAAGTAATTCTAATTATGGTATGAATATATAACAGGAGTTTCCAGTCATTTGATCATTCTGCTCGATCAATTGATTGCTATAGAACTTGTATTGATCAATATCAGTCACTGAGTGATATGAAAATATATTTTTAATATCAATGTAAAAGAAAGTTTCTAAAATTTCAATTTAATACATCGCTTGTTTTATTTTTCATAAAACTAACTAGCCTTTTATCACAAATCGATTAATATAAAATTTAAAACGTGTTGTTGTTAATTTTAATAAAGACCGTTACTCAATACAAGCCGCCAATGAATGATTTTACAGTAATATTTTTCAAATAATTTATTTGTTAGTGATATAACTGTTTGGAACTCGCTGGAAACTCCAGATTTATAGTATTCGTGCATAAAGCTTCATAATTGTGTGACGTTAACTCTGACGTATCCTCCTCTTAATTGTAAGATTAATTCAATTGACTAGATTCCTGCTCTGCTAAATTTTTAGTTATTAGCCGCAATGTTTCTCCCTCGCGATACATATATGCTAAATTTAGGTCTGTACATTATTCATAATCGCAGATTGTATTGAATTTTCCTAGTCAATGAGCGATCAGTCAAGGTCAAGATCAGTGTAATCCCAAATCAAAGAGTTAAATAATTAAGTGAGTCACGTTCATTGACGTGGTAGAAGCACATTAATACTTCGCAATGTGTACAGTTAAATATTAATTACTCAAGCTTTCACGAACGAAAAATCGGTCATCCAATTAACCATCCAGTTATATAAACTT
The DNA here is from genome assembly GCA_910591515.1 of Cerceris rybyensis. Lineage (NCBI taxonomy): Eukaryota > Metazoa > Arthropoda > Insecta > Hymenoptera > Crabronidae > Cerceris > Cerceris rybyensis. Next base: position 23,140,000 of record OU342790.1, read on the forward strand.
TTTTTTATAGTGTAATAATTCACCGAAATTAGAATTTTTTATGTCGTGTTACATTGTTTATAGGCATATTTTAGAATCTAATGAACCAGCAGTGCTTATTTTTGTTTCGTACAGTAGTGAAGGCGTGAATATTTGGGTTGTACTCATAAAAAATGTGAAAGGACACAAAGTACAGTTTCGTGCTTTAACATGAAGCAATGATATCTTGGAAAGAAGTTTGAATACTGATATTTATTAAAACTTTCCTAATTGCTTTGAAAAATATGTATATTTTTATGTACCATTATTCCGTTGAAAATAATTTATAATTCAATCGAATAATGTTTAATACCGTTATATATATCTTATGCAAATATGACGTAATAATAAAAAATGATTACAAAATTTATAATATTAAATGAAAAAACTAAGAACTACTTTTATATGTATGGTTAACTGAAAATTAATGATTAGGAGTTGTAATAATTTACTCCAGGGCTTGGAATTAACTGATTGCCCCAATGTACGTATCTTTGATAGAGCGCCGCCTGTCACCTCCGACCGAAAGTCTTTGGTACCACAAATTCAATTACGCTGACATGTATGCAAGCCACATATTGGACACAAAGCACTCGGTGCGCGGTATTACACAGAGGTATGTATAAGTCGCCAACGGAATGAAGTCACTGGGCTTGAGGTTCGAAGTAAGGAGAAACTGTCCGCACATCGCCTATTCTCCACGTATTGGCTCTTGAAACCTGAGCTCGATAAATGACAACCGAAAATTAAACACTTATTTGTTCATTAAGTGTTTTTTCGGGCATTCACACGTTAGCATCGAAAATACGTGAGGACGAGGACGTTTCTTACCCGTCGAGCGAATCAGAACAAACGATATGTCAAGTGACTTAATTTCGTGGACCAATAATAAATATCTAAAGGAAGAGTGCAGCTTATCCAGCTATCTCCACCATATCGTTTCTGGAAACCTGAAGTTCGGCTAATAACAACCAAAAAAAAAACACTTCTCTTGTCGTTCACATAAGAGCATTTTCGGCCGTTATTGTGTTAGAATCGAAACTGTCATGCGACGAGCGATGTCTCCATCCGTCAGGCGAATCAGAACAAATGACTTGGCAGAGGCCAAGCAGCCCTGTACGCCCGATATATAAATACTCATGGCGGAATGGAGCAGTTTGGAATCTGTGGTACCAATGACGTACGGATGAACAAAGTAGGCAGCACTTCTCCAAGGACGCATGTGGTGATCAACTAAACGGCATCCCTGTTTTAGATGAAACGAAGGTATCATTTTTAGTGATTCTTATGTAAAACTGCAAATCCTAGATTTAGATTCCTTAAGATTCCTTGCCAATGAATGCATATTCATAAGTTTTTTTGACGTAAAAGGTAACAGAAAATATCTTCATATGCACATCCCTGAATTAGCCTGAATAATCATAATATTGCTGTATTACGATAGATCTGCTATCATTGCAGAGGCATCTTTTGGGACAAATGGTGTACTCATTTTTAGTTTATATCTAATCCCTGTGTTTAACAGCAAATCGTAATTATAAACTTTCGGCAGTTGAAATTTAAACAAAACATTTTGAAGACTAATATTTCGGATTTTTTAATTGAATATAATAATTGGTTGACCATAAAAGAGAAGTGCGACATTGCAATTGAAAATTTTATGAGATTCGTGTTCAATGTTTTGCTTTACATTGCAGGACTTGGTATTAATCGTTTGAGGACTATGAACGTATATATGTTGTTGGTGAAAAAATCTGAGTTTATCGGCACATGTACGCGTATTTAGAGGTAAATAATTGAAATATAATCGTTGAAATATGATTACGAAAGTAGCGCTTTACAACGTTCTTACATTAACACTTTGACTTTCCGATAAGAAGCAGTTTTTGATCGCCGAAAAAACGTTTATTTCAGAATAATCGAAGAAGGTTCTGACCGCAGAGGGCTAATTGCTCGCAATAGGCAACATTGGAGAAGTACCGCTCTCTTCTTTACGCCGCGCGTTACGCTTTGCATCTTGTGGATTCACCACTGTTTGAATCCACCAGACACAAATCTTTAGAAACGCGCATAATGACTCGTTGGAGCGATATTCGTATTATTTAATAGATTTTCGCAGTACCCATAGAGTGCCATTATCTATGTTTTTTTTTGTAGTAGTATTCCCTGTATGAATTTGATTATATGCTATGAATTTTCGAAGATGAACACAAATAATATTCCCAATGATACATAATATCACTCATTAGAAGGAGTTAGGTGGGGGAGATATAAAATTTCTTATGCAATGAAGAAAGTTACAAAGGTAATCGTTTCTATTAAAGGCAGAAGTAAATTTTGTATTTCAGTTCGATAAGCGTGTCAATGATTTCGATTCATTCCGAATTGATCTAGTTCTACAGATCTAATTCACTTACTATGAGAATAGATGAGCCAGCCCTCCTTTATCAAAAAGATCTGTGGGGTCCTCAGCAGGATATTTCTTTGAAAATGGGGGGGGGGGGGGGTATATGCCGAACTCTCGAAGAACAATATACCCAAAGAATCGACGTACCACAATCTTAGGAATTTCGCGCTCCGAATTTTTCCCATATTCGGATCATCATATTTGTACGAATGTTCGTTGTCGACAATGCACATCGTTAAGTCAGAACAGCGCATAGTGTTACAAGATTTCTCACTCTCTTCAGTAGCATTGAGTAGGGACATCCAGCCTTCCCGTTGAAGTCTCACGCCACATGTACCAAGTACATTCAAATGTACTCGAAAATCTAGTTCTTCCACTAACTAAATGAAATTTCGATAACAAAATTTAAAAGTACTTCCGCAATTTATTTTTTAATACGATTTTCACGATGTAGAAATCTACATAGTAATACGAACGTCGCCTCAGTTCGCCGTCACGTGCTTTTTAAAAGATTTGCCCTTTGCGATGTTGAGCACTAATTAAGGGATCTGGGAGATCCAAGACGTGCGGTGGATAGAAATCGGTGGCGCTCTTCCAAGGTTGCTGGTTGCGAGCAGTTAAATAGTTCCAAGCCCTGCTTTATATGATCATTTTGAAGTAATAAATATAGAGAAAACATTGATAAACGATAAATCAATGCTTGAAGAAGACAAACGTTGTTCATAAATGGTAGTTTCTCGATTTAATTAATAATCATATATACTCGTGATAATATTATTTTACAAAAACATGAACCGGTAACAGGATAAATGTAACTGTGAGCGTTGAATTTATAAATATGTGTGTTTCTTTAAAAAAATCTGTTTCGGCTAGTGAACAATCCTCCATAATTTATGAATTTTTTAAAATATAAGACTAACAAGAGGATTTCCAAAATGTGATTACAATTTTAGCGCTATAATGATAAGTTTTCTTCATATTTATTATTATGAACACGGCAACAGGTCGATTGATAACCAACAGATCCTTTGATGAAATCATTTGCCATTCTCATGTTCAAACACTGTTTAATTTAATTTATTGTAATATGCCTTAGTAATTAGCATATTTAAGTTCATGTACTTATTTGCTTTCCCTTATATTGTAATTTCGGCGTCACTATTTAAATGTGATAATCTCTATGTTTAATTTTTTATAGTTATTTCATTATGCCTATTCAACGTCATACTTATTTAAACAAAGATTTTTAGCGTTAATCATCGATCATTTGTGCGATTTACTTTATTATGTATAGTGTAACGTAAAGTGAAAATGGTAAAGCAATGCATTAGATCTAACGGAAAGTTCTGTCCATCTTTTAATTCAAAGAAAATACTCTGTGTATGTCTATCAAATTATATTTTCACCCATCTTTGTGACAAGGATGCATGAAATCTGTCCCGCAGAGCCGTTTTTGCCTATTTGACCTAATGCTAGACAATTCTTGGGCGACTATATTTTGAATTCTCGAAATTTTGATCGTATCTTTGTACTGACATCTCGTATTCTAAATTCACAGTTGCGAAATCAGTGATCACTGCCAGCGAAAAATCGACGAGGAATGAATGTTGCACGGATATCTGACAGAAATACTTCATCCTTTACACCTGAGTTTTTCCATAGACTTCTCGCGATTCTGCAAGAACGGGCAATCGGAAGAAGCGCAAAGTGGATGAAGATTTCGTGCATCCCTGTCTTATGAGGCACCTTTTAAACGAGTTTTCCCATTATACAGAGTGGGGCGTCATCTCTGTCCACTTTGAATATTTCCGTTATATGTGGTAATATAAATAAATGATATATACAAAACTTACATGATATCAAGGGCGACATATTGGGATACAAACATATTATGCGTACGTAAAGACATAGAGTTTTTAATGTCAACTCTATTTTTTTAAATGGAATGCTACGTTTTTTTATTGTTGTCTGATAGCCCACGTTGGAATGATTTCAGCAGGCTATCGTGGAAGGTCATATAAAGTCAAATGTGCTAATAAATGGTCTTTCGATTTCGAAAAACTTGAGAATCTCGGTAATATAGCATTTGTCAGAATTATATGTTCAGAGACCCTATGGCATGTATGTGGTGCAGGAATACGAAGTGTGCAACTATAATTGACGCTAATGATTATCACTTCGAGCATTTTCTATGATGTAAGAAAGTTCATATTACTATTGCATTATACCACGGATGATCTTCCACGATAGTTCATTGAAATCCTTTCAACGTGGGTTATCTCGCAAAGATAAAAAACAAAAGTAGCAGTCCACTTAAAAAAGTAGAGTTGACCTTGAAATCTCTATGCTTGCACTCACGCATAAAATGGTTGTATCACACAGTATGACCTCCTCTATACCTTGCAAGTTTTCTTTATAACGTTTTTTCATATTATTACAAATAACAGAAATATTCAAAGTGAACAGAGATAGCGATCAGTGCTGCATAGACTCACCGCTGGTTTGTTCGTTGCCACCAACGCACAGCGGAACGAATCGACAATCTAGGTGGAAAAAAATAATAACTCCAGAACCGTTCATTTCAGAGAAAAATGTTATATACAAAAGTTTCATAATATCGTGGAAAGAATATCGGTGCAATACTTATTTTTTATTTTTTAAATTTCGCCAATGTTATTTAAAAGTCAACATCATTTTTTATACAAAAATCGATAGATTTCTTTAGAGACGTTCATTCTACAGAAGAAAGTTTTGTATAAAACGTTTTCTTGTTGGACTTTATGTTAAAAAGATATTTAATGAAAAAGAGTCGTCTAAAGCCTTTTTCGATAGGCGGACTACCTAGCAAACTTTCAGCAGTTATGTCAAAGAAGTGCACAGATAGGCGCACAAAATCTTTGCGTTAATTACTTCTATATAGTCTGAAGAATATATATGTAAAGTTTCAACCCGGCGCCTTTTGGTACTTTTTAGTTATTCTATGTTTAAATAGACCGTGCGCCACAGTGAAATTCGACAGCTGAACTATCTCTCCAACTTTCGGAAGATATAACAAAGAAGGGCGCAGGTGTGTGCACGAAACGTTTACTTTTACATAGTCTAAGGAATATATCTGCGAAGTTTCAACCAGGCATTACCTTTCGGTATTTTTCAGTTACTCAATGTTTAAGTGGACCGTATACCGTGATTTTCACCCTGATTACCTAGCTTGTTCGTCTCTAATGGCAAACTAATAATAAATGCAATTAAGGAAAAAAAGTGATATTTAAGAAGTCTCCATTGCTATTATTGCCGATGGGATCCTGTAACTTCTGCATGGTATTTACGTTGAAGACACTCGGGCATTTAGTGACCGCGTGCCCCACGGAGACTTGGCAGCCGTACTATGTCACATAAACTTGAGCAAGGCATAACAATAAAAGGCGCGGGTAGGAACAGCCGATCTTTGCAGGAGCCGCTTCTATATGGTTTAAAGTAAATACTCTCAAAGTTTCCAGGGGGTAGTTTGGGGTACAATATAAGTTTTCCTCTGCAAAAGTTTGCAAATTCCGCCGAAAACATTTATTTAAAAGAACTTGCATAACTTTCTTAAAAAATAATTTTTCGGTAATTCGTTTATGGGTACTTTAACCTTAACTAATGGTAATAAATTGTGCAAAAAATGAAAAATTTTACAAAATTCTTAATGCCTCTAATAGTATCTTCTTTTTAGAGAAATACTTGTACGTTTTCACGCTATTGAAATTCGTTGTTTTTAAGCGCTGATTTTTGCACTTAGATGATTGCAAAATCAATTATTATTGCTATCACTGATCTCAGCAAACATTCTAGATTAAGATAAAATTATTATAATTCAAATTCCAGGCTTGATTTTTTTCCACCTAGATAACCTATTCCGTTCCATGTTGCGACGTGCCCGTATAGTCCGTACAGGTCAGTACTTTTTTATAAAGAATATCTAGCTGCATCGTTTGATGCATAAAAGAGTACCTCATTCCATTTAAAAAACAAAGTTGACTTTCCTATTTCCTTGACGCGTCCATCTATGGAAAAACTAATGACACCAGATTATGCCCCACTCGATACCATTTAAGTTTCTTGTGAAACATTTTTTGCTACATACCACAATACCAAAATATTCAAGATGTCAAAATTAGATGGGACACTCTATATAAAAAATAGTTACTTTAATTATTAACAGTACAGCCGAGCGTAGGATTTCCGCATAGAAAAAAAATTACTTGGAATCATGATGCTAACAATATTCCCAAAAATCATTGAAATCGGTGAAGTGAACTCTGATTTGTATACTGACCTACTATATATGTGCATTCATAATATTAATAAATGTATTGAAAACGTCCCATTTTGTATTAATTAAAAAACTTACAGAACAGTCCGGAACACCTAATATTAAGTGATCTTAATTGTTACTTCCGATAACGCGTGGTATATAGTAATATGATTATCATATTTTTAATAATATTCAGCGTATCAAGTCTTAATGTTTTGTTTGTAAATTCGGTATATTTCGAGTATAATTTTACTTCTTGGAAAGGTTTCTTTGCATTTTTATACCGTTCTTTAAAGTTTGTCTAGCAGGGTTTGAAACGGTTCTGAAAATGACTGTTTGAAACAGTTGTAGGATATGGTAGTGAAATAAAAAGAAGATGATGTTTGGTGATTAATAATAAAAATAAAACAAAAAGTATTTATTGGTTATTAATAATGGAGAATAATAGAGAAATACTGATAATAAGCACAATGTACAAGGGATCGAGGAGAACTGCTCTTTGTTTCTTCCTGCAGCCACACGAGCTCGAGGAACAAAGGACGATCGCATTCACCATGCATACACATCCATACACACTCAACAGTCATACACTCACGCGATACTACACAATTATGACAGTCGAAGAAATGTTATAACTTTTATAGATATGTATGTATGAATTTGTTACTGAAACAATGAGCAAGATGATATATTTAAACATTTTAAAAAGTAATTTAAAGGAGAATGCTGAAAAAATAGGCGTTTTGAATACGTTCCAGTTTTATCAAGTCAACGACTCAAAACACAAATCAAGAATAGTCCAAGAATTCTTACTTTATAATTGCCCAAACGTTATAAACACACCACATCAGTCACCGAATTTAAATCCAATCGAGGTAGTATGGAATAGACTTGACGACAAAATAAGAAAATATTCGATTGCTAATAAAAGAGATCTGCAAAATAAGCTTGTAAAAGAGAGGTACAAGATTGAAGAAAATTATTTTTAAAAATTAATAGAATCTATGCCGAAAAGGCTTGTAGATGTAATAAAACAAAAAGGATAACCCATAAAATATTAATCGCAATAAATTTCTTAAGTTTTGCAATAGTTTTTCACAGAATACATTACGTGTGCCAATAATGTTGTGACCTAGTTTCACGCACGAAATTGTTATATCTCGTTTTTTCATAACTATAAATGATAATATTGTTATTTTCGTAAGTAGTTTTATCACTTCAAAGTCTAACTTTTATGTTTTTTTAATAAAAAGTATTTAAAGTTCTTTTGTTTCCTTTTTGTTTTTCATATTTCCGTGAACTCCCTGAGTGTTTCAATAATTTTGTGACTCACTGTATATTGGTTCTGGACTACAGAACCTTCTGCATATTGCTTTCGGATACGATTATGCAAAACTGATATTACATCAGTTCCATATTGGTTCTATAGCTGTTATTTACCTTTAGGTTCTTGTATCTGTTTCGGTTTTGGTTTTTCAAATCTCAAAACTTACAATATTTAATTATATAATTAATATGTTGTCAACCATTTTCGAAGTCACTTTTGAGCGCTGCGGCGATAAAATACATTTCAATCCTGAAAATAGATATTCCACGCTAACTTGTGTTGGTAGAATTCGTCAGCACGACGTTTGCAACGTTATATGTACATATATATATAAATACATATGTGCTTCTGGGGCTTTACGTTTTTCATTGCACCAGTACTGTAAACTATCAGTCGACGATTTTTACAAATTTTATATTCAGCAATAGAACGAGTTTGAACGTTAGCCAATGCTCTCCACAAATATCGAAATAAAACTGATTTCCTTGTTGTATGGTTTTATAAAAACCAAACGATATGTCGATAGTCGTATATTGCTCGACAGGACCGGCCCATGCGAATGTTACGCCAACATTGTTTCAAACGGAACTGCGTGGTTGGAAAACGATGAATTTCGGTAACACTTTCCTGTTACTAATTATAAGATCGAAGATTGATACTTCGTATCTATTATTTTAGAGGATCTTTTTCAGAAACGCTAAATGTTCACGCACAATATTTGTGCAGTAAGTCATTGAGACATATTGTTTATTATATGCATACGTACAAAATAACTATAGCCGACATAGAACCAAAAATAACAATAAAATAACAATTACAGAACCGATACGGAACCAATATAATTACTGCAGAACCATCATTGAAATCGATATAAGCTAGAACTGATATATGTATGTATGTATGTATGGATGTATGTATTTATAAAAGTTACAATGTTTTTTCGTAACTGTTTCAGTCAGAACCGACATATGACTGTTTCAAACAATTTTTCGGCACCGTTTCAAACCCTCGTTTCTAACGTTTAGAATAAAGAGTTGATCAAATATACCAAAAAGCATTTTTTTACTGAAATGAAAAGAAAAATTACAGTGAGAAGTAAACATGAGTGTAAGTGAGAATTTCTTGAAATTATGGAAACCTAAAGAAAAATTGTACTAATTAACTACATATATGACACGTTGGAGATAAAGCTATAATTTTATTTCATTTAATTCCATGAAAACCTTTTCATTGTACAACGAAAACGTGATGGGTAATGATCAATACTTTAGTCAACAATGTAAGTCACATAACCATCCTCTTTCCTTTACTTTTAACTAATATTGTAACAATAAGCAAATAATAAAAATTCATAATATGTATATTAATTATGACGTGTGCAAGCAGAAGATAAATTAGCAGGTGAAGAAGTAATTCGTTAAAATTGAGATTAAATCTCAGGAGACAATAGTTGAAAAAAGCTTCAGGTCTAACGTGTGCTTTTTTACAAATTTCAACATGGAAAATCACTCCAAAACGTTATTAAATTACTGAAAGTTTTATCGATGTAGTACAAATTCAGCCATTGTCTCTAAAATTCTGATAAATATGCTTTTACTCCCAGAATTCCTAATAAGAAGGTACTGCATCGAAAACTATCAGTCGAATCGATATCGTATCGCGTATATGTTGTTCTTACCAAATGTTGTAACGTTATTTTTATAGTTTTAACAAGGTGCAACTTTAAGTCTACCACACTTAGTTTTATAAATTCTATCTGAACTTGATGAATGTTGTTTACGTATGAGTATACGTCAAGTCAAGTCAGTAGTAAGAGTGACATTATGATTAAGATGAACGTTATTCTTATTTTTTCTCACACTATGTAGAATGTAGAATGTGTTTGCAAATCTACGCGAATTAGCACGATTATTTTACACAAATTCTGAAATTTCATAGATTCCCGAAATTTAAAACTAAAGGCGTTCGTTATTTCAATGATATGTGTAATTCTACGATGTCGATAGAACCAAGAATTTGTATACGATGATCAAATTGGGAAGATTAATTAAGTGCAAAAATTCAGGCTTTCTTCTTTAAAGTTTCAAAACGTTTCCTTTTTAATGGAAAAATATCATTAGTGAATTTTCTGCTTTTGTGAAAAATCCTATTAACCTCGTAGCTACATTATACTCCTACAGTGGTTTCCTCCGTCATCTTTTCAAAGAGTACGCCACCATAGTGGCTTATTTATTTATCTGGTGTTTAAAAACTTGTACATTGTGCACACATATGTTATAGAAATGCATTTATATGTAGGTATAAGAAAAGAACAGATTTTTCTTCATATTCATGACACATTTGAAACTATGTTTTAACTGCTTTAATTTTGCAAAATAATTGTATCTTGCGAGTGTAACATTAAATTTATTGTCGCTAAATCTGGAATATTTCAATACTTTAATTAAGAACTTATAAAAAATGGAACAACCGGGAAAAAATACGATCAGTTAAATAATTTGTGTATAATGAAATATGTATAAAATATCTACTGCACTCTTTTTCTCTAAATTTGAGAAATACTTTGAAAAAAGTAGGAACCCGTCAATTTGGAGGTTATCTCAGATCTAATGTTAAATGCATTAGCATGTTAGAGTTTTATTTTAAGTTCAAATATTACTTGGAAAGTTGGTCAAAGTCAAAGGTCCACTTACAAATATCAAAAAAGTTACATTTCTGTTCTATGCATCTTAACTTTTTACGCTAATACATTTAACAAATAATTTTGTTTAAATATTTCAACATATTATATTAAACAAACTTATTAAACGCAAGTACATTAACGTGTGAAAACTTGTTGAACGGTAATTCTAATTTGAAGTAAAGGCAACGAAATGTATTCTGGAAAGTCAAATTCGGCACTAATGTCGTTTTCAAGTAGGCAGATACTTTATAGAAGAGCTTCCCTCATACTGTGCAAAAAAACTGCCCTACATTTAGTTTCGTTATAGCTAAGAGGTTAAGTATATATATACAAACTTAGAAAATCCACTAATAATGATAAGAAAAGGTCCTTATATTATTAATTATTAATGATTATGTTATTACAAAAGTTTGCCCAAGATATTTGATCTCATAATCATTTTTTATCCATTCAAATTTGCATCCCATTTAAATTTAAACGTCACCGTGTTACATTCATTGTGAGCCAGATTTCTCTCGCAGATGACTATTCTTTTGCACTATTTCTTCTTCTAAGTATTTTTTATACGAGTGTTAACGCCCAATCTCATTATGGTAATATTGTTTTTTGCTGTTTAATTGAAATATGGAGATCACCTTCATTTTTTTGTAATGAAATGCTTACATTTTATTTCTAAATTATAACAAATCACTAATATTAATTTTCAACTTAATTACTGCATTTGTTAATATTATTGTTTAATCAAAAATTTCTATATTATTAATATCTTTGAGTATTAAGATTCACGCGCTACAGCTTCACGGACATTGAGGTTTAACGTTTAAACCTACTGCCGCCTGACTGATTTTTCTAATCTTTCGGCATTTAAGGGCAATTAGTTCCGTAAAAATATCTACGGTTGATTATTCAGCTTTATTTAACGACGGAAATAATTTATAAAAATTGAGGGGTATTTATGTGAAGACGATGTCATAACTGTTTATTATAACGTAATGTTGCGTTGTGTAGCTTGGCATAGGACTGCAAAGGATTAAGTTTACGTAACATTCTTTTATGAGTATGTAATAATGAGAAAGAAGATTATTTCTTATACTACATTATTAGACAGCGAAGATTGCCGGAGAATATGTTAAATTGCAATATGGTATTCTTCAAATTTGTAAACGCAGATTTAAATTCCATTAATGAGATGTTTTCGTATATTCTAAACAAATTATGTCACTGCGTTATGAAATCAATTATACTGTCTTCGTTGTTATTTTTTTTAATATTTTCATATCTGCCCTTTTATCTACTCAGCAACAAAATTATCCGCTCAACAGTAAAATAATAGTTTGGCAAAATCGTGAGAAACTTTCAAAGATGGAAAAATTATGTTAAAAAAATAAATCAATATTTTGCATTATACAAGGTATTTCACTTGACTTAACCACCTTAAATATACCGCTTCTTTTGTATGATAGAAAAAAATGTCGGAGGGAGAAAATATTCTGTTTGAAGGCGCCAATACGGTAACGGGACAAATTTTTTTCGAGATTTCAAGGTCGTCGTATATTTTTTAAACGGGACTGCATATTTTCACTACAACTGTCTTATAGATTATAAAAAAACGAATCCAACTAGGTGCAATATGTTAACCTTCACGTGACCTTCAGCGAGAAAATTGTGAAATGTTTGTCAGTATCTTCAATACACATTCGGGGACGGTAAATGAAGGAATTTCCATTTAATTGAAACAGTCTTATGTTAAATCTTCATTTTAGAAGGTTTTCAAAATGTGTACATTAGATTTTTGCTTTGATAATAATGTGTAGCGATGTAGCAAAGCTTTTGTACACGATGCATTGTAGCTGTTGTAACATCCTGATAGAGGATCCGGCGAGTGGCAACAAGGAACAAGCCAAAAATGCTTGTAAACATACTACAACCGATAAAATAAAAATACGAAAGTTTGTTCATAACACCAGGGATAATTAAATACACGGTATACTGTTTCAATGAAATTGAAATTCCTTTATTTACCGTCCCCGAACGCGTACTGAAGTTACTTTCATAATTTTCTCGCTAAAGGTCACGTGAAGGCCAACATATTGCGCCTACTTGGATTCGTTTTTTTATAAGCTATAAGACAGTTGTAGTGAAAATATGCAATCCCATTTTAAAGAAATACGATGATCTTGAAATCTCGAAAAAAATTTCCTTGAGAGAAATATTCGTCCCATCACCGTCTTGGCGCTTTTAAACAGAATATTTCTTCCCTCCGACATTTTTTCTATTATACAAAATAAGCGATATCTTTAAGGTGGTCAAGTTGAGTGAAATACCCTGTATAATACAACTTGAGTGGCCTTTGTGCATTCCTCTGAAATCTTCAAATAGAATAAATTTAATTATAAGTCTGCAAATATGTATTAAGTGCTAATCAACTTAAATGATTCAATGTTATTCCCGGAATTACAAAGTATGATTAGAAATCGTTAAATATTTGCACATTACTCATGAAGTATTATAACGCATTGCCTAATATTTGCTTGGTTTTTTAAACCATGCACAAATGGATAAATAGATACAGTTAATTCTGTTATACCTTTAATGTATATTCCAAATGCAAATGGTTTTACTCGAAATTACGATACAAGTACTTCAAATGATTATATAACAGAATAATAAATATTATTGCACTTTAATGAAGATCACGTTAAGAAATATTACAGCGTAATAAATTCATTGATTTGACAAAGCGAATTTTATTACAAAGAACATAAGAACAGTAAATTAAGGTATATGCTGCACCTAAAAAGAGCCCTTAATAAATATTTATAACAGTATGATTGTGCGATTAGTAACATGAAGATTACAAAGTCACACACATACATATATAGGTGCAATAAAAAAGTACGAAAAGCTTACTACTTTCATTCGCATGCAAATAATGAATAAAGTTGTAAGTGGTTTTCTATAACTTTACCCTCATTTATTATGGCTCAGGTTTAAATTGAAGCCGATTAGCTTCCATAGTAATGGTAGTTGTAATTTTTTAAATTTGTAATAATCTTAATAATCAATTGATTATTAAGATTGAAAATTGATACGTATACTCGTATGTAAATGGCTGAATACATAGATTCGCCATTTTATACTAAATATAAATTGCAATTGTTTTCCATTTCTTGTACTTATCTTACGTAATGACGAGCCTTTATATAAATAAATAAGATGTGAATTTTGTATTATAACAATAATTATAATTAATTCTGTGATATAAACTGTTTATTAACAACGTTTACTTAAATTGGTAATAACATTCGAAGGTAGTAACAGTTCTCATAACTCGAAGTGGCAGTGGGAAATAACGCGCAAATTTTTAAACTGACTTGTTCTGCTTTCTTGTAATAGCATTAGGAATTTATGAAAATATCGTAACAAATAAACAATAAACAAATAATCGGATATATTTAATTTTCGTAAATGTAACCGTTTTGACGTCCTATCTTAAGTTAGTATCTTTCTTATTTCTTTGTGAAAGGGAAGTAAGAAAATTATGAATCGAATTAGACCCTGCGAATTTTGATTTTAATGAAACTTGGTGCTAATGTGATGTACATTGAGAGAATTAAAAAATGATGAAGATGAAACTTCACCCTTGTGAAGTTGAAATTGCCACGGAAAATTTTCGTGTATATATTTGTGTTGTAAACATGAGAATCCAAAGATAAATGAAATTCTTGTATATTCAAATTTCGTTACATTGGGGGACCTATCAAATTGTTGGTTATAGAGTAGCCTTCTGGATTTGGGATCTTTAAAAAACCACATTTAATATTTGTCATCGTCTTTTCAATAGCGCTATGGAGAAAATTGCATCATAGTTACTATGTGATAACTCACTCTTTCACATAAACACGGTTTCCTTTCAACTTTAAAGTATTCTTGTAGTCTTTTTGTTCATATTTGTTTCGAAACATGCACGGAAGTGAATCGGAAAAGTATTGTTCATTGGTACTGTTAAAAAGTTGGTGAGCAGATCCAAATACAATGGTTTATTCGGTTGATCATTACTTTCTAGTTTCGTATTAGATCTTTTACTGCTATCTAATATTTATGCTTGTATGTTGAATAGTAAAAAAAAAAAACGAAAGTCAAGCCAACTCTGTGCGTTCGAATCAACCTTCCCTAATAATGCAATTTCGTAAAAAAGTTTATTTTTTACTTCAACATGCTTTATATTTCTACAAAACTCTTATTGAAATTTCAGTTTATCGATATGACCTTTTCCTACATGGCAAATATCACAACATGAACTTCATTAGATTGATTTAATGATTGAACGTATAATAAAATAATAAAATGATTTGACTTTGATCATGAAAATGATTTCACCTGACCGGTGAAATGCTCTGTATAAGATACTTCCTTATCAAGTCCAATTCGTGTAATTTGCAGTTAAGAAAAAATGTTGTCGAAACAAGCGATTCGGTTACGCTCACGTACATATACATTCCACAGTGTGTACTTTTAGATACTGATTTCAATTTTCTAAATTTGATGATAGTGATATTAGTGATCGATCAAATTCAGCACTGCTGCGAAGATTGAATAACAATGAACTTTAAGTCTTTTTAAACGGGTTGTTTACCGACGATCGAACAAAATTTCGAGGGAATATCATGAAATAGGAATTATTTAAGAACTTAAGAACCTTAAATGAATTTTCCAAAAACGGTATTGCCGACTAGCAAGGCCATAGATTCCTGTTACTATATTTAACTTGAACTTAGAAGTTCCATATATTTTGCACGTGGTGTATTCTTTGGATTTCTTTTTTGTAAGAAAACCTAAACATGATAATTATATAGATGATGGCCCGTCCTACCGATTTCGATGATTTTTGAATATGTTGTGAGAATCATGGTTCTAAATAACTTTTTCCCATGCATGTAACCCCTACTCGGCTTTGGTTTTCGAGGTATTGGCAAAAAACTTTTGGTACTATTAAATTGAATTTGGCCTATACATGTCCGTGGCAACGTAAATATGTATGTATCTTCACGATTCGGCCGCTTATCCACTGTTTGTGCAATTCTCCTGAAAATCCTGAAACTCACGGAAAGTCTTTATATCTGGTAGACTCGCCGAAAAACTACCTCAAAAGCTTTTTTTAACACATTGCGGACGGGTCACGAGATATCTCGTTTTTAGCAAACTGAACGTTACGGACGGGCCACGAGATATCTCGTTTTCATGTTTTTTTTTATTCAATCGGCAACTAAGCCACCAGCCGCAAATATTTCTGTCACGTTACGATGGTAACGAAGCCTCTCGCATTCCGAAACAAAAGCGAAACAATTGAATCATTCCTGGCATGTAGAAATAATCGGTCATTATAGCCAGTGCCAGTAGATCTGTGCCGATCGTCGTACGTATCGTATCTTATAAAGTGTTTTATTACTGTACGTTTTAGAATTTCAAATTTCGTGTTTTAAATTTGGAAGGTAACAGTTTTTTAAGTATCATCTATATTTTCAATCTGTTACTGATAATTACAAACAGCATTGCACAAAGGAGTATGCTTTACCAAATATCACACTCTAAAGCAATATTCAAATTTGTGAAATAAATAATAGTTAAAATGTAAAAAATCTTATATTATAAATAGATATATAAACTATATATATAGTATTATTTAAGAATACTAAATGTAAATTAGAAATGTGCGTATCCGCTTCCTGTTACTTGCCAAGCATGTTTTTGGAGCGTTCGAAAATGTGCGGTCTTTGAGAGCGTGTTGACGCGCGGAGCCCCGTCCGCAATGTGTTAACAGTTGGCATGCGGGTACACTTCGCCGCGGACTTACGTGTACAGCGGGCATTTTTCGACTGATTCGAAATTAATTTTTTTCACTGATTTGTCACCGGAAAAAAAATCTGAAAAAATTACAGAATTATCAATTGGGGTACTGTGTAACTATATGTAAAAATATCAATGTGGTCACTTCATATTTTCAATAAAAAATTAATGTTTATAAACTTTTTTGATTTTTTAAAAATCGGGTTTCCAGCCAAAAAAAATCTGAAAAAATTCCAATGTATGCACACCATTGGGAATAACATTTGTGATTTTTTTTAGAATTTTTTATGAAGCCAAACGGGAGAAATCGAGCAAAAACCGAAAAACACGTTTTACCCCATAACTACCCCTACGGTAGGGGTACCAGGTTAAAACTTTGCAGGAAGGGTTTTTCCAAAGAGCCCTATCGAACGGTATGCCTCAAGGTTAATTATCTTTGGAGGCACTTTTGCCGTCCTTATTCGGCTATACCCTTATAACGTATATTCTTATAGGATACTTTTTCGATGATCGCACCCGGTATAAAGTTTCTTAGGGGGAGCTGCAGAAACAGTAGATAAACGACCGCGTCGCATCAACGCAGCATTGCTACGGACGTGCATGTATAGGCCAAATTCAACGCAGTAGTAGGAAAAGTTTTTTGCAAATGTCTCGAAAAGGAAAGTCGAGCGGGGGTTCTATGTATAGAAAAAAGTTTCTTAAACTCATGATCCTGATAACATATCCAAAAATCATCGAAATCGGTGCGACAGACCATCATCTATGCATATAATTACTATAAACTTTTGTGAGAAAATAAGAGAAGCTTACAGAAAGTGAAATAAAATATTTTGGTTATTCAGTTACATACATGTGATGTATTCTGAAACTGCAGTAGTGTTTTGCCAAACAGGGATTTCAACGAGCTGTTGAAATTTTGAAACAGGTACGAGTCACTTTCTTTTTAAATCATGGTGTTTAGAGTCCACGTTTTAATGAGTTTAGAAACATTGATGACCAAGAAGATTTATTTGAATTTTATATCATGCATACTTATATTTTTTCGGTATAAATAATTTTTCATAGTCATTGAAACATCACAATTTTCCGCCACGGTAATGTGACTTATGTCACTTTTAAAATGAATGGCTTATATGTACATATTGCAAAATTATAATTTGTGAAAATAAACATTTAAAAATTTTGTCATGGTAAAAATAGTTAGGAATTTCTTTATCATATACATGTGCACACTGAAGTGATGTGCAGGTAGAAGCGACGCGTTATTATACTTCGTCTGTGTTCACCCTATATACCAATCATCGTACACGTATGAAATTGAATGAATTTTAGAAACGCAATTTAAGCAAAGAAGTGACTACTTTCGATGCCGTTGTATTTACTCGTTGCTATAGAAACGCTCGTAGCAACGCGCGTATTCTTGATCCCTATTAAGACACTGCGGCAGAGTCGTTCACCGAAGTGACAGTGATAGTGTGACTTTAAACAAGATAGCAGTCAATAAAGTTTTCGCATATAATTGAAAATTCTCTTTACGGGCACAACGATTTTCTACGCTCCCACGATAGTAACCATTTGGATCCTCACTTGAACGCATCTTCAGTTAACAATGCAATACCGGCGGAGGATGTTCAACGTATATTGAGGTAAGTTTTTTCCATGTTTCTTCGATATAATAATTATAGATACTGAAATTGTATTAATTGATCGTTTAATAACGACTATTTGTGTTGTACTTTAATTGTTATCGCTGATAATTGTAGCGAAATTCGTAACCGTAACTTTTATCTGGCATTTTTAACTTACAATGTGACCAGTATCATTGAAAAGAGACAAGTTTTCGCAGATTGTAATTCACAGATCTAGTTGACATCACATTCTCGTATCCACATAGATAAGAAAAACATGCAGCTAAAAAGGATAATAAAAATGCATTTTGCAACATAAAAAGTGAAGTATAAGAAATAATGATTGAATAATAATCTATTTGAAATTAAAAGGAAGTGGTAAATTATGTAGACTTTTTCTGTATCTGATATCTGCGCATCAGAAAATAACTGCAACTCGTCAATCCTTTGCAATTAAAATTTTTAAAGCAACGCGAAATTACCATTTATTAATAATAGTGGTCAACATACCGACCAAATTATTGCTCAAAAAAGCTACCCTTCATATGATTATTTTGCTTTTATGAATCCTATACCACATATACAGAGGAAAATTTATATTCCAATTTGTATGCCAATAATGTGTTACACCGATTGATGCAAAAGATTCACACATGTAGGACTATTTAAATGTAAACAAACTGAATATCAACAGCATGCAACGAAATGCAACAGTAGTTATTTCACTACTGTTTATCTTGAGTTATTTGTTATCCATAATTTGAGAATACACTGTATTTTCATCAGAAACATACTTACTGCTTGTTACTAACGTTTATCTGCTTTTCGTACATACATAACACGTACTCTATTAATAGTCAAAGTATGTGAATTCATTATCTTCTTATAAAATTAATGAGATAAAGTCAATCAATAGCATATAAACATGAATAGGTGGGAAAATTAAGTGATGAATATTTTAGTATGCAATCATTTCTTATTACTACTATCATTATTACTGCTCCTGTTATTACCACTACGTCTACTATTACTATTTCTTAATTCGTTTTATACGCCCTTATTCTTGTTGTAGTGTGTGCGAATTAATGAGATTCAAATCCTAAATTTATGGAAAATACAAATATTTTTTTACCTCTTACCGTACTTTGACGATTCTGACTCGTGATGAAAATTTCGGGCAAAACATGAACTTCGAGAGTATGACTCGTGATCTTTAAAAGCAGGCGCAAGATGTTTAGAGTGTTTCAAGTTTCTACAGTATGTCTCCGCCGCTTCAGCTTTTTCCGATCGAATTTTCCGATCATTCCGGCGCATCGCTTGGGCCCGAATTTTTCTGAGTTAAATGGTACAGCAAGGGTTTAAATAAACTTCCTACATCTACTCTCGAATGATAAAGGGACAAAAGTGAAATAACATTGAACGTGTATATTAAACGTAACGGTAATTATACAAATGATGATCCGTCCCACCGATTTCGGTGATTTTTGGATATGTGATTAGAATCATAATTATAAGCATCTTTTTCCTATACATTTAACCCTCGCTCGGCTTTCGTTTACGAAATATGGTCAAACAATTTTTGCTACTTCTACATTGCATTTTGCCTTTACATGCATATCTGTAGCAACGTGTGTATCAGCATAATGCAGTCGCTTATCTCTTATTTCAGCGGCGGCCGGCAAAGAATCTTTACAATGGATGAAATTCTCAAAATAGTATCTTATAAGACAAGGATGTGAGAAAAATATAAGTTCAATGTTTAGAGAAACCGTCTAATGGCGGTCATCTCTGAAAACCATGTCCAACCAACACTAATTTATCTTTTCGTTACAAGCACTTAAATTAAACCAAACTGTTCGGGAGCATGCATCCTGTTATACACAATTGTTTCCGGTTCATGTGCCCGAAGGGGCTGGGTTAAGTTAGGTGCATGTACGAAAAAAGTGAATTAACCCTTTCGGCCTGAGCGGTGACTATAGTCACCCAACGCCCGACGCTCGCTCTGTCCGAGCGGTGACTATAGTCACCCAACGCCCGACGCTCGCTCTGTCCGAGCGGTGACTATAGTCACCCGGCGGCTCGCTCAGACGTTCCGAATATTTTCACGGTATGTGGTTTAATATTATATTTTCTAATTGCATTATGTGATAATTTTTTAAACATTTTTTTTCTACGAGCGACTCCACTCGCTCTGCGTAAGATACCGCGGTATTGTGCATCTGACGGGCGCTTGTAGTTATTCCGCAAGTACGGACATTTGACGCGGCTGCTCGGTCAGCGGGAGCAGCGCGACGCAGAATGCGTCCGTACCGAAAGGGTTAACGTTGGTTGGGCATAGTTTTGCCCTATTTACACCACAGCTGTAAATACGGCAGTTTAATATCGTGGAGAGCGGAATATTCCGCGGCTGGTAATAAAAGACGATCGTCATGCGCGGAACATTCTGCTTACGGATGCAAATGGGTTAAATAAGGGCCGTCGTTACGCGGCCCGACGAAACTTTTATACTTTTATTATACTTTTCGCACATTCTTATAATGTACTTTTACGGTAAGTTCACCCGTTCGAAGGACTCTTTACCAACCACCGTAGAAACAATAGATAAATGACTACAACGGGCTATCGCATACATTGCCACGGACGTGCAGATTTAGACAAAATTCAATGAAAAAGTAGCAAAAGTTTTTTGTCAGCATCTTGAAAACTAAAACCGAGCGCGCGTTACGTGTATAGGAAAAAGATGCTTAGAATTGTGATCCTGACAACACATTAAAAAATCATTGAAGTCGCCGGGACAGACCATCATCTGTATAATTACGAAACTAACATTTAAAGAAAATGTATAGTTGTAAATGGCAACATAAAATTTAAATTATCCGTAATGATTAAATTCAAACTTAAACAAAGTTTCCTTTTATAAAATGTCATAACAATTCCCTGTCGTGTAAAATCTTGAAAAGGTCAAAAGGGGGTTTACGTGCAAATATCGTTAGATATCAAACGTACATTACAATAGTGCATTGTACATACAAAAAAACGGTATTCTTAACATCATCGTGCATGACATTCAATCTTAAATTCTGGAATTCATTCGAAAAGATTCTTGAGATCGACGTGAAGTCGCCACACGATAATCCAAACACACAACATTTTTAATTGTCATTGTATCGTCCATCGATTACTGCCGATTTACGTAGCACGGGTGCGACCTCCACTATTTAATAACTGAGATTCTCCTACGTATCTATAAATTTAACCATTTTTTTTTATTTATTATCAGCTAACTATTTTAGCTTGGTGTTTCATTGCCATCGACTTTTGATAATCAGAACTTCCTTCAGGCTCTACCTAATTAATCTTTACTAGCTTTGCCTTAAAGTCTATAACTCTTAGCAACAACTTTTAGAAAATGGATTTTTATTCGCGTATACCTACGATTTCTGTGCGAATACTGGGAAATTATCGAATCTGGAAGGTGATATGCAAGAAACTGCTTAAATGTACAAACATTAATTATTATTATACGTTTAGTATTTCAATTAACTGCCAATATATGAAATTTGCAGTTCTGTTCATGTTTCATTAGTATTGTGGTTCTATACGCCGAAACGAATGAGATGTAATTCGACAAACATTTTAGCCAATTTAGAAAACAACAATTTTACAATTTTTAATAAATAGGGCTCTTGAGATAAATATAAGAAACAATTTGTTTACTAGAGAATAAAATAAATTTTTTCCATTAAACTGACGAAACCTTCCAGATTTCATATTTTTCACAATCGGTTCACTTTGTATTCCAATTTCAAAACTTGCGACTGACGTACGCACTAAATTCCTGTTTCATTCGTACCTGGCATATCTCTGTTTCTAATAAAGTTAATTGTTATAACGTATTTTGTCGTACGATCGACTTCAGTCCTGCATGATCTCGGATTCACAGCCGCGCTTAAAGCCTCGCTTCGTCTTCGGGTTATTACTCGACAACCGCGAGAGAATTATTAATTATACAGCGATTTGGCACGGAAATCCAATTGGATCGGGCGCCTTTTCGTATTGGGATTTTAAGAGTTTCGTATTTTCGGACTGTTTCTCTTATCTTTGTTTTACTATAGTATGCGATTGAATATTAAACAGCTTCTTAATATTTATCTTTCCATTCCCGATAAAGTGATTTAAAGGACTCGACGAATATTGCAAACTGTTGTTGCTTGCAAATTTCCATGCTCATTTTGCATCCTTGAATAGCTTCAATTCTGTTTATTTAATATCGCATTCTTTAATAAGGTTACCTTAACGAGGAAGTCGTGTTTAATTTTCCTCCGACAATGGACGTTGATTATCGAATTGGCGGCTGATAAGGTACTTGCTTCGAGAGTAACTTACTTCCGATAATTTCGAACAAACTTTTGAAAGTTTTTTTACGGTTTGTTTTATAAGAAACGTAGCCTCCAGCTAGATTTGTGTTTCCGTAATAATAAGGAAGTCGAGTCCAATCTTGAACCTGCAAGACTTCGAGAAACTCCATCCTCTATTATAGTTAAATGCGCGTATCACGTAGTCCCAGTAAGCTTCCTCCAAGAAAATGGAATTTAAAGTCGACCGTTGCCAGAGATCACATTTATTGCTGCACCTGGGAAAAGAATAAAAAATATTTATAAGTTATATCCATAAGTGTATGATTATAAAAGTACAACAATTTTTTTATGTTTCAAGGGAATATACAATAATGAAAAAGCTTCTTTCCAATAAACTCTTCAAACAATTTGAAATAGAAATTGCTGCGAATATTTTAAATTATTCGGAATGTTTTTGATAAGTAGGCACATATGCTTTATTTACTTTTAACTGGGTAGACATGTTTACCATCTGCTCGTTATAAGTCAGATAAAAAACCGCAAAGTATCCGTGTCGTTTGACAACAATTTACCTGTACCGGGTGTTTTAAAATGATTTGTTAAGAAGTACCGGACGATGGTGTATACCTCAGGAATGGTGGACATTTGCAAAAGAGCGAGTTGCAAACTCGAAAAAGCCTTGCAACTTAGCCAAAATTTTTTTTTTTAGTCTCTTAACGCAATCAACTTGTAGCAAAAGTGTTGGGAATTTAAAATTCAAACGGCGACGGATTGTCCTTATGAGTTTATTATATGGCGCGCTTTTAGAAACGTCCGTTACTTAATTTCCGTTGGACCTGTACCGTGAATTTAACAATTCCCGATACGTGGCAGTTTAAATTAATACGCCGTGATTGGTTTTTGATAGTTTATTTGGTATAACAATGATAAAACGTGTAAAACGATTAACAAAGAACACAGAAGAAATAACAATGAAGAAAAAACAATTAACAATGAACAACGCTTGAAACTTGACTAAAATCGCGATAGAAATATCGGACTTGAAGACAGGTGTTGAATGAAAAGAAAAAGTATTTATTCCAGGGCGATTTATAATGTAAAGATATTACAGATTTATCATACTGTTACGCCGAGAAGAGTCGCCGCACGACATTCTTACTAAATAGAACTTTATTTGTCCTAAATACAAGAAAGGGTAAACTATCGTTGCCGTTTCTCTGCGCCGAGATCGTATCTAGATTCTACTCTCAACTATCTTGTTTCTTCTCGTTGTCCCCTGATACGATTTGCTATCTTCGATTATCGATGTCCCGTACAACGCACTCGTCACCAATCGACATATCGAAGGCAGCTTCACTTCTTCGTAACAATACATATATAATGGTGTATAAAGGTAATATAAGTAGGGTAGTACGTGCGTACAGTTCGGTTGCTCGCTCGTGACTCTCCGCACCTAATGGGTTCTACCGCTAGGCGCTGTACGCGAATCTTATTTCACCGTGCGAAATTTGATTGTTACACAGGTGTGACTTTGAATAAGAGAGATTATTGAATGTTGAAAGTTAAATCCGTACTGACTTTTCCAAAAAATGGAAGAATCCTCTACGCGCAGCTTTCCCCTTTTCACTGACCGGTTACGCCCAGAAGAAAGAGGTTCACGCGCCCTCGGAAGTGGTGGTGTGTCTATGTAAATGTAATAATTGGTTAGAGAATTCCGAGAGCGCGCGAAGATTTTGGCGGAATCACTCCGCGTTTCCTCGGATCGGTAGAGGGAACAGCGGTCCGGGCCCCGGGTGGCACGGGTCAGGTCGACCCTTGGCGGAGGGCCTGCGCGCACATGTAAGGCGGCTGGGGGTGACTCGTCGGCGCAGGCGAAGGTTTATGACACGGCTATTGCTATTGAGGAAGAGAGGAGTGAGAGTGCGAACTTAATCTTAAGACCCTCTTTCCCCTTGATAGTTAAAGGCCTGGTGAACATATGTTGATGTTACATTTAGTGTTCCTCAAAAATAGCCAAGTCGCTCGTACCTTAACCACTTGAATTTTTCGGGGATGTGAAGACGCTCGACCGATGCATGACGTTTAAAGCGCGCGAAAAAATGACCAATTAGGAATATTGAAATTTAAAGGTTGTCACAGGATTCGTCAACGCGAGTGGCGCTTTCTGTTTCGTTGGAGGGGCACGACGCGTCGGGGTACGCCAACGCTCGGCCGCATATGTCGTACAAAACAAATTCGAAATTAAATGTATTAAAATATGAAATTTTGCAACACCCAGCTTATTCACCGGATCTTTCGTCAACCGATCTTCATTTTTTAAACATTTAGAACAGTTTTTATGGGCTGAACGGTATGAAAAGGAAGACAGTCTGAAAAATCCCGTATCAGAGTTTATTGATTCTAAAGATCAGGATTTTTTTATAACAGGTATCTAGCATTAAAATCTTGTTGGGAAAAGTGTATTGAAGCAAATAAAGCATATTTTGATGAAATAAGCAGCTTTTGAAAAAAAATATGCAGTTTTATATATTCACTTAAAAATTCGACATTTCATACGCATCAACCTAATAAAATGCTTTAGCAATTACAAAATGAGCGTGTTTACAATCAATTACTTTGGTTCATGTGAATTTTGTCACTAAAACTTGATTTCCCTGCATACAGTCAATTGGATGATAGTCGTGTATCTGTCTGTAGATGGTTTGTTACATTGGTAATTTTATTGTTAGATATTCATCGTAACATTTGGCTGTGCGGTTGATTGATGGCTGTTTTACGAATTTCCTTAGAAGTCATATTTTTCTCCGTGGTTGCATTCAGCGGCGCAAGATCTCTGAAGACCTATAGTCCCGGGATATGTTAATAGGTCTTGTTTAAGCTGTCTTAATTCTAGACAATCTGGAGTAGCAAAATCGTTATGAGTATCGATACTTATCGATAGGTCAGAAATGACAGAACCAGCCGGTCATAAATACGCGATCGACGCAATGCGGAACGAAGGCGTGAACGGTCATGACAGGGAGTTTGCTTTGCCCTCTCATCGCGAGAAGGTCCCCAGGGTTCCCGTAAAAGAGGCATCTCTGGTGGTGAATCCGGGATTTCCGTCGTTAATGACGGCATTTATTGTGTGTTACCGCATGGAATAGATTGCAGCGTCTTGAATGACCTCAAACATGAACTTGACGTTTAACAATGACCAGCACGTCCTTCCAACTGGAGAGTACCCGCGCTTAGCAATATTGCGTGGCGTACAATTAGCCGTGTTTTAAAACAAAATAGCAAAGGTTGAGATGTCCAGGTCGCCCAATCGCTCGGACCCGGTTAAATTACAAAATTATTAAATGTGGTTTAAATACTAGAACTTTTCCGGCATAGCTCGAGCCAAAAAATCTTTTTCCTTCAGTTTCCTTGTTCTCCGACTGGGGCTAACCGAAAATAAATGCGGGTACAAAGGACGATTTTTTGTCAAGGATACATTAATGCCACGAAGTTATGCTGCACTGATAGCGGCCGTGATTACTGTATAGTGTTCTGCATTGAAAATAAAATTCATAGTCTACGTAAAGACCAGCTTCATCAATATTGTTCGTAACCGTCACCTCAAGTGCTAAGTCTTTTTGCGTCGTTGCTCATAAATTACGTAATCTGTTAATTCGTCCAGAATTGTCGGATCAGCTCGTCTTAGAAGGGTTTTCTGGGTGCAAGGAGAACTATGAATATTGCCTTCTGGGGAGGGATACTTGCAGACGCGCGCAGACTGAGGAAACTCTGACAATGAGTGGTGGAGTGATTGGTTGTTCGACTCGTTTGGGTTGATCTCGTACGTCAACATTTGTGTCACCCTCAAAAATTCGAAAGTTCCCTTCGAATTTCTAACATGTAAAAAAAGAAAGAAACATCTACTTCTGACATTACATGTAGCGGGAAATTAAAATAGAATTTTGTCCGGATTTTGCTGACGGACTCTGTATATCCCTCAGGGAATTTTGCAGTTGTAGGACCTATCGCCACTGATTGTTTCAAATTTTTCTGTTCTCTATTTCCGACTCTACCTTATTGCCTACAAGTTTACAAATTTATATAGTACATTCAACATGCGATTTAACTTAGTTAATTCCTGTTAATATTTATGTAGAATCGCGAAAAAGAGAGGCGCGCGGTAACCCATCCAAGCAACGTACTCCGGCCTGAGTAGCTTAACGTCGACGATTGGCTTGTCGCGGAACCACTGCGCCATCGACCTCTCTGTGCTGACACTTCTTTCTCACGACCTCTTCTCCTAAGTTCTTTTTAGAAGAGTACCGTCCCCATTCCCCATTATTTAGAAAATATGGGTTTTAAGTACAGTTGCGTGTCATTAATTACAAGCGTGGCGTAGTGCGAGCACACCAAGTTTACAGTAAAGTTTCTGGGTGGCACCTCTTTTCTCATCACTATCAAGAATAGGTATGTATTCAGGGTGTTGGTGCGGTCGAATATGAACAATCACTTCAACCGCTTCGATAGCTCTAACCGCTTCGCTGATTTGAGCTTTATCCATCACGCCAGGCTTGACATCGTTCCTTTGAAAGGCAGTAGCCACTGGAGAGAGGGAAACAAGTATCTTAACGAGACGCTGCGCCACGCTTTCTACATGCATTGGGCTGCAATTTAGTACGAACATAAAGCCATGTAAGAATGTCTCCACGTGGCTATCTGATTGCCAGGAGAAATCTGTGGAAATCAGTGGATCGAGATCACTGGTGACTCTGCTCAGGATTTCCAAATTTGTAATCATCAGTTCTACTATATCTTGAAGTTTGCCAGTATAATAGTGTGACTTCGTTACGAATTGAATGTTAAACTACTTGAAAAAGTTCAACATAAGTTCCCATACTTGTGTTGTTTGCCAAAAGCGAGTCATTTATGAATTAGATTACAACTACGACGTTGTTCTTTGCAAACTTAGCATGATGGCTCTGTAGAATAGGAGGAAGGTTTTATGACATTTTATATTTATTGAAAATTATTAACAATTTTGCGAACTGTCCGCTGCCTCTCGAATTGATCAAATTTAGAACCCACTCGTGTACACACCACAAAATACAGGTCTTTCACATCTACTTCTTTAGAACATACCTTGCAATTATTGGGTTGTTCGGAAAGTAATTTCGTTTTTTTTCGGTGAAAATGAAAGACGATTTTCTTGTAGTCCATAAATATATTATTGAATTATATATTCTCCATTTTGTACCTTTGGTCATCTTTCTGGCAGTAGCATGATTCCATGCTCATAAAAGTTTTGATCTTTGCAAAATTGATCCAAGCCATTTTTGACGTCCTCAGTCAAAGTAAAGGTTTTGCTGTTTAAAAATTTTGCAAGCCAGTTTTGGCACCGGTGGTATGTTAATGCATCTTCTCCATACACATTGAATAATTTTTTTCTTGCTTGAACAGCATTTTTACCCTTTCAACAGTAAAAAACTAATATACCAGAAAAGCTGCTTTCGATTTTCCATCTTTAATAGGGCACAAGACAAAAACTATTGTATAGAATTAAACCAATTTTTTCACTAAGAAGCGTTACTATATCAACTGTCAATATATATAATGGTAATGCGAATTAAGTGTGAAGCTGGCTGTGAAAAAATATATACATAGATACATAGATCCGATAACCCAAGTTATGTAGCCATGTTAATTGATTTTCTATCTAATTACATTAATCTTCGGTCTCTGCTAACAAGTGCCGAAATTCCATCTTCAATTCACTAATAGCACTATTCTTAATCCGTTGGCGATTTAAAACATTTCCATTTATTATTAAGCGCCCATTCTTTCTTAATTGGCACTTATTATGTCAACCACTTTCTGTACTTGTTGCGCCTACTTATGTATGTCTTCGTAATTTTTTTTTTATTTTTTACGATCGTATCTCACCAATGTAAAATAGGACTCATGCCTCTTGACTTCTAGATAAATAAATAAATTGTATAGTCCCCATAGAGATACGTGACGTAAGCTAGAAGTGAAGAAGATCGTCATCTCAAGAGGTTTAGAGAGATTATTGGCGTGTACATATAACATCAGGGGTCGTGTAAATTTCAGGAACGTTAAAAGACGACGACAGGTGAGCTTGATGAAACACATATACTTCTCTTCTGATTGCACTGTTCTTCGAGATTTTTTTCCATTACATGATATGTAGTAAGAATGTCCACTAGGTGATCCTCATAGAGTTCCTCATCCTAAACACGAATCCGTCGACAAAATTGCTCCGTCACCCTCTGTTTTTGAGAAATGTGTTTTAGAAAATATACCCGATTTGGGCAAAAATTAGGAAATACGCAAAAACTAGAAACGCGATGAAGTTAAAAGATAGAGAGAAATATGCCGAATATTTTAGTGTATATAATTAGTAAAATTAGTTGTTTTAAATAGTTGAAAATGACTGCCAAATGTTGAAAAACTATGTCAACCTGCTACACTTTAGCATCTTTCGGAAGTGTTATTTATCTAGGACAGATTTGCTATACAGAATCGTATCCTATTGACATTTCTTAAAAGTAAACAGCCCAGAAGAATTGCGGGAACAGTTGTCAATTTCGACAGGTCGAAAAAATATCTATTGAGATCGTATAATCATCGTTTTGCTGCCACGCGGCTGTTTGAAATAGCCATATAAAATAATAAAATACCGCCATAATAAAATTGATTATTTACCTATATATGTAGGAATGGATGGTGTAGAGGTATATGATTAACAGTACACCTATCCTATTCTACGATGAGATATAGTTATAGTAATAAAATTAATGATTAAATACAATACTATATTGTATAATAATACTGTTACGCCGAGAAGAGTCGCCGCACGACATTCTTACTAAATAGAACTTTATTTGTCCTAAATACAAGAAAGGGTAAATTATCGTTGCTGTTTCTCTGCGCCGAGATCGTATCTGGATTCTACTCTCAACTATCTTGCTTCTTCTCGTCGTCCCCTGATACGATTTGCTATCTTCGATTATCGATGTCCCGTACAACGCACTCGTCACCAATCGACATATCGAAGGCAGCTTCACTTCTTCGTAACAATACTTTTTCATTGAGTAAATGTTTAAAAAAATGAAAATCCGTCGGTGATAGATCCGGAGAGTAAGGAGGACGAGGCAATGTTTCATAATTTAAAGCAAAATTTTGGTTTCGAATCAATAAAGAATTGCATATTTCGTAACGATGAAGTTTTTGCCGATCGTTCAATTCATGTGGCACGCACTTATTCAACTTTTTTTTCTTGCCGATTAAATTCAAGTGGCGTGAAATCGTCATAGCACTAACGTTAAATTCTTGGGCAAGTTCTCTGACAGTTATTTGAGGATTTTTTTTCAACTGCAAGCTTCAAATGGTCGTCGTTAATGCTCAGCTCTGGCCTTCCACGATGTTCACTTTCAACATTTTCATTTCCGGTTTCCAATTTTTGACGAACTGTACATTTGTATGCATTGTTATCATTTTTCCACTCGTACAAGAAAAGTACGCGAAAATCAAGTTGATTCATATTGTAAATCGAAGCACAAAATTGTAAAGTTATGCGAAACAAATAAAAATCGGATCTAGCAAAAGAAACCCTGCTCTTAATGATAGATGTAAAATATCCCTAAATATTTTAATAATTTTTGTCAGAAGAGAATTTAAAGTAATGATAAACCAAAATCGGATATTTCATATGTTACAACCTAATAAATACATGTATATTTAATTTGATTGTTAAACGACGTTATTGATCCAAGGACTTACTCACAGCTTCGAAGTGTATTTAAGAGAATTATTGCATGTGAATTTGGCTGTGGTAATATGAAGGCGTGAACGAGACTGTTGAGAGTTGGAATATCGGAGCGTGAATCTATTGTATCCCGCATGATTAACGCAGTCGAAGGCAGGATATTCTTGCCCGCTGAATTATTGTGTCCTTTCATGTGGGCAGGTTCTTTGAACTTATATGTGGTGCGCAGACATCGATGCCATTCTTTTCCGATTAGAACACTGATTTTTGAGCTATAGCAGTTGTTGAAGTGCACGTCTCGTCCGATTTCTCGAATTCTGGGGTGTTGGCTACGGTATCAATTAAGATAACGCAGCCTGGTTGTTTTAGGTCTCTCGAATAAGCTGGTAAGCTCAATTGAACGTAGGTGTAATTTATTTACACTTAAAAACGAAATAACAATTAACAACAACACTTAAACTACTTTATCTCTTAGTCGAGATGTTTGAGACACGAGATGTATGAAAACTCCTGAGTCGAGGATGAAGTTGTAAGTCTCGAAAATAATCCTCTGACAGGGATGAGTTTTTCCTCAGTTGAGGATTGGAAGGCAACTAACCTTGAGGGAGGATCCTGCATCGATCCTCCCTCCCTCTGATGGTGCTGAACTCAAGGAATTCGCCTTGAACGCCATCGGAAGTCACGCGGGAACTTGGTAAAAATTCATTTTATTGTGTAGTTGTGTTTTGGCGGGAGTTTGGTCGCGCGCCCCTCTTGGTTACCCGCCCCCACTTGGTCGTCCGTCCCCTTTTGGGACCGGAGGGTCTTCGGTAGAGGGGCTGAGGCCCGTGGGTTGTGAAAGAGCTCGTCGACGCAGGCGGAGGTTTATGAAACGGCTATTTCTATTGAGGAAGAGAGAAGGAACAATGCGAATCTTAAGATTAACATTTCCACTCCTCTATTTGCTAAAGGTCTGGAAGGCACATCTTGATTTGAATATTATTGCAATCCTCACAAATAGCCTTGCCGCCCGTACCCTAAGCTCTAAGCCTATTGGAAAAAGTGCTAACTATTGGTGAGGAAAAAGAAGACGAAGAGACTGACGGGTTCCGAAGGCCAGTGAGCCTAAAACGCTATGGTTTTCTGGAAATGCATTGTCAATTTTAACAGAAATATTCCGTGAAACAATTAAACTCCTGCGCTCGACGTCTTGGTAGTATAAAAGCTCATTCAAGGGGTAACAATGCGTCAACAGAAGTTACTTAGTTTACTGGAGATAACACTCCAAACTTATTATTGATGTGGTGAAGAAAATACAATCCAATCAGACGAGCGGGAACGATCTAATCCACTGGCAGAATCTGTCGCAGAAGTTATGGTTTATGCACGTTCGTTCAGATTGACGTTTCTAGACACCATCCATTATCAGATCATGATGAATTCATAGAAACGACTTATTCCGAATGAAGGGGATGACCAATTCTTTAAGCATATTGGCTATTTCTGTTATCGGGTGGTCGTTAATGATAATGAATGATTAAACGGGATTATCGTATTTAACTATAAAGAGAGGCTTTTTCTTGATGGTAAGAGCCACTTTTCAAACTTATTTTTTGTTAATTCATCTCGCAATGCTGGCCTCAGATTGAAAATAATCCATTCAAATTTAGTAATTCAATTCATACTACAAAATTCTGTTTTTTTAAAATACGACTCAAGATGATTTATTACCTAAACACCAGTAGTATGTTTTTAATTATTCTTTGATTCAATTGTTTATGTATTTATTCGCTACCTCTGTGATATATGGTTCAATATTAAAACAAAGGTAGTGTATCTACCATGAGTTGTAAAAAGTGAAGATCTCAAGTAATGCAATACATTTTTCGTTTCTATTGTTTAAAAGGAAAAAAAGAACGCCAAAAAATGATTAACCCTTTCCGGACGGAGCCGCTCGACGAGCGAGCGTCGTTGTGGACGAAAGGTATTGAAGTGCGCAGTAAAGAAAATAAATACGTTGAACGTTATAAAAACAAAGGCTTTATTTAATACAAAAAAAATTATAAACAAACAAATTGAAAAAAACAACAACAAAAAGAAGTTTGGTTGTGTTTATGTATACGTTTTATATTCCGGCATTGTGTATATATAAAATGCCTGCTGGTTCCTCTGGCAGTGACACTGAGAGACTGAATCGAAGAACTGAAATTCGTTCTGACTCTGCCATCGTCTCACATCGTAAGTTTACATTATAAGGAAGATAAAACTTCTTCGCTAAAGGTCCCTAATTACTTTGAAAGGAAACGTGACTCTTTTACTATGTATACCCATGCGTATGCTATCTTTCAAAACGACAGACGTCGCGAGCCACTTCATAATACGTCTTGCAGCTAAGAACCAAGTTGGGCGGATATATCCGACACTCGTCTGCAAAGGGTTAATAGATTTATTGCACACTGTTACGCCGTAATCGAAGATGCTTTGTGGCGTTCCGATCGCGGATGCTCGATCGGTAGTTTAATTAAAGTTCACCGAGGTTAACTTGAGATATATTTACAAATTTGACACTACTGTACAAAATGGTTACAAGGTCTGGATAAATGAATGTAATGTCGTTTCTGCTGAGCTGGCTTGTCGTGAGAGAGAGGCCGAGCCGATGCGCTCGGTTCTTATATATACGTATTTTCCAAGGGGCGGTATGCGTATGATTGGAGAAGGGGAACAACCTTTCTGCCAAACGCGGAAACATTTGGTCGCCACTTGACGAACATTGCCGATTTTTCGTTCTGTCGGTCTGCGCCCAGGTACGGTTTTATGATCGTACCTAGGGACAGATCCTGCAGAGAATTTCCGCGTTTGACAGTCAATGTAGAAAGTTATTTCGCGACGATGCGCCGCGACACACACAAATACGGAACCATTCTTTGAAACATTTACCTTTAACAGAAGAGCGGTGCTTCTGGCTGATTCCACCAATGCGCAGCCAGAAGTAGATAGAGTTCCTGGTCTTGCACGGTGTATCCTGGAGGTGGCTGGGAGGGTAAAGGTGGTGGAATTGGTGGCAGCAAAGAGTAGGACGGTGGCGGTGGCGAAGGCGACAGGGATTGCGAAAAAGTTGTCGTCGAAAGCGGCGTCGGTGGCGTCGCAGTTACTGCTGGAGGCTCGTCTTTAGCCGGAGATCAAAGTGCGCAATCGAACATTGCTAGCGAGCGTGTAATCACATCATCCTGTAAAACATACATGAAGTGTTTTTTAAACAGTGCTCTTATTACATTTAAAAAACATGAATGTCATTTGCAGTTAGTAATTCTCTCATTAAACTTTCAGATTTATTAACGCTTCAGTAAAACCTTTCACTTTAATTTTACTTTTGCTCCGCTTTACTAGTTTTTGTAATCCTTCTACTAATACAAAAGACAACCTTATTCTTGTGTTGATGTTATCAACACTATGTATCTTAATAATTATTTAACATTTATACGTAAAATGAGAAGCTTACAACTTTAAAAAATTTTTGTACTTTAGTTGCAATAGTTATTTAAACTTTTTCTGTTGCGAAACGATTTTCTAAACTACCCCAAATATAACGATGCATATTGTTACGCCGAGAAGAGTCGCCGTACGACATTCTTAACAAATACAACTTTATTTTGTCCAAAATACAAGAAAGGTCAATTATCGTAGCCGCTTCTCCGCGTTGTGATCGTATCCGGAGTCTACTCTCAATTATCTTGTTTCTTCTCGTCGCCCCCTGATACGATTTGCAATCTTCGATTATTAATGTCCTGTACATCGCACTCGTTACCAATCGACATATCGAAGGCAGCTTCACTTCTTCGTAACATTGCCCCCCTCTCTAATGAGCGGTCGTCCCGACCGCGGCAAATTCACATCCTCAGGTAGCTTCGTGTGCCAACAAACTTCACGCGCAGGAAGGCATAACCTCAGGTTCTCCTTTCTTCCTTGAAATTCACCTTTGTCGAATAAAGGCGATGAACAACAAGAACAAAATGTTCACCGGAGTGGCCCTTCATCGACAAGAAACGTCTTGACATTTGTCCTTCGTCTCAAGGGAAAACCACACAAAAACCTTGAGCAAGACAAATCTCAGCTCTTTGTTCTTTCCAAAGACGAAACACTCTTCAATTTCGCAAATTCGAAACCCACAGAGTTCCCCGATCTTTCATCCACAACGACCGTTACTTCCCAGTCCAGAACGAACTCTACGATTTCCGATTCCTCTTCCGAGAACGAAATCAGAGCAGTAACCAGTCCAAAAAAAGTAACGCTCACTCTAATTCTACTCTCAACCCAACTAGAGATTTCGCACAACCCATTCGCCACAAGGTTCAGCCCGAATAACACACTTATTATTACACTTCCCCTGCTCAGAGTTCCAGGGGTGAACTCCGCTCGCCAGGATCCTGACATTTAAACTCATAGGACCTAACCTTGGTCCGGAGTTTAAGAATCCTGCCGAAAACAAACTGGGGTCCAGCGCTCTACAGCCGTCCAAGCACCCGCTTGATGGAGTTCAACTTCCCATGTCGAGGAACGGAAGGGGCTTCACCCAGAACCAAACCAACCTGCCTTTGCGCTATATTTACAGATACACACAAAGAATATGAATTAACCAATCGTACATTCTCATACAAACTACTTTAGAATAAATAAACTCAAAAGTAAGAATTTAATTACTCATCCTGTTCTAACTCTCAAACCGTGCGAGCCTATTAACATGCACTACCTTAGGTGGTGCTTTTGGAGAGCGAGCTACACGATATACCAAATCGTTGAGGCGATGCTTTACCACGTATGGACCTTCCCACTCCGCTTGAAGCTTGGGACATCTGCCTTTAATTCTTCGAGGATTATACAGCCAAACCTCCTCTCCCGGTTCAAACTGTATTCTCTTAGAATAAGTATCGTACCAAGTCTTCATTTTGTCGCTGCACATTTTCATACGGCGACGTACAAAGTCGTGAATCTCGTCGATTCTTGCTCTCATTTTCTCGACGTATTCAGTCTCATTTTCATCCCTCCTTCCAGATTCTCTCTTCCTCTTATAAGATCCAACGGAAGTTGAAGGTTACGTCCCATTAAAACCATTGAAGGCGTATAACGTGTCACTTCGTGCTGAGATGATCGATATGCAAGTAAGAACAATGGTATCCATTCATCCCAATCCTTCTGATTGGTGGCCACGAACTGCGTCAAGTACTGTAACAAGGTTCGAATCATCCGTTTTACGAGTCCATCCGACTGAGGGTGCAAAGGAGTTGTCCTAGTCTTTCGAATCCCCAAAATCTTCATCACTTCCTTGAAGATGGAGGACTCAAAACTCCAACCCTGATCAGAGTGTAACTCTAACGGAACCCCATGCCGGCTTATCACCTCTCGAACAAGCGCCTTGGCTATCGTCGTCGCCTGCTGGTTTGGTAATGGCATCACTTCTGGCCATTTTGAAAAATAATCCATCACAACCAGTTCGTAACTGTTGCCTGCAGAAGTCTTTGGAAAGGGACCACCAATATCCAGAGCAATCCTCTCAAACGGAGCTCCAACATTATAAGTTTTCAAGGCCCCTTTCCTTTCTCTTTGGGACCCTTCCTCGCTGAACAGTGAAAACAGCGTCGACACCCATTTTCCGCGTGTGTACGATAATCCAGCTAAAAGAAACCTTGCAACACTTTGGCAAGTGTTTTTTTCGGATTCGAAAATGTTCTCCAGTCGGCGCATCGTGAAACTGCGATAATACTTCCTCCACTTCGATCCTCCGGAACGATCAACAACATTGAAATTTCTTCTTCGGTCACAGATCTCGTCGAAACAAAAGTCCTTCCACGATCAATTTGGTTTATTCTTTTTTGTTCAATTGACAATCCTTATGTAGATGTACCTTGTTAGGATGGTTTGTGCCAATGCTGGCTCGTCCGGGAACACTCCAAAATCGGAAGACGGTATTGTCCTGCCTTGCCGATTAATCGGAGGGGTCAATCTCCCGTACGCGTGTAAATGCGGAGATTGAAGGCGTAACTTTTCAATCTCACCGCAGTGAAAATTAATGCACTGAGGCTAGTTTTGAATGAAGAGTAAAAATTTATTTAATACAAAATTGTCGAAATAAAATAATACTGGGTGTCAAAATAAGGAATTATGAGTTGGCGATGGTTGATGCAAAGAGCAGAAATCCAGAAGTGCCGTCGCGGGGCACGGATACCTGTATTTATATGTTCCGTTGTGGAATGTGTGTGGTGTACGTATAAGTATAAGAAATTGTCTAGGTGGATGTACAGAATTGTTTGGAAGTTTCTATAAAAATGCGTGTAATGTTTGTTTAATTAGTGTATGTATCGAACTATTTGGAATATTCTATGGGTAATTGTGTGGAATATATGTAAAAAGACGTGTTACTGTATGCGTAATGTCACTTGTCAAATGTTACAACTGAGCTCCATGACTCCTGAATCTTCCGAGGAGATCGATCGAAAACAGATGAAGTGTGATGTATGTGTTACGTATGTGAGATCTAAAATAAATTACTGAATTTTGTCGGAACAGATA
The DNA here is from genome assembly GCA_910591515.1 of Cerceris rybyensis. Lineage (NCBI taxonomy): Eukaryota > Metazoa > Arthropoda > Insecta > Hymenoptera > Crabronidae > Cerceris > Cerceris rybyensis. The sequence goes on from OU342790.1 coordinate 23,176,870, forward strand.
AATACAGATAAACCGAAATTATTACTACTCTTTTGAGGATAGTAACATATCTTCTTCCTACACTTCCAATATTCGGCAGAAAGCTTTGTCGAACTCAATTCCGTTTCATTGTTCCATCCTCTCGTGAAATTTTCTCTATTAGCGTCGATCCATGTTTTAAAATTTGATACCTCCTCTTTCTTCTTCTTAGACATCGATAATACAGTTTCAATCTCCAAAGCTCTGACCACAGTGGCCTAGAGGGTACTGAATCCACCCAATCTGAGAGTTCGTTTTGTTTCCTCGCCGGCTGAAGCGGAAACAATTTGGGAGGCAGCTAATTTATCACGTATATCCACAATCGCAAAATGCCGCCTGGACTATTTCCACAGATAAATCAGAAATATTCTTTCCGCTATTTATAGTTTTGGAAAATAACATAATCCACATTTGAAAGATTCCTAGTTCCGTATCTGAACTCTTACGTCGAAAGTAGTGCATTCCAAACGTTATGTTTTTCCAAAGAAATCGAAGTTAAAATACTTCTTGCTGGGCTTTCTAAATATGGAACTAAGCCCAAGACCTTATTTAATTCATCCCAACCATTTACTTTAGCTATAGATTCAAATTGAACTCTATACTCTTCCCAAGTACTTTTGCCGTCGTGTTTAGGTTTCACTGCATAGCCGAAATAGGCACCACCAACCGCACGGGACATGTTTGGGAACGTGAACCGAGAAGGATCAGCATGATTACCAAAAGGCTCAGGCTCCCTTGGATGATCACTTAAATTATTCCTATCATTACAAAAAGCAACAAACTGGTACGCTAGCACTTGACATTATGTCTCTATAGCATCCACTCGACGATCGAGGACAGCCTCTTTCTAGGACAAGAGAACCTTTTCGGCAGCCTCACGCTCCCCTCTACGGATCCTCTCTCGCTCCCATCTCTCCTCGATGGCTCGTCGTTCCTCCTACAGTCGTTTCAACTAATTCCTCTGTAGAGTCGCGAACAAATCGTTCATCGTATGCGTATCTGCCGCAGAAGTAGTTGTTTTTTTCTATTCATCCCACTTCTGACACCAATGTTGCGCCGGGGAGTTTCGCCACAAGACATTCTTTACAAAAGTTCCAAATTCTACAATATTCAAGTAATTCAGGAATACGACCTTCTTCTCGGCGCTGTAGTCACTACCAGACTCTCAAATGTTCAACTGTCCTATTTAATCTGCTCTCTTTGATACGATGTTTGACTGTCGATGATCGATGTCTCATAGAATACATTCACGAAACAATTCAATCACCAAACACAGCTTCACTTCTTCGTAACAATACGATTAAATGTGATCAAAAATTCTTGAAGCCGAGATGAAACACTTTTCGGTGTTGTCCAATGGCAATGGGCAAGTATTTGGCTTTTACCACTTGGATCATGTCATGGTCCCCTGGTGAAATGGCGTCTTTCGAAGCGGTGGCAGGCACTCTTCCTTGGGTAGTACTATAATGCCGATACGTTTGCTGCTTATATTATCGAAGTGCCGTTTGCGGTAGATATGCCACTCGTGCAGGCAGGTGTCGGTTTGTCGAATCCGTAGATGTTGTTTCATAGAAGCTCTTGTTTACTTTGTGTGTGTCTTGTGTGAATATGATACTGAATGCTGCTGTTGGTGGAAACATGGGTGTAGCTTGTCCTGTAGTCACAATCAAAGTCGCATGCGCTGTTCTTGGCAATTTACATGATATTGTCTATGTCAGGGAAATGAGCGAAAGCACTCTTAACAGCATCAGCCTATTTCTGAGAGTACCTCCTATTTGCCTTTAAGTATAGCTTCCCACATTAAGCAAGGTTAATATCCTTTTCTGTCGTTTTCCTTCTTAATACTATGCTGTCCGGTGGCTCCGCATTGGTGCCATGAGGAAACTATCGGTTAAGCGCCGCTAGCACCGCATTGGAGCCATGCGAAAACTGTCGGACAAACGTCTGTGACACCTCTGTAGTGCCGTGTTCAAATCAATGCGAATATTGCGTGTGTTCTGTTTAAGTAACAATAAGTTACAGACATATTAACAAGTTTTTGTTTTTGTAAACGCAAGCAGAAGAAGCGGAACCGGCGACAAATGAAATGATGTGAATCTGTCCTACCGGCGTCATGATGTGCTAATTTAAATTCTTTTCTCCTGGAAGCAAATCTAGAAGGAAAGTTCAAGTGTGGATTTTTAGTTTCATAAAGGGTTTTCCTTTTCTCGCTAGTGTGCTAGCTTTGTAAAAGGGAGTCCTTGAGCTAAGGTTTCAATAAATACAATTTTACACATCGTATGTTTTGATGCGGCGTAATCTGAGGACCTCTGTGTAACCTTAAAGTACGTCTCTGAAATTCGTTCGTCTAGTGTCTCCCCTGTGTTGTTGTATCTCTGGCGCAAGATGGTAAAAGAAGTAAATAGTACTGCTGTGCCAGGGAGTATCGCCACACGATATTTATTACAATTAAAGGGTACTTTAGTTTTATATATTACAATATTCGAAAGGACAAAAGATACGAGTTTCTTCTTTGCACTGCAATCTCTTCTAGACTCTCCAATATTCTGTCGTCCCGTTATTATCCGTTGTCATTGATACGACATTCGATTCTCGATGATTGATGCCTCCCAGAAAACACTCATTCATCGATTAAATTGTGGAATGTGAGGTGTAGTGAAATATTTATAATGTCTTTTTCGCGTGAATGAGGTGGAAGACTAGTGAGCTTCGGCACCGTGTTTTTATTTCTGAACTTTTCAGTTTCACCGTTCAGGACCAAGTGTCTGGTCGGTGATAATTTTCCACCGACGCAGACTTTTCGTAGGCGGAGCGATGTTTCGGAAGTTTTTCTCTATTACAATTCGATTGGTTAATTTACATGATTGGTAGAACAAAACTACCTCCACTTTAAAGGTGTGTCTGGAAAGGCGAGGATGTATTTCGTAAAAAGCCTGGCCGGCGCACAGTGTGTAATTTTAGGGTTTTAGCGGGACAAAACTATTTTTTGAAAGAAATTATGGTTTTCGTTACTTTTACTGAAGTCGCGGCGGTAAGTCAAGTCGTGGCAGAGGATTTTGACTTCCTCGCGACCCACGGTTTTATGGCGGTGCATTTTTTTACGCGAGCAAGAGTTTATTTATTTATTAGCCATTATTGTGTAAAAAAACTGCGACTTGTAATTGCTATTGAGGGTCCTTACTTTGACCCTCGGTAGTTCCAAGTCGGCTTAAGGGATTCCGAGAAATAGTAAACCGCGTGTCGCTACAAAATCATCGAAGACAGCTTCGCTGTACCGTAATAGTACGTTATGGACTTCATCATCAATGTTTAAATCCAAGTAATCTGGACTAGTGAAACTGCTACGAAGATTTTCTTTTGAGCATTTGCTATAAATCTTTTCTCTGGTTCTTGTGTCACTTAGATTTTCTTTGCTGATGGTGTCTTCACCGTTGAGTGCACATCTTATTTGAAGTTTCGAAAGTGGATGTGTTGGTCGCGATACAAATTAATGTAACGCAGCTGGTTTTTTGTGTCTCCCGTGGTGAGGTAATAACTCCACTTTGAGTTTATAGATTTATTTACTTGAAGGTTGAATTGAATGTTCGTCTGGCGAGGGTGTGATTACAACTAAATTTTGAGGGAGAATTCTTTGTCAACCCTCCCTTGTCGCAATGGCGCGGAACTCAAGGAATTTGTCTTGATCGCTATCGTAAGACACACGGAAAATTAGTGAATATTAATTTTATCGCGTGTATAGATTTGAGGCGAGTCGGTTCGCACGCGCCCCTGTTGAATCAGTTGGTCATCGATGGAGGGATTAAGGCCCGCGGGTGCCGGAAAAGAGTGGCGGTTTGTTGGCGCAAGTGAGGGTTTATGGTACGGCTATTCCTATGGAGGAGGGGACGAGTGATAAGGCGAGACTTAAGCTTTAGATTTGCACTCCTCTTAATCGATAAAAATCTGGAAAGCACATGTTGATTTTAAAGTTATTGTAATCATAACAACTAGTTTTATCGCTCATACCGTAACCTATTGTATACTAAATTGTTACTATGGCAATATGATAATTGAAGCCACAAGAAACTGAATATAAATAAGACTGACGGAGGTCAGTAAACACTAATTTCCTGGACATGCATTGTCTGTTAACAGAAAGACTCTGTTGAACGCCTTCAAAATATTAGTGTCTGTTCAAAGGTAGTACCTACGCCTCAACCTATGCATTTGGGATCCAATAATAATTATTCTCTTGGATCCCTCATCCTGCGAATGTTCTGGTACTGTTGTCAATTGCAGTTTATGCCTTTGTGTACCAAATACAAGGTACTCGTTTTTCAAAAGCTGAGTTAGCGGTTTTGCAATATTAGCCATATCTTGAATTACAATATTTTTTACTTTTCGAATTATGTATACGATCTGTTGATACTACAATTGTTGAAAATGTACATTAGACTCAACAATAATGTTACTAATTGGTTTTAACAATTGCACAGTTAGTTCACTGGTGGTCTCTTTCTTCATCTGTTGAAGAATATCAAAAGATACGTTTGGAATAGTTCTCGTTGCAGGTGTGGAGTTGTGTGTTGCAGAATCTTGCGTTTTGTTGCAAGGCGGTGCTAACGTTGATGTATCATTTAATAACTTCTTATTGGTTTTATGTAAGCATTTGTGGTACGTTGTTTCTGTAGGGACAACGGTTTACGATCCGGCCTCCGCCATTGTTCAACTTCGGACGGTTGACCATGTGCGGGGCCTGTTTGTTATTGGGAACTTAACGAAGTTCTCAAGCTTCGGGTCCCGCGGGTCTACGGCCGTCGGCGGTGGACAGGGGCCGGATCGTGGGCCGTCAAAACGATAAATCCTATTGTCTAGGTAGGTACTTCGCCTCGAGGCGGCCGGGCCTTGAGGAGTGTTCACCAGATGTGGAATATTCCATACTGGGAGCACCCCCATGGCCTACGGACGTTTCGAGGGAATCTTAGCAATTATTTTGGGACCCACCTAGACAAGGATAAAAGTTTACGTTCCCCTACCCTCGAACGACAAGAGTAGGGAAGCAAAATTCTTGAAAGGAGTAGGGAGGACCGAGGTTACGGGAAGGGTAACTCGCGGTCCATCGAGGAGAATTTTGGAAGCGTCCTTGTAGTGAAAAACGTACCTGGATTCATTTTGTAAATAAAGTCACCGAACGTGAAGAAAAGAACTTGACTTCTAAATTTCATATTCTACCCATGTGAACGTGCCCCGTTTTTTGGGAAGTGATTTTTAGCAGCTTCCTCCGAATTAAGAAAGTTTGTCTCCAGTTTGAAGAAAAATTGAACCATAGAACATTCAAATTTTAGTACACATTTATTAAATTATATAGGAACCATTCTGTTTCGCAATTTTTCTTCATCTTTCAGGTAACTTTAAAATTCTGTTCTCCCGAATGTCTCAGGTTTTTCGGCGTAAAATTTTTGGGGCATTTAGTTTAATTTAGTTCATTAAGGGAATTTAGTAATGATCAATATCGGCAGAAATCTAAAGGCGTGAGGCATGGTGAATGTGGTGGATGAGATGGAACATCCCAATCGAGCTCCAATAATTTTTTGTCGGGTTCTCAAAGACACATGAAACACATCGTCCTTCTGATTCGTTATTTCCGGATCTTTTTTTTCAATTGCTGTATTTAATTCGTCTAATTAAGAGCAATATTTTTCAGAATTTATCGTCTCATTATCTGGTTACAGTTTATAGGATTCCTTTCCAAACCCGCTAAGCAGAGGGTATGACCTTCTTTAGGGGTGAAGACCAGCTTTAGGGGTGGCTAAATGTTATTCATTTCGCTTTCCCCAAGATCTTTTCACTCAACATCGTTATAAGTGATCCATTTGTGCCTTTCAGATAAAAGAAAAGCATTAAATGCCTATAATGCACTTTATCGTGTCCCCCCCCCCCCCCCCCATTAAAAAGCGTATAAAACTGACAAAAGGTAACGTATCGTATCCAAAATTTTTGTCAAATATGCCTGACGTATGTTCTTTTAGATTATTTACGCATGCCATTTGTTTGTAATCATTCTAATATATTCAGATCTGTCCTCATGTTTCCTACCGAAAATTGGACGACCTAATACAAAGACAGGAACAGATGAAAACTTGAAGTTTCTTTCACCAAAGCACACATAATGTCGTCATCAATTCTGCAAAGTTTTCCAAATAGAGATTGATCTAATTGTAAGTTGAAATTACCACTTCGTATTCTAACAAACTACTGTTTAATTATCCAAAAAGCAAAAGCACGGTGAATATAAATGCTCTGAATGCGGCCGGTCCGACGGGTGTCCTTCTGTTCCTAGGAAAGGGTAAAGTGTGCTTTCCAACAAGCATGCTAGGGTGTGACACAGTGTAACACAGAGAGACACAGTGAAACACAATTCTGTAGTCTAATTGGAACAGATAAGTTACTAGATACGGTCACTAGAGTGCGTAAAAGACTATACGAGTATAACGTAGTAAAAAACGTAGATTCAAATCCGTCTGTAGAAAATCCAAACCCGTAAAGAAGAAGATTCGGATTGATAATTATTTCGCAACAAACAAAAGTATATTATTTTCGAATATGGTAAGTTATTTTTCCTGTATAATTCTTAATAGAAAAATACATTTTAGATAAATCGTGATCTTCACTGACTTTGATGATAAATTATTTCTATTCCTTTATACTAACTCAACCTCTACTATGTATATAACTTTGTTATATAACAACGTTTACATAAAATTGGTTTTACAATTAATTATGGCTCAGCTTAGGAGAAGTTTCACATCAACTGCCTACATATGTTTAATAATTTTTTTTTTTATTTTCTCAGCTTTGACTACAATTGCAATATATATTAAATACCTATTTTTATTATACCTTTTAATTTATAAGAATGTCAGCGACTATTTTGACACAGCCCTTTGTTTTATATTTATAGAATAAATACTTTTTTATTTGAAATTACTTACAGAGAATCTCATTCACTGCACGTGAGTATAACTCTTTTTCCCCTTCAAGGAAAACTTCTTTTCCATTAAAACAGGCATGGAACTTTATATTATCTAATGTAGGAATAACATCTTTACAATACCGACAAAAGAATAAACCTACAAATTAATCCGATCAAATATGTACGGATAATGGTTAATCAACGAATTGTTTTTTAGATAAATTATTCCTTAAATAAAAATAACAAATATTGATTACCCTCGAAGAGTTCTGGGTCCGGTACATTATTCCTCCAACACGAAGACATTTTTTGCAAACTCTAATTTTCTTTTTAATTTGTGTCTTGGAACACGTGCGTCGTCAAGCAAAGTATAATTTTATTTTGTACGTTAAGGCGCCAATGGGAATGTCTTATGACAAATTTGCAAGTACCACACTTGAAAAAATAATTTCTTTGCTCGATGTGTTGGCACTGTTGACGCCCGACACGGCCAAACTCAAGTTTGAGCTGTGTCTTGCAGTGTCGCTCTGTGTCTCTCTGTGTCGTAGTTGGAAAGCACCAATGTAGACACTGTGTTACACAGTGCAACACAGTGTCGCCTGTGTCTCTTGTTGGAAAGCACCGAAAGATGGTTGTTAGCGCGCTGTGTTTCGTCCTGGCCCTGCTCGTGGATTCGTCAGTAGGGCTGACCGAACAGGCCCTGCCCTAGACGCTGTGCCCCGAATGGGACGATGGTATCTGCCGGTTGATCGTATATATAAATACCGATCGTAGTTGGAGGACTCGCGAGAGCGATCCTTCGGTGGACACGATGTCTAGCGGACGATCCTCGAACTAGGGTGGCGGTCGTAGATCGGTGGTGGCACTCGATCGTACTGCCGCCACAAATCATTTAAGGGCTCGATACTAGCGAGATTAAATCCTTCAGCCGTTTTTGCCATAATTATGTTCCTTTTTCTATCACGCTATCTATAACTTTTTAATCACTGACTTCTCTTTATTTATTAATACTTCACCAACCATATATCCAATTAATCATTTATCAACCACGTTATCAAGCGGGGTCTGCTATCAATTTGTGAATGGTTGCTTTAATAAATAATATTATATATTTCACAAAATTCTTATTAGTTTACTCGTATGACACATGATCATCATATAACATCGCGTCAACGTTGTTAAATTTTCAGTCTGTGGATAATTCTTTTGCAGATGTTCCTTCCCCCTGCATTTCCAACATTTGGTAGAGCGCTTCGCCGTATTTGTTTTTGTTTCTCAATCATACCATTCTCTCTTGAATGTTGCTTGATTGGCGTCGAACTCTGCATTCCTTGCAAGTACTTTTGCCGTCGTGTTTAAGAAATCACACTACATAGCGCAAATCGGCATTTACCGATCACGCGGGATGTACTAAGGATCGTGAGCCAGGAAGGATCAACATTATTAACTATAAGTTCAAGGTCCCCTGCATGGTCCCTTAAATTGTTTCTAACAGTACCAAAAATAGCAAACTGGGACCGTAACACCTGACACTGGGTCTCAATAGCATCCAGTCGACGATCGAGGACAGCTTCCTTCTGGGACGAGGGGACCTTTCAGCAACCTCTCGCTCCTCTTTACTCTCCTGCTCCCATCTCTCTTCGAAGGCACATTGCTCCTCCTGCAGTCGTTCCAAAAGATTTCTCCGAAGAGTCGTGAACAAATCCTCCATTATGTGCGTATCATCTCCAGAAGTAGCTCGTTCTTTTCTTTTCATCCCACTTCTGCCACCAATGTTGCGCTGGGGAGTATCGTCATTTCATATTTATTACAATTGTACGAGAGGAAAAGCCGGAAAAAAATCTATTAGTTTTACAAATTATTTCAATAAATTAATAACATATACTAATTATCGTAACCGGAAACAACACTTAACACATAAAAGCAACACAATTGTACTTAAAACATAAATCGTAACTAAACACATAAATTAAATATCTGTAGTTAAATAATCTGTCTGTTCCCTTCTAATCTCCATAAATGACTGACTCGATATTTATAAAAAATGCGGCTCGTCGTTCAGACAATAAGCCAACGCAAGTCAGTCGTCGCAGCGGCGACGAACATACTTACAATTAGTTTTATATTAATATATACATACATTAACGCTCTTATACAATCAAAAGATTCTTTAATGGTAGATAACTACAATATTCGAATAGAAGAAAGATACGAGCTTTTTCCCTGCGCCATTGTTTCTTCCAGGCTCATCAATATTCAGTTGTCATGTTATTATCTGCTGTCTTTGATACGTTTCTCTCCTGATGTCTTATTAATCGACTCAATCATCGAAGACAGCTTCACTTTATCGTGAAAATATGGCTATGAAGACAAATGATATTTCTTTAACTACCCTGAGCTTATCCTCTGCTTCAAAACGCCTTTGTATCATGCGAGCCGGTTGCCATGAACCACTTCGAACCTACATCATCCGACTCTCTATACAACTTTATGAATCTTGTCGATTACATGGCATGTAGCTGCTCAAAGAGGACATCATTTAGTGCATTTTCCTTCCATTCTTTGCGGATGATACAGCGATACAGAGTCTCATTTTTTTAAAGAAAGTACATTTTTCTTGTTATCGAACCTTGCTTTGATTTTGAGGGAGTGGTAAGCATTCTTTTTCGAGCCGCAACATAAATTGGCTGTAACTCTTCCTGCAGTTTCTGCAAATAATTCGAAGTACATACTACTTCTTTCCGTATCTGGTCCTCTTCTTCAAAAAGGTTGAAGTTCACGGGCAGGCGTAGTTCCTTACCATAATATTGTAACGGCGCTTCATAATTAAATAACTCAAATATTATAAAATAACGTCTCTAATTTAATGAATCCAAACTTCTTGCACAAAGACAACTCTATTCTCAATATTAAATCAATATCTAAACATTTGCAATTCGTTGTTAACATTCTCGTAATCGATATGAAGTATAGGGAAGACAATTTCGTTACGATAATTCGTAACAATATATATGATAGCAAGAAAAGAAGGATCCATACATTCCAATTCCGTTGGTGCTTTGAAACAAATATTGCTAAATATTGGATAATGGTACGATTCAATTTCTCTGCTAATCCATCTGATTGCGGATGAAGAGGAGTAGTTCTTTTCTTTATATTCAGTATCTTCATCGACTCTTGAAAAAGTGTGGACTCAAAACAACGTCCTCGATCCGAATACATTTCTTTAGGGATACCGTTCCTACTAATGACGTGAGGTACAGGAACTTCAGGCAAACTTAAATACTGTTACGCTTCAGGGAGGGTCGTCCTCGCGGCATAGCAAACGTTTATTAACAGTAAAAGAAACGTTACAATAAAATTAACTGTTTATAGTAGAATCGAACGTCCGTCACGTTCGAAAGCTCGAAGCGACTCTCTGTATCAATTCTTTCGGTCGCCAACGCAACGTCCGTCAGATCGATACCGATTCGATCCTCGAATCAGGCGGAAGGGACAACTTCATCGGTTCGCCAACTTCATGTCGGCGTAACACTGCCCCCTCCTCTCGAAGAAGCGGTCGCCTCGACCGCGGCAATTTCCGAACGAGCAGCTTATCGGCAACATCTTCAGTCGATTCCCATAACCTCGGCCAGTTGCAACTCCAGTTTGATTTCATAACCTTGGTGCAACTATTTCTGAATCCAGTGCCTCAGTCTGAAAAGGAAGTAGACAACAAGGAACAAACTCGTCTACTCGAGTGGCCCTGATCAGACTTCAACGTCTCGACATTCGTCCTCCGGCTCAAGGGAAAACCACCCAAAAACCTTGAACGAGACGTCGGCATTTCTTCGCCGTCAAAGTGCGGTGTTCTTCCTCTTCTTCTTTCTCAGATCCTCTTGCGAGATCTTGCAATTTCTCCTCTTCGGATCTTCCACGACATCATCGGGCAAATTTTTCTCTTTCAAAGGCGTGCGAGTGTCAATGAATCGAGCAAGCCGATTCACATGCACCACCTTTGGCTTTGTTTTCGGCGAACGAACAATTCTATAAATTAGTTCGTTTAATCTTTTCTTTACCAGATATGGGCCTTCCCAACTAGATTGTAGTTTTGGACATTTCCCCTTCGTGCGCCTCGGGTGATATAACCAAACTTGCTCGCCGGGCTCGAAGGAAATTGGACGGGAATGGCAGTCGTACCAGCTCTTCATCTTCTCGCTGCAGAGACGCATACGTTGGCGCACAAATCGATGTATTTCTTCGAGTCTTCTCTTTGTCTCTCCCACAAAGGTGGTATCTTCTACTGTCGAGGGAGCCGACCCTCTCAAAAGATCAAGAGGAAAACGTAGATCGTGGCCATAAAGCAAGGTAGCTGGTGTATACTGCGTCGTCTCATGCCGAGAAGATCGGTACGCCAGGAGAAATAGTGGAATCCACTGGTCCCAATCCTTTTGGTTGTCCGCGATGTAGAGGGACAAATACTGCAGAAGAGTTCTAATCATCCTCTCTACGAGCCCGTCCGACTGAGGGTGAAGTGGCGTTGTCCTCGTCTTCTTGATTCCAAGCAGCTGCATTAGTTTCTTGAAGACAGCCGACTCAAAACTTCGACCCTGATCAGAGTGGAGCTCTAGAGGTACACCATGACGGCTGACCACCTCTCGCAGAAGAGCTTCTGCGATTGTCGTCGCGCGTTGATCCGGCAAAGGGATTACCTCCGGTCACTTGGAAAAGTAATCCACAACTACCAGCGCGTACCTGTTACCTCTTGACGATCTTGGCAAGGGTCCCACGATGTCAAGCGCCACCCGCTCAAAAGGTGCCCCGACATTATAAATTCTGAGGGGTCCTCTTCCCCTCTCCTGCGGACCCTTCCTCGCCGTGCACGCATAACAGATCTGACACCACTTCTCGACAGCAGCTCGGTGGTCCAGCCAGTAGAACCTCTGTCTTACTTTTGCAAGGGTTTTGCGAACGCCAAAATGCCCTCCTGCAGGAGCCTCATGACATTTATTCAAAACTTCTTCCACCTTGCTTTTAGGAACCAGTAGGAGGTAAGCTACATTCTCTCCGCTTGTGGATTCCCATTTCCGGAAAAACATTCCTTTCTGCACCTCCAGAGAATCCCATATCTTCCATAGGTGCAACGTCCCTGATGGGCACGCCGAAATCTGTTCCCAGGTAGGTTTTATCCCTTCCCTCTTCTTCTGCAGCAGAAGGCCGATTTCTTCATCCTCTTCTTGAGCTTTTCGCCAGTCTTCTATATCCGTGACTTCGCAGATAGTATTGAGCCTCGTTTAGCAGATTTAGCCGTGAACCCGTATCTAGGACTATCTGGCAGCGTTGGTCTTCCACCCGTCCCCCGATGGTCGTCGAATCCCTTGAAGAGCAGCTCTTGATCACGACGACGGGGGTCGAACAGGTAGGGGTCGACGATTCCCCCTCTACGTCGACCCACTGTTGTTTCCCTCTGTCGTTCTCTTCTTCGTGGGGCAGTCCCTCTCCAGGTGTCCCAGTTTGTCGCAGGCCCAACACCTCCAGGGCCGCTTAACTCCGCTACGTCCGGCGGAACTCGTACCGTTCCTCTGCCTTCCGACGCTCTCGCTATTCCAGCTGCTTCCGACGGTACTCGTGCCACTCGTGCTGGAACTTTCTCTGTTTCCCCGCGTTCGTACGGCCACGCTGTCCACCCTTGTCGGTGGGAATCTGTCAAATGGTGGGGCAAGACGAGTACGGGTCCTTTCCTCGAGCGTTTTCGTAGAGAACGACTCTATGGCTTCGATCTCGAGAGCCCTCACCACCGCGGCTCTGAGATTTGCGAATCCACCGAGTCTGAGGGTCCGCCTCATCTCTTCATTGTCCAAGGAAGAGATGAATTGCGAGGCCGCCAGTCTGTCCCGTGTTTCCACGGGGCAGTCGCCAAAAGCAGCGTGAGCCAGTCTCTCTACTTCCGTGGCCAACTCCGAGATTGATTGCCCTCTCCGTTGTCGGCACGATTGGAACAAGAAATAGTTCAAATTTGTTAAATTTTTGGCTCCAAATCGGACCTCAAGTGCCGAAACCAATACTCCGTATTCCGGTGGTCCCGCAACAGAGAGAGGAACCAACACACTTCGCGCCGATCCCCCCAGCGATGCCACTAAGGCCAGAGCCTTTCTCGGGTCATCCCAATTATTAGCGCTGGTCACCGTCTCAAACTGTACCCTATACTCTTCCCAAGAAGAACTTCCGTCGAACATTGGTGGCCTCAACGCATATCCTAATTCTACCTGCGGGGGAACCGACTGTAACACGCGGGGAGCCGCAATCCTAGAATGCGCCGTCGCAACAGGATCGCGACTCTCCGAACTGAAAGCAGCCGCGTCCTGAGAGACCGGTTGTGGTATACAAGGAGCCGTGATCCCTGAGCCAGAGATCGGAGCCGGACCTCTACACTCCAACGAAATTTCGGGGGCTACCTCAGCCGTGCCTCGACCGAAATGGGAGACAAGCGCTCGGAGTTGGGCCTCGAGCGCTTCAAACCTCTTTTCCGCGGCCGCTCTCTCAGACGCCGCCCTTTCCTGCTCCCGCTCTTGTCGCTCCTGCTCCTGTCGTTCCCGCTCCTGTCGTTCTCGCTCCTGTTCCTCCATCTGTTGCATTAAATTCGCCAACAACTGCTCCAGACGACCTGGTTCCTCCGCTGGCCTAGTGGGCCGGAATTCTTCACCTCCGTCCATCCCACTTCTGACACCAGTGTTACGCTTCAGGGAGGGTCGTCCTCGCGGCATAGCAAACGTTTATTAACAGTAAAAGAAACGTTACAATAAAATTAACTGTTTATAGTAGAATCGAACGTCCGTCACGTTCGAAAGCTCGAAGCGACTCTCTGTATCAATTCTTTCGGTCGCCAACGCAACGTCCGTCAGATCGATACCGATTCGATCCTCGAATCAGGCGGAAGGGACAACTTCATCGGTTCGCCAACTTCATGTCGGCGTAACAATACTGTCTTTGCCTTATGATTCGGCACCGGTATAACTTCGGGCTGTTTGGAAAAATAACCGGATATGACCATTAAACATCTATTCCCAAATCGAAGTTTTGGTAATGGACCTAGAATATCGATTGGTACCTTTCTTTTGGCCCTTTAATTGCAGTGTATTTATATACATATTGTTGCGCCGGGAAGAACCGCCACACGACATAATTTATTTATAAAGATTCGATATTCTACAATATACAGTTAAACTGGGGATTCCAGCTACTTCTTCGTGCCGCTGTCACTACTCGACTCCTATCTTCGACTATCTTGTTTAATCCGTTGTCCTTGATACGATCTTCAACTCCCGACTATCGATGTATCGTCGAATATAATCTCTAATCGATAGTATTGCCGGAGACAGATTCGGCTCGTTTGATCTCAAGATATTTACAGTTTACTTACGTGTTTCGAAATTATATGTCGTGTTCAAAATTATGGCCATTGGCATTGATGCAGTACTGAAGTCTCGTAATAAACGATCTGTATACGTTTTCTATATCCTACGGCGTTAGTAAAACAGATGCAGTAGTAATTCTTTGCCTCATATCTTGTGGCGTAGTACTGAAACTGTATTGTATTAACTTGATGTCCTTCTAAACCCATTCCAACATATTGTAATGGCGACTCCTATACAGCCTTTTCTTTTCCTTCCTTCGCTTACCCCGCCCTAAGACCAGCGTGGCCACTTTTGGGACCGCTATAAATTACGGGTGACAGAGGACCTTTTGTGCCACTCCCACTGTCGCAGTTTTTCAATCGGAAGGTTTATCCTAAAATTCCAAGAAACCTATAAATCAGACCCCAGCTGATAGAACCTCCCGAAATTCCGCAGACTCCTTCCCAGAAAAACCTTTTCCTCCCATCTTGATTTTCCCACACTTCTTCCCTATATAAGAACGCATCCAAGGACCCTCCTTCACTTCCCCATAGTCGCTCGTGCAGATTAGATTTAGAGTAGCTACGAGTGTTAATAAAATATTTGGATAGTTGGTAAATTTCGAGTATAATTATTCTCTACTAACCACTTACTCCGCGTATCTCGAAGTAGAACAGTTAGTGTCAAAAGGCCGGCACAACAATATACAGGGTGATCCACCTAAGTAAGACCACCTAAATATCTCTTCTAATTGTGGGGGTACAAAAAATATTTTGTATGCTATTTGTATGGTTTGGAAAAACCATTCTATTGCAAAAAATGTTTTTTTCTAGGGTAATTTTTTTCAGAGTTTATAAGGTATCCATGTTTTTTTGCGTATAATTGTATAATTTTTTTTATTGCATCGTATAGCTGATGTAAAAATACGTACAGATATGTACATTACATGACCTTGAAGTGATTAAAAATTGAGTTTAAAAATTAAATGGAAACGAAAAATTTTGGTCTATCGAGACTTTAGAGACGAAGACGTGGTTCGGGAATCTGTAAGAGTAAATAAATATGTTCACTATCACACTACGAATGACTTCTGATACCGCAGAAGTCTGATCGTTTTCAAACAGTTCTACAGTTTGTCAATATTATCCTTCGCGATGAGTTACTCAAAGCAAGAGAATATTGATATGATCCTGATTTATGGCAAAAGTGATCAGTGTTTAACTCTTTGAGGCACAGGAATTCTGAAAATAAAATGACCCATGTTGCACATGCATTTTTTTCTTCTTTTAATTGAATAAAGTTGGTTTATATTTATTGACATAATTATGGTAATATAAATTTTTGAGGTGGGACAAAAAATGTTCCACCATGCAACTTCACGCATCAAAGAGGTGAGACACTTTTCATCCTACTGTGGCTCAAAGAGTTATAAGGCAAACTATTCGATTGTACCGAGCGCAATTTCCTGAACGTAACTGTCTATCGCGTAGTACATATGGAAAAAGATGAACAAACAATTTTTTGAAAGTGGTAGTGTCAATACAAAGAAGCGTACGTGAAGCCATAATGTTACAAACCAATTAAATACGAGATTTATTACGGAAAAAGTTGCCGAAAATCCGCATGTTAGTACACGGCAATTGGAACAGATAACTAGTATTTCCAAAACCAGCATAATACGAATACTTCATGAACAAAAATTTCATTCGTATCATGTGTCTCTCCATCAGGATCTTCATGGACGTGATTTTGAAAATAGCCATGAATTTTTATCAGTGGGGTTTACAACAATATGAAAACGATGAATCGTTTTTTGAGAGAATGTTGTTTACCGATAAGGCATCTTTCACCAATCATCGTCAATTAAATTTGATAAATATGCATTATTGGTTATTGGAAAATCCACGACGGTTAAGACACGTGGATAGGCAGAGACCTTGGACCGTAAATGTCTGGTGCGATATCTTGAATAACCAAATAATTGGTCCTTATTTTATAAATGGTGCATTAATGGATAAAAGTATGTAACATTCTTGCAAGATGAGCTACAGATGCTTTTAGATAATGTACCGTTAGACATTCGTAGAAGAATGTGGTATCAGCACGATGGTTGTCCGGCCCATTCTACATGTCTTGTAAGACAAATTTTAGATACAAAATTTCCAAATTCTTTGATTGACGTACTGGACGTGTAGCGTGGCCACCGCGGTCACCAGATCTCACGCCTATGGATTATTTCTTATGGGGACATTTAAAAGAAGTCGTTTATTGTGAACAACCAACAACGCCAGAGAACATGAAAGGTAGAATAATAATAACTAGTGCTGCAATTAATTCTACAACATTTGAAAGTGTCAGAGAGTTTCTTATTCTACAATATATAAATAAACATAAACATGTTTATTTACTCTTACAGATTCCCGAACGACATCTTCGTCTCTAAAGTCTTGATAGACAAAAATTTGTTGTATTCCGTGCGAGATCAACAACACTTTATTTAGGAAGAACTATTGCGCGTTCGAAGTTTTAACAATTTAAGAATAACGTCGTCGCAAGATGCGGACTGTCAGCGGTTCAGTACAAAATTCTTTGATTTCGGGGCAGGACTGACCTTTTAAAGATCTTAAACTACAGTGCGTTGCATAAATATACCAACCCCCCGATATTTCTAAAAATCTAAAATTATGTGGGAAATTACGACATATATTCTTCAAATACTAGTTCGTAGCACGCAAAAAATAAGTTATACAACACAAACTTAGCTTTTCTAAAAAAAATACCAACTTAGATCACATAAAATCTGATTTTCAGACGTTTCATAAATATACCAACTTTTAATGTCTACCTTACGTTGGCATCAATCGTGCCTTATCAGAAAACATATTCATTATGTGATTTCCATTTTTTTCGTATTTCTTGTGACTGAACATCATACAATTAAGTTAGAAAGGTTAGAAAGTGAAATGCCTTGTGGAAAAGAATTGTCTGAGAAAGAAAAAGCCATAATCGATGGTTTTCGCATCGACGGCAAGGGGTACGGTTACATTGCGAAGCAATTAAATGGTTCTAAAAATGCAATTACCGATTATGTAAGTAAAAGGCGTAATCATACACAGAAAAAGCGTTCAGGTCGTCTTCCTAAACTATCATGGCGAGATAAGCGCAAAATTCTCCGAGCGGCTTCGAACTCCACACTGTCGTTGATTCAAATGCGAGATGAATGTAAATTAAATGTTTCAAAAAGTACCATTTGCAGAACCATTGCAGCATCTCCGCATATTGTTAGAGCGAAAATGATATCTGCACCGCTATTAAAAAATACGGATAAGTCAGCAAGACTTTCGTTCGCTAAAGCAAACATGCGTACGGATTGGAAAAACGTTATTAAAATTGTAAGAAACAGATATTTATTTTAATATATCCTTAATAAAAATTTGTTACTAGGTTGTATTTAGTGACGAAAAAAAATCAATTTGGATGGACCTGATGGGTTTCGTTCATACTGGCACGATATACGAAAGGATGCTAAGTATTTTTCGAAACGTAATTTCGGTGGTGGCTCGGTCATGATTTGGGCGTGTTTCTCGGCACATGGAAAAAGCGCCATAGCATTGATATCTCATGAAATGAATAGTGCTAATTATACAAATACATTGGAAAATTATTTAAAACCATTTTGGGCAAAATTTGATAACAGAATCTTAATCTTCATGCAAGATAATGCACCCGTGCATAAATCGGCACACACATTGCGATGGTTTTCGGAAAATAATATTCCACTATTAGATTGGTCTGCACGTTCTCCCGACGTAAATCCCATAGAAAATCTATGGGGAATGTTAGTAAGAAGAATTTTTTCCTGTAATCATACTTATTCCACTGTCGATGACTTGAAATTGGCAATTGTTGAGACATGGAATAATTTAGAGGAGAATATAATAACCAATCTCATCAATAGTATGGAAAATCGAATTTTCGATGTAATTCGTGGTGGTGGAAATACAATAAATTGTTAAGATTTGTATTTTTGTATATAAAAATACATTAAAACAATTTTTCCTTAAGAGTTTGTATATTTATGAAACGCCTGAAAAATCAACTTTTATATAATTCAGCTTAATATTTACAATAAAGTGGCATTTTTTTTGTGTATAACTCATTATTAGTGCATTATGCACTATTAATTGAAGAATATTGGCCATAGTTTTCTACCGAAAGCTAAAATTATTAAAAATATGGGGGGTTGGTATATTTATGCAACGCACTGTAGTGTGATGGGACGTTCGGATGATCTCGACTTCTCGTGACTAATTGAAAGGTTCCAAAAGGGCGACCGCTTTTCCAGTGATTTTCGCTAAGAGCAAAGGTCTTGAAAACATATTTTGAGGGAAAATCGATGACGGAATTTGAAGATGACCAATATTTCCCTTTTGGACCTTGAATCACGTTGGTAATATCTGAAGCTATTATCTTATTGTTAGAGAAGATAGCGAATTTGGGGAAACAGGAACTGAGTCGGAATCCAACAAATTTTTCGTTTTCATTTAATTTCTAAACTCAAAGGTCACCGCAAGGTCGTGTAATGTACATACCTGAACGTATTTTTACATCAGCTACACGATACAATAAAAAAATTATACAATTATACGCAAACAGTTTTTGCATTAGAATGGTTTTATTAGAACTGGTATATTTTATTATGTATATGCGGATGATTTAACAATTATTATATTATGTATAAGACGCTTTGATCGCACGCATTACACAAGGCTGAACAATACGCAGTTGGTCACACACGCTCTAAGGGAACGCGCCACACCATAGCAGAATAAGGCGCCAAACTCAAAAAACATATAGGCGACCATGAGTTCATGGAACACTCTTTTAACAAATGGTTTTTCCAAACCATTCAAATAGCATACAAAATACTTTTGTACCCTCACAATTAGAGGAGACATTTAGGTGGCCTTTCTTAGGTGGACCACACTGTATGTGGTATTTAGAAAATTCGCCACCCGCAATTCAACGCCGGAAATTTACCGCCATTAGTTTACCGCCGCGTCAGTTTAACGCATAAAAATTTATTATTTATTCAGGATGACTAAATAATGAAATGGAGAAAGAAATACGAAAATGGATTCATTCTAAAATTATTACAATTCCTTATTATTAATACATTCACTGCGGCAAATAAGTTATTTATAATTTAACGATAGGTTTTGGTAATTATACAGAAAATATTCCAACTCACCGATTTCAAGAATTGTTGGATAGGTTGACAGGATTATGATTTTCACATGTTAAGTGTATGCAACAGAAAAGTACATTAGCGATGGTTGGGCATAGTTTTAAACGATGATCGCCGTGAGGCGGTTGGATTAATTGTAAAAGTTAACAAACGGTAAACTGCTGGTGACAAATTGCTGTGACGGCGAATTGCTGGCGGTAAATTGCTGTGGTGGCAAACTGCTCGCGGCAAACTGATAGCGGCAAACTGCTAGCGGTGAATTGCGGACGCACCCTATATATAAAGTTACATCACTTCAAGTTTCTCTATCAACAGCAAACGAAATCAATCTCCTTACGAGATATCGTACTCGGGTTCGCGCTTGGTTCTTTTGCTGAAAATTAACATATAGGTCGGATTTGCGAACCGGGTGATTCGGTGTCTTCATACCGCGTGTCAGTGACGAGTCGTGCGCTATTCGCAATTCGACATCGTCGAGAACGCCTCTCGTAGAAACGATTTGGCTATCGTCATCGCCTTCTGGTTTCGTAATGGAATTACCTCCGACCATTTCGATAAATAATCCACCACCACCAACTCATATCTATTCGCAGCAGCAAACTTCGAAAAGGGGTCGAAAAGGTCGAGGGCAATCCTTTCAAACGAAGCTCCAACATTATATCTCTTGTGCATTTTCCTTGGGACACTTCTTTGCTATGTAGCAATGACACCATTGACACCAATTTTCTAGGTGTGTACGGTGATCTCGGCGAAAGATCTATGCGGCATCTTGTCAAGTGTTTTGCGCGTTCCAAAATGTCTGCCCGTCGGTACATCATGACAACTGTGTTAATACTTCTTCCACTTTCGTATTCGAAACGGATTGAACAACCGAGACAAGAGTGGACATATCCTGCAGCTCGGTTTATTCCTTTTTATTCTGTAGATAATCCTTTTACAGATGCCCCTTCTTTCTATACTTCCATCATTGTGGAGAACGCTTCGGGTCATTGACTTCCGTATCTTCCCGATATCATCTCCTCTTGAGGTCACTTCCATCGCTGCCGAGCAATATTTTAGCATTTTATACTTTTTGGTTCTTCCTCTTACGTAACGATTTCACAGCTTCGCTCTCGAAAGCTCCAACTATAGTCGCCTGTAGGGTATTGAATCCGCCCGACTTGACAATTCGCTTCGATTCTTTGTCGGCTAAGGCGGAAACAAAATTAGGAGCGACCTAATTTATCACGTACATATTTCTACGGGACAATTGTAAAATGATGCTAACAATACATCGAGCTGGGCTTTCTAAGGGCGAAACCAGATGAAATTAAGACCAGAACCTTTTTCAATTTACTTCACCCTTTTACTCTAGCTATCGTCACAAATTGAATTCTATATTCCTTCCAATTACTCTTTACATCGCATTTTTTGGTAGTACCACGTAGACCAAATCAGCATAGCTGATCGTTTGGGACGTGGCTGTGCTAAGGATCACGAGCCGGTAAGGAATAGCATTATTACTAGGGCCCTCATATCTACCAAAGGCTCAACGTCCCCCGCATGACTCCTCACATCACCTTTAGTACTACAAAACTTTGTAAAGTGGGGCGCTAGCCCCTGACACTGGATCTCAATGGCATACAGTTGAAGGTCGAGAGCGGGCTCCAGAGGCAGGACAACCCATTCGGCACCCTCTTACTTTTCCCTTCGGGCTTTTTTCTGCTCTCATCTCTCCCCGAAGGCACGTTCCTTGTCCTATAGCTGTTCTACCAAATTCTGCTGCAGAGTTGCGAATAGAACTTCTGAGGTCGAACTTGCCGAAAATGAACTTCTGTGCCATTATTGAGCTAGAAAGTATCGTCATACAACATTTTGTAAAGAAACTGTCACTTTTTTGGTTTACAATAACAACACTCCTCTGACAGTCCATAGCAATTTTTAACACTAGATTTACGGATATTGATATACTTATTTTTCTGAAGTGAGCCAATTTGAATCATACAAGAAAATTAAAGTATTTTGCATAGAAAGTAGTTCCAAATTAATTGAAATATATATGTAACCAATATATTATATATGTAGTAATCACATTTTGAATGAGCCAAATTGACTCCGTAAATCTAGTGTTAATCTGATACAATACCCGGCGATCAATAGCATTGATTTCTGGAAGGACGATTCTACTAAAATCAAACACTGAATCGTAGTCAACTTATTGTTAGTAGTCTATTTGTATCTTTCTATGCAGTGACGCACCGGCCATACCGCGGCGTGAGCTCGTGCGAGTATCGGTGTTGGGTCATGGGCCCTCGGGTAATGTACTCGAACTCCGGCTTGTGCGCCGCGGTGCATTAGAAGGAGGTAAAAAGTCTAACAATAAGTCTTCGATACACCTGCTCGTTGTATTGAATCCGCCATTTTGTATTTGGGAATTTTGAGTTCAGCTGCGTAATCAGCAACCAAAAAAACATCAGAATACTAATTTTTAGCTAAATCGGATGTGTTTTGCGCTCTTGAAAGAATGTTTTGTATTTCGTTACCTTCTGAAGATTCGGAGGAACTTTCGGAACTGCTATCGGAATCATTATCTTCAGTGTCCAGATTCAATGAATCCAATGCTTCCTCCAGCAATCCGTCCTGATCCCAGTATTTGTTTTCAAGGTGTTCCATGTGAGAGCAGTAATTATTCCAATGTTGTACAGGTATTTCTACCATTGAAGATTGTGTTAAGTCCAAAAGTTCCGCTTTGCTTAACGATGAAATGTTCCTTCGGCGTATTTTTTGTTTTGTTTCCGCCCAAGCCAATTCTATGGGATTTAATTCACACATGTACGGCGGCAAACGCAAAACACTGTGACCGTGCAATTTCAACAGTTCATCGGCTCTATATTTTTTTCACCGCTTATGCTCCGTTGAATTGTTTCGTATAATTCATATTTTCTCATATCTTCTTCATGAGGCACATTGTTAATATTCAGCCATTCCAACATGTCTGTTTTTTTTTAGTGTTTTGTTGGCGGCTTATTCAGCTGGACGCTATGATGTGAAGCATAGTCCATAACAATGACGGAGTTGGGAGGAATATTTGGTATCAATCTTTCTCTTAACCACTTTTCAAAGTTATCTGAGTTCATCTGTCCATGGTAATCACCTATCGTCGTTTGGGAATTGAATACCAAACTGGCACCTTCTATAAATCCATTCTTTCCTCCCGCATGCACTACCACAAATCGGGCACCGGCACTCGATTTTTTTAAAACTCCTGGAGTATCATCGTTCTGCCAGCACTAGTTAAAGTTAAGGTATTGTCGACCCAGAGTTCGTCAATATATACAATGTTTCGGTTTTGTCTTCGATACAACTGAATGGATTTTAAATATCGTGATCGCCATGCCACGATATAGGGTTTCTCGATTAATACCTTCCGATCTGAATTACATTTTCTCCATTTGTAGCCCATCTTCTTCAAAACTTTCCTTAATGTTTCTTTCGACCATGGGAAATTCATTCTTTCGCGGATTTCCCCTAACAACAACGTAAGAGACGGCACTATTTTTTTCACGATGTAAAAGTCATTGATGGCAGCTCGTATTATTTGTTGCTGTTCTTCTGAATATGTGAATCCTCTCTCGTTGTTCTTCGATCGCTTTTCTCCTGGTGTTGGCAACGGGACGTTCGGATCCGACGTAACATCTTCCTTCCTAATTCTGCTTATCGTTTCTGTCGAAACTCCAGCATAATCAGCCGCACGCATAGTTGCTTGTTTTAATAGATGTTGTAATTGTTGATTGGAAGCTTCTTCATCACACTTTTTTATGATATCCCGTATCACATTTCGGGCCTCGTTATGAATAACTTTTCCACGATTACGTCTCATTTAGCATATATAGAGTATTAAATAATAACAATTGTGTCCATGTAACGGTAATCCTAACGACGATCGTCGTTTCTATCGATCACGCTCGATACACTACCATGCCTCACGCATGCACACACATACCCACATTCATTCCTCATCCACTACATGTATGTAGGAATTTCAGGATGAAGCAGAGAGATTTTACTTAAAAATAATATATTTACAAGAATAAAAAAAAATTAATACATATCGTCACGTTCACTTTCACGTTTTCTTATCGACTGCCTCGCCCTCGTGCTTCGCAATTTTTTCTACCTCTCCCAAACGCTCTTTTGTTTCAATCGGCTCTCTCGCTCTTTCGATCAATCGTCTCTCTCTCGCTCATTCGTTCAATCGTCTCTCTCGCTTAATTCATTTAACCATCTCTCTCTTTCTTTCATTCTTTCTCTTAGCATCTACATATGCATTCCCACATGTATATCATGCAAAAATGCAAATGATGAAACTTATGTCGCACTCAAATAAATACAAATAATTTTGAAATTACTGCTCCTTGAGAGTAGTAACAAGCATATTAAGAACATTCAGTAAATAGAGAATAGTAATAGTCTTGGAAAATAGGTAATTTAGCACAGTTTATTTTTATATACTAATAAATAGTCAGTTAGTTCATTGATTTATCTTCTCTCGTAAAATCCTGACATAATTTACATTATGTTTCTTTAATATTTTATTAAGAGCAACGTATTTAATTTAAGATTAGAGTAGTAGGGTACAATCGCCAAATATCGCCCCCTTTTTTAAAGAAATTATAGAAAAAAAATATTAAGAAAAAAACTAATAAATGAAACGGCAAAGATTAGGGAGAACACGTCTTTATTATTTAGAATAATCAACAACTCGTTATCTTTGTTACTTTTTCTACAAGAATAGATTTTACAATAAAGTGGAAATTCTAAGAATATATTTTTGGGCACCTAATTCCCGGGAACGATATTGAGATCACAATAATCACTTGAACTTAAATTACATTTTTAACAATTTAACAATAATGAAATCATTATAATTATTGTATCTAATCAGTCATTAATCATTGGTATAATTTAAGAAATTTCAATTCTCCCAGCAAATTGCACAAATCACGTCGTCCGACAATATATTGTTACGGCTGCCAGAGGCGACACGATTCGCGGTTCTACGCGGCATTATCTTTATTTATAAAGGCACTATTTTGTATTATATCACAATCGAGATCCACTCGCTACGGAGATCCGGTAACGACCACTGCTTCGTTACATCCGGTAATAAAAAACTCACCTTGAACAATTTTTTCTTTTTTTAAATATCTTATCACTGAAGCGACACTTCACCGCGAATTGTTTACAATGGCCGACTGAGGTCACTAACTTAAGATTTGGGCTGTGAAAAATGGTGCTAGTTAGAAAAGAAGAAACGGATGGGGACGAAATTAGGCTCGGGGACGAAATTTGGCAAATGTACCTTATCAACAAGTAAATATAATTCGAACTATGTATATCGTGTTCGTTATCATTTCAATCGGAAAAATCTCATAAATACAATAGCAATGGTTTAAATAAGAAAAAAATAAAATATGAAAAAGCTTTATGCCTGCAGTCGATAAGTCATATTTATTTGCTTTGTATTGCATGATATTACATTGTTTCCTCGTCGCGCGTCGCGGAAGGGGAATCTCCCCTTGTGGAAGGGATAGATATTCTCTCTCCTCCTGCCAAATAAATAAAGATATTTCAAAGCTACGACTTTGTCAAGGGCCTCCTTCAGGAGGCCGAGCAGGGCGGATTAAATAAACAAAATGGTGCGAATAGGCGGTCGTTAGCGAGAAGCTCCGCCGCTCAGGAGACTTCTTGAGGTTGTCGAAGAATACCACAAATCTGAAGTTTTTTGTATTAATAAAAAAAGTCTTGTTATTAATAAACATTGAATTTCCTTCCAGTGATTGTTGAAATGCTACAATATATCTTCATAAACATGTCTTTAAAGCATTATAAAAATAATGTAAATAAATTGTATTCATTTTTGAAGTTTTGACCACGACTTAGCGATTTGAATCCACTGTACGCTGCTCTAACATAGAACTGAAGTTTTACCTTGACAAAGCCCATCGTAGATGATGACTGGGGAAAGTAGTCACTCCCCCGGGTGAACATACAATCAATTGACTTTTTCGTGCCACGAAAAATTTCGAAAAATCTGCTGAAACGTTGCGGAAATTCAGAAAGTGAAGGTATCCGGTTTTCGACTATGACGCCCAATTCAGACGCATCACGGTACTGCGCATCTTTTCATTTTCGTGCTGCTCTAATCGTCTTTTTGCATATAAAATATCGATAGAATCCAAACGCTTATAAAAGTGACAGTAAACCCAACTTTTTCTAGTTAGCATTGATCGTACGATGGCGTACCTTCAAACAACTTTCGATAAACTCCTCGATCGTGATAACACCATCCTGGTTTAGGTCGAGTTTCTTGAAAACTTTGTCTAGTTGATCGCGTGCTTTCCGCTCCTCTTCAGCATGATGCCGCCTACCCATCAGTTCATGCACAGCTGTCACAACTTCGCCAAGTTCACCTCTAGTGATGCACCCGTCGCCATTTATATCGTACAGTTTGAATGTCCATCGCAATTTCTCGTAAATGCTGCCCCGCAGCAACGTTGACAAGGTGACTAGGAGATCCTGCAAAAATGAAAGTTCACTTGATGCAAATTCTAATTATCACAAGAAGCAAATGTTAATTGTGTCGGAATGTATGGGTTGACTCATTTAATGTCATTACCTGAAATAATTTTTAAATTGTCAATTTTACGAGTACACGCTTCCTTATTGTTATCTTTAATTTTTTAAAGAGAATATTCTGTTTTTATTTTAATGTTGGGAACTGTATCAAATTTATAATAATGTCTTACTTGATGATGAAGGACTTACATTTCGCAATTACTGGTCATTAAATAAATTGATGCCTAATTTATTTACGAAAAATTATATTCAGTTTATTGGAATACATGATTTCGAGGCAGTTACATGAGCCAACACAGTTCCTACTTGTCATGCAATATTTAATTCTCATAATATTGTGTAAAAATCAAATTTAATAAAAAGAATGTTAAAATGTAGTAAAGATGAAACAGATGATAATGATCCTTCTTTATGGAGTGTATAATAATGGCATTCGGATTTTTAGTTGTAACCAGTAAGTGAGAATTCAAACTCAGCAATGGAACTTCCACGCCTTTTGGGAAACATTTTAAACTTGTTAACTAAATAACTAACATTTTACTTATTTACTTTAAGGGGATTTAACAATTATATTTAGTGGTGAGTATCACGATGTGGCTGTATACGAACAAAAAAACAATGCATTTATTATTCAAGAATTTGCATTTTTTGTCACAGAGGTGTATTACAATACTTCCTCTTTGATATAAAGATGATTTACAATGTTTACTACAATAGCACACTTAGAGTACTGCTCACTGTATAATATTTTTCGTTTAATTGAAGATAGTGCATACTTTGTGCGTCTGTCATGGTAATATCGGTTAATGTAAGTACATGAATTACGTATATGAATGTCAACCCGATTTATAATTCGCATATTACAAGTGGGGACTGGGTGATTCCTTACGAAAAAATAAGAACAAAATGTAAAATGCATAAATATGCTAGTACAGCTGGAAAGCTAAGATATCGAATTCGTACATCTCGATTTTAATTAAATTTATTTGAGATATAATTCTCGAAAAACCATTTACTTAATAGTTATTTTTTTTGTTGGTCATTATCCGTATTGAGAAGGTAAAAATACCATTTAAAGTTGTAATAGATTTCGATAAAAGGATGGAATGAAAATTCTTGCCAGGAATCGTAGTAGCTAATGGTAAATAACAATGACATACATATTAGAAATTAAATATATAATAATAAGTAGTATATATATATATTTAGTACCCAGAATAGAACAAATAGAATATGTAAACCAAGCAAAATACTAAATAACTAAGTTAAAAACTGAGAAAGAGAACAGCTTAGCACTATTTAATATCTTACTAAAACTGATCTATGCGTCTAAAATGTGTCTCTAACTCGATTTGAATGTCAGCTATAAATAAAAACTATGGGTTGCTAGACTCAGAATCACCCTCATGAGAAAACGATGTCCCCACTTTTTCCCATTTAACGCATTCTATTGTAAGCTCACTATGGGCATCACCGAGGGGAGGGTTGAAAATGCTTCTTTTGGGATAATTCAGTAATAGGGGGCATACATAATTTTTTTTTCTAATTGCATGTTCTTTAACCGAGAATTTACCTGCATAATAAAGGTTGGAGAAATTTATTTATTTGCGTAGTGTATTCAAAATTTGAATTTAAAAACTCTCATTTCTCGAAAGCTAAGTCCTAAATTAAAAAATTTAATTGCATACTTTGTACTTATTTTTTTATAAGGAGTCACCTAGCGCGCGCTTGTACGTATGTATGGACAGGGTGTTTCAAAAATATTTGTCATGGCTTTCAGGGGTTGTTCTACACCTCTGGATCGATGGAGATTTGCGAAAAAAACCTGCCGCAAAATTCGGGAAAGGGTAGCAAATTTTTTTATTGGCTCATCGTATTCGTCTTGTTACGTAGGTAAAATGTCTGAGAGGAACCATGGGTCAGAAACGAACCGTTCTCTCGCAAATTAACTTTTAATCGTAAGGCCCAATTAAAAGTTAATTTGCGAGAGAACGGTTCGTTTCTGACCCATGGTTCCTCTCAGACATTTTGCCTACGTAACAAGACGAATACGATGAGCCAATAAAAAAATTTGCTACCCTTTCCCGAATTTTGCGGCAGGTTTTTTTCGCAAATCTCCATCGATCCAGAGGTGTAGAATAACCCCTGAAAGCCATGACAAATATTTTTGAAACACCCTGTACATACAGGATGTCAAGTGGATTCCGATTATAATCCGCGCTCGTAACGAAAGGGTTAACCACTTGCGCTGACAAGAAATTCACAAATGCGCGTCCCAAAACAGTCGGCCAAACTCTGAGACAATTGATTGCCGTCGTGTACATACATTTTATGACAAAAGCATCTCGAGGTCTTTCCAGCGCAAGTGGTTAAAGGCCGCAATAAATTAATTTGCGCGCGGTAAACCAGTAGCGCAAGAGGGACCGGACGCTGGTACCTCCTATTTCCGCTATATCGTTCCTGGAAACCCCAAGCTTGGCTAATAAACATTACAAACAAAATACTTCTTTCGTTGTTCACATATGTAAGTCCTCTCGCTTGTTTGATGCGGATAATTCATTCCCATCATCATGTATTTGGATTTCAAAGTGTGGCTTTTTTAACCAGTAGAACGTTAGAATCGAAAATATGTGGGAATAAGGGATCTCACTATCCGTCTGGTGAATTAGGCTAAAACATTTGCCACGCAATATTAAATCTACTGCGACTTTTTGTTTTCCGTCATTCAACTTTCATTTTTTAATGTATTAGTTTCGGCAATACTTGATAATTTCTAATCTAATCGTAAAAAGCTAGACCGTTTAGGGTTAAAAAAAAGTGTGTCGTATACAAATTTATTTCTATTATGGAGAATGCCAAAGTGTGTCATGGTGTTCATGCTTATATAATAACTAAGAAATATCAATTGTCAAATATCATTTAACGTAATTCCAAAAATAAAACTGTCTTTTACAGCGAAATATATTTAAATCAAATTGATCTGCTACGTCAAATGGCATTTTTTAACTTTTCCATCTTATCTTTTAACTTGTTATCAGAAACTGCAAAATGTTCAAGTTACAGAGAGTTAACTCAACGTCGAAAAATATTAACCACTGTGGTCGTGCTTCTTTCAAGTTGTGGTAAACATTACTTATTGGTATAATTTTGTGATTTGATTTCACTCTATAACTTTTCCTCAATATACCTAAATCGTGGCCAGCAGAACACACTTCCATAAACTTGACTGTATCTCCCGGTACGGAGAGGCAGTGACGAAAAATAAGTTCCCCTGCGACCATAAACTTGACTATATACTATAATAAAATCGATGTGTCTCACCAACTACACGTTACCACTTGAAATAGTGACACTTTTCGGAGAAATATGAATATCTCGATCAAATTGCGTGGTACACATACTGTGAAATGTA
The DNA here is from genome assembly GCA_910591515.1 of Cerceris rybyensis. Lineage (NCBI taxonomy): Eukaryota > Metazoa > Arthropoda > Insecta > Hymenoptera > Crabronidae > Cerceris > Cerceris rybyensis. Next base: position 23,206,491 of record OU342790.1, read on the forward strand.
ACGCTAAAATGTATATTGATATTCTGCAGCTAAAGTTGGTCATATCGTGTGTATTACGGAGATAGCAAAAAAAATACTGGGCGGCACAGGAGTGAGAGCTTTCTCTCTCTCTTGCTTGAATTGCCTATTTCTGCCTACATCCTCCCTTATTGTTCCTGGAATTCTCAAGTTCAGCCTCTTGACGTAACACGTAGCATAATTGGAGCGTTTTCCGTGTTTACACTTTAGTCACAATCTTGATAAGTTTAAACTATCGATGGAAGTATTCTAAATATGGCACATACGCCCGAACTCTGACTTTTGTCATTCACTTTATGTTCTCTCACTTATTGTTACTTCCTATACGAGACATTCACTCTCTTCGCTATTCAGTCCGATTTGAATGAGTAAGAGAGAGGAAAACCGGAACAAAGTCTAACAATATCTCAGATTATTTGAATGAATTAGTAACAATAACTGGTTCACATAACACAAAACAAAGCTTAATACATAAAAACAACACAATAGTATTTAACATATAAACTGTAACTTCAAACACATAAATTAAATATCCGTAATCAAACAATTCGTCTGCTCACTCGTAATTTCCATAAACGACTAATTCAATATTTATAAAAAATGCGCCTCATTGTTCCGACACCAACGCGAGCCAGTCGTTGCGACGCGTCGCACCGGCAACGACATACATGCTATTAGATTAATACATGAACTAATATATACAGGGTTCTTAGATCTTAATGCAATATCAATATTACTTATCTCTTACTTGGTTTTAATCGTTTGCACCTTATTTATAGATTTTATATTTCCCAGCTTTTATTACAATGATCATGTTGAAGTCGTATTACTATTTATTACGTGATGTTCTCACACCGGGAATGAAATTGTTTTTGATATATCGCAAAAATATAATCCCTTGATTCCCCTATTGATATTTGACAAGCTTTTTTTTTAAATAAGTCGGTTATGTTTTTTATTTTACACTTAATAGCTGTAATGAAGATAATACGACACATGTGCATTTTTTATTTCTTTTTAATAAAATAATTAAAAGTTTGGAGAATTATGTAGACGGTGGTCCGTCTCAACGATTTCGATGATTTTTGGATTTGGGAATTTCGGTACCTAATATAAGAAATTATTTGAATTCAATGCAATGAAACGTGGCGACCACAGTTGAAAACATGAATCTATAAGTTGCTTCCGAAGCGATGAATTTCTCATAGGGAAAGAAAGGAAGCAAAATGTCTGACATTGAGTGCAGATATTCCTGTCAGACCAGCCGAGTGTCATAGAAACTCACTAATTTCCCCGTTTGAGTTTTAAGGGTCCTCTTAGTTTAAGTTAGACTTTAAGAGTTCATTAAGGGGTAAGGGCGAGGCGAAGGCCTTATGACTTCATGTTAAGGCGGCCAGAAACCAAGCGTCTGAGATGAAACTTGCTCTCAACGCATTGTGGCTTTATGTGCTGGAGAATGTTCCGGAGCTGTACCTACATGTACACACGTCGATGACACTGTCATCTTATTTTATGTTACAGTAGAACCCCGCTGTAATCAACTCAGAAAATCTTGACTCCTTCGCTGTATTCAACTTTCTCCTCCAACGCTTTTCATCCCCTCTCTGCATTGCTAATGTATCTATCTTCTTGTATCAGAATGTTTCCCTCTGCGCATCGACAGGCGCAGAAGTCCAAAATAGGTTGACACTGAGCATAATACTGGTTGGTATATGTTGGGGGGGGGGGGGGGGGGGGGGGGGGGGGGGAGTTGACTACGGTGAAAGCGTTGAGTTGACTACAGTGAAATGTTGCCTACAGCGGGGTTGATTACAGCGGGGTTCTACTGTATTTGCGAGGTAAACCATTTGATATAAAGTAATAAAAAATAATACAGTACAATACAATGTCAGTGTATATCAAAAGCAGCGACAAGAGAAAAAATATATTGTTACGCCTCGCGGAGGATCTTCCGAGCCTCGGCATACATTATTATAAAAATGACTGGAACTACCCGAATTCTAACGTCCGTCGTCTTTGAATGCTCAGTAGCGACTTCCTGTCAATAACACTTCCGGTCGCTAACGCAACGCGACCGGCCGATCGATGAATCGATTCGATACTCGAAACCAGCGGGTTCGAGGGAACAGCTTCCTTCTATACGCCAATATGAAGTTGTCGTAACACTGCCCCCTCCTCTCGAAAAGCGGTCGTCCCGACCGCGATGACTTCAAATTGGAGAGTCCAGTTTTCAGGTTAATTCTTCAATCCATAACCTTTGTTAAACTGCTCGGGAACCCGATGCCTTAGTCTGAAGAGGAAGTAGACAACTCCAAAGACAATTGGTCTACTGGTGTGGCTCCGATCAGACTAACGCCTCGACATTTATCCTCCGACCCAAGGGAAAACCACCCAAAAACCTTGAGTGAGATGGTGGCATTTCATCGATTCGGTAATCAAATTTCTTCCTTTCTAGAATCCTGTTCTTTCATTGTCTTGCGGAATCTTGTACCTTCTTTTCTTCAAGTCCATCTTGCGATTTTTTGTTTCTTCGTCGCGCAGACTTTTACGAAACTCGAACAGTCTGCGGCCTTCCTCTCGAGTATCCCCGGATTCCAGATCGACGATGACGACCTCACGATTAGTAGTAATACGACGATGCTGCGTCCTCGTCTCGGCGAACAGCATCGCGACGATCTTCGCGATCGCTCCTACGTCGTCGTCGTCCGTTTTGTACCGCGACAGTTCCTGTCTGATCTTCGTAGCCTGCCACTACCTGAGTTGCGAGTTGATGTTTTCCGCCTCCTTCAGCTCTTGCAGTTCCGCAGGTACTCCAGAGCTTGCTTCTGTTTCTCGATCGCCACGTCATAGTCAGAATACATCGATCTCCGAGAGTCATTTGACTCACGAACGACGTGCCAGCGTGTCCATCTGCACGCTTTCCTTTTTCTTGCCGTGCTTCGCCGGCTCCGTTGAAAGCTCGAGAAGCTGGGTCTGTTGAAGAACGGGAATAGACGAGTACGGCTCCTATTTGGGCAAGAGTCTTCTGAAATCAACTTCACGGCTTCAACATCAAAATCTTTATCAACCGAAACATTCAGATTTGTGAAACCGCGAAGTGTAATTTCACTTGGATTGCTCAAAGTTAGAAAATTTGGAGCACTTGGTACGAGGGGAGCTGTGATCCTAGAATCAGTCGCAGGAATAGGATCGCGACTCTCCACAGACTTTAAAGGAATAGAAACGTCGACCCTCCGGCCGATCTGTGTCGTGAGCGCTCGTAACTGGGCTTCGAGCGCTCCAAACCTCTTATCAAGGGTTGCTCTCTCAGCCACCCTTTCAGCCGCTTTTCTTTCTCGCTCTTAATCCCGTTGCGCATCCGACAACTCCTGTTGTCTTCGCAACTGCAAACTCAAGTTCTCCAGAATCCGTTACAAACGGTCCGGCTCCTCCGCAGGCGTAGTGGGTCGGGAATTCTCTTCCCCTCTAACCAGTATCCCACTTCTGACACCAGTGTTACACCTGGCGGAGGGTTTAGCGCGTTTCGGCATTCTTTATTATACAATTAACTTTTACTACACAAAATCGAACGTGTGTCCTCTTCGAATGCTCGGTAGCGACTTCCTGTCAATAAGACTTCCGGTCGCTAAAGCAACGCGACCGGCCGATCGATGAATCGATTCGATACTCGAATCCAGCGGGTTCGAGGGGACAGCTTCGTTCTATACGCCAATATGAAGTTGGCGTAACAATATTTATAAAAAATGCGGCTCGTCCTTTAGTCAACAAGCCAACGCGAGTCAGTCGTCGCAGCGGCGACGAACATACTTGGTTTTAAATTAATATGTATGTACGTTAACACTTTGCGTGCGGACTATTTTCTGCCGATGCGCTACGGAGAGACTGAATACTTTTCCGCATAGTATGGATATATCACAGAAACAATTGCCTCCGCCGGGCGCGTATTTGCGTCCATAGTCTATATCGATAGCTATCGCTGGACGCATATGTGCGCCCATAGCACACAAAGGGTTAACACTCTTACATATTGAATATGATAAATTATCGTATCGTGCGACATCGTCGTGTATTCGAGTATAATTCTACCAGTCGAGATTCTCAACATTAAGTTCTCCGTCGGTCGAGAACCATAGCGTCGATGAATTTTCTACTTGAGCAACATTATAAGATGATAAATAACTACAAAGTATCATCACGGTTCCGTGAGTAATGAAATAGTTGCGATCGAAGTCATCGCCTCCGGCTTCAACCACTTAACACATTCTTGACCGGTCACGAGATAACTCGTGTTTTAACTTGCATTAGCTGTTTCAATTTTATCACATCAGAAAAATTACTTAAATATATAATATATATAAACTATAATATACAGCAAGTATGTACGAAGTTAATAAATAGGTAGATGCGCACTCTCGAAAGAAGTCGCCACAGTTAACTGGTTAAAAGGGGAGACTGAAAATGTTAAGCCATTTTCTGTGACCGTTTGCATAGAATGATGTTCCTGTAAATGGAGGAAGGAAGGATTTGAATGAATGACAGAATTTACGGTTTTAGTTGTGAACATTGACATTAATGATTGGCAGAATCGTAAAGCATCATCTGAAATGCAAGTAAGGTAAGGTAGCGTAAATCGTACCACTTAAGAAAAAAAGCTGTGTAACACTGCAGATTTACCAAATAAATAGGAAGCAGATATGCCATTTAAATCTTTTGTAAACGTCCTTTTCATTTATTGTGACGAAATTGAGAATGTGGTCGTGGAAAAATAATATGGACAACTTATTAACACAAACAACAATATATTTTAATACAAAAAAAACTCTACTACAAAACCAGCTATGGACACGTGCTTATCACTCTATTCCCATTTTCACACATAACCTGACACCAACTACCTTTTGTCACCTCTATCTTCGTGCCCAAGAAAAATTGGCGATCTCTCACAGAGAATTCTATATGTTGTCACATAAAAAAATATATATTTTAAAAAAGTTTCATCGGTACGATTAAGGAAACCAGTTTTCTAAATCGTACCACCTAACGCTTAAATCGTACCTAAGGATACAACTATACAACATTAATCAAAATAATTTAATAACATTAATAATTATAATAATACAGTTCTCCTTTAATTACTGCAAGCATCACACACGTATTTTTTCATTCTTTTTCCAAATCTAGCACATAGATCGTGCACCTATGATTTGCATTTCAAGCACTGAATCATGCTTTCCTCACGAGAGGAACGAGAATCCTCACGATGCACAGTGGTCCAGAACGTGAATTTAGCTGTTCAGGCACCTCGCACAGTTTTCGATCTTTTTCAAATCACCAAGAGGGCAAAACACAGCCGATTTAGCTAGAAATTGGTATTCTAATATTTTTTGGGTCGCTGATTACAAATCTGAACTCAAAATTTCAGAAAACAAAATGGCGGTTTAAATATGGCCGGTAGGAATGTCCAAAGATTTATGGTTCCGCCATTGAATTATGTGGACAGAGTTTCCGCTATTTCAAATATACTGATTAATTTGTGCTAGTAAATACATATAAAATCTTAAATAATATTAACATTATGATCGGAAAGATGTCAGAAAGATAATAAATTTTAGAGGTCTAAAAGAGATCAATATGAAGAGATCATAATGTTAACATTTTGATAAAAAAAAGATGTCATAAAGATAACATATTTTAGAGGTCTAAAAGACATCATAATGTTAACATTTTCATTAAAAGAAAGATGTCATAAAGATAACATATTTTAGAGGTCTAAAAGACATCATAATGTTAACATTTTCATTAAAAAAAAGATGTCATAATATTAACATTTTCGTAAAAAAAAAGATGTCATAATGTTAACATTTTCATAAAAAAAAGATGTCATAATGTTAACATTTTCATTAAAAAAAGATGAAATAATGTTAACATTTTCATAAAAAAAAAGATGTCATAATGTTAACATTTTCATAAAAGAAAAAGATGTCATAAAGATAACATATTTTAGAGGTCTAAAAGACATCATAATGTTAACATTTTCATTAAAAAAAAGATGTCACAATGTTAACATTTTCATAAAAAAAATATGACATTATGTTAACATATTCATAAAAAAAAAGATGTCATAATGTTAACATTTTCATAAAAAAAAAGATGACATAATGTTAACATTTTCATCAAAAAAAAAGAAGACATAAAGATAACATATCTTAGAGGTCTAAAAGACATCATAATGTTAACATTTTCATTAAAAAAAAGATGTCATAATGTTAACATTTTCATAAAAAAAAGATGACATTATGTTAACATTTTCATAAAAAAAAAGAAGACATAAAGATAACATATCTTAGAGGTCTAAAAGACATCATAATGTTAACATTTTCATAAAAAATAAGATGACATAATGATAACACATTTTAGAGGTCTAAAAGACATCATAATGTTAACATTTTCATCAAAAAAAAGATGTCATAAAGATAACATTTTAGAGGTCTAAAAGACATCATAATGTTAACATTTTCATAAAAAAAAAAGATGTCATAAAGATAACATATTTTAGAGGTCTAAAAGACATCATAATGTTAACATTTTCATTAAAAAAAAAGATGTCATAATGTTAACATTTTCATAAAAAAAAAGATGGCATAATGTTAACATTTTCATTAAAAAAAAGATGTCATAATGTTAACATTTTCATTAAAAGAAAGATGTCATAAAGATAACATATTTTAGAGGTCTAAATGACATCATAATGTTAACATTTTCATAAAAAAAAAAGATGTCATAATGTTAACATTTTCAGAAAAAAAAAGATGACATAATGTTAACATTTTCATTAAAAAAAAGATGTCATAAAGATAACATATTTTAGAGTTCTAAAAGACATCATAATGTTAACATTTTCATAAAAAAAAAAGATGTCATAAAGATAACATATTTTAGAGGTCTAAAAGACATCATAATGTTAACATTTTCTAAAAAAAAATGATGTCATAAAGATAACATATTTTAGAGGTCTAAAAGAAATCATAATGTTAACATTTTCATAAAAAAAAAGATGTCATAATGTTAACATTTTCATAAAAAAAAGATGAAATAATGTTAACATTTTCATAAAAAAAAGATGTCATAATGTTAACATTTTCATTAAAAAAAAGTTGTCATAAAGATAACATATTGTATTTTCTGTAAGCCTCATTAAATCCAATTTCATTATTGGAGAATTTTATTAATGCCTCCTCTATATCTTCTTGTTTCCAACTATTATAAATTCGTTTTGCCATGTTTTCGCTCTATAATAAAAATTTAAAAACAGTATTTTAAAGTCAAGTAATATTAACTAATTCTAAAGCAAATTCGCATTTATTACATCAAAGTTATGTAACCATAAATAGTAAACTCCTAAGTCGTACCGGTACGATTTTGGAATCTCATGTAGGTACGATTTATAATTATAATGACCATAACCAAACACAGAATAAAGCTAACACGATTTTGTTTGCGGAAAACAACTCCTTAAATGTTACAACACGACTTGAAAATATGAAGCATGATTTTATCAATAATGTGCTTGCATGATGAACTACTAAAAAGGCAGTAAAAGTTATACGAAACTTACGATAAACTTATTTCTTGAGATATTGCCTTTCTACAGTAAAAAAACAAGCGAGAGACGAATAAAACGGGAAACAATATGATTGACTAGACAGTAACTTATTTTACTAGAAAAGGCGCATATCACGTGATATTACGCCTAATATTTAAAAGGTACGATTCAAGCGGTGCACCGCGGTGGTACGATTTACGCAACCTCACCCTAAGTGGTATATCGATGTTAGGACAGACTTTTCTTATTAGAACCACAGTTTACTAATTCCCTTCTGTAATTTCGACAGCTTTGTAAGTAAGAAAACAAACGGTACTCATGAAAAAATATATGTAGAATGTAGAAATGCTAAATTTAAATTGTTTAAGTGCATGCAACTTAAGGAAGGGATACAACCATTTTCTATACTTGTGCAATCATAGAATATCAATAAAACATTCACTACAACAATACCACAAATTCCAAATGCAAGGACAGAAATATGAAGTATAAGCGTTCTTGATTCTTAAAAAAATAAAAACTAGAATGCAAGTTTTCATTCTTTGCCCTTTTAAAATACAATACTGGCAACAGTTCGTTGGCAACCTGCCGACAAAATGTAGTAAATTCCACGTTTAATTTATGTCTGTAGCAGTTGAGATTATTGCAACACAAATAACACAATAGCACTAGGATAATTCGCGACAAGCTACATAATACTAAAAATGCTATGACGTACTTTCGTTGTACGTTTTTCTCTGTAAGAATTGTCTAGTTACGTCCATAATATTCTGTTCATATGTCTCTAGTATCCCTTGTTGCAACCGTTCGTCCGGCTTAACTCTCAACAATTTTCCGCTGGTCAAGGTAAAATCAGCATTTCCACTCGTATACTAATACCTTAGTCAACGGCCTCAATTCCGACAATTTTTCAATTCTACAGGGCACATGATTCTACGGAGCAACATGATCAATGTCTTGAATTCTGAAAAAGTGTTCTTAACTTATAACTAGACTCCGGATGTTTATGCATTTATGACAAAATGAATACGGCTAAAATACACAAAACGAACATAATATAAAAATATATCCGAAATATCCAAAGTATGGTATTCGTTGTAACATTTATCGAGTGCAACAAATCCCTAAATAGGTTCTCTTGTCTTAACTGCATTTGTTGAATTTGAAATTTGCATAAACATCCGGAGTCTACTTATAACATTATGTTATGCGGCTGCACTAGGATCCTACATGTGTATGCTATTTAGAGATATACAGGTTTTGGAATGGTCGATTTTGTCGAAATCTTGGCCAAAACTTCAAACCGCACTTCGATTTAGTTGAAAACTGACATACTAGAATTATTTGGATCGTTGGTTACGACTCTCACGTCAACATTTCTGAGAACAGAATGGTGAATTCAATGTGCCGGATTTGTTACATCGAAAGATTCTTTCTTGCTGCGGGCGCCTATAGTCGCATTTATATAAAATGCAGCATATTGCACATACGACGAGCAATTGGAGTTATTGCGTATCGAATATTTACTTTGGACATATAGCATTAGAAGGAAAATATGTATTTTCCAAAAATTACCAATAAAGCAACTCCACTGCAGTGAGGCGTAAATGCCTGCCGATCTTTTTCGTGCAGCGTGCGCATACTTGGCGCGGCTCATCGGAATATACGTGCGTAGCGAAAAAGTTAAGAACTTTACAAATTTATTTTTACAAATCGCTGTATTATTCCGCTTTAGAGTCAAGTTTTCGCGCTATTTGTATCGTAATCTATCTTGATATCAGTGTTGGATGACCAACCTATGTTATCTACAACGCGCTGCGTTGCCTTAGTGACTCAATGTCCTAAGCGCCTCTTATTGTTAGAGAGTCACCTCCGAACTCTGAATCACGTTGGTCAGGGTTCATTCCTAGGATTTGGTCATTCTCGCCCTCTCCCTTCTTTGTTATCAGAAAATCTATATCTTAAGGTATATAAGAAACCGCGCGCGAGGAACGAAAGACAATATTCTCGACTCATTACGCAAGTTAGTGCCGAAACTCTGTCAGACTCCGCGGTTATACATTCGGTCTTCGAACTTATAACAGTTGTAACAACCGTACCACTGTAAGTCGTCTCGCTTATCCACGGTATACAACATCAGTATGTTATGTGGATTCTGTCTTCATTTTTCTGTTACATTACTAAAAATTTTGAGGGAAAGAGAAAAATGGAATGTTGAAAGAGGATACCAAATATACTTTCATACATGCGTATTGTTAGGTACTTCCGTGAATGCCAGATGAGGAATATCGGATAGCATTCTCATGCGACACTTTAGTTTAGTCTCGTTAGTGATAAACTTTTCTTGGAATAAAAAGGGCGGCACCGAATCGGCGCAACGAGGCTCACGATTGCACACTCTCGTCTCGGCGACCAAACTGTAAAGACGTGCGACTCTTTTTTAAACTATAATTCTAAGTTTTGCACTTGGTGTATTTTTCTTTCTGGATATCCTGAAATAAATCAATGCGTTTAAAAAAAACGAACGCATTTTCACTTCACACGGCAGAACAGTATGAAATAACAATCGTAATGTACTCGTATTCTCAACGATCCTTCAGTTCTTAATGGTTAGCGGGCGAGCTATTTGTTGCTACCCAGCGTTGCCTTCAAATGGACAACCACCAATATGTCGAGCTCCATTCAATTATTTTAACGATTAATATTTGGTTGCGGTGCGACATAATAAAACAATTCATATCGTTATAGACATTCACAACTCGTTGGTATCGCATTAGCAATCGATAATGCATAAAGGGGAGATAATTGTATTAGTAATAATAAATCCTAACACTACTACCCCTCTAAAGTAAATTTTCGCGCAGTTGATAATTAATAATGAATAATTAATTGATAGCATCTGTAACTTCCGTCACTTTTATTTCTTCGTCTTCTGAGCCTTTGGTTAGATGAGGAACGGACGACTACCGTGTACTCTTTATAACCAAAAACTGATTTGATATTCAACCGGATTCTGACATCTGCTCCAGAAAAAAATTACATTTCAAAAACTGAAGAGGTCAGCGGTTTGGTATTTGAAGGTGCTGAATAGGACACTGATTTTTCTCTTTTTGCAAGAGGGACATGGGGTGTTCAACAGTGCAAAGACCTGGTTTACCAATCGATTTTTCTAAAAGGGAGCCATTTGCGAGGAATTTCTATAATTCAAAGTAACAACCGGCAGAATCAAGACTGCAAAAAGTTTAAAGTACTTCTATTCTCACTTGGCCTTATGTATCCTTCTCTCTCCTGTCTTTTATTTATTCAGCATATCATTCCTGTGCAAAAGGTGTACAGTTTCAGCTTCTGTTGCGTCGCGAAATCGAAAAGTTGCTTTCGTATGCGTTTCGATCGCGGAAGCTTGATCGATAGTTTAAATAAGTCCAATGGGTTTGAATTAAATATATTTAAACTGAGTTTATTATTCCTGTATAAATGAATTCAAGAAAGTTGTGAATAAATGGACAGAGTAACGTTGTAACTTGGCTTGTTAGGCAAAAGTTGGGGAACGTACTTTTCTGTCAAACGTGGAAAACATTTGGCTTGCACTCGTCTCGTCTGGCCTCTTGTTTCCACATTTGATAATCCAACTGAAAAGTTATTTTCGCGACGATACAGCGCGACACCTTCCTGTACTTAATACCCGTACCGTCTCAAAGTGTTTGTTCCAAACTGTTTTCACGCGCAGTTAGAGGTAACTCTCACAATGTGTAATCATTACTGCAATCTTGATATCAGAGAGTTTTATTTTCCCACGTATTTACAAAGTGTGCGGTGACGGGAGGATGTTAAATAAATCTTCTTAAGAGAAATGAAACCCTTAACCACTTAACGCTCAGGTTTTTTTCGTATCGACCGTCCAAAAACGCACAAGTTTTTTTTTGCCTAAATGCTTATCTTGTGCATATTATAAAATGTTTTTTGTACTCCTAGTGGCGAACGAATTATTTTTTTTCGGAAAAATAACAAGTTTTTCATCATACTTGTTTATCTAAGGGAAATCCTTCTATAACTTATATAACCAAATAACATTAACAGCAACAATTAATTATAACAAGCAGAACACAAAAGTAATAATATAAGAAATAAACACACTATAAACTAAAAATCGTAAGACGAAAAAGATATTACAAGGATGACGTATACTGCACACTGATCGCTCAAAGACTGAAGAAACAGACAAAAGGTAACGGCAGAAGACGGAGTGATTATCTGTATTTGTTCCTCCAATATACAATGTATAAAGTTTTTGGAAATGTATACATTTCAGTGTAAGATGTCAAAGAACTGAGTTCTAAAATATCAGCGGCTAAGATAAACAAACCGCAGAGTGGTGGCCGTATCAGCTATGCCCGTGAACGTCACGGGCATGCACAAATTCGACCGTTTGGCGTGCCCGTGAACGTCACGGGCATGAGCGTTAAGTGGTTAATATCGTTATACGTAAAGCTATCCCGTATCGGCATCAGCGGGGAACCTCACTTTTTCGTTCTTTCTTAAAGAAAATATCGTGCACCGTCGTCAAGACAGTCGAAGCGCAGGAGTTCGTTGGTTTCACATTTGGCAGTATCATATAAAATGTAAATACGCCTCTACAAAAGAGTAAATGTTGGTATTAGCAAATACGGTATATGTAGGGAAAAATTAACTCACGGGAGGTAACAGAGATAGCAATTAAGATCTAAATATTCAATTATCTACGAAATAACTCAGCCATTTCGTTTATGCCAAAATGCTGTGTTACTATCTTTGTATCCAGTTAAGCGACTTAAATTTACGATCTTGCATTTTCTTTTCGATGATTGCCTAATGTAATACACGATATCATTAATTCGATCCAACACTAAATAAGGACCTCTCCAATTCCTTAGTAACTTCGGACGTTTTCCTTTAGTTTTCTGAGGATGGTACAGTCAAATTATCTTTCATTAAAAGCTATTGAATTAGCCTCGGCATCATAACGTGTTCGTTGATTGTTGTTGATGCCGATGCCTGCTGGTTCAGGAAGTCTCCGAAATCGAAAGATTGTGTCTGATTGTTGTGACGTCTTTCTGATTAATCGGAGGCGTCGATCTCCCGTGCGTGGAAATTTGTTGAGATCGCGATTGTAAGTAATTTTGTAAGAATATATAGATTTATTTAGTAGTAAAGGGTAAAATAATACTGGGTAAAAAGAAAATATTGTAACGGCGCTTCATAATTAAATAATCAGCTATTATAAAATAATGTCTCTAATTTAATCAATCCGAACTTCTTGCACAAAGACAACTCAATATACAATATTAAATCAATATCTAAACATTTGAACATTCTCGTAATCGATATTAAATATATAGGGGAGACAATTTCGTTACGATAATTCGTAACAATAACAACGTCGATTCTCGATGATGAACCATTGCTTTCTTATCCCAAACGAATTCTTTGATTTCAACTTCACTTGTGTGGGGGACGTGGTAGGATTAATAATTACTTTTCATATAGAAAAAACATAAACCTTTAATATTAACAACACTTCTGATGGCGGTCGGTGGAGAACTGACCATTTCTCATTTTTTAAAAACAACCGTCGTCAGGGCGATCGGGCGCAGACGATCGCTGACGCGCGTAATTATACAAGAAATAGCGCGCGAAGTACATAAAATGCGCCAACGCGCTCGCGCTCTTACACTTGAGATGTTTCCGCTAGAAGAACTAAAAATCAGAGCACCAACTAGTCTGCAATGACTAATTTCTACTCTGATGAGTTCGACTTCCTACACCATGGAAGGGAAGGGGCTTCACCCAGAGGCAAACCATCCCGCCTTTGCGCTATATTTACAGATGTACACCAAAAAATGAATTAATCATTCGCACATTTTCACATGTATTACTCAACGCTGAAGTATACTAGAAAAACTATAGCTTATAATATAATACTTTGCTCTAATCGTGCAAGCCAATTGACGTGCACTACCTTGGTTTGTGGTTATGAAGAACAAGCCATACGATATATTATACCTAATCATTGAGACTGGTTCTACCAAAACTAACCACGATGGTGGCATCGTTATTGAAGAATATTACGTATAATGAACGTGTTGACGCCTCCTTATAACGGTAATGAGGGACACACGTACATTCTCCTCTATTAAATTAATAAGAGTAAGGCTGATTAAATCTTGCTTTCGCTTCAGCGGCATTCACGTTTTCGTCCGTCCATCCAGTTTCTCTTCCTCTCCCGAGATGCAACGGAACTCGAAGGTTACGTTACGTTAAAACAATCGAAGGCGTATAACGTGTCACTTCGTGCTGCGAATATCGCTAGACCAGTAAGAACAATGGAATCTATTTACCCCACTCCTTTTGATTGACTGCCACTAACTGAGTGAAATTGCAATCGTCCGTTCTTCTAATCCCTTAAATCTTCCTCGTTTCCTTGAAGAAAGCGGATTCGTATCTCTCCGACCCTGAACAGAGTGCAATTCTAAGGGAAACGTATATAAGCTTGTCATTTGAGTATGGGTCCAAGATACTTGGCTGGTAATAAAATGGGATGTTTTTCATCAAATGGAATGTCTAGGTGCGCAAGTCGTCTACCGACGCGCAATAAACCGTCTAAACCGGGAAGTGAATTTAATGAAAGTAAGCGAATCTTCAGCCTAATTGAAGTTCGATCGTTGGCATAAATGACTAGTTCAGCGGAAAGAATCTTTATTAAGCGTACTGTGGCCTCTTGAATCTTTCTGATGGACAGCTGTTCGCGAATTTTGGAGTCTTTGAATGAGATTCGGCTCCAATATAGGCAATAACGGAATACGTGTTTCAATGTTATAAATGATGGACATTTGTGAACAATACTAATTTCCGCTACCTTGGTGGTGAAGGTAAAAAGCGGCCGTGATTTAGGTACGTCCGTGAGTGTGAACAATGTTAAAAAAGGCCATTGGTGTTCGTCTGGGCGTAACCAGCGAGGTTCCTGCGATCAAAGTTGAAAGCTTTGGGCACGCAAAATCCTTCTGGGAATATTAAATGAACTGGTCACTTTTATAGAAAAGTTACAACATTTTATTTAAAGTACAGTTGACCAGGACTATCGACCGAAGAATTTTCATTTATTGTTTAGGTGGTACTTTGGTTCGATTTAATAGAATTTTATTAAAAAAATAACAATAAGATAACATAACGGTTGATTTTCACAATTCTTACACGATTTTTCTCACAATTCTCTCACAATTCTCCTTGTCACCTTCCTCGCTCTTTACATACCGTTTTCTTTACCGTTTCCTGGTTTTCGCTCTCGTCTTTTAGAAAAATCGGCGATCGCGTCGCTGCCGCGATCCGCTCGGTTTTCGATGCGCGCGGCCCTACATTTATGAACAATTAATGTGTTCTGTACTCCAGTAACATTCATTCTGCTGGGTGTTGCGTAACAATATACATATTGTTACGGCTGCCAGAGGCGTCACGACTCTCCTACAGTATTTATCCCTCTACGTGGCGGATAACGAGCGGGATTGGGATGAGTGGATTCCGCTATTCCTCCTGGCGCACCGTTCTTCTCGGCATGAGACGACGCAGCATACACCGGCTACGTTATTGATGGGACACGATCTACGTCTTCCCCTTGATCTTTTGAGAGGATCAACTCCCGGTACTTCAGAGGAGAATACCTTTGTCGGGGAGAATCTGTCGAAAGACGGGGGAGGACGAGTCTGGGTTCTACTAAGCATCGCGGGGGTTACCGACATCGACTCCACGGCTTCAATCTCCAGGGCCCTAACTACCGCGGCCCTCAGATTATTGAAACTACCAAGTCGCAAAATCTTCTTCATCTCCTCGTTGGTCAGGGAGGCAATAAACTGCGAAGCTGCCAACCAGTCCCGCGTTTCTGCAGGACAGTCGCCGAACGCGGCCAGGGCCAACCGCTCTACCTCCGTGGCCAACTGAGAGATCGTTTGCCCCTTCTGCTGTCGACAAGCCTCGAAGAGCGAATAATTTAAGTTCGAAAGGTTGTGAGCTCCATATCGAGGTTGAAGGGCCGAAACCAAAGGTTCATAGTCCAGCCGGCCCGCAACAGAAAGGGGTACCAATACACTCCGTGCCGGTCCCTCCAATGAAGCCACCAAGGCAAGCGCCCTCCTCGAAGGATCCCAACGATTGGCGGAAGCCACAGCTTCAAACAGTATTTTGTATTCCTCCCAGGAGGAATTTCCCGCAAACACTGGGGGCTTCAATGCATACCCCAACTCGGAACGCGGAGGGACCGTCAGGGGGACTGCCTGAGGAGCAAGAGGAGCCGCGATCCTTGAATCCCCCATAGGAATCGGATCACGACTCCCCGAAGAATTCAACGGGGCCGAGCCGGCCGTACGCTGGCCGAACTCGGCGGTGAGCGCTCGGAGTTGGGCCTCGAGCGCTCGAAACCCTCTCTTCCAGGGCAGCTTTCTCAGCCGCCCAGGCTGCCGCTTATTCATTCTGCCTCTGCAGCTGTGCGGTCATCATCTCGATTATTGTGTCCATTCGACTTGATTCCTCTGCCGCCGAGACGATCGCAGTTCGCTCGCGATCTACCCAAGCTCCCGACGCGGATGCACTCGCGTCGCGCTCAGAAGTGGATATCTCACTTCTGACACCAATGTTACGGCTGCCAGAGGCGTCACGATTCGCGGTTTTACGCGGCATAATCTTTATTTACAAAGGCACTATTTTGTATTATATCACAATCGAGATCCACTCGCTACGGAGATCCGGTAACGACGACTGCTTCGTTACATCCGGTCTCCAGGACGACGACAGAATCGATCTTCCGATTCGATCGTTGACAGGTTCGAGGGGCAACTTCGACCGGTATCACTTCAGGTCGCGTAACAATATATATATATATATCGAATTTTTTCCCGGCAGAAGACTTCGGAAAGGGACCAATAAACCCAGAGCAATCCTCTAAAATGAAGATCCAACATTATGAATCTTCAAGGACCTTTTCCCCTTCTTCTTAGGATCCTTTTTCGCTGAAGAGCGAACGCTCCGTTGACATCAATTTTCCATATCTGTACGGTGATCCAGCCAAAAGATCCTTTCCCACACCTTAGTACGTGTTTTACGGATTCCACAATGTCTTCCGGTTGCTATCACATCGTGACACTGTGTTAAGACCTCTTCCACTTTGGTTTTCGCAACAATCAACAACAGCAACTTAATTCTTCAAATTCTTCTCCGGTCACAGATTGTCATTGCCGAAACAGTAATCCTTCCAGGAATTCCAAAGAATTCGATATCCTCCATAGATATTTCGTAATTGGCTGAAGAGTAGGCATTTATTCCTGGGAACGTGATGGGTTAATATTGTTACGAGTCGACCGCGCACGCATTATCCTTTCGGACATAATTAAATAGAACACAATTTTATAAAAAAAACTGAGAACGTTTTATTTAAAGAAACACGTCCGTCAACGAGGATCACCGCCCGTAGAATCTCAACTCTTTATGTATTGTATTACAAACAATTGTCAAGTCTCGTTACCCAGTAAGATTTAATCTCCTGGGTGCTTCGTAACACTATCCCCCCTCTCGAATAAGCGATCGTCTCGAACGCAGCTTCCTCTTCAAAACTTAAATCAGACAGGTGTCTTCTTACATTGATCCAATTCATAAAAAGGGGATAAAATTTTTCACCTGTGTTTTGAGTAGGAACATTGGGGTACTAAAACGGGGTCTAACTCAAATCATTTTCGTTCTAGTATTCACTCTTCGTCCCAAGGGAAAACCACGTCAAAAACCTTGGGAAGGACGATGGTATTCTACAGTACTTGTTCTGTGATAACTCTTGCCAATTTTATATAGTGACCTTGTCTTGCCATTTTTCTCAGAATTCCTCTGTTCTTCCTTTCCTTCAGTAGTTCTTCTGTCTTGCTTTTCTTTTCTGCTTGAGTCTTATACCTAACCGTGTGAATGCGAAAATGAAAATAATAACGACTCAATCAAACCTTTTAATGTCAACGCGGAAAGGAACAAGTTCTGCATTGCGAAGAACAATCCTTTCTTACCTTGCTGACCAACTCGTCTCTGAAGGCACGCCTTCCCTCTTCCCCCTTCTTTAAAAGAGGAAACATGACCACTTCAGATTGAGTGTCTAAGGTGGTGAGATACAACCCCTAAAGTTCCCCTTAGGTACAGCACAGTCCGCAAAAGCTAAAACTCCTGACCCTTTTGCTCGAATATCTGTTAGAAACCTGAAGGCGCACCTTCCCGGAAAAATATGACTTCTTCAGGCCGATAGTCGAAGAAGGAGAATCCTCCCTAAACAAACTGACTAAAACTACATCCAAATTATGAATGCAAATGATTGTGTAAGAACTATCCTGTAATTGCCTTCGGCTTCTTGGAATTTCAATAGAAGCTGCTTAAATCGTTGTTTATCTTCATTTTGAAGATATACAGAACTCCTCTTGAATAATTCCTGTAGTGTATCTGTTACGAACACAACCAACCTCGGCGCGGTCTCCTTTGCGGACCCCTTACCGAGGGTCAGGCCGTGCAAGGTGTTTCCGGTCGCCCCCTTGAGCGGAGGAGTCGATGCTTTCCCCTACCCCGAATTTCTCCTGCGACGCGATTGGAGAATGGAGTTCGGGTGGGGGGAATCGGCACCTCAAACTTACTATACAGCACGATAGTTTTAAGCTAGCTTTTAGTGATTAGGGTAGTCACCGACGTCATCGGATCAACATATCGAAACGTAGCCAAGCTTGTTAAACCTCTCAAAGTTTAATAAACGTTACCAAGAACAACTCCGGTCTGCTAATACACACTGCAACAACTCTCTCTCTTAATTACTTGGCGAAGATTAATTTTTACGTCAAGACGACGCAACTAATTCACGGTTGCGCCAAACAGTATCTGAGAGTTTATTAGGGAATTGCAAAGACTTAATTTCTTCTGAAACATTAGTTGAAGATTCTTCAAAAGGTGTTGTTGGCTGTCGTCGTATGGTAATCGGGACTTGATTCTTCAAAACGAGGATGTTCTCATTTAAATTTATCGACTCAGTTATTCTACTAAGGAAATTCAATGCTAGGATACAGTTGTCGGTAATTTTTGCCAGAAGAACTTCATGAAGAAAAGACATATTTCCAATTTTTAAAAGACATATTTAATTTCCAACGATCGAGCAAAGTAGCCGTGTCCCATGACGGTGCGAAGATTGCAGGTAATATCTGGAACAGAAATAACGCTTCCTACACCCCCGGATCACTCCTAACCTCATCCGCTCGAACAAGAGTAACGGCAGAACCAGTATCAATTAACATGTTACCTAATTTTCTGTCTATAGAACCGTCAATACAAAGACCGTTATCATGATTTTCATTTTTAACGGATCTAACTATCTTTTCGGTATCTGTTACGTCGTAGGTGAGGGCAGATTATTTGCGTTCCCTCACCGGAGTCGCTTGATCGCTCGTTTGCGGCGATCAGCTGTGCCTCCTAAACGTGAGATCGGCGTTACCGCGAATTTGTTTCATGTGCGACAAATCACGGTCTCCGCACGATTCCCGGAATATGATTAAATACTCCGAGTCAGGTTAATTTTATGCGTTTTACTGAGTGCGTCGTAATAACGTGTATCGTGTCTTGTATGTTTCTGCCTTCTGCTGTCTTCTTCTCGGCACTCTGCCTCGGCGGAGGGATGGGAGTCGAGGTCAGTGGTGGGGACGTTGGGGAACTGGGCTCGGTGTCAATGTTTTTAGGATTGAGGAAATGAAGAGTGACAGGAGTTCAGGAGAGGTGATGTAAGAGGTGATTAGCTTCGGAAGGCAATGATCGGGACAAGTACAGAGTCGTAACAGTATCCTTTAATTCTGATGCACAAAATAAAGGTTTAATCAACTTTTTGCAAGAATTAAAACATGTAGAAATTAAAAAGATAATCAACATTACGAGAGTTGCAAATGAATCAATTGTCGATAAATCAGAATTATTTTGAACTCGTATAACTGATTCATAAACTTTAAACTTGTTAACATTTTTTTATTCAAGGAGGAATTCTTAATTCAGGCTAAATTTTTCTCCCTTTATTTAACCCTTTTTCTTTTCCCGCCTGATTCTCTTTGCAATGATATTGATCATGACCAAACTTTCCACATTTACAAAATTTTAAAGATTGATTATCATATACTATTACGCGATTTGTTAAATGCAACTCAATTTGAAACTACTTCACGATTCGGTTTTGGTTCAAACTTCCTATTGAATGTTTGACACCTGTCATTAATAAAAGGTTTATTATTAACTTCACGACGATGTCTACTAAAGTTATTAATAACTTGAATTTCTAATGCTTTTGAAACGGTTTCGTGCAAATTAGCTGTACCCGCCACACGAAACTGTTTTTGTAATTCAATATCTTTTAATGCGTTAATAAATTGGGAAGATGCTAAGCGATTTTTAATTGTTGACGGACAATCAAGAAAAGTTAGATTTGCTAACCTTTCAATTTCGTTTGCTAAAGCTGGTAAATCTTGATCATGTTTTTGATAATAATTTTGAAATTGTACATAATGTAAATTAACATCGCGTTTTTTCCTAAATCGCAACTATAATGATGCGTATAATTAATTTTAGCCAAAACATTAAATTGTGCAACAAATTCACACCACTTTGTCCCATCAAATTTTCGTGGTTTTAATTTATATCCCAACAAAGAAACCGAGGAATTCTGAGGGGTCAAAGCAGCAACCAAAGTTTGGGAATTTTCGACACTTATCGAACCCTGCTGTCCAGATATTCTATTATCATTATCAACACTTCTATTCTGTGAGATTGAAATTTGTGATTCTACATTGGAAAATCTAGCCTGATTTCGGCGTTCCATTTCCTGTATTTCCTCAGATAAATCACGATTCCGTCGGTCGTTCTCCTCAAATTTACTCATCAATTCTGTTTTAAAATCTTCTTGTTGTGTTCTCATTCTTTCCTCCATCCTAAGGAACATTCCCTCGATGGCCATGAAAGAATTAATCTGTCCAGGATCTTCTCGCGCTGGTCGCCCCCGTCTTGCACCATTTCTCGACGCGGAAACATTCCCGTCTCGAACAGAAGTGGACATCCCACTTCTGACACCATTGTTACGTGTCGACCGCGCACGCGGTATATCCTTTCGGACATAATTAAATAGAACACAATTTTATAGGAAAACTGAGAACGTTTACTTAAAGAAACACGTCCGTCGAAGGCCGAATTAAAAGTTAATTTGTGAGAGAACGGTTCGTTTCTGACCCATGGTTCCTCTCAGACATTTTACCTACGTAACAAAACGAATACGATGAGCCAATAAAAAAATTTGCTACCCTTTCCCGAATTTTGCGGCCGGTTTTTTTCGCAAATTTCCGTCGATCCAGAGGTGTCGAACAACCCCTTAAAACCATTAATTTGTTTACACCCTGTACGGTGATCCAGCCAAAAGAAACCTTGCCGCACCTTGGCAAGTGTTTTGCGGAGTCCAAAATGCCCTTCTGTCGGTGCATCGTGACACTGGGTTAAAACTTCCTCCACTTTGATTTTCGGAATAATCAACAACAATGAATCTTCTTCTCCGGTCACGGATTCCCAACATCGGAACAAGAATCCTTTCACGAACCATTTTGTTTATTCCTTCTTATTCAAACGGATAATCCTAATACAGATGTTCCTTTTTCCTACACATTCAACATTCGACAGAATGCTTCGTCGAAATCGATTCCGTTTCTTCATTGTTCCATCCTATTTCGAAAATTTCTCGATCAGTGTCAATCCATGTTTTGAAATTCGTCACCTTCTCCATCTTCTTAGACATTGATTCCACAGCTTCGATCTCCAAAGCCTTGACCACAGAGGCCTTAAAGGTATCGAATCCGCCCAATCTGAGAGTTCGTTTCGTTTCGTTTCCTCGTCAGCTAAAGCGGAAACAAATTGGGAGGCAGCTAATTTATCTCGCATATAGCCAGGACAATCGCAAAATGTTGTTTGGACTAATTTTTCTATTTCTACAGCTAAATCAGAAATACTCTGATCTTTCCTTTGTTTATAATTTTGGAAAATTACGTAATTAAAATTTGACAAATTCTGAGTTCCGTATCTAAACTCTAACGCCGAAACTAGAGTATTCCAGTCATTATGTATCTCTGGAGAAACCGAAATTAGAATACTTCGTGCCGAGCCTCCTAAGGATGAAACTAAGGCCAAGGCCTTCTTGGATTCATCCCAACCATTTATTTTAGCTATGGACTCAAACTGAATTCTATATTCTTCCCAAGTACTTTTACCGTCATACTTAGGAGGTTCGACTGCATAGCCCAAATCATCAGTACCGACAGCATGAGACATATCAGGGAACATGAGCCGAGAGGAGTCATTATTAACAGCATTATTTACAGCAGGCTCAGGCTCCCTTGCTTGGACACTTAAATTATTTCTATCGCTAAAAGAAGCAATAAACTGGGACACTAGCACCTGACATTGTGCCATCATAGCTTCCAACCGACGATCGAGGACAGCCTCCTTCTGGGACAAGAGAATCCTTTCGGCAACCTCACGCTACCCTCAATCGATCCTCTCCTGCTCTCATCTCTCCACGAAGGCTCGTCGCTCCTCTTGCAATCGTTCTACCAAATTCCTTTGTAGACTCGCGAATAATTCCTCCGTCGTGTGCCTATCTTCCCCAGAAGTAGCTCGCTTTTTCTTTCTGTCAATCCCACTTCTGATACCAATGTTGCGCCGGGAAGAATCGCCACACGGCATAATTTATTAACAAAGGATTTATGTTCTACAATATACAGTTAAACTAAGGATTCCAGCTACTTCTTGGCGCCGCAGTCACTACCCGACTCCCATCTTGAACTATCTTGTTTAAACTGTTGTCCTTGATACGACCTTCAACTCTCGACTATCGATGTCTCGTCGAATACATTCTCTAACCGATTATATTGCCGAAGACAGCTTCGCTTCTTCGTAGCAATATATATAATATGAATCTCAACTCGAGATGTTCTGTATAAATAAGAGTCAGTCGAAGACACTGGCTTTCACGTTCACTGTGACAAGTATGCCCCACGATACAATGAACACAGTATATGTACATGATATTCAGTCGCCGATAATTTGTAACAAATGTTTCATTCTACTATGACAATCCCAAATTGCTTGAATGGAAAGAATAGTGCGTGTGTGAGGGGGGGGGGGGGGGGGCATACATTCCATGCTGCACGGAATATTAATGCTCCTTAGATAATATTCTAAATGCATTTTTTAATATTTCCACCTCGAAATAAAATTTTTGGGAAAGATGACTATGTGCGAAGAACGCAGGATTATTTTATATTGATCGGCCTCAGTACAAATTAATGATACACAGCCTGATTTTGTTTGTCTCCAAATAATTGTGACGAGCTTTGATAAACTTATGTTTATTAACACTTATAAACAAGTCAACAATTATTTATACGACGCTAAAACTTGAATATTTAGAAATCTAAACTTAGCAAATATAACAATTCTCGAGCGAGAGTAAATGAAAGGACCTTGATTGAGAGTAAATGAAAGCTTGACCCTGATTATTTAATTGAATGTCGAACGATCGATCAAGAGTTAAGGAGATATTGATCTGATTTGTGATACACTTTTTTCAATATTCGCCTTACAATTAGTTATGAAGGTAGATGAACTTTATCTAGGCTTCGATATAAAGCGAAACCGATTGAGGCATTCGTTCGCTTTTGAGATATCGGAAGTTTTCACTATACCCAGTGCAATATAGGTCGACCACTTCGGCTTACAACGTCGAATGAGTTTTCGCAAGTTTCAGTAAGCAGTGGCTTAACCACTTCGCTTCATGTGCTGAATACAAAAGGTTTCAAGAGCGAACATTTTGGGAGACAATATTCTTCCATTTGCAATCTATAATGGAAAAAAGCATAGGCGGTCTGCTTTTAAAAGACTATGATTGAAAAAGATTTATTTTTTGCAAGAAAATAAATTAGTGATGTATACATGTATGCACAGTAGAACGAATGTTGTTTCGTAATTTGATATCGGCTGCTATATATAGTTATTTCTATAATAGAATTATTTCTATATATTGCTATATATATTTTTAATATATAGTTATAATAAAATTTGACTTGCGGTATTCTTATTATTTCTACCCTTTTCTTTTATCTATCATTTCATTCGTATATATCTTTAAGTGAATCATATTTGCCTCAATAGCTCCACCTTTTTTTGTGAATTCTTTAACTTTTTCTATCATGTCAAAATTGGATACTGTTATTTGTATATTTCGTAATATTTGATACTCGAATATGTCATATTCGTATATCTTACATTCTCCTATTAGATGCCGCACTGCAAAGGGAATCTAATATCTAGCAGTTAAATTTGTGTGTCCTATTCTTATGTTAATCTTGTTGATACCACTTTTTCCTTCCTACTAACGATAAGCCAATTGTTAAAGCGGTTTTGCCACGTTTTCATCTACGTCTTGATTTGACAAGGTCCTGTTGTCGTAAATATCGTCCTAGAAAAGCTTCTCATTAACACTCATTCCAATGCTAGGAGGCCCTTTTCCGGTCCCAACCGTCTTTCCCAAGGACCACTACATAATAATAAATCTATCCACGTCCTTATCTTTATCTCCCGAATTCCATCTATCTTATTATTCTAATTCGCTTTCCATGTTACAAAGCGGATGGACCTTTTCTCCTATCAACAACCGCCGAACGCTGGATCACTATCGAAAGGGTTCTAGCTAATTTCCCTCTCCGACTGTCCACCTCTAGCTTTTCCTCCCTCAAAACCATCCCTACTCCCACTGTTAATACTAATATAAAAAGAGGACTTTTTGGAGGAACGACATAGTAATAACACGATTCGTCCTGCCGTCACTCTACACGTTTGTAACTTGCATCATCATATTCTAATACTTTACTGTTTTTTTTTAATAAAATATACACACTCAAATCGTCTTGTGCGGTTCGACGACACTGTATTAGAAATGTTACAGCCTACCCACCATAGTTTATAAATCCTTTGTTTATTTACTTTTGTAGCGGTACGCTCTCTCGCTCGCCGCTAGGGATCTATCGGCCGCCATTACTCCTACGTCTCTAGTTTAAGGATCGGCCGCTAGACTGTGTCTCCTTCGATGGGATATTCTCGCTGCTACACCATCGGCAATCGGTGTCTATATATACCAACCACCGACAGACACCGACGTCCCATCCGGGACACAGCGTCTAGGGCAGGGCCTGTTCGGTCAGCCCTACTTGACGAGTCCACGAATAGACCCAGGACGAAACGCAGCGCGCTAACTACCATTTCACCCTTTCCTAGGAACAGAAGGATTCTCCGCCGAATCGGCCGCAGCCGAGGCACCGAACTCAGCCGGTGCCCTCTCAATTGGGTGTGGGATGGGCCCAGTCAGGAACTGCGGCCGGCTCGAGCCACGACGGCTCCTTCACTTTTTTCTCTCCATCGTTCTATGAATTTGTAGTCTATACAAAGGACTTGTAAGTTAAGACTCAGTCTTCACAGTCGACCACTAGGCAACTTTCGTCCACTAATTTTTATTTGTTATTATCCGTCGGTTTATCCTTAAAATAGGACTCAAGTTTTGATCCATAAATAGGTACGTGCGACTTCATCGAGACAAAGGAACAGCGACTATTTAAGCCACCGAAAAAACTGTGACAATTGTCATTCGTTTCTAACAAAAAGATCTGTACTGTAAGACGTTAAACTGTCCGCCGATTTAACACTTTACCGACTGGTAGTCGATTAATCGACTTTTCAGGCCCAACACTTTTGGGCTTTTAACTTATTAATTGGTCGCTACGGCAATTAATAAATTATTATTTTTCATTGCGGTTAACTATGCCAAAGACTCAGTGAAGAAACTTTGCAATTTTCGAAGAGATATCAGTATCAGGGAAATATTTGCGTGCAAGTGACCGATCACAAGTGGGTAGGATGTTAAAAAGTACCGGTCGGTAAAGTGTTAAAATAAAAACTGCAAAATCCTCAAGAGTCACTTCGCACAGGCTCTTTGCAGTGCAGAGGAGTGTCACATAAACAGTTTATATTGCTACAAGGAAAGGATCCCAAGTGGGAATGACGGATTTCAATGAAACATTCTGCGTATGTAGAGTGATCCAATACCAGAATAACGGTATGCATACCTACTTCGTGTCCAATCGCTCTTTAGGGACATAAAATTTACCCTCAAAGTAAAACTGACACTCACTTCTTCGCATATACATTCGCCGCAGAAAGTATGTTGACATTGTGTAAAATGGTCTGTTTTGGGCTTTCCGTCTTTTGTTTGTCAATACAACAATGTTTTCGTTTCTCAGAATACTGTATTAGTAATTCTTTGACTGGTAAAGTCAGTCGAGATTTGTCCGTAAAACGATTCACAGGTGCTTATAGAGAGAACGTTATTTAGTGCCGTTCGGAAAGTAAATTGACAAGTACGTATTTTATTATAATTTACTGAAATTTAAACTTGTAGGTCGTGTTTTTTGTGCCTAATGACATCAGTTTTATAGTTTTATAATGGTACATGAATTTTATATTTACTTTGTCATTGTATTTGTATTTAAAATTTTAGAATGCCTAAAACTCGTGACCTTACACCTACCGAGAGATCACAAATATTTAATAGGATACAAACTTTTTAGGATATCGAGCAATTTTGGGTGTTTAGAAAACAACGTGGATAGGATGGGTGTTTTTGGGCCAGGTAGGATACTACCTGGTAAAGTCGAGTACGAGCTACTGTTATGTAGAATCCGTAAAATGATCCCTCTTGAAGGTAGAGCAGTCTTGTGAAATTTGTTTTTGGTTAACTACGCGTCGGAGCTAGTTGGACCGTTATTTAGTGAGATTACTTTTTTACGAGAAAAGAGAACTATTAGGGGATTTATATAACACCGCATGTAGGCTATTCCATGCGAAAAAAATACATTTTTACCTGCCATCTCCGTCGACTACGACGAGCCTAATGCTCACGTGTGTACCAAGGGATAAGATGGCCTTCATGCTCGTAGCATAAAGTACTATAACGACTTTTGAGATTTTTCTTGCTAAAGGACAATAGTTAACGGGTGAAAGGATGACAAGCTCGTTAATCTTGGGGGCTACGGCTTTCCGGACATGCAAAGTCAATTTTTAACATAAAAATCCGCGGAACAATGGTGTTGCGCGTCAAATGTGGGGCCAGACCTCGGCTGGGACAGTTCAGGGTGTAAAGCCAAACCCTCGCTTGGCTGCCGCGAGGTGCACGAAACGACTACGCTCCCCTCGATTATTGTTACAGATTAACGTCGCGAGGTTTTTTCGCGATGGAGTGGAAGGAACTTGATTTGTGAATCACTCCGAATTTTGTTGTAAAATTTAATAAGTTATTATATGAAAAGATATAACACGAAGAGAAAACTTAACAAAAAAAAACTTAGAACTGAATTCTACAGAATAGTTACGATTATTCGTGAAATAACTAATTGTACATGTTAATTGTTGGGAGACGGAGGAGTGACTTGTTCAGATGTTGCGGAGTGACTAACTCCTCCAAAAATTGGAAGAGTCTTCCTGGAGCGAATGTCTCCCTCCACCGTCTGGTCACGTCCCCAAGAATAAGGCTCGCACGCCAACGGAAATAGTGGTGTGTGTCAACGCCTGAGATAGTTTCTCACTATTTCCGGAGTTTGCGAATACCCTAGGGGAATGTCCTTGGACAACTCTTAGACGGTTGGAGGGGACAGTGGTCGAGTCCGCGCGGAGTGCGGGACTCGGAGTTACGGAACGAGGGTGTTGAGGCCGGAGACTCGCCGGAGCAGGTGAAGTTTTATGGTGCGGCTATTATCTATCGAGGCGCGGAGGAGTGAGCCAAGGTGGCGAACGTCTGGTGCGCACGTGGGCACCGGGATGGTACAGGTAGCCCTCAAAAATAACATTGCTGCTCGCACCATATGCCCATTGTCTGTACGAAAAGACATCTGCATGCCAGGGAAACACTTGAGCATCTGGAAAGGGACCTTGAAGCCCTTTCCTGAGCGAATTATGATAAAGTAAGGTTGACCTTCCGTCAACCCAGGATGTTACGGTTTTCCGGACAAGCAGCGCCGATTTAAAAAAAAAAAATCCGCGAGACAATGAACCGCCTCCGCGCGACCCTCGAAAACATTACTACCCGCTTAAGGATAGTAACAAATGGAATGACTGTGTTCGACCCTCATCCTGTGTGAATGTTGGTTATTACTTAGCCAGTACAGTTATTAATTAATTAGTCCGTACAGTCAAGCCAAATTAACAAATAAACTTCGAGTCACACGCATTCATTCCTGTTAATAAAAACAATTGAGGTAAGTTGCCCAATAGCTGGCAGTTTAAGAGAAAGAATTCAAACAATTTAAATAAAAAAATATTTGAAATCAATAAAAGCAGTCGTTAATATTGTTACGAGTCGACCGCGCACGCCTTGTCCTTTCAGACATAATTAATTAAAGAACACAATTAAAAAGTGATAACGTTTATTTAAGAGAACACGTCCGTCTACGAGGACCACCGACCGTAGAATCTCAACTCTTTTTATTTAATAAACAATTGACATGTCTCGTTTCCCAGTAACATTGAATGTACTGGGTGCTTCGTAACATTATCCTCCCTTCCGAATACGCGATCGTCCCGATCGCAACATCCTCTTCAAAAGTTTTAATAGAACAGCTTTCTTCTTTCATGGATGCAATTCATTCAAAGGGGATAGAATTCTTCACCTGTGATTTGAGTAGGAGTATTGATGTACTAAAATGTGGTCTAACTCAAATCACTTTCGTTCTAGTATTCACTCTTCGTCCCAAGGGAAAACCACTTCAAAAACCTTGGGAAGAACGATGGTATACTGCAATACTTATTCCGTGGTAACTCTTGCAATTTTATAGAGTGGCTTTGTCTTTTTGTATTTCCAAAAATTCCTGTTCTTCTTTTCCTTAAATAGTTCTTCTGTGATGATTCCCCTTCCTGTTTGAGTCTATACCTAACCGTGAATGAAAATGAAAATGATATCGACTCAATCAAACCTTTTAATGCCACCGCGGAAAGGAATAAGTCCCGCATTGCGAAGAACAATCCTTTTCTACCTTGCTGACCGACTCGTCTCTGAAGGCATGCCTTCTCTCTCCCCCCTACTATAAAAGAGAAAACATGACTACTTCAGATTGAGTGTCTAAGGTGGTGACATACAACCCCTAAAGTTCTCCTTAGGTACAGTACAGTCCGCAAAAGCTAAGACTCCTGACCCTTTTGCTCCGACATCTGTTAGAAACCTGAAGGCATACCTTCCCGGGAAAATACGACTTCTTCAGGCCGATAGTCGAAGAAGGAGAATCCTCCCTAAACAAACTAACTAAAACAACATCCAAATTATGAAGGCAAATGATTGTGTAAAAACTATCTTGAAGTTGTCGTCGGCTTCGAAATTCCTCTGTAACGTTCGAGCCGATTGACGTGGACTACCTTGAACTTGCCATGTGAAGACTTCCGAATCCTGTATATTACTTCGTTAATCTTCTCGATGACATGATATGGACCTTCCCAGGAAGGAAGTAATTTACTGCATTTTCCTTTTATTCGTCGTGGATGATATAGCCACACAAAGTCTCCTTTTTTAAAAGAAAGTCCATTATTCTTGCTATCGAATCTTCCTTTAATTCTGAGGGAAGTGGCCGACATTCTTTTACGAGCTACCACATAAAGAGAATATAATTCATCTTGCAGTTTCTGTGAGTAATCCAAAATACTGTTTCTTTCCAAATCCGGTCCTCTTCCTCGAATCAAGTCCACAGGCAGGCACAATTCTCTACCATACAACATTTTTGAAGGTGTTTGCTTAATAATTTCATGTTCAGAGGAGCGATAAGACAATAAGAATAAAGGAATCCACGTATCCCAATCTCGTTGATGTTTTGAAACGAATTTAGCTAAATATTGAATAATAGTGCGATTCAATCTCTCTACTAATCCATCTGATTGCGGATGAAGAGGTGTAGTTCTCGTCTTCTTTATCCCCATTATTTTCATTGTTTCTTGAAAAAGTGAAGATTCAAAACATCGTCCCTGATCTGAGTGAATTTCTTTCGGAATTCCATGCCTACTAACAACATGAGATACAAAAACTTCGGCTACTGTTTTTGCTTTATGATTTGGTACCGGAATAACTTCTGGCCATTTAGTAAAATAATCGGAGATGACAACCAAAAATCGATTTCCCAGTAAAGATTTTGGCAATGGGCCTAGAATATCGATTGCTACTCGCTCAAAAGGAACTCCTGTATTGTAAATTTGTAATTTTCCTCTTCCATTGTTACGAGTCGACCGCGCACGCCTTGTCCTTTCAGACATAATTAATTAAAGAACACAATTAAAAAGTGATAACGTTTATTTAAGAGAACACGTCCGTCTACGAGGACCACCGACCGTAGAATCTCAACTCTTTTTATTTAATAAACAATTGACATGTCTCGTTTCCCAGTAACATTGAATGTACTGGGTGCTTCGTAACAATATTTTGTCAAGATTGATTGATCCTTTATCTTTAAATTGACGTAACCAAAAGCTATTTAAATTTTGTTAATGTTAAGAAAATTAAATAATTTAGGGTTATGGTAATGTCACCAATAACTGACATGGCCGAAATGTAGTGTATCCAATATCTGGCATCTAGATCCTCCAATAGCTGATACTTTTATAAATGTAGGCAGAGATTATTCATTTAAATAACAAAATTTATTTCCACAATAAAATAACAGACTATAACGTTAATTTATTCAAAATACATTTAAATTTGAACTT
Source organism: Cerceris rybyensis (assembly GCA_910591515.1). NCBI lineage: Eukaryota > Metazoa > Arthropoda > Insecta > Hymenoptera > Crabronidae > Cerceris > Cerceris rybyensis. The sequence continues at coordinate 23,237,008 of OU342790.1, forward strand.
AATGTTCCTCAGATGATGTAGAAGTATCACTTCTTCACCTCCACCTATAGCGTCTAAAGGCTTTTTCAAGTCTTCTACCGCATATCTCATAGTTTTCTTTGCTTTTGATGCCATTCTGTATTCAAAATCAAAAATCGAAATTTGTTCAAATGTACCAATATCTGACACTACCCAGCAACTGACACCGCCTGTCAGCTATTGGAAGTTGCAGAGATATGGTACGAAAAGTAATGTTTATTGATGAATCCTTTCAAATTAATCTGATTTTAATTTAAAAAAACGTAATGTAAAAATATAACCCTTTCGACCAATATCTGACACGTATGTCAGGGTTATGTTCGTATTCCAGAAACTGACACCCCTGACACTCATCAAATTAGACGGTTTATTTAAAGCTTTCAAAGAAAAAACAGAACTATAATCTTTAATCATAACAAGAAATATACGGTTGCTCTCAAAATAATTTAATAAAATAAATATAGAGCAAAATATCATGACGTGTTTCTTACCTTAAATGATAGAGGAATCAAGCCGCTAATGAAAATTACGTGCCTACTTGTGAAAAACAATTACACAATCTGGATAAGATCACGCATAATGATATTCATAAATCAGAGATGACAGTGATTTAATACACACTTCATTGTACACACAATGACAAACAGGTATTGTTTATAGATTCTTTATTAATTAATTGCAATTTTTTTCCGTAGGACAAAACCAATTTCTTCATCTTCTTCCTGCGCTTTTCGCCAGTCTTCAGCATCCGTGCTTTCGCAGATAGTTCTTAACACAAAATCTGATTTTTCCTCTTTTTCTTCCAAACGGGAGCGTTTCTTACAGTGAACTTCGCACGGTCTTCTTGAAAAGCCGTCAGCCTTTCCGTGCATCTTCCCTTCTCTATGTTTCATCTCAAAGTTGTACTGTTGAAGCCGTTCAATCCAGCAGGCTGTCTGCCCTTCTGGATTCTTGAGAAAAAAAACCCATTTCAAAGCCGTACGGTCAGTCCTTATCAAGAATTTTCGCCCTATAAATAATGGTGAAAATGTTTCATAGACATATACTATGGCTAGTAATTCCTTCCTGATCACGCAATAATTTTTCTCACTTTTTTCAAGTGTTTTTGAGCAATATGCAATGATCCTTTCCGTACCACCCTGAACTTGCAAAAGTACAGGTCCTAACGCAAAGTTGGAGGCATCAGTGTCCAGCATGAAGTCTGCATCGGATAAAAGATACGCTAGGACTTGTGTTTCCGCCAGTTAGCTCTTTAATTGTTAAAAAGCTTCCTGAAAATCCTGCGTTCAACAGAAATCCTGCTTCACTTCAGTTAAGGGATGCAGTGGTTTCGCGATAGCGAAGAAATTCTTCACGAACTTCCCGTAGTAGGTACAAAGTTAAGACGGCGGTAATCTGCACAGAAACGTGTACTGCCGTTTTTCTTCTTCACTAAAGCGATCGGAGATGATCAAGGACTGTGTGATTCTTCGATTACCCTTTGTTTTTCCATCTGGGCTATTAATTCAGCATCCTCTGCTCGACGATGGAAAGACACATGACATGGGGCTTGCTTGATAGATAGATGACCTTCCGTATTAACTCTTAACGGTCCGGAAATCCAGTAAGTAAAAGTACCATGTCGTTTATATGGCGGCATTGGTCCGTTTCATCATGCTATGACCGGATTCCTTCTTTTTATTTATCCTTGATTCCTCAATCACCGCGTTGTCAACTCTTCTTGGAGGAAATGTATTGAAAAACGGGGGAGGACGAGTACGGGTACTAGCTCGACATACGGCTTTAGAAATAAACCTAACGGCTTCGATTTCAAGATCTCTAACAACCGCGGCTCCGAAATTCACGAAGTCGCCGATGTTGCGTCGCGCGGTTCAAAATAAATTCTTAAGCGACACCACTCGCGAAAGGTTGGCAAAATGGTTAATTTGAGGAGTTGATGAGAGAAATGAAATGTCTATCATTACAAACTTCACCAATGTACAAAATGAGCCTTGCGCGACTTGGGAATAATTGTAATTTACGAAAAATGTACTGAATAGTCGAGGAGACGTGCGGGTCAACCGCCAGCGTAACTTGTGAAATATTTGTGCGCCGGGAGCCTTCGGACCAGGCCGCTTTATTCCTAAAAGTTGAGAAGAATGGGTGGCTTGACCTTGGAGTTGAGTTGGAAATTTGTCTTGAGTGGAAAAGTACGCTGCATGTCGCGTACTGGACTACCAAGAACCGCACCTTGACTTGCACGAGGCACGGTTTATGACCGTACCTATATAGCGGGCATGCAGAAAATCGCGGTGACTTTGCGCTGCGACAGCCCAGCCTGAGTGTACGTTTCATCTCTACATTTTCCATGGAAGAAATGAATTGAAAAGCTGCCAGTATGTTTTGTATTTCCACAGGACAATCGCCGAAAGCGGTATGAGTCAACTTCTCCAGTTCTGTGGCCAACTCTGAGATTGACTGCCTTTTCCGTAGATGGCACGATTGAAAGAGGAAATAACTTAAGTTTGAAAGATTTTTGGGCCCAAACTGGCCCTGAAGGGCCGAAGCTTAAGTTTCATATTCGGATCGTCCAGCAGTATATTGTAACGTTCAACGGAGGCGACCGAATGTTTGCACTTGTGTGGCATGTGTTTATTTACAACTTAACGTATTAAAAGGAACTATTTAACTTTATTTTGCAAGTGACGCGTCCACACAGTTCGAATGTCCAGTTGCGACTTCCGGTGTAAACGTTTCCGGTCGTCAAGCAACGACTGGTCGATCGATCCACCGACTTGGATTCTCGGCTGGTACCGATTCGATGGAGCAATTCGCTCGGTACGCCAACTTCATATTGACGTAACACTGCCCCCTCCTCTCGAAAAGCGGTCGTCCCGACCGCGACGACTTCAAACCAGGCAACTCCTTGACAGGTTACTTCTTGATTTGGTTCCGATAACCTTCGTGGAATCGCCTTCAAACTCAACGCCGTGGTCTGAAGTGGAAGTAGACAACAACGAACGTCTACTGGTATGGCTCCAAACAGACTACAACCGCCTCGATATTTGTCCTGCGACCCAAGGGAAAACCATCCAAAAACCTTAAGTGAGGCGTCGGTACGTCGATGGCATCACATTCGTAACCCTTTCGATTATTAAGTTGCGTTTATCCTCTTCCGTTCTTGTTCCGCTTCTCTGCAGAATCCCATCTTTTCCTCTTCTTTTCTCGTTTTTTTTTAAACTCCATTTTGTTACCTCGCTTCGTCTAAAGGCATGTAGGTGTCGCCGAAACGGGCAAGTCGATTTACATGTACCACTTTCGGTTTTGCCTTCGGCGAACGAGCAATCCGGTAGATGAGCTCGTTCAAGCGTTCTATGATTACATGTGGGCCCTCCCAATTGGATTGCAATTTCGGGCTTTAACCTAAATCCCGACTCTGAATGCGCAGGGACCGGCTGCGAAACCAGGGGAGCCGCGATTCGTGAATCCTGCGCAGGAATCGGATTACGACTCTCCACAACATTCACAGGAACCGAGACGGCCGTTCGGCGGTCGAACTCTGTGGTGAGCGTTCGAAGTTGGGCTTCGAGCGCTCCAAACCTCTCCTCCAGGGCAGCTCTCTCGGCTGCACGGGCTGCCTCTTCCTCATTCTGTCTCTGCAACTGCATCGTCATCAATGCGATCAGTTGCTCCATACGACTCGGTTCCTCCGTCGGTATATCGGGCTGGGAATACGCATTTCCTCCATCTATCCCACCGCTGACACCAATGTTACGTTCAACGGAGGCGACCGAATGGTTGGACTTGCGTGGCATGTCTTTATTTACAACTTAACGTAATAAAAGGAACTATTTAACTTTCTTTACAAGTGAAGCGTCCACACAGTTCGAATGTTCAGTTGCGACTTCCGGTGTAAACGTTTCCGGTCGTCAAGCAACGACCGGCCGATCGATCCATCGACTTCGATTCTCGACTGGTACCGATTCGATGGAGCATTTCGCTGGGTACGCCAACTTCATATTGGCGTAACAATATATAGGGTGTCCCACGCAACGCAAACGGTTGGGAATAGAGGAAAATGTTATAAGAAAAAGTTGAATGGCATCACACGGTGCATAATATGCAACTAATTGTATGCACTTTTGTACACCGGCGCATTCATAAAAACGCAACTATTCCTTTTTTTTTTAAATGGATACTGTTACGACCCCAACCAACCTCAGCGCGGTCTCCTTTGCGGACCCCTTACCGAGGGTCAGGCCGTGCAAGGAGTTTCTGGTCGCCCCCTTGAGCGGAGGAGTCGATGCCTCCCCCTCCCCCGAATTTCTCCTGCGACGCGATTGGAGAATGGAGTTCGGGTGGGGGGAATCGGCACCTCAAACTTAGTATAAAGCACGGTAATTTTTAACTAGCCTTTAGTGATTAGAGTAGTCACCGACGTCATCGGATCAACATAACGAGAAACGTATCCAGCTTGTTGTTAAAACTCTCAAAGTTTAATAAACGTTACCAGAACAACTCCGGTCTACTAATACGTAGTACAAGAACAACTCTCTCTCTTAATTACTTGGCGAAGATTAATTTTTTCGTCAAGACGACGCAACTCCTCCACGGTTGCGCCGAACAGATACTTACATTTTTGTGGAAGGAAAACTTTTTCGCTAGGCTGAATTATGTTGATTAACCATTCAAGACGTAAATATTAATAAGTTATAGTAATCCTTTTGCACGAGATTAAATAATTAAAGAGATATCGCCCATTTCGTAAAATTGCTTGCAATTCTTAAAAGACGCGGTTAAAATAAACTATCACGTAAGCCAAAGGAGACCCTTGCTCGGCCCCGTAAGTTTAAGGGGCCACTTATTGTGTTAGGTGACAGTTATCCCTTGGTGAAAGCGATTTTACAATTAGGTGTTGCTTCAATTTTATTAGGGAATACTTAAATATTAGGGGTTGGCGGTAAAAACGGGTATTAGACTCTTCACCTCGCGCTCGGGGCCGGAAATCTACTACATGTGCAGCCGGACCCCTCGATCAGACATGAAGTCGCTCTGTTTGCATAGAATAATTACACTAGAAAATAGGAACTCGAACAGGCGACACAACATTGAGCCCAGACACCTTTTCTGTAACGTCCCTCAGGAAAATCCTGGAAATGAAGTACCCCACCACTTTTGCGACCTATAGAAGACCGATCACAGATCATTTTGAGGGCTTAGTTTTCTATAAAATCGTCACGTTGTAAGACTAATTAGACTACGCCGATAGATCTCATCGTAAGACGAACACTTACAAGGGAACATCCCGAGGTGTAAATCACCGAGTTTTATGAAATATCAGTATGATATAGCTCTCGTGAAAATACTTGACCCGTATTTTTTTTTATCGGCAACCGTCCACGTTAAAGTGGTGTAAACCACCCTCGAAGTTGTGGTCCTGAAACTTATTTATCGAATATCTCGAAAACTATTAGAAATACGAAGATTTCGTAGAGCTAAAAAAGACTGCTTTTTTTACCATTTTGCCAGTTAAATTTCAATCAGTTTTCTTGAATATTTGTTTGTGAATACTATATATCGGCCCTGGCACATAACACCCTGATGAACTCAAACAGTAAGAGGTTTAAAGGGACCGAAGACCTAGCATGCACTAACCTTACCGTAACCCTCACAATCAGTCAAGTGGCTTTTCTTACTTTTCACTACCTAAAATAGGATATTTCATGGGAGGAATACGTACATACACCACTTTGGCAAGTCGCACCGTTAGGATAGATACGTCTAAGCAGCAGAATTTGGTACGCACACGTCCCTATGTATGACATTACGCAATTAAATTGCAGTGAAATCTTTAATAATTCCTTTTTGGCTAAACGATTGCTCTGAGATATACGGTTCCTTTTAAACTCCTTTTCTTCTCAGTCCGGAGAAAAGATTGATGTAATAAAAATTTATTATTAACTTTTAATGTTATAAATAATTTTTGCGACGAGTTGTTTTTTCAAATGTTCACGATCTAAAGATGTAGATTGACGCCCAAAAGTCATGATCATTAATTTTTTTATATCAGTGCTGTGTTATTCGTTAAATGCACTGTTTTATCTTATCGTTTTTATGGGGTGTGGTGAGTTTTATTTGCTCGGTAGTGAAGACTGTCAATTATGATTGGTGGAAGAAAGTTCGAAGGAAGAAAAATTCCGGGAGAACAATTGTCGAGTTGCACACATTGCAAGCAGCAGATTTTTTGATGGGAGAGCGCTTCTAATGTTACCGAGCAGTGTATGTTACGTCGATACCTGTTACAATGCAAATTTTTAAGGTGATAACACTAGATAATACATCCCGTATAATACAAACTTCTTGGTTTTCAAGTAGCTTGATCTTCTATTTTCATTCTGTTACTGCTGTTTACTCGCTGTGCACCTTCAGTCATTTCAATGAACATTTTCATCAAAGTACAAAGTACTCTTGCAACTTGAACATCACGTAGGATGATTAATGCTAAACGGTACCACAGTTGTTTTCCCCAAAGTCGATAAAATTCCAAACTTAGCAGTTGCGCACTATAAACTCATACATTTATAAAATTGAAAACATGATGTGGATGTGCATAAAATGTGCATAGCGCAATAAAACTGCATGAAACACAAAAAATGAAATTAGTGTAATAATGATTTGTTTGCCATCGTCGTGTTATATGTTGGAATTTCTAACACACTTAAAGTGTGAAGTGGATAAGTTTACATAAAATGGAATTATGGAATCATCACCACTTCCAAAATATCCAACCTTAAATTTTTTGCTTTAGAAATTCGTTATATTTCTAAAAAAAAAAGAGTAATTACGTGAAAAATATTCATTATTCTTTATTAGTAATTAATAGTTTGATAATTGCTAAAAGTTTGACCATTTTGGTACCTTTCTGTTCAACAACAGTTGAAGCACTATTATCTTCGTTAGTCACTTACCGGAAGAACTGTTCACTCCTGCTTACAATTAGTGAACGTGCATATTTCAGAACACTATACATATATCAACCTCAGTCATAATCAATTTTTGAATATTCTTTTTATACTACCGTTTTATCATTCTACAATAACCTACGGCAGTATTAATCCTATACATCCCGAACGTTCATTTAATCAACGACCTCTAACCGCAAATGCTCTAGCAATAAAAATACATGCACGTGCAGTCGGCTTCTTAATTTTCCCATAGATGTATATGTAAGTGCTATTATTGAAAGTGTGAAATTACCCTGAAGCTGATAGCACCATTACAATTCACATCAAAGGCCTTGAAGACGTAGTGAGCGTAGAGGCTGGAGTCTGGAATTCGCATGAGGAGTCGCCATTAACTTATTACGCAAAAACGGGATCTCTTATTTAATTGGAACTCACTGCCGTGTGGGAAGAACTTCGCGTAGATGTCCTTGAATGAATCTTCGTGTACCACGCCCTCCGGACACTCCTGAAATTAGCAAAAAAAAAGGAATTCGTCTTAATCAAAAGGATATTTAAAATGTTTAGTGTAGAGTAAGTTCTTCTCTGTAAAAATACTTTAAAAGAGAAGAACACTAATTGAAAGACGAAAACAGTTGTAATGTTTACAAACAAAATTTTCCATCTACTCTTTTACTTTTATTTATAATCGTTGTATTTCTAATTATTTGCTAATGAACAGTGTTGTACGTGTAATAGATAATGAACTATGTTTTTCTGGTGGAGTATTTTCCCCTGGAGATTAATTATTTACTATAATTCTAGGTTGAGATTTGCGAATCGTAATTATTTAGTCATATCTGTATTTCATATCTGACAAAATAATGAAAGATTTAAGTATATGGTAAGCATTATGATAATTTCTACCATACTGTTACTGCATTCGGACAATTTAGGAATAGTAGCTACTGGTTTCATATCTCGCTGTTAGGTTGTTGAAGCTTCAAAGCAGGTCAATTAGAAAATGAGACCGTTCAAATCAGGATGAGAGTAAACGGAAAGTTTGGAAGCTAGCCAATGATGCAATAAAAACAGCGGTTTATTATTTTACTTTTATTTTTTCTGCATTAACTGCTTGATATATAGGCATCGTTGGGGATCGATTTCGTTAAAATCCTAGCCAAAATCTCAAATCAGCACTAATTTAGCAGAAAATTGAGATAATAGCATTATTTGATTTACTGATTATGAAACGGAATTAAAAAATATTCATGATAAGTTGGCGTGTTCAATACTGCGGACCTGTATGTCGAAAAAGCTTTTACTTCGCGTATTTTGATCTTTTTATGTCATTGATTACGAATCGAAACTTACAGTTTTCAAAAAGAAAATGACAGATGTAACATATATATTATGCACTTATATAGTATATAGAATTATATACTTCCATCCTATGCATATAAATGCGTTGCTATACGGAAGAAGCGCGCAACCAACATATTAAATGATTTAAAAATCATTGAAATCGAACGGATCGTCATCTGTACATTCACTATGATGTAGTCTTTCGAAACAAGTAGATATGAAACAACGGAAAATTGCTGCATGCGTTAGAGTAAATTAGAGGAATAGGACATGTCCAGATCGCAACAAGTCTCCTGGTGAGCGGTCAGTGTTTGGATTTGATTTGCCAAGTGGAGAGAGACACGTCTACACGTATAATATTTTCGTCTCTAACGCAGCACTGGTAGAAAAAGTCACACATTGAAATCCGATGTATGACGAAGAGAATGAATGATCCTCGTCAAAGTAAGTGAGATAGCTCTATATGAATGATGAAAAAAGTGCTTTGCCTTTGGTCATGATGTGATATACTCCCTTGCCACATTGATTTACCGCAGACCATCAGTCTTGTTACCGTCCCTGTGTAATTAGTAAGTTAGTTTGTTATATTTGCCTCAATGTCCGCTGTCACATCTTGATAAAAAACATAGAAAACTATTTAAAAAAATAGAGGTGATGTTAATCCACTCTATGTCTCCACAAACACAAAAGATTTTATATCACAATATGCCCTCCTGTAACTGTGCAAATTTTGTATTTAACATTTTTTCACGTCATTCGAAATAACGGAAATATTTCAGGTGAACACAGTTATTCACCCAATCGGTATAGTATTGTTTTTATAAAATGTTCACTTGTAGTACAGTTGATAAAGAATTTGAAGGCAGAAATTTATTTCGATAACTTTGGATCGCGTTCCTTAGTAAGTGGGTTGCTCTTTTCAGTGATAAAATTCAAAGACTGCTGTTCAGAAATGACAAAAGAACTACTTAGAAATTTTACCTTTGTATAGGTACTCCACAAAAGAAAGGCAAACAATGAGAATTCACCACACTATACCAAGAACTGTCTTCGAGGCTTACAGGTGACATTTTTATCCTTACTTGTGTTTGAAATTGTGGAGGGTGTGAAAAAATTAATGGACATGGCTTTCCGGGATTGTTCTATACTTTTGGATCAATGGCGATTTGCGAAAAAGAACCGTCGTGAAATTCGCTAACGCGTAGCAAAGGGTATCGCCGGATAAGGATGGCAAAAGTGCCCCCAAAGGTAATTAACCTTGAGGCATACCATTCGATAGGGCACTTTGGAAAAACCCTTTCAGCAAAGTATGAACCCGGTACCCCTATAATAGGGGTACAGTACAATTAATTTTTCAAATGTTCTTCATATTTTCAATATAAAATTAATGTTTATAAACTTTTTTAATTTTTATGTGTATTAAATTAGTGAAAACAATTTCCTTTAAAACGAAATTTTTTGATGTAATTTGTCGGACGGTAGGAAGATGTCAACGATCTGTGTCTGGTGTCGAGTTCGCTTAAGGGCCCTCATGGAGAGAAGAACATATTAAAATATATATGGTATATACTAACGTTATATGTAAATACATGCACCTTTCTTACTGGCTCGATTACCAAGTCCTTCATTTTCCAATTTCGTGTAGTACGCCTCTGTTTTAATTATTGCAGCCACCAAAGTTACATACAGCGCGGCTTGGCCAACTTGGCACCTGGGAGGTAGGCCTGTTTCGGCAGAGTCTGATTCGCCAGGCGTCAAGCGTCATGCCTCTTGTCACATGTACACGAAGGCACTTGACGTTCTACCTCGCGATTCGTTAAAAGAGCTACACACAGAAATCGAACTAAAAGACAAAGAGTGAGAACGCTGCAGATGGGAGTAAGGGAGACAACGCAATTTGGGTGGCGACAGTGAGGACATCGGCGTAGGCACCAGATTTCTAACATCTCTAAGTAAAAACAGGCTGAACTCCGACAGAATTTCCCCCACCACATGGGGAGATTCTCCTTGATGAAACGGAGCGCGCGACGAGAAAACAATATAATACAATGTCTCGCTCCTTCAGCCAAACTAGTAAGAATATTTGAATGCTACGACTTTGTCGGGTGCTTCCTTTAAGAGGCTGAGCGAGTGGATTCCAAGAAACAAAATGGTGCGAATAGGCGGTTGAAAGCGAGAAGCTCCGTCGCCGAGGTGCCAAGTTGGCCAATGGTCGGAGACCTCCCAGCCTCACTTAAGCAGCGAAAATTCAATTGCGGTGACAAAATTAAAAGTTAATTTGCAAGAGGATGGTTTTGTATTTGATCCATGATTCCTCTCATAATCAGACATTTTACCTACGCAATAAGACGAATGCGATGAGCTAATAAAAAAAACTGTACCCTCCCGTGATTTTCGCGGAGATTTTTTTTTCGTAAATCTCAATCAGTCCAAAGGCGTAGAATAACACCTAAAAGTCATGAATACCAAGTTTTTTACACTGTATACATGCATATTGACACAGGTTATTGTTTTATTACGTTTGTATGTAAAACTAATACTTCTTGTAAATAAGTATAGCATGATTGTATCGGTTTCTTTTTCGTTTTTATTTCACAATGTAATGTTACAATTTGAAATCGGCGTTAACACCACTTATTTTTATTTTAATAGACAAATGTTATTATAAATGTAAAAGAAAATAATTATGAATATAAAATGTCAATGTATCTACGTTAGATTTATAAATTGCATGATAATCTGGTTATCTTGACTAGTCTAGAAAGAACAAAAAACAAGTTGATGTAAAAATAATATAATTTCATTTTCTACTTTTGCAAACAAGATTTTGTTAATAAATTATCACAAATAAAACAGCTTTGCTGACCGCGAATTAAATATATGTAAGACCTGAAATGTTCGTCCAGATGCTCAGCCGAGACTGTATTGTTGCCCAATGAACAAGATAGAGTAATTTGTGCTGAAAATGTTTCCTGGGATGAAAACTTAATTCCAGACTTGAAGATTCTTGCTCTTCGCGTCATAATATCTGTATGGAAGGACAATCCTATATTGGAAGAACTACCAACGTGCACGGATACAATGATTCTCTTAGAAACGTTACCAACAGATCTGCCATTTGAATTAGTGATCACAAAAATACCTGATGGACATTACTGGGAACGTGCTTCCAAAGACAGGTATTATTTCACTATCATAATCAAACAATCTTCGACATTTCTTATAATTCGAGATACCATGTTTGAAGTTCAAGTTGGCACTCAAAAACGAAGTATTATTTGCATTTCAAAGATTAATACAAAGTGTTTATTTTTCTGCTAAAGTTATTATAATGCCTTGTATTCCATTCTGCATGTTCATAATCTTAGTGTTAACAAAAGTAATATTTATTTATTAATATTTACTTAATTAGTAATTACTAATTAAATTTCAAGAAGCAAAAATTCTCGGTTATCCCATGAAACATGCATTTAAGGTGTCTCTAAATGGAAAGCAGGGGTAGTTGAAAATAGTATGGCTTATCTAGTTTTTTGTGAAAGAAATACTTCCACAGCAGTTTTTACTTTTAAGTAATTTTTTGCTCTGAGGCTCTTTGCTGACAGTCTCTGGTCAGCAATAATCGCGTCGAATAAAATAGTTGCTCAAAGTCAAATCTTCGTGATTCCGCGAATGACAATATGGTTGTTAAATTCAGACACATCGGATTTCGATGCAACTGCAGCATCGCTATACCTAAAACATCGTCTTCCACTTTCCGACGTACTAAAAAGTATAAATCTTGGCTAATTCTTAACATACGCATAAGAGGGAATTAAATAAACATTCTACGAAAAATCACACTGAACTTTATAGAACGGTGGTCGGGACTTCACTCTCGATTTTCTGTAAAACGTGGCCACGCTACCGTGACGTGAATCTTCGCAACTTTCAATTTTTCCGTCGTCAACGGCAACAGTTCACCGCTTCCAACAATAACAACCATACGCGCTTTGGCGCCGTATCGGCAGCTTTACGCTTATACTTTAATACTTTAAGGACCGCTCACAAGTTTTCTCGTGTTTCGCGTCCCATCTGTTACAGACCGCTCACGAGTTTTCTCGTGTTTTCTCGTATCTTCTATACGCTGTCTTTAGATATCACCTACTTTGATACATTATGTTTTGCCTATTTAAGTATTTAAATCAATAGTCAAATAATAAATTTATAGTTTTACAAAAATGTGCTGGAAACTCTGATGAAATTGATTTTTAAATAAAATTTTATGATAATTTTTTAAACAATTTTTTAAAAATAATACCTAAAATGTATTCTGTTTTACAATTTCTAAAAATTTCGTACAAATTTATTTTTTAAGTAAAGACGTTATAATAATTTTTAAAATACATAATTTTTTTCACTAATACATAAAATGGATCCCATTATACAATTCCTGAAAGTTTCACAAAAATTGCTACATAGATAACATAGTTATTATATGATGATTGCCAGGCACGTCGTTCTGATCTCCGCGACTGACGCATGAGGCACGTCTTTCCAGTGCGAGTGATTAACTACGAATGTCGCCCCCATGCGCCACCACGCTAGTGCCAATAGGCACGACCGTGACGCCTACAGAGTGGTTGTGAATCAATGACATCTCGGCTGCATGAGGGTGAAGGAGGCGGTGTTTCTCGAAGGGCGGCTCTGGCGTGCAAAAAATGCCCGATGCTGTTCTAGAGTCAAACCTGGGAAAAGGTGCCTTTTGCACTCCCAGTGCCTTCCTTACCCAGTGCCTTTGGGCACTCTTTGATCCATAAAGTACACCAGAGTGGTCTAGAAACTCTTGACGAAGTTTGAATATATTTAATATCAATTGTACTTTGATATTCAACAACAACAGATTTCAACATCAATCACATTAGATAGTTATATATAATTGAAGAATTGAAATTTGCATATGATTGTTTTAGGTGGCAGTGCAATAATCCGAGTGACCATGGTAGTTCTTGGCGTCAAGTTTATTGTGAACATTACTTGTGGGAATATCTTGTAAATTTGGAGGCAAGTTACTTTGAATCCCAAAAAGAAGAATGCCAAAAAATAATTAGCTTGGTGCAAAATTACATACACACCATTCGACTCGATTCACTTTTACCGACCAAGTTAGTATTATAATACCAACATGCATTTTTTAGCCATTATAGTGTTACCTGTATTCATGCATATAAAATTAATTTTGATTTTTATATATCATAATTATGCTGGTATATGGTATGGTGCGAGCACATAATTGGAAACTTTTGAATAGCTTAGGAGGGATTACGGTTATAACACAGTATACGTTTTTACGAAAATTGTTCAATATGAAAGGGATCAATGAATTTGACAATTTATTTTTGTGTATCCCAGTAATGTGGGAGACTTTGATCAATGATTCATTGATCAATAGATTCATCTGCGTACTTTCATAAAGGAATAGCATAACATATTAATAGATCAATAATAATTCATAATTTTTGCTCATACCAATCTATCGTTATATTTGAAATTGTATAGCTCCATTTACAGCAATTAGGCTGCCCTCAATGACTAGATTTTACGAAGTTGGTGACTCCATTTTTTTCTCTTTTTTTTGTTAATTAAGCATCGAAGAACTCATAGCGGCAGCAATATCGGAATTCTTACGATTTCCTAATTTTAAATACACCTCTGTACGACACTTTTCATAGCTGAAGCATGATAAAGTACTGCGTTGCTTCCTGAACGTGTACTTCGTTTGCAGATTAATATTAAAAGTGCACTTGCGTTTAGGCATTATTGCAATCAAGGAATGAATGAATTATAGTGCGTGCAGCGTATGAAGTATCGGTCCTTGAAATCCGTGCTCGGCGAATGACAACCGAAAACTGAACACTTATTCCGTCATCGGGCGCATTTTTGGCCAGTCACACAGTAGATTCGACAATACATGAGGATAGGATATCTCTATCCATTAGACGAATTAGAGCAAACCACTTATCAAATGACTTCTTTCGGTACTCGAACCGTAACAGTCTTCTGACTCAATTACAATTTAGATATCAGATGTACAGTGCGGCGCGGCGAACTTGGCACCTTGGAGGTAGGCCAGTTTCGGCAGATTCTGATTCGCCAGGCGTCAAGCGTCATGCCTCTTGTCACATGTACACGAAAGCACTTGACGTTCTACCTCGCGATTCGTTAAAAGAGCTATACGTACAAATCGAACTAAAAGTCAAAGAGAGAGAACGCAGCAGATCGAAGCAAGGGAGACGACGCGATTTGGGTAGCGACGGTGAGGACATCGGCGTAGGCACCAAATTTCTAACATCTCTATAGTAAAAACAAGATAAACTCCGGCAGAATTACCCCCACCACATGGGGAGATTCTCCTTGATGAAACGGAACCTTTCCTATCTTACTTATCTCCTATAGAGCACATACCAAAAATGTTGCTGGCTTTATAGGATGCGGTACATGTAAATCTCAAAGGGAAAAAGTAGTATCATTTGCTCAAGCAGTGGGTAACGATTAAGATAAATTCTTCTAATATAGTATTGCTTGTTCTTTCTATGATGCTTCCTTTTTTTTTGTAATATGAAAGTGGGAATGAAAGTTAATTTTCTAGGATAAGAATCAGTAGTGCTTACTTTACAATGAAAAATATTCATTTTTTAATACATATCTTATATGCGACTTCATTTACACCCGACTTTTATTCCACACAAGTGAATACGTATAATATTAGTTATCTACGGATTTATAATTAAACAAGTATGTTCCTCTTATAAATACTCTTGTAAAAATAAATGTCTGATACGTGTTTCCTAACTAATAGATTTACAAAAATTTCAATCATGAGCTATCGAAGAGTAATACAGCTTAAGTGTTTTATATTAAAAATCTTTTAATATCATAGAAAAACGGCGATAGGATCCGAAGAAGATCCCTGTATTACAGATGAAGATGTCGTTCACCACATTCCTATGGCAATTATTCTTCCACAGTTTCCCCATCTTACTGAAATTTATATGACTTTCCAAGTGATTTACATGAACGACGGTTTTGAGTGGCGGGATTTTGAGTGAGTTTCCAATTATTTTTGTTAAGAGTTTACATTTATTTACAGATATTTATTTCTAATTACAGATTCTCGGTAGATGACTGTATAAGTATCGGAGAAGGAGTAAAAGCATGTCCGAAATTAAAAATCTTTGCGTTAACTCGCAGCAATCTGGATCAGCCACGTATTGCAGCTATTCTTCAGGGAATGGTAGCGAATGATAGTGTTAGTATGATTCAATTTATTGTATTAATTAATCAGCATTTTATCAATGATTATATATGTACAGGAATACAGACAACAATTTTGTTTTCTTACTCAACCTAACACTAGAAAGACTGAAACTTAGTATATATCTATTTTGCCCAAAAGCAGTCAAAATAACTGCATTGTGAAAGAATAACTAATGTGTTAAGAAATTTATTTAAAATTAATTTGTGCGATTGTCCGCTACATTAGAAATGCTCAATTTATATTTTATTATGTTAAGGTATATTGTATATTAAAGTTTTTAAACATATGTTAATACAGATTGAAGAATTAGATTTTTCCTTTTGTCAACTGGCGGATAGTGGTGCACATGCAGTGGGCGAGTTTTTATCAATGCACAAAAATTTAAAAATCCTACATCTAGTAGATAATGAGATTGGTCCGAATGGAGTGGCTGGTATAATATACGGAATGTTTAAAACAGAAGAAGCACCATTGAAGCATTTAAATCTGCGGTTAAATCCTTTGCAAGATGCTGGCGGGACTCATATTTGTGCTCGTAAGTAACGTAATATTATAATAAGATTGGATCTAACATCTTTACTTTTACTCTTTACTTATTTTATTACATCTCATTTATTTCGTATAATCTGTAGCAGAGGTGCGTGAGCTCTGTACAGCAGAGTCGTTTTTCAAAAAGCGCTGCCTACTCCTCCCAATCCCATATAGTCCGACAACCGTAACTTGGCTAGTGAGCGGCGGAGTCTCTCGCTTTTAGCCGCCTATTTATGCCATTTTGTTTTTGAAATCCCGATATTCAGCCTCCTGAAGTAATCACTTCACATAGTCATATCATTCCTGTGTCTCTATTTGTTTAGCAGGTGAAATAAGAAATGGTTACTCCCGCCACATGAAGGATCCTCCTTTGCGAAACGCGACGCTCGACGAGTCAATAATGTAACATTGAAGTGGATGAGTCGTACTATTATTCCGGTTGCATGATGATATGTATACCTTTCCAACTTCCTTGTCGAGCATCGCCTTTCGTCAAGAATGATCCCTCGATGTGGAGGAGGTAATTCTGCCAATTCTGTCCTCACTGTCACCATCCAAATCGCGTTCTCTCCCTTGCTCCGATCCACAGCGTTTCTTCCTTCCACCTTTAGTTCGATTTAAAAGTGTAGCTCTTTAAGCGAATTGCGAAGTAAAACGTTAAGCGCATCCATATATGTGCGACAGGAGGCATGATTTTTGACGCCTGGCAAATTAGACCCGCATTCTTTGGCCTAGCCAAGTTACGATTGTCGGACTATACCCGAGATGTCACAGTGGCGCGATGGCAACAATGTCGTTAACACGAGACAAGTATTTTTCAACCGCATTAATACCAATGGTTTTTATAATAAAAATCAGTGTTAGATAATGTAATACGTCGCGATAGTGCTTCTCTCATTTCATAGCGAATAATGCCGAGCGACGTAACTTCGCTCTTCTGTTTCTCCATCGACGTACGCCGAGCACCATATTTATGTCGTCGCTAATTGAGAGTTTCTGCTAAATGTCGCGGCAACTTTTGCCGCAGCACGTTAAAGTGTGATCATGCTGCGTGGCACTAAAACGATTAAATACGAATGTCGCCTTAATACGCCACTACGCTTGTGCCAATAAGTTCACGCCTGACGGTAGAGAGAGACTATTTATGCATCAGAGAAACTTCGCGTCTGTGTTGGGTGAAATAGGCGACGTTTCTTGAAAAACTGCTGTGCAGTACAGATTTAGTGACCCTCTGATCTGCAGTATTACTCGATTCGAAGTTTCATTTTGATGAAAAATGCAAAAAAAATTTATTTTAAATTTTATTTTGGTGTTCTGCTCTGAAACCAATCGAACACCGAACAGATGATTTAAAAAGAAATGTACGAATAAATAGCAAACAAACCGATAATATTTGTATGAACACACAACTGAACAATGCAATATCAGCATAGGTACAATTAACCCTCGTACGGGTATGTTATTGACAGTTATATGACCGAGTGCGTGTTGAATTCAGTTCACAAAGTGAGAATTATCATTTTAACCGCGTATACTTGCAATATAAGCTTCAGGGACGGTTTCTCTACCAACATATGGTAACATTTGAATAGTGTAGTGGTAAAGTAATAACAATGTATCCAAAAACACAGAAAATGTATTGAGAACACACAAAAATATTTAATACAACTAGTTTTAAATAGCATGTAAGAGAAGGAGGGAATAGAAGTTAGAAATGAAGTTTAAAAGTCGTAAAATAGTATGCAAACTAATTATTTCGAATTACTCATATTATTCATCTCTTCCGATCTGTAATAACAATAGAGAACAAAATGTATTTAATATTCGTTGTAAAAATGATTCAAACACATCCCACACTTTCTTGTATCTTGACATTTACCTCTAACACAATAGACACTTCGTTTTCTCTTCAACTGTGTCTTTTCTACTGCATTTTGTTCTTTGCCGTCTTTTTTTTGCATTTTTGCAAAAAGTAACGTAAATCTCTGAGCAAATGAATTACTTCCGTGCGTTCAGTAAATTCCGCTTCTTTTTGTTTTGCCTCAATATTGAAATCGTCAGTTTAGTTTCCATCTATACATGTGTAATAATAGAAAATCAGTTGAAAATAATTTATTTTTGCAAACGGTCTACACAATATTTAACAGTACAATGTTACATAATATTATCTTTTGCAGTACTTCTGAGAAGTAAGAATTTGGAAACTTTAAATATCAGCGGATGCGAGTTAACAACTGAAGGCGGTGAAGCACTTAACGAAGTTCTCGGTTCCGGGTACATGCAAATTGGGACTTTATCTCTTGATGTGTCGAATAATCATTTCGGACCAGAAAGTAAGTTTATTTTAACTGGTGTCAAGGTATTATATATTATACTCTCATTTAAAAAATTGCATAATTAAAAAAACGCAAATTCTTCCTTTCGCAACCGCATAAGCAGTGATGTAAACAATTGAAATAACTCACTTTTCAAAATGATCAATTTAATTTTAGATATTAACTATGTATCTATGGAATAATAAGTTCAATCAGTTGTACTCCGCCAATGGTTTCCAGCACTTTTATTTTCGAAGAGACTACTTTTCGCGTCTGGAGTTTTACAAGCATATGATAACGTCGCGATGTAAACACTTTGTTTCGCGCGTTGAACGATACAATTTCAAACTTAATAACTTTTTTTTTGTGAAAAAATCAAAATTCTGATTTATCCGTATTTTTGTAAAGGGCATATAGTTTCCATAAACAAATGCTCAAGAAAATTCATTGTCATTAAAAGGGAAATACTAACAAAAAAATTCGAATTTTTCATATATTGTTTAAACAAATTGAGATTCTGCAAAATAATATTTACCATTCTATTGATTATTAACCGACGCGAATTTCGTCAATTTACGCAAATGCTCTATCTCTCATAGTTTCCGAGATAATCGACGAAATATACTTTAGGGCCCTAACTTGGGGGGGGGGGGGGGGGGGGGGGGGTTTGGTGGTGGTCTTCACCCCTTTAACGTTGACGATCGCCGATAAAAAAAAAGTGTCGAATATTTTAACGAGGACTACATCATACTTAAATTTCATCAAAATCGGTGATTGACAGTTCGGTACGTTCCCTTGTTAGTCTTCTTCAGGAATACCAGAATGGTTTTGCTCCTGTTTCGGATCAGGTTGGAAAGTGTGACCTGGTTCGGCATTGAATTAATACGGAAGATCATATAACTATCAAACAAGCTCCACGTTGCGTGCCATTCTACCGTCGAGTACAGGTTTCTGAATTAATAGCCCAGATGGAGGAACAAGGGGTAATTGAAGAGTTTTTGAAGTTTTGATGAAGAAGAAAGATGGCAGTACACCTTTCTGTGCTGACTACTGCCGTGTTCATGGAATAACCAAAAAAGATTCGTATTCATTACCAAGGACAGAAGACACGTTGAATGCGTTGGTTCTTTCACCTTGGTTATCTACGTTGGATCTGCAAAATAATTACTGGCAGATTGCTGTGAACGAAAACGTCAAAGAAAAGACTGCATTTTCAGTCGGGAATAGGCTTTGACAGTTCAAGGTCATGCCTTTTGATTTATGCAACGCTCCTGCTATTTTCGAAAGATTAATGAAGAACGTTCTATCAAGTTTGATTTGGACGATTTGCTTGCTTTATCTGGAGCACATAATCATCTATGGAAAAACTTGTGAAGAGGAATTGAAAATTTTTGAAACGGTATTCTCTCGTCTCCACCGTGTTGGTTCGCTGGTGAGCCCAAAGAAGTGTTATTTCGTCCGTCGGGAGGTCAAATATGGGGAGAAAATATCAAAATGGGGAGAGACAGAAGCCCTTTCCGTCAGTTAGAATTCACATTCACAAGTTACAATTCTAAAGTATTGCCCACTTACAGTAAGAACACTTGTACTTGCGGATCGAGAGGTGTCAAGTGAAAGAGAGTAGAGCGTCTTGTAGTGGAAGGCTGGTTTGCTTCAACATTGTATGCATTCTGTTTTTTTTTTTTCACTTTCGACAAAGTGCTGGTCAGTTACAATTTTACATCAACGCAGCTTTCTTGGGTGGTGAAGCAGAGCTTTGCGAGTTTTTGTCTGTTACAATTTGGCTGATTAATGCAAATGATTGGTAAAGAAAAATTCCCTCCACTTTAGGATGTGTCTAGAAAGAAGAGGATATTTTAGGAAAAACCAGTCGTCGGTGACTCACGCCGTGGCCCAGAGTTTTGACTTCAACACACTTGTGACTCACTTGACTCAAGAGTCAACTTACAAAAAACTGTACATCCTTGCTAATTTGCGGGTGGACAAAGATCATTCTTAGAGCGCGAAGGAATCAGGTTTTCACAATTAGCATGAATTTTGAGTACACGTCACAACAGCTAGTTATTCAAAGTACAATCAAATGTAACATAGAATATTTAGCAAGACGCGTTTGGAGATTAAGTTGACTGGATTTATATGCTATGCAATAGAAAGAATGCCAAAATGCGATGTCTGTATACGTCGTGCTAGTTTATACGCTGTATACATAATTTATTCACTTATACAATGTATACACATGCAGGTGTTCAAAATGCGACAGTAGTGTGAAACTGTCATGACGACCTTTAAATGGTGTAGCTTGGGGTAACGATTCTATCGACGTTATTTGAGAGCCCCATTTACAGAACGTTTTATTGATGTCTCCGTTGAAAACGGTGGCTAAGCAGTGACAATCCACACAAATTTTCAAGGGAAGGACATCGCTCCTATACCGTACATCTTAAAAAATCCTTTGTTTTGTGCAACTCCTGCACACTAGTGAAGATTTGCACGAACAATAACATCACGGCTGATTTATCAATGAGCTGAAAATGATGAAATCTAGTTTGGAATTAATAATTAATTGTCATTGTGGATTATGTTGCACAAGTAACAGTCTTTGCATCCATATAATGAATATTCCAATATTAAGTTTGTAAGCTATAACACATGACGTATCTACATCAAGAAAACAAAATATTTAATACTAACAATAAACATAAGTTTTAAGCATGTGTATCGGGCAATACTACTTGTTGATATTTTTAAAACTGAGTTAAATTATATCTCTTTAACTTTATTCAACAAATTTTCCTTTCAGAATTTTAGCAATTGTTGGATACAAACCTAATTTTGCAAATAGCACATCCAAACATTTCCGAACGTGATTCAGCGTCCAAACAGAAACTTTTTCAATTTTATCACTGCTTTCCCTTCAAAATATGTTTTGAATACCTTTAGCCTTAACGGAAATAACACGAAATGTGGCCCCTTTTTGGAACCTTAATTATGAGAAGACGGACTCATTTAAACCTCCCTCCACGCTGCTTCAGAGCCCGTGGGCCCATTTCCAAATTTATTAATCTTGTCTATAATAGAATCGCTGACAGGCTATATATATTTACTTTGCGACGACGTTTATCCTGTGTTTGTAAACCTTTGAACGAGAAAGTTGATTCTTCGAAGACAAAGTATTGTATACCATATTCACATAATACAGTACAACTGCAATTTTACTTCTATAATATTTCGAGTAACTGAAAATTTGGTAAGAATAGAATTTCACCTAGAAGTTCTACTTCAGTAAAGAAACTCAATAAAAGTGCGCATTTAAAGTGAACTTAAGTGTAGTGTTATTTCAGTTGGCGAGGCGTTCGAGATTGCAATGAAATCCAACTCCAATATTACAGACTTCGATGTCCGGATGTGCAATTTTTCGAAGGAATCTGAACACTCCATCTACAGAAGTACTCTTAGGTGAGAACACCTATCTCTTGAAAGATATCTCCACACATAAAAGAAATTTGTAGGACTTTTTATAAGGGGCAAACTACGTACTGTGCTTTTGTAGCGACACGCGGTTTACGATTTCTCGGAATTAGTTAAGCCGACTTGAAACTGCCGGGGGTCAAACTCAAAAGCAATTACAAGTCGCAGTTTTCTACATGACAATGGATAGTAAAGAAATAAACTCTTGCACGCGTACGGTCGCGCCGAACATCTGCTGGCGACCTGAAATGCACCGTCATAAAACCGCGGGTCGCGAGGGAGCCAAAATCCTCAGCCACGGCGTGACTCACCGCCGGCCAGGTTTTTCCCAAAAAACATCCTCGCCTTTCCAGACACACCTTCAAAGTGGAGGGAGTTTTTCTCTACCAATCATGTAGATTAACCAATCAAAGTGTAATAGAGAAAAACTCCCGAAACTTCGCTCCGCCTACGAAAAGTCTGCGTCGGTGGAAAATTGTCACCTCACACTTGGTCGTGAGCGGCGAAACTGAAAACAAGAGAAAGTATACGTACGGTGTTGAAGCTCAGAAGCCTTCCACCTCTTTTACAAAAAGACTTTATAAATATTCTCGATACTCCTCGCATTCCACAAGTTTTCTCTCTAAATTCCGTTCATAATTTTGGTTAATTTGTAGATAACATAAGGGGGAATTAAACCAACTCGTAACGTAATTAAGACGTCTTTATTGAACGGTGATCGTGGCTGCACTGCCAGTTTTTTTCGCGAACATCGTTACGCCTCAGCGACATCTTCGCAACGCTTAATTCAGGGAGTCTAGCTAGTTGATAATTTCTGGGTCCTTCGAGCAACTCCGCCTGCTTCTCCCAACCGTTCTGTTTCGCCCAACCAAGCTTGCCTTGCCTTTCACCTCGCAGGTTCGGACCTATTGGCATGAGCGTGGTAGCATACTGGGGCGACATTCGCAACTAACCGCTCGCGCTGGAAAGACGTGCCGCGCTCGCCGACGACAGTAAACAAATCGATGCGCGTGACGCATCGATTGAGATTATACGTCGAGAAACAGTTTCAGTTCAAACTACTTTCAATATTGTCGTTATATACAGGGTGTCCCAGCCGATTTTGACATCTTGAATATTTCGGTATTGTGGTATGTAGCAAACAATGTTTCATAGGACACTTAAATGGCATCGAGTGGGGCATAATTTGTAATTAGCTTTTCGCGATACATAGGTCAGTACTTTTTTATAAAGAATTTCTAGCTGCATCGCTTGATGCATACAAAAGGACCCCATTCTATTAAAAAAAAACAAAGTTGACCTCTATATGTCCTTGACGCGTCCACCTACGGAACAACTAATGACACCAGATTGTGCCCCACTCGATACCATTTAAGTTTCCTGTGAAACATTTTTTGCTACAACCACAATACCGAAATATTCAAGATGTCAAAATTAGCTGGGACACTCTGTGTATATATATATTGTTTATTAACGAGAAATATTTATTGTCACATTTTTTAATTACATGTTAAAGTAAAAATAAGTTGCATAATAACTTTCACGCAGTACCGGCAATTTTTAAATGTACGTGTCGGCTATGTTGAAACTGCCATTTCGTTTTTGAAAATTTAGAGTCGAAATTCGCTATCAGCAACCAAACTTATCTCAATATGTCAATTTTCAGCAAAATTGGAGTATGCTTTGGGGTTTTGCAAATGTTTTGGCGATTTGGAACGACTGTGCACCTGGTAGACTTAACGTACATGCATAGAAAGTAAATGTCCTTAAAAATATTGTTTGATTAAGTTATAGTTCCTCTTACGAAATTACAACTAATTTAAAATCAAATAATATTTAAAATAAGTATAAAAGTTAAAAATGTAACGAAGATTAAATTAATCGCATAATACTTATAAAATACGAGATCTAGATTAGAACAAAATATTGACATTGCGCCACGCAAAAAGGTTCGTCAATTGCGTTTCTATTCTTACTAAAATCGATTGACTGAGTTAGTAGTGTCATGACGAGCAGAGTTAATCAAGTAAACAGAAACAAAAAAACATGGCTTGAAAGCGGAAAAGATGGTTCAAAATATATAGCTTTCTTGTCGCCGCGTTAATCAATAGCCCCTTTCTCTAACGCGATATAAATTAACATCTTCTCTCTGGGAACAAGGAACGCTAACTTTGCGAAAAGTTCTCTGGTTTGCGAATGTTGGCGTGCAGCCAGCTTTGTTAGACACGTTACCCTTATCTGTCTGGTTGTGAGATTTGCGAACGTTGCGAGAGTTAACGACCTATTGCATTCTTGTTGAAACCACTGCCATTTCTGCCATGAAATGACACTGACAGTAGAGTACTGCTTACAAATCACTTTGCTGAGACTTGCTGATTACCCTACCTCTTTTGATTTGATTATTTGGAATACTTTGTTACTTGATGATTAATCGAATTAGTTTACGTTGGAATACTTGTTTTAACTTCCACCAAAGAATACCATTATTGAATTGGCATTGTAAATGAAGAAGTTGAAAAACTGCTGTACAGAATCTACTGTCGTTCTTTGTTAAGGTCGTCTTACAATTAGAAATTGTACATATTTAATTAACAATTACACATCTCTCAGTATATACGCGGGCGTTTCTTCTGTGTGTCCCATCGCAATACCTCGGTTATTGTTTTAGATAGAAAAAAATATTTTCGGAAATGTGGAGAAAAAATTGTTTGCTTCAAACTACCGGTACTTCAATGTAGAACTTTTTCTGCAAAGTCATTTTTCGAATATTTAAGAAAATCGTTTTTTTCCAATAATAACGATATACCTTATTACTTCATTATCGTATTCGATCGACTTAAGATGTATATACATTATTGACATTTATTTTATCGCGTTATGTTCGAGTATGAGTGCCGTCGTGGAACTAATCCAGCGCAGACAAGTCGAAATGTTAACGAAGTATTTGGCAAGGATGTGGCTAATGAACGTACAGTACGTTGATGGTTTGAAAAATTCCGATTTGGAGATTTTGATCTTCAAAATGAACCACGCGGTCGACCTGAAAGTAAGGTGGATAACGATGAACTGGAAGCTGTAGTGGAAGCGAAGCCATCTGAAACGACTTATTTTGATTAATTATAATATATATTATTATGATATATTTTTATTAATTATGTTACTTTTTGGCCGAGATATAATGAACCAAACTTTTAGTTTCAAATCGGACGTTTCGTACTTAATGACCTAATATCTATCCTCATTTATACAGTATTGCTCTTTCCTAGGATTCACCCACAGCACGATTTCGAGGAACACTCGCATTCTTTCACTATTCACTCTCGTTTATAAAAACAGGCAATCTTTAGTCACACTAGGATTTCACCATCTAAACATTCACTCGTTGTCCAAACAGTCAGCAGACATTCTTACAAACAGTTTCAGGCAGCCAACGCATTCCAAGACATTTATTCATCCCACAATACATCTTCTAAATATCATGATGTTTTATAGGTTGGGATATGTAGTTGAAGATCAAATTACATAGGGTGTCGAATATCGGGGGACCTCTATTCAATATAATTAATGAACGAAAAACCGATGAAAAAAAATATGGGTAATTATATAGACTAGATTATGGTCCGCCAAATCAATTTCGATGATTTTGGGATATGTTGTAATAATCATGATTCTATCAACTTTTTCCTATACATTTTACCCCCGCTCGGCTTTCGTTTTGGAGATATTTTTTTTTTGTTAGTTTTTTGGATTATATAGCAAAAAACTTTTGCTACTACTACATTGAATTTAGCCTATATAAGCACGTCCATGGCGATATCTTACACATAGTATATGGCGACACATATTATGTGTCCTCTTTGAATATTTCCGTTATTTGTAATAATTTGAGAAAAGTATTATGTACAAAATTTGCAATAGGAGTGGGAATGTATAATGGGAAATATATTGTAAAACAAATATTTTGTGTGGATGGAAGTATACAGGAGACTTGAAGGCCATCTGCATTTTTTAAATGGAATGCTATGTTTTTGTTCTCATAATGTGATAGTCGATGTTGAAACCGTTTCAACAAGATATCGTGTAAAGTCGTGCAACCTTGGAGAAATGCCTCCTACCTCTCCTGGCCGTAAGTCTTTGGTACCACAAACCCCCTAATTCTTCACACTGCCAAGAAGCGTAAAGAGATTTGCGGTAACGAAGACGTGCGGCCCGAGGAGGCGCTCCTCCAAAGCTACATGCAACGAACAGGTAATTCCAAGCCCTATTGCAGAATGTACATTCTGTATTTTATAGACCCCCACTTTTATGCCAAACAAAGTCGTTGCTACACAATGATAAATCGGAGCGATAGGCCCCCCCCCCTGACCTATTTCAGCCTAGAACGTGCATACATTGTTGTTGGATACCGACTCAGTTCCTCTTCTCTCATTGTCAGATTCTCTATCTTCTCTAAGATAATACTTCCAAATATTTCCAACGTGATTCAATGTCCAAAAGAGAACTGTCACTCATCTTCGATTCCATTGTCGCTTTTCCTACAAAAAACATGTTTTGAAGGCCGTTGGTTTTAGCGAAAGTCACTGAAAAAGCGATCGCCCTTTTGAAACCTTAGTCAAGAGAAGTTGGGGTCATCCGAATCTGCCACTATCTTAAGATCCTTAACCCTAGATCACTAACCTTCGTCGATTCGACGACGCGGATTTAATAAGTATGCCATATTAGTTAACATTATCGTAATAAATAAATACCTATCTGTAATAATAGAAAAAAACATGTTTAAATTTTATTTAAATAATACCCTTTAACCCCTTTTGTAAACACCATAGTCGAAGAAACGAAGGTTAGTGTTAAGCGTCGAAAAATAAGGTTAGTGATCTAGGGTTAAAAGGTCAGTCCTGTCGCGAAATCACTGAATTGTCTAAAATCGTAGACAGTCCGCAACTCGCGACGGCGTTATTCCTGTTGTTGTTTTCGAATATTTCCTGGACATCCATTGTTTGTTTTAACCGAAAGATTCCGCGAAAAAATTAAATTCCTGTGCTCAACGCCTTGAAACTTTATTACCTATTCAAAGGTAAAGTAAAGATTAACGAATATTTATATGGAACTGAACAATTGGTACAATATGGCCGAGATGTAGTCTAAATCCGCATTAAAAAAATCAACATTGAAAAATTGACTGGATATACGTTAAAATAGCAACATGCTCCAGTGTGGACTATAGTAATGTGCATACGCTATTATAACACATAACCGCATCACAGTAAATTTTATAGTATCACAGTAAAAATATAAGATTTATCATAATATTTAGAATGTAAGGTTTTAAGTTATGCCAACATATTCTCAGTATGTTTACTTCAAAAGCACACATATATAACTTTGCTGTAAATGGGTCACATACATAATTAATGTTTCCGCTTTGCTCTTTACTTAATGGGCCTTCCTTTGCTTAGAAATAAAGAACGGATGAAGAGAGAGAAATCCCATATGTTCATCAAGGAGGTAGACAGCGCATACATTACACCTGAAGCACAAAATTCCGAAGAGCTGTCTGAAATGGATGCAACAGGCAGGCCAAAGAAAAACACTCGGAATCGTTCAACGGGAGTACGCAATTATAATGGTAAAACAATTTATTACTTTATTACGAAAATATATATAAAAGTATTATTTAAAGGAGCAGAATATCAGATGTTTATTAATATTAGGGGGATCGGAACGTAATGTCGTTTTGTTGGATACCGACTCAGTCTATGTTTTTTTCCAGATTCACTATCTTCTTTAATAATAAAATAATAGTTCCAAATACTACCAATGGGATTCAAGTTCCAAAAGGGACCTATTACTCATCCTCGATTCCGTCATCGCTTTTTCCTCAAAATATGTTTTCAAGATCTTTAGTCTTCGCGGAAGTCACTGGAAAAGCGATCGCCCTTTTGGAACCTTAGTCACAAGAAGTCGGGGTCATCCAGAGACTTAGATTTTAAGACATATCTGAGAACACATTTTTACTAATAACACTGTTATTTTATCCTACACGCGACGTGGTGCGAGCTGAAACTGTTTCTCGACATATAACCTCAGACGATGCGTCACGTGCATCGTTTTGTTTTCTGTCATTGGCAAGCGCGGTACGTCTTTCCAGCGCGAGCGGTTAGTTGCGAATGTCGCCCCAACGCGCCACCAAGCTCGTGCCAATA
The DNA here is from genome assembly GCA_910591515.1 of Cerceris rybyensis. NCBI lineage: Eukaryota > Metazoa > Arthropoda > Insecta > Hymenoptera > Crabronidae > Cerceris > Cerceris rybyensis. The sequence goes on from OU342790.1 coordinate 23,265,122, forward strand.
GGTCCGAACCTGCGAGGTGAAAGGCAAGGCAAGCTTGGTTGGGTGAAACAGATCGGTTGGGAAAAGCAGGCGGAGTTGCTCGAAGGACCCAGAAATGATGAAGTAGCTAAACACCCTGATAGGAATAAATAGGAGGGGCGCGAAGTAATACGCGTGTCCCGCGTCACTCCTTACAGAAGGGCAGGAGGCAGGAGGGAGGGGTTTTAGTGGGTATTCCGGGAGGTCAAACTCCCGGCGAGTCCCACACTACCTGGGTGTAATTATAGACCCAGGTGTGCGTAAATGCATTTCCCCTTCTCCTATAAAGAAAAAAAAAAGCTAAACTCCCTGATGTATATTGTTAGTGAAAAAGTATGCTCGAATATGTGTTATATAAAGTACAATTAATATATTTTAATATTTTTGGGCTTCTGGCGACGGTTTTACCGAAATTAACCACTACGTTATGCATTACGACTAAATATAGTATTGTGTTCCAGCACCAATAGTTGTAAATCAATTACTAGCGCAAATTGTTAAAAGTAACTATACGATAATAGAATGCTAGGTTTCCCAGCGTAAAAGAACACATTGTTGCCGCCGCGGTTGTCTTGGCTATATGTTTTGCGATACTGCCTATTCTCTCGTAAACTAACAATAAGTGATAAGTAATAGGTTTCCACATTACCCATGAGGTACTATTTTCAATGCGTTTTTTTTAAGTGGTATACAATTCATTGTGCCAGTCTTGAAAATGTTTTCAGTAACTTTATTCGTCTCAAAATGCTCGACGCAAAGTTCTAATATACCAATTAAAACATAATTAATTATAAGAAGCTCTTATTAACAAAGAGTGGCTTTGCCTCGTTTAATTTCAATGTTGTTTTTTAATAAAATGTCAAAGTATTGTCAATTTTACATATAGAGATGCATCTCAACGGTTTCTTTCATCTGTATGATTGTTAAAAAACATTTTCTTCATTTATATTTTAATGCGATTTCGCGACAACGATTCAGCGGAAAAGGACATTGATACAGTGGAATAGATTTTCAGAAGATAACTTTGTAACAAAGAGTGGATTTGCATATTTCCATGGGTTATGTGGAAACCTATTACCTCTTTACTGGCAAGAGACTACACAACATTGTACAATGTATCGCCCCAATAACTTCTTACATTATTCTACATTCTTTGAGGCGAACAAGTTTGACATTTTGCTGTCGCAAAATTTTAAAAATATAAATATCGCCCCAATATGCCGCCACATGCTACCACGCTTATACCAGTAGGTACGACCGTAACGCCACCGGAGCGCCTGTGAATTAGTGACATTTCAGCTGTATGTGTAGGTGAAGGAGGCGGAGCAGCTCAAAAAACGGCTCTGGCGAGCAAGACCTTGACAATCCTGATGTAATATATGGGCAGTATTACATTATATCATACAAAAATGTTTAAATGGACTTCAAGTTACAAGAAGTAATAGTATTTGAACACATTGATTTGTTACAAACCTTCAACAACTGGCATGATGGCAATTATTTGTGATGGATTGTAATTACTACTTCAAATGTCTTTAAACAACAGAAAGATGAAAATAAAATCTGCATTTTCTGTATTAGTTGAAAGGTTATGCACTGCTATTTAGATGCATGTGTAAGAATTCGCGACTGAAAGACAGTTACCTCGTGCATTCCCACTTTTGGTTAACATTAAATAACAGTTTTTATAACAATGAAGAGTCGTCGCTTCTTCGCCGTACTTGGAAAGTAGAAAATAGAAGTCGGAAACTTCTTGAAGACCCTGAACAAGAACGATTGTCAAGAACATCTTGAAACAAGCTTAACAAGAAGTACCATTCTTCTCTGCGAAGTTCTTAAAGACGGTTGTCTCCTAACAGGAGTTGCGAAGCGATCTTTCACTCTCACCATGTCTTCGACTGCCAATTTAAACACCTCAGCAGTGTTCTTTATATGATACTTAAAAAAATATAATATACCAAACAACAGCTAAAACCCAGAGCGTTAAGGATATCTGAATGTTACTACAGCGTACAGATGTTTGACATTCTCCGCTATATGTACCATGATTTCCCATATTATCTGCTCTATGAATTACATACATAAAATATATCGAAGCCTATAGAAAACTCTCTAAATACCATCATTAGCTGTTTTGAAAGTAACTTATTTCGGCTGATGGATGAATTTTTTTTCGGAGCTTGGCAATATTTGGACACGGTTAACTATCACTTCGTTTTAAAACTCGAAGAATAACAGTCGATGATGGATAAAAAAACACGAAACGTTTGAGTGCGCTAAACCCTAGTTTTACTCAATAGCACGTTATGGCTATTACAAAGTATAATTCTTCCAAATCGTAACACAACCTATTATTAGGTCGAGTCATAAGTAATTTCCGTTTTTTATGAGACATATATTTTGCTCTCATTAAATAACAAAATTATATTAATTTATTATGGTTGGTTTGGACCACGTTCTGTAGCCTTACGCGTGACTTCTTTCTCGTATTGCCACAATTTCTACTATTTTCTTTTCCTTCTTTTTTTCTGTATTACGGGAGAGTACCTTCCAGTCTCACAATCTGTATACTTCTCCTGCCCGATCAATATAAGTAAATAAAGTAAGTGATAAAAGAGTCAAAAGTTTGCGCTGACATTGTAGATCTTCTCGTTTTGTTAGCCCCTTTTTAAATGTCTTTCGATCGTTCCTAGATTCCTAAAATGTTCGTTATATTCGTACATATTCACGGTTCCAAATTATACACTCGCGGTCACGGCATTGTGAAGCCAAATGTACGGATTTTCTGTGTCTTCATTAGACTAGCCATTAACTTCATATATACTACATAGAGTCGCTGTATAATCGATAGAATAATAACACAAACGGATATTACCCAGAGGAAATAAGCGGATTTCAAATTGACGTTAAAGTGTAAGAGTAATAGCAGTGTGATTAGTTTTCTGACTTCTGCGGAAATTGTCAATAGCATATTATTACGGGAGATTATAACAGTCATGCAAATATAATGCGTTTTATGCAAAGGTTCTGCAGATTATAAATTCACATGTAGGCATACTTTGCATATACAATGGTCTCAAAATCAAGATGCAAGATGAAAAGACTTTTGTTTTATTCACTATTCGGTCGATGTTATCGCTTTCGCGAATATATTATAATGCGAGCAGAACGTTGTATCAAAATTATATTATCGCTTCGTATACTTGCAACAACATTTTAGTAAAGCTTTTTAAAGGCTAGGTTTAGGTAACTTTTTTGCTCTCCATTTTGCTTATAGAAGTTTCTTGTGAAGTCAGACAAAGCTGAAATTCTCTATACGTATAATACATTTAGATTATTTTAGACGATGTTTGATAATGCGTGTTTACTTTATAATATAGTACAATATAAATATTTTAAAATGTATTATAAAATACATGATAATTTAATTCTTCATATTGTCGAAGGGGCTAAAAAGGAGCTTTTCCCGAAAGCTAAATAATTGAATTAGTAGAAGAACCATTTTGATAAGGGATGTATTTATATACAATTGAAAATTTTAAGTAAATAACATAAACAATTATTATGTACTCTGTCAACCAGGATTTTTTGCTTAAAATGGAGCTTAGATCCCCCTTAAACCTTCAACAACAAGAACAACAAATATTTTTTTTTATAGCATCGTCGGCCCTTCAAAAACTCGTGTCTCAAACGCACAGAGTTTCATAAAGCAATCACGGCTCGCTTTTGCATAATTATACATTAGTTCGACGCGCTTACACTTAATTAGCAAGGCGGTAAAGTGGCTGGATGACCGAGGGGACGAAGAATGACGTTAAAATACCATTTTCGCTAATTTCCCATCCGTGATATAGCCCGAAAGCAATTGCCGCCTCTGGCTTGTTGTAAGTGCGACGAGAGACAGATACAACTTGTATGGGGGACAGAGTAAAATGTCGGACACTGATCGGGGTCCGGCTCATGCGAGGAAGGGTGAAAAGGGGCAGCGGTATCTCCGCACTATTTAATACCACAGGGAATGCGACAACTGGTCCGTGTGGATTACAGCGAGATCATTCGTTCATGAGTAAATAGGTAAAATAAAATAACCCAGGAGAGCGGTATCGGGCAAAGAGCTGCGAATAAACAGAGCGAATAACATTGAACCCCGTTTCTTTTTTTCCGTGGTCTATTCGTTTCTGCGCGTGAAAAAGTGGTAGTTGAAGTGAACACGAAAACAAAAGTCCTGAGCGACCTCGATTAATATTGATTTACTGCGATTCACACCTATTCCGCACCGTATGCTTTCTATTTTTGGAAAGGAATCCCTAGATCTTTATTACAAGGAATCATTTTAATCAATTTATGTCAATTGAAAAAGCTCAATGTTAAACCTGTTGTGCCATATACTGTTTCATCATTTTCCGCTTTTATTCGGTCAGGTTATTATATATAACGAACAGATTTCTTAGTATGAATAGTAAAATAGACATAATATCAATAAGAAAATATCACTTTCCGTGGTTTAACAAAGCATAAATAATTAAAAAAATAATTACAAGCTTTATTAGCAATTGATATTATCACAATTTCAGCAATGTTATACAATAAATTTGTTACAAATTCATATCCAGAGGAATTCATAACCAGTTATCTACCATAAACACTATTAAAAATATATACAGTCCACTTCTAAATCAATAAAGAATTCCTCACCAGTTACTACGAATACCAATTTCTTTCATCATATGAAATTTACCTTCATACTATCAAAAATGTATGAACATCATCTTTAAAGATTTAATAATGTTAAAAGCTGCTACAGTTTATCGGATGACTTAATGGTCCCGTCACGTAATACTAAAACACGAATAAAAAAATATCTTAGAGGTATTGAAGGTCGTTAGCAAATTCGACACCGAAATAAATTAGAAAAAATGTCAGTGTGAACAAGCTCGAATTCACTACTTATGTCATGTAATAGAAGACAGAACAATTCAACATTTAGGAACAATATCATTAGTCGTTTCGATGTTAACGAAGCCTAATAGGATAAAGAAAGCCCCAAGCTTTCTAGAGTTAACGAGTTATCTCCGTTAACTCGTCCTGCAATATACAACAACTTCAAGATCGTTGTCGAATTTTGTCGAGGAAGGATATGAAGCAAAATGATTTTTTGCATATGATCGTAATTCGGTGAAATAGCAACGGAGCCTTCCATCCCGACGGGAACACTTTTCCTAGTCGAAAAAGTATCCGAGCTACAACCTCGTGGTATTGAATCTCTACATTATTTTGGAGTCTATGTGTTGAGCCTGAAGTTCAAAATAGTCGTAATATCGCATTGACAATGAGATTGATGAATTTTTGTTATAACGAATATCTTTAACACTTATAAATATAAGAAATTTTATTATGTCTAATTATAAATAAAAGATATAGAAAGGGATATTATAAACGTAAGAAAAATAAAGAAACTTCTCTCTGCTCTGTGCAGTTATAACTTATGAACTGACAATGAGGGCGAAGGCCCACTGCACGAGGAGCGCATCTGCCTTCGTAAAAGATTCGTACAACCGTCGCTATCGCTTCTTCGCTCAGCTATCGAAAACCATATCGTTATACGTCAACAGAGATAATCTGAGCTAACTGCAAGTGTAATAACAGTTTGGTAGACACTCTTTCTCGAGAAATTCCCTCGCGAAATAGACCATCATTCTCGTAACAGCATGACACATGGAAACGCACTAAAAAGAAGTCATAGTTCATTCGGGACAATATTTGTTGTAAGTATTGCACACGTCCCTGATAATTTTTATCAAATTCTCGAAAATTTCAATTGGCCTCAGCCAGAGGTCCAGCGAAAGCCAAACGACAATGGGAAGCCAGGCCGCATAAGGCCCTCAGTTGGTTGACATTCCTAGACAGTTTTTCCAATTAAGATCAGATATGATCAGTTATTCTGCATCACCCCTAGCTACAATTTTCACTCACTTCCTCGATACCTCTATCCCCATAAGGGACTTACCTCCTCCACTTCGTTTTCCCACTATTTTCCTCAAAAAGGGCCCTATATAACCAGGAAACTTTGTGTATCTCTGTATTAGTTTTGCTGAAGACCGTTACGCTGACAGTCAGTACTTCAAACTTATTGTTAGATTAAGATAAACTCTTGCGCTTGGTTAATGACAAGTGTCACTGCAAGTTATGTAAATCTTGAACGTTCCCTCGATCCGATGCGTGAATTTTGGTAATTTTTAATTTAAGTTGCTACACTTGACTCAATCAAATTGTATATTGTTCGACGAACAATTTTGTACAAATTTCAATTCTGGATATTACAACGATTTTTATTCTGTAATTGAGACATTTTGCCTCTCACTTGGACTTAACCAGTGCAGCGGACCCAAGATTTACTCCTGCTGTTCGGAGTAAATTCAATATTTAACGGCTTTTGCACGTCAAAGCCGTCCTTGAAGATACACTGCCTACTTCGCCCAACCACACACCCGAGATGTCACTGATTCACAACAGTCCTCTCGTCCTCACGGAGGAGCAAGTGATTCAGATTGCTCTGCTGTTAATCGCACTATCACATTTAAAGTACAATTAGAATTGCGCAACACTAAAATTTTTCTGTTAGTACACATTTGAATACACTTTCATAACTTACTTGGCTAAAAAGTGATAGTGCCTCATGTTGAGGGATGGTAAAGAAATTATAAAACTTGTGGATTAATGCTCAAGTTTAGCATGTACAATAAAACACGGGAACGTCGGTGGCCGGCTTACCTCGTTAGTCATCCGTTAGCAAGTAGATACGGACAGGATCATTGGGAAAACTGGTCACCGGAGACTACTCAGCGTCAGTTCATGCGACCTCGCCTTAATAGGCATGCGCTATGCTCGTTAGTCATCCAGAAGGAATTACCTCCTGCGAGCTGCTCCTGAGTTTAGTCATCTGTTTAATTGTAAAACTGTTTCTTGAAAAGACAAAGACAAACGCTATCTGCTGTGAATCTGCTAGCGGCACGTTAGGGGGGATCGTCGTTACAAATTTAGCACAGTACTCGATTTCATCAGTCTTTGCCAAAAGGCCAAAAACCTTTTTCTTGGTATTTCAGATCTATCAATCACATTTGATTTATGATAATTTTTTTTACATAATGCTATTAGAGATATACAATCTCCTTTTCCTTCAACGTTTGCAGCTATCTGGCATGCTACAAGTTTAAAAATATTTCGGTTTCATCTTGTTGATTCATCATATTACATGTTCCGTCGCATCATCTGTGCCTCTTTTGTTTCGTTTTCGAGCGCTGATGTTGCAAGGATGGTAGCGTTCTACTGTAAACCCGATTGCATTCTACTGAAACTCCGGTTACATTTTATGTTTTGTTCATGTTAAAACATTGACACCGCAGACCTAGTCCCTGTTTTGACAAACTGGGTGGTGGACATTACAGAAAGCGCAGCAAAAGAAAGACAAATGTAAGAACAATTATAGACCGTTTTATTATAATATACATATAATTAGGGAGACATTGTAAGTTTATCACTTCATCAACCTCTCATACCATCATCATAAGTCCGAAATATACCACCAGAGACTCGTGATCGTAATTAGTTTAATAAATAAATTTTCATCTGTTATCACGGTGCCGACGAAACATTATATTTAACCTAAATAAAACGTGATTTTTGTTCTTCTGTTTCAGAATTACTTATCCCTGGAGAACGTATGATACTGTAGGAACGCAGTTGTCAGAAGAACAGCTTCAATGCTAGTTTGAAAATACCTTTCTAATTGGAATAAAATGTATCTTATCTTCCTGTATACCTTTTATGGAAATTACTTATGCTCTAAGCATGCTATTTTTAAGATTTGTGTATAAAATAAAGGTTGAAAACAGACGTAAAATTCCTTTCATTGGATGTACAATGTGTCACAGTTTAGCTAGAACACTCTAAATATTATATTTATTTTTGTTATTGTACAGTTAACGGTTCGTTCCAACGGTTTCAAAGGTTTTTTATTGTTTTGTCAGGATCTCCATTGTGAGCATCTTTTTTCCATACATGTAATTTCCACTCGGCTTTAGTTTTCAAGATGTTGGCACAAAACTTTTACCTATCTTTATAACACTCGTCGTATAAACTCCTTGGTGATCACTGTAGAAACAGTAGATAAGTGACTACATGGTGCTGACACACATGTTATTACAGACGTCCATTCAAAGGTAAAATTCAATTCAGAAGTAGGAAATGTTTTTTTGCCAATATCTTGAAAACGAAAGCTGAGCCTGGGTTATATGTATAGGAAAAAGTTGCTTAGAATTATAATCCTGACAAAAATTAAAATATCATTGAAATCGGTGTGACGGGCCATCATCTGCGTAATAGCCTTTATTTTTCATGGCATAAAGAATATTCACAGCACAATTTTAGCAGTTTAAACACAAGCAGTTCGAGCACAACATTTTTGCAGTTCACATATACTTTTTATCTATTAAGTTTGAAGCACTTTTTGTTACATAGTACGATAACGTAATAGAAAATTGCACAATGAGAATTATTAGGTAGTGTAAGAATTTTTATTTAAAAAAAACGAAGATATTAGTCAGAAGTTATTTATTCATATAATATTTTATATTTGTATATTTTTCAACAGTGTTTATAATGAAAAACTGAAATCTTAGTAAATACTTTTACATATGCCCATGCGTAGAGAAAATTTTCCATTACTAATGCTATCATTCGGACGAAGATCATTGTGAAGAATCATACAAAGGTGAGTTAAAAACATCATATAAAACTTGTGTGTACTGGAGATTATTATTATACATTTATTATTTAAATAGTTAGTGATCATAATTTGTATATTATTTAACATGAAGACCATTATCATACTGACTGAATATTCTGTATCTGCGAGGCACTACACAATAGATATCATGAAAAAAACGATGGTATTTTGAACTATACTTGATTTTGCATATTATTTTGATAAATGTATCATTTTCATGTTTACAGAATTCGTTCCCATAATATTTTTGTGGGATATTATTTATACACTTCACCGTACTTGTTTATTTTTTTAAACGCTTTAATTTTCATGTTATTTCTGTATAATTTCTCTTCGTAAAATGAAGACCTTTATACAGCCTAATGGTTCTTACTTAACACCTTTAAATCAAAAACGTGTAAAATTAAAAGTGGGTACTTGAAGTGAATGGCTATGTAGAACCTTCAGTATGTACCTCTTGAAATGCTACGTGGAAAAGGCTTCAATGCTTTGAGATCAAACTTGAACGTAGCACTTCGTCAACTAAGAAATTTTGCGATACTTTTAGTTTTGTGTTGCTTTCATACAGACCTCATAATAAATGACTTACGTACTTATCATCACGATGCTTTTTGAATGCCTATATTGGCGATAAGAGCAGAAAAGAATCTGTAGGCTTTCAGCAAAGGTAAATATAAAAATATTTTTTTCTAATATGAATATTTTAGTTGCCGAAGCTTTTTTATATGTTTCATATTCTAGTACTTCTTTTATTCATATACATTTTATGCCCGAAATTCACCAATAATATAATATGCTTGGCCCACATTGACAAATATCTTTGAGATATTCAAAACTTAAAATATAAAAAAACATAATTTAAATTTTGTTAGTTACAATTCTGTTGCCATAAAAAAGAATGTGTCTAAATAGAATACTTTACAATTATCATTAGAAATGGTTTTATTGTTTTTCTAAGTATTGCCTATGACTATCAATACATTTTTGTATACGTTTGAACATTTTTTGAGCACTTCTTTACACCGATTGACATTAACCTTTTTTTGAGCGGTTGTCAAATTATGCAGTATCCAACGGGAACAAAGCTTTTTCACAACTAAATGTTCATTCAATTATGTATGCTTGTCATACTAATGCATAGAGTCTTGCATCATCAGTTCCTGCACAGCATCGACGTTTTTTGACACAACACCTGATTTTGGACAACCTTCCTTAAACTCGTCTGTGAGCGATCGACGGCCACAATTGAATTAAATAAACCAGTGATATACTGTGGTTTCAGATAGTGCTTCATCGCCTAAAGTCGAAATGAGTTGATCGATGCACTGTTGTTGAGATAAACCACGTCGAAAGTCGTAGAAAATCATCGCACGAAAATTTTCACGAGTTAATTCCATTTTTTGACTAACAATAAGGTACAATATTGAAGTCCATATAATGAACAATAATAGCACACATATAACAAAACGTTCTGAGTAAATACAACGTTTAAATTGTCCAACTTTGCAATGGATATGTCAACAACAATTTAGCAACAATTGTATTGCCAATTCCGGATACATAAATAGCAACCTACGTAATAAGAACGATAATGCGATACAGATAAGTTACGGCACTATAGACTTGAACGCCACGAATTTAAAAAAACGTAGAAAGTGCAACGAAAGTACAAATGATAAACGTCAGGAAAATAAGCTTAACATTATGCAAGAAAAGCCTAACAATAAACAGAAAGAAAAGAGGCAAAGAACATGCAGACATACAGTCGCCAAACAACAGACTCATAGAGACTACCTTATCATTTCCACAACAAAGAAAGCGACTTTCATGCAGCAATAGTACGAGCAGACAGAAACTACACCCTCTAAACCTTCGACTGTATGACCACACAATAGCTAACTACATGACAAAGAGGATATGCAAACACAAACAGACACAATGGCAAGAAAACAACTACATACACGGAACATGTACTACGTTACAGAGACTGAAAATACTGGACAAAACAGCCATACACACATGACAAAAATGAGCCATATTTTCACAGATAAAAGAATTTCTGTTGGTAATACAGAATAAATTAATTGCAACTAAAAAATATTTAACCGTTTGAATACCGGGAGGGTTTTAAAAAATTACTTCGAAAAAAGCCAAAAGCCACTTTCGCGCTCTTGAGATTTTATTTCAAAATAAGCTAAAGTTGGTGTTTCATTTTATGTAGTGTACAACAAGAACAATCTTCTCGTGCTTGTATTCTAATTTGGAATTACTTTATATTATAAAAGAGAAACCTGATGCATTCTAAACAAAATATCTTAACAAAGTCTTCCTTCAATTGTCAACATTGAAAACATGTCCTGGGGTTTTTCGACACAAAAACTGAAGAGCGCAAAAGTGGCTCGTGGTACGCAAACGGTTAATATATTATACATATAACACATAACAGGAGGGTGCAAATTGTGAGATGGCACATAGAATAGGCAGGCAGACATAAATGAGCAACTAGAGTGATATACAAAGTAATAGCTACAAGATGCAAACTAGAAGGAAACAGTACTAGTGTACTACTATAAATAAATCGTAACCAGCACCACAGAAAATGTAGGATATTAAACTATGTTGGAGTGCAACTCTGCACATAGACGGAACAATGAAACACAAGGAACCAGATTTGATACGGACAAATAAAAAAAGATTGCATATCTCATTGGCATTTGAATACTAAATAATATAAATATACAATCAAAAGACGGAGAAAAAGTGGAAAAATTGACCCCCACCAGTCGAAGGAATTCAAAGAGTAACACGTATAATACTTTTCATAATCTCGGTCATCGGTATCACCTTAAACACATTTAGCGTTATTTGATACAGCTGCTTCTACACCCAAGTGCACATGAAGAAGCACAAAAGTGATTCATATATATAACGCGGGATAATAATAATACTGTACCAATAAGTCAGCTATTCAAAACCATTTTTTATATAAATCATAAATCATGAAATAGATGTAAAGGTGCGATTCTCTATTTATAATATCCGACGAGTCTTACAACGTTAGAATAATTCATAACGTCGAACCAATATTCACCAATAACCATATTGGTAAATACATAAATAATAATATTCAAAAATAATATCACACTATAGAAAGTTAGGAAAGTACAATATAAAACAGTACATACAGGGTGGCCAGCTGGAAACGAAATTCCAAAGAGCTCTATCGGATGGTATGCCTCAAGGTTAATTACCTTTGGGGGCACTTTTATCATCCTTATCCGGCTATACCCTTTAAAATCTAAATTCTTAATAAGTACTGGGCGGTTTTGTAAAATTTAAAAACTGTTGTAAAGAGAATTGTAAGAGCTTTCAAAAGAAATCTTACTGGACCGCCAATGCCATTTAAATATTTTGGGGTGATTCTTATCCTCGCTTGGGGGTAAAAGTGTGGGAGTCAAAAATACCGGAAAAGAGTGTCCCCCTTTAATAAAAAATCGACGGGTTTGAGCGTTTTTCTAAAATGTTGACGCAGTTTCAGAAAATAACATTGTTTCCTTTTCAGTTGGTCATCCTGTACATATAACAGTCCAAAGTTCAAATAACAATACTCTGGATGCACCACGTTGGCATAATATAAGTTCGTCCATTCGACCGTCAATGAACCGCAAACTTTTAGTGACTTTCAACGTTCCATTTAGTTGTCACATCACAAAAAGCATACCAGCATGTAAAGATGCATCAGCGAGGCTTACACCGTAGAACCAAAGCATACCTTTCAGCCGAGCGTCAATAGTTTCACACGAAGAAAGAATTGAAAGAGAAAAGTTAGTGAAAAGACTTTCCTTCCAGTCTTTCATTCAGAAAGGGCGTGTATCGCAGTTAATCTAAATAAATATGACGGCGCAAGAGACAGCCGAATGAATGACTAGGTTTGATGTTAGTAATCGAAGGACAAACGTATCATCCCCTGTGCTGGTTGGATACTTTAGTGACGTCACAAGAAGAGGAAATCGATACAGCTCAGCATCCTCTCTCCCCCGTACGGTTACTGCTTCTTTCTCTATCCTTCCGTTACCCTACATATTCTGTTCCCTGTCATTCTTCGGTTTTCCTCCTTTACTTTGCCGACAATACCTTTTTCTCGTTTATTCATCCTTCCTTTCTTTACCTCATTCTCATCTTTTGTTTTTCCCCTGTTATCGATTTTCCGTTTCGATGGTTTCTTCCGTTTCTTTTTATATGCTCTTTTCGCCGCTCATTCTCTTTTCCAGACCTGTATTTTGTAATCATACAACGTTTCTATATCTTTTTCCACATCATAACTTTTGAACATACTTTGCCTATTTTTCGAATTTTTCGGCTTCAATACATTACTATTTTCAATTCTTCTATATATTTCTGTGTGTTAGTATTTATTACAAACCTGTTGTTTTGGCTATAGAAAGGATTTAGAAGACTTAAATTCCTTCTTATTTGAAGCTATGTAATAGAGCAAATACGTGTTCCCCCTTAAAGTAAAAATCATCAAATTTGTTTGCGATGACACACGTAGCATCAAACTCTCAAGGATGTCAGTGTCAAAGCACAATTGTGTAGAGGGAATTACTGGCTATAATTATAGTACAATAATATATATTCTTGTAAAATAATATATAGCAGATGAACTCAAATCTTTGGCAATGTAAATCACAGGTTCGTGGAATTATAGCTTTTTTTTTTAGCGGAATAGTATTTTACTATTGTAAAGTTTCTTCTTGGCATTAAAATGTCCCTAACATGGGAATCTGAAAATCTTACACGTGAGCAACGTCATGTATTACTTAGGAAACAAGTTATCTGGAGTAATGCCAGATTGTTATATATATATATCAGAGAAACATTAAATCACTCATACGTATCGAGTTCATTTTGTGTATTAATTCCGTAATTTTAACCATTCCTCTCGTTTACTCTGCATATTGCATTCTCGAAAAGATTTTTTTCTTATATGGTGTAATATATGCAATATAATTACAAACGTATATCGGGGCAGTTTTAAAAAGTTACATTTATGGAAGAAGCTTTGCGTTTTGAAAGCATGTGCGGTTTATAGATACTTGCAAGACTTTGTAGGTGTATCTCGCCTGTTCAATACTATGCTCCAGGTGCGTAAGTACCTACTCTAGTACCAGGTCTTATATCAAAATTTTTGGAAGTTCTATAACTTAAACTTTGAAAATTTAAATTATTCATAGTTTGCAATATGTGAGAACGAAAACCCTAAAAACACATCTACGTGCAATATTTTAAATTGTATACGTATAGTGTCGTGAACCCGAAGAATGAGAAGCAAGTAATTCGAAGGGTTTTTCGTCTTACACAGTAAAGTTTTTATTATTTAACTGGATTTTCTATTAAGAGTGAGATTTACTGGATGGAAGTCAATATTATTCTGGTTCTGAGTTGGGATTTTGGAAGAGAGGTAAATTGAGGAAAACTGTCATTGGTTGGAAAATTGGAAATTCTATTTGCGAGGGTGTGAACGTTGGAATTGATTGGTTGCTGAGAGAGAGTAGAGGTGGTAGTTTTCGGAAAAGCGAGTTGATTAGGAAGGAGTAAATTCATGGGAGAAAGGCCCTTGAGGCCCACTAGCGAAGCTAGCTGTTTTCGACTTGCAATTCGTCACGTACCCATTTCTTTTAAGAGGAAACGAAACAGGGTAGGCTAGCAAAGTCCATATGTCTTTAGAAGAGAAAGTTGCAATGGTGTCTAACAATAGGTACTAATTCTACATCCAAAGTAAAAAATTGCTTGTAACTAATATTTGTATTATATTTTTCCACGGTACTTTTTATTATATCTCGTATAAATAATTTTTGTTTAAACACTATTATATAATTTTATTTTAAAGAATGTTGTAAAGTTCGTAAAATTTTCGCACTTTATAACGCCAACATTTTTACATTTTAAAATGTAAAACCCAGAAACGGGGAACTTATACATTTACAGTTCAGGTAACCCTCCTATAACACGGTAGATAAGTTCCTAAAAAATGCCGTGTTGTGTGAAACCGTGTTGTATGAGACCCAGGCAAGTACAAAAAGAGGGGTTGCGTTCCGAAAACTTATTAAAAACAATTTTTTTTTAAATTCTACATAAACAACTTAATTTTTATTAAAAATATGAATGTATGTGCAACAAAAAATAAAAAATATTATTTTAATTTAATGCAACTATAATTTAATAAATTTCTTCATCGTCACTGCTCGGTATAATCAATCGAGAACGTTTTTTCGGTGGAATGATATCGCCTTCAATTTTCAGAACTTTTTTCTTCATTTACAGTTTTTGTATCTTCTTTCCTCTTTAAAAAATCTGTAATTTTACTTTGCTTTTTTGTTCTTACTGGGTCAATGTTAATTAATATCTTAAAGACGAAAAAGTTATTCTTTGACACACCGTGGCTCAACGCAGACTGCCGAAGAGCAGCGTGAAATACTTTTGTTTTCAAGCCACGAAGATGAAATCATATTTGATTACGCCACACTGTATCTTTAAGACGGCAAGCATCGCCACGGCTGTAGAAGTATAGTGTTGTATAGAGGTTTTTGCAATTTTCTTATCATATTACAGCGAAACCGTGTTATAGGGTGTCGTCTTGTAGGAGGGCTACCTGTATTTTGTCCCATATGGTCGCCCCTTCAGCAGCGTTCTTGCACTCTGCGTGTATTCTTATGCTTGCCCATGCTATATTTCTATGCCTACATTATTTTCAATATTGCCGCATTTAATGAAAACTAGAAGGTTGACAGTTCGTAGGTTAAAAGCATTATTTTTTCAATTTCAGTATTCTCTTTTGAAATAAATTTGTGATGTATTCTTGATATTTATTTGTTAGAAAAAGACCAAACACAACAATCTATCCTATGTCATTATCATTTTTGTAATGAAAATATTATTGTTAGTCCATGTGTGCCAATAAAATAATTTTAATCTAGGAGATATCATGTTTAGTTTCATTATTGACAAAGATTTTACCGGTACAACGGAAAAATTTTCTCGCAGAGCAAATTGTACATAAGAATGTTGAACCGCTGTTTTTATTGTAGGACCATTAGTGTTTATATGTCTTTAGAACGAATGGCTGGCGATTGATCATTACGAACACCATTCCACCGTTCTCATGATTTCCATATGCAGTTTCGAAATGCTGAAACCCACGTCCCTTAATATAAACTTAACATAACGGGATTATTATACGGATCACCCGGCATTTTTGAAGTAATAATTACTTTCCTGCGGCGCTGAACTATGCTTCCTTATCATTAGTACAGCTATCCTAAGGAAATTCCTTGTCTTAGAATTTCGATTCATTTTCGAATTTTCGAAATTCTTACAAGAATGTTTCACACCTTCCTTTATCGGCTGTTACCCACGTTGAAGGTGTAAAATTCCAGCAATAGAATTGAGAAGATCGCTTCGGCGAATATCTCGGAAACCCATACTCAGCAAAAAAGTTAGAGATAGAACAATTGAATAAATAGACCAAATCCTATTTTCTATGATACATTCAACGGTATAAACTATCTTGTAAAATCTCAGCTTTTATAAATAATATATGTAGGGCAGTTGACGCGAGCGGCCCGGGGATGGGGTCAATGCTAGAAGATTCTAGATCAGGAGTGGCCAACCCAAATGATCTTGCGGGCCACTTTGGAAATGCACCATAATTCCACGAGTCGCATATAAAATTATATATCGCCATATTAGATTTAGACCCACTATAGCCATTTTTTCGGAGTGAAAAACTGAAATATAAGAGTTATTATTATTGTGGTTACTATTATTCTTACACATAAACATAGATAATATAATAATAATGATACTGATGATAATCTCGCGGTACGGAAAAATGTTCAAGGCGGGCCGTGGGTTGGCCACCCCTATTCTAGACGTTGCTAGGGCTGATGCGAGCGGCCTGAGGGCAGTAGCAATGACTGAATCTTCTAGCGTTGCTACTAATTAGAGAATGTTGTCGTTGTCGCTATGCAGCGAGAGGTGTCTTTTTACATACAATGTAATTCGTATACAAATAAAATCTATGTCGTAACCGACTTTTGGACACTCGTTTACTCAAAAATATAGCTCGAAACGATAGGTGCATAGAGGAATCTCCAATGTAAAGTAGAAGTTTAGTTGCAGATTGGAACTGGGCTTGAAAGAACGTCAAAATAAAGAAATTACGCATAGATCTTTTAGTAACTGTTAACGAAAGGGAACGCAATCCGAGCTACATTTTTCTTGATGTGCGTTGTCAAAGACATTTCTTTGAATAACATAAAAGTGTCGGAACTTAGGCTACACACTTACTGCTTATTTTCGATCTAGTTATTGACTGGACTCGTGATCGTTTTTCGGCGTGCAGCTTTTGTTGTGTCATTTTACCTCTCGCAGGACTACCTCCAATATGAGCGGAAATACTTCGGGTTTTTTCGCGAACTCTACTATTACTATTTATTTACTGGTTATGGTAACATATCATTGTACAATACTGATTTAAATACAAAGTGATGTGCATGTGTGCGTGTTCTGAGTATGTCGCACTTGGGCGGCAAACCATGACTACCACCAAGCAGTGCCACACAACACACTTCATCTGTATTCTGTGTCGGTGTAAGTATCACTGTGTAACGTCAAATTGTAAATGCAATGTTAATGTGCGTTGATGTGGGTAAAGACGTGCCCTTTTAGTCGTTGAGAGACGTCATTGCATTTTCCCACTCTTCCCTTCCTAGCCAATCAGGAGGGCCTGACATTTCGTGGGTGCACTGATGTCTCCGTTCAAGGAGATACGAGAACATCGTTAACGTCGCAAACTTCCCGAATCCGACGCCCTTACCTTGGGTTAGGTAACGGTAATAAAGGGGAGGTCGAGATGCCCTGGGTTCGAACGTCTCTGAAGCCTAAAAGCCGAAATCCGTTCGAAACAATGGCACCCGAGCTCGAAAACAACGTTAAGTGTGCCCCGAAATTAATTAATATTACAAAAATAGTGCTCTCTTGACCGTGCAATAAACCTCGCCATATTGAAAATATAAAATACCATATTGAAGACTCAAAACTCATCGCTTCCCTAAATTTTTTAAATATATTAAAGAATGTCACAGTAATGAGGAAATACAATTTTATCTTATAATTCTTCTACAAAACCATATTGTCGGTGTCTGTATCTTATTTCTCTTGTGTGCAAAAGTCTACAACTTTCTAGAAATTTATAATAATTTTAGAGGGAGATAATAATAAAGACAGAAGCGAAATACCAACAAGCAAATGACTTTCGCTTTTGTTTATTATATACTAAAGGTTATTAATTGTAAAAAGTAAAGTAAAACCGGTAACTTATTTGTTAGTACAATTGATCATTAATTTAAAATATTTAAGATATAATCTCGTTAAGAATTGAACGGGTAAATTTGCTACCTTTGTCCCACTGCTTCATGTACACCTATAGTCTAAAGAAATAATGACAGTGACTGTACCTCGCATTGCGTGATTGCATGGATTACATATAATGGTATCAAAAAAATTGTCTATGTCACATGTCCTACTGTATTCTGCACAAAATTTTAAAATTACGTTAAAATAATTACTACGTGCACTTCTGATTTCCACTACAAAAATATATCATTTAAAGCCAGACGTGCAGCCTACGGCAGTCCTTGAGTACACTGCAAAGAGAATTCTAGTGGTACCGTCCGCGGCTGTATTGCTCATTCCATTCATTATAAAAAACGTTGCACTTTAACACCTAATTATCACGAACCCTCGAGAAGAATGTTCTCTTCGTCAACCCGGTGTCTCAACTCTTGAGGCTCTTCCGCTTGCATTTTCAAATTTTCACCACTTTGCTTCGATCCACTCTTAAAAGGCCGTTACCTACATAAACAGACGTTTTAAGACCTCAGGTTTCTGCATCGTAGAGAAATAGTCGATTCGTACTTTTTGGTTTTAGTCATAGCAGCAAATCATGGTCCTCAATTCATAGTTGCTATAATATTTCCTAAGATCGCAAACAGTATACTAAGATTAACTAGGGTAAACACATACATTTTCGTAGCAGACATGTTTAACCTTGTATATTCACCTTGAATATTAGCAATTTCTTAACACGTTGAATGCCTTTCGAACATGCCGAATATTTAAATATTGGCGTTGAAAAGATAAAGGTCTGCCGAATATCTATGTATCTCTATCTTTAAAATTTCTACTTTATGAAGATGTGAATTTAATAGAAAAAAATTTACTTTCTAACGACACCTCACTAGACTAAACAATCTGAGGAATGTCAATAATGGGTCAGCTCGTAGCCGTCATAATAACGAATATGAAGACGCACTTAAAGGGTATAACAGTCGATCCCATAACAACGCATCGATTCCATTCCGACTCCAGCCTCAAGAGGTGTTACATCGACTACTACGTTTAGCCAGTTGTATTCGTGGCATAAGTTCTCTTTACTCTTTAGTGTTAGATCTGTAGTAGTTTGTAGAGTGAATAAAATCCTTTTTTAAAAACTCTAAATTTGCGGCCTGTCGAAGTCGTCCCCGGAGACTGATATACAGGTAGCCCTTCTACAACACGGTTTTGCTATAACACGATTTATGAATTGCAAAAACCTTTATACAATACTGTACTTCTGTAGCCGCGACGAGGCTTGCCGTCTTAAAGATACAATGTGGCATAAACTACCTATTTTGATTTCATCTCCGTGGCTTGAAAACAAAAGTATTTCACGCTGCTGATCGACAGTCTGCGTCGAGCCACGGTATGTCAAAGAACAACTTTTTCGTCTTTAAAATATTAAGGAAAAATTAACATTGATCCGGTAAGAACCAGAAAGCAAAGTAAAATTACAGATTTTTTAAAGAGGAAAGAAAATACAAAAACTTTATATGAAGAAAAAAGTTCTGAAATTGAAGGCGATATCATTCCACCAAAAAAACGTTCTCGATTGATTATACTGAACAGTGACGATGAAGAAATTTATTAAATTATAGTTGCATCAAATTAAAATAATATTTTTTGTTTTGTGTTGTACATACATTTATATATTTTTAATAAAAATTAAGTTGTTCATGTAGAATTTAAAAAAAAAAAATTGTTTTTAATAAGTTTTCGGAACACAACCCCTCTTTTTGTACTTGCTCTGGGTCTCATACAACACGGTTTCACACAACACGGCATTTTTTAGGAACGTATCTACCGTGTTATAGGAGGGTTACCTGTATATCAAATTCTAAAGACAGGACTCATCCAACGATTATCTAACTCCGAGAACCAGAATATGCGGCGCCTCCTAGAGCATAAATAAATTGACGACCGTAAGCCGTGCAATGTTCTTTGACAGCTCCAGAACCTAGCAGATAGTACGATTGGAGGGATTTTTCTGAAGATTTTGTAGATGGGCCGTATTCCGACGAACATTCAGACTATCCTGATTTCGAAGGAAGACGACACACTGACCGACCTCGCGTCTCTCACCGGCTAAGCGTTGTGTTATGTATTGTTGATTCGTCTTAAGGGTTTAAATAAATCTATGATCTCAAGTCGGAGCTATCACCTCACCACGGAAGGCGCAAAAAATCCGGCCGTTTTACATTAATTTGCACCGCAACCAACACGTCCCATTTCGAGCCTTCAAGTAAAACGTGCACTCAACAATAATCTCGCTCGCCCCGATACGAATGTCGGTACAATGCTCTATTTAATTGTAAAATGAAAAGGATGTAAAGTGAGCTTGCACACTATGCCAGTGAGGAAAATTAGCTGACACTTCCCTGCACTGATAGGAAATTTCGTCCCGTTATTATCTCAATTCGAACATATCTCCAGCTACATGTTGTCAGACCGCTTCCGTACTCGAGAAGATACCGCTTGTTGCGGAGCAATAATACGTTCCTGAGGCTCACAGATGTAGCTCAATTCGTCGTAGGATTTTTTAATACTTTCCAGATGTGCATTTTAGAAAAATAGCTGCCGCGCCTTGCAAACTGTTTATTACTCCAAAATCAATGAGCTTTATGGGCCTATTGTCGTCAAGACTTCTTCAGGAAAAGTTTTGTCCTGTAAGAACTATTGACCGGGGACTTCTTCCCCCACTCGAGCCGGGGCTTTTCCTAAGACACCGAAGGCTGAGGGAGGCTCTTAACCTATGGGCAAAGGACGATTCCTTTGCCCACCAATCGCAAAATTAATATTTGTAAAACCAAGAGTCTCCCAATCAGCAACGTCCCTGTTCTGCAATAGTGACTGCCCCCGCCAAATCTTGACGGAAGCGCGTTTTCACGCGCTTGAAGAAATGAGTCTTCTACAAATCAGGAACCAAATAACATCTAGCGCTCCTAATAGAAGCTCCGTTCGCGAGGTTAAGACCCGGACGTAATCTCCATAGTTGTACTTGTAAAAAGTGTAAATAAAACCACTTAAGTTAGGCAACTTTGGAACATTTCAACATCATTTACACGCAAGACCTTCGTACGTGGTACAAATCGGGTGAGCCTGTTTTAATATACGCTCACTCCAGAGGTGTCGCCGAAAAATCGTGGAGCAGGTATCAACCCACGAGGCGTACATCCGTAACACCGCTATTGCCTTACGTGTGTCGCTCTTCATACACGGCTTACTACTTCGAATAACGGCGGATTATGGCCGACAATTCAAATTCACATTATTCAGAGAATTGTCGCACTTACTCGGTGTGCGCCACCTGAGAACATCCGTGACCATCCAGCAGCGTACGGTATAGTGGATCGATTTCACCGACAATTTAATTCGACTACCATTTACCACGGCAATGCTGCATAGGTGGATTCGCTCCCCATTGTTCTTCCTGGATTTTGGATTGCGTGGAAGGACGCCATTGGAGCGATATCCGCTGAAATAGTCCGCAGCGAACCGATACGATTGCCGGTCCATTTTGTTTGATTTATAACACATCAGAGCATCCTTTTCTACTAATAATAATTTCAATCGCACAACGCTCATACAATAGATACATATACATTTTTATATATCTTGGTTTCATTTTTTCGCTCAATATTTTACAACTGTGATGGTACAGAATGTAAGACCCATGTATTTTTTTCTTCACCTAAGGGAAAAGTTATGAGTAACTAAAGATTCCACGTTAATTTTTTTTAAGTAAACTTTGAAGCTTTCTGAAGAAGGACCCTTTGAGTATTGTTACCACTTTTTGTTACTGTACAAGCTATTGTTGTAATAGTTATAACTAGACTCCGGATGTTTATGCAAATTTCAAATTCAACAAATGCAGTTAAGACAAGAGAACCTATTTAGGGATTTGTTGCACTCGATAAATGTTTCAACGAATACCATACTTTGGATATTTCGGATATATTTTTATATTATGTTCGTTTTGTGTATTTTAGCCGTATTCATTTTGTCATAAATGCATAAACATCCGGAGTCTAGTTATAACATATAACATACCGCAGAGGTATCGTGCTTTACTTAATGAATACTGCATGGAGTTAGACAGATAATAGGTAGCCACGGATGATTCGTCCGCTGGCCATCGTGAACCGAAGACTCATTGAGAATTCGCATATATTCTAGCTGGTAGAACGTATGAATTTGCTATTTTTTATACGCTATTTTTTATTTGCTATTTTATATATATTTTCAACATTCTATTTCTCTACTTCCATCAAAATTTTTAGTATTTAAACCCCCACAGTATATGATAGCATGATAACCTCGCTGAAGAAATATTATCAATACTTCGCAATAAAATGAAGCTTCCCGAAGTAAAAAATGTTAACTTTTGTTGGTACATTTTGACTGGAGTAAACATACTGGTGATCATTGATTTGAACGGAACAATAGGTAGCCGCAGGTAGTCATTTCTTTTTACATAAACTTTGAATGTTCTCGGAGAAAAACTCGTTGAGATTTGTTGCTACTTCTTACCGCTCCATCAGTTATTACTATTTACTTTTCGTGCTCGCGATTTGTATGGGAGCGCATGAATTCTTCGGCTTCAGACCGGGATATCGTGTTTTATTTATTGCTCTTTTGCAGTCCTCAGCACGCTTTCGGAAATTTTTGCATTCACATTTGTGTGCACCAAATCAAGGAACATGAAAGTATTCATTCTTGGGTGGAACCAACAATTTTTCGATACATTTATCCACTGTATTGAATCCGCAATTTTGTATTTGGAAATTTTGACTTCAGATTCGTTTAGCAACCCGGACCATTCTAATGCATCAATTTTCGTCTAAATCGAAGTTCTGGTGTTTTTGCCAGGACTTCGACCAAATTGACAACTGTGCGACGCAGGCAACGCTTGTAGCGACAGCGGATAGTTCGTATCGCAGTTGCAAAAGCTTTTTCACTGCTTAGGTCCCTCTCCCGTGAAGCACCACGGGAAGAAACGAAAGTTCCTTTTTAAAAGATGTGACCTATGCGAAAAACGTTTTTATTCGACACGACGTGATGCCGCAAACAGTATCGTCTAGCCGATATACGACGATTCCTACGAGATGACCACACGGAATAAAATAATCTCAATTCAGATAGAGAATTTTTACAACAAATATCCATCATCTATATTTGTGTCGCGACGTAAATCCCAGTTAATTATTTTTTGAATATATTGTGAAACGTAAAACCTACATGTACATACTGTACCTAGGTATAACCATAAAACGTATGACGTCCAAGCATAGGTATGGAATTTGGTCACTCACAATCAGACTTCCCCTTCGAAGGCAACCTTAGTCCTCTGCCTCTTATTTATTATTAGTGGTCGGTGCATCCTCGAAATAGTATATAATATATCCTATAATAATATAATATATATAGTAATATATAATATAATATATCCTCTGAAGAGGATATAATGGTTGACCCCAATGGTTGAACCCTTTATGTTACAAAAGCACTCATTCTGTCCGAAAGTACAATGTAGGACGTTACGCTGTCTGTAGTCTGTCCGATTGTCAACACTTTGCCGTCCAGCGACACCACTGTGGTCTCCCGCGAAAACTAACGCTCAACGGCCGGCGACACCTCAGTGGTGTCGTGCGCAAAATATAAGTAAAGAAATATATAAAACAAAAAAATTTCACATTTATTTACATATATATATATCCTCGAAATTTCTTGAAAATAGAGGGACAGGATTAAAAACTCAAGAAAACTGACGATGAGATTAGTAAAACTTGACGATTTATGACAAGAGGAATGATCTGAAACAGTCCTACCGGCGCCAAGCAAACAAATTTTGATGAGACGTGCGGACGACAAAGTGTTAATAAATCTAAAAAGGATCCGCCGGAGTTACTTCTTTCACAAGTAATTTGAATTTAAAGTATGTTAATTCATTTACACACTCACTTCCTATAGTTTGATATGAATATCTTGTGTAGTCTGAGCGAAAAAAATTATAAAGGTAAAACCTTTTATTCTCATAGCACTCTTAAAAGGTGGGAGGAGCCGAGGTGGGGTTGCTACTTGAAACTTTGCAGTTTAATGTTTCAGGTTAGAACAAAGGGAGTTATTTAGTACCAAAATCAAATTTGACTTGGATCACTTAGCTATGCTTATGTTCGTACCATTAGACTCTTTGTTCTGCCTAAATATACAGTCATTTGTATTTGGAAATCCAAGAGGTAAAAATGGGTTATTCCGGGTATAAATGAATACGGCCTTTAAGAGCATTACATTGTAAGTACGTTTTGTTGCAATTTGATTTTTTTTTTATTTGATGTTGTCGACTAGAGACCTGGATTTGATCGAATAACATGAAATTTGCGCATGCTAGTTTTACAATCGACATACTTCTCGGAGTTTTAAAGAAGATGAATAATTTTTTTTTCTTCTTCACAATCTACTTTCCCGAATGTCCGATGGTATTCGTGGTTCGTAGCAGTTGAAAGAGTCTACAAAGTGATAGTCGACTGCAATCGATCAATTGCCATTGAGAGTCTAAAACGCTCGAAGCGAACGAATAAATACAAAGGGGAAAGTAAAGAGGAATAAAAGAGAAACAGAACTAGGAGGAAAAACTTTAAGCTTCTCAAACGACAAAATATTAAAAAAGAAAAGAAAAGGAACGGAAGAGGAGATAAAGAAAAGATTTAAATGGATATTAAGTTGCAAATATATTCGTACAAAGAACAAATCTGGGACGTAATTGAAAGGGCAAGAATTTTTCTGCAACCTTTTAAGAAAAGTTCTTTTTAAATGACGTGTGAGGTAAGTCATGATGAATAGGAAACATCGACATAATACCTGACAAAATTTGCATTAATCGCCAAAGGTCATGTACCCATGTTCATTTTTTTTCAGGACATATTCCTTTAGCATTTTAACCACAGAAAATTGCATGCCTAATTAGTTATGGAATTAAAGTTAACCATGCTGCCCTCTTC
The DNA here is from genome assembly GCA_910591515.1 of Cerceris rybyensis. Lineage (NCBI taxonomy): Eukaryota > Metazoa > Arthropoda > Insecta > Hymenoptera > Crabronidae > Cerceris > Cerceris rybyensis. Next base: position 23,290,361 of record OU342790.1, read on the forward strand.
ATTTATACCTCACATTTGTGTTTCTTCTGGTTATGGTGACTTGACGAACGAGGATTAACATTAAAAAAATGTAGATTATATGAAAAAACAAATGTAATCGTTACATACATTTCGCTGACTCTGTAATAGGTCGCTACTCCGGTAATTCTCTAACCCGCTAATCGTATAATGTTCCGTTGAATTGGGAAGTTTAACCGCCGAAGTCATAATGCGTTCTTCCGTGCCGTTTCAGAGCGTGAACCACGTCCACGACCATTACGGTTTTTCTCTTGGCGTGCTCAATATATGTAACTGCATCACGGATTACATTTTCAAGAAATATTTTCAATACACCTCCAGTTTCTTCATTGATCAGGCTAGAAATTCTCTTGACTCTACCACCTCTTGCCAAATGTAGGATGGCTGGTTTTGTGATGCCTTGGAAGTTATCACGAAGAACTTTCCTGTGGCGCTTCGGTCCTCCCTTTTCCAATCCCTTTCCTCCCTTTCCACGATCAGTCATGCTGAAGCTACTTCGTTAAAATATGATGAACAACGTGTTACAGTAGTCTGGGTCGCTTCTTCAATGAATTATATTTATTGTCTTAACAATAGTCAGTATAACAAAAGTAAGAAAAAACAAAAACCACACTGTACCGGAAGATCGCGAGGAATCTCTTGTAAGACGGACAACCAGGGAATAAAAGCATCGCGAAAAACAAACGTGCACAAAGTATAATAGCAGTCAATACTGCACGAAACGAAAAACGCAAACAGCGCACGTGTTCGAAGCCACATGTTCAGTAAAAACAAAAAGAAACAAAAAAAACATTTATTCCAATAAATACTCACAAATATAGCATCAGTTAAAGTACAGCTTGCAATTACCGGTCGCAAACAACCTAATAGCCTGCGGTATTATACAGGGGTAAGAGCATACTAATGCACCCACCTCCTATTTTCACCATATCGTTCCTAAAAGCTTGAAGCCCGGCCAATAATTACCAAAACCAAATACTTCTTTTTACTTCCGCTCAGTAACGCGTTAATATCGAAAATGATGTACGAGGAATGTCTCTATCCCTCTGACGAATCAGACCAAAACACATGCTACAGACCATCAGATCGTTTACGTCCAGTATTAAATCTCCGCATGCGTTCTTCGAAAAGGTCCTTCTAATTTTGCAACCACACATCCGAGATGTCATTGGTTCACAAATACTCTTTCTTGCCACAAGCAAACCAATCAGCAGGAGCATGCTGGCACATTGAGGCGACATTCGTAAAAAAAAGAGTCTCTGCCACAACAGAGCGCCAAGTTTTCTCGCAACAAAGAATAAATTGTTGCCATCGCGGTCTTGTAATATTTCGAATGTATAGTTGTGAGAATTAAGCGACGTATCCAGATAACCGAATCTGTCTTGCAGATATAGTGCACCCCTGGCCTAAATTAAACATTTATAAAAGTTTTATGGCAATAACGCTGCTTGACTAGCCTCCCACTTGCAAGGAGCAGACCTATTCGACTAAGGTTACTTGTGGAAGAATAATTTCAGATCGCACTAAGTTGCACCTAGGGTAAAATAAAAGTATCGTTAGAGTTATAATCCTGAACGCAGGTTTCTGGTTAAATAACCCTGTACAGTCAACCCTCCTATAACGCGGAGAGTGCGTACCGCGTTATATGGGAACCGCGCTATAAGAAACTAGGATTTAACCGTACAAACCAGGCTAATTCGTAGCGCGTTGTATGGAAACCATCTACCGCGTTGTATAGAAACCGCGCTATAAGAAACTCAGAATTAGTATAAACCACATTATTCGTACCGCGTTATATGGAGACCAATAAATACAAAGGACAAGATAAATTATAAATTATTTTTATTGAATTGAAGAATTCATATAAGGAAGTAATAAAAAAAATGAAACAAAAACTAAACTAAACAACTGTTTTCCAACAAAAACAAGAACGACTTTCGTAAAATTATGTAATCTTTTAACACTCATCCCCGCTGTCAAATATGAGTAGCCTAACTCATCTTCTTTTAATGGGCAAAATGTCTTCCTCACTTGATTTATCTTCACATTGGTTTTCGATTGTAGCTTTTTTTTTCTAACTCCACTAAAACCTCTCTATAGGGAGCTAAGCAATTTCTTAACTCTCTTTTAAACTTTGCGCTGCGCACCGTTGAACAATCAGTTTGAATGAAATGAAGTTCTAATTCTTTAGCCATTGTGTACAAAATATTAACCCGGATTGATCGGAAGGGTAGTTAAGGGGAAAATTCAAAAAACAGGTTCTTGCTCCATTTTGCCTATTCATTAAGGTGCAAATAATCCGAAAAAATTCTGACATATCCTAAGCGGTTCCGTAAATGTTTGAGATTTTTTTCAGATTTTTTCCATTGAAGAACCTAAGTGTAACAAATGAGCAAACGCAAAAAAAGAAAAAAGTAGATTTCGTGCCGAGATCTTTGAGTGACAACTTTTTGCATATTATAGTAACAATCCAACACTCATGATTGTTCTCTCCAATTTTTTCAGATTTTTAAACCGCCTGCCTCAATGTGAAACAAATCGAAAACCGTTTTGCGCGACGCATTTCGATGTGAAACACGACGATCTAGTTATTATTTTCTCGTTCTTCGATTACAGTATGTTCATTTTGTGACTTTCAGTGTTTCTGCCACGAAGCAATTACATGTTAATATAGAGAATCGAATTACTTAAATTAATTGTGAACAATGATGGTTCCTTCTCTGCAAGAATTTTTAAGGTTTTTTCAAGGGAGCGATTTGGCGGAGTTGGTAAGGTGTCTGTCTGAAGAACCGCTGGACACTGTTTTGTCGCAGGTTCGAATCTCTATGGAGAACTTAAGATTTTTTTTTGTCACTTTTAAAAATTGTCAACTACATAACAATAATCAATTGCTATTTTCAAACATATAAAAGTATTTTTAAGGTTCAGAAAAATATAAATTAATTCCTATATCGAAGAGGACATCTCTTCAGACGTTAAGCTTGCTCGTAAATCCTCCACTTTCCTCTTCTTCGATCATATGCTGCCATCACAAAAATCTACTGTTAGCCTCCCAGTTGCGCCTGCAACTGAGTTCCTGGCCGAAAATTTAATTCTTCCTGTTAACCATGCTTGATATTTATTGCGAAAGTAGGTGTTATTCCTGCGACACGCGTAATAGTCCTCCACTGTGTAAAAAAAAAATCCCAAATCAGCAGAAAATTCAGCGTAACCAGTTACGGTTTTCACGTACTCGCATACGTGATGATGCTTTTTCTTCCAATTTTTTGAGGAACAATTCCTCAAACAATCGGCAAGATCTTTCCTCGATAGTGAAGTTGATGGTGCTGGACGATGATGGACGAAAACTGTCACAGGTTGCTATTATATATTTGGAGTTAAAAATCATCTGTCACGAACGGACAATTCTCCTTCGGTCGAGAATTACGCGCCGATAAAACACTCATTCGCGGAGTATAATCGTCGCGATTTCGCGAGTGGGAGTATTGGTTGTTAAAGTTATCCACGTCAGACCTTGACGCCACATTGCATTCTTGTTTGGGTGGGCGTCACTCAATAATTTTTCTAAAAAGCGAACAGTGAATGATTGATTTCTTATTATACAACTATTAACACGTTCAGTTGACGATGCTGATATGTTAACTATATTCAGCATTATTACTTCTTGAATTTTATTGTTTACTTGTGTATTCGCTGTTTGTGCGTCTTTTACATTTTCATTCAAAGCGCCAATTTCGAAATAACATAGGGCTTCATTTTCTATATTCGGTCAACGATTTTGAAACGGCATAGGACTTCGTGTCTGGCCGCAAAGGTGTAAAATGTCGGGTCGTACAGTTATTGATATTTAAGTTCTTTTTGTATACCGAGCATACACATGGTCGTATTATAGCAGTGTATTGATTTAAGGGGTTATATACAGTCAGGAGGCCCAAAAAAAAAACGATTTTTCAAGAAATTTTCCTGAGCAGACTTTTAAATTTGTTAATGTAAAAATTTGTAAACATATTATGGCAACTTTCAACTGTATTTTAACATTTTTTATTAGTAAAAATAATAATTTTGAATGTTGCTATAGCTGATCTCCAGGAGCTCCTCTCAAAAAAGGCACCTTGCGGTGACCACCAAACGGATTCCATTAAAGTAATGTGTAATCTTGTAATTAATCGAAGGAATAAGCAAAATAAAGTTTTTTTACAAAATAGGGGCTTCTAGAAAAAAAAATTGATTTTTTACCAAAATTTTGGCCTTAAATTGTTTATAAAAAAAGAAATATTTATCGGTGAGAAAAAACCTTCGATCAATTACTAAAAAATATACTTAAGAAACTTGTGATAAAATTTGAGACTGATCGGTTTAGCCGTTTCCGAGCAATCTTGGTCACCAACTTTAAAACACACAGTTTTGAGAAAAACGCGTTTAAAGTTTCAAATCACTTTACATAGAGTAAAAAATTTTTTTTTTTAACTTACATTGAGTCGTCTGTTCCAGGGCTATATAATACACCCTCCGCCCTTCGGCAGCTACTAATAACTCGATTTGGTATTGTCTGCGGACCATTATATATAGTACATATAGTATTTTTATATAGCACTTGTCTTAACAAAACCAGTTTGGCAAATATTTATAATATTTACAATAGGTGGGTAAATAAAAGGGCCAGCGTTCAAAGTTAGCGCTGCCACTCCGGCCTCCTACTTTCAAATGCTGTGCCACGTCATTACAAATATGCGTGTAACTTCGAAAACAATTGACGGATTGACTTGAATTTTTCTGAATGTGTATTTAAATATATGTACATTACAAAAATGAAATAAAACAAATCGATTTTTTTGAAAATTCTAACTATATATAACCCCTTCAGCAGGCCTCTCCTCTATCGTTAAGCAGAAAGCAGTTCTGTCGCGCGATTATCTGCACTATTAAAAGTAAATGTTATTATTCATTTGAAATGTAATTAAATTTTTAAAACATAATTCTGTACCAAAATTAATTAATTTACATTCATAATCGGACTTATATAATTAGTTCAGATAATTATTTAAAGAATTCGTTACTGAATGTTAATTTGTGTTGCTTCCATTGAAAGGCTAGTTCACTTTAGCGATGCCGCTCATGAGATAAGTATTAGTCGATTGGAAGCAATAAATAATGTATTTTCAGAATCAACGGAGTCATAAACCGATCAAAATGTTCAAAGCCCTTCTCTATATTGGTTTCAATTGGCAAGCGGCCTCGATTCACCCTTGATATAAGATACAAGATCACAATTGATATAAGATGGAATCAAATTGCATATAAGCATCTCGTACATACATACTAGGATACGTGAGAGAGCTTGCAAAACTTATATGTTACTGCGTGTCGTATAAATAGAATAACACGAGTGTGTTGCTATTTTCTGGCCTTTTTAAAGGGATGCTTCAAAGGGGGCTGTGAGCTGGAAAGTGGAGAACGAATATTATATTCTGACATTTGAAATATTTTGAGAAACCGTGTGCATGCCTGTCGTCTGTACAACCGAGCTATCCTCTCTTAGCCTGCAAACCAGAGATTTTGTATCGCAACCTTTGTACAGGAGTTACGCAAAATGTTTTTTATTGACAGCGACGGTAAAAACATTGAAGTATTTCTATGGAACAACATTTAATAATAATACTAATCTCTAATTTTAATCTTCTGAAAATACGTTTGTAAGTAATTTTGAAGCTATCCTTAGCTTTTTTATTCAATCGCTTTTTTTCTTTACCTGCGTGCAAAATTAATGCTACAGAAACGGTATGAAGAAGAAATGCGATTTCACTCAATACCGCTGTTAAACGTGTTCCGCGGTTAGAAAACTATTTTCGTTTCGAAAGGAAACGGAAATGCCTGACTGAAGTGGTACCTTTCTCTTTGCCAATTTTATTTTCACTAATAAGGAATAGTGACGTACCAGGAATTTTATTTATTGCAAATTGTATATGAAATATTCTCAATCGCACAACATCGCTTCTCTTCTGCGTGTACATTGATCGGCTGGGAGCAAAAGCGGAGGAGGGATGTCAGCAAGAATTAACGGATGTCGCCGTACTAAGCTATGATCGATCACAAATTTTCAGAAATAATTTAGTGAATCTTTGTAGGTGCTGGCGGAATTCTTTTCGCGAAACTTAGCTCGGCTAACTATGTTTAGTTATGTGGATGGTGCGTGTAGCTATAAGTTGGTGTGGAGTATTTTAGAGGGCATGGGGGATTTCAGTGAAGTTGACGGCCTCTCGGTAACAAAAGACTGCAGTCCTCTACTCGGTAGAGTCACTTGCTACTGACGGTACCACTAGACCCGAGTAGTACTCGCAATCAGTCTCCCACGTGATTCTTATGACTACGGCTCTGTGGCACTGCCGGAGAATGAGACAGCGACTTTCAGATGACACACCCGTTGGTCTGTGTTATACAAATACTTGTCGAATCGTCGGGGTTATCTACCCCAGCTTGAAGTGCCTCTGCTTTCAAACGACATAGGTGCTCACCAAGCACAATTTCTTTGAGCACTTATGTCGACTTAGTGTAGAGAAGACATCATGGTACCAATGCTACCGAGCAAAAAAGAATGCCTTGCGCTGTTCCTTAGTGTCATGCGCAGCTTTCAAGTTGAATTACGGAAGGTGTACCTCTATTCGCAATTAACCTTTTCGGCCTTTTCTTCCTCCCTTCCCTCCTTTCGTGCATGCAATTTGTGGTCTCTCGTCCTCGAGAGGGACCAGAGAGCATTTCTGCTCTTCCGACAAAAGGGGTGAAGTAATGTTTAAGAATATCTGTGGCGACTAATATGTTTAATTGAGATCCTGTATTCACTGTTGACTCGAGGAAGGAGCGCGCGTGTGTGTGTGTGTGTATGTGAGAGAGAGAGAGAGAGAGAGAGAGAGATTTTGTGCTGACAAATCTGAAAAAGAGCAAATGATACCCGAAGTACAAAACACGTGGATTACGTACATATAGGCTATAGAGGAGACCGCTATCTCTATCCCTCATATCTTATAGTGTTATTAATGATTGTCACTGAGATTTACACCCCTTTCTTCCTAGAGAAGAGGAGTCTTTTTGGAAGGTTTCCTTTAGGAATGAAAAGATTTCTATAACGGAGATTGAGCACATTGTCTGTAGTGAAGAGTCGCGCTGTGGCCACATAATTGTATTGCGACTATAATCGAATAATACACACCGACCGCAAAATATTTGATGGCGCGTAGCAAGTGTTTGGTTCCAAATCGTCAGATGGATAGAGCCATCTTTCTTTCACACATATTTTCGGTTTTTGTTTGTTATTGGCCAAGCTTCAGGTTTCCAAGGATGATATGGCTGAAATAGGACGTGCAAGCGACAGACCCCTTTTGTCGTACCGATTTTACATGCGTCGCGACACGTCGTCACTTCTTTTGCAGGCAGTATATTCGCTATCAAAGTTTACGCGAATAGAAATAACCATACTTGTGTAGAGAACAGTATTAACCCAGGACTATCAGATAGCATTATTTCTATCGTATAAACGCAATGCAAAACTATAAACTGAAACCACTGAATATATGTCAGATACGAGTTTACTAAAACAGAACAATTTAATATGTTTGCGAAATTCAAATAAATTAAATTTTTTACATAGTAAACGAAGTACCGATAATTAAATAATAAATCATTAAAGTGCACTTGAATACTTTACATTTTTTCTGTGCACTTTATAATCGTTCTTTGTATTTGAACGATTTCCTTTCTCTTATTGTAAGTCTTCTGTTCAGGAGTTTTAAAAGCTTCAATAATGATGGATTGTATATTTGAGTTGTGGCGATATGTACGACCATTCGTTGCCACTTATCGAATACGTCGTTCTTCGGAGTTTAGTCCCGCATACTCCCGCAGAGCGACGATCTTCTAAATACGTTCGCGAAGGAACTCAAAACTTTCGGAATCGTAGTCTTCACGCAAGAGAATCAAATAAAGAAAAACTCAAAAAAACAGTTTTTACAGGACGTTTTTTGGGAGTGGGGTCCTGGAAAATGTGGAAAACTGGGTGGAGGTGGAAGAGATCTGGTGAGAAACTAACGGCGTCAAGGAGGCAAGTGAAGATTTTTGCCAAGGTCTAGGGAAGTCATAAATTGGTCCTAATGAAATTTGTTTGTTTCTCGATTGGGAAGTAGCCCTGTGCAGCTAGGCTTTTCTTTCTTTCCCAAGTTTTCTGCCAAGCGTCTGACTGGCGCCCGAAGTGAAATTCCAAAAGTTTCAAGGCCGAATGTAACAATCGCCAGCCCAAATGTGTATCGACGAAATATTATTTCCAGATATCAACACTAAATCATGCAGCCTTTTGGAAACATTAAAGGTTGAAAAATTCTATAATACAGCATTTGGCCGTTCTGTCGTTCGAAGGAATCTGAAAAACCTAGCTCGCGTGAGAGAAGAAGTCCCCGGTTAATACATTTTGGCACACAAGATTTTTCCTGAAGAAGTATGGACGATAATAGGACCGTGAAGCGCATTGATCTTGGAATCATAAATGAACTACAATTCGCGACTACTATTTAAACAAAGGAAACATGTGCAATATGATAATATTCTAATTGTAAGACGAGTTTTAAGCTATATCTGTGAGTATCACAGGTGTATGTTTGTTCCACAACATTAACAGTACTTGTTTACTTATTTTACACTAATAATTTAGTTCCGAATATTTTGGGATAATTACCAACATTTTCATTTAGAGCGTACAAGAATTGCCCTTATTGATAGAGTTAATTACCAGTCACTCGCACAGCATTTAGCCTGTTACAGTATTAGACTCCTTGCTGTATGTAAAATAATTCTCTTAATGCATATTGCTTTATCAGCTAATAGATAGCAAACGACGTCAGAGGATATGTTCCCTTAACCATTTTCAATTTCTCAGATAAATTTCGTTAAGATTTTTGCGAGCCATATTTTTAAGTAAAAGACGATTTCTCGTTCATCAATTGTTTATAGCCAAACCACCCTGGAAGATAAAGTTCTCTTGCCGAAGTAAAATGCAATCAAAACGATTTTTCACATGGCTGATTAATTCTTCGAATTTCATTCAACGACGCAAAAGTTTTCCAAACATTTTCAATTCCGTAGAAACTTGAATGGCAACGTCAGCAAAACTTGAAATGTTATTGATTCAAGGTGGTTTCAGCGAAAGGCAAAGATACTCGAATTTATACCCGAATCAAATTCAAACTAGCTAAAATAATATGAACATTATCGAATCTCTGTTTTTAGCATCTTCAAAATTCAGTATAAGGTAGTAATTGTTTCGTGTCATTTATTAAATATAAAGTACACACTTTATATTTGGGTTTTCTCTGTGAGGCAGCGCCCGAATGCACGGTTTGCTTCGTGGGGCGGCGCAACGTCAAATTATACTGTTCCACACGATTTTTGCGCGGTAATACCCACTAGGTGATGTTTATAGATCTCGACGAGCTAAAAACGAATCTGGAATCAGTTTTTGTCTATCACCCTCAGTTTTTGAGGAAATCGATTTTGAAAAAAATCGCAATTTTTCAACTTTGACCTTAATTTATAACAAAACTACAAAAGCTATACGATTCCTGTTGGATTCAATGAATTCCGTGGACTTTATCTAATACATGGATATACTATAGTTTTCCAATATCAATTTGCATATACCTGTAAAGGTTAAATAAACCTGGCGGGACCAGTTTTGGCCCTAATTTTGGAATACCTTATTCAATTTTTCTCAAACAGTAGACGTCTGACGCGAATTCTGACGATCGCACGCAAATCTGTGAACATTTTTCTATAAGAAACGTTCATAGCGCGAACCAACAAATTTTTCAATTTTATACAGGAAAAAAAATAGTCGTGCACGATGAAAATAGTATTAGGACGAGGCAGCGATGTAAAGAATGTTACAAACGTATGTCTAAAATAAATGGTAGGCAGTATGCCGCGAAAAAGGCGCAAAATTACATTAAAAAATTAAATAATTATGTTATGTTTATAATATTGAATTTTTTTTTGTTAATATTGAATGTCTGTTTATTATATTGAGAATTGAAAAATAAACCTATTTTGTGAAATACAAGTGTGACCCACTGTGGTGCACGCCGCCCGACGGAACAGACACATGTGACCCACCGGTGATGCACGCCACCCCACGGAAAAGACACGTGTGATCCACCGGTGATGCACGACGGCGTCAACGTGTTAAAGATTCTAAAACGGCTATTTCATTCTCAACAACCTAATAGATATATAAAGAACAAGCATTCTAAAAGATTTTTCAACCATAACAAATTCAACGGCAAACTTAAAAAAGTCTAAGAGCAAGAAACCTTGCAAGGAAACATCCCAAGATATTAATCACCGGTTTTAATGAAACTCACGTTTAATGTAGTTTCCATAAAAATATTTGATACTTGTTATTTTTAACGGTAATTATTCATGTTAAGAGGGTAAAGACAGTCCCCAAAGTTACGGTTATAAAATATATGTATTTCGGCGAATGTCTCGAAAACTATAAGCGATAGAGTAATGGACTAAAATTGTGCTATTCCATTACGAATAAAACGGTACAAATTATTTTGTAAAATCTCTTTTTGTTTAATCAATACGTGAAAAAATAGCATGTTTTGTTAGTTTTTCCATTTTAATATTAAAGAATTTTCTTGAGTACTTGCTTATAGAAACTTAATGTCCTTCAAACAATTGTAAATAAATTGGAATTTTGATTTTTCCACCACCGAAAATGTTATTATTAGACTGCGGATGTTTATGCAAATTTCGAGTTTCAAAAATGCAAGTGAGACAGGAAAACCTATGTAGGGATTTATTGCACTTAATAAATATTACAACAAATACCATACTTTGGATATTTTAGATATATTTTTATATTATCTTCTTTTTGTATATTTTAGTCGTATTTAATTTGTCATAAATGCATAAAAATCCGCAGTCTAGTTATTATATTTGAAAGAGCGAATTTGTTATTACCGTGCTTGCCTGAGCAGACTCGACCATACCTTCCCGTAGCCATGCGTTTCCGCGATAGCCGAACATTGTATCGTTTTAAAATAACCGACATTCATTTTTTTTGGTTCGTAACGAATGTTTATCGATAAAATCAGCTCTTTTAAAAGCCAACAACTAGTCACGAACAAGGAACGACTCATGTAGACACTGTATTTCATGCGTCAAAAAGTCAAGACTCCAATTTATCCGTAAAATAATAGATATAGAGCTTCTGTAAGTAAATGCTCAAGAAAATTCATTGACATTAAAATGGAAAAACTAACAAAAAATGCTATATTTTCTCATGTTGTTTAAACAAAACTGAAATTTTTCAAAATAATTTGTAACTCTTAAATTCGTCATAAACAGATACAATTTTCCTTTATTTACGCAATTACTCTATGTTTCCCAGTTTCCGAGATATTTGCCAAAATATCCTTTATAACCCTGACTTTGGGAGTGGTTTCCATCCCCTTAATATAAATAATTACCCATATGAAATTAGGTATCATTATTTTTATAAGAATTATGTTCTACCTGAGTTTTATAAAAATCGATGATTGACATATCGAGTTGTATTCTTGTTAGGAACATTTAATGATTAAACTGGGAGTTCGAAAAACAAACTATCATTAAAAGTTATATCTTTAAAGAATAGTGGTAATAAACATTTATGGTGCACGCTTTAAAAGCAACCACAAATTTTTTCAAAAATAAATTTCCAGTTGTTGTAATAGAGGAAGATGATAAGGTCGATTGAAACGGGCTTTCTTGGCAATTTGCCCCGATAACCCAATCTATGCAGTCTGATAAATCAGAAAAATGACTTCGATGTTGCCAAAATTCAACGTAAACTGCACATGGAACAAACCCGTGTACCTTTCTAAAAATAAGGTTTTACAATTCTGTAACAAGTGTTTATGTAAATAAAATAAAATTGAAAGCAGACGAATCTGTGAGTAGGCCGCCCATTCATTTGATATTCAAGGATATCACAGGACCTACTGGCTATGATAAGAGAAATATTATGACAGGTTATGTAATGTAACTAGTACTTTCGGATTGATAATTGACAGACACGTAATAGAACACATAAAAGACTGCACTCAAACGGAGGCACGAAAAACCTCAAGAACAATGAAAACAGTAATTTTTGTATATATTGCAAACAGATCATGTGCGGAAAATGCACAAACACAATTCAGTCTGTCTATAAAAAATGTGCTCAATAAATGTGATTGCCGTATACCGTTAATACCATTGCTAACATTTCCGTGGTAATTTAAAAAATAGACTTTTTACTTGTTAATAATGTATCTAAATGTGATCCCTAGTGTTGTTTAATTTGTACTTAATTTGAAAAAACTGATTTTTTAAAGAAAATGCGCATTTTTGCTTACTCGTCAATTTGACGCGTGATCGTAGAGATAGGTATATAAGAAACGCCCGTAAACTTAGTGTTAAAACTGAACGGAGAGAGTTCTTTTCTACCAATCGATTACATAAACCAATAATATTGTAATACATAGCGAAAAAGTTCTAAAACTTTCCTTCGTTCCATGACACTCCGCGTCAGTGGAAGTGTTACCCACCGGGATTGTCGTTTGAGAGTTGTTGATTTGGAACACTCTAAATAACAAAGAAGCTGAAGTACCTTTTCTGCCACCAAAGACAAAAAGTCCTTGACACTCCCCAGATACATACATATATTTCGAATATTTTGCGGATAGTGAGTAATTGTTTTGAGAATCACTTTATATGAGAAAATGGTATTTATACAGATAATGGTCGGTTACACAGATTTCGACGATTTTTTAATATATTGGGAAAATCATGATCGTAAGCAACATTTTCCTCTACGTGTAACCCCAGCTTAGCTTTCGTATTCGAGATATTTTGAAAAACTTCTGCATTGAATTTTACCTATACATGCATGACCCTGGTAATGTATGTTTCAGCACGATGCTGCCGCTTATCTACTATTTCTGCAATAGTCACCAAAGAGTCTTTATAACGGATGAACTTGTCGAAAGGGTATTTTATAAGTCTAGGGTATATGAAAAACATAACCCCAATGTTTAGTCGGGCCGCCTATCGGCGACCGACTAAAAAGTTAAAACTATGCCCGACCAACACTGATTTATCTTTTTATTACAAGCACCTAAATTGAACCAATCTCTTTAGAGGCATGTATCCTATTATACACAATTTTTGAGTGTTCATGTCCCCAAAGAGTCAGGTTTAAGTTTGGTGCTTGTACCAAAAAGCTGAATTAGTTTTGGCTGAGCAGAGTAACAACTAAGAGCCGCTGTGAAACACTATAATTATATCGCTTTCAACCGCCTATGCGCACCATTTTGTTTCTTGGAATCCACTCACTCAGCCTCTTAAAGGAAGCCCCCGACAAAGTCGTAGCGATAATAGGAAATATAATTATACATAATTAAACTTGGCAATATCTAAAAAATATACTTTAAAAATATTTATAAAATAAGCAAATATGATTAAATTGATGACTGGATAACGTACAACCAAAAGAGAATAAGTCTCAGGATAACTTATTTTCATTCGTGTCACCTTGTGCAGAGAAGACTCAACTGAAATGTCTAAAGCTCTTGAAATGATGAAACTAGTTAGGTTAAAAGGGACCAAGTGAGTTCTAAAGATGTCAGATTCTTAACTCGAGAGCTATTCTACGTTCACACGGCTTGCAAAAGTCTTGTTACGTCGCTTCTAATCGGCCTCTACAAGGGCAGATTATAAATGTACGAGATGTATATACAGGAAACATGGCAGAACATCTTTCCATTCTTCTTATGTCCCGTTTAACACCATTTCACAACGTTTTACTTGTGATTGTTGGCAACACAATCTACGGCACGTAGCCTGATTGTTATGGCGTCAAAGTTCGACATGTTTGAATTTAACATCCGCTATTGCCACTCGCTGAATCGTGATGATTTGACTTTAATTGTAAGTTACTGTTTTATTCGACGTGATTGTTCTCGAACGACAGAGAACTTAGCGAGATCTGGATAGTGTTTTTAAGATAACAAATGGTAAATTGTGAACGATTTTGACGACATGATTTGGAAACAATAAATCGTACCATCAGCCAAAAAGTCAATATCTGAGAACGAATCGGTGATCCAAGAACGGTAGCTTCTCCTTGTTTAGGAGGTGTAGTTTGTTTTATTTTTATGGTTACACACCGTGTAGTCATTGTTGCACGACCGGGTTATAGCGCAGGATAGCGCGGGAAATGATTCATGATCGAATACAAACGGGATTTGCACGTGTCGAAATTGAGTGGACGAATTGCAGTTTGTTTATACTCGCATCATAAGCTCACTATCTCTCCGGAAGAGACATCTGCATGCCAGAAAAACGATTACCTATATTTCAAATTATGAGTAACAGTTGACAAGAAGATAAGCCCGTCAACCGTGGTACGGTTTTCCGGACATGCAATCTGCGGGACAATAGAATGTCTGCGCTCTCCCCTCAACAATATTACTACCCATTCAAGGGTAGTATCAATAGGGATAAAAATAAATTCATAATCTGGAGAGTTGATTAAAGACAATGAATCACTAATTCCCACCTGAAAAGGTGGCAAGCATCATGCAGTTCATAGGTTACAAGCAGGTAGACGGTCCTTTCGTGAGTTGTAAATTGTCCCCGTTTTCCCAGTCAATTCAGAAACAAATTTTTATTGTTTTCGGCAATCGCTTAGTTACAATACTAGAGTTATATAGGCACATACGTAGGCAGCTGATACTAATATTTAAAAAAAATCCTGAGTTTTATATTATCTGAATTATTTAACTGAATGGATGTCATGTAGAAACTCAACAATGGTAATTAGGCCGCGGATGTAGGGTCTCTGCGCATCAGATATTCTTGAGTTATTCGGCTCTGAATGTAATGTAAGGACCAACGTTCCACAAACCTGAAATTGAAAAAGTCAGCAGTCAATGATCAGGAGGCACTCATATTGTTAGTCTTGTATATGTCATTAAATATTGACACTATGTTAGTAAGAACATGTGGAACGCGAGATGTAATCGGAAGGCCCAATTAAAAGTTAATTTGCGAGAGAACGGTTCGTTTCTGTCCCATGGTTCTTCTCAGACATTTTGCCTACATAACAAGATGAATACGATGAGCCAATAAAAAAAATTTGCTACCCTTTCCCGAATTTTGCGGACGTTTTTTTTCGCAAATCTCCATCGATCTAGAGGTGTAGAACAACCCCTTAAAGCCATGACCATTAATTTTTTTACACCCTGTACAGTACCATGTATTTTTTGTCGAGATGTTACTCACGGGAGTAGGTATAGTTTTGGTGTAATCAAGGTATCGCGAGTTTAGAAAAATAGAACTTTTTACCTCCTGTTTACAAAGTATACTCTCGATAATTTGTTCTAGTTTGTCGATTAAATGATAAAAGAAATTCTTGATAAAAGAATTATTCGATGACACGCATATAGCGCTTTAGCACGAACCTCGAGTTTCGTGGTGAGGAACAATTTATCATTGCATATTCATAGAATGTGAGATAAGATACTATTATATGCTAACGTTTTAAAGAATGCACCTAATCAGGTAATCTTTTCTCCGATATAAATATCATTTTCTGCTTTGCATTAAGGGGGGAACCTTATGTGAAAAATAATGTAACAATGAAAATGTGATTAGAGATGTTTTTTTACGATATTTGCAAAATAAAGTCAACGCATGTCTTGGGCGCAGCGGCTTGGGTATTCGCGCTCTTGTCGGACGCTCGGTCTTTTGGCCCGTTTTTAATCCGCCAGCATTACACAAAGATGTCCAAAAACATATTCGTTCAATTTATGAACACTTTTGATGGCTATACACAAAATATTAACGATAACTCTAATGTTATCGTTTGGCATTTATCTCCTAAACGTCTAAACCGCGCCTTTAAGATCGTTCAAATAGCACCTTTTTTGACTGCCGACATGTTTAATGAAGGATTTTCATTTGTTCTTCAAACAATGCATCAGCTTAATATAATTATTCGATAAGACAATACAAATTTCGCCGAAAGTGAGGACGAACGCCGCATTACACAGCAAGAGCGCCGCAGTCTTGACTCCTCAAAAGAAGCTCCTGCTTCTTGAAAATCTGAAAAAACGGCTGAAGCCCAACTTTTTAAGGACTAGGAAGAACTACTGTATGGCATTGGAATCGCAGATTAGCAGAAAATCGCGCTAAGTTAAAATAAATTAAGATTCTTTCACGATTTTCCTCTTACTCAAACTTTAAACGCGTCTTCCGCGATACGCAAAATTTTACACGCAGGGCGACGTAGCTCAAAAATTCATGAATCGATTTCAATGAAATGTGGTACATATATTCTATAAACAATTGGCCTCAACATGATATCTCCCGATTTTTTAATTTTTCATTTGAAACATAGTTAGTAACAATTGTTCGAAGCAGAAAACCCGTTTTTTTCAAAACATCGCCATTTTTGCAGTTTTGCAAATTTTAATTAAAAAAAGGTATTATGTTGAAGGTTTTTCCATAAACTAACGATACCATTTTGATTTTTTTGTTTCCAATGTGCCCTGTATGCTGCACCACGAATTTTAAACATGCCATCTTTGAGGCGCTAATGCATCATTATTATTACCAATTACAATTTATAAAATAATATTTTTTTTTACATTATAACTTTAATGCATAAAATTTTAAGCCAATCTACACGTTACTTTCTCCAAAAAAAATGTTGAAAAACCGGCCGTTTACATGAGGTTCCCCCCTTAAAGTGGTCTTCAGGTCTAGAACTGCATTTTTTTGGTCTTTTGAGGAATGTTTTTCAAGAAATGTATTAATTTCTCAATATCGAAATTTTGAACATCTACATATTCATGTTTGGCCAATGTTTGCATTTTTTCAAATGAAAATAATCAAAACTAACTGAATTCAACTTATCTGAAATGAAACCCTTCGATGGATGCTTTCTTATTGGTAGTATGATTGTAAGTATGGAATGAATAAAAAAAACTTGTGAAAATTTTCAAAATGGCGGAAATTTCTTTATCGAAAATTGATTTTATTGACTTGGTTTCATGCTCAGCGCGTCATAAGAAATACTCCGAATTCTATTTTTTATAATTTTGGTTTTTATGATAACGACACAAACAATGAGAGTGTATGCTAAATTTGATATCAATCGATCGACTAGAGGTTGAAATATTATGTCCACCATGTAAGAAAACATAATTTCGAGCAAAACGCATTTAAAGTTTCTCATACTGTTATATGACAATGGTGCGCAATCTTCTTCAACCATCTATGTATATTATAACATCGTCAGTTTCACGAATTCGAAAAAATCGAAATGTAATGCAAATGTCTACGTTGAGAAAATGAGTGCAAATTCCACTTTTTGAACGGTTTAGACCAGGGGACCCCCTCAGAAGATTTGTCTTGAAAACTAGTCATGTTGTTATGTTACTTTTATAACAGTATCGAACAGACTTATTGTTAGTGTAACCTGTGGGAGATTATTCCATATACCTACAAAGCTAATGAATAAGTAGTTCAATGTAAGCATCGCCGACATACAGGTAATACAGTGTAATTAAACCTTTTATTGATACATGATTCAAAAAATACGTAACACTATTGTGATTAGTATGTTAGCGCCAGCGCATTATATGAGGGTAAGACACCCTGTAGAGCAGATGGGTTCGGTCCGCATTGGGACCATCGCCACTGCGTTTGGAGTTTGTCTCGGTTTCGAGGGAAGTTCTTGGAAGGCGACGGGTGTTTGGCAAATGTCTCGTCACCCTGTCGCATTGCAAGGAACAGATTATTTGAAGTATCGATGGGCCCGAGGCTATAAATAAGACCCGTGGCTGAACTATGGAAAGGTGGCGAGTGACTCGAGGTCATGGTGCCACATAGACTGTTTAAGAGTTGGGGTTGTTTTACGGGATTTGGCCACGGAGTGGGAGAGTTAGAAATGACTCTTGGTAAGCGGACTGTGAGGAACCGCACGGCACTTACTCCAGACCTTTGGAAGAATACACAGCTACAGTTTGTTTATATAACTTACAAAAATCTAACAAGTAGATGTGTAAGGCAACTTTGTTTTCCGTATTTGGTGTAAAATGTTTGAGCACAGTGTTTATATTGAATGTTGCTAGCGCAATTAGTAAATTATGCTTGAAGGCTTCTCGTGAGAATTTGTGGACTTTTATAGAACTTTATATGAATGCAGAACATTTTAGAGCAAATGAAGAATAACTGCTTTGTGTTGAGATACATTCTGAGCGATGTAAATAATGTAGGTGCGGAATTTCTGTCGTTAATAAATAATTGTAACTGTGTAGGATCGTGAAAAAGAAAAAGCGGCAAAGCAACCCGTCGAAGGTAACGTACTCGACCTGAGTAGCTTCACATCAGAGATCCTGTGGGTCGCGTGGAGCGGATCCACTGCGCTCTCTTTCTCTTTCTCTCTCTCTCTCTCTATCTCTAAGCAACATTTTTTATATGGCTAGCTCAGCACAAGACGTGCCCTGACATAGGTTTGTTCTGATTCGCCTGACAAATAGAGACATCACCCGTTCGTGATTCTAACGCGCGACTGGCCGAAAAAGACGCACATTCGTTACGTCATTATCTGAGCAATTAAAGAAGCGTTGCGCTTTCGATTTTTATTGGCGGAGCTTCAGGTTTCCAGAAACGAAATGGTGGAGAGAGGCGGTGCGACACTCTTCCTTTACGTCTATCTCATTCCGTGCGCCATTAGTAGTTTTATCCACGATATTTGAGTGTTTTGAATCACTGAAATTTTTTGCTTTTCCTTCATTGCGAATTACGAATATCTAAATAATACTGCACGTTATACAGTAATATTAGTAACAATAAATAAGATAAACGAAAGTTAACGTAACTTACAATTAATAACTAATAATAATTGATGTTCGGCTGAATACATGTCACAGTTTTATACCATATTCTGATTATTACTTCGTAGAGTTATCTTTTCTCTGAATAATAATGCTGCAGCAAAATTTTAATAATATCGGGACATATATGGGGTGTACTGTATGTACAGGGTGCAAAAAAATTAATGGTCATGGCTTTAAGGGGTTGTTCTACACCTCTGGATCGATAGAGATTTGCGAAAAAAAACGGCCGCAAAATTCGGGAAAGGGTAGCAAATTTTTTTTATTGGCTCATTGTATTCGTCTTGTTACGTAGGTAAAATGTCTGAGAGGAACCATGGGTCAGAAACGTACCGTTCTCTCGCAAATTAACTTTTAATTCGGCCTTCCGATCAAAATTTCGCCCATATGACAGCCTTCGAGTCACCGACCTTTCGAAAGGAAACACATGAAATACCCTTGCTAGCTCCAATAGTTGAAGCAGAGGCAACATAAACGAAGATAGAAAATGACTAGAAAAATGTCATTGACCTGCGTTCGGTGTTGGGTTCGCTCAAGGGCCCACCCGGGGAGAAGAGCATAAACACATGCACTTCTCTTCTGGTACGGTGACACAGTGCCCCATTTTCTAACTTCGTTTACGTCGCCTCTGCTTTAACTAATGGCGAAATTTTAATCGGAAGGCCCAATTAAAAGTTAATTTGTGAGAGAACGGTTCGTTTCTGACCCATGGTTCCTCTCAGACATTTTGCCTACGTAACAAGACGAATACGATGAGCCAATAAAAAAATTTGCTACCCTTTCCCGAATTTTGCGGCAGGTTTTTTTCGCAAATCTCCATCGATCCAGAGGTGTAGAACAACCCCTTAAAGCTATGACCATTAATTTTTTTACACCCTGTACATACGAGAGCTCACTTCACCGATTCCAACGATTTTTGAATATGTTGTCGGGCTCATATAAGGAAATCATTGAAACCGTTGGGCCTTCATTTGCATAATCACTACAAGATAGTTTTATAATTTATTTTTTTACGCGATTCTTCACCGGAAAAAAAAACGATTCAGCGGAAAACGTTATCGACAAAGTGAAATGAGCCTATAGAGGATATCACTGCAAAAAAGCGCATTGGCATAGCGATCAATGAGTAACGTGGAAACCTATTATATACAGACTTTGCTGGTGAGAGACTAGATAGGATTGTAAAATGTATCACCAAAGCGACCATGGCGGCAATATTCTTTGACGCGAGCAAGCCTGGCGTTTTGCTGTCACGAAGTTTTTTAAATATAAATGTAGCCTCAACGCGCCATCACGCCTGTACTAGTAACTCCGGCCGTGCTGCCGAGAAATGGCTGTGAATCAGTGACATTTTGATTGTGTATTGTGCGATGTAGGCGGCGTTTCTCCAAGGACGACTCTGGAGCATAAAATTTCTGCAGCTCTGGTTTAGACGATTAGACGAGCAGACAAGGATAATAGATAGACGAACAGACGCGACTAGACGAACGATCGCGTATTTCTATTATAGTATAATAGTAAACGTAAGAGACTGTATGGTCTAGTTAGTCTGTCAATTTTATTTTTCCACTTCTATTATACGCTTCTACTGAGTATTTGTAATACATATCCTACAATACTTTGATCGATCCAACATATTATTATAAAACAATTTTTTTTCGTTTTAATATATCCGCCTATAAACAATTGATACACAAACTAAAATAACAATTCGTTTCTGCGTCGTAATATCATTCAAATGAATTACTTCATATTTTATCCAAAGTTTCTTATCTTAAACAGATGTCATATTAATTTCAGGAATAAATTACACCACATTCTTGTGTACTGTCAAGAATATGAATTAACTCGTTTTTCGCGCTTTGCTAATTGCACGTACAAGAGGTGCTTCTCGCTGAGGAACGACCCAGTTACCAGGTTAGGGTGTAAAACATCACGTATATAATTAGAATGGTTTCTGAACATTTCCATAAATCATTCGAATATGTTGAAAGCACAACTCGAATAATACGGTGGAAATCAAATTAAACTTGCACGTAAAGATCTCTTGGTAAAATCTGGGTACTGCGGTTGTGCGTTGACGCGCAATTCCATGGAAGTTTCTCTGATCTATGCACCAGTAGGCAGTCAGTGCACCCAATTCAGAGAAAGGTAATTTCCGCATGGTACAGGTGCGTAATAGCTTCCCGGCGCAGAGTAAAGTTATACTATTGCGCGTTGGCATAGAGCCAATCCATTTTTTAAATGAAAAATGTGCAACCATGTGAGCTGGGAGAATTCACGAACCACATGAGTTTTCATTTTGGGCCTGTTAAGGTGAATTTATTTGCGATTCAATGTGCAAGGAGTGACAAAAGAATAATTTTATGTCATTGTATTTTAAATCGCACGAATTCATGACACGTTTAGGTACACTGAAAACTATATGAATAGAATGATCAACATTCTAAACGTCATGGAGTTTTGAATAAAGTCTAATTTGGGTTTCAAAGCTAAAAAGCAGTCCCCTTATGCAGACAGATATAGTACTAATTGTAAGTATATTAGCAAATTTTCTGTTGTAATAACTTATTGTCGAAAAATTATGTGTTAAAATTTAACGTAATTGAAGATTAGCGGGAATTTCCGAGTAATTAGAAAATACCCAAGATCATCACCGGTTATAGTTTCTAACAAAATGTGCCAAATGTTTTCAGACCAATTTCTGCTTTCTTGCGCTACTACCACAGAAGATTTAAGTAACCAGAACTAATAGCTTAAATGTTCAGCACAGAGTTACACGAAAATATTATTAAATAAAACTCGTTTACATTTTTTGCTTCCACCTATTTCCTTTTAATGGTCTTTTGTTGGCTATACCGTAGGTAATTATAAAAATGAACAATTGCAAATTGAGGGAGAGTAACATTATTTCTTAATTATTCATTACCTATATTACTAAGGTTGGAAACTATGACACTAGCGTTGAATAAAAATAATACTTTATTTATTACATGCAGATATTTTAACACAGCCGTATGGCTGGTTCCTAATTTAAACCTAAGTTCACAAATAATTGTGTCTGAATCGGATTCCACAGTCGTCCTTAATTCCTCGTTATCAATATGGTTCGATGGTCTTCCTCGAGGCTCGTTGGCGATACTTAAATTGTCAAAACGACATTTTTAGAACCAATATCGAACATTTTTTCCATTATCAGATCCATCTCCAATGCGTGATTAATGTTTCTCGAAGCTTGAGCTGCTCTATGATTCAATTTGAACTCGTACAAGAAAAGTAGATGTGAATCGCGTTTTGTTTCCACCTGGTTTCGGAGAAAATTAAATAAAAATGGGATACAAACACGAAACGATTTTA
This sequence comes from Cerceris rybyensis, assembly GCA_910591515.1. NCBI lineage: Eukaryota > Metazoa > Arthropoda > Insecta > Hymenoptera > Crabronidae > Cerceris > Cerceris rybyensis. The sequence goes on from OU342790.1 coordinate 23,312,710, forward strand.
TGTAATGAGTAAGAAGAATACAGTTAAAATTTATAAATAAAAATATCGAGTGCACGTTACAATGAATATCTCTCAGTCGCAGCTGAACACAGACTAAACAAAAACGCCCGTTTCATAGATTCCAGCCTAATATCTATAGACTTCTATCTATATAAAAATGTACATGTTGCAAACAAAACATGCATCAATATTCTGATTTTACATTAAACTACAAACGAAATATTAAATAGACAATCACCCAACGACTGTTACAGAAAACATGTTCGGTACGTATGTTCAAGTTAATTGACTGAAAGGGTTTACAAGTGTGCACTAGCATATTAATGTATTGCCCGAGGAAATCTGGAGTGCTCACGCGATTTATGTTTTAGGATACCGTGGACGGAAAATATAAACGTGGAGGGAAAGTGGATTTTGTGGCAGAGGGCTTCCTGGGCCTGGAAAGTCGCCGTGGTGAATTACGTGCTCGGGATGGGAACAACTCTTTTCGTTGACTCACGAAGGCCGTAACGACAAACAAGGGCAGACAAAGCCCTTTGGGGGCCCACGGATGAAGACACGTTTACAAAGATTAACATTTTTTGGGTGACAAGTTTATAACAAGGTTACAAAGCTGAAGGGCATTACATATCATTTTCCCTGTGATATATTTGTAGGATTTGTGTTAAAGGACAAAGAAAAGAAGATCAATAGTGTAAACGAAAGAACAATAATATTTAAAGATAGATTAAAAAAAATATAACATTAATAATAAATGTTTTACAAAAATCGTTATCACTAAATTCAACTACAATGTTTCGTTCTATTCGCAACCGTCTTTCAAGCCGCAGGGTTCACCATCAAATTCTGAAGGAAATTGAGAGAAAAACGAAACGAGACGGCAAAAGCTCATATTACAGTTTCCCGACATGAGCGGTTCACACATTAGGCATAACGGCGAGTATAAGAATTTTAGAGAACTGTGAGAAAGTGACCTAAGTGTGCGAAGGTTCGAAGGAATCGAAATTGCGACGATGGTGCGCCGTTCATGAAAGAAGAGAGAAGACGAGAACTGAGATTCGAGGGTAAATGTTCCTGTGCAAGATGTACGAGTGTGAGGTCAGTCGGAGCACTTCTATAAAGAACAAGGAGAAAAGGATGTGGAGAAGAAAAGATATAACTGGAGAAGACGCTGGCGCGGTGGTATATGGTATATCACAAGGATCCGCGACATCTTTGGTGTTAACCCCTTGCACTATCGGTAAACTCGCAAGAATCCATGCCAAAACCGAACGCCCGATATACGATATCTTGCGACTAACAAAGATTACCTCGCTAATATTTACTTCACGCAATGGAACTTCTGTGAAACTCAAATGAATTTGAATCAAAGTCTAAATTTAATAATCCTGCACGGGGACATACGATTTTATTCGAGATATGAATACTTTGCCCGAGATTAATACCACGAGTCAGACTCGTGATACTCAAGTTTGGCCTAAAATTTTCATCACGAGTCAGACACGTGGAAATAGTGCAAGGGGTTAAGCAGCTCCGTCAAGGAAAGCAGAATGATGGGTACTTACCCATAGGCGCAGTTGCGCGCACCTCTCGTTTTTTGCATGATCCTACAAACTTTTATTTTTATTTTACCTCAAGTAAATAAGTTTTCCCCCGAACGTGAATACTTCCAATGTCTTTTCCAAATAGAGAATCATTTTCGACTTTCTCCTGCAATGTCTTCCTTCCAAAATCCAGTTTAACTGGCTCTCAATGTTTCATACTCTAGATGAGGAACGCCGTTTACCTGCTCGCCGCAAGCGTCTTTGGGGTAGCTCCGCGTGCTACTCCTTCTTTTGCACCCATGAGATCGCTGATTAAGTTGTCTTTCACTTGCCAGGCGCGAACCTATTGGCACGAGCGTAGTGGCAATTTGGGGTGACATTCACATTTAACTATTCGCGCTGGAAAGTCATGCTACCCACGTCGAATTCTTATTTCCGAAACAAATCCAAGATTCTAGAAATTTTGAATTTCTGTTGATTCTCTCGGACCCTGAAATCATCATTTATGATTCTCTTACATTTTCTTCATATTTCTTTTATTCTCCTTAGTTCTCTATTAGCCGTTATAATTCTCTTTTGATTCTCTTTTATGTTCGCAAAATATCCCGAGTCGAAGTTATGAATTTCTGTTGATTATCTCGGACCCTGAAATCATCATTTATGATTCTCTTACATTTTCTTCATATTTCTATTATTCTCCTTACTTCTCTATTAGTCGTTGTAATTCTCTCTTGATTCTCTTTTACTTTCGGAAAATAAATATACAAATTTTTATTAATTAGACATCGAATTGTAATTTAATAATTTAATTATTTCCTACAGTATTTTTCAAAGATACGTAACTTTTTTAGTGTTGCAGCAACACAGAGTCCAGTAATTTTCGTAGGTACAGGTGAACATATAGACTAAATAATAATATTATTATTAAATTATAATAATTATAATATTTATAACTATATATTATAATAATATATAATTATAATAGATAATATTATTATTAAATTCTTTGGAAAGGTAGAAATTAATTTAATATTTAATTGAGAATATCATGGAAACAATAGATCCCATTTTGGATCTTGTGATTAGAAGAGAATTAGTGAAAAAGGGAAGGTATGAATTCTGTAAATAATTATTTCTGTTAATTTATGCTTTTTCCAAATTTCAATTCTGAATTAAAATATATTAATTTAATACGATTAGACCCAAAATTCTTTATTACCAATTGATTATTTCCGTTAATTTATCATTGTTTCAATCTTAATTTTTAAATTTAAGTATATTAAATTAGTATTATTATTTTGATAAATTCAAATATATAATATATAATATATATTTATTATTAGAATAAAAAATTAATTTAATTTTTAACTGTAAGCGTAAAACAGCCAATTGCAGCGATCCTACATTCGCTAGCAACGGCGAACAATTGCCCTCGCGATTTAAAGGAGAAAAAAAGTACTGAGCGTCGCGGCGTGTCGTAACATGACGACGTTCGCGAAAAATCAGGCAGTCCAGTAAATGATGTGAATTATATGAAATTTAAGAGTGACAATTGACAATAATATTGGATTGTTATCAAGTGTAGAAATTACTAAAGAATAAACTATTTAGTGTCAACAATAGCTTTAGAATAAAGTGAAAAATGCCGCCAAAACCTAAAAATCCATCTGGTCGTAAAAAAAAGTGGGCACTTATTTGGTGGATTCAGAGTAAATCTTCGAATATTATATCATTAAGTGCAATACCACTAAAAGATAGAACAATTCATTCTATAACTACCTTGTCATGGCATAATGTTTCGGGAAAAAAAGAAAAATTTCAAGCAAAAGTCATGGCTATCAGTCGTAAGTATACTTCTTGTTTATTTTTTATTGATGAAACTTTACTGCTGTTTCATTGAAGTTAACAATTTATATGAAGTCAAAATCACTTTCTATTGAATAACTTATAATACGATATACTACACAATTCGAATATTACATTATATTATAGATGATCCAACGTTTTGAGGGAACAAGTGGTAGCAAAAATTCAAAAGGTATATAAATTTTGCTTTCAAGTACCATATCTGACTCTTGAAGTTCAGACATTAAACGCTAAATTTTTGGTAGCATCAGATAGTTCTTCGAAACAAATTATCGAACCAATGGCATCACATGCTCCAGTACAAGCTCCAGTGGAAATTAATAAAACATTGTATAATATTATTTTTCTATTAGTTACACGTCAAAAAATTTGACTATCACGTGTAAATTGTGAAAATGATGCAGTTATTCTACAATACAAATATCTATACTTTTCAGGAGTATCAGAACCTGAAGAGTACGAGGGAAACATTTTAGAAGAGCCTTTGGAAATAGTGAACTGGAGTAATAAATTTTACTTCAATTTATAAACCGCATAAATATTACTAATGTAACTAAAATGTTATAACAATAAAGTTTCCGTGAAATTAATTTTTTCGTAGTTGTCACTCAATTTACTTTTTAAAAAATTAAGTAATATTAATAATTAATGAATAATGAAAAATTCCATCTAAAATACAATGAAAGAGGATCAAAGGAGAACCTAGAAAATCTTTTTATAATACTCTTTTGATTCTCTTCAAGTGTGAAAACGGAAATATCCGCATCCACAGAGTACCAACAGATAATCAAAATAATATAGAGTTTAATGGTCAGATCATACAGATTATAATTCTCTTTTGATTTTCTTCAAGTGTAAAAAATCGAGAGAACCAACAGAAAATCAATTCTTCGACTCGGGTATGACTGAACAAATCTCTTGCATGAATGTACGGATTCAGGCAATTGTGCTTTGGCACGGTTTGTATGAAGAAAGACAGATTATTATGTAACGAATGTTTGCGATTGTAAGGCCCTCCACCAGTTTGCGCCGTAGCTGTTTGCGCCTCAATACGAGCAGTAGCAGTCAGAGCTCGATGAGCAACGCACATCAGTTTTTTTGTTACGCCGACTGGCATCATTGTATCACATTGCTCAACAATAATGTAATAATTTACAAACTAGTGCGAGTACAATAAACACGTGCGCCTAACCTACAGTTGCGCGTACAATGAATTTGCACGAAAGTCGGTGGAATTGAAGTAGCCTTCCATATAACGTCCTTATAATTATTAATTATTTTTTTCCGTTGTTGTTGTTGGAAAGAAAAACGGTCGCAGGGAATTCTCGGCCATTGTACATATTTCTTTTCTTTTCTTGCGCTCTCTCGAGCTCTTCCCGGTCGATAACTTCATGCGGTAGTTGTTGGTTCGGAGAGTTGCGTGTGTTTCAAATAAAGTTTCATTTTTCGTTGCGTTATAAGTAAAAGTATCTCTCATTCAACCCCACATCCTGCTTAAAACCAATAAAAACTATCAGTTGTTTAATCGCGCTCTTTTTTATTGCACATTTCATTTTCAGTTTTGTTAATAAATAATCTTTGCCGTTTAAATTATTCCTATCCTTCTCACCGAAAAATAGGAAACACTTTTATTGTTTGATCACATTAAAACCGCGTGATCGTACTCCTCTCATTGTCAGTGCGTGACATGATGGTTTTGTATATCTCCACGTAAAGCTACCAATCATTATTTGTTAAGTTATGAATTTATACAATTTATTTTACTAATATAAAAGTTATTTATAATTTGCTGATATATTGTACAATGCACGTATAACCTAAACTACTTATCGTGAGAAGTGTACAGGGTCCGTCAGCAAAACCCGGACAAAATTCTATTTTAATTTCCCGCTACATGTAATATCAGCAGTCGATATTTCTTTCTTTTCAAGCAAGGCATATGTATATACAATACGTATGTAACATCTAAATGGCAGATTTGATTAGATAGTGTTCGGAATATATTCACAAAGCAGCAATAACTGAAGCGCTTCGCTCGGAGCGTTCAGCTATTGAAATTATTCGATTCTTTAGATACCCGAATTCTACTGTTTATGATATTGTACGAAGGTATGCGGCTGTAGAGAAGTTCGTTGAAGGCTCTACTAATCGGCCAAGGGGAATTTATTCCAAAGAAAAGTCTGTAAGCATAGCGGCTGCCGACGAAAGAGCTCAGCATCAACAATAAACTGTACCTCCGGATCATAATTTCGTTAGTGAAGCCAAATATGAAAAGTGTAGCATCCGAGAGATCCCACATTTTACAATAGGTTGATGCACAATCTCATCCGAGTCATTTAATGCAAAACTGGTTTTCCGATGACTTGTTGATGACTGTTTGAAGCTTGTAAGTTATTATGTTTGGAGCGTTATTGAAAGGGTGTCTAATAAATCCAGGCATCCCTTCAGTTCGCTATAGAGGCAGCATTCGCGAATTTAGACAAGGATCAGGTGAAAAGAGCATGTTCGCGCTTCAGATCAAGAATCCAAGAAGTGATCGCAGCGGAAGGAGGCTGTACTAAATGATAAAACTTAATAAGGATCCCCTAATTAATTTACAAATTTTTTTTTCATCAATACAACTAATTTCTAACTAAACAAGTGTTTGAATGAACTCTTAATTTTGTCCGGATTTTACTGACGGACCCTGTATATGCATACTGCGTGTACGCGCACATGTCATGTCATGTTGAAGGAAAGAAAGTTGAATGAACATAAAAAGACGGTCAATCGGGTGGCACTATTGTTTAGGTTTGAGTGAGTAGTGTATGCTTCCAGATACTTCGGCTTTGTTAGGAAAAGCGTATAATCAGCGTCTACTACGTGTGTGCCGCAAACGCAAAATGAATAGAGACCATTGCTTAAGCGTTACAAAAGAATTGTAACATACGAAGTAATGTGTTTACGGGTTGTTAAAATGTATCTTTAAATAGTAATATCTATTGTTGTATCTATTGTAGTATCTATGTACATATATCGTATATTAGACAAGGTGTCTATAATTTCATTTTCAAACTGAATAACTGGAAAACAGAATCTCTTATGCATAATAAAATTAATTGCAATTTCATCTTTATATTTTTAAAAGTTATTTCATTTTCGCCTGCAACAAAACTATAGAGTTCACTTATGAAGCGAAACATTTTAAAGTTTTAAATCAATAGAAAAATTCATAGTTTATCATAGTAAATTACAGAATACTTTTATGTCCTTGCGTATTCTATTAAATATTTTTGAAAGAAGTGAGCACTGACTTACATAATTGGCTTAATCTAATGAATCATAAAGGTTTCTGGCCTATTATCTGCGTTTCTCTATAAATAGTTAAGACTCCGTACTTGTTAGTAACGTTACGCTATAATTGGGTCAATTTAACCGCAATAACGAACTAAGTCATGTATGTGTTACGCCTGCATATAAAAACACAGATTATGCATGAGGTAAAAACTTTTTCATCTATTTATAGAAAAAATTAATTTGTATCTCGTGAGTTGCTCTAGTAAATGTATACGTAACAATACCAGCAACAAAAAGTTTAAAATTACAAAAAAACGCCTTGGATTAGTTTTAAAACGGGACATATGGATTCCCCATATTCTTAGCGAAATAAATTCAGATCTGGTACCTTCGGATTACCATTTGTTTCGGCCTCTACCAAACTTTTTAAACGGGAAAACCTTTACTTTGAATAAAGACGTCGAAAATGGCTTAGATCAGTTTTTTGTCAGCAAAGATCAAAACTTTTATGAGTATGGAATCATGCTACTGCCAGAAAGATGACAACCGGTATTGGAACAAAATGGAGAATATATGATTCAATAAAAATTTTTGTTGCTGATGAACGTCCCGAGGTTTTTTTTCGGGGTGGAGTGCAAGGAACTTGGTTGTTGGTGAATCACTCCGATTTTCGGTACTGAATTTTAATAAACTAAACTGGACAATGTTACAACAAGAAACTTAACAGAAATTGAAACTTGACTTAGAATAACTATCGCGGAAAAATAGTGTTTGATAGACGGATATTATGGAGAAAGACTTGTTTAGTGTGTGAATGTTCCGGAGTTCGCTTACTCGGCTCAAGTTAGCCCCACGTTCCCTGTGTACAGGGGAAATCCCGCCGCGTACATCTGCGGTAGGTTAATCAGCGCCTTCCCGAAGGAACGCGAAATCGTTGTGAAGCAGGCCAAACTGTGCCCAAAACGTTTAGGTTTCGGTCACAACCTAGGCAACTACAAGAGTGCATTTAGATGTTATTTTACGATTACCGTTTGGCCGGAATTATTAACATTTGGTGACACTTTCATTTCCGACGCGATGCGTCAGTGGAACTAATGTTTCCTTTCTCTTTATCAGAGTTGATATTATCGATAATTTATATTCTAATTGTAAGTTCACTTCCGTTCACTTCCAGACCTCGTGTCGACTCCGTGACGACTCTATGTCGACTTTGAGATGATTCCGTAATGACTGCCTTGCTATTTCTCCTGTGCTATTGCTGGGTCCTTCGAGGACCTCCTTTCCCCGAAAAGGCCCCGTAGTAGTGAGGGTCGCCTTAGTCCCCCGCTGGGGGAGTTGTCCCCTTGACGAAAGCCAGGCGTGTGAACAACGCATCGTTCGCGCGAGGTGTTACATTAGGGCCTTAAAGGATGGATAATAGTTAAATGGAAAAAGGTAAATTGTAATACAACGAAATGAAAATCACTGGACATATCTTTTTTCCTCCCCAAAATCTAAAACGCTAAAATTCGTGGTTGTATTTGTAATTATGTAAAAAACAAATTCCGTCAAGCAATATTAAAAGCAGTTTGAAATTAGATTTGATTTTTTTATTTCTTTATGTCATAAACTAGCAAGTAATGAGTTTTTAATTCTTTAACTGAATATGCCTTTCAAAATACAATAACGTCTACGGTAAAATTTTTCGTAAAAAAATTTTATTAACTACAAGGGGTAGACATAATTCATAACAAGGATGCACGTAATCTGCGAGCCAAATTTGACCTCGGAGAAGCACGGTCTACCTTCTCAGACCGCATGTCTTTATTACCGCAGGTCGCATCGTGCTGGCATATATGCGGGTCAAATGCATACATGGAGCATGATGGATCTGCGGTAACAAAGACGTACGGCCGGAGGAGGCAGACTCCGGCTTGCCAACCTTGAGCATTTCTGATTAATAATATATACCTATGTATTACATATATGTGTAAGGAAAGTATACTTTCCTTAGGGTTGGAAACTGCCGTGTTTCTCATGCTCCACGCGAACTTCTATGAAACGTCGATAGAGGGACGATTTGGAAAAAGAAGGGAGAGATTACACAATAGGACGTGCAGAAGAAATAATAATAATATAATTAGAATAATAACAATTAGAATAAGTAGGGTAGACAAAGAAGTAGAATACAGTAACTTTAATTGTCGTTTCTTTGTTTACAGGTAAGGTTGTAAATAGTGTAGATAATAATAGAAAAATAAAAGAAAAACCTCCTCTTTGTTTACAAAAACACAATACTGTTTACTTAGTACCTCTCCACACGATTATTGTCTTATATATGTATGTGAGTCGATATAACGAGATCAAAAGCAAAAGCGGGCGATAGATATATACCTAATGAATGTGCGCAGTGTAAATGTGTGTATAAGTGTCTTGTGAGAGTACGTATCTAGAGTGGACGTACCTGGGTAATTCCCATGAAATCCCGAAATTCGGTCATTATAAATTGACAAATAATATTGAAATAAATTTGTATTAATTTTCTATGGATTTCGTAGTACTAATATTACTAAATTTTGATTATATAGTGGTCCCCAGAATAAACGTGTTTTATGAGAATTATTATTTCATGTCATGTCTAACAACTTTTTTCGATTCTTACGCACATTCGCTGTATTCTCTCTATATGTTTGGCTATTTTTCTTCCAATTTTTTCTCTTTTGCCTTCTTTCTCTGGAACTCATGGCGTATATAGGTTTTACTTGCCCCTTTTCTTTTTTTCTTTAAGTATTTAAGTCTTTCTTTTTCTCGACGTATTTCAATACGTACAGAATCGGATTTAATTTTCTCCCTACGCTTCCTATCATATTCTTTCTTTTTTAATTTTGCTTCTTCTTCGCTTACCTTCTTTTTTCTTGCATTATTTGACCCTACAACAAGATCGCAACAACAAATTCAAAGCAAGCTGACCCAGTCAAACATCATTCCCTCACTACTAATTTATATGAGGGAATGACGGTGAGGGAATGACGAAATAAAGAATAATAAAAAAAAACTCGCCACATAACCTTATTTTTAAAAAAGTTCTTTTGCTTAAGTTTATTACTCCCAAAACCCTACTTCTCTATGCAGTTAATAACAGTTAAAGTATATTATCTTTTGTTGTTTTAGGTTGTGAGGGAATGACGATCAAAAATGTAATGAAACAAAAAAAATAATGATATCTATTTGCAACACATATTCCAACACGCTCACGTTAAATTCGCCATATTTTTAAATTGATAGTACTAGCAACTTTCAAAAACTAATGGTAGCGTTCATGTTTGATTGAAAATGCGTTCACAAATCCATTGTCAGCAAAATGTGAGGGAATGATTTATTTTTATGGGACTCGTGTATATTTTCTTTTTTTTAAATCCATTTATTACTTTATAAACCAAATTAAGTTTTTTTTTTATTAATTTACTATATTTTTAATTAATCGGTCATACTTGCAAGACTATTATAAGATTTTTTTTTGGTTGTTGATGATACAAAAGTTATTGAATTGAAGCTTGGGACATGGTGAGGGAATGATTTTAGAGATATTATATAGATGTATTTTTTTTATTTACACATATGGTTCCAAAATGATAAGTGAATTTTTTAGCCACAGTAATGTATATTTCAAGGAAATATTGGTAACCGTTAAATGTTTGTTAGATTTTTGATAAAACTTTTAGGACAAGAATTTCGGAATTTCGTGAGAATTACCCATTTATCTTCAACGACTATCCACCAAAGTTAAACATTTGCCTCTAAATTTAAGATTTTAGCATTAAATTAATACCTTTTGAAACTGACGCCAGATACTACAAATTTCATACAAACCTATACTACACACGACAGAAAAGAAGTTTACAGAATACAAAAATACTTCTTACATTTCTCTAGGTAGTACTGTACCTATATATTTCTTGTAGTAGGAACAGAATGAATGGGTTTGTCACTTACGAATGTATTGCATCAGTTGTTTGGCATGAATATGTAAAACCATCGAGAAGCTTCCGTGAATAAGATTCGCAATTATCTTAAAGGACGGTAACCTCGAATCTGTCAATTGATAATCACCAAGGCAAACAGCTGATGACGACAGTACGAGTGATGTGCAAGTACAGTGACTCACGAAAATATTCGGACACTAAGGTATATCGAAATTCATCGCTGTGTATCTCGATTATTTATGAGGGAATCATCTTCGTTATTTTTCCTGGTAATGAGTTATTAACTAAGGTTAATAAAAACATATGATTTATTTGATAATTTATTATATATTGTAATATAACAAATGATTAATGAAATGGTAGCTTATTCTTAAGTCACAAAAATATTCGGACACTACCTAAAATGACATTTTCAAGTTGAGCTTTAATGCATATCACTAAAGTTTTAATATTTCGTGGCATAACCCTTTTGTTTTATGACATGTCTTGGTCGTTTTGGCATATTATATATAATTTTTTTTAAATATTCTGAAGTTATACGTGCCCATTCTTCTTGGAGTCTTAGTTTTAACTCTTCTTTTGAATGTATTGGGCATACACGAATTTTGCGATCCAATTCGTCCCATAAATTTTCGATCGGGTTGAGGTCTGGAGACTGTGGGGGAGGATGGAGAACTTTGGGACATCTATATAACAAAAATTCCTGCACAATGCGCGCCTTGTGCTTGGGATCGTTATCCTGATAAAATTTAAATCTATCACGGATTCCCATATTTTCAGCACTCTGAAGTAAATTACTTTTTAAAACATTCAAATAAACATTTTTGTCCATAATTGTGTCTATAAAAACTAAATTTCCAACGCCGGTGGTTGAAATGCAACCCCAAACCATTACGCTGCCTCCTCCGTGCTTCACCGTACCTCGTGTATGTCTGATATGGAACTGTGTATTTGGCTTACGCCAAACCATAGTTCTTCCATCAGAATTATAAATGTTAAATTTGCTTTCGTCAGCAAATATAACGTCAGTCCACCATGATTCGTCCATAGAAACAAGCTCCTTAGCGAAGTTAATTCGTTTCCTCCTGTTGGCCTCGTTGATGAATGGCTTTCTCCTAGCGATTCGACCGTTGTACCCATGTTGTCTTAGTGTTCTTCGGATTGTTTCTGGATGAACTTCCTTGCCCCTTTCTTCTAACAGCTCTCTTGCTATTCTTGGAGCACTTAGAAGAGGGTTTTCTTTAATTTTTCGCACGAGTCTTCTTTTCTCCCTATTGTTTAAAGCAGCTGGCCGACCAGTTTGCGGAATGGATTCGATGCTGTTCTCGCGATTAAATCGTCGGATAATGTCCGCGATAGTGCTCTTGCTAATACGAAGCATGGCACTAATTTCGCGATATGATTTTCCCTTCTCGCGGTGGAAAATTACGAGTTGCCTCTGATCGAACGACGTATTCTTCTTCTTGCGTCCCATTCTGATGAGTTTCTGAAGTATTACTAACGAATAATGCAGTGACATCGACCTCTACAACTATGTTTGTCAACATGTAGCGGTCATTCCTCAGAACGCTAAGTTTCCAAAAGTAAATACTCGGGAAATACATTGCGTGTCCGAATATTTTTGTGACTTAAGAATAAGCTACCATTTCATTAATCATTTATTATATTACAATATATAATAAATTATCAAATAAATCATATGTTTTTATTAACCTTAGTTACTAACTCATTACCAGAAAAAATAACGAAGATGATTCCCTCACAAATAATCGAGATATACAGCGATGAATTTCGATATACCTTAGTGTCCGAATATTTTCGTGAGTCACTGTATATCGTGCGAGTGTTATAAATATACTCGCAATTTGGGGAGCCAGAGAGATTCTTTGAAAATTCAAGATAGAGTTATCCGTGCGGTTTGAGAAAGACTCGCGTAATTGTGTAGTCTGAGTTGTTTCCGTGTTGTTATTTAAAGCTCTATTTGTGTTTTATTTCATGTTATATTATTATATTGTGTCCTGCTAACTCAAATAAATCTCTTAGATTTTTACGGTGTAACGCCATCGAACGAGGCACCGCGGTGCACCGAGCTGAAAAGTGTGAATATTTTTACATCTTTCAACGCCACCTTGGCATTTTCTTGTATGTACGCTTTTCTAAGAATTGTATAACAACTATTTCGTCGTATTATATGAGAGAAGGAAAATGAGTATGCAATAAATATTAAGTAATAATATATGCATCAAAGTGAGATTATATGCAAATTCAGTTATTTACATATTTACAGATTTTGCTTCTGTTATTATGTAATGTAAGACAAGGAACGAGAGATGATCGAGTGATTGAGAGCGAGGAATAAAAGAGCATCGAGCGAATGAGAAAGGAAACGGAATGAGTGAAAGAAGTTAGTGCGAAAACGGAGTCTAACGAGGGTGAACGCAAGGAGTGACACTCATTTATTCAAACATACATATCTATATATCTATTTATTTCATATTATTCTGTTTATTCCTTCTTCTTCTTATTCATATTTATTTTTAATCATCCTTCGTTATTACGCCCTTCCCCTCTAACAATAAGTAAAAATACAATTTAGAGTAATTACACCGGACATACACAGATCGACTATAGTCTGCGCCCGTATATACACACAGGTCGTCGCATGGATGCCGACTATAATCGGCGTTCGTAAACACAGGTTGTCGCGTGGATGCCAACCATTGTAACGTAACGGAAGGGGTAAAACAACTTAAAGGATTGTCTGAATTTCAGAGAATGATTGCCGAAAACTTTACGTGAGCTACCATTTCTTTCATAGTACAAAGTTTGGAGTAGTCTGCGAAAACGATAATAAATCCGAAACCTAATGTTTCGTATGCACGCCTTGCATAATGTAATTTAAGATCTTAATATCACTTTATATGTGTATAAAGTAAGTTGAGATTCTCTATCAGCGAAGAGTTCGCAATGTAAATTGCAGTGTTCGAGCGTGATTAAGGTTCAAGAAGGGAACGTCGACTTTATACTCCGGCCGACATAGAGTTTATTTATCTGCTCGACCTTTGCACGTAGCTACCTGCAATTAGACAGCCTTGTACGAGGCCAGAGATTCTGCCGATTTTCCTAAACGCGAAGGTCTCAACCCGCGATGTGCCCTCGAGATGGCCTTTAATTTCCACTAAATACCAATATTTCTGCACTATTACGCTTCGAAAACAGGATAAGGTTGAGTATCATGCTTTGCTGTTGGATTACTTTTTACATGTTTGTCAGTCAATTTAACCGCAAAAATGAACATTCTTCCACCTTTTAACATGTTCTAAACTAGTAAGTAAAATATATATCATGAACTCTTCAAATACTTTGTTTTATACGTATCTACTCCGAGAAAAGTTATTATTAGATTTAATAATAACTTATATAATAAAAAGTTGCATTCTATGTTTACGTTTTAGTAAAAATTTTGAAATAAAAAACGTTCGCCTAACATCATACATGTATAGAACAGGTAGGTATGAATAGAATTGAAGCAATATAAGAAAGTTACATTAAGATATAATATTCCGTGATTGGTGTAAAATATAATATATTAATTGCGTTAAAGGGTCACAATTATACAGAATATTTATTCTCAAATTATAGAAAATATAACAAATTTTCTTATATTATATATATACACATCCCCGCAACGTTTCATTAAAAAATCGATACACAAAGATCGTATATCATTTAATCAATATGTATTTGTTGAAAATTTACGTCAAATGCATGAAGATATAAGAACGTGGCCATCTTTGTCAAATATCCCCTCGATATACTTCTGTAATCGGCTATTGCGTAATCTTCTCTTTCCACTAATTTGTAGTACCTACCTATATTTTCGAATAGTCGCTGGCGGACGTGGCATTTTTTTTTCTTCGCGTGAATAACGCTTTACTATTATTATAAGGTGAAAGTAGCTAACATATACGTTTTTCTTTGCAAGGTATCGATCTGTCTTACCTCATAACAGTAATTGCCACTCACGCATAATATTTTTCGCTAACTCCTGCTACAAGAACAAAGACTAGATTTTGCTGCAGAGAAAAGACAGGAAAAACAATGAAACACTCAACAGAATGTTAGCACGGTACGTAATCTATTCTTCTACATCAATCATGACAATAAGAAGTGAGTACTTAAACAAATATACTCTTCACTTACTGCTTAACATAAAGTTGTTTAATACTTACACTTAAAGTCAAAAATATACTTTAAAGAAAAAATGTAACAAATAGTATAATATTTTAAAACAAAAGAACGTGACAAAATAACATTAACAAAGGATGTGTTACTATCCTCGAAAGGGCAATGTTATGTAATATATTTGCATTTATCCAATTTCTGCAAATTTCTTTTCATTTGAGTTTATGCCTCACATTTATAACACATACATACAGCAAGTAACTTTAATATTCGGACACTATGAGATTTTTGGTTTGTTACATCATAATTTCGTCTCTAACAAAATAAAGAAAGAACAAAATCAAGTATTATAATAAGGTATATGTCTAGTAAGCAATAGTATACGTTTTATTTACAGAACTTGCAACAGTTGTTAACATTAGAAAGACTGAAACTTAGTATATACCTATGTTGCCCAAAAGCAGTCAAAATGACTGCATTGTAAAAGAATAACTAATGTGTAAAGAAATTTATTTAAAATTAATTTTTAATATTTTTTTTATATTATTTACAGTTATATAACAGGTTATTAGTAAATAATAACAATAAAAAAATTTACTTCACTTGGAAAAAAAAATGTATGCATTACGCGGAAAGAGACGAAGCTGTGATGCTAGCATCAAAATAACTTCCACCTAACCTACGGAATCAAGAAGCGCAAGTACTTGTATGGTATCATGTGACGGTAATCGAAAAAAAATGAAAAATGTTATCTCAATACAGAGTCGAACTGGTCATATAAGAAATTTACTCAATTCAATAATAAAAGTCATTTGATTATTTAAAATTTCCCAAACAGTCAAAATGACTGCTTTTGGGCAACATAGGTATAACACACATATATACCGGAAATGAAGGAGGGGGGAAGTAACTACAATTATTAATAAACGCATTTATATGTTGTACAAAAAGTCACAAAATTCTAAGAAATTGTATCATTATATACATAATTTTTTTTTAATTGAAATTAAAAAACAGTCAAAATGACTTCCTTTGGCAATCCTGTGTTAAATAACACGATTTAAATAAAACATTGTCCGATTTTCACGTTACTTTAATATTCGGACACACGGTAGTGTAGCACCTTTTGTGAGTACAAGTATATGCCGAGTTGCTTCGAGCTAGAACGCAATGTTTGTTTACAAACACGGCCGATTGTTCGGATGATACTAACGAATATTGTTTCGTTAGTTACTGTTCGACAATCGTTGAGTTCACGTTTATAATGCCGAGCAAAAGTAACACCTGTTTCAATATACGACAACTTGTGATTTTTCACATTGCAAAAGGAAAATCACACCGACAAATTGCTGCTATGCTCAACATGAGCAAGAGGCAGATATCGTCAAACGATTCAAGTGTGAGGACCGCATAGACTCTATAGCTCAAAAGGGCCAGCCAAAAAAGTTGAATGCACGTGATAAGAGGAAATTGATCAGAAAAATAAAGCAAGATCCTACACTTACAATTAGCGTACCAAAATTGACAGCTGAGCTCTTAAACGAGTCGGGGAAAAAGGTACATCCTCAAACTATCCGCAGAGCCGTAAAAGATAGTACAAATAGAACGAACAAAATCGAAAGAAAAGATTAAATTTTGCCAAGGAATTTGTTTTGAAGGAAGAAGCATGGTGGAACGATGTCATTTTTGCTGACGAAAGTAAATTTAACATTTTTGGGTCAGATGGACGAAGGATGGTATGGCGTAAGAAAAATGAACAATTTAAATTTAAAAATCTAAGGCCGACTGCGAAACACGGAGGTAGCAGTGTACTAGTCTGGGGCTGTATATCCACATTTGGACCGGGCGAATTAGTTTTTATTGATAATATTATGGATAAAAATGTGTATTTGAACGTATTAAAAAACAATTTACACAAAAGTGCTACAAAATTGGGAATTGTAAACACATTTAAATTTCTACCAGGACAATGACCCGAAACATAAGGTACGCATTGTGCAGGAATATTTATTGTATAATTGCCCAAAAGTGTTACAACCACCACCCCAATCACCAGACCTCAACCCTATTGAAAATATATGGGATGAACTAGATCGACGTATCAGAAAAACAACAATAACTTCAAAAGAAATGTTGAAACATAGATTAAAAGAGGAATGGAACAATATAAACACAGAATATTAAAAAAAAATCATTAGAAATATGCCACAACGTTTACAAGAAGTAATACAGCAGAATGGCTACCCAACAAAATATTTAAGTACATATTATTATAAAAATTAGCTTAAAAATAAGCTTAAAAATACGTAGTTTCTATAAGTGTCCGAATATTAAAGTAACGTGAAAATCGGACAATGTTTCATTTAAATCGTGTTATTTAACAATTGCAAGTTATGTAAATAAAACTTATACTACTGCTTACTAGACATATACCTTAATATAATATAATACTTGATTTTGTTCTTTCTTTGTTTTGTTAGAGACGAAATTATGATGTAACAAACCAAAAATTTCATAGTGTCCGAATATTAAAGTTATTCACTGTATATAAATCATTAGCTGTTTACAATCGATATTCCTTGCCAGAGACCGGGTCATCGAACTTGGCTAATTGTAAGAACATTTGACAATCAGGCCACCTGCACAATAGGCATATACCTACGCATATACAGGTATTCACACAACTATGCATAGAACTTTCCACACATTTCGATGCACATACTAATTAACACATTGTGTACGGTACTCTGCTGTCTCAACGCGCTTGCAGGCCTCCCAGATTTTCAAACGTTTCAGAGACTTATAAGAACTTACACTCGTGGACACCGGGATTTTGATGAGATGGATATCGGGCGAAAGTAAGTACCATACATACATCGTGTAGTAGGATTCAGACTAACAATAACAAGGTGGCACTAAGGGGAGAATTAAAATAAGATGTCGGATGGTCTACTGTGTGTAGACTAAAATAATATATTTATAAAGTTAAAATGATAAATAATATGGTGAATAAAAAAAATGAACACGTAAACACTAAGGTTATAATATAATAATAAATAGGATATATATGTAGGAAATAAAAGAACGAACAACAATATTTATTTAAATCAATAGAAATTTGAAAAACAACACAGAATAACAACACAAATACAACTCAGAATATTAACTTAAACTACACAATGCAACTCTTTAATTTGCGACTTTCTCTCTCTCTCACGCTGTCCAAGGGAATCTCGCGGCTCCCAAAACGCAGGTTTATTTATAATATTCGTTCATGGCATACTTTCACATCACTCGCACTCTTGTCATCAGCTGTTTGCCATAGTGATAACCGATCGATAGCTCCAGGGTCATCATCCTTTAAACATCAACGAATCTGATTCCTGGAAGCTTCTCGATGGTTTCACTCATTAATAGCAAACAACTGACACACTACATTCATACCAGAAAAATCCATTCATTCTATTCATACATACCACAATATATACAGCTAGGAGCCAATTAAGTGCTTTGATACTGAAATGTAATAAAATTCAGAAAATGGGGTTAATCGATTTGGTCTGTGAAGCATTCATATATTTCTGTTTACGACGCGTGGAACTCGAGTTTTTCCCTTTTAGTCCAAAACAGTCACGTAGCGTAAAATAAAATTTTCGTGATATTTTCAATCGTACGAAATGTCTTTCTGCATTTTTCATTCAAAGAACACGCCACGTCCCACAGTGGTGCAGAACTTCGGGTTAGGTGTTCAAGCACCTCACACAATTGTTGATTTCTTTAAAAGCATCTCCAAAAGCTCAAACCATCTTTGACTTAACAAAAAAATAGTATTCTAATGTTTCTTAGATCAGTGATTTCGATTTTTTACTCAAAACTTTGGAAAACAAAACGACGGGCTCAACATGATCGGGGATATTTTTCTATGTGAGACAGAGTGTCAGAATCCGGAGCAATGTTAAGGGATTTTTTCCCTTTTACAAAGTTATTAGTTTGTGTAAATAATTATTAGGTTAAAGGACAGAATAATTAGGAAAAACCATTTTTGCCTAACTCATCCACTGGTCAATATTTTTGGCTGGCTCTCCACTCGCGGCTTCTAGTACGTAACGCCTGCTAGTGGACATAGAACATAGAAATTACCGAAGAGGGTTTCTAATTAACTCTCGGTGTTGACAAGTTGGCTTACAATTAGTGAATTAGAGAAGTTGTGAACCGCATGTCGTTATAGTAAAAACAGTCTAATGCTTTTCCGATTCTATTTGAAATAATAGTGTTTGAACTACAAGTGGACAGAAAGTTTGCATACGCATTTGCTACGTAGGATTAAGCATTTTACTCCCTTCTAATTCAACCAATTCATAGAAAGAGTTCCCTTAAACCACATCGGTAAGTTCCTGTTGAAGTGAGCGTGATTTGTTAAGCAAAAATAATTCACATTTCTGAGAGCTATGCAAATTTGCAAAAGTGTAATAAATAGTCCGTTGTGTTAAAAGTCTACATACATTTCGAAACAGACCTTATATTACATGTTAATTGTTACAGCGGATTAAAATAGTAATAAAATGTTATTTAGGAGAATAAAAAATTCTAAATAAATCAAAGTATCCGAAGTAAGTGACGATAACAATATATATACACAAATACCATTCTCATCTTCCGTTACGAAACAATTGTCGAAAATGTTTAGGACATGATGCGAGCATGTAAAGGCAATCTACGAAAAGCACAACTTTGAGAACTGTTAATTAACTATTTCATCTTCATTATTTTTTTCTTTATTCATTATTCTATTATTCTTTAAAATATTTTTATATTTTCAGCTTATATAGACATTCTCAGTTAAAGGTCATCGTATGCACACACACACACACACACACACACACACACACACACCGGTAAGAGGACTGTGAGGAACAGCACGACACTGACCCCAGAACTCGAAAAGAATACGCATCACTTATATTACATATAGGGGAGAGCGGGGCTAAAAGTTCCGATTTTTATTTAACTTCAAAATTTGTTAAAATACTTGCTTTTAGTATTCATACGATACGATCAAAATCAACTTACATATGTAACTTTGCTATTAAGACAGTTATTTGGGTCATTTTTTGGAGAGATTCTTTTATTATTAATTTTTTAATGCCTAAAGTCGGAAAGTAACAACTTACCCCGACTTGGGGCAAGTTGTTAACAAGCCGGGATAAGTTGTTACCATATCTGTTAAAGCTATTATTTGTGAAATAAAAAACAGTAAATGACTAAACCAAGTCTGTTTATTTAAGTACTACTCAACAATATCGTACGAATCATTCGTGAGATAGACCACAAATACCAAATGCGAAAATATTTTCTTACGTGGACCAGCGAGGCATGTGCTGTCGTCCTGTTGTTCGGGGCCCCACTGGTTTGTTTAAAATGGCTATTGTCGGTGCAATGTGGCGTTCCATTTCATTACGAATTTACACAATATTCTTATCTCTTCTCCTCGCGGAGTTATTTCAATCGGAACAACTTACCTCGATAACTTTTAGCCCCGCTCACCCCTACTTTACAAAAAAATCTAACAAACCGGTAGATCCCTGGGACACGCTTCTCGTATTTCTAATTTCAAAATATGAGAATCAACTTCCATATAGGGATGAGATCAATTGGCCGTTAAGAAAAATGAAAAAAAGGAATTCAACTTTCAACTCGAATTTCTGGAAGTATAAGCGAGGACTCTCGAATGCGGTAATTCCCCACGAATCCCTAAGCAAGTAGGAAAAATTGAAAGTAAGACGGTGAATCGTAAAGTAAAGGACAAAGTTACCGTTTTACCAGAGTCACGATATGTGTAAATTAAATTTGTCTATCTTTTGTGTTAAGATATTGTTATATTTTGGAACATGCGTGGTATTAAGTATCTTTTATTATAATATTATACATATCGTAACTATTCTATATATAACTACCTAAGTAAGAATTATATATTTATACAATTAAGACAATTGTAACAATTACTCAAATACAAAACGTGGCATGATCAGCAGCACATTGTACACATATAGCAGAAATATTTGTGAATTGTCATTTGTCAATTTTGCTAAAGCGAACCAATTTTTTTCCCAAGCGACTGGACTCCATCAAAGGAGCGCCAGTATCATTGAAGTGGTTCAACTATACAGAAGTGTTCCGATTTTATCGAAACGAATATGTCAAAGCGTATCGATTTGGTAGAAACGCGATTCCACCCTGTTCGTTTGACCTCACGAACCAATACAGCTATTTACCAATAATCGTACGAGCTTTTATAAAACGCAAACACTTCAATACGGTTTGACTCGATTTCAAAAAGCCAATATGGCAATTGAACATGAGTTAATAATTATTTTGCTCAAAACAAACCCTCTAGTTATAAAACGAGCGCATACAATTATATCAGTTTGAGATACTACACAACAGAGTATCTAAACAAATAGTCGTCAAACATTGACGTTAAAAAATTAGGAAAAAGCAAGTCTTTTTGAACATGAATTTGGAGATCAATAATTTCGACGTTACTAGATTTTTCCACTTTGAACTT
Source organism: Cerceris rybyensis (assembly GCA_910591515.1). Classification (NCBI taxonomy): domain Eukaryota; kingdom Metazoa; phylum Arthropoda; class Insecta; order Hymenoptera; family Crabronidae; genus Cerceris; species Cerceris rybyensis. The sequence goes on from OU342790.1 coordinate 23,334,108, forward strand.
TAAATGAATTCACGTTAAAAAAGTGTCCAGCGATTCCACAGGCAGGCACCTCTAGTCATTGCACCATTAGTCCTTTCGAAAAAATGTTTAGAATTCTAGCTTATATGGATCATAAAATTAACAATTTCTTAATTATCCCGCTTTTGTTCTTCAACACGTACGTTTTCGTGCGCAGAACATAGAAGATCTCAAAAATGAAAATACCATATAAAAATAATGCAAGAATGGCAAATACTTTTCGTGTTTCAGACTGGAATGCGTTGCAGAAATCGTTTTTTGATTTTTCCGACAATGATGCACCATACTTAAAACATCTAAAAAAAATTAGAGTATAACAATGATAACATTAGGCAACTACTGTGAAAAGGAAAAAGTTGTACTCAGAAGAATTAAAAAATTTATTTTTTTCGGTTTTTTCATTTCTTGCGCGTGGAAGTTGCGAAGAAAATATCTGAAAAAATATCCTTAAAAGCATTTATGTTTAGAATGTGTCAGAATTTTTTGAAATTTATGCACCCCGTTAAGTGGGGAAAATGAGGCAAAAACAGATTTTTGAATTCACCCTATAACTACTCATATACCTACCCTATAACTACCCTATAACACTCCGGTGAAGTTATTAGGTTAAATAATGTTGTACAATAGTCAATAGTTTCTAACGAATGACCCATCGTCGAATAAAATCGGCTCAAGGCCACTCATGTCCCCCTTATCCTGCTAGACCCTTTGTAAAATAGTATTATTTTCACATGTATTTCGTAAATCAAATATTTGCCTATGCTCACGTTCATCCATCGTTTAGTTCCTGTGCTGTCATTTTGCCCCGAAATGTGTCGTTTGCTTCCTACGCAAGGCGATCGGGTTAGTATGCGTGATAGTTTAACAAATATTATATTTGAGACGAGGCGCAACCCTTTCTCTTTGACTAGCAAGACCCGTATTCCCTTGGAATTCCTCCCGCGAGACCTCTCTAGCACCGCATAGTATACTAAACTTTCAAAGAGGCAAGCACACACGATCCGAACTTCTTCAAAAAGCAGACATCAAAACTTTCTCACTTTATAACAAATCTATTCTAACTTTGAATTTCCTACTGCTCTGAGAGTTGCATAACATTTCAACATACTAAACCAGAAGTTATTCACAACTTCCGAAATATTGAGCGTATTTTATATATATCATAATTATAAATCTCTTCAAAATTAATATTACATATACATGTCTGTACAAGGTAACTGTAAATGTTCGCCATTTTGTAACTGAAACATACGAGAAAACTTCAAATTTTTGGAAAAATGCGCAGAGGCAAAAAATGCGAAACGAAGAGAAAAATGTGTCTGGCACAAGGCGAAGGTAAAAATGTCCAAACTGCCCGAACACTCAAGCCCCGAAAAGGAACAAAACAATTAGACGGACGCGGTATTAGAGTTCTTCCGGTACATTTCGACCGTGGAAACCTTTTCTCCCTTTGGGGTATTTTTCGTTGGACGAATTCACGAAGAGACCGAACAAAATCGCAAGTATAAAAGACGACGAGTTTTCAACCACGAATTGTTAACACCACAAGGCTATGTAAGTTAACACTCTTACAGAAAATCAAGATTTAAAATAGTAAACGAAAAATGTATACATACCACGAAAAAGTATGCGGCGAACGAGACAGATGGAATTATAACCAAGTGCCGGAAGTATATAGGAACGCTATGAAACTCAACGGCGCGTTCAATTAACCGAAATTTCGAACAGACGCAATTTCCAACGTCCTAATCACGAATTAAATGCTGTACAGGCTGTTTTTTGGCAATTGAGACTGGATCAAGCAGCAGGTCGGCCATGCGCCTCCATCGTGCGTTTACTGGCGGAAGGACGAATACGTGAACGTACAAACTTGCACGTACTTTGACCCGTATAGTACTACGTAGAATGGTCCGGTAAATTTTTTGCAGAGAACGGAGAATTGATACTACAATATTTTTCAAAAATATCAGCTCTTTGACATTGGTGAATTAACACTTCTTCATAGAACATTTCAAATAAGCTGAATAATTTGTTTTTCAGATATAACACTGAACCTTTAGAAAAATCATTTGCCCACGTGATGTTCTATTACATTTGACGTAACTTTTGTTATAACTTTAATTATTCATCAAACAATAAACCATTTCCAGTCGAACGAAATGTTATGTGTAGCTTTAAAATGCACAAATAATGTTGTAAAGTTTGTAATTTATGTTACTGTTTTCACTAATTTGGTACATTTTTGTTAATGTTAGTCGTCAATAACCATACATATAGCCGTTCCGCTTTAGATGAAGGCAATAATGGTAGAAAGTATCATTGACGTCACAACTCAATAGTTTCGTCATGAAGGATATAAAATATTTTTTACTATTTTATTAGTAAAAATTATAGGCCTATTTACATATAATAATAACAATCCGTCGTCGAACATAAACACGTGGTCTTGTATTGAGCTGCCACGAACTACACTGAACATTTCCATTTAAGACAGCTCTCGCAACCTTGAAACAAACTTCACATTGACTTGAGTAAGACTAACTGCTTCCACCCCTTGAATGTTGCGTAAATATTTCATAAGTACATAAAAGTGGCCTGACACGATTCTCAGCATTAAAGGTACCTACGCGCCCACTAGCAGGTAAACTGCGAGATTGCATGTGAGAGTGACTTACAGAAGTGTATACACTTGTTTGCAACTATTGATGCAATTCTTTCTCTGCAATAATTCGTGAGAGTGGCGTGTGAATTTTTTGCTTAGTAAACATCAGCGGTACATTATTTTAATACAAAAAATTGTAAGAAATAACATCTATCTCTTTGAGACAAAATGTCAGCTCAGCAGATTAAATGCGCTGCGACGTGCACAGTACATATTTTAAAAAAGAAAAAGAAGACAAGGAAATTCTGAACGAGAAATTGAATATCTTCTAAGGAGATATGAGCTTAGTGTATACGAAACATTATTAATGTAACTGCGAATCGAAGATTCTACAGTACTTAATAATTTTTCATGGATGATTATCAGTGATTTCGAGTATTTTTTGGAACTTGTAAGACCTACCGTCATGAAGAGGGAAAACTGAAAAGAGAACAGTGCCTTATGTTTTTGATTCTGCTCCGATAATTTTTACTTCTCACCTCCTATCGTTGAGGTAAATATTCTCTTCGCAAAATTAAGGAAAAAGTGTCGTTTTTGCAGCAATATTTCATCTCTGCCATTTTTTATATTTGCAAACTGTCGAAAAATATTTCAGACGCAGTTGAAAAAACGAAATTTCTGTTTCGCTATGCACAAAGTAAGCGTTTACACTGTTACATAAATCATATCACTTTCTGAGAAGACAGTAAGGGTTGAGCTTGCCGGCTGCTATCCCAGACGTGTTTGCACACTTTGGGAGAGTCGCTCTTGTAAGAAATGTCGCAAGTTATTTGCTAGTGCCCGCGTGCCTTAACACTATGCCGTCCGGTGGCTTCCCATTGGTGCCATGAGAAAACTATTGGTTAAGCGCCGCTAGCACCACGTTGGAGCCATGCGAAAACTGTCGGACAAACGTCTGTGACACCAATGTAGTGCCGTGTTCAAACCAACGCGAATATTGCGTGTGTTCTGTTTAAGTAACAATAAGTTACAGATATATTAACAAGTTGTTGTTTTTATAAACGCAAGCAGAAGAAGCGGAACCGGCGGCAAATGAAATGATGTGAATCTGTCCTACCGGCGTCAAACGAAAATATGCACGGACGTCATAGTGTTAAGTATCAAACTCTTACAAGTTGTAAAAAATTGCGCATTAGAACGTTAGTAAACTTATTGAAATTTCTGACTGACATACGTGAACGTTTATTATGAGATTAAAGAACGGCCGTTGCACGGTAAATTCGTAAAGAGAATATGTAAATAATATGTATAATAGCTCTTTTAATAGATAATGTTACGGGTGCACGGCTTACGAATTATGCCTACTTGCCACAGCACCACAGTCAGTATATTTCAGAGAAATCTTAAATATACTAATACGCAAAGTTTCAGAAAAATTGGTCTCCAGTAATTTTGGTCAATTTTGAATCAACGCCTTTAGGTATTATATTTACATGAGCGATCAGATATGATATGCTGGCGAATTTTTATTCTTGCACTGAAAATATAAGTTCCTATGAAAATTGTTAATAATAAAATTAGCAAAAACCAAGTTTATTATTATTTATTAAGTATTACTTATGACTACACATCAGCAAACCAACTTTAACGTACAATTTTCAGTATTATGTACTCAGATAGTGTCCATTTTTATTATTAACAATATTTTCAGTAAAAATTCCTGTTGTTCTCACAAAAATTGGAACATGCATGCGAATGCAGATAGATTTTGCCAAATGCAACCTACAATCTAGTAATGACAAGCTGCTTAGTTTATACGATTCATTATGCTCAATAAATAATGCATTAACGTGTTTTGATGTTTAGATACGTAGGAATTAACTTTCTTTAAATTATGCTACGAAAATATTTAAAAAGATGGACGACTACAAAATGTACAGTTGTATTATGTACACTAGAGCTGTCTGCATTATAAATATGAAAGAAAAAATTCTTATAACAAGTTCCTCTTAATACGATATGTACCTGTTGGTAAAAGAGATTTTATTAGATCTACTTATGCTTCGTCCACTGCATTGATGTTATTATCTATTTAATTTTATCATTCAATAATTAAACGTGTCACGTATGTATACAAAGTAATATAAAGTTTTTGAAATACTATGTAGAGAAATAAAAATATGATACATACTTCTCCGGTGTAAGTACGAAATATGGACTAATAACTTGTATCGACTGAAATTGTAAAGTACTTATCAATATTTCGAGTCAGAATTCATAAGCCAATTAAAACATTGTTCGATTAATTAACCGAGTAATTGTTATTATTATCAATGGCATATTTAAACTTATCAATCAACTACTTGCTATTCACACACTCAAGCCAATAAATCTAATTAATCTCCAAACAACTCGAAGTAAAGATGCTGAGAATTTAATTAAATAGACGAAAAAGAATTACCATCGCGATTTTCTCGTCTTTTCAAAAGCACAAGCTATTTGTTATCCTCGAATCAAGGTCAAACTACTAAGGCCGTCTAACTCGTAAACACGCTTGGCGTGTTAGTTGCGATTCGGTAGATCAGGTTCAGTTTAAACTGCCCGTGATATTTGGGTACGAAGTGATATACGTATCTGTGAGCAAAACTTGACAATTGCGACGCCTTGTAACTTAGACGTGGTTGCGTAACTGTTACTACCCCCAAAATGGAAGTATGAAAATTTATGGCTATGAATACGAAAGATGAGCCTGTAGCTAGAGCGAATTCCATGAATTTTAACGATGAACGCTTTATGGGTATGTATAACTTTTTCAAATCTCCATTAACCTATTTTTAACATTTTTTAATTTATACGCTAGCAGTAAAGAGGAATTGGAAACAATTTTATCATTAGGCCAAAATATCTATGCACAACTAATTATATATAAAACAGTCAAAATATGTACGCAGGAGAATTATCTTACTTGTATTAACGTACACAGACGTATAAATATTATATTAATGTATCTATCAGAAATAACAGAAAATTATGAAAGTATAATATATCAACTGTGGCTTAATGCAAATTGATCTCTATCAATGAAACTTTTCTGCAATTTTCTGAATAGTTGATATGCATGTTCAACTATTTTATCACGCTACGAGAACTATATTGATTAACTAAATGTATTTATAATACTATAGACGTAAATACTTACCAATTATACGTTCTGCAATCCATTAAAAATTAGAAAATAACAATTAAGTGCGACTTTAGTACAGAATTTCACATATTACAAATATTCATTATATAAATGCGAAATAACACAAAATTCAATAAAACCTAAATTATAGCTAATAAAAACATGTAGCAAAAATTGTATCTGAAATTGTCCATACAGAAACTTCAGTTTTAGCACTATTAACAATAATGCAATGCGTCAAAAACAATTCGTATATTTGTACAATAAACTGTCGTAATACCAAGATATCAAAATATCTTTACTATCTTTCATATTTTCTCAAAGGTGTTAAATTAATGATAAAATAAATAGTGTAGAACATTTCAGAAGTAGTAAGGGTAGTGTAGAACGTTTCACACTTTTTACCTACGTAACAAGACGAATACGATGAGGCAATAAAAAAAATTTGCTATCCTTTCCCGAATTTTGCGGCAGGTTTTTTTCGCAAATCTCCACCGATCCAGAGGTGTAGAACAACCCCTGAAAGCCATGACAAATATTTTTGAAACACCCTGTACATTCACAGACGCAAACACAGCAGACAGACCGGACGAAAACTCAATTCCACTCAACTTCTTCACTTCCTTCACAAAGCTACAAAAGACCTTTAGAAAACTAAATAATAAAAAATCCGCAAGTTTTGACGGAATCCCGAACATAGTCTTAAAACACGTGCCGCCACAGTACATTTTCTTCTACACAGTACTCTTTAACAACTGCCTCAATATTGCGTACTTCCCGACAATTTGGAAGACCGCCAAATTAATAACTATCAAAAAGAAGGGCAAGGATGACAGCGATCCCAATAGCTATCGTCCAATCAGTCTACTTCCGAACATTAGTAAGATATTCGAGACAATTATAAACGATTCAATTGTCAGCTTTAGTAATTCCAGTAACATAATACCAGAATATCAATTTGGCTTCCGTCACAAACATTCCACGATTCATGCTATTACAAAATTCACTTCAGACATCTGTTGGGCCAGAAACGCAGGAGACTGCGTGGGGGCTGTAATGATCGATTTAGAAAAAGCATTCGATACGGTTTGGCTGTATGGATTATTTTACAAACTGTTGAAAAAAGATTTTCCTATTCACTTAATTAAAATTTTATGGAACATGCTGCATGATAAGAAATTCTACGTAGTTAACGGACAATACAAATCCACTTTAGCGTTCAATATAAACAATGGCCTGCAACAAGGCACGGTGAACTCTCCCGTCTTGTTTAATATCTTCATAAGCGACTTACTACGAATGTATGGCTTAAATAACGACGTGTCTAAAAAAGTAATAGCTTTTGCTGACGATATTTTAATTTATGTAAATCACAACAAAGTCTCCAAACTGCAAACTATTCTTCAAGAAGTATTTAACAAAATTCAAGATTACTTTCACACGTGGAAATTAAAAGTTAACTTAAATAAATGCGAAACAATTCTATTTCGGCCTTACATATCAAAAATCTCCGACGCTAATCAAGACGTAAGAACATACGCTACTAAATTCCATATTCACGATAGCAAAAATCCGAACATCAAAATACCACATAAAAATATCGTCCGTTACTTAGGCCTGCATTTAGATTTTAAATTAAATCATAATGAACATATAGCGTTACAAATAGACAAAGCGCAAAAGGCATTCCTGAGCCACAAGCGACTTTTCTATTCCAAAGACCTAGATATATCCGTAAAAATTCTTTGTTACAAGTTGCTCATAAGACCTATCCTGACGTACGGCTGCCCTGTCTGGTTTAACATCAGCGCGGGAACCATGGAGAAGCTACGCATCTTCGAAAGGAAATGTCTTAGAGCCTGCTTAAGCAAGTATAGATCGCCAGAGTCAAACTACCAAAAGATGATCAGCAACTACAAGCTATACGAAGAGGCCAATCTCATTAGGATTGATTTATTTATACTGAAACTTGTAAGAAATCATTGGTCAAGCATTAATAAAGTAACCTCCAACAGCCTCATCCACTGTTCCACGTATCCAAATCCATTGTACTTTTCGAAGGCAATGGAAACTGGATACACTCCCCCCGAGTCCTTTATCTATCTGGACAGCGAAGGATACATTCAAAATAGAAACAATATTCCCATCATTTACCATATCAATAGAAAAACTTACGAAAAACAAATCACATACAACAAGAACATTAGCTTCAATGACGCAATAATGAGATTTAACTACAAACTGTCCAGTATAGATTTAAAGGACAAACATAGACATAATGTAGACAAATATTGGCGGCTATAGATGTAAAATTATTTATTGTTAATGTTAAATAGTTATTGTAAATTTTTATAAACATTCAAATCCTCGGTAGTATAGTGGTCAGTATCCCCAAACATTGGTGGTGCTAACATTATTTAATTGATTCATATTATAAGTATTTATTTTAAGTCCGCATCTCGAAATGTTATTAACAATACGATCCTCGATAGTATAGTGGTCAGTATCCCCCATTCTACCCTCGACCGTCGAAGGAGTCGGACGTGCCCGTCGGTTCTCGGACGGCTCTACCTGCTCCTGTAAGTGTATCGAGTGTTGGACAAGTGCCTATCGCTATATTACAGTGCCGAGTGGTAGCTTAAAATCAATTAACATTCTAAAAGCGAGTGCTTAAATTAAAATAAAATAACAAAAGAAGCGATAAATAGTGAAAAGCATGTGCAAGGGGGAATATCCTCCAGTCATATATTTTCAGAAGAGAAAAAATTTAAAAGCTACGATGATTTAACAAGAATCATTAAAGAAAAAAAATTGTTAGAGAAAAATAACGCGTCTTTATTGCGACACGTCAACAAAGTACTAAAAGAAGATCACCCTGTGAAAAGGCTAACACCCAAGCCGAATTTGATCACACGGAAAACCTTGCAAAAAGGTACAACATATTTTAATATGAAGACCAGCAAAGCGAAATCCGTAGAATCTCAACGAAGCAACGATGGTGCAAAACCATCATACGAGGATCTCCTAAAAATTATAGAATATAAAAAAATCGAAATTCCTATTTATCCGTAATTTTGAATTGGATATCTAGTTTATATAAAAATAATTGCATGAAAATTGATCAACATTAAGTTGGTGAAACTGCCAAAAATGTGTTATTTTTTAACATATTGTTTAAACAAATGAAGGTTTTGCAAAAAAAATGTATACCGTTAGATTCGTGATGGAAAGGCGCTAATTTCGTCAATTTACGCAATTACTCTATCTCTCATAGTTTCTGAGATAATCAAGGAAATATACTTTAGCACCCCAACTTTGAGGGCGGTTTTCACCCCTTAAACCTGAACGATTGCCGATAAAAAAAAATACGTGTCGAATATTTTCACGAGTACTACATCATACTCAAATTTTATCAAAATCGGTGATTGGCACCTCGGGAGGTTCCCTTGTAAGTAATACCGCTAAGGGTAAACCACCACCCATTACATTAATCAGCCCACATTCTAAAACAACAATAGAGATTTTAAAAACGATAGCTAAATTAAAAAATTTTTACTTAAAAAAGATTAATAACAATAAACATCTTCTAATCACGGAGTCTCTTATAGATTATAAAACAGCATGTTTAGCATTAAAATCAAATAATATCTCTTTTTACACATACACTCCACGCAGTGAAAAAAATATTACAGTACTATTAAAAAACGTGGATTGCGATTTCGAACCAGAAGAAATTCTTGAAGAATTACGGAATAAGAATATACAAAATTTAAAATTTATAAAAGTCAGCAGATTTTATACATCTAAATCCAAGAGTTTAAATAAACAGCTACCTATTTATTTGGTACAATTATCACCAGACAGTGTTATAAACAATCTAAAGCAACTAAACATAGTATTTCACTCTCTGGTAAAATGGGAGAAGTTAGAAAAAAAAGATACGATACAATGCAAGCGTTGCCAAAGACTAGGTCATGTTGCGTCGAACTGCAACATGGAGTATCGTTGCGTCAAATGCAAAAACAAACATAATCCGGGTGAATGTAGCCTGCCTCCACCAACAGAAACAGATTGTATTAATCTTAATAATATTTACTGCGTAAATTGCAATAACTTTGGACATCCAGCCTCTTACAGAGGCTGTCCCAAAATTATTGAAATGAAAGAAAAAATAGAATTACAAAGAAATCAAGTACGACAGAAAAGAAATATAACGGTTAGTAACATAAAAAATAGAGTGAGACCGAATATCAGTTACAGTCAAATTGTTCGCAACAACCAAGGTACGAACCGTCCCGCGTATACCCAACCTCCACCACCACTCATACCATTCGCACACACATTAACACATACACATCCTGGTACAGATTCAAACCCACAATCACAATTCATAGATACAATAAAACAAACGATCTCTCAATTGTTAGATTCTAAATTAAACGATTTATATTCGAAAATTGCAGCCAATAATAATAAAATAGATATCATCGGGAATATATTAAATATAGATTTTTCTTACGAAACAAATATTCAGTAAGCCAAATGGCATCCTTTACCGATGATAAAATAAAAATTCTTTCGATGAATGTAAATTCATTGATAACAAATGAAAGAAGAGCCAATCTGGAAGACATTTTAGGAAAACACAAACCAGACTTTGCCTTCTTATGTGAGACAAAAATAAACAAGAACCATAAATTAGGGTTCAAAGATTATGTATTATTAAGATCGGATAGACCAAATTCTAGACAGGGAGGGGGGACAGCTATCCTTGTTAAGAAACATATCAAATGTTCTCAAGTAACATTATCGTGCACAACAAATACTATCTGCCTAGAATCAACAATACTAGAAATTAAATTGAATCAAAACAAAAAATTATATCTTATAGCAGCATACGCGCCCAGCAACTGCAAAAAAGAGTTCGGCTTAGAATGGCAACAACTATTTGATGCACTCCATTTAAGCAATATAAATAATTATTATATAATAGCCGGGGATTTGAATGCAAAGCATAGTTCCTGGGGTAATAATATTAATAACAGTCGCGGAACCCTTCTTAACCTCTGGTATTCGAGAAACCAAATAGACTACAGATTAATGCTCTATAGATCTGAGCTGCCGTCGTATCCGAAATACAACTCTTTTCTAGACATTTGTATTGCCGACAATAGACTGGAAGCTTTTAATTTAAGTAGAAATAAAAATCTGAAGACAATAGACATTGATAGCGATCACCGTGCATTATTAATAAATTTTAAAACTATAACCAAAGACCACGATTTGTTAAAATTTGAAGAACGTTATGTCCCAAACAGATATAATTATATGAATGCAAACTGGACCGAATTTAAAAAATATCTACATAACTCTACACTAGATATACCCAATGACAGAAATTTATCAATCACAGAAATAGATACATACATTGACGAACTAGACGCAAACATACGCAACGCAATTGACCACGCGGCTCCTAAAATCAACAATAATATCTCTTCCTCAGACAAATATATGACGAACAAAATACGATACTTAAGACGAATTAAAAGCAACATACTGACGAAATATAACAAATATACAAACATTCTTTATTTTAATGTTTCTCTAATACCAGCGATAAACAGATTAAAAAAAATACTAAAACGGGTGAAACATTTAATTAAGCTAGAATTTTCTCGCAGCGTAAATGAATTTTGGAAGAAAAAAATATTAAATATTTCACCAAAAGATTCAAAGAAGTTTTTTCCGTCTATAAAACAGCTTTTCAATTATCAATCGAACTCTTTATCAAATAACCTAAAAATCACAGAATCAGACATCGAGCTATTACACGCAGCAGGAACAGATATATCAAGACTATCTAAAGACGCACACAACTCTTTTATAATAACAGATTCTTCAGATGTACTTAATATACTTGGAGCACACTTTGAAAGAGTTAACACTCAAAATGTTGATCTAGGTATCCCTCAACACTCTGAATTAGTTTCCAGAAAAATTCAAGATCTACGTGAGACTATAGACAATGATAAAATAATTCCGATAACACTTTGCACATTTTCCAAGCAGAACCCGTCCAATAATCCTAATTTAGAAAATTCTTCGCCTAAATATTTTACTTCAGACACTGACCTTCAAAATTTATTTAAAAAGCTTAACAGTAAAAGATCTTCAAGCCATGACAAAATTCCGAACATTGCTTTAAAAAACTTACCAAGATCATACATATACTTATATGTATAGTATTATATTCAATAATGCATTGAACTTAGCCTACTTTCCTAAAGCCTGGAAGGTGGCTAAAGTTGTAACATTATTGAAGAAAGGGAAAAATGAGTGCTCTCCGAATAGTTATAGACCTATTAGTTTGCTTCCTAACATTAGTAAGGTTTTTGAAATTTCCATTAATAAAACTATAAACTCGTTCTGCGAAAAAAATAATATCATACCGGAACACCAGTTTGGCTTCAGATACAAACATTCCACCATACATGCGGTAACGAAATTTGTGTCAGATATTTGTTGGGCGCGAAATGCGAGTGATTGCGTTGGAGCATGTTTTGTGGACTTGGAAAAGGCATTTGATACGGTGTGGCTAGAGGGCCTTTTTTATAAACTAATCAAGAAAAACTTTCCGTTTCATCTAATCAAAATTTTATGGGAAATGCTCTTTGGCAAATCATTTCGAACCTCTAACGGGGATACATTATCGACGAAAACCTTTAATATAAAGAATGGTCTTCAACAGGGAACAGTTAACTCCCCGATACTGTTTAGTATTTATGTCAGCGATCTACTTCGCATGTTCAATATTAACAGTGATCCGAAAAAATCGGCTTTGGCGTTTGCTGATGATTTATTATTATACACCATAGACAATAAAGTCACAAAGATTAACAGAGATTTACAAAAAATATTCATCAAAATCAAGAAGTATTTGTGCACTTGGAAATTAAACATAAATATTGCTAAATGCGAAACCATATTATTCCGTCCTTACATATCTAAAATATCGGATGCCAACAAAAACGTTATATTATACTCGAAGCACTTTAAATTAAACGATGGAGAGATTAATAGTACATTTATACCACATAAAAATACAGTAAAATACCTCGGCATTCACCTTGATTTTAAATTAAACTTCACTAACCATGTGCAAATACAAATTGATAAAGCGCAGAAAGCTTTTTTTTAACTATCGAAAGCTTTTTTATTCAAAAATCTTACATAAGAGGGTAAAGATCCTGTGTTATAAGGCTCTAATTCGTCCGATCCTAACATATGGCTGCCAGATTTGGTTCAATATAAGTGCCAGCGTAATGGAAAAATTAAGATTATTCGAAAGGAAATGTATTCGGGCTTGTCTAAATAGATATAGAACAGCCGAATCCAACTATACGAAACGCGTAAGTAATACAAAACTATACATCGAAGCGGAATTAGTCAGAATTGATATATTTATCATTAAACTAATTAGAAATCACTGGTCTGGAATACCATATATACTTTCAAATAGTCTAATATATAGCTCAATATACCCGAATACGGAGTACTTTGAACAGGCAAGAAAAACAGGCTACATTCCCCCAGAAAGTTTCCCTTATTTAGATTCTGAGGGCTTTATTCAAGATAGAAACAATATACCAATTATATATCACGTTAACAGGAAAGCATATGATAAAAAAATTGTATATGAAAGAAACCTAAATTGTTTAGATCATAAATCAGATATGCGTTTGTCTGATCTTACTGATATAGACAGAAATAGTAAACTCCGAAAGAATCCCGATAAACACTGGTGGAGCTAACCCTTAGTTGTATCATAAGTGTAATCTGAGTGTTTTGTTTACTTAAATCGAGTTCCCAAAATTGTAATAAGAATCCGATCCTCGATAGTATAGTGGTTAGTATCCCCCCATTCTCGCTTCAACCCTCGAAGGTGACGGACGTGCCTTGAGCTCGCTACCTGCTCCCTCGACCGCTCTGCCGCTTTCCGACTTTTCACGCGACACCAGTGCTATATTATCGCAATATAACATTTCGGGATTGTGAAGTTCATAAAGTGACAGGAGAAGTGAAAATATAAACAACAAAAACAGTGATCCACTGGTTCCAACCCCGAGTGATGGAATTAAATCTATCGAATCCACAGATGACTTAAAAAAAATAATTAAACAAAAAAACCTGCTAGACAGAAGTGACGTGTCCGTACGTGCATATGTCACCAAATTACCTACTACAAAATAAGCAAGCAGTGAAAAGATTAAACCCAAAACCTAAACTAACTGCAAGGAAAAGTTTGCAAGAAACCGAAAACAACGAGATGAAGACTGCAAAGTCAAAAGCCACCGCAACTCAGCGAGGCGCGGAAACGAAAAACAAGCCGTCGTATGATGATCTACTGGAGATCATACAAGGTTTGAAAAAAACTATTGAGCAGCTACAAAACCCCGGGAAAGAGGAAATCATGAAGAAGAAAATCGAAGAAACTGCGATAGAATCTACGTCACACGACATGAAAACGGACCACACTGGGATTACCAAAAACACACCAGAAGGAGAAACTCGAGAAGGACGGAACGAACAATGGACGGCTGTGGGACCCACGAAGAGGAAAAACAACCGGATTACCAGCCAAGCGGCCACCACTCAACCCCCTACGGCAAGTGCAACCAGGCCCGACGCGAAGGCGAAACAACCCCCAACGACGCAGGTACCGACGATGGACAACACCGCGAAGCGGGTCAAATTTGGAAATGAGGTAAATGTTTCCGATTCCATTAAAAAATCGAATAAACCTCCCCCTATTATTATATACAACAGCAGTTGTAAAAAAAACATCGAAATAGTAGGACATATCAGCAAAAACTTTTATGTTAAAAAAACCAATGATGCTAAACATCTTTTACATACGGAAAGTTTAGCAGAGTATAGAGCAGCTTGTAACAGTTTAAAAAGTAATAACATTGAATTTTTTACGTACACGCCAAAAGAAGATAAAACAACCACTATTCTGCTAAAAAATTTAGAAGGCGAATTCCAACCCGAAATCGTACTAGAAGAATTAAAGAACAAACAAATCGAAAACGTAGATTTCAGATCGGTTAAGAGATTCTCAACACTCCGCTCACGCAAAGACGGGAAAACACTTCCAATTTATATCGTACAAATATCGCAAAACAGTAATGTAAATAACGTCAAACAAATTAAAACAGTCCTCCACTCTCTAATAACTTGGGAAAAATTAATAAAGAAAGATCGAATCCAATGTAAACGATGTCAACGCATCGGGCATGTCGCATTTAACTGTAATTTAAAGTATAGATGTGTTAAATGCGAACTGCCGCACAACCCAGGAGAGTGCCCGCGTTCCAAAGAGATGGATACCGACGCGAATGATAAAGCGCCTTCTCCTCCGTATTGCATCAATTGCAAACAATTCGGACATCCTGCTTCTTACAGAGGGTGCCCGAAGTTGAAAGAATTGAAGCAAAAAATAGAGGAGAAAAGGCTGCTCGTAAAAGCTAATCAAGAGAAAAAGGCTAAAGCCTACAATAACTTGACAAAAAACAATATATCTTACAGCTCAGTAGCCTCAAATAAACCACACGGTCAAATTAACGACGAACAACAACAACAAAAGCAAACACCTCAATTTAAACCACCCACAATCACTCACACAAATACCACTCCGATTCAACAAGCATCATTCTTGGAAGAAATCAAAAAGATCATATCAGCCACCATAAGCGTTCAAATAGCTCAGTTAGCCGAAAATATTGCAGCAAATGCAACTAAAATAGACGTCATCGCGGAAGCATTAGATATCAACTGGTAGAATCATGTCAGACACACACAAAACAAACCCACCAAACAAACTGAGACTACAGGAGCTTAAGATAATACAAATCAATGTAAATTCAATAATAACCAACGAAAGAAGAGCCACTCTCCTGGATTGTATAAATAGACACAAACCGGATGTAGTTTTGTTATCCGAAACAAAACTAAATCCGCGCCACAAAATTAACTTTAAGGATTATCAGCTAATTAGAAGAGACAGGTTAAACTCTAAACAAGCGGGAGGTACAGGAATTTTAATTCGGCACGATATCAAATTCAAAAACATTCAGCCAAACTGTATTAAAAATAGTACATGCTTCGAGTCTACAGTTATAGAAGTTAAAATTCATAATAATCAAAAACTATTCCTAATAGCATCATATGCCACCAGCAGTTGCAAGAAAGAATTCATGATAGAATTTAAAGCCCTTTTCGACGCGCTAGAATTAAACAAAGCTGACAATTATTATTTGCTGGCCGGAGACTTGAACGCTAAGCATGAAGCATTGGGAAACACCATAAACAATGCGCGAGGGGTTTCTTTAAATAAGTGGCTCCTCGAAAATCAAATTAATTTCAGAACCGAATTATATAGAACAGCTGTCCCTTCATACCCAAAAAGTGGGGCTTTCATCGACCTCTGCCTAGCAGACAATAGAATTAAATTCCACAGTACCTTGGGCCCTAACCTTCTCCAGTCATTCAGGTATGACAGCGACCATAGAGCCTCTAGAATCGTAATCTCCATCCCATCCGCTAATTACCTAGAATTCGAAGAAGCAACCCCACTCATAAAGTACGACTTCAACAGAACGGACTGGACGACTTTCAAAGAATATCTAACTGAAAACGAAACTACTTCCATACCTAACAATAGAAACCTAACGGTAAATGAAATTGACGACCACATTGAGACTTTAAACTCTAACATTTTGCATGCAATAGAATGTACCGTCCCTCCCATAGACCTTAACAAAAACTCGACAGACAAATACATCACACCAGAAATCAAAAGACTTCGCAAACAAAAGAGTCATATCATCACACAAATACATAGACTAACAAATCTTAGAAATTACACTTCCTTAAACGATCCGTTGATAGATAGCTACAAACATTTATTAAAAAATATCAGATATGAGATTAAGAAATCGTTTCAGTCATCCGTCAGTAATTTTTGGAAAAATAAAATTAACAAAATGTCTGTCCGGAAACCGAGAGAGCTATTTCCATCCATAAATAGTATCTTTCGATCCAAAGACAGCAATGATATTGACTCGTTGAAAATTCCACTCACCAATAGTAAATTAATAAAGCAGGCTAAGCTCAACCCACAGAATCTCACAACTAACACTAACGAATTCATAATCACAGACACAGTTCAGAAATTAGACGTCATCGGTGCACATTTCGAGTCAGTACACACTCAGAACGTACATATGGGAAAAGTTCAACTTTCTAATATAATTAACAACAAAATAGAATTTCTCCAGCGAGAAATAGAAAGAGATAGAGAAAGCAACTCTACCATATGTACGTTCTGCAACACAAACACAGCCGACGATCCAGACACACCCTCCAATCCATTAAACTATTTCACCTCCTTTACCAAATTAGAAAAAACTTTTAAAAATTTGAACAATAAAAAATCGGCGAGCTTCGATGGAATCCCCAATATTGTTTTGAAACATCTACCACGCAGATACATATTTTACTACAGCATTTTATTCAATAATTGCCTAAATTTACAGTACTTTCCAAAAACGTGGAAAACAGCAAAATTAATAACTATTAAGAAAAAGGGAAAGGATGGTAGCGACCCTAATAGCTACCGTCCTATCAGTCTTCTCCCAAATATTAGCAAAGTCTTCGAAACTATAGTTAATGATTCAATTGTCAGCTTTTGCAATGCTAAAAACATAATCCCAGAACACCAATTCGGTTTCCGTCATAAACATTCTACAGTACACGCAATTACAAAATTCACCTCGGATATATGTTGGGCCAGAAACGCAGGAGATTGCGTAGGAGCCCTTTTGATCGATCTAGAGAAAGCTTTCGACACGGTTTGGCTGGATGGACTGTTTTACAAGATGCTGAAGAAGGATTTTCCAATACATTTGATAAAAATGTTATGGAATATGCTTCACGGCAAGAAATTTTTCGTAACAAACGGACAATACAAGTCCAGCAACGGGTTTAAAATAAGCAACGGCCTGCAACAAGGCACAGTAAACTCTCCCGTCTTGTTTAGCATTTTTATAAGCGATCTACTACGTATGTATGGCCTAAACAACGACGATGGCAAAATGGGAATCGCGTTCGCGGACGATTTAGTAATTTACGTTAAACATAATAAAGTTTCGAAACTTCAACCGCTCTTGCAGGAAACTTTTAATAGAATACAAGATTATTTTCACACGTGGAAACTAAAAGTAAATATAAATAAATGCGAAACCATCCTATTCCGACCGTATATATCCAAAATTTCAGACGCGAATAACGACGTAAGAAGCCATGCCTCCAAATTTCATATTTATGATAGTAAGAATCCGAATAACAAAATCCCACAAAAAAGCATCGTCCGCTACTTAGGCTTGCATCTAGACTTTAAACTTGATTATAACGATCACGTAGCGTTACAAATAGAAAAGGCGCAAAAATCTTTTCTTAGCCACAAAAGACTTTTCCATTCAAAAGACCTCGATAAACGCGTAAAAATTCTTTGTTACAAGCTACTCGTAAGGCCCATCCTGACCTACGGCTGCCCCATCTGGTTTAACATCAGCGCGGGGACCATGGAGAAGCTACGTGTCTTCGAAAGGAAGTGCCTGAGAGCCTGCTTGGGCAAATACAGATCTCCGGAATCCAACTTTACAAAAATGATTAGCAACTATAAACTATACGAAGAGGCCAATCTCATTAGGATTGATTTATTTATATTGAAAATTGTAAGAAATCATTGGTCAAGCATTAATAAAGTAACCTCCAACAGCCTCATCCACTGTTCCACGTATCCAAATCCATTGTACTTTGCGAAGGCAATGGAAACTGGATACACTCCCCCCGAGTCCTTTATCTATCTGGACAGCGAAGGATACATTCAAAATAGCAATAATATTCCCCTCATTTATCACATCAATAGAAAAACTTATGAAAAACAGATCACATACAACAAGAACATTAGCTTCCATGACGCAACAATGAGATTCAATTACAAACTGTCCAGTATAGATTTAAAGGACAAACATAGACATAACACAGACAAATATTGGTGGCTATAGATGTAAGATAAATGTTAGTTAATGTTAAATAGTTATTGTAAATTTTTATAAACATTCAAATCCTCGGTAGTATAGTGGTCAGTATCCCTGCCGATGACTTGCTAATATACACAACAGATAATAAGGTATCGAAAATTAATAAAGACTTACAAAAAATTTTTATAAAAATCAAAAACTACCTGAATACTTGGAAATTAAAAATTAACATCACGAAATGCGAAACAATACTGTTCCGTCCCTACATCTCTATGATCTCCGATGCTAATAGCAATGTCAGATTATTTTCAAAACTCTTTAAATTAGACGACGGAGAAGCCAATAGTACAGTCATCCCTCATAAAAAGGTTGTTAAGTACCTCGGCATCCATTTGGACTTTAAATTAAATTATACTCAACATATACAGATACAAATTGATAAGGCTCAAAAATCGTTCTTTAATTATAGAAAATTATTCTACTCTAAAATTTTGCATAAGAAGGTAAAAATCCTTTGCTACAAGACACTGATCCGTCCTATTTTAACATATGGCTGCCAGATTTGGTTCAACTTAAGTGCTAGCGTAATGGAAAAGTTGAGATTGTTTGAAAGAAAGTGTCTTCGAGCTTGCTTGAATAGGTACAGAACAGCTGATTCAAACTTTACAAAAAAAGTAAGCAATAAAAATCTATATCAAGAGGCTGAAATAGTAAGAATAGATATATTCATTATAAAATTAATTAGAAACCACTGGGCTGGTATACCATACATATACTCCAACAGTTTAATTTACAGTTCCATATTTCCGGACAATGAGTACTTTGATTCGGCAAGGAGAACAGGCTACATTCCCCCAGAAAGTTTCCCATATTTAGACGCAGAGGGATATATTCAAGATACCAATAACATCCCAACTATATATCATATAAACAGGAAGGCATATGACAAAAGAATGGTATACAATAAGAACATTAATTGTTTAGATAACAGTTCAGATCTACGCTTTTTGTCCGAACTAACGCATATTGACAAAAGTCTTAAATTCCAAAGAAATCCAGATAAACATTGGTGGAATTAATTTTTATTTTACTTCGAACATGTGTTTATTTATATTTTATGAACGCTTGTCGAAAATTTATAAACAATCCAGTCCTCGATAGTATAGTGGTCAGTATCCCAGTTCGGTCAGTGTCACCGAGGAGGAAGGACGTGCTTTGGAGCGCTCCTTGCCACACGTGCTTCTCAATTATTCCTATAGTCATAGTTTTTACCGAGAGGTATAATTACGTAAAGTGTACATTTTGTTGTTTATCTAACATAATAGTGTTACCAGTTATAGTTAGTGTGAAAAAGTGTGTGCAATTAACCTGCATTTATAGACATCGGAAAAGAAACGAAAAGTTTGTGAGTGTAAATTAAAAAATTTCTTTTTCTTCTTCCCTCGGAACTATCTACAACGGAGGAAAAAGAAAATGTTATCGAGAAAATCAAGAGTGAAAATAAAGAAGAAAATAGTCCGGTAGTCTCTTCGCCTCCCAGAAAAATTTTAACTCCGAAGAAATTGAATATCCCAGAATTCAATCTTTGTAGATCCAAATGCGCAGACATAAATCTAAGCCAGTTAATTAAAATAAAAAATACGGCGCTTAACAAAAAAGTACCTCAACCAAAACTACGCTCAAAGAGTTATTCTCTCGAAAATATCATGTCAATAGAAAATATATCCGCAGACAAGTGCTCTAAACTAATAAGAGAAGAAGATAAAATGAAAAATACATCGAAGAAGAAAGCGTCTCCGAGGACTAGTAAAGAAATCGCAGACAAAATATCATACGAGGACCTTCTAAATCTATTCCTGGAACAAAATAAAAAAATTGATTTTCTTTCAAAGCAATTAGCAGAAGCAAAGAAAATACAGAGCAATGCCAAACAGTCGCCATCATTGCCTGGCAACAAGAACAATTGGGAATCTGTAAATCGCTTTCAAATCTTATCCACCGAGGAGGAGATGGACGAAACGCCGGAATCAAATAAAAGAAGAATGACGTCGTCGCCTACCACCGCAAGGAAAAAAATTACGGCTAAAAGTACCAGAGAAGAGCACGAGGTTCTACTAGGGAAAACAAGCGAGGAAAGTACAGAGAAATCGCAGGTCTTCACCACCCCTCATACCGCCACAGGGAGCCGCTCATCTCTACCAATGGGTATAACACCCGCACAAAAAAACAAGCAGCCCAAACAAGGAGGAAATGTAAATACATCCGTAACAGGGATATCTAGTAAGGGAAAACCCCCACCTATAACACTATTAAATCCACATCCTAAAGTAACAATTAACATTCTAAAATCGAACGCAAATTTATCAAATTTTCACTTAAAAAAGATCAATAACTTCAAACAATTGTTAATAACAGAGTCACTCGTAGATTATAAAAAAGCATGCGCTGCTCTGAAACTAAAAAACATTCCATTTTTCACTTATACTCCCAATGCCGAAAAAAATATAACAATATTATTGAAAAATATAGATAGTGACTTCGAACCCCAAGAAATTTTAGATGAATTGAACAATATGAAAGTCCCAAATTTAAAATTTATTAAAGTAAACAGATTTTATACAAACAAATCAAAAAATGAAAACAAACAGCTTCCTATTTATCTTGTGCAAATATCTCCTGACAGTAATTTAAACAATTTAAAACAAGTAAGTGTAGTATTTCATACCCTTGTTAAATGGGAGAAACTTGTAAAGCGGGAAACAATTCAATGTAAGCGGTGTCAAAGGTTGGGCCACGTGGCATCGAACTGTAATTTGGATTACCGTTGCGTAAAATGTAAAGAGAAACATGGCCCGGGGGAATGTAATCTGCCTCTTCATAACGAGTCGGAGAATATTGATTTTAGTAATATTTACTGTATAAACTGTAACAATTATGGTCACCCTGCCTCATATAGAGGCTGTCCCAGAATTTTAGAAATGAAAAAAAAAATTGAACTAAAAAGGACACAAATTCACCAAAAAAGACATCAACATATTAGTAACATAGAAAACAGAGTTAGACCTAACATTACTTTTAGCCAAATAGTTCGTGGTACTCAAAATCCGGTATATCCATCACTGCCATTATCACCACCAAGACCACCTCCGTCTACACCCTCATCCATGCCTCACACACACACAAGACAACATGTACAACCTAGCACACAAGCAATCCCACAAACACAATTTTTAGAAACAATTAAAGAAACAATTACACATTTACTAGATTCCAAACTAACAGATTTATACGAGAAAATCGCAGATAATAACGAAAAAATAGAATTCATCGGGAACATGTTAGACATTGATTTTTCATATAATACAAATACTCACTAGATCATGGCGCCTAATAATAACGTAAATATTAAATTACTCTCAATGAATGTGAATTCATTAATCTCAAACGAGAGAAGAGCCAATCTGGCAGATATTCTGAGAAAGCATAACCCAGACTTTGCCCTCTTATGTGAAACGAAAATAAACAAAAGTCATAGACTAAACTTTCAAGATTACATATTGTTAAGATCTGATAGGCCAAACTCCAGACAGGGTGGAGGAACGGCGATTCTCGTTAAGAAACATATAAATTGCTTCCAAATAAATTTACCTATCGCAACTAATAATAGTTGCCTAGAAACAACAATAGTCGAAGTCAAGATGAACCAAAATACTAAGTTATATGTAATTGCTGCATACGCACCGAGTAGTTGCAAAAAAGAATTTGCCATAGAGTGGCAACAATTGTTTGATCTTCTGCAACTAAACAATAGAAATACCTACTACATATTAGCGGGAGATCTGAATGCGAAACACGAGTCTTGGGGTAACATCACCAATAATAGTCGAGGAACTTTCCTAAACCTTTGGCATTCGAGAAATCAAATTGAATATAAATCGATTCTGTACCGATCTGAACTACCTTCCTTTCCAAAATATAATTCATACCTAGACATATGTTTTGCCGATAACCGTTTGGAAGCGTTCAATCTAAGTATTAACAATAATCTTAAGACCATGGATATAGATAGTGACCACCGAGCGCTTATTCTAAATTTCAGAATGATTTCAAAGGAAATTGATTGCTTCCACTTTGAAAATCGTACCTCACCAAACTATTACAACTATACAAAAGCAAACTGGACGGATTTTAAAAATTACCTTACTAATAAAATGATAGACATTCCTAATGACAGAAACCTAACAATCACTGAAATAGACACATACATAGACGAACTAGACACAAACATACGTGACGCAATTAACCATTCGGTACCTAAATCCAACAATAACATTACTTCTACAGACAAATACGTGACGGAGAAAATACAACATCTAAGACGAATAAAAAGCACTTTACTGACGAAATACAATAGATATACAAACATTTTACATTACAATATTTCACTTTTACCATTAATAATAAGAATAAAAAAACTATTGAAAAGAGTAAAGTATTTAATTAAATTTGAATTTTCACATTCGGTTAATAAATTTTGGGAAGAAAAAATAGCAAATATTACCCCAAAAGAGCCCAAAAAGTTCTTTCCATCCATAAGGCAAATCTTTAATCAGCAACCGCATCAGCAAATAAATAATATAAAAGTCCCAGCATCAGACACAGAATTACTACAATCAGCAGGAACCAATACAGCCCTTCTTTCCAAAGATCCCAACAATGCTTTTATAATAACTGACAAATCCGAAATACTAAATATACTAGGTGCTCACTTTGAAAGAGTTAATACACAAAACACGGATCTAGGTATCCCTCAACACGCGGAAATAGTTTCTAAGAAAGTTCAAAATCTCCGAGAAGCTATAAATTTGGACAAAATGACTTCGACAACACTTTGTACATTTTCTTCTCATAATCCGTCACATAACCCTCATTTAGAAGCCTTGCCTCTTAATTATTTTATGTCATACATTGACCTACAAAATTTGTTTAAAAAGCTCAATAGCAAAAGGTCTTCCGGTCCTGACAAAATCCCAAACGTCGCGCTAAAAAACTTACCCAAATCATATATTTATCTTTATAGTATTTTATTTAATAATGCCCTTAATTTAGCCTATTTTCCTACATCCTGGAAGAGAGCTAAAGTAATATCCTTGATAAAAAAAGGAAAAGATGACTCACTTCTCAGCAGTTATAGACCCATTAGTTTGCTGCCCAGCATCAGTAAAGTTTTTGAAACAATAATTAATAAAATTCTAAATTCATTCTGCACAACAAACAATATTATTCCCGAACAACAGTTCGGTTTCAGATACAAACACTCAACGATACATGCAATTACCAAATTCGTATCCGATATTTGCTGGGCAAGAAATGCGGGTGACTGTGTTGGAGCTTGCTTTATTGATTTGGAGAAGGCCTTTGATACCATTTGGATCGAAGGTTTGTTCTATAAACTTATCAAGAAGGACTTCCCCTTTCACTTGACTAAAATTCTATGGGATATGCTTTTAGATAAATCCTTCCAAACTGTAAACGGGGATACTCTGTCCACCAAAACGTTTCAAATAAAAAATGGTCTACAGCAAGGAACGGTAAATTCCCCGATTTTATTCAGTATTTATATCAGTGACCTTCTGCGTATGTTCAACATGAATAGTGACCCGAAAAAATTTGCAGTAGCATTTGCAGACGATATATTAATTTATTCAAAAGACAACAAAGTTACGAAAATCAACAAAGAACTTCAGAAAATATTTATAAAAGTTAAAAATTACCTTAACACGTGGAAACTGAAAATAAACATCGCCAAATGTGAAACTATACTATTCCGTCCTTACATCTCCAAGATATCTGATGCAAACACAAATGTAAGATTATTTACAAAACATTTTAAATTAAATGACGGTGAAACTAACAGCACAGCTATTCCTCATATGAAGATAGTCAAATATCTTGGTGTTCATCTGGATTTCAAATTAAATTTCATACAACACGTTCAGATACAAATTGACAAGGCTCAAAAAGCATTCTTTAACTACAGAAAATTATTCTATTCTAAAGTATTACATAAGAGGGTAAAGATTCTTTGCTACAAAATGCTAATTAGACCAATTCTAACATATGGCTGCCAGATTTGGTTCAACTTAAGTGCGAGTACGATGGAGAAACTAAGGCTTTTCGAAAGGAAATGCTTGAGAGCCTGCTTAAACAGATATAGAACAGCAGATTCTAATTTTACGAAAAAAGTTAGCAATACAAAACTATACATAGAAGCAGAAATAGTCAGGATAGATTTATTCATACTAAAATTAATCAGAAGTCATTGGGCTGGTATACCTCTCATACACTCTAACAGTTTAATATACAGTTCTGTATTCCCTGATACGCAATATTTTGAAACTGCTAGAGACACGGGCTACATTCCCCCGGAAAGTTTCCCTCACTTAGATGCCGAAGGATATATTCAAGACGCTAACAGTGTTCCAACTATATATCATACCAACCGAAAGGCATATGATAAAAGAATATCATATACCAAAAATATAATTTGTCTTGATAATAATATAAATATGCGATTTTTGTCTAACCTAACAGACATAGACAAGAGTCCCAAATTTCAAAAAATACCTGACAAACATTGGTGGTGCTAACATTATTGATTCATATCATAAGTATTTATTTTAAGTCCGCATCTCGAAATGTTATTAACAATCCGATCCTCGATAGTATAGTGGTCAGTATCCCCGCCTGTCACGCGGGAGACCGGGGTTCGATTCCCCGTCGGGGAGGTATTTATTTTTGTTATTGATATATGTATTTTATTCTTTTATTAGTCTATTCAATGTTCTGTAATCGTAATTTTATTACTTGATAATATACTTCATTTTATATACATGTTATATATATCTTATAATAGTGTTAATATTCTATATTTTATTAAACATGTAAATATATGCGGCGCCGCGGGCGTTTGCGGTGCGTGTGTGTTGTATGAGTGTGTGAGAAGTGTGCGAGTGATTACTGTTCTTCCCCCCCATGCGTTGTACATTTCCGCGTTCCCTTGTGTGCTGGTATGATTGACTGTGTGTGTACTTTTCTTAGATGTTAGATTATTTATTCTCGACGCAGTTACCAAATAAAGACAGCATAGTTTTTCTTCGCCCTTTCTATGCTTAATTAATTATAGGTTACGTTTATATACTTTTATAATTATCACTATGTCATTGTTTTATAAAAGATAGATCTTAGTTATGGTATAAGACAGTGAGAGCCTAAGTCATTTTTAGGCCAAGTATTAATTGTCTTTTCAGTATTATACGTTGCCTGGTTTTTCAGTTCGTTTTTCCTAGGCTAAGTCAAATTGTTCCTATTGTATGTTACCTTGGGCTTTAATAAACGATCCTTAAAAAAAAAAAAAAAAAAAAGTGGTCAGTATCCCCGCCTGTCACGCGGGAGACCGGGGTTCGATTCCCCGCCGGGGAGGTTGAATTATTTTTATTATTAATCTTATTATAATAATTTTTTCATTTATTATTATCAATTTACTCATTGATTCGTAAACGTAATTACTAAGTTCCTAGAGATTGTACACTAACTGTCAGTTATATTTTCATTGTATTTCCTTTAAAGTTGATTGATTGTATAGTTATTATACCGTTTCTGTCCACCGTTAATGTTTATTGTTTAAGTAATGTAATTTCTTGTGGTTGACAACTGCAGCGTTAAGCGCAGCGAGCATCATACATATTCCTTGAATTACGCGTGTCCTACGTATGAACCTATTATATCAGTATAATAATATTGTTTTCCATTTTTGCTATGTTTTTGCATGTTTTAGCTCTATTGTAAATACCACCTGTTCGTGATTGTTTGTATAATCGTCAATAACCCAGCCTTGCTCGCAAGGGCCCGGGGTCCATCGCTCTACCGGAAACATGTATTATTTTTGTTATTATCTAGTTTTAGTTAACATTCGCAAACATTTTCCATATTTTCATAATGATTGTACTCTAATTGTCAATTCTATTTCGTATTTTCTTTGCTTTTTTGATTGATTGTATAGTTTTTGTGCCGTTTTTCTATACATACTTGATTTATATTGCATAAGTTATGTAACTTCTTCTAAACGACAACTGCAGCATTAAGTGCAGCTGGCATTGTATATATTGTTCAGATTGCGCGTGCTCTATGTATGAGCCTATAATCTCATTGTAAATATTTTTCTCTTCTTGTTTTTCCTTTTTTTGTATGTTTAGGTTTATTGTACCCCCTGTCTATATTTATTTATTGGCACAATAAACATACTGTTACAAAAAAAAAAAAAAGTGGTCAGTATCCCCGCCTGTCACGCGGGAGACCGGGGTTCGATTCCCCGCCGGGGAGGTTGAATTATTTTTGTTATTAATCTTATTATAATAATTTTTTTCATTTATTATTATCAATTTACTCATTAATTCGTAAACGTAATTACTAAATTCCTAGAGATTGTACACTAACTGCCAGTTATATTTTCATTGTATTTCCTTTAAAGTTGATTGATTGTATAGTTATTATACCGTTTCTGTTCACCGTTAATGTTTATTGTTTAAGTAATGTAATTTCTTGTGATTGACAACTGCAGCGTTAAGCGCAGCGAGCATCGTACATATTGTTTGAATTACGCGTGTCCTACGTATGAACCTATTATATCAGTATAATAATGTTATTTTCCATTTTTATTTATTCAATAAACTTTTTTGAAAGCCCAAGTTTTGGTTGAATTGTGAACTAAAACGGAACTTTATTTATCCTTTTGTATGCTCTACATGTTTCGGCATCTTTCGATGCCCTCTTCAGGAGTCTGTTATAATAAATATGTATTGTTACAATATGTTGGAAATTATAATGACAAATTACAATGATAGTCAGACAACAAAACCCATCTCCACATTATCCATTCCTTACGTCAAAGGCCTCGGCCAAAAGATACGAAATACGCTGAAAACATATAACATAAGTACAGTGTTTAGAACATCCACCAACCTGTACAATAAAGTTTTCAGCAAGATCAAAGATAAAACACCAAAAGAATTAACATCTAATGTGGTGTACAATATTCCTTGTGCTTGCTGTGATAAGAATTACATAGGTCAGACTAAACAACATCTAGAAAATAGAATTGCCAATCATAAAAGTAACATTAAAGCAGATACCAACGCCCATACAGCCTTAACAAAACATATCATAGAAACAGATCACAATTTTAATTACAAAAATACAAAAATTTTAGACATAGTTCCGAATTATCAAAAAAGACTCATTAAAGAAATGCTTTTTATACAGAAAGGAAATACAGTAAATCTAAAGACAGACACAGACAATTTAAGTAATATCTACCTGCCACTAATCAAGGATTAAAAATTAAAAATTACGCCATACAATATCCATTTTGTTTATATACAGTACATAATAGTCTATTAAAAATCCATACACATTCTACATCTACTTTCAAACTTGATAAAAAGATCAACATATTAGA
Organism: Cerceris rybyensis; assembly: GCA_910591515.1. Lineage (NCBI taxonomy): Eukaryota > Metazoa > Arthropoda > Insecta > Hymenoptera > Crabronidae > Cerceris > Cerceris rybyensis. The sequence continues at coordinate 23,362,538 of OU342790.1, forward strand.
ACAAAAAGTATTGACGACAATTTAGTTAACAAAATTTTCACCATTACGATAGAACATAGTTGGTGTAGTGAGGAGGTATGGTTTTCACAAAATTTTTTACTTTTTACTTTTTATTTAGCACCAGGAATTCACTTCTTCAATAGACTAAGAAAACGAAAATATTTGGTGTACTCATGTCACATAGGAATATAGATTTGATCCTCGGTAGAACGTCCACACATACACATACACATACACACACACATACACACACAAGGAACTACGCGTAAGACCATAAACAGAAAATTAAAAGGTTGCGAGCAAGGAGACAATAAGACCCCCACTCCTTAAACTAACATCGACAGAGCTCAGTCTTACTGCGGCGTTCAAGATGTAAACGGTCGTTATCCGTTACCACTTAAGAACGACTAACGGAAAAAATAGGTATAAAATCTATATCTTTGAAAGTAAAACATCTAGACCGCATCTGGGAAGAACATACACTTAAACAACCGTATCACACACAATAGGTAACAACTTCACGATTTATAATCCAAATATGCAACATTGAACACATGTATAATCCGTAATTTGTCATTATAATTTCCAACATATTGTAACAATACATATTTATTATAACAGACTCCTGAAGAGGGCATCGAAAGATGCCGAAACATGTAGAGCATACAAAAGGATAAATAAAGTTCCGTTTTAGTTCACAATTCAACCAAAACTTGGGCTTTCAAAAAAGTTTATTGAATAATTAAAATTGCAACAAGGTTGAAATAAGTCTAATCCATTATTTTCCATTTTTGCTATGTTTTTGCATGTTTTAGTTTTATTGTAAATACCACCTGTTCGTGATTGCTTGTATAATCGACAATACCCCAACCCTGCTCGCAAGGGCCCGGGGTCCATCGCCCTACCGGAAACATGTATTATTTTTGTTATTATCTAGTTTTAGTTAACATTAGCAAACATTTTGCATATTTTATAATGATTGTACTCAAATTGTCAATTTTATTTCGTATTTTCTTTGCTTTTTTGATTGATTGTATAGTTTTTGTGCCGTTTTTCTATACATACTTGATTTATATTGCATAAGTTACGTAACTTCTTCTAAACGACAACTGCAGCATTAAGTGCAGCCGGCATTGTATATATTGTTCAGATTGCGCGTGCTCTATGTATGAGCCTATAATCTCATTGTAAATATTTTTCTCTTCTTGTTATCCTTTTTTTGTATGTTTAGGTTTATTGTACCCCCTGTCTATATTTATTTATTGGCACAATAAACATACTGTTACAAAAAAAAGTGGTCAGTATCCCCGCCTGTCACGCGGGAGACCGGGGTTCGATTCCCCGCCGGGGAGGTTGAATTATTTTTGTTATTAATCGTATTATAATAATTTTTTTAATTTATTATTATCAATTTACTCATTAATTCGTAAACGTAATTACTAAATTCCTAGAGATTGTACACTAACTGACAGTTATATTTTCCACACGACAAAGCGAAGTTTGAAAACCTTAAATATTACGATAAATAAGAAACAGTCCTTATTCCTTTCATGCAAATGGGGTTGTGATGGAGCATCAGAACAACAAAAATATAAACAAATGCAATATACAAATGAAAATATAGACGATGACACTGTTTTCGTATCATCTTTAGTACCATTGAAATTACGCGAGAAGGTAACCGGTGCCATTTTGTGCCATCTACGCAATGCGCGATATACATTTTCCAAGTATTTACCTCTCAGTCTCTCATCTTCAAATAAATCGATATCTCGTCGGATGGTTTTGGATATAACTGATTTCTGTATTGTATTTTGGTTTGTTTAGTTTTGGCTATTTCTAATTTTTGTTCAAGAGACAATTCGTTTTCACTATCGACATTAGTGTCATCATCATCTTCGATAACTGTACCGAATTCTTCTGAATGTATAGGTTTGTAGGTAAAAAAATTGTAATGGCGAATGATGCTATTCGCGATTAGGATCCGCCAAATAAAGAGAACTTGTACTTCTGGACTTTTATATATTAAAATACTCGATTCGTTCCAAGAGAGATTCAGTGTGTCGAGTGATTTGACGAGGACTTGTGAGAGTCTTGTATTAGATTTAGTTTTTGCAATTAGAATTAGAAGATGACTCTCACAATTCGTTGGACTTAGTAATTATGATGAACTTGAACTATCGTAAAAGTAAGAGAAACTGGTGACTTTGAATTGAGAACTGATTCACTTTGAATTGAGGATGTAGGGTTTTTAAAGGTTCAGCAGAAGAGAGGGGGTAGGGTGATGGTATTTGGGAATCTAGGAGTAGGAATAGGAAGTTGGACCTTGGATATGGATGATGACTCGTGGATAAGTAAGGATCAAAACAAGGAATAGGATTTTGGACTTGAGGTGGTGATTCTAGAATGACTAATGATGGTAATGAGTGAGCCGCGTACAAAATATTTGTGTTTACACAATATTCCTTAGAGATATCTTATGAACTAACTGATCGGAGGGTAGGTACATTACAAAATTTTAAGAAAATTCACTATAAACTTGATCATATCGTCTACAAAAAAGTATACTATTTTGCTATGTTGGCAACCCCTGAACATATAGTGGAGACAATTTAAAAAATTTCTAGTAAATACCGAAAAAACGGTATTTAACCCATTTGCATCACACAGAAAAGTGAAAAACTCGTTCTTATCGCCAAAATTTTTTTTGATTGTATTTAAATGAAAATGTTTTTAAATGTTAAAAATAAAAGCAATATTACATAAATAAAGAATTTTTATTTCATAATAGATTCATAATTATGAGAGGAATAAAATCTAATTATTTTGCACAACATGATAATGTTTAAAATGGTCAAGGCATAATGCCACATGGCAGTTATCACATTGATAAAATGTATCTTTTCTTTTTTCTTCTGATAAACAAACTACACAGCGTTTGCGGGTTTTCTTTGATGAATTCGTTTCAATAAGGATTGGAAAATGTTGACCCCTAAATCTTCCTGGTAATGATAAACATGGTGTAATTGTCCTTTTTTTTGTTGGGTATTGATTTTAGGTATATTTTTTTCAAGTATTTCTTCCGCTAATTTTTGTTTGAAAACGTGAAATGCTCTGTCCTTATAAATTGTTTTGTAAACAATATAACTGTTCAAAAGAATCATGTCGAGACAATAAAAAAAACTCTTTTTTATACACCTTGTGATAACGTCGCATAGTGTGAAATTTACTGAGAAGTTGATCTCCTCCGTCAACTCCACCCATGTTTTTATTGTAGTCTAAAACAACTGTTGGCTTTACAATCTTTTCTTTAGTTTTGTAATTTTGTTTCCCTGAATCAGAAACTTCTAGATTATGCATTGTTGATAGCATGTTGACATCTTTTTTATCTTTCCACTTTATTGCGGAAATATTTTTACATTGTAGTATAGCTGCTTCACCTCGTTTTAATTTTTTACTTTCTAAGGCTTTAGGCATATGTTTTCTATTGGTACTCACCGTGCCACATACATTTGTTTTTAATTTATACAATTTATTATATAAATCAGGTGAGCTATACCAATTATCAATATATAAACAATGGCCTTTTCCTAACAAGTTACTTTCCTACATCATATCTAGAACAATTTTCGTGCTAGCTAGCACCTTTTTACACTTATCCTTTCTTACATAAACGCTGAAATTATGTATATATTTTGTTTTAGAATCGCACAGCTTGTAGTATTTTATTCTAAATCGGGCTCTCTTTGTTTTGTTATATTGAATGTAAGAAATTCTGCTTCTACATTTCATCAAAGATTCATCCAAGGAAATGTCTCGGTTTGGCGTGAATACTTCCTTGAATCTTTTGTTGATCATATCCATTATTGGTCTAATTTTACGTAAGGGATCATCAGGCTGCAAACGTTCATTATCAACAAAGTGTAATTTTTTTGAAATTGCCAAGAATCTATTTCGAGACATCACTGTTTTGAAGTACGGCGTTTCAACGCTCTTGTCCGTACTCCAATAACTTTGCAGTGTAGGTTTTTGCACCATAGACATCAATATAAAGAGGGCAAAATAAACTACTGATTCCTCTACAGAAATTTCTTTGAAACTTGGATCATCTTCACCAAATCGATTAGTCTCAGTCACAATATGTTCAAGAATGTCGTTTGTTAAAAACAGGTGGTATACGTTCTGTCTAGTAAAATTGTTGATGTTTTCATTTACACCACCAACAGATGTAAATTTATGAAATTTAAGTTTATCATTTTTTTCCTCCCACTCAAAATCACTCTCACTCTGATTACTATCACTACTATCAGAAGAAATCGCCATAGAACGTCTACGTTTTCTAAATCTAATTACCTCTTCGCTGCTGTCGGAAATATAACCATCCTTTTTTTTTTTTTTTTTTTCTAAGTTATTTTACCCTGAAACTATTCGCGATCACCTCTTGTCATTGACTGAGAGCCAAATACGCATGGGTATAATATACGTTCTGGTAATAAATGCCCGAGTGGAATATACGCATATATGCGCTTATGATGCAAATGGGTTAAACTTGTGAATACCGGTATTATAAAATTGTACAAATGGCTCAAAATACCGGTATTCGGTATCCCGGTATACCGGTATTGCAATCCCTAACCACAAATGTATTGTAAACACATATATTTAGTAGATATTTATCGCGATTGCTTCATGTGATTACGTTTTGCTATCGATTTATAAACGATTCGCGAAGTTCCAGTCAAAGAAAGTGAGTGAGTCCGTCGCAAATCTGTCTCAAAGTTCCGCTGAATCCGACGATGGAACACACAATCGGATTATTCAGACTGTTTCCCTGAGCATCGACGAGCCAACGTATGACAAACATTGTTTTTTGAGTCTCTCTCAACACCAATATTTTATGAGGAAAATCGAACAATTATATACCGGTTATAGGCTTCCATGAGGTAGTAAACTCGTCTACTTATAATCATTTTTTGATATAGTAGGACTACTTAAAGTGGTGGTAGATTAAATAATTCCATTCCCTCATTCGAAAAAAACATCCTGTCTTCCCGAGTCGAAATTTTCAGATCTGCAGCAGGTTTGCAGGGGTCTGCAGACACAATTATTTTCTGCACCACGTCTGCACTAGATATGCACTCGCCCGGGTCGAAATTTTCAGATCTGCAGCAGGTTTGCAGGGGTCTGTAGACACACTTATTCTCTGCACCACGTCTGCACTAGATATACACTCAATAATTACATTTTTTAGGGCTTAACATACGCTTGCACCAGAACTATGATGTTTACGTTCGTTTGCACTGCATCTGTAGCATGTCCATTACAGATAAAAAAATTATACAGTTTTCGTGAAGTTGTCACAATACTAGTACAAACATGTTGCAAACGGATAAATAAAAATTTTAAATGTATATTTATTCGAACTTAGAAATTTTTCGAGATTGTCAGTTGACGAAATAATTCTAAGTTCGAACTATTTTAAACTTAGAAAATTTGAGAGTTAAATGCGTTACTTTATTTGATTAATTCATTTTCATTAACTTATATTGATAAAAGACGTAATGATGTAAATATCTTGAGGAAATTATTACTTTGTGCAATAGAAAAACTTCAATATAAATCATTGAATTTAATTAGTGTATTTCTACATATAACAACAATATGTACATATGTAAATGTATGTATATACATTATTGTACATGCAACAAAATTATTGTATATACATAGACATATAACAATAAATGTATAGTATTACATTACTGTTATATAACTAAATTATAATATTTAATATTGATTATTCTACATCCATGGAGTTCGCAGGTATTCCTACATACGTTTTCTCGCCTATATTTATTACAAAACAAACATCTTTGATTTCATCAATTTTAATTAATTCATATACTGAATCATCATCTGTCTCATCGATATTTGCAGATATTTCAAACAAGTATGGGAATTTTATTGAATTATTTTCATTCAACCTGGAATTATCTAGATTAAACTCCGTTTGAGCAATAACCATATTGCGAGGGGTTTTAAATGTCCGTCTTATTGCGGTTGGTTGAAATATTCCAAAAAATCTAGAATTACAATTATCGCTATCGCAGGGAAGATCACAATAACAAATTTTTATGAAAGTCTTTATGAATCCTATGGTATTTCGTGATAATCTTACACAGTTGGAGATAAATGAAACTCCACGACTATAATTTTTCGTGTAAATCATGTGAACTGATTTTTTGAGTCTATTGAAAATCCCTACATTTATATTATCCATCCTTACATTGTTATTTTCAAGTGTTGATGAAATATATAATGGAATAATTTCAAGATATACAACTTTACCTATAACAAATGTCTTGTGGCCAATGTATTGTTTTTTTTCCATCTTTTTCCTGTGACTAACATTTCTTTACATAAAGTTTTAATATCAGAATTTTCATCCAAACTATCAATCATATTAGAAATAATGACACTATGAGCAATTTTTTTATACATTCGCAACCCTACATGAGTTGTTCCGTGAATATATTTTAATACTTTGCCTAATGAATCCTCGAAAGGAAAACATGACATCGTCCATAAAGGTCCAAGATTACGAACTTCTTCAGCAAGGTGTAGTAACATATGAAAATTGATGGACATATATCGACAATCATACAAGTATTGGAATCTCGAAAGAAAAGCAGTTAACAGCTGATCAGCAATTTCAATTGAATTTTGAGTAATATTTGTTTGATTTAAAAGATATATTCCATGGATTAATTGCAGATAATGATTTAAATAAACTGGTTCCATAATATCTTGTAGAATAGGAACAGAATAAAAAAAAAACAAGATTTCCATTCACTGGCTTTCCAATACTTGGAATCAGTTAATATCGATCGTGGCATTCTTTTAACAGAGTAAGGTGGCTTAATTTGCAATAGTCTTGATTCAATAACATCTTTGGAATTATATAAAGAAAATCTCTCATAGCGTGTAGTTGGAGATAACCAGAGCTCTGTTAATTTTTTAGTTATACCTAAATAAACGCAATGCATTATATCAATTCCTACACCAACAATCATGTCTGGCATTAATCGAGCAAGAATGGAAGGCCCTTTTACTCCAAATTTTGGCTGTCCTTCATTATGTGCTTCAATGGCATGCCTTTCGTGCTCATGCTTGGTTCGTAATTCCACTTCTCCTTCAAATGGAAAAATAAGAGTGTTACCATATCCTTCACCAGAAACACAATATCCTTTTGATTTACATTTTAAGCAGGTAAAATAACCATTATGATGCGTATGATTCACTATATCAGCTTTTGCTGGCATATCACCAGTACCAGCTAGTAATAAGGCTTTAACATTCCTTACAATATTTGTACCATTGATAAAAAAATTGACTCCATTTCTTAATGTTGTTAATTCCTCATACATAGGTTTATACATATATAGGTAGATTCAGTTGTTTCGTTAAATTTGCTTAGGAATGCGAGAGGCTTCGTTACCATGGTAACGTAACAGAAATATTTGCGGCTGGTTGCTTAAGTTGCCAATTGAATAAAAACAAAACATGGAAACGAGATATCTCGTGAGCCGTCCACAACGTTAAATTTGCTAAAAACGAGATATCTCGTGAGCCGTCCGCAATGTGTTAATTTTCCGTGGCAGGACGCGAACCCCAGTTTTTCCTGCGCAACCTTGCACGTTGTCACTGTGGATTTGGTAGTGCGCATGCTTGGGAAAACTCCCACGTTCTGGCATCACTGGTGTCAACCAGTATTATTGTACGCATACGTGCGCTAGGCGGGAATGAGTGAACGTTTCTTCGGAAGTTCAAGTGTTCAAAGTGTTTATTAAATCAAGTGAAATATTGTTAAATGAGGAAAAAAGTGACTGAAACAAAGTGGGCTATTATTTTCTGGACAGAAGAGTGTACTTACTCTATCATTAATTGTAACGATATAAGTAAAGTGCATAAAAATATCCTTCGATGCAATTGGATTGGAGATCTACCCTGGGTCGATGATCAAGGAGTATTAGAACTCTACGAAGCTAAAATACTGAGAATTGCATGTAAGTATTTGGAAATTATGTTTTTCAATCATTAAAAAATTCAACACAACGAAAAATCTGCTCACAGCCAATAAAAAATATCTTGAAGGACTTAGAGTTGACGTTCTTGGTCGCGTTAGTAAGGACGAACAAAACAACCTCATCATGGCTGAAAAGTTGAAAGTAGCCAAGACAAAAAAAAGAAGCAAAACATGTTCACAAAAGGGTTGAAGCGAGCGGAGATTAGAATAGAATATTTTCAAATAGAATTAGAATATCTTCATGATGATAGTGAAGATAGTTCCCTACAGAATGATAGCCAACGGACTGATTCTGAAAAAAATACTGATTGTGAAAACTGCAAGAAATGCATATGCAAATCCTGGATTTCTCAAGGTTAGTTATTAATAATATGTATAATATATATATTTATATTTAATTTTCATAATTTCCGTGATTATTAATTTTCTGTTCCACAGTTACACCAGAATTTGTAGCAGCTCATGAGATACAATCAATGTTATTAAGGAAATATTTGGACACACAGAAATTTCCCATGCCATCATCGTCATTGGAGGCGAGTAATTTTTTTATTATTTTTATTGTTTTCTTCGCCCGGGAAATTCCCCAGACCTATGTAAATTTTATCTTTTACGCTGATAAGCATATGTACTTTCTGCTTGCCCACTGAGGATGACTAATTCATCAGAAATAATTAATAAACAAATTGGTCATACATTCAGTCTAAAACGTACGTGTCGTCTTTGTACCATGCTCTGTTCTTAGAACTAAATTCGTTTTATTTATTTAAACATAAATGAGTATGAAGATAAAATACTTTACAAGTTATAAATTACATGGCATAGTACTTTCAAAATTCATAATGTAAAACTTAAAATTAATTATATTTTTGCTAAATATATGAATATTATTAAAAATGCAAAGGACCCCGCACAAATCTTATGGATTTTGGATCCCGGTGAAATTGTTTAAAAATGTAATATGTTGTTCTCCTTACTGCCCTGTATAAATGTCTCAATGGGCACAAAGTTCGAAAATGCTTAGGGACCGAGTTATGGAGCGCCAAAGAATGAAGATACATCTAATTTGCTCGATGATTACCGGTAAAATTATAATGCCTTCACATATGTGTGTGAGACCAGGAATCGGTCTAGTTGACGAAGGCGAGTCGAAGGTGGTCTGACTGGTTAAGGGCAAGATTAATTTCCCTAGGTTATGTTAGATTTTCCTATCCTAGGCCAAGATGAAAGTTGTCTTTTCATGTTTCCACACATACTCTACTGGTCAAATGTAATGGAATTATCTTAAATTCACTTGCTGAGGTCTGTTTCTGGCATCCTTGATAGTTTCGATCAATCTACTTGAAGGAAAGTGAACACTTGCTTGATATCGTGCGTAGCCTAGGAACCATAGAACGCTTGTAACATGTGCACACGTACCAAGGGTCCGAGCACCAGATCTGCATGTACAATAGTAACCTTGTATGAGAGGATCATCTTCTATTCTGTCATCTACTTCTATTCCATCATTCTCTTCTAACTGGTTATTCATTTCATTATTACTTATAGGTTTATATGAGATCCACAACTGATGTTTTGTTACATTGCGGAACCTCGAAAACACTCTCACTCTCATCAATCCTGGTTCCGGCAATCGGTTTTGATTTCACAACATTTCTATTTGGAATTCTTCTAACTGATCTCTTTGTAATTTATCTTGTATGTATGACGGTGATAATTCCAATTGATAAATGCCAAAAGTTAGGTCTTTCAAGAATTCCAAAGTAAGCACTGGAAAGTCAAATAATTGATCAGCACTCAATCGAACCCATCTCTGAGCATTTCTTGTATGGAGATTATTCACTTCTACTAGCGCCTGTACAACGTTCGGTTCCTTAGCCTTTTCCAGTAATCGTTGAGCTAGTGCGGCATTACCTTCATTCATGTGAATGACACTATGATATTTATTAATGATAGCTCCAGCTATTCGGTAGAAATCTCCCAGATTTGGAAGATGCTGGATTTGCATTACTTGTACCAGGAATTTGAAAATGGATTTCAGGTGTCCATTTCTAGCCTCTACTGCCCATCTGTTTTTCGTCACCAATCGAGATTCATTACCATCCTCCGTAGAGAGTTGATGCTCACCAGCTTTAAGAAATGCAGGCATTTTACATATAATACCTAACCGTGCCAATAAGTCCTTAATATCCCGATAGCCTCTATCAACGATAATGATGTCATTTTCTCTAAACCATGCATTCATTCTAGCTGCATCATTATCAAATTCATTTTGCAACATAGCTGCATCATTATTGGATGCATCAGAAAAGTAAGGCCCTTGGATTTCCAGTATATAGCCATCAGGAGCGACGATTAGAGCAGGTTTGAGTAGATGTCTTCCCTTATGAAGGCTATAGGATTGGCGAAGAGCTCGAAAATTGCTACTCTTATGTATATAAGTATAAGTACCATCTATTATAGCAATCACTCGCGGAATGTGTGGCTGTGGATTATACAGATGGTTGGCAAACTCTGTAACATGTCTTTCTACATAATTATCTCTAGTAATGGCATCAAATCCAATATTATTGGGTACAAAACGTAACATTAAAGATTGTCTAACGGTAGCGACTGCAATACTAATAGCTTGTCTGCTTGAATACTGAAATATGACCTTAAGAAATTCATCTGATAATCCTTGGCGTAACTTGCACAGAAACACAAGTAAATCTTTCTTAGAGACATATCTGTAACCATTTTCATGAGGCACTCTATCACAGTAAGTGAAAAGATCCTGAAACTGTTCTTTTGTAACTGGAGAAAAACATCCGAAATCTTCATTAGACATACTATCTTCATCAACAATCCTCGATTGATTTTGTGCAACAACGCGAAGTCCTTGCAGAAATAAATGGAGCTGCGGCCCTTTGATAACATAAGGTCGTTTAACAGAACGCAAGCCCAATAATAGAGGTTGTAACAAATAGCCTCTATTATTTAAATGACGTTTGCATGATTTAACATTATCGGGAATATAAATGTTTCGTAGAACAAAAACATTCGCTCTACATTCATCTGATAACCTAGTCAAATTAATATCAGCATTACAAATCAGGCAAGTACTATTTCGACTCTGTGTCAGAACTTCAAGCCGTATGCATGAAGGATCCTGCTCGATTAAAGCTATTTCATTCAATATAGATTGATTGCAGTTCAAATATACTCTGGTTTGATCAGTTACATTAAGAGGGAGTCTAAGAAACTCCTCTCGACGTCGGATGGCTATCTCACGTTTGTCAGCATTTTCTTCTCTGTCTATTCGAGACATTCTTTGCAGCATGAACCGTTTATCGCAAACGTAACACCGTGAATAGATTCTTTGAGCCATGTTCTCTACTGAGCTGATATACCATAAGAACAGATTTTTGAAAAACAGCTATTGAAATACGTAACAATACAAATAGTTTTGATAAATGATAACTTTTGGAAAAGAGGAGGACCAAAAAAGATAGTTCCGTGAAGAAACAATTGAGAAAGAATTCTGACAGGACTTATGTATTATATTTCAGAAGAGAAAGGGAATTTTAGAACAAATTGATTAGCAGAAAGTAGCCCTGAAAAGGACTTATTGTATAATAAGCAATAATCCTAATTGTAAGCAAAAGAAGGTAGCAAACGTCTTAGGATGATCTGATTTGTGTCGAGCAAATAGACCAGGCCTGGGCAACTGCTGCTCTCGTGTATCGGGACATTCGATATCCTTACGAATACTCGGGCAGAAACACTTGCGAAGCGATAACAAAAGACGGCGCGTTAGCAACCAGTGTGTTTTTTAGTGGAGGGGGGGGGGGGGGGGCGTGTACGGAAGCGTCGGACGACGGACGTCCCGATAGGTGGATGGAAGGGGACATTTCTCCTAAATTCGGCGGTGGCCAGCGGTGGCCTTCAAGAGCACGAGAGCAGCAGTTGCACAGGCTTGAAAGAGATAGATCTTCATTCTTTAGCTATCCATAACTCGGTCCCTAAGCATTTTTGAACTTTATGTCCATTGAGACATTTGTTCAGGACAGTAAGGAGAACAACATACTAAATTTTTAAACAATTTCACCGGGATCCAAAATCCATAAGGTTTGTGCGGGGTCCTTTCAATAATAATAAATAATAATAGTGATTATTTTTAAGATAAATCGGTTGAAAATCAATAGAATAAATACTAAAGTATTTTTAAATTTCTCTATGTAATTATCAATATTTATCGAATTTGCGGAATTGATATTAAAAAAGTATTTTTATAAATCATATTAAATAATTTAATGAATATAGTATATACTCAACATATAACTTATTTTTATATTTTGTTACAGCCTGAGCTGTACGCCAACACAGGGATAAAAATTAAAGCGGAGATACTAGAAAACTTGTTTTCTCGAGTGAATGACTACAAGAGAACGATGGTGCGACTGTTGTTAGATGAGATTCTGAAGGAAGAAAAGTCATTGGAAGCAGAAACAGCAGAAAAAGTCAATGAAAGACTACCGGCTGTGAGAACAGCGGTTATAGGTAAGAATATAAATTTATTTAGAACTCAAATTGTAACAATTAAAATAATTCCAATATTGTGATAAAATTTTCTATCTTTTATAATCCAACTAATTTGTTAATAGATAATTAAATTAGTTTCCCTTTAATTATCAGAAAAAATTGACATTCCGAAAACTTACGTATTTACTCAATTATCCACAGGGTACATGAAAAAAAGGTATAATAATGACCTGACAATAATAGAATACAACGATATTCTTAATAAGAAACTGCAATACATAAGGCAAAAGAAATTAGCACCAGCAGTACAAGAAGAACTGAAAATCAAAAGCCGCGAAAGAGCGCGAAAAAGTAGAGAACGGAAGGATAATGAACCCTCAAACACTAAGAGAATCAAGAGTACGTATGACAGATTTTTCAAGTTTGACATCAATTGATATTTTTTTTATACATTTTACAATATTTTTAGTTATATATCAATAATTTTTTTAATTTACAGAATCTTCTACTTCAGCACAAAATGAAAAGTCAGCATTTAAACCCAAAAACGTTGAATTAGTTGCAACTGATGAACAAGAAAATATTTCACCGGGATCGTCAGTAGAGCGAAATTCACCACCAAAACCAAAAGGCACCGTATCTCTACCAAATAACCCATCAATTTTAGCTAAAACTATGCCGGAAAATCCGTCGCCAAATTTGAACTATTATTGTTATCAGCAACCCGTCAAACGCTATTTACAAAATTTTAATAACAACCACCCATTCTACAATCAATATTATCAACATAATCAAGGCCAATATTACTCCCCATATCAACAACCTCAACACTTTCCGCAATTTGGTAATTCTTCTCAAACCGAAACTGGTAATAATGATGATAATCAGTATACTCAATTAAAATAAAATAAAACAGCTTATAAATGACCCCTATATATATAGGGATCATTTATAAGCTGTTTTATTTTATTTTAATTATATATATATATATATATATATATATATATATATATATATATATATATATATATATATATATGTATGTATGTATATTGTAATAATTTTAATAAACAATTAATTACAAATAAGTTAAAGAATATGTATTGTAATTTCGTATTTTTAATAACCCTATACAGACGTGCTATGGATGCATGCAGACACGCTGCAGATCCAGTACAAACGCGCAACAGAGCTATACGGATGATTTTTACATCTTGTGCGGTTGTGCTGCTGGCCTTTTTCTAATGTGCTGCAAACGCATTTGTTCACTTTGCAAATGTAGTGCAGACGTAGTACAAACGTTCGATGCAAACGCAGTACAAACGCAGTGCGGTCGTCTAAAATTGTCTCTAATATTTCGACTCGGGTTTTATCCTACAAATATTCTATAATTTTATTAATATTGTTACGCTAATATGAAATTGGCGTACCGGACGAACCTGTTCCCTCGTACCTGCTGGATTCGAGTATGTATCGAATCGTTTCATCGATCGGCCAGTCGCGTTGCGTTAGCGACCGGAAGTGTTGAAAGGAAGTCGCTACTGATGTGAGCATTCGAAGACGACGGACGTTCGAGTTTGTGTAGTACCAGTAATTTGTATAATAAAGTATGCCGAAGCTCGGAAGACCCTCTGTTGTATCCCACTTCTGACACCAATTTTATGTTGTATCCCGAAGGTGGTTAACAACACTTTATTTAGAAAGAACTTTTGCAAGGTCGGAGTTTTAACAGTTCAAGGGTGACGTCGTCGCGAGATGCCGACTGTCAGCGATTCGATACAAAATTCTACGATTTGGGAACAAGACTGACCTTTTAAAGACCTTAACTAATGTGGTGGGAGGTTTGGATGACTCTGACTTCTCGTGACTAAGTTTCCAAAATGGCGACCCTTTTCCAGCGACTTTCGCGAAGACCAAAGGTCTTGAAAACATATTTTGAGGGAAAAGCGATGACGGAATTGGTAGATGACTAATAGTTCCCTTTTGGACCTTGAATCACGTTGAGGATTATTTGAAGCTAGTATCTTATTGTTAAAGAAGATAGTGAGTTTGAGGAACATGAATCGAGTTGGTATCCAACACCTCCGCGAGGCGTAACAATATGTTCCATTTTACATCCGGAACATATGGACCGTTTATTTTGAAAGTGGTGTAAGTACATTTTAAAAAAATGAAGTATCACACAATTTATGCTTAATTTAGTGTATACTTTTTAATTATAACTGGTTAATATTTAATATCCTAAAAAATGCTAATATTTGCTTCAATTTAAAAGTGACCGCGAAAAGAAATTGCACAGCCATTGATTATGAGAGTGGTGTAAGTCCAATTTCTATAGACATTTCAAATATATAATAGACAATAGAATATTGTCAGAGACGATTGATGCCTTGAAACACGAATTCGAAGTTGCCATTCATACTATTGGAGCCCGCACAATCGAACATGTACTGAAAAATTGGGTTGATCGGATGGGGTACTGTCAAGCCAGCCGTGTCAGTCATTTGAACGATGTTGTGTTTCGTTCTTAAATGAAAATGTCTAATCTTTCTAATAAACTTATAATTTTGAAAAAATTTTCATTAGTTTTTTTTTATAGCCGATTCAAATTACAAAAGTTAGATGACCTACCCTTTATCACCTTATATTTAATAAGGCAATACACATCAGTGAACGCAACAAATATAAGTAAAGAACAGGACAATCAAAAAGTAAGCATGGTCATTGCAATCTGGTTCAAGAAAACACCGGATGTATAAACTGTTCCAGTAATACCCAAGTTTGCAAACCATCCTTTGTAAACCGCTGAAAGTCCATGTGGTTAATACTGTTATAAATAGATCCTCGGGTTTATGTACCATATTACACCCAGACGTTCCACTCATTTATACGATCCATGCCAAATAAAGATACCAGCATAAATATAATTGTAATTGAAACTGTGCTTACATTAGGCCAATTGAGTACCGTTATACAAACACAGTTTGCCTCTAGGCCAGGGGTCGGCAACCTGCAGCTCAGTATGTAGATACTTGTGGCTCTTGAGTAGTTTAATAGTACATATGTTTTAATTTCACAATAAATACATGGTTCACAGCAGACAACAGTTATATTATTTTTTCTAATACATATTACCGATGTATGTACCTATATTTGGGTCTTTAAAGAAATAATTTATCACTTCGGGGGAAAAAATGGCTCTTAACTCCAGAAAGGTTGCACCCCTGCTATAGGCTATGATATCTTTAAAGGGTACAACAGGCTAAGGGAGCCAAAAGTGCCCTTGAACCCATTTCAATGGAGCAGATGTCATTCGATAAATGAACAGCATCCATTGTGTACTAAATGTTAACCCTGTATCTTGCCTGGAAGTGTAGTTATGGGGAAAATTCAAAAAAACAACGTTTTGTCCCATTTTCCCTATTTGTTGAATTGTAAAAAATTTGAAAAAATTCTGACACATTCTACATACAACAATGCGTGTTTGAGATTTTTCCCAGATTTTTCCATTAAGAAACAGAGTCCGGATGAACTTCCAATTTATAAATTATAGGACGTTTCTTACGATAAGTGGTTCGCTTTAGCGCTCGTTAACAAGAAATTACTTTTTGAAATTTATTCTTATAATCAGTGCAATTGGTCGCAGATGACCCCACAACATTAAATGTTCGACAGATTGGCACGGGAACAAATATATTGTAGGATCGTGGAAAAGAAAGAGAGGCGCGCGGAAACCCATCCAAGGCAGCAACTCGGCCAGAGTCGCTGCGCCAGCGACCTCTCCCTGCTGACAATTCCGTTTCACGTCCCTTTTATCTTCTAAGATTCTTTTTAGGAGGGCTTCCCCGCCCCGATCCCACAATATATATATATATTATTTGCTGGCCTTGGCTTCAGGGACAATCTTTTAAGGTGGTCTTTTTCGTATATTACAGATCGTTCTCAAAGTGTTGGGTTTAGAGGATGTCTCTCAGAGCCTATACATGTGTCTTCCGGTGTCCCGCAGGGTTCTCACCTTGGTCCTCTATTCTTCTTAATTTTTATTAATGACATTGAACAACATATTTTGCATTCCAAATTTTTACTGTTTGCGGATGATATAAAAATCTATCGTACCATTATGTCCAGATCTGATTGCATAGCTCTGCAAAGCGATTTAAATAATATATGTGAGTGGTGCAGCAGAAACGGAATGGAGCTCAACATTGATAAGTGTCATGTTCTTGGTTTTTCTAGATCCATTAATCCAATTTCTTTTCCCTACACTTTGCATGGTGGACGTCTCGCGCCTGTTTCGGAAACATCTGATCTGGGAGTCTTGTTCTCATCTAATCTATCCTTTAATTGTCATATAAACAATATTGTATCTAAAGCAGCCAAATCACTTAGTTTCTTATTTAGAAGCTGTTCTGATTTTAAAAACCCTCTTACTGTTTTATATCTATATTATGCTCTCACAAGGCCTATTCTTGAATATGCTTCCACTATCTGGTCTCCTCATTCTATTAGTTACATTAACCGTATTGAAAGAATCCAGCATAGACTCCTCAGATTTGTCGCCATCAGGATGGGTCAACCCATCTCACGTCTGGATCATGACTTTAATTCTATTATGCAGTCGCTGGGCGTCCGCTCGCTTGAGGTTAGAAGAAAAGTCACAGATTTGTGCTTCTTGTTTAAAACTATTAATGGCCTAACCAATAATGCTGCCACGCTCTCACTTGTCAACTTTAATGCTCTATCTCGACACACTAAGACAAAATTAGTCTTCAGACCCGATGTATACATTTCTCGGTTTTTCGCCTCAGACCCTTTCTGTCGCACCACCAATCTGGCCAACTCTCTTGGAAACAAAATTGATTTTTTTTCTGGGAGTATTGAGGCATTTAAAACTAAGTTATTCAAACTTTTTGACCAATTGTGATTCGTCATATACTACCTATTGTTATTTTTTTTTCCTTTTCTATTGTAATTACTATCGGTCTTGTTCGCTAATCATATATTTTGTAACAATTTTGGGTATACACCCGTACGATAAATAAATAAATAAATATTGTAATAATCGGTTATGATCAATATTAAAGTGGAAAGAAATTTGAACTCACTATTGAATAAATACGATAATATTCGAATAGATCAGGAATACGAGCTTCTGCTTCGCGCCGTAGTCCCTTCCAGACTCTCGAATATTCAACTGCCCTGTTATAATTTTTTATCGTTGATAGGATATTCAACTCTCGATGATCGATGTCTCGTTGAATACACACACTAATTGTTGACAAGCATCGACGACAAGTAACGCCAACAAAATATCATTCGACAAACACAGGAAGTCACTTGGTTCGGTTACGGGGTAAGGGCACAGTGTCGCTCGCATTGACAATGAGTATCTCCACAGTATCACACCTGAAAACGTGAGATCAACGAATGACAATCGAAAAGAAAACATTTGTTTCGTCCTTCCTATGACAATGCAACGAGTATGAGGCTTTTTCGGCCAGTCACGTATTAAAATCGCAAATAACATCGGAACGAAGGATGTCTCTATCTATCGGACGAATTGGAGCGAACTACTTGGTTCTTGTTTCTGTTGAATGGTAAACTGCCGCTCAAAAGTATGTGGACACTTACCACTTTTATAAAATTTCTGGTAGATAAGGTATATTTTTGTTGTTAATAATTTCTTGTTACTAATTTCTGTTACGAATATGTATGTAATGTATTCCAATAGTATTAAATTACAAAGATTGTTATTCAATTCCTTTAAATAAAATATCTGGTGGGAGGAAAACTGCATTATATTGCACTGCGTGCGTAGTGTTACGAACATAACCAACCTCGGCGCGGTCTCCTTTGCGGACCCCTTACCGAGGGCAGTGATGCCAGGACGTGGGATTTTCTCCCACGTGGGAGTCATCGTGCGCATGCGCATGCTGACGTCACAGCTCGACAGCGCTTGTTTCCATGGACGTATCTAGTAAAATGTCCTCTTCCTGTAATTTCTACCGTATTTCAATTGTCACAGGGGTCTGACGATACCCCATATTTGAGTGAAGTATATACGTTACTGAGAATTGGGTAGCGCGCACGGGTGGGAAAAATCCCACGTCCTGGCATCACTGACCGAGGGTCAAGCCGCGCAAGGAGTTTCCGGTCGCCCCCTTGAGCGGAGATGTCGATGCCTCCCCCTCTCCCCGAATTTCTCCTGCGACGCGATTGGAGAATCGAGTTCGGGTGGGGGGAATCGGCGCCTCAAACTTACAAGGAGAACGCAAGGCCTTCGGGTCACCGATTTTATTGAAATTTTACATACTCGTTGTTGAGGAATTCTTTATTGATTTAAAGTGGACTGTATTTTTAAGTGTCTATGATAGGCTGGTTAGGAATTCCTCTGAATATGATTGAAAAATAATTTATTGTATAATTTTAATACTTTCACTTATATTTACACTGTGACGATAAAACTAAGAACTTATACTAATTTTGCGTTGAACTTGTGAAATTAGATTCCGGTAAAGATGTTTGACTGAATGTTGAATGAGTAAATCCTGAGTGAATCTCAGAGTAAATCTGAATGAGTGAGTATTGAGAATAAATCTGAAAATGGCCATGTTGTCTGGCCTTATATCTCCTCGGCACGAACTGAAAATCCAATCACCAGTGTCATGCGAGGAGATGGAAAATGCCCTGATTGGGCCTTGAATTTGTTTAAGGCGGCCCTTCCAAGGTGGTGGGTTGTCCCTCTTCCCTACCTCCTTCGGGGTTAAAAAGTTATAAACTTTCCCTCTCCTGCGAAGATAAGGAGAGGGATCCTTGAGAGGCATGAGAAGAAGGACACTGACTTTGAGGTTTTCCAGACGCAACCCTGGCGAAAGTCCCAAAGTTCTTGGAACTCCTTTGTGCATGAATGATACCAGGGTGGTCTAGAAAACCCTGCCGAGACATAAGGCACGTCGTGCACTAGTGAGGGCTGAAGAGGCAATAAATATCCCAAAGAAGGGTACAATCCAATGCCTCTCCAGCCTGGTAAGGAAAGACAAAATCTGTTTGCAATAAATACCATTCTCAAAGCTAGTGCCTTTTGAAACGTACGTGACTTAAATCTCGACCTCATTTGTGAAAATAAGAAGGAACATCTGCATCCATTGAGAAATGCAAATGCCCCTCCTAAGGTTCGTAACACTCGTAGTGTAAGTCGTCCTGATTAAGAATATATCCTATTATAGGGGCAGACGGTCAATAGTTTTTAAGATATTTATAATTAAAGTTCCATTGGCTTCCTTTTAAAGAACTGTAAAACGCAACTTTAAGAGCTGTTGTGGCACAGTGACATGTTAGTGTTACGTGCATCTTGATGTAAATCTGCGTATTGAATTTTCAAACGACTTTACATATAATATTTTCAATTATTGTATTTTTATATTTCAACCTTGTTTTAAATTATAAATCAAATTGTTCCCAATATTTCGGTTGACAGCTTATTTTGTTTTATTTTATTTACTCTACATGTTTCGACATCTTACGATGCCCTCTTCAGGAGTTTCTGTGTTACGTGTTGCTTGTTTTTCCGCGAAACTTATGTGTTTCCATAGTTTTTCGGGGTATTTATTGAATCTTGATGTTACTTTCAAAATTGTCTCCTACATACTCGGCCGTGATGTCGAGTTGCTTTGAAGAAGACGATCCTCTTTCCATAACATTATGGAAAAACAAGCAACACGTAACACAGAAACTCCTGAAGAGGGCATCGTAAGATGTCGAAACATGTAGAGTAAATAAAATAAAACAAAATAAGCTGTCGACCGAAATATTGGGAACAATTTGATTTATAATTTTCAATTATTGGAAACTCATAACTTTCCCTATAGTTGTTTTTTTTTATTTTAAATCTCCCACGAAACACTGAGTCTTTCAGAATTAACAGGTTATCGAACTCTTCTCACTGAGAATCGAAGGGGCTCACTATAGCGGTTTCTTTTACGATTGGTAGTCGAGAGATTTTATTATTTAACGAGGGAATCAACGCCTCTTACCGCGTTTCAAAGTATTGAAATTATTCGCGTAGGTATAGCCCTTGCTTGACGATACGTCGGATCCAATGCCTACTCATTTCACTACTTTCCAGACATGAGTGACAAATTTGTCTCACCTTTGGTCTCACAAGGGTGGGCTCTAGGTGGATCTGGTAGCCACGTTCCGTCGTCACGTTTTGCATAGATTTGCATTTAAGAGTGCAATTCTCTATATCTTTCTCCGTTCAGATGCTAACGCCTCAGTTCATCAAGCTGATAAATATGTACGTGATAGAATTTGCCTTGTGGGCTACGGTTCAGTTATTTAGCGATGTTTCAGCTCTCCTTTACTGAGAACTTCAAACTGGACTGTATTGGGTTTCTGGATAAGGGTTGACTTAAACGATTACATGAAACCGTTAAAAAAGTAATGTATAAGCATTATTTCATTCTGGGAATCGAAGTATGATTTCCCTTATCGCATTTACTTAGGTATTTACCAAATACAATGAAACATTTCGCTCTCGGGACGTAACAGTGTCGAAATAGCACTAGTCTCTTTTTGAGATAATTTTTTCGTTTTCTTGGTATACATTAGTTGGCAAAATTTTAATACTTTCTATCAAGATCCACATTTTTCGAGTAGATAAAGATTGACAAGCAATTCACGGCGGAAGTTTTATCACCCATTCCTAATGATCTCGAAACCTTGAGTAAGGACACTATTATTGTATTAGTTAGCCGAAAATTATTTACACGACCGTCTCGTAATTAATAAGTATTTGACAGAGATATAAATTCTTTCTTAATTATTTGTTTATAACTTGCCGAATGAGAATTATAGTCATTTTTTGTTCCAAAAACTCAATCGAGACGGGCATTGACACGTACAATTCCTTAATATATACGTAATTGTCAATATCATAACTTCCTAAATCTCACATTATTACTTAAGAATTGCTACGAGTTTCAGATTACATGAGACATAGGTACATACAGTATGCACATGTTTTAACATCTTCTCTCCATTAATTTTTAGAGCACTCACCTGCTTGAATCCTCGATACATAACTCGGATTTCCTGCCTGGAAAACTTGGTCTGCCGAAGGAGTTCCTCGAGTGCGACCGGCCTGGTCGTCTGTTGTCTCGCTCTTGAACTTTCAAAATCGAAGAGAGCCTCTTCCGGTCCCGGGGAATCTGGTGGTGTCGCCATTACCTGCGATCTTCCTTGAAAGAGTTCCTTCTAACCGATGTTTTCACTCCTCTCCTCTTTTTTCTGTACTTCCCACTCGGTCACACCGTGCTTGACCCGTTTCTTTTCGTCATTTTCATTGCATCGATCATTTTCTTTATCGACTCGTCCACCCTGATGTTGCTCTCCTTGCCTTCAAGACAACAGCGATTGGTCACTGCAAAGAGTTACAAATACCGTTAAATACGGAATGCAAAAAATTAGCTTTAATTGAAAGTAATCATGTTGTAATATTAAAGGATTCTAGAGTGCTCGTCTGTAACCTGTTAATGGCTTGCTTTGTTGTTGGAAACTCTCTTTCGAATACTTAATTAATTTCAGTCGATGGCGCACAGAGTGATGGAAGTTGATGCTGTTACGAGCCGGACGAGTAGCAAAACGCGACCGCAATGCGTTATCGCAATTTTACTTGCGAGAGTCCAAAAATTGCAACGGTTTAGTGGGAAATAATCCAGGGTCCGGGCTAACCTATTGTTACATGCGGTGCTATACATATTATATATAGCAAGCCGTCCGTCGTGGAGCGGTAACCGACACACAGTGGTCGATTTCGCCGAAATCCTGGCCAAAACCCCAAAATTTTTTTTCACAATTTTCAAAATTTAGCAATTGCGTTTGATTTGTAACACATCAGAGCATTGTTTTCCATTAATAAAAATTTGTATTGAACAATACTCTTAGAGAGTTGTGAAGTCCACAACCATCCAAGCTAATTTTTTTTTTTTAAATTAAACTTTGAAGCTTCCCGAAGAAGACCTCGTTGAGTTTTCTTGCGACTTTTTGCGATTCTTCGAGTTATTGTTATTTGTTTGTCGCGCGCGCCATGCTCGGGGAAGTGCATTTATGATACAGGGTCGGCTATCATAAGACTACTGATTTTCGTGCCGATCCGACAATTTTTCGATACTCACACCTGCCATATTAGAGCCGCCATTTTGTTTTTGGAAATTCTGAGTTCGGATTCTTAATCAGCGACCGGAAAAACATAAGACTATTGATTTTCATCCCGATCCGACAATTTTTCGATACTCGCACCCGCCATATTACAGCCGCCATTTTGTTTTTGGAAATTCTGAGTTCGGATTCTTAATCAGCGACCGAAATAATACTAATATACCAATTTTCAGCTAAATTGAAAAACTCCTTGAGGTTTTGGCCAGAATTTCGGCGAAATCGACCACTGTGCGCCGTCGAGCTGTGACGTCAGTATGCACATGCGCACGAAGGCTCCCACGTGGAAGAAAATCCCACGTCCTGGCATCGTTGCTGTAGTCGCCCGTAGTACCTCAATGGCATGTTGTGCAGAGCGACCATAGTCGCCCGTAGTACCTCAGTGGCATCTTGTGTAGACCGACTATAGTCGCCCGTAGTAGCGAAAGGGTTAATAACGAATTTAAACAGGTATAAGGAAATGGATTTCTGTTGCAATTTGTGAACTCTAAGTTTCATTGTTCCCGTAACTCTATATAATCTTATTCGCCCCGAGCGGCTTGAATGAATAAGGGAGATTGTTGCTCAGTTACACGAAGTTGAAGGAAGTAAATCGAAAATAACTAAAACGTTGAAATTAACGTATATTACGTTGTTGACAATGAATTTCGTTTAAGATACAATTAGAGGAATCGATACTTAAACTAATTTAACTAAATTGTAACTGTTAGCCGAATATCACACGTCGCACAGTGGTCGATTTCGCCGAAATCCTGGCTAAAATCCCAAGGTGTTTTTCAATTTAGCTGAAAATTGGTATATTAGTGTTGCGACTCGTCGGACAGTTAAGTCCTTGGAGTCTAGTTTTGTTCTTCTCTCGGAAATTAATAAACACTACACTCCCGAAATGGTTTTGGTGTTTGTTTATTGTAACAGAGAACTAGTATATACACGGAAACAAATAATAACAAAAGAGATTAACAAATAGAATAACAAATATAAATACGAGCGAGCCAAATGTATATGAAGAAACTTGTTGTTACGATAGAATCTGGTTACGGGAGAGAATCTGAAGTTTGGCTCACTTTTCGGTCCTTTATCAGTTTTGCAAGTACCCCTTCCTCTGTCGGCAAACCCTACGAGGAGGAAGGGGTGGTTTGATAGGGTGGAGAATGTTGGGCCCTGATGAAATCTTATTGGTTCTGCCTGGGCTTCGTGGGTGGTTACTAAAATGCAACGTTTGCATTGGTTTTGCCAAAACCCACGGAAGACCCAAGCAGAGGGGGGCCTTGGGCCGCGAGGGTGACCCAGGTGTAGATGAAAACTGCTAGATTTATGACACCTGTCATAAATCTAGCGCAGGAATTCTTGAGTGCAAGTCTGGTAGCCACGTGCCATCCCTCGATATACGAAAGTGGTTAACAGATGGACAGATCTACACAGCTGCGAAACTAAAATAAAGAATTTAGAAATCTTGCCCTCGCAACCTCAAGGCACGCGTTGCAATTACGCCTCAACAATTAGTATTATTTGAGTCACTGATTAACACAACACGCGCTCAAAGCCGGCACATTTTCGAACGCTTCAGAAGCATGCTTGGCAAACAATAGGAAGCGGATACATACATTTCTAATTTGTATTTGGTATTACATACTGTAGCACAGAAAAACACAACTTCGAACTAAATAAATTTTATTAATTAATTATAATGTGTTTTGAGCCACAGATCGCTCTTTTCTGCGCTCGCGGAACGTTCTGCCTCGTGGAGCCGATTCTCGTTCGTTTCGTGCATTCCTCTCTCACACTTACCTTTCGCACCTCATTCGTCGAAACCAATCATACGATAATTTACGCATTCTGATTCGCTCATAATTCACACGTGATCACATTCGCACTTCTCTTGTACTGTTCTCTCTCTCTTCCTTTCTTCCCATTTCACTCACTTTCTCTCTTTCTTCCTTTCTTCCCATTTCACTCGCTTTCTCTCTTTCTCGCTTGCCACAATACTGAATTCATTTTTGTCGCAAGTGTTGTTTAGTGCATCCGATAAATCATCATACGCCAATTCACTTTGAGTTTCGTTTTCATTACATCTATCTGCCATTTTGCTGCTTTTATAGAATTATGACCTCTTTCATACAATCAATTTTTGTTATAATTTATCAATAACAGATTGAAAATATAGATGATTCTTAAAAAGCTGTTGCCTTACAAATTAAAACACGAAATTTGAAATTCCAAAATGTGTAATAAAGGAACACTTTATAAAGTACGGTCCGTATGACGATTGGCACAGATCGACTGATGTACTGACTACAATGACCGATCATTTCTACATGCTGGGAATGTTAACATTCGGTTCTTTCAGTCATCATTTGTGTTATTGTAAGAATATGATTCACGAAATTTTGATGAAAGATCTCTGGTCTGTGCTCGATTCGTTCCTCACGCGTTAAGTAAACTATTCATTATACATATTGGAACGATCAACTGCGAACGAATGTAATCACAAAAATTTCGTATGCTGGATTTTGTTATCGACGATGCACCAAAGATCTCGAACATTAGGTCAGTACATCGACTGTGAACCAGCGAACAGGAACGATCGAACGAACTGCGTCTGGACTCGTTCGACGCAGTCACAATTTGGACCTTCCTACTCACTCCATTAGCCCTAAGTTTAGAAGGCGGATTTTTAGCCTGATTTGGGCTGTACGAGAACATTAAATAGTACCCTCTTCTCTAGGGAGAAACCTCCTCACTTTCTTGTCGAGGATGCGATTTATGGCCGCATGTTAACCCAAGTCGATGAAGGTCAATAGGATCTTTCGAACCGAAGTCCTTCCTTACCAGCCGTCGATAGTACTTCTTCAATGACCGGATGTTTTCACCATTTTCACGTATATCAATTACCTTCTGGCGATTGTCGAGAATCAATGAAGGTTTCGACGTATACTTGACATATCTGACCATCAAATAACGGCAAACTTTTGCTACGATCTCGAACTCTCCTCTATTCCCACAAGACGAAATACTACTGTTTTTATAAATGTAAAAAAGGTAGAAATGGATAAAGCAAATATTATAAAACTAACATTGAAGTAAATTTTCTTTTAATACATACATATTATTTAAGAAATATTTATTATGTGAAATAAAACACACACACGCACGAACACAACACCTCCACCACTCACTCTTATCTATTGACCGCAATAGAGGGCTTTATTGTCCAGACACTCGCATACCAGTATAAATAATAAAAAGGAGGCTATAATACCTACATAGTTGAAGGCTGCCGACTATAGGGTTCAAGATCGAATCCCTGTCACCTTTATAAAAGTCTCCATCAATGTGTGCGTATTCTAGTACCGTGATTTCGATTCAATCTAAAATCAATATACCCTAGCCAAAATGGTTACAGCAGAAAAAGCCGAAACATACGTAATATAAAAAAAATAATAAAAGTAATACTCTGTAAAATATTAACATATATAGGAATATTTAAGGTAACTTTTTTCCTGTAAATTCAATACGTTAATATTGTCTAATATAACAGGCTTACAATTTTTTAACGTTCCCGAAAAATAGTCAGTCTTTTAGAGTTAATATAAAAAGGACAGCACTAAAAGAATTGTTATTGAAATTGGGAAAAGTATTCAGACAGCATTTTATAATAATCGAACCTTTTATACTCCTCCATTTTTTTACAACTACCTACCAGCAACTCCTGTACATTTTTGCTGTAAATGGACTGAAATTCGTTGGGAATGGAAATTTTTATTTTGGACAGAATAAAATACAAATGCTTGTAAATGTACATATTTTTATTTATTTTATTAATATCTTTTTTTCCAGTGTGCGTAAAAATGAATTTCATATTTTTTTCATTTCCGTGGTATGACATCTTTAACAAGAGTCCCCTACGTGCATTCAAAGTTTGTAGAATAAGTTTGGCATGTCCCAACCTTTATATTCCGTGTGGAACAAACAGAACAATCGCACTTTTTGTCTTTCCTTATAACGTGAAACTTTCCGTTTAACCTCGTCTCATTGTCAGAACTGAAAATATAAATTCTTTTTTTGTCACGATAAAATGTCGTCCTACTTGATCGTCTTTTCTTTTAACTTTTATATAGAATGTATGAATTGATAATATAGATTTCCGTTATCCAGAAAAAGAAGTTTCCGTCACCATTTTAGTGCCTTCCGCCAAATATAAAGCTTAAGGTACATATATTGATTTGCTTGATCAACACGACCTATCGGCTTTGTATAGTTGAGAACTACACTTATTGTTAGCTTTGTTATTATTTCTTCCTCGCCATCTCTTATAAATCTTTCAACACTTATCATTTCAGTATTATGCCAGTTCTTCAATATAGTTACAATTATCTTATCTCTCCAAGCTAAAATTATTGTCTCTTCTTTATAATTATATGCTAAACAGTCGTTCCCGTTAAAAATCCTGATTTTCATAATTCAAGTACACATCTTCTAAAAACTGAAATCTGAAAAATTTTGTATTACATTGCCGGTCAAATACTTAGCATTTTATTTTTCTTCAAAATACATTTCTCTTAAATTTTACAAGGAACTTATATTTATTGTTTATGACATGTAAAATGAATTGTATGCTTATCCTTTATATATATGTCATTTTATGAATGGACTGATTTTTTTATGTTTTGCAATGTATCTAACTTTTAGTTTACGATGAAATAAATGACTGATTGTGAATTATACACATTTTAGTTTGCTTTCCACTTACACGGTTTTATATATCAAAATTCACGATTTCAATTTACACGATCTTTCGAAAAACCTACCTTTAGGGTATTTCGAGATATAGGTGTACTAACATCAGGTCTAACAATAATTAATATCGTTTATTAATTCGTATTTCTTATACTGCAAAGTTGGATGAAGTCTGTTCAATTGTCTGTCTATACAATAACTATCGCTAGTGATTGTTTGGTTAATAGACAGAAACTCGAAATGTATTACGCTTTTAAAATTCCACCAATCGGACAACATGACTTTCCTTGTGTGTAAATTTTTTCTTGGTGGTAGCACAATAGTATATGATGACTATAGAGTGTCATCTTTGTTCAACTATTGCTGTGTTCAAGTTGATTTACAAAGCCCATTTTTCGTTTTCTGTCACAATTTGTTCCAAAAGTAGTAAGCGGTTTTGACGCGATAAGAGAGAATTGCAAATGGTGAGTCACTGATTTCGGTTGGTTCGCGCATAATTCGATCAAATCCAACTTTCCAAGTTTTTGATCTTTGCCAAGCTATCGCTATTCGTTGCAAATAGATTTTTTTTCAACAATTTAATGTTTCAGCATGTTCCTATCGAGTTAATTGTGGGCTTTGGGCCAAAAGAACTTGTGCAATTCTTGATCGAGGCTCGATTTTCAGCCACGGACCTTGTCTACTTTTAATGAAAAATTGTCGCTACGGAGCTTTTGAAACCAAAACTGGAATTTTTCTGTTATTAACAACACCTTCCCCTAGTTCAGTACAAATATTTTTCATAGCATTTGTTGCTTCCCTTCCAACTGGTATTCATAAAGCATGCAGTGTCTCAGATATTTTTCATTACGTATTTTGTTACCAACAAATTTGCAGAGATATTGGAACTATTATGGTTTTTACACGAAAAACGTTTTCAGTAACCTTCACTGTTTCCCTATGTGTACAATTTTTGGTAATTTATGCTGCTCAAATTGTCACTAAATAATGTAGGCGTCGTCGGGAAGCAAAATCGAAATTAATTCTTACTGGACCTGATATAATACTTGGCGCTAATATAATTTACGTATTAAATAATTAATACGTAAATAATATCATAGTTGTCTTATTTTCGTCAGGTAAAACAAAGATGCTATGCAGTGCACTAATGATCTGTACTCTGTAACAATCGCATGACGACGTGCATACCACGTCGTGGGCGATTCTGTGACAAAAGCATTACGACGTGCGTGGCACCTCTTTCCAACGCAAGTGGTTAAATGTGAGATGTAATGTGTGTGTAAATGATAAACAATTAATATATCCAAGCTAGAGGTGAAAGTTAATATAAAATTTCCTTTCTACTCAACAGTGTCACCACTCGTGCCAACAGATTCGCTCCTGATAAGTGAAAGGTTGGTCAATCCTGGTGTTATAAAACAGGTGGTTGAGAAGAGCAGGTACAGATCCTTCAAGGACACGTGGAGCGAGCAACTAAACAGCATCCCTGCCCTATAGGATACCTTTTCAATAACTCCACCCGTTATAAAGACTCTTTGCTGGCTGCCGCAAAAACAATAAATAAGCACAGCATCGTGCTGACACACAAATTATGACGGACGTGCGTGTATAGGCTAAATTCGATGTAGAAGTTGCAAAAGTTTTTGACAACGTCTCGTAAACGAACACCATGCGGGAATCATGATTCCGCCAACATATCCAAAGACCATCGAAATCGATCAGACAGGCCATCATCTGTATAATTACTAATTTTTGTAATATGTATAGTCGTGAAATGATTCTGCAAGTCCTCCCGAATATAACGATACATATTACTTTAATGTTACAAACATTTTAATATATTTAAAGAATGCTCAAATGGAGAATGGCATCCGAAATGCTACAATTTTTGCAGATATTTTCCCATTTATCTTAACACCTTACCAACCGGTATTTTTTAACATCCTACCCACTTCTCTTGCACGCAAATATTTACCTGATGTTGATATCTCTTCGAAAATTGCAAAGTTTCTTCACTGAGTCCTCGGCCCAGTTAACCGCAGTGAAAAATAATAATTTATTAATTGTCATAGCAACCAATTAATTAGTTAAAAGTCCAAAAGTGTTGGGCCCGAAAAGCCGATTAATCGGCTAAAGTGTTAAAAACTAGACATCGAGGTGGAATTGTAATAGTAGAAGACGATAGAGTAAACACTTCTCTTGAAGAAACCATAATTGTAAGTGGCAACACAAGTATTGTTTTTGGCTGAGAAATTAAAATAATTGCGCAACACCCATGTTCTACTGGTCATCCTCATTGTCAGCGCAGCTGTTTCACCCGCAGTACGTAGTATTATCATATGTAGCTTGCTTTACAAGTATATATAAGTATATATTGATTATGAGTTATTTCACGACAATAATACTATATTAATCAAAGAATTATATTTATTTTCATCAAATTAACTATCATTCGTAGAATGCCAGGCATTCAGTTATTGTAGTCTATAATGAACAAATTCGCATCTATCAACTACTAAAAACATTCAACTTATTTGTAAATCAACAATAGCTAAAAGCAGGAATCGCACATTTTAACAAACAATTGTACCGTTGATTATAAAAGGTGATCTAAGGAAAAAATTAGAAACAACTTAACCAAAATGTTGCTAAACCATTTTTATTTCTTCAAATTTCTAACTTGCCAGAAAAGTCTATCCTACTTCGCTTAATATTAATAATAAAAAACTCACTCGACAATCTTGAATTTCCTATTGGTGAACTAGAAGGTGTCCTTTATAAAGAACACTCTGTATAATTATACTTATTCCCATATACCATTATAGTGTACATATTTTATAATATAATTATTCAGATACCTTTTACAACAACAATAATAACATCTCGGTTAATATTTGCTTTGTGTTGTAATAAGGAACATTACAGCATAGTAGTAGTACCTTGAAAAAATTGTAAAAATAACTAAGGATGACTAAAGATAACTAAGAATAGCTAACAATAAGAATAACTAATAAGAAGAACTAGAAAGGAATAACCACACCAGGAAATCTTGGT
Organism: Cerceris rybyensis; assembly: GCA_910591515.1. Taxonomy (NCBI): domain Eukaryota; kingdom Metazoa; phylum Arthropoda; class Insecta; order Hymenoptera; family Crabronidae; genus Cerceris; species Cerceris rybyensis. The sequence continues at coordinate 23,393,151 of OU342790.1, forward strand.
GGATATATATGCTTGTATAAATGAGAATAAGGATTATTCATGGCGTCCACTCTCGTTGCGTTTGTTTTCACACAGCCGTCTTTCGCTCGTTCCGTTTCTTTGCTCATTCGTTCGATGCTCTTTTGTTCCTCACGCTATCTCACTCTCATAAAGCTCTTTCTCACTCAATCACTCGATCATCTGTCATTCCTTGTCTTACATGTAGTAATACCTTGAAGCAAAGAGTAAGTTATTTGAACCGTTCAGTGCACAAATCGATTAACTCCATAAAATGAGAAGTCGAGAAATGCGACGAAATAATGTACATTGTTTTTTAAAATTCCCTTTATAATATTGTAATGTACCGACCCTCCGCTTAGTTGGTATATAAAATATCTATAAGAATATTTTATAAGTGCAAATATTTCATACGCAGCTAAACTAACTTCCGTCATCACCTCTGACTCACTACTCCAAATCCAAACCTCCTAGTTTTCCATTCCGACCTTTCAACTCCCTAGCATCGTCATCGCTACTTACTCATCTCCGAAATCACCGTTCTAAGTCCGAAATCCTACTTCTTATCACTACTCCCACTCCTTCTCCAAAAGTCCCTTAAAAACCACGTATTGTTCTTTCAAGAGTTTCATTCAAGAAGTTCATATGCAGTAGTTCATTCAGTTCACTCAGATCATATCATTCTATTCACTAACTCTATTATACGCCGAATCGCTGTCCGAACGAGTCAAGTTATTTTAATATACAAAAATCCAAAAAGTTATAAAGTTCTCTTATTTGGCGGACCTTAAGTGCGGATCCCTCAATCCGCCATTACAATATAAATCCAAATACATATTGTAGAATGGATAATTACAGATATAGCTTTCATCTAACGGTATATAAAATTAATAAGAAAGAGTAACCAAAAAATAATCGTCAGTAATGTTACAATTTTTATGTGGGTGGTGGAGTTAATCAGTTTCGCAACTGAAAAAAAGTAATAAAGTTGAATTTGGTGTTTCAATTTCTATGTTTTTTATTACAGACAAAGTTAGTTATTATATACTTTTATTACAGATTTTCCATAAAAATGAATGTTGACAGTTCTATTATAATATTATTTGTGATTGATTCATAAGCAATATAAATTATATCATCAGCTGTATAGGAAGGCTCGTCATTTCGATTTGTTGTCATCATTATATTTAACAGGAGAAACAAATTTTATCAGGTCCATCATATCTCTTCTATCTTCCCTTGTCACAGGTCTACCTTTAGGATATAATAAAGGCTGATCTACATTTTTAAAACTTTGTGGTCTACCTGCTACAGATTCCTTTATATTTATAGCATTAAATTCTGAATCTTCATTATACTCATATTTGAATTGTACGAGGTAGGGTTTGGACCTCTCTAATTTTATCCATCGTATTTAGAACCAATATACTGGAAATCCTGTGACGGTTACTTTTCTGTTTGTGATTGCACTTCCTAAAGGTTTTGTTGAAAAAAAATCTTGATGAGTAATTTGGATTAGATTAAATGGAGCTTTCTTCTTACATGTTTTGATTATATTGTTCAAATCATCGCCTCCTAGTGCATTTGAGTTGCTTTAATGCAACGACTTACGTTAGAGTATGGAGTTAATCAAAATAGCATCTGAATTAAATTACTTATTATTCAATGGCCAACAAAATTTTGTCATTTAATGGTGTTAATCTTCATCATTCAGGAAAGTTATTATAAATATAAAAAGTTATGACTATACCAAGCGCTTCGGCAGTTAAATTTAAGATTTTTTGAAAAGTGGAGTTAATCGACCTGTGCACTGAACGGCTCATTTATTGCACTACCATGATTACCAACAAAATTGCTTAAGCTATGATTAATTTTGAATTCATTAGTATCTGTAGAAGTTCGTATATCGATCTTACAATTAGCGTGAGAAGATAAATACAGTATACACTTCTATATTAATCATATAAAAAAATACAATTGGTGTACGTAACAACATAAGGTAGTACGGGATGGAAAAACTATTGATCGTTGTAACAAAATACATCAGAAGTAAGGCCTACTACAATATTTCGATATCTTGTTTCTTTTATCGTTCCGCACCAGGTTAAATTCTCCAACAATAACATAAAATTAATTCAAAATTGTTAATTGCCAGTATGAAGCTAACAATAAATGTAAGAAATAAATTTTTAAGAATAAAGTATTTTAACAAAATATAAAATACTTTTCGCGAATACTTAAAACTCCGCAAAAAGTTCACAAACAATAGACACTGTAGATATAATAATTTTAACGACTAATTTTCAATACATGACAAACAGACGAAAGCAAATCATTTGCACGAAAATATGTTTAGATTACTTGTCAAAAGGCTGTCGGGTTGCCATAATACTGTCACATTATATGTATGTTCTTTTATAACGACTACTTTTATTTGAAACAAATGAAATAAATAGGCTTCTAAATAAAAGTAATAGGTTGACAGCGCTCGAAACTATTTAACAAACAACTACATAAAATGAAAAGCGTGACCCTTTCGCACTTTATGTTTACATACATTATGACATTTAATTATTCCAATTATTCCTATGTGTACACTCGGTATAGTCCAGTTCCATATATTGTACAATAGTAACTCCATAAACAGAGCTTTTATAATGCTTTGTTTGAAATACGATATTAATAAGGTCATTAAGATATAAAAGTTGTACGACGCAGCGGAGAAATGGAAAACAGTTCTTCTTTATACAAATTATTAAATAAAAAATCCAGGTCCACAAATTCCTGAATCAACATATATCAAATCAGCATTTTATTATTAACTATGCTCATTATCCAGATTTCATTGCATCAAATAATCGTCAAAGCGAAATAATCGTCGTTTTGTTCGATTGTTCCAAATAGCGTCCTTAATAAACTATATTTAACCCCTTAACCTACGATTTCTTTTCTGATAGTGCGTGTAAAGAGTCGAAATTAATTCCTGAAATCAAAAGGTTTCACTGATTTCTGATATTTCGTATAACTAAATGTAATATTAATACTACAGAAATATTGAGACCGTTTCGTTATCGGCTGATATCGTCAATTTAATAGTTTTTGGAAGATTTCAAAATTTCCTATTCCATTTTCCGCGCTACGAGTCTCACACGTAGGTAGTTGTAGGCTAAGGGGTTAACCTTTCTGCAGCAAAACGTTAAGACCAAAAGTACCAAGACGGTCAAGAAGGCCGACTTCCAAGATTTTCGAGAAATTCCGCGAATTAATGGAGGAGCCGTGTACTAAATATTCTATTTCTATGTTATAAAACCTTAATTACTTGATACATCGCCTTTTACATTTCCTGATTTCTGTTTTTTCAAAGTGCGAATTCAGTATACACCCAACTCTTTTTTTACACGGTCTTTTTTTACCCGATTTTGGAATAACACGGCTTACCAATAAGAACAAATACACTTTTTTACACGAATTTTTTGTTCTGGCACAAATCCCAGAATTTTTTTTTTTTAATTCCAATTTTGACAGTATCTTACAGACATTTACATATAGAGCAACAAAATACAATTAGGGGAATACCGTGATCAAAAGTCTGTCAGTTTATGCAGACACATGTATCAGAGATAATCGTGCTAGACATATCTAACATATCTACTGATGATAGCATTTTTGGTCCAATCCGTAATAAACGCTTGTTATCACGTAGCGTCGAATAGTTGCGAAATTGATTTTTATTCCTAATGTCAATTTAAATTTGTATATGTTGTACTTATGGACTAAATTTTCACTGTACACTAATTTGTTTTTTTTTATAATAAAAATGGATTTTTTTGTTATTTACATAATTTAGAAAATATTTAGAGTTTTTTCATCTCATACGATTTTTTAAAGTAGTAGAACATATCCTCAAATTTACCACATGTCGCATGAATTTTTTTGCACGGTTTTCAAAGGAACGTATCTACAGTGCAAAAAAAAGTTAGGTGTATTTAATTGTGATAGATATAAAACCAGGAATTGTAGTAATAAAAAGCTTAAATAAGCACTAACTCGTCAACCCATTATTCATAAACTTTTCAAAACATCCAAGTCCGTTGTTATCTACTTTAACTCATTATAAAAGGAATTGTTAAGAAAAGACAGCAATCATGTAGTAGCTTTTAAACGATGCTTTTCATGTAGCAAGCATTACCACTTGTTGAAAACTTGTCGATCGTACAGATAGAATGTTATTTCGATTTGTGTTTTTGTGCTCTAACAAATATTCATGCTCACAAATTGCACATTTTAACACGTTTGCCGATAGTAAAAATTTCAATGAACTACGAAAATAGACTGTCAAATGGTATACGTCTAACGTACACTTTTAAGTGCGCAAAGAAAAAATAAAATTACATAAAATTTCTCAATCAATCAGTTGGCCATTATTGTAAAATACATAATCATTGTAACAAATTAAGGTTATATAAATTTAAAGGAATTGTAATTGACTTTATCATGTGGCATGACGAATGCTATAGCACTGTAATTCTCGTTACAATAAAAATAAATGCTATTGCATTCACGCCCACAAACGTGTTCAGAATCATTCAAACCCTCAATTGTTCAGAAGAACCGAAGAAACAATTGTTCATAGCTTTAAATAAATATTTAACGATCCCAAAGAGAAATTCCGTTTCGCTCTATCGATCCATTCCTCTTTGGGTTTGATTGATGACATTCGTCATACACGAATATACTTTCCAATTTACAAGATTCGCCAACATCAAGGATAAAGAAAAACGTAAAAAACAAAGAGCTTGAAATAATTTATGTGAATCGATACCCCGAAGTATTCGAATAAATGTGCTCCCATTTAATATTACCCTCCATATTTACTATTAATCACTCTGTTAGAAGCAGAAGTTAGAACGAAAACTTCATTTTAGAAGCAGATTTTGAGGTCGCTCCAGTGTTATCAAAAATAGACTGGCAACTTGACGGAATAACACACATGTATAGCTATCTATTACATATACGAGAATTCAATTAAGTCGTTCGTCAAATTTTTGTCCATTAGAATCGGTTTTCCACCACAGTTCGTAAAGAAGAATTCGTCCCATTTCCTTGCTTCAAGTAAATGACAATCTTTCAAGTCAATTTTACATAAATTATTATTCGTCGAATTAATTTTCACATCGTTTATTCAATAGTTAAGTACATTCCTAGCAGTCTTTCCTTAAATTAAACCTACTGACAATTTATATACAATATAACGATGGTTAATAGTATTACTTTAGAAAAAAATATAAACTCGTAACACAAATTACAAAGGCGTATGACAATCTTGTTTGCAAATATTTCGAAAAATATTAAAGTCTTCATTAATATTAAATCTGCTGTTATATTATATAAATTTATTTTAGAATGGGCATATCATAAATGGGCACGCAAGTTATTTTTGTAAAATGACCCTCCTGTCAATGTCATCTTTTACAATACACGAATATTCATATTATACACTGTACTTTTACGCCACTGAACTTGTCTAATGGCAATGACTTTTTCGTTACTGTTAATTTATTACTTATAAACTTATTATCATTAAAATTGCGATAAAGTTTTCTAATGGTTATTATCAATTGCTATTCTAATAAATAGATGCTATATTGAACTGAAATATATTTTCCTAAAGAAGTATTGGCTTGGTTATTTTAGATTTAAATATCGGATAAAAATATCGACTAAACGTACAGGAATTGCGTCCCCAATGAAGGTCAACGATGTTATGAAAAGAACGACATAATGTTTTTTAAAGACTCCAGCAAACATTCTTGAGGCACCTGAATATTGTGTTACATAAAATCACCATGGAAAAGCTATCGATTTCTTGTATAATTATTAAAGCAATATTTAAGCAAATGGCTTTCTGTAGAAGTCCTTTAGATCTTGTACGAACGAAATTTACGAGGCATATAGTAGAATATATTGATGGAAAAAAATGAATATTCACATTGTAAGCACTCTATGTTGCGTCGATATAAAAAGAGAATAACAATTAAAACGAATACTTTCCGTACGAATGGAAAAACACTTACGTTATAGGAGAAGGCACCGTTGACCGTCGAAATTCGATAAACTACACTTGCGTGAAATACGCATTCACGACTCAAGTACTTCGACCACTGAGTTTGTCACTTTAAAACGATAGCATGGGAACACGAAAAAGATATCCGAATCCTGGGTGAACAACCCTTCCTCGTAAGACAAAATCGTAGAAAGAGGAGCACGACGTTTCCAAAGTGAAAACGTCAACCCGTCGAACTCTATATATCACAGTCTCCATTCGTTCAACGTAACACGCAGCTTAAACGATAACAATGACAGGATCTTGTTAGTTATACGAGCGTTACACAGTCTCTTTTTCGAAAGGTTTGCCCTCAACCGTTTTCTGTGGCACCATCGGTACGCAGGGGCAAAAACACGAAACAAAACGAAACGTCACACTAAATCAATCCGTACATGTACGCGGCCGGCGATACACTGGTGATTGCTGGTGATATTGGTTACCCGGGTAGAGCGCGGTCCTAGGCACGGTACTCTGATTCGCCAGCGACCTCCACCAATCGACCAATCACCGATCGTCCCTCGCCGCTCCCTCTATCTTCCGACCGTCTAACTTCACCTGATCCTTTCGACGAAACCACCCTTAATGTCTCAACGTTGTTTTTGAGCTTTGCCACAGAATTTCGTTCGGTTGGATTCTGATTTAGAAATAAGAGATTTAATACGCAAAAAATCGAGCAAAATTACAGTGCTATTCGTACATTTCCAAAATTTCGATGGAGCAAATAGAAAAAATTTTGAATTCATGTTAAAATTTTTATTCATCTAAGATGATTTAATAGTTCGTGACACAATGATCAGATATATTTTGGCACTTTCATTGGGTTGTTTTAACGCATTTTAACGTTTAAGACTATTCGAACAGAATTTCGAAATAATTAATCCGTTTGAACACGTTTGAATACATTGTATCCAATCTAATAAAAACTCGATCCAATTTTGAGATATGAGATTAACCAGCTGTTTTAACTGTTCTAAACTGAAGATAATTGAAAGAATTAAATTTGTACTGTTACAAGGATACTCTTTTTCATGTCTTTTAAATGCATTCGTTTAATAACTCTCATTCATTGTAATATTTTCACGTGCAATGAACATGTACGATAATAATTCGAAACAATAATAAAATTGCAAAATAACGTAAATAATGCGTTGATTTTGAAATTGTAATGCAATGAATTCTACTGCGAATCTTCATTTATATCATTCATATTTTACATTTCAACTTCTAATTGTTTTCTTGAAAATGTCATCACGATATGATTACCGCTTTTTGCAATTAAAAGTTTACTGTATTATAATTATTGGCTTTTATTAAATAATATAGATGTTTATTTAAAATTTAGGTTACGTAGAGAAAACTACAACATTTGTTTATTCTTGTTTATCCCAAACTTTACGAGAAAAAAAAGCAAAATATATTTTGCAAAAAGTGTTTAGAACCCATATATAGAGAATTAATTTATAGTTATGCTTTTGATAATTCCTATAGGTATTATCCCATCGATTATCATATTAGAATCAATGAATCAAGATGATCAGAATGCTTCTGAAACAGAAATAGATCGACTTCTAGCGATCAGCATAAATGAGAATAAGGGAAGTATTGCGAACATCAATATCAAAGGATGGGACTTTCAATCAGTGGCTCCGTGTTTCAATTTCTATTGCTTCTGACAGGCTTTTTTATGTGGTATGAACATCACAGTCTCGGTCGTTCCGAAAACCACAAAAGGCCGAAAACAATGTCTTAGGAGAGATGACTATAACATTTAAATCCCAAAAATATGCATAAAACATTAAAATAATAATGAAAAAATAAACACGTAATTCTTGATGAGTCATTTTTTTACTTTAGATATGACGTAATTTTGTTCTTATAAATTGTTTTACTTAGCTAAAATTGATTTACTAACGATTAAATATAACACTTTGTGCCTAGGAAATTTATTACTTTTTCACTTACAGTTAGTGGAATACAAAATCGCCCGTTAACTACGCTAACACGACGTTTTAGCTGTGGTCTTTTGCAAATATCGCAAACAACGTTTTTCAAATTTTCGAGTTTACGGTATAGAAAATGTCATTCTTAATATCACGAGTACGATAAATTTACAATATTACGAACAGAAATATTAAGAATATTAGATTCGCATAACTATTTGCGGAAATAAAATATGTTATTATAGAATATCATACTTTCTTATATTTATTAAGTTTAGTTATAAAAATATTACAGATGTCTGATAGAAGTCGCAGATAATGTTCAGATAACAGTCACCATTCACAATAGAATCTCTGTATTTAAGGTAAATGCAACTTATTTTCGACATTATAATAATAGCCATATTACTATTGCGCTAAAAGTTATTTTTTTTTTTAACTGAACTTTATGTTTATTCCACACATGTATGGATTTCCGGTATATTTGAATATTCATTACAGCTCTTTATTTATACGATTCATGAATACTTGGAATCATTCGCAGGTAATCGTGAAAATTTTAGCCAATTTACAACCGCAGCATTATTACTGAATTAATAAATTTTATAAATATCGAAGAACATGTTTGAAACATTCAAAAACATGGTCGCCATTTTTATTACATTGTATAAAGTATTTATGAATCTATGTGCCTCCATATAATAATTTTAGAATAAACATTTTTTAACTTAAAAATTGATTGTAGAATATATATAAATGTTTTTTAGGCATACAATTTTTCATTATTCTTGCGCAAATTGAAATGCTTTTTATACAAAGTTTTTTTAACAATTTGATTCATTTATTAATACCACGTCAAACAGCGTATATTGTTCACAGTATCATACTACTTGATAAAACAAACATATTTGCTATTATACAAATATGCCATGCATATTCTGTACTTATTTTTCACTATCGCTGTACATTTTCTTATTGAAATCTTATTGAAATTGAGGTACATATATTTTCGTCCATGTATTTATCTAGCTCACTACCTTTGTATAACAGAATCTCAAAGGCAGAAAAACATATTCATCAGAACTAATATCTGCAGAATTATTATATTATAGTATATGGTACGCATGAATTTACCAACCTACCTCTACTCTACACCAAATTAATAGAAGCGTAGGAGAATAAACAATTGAAATTATGAAATTACTTGCAATCAAATCTACTTCTCATATAATTCCTCATTGCTCAACAGAATGTTAAGAAGAATCAGAATTCTTGTAATACAATGCTATCTTCCAAAATTTTAGATTTAAATGATTCGAAACATTGTTCTCGAATTATTTTTGTAGCGATGACCTACATAGAAAGTATTTCGTCATCGAACATACGGCCTACGTTTTTTGCGAAAACTGTATGTGTACAAATTTTTTAGAGTCCTTTTTTAATGTTACATTTTTCTGGATAGTCTCAATACCTCTTGCAATTAGCATAATATTATAATACCCTCAAATGCAGGCCCGACAACAACGGTATATGTGTATATACAGGCGGGCCGCACAAAATGAAGCGAGTGCGCGAAGGAGACTTACATAAATGTACGTGATGAAATAGAACAGTCGCTAGCGGAAATATTATCGCCAAAACCTATTCCTTTTTTCCACAAATTCAAGGAGAAGAAAGCACGACTTCCAACTTCTTCGACCTCTAATTGACCGATATGCCAAAAAAACTATTTAGTACACGGCTGAAAATAATTTATGGTGTAAAATTTATCTACGATGTAAAACACCGCCTTAATTACGGTTACGACATATGTATAGCATATAAACTTCGATATATGCTACCCGAAATATTATCAATTGATTAATAATGTAACTATTAGCCTTTTCTATTGTAACGATTTTTTGTGGTAACTGCTGTAGCAATACGTCAGGTATCTTAAAAAATAATATTTAATAAAATAAACTGCTAATTAAATGAATAAAAATGTTATATATGTAACATCAAGAATAATTACAAAAATGAAGGAACTGGACAAGGAGAAAAACACCTTCAACGATTAAGACATGTTTTGCAAATTTTAATCGAAAAATTTGTTGCGTGGTAAGTAAAAGTATTTATATTAAATTTTTAATAATTTTATTGCAATTCTTTGCCAGTTACTTCAATAAACTTTAATACGAACGTTACTATCTAATTGTGAGTGTATTTTGTCTCATTATTATTTTTCCTCTCGTCGTATATGTATTCATTGCAATATTCGTTTTTATTTATTTATTTAAAGTCGCATCAACGTTTAAGTCTTAAATAAAGATGTTCACTATATTATACACTCAAACATCGTTTCAATAACAAGTCGATAGTCAGTTCTCACGAATTGATATAACAACAGCAAAATATCAAGTACCGATCTCTGAGCACCGGCGTTGCAGTACTACGTTAACGGGTTGATAACAGCAAACCATAACACAATTCCAAAATAATAATACTTCTGCCCTTTATAAGGGTGCCATTTCTAAATTCTGTTTTGTTCATAAACGTCAACATATTGAAATCAAACTTGTTGACTTGCAGCTTACGATATTGCGAACTTCTCGATCATTCTATGAAAAATTTTGCCGAAAACAATTTTAGCGGCGCAAAGTAACAGCTGTTTGTATAACGGCTGATTTTAATAGGTTTGTAATAAAAACTCAACAACATGACACAAGCCTGATTGTTTTCGTTAAAATCAGAACATGTTGCAACTATATATTCAACCATTTCGATGCAGCTATTCTGCGAATATGATTAAACTCAACGGCCAGTCAGAACGCCAGCGTACATTTTATTACGCAGAAGATAAAGGATTGGATATTAAAATGTAAGGTATTTTATAATTTAAACTTTAAAAACTCATTAGTAATTTAATTCCGTCTCATATATTTGAGAACATAGATACACATAAACCTACAACACATGCTTTATAACAATAATGATGAACATACAAATAGGTGACTGTAGTCGCGAGTGAAACGCAGCATACATGCTGCGATAGATACCATCAAAAGGGTTAAGTTCGATTTTCACATGCTTACACACCTATATTTTGTTTTCATTTACATGGCAGAAAGTTATTTACGGCTTGCTATTTAAATAGCTTTAAAATACGTGAACTTGGAGACCTTTTTGTCCGCCTATTGTTAATATGTTTATTATCATTTATTTTACAGGAACAAAACAATTCGTACACGGGTATAAAATAATAATTAACATTCCTATGTAATATATTGTTTTACAAAAAAAAAAAATAGTTTAGTAAATAATTTGATATGACAATTGATACATTAACTATCAATGATAGTCTATCATACAAATCATTTTAAATGTTTAAATGTTCAGTGCTGATGTTCTAATTACATCTACTACAGAGACATCTGAACAATCAAGTATCAATAGAGTCATAAATGAAACGAGCCGGTAGTATTATTTATAACTTATTTAACATACCTATTTATTCAGATGTATATGTATTTATATATATATTTCACTACACTATTACTTGAGCATATGGTTCCATCACGGCGCATAACTTGTATTCTTCATGACAGCTAAAGCCATGTGTTATACTATTGTTTGTCGAAGACCGGCATAATCTCCTACGTAGATAAGTAATTCGAAGGATTGCGAAAAACGGAAAGAAATTATGGCAAAAATGGATATATCATTACTAAGGAGTAAATTCCGTGGTTCAATGCTGGGTGTTTTAATCGGTGACTGCCTTGGAAGTCCTTATGAAAACGAAGAAATACTAACATCTGGAATGAAAATAATTTTACAAAGGTCGTTCGATAAATTGGAAGGTCCGATGTATAAAGGTTAGAATGTAAAAAACGTAAAAACTAGTTCTACGTGCAGAAGTTTTCATTATATAAATATGCCAGTTGTTACATCAAAAATCATATTTATACAGCACCTGTCATGCAGTTTACAGATGACTCTGCAATGAGTTATTGTTTAGCTGAATCTTTAATCGAAAAAAAAGAACTAGACATCGTTGACTTGGCAAAGAGATTTGTTAAAAGCTACTATCGAGAACCGAATCGTGGCTATGGGCCTGCTGTTGTAACGGTATAATATCTGAAATTATGTTTCCTAAATATTAAAAATATGGTACATTATATCAGTTAAAGTTAAAAACATTTTTATATTAGGTTTTTCAGAAATTACGTGGTAACAAGTTTACAGATATCGCAAGCCCTGCAAAGGAACAGTTTAATGGTCAAGGTTCTTGGGGAAATGGTGGAGCAATGCGGATTACACCTATTGCATTGTTTTGCTACCAAAATTATGATAAACTTTTAGACTTAAGCAGAAAGGCAACTCAAATTACACACACACATAAAGTAGGAATAGATGGTGCTATACTACAAGTGATTATATTTTTATTATTCATTTTTAACACAATATATATCAATATTTTAATGTTGCTATCTACATTTTTAAATATTGAATCAAGAAGACATTTTTCATGCACCAAAATATTTAAATATAGATCTATTTTACAAATAGTTTCTAATTCTTTCAGGCAGCAGCAGTTCAACAAAGCCTTTTCTTAAATCCTGAAGAAGAATTGAATGTTATAAATTATATTGACACTCTCATTTGCAAAATGGACCAAATAGAAGTAGATGAAGAAGGGTGTGTTCTAAATGAATGATAAACTATGATATACTGCATTTTTAATTACGTTTTTTATATTGTTTTCTGATAGCACCTATATTACTGAAAATTTGTATTTTTTCTAGCCTTGGCTTATCAGAACCTCAACCATATAAAATACAATTAAGTTTAGTAAAAAGTTTAATATCTGAGAATAGTGATGGTCCACACGAAGAAAAAGTAATAGAAAAATTAGGCAATAGTGTTACAGCTTTGTATTCTGTACCTACTGCAATTTATTGCTTCCTGAGAGCACAAAAACCAATTAAGGGAATACAAACTGAAAATCCATTTAGACGTGCTATACAGTATGCTGTAAGTTTTATTATAACTTTCAAATTATGTATATACATCATATTTAAAAAATAATAATAATAAGAATGCAAGCTCTTACTTTTGTCTCTCATCAATTTTTTTATTAACGCTTTAATATTTTGTGAATGAAATATTTTATGACTGTCACAGCCATGCATCTTAACATATCTATTATATTATTTCATGTACTGTAGCACTACTAACTTCTATTACCAAATATCTATTTCCATTATTTTATGTTGATCTTGAAAATAAGACAATAGTGAAAAGTGGTAATCTCTTTGGTATAGAAATTTCATATATTGTCTTTCAGAAAATGAAGTAATTAAGATTTAATTAAATTAAAATTAGTTATTCTGAAACATCCACTCCTGGAGAAGAATATGTGTATAAAAATTTTCATTTTTCTTCTATAGATCAGCTTAGGTGGTGATACAGATACAATTGGTAGCATGACAGGCGCATTAGCTGGTGCATTTTATGGTGAAGGGAACATCAATTCCTCCCTTTTACAACACTGTGAAGCTTCCTCGGAATTCAAGCTATTAGCAGACAAATTATTTGATGTAGCTGTAGTCCAATGATATGTTTTGTACCAAAATAAAGTTTTGATATTAAAACATTTTCATTAAACAATGAAATATAAACTTGGATTAATTAACGTTATAAATATGTCAATCAAAAATTAGTGAAATTCATGTCTGTATATAATTTATTTGTGCCTGTATATATGACCAGTTAGAATAAATATGTAGGATGAATAAATTTCCTATTTATGTTTTTTTGAATGTGTACATTTCAATAAATAGCCTCCACGATTTTTATCATATTATGTTTTTTTTTATCATTTGACGTTTAGCGGAAATTTGACGTTTCTATCAGCTGAGTGAGTCAACATGGCTGCTCGGAAAACACGTTCTCTATTGATACGACGAAAGACGCCTTCAATTAATTGATTTCATATCTAAAAGTGACAAGAAGAATACGAAAAAACTGCGAATTTTGTAGAATATCATATTTCATAATGGCTAGTGCTGCAGAAGTCTTAGAAGGATTTATCTGTCCAATTTGTATGACAGATTTCAAAGCCCCAAATCATTTAACTAAACATTTTGAAGAGTTTCATAATGATGACCCCGAAATCTTAAAATCATTGAAAGGTAACATTGTGAAGTTATGACACATTTCTTAAAATCGAGTATTGAAATTATAAGTTATAAATACCAAATATTTAAATTAAATACTGCTTGTATTTATAGATCTTTTTGGAAAAGCTAAAAAGAAAATTCTAAAACAAGAAGAAATCTCGGAATCATTTTCAGCTACTATTAGAAATGACAGAAAGCACAGTCCAGAAATAAATTGGGGACCTCAAGAAATAGGTATTAATGCATATTTATTTAAATCTGTGCTTACTCAAGTAACACAAATATCTATCATTTTTTGCTTTTTGTATATTGAGTTATTTATATGTTAATGTACATAGAACTAATATGAAAAATTATGCCATGGAAAACAATACAATACTTAATAACTTTTATTCTGAATATTTTATTTTTGTTCGTAAAGCATTCGATGCAAATACATTTAGGAACAATTTTTCAGGTGTAACCAAATCACATACTAAATCGTTTAAAGAAATAAGAAATATGCGATTAGAACGTTACTCTTCCGAAACAAATAAGCTTCTTATAAGATTAGATAAATTACTTTATAATTTACCAACAGATCCTGTCGATAGGAAAAGTATGTATCATATTATTGTATACAACATTTCTGCATGAAGCATTGTCTTATTCAAATAGTATATGAGAGATATTTTTAACACAACATATTTAATTGTTACTTTGAATGGAATAGTTCATGAACGTGCTATTGTACCATGGATTAATGAGAAGGATGTGAAATTGTGTCCAACATGTGCCAAAAGTTTTCATGTTGCAAGAAGAAAGCATCACTGCAGACTTTGTGGAGCTGTTATGTGTCACAACTGTACAATATTTCTATCTTTAAACGATGCACGTATGTATAATTACAACTGTATAAACTTCATCTATAGTAAAAGGTAATATATACTTAATATTAGAGATAAGTTTATCATTAATGATAAAGCACTTTATAGGAAAAATGACAAGTCCTGTATCTATACAAGATGATTCTGCTGTGTCTCCTATTTCTGACCAACCAATTTCAGAACGCATAGTACGTGCAGGCATTGGCCTTACCAAATTGGCAAGGTCACCTTCTAGTGGTAGTTTAAATAGTGTCCTATCATTGGTTAATGATCCAACAAGTGGCGAACAACACTTCAGAATTTGCACACATTGTGCAAACTTACTTGATGCAAGAGAAAAGCAGAAAGCAAAACAATTTGATAAGCCAATCGTGTGTCAGTTCTATGAAAAAATGCAAGCATATATGGTTGAGGCTTCACATCATGTAAAAATGTACAATAAGATGTGGGAATCCCTAAAGTATGTTATACCATTGCTAAAAAAAATAATTGCACTACACTATTCAATAAAGAATTGTATATTTCTTTAATTACATAATTTCATTGAAATTAAGTTAATTTAATTACTTTTTATGCGAAAATATATTTTTTAGAGAAGGCGATTCAACATTCGACCTAGAAGATGCCCAAACCCTACGTGTTAAGATAGCAAAACTAGGTGAAAATATAGATTTGATTAGTAAAAGAATTTTAGTGCTTGGTACTAGATGTGTTGAAAACCCTCCACAGGGTCAAGAACTTAGATTACATCAAATGGTTAGAGCAGCTGCAATGATATTCTTAAAAGAGGAATTACTTAGCATACAGGCTTTACCTTCACCAGAAGAATATGTTGTGTTACAAGAAGAACGTCAAAAACGAATAGACGCTAGAATTGCATATGAAAGGCAGTTAGAAGAAGAACAAAGAGAAAAATCAAAGGAGTTACGTAAAAAAGAAAACTGGAGCTATGAAAGTGGACCATCTGCTAAAACTAATCAAGTAATTATTTATTTCTTTATATAATAATTTATACCAACGCGGAAGTAAGTAACATTTTATTTTGTAGCCACAGATGATAATGGATCAATCGCAAGGTTGGGGGGCTTCCAATGTTACCTCTATAATGCCTTCATCTATGGATCCCATAATTGAACAAATGAGTAATCTTCGAGCTTACATTAAGCAAGCTAAAGCTGATTGCAGGTATGATGAGGTTGCAACTTTAGAAAATAATTTGAAAGAACTTCAAAGTGCCTACTTTGCTATGAAACAAAGTAATAACAGTGATGGATAAATATTTTATACTTGTAGAATAGTATACGCATTTCTCTGTTAGATAATAATGTATTTTTTACTAATTTTAATGGCATTTAATAAATCTTTTTATTACGTCGAAATTTCCATGCATTTATTTGCATTTCCATATTTGTGACATGCTCTGTTTCATAAAGTTCCTTTTTAGAGAAGTACAAAAAACTTGAATTTGCCAAGTTATAAACTTTCATTGTAATAAACTTCGAATTAGATATCGCAGAAATATTTCATGTGCTATTGCAAAAACATGTATTGTTTTAAATTATTATTTATAGATATGAACTTTTGATATTATATAAAATTTTATTAATTTCTTCTCTTACAAATAAAATTGAACATATTTATAGCAAATTAATATATTATATCACAAATATCATACACAAATATTTCAATATTTATTTATATAACAAATATCTGTGTATAAAGAACTTATTGAATAAAGATAAATGTAATCTGCAATCCCCATCTGTTATATACAAATAATACAATAATATGTACATATTGTCATTTATTGCTTTTTTCATAACGTTAAAATAAATCGTTTATAATTACATTTAAACTAAAACTTTCAATACTTACGAACGTTATATCGTAATCTATTTTTTACGATATGTGTATGTATAAGAAATATTTATTATCAATCAAAAATACCAGAAAAGAATACTAAAATATATTTTATGTGTATTCTAATACCATAATTGGTATTTCTTGAGAAGATATAGTACTTTGCGTAATGTCTATCCTATCTAGTCTAGTTTGATCTGTGTTGATTTGAGAACTATTTCTGCCCAGTTCAACTACGCATTGAGGTAACTCAGTAGAAGAAATTTCTTTCTGATTAATCTTTGAATTTGATATTTGCAGTGAATCATTCGCAGATACCAAACTACCTGAAGTAGTACCATTGTGTGAAATCGTATCGTTAAATGAACGCACGCTATGATTTAAGCATACAGGAAGGTCATCTGATTTCATTTCTTGATTTGTTCTATGCTCTGTAGTTTTTCCAAACTCATGCAGAAATGTAGGTAATTCCTGTGATAAAATTTCTTTCTGTTCATTATAAATATATAGTGGCGACATATTTGATTGATTTACACATTTAGCATATGCCGATGAGACAGCGTTAAATGTATCATTGACTGCATTCATGGCTTGACCCATAATATGCAGATTATTTTGTGTTTTATCTTCTACATCACGCTTATCAATACTAAATTTTATTAAATCTGACACCTCTACTGTTGAACCTTCGGTATGCTTTTGTAGAAGAAGAGCATTTCCTTTATCTTCTTCATTAAAATGTTGTTCTGCCGACATTAATTTTGTCGATTGCATATTTCTATCTACATAGTTGTCGTTCGCTGCATCAACCGTCACGTCAGGGGAGTAAATCATTTTATTTATACTAACGTCTGAGCTAGATCCAAATACTACGGATTCATTAAAATTATTGTCCTGAAGTTCTAACTTTTCTCGTAACAACTCTCTTATGGCGTCGTCTGAAACATCAACTGCGGCTGCAGGTCCACATTGTGGGCGTTTTGGAAGTTCCTCTGTAAAGATAAAAAACATTGTTGCTACCAATCTAAACGTTTCTTACTTACATAAGGTGCAGAATAAAGCCTATTCCACCACTTTAATATAATCAGAGCAGAGAATTTAAAATATATTATAAAAATTTACAATGAACTTGAATAAATTTTTCATTCCTTTGTACCTTTTAATATATCAGCTGCAACATAATCTGCAGCCCTAAACAATTCTGCTTTCACTAAAAGCTCTAATAATGTACGTAATGTTGGTCTACTTTTTCCCATTGTTCCCCATTCATCCAAAAATATTTCAGCCGCATTCCGCCGCTGCTGAGGTACTGCTTGCTCGATCATACTGTTAAAACATAAATGAATCATATTAAAAATACAGTTGTGTGGCTTACTTGCCAAAAATTTTTAGATCGTTAGAAATTTTCATTACTACATTAACATTATTTGCTTACGTGAAATGTTCAGCTTTGAACTTAGGAAGTTTAGATGGCTCCTCTTTTGGCACTATTGCCATTAATTTCTTCCATGAATCAGATACATTCAATATCTGTCCAAGTGTGTACAACTCAGCAGGTCTCAATTTTCGCAATTCAGTATCTAAGCAAACTACTGTTCGTGACATTATGTTACTGCTATGATTTCTGTAAACAAATCACATTATCGAGTAAGACAGTAGGAGACCTATATTCTTCTATTCACTATGTATAAGATAAAGAAAAAATTAAACTTTTCTTCAACATATAATAATGTTGCAAAACAAGAATAACCAGTTGTTGTCCTTTAATTGCGTATTTCGGTAAATTAATATTTTCTACAATACTAATTTAGCCTTTCCGATTAATTGGATTCTGTACCCTGTTAATTATACGTTTGATTCATACACTTAACTTTATTGCAAATTCAACAATTCAATGTCGTGAAAACAAGAATTTAGGTAAATTGTTTTAAAATAAATATGGTAAAAGTATTCATATCATAGAAATTTTGTACGTGTACAATTACAATATTCATAGATTTGTCTCGAATTTAATTTTTTGTATCATTTGATGTAATATAGGTTAGTATGTTTACTGTAACGAAGCAGTATCACATTATCAAAAGTAATTAAATAAAAAATTAATAATTATTGTTAGAGAAAAAATTAAGATTTATAAGATACACATTCTAATTACTTCGAATTTTAAGTTTTACTGGCGATGCAATAAAACTTCATCTTTTCAAGCTGATAATTCAAGGTTATCGAGATAAATAACTTTTTTCTTATAATAAAAACTAGTTAAGATATACAGTCTCGCATACGACAACAAATTGAATAGTAGTACTTCTGTTTTATAAAGAATTGATTCATTAAAAGTGATATGTACATACACATTTACAAATAATTTCCAACCCTGTTAAATTTCCTTACAAACTAGTATATACAAACATATAAACGCGTACATCATCTTTTATAAATGTGTATGTATATAGGATAGCTGACTTTAACTCGTAAATACATAGGCATGTGATTCATGTCGTTATAACTTTTCCCCAAGTACAAAAAAATGTGTAAGAATATTCAGAACTGTCAGAATAAACTAGTTTAGTTTAGTATGAGTATTGTAATTCATAATATACTTTTTGCTTAGCATCCTTTTCATATTTTCACTAAAATAAATTTTAGCTCATTGAAGAATAAAGAAGCTTCTAAGTCTAAATGATCAGTAGTATCAACAACAGCGGTCAGTAATAGCCAGCGACAGCCACCACCAGCTTTTCCAAGATGCGTGACATGTTTTGTGTAGTTCTTTATCTAATGCTAAAAGACTTATCAAAGATATACTAATACGTCTTTTAAGGATAATTATTTACAGTATAGTTAAAAAATCATTGTAAAATATAAATATATTTCAAAATCCCATTATCAAAAATGTTCTCAAAAACAAACTTTTGAAAAGTTATTATTAGTTATTTTTTACGAAACTTTTATTTATTTTTAATTTAAGAATTTTTAAATTTCAAAGGAAATTGGAAAAGTTTACAATGGTAAGAATTGAATTTGTGGGGTCTGAAATAAAACAGTTTCACGATGTGTGAAGTTTTTTAAGAAGATGGAAATCATATGAACTGCAAAGATAACATATAATTCTGTAAATTCTTTATGTCTTGGCTAAGAGATTTAAATTCCATTGTCAGTTAATGTTAAAAGTTTTATTTTCACACATTATAAAAAATTTGTACAAAAATTATTATAAAAATAATATTATGAAAAGCAAAATTATATACTAATTTCAAGCATAAAAACTGCAAATTTGTAGTACATATAAAATATCACAGGCTTGCATGAATATTTCTAAAAATATGTGCATCATTGAGGTAGGTAGTAATAAATTCAGGAAGTTCTCTACAATTCACCAATTCTACAAACAGATTAAACGCTATTGACATTCTTTTTTTTTCTTCGATACAGGTAGTTTGCTTTTGTAAATTTTTAAGGATATCACTTGCGTATGTATGAACTAATTCTCTTGTAACAACTGTATTTTCATTTTCTAAATTTACACAATGCCTAATCCACTGCCAAACTTGAGCCCTAGAAATTTCGGCTGTAGCAGAATCTTCTACTAAACCTTCATAAATAAAATGCCCTTTCCCATTTAACCAATTGTAAATAAACAGTAGAGCAATGAATATATTATGTTGCAAACCATCTCTTGTCACACCTCCCTTAGGTAATGTCAGTAAATCCACTTCGGAAACTTCAGACAGTCTATGACACTTAACTTGATTTAAAAGCAATTTGTCATGTTCTTTCCATAATATATTTAAATGAGGCACTAGTTTTACATCGTATACCAGAAATCCATCAATGTTCATTTCAATTTCTAACAGTTTTGTTTTCTTGACTTTTTCAATCACGAGCACATACTCTTTGCTATTTTCTTCTAATGGCAATATATCCGCTGCCATTCCGCCAGTTGCAGATGCACCTCTTTTATGACAAATTTGTATCACCAATTCCATGTATCGCCTTAGAAAACGCTTATTTATATTTACGTACTTATTTCTATCAGGCAAAAGAAAGAGCTTATTTTCACCGAATTTATTAATTATTGACGCAGTATAATCCCATATTCCGCAGTTTAAACCAAGTGAGTGGTCTTTTAACTCGTACAAAATGCTTTCCATCTCAAAAGATGATAGTATATTTTCTATTAAAACACAGGCCTTAATTGTGCCGTGAGGTATTCCCAGAGTAAGTTGGGTCCATGTGAAAATTTCGTTCCATAGTCTCGCTTCATTCGCACCTTCTAGTTTTGATAGATAGAAATATGGTCCAACCTCACACTTCGATAATATATATCCATTATGGAAAATTAAAAGACCAAAGTCAAACAAAGGGCCTGGAATTTTTCTCCCATTTATACTCATATTATGTTCTATTATATTCCATGCTCTAGGACGTAACATAAGAATTGGAGCTTCGGATAGCGGTGGAACATTTGGTAATTCACATCGAACTGCTCGATAAACATTGTATAAACCAAAAATTTGATTTTTCCATGTTGGACAATGTCCATCATCAAAATCTACCTGTACGCCTTGTACTTCTGCACGCAAAGCCGCAGAAAAATGATTTATATTTGATGGACTAACGTCTCCAAGGTCTAAGCGTCGATTACGCAATCTTTTAGCTGAAATGAGAAAGTGAATTAATGGGATATAACTATAAAAAACTAATATTTTTGTCACCTACCAACAGGTGCAACATTCCAATCACGTTCCTCAATAGGTATAGTAGATCGAACAAAATTTGGTATTCTTTGATTAGATTTGAATTTATATTTTCTACCCAGCCTTGTATTATATAAATTATTGATCTTTGTTTCAAATTGTAAAGTTAAATTAACTAAAAACTCAATTGCATCAGGAGTTAATAAGGTCTTGAATTCGTTTTCTAAGCCTTTTGGCGAAGAATTTATGTACACATTTTTTACAACTGACGCCACACTTTCAATTTTGACTTGTGAACGACGAAACTGTTGTTCAATATTCATCTTTAACTTATTTGTCTTACTGAATGCAAAAACAGTACTGAACAACTCACTTTATCAGCAGTCTTTATATTCATTATCTGTATGACCTATAACTGATAAAATTCTTTCCTTGGTTCCATAGTACGAATTTTGTAAACACAAATAGAACTTTGGTTGTCTTCATATTGTGTCAATCAACGTTCAAAACTTATATTTCTATATAAATGTATACGAGATATTTATTTACTATCTAACTCTGTTTACTATGTGTAAATTTAAAAGTTATAAGATAATATATATATAGATGATTTTTAGGAATGAGCACTTACTGTCAACTTATAATCGTTCTGACACATTTTTGGCGTTTTCTTTACTATTAGCAATCCTTGATCCAAACTGAAAAGCTCGTTTAGGGAAATTGGCAGTATTTTGAAACCCAAGCTTACATGCTAACAAACGCAATAGTAATTTGTCCCCTAGGCCAGATGGCATTTTATCTGTTGGATAACACCTACAATTAATAAATACTTGTTATTCTTTATCAGTATTTAATTGTACAACATTTATGACTTACCTTTCCCATGGCTTTAATTGTTGCACGTATTGTACAATATTTTCATCCAAATATGGTAATCTAGACTGTTTGCCATGGTCAGAAACTATTCGGTCGTCACGACCTAAATTTCTTTCAGAAATTCTAGCTAATTCAATATTTAATTCTTCTGTTAAAGCATCCCAACCTTTGTGTTTTAATATTGTTCTATGTCTCATATATCCACCAAATAATTCATCAGCACCCATTCCTAACAGAAGTATTCTACATGGTGATTCATAAACATCATTATTCGCGGTAATCGTACCCTTTGCACGACTTGCAAACCATACAGCACAACCTAAACTTTCATCTAATATGGTGCAAAGTGGATAAAGCAAATCACAAATTCTTGAAGAGCGATATTTCTGCAACTCTGTTTGACTTACGTTTACCTGAAACAATTATATGTTGATTAGAAAATCGCTTATGCATTTTAATAGTCCTAAAGGAATCAAAAGCTTACTTCTATCAAATTCCATTTTCTTTTAGGGCAAATCTTTAATAGTTCAAAAAACGTTTGTTTTCCTGTTTTTCTATCTGGAACGTCATATTCCTTCTCATTGTGACTCTCATTGTTTGTATTAATTTTCCTAGATATATTTGGTGATTTTTCAAATGCAACATTGATCAAGTCAATACATTCGTTTTGTGGTACATATTTATCAGCAATTAATGACAAAATAGCAGAATCTAATCCTCCGGAAAATAATATACCTACTTTTGCATGAGTGCATGTAATATTTTCTCCATTTAAAAAAAGCTTTATACAATTTTTGCAAAATCTTGGCTTTTTTTTTATTCTGACTTCAACTGCATTATGAAGGAGTTGAGACAAATGATCTACTCTTTCTCTTACATCTTGATTTTCCAATAAATATTCCAATGTTCTATGAAAATCATCAAAGTGTGGAATATTTTCAAAATATTCTAAATCTTTGATATTTGGATGCAAATGAATGTTTGTTGTTAATGCATCAGATTCTGATATAGTCTCTCTAATATCAATATCCACGTTTAAATGCATCTCCATTGACTCAATAACATCGGTAAACCTTAAATCTGGTTCTTTCCATGGATAACATGCAAGATTCATACTTGAGTTTCTTAAGTTCATAACAAAAATACCGATTGCAGGTAATTCAACAATTCCTTTCACTTGCTTACTTGCAACAGATGTCAAAGTAAAAACATTGTTGTCTGTATTCAATTTTAAAAGCAAACTATGTCGCCCTATGATATCTCTACCAAAATATAAAAGATTACTAGATTTTTGAAAATATATAAAACTGTATGGTCCCTGTATTTCTTGAAATACAGATATAACATTGGAAGACGATTTTAAGGTATTTAATACCTCATCTGTATCACATTTACTATCTTGAGCCTGAAGGAAATAAAGTAATAACATCTCTTTTATTAATAAGATTAAAGTATTACAAAAATTTTAAGAATGCATAAAATCAGAGTATTAGTATTCATATAGATGCAAACTACTATGTATTCTGCTACTGTTACTTATGTAATTATAAGCCAAAAATGCTTACCATATTTCCAAAAAATATATCTCCATTCCAAAGAAGTACATTACCATTTGAATCTACAGCTGGTTGGATCGTTAAATTAGAACCTTGCATCCATAACACAGAGGCAGCAAAGTGAGCGAACCAATTGTCATTTAATGATTCAAATCTTTCTGTTATATTATCAGGACCACGCGCAGCTATCAGATCCTTACACGCTTTCCACTACAAGAAGGGTATTCATATTTGCACAACATATAAACATACATATATTTGTATAACTTATTTAATACTTTGTAATAAAGATTTTTACTATTCAATGTTACCTCGTTTGAAATTTTTGCATTGCTCTCACTACTTTTAGAAATGTAGCAAAATATTCCACACATTATACAATTCCTTGCAGAAATAAACCAAAATCCTAAATTTTTTATAGAAACTATTACTATATTGAAAATAATAGCAATTTTAGGTATTGTTTAGTTCTACATCTACGCTAAGTGCACCATTAAGTAAATATTACAGAATACAATTAACATTTCTCAAACAAAATTAACTATCAACTTTTCGTTCAACACAATAATTTGCAATCTTTTGTATATTCAAAAACCGAAAGTACAGAGAATTAATTGACAGGAGTATTTTCAACTCCAACGTACTTGAAACAATGTGAAACAAGAATTGTACTTGAAACGAAATTGAACGAAATATATCCGCCAATAAAAATGACCTTACAAGTAAAAAAGGTAAAAACCCTAGAAATTGTTAACAAATTACTATTTTCAAAGAAAGGTAACTTAGTATATTTTTCTTATTGATGTATGTTTGAATATTAAAATAATATGACAAAAAAAAAGAAAATTTGTAACCAATTTACTAGCTGCTATCATATTAACTTGTAAATATTAAGAAAAATATTAGGTAAAGTTGTCGCGGTTGTCGCCATATTGCTTGAGTATAGTACCTGTGTCCTCGATAAAAATAATGATAGTAATTCTGAAATTGAACTTTGCGCTGTCAAATTTATCTCCTGAGCCAAAGTTCAACATCATATGCATTGCTTCAGTTCTGTTCAGTTCACTTGTAGTATATCCCCATAATTAGTAATTGTTTGAATGTACTTTGAGTGACGAGTTTTCCAAATTTTATTTACAGTATGATTAATACGGGGTACGTATCATATTTGTTAAAAGATTTTTTACAAAATACTGTGATTTACATTTCTTTTTGTGAAATTACTTTAGCTAAACAGATTTTGATATCATACAAATTAGTATTATAATAAGATAAAAAATGTATTTATGTATGTTATTTGACAAATGTGAATAAGATCATAGATAAAATTTCATTATAGTTCCAAATTCTACATTTGCATATTTAATCATATTCCAAATGGAAGATAACATAGCTCAGCTGTTACTTGGAACAATAAAATTATAGCTGTTGCGTATAATTTTGCACTTTATAACAGTTGTCTTAGTATAATTTTATAACAAAATATATGTTAGAAATTTACTGATTTCTATCACGACCGATATGCTGAATTATTTTTTTGTTAAGCTTGCTCGGGGGTTCTGGAGTAAGTGCCTTGTGGTTCCTCACAGTCCGTTTACCAAGAGTCATTTCTAACTCTCCTACTCCGTGGCCAGATCCCGTAAAACAACCCCAACTCTTAAACAGTCTATGTTGCACCATGACCTTGAGTCACACACCACTTTTCCATAGTTCAGCCCCAGGCCCATCAATACTTTAAATAATCTGTTCGTTGAAATGCGACAGGGTGACCAGACAT
This sequence comes from Cerceris rybyensis, assembly GCA_910591515.1. Lineage (NCBI taxonomy): Eukaryota > Metazoa > Arthropoda > Insecta > Hymenoptera > Crabronidae > Cerceris > Cerceris rybyensis. The sequence goes on from OU342790.1 coordinate 23,418,987, forward strand.
TTGCCAAACACCCGTCGCCTTCCAAGAACTCCAGTCGAAACCGAGACAAACCCCAAGTACATTGGCGACGGTCCCACTACGGACCGAACCCATGTGCACTGCAGGGTATTTTACCCTCATAAAACGTGCTAGCGCTAACATATATATATAATAATTATATCAGAATATTAATAATGTACCACTGATACTATGTACCAATGTACCATGATTAATGTTCATGTTTTTATCATAGGAAGCTTTCTGGTCGTACTATATTTATAACTGGAGCATCACGGGGTATAGGAAAGTCTATTGCTTTAAAGGCAGCAAAAGATGGTGCAAATGTTGTCATTGCAGCTAAAACTGCTACACCACACCCAAAATTGCCAGGAACTATATATTCCGCTGCCAAAGAAAGTAATTATCTTATTTGTTCTATTCAATTGTAAAGTTTTTTAATTTGGTTTATTAATTTTGAAATATCTAGTTTTTTAAGAATAAAAATATTCTTTTGATGATTGCCAGATTAAGAGGGTATTTGCATTTTGAACTTTGAAAATATCTATGTAAAAAAATATATTGGAAACCATAAACATAACAAAGACATAAATATGTAAGACTCTTCTGCAGCTTAACCATCAAGTCTAGCAGTGTTTCCCTTGATTTGACGTTTTCAGACATAGCTGATATGATATCTTCAGGTCTTGTTGTCTGACTTTAAATTTGAGTATGTTTTTGATAAGGCTTACCACTCTAACTGATATGAAAATCTCTACGTTATTTTGATTTTGCCTTTTCTTGTCATTATATTAAAACAAAAGAAATAAGCTGAAATAGTCAATTTTAATTTAACTAAGAATTGACACTTCCTTAAACGCTGAGAATAATGTTACATTTTGTTGATATGGTCTAATGTTACAAAATGAATCCCAGAAGAAAGACTAAAAAGTAGCATGAAAAATGCAAGTACCACCTTATAATGTAATAATATTACATAATCATTTTAGGAAACAGATTATTTACGATCAGTTCATGTGAATGCTATAAAAAACATCTTTAGTTGTAGCCTTATTACAATATTTATAAACTTATTTGCTATATTTATTATGCTCATTTTTTCCTTAATGTAAATAAACAAAGTGATACTAATATTTTTGCAGTCGAAGAAGCAGGCGGAAAAGCGCTACCTTGTATCGTTGATATAAGAGACGAATCGCAAGTAATATCAGCGGTTGAAAGTGCTGTTAAAAAATTTAATGGTATTGATATTCTTATTAATAATGCAAGTGCCATTTCTCTAACAGGCACAGCATTTACAGATATGAAAAAGTATGATCTTATGAATAACATTAATGCCAGAGGAACTTTTCTTGTGTACGTATGACTTCTATTTATCATCAAACTTTGTGTTGCTATTATTTGACTTGGTATAAATTGTAAACTGGACAAGCTGTAACTGATAATTCTTTCTGCAGATCCAAAACATGTTTGCCTTATTTAAAGAAAAGTTCAAACCCTCATATAGTAAATATAAGCCCACCATTGAGTATGAATCCAATATGGTTCAAAAATCATGTTGCTTACACCATATCTAAATATGGTATGTCGATGTGTGCTCTTGGTATGGCAGAAGAATTTAAAGAAGATGGTATTGCTGTTAATGCTGTCTGGCCAAAAACTGGTGAGCTATTGATTAATTTTGAGATATTAAAGTATATTTATATACGCTACACGCCGCCATGAATGTGTCAATGTTCACATTGTGATAAAACAGCATTAATTTTTGTTGTATGTATCCATTAAAAAAAAAAAATTTTATTTTAGCTATACATACTGCTGCTATTGAAATGTTAACCGGTCCCGATTCGAGCAATCATAGCCGAAAACCTGAGATTATGGGAGATGCTGTCTATGCCCTAATTTGTAAAAACAGTAGGTCCATTACTGGTCAATTTTTAATCGATGAAGATATTTTAAGGAATGAAGGGATTACTGATTTTACCGATTACGCATGTAATCCAGGTGCGTTGATTATTCAGAGTGATTAAAGATTTATTATACCTAAATTGTATTCAATAAATATATCAATTTTTTATATAACATTTCTGTTTTAGCCAATAAGGATAACTTAATGCTTGATTTCTTCTTGGAAAGTAATGTGTCATCATCATCCTTGCAAAGCGAGCTGGAAAAGAAGTTTGGTGGGAAACGTAATGAAAATATACAAAATTCTGATAAAACGGAAGACTTTGGAAGTGGAAAGATTGCACAAATATTTAATACAATAAATTCGAGTTTAAGTGTCGAACTTGTTAATAAAACCGGAGCAATATATCAATTCAATGTTCAAGGTAAACACATTTGGTAACATGTAACAGTATATAATGTAGGTTTATCGACGGGGAGAAATAATCGAGCCATTTAAAATATATAAAGTAAAGTGTACTTAAAAATAATGTAAATATCTTGAAAGGCCCCACGGAACCGATTGGTTTTTTCTTGGCGACTGTTTCGTTGATCGCCGTTCGTGCTTATATTTTCTCACATGTCAATGCCTTATAAAAAAATCCGACAAATCCAGAAATTTCCAACGGCCGATTCAAATCTGGAAATTTTCAGCTTCCCCATATACCATATTTCGGACATCTTCCCTACCGAAGTCCAATTCTTTTGACTTATTGATATACTTACACTAATATGTTTTTAACAATCTCAACAAATGTTCATTTATAGGAGATGAAGCTGGTACATGGTTTTTGGATCTTAAAAATGATAAAGGCTTAGTTGGCAAAGGAACCTCAAAACATCCAGCCGATACAACATTAACAATGGATTCCCAAAATTTCTTTGCAATGTTTTCCGGTAAGTAACGCAGTTAATGTAAAGTGTTCAACATATGACAGGGAAGACTCTGACAGTATAGTTGTAATTAATATACACGTGTGTATTTACCTGTATTTAGGTCAACTGAAGCCAACAGCAGCATTTATGTCAGGAAAGCTGAAAGTTTCTGGTAATTTACAAAAAGCAATGAAATTAGAAAAATTAATGGTTCATTTAAAGGCAAAACTATAAAGTTAAAAGTATTTTTGTATTGTTGCAATATGAACGTTTAAATAATCAGAAACGTTACAACTGTAAATTACTTTTCATTAAAATGAAGAAACTTGTTATATGCATTTTTATGAGAACAAACGACAGCGTATGTGAAATCTATATTTCTAAAAAAAAAAGAGCAAAATAGTAAATATATAAATGTACATTATATTTTCTCAGTAAAAGTATATATATAGGCGTTCTTTTGTTATGCAGGGAAAATGATATTTATAAATAAATTTTTATAAACATGTTTACGTACATACATACACTCTTTTATAACTCACAAAATTTTATACCTTTTTATAACAAATATATACAAGTAATCATACAGTATTGTGTCGTCATTTTACATTTATATATTATGGCGTTAGCTTCATTTTTCCTGAAATGACATTTCTTAGAGGATACTACCTGCTAAACATTTTGCTTGTTCATAAACTCCGAAAAAGATGAAGCCTCCTATGGTTATCCATATTACTCTAGGACCAACACCCGCAAAAAGTCTAGAAAATTCATACGAGAGAAAGAATCAGTATGATATTACTCAAAAATTGTCATAATTAAAAATATGCAAGAGAAAACAGAGAAGAGTATTAAAAAAAACTATAGTAACAAATAAGAAACATTACCCAGAAGCACCTTTTTCTTTACATACATCTTTTAATACATTAAGCATTTTTAATTCCGCAGAATGTGTTCCTTTACTTGAAAGCATTATTCTTGTTTTTATAACATCTAATGGAGTAGTAGCCGCCGCCGAAATTCCTCCTGAAAAAAGGAAGTTCATTTATATGTGAAAATTGATTAAACATAGTATTGTAAAAATAGTGACCTGCTATTGCTCCACATGTAGCACTCTCTGCTGGGCGAATCTCTCTGTTAACTTTTGAAGCCCACAACGCCTTAAAATATTCCCATAATGGGAACTGTAATAAACTAAAAGGCATATCCCTTGACACAGTGCTCCAGTAACCACGATATAACAATTTCAAACTTATACCATTCTTGTCTAATAATAGGACCTGTTTTCGTTGTTTAATAACTTCTACCGGTACCCTTATTAAACACGCTACCTTTAAGCATGGGAAATGTTGAAAAAAAATATAGAGTACAATCAGTTAGTCACATTTACTGTTTTGAATTTCATAAAAATGTTACCATTTCTGCTAAGGATGCTGCACTCATATGAAGCAAGGATTGATATTTTACAAAAGTTTGTAATTCCATTGCACTTTTAATACCATCGTACGTTACAAAAAACAAGGAAGCTAAAATAAAATACAAACAAAAAATTACGAATTTAGTCAAATATATATGGCTTTTTAAAATTTTTCAAGAATTAATGTCCTCTTCCACAATATACTATCCTTACTTTGATAATAACAACTTAATAATAACTTGTTTACCAGTTGGTGCAGAACCAAGAAATGCTGGTACAATTCCTTTATAAAGACCGGAGAATCCCCCTACTTTAAAAAATCCTTGTTTACTTTGCAATCGTGTTTTTAATGTATCTAATGGAAATAACACTATGTCAACAAAAGTGCCTGCACATCCACCTGCCTAGCAAAAAGTATTTTACATAATAATTGGTTGAAATTAATAATTGTATTCATTTTAATATATATAGTACTTACAATTAACGAAGTAAGGAAAAAATGCTTTGAATCTCTTGCAGTCCACTCCTTATTTGTTGCCATTTAGTACTGATGTATGATTGAATTAAGTAAAACGAAATAACTAGACAATTAAATGTCTGTTCATAATACGTTTAATCCGTTCACCATACCCAACAATTGTATGATGTTGAATATTTTCTTCGTATTCTTATAACAGGTTGCGGATTACAAATTTAAATAAATTTCCGAATGAAGATGTTACTGATGACACCTATCGATACTCCGTGTATCTATGAATACACGATATACATTCAAAACTGTATTTGTTACTTGAACAGCACTGTTTTGGAATCAATGTACATTCTTGTCAACAAAATTTGATTGTTAAGTATTTCGATACGGCTTCGAAGAAACTTCTGAGGTTAGGATATCAACTCACGTGGTTGACATTTAAATGCGAGCGTGCCGAGTGGGAAAGTAAGATATGGTAAGATAAGAGTATGTGTTGGAGTGTACATCGTTATTCATGAATAATCACTTACGAGGGAACATACCGAACCCATACACGCCGATTTTGATGAAAATTATGTGGTAGATAGATCTCCAAGAAATATTTGACACGTATTTTTTTATATCTGCTGTCGTCCACATTGAAGGGGTGACATTAGCCCTCAAAGTTTGGGGTTGAAAACAGTTTTTTTGAAATATCTCTGCAATTAAAGGGCGTAGGCAAAAATTTTTTTTTTCAAATTGTGCGTCTCGAAATTACGAATCCATCGATATATATAATAATTGCAAAAAATTGTTTGTTTAAACAATATACTAGAATTTCGAAATTTTTGTTAACGTTTCGTTAGTTTTCGTACTAAATGTTGTTCGTTTCTCGTGCAAATTTGCATGTATAAAGTATAGACAAAATTAGTGAACACGTGTTTTTGGAATTTTTTGTTTTCTAACATTTAACTATAATTATATAAGTTTAAATTCCGCCCGTTTCGTACAATGTATATGAATATTGTTCGCCATGAGTACGAAGGCTTTGTTCTGTACTTTTGGATTAGTGGACATTTGCAGAATGTGGTTATTTGCATTAATGTAAAAATGATATCTTTGCGGGTGGCGTTTCTATCGGTAGGACAACCTTCGCGGACGGATACATAACAAAAGAAGCATACGAATTAGTTTCATTGTCCGAAGTGTGTAATTTACTATTTCAAAAATCTAATCACCTTGGTATGGTATACAGGCTTCGAACGTCGACCAAGAGCTCATACAGCCAGTAAGAAAAACGCATGTGTTTATGGCCTTACCTTTAACAGGGCCCATGGAAGAACTAATAGCCTTCCGTAGGTAATTGACGTTTTCCTCGTCTGCGAAAACTTATTTCTTTGTTAATGTCGGGGTTTATAACTCTATTGTTTTGCGTAAATTTTGTAATATAAAATCCCATAATGTAAAAAAGATTTTATTAGAAAGAGATGCTTTCCTTGGGTTACTACAATACGAGGCGGGCGGAAATTAAACGTTACATAATTATCGTTAAATGATAGAAAATAAAAAATTCCAAAAACACGTATTCACTAATTTTGTCTATACTTTTCACATATAAATTGACACGAGAAAAGAACAACATTTAGTACGAAAAACTAACGAAAAGTTAACAAAAACTTCGAAATTTTAGTATATTGTTTAAACAAACAATTTTTTGCAATTATTATATATATCGATGGATTCGTAATTTCGAGACGCACAATTTGAAAAAAAATTTTTTGCCTACGCCCTTTAAGGTAGTTGCTTCACGCAGGTACCGTCGCTAGATCGGGTTCATCGCCCCATAGAAATAAAATTAGTATTTTCTACGGGATGCATTAGGAAGTTGTTCCAAAATATAAAATATTTCATTTTAGAGTTTTTGATATTAAAATAAAACTAAAATCCAAAATTAATCATAATGCAACTTTAAAAAAATTTTTAAATCTGCACTTTAGTTATGCTACGTTATTGAAACACACATTGTGCTTATTCCGTATATGTACACACGTACACAACCATCCATTTATTTGTGACGAGGACTTGGCACCTTCGCATTTTAGTTATCTGTTTAACCTGTACATATGTATACTGTCATATGGTATCTATAGTAATATCCCCTCCTCTCTAATAGTTATGAAACGAAGACTTTAATTTTCCATATTTATGAAAAACTGATAACAGCATGTTTTTTTTTCTAAATGATTCAGAATATATTATTCTATTACACTGTAGTTTTTCATTTCGACGTTGTTTATTTTCGCCACAATAAAAATTAATATGTACTACTTTCCCACGCTTTTCCAATGCAGTGTGTACAAAAGTATCATTTTTAATTGCAATTATTTAGCGTATAACGTGGTGAACGGTCATCAAATTTCACTATCATATGTATTACATATCTATTTATATATAGTTCAAGTTTGAACCCTGGTGGAAATATATCTACAACTTTTTATGCGACTCGACAACAAATTAGTAATTTGAAATTACAATCTTCTACAACATTTTGCGTGGTTGTAGAAAATTGTAGCTCGTTACTACAATATTCTACGACATTCAACGTCTCACTAAACTTACTCGATTCTCTTATGTAATAAATTGTAATAAGTTGTATAGCACTACAAATTTTTACAACAAATTACAACTTGCTACTCTAATTGTAAGACAGATGGAACTTGAAAGAATGATCTCTATTAAAACACGGCACGCGTAGTTTGTTGTAGTATTTTATAGAATACTACAAAATTCTACAACTTTTAATGTCCTATCTAAAAATTTAGAAAATAGCCTTCAAAAGTCTAGCGCGTAGTTTGGTGTAGTATTTTATAGAATACTACAAAATCCTACTACATTCTAAAAGTTTTTATGTCTTATCTACAAATTTTTGGAAATATCTTTTAAGAGCTAGCGCAGCGCGTTGTTTGTTGTAGTATCTTATAGAATACTACAATATTCTACAACTTTCCATGTCATATCTAAAAATTTAGAAAATAGCCTCAAGAGTTTAGCGCGTAGTATTTTTTAATACAACGTATTTCGAACCCGTATAGTATTTACAACTTTTTACAACTATTCACGAAATTCTAAAATACTGTCCCAATCCGCGTACTTGGTTGTAGCAATTTGTTGAAATTAAACACAGTGAAGATAGGGTCAAGTTGTAGAAAATTGTTCAATGTTGTAGCAATATATTGTAGAGAATTGTAGTTCGTTGTAGATATATTTCCACCAGGGAACAACTTCTTGTTTATTTCGAATCATGAGACAAATACCTTAATTGCGGAGATATTTCAAAAAAACTGTTTTCAACCCCAAACTTTGAGGGCTAATATCACCCCTTCAATGTGGACGACAGCAGAAATAAAAAAACACGTGTCAAATATTTCTTCGAGATCTATCTACCACATAATTTTCATCAAAATCGGCGTGTACGGGTTCGGTATGTTCCCTCGTTAGTTTGGGAAAAGAGGAAAATACATCATGACAGCAGTTTTTCGAGTTCATTGCACGTATTTGCGTATATACAGCGAATGATACGATACATATCCAAATTATCAAATTATGCAATATACATATTGCACTGATCGACATAGACGACAATGTCGTTTAGAAAAATACGTATCTCTCTTATAGTAAGAACATTTCATTTTACAGGATGTTATATGTTCAAATTAAAAAGAAAAGTAGAAGATGATAAAAATAGACACAAAACTGCGCGAATTATTGTAAAAGAGCAAAAAATATTTTAGTTGGTTACGAATCCAAATGAAACGGTGGTTTTTGGGAGAAATGGCCATAGTTGGACCAACACCAACAAGAGCAAAAGTATTTTACAGTATGAACTTACTGTCAGTAAGTTACTGAACTTGTCCAAACTTAATTTTCATTAAACATTGCTTTTAGTATTACTTGAATAAGAACTATTGTATATTGTTGCTAAATGAATATTCAGCCTGGATTAATTCTTGTAAATTAGAAAATAAATAGTGCAGTGAGAGAATTTGAAGTGGAAAAAAGTTATATGAATTGAAGTATTACAGTGGACTACAGCCTAACATAACAGAGAATGTGTAAATTTGTAAAACCTTATAATTTTTTGTGGAAGTACAATCAAATAAACTAACATTTTGTTCATAGAGAAATTATACTTTATAGATGAATTGTTTAAGTCACGACATTATTCATATTATTAATACTTGATGGATATTGTTTATTAACTGTTTATAGATTGTAAAGATATAATAAATTATGAAAAACCTTAATATCACAAAAGTAGTCAATCCTATTTATGCAAAAATCAGAATTTCATTTTGCTTTATAGGTTCTGATATGTCATGTAAGCCCAATTGTGAGTTTCATTTTTCATAAACACACTTTATCTGTTCATATTTATGACACTTGTCATAAATTCATTAAAGTAAAAATCATAAAATCTTTTGTGAGATGATATAAGTCTGTTTAGCTTATACCATTTTGTATGGTATTCAATCCTTTGGCTCTAGCTAGATAAGATGGTAGTGAAGAATATCATACACATTTTTGAAAATCCAAGAAATTTTCACAGTATTAATTATATAGTTGAAGCAAATTTGATAGGATTTATAAAAGAGTACAATACAATCTGTAACCAGTATACAATATAGTCTGTAACCATTAAATCTTTAATACAAAATCATACTGTTCTGTTATAATACACTGTTGGCAATATATGTGTATAATAAACTTAAATTTATAAGTTAACAAACCATGGGCAGACCAATTTATATGGTTCAAATAAATCTGATGAACGAAACATTGGCAGTTTTTTTAAAATCATTATTTTTTTTATATCAGTGGAAAGAAATCTTGCATTTGTCCAAAGTGTGTGACTATAATTTATTATGAAATAACAGTAGTTACATGATGACATTTAATATGGTACTATTTGTATATTTTAGAAACTTTTTAATCAAATTTACAGAGAAAATAAAAATATTTATGTGTTTACAATATATAGATAGCATTTGAAAGTTATTTATTTTGTATAATTATACATAGAACTACTATCAGAAACTGTGCAAGAGCCAGCCAATTTTGAAGGCTTGGAATGTGGCATACGAAAACCTTCCAACATATGTCGTTTATTCATATCGAAATATTTTGCAGGTGTTACTTTGTTTGGCTGATATGATCCAGAGTGGGAAAAGTGTGAGCTTGGAATGTATCTATAGAGAAAAGTTATTTCTTACATAAACTGTTGCTAGCTACCATAACGTGTTTGTATAATGATACTAAGAGAAGAGTTAATTCATTTTACATAATAATGCTGTGTACCTAACCCTTTCCTGTGGAATAGAATTTAATGGTGTAGATACATTGCTGGAAGAACTAACTGTACAATTTTGCATTTTGAAAGACATTATTGTTTTTTTTAGTTTTTCATTTTCTGCTTTCACCGTATAATATTTATCAGTCAATAATTTCATTTGTTTAGCAGTATTGTAGTATTGAAATTTTACTGTTTCATATTTTCTGTCCTTAAAAGTAGATAAATAGTTGTTATAAACATGAAGAATTTTTATATGGCAATGATAATCCAGATAAGATAAAAAAACCAGTAGTTACGGGAATTATTAAAGTACGTATGGTATGATCAACATACAATTTCAAGAAAACGTTTCATCACGATTTCCATTTGATTATTTTGGAACCCGTGCACTTTTTGTAGAGATGCCAGAGATTCTTTTAATGGAGTAAAAAAGCTTACTACTTTAGACAATGATGGTTCTTGTAACTCTACCGAAAGTACATCTGTTTGCTGACATTGTAGACATTTTTTTTCCGCTATGAGAAAATAATATTTATATGATATTTAAAGTTTTATTGTATTTGAGAAGAAAGTATTATTTTTTACTCTACAACATTATTGAATATGATTACAGTTTGTGTTTTATTATAGATTTATTCTTTGATATATCAATGTGCTGCACATTTAACATTGTCATATTTATAAATTAATTTCCTGCAACATTAACTGTATGCAATGTATATAAAACAAAACATTCAGACATAATAACAATAATTTAGCTTCTGTACAACTTTTTAAGTATACAAAATTTCAATTAATACCACCTTGCTGTATACATCCATGGCAATATATATGACCGCATTGAGTTAAATGAAATGGTTTTTTTCCTCTATGCAAAGTGGCAAAACATTTGTTGCAAACCAAAATCTCCATAATTGATATCTATTGAAAATTAATATAACAATCAAAGACTTGATAAATAAATAGAAAGTATTGATAAATAAATACAATTGTTTGTTAGCTAATGCATTCATGTTTCAACAGTTTTGAAAAGTATTACTTATAACGGTATGAAAAAAAGTAGAAATTTGTACAGTTGAAAGAAAATATTAGTGGGACTAATGCTCCGTACAATTATACGACGTTATAAGGTTAGATTTAAACACGAATTGTCACTATGTCACTTCTTATGTCATAGCAGTTCTGTTTCTTTGTTGTTGTATGTATTATTTTCGGGCAAGTTTTCAATTGAAAATAAATTTCGCATTATATTTAGTGGTTTAAGTTAAAAAAGAATTACTGGCTATACATACTAACTCTTCAGGTTTGCAGATTGCTTCCAAATTACAAAACTTATTTAGAGGAAGAAGTAGTTTTTAGATTTACAATTTCTCTTATAAAGTACAGCAATGTATGTTAATTATAAAGTAATTAATTACTATTTTAAATATTTTGAGGATATCAAAAAGTGCAAAATGAAATGCTCACTACTCAGTACGTTAAATAATACGAACGTTTGAAAGGTTTGAAAGCATCGAAGTTTCGCTCTGATCGACTAGTATGGCGTTAGCTGTACTTTCCATTTTGTTCATTGTGATGGTAAAATGGATTTAGTATTATACCATAATATTCATTATTATTAGTTAAAAAAAAGATTGTTTGCTGTTGCAATAAGACCTGATGTTTACGAGAAAGATTTGCTTTATTCTTTAAATATGTGATATATTGCCGTAATTTATCATCTAAACAGTTCATAATATAATAACAGATCATTTTCGAACGGTAATAAATAAAATTACGGCAATATATCACATATTTAAAGAATAAAGCAAATCTTTCTCGTAAACATTAGCTAGTCCGTTTATTTGATCGTCAATTCTGGTGGCGACATTCGTATCTAACCGCTCGAGCGCGCTCGCGCCGAATGGATATGATACGCACCCTTCTCCTTCGCTGGATTGATTTCCTCCCTCCAGTATTTGTGACAACAACAACAATTGTGTTTAATTAATATTTGTATTAATAATTTTCAAGCGACAACTGTCACTTGTCGTCTCGTGTCCTCTTCGAAGTCAGAGATATTTGATTAGTGTAATATATTTATAAGCAATATTAATTTTAACCTCTTGGACACAACGGACCACTGTTCTGTTATACGGAAATAAATGCGCGTTCGAGACGAAGCGAAAGTTTGTCGTTCTTTAATGCCCGGGTCTGGTCGCCAGATTTGATATTATCTGCCAATATTCGGCGATCATCAGACGCCAAGGTGGCAAGAACTCCGGCCCTTCAAGAATTAGGCAGCCTTCGTTTTGAATTAACATTTTCGTTAATCCGTTGCGCTTTGTCAACGGGTGGTAAATAGGGTCTTCGGTCCGAACTGCCACATCAACTGCCGCTGACTCGCGATGACAAATCGGTCCTAAATCGTGCCCTCGCAGGGGGTGAGATTCGACCTTCATGGGGCCCTTCTCGTCGAAGGTCACTCCTTTCGGAGGAAAGTGCAGATCCTTAGAACCTATTCTTTTTTTCGCTCTGCCGCACGATAAGCTCGCTATATAATATAAGATAAGAATTCTTATTTGAAAAATCAGTGCTACCGACAGCTACCAACTACAGCAGTAGCGCCTCTTTGTTTAAATAATTTTCACTAAAATATATTTTATGCAAATATGTATCTTATCTTTTCAGTTTAAGTTTATAGTTTACAGCTACATTGTTTTTTCAAAGAAAATGTACAATTTAGCAGTAAATTATTCAATTTGGAAATAAATTATTTCATGCTACCTTCTAAATGCAATTGATTTTTTTTTAATTTACTGTATACCATTGTACGGCAGCTTAAGACGACTGTTTGGCAATAGTAGTTTATGACAGAATACGGTTTCGTAACGAGTAAACCCTATTGACTTTTACATAACGGTATTATAAGCAAACATTGAAAACATGACATATTCGTCCCAATCGGTTTGCTTGTTATTAACGTATTGTTTCAAATAATCCTTTAACGTCAAGTAGGATCTTTCTAATCCGCGATTTGCCTTGATCGGACAGGGTAGTTTTGGGAATTCCACAGAGAGTTATAAATTTTGAAAGTTCCGTTGCTATTGTTTGAGACTCGTGTTTGAGAATGGAAACGGTGTATGAATATTTGATCAAATCGTCCTCCATGGTGAATACGAATCGGTTATTTGTTATGGTTTGCGGAAAAAGGTCCAACTTTATCTATTGCGAGTCGTTTGAAAGTGTGAGAAGAGGTAGTGATTTCCATTGGATTTTTTGAAGGTTTGAAATTCGTTTTATTCGTCAGCAAAGAAGGTCACTTTTTAATGCATCTTTTTATATCCTTTCTCATATTCTTATAACTATACTGTTCTTTGATTCGTCTATAAGTACACAAATAATTTGAATGACCTACTAATTCTGAGTTGTGAGTTTCCTGCAATTTTTTCGAAATTTCTTACTGGTAATAAAAAAATATATTTTCATAATTATTTAACATTTCTACGTAAAATAAGAAACTTTGAGGTTTAAAAACTTTTTGTGTTTTCTGCGCAAAATGATTTTCTGAACTACCCCAAATGCATTAGTGCATATTATTTTAATTTCATAAAGATTTAAATATGTTTAAACAATGTCGAAAGCCGAGCAACACTCAAAATGGCCCAACTTTTACGAATACTTTCCATTTTACAAGCATACAAGAAAGTTGCAACACAGATTTTGTTTTCGACTGAAGAAATGAAAATAGTTCCTCACGATGTTTAATTTCGTCCGCTCACACGACCCACGAAGGTTCCCAAACTGAACTGAAATTCCGCGCCCGCGTTGAATAAAACAATAAAAAAGTAACAGATGTCATCATTTGTCTGCAATAACTCTTTGGATTTTCAATTGTTTATACTTCAGCTTTAAAGACACAAAATATTGTGTCTTTAAATTATAAAGTACACGTTGTCAAAACGTAAGTAACTTTTCGAAACGAAGCCGAAATGCCTTTCCCGCGCGGAATAATTTCGGGCAAAGGGAGGTCTCCACAAAGGACTCAGCAATAACAAGAATAGCAAGGAGTCGTCACAGGGAGTCGACGCCTTGCACTTGTCGAGGGAAGATTATGAGTGACAACGCTAAGGAGAATTATTAATATTTGTATTTTTGGCTCAGGACGAGATTATTGTATATTGTATTTAACGTTATATTTATAACCGCCCATTAATTGTATAAAAAGAGAAATCCGTGTTTTACATTCGATTAGGTGGGTTCTAAGATTTTGCAGAGAGTAAACAAACATCTTTATATTTTAATTTGTCAAAACGAAATGGTTTTGAAATACAGAGATATGTGTGTTCGGTATTATTATCGTTAATGAAAGAAGCGTTTCTCTTAATGAAACTCGTCCGTCTCTTTAAAACTAGAACTATTGATATTGAATTCATTATATTTCAATATATCAAATAAGTACTGTAGAAAAAAGGCGAATTAAGAAGTGGAAAAGACGATGGATTCGACCATCTGTGTTTTGTAAGATCAACGTAGAATATCTACTCTTTGACTTACCTATAAACTTAGAGAATTTTTGGAAAAAATTGTGGACCTGTCATTTTGACTTGCTTGGTAGTTCTAGTGTTAAGCTTAAACATGTCCTGTCTGTCTTGTAGGTTTTCGAAATATAAATTATTTTTGTCTGAAGCCTTTCAATAAAATTCATTTATTAAAACAGTACTGACTTATAATTACGATATTCAGATTAAATTTGAACACAATATTGTAAACGATGATCGAGCTATCGCTTCGCTTGCCATATGTAAATTGTATATATAAATATAAGACACAGAGTGATTTAAAGTTTAATATAAGAATAAGTTGAAACTTACAAACTACGATTAATGATTTTTTTTGTACCTGTTTTTTTCTCCACGTAAAAGAGGACTTTATTGAAAAAATATTTGATCTATATTTATTCCTAAATTATATCAGTGATATCGTCAGTCATTTTTTTTCTCTACAGCACGCTAATAAAATTATTTTTAAGTAACTTCAGTGGATGATATGAGCAAAAGTTTTGTCCCAGCAAAATTGACTGCACTAAGTTATCCACCCGACATTTATATAATACATAATAACACGTTTCACAGAATTCATATAAAAGACTGACAAATCTTATTATTAATTTAAAGGCGCAACTTTTGTATAAAATGTCATTTACAGCCATTTCGAAATATGTCCATTTTACTTCTTAATTAATCGTAATGAATATTCATTATCATAGTTCCTTACAACGAGTTAATGTTATCTGCCACCCTCGTAACCTGGATAAAGTAATAATAATGCAGATGAGAGTGGTTTATTAATTTCCATCTTATAGTTCTTCTCTAACGAATGACGACACGATGGACAGTACTGTACACCGGATGAGAAGCTACGTTTTAAACAAGTGAAACAAATATTATGCGCACAAGGAATCGTAACAGGATTATAAACGAGTTCCAAGCAACACGGACATGTGAATCTTTCTGAAACACGTTGTAAAAAGGTAGATTTTCCATCTGATAAAACGGTACGACACTCGTCCCATAATTTTGTATTAACACGATCCTCATCGATGAAATTAAGCAATTCACTTTGTAGTTCGTAAACCTCGCGTTTTTGTTTTTTCTTAGGTGGCTCTTCTGCTTTAGAAGTCGAATGTTCTTCTTTGCTAGACATATTTCGTTTTTTGTTTGTCTTATTCTTTGCCATTGCTTCCAAGTATCCATCGGGATACATTGGCTTTAAGCCAAGAGCGGTTATTCTTGCTTTACCTTCCTTCGTCCATGGTGCAGGAGCAGGATCGTCCCTTCTTAATAAATATCTCCATACACGGAAACCGCTTTTACCTTTACCTGGATAATACTTGACTACTTTATAAATACCGTCATACCGGTTGCCTTCCTGCGGTGCATATTTACTGTGTTTTGCCAGCTTAAAATTTCTCACTACTCTCACGGGAATACCACCCTTCCAATCTTCAGCAGTAGCACCGTCTTTTGCATTGAGTTTGGCATTACAATTTGCAGCTAAAGCTTTATTCATTCTTGTCAATGTTTGATCGCAACTTTGTTCAGCCGTTCTCTTGTTTCCTGACAAGTCCCTTCCACCAGATCCAGTATACATGAATTCATCACCATTGTCAATATCATCCTCATAACCACCAGATAAAACGATAGAATATGCGCAATCTGTTTCTCTTCCATGTATTCCAGCAACATGTGGCCTATGTACTCCAACTTCAGACACCTGAACTCTGTACATCCAACACATTCCAACTTCTACTCCTGGAATGGGTCCACGATGATTTGGTGGGACGATACTGCATTCTTTTGTTCTTCCAACACAAGCCATTCCTTTACCCCAGTCTCTCCTATTGTTTCCATTATCATTTGTTTTTTTTTTGGACTGTTTCAGTTTGTCACCTGCCTTCACGATTTCATTTTCATCGTTTTTACATTCGGGACAATACCAATAATCTTCCTTTGGAATAGAAGTAAGTGGTGGATCCAAACATCCTAAGTGAAATGCAAAATTACATTCGTCGCAAAGTAAAAGATTGTGCTCATCTTCCTTCCCAGCACAGATTCTACAACCACATTCTTTACACTTCTTAAGAGGATTATCCATACACGAAGTACAGTTAGCTTGTATACGTCTACGTTTACCATTACTGATCATGTGTTGCTCATCTTCAGCATTTCTATTTTGTAAGAGCTTTGACTTCTCTATCATAAAAATGTCGGCTCCTGGATTTACCTTACGATTTTCAAGACGTTGATCTTTTCCAATGTGTAGGGTTCCAATAAGTTCATGTATTCTTCTTCTTTTATCTATTTTCGATATTGTAAAATCATACCATAATCCAGTCTCTTTAGGGTCATCAACATTATGATTAATCATTACAGTTTGACCTATCTTTAAGTCGTCAAATTTTATAATACGTCTTGCACGAGGTCTTACAGATGTTTCAGGTACAGTAAAAGGTGGTGCTTTGTTATCAAATTCCCACTGCATTTGAAAAACAAGCTTCTCTTCTTTCTTATAGATCTTTAATATTACTGCTTCAAACCAAGCTCCATATGTTGGATCCAGACAATCAACAGCATCTCCAACCTTATAATATAAACTCTCTGTCTCTATCAACTTTTCATCATTTTCTGAATTTGTATCACTAGTAGTACTACAACTACTACTACTAGTACTCTTACTATTACTGGAAGTAGCTTCAATCTTTTCATCATCAACTTTTATTCTTACCATTAATTGTATAACGTCATTTAAGTTAACATTATAGTCATAGAGCTTATAGCCATTTTCTAGTTGTTTTCCACGAAAAAATAATCTTTGTAAATCTGCTTCTATATGCAACTCATTTTCAATTTCACGCTTTAAGTCTTCCACTTCTGTAAGCTTGGAGATAGTCAATATTATCTGCTGTTTACCATCCATTGACCTCACTTTTACATACATTTTGATATATCCTTTGATTCAGAAAAGTAGAATGGATTAAAAGCTCTCGATCTTATAGCTTTAATATATTGAGATGTAGACAGAAAATTACAAATTTCATTTATAAGTATTAACAAGACGTAATATGTACAGGTGAGACAGTTCTTAACCTCTTAGGCACAATGCACCACTATAGCGGCTTTCACGGACGGTAACTTCCTGAACGACGCGCCACTATAGTGGCTTTCACGGATGTCATCCTTCTGAACGACGCGCCATTATAGTGGCTCACTCGCTCACCGTTTGAATTAAAGTTAAAGTAAATATGTGAATCCTATCTTTAAGAAAAATTAAAATTTGATCATCAAAAACTTTATTTCAATGTACTCGCGTAGAGAACAGTCTGTCACACATTGCAGTGCTGTATCATTTACACGTTATTCGCGAGAAACTGCCGTACAGAGAAATAACCCTGCGCAAAATTCGTCCATGCCTAAGAGATTAAAAATGTATTAGAGGCACCGAAAGAGGATGTCATTTTTTAAATAAAAGATATGAATACTTATAAGAATTTTATTTATAAATAATAATCTAAAATATAATCTTTCTCCAGCGATCTGGCAGAGTGTTAATACTTCTTTCATAAAATTTATTAAAAACTTTTTGTCTTTTCACCGCAATAGCTATTTAACCTTTCTCTGCGAAAAATGATTTTCTGAACTACATTGAATACAACGGTGCATATTATTTTAATGTCATAATAATTTAAATATGTTTAAACAATGTTGAAAGCCGAGCAACGCTCAAAATGGCCCAATTTTTACGAATACTTTCCGTTTTAGCCTGAAAACTAACCGTAATGGAAAAAATTTAATAACAGGAGGTATGTAATAGGGCAGACATTTTTCTTGGGAAAGGCATACAAAAAAGTTGTAACACAGATTGTTTTTTTATTAAGAAATGAAAATAGGTCGGCGAGACGTTTACTTTTGCCCGCTTACAAGATCCAAGAAGGTTCTCAAACAAAACTCATCATTTGTCTGTAATGGCTCTTTGCATTTTCAATTGTTTATACCTTTAGCTTTGAATACACAAAATGGCAAAAGTGAAATAAACAGTACTCTTTGTTAAATGTCTACATACACTTCGGAACAAAACTTAAATTAGATGTTAATTGTCAGAGCGGATTAAAATGGTAATAAAAGGTTGTTCAGGAAAAGAAAAATTGTAAATATGTCCCAAATAAGTGAAGATAACAATACATAAACACAAATACCATCCGTTACGAAACATTTGTCGAAAATGTCTAGGGCATGATACGAGCGTGTAAAAGCAATGTTCGTTATTATTACCGTTAATAAAAGAAGCGTTTCCCTTAATCCAAGAGTATAATTCGTCCGGCTCTTTAAATTTTGTCGTACTAGTCTTGTAGGATTTCGAAAAGTCAATTATTTTTGCCTGAATCTTTTAAATAAAATAGTGCATTTCGAAAATGATTCAGCTTGCGACACGAAATTGATTCAATTTTCGGAATGTAGGGAGTTTTATAACAAAACTGAACGAAATCTTCGAAAGAATTGCTACTATAAACTATATTTATGATTGGAGGACGTGACAAAACATCGGCGTTTGAATTTAATTTTTCTTCTTTATAAATTGATTTTTTAGAGTATTCTTTTAACTTTAGAGATCAGTGTATTAAGCGACTTCCCGGATTTTTACAATTAAATAGACAGGTCAACAGGTTGTGCCTTGTTACGGTCTAAAATAGTTTACGCTCCAGAAAATGCTAATCAATTTGCGATAGAAAAATCTTAAAACAGAACCTTTTCCATAATTGGAGGCATACGTTGTGAGAAGAAATTTCTGGTTTGAAATCAGACACTGTAAAATCGGTTGCATGGTGAATATCTCTATATAAATTTGTTGAAAGATTGTTGCTATTCTGCTTCCCATTTGAATAGTGCATCCACTTTTAATAATATTGTTAAAGGTTTGGCTATTTTATCAAAATCTTTTATGAATTTGTGGTAATATTCGATAACTTCGAGAAATAGTTTGATATCTTTTTGATCTTTTAAAATGGGATATTTTGAGATGGCATTGACTTTCTCCGGATTGGATTGTATGCCTTTATCAGATACAACGTGCTTCAAGTAATCTACAATACTTTGCGGTGCATAAATTGTCATATATCGGGCGACAATTTGAGATTATTTGCTGCTAGACGTTCGAAAATAGCTTTGAGTTTGTGGGAATGTTCTTCCACTGGGAAGGCATAAATAACAATATCGTCGAGATATGCAAAATACGGCAAACCTTGCAAACCTGACTTTATTCGGCTATTCATTTGTCGTTGAAAAATTGCGGGCGCTTTTTTCAGACCGAAGGGTGTTTTCGTTAATTTATAGGGACCGCTGGGGTCGATGAAACTGTTTTTGCTTGACTTGTACCCTTATCAGTGTAATGGCGAATAAGACTACCCGTCCTTCTGGCTTCACCACTTTTATTTTCAATCGAAGTAATCGCGAGAATAAGAGAAGAATGAGCACTTGGCGTTGAGATTAATATTGAACTTGTAGGATTTGGAATTAGAATTAAAGTGAAGAAATGAACTAATCGTAAGTCACGAGAACTTGGATACCATGTAGCTGTAAATTTATTAGAGTAAAGCCAGTATATAAATAAAGAACATCCTGTATTTGTCGATAATTATATATTATAATTATATATAATAATTATAAATAATTATAATTATTTTAGTGGTATTGCTTTGGCCAAATATTTACATTGCAAAAAAAAAATAAGTACATATACATAACGGCAACGGGATTATAGAGCAAAAGTATCTGTGTTATTGAATAAACTTAGACCTGGTTTGGGTATGGAAGTGTTAATCATGTTCTATGCAAAAGTATAATAACTTGCAGGTTTGTAAAAGTGTATATTAACTGGCAAGTGAAACGAAATTTCTTGAAAGTTCTATGGCTATTTCTGTGAATATATGACTTCATGTATGTATTGTGTGTCTTTGTAATGTAGTTTTTAGTTGTTCTTGGCAGCAGTGTTGGCTGACCGTGACTTCGGCAAGAAAAATTGAAGAATAAAATAGCTGATGTTAATCGTATGTATGAATGAATATACGTATGTATATATGTTTCGCTCACACGCAAATTAAATAAATAAAAAAGAAGTAGATATTACTACCTTTTCAAAGGTAAAAGTAACAGTAATCTATTTAATTATTTTCCCATAAATATTTTTCCAACTCGATCTTTCAATCGATCTTTTATTAGTTATTACGCAATTTTATGTACAATAAATTACAATCCCGTAGTAAGATATGTAGGTCAATTAAATCTCTATAAAAAATGTGATGATCCTTAAAGAACTTAAGACAACAAATCACATTAATTTCTTGTCTGCCCCCTTCATTCTGTAGAAACATTGAATTACATTCAAACATAGTTTTAATTCCACCTTGCCGAAGCAATAGTAAATAGCTAGTTTGCCGATTTATCGATAATATTGGCAGCGACACAGAATGGTACGGGGAATCTTGGATCCCCACGATTTCGGGCTGAAAAAAAGCAGATAAGTTAAGTTAGCGCCGAACTAGAAGCAATCATAATGAATTATATCTCAAAAATTTGCTCTAGCGGTAGCAAATATTAAAAAAAAGTTATTAAACAATTTCGTAACAAACACTAAGTTGACGATTTCGAAGTTATCCGAGTACGAACGGGATCTTTTCTGGGCTCAACAAATTGCGATCAATTTGCTCATTACTGCCCCACCTTTTTATTCGCGTTTTATTAACGTTTCTTGAATTAAGATTTCGAAATTCGGAACTGTTATTTCCGATTTGGATTGAGAATCGCTTTTACTTGTGTTAGTTTCATCTATGAAAACTCATGTAACTCATGTATGAAAACTCAAAAAACGTTAATAAAACGCAAATAAAAAGGTGGGGCAGTGATGAGCAAATTAATCGCAATCTTTTGAGCCCAGAAAGGATCTCGTTCGTACTCGGATAACTTAGATATCGTCAAATTAGTGTTTGTTACGAAATTGTTTAATAACTTTTTTTTAATAATCGGCGCCGAGTGAGCAATTTTATATTCTTGATGAGCAAATTGCGAGCAATTTTTTGAGATATAATTCATTAAGATTGCTTCTAGTCCGGCGCTAACTTAACCCATCTTAGTTTGTCTCCATCTCTCTTTTTGCATCGGTACCGCCTTCTCGATAAACTGACAGACGGATAATAGCATCGACAATACCGACACAGCACAAACGGTCACATATATAGGACAATTACTTTCAATTAGGAGTGTAATGTTAACTTTTCAATTACATACTTAAAAGAAATATTTTAATTGCTACTTCACATATATATCATTTTTATTTGTTAACCACGACTTCTGGGTATATGTGATTAACCACTTAAACTAGTGTACGGATGTCTTTAAATGAAGACTAACTTTTTTTGTAAAGCGGTATATTCGTGACAACTTATTTCATCTTACGAAGACAATAAAATAGCAAATAGCTTAAAGCGTAGTCTTACATTTTACATAATGAGATACGAAAACAGAAGTACTACAAGAAACTATTTTTGATAATAAGAGAGCCTTAAATAGAATTTATGCTATCTTATATCTGATCTATTATTGTTTAGTGCACTGTAAAATGGTAATTTATCAATGTATACAAATTTTACAGAAATCCATACTACGGTATAATGCGGCCTTTAACTTGTTCTAATCTGTTTTAAACGTAGGAAACAGGATGTCACTAGACATGACTGTGCACCTGGTATATGATTATGTTTTTACACAGACTTCTACTGTACATCTAGCTGAAAGAAAGTAACAATGTTACTCTTTGTACCAGCGATATATTCCAAATATTAAAATCAGTAGATCATTTCACGAGATAGTAAAGACAATATAGTAATATGTTAAATCAGGTGGGCAAGAAAAGTAAGCGACTTGAACAGATATTTCCGCTAACACTACATGTACTGTCATTTTTACAAAATCTTAATAAATTATTGTTAATAACCGATAAAAAATGTGGATTCTCATAAATGTACGAAATATTTCGTAATATTTAAGATGTTATCTTAATTAATTCATTTTCCTACTTCTGTATTCTTAGTAATTTTATGCGATTCTGTTTTTATGAAATATTGTAATTCAACATAAAATAAAGTTAATTTGTGAACAATTATGTTACATATTCTGTTTTTTATTACAGTAACATTTGTTTCTGTTCGAGGAAATGTCCAAAAAAAAGGTTTTGACAAATGATACTGCTTTGTTTAAAAGTAATCGATATAACGATATATGTATATAAATCAATTATACAATATGTATAACAATTTATGTTGTACTGAAATTTACTTAACATCGTATAATTTATTTTAGTATAAATGATTCTTAATAAAATCGGTATTAACGATTGCAAAAGAAGAAAATGAAAGTCACGAACATACCTATATATTAGGATCGTGAAAAGTAATGTTGTTTGTTTACATTAAATTTACACAAATAAATTTACATGTTTTTATCTTCATTGAATGGTGTAATCATCTTCTTTATCAACAACCCTTTTCTCCATCTAGTGTGCAAATTTTCAATGCCGCATTGATAAAAATCAATTAATTTTTGAAAATTAATTTGGAGAAACGTTACTTTTTGGTCCCCCTAATACATTGAAAAACTACAGTCGGACACAAAAATATTACGACACCACTATAATTTTGATTATTGCAGTCCGTACTTCAGAAATGTAAACAACGAGAACAAAAAGAGGTTTCACTTATGTCACTATGCAGTATGTAGTTTACAAAAACATAAGAAACATTTGTTTACGACATGTGATTACGTAAATAATAAAAGAAAAATGGAAAGTACGCTCATTTTCATGTCATCAAAATATTCGAACACTATCAAAACTAAGTTTATATCACGATATATAAATTTTGTTTTTATTAATTAGTATTTTGTTGGATATCCCATATGCCTTATGACGTGCCGTAATCACGTTTGCATGTTACAAATTATTTTTTTTTACTAATCTTGCCCAATACGTAGCCATTCTTGCAGATGTCTTTTTAGCTCTACTTTTATGTTTATAGGAGTTGTCCGAATTCAGCGATCTAATTCACCCCATAAATTTTCAATGTGATTCAAGCTTGGCGATTGTAGTGATGGATGGAGGATATGCTTGCAAGTGTATATTAAGAATTCTTACACAATTCGCGATTTGCGCTTTGGGTCATTATCTTGATGAAACATATTATCAGCACTTTTCTTTAAATTATTCCGCAAAATCTGTAGATATATATATTTATCGAGGATATCTTCGATGAAAACTAATTCGCCTACTCCATGGACCGAAATACAGCCCCACACGATCGCAGACCCACCACTGTGTTTCAAAGTCGGCTGCAAATATTTCGGATTAAGTTCTTCTTTCAATTTTCGCCATATCCTAATTCTTCTGTCGCTTCCATAAATTTTATATTTGGACTCGTCCATGTAAATTACGTCTTCCCACCACTCACTGACCTGTGCAATGTAGTCCTTCGTAAATTTCAGTATCTTCATCCTGTTCACCGCGTTGGCTTTTTTCGAGCTATTCTTTCATTATAGCCCTCTGATCTTAACATTCTTCTTATGTTCTTCGGATGCACCGATGTTTCATAGCGTTCATTTAATTCAGCTGCTAACTTTGGAGCACTTATCCGTGGATCACATTTGATTTTCCTAATTATAGAACGTTTATCGCGAATATCTAGGATCGGTTTGCGTCCGATTTGAGGGATAGATTCAATTCTATCTGCGTTGTTGTACCGTTGAACAATATCCCATACTGTGCTCTTTCTAATATGTATTTAATAAATCAGCAACTTTGCGAATCGATTTCCCTTTTTTATGATGAAAAATTATTAATTGTCGCATATCAAACGATGTATTCTTACTTTTTCGACCTATTTCGCACAAATTTTGAAGAAGACAGACAAATGTTCGATCGGTAACATACTCTGTACATACTATGAATGATATGTCTAGAAACGTTGGTTCAGTCAGTTCCTGGGACCTGGAAGCTTGAGAAGTATATGCAAATGTCCGAATATTTCTGTGATATGAAAATCAGCATACTTTTCGTTTTTCTCTTATTATTTATGTAATCACGTAAGGTAAACAAATATTTCTTATGTTTTTGTAAACTGCACACTGTATAATAATATACGCGAAACCTCTTTTTGTTCTCGTTGCTTACATTTCTGAAGTACGGGCTATAATAGTCGAAACTATAGTGGTGTCTGAATATTTTCGTGACCGACTGTATGTGTTTCTTTTTTTCCATCATATTCTTTTAATAATACACTTAAATACAGCAGATAGTCTTACTGATCCGAAGTAGTTTGTATACTTCAGACGTGCACGAGATCTGCACATCATGACGCCCTGACGCGTCAGGTCGTTTTTCGAGACGTGCTTCCTACTTCACCCAGTCGCCCACCCGAAATGTCGGTGATTCATAGGTACTCTTTCTCACGTCAGTTGTGAACTTCTCGTCGCAATAAAAAACTCTGTGAGAAAAGGGCATCAAGCTTTCTTGCGTGGAAGAATACATTGTTGGTGCTGCGGCTCTGTGATATCTCAAAATAGTTCACTACTATTTCAACAAGAAAGAGAGTGAACTGCAAAAGCAATAGCACAAATAGGCGAAATCTGTATTCCTTTATTTCTTTTAAATCTTGAAATGTAAAATTGCACAACTGATAACCACAGTGAGAAACAGAGCATGCACAAGAAAATAGACATAAGAATGTAAGCAAGAAAATAACTGCATGAAAGAAATGACTATTGTACGTAACGAGAGACAGAAATATCGATAAAATAGACACATGCACATGAACACAAAAAGGAAACAGTCCGCGGATTAAAGTTCTTCTGTTTGCAGTAGAAGATCGAATAATTGCTACTAGGAAATTATTTATCCGACACAGAATATATTATATAAGTAGGTATAATTCAGCAGCCCGAATCATACACGACGCAGTAGTATGTAGGGGCAAACTAGATCAGAACGCAATACCCCTACCACAATTACACCCCCAACTATTGTCATAGAAAATGTGCAATACGAACTATACTGGTACATACACGACAACAAGGCAAAACAATGAAATACAATAGACCGAGCATCACATTGGTGAATAAAAGAGAGTAATATATCTCTTATCGGCCTTCTATTATCAAACGGTACAAACATACAATCCAAGTGCAGAAAAAGTTTGAAAAATACATTCTACTAGTACAGGAAACCCAAAGGATCCGAAAATAACGAAAAGTACCTGCGCATAGTACCGTTGGATCATAGATATCACACCAGACACTTTTGAGTAACATCTGATACAGACGCAACTATATCCAACCACGTATGAAAAAAGTGCATAATGCCGTCATACTGCACTATCCAAAATCATGCAAACATTCCTAACTACCCCAGAATAAATGAATCAGACTTGATTATATGCCGCCCGATTTTAGCAGAGAACTGAGTAGAGTTGAATAATGGGAAATTCGCTAAAGGGTCGTAGTAAAGGTGTAATAGAAATGTAAATACACTTTACTATCAATTAATGAAATAACTGGATATATTCGATAATCGAAGAGATTTTGTTTTCGTTTTGTTATATTTGTCTCCTCCTCATTTGTCTA
The DNA here is from genome assembly GCA_910591515.1 of Cerceris rybyensis. Taxonomy (NCBI): domain Eukaryota; kingdom Metazoa; phylum Arthropoda; class Insecta; order Hymenoptera; family Crabronidae; genus Cerceris; species Cerceris rybyensis. The sequence goes on from OU342790.1 coordinate 23,445,224, forward strand.
TATTTCTCCTCATTTTATTATCCTCTCATTTCATTATCCTCATTTGTCTCTATATTTGTCCTCCTCATGTGAATGGCCTGTTTTTCAACAACTTTTTTTTGAAGAATGAAATGCGTAGATTGATTTAAAACAAGAGGTATCATTTATTAATGGTATAATGTGACAAAAAAAATATTTTTTATAAATTCCGATTGTTAATAACAGTGGTGGGATAGCGGCTCGGAAATGGCATTTTGCACATGCAGTGTGCAGCGTACAGTGCGCAAAAATGATTTGTAGCAATAAATGAAAATATTATCGTTAGTTTATGCAAAACGCTCAGCATGACGTACTTCTTTTATTAAAATTTGCAAAATTGCAAAAATGGCGATGTTTCGAAGAAAAAACTGTCTTTCTGCTTCGATCAACTGTTAATAACTGTATTTCAAATAAAAAATTAAAACATTTTAGCTCGTCATTATCAGGTCAATAGTTTATGCACCAAGTTACATAAAAATCGATTAATCAGTTTTTGAGGTACGTTGCACGGCTCGCGAAACTTTGCGTTTCGAGAACAATGTGTTCAAAGTTTGATTAAGAGAAAAATCGTGAAAAAATCGCAATTTATTTCAACTTACGCGGTTTTTGCTGATCTGCGATTCTGGGACCATACGAGAGTTCTTCCTCTTCCTCAAAAAGTTGTGCTTCAGCTGTTTTTTTCTGCTTTCGAGAAGCAGGAGTTTGCTTTGCGCAATGAAGACTGCGACGTTTCTGTTGTGCTGCGGCGTTTGCCCCCATTTTCGGCAAAATTTGTACTGTGCTGTCCAATGACTATAGTAAGCTGTAACATTGTTCGAAGAACAAATAAAAACCCTTCTTTGAACATGCCGGCAGCCAAAAAAAAAACTGTTGTCTACACATATCTCTAACAAATCATCTCGTGATAAATCTTCATTTTGGCGCATATGACTCGGCACCAGGGGGATAGTCGTCGTGCCGCGGGTTTTCAACTCAATATCAAAATCACTGTTACGCCTATTAGGGAGACTGTAGTATTTTGTTAATTTTTTTATTAATTCTTCGGTCGACTTTCGTTTTCTTTCAAATTTTGCAGTCTTTTTTATATTGTACGATCACAATGCACAATATACATACAAATGCTATAATGGGGAAAACACTTACTATACATTAGTGTAGGATTTGAACACAATTATATTAAAAAATGACTCAAAAGACCGGGCTCCCGACGAGGCCTCGCGAGGGCTCGACTACTAGAGCCGCTTTTCGAAATAACGTATAAGAATATCTCCGATCGCATTCTAATATTTTCATCGCATCTCTAAGAATAATTCCCATCAACTTAAGCAAAAAAAAAAAATTTTCTGAAAAATTTCATTTCACATGAGGTTTTCCTTTTAACTTTAAATGTGTGCAAGATATTTCTGCATAGAAATAACAATTCTACACAAATCTATTAGTAATGTAGTAGACGGCAGAAGACGCATACTTCCACCATTTTTAAGCAGCATTGAGAGGTGATTTCTGTACCGCATCTTAATCGAATTTAGATTCATTTTAGAAAATTTCATACGATTATTAACATCATAGGATGTAATTAATTATTTTTTGAACTATTTTTACAAAATTGTACATCCTTTTTGTGTATTACTGTTGTTAATGACTTTTTTGTTATTATTGATTGCAATATTTTAAACACTTACATATTCTTTTATGCCTTTATAATTCCAAGCATTACAACAAATGAATGTAAGATTTAAAATTGCTAGGTCGTATAGGTATCCTTTTGAAAAATGAAAAGGATGTTTATTTTTTTACAAATTTTTAATAATCTTACAACTTTCAAATATAAACAAAATTGTGTATCTTTATTTTGAATAAGATACTAATTTGAATGGAAACGCGGTTATTTGGGGCAAAAAATCGAACCTTAATCTTCTTTACATAGTTTCTGAAAGTCTAAACGCCTCATTCATTAATTTTGTATAGCAAATTAACAATCACTGGGTTTTATGGTTAACACTAGATCTACTAAGATGGTCAAAATTACTTGTTTTGAATGTTTTTTAAGTATCCCCGAAAATTGCTGTTTCTCTGTCAATTTGCCGCTTCCATTTCGTTAATCCATAGAATTACTATTAATATATCAAGTTTCTCGGCTCCTTCATTTTTTCAGTTCTAATGTAGTTACCGTTGTTTCAGATTTTTTAATATATTAGGAATTGAATTCCTAATATGTTTGGAATCCATTTACTCGATACAGGAATAAAATATATTTTAGGAAATGCGGTAATTTGATTATTACGTTCCGAGTTGAAATATTTTTTGTTAAAGTTTGGAATCAGAGGCAAGGAAGATGTCAATCATTTGGGTTCGGTGTCAGGTTGGCTCAAGGGCCCTCCTGGGGAGAACATAAACACTTGCACTTTCCTTATTAGTTCGGTGACTCACAATCAGTCCTTCATTCTTTAATTACTTTTAGGACGCCTCTGCTTTAACTATTCGAGCCAGCAAGGGTATCTCGCGTGTTTCTTTCCGAAGGATCAAAAACCTGGAAGCTTGATTTACTCATTTGCCAAAAGTTTAGCCAAAATTAAACCGCAAAGACATAATTAAAAGTTAATTTGCAAGAGAATGGTTCGCTTTTGACCCATGGTTCCTCTCAGACATTTTACCTACGCAATAAGACGAATGCGATGTGCCAATAAAAAAAATTCGCTTTCATCTCGCGAATTTCACAGCGTCTTTTTTTCTCAAATCTCCATTGATCCAAAGGTGTAGAACAAGCACTGAGAGACATGACAAATATTAGGTTGTTCGGAAAGTAATTTCGTTTTTTCCCAACGGAGGACATAATTATATTTTTTCACAGCCAACTTCCCACTTAATTCGCATTGCTATTATATATTTTGACAGTTGATATAGCAACGTTTGTTTGTGAAAAAATTTTTTTGATTCTATACAATAGTTTTTGTTTGGTGTCCTATTAAAGATGGAAAGTCGAAAGCAACATTTTCGCCATATTTGACTTTTTTACTATCGAAAAGGTAAAAATGCTGTACAAGCGAGAAAAAGATTATTCGATGTGTATGGAGAAGACGCATTAACGGAACGCCAGTATCAAAACACTGGTTTGCAAAATTTTTTGAATGTCAAATCCTTCAAATGAGGACGTCAAAAATGGCATTGATCTTTTTTCCAGCAAAGATCAAAATTTGTATGAGCGTCGAATCATACTATTGCCAGAGAGATGACAAAAGGTATTAGAACAAAATGGAGGATATATAATTCAATAACATATTTATGGACTATAAAAAAATCGTCTTTCATTCTCACCGAAAAAAACGAAATTACTTTCCGAACAACCCAATAGTTTTAAGACACTTTGTATATGACGTCTTATAAGACGATAAAAGAAGTGCTAATATTAAAAGTACAATTGCTCCAAATTGGTAATAAAAACTAGAATTTAACGGTAGCATGGTTATTAAAAGTTTTACTTTTACCTACGTTAAGTAAATGTATCTGTGTCATATAACATATTCGCCACAAGAAGTTAAGAATATCTTTTTCTCATGTACCGACGTAAAAGTAAAACTAACAATAGAAGAAAGAGATTCTCTTATTTATTCATGTAGAGTAAAATCGTGTCATCTTAAGCGAAGCTTGTCATTGTTTTCTAGTCACGATAAGATGAAGTTGCGCTTAAAAATTACCGCGTTAGACAAAGATTACTTCTGCACGCGCATCGTTCGTCATCTCAATCTTAAAGTCACGTCGGATGATCACGATCGGGTCAACGACGGAAAGCTGAAAAACTGACAATGAGAAACGCGACACTGCGTGCGCGTATTCATAATATGTACATATATACATGTATATATACATACTTGCAAGACGGTAGTGGCTCGTAGTGGGGATTATGGTGTAGCGAGATCGCTGCCCGTGGCCGATACGAAGGATCCGTGCTCGCGTTCAGTCGGTGCGTGCGAGCGGACCGGGTCGGTCGTTTTTCCTCTTTCTCTCTGTCTTCACTATTTTCATCGTTGATTTCTCGTATTAATCGTTGCTCCGGTCTTTTCGTTAGCATTTCAATTTATCATTTCGGAGAGAACGTCGATGTGCTCGATAGCAATTTTACTTTGATATATTTCATGAAACATTTATCAAGTTCTTTTTTAAACATAAGTGCGAACGTTACGAGATTTCGGCACGTGACAACCTTCGATTCGAGGATTAATAGTTGGAAGAGATAGGTAAGCCTGTTTCATTTTATCGTTGAACGGATGCTTCGCGAGTTGTAAGTACTACCGGTAGACACGTGGAGACGGTACCGCTGGGCGGGATGAGAAATCTTTTCTGGTTTTATTGCTCTTTAGTGATTCTTTGCTGCATCTGTCTGTACACATTTTATATTGACAAAAGTTAGACGAAATGTGAGACAATTCATAGATATCTTTGTAATCGGAACATTTGAGGAGATATTACGAAATATTTGCTGCCTTTCTTGGGGTGTTTTATGTTTCATTGGAAAATACAAGTAGGTTTGGATCAAATTTTTATCGATTCAGGTGAAATTCGGGCGAAAATTTGGTAGTGTTCCTTTTGCCATTTTTTTTCCATTTGGTGCAATCAATAATGTAATGCCAAATTTCAAAATTGTTTCGACCCTTTGACAAAATTCTACGATAACAAAGTAATATAGTGCGAGTTACAATTGCGTACAGCTGTATATTGTCGAACAAACGTGAATTAGACGGTATGTTCACTTATTGTCATGCCGGTTTTTATTCAATAAGTTTTTCCACTCCGGTTCGTACCTTGATATATTTTTGTATTTCGATTCGTTCGAACGAGCGAAAGTCGGAAAGTTTTAAGAATGTTCGATCAAGGATCGGTGAAATTCATTCTTGGACCACGGATCTAAAAGTCACGCATGGATGCAAAAAGCGGATAGTTCGTTATCGCTGTCAAGGATTATGTAATATTTATATATTTTTTTTATTTTTAGCCGACTATAACGTTATGCGCAGACAGTCGTAAATCTTCTCTTGCCATTGACGTTTGGTGTATCGTGATACTAATGTAAACGCAATTTCTCAGTCGACTTTGAGTACACCGTTACTGGCTGACCGATTAATTTCTTTTCTCTGAATCTCGTACGTATCTTCCACTTTTTCATTTACTCTACAATTACAGTCTCGTCGCTCGAGACAGGAGAGGTGCATGGAAGCGTTCTACAAATTCACTTTATATTCGTACACATCGCGAGATATGCGCCGGTTTCGTTAGGAAAAAGGTCAGCGATAATATTGAGCTCGATGAAACGGGTGTCGTGTACGTGCTTGGTAGATAACTATTTATCGCTCATTGACTAAAAATTTATAGTAATAGCATGGAGTATTCAATGTTATTTGCTACTTGACTTGCGCCATCGATTTCTGACGGTCTATTTTTGCCGAATGAAATCAAGCGTTTCTAAGTTACCCGGCGTTTGAACGCCTTAAACCAGAAAGAGTTTCTTGATAAAGTAGAATGATTACTTTCGGTAGACTGGTAATTTAATTGAACACAGGAGTGAAGAGTTAGGGAAAGAGCAAGCATCCCATCTTTTTGTGCTACTTTAAGAAACGAATTCTCTGATCGCCTATAGTCGTCACAGTTTGAAAAACAACTTTTGTCAATTCTCATTACATACGCAAATTCGTATGCGCATATATAATATATTACGAGCATACGTACACGCATTAACACGCGTATAAAAAGGAGACTGTATGCAATTTCGAATTGTGCAGTGCCAGCTCGTCTAATCCTTTCCTCCACGTTTTGCGCCTTGACTTTCAACATTATACGACGAGGCCTTCGTAAGCAATGCGACAAATGTATTCGTCGTTAATTTTGCATTCCGAAGCATTGCGAAGTAACATGACACCCGTCAGCGATCTCAGATTTGAAAGTGTCCGTTTCAACTCGCTAATACCACGAAAAAATGATAAATTGTGCTCTTCCATTCGGTTACTTGAAAATATTACATGTACCAGTTACAAATACTGCATTAGCAACTGCTTTAGTTTAAACAGTAGCTAAACAATACGTAAATGTGGAATAAGAAATGATTCAATGACTTTGCGGAGATGAAATAAATTTTTCTGCTGTTTTACAATATCAGCTAACTACAATTAACTGTAAATATAATACTATTAATGACTAGTTAATAATATTAATAACATTGCAAGGTAGAATCATGTTACTGAAATTCTGATGTACATATATAGAACAGATATTCTGATGTATACGTAATAGGAAGCGACTGGACGTGGAACACGGTCTTCTCCTCGAGAACCTGATAGAGTCTTGTTCGGATAAGATTTTCATTTTTCCTCGGCAACGTCGTTACGGTACTGTATGAACATAATTGACTGCGATTTGATTATATATAAATTTTTAAGCTACAAATCGATTTATTCGCTAGAAGAATATTTCCAAAAAATGTCATCTTATACCAATATGTATATATTACACTTTGAATTTAGACATAAAGAATTCGATGCTATAAAGGGTATTGCGCTCATGGTGTGCCGCAGCTCATTCCTAGTTTCTATAGGTAAAAATGAGACTGAATTATCTAATAGAAAGTGGAAATATTATTTATTAGGTACAGTAAAACCTTGTGACAAAATAATGAGGCACAAAAAATTTAGCATTATTTCTCTTTCGTTGAGGACAAAGGACAGGACAGGACGAGCTATATTGTACAATATAATATTTTTTATCTGTTAACATTAACTTTGTCCAACTTGGCAATTTTGATGTAATACACTGTGCTTCTATTATCCGACATAACTTTTGTCATTTTATGAACTACTATATTTAAAACATTCTTTGCAACTAAAACTTTCGAATTGATATTCCCTTGTTCTTTGAAATATTAGTATTTACATTTATGAATAAAAAAAAGTAAGAACAAAATATAAAATCGATTTTTTAATTTAAAACCTGGTTTTTGAGAAAATCATACATCGAAATCGGACGCATAAATATGCTGGTACAGCTAAAATGTCATCACAACGAATCCGTGCACGTGGATTTTGATGTAACTTATGCGAGACATAGTTCTCGAGAAAATGTTGCATATATACTTTTTTATATCGATCATTGTTCATATTGAGGGGATGAAAATGGAATTTTTGGCATAGCTCAGTTGCTAAAGAACATAAGAAATTGTGTACTCCTAATAGAGGATTTAGTCATATAATAAAGATTATAAAAATTTATTTATTTAAATAACAAATTCAAAATTTGAGTTTTCAAACACGATTTTTTCACAAGCTCATAATAAGTCTGAAATGAAAAAATTCATTCCACATTTTGTGTTTATTTTTTCGCGTCGAAAATTGACTCTTGAATGAAAGAATTTTTTTTCATATTTTGTTTTTACTTTTTCATGAGTAACATCCCTCATGTCCGTTTGTACATGCTATTCTACCGCATGTTGTATAGCGTAATATTACGATGAATTCCACCTTTACAATACGACAATAGTTTCAGGTGTGGTGCAACAATAAAATATTTATGGACATATTATCACATGATAAATTTCATTTGGTTTCATTTTTACCTATAAGACATCTTAGCGTAGTACCTGAACGAAAAATTTTAAGTGACAGAAATCACGTTTAATTTGTCCGATTTACCGTTTACTGTTAAATGTCAATTCGGTCTTGTTGAATTTTATTTCTTTATACAAATAAAAAACGTTATTCTCATTTCTAAGTAAAAAAATATATTGTAAAGTAAAAAAAAAATAATAATACAGCACTATTAGTGTAATATTATGAAACAAATGCAATATTACATTACCCGAGTGTGCATCCAATATAGAAAGTGTAAATTACAGATGTACTGAGATGTAAATGAAATATATTGAAATGGATGAGTGACTGATAGGTATTAGCGTACCTTTAAACGCTAGTATATTTTCTTATGTAAAGCATTATCGCATTTAAGAAAATACCCTGCACGTGCGATCAGGTTTTCTAACGATGGAGAAAGTAGTCGTAACGGCTTCGAGTTTGTTGACGTTATACCTTCTTGTACAGAAGTGGATGCGTATAATATTCCATCGCTGTTGCACACTATCGGCAATGATAAGATTTTGCCTTATCATTAACCCCTTTTGTCACTTTTACGGAAAGAATATATTTAAGATCCATAATTAGAATCATTTTGTGACGTCCAGTACCAATGTTGCGTACCAATATCATAATGTACGAATTTCTTAAGCTTTTTTCTTTCGAAATTGAGTCACTTTAAGACTGTTCCAACGTAAATAAGAGAATAATGTTTTGCATTGAATAGTTAGCACAGAAAAGTTCAGATAATGTAATCTCAAATAGATTATTAATAAATTAGCATTTTGGTGTTCACATAAATCTATAAGTTTCATAAGTTTAATTTTATATTGTATATGCTTATATGGCATTAACATAATTGTCAGCTTTCATTAACAAATATGATGTCATTATGGTGTTCTGTCATCAAACTTGTACTTGTAATGGGACGTATATTGTAGGTTATAGCTTCAAGCCACGTGGCAATTAACAATTAAAAAGACTAACGAAAAATGAGTGATACATTTTTATTCATATTACAATGTAATAACGAAATAACAATAATTCAACTAAGCAACCAAGAACTTTGTATACTCCAAGAAGAACGTTCATAATTGAAGTTGATATTTACTTACAATTCAAAGTATGATAGTATTATAGTGTGATATCAGAAGTCTATCAAAAAAACCGTAACTGGATGGAACGAAAGTGTAACATTATATACAAGAATGTATTATATTTACAAAATTTACTGAAGAAATAATGAGTTTTCACATTCGACAAATAGTTGAAGATCATGTTTTTTTGCAAAGTTTTCATTCTAATAAAAATTCATTTCCTCGCAAATATTAGGGGTACCGAAAAGTAATCAAAATTTTCTTTTGTTGGGGAAAGACATTTATTTATTAATGAAATCTCAAATACTAATTAAGAAAATAATTTCCATAATTTTCAAACACTTTTTGCCAGTATGAAGATAGTTGTTCGATTCCCAATTTTAAAAAAGTATTTCGATGTTTTGTTGAAAAACGTTTACAATTACGTTTTTATTTCTCCAGTCTTGATTACTTTTCGGTACCCCTAATAAGTAACATTTGTCTTTGAAATACAATTGGAAACACAAAAAATATATGGGACGTGGAAGTGCGCAAAATTTTGACGCAAAGATCGATGGATGGACCTGTTGCGAGTAGAAACGATACGCGACAAGAATAGGTTGACCCAGGCCTTAAGTGACCCTGAGGTCGGTAGTCGCTGAGGAACGGCACTTTTATATTTCACTGGTTAAAGCCGTAGATTTACGCTGCGTACAGAGTGCCTCTGTAATTCTAGTTGTAAGTTTCATTTCACTTGCACGTTCATGTCGCCACACTGAATAGTGACTGTATACTATATTAGACAGAAGTCAGGCAACTAAGTGGAAATAAATGGCGATTTGTCGTGTGTTGAGCGATACTCTGATAACATTGAGAAATAAATAGATCGCATTATTCGTGATGAATATACGAATTGTTTGAAGTAACTTTTCTTGTTTCAATGTACCGCATTGTTTAGTTTTTGTATTTGTAATCTGAATACATTATAGGGCTATTTTTTAGCTTAGAATTATTTTTACAATTGTAGAAGTCTGTGTATCGATCTTATTGATAGCGCGAGAAGATGAATGAAGTATAATTTCTATATTAATCATGTAAAAAAGACGTATTTAAATATATTTGGTGATCGACATAAAGAGACATGGAATAGAACAATTACTGATTGTTATAACATAATACATCAGAAGCAAAGCCTACTGCAATATTTCAATGCCTTGTTTTTTTTGTCATTTCGCGCCAGATTGAACGCCCCAACAATTCATTGAAAATTAATTGAAAGTAATTTTACAATATTTTCCACTGTTTATGATTTATTGTTCTGACATTATTTTATTAGTTATAAACATTGATTAATAGGTTTGTTAAAGGTACAAATGTATAATAATTATCAAATCTCAGAGACAAGATTACTTTAAAAGAGAACGATCTACGACAAGAGGTTATCAGCTACAACTCTTTGTAACATTAAGAATAAGGAAAATATTAATTTTGTACGCTCTACGATAGGTGAATTTAACATTGGCATCTATTACTTAGTGTTACTATTCTCCATGAAGCACGTTATTGCCATTAGTTTTCTATCGGTTGGATGAAAATAGTTTGCATAAGAATGATAAAAATAAATTAATTGTACTGTCGTTATGATATTTCGAACTTGTTGGAGAAATTAAGATGCATATGGAATTGGTGACCATAATTTTTTAAATAAATTAAACACGGTTCAATATTTATAGTACCAAGTCTTGTGTAGCGTGGGATAAATCCAGTGAGATTAAAATACCTTAAGAAACGGTCTGGAGTAAATCGTGGTAGTAATACAGCCTCTACATAGCGGTCTTTGGGTTGTACTCTAATTTATGGCAAGCATCCACAAACCATTAAGGATTGAAGGAACAAAAAATTTCAGTCAGCGAAGCTTCGACTTTCGCTGCGTTCGAGCGGTTTGGAGTATTTCTTGATGAATGGATGCAATAATTCAGCCGCGATACTAATCCTCGAATTATTATTTATGTCGAGGAAATGCTAATTTGTAGTTCATTTTGGAAAATGCAGATGGTAATTACGAAGAATTGCTTTCAATTCAAGAAATCGGAAAAAATAGCAATAACAATTGGTAATATAATAATGCTTCACAGAATATTAATTCTTTTCAATGATTTCTTTCGTACTTTGGGAACAAGAAATTCTTTAAACTTTGTTCGTGTACATCTTTAATTGTTGGTGATTTTTTGATCATTTGCTCGTGAGGGATCTTTCCGTTGCAGACTTCGTAATTACCCCAACGATTTAATTAATGCTCTTTTGCGGTACATTCCTCAGGCTCCGCCGGGAAGATCGTTTCTATTGATATCAGATTATGTTAATTTTATGCGAGTGTAATTTGTAACAGAAAACGATGATTCCGGGAGTGTTTTCAGGCGTACGAAAACAATTTCAACCACGTTCTTCGCCTGATTAATGAAGAGACTCTCTGAACTTGCGCGTATCTCGCCGATCAGTCAGAAATTCGAGGCCACACTCATCGGAATAACCTGCGCGAGATGAATTTTCCCGCATCTTCGCGGATCTGCGAATTAATTAACACACCTGCTCGATCCAATCATCATTGAGTTGATTAACCGTAAATTGTTTTTCTTCTTATATCGTCTTCCTCTTATGGAGATATGATCAGAAATCTATTTACGTGGCAGTATGCTGTCTTGCGGTAAGAAAGCATTGCACTGGCGTCGTAAATGTTTTACGCGGCACGAATCCATTTTACGGTGATTCGCACGGCTGAATTAGTCGACGCGGAGGATACATCTTCTGCCCATGAGATCATCATGAGGATCATTGTCTACGGGGAACCCTTTCGCGACCAGACGTCTTCTTTTCTCGCAATCAGTCCTTCCCTTGTTTTTTACAGTAGTCTTTTATACATGAATTCCAGTGATTATGTTAATGCCTTTTGTCGAAGCGAAGACTTTTATTTTGCTGTATCACGAACAAAACTGAATTAACATTCGATTTATATGTACTTCGCTGCATCGATTGTTAATTACGTATTGCGTTTAATCCATTGGAAAATTTGATTAAGCAAGAAGAAATCTTCTCAATTTAAAAGAGTTCTAAATGAAATTGCTCTTTCGTTAAAGTTTTTAGAATATGTGGTACTTAACTTTTCTAGTAAAGTCTAACTTGTAAGCGTGACTCATTTTTCGCCTTGACAAATATGATTCATTATTTTTCTATTTTTGCATTACTATTAATATAACGATTTCATTGAAATCATTCAACTTTTAACAGACTTCTTAGGAAATGAACAGAACGAATTACACTTACAGTTATTAACACCTTTGTGATGTTGAATTATCCTGTTAACCGGGGAGTTAACTATTGTTCAACTTGTTTCGCAATGAGGACTTTTTTGCTTTGCAATAAGAAGTAATATTACCATACATAATCGAACACGCTAGGACTTAAGGGGGGATTCCCATTTCAAGTGTTGAAAAATCGTGTTTTTATGGAATTTTTATTAACGAAACCGTTAGATAAATCTCATAATTCACAGGTATATTTATTATGTGTGCAGTGAACTACAGTTCAATTTTTAATTGATTAACTTGAAAATTTTGGCTTTGACGTCGTTTGAGGTGGGACGCCTCCTGAAAATTCCCGGTCGCTGGCTGACACGATAATTGATCTTCAAGTGGTTTGAAACAAAAAATTCAAATGGCAATTTACTCCTTATGAATGTAGTTCTGGTATGAACTACAGACAATTTTTTTTTCAAAAACTAAAGAAACTGCGACGATTGGAAAAAAAAATTGTTTTTTTCGCAAAAAATTTCGTCAGACGTTTGTTTATAAAAGACAAAGTTGTGCATGGATATGTTTTTTCGTAGTTCATACTGAAGACAGATGTTATTTCGAGAATTGTGCCAAATTTGAAGGCAATCGACTGAATAGTTCCAGAGATATCATGTCAACCGTACAGAAAAAACCTGTTTCGAGAAAAACGCGTTTGAAGTTTTACGTACAGTTTTCATATGTAAAAAGAAATGTATATGTATTAAATATAAATGTATTCTTGTTAATCAGCTATGCCAGGTCCATACAGTACACCTTCTTCCTCTTCAAAATATTTATTTCGTAACATTTGCTGATTTAATTCCAAAATTCCCGCCTCTTTCGTGGCGCTATACATGCGCGCCGAGTTCGTTATTGACTCATAACTTTGTCAATTCAACGAATTTCGGATTGAAATTTTGCAAATTGTTTCTCAAGAGTATGAACTACAATAATATTAAAAAAAAATTTTTTTTGAAGCCGTGAAATGGGAATCCCCCCTTAACGGATAAGAAAGACACAAAATGTAATACGTTCAACATGTTACGTTTAAAAATTTTAAAACGACAAAAAAACATCTTGCTCATTGAAGATGTACATCTGATATGATACAATTTTTCTTCCTACCTAGTTAACAGGTTAAAGCATAAAATTTATAACTAATTAAAGATGTATCATATATCACTATTAAATTTTTATTAAACTTTCAAATGAACTTTTTACTATGCAATTTTACCGGATAAATGATATTCCACGTTTGCTTATTAGCAGATCATTTGTTGTAAAAGTAGCAAAAACGAATTTCATTAGTTGAACCGGGCACTTTCATAGAGACCTTACAAGTGAAAATAGGTGATAGCAAAAGTACAATTGAAACTGTTCTCGATCGCAAGAGATTCAAATTTCCTTCATCAGTATCTGTTTTCTCCATATAAGCCTATTATTTTAAAATTGGTATAATACATTTTCTTTTTAAATCGAGACATTTAGGGTTTGCATTTTAACGTATGTCAAAAGTATGCCAATTTTTGGAAAGATTTACTTGTACGTACTTGTTAGCTTCAAAACTTTCATTTCTTTCAGCACAAATAATTTATTAGAGTCATTGAAAAATCATCACTTTTCGTTACGGTAAAGTGGCTCATACCACTTTTAAAATAAATTACTAATGTAACAGATATGTTCAAATTGCGATTGGGATTGATTTTTAATCCAGATTTTTTAAAACCTCAAAACTTTTCTTCCTGCTCAGACAACGAAAATCCAACGTTTAACTATACTCGTTGAAACTAAATAGTAATCCATACCATTTACTTTTTCTCATTTCAGGAAGATGTCAGAGAAGAATTCTCCGGAATGTAGATTGTCCTTCCACGTCTAGTTTTCTCATCCCGAAAATCGCAGAATATACCTTTTTTTAACCTTTGATTTTCTTGGTTATTGACGTATTAAAGAATCAAATTATTTGAAATTATCAGTGTCGGTATAACTGTACAAAGGCATCGAGAACACTGGCAGAGGAACTCCAATGTAAAATCGTCAACATGACTGTTCTCGAAGGAAAGAGTTGGCGATGATCCTCGAGGCACGGTATTGCGAGTCAAATGTCCAGACACGATCACGACATAGACCCTCGACTTTCTTGTCGAAGTACTCTCGTAGTAATAGCCAAGCAAATCAGGATTGAGGTACACCAAAGACGATAACGCTCGTACAGCGAGGCTAAGATCGGCACGCTTCTTAATGGGCGTTCCGACGATCTCGCTTGGATTCTGCCGGCGAGTTCTCCACGAGAAAAACAAGATTCGAGAGGAGGAAGAGGAGCCTTGAGATCTCAGGCAAAGGACTCTATGGGTGCACGGGGGTGCAGGCGAGTGGCGAATGACCTGCTGCTGCGCGATAATCCTGTTCCTTCCACCTACTTCGTTCTCCGAAGCCACGAGGATGATCGACTGACTTCTTGAACGGCGAGCATGTAACCGCGCAGTCTGCCAGGATCGATCTTTCGATGACATCATTGATCACTTTAACAAGCCGAGGACATTGAATATAAACGAAGTAAATGTGCCTGGCAGTCAGGGGAGTCAAAGTCATGTCGCGAATTTTGAATCGCGCCTCTACAATTGCCGCTGCACTTGCTATTGTTCTTCTCGTGATACTTCTCGTGATACTTTGGACTGGTATACGTACCGCGGACAGAATTGAAAGTGTCGACGCTTATCGAGAAAGAAACACTACGAACGTCAACCACGGTCTTCGAACGATTGGTAACGTCGAAGGATCCCGAGACAAAGATGTATACAAATCGGACATCTACAAATCTCTCGACGGAGAAAACTTCACGAATGAAGGTAGGATTTATTTCTCTATTTTTTAGCATATTTCCTTCTTTTACCATACATATCTTCTTTCGCGTGTCAGATTGCATATAATGGAAAAGTACCTTTATGGAGAATGTTAACGTTTACGGCTAACGTTTACGGAACACGGTAATATACGTGCGCTGAGAATGCAAAACATCTCTTTTTGAAAGTCAAGTAGCGAAGCGTACCTACTTTGACAATAGAACCTCTGATTAACATCGATTAATCACTTTAAAGTGTACATTTCAATGCACGTAAGCTCTTGCAATTTTAATCTTCTCCCATTAATTCGCTATATCGGCAAGTTACTCCGTAACAGGGAGTTCCATCGACGTTTCGAGGGTGTGGGAAGTAATCCGAGTATTATCGAGTCATGTAGAAACAGAGAAGTTGCAAAAGATCCGTTAACACATTCAGTCAAAGTTGAAGTGTTCAGCAGCTCTCAGGGAAAGCTAGGACGTCCAGACGTCCTTGTAAGGCCGCTGCTCCAAAGCACCTACACCTACACCTACGTTCCATTCTTACGAACGCGCAACAAGCGGACCTTTACTCGTGATTTGCCGTACTCATATTCGTACCTAACCTGTACCTACGTTCTAAGTACACACGGCGATGTTACCTAGCATATCTCTAGAATGCACCTGACAACCAATGGACCGAATCAGCATTCCTTACGAAGCTCCTTAATAACGCTGTAAATCTTAGTTATACAGAAATTCACGGTCAGCTTTAAACTCAATGTAGGGGAGAGTCTGGTATATTGTACTGCTTGGTAAATTGTACCACCTTAAAATTTCCAACTAAATGCCACTATTTTTTTTTCCTGGCAACACGAAACTAAGCACTGACAGCACCCACAACTACTTTTCGTTTTATAACGGCATCCGGCAAGTGCATTCAGTTTGAGAGAAAAAAAACGTTTTTGTTAGTGTTTGATGTAAATTTTGACGGGTGTACCTAAGGACATTACTAAGTAAAATGGTAAGTTAGAATTTTGCTATATTTTTTATTGAACAGATCTATAATCACTTCTCAAACTATAAAGAAATGAACGTACTAGGTTTTTAGAACATTTTGTGACAAATATATATTTTTTAAATCTCTTAGTTCGATAAATCGTACCACCAGTAGTTGTCTTAATTGTACTGGTACAATTTACTCAACAAGACGAAACTTGTACATCGAATTAAAATGTTTGCAACAATTGTTTGAACTAAAACAGGTTAAAAGAAAATAAATAATTCGATCTCAGTACAAAACAATTATAATAAATAATTAGTAATTGACCAAAAAATAATTTTAAGTAAAAATGGTTTATTTCGTTTTCATAAAAGCAATCATTTAATTTTATAAATAGGTATTTAAGTTTGATAAATGTTTAAATTTCTTTCGTTTTTGATACTTATGTTTAATTTTTTCTTCATACTTATGAATGTTACTTATTCAAGAAATATTGATTTAATTTTTGTTAACACTTTTTCAATAATAATTAAAATATTGTCATTAAGAGTATTGTGTATTATGAAAACCATATTATTTAATAATTAATCATTTATCATGTTTGGAATTCCCTTAACTCCAAGTGGTACAATTTACCGAACCTGTGGTACAATTAAACCGACTGGTCGGGTAAATTGTACCAACTGAAAGCGTTTAGAAAAACGAATATTTTGAGAAATCGGTTAAGAGTATGGTGTTGATATTGCGGTATAAGTTAAACGAGGCTCTACACTATGTGGCATTGGATAAATAGTTTGTTTTAATTAATATCAAAACAAGATATTTTGCTGAAACTGAAAAGTGGTACAATATACCAGACTCTCTCCCCTATATTGCCATTAAATTTATTCTACTGTCAAAAAGATAACTTCTGACAGATTTCGTAAAAATTGTTGTGTCGGTATGTAAACGTTAAAAGTAGAAATTAAAGAAATATCTATTTAGAGAGTCGAATAGCCACTTACTTTTATTCATTCTTGCCTGCTTCGTGTCGTGATACAGCGGCATACAAAAGGTATCATGCAATGCACACGATCATAGTGCAATTATGCAGAAGGTGAAAGAAAAAGTATCGTGAGTATCATAGAATCTAATATAATAGCAATCACGATTGCATCTATGGACGCGCAGCCACCCACACTTGCGCGCACAGACGAGGCAAAGTCTCGCGGGCAGCTGTATAATAAATGTTCACAGTACTGCAACGACTCTATCTATATAGATGCATAATTATCCCCGTAGCTTTGTAGATAGCGGCACTCTATAACTTCTCTTACACCTTCATTCTCGGTTACATTTACGTTTGCTTCTGTAGCCTTCTCTGTCGGCAATACCGTATACTGCTACTACTAATTCTTAGCACGGTTATTAGTTTCTCCGAAGTGCCTTATCGCATCGCATCTCCTTTTTTGAGTGAAATTTTCTACCTCGATTAAAGGCTTGGTGCTCTTTAACGAAGGCTAATTGTACCAGCTTCGATTTATTTCACCGATTCCACTTTGTTCGATTTATTTGCATTGGACGTCGTCACGTCGCGTTGGCTTGAAACGTTTTGTCGTCGATTTCGATTGGAGAGATACGGAATCGTAATTTATGTTCTACAATGTATATCGCGTAGCAGGAGAGGAAGAAATGAATACGTCTTCGTCATTAATTGAATTTATGGGTAATGTCAGGTCCTCATCGTTTCTCTTATAAATTGCAAAAGTAGCTAGAAAAGTAAGTTTAATGTACCGAGGAATATTGAAAAATAAAACAGTAGAAGTATTTGCGTTGTATTCAATATTCATACATCGAAGAAAGAATAATTTCATCCTGATAATTGTGGAATTGTAAACGTACTTTTTCGCGAACGTTTCCATAAATAATACGAAAAGAGATGGCAAAATTCTCTGGTCTGACGCCCTTGAGTATGGATGTGTTGCAAAGTATCATTATGTAGTAGGTGCTGCATATACTTTTTTTGAATGATGGTTGCTTAAGACTGGATTTACGGATGTTGATATATCTATTTTCCTGATGCAATTTGACTCATACAAGAAAATTGAAGTTTTTTGTAAAGAAAATAGTTCCAATTCAATTTAAATGAAAGATTTATTATTAAAAAATTAACCAACCAATATATTACTTATATATAGTAATAAGATTATTAATGAGCCAAATTGATCCCGTAAATATGGTGTTAACTATGTCGAATAGAAGTTCGGAAACGCACAGACGCGTCTGGTTTAGGTCTTTTTCGACGCGTCTAGACGCGACGAAAAACCTGTATTACAGAATGATTGCTACACACAGAAACAACTTTCATCGATATAAATCTTCGAATAATTTCTTATTACTGTACGCCTCGAGTCCGATTTTCTCCTACTGAAAGCTACTGTAAACGTAAATATTGATACAGAATTTTTAAGTCACAAAAGATCACGGTCTTCTTTTTTGAGTCAAAATCAACATGAAACAAGCTGTTGCTAGATTGCGGTAAAAACGTTCGAAGCTAACCAGGAAAAACATAATACTGCGAGGGGTCACTTCGTATTGCTTTCCGAATCTGGTCTCTTTTGAGACAGAAAGTATGGTGCAGCGTCAGATATTAAATACCTCCATTTTTCCAAGCATTCGAATTGTGATATAACAGTGTAGTATAGTGCTATTTCGTGGAACAGGAGAATTTATAATCTCTCTGATAAGTCAGAGAGATAAGGAAATAGGTATTTTAATATTTACGATGAACGTTTGGTGCTTCCGCAGGCGCCTGACGGCGATTACATCACTTTTGTCGAACGTTTTTTTACTTGTGCTCAATTCCGTAATGTGATAATTGGGCGAAATTTTCATCCTACAATTCTTGAAGAAAAGTATTTGACGTGTATAAATTTACCAGGTAGACAAAAAGTAACACGTGCGATTTGAAAGTAATGCCGGTCAGGGCATTTCCACTGTATGAGAACGGTACCGTATCTCTTTGACTTTATAATCGGGATTTGGTTATGACGCTTCGTTTTTATTTCCGACAGATAAAGTTTTGCGGCACGCGAATAGTAAAAGTTGTACACTGTTTTTATCATGAAGTAACCTTGAAAATGACATATGTTAATTTACGGCTATACGTGACTGTCTGTTCAGAGGATTTATCGACATATTTTCCCAAACTTTTCGGATTTATAGTAAAAAGGTTTTTACAAATTTTTGTAATTCGAGATTTTTGTAATTAACCATATAAAGACTTGTCAAGATATAGATATCGTAAATATTTAATGGCAATAACATCATATACAGATTAATTTTATTGCTGCAATGAACGTAACATTTGAAAATGACTAATAAATACTATTTGCACTTTCAATTTTGTTACGTAATTTTGTAATAATTGGATTTTGAATACATTATTGAAGACGTCCATAAGAGAATGACGAGTAAAAAAGTGTAGATATCATTTTGTTAAAGATTATCGATTATATTGGTAACTGTTATTAAATGACGCCTACAGTTTGCATTTCATATTATCGTCATTTACACATTTTCTGCCATCTATTGAAGAAGTTAGTTACATTTAGAGAATAGGCGTGACGTCTGGGTTAAGTCTGACTTACAATTAGATGGAGCCCATAATTGGTGCTACTCGTAGGATTCAATGAGCTAATTTCGGTATCCAGAAAGGTTGGAGCTCTGGAAACGACGAGATCTGAAAGCTTGAACTACTAACTGGTATATCAGATATTGAATTACCGTCGTCATTCGGGTTTGCCTATTGTATACATATCGCATATACTAATATAAATCTCAGCGATTTAGAATTCTCCTAAATGTATAGTTCCTTAACAGAACGGCCGATGTTATATTCGAAAATTACAATAAAAACAAACAATTTCAATGGTAGTTAAAAAAGACAGAACGCAACTACTGTCGAATGATACGCAATTCTTTGACCACTGTTTAAAGTACGAGAAATCCTATGCGTTCGATAAACCAAACGTACAAGGTGTTTCAAAATTATATGTCATGGCTCGGAGGGGTTGTTCTACACCTCTGGATCGATGGAGATTTGCGAAAAAACCGGCCGCAAAATTCGGGAGAGGGTAGCAAATTTGTTTTATTGGCTCATCGTATCCGTTTTGTTACGTAGGAAAAATGTCTGACAGGAACCGTGGGTCAGAAACGAACCGTTCTCTTGCAAATTAACTTTTAATTGAGCCTTCGGATTAAAATTTCGCCCGTATGGCAGCCTTCGAGTCACCGATCTTTCGAAAGGAAACACATGAGATACCCTTGCTACCTCCAATAGTTAAAGCAGAGGCAACATAAACGAAGATAGAAAATGACTAGAAAAATGTCAATGATGTGTGTTTGCTCAAAGGCTCATCCGTGGAGAAGAGCATAAACACTTGCACTTTTCTTCTGATTCGGTGACGCAGTGCCCCATTTTCGAACTTCGTTTACGTCGCCTCTGCTTTAATTATTTGCAAAATTTTAATCGGAAGGCCCAATTAAAAGTTAATTTGTAAGAGAACGGTTTATTTCTGACCCATTCCTTTCAGACATTTTACCTACGTAACAAGACGAATACAATGAGCCAATAAAAAAAATTTGCTACCCTTTCCCGAATTTTGCGGCACGTTTTTTTCGCAAATCTCCATCGATCCAGAGGTGTAGAAAAATCCCTGAAAGCCATGACAAATAATTTTGAAACATCCTGTACAAGAGCAAGATTCTCGTGTACAGTATTATCGCATAAGGTCTTGCATTAGGTCTTACGTGTATTGCGCACCATACGCACTGTACGCACGGTATAAAACGAATTCATCCATGCACATCGCTACGTGGAAGCGCGCTGCGCGAAGGCATTTAACATCGTACGAACGATAGCCACTCCTTGCGCGTGTACAGAGTGTAAAAAAATTAATGGTCATGGCTTTCCGGGGTTGTTCTACACCTTTGGATCGATGGCGATTTGCGGAAAAACTCGCCAAAATTCGGGGAAGGGTAGCGAATTGTTTGTATTGACTCATCGCATCGGCCTTACATAGGTAAAAATCGAACCATCCCCTCGCAAATTAACTATGAAATGTGTCTGCGATTGAATTTTCACTGTCTAAGGTTTGGAAGTTTTCGACCCTCCGAAAAGAATCACACGAGTTACTTTTGCTGGCTGGAATAGTTAAAGCAGAGCCGTACCCCACGAAATTAGAAAATGGAGGACTGGGTCACCGAACAAATAAGGAAAGTGCAAGTGTTCAGATAGTCAACGAAAACGAAGAAAGAGGAATTTAAAGACAGCGAAAGTCTGGCCTTCTTTTGTTACTGGTCGCTGCATCTTTCGAAACAGTTAAAACAACCGTTTGCAGCCATATGTACATACATGACCAACTAAACCGCGCAGGTAACGAAGAATTCGGCGTCTGGTTTTATTCTTCTTACTACTTGTCTTCGATTGGATTCACTGACTAGCCGAATAAGAGGGTCACAAACCTTTACATTGACGAACGATTCCGGACAAAAGAAGAACAGACTTTCGCTTTCTTCCAAATTCCTCTTTCTTCCTAGATATTGCTTTCGTCTTCGTTGACCATCTGAATGCTGATTTTTATTAAATTTAACTGAGACATAAATCCCGAAGAAACATTTAACACGTATTTTTTTTTACGGCCTTTATTTGAGTCAAGGTGGTGACTTGTACTCTTCTTGGTGATTCGGTCACCCAGTCCTCCACTTTATAATTTCATTTAGCGCATCTCTGCTTTGACTATTGGAGTCAGCGATGGTAGCTCGTGAGTTTCTTCTCGACGGGTCGAAGGGGACTTACAAGCCTGACTTGTAGAGCAAAAATTCAACAGCGGCGACGCAATTAAAAGTTAATTTTCGAGAGCACGGTTTGTTTCTAACTCATGATTCCTCTCAGACATTTTGCCTACGTAACAAGACGAATACGATGAATTAATCAACAATAAAAGAGTTTGCTACCCTTTCTCGAATTTTGCGGCCGGTTTTTTTCGCAAATCTCCATCGATCCAGAGCTGTAGAAAAACCCCTGAAAGCTATGACCATTAACTTGTTGATTCTCTATACAGACACAAGTAGAGCGCTCGAGAAATGTGAAGTCAATAAGTTGTTTTACAAAAACGATAACTAATACTTAAAATTGACTGCACACACTGTTATATCTTTTTCCAATCAATTTGCGCTAGTTCATTCTTCTGTTCCCTCCATTGTCAGACAGTCGGACGTGCTGACCCACATAGGGGTTATACATTGTTATTGTTAACAAATGACTAAAATCTTGTCGGATTAAAGTTGTGAAATACAATTTTTCCGTGCAAAAATAATAATTAACAAAAACTTCTTGAGAGTTATGGCTACGTGTCACACCTTGTCCAAATTCTCTTGAAATGGGTTTTGTCTGATACTTTTTTTTAAATGAATGACGTCTGATAACTTGTTAATTTGCTTGACGTTAGAAAGAGGCTTCGTAAAAATATTATCATTACATATCCTCGGATAGGTACCTCGGCAGATCATTAGTATATCATTGGATTTCATTGAATATCGGACGTCAAATTAAAAAAAAAATAAATGCAATGTGTTTTTTAATTAAATAACCTTTTTCTTGGTGCAAAACTCAATTTTTAAGGAAAATGTACGAAACGAAATGGCTCTGAAACTATAAAAAATAGAACATATAATAGATACAGAAATTTTTTCCTGAAAATGATCTCGCCTGTCCTCCATTTCGTTAGGTCAGTTACTTTTGAATCACCCTGAATAATAAATAACATCTGATGAGATTTGGGCGGCTGCATGTTGTTCGTTAAGTTCAGTGTGATTCGTGGAATAATGAATGAGAAAAAAGGGAATGTTATCGTATATTACACGAATAGCTTTGAGATAATACTTATAAGTCAAAAGATAATTTGCTATGAACTATACCGAGAGAAAGTACTGTATATTACATCGATGAAATTTTCTTATCTTCAATTACGGTAACTGCAATTGTCATATAGTTGATTCAGACAGAGAAAATAATAATTTAAAACCTGTCAAGTTTATTTTCATACAGTTAAAACTATAATATCTTTTTCATTTATCATGCTTACATACAGAAACTTTTGGCATATAAATAGTAGTATTGAATTTTGTATATTGTGAGCATATTGCACATAGTCCATTGACAAGCACATAGGATCCTTTTTTCTTCTGTTATGAAGGAGCGCATGCTCTTTATCAGAATAATAAGGAAGATTGCAAAGGTTAAAGGCAATTGGTATGCTACCATAGATGTATAATATTTTGTAAGCCGTCGGCGACGCGTACGAACGATTTTAAAAGTACTTACGTCGTGAAAGTTTACATTACTGCCAAGGTTGGCAGATATGGATATCATGTGTTTAACAAAACACCCATCGTCCGAGCGAAGAATCCTCTTTCCACCTTTCTGCGGACGTTTGCACTTTTCTCTGTACTTTTCCTCCGCACTCGGCAACTTCTGTATCTACGTGTGTACGTAAACGTAACCGTTTCGAGTAGAGTTGGCTCTTAACATTTTTACAAATTGTATTACATGAAACTATGAATTTCATATGTTATTTCACAGTATTGTATTTTATTGGGTTGTTCGGAAAGTAATTTCGTTTTTTTCGGTGAGAATGAAAGACGATTTTCTTGTAGACCATAAATATGTTATTGAATTATATATTCTCCATTTTGCTCTAATACCTCTTGTCATCTTTCTGACAGTAGTATGATTCGACACTCATAAAAGTTTTGATCTTTGCTGGCAAAAAAATCAAAGCCATTTTTGACGTCCTCATTCGAAGTAAAGGTGTAGCCGTTCAAAAAATTTTGCGAACCAGTTTTGGCACTGGCGTTCTGTTAATGCATCTTCTCCATACAGATCGAATAATTTTGTTCTTGCTTGAACAGCATTTTTATCTTTTCGAAAGTAAAAAAGTAAATATGGCGAAAATGCTGCTTTCGACTTTTCATCTTTAATAGGGCACCAAGCAAAAACTATTGTCTAGAATCAAGCAATTTTTTTCACAAACAAGCGTTGTTATATCAACTGTCAAAATATATAATCCGTTGGGAAAAAACGAAATTACTTTCCGAACAACCTAATATTTATTATTAACGTAACTAGACAAAGATTTTATTTTCTAAATGATTTTCTTTTGTTTGTATGTAACTGTGTGAATGTGTAACTATTCACGTGATAAATAAATTGTAGTTTTCATTTATATATAATTTTTTTTAAAATTTTGATGCGTACAGTGTAACTGCACACACTTAGTGTGCAAATTCGGGAGTACGTGATACCCGGAGAAACGTATCAAAGAAATGTTAAAGAGTAAATGTGAATCGTTGAGAATTCTGACCGATATCATTTACATGGGTAGACTGCGTGGCGACGACCTCCAACCAAACCGGCCGTTCCGCCTGAAATGTACATTCAAGTATATATACGTACATTTTTATGTACGAGGACTCACATGCTTGTCTCTCATGCGTTTCCCTGAAATATTTTTTTAACCTTTAACGATCTTGGTACTCATTTTTCTCAACGAAAGAATTACGGGCTATAGACACCATACTTATTTAACCCTTTCAATACGACTTTTGTATAATGAATTTGTTTTAATATAAATGATAAATTTAAGTCGGTAATGACGTTAAAAACATGCATTTAAAGTTTCAAAATTTTAGAAACTGCGGTTTTCCGAAAAAAGGAGTTGGGGTGTAAGTGTCCCTGCAGTGTAGAATAATTAGGACAAATCGTCTACAGAATGTTTCAAATATTATTTGGGATCTATATATCCCCACAGCATTGAAAGGGTTAAAATGTTACGTTATACTTATTTAAAATGTTGTGTAGATCTTCTCAGACTACAAATGTTTTAAAATCATTGCATACATTTCTATTGTATAAATACGATTTCATTTCGATACCTTGTTTCTCTTATTATCTCGAATTGAATTATTAGAAGTTGGATATTTTTTAAGAGTTTTTTTAAAAAAGAGAAATATACAAACGTTCCAAAAAGTTCAATTTAACGTAATATGATTTCTATAAATGGTATATGGCATAATTTCAAAATTTCTGAAAAAATACGTTGTTTTCTTAAATGTATGGAAATTACGATTCTTTCTAATTTAGAATTATATCCCACATAATACCATACTCGAAGCCCAACCTGCACAAATAAAAATGACGTAAGATTTTGGGTACATAAATTCAATAGAGTTACTTTGAGGTTGGAAATATTTAATGAAAGTCGATAACCCTTTTCACTTTTATACATTGAGAACGACCGGATGGTCACTCAATATTAATTAACTTCGTTTTGCAAAAGAAGTTTTCAATTTCGTATTATGGTCTCGTTGCTAAGTCGTATCCTTTACGGGAGATGATTTGGTGTCCACGGAAATGTGTTATATTATATTACAATCTTACACTTTGGAAGAAGCTATCATATAATGTATAACAATGTATATAATAATAATAATGATGTGATAATAATAATAATAATAATGAATATAATGTATCAAGATATCTTAACAATTAGCTTAAGGTTGCTAATGTTTCTAGTGAAATTAAGTTTTTCCTGCTAATATAATATATGCAAAAATGTTATGAAAGTTGAAACGAACAAGAAAAATAAATAAAAATTTGAATTTGACTATAAGCGGGCCTTTTAACATTTTAGATTTTTAAGGACTGAAAATACAAGAAATTACGTTAAATACATATGTTAAACAGCCTTATTTAGTTACAATATATTTTATTACCGCAAATCTCACTTATAAATCTTCATTAAATTTATGTTTATTGTACTCTACGGAATGTACTAAATTATATTATATATAACATATCTATATTATGTAGAAATTTAGTAAATTATCGTGTTAATATATGTATAAAAATAAACAAGAATTGTATCGATTTGCGGACATCTTAACGCATGATGAAATGCAGGAACCTATAATAAAATTTCGATTATCAAGAACGCCGCTATTAAAGTCTACCTTGCGAAACATATTACATTAAAACTTTTTCATTAACGACTTTTAAATTATTCTGCGAGAAGTTTTATAGTTCGCATGCTTACAATCCTTCTAAGAAGATGAAGGTAGAGATTATTATTTAGTGCGATCTTACCGAACAAATTGTGGTTATAATATTGATTCGTAATAGATTACAACACATAGAATTCCGCGATACGGGCAATAACTGTTACAATCGTAAAAATTAATATGATATGCGGTTCAAAGATAATACTTTGCATTATGGAACTCTCCTTCAATTAAGCGAACATATTGATCGTATAAAAATTTCTTTGGCCAGTTCGGTTAATTGAGGCTCTATTGTACATCCAGCACGATCGAATTATGAATTTCTAATGAATTTATGCCAATAGTCATTTCGCAACAAAGGAAAGTCATGATTGCCTCGGTGGATCGTTACCGCGTCGCAGGTACATAAATACAATTTCATGGTGAATGATATAACCATTCATCCACCTCGGTAGCTCTTGTAGTTTGCTAAGTTTCATTTCCAGTCGGTCTTGGACTACGATCTTGAGGATTGCGCGTTAGCCAGGTGGGGCCTTGATTGTTAGTCCATATTGACTTACATGAAGTGACTGTGCACAAAGATACGCTGCCTCTTATGTATATATAGAATTAATAAGTGACCGTTTTTTCGCGCCTCACTGCACTCTTCCTCTCTAAGGGTCTTCGCCTTGGAATTAAAGAAAACTTTTTATTTTACTGACAGACATAGTGATCGTGATTCCTGCGGCTTACAAGGAAATTTTCTTACCTTGACTTAAAACTCCATATCTCGTTCATTGTTTTCCATGAACCGTCTATTGTTCGATATGCTATAAAATTTATTATGAGACAATGCAAACGATTACTCGTTTGTACGTATGTATTATTTCTCCGTTTTGGTAGTATGCAGGTGAAATAGTTTTATGTGAATTAAGGAGCGAAGAGAAGCATATAAACGATCATTCGCAAAATCCGTTATATACATTAACCATTCCCGAAGATGTATTCTCTATTCTACTGAATCGAGAGTGAAAAAGGGAGAAGAGGAGTCAAAAATATAAAATGTTTATATAATGAAATATATCGGAGGTTATAACGTGGAGCTGCAAAATTGTATGTGTAGCTTGCCACGGGAATACATATCAACTATAGATCATTAAAAAACCTATTTTATTTTTAATTTTTTAATACAAGCGAAAAAACGATGTACATGTATTATGTTTGTAGCGAGAAGTCATCACCTCTTTTCGTATGTTTATTTAATTCTAAAAGCTAAAATAGCCCACATTATATTTACTACAATATAATAGGAAAAAGAAGTTGATTTCTAGATTATGGTACAAATGGTTTTATTTTTCTTTGAAATCATACAAACGACATTTATGCGATCATCAAGAAGATAGTATTACTATCTAATTACAGTAACTATATTTAATGGCCATCTAAAAATTGAAAGCCCGCATTATATTCAAATCTAATTTAATTAGTACTTTGTTATAGGACATTTACTATATTGTGCTTAACACTAGATTTACGAATTGAGCCAATTTGACTCATTGAAAATTTGATTACTATATATATAAAAAAATTAAATAATATTTTTTAAAAACATATGTCGGTTTTTAGTCACATAATGAAATATATGGAAATGTTGATTCCCCTCCCCCGTAGACTCCTCCATTTCGCATTATCGAATGTGGTATACCTATTTTTACGGTTGTGAGCCAATTTGACTCATAAAATGATTTAACAGTTAATCGCATAACACATGAAATTTGTAACTTCCATCAGATCAGGATATTTTGCAGCTTTCAAGTCGCACATGATTTATTTCTCCTCTAATTTTTCTCTCCTTGCGTACAATGTTTATTTGTATGAGAGCCATCCTCTTATTTTCGCGACTCCGCTACATCATCTTTCTTACCTACCCACTCCTATCATCATTTCGATTTGTACATCGAGCGTGAACAGAGCATTTTTAATGAAAATGTATATCAAAAACAGATTTTCTATGTAAAAAAGGTTTTCAATGAATTTGTTAATGATAAATCTTTCATTTAAATTCATTAGGAACTATTTTCTTTGCAAAAAACCTCAATCTTTTTGTGTGAGTCAAATTGGCTCACTTCAGTAAAAATAGGTATATCATCAACATCCTTCTCTTCAGTTTTTGTGTCGAAAAACCCCAGGACATTTTTTCAATGTTGACAATTGAAGGAAGACTTTGTTAAGATATTTTGTTTAGAATGCATCAGGTTTCTCTTTTATAATATAAAGTAATTCCAAATTACGATACAAGCACGAGAAGATTGTTCTTGTTGTTCACTACATAAAATAAAACACCAACTTTAGCTTATTTTGAAATAAAGTCTCAAGAGCGCGAAAGTGGCTTTTGGCTTTTTTCGAAGTAATTTTTTAAAACCTTCCCGGTATTTAATCGGTTAAGGACATTGTGAAATGAAGAGTTTCGTAAATTCTTCCTTTGTTGCAACTTCTCTTTGATGCTGGGATTGCATGGCAAGTGAAAAGTGTTAAACAGGAATGGTAAATATACGACGTTGTCTACCCAAGTAACGTTAAATTCAATAGACGTTTATCAAACGCCGCTAGTGCGACTCGAAGTGCCATTTATGTACCTAGCCGTTACAGGTGAGGCGTCCTCGATAAAAAAGACCAATCATGGCAAAGTATCTCATTATAAACTGGATCAAGCCGTTTCTGTATTGTGTTAGTATCTGTAAAAAGTGAATATTGTTGGACACAGAGAACACTTTTCCACAGTTCCCTTAAAACAACAGCAAAAAGAAGGCAGGTGTCTGTTTATGGTGATGTACGGACACATACACGTGAACGGTTTCCAAGTGGATATCGGATATCGTCATGACGAAAAAGATGAAAAAGCCACGGAAGCGAAGAGGATCGTTTTACTGTGCTATCTGAATCCACGAGAATCGGTTTTCTCATATCAAATCGCTGATTAATTTTTACCACGTGGCTTGAACTTGCGTTTGCGAAAATTATGTTTCTGCAAGCAAGGATCGTTCGATCTCTCACGTACTCAGCTCTCTTTTAGTTTTTATTACAATTATTACAGTGGGCTAAGAATATTAAAAATTTCACAATCGAATTTCTGCTACAAGACATTCTTTTACCAGTTGTTAGCGATAGTCTCGAAACATATAATTTGCATGTTTGGTTCTTTAATTTTGCTTCACGTTCGTTCATTTATTTGAAGAGAATTCTCTGTTCATTGGATAAAAATATTTACCGATAAATATCGAAGAAAAAGATTTTGTAGAGTAACGTCGCGGCACAAATAATTGCTAGCTAATAATAACCCAAGGAGATAATAATAGAATGGCTGTGACAAGTTAAGTGAAACGACCGCGTTAGTAACGAAACTTGTATTTTGCTGTTGCAAATCTTTGTATTTTATTTGAGCTGTTATATCCGAAAGTAATAAGTTATTAAAGAGTACACAGTTAGTTCCACCTGTGGACGAAAGGAAAGGAGAAGGTTATCAACAGGCTGTGGTAATTTTTTACATTATTTTCGACTGTGGATTTTTAGTTGGCAATGTCTTTTACTCCTGTCGCATACGCATACTTGCATACATGTATTATGTGTATTCATACGATCGTTGAAATTGCTGACAGGAGAATCTTGTCCTCCCACAGTGATTCGTAATAGTGTATAATATTCCCACGCATTGCAAATACCACAAATCCATCCGCTAATATTTTATTATCAGTTTATCTATAATAGGAAACGCATTCGGTTGTGCATTCTACGCATTACGAAGTACAAATTATTTATAAAACAATTATGTGCAAAAGAAGTTTCATCATTGAAAGCTGTGAGAAATTGTTGATTTTTGCGACGCAATTTCGAATTTAGTCGTGACGATTGTTTTACACATTTGAGTATTATAGGACGTAGGAGAAATTGTAATCTTTAGAAAGAAACTTTTCATTCCTTCAGGCCATGGTTGTACGAAATCTGCCTGCCAGAGGCGTTTTTAGAGGAGCGCCACCTATCTTCTATAACCGCACGTTTTTTGGCATTATTGGCCCAGAGAAAGAATTCACTTATCAAGTGGTTTACGACGCATAACGTGTAATTTGACCGATCTAGGTGGACAAAACTGTTTTTTGAAAGAAATCACGGTTTTCATTAATTTTACTGACCCTTCTACTAATACAAAACATAATCTTGTTCTTAGTGTTAATAACAATATATATTTTCATAATTATTTAACATTTAAACGTCAAATAAGAAACTCTGAGCTTTAAAAATTTTTATATCTCCACCGCAATAGTTAGTGAAACATTTTCTGCATAAAATGATTATCTAAACTACCCCGAATACAACGATGCATATTATTTTAATGGTAGAAAGATATAACCCATTGGCTGCCACGCAAATTTAGCGCTTCTTGCCCTGGACGCCACGGCCATTTGTAGCCAATTTAAACTTGCAGCACACACTACGAGATATCTCGTAGTTGGCAGTCAATGGGTTAAATATGTTTAAATAACTTTGATGAATACTTTTCGATTTACCTTGAAAACTAAACGTACCGGAAAAAATGTAATAGCAAAAGTTGATAGGGCAGACACTTTTCTTGGGGAAAGCATAAAAAAAGGTGTAGCACAAATATTGTTTTCGGCTGAGAAATTAAAATATCTCTGCGAGACGTTTAATTTCGTCCGCTTGCACGACCCAAGCAGGTTCCCTAACTGAACCGAAATGCCGTTCCCGCGCTGAAGCGAACAATAAAAAAGTAACAGATGGGATCATTTGTCTGCAATGACTCTTCAGGTTTTCAATTGTTTATACTTTTAGCATTAAACACACAAAATTGCAAAAGGGTGCTAAAAAGTATACTTTTTCAGAACTTAAAGAACTTTTCGAAACGGAGCCGAAATTTCGTGTCCACGCTGAATAAAACAATAAAAAACTGGCAAATGTCATCATTTGTACGCAATAGCTCTTTGCATTTTAAATTGTTTATGTCTTTAGTTTTGAACACACAAAATTGCAAAAGTGTAATAAATAGTAAGTACTCTAGATATGTTAAAAGCCCACATAGGGGAGAGTCTGGTATATTGTACCGCTTGGTAAATTGTACCACCTTAAAATTTCCAACTAAATGCCACTATTTTTTTTTCCTGGCAACACGAAACTAAGCACTGACAGCACCCACAACTACTTTTCGTTTTGTAACGGCATCCGGCAAGTGCATTCAGTTTGAGAGAAAAAAAACGTTTTTGTTAGTGTCTGATGTAAATTTTGACGCGTGTACCTAAGGACATTACTCAGTAAAATGGTAAGTTAGAATTTTGCTATATTTTTTATTAAACAGGTCTATAATCACCTCTCAAACTATAAAGAAATGAACGTATTAGGTTTTGAGATCATTTTGTGACAAATATATATTTTTTAAATCTCTTAGTTCGGTAAATCGTACCACCAGTAGTTGTCTTAATTGTACTGGTACAATTTACTCAACAAGACGAAACTTGTACATCGAATCCAAATGTTTGCGACAATTGTTTGAACTAAAACAGGGTAAGAGAAAATAAATAATTCGATCTCAGTACAAAACAATTATAATAAATAATTAGTAATTGACCAAATAATAATTTTAAGTAAAAATGGTTTATTTCGTTTTCATAAAAGCAATCATTTAATTTTATAAGTAGGTATTTAAGTTTGATAAATGTTTAAATTTCTTTCGTTTTTGATACTTTTGTTTAATTTTTTCTGCATAATTATGAATGTTACTTATTGAAGAAATATTGATTTAATTTTTGTCAACACTTTTTCAATAATAATTAAAATATTGTCATTAAGAGTATTGTGTATTATGAAAACCATATTATTTAATAATTAATCATTTATCATGTTTGAAAGTCCCTTAACTCCTAGTGGTACAATTTACCGAACCTGTGGTACAATTAAACCGACTGGTCGGGTAAATTGTACCAACTGAAAGCGTTTAGAAAAACGAATATTTTGAGAAATCGGTTAAGAGTATGGTGTTGATTTTGCGGTATAAGTTAAACGAGGCTCTACACTATGTGACATTGGATAAATAGTTTGTTTTAATTAATATCAAAACGAGATATTTTGCTGAAACTGAAAAGTGGTACAATATACCCGACTCTCCCCTATATTTCGGAACAGACCTTAAATTACATCTTAATCGTTAGAGCGGATTAAAATGGTAATTAAAGGTGGTTAGAGAAATATAAAATTTTTACTTTCCGTTACCACACATTTGTCGAAAATGTCTAAGGCATTATACGACCGTGTAAAAGCAAACTACGGAAACTACATTTCCTGTTTATATAGACATTCTACTATTGATTTCCAATCAAATTTGTTATATCTAAACCATTGCGAATATTGACTTTTGTTCAGCTAGATCGGCCAAGTTACACACTGTGGGACGGGTAGTGGCATCGTAGAGCGCGACTGGCCGAAAAAGCGCATACGACGTAAAAAAATGCTTAGTTTTTGATTGTCTTTCGCCGCGCTCAGGTTTCAAGAAGCGATACGGTGGGAATAGGCGGTGCGAGGACAATTTTCTCTTACCTCACGCCATAAGCCAAGTGACTTCTCTAATTTAGCTGGCTTTTCCAGAGATCCTCTCTCGGATTGGTACATATGCGAGTCACATATATCGAGCATGAGGGGATCTATAGTACTAAAGAGATACTCGAAAGATTTCAATAAGAAATCGACGTTTAAAAAATTATTTTTTGGTTTTTCAATTCTTGCGCGTAGAACTTGCAAAGAGAAAAACTGGAAAAAAAATCCTTAACGTGTGTATTCATGATTATAATGAGTCAGAATTTTTTCGGACTTTTATACCCTATTAAGTGAAAAATGAGGTAAAGACTGATTTCTTACATTTTTTCTAAAAATTGTTTACAATTTACAGTCACCTGTCGAATGATGCCTCGCCCATTGAAATCGGTTTAAGGGCACTTTTGACCCTCTTAACTTGCTATACCCTTTATTTTATTTTTCTCCCTAGTGTCCTTCTAAAGATACATACACACTTGCACCACATTCGCTACAGCGCTTATATCCCTTCTGTAAAAGCGCTTTCGTTCAAGTTAACACTAGAACTACCAAACCAGTCAAAATGACTGGTACACAATTTTTTCCAAAAATTCTCCAAGTTCATAGAAGAGCCATAGAATACAAATTCTGCGTCCATCGCAATAGACATAAATCACCGAATTGATCAACTTTTTCGCCACTCGATTCCTCCTTTTGCAAAGTTCTTATTTAATATATTGAAATATGATAGATTTAACGCCGGTAGTTCTAGTGTTAAATTTGTTACGAAAAATAGGTATTCGTCGTAACAATAACTTCGATTTTGGATCAATACTTTTTCGCAGCAAGGACTTTTTTTCGATTCTGACACAGTCTGTAGACCGCAGAAATTGGTTTAGGTCAGGGTTAGGGCGAATATAATGAATGAGGCATGATTTAAACAATCAACATGCGGTCATATATTATAAATATATTACATTATCTTAAAATTAGCAAACCAAAAGACCTTATCTAGTACTTTCGATTGTAGGTTATGTATTACCTGTTAATGAAGAGTCTAACATGTACACACGTAATGAGATAGTAAGTTAGCTTGCAAATCTTATCTTTATGAAATTAAAATGGATACAAAATTCTATCTGGGCGAAGGTCGTAATGAGAACTGGAAAGTTTTATCAAATTAGCGGTGAGCGAACATAAATCGGAGATCTAGAGAAAGCAGTGTAGCGGATATTGTGCTTACATATACCTATGTATGTATTTATATGCACATATCCTTTCTGGTAAAATTATGAAATTCTCAAACATCTCACGGCAGTTATCGTACAATCGGCTTCCTTATTGCATCGGTGAACTCCTAATAACTGCCATGGTGCAGCTTATAAATTATACCCGGCACTCTGTCAATTGAGTATGCGACCTATTAATAGGATCTCTTTGTGTGCTCTGAAAGAGGAGGGACTGTGACATACGCACGTGCAAGAGTGGTGAAATTACGCGCTCTCTTGGCTCCTCTTTGTGCCTCCATTCCTCACGTTTCCATCCTATTTTAACGTTCTTCGAAGGAATTTGTATTTTGCTGTAGTGAAAGCAGGTACAGAATAGTGGGCAAATACTAGCGGAATTTATATCGTTCTTTTATGAGAAAGATTCTTGTTAAAGAGGTATGAACATCAAATTGTGAAAGTACTTCATCACTGTCTTGAGTAAAACTAATAAGTATCAATACAACAATATAGATCAGCTTGTTAAATTTCTTAATAAATGAAAAAAGCGTGCAGTTTTTCATTGATGGTGCAAAAATGTTTGAGTAAGTGAAAATCATCTGGATGATTACCCGAGTCGAAAATTTTAAGCCCAAAATCCTCCTAAATTATCAAATAACTTAGGATATTTAGGCTGAATATGAAAAAATATGTTACATATAAAAGAATGCAAATTTTAATTCCACAATCGCCCTAAACTTGTTAATTTTTGCCAGTTTTGCCTAGTTTAGGATCAATTTAGGCTTCATACAGCCTAAAATAATCGTCAGCATTCTATAATGAGGAGTTTTAGAATTGGATTGGAATTGGAGTCGAATGATCTAGGTCCAAAAAAATTCTCAATATACTAAAAATTAATTTGATTTTAGGAGATTTAGAATTTATCTGGAATAAAATGATAATTTAATTCCTACTTGCTCCTGAAAGCCCTATTTTTAGAATATGAGTCGACAGACTTGGAACTTCTGAAATATTTTTAAGGGATGTCAGATTAAATTGGAATAAAAATTTTACCTGATCAGTCCATATAACTCCTAAAAATCATATTTACAGGACTTTGAGGCGCGTAGGCACACTAGTTGAGGATTTTGAGGTTTAAAATGGTATACATAATTAAGCGGCAAATGAGAAATCAAAAGAATCTAGGATTTGAAGTTTCTTTTTAGGCTGGACTTTTCGACTCGGATACAGCCATTTTTAATAACATATCCTAGGCAATGCGTTTCTTAGATAAACTTTTACTTCAATACTTGTTGTACAGCATTATTAACATCGGCAAAGCACGAACGTTCGTATTTGCAGTGGATCTCAGTCGATTTCGACATATTGATTTCCTCGTGCTGTGAAAAGTAAAGGTATCCATAAAGAAAAGGCTTGTCCGAAAGTTTAAAATGTCGACATTATTTCGACGTAAATTACAAATACGCTTTGGCGGGTGAGATCTCCGGATTCTTGAGCAGCGGGAAAAATTGAATTGGTTTCCCATTTTCCTAGGCCTCCGTTGATGGTAGATCTCGTGAAAGTGAAATCTCAACCCCATGTCGACGTGCTTGAAGAAATCGCAACCACATGTAACGCAAACATTTTAGTCCGGCCGATCGGTGGAATTTCTCGTGAGGGCGTGGTTTATGATCATAAGTCAGCAAGGATCGATGGTACTTTTCGACGTCATGTTTCCGTTTATCCCCCGTTGACAGGGAACGAGGGATTAACGAAAGTATACATTAAAAAATAAAGGCTATCTAATTCCTTAATGACTGAGAGTATTCTGCACTTCCATGTGCAAGTAATCGCGAAGTATTGACGAACAAAGGGTCTAAATGGTTAAGGATGGAAAAAGTGTTCCGAAAGCAAATTAATCTTTGAGCCTACTATTCGATGGGTCTCTTAAAAAAATCCTTCCTTCAAAGTATGAATCCGCAACACTTACCGTGGAGGTAGTTACAGGGTATACTCCAGGGCTTGACTCCACACAAGATTTTGAGAAAAATCACATATTATACGCGATGGTTTGCATGTTTTTGAATTTTTTCAGATTTTTTGATTGGCAAATCAACTTTAAAAAATTTTAAAAAGTTTAAAAGCATTAATTTTTCATTGAAAATCTGAAATGGCAACTTTTATATTTTCACAGTATTTGCATTATACGTTAAATACCAAAATGCAATTTTTTTAGATTCTTAGGGGTAATGGAACATAATTAAAAAAAATAAAATCCAATGTTTTCTTAGTTTCGGTACACAAAACAATAATATACAGCAAGTATAATTACGTATTAAGCTGTAAGGTAGCTGTTAATGGCTAATATATCCATCAAAGCTGATATCTGTACAGTGCATATGTTTTGAAAAGTTGTTATTACTTCACGAAAAATAGCTTCATTTCGATCTGATCATCTTTGGAGTGAATATTTACGTTCAGAAAGCTGTTGATATAACTTTTTGCGAATACACGTTCTATTTCGTCCATGACATTTTATACGGTACAGTTAATTTTAGTATTGCTTAAGTAAATGCAGGTCCTAATGTTGTCAGTGGCTTTCACGATGCAAAATTGTTAGAAGCTAGGTAAAGCTTATCTTTGATTTTTAAAGAACTGACAGCATACAATCAAGCAAGTACCGAATCCAACCAATTCGAGAAAATTCTTCTTGATGAAATTCCCAATAAAACATTTTAAGTGCTGACAAAAATTTTCAATGCGGTTAGTTGAAGAAAGGATACAATATATTATAAGACCATGACACTTCGAATTTTATTACAATAATATCTTATAGGCAACATTTTTCTTTTAGAAAAATTGATTTCGTCTATTTCGTGGTAATTTGTGTGTATAAACAAAATTTAATGAGAAATTTATAGTCACCAATGGTTTCTATTGAGAAATAAGAAATTTTTAATGAAAAACCAGAGTACATTTTTGTACCATGAAATAGAGAAAAGTGTATACTACGAATTTGGGAAGGCTATTTCCTCTAAAGCTAAACTTTGTGTAAACAAAATGAATTCCACAATTTTTACATAAATACTCACCATTGGTAACATCACTTTTCTAACATTCGAATTTAACACTGTTACCGCTTACGTAGAAAGCCTTGCAATGTTTGTTGGTAGCACGTTACTTCTAGCATCCACTGTATTACTTGATGGATGTGTATTCTGTTCACAAAACGATTGAGGCTTTGTACATACATACATGTGAATGTC
Source organism: Cerceris rybyensis (assembly GCA_910591515.1). Taxonomy (NCBI): domain Eukaryota; kingdom Metazoa; phylum Arthropoda; class Insecta; order Hymenoptera; family Crabronidae; genus Cerceris; species Cerceris rybyensis. Next base: position 23,482,202 of record OU342790.1, read on the forward strand.
TTACGTAGGAAATCTCGAACAACTAGGCGATAGCTGCATGCCAGAAGTGACGTTTTATTCAATGCTATGCACTATATGCACTACAATTGTCGATATAATCATTGACGGTGACTAAAATATTTTCTAGGTACCTTTCTAAAGTGACCATCTTGTCACGTATTTTTATCTCCGAAATTAAAATCTTGGATGCGTGTATTCTTTGAATGGGAAATTGTTCTCCGTTTCAATTTAAGTCGATCCAGTTTGCCGTTACATCGATTAACTCTGTCTTTGAGACAATATTTTGGCTACTTAACGTCACGTTAAAATATTGCATAATTTCATAGAGGTTTAATAATTCGTATCGATATATTTAAAATATTTTTACAATTGCTATTGCAATTTAATTTATTCAATTACAACTATAGCTTTATATAAAGTAAACAAGAGGTTCAACAGTGATAAGAATTTTGAAATCGATGACTGGTCTATCAGTTGGCCTTCACATTACGAGCCACTAAGATTTATTATTATTCGTAGCTAGATATCACTTTATGAATATTCATGTTTTGCTTAACAATAATTTCGTCTTCCGTATGAGATTTATATTTCACTGATTAAGTTAGTATTTTTTCTTTGCACTTAGCCAATTTGCTATTCTATAAATCTTCGTGTCATTAGAGAAGAAGTTATTTTCTTCAGGCTAAGGAAGTATCTCATTATTTTTATTTTCTAATTAGTATCATCTTTTCTTTTGTCTGCTTAATTTTATTCATGAAGCTACTTCGAAGAAACTGTTTCGTTCTTATTAACTCGTTAAACTGTGTATGTATGCAATTTGATGCTTTACTATAGATCACTAATTTGTGGCTCCATACATGACTTGATCCAATTTCTTAAGTACTGTGGATAATCAACGGACGAGAATAACTGCCCTGTCTTATCAATTGTGATTAACCCTGCACATGAATCACTAATTTCAGGCCACTTACTGACGTTGCAAATGAGATAGTTCAAAGTTCTGTGCATAACATTACCTTCAGAAAAAATGTGGCTGTAATTATTCCATTTAAGCAAAAACTTCGATTATAAATTAGCAGTAGCATTCTGCAAACCACTTCTTAAAGTATTATAGACGATGTAGAAGGTTAGAATAATTAAAAATTGTCAAAGGCACTCGAAGGACAATGAACCGTGTAAACAAAGGAGAAAAGAGCTATGAATAATCTGCATTTATTAAAGCCGCTGTACAATCACATCTTTCACAAAATACATGTACGATTATGGTATCAGCCGTTTGTTTTTCTCAACGTGCGTTTTGTAGTGCACTCGAGAAGTAAATGTGCTAACACTGCCAGACTTCGAAAGAAGAGCATCTTTTTTCTGTCGTAAACCCATAAAGTAGCGCTTGTGACTGACATTTACAGTTGTATTTGTTGGTAAATTTCCCTCTTAGAAAAAGAAACCGTGAGATAAATCACACTGACAAACGCTGGTGGCAAGCAATCCTTTTTTATTTACATGCTAACGAGTACGAGGACGGATATGTCCTGCGAGAAATGTTTTATTTGAATTCCACCGCAAATGCTAAAAAGCACTGCGCGAACATTCTTGGATGTAGCTATTTGGTAGTTTGATACAGTTTTCTACACAGTAATCATATTTTACAAAAATTGTCATTAGTATCACTTACTTGTATTAATCAGAAACATTTAGAAATTTTTGTCACCTCTGTTTCTCAAAATTACTTTTATGCCCAGAAAATTGAAATATACTGAATAAGATGTAAAAGATCGCTGTGTCTGTTTTATGTTGAATGAATGTAAAACAGATTAATTTTTTAACTCTGATATTCTGATAGACATTACGACACACGCTTGAATATTTATTTCTATATCATTGTACATTTCTCTATTTTCTAAGTTACATTTAATGTTTTCAATATCCCACTTGTACAAATATTTTTTATAACAAAGAATTTGATACGAGAATAACGATTGCTATTGAATGAAAGAGAAGCATAGAAAGAAGACGACGTCTAGTCCCGCTCAGAAGTTTATTCGTAGCGACCGTAAATTAACTACAGACAACATCCATAGTATTTAATTTATCGATATAAAGTGTTTGATTTACGGAGACTCCCGTCAATCTCTTTTCATTATCTATGTCGTATCGCACGCGGGTTTGTCATTTCTCTGGATAAGTATGTCATAACAATTATTCCGAAGTTTATCATGGAAGACTGGAGCTCACCCAGCAATATGGGCCGAAGGTAAAGAAACGCAAGATCATTTGTGTACGATGTATTAAGTGGAACATCGTCGGGACGATCATCAGTCACTGTCAATCCAAGGGTAGGCGAACAGAATGAAATCTTTTCCCAATGAACATAGACGTTTTTATAATAATTATGGGATGCGGTGTCCGTAGTACTGGAATAGGTACTGTTTCGACATAACTTTTGTATTCGGAACTTAGAAAATATTAATTATTTTACTTGAGTATTTTTCAAACTGCGGGTCAACATCTACTACTGGGTTATGACTAGAATTCTTCGAGATTATAGTAACGCGAAAAGATATCGGATCGTATTGTGCAAAACTTTTCTAATCTCGATCTATTTGCATTCTGTTTTGCTCTTCCGTTTACAGTTATTTTTAAATGTCCACGTCACTGTAATGAACATACATTTTTTTGTAACTTTACGTTGTTTTATGCCCACTGCATACCGATATTTCGACGTGTGTGATAAGTTCAACGATAGTGTCGCTTTCGAAGCAGGTTTCGATAAATGAGAAATTATATTTAATTACATATTTTTCACGCTATATCGTCCTTAATGTTATACTTTTCTATCCCATATAGACTATTTCTCGTGTGAATCGACATATAATTAGTTAGACTTATAATAAGGATATTGAAGTACTTAAGCCCAAAATTGTTATAGGTATTTCGGGGAACAGTTTTATTCAGGACGCTTGTGATTCTTCTTTATCAATATTAATTTAGTGTTACATATTACATTCATCATCGTTTTCAAGACCGGCAGTAAAGTTAGCTGAAGGATTGTGTTTTCAATATACGAGTTTCTTTTAATTTGTTCTGCAAATAGGATCTACATTAATATTTTTTTATTTTATATTTTTAGGAATTATTTAGTTATACGAACTATCGATCCTTTATTTTTTTACAATTGTACACATTTTGAATACTTCTTTTCTTTCACTTTACATTCGTACTTTACAAAGATGTAATTAATATAAATATGAATAGTTTAAACTGATGAATTTTATTCTACTCTTTCTTTCTTCCTTTCAAACATGCTGGATTTATCAGCAGGAGTTTTATTGCTAATTGTGTTTAATAGCGACAAATACCCAAAAATTAGAATGTTTTTTTTTTTTTCCCTCCAAATAACAGATCTACCTTAAGGCTAACAGTAAGTGTTATTGAAACTTTTTTGTAATCTGCTTATAAACATGATTTATTCAAAGCGTAACGTGTGGTTTTAAATTATTTCGCAATGAACACGATGAGGTGTTTAAATTTGTATTTTGACATATCGGAGTAACAGATATTTCAATTACCGTATGCCAAACATGTGAAGGTGTGATAATCGGTATATCGTGCATGTAAACAAACAACGATATTCTGTGTGTCTCGGGCATTTCTTAACATGATAGATACATAATAATAATATTAATACTAATATTTGCATTTATGTATGTATGATGGGGAAATAATTTTTAACACTAGATTTACCAAGCCAGTCAAAATGACTGGTACACAATTTTTTCAAAAAATTCTGCGGGTTTATGAGAGAGCCGTCGACTAAATATTCTTCGTCCATCGTATAAAACATAAATTATCGAATCTATCATCTTTTCCACGTCTTAATTTTCCTTGCTCCAAGGTACATATTTAACATATTTAAATATAATAGATTTCACGCTGGTAAATCTAGTGTTAAATAGGATAATTATATTTCGAAGACCTATATACATCTGTGATTATCAAGGTGGTTTTTGGGATTTTTGTTGAAAGAATCTAAAACAGTGTTTTCTATTGATTTCTTTAATATAATAATAGATTGTTATTTTCGGTATACAATATAGCTTCATCGGCGCAAATACTTGAAATTATATGAGTTCTTACTTTTAAACGTTGATCTTCAAAAGTGTGGGCCAAATAAATGTATATAATGTATCTCATCGAAAATAGTAACAATTTAAACGTTTCCCTATCATTGTCGCCAATAATTCAAAAATACTCTTTGTCAAATGTTTATTTTACGCAGAACTTAATGCAAAGTTCATCGCTACAATTCATCGTATATCGCGTATTTCGTAGCGGCCCGAGTCTAAAATTTCATCCCAAAATCCTCCTAAATTACCAAATAACTTAGGATATTTAGGCTGAGTATGGAAAAATATGTTACATATAAAACAATACAAATTTTAATTCCACAATCGCCCTACACTTGTTACTTTTTGCCACGTTTACCTAGTTTAGGAGAAATTTAGGCTTCATACAGCCCAAAACAATTCTCAGCATTCTATAATGAGGAGTTTTAGAATTGGATTGGAATTGGAGTGGAATGATCTAGGATCCAAAAAATTCTCAATATACTAAAAATTAATTTGATTTTAGAAGATTTAGAATATATATATATGGAATAAAATGATAATTTAATTCCTACTTCCTCCTGAAAGCCCTATTTTTAGAATATGAGTCGACAGACTTGGAGCTTCTGAAATATTTTTAGCGGATATCAGATTAAATTGGAATAAAAATTTTACCTGATCAGTCCATATAACTCCTACAAATCATATTTACAGGACTCTGAGGCGCGTAGACACACTAGTTGAGGATTTTGAGGTTCACAATGGTATACATAATTAAGCGGCAAATGAGAGATCAAAAGAATCTAGGATTTGAAGTTTCTTTTTAGGCTGGACTTTTCGACTCGGGTTGCCACTTAGCTAAGAGCAAGGTATCTACAATGTGTTTCCGAACTTGTTCTCGTTCCGAGAGAAGCTTTAAAGGATCCGTTAGCCTGAATCCGGCTAGAAACACCAAAATTATGTTGATTCGTATGCCTTTGCCGGTTCAGCTTAGACACAATGTCAGACTCGTCGGACGATTATGTCGTTAGAGCCAAATTGTGTTCTTCTCTCGGTGAATAAACTTAACACTCCGAACTTGGGTTTATGTTTGTTTATTATAAAGATAAAGAACAGGTATAACACGGAAAATAAGTAAACAAAGAAAGATTAACAAAAAATTAACAAAGTAAGATGTTATCGAGCGTGAGTTTTGTTATTAATTTGTGATACTGGAGAGAATCTGAGCTAGGACGTGTTTTTGGTCCCTTTATCGTTTTTCCGTGCCAACCTGGTAGCAACATTCTACCCTCGATCATCAAAGGGTGCTTGCCAGATGGGCCAGGTTTGCGCGGCTGCAAAAATAAATAACAATTGCAGAGGTTTTGCTCTCGCAATCTCAAGGCCCGAGTTGTAAATTATGCCTCAACAGACAGGGTCATATAAGATGAATGCTATATCGCTGACAGATTGGCTGTAACAAATTGCTGCACAGGGTTTCAGTTGTCAATCTTTACAAACTAGATGAATTTCTCAATTATTGTCGATTATGAAAGATGCACGAATTTTTTTATCGCCAGTATAATTAATCTTTCTAATGATAGTAATATTGTAAAACGACAAGTGAAAGTTTTAGTTATTTTATTTGCTATTTCGCTCCTTTACAGATTCCATTCAAAATTTGTATTTTAATTAATTTTCTGTTATACGTAATATATGGAGAGAGATACTTTTATTATAATTTATAATAAAAATGTAACGTATTCTGTAATTAAATTGAAAGTGGTACTGAGCGGCAGACAGCTGCATGCTATTAGTTCGTGAAACGAAAATCGAGCAAGCGAGAGTTTTGGACGTTGAGTGACCTTGCAGAAATTTGCCTGAAAGATGTCGAAGCTATAAAACTGTGGGATACGAGCGTTATTGCTGCCAGACGTTTAAACATTTTTGCTCGCCTGCAAAATCTGTATCGCTACCCCGCAGTAGGATATATTCATCGCTCGTAATTTATTTCTAAGACTTCAAATAGCTACAGCAGCAGCCAGCTGGTTATCTGTGCTGTACGATAACGTCCGATGCTCTTGAAATTTACGCTAATGTATTCTACGTAGATATGATTCAGACCAAGGGTGCACGAGATCTGCACGACAGAACCATTTTTCGAGAAATGCCGCCTACCTCTCCCAACCCGAGATGTCACGAGGCCGTCGCGGCAACAACGTATTCTTTGACGCGGAAAATCTCGCGATGGAGTTTTTTATTGTGCCGATAAGTTTGTGGCTGTCAAGAGAGAGTATTTGTGAATCAGGGATATTTCGAATGAGTGATGGGTGAAGTAAGCGGCGCTTCTTGAAAAACTGTTCTGCCGTGCAAAGCTCGTACCCACTTAATTTTGACGATGCGTGTTGGTTCGATATAAAAGTGCATCGACTTTACGTGTTTTCATAGAACTTGCTCCGATTGTTGTACATTATTATAACTAATCTTTATGTTGATAACACTTGGGGTCAATCTATAATTACTGAAAAATTAATAGCACAGCTATGTTTGTTTGAGTAGAATGTGGGAAGTTATTGATTTGTTCGAGTTATTTTCTATAATTTTACAGCTTTTTTTAAAAATATGGTTCTTTCTAAAATTACAAGGATAGCCAGTTCTTTATACATACAGGTTGTGTATTATTATTATTAAACATTCTACTAGAAATTTTCCCCCTCGTTGGGTATAGTTGCGGATGTATTAGATGTTGTTTACAGGTATTTGGTAAATGTATTTATTTATAATTACTGTCGCGACCAATCTACACCATTTACAATTATTGCTTGAAAACTTCTAGACATATTTTCGATGCTTTTACCGTAGACATATTTTCGACTTTTCACCGTATAAGATATATTTCTCGAGTACGACGAATTACGGCTGTTAATTTCGAAATACGCTTTCCTCGGAGAATGTACTTTATAAAGGACCATACATTGGAAAAAACACGTGGAAATCCATTTGTCCAAAGGAGCATTAAGCACCTTATGAATTTACATGTTTGGGGACGTTTCAGTACATTACGTGTATTTACAGATAATTTAAATGCCCAAAAAATTATCAAACTATATGAAAGGGGTCTCCTGACGTAAGTTAAAGATTCGAAACATGAAAGCTGCTTTTACGCGGAATGGAGAATGAGAAACGTTTTCAACGTGTTGGATTTCACCCCAATTCCTTGATGTCAATTCTGTAGAAAATGTTTTATCCCTTATAAATTCGAACATCCAAGGAAAGAAAAAAATTTGAAAGCCGTAGTTGGTCGTGTTCGAGAAATACGAATGTCTCTTTAGAAATTATAGAGATTGAGCGCACTACTAATTGTAAGTAAATGCGTATTACTTAGTTGTTTTACATGTGCTATCTATTTGTACAACATTTTTACAAAAAAAGATTATTTACACAGAGATATCGTGTACACCTCTTGTGACACAGACTGCAATTTCTTTGTTGTTGAAATGGTAAGGAAGTCTTTGTGTTTGTTCATTGTATAGTGACTGCATATCTACTTGCCCTCTGCAACTTCACCCTTCTTCCTTATTATTAGGTTATTCTTTGTACGATCTAGGGTGAAGTTCTGGAACTTTACTACTTGTGTTCGTGTACTTCGTTCTATGTTTTCTAAATCAACGTGGCAGTTAAATTTTCTGAGTGCAGCTTTGTTTTCAGTAATTTTCCAAGATTGAATTTGTATTGTTGTTATATGCGTTGTTAGATTTCTGTGTGATTTTGATTCCTGCGTCTTATCCGAAACTGTGGTATTTGCACGGTTTATGTCTGTTTTTATAACAATTTCTTAACTGCTGTGTATAATTTGATATCATTGCTATTTTTGGTTAAGTGTTTTTTCACTTCCTTGGGTATAGCTCTCGTTGTTATTTTGTAAAGCGATGGTAAAGAGACGATTGGTCTGTAGTTTATTGGATCGTTGGTGAGTTTGTTGTATTTTGTTTTCTCTCTAAAAAATTTTGAAAATTTGCGCGGGGTCTCTATTATTTTACTTATTTTTTCTGGTAGGTATGGTTGTGTTTTCGTAAGTTTTGATAGCTCAATTTGTGTACGTGGTCTTTCTCTGGGCATATTTAGTTATGTGAGTTATGACTTGTCTGCTATTTTGTATTCGGGTCGTCTTGATGTGGCAAATGTTTTTATAACTCGTCTAGTATTCATGTTGCGTGGTGTAGTGTTCAGCTGTAATTGACCAAGCTTTTATCCAGTATTTTGTGATTTATATTTTTTGTTCGTCCAATTCTTGTTTGGGATTTTGTTTTTGGCAAAATAGTTTCTCATTGTTTTTAAATATTCTGCTGTTGTCTTTCCTGCTCATTGCATCCTTCCTTCTGTTTTCATAATATTTAGAATTTTTTTCATCGTGCCACTGTTATTGCTTTCATTTATGACTGTTCCTGTATTTTTCATTATATCTTTTAATGTATTATTTTCAATATCTTGTGTGAGTCTTCCTATGTTTTCTCTTAGGTTCGTTTAATACGGATATACCAGTTCAGTTTTCTCTAATTGTGATTAGTGTTTTGTTTATTTTTAGTATTTTGGCGCGGCTTTGCAATATGATGGACGTTTGCCACGATGCTAACTGTGAATTCAATCCTGTATAGCATATTTGTAATAGATAAATAACTTTTCGTAAAAATAAAAAAACATAAGGTAGAAATTTCGCGCTAGCGCCTTTTAAAATCTTCACGGTCACTTGCAACTATTTAAAACAACCAATGTTATGTTGGTTACCGACGCAGTCCATGTTTTTTTCCAGATTCACTACCTTCTTTAGCTATAAGATAATAGCTCCAAATATTACCAACGTGATTCAAGGTCCAAAAGGGAACTACATATTAGTTACCTTCAAATTCCATCATCGCTTTTCCCTCAAAATATGTTTTTAAGACCTTTAGTATTAGCGAAAGTAAGTGGAAAAGCGATCGCCCTTTTGGAACCTTAGTCACGAGAAGTCGGGGTCATCCAAACCTCCCACCGCACTAGGTTAAAATCTTTAAAAGGTCAGTTCTGCCCCGAAATCAACGAATTTTGTACTGAATTGCTGACAGTCGGCATCTCGCGACGACGTTATCCTTCGATTGTTACAACTCCCAGCGCGCAATAGCTCTTCCTAAATAAAGTGTTGTTGACCACACACGGAATATAACACAAAATTTGGTGTCAGAAGTGGGATATAACAGTTAATAATTATGTACATCAACATATGTCGCATTTTTTATCTATCCTTTAAGATAAATTGGAACTTCCTACCGTTTATAGTTTTCACATTATATCTCATTTTCGACCAAAATCGAGTGTTTTTACAAAAACACACATTTTTCAAAAACTTGGAATGACAGAGCAATTCTGCTGGTCGATTCGAGTTTAGGATGAGCAGCTGTACGAGAATCACCTAATGGATATTGCAAATTGTGAAAAAAGTTTCAACTTGTTGAACCGTGCTATTTTACGTTTGTTCTGTTTATATATTAGTTCAAGTATTCTGATTCCCTTATTGTTAGTGGGGACACTTTCTCTTCATATTGAAATATGTGTTTGTAACGCTTTCCGGATTTCACTAGGTTTAGTGAGATATGTGTATATCTGCATGTTTCATTGTTGTTTCTACGTTGGATGTTCTTGATTATTGCTAAATGAATTTCATTTTATGTTTTATGTTCTAATGTTAATTATGGTGAATTTTATCGTACATGCTCGTGTTTCTTCCCTTTCTCTTTCTTCATTCGTTTTGTTTGCGACGTTTTGTGCGTTTTTTCCCACATGTCTATCGTAGTAAGGGGTATTAAATAGGCAATAAATTCACTGCATAGATTAACAAAAACAAAACTAGAGTATATATATCTAAATAAATGAAACATATTGAGTAGTATAATATAATAGTGATAATAATAGTAATAATAATAATAATGATAATAATAATGCTATTAACACGTTAAGCGCCACACCGGTCCCTAGGGACCGGGCGTTGACTTTTCGTTTATGCTGACGCTGATCAATGAAAATGAACAATTAGTTTTTTACCTAAGCTACGTTGTCGCGCCTAACCGAGCCACAATTAGTGGAGTTAAGTATAAAATAGAACATTTTATCAAAAATGAATGTAGTATGTTAAAACAAATAGAAAGATATCTTTTCTAATAAAGGGCCTAAACGGAAAGTGCTTTAAGAACGAGCGCGGCGCTTAACGTGTTAATAATAGTGAATAATGGTATTAAAGAGTCTTTCGCATCCATCTCGCATAGATGTTCAAAACGAACTGCTTAAAATGAACTGCAACGGCAGTCGCTAGCACAGTTGTTTATATGAAATGTAAACTTAAGATATCAGGCTCGAGCCTACTTCATTCCCTCGACTCTTAAGAATTTTTCTCTTAAAGGGGCACTACGCTATTGAGTTCTGCTGCTAAAATAGAAAAAGATATAAAAATACCCTGGACTTATGTGATAACTGAGTTATAAGCTTTTGTTATAATGTCGCTGCCGCGGCGATAAGGGAGTGCAAAGAGTTATAAACATTCGAAAGACACAATGAGGATTCTGCTGATAATGATAATACTAGGTTTGATTATTTATCAAATAATGGTTTTAGTACATTATGATGCTATGATTATCCTGTCTATAACGTAACACCGTGATATAAGCTTTGCAATATAACAATAGGTTGTTATCCAACGACATTTTTCATTTTAATTGCAACTGCAGACGATTGCTCAATTACGTAGAATTACTTTAAATATTAATTATATAGGTGATAACCGCAGTATGGCTTAATTTCAAGGGCAAATTAATTCGTACGTAGTCGAGCGCAAAATCGTTTTGTAATGTATGTCAATCGTTGTTAATACGAGATTTACGGCCACTTAGTCAGGTATATTGAAATATATTAAATAAGTATTTTGAAAAAGTGAGATTAAGCGGCAAAAAATATGATTAGTTAAGTAATTTGTGTATTATAAGACGGGCATGAAATGTGGACTGTACTGCTTCCCTATAAATTTTAGAAATATTTAAAAAAAAAGTAGAAACCCGTCAATTTGTTGGTTGTTGTAGATTTAGTGTTAAGCATTATTAGCATCAGAGTAAGGCGCATTGTGGAAGGGAAAGGATGGGTTCCCTTTTTTGATTGGATTAACAATTCGTTTCTTTAATTTCGAAGGTGTTGCTCAGTTGCTTAACTGGGATTCCTTAGTTTGGATCATCATCTTAAACATCTCAAGTATTTCAGTCATCGATGATAAATTTTCTATCTCACTCTCTATCGTTGTATTCCTACGATGAAACAGAAAATGAAGAAACAAAAAATAAAGAGTGGACTAAAAATTGGTTAACACCTTTCTTAATATTAATTTGAAGCTACCTTAATAAACGTTTAGAGTTACTGTAAGAAGATAAAAAGTAATGTGACTTCTTCTTATTCTAAGAGTTTGTTTAAATGCCTCGCTAGTTGCCACCATACCTGTTTAACACGTTCGTCGCCGCGTCACCTATATCTGGGTGACGGGTATACTTCCGCGGAGGCCCCGTCACCCAAATATGGGTGACGCTTTTCTTGTTCAAGTTAAATAGGATTTTCAGTTGAATTTTTAAAAGGAATTTAATAGAATCAACATTGAAATATAAATATAGGATCTAGAACATAAAAAAATTAAAAATCACTTTTATTACTAAATTATTCTTATTGTTGACGGGACACATTCCGCCTATCGAAAAAAGCTTCAGTAGGCTCTTTTCCATTAAATATCTTTTTAACATAACGTCCAACAAGAAAATGACTTATACAAAAGTTTCTTTATTTCTTTTATAGAATGAAAATCTGCAAAGAAAGATATAAATTATCCTATAAAAAAATGAAGTTGACATTGAAGAAATATAAAAAATAAAAAATTAATATTGTTCCGATATTCTTTCCACGATACTATGAAACTTTCGTATATAAAATTTTTCTCTAAAATCAATGGTTCTAGAGTTACTATTTTTTTCAACTGTGCGATAGTCGGATTTGGGCCCCACGAGAAACTCAACCAAATAGCGCTGGGCGACGAACGTGTTAAATTCTATTTCAAATACAACAATTGTCAGAGAGTTCAAAATACATTGATCTTGTTTTTTTCCCTTTTTTCAATATAATGAGCTTACGAAAAGACAAAGGATGGAGGAGACATGTTGGATGCTAAAACGATGCCAGATTTAATTTTTAGATTTTCAACAATGCAATGATTGTTTGTCGGGCACAAGTAGAAGGCGTGGGTGACGACCCCTGATTCCGCATTGCTTTACAGTGCACCATTAGAACAGACGCTACATAACATTACTTAAATCCTTAAAATTGTAGCATGTGCCAGAGATTTTAGATATTAAGTAAATTGCTCAAATTTATTAAATAAATATTTGGAAGTATTCTAATTCGTTCATACTTTGATACTTCGACATTGTCTACGATTTTATAGTTAAAAAAGATGTTACTGTACGCGCTTTTAAAATCTAACAATATCTATTTCAGCTCGTAATCGCATTTTGTCAACTACATTTACGGAATATGTTTACGTGGTGTGCCGACTCTTTGAACTTAGAACTTGAAGAACTCCTTCCTTTCTTCTAGTTAGAGAGGCAGAACACTGTCCGTCAATTATAAAGAACTTTGTGAGTGGCATCTACATTTCTAGGTGGATGCAGATACAGTAATACTCCGAAATACTCGAACACAATAGTATCGACTTCCCCTATGTGGACGTGGAAGTGAAGGTGTAACGAAATATTCAGATAATTAGCGAACTTCGCTGACAGTGCTGCTGTTATAAAATTTGTATCCATGTCTGTTGTTTAAGAAATGCATAAGATTATTTTGCGTTTAGGGGAGATTTAATAAGCATAAAAGGAGCAGAAGAGAAATACAGCTTTAATAGGTTACAAAGCTACTTTATAATTGTCACTTGAATTTACAAAAAAATGGCAAAAAACAACGATTTTCCTTCGATTATCGAGAACCGCGTTATAGTTGTTATTTATTCGTTACTTTCAAATTAGTATTTTGGAACAATATCTTATAAGTGGTCATTGGAAGTTCCTCTTCTTTTGAGTTACATCTGCTTCCTTAACGGCGGAGGCGAAGAAAGCCTATTGGCAGTCAGCCGCAGCCGAGGAAGAAATGTTTATGCAAAGAAGAGCTCGATGTCAGTGTCAGTGAGAGTCGTTCTTTTATGCGCCAAACAATGTCGCCCAGTTCAACGACACATGGTGTTCTGGCGCCGCTTGACAGAAAACAGACAATGCAGTCCACAAAGCTGCTTCTAACAAACATTCCTTACCTCCTGCAGAACGGTGATAGTAATGCAAAGGCGATTCATTAGCAAACGTGCATTATAGGCCGAACAATTGCCCTACTGATAATTAACGCGCATTGCATTGAACACAGCTGGTATATTTTGAATTGAGACTGCTTTTAATGGACTCAAATATGTACAATATGATGCGCCTTTAAAGCTTTTATAATACATTTTTACAAATTTTCCTTACTATGGGCCGTGATTTAGGTATACATGATTTACATTTACATGTATCGCGCGTAACTGTAAAGGCCAAAATTACTGTAACGTTTAACGTATTATATGTTTTTTTGTCTTACTAATGCTAAACTTTGTATAATATTGTGCGTGTTAACGAATATCAAGACTTATGCAGCAGTTAGTCTGCATTAACGATATTGTGTACTATGTGACTTTACATACATATACACATTTACAGTCATGAGAGATGCTATCAAAAAGTCAATATCGGCCAACAATGCGTGCATGCATGCGTATGTACGTGCGTCCACGCTTGTAGTATAGGGTAATTCCGGAGGAGATGGCCCTAATAACTTTAAGACTCTATTATGAAGGAATTATGATGAATAAAACATTGAATTAATATAGAACATAAACTTTATTTATTACTCTTATCAAACATTAACGATAAATCACTTTAAAGAACGCAAACAATGTAATTTTAAACTTTAAAAAAAAACTACGACTGGCCATCTCTCCCAGAGTGTCCGGGGATGATGTCCTTAGTGATCGGGGGGAGATGGCCAGTACTCTTTTTGTCTTTGCCTTTGTCCTTGAGATCTTCCAACTCCTTTTTTTTTATTACCGCAGTAAGAACACATGTCCTCAAATTCGGTGCAGTTTTCTTGGATTCAGAATATGCAAATATTGCATTGTATTCAATCTTCAGCTAATTGTGTCCTGTAATAATTATCACCACAACCTCTGCAGTTATCTTTCTCTCTATCTTCAGATTCACTTTCAGAGGTATCATTGAAAACGATGGGAATTTCTTCGTAACTGCTATCAGACAACCTACGAATTGCCTTTTGTTTCTTAACAGTATTTTTTTCTTAGGTCTATCAGTCTTAGTTTCCGTTTTTATTACTTTTGTTTTTTTTAAATTTTCTTCCTTTTTTTCTTTTTTATTTTTTTTCAGTTTTCGTTTTTTAATATGCTCTTCAGGTGTCAAAAGAATGCTTACTTGTTTGGCTCGTTTCCGAACCTCGTTTAGTTTTACAGGCAGTGGACATACTTCGTTCAGTAATCTAGTCGGTGTTGGTTGGTCCACCGTCTGAAGGGATGTACAGTGCGGCTCAGCCAACTTGGCATCTGGGAGATAGGCCTGTTCCTCTTGTCACACGTACACGAAGCCAATTGACGTTCTACCTCGCGATTTGTTAACCCATTCGAAACCGTGCATTTTCTTGGAGACTATCCAGAAAGACCGATAACTTTTGGCTTTATATGTACCACTTCTTGTATTTCTAATGATCGTGGCTTTGGGTCACCTACTTTAGGGTCGAAATTGAACGGGCCATTTCGAGGGCTGCTTTTTCTATAATGACTGATAATTGCAATTCAAGATCATTGCACACACGGTGTGCAGTCGGTCTTTTTGGCTCGGAAATGCATTGCACACACGGTGTGCAATTGGTCTCGAATGGGTTAAAAGAGCTACACATACAAATCGAACTAAAAGACAAAGAGAGAGACCGCTGCAAATCGGAGCAAGGGAGACAACGCGATTTGGGTGGCGACGGTGAGGACATCGGCGTAGGCACCAGATTTCTAACATCTCTACAGTCGAATCTCTCATAATGTAACCTCTCAAAGTGAAACCTCTCTCAAAATGTAACATGGTCATCTCTCATAATGAAACTTCTCCTATCCCCACCAGTTAAATGCTACTAACCAATCAAATTTGAGATGTATGACGCGACATATTATTTGAAAAGATTTAAATGTTTGTATGGAAAGGTTATGTTCACTTTTTACTTCTGCGCATTTCTTTGCGCCGACGAAGATAGGTACTATATGAGAAAGATAGACTATATAATCAAGAAGTGGGGATGAATATGACTGTAGGGGAATGTTGCATTTTGAGAGAGCGTCCGGTCCCGAAGTGTTCCATTATGAGAGATTCGACTGTATAGTGAAAACAGGATAAACTCCGGCAGAATTATCCCCACCACATGGGGAGATTCTCCTTGCTGAAACGGAGCGCGCGACGAGAAAACAATGTAATACAATGTCTCGCTCCTCTAGCCAAACTATTAAAAATATTTGAATGCTACGACTTTGTCGGGTGCTTCCTTTAACACTTAGCCGACCGATCGGGTAGATCTACCCATTTCCAAACTAGTCGGTGGCCGACCGATCGGGTAGATCTACCCATTTCCAAACTAGTCGGTGGCCGACCGATCGGGTAGATCTACCCATTTCCAAGCTAGTCGATGGTCGACCGATCGGGTATTATTTTTGACCTGAGGAACGCTTCTTTCTCTATAGAGCTTCTTATTTCTATAGAGTACAACATATAATAAAATGCACTAATTTTTGAAGTCTTTTATTGGCCATTATTACGGCTCTACGCAAAAAAATGCGTAGTATCCACTGAGCGCGGTGGAGACTGTACAGGTCTCTGTGGCGCGTGCGGTCGGCTAAGTGTTAAGAGGCTGAGCGAGTGGATTTCCAGAAACAAAATGGTGCGAATAGGCGGTTGAAAGCGAGAAGCTCCGCCGCCGAAGTGCCAAGTTGGCCGAGCCGCACTGTACTTGGGCGTGAATCTGACACTGATTGGACCTGGGCTGCATGTCCGATGTGTCATCTATGAATTATTACTTTAACTTTTTTCTATTGGCCATCTCTCCCGTACGGCCATCTCCCTTGTAATTACCCCAATTAACACGTTGACGGACAATCCAAATTCATGCCGCAACATACAGAATTATGTACGACGGCTACAGCCGTCTTGTCCGTCAACGTGTTAATTACTGCATAACAAATTTAAATTCATTTCGATATCAAGCACATTGGTAATCGTTAAATATTCATTAAGTGTGCATTATACTTACATATAATAATTACTACTGTACTTTGGTAAATCGTGTCTTAGCTAAATGTAAGTATGCGAGTTTTTAAAAAATGACGATGCATATGTAAATACATACACTGATATTTATCTATTTCTTAATAATCATCGTGTTATTAATACTGTTATGGGTAATTCAATATTCCGCAAAATGATTGAAGCATAATGGTACAGCCCGTTCGCAATTACCTTGCTGTATCGCTATCGTGAGAACTTCGGCGGTTGGTGTCTCGTTCTGCGACCGGTCCGGTCGCGTGGAAGGTAAAAGTGCGGGCCGTAGAAGTTGCAGAGATTCACAGAGCTGACAGTATTAATATAGCGAGAGAGTTAATTCCTTTATAACTCGGTATTCTGAATACAAACTCTTTTTGCAATTTTGTCTTCATTTATATGCTCAATGTTCGTGCGCGTCGAAATAGGCGACGTTTTCCTAAAACTAGTTAGACGTATCCCTTCGACATTCGCAATTGGTCAAGGAGGTAATGCGGGGGTAATGCCCTACGCAAGTAAATGTGTATTATGTACCCTGTGTCATTAAAATCCGAGAGTAAAAGTGTCAAGAAAAATAACTTTACTAAATAACATGTAAGATGAGTAGTGAGTGCCTGAGTAGCCTGAATACTCAACGTTGTAATAAAAATTCCCATAACGCAAAGTTCATTTTTCAGGTTTTGGCCACATTTTAGTTGATTTATTTTTGTTTCTCGAAAAAATCTACTTTAGTAAGCGATCTTTGAAGTAGTCGACATACGTGTAGCCGAGTTTTTTGTGCATTCATTTCTCCTCTGTCTACCTCACTCATGTTCTTCCACTTTCTGAATTCTAGTTTCATGCTATGTTTCTAACGTTTCGTAATAAATAAATGTGTCAGTTCTGCATCAGTCAGCCTGATCATGCAAAATTTTCTTGCCGAATGAATCGCTTTGGCCGTTAAATAGCAGATTATAGTTTAAACGGAAGTTGGTTGCTTCGTCACTGAAATTCTGTTTTTAATTATTTACTACAAACGGTACCCATTTGTTACTTGACACTTATACAAATGGTACTATAACATAACCCATATGATTTGCCTATGGATGTAGTTAGCATCATGTATAAAGAATGGCGGAAAAATCGCATCGGTCATACCATTTCATTCTAAGAAGTTTGTCTTTCGTTTATCGTATTTCTCAGGCAACGCAACTATCAGTGTCCAGTGATGAGAACTGCTTAACCTTCCGATACTCACGTGACCTACAACACGTGTCTCTGGCTCGTACAGTACTACTGTATATCGTCTATCTCATACTCCATATGCTATATCCTATGTCGGGATATCGGGTTGGCAAGCGGTCAGCATTTTTCTGTGGCTGCATATTGCCGTGTCTAAGTCCTTTTAAGATTCCTTTTCTCATCGTGGCAAGTTCGTCAGCATTCGACTTGGCTTTTTTTCCTTTCTCCTCCTTCATCGTCTTCCCTCCTCTCTCTTAATCCCTGCAATTATTTCTCGATTGTGTCTCACAATCAAATTCACTTAGAAATAAGTAGAAAACCCATTTCTTAGAGGCTTCAAACTCGTTCAGAAAAACTTGCAGCTGTCTTTTTCGTTAATTTTGTGCCTCGTACATTCTTCGAAATCCAACAATCAATTATACGGATGATTGTTTTCATGCTTTCCTGAATTTGTATAAATTTTGTAGCGCTGTGTTGCTCTCATGACAATAAACTTCGCAAATTTCCAAAAGAATTTGATATAAACATGTCGTTAGTGAAAGGCAAAATAGGATATTTTTGATTTTACGATATACGATTTTGTTCAAATCATCTTGTATGAAAATCATCCCGTTTTAATGGTGTCGATTTATACTAGCTAGAATCACATTGTTGCGGTGTAAATTCAAAAGGGAAAACTTTTGGCAAAGAATGTCACAAGAGCAAACTTTCTGCATGCCCAGTACCTAAATAGATACGGCTATAAACCGTTCTTCGTGCAAACCGTGGAAGGGCACTTGGTAGTCCAGGCCATGGACCTGCACAGTGTTTTTTCCCGCTCGATCAAGAATTTTCCATCCCCTTCTTCAAAGGTGATCTACCCCTTCTTCTCAGCTTTTGGGAATAAAAAGGCTGAGTCCATGGGCTCGAGCTTTGTCTCGTATAATACAATTCATCAACGACGTTACGCTGCCGATTGACTCACACCTGTCTTCCGTTATTTTCATTATTATTTATATATAAAATCAGTCACGAGTCGCGCAAGACTCAACTTATAAATTTGTGGTGAAGCTTGTACAGAACAAATAGACGTTCAATATCTCCTTTTAACTCATAAAGTAACCATATCGCCAAGCTGTTCCCGAATGGTGTCGCCAGAGATTGTTTTCTGACCCGCGCAACGCAATATGCATAAATCGTACGATATCAAACGGGAGAAATTTTTCCCTTCTATTAGCTAAAATACTCTAAAATGTCTTATATGGAAGGTTTATTGCCCTAATAAAATTAGTTTTTCTGTTTCATTAAGTAGCACAGTTCTACAATACTAATTGTTCCGTTGTGTCTTCAGCACTGATGCAAAAACCCCACGAAGATAAGAAATATTACGATACTGGATTAGAGTGTATCTAAGTTTTAAAAGATGAAATTCTTGAATAAATAACGAGAGGCTAATCACATTAATGCGAGTTATAATAATATTGTATATTAAATGGCGCTTCTAGATTCGTGTAGCATATGAACAAAAATGAAAGTTCATTGCAATAAGAACTTACTTTGGAAATAGATAATAGTTAAATGATAACTAGCCTGCGGATGTTTATGCAAATTTCGAGTTTCACAAATGCAGGTGAGACAGGAAAACCTATCTAGGGATTTATTGCACTTAATAAATATTACAACAAATACCATACTTTGGATATTTTAGATATATTTTTATATTATGTTCTTTTTGTATATTTTAGCCGTACTAAATTTGTCATAAATACATAAAAATCCGCAGTCTAGTGATAACAAATGAATAGAATAAGATTTAGCACAAATAACTTTGGGTTAAAAACTTTGGGTCATTCAACGTCAAATACTTTTACTTATTGTTAGATTTTACTTTTTCCGTAGAATCGAACTCTGGGGCCTCTTTTTAGTCGGTCTGTCCTGAATCGGAACGATTTAAAAGCAATTTAACCGCTGGAAGGATTGGAGGTAATAATACCATAATTCATGGAACCATATAGGATCCTGCATCTGTATTCGTTTCAAAGTTTTTACAGAATTGTAAATCTTTATTTTTCAGGTACCATATAATTGAAAAAATAGATTAAAAAGATACATTAAACAATAATCTTGTTCCGAAAGTTGCATTGTGTCCACAACCTTATTAAATAGAATTCCAAGGTGTTGTAAATATCTACATTACATTCTAATCTTACTGTTCAAATTGCAAAATATATTTACTTTACGATACGGTGTATAAAAGAGCTAACAGTATTGCTGTCAGTGACAAGTATTTGGAATTTGAAAAATTTGAACATTTTTATGTTCATTACGTTGCTTGATTACAAATTAAAATAAAAATTAGTGCGCAATTTAGCAATGAAATTATAGTTTACGCGTACCAAGTAAATACCAATGCAGCGTAGAAATGTTCGTGTATTGAGTGTACTGTCGCGAAAAGTGGACAAACGAGGCTTAGAAGCTCGTAAGAAGACATGGACAACGATTAATCGTCGTTTGTATATACGTAACAGTACACACTGTTCTATGGTAGTATTAGCAGGAGAGGAGGAAATATATTTCCATACCCTTTCGTAATTTACGATAGCCACGTATATGGCATTGGTAACGCGACGATGTAATTAATTAAGTACCACCTATGAATCTCTTCGCGAGACTCATTGAATTCTTGTAATTTCGTAATAACGGCGAGAATCCTTTTATTTTTGTGCTTTTTATTTCTGAAGCTCAGTATTTTTGCTCAAATATCTTCGATTGTTGTAAAAATAGCGACGCGCATAAATTAAGGTGTGAGTATCTTGCAAAATCCCATTTACAATAAATACAGTAGGTGGCTTGACAGCGCAACTTCTGCTTTAGGCAAAGGAATTTTGTACTTTGCGGTAAAAATATTTATACTTTGTGCTTTTATATGAACATTCTTCTACCGGCTGTAACGGTATAAATCAGGAAACAGATAAGGCGCATTAATATTCTATATTAACAATTTTTATAATTCACCTATGGTAGAAATTTTATTTCTATGATATTATTGATCGGAATATTGTTCGAAAAATATTCAAAATATTTTGAAAATAAGGTGTCATTTGTCTGTTATTTTCAATAACACAATTCCATTGTTTTGTAAACAAAGATGGTGGATTTCTTGTAGTTTTGTAGTAAAATACCCTTTTGTTCTTAAGCTTGCGTGTATCGATGTACATACTTTTCACTATCATCACAGTTTTGCCATCTTGACGCATGGCATGTAATACAATGTTGTATGTTTTTTTATAATTACACTTTATAATTAACAAATTTATTTTTATAATTTTTATAATTAACAAATTAACAAATTTGAACTTTTTTAACTTGCGTCAATATCCTCTGGGTGATCTTCGTAAAGTTGCTCGTTCAAAACATGAATCCGCGAGCAAAATTGCTCGACCACTCTCAGTTTTTGAAAAAAATGGGTTTTAGTGAAAATTACCGATTTTGGTAAAAGAATGAGGTATTACGCAAAAACTATAAATGGTAGGAAGTTAAAATTGGCCTTAAAATATAGAGAAAAACATGCCGAATATTATATTGTATATAATTATTAAAATTGATTATTTTAATATTGCTGTTGTTATTATTATTATTATTGCTGTTATTGTTACTATTACGACCATTATAAATATTTACGTCTCACGCACGAAACACACACATTTCTTATCATTTCGCATTTCTCTCAATTCAGACCTCATGTCCACTCATTAAAGTCGCTATTCCCCACTCTCAATGCCACCGTCAGCGTATGACAAACAAAAAAAACTGCGCCCATTCGGCGACGTAACAGTAGGTATCATCTAGAAAAAAAATTTTCTAATTATATATTATACAATGTCTCATCATATTTAGTTATAGTTACCTCGATATATGGTGTGATGTTTGTATTATGCAAGAATGTTATATCTAATTGCATCTTAATTTTCGCGGAGAGTCGTTAGAGTTCCATAGATGTTCCAAATGTAGGCAGTGTACATCGCATTATATACTTACTTTTCGTGAACACAATGACGCCTACAGGGACATGGTATCCTCTTTCGAATCTCTTGTTTTACCTTTCCATTCACCCTCCCTTTCCATAGGTGCATGTGCGATGCATTTCCAATATGTCTACAATTTATGTGTAAACGCGTAGGTATAAGTACAAAGGCAGATCCGCGGTCAAGGCTGAATTGACTTAACCGAAATCAAAGTTTTATGTAATCCGATAACTTCACTTCTTCTTATCGATGCATCTATTTGCACATTTTTAAGATTCTACTGTAGCTTTATTCTCTTTACTGACTTAAATTGTAATGCTTACAGTTTATATATTTGATACATTTACGTTTAAATAAAAAGAAATGGACAAAGGGTTTTTCAGTATTCCTGTTACAGATTGCCTGGCGTTGAAAAAATATTTGTGACGATAAATGGAAAGTCTGTGTTATGTTATGTATCAGCACATTGTATTTTGCGAAGGATAGACTGTCATCCGTTCGGCTGTTCCTGGATTTATCCTAGTTTAGTCTGGGTTTTAAAATTTGCAGCCCATTTAAATAAAAACTTAATTTTTATGTGTACTGTTCACTTTGCCCAATCACTAGAGGTGAATGATCGTTTCTTCCCAGCAAAATAAAGCAAACACATTGAAAAGACGTTACCATTATTATCATTATCAATCGAGCCTGCTGTAATCAACCAAAAAAGTCGTTGAAAATAGATGACTGTACAGCTCTACAGTCGATGCCCGCTGAACGCCTTTGATTAATTTTTCATACATTTTTGGTTTTTACCAAAGAAAAAACAAAGATCTTTTATTTAAGTAAGTTATAATTCATTTTTTATTTTATTGTTATTTATTTTTATTTAGTACTGCGTTCGGATTTGAGGCTCAAAAATTCGAGGTTTTCGAACTCCTTTCCCGGGGTTGAATGATTTTACAGATGCAACTCTAGTATTAACTTGCGACCATCATATAAATCGGATATGATTTCTGTTTTATTTACTTTCTGTTACTTTATGAATAGTTTGTGGAATAGTGGCGTGTGAGGTTTTTTGAAAAAGTCGCTGCTGCAGAAAATTCAGAGAAGTTAGGAATGCGGGGCAAAGACCTTGGAAGTATGTGTGTCTTACATAGAATATTCACAATGATCTTAACAATGATGATAATAATAATAACAGCAACAACAGCAGTAACGATATTAACAATGATGACGATAAGAGTACGTTACGTTATGGCGAGTACATGTATGCGTACTCTTTTATGTTAAATACATTACAGAAGCGTTTACTGAAAAATGAATTAAAAGAAAAATTCCTTGAATGTAATGAAATCGTATATATATGCAAAATAGGTGATTTGTGAACAAAATCGTTAATCGAAACAAGTCATTAATATTTTATTGATGTTCCCCACATGGCATGGGCCAAGAAGCTTCATTCATGAAATCAAGTGGCATAAATTACAGCAAACTGTATAACAGTATGATGATCCTGGTTGATCCACTCCTCTGATCAGCTGCCCACACAAAAAATATTCTTCGCACTGAAAATCGTGTAGAATACATCGCCGTCCTTTCCGTTTCCTCGTAATTGGGGGAACATAGCTGAATTGTAAATAGGCAATGAAGCTTTCATTGATTGCGGCTAGCTTGGTCAAGGAACTTTGTGAGCATGGTACAATGCATATCCCCAATACGTTTTGCGAACTTTTGAATTCCTGAATAATACTTACTTCTCTTATCAAATACATATGTAAATACGTATCTGAAATGAATAATGTGTCGAAATATTCAACATAAGCACATAATTTATGTGGTACTTAACAATAATTTTTCATCGTTATGGTTGACTGTAATTTCAAATCTGCTTCTTTAAATGACAACCTATTAATAATAATTTGACAATTTATACTCTCTGTACGTATTATTCCGGTTACAAACACGAAATTAAAATGTCATTTAGTCGTTTAAATTGTAAATGTAGCAGAACATAATTTCGTTTACATCTTACATTCGATTGTACGTCATGAACGCAGCGCCATGTTTAACGTTTTATGTATACGCTACTTTAAAAAGTTTTTGTTTTGTTTCTTGAGTTATTTTAAATATAGATCGAACTATTTTTCTCGAATCAGGTGAATTCCGTATTTAGAATAACTTTTAAAATAAACTTTATTAAGGGACTTATGAATGTTCTAAAATAGGATGATAGTCAAAAACAGAAATAGAGAAAGAAGGAAGGTAATGTTCTTTCGGGAGGTTAAATGATATAGATTTTTAATAAAACAGTTTTCACTTCGTAACATCGCATATTTGGCAGAGTAAGCTAGCCAAGACACAGCTTTCCGGCTGAGTGGGTGCATTGAACTGTATTATCAATGCCTTTGGTTTAAGCCTTAAACCTTAAACTTTAAGGTATGGCAATTGTTATTACGAGATAATCACAAGTATGAGAACAAAGTTGAATTCGTGTGAGGATGTTACGTCTGAATTAGGCTCGGTGAATGTCTTAAGATGAGTTTAGTGTACCAGAAAGATTATTGAATTTTTAGAATAATTACCTGAGTCGAAAAGTCCAGGCTAAAAAGAAACTTCAAATCCTAGATTCTTTTGATTTCTCATTTGCCGCTTAATTATGTATACCATTTTGAACCTCAAAATTTTTTATTCCAATTTAATCTGACATCCCCTAAAAATATTTCAGAAGTTCCAAGTCTGTCGACTCATATTCTAAAAATAGGGCTTTCAGGAGCAAGTAGGAATTAAATTATCATTTTATTCCATATAAATTCTAAATCTCCTAAAATCACTCCAATTCCAATCCAATTCTAAAACTCCTCATTATAGAATGTATGGCTTAATATTGGGTTTAGATTAATTTTTTAAATAAGAATGCTGAGGATTATTTGGGGCTGTACGAAGCCTAAATTGATCCTAAACTAGGTAAAACTGGCAAAAATGAACAAGTTTAGGGCGATTGTGGAATTAAAATTTGCATTCTTTTATATGTAACATATTTTTCCATATTCAGCCTAAATATCCTAAGCTATTTGGTAATTTAGGAGGATTTTGGGCTGAAATTTTCGACTCGGGTACCTATTATTCAATATAACAAATCTTGACTCATTGAGGATATATATACGTTTCAATAGATACCTTTGGGAAAATGACAATGTGTATTGAATGTACGATTTACTTTTTATTTAGCACCAGAAAAATCACGCATCTTCAAAAGTAATAGTACTTGCACTGTTTAGTTTTTCTGTAAGGGATAGTTATGTAAACTGAATCGTCTTGATGTTGAGTTAAATCGGACAGTAATAGCTTAACGGACCAGTCTTTGCTCGTATTCTCGTATGAGTGAACACTTATTTATGTAGATTTGCATAATATACTTATTACCATGATGATTCAATGAATGAATGCAAAGTCCGTTTTTGCATGGTAGTATGTCCAGTTCGACGCTCGTGACAAGGTAGATAAGTGGTTTTCACTCTCAGCCTGCGAGCGTTCGCCGTTCATCAGCCTGCTGCTACTCTAAGGCACTCTTTGTGTGCGAAGGCGTCCGAAGGAATTTAATGTTTACCTTTTCGGTTTCGAGAATTATGCACAATGAAGACACATATATGCTTTGTTACTTTAAAGAGCTTGAACAAGATTTTCAATACATTAGATTCCGATATACGTTATTAACCGTTTGAATACTGGGAGGGTTTTAAAAAATTACTTCGAAAAAAGCCAAAAGCTACTTTCGCGCTCTTGAGATTTTATTTCAAAATAAGCTAAAGTTGGTTTTTTATTTTAAGGTAGTGCACAACAAGAACAATCTTCTCGTGCTTGTATCCTAATTTGGAATTATTTTATATTATAAAAGAGAAACCTGATGCATTCTTAACAAAGTCTTCCTTCAATTGTCAAACTTTGAAAAAATGTTCTGGGGTTTTTCGACACAAAAACTGAAGAGCATGAAAGTGGCTCGTGGTACGCAAACGGTTAATATTAAAGAACTAGAAATTATTTTTGTACTTTTGTTTGTCTAAAACATTTTTAAAACGCAATGCTTCTACCGTAATAGTGAGATTGGTCATTTTTTTATATTTTTGCAATGCAAGACGCATGTCGCAATGAAGGTGATCTACAAGAAAAATAACTCCCTAAAATAAACAAGAAACATTGGCAGATAAAAGTGTCACTACATAGAAAAATTTTATAGTTTCGAGAAACTGAAGTAAACTAAAGCAGCTGTACCTAAAACTGAATATTTTTCGTAAAGCAACTTGTTATGTTCACTTCTATTTTACGCAATATATTGTGTTCTAACACAGAATTCCTTTGTAAAAGTAAGACAACTTTAGAGTTCGGTTTACGTTGGAATAACGCATGGAACGTGCCGCTACCGGATACATAAGCAAATGTTGAAAGGTCGAAAATATACTGCAACTGTTAACTCTACTGGAAACTACTAAGGACGCAAATAACTATTTTAGCTGTTTGCTTGATTTGTCGGTACATTCGGAGAATATTATTACACGTTTATATAGTGAATATATATAATAGGTTAAGGAAAAAGTTCGGGGCGTTTTTTGCAACAGATGGTGTTAGAGTTGCATAACTAAAGTAACATAAACATTACCATTACATATCATAGCTCATTTGTAAGGTGACAGTACATCGATTATTAAGGTAGTTGTCTCATGATTCGAAATAAACAAGAAATTGTTCAAACTTGAACTATATATAAATAGATATGTAATACATATGATAGTGAAATTTGATGACCGTTCACCACGTTATACGCTAAATAATTGCAATTAAAAATGATACTTTTGTACACACTGCATTGGAAAAGCGTGGGAAAGTAGTATATATTAATTTTTATTGTGGCGAAAATAAACAACGTTGAAACGAAAAACTACAGTGTAATAGAATAATATATTCTGAATCATTTAGAAAAAAAACATGCTGTTACCAGTTAGTTTTTCATAAATATGGAAAAATAAAGTCTTCGTTTCATAATTATTAGTAGAGGAGGGGATATTACTATAGATACCATATGACAGTATACATATGTACAGGTTAAACAGATAGTGCCAAGTCCTCGTCACAAATAAATGGATGGTTGTGTAAGTGTGTACATATACGGAATAAGCACAATGTGTGTTTCAATAACGTAGCATAATTAAAGTGCAGATTTAAAAATTTTTTTCAAGTTGCATTATGATTAATTTTGGATTTTAGTTTTATTTTAATATCAAAAACTCTAAAATGAAATATTTTATATTTTGGAACAACTTCCTAATACATTCCGTAGAAAATACTAATTTTATTTCTATGGGGGGATGAACCCGATCTAGCGACGGTACCTGCGTGGAGCAACTACCTTAAAAAAAAACACATTTGACATTTGTTTATTTAGTTAAAAGTTATTACGTTCTAAAAATGAGTCAACCTTCTGAAAAAATTAGCTATATTTTACAGTACCACTTTGGCCAAGGCGATAACGCTTCGCAGGCTTATGAAAAAATTTGTAGTGTTTACGGTGAAGATACTTTATCAAAATCAGCAGCACGTAAATGGTTTATTCGTTTCCGTCCTGGAAATTTCGACATTAAAGACTTGCCGCGCTCTGGTCGACCAATTATTGAAAAATTGAATGAAATTTTCGAAAAAGTTGAGGAAGAATAGCACGCATCAACCTATGACATCGCATGGGAACTGAAATTCGACCAAAAAACCGTTCTGAACCACTTAAATAAGGCTGGGTACAAAAAAAGCACGATGTTGGGTACCTCATGACTTAACAGCAAAAAATTTAATAGACCGAGTTTCCATCTGCGAATCGCTGACGAAACGAAATGAAATCGAGCCATTTTTGAAGAGACTGATAATGGGTGATGGAAAGTGGATCACATACGACAATAATTTACGAAAAAGATCGTGGTCCAAGATTGGTGAAGCTGCACAAACGGTGGCAAAGCCTGGCTTGACGCGTCGTAAGGTAATGCTTTACATTTGGTGGGACTGGAGGGGAACTGTGAATTACGAGCTGCTCCAACTCGGTCAGACGATTGATTCAAATATCTACTGTCAGCAATTAATGCGATTAAAACGCGCAATAGAGATAAAACGGCCAGAACTCATCAGTATGAATGGCGTTCTCTTCCATCACGACAATGCTAGACCGCACACCTCTTTAATGACCAGGAAAAAATTGGGAGAGTTCGGCTGGGAAATTTTAATGCATCCTTCGTATAGTCCAGATCTTGCCCCTTCCAATTATCACCTATTTCGCTATCTCCAAAATTCTCTTAATGGGGTAAAGCTGGTTTCAAAAGAGGCTTGCCAAAATCACTTGGATTAATTTTTCGCCCAGAAATCACAGAAGTTTTACAGTGATGGCATAATGGTTTTACCAGAAAAATGGCAAAAGGTTATCGATCAAAACGGCACATGTTTCATGAAGTTCATTTGAAATATAAAAAAAATGTATTTGAATGTTGGTGAAAAACGATACGAACTTTTAATATATATATAATATTTTTATATATAATATATATAAATATGTAGGATTTATTTATTAATGATATTGTTTTCACGCCTCGCATTTTCTTTTCTGAACGTTCCACGGCGTTATATACATTCCAATCGCTCGTCACTCACTCACACTGTATTAATCATTCAGCCATACACATACGCGCCCATGCTCATATCCCACAAATATATGTATATATAATTATATATGTATATCCAGACCAGAGAGACAAAAGTTCCTTGTAATGCATTTCATATTAAAATACACTGCTTTCTTGGCACATGCGTGTTCTACATATTTGAGGAAGTTTACGATGCGGATCGCTATATATGTATATTGAAATTAATAAATTATTTAATATATAAGAGATATAAATAAGAGAAATCGTAGGTATGAGACTAGATAACCCGTGCTAATATGTTTTCCGTGAGGCGAGAGACTCCGATTCGTAGCGTCCTTACATAGTCCGGCTTTGACCATTTTAATGAGCACTTGCTCTTTATTATTACCATTAACATTATTACCGTTATTATTGTTATTACCATTCTCATTGTTACCGAATATGTAATTTCTAGTTGAGTTTTATGCCTTATGTACCGTGCGTGCTTCAATTTGTTTAAAACCTTACTACATATTAATGTTTTATTATATATTATAATATTACAATATATATCGTTGATGATAATGCCTGTTATCGTGTTTAACAACATTATCTGTCATCATAAGCAACATTATCTTTCAGATTATTATACAAGTTCCATCGAACATGCGTTGTAACGTAAAGTACTTAATTGTTTTATGAATATCTCAGTAATCATTCGTTTTAGAACTTACATAGTACCTATGATAATTTTTTACATAGAATTTGATGCTTTATCAGGAATTGCCTTAAAAAATTCAAGTAATCGTATATCTCGATAAAACAGTAAAACAGCCAAAAAGAATAATATCATTATTGAATATCCTCTTTGTAATCGCACAACTTTTGTTCGAAATACTTTTTCCTACAGAACATATTTTACGAACTATTTAGCTGTTAACGTTAGTAGAGTCACCCTGTACATCTCTTGTGCATCGAACTATTTTTGTTACGTTTTGAATCTTTGCAGAATGAAAAACTTTTGAGGAACTTTTCTATATACATAATAAAATGTTACCTTCTTCCACTGTGATTTCTTTTTATAAAACCGGTTTAACCACTTGCGATCCGAATTATTTCGTTAGTTTTGTAGTGAGCTAAGTGAAATTACATTCATATTTTCCATCGTTAGTTATTCATGTTTTTTAATGATTGCAATAACTGTTGGTACTGATGAATATTTAGGTGATATTATAAGATTATTATTAAATTGAAAAGTCGATATTAAGTCATTAGAAAATAAAATGAAGAGAAAATCTATGTCGAGTAAAGCTCGATATAGAACTGCAAAGGGTTAATGCTGTTATGTTCCATTATATCTTTAAGCTTGACAATTTTTGTAATCTCAACTCCTTATGTTAGCTTACTTAGAGTTGAAAAGCTACCAAATTCATTTTTACACTTAACGCTATCTCGTAGAAAATATAAATAGTAAAATACATCGGATAATGTATTTAACAGAATTGCTGTTTAGAAACATTATTTTTCTACATTCTTCTTAGGTAAAAAGAAAAGGAAAAGAAAGAAGGCCTATAAGGCAAACCAGTATTTTTTTCTCTATAAACTCATATGATATATACGTTTGTAAAAAAAGTTGAAGTCAAGCATGGGGAGAAAAACTGGCAATGAATCACAGCAGACATTAACGATCGTCGAGCGTAATTAATGTTGATCCGTTCTTATTAAACCGAGATGATTTTAAAATCTTTGCACGCAATTCTTAGAGGTATACACGCGTAATTCTTACCATTCAACGCGCTTCTCGATAGCATATGAGTACCTTCTACGGAACTGCTAAACGAGTTCCTCTTCCGGCGTCCAATATCGTATTCTCTGGCGAAACTCGTTTTTAACTTTCATTCCAATAAGTTGTTTATTCAGTATACACGTTTTCCGGTATGAGATATCGATAATAATTGTATATCCGCTGTAATTTTATTATTAACTAGCTGAAAGTTCCCATGCTTCGCTACGATTTAATCGAAACTAAAAAAAAAAACCTTAAAATTTCGAATTTTGAAAAACCCTTTCTTATTGAGTACCTAAGACCCAAAGGGGAGGTATGTTCCAAATTTCATTGCAATCCGTTCTGTGGTTTTTGAGATTTCGTGATGAGTGAGTGAGTGAGTGAGTGAGTCAGTCAGTGGTATTTGAGCTTTATATAATAGATTCCGTTTTAAAAGTTAATATAACTGTCATTTTGGCGCAGTTTTCAGAATAATGGCTTTTGTCAGTGGAATTTTTACATAGATTTATCCAACGTATAGCGGTTTGTAACACTACGAAACGTAAAGAAACATAATATATACAACATGTGGCTTCGCTGCGCGCTCTGCTCAGAATCATTCACAATCAGAACTGTCAGTCTTCTTGCGCATTCGCCACTGCTTGCTCCAAACAACTCACGATCGTTTCTTCACGCGATGCAATCGCGATACGTTGTCACTTTGGTACTTCTGCTTTAAACCAGTGGTCTTTAACCCTTTCACTTCGAAGGGTATATTTATACGCCCTCGAAGAATGAACATTCATATACGAAGTGCGTATATATACGGTCTCGAAAAGTGGGCACTCGGTTACGAAAAGCTTATTTTAAAAAATAAGTTATATAATTATAAATTTTTATATTTTAGAAAATAACATGATATTACTAAATATATTCAATTTCATTGTAAAATTTAGAAAACAAGAAACGACTTGTAATTATTAGGTGTACAAATTAATTCTCGGCCCCCAGATTTCATCGACCACAAAACCTATTCAGATTAGAATTTTTCCAAATTTGAATAGTCATTCTAAGGCGCCATTTGTTAGCTGTAAAATAAGATATATCGCATGACTCTACTCCAGACATAACGTGAAAAATCATGTGTAGAAGCGATGTCGTTCGATAAGCAACATTTAAGGCACAGTCTTCTTTTCGCGTTTCAACTAAAAAAAAGAAACGCTACAGAGGCGAAAGAAATGATTTCAACAGTTTCGAATATTCTCCAGACTGAGCCCCTTCAAATAACCACCTATTTCGATCCCTACAACACCACCTAACTGTTGCTCAATTCAAGTAAGTTGAACAGGTCTATAAATGCCTCAATGATTTCATTGATATGAACCACTATCATTTTTCCGATCTGGAATCCGACAATTACCTGAGAGATGGCAAAAACGTATAGAGAATGAAGAAGATTATGTTTAATATTGAATTTATATCAACGTTGTTGTAAATAAATGTCAAAGTTAGTCAAAAAAGGCCGAGAATTAATTTGTTGACATAATACTTCGTGTTATGCGTTCCGTTCATAGCGATCATATTTTGTCACAAGTGCGCTGTAGCGAAAAGGTTAATTGTTGATCGTGGATCTGCCCGCAATAATTTTACACGTCTAGTTGCGTACAAAAGAAATATGTAGAAATGTTTCCAATTTTGGGAGAATTGCTACATGTTCAGTTGGAAGCTTTAATAATTATTTCCCTGAAAAAGATGATTCACGTAAGTGTACAATCTGGATTAATAAATCCCTTTTGGGAAATATAAAGTCGTGCGTACTTGATCGTCGTGAAAAAAAGCTAATCGCATTGTCTATTGATGTTACTCTGGTGTCCAGACATAAAATCTCTCATTACTTCAATTTTGGACATGTTCATGTCTGATTGTTGGTCGTTTTATCTATTTCTTATTTGTGTGAAATGACTTTTTCTTTTATGTCAGCAATAAGAATCAAAGAGAAGATATGAACGAATGTTAATTAATTAATTAAATTTACACATAAATAGGTGACAGAAATTTTCGGGTTAACGGAAATTATAAATTTTGTAATATTAGATTCAATAAATAAAATTTTATCTCACATTGGTTATTATTTCAGGCTGACGCCGATCCACGATATATTTTTTCAAATTTCGCCAAATCACTGATTTAAATTACGCAACACCTCCTGCATACACAATGATTAGCGTTTGTTTTATTTCAATCAGTTATATAACGTTTCAATTTATGAAACAAATGAGGTAATTATGAAGTCTACATGTTCCTAAGAAATTTGGAACTGATTTTCGCAATCAATAAGTTGAATCTCCTGGAGAGCGCTGATTTACGAATGTACTGATATATTTGACATTAAAATATTTTGTATAAATTATAAAGAAGTACCTACACTATTACTATATGTGTGAATATTCTTTCTTTGTTGTTTCTGCTCTATGTATGAAGGAATTGGATTTACTAGAAAATGTTTCATTCCAATATAAGTAACAAGATAGTTGAAATATGACTGACATTCAATGTGTCAAATATTTTTAGATAATTTCCAAATTTTCTGTGGGTTTATTATCTTAATATAATGTTTTGTAATTATATAAATATTATTATGAAAATATTCAGGAGGAGCGGTTATATTAATACGTGATTTCTTGAAATATAAGTAGTTAAAAAGACTATTAACTATAAAAGTATGATCACACGATGTAAGAACACTAGGTTTTCGCACGTAATAAACTTTATCTAATAATACAGAGATTTTTTCCAGTTTTTTTGCGTCAGAGTTATATCACTTAGAAAAATTTAGTAAATTGATTGTTAGAGCAATAAAAAATTGCGTATATTCTAAGGATTCCTATATTTAAAACAATATCATTATGTACGTGAGAAACGATATAATTACGGATAATCAGATAAACGCGAGAGAATGTGCTTGATCCTAGTAATTTATGAATTTAATCTTTCCCGGCCTATCGGCGTCGGTGAATTTCACAGAGTCTCTACGTTCGAGTCTCCTGTACAAGATTTTCCTCCGCATGAAATTCCAGAGAACTCTCCGCCTGGTTTCTTCTCTGGCTGATTTGATCAGCTGCGTAAAGATTCAGGGAAGGAAAATAAAATTTACGCCGTACATTTATATTCGAATTATCCTGGCTTATTATATTGTAAATGCTAAACCAAAACTGATTGACATTTCTAACTACAGTTCATACATTTATATTTATATTTATGGAGTATAAGCTTTCTAATATTGTAAAAAATTAATTACATTCATTTTCTCTTACTTTGTCTTGCATATTAATGTAGTATCGGGCATTATTTTCTTTTTTATATGTCATCCGATAAAAATTATATTTAAAATTTTTCTAATATTTATATGTACATTTATCTATAATAAATCGATCAAGGTCAAATTATTGTTTTAATTATCATGCTACAGGATATTGTTTTCAAGTGTAATATTCTAATGTTTACCAATTTGAAGTCATTGTAATTTGCTTTGGCAAAAATGGGGTCAATAGTAACAGACGGTAGTAGAAAGGATAATATTAAGAATGTTATAATAAAGTGTTGGATTTGATTAACGTTTGGCAATGCATACAAATGCAAAAAACTTCTACTTACTTCTGGATAACAAATTAATTTTATACTATTAATTTACCCAGACTACGGTATTCGCTGATTGATGGGTTACACAAAACTTATCTGATTTGAAAGATTGAGGTCGTGATCGAGAAGATAGCGTCCGTTGGAAATCCGGAGATAAGACTCGACAGTGGCTTTGTCAGAGAAGAATTCCGTAAGATCCTTTCTAGTTGCAAGACAAAGCACTGTCATTACAGATAGCTTTTTTATTAGTTATGGACTCTTGAATGTTAGTATTTCTCTTAAGACGTTTGTCTGACGTCTTGGTGCGATTGTTCGGTAGTATAGTATGTAATAAAAATTTGTTTTACGGTTGTCATTAACACTAAAGTCGATACTAATGTTACAAATGAGGCTAATAATAACATTTTAAACCTAACAACGTCCAGTATGTAGTGATTTTCGAATACGTTTACCCAGCAATTAATTGTACGCGAAAAAAAAAAAACGGAATCTCCTGACGTGTCATTTTCGTTGCATTCAGATTGTTGCACACTGTGATAAAAACCTTGTTGGATTCATTGTTGGTTGTCGGTGTGCTGTATTCCGACTATCGAATAAAGGCTTGTTTGGATGATTGTGTTGTGATTAATCGAAGGACAGTCGATACTGATTTCTTTCCGTGTCAGCCTCCTCTTTAAAGCTCTTGGAATAGCGTTAGCGACGACTCACAATAAACATTCGACCATTAAAGAATTCAACGTTTTGGTTGGCAACGAATGGTAAGGGTATAATATGCGACCTTGCCTCGGTAAGAAATTTTGCCGATTTAGCTGGAATTGGCGTCCATTTTCGTTTTACACGAACGGTACACGATTTCCTTGAAAAACGGCGCGACGCGTCGCGACGTGGGGTAACAGCATGCTACGATTGGGGGAGCAAATATCAGATATATGAAATAAGTTGAATCCTTTTTGAGGATTTTTCACACAATATTTCTTTATTATATTTAATAATATAAATTATATTTATATAATATAAATTATCCATATATTTACGAAGAAAATTGTATTAAATAATTGAAGAAAATGTAATAATGCACAATTATTATCAAGAGTAATTTATTTAAATAGCAATGCTCTGGGAACACGAAGACCTTTCTAACCGCCTTACAATCATTCGATATATCTCTCTTTTGTTTCATTACCTGGACAAATATACTCTCATTAAGAATCTCATTAATAATTTCATTTTACTTTTAAAGGCACTTTTAATTCATCCTTTCTGTCCTCAAATAACTGCTTATGAGTTAAATATTTGGTGAGGTGGCATTTAAAATTAAATCCGCAGGCAACGTGTATTAGGAATTCGAAACATATTATTTCATGCTCTTGCGCATTGACAATGCGAAGGAATAGCAATCGGTATTGACGTTCCTAGCATTCATTCATATCGCTTGGTGCGATGTCCTGCGTATATAATACCTCATTAACGAAATTGTATTCTTTATAAAACCATAGGTTTTGCTGTCCATTATTGTCAACAATAATCTAAAGTATATGAAAATGCTATTCTCATTATAAAATTCGGGGAACTCTATCTCATATTTTATGGACCCTTTACTATTCGATTTCTTGGTGGTGCGCTTTTCGATACCACGATGGAACAAATACGCTAAAAGTTTATAATTTTCTATTACCCGTACTATACGATAAAAGATTTTTATTCTTTGTTTTACGGAAAGAGGATTGTCTTCTCCAAAGCAACTCGGCATCACGTCCGAGAATGTAAGAGACAATTTCGAAATAACATCAAGATCCAATAAATATCCCGAAAAACTATGGAAGCACATAAGTTTCGCGGAAAAATAAGTAACACGTAACAACAGAAACTCCTGAAGAGGGCATCGTAAGATGTTGAAACATATAGAATAAAATAAAACAAAATAAGCTGTCAACCGAAATAGTGGGAACAATTCGATTTATAATATAAACCAAGGTTGAAATATAAAAATACATTTTTTGTTTTATTACATGTGTTTTCAGTAGTGGACATTGCAAGAATTAATATCTTTCCCACTGGAAACAAGCAACAGAAATCGCGTTTAGATCGACTTGTGTACTCAAATTGAAGATAATTATGAAAACAATATTACTCGATCACTGGTACTATTCCTATTGGTGCAGCAAGATGACAATCTGTGAAAACTGCAGCACGTGCATCCGGTGAAATAGACAGCTCTATGCATTGACAGTACCGAATTACGGATGGAGAGCACGCAGTACAATTAGTATTCAATGTTGCCAGGAATCGCGATATGTCAGCTGTTAAAAATCATAAAAAACAGATTGTACGTTTAGACGTTATCCTATACGGACGTATTGTAAATTATCTTGCCACGATAAACAGCGTGTATTTTTTGAAAATATTTGTTAGCTCCTTGACAATGTCAAATAGAGATCTATGATTGCACAAAAGAAGTAATAGTATTTTAACCCTTTGCACTCCGAGCCACCTCTGAAGTTATCTATTAGCAACTTGTCGTCGCTTTACTACTTCTATTTTGTGCAATTTCTATAGAAAAATTCAGGTAAACATATATTTCTTAAAACTTTGGGGTGCAGTAAGTTCATCCTCTGTAATTGCTAATAAATGCATGGTCTCCATAGAGGGTGCAACAGAGTGATATGATAAACTTACAATGTCCCCTCAGGTGGGACATCGGAGTGCAAAGGGTTAAGTCTAATTACGGTTTTTGTACAAAGCATCAATGTTCTTGTACACTAGCAATGACTTACAAATAAATGTGAATTAATTGAGTTTATTTATAAAAAGACAGTTAAAAATTATTCAGACAACTATTGTTTTATGTTTTTCTTAATTGTATGTTTATTCTCAATTTCATGATCCAGAAACAAATAGCTTTTTGGAATTTTTACTGATTTGAATGATTTCTGAAATTGGAAGACAAGACGAGTTTCAAGATAATGAATAAATGAAGAGAATGCAAGGAAGTAATACATACGCCATACATTGGGAGTGTAGCAAGTAGCTAAAGTTACGGTGGACAATTTTTCTAATCATATGGAAATTAAAAATGCAAAAACTATTGTCAATGGATTTTGTAAATATGGGTTCTGCTTTGGATTTAGTAATTATTTTTTTTATAAAATGTAAACAAGAAGTGTGAATAATAGAAAT
Organism: Cerceris rybyensis; assembly: GCA_910591515.1. NCBI lineage: Eukaryota > Metazoa > Arthropoda > Insecta > Hymenoptera > Crabronidae > Cerceris > Cerceris rybyensis. The sequence continues at coordinate 23,519,165 of OU342790.1, forward strand.
TAGTTAATCGATTACTACTGTAGCACGTTTCAAGGGTGAACCATAGCTTGTTCCTCTGACCATTGTCTTTCAATTTAATAAAAACCATACATATAAACACAAAATAAGAGTTTGAGTTTGAAAGCAGTTACTTTGATCATCACTACTTAATATTTAATTAAAGAAGTGTTATCGCATTGAGTGACACTTTTCGTTAAGCTTTTCCCGAAGAGCTGTGAAGTGCGAAAGGTTAAAAATTTTTCGCTACTTCTAGGAAGAGATGCAAGTAATATTTTTCTATAATTAGTTTCTTCAAAACAAAAAGCAAGCAGTAAGCATATAACGTATTAGAGCGCATTGGTACTATTATAGATGAAAAATGGTGTCAAATTGTTTAGACCTAGTGAATTCTTATGAAACACGATTGAAACGTTTCGGAATGCAACAAAACCTTATGGAAACTTAAAAAAATTATTGTTGGTAGAGTATTGTTAACGTTTATTTAGCACTGCTTTGGAAACCATGTTAAGAGAGTATCCTATTTCTTTATACGTTTGTTACAAAAGGGTTAAGTGTATAAAATAATCCAGACGATGCATTCAATTATTCTCGTGCGAAGTAATGTTTTAGACACTGAAATTCCAGTAGAGCTGTTCAGCTTTTACCCTGAGTTATCGAGATTTGCATAAGAAATACTTCTGTTTACTTGCTCATCGTTCTTTAAGTTTATTATACAGGTATCACTTTTGAGGCGACATTAAAAGCACGAACCTTAAATGCCATTAGAACATGAGGGGTTTGCCGTCAAATATTAAAACCAATGATATTTCCAAGATAGATTTGCAGTGTATTAACAGAAATATTAAATTGTCACATACATCTGCCTGTCGACTCGTGCAAAAGAGTTTTCACATTAATATCAAAAAGTCCTGAAATAATCTTAAGTGTATACATATATACATATAATGCTAAAAATTCTATGGCATGCAGCTTGATTTCACCATCATTACACATTCACCGATCTGTTTTAAGATTTCTCTTATGTATCGTTTTTCGCCTTGAAATTGCATGATTATTTAGTCAACTTTTGCGTACAATATAATCCAATGTTATGTACGCATAGTACATCGTAACCGATAATACTGTATATTGCTCTAGCTCTAGGTCTACTAAATTCCATTTTTCTTCATCCGTGCATACTGTACAGCAACGTTATGCAATTGTATAATGCACGTACTTACTGTCAGCCGTGGCTGCCGCCCACGTGTCGACATTTAGTAAGCGCGTTTAATCTCCACGGACATGACGTAAAGTCCCTTTGTTCCGTAACGTTTTACCATGCTGTCTCGCGAGTGGGCCGTCAAAATTTCTCCTTTTATTATGTGCCGCATTTTTATCGACCCTTTGCACCCTATGTGTATTTGCGTTACGACATAGGAATGTAGACGTTTTTCGACGGATTCGGATGGTTCTGAAGTATCCATGAAGAATAGTTTTACCGTTGGAGTGTGTAATAGAAACATTTATTGTAAGGTACACTGCAGTTCTATTCGCTGCAACTAATAGCCAACGAGTTATTTTGACGAGTTTTTTCCACATGAATGAATGTTGCAGTATATAATTATGGTGTTTTACGTGACAACGCAACAGCCCTAAAGTGGAAGGAATGATCCAATTCCAATTAAGCGGAGTTTGCGTATTTATATACGAAGAAAAAGGATTGAAAATAACGCAAGTGATCAATTCTTTCACGAATGGATTATTGACGACGTGAAATTATAGTTACATTTTCCATATTTTAAAATAGAAAGTTATTTCTGCTTTTTTGTCATCAATTATTTCGTTTAATTTCTACTTATTGCTCTGTGTAGAGTATTGAAGTGCTTACATTCTTATAGTAAATTCTTTAATTTTCAAGAAATGTTTTCACTCTTAACGAGTTTGCATATCCTGTTGGGAGAGCTTATCATTTCTGTAAACATTTCCTGGTGAACGAGAAATTATTAATTGGAGATTATGTAAAAGAATATTATTAACTTCTGCTCAAATTACTTTCCCCATTTACAACTTTCTTAAGTATATGTTTATTCGCTTTATAAAACCCATATCGTAGCTGACGAGTCGAATTACTTGCCTAGCTATCTTTTGCGAATATTACGGTGCAAATACTATTGGTAACGGTTGCATAATGCAGTTATTGTAGAAACGGCGGCGGCTTTCTATAACTGCAATACTTAGTCATAAACGATTTTAATGTATGCTTTGAGACCTTACCTTCTAATTAGTAGTTTTGTTATTAGAAAACACTAATCTATCGAAATCGAGGATAACAAAAATTATATATACGATTGAAAAAAAGGTGACCCTTATATCTTTTTTACGCTCCCAGTTACAAAAATAATTTGTATACCTATTTATGTAGGTTGTTAAACTCTACACCTTCTGTACGTAACATTTTCTCGTGTTTGAAATAACGAAGCCATTTAACCCTTTGCACTTCGAGCCATCTCTGACGTTATTTATTAGCAACTTGTCGGCACTTTACTACTTGCTATTTTGTGCTATTTCAATAGAAAAATTGAGGTAAACATATATTTCTTAAAACCTTGCGACGCAATAAGTTCTTCCTCTGTAATTACTAATAAATTAGAAGGTCCCTTTAGAGGGTGCAACCTAGTGATATGGTGAACTCACAATGTCCCCTCAGGTGGGACATCGGAGTGCAAAGGGTTAACATTAAACCTACCGCGGGGGTCAAAATGACCTGCATTTAATTTGTTCGAAAAATTTCCCAATTTGGTAGGGGAGCCGTGAAGTATACATTCTACTTCTACCTGATAAAACCAAAATTTCTTAACTGATCATCTTTGACCTCTTCATTTCAATTTTTCCAAATTATTTATATAGCATGTTTAAATATAATACATTGGAAGCCAACAGATTTAGTGTTAAAGGGATAGAGTCCGTAAAATATCCTGCACATTCATATCCTCGTAATCATAAAAGAACCTTGAAGAATTCCTTTTAATACTATGCTGTCCGGTGGCTCCACATGGATGCCATGAGAAAACTATTGGTTAAGCGCCGCTGGCACCAGTTGGAGCCATGCGAAAACTTGTAGGACAAACGTGTATGACACCACTGTAGTGCCATGTTCAAAACAACGCGAATATTGCGTGTGTTCTGTTTAAGTAACAATAAGTTACAGACATATTAACAAGTTTTTGTTTTTATAAACGCAAGCAGAAGAAGCGGAACCGGCGACAAATGAAATGATGTGAGTCTGTCCTACCGGCGTCAAACGAAAGAATCTCGATTTTATGCGCGGACGTCATAGTGTTAATAATGATATGATTTTTCGTAAACGTTAAAATGTCTAAATCTTTTTCTATTTAAACAGTTCTGCAATAACCTAAATAAGTGGTAAACAGATAGTACGATGCCAAAGAATTACTGTAAGTCCAGAAAAATATCTGTAAGGTAAAAAAAAGTATAAGCTATCTCTTGACGATACATAATACCTTCGCGATGGACTTGAATTGGGCGATCCTCGTGGAAGACTTTAATTTCTTAAATGTTAATGGTATTTCTCAAAATGAATTGTTTAGCTTACCGGTAATATTTCAAGATACAGCGTTTCTTAATAGTCTTATCAAACAGAAACTATCACGTTTTAGGATGCAAACTCGATTTCCTAAGTGAATTTGGCAGCGTACCTGCCACTTTCGAAACACTTCTTTTAAAACATATTTATAGAAAATCCACTTTTGGTCAGCAGTGACAAACAATAGAATAACGCATAACAGTATTTGCTTTTCTTTTCACTTGCCATTCAACTCCCTTCAACCTGTTCTCAAATACGCACCTACCTTTTATTTCTAAGTCATCGAAAACTGAAGGATTTGTTGTCCATCAGCCTCTTACGGTCTCATACATTCATACTGACTCGCCCTCCCTTGCGCAATACAATACATCGTGTTTTTATATCCTTCGATTAGTTTTTCACGTTGAATTCTAATCGTTAAGGTAAAAAAGAACGTATCTGCATCGAAATACTGTGATCGTTCAACATAATTATTCCGCATCCATTCACTATCCTTTCTCATTATCTTTGCGCCACTTCTATTGTATATGTATACACTCGTTTTATAGATTGTTGTATTCTTACAACATATTGTGCAAGATCTTCAAGTTTTTCTGTGATTCAACAGTGGAATTTATTCTGCGTCACAATGGGCAAACGTGAATAATTGTAAGTCATAATATTGAAAAATACATATATGATAACGTTAAGCATAACATTATTATGATATTTATGTATCTGTATGTTCTGGTAAAAGTGCGTTCACAATAATGGAAAATAAGACAATCTTTTTTCCCCAACTTGTATTCCGTCACAATAGGACGTCCTTATTCTGTATAGTCATCAGTTATACGCAATTAACACACGATGCAGGGTCAAAACGATTTACAGCATAATTCCGCGAAAATCCCAGCGGACGTTTCTCGTAATTACTGTTTCTTTTCAATTTTTTCCATCACCGATGGCTGATCGGCTCTTATAGCAGACGTCTAATTAGTGTCACGATACGAACTCCAGAAAAATTGGCATCCTCCTCTTCGTCGAATTATGTGTTAATGCTACACGATCTGTAAATCAAGGAATTGTAATTTGCTTGATAAGGACTTACGTAATACTATATTAAATTAAAATTATCTGTGGGGCGCGAAAAATATTATGGTACGCCGAGTCAGATGAATGTTGATGATAGCTATTGTGCCTCGCCCCTGCAGTCATTAATGAAACGAGTCATCCGTTAATAAGCTCCGTCTCCGTTTTCATGACCTATAAGAGGCACATACATTATTAGTTCCATATCCTGTCGATCGTCTTCGCTCTCTCTTTTTCAGTCCTCTAGGTTTTTATTACTGTTTTGTAATTCATCGCTTCTTTTTCGTAAACGATATCTCTATTATCTGGAAACAATAATTCTAAAATTTCCTGATGCTTTAACCCATTCACTGCCAACTACGAGTTATCTCGTGCTTGCGCTATAAGTTGGAATTAATAAATTAGCTATAATCACCGAGTGTGTATAGTAATTTTGGAACAAAAATGCTCTTCGTATCTTTATAAATGTCGATATCATATTTTTAATTCATTATATTAATATTTCACAGCCTTTCTGCCGTTTTCTCAAATTTTAACACGCAAAGTACTTAATATTTGCTTAGTTTCTCCGGCAGTGAATGGGTTAATTGTACTTTTAAACTTAATCGTTACTTTAATTCAGAACATTCTGATATCAGATATTCACAAACCACATATCGTTTATCTACAGGGTGTTTCAAAATAATTTGTCATGGAATACCGGACGTTGTTTTAGACCGTTGGATCGGTGTATATTTTCAAAACCAACCGGTACAAAATTCGAGGAAGTGTTGCAAATTCGAGTCAAACTTTTTTATTAGGTCACCATATTCACCCGGTTGCGTAGGTAAAATGTCTAAAAGTTGCAGTTTCGTGATTGACTTTTCCGATCGATAGGATAATCGTCACGTACATGGAGAAGAGAGCACACGTATTATTCTTACTGGACAAAGTATCGCAGTTACCGAATATGAACGCCAAGGCCAGTCAGCAAGAAAAGCGCATGTGTTGATGTTCATCTCCCGGGAAGTCCCTTTAGATAACTCAACTCAGAATGTAGGTCATCGACATTTTCTTAACCTGCAAAATTATCTATGTTACTGTATTGTCATTCAGCTTTGGTTTGACATTGGAAGCGGTTGAGCATTGCAAAATTATTAAAAGATTCTTTAATAATTTACGAAATAATATAATTTGTAAAGAGAGCCAACAATTTTCAGACGCATATATATAGTAAAAAAAAAAAGGATTCGTAATTGTGGGTGTTAACAAGAAACATGTACAATAAAAGAAAATGGGGTTCCATTTAAAAATTCAATGGTGACATTCACATAACTTACCAACATCAATTCTAGATCAGACAAATATCATCACAATACTACCGCCCAGTAAAATATATTTTTTGTCTAAAATATTTTTCTGCATTTCAGATAGTTACAGAAATAATCGTAAGTGTACATATTCAAATCGATCATTAAATCATATTGTTGTTGCATCCCACATTGCAACGCAATCTGCACGCGTGGTAGATCTTACTTGGGGGTAGATCTGATTGTGAGTATATTTCACTGCGGTTGCAAGAAATGATATTGCTATAATGTTTTGCAAACATGAATAAATATCAAATTGTGCAAAAATCTAAATGTTTAGTGGTTGAAGCGATTCTAATTCGAGTGTTTGTTAGTGACTGCCGATTTCTGCGAGGCTTCACCGGTCCTCCCCCTTCCAAGGACGCCTTGCTGAAAGGAATGTGGCTGGCGCGCCCTCGGAAGTTGTACGGAAATTTAATGAATGCTAATTTTTGGCACGTTACGTGAAGCCAGGCAAAAGCCTGCGGGTGGCGAAGGAGGTTGGTCCGCCGGCACAGGCTAAGGTTTACGATACGGCTATTTCTATCGAGGAAGAGAGGAGTGGCAATACAAAATTTAACTTTAAGATTTGCACTCTTCTCGGTTACTGAAAGTTTGAAATGCACGAATAAATATGAAACTCGTATCGCAATCCTATCGTTTGCGCGAAAGAGGACATCTGCGTGTCAGGGAAACGCTGATTTATTGTAAGGGAAGATTGTATAATATTTTAACTTTGGAAATAAAGAAAAATAGAGGTAAAGCTGATCTGTAGCCTCATTAGTGTTTGCTTCTATCGTTTTCTGGCCATGCATTGTTAATTTCAAATCGAGGCGATTCCACGAAACAATTCATTGACATCAACATTGACGTCTCGACAATTATTGCTTTCCGTTCGAGAGTGCTAACGATCATTACTGTCTCCTTCTGTTTTGATTGGTGATATCTAGAAACGAACATTTATAATTATAAATACATGATATAAAGGGTGTTCACGATAAATTTTAGTTACATTCTTTTTTTTCGTAAATTGTAAATGTTAGAACAGAATCGAAGAAGAGAAGGTTATAGTATATTTTACTATCAAGATGATAGCGTATCTAAATTTGTTGTATTTTTATTATCTTTCTAGGAGCAAAGGTGTCCTCCATTTTTTTTTATAAATGAAATGCTACGTATTTTTTTACCTCGTCTGAAAGCGGGCATTAAGAGGAGTCTTAATCGAGCAGGAATAAAAAAAACTGAATTTAACAGTTTTCAATATTATAATCACTCGTATGTTGCCTTTATTGTTAGTATATCTTAGCCTCTAGTTCTAATAAATACAATACTGCAAAACGTTAAATTTATTTTTTTTACCCCTACTCTTGTGTAACCCTGAAGACGACGGTGTATTCTATGGTTTTTAAGTGTTAATGAGTTTAAAGAGTTTGGGTCTAAGCTCTCTTGATTGTTCTAGTTATGCACAATTCTATCGTACGATAGGATTAATTCATCGAACTCTTAAAACTAATTTTTATATGAGTCTTACTTTCGTTAGCTATTTATAATTTTCAATAGTAGATGTATTACATATTGACAAATGTACAGTCATAATTGTATAAGCGTTTCTTCTTTATACTATACTAGCTGAAAGTTCCCGTGGTTCGCTACAATTTAATCGAAACTAAAAAAAAACTCTTAAAATTTCGAATTTTGAAAAATCCTTTCTTAGTATTTCCTTCTTAAAATTTCAAGTTTCTAGGTCAAGTAGTTTCAGCTCTGCGTTGATGAGTTTGGCCCATACTTTAACCACTCACCCCCCCCCCCCCCCTAAAATTTCGAATTTTTCAAAACCCTTTCTTAGTGAGCACCTAAGACCCAAGAGGAAGGTATGTTCGAAATTTCATTGCAATCCGTTCTGTAGTTTTTGAGATTTCGTGATGAGTGAGTGAATGAGTTAGTGAGTGAGTGAGTCAGTCAGTCAGTGGTATTTGAGCTTTATATATATAGATAGATAAGAAGAATTCTTCTAGATACATTACAATCTGCTTATGAATTTCTTGTTTCGGGCGTCCTAGTAGATGCTTTATTAAGTGACGCTTATTGTTAATTTTACATATCGAAGAATAATTAAGCCTCCAATTATTCTTGACATAATCGTTATAGTTATGAAGAATTGGAGGTTCTAGAGAAGTTAATCTCGAAGTTATAGTTGATACACATGCAAAATTTTATACTCTTGGCTATGACTCTGTAACATGACGGTAAAGCGAGAACTTTTTACTACGATTTGAGGATTGATCATCAAGATCTGATAACAGTATACTTGTAAGAAGCGCAGAATAAAAGGTAATTCAATCTGTGCTAAATGCAGATGGAAAACATTCTTGTCTAAAATCTGAATGTTAAAAATAACAATTCTTGCGTGGATTGGCAAACATATGTGATATGTTAGCAATGAAAGCAGGTTCTGAATATAATAACTTTTAACTTTTTTCCATGACAGAAATTACAGATAATTACGAAGTAGAATGGAATGCCTTCGAACTCGTGCAACGCTTTGTTACAGATCCCCGAGTTAAGATCTGTGGAATCTCAGTAAAGAATCTAGACCTTCTTTAAAACACAGAAGGTTGTTGTGTGGAGTTTTATAAATTCTAAAAGGTTACTTGCTCGCTGTTTCCGTCATTAGCAAGGACGCATCGTTGTTTCCGTTTTTCTTTCGCCTTGCCTTTTAATGACGAAACGTATCTCTTAAGACCGATATAATTTTATAAAATATCTCGGGGTTATCGTGTAAAACTCTCTTGTAAATTTGTACCATTTTGTAACGTGCGATCAGCTCGATTAAGGCGATAACGGTAATCAACTGTTGTCTCTGGAGTGTCAAGCACTCGAGGCTTCAGTTTATCTCCGGAACACCGAGGATTAATATCGAAACGAGGGCCACGGTAGCCTTTTAATAAGCGATAAAAATGGAAGTTTCCAATTTAATTGACTGATCGATGTTACTTGAGTGCCACTCATGAATTATTATTATTTCAACACAGCATTTTAGTAAATGTACAATTCAATTAATAAATAAATTAATAAATAAATAATTAGTAATAAATTGCGATATATATGCTAATGGTTTCTTTAAAGAAATACATGCCCATCGCATTGCTAAATGTGTAAAACAACAAATAAAAAATTCAATAATCAAACATTAAAATGATTGTTATTTCTACGAATTATCAAATAATTGCTGTTTAAATTTGTATAAAGTGTGTTTTTTTATCGATAAGTGCGTTTTGAAACAGTTCATAACTCCCATTATTGTCAATCGTGTGAAGCACCAATTATTTTTAACTATTCTCTTTGAATACAGAAAATAATACAAGAGGTTTTTGAAACGCTTTAGATTACACATTCTTATACAGATGAATGATATTATCTAGGGCCTCGTTAATGATTTGGCATGCGATAAGAGTTAATGTTCTTTTGATTACGTGCACTTATCGCTGCTCGATAGATAAAATCAAATTAATTTTATATTCATGATGTCTGTAAAGATAATCAACTTTATTGAAATAAAAAAGAAATTGACTTTTTTGAAAGTAAATTAAAATGAAAGAATAAATTTTTTGTAAAGTTTTGCTGTCTGAAACCAACAACGTTGAAATGTAACGAGTATGCAAATTTTATTTTTATATGATGAAAAAGATATGAATTTTGTAAAGTAACCAGACTAATTACCCCTTAGAGACTCAATCTTTTTTTTTGTTTGTTTTCTTTTTTTGTTACACTTTTGATTAGTTGACAGTAAACAACTACCTTTACAATATATAAAAATATTATTTTTGCAGCAAAAGACAATTTTTAGTGAGACATTTGTGTCTCTATAAGTAAATATGTTCGAATACTCATGCCGTTTGAGTAAACAAAAAATTGCAACAATTCTGAAATCAGTTTAGTTTACAAAAATAACATTCTAGAAATACAAATGGGTCCAGGAAAATTAACCACCCACAATTCGCCGTCAGGAATTCACCGCTAACAATTTATCGTCAGAAGTTTACCGTTTGTTCATTGGTGGTAGAACTGTCTTATAACGGTCTTTATTTAAAGTTATGCCCAATCAACACTAACTTGTCTTTTCACTACATACGTCTAATTTAAACCAGGCCCTCCAAGGGCAGGTATTCGGTGTGAAATGTGTTTAACATGTGAAAATCATGATCCTGGTAACATATCCAAAAATTATTGGAATCGGTACTGTGAGACCTTTTCCATAAAATTAATTGTCGCAGTGAATTTACTAATAACAATAAATTATAGTCATCTTAGAACGAATTCATTTTTGTGTTTTTCTTTTCGATTTCATTATTTACTCATCCTAAATAAGTAATGAGTGTATGACAGAAGCGATCACGTGTATGCTATATATGTTTATGCGCTAAACGAACATGGAGATAAACTAATGACGGTGAATTAACGTGGCGATGAATTGTTGGCAGTGAATTTGTCGGGTGTCAATACAATCATTATAGGGCTCTAGGGTGCGAAGTCGATAATCACGACATGTTCGGTTTCTTTCGACACCTGACTTTATGTATGGCTGCGCATGTAAGTAAAAAACTGCACAATAGTGCTCTTTGGCATTTTTAACACTAGATTTACCAGCGTGAAATCTATTATATTTAAATATGTTAAATATGTACCTTAAAGCAAGGAAAATTAAGATGTGGAAAATATGATAGATTCGGTAATTTATGTTTTATACGATGGACGAAGAATATTTATTCTACGGCTCTCTTATAAACTCATAGAACTTTTGGAAAAAATTGTGTACCAGTCATTTTGACTGGCTTGGTAAATCTAGTGTTAATCGGGGAGTGAGACAAGCGCAAAAGCGCTCCGTGGCCGTTTTGAACGGAGAAACAGCAAAGACCCATGACACTCAAACGGTTAATGCTATATTCTTGAGCATCTGAACACGACGAGACTGCCAATAGTAATTAGTCGGTAGGCAATCGTACTCATAATAACTCAAAATACTCGTTAATCAATAATTTAGGGTGAATTGACACTTACTGTTAGTTGGATGATCGGATACGCTGAATACAACTTTGGTATATACAGGGTACAGCAGAATAATATGTACATATAAGCTGGTGCAACGTGATTCCTTATGAAAAAACATGAACAAAACATAAATAAAATTTTTTAATTAAAGGCTTAGTTTTCGAGAAAATCATGTTTGAAAATCTGACGCGTACATATGTTGATACAGCTAAAACGGCATCGTGTCGAATCCATACACGCCGATTTTAATAAAACTTATGTGAGATACAATTCTCGAAAAAATATCTCATGCGAATCTTTTTTATGAGTCAGCGTCCATATTGAGGGGCTGAAAATACCCCTCAAAGTTAAGGGTTGAAAATACATTTCTAGGCATATCTCAGCAACTAGAGAATAAAAGAAAATATTTCTTTTAAATTGCGAATTCTTTAACAAAGAATTTAGTTGCATACTACAAATTGTACAAAAGTTATTTAAATACTGTATGTAAAACTTGAATGCTCAAACTCGGTTTTCCCCCAAAATAAGTCTTATTAATTAATTTCTTATTAATTATTATTAATAATATTTTATTATTAATAGCCTTATTACTAATAAATTTGATTCTACATTTTTCCGTAACGAATCGTCCCGTGCCTGCTTGAACTCGAATGAAAAAAATGTTATTAATGCATTATGTTCTTGTGTTTTATTATATAACAAATCACCTCATGACTGATTGTACATATTATTCTGGAGCTGCTTAAATACATCACAAAGGAATACAGAGTTTAAATTAATCCTTATAGAACCTTATATTGATTCGTTGGCTCTAATGTACAATTAACAGACAGCATAACAGGAATTTTTAAAACACTAGGAATTCTCAAATGGAAAGAAAATCATTATTCTCTTTGCATGATAAAACGATACTTACCAATTGGTATCAATGGGATCGTGCTATCTCTAAGGGCATGGACCGATGCTACATACATACGATATTAGGGTGTAATAAAAATGTCTACTTTGAGAAGAGTTACTTTTTGGTTACTACATTCATTTACTTAAATATTGTATTTCTAGAGATGAACGTCATTTGTGAAATAATCATTTTTTTTAAATTAAATTAATTAACATACCAACATACAGCTTTCGTAAAATAAAAATATACTTTAGGAACTACAATTAGGAATGAAGCGTCAAAAGCAAGTGGCTAAAGAAAGTGTCAAAGTATTTGCCAAAAGTAATTAAACATTAGTATTTTCACACAAAAATTTGTTATTATCGACTTTCTCGAGATTTCGTCGAAACAATTGACTTTAATCTCATTTGTGTGCATCCATCGATTCGGTGCACATTTATATTATTTTTAGCTGCTGTTTCGAGGATAGTAAGGATTAATGGTCTTGCGGAGACGAAGCGAGAAACTGACAAGATTTACGACGAGTCATTGAAATGTATTTTTAAGATATACTCGTGGACATCAGATTAACATGGGTTGTGTCGAATGTTAATATCTATCTGGTTAGCTTAACGTGTCAACATCCGAAGACGCTGCAAAATTATTTGTTAAGGCTATCCGCCAACTGGGTAGTTAAGAATGAGTCGCCGCGTTTGTTCCTTTGATTGAAAACAAGTTCCAAATGATAATCCTTGAAGGATATACAACTTGCCTCCGATGTGGTAACTTGTCATCATTATTAAGCTTTCCGTATTGGAATGGACGCTTGATTTCTTTCGGATTCTTTGATACACGTTTCCTTGATTAATTCGCAGTAATTGAAAATTTAAGCTACACATGTAATGACACCTATTTAGAAGAGTTGGATCTATTCAGAATCTGTAGGGAACTTTTGTATACATGTGCCCATAATTATGAAAGTGGTCTAAGGAAAAATGAAAAAAAAATGAGTTTATCTGTTATTTCACACCACATTATTATAAACTAAATTAATTCAATGTAATTTTTATGATATTGTCAAAAATAAACCATTAGATAGTGGTTGTAGTTTCAACATTATATGGAATTCATTTAGTGTTAATTATGAAAGTGGTCTAAGTCATAAATTTTTGAAAATTATATAAACATACCCTTAAATTGTTGGTATTTGGTCATTCTTTTCTACCGAATGACCGTGATTTTGGGTTGACAGAAATGAAAATAAGGAAAGTAAATTACTTATTGTTAGACAACCCTGAGCATTATTATGAACTGATAGAAAAGTGTAGAAAAAGAAATACATTTTCGGTAAAACGAATGACGTACTTGGATTTTAGTTCAACGAAACCACTGGAAGAGTCAACGACAAGAAGAGTAAAAAATACCACGGGCGAATCTGTCTCTTCGCTGCAAATTCAATGGATGAGATTCTTGCAAAATGAACCTTATAAGATGTTCTATAAAACTTCTTTAGATGATTCTAAATTCCACGTTTTGGATCTTTCACCTAAAAGAGGGAGACCAAAAATATACGAAAATATTAAATTACTTCCATTATACACCACCACTAGACCAGTAACGGAAAGAAAACATAAAGATATTATGTGTTTACTATAATACCATACACCCCTCCAGTTTTTCAAGAACATTTTAAGAATCTTAAAAACTCATAATAGTAGAAGTCTAAATTATAAGAACGAATTACATTTTAAAAATAATTAATAAATGTTCATGAATTATTTCATTAAAATTATTGTTTCTAATAAAACTCGTAGCTTTTTATTACTTTAAGTCATTTATACGACATTCAGTTAATTTTGAAAATGGTCTAAGTCAATTCAAACTTTTAAAACAACATTTCCGTATGAAATTTACGCAAAATTTCATATTCATAATAAATTTCCATTAATCAAGGCTAATAAAATTCTAAATTAAGATGTTGCATAATGTAAAAATATTTTTTAATTCATTCAAATGCAATTCATTAAATATCTGGAAACAAGAAATATATGACCTATTATTAGACCAATTTCATAATTATGGGCACACATATGTCTTAGAAAAAATACGGAAGCACTGAATCATCTGTAGTACCTACATAGATAACATGCAGCATCTACATATATTACAATAATTGCTATAATGTAACGTCAATTGAATTTTCTGCTAGATATTTTTTAATTTAGAAATATATCTGATTGTGAGCTTAAGAAACAATTTCATTGAAAATACAGATATCTGTTATTCTTACTTTTCCGCATACATATCTTCTAGTTTAATATAATACGTATTTCAACGGAGTACACTTCTATAATTTATATTCGTCAAATTTTTGTGCAATCCCTACAATTTAGTCATTGCTACAATTCTTAGTTTAATCATTTGTTATAACTTGTTTTATAATATGTTTTAATATGTTTTATGCGAACTTGTTTTATAGGGAATATGAGTGAATAAATATCGTTTTGTTAACAAAAATTCTTAGAATATGTGTTACGGTTGAAACATGTACATAGGTTCATTTTTAATATTCCTGCACCGTTTAACAGTATGAGGATGAACACATTCCTCCGTCTAATTCACATAATTCGGGGTTATCGAACAGGAGACCGTTATTATTCTATAACGAGCTTGTTACGTTGTCCCATTTCAGTTCGTGCTGGTTTATTATTAAATCCGAGACTAGCGTGACATTGAACCCTGCTTACTTACACCCTAACCCTTATTATAAGGTTATAACCCTTATTATAAGGAATTCAGTGCATTCTGTACCGAAACTCCCAGATAATATCGGACATGATTGAACCTAACTATCTTTATTGTGACATGTTAGCTGTTATAAATTGGTCGTTGGATATTCGTTGGTTTATTTAATGTTATGTCTTGTTTGTTGCTAACTACAACCATATAAGTTTTTCCTTTTGTTTGTTTTTTTCAGTATTCCCGACAGCCGGCAAGCCTTCGGTGGAAGGAAGTGCGGAGAGTTCCGTACATTCAAACAAAGCCGATTTAGAGTACATTAAGCCGATGAAAATAAGTCAAAATCAGTATGAGGATCCTCGTAAGTTACAATATACTTTAACCATTTATGGTATTACCTAGTATTCTTAGTTCATTTTGCTAATATCCTTTTATCTGCCAAATAGCTTCACTTTTTCGTAAGCTTCACTCTTCGTACAGCGTGAGAAAGAAATTTTTATTCTTGTTAATAGTTTTGTTACATTAAATTGCTTTATCGTTTGTTCTGTTATTCGTGACGTTATAAAGGGATGAAACCAATAATTTTGTGAAATACTATTTGCTTCGTGTTAACTAAATTGAATCGTAAATAGTTTTACATAGTTGCTTACAATTAGATTTATAATGATCAATCACGTCGTTGTATCGAAATATAGCTATTCAATTTGCACAATGCTTGAAGGCATTCGATTGTGTAAAAATTGCATTTTTGTTCAATTTACAGATACTAAAATAACTAAACTAAAAAAAAAGAAACATTATTTCTCGTAGTAAGAACAGTTTAAAAAAACTTTTTGTTTATATTAGTAATTATGCTAGATATTTGTCAGCTTAAGTTAATATTGTAAAGCTAAGAAAATTAGAATTCCGTACTTCCAAGGGATCAACGGATAATTCTACAGATAATTCTATAGGTGTGATGATTCAGGATTTACTAAAAACGTAGTCGCGTATTTTTGTATGGTGTCAAATGTATATTTTTTCATAAATATAATCTTTTCCGATCATTATTGGCCACTTGCATGAATACAAGTTCACTGTCTGTGGAAGTAAGGAAGATGAAACAGAATATTCGTGATTTTATGCGTGAAAAACGAGTACGAGCTGTCCCTGACCCTTGCTTCTTGAATGCAAGAAGTCATTCAATTGTAACTTGTCTTTCCTTGAGCCAGCGTGCAAAAGTTGCGTGCCGGCGTAAAGAAGTTTCGTTCTTCACGACGGCCAGTGTATGTTACTAACAAGTAAGTTGTAAAACACGTACGTACATTACTTATGCACACTGCGGATAGCTGTTACAATTGATATCTTAATGAAGTAAACTTGAGTGTAGTATGAAGGAAAAATATGTGTAGGTACTAATCATTTTAATTGATGTATTTATTGTCATTTTAAGAAACAAGCAAAGTTACAATATATAAGTAGTACTTCAAATGGGAATAAAAGAATACGTTGAAGGCGTTATAATATTTAAACATTTGTGACGTCTCTATTCGATTACTGCAGCCGTTTTAGAAATGCTTATTGTGGCAAAAGTGTAATATATCTTTACTACCATCGTTATCAACTATCAATGTGTTTCCTTGTTTTTTCAATGACCGCAACAAATGGTTCCAGTTGCGTTTTTGATAATCGAAATTTGAAGTACAGACATGCTGTATGACATGTCAAATATCATTTTTTGTTTACGTTGACATATTCATTTTTCTTATTACAAAATTTTTTAGTTATCTCACACTTTCATTGAATTGATAACATTTTAATTAATTTTACAAAGATGGATAAATTTAATAAAATGTGCGATAAAAAAATCGCGATTGCATAGAATGCATTATCACTATCAATAATGAATGAGAGGGAGAGATATTGTTCATTTCAAATCTTTGGTTCCCTTATATCGATCACATTTTACCTTTGTTACCTTTTGCAACTTGCACCCATCTGATTGCACAGTTTCATTAATGTTTTGTGTGTTCGATTAGCTCTCTATCGGTTATTAAAAAATTGTACGAAACATTAAGGTTTGATTAACTTATCAAGATTAGCCTATGATACATAGATTCAATAGCTCGTACCATACTTTTTGATTGAAGCTCACACGGGTAAAGGACATAATGAATAAATCAACTAATTCCAGCAAAGAGATACCAGTACTATTTAATTGCTAATTGGAGCATGAATTTTTTTGATTATTTTCAGAAAATTCAGGTTGAGTGCTTTCTGTTATTTCAAATTAATTCTATCGTATTTTATAAAATATATGTAGGTACATTAGGTACTCTACTGAAAGTTCCAAATTTTACAAACTTTAACTTTTTCATCTATAATTTCGTTACGTAAATGCATAGTGATTGTTTTCAAATATAAAGGTAAAGTAGCAAAACAAACATTCTTAACACTAAAACTACCGACGTTATATCTACTAAAATTTAAATTTCTTGAACAAGTACTTCGGAAAAAGATAAATCAAGAAGTGAAAGGATTAGTTAATTATCTAATTTAGGCTTTATATGGTAGAAGTAGAATTTTTACTTCACGGTTCCCCTATCAATTTAGGTAGTTTTTTAAAAAAATTGCGAACCGGTCATTATGACCGCCTTGGTAGGTTTAGTGTTAAAATCAATATCGTTGATAACGCTGTTTCACCTTCTGATTTCACTTGAAAATGCAATGAAAGCTACTCGAATCGAACAATAGGGGTGTACTTCCGAAAACGGGATGCCTTCGAATTTTTTGAAACTTGGTATTCTGTACTGTACTTGGTACTAAAATTCTCAACATTTCCAGAGATAGACACGAAAAACTATAATTTTAATGGGTTTTTCATGGTTTTCACCATGAAAATCAAATTTCCGCCAATTTTCACTATCATTTTCGTAATCAGCGCATCAAAATACATAAGAATACCAAGTTTCAAAAAATTCGGAGGCATCCCGTTTTCGGAAGTTTATCCAACAATAGAAATATTAATCGCTCTTCTAACAATTAAAAATATACACTGACATAAAATGATTTAGTTCATTGTAAACCTTCAGCTCGGCTTACATTAGCTTTTTTTTATCTTCGTTAAGTTACGCACGTACATTGATCGGTTTCTGCAATCGCGAACTTAACGAGGCAAACGTGATCCTGATAATGCTGGTTTCTGCGCGTTTATATTGAGTTCGAGTGAAGGTACCAAATAAAGTTTGATATACCGTGTGTTTCGTATAATTGACAACGGTGGAAGAACTTGCTGAGGATTAGACTGGTAAAAAAACCTCGTAACAGAACCTTATTGGAATGATAGAGAGCATCATATTTCCTAAATTATTTTTTACGCGATTATTAGTTAGCGGCATTTGAAAGAGATTTTTATTTTTTGTTGTTGTATAAAATATAATTTTAAATATAATGTTTTTAAAATGAACTGTAAGTGAATCAATAACCTTTGTCCACTTATTGTTCAATTATTGTGTCTTTATACCGTTGCAACCACTTATTTACGAATGCGCGAGAGTTATGCAGATATTTTGCTGCATCTCTAACAGTCATTTTAGGACCTTTCGGGTGATGGCACAAGAAGACCGCTTCGAATCGTTTAGCGTACGCGGCACTTATTTCGAAATGAACTGAGTTTCTCAGAGATAGAAACGATACTAAAAGAATTGGGCCTATTGCGTATTAGAGGAAACTTTGTTTGTTAAGACCAGCACAGTCTTTAACAAATTACGTATCAGATTTCACAAATATCGCGTCCACGCTCTTGTGGTACAGACTGTACATAACGTGAAACTTGCTTTGGAGGATACGGAATGATTAATTACGTACAAAAGATCTTTTCGAAAAGTGAGAAACGAAAAATCTCGATCGGCCGACCCAGACGTAGACCGGTTCTACCCTTAGCTGAATTTTCGCAACGTTTTAACGGGCGGATTTTTCGGATTTCTGGCTGGCGTAAAACTGTTTATTCGTTGCATTTTTTCTCTGAGGGGACGAATTTTGCAGGGCCTTTGTCTGTGGTGAGCCCTACACCTCTGTACAATCTCAACTCCGTGATGACGCGACGTGGTGAACGAAAATACAAGCGGGTGTGCCCAAAAATCCTTCGATAGTCGTTAACTGCGGTCGAATACTTCGACACATTTAGACTACTCACCCATAACAGAATAATATGCTCCTTTGTACATCCGTACCTTTTGTGGGCATGAGTGATCAGTGCAACGGCTTCGAACGCCTTTCTACAAAAATCATAATGCGATTCATAATTGCATTTAATATTTTTTTTTTTTTTTATAATTACGTGAAGTTTTATAACACTGTGAATATAAAGTATAGAATATAGACTCTCCGTGGTGTGCCCATAACGAGCGACGTACACGCAAAGTTAATAAATGGTTGGCTTAACTTTGATTGGTATTTACATGATAAAATATGCATGTCACGGTACCCGATTCGATACGGCATTTCATTGCTGATTTGTATGATTAGCTTTTTTTTTATCAAATAGTAACCGTCCAATTCTATTCTCGTAGCTCATTAGAATATTGTGAAGATACATTGTCTCAAAGATCGGTTAGTTAATTAACTCTTTTCGACATGGGTGATTATTAACTTCCGCCTGGAATTTGTATTTTTCGAAATAAACATAGGCTAATTATACAGATGATTATGATGTCTCACCGATTTCAATGATTTTTGAATATGTTACCAGAATCATGATTCTAACAATAAGCAACTTTTTCCCACTCATGTAACTTCCGCTCGACTATCATGTACGAGATATTGGCAAAAAATTTTGGCTACTTCTGTATTAGATTTTGCTTATGTATGCACGTTCGTGGCATGAGGGGGGGGGGGGGGGGGGGGGGGGCTGCGGCACATTTATAGAAAAAAGATGCTTAGAATCACGACTGTGACAACTTATTATAAAATCATTGAAATCTGTGGAATAGACCATCGTTTGTATAATTACCAAATACAGTTTCCATAATTTTAAGACTCTTCTCCGGAAAATATGATAAGTTTTACGGATGTGTGCGTTACCAACGTGTGTGTGATACCAACGCGTAGATGGATATCATGATTTTTAACGGTACTATAGGTTTCATATCGTATTGGCTTAAAATCTATTAGTCTTAAAATTTAAACCAGTAATATCGCAATGGAAACAGTTTTCTGACATCTGCAGCAAGGTCCGCGGTCTCAAGGGTAGAATGTCGCGGCCAAGCGCGCCGTATCTAAAAGGTTAACTCTTTGCACTCGAGGATACTTGGCTCGGGTGAGCTAACAACTTGAGACGATTTCGGCTTAATAAGGTAAATTAGTAAATTTAAGGTTTTACAAGTACTTTCAAAAGATTTTGTTCTAAGAAAGTTGACCGAGCCCGGACCACGAAAAAAATTGGGATAGGAATACATACCATATCGTATCGGAAAGAAACATATAGTGCTCAAGAACTTGAGACAGGCCAGGGTGCCTTAGCTGCGTCTTTCGAGTGCAAAGGGTTAAAACAGGCTTGTCCAAATTAATCCACAAACGGAGATCTTGTAGTGTTTATGGATGATAAAAGGTTAACTTGTCTTATCCTAAAGTGATTTATTTACTCTTTGTACATAGAGGATTAAAAAATACGTCCGGATCTCAATATCGCGGACAGAGTTTTTGTTGAAAACGCTTGCTGTTGAACGTATTTAGCTGTATGCATGCAGAAGACTAAATTTTGAAGAGTGTGAAAACGCTCTTCTGCCAAGGCTTCGTGAGATAGTACTTATTGCCGGATAAGTTTCCCGGAAGAAGTACTGATGACGATTGATCCATGAAGCGCATTGATTTTGAAGTTATAAATAGATTGCAAAGCACGGCTATATACTCCTTTCTGAAGAAACATGTGAACTATTATAAGAAATTAAGAAACAAGTATCCTTCGACAACCTCAACTAGAATCGCCGGAGGTTTGTCACACTCTTGTCACACGTACATACAAGAAGGCACTTCATGTTCTGCCTAGCAATTCGTTAAAAGAGCTACACATTCAAATCGAAGTAAAAGACAAAAAGAGAGAACGCTGCGAATCGGAGTAAGGGAGACATCGCAATTTGAGTGGGGACAGTGAGGACATCGGCGTATGCACCAGATTTCTAACATCTCTATAGTAAAAACAGGACAAACTCCGGCAGAATTACCCCCCGCCACATGGGGAGATTCCTCTTGACGAAACGCAACGCGCGACGAGGAAGTAATGTAACACATGCGTTTTGTTTCCTTGTCGAGCATTGCGTTTCGTCAAGAGGATCGACATATCATGTGGAGAGGATAGATATTCTCTCTCCTCTTGCCAAATAAATAACGATATATCAATGCTACGACTTTGGCAAGTCCTTCCTTCACGAGGCTGAGCAGGGTGGATTAACCTTTTCGCATAACAGACTAGTCGACACTGAGGTACGGAATGCTACGAAGTAATTACAAGTTGTTTCTTGTTCTCTAAATTTTACAATGAAATTTATTATATTTAGTAATATCATTTTATTTTCTAAAATATGAAAATTTGTAATCATATAACTTATTTTTTATAATAAGCTCTTCGTACCCGTGCGCCCACTTTTCGAGAGCGCATATATACGCTCTTCGTATATGAATATTCATTCTTCGAGGGCGTATAAATACGCCCATCGTAGCGAAAGGGTTAAATGAATAAAATGGTGCGAATAGGCGGTCGTTAGCGAGAAGCTCCGCCGTTCGCGAGTCTAGTTGAGGTTGTCGAAGGATACTTGTGATGGTATTTACATCTATGAGCTTCAGGGGCATATTCTTGTTATTATGGAGCATAATCTGAACGGTTATTTTACCGAGTGATGTATACAATTTTCTTGTTCACAGCTGACGAATTCTCAACGGCTAAGAGGCACCACACTGGTCACTTCCGACACGCTACGGCGGAAGTCTGGGATCCTCATCCACAATACGAATTCATGGCTTTTGGGAGGCAATTCCGACTGCAACTGGCTCACGACGCCGGTTTCGTTTCTCCTAATATTAAAGTAAGTAAATTCCTTTATTAAAATTATTGGTGCAAATTATTGGCATATGCCAATTATTTTGAAGAAAAAGCCAGACCTTTCTCATTTATTGTTATAAATGTTAACTTTTATAGTTTAATATCGTACCTAATAATATATAATTTATAATACATTTTATTTTTCAACCATTACCTAATAGTTTTAATACCAATCAATTAATAAGTCTATTAAAAAATAGTCCTTGATTTTTAATTTATCCATAAATATTTGAGGGGGATTTTAAAAAGGTACATAAACAAGTATAACGAGGTATTATGTAAAATAATTTTAACAAATGCATGTTTTCAAGAATAAAGTTAATATAATAATAAGAGTGTGAATAGTGAAAATATTATAAAAGAAGTTCAATTTATTCGATTTTGACATATTCAGTTGCACTTTAAAAGTATTAAATATTAAGGTAAAGGTACCAGTAGTTGACCAATTAAGAGAAATTTTCGATAGAAACAATGGTAGCTATTTATTCTGTCAATAACTGGCGAGAGTCGATGCTTGGAGACGTTCTTTGAACATTCTAGATTATGTACCAAGACCAATTTAAAAAAAAACATAAGTTATAAAAATTTGAGAAATATATTTAAAAATTCGGCAAATGCTTCAGTAGTTGACCACTTTTGAGATCGATAAAACTAGTAATTGACCACCTTTTTTCGTTAGTAGTTGACCGCTTATATTCAAAGCAGGGTTACAGCATTAACGCTGAAAATCACTTTATTATCGTTTAATTTTAACAGTTACCAGAACAAATTATCATTAATAATTAAATAATAAAAGAAGAAGAAGAACATAGTAGACATTGGACACTGGTCAATAATTGACCGCGAATGCAGTTAATAGTTGACCGTCCCGAGTCGAAAAGTCCATGCTAAAAAGAAACTTCAAATCCTAGATTCTTTTGATTTCTCATTTGCCGCTTAATTATGTATACCATTTTGAACCTCAAAATCCTCAACTATTGTGTCTACGCGCGTCAAAGTCCTGTAAATATGATTTTTAGGAGTTATATGGACTGATCAGGTAAAATTTTTATTCCAATTTAATCCGACATCCCCTAAAAATATTTCAGAAGTTCCAAGTCTGTCGACTCATATTCTAAAAACAGGGCTTCCAGGAGCAAGTAGGAATTAAATTATCATTTTATTCCATATAAATTCTAAATCTTCTAAAATCAAATTAGTTTTTAGTACATTGAGAATTTTTTTGGACCTAGATCGTTTCACTTCAATTCCAATCCAATTCTAAAACTCCTCATTATAAAATGCTGAGGATTATTTTGGGCTGTATGAAGCCTAAATTGATCCTAAACTAGGCAAAACTGGCAAAAAGTAACAAGTTTAGGGCGATTGTGGAATTAAAATTTGTATTCTTTTATATGTAACATATTTTTCCATATTCAGCCTAAATATCCTAAGTTATTTGGTAATTTAGGAGGATTTTGGGCTTAAAATTTTCGACTCGGGGTGTCATCGACTAAAACTCAGTATACTACAATATATCGATTTACATTTTCAATTTCTAATAAAGTGAGATGTAAAACGGATACATTATAAATCGTAAACAAATTTAAATGAGTAATGTCGGTAATTAACCATGCCTGTCAACTTCTGAAAATTGTAGAGTACCAATATCTAGAAGTTGACCATTAAAAAATTATTGCATTTTGTGGTTAAAATAATAAAAACGATGTATATATTACTTATAAAACGTTGCAAGGTCTTAAACAGTAAATAATTCATTTGCGAAATCTTCACAATCTATGAATTTTTTACCTGAACCATACAGCCATTTTTAACAGAAACGTTAAGGAAATAGAGATATAACGGCATAGTACTTACCTTATTGTATTCAAACGTTCGCTGTTAATAGGTATACTTCACTTTACATGTAATTGTTTCAAAATATAATCGACAGATGCTGTGGTATTTGAAATTCACTTTCATCGAAAGTGCACAACTTATGCAAACCTTATTTTTTTATTTTTTCTAAAAAATGGTCAACTACTGGAAGATGGTAAACTACTGCTGCTTTTACCTTATATGAGTCAAAAATCGAACGACGTTATGACAGAACATTCACATTAAAATGCCGTATCTTCTCTTCAAGATTTTATTACCGTTTCAAACATTTTACTATATTTTGTACAGATAACCCACATCAGTGAAAACACAACTATAAGGGAACACCCTGGGCACGAACTAGGGTGTTTTTATAGCGGAACAGTCGACGGTGATCCGTACTCCGCTGTTACAGTTAGCCTTTGTCACGGAATGGTAAGTAAAAACTGAGATATTTACCTAAAGGGTATTCGCATTTACATTAGAATAGTTGTTTCTGCCCATGTTATCCGCGCTCCTGAATTAAGAAGTTCATTACGTACACCTAATTATGAAGAATGTTAATTTACATTTAAAAATGTTAATTTCTCACGAAGTGTCAAGTATGATGTAAACTAAACTAAACATATCGATTTTCTTGCTATGTTCATACTTTTCAAAGATTTATATACATCTCTTATTTAAACGGCGTGAAAATGTTTTTGGTAAAAAATATGATGAACATGTACGAAACTTGTACATGTCAAACATACGTATGTATATGTCATTTTTACTATTGACGTTGCTTTCTTTATCCTATGCCATATTAAGTACATATTCAAACGACGTGCTTGTGATTTCAACATCAGTTTCCTTTCGGTTCTCAATCACGTAGATTTAACTGTCGAATGCAAGTGACGAAGGAATGATTGTCAAGTATAGTTCTATGACGTAGGTACAAAGGCTCTTCTAACAATAAGCCTAGAATTTGACATACGATTCGGTATGCTTTTTAAACATCGGAACATTTTGATTTAAGGTATGACGTTTTCTTGCAACAGTAAATTTTCTATGGCCCTTTCAAATCGTTTATTATAAGGATAGAAGAGTGTACCTACAGTAAAAAATGTTAGAGTCATCAACGTAGAATCGGGATAGTGCTTATCATAAAATTCCTGCGGTTAAAACGTTTCGTATACTTATTGTCTGACATTTTATTTAAAGTGTGTTTTCATTTCCTTTATGATTATTATTTCAATTTTTCGAAAACTTAATAGTTTTTTATTATTTTCTTAGTGCATTTCTTCAATGTTGAGAATGATTATAGGATATTTAAATCGTATAAGCTTAATTTTCATAACTTCTGCAATTTTTAAGTTTTTCTTAACGATAATAATTAACATGTTGGACCTAGTGGATTGATGGGTCGCGAATTCTGACTTGACGTAATAGATCCATATAATGTATTTGGACGAAGTCAATTATTCTTAATAACAATGGACTAGCGAATATTTTTTGTAGTTCAGATGTGCAAATTGGGGGTC
Organism: Cerceris rybyensis; assembly: GCA_910591515.1. Classification (NCBI taxonomy): domain Eukaryota; kingdom Metazoa; phylum Arthropoda; class Insecta; order Hymenoptera; family Crabronidae; genus Cerceris; species Cerceris rybyensis. The sequence continues at coordinate 23,544,267 of OU342790.1, forward strand.
ACAGATTTTTCTCATTTTTCATAGTAATATGGTGTTTTTATAACATATGCCAACTACACAAACAACGCAGTGCAACTCGAGGAAGTTGAGAAATAATAACATATCACATATTATTATTTAGCTTAAAGCGTTGTTTTACAACTCGCGTTAATCCTAGAGTTAATGTTTTCGTAGCTACGCGTTACGTTGACTTCACAGTTTTCCTTTTTTTACTTATCATAATTGCGAGCAATAACACCAGGTCATGTAGAAGTAAACGAATACATTTTTATTAAAGTTCAGATATCTGCAAAAAGTACGTGAATTTTCTTACGCGACGTTAATTAATACATTTTATTTGGAATACGCGTTAAAATTTGATTTCGTTATCACACTGTGATGAAATGTCTGGACGCATCAACGCAATGCATAGTCAATAACCACATTTCATCATTGTTCAAAATTAACTTCGTTTAAAATTTATGTACCACAACAGGTACAGATAAATATCTAATATGATAATATAACTTCTTATGAAGCTAGTTTGAGTGCACGCCCGATAGCAAAGCCCAAAATCCTTAGTGGATTTAAAGAAACTAATTTCTGTAGTATTATAATTTACGTCATAAAGGTGGAATATAATATTTATCCGGCTCTAGACTGTGTATTTTGTGCATAAAGGCTATTGACACTCATTGTCATGTCGCTTTACTGGGCGCCAAAGTGTAGGTCGGGGAATGAAGAAAAAATTATAGCAAATATAACACTCACGTTAGTGTCTACTCCACAATAGACATATTCTCTCATTTAAACAATTCACTTCATTAATTATCAAATATTTCATAGTTACAGAGAAATACTGAATATATCGTACGTTCACATATTTGGGAACAAACTTTTATATTGCCGCCCGAGTCGAAATATTGAACTTCATTTGAACCTTTTACTACCCGACATTTACTACCCAACAGGTCCAATTCTTGGGATAAAGGTTTTTGGTGATAGCTAAATAGGAGTATCATTTTACTGAGAACGAGTTACAGCTTTAAATTAGGAGTTTTAGTATTAAAAAGTATCATATTAGGTTCAAATAGGGGTAAATACCATGAAATAGGTTCAATATTTCGACTCCGGTGGTAATTTTATATTACAGTCAACAAAACTGAATACTTTCAACTTAAAGGCAGTTTTTCATTTTACGTGAATTACTAATGAATAATTTGGGAATAATATTGAGATTGAAAGTCACTAAATCTTTTAATTCACTAATCTATATATTCCGACAATGAATAATAATTTTAAAGAAGTGAACATTACTCATAACACCAAAATGTCCTTTAGCAAAACGCGGAAAATTGTATGGCAATTTTAATAACTTCGTGAAAGAATTCGAGAAACTGATCAATTTAAAGAAAATCGACTAGTGGTCCGGGTATGTTGTTCATTCGTACTATATTTATGTTAGCAGACGAGAGTGTAACAACGTAGGAATTTCGTTCGGTGAATCGTAATTATGCTAATACTAGGACGGTAGATCGTGACGAGAGAATTGCTAGTGGAGAACGCAAGTGTACTCTATTTTAAATCCGCTAACAGCAACAACAACAAGTCTATCACGTGAAAATGAAGTAATCCTTACTTTATCCTACAAATTTCTGAAATTTCTAATGTTATAATTTTCAATATTCATCTTATAAAATGTAAACGGCTCAATAGATCTAGTATCATAACCGTTTCCTTTTCTTTCCCTTCCAGTACATTTATTCAGTATATCGAAATATAAACACATAATACTAACGTCAGATGACACTCAAGGTGTCATTAAGAGAACTTGACAAATTGAATGAAGTAGATTTCCCCAATGATTAGTTCTGCCAACAATAAGCTGAAAGAAATTTATTCTGACTTTCCTTCTGTTGTATACTTTGATTTTGACTGCTATGATCATTTCACTTAGGACGTACAGTTTTGGGGAACTGCTAACAATAAGCCACGGTGACTCCAACATATTAAATGATAATTTAGAACAACTCTGCCAAAGGTAACAGGAATTAAAGTCGAACCCATTAATTTTTATTCCGAGCGTTTAACTCCATATTAATCATAACAACTTTAGTAGCATTAAACGAAAATATTAGTGTTTCCCAATCAACTAATATTTGATATTAAAATATTAGTTGTAGTAAAAAGTTTTTCCCGATTTTTCGACAAGTCCAAAATTTTATTTAAAATTACGTATGACTGATTAATGACTACAATAAGTGCTATTGATGTTTATAATCTTTTTGCTGGTAAATAAGAACTATGAAAAAAATGGATTAAACAGCAAAAACAGCAATCAGATAAGTAATTCGTCTATTATAAAATACGCATGAAATATCTACAGTACTGCTTCTCTATAAATATGAGAAATATTTTAAAAAAAGTAGAAACCCGTGAATATGACGGCTGCTGTACATCTAGTGTTAATAACGTATCAATTGTACTTTTTTACCATGTATAAAGGTCAAAGGGCAGAGCAAATTTCGAATCTATTTGTAATAACATTCGTGCCATGAACAAACACACTATACGTAATATCATAGAAAGACACAAAATTTTTAAATAAAACTTTTCGATATAAAAGTGTTATATTTTAGGTACATGTTCAATTATGTAAAATTATTCTCCACTTTAGTGACATAATATATTTCCATTGCTGTACACTTCTAAATAGTACGCCAAATACCTTAATCTCGTTTTTCGTATTTGAATCCTCTGTGCATCATTCTGCGTGCAATTTCGTTCTCGCATTCTCAGGGAGTTTCGTTGTGAAAAAGACAGTAGATGGTACACCGTCCAGATTGGACACTTGCCATGGTAATGCTAGAACGAGTTTCCGGATTATCTTGGCAAACGACTCATCGAGCTGTACCGGGATGTCTCGACCGAGTTCGGCGTGGAATCCCACTATGGCTTTTCCCGAGAGTTTCTCAAATCGGTCTCTTCTAGTGTCAAGTTTTCTTGGAATTGATGAATAAACACCTCTCTACAATTAGGGTTAAAAAGCGATCTGGTGCTTGTTGCAATTAATCACGGTGCAACACGAAGATTGGTGCTTCAACTTTTTCAAGCAGAGTAAAATTGCGCATGGAACAGCAGAACGTAGATGTTGTAGGCTTTGCTATGATTTTCTTACTATAATTTAAACGTGACATTTGCTTTAATAAAAAGTTTCAGTTACTTTTTCTTTTATCGGGATTATTTTATGTAAAATATGTGTTAAAGGCATTTTTATGTCTTTCGGTACATTGATTACATGGTTTACATTAGATCTCGTTTTGTGTTCAATGGATATTTGCAAATTTTCGTCATTAACACTTTTTCGTTGATGTCAGATATATATATAACGAAAATAATTGTGTTATATATATATATATATATATATATATATATATATATATATATCGAAAATGTAACTGTAAATTTTAATCATCGTACAGAATAAATGTTATAAATTATGAGACAGTGGAGAAGTCTATCGACAGTTTGTACATGCCGAATGATGTATGTATATGGAGTAAAATGAAGTAAATATATTAGGTGTTCAATTATCTGTTAATTTAAAAACACTTAGAACAGTCAACTTGTAAACGGCCGTTAGAATTAGTGTATAACTTTATTACTATTACTATATAATATAGTAATTCACACTTTGCATGCGGGCACGGTTTTCCAAGTTTTTGAACGTGTAGCGGACAAATCCAGCTTTTTCGCGTGCTAGTCAATTTGATAATTTACGAATGTTATTGATGCCAAGGAACTTAATTTTGTTCCTTCAAAGTTACAGAATGCAGTTCATTACAGTCTATCACGCAATATTTCAATATCGGTTCTTTTTCGGACTGTGATCATAGTTTCCTGCCTACAATGTGTTAATTATTATAGACGGTTTATATTATCTAATTTGTATAATTAATCAATAAAATTGTTAATTCATGGCGTTTGCATACATTTGCTTGCATATCCACGGTATTGGTATATGCTACTGACAATTACCGTGATCAATAAAAACTTGTAAAAGGTACTTTTAAGCGATAAAATACTCATAGAACGTATTGGATCGGTGCTGATTACAAATTAAGAAGCATTGATATCATTTTACCTTTCATTGGTATCTGTACGTTAGATATACAGTAGCAGAGCAGAGCTACTTTAGTGAGAAACTCAAACTCTATTTTAAAACCATTGCTGTAACTGCTTTTGTTGGAAATAAGTAACTTCTACTCACTTGTGTATGGTGATCCTCTAAATAAACAAAGACTATTCGGTTAATCCCATACACATCAGCAACTACAATGTTTAATTTAATCGCCTAGTCTCGTATAGGTACATGTCTATACTCACGTACAGTATGACAGTGACTAATCTGGATTGAAATTTAATGATATTTGTTGTACTAAACAAATGAAATCGGTTATTAAAACTACATTATAAATCAGATGGGCTAAAAATCTTGATTACATTCTTATTAGGTTAAATAACAGGATTTCCTGAACTTATTTATCGTTAAAAAACTATTGCTTTCCCGCGTATATATGTCGATCGTGAAGATACATTTTGAGAAATAATCGCCCACAAGCTTTCGTATAATTGGACGTTTCTTGCAGCTTATCATTCGTAAAGCATAATAGTTTCGACGTTTTTTAGTACTGTACCATTTTATTGAGCATCGTGACAGTTGGGAAAAGCGTATAACACTATTATACTTTATTTATAATAAGCCCAGGAAGGAATTAAGTGTTAATTAAGTTTAAAGTATTGTTTTGAATTTCAAGAGAAACAGATTGCTAACAATAGATAGTATAGTCTAAAAGTCAAGATCTCCCGATATTCAAATCGAAAGATCGTATTTAAATTTTCTCTCCAATTATGAACATTATCGATACGTCTGGAAAATGATGCATTTAAAGTACATTCACGAACGTAAACATGACGATTCATCTCTCGCTTCACAGAATTTAAATTTATTGCATTCTTTTTATGTTTGTGGTCGCAATTAAACTTCCATGACGAGGAGCAAGAATCTCTTATTTGCAACTCCCTCCTTTCTGGAATCGTCATGTTGCATTTGATCATCGATACTATAAATTAAATGATGAGAAATTTCTTAAAATTATTTTATAATTGTAATGGTAATAAATATTTACTGATTGTGAATTTAAGAACTATTGACAATTGAACATGTTTGCCATTTATTGTTCACGATAATACAATAATTTATATAAGTATTATAATTGCAAGCGGTAGAGATGATCCTATTACACTACATACAATGTATGATAATAACTTTTGGAACATGAACGTAAGAGTAATTAATTCCTTTTGAAACTTTATTGTTGTGTTTTTACTTCTTATTGTCTGTAATATCAAGAACAATTTCGAAAATAGTAGCATTTTAGATTTTTTAAAATGCTATTTATAAAACTGGATGATTGGTCTAAACGTATTCAGCATTATTTAAAAAAGGTAAACGTGCAAGCCATTACAAAACAGATTACTTTTCTGGAGGTAGACATTAAATACCCACTCGGCAGGATGAATTGCTGCATGATTTCGTCGAAGCATGTACATATGTAGTTCCGAACAGTACGCTTTTTTCTGGAATTAATTGCCAGTATAATTTATGCTTCTCATGCTTTTACTACGATCTTGCCAAAATTGTCCTTCCATCGTAATTTTCAGTGATTTAAAAGCATTTGGCACGACTTTTCGTAGGTATCTCTTGTTTATTATTGATGACTTCTTTTTGCATTTTTCTTATAAATAAAAGTATAAACTTATTTCAATCATAAAAATAACATTTATATTTTTTTTAGTACAATGTGTTACACTATTTTAATTGCTTGCTCCATAGCTGTTATTTGTGGAACCGGTTTCGTTTTATTTTGCCAATAGAATGGCTTAATCACAAAATAATTAACGATCACAGCTAACGTATTGTAATACATTTATAGCAATTAGGGGGTATTTTTGAAAATCAAGTTTGATTAAGGCGTTGGAATTGTTTAACAAAAACTTACACTGTTATGAATTCTACTATTGATTTACAATAAAATTTTAATATATCTTGACCATTACGAAAATTGATTTTTGTCCAGCTAGATTGGCCAAATTACACACTGTGTAGTGGACAGAGTTTAGAAGTATATTTTCCATGTAGCGAGAGTTCACCAGCGTTTTGAATAACGATGGCGTAGTATGCGCGCAAAATTGAATGAGACTTGTTTAATGTTATTTGTGTGTATTATTTTGTATTTTATATTTTTATATTAATGAACATTTTATATCCTATTCCCTTAAATAATAATAATTAAATAATAATTATTATTTAAGGGAATAGGATATAAAAATTGTTCTTAATTAAGATAAAATTAATTTACTTATTTTTACAAAAATTGTTCTTTTAAAAATAATTGAATTAAATACTTATAACTTAATAAAGTGTTCGATTATTACAATTTACAATATATTTTTATCAAAAGACAGGGATATTATTTATAATAGTCGGTTATTATTAATGCAAATTGGATTTATTATATCAATTATCGGGTAAATTATGGGTGGGTATGTGTATATTACAGGGTGGAAATTATAAAGCATTACAGATAAATATCTCCTAAAATATTGTTTATGCGCAAAAATGTTTTACATGACAGTTGTTCAGTACTGAGGGGGACATTATATGGTAGGGGTTTTATTTTTCCCGGTGGACACTTCAAAGTGAGGTGAATTTCAACTCTTTTGTTTTCTAAATAGAGTAATAATTTTTTTTATCCACCATGAAATGATTTGCGTTTTAACGGGTTGAATGCTCTGTGACTCAAGATTGTTCAAGGTCAAACATGCAGAGAAATGCAAAAAGGTGTGAGGGCTGGTATTTGTACTTCAGTTTGTGCCTTCTTTTACAACTTTCGCACCGAAAGCGGTTATGCCATGTTGTGGGAAACCGTCTTATATGAGATTCAGAGCCAATACAATAATAGAGGTTACGTTCCGAAAACTGAATAGAAATAAACATTTTTTTAATTTCACATCTCTGAAGCAGCAAGTCTCGCCGCTGATAGGGCGTAAACTGTGCATGATGTTTTTGGTTATAACATCGGAGTAGCGTTATAAATGAGTAAATTGTAATTTATTTATATATTTTCATGTAAAGGCATTACACTTCATTATTCCGCCCCGTCATTATTTTAAAGTAATTTAATTTTTAACCCTAGATCACTAACCTTATTTTCGACGCTTAACACTAACCTTCGTCTCTTCGACTACGGTGTTTGCAAAAGGGGTTAAAGGGTATTATTTAAATAAAATTTAAACATGTTTTTTTCTATTATTAAAAATAGGTATTTATTTATTACGATAACGTTAACAAATATGGCATACTTATTAAATCCGTGTCGTCGAATCGACGAAGGTTAGTGATCTTGGGTTAAATATGTATGTGGGATCAGGGCGCAGAAGCCCTCCTATAAAGAACTTAGGGGAAAGGGACGTGAAAAGGAATTGTCATCAGTACATGATGACAACTAACGTCGTTGTCATCCGCCAGATCCTCTATCCCATAGAGTCTATCGGGATGTTGCAGCGGCACGCGACGAAAATGAATCCATTACCAACTTTCTGGCACACCGTTACGAAGTCATTATCCATGAAATGAAAACAAATGCACTTAAGTATTACTGTGCTCATCTACCAGATAGTCAGCTTACTTTCATTGCTATTCATGCTAAGGTATCCTCCTGTAAGTTTGACCTTGAGTGACGTTGAGTCATACGTCATAGAACTTATCTTAAAACGCATTATTTTATGGTGAATAAAAAAATATACCATTACATTTCGAGAAAGAATATTAACTTTCATCTGACTTCGGTATTAAAAAACTTTTATTTGAAACCGTTTTGCGTATAATCAATATTTTAAAAGATATTTATCTGTAACACTTAATAATTTCCACCCTGTATATAGTACCTTTTACTACCACATGTAACCTCGCATGACCTTCCACGTAGCTCGTTACAATCGTTTCAACTTTGGCTACCTCATGGTGATAACAAAAATATAGCATTCCATTTAAAAAAGTAAAGCTGACTTTGAAGTCTCCTGTATATCTTCACCTACGCAAAAGACATTTGTGTCATAATATTTTCCGCTCTATATCGTACAAGTTTTGTATGCAATACTTTTCATATATATATAACATGTAGAATTAAAATATCTGTCCGGTATGATATTCTTGTCATGTGTACTTACAAATAATACTTGCAGTAATTAAGCTGTTTTAATATTTACTTAAACCATAAAATTATTACTTATTTATATTCCACACAATTGAGTAGTATAACGATTACTTACATTCTAAGAATGTTGCATTCTTGTGTTTAGATGTTAGTGTTTAAATGTTAGACATCTACAATTTCATTAGGGGCCTATAAATTAGTCGCTAAAAATCTAGATTCCCACCCCCAAGCTTAACTATCCACTCTCAGCTCGAAGTTTTTCTTTCTCTTATTTTTCCATCTTTACTTTCAAACCTCATACCTTAAAAAAAGGCAATGAAGCCTAAACTCATCCCCAAATTATTGTTTATCTCCTCTCTTATCGTCTATGAATATCTCAGTATGTATACCGAATTACTTAATGGTAGAACTTAATCGCAAATACAACACGGAATTCATTGAATGATTCGATCAACACGAAAGGGACTTCCGTCAAAGGCAGCGCTTCTGAAGAAAGAGCTCTGCCGCGCAGATCTCGTGCAACCCTGAAGTAAATGATACAAGACATGTCTAAACTAACACACCTATACATTTTTTCGATAGCGACATAAATGAAGAAATAGAGCCAAATATTATTTAGATTTGAAATAAAAATGTTGCATAAGCAGAATTACGAAAAAATGGAAATAAAGAAATCATATATGTCCTCAAAACTGGTGACTTTACTTTCTATCTAGTCCATTAAATCGCACAAACTCTAGACTCTTCTGTTCTTAACGGCATGTACACATTACTTCAACCTTCTTTTGACTTCCCTTTCTAATCGTATGATTATTCATACACAATGTGTACAAGTATCGGGGATCAATTCCCACGTCAACATTTTACAATTTTAGATCATTGAATGCAAGTGTAGATGTGAGCATTTTCTTCATGACCGAGCTATACAAAGTCTGAATCCTGGCTTCGAGAAATATTCTGCTACCAAATATGATATATTCAGAATGTATTAGCTTCTACAAACATACATTAACAAAACTTTGTAAGTTCAAATTTGCTGGAAAATTGACTGGCGTGCGTCCAAAGAAAATATCGTTCATGTAACTGCAGTTAATGTAGAAACTGTTCTCAGAAGCAAAATTATAACAGGAAGGTTTATTACCAAGTTTTGCATGACTTTCCAAGGAAGGAAAATATTAACTGAAGGTCAGCAAATAGCAGACGATGTTTAGACGTTACTCATGAGTTTTTCTATGTTTTTCTATGATTAAGATTTATGAGTTCTTTCGCAAGAAGCGAGAAATACCGTTCTTAATTCCATTTGATTATTCATTGACACAATACCCACTTAAATAATTCAAATTCTTTAAATCTTGTTCATATGTGATATTCACTTTTACTACAAGAATTTCTTTGAAAAATTTTGTATTAAAATATTTGTATCGATCAAAGTGTTGTTCAACGATCGACGATCATAACAAAATGAAAATATTAGTTTTAAAACTCTCAGCCATTCTTAACATGCTTCTCATAATGCATATTATGGATATATATGTACAGGTATATCTGCAGTGACTCTTATTGTCAGCTTAGGGTAGGCATGTAAAACACGCAGCCTCCCAATACACATTTAGGTTGCAGTCACGCAAGGGCGGACTAACGCCTAGGCAACCTAGGCACGTGCCTAGGGCCCGTAATTTTTGGGGCCAATGCAAAGTAGGGAGAGCGGGGCTAAAATTTCCGATTTTTAGTTAACTTCAAAATTTGTTAAAATACTTGCTTTTAGTATTCATACGATGCAATCAAAATCAACTTACATATGTAACTTTGATATTAAGACAGTTATTTGGGTCATTTTTTGAGAGATTCTTTTATTATTTATTTTTTAATGCCTAAAGTCGGAATGTAACAACTTACCCCGACTTGGGGCAAGTTGTTAACAAGCCGGGATAAGTTGTTACCATATCTGTTAAAGCTATTATTTGTGAAATAAAAAACAATAAATGGTTAAACCAAGTCTGTTTATTTAAGTACTACTCAACAATATCGTACGAATCATTCGTGAGATAGACCACAAATACCAAATGCGAAAATATTTTCTTACGTGGACCAGTGAGGCACGTGCTGTCGTTCCGTTGTTCCGTGTCCCACTCGTTTGTTTAAAATAGCTATTGTCGGTGCAATGTGGCGTTCCATTTCATTACGAATTTACACAATATTCTTATCTCTTCTCTTCGCGGAGTTATTTTAATCGGAACAACTTACCTCGGTAACTTTTAGCCCCGCTCTCCCCTATGTGTCATGACTGAAAAATAGGCCCGGAATTACAATGTTGCCTAGGGCCCGCTTTAGCCTTAGTCCGCCACTGCAGTCACGCCGAGACGTTTTAAAAAAATTTTGAAAAAAATGTTAAATAATTGTTTTAAAGTACATTTTATTTTTATTTGTATGCAGTTTAGTTTAATGCAGTTACAGTATGCAGCTTAAGTTTGCATCTCAATAATATTTAATTTAGCCTTTCAAGGCAATAATCATATTGTTACAGCGCTATTTGATGATATTAACGGTTTAAAAAAAAATTATTACTTTGGCGATAACAAATAGAAAAAGAAAACCTGTCGCATTTTAAAAGTTGTCAATATCTATTGCTTATATCACTTAAATTAAAATTTAAATTAAGATTTCCCACCCCGAGTTGAAGAGTCTAAATTTCTTAGACTTAGGGCCGTATGTAGCAATTTCTTATTAAAGCTTTTACTTTTGTTTTGTATTTTATATTTTAAGCTGCTTAGCACGTTGCGCCGTTTCCTCATTTGATATAAAATATTGAGTATTTGCAAAGTCAGTAAGAAGATATTTAACTTCCGCAAATAACTGGAAATTTTTTGTTGCTATAAACAAAACTGTACTTCCTCCATTTAAGCGTCAATTTTTTCATTTCCTTTTAGTAAAAACTAATATGTATACAAGACTTTTATCGATAATTGAATAATATTAAACTGGACAGAATAGGAATAACACATAACGGTAAGAATCGTACGATTAAAATTAGGCAGAAACTGTACAAAGATAGGGTACTTACAATTAGACAGTTTCGCACGGAAGAGGCTACATAACTCTGTAAGTGTTCCAACCGAACCTGGTTTACACTTGTTGCAACCACAAAATAGTGAAAGGAGATTCAAATCTGAGGTATGTACAAATTGTTTCTTATCGCGAGGTGGTTGGATCACTTTTGTTTGCAGCCAGAGTAGCTAGGCCGGGCATATAATTCGCAGTTAACACGTTGAACGCCATGGGGTTGACCAGTAGTATTCAATTCAATAGAATTTTATCTCACACTTAAATGTTAATATTTATAAATTTTCTAATACATTCGATATTTCAATAATTGCATTAAAAAGGCAAAATCCTGCTGCCTACATTATCTATTAGTGTCTCTAAGCCTTCTGCTTTGTAAAGGTGTAGTTTTGGTAGAAAAAGTTTCACTTCGGTAAAAGTGATGAAACTAATCAAATACCACTGGGATTCAAAGTGTTAATAAATTTAGTCAATTTCTGGTAATTATCGGCAAGAGCACTGACAAGCTATTAAAAGAGTGTTTCGATACCTAAAGAATACACCGAATTATGGTATTGTATAAGATAACAGTAACACTGAACTCAATTTATAGATTGTATAAATACGCGTCAGACTACGAGAGGTTTTGTTTTTATACTAAATAGTGGTGCGATCTCATGGTTAACTTTAAAACAAAATGTACTCGCATCCTTCACCACAGAGGAGTGCATTGTGTTATCAAATGGTATCAAAGACGGATTATGGCTACGTCAACTGACCTCCAATTTAGACCACAAGGGAGGCGCAATTCTGATATAAGTACAATGGCAGCCAATCGGCTATTAAACTTACAAGCAATCCGGAGTTTCAGAAGAGAACGGAACATATCGGCGTTAGGTGTCATTTTGTGCGTAATATGCATACACGAAAGGGTGATATTATTATAGACGATGTTAGCAGGAAACAACAGGCTGCAGATTTACTTATAAAATCCTTATCAAAACTGCTATTTACTTTATTTAAGAGGCCAAATAGGCATTCTTCAATGAAAACCAAAAATATTGAAATAAATGTATTTTTTGCTCTTTTTTATAATGTGCTTGTGAATGATGCTCCGTTTATGATTTTGTTTGCTGCAGTACCGATTGCTCCTTGGCGTCCATTTGTTTTTCGTTTCGATTTTGTCTTCCGGTCTTTCTCGTTTTTTTTTTTCTGGAAAGTGTTTCGCGATCCTCTGGTACGTTGTGTTTCAATTTCTCGGCAATTTTATTATTCTTATTTTTACTTTACAGATGCTTGTTTAAGATAATAAATACATTTTTGTTAAAACATCAACGGCCTACACCTTTTCCTCAATAAATACTATGAACACTAAATATCGTGTGTTAGTCATTAGTTGAGTGTACCGTCTAGCTTGAGATATTTAACGAATATTTTATTTATTTGGCACTTTTAACTTATTACTACATTAAAATACAAATCAGTTCGTGTCTAATTACCATCGACGCAATCACGTCACTTCCCCGCCGATTAACATTATTCCATTGACAAGTGGTAATAAAACGTGCTGACGATTGCAACGAAAGCAATTTCAAGTGATCGGTAATCCAGTCGTTATATTAATCATCCTACTCATCCTTGATTTGTCGAGTCGTAATATTTTAACTCCTCCATAAAGAGTTCGCACGGGGCTGGTTGTAATGCAGAAAGTGGTGACTGTGTTTAATGTCAATTACCAACCGTAATGGTAAATAAATTAACACGGTTACGATGAGAAAACTTCACATTGATATAGGAGAAGTTCGGGAGAGTCACTACATAAGAATGCGATGGAATAGAGTTCTGGTTCGTAGAGAGGAAAAGAGAAAATACGGCTACTGGATTTCGTGACCACTCATACCCATGGTACGTAATGGAAAAGGTTTACGACCATTTTTTTATGGGCGCGCCATATTCTTTCACGCGGCTATTTTCGACGCGACGTGAAGGGACGAAGAATTTAATGAATGAAATTTGAACTTCCTCGCAAGAGTAGCTTGGGTTCAACGACACACTTCGCGTGGCTGATTCCAACCTTAAGATCACACTTTGAACGCGAACACTGAAGTCCTTCGAGGTTGTTTTTACCCGATATAAAACGATTATCTGATTTATCATTTTCAGAAGAATGTTGAGTTATTTCAGTTTCAATTTTTTTACTTTCACTATCAGAAGTAGAAGTAATAGTTGTGACATGTTATGAAGTGTAGTTGTTGCGTTTAACATTAATAAGAAAATGTTTATAAAAAATAGAGGGAGTAACATTAATATGTACTTAAAGACATTTAACACGTTAACCGCCACACCGGTCCCTAGGGACCGGGCGTTGACTTTTCGTTTATGCTGACGCTGATCAATGAAAATGAACAATTAGTTTTTTACCTAAGCTATGTTGTCGCGTCTAACCGAGCCACAATTAGTAGAGTTAAATATAAAATAGAACATTTTATCAAAAATGAATGTAGTATGTTAAAACAAATAGAAAGATGTCTTTTCTAATAAAGGGCCTAAACGGAAAGTGCTTTAAGAACGAGCGTGGCGCTTAACGTGTTAAGAACCTTTCTAAACTATGCTTAATCATTATATTTATTTCTTGCTCGGCCTGCGGCATTTTTTATTAGGTTGTAATTTGTTCTTTTCGGCGATATTATGTAATGCTCTTCCTTCTTTTGACCATTATTGATAATTTACCACGTTAGCACTGCCTGACGCAATTTTGTTCAGTTCTGATTTGTATTTTCTCGGTTTTACTCGAGTTACAAGCATTTTAACACACTGCACGCCATTCTCGCGATATTGCGGAATTTCAAATATATGATTATAGATGTGGCCGATCAGTATCTGTCATATTATTCTGACATTGGGGAAATTATAAACTGGACAAAAAGGCAGTATTATTTCGTTTAATTTGTGCACTACTTACTACTGTAACATTAGATTATATTTGATATTGACTTAAGGGGGTCATCCCGTGTGACGTAGCGTGTAGTGTTATAAGAAGAACCAGGGTGAAGAATTTTAAACAAAATACATTTTATGCTTATTCTCTTAATAATTTCTTACTTGGATTTTCATAATGACCTTTTAACCCTTTGACTACGGCAGACTTTGACGCGCACCGGCCGTACCGTATGGTAGGAATTCAGTCGCGACATACACCGAGAACAGCGAAGTTCTTCGTTAGGCATGCATTTCTGATGAAGTACATATGTATATTAAAATATTCAAAATACTGAATTCTATTACATTAGACCAATGCTATTTATTTAGTAATGTTCTGCTTTAAATTGTTAGGGCACTAAAAGTGAACATTAATTTTAACCTTTTTTCACAATATTTGATAATCCGAACGCCTATTGGCGCCAACAGTGCCAGCGGAGCAAAGTAAGTCAAGCGCCCATTGGCGCCTACAGTGCCAAGAAATCAACATGTTTCAGACGCCAATAGGCGCCAACAGTAGTCAAATGGTTAAAATTAGAATGACGATCGTGAATGTAACTACAAAAATTTAATGTCAAAATTTGTAATTACATTAGTGTTAGGTTTCTCAAATTACACATTTAAATTTCTATTAAAGTAAATATACAGTTATATAACCATGGATTTTGTTTTAAAGTGTCAGAAACCTGATCCAACATACTTGTCCCGTTCGGAGACCCAGACAGCATGTAGACGAACAGTCAGACGAGATCACGCTTGTCTGTCCTTTTATCGGCAGGACGGAATCATTCATTTCAATGATCGTGCCGAAGAAAACGGCTTTGTGAAACTGAATCATCTGCTCTCATAATAATTTCCAGCATAAAAACTATTGATTTCCTCTTGCGTAGTACTTATCCGCTTCTTTATAAATTCAGTATACTCTTATTACATTTTCCTTTGTGTTTTGATGGTATTTCCCATTATTGTCATACAGTCTTAGAATAGAAAATTTTATTTGAAAGTATAATGTAAGAAATGTAAGAGGAGCTGTATTATAACGTGAAAATATCAGTTAGTTTACTATTTACAAAAATATCAGTTAGTTTACTATTTACAGAAAACTAGTGTGACGGTAAGTTAATTAAATACATGAATTTTCAAAGAGAGATAACATTCATGATCGCTGGCGTCTAACGGATCACGTGATAATTTAACCGTTAACAGTTAGAGTAATCTATAATTCGTATTTAAAAATTATAATGATAATTTTCATCAGCTTTCTTGCAATAATTCGTGACAAATAAATTGTTTGTGACTTACATATTTAGTGAGCTAGCATTTGAAGTCAAATTTATATACATAAATGCAATGTACATGGTGGAACACTGTCTTCGTCCACCTTGAATATTTTCGTTATTTGTCATAATATGGAGAAATGTTATGTGCATTTTAACCGTGTAGGCGGACACGTATAGTGATATAAACATTTTTTACGTGGGTGGAAGCACACAAAAATTTCACGGCCAACTCTATTATTTTAAATGGATTGCTATGTTTTTTTAATCACTATGTGATAGCCAATGTTGCGACGATTTTAACGAGCTATCGTGGAAGGTCATTCGAGGTTGAATGTGATAAACTCTTTTATATTACTATTAATTCATGTTAATATTACAATCTGTTCGGATGTTTACATTTTTAACTATATCCGATTTACTGTTACAACATAAACAGTGATAGAAGATCATTCTTCTACATAAGATTTTAGAAGCTGTCTATTCTTTGCAGATATGTATGATACTAAAAAATTAAAATTTGATACTTTCTTACTTTCCGTATGCAAAGGAACGGTACACTTCAGAGTGAGGACTTGAACGTGCATATTAAGTTACATTTTTACCATAATTTATAGCTACACAAATTCCTGATTATTAACAACTATTGATATCCGTATACTGTTGATGGAACACTATAATTACAATAGTAGTTAACGTATCGTAAAGCTGCGGACACTAGAATCATATAGTTAGGGCTTTATAGCTTTACTAATTGCCATTATTTTTTTTTACTATAGCCGCTTAAGAATAATAGAAAATAAGAATGTCATTCATCGTCAATTCTTTGTAGAAGGGAAATGTGAGTTAGACCGATGGATTTTTATGCAAGCGACGATCAGATTTAGAACACAGAGATAAACATAATGTGTGTACGCGATTTTGCCTTGTATGACGGCATTCCTTTCTAGTTTTCCATTGTAACCACTAAAGCTTCCGTTTCTTTTTCCTAGACATTAGGCACGTAAAAGCTTGAACACTTCTGTACAACCAGAGTTTTGGGATCGCCACATATGTGACTATGTAATTCATTCAATATATATTAACAATAAGTCAAACGTACAGTAAGAGTCATTCTTATGGCTGTGTCGACCCCGGAACCACCGCTGCCACGTGCAGAAAGGGACAGTCTGACATTTTATACACTAAATAATTAGTAGATATTATTTCATAATTAAGACCTATTATGCAATATTTTTTACGTCCAAACTGTGAGAAATCGCGTGTCTCTTGAACACTATTTATATTAACGAAAACTATTATCTTTCGCAAATACAGCTAAATAGGAATTCGCAGTTATCACAGGCGAGGAGAATCGAAATTAAGTACGTTGACTTATTTTATACATGTGAAATATTGCTCATTGCATATAATAATCATTAACTATATAAAATATTTCGATCGTTCTAGTGCGCATGATGTTCCAAAATTATGTGTACATATATACCGGGGTTGTTCTATACCTTCTTAAAAATGGACATCTATGAAAGAACCGGACCGCAACATCTGGGAAAGGGTTGAAAATCATGGTTGAAGATTTCATTGGCTTATCACATTTGTCTCATTGTGTAGGTAAAAAGTCTGAAAGTTTGATCATAGTTAACAAGGTAATGAACTTGGGTGCTATGCCCGCGGGCATTTCACCCAACACAGCCACTGACTGGAGCGCCTTACTGTTACTGAATGACTACAGCATTGGTTTCCCGAGCATCTTGTATCAACGTCGCACCAGCTACGGTGCGGCGCGCGTGAGCTCGAACTATTATCGGTGTTGGGTCATAGGCCCCCGGGCATTATACTCGAGCTCGAGCCGCACAGTGGGCCAGATCGAAAAATTGAGTGACATTTTCATATAACTTTTGAACCGTAAAAGATATCGTGATGCAATTTGCACTGAAAATGTTTTTAAAACCTTTTTCACGTTTATGCAGTTTGTTTTATGAAGTACAATATTTAATTTTACCAAAAATAAAAACAAATGAGCCTAAACAATCTTATCACATTTTTTATTCTGTAAAGTTATTATTTAAAGTTAAATAACAACTAACCTGTTTATTGAAATATAAAGATATAAAATATAAGAAAAATACACTAAACACAAAATACTACGCGACGCTGTTCAAATCGCTGTTCGCTGCTATCACTCATTGTCAGATACTCTGTTCGCTCACACTGTGCTCTGTTCGCTGTTACGCTAACACACTCTGATGGAACTGTTACAATTGAATGCAGAGGAAAAAATAGAAAACGTAGCCGAAGGCTCATCTATACTGTAGGAAAAACATTTTGTGTGGTCTAAACGCTTCCTCAAGTAAATTCTCATGTATCTGACAGTCCAGATGACAACTCGTGAGACCGCACGCTTTAGACACAAATAATTTCGGAAACAGGAACAAACAGGATGTGATTTTTACATTTTTATATCGGGGAAAGCATGCTGAAAATGTACTAATATGTAAAAATTTGGAACTATTTGGAACTTAGAATATGCACCTTACCAAGTGAAAAATATTTATCTACTTTTTTCATTCTGTTCAACATTATACTTTGAACACAAAATTAACGATAATCTGCAGTTGAAGATGCTTTTACTTAACATTATAGAATACCTTTCATATAAAAAAAAAAAGGGGTTAAAATATTAGATACAGCTGTCAGAATACTTCGCAAAAGGCAGGCAGTTTTTTTCGTAAGAAACGCCGTCTTTAAAATATCTAAGTTTAAATATTCATTGTAATTATAATTGTTGTTAAATCCTATTAATACCTTTGGTTCCAAAACTCATAAACATTTAACAATCTATATGTATTTACTAAATATTGATATGCAAAAGTTGGTTTTTCGACAAAATGTCACTAAATTTCATGGTTTGAACCACTGTGAGCCGGTGCGCTGCGGCTTAGAAAAATACAAATAGACTACAAATTAGACTCTGCCATGGTTTTAATTTTATTAGTTTGCACTGTCTAGATATAACAAAATTACATCATGGATTATAATCCTCTACTCTCTGAACTATGTTCTATATCTGGGATGACGAACCTATGACCCGCAGGTCAGACACTGGCCCATACAGGCTTTTTAAATAACACATGCGTTGATTTATATAAACTTATTTTTTATATTGTAAAAAGGAGAACAGACAATCAAAAATGTTTAAAAAAATGAAGTATATATATTTAATGTCGAATTCATAAAAGAGAAAATCAAAAAAAGGAGTTTTTACCTATCCTTGCCTCCCCTTTCCAATTGACAGTACTGTCTTAGTGACCCACGAACTAGTACTAAAAAAATAATGAACAAAACACCCACTTTTCAAAAAGTTCTACATCTTCCTGAACTTCTGTCCCTCAAAATTCCTCAAATTCGAATTATTGTATATGTCAGTTAAAATTAATATTAATTTGAGCGGGAACGGTTAATTTCTGACCCATAGTTGCTTTCAGACATTTTAAATTTCAACCCTTTTCCAAAATTTTCTATTTTAATTTAATTTTTCTATTTCCCAAGTTCCTACGACGTTAGGTAAGAGACGACAAGAACTGAAAAATACGCTTTACTCTGTACCTATTACTATAACAGTGCGGTTTTATTTTTTGCTGGCACGGCTTTTTTTAGAGACCTATCGAATTGTATGAACTAAAAGTAAGATTTATTAACTTGGGGGCACTTTTTCCATCCTTATCTGGCTATACTCTTTCCTGTATCTGTTTCAGTCCTCTGCAAGAGGCCTGCAAAGCATCTTAACGCGGTTTAAACTCAGAAACAAAAAATCTTTGACCGCATTGATGATAAATATGGTACAGGTCGATTTTATTTGCATTACAGAAATATTGTTACGAGTCGACCGCGTACGTATAATCCTTCTGGACATAATTAAATAAAGTAAACTTTTATAGAAAAAATAAGAACGTTTTATTTAGAGCACACGTCCGTCAACCAGGACCATCGACCATAGAATCTTCATTCCTTTAATTATAAACAATTGCCGTAGCTCGTTACCCAGTAACATTTACTCTACCGGGTGTTGCATAACGATATTATACAAGTTATTGTATTGAATGTTTTATATATGAAATTAGGAAAGAATCAAACTCACTTATTAAAAATGAAACGATATTTGAAAAATTCTCTAGACGAATATTTGCAACTGTGAAAAAATAATTACATTAATGATAATAAAAATAATGCCAATAATATGTAAGTACCATAATTAGGTAACATAAGAATAATAACAATAACAACAACAATAATAATAATAAGGAGAAGAGGACGAAGAAGATGAATGACATTTAGGTGAAACAAGACGTTTTCGGACAAGTATGTCTGTAAGTACTTTCTAATAATTTCTGATCGGCAAAAGTATTTATTCGGTGGAAATAAAAGATTAAGTATCGTAGTGTCCATGTAGAAACGTGGTGCGACAAGTTTACCAAGGATGGAACATTTTAAAGTAGTTACTTTGAAAATAGTTACGGCTTAAGGTTTGTATGGGCTTGTAGTAACGATTGACCGCGGAAAACACCGCAAGGCAATACTAGTTTTATGAGAATTTTATGCTCCATGCCTGCAGATATGCCTCGGTACTAGTCGGTAGATATGTCTGACTGAAAGTCATCTGTTGGTGCTGCTGGTTACCCGGAAGTGGCTTCGGCTTCTTACAGACTCTTTCGCATCGGCGAACCTGACAAAAATTCGTGGTTTCGTTCACATATCAAAAAACCCTGAATCGTCCGAAGTCCTCGATCGCCTTACTGGCAGCTCGAAAGCATTGCTTCGTTCGATCGCCTCGTCTGACGAAGCTCGTGGGAATGTTGATAGTATGATTGGATTTTAAATCCCCGTTATTATACACCTTGTGTTAGAATGTGAAAATTATTTGTGACTCTTCCGTTGGAATTTATTGCCAAGCTTGCTCGTATGTCATGTTAACCTTGGGCATTCAGATGATGATACGACTTCCTCGATGTCAGCTTTCAGAATGCGTTTCGTGAGTTCTTGTGGAAAGTTGGAGTGAATGTTTTATCGAAGGTTTTAAGAAAGTTCGATATGTGGTGTGGCGCGACCTCTGAATGCGGTAATGAAAGGTTGGACTTCCAGAAGAATTCTATTCCTCTTTACACAAGATTTTTGGTTCAGTTTATGTTTCAGTCTCGAATTAATATTGCATTAAAACATGTCTAAATTGATGCAATATTTAATTAAGAGGAAATGAAGCACTTTTTAAACATACATATGTAAATACTTATGTAGTTTATGGGCTGCTATTTCATTTTGACTTTTTGACGTTGGAGTAACTGTTTTCTCATTTCAACACTAGATTTATCAGGGATTAATCAAATATATTTAAAAATGACAAATGGATATGTTGGAACAAAAAAAAATGGAGAAGGCAAAACTCTCTCATGCTGGACCAAAGGGTCTATCTCCGGAGAAACAAATTTCCCTGAAAGATTCTCAGCGAAGAGAACATTCATCACTATTTAGGGATATTCCGTATCAATTGGATCACGTTTTAATTTAGCTGCATCAAGGTTTAGCTAGTCAATCAGACGTCTGTTGTCAAATATAGAAATAGGAACCCGTAAACACCGACAGTTGTGTCTCAACATTGGTACTCTCCATACTGAAACAAGCTAGTCGACCTAATTGCTCGACACTGCACGAATCTCGGTCGCACTTGCTCCCATTTCGTAAGTTACTTTTCCTTTTTCTTCGTTGTTACAATTAGTCAGCATTAAAGTTTTCCGCGAAGTTGCTGCTCCTGCTTCATAAACGTTTAAGATATTTATTGTGCTCATTCGTCATACGTATACACACAACAACTCTGCCTTGAAATAAATCTTTTAAATATTCCTCGGTACACGTTAAACTATGATGATTTATCAAGATGTGTTTGACATTCAAAATATTGTTATGCTACTTCATTAAGGAGATTATTAAAAACTGTTAACGTCTTTCAACAAATTTCGTTAGATCATTCGATTTCAATGTTTATATAGATGAAATATATGTATTTAGTTTAGTGCATTATTTAGTAGTGGAAGCTAATTGCTTTATAATTCGTATGTGTAATGTGTAATATACGTTTAATATATGCATATATATACACACACATATATATGACTGCATATATTACATATCTAAGATATATATAACTTCTACATACTGTTATGTGTTATATTATCATTACACACACGCGAAGATTATATTTATGAATATTTTAGCAAATACCTACTTCTTTAAATTAGTTTCTCTTTACGAAAGTGCGACTAATCTTTACTAAATTAAAATGCTACATCTGTGTACTCATGTAAATTTTCGTTTTCTATTTTAATTTCTAACTGTAGCTTTTGTAATGATAGAAGAATAGTGGTTTGAACTAATTACAGTTCAATATTGCAGATTCATGTCAGTCACTTTTAACTAGATATAAAGAAACGAAAAATCTCATTTTTTGATATTAACTGTGGATATTATGATTCATTTTATGCTTCTCTGAGCTGGATATTTTTAGTAATGTAAAAAATTATATTGTTCATACCCGAAATAGTCTCGCAAAATATTTATTAACGCTCAACTTTGCTCCATTGTATTAATCTTGCTTTTACGTAGCAAATATCTCCGAGAATAGTATATAGTTTTAAATAAAAATCGGGCGAAAGTGATATTTAAACAATACAAGTTATTGAGTAAAACAAATTAAGATATCTATAATTCGAATACAACCCTATTCACGTTTAAATTAAGTTAAACGCAATTGCAATCTATTATTTGTTTCTAACACGAAAAACATATAGCTAACTGTCTAAAATATTAACACCTTGAACGCCATCGGTATTTCGCTCGTTTCAATATTCCTATTAAAGTGAAATTTTTCTTTTAAAATCAGATCTTTATGAAACAGAAATTTTAAAGATACGGATAGGTAGATATTTAGCAGATTTTTATCTTTTTAATGCCAATATTTTAATATTCAGTATGTTCGAAAATTCATAAATATTGCAATTTAAATGTTTCATGAAATCTCATTGATTTCAATAGCACCGGTCACCTCATGGTAATTAACGTGTTAAAGCGTAGACTTATTTGATAGAAAACTGGCATCAGTATTATGATAGGTATAACAGATACTCTTGCTAACAGATACAGTTAGAAATAAAATTTTCTTCCGCATTTAAAAAAATAAAGCGCTTGTTTGTGATAAGAACTTGCATCGGAGGCTCAGTGAGAAAGGCATGCAAAAGAAATTAATTAAAGGTAATCAATGGTACAGTCTCCATGAGTATCTGATTAATAACTGCCATCGATCAAACTGTCAATTAGAAATCCACCGAGAGTAGATAATAGGTAGGATAATGTCTTAGATGGAGTGCTCTAACGAGACAATGTTTGGGGTGATTTAACTTACGGTTCTCCGTGCACGCACGGTCGTAGCATGGCTATGTCGTCGTTCGCGGCGCGTAACCCACTTTTGCAAAATTAGATTTCGCACGAGCGAACCGGAGGCGTATCTATACGTCGTCCGCGAAGAAAACGGACTCCCCATTGACTTCTTGCTTATAACTTAGAATCGGCTAATAGTTTTGAGAACGATTTGCAGACGCGTTCGGCGCTTGCTGCTCGCGCGTGTCAGAATCATTCGTTTAACCTAGTTTTCGCACGTGCCCTGCTTGAACCAGAACTGGATTCTTTACCTTGAAAATTTGTTTTATTTGATTTTCCCTTTAACTTACTGCTAACGATGTAACTAACTTTTTCATTTAAATAATCTGATGTTGATTTAATAGTTTCTCACATATATTTCTATAGAGACGTTCTACACAATGTGAAAAGTAAGAGTATATATGGTGGGCTGTTAATAACGTTTTTGGATATAGTATATATCGCTTGTGTATTGTTATAATATCTAATAGTTGAACTAGCATAAAATAAAATATATTTTCGTTATATTTGTGTAATATAATATGTATATGCTGTACATAATTGATTATTAGAATAACACAAGTAAATGTTAATAAATGAATCGAGCGTAAAATTATAGATACTTATTAATTACTTCTGTCAATATCACAATGTTGTACATTTCGATAGTTGGATCCTTTTTACATGAGTTATTGTCTTAAAGCTTTCGTTTACCTAATGAATAAGTATGAATATTTTATCTCGCAAGTTATTTATAAGATTTGGTGATTATACTTCACTACATAATATCTAACGAAGTTTTGTTATGTATTTTAGTGAATACTAAATATTAATATCTTAGTCGTTTACTTTCTAACAATAAGACGCTTGAGACACTTTCTTTTTAAATCAAGATATTTAGGGTATGAGATTTAACGTGTTTAAAAATATCGATGCCTATTCTCGAGAATACTTACTTAGACTTGTTATCTCGGATACTGACATTTTTATCAGAATAAATAATTCCAAATAGCCACTAATCATCACCATTTTTCATTACAGTAGACTGACATAAACCACTTCCAAAATAATTGGCTGATACATGTACATTATTAGAATGAGGATCACAAACTTTCGAACATTGTGGTGATGTTTTTCTTTTTCTCCACAGAAATAAAATTAATACCATGCACTAGCTATTTTAAATAAATAATTTTGAATTAAAAAATTCAGAAAATTTGTTATTCGTCGATATGAAATAAGGTTTCTTTTTCTCTGGCTTCTAAAAATTCGAAAAGAAAGCATTTTTAAAATAATTTAATATTTAAATAAGAATACTTTTTCTCCATAATCGGAAATGAATAGTAATCAACAGATACAGTCGATGCCAATGTACAAAATTTACCATAAGCGTTGATCTGAGGGTATACAGAACCACATCAACAGTTTCACGTTTGTACTGCGTAACATATAATAAAATAGAGAGTCTCTTTAAAAAATGATGCAGGGTGTAGTAAACATTGAAAAGGAACGATAAGCAAAGCCGAAACTAAAATTGGTCCCTAAGCTAATGCCCGCACACGGACTCATCGAATGAATCCGAAGGTTCGCTAAAAATACGAGTACAGATAACAGAGGCTATCGAATTGTGCGGCGTGGCAGGATCTACGGTATAGGAAGAAGGAGTAAATTACAGAGCACACGCGGGGAAAGGGAAGGAAAAGGGGCGAAGGACGGAGGTTAAGGTCCTGGTCTTTGATCCGTGTAAGCCACGTGCATCGAAGAATGGCAGGGCACTAAGACGTGGCTGGGGCATATCCATCTAGCAAAGGTAGTTGTTGCTATTGAATATGTGTGTAGGGAATATGTGGGTTTGTTTCTATATATCGTCATATGATGTCGAATGACATAATCTATTATCAACTGAAACTGTTCTTTCAGTATATCGTAATATTTCAAGTAGTAAATATAAATTTCAATCATGCTTGTCATTATATACCACGTTACGTCGAAAATTTAGAAATTTCGGCAGGACAATTGATTTTGATTTATATGCATTTAAACTAATATCATTGTGGAAAAATAACGAAGATTGCGTATCATTTTTTTGAGCAATACCGTCACGAAATATTATTAATTAAGGTACTGAACGTTCATACTGGTCATTAGCGTTTATTTAATATCAATTATTTGT
Organism: Cerceris rybyensis; assembly: GCA_910591515.1. Taxonomy (NCBI): domain Eukaryota; kingdom Metazoa; phylum Arthropoda; class Insecta; order Hymenoptera; family Crabronidae; genus Cerceris; species Cerceris rybyensis. Next base: position 23,569,457 of record OU342790.1, read on the forward strand.
TTGCTCTCCTGTGCTCGGCTCCGTTAATACTCATATATGAATTAGCTATTTTGGGATCGAACTATCGATATAGTAGTTACTAATAACAATTCACGATGCTACGTACAGGATTACTTAATCCCTTTTATTTGGATACGTAGAGCAAAATTGGCAACTACGATTCTGGTCGTCAACGTTATACTTTTTACTCTAATACATTCCACTGAGTATGGAAGAGTCGTATTTCGTTTGAAACGTTGTTGCTGTTCAAGGTTGCTCGGTTTACTGTTAGAGGTTACAGCTGTTGTCTCACAGTGGTCACTGAACAACTCTTTTCGTGCGATAATACTGTTGCATACAGACTCATTTTCAATATTTGATCGTACGTACCCCAAAGTGACTTAAATACCAAAGCAACACTTCTTGCTTATTTTCCATTCTGTTATTTTCTTCTCTGAATACTGTAAATCAGGGCTTGGGATTAACTGCTTGCCGTATGTGTCCGTCAAAGACCGCTATCTGTTCCGACGCACGCCTTTGATATAGACCGGATAGACTAATTACACTGACCAACACCATTTTTGTTTTCCCATAGCCACTACATCATTCTTGTAGTGTTCGTCGTCCTGAACACGAATCCTGCAACGAAATTTCTCTTTCACTCTCTGATTGGGAAAAAAATCAGCATTTGTAAAAACGATCGTTTTCGGTAAAGAAGCTGGTATTACGTGAAAACTAAGAAACGTAGGTTTGAAGGAATTGAACTAAAACGGAAAATACGAAAAATAATCTAGTACTTACTACTTTATTTTTAAGTACATTCGATTGCATTATATTATACATGAAATACAATATCATTTAAATTATCACCATGATTTCGATTAGTGGAGTGAATACGACAAATTCAATTATCAATGGCTTTGGCATTTAAATCAGATCGTATCACACCGATAACACGAAAAACAGGAACAAACGGTAACTGTTTTTGGATACGATGATCGCTCAAATACTGATTGAAAATTATAATTTTCTCCAAATTCGACAATTTTGCTTATTAACAAAGCCTGCCAGCCAAAAGTGAAAAGAACAAAGTAAAGTGAACGAAGTGCACGAGACGTTTCTGCAACTGAAAAAAAACAAACTTTGATAATAAATTTTAATAATTTCAAGGCGTTTAGCAGGTGAGTATCTCTTCATGTTAACTTACCGAGTATTACTGACAATAAGTAGAAATAACAGACGGCACTAACACTAGAATGAAAACACTAGAATTAACACTAAACTAATAGAATGACGAACATGGTGGCTGTGACAATTGAAGGATCTGTTGCCCTTATTGAAAGACCCTTTATTTCCGCCATATTATTCCTGGAAACCTCAAGATATACTCTTAACAATCAAAGAAAAACCACTTATTTCGTCGTTTATATTGCGTTCTCTCGCTTTCTTTGATGCGGATTATTTATTCTCTCCGTCCTGCATTCGGATTTGAATGTGTCACATGTTCATGGTGGCATGGAACACGAGAGGATTTGTAGCATTCCATAAACGTACGGTATGAGGATGTAGGCGATGCTACCTCAAGGACGCGAACGGGGAACTGTTCACGCCAAGTCTTGGTTCAAAATATAGAAAGGGATATCGTAGCAAAAACATCTGCCTTTTGGAATCGTAGCCGTGCATCGTCCTTTTGATCTCTCGATCCTCCCTACTCCTTCTCGTGAATTTCCGTTGTCCTCCCTTCTCGTGGGTTTGAACGAGAGAAAGGTAGCTCTATCTGTCCCTCTCTAGGTGGGTCCGAAAAATTGTTAAAGTTGTCTCGAGACGCCCGTAGGCCACGGGGATGTTCTGATACGGAAAATCCTAACATTTGTTGAACACCCCTTAAGGTCCCGGCCTACTCGAGGCGATGTGCCCACCTAGACAATGGCTTTCATTTACCGACGGCTCACGACCCTGCCCCTTTCTATCTCTGACGGTCCTAGACCCAAGAGATCCCAAAATGTTTACATGTGCTAATTGCAAGTAGCAAATGGGCTCAGAGCAGATTCGATCGCACGAAGTCGATACAATGGCGGAGACCGGATCGTAAACCGTCACCCATACAAGACTAAGTATTCCCTTTTCATAAAATTGTTGGAACTGTATCATGGAATACCCTAGTACACAAGCACTTTTACTCAAATTAGCAATGAAATTCTCTGAAGTCTATAAAGCCTTGTCAAATTAACAATTTCGTTAACTACAAGGGAAAGTAGAAATCCAGGAAATTTGGCAATGTCGAAATTCCGATTAAGTATGGCAGCTTTGTCGCGCTTTAAAATGTGACTATCCACGTAGGTAAGAAGTTCTCGTTGGTCCTAACATTTTACTGACCGCACTGATGATCGGTCACTTGACTGGAAATACTGATATAACTATTGACTGATACTGATATCTATTCGAAAATGACAGATTCTTGTCACTGAGTCCTTGGCACAGTAAAACGCAATTAGAAATAATAATTTATCAATTGCTGTGGCAACCGATTAATAAATTAAAAGTTCAAAAGCGTTGTGACCGAAAAATCTAGTAATTTACTACCGATCGGTACAGTGTTAACGAGAACCAGGAGTTGACTATGTTTGCGAAACATTAACAAATATAGCTCGTTCGATAATAAAAAATTTGATGTGCACGCCAAGGACCACGAAGAACATGCAGATCGCATGTTGAGTGTGTTTCTATACATTTATCATATAGGTACAGGTTTCTTCATTTAAAGTTTTTGTATCTTCTTTCCTCTTTAAAAAATCTGTAACTTTACTTTGCTTTCTGGTTCTTACCAGGTCAATGTTAATTTCTCCTTAATATCTTAAAGACGAAAAAATTATTCTTGAACACACCGTAACTCGACGCAGACTGACGATCAGCAGCGTGAAATCCTTTTGTTTTTAAGCCACGGAGATGAAATCAAAATACAGTGAGAAGTACAGTGTTGTATAAAGGTTTTTGCAATTTTCTTATCATGGTACAGCGAAACCGTGTTACAGGATACCGTGTTGTAGGAGGGCTACCTGTACTAAATAACCTCTCCATCGATGAAATCTTTGTTCTATATACCTACTTAGAGAAAAAGATACGTCTTTTACTTGCCATTGTGTTTATAATCATGGCGAGCTTATTACTTTTCACTTTGCATGCAACGCCTTACGCTTGCAAACAATCAAGTAATTATACAATTATAGATAATACATTGATTAATAGGTATGTAAGTCCACAGATTGCGTCTAATTGTAAGCGAAAAGGAAATAACAGAAGACGATCGGGCTGATAGAGCCGAAAGACGAAACGATAAACAGAAGATATAAAGACGCCACGATTGTAAGACGACATTTTTAAGACGTAATTATAGTTAGTTTTAGTTCAGTTTTATATATAGTTTAGGAATAAAGCTTTCTATTTCTTTTATTTTCCCTCCACATCGTGTTTCCAAATCCTAGGATGTTATTTTGATATTATACGTGTTCGTTTTACCAACCCACGTCCGAATCTTTCTTCTCATGCGTATGCGTGTCAACCCTTTCCAATCCTGATTCGCGAAAACAGGTTATTTCAAATGAAGGTCTCCTTCCCGAGAATATAGGGGAAAAAGTTACACCCACGTAAAACAATTTTCTTTTTTCTCGAAGGAGCTGCGTACGACTTATCCAGTGATAACCGTGCAACATTGACGAGCTCATTTCTAGCATTACAGCTAGCAAAAGTTTTCGACATTATCCAGATATTATTGTATCGTTTCTATTGGTGTATTTGCAAAATTGGTATATGCTTTCCAGAAAATTGATTCTTTAATTTGTCAAATTAATTTTATTACTTTTGAAAGTATTTTCCACAGCAAATGCATGAAAGGATAATTGTACAAGATCTTCAAGCTTTTATACGTATTGCATACTTGGATTCCAAATATATCAGGATATTTAGCCTTATACATACATTCGACATTTTCATGTAGGGGTGTAACTGAGGTCTTGTTTTCTTGATCACGATCACGATCACCATCGCGATCGTATTGGTTTTCTTATCACGCTTGCGATCTATACGTCCTGCTCGCATGCATTTTCTCTCTTCCCCCATTTTTATTCTATGCTGCCAGCTAGGAATGGTATGCCACGAGAGATGCATAATCAGAAGATTCTTAACCGATTAATTTGTAATTGTCGTTTTCAGATTTAAACTTCACTTTAAATCTCGCAAAAGAGATTCTTAATCCAAGGTGTATTTATTTTTAACAAAATTTATCACTTGTACCAAAAGTTTTAGTAATATTTTAAGAAAAAACTGTAATGGAATTTTTAAATGAACACTTGAGTCATGGTTTAAACCATTACGGGCATAAGATATACAAGGGTCGTGGAAGACGTCACATGGAGACGTTAGAGAACGGTTCGAGGTGCCAAAGATGGCATATACTTATAATATTTCTTAAATATTTTGTTATATTAAAATTAAATTTAAATAGAAAATTGCTTTTACAACGTATCTTCTAAATTTCAATCAGACTCGTAATTTTAATGGTTTACATCTGCCATCGAAAATTTTTGTTTAATGCTAGTGACGTATAGGTCAATATATTATTCTTAAAAATACAGACAATTAACAAACGTTAGTATGTATGTAATCAAAATGTAAAACTTACAATAATCGGCACATTTCGTCCCACGTAAACTTTGTAATGTCTTTATTGTACCTACGCATTACTTTTATGCATTATCCGAAGAACGTTGTAATGTACCGACCCTCCGCTTAGTTAGTATATAAGATAACTGTAAGAATATTTTATAAGCGCAAATATTTTAGACGCCGCTAGACTAACTTCCGTCATCACCTCTGACTCACTACTCCAAATCCAAACCTCCTAGTTTTCCATTTCGACCTTTCAACTCCCTAGCATCGTCACCGCTCCTTACTCATCTCCGAAATCACCGTTCTAAGTCCGAAATCCTACTTCTTACTTTGACCTTCGCCTTGCATCTATCATTATCACTACTCCCACTCCTTCTCCAAAAGTCCCTTAAAAACCCCGTATTCTCAATTTAAGAAGCTCAATTCAAGAAGTTCATTTCAGGAGTTCATTCAGTTCACACAGATCATTCACGACATATTCTTTTCACTAACTCTGTCATACGCAAAATCGCTGTCCGAACGCTGTCTGAACGAGTAAAGTTATTTTAATACACATACAAAAGTCCAAAAGGTTTAAAAGTTCTCTTATTTGGCGGACCTTAAGTGCGGATCCCTCAATCCGCCATTACAACGTTGAAGACAGGAATTTTTGACAATAACATGCAAACAATATTGCAGTTTGTCCGAGGCATCGCAAGGTTGGTGGACATATCGAAATTCTTCCACCCTGACTGAAACTTACGGATATTTCGAGAAGACTAGAATCACGTGAAACGATCAGGTCGTAGCCATGTTTATTCCAAGCAGCAATGTCTACTTAAAGACGCGAAAACATCCCTTTAAGCTTTAGTGCGTTCAGGATCTCGAATGCCACGTTATCCAATCGCGTTCACGATCGGTGTCTTATAAGTTCCCTTATCATGTTTAGGATCCATGGATCCTGACCCACGCGAATTCTATCATCCTTCTTTCTTCAGTCCGGTTTCCTCCCTGTCTCTTTTCCGATCGAGTCGTTCCCCTTTCATCGAGCTGGTATATACCTGGATGGTGCGAAAAGGAGTACAGTATCGAGGATGACTATTACCGTATCAGACAGTAAACCTCCGTGGTCTCGGTGGGCGGAATCTTCGCTCTAGAAAGCCGTGACATCATCGCGTTTAACGCAGCGACGGCGATACGATCTCGTTGTTGCTGTCTCGCAAAGTAATGCCACGATTTATAGGCACGCGTGGGAGACTTTTATAAACATTAATTATCACCGACCGCGTCGTCGTCGCCGTCGCATACCCTTGTCCTCGTGTATTAGCATGATTTTAATTCCTAACGACAGAGATCAGTGCGCCTCGATTCTTCGGATTGATGGCTCAAATTTTGCGAACGTAGATATAGCCTGTGTTTTGCCTCACCTGATTTGTGTTCCGAATTTGCTTTTCCCTTTCCCCTTTCCCTTTCCTTTGCATCTTTTTGGGTATCGGCAGATTAATGTTTCAAATAATTTTGAATATCTTGTTAAATAAGGCAAAAGAGTGGTTTTGAATTCGATACCTTCTACTCCTACAATGTAAAATTTCGATATTACATGTTAATCTATTTAAAAATGACAGGAAAAATACGTCAAATAAAATTACACTTACCAGAGAATCCATTAATGCGATTCATAAAGCAGTAATTAATTATAAAAATTAAATAACATATTATTTATATATAAGTATATAGAAACGTTAAATAAACACTTATTGTATTCATACCGTTTTATCGTACTTAATAAATAATACTTACGCCTCGTAATTAGTGTTTTTTTTAAATTCAATAATCATTTCGATACAAATAATTTATGCAAATAGGATGAAAGGTATTCACAAGTTCTTACAAGCCCTCAATGATGCTACTCATTTTTTATCTTATGAAAAGCATGAAACGTAAGTAATTGTAAATAAATTTTACAATTTTACAATTTAAAATAATATTTCTAACAATTAAGAGATTGTTCATTAATAATAGGTAATTAACACTTTGCCGTCCGCACGTCTCATCAAAATTTGTTTGCTTGGTGCCGGTAGGACTGTTTCAGATTATTCCTTTTGTCATAAATCGTCAAGTTTTACTAATCTCATCGTCAGTTCTCTTGAGTTTTTAATTCTGTCCCTCTATTTTCATGAAATTTCGATGATATATATATATGTAAATAAATGTAAAAATAGGCCGTTGAGCGTTAATTTTTCGCGGGACACCACAGTGGTGTCGCCGGACGGCAAAGTATATATTATTTTGCTTTTTTGACAATCTGTAGATTCACGTGATACTTAGGTAGTTCGCTCGATTTCTTTTTTTGGGAACAGTGAAAAAGACTTATTTTAGGCGTTTTTTCTTCATCAAATTTTAAGTCTTCCTACTTTTCTATAAAACATGAAACACACACATGTACGCGCGCAAACACATACATCACTCAAGTACTGGTCGTTTATATTACTGGATGTATTTTAAGTGATTCTTAACCGAATAAAGAGACTCGCTGTGAAAAAAATCTGGTATACTGCAGAACTTACGCATCTGTTTATTCCATGGCTAACAATTACCTGTAACATGAATAGTAATGGACGTAGTTTTAAACCATATGACGTCTTTTTTACCATTTTTTAATGTGCTTTATCGTTCTCAAAGATTCAAAAATTTCTACTGAAAGAGTAACATCACGAACTTCCTTATTATTGTTATTGCAAAGGAAATATTACTATCTGTATTATTGGTTCGAAACAAAATTACTGTATATGTATATCCTATCTAACACACATATTTATACGTCCATACTTTTATATAAGAAAAATGGCTGTCTTACACTACTTTAAAAAATTGTCAAAGTTCACAAGGTTTTGAATAATTTCTGATTTGGAGCAAGATTTAAAGTCATTGGAACCTTCTGTATCTACCTACATATTAACTGATCCGCAATAACGTTTTTCCCGTCGCCGAAGATTGGCTGGTCTAACTGTTGTTGCTGACGGTCGATGCGACCGGTAATTTACATTAACGAAGCTCGTGCCGGAGACTTCATTAACGCAATCACATATATGCTCTCATAAAGCGTTTTTACGGATAATATTTTATTAGTCATTATTTAGTGAAAAACACATACAGCATTAAATTTCAATGAATCCCTGGAAACATGTTTTCACGATCGTGTCGTAAAGCCAATAGCTGTTTTATTGCATAAAGGATTCAACATCGTGCGGTTCGACGCTTATGTGATTAAGGATTCCAGATATATTGCTTTGGGGATTATCGATTTGATTACAGGCAACGATCAAACTGAAGCTCGTGTTACTATCTCGCATCAACAGGATGAGAACAGGTTACTCCGTCCGTGTACCGGGTGTTCAGAGGCAGCAACGCACTTATACACAGAGAAATTTACGATTACGCCTTACAGATTTTGTAAGCGCATTAGTTTTTAACTCACCGACGTTTCACGTTGCTGTTTAGGGGTTGTTTGTGTCTTTTATCAGGCAAGAGTTTACGCACGTGCAGCCGGTAAATTAATAGTGATTGCGGTTACGTCAGGTTATCTCGATTCATTTCCATTAACTTTACTAGACTTGATTGCGTCACTGCTTGATTAACATCTCGCGTATTCTTCTATTTAGCTTTCTTGATCCTCTGCGTAGACTGACTTGTATTTTTTTCTTCGGGAATCGAGAGAGTCATTTTGTGACGTTTAGACTTGACCGAGCATTGGACTGACGCGTCATGACGAGACAAAGTTTCAAGTAAGGTATAAGTTTTGGAATTATTTGTAAAAATATAAATATTGTAACGGCGCTTCATAATTAAATAACACAGATATTATAAAATAACGTCTCTAATTTAATGAATCCAAACTTCTTGCACACAGACAACTCTATTCTCAATATTAAATCAATATCTAAACATTTGCAATTCGTTGTTACTTAACATTCTCGTAATCGATATCAAATATATGGGAGACAATTTCGTTACGATAATTCGTAACAATATGTTCAGGTTTGTTATGTACGGAGCACAAATTTATTTGCCTCTCACTTTAGTTACGGATTTCAAGGTATTTGAATTTTATTTTACGCTACTGCACTAATTGTAAGAAGAAGATTAATATTTTATTATTAATTACTTAATTATCTTTAAAGAAAACCTGTCATTGAAAGCAAATGGAAGTGGCAAAGACTTTTGAAGAATGATATTTTTTGTTTAAGTATTTGATATTTAAAACGTTAACTGAATTTGTTGGACGACCAATATTAAACACTTTTTCGCGCGCCTAATCTTACGACTAAGAACATAGGGTTGTATACCTCACAATTAGTTGCCGAGTGAACTTTACAAACCCTCACCCAATAATCAAATATCGCTAACAGAGCATAGATTTATCCCAGACTAACTCTTTAATTTGTATCATCCGAATTCACTCCCACATCATTTACTGGTGCACAGTTCATCGCCAGTAAATAATCGCTAACAGTTTACCTGTCGTGTCAGTTTATTGCATGAAAAACTTATATTCTGAGACGACATAATAATACTTACAATATATGTATTTATTTACTAGGGATTATGTAATTGAAATTCTGCCATGGTAACATGAAGTAATGTAATACAATATATTTATATCTTGTCATATTTAATGTAACATGACTGATGTATTTTTGTAAGGTCATTGTTTTGTTGATTCTTGTCCACTTGGCATACCCTCTAGAATCTTCTATAGCGATCCACGCTTTTTGCATTAAAGAACTACCCATTCTGAGAAAAGAATCTTTTTTACCAATTGTATCGCTTAACTCCTATTATATTCAGCTTCGGAATTGATTGATCACCTCCATAATTTCGATGTAATGATATTCCTACCGTCGCCACTTAAAGGTGTAAAATGTGTATGACGTGCGCGCTGCGTAAAAATTCTTGTTTTAGGAATTTATGGACATACAATGTTAGGTAGGTCCCAAGCCACAAAACTTGTGGTATACATATCACGTAAGAAAAATTTCCAATTTTCCAATCTTCTGGGCGTCCATTCTTTCTTCGCCAAACGCCTTCAACGGTTATGTGTGTGTATGTGTGCTTCTTCATTAAGCTTTATGGGCTCGAGTTCTCGGAAATTTGGACTTCCAGGATGTCCTCTAATGCGTTTGTGATTGGTCCTATTGACAATCAACATCGTTGTTATTATAGCACTCTGGTCGCTAAATGTTTTATTGTACCGTAAAATATAAGCCATTGTGTGCAATAAACCGCAAGCATCGGCGATTTCCTCGAATTATAAAGTTTTCCCATGATGATCAGAGTTCTCATTATATTTCCCCCGTTTATTGAACAGAATTTAACAAAACTGTTGCATGTAGTACTCTTTTCTTGTTCAGGATACAAGACTGTAATTACGTAATTTCATATAAATGAAAATGAAAAACTTCCTTAATAATACTGGGCTTATATTACATTGCAATGTTCCAAAAGTTAATATATTCTTTTTAAAGTAATATCTGTAGAGAAAACGTATATTTCTTAAACTTTTACATTCTTTCGAAGAGGAGAACTTTAAGTTTAAAAAAAAGCATCACTGAACCCTACATATGTATTATACACATACGTATATCGTGACATTTTTAAAGTTCTTAGCCTATTACATTCAATTCCGAAAATTTACTCTCCTTTCAAGAATTAATGGATGGGGAATTTAGGTTCTACCAGATTAACTTTCTTTTGCTCATGACAAGCCTAATTTGCTATGTCTGTGTTGCTGCTTGTAAACGTTTATAAACTCCAGAACTCTTTTCTCTTCTTTATTTTAAAGTATTTATCTATCAAATCTGTGATAAATATACAGCTTTAATAGCCTACACATCTAATAATACTATTCCCGAAGTAGAACTACATACATAGCACTTTCGAGCGGTTAACTCCTTTTTCCCAAAGTAAACTGTGCTATGATAGAGCACTTTTACTTCATTTTTGGGCATTCCGCTTCGATTGTTGTGTCCACTTGGGAGTTATTGGTCATAATATTTTAAGAATGTAATGTTGTTACAAATCACTTCGGCAGCATAAGTGTATATAAAATTTTTCTACGCAGAGATGCCACCGCTGTAAAGTTCACTCAATAATATGCGAACTTAATCAACGAAACTGTTTGTCAATGAATTTTATGTAGTTGTGTACATATGCAAAATATAAATTGACATTTCTTGGTTAATATTGTTAATATTTAAAAATAAATAACCGTGGCGCCAATTCATAACCAAGTCAAACAAAAATATGCAAGAAAGATATGGCATATATTAAAAACGTAAAAATCGTTTTGTACAAAACTTGTGTAATTTAGTAAGGACTGTATAATCGTCGGCAAATTTATTTTTTACTATATATATATATATATATATATATATATTCTTTCATTAACGTTCTATGAATTCTGCTCTTATTCGAGGAAGTTTAAAAGAATTATTTTCTTCTAATATGTGTAATAAGTAATAAGTTTTTGGATGTTGATTTGTAAAACATACAGAAAATCTAGTGAAGTGAAATGTACATTACATATTCTTACATTCACACTTCAGTGTCTATATATCAGAGAATACATTGGAAACACACCTTACAGTTTTATAACATGGAACATCCGGATTATCGCGTAACTTAGAAAAATGATATTTCATAATTATACATTAAAATTTCCCCCGCTTTGTTGTGTATTGTACGCTTATTCAGGCAACAGAATGAAATCTCCTCGCTCGTTAAGGTAGAAAGTGAAATCGTAGATAATCGGACCGGTTGACTGATAGTTGCGACCGTCGGATATCTATCTAGTAAGTGTCTGAAGTTTACTTAAGACTTCACTTATCAGATCGTTAGAAATGCTAACGTAAGAACGATAAGGATATGTGTACTTTATTGCAGTATGCAATACAGTAGTAATCTGTGTGTCTCGTAAAAGCCTCTCCGCGTGTTACAAAGTGGATCTTATTGTTCGTCATCATTTCTCATTACTTTGCTATTTGTAAAATGCGAAATGAAAATAAAAATAGATTGATTGTAATAAACAAACAAAACTTGGATTTTATTATTTCCAATCTGTACTCGGTGCTTTCGACTTGATGTTTACTATCAGCTCTATTAGCAATATTCAGTTTTTCTTTACGATACGTTAATTTATGATGGAGAGGAAGTTAAACACTGTTACAAGTTTATTAACAGGTTTTTGGATACACGTTGAATGAAATTCAGTGTTAAATTCCTTTATCATAAAATGAAGAGTTAGTTGGTATAGGTGGTCTGACAAAGGTGCTGTGCCGTTCTTTTCTAAATTATTGCAGTCCCTTACAGAGAATTCATGGACAGACATAATTGAGGATGATTTTTCAGAGATTAGCGCGTTTCAGCTTTTCGGTCATCACGACGTCCAGGAGCCTTACCGCCTCTCTTGGATTTGTGTTTCTTGCGGTCTCTGAGATGTACATTTACCTGCGCTATGAAAGAAAAAAAGCTTTGTTCAGTCTAGAAATTCGTAGAGCTCATAAAGAAACTATATTGTCGACATTTCAAGATCTACCCACGCTCGTTCTTTATCGCCATCCTCTATACGACTGCTGTCCTTAATTAGTCAGTCGTATATCATTTTTACCTTCCCAGGCTGTGAAATCGAAATTTATTCTGTAGTTCTTATAGGTATATGTATTTTCTAACAAAAGTACTTGGCGGAGGACCTTGCGCATCCGATTGGAGCTCTCATGTGCACCGACAGGTCGCGACGTGTCAGATTAGAATCAGACTTAACTACTCTTTCAGTAATATTTCAACTGTTCTTCGATGCTCTTTTATTCTGCGCTTTTTGTGCGATGTCTTTGCAGATGAATGCGCTTTGGATTTAACACTTTTTGACGTAGGTAAGGGATATGAAAAACTGTCTGCGTTCAGCCGAAATCAATTTTTTCTATTTGTGATGTAAACACGGAAATAATCATTTTAGCGAAGTGTTATAAATATTAGCTGATCATTAAGTCATTCAGTTATTAAGTCATTTATAAGAGAAAAAGTTTGGAACAAGATATAAGTAAGTACTTTTTTATATTAATTACAATCTCTATTGTTTATTTAACAACTGTTAAATAAATAATTGTGATTTATACCAAGGAAAAGATATAGAAAATTCGTTTAGCAATTATTTACTATTAATCTTTTACGGTCTTATTGCAAATGATAATAGATGTATTTCTACGTCATACCTAACTTTCTTGTTATAATAACTTCAATTTCTGAATACATTAACTATTTTGTATATTTAAAAAGAGTATTTTATAATACAGTTAATTCCTGTTATCACCGAAAAACAAGAGAAAAAGTAATTGATATTGCGGAAACAATAACAAACTGACACAGTTTCGATTTATCGCGATTTTGAAATTTGTGTGTTTTTATCATTTTACTTTACAAATTTCCAAAAATTTGTGTATGCGTTAAATATATTTTTTTAATCACATTGATGCTGGTTGTACCACATGAAACATATTAAAAAAACTTAAAAGGTGTATTTAAACCTTAAGTTTTAATACTTCTAATAGTATCTCTTATATCGTCAAGACAATCTAATAGTTCATTATATGTCTGATGAAAGTCATTTATAAGTTTATCATCAACAGTGAGAAGTCTTTCCACTAACAATTTTTCCCGCAAGATTTACAAGATTTCTCAAATTTTTACGATTATAAATTTGGTCTGTAAAAACAAATGTAAATTCGACAAGTTTTTGGAGAAGGCTGATCATATCGGTAAAAAGGAAACGGAGGCCAGTAAGGACCAGGGAACACGGGTCCATGAAGTCTTATAATATGAAGGAAGTGTTCGTAACGCAAATCGGAACATAAAAGCTTGTCTGATAAAGAACGAAAAGTTTCCGGACGAAACGTTTTTCGCGTCGTCTAAATTCTACCAGCTAAATTGATGCATATTATAAATGTATTCCGTTACATTAAATTATATTTCTTTGTTTACCTCGAAAAGTTTATTCAGTTACGAAACACTTCTATTAAACATTTTTATAATGTACTTAATAGTAAATGTGCACTTTTAATTGTTTTAAGGTTTTTTAATTCGTTTTAACCCCGTCGGATTCAATCGTTTCACTATTCTTTTCTTTGTATTGTGATAATGTACTTACTGGAGATAGTGCAGTCAAGTACGTAAGATACGCTGAAAAAGATAGAGCAGCACACGATAAAATTAACATAGCATTTATGAGAAGTGGATCCTCTACTACAATATCATACATACTTTCTCAAAGTAGTATAAACTGGGACTATCAATCATTGTATTCGTTATCCCATAGGATCTACTGTTTATTGTATTTTCCAACAGAGGAATGTAAAGGAATGTAAACATTTTTGTTACGGTTAATATCCGTTACAATTCATCCACTGAAACCATTACACGGAAGAATTAGTATACGAATATCACAACTTAAAGTTTTCCTTACACTTATACATGAATTGCGGATCATCTGATTACATAATAAACATATGTAGAACTTCAATTTTATTTAAGAAACATGAGTTCATTCAAAACTTTAACAGTTTGAGGTAGGCTTATCAGGATTTAGCAAATTATTCTCTTTAACGCAACTTACAATTAGTAGACAATTTTTCATTCGTTTATTCTTATGCAATGTGAAAATATTCTTTATCATAGAATGTGAGTAAAGCAGGCGCATACATCATGAATCTTTTATTTCAGCATTGAGCCATAAACTTTACGTAAATATTACTTGAAAACAGAGCAACAAAGGAAATATCATGTTTTCAAGAAAGTACCTTCTCTTTTCTTACCCCATTCCTCAAGATTTACCGGTCCTAGAAAAAAATGGAGACGTGTCAACACAAGCCTGGTGAAAACGTGTTATTAGTTTGTATTAAAGTCTATCAATGAAATCGTTTCTCCGATACTCGCCAACTCGTCACGCATGTTGCGTTTAGTTAGCCCTGGAAACTCGTGCCTTCCTTAACTCGACGATCTTCCAGTTTCGATAAGGATGGTGAACGATCGGTGAAAGATAACGCATTAACTGTGTCACTTTAGGTTGTATCGTGAATCGATCGGTCGATGAAAAAGACGTTGAAAACATCAGGCTTTGCATGTGTAATACGGATGGAGAACAGCTTGACAAACTGTCCGGGGCAATCTAAAAATATGCACCAATGAATATTAATGTACGCTTTATATTTCTTTAGTTTCAAAACTTCCATGGGTACGATTAAATTGACAATTTACATCGAATGAAAAATACGATTTACATAACGGCGCGGGTTTCTGAATTCCGGCGGTTCGAGAAGTATATGCTCTTTCCAAACGGTTACATAAGAAACCTTTTTTGAATGTTCCAGGTGATGGTGTCGATGTTTCGTGTATCCTTTTCACAATAAACTGTAGCGTCATGATTGTGAGAATTTTTTGAAACCTCGAAATCTTTCGAAGAAAATTGTTATTTTATGAATTACAGCAATGGATATCGGTAGACGGATATTTATAGATGTACAATAATATTATACAACGCGGATGTGTCTAATTCGCCAAACGTCTATGTTCCTTACAGTGAAGATTATTTTTTTTCCCGTTTGTTCCTACATATTTATATATTTTTTAAAGAAATTCAAAGATTAATTATGCTGCACGGTATAAAGTGTAGGTAACATCTGTATGTACATAGGTATATCACGGTATCCTAAAACGCGGTTTGTGGATTAGGGAAAATGACCGTGAAGCACAAAACACGATAAAAGCTTCTAGCACTAACAGTAAGATCAATACATATCTCATTTAAAAATTTTCATTCAACGAATTATGCCATACAAATTTGACTGTATAGTTGATTAGAATCATCATTGATTGAGTATGTAGTCTTATTAATTGTAATTAAATTCCAAAGTAACGTACACGTAATTGTTAGCGACAGGTTATGACTTGCAATTCAGAAATCATTATGTAGCATTTTGTGCGGGAGGTAACGTACCTTTTATTATAAACTTTTTACACATCGCATATCAGCTATATTATTTCAGCACAAAATAAATCAATTTCTATAAAACTATTTAACTTTTATTAAAGTAAACCTCTGAAAAAAGGAAATCGTGTATGTATTATACATTAGGGTGGTTCTTAGCTTTAGGGGAAAAATAACTTTTTTGTGTTTTGATTTTTCTTACCTTCTAAAATTTTGACTTGAGATAAGAAAACTATGTTCCCAAAATTTTAACGAGATCGGATGTCGGGAACTCGTGCTACATTTAAGGCGGAGTTTTCAAATTTGTATTGCTTACGTCGATTTTAATATAAATGTCTTTTACCGTTTTAAAGTAGTGCTTCATATATTCAAAGATAATATTTGTTACATTTATCTCGTATTGTTTAAACTAAATCTCTAACTATTTAATGTAAATCTCATTATAATATCTTATAAACGATCAGATACATGGTAATACATGCCGACTTTCATTAAGGTTGATCTACTCGTATCTGGGTAACACCACCGATAATCTTCTAGTACTTGCAAAATGGATCATTTATTGTTCTCATTTTTCGTAAGCAAGATATTATAATCGGCAATTAGCTTCACTCCACGTTCTACTGTGTCATTAAGGTCTTTTAAATTCATTATTAATTTTAATGCAGCTTTATAAGTTTCATCACTGTCCCAAACTTAAGGGTCTTTTTGTAACAAATCAGTAAAAATATTAAATTTAGAAAAAAAGTTGTGGCTTTTTGATGAAATAAAATTTTTTATGCAAATATTAATATCGTTTCTAATGTCTTTTAAAATAATCCTTTTATAGGGAATTTCAGTTTCATTTACATTCAAATTTTCGATCATATGCCTCCGTGTGTCATAAGATAACTCAACACTAAATAAGGAGAGTTTTGCACATTCTGAAATTAAAAACCACAAATTTCCTTATAACCTTGCCATTAGTTTTTTTTTCTAAATTAGTAGTAGTCCAAGGGTGATTATTCGATTGAATGACGCTATTGTTTGCTGTAGTACATACGTTATTGCCTGAGAAAGTTCGATGCTTTGTTCACGTTTTTAGAATGTATTACTTGAACGATTTCGTATTAAAACCTTTATATTTTCACGTTATTATACTTTGAATGTACATATTGTTTTTGATATGTTTCATATTTATCGCGATTTTATGGCCGTTCGATCATGAGACTGGGAATGATCTACCATTATGAATTTGAACTTGTCTTTAATTTCATTGAAAATAAACTTTATGAATAACAGAATTCTTTACATATAAATAATATTTGGAGAATAAAGGTAACGTTCGTAAAGTTTGCAAGGAGATAAATATATTTCTTTTCTTTTTTGTTATATACAAAAAGTATCTTCGAAAGGAGCAGGTAGTAAGCGATCGACAAAAGATCAGCGGGTGGGAATCTCCACGTTCTTCTAGCAAGTATTTCGCGACTCGAGGTCGCTCAAGCGAGGCGTTAAAACGAACTCAAAAAGCAATGGGAGTAAAAAAGGCTCGAAAGAATGGTAAAAGAAAGAAAGGAGGAAAGGAAATAAGTAATATCCTTGGCCGTGATTTGGTCTTCTGGGTATTCCGTCGGGCAAATCCACGTCACTTCGAATCTTTTCTGGGAGAAGGCCGCGACTGAGGGAGCGAGCTTTTTCGCTTTGTCTCGGTTTGTCTCACGGTTTCTATATACTCATGTATGGAGCTTCCGACAAAAAATCTGTTCTCGGGTATTTCGGCACGACGCCGACGCCTTAAACGCGAGTCCGCGAGAGAACTTGGTGTACAATCCGGCGTGACCAGTTTCGAGTGAACTCGCCGACCTTGATAGCAATATGTAATATAATAGATTGAATTAATTGGAAATTTTTCCCAGTGAAACTATGATTCGACATTTTCTATGATTCCGCGGGTGCTTTAATTCGTATAATCACCAACAATGACTATCTCCGATGACGCTTACGTTTACGTACTGCCCATCGCCACTTCATCGAATATCTAACTTTCGGTAATAATCAGACTGCGGATTTTTATGCATTTATGACAAATTAAATACGGCTAAAATATACAAAAAGCACATAATATAAAAATATATCTAAAATATCCAAAGTATGGTATTTGTTGTAATATTTATTGAGTGCAATAAATCCCTAGATAGATTTTCCTGTGTCACCTGCATTTGTGAAACTCGAAATTTGCATAAACATCCGCAGTCTAGTAATAATAGTTAGTAGTATGTATTTTATCAGCTTGCAGAATACGCGTACTATGTGTATAGTGTTTATAATCGGATGTGTCCATTATGTAACGAGAAGTAAGTTATTTGTTGTATTCTTAATATAACAGAAATAATATCAAGTGCTCCATCATTCAACAAATGCAATTTAAATCCTTTACTATCGGAACTTTTTCCTTGGAGTACATGGTACGGCGGGAATTTAGGAAGAAGTCACATAAGTGATTTGCTCTGATTCGCACGACGCACAGTGGAACGTATCGACAATCTAAGTGGAAAAAAATAATAACACCAGAACCGTTCATTTTATAGAAAAATGTTATGTACAAAAGTTTCATAATATCATGGAAAGAATATCGGTGCAATACTAATTTTTTATTTTTTATATTTCTTCAATATTATTATTAGGGTCAACTTCATTTTTTATACAAAACTCGATATATTTCTTTGTAGACATTCATTCTACAGAATAAATAAATAAACTTTTTATAAGACATTTTCATGTTGGACTTTATGGTAAGAAGATATTTAATGAAAAAGAGCCTACTACAACCATTTTCGATAGGCGAACTGCTTGGCAAATTTTCGGCACGTACAACAAAGAAGTCTGCCGGTGTGCGCACGAAATCTTTGCGTTAATTACCTCTACATAGTGTAAGGAATATATCTGCGAAGTTTCAACCATGTACCTTTCGGTATTTTTTGGTTATTGAATGTTTAAGTGTACCGTGTACCGTGATTTTCACTCTGACTGGCTAGCTTGTTCGTCTCTAAGAGCAAACTAATAATAAGAGCAATTAAGTAATAAAAGTGATATTTAAAATGGGCATTCTTATTAATGCCTATGGGATTTTGTAATTGCTGCACGGTATTTACGTTGAAGACACCCGGGCATTTAGTGACCGCATATGACAACAAAAGGCGCAGGTAGACATAGCCGATCTTTGCAGGAGTTGCTTCTACATGGTTTAAACTAAATACCCTCAAAGTGTCCAAGGGGTACTTCGGGCTAATATAAAATTTTTTTCTCTGCAAAAGACGCCAAATTCCGCCGAAAAGCATGTGTTTAAAAAAACTTCAATAAGTTGTTTAAAAAAAATTTCTCGGAAAACCATTTGTAAGTACTTTAAAGTTAACTAACGGTGTAAATCTGTACAAAAAATGAAAAGTCTCACAAAATTCTTAATGCCTCTAATAGTATCTTCTTTTTAGAGAAATATTTGTTCGCTTTCGTGCTATTGAAATTCATTGTTTTTAAGCGCTGATATTTACACTTAGATGATTGCGAAATCAATTATTATTGCTGTTACTGATCGCAGCAAACATTCTAGATTAAGATAAAATTATTAAAATTCAAATCCCAAACTTGATTTTTTTTCCACCTAGATTACCGTTTTCGTTCCACTGTGCGACGTGTAAGAGACGTCCCTCGTCCGAACGCACTTCGTTTGTAATGTGCGACTGGCCGAAAAAGCACGAAATAAGCATAAAACGACGAAATAAGAGTTTAATTTTCGGCTGTCATCCGCCGAGCTCAGGTTTCAGGACCGATGAGAATAAGATGTTGCGAAAGCAGCCCCCCCCTGCCCTACTCTATACCACAAAGCGAGTGACTTTTTTGTCTATCCAGTCTATAACTTTTTTCGTATCGTACAAATTCAGGACACTCCTTAAAATCTGAAGATCTTGCTATCTGAATGCTTCGCTAGAAGAATTTTGATTTATCCGACGAGAAACGCGTTAGGTTGAACATTCAATCCATTATTAATTTAACTTACACTTGTTTCAAACGATATTCTTTTAGGTCTCGATAAGTACGGCTATCGTCGTAATAGTTTTGTACGAAAGTAACATTTTACGAAAGGACAATATGTAGGATCGTGAAAAAGAAAGAGAGGCAGGGGGAAACCCATCCAAGGCAGCAACTTGGCCTGAGTAGCTTAACGTCGACGATTGCCTCGGTCAGCGCGGAACCACTGCGCCAGCGACCTCTCCCTCTTGACACTTTTTCTCTTCACCTCCTTTTCTTCCTAACGAGGGAACATACCGAACCCGTATACCCCGATTTTGATGAAAATTATGTGGTAGATAGATCTCGAAGGAATATTTGACTCGTGTTTTTTTATATCTGCTGTCGTCCACATTGAAGGGGTGATATTAGCCCTCAAAGTTTGGGGTTGAAAACAGTTTTTTTGAAACATCTCCGCAATTAAAGGGCGTAGGCAATACATTTTTTTTTCAAATTGTGCGTCTCGAAATTACGAATCCATCAATATATATATAATAATTGCAAAAAATTATTTGTTTAAACAATATACTAAAATTTCGAAATTTTTGTTAACTTTTCGTTAGTTTTTCATACTAAATGTTGTTATTTTCCCGTGTAAATTTATATGTGTAAAGTATAGACACAATTACTGAATACGTGTTTTTGGAATTTTTTATTTTCTAACATTTAACGATAATTATGTAATGTTTAATTTCCGCCCATGAAGGAGGTTCCCGTTTTTACCAAAAGGGCGTGATTTTGAAGATATAAGGGCTGGAATTTTCGCCCTCTAGAAATTTCTAGAACAGTCCAGAACATTCAAGAGTATTCGAGAGCATTCCACAACATTACAGAATATTGTGGAATGTTGTAGAATGTTCGGGAATATCCCAGATCATTGTGGAACATTATATTATATTCCACTTATAAATATCCCATTATAAATATACCTCTTATATTTTAAAGTTTATCATTTTATCCCAACAACCACACAATCTCATATCAACTCCCTGAGCGAAGCCGGGTACCTCAGCTAGTAGTAAATAAGAGGCAGAGGACATTGGTTGCTTTGCGGTCGACTGTCAAGACCGAGGCTTATCTTACAATATCATATACAACAAAAAAAGTACTTTCGGTCACTACTTATTTATATTTCACCTATTGCAAAGAACGTGAAATATCTCGTGTCGCGATTACCCTCGAAGAAGTAACAGTGATGAAAAATAAAAGACGACGAGTAAGACGTGCTTCCTTGTACGACGTGATGCTTATAATGGTTTGCCATTGTGACAGCCATATGAAATCAGTGATGTCACCCACTCTGCGATGAAAGAATAACAAAAGCCAAAAGAGAATAGATAAAAAATACTAACGAGCGTGTTTAGCGTTGAAAGAATAAAACACATTGGAAGTTGGTAGACGGTTTCAAAATAGTTTTGAACCAGCTAATTTTGTAATATCACTTTGATATTTTCCCGTCATAAATATGGTGTCACAAAATAACAAGTCTGTCGATAAGTTTGCATCGCAGTGTATTTGTACATCTTGCATTACGTATTTAATCACGCACATTCAAGGATTTGGATAACTCTTATTTTTCAGTATATTCTATAAAAGGCATTTGAGAGCCATAGGTCGTGAAATTATAAGAATTTTATGTTATTGAATATTAAGAAAAGGAAATAGAAAGTGAAATGTGCGTCCACTTTTGTCACCTTATGCAATGTTAGTTTGAAAAGGGAAATACGGCGACAAATACAACAAATAAGATTTGTGCCATTTCTAGAGAAGGTATTTTATCAGCTCTTTTATACAGAAAGTGTTTTGATTAATTTTTTCGTGGCAAACTTTAATTTCGAAGATGGGCTATACTCTGAATGTCTGCTAGTGGCAAGTAAAGTCAAAATACCTAATCTGATGGTTGAAATGTGTAGTTTATCAGTGAAAAACTGTTACAGATACAAACATTTCCAAACCGTATCTTTAAGAATAACGACAAAGCTGGAAGTGTGAGTGCTGCACCACCTCAGGAACGGTAATCGTTTCGATCACGTAGGAAAACAAGTTATTTGTATCTTTTTGGAAAAGGGTATAGCAAAATAAGGAGGTCAAAAGTGCCCTTCAACTGATTTCAATGGGGTTGCTCTCATTCGATAAATATCAGCGATCATTGTGTAAAAAATTTTAACCCTGTATCTTGGCCGTAGTTATGAGGAAAATTAAAAAAACACGTTTTTGCTCCATTTTGACTATTTATTAAGGTGCAACAATATTTGAAAAAATTCTGACGTATTCTACACGGTACCATACATGTTTGAGATTTTCGTCAGATTTTTCCATTGAAGAACCTAAGTGTAACAAATGAGAAAACGCAAAAAAAAGGAAAAAAGTAGATTTCGTATCGAGATCTACCAGCTACAACTTTTTGCATATTACAGTAACAATCCAACACTCATGATTGTTATCTCCAATTTTTTCAGATTTTTAAACTGCCTGCATCATTGTAAAAAAAATAAAAAACCGGTTTGCTCGACGCATTTCGATGTGAAACGCCATGATCCAGATATCATTTTTGCATTCTTTGATTATAGTATGTTCATTTTGTGATTTTCAGTGTTTCTACCACGAAGCATGTTAATATAGAGAATCGAATTAATTAAATTAATTGTGTGCTAGATGGTTCCTCATCTGCAAGAATTTTTAAAGTTTTTTCATGTGAGCGATTTCCCGGAGAAGGTAAAGTGTCCGCCTGCGAAACCGCTGGACACTTTTTTGTGCCAGATTCGAATCCCCATAGGGAGTTAAGATTTTTTTTGTCATTTTTAAAACTTGTCAAGTACATAACAATAATCAGTTACTATTTTCAAACAGTTAAAAGTATTTTTAAGCACTAGAAAAATATAAATTAATTACAGAACACACTTTTTGCGTTATGGACTAATTGTAGTAAGTCTGGGTTACTGACTAACTATCCTATCTTACTTCTATTGTTGCAATATCTTTCTTCAACAGCTAGGTAGGAATTAAACATCTAAATGCAATGAAAAGTGCTTTTCAAAACTATTTTAATGACAAATCGGAGCAATCTTATACCAATGAGATAACGTGTTTACCTGAAAAAATGGAAATTGCCTCCGAAAATAAAACTAGTATGTTATTTTAGGGCAAAGAAAGAGAAACGAAGTTAGGCGATGAGTTATTGTTAGTACATGAATAGCAATCATATTTATTAAAAATATGAAAATGACGTATTGAGTGTTAATTCACTCGAATTACGATATAAATATTAGTTTTACGTATAATATTAATCTGTGTTGTACAAAATCTAAAAAAAAAAACAGTTCGATATTTCGACAACGGGACAATAGTTTGTGACATGCCACAATTATTTCTGATGTTCTAAACGTTGTTCCGTTGTCGAAATATTTTTGTCTTTTATCAGCCCGGCTACACGTTCGGTAATTGAGTCGAATGAATACACGTACGTCGTCTGACACATTTAATTATAGCAGCCTCAGTTTCAACCAGAATAAGACCGTTGGAAGAAAGTCGTCACTCGCTGACAATTAGGTCAACCACGGACACGAAACACTTCGTTTAGACGTCATTAATCAATTATGCACTTATCCAACGTTTACACGTACGTTCTGCAAAGGTGTAATCTTGAGTTTTGCAAAGAGAAATAAGTATAGACTGTACATTTGTTATTGACGGCTTGCTTTAGTGCAGTTTAAGAAAATATTCACTTTAGTGAGTTACCTATACATACATCGAATTACGCCTGCTATGCCTAATCATTTATCATTATCACATACGTAAGAGGAATTTTATGTGTCAATCCTTTCTCTCTGAATTGTTAGAAACTAATGACTGCTTAATTCTTTAAAAATACAAGTTTGTTATAATATTGTACAGCTACCATTGAACTTAAGCTTTTCTCTGTTCCTCAACGATACGTTATATCTACATCTATTGAAGTAGTAAGACAAACCTGGCTATAATTATAATTCCCTTTAAAATAAGTATTACGTATTGTATCAATGGTAAAAGGAAAAATATTTTAATCATAGCTCACTAACTGGTAACCACTTAAATGTCAAGGACAATCGGAAGTATTTTTATATTTTTACAGATCTAAGATAATTGAATAATTAATAGAAAGTATTATACAGAAATAATTTCTTACAACAATCATTAAATTCTTTGCTGCTTTACATATTAGTTTACTGTAGGACGATAAACTAATTATTTGTGTGAACTCGAACTTATAAATGAAAAATTAGGAGAAAATATTCAGGGTGTCTTGTATTTTGATGGCTAAACTCCCAAAATACCCCTAGTAGAATTTCCCTTGGATGAAAAATTGATTAGTAGTGTTACACTTAATGAATAAACCTGTAATTATTGAATCCATTGCGTTACTTACGATATTAAACTATTATGAAACTTTAAGAGTATCAAATCGGTAACGATTGGATAAAACGTCATAGGAAAAGGATTTGCTAATACTGAAGTAAAATTCTATCGTCTTTTAAAAGCTGAGATATCTGAAATTGTTAAAATGTTATTAATTAGTTACCATGTATACTTCATGGTAATTTCGTAACATTTTTGTGCAGCTATTTAGATAAGGTCTTCAAAAACATACGTTGAGACTCCATCATCTTAAAATCACGCCCTAATTATTGACTAGTAGGTATGCTTTGGAAACTCGTAATAACTTACCGCAGTCGATATAGGATAACCGGAGTACTGATGACAGGGTTAGCAACGCCTTTAGGGCCAATTCAAATACACTCCCAAAGAGAATTGGATGAGCGGTTTTGCATCATCGGTTAACCCTTAATATTAATATATTCAATTGCATTCTTGCGATAAATTATTGCGACTCATCACTTTCCCTTTAACATCAACTACCTAAGGATAGAGTGCATTCACAATCAGTGAACCTTTATGATTATGTATTGTGCTCTGTATATTAACACTAAACTTACCAAGCTGGTCAAAATGACCGGTTTCAAATTTTGTCTAAAAGTTACTTAAGTTGATACAGGAGCCATGAAGTAAATATTTCACCTCTATCTCATAAAACCTAAATTAGTTAATTAATCGTTTTTTTCATCTATTGATTTTTCTTTTTCCAAAGTATTTATTCAGTCCATCTAAATTGTAGTAGATGCAATGTCGGTAGTTTTAGTGTTAAAGTTAACCTGAATAAAGATCATTTCTGGTCTGGTATCTCTACCGATTTTAATTTAGCATATGGTTTCACAAAGTCGGTCTGCGCTCATGTTGATTATTCGCTGCTTTCAAGCGTGAAATTATAAATTGTTTATTTTATAATGTTTCGCCAGTCCATTCGTTATTACAGGGACATAAAGACGGAATTTGTAGTATCTTTATATAACATTTATATGGGGACTAGCTGAAAGTTCCCGTGCTTCGCTACGGTTTAATCGAAACTAAAAAAAAAAACGTAAAATTTCGAATTTTAAGAAATACTTTCTTAGTGGGTGCTTATACCCTAAAAAGAACGCTCATGCAAAATTTCAAGTTTCTAGGTCAAGTAGTTTCGGCTCTGCGTTGATGAGTTTGGCCCATACTTTAACCCCCCAAAATCCCCCCTAAAATTTCGAATTTTTCAAAACCCTTTCTTAGTGAGCACCTAAGACCCAAGGGGAAGGAATGTTCCAAATTTCATTGAAATCCATTCTGTGGAGTCGTATTATCATAATATAATATTGTGATTTTTCATGTCATACGTACTAAAAAATAGGATCAATGAATCAATGTAACAAAATTGCGTCTAACTAAGAAATCTCTTCATTAATTCATTTGGTTAATTCGAAAGTTAGCTAAGGTGAAAAATTCGACAGAGCTCATAAATTATCTTCGATTCATATCTATCTCTCCGTTTCTTATACAAATTACACTGTCGAACACCATTTTTGCTTGCCGATAGACACTCGGTGATTCTCATAGGGTTCGTCGTTCTGTACACGTTTCCGGCAACGAAATTTCTCTGTCACTCTGTATTTTTGCAAAACATCAGTTTTTGTAAAAAACTACGGATGTTAGCAAAGAAGCTGGTAAGTATTACGTGAAAACTAAGAAAGGTAGATAGTTGTTCTTGGCCTCAAAAAATAGTGGATTGTTTCCAGAGTATGTAGGTGTGAGCAGTTATAATATTTCTTACTTGTTAATGACAGTAACTCACTGCCAAAGTATAAAAACGAGCGGATGCGCGAACTTTCTACGCATTCACTTTGCATTTTCTCGTAGAGACCTATTAGTTAATAGTTTTTGTACTATAAGACTGATCTACTTTACTATGCATCTGCTATACATCAGTAATTGTCACAAAAATTATGATTTTAAACTTTCAAGTAATGTGTATTCTCTACTTATAATGATACCTACCTATGTAACTAATTGGATTGGATTCCTTGGCCGTGGTACACTTATTGAATGACTTTCCTAGAAGTTAGTTTTGCAATGTTCGATAATTACTGGAAACAACATGTGTAAACACAGACTTAGCACGGATAATGTTTCTAAACATAGAGGTAGAATATTACGCGTAGAAAATGTTCTTGTTTTGGTACAATTTTTTAAGCATATAGAGTACAAAGAAGTGCCTGTCTGTAACTCTCTCCACTGAAGTATTTCTTTGCACATCTGATTCCGTTCTCCCTTTTTCTACATAAGCTAATCGATAATTAGTAATCATATAATTTATATTTAGACAATTTTAGATAAAAGTATTTTGCCTAAGGCAATTTAGACAACAATAGACGTAACGTCCTTTTGTTAGAATGATGGTTGGTGCAAAGGCAAAATACATTCGATGTAAAAACTCACACACTTCTTCTTTATTAGATAATTTGCTTTCAATTAATTTTCGTTACGATTAGGCAGTTTTCAACAACTTGCCATCTGTTTTGAAGATGTCTCACGAACCGAAGAAAAATACCGACAATGTTTGAAAGTCATCGTATAATACGTATGCATTGTCTTTGTCGCTTTCTCTAATTTTACTATTTAACAACTTTGATAACCATTCTCTTTTACAACATCATACACCGACTACTGCACGGATAATAGGCATTATAATCTACAGATGATCTAATATAAAATAAAATGAGTGTATTGATATTCAAAATAATAATTGACAATATTTAAAAAACGATTCACCCTGCATTTGAATGATGAACAGAAATTAAAGTACTGAAACTTCCCTATCAAAATTTCATATATAGTCACAGTGGAATGACATGCATCCCCGAATTTGACGAATGCATTTCAATGTCACTTATGAGGACTATGCAGAAGTAAATATAGGCAATGTTCACACAAATATATGGAGATTTCTTCTGCTTATATTGAGAAGAAAGTAAAAGTAACCAGTCCTTGGATTTAATACGTAGGTACAATTTGTGTCACATTATACCGGCCGCAAAAGATGTAATGGCGTGTGGCAAGTGTTTGAATATGATTCACTAGACAGATAGAGACATCCTCCATTCAAATCTATTTTCGATTGTAATGAGCTCTTAAAAAAGCCACACTTTTGTGAAAGAAAGCTATACTTTTTTCTGCTCTTTTTTACACGAGTAAGAGCGAATAAACGTATTGTTATGTCTTTTTGGCAGATTTCAAAATTTGTATAATGTTTACGTACATTTCTCTTATCGATGGCACAATCTCATACCAATATTAAATTATATTACTAATATACCATTCGATGAAATTAAATGAATATTGTATATAAGTATACCGAAGGATTGTTACTGTTTAACAAATTAACGAGAAATGAAGTAATGTTCCATAGAGTATAAGAAATACAATAATATCTTTCTCTTTGTTTTCAAAATATTTTCAATTGCGCTGAGTAAATATACTAAAATAAATAATAAAAATATGAAAAATTTATATTATTGTTTAATATTAGTTATTATTTTCGATTAAATTGTGATACTCTTTTTGGATTTTAATTGACTTTATATTTTGTATACATTGCATTTATTTGTAAAACTCCAAATTATTATGGAAAATCGCGTATTTCTCCTTAAGTACTGTCACATCATTTTGTCGATATTGAGTTACGCTGGTACGGTTATTTCACATCGTCATTTGCAGTCATTTAGCAATTGTCGAAAACATAACGTCCCTTTAACATTGCAATGGCATGTCAAACAACTGTTCAGTTTCTCATTGATTTACATTTTGCAAAATGGAGAATAAATTCGGACGTCACGATTGAAGCTCTTACAAAATTACCTTCCAATTACTAAATGTGACAACTTAAAATGTCAGATACTAGATTAGAAACTTTCCTACAAGAAAACAGGCAGAAAATCTGAATCTCTCTCAAGTAGCATAAGCTTTCGCATGATCATCAATGATTGCGTGCATCGAACGCTAGGAAACGGGAATGCTAATTCCTTTTGAAGCTCGTACATACGAAGAATGCGAAGACTTGCTCTCGTTCACATTGGCAACTACAAAGCTGGTGGCCCACCCAGGAACCGCTATTGTGCCGTCGCGTCGTTACTCATTGGGCGCATAACACATATTGCATAAAATCATGGCCTGAGAGCGAGTACTTTCTGAAAATCTTTGAATTATTCCTTTTTCTTTTACTATTTTTTTTTAAACATATTTTAATACAGAAACCCTTCAGTGACTACCGATCTGAGTTTCTTTTATCGCTATTAGTTAAAGATTGTGACAATTATATGTACATCCGAATTTATATACTTCATATATTCAGTATTAGGTTAAATTAATATATATGTAGTTGCGTAGGTGGTATTAATAATTAGCAATATTACAACTACTTAATTATGAGTAAAAGTATGACGATAAATTTCAGAGATTAATTTAGACGTACGGACTGTTTCCTAGAAATAGTCAAATGCGAGAATTTTGAAAATAAATTGTTAACGCCGGTGAGTACTAAATATATTTTCTTGCAAAAAAAAACAGTTGGTGCAACAGCATTTATGTGTTTTAAGAATTTCATATTCTGCAGAAAAGTAATATTTATGCAGTTTGACATTCTGTTCATGTAAAACTCAACTATGAATTTCTACGTAACAATTTGAATTGAGGAAAGCTGAAGAGTAATGTGAATGTACTTGCCAATATCTTGAAATGTTCCAACAAAGTCTTTGTATGCACATTGCAGATTCCTTTTCTTAAAGTGGTTTTTTAAAGTGGTAAATTTTAATCGGAAGGCCAAATTAAAAGTTAATTTGCGAGAGAACGGTTCGTTTCTGACCCATGGTTCCTCTCACAATCAGACATTTTACCTACGTAACAAGACGAATACGATGAGCCAATAAAAAAATTTGCTACCCTTTCCCGAATTTTGCGGCAAGTTTTTTTCGCAAATCTCCATCGATCCAGAGGTGTAGAACAACCCCTGAAAGCCATGACAAATATTTTTGAAACACCCTGTACAATTGTTATTAGTCGTTTGACGTCTTTTATTTGAAGAGATTTTGGTAAGTCTTGTTTGCACCGAAAAAAAGTAATCAAACGTTAGAATAATAAAGTTGTTTGATTAATAACTGTATAGCCCAATAGGAGTATAAATTGAAAAATATAGCCTAGTTACAAACAAACAGTGTGAGAGTATGAGTTACCTGAAATAAAAAAGTAATTTGTGCCTTGCTTAATATCTTGTCCCTTATAAAGCGCCAATCTTTTCCCATCGGTCAAGGGGGATCTACTGGAAAGAAAAAGACTCGAATGGTCATGCACCCTCTGAAAAAAAGTAGATGGCTCAGACAAGGGTGAAATTCTGCGAATTTAAAAACTAACTGGTTTGGACAAGCTATGAGAAATTTGTACAGGTGTTGAAGTCGTCCGTATTCTCAAGTTACCCAATTTGTCCTCGATTACAATGTCTTCAAATGCAGACCCTGTACAAAAATTTCAGGAAATTTACATTACTTTCCGACTGCTCTAAATGGACACTACACATGTAGTTAAATAGATTTGGTGGTAACCACGTGATTCTATTACTGTCGAAAAAGTTAAGAAAATATTATATATATTCAATAGATTTTAGAATGTTGTGCTTAGCTTTAGTGTAAAAACATGCAATCCTTTCAATAAATTTAACGCGAATTTCATTGTGCTTCGCTGTAACATAATGATAATTGTACAGAGCTTGATTAAATATGAATACCTTAGTTATGTCACATTAATCATTTCCCACAAAAGGAAAGGCGTGCCAAAATAAGCGGTCATTGAAAGGAAAAACAGATTGGAATCAGGTGTATACGACGAAAGGTCGATGAGTTCTTCCATCAGTGGATTTCGAGGTCGTTGCCAGCATGTTGGCCGGTCGAAAACGCAAAAAGAGAGTGAACGTTAAGAAGAGAGCAAGAGGCAGCTGCAGTACGAAGGGAAGGAAAGAGAACAAGAAAGACAGTAAAAGAGATGGGAAAAGGGTAAAGGAACGAGACGGAGTGATGGTAAAAGAAGAGGGAGAGGGAAAGGAAAGAAGAAAAGAAGGAGAGCGAGAATAGAGGATGAGAGGAAGAAAGAACGAGAGAAAGAGCGGAAGAGACAGACAGGGAGAGAGTGAGAGAGGGGGGCAGGAGAAAGAGAGAGAGTAACGGCGCTCTTGCCAACAGTTCTCGGTAACCCTGAAGTCCGTCTTTGTGCCATCGGATAGCCACGGACGAGGAGGTGCACGCCTGCAGGAATGCAAATCGTAAATGCACTGGGTGTACGGTGCAACGGGGCGAACCGTCGCGGTCGTCTCTGTTGGAGCGACTCGACGCATCCAGCGAATTAGCCCCACGGATGACGTGTGTTTACATCTATGTGATTGTACCAATACGAGCACTAGCTCTCAATGTTTATGCCGTCGGATCACATTTTGACTTTAAGATTACTTGCGAGCAGCAAGCTAAAATAATGGTATATAGCAGGCGTGGAATACGGTTTGTTGCAAAATGGTTTCGATTATCGATTGAAATGAAATAGTAAGATTTGTAAAGACGTTCACTGATGCTATTATTGAATTGTAATTTTAAATAGTCTAGATATAATTTTCCATGCATAGCTTCAACGTTGGAAAGATGTAACTTTTTTCTGTAATACACGAGTGAGAAAGATGTGGTAATATACATATATACATATGTATGTACATCGTGCGCTGATGTTCGTAGGTACGTTTATCGCGATTACTATGATAAAGATTTACTATAATTGTCCAAATCAGAGCTCGACCCTTGAGTTTTGCGGGGCGTTTTTATAAACAATGTGGAAGGGATGGATAACAACTTCCACGTTACACCTCACAACGCGAGTTACGACTTTTGGTCAGATTGTGTAAAGGAAAGTCGGGATGGTGCTTGTACAGTATCATCTTTTCTTAAATATTATTATGAAAAATATTAAAAATACATACGTCACCCATTAGTATTTATCGACTAGCTAATGCAGAATTTCATCTGAACTTTTGGATCTCTGAATTTTCAAATCAACTTCGGAGTATACTCGTAGCGCCGAATTCTTCCAATCGCTACTCGTTATGAAACCTCAAAACCACGGAGGTACCTATTCGATATTTCAGTTTTTAAGCAGACACAAATTGGATATAATATAATAGCTGATCAAATCGGTACGACGTTTTAGTGAAAATGAAAGTGAATCTTTAATATCTTAATTTAGTTCTTAATGCTTTCATAATAATATTAATTAAAGTTGGATGGCACAATTTATTATATCATCATCGTATTAAGTAGGTATGTCTTATGAAACCGTCTATGTTAGACATGTTAAAAGGATATTCTGTTATTTTACTCTTTATATTTATCTGTTACCGGCTCTTTCTGGCGTACATTCAATACTCTCATAAAATAATTACATCATTTTACGCTCTTCCAGTGATATCCTAATTCAGATCAGTTCAAAATTTCTTCCATATGTACGTCAAAACCAAAACGAATAGTTGAAACAGTGCAAGCCATTCAAATTACAAAGTACACAATACTCAAATTAGTTATACGACAAATTATGCGAAATCAGAAAATTAAACGGCTATACAAGTTATAACTTATAACTTTTTGATAAAGCCTTATTACATAGCTTTCATATAACATTGTTTTTTTATTTTTGTAGATAGAATACACTGACAATGTTTGATTGAAAATTTTAAAACTCTCTGCAGTCTGATAAAATGTTGAATAAAAATTCGCAGATATTTACTATGTATGACATCATCAGTGTTTAAACTATAATATATAATCACATAATTTTTACAACAACGGAGAGATACATTAACTATTTGAATATATGCTTCACCTGTTAAAATTAAAGGGGCAAAAATTGTAACCATTCATACGAATTAAGTTACGCCATGACCTTGGTAGCACTTTTATTGACATAAAAGTTACGTGATTAACATATAGGAAATCCCCATGAAATTTGCAATCGATTTTTTTCGAATTATATATGTATTCACACTTAAAGCAACTACCTAAAGAAAAATACGATCAAGGACAGACGCATATAGCATATATCCCCAGTAATTCCAATAATACATATAATAAAACTTTTATACCGATTAAATAAGGTTTTCCATTGAGAACTAATCCTCACAAAAACAAATATTACAGGAGGAAATGAAATATTAAAATGATATGTATTAAATATTCATTAAACTTACGTTTACATGAATTGATTTGGAATAAATCCGTGTTAATGGTATGCGCTTTAAGCGTTACAAGAAATTTTTAGCATTTTGTTCTTCAGTATCCTTGGTTTTTTTTTCAACGATAGAATTGACTATAAAATATGAAGCAAATATCTGACAGTAACTTTCAGTTTACCGTTAATTTGTCCAGTACGAATACGTGGCAATATGTAATTAGCATCTTCTGAAGTAACTGCTTACGAACGTTGAACTTCCAAATTCGGACGACTAACTATAAGTATATCGTGCAAAGTTATCGTTCTTGAGGATGTTTAACCAGTATATCTATGCGACGAAGGGAGAAAAAATACCAGTACGCTTAATTCGTAAATAAGCTGTTACATTCTGTATTACAAACGTTATTTATAATTACTAAAATTATGAAAATAATTTTCTATAATTAACACTGGCCCGATATGTAACTACAGGTACTTCGTACGAATTAACAAATTGAACATTCCAATTACATACGCGTTTACTGTTTTCTTTTTGTGATATTAAAATTGTGTTATAGTATAATATTTCCAGTTACCATAGGTTTTCGGGGTATGTTTGTGAATGAACAAAATCTAGATTAAATACTGTTCTTAGAATAATAATGTTTAATAATCTTCCGCCCTTCTATGTTTTACAAATGTGTCATTTGTAATTAGATCATTCACTGACTACGCTCTTTAAATCATGAAAGTTTAGGCGCAATTTATGCACAACCTATGCCACCTACTCATTGTTTGTTATTGATAGTGTCATTCATTTTAATCAGTGTATGTTCAAGATTCTTAAGTTGATAGTTGAAAGAGAACATACTCCATCGTCGAAAAGTAAGTTAACGGTTCTATGATCCTTTTAGCTTTCTGTTCGTAACCGTTACATTGCTCTTCAAATACATTTGAACACTTAGGGTACATTTAGTGACATTTATAACACATCTTGTATTAAATAATACCTACGTTTTATTCTGTCAAGTATTGTAAGAAGTGGAAAACGTTTGAGTGAAGAGAGTTCGTAGTGCCGTCAAAGTCCTATATGTTGGAATTTAACGAGTATTGCCACTGGCGGAGTTGCAGCAATTTGATTTGGAGAGATTGTTTTGTTCAGCGCAATTGCTCTTGACCGCCCAAGAACTTGGCGAGTTCTCGATAGAGTTTTTAAAGTACTAAATAGCAAACTGTGAATGATTTTGATAATCAGTAAAGTCAAAAAACAGTTGCGAGGAACGAAAACAAAGTGACTCGAACGATTTTCCTTTCGAAGACGCTCGACGGAAGCTATAAACCGGACATCCCCGCTTGCTGAATTTTCGCGACGTTTTAGCAGGTAGGTTTTTCAGATTTTCTGGGCGGTGCGAGACGTTAAACCCCTTGCACTATCGGTAAACTCGCAAAAAACCATGCCTAAACCGAACGCCCGATATACGATATCTTGCGACTGACAAAGATTACCGCGCTATTATTTACTTCACGAAATGGAACTTCTGTGAAACTCAAATGAATTTGAATCAAAGTCTAAATTTAATAATCTTGCACGCGGACATACGATCTTATTCGAAATATGAATACTTTGCCCGAGATTAACACCACGAGTCAGACTCGTGATATTCAAGTTTGGCCTAAAATTTTCATCACGAGTCAGACTCGTGGAAATGGTGCAAGAGGTTAATTGGCTGCATGGAAGCGGAATCTCACCTCTGCGATTACGTGGTAGAGAAAAGTGCAACCAGATGTGCCAAAAAAATCCTAGTCCGGCCGATTGGCAGAATTTCTCGTTGTGTGCGCGATTTATACAATATTTGTTGTTTCTTGTTATCGCAAGTCAGCGACGATCGATGAGACCATCCGGATCGAAGCACAGTGGTCCCAAATCGCTAAAACGTGCGGGAAAGCCCAAAAATGAACTCTTCGTTAGGGCCGTTTTTATTATTACATTTGGTACTCAGATAGTTTGTCTACTAAGACCTGGAAGGGTAGGGTTTTATTACTTATACCTGGGACGTCGTTGCATTTTGAAAATCGCATTCATTAGTCACGCAATCGTCATGAGCGTATCTACTGTTTTGCTGGTCGCAGTATAAAATGCATAACTTTTGTGAAAGTGAATTTATTTCAATTCTGCAAAATCAATGCAGTTCATGGAATTAAGTACAACATTTATCGTGTTACGAAATGAGCACCACTTTGTCTTTCGAGTGAATTTATGTAATAAATAAACTCTTGGATATTATGTTTATATATAAATATACTATATTTGTAGATCTTTATTTCTATGTGCGTGTTTTTAAAGGTGTGTGTGTGTGGTTCGTGGAAAAGATAAAATGAAAGTCTGTCTGGTTGCTTTTGAGAGTAGAATGGAAGTGCCAATTTTCAGGAAAGTCGTGGGTGCGGAAAATTAGGAGAACTTAGTGGGGATGAGATTTGCGAGGACTAGAATCGGTCCTTAGGAAAGTCGGAATGCATGTGTGTGTGTGTGTGTCTTACATGATCAAAGTACATTTATAATAATAATACTAATAATAACACTAACAATAATAATAACTATAATAATGATGATGATGATGATGATGATAATAATAATAATAATAGTAACAATTAATATAATGAGATTGCGGTTAGGACGTAACAATTGATAAAAGAAGAATTAAAATTGTTAATAGTTATGTTTAAAAAAAAATAGTAGGAAATATGGGGTCAATCAATCTTTATGCGAGAATTTTACATATGTAGGGAAAAAGTTAAGTGCTCCACGGTGTTGTACTATGATTCTTGTTTAGGCTTATAGGCTATACTCTCAACTTACTGTACATACTTCCAAGGTTTGGGTGCTATTAGGTGCTATAAGGGTATTTTCATAATTTTTTGTACAGCGCGCTGTAGCGGTGTCCTCGCGTTCTGAGCTTACAAGTGCGTTTCACAGAGAACCATGGACGATCCAAAAAAAATACTCATGAATTTTATATGATTTGAGAGTAACTCATTATTTAATTGCAATATATTTGTTTAAACTCCTATACATAGCTCACAAAAAGGAAAAATAAATTATTTTCTTTGCAAGTATACATGTTACAGTAGCCATTCGTTTTATTTCATTAACATATATGAAAAATGTTTAAATATTTGCGATATTTATTATTTTTCTATATTATTAAACTATTGAATGATTTTCACGCGGAAAATATTATTTTGATGGATATTTGAATGTGACTCTTGGGAACTTTGAATGCGAATTTTTCTATTTATTACACTACATGTTAAACTATGGTTGTTAAATCAATTATAATCACTAATGCATATTTTTGTGACTATGTTGCATTTTAGCATCTTCCGATGTGGAACAATTTTTTCAATGCGTCGAGACTATTTGTTTGAAATTCACTGTTCACTTATGATAGAGTTTCTTGCTTATTAATGAAAAATATTTGTTGTCACATTTTTTAATTACATACTTGTTGGAGTAAACATGAGTTGCATAGTAACTTTCGCGCCGACCCAGCAGTTCTTACATATACACTACCGTGTATAAGTATTTGGACACTCAATACTGAAATGACCGATTTCACTTCTTGTTTTTTCGTTTATAATAAATGATGTGAAATATTAAGTTCATCGATACTTTTAAACCCTATATGGTTATCTGAGACAAGATCGGAAGACAAAACTATGTTAGAGCGTTTTACTTAAAGAATATTTCACGTATTTCTAACAACGAGGAAGTAGTAGTAGTAGTAGTGTACGTATCCGCCATATTAAATCCGCCATTTTGTTTTTGGAAATTCTAAATTCAGATTCGTATTCAGCGACCCAAAAAATATTAGGATATTAACTTTCGCGCCAAACGAGCAATTTTTAGATATACGTGTCCTTTTTTTTGTTTTTATAAATTTTGAGTTCAGATTCGTAATCAGCGACTCAAATTACTCTGGTATGTCAATTTTTAGCTAAATTGAAGCATGCTTTGAGGTTTTTCGCATGTTTTGGCAATTTGAAACCACTGTGCGAAGTTGTTTACCAACCGCTGACGGAGCACGACGGATTAACGAAAGCATACGTTCAAAACGAAGGCTCTCTAATTCTTTAAGGGAGTTCTAGCTGGATTCAGAACTAAAAGTTTCTTTTTTTATTAGAAATGAAAATAAATGCGTAAGAATTAATGCAGGGGCTAACTTCACAGAGGTCATTTCATTCACTTTTTAGACATTAAAAAACATATGTATTATTATAAAAATATAATATATCTCATATTATTATAAAAACTCTTTCTCTTCCAATACGAGGTTAAAGCAATGCAAAGCAGTAATTATTATGCCTATCTGTACAAAGCAATTTACAAGAAAATAGCTGCAAATTAGATAAAATTATAATGGAGGAAACAATCGGCCCATTACGACGATGCTGAATATAAATATATACTTTAAGAATGTATGACACACGTATAACATTATGATGTACGTATCATGTGTCTAACAGAAACATCGAAATTGAGACGAGCGGCGTTTCTTTATATACTGCATAAAGCGCAAACTGCTATTGCCCCTCTGGGCTTTAAATCGTTATTTACTATAGAATCGAGGCTAACCACCACGAGCCTAGGTGCAAGTTGTTTTATAATATTTCAAGCAATACCTTCGTGTGTCCTTCGTTTGTCGACATGGAATAACGATTTAAATGTTGTGATAGAAAAAATATATTTCACGAGCAGTAACAACGTACTTTTGTTTTTAGACATAAGAGAAGTAACGGCATCTTTAAGAAGTACCTGCCTTATCTTCACAAAGGAAACTTATCCAAAGTTTCAGAATTGAATTCTTCATCATAATTTAGAAAGAAACTCTATGTACTCCATTTAAAGAAAAAAATAAGATGATCTTTATGTCTCGATAAAACAGTAAAACAGTATAAAACCTATATCACTGTTAAATGGCCTCATCGTAACCGTGTAATTTTTGTCCGAAGCATTTTTTCATACAGTACATATTTTATGAATCATTTACAATCGTCACGTTCCGAAACTCATCCTGTATAATTATATACGTAGTTATAAAACATTGATAAAAGAAGCCTAGAGGACATCCTCTCTCGTTGTTCCACTTGAATTAACCTGTCAGCCGGGGAATTAACTTTCGGTCAACTCGTTCCACAATTGGGAGTTTTTGCTTTGCAGTAAGAAGTAATATTGTATCACTTAAAATACCACATTAGTACTTAATGGATAAGAGAAACATAATATGTAATGCGTTCAACATATTACGTTTAAAAATATGAAGACGAAAAAAAAATCGTCAGGCTCATTGGTGTTGTCTTTCTGATACAGTGGAACCTCGATTCGCTTGCACTTCTCTTCTATTTACCCCTCTTGTGGTACTAAACTCCTACTTCTCTCTATTTTCCCTCGAAGCGACTCAGTACGCATACTTTGTTGCGCACACTCAGGGCATCATACAGTGCGCATGTTCAAGATGGATGACGATACCGTAGCATTATGTTAGGTTAAGTTAATATTTATTCAATCCTTTTTAAACTAACTTTAAGTTTTACAATACATCATATCTCCGATAAACAAAAAGTTTCGGCTAATTTGTAGAAAAAAATGAGTTATGAAGTCTTTTTCAAAACCTTTTCGCTTTTCGTGCCAGCTAGGTTATGTTTTACCGCCATCTTATTTACCCCTTCTACCCGTATTAACAAAGATGAGCACATACGGCTGTCTCGTTCTGACCAAGAAGTAGAAGGGGAAAAAAGTTTAGTGACATACCTCGATTCAATTGTCCAATTTTTAGAACTGTGCCCCCGAGGTGTCAATCGATTCGAGGTTCCACTGTATGACGAAATTTTTCGTCATGCCCGATTAACAAGTCAACAATAACGAGAATTTCCAACCATGCAATAAATTTCTTCCTCTTTCGTAGCAATTCATGAATTTTACGATTTCTTGTCTCTCGCGATTCTACTGTCACCCTTCCTTTTGAATGGACTGACATTTGAAAGGTGAATCTCTTCTTTCGTCGTGGTATGCACACGCGGAGAGCCGTATATAAGTAGCATAATCCATCGGTGGTAACGACGACAGGTGAAAGTCTCAGCTGTCTTTATTGTTGCCTGCAGCAATACCGATACAGCCATGATAGTCACATTAGAGATATGCTTACGCCTTTGATGTTATATTCGGCTCCCTTGTTGTCTATCTCTTTCTCTCATTAAGCGCCGTTTGTTAGACTCCTACCTGGACGATTGTTCATATCCCTTACCTTTGTGAACTTGGTGGTTTCGAAAGAGCGTGACTGGAGTACTACTTACAATTAGAGACAATTTCTAACATCCCAATTGTAATCCGCCTATTTCTATGATTACGTTAATAACGTAAAATGTGTCATGGAATTGCAACAATATACTTCGAGGTAATACATCGAAAGTAACGTTGAACGATATTTTTGTAGAACGAAGGCAATGTTTTTAAAACGATCAGATGAAAATACAAAGCTCTGGGTCTACGTCAAACAAAAATTGGATTTTACTTTGCAGCAAAAAGTTTGCTTTTGATTTTCATTTTTATAATTCCGTAACTCGTCTACTTTCTTGGCCTATCTGTACTCCCAATTTGTTTTAGAAAACTATTTAATAACAAATATTTTTTCCTCGTATTTTTCAACGAGACTTTTTATAATTTTCTAGAGATGGTTCCCTTCGATCGGTCAAAGAAACCACAAAGAAATATGAGAATAATCAAAGTGCGATCGAGTGGTTTCGCGATTAGTGTAAAATTGAGGGCGAACAATAGGATGGGAGTACTTTTATTATCTGAGGATAAGGGACGTACGTGGGGTAACGGCATGGAACATTCAGGAAGGAATAAAACTGTTGAAATTATTTCGTTTAAAATAAGGTTAATTTACGGGCACAAGATAAGGAGTAGGAGAGATAGAGAAAGGAACAAAGGTAAGCGGGTCTTTTGAATTGGATGGGTGAAGTAGTTTAGAGGCGAGTGGAAGCTACGATGATGATTGGGAGTCACCCCAATTTCGGGTTTTTGAAGTTTAATAAACTGAACTTTACACAATACTATAACAAAACGTAACGGAATAGATGTGTTTGACTTGAATATGGTTACCGAAGATGATTCTATTTCCATTTTTGGAAGAGTCCTCCGTGGAGGAATATCGCCCTCCACCGTACGGTTACGCCCCCAAGGATATGGCTCGTGCGCCACTGGGTATCACGCCGTGTTTCTACACCTGGAATATTTTATTAATATTTTCCGGATCGCACAAGTAATCTAGCAGGATATCGCTGACCGCTCCTTGAACCGACGGAGGGGACAGCGGTCTTGGTCAATAGGGAATATGCATGTATTTTTTTATATTTTTAATTCACTTTTTACATCGTTATAACATAGTAAAAAATATAAATACTGTTACAAATGCCCACATTTTTTTTTAAATAATATTTAAAACATTGCTTAAATTTGAACTGTTTGAACGCCGCCATTTTTCGCGGGCTTTGAATGACGTCACAAGCCACGTCCAGTGTTTGTTTACTATGAGATTAACAGTTACTTTTGGTTATTTTATACAAATTTTTAGTTTTAATAGCTATTCAGACCATGAAGAAAGCTAAAAAACCGTTTTATAGATATTGTCTTGTACCAATGTGCAAGAAGACTATTATAAGTACACCCGATAAAATGTTTTTTCCTGTTCCAAAAGATACGAAAACACGAAAACATCTAAATTGATATCTACTTCTCTATCAAATAGTTGTTTTTTTTTTCAAAATTTACAAAAGATCAATTTGATTTGAGTTAATGTTAATAACATTACGTATAATTACTTATAAATTATTATAACAGGAGCAGCAGCTTTAATGTCCGAAGATTATTTATAGGTTATGTTTAAGTAAGTACTGCTGGGTGCATTTATGAATAAAAACCTATATAATAAATTATGATATATCATGTATTATAACAATGAAAAAAAATTGTACTCCTTTGATCTCAGCGGACGTAAAATGTGGATTTGATGCAAAATATGCTGTCATTATGAATGCATCTATTTTTGGTAGATTTTTCCGATTGTGCTTTGACAAAACCGCTTTCAGTCATCGTCCTAGATGATTTAACGCTACCAGAAATTGCACTAGCTAATGGAAAACACTACAGAAACACAAATAAAAGCAATTTTTCTTTGCAACACAATATAAACAGCAACGCCGATAAATCCGAAAACGTGGTATGTGACGTCACGTTTCGATGCGACTAAATAAGGAACTAATTCGGGGGAAAAAAATCAATTAAATTTAAACCAAATGCATATTCCCTATTATGGACGTGTCTGGAGAGGGTGGTGAGACCGGTGGCTCGTCGCCGCAAGCGAAGCTTTATAATGAGGCAATGAGCTATTGAAGCACAGAGGAGTGAGGATCAAAATATTGCGTTTTGGACATCTCACTCCTCTTGCCTACGAAGGTCCTTAGTGCGCACTTGTGTGCAGGGTATTATAGTAGTTCTCAAAAATAACCTTCACGATCGCACCATAAGTCCATTGGCTCTACGGAATAGACTTCTGTTTGCCAGGGAAACGCTAGGCGATTTCGAAGGACCATTAGGACTTTTTCCTTACTGAAGGACGATAGCTGACGGTCGACGGGCTTCTTCTCCCGTCCACCAAGTAGAATATGGTTCCCGGATATGCAGAGTCACTTATTAACATAAAATATCCGCGAGACAATGGAGCGCCTGCGCTCGACTCTCAAAAACATTACTAATCATTCAAGGGTAGTCACATTATTCATGTAGGAAATGCAGGGCAAGCATAGATAAAAATTTATAAAATATATTTAATTAGCAACCTATCTCACTATTACACATCTCTCTCACTCACTCAATCATCCCTCTCTCTTTCATTCTTGCTCTTCTCTTCTAGAACGCATGCATTCCTACCGATATTCATACGTTTTGAACGTGGAAAGTGTTAATAAATTGTCAACAGTTATGTGATTTTGAATTTCGTACAGATTTTGTATGATTTTTGAATGTGTATATTAAACAAATCGTACATTATGTATTAAATTAATTCCGACGATCTACATACTACGTATGTACTACAAAATTTAATTGCGGAAATACAAAGTATGAAGTATACTTACCATCAAATTACGCTTAAGCATCTATCCGTAGCTATTTAAAATTTTCACAATGTAAAATATGTTTATAAATTCCTCTAAACTCTCATATATAAAATAATCTTTCAAAGTATACGAGTTGAGTACATTGACAGAGTTTAAAGATCACATTCATAGATACTTTGCTGACAGCGTTCAAGAATGTTAATTAATTCTAAAGGATTGTAAAGTATGATTCATCACAGTATCACAGTACATTTATTTTTTACCATTTCAATGATTTCAATACACGGATCTGTATTTTTCTTTGTTTTCTCGAAAATTTTTAAATATTTTTCATTCGTACAAGTTCTTTGACCTTCTTAAAGTGTACACAATTCGTGAATATGAGATGATACTATTGCTGTAACGGCTCCATATAATGTTTTGCGTTCCAAATTATCGTGTCGATAACAGTTTACTTCAAAAATCCATGCAAAGCATATATTAGATTGTTGACGTTGCCTGCGTAGAGCCGAAATATCGTTTGTCGATGCCATTCTTCATATATGCGAGATCGAAGCAGTTTTGCGAACAACGTAGGTTGGTAACAGTTAAACAGTTCTTGATAATTGCTAAAGTTCGATACTAGATGTTTTCGCAACACGTTCTGATTGCCGCTTGTTGCACGTTAATGGCTGCCCCAATAAAAGCTTCTCGTTCATCCGGCTCGATGTGCCAAGAATTGTGATTATTATTATTATTATTAACGGGAATTAACCCTTTGGTATAAAAGTTTGGTACAATTTGTTAACAAATTTATATGTAATATTGATATATCACATTATATGTAATGCGATATTGATTCTGAGCAGGAATGTTTCTCGTCCATTACGTAGAGGGTCGCGGTTCCGTCTCTCCAGGCGTTCGCAAGTTAACAACGTAACTGATTTAATTTTCTTGCTTATTTTATTAAATAAGATCAAGAGATGCTTATGCGATAATTGATAAAAAGGACTCGTTGTCGCCTTCTGTCGTCTTCGGCTGTCTTTACATTGACATGCGGAATGACAAATCAAAGAAGAGCGATAATGCCTGAGAATACTGCATTGCGTTAATCTTTTGGGCATATACTTACTTAATATGTTAACTGTATTATGTATTTTTCTTCTTCTGTTAAAATATACAAAAGTGTAAGAGGTACGCATCATTGAAAAATGCAATCGTTGAAGAACATGTCGTGATGGGTAACATAATTCCGGCCATTGTTGTAGATTCTACGCGAAAAAGGAGATCTGATTTTCTCCTTAATATGAATGTGGGTACAGTTCGTAACAAAATAATGTTATATTTCATTGTTTAAAAAATGGCGACACTTTAAACTTGAAATTGACGGTTTTGGTTTAATTTTTCAGCTTTGATATAATGAGAAAAAATAGAAAAAAATTAAGATAACTTGAAGATTTTGGTACCGTGTATAGCCTCAAGTCTTGCGAAGCACTTAATCAAATTTCAAGTCGATCAGAGATTTGAGGCTGTTAATTAACTATTACAGATTATTTTTCAAATAATTTTTACATTTTCTGTTTCTATGGACATTCTACTATCGATTTCCAATAAAATTTTATACATCTGGACTATTACGAAAATTGACTTTTGTCTAGCTAGATCGACCGAATTACACACTGTACAGCACATTGAAATTTCAATAATTAGGAGTAATAATTAATTAGGCCAGCTTTCTCTGGCTCTCGTTGAACCAGTTACCTGATCACCCTTTTCCTTACGAGTGACTGATTGGCGATAGCAATTATAACTTTTTTTAGTCGGAACCGTTACCGGTCTGTCAGTAAGAAATTTTCTCTGTATGTCAAGTTTCTGATAGATTTCTTCCTTAAAGATGTTATAAAGTACCGTGCGGCTCCACAGCCGTGTCACCTAGGAGGTAAGCCTGTTTTGGCAGAGCCTGATTCGCCAGGCGTCAAGCGTCATGCCTCTTGTCACATGTACACGAAGGCACTTGACGTTCTACCTCGCGATTCGTTAAAAGAGCTACACAAACAAATCGAACTAAAAGACGAAAAGAGAGAACGCTGCAGATCGAAGCAAGGGAGACAACGCGATTTGGGTGGCGACAGTGAGGACATCGGCGTAGGCACCAGATTTCTAACATCTCTATAGTGAAAACAGAATAAACTCCGGCAGAATTACCCCCACCACATGGGGAGATTCTCCTTGATGAAACGAAGCGCGTGATGAGACAACAATGTAATACAATGTCTCGCTCCTCCAGACAAACTAATAAGAATATTTGAATGCTACGACTTTGTCGGGTGCTTCCTTTAAGAGGCTGAGCGAGTGGACTCCAAGAAACAAAATGGTACGAATAGGCGGTTGAAAACGAGAAGCTCCGCCGCCC
Source organism: Cerceris rybyensis (assembly GCA_910591515.1). Classification (NCBI taxonomy): domain Eukaryota; kingdom Metazoa; phylum Arthropoda; class Insecta; order Hymenoptera; family Crabronidae; genus Cerceris; species Cerceris rybyensis. Next base: position 23,613,361 of record OU342790.1, read on the forward strand.
AGGTGACACGGCTGTGGAGCCGCACGGTACATTGGAGTCAGTCGTTAGTTTCGAAATCCGCATTCGCGAGCTGTGAGGAGATTCAGAATAAAAGTGTTTGGTTAAGAATACGATTGCTATTTATTGCATGGGGTAATGTTTGTTTGGGAAGGTGTTACATAAAATGGAACTGAACGAACGAAATGTATAAAACATAAACTTAAAATGCTATAACAGATTATAATTAATTTCTCACAAATATTTATTATACGTTGGAAGTATCTATCATACAATATTTTGTAACCATAGTAAATTAAAATTATTGTTCTTTTTGAACGACTGAAAATATAAAAAATCATGACTTACGTTTCATTATAAATATAAATATTTTTCGTATACAATGTAATATGAGAATCGCATAGTTTAAAATTGATTAAAAGAATAATTGTTATCTTAATATTGTATGATAATAATTATTATCGTCTGATTTGCGTATGCTCGTTCGTTTCGCGGCTTTGCCCCTGCGCGGAATGTACGTAGGTGGTATATATTTAGCGGGGGCGTCTTGTCTACCTTGTATATTCCGCGATACGTTCAAATCGTGGAAGTTCTATCTTGATCCCCTGGCACGTATAAATATATAATGGGGAATGTAGACTGATTCATTCTATATGTATAGTTTATTCTTACATTGTGAACGACTATTTTTAATTCATTCTTGCATTATACTATTAGGTTGTTCGGAAAGTAATTTCGTTTCTTCCTGACGGAGGACATAATTATATTTTTTCACAATTAACTTCACACTTAATTCGCATTGCTATTATATATTTTGATAGTTGATATAGCAACGCATGTTTGTGAAAAAATTTGTTTGATTCCACACAATAGTTTTTCTTTGGTGCTCTATTAAAGATGGAAAGTCGAAAGCAGCATTTTCGCCATATTTGACTTTTTTACTATGGAAACGGTAAAAATGCTGTTCAAGCAAGAAAAAAATTATTCGATTTTTATGGGGAAGACGCATTAACATAACGCCAGTGCCAAAACTGGATTGCAAAATTTTTTGAACGGCAAAACCTTTACTTCGAATAGGACGTCAAAAAAGACTTCGATTGTTTTGCCAGCAAAGATCAAAACTTTTATGAACGTCGAATCATACTACTGCCAGAAAGATGACAAAAGGTATTAGAACAAAATGGAGAATATATCATTCAGTGACATATTTATGAACTACAAGAAAATCGTCTTTCATTCTCACCGAAAAAAACGAAATTACTTTCCGAACAACCCAATACTAATCGCCAAACCCTTCTCCCGTTTACTCATAAAAAGTGTTACAAGTTAAATTCCGAGAAAATTTTCGTCTTGTATCGCTTAAATAGAATTTTTGCAAACATTATCGAGAAGGTATTTAGTAATAATAAACATTTTTAATCACAACTAATTCGTCATGATAACTTTTAAAGGTTAACATAACTTTCTGTAAAAATATCAATCAGCACCTCAAATAATAGAAGCATTTGTATTTACTACGAAATATTCAAATGGAATTTTTTACAGCTACGATTCATTGATGTAACAGTAGATACCGTCTACTCTTTCCTTGCCGAACATAGAGAAGAGATAAAAGGGAACCGTGTTGAACTGACTCACCAAGTTTTTGGCATACTTTCAGACGGGCCATATGAGAACGTCGACTGGAAGCTACTATATCAAACCAGTCGAGCAGTGGAAGGGAAATGACAAGGAATCTCTAGAATCTTCCCTGCAACATGCCATTCAGAGAGCGCCAACACGGATGTCAAATTCCAATCGTTCGACCGATACCGAGGGTGAATCGTCTGCCCGAAACTGTGGCGTCATTGGTAAGATACTTTTTGCACTTTTTTACCTGTATCTACTTATGATAATATCAGCCAATGGATTTCATGCGGCGATCAAAATATAATATATGTTTAAAGTATAAAACGTCCGTTGTTTGACAATGGCAAATGGCTCCACGATCAGACGACGTGTGGAACGATGTTAAACACTTACAAATCTCTAATTATATTTGTTTTTTGTTGTCCGTTACGTAAAACATTATTGACAGTGAAATTGTGATTAAAAATAACTTTTAGGGTTTGCTCTTAACGTTCAGAAATAATTATTTCAAGTAAGTACAAAACGCATATGATTATGCCAATATACGCTGACGACAACTGTAAATGTTTAATTAATTCGAAAGTACAGTATCAAGAGTATAGGCTCACTTATAGTAGGCTATCACGTAGTATTCATAATCATTAATTTACAGAATCTTGTGAAAATGTCGTCTCACGTAATGGGGGAGCGATTTTGAAATTTTAAACTGTAGAAAATTATGATCATTAATCAAGAACTATTAAACACGTTCTTTAATAACAGTATTCATCGAGAAAGTTTCTCAGTCTTTTGTAAAAAAAAGTATCTTAAATATCATTCACGTGACGAAAAAAAATTTGTCTTGTCTGTCGCATTCTGCAATACGAATTGTCTATTTTCCGTATGATACATATGTATTTGACTAGAGAGGATAGTTTTAACAATAAGTTTAGTAACAGAAGAGAATGCATGTACACACCTGTTGTTGTCGCATACATCGGAACAACTCCAGTTGCACAGAAGAATGTATTCGAAAACGTCTGTCCACCACGTGAGGTCCTACGCCGAAAACCTATTAATAATGCATGTGCTTGAGGTATACATATTGGGCCGATGCACAAGTGTATATATTGGGAACGTGTACTACAAATACGCGGTTATTCGATACATATCGTTTTATTCATGACTGTTCCTTAAACTGTCACCGTATCGCCCGTGAAGGCATTCGGTATAATGCTACATTTGCGAATAATAAATTGACGGGAACCAGGCTTACGTGCAGTTAGGTTCAGGACCGGTTTCGTAAGCTCGATTAACATTCCGTTATTAAAGTATTACATTGTCGAGAGCTTGGATCACATAGTCGCATTAATTATTTTGTCAAACTACTTGTCACACCAGTTCTTCCTACCTAACAACAAATTTTTGAAGTTGACATTGTCTCCAGTTTATGGTCCGATCGTTTTTGCCGATCGTCGTTTATCTAGAATTTCAAATAATAATTTCATAAAATAAAATCGTTGACTTGTTTACTAATATAGAGAAAAAGGGTATCTATGTTATTAAATAATTTATATTCTTACAAAAACGTTTCGGAAAAGTACAGTGTTTGAAAGAATGGTTACGAAAAAATCAATGGAATTTATGACTTTCTCACATTTCTTTCTGTTAACACGATTGAGTTACTTTCAAAACATTTGCATGAACGTGGTGCTGCAAACTTTGAATGAATAAAACTTTGTACTACGTTCAATATGATTTACTAAAATTCAATAAATAGATCTGTACGCGAAAGTAGATTCCTAAAGATGACTATGTAAATATACTTTCGTCTATGTACTTTCTACTTATTATTAATTTATTAAATTGTTTTTATACACAGATAATGTGGATGATAAGTTAATGAGCATTATTTGCTTATAGAAGTCGATATCATTTAGGAATCGCAGTTTAATTATTATACAAACTTCATTTATTTATTGAATTCATCACTGAAATCCACATCTGTCCTGGTGTTTTATACGATTTAGACAGTTTTCGATCTCATTGAAATTCTCGCCAAAAGTGCAAATTCCATTCCATTTAGCAAAAAATTAGTATTCTGATGTTTTTTGAATCGCTGATAACGAATCCGGACTCTAAATTTCCAGAAACAAAATGACGGATTCAATATGGCGCTTCTTCGCCATAAATACCATACCCACTAGAATCACTCCTTTTCTCACCGTGACTTATAATAACCTTGCCAAAAAGAGCAAGAAACGTTCGCTCACCGCTCGTACTGGTATTACTTTCGGAAGTAAGTGACTGTTCCTCTGCTTCTTTCCCTATTTCAGGGGCTCTTCTGTCATATTTATATAAATACATAAATAGTCAATTTATTCAATAAATAGTTGTGTATATATGTATATATTGTGGGATCGGAGCGGAGACACCCTCCTATAAAAGAACTTAGGAGAAAAGGACGTGAAAAGGAATTGTCAGCAGGGAGAGGTCGCTGGCGCAGTGGTTCCGCGCCGACCCAGGCGATCGTCGACGTTAAGCTACTCTGGCCGAGTTGCTGCCTTGGATGGGTTGCCGCGCGCCTCTCGTTTCTTTTTCACGATCCTACAATATATACGTCTCCGATAAATAAATATATCATTTTTGACGGATTTGACTTGCAGGTTGGAACTGCGTCCGAGTTTTGTGTGAAATCAAGGTTTCAAGGAACTTCTGATACTGAGGAAAGCACTGATGCCCCCTCTGAAGGGGGCCATACTTTATATCTTTGCGCAGAGTTCCCACTGTTTCCTTCCTCGAAGAAACTAACCTTCCCCCTGAAATCCCAAACCCCTCTCCACCTCAGAAAGCTGAAGCTCCAGCCTCCAAAGCTATATGGTTTTCCAATAATCGACAAATACAACATTCCGTTGCGAAACAAACCTTAGATGCCTTCCTTTCATACATGAACTCACTACACCCCAACATCACACTCATACTAATAGGTATCTTCAGGCTTCCTCCTACCACCACCTATTCCGATAATGCCCTGCTATTTTATTACTGGTTAACAGAACAATCGCAATTGCAGAACCTACTGCAGTCGAGCAGGAGTTTCAGCATGTCGAAACTCCCTCACTAACCCCTTGAACTATATTCACGAGTCGGACTTGTGATGAAAATTTTAGGCCAAACTTGAATATCACGAGTCTGACTCGTGGTCTTAATTTCGGGCCAAGTATTAATATTTCGAATGAGATAGTGTGTTTCCATTCAGGATTATTAATTTTAGACTTTGATTCAAATTCATATGAGTTTCACAAATGTTCCATTGCGTGAAGTAAATACTGGCGCGATAATCTTTGTTAGTCACAAGATATCCTATATCGGGCGTTCAGTTTAGGCATGGATTCTTGCGAGTTTGCCGGTAGTGCAAGGGGTTAAGAATGGTTGCAATTCACAACAGATTAAACGTATAATCCTAAAATCAACTAACAAAACTGAATCCTGTCAATCCATGAAACATTCTCCCACTTCAACATCCTTGGCATTCCTTCCTTACATAAATAAGGTTAATTGTTCAGCTGTTCAATTAAAAATGTTTGGACGTTGCACCGATCAGCAATACTTCGTAAAGGTATAAGTTAGGGCCCCTCTGATACTTTTCTCATTGTTAGTATTAGAGTTTCCTTGAAGCCCCGTTGAAGCTAGCTGCAATGCTGGCGAAACGTTCGTTTGTCTCAAAACTCGAACGCGGCTCCAACCCGGAAGCCAAATCTATAAAAAATCATTCCGACTGCGAAAGCCTCAAACGAACTAAATAAGTAATACAATAGATCAATGAAGAGATAAAATAATCTTGACTACTATTAGACTATCTTCTAGGTTGTTTTGCTACGCTCACCAATGCTTTATCTCTCCTTTTTTTTCTCATTTTTATATTTCCTACAGCACAGCTCTTGCAAAATTCCTGAAGGACTCACTATTTTCAGTTTTTCCTCCTAGGCGTTCCACCAGGTTGTCTGGGCTAAAGTCGCTAATTTCTTGAAGTAGCCTCTCTCTATTCCGTGTCCATTTTGCGCAGCGTATTCTCTGCGTCGTCGTGTATGTAACTGCAGAACCAACACTCCCCACTTTCCTTCCTCCTGATCTTATGCAAATACGGAATAAAGTTACCATGCTGTGCAAAAATTTGGGTGATATAAAAGTCCAGAAATTTGAATCCTCAGGTTAGTCATACCTGAATCTCCGGGATAAATCTCCTGGTCCATAGCCCATACTTTTTTCTTCCTAGCAATCTTCCTCTTTCTTGCATGGTTAGATGCACCAGAGAAATGCCAGTAAGAACACATAAGGCATCATACGGATCGGATAGTTTTATCAGTGCGAATTTCTGCACTGCTTTCATCTTCCTTAATGTGACGGGCAAATCTAGTGTTTTCCTCCAGAATTTGCGCTGCATATATCATCATCGAATCCGCTACACTGTGTTACAACAGCATCGCCTGACACCTGCAGTCTGTGACATTCGGCATAATCCTGACTAAAGTTCCTGTCACTGCCCTCGTTTTCTTGCAGACGTGATCTGTATGCACAGGGAATATTCTATTTCTCTGGAAGATTACTCCCAAGTATTTAACCATGTCTTTGGTACTCATGCTCGCACCTCCTATTTTCTTGTGCTTTACAGCCTCTCCAATTTGTTCATTGTGCGCCAGTTCTTTACTTAAATATATGCCGATTCCGCTCTCTCCTTTAGATCTATTATCTGCTTAGCACAGATAACGAAGGCTAGATACAATTTCTCGGTCTGCGAGGTAATTGTTTAGTACCGCTCTTATAAGGGAACATCCCGAGGTGCCACACACCGATTTTGATGAAATTTTAGTATGATGTAGTACTCGTTAGAATATTCGACACGTATTCTTTTTTATCGGCAATCGTCGACGTTAAAGGGGTGAAAACCACCCCCAAAGTTAGGGCCCTAAAGTATATTTCGTCGATTATCACAGAAACTATGAGAGATAGAGCATTTGCGTAAATTGACTAAATTTGCGTCTATTAATAATCAATAGAATGGTAAAAATTATTTTGCAAAATCTCAAGTTGTTTAAACAATGTATGAAAAATTCGAATTTTTTTGTTAGTTTTCCCCCCTTAATGCCAATGAATTTTCTTGAGTTTTTGTTTATAGAAACTATATGTCCTTTACAAAAATACAGATAAATCGGAATTTTTATTTTTTCACCAGAAAAGAAGTTATTAAGCTTGAAATTGTACCGGTCGACGCGCGAAATAGAGTGTCTACAAGAGTCGTTCCTCGTCCTAAGCCATTTACACCGTAACCGAATTTGTTAAGTGGACTGGTCGAGATTTAATTAGTAACCTTCAACGAAAGATACAAATCGAGAACTTCTCAAAAATTAATTTTACCCTTCATAACGGTTCTTATTATTAGTCCGCGAGCAGATCGAGCTTGTCCGTATCGTTCAGATTTGGGAATATCCAGCAATAAACCCCGTCATAAACCGCCCGTCACAAGGGAATACAAACGTTTAAGGATTGAAAACAACAATTACCTGCGATTGACCTTACAATTATTTCACTGCGACAATTAATGCGGACAAATACATAAAGAATGTACACAGATTGTTCTGTTTCGTTGAACAATTCGGTCTATATTTTGTTAACAATAAGCGTAAATGTGGCGGAGTACAACGTAAACAATCATGGAGAACCATAATTTTCTTATCGTCCAAAATTGTACATGAAGTCAGCTTTTAATATAATACATTTTCGATTTTAGTAGGTTGCAATTTTTTATAGACTGTGCCCAAATACATAGGATAAAACGTTTAGTAAGGTACAGTCGCCAAATTTCATCCCCGTCCGTTTCTTCTTTTCTAACTAGCGCCATTTAGTTTTCACAGGCTGAATCTTAAGTTAGTGACCTCAGTCGGCCATTGTAAACAATTCGCGGTGAAGTGTCGCTTCCGTGACAAGATATTTAAAAAAAGGAAAAATTGTTCAAGGTGAGGTTTTGATTATTATATTGCCGGAATGCTTTAACTATTAATAGACTTGACTTACTGAAATGATTTTTTGGACAAAGTAAATTGTTATTGCATAGATTCAAATTGGTACGAAAACATTAAGGTTTTGACATGTGTTTCTTCTTGAATGGATGTTATTCATGGAATGGATGTCATGTGTGCCTAATATCGTCCAGGGGATGACGTTATTTGTGCAATTTGCTGGGAGAATTGAAATTTCTTAAACTATACCAATGATTAATGACTGATTAGATGCAATAATTATAATGATTACATTATTGTTAAATTGTTAAAAATGTAATTTAAGTTCACGTGATTATTGTGATCTCAATATCGTCTCCGGGACGTAATTAGGCGCCCAAAAATATATTCCTAGAATTTCCACTTTATTGTAAAATCTATTCTTGTAGAAATAGTAACAAAGATAACGAGTTGTTGATTATTCTAAACAATAACGACGTGTTCTCCCTAATCTTTGACGTGTCGTTTATTATTTTTTTCTTAATATTTTTGTTCTATAACTTTTTTTAAAAAGGGGGCGATATTTGGCGACTCTACCTTATTATGAGGTCCCGTTTGAAAGAGTGAAGTTTCTCCCATTGTTAAAATTAGCATGTTTTCTTGCACATGGAATTTAAGGAAAACATCGCATAAAATTTGAGAGCTCTGAAGTGTCGATTCTCTTTAATTATTGGCCGAGCAATCCATAATCAAAATATTATTGAAATATTCGAAAACTACCGCACAAGACAACAACAAATATCTAGTAAGATCTTTTTTGAGAAATAAAGGATCGCTTTCTTTAAACCGTTTCTTTACAACGGCACGGCATTTATCGACGATGGTCGTGACCTAATCTTATTTCGACGTGATGGGCGCAACTGCGATGGGATTCGAGCGATGGAGAGGTCGAGAAAAAACATTCAGACTCCTCGTTGTGTAGTTACGACCACCTGTACGAAACAGGTTCAGGCATTTACTGGTCCCCTCCGGCAAATTCTGAAGTACCATCGAGACAGCTTGGCGACGCGCGACGCTTATATTCTCCGGATGGAACGCGACAGCTAACGTATTCCGAATTTCTGTCCGTACGTTCGACACACGTCCCACGCAAGATAAACGCCGATCGTGTCATACCTTCGACGGTGCACGTTTGCGCACTAAGAATCATCACTTTATGTATCTAACTTGCATGAGATTACGACGGAGAGACGTCTCGTGAAACGAAAACAACGAATTGCTGTAATAAACCTGTCACGTCGTTGCCTCGTTAATCGTAACGTAGGTATTCATTGCAATCGACACTGAAAATCAAGAAAGTTTTTAAAAATGTTCTATGTCATGTATACGCAACTGTGTTAGTGAAAAACTTGATAGGTATATCCAATAGCCAATATTAAAATTGTTACTATAATTAATCTACATTGCTATTATAATTCGAGTGTTAAATAGTATAACTTCAATTAAGAATGCATCGATATAACATCGATTAACATCTATTATCTATTCACTAATCGTTTTTATATCTGTTATACATTAAATAAAGGAAGAAAAAGGTCAAAGAGAGTACTGTTTCTCAAACTTAAATTTCAATATCCAGATAAAGAAATAACGAAACAGACACTCCGAAAGAAAAGCGGAAAATATAGATTAAAAGTCACTACTTCGTTTCATATCTTAAAAAATCTCCTTGTGAATTTCCATTCATTCAAATCTTTCCGTATGTGCAGCAGAAAATATGACCTCCTGTTAAGATGTAGTGCACGTGCAATAAGGGTAATTCGTGTGCTTCTTTCCTCTGCGTGGCTGTTTCTGGAGGCTGGCTTACTTATCGGAACTTCCCGGAATGACAATTGAAACATTAACCCCTCGCCGTACAATAACGAGTGCCACTCGTGACGCGATAAATGGAATAGTCAGTTTTGAAGTGCTCCAAAAATTATTTGATTACAAATATCAGTGTGTCCTGATAAGATAAGATAAATTCTACACTACTCAATATTACGTTAAGTCATTTACTATATCCGAAATTAGGGGTTAGATTGTTATTTTAGTAATTAATTCAGAGTTATTGCACATTTAATCACAAAAGAAATGGTACGGTAAGGGGTTAATTTGCAAGAAAACAGTTCAGGTCTGACTCACGGTTCCTCTCACTGTCAGACATTCTGTCTACACAACAAAACGAATGCGGTGACCTAATAAACAAATTAGCTTAATGAGCAAATCTTTCACGTATTTTACGTCTCGATTTCTTTCCCCGATCCAATGGTGTAGAACAACGCCAGGTAGGTAGGGACAAACTATTTTCATATACCCTGTGTGTATGGGTTATTGCATATTTATGTATCACGACCTACTAGGCGGTGTTCTACAACTTCGGAAAATGGAAATTTGTGGAAGAAACCAGGCGAAAAATCTGGTAAAGGGGTAAAAATTAAGGTCAAACCATAAGAAAGAAAAACACGCAAATTATCCTTATTGGTCGATGTTCCACCTGACCAGTTTAAAACAAATGCGCGCCGTCAAGTTTGCGGGACTCTGAAAGTCAACGGGAATCGAAAGAAACGTTTCTCAAAAACATATTCTACGACATTGTGTTACTCGAAGCACCCGTGTATCGCATGCATTACACATTTATTCCATATTCTTCTTCATGGATTCCATACTTGCATTATTCTCTTTGATTAACAATATATATATATTTATAAAATTGCAAGCCTGATACATAATGGAAAGCAGAACAAAGGAAGTACACATATAGATGCGCCTTTAACGGAAGAATGATAAACTTTTAAATTAATTTGCTTATTGCAAATAAGGTGTTCGGAGCTTGCAAAGAACCTGAAGAGGAAAGTAAAAGGGAGCTTCAACAAAAACCATCTTTAGAAATAGATGGCGTGGTAAATTTCAAAGTTCTTTTTGTGCGAAGGCATACGTACTCTTCGAAGATGGGCCTTTAGAGACGAACCTCCATGCAACATGGTAAGAACGATTGAAATCCAAAGGAAGGGGTGCGGCAATGTGCGTGGGCGATGATTCGAGACAACTTTAATATTTCCTAATAATCAAGAACGAATCTAATTTGAACTACTCCTCGTTTTTTACCGGTATTGCTCCGTCATAATTACTTCGTGGTTCTTTATATAAATAATTCAAAAGATGGACAGAGGATACATTTATTTTACTGCGTATTCTTTCTACGAATCTAACATAACCTATACCTATTGCATAGAATATTTGAGCCGTTTATTTTGAAAGTGGCCTAACTCCACTTGTTAATTTTTTTCCGGTTGCCATGGTTACATGTACAACTTTATGTTATTTATCAGTAAAGCATTTCAGGTTGCTTATATTCCGAGCAAATACGATAATGCTTGACACATAAGTTTTCAGAGTTAGTTCAGTGATTGAACCGTGTAGTTTGAAAGTGGCCTAACTCCATTTATACTTAAATCAAGATTTAAATTTTGTTAGTCTATCAAGTTATCAAATTTGGGTATTCACAATCTTCATAACGATAATGTTTACATGTACGTTTGGGCTGTAACTATTGCATCCAGAGGTGCTCAAGAAATAATTTCATGCGTCCTAAAACATGTTAAAAATTTAAGAAGTGAAAGACACATTATAGCTTACAGTGATATGTGCGCCGGGCAAAATAGAAACATTAAAGCAGCTTTAATGTGGTTAAAAATTGTCCAAACTTCGGAAAATAATGTGGAAATCATAGATCACAAATTTTTATTATCAGAACATTCGTTTTTATCAAATGATAGAGATTTTGGCGTGGTAGAAATGTCATTAAAAAATAATAATTTACTGTTCGTTCGCCAAGATTATTACAAAATTATTAAAAAGTGTTCGAAAGGTAATAACTTTATTGTAAATGAAATGAGAGAAGAAGATTTTGTATCAACAAAATTATCAGAAGACGCAATTTTTAAAAGGGTAAAGAATTCTGATGGAGAATCCATAAACTGGTTAAAAATATATTGGATGCGTTTTGTCAGAAATAAACCGTATAAAATTTTCTATAAGACATCAATAAATGGGAATGAAAATTTTAAAGTCCTGAATTTACTACCACGTCGGGGTAGACCAAGAAAGTTCGAAAATATTGTATTGACACCACTGTATAAAAATATCAGACAAATTACAACAGCAAAATTCAAGGACATAATTGACCTATTACGATATATACCATCACATCATGATTTCTTCAAATCCCTTTCACACACACAAAATGTAGATGAGTAGTAAATTGTTTTGTAATAAATTTATGTTTGTAATTTTGTACGTTGTGTAGTTAAAAAATGTTTTGAATCGCATAAATTATGTTTACGAAGTGTTTTAAAGATACGTAAAATAAATTGAGTATTGTTTTTTTCAATTTGAAGCATCTTAAATTATGTTGAATAGACTTGGGCACATCGTGGTCACATCAATAATTTAGCAAAAAATATAAACAATTGTTGGTTTTTAATTTTTTTGACTGATTTGTCACCGGCAAAAAAATCTGAAAAAATTACAGAATTATTAATTGGGGTACTGTGCAACTATATGTAAAAATATCAAAGTGGTCACTTCATATTTTCAATAAAAAATTAATGTTTATAAACTTTTTTGATTTTTTAAAAATCGGTTTTCCAGCCAAAAAATCTGAAAAAATTCCAAAGTATGTACACCACTGGGTACAACATCTGTGATTTTTTTCAGAATTTTTTATCAAGTCAAACGAGAGAAATCGAGCAAAAACCGAAAAACACGTTTTACCCCATAACTACACCTACGATAGGGGTACCGGGTTAAAACTTTGCAGGAAGGGTTTTTCCAAAGAGCCCTATCGAACGGTATGCCTCAAGGTTCATTATCTTTGGGGGCACTTTTGCCGTCCTTATCCGACTGTATCCTTTTATAATGAATCTGGTTGTTAATTTTGAAAGTGGCCTAACTCCATTCTTGATAAGAAAACTCATATTATTCACTTAATAATTGCCACTATTTTAATAGGAACTATAAATTTAACACCCTTAGATACACTTACGCAGTATGACTCATTAGTATCCTGTACGTATATTTTTAATTGCATTGAAACGCAAACCCTTAAGTATCTCAATTTAAGTATAAATGGAGTTAGGCCACTCTCAAAATAAACGGCTCATTTATCCCAATATATTTTAGTTAGGTAAGTTGTAATATTTAACGTGACATTAACAAATTTAAAAATTCTGTTCATCCCTATTCGACAATATTACCGAAGATGTTTCGTTAATAATACTGCTGAGATCAGCGAGGTATCGTGGTAGTTTAACATCTTTATTAGATAGAATTACTGTAACAGAAAAAAAGATACTATAAAAATATTTTGGACTGTGCTTCGTCCGAATAAAGGAATAATTTGTAATTTCGAATGAAGAATAGATAGCAATCCGGAATAGTATAAAAACGTTTTATCGTATTTTTCATCTTTGTTTGCGTTCGCGATTTATGTATCGTGGGAGATTCAGAGACGTTCGACGACCGCACTCGATGGTCGTCGACCTGATTCGGTGGTCGTCGCCAATTCGTCGGCTCCATGTCGACCGTTTTTATCTTCTCCCCTCGTCTAAATCGCGCTGGCTCACGACTATGAAATTCTTGTCTGTTTAATATATACTAGAATCTTAATATAGAAATTTATTCGTGTATCTGTGACAAAATTATAAAACGTAGTATAACTGCATTGAACATACAATTATAAAGGTTGTTCCACATTGAGTAATTTAACTAGTGAACAACAAGAAAATGATTCTAAAATTTTTATCAGGTATAGTGTATTGAAATAAATTTTATGGCTGTAAATGAGCCAGTAATTTGTAAAGCCATGGAGAGGTTTACTCACGAGAGGTATAATATTGCTCGATGTTACGTGCATTGTGATAGTAAGTTTCTTTCTTACATGAAGTTCCATCCAAAAGAGTGTACCGCTCGAAAACTCAAATTACGAATATAACCTTCTCGAATCAACGCGTAAAATGCTCGATAATTATTGGAAAGTTATGTTGGACACTATAATTTTGATCGGGTGAAAGTTCGCATCATCCATAATGTTTCTTGATACATGACGCTGTCGAGATTTACGAGAAAAAAAAAAATGAAAATGTAAGAATTATGTTTGGTGCGAACCTAGTGATTTGCTTTAACGTGTTTAAAACCTGCCTTTTTCGAGAAATTATATATTTGAACATGATATTATTTAGAAATGTTTTAAGCAATTCTAGTTATTTCTTAAGGCCAATATTTAAAATACTATTTAATCTGTCGACTGAGTTTTGTGCATATTTCAAGTATTACACATTCAAAATGCGGATATCAGCCTCTTAATATTTTGAAGCTGAAGAATTACCAGCACAAAGTTTATCATTTATATAAGATATTTAATTTGTTAGTCATAATTCCATGTATGTTTTCTGAAGTACGTATAATTTCACATCTTACATAAATTTCTCTAATTTTAAGTTGAATACTTGTACCTGCAGTAAATGCTGGGAAATAGACACTGTTATGCGTTTCCACTAATGCTAATACTTTTCTAAAAATGTGCAGGATGTTTCAAAACTACGTGGCACGACGTACCAAGCTTTGTTCTATACTTTTGAATCGACGGTCATTTGTAAAAGAAACTAGCAGCAACATCCGTTTAAGGGTTAAAAATTAACTCCTTCCGGTAAAATGACGAGTCCAGTTCTAACTTTTATATTATACTGCACAATGACGATCTACACTCGTCATGCGACTGAAGTTATTACTGAATATGATCATAATTAATTTGGTTTAAAATTTCTAGTGTACTAAGTTTTCCTCGTGGATCACAGATGGGTTTATATAAAAAATTTCATAAAATTAGCGATTTTCTAGACACTAGTTAATTGTTATAAAATCAGACATTTTCGAAATAGTGCCGAGGAGAAAAATTTGAAATTTATAGAAATTCAAAATTAAAAACACGGTCATCATTTAGAGGTAATGTTCTACTATTCGATATTCGCACGGTGATTTTTTCGGTCGGTTCGCGGGTCTCCTCCGTCTTGTACTTACAATATTCGCACGATGAAGAAGTCGTGGACTTTACGTAGATGGATATACTGACTAACAGTGAGCCGTTTCTTAAAGAATATTAGCCCGAGGGTCGAAAAGTGCCTGCTTAAATGGGGTCCAGTTTTGGGAAAACTGTGAAAAAGAGAAGTGAGAGGTGGCAGAACTCTAGTGGAGAAATAAGAGCATCAAGGACGTGAAAAAAAGTCTCACCAAGGTTGCGGAAATGGTATATTCGAAATATCTAATTCTTAATGGATAAATATCGTTTGGGATACTGATTGAAATGTGGCGCTATGGAGCCAGACCTTTCCTTGTTCCAAGGTTTTCTGACTATTTGTAAGCATACAACCTGCGTTGGAAGGAAATTCTCGAAATTTGTGAGGGCTGCATATAACAGAAATAATAGACTTCACAATGGTGTCCGTTATATTTTAATTCACCCTTTCTCGCTTTTACACATTCAACAAATACTATTTGTTAATAAATGCTGATACCGCAGGCAAATAATACGTATAATGAAGAAAATCATAGCTTTCGTTAATTGTAGTAAAAGCTCATCGGATATTATTTTCATTTTGATGCCTAATTGAAGAGAAGATAAATGAGCGACGAACATCAATTTTAGAGGAACGCAGATTTGTAGATGCGGAACCCCTATGGCGATTGGTTAAAATCTACGGATAAATCACCGCGCCCGTATAGAATGCTGTGTCTACCTCCACACCGACCCTCTACGGAATCCTGTAATCTACCGATCAGCATGGACATGTACGCCACGCCGTGTCATTCCTATATTTCATTTCGTTTTAGGATTACACCATCGTTGTGCAAATTCCAAACGTTAATTTTCACGATGTAGACTTATTTGTAAGCTGGCGCAAATGCTTTCATAGAGTCCCGACCGATGATAAAGTCGCAGTAAATCGTAAAACATCGAAACAATATTTCCCATAGTATATAATGTTTCTTCCTACTGCGATGATGCACAATTTCCAACTGAAGTATTGCAAGATTAACTGCACGTTTCTCACTAGATAGTAACATGATCGTTTGTGACACTGTTGCGGCGCCTCATAAGAAAACAACGTGCGAATTGTAAAAATGACGATTCTGTTTGAACATGTTTGGTCTATCTAACAACTCACTGGCTACTGTCGGATATATTATTATAAACATTCGTAAGTCGTTGCTCTTGCTCTAGCGATCGATAACATGCATATAAAGGAAAGACAATTTCGTTACTCATAATAATTCGTAATAATTCTGTACGCCGATGATCCGCGGTGACATGTTTCAACAAATTCATTATCCGCTCCGTTATGATATATATCTCTTTGCTTAAATTGATTACATAAATGACAAAAAGTACTGTTTTCCTACTTTTACTGTTTGTTTCCTTCCTTGTGATTATAATCACATCACTGACTTGTTAGTATAAGATCGTAAGATCGTTAGTCGAAATATTAGTAGGATATTAACACATTTTACACCGCATCTGTCATCAACTAGACTTGCTTAACCGCCGGCGAAAGACGTACAGTGCGGCTCGACCAACTTGGCATCTGGGAGGTAGGCCTGTTTCGGCAGAGTCTGATTCGCCAGGCGTCAAGCGTCATGCCTCTTGTCACACGTACACGAAGACACTTGACGTTCTACCTCGCAATTCGTTAAAAGAGCTCCGCATACAAAGCGAACTAAAAGGCGAAGAGAGAGAGCGCTGCAGATCGAAGCAAGGGAGACAACGCGATTAGGGTGGCGACAGTGAGGACAGCGGCGTGGGCACCAGATTTCTAACGACTCTATAGTAAAAACAGAATAAACTCCGGCAGAATTACCCCCACCACATGGGGAGATCCTCCTTGATGAAACGGAGCGCGCGACGAGACAACAATGTAATAGAATGTCTCGCTCTTCCAGACAAACTAATAAGGATATTTGAATGCTACGACTTTGTCGGGTGCTTCGTTTAAGAGGCTGAGCGAGTGGACTCCAAGAAACAAAATGGTACGAATAGGCGGTTGAAAACGAGAAGCTCCGCCGCCGAGGTGCCAGGTCTGACGAGCCGCACGGTACCTCCTAGGTGCCAGGTTTGGCGAGCCGCACGGTACATTCTCTTACACTGTGTATTATGAATGTTTCAAAACACTATCACATGAAGAACATAAATAAATAATACGAACATGCTATGTTGAGTTTAACAATATATAAATGTGCTTAACGTTCAAAATAAAAAATACTACCTCTATTTTATTTCTTGTTATTATCTATAAACAGAATTGGATTAATACGAAATATATTTAAAGGATTTTCACAAATGACTGATTATGAAACTAGTGTAAGTTCATTTGCAGCTCGTAAATATGCATTAGATATTTATAAAAGAAATTTATATATTTTTTAAATTAACAAATATACTAACTTTTAAGTTTTTCGGAAAAACAGGAAATGCACTTGCACCGCTTTGAAAATAAATTATTCATATGTATTTTACGTGTTAACCTACATCCGTTGAAGATTCCGTCATTCACATTTAAGGTGATCATTATTGATGAATGATCATATAAATGAATAATCTAAATTGCACTTTATCGTTTGTGAAAATGTTTATGTATTTCTTTGAAATAATTAACCAAGAAAAAAAGAAATTTATATTTTGCTTAAGTAACTTTGAATTCATTAAATTGCTCTTGATACCGTAATAATTACCGTGTTACTTTGAATGGCTTAGAAATCGTTCTTTAAGAATTCTAAGACCGCTATGGCGCGCCACCCTGAGAAATTTCGGAAATAATTTAATTTCCTTATTTCGGCATTTATCACAAAACCGATTTCGATTGTACATGTTTGCAGCCATGTTGACAATGCTTCCATAATGAGTGGTTGCTTCAAAAATCTTGTTTTTCTTCTTGAGAAGTGCGCACCTGCTTCGTCGACAGGTAAACGCCCTCACGACCAAATCGATTATAGCACCGACCGAGAATAACAGGCCACGGAACATGTGTCAGCGATATCTTGAAACAGATAGGGCCACTGTGCCTTTAAAAACAACAAAGGCATAGATGTATCTCTCACACCACATCTGCTACGCTCAACAAGGACTTGAAGTCTTGGAAGATTTATCAATATGCAATATTTGATGCATTGATTTATTGTTGTCATATTGGTATAAATTATTCATATTGGTATTTTATATATATATATAAGTTCGTTCTGATATAAATGCTTTCAACCATATTGAGAACGTTTTATTGGGAAATTTTCATTTTGAGAATTTTTATATTTTTAGACATGTTATGCTTATATGAAATAAAAATTGGTAATCACCGTCGGAGAGTAATATTTTTTATTTTATTGATTTTTCGACTTTTTCTATTCTTTTAAAAATTACGTAAGAATTTCATATCTGAAAATTAATTCGCAAAGTTAATAGCTAGAGATTTACGAAATAATGCGTGTACTCCTGCATTCGATTCATTTCTTACAAATGTTTTCTTTTCCCAACATGCTTGTTAAACTTCTGATACATAATTGTGCTTTTACAATTCTGCGGAACTTATAAATTCAAGATGCAAAGTAAAACCAAAAATTTACGATTTCCTAAAATTGGCTTTTTAATATGTAGAACTAGAACTACTAGAAATACATTTGATCTTTTAGGCGAAGCTATTGTGAATTTTTGCAAAGTAACTTTATTACCATTTTGTTAAGTCCAGTAAATTAGAAATTAATATTTCCAGAAAAAGTTTTCAAAATATAATCGACTACCAATAGCAACTTGCAACGCTCTGTCTGCATGTAGTCCATAATATAGTCGTGTGTTTTGTTGGTATTCTGCACAAGTTTTTCTATTTTTTAAACCTTTTTAACATATTTAATAAAAGTTATATCAACATATTTACGGATTTAATCCCGGTAAAGAACTCCTATTACGATTGAAATACGAAGATCACATTTCCTAATGCAAGAAATTGGTATTGTGTTTCATGTACCTCACAATTACCTGTACCTGCATTTAAATACGTGTTTTCTTTATTGGCAAAATGAAACTTTGGTTCCGTTATTCTGAAATGGTACTTTTATACTCTGAAGTTTTATTTATAAGACAAAAACATGGATTAAAAACAGGTGGGACAGGAAAACAAAGATTGTGTTTCGGAATTTTGGTCCGTATCCAAGTGATACATGTGATAGAAGAGAGTCATTGTGTATTTAAACTCATGCCAAAAACGTTCGTTGTATCTGGTCCAAGAATCTTTAATCATAAAATTATTCGGGTGTCTTTCTGATCATATATTTTTCAAGAATGGGACAATATTATATGCAATAAAATGTAACACATTATAAAGTGTTACTTTCTGTGGGTTTTCTAACAGTTTAACACATTGCGTACCGCTAATGAGATATCACGTCTTCAGCCAGCCGAACGTTGTGGCTGAGCGACAAGATACAGTGCTGGACAAAAGTATCAACACATCATGATTTTTATGTTACAGTCGCTAATAACTACTAAATAAATGATTAAAAACAAAAAAATATGTTGAAGTGGTTTTTAGAAGTGGTCGGCCTTCAAAACTGACTGTACGACAAAACAGAAAAATTATAAATATAGTGAAAAAAAATCCAAAATTAAATTCTTCCGAAATCGCATTAATGTTAAGAGATGAATTGCCAAAAAGAAGTAAGTTCCAAAACAATACGCAGGTCATTAAAGGACGCCGGTTATTTTGCTTGCGTGTCGCGGAGAAAACCCTCTAATAGCAAAATAAACCAAAAGAAAAGGAAAGAGTTTGCAATAGAGTTTATTAAAAAAGACTGTAGTTTTTGGGACAATGTAATCTTTTCGAATGAAAGTAAATTTAATATATCTAAATCTGACGGAAGAATATTGGTATGGAGAAAGCCCAACACAGAAATGGATCCATGTAATCTGCAAGCAACAGTTAAACACGGAGGTGGTGGTTTAATGGTTTGGGGATGTATGGCATCATCAGGACTTGGCGAACTTTCGTTTATTGATGGCATCATGGATAAATATAAATATTTAAACGTATTAAAAGAAACTCTTTTAAAAAGTGCTAAAAAATTAAATTTTCCTCGTAATTTTTATTTCCAAAAAGATCGGGATCCTAAACATACGGCATACATATGTAGTTCGCCAATGGATCGTCTACACCACTGCACATACTTTAAACACACCAACGCAGTCCAGACATGAATCCAATAGAGCATGTATGGAATGAATTGGAAAAAAGGATTAGAAAACGTAGAATCACAAATAAAACTGAACTAAAAGAGATTCTCCTGCAAGAATGGCACAATATTGATACTGAATTTACAAAAAAATTAGTCTATTCAATGCCCAGAAGGCTCAAAGAAGTTCTTAAAAGAAAAGGACGAGCAACAAAATATTAATACCCGATTTTATACTAGTTACGAATATTATTATTGAACTGTGCCAATATTTTTGTCCGTGTATAAAATGCTAAAAAAAACACGTTTTTCTTATTATTTCGTATATCGCTTTATTTATACTACTTTTTCTTGGTGTATATCAAACTAGGAGAGACAACATACGTATATGTCAACAATTTTTTTTGTTTTTAATAATTTATTTAGTAGTTATTAGCGACTCTAATATAAAAATCATGATGTGCCAATACTTTTGTCCAGCCCTGTATCTCGTTTTCAAGTTTCTTCGACTCAATCGATGATTTAAAAAATTAAAAATAGATTGTCTTGCTACGTTACCGGGGTAACGAAGCCTCGCGAGTTCTCCTAACAAATAGTTAGCGAAAAAAAATGAATGTCGACATTCCGAGAGAGTAAAAATGAGTCGATCACTATAGCCATTACATCGGTAGTTCTGCATCGATGGTGTCATACTACTCAATGCATAGCAATTCCGGCTTACTAAATGCATTCAAAATTTATAACTTTTGTAATGACAAGAATATGAATTGTTAAGATTTTGTACTGGCTGTGATGCAATTATGGATATCGGAAGAAAAGTCAATAAATTATGATTATGGATATTGAATCCATAAAAAAAAAGTATTTCAAATACAAGAAATCATATACGCATCGACCCCCCCCCCCCCCCCATATAGACTTTCGGGTAATATGAAACAACATACCCTTGAACCCATAATAGTCAAAGCTAAGATGAAATTCGCAAAAAAAATGTAGTGTCTGTATATACTATGGAAAAAGGACCGAAACCAGATATATGGTAGTTACAAATAGTGCCAAACACCATTGCACAAAGGAAAATGATTCAATAGATATCATACTCTAAAAGATTACAATGTTCAACAAATTTTAACTTTTTTTATTTTCTCAAACATCTAATGGGTGATCCTCGTAGAATTACTCATCCTAAACATGAATCCGTCGGCAGAATTGCTCCATCACACTCAGTTTTTTAATAAAATGAGTTTTTGTAAAAACACCAAATTTTGGCAGAAAATGAGGTATTACGCGAAAAGTATAAACGCTACGAAGTTGAAATTGGTCTCAAAAGATAGAGGAAAACATGCCGAATATTTTATTGTATATAGTTATTAAAATTGGTTGTTGTAAATAGTAACAAATGTAAAATATACTTTTACATTTTTATGAAAATTTATTGATCTAGCACGAATTTGCTATACTGGATGGCATCCCTTAGATATTTCTGAAGCGAAAACTGCCCCTAAAGTTTTGGGAACAGTTTTCAATCCCGACGGGTCGAAAAAATATCCGTCGCGAACGTGTAATCGGCGTTTCGTCGCCATACTGCTATTCTACGCCTGCTCTGTGACAGTGCCGTAACTACGCGTTATCGACCCCGATCTGACAGTACCATCCAAAGGGCGCTCAACACTGATAAATATAAATGATCAATTGTTTTTCATTAATTTTTGTTTAAAAACATTATTTATAATTTGGTCACCGAATTATAAAAAACGTTTTAATTAATTTTAATTGATCTACAAATGCTACCTGCTGAAATGATGAAATGAAACGCTGCATTTTGGCATTTTGTTACAACAAAATATTATTGGAACTATAATATTCTTGTTCTTTTTTTAAAAAATATCAATACAATATGATCAATTCGATGTCTATGGCACGCCGGGTCACACATTTCCTTCTCCGGCATTTTTTCTATGAATTATTGTTATGAAAATTCCAGAGAACATTTCTGTTAACATCCCGAAGAATGCCCATTATACTGTACTATCCGCTTGTCGGAAGATCGGATTGTATTATTGTTATAAACTACGATATTTTTTAAAAAAGAACAAGAATATTATAGTTCCAATAATATTTTCTTGTAACGAAATGCCAAAATTGTTGCGCGAGTAGAGCGCCGTAAGCAAGGTGTTAAAAACGATAAGGAAGCAGATATGTATGTCCTTATCACATCGAAGTCTGAAATAAAGTATATAATTGCAAAAATTATTTGTCTTGAGACAAAGCTGAATAAATGTGATTACGTTATACGTATTGAATACTTATGTTTATGTATATACGATCCAATGTAAAATATAACTATTGTGTATTGATTTTATGAAATTGCTTTTATTGACATATAATCGCGAGGTAACTGTATCTTTACTGATTGTAATATTACGAACAGGCACATTTCAATAGCATTACTTTTGGGAGAAATATGCAATTAAATGATAAATTTTTCTACCATTATTAAATGTTGGAAGCTCTTGGCCACGGGGTGCTTGGAATGGTAGCAGAGCAACGACACCAACAATTTGAACAGAAGACTTCATTTTCCTGAATTATTATATTAATAAACTGTTTACACTTGAAATTGTTTCACAGTGTAACAACAAATTATGTTATTGTTGCTATATATGTTTTATATTATTATATAACGTTAGTATTGTAATTTGGAGTACACTTCGAAGTTGGAGCTCTCTGCCAATTACCACATCCATTGTAATTGAAAATTAAGCAAGTTGACAAACATAACGTAGCCTTACTCTTTAGATATCAAGAAAACTTTATTGATGTTTTTAATTACATAACAGATAATTATTTATATCCATATTTAACATTTATATTACTAAAATATTCGGTTTACGTTACTCTATACATTTTTGTCAATACGTATTCATAAAATTCATTAAATACGTATCAATCTTTGAAATACTTGTGCTTTTATTATTTCAATAAGGCGATGACGGACTTCAGAGTATTTATAATTTAACATTTTAATAAAGCAACTCTAATGTTCTTGCAGATGGAAGCATACAGTATTTCTCGTTGAACTATGACAATATTTTACAACACGGATCAATCAAAAATTCACTTTTACAAATTAACGAAGTATACAGTCAGTAAATCAATAGCAATAATTGTCTCTGGCAAACTCAATTGCATGAGTCACAATTTTCCAAGGGAAACGGCACGATTCAAGATCAAGAATCTTGCAGTATACCAGCGTCAATTAAATCCTCCTACAAGTTCCTTGAACCGAAGTATCGTCAACAATCGCGATTAAGCTACGAGAGCAATTTATTCTCCGGTTTCCACGAGCGTTTACTACAGACGAAGGTTTGTTATCGGTCTTATTGTTAGAATGCGCTACAATAACGTGAGTAAAAGACAACGCGATACGTCTAAAACTCGCCGGAGCTTTGCCGCAAAAGAAAAGCTGGTTGTACACGAACTAACGACAAATAGACCGAATGCACCCGCAACTTCCATTATCTCTTTCTTGAGCCACTTTCCATTCAGACAATGTGTATGCTATTGTAGGCGTAAGTGTCGCCTGTTGCCAGCATACTAGATAATCGTCAAGGAACGCTGCTTAAAAGGTGTGTATTTGAAATTCTCGGCTTCCACGCTTCGTGAACTTTCTCGATGGTCGAACAATGAATTGCGTTAAACAGATGTTTGAAGGCGTATCAGATTCGTTAAAACAATTTGTTTTATGCTGACAGATAAAGCGGCTGTACTGAAGAAACGTTAAGTCGTTGTTACGTGCGCGTAATTGTTTTCTATAGGATCAAACGAAGTTATACAACATTTTTTTGTAAAATTGAAGTACCTAAAATAGTTTGATGAAGTACACCTTAAACAGGTCTGAAAATTAGACACATATATTTCGTTTTATTTATTATGGAAGGGATAGTGTAAGGCTATTGCGAAGGTAACGCGAGAGCAGTGAGTGTGTGTGTGTGTGTGTGTGTGTCACGAGATCATGAGGGTGTATAACTGTCTTTGTTTGTGTGTGTGGGGTGTAGAGCCTTCGGAGGAATCCGAATGCGTAAGAAGGCCCAGAGTATATCTTTGCATGGCAGTAGGAGAGTAAGATTCAACGTAAGAGTGAGCAGAGTATTTTGCATAGCTACCACTTAGCTGACCACCAAGAAAAAAACAATTTGACTGATTGCACCAGATTGAGCCTTGAAATTGTTAGGGGTGGTTTTCCAAGACTTTGTTCTTCTTCTCTATCTCTTGTTGGGTTAAAATATTTTGAAATTTGGTTATTTCATTTAACATTTAGCCGATCAAATAGGGAGATCTCCTCGTTTGATTATCCACTGTCTTTTTATTTAAAACGGGGAGATCTCCCTATTTGGTCGGCTAAGTGTTAAGTAGCGAACAGCGAACACCGATTTAACGAACAGCGTAACATAGTTTTTGTGTATGTAGTGTATATAGTGTATTTTTTGTTTTATATTTTATATTCTTAATATTTAAATAAACAATTTATTAAATAATAACTTATTAAGTTATTACTTAATAAGCTACTTAACACTTACATACTTGTGGAAGCTCGTCCGGGAATTTACATGGTTGACAATTACATATACAGGCAGAGCTGGGCAAATTTTATTTCAAATAAAGATAATAAGTTAATTATTGAAAATAACATTATCTCAAATAATCTCTATGAAATAACTATTTGAGAGGAATTTATTTGAGTACATTTATTTCAAATAATAACTTTATTATAATTTATTTCGGCGTAGTCATTTGAAATAAACATATTTGAAATAATTAAGAGAAATGTATGATACTAATTGTAAGTTGAAATTTCGCCTTATTTATGTTTAGTTCGGAAAATAAGTTATTGATGGGTAGCAATAAAGATTTCTTTTACACCATTTGCTTTCAATAAAACCCTTTTTTCGAACAGTTCATCGCAAAGAGATTTCATTCTTAGGGCATCAAACATGTTATTTGACATTTGAAATACTTATCTCAAATAATAAAATAACTTGTTATTTTAAAATACATACATATTATAAAATTGTAACGGCACTCTGATAATTCCACAAATAATTCGACATTTGGCTAAGTATACTTCTATTCCGATTTTCTCGTTTTATGAATTTGTAACAAATCTTTTCAGCTAGGCTGCCTGCCTATACCTCATTCTACATTTCCCCAAAAATATTGCATTTATCAGTTGGAGAAGGTAATAAGTGTAGGGGGACGGGGGGAGGATGAATAATTCTTCTTAATGAAAAACATTAAATTTTTAATATTTGCTCGGAAAACTATCACTAATGACCGTCAGCGTAAAACTGCTCTTTTCTGTTACAAAAATATATTTTTTAAAATATGCGTCATATAAGCCTATAGGCAAATTATTTCTACCTTAACGCGAGATAAGTGGTTACTGAAGGTAATCAACTTAATAAAAGATTAGTCTCAATCCCAAAAATTGTATATAATTTTTTTCACCTGAGAAACTGACTATATTAAGTATTTTTATGATCGAAGGAAGTATGCTTGTATTATAATGGTTTTGATTTAATTAGTAAGTTTCATTCCACGATAATCATAAAATTAATTTGACTAAAACTAAAAATGCATACCCATACTTCGTCCGTTCCAAGTAATTATCATTTGTCTGACACTTATTAATTTTAGTTTTGCATCAATTACTTGTACAAATTTGTAACTCATTGAATGCACATACAATAGTACTTTGGCTTACGAACTTAACACTAACCGTACCATACGCGGGCAAATGACGGGTTCGATGATCTCGAGCTCAATTTTCTGCGAGGATAAGATCGCAGCTTTCATCCAACACGATACTTGGTTAGTAATGAAAAGCAGCATTGAAGGGCAGAGATTTCTTATATATATTTTATATATTATTTAAGTATCTGTTAAATGTAAATATCTCTGATACGCGATGGCAGAAAGTAGAACAATCAGAGTCAAAAATACATGGTGTCAGAAAAAATTAAGGTATATCCTAATGCGTTCCGATCTGCGGCACGCGACTATAAGTCCTTCAGAAACGGTAACTTGTTATCCGTAATCATTGCTAATTGATACCACTGACAACCGGAGCGAACCGTTTCGAATAGCAATGCAGTAACGACGTATGCCTTTCCCACTTGCATACAGCAATGGGACCGATACGCTTTCTAGTATTTTACTCTTGATTGATTAAATTTTACGCTTAACGCATTAAACATTATTTGGTTATATGTCCGTGATATATCAATTATAAAATGTTGTGCTATAAATACAAGTCAGTAATATTTGAGAAAAACGTATCAAGATTGATTTCGGAGTTTTTTTAAGGGATAACTGTAATATAAGTAACTTCCGATAAGACGAACCATGTAAAAGAAACAAACTCTTATAAGAGCACTGTCAAGTAGTTAAATAATTTTATCTTACGTCATAATATATAAAATATTGTGTTAGGAATGATGATATTTTTAGTTCATTTTAATTTTTGGAAGTGTCATGTGTCACAATTTATGCTTTTTCGCTTTGCAATTGAAGTTGCACAGAATTGGTAATTTCTTAACTAATAACAATGTATAAGTATGTTTAAATTTTAATGTTGAATGTATTAATGGGAGATTTAGTTTACATTATAAAACGCAATACGTGTATTTCTGTAACTTGAATTGAAGGAGTAGAAATTCTGAATAAACGATCCGTATATAATAATTTATATGGTTTACAAGGACTTCTTGTATCCTCTTTCTGCAACAATTTTGTATCTATATGAAATAATGCATGTTTGTATTTTAAACATTCAATTTATCAATACGTACTGTTATTTAAAACAGTTAAGCCCTGCCAGCACAAAATGTCCTGTTACATTTAGATCTTTGACATGTCATTTAACTTTAAACTACCACATGTACAAATTCATTATAAGAGATATAATCGTATGAAAAATGACGGTCAACAATCATTCATTTGAACGAAATGAAATCTTTTGTACGATAGAAATTGATCGTCGGTGTTTGCTATCGTTACGGGTGAAATATCGTTAACATACCAAGTCAGACTGCGAAACAAAAATGTCAACGTTTGACACTGTTTGTGTCGCACTTGAGCCCAACGCTACTCGCGTGTCGTTACACGTGAAAATGCGCATACGGGCACCGTCTCAAGCAAGCAAGAGGACACGTCGTATTTCATGAGGATTGTATAGGAACGCTTGAAATGAAAATGATAGGAGCCGCACCCTCTTGGACCAAGACGAGATGGTTGATACGAGGGTGTGTCCAGGGACGTGCCGGAATCGAAATCTATCATGGAAGAAAAATGACTGATGAGCTTTTTCGAGATAGATGGACTTCTGTCTCTTTGAATGTAAATCCAAAAGTAATCCAATTGGTAGGAAATAATAGGAATACTTTAAAAATTAGTATGTGGCAAGCTATACGGATTTTATCTTCAAATCTGATCATAGTAACGGGAAGATTAACGATACACATATTGTCAGGCAAGTAAGTATTGTGTTGTTCCATAGTTATTTATAACAAAAATAAATAATAACAAAACAATATCAAAAGTAGCTAGTGATATTGCATTCGCTTTTCATAATGTGTGTATCTCTATCTTCGACATTATTTTATTACTTTGCGAAAGGTTCACTACCATTTATCGAAAATTCTGTCTCTGAATATAATTGAGAGTGAAATATGGAAAGATCAGGTTCGATGTATTATGTACTAAGAATGGGGGACAATACAAAAATTGCAAGATCTTAATTAAGCGGCAACGAATTACGCACTGTATTCACCGAGATGTATACCGTTGGACGCTTTCTCTTTTTCGTTTTCTTTTTGAGTCATGTAAAATTATTTATGTGGAAACATATATATTTTTGTGAAATGTCACTGCAAGTTGTTCTAACGCTGTCATCATGAAAGCAAGAAAAAGATACTGGAGTGGTAGGAGGGATATAAGACACCTATATATTATACTACAGAATGACTAATTGTAAGCTTGCGCGAAAGATTTATACTCCATAGGAATACCACAGAAAAGTTTTTTTTTTGTTTTTTGTTTCTTAACTCCCTCAAGCTCTACAATTTGTCCTTAGTAGACATTCGGTCAATTGTTTTAACAATATTTGTGTATTTAGCACGTTTTTGGTGTTCACAACTTAGGTTGTAGAAGATCTTTTGGATGCTTCCTGTGAAGTGTTCTTGGCAGTTTTTCTGTATAGAACTTCTTTGCTGATTCACTTGGATCATTTTCGAGTTTGTAATTGTAATTGTTACATATACCTACGTTTTATTTCGTCTTCAACGAAATTGATCTTGAGGTCCGTTCGTATTTGATCATTTCTCACATACCATGGTGCATTAACTATGGTTCTGAGGATAATGGATTGTAGTGCTTCAAGTTTGGATATGTGGCATTTTGCAGCAGTTCCCCAAATTTCTATACCATATGTCCATATTGGTTTAATTATTGTCTTATATCTTAGTAGTTTATTGTTCATATTTAACCCCTTCCCGTGCCATTTCTTTTGTGATTAAATGTGCAATGACTCTGAATTAATTACTAAAATAACAATCTAACCCATAATTTTGGATATAGTAAATGACTTAACGTAATATTGAATAGCGTGGAATTAATTTTATTTTATCAGGACCCACTGATATTTGCAACCAAATAATGTTTAGAACACTTCAAAATTGACTATTCCATTTATCGCGTCACGAGTAGCACTCGTTATTGTACGGTAAGGGGTTAAACCCGAGTTTTTACATGTAAGCCAGTGCATAGCACGTCTTTTTAGGCGGATTTCCTCTATTTTGGTTTTTATATGTTGCTTCCAAGTCAATCTTGCGTCCAGATGTATGCCTAGATATTTTACCGTTTTCGTTTGAGGAATAGTGTCGAAATATTAGTCGAAACTACCTTACATTCTCGAAATGTATCATTGCATACCAGACAGGAATTACTGTGTTTCATACATTTATGCAAAATGTTGAGATGTATGAATGTGATACAAGAAAATATGTCAAATATTTCATACGTGAAATATACGCTTAATCCTTTCGCTACGGCGCGCTGCGCCGAAAATGCGAACATTAAGCGCGTGCAGTCTTCAGCATTCGGGGCTAAATCTTTTGTCTCAAAAACGATGTTGTGACATTGTATTTAGGAGCAAAATGATTTGTGTTTATAACAATGTATTCATAATTTTTTAATGCACGTATTTTTATATGGCACTTGTTTTAACTTGTGATTTCATTTTTGGGGCTGGCGACTATAGTCACCCGTCGGGTATAGGAGGCATCTTGTGGCCGGTGATTATAGTCACCCGTTGTAGCGAAAGGGTTAATCGTGAAGGTAAAACTTTCAATTTGCATAAATGTTAGTTATTAATTAATAAATAATCCATGTCCCGTTCCTTAGATGGCTAGTTGAAACATAAAGTAGGCGAGTAATGGGTAATTTTATATAAAACTGAGCAATAATGTAATACAGGTAGGTTTCCTAATGCTTTTAAATATTACAATCGATTATTATAACTTTCATAAAATGTTGCAATAAATTATTTCTATACCACTAATCTTCTGTCAGTTATGAATATTATGCTAATGTAAAGGCTAATCGATTTAACGAAATCATTAAGCAGCCGCTCAATCGTTGTTAGCGAGCGTGTATGCGGAACGAGGAAAATTGATCACGCATTGAAAAATCCAGAATTGAAAAATGATACACGTAAAGGACATTGGGGTGGGCTGTGCGACGCGAAGATAACACAGCGTATCGATCCATGTCAAACTGTCAACTATACATTTAATTAGACGTGTGTAATTTGTCTCGACACTTCGTTGTTATTTATGGCATGCGAGAGACTTGCCATACCAGGAGACAACTGCCCTTTTATCCGCAATTCATCTCTGCATCACCAATTGCGCATACGATCAATGTTTCGGATCATTAAGTATTCATGCGCGCGAATGCCCAAGAAATACAGCATGCGGCTTTTATAAAATTAAAGCTGCAGGGATTAAGATGTACCACCGATAAAGATCCTTTGTTGATTGTGTCTTCGGCTTTAGAAAACTGTGATGTACCACGTTGTCGCTGATACAGACAAGATAAATAGGGTGACGCACAATCTCTACCAACCTTGAATATTACCTGAAAAAATGTTATACACAAAACTTGCTCGGTATAGCAGAGGACATATTGTGATACAGACACTTTTATACATTGCGGGGGTTACATGTATAGTACAAAGTTGCTTAAAATTATATGACAATATAAGAGTCATTGAAATCGGTGGGTCTAACCATCAACGATGTAATTATCAGAATTATAAATGAGTAAATTTTTCTGCTGTGGATACGAACTCTGCTTTATATTTATGTTGGTTCGTACCAAATTCGCGGCTAACATAAAAAAATCGGGTTTCACTATTGTTTTAATTATTTTGTGTTAGTTATGTAATGGCGAATGATGCGATTCGCGATCAGGATCTGCTAAATGAAAGAGAACTTGTACTTCTGGACTTTTGTATTAAAATATCTGGGCTCGTTCCAAAAGCGATTTAGTATGATGCACGAAATGATTTGATTTGATGAAGAGGACTTGTGAGAGTTTTAGTTTGAATTAAGAATTTGATATAGGATTCGAAGATGACTATCACAATTAGTTGATATAGAATAATGATGAACTTAGAAATTAACTTGAGGACTGTAGGTAGCTATTTCTTTGAACTAGAGTAAGAGTAAGAGATGGACTAAGGAAAATTGGACTTTGGATGTGGATGATGACTCGTGGATGAGTAAGAATAAAAACAAGGAAAGGATTTTGGACTTGAGGTGGTGCTTCTAGTACGACTAATGATGGTGATGACTGATGGTGTCGCTACCGTACATAATATTTGTTCTTACAAAGTATTCGTTAAACCTATCTTCGTACCTAGAATAGCATGTCGATTGAAGGTTTTTGGAAAAATCGGTGGTACCGAAAATTAGGAGAACGTAAGGGCGAGTGACAGGAACATTAGTAAGTGAGGATGAGGTCTGAGAGGAGAGAAATGATTCCTTGGAATGCGTGTGTATCTTACATAAAGTGTGAATATTTACTATGGTTGTAGCAATGCTAATTATAATAATAGCAATAAGAATAGGAACAGCAGCAAAAACAGCAACAGTAATGGTAGTTATAATAATAATAATGATGATACTGACGTTCAAAATGAGAACGGTTAAGGTGATAATAAGCATAATGGATATTGTTTACAGGTGGCGTTAGGACATAACAAAATTATAATTTATTTATATATTTTCATGTACAAGTACTATAGTTCATTATTGCCTTCTATCATTATTTGAAGATAATTTTGTTTTTAAATATGTTACACAAAAGTCATATTATCATGTACTGCAGAAATACAAGGTGTAAAAAAATTAATGGACATGGCTTTCAGCAGTTGTTCTATACCTTTAGATCGATAGAGATTTGCGGAAAAAACCGATTACAAAATTCGCGAAAAGGTAACAATTATTTTTATTGGCTCATCGTATTAATCCTGGGGAGAACATAAACATTTGCACTTCTATTATGGTTCGGTGCCTCAGTTCTCCATTTTCTAACCTCGTGTGTTTCTTTTCGAAAGCTGGCTTATGGAGCGAAATTTGAATCACGAAGGCCCAATTAAAAATTAATTTGTGATGAAACGGTTCGATTTTGACTCATGGTTCCACTCACACACTTTATCTACGACGTAGACCCTACGTAATAAGACGAATACGATGAGCCAATACAAGAAAGCTACTCTTTCGCGAATTTTGCGGCCGGGTTTATCACAAATCTCCATCGATCCAAAGGTGTAGAACAACCCCTGAAAACCATGACCATACATTTTTTTACACCCGATACAAAGGTTTTCGCACTATTCATATCGTGTTAATACAAAACCGTGCTGTAGGAGAGCTACTTGCCTTTCAAACCAAAGAAACAAAGAGAAATATGGATTGACTTTGACCGAACGAATGTATGCTGAAACCCAGTTTTTCATAACTTGGCCAGTTACACAGATTACTACTCTTCTTTGTTGCCATATCTTTTAGTATTAAGTTATATTCCGATCCATATAATATGTATCGATAGAGCCCACAGAAAGCTTTGCTCACTTAGAATCCCCTCGCAAACAATTGACTTCTTTGACATTTCAAGTTGGTATATCTACTCACAACACTCTTGAGAAAGAATTTTCGTTTTTATTCGCCAAGAATACAAACGAGAAGCAGTCCGAGATGTTTCCGTCTCATTTGTCTTGCAGCAGTCTCTATACCATGTCATAAGTAAAGAAGAAGGCGCAATGCTGAACAATGTTAGCGCAATAGAAGGCTCTCGGTTTATAAAGTTAAGCTTGAAAAAATAAGAATAAAACTTATTCTTTCGTTTAGGGATTTTTCGTATGTCGATTCAATCCCTATGGGGCGACAGACGCTTTTATGTGGTCTGAGAACAAATCTGATTATAGTTTATCAGCTCATCTACACAATGTTATAGTTGAAAAATTGAAATACAACTGTAGCAATATAATTACTCAAATAGTAATTTACAATTTCTATACATTAACACTCTGACTTTTTCATGAAAAGGTAGCTTTTCATAGCCAAATAAATGATTATTTCTTAATATGTAGTCAAAAAAGTCTGCGTCGACAAAGGGTTCAATAAGTCCCTCATTACGTTGTGAAAATGATCGATTGCTAGCACCTGTGAAACGATGGAAGACAGTTTCCAGGCGGATTCGCGTAGTCTCTTCTGCGAATGTTACTTCATTATATCCTTGCGACGCTGACCACTTGGTAAAGTAAATTGGCAAGCACTATAAATACCTGTTTATTTAAAGTTATTCAATTGCTCGGATATTTTCTTCCGGATTGCTTAATTCTTTCTAGGAGATCCCTTTCGTTATGTGACTAAATCCTGCGATCAAGTGACCTGATTTGAACAACTGTTTTATAAATTCTCACATACTTAATTGAACCGTTTAGTTTCAAAGCGGCCTGGGTGCGGTTATTTATAAATCGAGTTATTTAGCAGTTCGAGTTTTAATAAAGAGTACAGCAGGATAAGGAAGTCAAAAGTGTCCTTCACATCGAGATTTCAATGGGGGTATCTCATTCGATAGACAATGCTCAGCGACTCTTATATACCAAATTTTAACACTGTATCTTGACCAGGGTAGTTACAGGGGAAAATAAAAAAATAGGTTTTCGCCCTATTTCCCCTATTTATTGAGGTGCAAAAAATTCGAAAAGATACTAGCACATTCTACACGCGACCATACATGTTTGAGATTTTCCTCAGATTTTTCCACTGAAGAGTCTAAGTGTAACAAATGATAAAACGCAAAAAAACGGGAAAAAGTGGATTTCATATGGAAATCTTCGTGGTATAAGTTTTTGCTTTTTGCAGTAACAATTCAACACTCATGTGAATATGAGCATGTTAATATATATTCTATCAACTAAATTCGATCCTTTCAACTAAACGATTTGGTCGAGTTGCTATGGTATCTGTATGCTGTCAAGGATGGGGTCACGCAACTTTAATTTGTTATGCCGAAACTGTATGCCTTCAATACGCAGGTGACTATCTTACAAAGTACTGTACAAAGCCTAAAACAGAACTAACAAAATGCGTTAATTGCGAAAGTGCTCATCCAGCAAACGCCACGATCTGTAAGACATATTGAGAAAATTAAGCATATTGAAGACAAAAAGGCATCTAATATAACAAGTAGGAACATTTCAAAGATAGTTCGATTTGCTGCAAACAACTCTGCAGTGTTTCCTCAATTACTGAAATCACCAACAACGCAGCATAAGGAACAAATAAAAAGTGAAGAACGTCACAATCAGTGGTTTTCGAATAAAAGTGTCAGATCGCCAGTTCTGACCCAATAATCATCTCAACAAAGGCAGTCAGAAGAGCATACGAATTTGTTTGGCTTGATTTCTCTCACAGGTGAAATTAAGAAGTTAAATTCTCAAATTAACATAAAGAAGATACTAGAAGTAGTGAAAAAACTAACAAGCAGACTTAGTACGTGTCAATCACAATTAGAAAAATTTGAAGTTTCTCCATCTTTTTGTATAGATGTCAACTATCACACATAAAATGAGAATATGTACCTGCAATGCCAATGGCATTAGAAATAAAAAATGTGATATTATAGAGTTTTTAAATAGACTCAAAATAGATATAACGATTATTAATGGAACCAAATTATTTGTGAAAGAATCAATAAAAATTAGAGGACATCTGATAAAAAGATTTAGTAGAGATAATGCGGCTAGAGGTGTTGCAATATTAGTTAAAAACAGTATTACATATTACTTATTACATATTACATATAAACTTATAAAGACAATACAAACTATTAATATAGAAAACGTAGTTATCAACCCCTTGTTGTACTATAACGAGTGATACTCGTGATGCTATGAACTGGAAAGGAAATTTTCAAGTTTTACAAAACCTATTAAATTGAAAGTATCAGTGAGATGAGACACTATAAAATTATTTCTATAATATTAATATTAGGTTAAATTATACTACGTGTCCAGAATCACTGATCAATGTTTATTTCTCTAATTTAATTCTGATCTGTTGTAGAGGCAGTCACAAAGTAAATGGCACGGCAAGGGGTTAAGTTAAACAACAACATAGATATTGTAGCTGTATATAGCAAACCTCAAGACAACTTCACGATAAGAGACATTGACTCTCTTATTAGAATTGCAAATAAATTTCTTATAATAGGTGATCAACGCTAGACGCAAAGCTTGAAACTGCCATATTAACAATAGAAATGGACTCACTGTACGACTATATGTATCAAAGGAACTATGTATAGTGTAATAGTATAATAAAAGAACCAACGCACTATCCTGAAAATGGAAGTACTCCACAACTATGGATTTATTGATTAATAACAACATAACTGGGATTAGTAAGTCAATAGTATTAAATGAGCTAGACTCGGATTATTCAGTTAATCTACAGTGAGATCCGTTCTAACGAGATATGATCAAGTGCACGCGTAACCGGCGAAAATTCAAAGTCGATTTTCTCGAAAACAAAGCCTAAAAAGAAAAATTTGTATTCTATATTTTCGACTCATTTTTTTTAATGTAGAGTCACCCTTTTTTCGCTTGTATCACCAGTTACCGAACACCCTGTACATCTAAACGATATTCCTCGTTTCTGCAAAACAAACTAGCTCTATTTGCAGATAACACACCTTCAAATTATGACCATTTATTCACCCTCCTTCAGTGCAGTAGTCGCTGCTAAACAATTTCAAATGCACATAAATATTCGAGAGATATACTATTATTTTTCCATATAAATGGAAGAATATAATAAATTCAGATAAAACAGAGGTTATCACTTGTACCAGAAAAGACAAAGAGGCAAAAATCTTTCAACCAGTTGATGTTTATGATCAGTCTTTAGAAGCAAAATACTCTGTAAAATATTTGGGTGTTACTGTAGATTATGAATTAACATTTCGTACACATATACAAGCTACCAAACAATATAAGGTACCTTACCATAAATTACAGATATTCAGAGCCACCCAAACTTGATATAATATAATAGCACCGGCACACAAAAAAAATTAAGTAGAATGTGCATTTGACCGGACCTACCTACGGGTACGTATTTTGGTCCGTTGAATCCGAATTCGAGGTCAGTTTGACCCCTACACCCTCGAAATTTCGAGAAAACTTCGAAAAACCGTAAAAATGATGAAAATCGGCAGTTTTAATGATAAAAAAATTTTTTGGAACTAAACTAAGTGTGATTTTCATGTATTTCGATCCGCTGAATATGAATCGAATGATGGCAGATTTTTGTTGGATGTTAAAAAGAGAAGTACCCGAAGAAAATCGTAAACGAAAGAGGAATCCACTACGAAGATCATTTGAGGATAAAAGAGAGCGATACAAACGAAGGAAAGTTTAGGATTCGTAAAAATCATTTCTTTCTATCTTTTTATGTCTTGTGTTTTTCACAGATTTCAAGTTATTTGATATATCTACGTTATAGAGTATTTATTTTAGGCATTAAATCATGTTCAATCAATTTTTTTTCTGTTATGAATGGTAATTTTTACAATTTTTTCGAATTTTTCCAGCTTTAGAGGGTGAATAAACTAAAAAAATTAAGATGCGGATTGAAGACATCAAAAGATATAAAATTTTATCTGAATTGGACCAGAAGAAGTTTTTTTATCATGAAAACTATATTTTTTCGGAATTTTCGAGAGTTTTGTGTGATTTTTTCACATTTAAAATGGCTTGTGGTCTCAATAAAGTTTCGATTCATATTCAGCGGATCGAAATACATGAAAATCACGCTTAGTTTAGTTCCAAAAAATTTTTTTATCATTAAAACTGCCAATTTTCATCATTTTTACGTTTTTTTGAAGTTTTCTCGAAATTTCGAGGGTGTAGGGGTCAAACTGACCTCGAATTCGGATTCAGCGGACCAAAATACGTACCCGTAGGTAGGTCCGGTCAAATGCACATTCTACTTAATTTTTTTTGTGTGCCGGTGTAGGTAATATGATAAATGAATAATTGCAAAGTCAATTAATAATAAGTATGGTTTTTGCTCATTATAGTATTTTTATACATTCGAACCAACAACTAGACTTCTTTAAAATCTCTTAATTATTAATGCCAAAGCTACCATAAATGTATCAATATAAGCATATATGAAGGAATGAGTGTGTGAATGGATACGTGTGCTTGCGGATTTACTAAACGTATGAATGCGAGAATGAGCGAGGACGGGAGATGGAAACGAAACAAAGAGAGTTGGCATACAACTGTCGAGCGTGAGAGTATAGTTTTTGTGTAAGCCCTTTTTTTATTGTTATCTTCGTAATAAATAAATTTTACATGTCGTATTTATCTGGTGCCCTTTTACCCATTCAAACATATATATATATAAACAATTTAAAGAGTAGGTTGTGCTTAATTGTTAAGCTGGAACTATAAATGTTACACACACTGTTATATATTTTTATAATGTTATGCATAATAAAGAAAATATTAAGAAGCAAAAAAAGGGGGTATCGATCACTTAGAAAAAGTACACCCAGATATATGCTCATAATTACATATTTTAATAGCGTTATGTAATTTACATATATATTGGAATGGGTTGAAGGGCATCAGCTAAATACAAGACATTAAAGCGTATTTATTACGAAATAACAATGAAAAGAAAGGATAACATAAATAATATACTTTCTCACGCTCGATGGTCGTATGCCAACTGGCTTTCGTTCCGTTTCCAGCTTCCATCCTCTCTCACTCTCGGATTCATTTGTTTTAAGACGTTCACAAGCAGACATATCCATACACACTCTCATTCCTTCGTATTATAATAAACAGAAGGATATATAAATTCAATATTATATCTTTCGCCAAGTTTCATAGTCACGGCTGAACCGATAAAATAATTTTTTCATCTCTCAGTCACGTCCTTCGTGACGTAATGTTTATAAAATATCGAAACACAGGCATGATGTTAAATCACTGCTGGCTTTTATCTATTCACTTCTATCTCATTCTTCTTGCTTAGTTTATAATGATTGTTCCGTCGTACGGAAACAAAAGCGCGTTCGGAACGAAGCGAAAGTTTGCCGTTCTTTGAGGCCCGGGTCTGGCTGCCAGATTTTTTATTACCATCCAACATTTGGCGACCATCGTTCGCCAAGGCAGCTAGAACTCCGGTCCTTGAAGAATTAAGCAGCCTTCGTTTTGAATGAACGTTTTCGTTAATCCGTCGTGCTCTGTCAGCGGGTGGTAAACAGGGACTTCGGCCCGAACGGTCCCATCGACCGCCGCTGACTCGCGATGACAAATCGGTCATAAATCGCGCCTTCGAAGGGAAATTCTGCCGATCGGCCGGACTAGGATTTTTTGGGCACATCTGGTTGCACTTTCCTCCACCACGTATTCGCAGGGGGTGAACTCCCGCCTACGTGGGGCCCTTCTCGCCGAAAGTCCCATGGGGGTGGTCACTCCTCTCGGAGGAAAGTGCGGCCAATCAACATCGCGCACTGCCCGGAAAATCCGAAAAACCCGCCTGCTGAAACGTCGCAAAAATTCAGCAAGTGGGGATGTCCGGCCCATAGCGTCGTCGAGGGACTTCGGAGGAAAAATCCTCGAAGTCACTTGCCTTCAGAACCTCGAAACGCAAACATACCGAGCTCGCTGACGACGAAAACCGTCGTAGTTTGCTATTTTATATTTTGGAGTGTTAACTATCTCGCGAACGAACAAGTTCTCCGTCGGTCGAGGACGATCGCGACGATAAAACACTTACTCGCGAAGCATAATCGACGCAAATCGTGAGTGAGAGTAGTGGTCGTCAAATCTATACCACGTCGGATCTTGACGCCACGAAACAATGATGGTTGACTTCGAGTTAAGAAAGTGCCTCGTTAACATTTACTATTGTAATTATCATTATAATTATTATAATTTTAATTCATTCCACGCGATAGATTATCTTTGAAGTATACACACGCTTATGCAGTTCAATTACAGTCGACCCTTGGTAATCCGACAAACGTTTTGCAAGGCGGTGTCGGATTATCAAATTTATCGGACTATATGGTAGAGTACTGTCACAGCCCCTTGTAGTCCGGAACTTTTTGGAAAAGCGTACCTTGTAATCCGACAAATAAAATATCAAAGTGGTAAGATTCTATATGTACTATACTTAACTCATACGATGTGGAATTTAGTAAATTAAACAACACAATAAGCAGCTTCGCGTTTATTATAAAATTAACATAATTATTGCTCTAGAACTTACAAAAAAATAATAACTAAACATTTATGTTAATGTTTGTCCAGGCATTCGCGAACGATTTACCATATTTTTTCATAACGCAACTCGACTGTACCTACATGTTATAGGCATGTCGGATTACAGGGGGTGACCGGGGGTCGACTGTAATTACTTTCTGTTCAAGAATAGTGATGTATGTTAATTGGATTAAGAATATGGTCTAGTGTTTTGCCGAAGACGTACTTTCTTTGTTTTAAATTACATCTTTTTAGCCCAGCGTATACTTATCGGTGTGAAAAACTATCTCATAGATCTTATTGTTAGTAGGTATTTTATAAAAATAGCTACTATATTGTATTGATATTTTACACGTACTGTACATCAATATAGAAAATATGTTAGATACAATTTATATTTCAAGTAATACATTTTCGCATATGTTTTCAAGTCTCCTTTACATATAAATATAATAATAAATTCAGTTTCCCAACTTACATGAAATCTAGTTAGAAGTATTATAGATGTTAGAACGTCAAAAATTGTTAAAAAATGTGACTTCCTTAATTGGTTAATGCATAACGTTACGATTGTTTACAGATTATGACACAAACGAAGCACCGGCTCCTCTCACAGACGAAGGCTCCGTTGGCAATATTTATGTTGGAAATCGGTCGCGCGATCGGAGGTCTTTAACAGAGAAAACCTCTTTGGATCACTCCACAGAAGATGATGTATACAGACAGTTTGTGGGGCAAAATGAACATCATCGAAATGTTTTGCAAGCCAGGGATCAATACGAAAGGTACTAATATTAATTATAATAGTATATAGCAAAATCTTGACGGTGTTCATATGCTTAAGTTTTTCGCTACTGTTAAAGCGGATTCAAGATCTTATCTAAAATTGTTGGTAACTCCCCAATGACACTACATAATGAAACCGATCCAGTATAGAGTTACAAATTACAAACATATTGCCTCTGAAAATTGGATATGCACGAACAAGATCGTAATAAAAGGATAATATTTTTGAAATGCTAAAGACATGCATTTCCTTCTTACTGAAATATCGATTCAATTTGACTATTATTTTGGTCAATAACCAATCATATTAAAAATATGTAATCGTATAGAGCACACCCACATTATAAGAAATTAAACAAGTATTCTGATCGTCTTTAAGATTTTACGTGTATGACGGTGTTTCGTGCGATACTCATTATGTCAGGCTGTTCGAGTACGTATTCCACGCTGAATTGACTTGTTCAATTATGTAGGGCCATTGACACGAGCGGCCCGGGCACGGCTTCAATGCTAAAAGATTCTAGACGTTGCTAGGGCTGATGAGAGCGGCCCGAGCGCAGTAGCAATGACAGAATCTTCTAGCATTGTTAACACCTAATTAGAGAGTGTTTTTTATAAGGTCATAAAAGGCGCACGCGATCGGGACGCGGCCTTCTTTCCCGACCAACGAGTTTGACGGCGTGTGCTTTTAATTATATCTTGTGCGTTTCTTTTTGTTCGAGATTTTTTGAGTTTTTATTCTAATCCTACAATTATTTATTTGCACCTTCTTCGTTTTTAAAATATTGTTCCGTCAAGGAATTTTACCGGGGTGTTTTGTCAAGGAATTTGAAGTTAAAGTACTTTGAGCCGGTCCTTCTAAAGGTGAAACTAAGGCCAAGGCCTTCTTCGATTCATCCCACCCGTTCAGTGTACCTAATGCTTCAAATTGAATCGTAACTGGCGGTTTTAATGCGTAGCTCAAATCAATTGTTAATCGTTCGGGATGTGACCGTGTTAGGAATCGTGGGCCGGCGAGGAACAGCATTATTAATAGCAAACTCATTATCTATGGAAGGCCTAAGACCCCCCCCCCCCAGGTCCATTCAATTATTTCTACCATGACAAAAAGTCGTAAAATTGGAAGTGTAGCACCTGACAC
Organism: Cerceris rybyensis; assembly: GCA_910591515.1. Taxonomy (NCBI): domain Eukaryota; kingdom Metazoa; phylum Arthropoda; class Insecta; order Hymenoptera; family Crabronidae; genus Cerceris; species Cerceris rybyensis. The sequence goes on from OU342790.1 coordinate 23,654,114, forward strand.
TGGGCCCCAATAGCACCCAGTCGACGTTCGAATGTGATCTCCTTCCAGAACGGAATAACACTTTCGGTAACCTCTCGTTCCTCCCTCCAGATTCTCTCTTGCTTTCATCTCTTTTCGAAGTCACGTCACTCTTCCAGCAGCCGTTTCAACAAATTTCGCTGCAGAGTCGCGAATAAATCCTCCAGCGTGTGCGCATCGTCACCTAAAATAGTAGGTGCCTTCGTAGTCCCAACCAGCCCACTTTTGACACCGATGTTCCGCCGTATAAGAACGGGTCCTGTTACGGAGCAAAAATACGTCCCTGAGGCTCACAGATGTAGCTAAAATTTCATCACTCATTATTTTTCGACACACAGATGTTTCTTTATTCAAATACCAGTCGCGCCTTGCAAATAATTTATGACTTCAAGATCACTGATCTTTATGGGCCTATTGTCGTCAAAACTTCTTCAGGAAAAGTTTTGTCATGTAATAAGTATTGACCAGGGACTTCTTCCCCCACGCGAGCCGGGGTTTTTCCTACACCGAAGGTTGAGGGAGGCTCTTGACCTATGTCACCCACCAATCACAAATTTAATATTTGCAAACTAAAGAGTCTCTCAATCAGCAACGTTCCTGCTCTGCAGGAGTAACCGCCCCCGCCAAATCGTGACAGAAGCTCGTTCTCACGCGCTTCAAAATTTAGTCTTCTAAAGGGTGTACAGCGAAAAATTTTCGATTTTAAAATTGAATTAAAGTAAATAAGTATTTCTAGAATATTGATTTTATTTTTTACATGTAACAGGGGACTGCGGATTTTACTTTTTAAAACTTATGTCTTCCAAGTGACGTCCATTCCCTTCAATACACTTTTGCAAGCTAACTCTCATATTGGCAAATACGCGCGAACAAAACGTCGGGCTGATTGGAGCGATTTCACGCCGAATGTTTTCTTGCAGGGCAGATATGGTGCGAGGATTATTAGAGTACACTTTAGAACTCCAACCAGCCACGAACTTTGTCCTTAACCTATTATGTTGCAGACCACAGTTTCATATCAAATTTTGTCTACGTTATTTTGCACAAACATGGAAAAGTGAATTAGCACAGAACAATGCAATAAAAAGTTCAAAATTTTCAGGTATTATTCCGTAGACCGCAAGCGCAATTATTTGAATGAAGAATACGATCAGGACTCGGAAATGGAAGCGGATCCTTTCGTGACTTGGAGACCGCGACGAGCTTTGCCACGTGAATATTTCATCGAGATCCTGGTAGTTGCCGATGCCAAGATGGTGAAATATCATGGCAAGGGATTATTCGGCTACATTTTGGTGTTGATGAGCACGGTGAGTATCCTTTCTTTTATGCCACTATATATAAGGCTGCAGTGAAATAAAATTCGACAAATAACGATGCAATATCATCTTATGTATACGGTCAAAAGGAGTTCGAAACATAGATTCACTATTTGGTTTGTTTAGACTCTTACATATTATCTTCGTTTTCAAATTAGTAGACCCTTTTGCAAATCCTAAACACAACTGTTCTCAAATGAAATTTGTGCACATGAAATTGTAATCATTACATTGTTCAACAAAGGGTATAGCAGGATAAGGGGGTCAAAAGTGCCCTCCTACCGATTTCAATGAGGGTGGTCTCATTCGATAGATAATGCTCGGCGATCAATGTGTACAAAAATTTAACCCTGTATCTTGACCGGAAGGGTAGTTATGGGGAAAATTCAAATACAGGTTTTTGTCCCATTTTGCCTCTTTATTGAGGTGCAAAATATTCGAAAAAATTCTGACATATTCTACACGGTACCATACATGTTTGAGATTTTTTCAGATTTTTCCATCGAAGAATCTAAGTGTAACAAATGAGCAAATGCAAAAAAAAAACGGAAAAAAATATACTTCATATCGAGATCTTCGGGGACAACTTTTTGCATATTACAATAACAATTCAACACTCATAATTGTTATCTCCAATTTTTTCAGATTTTTAAACCGCCTGCGTCATTGTGAAAAAAATCGAAAACCGATTTGCGCGACGCATTTCGATGTGAAACGCCATGATCCAGTTATTATTTTCACATTTTTCGATTACTGTCTGTTCAATTTGTGACTTTTAGTGTTTCTGTCACAAAGCAATTACATGTTAATATAGAGAATCGAATTAATTTAATCAATTGTGAACTTTCATGGTTCTTCATCTGCAAGTGTTTTTAAAGTTTTTTCAAGTGAGCGATTTGGTGGAATTGGTAAAGTGTCTGCTTGCGAAACCGATGGTCACTTTTTTGTCGCAGGTTCGAATCCCCATGGGGGACTTCAGATTTTTTTTGTCATTTTTAAAAATTGTCAACTACGTAACAATAATTAGCTGCTATTTTCAAACATTTAAAAGTATTTTTAAGGACCAGAAAAATATAAATTAATAGAGGACATACTTTTTGTTTTATCGAACTTTTCTAGTCTATGAGCTATAGCCTGTTCCAGTTGCGTACGATACCTTGCATGTCATAACCTCGCTTTTCGGTATTCACCTAAAACAGTAACTCCTAGACAAAGTAATCATGGCAATTAAAATGAAAAGAAAAAAGAACAATGAGCTTGATTAGGATACGGGCATTTCATAATTTTCTTATTCCTGTGTGAAGTTGAGAATTTTATGGATCATTGTAGCAGAACGGATGAAAAAGAGGTACTACTTTGCGCAACGAACGATTTGGAATACACTCTGTATAATTCGCAGCCATTTAAAATCTTGTACTGATTTGACATTCGTTAGGATAAAGAAAACTAAGGTCAACGGCTTGCGTGTGTTATCATTTTATTCAATAATGGGTTCGGTCGAAAAAAAAGAAGATGGACACAGTACGAAGGAAACATTAAAAATGCAGAGGAGCCACGAAATAGCGGATGTTGCGTCTGAAGGATGATCGATCTCGTAAACCAGTGAGATTGGTCGCGCGCATTAAATATTATGCAAATATATTTATAGCTTGACACCCACTAAGATTCTAGCTGATTTTACATGTCGAAAAAGTAGCCATAGTAACTTTCGATCATTAGTCATCTTGCGCAGTAACACAATTCTTTGATAGATGAAATGTAATATATGGAATTCATGATAAACGTGAGATTAATGTCTATGCCGACATAAGCTAAGTAGTTGTCGATAGTTAAGTAATATAACCACAAGATTTTGCGGTTAATGGTATGAACAATTGAATATGCAAATTATAGGTGTTGATACTGTTTTTTTTTAACCTTTTATATTAGATCATTAAGTATGAGACGTCCGATTTTAAACTAAAAGTTTGGTTCATTATATCTCGAGCAAAAAGTAACATAATGAATAAAAATATATCATAATTAATCAAAATAAGTCGTTTCAGATGGTTTCGCTTCCACTACAGCTTTCAGTTCATCGTGATCCACCTTACTTTCAGGTCGACCGCATGGTTCTTTTTGAAGATCAAAATCTCCAAATCGGAATTTTTCAAACCATCGACGTATTGTACATTCATTAGCCACATCCTGGCCAAATACTTCGTTAACATTTCGACTTGTCAGCGCTGAATTAATTCCACGACGGTACTCATACTCGAAAATAACGCGAATTTTTGTCCTATCCATGGCTTACAATATTTAACCTCCACCCGACAATACGATAGATTATTAAAAATAAAATAGTGCGTCTGAAAGGCGTACCTTCTCAATGCAACAAAAAACAAAGGACGGATGATGTGAAATATCGGAGATATCCAGCATCAAACTTGATGCTTTAGGTAATAGGACATTACATACTTAATGACCTAATAGTTCTCTGCTACAAAGCGACCAATAGCATTCTGCACTTTAACACATTCACTTTCAGCTACGAGATATCTCGTAATTGTACTATGAGTTCTAATTAATTAGTCAGCAATAATAGCCAAACGCGTATAGTAATTTTCGTAAAGTATTTTATAATTATTATTATAATTTATTACAATATAATTATTATAATTGCGTATAGTAAAGTCTTCCCAAATTTTAATATGCAAGGTAATGTTTGCTTAGTTTTCCCGGCAGTGAATGGGTTAACAAATTCATTGTAATTGACCTTACTTTTCCTTAATGTCAAAGTATTATATGTGCATCTAATATCAGACTACTTTACATGGTATGTACAATTTCTCTCTGCACTCGTTCCACCCAATTTTGTTATTCATGTTTAATTTCACAATCGTATCTTCTCTCGCGCATAAATATTTGTTTATAAATAACATGCAAACACACACACACACACACACATCTTTTACAACTTGCAAATATAACACATTTATCTACTCCAAATTAAATAAAGTATGATAATTCGCATTAATTACGTGCAAGGTGGGGCAATAACTATGTCCACTTGAATATTACCATTATTTGTGATAATATGAAAAAATGTTACATACAAAACTTGCACAATTTAGAGAGGGGCACATTCTCAAACAAAATTCTTTTGCGTGGGTGGATACATAGAGGAGACTCGAAGGTTATTTCTATTTCTTTAAATGTAATGCTATAATTTTTTTCTCGCGATGTGATAGCTAATGTGAGACAACTTCAAAAAGCTTTTATGGAACGTCGTGCAAGGTTGAATATGACAATAGAGTAAACTGTCTGCCATTACGAGAGATGCTAGAAATGGGGAGTGATGCGCTGAAAATCAACGCGATCTCGCTCTGGAGCGTAATGCTATTCGTGCCGTAAAAAGCCTGTTAAAATTGACAGTGTATTAGCTTAGGTTCAACGGAGTAAAGGTATAAAATATTATCTTACGCATATTACACAAGCGTAAGATATTTCAATAGCTTTCAATAGTTTCCCGATGATTTTATTGTTACAAACGACCAAGAAAATATGAATTTTCTTCTAGCGCCAGTCAGGCGCTTAATCAAAGACCTAGGAACAAACAAAGAGCTGACAATCAGAATCCCGAACAAACATTATCCATTAAAAATCAGATAAATGCGGTGCAAGACTTCCGAAACCTAGGCGTTTCTCTCGCTCCCTTGGCACCCTTATATACCCACCGCGATGCACCGGAGCCCTGTCACCTCCACTCCCGTTTCAGCGATTTTGCCAAAACTGGGCCCTATATACGCAGGCCACTCTTTGTCTTGGGGGTTGATATTTCACGTTTTTTAGAGGGATACCCAAAATTAACAGATCCAGGTCCTAATTTTTTTCGATTTATAGTATCAAATACGAAAAGCTAAACGATGTGCTATGTTTTCGTCCTGGCGTGTATTTCGATATGTAGAATGTACCTAATTGTTTCGAAATTTTGCACCTCGATGAATAGGGAAAATAGGGAAAAACCCGATTTTTAAATTACTCAATTACCCAATTACTAAAATATAGTGTTACAAGGTACACAATAGTCTTTACTACCTACCGAAAGACGCTTCATAGATTTAAATCGGTTCAAGAGCATTTTCGATACTTACGCTGCTTTATCCGTTCATTTACCAATTCTGACCGGAGACATCAGTGCTCATTGAGCATAACGAAATACCTAAGCAAGCAACACTCCCCGCGCACGTCGACAAATGCAATGGTACATTCTCTTCATAATACCAAAAGATACTTTCAATAGTGTAAAGAATGCAATATATGATATACAGTTGACTATTGAACCGGAAACTGCAACAAGATCTTCCGATAAAATTGTTGCCTTCGAACCAGTGACAGTGATAAAACTAATTTCTCCTTTTCTACTTTGATCATATCTGTTCAAGTTGCCTATCACCCGAATCTAATATAAGGAGCCGTTACACCGAAACGGATTAGGCTCTCGTTTATCTACTTCCCTACGTTTATTGAGTGCTGCTTACAAAACCAGATTGACAGACATAAGCTATAAGTACAGTTCACAAGTATTTAGCCCATGATGTAAGACTCGCAATTCTTCAAAACGTCCTACGCGTGTTACGAATTATAACTGACGGAACCACGTGCTCGGGCCGGCCGCTGTTTCTAACAGAGTCCTCCACACCCAGTCGAGAGAGGTGATCCAGTGCGATCAGTGTCTCGGCTGCGGCTGCTCCGGCAGGTTGCCTTCTATTCCTACGACAGGCTGAAGCTAGTAAAGGTCGCCAAACCAAAGTCACTTGGCTTATGGTGCAGGGTAAGGGGAGACTATGCTTGCACCGCCTAGTTCCATCATATTGATCTTTGAAACCTGAACTTGGCGAATGACAACCGAAAACTAAACACTTCATTATGTTGTTAAACTCTTCTTCGGCCAGTCACGCATTAGAATCTAAAATGACGTCAGAACGAGGGATGTTTTTATCCTTCGAGCGAATCGGAGCAAACCACATATCAAGTGACTTCTTCTTCTGGACGAGCCTTAAAGTTAGCGCGATGTGTTTTATTCTGAGCGTGTTCGTGGACTCCGTCAGTAGGGCTGACCGAACAGGCCCTGCCGTAGACTCTGTGCCCCGGTTGGGACGATGAGTATTGTCGGTCGGTAGTATACATACATACATATACAGGGTGTCTCAGCCGATTTTGCCATCTAGAATATTTCAGTATTGTGGTATGTACAGTAGAATCCCTCTAATGTTGCTCCCTCTAAGGTTGCTCTCTCGCTAATGTTGACAGGATACTCCCGTTACTGTTACTTGTATTTTCCCCCACTTGGACTTCTTATTGCCCAATAGAATTTTAGTTTCGTGGCGCGTCATGTAGGTTATGGATGTTTACATGATCCTTCGCTCAAGTTTCAATTCTGCGCATGCTTATGCGCATAGGGGAAAATAAGTCATGAAAAGTGGGGATAGAAGGGAGTGTCAACATTAGCGAATGATCCTGGCCCGAGTTGTCAACATTAGAGGGATTCTACTGTAGCAAAAAATGTTTCGTAGGAAACTTAAATGGTATCGAGTGGGGCATAATCTGGTGTCATTAGTTTTTCCGTAGGTTGACGCGTCAAGGACATATGAAGGTCAACTTTGTTTTTTTAAATGGAATGAGGTACTTTATAATGCATCAAGCGATGCAGCTAGATATTCTTTATAAAAAAGTACTGACCTATGTGTGCCGAAAAGCTAATGGCCTCACATCCTAACATCCTTTACTGATTAACATACACCTTCATACACCGTAGAACAACCGATGTCTATACAATGTTACAGTGTTTAATAATACCCGTAGTCGCAGAACAGAGTATGACTAGAAAAATTCGATAAAGCAAAAAGTATGTTCTGTATTAATTTATATTTTTCTGGTCCTTAAAAATACTTTTAAATGTTTGAAAATAGCAACTAATTATTGTTATGTAGTTGACAATTTTTAAAAATGACAACAAAAATCTCAAGTTCACTATGGGGATTCGAACGTGCGACAAAAAAGTGTCCAGCGGTTCTGCAGACAGGCGCCCTACGAACTGCGCAAAATCGCTCACTTGAAAAAACTTTAAAAGTTCTTGGAGATGAGTAACCATTAAAGTTCACAATTTATTTAATTAATTCGATTCCCTATATTAACATGTAAATCCTTCGTGGCAGAAACACTGAAAGTAACAAAATGAACATACTGTAATCAAAGAATGAGGAAGTAATAACTGGATCATGGCGTTTCACATCGAAATGCGTCGTGCAAATTGGTTTTCGATTTTTTTCACAATGACGCAGGCGGTTTAAAAATTTGAAAAAAATTGGAGATAACAATCATAAGTGTTGGATTGTTACTGTAATATGCAAAAAGTTGTCACTCGAAGATCTCGATACGAAATCTACTTTTTTCCGTTTTTTCTTTTGCATTTGCTCATTTGTTACACTTAGGTTCTTCGATGGAAAAATCTGAAAAAAATCTCAAACATGTATGGTACCGTGTAGGATATGTCAAAATTTTTTCGAATTTTTTGCACCTCAATAAATAGACAAAATGGGGCAAAAACCCGTTTTTTAATGTTCCCCATAACTACCCTCCCGGTCAAGATACAGTGATAAAATTTTGTACACAATGATCGCCGAGCATTATCTATCGAATGAGTCCACCTCCATTGAATTCGGTTGAAGGGCACTTTTGACCACCTTATCCTGCTATACTCTTTCACAAACACTTATAAAGTATGTTAGAGACATAATTTTTTTTTGCGGTGGACAGGGACCGCAAAAAAGTCGCACTTAGAAAATATGTCAAAAATTTGCGAGATAGTGATAAAACGCTTCCAAACAAAATTAGTAATTAAATTACACATGGAAATGTTGAAAAAAATTTAATTTTTCATTCTACACATGGAGAAATTTTCAAACTGCACTTAAGTCACTGCTTCTCATCGTAGTCCAAAACTCGTATCTTGTGATGCATATGCTGCCAACGCGACGAATGAAACAACTGTTGATAACAAAAGAATATAGCGCCTGAAGGCGAATAGTGCCTTATAGTGTGTATGTGTACACTGATAGAAAACATTGCAACGGTGTTATAATACCAACACCGATGGAATTCATATACCGCATAAAAAAAATCGTGTAAAAAAAGGACCGCACAAAAACAGGTTTGTCTGTATCACATTTGTATGCGTCTATATACATGTATAAATATGCGAATAATGGAAAGGATATGAAACAGTTTGATACTTACGACTAGTATTAGTATACATACATCAACATATCATGGGCAGAAATGAACGTTTTTATAATATCAACCACCTAACAATTTTATTTTGCTATAAAATTTTTAATCCAATATAGGAAGCAATTGTTGGCAGATCTATCTTTTATTAAAAGTGACGCATAATGATTTTTAAAATCTATTCTATTCCATTCTACAAGAATATCGATTCTACAAATAAATAGATAATATCGATATTATATCGATGAAAGAAATTCTTCATAAAACTCCAGTTTGTCACAATTTCCTTTTTACTCTTTCATTCTTGTATCTACTGACAGATATTGCTTCCTAATATTTTCCTTACTGAATACAGATTATTCCGAATGTTCAGTTAAATTCTGTGAACAGATGTTTTATTGTAATCGCTTAATACAATGCTATCGACTACTTCACCCCAATCAACACAGAATCGAATTTCCGATTCTGCAACAAATTAAAAGTTATGAACTTTCCGCAAAGCTTTTAACGCTTCATACACTAAAGTGATATTTTTTCATCTTTAATTGACGTTCGTCTTGATGACTTAAATTAAAATTTTTTAAAACTTGTTCTCCTTTTTTGCTAGCTTATTTGTCAGTTATTTTTAAATACATTAGATTAATCGTCGGTAGATTTAGTGTTTAACCCGTCCTTAAATGCTCAGCTACAATTTTGAATGTTTTTTATCATAAGTAACGTTGCTGAAGTTGCGTCTTTCTTATCTCAATACGTCAGAAAGACGAACGGTAGGGCAGGACTGTCACCACTGACGTCAATAAATATGGATTTATGTTAGTTGAATAACCCATTTATCCAAACCTGCCCGCGCAGAGATCGTATCTCCGGAGATACGCATGGTGGTTACTGGTGACGATGTCGCGACGTCGCTATGGCTGACCACCTCCATGGAAAAGAAAAACTTGACAATCTGCACACGCGTCGGACATTGCGATCTCCCCGTGACACCATTGCATCGGCGAACTCGGCGCGGCGTATCTCTGTCATTCGGCGTATACTTGGTCGTTTCGATGTTGCCTTTCCTCGAAAACTTTTACGGTTTTCTTGTTTGTAACATCAACCCGATTAACCCTCTAATTTTACGAGACGTTTAACATAAACAATTTTTTGCACTGTCTACACTACAATTACGATGAAATATTTTGATGTGATTACTGCGAATATGTTTAACTTGATCCTTAAAATTGCAGAATACGGGAAAGTATTAGTAGTTGGAAAGATTATTGCTGTTCGGTAGTTTTTTTAATAAAAAGTATCGGTAATTATATATGTGATCCTTCCGATTTGGATGATTTTTGGATATGTTATCAGAATCATGATTTTAAGAAACTTTGTCCTATACGCTCCCCTTTCGTTTTCGAGGTATGGGCAAAAAACTTTTCCTACTACTACATTGAATTTGGTCTATACATGCACGTCCGTGGCAACGTATGTGTTAGCATGATGCGGCAGCTTATCTACTGTTTCTACGACTCCCAACTGACTGCAAAGCTACCTCATAAGAATGTACGGCAAATACAAATAATTCCAATCGTTATGATTAGTCGGATCGCCTAACGGCGACCCTTTTTTCAAACTATCTCCAATCAATACTAATGCATCTATTTGGTACAGGTGCCTAACTTAAACCAGATCGTTCGGGGACAATTACCGTTTGGTTTAATAAAGGTACTTGTAACGAGAATATAAATTAGTTTTGGTTTGGGGTAGTTCTTCGCGAGTGTGAAAGTCGACTAGCAATAAGTGTTTGAATTATATTTTTCGCATATTGTTACAAGATATCTTTTCGATGATGCACTCGGTATAAAGTTTTTTAGTGGGGAGCCGCAGAAATAGTAGATAAGCGTGGAGAAAGAGAGCGCAGAAATAGAAAAAGAAGCGCAGAAATAGTAGATAAAGGTGCAAAAAAAATCGAAAAAATCCTGACATGTTCTATAAGCGACTATACATGTTTGGGATTTTTTTCAGCATATTCCATTGAAGAACGTAAGTGTAACAAATGAGCAAACTGATGGACACTTCTTTTGTTGCAGGTTTGAATCCCCATGAGAGACTTAATATTTTTTTGTAATTTTTAAAAATTGTCAACTACATAACAATAATCAGTTGCTATTTTCAAACATTTAAAAGTATTTTTAAGGACAAGAAAAATATAAATTAATTACTTTCCGTTTTTTTGCGTTTGCTCATTTGTTACACTTACGTTCTTCAATGGAATATTCTGAAAAAATCCCAAACATGTATAGTCGCTTATAGAATATGTCACGAATTTTTTGAATTTTTTTGCACCTCAATAAATAGGCAAAATGGGGCAAAAACCTGTTTTTTGAATTTTCCTCGTAACTACCTTTTCGGTCAAGATAGAGGGTTAAAATTTTTTATACAATGGTCCCCGAGCATTATTTATCGAATGAAACCATCCCCATTGAAATCTGTTGAAGAACACTTTTGACCCCCTTATCCTGCTATAACCTTTCCAATGATACAGTCTATCATTCAGCCGGAACCGTTATGTACGAGTAATATGAAATAGTCTTTCGGTACAAAGATGGTTACAAAGATAATCAATTTCGTTAGGGGCAGAAACAAATTTGTATCACAGAGGAAGTTCATAAAATTTCTTTATAGTCACAACGCTTCTTATACTGATGTACCATTATATTATGAAGTACGCTGGTTCAGTGGAGCGAAATGTTTATTAAATTTACATTCTTGGCTACAAGAAAAGCATTACCTCTTTTCTTCAAGAACACTCGACCTCTAATTCAGAAGAATGTATTTGTCTTTTAATAGATAAGAGTTTCCTTCGCATTTATTGAAGATATGATCAGTTACTTAACTCCTTCCGGTATCATTTAATCATGAAAAATTGAGCATGAAATAACGTTCCAATTTTGATTTAAAAAGACATATGTACTTCATTTTGTAATTGATATATATATTGTTAACTAAATTATTTTGTTGAATAATGGAGTTCAACCCTTATTTGAGCACAAGGGGTTAAAATCATTAAATTTACAATTGCAACAGAGCAGCTAAAATATTTCATAACTATGCAGCCATGTCGATTCTTTTCGTAGAAAACTGGAAGCTTATCAAAATTATTTAAATGAAAAAAGTTTTTTCTTCTTTCCATTATATACAGTAATTTTCAAAAAATTTTCAAAAAAGTGCAAGCCTTCTTGTGTCAAAAAGAGCTGAGCGATGTTCGGGCACGATATTATTTTGAAAGAGAGAAGAGAGAAAGGTGCCGATCTCTCGGTATACTGGAAGACAATGTCGAAAATCCATTGGTCAAGTTAATGGTACAAGTATGGATGTTTAGATTACCGTGAACATGTTAGATGTACTAACTACATTCAAACGTGTCCGAGGAGCTAATTATACCAAAACTGATTGAAATTTTGACGAAGACATTAAAAATCGTACTTGGTATTTACTTTTTAAAACGCTTTTCCACCAATTATTATTCGGAAGAAAAAGTCGTCGATATAGTGAAATAGGCTTAAAAGGGATAGGTAACAGTACTGTATGGGTAATATAGAAACTTATTAATACGAATATCTCTCCAATGTGTCAGCACGCACGTCTCAAAAGGTTGACACCTGTGGTCAAATGAGGGGTTCAAGGTTGTTATAAGAACAAAATTATCGATGGAAGACAGCAATAATCGATCAGCATTCCTCCTATAGCACTCTCAAGACACTTTCATCATGCATTGGACAAGTAGTTAACGACATCGTTAAGCGATCGAAATATTTGTGGACAGCAAATTGCAACCATATGCTAATTTTGACCGAAATATTTTCATAATTTGCCCCAACACACAATCTTTTTTTTCGGTTTTCATAAATTAACACACTAGTCGCGCAACTTCTGATTATGAGTTAACGGCTTAGCACTGCAATTTCATCCGGAAAGTTACGATACATTGCACGTGCTTTCGCAAAAACAGCGCTTTAGTGTTATGCTAAGAGTTTGAGCGTTTTCTTTTCTAGCCAGGACCTTCAACATACTACATCTACTACAGAACGCACATATTGATGACAATTTTTATTCTAAATATCACATTAGATATTTAATATTGATATACAATGTTTCGCCTAATAATAAATACGCAATATTTAATTTCTTTAATTATTACTTTACAGATCGTTCTAATATTAATATTCTGTGTACTGCCTCTTTTTTGAATAATATTAAAACCATTTTTATTTGTATAATCCAAATTGTATCAATAATATAGTAATAAATTTTGCAACAAAAAATTATAAATTTTCAAGACCTATTTCAACCGGTACTCGTAATTCTGAATACATGAGTATAATCGCTGTAAATGATTGATTTTCAACGAAGGTTAGAATAATAACGAACTCAGAATGCGACGTGAAAGGGCTACACTTATAGTGAAAGATTAGGATTTAATTTATGAACATTGAAGAGATAACCGTACACGAGACGAAGTGCACTTTAACGTGATATATGTGCGTCACATATCAGCTTAAGTACAGTCCCTGGTCATCGAATTAGAACCACGTACAAAAATTTCACTTTTATGGTTATAATGTTATATTATATATGGAAAATACTCAACTCCTTCCGTTTTACACGCCTTTAGGATGTGTTACTTTCTTCGAAAAACATCCTTGTACTCCCATGGTCAGACAATTCTCCGGACTTGAATGCCATAGAAAATGTTTGGAGCCTACTCAAAAGACTTGTTTACAATTCTCCAAGCACCACATTATCTGATTGTGAGTTGAAAACAAAAATTACTTACAGATGTTTGGGAAAATAACAAAGATATAAAGCATATGATAAAGCAATGTATATACAGAGTGTCCCAGCCGATTTTGACACCTTGATAACTTCGGTATTGTGGCATGTAAACTAAACTTTTAACTTTTCGACATACATAGGTCAGTACTTTTTTTATAAAGAATGTCTAGCTGCATCGCTTGCTGCATAAAAAAATACCTCATTCCATTTAAAAAAACGAAGTTGACCTTCATATGTCCGTGACGCGCCCACCTACGGGAAAAACTAATGACACCAGATTATGCCCCACTCGATACTATTTAAGTTTCCTATGAAGTTGTTTTTGCTACATACCACAATACCGAAGTTATCAAGATGTCAAAATCGGCTGAGACACCCCGTATACAAAACATCCCGGAAAGGATACAAGCTGTCATCAAGACAAACGGTGGAAATACGAGATATTAACATGCGTTCCTAGTATTATGTACAGTAGTAGTGTATTGTGTTCTTAGTTAATAAACTATATCATTACAATTTGAACAGGCCTTCTAATTTTACGAAAACCGTGACAAATGCTGAAAATTTTGAATGGTCCTAATTCGAAGACCAGGGACTGTATTTTTCCGCAATGATTCCTATTACATCTCTATATACTCTGTACTCGGGAAGTAACGAAACACGTTTCAACCTTATTTATCTTATAAAAGTGGCTCACGTGTCCACGAGACTTGAGCCGTCGTTAGTTTACTATATTGAGCCTAGTTATTGACCACCAATTTCTAATAGTAAAATGTTTTTTAATATGCTTTAAAATTATTTTCATTGAAATTATAGTTATTTATTGACCTATCCATATATTTTTAATTACATTTTCATACTTACATGATAATTAATCCACAAACTCAATGGTTGTACGCTCTTACGGAAACTGCTTAGACCATAACGAAAAAATGGCTTCCACAGTCACTTCAGACTTTAACATTTCTTTTTATTTAGTTATTATTTTCTATATATTTGTAACTGCCATTAATTAGGCACAAAATAAATTACTTTAAATAAAAAAAAATTTATTTCCTTATTGAAAAAAGTTTTTTTTTTTTAGTTTAAAATAAAGTTGAGAAGGTCAGAAACTGGGCCAGGGTCAATAACTGGGTCTTTTACCTTATTTGTTAAGGGAATACGCAAGATTTCGTTACCCTAGTAACGCAACAAGAAAGTCTATTTTTAGTTCCATGAATTGTCGATTGAGTCGAAGAACCCTGAAAACGAGATATCTCGTCTCCCGTATGCAATGTGTTAAGAGGAAACCCATTACTCGATTATCGTCTCGCATAGTCGATTGTTCTGAAGATAATAATCACTATTAATTATAACGCTTTAATAAATATCTCTAAAACGTTCAGCTTTAAAAGTCCTTTTATATTTTTGTAATTCTGCAATCTCGATTTTTTGTAGGAGGTTTGTTATTGTGAAATGACATACGCAGAAAGTCTGGCGTTATGTCCTATTCATCTACCATTTTGGTTGAATAAATCATGACTACACGGTGAAGTGCTTACAAGTACCCTTAATCAATTAATTACGAGCAAGTAGTCATGTATGTATGTACGCGAATCTGTTGTAATGACATCGTTTTAAAGCGAATAGGCGAAGAATGATGTTTGTGGAACGATCTATCAGGCCAACGACTGGTGTGTGACACTACCAATTAAGTGCATTAGGGCTTCTGCATCGTTTCATTTAATAAACCAATTTAATGTTGTCTTACGTCTTTCGAAGACTCTATTAACTACTCGTCCGAAAAGTATTCACTGTAAAGGAAAATATTCACTTTGTTTCAGAAAATAAGTTGTGGTTGGTAATTTGGTGTTCGCTTGAGGGGTTATATACAGTCAGGAGGCCCAAAAAAAGCGATTTTTCAAGAAATTTTCCTGAGCAGACTTTTAAATTTGTTAATGTAAAAATTTGTAAACATATTATGGTAACTTTCAACTGTATTTCAACATTTTTTATTAGTAAAAATAATAATTTTGAATGCTGCTATAGCTGATCTCCAGGAGTTCCTCTCAAAAAAGGCGCTTTGCGGTGACCACGATATCTCTGGTCTGGATCATTCAAAATGAAAAAACGAAACGGATTCCGTTAAAGTAATGTGTAATCTTGTAATTAATCGAAGGAATAAGCAAAATAAAGTTTTTTTACAAAATGGCGGCTTCTAGAAAAAAAAATCGATTTTTGACCAAAATTATGGCCTTGAATTGTTTATAAGAAAAGAAATATTTATCGGTGAAGAAAAACCTTCGATCAATTACTAAAAAATATACTTAAGAAACTTGTGTTAAAATTTGAGACTGATCGGTTCAGCCGTTTCCGAGCAATCATGGTCACCGACTTTAAAAACACAGTTTTGAGAAAAACGCGTTTGAAATTTCAAATCACTTTACAAACGCTGTGCCACGTCATTACAAATATGCGTATAACTTCGAAAACAATTGACGGATTGACTTGAAATTTTCTGGGTGTGTACTTAAATATATGTACATTACAAAAATGAAATAAAAAAAAATCGATTTTTTTGAAAATTCTAACTGTATATAACCCCTTAATGTATGATTTGAGTTTTTAATGTACAGGTAGCCCTCCTAAAACACCGTATCCTGTAACACGGTTTCGCTATAACACGATTTATAAATTGTGGGAGCCCTCCTACAACACGGAATCCTTTAACACGGTTTCGCTATAACATGATAAGAAAATTGCAAACACCTTTGTACAACACTGTACTTCTACATCCGCGCCGAGGCTTGCCGTCTTAAAGATATAGTGTTGCGGAAAGTATTTTGTTTTCAACTCCGTGACCTAAAAACAAAAGTAGTTCACTACTGAACGGCAGTCTATGTCGGGTCAGTCCACACCCATAGTGTGTTGAAGAATACCTTTTCCTTCTTTCAGACAGAAAATAAGGGAGAAAATCACGGAGAAAATAATGAACCGGTAAGAACTAGAAAACAAAGTAAAATTATAGATTTTTTAATAAGAAAAGAAAATGCGAGAACTTTAAATGGCGAAAAATGATCTGAAAGTGAAGGCGATATCATTCCACCAAAAAAACGTTTCCGGTTAATTATACTGAGCAATGATGACGAAGAAATTTATTAAATTATAGTTGCATTAAATTAAAATAACATTTTTGTTCTTTGGTTTGTGTTGTACCTACATTTATATTTTTAATAAAAATGAAGTTGTTTATGTAGAAATAAAAAAAAAATATTTATTTTTAATTTTTCGGAACGTAATCCCCGTTTCTCTGCCGCCTGTGGGTCTCATACAACCTAATTTCACACAACAGGGCATTTTCTAGGAACCTATTTATCGTGTTATAGGAGGGTTGTCTCTATTATAAATGTATAACCGCCTTACTTTCCTATTGGTTGGTGGCTATTTGACATATTATAAATTTCAAAATATGCCGGTCTTGTTTTTCAACATAACACTTTACAGCTGTAGGCTTAAAACAACAACGCAACTTTAAAAAAAAAAAAGTTTGAAGTTTTTTGAGCCAAAAGTCGGTTAACTGTTGCTGCTACTTTAAGCAATTTTTTTTAGTTATTGTACATTGTTGATTGCTTTATTAATTTTTCGGCTAATTTCGCTGTTTTTTTTTAAATTTTGGATATGATTTCAGTTAAAATTGACCAGTGTACGACATTCGTAATTAAAAAAACACCGCGAGAGGAGGGAACCCGGCATCCTCGCTAAATGATTTAATAAGCTAAAGCTATATATTTGCCTTACATTGATATTGAGTCAGTCACTCAGTCGTTAGAAATAAGTAGTTATTGATTATTCTCTGCATGAAAAAGATGAAACCATCAAGTCTGGCTATTCGATACTCTGACAAGGAGTTCGATAATCATCAGTTGCCAAAACTACGCCTGTTTCTCAGGAGTTTTACGAAATATATACTCAACTAATCATAAGGTTAATTGGCTGACAAGGAGAACACAAGGCCTTCGGGTCACCGATTTTATTGACATTTTATATACTTGTAGAGTAAGTCGTTCTGATTAAGAATATACCCTATTATGGGGGCAGACGGTCAATACTTTTTAAGATATTTATAATTAAAGTTTCATTTTTAGTATAAAAATATAATAGTTAATTAAAGTTTCAGATACAAACTAGATATTTAAAAAATGTAAAGTAAATATTCAGGAGATATAAAAAAGATATTTAGAAAATGTTAAGAAAATATTCAGGAGATATAAAATAGATATTTAAAACATGTTAAGAAAATATTCAGTTGCGTCTTACAAGACTTTATAAGAATGCCAATGAAAGTTTGATTACAAATATCTTAAAAACTATTGACCGTCTGCCCCTATAACAGGGTATATTCTTAATCAGAACGACTTACTCTACGAGTATGTAAAATTTCAGTAAAATCGGTGACCCGAGGATCTTGCGTTCTCCTTGTGAGCGAAGTCGCACCTTGAAATTCGCGGAGTGATATCTTTCATGGTTGAAAATGATATATGTTTCGTTAGAACATACAAAGCAGAAGTCCTTACTGCGCCACTGTTATGTACGAATTGATTGCTACTAGATTCGTGTAAAAATATTATTAACTAGCTGAAAGCTCCCGTGCTTCGCTACGGTTTAATCGAAACTAAAAAAAAAACCTTAAAATTTTGAATTTTGAAAAATCCTTTCTTAGTGGGTGCTTATACCCTAGAAGGAATGCTCATGCAAAATTTCAAGTTTCTAGGTCAAGCAGTTTCGTCTCTGCGTTGATGAGTTTGGCCCATACTTTAACCCCCCAAAACCACCCCTAAAATTTCGAATTTTTCAAAATCCTTTCTTAGTGAGCACCTACGACCCAAGGCAAGAGTATGTTCCAAATTTCATTGTAATCCGTTCTGTGGTTTTTGAGATTTCGTGATGAGTGGATTAATGAGTCAGTCAGTCAGTCAGTCAGTGGTATTTGAGCTTTATATAATAGATAATAGTAGCAGCATTGTCAGAAGTTATGACTTTTTTCATTCTTCTTTCCCAGAAGTCTTGAATCGTGACATTTTTTCCATCACGGCACTGTCATATGTGTACCTTTATATTTTTGTTGCACGCAGCGACGATACAATTTTTAGATGTACTTTGGATGATCTTATTTCGATTAGCTCAAATAATAATGCCTTCGAAATAAAACTTATCATTACGCTTGTAAATGAAGACGTGGTCTATTGTAATCTTAAGTATAAATGCATAATCTTTGTCCTTTTTAATGCTTTGATGCGCTTGGAGGTGTTATAAAAGGAGTAAAATACTTTTTTTTCTGTACAGGTTTCACGTATTTACAAAGATTCTTCTATTGGCAATCCGATAAGTATAGCAGTGATGAAAATTGTGCAGACGGAGGAAGTGTTCGGCGTTAGGCACAGCGGAAGTGAAGGAATTGCAGCAGCTGACATGTTAAAAAGGTTCTGCCAATGGCAAAAGAAAAACAATCCGGATGAGCCGTCGCCAGAACATCATGATGCAGCTCTCCTTCTTACGAGGTATGCAGAAGATTCAATCTATAGATTTTCCACGGCATGTATTTGAAGTTTAGGAGATTGTGCCTATACACGAATAAATATTAAATTTATTCATTGCAGAAATATAATATCGGCTATTTATTATTCTATAACATATGTAATCGTTTTCGATTTAATCGAGTATTGAGGTAATAGATGCATTTGCACTTTTTCCAATTTGATTCAATAGAATCGAATCATGTTTAAAGTGAACTTACTCTTGTAATGCTTCGCTCGGTGAGTCGATTGTCACGGCACGGTTCTGGCGACGCTACAGGTTAGGTGATTCCTGAAAATGGTTGCAACGAGCTAGAGTCAGAAGAGGAAGGTGGTAGCGGGTGGAAATCACGGAGGGAGCCGTTACCTCTTAGGTTATGTCTTCCCCTTGATATCGGATAAAGTCCGTTGTTGATAAAGGTTTTAGAGACAGAGGGGTGCCGTTACCTCGGAGACTATGTACGTCTTTCCCAGGTCTCTCTGTTGAGGATGGATTCCAGTTAAGTAGCGTCTCGTAAAAGTGTCGCGACTGCGAAAGCTGCGTCTGCTCCGTACGATGGCTACTATTTCTGGTTTCGAAGTCCAGGAAATACTCCGACTGTTTCCGTATAAATGCCTCCTTTTATTTCTCTTTCCGCTTCCGGATCCGATTAATCAGAGTCGTTCCCGGGCAGATAGTAAAAAACCGGGTGGAAGGGCACAGAACCCGAGATACCTGGCGCTCCTCCGCGTTGACAAGATTTCGGCGCGTTGCTCCCTCAAATAGGAATAATTGTTACATAGTTTACGGAAACTTCTCCCTGCTAAACCTTTATATTTTGGAACAATTATTGCATTACCAGTATCAAATAAATTTATGAATAACGGTCTTAAATCTGATTTTATATTGTGGCGACCAACACATCGCAAAACACCCAAGTGCGTGTGTTGGGTGGCAGGCCCATTAGGCGGCAGGCTTAGTTTACGTAAGCAGATAAGAAAACGAGAGCTCGTAGGCACGAGCAAACCAGTCTCCAACCTAAAGTTCGAGCGTCAAGTTGTAGCAAATATATTTTTAATAAAGACTTTACACTAGGAACAAGAATCATAGCTGTAAACCTACAATACAATTATTAATTAAATAAGACACTTGCTTTTTCAAGAAGATTTTCACATTTTAATAAGTATATTCCAGATTTTGTTATATGATATCTATAAATCTTTGATTCTCGAAGAAATCTATGACATATCAGTGTAAAACTATGGTATCAGTATTGCAGTTCTGAAGTTACTCAATTACATAGATTCGAGCGATAGTGCTAACAACAAGTATTAAGAATCAATTTGGATGAAAATTATAAAAAAAAATATATTTTCAGGGAGAATTTGTGTCACAATCCGGATGAGATGCGTTGCGACACTCTAGGCCTTGCGGAACTAGGTAGGATGTGTTCTCCAGGATCATCTTGCGCAATAGTTCAGGATAATGGTTTAGCTGCAGCATTTACCATTGCTCATGAAATCGGCCACGTGTGAGTAAAGACAACTTTGAAATCGCATGACTTACAATTAATTACAATTCTTGGAGGTATTTGTCAAAAAGTTAATAACATTGCATAATAGCGAATAAAGATATTATTGAAACAATACAGATATTCAAAGGTTTTGCAGATTTTTAAAGAAATTCTTCGTTCCTTAACAATTTTTTTATCGTTTTCAAGAGTAGTAAGGATAAATATATTTTATAATTTGTAAAAGCAAAGAAACCTCTAAGGCTTTATTAGGATTGATCTATGACTAGAATTTGAAAAACGCAATACTAATTATAATACTTAATCCTGAAAATTGTATAGCAAACAAAATAAAGTTTACGTCAGGGAACGTTTACAAACAAAGCAGTAGACAATTCCTCATTTATTGCTTGTAGGGATGGCGGTTTACGATCCGGTCTCCGCCATTGTTCGACTCCAGATGGCTACCTTGCGCTGGGCCCGTTAGCTATTAGTAATTTAGCAACTAGTCTACGGCGGACGGGGGCCGGGTCGCAAACCGTCGATGAAAAGACATCCCATCGTCTAGGTGGGTGCTTTGCTTCGAGGCGGCGGAGCTTCGAGGGGTGTTCACCAGATGTGGAATTTTTCATACTGTCTAAGCTAAAATTGGATGTCGCGACGGCACCATGCTTTTTCATTTTGATTCTTAAAAAATGTAACCGCGATCGATACGAGCGAAGTGATCCTCGTCCGCCTGAGCACCAGGGACCCAAGCTCGGGGTCTTTGAGGGTAACGGGGCGAGGATGGCTGAACTCGGCGGACAGAGTCGCTTCAGACACAGCCAAGTGTATATCAGAGTACAAAAGAATAAAGTTTATAATTTGAATTCAAATAAACATTGGCAAGCAGGCTATATCTGGAAATCGCTATAACAGCGCAAACCTTAATAGTCCAGTCAAATAAGACTTTGAAGGTTACAAAAATTCCCATAGAGCTAAAAATTGGTATGGATGTTCAGAATACTATTATAAATGAATTGTGAAAAGTCCCCATCAATCCCCCTTGTGCAAAAAATTTTATTGATGGTGAAAGTTTGCAAAAATAGGGTTTTCGCGTTTTTCAGTTAAACGGTGAGTTTTACAGCAAAACTAGTTGAGACAAAAATTGTAGATCATCCGATTCTCTACAAAAAATGTATCCGCACTTTTTTTCATAAGTATTGCCATTTCCGTGATACAGCGGTTCAAAGAACTGAAAAAATTATTTTATTCGTAATATGCACACGTTTCCACACCACCTATGAGGTAGTGTGCTTGGCGCTTTTTTTTAACGTGGTTTCCCCGGTAGGCCTATTCCACGATCTATTGTGATCCTATTGAATTCAAATTGAGTATTGAAAATGATGAAAGCTGTGTAAATTATGTAATATATAAATGAAAAAATAATTTGGAAAAATTATTCGTCGGATTCATAATAATCCAATGGAACTTCTAGTGTACTGTCTTCGTTTTCATCATCTTCTTTTTCTTCATCTTCCTGCTGGATACAAATATGTTCTAAAAGTGATACATCATATGTCTCATCACTGATATCGTAATTATCCTCATCTAGTATCGATTCAACATTGGAGCACGACTGTCCTTGACAATTGGTACATGCTAAAGAACAAAACAGTCCAACCTTTTTACAGCCGCATTTAGAATTGCAACCTTTTTTGCAATTGCAAAAGATGGTGTTAAGGAGTTTTTCTGGTGCAGGTGGGAGTAACGTATGAATTGGTTCCAATGCATTGTCAACTAACTTCCAACCCCAGTCTTCTGGATCCATTTTATTTCCAAGCCACACTTGAACTTGATAATATACCCGGAATAGATGTTGTTGAGCAGCAGCAGAGGTTGGGGGAAGACAAGCTAATTGTACTTGTTTTTTATTATAAGTTTTTTTTTGCAAAATATAAGTATCGGAGTTTATCCAAGCAGGTAACTTTTTTTGGAGCTCCGTACATAGAAAGAAGGAAGTGAATTCCATTAGTGATTATAACTGCACATGAATTTTTACAGATGTCTGGTCTTTCAGGTACTCCGAAAACTCATCACCTCTTTCAATACTTGCATCAATTAATGCTTTCATGCCGCGATCAACAGTAACAACTCCACTTTCAGTCAAAGGTTGACTACAAATAAAGCAGAATTGCGACATTTTTTTTTAAAAACAGTAAAATGCACAAACTTTGTTACAAAATATAAGCGATAGCCACGAGTTGTCACTACGAAGGAATGCTTACGACTAACAGTATTTTGTTGAGTATGATACCTTTGAAACGGAGCAGGTATACGAGCATCGCCACGCTGACAATTGAGTGGAAGACAAATGTTACTCAAGGCCATGGGACTAAATTAAAATAGGGGCGGAGTTTTTGACGTTCATTTATATTCTAAGAATTTTATAATTTGTATGTATAAGACATAGGGACTCATATTTGTACTCGTATAACGGTTCAAAAATGTATATAAAAGTACATTAACGTGCATATTACGAATAAAATAATTTCTTCAGTTCTTTGAACCGCTGTATCACGGAAATGGCAATACTTATGAAAAAAAGTGTGGATACATTTTTTGTAGAGAATCGGATGATCTACAATTTTTGTCTGAACTATTTTTGCTGTAAAACTCACCGTTTAGCTGAAAAACGCGAAAAACCTATTTTTGCAAACTTTCACCATCAATAAAATTTTTTGCACAAGGGGGATTGATGGGGACTTTTCACAATTCATTTATAATAGTATTCTGAACATTCATACCAATTTTTAGCTCTATGGGAATTTTTGTAACCTTACTTCTATTTTAATGATTAATTTGACTGGACTATAAGGCGTTTTCTGTCGCGAAAAGAAACAATAAAAATTCGTGAACACATACCAAGGACACCCCCATAGCTTACAGACCCATCTAGACAAGGATAAAAGTTAACATTTCCCTACTTGCGAAGGAGGGATGTAGGAACGGAAAATTGCCAAAGAAGAATAGGAAGGACAGAGGTTTTAAAAGGACGATACGCGGCCCACCTAGAGATCTTTTTGGTGGTGAAGCAACTTAGAGAAGTTGGACGCTAAGACATCACTCTACATAATTGAAAGAAAGCACTGTGATCAATGAATAAAGAACACGTTCTACATATTAACGAAACTATTGACATTTTAACTTCATTGACACTTTTTCGTTTTATAAAATCCGACAGTGTACTTTATGAAGCCCAATGAGAATAAGAATACGATATAACCGACACGGAGTAGAAAGTAAACACAAGAAAGACAAACTAAAATATGGTAGATATGTATATGTATATATTATTGGCCTAGTAAAAGAAGACTCTTGATAAGTGGTACGGCTCGATTCGCCCAACGGATAGAGGCATCCCTCGTTCTGACACCATTTTCGATTTTAATGCATGACTGGCCGAAAGAACCGCGCACTCATTACGTCGTCATGGGAACGTCATTAGTCACGTGGCTTAACACCCAATCCAAGGGCGGTGTAGCACCATCTTTAAATAATATCATCGTTCCGATCTTTATTCTATTATCAGAGAGGAGAATTTTTTGCACGCCAGAGACGTCCTTGGAGAAACACCTTCACCCATATACAGTAGAGTTCCGTTAAGAGCGCCGCCTAGGGGCTGTAGGGGAAATAATTCCGAGAAATCTCTGTCCCCACTACCGCACTAGCTCGAATTGTTACCCGATTGTCTCTTAAGAGCACATAAGGTTTGTACTTTTAAATGGTTGAGAGTGGGGGACAATCTTCGCACGCATTGAGGGGAAGGCGCTCTTAGCGGATACGCTCTTAGCGGAACTCTACTGTATACAGCCGAGATGTCACTGATTCACAGACACTCTGCCGGCGTGATGGCCGGACTATTGGCACTGCCGTGGTGGCGCATTGGGGCGACATTCGTAGTTAATCACTCGCGCTAGAAAGACGTGCCTCGCGCGTCAGTCGCGGAGATCAGAACGACATGCGTGGCACGTCGCCTCACAATCAGAATATTTGTTGAGGAACAGTTTCAGATGGCACTACGTCGCATGTAGGATAAAACAAAAGTATTGTTAGTGAAAAAGTATCCTCAGATATGTTTTAAATCAAATACAATTAATATATTTTAATGTTTTTGAACTTCTGGCGATGGTTTTGCCGAAATCGACTACTTCATTAAGTCTTACGGCATAAATATAGTATTGCGTTCCAGTACGCACATTTGTAAATTAATTACTAGCGCAAATTGTTAAAAATAACTATCCGATACTAGAACGCTAGGCTTCCTTGTATTAAAGAATACATTGTTGCCGTCGCGCCGCTGCGGCCAATGCGACGTAGTGCCATCTGAAACTGTTCCTCAACAAATATTCTGATTGTGAGGCGACGTGCCACGCACGTCGTTCTGATCTCCGCGACTGACGCGCGAGGCACGTCTTTCCAGCGCGAGTGATTAACTACGAATGTCGCCCCAATGCACCACCACGTCAGTGCCAATAGACACGACCGTGACGCCTACAGAGTGGTTGTGAATCAGTGACATCTCGGCTGTATGTTGGGTGAAGGAGGCGGTGTTTCTTAAAGGACGGCTCTGGCGTGCAAAAAATGCCCAACGCTGGGCCCGAGCCTGGCAAGTCGATCCTGGTTGGGTAAAACAGATGGTTGAGAGACGTAGGCGGAGGTACTCAAAAAAGGCACGTGGCGATCAACTAAATAAAATCACTGATTTAGTCTCGGTTCCGAGTGTAGTTCCTGGAAAGCGATGGGTGCTTTCTCGCAAATGTCTCACCACTCTGCCACATTCTAAGAAACAGATTTTTAGAGTGTTGATGTGTTCGGGCCCATAAATTAGGCCACCGACTAAACTATGGAAAAGTGGCCGATAGCTCGATGTCATGATGCCACACAGATTGTTTTGGAATATGGGGTTGTTTTACAGAATCTGGCCACGGAGTGGCAGAGTTAGAAATGACGTTTGCTAAACGGACAGTGAGGACCGCACGGCACTTACCCCAGAACCTTCGAGCAAAGTCGAGAGAAATAGGTAGATTTCTGATATATCCGTGCTCGAAGGACCAAATAATGTTTAGTAAGATGAGGGATAAATAAAAAATATTGGAAGGAGAGGATCTTCCGAAAGCCGAACGGGTGTTATATGTATAGGGAAATACATTGCACAAAAACATAATCGTAACATCGTATACAAAAATCACTGAAATCAATGAGGTGGAATTGTTTCTCCATAAATATTATGTATTTTTATGCAGTTAACTGTACGCAAAAAGGTCACAAACTATTGAGATTAAATATCGAAATAGCAATAATGTAATTTGTATTTCAGGCTAAACATGCCACACGACGACGAAACGAAATGTACGGGCTTCAGAAACCGATCTAAAGTGCACAACGTGATGTCCAGGATGTTAGATGACAACACCTTCCCTTGGGAATGGTCCAAGTGTTCCCGGCACTTCGTTACCGAATTCCTCGAGTGAGTCAGCCATTACTTTGACAGTTCAATAACTGTGCGGCCGCAAACACATCGTGGCATTACGTTAAGTGTCATAATAACGGATTCATCCGTGATTCCTCTTGAGTATTAGTGTTTGTTTATCTCATTAGAATTTGCTTTTCCTTCATCAAGTTTTCATGCATACACGTATTTGTATTATATATGCAGCTTCGCTTTAAATTGCTGAAATTATATTTTTGATCTACTATTCTGGCGCCTAAATTCTTATATGATCGAGGCATTGCAGCATTCGCTTCTTATATAAGAGACGGCAATATAAGTCATATACATATGTTATTTGCAGGACTTACAGAATCATTAATTCTTTTCTAACAGACATATTACGTATGTATGTACTTTGATAAATTTTTCTATTTAATTACTAAAACCATTATTGTGGAGAAGAAAAATCTCTGAAACTCACGAAAGTAGCTTTAAACTTATCACCTAACTTCTTACAATCGTGCATATGCTTCTCGCAAACAAAATAGCAGGAACACTTTGTATTCTATGATTTCAAAATCAGTGCCGCCGTTTATGGGCTTATTGTCGTTAGTACTTCTTCCAAGAAAGTTTTGCCCGGCAAGAAGTATTTATCAGGGACTGTTTTGCCCACGCAATTGCATGCAAGCCGGATTTCTCCGGCTTCTGCATCAAGGGAACCCTCTTCACCTATGGACGAAGGACAATTCACTCTTATATTTGTCAACTTAAGAGTTTCTCAACCAGGAACTTTCCCGCTTCGCAGCAGTGACCGCCCTCGCGAAATCGTGACGAAAACGCGGCTTCATTTCCTGCAAAGTTTAGTCTTCTAGACACGAATATCAACAAACATCTTCCCGTTAGAAGTTCTGTTCGCTAAATTAAGATCCGAACGTTTGTTAGTGATTTGCTACATTATATAAAGTATAAATAAATCACTTAGAACAGAGATGGCATTTAATTGTTTGCCACATGTGTGTATAAAGTGTGTGTTTAAAGTGTAGACAAAATTTGTGAGTACGTATTTTTGGAATTTTTCGAATCGAATTTGTCTTGTTGCGCAGGTACAGTAAATGGTACTACGGGCAAAAAATGAACCGTTGTCATGCAGATTCTTATATGCAATAGTGCTAAAATTATAATTCTGTGAGTGGTTTTTCCATCGATAGGACAACATTCGAAAATCAACAGAATTTCAATAGTTGACGTTTCCATTGAGTTGCTACTAGAAAAACGGAAACTGATGCGTTAAGGAATACATATTTAACGAAAAATAACATTCATTATCTTTCTCTTACGATGCCCTTGACATTATATGTACAGTGCGGCTCTGCGGACCTGGCACCTCGGCGACGGAGCTTCTCGCTTTCAACCGCCTATTCGCACCATTTTGTTTCTTGGAATCCACTCGCTCAGCCTCTTAAACGAAGCACCCGACAAAGTCGTAGCATTCAAATATTCTTACTACTTTGGCTGGAGGAGCGAGACATTGTATTACATTGTTGTCTTGTCGCGCACTCCGTTTCATCAAGGAGAATCTCTCCATGTGGTGGGGGTAATTCTGCCGGAGTTTATTCTGTTTTTACTATAGAGATGTTAGAAATTTGGTGCCTACGCCGATGTCCTCACTGTCGCCACCCAAATCGCGTTGTCTCCCTTGCTTCGATCTGCAGCGTTCTCTCTCTTCGTCTTGTAATTCGATTTGTATGTGTAGCTCTTTTAACAAATCGCGAGGTAGAACGTCAAGTGCTTTCGTGTACGTGTAACAAGAGACATGACGCTTGACGCCTGGCGAATCAGGCTCTGGCGAAACAGGCTTACCTCCTAGGTGCCAGGTCTGGCGAGCCGCACGGTATATATGCTCTGACGGACTATGTTTCTTTTACAAATTTTAACTCATATTTTGAGAATTTTGAAAGTTTTTTATTTAATACCGTTTAGTTGTTGAATTACTTTATAATAAGTTAATGATGCTTTGATATTATAATATTTGTTTTTTTTATTAATGTTCAAGTGTTATTGTTTACATTAAAATTTCAAGTAAGGTCTAGTTGTAATTTCTTTCTCAACACTTGATCATTAATATTTAAATATTCATATTCAAATATACGTATGATTGATACAAATGTGTCGCGATTTACAATAGCTACCAAAATCTCGACATTTAACACATCCAGTCTTGTGTGCCACTATGTGACGATGGGGTGGGGGCTTTGCTTGTTGAATTCATCTTCTGTCAGCTGTAATCGACAACAAATTGTTTCACAATCGACTTTTTGGTTATCTCTGATATCCAGTAATAGATACTTCGAAAAGTATTAGATACTTTCTGATTCACTTTATTAATAGATATATATATAGCTGCGAACATTACTTTACAATACTAAGCTAATGTAATTGTCTTTTTTGTAACTCAAAAATACTGTTCTTCGGTATCAAGTTTCGGTATTTCGTAATTACTACTTTAATTTTGTGTATGCATAAATTATTCTTCATTGTATGTTTGAATCTCAAAGAATTATTTTATCCTTGAAATATCTCACTTTATTTTTAGTAGCCGCATCAGGTACTAGATTAGCTTATTATACCCATTATCAATCACAGTAGGTATACGTTTTAACATTAACAAAACTTTAGAATTATACTATTAATGCCTGTTTTATATTAAACCACAGCATGTACAGTTACAACCAAGCTAACTGATCATAGCATTTATTACGTCTCTAGGAAATGAACATTAATTTGCGAATCCAGTATGATTAAGAAAAGCAGTGTCGCGAGTTTTTCTCTGCCGACAGAAGTCGGCAGCTCTTTCCTTAGGAATCCGGTTCCACGACATTCTCAACATCCTAGAGATTCGAAGTTTTATGTATTCTCGAAAAAAGGTCGTCTCCTATTAATGTGTTCTTCGATTTTCGTAAATTAATCATATTAACTTTAGTAAAATCTGTTGTAGAGCAGGGTACGGAAATTGCTTGCTTGATGAACCGACCAAAACGATGGAACGACGCGACGTTGGCAGACTTCCTGGAGAGGATTACTCGGAGAACAAACAATGCGAGCTGGTTTTTGGTCGGGGATCGAGGATCTGCCCTAACATGGTGAGTGATGGTAAGTCGCACATTTTCATGTAATGCACAAACGGAAAAGTTTGTATTGAAAATTATTATATTAGATGGGAAGTATATGAGAAATTGTGAATTACACTGTCCCATAAATTAAAAATTTTGTTCTGTTTTCCAATAGCCATTAGGTGATTCTTATATGGTTCGTCGCCTTGAACACGAATCCGCCAACGGAAAAGCGGTGGATTTCGACAAAGGAGCTGAATTACGAAGAACAGAAACAACGAAGAACAGTAGACACTTCTTCTTGGTCTCAAAAAATAGTGGAAGGTTTTCAGAATGTACAGGTTTGAGAAGTTGTAATATTCCTTACTTTTTAATTGTAGTAAATAACTGTCAAAGTTTAAAAACGAGCGGACATGCAAACTTTTTACACATTCACTTTGCATTTTTTAGTAGAATACAATTACGGTTACCTTATTATATATCATTGGATTTTGTGGACATTTAGGAAGAAGAAACTATTGACGAAAAATGTCATAACTGTTTTCGCATTGGCGCAATTTAAGAAAGTATCCGCCAAGAACATGTCCCGACGGCCATTCCTGCTGGGCCGAGTTCGTCAGCACCGCAGTTATGCATAATATTTTCAAGGCTCCTGAAAGTCGACGAATTCCGGTTAAGGTGGCACACACATATATATATATATATATTTTTATTTAATAGTGGAAGAAAACGGTTTTCGAGCACCCGCACATGTGCTATTTTGCAGATAATGCGGCGCTCCGTAGGCCTATTGCTTACGAATATCTAATGAAACGCGTCTGTACTTTACTTTATGTTTCTTTTTAATTTAATTAATAAAAGAAGATTCGCGTCAAAAATTTTATACGGGGTGTTCGCGAAAAATCTTACTACCTCTTTTGTTTTCGTAAAAGATAAACATAAAAAAAGTCGATTAAGGAGAAAGTAGTATATTTTACTAGCAAGAGGAAAGCGAAATTTTTTGTATTTTCAAGATTTTTCTAGCAGCACAGATGACCTTAAGTTTTTTAAATGGAATCATTGAAAGTGAACATTAATACGTGCTCAACTATATAATACTCTGTGGCCTTCAAGATCGTACAAGGACAGAAATAAAAGAAATAATTTCTTTCGTTTTACAATTCTGAATACCATAGTGTATTATATTCTATGACTCGTATTGCCCGCTTTCATCCAATGTAAAAGATGAGTTGCATTCCATTCAAAAAAATTAAGGTCATCTTTGTTTTTAGAAAAGTATGAAAAATACGAAAAATTCAGACGTGAAGTGTAACTTGCTAATAAAATATGCCACAACCTTCTACTTTACGAATTTTTTGGAGTTTATCGTTTACGAAAAAAAAAACACGGTAAAGATTTATCACCAGCACTCCGTATATTTATTATTCATTGTTTAAATCGAATCCTGTTTTAGTAAGGGACAGGGAGATTTTAATTAACGTCGACGATCGCCTAGATCGGCGCGGAACCACTGCGCCAGCGACCTTTCCCTGCTGACACTATCTTTTCACGTCCTTTTCTTGTAAGTTCTTTTATAGGACAGTACCGCTCTGGACCCATAATAACATATTTGCGGGGCACGCGTAAAGCATTTGCCCTCTATGAAAAAAAAAAGAAATTGTGTTTTCTGCCACCACATTGGAGAAAGGGTTAAGAACGTGAAAGTATTATGCATAGCTACAACACTCACGAGCCCAGCTCAGCGAGTGATGACGTCGCTATTAATGGACACTTTCTTAAATTGTGCCAAAACGGAAACAGTTATGAAATTTGTCATCGATAGTTTTTTATTCAGAAACGGACGTAGAATTCAATAATGTACAGTAAATTTGTGCTAACAATAGTACTCTACGTGAAAAGACAAAGAGAATGCGTAAAAAATTCGCGCGTCTGCTTCTTTTTGAACTTTGACAATAATTTACTGCCATAAAAAACTGCGGAATATTATATCTGCTCATACCTACATACTCGGCAGACACTCCTCTCTTTTTTGAGAGAAAGAACATCAACCTACCTTTCTTAGTTTTCACGTAATACCAGCATCTTTACCGAAATCGACCGTTTTTACATAAGCTGATGTTTTTCAGAAACAGAGGGTGATAGAGAAATTTTGTTACTGGATTCGTGTTCAGGAGGACGAATTCTATAAGAATTGGCCAGTAGCTATCGGAAAACAGAAAAAAGTGTCACATTTGTTGGACAAGTGATTATGGTACGTAAATGGGTAGTGTGGACAGAACTGACGAAATAATGGCATTATATAGACTTGCAAGTAATTTGCTACCATTTCACAAATCCTCATCGATCCAAGGATGTAGAACAGGGTGTTTAGCTATTTGATCATTCTGTGCGTTCTTGGACCAGCTCCGCCTGCTTCTCCCAACTATCTGTTTCACCCAACCAAGCCTGCCTTCCCCTCACTTTGCAGGTTCGGACCTATCGGCACGAGCATGGTGGCGCATTGGGGCGACATTCGCATCTAACCGCTTGCGCTGAAAAGACGTGTTAGACTTTGCGTTGGAAAGTAATTTATATTGTCTGAGACTTAAATTTTAAGACATATCCGAGCATACTTTTTTACTAATATAGACTCTCTCTCTCTATATATATATACATATATATACTATATTTACATACTTTTCTCTAGTAATTAAAATCTATACATGTTACGAACTGACAGTATGATAGCCTAAACATTAAAACAATAAAATAAAAAGTCTCACTAAAATAAATAACTCTAATTCGTACTACTTTGCACTAAACTCTGTCTGTATCTCCACTATGTTTCTCTTTGCTAGCTCTTCAACTAGCCCTCCCAAAAATTCACACTCGCATCCACCCTCGATACTCTTTCTCACAGCATGCATTCCTCGTCTTTCTCACAGCTTGCATTCTCTATTGCACTCACTCATTTTTTCCTTATCCACAGACTAAACATTCACTCTAACTCTGGAATTCGTCGCCTTCCAAATCACGTATTGTAAACATTCACTCTCACATACACAAAATTCATCCACATTCACCAATTAAAAGCTATCTCCTGTCTTTAAAAAATTACGATACTATACTAATAATACTTTTATTTTATCTTACACTCGACGTGGTGCGATCTGAAACTGTTTCTCAACATATAACCTTAGTCGACGGTTCATGCGTATCGTTTTCTTTTCTGTGATCGGCGGGCGTGGCACGTCTTTTCAGCGCGAGCGGTTAGATGCAGTTAGATGCGAATGTCGCCCCAATGCGCCACCATGCTCGTATCGATAGGTCCGAACCTGCCAAGTGAGGGGCAAGGCATGCTTGATTGGGTGAAACAGATAGTTGGGAGAAGCAGGCGGAGCTGCTCCAAGAACGCACAGAATGGCCAAATAGCTAAACACCCTGATGTAGAACAACCACTGAAAGCTATGACAACTAGTTTTGAAAGATCTTGTACAGGGTGCATGGGTGTTATTTGCCACAACCTACCAGAAGCTGTTCTATACCTTTGGATCGGTGGACATTTGTAGCAAACAACATATTGTAAAATTCGCAAAATTGTTGTAAATTAAGGTGAAATTATATTATTAGCTCATCGCATTTCTCTTCTTGCGTATGTAAAATGTTTGTAAAGAGTCATGGGCCAGAAATGAACCACTTTCTTGCAAGTTAGTTGAAATTGTAATTCCCTAATTGGTTTTCCGATGAGTAATCCAGCCCGTGGGGATTGCCACACAAAAAAAAAGAAATACACGAATTACCCTTATTGGCCGAAGTGTTACATCTATGTGCCAGTTTAAAGCTAAAGTGATGTCAGTGACCTGCAGTCGGTTTCGGGTTACAACAAAGGCCCTCCTGGGGAGAAGAATATAAACATGCACACATTTCTTACTAACCAGATGACCCCGTCACCCATATTTAAAGTTGGTGTAGGAGGCCTCTGTTTTAAACTGGTAGATGTCACACTTCACACAAACATGTCACCTTAATGTTGAACCCTTTCGCGAATTTTGCTGCTCGCTTTCTTTACAAATGTCGAGCGATCCAAATGTTTAGAGTAATGGTTGGTAGGGCGTAACAGATAATTTTCATACACCTTGTACTTAGCAATTGCAATTAAATTGCTTATAACAGCGATAACAATAACAACTTATTGCAGTAAGTAGCGCACAACAATGTAAAGATTGTGATAAACGAACTCCAATAAGATGGTTCTATTTAAATTTTTACAAGACTCATAACTTGATAAAATATTTTACTTCTAAAAGATTCATTTTATCTTTTTCTTTGCCGTATTAAAGTTATTTTAACATTTCATGCCTTTTTATATTTTTCGTTCACTCACGAGACTTACTTCTTCCATATGCTTGTATACTCTTTCTTTTATATCAAACTTCTAAATTGCGAAGGAATGAATTATCGTCGGAAAATATATAACATTCCCAATATCGATTTAGCGAAGAAATATTTATTGCAATATGCAGTAATGCAAAAAACAATTAATAATTAAAAATATGACAAATATATTCGCATGAATTCCAATCATAAGCAATGATTGAAATGCAGACAAAATGTTTAAAATGATCATGATGATGCGCTGCACTTTCGGCAACGTCAAAATATTGAAATCTAAAAAATGTTCAAAATTACTCTATATTGTTGATCGAATGATGTTTTTTAACTGTTCAAACGAATTAAATGCAAAATGTAAACTGACAATAAGTATAACTCACGTCGATATTAGTCGTTATATCGAGGTGCAATTAAATTGATTGATCAAGAAGTGAGGTAAACTGAGCGGTTGGTTGGTTATCGGCCAGACAGTGTGCAGAAGACTGTGGTGTACCACGCCGAAGTGGAATCATCTCAAACAGTGTCATACTCAACACATGCCATGGGCCGACGGGACCCCCTGCGGCGTTGGAAAATGGTGCCACAGAGGGGAATGCGTCTCCCGGAGGAATCTCGAACCGGTCGACGGACAGTGGGGAGACTGGGGAAGATACGGCGAATGTTCACGCACGTGCGGTGGTGGTATTAAGAAGAAGTACAGGGAATGTAACAATCCACCTCCACAAAATGGTGGCAATTATTGCGTGGGAGATCGCGTTAAATATCGCAGCTGTGGAACTAGAGAATGTCCCGCCGGAAGTACGGATTTCAGGTATTAATTACTACTAATTATGAGTACTTTGTAGTGTATGTTACATGAAAGAAGGATTGGAATTTTTTATAATTATTGTTATTAGCATGTCATAAAGAATGTTGACGTTGACGTTCTGCGCTTGCTTTGAGACTAAACAGATATTCAGATGTTTTAGGCTTTGTAATTTTTGAAAAAGTGTTTTCGTCTTAATATATACATACGTACCATGTATTACTAAATTTGGAATATGGGGTAGAATCGATAATGTAGTAGGACTCGATTAAAAAAATAATAGAATGTCTGATGTAAAGGCGTGGATTGCATTAAGTGGTGTTTATTAGGATCCGTAATGGTTAGAATAAATAACAATAATACACCCATACACACGCTACTGGTTAATATATAAATAATATACATATTGACTAAATAATATGGAAAAAATAAAATACAAAATAAATAGAATCAAAGTATCTAACGATATCTAAAAAATATGTATCTAACTGGGTGCCTAGAATGAATCCCCCCCCCACTTCTTTCCCATGTCACGCGTCGCTATACAAAAACGTCTCTATGGGTACTATACAACAATAAAATGTTTACTAATTGTAAGTTATAAGTCGTGCCAATTGTTCGAAATATTAGAAGAGAAAACTGTACGGTTTCACGTCCTTCGATACGGATATGTTGTAAATCCCCAGCAAGAAATAAACGTCATTTTTTTTTATAAATATTGGTTAGCTGTTTGATAATTGTAAATAATGTGAATAGTCCATTAATACGCAGTGCGCGTATCAATATCTTCTACGAAACGTTTAATTGTTTTCCTGTTTCAGTGTTTTAAATATTGCAAAAGATAACAAGCCTCTTACATAACAATCAAGTCCATGCATTTTTTTCTACGTTCATTAGTAATTTTTCTTAAACTAACTAGAAATTCAGATGTACATACGCCTTGACAACTTGAATAGTGATATCGCTCAAAGTCTTTGTATTGAAATCTGTGAATGAAAATGATGTTTTCTTTTTTCAGGGAAAAGCAATGCTCGCAGTTTGACAATAATAATTTAAACATAAAAAATCTTGCCCGAAACGTGAAGTGGTATTCGAAGTATACAAGTAGTAAGTAATTCTTTCCGAACAACCTTTTTATTACTATACTATCACAGTAATGCATAAGTTAATATCATTTACAGAAAATAATAAACAATACAATAACAAGTAAATAAATATTACAATATCAATTTTAATACTTGATCTATTTTTATGTTCAGCAAGATCGTGTATTACAGCGAATTTATACAGTCTTGTAACTTATTAAACGCACAACATAAATTCGACCCTCATTAAGCGTTGCATAAATGTGACGAAAAATTTTAGATATTTATAAGCAAAATGAAAAATCGAATCTTGACAACAAGTGTTTAACATTATTTTTTATTTTCTAGTACTGCCGCAAGACCGATGCAAGTTATACTGCCAAGTGGAGAGTAATCAGTATTATATGTTACGAGATAAGGTGATCGATGGGACACCGTGTGGACCTGATACCTTTCATATTTGCGTTAACGGCCATTGTAAACCAGCAGGATGCGATCATATTTTAAATTCGACAGCGGAACTCGATACTTGCGGTGTCTGCAGGGGTGACAATTCTACTTGCCAGAGAATTACTGGTTCTTACAATTCAAGTGTATATGGCTATACGAGAGTGGCAAAAATTCCAGCAGGCAGTAGTTACATTGATATAAGACAGCATGGCTGGATGATGTCGCATAATGATAGCAATTACCTCGGTAAAATTAGTTGCACTTTTTAGCGAAATCTGTATACTCAAAGAGAAATATGTATGTAAATATTTAATTTAGCATTGCGACTGGGAGAAGGTGGCGAATATATTTTAAACGGTAACTTCATGGTGATGCATCGGAAAGTTCTTGTACACCTTGGTGTCACTATTGAATATAGTGGACCAGAATCAGTTGTGGAACGTCTCAATAGCTCCAGGCCGATTAGTACGGATTTAATTTTAGAAGTAAGTATCGAATAACTTCAATATTCCCCTTTCCAAATCATATCACGTATCCAAATATTTACTCTTTTATGTTTATTTCATCCTTATTCTGCAGTCTGCTTAACTTGTTCTATATTCATTACATTCACTTAAGTCACCATGCAATTTAAAATAATTATAAAGAAAACTAGCGTTGGATAAAACAAGAGAGTGAGAATAAAATTCATAATTGCGTTTTTATGATTTTAAAGCCTATTGATTTCTTTCCCTCAGAATCATACATTTTGATGCTTCTGTTCTTACATACAATAACATGATGAATATTATGACTTATGATAATGTACCACTTTAGTCAGCGAAACTTAAAATGTTGCATGAGAAAATATGAAAGACGTTGCGATTTTGTTTATTTGTTTCTTTTGTCTATTTGTTTCCGGAAATTGCATGAAGAGTTCAAGACATACATTTAACGCAGAAATTTGGTATTTTGTTGCAGGTGTTATCAGTAGGAAACGTGTATCCGCCACAAATAACATATGAATATACGGTGCCAAAGAGAATTTTGAATAGCTACACATGGATTTTGAGTGACTGGTCGGATTGCAGTAGAATGTGTGGAGGGACAAAATATCGTAAAGCTGAATGCCGAAGTACCGAGCATAAGGATATAGTTTCTGATGACTATTGTCGCGAAGAAGAGAGACCAAGCGAAGAAAGCCAAATTTGTAACAATCATTGCATTTTGAAGTACGTTTTTGTATCGTTTACATTGACTTATTTAATGTAAATGTTTTTGTATGAATTACATTAATTGACATTATTATAAAATATTTGAGATAATTGTGATATATTTATTCTTTCTACATACTGAGAGATGGAAACTTGGAACAGTCCTCCATGTAAATGTTAACTAATTATAAGCAAAAAAAAACAGCATAGAAGATACAACTAGACTACATACGAAACTAAATATAAATAATAATTTCTTAGGTGGCAAATCACGTCGGTGTCAGAATGTTCAAGTCATTGCGGCCCAGGTACAGCTACAGTAACATCGAGATGTATGCAGATTCTGTTTAATTCCGATCATCCGCCACGGCAAATTCCTGCACGTGCATGTGCACATCTTGAACGTCCTAACGAACAACAATCATGTATTGGTCCTTGCGAAGATGCCTACTGGAGTTACAGCGAATGGGAAAGCTGCAGTGTTACATGTGGGGGAGGAATTCAGAGAAGAACCGCGATTTGTGTGGACCGAAATGGAAGACCTGTACCTGAGAGAAACTGCGCCAATCAAAACAAACATTTAACGAAGGTTTGCGCACAAGACACGTGTCCTAAGTGGGAGTTTGGAGACTGGTCACCGGTAAGACAATTTGCTGATTACTTTTTTGTGCGTATAGTTACTATGCCGTTGATATGCCACATTGACTTGCGCCTAATATTGTAGAAACAGTGGTATTTTACAACAACATATTTCGCTTATGTAGATTTATTTAGAAATGATTATAAAAGTTTTATGTGTAAAAGATGGAAGTTTTTCTAATATCGTAGATGGATCGCCAACGAACAATGCACTGTGCCAATATCAATGTTAATACGCCCGTTGCGGGTTGCATTTTTAGTAGACATTTCCCAGTGTGGGTCCATTTCTTTTTTGTAAATTTCAAGTTTTCTTACTGAAAACTACCAAAAATGCGGTACTTATGCAGAAAAGCACCCACCTCATCGATTTTAACACACACATTAACCCTTTCGTTACGGCAGTACGCTCCGCTGGAGTGACAACACTGAACGGAACGTTTTTAGTACGACTTAGTTTAATATCGATTGATAAAATCAAGAAATATTCTACCGCTACTATATGTATTAGGTGTACAAATTAATTCTCGGCCTTTTTTGACTAACTTTGACATTTATTTATAACAATGTTGATATAAATTCAATATTAAACATAATCTTCCTCATTTTCTATACGTTTTTGTCATCTCTCAGGTAATTGTCGGATTCCAGATCGGAAAAATGATTGTGGTTCACATCAATGAAATCATTGAGGCATTTATAGACCTGTTCAACTTACTTGAATTGAGAATCAGTTAGGTGGTGTTGTAGGTATCGAAATAGGTGGTTATTTGAAGGGGCTAAGTCTGGAGAATATTCGAAACTGTTGAAACCATTTTTTACAAGTGCTGCACGATATAGCGTTTCTTTTCTTTAGTTGAAACGCGAAAAGAAGACAGTGCCTTAAATGTTGCTTATCGAACGACATCGCTTCTACACATGATTTTTCACGTTATGTCTGGAGTAGAGTCATGTGATTTATCTTATTTTAAAGCTAACAAATGGCGCTTTAGAATGACTATTTAAATTTGGAAAAATTCTAATCTGAATAGGTTGTGTGGTCGATGAAATCTGGGGGCCAAGAATTAATTTGTACACCTAATAGCACCCAATTCATAAGTCACCGGGCGGTTGCCAATTATAGTCGGCATCCGTACACACAGGTTGTCGCGTGGATTTCGACTACATATATGCCGAAAGGGTTAAAATAAATATATCCCAACGAATTAAATGAAGAGGATAAAAAAATTGATTGATTCAAACGGCTAGAATCGTTTAGAAAGCCTATCGCCTGGAGAGATAAGGAGAAAATGAATGGTTGCAGTAGAAAATGCATTCTGTAAGAAAGACGAAGAATCCATGCTGTGAAAAAGAGTATCGAGGGTGCATGCGAGCGTGAATTTTTGGAAGAGTCAATGGAAACATAGACAGAGTTAAGATGAGAGCAGTGGAGTGCAAAAACCTTAAGAAGAGAGAGAATTTAATAGAGTGCAAGTTGGAGTATTTAAAGTTTTTTTTATAATTAGTGAAATTGTTTATTTTGCATTTTTATGTTTATGCTACGATATCATTAGTTTAATATGTTTAGAATTTAGGAGAAAAAAAAATATATATATATATATAGAGAGAGAGAGAGAGGTCCTACACTAGTGTCAATGGTGTTGATATGCTGTCAGGATCATGATTTCGAACAATTTTTCTTGGTACATATTACCTCTGCTGGGTTTTCGTAGATTTTGAAAGTGTATACTAAGAAAATTCGTCTATCGAATTGACAGTATAACACTCTCCTGAAGGCCGATCCCAGGAGGCCAAAAAGTGTCCTGCTTAGTTAGGGTTCAGTTTTGGAAAAATTTAGAAAAAAATGAGTGGAGGTTGTAGGATCTCTGGCGGAGAGATAAGGACATCAGGGAGTTATGGAGGATATATAGCCAGGATTGTAAAGGGGTTGTGGTTTATTTAGTCTGGATGATTTGCCGAAACCCTGTACAGCGAGGTCACTTTGTTTCTCATCATATGGGGAATTTTACAGGGCCGCAAGTAAAGTTTCAGGGCCTAATGCAACATGCGTTATAGAAACAAGGAAGCGCGGAAATACATGTATATGTAAAATTATATATTAGTAGCAGAAGTTGTTCGCTAATAGAACGCAAACTAAAGTCGAGCCGGAATTGTATGTATAGAAAAAAGTTACATAGAATCATAATCTCGACAGCAAATCCAAGCATCCTTGAAATCGATGCGGACGGTCCTTTTCTGTATGATTAACAAAATATATTCCATTAAATAGATAACGCAAGAAATTTACTGAATTTTTCCGTCTTTGGTACTGCACATACACGTTTACTTACTTATTGAGCGCCACCCGGCAAAGGACGAGTGCGACGGAAATTTCCGTCACAGGTATTGAGCATGTTCCTCAACAACGCTATTGTAATAATTGAAAGTGTTTAGAAAAATTAATTCTGATATATTTTTTTTGCATTAAAACTTCTTTTAATTTTTTTTTATTTAACATATTACACAATTTCACTTTAAAATGGACCGATTTAAAATGATTAGGTTATTACTACATGTATTAGTTTACGATTGAAAAGTAAAGATGCCGAATTTTATTAAAAAGAAATGCAAGACATAGGATGAATGTTATATACATATATGTTAAGGTTAAAGACATAGAAAACAGTTGCTGGCAACACTAGTCTTTTCCACTTAAGGGGTTACAGCAAGGATGCCGCTTAGTTTCTCGACACACGTGACCTTCAAGGAACACCGCCTGCTTCTCCCAAGCACGTGCTTTACTCAACTAGAATTGACCAACTAACCTTCCATTTGCCACGAATGCGCTGACGCATTAGGGCCACATTCGTATTTAACCACTCGCGCTAGAAAGACATGCCGCGTACGTTGATCGTCGCAACCCGTACGCCTTTTTGGTTTCCCGTGATCAACGTCCGTAATAGAATTTTCCAGCGCTAGTGGCTATATATTTACAAATGTCGCCCCAATACATCACCACGCTCATGGCAATAGGTTCGTGTCTGGCAAGTAAAATGCAAGTCAATCAGCGAGCTCACGGGCGTAACGAAAGGAATGCGCACGGCGGAGCTGTTGCAAGATCGTATGCGGCGAGCAACTAAACGGCATTGCTGGGTTTAATATCCCTAGAATAATTATTATTGCAGTGATCACAAATAGTTGAAATTTATTCGACAAATATTAATTGTTTGAGATTATTGCCCCACTTTTGAAAAATACAAATAGTAATTATATAGGTAATGGTCCGTCCCACCGATTTGTTGCCGGGATTGTAATTCTAAGCAATTTTTTTCTGTAAATGTAACACCCGCTCGGCTTTCGTTTACGAGATATCGTCAAAAAACTTGTGCTACTTATACATTCATTTTTGTCTATATATGCACGTCCGTGGCAACGCGTCTGTCAG
Organism: Cerceris rybyensis; assembly: GCA_910591515.1. NCBI lineage: Eukaryota > Metazoa > Arthropoda > Insecta > Hymenoptera > Crabronidae > Cerceris > Cerceris rybyensis. The sequence continues at coordinate 23,695,127 of OU342790.1, forward strand.
CACGACGCTTATCTATTGTTTCTGCGGCAACGGGCAAAGTGTCTTTATAACGGGTGAATTTATCGAAAGGGTATCTTATATAGCAGGGTGTTTAGCTGCTTGATCATTTTTGCGTCCTTGGAGTAGCTCCGCTTGCTTCTCCCAACTATCTGTTTCATCCAACCAAGCCTGCCTTATCCCTCACTTGGCAGGTGCGGACCTATCGGCACGAGCATGTTGGCGCATTGGGGCGACATTCGCAACTAACCGCTCGAGCTGGAAAGACGTGCCACGCTCGCCGACCACAGAAAACAAAACGATGCGCTTGACGCATCGACTGAGGTTATATGTCGAGAAACAGTTTCAGATCGCACCACGTCGCGTGTGGGATAGAATAACAGTATTATTAGTAAAAAAGTATGCCCAGATATGTCTTAAAATCTAAGTCTTCGGCGATATAAATTACATTCCAACGCAAATAATTAAAAAATTCAGCGACGCCAGAACGTCAGCTCTCGCTTCAAAGAATACATTGTTGCCGATCGTCTTGCGAAGACTTTTTAAATATTACTTTTATTATTTAGTCACGCTTATTCTTAGTTTACCAATAAAGAGTAGCGAGCTAGGTAATTAGGGTGGAAGGAAATCATATACCCATTGTATACGGTTCACTTAAAAATTGAGTAACTAAGAAGTACCGAAAGGTATTTACTGGATTGAAACTTCTCAGACGTATTCATTATATGCAAGTAATTACCGCAAAGATTTCGTTCGTCTCCCTGCTTTTCTTTGTTGTATCTGTCTGAAATCTTAAAATCTATCGGCAAGACAATCGCAGGAGAACAATGTATTGTTTGACGCGAGGGCTAACGTTTTTATGTCGCTGAGTTTTTTAATCATTTGCGATGGAAAGTAATTTATATCGCTGAAGATTTAGATTTTAAGACATATCTGGGCATACTTTTTTACTAATAATACTGTTATTTTATCCTACACGCGACGTGGTGCGATCTGAATCTGTTTCTCGACATATAACCTCAGTCGACGGGTCACGCGCATCGTCTTGTTTTCTGTGATTGGCGTGCGCGGCACGTCTTCCCAGCGTGAACGGTCAGATAAGTACGATTGTCACCCCAATGCGCCACCATGCTCGTGCTGATAGGTCCGAGCCTGGTAAGTCAATCTTGAGTGGGTGGAACAGACGGTTGGGAGAAGCAGGCAGACCAGCTCCAAGGACGCACGCGGCGATCAACTAAATGAAATCACTGATCTATATAATTATCACACAAAAATAATAATACTCACTTTATTTAAGAACAAAAATATATTCATGTATATATATATACCGAGCGCAAAAGACTTGATGGCACGTAGCAGCTATTTTGATCTTATTCGCCAAACAGGGACATCCCTTGTTCACATGTTATTCTCTATTCTAACACGCTATTATCTGATAAAGCCTCAAAGTTATTATGTCCTCATGTGCAGGACGAAAGGAGTGTTTTGTTTTCGGTTGTTATCGGTCGACCTTCAGAATTCCAGGAATGGATGGTGCAAGGGACGATCCCTCCTTCCGCATAGATTCACTGCGCGCCATCAGATATCTTGCTGCCGGTATCTGTAATTATCAGCAATATCGTCAGAGAATGTTTACCTTACTCTTTTATGATAGTGTACGGTATCTTGCGGTGTGGGGAAGCGACATCGGCGTTACTGGTGCCGCGTTGAGAATCGCGTTGTGGCAAACAACAACTGTGATGATCCGCCTACCGGTGTTACTGAGATCTGCGATGTTGGACCTTGTCAACAGTGGAATACTGGTGACTGGAGTCCGGTATATATATACATATACATATATATACACAACACATTTAAACAGAAATAATCCGCATGCCAAATAAATAGCGTGGCAATAACAAAATAACATGTTTAAATTAATAACACAATTTAATATGTTGATCATTCGAGATCATTTGTTTTCGGACAATACACGAATAACATCAAATAGTAGTCCTGTGCATCAGAAAAACGAATCAGACTGTAAAACTTCCCATTCAACTTCCATTATTTTATATTGAACTATAAATGTTATGTTTTCGGATACAAAAGATTCATGCATTGCATTTAGTTTCGGAACGATACAAATTTCAACTCCTCTGCAACAAAGTTTTAACCAAACTGAGTTTGTCCCATCCGATCCCATCACCTCCTCTCCCTACGTTGCCGGCTCGTACGATTTTGTAGTTCCGTCACTAACCATTTTTCCATTTTCTGCAGTGCTCAGTAACTTGTGGTGAAGGGAAATTAAGAAGAAAAGTCGTCTGCAATGGGGTGGATGGATTACCAAGCAATAACTGCTCTCATTCAGACAAACCAGAGGATACTGCGAAATGTAATCTTAAACCTTGTCCAACTGTGGTAGGTTAATTGTTTTTAATTTTATCTAATTTTCATATTAGAACAGTCTTATTTTTTTTATAACGGTTAATATTTCCTTATTCGAGAAATTATAGTTATTGATTAAATGGCATAATAATCACTACTGCAATTTTATTTTTGTAATTCTGCAAACATATATTAGGTTGGTGCGTATAAAATGTCGGATTTTTAAGTGAATATATAAAATTGCATATATTTTTTCAAAACCTGTTTACTGCATCAAAATATGGTTCATTAGCTTCAATACACTTTTCCCAACGACATTTTAATGCATAGATACCTGTTTGAAAGAAATTCTGACCTTTAGAAGGAATAAATTCTGATATGGAATTTTTCAGACTGTCTTCATATTCATACTGTGTAGCCCGTAAAAACTGTTCTAAATGTTTAAAAAAATGAAGGTCGGTTGACGAAAGATCCGGCGAATAAGCTGGGTGTTGCAAAATTTCATATTTTAATTCATTTCATTTTGAAATTGTTTTACATTTCCTCAATGTACTGTGGCAGTACTTTTCGGCTGTAATTATCTCCCCAATTTGAAGGAATGAGTAGCAAATCACTCCACTTACATTCCATCAAACTGTTGTTACATTTTCCCGGGCATGAAGTGATGGCCTTGGAGTATGAGCACAAGCTTCATTCCTGATGAGCCACCGAGAAAACCTGTTCCTATTGTCGAAAAGAACCCACTTTTCATCGCAAGTAATAATGCGATCCAGAAATGGCGGTTTTTCAGAATTATTAACATGTTTATACTCATGTAAAAAACTACACGAATATCGATTAAATTCATATCGGCACAAAATTCAAAACAACTAACAAAAGGGAACACTTTTAAAAAAAATTTCTTTGCTAAAATGTAGCTCTGGCAATGGCCAGTACGACTATAAACGTGGTTATGCCAAAAGCAAAAACACAATGAAAACAGGGAGACAAACTTTCACGTGTAAAGAAAATCCGACATTTCATATGCACCAACCTGATATTAAGTGAACGTGTTAAATTCATTAAAACGAACAATTATTTCTTTCTTATTGATCTATCGAATGCTTCTTACTTTTTTTAACATTATACATTTAAAAAATGAATCACTCCTAGATACTACTGAAAATTCTCAAACTCCTTCTAAATAGTTGCAATGCAATGTTATCATTATCAAAATATGTGTGTCGCAGGTAAGCATATCACCGATTAGATACTCTTCTGATCCACCTCATGAAGATCCTTCTCAGCATGATAATGAAATTGAAGACATTACGTTCCGTTCAGGATATAAATGGCACGCAGGATCTGATAGAGAGGTTGGTGTTTCACTTTATTGAGACATACTCCTTATTTTAACATGTCGCCGGTTTTCTAGAATAACGACACATTTCGAAAATAACAGTTTTACAGTAGGCCCTTTTTAGTTTTTTATTTCTTTCATCCTTTAATATCTATAAACATATCAAATATGTATTATAGTATGTATTATATACTCGTATTATGAGTTTTATTCACAATGGAATAAAGCTTACGTAGATTCTGTAATTTACTCGATAACGACACAAAACCAAATGTGTCGTTGTTCTTTAAAACCGGCGATGTGATTACACCTCATATATTGACCACATCTCTCTATTACATACTTGAATGAAAAGAATTACGCAGTTCTCAATTTTGGATGTATCATCAGTTCCTTTGCATGTATCATTGCCACTAAATGTTATTTGGAATGATGCCATATGTTAACCCTTTGCGCTCGAGGCCTTTTTCGCGCAGACGATCCAACAACTCCGGACGCTTCGTAGCATCTTTGGGGAATTTCTTACCTCTAACTTAAAATGGATACACGTACAAATTAAAGTATAAAACTTATATATTTTAATTTCTTGTGCATCTTTACACGTTTATGAAGATATTTTCTTACATATTAATGTTTGTAATTTTGTTTTTTATGATATTTTTCGTAACAACTAAGTACTTACAATTAAATGCATGCCCGATTTGTCGAGACAAGTATTACAACAATATGTTGTTTGATGTCTTTTGCCCGGTGTATTTCTTTCAGAGCAGACTTTACAATCCTTTCTAGTTCCTGTGACAATGGTATGTAGCTTTCCATTTAGACGGATCTCTTCGAAATTGAAGGTCAAAGTTGAGGCTCGGTCACGACGTTACGATGCGCCCCTCCCTTGAAGTCGTGTATGAAGTTTCTGAGGTTCTATGGGGTGGAGTATTTTAAAATAAACAACTATTGTTATTAGACTAATTTTCTCCACCCCCTCGAGGACTTCATGAAAGGGAAGGCAACGATATGCCCTCAACTCCTTATGAAGGTATAGGATTCAACGTTACTACCACGTTGGTTCGGAACTTCTTTATTTCTTTCCAATTACAAAAACTATGAGCATTCTAGCGCTCTAATAGATATACCGGAAATTCACGTAAAGACCTCGGGAGGACCGTGCGTCGTCCTTTTGACCTTTCGGTCCTCCCTACTTCTTCCCGTGAATTTCCAATGTCCTCCCTTCTGGCGGGTTTGAGCGAGGGAAAGGAAACTCTATCTGTCTCTGTCTAGGCGGACCCGAAAAACTGTTAAAGTCGCCTCGAGACCCCGTAGGCCACGGGGGTGCTCTGATATGGAAAATTCCACATCTGTTGAACACCCCTCAAGGTCTCGGCCGCCTCGAGGCGTCGCACCTACCTAGACAATGGTTTTCCTTAACTGCCGGCTCACGACCGGCCCCTGTCCACCTCGGACGGTCCTAGATTCGCGAGGTCCCAAAATGCTTGCACGTGTTATTTACAAGTACCAAATGGGCTCAGCGCAGAGTCGGCCGCCCGAAACCGATACAATATCGAAGACCGGATCGTAAACCGTCACCCCTACAAAGGATTCCAAATTTTCTAGCTTCCTACGAGCAAGCCCAAAGTTCCATTCGAGTCATCGGTGGGTACGCACAAACATTCTTTACATTAATTATATATATAATGCACAAATATGAGCATCCTGACCAAGCCCCAATCGTACTTTTGGGTTTTATTTCCGAAGAGAGCTGTGGACAAGATGTTTGCCGCTCCACCAGCTATTAAGTTTTAGGACTCCTTAACAGTAATAGTCCTTTTTCGAGGTATAAATAAGGCCCGAAAGGCTTAGAAACTCACGTCAAAGAAACAAAACATAAAAAAAAACAAATAATTTTCGCGCATCGAGTCTCCGCATCAAACCGTGTGGTGAGCGAGAGTCACCTCTCGAGTTGTGGCACCGAATCATGCGGTGCCCGAGAGGCACCGTTTGAGCGCAAAGGGTTAACATTTTGTATTTATAATATGTCAAAGCATGTTTAATCTAAAATAAGAGAAGTACAAAACAAAATATAGGACATGACATTTTATGATATATGTATATATTATTTTGAATGTAGTGTTCTAAGCCATGCAATGATGGGTACATGAATAGGATAGTGAAATGTGTTTCTACCGAGACTGGTGTTATTGCACCGCACGATTACTGCGATAGGAAAAAGAAACCGCCCACAATGATACCTTGCAATCCTCATCACTGTCCAAAGTGGAATACCGGTGACTGGGGTCAAGTAAGTAAATAATTGAAGTTTTAAAGTATGATTATAAAAGATACTCCTCGTAGTCATTATTAACTATTTGCTGGAGGTAGACTGACATCAATAATATCCAAACCATACTTACTAAAAAAATAAGGTATAACAAATTTATTTACACATATGCATATAAATATAATGTAAAATTTATTAATTGAACATAAAGCACTTGTATCTACAAATTTGGAACGTTAACACGTTTCATGCCGCGTGGGACGTATATGACCCCCACTGAGTTTTCTGTTTAGGCCGCTTGCATTTCTCATTACAAAACGAAGAATTTTATTGTGAAAAATATATTGTAGAGTTAAATACAGACATCTTAATATCATGTACATACTGCAATTATTACAGCGTGGGGCGTTCATGCCCAATTATGGTTATGTGCTACTGAAAAATTGTAAGTACATACGTTACAGCAAATTTATTTAATCGTAAAAGTGTGGGTCGTATACACTCCACGCGGCTTGAACAGAAAGTCTTTAAAAAATGATCCGGCACGGAACGTGTTAGAAGCAAGTTCTTGGATTTGCCTACTACAGGTGCAATAATGTTAAAAATGAAATTATTTCATATTTATAAATTACAAAGACAATAATAGAAAATATTATTAAAATCTTGCTGAACTTTTGGGCGTTTCTTTGGGGCATTTGAAATTAAAAACGCTTCATTAATTCACCACAAGATTATAATAGATGATGGTCCGTCCCACCGATTTCGATGATTTTTGGATATGTGTGACAATCGTGATTCTAATCAACTTTTTCCTATACGTGTAACCCCCGCTCAACTTTCGTTTTCAAGATATTGGCAAAAAACCATTCCTACTACTACACGCCCGAGACAACGTATGCGTCAGCGCGATGCGACCGCTTATCTATTATAGTATAACGAAAAGCTACCTCATAAGAATGTGCGGCAAATATAATATTATACCGCATCTTTATGTGCGTTCTCATCTTCGTTGTTATGACGGCTGCGGTGTGACCCATTGTTGACATTCTTCAGATTGTTTAGTCTACTGAGGTGTCGTCGTTAGAATCTAAATGTATATACTCTCGTTTTGTTTTTGTTAATCTGTGCAGTGAATTTATTGACTATTTAATACCCCTTACTACATAATAAAGATACAGGGTATAAAAAAATTAATGGTCATGGTTTTTAGGGTTTGTTCTACACCTTTGGAACGATGGAGATTTGCGAAAAAATCTGCGGTAAAATTCGGAAAAGGGTAGCAAATTTTTTTATTGTTGATTAATTCATCGTATTCGTTTTATTACGAAGGAAAAATGTCGGAGAGGAACCATGGGTCAGAAACGAACCGTTCTCTCGCAAATTAATTTTTAATTGGGCCTTCCGATTAAAATTTGAGCTTTTAGACCAAGGCCTCCCTATGCCTGGACCTTCGGTGGGTTTTGGCAAAACCAATGCAAATTCTGCATTTTGGTAACCACCCACGAAGCCCAGGTAGAACCAATAACATTTCATCCGGGGCCATCGTATCTTCCTCGTAGGGGCCAAAAGCGACCCAAAAGTCAGATTCTCTCCCGTAACACAAGTTCTTAACACAACTCGTGCTCGCTCACGTTTTGTTGCTTGTTATCTATTCGTTAATCTTTCATTGTTATTTGTTTTCCGTGTATATACTAATTCTTTGTTTATAATAAACAAACACAAAATCCAACATTCGGAAATGTCAAGTTTATTCTCCGACAGAAGAAAAGAATTTGGCTTCAACGACTTAACTGTCCGAGGAGTTCTGACATTGTGCCTAACCGGACTCATGGAAAAAAGGTACACGAGTCAACAATACCTTTTCGATTGTTATGTGTGTCGCCGGGAGTAGGGGTTCACAGGTCGCCGCGATATTTATCGACTCAGGAGTAAAATGAAAAATGCTCCATTACCATTTATTCAAGATAAAGAATTACACGGCCACGGCGACTTCTATATTACCAGTCAGCCGTGCCGACCACGCCGTATTTTAAGGTAAAGAGCGCCACGCACTCCGCGCCACACACGTCTACTCACACGCGCCGTCGGGACCCGAGCGAGCGCCCTTAGGCGCCGCATACACTTCACACATGCTATCATCACGCCGCGTTATCATAAGCGCTTTAAGGACGATACACGGAATTCGATGATTGCATCTAGTATAAAGCTTTGCATTGCCAGTTGGCAGAAACAGTAGATAGCTAAGCAGTTGCATGTGTGCATGTATAGGCCAAACTCAATGTAGTAGAAGGAAAACTTCTTTGCCAACATCTCGAAAACGAAAGCGGAGCGGGGTTTATATGTATAGGACAGAGTTACATAACATCATGGCCCTGATAATATAGACAAAAGTCATCGAAATCGGTGAGACGGATCATCATTTATATAAATACCAAAACATTTCTCTATAGTTGTTTGTAGTCGTTCATTGAATACAGTCAAGGATGCCGTTTAGTTACTCGCCGCACGCGCCCTTGGAGAAACCCGTCTGCTACTCTTGCCGTTTCACTCGTAAGCTCACTGACTGATATGACTTACCTCTCATTTGCCAGACACGAACCTATTGCCTTGAGCGTTGTGGCGCATCGTGGAGACATTTGTATTTAATCATTCGCGCGGGAAAGTCGTGCAACGCACGTTGATCCCGGAAATCAAGATGACATATGAGTTACTTTGACTAAAGTTATTTGTCTAAAAACAGTTTAATTACACCGCGTCGTGTGTAGGGTAAAACAAAAGTATTATTAGAGCAAATTATGCCCAGCTATGTCTCAAATCAAATACGATTTTAATGCTTTTGGACTTCTGATGATGCTTTTTGCGCGTTAAATTACGAAAAGTAGTGTTGGAATAACATAGGTTATGAGAGAAACTATTAAGACTTTGCTGGCTAGAGACTAGATAGGATTGTAAACTGTATTGCCAATACGGCTGCTGCGCGACCCTGTATTCTATGACGTAAAAATGCCCGACACTTTGCTGCTGCGGACTTTTTTAATTACTTGTGCTGAAAAGCAATTTCCAAACGTGCGTTCGTGAACGCTACACTATATTTCTTTATAAAGCATAACGTAGTAATTGAATTCGTGAAAACTATCGCCAGAAGTACAAAAACGTTTAAATCTATTAATCTTATTTGATTTGAGACATTTATGAGCATACTTTTTCACCAATGATACTTTTGTTTTTCTTTACACGCAGTAAGATACAGTTTGAAACTGTTCTACAAATATCCTTAGTTGACAATAACCCGCACGTTGCACAGTGGTCCAGAACGTGAATTTAGCTGTTCAGGCACCTCGCAAAGTATTCGATCTTTTTCAAATCGTCACCAAGAGCGTAAAACACATCTGATTTAGTTAAAAATTGTTATTCTAATATTTTTGAGTCGCTGTTTACGAATCTGAACACAAAATTTGTAAAAACAAAATGGCGGATTAAATGTGGCGGGCAGGTGTGTCTAAATGTTAATGGTTCCGCCATTGAATTATGTGGACAGAGTTGGCGCTATTTCAAATACTAATTAATTTATACTAGGAAATATATATAAAAACTTAAATACATATAATATATAAATAGCTATCCCTTCTTAAAGTTTATGCAACCCAGACCAGCTGTCGAGACTCAGTGGGACACGCGGTCAGTAAATTCCCGGATTTATTCAAGATACCGTGCAATAAAAAGAAAATTTTATTGGCATTGACGAGGACGAAGACTTCTAAAGCATCATTTTTATTACTTAATTGCTGTTATTATTAGGTTGCGAACAAAAAGCAATGAGATTGGTTACCCGAGTGAAAAGAAATCCTATTCTTTGCGGTACAGGGTTCAATTAAACATTAAATAACTTAAAAGTATCGAAAGGTACTCGGCTAAAACTTTCCACATATATTCCATAGACTGTACAGAAGTTATTTCTGGAAGTGTCTTGTGCGTCTGCTTACGCCCTTTATTGTTATACCTGCCAAAACCTTACGAAACAGTCCGGCGGCAGCGACTTACCGAGGTGCGCATCTTTAAACAATCAAAATTCGTCGAAGGCGGATCCGGGCAGATTAGCTTTTTGCAGGATCGTTTAGGGAAAAGATTACAGAACAGAGTTCTGTTGATTAGAGAGCGGGATTATGCGGCACTATAAAAATATTGACTGCAAAAGATAAAAAACTTTGATGATTTTCTTTCATTCATTGAACATTAATTTTTGACTAAACTGCAAATAATAAATTTATATTCGGCACGTGAATTTTTATCGTGGAAGAATGCTCTTCAATTAGGAACAATAATTATTAAAAAATATTGCATAGGTTTGTCGGAATGTCACGAAGAAGCTTTTGTTATAACTACAATTTTTGTCCAATTTCATTAATTTTGTAATTTCTCAGATCGATGAACATTTCAGAATCGATATCACAACAAAAAAAAATCGATATATATGACGATATTGACTTTTTGTCTTTTGCGCGGTTAATCACACATTCTGGACCACCGTGGGTCGTTTTGATTTCCGTGATCGACAAGCGTGGTACGTTCTTCTAGCGCGTATGATTAAATACGAATGTCGTCCTAATGCACCAGCACATTTGTAGCAATAGATTCACGTCTGGCAAGTGAAAGATTAGACAATCCTGGTTGGATAAAGCAGGTGATTGGGAGAAGCAGGCGGAACTCCTCCAAGGACGCACGCGACGAGTAACTAAACGGTATCAATGGTATATATGTAATTGCCAACACCGGGTAATTACAAGACAATTTTATGTTTAGTAACAGCAGAAGTAACGCCGGTCACATTTACATTTTATTTACTACATTTCCACAATAACGAATTGCTCTATAATTAACATAGTGTGACGTCGAATGCGGCAAAGGATTCCAATATCGACAAATTCGCTGCCAAAGTCCACATGGTGAAATCTTACGCGATGAAGATTGCCTCGACAGTGAAAAGCCTGAGATCATAAAAATTTGTCGAAAGAGCCCTTGCGTAACTACATCTAAGGATGATGCAAAAGATCGCTTAGAAACAAACATTTTACGCAGATGGAGAGCATCAACCTGGACTCCCGTGAGTATCGCTATATCAGTTACGACACTATTATATACATATATATATATTTAAATATATTTAATATCTTTAACACAGCTGCTTCTAAACGAAATTCAAATAAATATATTTGTATGTGTTACCGTTAGTTTGCCGTATAACATTTCTGAATACGTTGTTGTTTACATAAAACTGTAGAAGTTTTATTGACATTGTTTACTCTGATTTGAAGCTTAAAACTGTAACAATAAATTAAGTAAGAAGAAAGAAATACAAGTACAATTACATTTCATATAGAACTCATAAATCTAAACTGTTGTACGTGTGATATGTGTAGGCCATAAATTGTGTAGCATAACAGTGTCACACTTTTCATTGATGTTGTAATTTTATAACGTATATGCTGTTCAAGAGTTATGACACAGTTTCTATTGCACAGCATGCAACTTACTAAAAAACTATAAGATGTTTTGCTGTAATGAATCTTGTTTATGGAAATTGTCATTAATATGTTAGTGAATAAAGAATTAAAAATTAACGAATATAGTGTATGCAATGAAATTGATAGGTACTTGAATTACGTAGTAGTATTAATATTTTGAATTAGTCTGTAGGGTCAACAAGGTCCTTAAAGTGATAACGCTTAGTATCAGTGTCATTAGTGATCAAAACACATTGTTTGAAAGAAATTAACTGTGGAAAATATATTATATTTTGTACATCAATGAAGTTGTACCAAACCTCGAAAATATTTTTTTCAAATTTTTTGTACACTGTGATTTGTGGTAATTTAGAAAATTTGCATCTGTGACTCATCTGTGTTTTCGATTCATACAATTTAGTGATTTCCATTTTTCGTGGGAAAGAAATGTTTGTTTGTTCATTCATAGCTATAATTCAAACAAAGTTGATCTCAATTATTATTTCTAATATGCGCTATTTAAGTAACTTTTTATAAATATTCAATGAGAAGTAGGTTTATAGCAATGAGAAATGCATAAAGTATCGAAGTACAGATTAGAAAATTAATTCTCATTGCAACTGACTATTAAGCAACGTTTAACTTCCCCAAAGAAAAGAATATAATACTAATTAGCATTTGTTACAGAAACGTTTTTCTGTACAATCATATTATCGAACATCAGTAATTTACATTTTATGATTTTTTTAAGTATTAGCGTAACTGTTTGTACTTTTTGTACCGTTTATTGCAAAATGTATGGTATTTAACACTGACATAAGAAATTACTAAAAGTGAAGTCGAAGCTTCGTCGGTGCTGTTTAGTTTATTGACGAGGACGGCGAGAGTTTAGGAACTAGGTTTGACGCAGCCTGGATCGAATCAAACTGTTTTGCAGTGTTCTAAATCATGCGGCAGCGGTCTCCAGAGGCGAAGAGTGGAATGTACAATGAGAAGAGGAAACCACGGCCCAGAAGTACCTGTTAAGGATGAGCAGTGCTTGAAGCTCGGTCTGACCAAGCCAAAATCGCAGAGAATCTGTCGGCGCGTTGCCTGCGACTATATTTGGCAGGAGGGCACCTGGTCTGAGGTATCCTCATACCTCGTCGTTATGGCCCCTCACTCATATTCATACCATCGTGATTTCTTTTGTCATTCTGGCAACGTCTCTTTTGGGTTGTCTCGGTTGAAATTTATCGAGCTTATTGTAGAAAATTTTCAAAAAAAGTTCATCTTTTTTTTCAGTTGGTGATATACTAACATTTTGTATTACTATCAGTTTTTGGTGACATTCTTTTTTTGGTTCTGATAATAAACCTCTTGTATGACTTTCAAAACTTCATATTCCTATGTCCAATAGAATTTCTATTACCAATATATGATAACGCAAAAATTTAGTATCAATGGCGAATTATCACAAAATAGCAGCGTAAGCAGTGTAAGTTGAAGAACTTGCATCTTTGTTTCCTGATAATGGTACCATCCCTTTTATTATTTTTACATGAATGTATATATATATATAACGATATCTTTACCGATGCTAAAAGGTATGAGACATCAAAATTAATACCATAAAACGTTGCAGTACTTTCAATTTTAACACTTAGCCGACCGATCGGGTAGATCTACCCATTTCCGAACTAGTCGGTGGCCGACCGATCCGGTATTATTTTTGATCTGAGGAACGCTTCTTTCTCTATAGAGCTTCTTATTTCTATACAGTACAACATATAATAAAATGCACCAATTTTTGAAGTTTTTTAGTGGCCATTATTACGGCTCCACGCAGAAAAATGCGCGGTGGACATCGCAGTTTGGTTTTCCGAGCGTGGTGGAAACTGTAGAGGTCTCTGTGGCGCGTGCGGTCGGCTAAGTGTTAATTATTTTTTATGATGCACATCACTTTTCTCAATTATTGGATATTTAAAATTTAACCAAAATTATTTTAACATGGTTATTTCTTTTCAATTACAAACTAGCTCATAATAAATATAACAAGGAACAGAATTAGAGCCATTATGTTCTACCGCTTAGTATCTTCTATATCTATGCAGTAGAACATGATATTCATTAGAATGTCTTGTTACATTTAAATATGTTTGATTATGATTGCTAGTGGTATATTATTATGAGAAACGGAGTCTCTGAAACATTGCAAAATATTCAAGATTATTATTTTATATTTCAATAAGTCACAATTAAGTCAAAACTTAAGTTGAAAATTAATTATACATTGTGACCAATTGTAATGAAAGAAATATTTCACAATAAGCTCGATTTTATGCGAATGTTAAGTTTGGGGTTTGTTCTGAAAGGAATTCATACGAATATTATTGTGCTCCATTGTGTGGTTAAAGACATTATTCATACGAACTGTATGAAATGGTAAGAGTTAGCTGCAGTAAATATTGCACATTTGAACAGTTGGTTATCGTATAACACGACGAAGATATTGCATCTAGTATTTTCGTACAGAGTGTAAAAAAATTAATAGTCATGGTTTCAAGGGTTTTTCTACACTTTTGGATCCATAGCGATGTGCGAAAAAACCGGCCGTACAATTCGGAACAGGGTAGCAAATTTTTTTATTGGCTCAACGTATTATTCGTTTTGTTATGTAGGAAAAATGTGTGAAAGAAGCCATGGGTCAGAAATGAACCGTTTTCTCGCAAATTAATGTTTAATTTGGTGTCCCCGATTACAATTTCGCCCATAAGGCCGCATTCGGGTCATTGAACTTTCGAAAGGAAACACATGAGATACCCTTCCTAGTTCCGATGGTTAAAGCAGAGGCCACGCATAGTGGTCGATTTCGCCGAAAACCAGGCCAAAACCTCAAGGATATTTTCCTTAATATAAAAATATTATGACCTTTTAGTATGTAACATATACAGGTAACTTCAGATATCGTAGTAAAACCAGTGTTGCAATATTTGATAATATCCGCAATTGCAGAATATCGTATGATATTTGAAAACTTGATCTCTTTTATGATATTTTGGTGCCAGTCTCGGGTCGATATCTTGTTTTTTGAAAAAGTTACAGCACATGGTAGATTTGGCCAAATACGTACTTTGACTCCTCCTCCTCCTCCTCCTCCTCCCCCCCCCCCCCCCCCCCCCCGCTAAGAATGAAGTTCAGCAAAAAAAGTTTTTGCGCGGGATCAACATTAGACTCAAAGAGCTACTAATACGCAAAGTTTCAAGAAAATTGGTCTCGGATAATTTTGGTCGATTTTGAATCATCGCCTTTAGAGGAATATCACATTGTTTTCTCTGTATCTTTGTTGATATTTCCGTTTCTTAACTATTTTCTGACAGAAAATACTTAAATGAATAATCTTAACGTAACTATACGAATATCAGCGATAAATGAACGTCTAAGGAATTGATAACGCATGATAGTCCTATTTGATAAAACAGAGAACTTAGAAATGAACTGATTAATACTTACGTTAAATATTTATGATACTTTATTCGTGTCAGGCGAAAGAAGTTATCGTATAACAGATAGTGCATAAATCACGTTATACAAGTTTCTACTGTATAGGAAGTATAACGAAAAAGGATAAAATGTTACTAGCTAATGATTGAAAGTATTTAAACATATTAGTCATATTAATTGGAAAATCAGAATAGGTGCTTAATAATCATACATTGATTCTAAATGTCTTTTATCTACTGCTGGCTGACTCTGATCCCATGGCTCTGTGTGTTTTCAATATTGATTCAGAACACTGAGGCTCATTTTGCTTTAACATGTGTCTAATCAGTGAAATCACTGTTCTTCAAAGATATATTGTTGTGAAATGTTTTTCATCTTGGAGAACTTTAACACAGACGTTGTATCTAACATAGTGAAGGCATAAACAGTAAATGCAAATAATAAAATAAAATAACAGTGAAAATAGCTTAAACTAAAGGACATTTAATCGTATAGAGTAGGCGATTAATTAAAATAAAATTCCATAATCTACATACCTTGAAGACTACTGATGTACATGGATTCACAACTACTGGGCAATGTGGCTCGATACATTTTTCAGCATGTATCATTTAGAAATAAGATTGAGTATTAATACTTATATTTGTATTATAAATATTGACATGTTTCCCTGCATTTGTGAGAACCTTAAATAAGTTTAGAAGTTCAGTGAAATTTTATAAGATTAGTCGCAAGGTAATTAGAAGTGTTATAACTAAAACCATTTGTACGCATAACAAGATTTTAACATGTTTCCGACCAATTTGTAGTATATCTGCGTTTGTGTTAATGTATAAACAATACGATGACTTTACGAAAATTGCATTAAATGAAGATTACGAAAATTGTTTTCGATTTGAAAATCGACGTTTGCAAAGGATTCCACTTTATTGTTTGCTAATAATTTAATTTACCTACAATGCAAGGAGAAATCTTTAAATTATTACATTAGTATTTACTATTTTATGTCGAATATTTTCTTATTAAAACATTTTACCTTCAATAGCAGCATAAAATTTATGATTCATGGTCCACTTTTATTTCGAAACTTACAATTAGCTTGCAAACAATATCATTACGCATGACTGAAATAAAGATAATTTTTTAACCCAATGCACGATTTTAATATACAGGAACATACATGAAGGCATCATGATTTTCATTCTCGTCTGGTATTAATTTAAATTCATGAACTTATCCAGTTTGTGTGATATCTAATAAATGTTAGTTAATATTAAAATTAACTTCAACAGTAATGAAGGATATTTAGTTTTTACGAGTTTAGTTGCTGTTCATTTTGAAAATACATGAGATTTACGTCCAGTAGTCAAGACAAGATTTTAGTTCGAAATATTTTATAAAATAGTAATAACAGAGAAGTCAGTTAAAAGGAAGTTAGCCTTTAAGGTTCCAGAAATAACGGAACTACTATGAACCATATCATTATTATTATTACTAGTATGTACTAGTATTGTTATGAAAGTATATTTCTTGAAACATATTGTAATAGTAAAAAGTTTGTTATGCTAGCTCCTTTTATAATTTATTCTCATGAATTTATTTACATGCATATTGCCTGGTATCACACTTCGCCTAATTGAAGGATGTTACGTATATGTAAAAAGATTAGCTTTTCAACGTTTAAAGTATGCTTTTGTTTTCTAAGAAATGCATGCGCATGAACCAACTCTAACGGCATTTTACGAGGAAATAAAACATAAAAAACCAACCACGGAATTTTGACGATTTTATTTCATTATCTTTATAATATTTTTATTATTTTCTGAAGAGAAAATGCCAAATTTATATTACCATATTGATATCACTAGAGATAAAAAAACAACAGTATCCTTACTCCCATAACTCACTTAACATTGAAACTACCAAGGCGATCAAAATGCTCAGTCCAAAATGTTTTCTAAAAAATCTCAAAATGAATAGAAGAGTTATGACGTATATGTTCTTCTTTTCTCTTATAAAACAAAGATTATTTAACTGGTCATCTTCTTTATCTGTTGGTTTTTCTTTTTTTCGAAGAACTCATAGAATATTTACATACAATAAAAGTAACGTAGGTAGTTCTAGTGTTAAGAATAAAAGAAAACCTGTTTATGTCTGAAAGAAAAACCTGATGTTTATTTTGAAAAAATTACTATTTGAGAATATTACCACTTAAACTACTAGCATTTTAAGTGTTTTTAGCGACTGTATACAAAAGTAAAAATAAAATAAATTTATATTAAATAAAGCGATACAATATGGTTATACAAGGTGATTTCTGTTAGTTATACAAGGTGAGGCGCTATTTCTGTTAGCCTTGAACACTTCCATAATTTGTAATAATATGAAAAAATATTCTAATACAGATAATTTGCACGGTACAGAGGTGAACTTATCGTGATGTAAACATTTTTCGTATGAATGAAGGCAGAGAAGAGGCCTCAAGTTTAGCTCTAATGGAATGCTATGTTTTTTATCGTTATGTGATAGCAGGTGTTGAGACGATTTCAGGGAAGGTATCGTGGAAAGTCGTGCGAGGTCGTCTCAACGTCAGCTATCATAGATGTATCGATGAAGAAATATAGCATGCCGTTTAAAAAAATAGAGATGGCCTTAGAATCTCCCCTATACCTTCACCCAAGCGAAAAATGTTTGTATTACAATATGTCACCCTCTTAGCGTGCAAGTTTTGTATATTATAACATTTTTTTATATTATCACATATAACGGAAATATTTAAGGTGGCAATAAATAGCGCCCCACCCTGTATATATTGTGCGCAGTATTTAAATGAATATAACTTATTTATTGTGCATGCGATTGTGAAAAAAGTGTTTTGTCACAAACAAAGGGAAAACTAAATTTGTGTAATATCAAAGGGGCGAAACAGCTTTTTCTCGACGTTTATTTTATCCGAAGATGAAAACTAAAGTACAAATATTATTTGTTTTAAGTGTTCGGCGGAGTGTGGCGAAGGAATACAAAGCCGAGCAGTGACTTGCCATCGTGTCAATCGTTACGGATGGATTGACCCAGCGCCCGGCGAAGGTTGCCCAATTGACCAGAAACCAATCAGTGAACAACCTTGTAAATTACGAGATTGCGGCGACAAATTTTATTGGACTGTCGGTGCTTGGAAAAAGGTAAGTTTTGCAATGAATACAGTGAATATCTTAGTTGGTAATGATTTCATAGTAAAATAGTTACTACGAAATAATACAACACTGAGATGTGTTGAATTAAAAAAAAATAGCGCGCGCACTTCTGTATGTGTGTGTATGATAAATCAAAATTACCTTTAGCTTACCAAGTCGCAATTCATGAAGATCACAATTACTCGCACTGTTCAACATGATTTTTTTTCTTGAATATCCACTGGGCAATCCTCGTAGAGTTGTTCATCATAAACATGTATCCGCCGGCAGAAATGCTCCATCACTCTCAGTTTTTTAATAAAATGAGTTTTTGTAAAAACATCCGATTTTGGCAGAAAATGAGGTATTACGTGAAAGTATAAACGCTAGCAACTTAAAATTGGTCTTAAAAGATAGGGGAAAATAGGTCGAATATTTTAGTGTATGTATATAGTTATTAAAATTGGGGGTTGTAAATTGTTGTAAACGACCGACAATGTTTAAAAAAGTGCCAATGCGCGAACTTGCTACGTTATATTTTTACATTTTCATGAAAAGTTATTTATCTAGCACGAATTTGTTATACTGGATCCCATTCCGTAAACATTTCTGAAAAGCCATTATGGCGAAAAAGTGCCGTAGCTATTGCGTATCCACACCAATGCGATAGTACCATCCACAAGGCACTTAAATCTAATAAATATAAATAATTAATTGTTTTTTCATTAATCTATATTTAAAAATATTAGTCATATCTAATTTGTTCACCGAAGTTTAAAAAACGTTTTAATTAATTTTAATTTACTTACTACTGTTGACTACTCCCGACTTAAAATCTTTTTGGAATTTTGTTACTAAATAAAATATTGTTGGAACTATAATGTACTTATACTTTTTGAAATAATATCGTTATATATGACAATAATACAATATGATATCCCGACAAATAGGTAATACAATATAATGAGCGTTTGTCGGGATGCTATTAAAGGAGAAATGTATTTTTCTGAAGTTTCGCAACAAGGCGCAGAAAAAGTGTCTGAGAAGAGAATGTGTAACCCGACAAGTCCTAATTATTTCATTAAAAAACTGAGAGTAATGGAGTAATTCTGCCGGCGCATTCGTGTTTAAAATGAGCAACTCTACGAGGATCATCTAGTGGATATTCGAGAAAGTAAAAAAAGTTCAAAGGATCTAGCAGGATAAAGGGGTTGAAAAGTGACATTAAGCCGATTTTATTCGACGATAGATCATTCGTTAGGTGACCATGAGAAACCATTGTACACAAATTTTTAATCCGATATCTTCACCGGGAGGGTAGTTATGGGGAAAATTCAAAAAATCAGTTTTTGCCTCATTTTCCCCACTTAACGGGGTGTAAAAATTCGGAAAAAATTCTGAAACATTCTAAACATGAGTGCACACGATAGGGATTTTTTTTCAGATTTTTCCTTGTGCGGATTTCTCCGTGTGCAGAAACATTGAAGGTCATAAAAAGAACATACGGTATTAAAATAATGCGAGAATGGCAAATACTGTGCGTGTTTCAGCCCAAAATTCGTCGCAGAAATCTATTTTTGATTTTTCCCACCGTGGTGCACCGTACTCAAAAAATCTGAAAAAATTAGGATGTAACAATGATAACAATAGGCAACTACTGTAAAAAGAAACAAGTTGTACTCGGAAGATTCCTATACGAAATCGCCATTTAAAAAATTTTTTTTTTAGTTTTTCATTTTTTGCAACGGAAAAATCTGAAAAAAATCCCTATCATGTGCATTTATGTTTGGAATGTGTCCGAATTTTTACACCCCATTAAGATGCAGAAATAATGCAAAAACTAACTTTCTGAATTTGCCCCATAACTACCCTCCTGGTGAAGGTATCGGATTAAAAATATGTGTACAATGGTTCCTCACGGTCACCGACCGTATGACCCATCGTCGAATAAAATCGGCTCAATGGAAGTTTTGACTCCCTTGTCCTGCTGGACCTTTCGTTGTACAGTGTCATTGGTAACAAAAGTACATTTACAATATCCTCTTTGAGATATGGGTTGTTTCTTCTAAAATCAGTATCTTTTTATCGACTAAACAGTAGAAAAGTCGTAGTAGAAACGACTTTAATTACGCTATTAATTTCAGTTACTTGTTTCTATATTTAACGTTTCGACGCGGTTTAGGGCTGTTACGTTCTACAATAAACAGTTTCAGAATCAATGTTCATTGTAGGAGAAGCTATTATATTTGCAATCAGTGATTCAATCAACAATTGCTTGTTAATTAATAACACTGTCCAACACCATTTTTGTTTGCCGATAGCCATCGGGTAATTCTTATAGAGTTCATCGTCCTGAACACAAATCCGGCAACGAAACTTCTCTATCACCCTCTATTTTCGGAAATCATCACCTTCTGTGAAAACGATGGATGTTGGTAAAGAAACTGATATTACGTGAAAACTAAGCAAGGTAGGTAATTGTTCTTGATCTCAAAAAATAGAGGAGTGTTTCCCGAGTATGAAGTTGTGATCAGTTATACTATTTCGTACTTGTTAATGGCAGCAAATTATTGTCTTTAAAAAACGAGCGGATGCGCCAACTTTTTATGCATTCACTTTGCATTTGCACATAGAGCACTATTGCTAGCACAAATTTACTGTACTTCATTGGATTCTACGTGCATTTCTGAAGAAAGAGCTATCCGCGAAAAATGTGACAACTGTTTTCATTTTTGCACAATTTAAGAAAGTATCCATCAATAATGTATGCCGACCGTTTTCCCGCTACAACGCCATCGTTCACTATTCGTAAGCCGGCCTCGTAAGTGCCGGAACAATTCATAATATTTTCACGGGCCCTAAACGGCCCATTAATTAAATTAAAGAGAAAGGTAGAGTAGAGCAGAGAGACGTTTTAGTGAGTATACGAAAGCAATAGGGCTACGAAGTTCCACACTATCCGCAAAATAACACATTTCCTGGTGTGCACACTTTAGTAAAGGGGTTGAGAATGCTTCTTCAATGGGATTTATCACCGTTCAGGGCCCGTGAAAGTATTATATGTAGCTACGGCACTTACGAAGCCAGCCCAGGGAGTGACAGCGTCGTAGCGGGAAAATGGACGGTACACGTTATTAATGGATATTTTCTTACATTGTGTCAGAACGAAAATAGTTGTCACATTATTCACCGATAATTTTTTATTCAGAAATGCACGTAGAACCCAATAGTATACAGTAAATTTGAGTTAGCAATAGTACTCTACGTGAAAATGCAAAGTGAATGTGTAAAAAATTCGAACAACCGCTCGTTTTTGAATTTTGACAATAATTTATTGCCATTAACAAGTATGCAATATTATAACTGCTCATAACTTCATACTTGGGAAACACTACTTTATTTTTTGAGACCAAGAACAATTGCCTACCTTTCTTAGTTTTCACTTAATGTCCGCTTTTTTACCGAAATCTACCGTTTTTACAAAAGCTGATGTTTTTCGAAAACAGAAGGTGATAGAGTAAATTCGTTTTCGGATTGGTGTTAAGAACAACGAAGTCTATAAGATTTGCCCAGTGGCTATCGGAAAACAGAAAAGAGTTTCAAATTTGTTTCAAATTTCTCCTATTAAATTCTAATTGGAAGGTTAGTCTACAATTTCAAATATATAGTTTGTACATTATCCAACCCTTCTGCTGTTACTCTTCTGCGTGGTGTATACGTGAAGAATGCTAGGGCCGATTTCACATGCATACTTCTATAAGTATTGCTTTATAACAGAATGTAGATTTTGTAGAGAAACGGCAATTCGGGATAAGGGTGTCAAAAGTGTTCTTGGACCAATTACAATAAGCGAGGTGGCTTTTGATACGTAATAACAATAAACTTCTGCACCAAATTTCAACTCCGTTTCTTGACCGACTATGTAATTGTAGGACAAATTCAAAAAACCAGGTTCTGCCCCGTTTTTTCTATTTATTACGGTGCAAAAAATACGAAGAATGTCTCACTCATCATCTAGATGCAATAACACATTTCTGAGATTTTTTCAGGTTTTTCCATTGGAAAGTCTAGGTGCAAAAACCGGAAAAGCGTCCAAGTGTAATTTTGTCCTTTTCATAGTAACAATTTGATATCATGATTGTTACGCCCTATTTTTTCAAATTATTCGGTTTTGTGCGCGATAGTGGAAAAAGTAAAAAAAAACAATTTCTACGAAGCATTTCGGGCTGAAATACGATCAGTATTTGTTATTTTTGCATTACTTTAATACACTTTCTTCATTTTGCGGCCTTCAATGTTTTTGACCTTCAATTATTCATTATATGTTCACTGTATGCAAGAATTTGAAATGTTCTCGCAACGGAAACCATGATGCAATGGCTAGAGCAGCGATGTCGAACCTATGACCCGCGAGTCAGTCACTGACTCACTCTGGCTTTGTAAATGACCCACGCGTTGATTTTTGTAAATTTAATTTTTGTATCGTATAAAAAGGGACAGACAATCAAAAAATCTAAAAAAAATGAACTATATATATTTAATGTCGAATTTATAAACAAATATTTCCAAGTGGACATTCGCTAGCTGAGAAAAAATAAGTAGTTTTTAACCACCCTCCTCTTTCCCTTACTAAGTGGCGCCATTGACTTAGTAACCCACGAGTTAGTACTAAAAAAAAATAATGAACAAAATTTGACCCACTTCCGAAAGTGGTTCACCATCACTGGGCTACAGCATTTGTTTATGGAACTGCTAGATGTGTTTTTGTTTTTTTAGATTATTAACCGCATAGCAATAATCAATAGTTGTTTTAAAATATTTTACAGGCGCTATAGACACTCCATCACTGCATCGGTTGAGAGAAAGTTTAAAATTCTAGAACATAAGGAGCTTATAATTAACATTTAATTCAATTATCTCGATTCTTTTCTTTAACACGTATCTCTTCATGTGCAAAACATTTCAGGTCGCAAGATAAACACACGGTATTAAAATAATGCAAAGGCAGCAAATGCTGATAGTGGTGCAATAGACAGAGATGCGTCGTAGAAATCAATTTTCGATTTTTTCTGACAGTGATGCACCGTACTCAAAAAATCTGAAAAAATTAGACCGTAGCAACGATGACGTTAGATTAATTTGTTTTTTAATTGTTGCGTGTAGAACTTGCAACGGAAAAGACTGTAAAGATTTAGAATGTGTCAGAATTTTTTCGAAATTTTTACACCTCATTAAGTAGGGCAAATGAGGCAACAACTGACATACTGAATTTACTCCATAACTACCCTTCTGGTCAAGGTATTGGATTAATAACTGTTATACAATGGCTTTTGGTGGTCCCCTATCAATTGACTCATTATCGAATAAAATCGGTTGCAGAGCATATGAACATCACCCTTATTGGGCGAAGTGTCTCATCTACTATAATATTAGTTGTCAGGAGTAGTATAATTAATAAATTTCCAGAAAACAAAACAATTTTGTATTGAAATATTTGAAAGGTCAAATACATCTTTGAGCATTATGATAAAAGAACAGATCAAAAGAGTGCAAGTTTATAAATATTGTATGGCTTCTGCAGTTCCAATGTCATACAAACTTTTTGGACAGAATAAAATAAGGAATGAAATTTTTAGTGCAGCCACATGTGCGGTCGGAAGGGACGACAAACACGAAGACTATTTTGCCATGATAGAACTGGAAACAAGGTAGCTCGATTCCATTGTCCTGTAGAGTTCAGGCCACAACGTAAGAGAAAATGCAACCAGAGAAAGTGTGGTCCTGTTTCCTGCCTCGAAGTTCAAAAACGCAATAAACCGTCGAAGGATGGCGAGTATTCTCTGATAGTGGGAGGAAGGAATATGTTAATTTATTGTCACGGAATGTCCAGTTCTGAACCAAAAGAATACTTAACTCTACCAGCTGGAGATCGAGAGAATTACGCAGAAATCTATGATAAGAGGTCCGTATCAGCTGGATGCAATGAAATTATACTTTTTAATTATAATTATAACTAATTATATATAATTATACTAATTATACTTTCCATAAAGATCTGTCTTTCTTCTCTGATTTTTGGGGTATTGACTTCATCTACAAATTATTTATTTGTTTGCAAAAAAAAGGCTTATTAGATTACTAGTTGCTGAGTATCCAGTACACATACCTACATATACAGGGCGACCAATTGAAAACGAAACAGAGCCATTTTCAGGAACTGCGTCAACATTTCAGAAAAACGCTCAGACCCGTCAATTTTTGTTTAAAGGGGGACACTCTTTTCCGGTATTTTTGACTCCGCCACTTTCACCCCCAAGCGAGAGTAATAATCACCCCAAAATATTTAAATGGCATTGGGGATCGAGTAAGATTTCTTTTAAAGCTCTTACAATTCCCTTTACAATAGTCTTTAAATTTTATAATTCCGCCCAATACTTATTAAGAATTTAGATTCTAAATGTGAAACTTATCTGTAAACAATCACGTATACTTTTTTTTGAAATTATCGAAAGTGTTTGGGAAATCTATGGGTCTGTTTCGTAAGACACGCTGTACATACATCATACAATATGCAATGTTAAAAATGTAGAATTATCTATTTGTTGCCGATATTTTTTAGTAATTACTTCTTTAGGAAGAACAGATAAAAATGGGCTACTGTTTTTGAAAGTGGTACCAGCAAATTTTGGATAAAAGTTTAGCGTGTTTAAGTCAGTTTTAACTAAACACAGATGTTTTCTTAACGCGTCCTAAATGACAAAGTAAATAGGATGAAATACCCTCATGATCGTGTACAAAATGTTTCAACTATTACATGTCATAGCATGAAAGCTCTTGTTCGAATTTTCAAATATCTCAACATAAGAAGAAAGGGACTTGTACATACCACTTTCAAAGAAAACAGCTTATATATAAGGTTTCTCCATTCGGCCGACAGATCCTTGAATACAACAGTACTGTATCACTACTTTCTTTCCTGCAGCACGCGCTCACATGCACACAAACATATTTTTAACGCTCCAACCGAACACGAGACTATCATACATTATCATTAAATTTTCCTCGAACGGCATCGCTCTTCTACGAGGATACCTTTCATGCATTCATACATTCTAGAAAAATCTATAAAAATATACAATATATCGATCATAAATAATACAATTTCTTCGTCAGACTGATGAATCCACATTCTTGCCCGTATAATGGACAAAGGAACGATAGCTGTAATTGTGCCACCGACGAGGGAACGATTTCTGGCAAAACAATGTTCCGAAGAGTTCGAATCGATCCAGTCAGGCTTTATATTTTAGGTATGGTATTTTGTCCCGATTTTAAATGAGATTTTCCTGTTTGTATTTTTTACAAAGCATTCGAAATTACAGCATCTGTTAAGTATATTAGTATTAGTAATTTTATTATTACTTTGTAGAAAATTATTTCAATCTGAAATCTAATTTATACGTAGAGTAATTAGTAAATATTTCCTAAATAAAAACTCTTCTATTATAGCAGGGGAAAGCGGCCAAAAGTGCCGTTGAACCGATTACAGTGGGCAAGGCGTCGCACAGTGGTCGATTTTGTCGAAATCTGGGCCAAATCTCAAAACGTATTTCGATTTAGACGAAAATTGACACATTAGGGATGTTTGGGTTACTGATTACGAATCTGAAATAAAAATTCTCAAAAACAATATGGCGGATTCAATATCATGGGCATCTGTATCAAACAAATTTTGGTTGCGCGCAAAAATTAGTATTCTAATGTTTTTTGAATCACTGATAACGAATCTGAAATCAACATTTTTAAAAGCATACTGATGGGCATAAAATAATAATGAAGAAGACACGATATCCTGGTCTGAAGCCATACGTGCACTGCCTCACGAATGGGGCGACTATAAATTCCTATGAGAAGTCGCGCCACAGCGACCATATTGGAAATTCAAAAACAAATGTATTACTTTCTTTTCTAAGTCTATGTAAATAATTTGATCTGAATAAAGAACTATTTGAATCACGAATGGGGCGCATATCAAATACATAACAATAAAATAGCAAAATTTCTGAAAGAACAAAATTTAGCGACAAAAGTCAACGTGTCTTACTTCAGGAAACTTCAAACTTGATCGAAAAACAAAAGTTATTTGATACTATCATAGTATCATGTACTACGGAGATTCGATCCTCATTTTCCTTTTAATTACTAAAAATTTCGATGGAAGAAGTGAAATACAAATTGAAGTGAAGGGAATAAACCTTCATACTTGCAACTAGCTAAAATACATTCGAATTCTCAAAGATCGTTGTGTTTGTGACGGCCAGCGGACAGGACTTCCGTCGATACCTATTGTTGTCTCGAAAAAAAAACTACCAGACTACCAGTCTACCTAATCCCACTTGAACTTTCAACCCGGCGAAATAAATGAATTATTTCATAAATCACTAGAGTGCCTGCAGAGTAGGATTAATAGTATTTATTAAGTAAGACACGATAGCCCGGTCCTATGTCATAAATGCGCTTCCTCGTGTATGGAGTGCACGACAAACGAATAACAATAACTCGTGGAGTAGCAAAAAGTAGAAAGAAACTGGTCCTCCTTCGAGAAGTTTCAAAGTTTATTTAAAAAACAAAAAAAAAACGATGGTATTTTGAGTTTCTCATAACTATTTCCTTGGGAGAAGAAAAAAATTGTATAGATCTTACATTCTGTACCATCACGGTTGTAAAATATTAAATATAAAAATGAAACCTAGAAATTTATAAATTTTAACCCCTTGACTTACGATATCTTTTATGACCGAACGCAGAATAAAAAATAATTAATTTGTTAGAATAATAATCTATCACTGATTTCCAATATACCGGTATAAGTTAACGGAATGTTAATAGTATGGAATTAATTTGAACGTCTTCTAACCTACTGGTATTTTCAGTTTAATAGTTTTTGTATAACTTAAAATTTTTCTATTTCACTTACCGCATCACGTGTGCCACACGTCATTGTAAGGCAAGGGGTTAAGTATGATAGCTACCAATACGGAAAAATCACATTGAAAATGTATTCTCAATTCCGACGTGAAAATGTTACGTTATTCAACTGCCAACTTTGAGATTTTTAATATCCTTAAGAGTGTTGAGCAGCAAAAATTTGTATTAATGGGAAAGAATCCTTTGATGTGTTACAAATCAAATGCAATTGCTAGGTTTTGAAAACTTTGGAACAAGTTATTGGGGTTCTGGCCAGGTTTTCAGCGAAATCGACCATTGTTCGTCGTGTGGTAGGTAAATAAAATAAACCATGTTACATATACCAAATTCAAGCCTGTATCTTGATCGGGTACATAGTCGGAAAAGGATCCTAAACATGTATTCTTGCATGTAAAATGTATCAGAATTTTTTTACAATTTTTTGCATCTCCATAAATAGGGCAAATAGGATAAAATCCGGTATATTAAATTTACCTCATAAATGTTCGCCTAGCACACTTGACTGCCTTATCCTCCTTTATCCGTTATAAAGCACTCTAACAATCAGCTAAAAGCAATCAATCGAAAATAGCTTATCCTTTTCCAAAACTAGAGCATAGAATTCAAGATAAATAGTGCTGAAAAAAATTTGGAGGACGGAGATATTCTATCAAAAAGAGAACGTCTTCGGTTAATCGTCCTTAATAATTATTACGAAGGGAACATAATTTGACACGTAATAATATATAGCAAATTTGATAAAAGTTGTAGCAATAAATATATTTTTCCTAATTATAAAACAATAATAGTGCGTTTTTTGTTAAATTCTTGGTACTTAACTCCCTTTTCTGCACCAAATCTTTGTTCCGCATAACACGGCGGTTTTAGAAACGTAATAACCATGTCATTGCAAACAGTTAGTATCAATGAAAAATAATGTACATTCAAATCGAATAGAATTATTAATGACCCTGTAAATTACATACAATGGATCGTGTATGTTTTAAAGTTACGGCCACGTCATAAGTATTCCTTTCACACTTTAGCAGATGTATAGATTTATTTGGTTAACAAGATTGTAAGAATTAAGTCGTAGTTAACCACTACATTGAGTGTTTCTATTACATATTCAAACTACAAGATAACTTGAGGAAATATTGTTATAAAAGCACACTTTGTAAAGTTTCTTCTTAATGTTTACCACATGTTATAGATACTGTTATTAAGCCAGAATCCTAGCAATTTTCGTAGTAATTAATACCTTAAAGTATGCGTCTCCTTTCAGATAACGATTACACCTTCTCCTGGACAAAAGGTGCAAAACGTGTCGAATACGGCAAAGCTGGCGATTGCTACAGTCTTGCACGTTGTCCTCAGGGTCGCTTCAGTATTAACTTAAGTGGGACTCAATTTAAATTGTCGTCCGACGTCACCTGGAGTACCTCTCCGTTAGCATCGGTGGAAATTAATAGGATTGTAAGTTCACGTTTAGCCTTTTATGCTTATACGGTTATGAGCGCAATTAATTATTGCCAGACGCGATAATAAACACAGCACGTAACAAATAATACATGATAATTATCGTTCTTAATAAATTTTCAAAATTTCGACTTGTCATTAAAATATCGCGGGAAATTGTGCTTATAAAACTGTTCAGTACAATTGTTCTTTTTGGAAATATCCACTGTTTGATCCACAAAGCGTTGCTCATCTTAAATACTAATCTGCTAGCAGAATTGCTCCATTAATCACAGTTTTTGAAAAAAATGAGTTTTTGTAAAATCACCCGGATTTGGTAAAAAAAGAGGTTTTACGCGAAAACTATAAGCGCTAGGAAGTTAAGATTGGTTTTAAAAGATAAAAGAAATCATGTCAAATATTTTAGTGTATACAATTACACTGTCCAACAAATTTGAAACTGTTTTCTGTTTTCCGATAGCCATTAGGTAATTCTTTAAAAAAAAGAATTTTCTCTATCACCCTCTGTTTTCGAAGATCAGCTTTTGTAAAAACGGTCGATTTCGGTAAAGAAGCTGGTATTGCATGAAAATTAAGAAAGGTAGGTTGTTGTTCTTGGTCTCAAAAAGTAGAGGAGTGTTTTCCGAGTATGGAGGTATATAAACAGTTATAATATTCCGTACTTGTTAATGATAGTAAATCACTGTCAAAGTTCAAAAACGAGTGGATGCACAAACTTTTTACGCATTCACTTTGCATTTTCACGTAGTACTGCTAACTCAAATTTACAGTACATCATTGGAGTCTATAAGTATTTCCGAATAAAAAATTATCGGTGAAAAATGTCGTAACTGTTTTCGTTGCGGCACAATTTAAGAAAATAACCGACCGTTTTGATTTTTTCCAAAAAAATGCAGGTGATAGAGCAGTTCTGCCCACAAGGTCGTACTTATTGTTAGAATGACTAACTCTACGAGCATCGCCCAGTGGATATTGCAAAAAGTTAAACAAGCTCAAATTTGTTGGACAGCGGAATAGTTCGTAACCTAATATTGAATTATACTGAATAGAGGTGCCGGTTGTTGTTAATATTTTGCCAATTTAATTGTGACTAAGAAGTTGAACAATGACTTTATATCTTTATGTAAATATTTCGCAGTTCCGCTAATTGTTGCTGACATTCGAAAAAATGAATAACTCATAACCAGCGAAGATAAGACAATGCTGTGGAATTAATTTCACGTCGTTCCGAAAATAGTTGAAAAAGTAATTTGGGCCTGAAAGAGTTCATTATGTTATCTAGTTACAAGATTATAATAATATTTTTATTTATTTTCAGAATGATCAACGAGTTGTCGGTAAATGTGGCGGCTACTGTGGCTTTTGTACAGCGAAAACAGGATTGAAACTAGACGTGTTACCACCGTAGTCTTTAAACTTTAGAAATAATCAGTTTCAAGTACCTATGGTACAGGTAGGTGAAATTTGTATACGTGTTCTTAAATAATTTAACGTGCGTTGCAAAGTTAAATATTTTTGTCTTATTGAGCTTTCTGTCGTTTCATTCCTGTAAAAATTTGAAAATTGAAAATTAGATGCAAAAAGGAATTTACTGGTTTCAGAAAGGATGATACTTAATCAGAAAATTCTGATCTTAATAAAATTATATGAATGGGAGATATGCTGCTGAAGATTAATGTTTCTTCTGCAAGAATTCAATTTAAGAGGTCATAAGATTTGGTTATTAATGCTAATATCTGAGAGAAAATAATTTGTACAAAAATTGCATTTCACTGGGAAGATCCATTGAAATGCAGAGAAAAATATATGACCTAACATTTGAAAGTTTTTTTTTATCGAATATTGAGATCACAGAACATTGAACTTGGTGGATCTCCGAAAAAATTAAAAATAACACAACAAAGTCACTATTCATATCAATTCGGTATTTGAAACACCATACAAAATAGTTATCAATCCAAAGTAACGGTGTGAATAAAAAGTTCCTGAAATGTACGCTACGATGATAATTTAATGGCATGACTCGTTCAAATTTACTTTATTATGTACGTTTTCAAATCGAAATCGAGTCTGTGTGAAAAATTAAAGAATGTTATTCAATTCACTGAATTTATTCGAATTTTCTAGGAACTTTTTGAATGGTCTCTTTCATTGAGATATATATGTATATACACATATATACCTATTTCAATACTTAACATTTTTCCTTCATAAATTCATACATCTCCCAGTAAAACGCATTTTTGTATAAAATGTACAAGTATGTCAGATGTACAACGGTTGAAGACCAGTCAGTTCAGTAAACAGTAGGCAAAGTTATAGACTTCTCAATTTTCGACTTGCTGTCTAGATCGTTTTTGAATTGTCCTCGTAGACTGTTAAGTTAAAGAAGAAGATTTCATCAAACAAACATAATTTATAAACGCCAAGATATAATAATAGAATATAACAATTATATATTAAGCTGTTCATCTGATAATTGCAAAATGAATTTACCGAAAATGATTAGTAATAATTAATGTTTTTTATATTATCTGAAATTTGACAATATAGGTTACTCCTAATTACCGAGTTTTATATATATATGTGCAAACAATGAAACACATGTGCATGTGCGTGTGATCGCGCGCATGTTATATTATTTTTATTATAATCAAAGTGCAGTGTTTTGTATGTAACAATATATTTGTTGTTTCGATTAGTTTATCCAAAACTTTTACGAGCTTGACTATCTTCTGATTCATAAGGCTATTTTGTAAATGAAGCAGCAACGCTGTAGAAATATAGATTAGTACTGAAAGGAGTTTGTAAATTTGGAATACTGGATACTTAAAAGTATTTCAATGTAACCGCGAGACAAATTCTGCATTAATACTACAAGACTAAATAGTATGGATTAGTAATAGCATACTATTACTGTCCTAAATTGTTGTACTCGACATTGTACTGTATTCATGGGCAAAAAACAATATCCTAATACGAAGAATATGTAATTACTATGTTTATATAAGTAATTTCGCGGTAGAAATATTCAATTGTAACGGTTAAAAACCGCGAACGTTTGCAAGCGTATAGACAAACTTGAAATGCTGGCGACTAAGGTTTATATGATTTGCTCTCTTTCTCTCTCTCGAGTGAAGTAATTATACATTTTTCCACTGCCATACATTTATGTTGTGTTAACCCGCACACACTGTCAATATTCTTGTGTTCAACATTGCACTATAAATATTAACATTGTTGATATTATTATATTGAGCACTGTAGCTATAAAGATCAATTAGACGTTTTATGGTATATTTCGTGAAATAAGTATTGGTGTTTCGTGTACTGCGAACACTAAGTTTTCGAAAATGAGCGGGCGACAGCAGAAAGGAATACTAAAACGAGAGAAAGAGGATGAATATGCTATCTTGCTCCACCGTTAATAAGTAAATAGTACGATTTTAGTATTGTCATTAGACCTAGTAATAATATTAAGTCATGAACGAGATAAACGCGTAGGTAGAATATATACGAGAAAATTTCGACTGTGCCTTATGACCTACTAGGGCAGCGATAAATTAAGGAATTGGTAGTATCAGTACCGTGCGAACAATGATGTAATACAATGGTTTTCAAACAGTGATCCAAAGAAACATGGAACTTGAGCCCTTGATAAAATAAACAAACTGGTTGATGAGATACATATTGATTTTTTGAAAATGCTGCTTGTTAACATATATTATTATGAAAGTAACAAACAGTCTGGTAACGGACATTGTTTTCGAAAAATCGTTTAACACATTCCGTGCCGCGTGTGGTGTATACGACCTCCACTAAATTTTGCGTTCACGTCGCTTGCACTTCTCATTGCAAAACAAAGAATTTCATTGTGAAAAATATATTGTAAAGTTAAATATAGGCATCTTAATATCATGTATAGTGCAAACAAATTTATTTATTCGTAAAAGTGTGAGCCGTATACGCCTCACGCGGCCTGAACAGAAAATCTTTAAAAATGATCCGGCACAGAACGTGTTAAAAACTTTCCAAAAGTTTACAGTTTATATTTTGAAACAATATGTTTTCTCTAATCTCATAATGAAGAACCTTTGATGTAAGTAAAGGTACAATGAGACTTCCATATTTGAAGACCATTGATATGCGATTGTTGATGGACGACGAAATGATTAGAGACCAAGTCCTTTAATGCCATGTTAATGTTAACGATAATATCGATGTGTTTGAACTACACCAATGCATTCATTATTTTATACTTACTGAAATTTGTATACAGTTTGTACAAAATTGAACTATACTTATACCATGATATAGATATTGTAATTGAATGTGCCTGTTTAGAGTTGCTATTTAACAATAAGATTTTTGTAATGGAATAATTAATGCAAATTCTAATAAGAATAAGTGACCACTGAAACAATCTCGTTCCAAATACCAAAATACCAAACTAATTCTCGAGTACAAATTTTTTTTGAAAAAGGTACGACGGACTAAACAAACTGCCCGTTTTGTACAGTGCAGATGCTTATTTTTTTGAGTCCTGAAAATAGGCGCCGTTTAGTGGATGCATGCAATGCGTATGTTTCAACAGACTGCCATAGATAATGTTATTATCGAAAGCGTTTTATAGTCGTTTGTTATAAAGTGAATAATATGTCGAATGTGTTATATTAAAGTAACGGTGCGCAGGACGAAATTAGGTGATGTGACTTGTTTATTAATAACGAAAATACTTATAATTAGTATCCTGTACAAGTTTGAATGTTAGTATTTCACTTAAATGAACTGCGACAATGTAAACGTCGCATGATGACAGAGTATCGTCCGACATGTTTGATAGTATCAATTCGTACATTTTTTTGCGAGGTGAATTGCAAAATTATAACGTAAACAGCTAAGGTAGAGCATCTAATGATTATGGAACAGCAGAGCAAAAAAGGAACTGACTTGTGCGAGTTGATTGACTTATATAATTATAAGCTTTTTATACATGTTATGTAAATGCACATACTATACATGTATGTGAACGAACAGGTAACAACCGTTAGCTGTTGGCAAGCTGTACTATGCGTCGCACGATTGGAACCATTGTTTTTATGAGTATGTATAATCATGCATATTCATTATAGTTAGACAAAACTAACAGCGTGAAATATTTTCCATATTTACGATTTACAACCGATATATCATCCAGAGAAAGAGCGCTATAATTTTCACTGCTGCGAGTAGCGCTTTATACATTTTAAATATAGTTTAGTATCCACAAAATTTAATGCCAGTGTGAAATGTATTTTTATGTGTTAACATATCGTGTAGTCACATAAGCTTAAACGGTATCACATCGCATTTAAAATATTGAGATAAATTTTATTTTCTTTTCTTCCCTCTTTCAAAGATGATTTACATTAGATAATGAGTTTTGTTTAACAAATATGCCTCAAGTTGGTAAATGCTACTGCAGTACCATATGTGCATGAACAAAATTATTATCGTAATATTTCTCGTTCAATAAAGTAATGTTGTACAGGTTTGTCTAGTAATTTATTAACACATATGTCTTATAAAATTGTAGCCTAAAGAAAAAGAGGTGACTAAATTACGATAGTAATATGACATGAACAACCTGCCTTAAAATGTGTGAACTAGTATACGTAAATTATTTAAATATACAAAATCTTGAAATAACAGAAATGAACGAAGTTCGATTATTTCCCGACCGATTCAATGTCCTTAATTTGAAAAATAGTATACATTTGTATTATTAGAAATACACCGAAAAGAGTATGTCTGACTCTTAACCCTTTGCATTCGAGGCCTGCTTCGCGCAGACGACCCAACAACTTTAGACTAGGAGTGTGCAAATACCCGATATGTCGGGCTCGGGTCGGACCGAAAAAGATCGGGCGGGCTCGGGTGGGTACCCGACACATTTGGGCCTAGGAGAACCCGACTGATCTCGGGTAGCCCAACTATTTCGGGCCAAGATGACGGACTCGAGGCTATTCGGTGTAACTCTCACGCTCCATGAACGTGTGGCGAATTGAAACGCCGCACAGTGGTCCAGAATGTGCATTTAGCCGCGCAAAATGCAAAAAGTCGATTCAGAAATGCACATAGAATCCAATGGTGTACAGTAAATTTGTGATAGCAATAGTCCTCTACGTGAAAATGCAAAGTGAATGCGTAAAAAATTCGCGCATCCGCTCGTTTTTGAACTTTGACAGTGATTTATTGCTATTAACAAATAGGAAACATTATAACTGCTTATACATACATACTCGGGAAACACTCCTCTATTTTTTGAGACCAAGAACAACAACCTATATTTCTTAGTTTTCACGTAATACCAGCTTCTTTACCGAAAACGACCGTTTTTACAAATGCTGATTTTTTTCGAAAACAGAGGGTGATCCAGAAATTTCGTTGTCGGATTCGTATTCAGGACGACGAACTCTATAAGAATTATATAGTGGCTATCGGAAAACAGAAAACAGTTTCAAATTTATTGGACAGTGTTAGTATTCAATGTCTACTCTGTTCCTGAAATGATTTTCTTATATAAATGATTTGCATCATTTTTTCGTTTATTATTTCATTATCAAGTAATTATAATTTGTACTGGTAATTGTTAGCACTAAACGATAATAAAGTGATTTTCAGCATTAGTCCTGAAAACCCTGCTTCGAGTATAAGTGATCTACTACTAACGAAAAAAAGTGGTCAGTTGCTAGTTTTATCGATTTCAAAGGTGGTCAACTACTGAAGCATTTGCCGAATTTTTAAATATATTTCTCAAATTTTTATAACTTATTTCTTGTTAAAAGTGGTCTTCGTACATAATCTAGAACAGGGTGTTGAATTAGTTGCTCGCCGCGAGTCTTTTCTGAGTCGCTCCGCCTGCTTCTCTCTACCAACTATTTTACCCAACCAGGAATGACTTGCCAGACTCGGCGTATTACACGAGTATAGAGGCGCTTTAGGCGCCATTCGCCTCTGATCGCTCGCGCTGGAAAGACGCCGCGCACGCCGATTACGGGAAAAAAAATCGATGCGCGTGTCCCGTCGACTGACGTTATTTGTTAACGAACAGTTTCAGATCGCGTCACATCGCGTATAGGTTAAAGCAAAAGTATTACTAGTAAAAAAGCATGCTCAGATATGTCTTGAATTAAATGCAATTAAGAGATTTTAATGTTTTTGGATTTCCGGCGGTGGTTTTGGCAAATTTGGCTGAGAATAGTGATAGGAATAACATTGAAAAACATTGAATAACATTGAATAAGTAGAAAAACCCAGGTAGTAAGGCCCAATTGCATCGCTACGACTACTTTGAATGTATGTGGGAATGCAGATCAAATTAGTGAGTAAGGAAGGGTGCGGGATATGGAGAGGACTTGCGGAAAAAGACAAAAAACAGAAGGCAGAATTACAGAATTCGACAAGACATGAAAGTACGAGAAACCACACCATTCCTGCTGCAGCTTATTTTATAGATTAGTTCATATTTACTTGTATGTTTTACGTTTTAATATTTCATTAAATATTCAATTTTCATTGTACCTGTTACGTAAGCTGACCATCACAACTAGTATCCCTACATGTACGTAACGTATACGTTACGGTAAATGTGATTAATCTGGTGATTATATATAATCCACGACAATTATGTGTAATTATCACTAATTGTAAGTCTGGTAAATGTGATAAATTATTGAATATTCATCAAATTAACCGGCGAGTTTGTATAATACCCAACTCGTAATGGCGAATGTGATCAAAAAAATAATTCCAATGCTCAGTCGGGCCTTTATTTAAAACTAAGCCCAACCAACACTATTTCATCTTTCTGGTACAGGTATCCAACTTAAACCAAACTCTTCTGAAGCAGGGATCCAGGATGAATTGTGTATAACGGGATACATACCCCCGAAGAGTTCGGGTTAATTGAGGTGCTTCTAACGAAAACATATGTTAGTGTTGCTTCATCATAGTTTTAATTATAAAAAATTGGAATTATATTTTTTTATCACATTCACCATTACGAGTTAAGAATGATATAAACTCCTCAGTTAATTTGATAAATATTCAGAAATTCATCACATTTACCAAACTTACGGTTAGTGGTGTTTAAATATAATTACCGGGGATTATACATAATCACCGGATTATACATTTTTACCGTAACTTACATATATTCAAGACAATTCATTGACATTAAAATGAAAAAATTAACAAAAAAATGCTATTTTCCGTATATTGTTTAAACAAATTGAGATTTTGCAAAATAATTTGTATCGTTTAATTTTTCATAAAAAGTGTACAATTTACTTCTCGTAGTTTCAGAGATATTCGCCACAACATATTTTACACCTCGAACTTTGGGAGCGGTTTTCTCCCGTTTAACATGAATGACTTCCAATGAGAGAAAATAGATATCAAATACCTATTTATATGAGATCTACATTATACGTGAGCTTCATCAGAATCGATGATTGACATTTTGGGATGTTCGATTGTCAAATGTTTGCTTGATTAGTGTGTGTATCGAAATGTTTGTAAAGTTTTATGGATAGTTACGTGAATATGCAATTGAATGTATGCCTATCGTGCGTGTAGCGTGTAGAGCGTGTAGTATTAGTTGTCACATATTTTTGGCAAAGTTCGATATATATATATAACTCTGGGTTCGGCAAGGAGTATCGATTAAAAACAGTTAAAAAGGATAATGTGTGTTAGTAGATGTACCTGTTTGGCGCATAAACAGGAATTACTAACAATAAGTATATAGTGAAAGTAGGTATTACTATCCTTCAGAGGGTAGCAATATAGATACTTCAGCTAGCAAATTATGCTCAACTAGTTTACAAATTGTGCTATATTTATATTCAATTCAATGCATATATGGAGTTATTTGTATTTCAAATGAAATGAATAAGTAATTGATCAGTACAATTTCACACGCAGAATTTTATATCGCATTTATAATTATATCGAATATATTTTCGTTTTGTACAATGATATAATGTGTATCAAGCTTAAGTGCTAGTCTCCATACGATTCCCCAAAAATATTATTTTAAATGAACCTAAAGTAAGTAATGTAAGCTTGTTTAAACCTCTCTCATGCACTTATTGAAGTCCAATCTCGTATTCGTGGTCTTAGTACGACAGTCCGAAACAACTTTAAAACCACAACTGTTCGCTTGGATAACAGCATTGTTGATGCCACTTTGTGCATTATTTTTAATAGAGAAAATGCTATTTTCGTAGTTCCTGATGGATTGATTAATGGCCCCAAGCTTAGTGGCAATGCAGAACTGCATTTCGAATGAGTTGCCCGAAAAACAGCTTGGGAAAACATTATTCAATTCAGCAATTAATTGACTTCCAGTCTGCAAAAAAAATAACAATTGTATAGTAATAAGCAAAGTAATATATTTAAATGCTACACGTTTCATTATCTATACGATGTATTAAAATATGATATTTCGGGTTTCAAAATGTTTCAAGCCAGTATTATGTACATAGTCTTTTAGGATCAGCAATAAAATATACATAAAAAAATATCTTTAAAGTTGACATTTTAAATAAATCAGCGTAAATCTTTGAGAATAATATTGGTCATTATACAGGTAACGGTCTGTTCCACCGATTTCAATGTGTTCCCACCGAATCAATATGATCTCAGAATTATGATTCTTAGCATGTTTTTCATATCCCCGCTCGGTGTTAGTTTTTATGATATTGCCAAAAAACTTCTGCTACTTTTACATCGTATTTTGCCTCGGAAACAAAAGCTGAGCAATGTTACATGTACAAGTACAAGATGCTTAGAATAATGATCCTGACAAGATATTGAAAAATCATCGAAATCGGTTGGTCGGACCATTATCTGCATAATCACAATAAGGCATTCTGCTGCTGGTTCACTGAAATTCAATATAATCAATTTTTTACGTTCGGTAAGGTAGTTTACCAAATCGGGAGGAAGTATTTCGAACTAATATTCAGTTTATAATAAAAATCGATTTTCTTTTTTGTCATGAAAAACGCTTTCACTAATTGTTATGTATCCCGTGGTGTTAAACACGAATATGAAATCAATTTTTCTACCAGCCTCTACTTTTGAGAACATAAGTTTTAAAGAAACATGAAGATTTTTTGACTTTCAAATTTAAAATGATTGGTTAAGCGCTCTTGAATATAAAGATGCATGTTACTTTAATGTTATCAACATTTAAACGTGTTTAAGTAACGCTCAAAACAAAAAGGATATTTACAATCCCGCAATATTTATGACTGGTTTCCAGTTTATCTTAAATAGTTATCATTCGGAAGAGAATTCAAAGATACTCCGAGTTCTTTATGTGTTTCAACGGGGCCTCGGGTATGCTTGCTTGCCTTGCACATCTGCACACCATCCGGTTTATAGCTTCGACAACAAAGTGAACGTGAGAATACTCCAACGACTTTGATTGTGAGAATTTTTCCATCTGATCTGCTGCTCAAGGCAGGCTTGTTAACATAAACAAATTTTGCTTTTTGGCCTCCATGGTCAGTCGCAATATGCGCGCCGCTTTCGTTTTGAGCATTGTTTAAACATGTTTAAATGTTCGTAGACAATTTGTATTGAAACAATTCAAATAACATTTGTGGTGAAAATACAGGAAATATTGAAAGCTGATTTTTGAAAGAATGAGCCTGCTCAGTGCTTCAAAATACATAAGAATCAGTGAAAATACTCTTTGATCACCTTAGCAATAAAATGGAATTGAAGTAGGACGACTATGCAATCATAACGCATACATGATATGATTATTTCTA
The DNA here is from genome assembly GCA_910591515.1 of Cerceris rybyensis. Lineage (NCBI taxonomy): Eukaryota > Metazoa > Arthropoda > Insecta > Hymenoptera > Crabronidae > Cerceris > Cerceris rybyensis. Next base: position 23,734,531 of record OU342790.1, read on the forward strand.
GTTTTATGTTATTTTGTTCATAAATGGCATGTCTTATTGAAATTATACTTACAGTTTGAGCATTGTCAAGAGGAACTAAAACGTTTTCAACAGTTCGTTGACCGGTATTCTGGCAATTGCCAATTCCAACGTAACCATCTGTACTAACACCCCTCAGCGCGGTATAGGCAGTTGAATAACACTTTTCTACCGCTTCTTCGTTCTTACCTTCGGCTTTGGCTTGATCTGCTTCTTTCTATAAATAGTAATAGTTTCTTCGTTATTGGTATACTAAGATGAGATGTTTCATTAACCCATTGACTGCCAACTACGAGATATCTCGTAGTAAACGCCTGTACCAAAACTGCCAGCTACGAGATATCTCGTCGTGTGTGCTGCAAGTTTAGATTAGCTACAAATGGCCGTGGCGTCCAGGGCAAGACGCGCTAAATTTGCGTGGTAGTCAATGGATTAATCACGTTATTAAGTTAAATAAATTACTGCAGATAATATCATGTATATAGAGCTTCTTATAGTTATACGTTTGTTGCAAATTCTACTCCTTCCGTCCCTTCTTTCCGGATTTTATACTATCTATTTTTAATTTCCCGTATTAATTACAAAATTGAAAAGTTATTAATATAAAGTATTATATTGGTTTCTATTGTTGCAATTTTTTCGAGTTTCCCATGGAGTAATATAATCTTAACAAGAAAAATATATTCGCTTGAAAGCCATTAAAAACCCATATTGTACTGGTGCATTAAATTAGACATATATGACTATATAAAATTAATTATTATTTAGCAAAGATGCATGAGGGGCCAAATACTCGCGTTAGATGAAGGACAGGTACGTTTTTTAAGTTTGAGTTGGATTTACGAAATCTTTAAGTTCCCAGAAATACTAGAGATTTCCGAAAACATCTGATTCCTACTGCTAGGTAAACAAAGAAAACTATGAGTCATGATGTCAAACGATTAAATTCCTCTCTAATCGGATTTTCTCTCACTCCCCTCACTTCCCATTAGTTATGATGTGATTCATTGACTTGAATTCGATGACGGTCCGTCCATCGATTTCAATAATTTTTGAATATGTTGTCAGGATCATGATTCTAAGAATCTGTTCCTGTATGTACACGTAAATAACTCCCGCCAAGCTTCAGCTTTTCAGATATTGGTAAAAAGTTTTATTTCTACATTGAATTTTGCCTATACATGTACGGTTATGACTACGTGTATGTTAGCACGATGCGGATGCTTAAATATCTACTGTTTCTTCGGTGTCCGGCAAAGGGTTTTTATAAAGGGAGACCCCGCCGAAAAGGCATGTTATAAGGATGTGTGAAAAATATAATGCCAATGTTCACTCATTTAAAACTATGCCCGGTAAGTACTCATTCATCTTTTAGGTAACTGATATCTAACTTAAACCAGATCGTTCTGGGACGAGGGCCTGGGATGAGTTACGCAGAACAGGGTACTTACTTCTGAAGTGTTCTCTTAGGATGTGTAGAAACACATTTTTGCACATCCTTATTAGATCTATACATTTTCGACAAGTTCACCAATTATAAAAACTCTTTGCCGGCCACCGCAGAAAAAGTAGATAAGCGACAATATTGACCTGACGCACATATTACCGCGGACGTGGATATGTAAGCAAAATTTAGTGTAGAAGTAGGAAAACGTATTTGTCAATATGTCGAAAACGAAAGCCGAGCGGGTGTTATATATATAGGAAAAAGTTGCTCAGAATCATGATTTTCGCAGCATAACCAAAAATCATCGAAACCGATGGGACGGACTATCATCTGCATAGTTACAGATTCTTTTGAACTAATTATTTATTATTATTTATTATATTGGACTGTAGTACACTTTGGGTTATTTGGCAAATACGGTTATTTTATTAAATTAGTATGTGCAAAAAATAGAGACTCACACGAAGTGCTGCCTGTGTTGAATCTACAAAGCCGTTCAGTTGCTGTATTTTTTCACCTCTTTGATTGAGCAGTCTTCCATTTCCTGAGAAATACATGTCGTTTCTTGAGCGTCTGAGATCAGATACGATCGTTTCTACTTTATCTTTAGCACGGTCTAGCTCATTCCTCAAACTGTCGAGACTGGCAGAGGCGTGCTAAACAGTAAAGATAACATATTAACCATTATTCAGCCACTTGAAGGAATTATTACATTATTTGTTATTTGACCACTATTTTAATAAGGTGAAATCCATTATACTCAAAACATAGCTATTATTTATACCTGGATTAGTAAATTTCAACCAATATCAGGAAGGATTAATTTATTCTTATCGACTAATTTACATCTATGTATAGAAGTGGGTTGTGCATAAACATTAGATTGACGGTACGCCGTTCCTATTCTACGATTGTAATTTATTTAAACTATAATATAAAAAGTAATATTAACAGTACGGACTGGGCATACTCTTATCGTTAGACTTCTCTTTCTCTCGGCAGTTCTCGTCATCCATTCCCTCACACATTCTCTCATTCTTACATACATTCTTTCGTCTCTTCCGTCCGTCTCATCGATATATCCAACCAAATCTTATCGATATATCAGCCAAGCAAGCCTCGTTAATATATTCCAGCAAGACTCATCGATATATGTATCGATAATCCAAGCACACAGACACTTTCACACACAGATCCCTATATGTATCTATTGGACATTCAAGGGGTTTCTGTGAATTCTTTTCTCATTTGCTACACTGTGGGTTGCTAAGAACGTACATTGGGAGGATATTTAATTGCTGGTAAAAAGTATTGTAGTATTATTTAAAAATAGTGGTAAACATAAGATTCCACTCGGATTATTTCCGAAGGGGAATACAAGCTGCAAAAGCCGTAAAAATTCATTTATTTACCTTATGAGAAGTTAAAATTTTAATCTTTTTGGAATTTGTTATTCAATGTGTGAAGTTTGGTAAAACATTGATATTCTTTAAATACAATTAAATATCAACACAATCTAACATACTGTCAGAGTTACACTGTAATTAAATTGACAAAAACGTAAACACAGTTACTATACACGTATGGTAAGTAACTCCGAAATGATTACTGAAACATTCAAGCGGATTTCAAGAATACTTGTATATTCTGTTACGTGTTAAATAAAATATCGTGAATTGACCTCTTTGAAATATTAAACTTAACCCTCTTAACCTACGATTTATTTTCTGATGGGGCGTGCAAAGACTCAAAATTAATTCTTGAAATCAAAAGATTTCATTAATTTCTGGTATTTCGTATAACTGAACGTGATATTAATAGTACATAAATAATGAGACCGTTTCGTGATCGGTTGATATTGTCAATTTAATAGTTTTTGGAAGACTTCAAAATTTCCCATTCCATTTTCCGCGCTACGAGTCTCACACGTAGTTGTAGGCTAAGGGGTTAATAATGTATCAATTCAACAGTGACATTTAATTATTTTTTTAACTATGCTTTTTCGGCGTTCTTTATATTGTTGAATACCGACCTAATTCTTTAAGACTTCATATTCAAATATTCCTAAACGTGAATCAGGGTCCAAACGGGAATTGTTAGCTATCTCCGATTCCGTCATCGCTTTCCCCTCAAAATATGTTTTGAAGACCTTTGGTCCTAAGGAAAAGCGATCGCCCTTTTGGAACCTTACTCACGAGAAGTCGGAGTCATCCGAACCTCCCACCACACTGTTGTAAAACCCTTAAAAGGCCAGTCTCATTACCAAAATCAGACAGATTAAATCTAGAATTGTCTAGAATCTCTGACAGTCCGCATCTCGCGACGACGTTATTCCTAAGTTGTTAAATTGCCGAACGCGAAAGTAGTCTTAAAAAATAAAGTGTTGTTGACCACACACGGAATACAAGAATGTGGGCATAAGGAAATCCTCCTTCGATCGAAAATTTACTATGAAATCTTACCTGTATGGCAACAAAAGCCATTAGAAGGCAAAGCACAAATTTGAATTCCATCGTTAATACAGATATGGTACTGTCGTTCTATTTTGTATATATAAACTGATTATGCCAGAAGTCGAGCTTCTTCTTATATGAATGCGTCGTGCTCAGTCTCGGGGCAAATTGGATCGCCGGGAAGGAGGGAGATACGATGACACACACGCGTTTTATCGAGATCCGAGTGACGTTGACGGCGGTGATCCCCCGTACCAGTGAATCAAAGATTTCCGTGCAAATAGTAGCGGATAAATGAGACACCAATATAACTCTACACTTGGACGAATAATTTATTTTCATAGCGGTAACGATTCCGTTATCTTTTCAGAATAAATTTCAAAGATCACTCCGTCTGATTGAGATTTTTGTTGATGCACCGGTATTTTCATAATTCTTGCATAAAATTCCTCGTACCAGATTTTTACTTGTGTTTCTCTTATGTCATTGAGTAAAAGATACCTTCATACTTGCAGGAAGTGAACAGACTTGATATTTGTAACGGGATTTTTTGGCTCGAGATTACTGTCCCATAAATGCATCGAGACTGATTTTCCATTTAACAGGATTTCTGCAGGCAAAACTAATTTTCGGAAACATAAATATTTTAAAACGGATGGAATAATTTTTAAATTATTAATTTTTATCAGTAGTGGTGTATTTTAATGATAAGAGAAAAGTAAAATGTACTTTGTTTCAATGACTATCAATTCAAATAATTATTGACCTCAAAATACAAAATAAGAATATCTGTATAAGTGTATTGTACCATCATAATAGAAAACGATTTCAAACCGCTTTAAATTTATTATTATTAAAATATAGTACAACTCACAGATATTTTTATTACGAAATTCAGAACCGTTTTTCTTAAATTTAATCCTTCAGCGAAAAAATGTCACACATGTATTCACAAATTGAGCGGATTAAGGAGAGATAAAAGATTGATCACTTGGTATAAATTTATCATTGTGCATACGGATATCGAATATTATACTGATTGTGAGTGTTTATCACTAATAACGATCATACTTTAACTTTGTATTTCTGAATTGATATAATCGTCTTAGTAATTGTGGCATTGGTTAAAACAAACTTCACGTGTATATTAACTCTTTAAACAGAAAATATTAGACTACTTTACAACCTTGTAACTGGAATTACTGCTTATCGTATTACCTCTAGATTACGAGATGTAGGAAGCGCAATGTATTTGAAAATAAGGAAACTACTCTGTTCATCGCACATTAAATCGGTCACGTTTATTAACCTGTTTTGAACGAAAAAATATCTAAGTCACGTAGCATAGCGTGGTTCGTTTTTGACTTTTTCAAATGGCCTTTAATAACTGAATTATTGGAATATTAAAATATTTTTATGTCGCGTTCACGTATGCAAGAAGATTCCTGATGTATCTCAGGGAAAAATTAGTTTATGAAATATTGAATTTTAATCTGACAATGAAGTAAATATATTACATCAAAAAATACAAATAAAACTTAATTTAATTTCTTCACAGATATTTTTGTTAGTCTTACATTATTAATCGACACTATGATTATTATACCTTCTAATAAGTTGAGTATATAAAGTTTGTAATATTCATCATAATTGTGTTTTGATCGTAACATTCTTGCAAATGAATATGAATCTGCGAATGAGTTGCCATTAATATTTTGATATTGCCGAAAGTTTTTAACATGTTGTTTGTTTTCTAGATATGTAGCTGAAAATTGTTAGCAAATGGTACTGCTGCCATCAAGAAATATCAGACAAATTGAGGAAGTAAAGAAGTGCCACTGATTATTTACCAAAGTCTTTTTCAATTTATTCTGATATATGGTGTCATTTTATTTTATAAATAAGGGCAAGAAAAGTATATTAGTATATATAAACACATATTTGTAAATATTTTGTCACAAAGATATAGAATAATTATGACATAAGGAATATAAATTTCGTCACCAACTAATTGAGATACTAGTAATGCATTCACTAGAAGTGAAAAGAATCAAAACGATATTCACATAAAGCATTAGTTTCAATTCCTTGTCAATTCCAATTTTGGGTTTATAAGAATGACTAAGTATTTGAAATAGAATTGCACTTATTGTCAGTGTGACCACTCAGTTATTTCTTCGCACTCTTATCATACTTTTGCAATAAAAAATTTACGAACTTACATTAAAAGAGCACTTTTATCATGTTCTTAGCTATGGAATATACTGGCGGCGTATGAGGGACAGTGTGACGAAGTGTCACCCATAATAACTGTCTGGCACTGTTTATCAACAATTAGCCCGAATTCAGTTTAACCCCTTGCCGTGCCATTTCTTTTGTGAATGAATGTGCAATAACTCTGAATTAATTACTAAGATAACAAACTAGTCTTTAATTTCGGATATAGTATGTGTTAACGTAATATTGAATATCATAGAATTAATTTAGTTTTATAAGAACCCACTGATATTTTTAATATAATAATTTTTGGAATACTTCAAAATTAACTATATCATTTATCGCGTCACGAGTAGCACTCGTTATCGTACGGCAATGGGTTAAGTAATCAAAATCATGGAACGGAATGAGTCATCTCGGTGGAAAAAGTTCGTGTCAAGAAATCAATTTCTAATGACTTTACCTTAATTTAGAATGCATGCTGAGACTAATGGCAGGAATAATAGAATATGATTTAGTAACAATGTAAGCGAAAAATCAATAGACTTTTGATATAAAATCCAAGAAAAAAAATCAGTTACACAAAAGCTCTTCCGTTTTTTTTCTGTACAATAAAAGTCCACAAAACAAAATATAGATTTTCATATGAAAGATTAAGTTCAGCTTTAAATAATCTTGATTAAACGAGTGGTTTTCAAGCTATTATTTGTCTCCAGAGAAGGATGGTTCGTTCCACTGCGCAATCTGTAAAAAGAATGGATTAAATACAAAAGTAACTACACAGGAAAAGAACATGATTGCAATATGATATTTGTATGAACGATTTCTCTTTCATATTTTGTATTTTTCAGCTGTATTGTTAGCGTTATTTCGCCTAGAATGCACATTTTTTAAAATTACTAATTGTAAGTTAACGGCAAATATATGTGGGATCAGGGCGAGGAAGCCCTCCTATAAAAGAACTTAGGTAGAAGAGGACGTGAAAAGGAAGAGTCAGCAGGGAGAGGTCGCTGGCGCAGTGATTCCGCGCCGACCCAGGCAATCGTTGACCCTAACACTTTGCCGGCCGCTCTCACGTATGCGTGACATCTCATCTTCGACTGTTATCGGCCGCTATCACGTATTCGCTACTTTATAGAACCTGCGAGAAACTCGCCGGCGGCAGCGTAACGTCGATGAGACAAATGAGCGGCGGGCGAAGTGTTAAGCTACTCATTGTCATACCCAGTGTGCCCTCAAATATGGGGCATCGTGAGACCCCTGTGACAATTGACATACGGTAGAAATTACATGAAGGAAGGACATTTTACCAGATACGTCCATTGAAGCAACCGCCATCGAGCTGTGACGTCAGCATGCACATGCGCACGAAAGCTTCCACGTGGGAGAAAATCCCACGTCCTGGCATCACTGCTCAGACCGAGTTGCTGCCTTGGATGGGTTTCCGCGCGCTTCTCTTTCTTGTTCACGATCCTACATATATAATATATAATATCCACGGTACATTACTTACTGATGAGGAGTTTTAAAATGATGTTGATAAAAGTGGACTGTATATTCATGTGATGCTGAATGATAGGTTGCTGGTTATGAACTCCTCTGACCGTTTTCAATGTTTATAATATTTATTTACATATTCACAATGATCCCTCACTTCCGGAAGTATCCGGCCGTTCTACCCCGCTCGCCTGCCGCGCAGCATGGAGGTCCACATAGACCTCCGCGGCCATGACCGCATAGCACGAAAACGGGACGAACCAGCCAGAATTGTGGCGGCCGCATGGGATATCGTGCGCTAACCCCGCACGATCCTGACCGCCATCACCCGGTGCACCTTGCGTAGGACACGGTCCCCTCGGGTGTCGGCAGCCAGTCCGCCGGCCCATATCGGCGCTCCGCAGAGCGCCATGGACCGGACGACTCCCAAGTACAGTCTCCTAACCTTCCCGCCCCCGAGATTTGGCGCGAGACGGCTCAGGGCAGCCGCCGTGCGCTCCAATCGGGGAGCCAAGTTCTCGAAGTGGTGCGAGAACAGCCAGTAGCTGTCCACGATGAGGCCCAGGTAATTCAACCTGCGCCTCACCGGGACATCCACCCGATTCACCTTGATTGAGGCATTCGGCGGCACGCCTCGACCGGAGACCTCGCACTTCCAGATGGCCTCCGTCTTGGCGGCCGATAGCTCCAGCCCCAATCCCCGAAAGGCGGAGACCACGAGTGCCACCGCTTCCTCGGCAGCCCCTACGGCGCTCCTCCAATCCGATTCGATGACAATGATCATGTGTCGTCCGCATACGCCACCAATGACGTGCTGTCGGGGAGGGTGATCCGCAGAACAGCATCGTAGGCTAAGTCCCACAGGAGCGGACCCAAAACGGATCCCTGCGTGACACCCTGATGCACGGCGTGGGAATCCACACCGTCCCCCCCCCCCCCCCCCGATATTCCTGTCCCTTAGATAGTCTCGGACCCGCGCTGTAAGAGTACCGCGTTATAGGAGGGCTGTTGCAATTTCAGCTGCGCGTTATGTGGAAACCGCGTACTGAGAGTACCGCGTTATAGGAGGGTTGACTGTATTCAGTGTTTTCATATAGCTCCAGTAGAACGCGAATTTACAAAGTGGCAAACAATGGAAGACCGCCCCCTCGTAGATGCAGGGGTTAAAGATTGACGGTGATCAGTTCGTTCCTACGAACGTTTTGAGGAACGTGTCTTTTCTCCATGTATGTACAAACCGATTAAGTAAACTGACGATACTCAAAGTTTGTTCGATGTTTATGCAATTGACAGAAATGCTCCTCAAAACGTTCGTAGGAACGGACTCATCGCTGTCAATTGTGTGTGCAACACAAACGAATCTCGGTATTTACCTTTAACCCCTGCATTTCGATGTGGTGGTTTTCCATTGTCTATTCATTTCTAAATTCGCAGTCAGCTGGAGCCGCATGAAAACACTAAATCGTAGCCGAGCTCGATAAATGCACGGTAACACCGACAGCTGTGCAATGTTTAAATGCACAGGACTGTGTTTACGTTACTATAACTGTATCGTGTTCGGTATCATTTTAATCAGAAAAATCTCAAAAATAAGTTCGCAAAATTTTCAAGGAAAAAAAAATGAAAGATGGGAAAGGCCAATCCTCCGATTAGTATTGCCTCACCGATACGTTTGGATTATATGTTACGCTGCTCCGTTGCACAGTAGAACGAAATGGGTAATCTATGGTTGGAAATTAATCAAGTCTGGGATTTGAATTTTAATAATTTTATTATAATCTAGAATGTTTGCCGAGACCTATGATAGTGATAATAATTGATTTTGCAATCGTCTAAGTGCAAAAATCAGCGCTTACAAACAACGAATTTCAACAGCACGAAAACGTACAAATATTTCTCTGTAAAGAAGATACTGTTAGAGGCATTAAGAATTTTACGAGACTTTTCATTTTTTGTATAGTTTATCACCATTAGTTACCGTTGAAGTGCCCATAACCGATTTTCGACAAATTATTTTTTAAGTAAGTTACGAAAGTTTTTTTAAACACTTGTTTTTCGGCGGAATTTGCAAACTTTTGCAGAGAAAATCTTATATTGTAACCCAGAGCACATCCTGGAAACATTGAGGGTTTTTAGTTTAAACCATGTAGAAGCAGCTCCTGCAAAGATCGGCTGCGCCTTTTGTTGTTATGCCTTTGTAAAGTTTATGTGTCATAGTACGGCTGTCGAGTCTCCGTGGAGCTCGGAGTCACTAAATGCTTGGGTGACTTCAACGTAAATATCGTCCAGCAATTACAAAATCACATCGGCATTAATAAGAATGGAGACTTCTTCCATATCACTTTTATTACTTAATTGCGCTTATTATTAGTTTGCCATTAGAGACGAACAAGCTAGGTAATCAGGATGAAAATCACGGTACACGGTGCACTTAAACATTGAGTAACTAAAAAATACCGAAAGGTAATACCTGGTTGAAACTTCGCAGATACATTCCTTAGACTATGTAGAAGTAATTAACACAAACATTTTCTGCGCACACCTGCGCTCTTCTTTGTTATATCTTTCGAAAGTTGGAGAAAGTTTCGTTCAGCTGTCGAATTTCACTGTGGCGCGCGGTCCGCATAAACATTGAATTACTAAAAAGTATCAAAAGGTGCCGGGTTCAAACTTTACATATATGTGTATTACTCAGACTACATAGAACTACTTATTGTTAACTCAAAGATTTTCTGCGCCTATCTGTGCGCTTCTTCGTTATAAATCCTAGAAGTTTGCCAGGCAGTCCGCTTATCGAAAAAGGCTTTAGTAGGCTCTTTTTCATTAAATATCGTTTTAATATAAAGTCCAATAAAAAAATGTTTTATACAAAAGTTTCTTTTTTTCTTCTGTAGAATGAATGTCTGTAAAGAAATCTATCGATTTTTGTATAAAAAATGAAGTTGATCTTTAAATAACATTGAAGAAATATAAAAAATAAACAATTAGTATTGCACCGATATTCTTTCCACGATATGATTAAACTTTTGTATATAACATTTTTCTCTAAAATGAACGGTTCTGGAGTTATTATTTTTTCCCACCTAGATTGTCGATTCGTTTCCTCTATGTAGAGGGGATAGTCGTTGTGAATTTATCGAACTAAACTCAATTTAAGAAAATATCCATCGCCAGCCGTGCTGTGTCACATAAACTTTAGAAAGGCATAACAACAAAAGGCGCAGGTAGGAGCAGCCGATCTTTGCCGGAGCTGTTTTTACAAGGTGCAAACTAAATACCCTCAAAATTTCCAGAGGGTACTTTGGGGTACAATATAAGTTTTTCTCTGCAAAAGTTTGCAAATTCCGCGGAAAAACATGTGTCTAAAAAAACTTACATAACTTGTTCAAAAAAATTATTTTTCGAAAAATCGTTTATGGGTACTTCAAGGTTAACTAATGATGATAAAGTGTGCAAAAAATAAAAAGTCTCGAAAATTCTTAATGCCTCTAACAGTATCTTCTTTTCAGAGAAGTATTTGTTCGTTTTCGCGCTGTTGAAATTTGTTGTCTTTAAGCGCTGATGTTTGCATTTAGATGATTGGAAAATCAATTATTATTGTTATCACTGGTCTCAGCAAACATTCTAGGTTAAGATAAGATTATTAAAATTCAAATCCCAGACTTAATTTTTTTCCACCTGGATTACCCATTTCGTTCCACTGTGTGGCGGTCCGGAACAAAATTGACTGCTCAGTTCTGGCGGTAACAGAATCACACCGATTCTCTGATAGCAACGTTCGTGCAATCGCATACGTATTTACCAGGCACGTGGATGTATTATTGACCTTTTGTAAATCTTTGTAGATAAATATATTTTAAGTTTTTTATACACCTGACTAGTCTGTTCCTGCATGAAAGAGTTCCCACAGACTAATAAAATAATTGAAGACGAATTGATACATGAATGATGCATTATACACGTATGAAACCACTTAGCAGGCCCGTGGTCCGCAAATAAATTGTGGTTAGGTGAAGTCTTTTAATATCTAGTTACTGATAGTCGGTTAATGTAATTTTATGTATAGAAAGAAAAAGATAAAAACGCATGTAAAATTTAAATATACAATACAGAAATCAATAGCAGTTGATAAAAAATAAGGTTATATCCTTCCAAAATTGATAATTATTATACATAATAAAACGTTAAATGAAATAGCATAATCCATCGAAAAATTTGTGCGCAAAGGTTTTCGTCGACTTATGAACTGATTAAATCACTGTCGCATAGAATAAAAGCTATTGGCTTAATACTTAATGTAATATCCCTTTGATGTAAATAATTCTAGTTTCGAAACTCCTGGACATTGATTTCACTTATTTTTCTGTGAAATCTGATGGTACATTTCCTCATTCTTGTAGGAATTTTTGTCTCACTTCTTCATCATCTTTGGGTGATGATTTACGAATATCTTCTTTATTTCCGGCCACATGTGTTTGATGGGGTTTATGTATTGTAACTGGAGTGGCGTTTGAAAGTAATGTGGTTTATTAAATATGTAGTAACCATCTTGTAACTGTCTTATTGTCTTGGTGAAACATGAAATCGTTCCTCACACCTAATTTTCCGTTTTTGTGTTTACATTTAACATTTTATGTTAATAATTTGTTAAAAATTACATGTGTTATCTGTTATTCCTGTTATTTGTTTCCCTTCCTTATTGTATTCAATTTTTTACATATGCCTTTCTTGCTTTTTACGAAAATTTTTTATTGGGTAGCTGATCTGAGGTGAACTGTCGTTACTTAATAAAAGTTGATCTTGTCACATTCACTTTTTTAATGTTTTGTTCGTTATTAAGGACTTTTTCTGATGTAAATTTTCGCGGACAAATACTTTTGCATTAATTTTTTTAGTACGTTATGATATTTCATTTAATATTTCAATAGGTACAATAATTATGCATTTTAAAAAGTGTCACCCTATTTTCTATTCGCAAAGATTAATTTCTATATCTTTTAAAAAATCTTACTTGCGTTTTTTTTCATTCCTCTGTACATTTGTCGAGTGCAATAGATCGACGAACACTTATGTATAGTGGATTGTACCATGTAGAAGAATCTTTTAAATGGATATGGATTTCTCATACCATAAGAATTAATTAAGGCACACTTGTCAAAGATTGTGGAAATTAGCAGCTGATCAAAGAAAGATAAAATGATACAATCGCAAACAGTTTCTTATTTCATTTTTCTGGATGGCATTGCCTACTTATTGACAGTTATCATCTTATCAGTACACATAAAAAATGGGTTATTTAATTATATTATTTCCACGTGTTCCTTTCTAGAAACTCTAGAAAAAGGTAATATGTTTCTGCAACTTATTGTTAGTATTATTTCCAATATTAACATTTACACAGATATTAAATTGCAAAATGTAATCAATTTTATACGGAGTAGGCCTCGCCACCGTAGTTATAGTTTTTAAACCATTTCTGATAATTGGACAGGAAAAAATTGTAAACCAGATGTTTTTTTTTATTAATCGGGGAAACCCCAAGGGGTAAACCAGATGTTACAGCCTCGAACCGGCAATAAATTACAGTAATAAAAATTGATCGAAAAAATCTTGTAGAATAAAGAGTTAAGGTCAATTTTTACTAGTATGTAGTAATATTAAAACGGTTTCAAACGAATTGTAGAAAAGCACGTACCATATAAAGTAACATTAAATGTGAAGAAATCATATAAAAACTTTCCTTGTAGCACTCTGTAGTTTAGACAATTGTGTTGGCACTTATATACATCATTGATAACTCGAACTTTATTGATTAATAGACTGCGGATTTTTGTGCATTTATGACAAATTAAATACGGCTAAAATATACAAAAAGAACATAATATAAAAATATATCTAAAATATCCAAAGTATGGTATTTGTTGTAATATTTATTAAGTGCAATAAATCCCTAGATAGGTTTTCCTGTCTCACCTGCATTTTTGAAACTCGAAATTTGCATAAACATCCGCAGTCTATTGATTAACATTACGTCGACTTGCTGTACGTATGATTCATTACTTTCTATTGATATGTGTAGTATTGTGGTATATAAGATTATGGTGTGGTAATTATTATATTGTTTCATTATAGAAATATTTGCAGATAATACTTTTAATGTTACTGATTAACAAGTATTATGAATTCTTGATATGCATGTTAACAGTGAGTAAAATAGATAGGAATGCATATAATTTTATGCATAGAAATACATTGTGAAACTACAAAAACAAGCAACACGTATTATCAGTGTTTCAAATAACAAGGCGAATTTGGAGAATGAAAGTCGAATTTATCTGCAAATGTATTTTGTGCATTAGAGAAAATAAAATTTACCATTAGTAGTCAATTTCTGTTACTAACTTTTTCGGACCTATCGATACGAGCATGGTGGCGTATTAGGGCGACATTCGCATCTAACCTAAAGATAATCTAAAAATTTCAGCTCGCACTGAAAAGACGTGCCACGCTCGCCGATCACAAAAAACAAAACGATGTGCGAAACAGTTTCAAATCGCACCACGTCGCGTGTAGGACAAAATAAAAGTATTACTAGTAAAAGAGTATGCTCAAATATGGCTTAAAATCTAAGTCTCAGGCAATATAAATTTCTTTCCAGCGCAAAGATTGACTCACCTTTTCAGCGCGAGCGCATGGTGGAACGAAATGGGTACTCTAGGTGGAAAAAAATCAAGTCTGGGATTTGAATTTTAATAACCTTATCTTATTCTAGAATGTTTGCTGAGACCAGTGATAGCAATAATAATTGATTTTGCAATCATCTAAATGTAAAATCCAGCACTTAAAAACAACAAATTTCAACAGCGCGAAAACGTCCAAACACTTCTCTGAAAAGAAGATACTTTTAGAGGCATTAAGAATTTTACAAGACTTTTTATTTTTTGTACAGTTTATCACTGTTAGTTAACCTTGAAATGCCCGTAAACGATTTTTCGACAAATTAATTTTTAAACAATTTATGGAACTTTCTTTAGACACATGTTTTTCGACGAAATTAGCAAACTTTAACAGAGAAAAACTTATAATGTATATCAAAATACTACCTGGATATTTTGAGGGCATTTAGTTTAAACCTTGTAGAAGCAGCTCCTGCAAAAAAGACTGCGTTTTCTGCCGCCTTTTTTTGTTATTCCTTTCATAAGTTTATGACATAGTACGGCTGCCAATTGCCTGCGGAGCACGCGGTCACAAAAGGATCAGATGTCTACAACTAACAAACAACGAAATGTACCTCTTAGAAACTCCGTCAATATATTCCTTAGATTGTGTAGAAGTAATTAGTGGAAAAATTTCATGGATCCACTTGCGCCCTTTTTAGTTTTACCTGATTAAAGGTAGGGATGCGATTCGGTAGTCGAATATCACCGCGGCGCGCGGTTTCATTAAACAATGAATAACTAACAAACAACGAAATGTACCTCTTAGAAACTCCGTCTATATATTGCTTAGACTATGTAAAAGAAATTATTGGAAAAATTTTGATGGATCCACTTGCGCCCTTTTTAGTTTTACCTGATTAAAGGTAGGAATGCGATTCGACAGTCGAATTTCACCGCGGCGTGCGGTCCCATTAAACAATGAATAACTAACAAACAACGAAATGTACCTCTTAGAAACTCCGTCTATATATTCCTTAGATTGTGTAGAAGTAATTAGCGGAAAAATTTCGTACGTGCAGCTGCGCTCTTCTTTGTTATACCTGCTGAAAGTTAGCGAGACAGTTTGGTTGTTGTTTCTCAACGGGGCACACGGTACAATTAAAAATTGAATAACAAAAAAATACCGAAAAGTACCGGGCTGAAACTTTACATATATGTTCCCTAGACTATATAGAAGTAATTAACGCAAAGATTTTGTGCGCATATCTGTGCAATTCTTTGTTATAGCTGCTGAATGTTTGTTGGACAGTCCGCATATCGAAAAAGGCTTTAGTAGGGTCTTGTTCATTAAATATCTTTTTAATGTAAAGTCCAACAAGAAAATGTCTTATACAAAAGTTTCTTTATTTTTCCTGTACAATGAACGTCTATAAAAAATTAAGTTGACCTTCAAAATAACATTGAGGTATTATAAAAAATAAAAAATTAGTATTACACCGATATTCTTTCCACGATATTATGAAATTTTTGTATAAAACATTTTTCTCTAAAGTGGACGGTTTTTGAGTTATTATTTTTTTCCACCTAGATCAGGCTTGTCAAGGTCTTGCTCGCCAGAGCCGTTTTTCGAGCTGCTCCGCCTCCATCACCTACACATACAGCCGAGATGTCACTGATTCACAGGCCCTCCGGCGGCGTTACGGTCGTACCTACTGGTACAAGCGTGGTAGCATGTGGCGGCATATTGGGGCGACATTTATATTTTAAAAATTTTGCGACAGCAAAATGCCAAACTTGTTCGCCTCAAAGAATGTAGAATAATGTAAGAAGTTATTGGGGAGATACATTGTACAATGTTGTGTAGTCTCTTGCCAGTAAAGAGGTAATAGGTTTCCACATTGCCCATGAAAATATGCAAATGCACTCTTTGTTACAAAGTTATCTTCTGAAAATCTATTCCACTGCATCAATGTCCTTTTCCGCTGAATCGTTGTCGAGAAATCGCATTAAAATATAAATGAAGAAAATGTTTTTTAACAATCATACAGATGAAAGAAACCGTTGAGATGCATCTCTATATGTTGCGGCGGCAACAATGTGTTCTTTTACGCTGGGAAACCTAGCGTTCTATTATCGTATAGTTACTTTTAACAATTTGCGCTAATAATTGATTTACAACTATTGGTGCTAGAACACAATACTATATTTAGTCGTAATGCATAAGGTAGTTGTTAATTTCGGTAAAACCGTCACCAGAAGCCCAAAAATATTAAAATATATTAATTGTACTTTATTTAACACATATTCGAGCATACTTTTTCACTAACAATACTTTTGTGTTACCCTACATGTGATATAGTGCGGTGTGAAATTGTATTTCGACAAATAACCTTAATCGACGTGCCACCCATGACATACTGATTCCCGCAAACGACGCGTAAGGCACGTCTTTTCAGCGCGACTGATTAACTACGAACAACTACGAATGTCGCCCCGAATGCGCCCGTGCTCATGCCAATAGGTCCACTTCTATTAAGGGGAGGCAAAGTCAATCAGCGAGCTCGCGAGTGTATAGGAAGGAGTAGTAGGCGGAGCAGCTCGAAAAACGGCTCTGGCGAGCAAGACTTTGACAAGCCTGACCTAGATGGTCGATTCGTTCCACTGTGAGTCGGTATGAGCAGAGCTCTCAACATGGTATCGATCTATTTTAGATGAGTTAAGTTAGCGCCGAACTAGAAGCAATCTTAATGAATCATATCTCAAAAAATTGCTCGCATTTTGCTCATCAAGAATATAAAATTGCTCAATCGGTAGCGATTATTAAAAAAAAGTTATTAAACAATTTCGTAACAAACACTAATTTGACGATTTCTAAGTTATCCGAGTACGAACGGGATCCTTTCTGAGCTCAAAAGATTGTGATTAATTTGCTCATCACTGCCCCACCTTTTTATTTGCGTCTTATTAACGTTTTTTGAGTTAAAAATAATAATTAAATTTTCGATGTTTTAAGGCCTGGGAAAACGACAGTAGCGCCGCTAGTTTTTAAACATGGAACTAACACCCAGGAAAAGCGGTCCTCAATCCAAATCGGAAATGACAGTTCCGAATTTCGAAATTTTAATTCAGAAAACGTTAATAAGACGCGAATAAAAAGGTGGGGCAGTGATGAGAAAATTAATCGCAATCTTTTGAGCCCAGAAAGGATCCTGTTCGTACACGAATAACTTAGAAATCGTCAAATCAGTGTTTGTTACGAAATTGTTTAATAACTTTTTTTTAATAATCGGCGCCGAGTGAGCAATTTTATATTCTTGATGAGCAAATTGCGAGCATTTTTTTAAGATATAATTCATTAAGATTGCTTTTAGTCCGGCGCTAACTTAACCCATCTGTTCTCGATAACGTACATATGAAGCCGAAGTGCAAAGATATGTCCCTACAGTCGATAAGTTAAGTTAGCGCCGGACTAGAAGCAATCTTAATGAATTATATCTTAAAAAATTGCTTGCAATTTGCTCATCAAGCCCAAATATCTTTCTATTTATGTTACATTCACCTTGAAGCGCAAAGGAAGTCACAGTTTCGAAGAGTGCAGCGAGCTTGTCTGACCGCTAGGTCGTCCGAAGAGTAACTTCGAATTTCGTATACACTCAAGAGAAAAGTGTTAAATAACTCCGTACAATATTTAAAATCTTGTATGGTTATGTTTCAGAACAATAACAGTCACATTCTTCAGCATTAAAACCGAAATATAAAGCTACATTGCAAATATTAATATTGTAAAAAAGTGAAACGTAAATACTGCAAGTGATTCTGGACGTTTGCAACTGTGTAGTTTATTCACGGTGGTTATTAAATTTGTAGTTAATATTTACAAAATTGATCGCTATATAACAATAGACAGTGAAGTTAAGTTAGCGCCGGACTAGAAGCAATCTTAATGAATTATATCTCAAAAAATTGCTCGCAATTTGCTCCTCAAGAATGTAAAATTGCTCACTCTGCGCCAATTATTAAAAAAAAGTTATTAAACAATTTCGTAACAAACACTGATTTGACGATTTCTAAGTTATTCGTGTACGAACAGGATCCTTTCTGGGCTCAAAAGATTGCGATTAATTTGCTCATCACTGCCCCACCTTTTTATTTGCGTTTTATTAACGTTTTTTGAGTTAAAAATAATAATTAAATTTTCGATGTTTTAAGGCCTGGGAAAACGACAATAGCGCCGCTAGGTTTGAAACATGGAACTAACACCCAGTAAAAGCGGACCTCAATCCAAATCGGAAATAACAGTTCCCAATTTCGAAATTTTAATTAAAAAAACGTTAATAAAACGCGAATAAAAAGGTGGGGCAGTGATGAGCAAATTAATCGCAATCTTTTGAGCCCAGAAAGGATCACGTTCGTAATCGCATAATTTAGAAATCGTCAAATTAGTGTTTGTTACGAAATTGTTTAATAACTTTTTTTTAATAATCGACGCCGAGTGAGCAATTTTATATTCTTGATGAGCAAATTGCGAGCAATTTTTTGAGATATAATTCATTAAGATTGCTTCTAGTCCGGCGCTAACTTAACCCATCTACAATAGACGCTAATAACACGAACGAGATATAGCATACTAATAATAATACGTAGTAGATAAAAGAGAGTACTATTATTGCACAATCGACAAAAGAGAAAATTGTGCAAAAGAACACTAATCCAACTGGTATATGTATCTTGAGGGCACCAAGGGAAGAGAGAGAATGAGTCAGGTGCTCTCTCTGCCGAACACTGTGGGGAAATTCCGCAGCGCTAAGGCTGCCTGGTGGGTAGAGCGGCGGGCCAATTAAAATTCGGCTGCATTGCTCGTGATACAACTCTATATGAATAATATACCTATTTACCAAAGGATTTTAAACATTTGAAACAGATTTGATTGTATCAAAACTGTACATGGGAAATTTGAACATTGTTATCTTTTAATAAAAAATGTTATTAAAATTGTTATTGATACATAGAATTTCTGCCAGTATTATATAGAAAACTTATCGTGAAGTAGAGGAAAACCACTTTGTTCGGTCACATAAATAACGAGCTTTTGAAGCGTAATTTACAACATGGGCCTTGAGATTTCGAAGGGTGAATGATCCATTTCTTTTAATCATTTTCATAGCCGTGCAGATCTGGCCCATCTAGCGAACATCTTTCGATGACCGAAAAGTCACAAGCGGCTGCCAGGTTTTGCACGGACACCAATCTCCAAGCTAGAATTGTGGCAACTTTATGTCATAAATATATTGTCTTGTTGGTATTACATCAATCTCGTAGACCAAGAACTCCCTCTGCCTGATGCCTCGCTGAATTTTGGCAAAACCAATGCAAACTCTGTACTTTTGGTAACTACCTACAAAGCTTAGGCAACATCAAGTATATTTGATCAACGGCCCAACATCCTCCTCCCTATTGTTGGACCACCAAAAGAAGTCACTTGATAAGTTATATTATTTGCTCTGATTCGCCCGAAGAGTAGGTACTCCTCGACCTCATGTATTTTTCATTCTAACGCGAGCCTAGCTGAAAAATGACTTAACGACGAAATCAGTGTTTAGTTTTTGGTTGTCATTCGCCGAGCTCAAGTTTCAAAGGCAGATATGAGAATAGGCGACGCGATGACAGTGTCCCCTTACCCCGTACCTCAAGCCAAGTGACTTCATAACGTTAGCGATTTATATTATAGGCCAAACCAAAGAAGTCGCTTTTGGCTGTGATTTTATTAAATGGATTCAAGAACGTAGTATCGCTTCTATTAATGCATTAGTGCTTAACAAGTCCAAGGAGTTCTATGTATTTCCATCAGAGCAGTTGAAAATGTTATATTGGGGGGCAGGTTAAAGGATAAGACGAGAAGTATTTGACGCATAAAAGTACCATGGGAAAAAATACTGTTGTAACGGCGAATTGTGTGATTCGCACTTAAGGTCCGCCAAACAAGAGAAGTTATACTTTTGGATTTTTATATATTAAAATAACTCGGCTCGTTCCAAGACCGATTCAGTGTGATGTACGGAAATTAATGATTTGATCGTGAGAACTTGTGAGAGTTTAGAATTAGAATTTAGAATTTGATTTAGAATTTGAAGATGATTCTCACAATTAGTTGAACAGAGTAATAAACCGAGTAATGAACCCTGACACTGCGTACTGAGTTATGTTGAGCTCTAAACTATGAACTAAGAGTGGTGAAAAGAGACGTAGGATTTTTAAAGGCTTTTGGAAGCGGAGCGGGAGTGGCGATAATGGTGGATGCAAGCCGAAGGTTAAAGTAGGAAGTAGGATTTCGGACTTGAACGATGACTTGCGATGAGTAAGGAATGGTGACTATATTAGAGAGTTGAAAGGTCGAGATGGAAAAATAGGAAATTTGAACTTGAGGTGGTGAGTCAGTGACGATTATGGAATGACGGATGTTGAGCGAGCCGCGTACAAAATATTCGTACTTATAAAATATTCCTTAAAGTTATCTTATATACTAACTGATCGGAGGGTCGGTACATTATACTGTTGACTCGCTGCATGAGAGAGGCATAAAGGGGCAGTGTCATTCGCATAGCCTGTTCACTCCATATCATTCCGCGAAACCTGAAGTTCAGCGCATAAGAATCGAAAACGAAACACCTCTTTGTCATTCACATGAGGACGAATGTATGGCTTGTTTGGCCAGTTGCACGTTAGATTCGAAAATGCCATGCGAACTGGGGATGTCTCCATCCGTTAGTCGAATCAACAATAACAAATCGATTAAACCATTGGGCAATTATACAAATAATGAAATTTGCTTTGAACAAAATGATAAGGCAATTGTGAAAATGAATTAACAAATGTTTTATAATTTAAAGAAAAGTGTTGTTTTTTTTTTATTTTTAGTAATAGTGGACTTTCCGTTACGTTGAACTACTTTTTCGCAAAAACTAACCACAATTTTCCCAAACTTCTAAAATTGCTGATTTTAATTCGGCTACCGTGCTGTACTGCTTCCCACCTCCGTATAGTTCTCTACTCAACTTGCCCCAAACATTTTCAATAGTGTTAAAGTCAGGAGACCTTACCATCCAATTTAAAACCAGTACATTTTCCTCTTCAAAGTAATTTTTTACTATGCGAGCTGTTTGCTGTAGCAACTGCATTGTCTTGCTGAAATATATATTTTCTTCCTGCAATTCGACGAGCAAAAATTGCTATTTGTTGCTTAATTAAATTTAAATAGCCAGTACTATTCATACGCCCCTGAATAAACTTTACTTCTGTCTTTCTTCTATAGCCGATACCTCCCTATTCCATGACTCTATCGCCACCGCATCGTCGTCTACTCAGATACCTCTGCTTCTTCCTTAACTCTTTGAGGCACGGGAATTGAAAAAATAAAATGATCAATGTTGCACAAGCCTTTTTTTAAAATTTATTGCGAATAAAGTTGGTTTATATTTAGTAACAAAGTTATATAATAATGTTACGAGTCGACCGCGCACGCCTTATCCTTTCGGACATAATTAAATAGAACACAATTAAAAAGCGATAACGTTTATTTAAGAGAACACGTCGTCAACGAGGACCACCGACCGTAGAATCTCTACTCTTTATTTATGATAAACAATTGACAAGTCTTGTTACCCAGTAAAATTGAATCTACTGGTTGCTTCGTAACAATAATATAAATTTTCAAGGTGGGACAAAAAATGTCCCACCGTGCATCTCCGAGTATCAAATAGGTGGGACACTTTTCATCCCACCGTGCTTCAAAGAGTTAAATCGTAAAAGTAATATTTGTATCCATCTGGACCATCCATATTCAATTTCTTTTCATCCGTAAACATTATTCGTTTCCATTGTTTTTTCCACTGGATATGCTCTACAGCAAAACTTAACCGAGTGGCCTTATGTTTATCTGTTAATGGTAATTTAATAGAAAATTTTTTCCGTTTTAAATGATTTGCTCTCTGTGTCATCCTTTTTACTATTTTAGTTGATACACTAACATTGCACTCTACTGCAATTTGGCGAGATGTAAGCTCAGAATTCGATTCCTTTCTTAAATTAATCTTTGTTCTCTTCTGGATAGCACTGGAGGCCTTCGTTTTGACTGCTTTTTTACATATGCCTCAGGATCTTTTAAAAAATTTGAAATAAGGCATTAACACCTTTTTAATTTTCTGGCTATTTGTATCAGATTTTTTCCGTTAGACTTCCGACAAAGTAGGGGAGGGCGGGGTTGAACGTGCCGATTTTACTAAAATGCAAGATAGCACCTACACTATGAATGTCATATTCATGCTTTGTAAAGTATCTAATACGAAATTTAATGTACTTTTTATAACCATACGCTATATTGAAGTATATTCAATATTAATTAATTGATAGGCTATAATATAAAAAAAGTCAGAGGAGCACAATTTACCCCATCAAGGGACGGTTTGTGCCGAGAGTGAGGTAAGATGTGCCGCTTATATTTTAATTATATTGCAGTCAATTAAATGGGAGTTAAAACAACAAATAAACTTTTAATTTGCAAATAACGTGTATTTATTGATAAGTTAACAATGTATAACTAACATTAGCTTACATAAGTTTGACATTTGTACTTTGTAATGAGATCAACACAGTAACTAACTTAGAAATTTGAAACAAAAAATTATAAGTTACAACATAAAACTCAACATTATCTTTTAATTTAACCAAATAATCATCATGTTCTTCTTTTAATAAACATTTGCATATATCAGACTGTCATTTCAAGGTTGTCAACAGTGTACCTACCCTGTGTACCTTATTTGAAATAAAACTTTACAAGTTAGAATATAAAACTCAACATTTTACACTAGTTAAACAAAACAAAATAATAGTTTTCTTCTTAACGTTAATCAGTCGTAGTAGCTAACCTATATACCTAAATTATTTCTCAGTCTGAAATTAGATTTGTTTTCTTTTTTTTTGTAGACTCTCATCCTAAAAACAATATAAATAGTAATTAGAATTATATGGGTATAGTTGTGCCCTAAACGGGATTAATTGTGCCGCGGCACAATGAACCCCCGGTCATGGGCACTTTAGACCCCGTTAGTAACATCATCACCTAAACTTCGATTGTTAAAAATATGTTGAACGCAGCGTTATTTTACAGTGTCCTTACGATTCCCTAATAAATTGTCAATAAATTATAAAAATACTCAAAACAATAGTTTACAAAATGTAAGAGATAGACCAAAAAATATTATCACGGAAATATTTACTTATGTGGCACGGGCACAGCACGTGGCTATGAGCTACTCAAGGCGCGATGCAGATGCAACTAAAATGACTGCCGATTGTGCGCGTGGGTAAAGCATTTCACGATGCACTAACAGAATGAATTTATCTCTTTCTCGCGTTGAAATATTCTCATCGGCACAATCTACCCCCGGCACTTTGAACCCCGCTCTCCCCTACTATAATGTTCATCTCTAGTTAATGCTTTACCTCGCACCATTGTTTAATATTATGGTATCCCCGTCTTATATATAATTAAAACAACACCATGAATGTTAAATATGATAATTTTTACAAGAAAGAATTACACTGCTCTGCTCATTGCAATAATTTCCAGGATATTAATCAAATGCCTTAATATTGTGTCCTCTCATAATTTCGAATTAGTACACAGAACACTGTGACAAGGTGTGTTTATTTACATTTTCATACTCATATAGTATAATTTTATTTATATAATTTTATCCACCAGTGTACATACTTAAAAAATAAGCAAAACAAGCGATATAACCTTCGTCAGCGACACAGTTCTACTGCTTTGCCTCGTGGCACTATGAAGTTACATATATACACAAAGAAACCAATAAAACACAATCGTTGCACTTTGGTGAACGATAAGCTACATTCGTCTACAAAATCATGAGTCGCATCTTATAACATAAACTCGACATGCTGAGATCGGTTATGTTCCCGCAGTTCAATAATTATGGATTAGGAGATGGTGATGAATACTGATGAATCATCACTAATGATGAATGCTTGCTATAGATTTTTTCAGAATAAAGCTATCTTTTCACTTTTCACCATGTACTTGATGTTCAATTCAAAATAATTGACTGAAATAACGATATAAAACTGATTAATTTGATCATATGTGAATTGGACACTGAAGCATACGACATTTTCGTCGACTACGTAAGAATTCCCATGAAATGTGGAACAACTTTCTTAGAGAGTGCTACTGCGATGAGCAAATTAAAAGTTTTGTTAGTGCAAACAGTGGACGAGACGACATTATTATATAACTAAAATTTACATTGCATAATATTTGTTCTTAATAATACATGCGTACAAAAAAATTATGTAAACTATAGAATTATTACCTGGCGATAAAATATTGTAGCGATTATTTGTAAGCTATGAATTGTTTATGTGCTAAAATGGGGCTGCAATAAGCTGCTGCTGATTTTCGTGGCGTTAAATTGCTGGTAGCGAAATGCTATCGGTGAATTGCAGACGATGATTTGCCGATGGTGAATTCCTGACGACTAATTTCTGTCGATGAACTGTGAACGCAACAGTGAACTGCTCGCGATTAATTGCTAGCGGTGAATTGACACGGCGATTAATAGCGGACGGTGAACAGCCGCGACGATGAATTTCTAGAGGTGAACTAATGTGGCGGGGACTTGTCGGCGGTGAACTAATCTGGCGGTGAACTGTCGGCGGATAATTGTCTATGGTGAACAGATGCGGTACACGAACTGCTTTCAGTGAACTGACACAGGTGATGAATTGCAAACAGTGAATTGCTGGCAGTGAATTTTCAGAATATCTGCATGTAGGTGTTCTAGTTTGTTACGAATGTATATACAGATATCGTTTTGCAGCTGCTCACAGCCTTTATATTTTCACAGACGTTTTATTGACTTATTGATATTTAAAAATACCCTCAAAGCAATGTTTTTGCTCTGCTAATAACTATTATCACAATTAAATACACTTACTGCACAGGTGCGATGCTCTTTACCGTGAACATCATTCTAATTCAATTCTATTCTCGCTTACGATTTATGCATCCAGAATAAAAAAAAGGTATATTTCGAGTGTTTTTATTTCGAAAAGTAGAATAAGAATGTTCATCGATTGTGACAATATCACCCTAATGTATTCCAGAAGTGCCATACACGAGAGTCTTTATTAATCGAGTATAATCTTCTGATGGGGAAGTCGATACAATGGCCCTTATACCTTGTTATATCTGACTGAAGGGTACTTGCTCTGTCTTCGTGCAATATCTCAAGCTTCGATGTGACATCGATTCGCAATTTGGCACGGTGGTTGACAATATGGAGAGGCGAGAAATGATTTGGAGGCACGAATGCCGTCCATGCTGCGGTCGTTTCAAGATATCTTGCACCTTTTCTCACCCCCATTCCCCTTCCTCGCCCTTTCTCTGCGTACTCGATACGTGCCTAGGGTAACAAGAGTTCCAAGATGTCTTCGATTAACCCCATTTTAAGAATGACTGCCGTTCTTTTCGCCGGATGGTAGGCATGATAACGTCGTCATGCTTTGGACTTTCATTCGCAGGAGACGTGGAAACAAGCTGCAATTGAACTCGTACTCGATAAGGTCTGATATATTTAACAAGTTAGGTGTAGCACGATATCTATTTTTATTTTAGCAAAACAGCTCGATAGTTAAAGCTGTTAGAAACCATTCAATTTTCTACCTTTGTTTTATGTTCGGTCATCTTAACAATAAGGATTGCAATTATTATTATTTGATTAAGTTACATAGTACTTGAAAAGGATAAGAGATTTTGATTTGTTCTACGATATGCGAAGCTGTTTTGCAAATTTTATTTAACTTTTTAATTGAACGACAATGTTGTATGTATCTAAATTTCACTTCCATGTGATAAATAAATAAAATATAAAACAGAAAACAAATAAATAAGATGAGTTTCTTTTTATTTATTTGTTTTTTAATTCAATGACAAAATCGTTTTGGATCGCAATTATGATGCTTTCTTAGACGTTTTTAAGTAATGAAAGTAATAGTCATCGCTATATCTTTGTTGCATAAGTAAAATTAAAAAGTGTTAAATCTATTATATTTCAATATCTTCAATAAGTACTTTAGAAAAGAAGTGTCCATTAGAGGAAAAGATGGTTGATTCGGCAGTTTAGTATAAAATACGGCACCCCTGCGAAGAAATGTTCTAAAAAATTAGAAACCAGATATTTTACTGCCTTGATAGTTCTAGTTTTAAAAGTTAGTTATAGATTTTGTAGTAATTTGTTAGTATTCACATTTTTCTTAAATTATTATTTATTTATTAGTAGTTAGCAGTTATTATTTGGACGAAAAAATTACAATTTATAATATTATCTTATGGAATTAAGAAACAGATATCTCTTCTGAAACTATATTAAACGTATAGATATATTGATTTACCAATTTTTTTATTGCAACATGTAAGTAAAAAGATGTGTGTAAAAAGTTTATTTTTCTTTATGTAGCAGCAATAGGCATTGTGTTAACAGTTTATTCCGCTATTATGATTAAAACTTTCTAAAATTTTGATACGTTAGGTACACTTGATTTTTGTACTCGACATGTCAGAATAATTATAAATTACTTGAATTATCGCGAATTAAATAAATTCAGTAGCAATTACAAGCTATTAAGTCACGCACAATCACTGCACGTCTTATTCTATCTTCCGAACCCTTAATGCTCGACGGATTTACGGTGAAGTTTCATTCTCAATATATCATTCCCTACCCCTCGTAGTCGAAATGGAGTTAAACCTTGAATTATAAAGAACAACAACCTAATGCATTTCTGCTTTCCGGGCGCGTAAACTAATTTCTAAAGTTGTTAATCCGTCTGATTACATCGTTTCACGATTCATCCTGTTCTGTAGCAGCGAAAATCAAACGATTTACGGTTTATCTTGTGTTTAAATTAACATTCTGAATTACAATGATCACAAGGTACAAACACAGACCTTTCATCCAATTATCGGAATAGAAGATCGAGAATAACAAACTGTTTAACATTTGAAATATTTTTATTATCTTCACTCTAAATAATTAAATTTCTTATGTTTTCCTTTCACGACTTTGCATTTTCGTCTGGAACGAGAAATGGACTGCTTATTTCGGAAGTAGTGCACATTCATTTTTCCTAGTTTCAAGATTCTTCGTCATTTCATTTTTTGTTGATTGAGCAAAAATAAGTGAAACCTTTTAACTGCGTTTACGTTTATACAAATTTAAATATATAAACGAATGAGAATTAAATAATGTTAATGATGTTTATCGGAACAAAATAGCCAATCAGATTTTTTGTTCGTCATAAATGAACTTCCGCCATTTCTAAAATTCTGTAGCTTTACGAATTATTTAATTTTAGTTATTTATGCTTCAATTACAATTGTTTTATGTTATGTTGATTTTCAATTATTTTTACAAATAAAAATTACTTTGTTGTTAAAACAATTTCATGTTTATATTTAAGGTTCTTAGAAGTTTGAGTGTGGTATTAGAGTTGGTATTAGAACCAAGCTTTCATTTTGTAAACGTTCCTCGGACATTTCAGGTAATATATGTATATAGAGGACTGTAACTGCATCCTCTGAAATGGATATGCATAACTTTCTTAAACATTGACGTCTGTGATGCTATTAACTAACGAATTTTTATTTACCACTTTCAGTACAGGATTCATACTACGAAATTTTGTATCCTTATGGAAAACGGAAATATAACACAATGCTGCGAAAATAATCAAATCATAAAAGGTGGTATAAGATCAATACCATTAATTTTGAAAGGGTTTATCAAGGTATATGGATATTTTAAAATATGATTAATTTTCATATAAAAAAAAGCTTCGGCTAGAAATAGATGTAAATTCTTGGTTTCGCCAATTCTACTTGAAAATGGAACTATAGAAACCAATTAAAATTCTATAAATTTAGCGAATATTATTTATTTGAATAATGTTTGAAATCTAATAAATTAATTTATGTTTTCACATCTTATTCTGCTTATAAAGCATATGTCGAGAACACTTCTAAATGGATGATGGCAAGTATACAGGATAATTGGATACTACAAAGAAACGTATGAATCATTGGAGCTGAAACGTCAAAGTACCAAATCCGTAGCGAATCTTTACGATACGTAAAATGTCGTATAGGAGGGAGGGTTGAATCATACATCTACGATACAATCATTTGTCAGCGTGTCCGTCGTCGAGCCTGTTTTTATGCCCTTGCTACGAGGACGAGGACGATGGCACCAACACGAGGCGCACAACGCATGGGGATTTGACTTAACGACGGAAAGTTAGTCGTAGATCTTCCGTCTACTATACAAAAAATTGAATCAGATATCTTCTTTTAAACCGATATCATATAGATGCTTGTTCGTGTAAAAGCGCTGTCAGATTTTTTAAACAGCTTTTCCTTTCTTCACCGTTTATATCTCGATTTTGTAAAATGGTTTTAGAAGTACATTAAGTTATTTGGATATGATTCTTGCTTTTTTATTTGTTGTCTTAGGATTTGCTAATTTTCAAAGTAACAAGTAATTGTGACTTTAATCGATTTTAAATTAGTTACACTGCAATGGTTTTGTTTTATGGATTGTAAAGGAGCAGCATTTACGACAATCTATTACGAAGTATATTATTATGTGTGATATCAATCTTTTGTATGAAGAGGCACGAATGGGAGAAGATAACTGATTGACATAATTGTGTGCATGTTATAAGACAGACATAAAAACTGGCAGAAATTTTGGACATAACAATTAGGAAAAGGTATTGAAAAAGTTAGGAACCATTTACTTTAGCTTAGCAAATTTACTGTTAAGGCGATTCTAAATTAACTGTACTTGCTTATTTGTTTTAATGCGCATACCATGAACTTAAATTTTATCGCGAGTTTATCTCTACATTCGTTTATTTGATATACGCTCCCATTATATTTCTATGGTTCTGTTTAAATATTATTTGCTCATAAATTTATTACTACATTAAGCGCGCTCAACTGCGACATACTACATTTACAACATATTCCATTTCCCAGCTACGAATTTAATGTTCACCGCTTAACCTGTCGCACCTAGAAATGTTATTCGGAAAGACAGACATTCCCCAGGAATGTGTAATCGTTTGTTTCACTCAGCGAGAAAATACCTACAATTCGACGGCACGTTTCTTTCCTACAAAACGTCTTTCGTAAGATTTATTTTAAAATCGCGTGTAAGGTAGGAATGGAATAGGAACGTGTCCGTAGAAACACAGAGGAAGGAAGAGGATGAAGGACCCTTACATTTTCATCTCCCTTCGATCTGTATCTCTTCCCGTCATACGTTTTTCTACGTTATAAGTGACGACAGTTCAGCACACGGGAAGTTGCCCTACCGTTTCCGCGCGGGGTGTTGCCGCCTATAAAAGGGTTGTCCGTGTCGCACTTATGTGCTTCTTTTTTTGTTAAATACATTTCAATATCCGACGAGAGAACAGTCTTTTCGAGCGCGACACTTCGTGCGGAGAGATACGGTCGCGGATACGACAGTGGTGGATGAAGGAAGAGTGGGAGGAAAGGGGTAAAAGGGTGACAGGAGCTGCAATATTCTTGGCTCGCATTGTACGTGTCCCATAAGTTGGCAGGCGAGCTCCCTCTCAGCGACAGCTTGACAGAACATACGCTCCTTCCCGCTCGAATCGTTTCGTCCTTACTTCCTCCACCAAACCCCTACTTTCACTTCTCTCTTTTCTCCCCACTCTACTTTTTTCTTCTCTCTTCTTTCCACTTTCTTTCTTTTTTCCATCGTACTCTTCTCTTTCTCGAAAATAAAAGTTTATAAGGTGACATCTGTGTGGGTGAAACGATCTTCGATATAGGTACCATCGTTTCCCAACCGAAGGCGCGGAAAGCAGAAACGTCGACGGGATACAGGAGAAACGTAGACGGAGAAGTAAGAAGCGATCGCGCGATGGAAGTAGGAGAAGATGCAAGAGGGTGGTTAAGGGGAAAGAGAGGAGAGAACGAGAAAAGTGGAGACCACGTGCAGAAATAACGTTCGTGTTTTTGATTTGAAGCACGTAACCGAACCACATTGAAATCAGATAGGGGCGCGAGAGAGGACGCTAAACTGGCTTCGAGGCTCCGGGAAGCTTGCTACGGGAATACCTAAACCTGCATAGGGGAGAGAAAGAGCGTTGGGAGCGCGTTAGACGGCCAAGGAAGCCGGAAACCGAATGAGGGTGAGAAAGAGAAGGTGCGACCGAGAAAGACAGACTTGCGGGACGTGGAGGGTGGGCTAGACCCGTCTTACAACGGGTGAAACGTGCCACTTTCCTGGATTTTCGAATAAATCGGCACCGCGTAGAGTGCGCGCCGCTCAAGTATAACACAGTCTACTTTGACTCCGACTTTCTTAACCCCTTAGGATTCGCATTTCGTAATCCGGATGGACCTGGTTGGTTTTTCGGTCTACGAAAGAACACTATGGAAATAGATTTTGTCCTGTTATACAGTAGTATGGTTCTGTATGGTAGGTAAGGTCGGATGAAAGTACTCACATATATATATATATACAGTAAGTGAAGAATGAGTGTGAGCATGTGTATGTATATGTGAGGTATGATAGAGTGCGTCACGCGAGATCGGAAGAAATAACGATCGACATATGGAGAAATACCTTGTGGAGAAAATTAATCGAGAGTTAAGTGTGAAGTACCAACGCGAAAAGAAGTGCGGCGAGACTATTCCTTTCAATTGCTATTCATTTATGTAAGATGAAGTATTTTATTAAAACATGAAGATTAAACGATTAGAACATTAAATTCAATACAAATTAGATCAACTCGGACAAAAATCGACTTCTTCACACCACCGCACAATCACGACTATTTATTTACAAAAATCACCACCGTTTGTTCAAATCGCCACGCAATGCAACGGCACTGTTTGCTGCGAATAGCTGCGAATATCCCAATCCTACATTTATGTACATATATCCATATTTTTCATTTCATTTTCTGTCATTAATAAAGTACATTTTAAGTCAACCATAAATTTGACATATATACTGCTTACAGTTTCCCAGCAATCTCGACCCTTCGCTTCTGTGCTTCTTTGAAATTAATTTTAAATCGTAGCCTAGTTTGTTTGCATGATGCTTTAATATCTCTTTTGTATCGTCCGCTCTTTCGCTGGATCGATGTTTCAACCACCCTTTGGGAAAATGGGTATAGCGTGAAAGGTTTCGGATGAATAGCTAAGAAATTTTGTATATCGGCGTCTTTGAAAACTTTCATTCATACACCTTGCATGTAGAATTCATCGAGTGCGGTTTAAATTCAACTTGGTTAAATCTATGTGAACAGTCTAACAATAAGACGTACAGATACTGGAGTTCTGATTTCTAGTTTTTCGAAACGTATGTATGAGCTCCCCTTTTTCAAAAATAACTTTACAAAATATATCTGGAATTTCAAAATCAAAAATATATTGATAAACAAGAAATTGTGTGACCAAGTTATGTTCATAATGATACGATGAAATATAGTAAAGTTTTACTTTTTCGGGTATTGTGAATCTATATAAACCTGCATTTTTGGAGAACACCCTTAATTACAGTATAACTGTTTCTACTCGTGGTCCGATATCGTCGTTCGAGTTACCGAAACTTCGGTTTTTATTTTAAACTATTGGTTCGAAGGACCATCCCCATGAAGAGGGAAACATTATATGTAAATTGTAACAAAACAACACTTTATTACGCGTATATGAATACATACTACTTCCGCGTTTCTTTGCATAATCACCGATCGTTGCAATATTTAATTGGGAGTGTACTATCCCCGAGAATGTGTCAATATCTCCGTGCCGAAAACAATATCTCGCGAGAATGTACTATCCCGTGAGACTTTAATATCACAGGCCCACAAAACAAAAGTGGTCTGTGCTGGGTGTTGGACAGAGATTTTCCGACGTATTTTTTACCGCTGAACACGAATCTGAAGTCAAAATTGGGGGTCAAACTCCAAAAAACGGAGAAAAATAAAAAAAAAACGATAAAATCCACGATCTAATAGTATTTTCAGTATCTTATTATCAATTTGCAGTTTCTGCTTGTTTCTCTCTGTAGTATCCATCAGTGATTCGCAAATATGTTTTTCTGCCGCTTATTGTGTCTTATTTAAGTCGTTCATAGAATGAATTTTGTCTTTGATAGAAAATAAAACGTCAGGACATTGAATCGGTACATTTACCGGCAAAAACCTGCTACCACGGAGTGTTTGGACTACGATGACAACTGCCCTTCAACGGGATGTGTAGAATGATTCGGACGTTATTCAAAGATGAAGCATTTGTTTCAGATATGAATGACCAAGAAAAGGCATCATGGCTAAATTTCAAGGAAGTATGTACCAAATTTTTAGGTAACACCAAGGATGCTGATTACGAAAATATTGTGGCCAATATGATCGCAAACTTTCAGCGTTCAGGTTGCCTAATGAATTTGAAACTTCACTTCCTTGATTCGCATCTCAACCACTTTCCGGAGAACAACGGAGACTTTAGTGAAGAGCAAGGAGAGAGATTTCATCAAGTTCTCAAAGAATTTGAACGGCGATTTCAGGGACAGTGGGGAGTTAATATGTTTGCAGATTACTGCTGAATGCTACAAAGAGAAACTCGACAGAGAGGAAAAAAGCGTAGCAGAAATCCGTTGCACAGGTCATTTGAGGAGAAAAGGGCCAGGAAAAAACAAAAATTATAAGATTGTTATTATCATGCAGACAAAATTATTAGATCGTGGATTTTATCGTTTTTTATTTATTTTTCTCCGTTTTTTGGAGTTTGACCCCCAATTTTGACTTCAGATTCGTGTTCAGCGGTAAAAAATACGTCGGAAAATCTTTGTCCAACACCCAGCACAGACCACTTTTTTTTTGTGGACCTGTATATTTAGTGAGAATATAATATGTATCTCGGTGAGACTGTATTATCTCCGTTGAGTATCTAATATCTGGTGCATTGCGCCTCGCGATGCCTAATTTATAATTTTTGTTTGAGGGCGTTACCATCTTCCCCCAAATCCCTTCTCCAAGGCCCGGAGCACTGGGACTTGTGGGTGGGAGACATCAGCGCCCTTGTTTAAGGTATGGAAGGGACATCGGCAACATCGCAGATTTCAGAGGCCCGATCTTTCCCGTGACCATCAGGTATTTCAGAAAGACCGGACATTTTTCCGGGAAACACATCTGCGACGCACGTGCAAATGGCACGGGCAAGCACCGAGCGCCTAGACCGTTTGCCAATGTCCCCGGTTTACTATAAAGCCATATTTTTAAGAAATGCAAAATGTACATAATTTCAAACTCGTGACCGAGGAATACCTTAACGGTCTGTCTAATAAACCTTGCAGCTGTCGAGAGCCTGCGCTTGAACAATAACTAAAACACACAAAATTCAATAACATTCGCAACTAATAGGTTTTACTTATTTTAGGTAATTAAACTAACGAATCAATATACTAAAGATAATTAGTACTTCGATATGAAACGCCATGTGCAATTTACTTATGTTAGAAATGTAACTTCCAAATATTTTTAAATTATTACAGCCTCAGCAGTCGGTCAGTTTCTAAGAGTGTAATCCTGGTAGCCTTAATTTTGAATGATTGCAACGTATCTTCATGATAATGTGATAAATCAAATAAATATTTTTCTGTACTTTTTTTCTCAGGATATCTTTCTGTAGTAATTGTGCTGTATATGGTATCGATACTGATCGTGTATGTTCAAGAAATGGTAAACTTATTCGGGAGACATACCCATCATAGAATAATATTATGTAATATATAATAATATATAATAATAAGCTATTAATGTATATTCTTTGATCTTAATGATCGCTCTCTAAATACGGATCATTCATGAAATAATACCTTCTAAAGAAAGATGTAATTACTTAATACTCAGTTTTAATTAAATTTTATCATAATCAAAATTTGATATATTACTGTGTCCGTGTACTCACTGCTCTCGTACTGCTGTACAATAGAGAATGGAAATTAACGTCTAGATATAACTATGTACTTTCAAAGTTGCTTCTTGCTATCTGTAAGATACATTCAGACCAAAACTACTGTATTCATAATTATGTAACAGGACAGAAAAAATGTCACATTTGTCGATTACTTGGTCCTTCACTATACAAGTTCCTTTGCCAAAAATATCAGAATTTTTATATCAGTATGTAAGGTAGTCATAAATACAATAAAAATTTGTTCTGAGATATACCTACATTAAATTTGTATTTTGAGAGTACCTCATGATTGAAATTGTATGACCAACATCCTCGATTCACCACCCAATACTCTTTTTTTACTTCTGCTTCCACTTACGCAATTTCAAACAACCGAATAAGCGTTGGACCTATTACACCGATACTCGTTAAATATTTTATTCGTTCAAATCACGCGAAAGCTACAAAAGTTCTTTCAACGCCAGTAGCATTCCCAAGCAGTTCCCGCGCTAACTTTTCACACTTTTCTGAATGTTTTGTTTACACGATCGTTTCATCGGTTCTTTCTCCACTCACACTGATTCCTCGGCGAACACAACCATCTTTTCCTTTACCTCTCACCCATTCTCGCACCTTGGCGCGCGAGTTGCGCCATATTTCAAATGTCATATTAGCAGGGACCATGCGTCTTCCACGGGTAAAATGTCTATGCTACCAGCAGGCTTCCCGCCACTACATCACATAGCTAGGGTCCCTCTTGGCATCCTGGTATCGTGTCACCTTGCCAGCTCGCCACCAATTACACATTAATGCGACGTCGCGTTATCCGGAGACGATGTGCGAAATGGAAGAGGGGGTCTGTAGGGGGAGGGAGATACCCCACGGGAGTATACCCTCTTCCGATCTATACTAGTCAATTAACCTACTTTCGCACGACGGGGCGACTCGATCAGCGCCGATCGTCCGTAAGATAAGAGAGTATTTCGTACAATTTTCTTATTATCTCGTCGGGGACGATTGTTTGCAGAATTTTCGTCTCGGACGACAACTTAAATTAAGTGCCGACAACTAAGCAGGACAATTAAACGGGAATGGTATTCTTCGCTGTGAAATACAAATTGGTGATGCTAGAGGAGATTGGAAAATAGCGATGCCAACTACTTTGCTACGTGACTGAATTTCGTTTATCTTAACTTTTACCAGTGAGCTTCTTCATTTTCGAACTTGAAATTGAAATGACGAGTAGGAAGAAGCTATCGGAGCAGTGGATAGGGATATCAGGAATTTCTTGGGATGCGAAAGCATTTTCAAATAGAAAATATTTTATAGGTGCAGTTGCAGGTAGAGATACTTTTATACCTTCTCTTGCTCTCTTTTTCCTTTAATATTTCT
Source organism: Cerceris rybyensis (assembly GCA_910591515.1). Classification (NCBI taxonomy): domain Eukaryota; kingdom Metazoa; phylum Arthropoda; class Insecta; order Hymenoptera; family Crabronidae; genus Cerceris; species Cerceris rybyensis. The sequence continues at coordinate 23,770,291 of OU342790.1, forward strand.
CTTTGCATATTGCACCACTACCGAGTATTATGTTCGAAAATATCGGCGCCCATGATCGAAGAGGTAATTAACGTCAAGTTCCTAGAGTTCCTACGAAGTAATCAGAGTCTTTCAAAGCAAGCGATGGCACCCTGAGGTATTCGAACTACGGTTAAGCCACTTCATCCAGATTCGCCTTTTTCTCACTAAAAAGAATGGCCCATCCTTACAAACAGTTCTATTCTTTACCTCTGTTTCCCCCTTTCTACGGCTATCATTACGTGCAAACATTAATATTATCACTAACACAAATATCCAACTAACTGTACGGTCAGATACTTACGTAGGATGGATGTATACATACATATCGCGAGTATCCAGGTAGAAACATAGAGGGTTATCAAGGGGTGTATAGGGGGAAACTCTCCTCGCAGTAAATATTGTAACATCTGGTGCGACTCATACGAGTTCGAGTCACGCCTTCAGCCCTCTACATTTCATTTCACTTCTTAGATACTTCACTGAAATACTGTCGAGGATCCACTGGCTGGTTCTACTTGGCGTAGAGCACGAGGGATAGATCGGAAAAGGGAAAAGAGTCGAAGAAGAAGGGGACCGTATTTGTTCCGATAGCTTCTTGGATTTGCACGGACAACCCCTTCTACTTTTGTCGTGTGTTGCTCGCTTTTGCAGCGTTGCGGCCGACTCGTTGAGTTCTGAGACAGATCGTTATGTTACCTTTGAATTACGCCATAAGGTGCAACGGCCCTGCAAGAGTGAAACGGTTTCAGCCAACGTTGGTATATTTCGACCGGTGTGATCTAGTTACGGTGTAATCTTTAATGTCCTTGATCAATTTAATTTCCGACGATGAGATTGTGTATCGCAATGGGAAACAATTTATTTTGTTTCATAGTAACAAAATCGTCGATTCGAAGCGACGTTTCAGTCACCTATATCAGTGCATTTCCATTGAAATGAAATACTAGCATTGAATTACCTGCAAGAGTTGCTTATTATCCTCGTTGCTGCGCTACAGTTAATGCAAACGTATTCGGAATTCTATACACGGAATTGCATATTGTTACAAGGAGGGAAATCAAATCGAAATGTTTTGTTGACGGCTTGAATTTTTGACATTTATCCGCATCAAATATGACCCTATGGCAGGGGTCAGCAACCTTTGGCTCACAAAGAATCTTACTTGTGGATTTTGATTTAATAATAGATATGTTTTGATTTCACAATAAATACCTGTTTCACGGCAGATAACGGTTATATTAGTTTTTCTAATACATATTACCGATGTATATACTTATATTTGGCTCTTTAAAAAAATAATTTATCACATCGCGAAAAAAATGGCTCTTAACTCCAAAAAGGCTGCCGACCCCTGCCCCTATGAGGAAGATAATCTTCATCGCTAATATACAAATTTGGATTACAACGATATTCATTGGATCATTCGAATCATCTTCCAATTGCTCAAAGATCGGAAAAGAGTAACCAATAGCGCTTGTATCGAAGAAATATATTTTCTGATTTGAAAGTTGAATATTTTCCAATTTTCTATTTGACAGCCAATATGACAGTCTGACTGATAGCACCGGCAAAGGTAAAGGGTAATTTACGTCCGCGTTTTTCGAGGATGCATCGTCGCTCTGACCGAATGAAATCTCGGCTTCCACTCTTTCCCTTCCGCCCCTTTCATTTCTTCCCTCTTTTTTTCACTTTCTCCCTCTGTTGTATACAGTAAAATCACATACATGCATACACTGCCTGTCAAAAGTATCTGTAAACTTTCTTGAATGTAATCGTTGTCCAACAGAGTGGGAAAATCATTAAAGAATTTCAATCAATGCCATATATTGTATGATCTGACGCTGGGCGTTTGCTTGAAATATTCAAATTTAAATATTGCACGAATAATCCACTTTCCGGAATAGTTTTGTTATTTGTTATTTATTTCTTTTGATGACGGTGACAATAGTAGACATTGGAAGTTACTTAAGTGAAGATCTAAAATTATTGATCATTTCTAAGCTCGACGTCAAATTGATCAAAAATTAATTACAATGAATACATTGCGGAGTGTAGCTCAACGTAAGAGAAAAACTTAACGAACAAAACATAAAATCCAAAACTACTTATTTCACAGAACATATTCGATATCAAAATTAAGGATAAGATTTACGTATATATCGAGTTCAATCTTTTCCTCTGGTTATTATCTTTCACGAGAAGAATAAATTTCTGCTCAATTCAATTTTTGAATTTTCAATTTCAATTTCCTTACAATTAGTGGTGCTCATAAAAATTATAAAACTTCATTAACATCGGAGTTGTATGCCAGCGCGATATTCCTGATTTCATCGTTGCTACTAAAAAGAAACCTTTTCTATTAATATGAAATTTGTACAGAATGAAAACGTTAAAGACAAATACTTATATACTCAGGGATGCTTTATTTCTTCAACGCCATTTAAATATTAAATATTATTATATATTAAATATAACAGAAAGTTTACGAATATAATTTCAATAAAAAAAATTTCATTGAATTCACCATCACCGATCAAAGGTGACCTCAATGTCATTGAAAATGTTAATCATACCATCGTCGATTGTATTGTACTTTATTACCGCTGATCGCATAAAAATAGTAAGTGTCTGCATATTTTTGACGGGCAGTGTACATACATGCACCGTCTCTATTTACGAATCGTCGTAACTCTTTTCCCGAACGGCAGGCGAGTGAAAACGAAGCGTGTCGATATGTCATTCGCAGGAGCTTTCGGGAGCGTCGAGCGTAATTTTTATGCATCTGAATTTTGCCGCGTGAATGTTTAACGACGGTGCCAGGTCCGTTGTTTACAATGGGGCCGGATTTAATCAAGCCGTGACAAAGGTGCGCGTGCCAGAGAGCGCCGTAGGAAAGGATGCGCTAGCGAATAGTTGGTGCCAATGCGTGATGCGGTTTTTTCCGCGCTCACGTTCCGTTGACAGAGATTTGCGTTTCATGAAATTTATATTTCCGAAATGTTGACTCGACGCGTAAGCGAGTTTCACCGGGACTCGAAGGGACACGCGTTATTTACTTATATGCAATTCGAATCTACAGGCAGCAATAGTAAGCTGCTACAGAGAAACCGGAAAGGATAATTGCAAAAAATTTCGTTTCAGATTTCACGAGACTTCGAAACTGGTTTCGTACGAATTGCAGGCGAGGTTTTAAAGCGTCAAGAATTGATGCGTTTTAATCGTATATTATTGGGAAATTAATGGGAAACGTTTCGTTAAATTTCATTCTTGCAGATCGTAGTATCCTATTGTAGATTTATGCCGCTCGTAAATATTTGAGGATTCCGATTATTTGCATTTCATGATTGTTTAATTGTTTCTGTCGATGAAATTATAATTATCGGTGAACTGCAATTTTCGCATACGATTAATGAATGCTACTACGGTGCTAAGCGAATGAAATACTTCTAACGACTGAAAATCCAAAGGTTCGAGCTAAATAATACGTACCCCATTAAATAGATCATCCAGTACTCGCATAAATCAGGAAAGACACTTCCACATTCGAAGAGCATGCCAAATGGAATTTCTCCCTTTAATTTCGTCACTCTGTAGAATAGTACGAGTTACCGGAACGTGCAAAATCCGAATAGAAAGAGTACTAAGACGCTAATACAGAAAGAAATTTCAATAATTCATTAGCCACTTGTTTCGTCAGCCACTTCAACGTCGACCGCGTGCCGGACTCCTAAGAAAGTGCTTTAATTTCCTTCATCGACTTTCGCTGGGCTTAAAACTTTAAAGTACTCTCCGAGGATCGTTGGCTGACATGACTCACGAAAATACGACAGCGTGAGACGACATTCGGAGACCCCGACAGAGAGTTTTGATTTTAATCTAGAAAAAGTTTCATTTTAATTAAGCCATCGTTTAAAATGACACAAGAAGCTGCGAAAGACCACGCGTGATGAAAAAGTTTGGTTGATAACGACCAACGTGATGAAAGTACGTACATTTATCGGGGATAGTACGAAAGTCCTTAATGTGTTTAAAAATATGAAAACCTTTTGGCCTTTTTAATATCTTGCACTTTTCTGATTAGACATTAAGCTGTTGGCTTTAATGTAGAGAATAATGTGATAACAGAAACCGAAAAAATTGTAAAGTACTGCGAATAAAACTGTGATCGAGAATTTTAATTAGTGTATGTATGTGTTACGGTGAAACACCGAAATCTGGAGAATGTCGACTTTCACCGGTGAATGTCAACATTCACATAGTCGCTTGGTGTATGTCCGAAATATTTGCTAAATACCCTTATTTCTGACTTACACCGGTAAATGTCGACATTCACCATGCACTAATGGTGAATGTTGAACATGTCGGAGATTTATATTTTCTTCTTCGTAATTCAGTCGCTATAACACGTTACAATAGTGATGTAACTTTTGCGCCTCTCTTTCTGACAATGAGAGGAGTCACTAAGAATTTAAAACACATAGTAGGGGAGAGTCTGGTATATTGTACCACTTTTCAGTTTCAGCAAAATATCTCGTTTTGATATTAATTAAAACAAACTATTTATCTAATGTCACATAGTGTAGAGCCTCGTTTAACTTATACCGCAAAATCAACACCGTACTCTTAACCGATTTCTCAAAATATTCGTTTTTCTAAACGCTTTCAGTTGGTACAATTTACCCGACCAGTCGGTTTAATTGTACCACAGGTTCGGTAAATTGTACCACTAGGAGTTAAGGGACTTTCAAACATGATAAATGATTAATTATTTAATAATATGGTTTTCATAATACACAATACTCTTAATGACAATATTTTAATTATTATTGAAAAAGTGTTAACAAAAATTAAATCAATATTTCTTCAATAAGTAACATTCGTAATTATGAAGAAAAAATTAAACAAAAGTATCAAAAACGAAAGAAATTTAAACATTTATCAAACTTAAATACCTACTTATAAAATTAAATGATTGCTTTTATGAAAACGAAATAAACCACTTTTACTTAAAATTATTATTTGGTCAATTACTAATTAGTTATTATAATTGTTTTGTACTGAGATCGAATTATTTATTTTCTTTTAACTTGTTTTAGTTCAAACAATTGTCGCAAACATTTGGATTCGATGTACAAGTTTCGTCTTGTTGAGTAAATTGTACCAGTACAATTAAGACAACTACTGGTGGTACGATTTACCGAACTAAGAGATTTAAAAAATATATATTTGTCACAGAATGATCTCAAAACCTAATACGTTCATTTCTTTATAGTTTGAGAGGTGATTATAGACCTGTTTAATAAAAAATATAGCAAAATTCTAACTTACCATTTTACTGAGTAATGTCCTTAGGTACACGCGTCAAAATTTACATCAGACACTAACAAAAACGTTTTTTTTCTCTCAAACTGAATGCGCTTGCCGGATGCCGTTACAAAACGAAAAGTAGTTGTGGGTGCTGTCAGTGCTTAGTTTCGTGTTGCCAGGAAAGAAAAATAGTGGCATTTAGTTGGAAATTTTAAGGTGGTACAATTTACCAAGCGGTACAATATACCCGACTCTCCCCTACATTCTAAATGAGAAAAGAAAATAATAGTAATAAAAAAATTACTTAATTATGTGTTTCAAATCTTATTTATTGCACCAACTTAAACTATTATGAGACTTTGATTTGCACATGAGTCCCTTACTTTTACAACTGTATTTACTTGTGGATTTATTTATTATAAATTAATTTTTACAACGTCGAAACTTTTTAATCGTCTGTAATCCAAAGGTGTGTTGCACTTACTTTTAGCAGAAACCACTTCAGAAAGTATTTTAGAGTACTTTTCTTGAGAAAAATAAAAACAATTGTCTTCTCGTTTCCCTGCAATTAATGCATTTAACTTTTCAAGAAAAAGATCACGATTTACTGCAGTATTCATTCAGTATAAATTACGGTATCGGAAAAAAAATTAAGAAAACGTTGCTCGCATCATCAAAGCTTGTATAAGTCCGACAAAGCTGACTGACTCGCAGCAGAACAAAGGATTTGGCGGGAGAGAGCCAGTCGCCTATTTGTCGGCTCCTCTCTTTTGGACATCCACCAGAGCATATCTGTGATTGTCGACATACACCGGTCAGGGTCAACATGTACAAGAATGTAATGAAATATTCGATCTTTCACCGACGTATTTGGTATATATTGACATTCACCGGTGAAAGTCGACATTCTCCAATTTCGGTCTTTCACGGTGACATATGCATATAATAGATAGCAAATGACGATTAAATAAGAAATAGATTCTACTTATTTTTATTTCTTGTGCTCAATGAAGTAACGTTACACAATCATTGGTGAAATGATTAGCATGAGTTAAGTGATAATGGATGAATGCAACACTCTTCTTCGTTATCGCATTGCGAAATAACTCTTTGCAATTTTCATAACTCGTTAAACGCGATCCCTCGTTTTTATATAATGTTAGATTTATGGACATTGAATCATTACGGACATTGTACTTGAATACGTAAAATAAGTAGATTAAAAAAGGAGGGATCATGTGGCAAATAAAGTTAATATATTGTGGAATTTGAGTATTATAAGATACATGTGAAATATCTGTTGTACCGCTTCTCTATAAACTTAAGAAAGGTTTTTAAAAACAAGAGGAACCCATCAATTTGACGGTTTTCGTTAATCTATTATTAAAATACCAACGGATTTTGATTTTGGTACAATCTTTCGTTCCCTTCGAAAACTGAATCGGTTTCCACTGTCACTTATTTCATAAGGAATCGCAGTATTTCTCCTCTTGTTAATGTTTTTCTTTGGAATATTATTGAATCACATACAATTCGTACGTGTCTTAAACTGTAAACAAGGTAGAATTTTTCGCTTACCTCCCTTTGAATTATTACTCATTGTCCAGTTTGCTTATTTAGAACTTATTCATGTTGTGTCTGCTGTATAGGTGTGCGTTGATATATGTAATTATTCTCATTTAAAAAATTTACTTTTTACATTCAATTTTAACTTCAATCAATATGCTACTTTTAATTTAAATATAACGATAACTTTGATGTTACATTAAATGATTTAAAGCTAAATAACTGCAAAAGTGGCTAAAGTTTTTGATTTTCAATTTTTTTTAGCTCTTTTAACTTCTGACGTTGCTTTTATTTTGAATCTCTACGTTTATTGATTTTATATTTTCGTTCGTTTATTCCGTCACACTCTTACGAATTATTTGCTTTCCTCTTATATAACATTGATTTATCAGGCTATCTATCATTTCATCAACATTTATTAATTGTTGTTAATGTGGTTATAGAAAAGAAAATTGCATGAAAGCTTCCACTAGAGGAACTTTATAATTGCAAAAATGCACAGGATGCGTATAAAATGCAATGGCATATAAAATACGAAAAGCAGATCACTCATTATAGTATTCAGTGGGTGAAACGAATCTCTACTTATATTAAAATTTAGCTTAAAATTTAATGAACATAAGCGTTCGCAACGTAGCTATGAATTATCCTTAAAATATACTTGATATCTTTGTAAAATTCTGCACCTTCTAATTCTTGCAGTGTCGGGAAAATATTTGAACTGTAATTTTAAGGAGGATGAAGGGGTGTAATGGTGAAGGCAAGGCTTGGGTGGCACTAGGCGAGCAGGTGATTCGTTTTTTCTCGGAAGGTCCTAAATATTATAGAATATTAGAATAATAACAAATAAAAAGGATAAACAAGGAATAAGAATAAAAGAATAGTTGTGTAAAAATAATAGTAAGACTAATTGCAAGTTTTTTTGGTCAGTTATCAGTAATCTCTAATTAGTTCCTTTTATCGTGATGTACTCATCATAGACAGAATAGAGATAAGCCGTGTTCCCGTTGTATTGTATTTGTTTTATCATGATACTTATGTATACATTACTATATATAATATTATTTCTCCAGTGTATTTACTTATTGTTAAACTAAAAACAAAAAAACCCTACGTTACGCTTCGGAATATTTATCAAGTATATTTAAATTTATGAAATAGATCACTTATGGCTTCAGCCTTCATATAAGCTTTTTATTAGTTCAATGATTGTAAATGTTGGAATGTTTGCAACTGAATTGCATAAATTGAGAGACGTAAGTGAAGCACGAATAAATGGAAGCGGCAGCAGTTTCAACTTGAAGAAAGATGTTTTACGCTTTAACTCCAGTGGTAAAATGAAATGAGAAATGAATCGTAGTCACGTGTGGAATCAAGAGGACGTGGAGGATTTGTTCCTCGCAGTAGGACATGGCAAACTGTATATACGCTACACGCGTATAAATGCAGAGCTGCAGGCCAGAAATTTGTGCGATTATTTTGTCTCTTCAGAACATCAGTCGCATTCCACTGTAAGAGAATCGTAGAAAGGATTTTCTCTTTATACTATTCTTCTTTGTAGAAGTACTTCTATTGTTATAAAATATTATTTTTACTTATATTGATTTTTTTATTATTATCACCCCATAGTTAAGTTTACGATTATACAGAAACTGTTATCGTTCGACTTATATAAGGAAAAAGCTGCAAAAGGCATTAGGAAAACGAAACCTAAAATAAAAAATTTATATTAATCTAGTCGTTGCCGGTTTATTTCGAGGCAACCTTTACATGTATGTCACATGCAATATAGAAAAATGAATGGCAGAATATTGCAGTGTTTTGCTGTTTAAATTTCGGACAATACTAAAACTAGCGCCTTATCATATTATGCCTACAATTGGGCATATTTTAAAGGAAATAAACGTTACATATTTGAAGTATAAACAGTTACACATTTAAATTAGTTATAATATTGAGACTAAAAGAGTTGCACCTTATTAATCATACTTTTATTATAAGAATGCAGATTCTAAATAGAGTTTAACAATATTGCTGCAAATTGATTCAAGTTATCAGTTTTACATCATATCTTAACCAGCATTATTCTGAGGGTTTTGAAATAATGTAAACCTACGTTATCATTACTTGACTAAGATTTTTAATTCCGTAGGAATATGTTGTCTGTCGCAAATATGTGAAGATTAATGTAATTAATATAATACTGTTACGAATTATCGTAACGAAATTGTCTCCCCTATATTTCATATCGATTACGAGAATGTTAACAACGAATTGCAAATGTTTAGATATTGATTTAATATTGAGAATAGAGTTGTCTTTGTGCAAGAAGTTTGGATTCATTAACTTAGAGACGTTATTTTATAATATCTGAGTTATTTAATTATGAAGCGCCGTTACAATACTTACGATGAAGTGAATAATACGGAGCATGATAAAAGTATCGAGTCGATCGTTAGATTTTACATATTAATCAGTGTTGAGTGCACGTCTCGTTCGATTTTTCAAAGTCTGACGTGTCGGCTACGGTATAAATTAATATAACGTAGCCTGGTTGTTTTGGGTCTCCCGAATCAACTGGTAAGCTCAATTGAATTTAGGTGTCATTTATTTACACTTAAAAACGAAGTAACATTAACACAACAACACTTAAGCTACAGTATCTTTTGGTCGAGATGTTTGAGAATGTGTGAAAGTTCCTCAGTCGAGGATGAGATTGTAACTATCGAAAATAATCCTCAGTCGAGGATGAGCTGTTCCTCCCTTGAGGATTGGAGGACAACTCCTTTTGAGGGAGGATCCTGCATCGATCCTCCCTTCTTCCGATGGCGCAAAAACGCTATCGTTTCATGGAAATGCATTGTCAATTTTAACAGAAATATTCCGTGAAACAATCAAACTCCTGCACTCGACGTCTTGATAACATCAAAGCTCATTCAAGGGGTAACAATGCGTTAACAATCACTATTAATATGTTTCCTGTTACGTGTATCCTTGGCAGTACACGTTAAAGCTTCTATTTAGGTCATATCACTGCAAATCCTAGTGTGTTATTTTAAAACACATAAACGTATTATTTCCTTGTAGTCACTTTTTAGACGTTTTCCGGTGTGTTATTATTTAACATAATTTAAAATAACACACTTGGTTTTGCAGTGATGTATTTCAAAAACATATCAGCATAAAGAAAGGAGAATATAAATAATATAGGATAGTATCAAACAAATGATTCATTTTAAACATCTTACATATATTTATATAGAAATGTACAGAATACTGTATTGCTGAAGAGATGTATCAGATTGAATAGGAAGTTCCACAATAACGTTTCTGCTCGAAAGATTTTAAATATTACAAATCTTTTATATATTTTTCGTACTCCACGACACATGATAAGTATTTCTTTCCCCATAAAACGTTTCGTAATGAAACCAGAAATTGTAGGAATATAGGAGTATTCATACATTGTACCCACCGGTAAATGCATATTTGCAAACATGTAATATTATGTCTTCATGTGTAACGACTCACTTTACTTTAAAATCCAAAGAATGGCAATTACAAGAAGTGCCATTTCTTACTTTCTAACGTCTTATTGTATCTTAACGTCGCACCACCAGCACCTTACTTTTCTTTATATCCACGTGCGGGTTGTTCATTAAAGAATTATAAGGACCATTTCCTAGTGTTCCACGGACGCAATCTAAGCAGGCACGCCCCGTATGGGATTTATTAGAATTAGAAATCTGATGTTCCACGTGTGGCTGTACGTTGTATATTAACATTAACGGCACAGAATCTACGAGAGCCATTTGTACTGGAGCCAGTGAATTACGTAGAACGTGAGAGGCTTCCGCACACGAATTATTAGTCTCATTATTACCTAGTTTACTAGTTTCACGAATACAAGACCGGATCTCCTCCGATCGTTCCGTTGGCTCCGCTCGTTCAGAAGAAGAACAAAGAATTAATCTAACCCAAAGTAACCCTCGCGGTCTACAATAATTCATAATTAATTTTCCAGCTTTTTTGTAGATAAGACGGTTCATATTAAGCGGAATCATTTCTGCAAAACTCGCGTGTAATAATGATTATATATGTGGGACTTTGGGTACGATTCACTAGAATTTCATGGACACGTTGTCGTAAAAGTTTATTATAAAAACAATCAAATAACGAAACGCTTTCGATCACGCACAATTCTCCCAAAATTCTCACGGTTCTTCTTGTCACCTTCCTCACTCTTTAAATACTGTTTTATTACCGTTGCCCGGTTTTCACTCTCGCTTTTTCAAAAATCGGCGATCGCATCGTTGCAACGCGTTGCCGCGATCCACTTGGTTTTCGTTTGCGCGCGACCCTACATTTAAAGAATTCTAAATATTACATAAAACGTTAACTTAATTTAAAGTATCAAATAACGTATAAAATATACGTGAAATTCATCAGAAACATATATTCGTCGACTAGATTGACTTTTTAATAATTTTATGGACTTGACTCAAAGTGCGAGTAAATTTTTATCCTCATCTTGTCACATTTTTGTATGTGTACTAGTGAATGGATGCTGGTTGTTAGATGTCCAATAAATTATTCAAACTGCGACAGACGCAGCAGAGAGCAACTGGATATTCTAATCGCTGCAACGCCAGAATTTTTTTTCGAAATGGCTTGTCATTGAAAGGAATATGCGTTCGCTATGACAGGTGTTATTTTCAGAATTTCCGGCCATATATATTATCCATGTAACCAATAATTAAGATTGATGAATTCTGTATTTGAAGCTTAAAATGTAAACAGTATTTACACATATAGCAACGGTGAAAAATATATCGTATTCAGTTATATCGACCGGCGAATTCGAGTATTTCGTTTCCATTGATAAATGCATCGAAATTCTGTACTACGTGCTTCCGTTATTATACTGGTAGAACATAAATGCACGATTTATTCTTCGATCTTTTACAAGTGCATAATGTACTTATATTTAACGTTCTATATAATTCATTTAATTCCTTACGGCGTGATTAGTATTACGAATGTCATAGATGGCATCAGGAAAATGAATCTCGGCTCGGTGAATTGATATTAAAATTAATGTCACAATTAAAGAGGAGTGAAACTTCGCGATTAATTCGACAGATAATACCCGCGGGTGCTTTCGCGAGCTTCGATGCAGGATTGTGATACCGTTCCAGACGCAACGGCATCCAACTCGAACAATTCGGTCTTCCTCCGAGATGGGACCCACGAAGGTCCCCCTGACCTTTCTCGTTCCCTTTGCTTTCCAGAAGGTAAGGAGAGAGAGACACGATTCACCGGGGAATTATCGGTACTTGATTGCGCTTAATCCGCAAAGTTTTCTCGTTTGACTTCTCCGCTTTCACCTAAGACCCACCTCGATGGCTTTTACTGTGCGCGATTTTCTGTCGGAATCCACTAAACGAAAAATGCGCGCTAATGCCTGTTGGCAAAGGGGAGAGAAATTCATATCAAACGCGAAAGTCGGAGGCTGAATCTCTTACTAACGATGTTCGTTTGATAAAATGTGTTTGCACGTTTCCTACATCGCTCTATCTTTTTTCCGTGTTCTCCATTCTTTTTGTTTTTTTTTCTTCTTCTTTTCCTATCCTTTTTTTAATCTCTTTCTCTCAATTTTCCCTATCCTTGCTCTGCCATTCTTGTACATATTCAACTGTTCTATCTCATTTGTTCTCATCTTTTTCAATCCGCCATCTTCCACTGAACCCCCATATAGTCGTCTCTTTTGAGGATTTCTACATCTCATCTTCTCCATAGTACTATATACGTCCCTTTCCCTTTGCGGGAAAGGCTTGTTGGAATAAGCAAACACGAAACACCAAGATTCTACCTAACACTGTCTTATAATAATCCTAACTGCCTTAACAACCTGGCGAATTATTTCCATTCCGTTTCCTGATTTCAGTGCGTTTTGTGATATCAAGCCGTACGTGCAGTAGCATGCTTCCTATTCATAGCGTAAGCTACGTGGTTACCAAGACTAAGTTGCACGTATAAATGTGTAATACCTCCTCGAATGTAATCTCGGAAATTTAAGTCTCTCAGCACAGTATTTAAAAGTATAATATCTCTCTAGGAAGATTTCCTGCAACTTTCCTAAGTCATTATTACAAGCGCTAAAAGGTTCCATTCGTTGAGGTACGTACGTGCATGCGCGCTGAGACGTTAGAGTGTGTACTTTTTTAAGGCGGTATAATAGAAATATGTCTCTCCATAAATTAATTTAAACTTATTCTATAATTTATACATTACTCTCTGTACGAGTCAGTATTAAATTAAGAAAGTCATGGTGGGCTATGCGAATGAAAATCTATCCGTGCTGATTTTTCCCAGATGATAAAGCGTTTGAACGCTTCGTTGCAATTTAACGATTTGTTATTAACATAAATTTAATTGGCTGGAGAATGATTAAAAAAGGAATGCGATATGGTATAAAAGAAGTGGAATCTCTTGTAATTCTTCATTTCATGTTCAGGTATCGATCAGTTGGATTGATATTGATATACATACGAAATTGATTAATTCGTATGAAATAAAATTTCCGATAATACGGGAAGTACTTCAAATACGTTTATAAACAGATTTTTTTAAATGTGATATTATATGTGTATTTGTTGGCACAATACAATTTTATTGATTGTAAAACGATTACGGAATGAATTGTAGAATGTGAAAATTGTTTTATAGAGACGCATTTTATAAGCGACCAATTTACGAGTAATGTTTACATATTCGCATTGCTTAATGAATGAAAGGGAACAAATAATTTCCTTGATAAAATAAGCTGCTAATACGTAAAAAACAAAAAGTTATGGCAGAGTTTCTGAGTTCGAATATTGCACATATTTGTAAAGGAATAATTACTTATTCAAGTAACGTATACTTTGATCTTATATATAAAGCTCAAATACCACTGACTGACTCACTCACTCACTCACTCACTCACTCACTCATTACGAAATCTCAAAAACCACGGAACGAATTGCAATGAAATTTGGAACATACCTTTCCCTTTTCCCCTCACTAAGAAAGGGTTTTGAAAAATTCGAACTTTTACGGGAGGTTTTGGGGGGTTAAGGTATGGGCCAAACTCATCAACGCAAAGCCGAAACTACTTGACGTAGAAACTTGAAATTTTGCATGAGCGTTCGTTCTAGGGTATAAGCACCCACTAAGAAAGGATTTTTCAAAATTCAAAATTTTAAGGTTTTTTTTTTAGTTTCGAAGCACGCAAAATATTGCAGGTTTTAAATGATTGAATTTATATTTTCGAATATCTATTATCAACATTAAACTTAACTTTTACTAATTTAAGTAGTCCTTAATCCTAATGATATTAAACCGTAGCGAAGCAGGGGAACTTTCAGCTAGTTATTAGATATTCTTGAAAGGAGCAAATATCGACTACTACTTACGCAGAAAAGTCATGTGGCCATGTATTAGTGCTTTTACTTTACGTTGAGGGACATATTGTTTACCACAATTGATTTACATCTTTTACAGATACACACACCCACATATATGTATATATATATATATATATATAAACATTGATATGCTATGTCTCATTAATTCATGCAAACGTAATGTAACTATATGCTAATAACAAATAAATAAGCATTATATCACATTGTTATATTATAATTGCAGATTATAGTCAAATAATATATACAAGTGGACCCGGGGTGATTCATTATGAAAAAATGACAATTAACTATTTCAAACTAACTATTTATAAAATTATTTCATTTATGGTTTAGTTTGCAAGAAAATCAATTTTGAATATCCAATACGTAGATGTGCCGTTACAGCTAGCTTTTAGTTCATCATAGCTCATGGAACAATATATAATACGTGTGCTGTTTGTAACCAATGTTTGCTGCACAGCATTTAAAAGTTCTTGAGTTAGAGAAAAAATACCCCGAGGCTTTTTTAAGAACAACATTTTATTTTATGAATTACAAAACTACTCGTACTGACTGCTAAAGGCGTTGCTCCCTGTAATAACAAAAAGTAACAAGCATCCTATTGCAGGCTCTCAATGCTTATATCAACATATTCTTTAGGTGTTTACATGCTCATTGCAATTGACAACTAACTTCTCAAGTAAATAACTTATCAGAACAAATTTCAGTTCATTGTTTCACACACGATATGTTGCTTCATGTACCACAACCTAGACGTAACAGCATACGTAAGCATCGAATTTTCAAATTTCAATTTCTCGAAAATTGAGCATTAAATGAAACAAAATTTATTTCCAAATTTTTCTTTATTTTTCTATAACGAATCAGTTCGTGTCCCTTTTTACATGTTATTTAGTCGCACTTTGTATATACGGATTCTTTCTCCACTTATTACCTTATAATTTGGAGTACTGTTCACATCATAAGAAATTAAAGCGGACGTTCCTGCGATTTCAAAAATTGTCAAGTTAAAAATATATTACAACACAACATTATTAAACTATCTGTGTATCATTAATGTTTCATCCTAATTTACTGTACAGCGGAAATTAAATATTCAAAATTTCATTATTGAAACGCATAAGATAAAGGGATAACGATCATTTAATTGATGTACATTTCCAAAATCATAATTCCTCTATCTTCGAAGCAATTTATTAAGAATAAAAATTATCCTATTTAATTAAAAAATGAAAAATAGATTAATTTTTGGAGGTATACACGTACATTAAAATATTGAAAAGGACAGACTATTCACAAACACGTGTATATATGGGGCGTTCTACTTTTCTACCGACAATGACGTGTCCCCTCTTGAAAAAAAATCGGTATTCGTCCAAAATTCCAGATTCTCAAATTTTATTTTCACAAGATTTTTTTGGACCATACAGAGATTATAATAATACTAAAATCCCGTTTTTATTTTTGTTGCTTTTTACAAAATCATTGTGACATAGTATTCGAAATGTGTGACAGAGGTGTTTTACATAGAAATAAAATGTGTCTCTTTGCGCCGCCTAATGTTACAAAATGATCTCGCTTAAAAAAATCATATAGAACCCTTTACTATAAAATTATTTATTGAACTTCTGAAATATTATCATTAAATTAATTAGAATATAATAAACGTAAAGGTTCATACTATTAAACAAAAAAATATTTTATCGTTGGGTCCGGCTATGCATGTTTTTTCTTGCTATCTTCCGTCACGCATTTCGCAAAACAAAAAACGCTTCTGAGTTGTTTGATTTTCAACCCTAAGCAACAGTACGGTTTCCTCTTCCCCCTTGGCCTCACCCCTTGAGGCCCCACCTGCGAGCGAGCCTAGTTATTCGCTCGCAGGAAGTGAATAGAGGTGCGTGTGTTTATTCGGCGACCGCTCTGTCACGTAAGTTACTACTTTTAAATTTTATTGTAATTCACGTTTATATATGTAATATTATTATTTCTCAGTAAATCTGTCATGTTCACCCATTTTTACGAACAAGTCGTAATTTCGTGAACGCTAAAATCCTCGAACACTGTTATTTTACACTTCTGTCACGAGACACCTCTGTCACAATTATAGGGGAGGGTGGGGCAAAGTGGGCCCCTTCAGCAAAAAATAATCATATCTTTATTTTTTTTTATTCGTTATAGGTGAGGGGGTGCAAAGTGGGCCCCTTCAGCAAAAAATAGTCATATCTTTATTCTTTTGGGCTCCAAAATTTTAAGGGGCCCACTTTGCCCCCAAATTTTTTTGGGCTCCAAAATTTTAAGGGGCCCACTTTGCCCCACCCTCCCCTATATATATATATGTATATATATATTTTTTGTGACTGAGGTGTTTATTTTTTCTTACTCTTCCGATAAAACTTAAAATAAATAAAAGCTATAAAATAAAACTTCGATGCATTATACGTTTCGAAAATCTTCGATAACTGGACAATAATTTAAAAATACATTTTATAACAGAAATACACTTTTATTTTTTTTCAAAATCAAAAAATTTGTCACTCATATTGTCGGTAGAAAAGTAGAACGCCCCATATCACGATCTCCAACACATCAAGTAAACATAGTTAATCAGAAGCTTTTTCTATACCATCAGATATACAATATCGTAAATCTCAATATGCAGGAGTAGGAACGAAACATCCCCGAAATCACAAGTATCTCTCTGAGTAGTAAAGATACGAAAGAGACAGGCACGTGGTATTCAGGACGCATGCGCGTCGTGTTGCTCCTGCAGGACTTCGCACGACAAGTCAGTCTGCATTTGGACTCCGGCTCGCGTAGATTTTGTACTTGTGCGCGAAAGTGAGTAAATCGTGACGTTGAAATTAATAAGTATGACAATAATAATCACCCTGCTTAAATTGTGGACTGCCCTGAACGTCGTTACTGCTGTGCACCGATCCGAGGGTAAGCGATTTTTATATCCAGGAAAAATCATAGTTGAAAGTTTTATAAAAAAAAGAATAACTAGGGTCGTTTCGAGGACATGAAATTTATCGCCCGCCTTTTCACTAGTTTGAATTGTCAAAGTGCCTTTAACTGTGACAACAAGGGAGGAATACGTTAAATACAAATGTTATGTAATTCAACCGCGACAGATACATGTGTAAATTGATTGTCGGAAAATGTTAGTCCGGCAAAATAAGCAAACTGTTGAAGAAGGTATTAAAACGTATTACGATAATTATAATCGTCTTTGGAACACGTACATGTTTGACCTATTTGTTAAAGCTGACCAAATCTTGCGAGTTTGTACGATGTTTTGGAAATTGCTCTCTTATTAAAAGGGAGGAAGTGTTTTAATTATTTTTCGTTTTTGTGCGTTAGAGAATTTCTCGTGAACACATCTGAAATAGTGGAATCTGTTCTTACGATAATATCTGCGAACGTTAAACGACTACATGCATCGCGTGCTTTGCAAAAAATTACGTTACAGTTTGACGTTTCTGTTTTATTTCATCTGCAAACGTCACCGTTTAAAGGCTTGAAAAATATTTATCATTTGAGGTAAGCAATCGGGAAATATCTCGAAATGAAAGGATATTTTTAATTGAAAACTACAGCTGATTTATAGAATGTCACATTAAAGTTCAACATTTTTGTTTGTAATAATTATAGAATACTAGACGATAAATTAATTTGCAGCGTAAATGTAATAAAAGTGTAAACACATGAAATAGTAAATTAACACTAGAACTATCATGGCAGTCGAAATGAGTGATGCAGAAATTTCTTAAAAAAAGGCCATGCAAAGTTATGAAGACTCAATTTTGTTTTCTATATTCATCTTTTTAAAGTATTGGCGATTGATTCAATTAATTTTCTGTTATCTGTTAATCTTTATGTTTTGACATTATTATTACCAATCCTATCGATAGTTCTAGTGTTAAGAACTGTTTATCGTATGTAAACAGTGCTCTTATGATTGGAATACTTGAAATAATAAGGATTTATAGATAGGAACTGGAAATGTAAATTTTGAGCATCAGTTCTTGTCTATTTGATTCCGATTTATTAGTTCTCAAGTAATCTTTTTTTTTTTGTTGGTCGTTTGAGACTATCAATTGGCAGTTATTTGTAAGATCATTAATTGGTTTAAGAGTAATCGAGTTAGTTGCAAGCTGATCGATAGAGAATCAGAAAAACAACATTGATAATTGAAACAATGCTTAGTAATTAATTAAAAGAAATTCATTCATGATCTTGGAAATGATAATAAAAATTCCTTATATTTATTATGTTAGTAGTAAAACTAATTAAGTAACGTAGTCCATCGCCAAAAGTTAACGGTTAAATGACCATTTATCTTGGCAGATGTAAAAGTATATGCTTCTAACGATGCCATCGCATATGAAACTTAATTGTACTTTCAAGGAGAATACAGTAGGCAGTAAATTCCATAAGGAGATAGAGACATGAAGCTTAGCAAAGGGGAAAACCTTCACGAGACGTCATTCTATAAGTTTGCCCCACAATAGAAGTAGGACTTTCTGCATCGCTGAACGACCAGCGTTTCCTGAAATTTCTACGAATGACGAATACAATAAAGTCACGTGAATTACAAACCTCTGTGCATTTGCATTATTCCACTTGCTTTTATCGAATTTTAAATAATCGGTTTAGAGCATTTTCGTTTCAATAGACCGAGGATTTATGAAATTATGACACACAATAATTCAAATAAAGGACACTTTTGAAGCGCGATGAAATCTTTGTCGAAGTTTAACACTAGATTTACGGATTTTGATATAGGTACCTATTTTTCTGAAGTGAGTCAATTTGAATCATACAAGAAAATTGAAGTTTTTTGCATAGAAAATAGTTCCAAATCAATTTAAATGAAAGATTTATTATTAAAAAATTAGTCAACCAATATATTATATATGTAGTAATCAAATTTTGAATGAGCCAAATTGGCTCCGTAAATCTAGTACTAATACAACTAAAGCGGTTAACAATTGGTTCTCAATTTTTTCTAAAAATTCAAAAATTTTTAAGAGGAGCCATACATTAAATGTTCCACTTTTATTTTATGAAATAAAAATTATTTAACTAATAATATTTTTTCTCTTTTGATTCCTCTTCTTTCAAGCTACTTATTTATTACATTTAAACGTAACAAATATAAAGCCGGTAGTTTTAGTGTTAAAAATCGTTTAGATCGAATTCATAATTTTTCTTCTTACCAAGGAATTTTTATAAAAATATATCACGTCATGAATATAGATTAATGTAAATAGTATTTAAAAGTGCAACAAATTTCTCCCAGGTGTAAGACCTTTAAATCAAACTTTGCTATAATTATTATTTCAAATTATCATTATAAAGTGACTAATGAATTACTTAGACGTCCAAACATAAAGAAAAATTCCACGTGCGATTAAATAATGCAGTTGAGTGACTTCAGAATTCCACGATTCTCCTAATTTATCAGAATTCTAAGTTACAAATCTTCTCGAAGCGCGAGAAATTTGTAATTTAAAATCTCTTTCATGAAATTGTCATCTCGCCTTGTTATCACAGAATTGCTAGCGAAGGAAAAATTAAGCTTCTGAATGGTTAGTGCTACGTTGATCTTTCGGATTGCCGACGATTTCTCTCGAGGAAAGCCACCCCCAGAAAATCAGCGGTCCGTGATAGACAGACCACTAGTGACTGGTTCTAATAGTAGAGCTGTCCGGATGACCCAAAGTCAAGAAACATCGCTAAGCTCGAACACATTCATGTTCTTGGATACACGTGGTAATAGGTTGCGCTCTAAGCGTGATAACTTGTCACGGCGACCTCGCTTTTGGGATTCGCTAACATTATTTGAGTTTCGCTTATCCATCCCAGACCGCTCACCCTTTCTTACGGTATGCCCGTTTAGAAATTTCTTTTCTCGTTCAAGATGGATGTTCTGCGTAAGAGTGATTGATCCAGCATTTATAGAATCGAAGTATAAAAGAATTGAGAGTTCAGTTATGCGATAAAAAAAATTTCTTTTTTCTCGCCAACGTGAAAAGTCTTTGAACAGTTATCTACTTTTGTTGATAGGTACTTCGACAGTTTTATTTAAAACATCAAAAATTTGATGAAAAAGAAGACTAAATCGTGTTCGGCAAATGGTTAGTTATTCCACGAAAAATTGTGGAATTCAAGGTTGAGCAATGACAACTTGAAGTTCGTTAATCTTATGATATTAACATTAGAATAAAAGTTTATTTTGTTTATCTGATAGATCTTTCTTTTATGTTGCAATTTGCCATCCATGTCTTCCCCAGTGAGGGCAGTAAGGGTGAAACTTATCGTGTAACTTCCTCCGCTGAGTACTACTCACGAAGAAGTCGTGAGGTACTGTGGAAACTATAACAACTTTCTTACAAAGTTTTTCTATTTCAATCTTATTTTTTGCCAAATTTAATAGTAATCGTACATGGCAATCCTTGATAACCGTAAGCCTTTTATTTAGGTATAAGAATACTGATTGTGTGTCATTGTTTTGGAAGGTATGGGTGTTTTAATATTGTATACAATTTTAACGGAAGACTTGTGTTACCATTAATTAGAAACCTAAATTTACTCTAGTATTCCGTAAAAGTGTTAAAATGTAAAAAGTGTTCCGCACTGCGAAAAGTTTGGAAATCCTGTTCTAGATGTTGTACAGCATTCATTTTCAAGAGTTTTAATGCTTTCGTGTACGGTTGATGAGCAATGGTATAGTTGTATGGGCTTGCTTGGATAATGAGATTGAATAATCACTGAAATTATGGAAACAATTTGTTGATACTTCGAGTGCTTCGCTCTTAAAGAATCATTATTTTGCCAAGAGGCAATGTAACTCTGTCCGATGAAAATGTTCAAACGGGTGGCTTGAATTAACTCTTTCATTCTAACCATTGGTGAATGGTGATAGTTATCCTTAATAACGAAAAAGTTGCAGATTATGGTATTGTTATTATGAAAATAAAATAACCATAAAATGTTTCCTAAAATATAAATATATAAAATATAAAATACACGAAAAGTACACTACAGACACAGAAGGCTCATTTACATTTACACATAACTCTGCGCAAAGACACATTGAGAAATACTCCCTTGCTGTTAGGAAAACACTGTGAAATACTCTGTCCGATGTTGTGAAGTATACTGGCCCTTCCTATGTAGCTATCTTCCGTAGACTATCCTTAACACTTTACCGACCAGTACTTTTTAACATCCTATCCACTTTTGATCGGTCACTTGCACGCAAATATTTCCCTGATACTGATATGTCTTTGAAAATTGCAAAGTTTCTTCACTGAGTCCTTGACATACCTAGTTAACCGCAATGAAAAATAATAAATTATTAATTGCCGTAGCGACCAATTAATAAGTTAAAAGCCCAAAAGTGTTGGAACTTGTCTTGCAATTCTCTTTCACTCAATCTGACACACATGCTTCTTAATTGTCTCACCTCCTGTCTCTCTCCTTTACACACTTATCTCCTCAATGCTCTTACAATTATCCCGCCAAGCTTTCGCAATCTTACATTATTATCATGTTACAAGAGATAAAGGTGTATTAATCCCATGGGATGTGTAATAATCCCATACATTTTTCCTAATATTTTCTTTCATGATTTAATTGAGTTTTAAACATATTAAAATATTAAACTACGAAACATTTTATTGAATGGCCAATTGTACATGGTGTTTCAAAACTATTTGTCATGGTTTTCAAGGGTTGTCAGGGTTTAAAAATTCGCAAAACAATAGCAAATTTTTTTATTGGCTCATTGCATTCGTCTTATTACGTAGGTAAGATGTTTGAGAGAAACCATGGGTAAAAAAACGAATCGTTTTCACGGAAATTACCCTACGGAAAGAGGGACACGAAATATCCTTTACTAGTGCTACATAAAATTAGAAAATGGAGTACTGGGTCACCGAACTAATAAGAAAAGCACAAGTGTTTTCGTTCTTCTCCCCAGGAGAGCCCTTGAGCGAACCTGACACCGATCACAGATCATATTTCTAACATGTGATTATATGAATAAATAAAATTGTTTAATTCCATTTACAATTTTGACATTAATTCTATGAGCAATTATTACCGCTTCAGTGGCCAGGAAGTACAGGGTGTTTCAAAAATATTTGTCATGGCTTTCAGGGATTGTTCTACACCTCTGGATGGATGGAGATTTGCGAAAAAAACCTGCCGCAAAATTCGGGAAAGGGTAGCAAATTTTTTTTATTGGCTCATCGTATTCGTCTTGTTACGTAGGCAAAATGTCTGAGACGAACCATGGGTCAAAAACGAACCGTTCTCTCGCAAATTAACTTTTAATTGGGCCTTCCGATTAAAATTTCGCCGATAGTTAAAGCAGAGGCGACGTAAACGAAGCTAGAAAATAGGGCACTGTGTCACCGAACCAGAAGAGAAGTGTGTTTATATTCTTCTTCCCGGTTGGACCCTTGAGCGAACCCGACACCGAACGCAGGTCATTGACATTTTCTACTCATTTTCTCTCTCTTCAATTATGTTGCCTCTGTTTCAACTATTGGAGCTAGCAAGGGTATCTCATGTGTTTCCTTTCGAAAGGTCGGTGTCTTGAAGACTGCCATACGGGCGAAATTTTAATCGGGAAGCCCAATTAAATGTTAATTTGCGAGAGAACGGTTCGTTTCTGACCCATGGTTCCTCTCAGACATTTTGCCTACGTAACAAGACGAATACGATGAGCCAATATAAAAAATTGCTACCCTTTCCCGAATTGTGCGGCAGGTTTTTTCGCAAATCTCCATCGATCCAGAGGTGTAGAACAACCCCTTAAAGCCATGACCATTAATTTTTTACAACTTGTACAACGGCCGCCATGTGTTGTCAAAATATACTTGACAGAACTCAGCGCCCGTAACCAACAGGTTTCCTTTCCGCGAATCTTAACAATAATATAAGTTATTTCGATGCTCGCCTCACTATCAGTTTTCCCGCGGCTGCCGACGAATAGCCAGTGATCTGTGTTTGGGTTCGACTATTTTCGCCTAATAGTGCGTGTGTAATACCTCCAAAGGCGAGATTCTGAATGAGCAAACACCTTTCTTTTTGCGAGCTACTTGGTACTTCATTTTTAGAGTCGTACCAACCTTTAGTTAACAGTCCTACGTCTGCTCTCAGCCACCAAAGTAGTTTCACCGTTACCATTGTATGTCTACTCTCAGACAGCCAAGTAAAGAATCAACACGTTTCTAGGTTATATATAATTATTATTAAGATTTTAGTAGTTCCGTTTGAAGTGCGATTACACATTTTGTTCTTAATGAAACACGACCGCAGTCGGTTGAATATCTTAACCTCTAAGTACGAAAGACCCTCAGCAAGGAAGGTAAAGCAAGGTGCCTAACTTTTCAGTGCCCGCGCGCATATGGCTGTCAAATTTTTTTTCAACAATTTCAAAAAATGCAGCGTCCGACAATTAAGATAAGGCAGCCTTTACCTTTTTTCTAAATTCCTCGTCTTTCTTAGATATCGCCTTTGTGTTCGTTGACCATCTAAACGCCGATTTTTATTAATCCTATCTGAGAGGTAAGTGTCGAAGGAATATTTAACACGTATATTTTTATTGGTCTCTTTCTGTATTAAGTATCTTGTATTAATTAAAATGACTCCCTTTACAACGATATGTATCTATGCAATTTTTCGAAGGCTACGAAGATGTCAATGATTTGCGTTCGGTGTAAGGTTTGCTCAATCGCCGTCCTGGAGAGGAAACCAAAAACACTTGCGCTTTCCTTCCTAGTTCGGTGATCCAATTCTCCATTTTCTAATTTCGTGTACATTATTAAGGATATCTTGTGTGCTTCGTTTCGAAAGATCGGAGACCTGAAAGCTTTAGTTATTCAGCTAAAATTCAAATTCGAAGACGCAGTTAAAAGGTAATTTGCGTGAAAACGGTTCGTTTCTGCCCCGTGGTTCTCCTCAGACATTTTAAATGTCTGAAAAGAAAAAAATTTGCTACCCGTTCACGAATTTCGCTATTGGTTCTTTCCGCAAATTTGCATCGATCCAAAGGGGTAGAGCAACCCCTGAAAGCAATGGGTATCAATTTTTTGCACCCTATACATAAACGATATATATTATATGTCTTCGAATATGTCATTATACTTGACCTATATTACAAATCCACAGAATGAATGATTCTAAAGTGTCTTAATGATTCTTTTAGCAGTCGCCAAGTTATAAGCCCAAATTGTCTTTTTTATCATAGCAGTTATCTGAGTGCAACTATAATTACGTACACGCATACACGTGGTTGCCTATAAAAAGTGCAATTGTGATGCAGAATTCAATCTAAAGTGTTCTTACTTGAGCGCGTATATACCAAAACACAATAGTTTCTCGGACAAAGGTAATTTTACTGCCAGATGCAAGCTACGATTAATCGGCATTCTAGTTTCTTTAAAGAACGAATAGAAGTGTAGATAAGGAGGAAAAAGTCATACCAAGTGAATGTCGTGAAAGCGTCTGAAAATACTGCCATGAAAGCGGGCATAATTGAGGCGGAACACGTAGAACTTAACGTATTTACGGTAGAAAATATTTTGCTTCAACAAATGAATACCTTGTTCTCAACCCTGGCATTTACCGTAAACACTAAGATTCATTGTCTTATTTCCTCGGCATCATTCAGGGGGAATGATTAATATTCATGCCCGAGATACACGTAAGCGCAACCAGTTATACCATTCGACACGCGAAGACGGGCCGCTTTATTATTCAAGGAGAGCCTACGCTTCCTATTGGAGTGATAAAAGCTCAATCAATAGATCACTGTCATTTCCTTGCATAGTTTTCTGAAATTCCTAGCTATTACTGATGATTCCGTTATAACCGAAACTAATATAACGGCAGAGATATTTAATAATTAACAAAAAGTATCAGTATTTTATATTAGTATTGGTGGTATTAAATTTGTTACATTTAATGCAGATGCTATGAATTTTCTTTTAAAAGGCATTCGAATAATTACACAATAAAAGGAACATGCAAATAATTATAATTACAGAATGTGTCTGTTTCTGGTGCGGTCAACTCTAACTTGGGTCATGAATGACCTCTAAATTTCACCTTATTTCGCTGGTTTTCGAGGAACATCCAGGATGTAGGAAGTTGCAATAATTGTTTACCAGGTGTACGTTATTTTAATTTATTTTGTTCACACATGTGTATGTTCGACGTGCTTGGTCAGTCTCGTCGACGGTCTAGTTGTCTCTGACCCTCGCAGGCCTGGAAAGCTCCACGCACCCTGCCCTTCCTCCCAGGTCCCATCCGTAGAGCTCGCCTTGAGAACAGCTGGTGAGCGGGGTGCGGGAACAGGCCACAACGAAGGCCAGTATTTTGTGACTATTGAAAAATAGAAATAGCAAATAATACATTTGACCCGAAGGTCAGAAGGCGCGCAAAGGAGACTTGACTGTGTCCTTTCTAAAGCACACCTTCCTGTTCACAAACGGAAAATTAAAGTTTGCTCATTCAGTTTTTTTTTGCGAATATTTCACTAAATTTCATAGCAGTTTTTAATAAATTAAAACTTTAGAGAGAAAAAATGTCAGGAATATTTAGATTAAATAAATATACATGTAAATAATATATTATATTAAGTTGTAACATATAAAATGTCCGGTTTTGGTTTATCATTGCTATAAATTCTGTTCTGATAAAAATGATTAAAATATTTAGGGATATTTTACATCTATCGTTAAGAGCAGGGTTTCTTTTGTCAGATCCGATCTTTATTTGTTTTGCATATGTAATTAACTTTACAATTTTGTACTTCGATTTACAATATGAATCAACTCGATTTTCGCGTACTTTTCTTGTACGAGTGTAAAAATGATAACAACGCATCTGCAGCTGCTCGAAATATCAACGCTGTATTTAGTAATAATGCAGTCGATGAATGTACAGTTCATTAATGGTATACAAAATTTGAAACCGGAAATGAAAATCTTGAAAGTGAACCTTGTGGAAGGTCAGAGCTGAGCATTAACGACGATCGTTTGAAGCTTGCAGTTGAAAAAAATCCTCGAACAATGGTCAGAGAACTTGCCCAAGAATTTAGCGCAAGTTCTATGACGATTTCACGCCACTTGAATTTAATCGGCAAGAAAAAAAAGTTGGATAAGTGCGTGCCACATGAATTGAACGATCGGTAGAAATTTCATCGTTACGAAATATCCAATTCTTTACTGATTCGAAACCAAAATTTTGCTTTAAATTATGAAACATTGGCTCATCCTTGTTACTCCCTGGATCTATCACCGACAGATTTTCATTTTTTTAAACGTTTAAACCATTTTCTCAATGAAACAAGATTTAGAAATCGAGCGAACATTGAAGACACAGTTCGAAAATGTATGATCACCAGAACACCTGATTTTTATCAAACGGGGATTAAAAAACTAGAATTCTGAATGATGTAGTATAGTATCACGACCGTATTATAGACTAATTGTAAGAATAAAGAACGTTAATATTTCAAATTAATTTGTCCAAGATCAAGCTTTACACAGAAAGTTCTTATTTTATACTCTTGAGTGATTCCTGGAAAGAAAAATCATTCCCTTTACTGTAGTATCAGTATTGCAGCCAGATATTGTATAGATGAAAACCTAGCAGAAGGAATGACGTTTCACCACGAAATTGGTTTTCTTAATAATGTAGCATGTTATACCTCACCAGAGGACAGGAACGTTTTCAGTTTCGTTGTGAAGTTTTGTTTCTTCATACATATCCACCCCAGTTTTGAATTTATGAATATCGATTTTCAAAGCGTATAGTTATTTAATGCAAAACCTCTTTTTCGGTCCTCTCGTTTAATCAAATCAGAAAAAATTCCAGGCTTTCTTCCTACATTTTCAAATTAATACTTTCTTGTAAAAAACATATGCAAATCGTAAAGTTAAAAAACAGCACTTCACATGCTTTTGGGAAATTAGTAGCTTTAAAGATGCACCACGTTATATGCCATCGGCCGATTGAAAGTGCGAAATTCATTCGCCAAGTTTCTTTTTCTAATCATGGACTCCGTTCAAATAACTCGAATTCGAATTTTTGAGTATGGATTTTCGTGACCCCTAGGGTTTTAATGTAAAACCTTTCAGTTAAATCTATGCATATTATCCGAAAAAGAAAATAGAAATGTCGATTCATTATTGGAAAGCTTTACAGGTTACTAATGTGAATATCGACTTAATATGTTCACAGAATTTTCGACAGTAACTTTTCCAAAGATTTGACTTATGTTATATTCAAGAAGTCAAACAGCATCACAGTTAGCATGAACTATGACAAGCAGTTATAACAGAAATTAATAGCTTCAAATATTTTAAACGAATTTATCGCTCAACGAAAAGAGTTATCGTTTGCTATACTTTTAATTCGGAAGTCCTATTTGAATCAGATTTAGTACAGATTAGAATAACTTTGAATAAATTCAAATAGCTCATGCATAGATGTTCAAATAAGGCAGAAAAGTTTACGTAAATTCGGATGTACAAATTCAAAGAATCACTACAAACATAGTCAAACCGGCAAAAACGTATCCTTAATGTATTTTTGATATCAATGTCGCGTATATTACTGCAAGATACATATAAACAATTAAAACCTTGAACAAGGAATAATATTTTGCCGCGCTATTAGCATCCTTAATACCAGAATACGTTCCACTCGACCGTAGGGAAACGAAACGTTTCCCCCGTTGATAAAAGTTTGCTACTTCGCATAAATCCACATCAGAGTTCGAATTTATGAACGTAGTATTGTCCCCTTGGACGATGAACCGAAAGAACTGTCAAAAGTACAAGACAATGCAATGTATATTAGTGCCGTATACAAGGCCAGTCAACCACAGCTTCAAACTTCATGTCACGGGCAGACTTGCTAATTATTCGCAAGCACGCGAATGAGAGAAATTCCTTTCTCTTTCTCTGCGAATCGTAGATGTACATACGACGTAGGCACGCAATGTTATACAACGCAAGGCAATTTCCATTATGCAACGCGCCTCTGTTATGCAAATAGAGGCGCGTGTCTGAGAGGACGAGCTCTTACGCGATGTTCGGTGCTCGAGTGCTCCTGAGCAGCGTGGAACTTCAGCCTCGAAAGTTGACACGTACTACCGCGATCTGCGTCTGCGCTTCCTACCTGGGTGTATGCCTCTTTTTCTTCGCCAATTTCATTACACGTCCTATGAAATTCTGATGGACGACTGCACGCTCCTGTAGGACGAATGCTTATGCAACATTTGGAACGGTATCTGTGCGTTGGCAACGAACGTGCTAGTATCAAATCTTTCTTTATGTGGTTCGTTGGCATCGCTAAGTAATCGACGTTATACTCGAAGAAAGAGACCACTTTCTTTATTGTATTCTGTAGATGACTAACAATAAGAACAGGTCGCTATGTACACTTTGTTCCACAAGAACGTGTCGATCATATTTTCTAAAAAAAATGAATTTGCTTAATTAAACGTAAAATTTCGAAATATAAATATTTTACTACGATGTATTCACTTAATACAGTCTGTATCACAAGAGCGTGGACGCGATATCTCTGTGGGAATAAAACTTTTTTATAAGAAATATCATATAAATCGAAAGTACATCTAAAAAATTGATACGCACTTCCTTAATAAAATGTCCAATCTCCACCATTAGCGATTATCATTTAACAACGTCTCGGCATGCTTTCAGCCAACTTTTCAGCATAAGAGACAGGAAGAGACTTCCATATCTCTCGAATTCGACGAACTAGTGGTTCCAATTTGAAAATAAGCTTTTCGCGGAGTTTGTACTTCATAACAGACCAAACATTTTCGATTGGATTGGCATCGGGGGACTGAGATGGCCAATCCAACACATTAATACCGTTCTGTGTTTTCCATTCCGTACAAAGACGGCTTCGATGCAAATATACCTATATTAGTAATTTTATAATATACCTTTTTAATATACCTATACCTATGCCTTTTTTAGTTAAAATTGTTTGCGCTTTTCGTAAGGCACAAGAAGACCGCTTCGAATCGTTTAGCGTACACGGCGCTCATTTCGAAATGAACTGAATTTCTCAGAGATAGAAACGATACTAAAAGAATTGGGCCTATTGCGTATTAGAGGAAACTTTGTATGTTTAGACCAGCACAATCTTTAACAAATTGCGTATCAGATTTCACAAATATCGCGTCCACGCTCTTGTGGTACAGACTGTATGTTTTCCAATCACCATCAGTATCAATTATAGCCTGACACTTTCGGCAAGATTTTCCGCCATCGTTTCAGGTATAGACTGTCATATTTGACGGACATGACGTGTCAGCTGCTTGACATTGGACACTCGATTTTGCCTTCATTTCTGTCCATACATTTTCAATGGAATTAGCATCAGGCGACTATGAAGTCCAATCAAGTTTCATGATCCCATTTTCACGTTTCCACTCCGTGCGTGCAAAGCATTGAAGTTAAATGTTCAACTAATTGAAGTAACCGCATATTAAACAAATGCGTCATCTACTAATAGAATTATTCTTCTTGAACTGACTGTTTACCATTATTTAACGTATATGCTATTTTAGAATTTTTATCATGTTTTTAGTACTTTTTCATCTTAGCTAAGTACTGTATAGTTCAATAATGAGTAATCTTTTTTAGATCAGAAAAAGTCAGAAAAAAATGTTATGGGCCAATATACACTTTGTTCCACAAGAGCGTGCCGATAATATTTTCTTTAAAAAAGAGAATTGGTTCTAATTAAACACATAAGATGGAAATATAAATATTGTACTATGATGCACTTACTTAAAACATTGTTTAATCGCTATCAGTGTCAATAATAGCCTGGTATTGTTTAAGCATGCTTCCGGACAAATTTTTCACCACTGTTTCGGGTGGAGATCGTCATATTTGGCGGATGTGACGTGTTAGCTGCTTGACATTGAACACTCGATTTTCCTTGAGATTAATCTTCATTTTTGCCCACACACTCTCCATGGGATTAGTGTCAGACAAATGAGAAAGCCAATCAAGTATCCTGATCCTATTTTCACGTTTCCACTTCGTGCACGAACAGCTTAGATTTTTCAGGCCGTTATCTTCGTGTTCTTCCTTGCTAATTTCTTCAATCTCAAGGCAGATAATAGTCCTACTACTAATTTAATTACAAAGCATCGAAGCCAAATGTTCAAGCAATTGAATTACCCACATCTTAAACAAATGCGTCATCTAATGACAAAATTGGGAACAACACGCTCTTGTTGAACTGACTGTAATTTATTATCAAACTCAGTAAGGACTTAAATAGATATTTTAATTCCTACGAAAATTGTTGCATATGCAGAAAATGTAAGTGGCATGTATATTCATCTTTTTGAAACACTAGAATTTAACAATTCTATTCTGCTTTTTTAAAATTTGCAGCGGCCCGGATAGAACCTTTAGGCGACCGGTGGTTTCCTTTTACTGGGTTATTTTATTAAATCATGATAATTTTTGTTAGATATTGTCACATGTTCCGGGATTCATTTTGTTAGATATAATAACATTAATAAATTGTATATTCGTAAAAGGGAAGGTTATCTATGTAATCATAAAGCAGTATGCCTGGGACATAAATGTATATTCTTTCTATATGTTGCTTGATTTTGATAGTATTATAACGATGCGAGAAACATTTTTAGCAACATAATGTGAACATTGTGAGGTATAGATGTTAATTAAGGGACAGGGTTCTTTACAGGCACTCTTATTTTATTTTATACATTTCATTTTTTTTTAATTCAAATTTCACGCTCCTTCTTAAAGAAAGGTCAATGTGATGCGATTCTATATTATATTAGTTGGCAGTGAAAATTTTGAAGTTTTGACATTACATTCAAACCGAATAACTATCCTATTCGGAAACGTTAGGCAAAACTAGATTTATGCTAAACTCCATGTCATATCCTGTGTGTCATCTATTGGAAAATATTAACATTAATTTAAGATACTCTATTAACTTTACACGGAACTGTAACTACCATATATCCTGATGGGATTCTATATAATCCATGCAGTGGTAGCTCTTTGTAATGCGCGATGGGCTAATACTAACGAAAGTAAACCACTTTCAAATGTTATTTGAACAATCGGATGTTTACATTTCTGTGAAAATAATGTTACTTTTGAAGATGAAACCGCCTCGGCAACTGTTGATTCTATGATCTTTGAGGATTCGAGGTTGAATATTTTATATTAATGCTCGGTAGCGATTCTGATATTTCAGAATCAATGTCTCCTATCTGCTTTGGTACTTTATATAAAACCGATCGATTCTACGAGCCATCTGAATTCGTATATACGAATTGTGTGTTGGAAACTCTAAAAAGATATCTGAAAGCTCCTTGAACAGTTAAAGTTGAGATTATCGGGAATCTAGCTTTCCATATAAATGATACAGAATCGTGGAAAAAATGAGAGGAGTGCACGTAACCCATCGTTGCAACGTCCCTCTCCCGAGTACCTTCATATGGAGATGGGGGTTGGCGCGAAACAACTGTAACAACGCTCTCTCCCCATGACTTTTTTTCTCCACGTCCTTTCCCGAGTCGAAAAGTCCAGCCTAAAAAGAAACTTCAAATCCTAGATTCTTTTGATCTCTCATTTGGCGCTTAATTATTTATACCTTTTTGAACCTCAAAATCCTCAACTAGTGTGTCTACGCGCCTCAAAGTCCTGTAAATATGATTTTTAGGAGTTATATGGACTGATCAGGTAAAATTTTTATTCCCATTTAATCTGACATTCCCTAAAAATATTTCAGAAGTTCCAAGTCTGTAGACTCATATTCTAAAAATAGGGCTTTCAGGAGCAAGTAGGAAATTATCATTTTATTCCATATAAATTCTAAATCTCCTAAACCAAATTAATTTTTAGTATATCGCGAATTTTTTTGGACCTCGATCATTCCACTCCAATTCCAATCCAATTCTAAAGCTCCTCATTATAGAATGCTGAGGATTATTTTGGGCTGTATGAAGCCTAAATTGCTCCTAAACTAGGTAAAAGTGGCAAAAAGTAACAAGTGTAGGGCGATTGTGGAATTAAAATTTGCATTCTTTTATATGTAACATATTTTTCCATATTCAGCCTAAATATCCTATAATAAGTTATTTGGTAATTTAGGAGGATTTTGGGCTGAAATTTTCGACTCGGGTTTCCCCTAAGTTCTTTACAGAAGTGATCCCATCCAACCCAGCAATAATTTTCTGAAGCCGCAATCCATTCCGCTTCAAGGCTTCAAAATCTAAAACCTTTTTTTTGGTATCTTTTGTCAGAGATTTTCAATTATACGGTTTCAAAATATTGAGTTAACGCAGTATTAAAACACGATTTTAATCATTTTGGTGAAAGATTTAATGTTTCAAACGAATATTGTTGGAAGTCTGCTTGATGAATTATTTATTGAACTTCTTACAATCCCTTGAAACTTTAAGATCATACACGACACGTCTATCTTCCTATTTTCCAATCTCGCCAACATTTCAAATTATTTTAACTTCATTGTCTTTCGCAACACTTCTTTGCAACATGCTTCTTCTACATGAAATTTATTTACTTGTTTCTTAACCGCAATATCTTTCATTTATTTATCAATAGCATTCAAGGGAACGACCATTAGCTTAAAATACTGTTATTAACCCCTTAGACTAAAATAAAACCTATAAAATTTAAAATTTCAATGAGACACGACACGATAAAATTATTTCTATAATATTAATATTACGTTAAATTATATGACATATCAGAATCACTTTCAAATTTTTATTTTAACAATTTAATTCTACATTTTTGTGGAGGCAGTCAGAAAAGAAGTCATAGGGCAAGGGGTTAACATTAGCTACCATGAAATCGTAAAATTAATTTTTCCATGCGATCAAAAAAATTCAGGTTATTGGGTTAAGTATTCTTACTTTAGCGTCAAACGATCGTTTCGCTCATCGAAGTGTAAGAGAAAAGTCTTTGGAAAGTATCCTCTTTTCCTTCTCAGCCTGAGATGAAATCAACAGGCAACGGAGAAATTAACTTGGTAAACTTTTCTAATGGGCGCATTCCAGTACGCCAGTGGTGCACATTCGGCGAAATTATTATCAATGTACACACTTCGTCGGAAACTCTGTGCAATCGAACGATCCTTAAAGTTAAATTGGCTCGCTAATTAATTTCCACGTGGATGCCCGTCCGATCGTCGATCGGTTCTCATTTCTCGCACACAGCGCAGGTCTACCTTCGTCTTTTACACTATTTTTAACTTTAGCTTTTAATCTTCGTATGCAGTTGTTTTGTGCACTGCAAAAAGCTACTGCGAGAAAATACGATGACTGCATGTTGTTTTCCTTCCATCTTTTTTTTCCAAAAACTCACGCGATGATTCTACACGAGGCAAAACACTGTTGGATTTTCTATTCGATACGATTGAATATTATTCTATGAATTTTATGAATTATTGAAATCCGCGCAATTTTGTTCCACGGTACGAAATAACTGAATTTAAGTCTTGCAAGGGATCATCCCGAAATGTAAATCACCGGTTTTTATGCAATTTTATGTTTTATTCATATTACAAATATTTTATAATATTTGATATCCATTTTTTTTATCTGCAATTGTCCATTTTGAAAGAATGAAAATCGCCTTTACATTTGGGGTTTGCGAAACCTATTTTATCAAATATCTCGATAA
This sequence comes from Cerceris rybyensis, assembly GCA_910591515.1. Lineage (NCBI taxonomy): Eukaryota > Metazoa > Arthropoda > Insecta > Hymenoptera > Crabronidae > Cerceris > Cerceris rybyensis. Next base: position 23,804,429 of record OU342790.1, read on the forward strand.
CTATTAGAGAAATGACAATTTGTACGGAATGAAAATTAGTGTCTTTCGACGGCGAATCCAACAGGATAAGCATTTTCTTAAAACATCTCTTTGTTTAAATATTGTGTAAAAAAATAACATATCTGCAGCTATTGTTTCAGTTCATTTTATTGAATATTTGTTTATAAAAACTATATAGTCAAGTCCCAAGTACGAATCAATTAGAAATTTTATATTTGCGTGGTAAAAATGTTATTGTATTTTCAATTCCCTCATTTCGCACTTGAAGTAGGATACTTGTTATGTTGTTCCTTCGTATATATGTATGTATATATGACAGTACATACATGATTGCTCTCACCAGAGCTGATTTTAAGGTCAGTCATTTACTATTGTTTTCATATATTATTTATATTGTTTATATATATTTGTATTTCAAAACTGCAATTAATTAATTACTCTAAATCATTTTTGCAATAACGGTGTTCTTGAAATTAATGTCCGAGACGCAAGTTCCTTTTACACGATGAACATTTCAAAGTAACTACAGGATTGCAGTTGAAATAGCTTATATCTTTGAATTTTGAATCTGTAAAGTAGAATTCCGCAGGATTGGTAAATTTATTAGCCATATTGTCTCTATAGCCATATCGAAACCGTATTTAAACGTTTCTGCATATCTTGGGCAGGATCTGCTGCATACTTTTATTCACCTTTTATTAGGTGTACAAATTAATTCTCGGCCTTTTTTGACTAACTTTGACATTTATTTCTAACAATGTTGATATAAATTCAATATTAAACATAATCTTCTTCATTTTCTATACGTTTTTGCCATCTCTCATTTCCGATTCCAGATCAGAAAAATGATAGTGGTTCACATCAATGAAATCATTGAGGCATTTATAGACCTGTTCAACTTACTTGAATTGAGAATCAGTTAGGTGGTTTTGGTGGGGTTTGAAATAGGTGGTTATTTGAAGGGGCTAAGTCTGGAGAATATTCGAAACTGTTGAAACCATTTTTTACAAATGCTGCAAGATATAGCGTTTCTTTTTTTTAGTTGAAACGCGAAAAGAAGTCAGTGCCTTAAATGTTGCTTATCAAACGACATTGCTTCTACACATGATTTTTCACGTTATGTCTGGAGTAGAGTCATGCGATATATATTATTTTAAAGCTAACAAATGCCGCTTTAGAATGGCTATTCAAATTTGAAAAAATTCTAATCTGAATAGTTTTTGTGGTCGATGAAATATGGGGGCCGAGAATTAATTTGTACACCTAATAACTTCTCTCCGCGTAAATTTTTACCTTTGACAGGAATTTTCCCCTTTCATCATTCCAAAGCCTGCTAGCGTAAAAATTCCCAAATTTTGATCTACATTCAACACTCTGAGAATAAAGGAAGCACGAATTTTGGCCAAAGGTTGATATCAAACAATTGCAGTGAAAGTCTATGCAATTCTGCTAGAGTCAGTCCAGAACCGTGAAATGGAGTGCTCCCTTAATAGAATTATCTTTTGCGAACATTTATTTAAACGAATAATTTTAATTGTACATATAACTGTATTGTATGTGTCACTTAATAGAATTTGAATACCAACAATTATTATCATTCGAAAGGTTTTCTGAACGTTGCAACTTTTCAATAGCCTTCTCATATAACGTAGAAATTCATCTGAATTTCATCTGCTTCTGAAACTTTCAATTCCGACGAAACAGTTTCGCTTGTTAAAGAAGCTTAATTCGCCGTTCGTTGTATATTCTCGAAGAAGAAACGTATCGATTATTTGCCTCGTATTAATTCGATTTCCTTTGTTCGTCCTAAAACATTGTTACGTATAGACCATTCAATGAACTTGACATTTCTTGTTATTGGATTAAAAGCAATAAAATGTATTGTAAATGACTCCAAGAAGGAGTAAGATTTTATTAATGAAAGTACTTTCTTTAGGTCTGACATTCTCTACTTTATGTTTTGTAACTCGCTATACAATAATCGTTACGCAATGTCATAAAGGTTTAATCATTTCGTACGTAAAGCATGTCTCTAATAAAGTTCTTCAAACACGTAACAATATTATACCCCTTCAAACTACTGATCGTTCAAGCCATTCGAAACCGTGCATTTTTTTGGAGACTATCCGGGAAAGACCGATAATTTTTGGCTTTATATGTACCACTTCTTGTATTTCTAATGATCGTGGCTTTGGGTCACCTACTTTAGGGTCGAAACTGAACCAAATACCAAATGTAATGTTTACACATTTGTAAGATACCTTTTATTTTAAGCTAGTCTTATTTCGAGGGCTGTTTTTTCTATAATGATTGATAATTGCAATTCAAGATCATTGCACACACGGTGTACAGTCGGTCTTTTTGGCTCGACAATTCATTGCACACACGGTGTGCAATTGGTCTCGAATGGGTCAATCGCTATTTATCCTTATATCCTCCCTGGAATGTGTACGTTTTCATGAAACAGCCGGAGTCAGTCTCCGGCTCGGTTTCGTCGATTGGAGCAGTTGGAATGGTTAAAAGGATCGTAGTGATCAGGGCGTGGAAAGAGACAATTGCGTCAGGGAATCTATCTAGCTGCCATCAGGCACCGCAAAGTGTAAAACGTCAGCTGCAAGCGGTGTTTTGTGCGAGTCCAGATTGCCGACACGGCCGCAATCACCCATACCGCTTGATAGTGAACCTTCTGAAACTCCAATGCGTTTTCGTGCAATGGTATTTGTATGGCCTCTGAAAGCTGATAAATGGCAAACATGATTTTACCGAGCCAATTTAAATAAACTATTAACTATTCTAGCTCTCTTTAAAAATACAGAAAATTGTAGTATTTTGCTGTACATTTTTTTTTATGGTAATGCAAAAGAGAAGGATTTCTGTTTGATATCTTGGAGAATTTTATATCCAATTATAATTCTTCAAAGGATTACACAGGTAGAAGAGATAAGAAGGATTGAAATAGATAATTACGATTACAGGTACTGCTTTTAATGTTATTTATGTTTTTGTAAATGGAAAAATGCCGACAGAAGAATTGTATATTGCAATTTTTTATGGGATACAGTTGTTTAAAATGATCTGCCGAAATTGCAATAGCGTTCAGTCAATTTATATATTCAATAATAATCTAACAAAGCAGTTTTATGTTGGATTTTTGTGTCTTTATGACCGTATATTCCGTTTTCACATTTTATTATTCTTATCACGGATGTATTGCAAGTGTTCAATAAATTATATCAATATTTGCAGAAATTTACTATGTTTTTCAAATTGTACCATCAACTATATTTTTTTACTAATTTTTGCTTACGATTAGTGTGCAAAAAGGATAAAGGAGCGCGAAAAATTGAAGCCTATTAGCCTAATAGTTGTAATTTAATATAAAGCAATTGTTCAATGATTACAGTTGCATACTCATTGTTTTCAATCTGGCTACTACTAATGAAGTTTCTAACATTAAGCATATATAGAGCGTACCACATAACTTTATCACCTCAAAAATTGCCATTTTAATATAAAATTAATAAAAATGTTTCTTAGAAAAGTTTTGCATTGTATGGAATCTAGTGAGTAACGATAATATATTCTTCCCCCAGTGAACTATGTTACTTTTGTAAGAAACAATTCTTCGGATTTCATATTATAACAGAAATTTTTAAGGTGGTAAGGTTAACAAATATAATATAGTTAATTAAAGGTTTTAGGAAAAAGTTTACTCTATTAGCACATTGAATGCCACCCGTATTTGTTTACTATCATTATTTCTACCGAAGGAGAACTTTTGTAAACAAATCATATTTTTATGAAGCACAGACATTGAAGGGACAAATAACTTTATGTTCAATAGTGCTTTGCATTTTAGTGTCAGTATTTAAATATTAAGTAAAGCAGTAAATTTGTGACTATTGTCATTTTCATAGTCATAAGAAAATTGATCGAATTTAATAATACTGGCCATCGGTCACCCCCCTTACATTCAGTGTGTTAAAAAAATGCTTTCTTATAGTATGGGACAAATTGTTCAAATATTTCGTAAAGTAGTCAAATATAAAACATAAAATATTTTACATATCGTGTCACCGTTTCCTATCTTACAATTAGTCAGCTAATCATACAATATCAAATGAGGAGTAAGATAGAACTGATTGTGAGTCTTATTTTTCATCCTTGTTAAAACAAACCTAATCAAATCTTCTATCCTGTTTTTCTACTGGAATATTATACTATATTATACTACTGAATATTATAAATTAATAAAAAATGTTATGAGTCATAAACAAACATTTCGTCGTTAATTAGAATCAGATCGCCATTTTGCAAATTCATCATCAAAGGTATCTCTAAAACTGATACAATTTCAATTTTTTTTCTGCGATTGACGTAATCCTGTGAAAGGACATCATCCAATTTTTTTGATTCCGACAACGTTCACTGAACCGTGCAATTAAATGCTTTGACAGTCCCATAAACAAGCAATGACATGGGATGTTATCGCATTACTGCATCTTGCTAGCTCATCCATCGAAGATTTTCCCTTCCATAACGGAAGCACAAGACAGACCCTCTCTTTCCACCAATTGAGGAGTCACGCATAATAATTCACACGTCCTACCATGCAGACACAAAGAGCTGAAAGGGCAGAGCTTCGGTAGTTCCGGAACCGGATGCTCTTTGACCAATCTCTCTATCCCTCTTTCTCTTCCAACATACAGATAGACAACATACACACGAGTTAGCGCGTGCGTGTTCTCTCCTTCCTCCTTGACGACTATTGTTCTCTGCACGAAAAGCAACACACAAACAATACAAATTCTGGGCGCGCTCCTAGAAAAGAAAACTATAAACTTCTACGATAAACGGAAGATACGATTGGGCGTTGAAATTAGTACTTACCGGTTTTGTTATCGCCTGAGGCAATAAATACACTTTATCCTTGGTAACGAATTAGTTTCTATCCCATTTCGTCTTTTTTTACATTTCTCCGATAACCTCAATTACGTTCTCTTTTATGTTCAATTGATGCAGAAATTGCTGTGATTGTTTATTTTTGTAAATGAAAATATTTTCTAGATGGTCAATGTAATATTTAATTAATACTGTTACAAATACTTCCCTGACACTGATATCTCTTCGGAATTTACGTATTCTCATCACTGAGTCCTTGGCACAGTAAACTGCAGTGATCAATAATTAATTACTGTTGTGACCGGTTAATAAGTTAAAAGTCCAAAAGATTTGGGACGCAAAAGTCTATTAATAGGTTACCGGCCGGTAAAGTGTTAACATAAGAATGTTGTATATCTGTTGCGTAATCAAATGACTTGGCTTCCGGGTTGGAGCCGCGTTGGAAATTGGAGTGAATCGCCCTGGAGGATTATGAATTTGGAGAGATTACCAATCTGGCTGCGAAAGCCACAAAAGTATTAATCTATTGCGTACTTTATCCACGAATATAAAAAAAAAAGACGTGCGCGGAAACCCATCCAAGGCAGCAACTCGGCTTGAGTAGCTTAACGTCGGCGATCACTTGAGTCGGCGCGGAACCACTGCGCCAGTGATCTCTACCTACTGACTATTTCTTTTCACGTCCTTTTCTTCCTAAGTACTTTATAGGAGGGCTCCTCCGCCCCGATCCCACATTAGTACGCGATCTTTGCCACATTTTTTCATTATAGTTTCAATCATTTCTGTTCGTGTATCCTAATAATTAAGGAATAAAATGAATAAATATTGAAATGTCAATGAAATGACAATAATCATCGTCGGGGATGTTTTTCTCAACGTCAAAGCATAATCTTGGAGAAACAAGCAAGTTTTCTTTTTTTTTCAAATATTCAAGTCGGGTACTCATATTTCACTGAACTCTTACAATTTCAGTGATAATAGTCCATTCATAAATTAGCTAACTAATCCTTTATTTTTAAAGCCAATATATTGCAATCCATACCATTCTCTACCGCTGCATCATTATCGTTCACCTACGGTCCCATAAGCTTAAAAGCTTCTCAATTCTCTAGAAAAATAGTTATTAACACATCACCTCCGACTATTCTCTCTTACTAAAGTTTGACATTGAAAATTAGAAAAGTTCATCATCTGTTACCATTTAATTCCTAGCACCCACGAGCTACAAAGTCCGATAAGTTATCCGTGAACCATACTGAAAAGCGGTCTTCCAAGAACAACTAACTCGTTCAACGTTACGTGTTAGCAGTAGTTAGCGTTTCCAGATTGTTCACGTATACAGTATAAAGTAAAGATTGCACAGATGGTAGAAATTGTTGGAAGAAAATGTCACGTCCATACGTTGTATTAAGAAAACACCATGGAAATTTCAAGTGCACCGCCCGTTTCCACTTCTTACAGAAGCAGGCAGTGGTAAAACCGGCAGCGAGTCCTTACCTCCAAACGCTAGTAGGGTTCCTCCTTCGTCGTCCTCGTCATAGTAGTCGTCATTAGGAGCGGCAAGGAATGGCATAAGGCCATTGTAACGTGACGTGTGTGACTGCTGTTTCACGATGACGAGCGTTCAAAGTTTCCCCCGTGACACGTGACGTAGCTATGCAACCGCGGCGCGCGTATTCATTATGACTTCGGGAGGGGTTGCGGAGGATTGGGTAGAGTGTAGAGTGGGAGGAAATTATGCCTCGTGTCTCCTTACGCCCCAATACCTCCACGGGCTGGTGCATAGTTATGTGACGCACGGAAGACTGATAGCTGTTACCGCGACATTTTACGAATTAAAGCTTTCCTCCGGTACTATCTACTTCTCAGCGATGTTCTCACCCTCGATTACCACCTTCCGGCTTTTCTTTCTTCCATGGTATCGAGTCATTCGAGTTTTTCCCAATTTCTCTCGATCTTTCCGTCTCGTCCTATCTACAAATCTATCCCCCTATCTATCCACCCATCTACTTCGTCACCCCTTCCTTTCTCTATTTTTCTTCTCGATTGTTTCCTCCTTCTACCGAATCGTTTTCTCTTCATCTTCGCTCCTGGCTGGCTCCTTTTTTCCGAGCGTGCAGGACGTTAATCACCCCAGCGAGAAGATCGATCAGCGATTAATGAGAAACGTCGACGAACCGGAGGTGGAAATTTACACGGTTCGTTCCGCCGCGGCTGTGAAAAGGGCAGGACTTCTTCTTCGCCTTCTTTGCCAACTGATCGATCCCGGATTCTTGACACCTTTCGGATCCATAGCAGGAAGTGGTAATGGACCGTTAGAAGTCGGTGTATAGAGAGGATTAGAGAGATCCAAGCAGAGTCTGTAATCCACGGTAACCTTTACCAAGGTAGTCTTTCAGTAGGCTCTTTATTAAAGCTGCTGAGAGAGTTATGGTGACGGCACTGTCGAAATGGTATTATGCCGATAAAGGTTGAATAGGGTACTCGGTTCCTGTCGGAGAGAACGTTATCGTGCACCTGGGGTTTCCTAATGTTCGTACCATTCCTTTTTGATTCCGCCTTTTTATTTTAAGCTAGATAGTTTGCTTTGTATATATTGTTGAAATGATGTATAATAAAACAACTTAAGGATCGTAAAACTAACAATTTTATTTGAACAGGCCAGGCCAATCTGACAGTTCAGAAATGATTATAAACATTCGCAACTCGTTGATAGCGCTCTAGTAATCAATAACATATAGAGGAGAGACAATTTTGTTACGGATAATAATTCGTAACAATACTTATGTTCAATTACGTCGACTTAACGAGGAATAATTAAAGTTTTTAGCAAGTTTGATAATGCATTAATAAATTTATTAAGCAACTAATGTCCATGAAGTATGTGGTTGTTGGTAATTGAATATCGTCTGATGAATTAGTGTTAGCTGAACAATATCGTATGTTTGGGATACATTAAATTTAATCAAAACTATGTGCACTATGTAATCACGCTGTTACGTTAACTAGATGCTAGTAAACTATCCGAATGTGGCTCGATCAGTGAATAATAATTTCATAGTATATCAGTTAGAGTCAGCAATCAGTTTAATAAAGACAAACAAAGTTACATTTGGACATAAAATATTCGAACTTTATACATAATTTGGCGTGAATGATTTTGAGTAGCTTGGACTGTTTTAGAAAAAAGGTTACCTGTTGACAGGACAGCTTTAATATCGATAGAAATTAACTTTCTTATTTTATTTATTAAATTTTTAATTATACTTCTAAATGGATGCTTATTATATGCAAGTACATAATTTTTATGAACTCTCAAAGAGCCACTCCAAAAGGGACGATATTTAAGTATCAAAAATTAATTTTTTAAAGTTGCTATGTCCATTCTATTGCTATTTTTGTGTGAGTAAAATTGTATCGAGCCATGATTACTTAAAGATATTATACAAATTAAATGCCGTTACATCATTGTTGAAACTCGAAATAAAGTTGAATAACCACATAACACAATTTATTAATTAAACACAACAAAATACAATATAAACGAGCCTTCAGTCATTTTGCAATTTTCTTTATAACAATAAATCAATATATAACAAAACACAAATTAACATCTGATCATTTCGAATTACACCAGAGCTGTATCCCCAACAATTATGCATAGAAATTTTCCTAAAGAAAGCTAAAGTTATTTAGCATGTACTTATATACTTTCAAAATCAAAGACTATACTGATACACAAATTCTATGACAAAACTTGACTTTAAAAAGACATTACCGCACTATGTAACTCTTGTTCATTCTCCAATATAACTATTTTAAAGGGTATAGCCGGATAAGGATGGCAAAAGTGCCCCCAAAGGTAATTAACTTTGAGGCATACCATTCGATAGGGCTCTTTGGAAAAACCCTTCCTGCAAAGTATAAACCCGGTACCCCTACCGTAGGGGTAGTTATAAGGTGAAACGTACTTTATGGTTTTTGTTCGATTTCTCCCGTTTGGCTTGATAGAAAATTCTGAAAAAAATCACACATATTATACCCAATGGTGTGCATAGTCTGAAATTTTTTCTGATTTTTTGGTTGGCAAATCGATTTTTAAAAAATTAAAAAAGTTTATAAACATTAATTTTTTATTGAAAATATGAAGTGACCACTTTTATATTTTTACAGTACCTGCATAGTACCCTAATTATAAACGTATAATTTTTTCAGATTTTTACAAGTAGTGGACGGCAGTTAAAAAAATTAAAAACCAACAATTGTTTATATTTTTTGCTAAATTATTGATGTGACCACATTTATATTTTCACAGTTTCTCAAGTTTGCTATAAACAATTGACTGTAATTTTTTCAGATTTTTTGCAACAGTGTATCATACCAAAAAAAATAAAAAACCGATGTTTTTTGGAATGCGTATTTTATGTTAGTTTGTTTATAATAATCCACAGCTATACCAATTCCTAATTATTAGAACTTATTGGAAGATTTGGAACTTGTCTCGTATCCAAATAAAATTGTAATAGATGTTTCATAAACCTGTAGCCATTCGAGTCTTACGGCTGGAACTAGCCGGTAACAGCTCTCCTCTGTAGACTTTGCCCTAAGGAGGGTAATAAGTATATATGTACATTGCCTATTACCAATTTTTAATTTTCATGCATTAAGTAAGAATTTGGAGTTTCTCTAACATTTAAATAGCAATTGACGTATTATAAACATTAAATAAATAAATAAATAAATATTTTATATTTGTAAAATATATTTACAAATGTAAAAGTATCTAATAATTCATACCTAACTCGCAATATTTTTTATATTTAAACGAGGATAATTTATGTATTTTCCTTGGTGAATGCTTAAATTCGATAATACAGTGAGAACGGTGGAGACGGAACTTATGCGCCTCACGGTCCTGAGTCCAAAAATTAGAAAAGGTAAAACTCATTCAGTAAAATTAATTTTTCAAAGGTAAAAATATTTAATAATGAAGTATATTAGTTTATTTCATGTGAAATAGTGGGTATTACGTATAATTTTCGATCATCCAAGTCTACACTTATTTGTGTATTGGTCATGAGTGAACATCGGTTTTTTATTTTTTTTGGTATGATACACTGTTGCAAAAAATCTGAAAAAATTACAGTCAATTGTTTATAGCAAACTTGAGAAACTGTGAAAATATAAATGTGGTCACATCAATAATTTAGCAAAAAATATAAACAATTGTTGGTTTTTAATTTTTTTAACTGCCGTCCACTACTTGTAAAAATCTGAAAAAATTATACGTTTATAATTAGGGTACTATGCAGGTACTGTAAAAATATAAAAGTGGTCACTTCATATTTTCAATAAAAAATTAATGTTTATAAACTTTTTTAATTTTTTAAAAATCGATTTGCCAACCAAAAAATCAGAAAAAATTTCAGACTATGCACACCATTGGGTATAATATGTGTGATTTTTTTCAGAATTTTCTATCAAGCCAAACGGGAGAAATCGAACAAAAACCATAAAGTACGTTTCACCTTATAACTACCCCTACGGTAGGGGTACCGGGTTTATACTTTGCAGGAAGGGTTTTTCCAAAGAGCCCTATCGAATGGTATGCCTCAAAGTTAATTACCTTTGGGGGCACTTTTGCCATCCTTATCCGGCTATACCCTTTGTATATTACAATAATTCCACTTCTAATCTAACAATTTTTCTTTGCAATGAAATATTTACTTACATTTGTTTTCTAATTACGTACACCCTTATTAATATTTCTCATTGCAACTACATTATACATGCAACATAAACTTCTCATAATCGTAGAGGGTCAATTTTTTGATGCCGGATGTAAGAATAGCAAAGAAAGCATTAATTTTATTTTCTTTGGTCACTCAGTCATCGAAACACTCCTTGGTGCGGTTGAGAAATCTTCCTCACTTTAATCCAGCCGTTTACGAGTTGCGAATAAGACGGTTCGGATTTCCTGCGATCCTCGATTAAAGACGAGCAGTCTAGCAACGATTCCAGATAGAAACTTACCAAAGATATCTCCTCTCTTCTTACGCCGGGGATTCTTCGAATGACTCTCTTGCTAACGATCGATCTGGAATTCACACCACTATCGAGATCTAGGTGATTTCGTCGCCTGATTCTCCTGCTTTGAATGGCTTCGTGAATGGAAGACAAAGGCCTGCATTTCCTTAGATCTGCCTTGAATGACGTTCGAAGACGTTAAGAGGAAGTTCCGTTGGATGCGTTTGCTATATACGACGTTTAATATACCAGTTCCTCAGTTGAAGAGCAACTCGTAAAATCTAATTTATAGCTAAATCGACATTGATATGCTAATTTCCTGTCAGTTTTGCACATACTGGCATGTGTGAGTGTTTGGATACGTGTAAATAACACACTGACAAGGTATCTTATCATTAATTTGATTTACTTTAACCCAATGTTCGACTTTATGAAATTTCAAATTCTAAACAATTGATCAGGAAAGTGGAATTAAATCTAGAAGAAACTACTTGGTTCTTACACCAAAATGTAACTTTTAAAATTGAAATGTAATTTATTGCTTTGGTAATATAAACCGAGTACTTTCTTATTTGCAATCATTATTTGAACTTAGTTCGAATAGTGACTGTTACAATTTCTTTTTATTATTAATATTAATTTATTAGTACTGATTAAAAGTAAAACAGAATCTACAAATTTGAATATTCCATTCGAAGAAGGGCTGTACTCTATTGAGCAAATCTTGCGAAAGTAAAAGTTAATTTTTAAATTTTTTATTAATATTTAAAATAGCATATTTCATGGCAATTAATGGTATTCTTACATCTCTGAGTGAAAATTATACGTTATTAGAATATTAGAATCATTTATTTAACACTTTGTATTAATGTCTAATAACTATGTTGAACATGCAATAACAAAGTCTTAATTTTCACTTCGCACATGTACTACAAATAGTGATGAATTTTCGCAAAGGATAGAATTTCATACGAAAGAATAACTTTTGCAATACCGGTAGGATATGATGCCATAAAGCCATACGCAAAACCTTACAAATTGTTTCATAAAAAAGCGATAACGTTAATAAGATTGAAAATACGCTCCTGAAAGAATACATTGTATAATACAAAATGTAGACAATATTTCATGAAACTAAATCGCTAACTTTTTAAGAATAATTCGCGATTGCGTGACAATTACAACAACATTCTTCCATATTCTACCTATAATATCTTCTTCTGTAAAAGAATTTCAATTTAATATCGATTCAGTCATACATTTTAATAAATATATACGCGATCTTGGTTATAATTTCATCTAACAAGAACAACGCAACTTGTAGTGTCTGATACTTTCAGCTATTACCGTCGTTGCCTTTGGGCACAGTACAAAGCAATCGCTCCTCCGTTAACTTGGCTTTAGAAACAAAGCACTGGGCGGGGTCGTGTCAGGATCTCCGAAGGTTCTTGGCAAATGTGCATACCTTTTCATTGCAGTTTCCACTTTTCTCTCTCTCCCTCTCAGGTTCTCTAACTTTATTTCCCTCTTTCTCCGTACTCAACTTCCTCCTCATCCTTTCAACGTGCAAGGATCTCTCAACGGCAGTAATCCGACGTCAGTCGTCCAGTCGAATTTCTTCGATGTCCGTACATTGCACTAGTTCCTTTTCTTCGAGAGCAACAACGTATAAATCTATTACTGTACGACGACGTTCGAGAGCATCGTAGAGGAGGATGACCATAGAAGGACAGAATGGTATATAACCGAATAAAAGCATGGAGGGAAGCAGGAGAAGTCGATTTAGGTTGGGAAAAGACGAAGAAAGAGACGGTAAACGGGTCGACGAGGTAGGTCTCGGTTTTCCATGTTGGCTGTTGTTCAAATGGTCTATCCGACAATAAAAAACGATACACGTCTTTCCCTGGAAATCCTCCGCTTCCGCGAGATTCAAACGCGTACAACCCTGTACGCGCGTGGTCTAGGTATGGGAGTGAGTCAAGAGTAAAGGGGTAGGGGTGAATAGAAAACTCGCCGACCCGCTCCCATCGTCGGAGCTTTCCACTCTCTCGCTTCGTGTATCCCCCCCCCCCCCCTTCATTCTTTTCCGGGGCCGTGTTACTGTTTCGTTCTTTCTCTGTTCGATTTTGATCCCATAATCTTCTCTCTTTCTCTTTTTTCCCGTTCTTTTCTTCTCTTCTTACTATTATTTCTTCTTCTTTCTCTTTTCTCCATACACCCCTTGTTTGATGCAGAGGGAAGAAATGTGTTTGTGTTTGGACTCCGGCCAGATAATCTGCGGCAATAAATTTCTGTGTGTACAGTGCTATGTGATTGGTTTTATCTCTCTTACCGTTGCTACCATATACCTAACCCTTTAGCCTCAATTCGTGGCGAGAGAACGATAGATGGCTGGTAGAATGGACAGGGCGCTACGGGGGCTACGTGGTCGTTGTGTCTCATGCTTGGGAAAAGTGGATAGGTGGCTACCTACCCGAGAAATCAACCCCTAATTCGTTTACCGAGTGAGAATCCACCATGGACCGGATCTCTCCTTCCATCCGTGCCGGGTGTATGCCTTGAATCGTAAGCATCCTCCTCTTTTGCCTCGAGCTCTCGCAGCCTGTTCCCAGTTAAGGACATGTCCTGTTTCTGTGCCGTTTAAGCTGAATTCTCCTTGTTATGATATCCTAACTCGACGGTTCTCTGATATTAAATTAGCTGGGTTGTAATTAAGTAATTCGATTAAATATTATGGACCAAAAGACGATAATTATTGATGAATTTGTGCCTTGAAATATAATATTTCTCTGTCCGTCTGGCTTTAAGTAGAAGACTTCAGGCATTTGATTTGACAGACATTTCTCGCGCCGAATAGCATACTGACGTGCCATGTATGTTATTTAGTTCGATATATATATATATATATATATATATATATATATATATATATATGACAAAGTTATGTTTAAGTTTCTTCATTCTGAAATACTTAACGAAGATGATAATTTTAATATTTTTACCTATGTTCTAATTTTTATTCATCTGCAAGTTAGAATATTATCCAAGAAAACACCACGTGCTCTGGCAAAATAAAAATGTTATTTTGCAATGATTGAAATTAAATCAAATTCATAGAGGAACTTCTATCACGTTAGAGCGACAATCAAAAGATGCGTACATACTTAAACAAGGACAATTAAACGGTCATGTATAGAATTAATATCAATATTAATACAGCGATGTAATTACGCCACTTCCACTTTCACCGTTTCAAAGTATAACTGGATTCCAGTTGGTGCACTCACACATACCTTCAATTCGTTTAATAAACATGCAAATTACCTAACACCGAAGAGGGCAATACCGTATTTCGGCCATAACAAATTACAACGGCCTTCCTGGGACGTTTTGTATTCCCTTCCTCTCCTCTGTCTAGACATCTTTTCTTTTATAACTTACCTACGCGAAATTACGTTAGCCTGCAGTTGAGCGTCGTGTGCAGCGTCACCCAAAATTTATAAGCTTGCACGATACTTTCTTTTGCGAAACTCAACGATGTTTTAAGTTGAATGGAAGATACGCACGTTTATAGAATACCTTTCGTCTTGGTAGATATTACGTAGCCCAGCATCGATCGTGCCACGAGACAACTGGCGCAATGATCTCATAGAGACGAACATAGTTCGAGTTCTCGTTCCAGACGGGTTCGAGGGAATCGCATTATTTACGATGTACATAAGATATAAACGTGTAACACGGCTCGCTTGGATTATTCGCATCCTCGCGGTGGACCAGCCTGCTTATCGTGGGACGTTGCTCGGTCTGCCATACTCGAAACCGCATTGAGGGTAACACGAAGGGGGATTTGGTTAAAACACCGTAATCGTTAAGCCCTTTTGGGATAGAAGCTGCTTACCGTGTTCCTGTAGAGCCGTTGTTTCATTATAGCAATCTTTATCGTCGTATATCATACGTAGGTGGCTAGTTTTTAATATCCTTAGTACGTCCTACCGTGCGGAGCTCTTAACAAGTCACAGCTTAACGAGGTTATCTGCAAGCTTCTACGTTAAATGTTATGTTGCCGTCGTATTATACACGCCACCGAGAACCAGTCTTAAATTCATAACGATAGCGCCGCGTTAATAGGCGTACACGTGCCCCGCGTGCGGTTTAATGTTTTGCCGTCGGACGTTATGATATATGACGAGTTTATTGGAATTATAAATTCCCATGGTTCATTAGTATTCCACTGCGTGGATTTCCAGTCCTAGATTATTGTATCGGGAACTTATTGCGAGTTAAGGTGTTATTTTGAGTGGTGTTAAATGTCAATCAATTGTGATATTTGTAGGAGAGATGGTGCCATTTTGTTATTGTGTACTTTCGGGGCGTAAAAACATCTGTGGTTTAACCGTTTGTGCTCCGAATTATTTTTTTAACTTTTTGTCAGATAAGCAAATATAATCTCGGAAAATTGTCTACTGTTGATTATTCGTTTTTATTTAATACTAGGAACAATTGTAGATACTGCGGTGTATTCCTGTTAAAATGCAAAATTATTGTTGATTTCGAAAAGTCGATGATTAGTATATGAAACATTAAGTGTCACAGAAAGCTGTGTCGAGTGTAGCTCGACATAGGAGTGCAAAGGGTTAAGAATGATGAGTAAGATGTAGGCCTATACTGGAGAAATAGAAAGCTAGAGTTAGTCTGTGCAATTGCTGAAGTGATGTTAGGATTCATCGCTACTTTTTCTAAATTTTTATATTGCTGTATTTTTCTTTACTATCTAGAAATACAAATTAAGAGAATATTTTTTGCAAGTTTTCAACATTTGGCTACCTCTGACGTGAATCGCAAATGTTCATGTGAAACCTTTGTATTGAATTTTTTGAAGCTCTTAGTTCAGAAGAAGGAATAGAGAATAGGAAAACGGTTCATATTTAATACGATACTCTGCCGTTTTTGTCACTGGAAAATATATTACGATATAATATAAAATATAGTATTTCAAAATGGCGCTTAATGCAGTTTAGCTTATCCATTCTCTATCCAGAAACTTAAATGTGCGGCTTCTCTAAGTAAATGCTACGGCGCATTTTGTATTACATTATGGCATTCAAATCAATCGTTTCATTCATACAAACTGTTACTCCTGTTGTTTTTTAACACGTTAAGCGCCACACCGGTCCCTAGGGACCGGGCGTTGATTTTTCGTTTATGCTGACGCTGATCAAAGAAAATGAACAATTAGTTTTTTACCTAAGCTACGTTGTCGCGCCTAACCGACCCACAATTAGTGGAGTTAAGTATAAAATAGAACATTTTATCAAAAATGAATGTAGTATGTTAAAAGAAATAAAAAAATATCTTTTCTAATAAAGGGCCTAAACGGAATGTGCTTTAAGAACGAGCGTGGCGCTTAAGGTGTTAATTATATAGTTTTTCAGTATCTTCTACAGAAATATCTTACAAATTTCTCTCCGTCTTCTCAAAAACTCAAAACTTGAGAGTACTTTTGTAACATAGACAGTCGTGATATATTCCTTTGAACTTGTTCTTTTTGTGTTGAAAAATGCCAATCAGTGTATTTAATAGCACTTCCTTTAAATTTATGTTCTTTGTTGATAAGTAATGGGATGAAGCTTACTTTCATGTCGACAATTTTATTGCATTTGTCAACGTGATCGAACATATTGCTTCATCAGTATTTATCGTTGCTAGTAAGTGTGTTTTATAAAATTATTAAGCGAAGCAATCCAGGAGATAAATGTAGTAGAATGTAGTAGTAATGTAGTTCAAATGTACTAGAATTTTTCGACATTAACCCTTTCACTGCGTAAAGCGTACATATATACTTTCACAGATCCATAAATATTTATGAAAGGCACATGTATACCCTCTCACAGATATATCAATATCAACTAAAGGTGCTTCGACAGATATTTCTAGTTGTGTTGCAGTAAGAATGACGCATACCAGCTAGTTTTAACGATTGTCACATAAATATCGCGTCGATCAAAGGATTAAATCAAAAGCGCAAACGCGCCACTTGATGCTCAAACGAATATTTGTTAGCTTTTCTAAGTTTATGGTAATTCCCAAACATCTCACAACGTTATCGAATTTAATCACATTCGATTTGGAAAACTATATTCAAGGTAACTTAAAGCAACTGGCATACCGTACCACATATTATTAAGTTCACTTCAATTGTATCATTCGCGCAAGTTGCACAACAGGTTGAAAAGGAGGCAGAAGTACTTGTACTAGATTTTTCCGTCACGTTCTACGCTACGGAAACGTCTTTTTCTACTTTTCGTTTTCCCGCGAACGAATGTCTCTATATCCACCATGGAGTAAAGAAATGGTGTCGGTAAAATGCAGGGATGTTGCGCGTACTTTCCACCGAAATGTATAGATAACAACACTTACGGCGGATCTATCTATGAAACTCCACCGTTTTAGGCAAAGTGTATTCAAAGTACCCGACCGGGGAACTCCCCCAATTCCTATCTCGTTCGTTGTATGTCACGATCCGTAGAAGCTGGCGGATGTTGGTAGAGCCGGAAACGTTCCTGCACGGTCGTCGAACGGAGTTACACGATGGAGCCAAGGAAAATTGATGCCCCAGACCGACTCGACGTCAGGATCCTGAAGGGAATGGTTGCACTGGTGCACTTGGATCTTCCCTACCACAGCATCTTGCTTCTCCGATCCTCCACCACTCTTTTATTCTGCTCTCCCATTCTTTCTCTTCATCTTACTCTTTTATCGTAGCATCGTTTTCTCGGCTCCATCGTATGGGCCTTAAACTGCAATTGTACCGCATACACCTACATACGTACATTCATGTAGATATGTACATACGGTGAACAGAGTGGATAGGTCGCGCAGACGGGCACTTGGAAAGCTTGGCCACCATCCAGTCTTGGCCGTAGCGTTACGTTTCTATCTTGAATCGCACGAAGAAGGAAGAATGAGCAACAGACGTGTGTCTGTGACTTACATGCAGAACGAACACCCAATGGAATGCCATTAATCTGTACATAGCTTTCAAACTGTCTCTATTTCTATAGTTTACAATTGTCGCTTTGATTTATATGTCTGCTATCGAAGATGATGTAAAAAGTAATTCTCTCGCAGAGGATATACAGGACACTCTTTGTAGCCGTTCCGAATTTTCATGCGGTACAATGTTCTTTTTATTTTTAATTACAAAACCATTTCCAGTAGTACCTCTAGATCACGTTTGAATTACAACAGTATGTCTGCATTACAATTTATCTTACTTTGTATCCCGACGAGGTAGCATTTAACATATTAAGCTATTCCTTTTTATTTTCACATTTAGTTAATCCGATTAGCAGGAGGGCTTTGTATTTCTTCAAAATTACACGCCCCTCTTTCTTCGTTACCGCGCGAAAGCCGAGCACAATGGAATTTACGTGCAATTTCGAAAGCTCTACTTCTGGCGCTCGAAAGACCGTTAAAAGTTAAGTGCACGGTGGGTGAACGCCTTACGGGACTAATTTCCGTGATCACGGAAGAAAAACGTTCAAAGGATATGGAACAAATGGCTCGATCGACCACCTAATTCAAAAGCTCGGCTTTGGCCATACCCGCGTCTCGTTATACGCGAACGGCCATAAAACACGTGTCGGACGGATACTTACGGTCCTGTGCGCCTTTAGCTGGATCCTCGTGTTCCCTGAGTCCTTTGGAAAAATAGTCGACATCTGGAAAAACGCGCGTGCCCCACGGAAAAACCGCCTTTTCGCGTTCTCTGCGTCTTTGCTCCTCTCCATTATTATTTTACCGTTCGACAGCCAGTATCGACGTACACGTACGATGTACGTGAGAGAAACCCTTTTACGTTCCCTGTGCTTTCACGATGCTTTTACTCGATTTAACCTCTCTTCGGCCACCTCCTCCCTTCCACCCTCAATCGTGCCTTCTCTTTCGTCGGCCAGCAGTTTTCTTGCTGCAATAATGGCCAAGGACAAATCATTTCACTCTACTGCCATTATCGTCGATGCCGTTGTCGGCATTGCCGATATCACTGTCTACAAGACGGGAACTTTTCGGCCGTCAGTAAAGAGGCTTTACTTCC
The DNA here is from genome assembly GCA_910591515.1 of Cerceris rybyensis. Lineage (NCBI taxonomy): Eukaryota > Metazoa > Arthropoda > Insecta > Hymenoptera > Crabronidae > Cerceris > Cerceris rybyensis. The sequence goes on from OU342790.1 coordinate 23,823,453, forward strand.
TGATTGAACAAGTTCCAAATCGATCTGACCCAGGAAATTCCTGGTGCAACTAGGCCGACTTCAATTTCAAGCGTATATTCACTTGTTGCCGGATTACTGTCTCTACCTTCGCGATCTGACGGTACATGTCGATCAAAATTGTAGGCAACTCTTGTTTCGCTTTTTCTTATTATTCTCTGTGTCCCTTTTTTTAAAAGGAAACTTCGATTGTTTCAGAAGAGACGTTGTAACGTATTTTTGATGTCTTGGGGATTAAAGTTTTAACACGAGATTTACGGAGTGACTCAATTTATCTCATTAAAAATTTAATCACTATATGTATAAAAAACTTCAATATTATTTTTTAAAAAGATATGTTGGTTTTTAGTTACCTTATAAAATATATGTAAATGTTGATTCCTCTCCCCCGCAAACCCCTGCATTTCGCATTATCGAATGTGGTACACCTATTTTTACGGTTGTGAGTGATTTTAACTCATAAAATGATTTAATCGCATAACACTATTGTTTTCGTTACTCCGCTACATTATCTTTGTTACCTACCCACTTCTGTCATCATTTCGATTTCAGTGAAAATGTATATCAAAAACAGAGTTTCTATATTAAAAAATGTTTTCAATGAATTTTTTAATAATAAATCTTTTACTTAAATTGATTTGGAGCTATTTTCTTCGCAAAAATCATTCCAATTTTCTTGTATGCGTCAAATTGGCTCACTTCAGTAAAAATAGGTACATACATAATCAACATCCGTAAATTTAGTGTTAATATTATTATGAGAATTTTATAAATCCCGTGAGAATTAATACAAATGACAGATGAAAAACGAACGGGAACGGCACGCAGACGAGACGAAGTAGACAGAAAGTTAACAAACGCCACAGTATGCGGACGTGTAGAGGGAATAAGGACTTAGAGAGGAATAGACGATTAGATGGTTAGATGAATACTTACAATTAGATGTTTAGACTACTAGAAGAATAAACGAGTAGGCGAACTAACGAATAGGCGTGACTAAATGGACGATACAATATATTTGTACTTTAGAATAGTAAGTGTGTGTGTGTTTGGAGTACGTTCAGTTTATTCCCATTTAAGTATTTTGTTCCACTTGTATGTATATATAACAAACGTATTTTTGTAGTAAACATCGTACATTGTTAACCCATTTGCACCGCAAACGTATATATGCGTGCACTTTTTCTAGTCTGGAACTTTTTCTATCGTGGAAACGTATTTATGCTTTCGCATTGTAAGTGAATAGCGGTATATACGTAGAACCTAAATTATTTATATGATATTCGTCGATTACAGTGCAATATCACTTTTTAAGATAAATTTTTAATGTGCCATATGACACAAATGGGTTAATACAGTGCGAGGGTAGAATTTGTTGCTGATGAGTGGATTTCTAGTAAATTAAATTTCGCTCAACCATAACTACAATGTAGAGGTACAAAGAATCTAATAACGGTGATAATGGTTTTTCATGGTTCTTATGAAAATTACTTGTAATCCTTTACGCCAGTTAGAGTAGTCAAAGGGATAGCTTAATTAGCATTGCTGCACTGCGTGTATGGAACGGAATACGAATATAATGCAGGTAGAATAGGTGTATCATAAAGTAGTATATTATTTTAATTCCATCTTATTGCAGTCATATTTCCGCAAGGATCGCTTCAGGCCGTTTTCTTGAGGACTCTTTTTCGATTGAGTCTTTGTAGGGCACAGTTATTGTCAATGGAAATGAGAAACTTTTGTTCAAAAACGTATTACATATTCGTTATAACCAGGCTGGTATTTTTATAAAAAGTTGCCAGTAAATGAAGTTTTTATATTGCGTCTCTGTCACTGAAAATTAATACGGTCTTAATCCTCTCCGATTTAAATTATCTTTCCAATTTTTGACAATAAAGTGCGATTACTTTCGTGATATTCTCTGCCATTCAATATTCATTTTTGTCCGATTACAGCAATACGTATAAGTACTGAGAATAATCTGTCATAGATATCAGAGTTAATAATTTTTAAAAAAGTGAGTAATATTTCATGATTAAATATCCCATTACCTCTGCTTGTCAGACAGATTGTCGAAGAGATTCCATAACATTTGGATCACAGCTGATGTATTAAATATTGTAAAAATGAGAATATTTTTGCCATTAATACCTCAATGACAATTTCAATAGCACTGATGATTTATGTTTTTTTTTCGCAAGAAGCAGCATTGTTATTTTTATTAGAATTTTGTTATCGATATTAAATCGAAATAACGTGCACCGGTCGTCGATTACGTTCAAAGTTCAAATTTACACGGGTAATAAAATCTCGTTTATAGAACGAATGAACGAATAAGCGTCGTATGGCAGCGAGTAGTGAAAGAGTATAGGAGGGTGAGGAAGCAGTATAAGGATGGAACGGGTGCCGGGTGAAATGACTTACCGGGAAATATAAGTTCCAAGAAACTTGCCGTACGATCGTCGACTGAAGTTTTCGGATTAAAATAAATAGCTTAAAAAGATGCATTATAAAGTACCCTGGTAAATCTCAGTGAAATTATCTCCAAAATGAAACGGATTATTCGCATAGGCAATTCTACACTTGGAAACGAATGGAATTAGCGCTGAATGAATTTTGTTTCTTTTTCCAATGAAGTCTATTTCACAAACAGTGTGCTGTTTTTGTGTTTTCATTTATTAACACGTTAAGCGCCACACCGATCCCTAGTGACCGGTCGTTGATTTTTCGTTCATGTTGATGCTGATCAATGAAAATCAACAATTTGTTTTTTACTTAGGCTACTTAACCCTTTTAGTGCCGACCGAAAAAATTGATTGAATTAATAACAAATGTAGTTGCGAATAAAAAGAATGTTCATTTGGCAATAGTGCCATATAGAATACGCAATATGGAGCATAAATTGTGTATTTACAATTATATGTCATAAAATTACTGATATCGTATTGGAAACTGAATATTATCCCTTCGATGTCCAGTGTTAGCAACTTTGCTAACGACGATATATCGTCGTCCGGCACTAAAAGGGTTAAAATCAAAATTCTGATTTATCCGTATTTTTGTCAAGGACATATAGTTTCTATAAACAAAAAGTCAAGAAAATTCATCAGCATTAAAGGGGAAATACTAACACAAAAATTCGAATTTTTCGTATATTGTTTAAACAAATTGAGATATTGCAAAATAATTTTTACCATTGCGTTGATTGTTAATAGACGCAAATTTCGTCAATTTACGCAAATGCTCTATCTCTCATAGTTTCCGGGATAATCGGCGAAATATACTTTAGGGTCCTCACTTTGGGGGTGGTTTTCACCCCTTAAACGGCGACGATTGCCGATAAAAAAAATACGTGTCGAATATTTTAAGAAGGACTACATCACACTCAATTTTCATCAAAATCGGTGATTGACAGTTCGATATGTTCCCTTGTCAGTCGCGCCATACCAATCCATAATTAATGATTTTAAGTAAGAAATAGAACACTTTATCAAAAATTAATGTAGTTTATTAGTACAAGTAGAAAAATACTTCTCCTAAAAAAAGGTCAAAAGAGTAGTGTTGGTCTCTAGGAACGGGCGCTGAACGTGTTAAGCAACAATATTTGTGTAAATATCAAAAGTAAGCAATGTTTAAATGGCTAAAACTATAACAACTTGTCTGTATGTTTTAACTCTGCTGTCCTTTTCACGTTTGTATAACCTGAAACGAAGATTATGTTTTAACAAACACTTTTGATCTTTTCTTTTTCATGTTCAATGTATCGAAAGGTAATGATTCTCCCTTTGCAAATTTGACAGTTTCTAAAATTTCAACCTTTGTCCATCAGGCCATAAAGAACCGGAAGTACACGAAAGTAAAGTATAAAGGAGGAGAACAGCAAAGTTAAGATTGCTTGCGTTTACTTCGTTTAACTGCGTTATAAATGACGAATTGTATTTAACGTTAACACTAAATCTACCAATCTATCAAGTAAATATTTCATTTCTATCGTCTGTATCCTAAATTACTTAGTTGATGATCTTTTTACTTTTTGTTCTCTCTTTTCCCAATGTACTTAACCCCTTGACCTACAATGACGTGTAACACCCATAAAACGGAAAATGTAATAGATAATTCTTAAGTTTTCCGAAAACTATGAAACTGAAAATATCAGTGAATCAGGAGACGTTGAAATTAGTTCCATATTATTAATATTGTGTTAAGTTACACAATATATCGGAAATCAGTGATAAATTATTGTCCCAACAATTAATTCTGAGTGATTGCGCTTTCTGTGACAAAAGAAATTGTAGGACAAGGAGTCAATCATTAAATATAATAGATGTACCGTCGGTACTTTTAGTGTTAAAGGAATTTTTTCGATTCGATTCTCACTTATAGATTTTGTTTATTTGTCTAATGGCTTGGTTTCGGGGGGTGCATAAACGGCAATAGGGCTAATTCCGCTGCCACCGCGAGGATAACTGTCCATTGCACATATTCAAAGCCTTTTATATATTTTAATAGGCCCTTAGCTGGGATCGTTTTGCACATTAACCAGTCTATTACCTCGGTAGCAGTGATTTTAAAAAGGGCAAAAAAGCTCGAAGAATTTTGCAATTAGGTTGGTGCGTATGAAATGTCGGATTTTTAAGTGAATATATAAAACTGCATATCTTTTTTAAAAGCTGTTTATTGCATGAAAATATGATTCATTTGCTTCAATACACTTTTTCCAATGAGATTTTAATGCATAGATACCTATTTTAAAGAAATCTTGATCTTTAAAAGCAATAAACTCTGATATGGAATTTTTTACTGTCTTCATTTTCATACTATTTAGCCTATAAAAACTGTTTTAAATGTTTAAAAAAAATGGAGGTCAATTCACGAAAGATCCGGTTAATAAGCTGGGTGTTGCAAAATTTCATATTTTAATTCATTTAATTTTGAAATCGCTTTGAACGACGTATGCGGCCGAGCATTGGCGTGGAGAAATATTGGGCCATTCCGATTAGCAAGCAATGGGCGTATAATTTTCAATTTTTCATGCATTTAACCCTTTCGGTAGGGACGCCGGATATATGCGGCATTCATCTGATGACCTGTGTGACCGAGCGACGGATATATCCGGCATCCATCAGGTGATCTGTGTGGCCGAGCGCCGGATATATCCGGCGCTTGTACCGAAAAGGTTAATATTGAAACTTTAAACGCTACTTGTTAGAAGGAACATTGGTTTATCAAACCCTTGGTCTAATATTTCTCTTGTGAGCGGATATGTAATAAATTTGAATTAACTGCTGAAATATAAAATTATCACTGAGTTCTCTCATACTGTGTAACTTAACGTAATATCAATGATATAAAAGTAATTTGAACGTTTCCTGATCCATTGATATTTTCAATATAATTGTGTCTAGAATATCTCAAAATTATCTATTTCACTATCACGTCACGAGTATTACACGTTATTGTAGAGCAAGGGGTTAAGCACAGTTCTTATTTAACCGTTAGGAAAATCTGTATACAAAAAAGGATTTATTACGTGCTATATGCGCATTTTCGGCCCGGCACCTCGTACAGCGAGAGTGTGACGGCGGAAAGAGCGCTCGTACCGAAAGGGTTAATCAATGTACTGTGACAGTACTTTTCGGCTGTAATTGTCTCCCCAATTTGAAGGAATGAGTAGCGAATTACTCCACTCACATTCCATTAAACTGTTGTTAAAATTTTCTGTGGATGAAGTGATGGTCTTGGAGTATGAGCACGAGCCTCATTCCTACCGAGCCACCGAGAAAATCTTTTCCTATTGTCGAAAAGAACCCACTTTTCATCATAAGTAATAATGCGATCCAAAAGTGGCAGATTTTGCAGCATTATTAACAAGTTTATACTCATGTAAAAAATTACACGAATATCGATTAAATTCATGTCGGTACAAAATTCAAAACATCTACCAAAAGGGAACACTTTTGATAAAATCTTTGCTGAAAGGTAGCTTTGGCAATGGACAATATAACTATAAACGTGGTTATATCAAAAGCAAAAGCACAATGAAAACACGGAGACAAACGTTTACATGTATAGAAAATCCGACATTTCATATGCACCAACCTAATAAATCCTATCAAAAATAAAGAAACTTTGTAATAAGTCTTCTGCGGCCAGATCAACATTTCGTTGAATTCACTTTTCGGAATTCTAAATTCATTCCAGCAAAGCATCCATATTTTCAATAGTACCGTTCATAGTCTCCCACCTGTTGTTTTCAAAAGTTCGCAATTTCGTCTAAAAAGGTGAATTCGCATCAACCGTATGATCTTCGCTATCAAATTACATGCTCAAGCTGGGATTTTCGCTGGCAAGAAAGAGGAACTCGTTTGTCGGACGCAAGTTCGTAAGGAAGGAATAGCTCGTTTCGACGAGGTGTTAAGGGAACGTGGATCGGAGGTAGGGAAAAGGTAAAGGGGTAGACGGCAATGAGAGGGTCGCGGGGTGGTGGACGAGCAAAGGAGTGCGCGCGCTCGATTAATCTCGCAATCTGGATGGAGTGGCTATGATAGACTCCCATGAATAACTCATGAGCAGCAGGTACCTGCTTCCCATAGGGACATTCGCGTATAATTCAGCCACTTCATTTGTCCTCATTACTATGCCCGATCGTTACATAGAGCACGATTTACGAGGCTTCGGCTGGTCGCACCTTCTATCTCTCCTTTTCCTTCGTCAGGACCGCTCGAGACTGTATACAAGGTACCTGTACGGTGTACGTTTCTAAACAGAACGATGGAATGTGTACTTTCATTCACCCTCTTTCAAGCTACCGGATAAAAGCACGGTCCGGCTTATGGTAAACTGCGAGAAGAAACGGAATCGTCGAATGGCCTGTAATCTAAAGTACAATGAGCGTACGGGTTAATACGTAGCGTTACTACCTTCGCATGTCGTTGGAAATACGGCAATAGTGGTATGCTCTCTATGCGTACACTTACGTTTAATTTCTCGATGTTATTCTACCGAGCATGAAAGCGAATTCAGGAATTTATAAATTCAACAACTTTTTCTGCGAAACGCATGAAGAGCTTTGACGAGTGGTACACCGATAACGGAGCGAATAGTTCTCTGGGGAGGTATAAAGAAATTTTGCGAGGCCATTCTGCATGGAGAAACGGTGGGGATCGATGGATTCCCGATAAATGGATATCAAACTAGAAATATGTGTCGGAGGGAAACCTGGAAATGAATTTCACGGCGGTGAGAAAACGTATTGGAGACATTGTATCTTTCGTCGCGGGAATGAATGTAGACCCCTCTCCCTCCATCCTCGATCTTTTCTTCTTTTTCTTTCTCCGGCTGAGAGTACCGAGGTAACTTCAGGAAATTACTACTTCGGAGCTACTTTCTCATTAAACGCAATGAGATTTTAAACTTTATAATTTCTTTACGCCGGTCCAAACTTTTTTACCTTGTTTGTGATCTCTCGTTGCTTTTCGATATATTCCGGGTTATAAGTGGCTGTGCTGAATACAACGGTAGTATTTGTTGCAATTTCATCAGAGAAGAAGATATAGCTTGAAAATCGAGAGAAAGAAAAGGCCGGACAGTGCACAGACTATTTCCTGTAACTTTTACGTTCCTGTTGTGCTTAGACTTTGCAGTTGTAGAGAGAAACGATGAGGTCCTTATTACAGATTGAGTCGGCTCGATACAAGGATTACGAAAATCAAACAAAATACATGATATTTTGATGCGTATTTATCAGAGATGTGGAAATGTGTCGGTTGCAGTAGCCAGATATTTATTTACAGTTTTCAATTTCAAAAAAAGTTATTAATGGTGAGAAATTATTTGAACCTGATATCTATGGTACGTATTGAGTATTGAATGATTGAAAGCTCTCAGTTATCGCAAAAAATGTATAGAAACTTTTGAGGATTAACTTCGATGAAAACTAAATTTAGAGGATAATATTGAGTGTTTCAGTATTTGCACCTGTTTTTTTCCAGATTAGAGTGTCTTTCATTATGATTTCTTCTTTTAATCATTCTGACGAATCAGTCATAAAACGCGATTGTAAGAAAATCATATTGTGACGTATCGGGATTACATTTTGCCTAAATTTAAAAATAAATTAGAAGAAATAGCCGTTTCTATCGATGAAACTGCTGATGTTACAATGACATAGTGTAGGTTTCTATATCATTAACCCATTCACTGCCAACTAGGAGATATCTCGTGGTCGCACTATAAGTTGGAATTAAGAAGTTAGCAATAATGGCCGAGTGTGTACAGTAATTTTAGAACAAAAATGCTCTTCGTACCTTTATGAATGTCGATATTATATTTTTGATTCATTAAACATAATGGTATATATGGTAACCATAAATGGTACACGCAGACATATTTATTTAATGCGCTGAAAATATATGTTTTATCACAAATTTAATTATGTAAACTATATTTTCATTAAAAGAATGAGGTATTGTACGAAATGCAATCTAGAACCAAACATGTACATTAGTTTAATTGTTATATATGCAATAATTATTAGAGTTTGTTGCAATTATAGAAGATAAATTGTTGTTTTCACTCTCACAGTAACTATTATTGACAGAGATATATGTTGTTGAGTATTGCACAATATCCAAGCGTTTATAACTAATGTATTTGGGAGAAGCTCAAATGCTACTTATTTATTTATACATACTGCTATTTGTACTAACCGAAAATTTTACAACTGGTTGACTTTTACTATCGCATTGATCGCAGCGCCACGTATACCATAAGTGTCCATAAATGGTATTTACACGATATGATAAACACTCCAAACAAGGTAAATACTTATCGATTAATGATGTACTGAAATATTGTGTGATAATATACTAATCTTTAGTTAAATCAGCAAATGGCCTGTACGACAAGTTGAGCAAAAACGGCTTGCAGGGAACGTGTTAATGTTCCAAAGTATTTCTGTCATTTTCTCTATTTTTAACGCACAAGGTAATATTTGCTTACTTTTTTGGCAGTCAATGGGTTAAATAAGTGCTGAAAATGTAAGTTGTACCATACTTTTATCTTTTTAAAGTTTAACTTTCAGATTTTGGTTTTAAAGTGCAAAAGTATATACCAACCGTGCATTCGACTGTAAGTAGTATACATCAGCGCTAGGCCGGACATGTGTATTACAAGAGATTCAGGGCATACTTATGATTGTCTGACAGCTACATCCTATCTTCATACCACACCAGATAAAAATTCTCTGATTTGTTGCACCGAATTAGATATTTAAGATATTGATCGATACGAGATATCGGAGTTATTTTTCATTCATAAATATTTGATGAAAATAATGTTACAAAATTCTATTATACTAAGTCAATGCTTCCTCAGTAATGCAAAAAAGCCTTTAATGTTAATTTTAAACGTCTTAATGAGAAAGATTACTAATATATTTTATTAAATACAATTTAATGCTAGACTACCTTTTCCTCTATTAAATCTATACAGTTATTCAAAATAGCAAATTCTTCAGATACTGTACAGTTAAATATGGAGATGAAAGTATAATACTAGTAATAATAATAATTCCCTCTCAAAAGTAGCTGAACAAAGTTTTTGCACAAGAAATTATTAAAGGGGCAACGAGTCCTTACAACGGCTCTGCGGTTGAATGCAATTTAACTTGTGCATTTTATTCGCGAACTTTGCTTCAAAGAGTGCCGATATTATGCGGTCAGTATGGGATACAATGAAAAGCTATGCCAGGAAAATGTTACTATCGCTATTGCAATTACAGCAGGGCGGCACCATCCGCATGAATGTCTCGTTTAGAATGACCACGAATAGAATCGTGAATGAACACAAGCAAATTGTGCCATTTTTATAGCAAGGAGCACAGTTCCATTTATCATACAGAAAATGTTCACTCAACTAATGGAGGTTTATGTTGAATCCTATACACATTCATATTTTTACATAACAGTTTCGTTAATCGTTCATTAATTGAGAATTTTCGATCGCGGGTCGACATCGTTTAACTGTTTCGTTTAGAATGTTCCAGGGTACAACACATGAAAGAGTTATTACTTTTGCTTTTGGAAAAATTGAAACGAGGTTTGGTTTTTCATCGAACCGTTTGCAAATCTATTTGGGGGGACGTGTATTGAAATATACTATATCCCCGCTGCAGAATCAAAATAGTTTTCGGTAGACTGAAAACGATAGAAATCAATGTAGTTCTCTTACTTCTCTTGCGCCGGTGCATCATATTCAAATTCTTCTAGTCGATTTGTTCGTTCGCGGTTTTATTTCCTAGATAAAAGTATTTTATACTGTGAAAAATAGTAATTATTCGTCATCGTTCGAAGTAAAGAAATTTTAGAAGTATATTGTAAAGTTCATTTAAAATTTTCCATTCTTCCTGAAGTATGTCGACAAATTATCCAGTTATCGGTTTCCAATAATAGTGTAATATAATCATAATTATGTATGTTAGTCGTTAGTTGGAAATAAAATCACTCTATAACGGTAATATTGTTGATACAATGCATCCGTATATTTCGAAGAATTTACTTTTTAATAATCCAGCAATAGATATGAAACATTAATTTGGCGTGCGTCACACAATTTAAAATGTTCCATAGGAAGAATTTTCCATCTTCAAATATAAATATTTGATGTTAAAAAGAGGATAATCATTTACGAACATGGTTGTAATTTTCGAAACAGATAAGCGAAATGTTGAATGGTGTTCTAGAAGCAGAAACACTATGTTTCTGAGTTATAAATAGCCTTTACTACTAACACAATTTAAGCAGAATGTTTTCCAAGTTCAGGTGTACATGTATGTGGGACTTTGGTACTATTTGCTAGAATTTTATTATAAAAATGACAATGGAGTAATAAAACGGTTGATTTTCACAATTTTCACACGATTTTTCTCACAATTCTCTTACAATTGTCCTTGTCACTCTCCCCGCTCTTTACATATTGTTTTCTTTATGTTGCCCGATTTTCGCTCTCGTCTTTTAAGAAAATCGGCGATTGCGCCGCTACCGCGATGCAAATGGTCGTTATATTGAACCATTCCTGTAAATAAACGCTAATGTAAGTACGAATTTTAGAATTACTTAAATTGAAATATCTACTAAACTATTAGCTTTTCGAGATACATAAGTCAGTACTTTTTTTATAAAGAATGTCTAGCTGCATCGCTTGATCCATAAAAAAGTACCTTATTCTATTTAAAAAAACAAAGTTGACCTTCATATATCCTTGAAGCGTCCACCTACGGAAAAACTAATGACACCAGATTATGCCCCACTTGATACCATTTAAGTTTCCTATGAAACATTTTTCGCACCATACCGCAATACCGCAGTTATCAAGATGTCAAAATCGGCTGAGACACCCTGTACATATATATATATATATATATATATATATATATATATAGTGAACTGTATTTTATCTGTTGATAATGATAGATCGTTAATCATTAACTCTATCACTAGTATCAAATCATCAAGTTAAACTCCTCAACAATTAGTTATTTCTAAGGTACGCCTACAATTAGTAACAGGAGTGCTCACACTTTTTTCTACTTATCTGTTGAACTTCGCAGCTAAAGAAAATCATATGCAACACTTCAATTGTATAATGATGCTTGAAACACAACACTATTTTTAAAACTTACATAATTAACTAATTTTCAGAAGAGAAAGAATATTTTTGACAACGCTAGTTACGAGTTTTTGTAGTCCACGTTAAACTATCAAGTTTTAATTTTTAATATTTCCCTTTGTTTTTTTAAGTTCAAGAAGAGATATACAGTAATGGGAGCTGCTGGGAATAAATTACTGTACAATTTAGAATATATGTATGTAGGAAGCGTTATGTGCAGAGAAGTATTTCTTTAATTTGATTTTAGATTATACTATCCCACAAAATTTCATGGAGATCAATACATTCCAGTTTCCTAGGCTCATTTGTTAGGTGTAATTGAAGAGGCGAGCACAGTTCATCTATATACGTACCTGCAAAAATAGATGGCTATTTTGAAGAATGCACGTGAGTTCAGTTGTATCTTCATCGTCTTCCTGTTTACACGCACCGTCTTTGTAAAGCTGTTCTCTTTAGCGAAAAGGTTAATTGTATTACGCATATAATTACAACAGCGCTTAATAACAACAAAGCAAGTACCATTTAAGGACGACAAAGTCATTGTATCCACACAGCATTCAATAACCTTTGGGGAATGAATTTGCATGTGGTAATGTTATCACTTAGGCACGCGAGTGTAGAAGCATGTTGAAAAACGGCGTACTGGGAATATCTTAAATTATCACCCACGAGACCAACTTTCAGCGCTGATTTTCGGGCATTTATTATTCGAGCTTAAAGGATCGACAACGCCCGAAGGTATAACGGAGAATTCCGTCTGAGTATCGATGATCGATTACCCTGTGTCCCGAGGCCGCAGGATGTGCGGAGAGAGAGAGAGAGAGAAGGAGAGGGAGAAAGGGTGCAGAATGATCGAGAGAAATGGAGAACAAGAGAGAGATAGAGAGAGAAGGAGTTGTACGTGTATGCAGGTGTATATGCGGTACCTGTGGGAGACTAACACCATTAGCGATCACTCTTCGCCGCAACAGCTTGCAACAGATGATCCTAGGCGCTCTTCTAGATTAGCAAACAAGGAGCCGGTACCGCCACCACTTATCTCTCCGTAAGTGCACCATCTATTCGTCCGCCGGTCTACCGTGACTCGCTCGATTTTCGCTCCGGAGCTAAATTAAAGGCGCTTGAGAGGAAAGAAAGCAAGATGCAATCCTTCGTTTTTCCGCGGGTAGTTAAGAAACGGACACCGACCATTTTCTTTCCGTCACCTTTGCCCTTTTCTTTTACACGCGCCGTTACTTCCTCACGGTTCCGGCTTTTCTTACTATACCGGATTTTCACGTTCCTATTTGGGTGCTCAATCAGGGAAAGAATATAAAATGGGGCGTTTTCTTAATGAAATATTTCACATATTTTAAGGGGAATTTAGTATTGGTCTTGTAATCGGGAGATGACGTTTTAGGTATAATAATGCGATGACGTAATAATGTGCAGTAGCTGTGCAATTTTGCGAAATATTGTAGAAATAATTAAATTGAATGAAAAGTTATTGTGAATAAAAGAAACAATCAAAAAATTTTAGTTTTTTTAAAAAAAGAATTTTAATTTCAAAGTACAAAATATAAACTTTACAACGTTACGCAATTGTTATACCAATAAACGTATCTTTCTATTCAAGGTAAAAATATTACAAATCCAATGAAACTTTAATCATATAAAATGAACGCTTACAAAAAAGAGAATAGCTTTTCCCACTTGCATCTATGTATTTAACTTTTATAAACGTTCATTACTATTAACAGTTTAACACGTTCACGACGGGGCCTGAATTTAGTGTTCCCTTCATGCGGCGGTTGTGTTTTTCGTATTTTCTCCTATCCGGCAGCGTAGTAATGCAAAAAAAGGAGTTGATTTATCTGAACAAATGTGATCTTATTATAGCTATTTAAGAAAAACATTCTAATATAATATTATATTATACTATATAAAGATGTAAATAAATTTACCAATTAAAGTAATTAGTTCTTTACATACGGCGGCACGCGTGGCTCAGCCCGCCCGATAAGACAGACATGAATGCGCCACCGGTGGTTCAGCCCGTCGTGAACGTGTTAAACATTCTATACGAATATTAAATCTTAATATTCTTTGAAATAATTACTTAAACAATACAAATTAACGTCACATTTTGCGTTCCTATTCCTATCTGAAGTTTGACTATTATTCACTGAATTTATTTTAACTTTACAAGAGGTTCTATCTTTGGTGATATTTTTTTCCGCTGAATCCCATCCTACATATTAATCCAGCGTGAAAATGTGCTGGCTATTTCAAGGCACACGTCTAAGCATTCCTGTATAAATAAGACACCGCACATTCTCGTCCATTGTATGGTATCGACCCTGACGTGCGACATCGTTGCTATTTGCGAAAAAGTCGCCCCAGAAAATTTCTGCGTCTACGCGAATGCGAAAGAAAAGGCTGGAGCAAGAAAGGAATATGAAAGCGAGCATCTCACGCTAATATTTAAATAACAGAAAGAGGAAAAAAATGAGCACCGTTCCCGTATTCCCTTTCATTCGAGACGACGTTTCGTCTTGACATTCTGCATTTACGAATCATCACATACGGTATGATTTCCTTGGCTGAAAGTAATTAAATGCTATTCTTCAGACGTTTCGTCGAAGTTCGCTCGAATTGCAAAGGAATTCGATATGAAATGTTCTATGGTACTAATTTAATCGTGCGTGAAATAAACTAACCTCGGTTGTGGGTGAATATAGAACGTAACATCCGAAGGAGCTATTTTCTTTTCAGAGAAAAATTATGCCACTGTCCGTTACACTCAACTTTTCAGAATTTCTGGATGCAACTCAAGCTGCTACGAATTTTACTTATTTATACTGTCGTTCGATATAAAGGAAATAGAGTGATTTTATAAAGTTTCCCTATCCGTACCTTTCTAATTCTGCCAGTTTTCAAATTATCATTTATGGTTTATTAATATCCTTTATAATGCTATAAGATCGTTCATGCTACACTTTTTCAAATTATTGTTTATGATTTATTAATATCCTTCATCATGCTATAAAATCGCGGAAGTTGAGAAAGGACAGCTATATGGATAACGTGGTTGATGCAAAATTTTATCACGGATAACTGAGTATTTTACTCGTTTAAAGAATTGCACATGAACATAAGCTTTATAAGATGTCAGATTCTAATATTCATATAATACAATAATAAACTATTAAGAAAACATCGAGTCCAGCCACCGCTATATTTCCAGAGCTCCTTAATAAAGTTCTAAATATTTTTTAGTTATCTATCTTATAACAGATGACAATAACTTCTACGTTACATATAAACAATAATCGTCCGTCTCAAATTCCTTACACTTTTCTACTATACAAAGCTTAAAATACACCTTCAGCTGGAATCCTTTCTGTCAGTTTCGTCACACCGACGTATTCAAAGATTCTTTCATACAATTTCACGCTCGATCGGTTATCATATTTCCGGCTTCCTCCGATGTATCATCCCTTCAGTTGCATATCAATACACACAGCTATTCAGCTCGCCGACATTAAACATGTAAGATTCGACGACAGAAAATCATTCCAATGTTCAAATCACGTTCTTTCTCAGCTATTTCAATAATTACGCTCCCCCTTCCGAACATCCAAGTAACATTTCTCCACCAACTTTTCGACTCTAATATTTCTCCGACAATTTTCCCCGAACCTTCGATTTCTTTCAAACTACTTCTCATGCATCGCGTTTTTGCTCGTACACCAAAGTACAAGTTCTCGTATTTAATGGGAAGGAGTGATTCCGTGGGGGTGGAGGAGAGGGCGGGGGAGGCTAAATTCAGTAGAAAGAACAATTCTTTCAGTTCAATCGCCTCACACCGCCACCAGAGCACTGTTACGCTCTACCGCCGATCGTGGTGAAGGAGCTTTAAGCCCAGCCGACTTAATCCGAAATGCAGCAAAGTTTCTTCCAGAGTTCTGGAGGGGCGGGCAATTGGCCGTGCCACGCGGATAGAATAGAGCTCAGAGGCAATTTCATGACAGCGTCTTGGGATGATTGGATCACCGTGCTAGTCTCGATAACCCCTTCTGCCTTGTGTGTGGCCTCATCTCTGTCTCGTTTCTTGCCCCTTGCTCGAACCCTTCGATGGTTTCTGTCGTTCTATCTAACTCTCACCCTCTCTGTCTTTCTCGCTTTCCGTTTCTCTGTATCGCTCTCCCTAGTTTGCTATGGTCTTATCAATATAACCTCATTACGGTATCGCGTACATAGAATCCAATTATCGAGGTATCGTTGCGGGGAAATACATTTTTTATTAAATCGTGCCACGATTTCAATCCATTGCTGCGGTCTCGTCCTCAAGTAGGGGAGATACATAGTGCGAGTGGCGATACTCGGTTCGTAAACGGTAAATTCTACACGTGAAAATATAAGGATCGTTTGAAATATTTGATAAGATTTATGAAAGGAACGACACGAAAGGGGAAGTATTTTAGGTTGTAGGAACCGAGCAGTTATCGAAGGGAATGTTTGTAAGGAACCCTGTTGAATTCATTCTCGGTGTCGTTTATAGCAGTGTTTAGGTATTAAACTTTGAATATATTTATTGTTAATTAAGTGTGAAATCATTCCTTACAAAAGGTTTAAGATATTATCGAAATGAAATTTCAAGATTTTTGAGACATGACGATTTTATTTATTTCAACACGCATGGAAATAATTAAATTGACTTCTTTTATGTGCAGTGAGATTTATTTATTATCAAAGGGTGTAGCAGGATAAGGAGGTCAAAAGTGTCCCCCAGACGATTTTATTCGACGATAGATCATTCGACAGGTGACCATAAGAAACCATTGTACATCAATTTTTAATCCGATACCTTCACCGGGAGGGTAGTTATGGCATAAATTTAAAAAATGATTATTTGCCTTATTTTCCCCATCTAATGGGGTTTAAAAGTTCCGAAAAGATTCTGACATATTTTAAACATGAAGGGAAACGTAAAGGATTTTTTTCAGATTTTTACTTTGCAAGTTCTACGCGCAAGAAATGAAAAGAAAAAAAAATTTTAATTTGTAAACTTTTATTGAAACCTTTCGAGCACAACTTTTTCCTTTTTACGGTAGTTGCTAAATCTTATCACTTTTATACTCTAATTTCTTCAGATTTTTTGATTACGGTACATCACTGTCGGAAAAATCAGAAACCGTTTTCTGCGACGCATTTTGGGTTGAAGCACGAACAGTATTTACCATATTTGCAATATTTTGATACAGTGTGATCAATTTGTGGCCTTCAATGTTTTTGCGCACGAAAACATACATGGTAAAGAACACAATCGAGATAATAAAATTAATTGTGAATTGTATGAACCTTATAAGCTAGAATTTTAAACGTCGTTCAAAAAAACTAAAGGCGGCTACTCTCTTAGATCGAACCAGTGAGATTTCACTGGTTCAACCAGTGAATACAAATCTCACTGGCGAACCAGTGAAATTTGCGCCCGCTGCGGCTGCAAAAAAATTACACTGGTTCGATCTAAGAGAGTAGGGTGTCTACCTGCAGAACTAGTGGGCACGTTTTGTCGCGTGTTCATGTCTCCAAGCGGGACTCAAGTTCTTTTTTTGTCATTTCCTCTTTTTTTTTTAATTATTAAACACATAGCAATATTTAATAGTTGTCTTAAAATTTTTCACCGATATTTATCTCTATAATTATCTCGATTCTTTTCTTTGACACGTACGTTTTCGTGTGCAGAAAGATTGAAGGTCACAAAATGTATGTAAACGCTGTATTATAATAATACAGGAATGGGAAATACTGTTCGTGCTTCAGGCCAAAATGCGTCGCAGAAATCGGTTTGTGATTTCTTCGACAGCGATGCACTGTACTTAAAAAATCTGAAAACAACGTCAAAAATTTTTTTGAGGACTTTTCATTTCTTGTGCATTGAACTTGCAAAAGAAAAATTTGCAAAAAATCTTTCACGTGACCCTTCATCTTTAGAATGTGTCAGAATTTGTTCAGAATTTTTTGCATCCCAAAAATTGGGGGAAATAAGGCAAAAACTGATTTTTTGAATTTACCCCATAACTATCCTCTCGGTGAAGGTAACGGACTAAAAAGTATACAATGCTTTCTTATGGTTATCTATCGAATGACCCATCGTCGAAAAAAATCGACTAAAGGGCACTTTTGACCTCCTGATGCTGCTATACCCTTTTTCTTTTTTTCGAGTTGCCAAGAGCGTGCATTTTTAATGCTCGACGGGATTTTATTACATGTTATTATATCCACATCATACACGTGGAATATTATATTTTAATTAAAAATGCATATCGGATAAACTACTTTTTACTGTGAAAATCTACTTTTCAATAAAAGAAGTTTATCGTGTTTCATTTAACGAATATCATTACATTTACGTGTTTTATTTTTTCCACGTTTCGTGTCAGCGAATACGAAAAACTTTGTTAAATGTAAAATAAAGAATTCACCGTAGGGATAACCTTCAGTGAAAGCAGTATTGTAGGTTCTTTTACGAGAGTGTTAATTTCATTCAGCTGTTACTTTTACTATACTCGTTCACTGTTACGTCCGTAACGTGTACCCTATCGTTATTCGCAAAAGGGTCCATAATTCGGAATCGAATTTGTCCATTACGTTTAGGTATCTCAGCGGCAATAGAATTTTGATTCCAGAATGTTTTTTGTAGAAACTTTTAAACAAGTGTTATATCATATAGATCAAAAATTGTATTCTCTACATATCGTATGTAGCCCGTGAAAGTAAATTAATACGTTTTCACCTCATTCACTGTCAGAAAAATTACGAATGATGTCTTGCATATTGAAATATGTGGAAATGACAAATTGTACTTGAAAATATATGTCAACTAATTTCAGGTGTAATTTTATTCTTGAAATTACTGTCCCCTTCTCGTTCGACTTATTAAATCAAACTTATAAGCCGAAAATATCAGATATCTCATTCTAGGCATTGAATGTGTTAGTCATATCGTTCTATTTGCGATAATAAAGGTTTAATTATTGAGTAAGAATAATAATATGAGCTGACTTATCGTCAAGCTGTTTTGTGTACTTCAGTTTTTTGCTACTCCAAAGAAATCGGTGTAATATTAGTATATTAATGTAATATTAGCATAATAGATGCAACAGTTGTTTTGTATTTTCTTACAATATTATCGCCTCCAATATCTGTTTTTCTGACAGGGTTTTTGTTGAAATAAAAGATTATTCGGAAAGAGGGATTATCTTACTGAACATTACACTTTATTACGTATAAAAGAATAATTATTATATAAGGTCACATGTTATTCGTACGGTTTCTGCATGCCAACTGCACTCTCGTGAAAAAAAATTCCCGAGGGAGAAGAACGACAAAACACCATCGCGGCTAATGTCGCATATCTCTCACATTTTCTATTCAACTCACACAAATTAATGCTTCTTCCGTAATATTGTCATACTGGCAAATACTTTAAAAATCTCTTGACCCTATACAATAAGAGAAACATTTCTCCAACAAAATTAAATTTGCGAATTACAATTGAACCACTTTCTGTACTATACTATTAACGAATTCCAAACAGCATAACAAATGAATCCGATAAACATTTCATGACCTTTATTGCGACTCTCCGTTTAAACACTTTACATTAGCTAAAAACGCATCGAATAATACGTAGGCAATAAAATTAATGGCATTTTTTACGATGTTTTAATAATTTGTACGCGGTCCGCCCACTAAAAATGAGATTTCTCGTCCGCCGTTATTTTTCCAACCGATCGAATTTCAGCTCGCGGGTAAAGCTGAATAACGAAAACGTTATCAATTACGGTAGAATCGAGCGCGCTCTAACAGAAAATGTGATGCGATCGATGCGCAAAAAAACGGACTGTCCGGCAAGGGGAGTTGGATCGGTGAAAAAGAGACGGACAGGAAAGGGTAGATTCACAGTATCGACGTCGACGATTGGGGACGAAATTAGCACCACGATTTGGGAGAGTGCGATCGGGATAATTCAGTTTTGCTCAATTGAGGCCTTCGCGTAGCAACGATTCGTTCACCGGTTTCACGATCGTTTCTGCTATTCCGTTTCGTGACCGCACATTCGATACTATTTTACGGGAACGTCGGAATTAACGCAATGACAGCGATTACATCGTACTGTAATTTTTGGCTAACGGACATTTATGGAGCGAAAAAGTAATTGTGCCTTTTTTGTTTAACTTTTAACTGAGTAATATGGACCGTTAGGGGTACAAGGTTCCAAGGTATTAAAGGTGTAATGATAAAAGAGTAAAAATATAGTTTTTGCTTTGATATGTTTTAGTGAATTGTACCCATAAAATTTGATTCGCGACGTTTAGGAATATTGCGGGAAATGTGCTCATTTTAATACGTCGTATACGTTGGCTATTAATGTGGAGTAAAATAAAGGAATATATGTTCTATCGACTTATTGGACTTGTGAAAATGCGTAAAGCGGGTATCTTCGTGGAGATAAAATAAAGGTGTAAAAGTGAAATTACGAGAGGAAAGGCGTAAAAGATATTTGAACATTATGACGAGAATGTGATTAACGAGATCATGTTTGGCAAAATATATGTAGTATGCCGAACGCTTTTCAGACACTTGGATATGAATGAATGTATGCAAATCAATGTGTAAATGTTACCGTTTCAGTTGGTTACGTCATTGCATTGATTCACATTGCCAATTTGCAATTACTTAGTCATGTACGAAACTATTAATTGTATGTAGGGTCGTGAAAAAGAAAGAGAGACGCGCTGAAACCCATCCAAGGCAGCAACACGGCCTGAGTAGCTTAACGTTCACGATCGTCTGGGTCGGCGCGGAGCCACTGCACCCGCGACCTCTCCCTGCTGACTCTTTCTCTCCACGTCCTTTTCTCCTAAGATCTTTATAGGCGGGCTTCCCTTTTAGTGCTGAATGACGATACATATATCTATATCAAAATAAATTCATAAATCGTAATAAAGGATTTATTTTCATTGCAAAAGAATTTAAAAAATTATTTTTGGGTTTAATTTTTTGTTTTATTTTATGCTGGTTGGTGCCGAGACGCTGTATACGCTGGAGCGATAAGGTAGAAACTCGACACGAGATAAAAATTGTCTTCCCGTGCATCGATATGGGGACAGTCAAATCTTTCTTTTACTCTTTCTTGGCCTCTCTAAAGAGCAGGTCTTAGCAATCACTGTTCAAAACCTCTTTCATACTATTAGAATCAGTACCAGAAAATTTGGTATGCTACCTTTTCACACATTTTTAGTAGCCAGATAACTAAATATAAATATTTAGAAAAATAACTTGTAATGTCGCTCGTCGTTCAGACCCCACATTGGGCACCAATTGTGACGTTGTTCGAAACGCTACGCGATTCTTCGACGTTACGGGGGAGGGTTCCCGAAAACAGGCTTTGCTGGACAGGATCGGAAGAGGAGAGGGTGGTGAATGAAAGTCAAAGAAAGAGGGGTGCCGTTACCGCGAAGGCTACGTCTTCCCCTCTAGGTGGTTGGGATTGGTATTGCTGGTGAGGGATGCAGAGAAAGAGGTGCCGTAACCGCGAAGGCTACGTCTTCCTCTTGGTCTCTCTGCTAAGGATAGGGTGCTAGCTAAGTCGCGTCTCGCAGGAGTGCCGTTACCGCGTAGGCTACGTCTTCTGCGTACGAGGGCTACTGTAGCTGGTATGGAGTGCAGGAATTACTCTGCCGCTTTCTTTTTTTTTTGTGTGTTTCACTGCAGTATCTTTACAGTACCTTAGGAATTTCTTCCTTATACCTGTATTTCATTTGAGAATGTAGTGTTTGGGTGGGACTTTGAGGGTTTGCAGTTTTTGCAGTGAGAGGTTGCTACATGAAGTTTTGGGAGAGCAGGAAAAATTTCAAAAAACCTACTGGGCGTGGGTAAGACTTGTTTAGGGATTTAGGTGTCGAGGACCTGTTTGGGAAGTTTAATTTTTAGTTTCAGAGGGATGTCAGCTACATTGTAGTTCCCCAGGTTTGCCACTAGCTGGTTGGTATGATTTGGGTTATATGTTGAATGGAGGGAGTTTGCGATGTGAGTTGGTATTGTGTTTATTTTGGCTATTTCATGGAGTCTGGAAGTAGTAGTTCTTTTAGGAGGGCACAGGATTATTCTTAGAAACTTATTTTGGATAGCCTGGAGTTTATTTATGCGTGATTTTGCTGCCGCAGCCCAAATTTGGTGCCCGTAGAGTAGCACTGGTCTTACCCATGTTTTATAAATGGTCAGTTTGATATTGGTGTCGAGGTTATTGTTTGGTGCAAGGAGGGGGTGTAGTGTTTTGATGATAGAATGTGCTAGGTTACCTCTTGCAGATGTAGCTTTGGCCCAGGTGAGTTTGGAGTCGAGTATGACTGCCAGGTCTGACGTTTTCCGGAAAAGGGCCTCCTTATATTCCTCTTACCGCTTCCAGGTCCGACCAATCAGGGTCGCTCCTAACGGAAAGAGGGTAAGAGGTCGGGTGGAGGGGCGCAGGACCTCCGGGCGGGTACCTGCCGCTCCTCCGTGGTAACCGATTTTTCAGTCATGTTATACCTGCTACACTATCCACTTTTTCTGTAGTAGATCTGTCTGACACTTGCCGTGCATAATTGAGTTATCATTTTGTTCTCAGGACCGATATTGATTATTTTTAAAAAAAATCATTGAAAATCAAACACTTATACTTTATACAACGTGACCTACATAAAACTGTGATCAAACGCTAGGTATTTTTATGTGCAAATATTGTTTGTAGAAGAGAAACTTGTTGCTATGTTTCTCATCATGTTTTATATTTATGTTATTCGTATGATTTTCAATAAGTTTTGCAATACAATTGACATTACATTATTCTCTCTTTCTTCCGTAATATGCTGCATTTTGAATTATTTAAGCATCATTCTTACAATTAGTTTAGTTTTTATGAGCTTTTTCCCAAACCCTTGCATGTACATCAAATTCGTCCAGTTATTTTCGCATAGGCACCCGTTTCTTGCTCGGCACTAAAAAGGTTAAATAACACAAACATTACTATGAATTAACGTATGAAATTTTATCATTTTATATCTGCGGAAGGAGTGTTACCGTAGGTTTTGTGAAGTATCGCAATTATTTTAACGAAAGTACCATCGAAACAGAACTCACCGCAGGTGAAATAAACTAATGATATGTGTCAATTAATGTTGACATAAAGTGTATGTATACGTCATTGAATTTTTATGACAGCACAAGAGTACTGTCTTGTGTCTTATAGTTTAATTTTATTACAATATTTTGCAATACCACTGTATATTCAATAATACAGGTAAACAAATTTCAATCATGTCCATCTATACTTTACTGAAATTTTCTTACAGAGAGATGTTAATAGTATTCCTAAACCTTTAACCGCAAAATTTTTCCGATTCAATTTGCATCCAGGTAAATGAAAGAACATGATAGATCATAAAGCATGTAATCACTTTCATTAATTCGCCGTGTGTACAATTTTAATAGGATTAAACATGAGGTCAAAGTGAGTTGTTGTGAAATAGAATCATTTAATAATTTCGCTATCACAAAATATTCAGGTTACCTCGTACATTATACGGCAATTTAATAAATTATGACAGCAAATGCTTTTTAAATTACGAGAAAGTAGTATATACCATACTCACCAATATACCAATATATCGATCACACATATTTATGTATTAACTGCTTATAACCCAAATACAATCAATTTCAAACATTTGTGAAGTAGGAAAAAAAACAAACCTGAAGAAATCACTTTAACCCTTTGACCTACCATTTACCCATCGGAAATCTGGGAACGAAGCGAGCCGGCATCTGTTACCAACCTGTCTGACAATATTCATAGGAAAGTGAAATTGGAAAATAAAAATGTATAAATGTGAGTCTTGAAATTCCACGATAAAAAATAAAACTTAAAAAACTATGACATTATTAATGACATTCGGTCCGAAATCGTAACTACGAGTCTCACTTGTGATATTCGTGTATGGCCCGAAATTGTACCCACGAGTCTGACTTGTGATTGTGTACGATCCAAAATTGCAACCACAAGTCTGACCCGTGATATTCGTGTTCGGCCAGAACTACTCCCAGTAGTACAAGGGGTTAAACCGTAGGTCATAGACGACACCGACATAATAGTTAAATCCATTTGGATGGAAATTTAAAGTCATTGGTATATTCATGAATCGAAGTTAACATGATAGAATCTTACATATTATACAACGGAAACCTATTTATGTCGAGCTACACTCGCTACAAAACATATTCTGTCATGGATTCATATTTTTCTTATCACATGACGGATTGCGCGTCGCATACTTCTATCTGTTATTAGTTCATGTTATTACCATCGATTATACGGTATAGCACCATGAAAAACGATCATAAACCGTAAAACGTATGATCGTACGTACAAAGCACAATGAACAGTTAATGGCGGGACGCCTATCATGCCAACCACATCATGGCTTTTTGCGATGGTCCACTATTATTTTTCTTATGTTTTTGACTTAGGTAATTCTGCAAAGGAGGTGTTGCACCGGTATCGCATTTCGTATTATATAAATGATTCAATATAAAATCCATGATGGCCGTTCTGTGTCACCGTGAAACTTACCGGTAGCATAAAAGTCAAAAATGTTTTGTCGTCTGCTTTAACACTCTCACTGTTATAATCCTCCACGAAAGGATGCCTTCGTTGAAGAAGACCCTGGATTAACCCTTTGGCTACTATTGACGTCTATAATGTAACGTAATTATTAACTATATCTGATTTATGTCCATCAACTATATCAATTAAACATCGCGGATTTCAGTGTTTTAATTATCTTAATATATCTAATTAGATATAACGCAAACCCTGTTTTAGGTAAACATTGGCAATAGAAAGCCTAACTGTGCAGGGTACGTTTCAGAATTGGCGCTAGTCAAAGGCTGAAAAGTGAACACCTTGTGCGTACATAGCATTTGTCAATTTTAATATAATTTTTATTTGTTGCATTAATTCCAGATGAAACGTTATTACTAATGTGTCTCGTGGAGATTTTAATTTACGTGAAGGGTAAGCATTGCATAGACATAAACATGTACAATATATAAGTGGGTAAAATTTTTGCAACAAGAGACTATAGTCGATTGTAGTACGCAAGCCTTGCAATAACTTTATCAAACTGTAGCAGTTTCGTGACGAGTAACTATACCTGCTCGTGTTAGGGAAAGGATTAAAGATACACCCATCCCTTCCTCTTCGGTATTATCAGCGATATTAATCACGGTACGATGATAACGAACTTTGGATCCGATCCTATAGGGATTACGGGATACCATTGTCAAAACAGCAGAACACGAAATAAGGTTGAATTTGTCGACGACTTTCAGAGCACTCGTTGCATTAGAATGATCGCCCTACTTCTCTATACAATGGCACTACGCACACTGGGAGTGTTTTCGGAGTTGGAAGTATACAAATCGAATGCACTTCGCGATGCAGCTAATTCTCTGTTTTAGATGCACATAAAACCAGGGAATAAAATCAATGGGAATCCTTATTCTTCGACTAGTATACTACCACTTTGAAATGTTTATTTTTATGTACGCCGAGCGAGTTCATAAAGTGTACACCGTACTCGCAGGAGGTACTATACTTCTGCGTGAAACGAGTATTGCCGAAAGTAACAGGATTTTTTTTCATTTCATAGTAACAGTTTGGAACCAGCATTAAATAGATATAAAGACGCACGAGAAAGAAAGGAAAACATTCTTGTCAACGTACTTCACTCATCTGAAATGCTATCAGTTAAATGAATGTTATTCATAGTTACAATTTCTTCAGAATATAGAATAGTAACCAATTAAGATATCTGAACAAAAATTGTTATAATCAATCGCAGCATAAGACTGCAATTCAAAATGAAGTTTGATGGCTTATTGCATCGGTCATGATATGACACGTTGTTACACGATGAAATAAATAACCAAATTATTATATCCAATACCGGGAAACTAAATAATTTGCAAGTTGATAAAGCAATTAACAGTGAATGAATGTTAAATTCATTACAATTAATCTGAAAATGTTCATTATCGGCCAAAACCTCAAGACTCATTGTAAAATTTAACACGGTTATAGTCAATAAATCTGAAGGTCTGCAAACATTTGCATGGAAAGTGCGAAGAATCGTTGTTATACTTTGAGCATGTGTGCACATGTAATAGATTCCGTACTAATCAAGCAAAGAACGTATAAATGCTGCTTTAGCAGAAATAGATTTTCATTCCCAAGCACGGGGGGAACGTGCCGTGCATCGTTGAATCTCTCGACGAAATAATTGAGTTAACTAACGCCATTATCCAAGTACAATGCTAAATAGCATAATTGACTTAAATATGCCATTCTGCCATGTGCCTGGAAAAGTGAGGGAAAGAAGGGAATAGGCGGAAAAAAGAGAAAGCAGCGACTGCGGTAAGGGACGAAGGGGTGTTACTTTTTCACTTTACTTTCATAACTGAAACCGTTGAATATTAATGCCTGCGGGCGAGGTACTTGGAAGCTTCTTAGCACAAGAAGCGGCCATCTCCGTGAAATGGAAATGAGAAAATTATAAAAGTAACTAGGTAAATTGTGAATAAAGACCTTTATTGATACGCGCTAGGAGCTTGTAAAGGAACCGTCGTGATATTAAAGACATAATTTATCATCTATCCTGAGATTCGTTACCATGAAATAAAGAACCGCAAGCATCACTTTCAGGCTGTTTCGTTGAAAAAATGCTTGCAGCTTTGTGCAAGGTTCATATGTACAAGGTGTTTCGAAATTATTTGTCATGGCTTTCAGGGTTTGTTCTATATCTTCGGATTGATAGAGATTTGTAAAAAAAAGCCGCTGCAAAATTCACGAAAGCGTAGCAAATTTCCTTTATTGCCTCCTCGTATTCGTCTTGTTACATAGATAAAATGTCCGAGACGAACATTGAGTTAGAAACGAACCGTTCTCGCCCAAATTAAACTTCAATTGTGTCTTCGTGATTGAATTTTAGCTGATTATGTCGGGCTTCTGAGATATCCTTACTAGTGCTACACGAAATTAGAAAGTGAAGGACTGGGTCAACGAACTATTAGGTATAAGGGAAAGTTCTGTCGTTTTTGAACACGTGCACTTTTAAGTGTTGTCTTTCCTTAGTAACAATTCTGATCCGGCTGAAACCAATTTAAACACTTAGATTAGTATATGATTGATGATTTATACACATTTTTTTGTATTTTAGTAAGTTTTTTAAACTTGTAAAACTCTTACCGTGAGTGAAAAAAAAGTGCACTTAAGACATTGCATGTGGTATGAGTTGCAAAAAAGAAATAACGCGATGGAGGCAAAAAAAAACTTGTGTGACGTGTTTTGAGAGGATGCAGTAACAGTTCGAAAATGTCAAAGATGGTTTGCAAAATTTCGTTCGGGTGGTTTTTCTTTAAAAGATAAACCCAGGTCAGGGAAGCCGTCGCAGTATGATCAGGACAACCTAATATTATGTGTAAAGGAAATTTCTGTCGTTTTTAATTCGTATGGCACCCAAACAGAGATTTTGGACAGGAAGCTAAGTTTTTTAATGTGATTCAAAGCAGTAGTCTGTTGAAGTTCAAGCTAGAAGCCCATTTCTATGGAAGTTAACGTGGGATTTGTCCTGACCATACTGCGATGGCGTTCCTGATCTGGGTTCATCTTTCAAAGAAAAATCACCGAAACGAAATTTCGCAAACCATCTTTGCCATTATCGAACTATTACTGCATGCTCTCCAAACACGTCACACAAGCTTTTTTTTGCTTCCATCGCGTTATTCCGTTTTTGCAACTCATACAACATTCAGTGTCTTAAATGAACTTTTTTTTCACTCACGGTAAGAGTTTTACAAGTTTAAAAAAACTGACTAAAATACGAAAAATGTGTATAAATCATCAATCATATACTAATCTAAGTGTTTAAATTGGTTTCAGTCGGATCAGAATTCTTACTAAGGAAAGACAACATATAAAATTGCACGTGTTCAAAAACGACAGAACTTTCCCTTATACCTAATAGTAAGGAAAGCACAAATATTTTTGTTCTTATGCACAGGAGGGCCCTTGAGCGAAGCTCACCCCGAACGCAGGTCATATTTGTAACATTTGATTATGTAAATAAATAATATTGTTCAATTCGATTTACAATATTAACCCTTTTAGTGCCGGATGACGATATATCGTCGTTAGCAAAATTGTTAACACTGGACATCGAAGGGTTAATATTCAGTTTCCAATACGATATCAGTAATTTTATGACATATAATTATAATACACAATTTATGCTCCATATTGCGTATTCTATATGACACTATTGCCAAATGAAAATTCTTTTTATTCGCAACTACATTTGTTATTAATTCAGTCAATTTTTTCGGTCGGGACTAAAAGGGTTAAGATTCATTCTATGAGCAATTATTTCCACTTCACCGGCCAAGAAGTACAACGGCCGCTGCGTGTCGTCAAAATATATTCGGTATTCAACTTTCATCTTACCTGATGATCCGGGGAGACTTGTCTTCTTCACCGTGTTACCTCCAGTGGATCGCGATCCCCGAAAATACAAATATATAATATATAAATACTATGTATAATACAAAAAAAAGTTTCGGTATCCTTGACATAGCTTTCTTTTTCTGTTTATAAAAGGTTTTTGCAGCAGCTTTACATTTTATTATATAAAAAAGGCAGAAACGTTTAAAAGTACTAAAGCTATATTTATCACAATTCTGTTTCCATTTGGACACTTGTATATTCGATCGAAATTTTCATTTAATGCGCCGGAGTGTGTACACAAGCAAAATCTTGTCCTCCTTAAGTACCACTTCAGCTATCGAAAAAGATATCGTTAAAATTTGTTGTGAAACGAATTCGCCAGCTCGTTATTGAACTTCGTTACAATACATAATTTGTGAATAATATCAAAAGAAACTTCAACCTTGATCTTTGAAGCTACACAACTTCTTAATAAACCACTTAAATTATTACCGCGCACTGGCGAAAAAGCAAGGGGTGCCTCGAGGTAATTAAGCGTTTCGAAAAAGTGATTCGATCACGAACAGGGTAATTCCATCGGAAAGGGGCGATAGTGTCGTCAGCTTTAGTATCTCACTTCGCGGAAATGGTTATCAGCGGAACTTATCTTTATCTGGCGTTTCTTTCTCCCTTCGTTTTCCCGTAACCATCACAGAGATATCTCTGCAGGAAGAAGAAAATTTTTCGTACCGACTCTTCTTTGAAAGTCGTCAGGTTTGATACGGAGGACAGAGTTAGATAGATAGATAGATAGACAGGGAGAAAGAGAAGAAAAGGGAACGTCATGGTCGAAGAAAAGAGCGAGAGGCAGAAAGTCGTCGCTGTAGCATCGTCGTTTGCGCGCCAAGTTTTCAGCTTCAGATGGATGTGCGAGGAAGTTTGAAAAAGCGACTACCGTCCTCCTCGCTGCCTAAGAACCGTCGTTTTATTGCTCGAGTAAAGTCCGCCCAGAGGCACCGCCACCATGGTACCCACTGCTCCTGCTACCGATGTCGGGGGTAGTGTGGTTCCGCCTTAATGTGCGGCCTGGATTTATCTGGTAGTAATCAATCGTGCGGCGGGAAACGACCGGATTACAAGGGCGCAATATTTATCACGTCAAACGGTTCATTTGCATGATTTATGTCTCGTCGAACACCGGAAATGTCGGATTATTTATGCGGAATTCGCTGCCGCATGCCTCTCTGGCCGCATAATGATCTCGAATTCCGAGCCATAGGAATCCCTTAGTTAGACCTAGTTCATGGCTGATAGACGTCGGAAGCATTTTTAGGATCATTGAGTTTCCACTGCAATGAAGAATACCTCGTGAGTCGGTATACTTATCATTGAAGGTATTTTTATATGTGCATTCAAATTATTTTAGAGAAGTAGATACCTATGTGATGTAAAATCAGTAGCATCTCTCATTAGTTATAAATTAAGAAAAAAATGTAAATTCGATAATATTTTAGGTAATATAACTTTTGTTAACACTAGATTTACGGAACCAATTTGGCCCATTCAAAATTTGATTACTACATATATAATATATTGGTTGGTTAATTTTTTAATAATAAATCTTTCATTTCAATTGATTTGGAACTATTTTCTTTGCAATAAATTTCAATTTTCTTATATGATTCAAATTGGCTCACTTCAGAAAAATAGGTATATCAACATCCGTAAATCTAGTGTTAAACTTATATGATGGGAGTCAGTAGGTGTACTAGAAACAATGTGCCATTTCTTTTAATTACCACCACTATCGTTTGCTAAATGTTAAGTAAATTGGAGGTAGTAAAATTTCAGATCTCGACGTTCCAGAAAGCTTCGTTAAACCAGCTATAAGGAACGAATTCATTCGAAAGAGCATTGAAATCGGTCATCAACACCTAAATTCCTCAGAAACCAGAGTTCCATAGTCCTGTCAATGATTGTTGAATACATGCTATCAGAATTACTTACAATCTGGTTTCTTTTCTTCAAGGATTTGACTGGATATTGAATAAGTAGGTTTTTATAGTACAATATAGTTTTTTTAAATGTAGCGTTTTCAGTTTTCTCAGCGAAAAGAGGATTGATAATGACTCGAAAGGAGAATGAAGTCGGCTTTAAATAGGATCTCTGTCGGATAGAATTGGTAACGTAGACTAGAATAATGAATACAATAATGAAGATATATTGTCTTTCTTTCTTCTACTCCCTTCGCTTTTTCACAACGTCGAGGAAGAAGCTAACGAATGCGTTTTTGACTTTCTTCCTTGATTAAGTTTTCGTAACTTGGCAATCATATCGTAAAATTTCGATTCTATAGATTCTATTGCGATTTATGAAATGACATTCGAAATTCAGTGTCAATCTTATAATGACAATTAGTTTTTCAAATTTATTAATAATACATTTTTTATTGGCTTATCAAATAAATAGGTATAGTTAGTTATGTTTACAGGAAGGTGAAATTGGAAAACGGAAATGTATAAATGTAACTCTCTCGTGGTGGTTTGTACGTGTCATGGTTAAATTCGGAAGAGTAATCAAATATTGATTATCACGTTATACACTTGCATTGTCTGCAGCAGATTTCGCATATAATATTAAATTCACAATTAATGTTTTAATAGCGCATTTCCGTAGTGCTGTATAATTACGCGCGAATTGTTAATGGCTCGAGAAGACTGAGAAAAATAAGTAATGGTAATAAGATATGGCGTATCGATTAAATAAATCATTGTAAGTCTTACAATTAATGTGATAGTAAAAATATTAATATACTCCACGTAGAAAACTTTTTAATGTAAACAATTTTTATTCTTGATAATTATTACATATCATACGCTATTAACATAATATTATTATATGTATTAGTAACATAATACATCACGATATTGATTTGAAAGTCTTATTATGGAGAATGAAAATTATATTTCGACTTTTAACTAAATATTTTAATTATTATAAGCCTCTTCTATTATTTTAATTTTTCTGCTAAATTAACATACAATACGTTTGTAACTTTTTAAACAATTGGGATAAAGAGAATTCAGTTAATTGGTATTTTTTGATAATATTGATCCTTAACATTTTATTGTTTTGTTGTCGATCTTATTTAATACCTCTAAACGAGATCACAAATATAGCTTTAACATTAATCTGAAATATAACGTGGCGGAAACCCGAATCCAGTTGCAACCACTGTATAGTACGTGTTGCATGTAACACCGCATAGAAATTAATAATACAACCACGACGGTACTATGTTTCAAGCATGACGCGTAAAATTAGTTCAGTCTCCCAGAAGCTTTAGAAGATTTTTCATTCTTACCTTAAATATAAATTTGCTTCCAACTAAACTTCGTATTACGACGTGTTTCCTGCTTGTCGGCTTTATTCTTTGTAGGACTAATATTCAAACTTATACTTTATTCATCCTAATCTTCCAAACGTTAAATTCTCTACCTCGACGTAGAGAAAATCTATTATATTACGTGTTCAATATATTATCTATAAGTATCAATTTAATGAAATGTCGCAAAATATCTCCACATTTAGATTTACAAAAATTTAATCGTATCTCAAAGAATTTTTAAAACTGATATTCATTACCAAAATCGTTAAATCCTCTTTCCAGGAGCAATTTCCAACGACCGCCGGAAAATGGTCGAACTTTAGGGTATGATCACGGTAACACAATCGGACGTGATCATCTATCAACCAACCCTCATTAACTCGGCTCCTTGACAATAAACCACTATGTGAGATAGCTTATCGCGGGCGTCGTACGTCCTTACTCTCCGTATGACCTGACCCATCGAGATCCTCCATCGGGGAGCTCTTTTCCACGGACTTCTCTCTGGCCACCCTTTCTTCCACTTTTCCATCCTCCACCTCCTCCTCTTCACAAGATTATTCCATTTCCCCTCTTCGTTCCCTTCATCCTCGATCACGTTTCTTTTCCTTTCCTCTTGGGCTTGGTCCTTCCTGCTAGAAGAAAGACATCGTCCTGGAAGAGTCGGTGGTAGTAAGAGGACTCGGTGATGGGTCGAGAGACAGAGATAACAAGGACCTGAGAGGGCCAAAACATGCTTCGTGGCCTTCTCGGTATGTCGTTATAACCATAACGACACCTTTCGGTTCACGACGAGGTCTCGAAGATCCTTGCCGGTCGCAGTTTTCTTCCTGCAACCCCCTTGTGGCACCGACGTTACTTCTCCTGCCTCTGTCGTGCCTTTCACGTGCTTAAGTAATCTCGGTGTACGATTGATGACCACAGCTTTGATAGGATTATCGGACGTTGGTCATGGTAAGATACGATACTAATGCGAATCGGCTTAAACCGGCTACCGAATCACCCTAACGGTGGAAAGAGGGAGGTACATAGGAGTGGGTAGATAGAGAAGTAAAAGGAGAGAAGGAGAATTAATGGTGAATTTCCGAGTAGTCTATGTACCGTCTTCTAGAATAATTCAGGTCGTTTGCGTTAATACCTACGTATATAACTGTATGACAAGGTTTCGTACGCGTAGATAGACACCGTGACACAAACTCGATTTGAGAAAGAGAAATAACCGTGCAGAGGAACACACAGAGCCTGGATACGGTGCATTCGTTAAGCAACGAACGTGACTTCGTTGCGCGACGTTTTCTAAAAAAAAAAAGGAAAAATAAGCGAAGAAGGGAGAAGGAACGTGAGGTAGAGTAGGTGAGAAAGAGGAGGAGGAACGATGCCGCAAAATGCCCAAAGCGTGTAAAATATTATATATCTACGCGTTGCTGATTGGACAGCCACAAACTGGCTGCGGACAGGCGCCTGTAATACGTGAAATACGTGCGCGGATCAAAGAATGCGCGCTTCGAGCTTCCTGTTTAAATGCGACTGAGTCTCGTTATAAATATGTATATATTCGGGAAAACGGCACATACGAGAAAAGCAAGGATATATCGGCGTCCAATTATAATCCACTCTCGTGATGTGAGATTCGGTTACTCTGACGAGCAGGCGCCTCTGATGGGGAAAGTCCACCCTCGTGCTTGTCCACTTGCTCGTTCGTTCGGGAGGAATACTGAAATGAATAATACATATTACACGGATCTCTAATAACGCCTACGCACTTGGAAGAAATTTTGAAGGGAGATTGTTGGCATGCATTACGTAGAACCTCCATTTCTTTCCTGTATGTCGAAGTAGGTAATGACGAATTGGAACTGACGAACTGTACTTATTATTACAAAAAGAGAATGAACATGGAATTTTGTAGTAGATTTAAAAATATGAAAGTGAATTTAATGCTAGATGTATGGAAGTCGTCATACAGGCGGGTGTCTATTTTTTTGTAGATATTTCTCAAAATAGAGAAGCAGTTCAAGTTATTACAACAGTATGACTTACTTAACTGATTGTTAGGAGGTTCAGGTGGATCGAGGTCAAAAACGAATAAGAACACTCTTTGATAAAATATGTTTAATATAAAAGTCACAAGGCTTCGCGTGACGATATCTTTTGCGAGACTGACCAATTCGTCATCGGCGTCTGTTGGTCCGACGACCTACGCATCGGAAGATAAAATAGTCCCCGATATCTACGCAGGAACTCTTTCGGAAGCGCGGATCGGAAGTCTCTCGCACGATCTCTAACACTAATAATTCTCTTTGCCGTTGGATTCAACTTTTACCAAAGTACGTATTTAATATATTGATGTGCAGTATTTCAGACAATTCAAAGATACGCCACACATCGTTAATACTTTCAAGTATTTTCACTTGGAAGTGACATACTGTTTTTAGGAGTAAAACTGTAAAAAGTTTCATTAAATTTTCATAACGCGCCAATTGTGTGAGAGACATCGATATTTTATACTGTTCTTATTTTTAGAATTTTCCCTTAGTTCACTCTTTTGAGATATATTAATATATGAAATTAATGTCTATGAATTTATGAGAAGCAAATAAATATTCAATCATTCAGAGAAAAAACGTGTACGAGGTGTTACAATCGGTAAGTAATTATAATAGATAAAGAGCGAACTTTCTAATTAGTTAGTCTGACAATGATATGCATATCATAATATCGGTAGTTCGGAACCGACGTACAATAATTTAAAATGTGTTGTAGGCGAAATGACCATAGCAATCGAAACTGAATAAATGCAAAACAGACAAACAAAACTGTATAGATATTTGTGATACATTCTGCATCCTGTATCCTCGTCTCCAATAAATAATTAATCGGATTGTAAAGTTTCCTTTTTTAAATCGAAAGAAAAAGATTGAAATAGACCGATTAAGCCAACAGCCGGAAACTGCAGAAGAAGTAAACGCTTCGTAACTTTCCTCCGCCACTAACTCGTTTACAATCAGATTTAAGTTTCCCCTTGGAGGTTAAAAATCGAGTAATCGATACGCACACCACGATTTTATACGCGGAGGAATTTTACAGACGCTTGAAATATTGCGTCAGCTTATTAATAGACTTAACGAGAGCAATCGTTTCGCGCACGTTGCTGATACGACGTAATCAAATTCGAATCGATTCCGTCGATTCGTAGACGCGGCAATTTCTGCATTCCTCTTGGGAAATTTCTATTATTATTACGAGCACTTCCTGATTGATTAAAGTTGAGTAAAGTGATCGTTTTTGCGATGCCTATCACATGAACGCACGCGAGACACGATAGGTAATATTAAAGTAGCTCATCGTGTTTGTCAACTTAATGCTACGCCGCGAAGTATGATACATTGATCGATGAGCCCCATTGTTGTTACGCGAAACGACATTACTTTACGTAATAACATTTGAAAATATTCGCGCATATAGTGCGCCGTAATAAACCCAACACCTTACACATTCAAGAGCCGCAGCATTCGCATTTGTTTAATCTCCTTAAGGTCACGTTCGGAAGGGATTACATTAACGTTTCAGCCGAGTGTTTTCCGCATGAGCTAAGGTCTTAAAACTTTCAAATCTGATGCTACTGTTTTATTGTTTGCCCCTAAGTTTTGCAACGGAAATACAGGAGGATTTTCATTTTAAAAATGTTATCAAGAGGTAGATGCATATTTATTGAGTTCGTTAAAATACAGGGAAGTTTAAAAGCTTGGGGTTAAGACTTTGTTAATTGAGTTATACCTATTTTTCTTGGTATGCGTCGCATTTAAAACATATTTTGATATCTAACTGGTGCTGGAGATTGTTATTTTTGCACTTTAATCAATTTGCAGTCATTCATGTTTTATAAGATTTACGTTAAAATAATCCATGTTTCGATATCGACTTTTTCAAAATAGACACAAGGTTACAATTAATTTTCAAGATGGAACGTTCACTGCACGGAAGTTTTGAAGGATGAATTTTACCGACTCAGCTGAAAATTTTATTAATCTCATTGTCAGTATACAAAATGGATCACTTAACGTGACAGTTCTAAGTAGCTCATAGAATATGTGCCGTACGAAAAGAATTTTTGAACAGAATTTGTATGCTCACAAAGTAGGTGCTCAACATTAACATGGTTTTTATGGTGTTCTATTGTTTTATTGTGACACGCAGGTCACCTTCATTTTTTAAATGGAATTCTGCATTAAAAAGTTTTATACTATGTAGGACTGATGAAGAATTGTCTGATATAAATAATTACTATTATATTCACAAAATAATGATCTTGCATTACAAGACGTGGTGAATCAAACGGATTATCACAATTTGAAGGATAATTCTGTTTACGACGACAGATAATTTTAAGCACGATCTTAGACATGAGACATCGTTGCTATGAAATATTTGTTGTAAACTGACATGTGGGTTATGTGCAACGGCTATTAACAATAAGACGAAGGTACGAAATTTTTTAACATTGACTATCTTCTTTTGCATCTGTGCTTTTGTACATCAAACATGCCAATTTCTTTCAGATTCTTATTAACAATAAGCCTTAAAAGGGTAGAATGCTGCAGATAATTTTGATCACGATGTAATATCTTGACTCTGGTAGCATTTCTATCGCAGACACCGTGAACAATTACCAAATCATATTTCTTAAAGTCACTGGTCATCTTAATGAATGTAGTACTTTATTCTTTACGAGTTCTATCATTATTAAGCTTCGCGATGTGTAATGCATAGCATCGTATTTAACAACATTATCTGTCGTCGTAAACATAGTTGTTCTCCATATTATAACAGCCCCGCTGAACGAGCACGCCTTGTAATTCAGGATAATTATTATTGCGAATAATTCAGAAATTATTCCTTTTACACTCTAACAAGGGAACTACCCGAGGTGTCCGGCGCCGATTTTGATGAAATTTGGTACAGTTGTTCAGGACGCGAAAATAATCGATACGTATTTTTTTATATCTGCTAAGTCGCATGTTTAGGGGGTGAAACCACCCTTCAAAAATCCTGATTTTTTTCTTTTTTCTTTTATGTTCTAATCCCCCTAAATACTATATGTTTCATAGAAACTATAATAGTATATGTAGGTATATTAAATTCATAAATTAAATTATTTTTTTTTATTATGTTTTAAATTATTTATAAACATATTCTTTTCATACGTAAAAAACAACGAAATTTTCCCTTATGACATTTTATGATATCTACGACAGTTTGTGATTGTTGCGTCTTGCCGTATCCGCGAAGCTTGAGTGTTGTAAAACAAAACGAAAATTTTTTAATTTTGATTTTTTACAAAAACAATAATATTCTAGATAAGGAGGGAAGTATTTGTTGCATAATACATTTTATCCCATCATCACTCGTTTATCAGATATAGTGACGTAAAGTGCCAAAACCGAAAAAAGGAAAAGGGTTAATTTCACGACTCTAGAGTAAATTAGGGAAAAACGCAAAAACATGTAACTTTTATTTAAAACTTTTAAAAAAAGTTTGGTTAAAATCGGATCGTAAACTTTAAAGATATGACGAAAAAAATGTCATTTTTTAATAAAAAATTAACAAAAAATCGTTAAATGAAATTTTCAATTCCATAGGGCTTTAGTAGGCGCCGAAACAAACATTTCGTACATTTATCAAAAATGTCTATCATTAACCGTTTTAAAGTTATAAGCGAAAAAAGAAAAAAATCGGGAACTTTGAAGGGTGGTTACACTCCCTAAATATGCGACTTAGCAGATATAAAAAATACGTATCGATTATTTTCGCGTCCTGAGCAACTGTACCAAATTTTATCAAAATCGGCGCTGGACACCTCGGGTAGATCCCTTGTAAGTAGTATAATAATTTCTTATGCAAAAGTAAAATAGTATAAAATCCATATTACTATTGAATACCACCATTGTAATTGTTCAACTTTTCTGTGAAATTTTTTTTCGTACAGTATATAGTTTATTTGTTATTCAGAACCGTCATATTGCGTAACTTACTCTACATATTTGTTGTAATTTCATGAAATATGATAAATCCCATCCCGTCTGATCTCGTGGTAGAAAATCCACGGGAAAAATCACTTATCCTCAAATCTATGCAGCATTTACAGAGAGTATGATGTGTGTTTACATAGTAATTCAGAGAGACGCATGTAAAATCTGATGTACATACGTACTGATCCTTTGAAAGCGTCGTTTAAACCAAAAATCGTGTAATACGTGAAAAAATATACCATTTTCTTCATATCGGCGTGTCCAGTGAAATATAGTCGTTCATTCGACACGATCGTCCTATGAAATGTGATAATGACACGGTGATTGTTAAAGAATATTAATTAACGAAGACCGTATTTTTTCGCAAATATCGAAGCCAGAGAGCAATATTTATTATCGTTATATGCAAGAGAATGATAAAAATCGAATATAAAGTTGTTGTTATATATCATGAACAGAAATGGAAAACTGAATTCAATTTAAAAAATAACTGTTCATATCTTTCGTATCGTGTTTTTCACATCTTCATTTCGAGGAAATTCTAACGATGTAGTTGTAAGAAATTTAATTTGATTTTCATACTATACCAATTTTATGAGTTGACATGTAACAGTATATATTTCTTGGGCCTTTTGCGGAACAAGAACTTTTTAAATTAAGATACTTAGGGTTTATGTTTCAACGTGTTTAAAATATTAATGCCAATTTTCGAGAAGATTTACTTGCACTGTTATCTTGAATGCTTATATTTTCATTGATATAGATTATTTTGTATAACCATCGAAAAATCACCACTCTTTTTTACGGTAATGTCACTTATACTACTTTCAAAAGAAACAGGTAATATAAGGAATCATTTTTTACACTTAAAAGTACTTTTTATATTGCCTGTGCGATATTGAAAATAAAGAAATGAATTGATTAATTCCAATCTACTAAGCTTTAAATAAAGTTTAATTGTTACAAATACTTCAAATAACATGTTTAAAAAACAGTTACGAATTGTATGCGCAATGACGTCACACTAGATTAATATTAGAAATGTAAAACCCACTGTTTTCTCGTTCAACGTAGAATGTCATTACCGATGCAAAAAATTATACAATGATGAGTATAAAAGTAGAAAAATCTTAGTAAACAATGTCAATACAATTCTTCAATAATATATTGAGGTATTCTTCGAGAAACGATGTACAGAACCACAAAAAGATTCTATAAACGTGTGCCCTACTTTACTTTACTGTGTAGTTACAATACATTTATTTCTGTGCATTAGAAAATCTTGTGACAAACGATGGCGATATAAAGGTTAAGATGTTGCAAGTAGTAGTTCATGTCTGATATTTCACCTGGGTATTCATACTGTAAATCAAGCATGGATAAAATTTGTTTGCCAATGGGCCAGAAAAACAAAAAAAATTTGGCGGTTCGTTATCATTTATCAAATATTTTAATTTCTATGGAAAATATTTAAATACAAAAAGGGAACACCCCGTGAAATGCTATTAATAAACTACTATTTTAAAATCTGCAGTTGGCCATCGCTTGCCTACCCCTCCTCAAACCCCTCTCTCGTACTGCCGTAAGTACCATATTTTCCTATGTTTAAAGTCCACCTTTTTTAAAAAAATTTGGGATCTAAAAACGGAGTACGTCTTATACAGTGCTTACAGTTTTTTTTATTGTTTATTCTTTTGTATCTGTTAACTTACATTAAATAAACTTTTTGTAATACATTTTTCCTCAAATTCCTTAAATATCGCGTCTCAAAGTCAAGTTGCGCTTTACACATGAGGAAATACGGTAATTCTATCTGATTATTTGATAACAGCAGTTTATATTTTTATTATCTTACCATGAATTGAATATGTTCAATACTGATTATAAGTATTTCGTCGCTTCGAAATGGTTTTTGTGGAATTGTGCGCCACAGTAACGTTTATAACGCGCGGGTAGCCTCTTTTGTTTTTTAGATGGTGCCCAGTGGCAACGTCACAGAAGATGTCCGACTGTCCCCGTGAAGACACAGAGCACGTGTGCAATATTAAACTTTAACATATTCATGTATAACGCCATTAGCCTTTAAGATATTTTTATTTATAACCACTCAAATAAAAGAGCAAACACTTTTTGAAGTACTTCACATGTTTCAAAGTTTGTAGTGTGGCAAACAATTTTACGTTCCATTACAATGTAGACTATTTAAGTATTTCCAGAAGATATAAGAAACTCCATTGACAAGATATAAGAATATCAATAACCAAGAAAGAAGCTCACTGTGAATACTGTGAGTTCCATGTGTTAAAATATACTACGTTATATATCAGAATCCCAAAGTATGAGAGACCATCTAAAACTAAAGGTCATCGAGAAAATAACCGTAGCAGTTAAATTCGACAATATAAACACAGTAGCAGCTATAGTCATCACTAGCGCCCTTGAATTGCTGCCTCGAATAAACTTCATTTCAATTGACTCGCAATAAAAACATTCCTTCGCTAGAAACAAATATGAATGAATTTTCCGTTCCCAGTTATTTCTTTATTGCCAAGCCAGACCATTTTCCATTTTCTCGTTCCTTTCTCTTTTTGTTTTTTAGAAGATCGAAACTAGACCCTTCGTATAATATAAATTTCAAGCGTGGTGGTATGACCATTATAATATCGAGACAACTACAAGCAAAAAGAATCTGAACAGCGAAAGGGGGCCAAAAAAAGGAGTACCGTTGGGCCGTTTGAAACGTCGACGCGCACATTACTCAATTTTCACTGAACTGTGCTCAGTTTGGTGCAGATTTGATTTAAATGGGAACTGGGCGTAATTTTAGTAAAAGTCCGCGCGCCGAAGTCGTATAAAATGCGAAAATGCGAGAGACAGGAAGAATCTAACATTACCTCGGTAGAATAATATAAAACGTATATATGCTGAGTGCACTACCCGAATAAATAGTTCGGGCTTTTAATGGTTCTCATCGTCCTTTATTGCATTGTACTGCAGCTTTCAATTCATATTAATGGCCGTAGTAATGCATTTAAAAGGATTTCAACATTTCCGTAGAAATTCGGCGAGGGCTTTTTTCTCGTTATTTCGTTACTTACACTTTGATGCGATAAATATGTAATACCACTGATAGCGTAAGATCAATGAAGTTACGTGAAATTATAGAACATTGAAATCAAGCAGAATATCGAACGAAGATAAATTGCAAAATCTATATTCCTGTAGCGAATAATTTTAAATGTCAGCATTAAGATACATACATATGTGTATCACATTCAATAAGATAAAATATAGTATTCATTTCAGTAGAAAACTATCCGTTCTAAATGAGTAAAATGTATTAAATATACAGTACCACAATCAAATTAAATTCTCGTCACAAAAGGTACTATCAGACGAAGAATTTCTCTTCCACGAAAGAATATATTTTAACTTGTTAATTTTGGCGACTTATTTTGAGAGTGCGCACCTAGTGGGTCACGAAAATCGAGAGATGAGCATAAATCTATCTCAAATTATTCATACCTTTTTAGTTATTCGTTTTATCTTTACATGGTCTCAAAATATTCCAAACATCCTGGAAACGAATATATTTTTACGCTAACTTTTACGCATGACGAATATACTCGTCAGTACACAAAATTCTGTCGTTTCTCCATGATGAGTATACTCGTCAATCACAGCTAACTGATTAATTATAATATTTAAGAAATAAGGACGTCACATTACTGTGCGCTATTACTTCCTGAACTCCTCGAAAAAAAACAAACAAATAAACGTCTCATCTTTTATGCAATTGTTAGCACAGACTCTATTACCCAAATCAATTACTCGCTTCTCCATTAATTCGACCCTCATTACCATCGAAGACGATCAAACAACAAATAGACTTCTAGGAAGGTAGAAGCGCGTATCACGGCCAATTTGCGTCCGAAAAAGAGCAATTCGTCATAATCCCCACGTTAATTCCACAGAGCATACTACCCTCCCTGCGTACACGATAACAACCCCAGTTTTTCTGAAGGACTCTTAGTACTCGGTTGTCGCGCGACCATCCCTTTCTCTCCCTCGATCCAGCGGTCGAATGCGCCGTCTGCCGGCCGACTACGTCGCTTAACTGTATTTACAGTAAATCTACAGTAAGATAAAGCGCGTCTCCTCCGTTTCTTCGTTCTCTCCCTTGTTCGCCTTCGTCTCTAGCCTGCTTGGCCTTTTCCGGCTGTTCCTCTCGTCTTTCTCGTTTCTCTTTTTCTCTGCCGGGACACTGCGGATTACCAGCAATGTGTATGCGGGCTGGACCAATCTCGGTGGAAATTCGAGGCGAGAGGTCTCGCTTCGACTCGAGTGGGCTTGGAAATTGCAATGGCGTAATCAGCCCAGGTTGGAACCGTGACCTGTTTGCCCTGCCGCTTCCCTTCTTGCCCTTTTCTCTTGACCCCTTACGTTTATTGCTGTTCGATTAAAGCGTTATAAAGAGCGCGAATGCTCGTGCCGGTG
This sequence comes from Cerceris rybyensis, assembly GCA_910591515.1. Taxonomy (NCBI): domain Eukaryota; kingdom Metazoa; phylum Arthropoda; class Insecta; order Hymenoptera; family Crabronidae; genus Cerceris; species Cerceris rybyensis. Next base: position 23,865,619 of record OU342790.1, read on the forward strand.
GTGCTGGCTCGGGTGGCCACGATGCAAATGTGAAATACTTCGCGGAGGGTGGCTCAAAGCGGTACGGTGACGTGAATCGCGTGACTGCCCTAACCGTCCTGTACACCTTTAGAGAGAAAGGGAAAGAAAAGGGAAGGCCGGGGATAGAGACAGATAGTCGTGAGTGTAGGAGAAACAGGGAGAGAAAGAAAGAGAGAGAGAGAGAGAGAGAGAGAGAGAGAGAGAGAGAGAGAAACCGTTACCTGTAAGTCGACAACTCCACCGAAGAAGAAAGTCGAGTTCGTCGATGAGTCAGCAAGTGATTTTCTTCCCTCGTGGCTCTTCCTTGGTAACGTTACCTGTGGATGTTTAGTCGTGGTTTGTCTTCCAATGTTTATGCCATCAGCTCTTCTGTCATGACAATATTGGAACAGCACACGCAATTTCATGGATAACAGAAAAATGCGTTTGCGTGTTGAAGTAAAGAAATTTCCAATGCAGTCTTTTCGAGGTGCAGTTATATAGCTCTTCGGACAGCAGTCACAGCAGAAAGTAAGGCATGCTGCTGATTTCGTTCTCTTTTTCTGCAATTAGACTCCTCTTGTTTCCATTCCCTACTGGGGCCCATTAAGGTGTGGTACGACTTGAGAACACACTTAATATTTGGCTCTCTATCTCTGCCTCTCTTTTTCCGTTTTTCTTCCTGGATGGAGCGTTAGCGTCTCTCAATCTCTGTCTTCTTCTCCCCCGTCGTAGGTAGCATCGATCTGCATTTATTAGGATGTGATTTGCATTGAAAGGGTGGATTCTTATAACACTTTGGATCATCGAAGCTTACGCTCCTTTATGTAACTCTTAAACGCTTCGTGGATAAATTACACCGTTCAGTAAGAGATTTGGATATTTCATGAGATAGAATTGCTAAAATTATCGGTGCAAAAATCACTCCGGGAGTTTGAATGGTATTCGATCGTCAACTGATAATATTTAATTTTCGCATTATATTGAAGATATCTGAATAATAGCATTAATTACAATCACATTACATTTCTTTACCCATTATGTAAAATTTAGGAAGGTATATGTAAGTTCGCTTATTTTATTAGTACAAATAGTAAACTATGCAATTCTATCTGTATGATTTTGAGAATACGATTATTGAGTTCTGTACTAACAAGGAAGGTATTCGAAGTGGGGACTCACGGATTCGAATGAACTTTTGTGGGTTTGTCGAGTGATCCAAGACAAGATTAATGGTATATTCCATTCGTGCCCAATCGCCCTTTAAGGACATGAAATTTAACCTCAAAGTGAAATCGACACTTGCACTTCCTCTCTTATATCTCCTAAAGTACAATAGATAGGAAAAAATGTTTTAGGTAAAAGTTGAACGGTAACAGGAGCGCTATAAATTTGCATTAACAAATTTTTAAAAACAACTTTCCTTCTTGAAAAAATAATTTTTTTTGCGTTATTTTAAACAATTTTTAAATCTTTTTGCTAATAAAAAATGTGCCATTTTTTATTCTGAATTCAACCATAACAATATTTTTATTATACACCGCCGGGTTACAGAGATACACGACAAAACGTACTCCTTAGCGCGCGGTACCGCGCAATAGCCCGCTAACAACATATAGAGTTATATATTAAGAATGTTAATTTGCGTTGCAGGACATAACTACGTGATGAAGATGGGTGTGGTAACATAAAAATCGGAAATTTCAATTTATAATATAATTTATAAATATTCCAAGCTTTACTATAAATTGGTTTTATACAATCTTTGTTAACCCTTTGCCGTGCAATGACGTGTGACAATGGTGGCGCAATAAATGAAATAGGAAATTTTCCAAAAAATGGTGTACCATAAGTCCATTTTTTTAAAAATGAAGTATCACGCAATTTATGCTTAATTTAGTGCAAACTTTGTATTTATAACTAGTTAATGTTTAATATCTTAAAAATACTAATGTTTTGTTCAATTTACAATTGGCCACTAAAAGAAATTGCATAGCCATTGATTACACTGTTCAACACGATTTTTTTTCTCAAATATCCAATGGGTGATCATTAGTCATCCTAAACACGAATCCGTCGGCAGAATTGCTCCATCGACGGATATTTTTTCGACCCGTCGGGATTGAAAACTGTTCCCGAAACTTTTGGGGGCAGTTTTTTCTTCAGAAAAGGCCAAGGAATGCGATCCAGTATAGCAAATTCGTGCTAAATAAATAACTTTTCATAAAAATGTAAAAGTATAGCATAGTAAGTTCGCGCATCCGCACTTTTTTAAACTTTGACGGTCATTTGTTACTATTTGCAACAACCAATTTTAATGAATATATTCATTAAAATATTCGGCATGATATCCTGTATCTTTTAAGATAAATTTCAACTTCGCATCGTTTATACTTTTCGCGTAATACCTCATTTTCTGCCAAAATTTGGTGTTTTTACAAAAACTCGTTTTACTAAAAAACTGAGGGTGATGGAGCAATTCTGCCGACGGATTCGTGTTTAGGACGACTAACTCTACAAGGGTCACCCATTGGATATTTGAGAAACTAAAAAAAGTTAAAATTTGTTGAACAGTGTTATGAATGTGGTGTAAGTCCAATTTCCATAGACAGGTTGTGGGGTCAGCGACCACTGGTGACTACATTTGTTTTGTTTAACATTTCGAAAGTTACAATTTAAGGTTACTTACTTTATTTTCCTCCAAAAATGAATAAATTATATTGTAGAAGTGGAATCTACATTAGTAGTTGAGGATATTGTTACTAGAATTTCAAAGCACTGTCACAAGAAGAGCATAAATAAATAATACCAATATCTTATGTTGACTTTAACAATATATAAATATAATTAACGTTCAAAATAAGAAGTACTAATGTTATTTTATTTCTTCTTGTTATTATCTATAAACAAAATTGGATTAATATGAAATATATTTTAAGAGTTATTTCAGTTTGCAGAATTAAAATTAAATTATTCTCACAATTGATTAATTATGAAAGTGGTGTAAGTACATTTGCAGTCCGTAAATATATAATTTTAGTAAAATTCGCCGAAAACAAATTTATATAATCAAATTGCATATTGATAAATTGATAGAGACATTGTCTGACTCGTCATAATGAACCAATATTTTTTAATCGGCAGATATGCTAACCTTTAATTGTCTTGAAACAACAGAAAATGGACTTGCACCACTTTCAAAATAAACGGTCCAATTAATCTAATTGTAAGTTATTGCTCATTCAAAGGCAAAAAAAATCGAACGAAAAGTGGACAAATCAAATGTTCCTACTTTGTCTCGAATTATTAAAATCTTTTTAAACATCCCCTTTGTCCCAGTTTTCTCAATCGAGTGAAACTGAATTTTATTTTTCCACCAACTCCATTTTTCCTCTTGCCGTAATGCAATGTAAATAAGTGCTTCGTCGATTGATAAGGATAAAGTATTTTCAATTTTATGGCCGCTAACGTAATGTTATTATTTGATACGGTGAATTCGACAAATTAAGATTTCGAAGTATTGAAATACAAGAGATCTGACACCTCGGGGCATCGTAAACGCCTTTTTAATATTCCACGAACTGAGTGAATATCGATGAGATTCTCAACGGGGACTTGCAATATTCAGGTTAAGGGGATTCGATCTTGTAGGTAACTTAAAGTCGTTCTCAAGAAATACAGTCTAAGCGTAGAATGGATTCTTATCCTCGAAAATCGAGAGGAATGATCCCGGGATCACGATACTTTGTCCTCCTACTTTGCAAACGTCTTTACTCCGAGAAGAACGATGCCATCTTCCCACCGGCGTTTTCTGCGACTTTTCAACATCGACACGATAATTAGCTCGATGAATGTTTTGTACATTTCCTACAGCAAATAAACGTCAGTGTTGCAGAGATCTAAACAGTAGAAATAGCAATGCAATTTAATCTTCATGAGAATTAAACGTTCATGTTTTTAACTTATTTTTGGATCCGTCAGTCAAATGAATTAAGAATATCGAGACGAAAAAATAATTTTCTGGAGAACATCTTCGAGAAATGAACACCTGCGATGCTTCCGATTTACGATTTCCTCCAATGACGAAAAATTATGTTCGTATTATTTTCAGTACTTAATTGTAATTACAGTTGCTATTAGAGCATACAAGGTTATTAAGAATTTCAGTACCGATGACGCATATGTGGCGTCACGCGGTTTTCCACAGAGAGTCTGACGGGACACCCGCATCGTTTTATTTTCCGTAGTCGGCGTGTGTGGTACGTCGTTCCAACGCGAGCGGTCAGATATGAATGTCGCCCCAATGCGGTACTATGCTCGTACCGATAGGCCCGAACCTGGCAAGTCAATCCTGATTGGGTGAAACAGATGGTTTGGAGAAACAGGCGGAGCGACTCGAAAAAAGCACGTGGCGATCAACTAAGTAAAATCACTGATTTTGATTATTGAAATACATGAGTCGTTCAATAACCAAGGCGATTAACTTATTTGTTATGTTTAAAGTAACATTCTTCAATAACACTGCTCAACACGAATTTTTGCTCAAAGAAAATTTGTACTGATTCTTGTAGATTTTGTGGTGCTGAACACGACTATAAAGTCCGATTATCTCTATCACACTTCATTTTTCAGAAATTCAGTTTTCAATAAGAATACAAATTTGCAACTTTCAGAATTTTGTCCGCTTTAACCGTAAAAGTAATTTACGTTTTTTTTTGCATGAAATGGTCCACAAACTCTCTCGAATATAACAATGCAAATTTCTTTACTGTTAATAACATTTAAATAGGCTTAAACAATGTTCAAAGGGAGAACAACGCCTATACTGCCTCTCCTTTCGTGAATATTTTCCTATTAATCTTAAAAACCAGACACCCAAAAGAAATTCTAATAACAGAAGGCAATCGAATAGACATTTTTCTTGAGAGGATCGTAACTGAAATTTGTAACACATTTTTTTTCAGCTAAGGAATTAAAGTAGTGCACAAAAACAGAAGATATTGACAGTGGTTTTCAGCGCAGCCATTTCATTTGTGTTAGTACTATATGCATGTAACTTGTGGTGCTTTAAACAACGCTAGATTGTACAAAGTATTATATTTTTAACATTTGATTATATAAATAAAGAATACTCTTCAATTTCATTCCCAATATAATGATTAACACGTTAAGCGCCACGCTCGTTCTTAAAGCACTTTCCGTTTAGGCCCTTTATTAGAAAAGATATCTTTCTATTTGTTTTAACGTACTACATTCATTTTTGATAAAATGTTCTATTTTATACTTAACTCCACTAACTGTCCCTCGGTTAGGCGCGACAACGTAGTTTAGGTAAAAAAGTAATTGTTCATTTTCATTGATCAGCGTCAGCATAAATGAAAAGTCAACGCCCGGTCCCTAGGGACCGGTGTGGCGCTTAACGTGTTAACAATAGGAATAGTGAAAGCAATTATTTCCACTTCATTGGCTAAGAAGTATAACGACCGTGGCGTGTTGTCAAAACATACTCATTATCAGTGGTCCGCGGCGACCGCACCCTGCAGGTGTTTGTCCCTTTGGTCCACTAACAATAACGAAACGTTTCGATTTTCACCTGGCTATCAGCTTGTCCTCGATCGCCGTTGAGTAATCAGTGTTCCGTGATTGGGTTTAAGCATTTTCTCCTGGTATTGCATGTATAATGCTTTCGGAAACGAGATTCAGGAGCACCAAGTATTATACATACCTCTCTTTTTGCGGGCTATTTGACAATTCGTCCTTACAGCGGTATTAACCCTCAGTTAGCGGTCATTTATCTGCTCTCAACTACCAAAGCACTTTTGCTGTTTCCATCGTATGTCTACGCTCAGACACCAAAGCAAGGGATCAACACATTTCTGAGGTACATGATTTTTACTAAAATTTTACTGATTTAATGAAGTACGGCCGCAAGGGGTTAGTGAAACGTACTAGAAGAGAAATAAAGTAATCTGTTTATCTCCATTATATAGGGTTCTTTTGTGACAAGCACTTTTTTATTTATCAAGTCATATAATCTTGACCTTGAGAATGTAAGTCAACAATATTGCTTATTTATAGGATGAATTCGTGTTATATGAACCAGTGTTACGGATTGGTCGACTGTACCTATAAATACTATAAATGACACATAAAAGATTGCATTATACGCAGTATCAAATAATTACGCTAACCATAATCCGAAGAAGCAAATAGAACATGCGGGACATGTCCACCTACGGTATCGTTACGCATCTCAATTGCCCTCTAATAATTTTAGTCTCGCGCCTGAAAGTCTTTGCGAATAAGTCGAGGTCAGTCCACCCTCGGAGGACGATAATGACCTCGTCCTTAACAAAGGGGAGAGTTCTTCTCGCGCATGTGGTCAGTCGAGGGAGAAGATTCAACAGATCGATTCGCAGACCGCAGGCTGTTAGAAGTTTAACTAAGGCGTGTATGAACTCAGCTCACGCAGTCGTCAAGCCACACAGCTGGCCGCCACAATGAATAAAAGATGCTACTGTTAAACCCAATCCAACAGCTTTTACAAACCTAGACATCTATCCTTTCTTCATCCCCCACGGGGTGATCCTTCATACTCCAAGAAAGGCCGTTACGATTCTTTGATCCTTCATCGGCCAAGTGAAAATCGCTCGCTCACGGAAACTCCGGAAAGAATTCCAACTTCCCATGGAGTAACTTACTTTAATGGGAAAATAAACTTTTTTAATGAGCGGCATATTCTTATGAATGCATTTCTCCGTGGTAAGTTTTACAATTCTGTATTGGTCAGGTGGTATAACTGTTTCTTTCTTTTTTTCTCTTTCCCGGAGGGTAAATATTTCATGAAGAAAACGGAAAGTTATTTTTAGTTTATTAGGGGTACGTTTTTGGGGGTAATTTATCAGAAACAAATACCGCGATACCGACGCTAGCGGTTCGCGTAAAAGTTTTGCGGCAGGAAAAAAATAAATTAAAAGGTTCGCAAAGCTAAATGCCGTTCGCAGTGACAGATGAGAGGCATTTGTATTTATGACAAATGGTCTACAATGTAAACTACGGGGCGATACGGTCGACCGTCATTGTTGTTCAGAAGTTCATTTGCCAGTTTGCATTGTCACTTATTATTCTTGTGTTGAGTGCCGGCTTTTATGACTTGCAGCATTATCAGGTTGTGAAAGAGAAATCAGAGATACAACTAATTGCAAGGAGTAAAGCGATCGATTGTACAATTATGATTCCGCTTTAATGAGGCCTTATCTTTTTGTAACTAAATTTTAGTATTTGTAAAAGTTTTGTAGTTGCAAATGCAGCTATAGCAGAATCATTAAACTGCTTTTATAGTATCAATTTTTTTTCAAAGTTAACTTTATAGAAGACACCACTAAGAATTTTTTATTTCTACAAATCTATGTTTAACACTAGATTACCGAAGGAAGTCATTTTGACTACTTGGGAAATTTAAAATATGTAACCAAATGACTCTTATTATTGAATTGAGCAAATTTCTTATATGACCTGTTCGGCTCTGTATTGAAATAGCATTTTTCATTTTTTTCGATTACCGTTACATGATAACATACAAGTACATGCGCTTCTTGATTCCGTAGGTTAGGTGGAAGTTATTTTAATGCTAGCATCACAGCTTCGTCTCTTTCGATCTCTTTCGAATGCATAAATTATTTTCTTTCCAATCGAAATAAATTTTTGTTATTGTTCATATTTACTAATAACCTGTTATATAACTATAAATACTATAAAAAAATATTAAAAATTAATTTTAAATAAATTTCTTTACACATTAGTTATTCTTTCACAATGCAGTCATTTTGACTGTTTTTGGGCAATATAGATATATACTAAGTTTCAGTCTTTCTAGTGTTAACTACGGCGTACACCGTTAAAAAAGTGATAGGGCAAGGATTAGTATTTTAAATATATTATTTACAATTTAATTCACAATTAAGAAATAACGTAAAAATAAAACAGCTAGCTTGATTTTTTTGAAAAATAGTCTTACAATTAGACCACGTTCAAAATAAACAAATCGCTACTGTAATTCAAAATATAATACATGTATTAATTTTATAATTGGTTTTAAATGTTAATTATTCAATTTCTCTAACAAATTTTGACACGTTATCTTCAAAAACCGATATTCTGTATTCGTATAATTATCATAACATAACAAAAATTAATTTAGAACAGAAAAGAACACTTGTGATTTTTTAAGTTATAGCACTCTTAAGCTCCTTATCGGATTGATGCGAACTGAGAGAATTCTTTCTTTCTTACCTTCGAAATTTTGTTTATCTAATGCCTAATTCATTAGTCCTGTTTCATTTGTTGTATGGTCCTTCTGTGTCGTTTAAGTTAAGCTTGAACTCATTTTACGCATATTTAACAGAGAGAGCAGAGTTGTTATTATACTTATTATTAGAAATTAATTAAAACGGAATAAACGGCGCACATCAATTAACCCCCTGCCATACGATTTATTTTGTGACTGCTACATCCGTGCAATCATCTTTCTAGGAAAGTCTAGAATAATTCAGAATCAAACGGAAAACAAACGTAAGACGGGCGCAGACTGCACGCTTTCGAAAAGACAATAAATATTCTCTGATAACATAGTTGTAAATAAAATAAGAAAAATGCGCAAAAGTTATAAATATTATAGAACACATGATCCAAACGATCGTTAACAATTTGTAACACCTACATAAACTTTGCAGTAAAAACTACGCACATAATCAAAAATTTGCTTTGAAGTTGTACATAATCGGAAAAGAACAAGTACAATTAATCTAGCTGTAAGTCGCAAACATTATGATATCACTTAGCTCGAGATTTGATCGTAAAGCGCTTTTTCCACCAGACACGTTTTATAATAGTATCGAAAATACATGAGGACGAGGAATGTCTATCCATCGAGCAAAGCAAAGCAAACCACTTATCAAATTACTTCATTTCGTGGACCAATAATACATGGTTGAACTGCACACTTCCATTTCAAATTCCGAATCCTCGAGAGCGTACGCGAAAAGTCGTAACTTTTCACTGCGAAAAGTCTGTTACCACTCTGCCCGTATATTAGTGAGTGAAATTGGTTTGTCTATCCAAAGGGAAAGCCCTGAATCGACGAGTCGGCATTCCCGCGTTTTTATCTCCCGCGTACAGATATTCGAGGAAAAATGAAGGCGGAGGAAAGGTAGAAAATGGCAATGGCGGCTCAGCCGGAGGAGGGTCAAACCAATAAAATCAAACGCAGCTAATTCGTTTAATGGCCGTGACCCAAACCTCGCTATTTATTTAGAGGGGTATCGACCGAACAGCCAGGAGTTTGGCCTCAGGGAGGTTAACTGATGATCCGCAGTCACGTTCGCGCAAACACGATTGGCGCGCCGATTTAATCTGCCGGATCCTCGAAGGAATCTTTTATGCTTGCTCCGCCGTTCCCCGATGGCTGAATTACCGATGCTCGAATTCCTTCCACGGATTTAAGAAAAACCTCGACTTGACGCAAATCAGTGCGTCCTAAAATTATCCTGGGAGTTACGACTTTAATCTTTCACCGGGACGAGCAATCAGTCCTTTGCCCCTGACACGCGAATGATACAAGGAACTGTGCGTGCAGCGTTTGAAACACATAAATCTTCGTGACGTTCTTATTTAATAAGTAATTCCAAAGGTTTCACTGTCACTATTGTAGGATTTATTATTCAATAAAGAATAATAAATAGTTTATTAAATATAAAATATATAAAATATAAAATAAAAGCAAAGACACACTAAAAAAAATAAACACAAAACACACTAAATACTCAAAAACTATATTACGCTATTCTCTAAATGGCTGTTCGCTGTTATACTCTCAAGAATACTCTATTCGCTGTGACGCTGGTAAAAACTCTGTTCTCTATGGCTGTAAAATATACATACTCTGGGCCTTCTTACGCATTCGGATTCCTCCGAAGGCCCTACACCCCATACACACAAACACACACAGTCATACACCCTCATCATCTCGCAGGCACTTTCTCTTACAACCCTCTTTCACTCTCTATCTCTCTCACACATACACGCTCCTTCGTTGCTCTCTCTTTCTCTCTCTCTCTCTCTCTCTCTCTCTCTCTCTCTCTCTCTCTCTCTCTCTCGCATTCACTCCATCACGTTTTTACATCCTACAGTATTAAATGAAACGTTGGGACAGATATTACGTGTGATGATAATTGCCATCTAAATGACATCGGAGTTTGTTGATCACTATTCATTTAGTCGGAACTAATAAGATTAGTCCCTTCCACGATACTGAGACGTTCCGCTATCGTTATTATAATTGGAACTTGCCTTGGAGAAATTGAAGGATTGCATGTGCTTAATGATTCTATAATTATTATCAATCATAAAATATGTATTTCAAATACTTTTTGTAAAGTTCTAGTTCTTTTACATGTGTTTAAGCCGATAATCAAATTAAGAATCTCAACTCTATCTCCCTTAACGAGCTATACCCTTTTTATAAATAAACATAGTTACACCATATCCTAATAATTTCAAATAAGGCGATGTATAAATTTTATTAAAATCAATAAAAAAGCTAATAATAACAGTTCTTGGTAATAATCTATAAAATACTAAAATTAAACGGATCAATAAAATTAAAAATCACTTCCTGAAAGACGTAATAGCACATAGTATTACAACGTTTCATACTTTTCTAACTCATAAATTATAGTACGCCTACATACTTCCTACGCATTGCGACATCGATTTCGCCGGCCCTTCCACCCATCGTGGAAAAAAGTTCGCAACCGACTACTGTCCGTTCGTGCTCCCTTGAAGCCAACGTTCTGGAAGCGCATTATCGTCAAGGGTTCACCTAGTGTAAACTCCTGGGGTTGTACGTGCAAATTGAGCACGAGTTGTTTAACACGGTCATAGGACCTCGTCGAGTTGTGCAGTAAGTCGTGCCCCTTGTTGCACCTATGTATATATGTATGTACAGCTCCTCCAGCAAGTCTCTTACAAGTCACGTCTACGGAAATACAATCGTTGGGCTGATTTAATCTTGCGGATTCGGCTAGCAATCCTGTGTACCTAAGCAACCGAAAATCGTCTCGTGTGTCTTCCTCTTTCGCGCTCCCTTGATTTCCTCTGGTCATTAGTTAAAGGAATCCTGATTTCTCGACGTTGTTTAAATCCAATTTCTACGTTTAAATGTTACTATATCGAATGGTATAGTACTGAGAGGAATGAAGTTAACATTCCTGATTTTTATGTACAGTTGAAATTCGATAAATCGAATTGGAAGGAAAGGGAAAAATCTTCGAGTTAAACAGGTTTTTGTCTTATGGAGTTCTTGCTGGATAAAATGAAGTTTTATAAAAAGCTTTACCAAATGAAAATATGACTAGTAGATTTTTCCATTCACTTCTTTAGTAAACGTTAATGTTTGATGTGCCCGGTTAGAAATGATTTTGAAGAATAATATTTACAGAAAAGTTTGCAAACGCTTTACTGTGCAGAGAAGAGAGTTAACAAATAGGGAATTTTTCGTTGTTATTCCTTTAATATTGTACAAAGAATTGCATCCATGGTGATTGAAATCTATCAGATTCCATTGTATCGGCTGACTTATATGTCAAAGTAAACTTCTATTTATAGAGGTTGAAGTTCTTGTGGAAGTTACAATAGTAAAATATGTTTTAAACGTGCATCAAATAATTGAAGTTAACAGAACTTTATATATCGAGTTATTGAAGATATTGCAGTAACGGAGAAAAGAATGAAAAAATGTTCGTCTCACACGGGTTTTTCGAGTAACTGAGCTTCCAGTTATCGCAATATGACCAGTATTTGTCAAAGAGTATATTATATTTCCTGATAATCATTAAAGCAGACAACTAATATGCAAAAATTCTGATCTATTTCATCACGAATTGAACATGAAAACGAACGGAAACTTACAATTAGAAACCGAGACTAATAATTCCTTCGCTTTCAGTGTAATCAGTGCAAATTGTAATGTAAACGGTGTTTGAGGATGATTCGATAGGGCTTAATTTTATCAGTTTCGTTTCGAAAGCGAATAATTCCCTCGTTACAGGAGAAAGAACGAAAGTCCAATTCTTCCGGACCATCTGTCCTTCCGCCAATTGTCATTAAATTATTCTGCACCTTTACGTTACTCAAATACCTTGTCCCGGTATTACGTTCTCCGTTTTCCGAAGGGAGTCGAAAAGAGACACTATTCTCAATATTCCCTCTTCGTTGTTTGCAAAAGCAACCGCTACGGGCGGGCGTGATCATCGAGAGTTGACTAGGCGTAAACCAACGGGGCTGTTCCTGCAAATTGAGCACGTTCAAGTTGCCGAGTGCACTGCCAGCGTCGCGGAGCCGTTCTTCCTTACATTTATATACGTTGCACGCGTATCTCTTCGATGGACAGTCCTGATTACGTAGAGATTTTGTACTTGTTTCACGTTCGGCGTATTTCAGTCGTATGCTAACGAGACGCACAAATTGCTTTTTTTTTATTCGGAATCTAACAGAGTGTCGTACGTCGATCGCCGACTTTCTGATTGTGGACTTGAATATAAGTTAATAATCGAATTTATGGAACCTTTGCTGTAAACCGTTTAATTACTTGAACGTGCTTGAACTCAGGGATTGAGGATTAGAAGTGAGCATGAGCAAACCTGGATGGTACTCACCCGCAGATTGCGATGTCCTTGCAAACGTTGCCACTTCTCTTTAGACCGACAACTGACCATCAATAACGTAATTGGAGATATAGCAACTGTGGGTTAAAGGATCCCCCTATACCGGCGCGGCGGTGACACGGGCTAACCAACATTTTACTTACGAGGATTCAAATTAAAATTCTCCGCTCTAGGAAGAAATAATGAAAGTCTACATAAAGTACAAAAATACATTACTAATATTTTTTTAACTTGTGTTCAATCGTGGAACTTTTTCTATAGGCATACAAATTTTATCTTTAACGCACGTTCAGAGAGTTTCTCCAGTTTTCTTCCATTTTTGGCTTCAATACTTAAGTTAATATTCAAACCTAATGGTTCCAAATAAGTTTTAAAATATCGAGGCTGTGATATATTAAACGAAAAAGCTTGATTTTTATTGCCACTCTAGTTTCAAGTACCGAGTAAGTGTAGAGTAAGTATAAGTATAGTCTGGTTCAAATTCAAGCTAAAAGAAGTTTCAAGACAATTGATTAGTAACTGTGATTTTCTACAGTGAAGATACGTTCTTCCGATTGAGTACAGTACGTGGTTCACTTTTTATTGTTCATCTACTCTAAGCTGCTCTTGTCTTCCCACAGGGGTAGGGACCAGTATACAATCTGTGCACTTAAGGAGTTTCTAAGAATGGACCGACCCACAGCAGTCGATTTCGCTGAAATCCTGGCCAAAACCGAAACATTTTTTTCGCGATTTTCAAAATCCAGCAATTGCATTTGATTTGTAATACATCAGAGCATTATTTTCCACTGATAAAAATTTTTATTGCACAACACTCTTAGAAATGTGCAATCTCAAAGTTGGCACTTGAATAATGTAACGTTTTCATGTCGGAATTGAGAATACGTTTTGAATTGTGATATCATGTTTGTTTAATATTTTACAACTGTGATGATATAGAATGTAAGACCTACAATTTTACACTTTTTACATTCACATACATATTTTCTATCTTCTCCTAAGGAAATAGTTGTTAGGAACCGAGAATGCCACCGTCATTTTTTTTTAACATAAACTTGAAGCTTCCCGAGGGAGGACTCGTTGAGTTTTCTTGTTACTTTTTGCTACTCTACGAGTTATTGTTACTTGTTTGTCGCACGCGCCATACTCGAAGAAGCGAATTTATGACATAGGGTCGAACTATCGTGGCTTACGTAAGGAATACTATTCATCCTACTCTATAGGCACTCTGGTAATTTACGAAATAATACATTTATTTCGAGGGGTTGAAAATTCAAATAGGAATAGGTAGACTAGTAGTTTGATAATTCTATTTCGAGACAATAGGTAGCCGCGGACGACTCGTCCGCTGACCGTTACAAACAGAAAGGTCTTTGAAAATTCGAATGTATTCTAGCTAGTTTCAGGTACAAATGTGTTATTAGCTTCATTTCAATATTTTATTTCACATCTTTCAACGAAATTTTTAGTAGCTACAAGGAAAATAAAGATCGAATCTCCTACTACGTGATGCCAAGATAAAGTCGCTGGAGCAATAAATATTGTTAATACTTTACATTAAAGCAGAATTACACAATAATTTTTGTTTTTCAATCAAGTTTGAGGTTTCCTGAAGTAAGACATGTTGACTTTTGTTGCTAAATTTTGCCACTTTAGAATTTATTGTTATTTATTTGACATGCGCTTCTCTCATGAGGCAGTGCATGTATTGGATTCAAACCAGGTTTCATTTATTTCTATTTTTGTATCCACCAGTAAAACTTTGATTTTAGATTCGTAATCAGTGACCCAAACATTTCTAATCTGTCAATTTTCGTCTAAATCGAAGTACGTTTTGAGGTTTTGGCCAGGATTTTCACGAAATTGACCACTGTGCGACCGCTGAATAGCGGTTGACAAGAGTCTCCAAGTTTATGATTCAATCTATCGCTATCTCCAAGTCGTCACAAATATAAACGCTATTTCCGAATTCTGTTCCAACTCTCTGCTCTACGACCTCAATGAATTCGTTCATAACTGTTAAACAATTGGTTAGACAGAATATTAATTACATAATCACATCATTCCACCACCGTCTAAAATAATGCAAATGTAACTGGATCCGTTACATACATCGAATCACTCTCAGCTCCAACACCTTGCCCAACATTATTCCGAAATGCACGAAGAACAGAAGATCGTTTCAGAGCACCTTCAACGCTTATACTCACCACTTAACTACACCTACACGCACGAACAACCCCCACGTTCTCATGAATCGGACAAAAGATAGATTAAACTCAAAGATAATAGATCGATCAAGGTTAAAGGTTTCATCAATGCATCGTTGAAATCAGCCACGCAGATGAGTCTTATCATCTCCTCTTTCGAATCATGCGGATCATTTAGGCGGAAACTCCATTAAGAAACGTGCCGAACTAACGGCTGTCGACTGTACAGGAATCTAATGTATTTTAATGGAATTCTTCGTCCGGTCGTTTCTCTTACGGGCTGGCGCACACGCCACAGCGGCTTCCTCTTTTCCAGAGATGAGCATTAACGGAAAAGTTACCTAAAGTACCACGACCCTGCCGCAGCTGCGGGCGGTTCGCACGCGGTTTTTCCTTCGAAGCGGGGGTTAACGCTCTTACTTAGCTTAACGTTCGTTAAGGGAGCAGCTGCTGCTCGCGACCACTGGGAAACGTCGCCGATGTTTTCTTTTTCGCGTACCAGGTGGGTGGGCTTGCTGTGCTGGTCTCTCTGTGCTACACCGTTCATGAATATACGTCTTTTCTGGATGCGCACCGTTTAATACTCGACGAGCTCAAATAAACGGACCTGCTATGTCAACGGTGAAACGTGAATGCGCTCGTTGAAAATTTTTCAAAGCCGTTATTAATACCGAGCTTGCCGAAGAGGTGGTGAGTTTTCGTGTTTCAGCGTATAACACCATCCTGCTGCGCCTTTAACGATCCGTAATATTTAAAATTGCATTGATAAGGGGAACGAAGGAACGGCAAAGTCTACGTGTTTTAATTTCGGTGGCTTGACGGTTTTTTGAGGTATTCGCTGTTGTAAGTCATTATAGGAAAGTTTAAAGGATATCTGTAAGAATTTTCTTACACGTTGATATTAGTATTGTGCTTGCTTTTAATTGGATTATCAAATTGAAGCGTTACGTAGGCTGTAGAAATTTCTCGAATTTAACATTGAAGTTACTCGTAGTCGGATACCTGCAATTGTGTTACTGTACCGTAGAGATGGTAATTGAATTATGCACGAAGCGGAAGGAATCAGATACAATAATTTTGGGTGAGATTATAGAAAACATCATTAATGTAGGAAATTCAGGATGAAGCAGAGAGATGTTACTTAAAAATAATATATTTACAAAAATAAAAAGAAGAAATTAATACATATCGTCACGTTCACTTCCACGATTTCTTATCGACTGCCTCGCCCTCGTGCTTCGCAATTTTTTCTACCTCTCCCAAATTCTCTTTTGTTTCAATCAGCTCTCTCGCTCCTTCAATCAATCGTCTCTCTCTTGCTCATTCGTTCAATCATCTCTCTCGCTGAATTCATTTAACCATCTCTCTCTTTCTTTCATTCTTTCTCTTAGCATCTACACATGCATTCTCACATTAATATTTTTTCACCGATGTAGCACTAAATGTTCACTATTAACGATTATGCTTAATTGACTAGAGTGCGATTCTGTAAGATACCTAAAGCAGAGTGGTAATCTCAGTAATTGCAGTAGTAAATTTGACAATGAAAAAAACAATGAGAATTACATTCCACTTTTAGTATTCATTCTTCGACACTTCTGTCGTGCTGGCGATAATTTTCTAAAATTGAGTGCTGAGGCATTCGGTCACAAAAAACTTTTCAGTTGAACCTTTGCATCCCTGACATGCGCACTTTACATTCACATTTTTATTCCTATTCTGTTCTATACTGTAACTTCAAGTATTATATTCAGTTTACCAAGAACCCATAGTTTTAACACGTTAAATGGCACCACTGTTTCGCTAGTTTCAAAATTTTTGTAGAAGTCAAACTTTGCTATCAAAATCACATCTTTACAAAGTAGAAGTTAGAGCTTATAATCACAAATAGATATATAGTCAGCAGGTCGTTACACTTTTAATGTGAATAGAAAAATGTTAAATACATTACGAAAGTGTGAAATATCAACTTAAAAGTCATACGAAGTTTCATTTAACATATTATGTGAATTTGAATCCGTCCAGATTGTAATATATCGGCATATGCATAACAGGAATTATGCAATTTATAATTTCTGTTATCTCTAAAGAGACTTCACTTGAGCATATGCAAAGACAAGATTGTTTTTTTCGCTCCATATATAGTGCTGGACAAAAGTATTGGCACAAAATAGAAAATATATTTTATTCTTTGTTTAACTTGTTCATTCCCAATTATAACTTAGAGTATAGGAAGGGAAACGACCGACAGGCATTTGTTTCGCTATTCAATCCATTTTTACGACTTCAGTCAATTAGTATGTAATCAAAGAATTAAAGTAGAAGAACCATGTCTAGAAAAGTGAAAGAAACGACAAAAGAGGAGAGGAAAATAATTTTAAATTTGTATACCACAAATAAATCGTATAGCGAAATTGGAGAAATTGTAAATAGAAGTCGTTGCAAGCCACGGTTAAACACGGAGGTGGCGGTTTAATGGTTTGGGGATGTATAACATCATCAGAACTTGGCGAACTTTCGTTTATTGATGGAATCATGGATAAATATAAATATTTGAACATATTAAAAGAAAATCTTTTAAAAAGTGCCCAAAAATTAAATCTTCCTAGGAATTTTTATTTCCAACAAGATCGGGATCCTAAACTTACGGCATAAATAGTTCGCCAATGGATCGTCTATAACACTGCACATATTTTAAACACACCACCGCAAAGTCCAGACATGAATCCAATAGAGCATGTATGGAATGATTGCAAAAAAGGATGAGAAAACATAGGATAACGAATGAAACTGAACTAAAAGAGATTCTCCTGCAAGAATGGCACAATATTCATACCGAATTTACAAAAAAATTAATCTACTCAATACCAAGAAGGCTCAAAGAAGTTCTTAAAAGAAAAGGACGAGCAACAAAATATTAATACCCGATTTTATACTAGTTATGAACATTATTATTGAACTGTGCCAATATTTTTGTCCGTGTATAAAATGCTCAATAAACACGTTTTCCTTATTATTTCGTATATCGCTTTATTTATACTACTGTTTCGTGTTGTATATCAAACTAGGATAGTTAACATACGTATTTATCAACAAATTTTTTGTTTTTAATCATTTATTTAATAGTTATTAGCGACTGTAACATAAAAATCATAATGTGCCAATACTTTTGTCCAGCACTGTATATGTGTATCATTCACTTTTGTCATGAACAGTTTAGTTACTACATTAGTTACTGCAAATAGGAAAATGTTATCAAAAATACTTGTGAAAGTAGGAATGCTTCTCCCACTTGTTAGATTTGCATTTTGTCAGGTGACATTTTTTCAGCTTCGTATAATAGATATACATGAAGGATGCTGCGTGTGTGTATGCGTGTGTGAAATATCGATCGAGCATCGATCAATAGGCGACGTCGACCGCGTGGCGACCAGAAAGAAAAGGCGATCAGGCATAAAAGAAAAGCGAATGTCGCCCGCGTGATGGGCAGTCGGAAAGCGTCAACCGTCGAGCAAAGTAGCGATCCTATTAATTTTGCTCGTTCTTTTCTTTGTTATTTTTATTCATATTTTTATCATTAAAGTATTTAGCACGTAAACCTGCTGTTAGTTTTTTTCAAAATCCTACATACATTACGAAGGAAAAATCTCTGAAAAATATCGGATTTGAACTTAGAGCCTGCAGCATGATGTTCAAACTTTCAATTCCACAATCACCACACCTCACCGGTATCGTATGTGAATTCTTCCGTAACAAAAATAGCACGAATATTGAAAGGAAAGCAGAAAGACTTGAAGCACTTTATATTATATAAACAGTCATTTTATTTTCCGGTAAAATTTGTCGTGAAACTATTTCATCCTTACATTCATAGGATACATGTCCCTCGGAACATTTACTCAAATTAACCTTACATATGTAATCACATATATTACGTGGTCACGTATGTGAACGCTTCCACGGATGCCATGTAACAGGAACAGGATTCGGAACAGTGTTCCGTAGTTACCTGGATTTAATCGCTCCCGCTAACCTGCATTATTTAATCGACTCTTCTCTAATTAACGAAACGAGCCTGTTTAATTTCACCGGCGCGTCATAAATGTGCACGGCGGTTAGCGTTAGCAGGCGGACATACGACCTGTCGAGTGTTCCGCTAAATTTCGGTTGCGATTAACTCGCTGTTATCAAGTATCATCCCACGTAAATTGATTTTGACATTTGGTATACAGGATATCGTCTTTAACACATGGAACGCCGCGATAATTGTGATTTTACAACACAACATGGTCCTACCATTAATTATATGAATAGCTTGTACAATTCCCATTACAAACAACAAAGGGTATATCAAAGATGTATCGAGTGAACGTAATTGGACAATCTCAGGAACCAACCGGGGAATTTATGGGTAGGAAGCAATCTTGTATCGATTCTAATTTTTATCGCGTAAGAGAAATACCTGCAACGTGTATACCATAGTACGCCAACAGGGATTTAACGATAGGAACTGCAGCAGGGTATACTGCTAATATATTTTACCGTCACGACACGCACTCGATGTTCGTAAGGTTAAGCTTCTGCAAAGTTACGTTATAAAATGGTTTTCTACCTAACTTGGCTGAGTCATGTTGCTGCCAACCGTTCTGTGTCAACGATAATTATGAATCTTATTATTAACTGCATGTGTTGATATAACGTTCATGCGAGCCAGATGATAAATCACCTTTGCGGTGGGATAGAGTTTTAGCTATTTCTGGGATCGGAAGTACATCTTAATATAGAAAAGTTAAGATATGCTGAAAAAAGATTTAATGGAAAGTATATAAAGACGGAATTTAATGTCGCGTTCTTTGTAGGAAAGACAAAATGGGTGATGTATTTAAATTAGATTACTTATCTTTTTATAGTCGCTTTAATTTTGGCTGTTTGTACAGAATAGGAGCTTCGAATGTAATAACTTACGTAGAATCGGGGAGATTGTTGTGAACACAATTTCCAGTTATCAAGATAATCATTATTTTACGGAGAACCTACACTTTCAAATTGGTTCAAGACTATAATATATTATGGGAAATAAATTTCACGACAATAATGGCGATCCAAGACGAATTTAGTGCTTCTGAGTCAGTATCTTTACTCTATTTCCAACGTAGACTTTTATAATTTTTATATTTCCATAAGATAAAATATAAGTATATAATATTCTTGTAATCGGAAAGAGCCATCCATTTCTGTTTTGCTCAACTGCTTTGTTCATTACTCGGTACTAATGCTATTGCTATCGTGCTGACAATGAGTAATAATAAAAACTTCCTTATATCTTGATCATTCGGTCGAATTTCATAAAATTTATTGACAGGTTAAAGTTTAATTCGGACCAAGCAATAAATCAACCTTACGGGGTCAAGTAATCAACATCATGGGGCTGCGCGTTAATCCTTTAAGATCGACGCGCGTTGGAAATTAACGCTTGTAGAGGTCAGAATATATTTTCACGTAATACATTCTGTATTAATATACTGACTAACCGTAAGGTGCATACTATATTACTGCAGTAATTGGCTAAAATAAATGTCCTGCAAGTACACATAGCAATCAGCAACCAAGTTGATACTTGACGGTATATAACGATTTGGTTGCATTGTATTGAAACGATGAAACATTGTGATTATTTAAAAGTATCTGGCCTTAAAAGATGAGAATAAAATGTGATTTCTAATATATAGAATACGATTGCTGAATATTCATCTCGTTGTCAATTTCGTTGATCTTTATCTATGTTTTCTCTCGTAATATATTGACCTCTTCCGGTATTTTACTAGCTTCGTTATTTTTACTGTAGTGAAACTTTTTCGATTAAAATCACATCTTTACAAAACAGAAACCTTAAAGACACAAATGCATACACATATATAGTCGGCAGAATTTAGCTGTTTTAACGCCAATACGTAAATATGAAATATATTATTAACCTCGTAAATATTTCAATTTAAAAATAATAGGTTTCATTGACTTCATGAAGTCACCAGTGACACCCATGACGTGAAGTGTGTTAATGCTTTTCATTATCATGAAAGAATAAAAATTTCTCTCTTAAATACCTACCAGATATTAAGACAGGGCAGAGAGTCCACTGTAATGATGATAAAGGAGGACAACAAAGGGAGAACATTGTATGAACATGTTGCTGTGTAATGTACGAGAACCAATCTGAAGAAAGCTGCGTAAGCTTCGATTTAAAAGAACTTTCTGTAAGCTTTTATTTATTCTTATTTTGAAATTATCAACGTCAGCCACAACAAAAGAAATGGATATCGCTTGGATAAAGTGGAAATATCAAAAGAAACATGCGGAAGAAAATAAATAAAATGTGAAAATAACTGTTGAAGAAGATAATATCTCCGAATAATAGTGTATTCTTCAAAACTTAGATAAAATGAGGCGTTTTCTTCTCAAAACGTTACGGGACTACTTTAAGCGAGAATTTTCGTCAGAGAACTGTCATAGAACCTGAAATAATTTGCGGTAGAGATAAGGCATGCGAAATTCATCTGAAAACGAATCTCGTAACGTTTCTCAGACTATAATCCTGTCATCATCATACTCTTACTTTTCCGGTAATAAATGTATTATTAGTATGAAAATCTTGTTAATTATGACCAGTGCAAATGAGAAATGATAGTTCTCAGAAAAATAAGTACCGCCGAATTTTACAATCCTATCCAAGATACTTAAAATTTCTTCCCTCAACAAGAATCTTATGTATAATTCAAAGAATTATAAACGAGCAGCACGATATAAGAATTGTGCCGTGTCAAACAATATACAAAGAACCATATAATAAATCATATATTATTATATATATAATGTAGAAAAAATGACAGTCTGTGACTTTTATAAAGACTTCTTAAAAAATATGCGTGAAAACGATAGTCACGTCTTGCCGTTGCGACAAGTCAGTAAAATATCCGTGATCAGTAGGAATTTTCAACGAACATAATCTATTTATGAGGTAGAGATTCGATGCTATCCAGACTAAATCTGTAAAAACCTAAAATAATATACTTTTTATCCATGTTTTTAACTTATATTGTCATTTAAATTATCCTGTAGAATTATATCATCCCTTTGGTGTATCTTACGTGAAGGCTGCACATAGAAATCATATTCTATTTCACCAAAGATTATACGAGAATAGCGTTACCATGTCGTCGATTTACATTAATTTGGTTATAAATTTGGCTTATAATTATACATAACGTTGACAGTTGGTAAACAGGAACGAAGAGTGTGTATAGGTATATGATTTACATTACAAGGCTACACAATCAACCGGCTACTATGATCAGCGTGTATCACGGACGATTGCACGTTTTGCAATCAGTATATCGCGAGCGATTAATTTATCGTTGCATTATGAAATATTAACTCTCCGATCAACGACTTTATTAGAATTTACCGGCCTGACAACAAAATCGCTCTCGTGAACGAGAGAATAATCAGCCCACGACCCCTTCCACCCACAGCTACCGTCGCAGCACGCGTCGTTGGATCGTTTGTACGAACAAAAGCACGTAAAATCGGCATTATCGCGATCACTCGAGCTGGCTGGCGTCGACCTATACAGAAACAGAAACGTATTTTTCGTAGCAGATCGATACGGCGAGGTGCGCCTATTTAGGACTAAGCGAATATTTAAGAATTCATTATTCCTTCTTGCCGAGTTTACCCGGGGCAAAAGCTAAGCCTCGTCGGGGATCGAAAATCTCGAATAAGGCAGGCCATGCATTATAGATACCCATTCAGAGGAGCGGCGGGTAGTTGGTAACTACGTTGGTCGATGGTGCAGGTTGCCGGAGTGCACTGGCTCTCCTGTGGAAAAGACCAGTTTGGTGTGGCTCGACTAGCGAGAGCAAGAAAAGAGGGAAAACGGAGGAACGGGTACACGAGAAAGAGAAAGGCTTGGTGCGAGGAACGGAATAAGAGAGACCGGGTAACTGGATAGTCGATGGAAAGAGAGCGAGAATGAACGCGAAAGGCAAATGGATGGAAAAGGAAAAGAGCGGGTATAAGGGACGGGGGTGGAGAAAATACTGATGGCTCGACGGAGCGAGTGAGAAAAGACGGTGAATAGAGGAACAGGAACAGGTACTGGAAAAGACGGGGGAGAGGTTGGGGGAGGGGGGTGTGTTTCAAATGATTTAGCCCCGCCGTGGGGTTAGATCCGCAATTTCGTTTGAAACATTCATGAGAAATATCCTCCGCCTAGTACCGCAGCTGCAGCGTTTAAAGAATTGCGCCACGCGGTCGCGACCGTTTACTTATCTCGATGGCTTCCTCCTCGGGGCTTCTGGCCTCGGAAAACTGGAATGTTTCGCCCGCATAACCGGATCTTTCTTCGAGGCCCGGGTAAAGGGAAAAAAGGAGGGAAAGATTCGAGGTGGATGGAGGCAGTCGTGAAGAGAAACAGAAATAAAACAAGCCTGGCCCGGATTTCACGGTCTTCTCACGGTCGAGAGAAATTCTAAGCGCGACTTCCCTTTCGCTGGTCCCCCAACGAGCCTTAACGAGGTTACGGGTCAACGTCAATTTCTTAACCGTATAGCAGGATCCTTCGTTTAGTCGTGGATCCTCTCGTTCTGACCGATTCTCTCTTTGTCTCCCTATTCCTTATACTCTCTATCTATCTACCTCTCTGTTTAACTTCCCTAACCGGTCATGCTGCATCGACGCACCGACGATTCGCAGGGCACGTATAATTTATCCGTTTTGGATAATCTGCGAATTGTTCGCCCGCAGTTCGGTGACCACGACCTGAAGCAGCCTGTATGATTATTCCATTCTATATGCTGCCTGAATAATGTCGATCCCCGGTGTACCTACGCGTAATTGCTGCCAAATATTTGCTCTCGTATATTGGAGAACGTCATGCGGTTCGATAGGGGAACGATCATTATCAATAGTATCAAGCCCTTCCCAAGGTCTTAAGAGCATATACGTTAGTGTGATCTAATTACTGTTCGACTGTCTATACGTTAAATTCCAAGTTAATCAGGATATCACTCCTGACCTTCCATCACCGTGATTCGAATCAACACCATAAATCGAATCTTACGGATCAACATTTTTCTCTTATCGAATTCAATCCCAATGATGCTATAGATTGTAACAATTTGATCGTACAAATTCCCTTGTAGTACCACTGTAAGGGATAGGAGCGTTTCCGTAAATCGAAGAAGCTATTTCAGAGTTTAGTCTCGTCATTGATCACGGCGGAGATCGGCCAAGGAGACATCCGGAATTTTCAATGAACCCTTCGACGAAGCGCTGCCTGGCGAAAGGAAAGATATTCGCCCATTCGATCTATATTGAGAACTCCGATGTCGACATCGGTGACAACAGGATCCGTCGGATTCCGCTGAATAACGATATCACAAATTCGGCGCCGAGGTAACGGTAAAGGACCTTAACGTCGTGGGTGTAGTCGTTGGCGTGCCGTCCTCGTCCACACGTCCTCCATTCAATTATCGGTCGTTCAGCACTCTCCGTTCGTGCGCGTCCGCAGTTGCACGACTCTACCCGTAGTTCGGCAAATGCTCCGATCCTCTCTTGTCGCGGCTCTTACGATAATCTTTCGACGACATCAATCTCGCTATTCTCGTTAATTTAACGAAGTTCCCCCTCGGGTCTGATATGATCGAGATCGTGTGAAGATAGTTATTATTATTAAAGCGAGCGAAGTTTGTGGAATAAAATTAAGATTTTAATGATTATTTAAATAATACAAGAAGGTAGTCTAACCAATGTTTCACGTAAAACTATGTTTTTCGAAAACTGTGTGTTACGAACCTTAGGGGGGGGGGCATTTGCATTTCTCAATGGATGCAGATGTTCCTACTTATTTTCACAAGTGAGGCCAAGATTTAACCCTTTTAGCGCCGATCGAAAAAATTGATTGAATTAATGACAACTGTAGTTGTGATAGCTATTAAATAGAACGCGCAATATAAAGCATAAACTGTTTATTTACAAGTATCTCTCATTAAATTACTGATGTCATATTGAAAACTGAATGTTAACCCTTCGATGCTCAATATTAGCACTATTACTAACGATGATATATCGTCGTCCGGCACTAAAAGGGTTAAGTCACGTTCGCTTCAAAAGGCACCAGCTTTGAAAATGGTATTTATTACAAACACACTTTGTTCTTTCTTGCCAGGCTGGAGAGGCATTGAATTGCAACCTTCTTTGGGATATTTATTGCCTCTTCAGCCCTCACTAGTGCACGACCTGCCTTATGTCTCGGCAGGGTTTTCTAGACCACCCTGGAATAATTGATGCACAAAAGAGTTCCAAGAACTTTGGGACTTTCGCCAGGGTTGCGTCTGGAAAACCTCAAAATCAGTGTCCTTCTCATGCCTCTCAAGGATCCCTCTCCTTATCTTCGCAGGAGAGGGAAAGTTTATAACTTTTCAACCCCGAAGGAGGCAGGGAAGAAGGACAAACCACCATCTTGGAAGGACCGCCTTAAACAAATTCAAGGCCCAATCAGGGCATTTCCATCTCTTCGCACGACATTGCTGATTGGATTTTCAGTTCGTGCCGATGAGATATAAGGCCATACAACTTGGTCATTCGGGTTATTCTTTCAAAGATTCTTCCAGAGATTCTATCAAGATTCTATTAAACATACATTTTTACCGGAATCTAATGTCACAAGTTCGACGCAAAATTAATATAAATTCTTAGTTTTATCGTTACACCAGTGTAAATAGAATAATTTTAATTTTTAAATAATATATAAGTTCAGTTATTTAAATTATACAATAAATTATTTCATAATCATATTCAGAGAAATTCATAACCAGTTACCTACCATAGACACTACCAAAAATATACAGTCCACTTCAAATTAATAAAGAATTCCTTAACACTGTGCATAGACCGTTTGTAGAAGTACTGATTAGTGTTATCAATCACATAGATTGGAAAAATTAAGCGTGTTTTCAATTTTAGACAGTAAGTGGTTTCCAATCAGTACTAATTTTTGTAAAAATAATATTCCTACGAATTTTTTTAAGAAGTTCCCTTCTTTAGACTTACTGTAGCACCGCGAGACATCAGCGTACAATGTGTTAACACTTTGAAAGCCCAGGTATTTTGTCAGTTTCATCATTTCTATTGAAGTGAAACTACTTGTACTAAAATCAAGTATTTATAAAGCAAAAACTTTAAAGGTACAAATAGATCTCTACTCAGCAGGACGTTGCCATTTTGATATCAATATTTAAATATTGAAGGAATTAATAAATTCGCAAATATTATAATTTCAAAGTAATATGAAACATTGAATTTAGTAGGAGCTAACTCATTTGTTTTCTTTTATACTACATTTTTCATAATGCCTCATTCCTTTGGTAGAATTATACTCTACAGTCTTGAACATATTACAAAATACAGGTAACCCTCCTATAACACGGTAAATACGTTCCTAAAAAATGCCGTGTTGTGTGAAACCGTGTTGTATGAGATCCAGAGCAAGTACAAAAAGAGGGGTTGCGTTCCGAAAACTTATTAAAAGCAATTTTTTTTTTTAAATTCTACATAAAGAACTTAATTTTTATTAAAAATATATAAATGTATGTACAACACAAAACAAAAAATATTATTTTAATTTGATGCAACTATTATTTAATAAATTTCTTCATCGTGACTGTTCTGTATAATCAATCGAGAACGTTTTTTTAGTGGAATGATATCGCCTTCAATTTCAGAACTTTTTTCTTCATTTAAAGTTTTTGTATTTTCTTTCCTCGTTAAAAAATCTGTAATTTTACTTTGCTTTCTGGTTCTTACCGGATCAATGTTAATTTTTTCTTAATATTTTAAAAACGAAAAAGTTGTTCTTTGACACACCGTGGCTCGACGCAGACTGTCGATCAGCAGCATGAAATACTTTTGTTTTCAAGCCAGGGAGATGAAATCAAAATAGTTTATGCCACACTGTATCTTTAAGACGACAAGCCTCGTCGCGGCTATAGAAGTACAGTGTTGTATAAAGGTTTTTGCAATTTTCTTACCATGTTACAGCGAAACCTTGTTGTAGAAGGGTTTCCGCAATTCATAAATCGTGTTATAGCGAAACCGTGTTATAGGATGCCGTGTTGTAGGAGGGCTACCTGTATATGTTTTTATTGAATTAAATGAATACATCACCCTTTATTACCAGTGATATACGCGGCCTGAATAGAAAGCTTAATACGTAGTATTGATAATATACATGGCACGAAACGTGTTAAAGGATGAGAACAATAGCTAATGATAGTAGCAAAAAGGTGCTGTACAACAATATAGTATTGTTACAACTAATAATATTGTTACGAGTCGATCGCGCACGCATTATCCTTTCGGACATAATTAAATAGAACACAATTTATAGAAAAACTGAGAACGTTTATTTAAGAGTTTAGTAACAAACAATTTCCAAGTATCGTTTCCCAGTAACATTTAATTAACTGGCTGCTTCGTAACAATATATTTTTCTTGGATATCATATAATGTGTGGAAGGCACCCTGTCTGTTTGGAATATTTTTCACAGAGTATGCACAAAAGGCTGCAAAAAAACTGTTCTTGCCGAGGCTACGTCGCCACTCTGGCATCAGCGTCTCACTTTTGCTTTACGACAAGGGCGAGGACAAGTCACCCTGAGTCCAAGAAGAATGCACACTTTACATTTTTTTACTGGAGCATACTTAAAAGTATTTTACATTAAAATGTAAAAAAAATTATGGACGGTAGAAAGTAACCGTAACCACTGAAATCAAACCTAATCCGGTAAAGGAAAAGAACTACTTTTTCTCTGATTGGATATTTATTCTCTTTACTTGTCGGCTAAAATGTGGCCGCGTTGAACTCGAGGCACTGAAGAGTGAGAGAAATGTGGGGATGTCTTTATTTCTCTTTTTTCTGTATTTTTTGGCTTCAGCTGCTATTGCTCATTCGCATAGAATGAATAGTTTTAGGTGAGTTCCAAATAAGCGAGGCCATGATATACATGTTAGCGCTAGCGCGTTTTATGAGGTTAAAATACCCCGCAGTGCACATGGGTTCGGTCCGTAGTGGGACCGTCGCCAATGCATTTACTTGGGGTTTGTCTTGATTTCGAGTGGAGTTCTTGGAAGGCGAAGGGTGTTTGGCAAATGTCTCGTCACCCTGTCGCATTCCAAGGGACAGATTATTTGAAGTATTGATGGACCCGGGGCTATAAATTTGACCCGTGGCTGAACTATGGAAAAGTGGCGTGTGATTGTAGGTCATGGTGCCACATATGTAGACTGTTTAATAGTTGGGGTTGTTTTACGGGATCTGGCCACGGAGTGAGAGAGTTAGAAATGACTCTTGGTAAGCGGACTGTGAGGAACCGCACGGCACTTACCTCAGAACCCCCGAGCAAGCTTAATTAAAAAATAATACAGCATATCGGCCGTGCTAGAATCGGTAAATTTCTGACATACGTATTCCATAAAAAAAGACGTTCCAGAGCTAATGGGAATTTTAACATGAAATCATTAATTGGGAATACGAGTATTTATCGTCATACCGACTATATTAGCTTTCTACTAGTTGAATGAATTACTGTATAAATGTTCCAATATCTAAGGACAATGTATTCTAGTAAAATTTATTACAAATCGGAAGTATATACAATCTAAAAACGTTATAAATATTTATGCAAAGTATCCGTTTTGACATACGTTTTAAAAATAATTGCCGTTGGCATCAGAAAAATAATTACTGTATTTACATCGAAAATTAACTATACGTCAGTAGATTTTATTCAAATAGCCGTATTTATTTCATGCACAACAATATAAAATCTCACAGAAAGTGTTACTTAATTCAGTTATTCTAGCAATTAAAATTTTTCGTTATTAATAATAACTAACGACAAGTAAGTAATCAAATCATTTCAGAATTAATGAAGTTTATACAATTTCCCCATTTCATTACCCCCTCCCCCTCTCATAAATTAAATCGCATCCTGTAATCTTCGATATAATTATTTACAGATCGTTAAACCGTCAGTAACTTCTACGAGACCTTAATTTTCGTCCGATAACTTTCAATGAAATACCACTTCGTATCTACTCGATTAGGAACCGAGCCAAATGTATCTGATTTACGTTATAGCAAAATTTTTATTTCGATATCTCAAGTTATTGCAATTTCCAGACGCCAATACAGCTTCGACGCTATAACGCAAGGTATCCAATAAATTTTCTCCCACGATTCTCAGTCATAACTGCCGAGTTCTTTGCTAACATGGTATTCTCCTCTGGGTGTTCCTAGCCGGACTGTCTTAACGTTCAAACTTTGCGCGACATTTGAGCTGACAAAAGGCTCCCATTTTCTAACCGTGCATCCCGTGTACATGTATATAATATATCCAACGAGCGCAATAAAATGGGAGCACCGCGTTAAACTTTATTGCGGATGGGGGTTGTTTCTCGCGCTTCTGCAATGCCGCCGACGAAAAAGGTTGTTATAACTTTATCACTGCCCCGTGCATCCATACTGGGGATCAAGTTCGCCTTCATTTTCGGTCTGGAAATGTTTTACACTTGACTCACATATCCAGGGTCTCGGTTTAATTAGATGGTGCGGTTACGATAAATCGTTGCGGCGCACCATAGAAGTTAAATTTTTTGGACAACTTTTACAAAATTTGACGGTCTTTAATGATCGTTTGACTACGTTTTATATTCGCATAGATTATTGAACTGCAAAACTTCGATGAATCAATAATCCACCAGGGGATGGAAATGACGAGACAATTTTGTTTTCGTGTGATTGAATCGTTATTTGCCTGTTGGGGGGAGGGGGGATGCATATTTCAGAAAAATTATACGTATAGGATGGTCAGTTAATTCTGTTCAACTTCAGGAATTCAATGACTAAATGAAACTTTAGTATGGTAGACATAATTTGTTTGTAGCTACATGTTTGGCCTTAATGGGAATTGATGTAAAGTTTTCCTTTTTGTTAAAGAGTCAGGGTGAAAATATCTCAGGTCTGATAGTTTCAGAGGTATTCGGTTTGTATTGTATTTGAACTACAATTTTATATCAATTTTTTCATTATAGTCTAATGGACATATTTTGTTACTTTTAAATTAAATTCTAAGAATGTAAGAAAGAGATAATAAAAGTGTTATATAAATCATCATTCCATTAAGAGTAAGTAATCCAGATATTTGATACAATATGAAGTTACACGTACCTGTAAATCTTTCGGCTTTGTGCAATATTTGCTTTGTGATTCTGAATTCTATTCAGTTTGTATTGTGTGGAATATCTCTCGAATTTCGGTTCTTTTCATGTTCTCAATTCCATTGTAATGCTTTCTGTTGCAATGCATTAACATAAGTCATAAATAGCTTTTCCTTATTTAACTCCTAAATACTTTATATTTTAATAAAACAACAATGTCGTCTCTAGAAATCGATAAAAGTCATTTTTTAAATTTATTTATTTATTTTCGCATCAGCCATCGATAGTGTATACACAGTATTATTTGTATAAATGTAACATGTATTGCATCAGTAATTTATTGTACTAACTTAATACATGAAAGTACTAAATTATAGGGTATTATACTAACAGAGATTTCATAATATAAAATTATGGCTAGAATCTTGAAGTATTGCTAATTACATTATCGGTTATTTAGTAAGTAGTGATAGTAATACAACTAGATTTCTTAACTCAGTTTTGCGTACATTTGTTGTATTTCACATAAGACCCCTGTTTGTTCTAAAAATGTAAATAGAAGTATTGTAGTTTTCCATTAAAAAACTATATAACGTATATGCAAGTTTAATCCCTAGTGATTTTATGTCGAAACATAGTGGAAATAATTTTCTGCCAAAGTTAATTCTCTCCTGAAATATATCCCGCTGTGGGATTTAGTAATTATTTTATTTATTTATCCAGTGTGTTCTATGGTCCCTGTAGTTATTTCTGCTATAACATAAAAAAATGTATTTAGCAATAAATGATATTATCAATTTATTTTAATTAATCGGCAACAGATCGGAAAAACTAATTGAACTATGAGGGATTAACGAACATGTTTAATCTCCCACTAAATTAATACAAATTAATTTTTATAACTACAAGTTATTGCTGTTTATCACATATAATGTAATGATGTCAATAACGACGTAAATAAACACCACATTTACACAGTCATCTTATCTCAATATCTAAAACGTCTTCCATGTCGCGACTTTTAATTTGCACTTTCAAATTCATCTACTCTATAGAGAGATATTTTGGTACATGTCAAGTATATTCACTTCCATGTGCTTTTAGTCTAGACTCCATTCAATTTACTTCTTCATTTCCTGCGGTTCTATTCCAGCTTTGTTAATGCCGAAATATCCATTGTTCCGAATTACGGAAGATGGTTTTTCCTATTTTATGGAAGATTATGGGTTTACGTGTGTTTTCCCGTAGCTGGAATGCATAAAAGTGAATGTTCGTACGAGATGCTATTTCATAGTCAAATAAAAGTAAATGTGTTTTATATTGAATTACAACCGCCGTGTGCATTACTATCCGGAGATGTAGAAGTTATACCGAACGTGATACTTTCTGTGCCCTACCCCCTTGCACATCTAACGAGAAGTGTATGTTTAATTTGTATTCCTTTATACTGTTACTTTCTTCGTATTTGGATAACAGAGTATTACAGCAAAGGACATATGTAGATGAGAACAAGAGAAACACAATGGAATCAAATCATTTTCAACAATTTTCTTTAAAAATCAATAAATTTTATGTACACTAATTTATTATACTTTCATACAGAATAATTCACAATGTGATTAAGTTTTCTCTTAAATAACTAACAAATCAGTTATTTAAAATGTCTATTCTGTAGGGGACTATTTCACAGTAGATTTACCGGCGTTACATCTGTTATGCTTAAATGTATTAAATATGAATCTTGAAAAATGAAGAAAAAATTTGTGTATTGTAAGATACACGTGTAATATCTACTGTACTTATTCTCTATAAAGAGAAGTGTTTTAAAAAAGCAGGCACGATCAGTTTGAAGACTGTCATAAATCTAGCGTTAGTATCTTAGAATTTTTATAGTAATTATTTTAAAGTTTGTATCGCTCTCGAACACAGTAAAGGAATTTAGTGCCTTTTTTGAAGGCAGAAGGGATGATTCTCATAAAATAAACCTACTGTGTTCATTTTAATATATTTTCGATATTTTGGTCGTTTAGATTCTATTAAAACACGACAAAGGCAAATCGTACTAACTAATAGAACAGTATACAAAATTCAAAGCGGTGACTGCATCATTCATTATATCGATTTGATTATTATCTTCAGCATATATTTTCATCCCATCTCTTCGACGTCATTTGTACATTGCATGATATTTCACAAATGCTAAAAAACTTTCCTGAAGCTTAACACATTCGCGACCGCTGCACAGTGGAACGAAATGGGTAATCTAGGTGGAAAAAAATCAAGTCTGGGATTTGAATTTTAATAATCTTATCTTAATCTAGAATGTTTGCTGAGACCAGTGATAGCAATAATAATCGATTTTGCAATTAACTAAATGCAAAAATCAGCGCTTAAAAACAACAAATTTCAACAGCGCGAGAACGTACAAATACTTCTCTGAAATTAAGATACTGTTAGAGGCATTAATAATTATGCGAGACTTTTTATTTTTTGCACAGTTCATCATCATTGGTTAATCTTGAAGTACCCAAAACGATTTTTCGAAAAATTATTTTTTAAAGAAGTTATGTAAGTTTTTTTAGACACATGTTTTACGGAGGAAGTTGTAAACTTTAGCAGAGAAAAACTTATATTGTTCCCCAAAGTTCCACCTTGAAATTTTGAGGGTAATTAGTTTGAACCTTGTAGTAACAGCTTCTGCAAAGATCGGCTGCGCCTACCTGCGCCTTTTGTTGTTATGCCTTTCTAAAGTTTATGTGACACAGCACGGCTGGCGACTTCCCGTGGAGCACGCGGTCACAAAATGCCCAGATGTCGTCGACGTAAATATCGTTCAGCAATTATAACATCTCATTGGCAACATTAAGAATGGAGACTTCTGAAATATCACTTTTATTGCTTAATTGCTCTTATTGTTAGTTTGCCATTAGAGACTAACAAGCTAGGTAGTTAGGGTGAAAATCACGGTACACGGATCACTTAAACATTGAATAACTAAAAAGTACCGAAAAGTACCGGGTTGAAACTTTACATATATATTCCTCAGATTATATAGAAGTAAATTAACGCAAAGATTTTGTGCGCATATCTGTGCAATTCTTTGTTATAGCTGCTGAATGTTTGTTGGGCCGTCCGCCTATCGAAAAAGGCTTTAGTAGGATCTTTTTCATTAAATATCTTTTTAATATAAAGTCCAACAAGAAAATGTCTTATACAAAAGTTTCAATATTTCTCCTGTACAATGGACGTCTATAAACATATCTACCGATTTTTGTATAAACAATTAAGTTGACCTTTAAATAACATTGAAGAAATCTAAAAAATAAAAAATTAGTATTACACCAATATTCTTTCCCCGATATTATGCAACTTTTGTATAAAACATTTTTCTCTAAAATGAACGGTTTTCGAGTTATTATTTTTTTCCACCTAGATGGTCGATTCGTTCCACTGTGCGCTGACGTGAATTCACGTCATTTTAAATCCTATACCTGGTTGCCGCTGACGTGAATTCACGTCCTGCAATTTCTATTTTTGAATTCGACAATATTAGGCGCTTTGGATGACGACTATTTCAACGAGACACCTTGATCGTCCTTACAGACGTTCACGTGACATAACAACACAATAGTTGGAAAGAATCGCACAATCAGGGAAATTAAGATATCCACAAAAACGTTGAAGAATTTGCAAAACTCATGGAAAATGTCGTGACACTTCTTATATATGCAAATTATGTAGAGTTTCTTTATACAAAACTCATTATTTTTTTACGAATCACACTAAACAGAAATATTAAGTTCTGTCTTTACTCTGCTTTTCCAAAATGCATGTAATATAATGCTAAATAAACTAAGCATAGTATTAACAAATGCTCTGTTATCTACCTATAAAGTAAGTACACAAATTATCAAACCTTTCCAATTTAAAGAACACATAATTACAACATTGACAGTTCAAAACAAATAATTATAATTTTTATCTTTGTTTTAGCGATACAAGTTTGCGGTAATCAGCTTTACAATTTCATTATTTTCGCCGGTACTCAGCATTAGAAACGGAAAAAAATTGCCGGCCGCGAATGTGTTAAGTACCTTTTGCCAGAGTTTCAACTGTGCCATAAATCGTCAAAAGATGTTGTCTCTTACTTTTCTTTTTCTCAGGTAATTAAAAAGTAAATGTATAACATTTCAATATACCTATGCGATTTATATGCAACGAATCGTTTGAATACATTGCCTCGTCAAATATTCGCTTAACTTTTCATTCCTGTAATTGCGCAAATAAACTTTGAGATAATAAGAATATTTCCGGTATTTGCAAATGTTAACGTGCCTACCTTCATGATTGCTTTACACCGTTAACCTCTTAAGTACATGGAGGGCACCGTAACTGTGTAATGCCTACCTAAACGGTATTCGATTACAAATCGCGCGTGTACTTAAAGGGTGCGTGTACCGTTTATTCTTAAATTGCTGGTCTGCCTGTAAGTTGTAGTTGTATCGAGTTAATCTTTATTACCGTACTTTCTTAAAAATTAAATATTAATTGTTTAACGTAACACCGATAAGAAAAAAATATCCCACGCATTGCACCGTATTTTAGCAGTAAAATGAAAGTCATCAAATTTCTCTTACTTCATGGAACGAATTAAAAATTGTCTTCCTTTATTAATACTATAACTACCAGAACTAACTTTATTGTATTTAAATATATTAAATAAATGTTTTCGAAGAAGAAAAATGGCGAGGTGAAAAAGATCATCAATTCAGTCATTTGTTTTATCAAATAGACGTGAAATATTTACTGTATGGCTCCTCTATTTTGGAGAATTTTTATGAAAAAGTACTCATAGAAAAGTAATATATAAAAATACTCATAGACTCATATACAGTAAAATTATGCAAATTTTGGGCCTAATGCCTAAGGAATTCCTTACAAGCCGAATATTGTGAAATATGAATATTTACGAAAAACAACCTGCGGGTTTACTCTCGAGAATGAAGTATTCAATGAGCGGTCTAATTGTAAGTAAAAATAGATTCAAGAATTATTACCATAACTTTATAAGGCATAACGTCTACATATTTATTTAATTACTAAGAAATTCATAATTCTGTTTCTCACTGTTAAATATTTATGTAAATGTATTTCCCCTGTCTCTGACAGTTAACTAGTTACTCGAAGAAATCTTGCTTTTCTAGAAAGTGCAAGAATTAGTTTCATGCAAAATAAACTTTCGAAGGAAATTGGAATTAATTTTTACGTCTATCACCGTGACCCAAACTCACAGCAATTCACTGTTTTGTACCAAAATCCGAAATTTCAGGTTGAAAGTCATCCGTTATGACTTAATTCATTATACGGCTTTATATTGTACCTTTAATCATCCTACTCCCCCTTTTGTCATAGAATTTGGCAAACACACACGTAAAATACTCCTCGCGCGAATGCCTCGCACGAATGCCCCGCGGTCTCCTACGGAAGCAATTTATTTCACTTTAGTTATGAAATTTACCGAGTTTTACTATTTAACACGCAATACGTTCAATGGACTAACTCAAGTAGGATAATTGCCAAGGGCTAACCGTTTCAAATTTCCGACTTCCTTGCCCCGTGGGTACAAAACTGAGATAGGAAAGCGGGAGGATTATAGGGTCTGAAACCGTCGTCTTCCCTCATGACCATTAACTAATTGCATTCTACTAATTACTCGCAAATCCTTCCGTTCCCGCCTCCATGACTCTGTATACGTTGAGTACACGATCGTAAATACCTCCACTTCCAAAGTGCCCTCGGCTCTCTTCCATCGTGCCTCCCTGTCACCCCCGCCCTCGTCCAGCCTCCTCCACCACCTCCTCCTCCTTCACTGCTTGTCAAGAACACAAATAAAGACTTTAAAACGGTTAGCCAGTTGAGGCGAAACAGTAAGAGTAAGTGCGCAAGAACGATCACCGCTTTTCCACCTCAATCTGTTTCAAAAAACTTAGCTCTCCTGTTTCGTTACGAGGAAAAAGCATTTGGTAGATATCAGACGTTGTAAAAGTGTAGACAGTACATACGCCAACAGAGAGATTTATTTCTGTATTACGTTATATAATTTAATAAGATTGGCAAAACGATTTTATATTAGGCTTAGCGGGCTAAATGTGTGGAAAGTTTAAAACCTAGTCACATTTTTATTTCAGTGGTATTTATTGAGATATAATATCTTATCATCCCGCAAACGCTGTTTAATATTTAATTTATACTTTTATATCTTATGCAAATAATATATATATATTTTTGATATATTTATTTTATAAACGATCATATGTCGTATATTGCTATAATATTTAGATATAAATGTATATGCAGATAAAAGACATAAACGACTATATGACGACTGTAAACGAGCTTATGACGGATATAAATCATCATAGTTAAATGATCTTGTTATAAAAAATATTTATAAAAACATTGATATTGCTTTTTAATTAACGTGGAATTTTGTTTCAAATTTTATTCGATATTTCGAGTATAAAAACCCAATATTATTGGCTGAAACTTTATAACAGCTGCGTATATTATTATGAGTGGAATAAAAACAGTTTTACGAAAATTTACTTCAAAGAACGGTTTTCATTTATTAAACTCAACATTCATTTGCCTGACAATCTCTCAGAAGAGTGAATCAATCCACTTATAGAAAAACAGAAATTGAACTTGTTACAAGTGATCGTAATAAAAAGGAGATTTTTAATCTATAAACAGGTAAAGACGTCTATAAAAGTTTTCCTAATAACAGTGACATCGTATTTCTTGTTTATCGAATTCAATACGCTGATAAAACGTTTTCACTTTGATGCAGTACACAGATTTCAAAGTTGGCTTTTTCTCGTCATAAAATCAATTACCAACATTCCTAGTTATATTCAAATCGCTCGACAGGAATTTTTTATTTCACAATTAACACTAAAACTACCAACACGGTCAAAATGACCGGTTCCCAGCCCATTGAAAAAGCTACTACAATTGATATGGAAGCCATGAAGTAAACATTCCACTTCTGTCTTATAAAACCTAAATTAGTTAATTCGCCATTTTTTTCATCTCTTGATTTCTCTTTTTCCAAAGTACTTATTCAGTTTAGCTAAATTTTAATAGGTATAACGTCGATAGTTTTAATGTTACAATCTTGTAATGTAGCGGCAATTAAAACAATGTAAAAAATTAACAAATAAATAATTTATTCTTAAACTGACTAACAGAGATTAAGTACTCCGCAGTTTCATGAGAACATTTGTTTTTACCATAAGAGTAAGAAGATGGTAAGTCGGTATAGTAAGTTAATTTCATTACTGAAATTAAAATTCACTATCATAACAGTTCATTTAGCTGTGTGCAAGTTTAACGTTGCATTTTCTCGGGTATTTGGTATTATCATGTTGAATGCCATGGGCGTCACCGGTGACCGGCGCTGTTGAATTCAATGAAATTTCGTCTGACTTTGAAATTGTAATATTTCCAAATTTTCTGATGCATTAAGTATATATTGAAATATTAATATTGTAA
The DNA here is from genome assembly GCA_910591515.1 of Cerceris rybyensis. NCBI lineage: Eukaryota > Metazoa > Arthropoda > Insecta > Hymenoptera > Crabronidae > Cerceris > Cerceris rybyensis. The sequence continues at coordinate 23,903,381 of OU342790.1, forward strand.
AGGTAAAGCCCCGCTGACTATAAATATATTTCTGTCTTTAAGGTTTATGCATGGTAAAGATGTAATTTTAACAAAAAAATTTTACTTCGATTGATGAAACAAGCAAAATGATGGTGGTGTTTCAACCTGTTAAAGACATAGTTTCCTTAATTGTGGTGAAACGGAAACTCGCAAGTACCAAAATCACATTTTCAAACCAACCCCCGTGCATGCTGTATGTCCAGTAGATCGTATATTAACTATAACTTTTCTGACTGTCTTGAAAACAAGTTGATTACAATAGTAAAGATATATACAACCCCCTCTTAATCCGAGATCTCAGCTCTATTCTCGCTTCCATTCATTACTCTCGTCCCTCGTTGCCCCCTATTCTTTCGCCACAAATCTGAATCCCCATTCGGACCAACCAGTGGTAACGGGGTGAGCACGAACGTGACCTTTCTGGCGGTATAGGGAACGAGGAATAAAATGCATTGGGAATTACGTATATCCCCGAGTGTTCGTCGAAGTGAAATATTTCCTATCGAGAAGCATTCCACCATTGGGGAGAGGTAACGGCATTCGGTCAGGCGCGCGGGGTTTACTCGTGGGAGCGAAAGTTTCGCTAAAACGTTTCCACTGATAAATCTTGTTTACAGATGGGCAGGCTCAGGTGATGCGTGCACTCGGTCTCGTCAAAACTTAAAGTACGTAGAACTTTCGAAATTCACACGGGACCGATGCTACGTGCCACTTCGGACGCCTACTCCAGGCTAACACTAATAATTGTCAAGAACCTTGTCTGGATGCAGGGTGGAATAACTTGGGGGATAAGACAAGGAGACGAATAAAGCCGAAGAATAATACGAGTATGATGGAAGACAGTCTGTGACAGTTGTCCTAATGGAGATGCATACTGTGAAATTTGAATGTATTTAAGCAAGGAACGATCAAATTTGATAACGGTAGTTGTCGAGACTTTTGTAAGAGGAAATCACGATAATGGGAAGGTGACAGAAATTTTCTTTCGGTGCGTAAAAAAATTATATTCAAATATCAGTCTAAATGTACTACATTTGCTAAGTGTACAAAACAATTTTCGTAAAGTCATAACAATTAGTGCACTCTGTGGGCAATCATTTGTTGAAAAGTTTCACCTGTGCCGATGTGTTCTGTTACTTGTATAGAAGTGTATGAGAATGGATATGTCTGTTTTGCAACCATGTTAATGGGAGAAGTATGCTACAAAAGTATTAAAAATTTAGTATTAATATTCGTTAGATCTGATAAAAATGTTAAAATAAAATTGTTTTGGTCAAAAATATTTTTATCCAGTAATATTTCTATTTCGTATAATATTATGGAAAATTAATTATCATCATTACCGGTAGTCATACTCTGCCCAAGTATCAAAAATCAATTTTAGTAATCCGCAAGTGAAAACAAATTGTTATTAGCTGGAAATTTCGGAGCATTATATAAGGCTTTATTTTATAATATTACTAAAAACTAATTTTTATTGTTATGCGTGTATCGGAGTACACACACGATAGGTATATTTATTTTTAGTCATAGTATTTATCGCAATACACTACATAAATACGGAAAAATGAGTTTGTGAAGTAGGATGAATAGTAATAGTAGGATGAATAGTAATTCTTAATATGAAAACAAAATCTGTATCGAGTGAAATTTTTATCATCATAACCTTTCAAAAAAATTAAAACAAATAAAGTGATCTCTAATGCTTTCATTATGATAATAGCACAAAAGATAGATTTCAAAGGAATACAGATAAAAGTTTTGCTGTAGATAATAAGTGCTAATAAATTAAGTCAATATATTTGATCAATTTAATTTCGTGATGCAGATATATTAATCTCAAGTAAATATATTTTTCAACGTAAAAATTTAAAATTTACCGATATTAGTGAACAATTATTTGTTTAATTGACATTAACAAAACGGTTCATCATGAAAATCTTCTAAAATATTGATCTTTCAAAATTTTAAATAACATTTCCAAAGTTAAAATTTCACCGATTATACTTCATTATTTAGTAGATGCTAAAAGTAAAATAAGAATGTCTCCTAGACCTGTATAAAAATAAGTAAAAGTTGTAAGAATGAAGGCATTAGTAACGTTGGATGTTTATGTAATGAGTGTGCGTTCAACCGTGATAACTACCTATTACTTTATTAAAGTATTGGCAATTATGACACCATTTACTCATATTATCATCGATAAATTATTAGGTACAAAATTAAGAATCTGATTTAATGGCAGCGCATAGAATGAAAACATACAGAATCTCGATTGAATACACGGAAAATAACTTCTAGAGTACGATGTGCTGCAATGAAAACAGAAGTAAAATTGAATCGTCGGAGAACTTTCAGCAAAGATCGTCGGAACAGTTATCCAACGGCAAATAAACGAGTAGAAATTGATTTGTGCGTCAAATGAAGAAGGACGAATTTCAGTGAAGTTAATGAACGAGTTAATAAATTACGTTATCACCCGCTCAATAGGTAGATGACAAAATAAATTAGCCGAGGAATGAAGAATACTAATTATTATAATTAACGATATTCATTAGCGTAACTTGCTTTTAATATATTGCAACAACACCGTACTCGCGGTGATGAATTAAACAAGTAAATTACGTTAACTATGATGAAGTCTTCAGTGCCGAAATACTTTTCTTCTAAGTATTCTTCGTCGTTGTAGATTTAATACAAATTCTTTGAAATCCTCTGCAGCCAATTGTAAAAATGCAAATATGACTTGCGCTGCCATGTACATACATGGTCTTAATCTTTTTGGTTAAAAACTGTTTTAACGTACAACTTCTTGGAAAATGAAATACATATTTTAATGTCTACAAAAATTGGAAAATAATTTTATAAAAATTTAGCAGTAGTGCATTTGAAATATGCTTTTAAAAGGAATGGATTACTTTAAAATATCATTTCTCTTCTACCGTAAAGCAATAAAAAAGAGTCTAGACAGTCTTAGCATACCAGTGCAAAGTAAAGTTGGTTCTCAACTATAATTATCACAGGTATACAATATTCCATAACACGGAGAAGTAATGGAGGATATGCCCGTAAAAAATTACGAGCTACAATGGAGAAGATTTCAATTATCTTACCCAAAGCATAAATGTAATTTCATCCTGTCGTACCTGCGAACAGGCACGCTGGATAATTTTAGTAGTCGCTAGGGTATTCAACAGCTCCTTGGCGACCGTTTTGCGACGAGAGAACGAATGAGTGGCCACTCATAAGTTGAATGTAAACGACCTCGCTGCTGGAAATATCGATCGCTGTTAAAAAACGAAATGTCTATTCCCAAGATGACAGTTTTGTAAAAAGGACAGAGAGGTTCTAACATGCACGTATGACAATGAATCGATTTCCTTTCGTCGAACGCAGTTAATTGAGTAGCGTGCTCGTTATCAGAATGATCTGGGTTATCGGACCGACGGAAATAGATCTGCCGGGGACAGTAATTACTTTATTACCGATGTATTATATTTGAGTTGTCAGGATCCTTCAAAGTTAACGATAATCTTGAAGAATGGACATCCGATCTTTGAAGAATAAAATTTCACTTCTTATTGTGTTGCAGAAATAGACAACTATTCTCGTGATTGGCTAACAACTAATTGTTCTTTTGGAGGAAACGAATTAGTAATGTTTGTTATTGCGCGCAGGACTTCTTTAATTTTAATTGAAGGCGAAAATGCAATTAAACATGATTATCGGGTAAAGTGATTTATGAAGATAAAGTTTGAGACTTTCTGATTTTAATTTCTTGCTACGATTGTCGACGATTGATACGATATATTGTGAGATAACAGGTACTCATTAAACAATGAACAACGTTTTTCCGCCACTTTTAATTTGAACGAAAAGTACACAAAAGGAAAATAAAATAGTCGATTTAATCTTCTACACACTGTAATACTGTTACAGACAATCATGTGTAGTGCAGTATCGTAAAAACAAATTCTTCTCTAAAGGAGTATAAAAACATCACTTCGAGTGCTTCAATCATACTAATGAGGAACGTATTTATTTCACAATAAGAAAAAATATTAATATAAGTAGCGATTAGCACTCGCATGTATTATAATAATGTCAATACAAACAAGTGTTGAAAATAATTACTTTCCAGCTAGCTTATTTATAAGCTTTACACATTTGTTTCGTGCATCAAATGCATTTTTCTTCTTCAAGAATTTTAAAGGATTTATTCCAGTGTCACGAAATTTTCGTCCTACCGTCTACGTCATCCACCGAAAAATGTCGTCTTCCATGACGCTTACTTAAATGGTTATTAGGAGTTTTATCAGGCAATGCAAAATAACTTCCTCGTCGAAGAACGCCATGTCGAAAGGACAGAACGAAATAATGAACCGGTAAGAATCCGAGAAAATATATCGCTCTTTCACGGAGTACTCGCGTTTCAAGAAAAATATAATAGAGAATAAAGGGGAGAAGAAGAACGGAGGGAGCCGTGCCGCATCGGGGACGCCCATCTCCCAATTTGCATTTTCAGCATTTCGCTCGCAGACAAATAACGACTTCATTACGGCCCTCATCAGATATAAATGACATATTTGATTTTCTTCGTAGTCGTCGTCGGCAGACTCGTCCGCAAGGCGACAAATGCCAGCAGCCTTCGAATCCGAGCTCTCTATTCTCTTAATAAGAGAGAGATAGAGGGGAACCGATTCTTTTGTAATCGCTGATTTATCCGCAAAACGGGGAGCAGCTTCCGCATTAACCATCTACGAGCATTTATCAATCGCTCGTTTGTCGATGAATGATGCGCTCGTCCAACGTTTCCTGCAGAGATGAACCAATTTTCGTTAGGATAGGAAATCACGGGTGTATTGCTAAATAGCTGAAACATTATGCGATTGATTAATCCTTTGAGAACGTACGTTGCAAGTTATCAACAAACATTCTGCTCGAATCATTTCATATACCTACTGCTATAGAACGAAAGTATCGAAGCGAGTTTAAATGATATTCGAAGTTGGATGTTTTTTAAAATCATCAAATTTTTAAACGTGAAAGTAGTCAAAAGGAATAAATTATTAACCGTTTTATGTATTAGAGAACACTTCTTTAATACATGAACTGACACAGCAGTTAATATGATTGACTTATAATTTTTCAAACAATTTTCCAAATTATAAACATGAGAGAAATTTGCTTTTTTGTGGCTGTCTTATATACATCAAATTAGTAAATTGGTTAATTTCCTTCCTTTTTTCGTAATTTTTCTTTTGACATACATATTTGAGTATTTAATGCTAATTAAGCGTTATTTTATTTGTACACGAATGAGTAACCTATGCACTTACTTTGGACAATCTTAAAAGGAGAAATAACTGATTTTTCTGAACTAAAACATTGATGTATCAGTTTCATGTCATATTATGTGAGATTATTTCAAATTATTGACAAAATATGCTACATGTCAATGAAGGTAATGGACGATATTTATACCTGGATACTTTTGGCACAACAAATAGCAAACTGACAAGTTTTACCCACGAAGGAAAATATGTTGATGATATGCTTGACAAAAGCGATTTACAAATTCAGGTCAATTATTATTTAATATAAATCAATGTTTTATAAGCAAATGAGATGTAAAACATAATATTCTCTGCAAGACCTAATATTAAAATACCGTAACTGATCAAGAATATCAAACTTGCAAATCCTACATCATTATAAGTAACAATAGCATTTGAAACAGTAACTAAAATATGCGCAAAGAATTAACATACTTAACGAAAGATTTTATGAGAATATACAAAAGAAACGACTGCATTGCTGTCATGATTATACACTACTTTTGATCGATAATGCAGTTTCACGATTTACCTACAATTCTTTTACTGAAAAAGTTTCTAATGTGATAGATGGAATACGGAAAGGTTCACTTATGAATTATTTATTGTTAGGGGATAATGCGAAATAAAGCCGCGTTCCTATCGATTGAATTCGATATCGAAGTGCTCAAAATAATTGTTTACCTAAACGTACTTTATAATGTATTATTCCTTTTATCTCTCCATTCCCAATTTATTTTCCTATTTCATGTAAAATAAGAGAGGTAGGCACGCATTTATTTATTTATCTCCACTTCTATTTCACTGTCCTCTCCCCGTATGTACATACATCATTTATTATTTTCTTGCAACTTGATGCTACTTACATACACTTGCCCCAAGGTGAACGTCTATTTGCATAAAGTGAAACACACTCTCACGACACCAATTCTTCCGCATAGTAGTTTATGTGGATGTCATAATGAATCTATATTACGCAAAGACAAATTTATTTTACTCTTATTCACCACTTTGTGGAGGAAATGTTTAAATGAAACTATAATTGTGATTCATGAAAATTTTTTACGAAGAATGAGATTCCAAGTAAAAGCGAGGAACAAAGTTTATTGTATTCCCCTCATAATTCAGAGGTTTATTTTACATCCCGAAGTATATATTTGTCGCTGAAACTTTCAAAAGACGATACTCACTCCTTTTGCACGGGATATATTTCCACGTTGACTCCGAGGAGCATTTCGTTCGTTTTTCACTCGTCGCAGAGGTCACAAACGTCCCATTCTACGAGATAAAAATATCTTGTCAAAATATTCATTATGATATACGTTGTTTCACATTACGGAAGCAAATAAAAGTAATACAAATCTACCTGACGCTTTGTCGTAGGTGGGATCGCGAATTTTTACATTTCTATTGCTTTTCATGGCGGTGAAGCAACTTGCAGAATTTACAGAAACGCGAATGTCTAGATCCGCTATAAAGCACGGTAACAACAGGCACAATATTTAACGTTTGAAAGCTTTAATTGAAACGTTAAGTAGGATGTACTTCAAACATATTCGACGCACAATTTTAAAAGCACTTGTGATTAGCAGTTCGTTAAAAGTTTACGAGTGAAGCCATGAAACGAGGGAGAATGGGAGAGAAAAAAAATTGATAGATATAGGTTCAATTATTAGTTAATTTATTACATTTGTGCTTCGAGTGGTCGTTTGTTCGATTATCAAATTTCCACACGCACTTCTGGATAACGAGACGAATTGCAAGTAAAGTCGCATGAAAAAATAGTTTGCAATAAAGATTTATACGAGGCCTTAAAAAATTGATGAGCCACTTTGCAATTTCAGGCTCTCTGGCGTATCTGTAACCAAGTGCATATTTTATGCTCTTTCCGTCCGAATAACTTCGATCGATGGATTTAGAGCCGCGATTTGAATTTTTTACGAATATGTTCCTACCTGATTCATTTTCCGGATATATTCGTTTCCCCTGCCTCCAGCTCGTACCTTCTCCTGCGTATTGGAATCCCCTTGATTTCTACCCTTTCCTTTTCCCTCTTTGTCTCACTTCTCGCCGTTCTTTTAAAAATTCACTCGCTCATTCGCCGTTTCTTCTCTTCTATTCCTCATTTCGTTCTCGCCCACGTCGTCGACAGGACGTGCTTTCATCATTTCACGGCTGCTCGACGAAGAGTAATGATTCAGCGGGATCCTCAACGTTTTAAGAGATTTTCGTTCTGATTGGCAACAAGAAAACTCGTTTTGTCACTAAGGACAAATAACGAATGCTTCCCCATTAACTATCCTGTCTACCTAAGATGTATGTGACTGTAAGATGTGCATTATTTGAATTTTCACTAATTTTTATATTTTACTAATAGAATTATTTCAAATTGTTAACCGTGGTTCGAAATGGAGTTCTAAATTTCAGAAAATTAAAATATACAGGGTGTTCTCTCTAACGCCACGAATGAGTTTTCTCCTTTTCAAAACTATCTGGCAAATAAATAATTTATAACAAGAGTTGCAAGCTATGGAACGTACAATAAATAGAAGTAAATAAATGGTTTGTCTTTATGGCAGAATCGAGATCAACTTTGGTTACACAAGCAGATACACATTGTTTTACAGCACTGAGGACATCGAGACAAATTCAAAATACACGCTAAATGATATTGTTATTAACATATTGTAAAAGATTCAAAAATTCCCTTTGAATTGTAACTGATCGAGCTAATCATTTCATATTTCTGCAACTGTAAAGTGACAATGAGTAAGGCATTATTAAAAATATACTTTAATGGATGTTTTTAATTCACCTCAATTTCCTCTACAATATGGTAAAAGAAATATGTGTTCCTATTTGCAATATTCAGGGTGGTCTTGATTTCATCATGAAATTTAACCGGTTTTAAATTTATCTTTACTATTGTACACCTCACATCGTGCAACTTTTATCGTAACCTTTTTTCATCAGATGGCTATACGTGAGTGAAGAATTGTTGATAGTGTCAGAGAAAATATCCTTTATATACAGACTCATTCTCCTAATGTGATCAGCCGTAAATCGGCCGTCGAACTTTATCTTTTTAAGGCTTAGTAGGCGCCTTAAGGAAATTAGCACGATTATTTTTAGTGTACAAAACCGCAAATACGAAAGGAGAGGGGGGGGGGGGTGTCAGTGCCGAAGAGCCTTGTACTTCTGTCATATTGTTAGTAACCGTTGGACATAACCCACACGTCGGCACACGGCAAACATTTTCTGTTATAACATTATCTATCGTCGTAAACAAAGTTGCCCTTTAAATTACAATAGTATCTCTGGATAAGCATATTTTGTGAATTCAATAGCAATTATTAATTTTAGACCCTTGCATAGTAAAATGATTTTTTATGCGGAATTCAATACTCTGTTAGAGTTTTGAAAGAAAATATAGGTATTTCATTTTTAAAAAATGAAGGAGTTCTACATATCTCGATAAAACAATGAAACAACAAAAAACCCAATAATATTACTGAATATCCCGCTCGTAGCACTGCACTTTTTGCCCAAAACATTCTTTCACATAGTTCATATATTATGAGTTATATGTATAGTTGATCACCTTATGAAACTCAGCTGGTATATCAGATAATAATAAAACAAATATTATATTTGATACATACAAATATTATATAGCGCGTTGACTTACAACCATAAAAAAATATTCACACTGATAATTAATAGCAATTAAAAAAATCTGCAAAACCTCCGATGTCATAGTATGTTAAATTTCATTTAACACAAGTTTTAATTCCTGCAATGAAGAGAACATTGCACTTAAGGATGATTTGTTGGTATATTAAGACCGATGAGAATCCTTTGAAAAAATTCTATATTATTCTTATGTCTTCTGAAACGCCACAAAAAATTAGAAATGTTTTTACAAGCCCGTTCAAAAGTTATAACATTTTTTAATTACAACAAATTTACACGTACTTAAATGGAAAACATGTTATTAGGACAAGTTAAAGTAAAAAAAATCATTGAAAATACGATTGGAAAAATCCACAAAATTGTAAACTAGTAGATTAAATACCTACGAAGCACATAAGCAATTAACATTTAGTGGTTTCAACATTATTTATAGAGAAAAATAATAAAAATGAGTGATATTTATGGTATAATTGAATGCAGAGCGTAATTCACAATGAAAACATGGCAACCTCGCAAACAGCTACGGGGAATAAAATTAAACTCGACTATAGCAAATTGAAAATATGCTATAGGCTATGTTACAGCATGAATTTAAATGTTACTAAAATGCGTCGCAAAGTTGGAGCGATCAAAATCGAATCACTCACGACTACCAACTATCGAAATGTTGCGGTGTTGTCACGTTTCATCAGATAAAAATTTAACTTATTTTATTTAATTTACTTAAATAAAATCAAATTTATGATTTTCTGTGGTATATATCTGTCTTCTAATTTTTATTTAAATACATTGAGAAAATTTGTATTAGTGTTGTTTTATGTAAAAAATTTACGTATTCTTTTTTTAATAGTTAAATTCAGGGTACAGCCACTATCAAAAGTTTTTTTATGCTTATGACAAATATTAAAAATTTCATTGAAAAATTAATTAAAATCAAATGAATTTCCATTTTATTACAAATTTGATATTAAAAATAAGCTTGGGAACAAAAGACATTTTGTTAAAATGTCATATTTTAAAAGATATTGGTTTAATCAAAATTTCACATTCTCATGTCTCCGATTGTACCTACAAATCATCCTTAAAATAAGTCTCGCAAAACTATTTGAATCGTCATGTACCACGGTAAGTTGCAATCTAACAACTCAGACGTGCATAAAATCGTCAATTAAACTAAAAATAACAGTCGACGTAGCACAATGAAAAACCATATCAATATTTTTTATCTTTCGTAATGACTACTGCAATTTTTTCTCCAATCCTTAACGTATCAAATCTTTAGCAGGGCTTAATTCCCAACTTTTCATCCATTGGTACGCATACATTTATTCCCCCAATGGTTACGGAAGCGACGGTTAACCGGAAGCCGCTGTGAATGACGGGATTCTGTTATTTTTTTCCACCTACTTCCATCCGACCGGTCGGCCTACAATTCCTGCCTTGATCCGTCACATCGGTCCGACGAAATGGAATACGTGATGAGCGTTCTGCTCGCTTGGCCCGCTCGTTGCCGGCCAGCGTCGATTATTGGAAATCGATGGCATTGCGAAAATGACGGGCAAAGTGCGACGAGTATAACAATGTAGAGAAAAAAGAAAACTCGCCGACAGAGTTCGCCGGAACGACGCGTCGCGAAGTTGCGGAAACGAGGTTGGCAAAAGAGAAACGGGGCCGAGGGTAAGCGCGAAGTAAGAAAGAAAGAGAGAGATGAATACGCGATGGAAAGAGAGAACCGTGGGGAACTAAAGTTACTCAGAGGGGAGGATGAAAAAGGTTGGGGCCGTTCGAAAGAGGGCCGATCGTAGGCCGTGAAAAGAGGCTACGAAGGGAGGTTATATAGGCGCAGAGGGATCCACTTTGGTTAAAGCTGGATCGAGGAAGCACCGATGGAACAGTGAACGCCGGAAGGGTCGGGGTAGCGGAGGTTGCTGCCGAGCTCTACGCCCAACGATATACATCTTCGAGATCCGATAAGACAGGATAGATATGTTTCACGGCATCTTACCTCTTTACCCGCATTAAATCGAATGCCAAGGTATTCTCATGCATGCCAATTCCCACCCTTCGTCTGCCTGCCTGCTCGCTTCCTTGCTTGCTTTCTACGTGCGCCCGTACCTCCATCACCTACCTCTGGCTTTGTGATTTATGCGTTAACGTAAATATTGTTGCGGACGAGATTCGAGAGGTCCTGACTTGGTATCCGCATATACATACGTTGTTTCCACCTGTTCGTTGCATTCCAGGATTGTTCTTCGGCATTTTGTGGTAATACACACTGCTTAAGGTGGTCTTATATAAAATGAGCGAATGCTCCTTTGTGTTCCTCTTGGAGAAGATTGGAGTAATCGCTAATATTCGATTAATTATTATTATTTGAATCTTCTCACACTGCAAAACCAAGTGTGTCATTTTAAAACACATAAACGTATTATTTCCTTGTAGTCACTTTTTAGACGTTTCCCGGTGTGTTATTATTTAACACAGTACATGTGTGCTATTTTGAAGCATGTAGGTGTGTTATTTTAAAATATAAATATAACACACATGTACTGTGTTAAATAATAACACGCCGGGAAACGTCTAAAAAGTGACTACAAGGAAATAATACGTTTATGTGTTTTAAAATAACACACTTGGATTTGCAGTGCAGTGATGAAGTAGTAGTCATGAAATAAGTTATGGTTAAGTAAAATTTTAATTTATCTCAACGATAATGAACGTAATATGGAAATCAGACTTTTTATCGGAGGAATTACTGCTACCTTTTTTTTAAATTGCAATTTTGATCCATTATCGTTTATACTAAAAGCAGAAGACGGTATTTAGACATATTTTGTATCTTGTGAGTCAAATGAAAACTGATGAAGTCGATTACAGTATCAAAAATTTAAAAGGCAATATTTTCAAAAGCCTCATTTATTGAAACACACAAAAAAAACATCTTTAACACTAAAACTACCAAACTAGTCAAAATGACTGGTACACAATTTTTCTCAAAAATTCTCCAAGTTCATAGAAGACCCATGGAACAAAAATTCTACGTCCGTCACAAAAGACATAAATCACCGAAATGATCATTCTTTCCGCCACTCTATTCCTCCTTTTTTAAAGTACTTATTTAATATATTGAAATATGATAGATTTAACGCCGGTAGTTCTAGTGTTAATGGGAGGTACTACCTGCGCTCAATAAGTGATGCATACATAATTCGAATCGTTAATAATTCTTTCAATTCTGGTTATCCTAGGCACTTTTTAATCTATTGTGACGGTTGATGCTCCCGATTTATTGTAGGTACACGGCGTATCGTGTTGCATGGGATTATTGTATAATAGCCTCACAGCTAAATTTGCAATACCGTTGATCATTTACTGTTCCAATTACAAACGTCTGCTCCGAGAGTTCGTGCACATGAAAGCGTGGTTATGACTAACCAAACTAAATGTTTCTTAAATAAACATCAATGAAAGTACCACGAGGCCCCATGTCCTCATAAGGTTCAAGTGAGCTGGGAAACTCTGAGGAAGTGTACTGATTTAGTAACATTCCGATCGTGGTCAACGCGTTAATCATAAAACAACGTTAACAAAACGTTGCAACATAAATGCAACGAGGCTGACTAACTTCACTCGAGCTGCGACGGTATCTTTATAATGGATTCTGCAACCCGTTAGCATCACTGTAATTTGATAAACACAAGCCATAACAAGAATAATACACAGTTTCACAATCTCTCATGGTCTCTCAAAGTTAGGTGCCTTACGGATATAAAATAGTACTTACAAGATCTAATCTCCTTCGTGTTTAATTCATCGTCACTAGCCAGTTATTTGCTTGAACGTTTAATTATCAAGCTCTTGAGGGGCTCCAAATAATTTGATTATGTCATGGTTACTATTATTCACAAAGTTCGTCGCTTTGTTTCTAAGACGGTTCGAAAAACTTTGTATCTCTGGTTGTATTTCTGCACGTGGGGTTATATATATTGAAATTCCGTGTACGGAGTATGGAAGATATCTCGTTATCATATGTTACTCCAAATTGGCTCTTCAGGGAGAGCGGTCAAGTTATGACATTGTCTGGAGGACGTTTTCTATTCTATACGAAGAAGGTAGTGTACGAATATTCACAATATGACAATTTTTATACGTTTATTTTTCGTACTATAGTATTTATTATTTTGAAATGGCCTCAGAAAATATAACTGACATCAGAGTAGAGTAATTATAATAAAAAGATTGAACCCTTCGAAGAAAACTAAAAAAATATTAACCGTGTGATTTGGAAAAATCAACAGGTCCCGGAAAAAATAGAGAAACTAGTTATGGGAATATTTGTAGGGTGGTATGTTATTGTATAATATGTATAATTATTTTACTACTACTGTATGGTGTAATTTAATATTGTCATTCTTATTAGTTTCTTTTATGTGAAAATATAATAAATACTCAACCAACTTGCGAAACAAGAAATATCTTAAATTATAACAATTGTTCAAGTAATAAGATTTACCTTGTGCAAGTATTTTATCTGTTTTTTAAATCTACAAGGTTGAATAGGTATATCGCATATTAATTCCACAATCATAGCTATTATAGCCACTCGTTCCAACGTATTTCTTTGCGCTTACAATCGGATTGGATATTAATATTGCAGGTTCAATTGAAATTTACCGAATGGAAAGCAACAAAGGAACCAAAATACCTATTCATTTTTCCAGCCATTTCAAATGCACCAATTTTACATGTGTTCCGTTATCAGATTACATCCTACCTATTAAAGATCTTTTTATCCATATACAGGGTGTTTCAGAAGCCGTTGCCATGGCTTTCAGAAGTTATTCTGCACGCTTTGACCGATGCAGATTTGCGAAAGAAAACTTGCGAAAGGGCAACAAATCTTTTTTATTGGCTCATCGCATTCGTCTTGTTACGTAAGTTAAATGTCAGACAGGAACCATCGCGATTTGTTCGGTCAGGAACGTAGTATTTTCACGCAAATTAACTTTTAATTGAGTCTTTGCGTTTGAATTTTAGCTGAATAAGTCAAGATTCCAGGTTTCCGACCTTTCGGGAAAAAAACACGCAACAACGCTACGTCAGTCCCTCGGCATTATTATTTCTGAATTATTTTAAAACTTTATGTGTTATTACATGTAGCATTCCTTACAAATACATTTTACGTTTGTAAGTTACTTTTTGATAATAACGCTATATTATACAAAGCACTAAATTTCTGATATTTAGTTATGTAAATAAATAGTATTTTTCAATTCCATTAATAATTTTAAGGTTAATTGTCCGAGCACCGAGAGCAATTATTTCCACTTCACTAGCTAAGAAGTACTACGGCCGCGGCGTGTTGTCAAAATATAATCGGTTTTTGTTCTCGCTTTTAACCTCTTAGGCACGACGCGCCACTATACTTATTGTTAGTGGCTTTCGCGAATGTCATCCTTCTGAACAACGCAATATTATAGTGGCTTACTCGCTCACCATTTGAATGAAAATTAAAGTATGTTTATCGTATCTTTAAGGAAAATGCTAATTTAATTTAAAAGACTTTATTCCAATCTACTCGCGTAGTGATACGTTGCAGTGCTGTATCGTTTACACATAATTGGTGTCAGACTCTGCAGTATGGAGAAACAGTCCCGCGCAAAATTAAGCCGTACCTAAGAGGTTAATAGGTGAACATAAAGATGCTCAGCCTGATAGGAGATCCAGTAGCGCTCGACGCGGGCGAAGAAATCGCTAATCACCACGTAATGGCGGTCACGCGGAGGCTAACTCTAAGCGAATTTTCCCTAATTGGGGTGAACGTAAATTCAATCATCAATCTCTACAAAAGGGACTACCTACAGTCCTTTCTCGCACGATACAGACCAGATTTTTGCTGTCTGTGTGAAACCAAATTAAACCACAAACACAGACTCGCGATATCGGGCGGCTATAATATCATACGTCAAGATAGAGGGGGAGAGTCCAGTTTCGGTGGCGGTACTGCCATCCTAATCAAAGAGAGCATACCCTTCGTGAGAATAGATCTTGGTCTTCCGTGTAATCCACTGGTCGAAGCATGCGCAATTTCCATTGACTTGGGTAACGAAAGAAATACAATCATCGTATCGGTTTACAGTACAAACCGCAAAGGAAACGAATTCATGTGTCAGCTTGAGCGCATTTTCACCAAACTCCGCAACAATCGTAATTTTTATATAATCTCGGGCGACTTTAACGCCAAGCATACGACCTGGCTAAACGCTTCAAGCAATGCGCGAGGGATTGCCCTTCACGAATGGCTTGATTTCCGCGGAGCCGTGTATCGTACGAAACTTTTTTTCTCTGATACACCTACGTTTCACAGACCAGCTTCTAATCTCTATCTTGTCCTCTTGGACAACAGGTTGACTGAGCTTGCAAATAACAACTCGGAAAGATTACAAGTCCTCCCGTACGATAGCGATCACTGGGCCATCAGAATTAAATTTAAAAATCTTGACTGGGTCACAGCCATGCCGCGCGTCGAACAACCTAGACGTTTGCAAATTCGCAAGGCGGATTGGGCCGAATACAAAAATCTCCTGGCCGACGTCACACCTGACAATATCGAGAATATTGTTAACTTCGACAAAATTGATCTTGATACCGTTATTAGTTGGCTAGAGGACAAAATACTCTGGGCGATCAATAAAGTTACACCCTCCGCGAAAGTTGTAGTTCAATCGTGCGACTATACCGACAATGATATAAATAAACTTAAAAAAATTAAATCAAAGTGGTCTAGCCGTTTTCCTAAGAAACTGTATCAAAAGAGTCAACTACAGGCTTCGCAAGAAATTCACCGAAATAACGCGAATTTACTGGAATAACAGTCTAAGCAATCTAGACATAAAAAGTCCTAGCAAATTATTCCCGTTTTTGAAAAAAGCACTAAATCGATCCGGCGAACTCTCGCTCCGAGCTCTTCGGACTGGGATGCTCGACACGAGCCTTTTCGATGATAGTAAAATCAACCCGGCAACGCTCGAGATCGATAACAATGAATACATAGTCACGAAGCAAATCCATAAACTAAACTTAATTGGTACACATATCTCTAGGGTTCATAAAACTAACTTCTTTGTCTCACATAACGCAACGATAGACAACGACACGCACGCAATTTTCAAAGACACAGATAACTCATTCAGGACTATCTTACAGAAATTCGATACCGCGAGCACACGATTATGTAACTTTACGGACAGACACATGCTTAGACGACCCTTCGAAAAACTCGACGACGACCGAAGAGGTGCGCAGAGCCATAAAATCACTCAAAAATAAAAAGTCATCTTCCTTCGACGGCATCTCAAATGCTGCGCTATAAAAGCTACTGTCAAGCATTATCAACCTGTTAACTGAAATTTTTAATGCCTGCCTCAATCTGTGCTATTTCCCAAGTCGCTGGAAAACGGCTAAGTTGCTTCCGCTGCTGAAAAAAGGTAAAAACCAGCACGATCTAAATAGCTATCGGCCAATCAGCCTGTTGCCCAACATAGGCAAGATCGTTGAAATCGTTATTAATAATTGCATTTCAACGCATATACGCGAAAACGAGTTAATACCAGATCACCAGTTTGGTTTTCGTTTCGCGCATTCAACAGTCCATGCTCTCTCTAAACTCACTTCCGACATAACGTGGGCATTGAACGGCAAAATGTCGGTACGAGCCTGCCTTTTAGATATGGAAAAAGCGTTCGACACGGTTTGGACTGTCGGTCTAATTGTAAAATTAAACAAATTAAATTTCTCAGCGAATTTACTGCAATTAATTCACAGCAGGATTACACGCGCTGAAACTTTTTAATAATCGTTCCAATAACCCATTGATCGATGGACTGATTTGCGTCTGCCCTGAATATGCGGGAAGATCAAGGCTCTCCGGACACATCTCGTTTGATACATTCCTGTATCTTGACGCGAATAACTTCCCCCAAAATCCTACATCGAAGATTCCTATAGTCTATCACGTTAAGCGTAAAGAGAGATCGCTCGTACTCGATTATTCATCAAAGCACTTTCTTCGTTGCCCTTGTAGGTATGTCTACTCTCAGCTGCTAAAGCAAAGAATCAACACGTTTTTGAGGCGTACATATATCATTATTACTGAGATTTTAGTAGTTTTGTTTTAAGTACGATTACACATTTTGTTCTTAATGAGCAAAAAAGAAAAGGGTTAAATATCCTAATCCAGATGAAAGAAAGCGTCCTAGTAAGAAAGGTAAAGCGAGGTGTGTAATTCTTCAGTGCCCGTCTGTATATGGCTGCCAAATGTTGGTTTCACATTTTCAAAAATGCAGTAAGGTAAAAGTACCAGTTGTTGACCATGTGCCAGTAGTTGACCATTTTTTAGAAAACATAAAAAAATAAGGTTTGCTTAAGTTGTGCACTTTCGATGAAAGTGAATTTCAAATACCACAGCATCTGTCGATTATATTTTGAAACAATTATATGTAAAGTGAAGTATACCTATTAACAGCGAACGTTTGAATTCAATAAGGTAAGTAATATGCCGTTATATCTCTATTTCCTTAACGTTTCTGTTAAGAATGGCTGTACGGTTCAGGTAAAAAATTCATAGATTGTGAAAATTCCGCAAATGAATTATTTACTGTTTAAGACCTTGCAACGTTTTATAAGTAATATATACATCGTTTTTATTATTTTATTCTCAAAAAGCATTATATATTTAATGGTCAACTTCTGGATACTGGTACTCTACAATTTTCAGAAATTGACAGGCACGGTTAATTACCGACATTACTCATTTAAATTTGCTTACGATTTATAATGTATCCGTTTTATATCTCACTTTATTAGAAATACAAAATGTAAATCGATATATTGTAGTATACTGACAATGAGTTTTAGTCGATGATCAATTATTGATCAGTGTCCAATGTCTACTCTGTTCTTCTTCTTCTTTTATTATTTAATTATTAATGATAATTTGTACTGGTAACTGTTAAAATTAAACGATAATAAAGTGATTTTCTGCGTTAATGCTGTAACCCTGCTTCGTATATAAGCGGTCAACTACTAACGAAAAAAGGTGGTCAGGTACTAGTTTTATCGATCTCAAAAGTGGTCAACTACTAAAGCATTTGCCGAATTTTTAAATATATTTCTCAAATTTTTATAACTTATGTTTTTTTTTTAAATTGGTCTTAGTACATAATCTAGAATGTTCAAAAAACGTCTCCAAGCATCGACTCTCGCCAGTTATTGACAGAGTAAATAGTTACCATTGTTTCTATCGAAAATTTCTCTTAACTGGTCAACTACTGGTATAACGCGACAACCTCAAGAAGTCTCCTCGGAGGTAGGCCTGTTTCGGCAGGATCTGATTCGCCAGGCGTCATAAAGATATTTCAATGTTACGACTTTGTCAAGTGCCTCCTTCAAGAGGCTGAGCAGGGTGGATTAAATAAAAAAAACGGTGCGAATGGGCGGTATTTAGCGAAAAGCTCCGACGCTCAGGAGACTTCGTGAGGTTGTCGAACGATATCTTTACCTTACCTGACAATGAGAAAAGGACAGACTTTCGTTTTCTTACAAATTGCTCTTCCTACCTAAATATTGCGTTTGTCTTCATAGACCATCTGAACGCCAATTTTTATAAAATTTATCTGAGAGGTAGGTCTGTAAGAAATATTTAACACGTATTTTTTTTATCGGTCTGTTTCTGTATTAAGTTCTATATTAAGTTATTCTATATTAAGTTGGTCAAAATGACTCCGTTTACAACGAAATCTGTCTATTTCAGTTTTCGAGGCTACGAAAATGTTAATAATATGCGTTATAAGGTCCCTCCTTGGAAGAAGAACATAAACACTTGCGTTTTCCTTACTGTTTCGGTAAGCCAGTCCTTCATTTTCTAATTTCGTGTATCATTATATTATATATCGTAAGTATGTATATCTCGTGTATTTCTTTCTGAAAGTACGAAGACCTGAAAGCCTGACTTATTCAGCTAAAATTCAATCGCAAAGACACAGTTAAAAGTTAATTTGGGTGAAAACGATTTGTTTCTGACCGATGTTTCCTGTCTGGCATTTAACTTACGTAACAAGACGAATGCGATGAGCCAATAAAAAAGATTTGCTGCCCTTTCGCGAATTTTGCGGTGGGTTTTTTTCTCAAATCTCCATCAATCAAAGGGTGTAGAAGAATCTCTGAAAGCTACTTTTCAGATACCTAGTACAGTAATGTCTTCGTACGATGAAAAGTTTTGCCATTCCATTCTGTCCTGCCATGAAAACCGATGTAATTTGAAATGTATGTACTTGAATTAATGTATGTTATTAATTCTATTATTTATATGTAATAATTATTAATTTTATTAACATGTAATTCACCTCTAGAATTTGAATGAAAAACCCTAGCATTCATGTTGAAAGTACATGTTGAAATTTTCTTCTATACTTACAATTAGAGTCAATGAATCTAATACGATCATCAAAACTCACAAAATCGCTGAACATATTGACAATTACTTGAATTCTAAGGTATTCAATAATAACAAGTAGCTGCCCAAAAGTAGAATTGAAAAGTGATTTACGGAATTCTGATTTTTTAAACACTCTTCAAAAACGCACACTAAATTGATCTAGAAGGGAACATTTTTTTATTAAATATGATCTAATATAATTAAAACATCATCAGTCAACTGACCACCGTGACAGTCAAGGTGTTAAGGAACAAATTTCTCATTACTCATTCCTTTCTCTACTCCACAATCTCTAATTAATCATTCTTGTAAACTTTTCGTTTAGCTTCCATTTGTTTAATCTTACACTCCTAAACTCGATGAAACAAAGTATTTACCTTTAACTCCAAGATATTTTTCCTTCCCTTGAGAATTGAATTATTAAGTTTCAACTGTATATACAGATACAGAGTGTGGCCGAATAACAGGTACAAATAGGAACGAGGTGATTCCTTATGAAAAAAATAAGAAAAAAGAATGCCAATAAAATTTTTTCATTTAAGTAATGCTTTGTTCCCCAAAAAATTAAGTTTGGCAATTCGAGAGTACGTATGCTGTTGCAGCTACACGTTACGTACTCTCTTATTGTTAGATCGAACCAGTGGAATTTCACTGGTTCGCCAGTGGAAACTCACTTGTTTACCAATGACACTCTCTGATTCCGCCAGTGTTCTCGTCGGCCATCAAAGTTCACTGACTTACCAGTGAATCTCACTCATCACCATATTCAAAAATAAAACACGGCGCATGGCGCAGCGGCAGCGGGTGCAAATTTCACTGGTTCGCCAGTGAGATTTGTATTCACTGGTTGAACCAGTGAAATCTCACTGGTTCGATCTAAGAGAGTATATAAGTTACGATTCATTGTGCAACGTATGACGCCTATCATGTTTATAACCAATATCTAGACAGCAATTAAAAGTTACTGAGCGTGTTTACAGCATTCTTCGATCAGGAATCCTTTGGTTAGGAAGCAGACCAATTTTCGTCGCAGGGTCTCTAAACTTGAATAATATGAATATATTCCCTATTCGTCACTAACTTCTTAAGCAACCATAACATTGAACGAGGCCTCAGATCATTATTTACAAACACGATACGCGTTATACGTTGCTTCATAAATAGGAACTTATTGTTTGCTGTAAAAGCGAACAGCAATGCTATATGCACCGGATTTTCCTACTTGCTTTTCTCAATTACTAAGCCTCAAATGAAAAAAATTTTATTTCCATATTTTTTTTGTTATATTTTTATAAGGAATCCTATTTCATAAGGAAGCGTGCTGGCTTATCCATGTTATGAAACCGCAGCTTGTATATTTTTCAATAATTCAATTACTGACATAACAATTCCAATATTCCATTTAAAATGTAAAGGCCGCTATGCAAGATAAGGTGATACAACATTCGTCATGATCGAATAGACTCATAGGTAGTAAATGCGAGTTGCGACGTTTTGTTGCGGAGAAATGCAAAGCGCTGTGAAAGGAATCAATCGGGTCACACGGCTCGTAGCGACGGGACTTTGGGTAATGGTTTTCTCATTCGAAAAATTTAAGTCACGTAGAGAAAGTATTTGAACGGTGTGAATTAGCATTCCGTAGGGTGTCCGGCAGGGCAGGCGTTTCAACGGCTGAAGACAATAGAAAAATCAGCCGGTGCAAATCGATTGGCAAATAATGTCCGTAGCTCCGGTTTTACGTCGAGAATTAACCGAGGAGGGAACGGAGGCGCGGCACTTTTCACGAAGATTTCCCGACGGTAGAGTTTTTTCAATATATATAAACCTCTCTTTCCTCCTTTTACCTTCACGCTTGCTTTCCTTATAGTTTTGCGCACCGTAAGTTCTCGCGACTCTCTTTGTTCTCGAATCCACGAGCCGCGCCGTTTGCCAGATCTTCGCGAGACTTCAACGGCGATAAACTCGAAGAAATTAACCGGGCCATCAAATTGTACTTTGTAGAAACCCCCTCATTGGCTTCGAGACTTTAAACGTCTACCCGTACGAGTTACGAGCATTACGAGTCTTTATCTTCCGAGCGATTCGTAAATTTCTATCGCCTTCCTCTTTTTTTTCTTCTTTTTTTTTGCGTATTAGCTTAATTTAAAGCTCGGTGTAGTTTTATCAATACCGAGATACTCGTTAAGTGCTGCAGATTCTAAAAGATAATGGGCTTTAAGCGGGAGATTAAAGGAAGGCCGATGGCTAATTGCATTGTTAAGGCAGTTAAAACTTTGCCGTAACTCAGAGAATGACTGTTCTGTTAACGAATACAGATTGCCTTCGATTTTATGTATCAGAATGAAATTAACGTACAGCCTCACACCATATGTCTTTGATACTTGTAATTGGTTATAGTCAATTCAGCTATTGTACTTTCACCGCTGTGATCATACAATTATCCAGTTCTCAGTAATTTGTTTAACATGTTACAGACGGATGCTCAGTAATTAATGTAAAACGGGATATTTTACAATCAGAAAAAGTAATTGGCGATCCTTTGTATATTTATTTTGTTTTCCCATCAATTGAAATTACAGTTTGTAACGATATATTTCAACTTTCGGAACTGACGTTTTCATTGAAGGGTACGATAACAGTTTACGTTTTGTTTCTTTATTGATCGGTGATTGTTTGGATTGAATTTTTATTCCGAGTGTCGATGTTCCATTAAACGGTTTTTATTTTCATTGCCTTTTATGTTATACCAATTATTCTGAATATGATTTGTAAAGCTTTTGTGTTTTGACCATGTTCTGTTGTAAATCGTGCCTTATTATTGTAAGATCGTGACAAGAAAGAGAGACGTGCGGAAACCCATCCATGACAGCAACTCGGTCTGAGTAGCTTAACGTCGACGATCGCCTGGGTCGGCGCGGAACTACTGCGCCAGCGACTTCTCCCTGCTGACAATTCCTTTTCATGTCCTTTTCTTCCTAAGATCTTTTATAGGAGGGCTCCTCCGCCCCGATTCCACATTATTTAGTAGCATTTAATAATTCCTGTAATTTGTTGCTAATAGCACAATTTTCGGACGAAATATACCACTAAAATAAATTATGCTTAAATTGCCAACTTGATGAGAAAGTTGTAGACTATTGCCAAAAAAGATTACATAAATGATTTTAACATTCCCAAATTTTCTTTCGCCGTTTTCTGAATCATAAATTTTACATAGTTAAATGATTCTATTATCATATGTATGTATGTATGTCAAATCGTGGTTCAATATTTTATTTTAATTCAACCCAGTTATTCATGTTAACTTAGTTTATTTTATTTTCTTTCCGCTTTGACAATTATATTTATACGCGCGGTTTTATGATTACAACGCAGTTTATGATATTCAACGATTCTAACGAGTTCTGGAATATTTATTTCAAAATTTTTGTCATTGGACCGAGCATTGAAAAAATAATAGGATTTAACTTATTCAAAAAATTTTGGATTGCATATTGATGAATTTTCCGGTTGAGAGAATTTCAGAAATGATGAATAAATTTTGTAGTGCATGTGCTACTTTTTAATGAGATTCCTCGGGCTAACAATAACCATTCTTGACCAAAATAATTATTAATCAATTAAAGTTTTAACAACTGACATGATATATAAAATATCTCAATAACTGTAAATTGTTTTGTGTTTGTGTTGCAAAAACTTGAACTAATATTTTTTTCAATTAATTTTTCCCACTCGTTTCCAATTTATTAAAATTCATTTGGCAATGTTCTGTGGCATTGAAAAATAGTATTAATTATAGATATTAAACAGCATTTCGATTAAATAAGCACAATTATGTTTAGTAGAAATAATTCCATTTCAACACACTAATTATATAAATAAAAAATTAATTAACATAAGATAACCAAGAATTAGTAATTCCCAAACCCAGCGTCCTAAAGTAGACGACTATGCGGAGTATTTACTTCAACAAACTGGGTTTGAGATTTCAAAAACGAAATGGTAGGAATAGGCCTTTGAAAATGGGAGCTTCCGCCATCTTTCAGTTATGGGACATAACGATAACTTTTAAAATTTAATATTATTATTACAAATATCTCAATACGCTAGTTCTATTTTGATCTATGTTACAGTTATTTTTTGTCAAAATGTGTATAAAAAGTTATAAAAAAAGAATTCGGTCCAATCAATTTATTTTTCTAAATATTGAGACAGGCGAATAGGATGTTTATATCACACAGGTGGCCTGGAGTGATGTATGTACTGCACTAAAATTACAATTCATAATTCTGTAGTGAGCTGCGTCCCTTTGGAATGTTCCCCAAAAACTGCTCAACGAAGAGTAGGCGTGTAAAATCTTTCTCGTTGCACCTCATTGTCCAACAATGAATGTCCAGGATCGTCATAAATTATGGTGGAGATGAAAACAGACCACGTGAACGTCGAAGAGGACGTCCTCTTCACGTTCTTCAGGTAATGGCTCCACGAAGCATGAACACCATGTCTTACATTTTATATATCTGCAATCATGCGTCTGTTCATTCGGATTTACGTGTATTCACTTCAGTGCTAATGTACATGCAACTGTATCTGCACTATATGTTTTGAATTTAGGAATAAGCTTATGATATCATACAGTATATACGATCTAAGTCGTCCCCATTTCAAATATATGAAAATATATTTACAACGTAAATCTGGAAAAATATAAAGGTTGTCAATATTTCAAATAAAAAATAAAATTTCATAATGGAAAATATATTAACATTACGAAAAGTGACTATTCACGCTTTATCTACTGTTCACTCTGTTGGATGTCATGCCAGAGTTCATGTGTGTATTTCTTAAGGCTCTATGAATTTAATTGTAAGATCAAAATATAAAGAAATACTCATGCCACTATAATTGACACTTTTCCAAGTTAGAGTAACATTTTCTCTCTTCATTAACCGATTAATGGGCTATCAGTCGTTGAGTGTTAGTAAACATAGTCCAGTTAGTAGGTTTCCGGTAAATAATGTGACACTGATTTTTCTACAGCCGCTCGAGCTCGCAGAACAACCAAAAATCGCACTCACACGTGCATACACATTTATACACACTTAAGCAGTCATATACTCACGCGATACTACAAATATATATGAGTAAAATTTAAAGTATTTTAAATGATGGTGCAATTTAATAATTATATCTAATACACATTCTTGCATGAGTTCTTAATTCAGCGCAATAACAATACCCATCAAATATATGTTACCTGAATTCCCTACAATTCTTCTGGATCAAACAAGACGAAAAGGAATCAGATTATAGAATCTACCAAGAACGTGAAAACTCGTCCGCTGATTTTCGTAGCGGTCCTCGGAGATTATCGCAACTGCTGCGGGGTGGATAACGGCAGTGCCTCCGGTGATTACGTGAAATGGATATGGGAAGGAACGAGTCCAATCTAAGCATCACGCTTCGATGGGCAATATCAGTGGCTTATCATCCATCCTTGCTTCTCAGGTGTGCAGTGCGCGTGCGTTCCATAATACAAATTCGCATCTCTCTCTTTCCCTCTCTCTCTCTCTCACTCTCTCTCTCTCTCTCTCTCTCTCTCTCTCTTTCTCTCTCCCTCTCCTTTTCCCTTGTAGATGATAAAAGTGAACGGTGCAAGTCAGTGGTATACAGACTGTTGACCGCGGGCCAGATCAGGCCCAGTAGTGTTCTTATGCGACCCACTGCAGATTTGAAAACAAATTAGAAATTTTCAATTTCAATATTTTAACCCCTTGGCTTACAATTTCTGTTTTAACGAAGCGTGCAATGATTCAAAATTAATTCCTGAAACCAAAAAAGTTTTCGTTGATTTTTGATATTTCCTATAACTGAACGTAGTACATATTAATATGTAGTACAGAAATAATGAGATCGTTTCGTAAAGTACTGATATTTTCAATGTAATAGTTTTTGAAAGACTTAAAAATTTCCTATTTCATTTTTCGCGTCACGAACGTCACACGTTGTTGTAATTTAAAAGGTTAAGCCTTAACCCAATATACCCATTATTCAAGGTTCATTTAAAAACTGAATAACTAATTGTAAGAAGTAACGAAAGGTACCGGGTTGAAACTTCTCATATGTATTCATTACATACAAGTAATTACCGCAAAGATTTCGTTCGCCTACCTAGTCTTCTTTGTTGTACCTGTCTGAAATCTTAAAATCTATCTGCAAGATAATCGCGGCGACAACAATGTATTGTTTGACGCGAGGGCTAACGTTCTTATGTCGCTGAATTTTCCAATTATTTGCGCTGGAAATTAAATTATATCGCCTGAGACTTAGATTTTAAGACATGTCTGAGCATACTCTTTTACTAATAACACTGTTATTTTATCCTACACGCAACGTGGTGAGATCTGAAACGCGCATTGTTTTGTTTTCTGTCGTCGCGACGACGCGTCGGCGAGCGCGGCACGTCTTTCCAGCGCGAGCGGTTAGTTGCGAACGTTGCAAATGTCGCCCTAATGCGCCACCGTGCTCGTGCCAATAGGTCCGAACCTGCGAGGTGAAAGACAAGGCAGGCTTGGTTGGGTGAAACAGATCGGTTGGGAGAAACAGGCGGAGTTGCTCGAAGGACCCAGAAATGATCAAGTAGCTAAACACCCTGGGTTAAGGTAAAGGTACCAGTAGTTGACCAGTTAGGAGAAATTTTCGAGAGAAACAATGGTAAATGTTTACTCTGCCAATAACTGAGTTGAGAGTCGATGCCCGGAGACATTCTTTAAACATTCTAGATTATGTACCAAGACCAATTTTTAAAAAAACATAAGTTATACAAATTTGAGAAATATATTTAAAAATTCGGCAAATGCTTCAGTAGTTAACCACCTTTGAAATCGATAAAACTAGTAATCGACCACCTTCTTTCGTTAGTAGTTGACCGCTTATACTCGAAGCAGGGTTACAGCATTAATGCTGAAAATCACTTTATTATCGTTTAGTTTTAACACTTACCAGTACAAATTATCATCAACAATTAAATAATAAAAGAAGAAGAAGAACAGAGTAGACATTGGAAACTGATTAATAATTGACCACGAATGCAGTTAATAGTTGACCGTGTCATCGACTAAAATTCAGTATACTACACTATATCGATTTACATTTTGTATTTCTAATAAAGTGAGATGTAAAACGGATACATTATAAATCGTAAACAAATTTAAATGAATAATGTCGGTAATTAATCATGCCTGTCAACTTCTGAACATTGTAGAGTACCAATATCCTGAAGTTGGCCATTAAAAAATTATTGCTTTTTGAGATTAAAATAATAAGAACGATGTATATATTACTTATAAAACGTTATGAGGTCTTAAACAGTAAATAATTCATTTGTGAAATCTTCACAATCTATGAATTTTTTACCTGAACCATTCTTAACAGAAACGTTAAGGAAATAGAGATGTGTATAACGGCATATGAATTACCTTATTGAATTCGGACGTTCGCTGTTAATAGGTATACTTCACTTTACATGCAATTGTTTCAAAATATAATCGACATCGGCATCTGAAATTCATTTTCATCGAAAGTGCACAACATATGCAAACCTTATTTTTTTATGTTTTCTAAAAAATGGTCAACTACTTACTGGTACTTTTACTGTAAACCATTTTTTTAAGGGGATGTTTTTTTTCTTTTGGCCCACTCCTTTTTCCTGAATTATTATTCTATTATGTACTTAATTTCACCAAGTTTTATTTACTCTTACTTCTCAAGTAGCCGGACATTATTTACGTTAGGGATCATATGTTATATCACATCAAATTACATTTGATACTCGTTAAATTGGAATAAACGGATTCATCGCCTTCCCATTTTATTCCATACTATTTTCTGGATCTTGTTGAAAGAATTTATCCTATTCTATCTCGACGACTTCTCGGACGATTGCAAAGAAGATGCGATAAACATTTTTATACGTACTCACAGACAATCCTGAGTATCGTTTCATTACTTTCACGTCGTTTCAATCGCTTCAAATTTCACGCCGCATGGCACAACAACCTCTTCTCACTTAATAGATGGAACAGACGAGTTCTCTTCCTCTATTTTGTCATGCGTGTTCCGACTGCATCGTAATGCGAATTTACAAGTTGATCTCTCCTTGGACGAATGGTTGTAAATAACGGAGTTAGCTCTTAAATTTCTTTTCTGCTTTCTGTTGGATTTCTTTTATCTCGTAGTTTCGCGAAAGTTCAATTATGTGCTTCTCTCAAAGGCACGTATCATGACTGGTTTTATTTCTGGTGGTAATGATGTTTTATTATTTCGATAGATAACTTATATAGCGTTTGGTCTTGTATGAAGCGAAGTATCTATTTCCTTTCATGAATGAACTTTTATTTCCTTTCCCGTTTTTCTAAAATTCAAAGAGATTGCAGTACTATTTTGAAATGCCTATTCTCTCTTTTGCACTGAGACTTCAATGTATTCTTTATTTCATCTATTTATTCTAGACGTTTTAAAGTTGCACAAATGAATAAATTATACTCCCACAAGTTCCTTCGCTGATAATGAAATGAATTTGTCAATCGTGGCAAATCATCTTTATTCTTCGACATTTTTATCATTGACACGTTCTGTTTAATTTATTAATACTGTTTAAAGATTGTTTTCTTCTTGAATTTTGTATTTCTCATCATAAATGTTTTACTAATTTTAACATTGGATGAAAAAAGAACTTTCTTTCAAGCCGAGCTTGTGACTAATAATTTGATACTTTTCCCACTAATTTCACTAATTATAGTATCAAAAAGAAATAAAAGAACAAAGTTGATATTAAAACTTTCAAGTGCGTAGTGCGTATTGTAATTTTCGTGCCGGACCATTTTAACAGCGAAACATTCTAACTTGAAACCATGATGGTTAAGCCAATGGAAGCGCAAATTCCTATGCAGATTACTTGGCTTGAAATCCCATCGTCACCTCGAAAATTTCTCCGTAACTGTGTTATTGCCTCAATAGTTTGACACTCCAAATGCAGAAGCTCTACTAATGACTATTGCGATCGAAAACGTTATTCTTAAATATAAACCTGTTATAGGGTAACAACTATGTATTTTTTATATTACCTTAATTTTATCTTGTCATATTTTTATTTCATATTCAATCTGTTTCTCCGAAATAAATAGTTTATTAAGTGTAATTCTATCTTTGGAAGAAGTTCAAGTTATTTCTTTGAAACAAATCGCATTTAATTTACAAAAACTTTCGATACATGGAATATAATAAGTAATGTAATAATATGAAGTTCCATGGTGAATTTTCTATATGAAATCTAAAAGTAAAAATTTCATAGAATTGATATTTAAAAAACTAGTTTTGTATATTAATATGATTATCATTGGATCATTATAAAAGTAATGAACTATAAAATTGAAACAAGCTGCTGAAAATTAAATTTGTGAACTCAATAAAAATCCAGGGCGAAATCCCTGTAAAGCACACAGAAGAAAATATTGCATCCATTCGCAAAATGGGGAGTGATTTTCATACTTCATAAAAGAGGAACGACACGAAATTCATTTCATGCATCATTTGCCTCCTCCAAAATCAACTTTCTTAGGTGCTATTTCTTATTATCTCTTTCCAAGGGAAAGAAAGTTGAGTCCTCCTTCATTTATAATAATGAGAATTCTTTGACATATTACAATTACGGCACAATGCATAAAATATAAATCTACTATCTATTTTATGATTATTATGAATATTACACTAAGGATGTCAAAATTGAATTTTTATAAAAGTTGGTACTACATAATGAATATTATAATTTTTAGGTTGTTATGATTATACATTATTTATTTCGTGTGTCAATAACAATATTTGATAATATCATTTATTATTTAAAATCTTTCAGACAATGTATTTCATTAGACTTCTATAGATCTACGACAATCAGATATGTACGCTAAAACAATTTCACATTGATTTCCCAGGGACTCCTTTACATTTTTATGAACCATTTTCAAACTTAAGAATTTCCTTCTTAGGAACTCTGAATTTCTCTCATAAGTTTCAACGGAGGTATTTGCATTCCACCCCGTTGTCTTTTCTTTCCTTTCAATCGACAGTGAGAAAAATCATGCTAGATTTCACTATATTCTTTGGACATCCACGTCAAACAGTGGTTGCATTCATGTACGATTGTTCGCTTTGTCGGGTAACCATTGTCGCTGATATCGATGTTTTCCAGCGAACACGCAAAATCCAAAGAATATGTAACGAGAAGTTTTCCACGGAATTCTTCTTTCTCGGTTGACGCTGTTGCCGCTCGAAAAAATTCTTTCACGACGACAGAGTATAGAAGGATCCCGTGGGATTTCGAAGTTACGTTATAATGATTTTCTTCGAGATCGTTGCCTTCTGAGTTTCGGAAACCTAGGAAATCGGTTATTCTTTATACCTCGGATGAAAGAATCATTGGATATAAGGCTTGAGACACGCTCAACTGAGCGTGCCATTCTCGTTTTAGGGTCTTGACAAATTATACCTTGGTTTCTTTTTTTTCTAGATTATGAATTGTCCTGAAAACGGACCTACATGTATACACAAAAACAAAGAGATATACCGACAGAGAGACATAGAAAAATAAAAACAGAGAATAACCAACAATCAGAGAAAAAAAGCAAAGAGTCAAAGAAGGAAAAAAAGAGTGAAGAACAATTGTCAGGGAGGTAGACGAAAAAAGATCATTTCTCTTCTTTATGCATCTCAATATTCGAAACTGGCATCCCCATCAATAATGTCATCGTGTTTACAACCTTACAGTAGTTCATAATTTACCATCTTCATTATCGTTAAGCATGGCCAGTGCTAATAGTTTTAATATTTACAATCCCGTCATTTAGAGCGTTTAAAAACTTTTCCGATCTTTCAACGCTGACGTTGGGCTTTAAAGGATTCGCAATAGGATTACGGCCATCGATCATCACGTGCACCTGTATCTGCCTTAAGCGGCAATATTGGAAGCGGATTTTAACGTTGGTTTTAACGGTCCGTATCACGTAATATTATCCCAGTATTAATAATGCCGATAAATCAGCCATCGTGAGAATAACGTTCGACTTCGGGCGCGATATTCCGCCAGTAATTCGGCAAAATCGAATGCATGTGCAGTGGCACTCCTGGGATACGGTGTACATACCTATATGTGTATGTACGTATACTTCACGGCTTTCTTGAGTTAAAGCACGAAATACGATTTGGGGATGGACCGAAGAGCATAGGATAAACTCGAAGACAAAATTGCGGGAGGAACGGGTGCATAATGATGTACTAGCGAAACCTCTAACGTACGACAAGAAGATTTAGGAGGAGAGCAAGTAGCACTTGCAACCTGGCCGAATCTGGATATCGTCTTGCAAGTACGCAATCTGTCCCCGATAGTTTCCCTTCTGTAACAGGAGGAATATCTACTGAGTGAAGTTGGTGTAGTTGGGAAACAGAGAGGTATCGACAGTTGGGGAACCTGTTAATTACTACTTAAACCTACTTAAACTTCCCCGGAGTTCGGTTTCACTCACCATGCACGTGGCGCTGTTTCTACTGCTGTATTGTAACTTAATAGCTGCCGTGTTCTGCATTATTAGAGTCTAACGGGGTATTACAAAACGTGCGTAATATTGATGTCGACGTATTGGAATTTAGAGGTAGAAATTGAACGTGCTTTATTAGGCAATTAATTAAAATGCAGATTTATAGACAAACTATTTTCATACGGTGGCTTATATTTGTGAATTTCATAGTGAATCTATTACTCATTTTTGTAATGTAACGATCATTGGTCTTAATATGCAGTCACTATCTAACTTAAGATAATGTAGTAGTAAGCTTTAGTTTTGTTGTTTCACGTTTTATTTTCATTTTTTTATAACTTATTGTCGTTCTGATGGAAAATGGTATATGTTTAAAGTAATGCTGCAGTTAGAGATGTTTACTGAGACACGAAATATAAGTAAATGTTACTGTTAATGTTTTTTGGTGTGATGTATATGTGTTCATTTAATTTGAACTTATCCAGAGAATTCTTAATTTTTTCATCATATTGAAACATATAATCGTTCAATAGAAATTAGTAGTTATAATTGTAGTTGAGTAATGTTATATCTGAAGAGTTATTAACACGATGAGTGCCACGCGATTTTATAAGGAAATTGCCATCAGGCCACGTGCGCTGATATCGTGGTACAGCAATGGGAAGCGCAGTAGTAACATATTTTAATTTACTCCATGCAGGTTTTTAAACATGTTAGGGTCATTGTTTCTTATCTCAGTATTGCAACTTGTAGAAAACAACGACACAAACTCCAGACAAAACTTGGACGCGGCCTGAACGGAAAGTTTAGTGTCAGTCACCGGTGACTGACGCGGCACTCAACGTGTTAAGCAAAATTATTGAATTTTGAGGACAAAGTAGATTTTACTGTAGATTGTTTTTGCAAGTTCCATTTCATTCATTGTCGTCATAAAGTTTCAACTATCCTGATCTGAGGCATCTTTCCTGAGGTACCCAATGTAATAGGAAAATATGTTCTTGAATCATTCGATCAAAGATTAGTTTCATGCAAAAAACGACTTTAGTGTATTCATATCGGAATTCATTGAATATACCTCCATGCTGGGATTAAAATTAATTTCATTTTTCCTGTCCAATAAAAAATATATTTGGCTGGTCACATTTATATTACACATTTTGTATTCTATTAATCCTTTGCACTCAAAACTATCTCTGACGTTATCTATTAGCAATTTGGTGGCACTTTACTATTTGCTACCTTGTACCATTTCAATAGAAAATTTCAGGCCAACATACATTTCCTACAATGTTAAATTTATAATGTTCATCAATCTCCAACCAAACAGTCCATTGTCACAGTTAGAATGACATGTGATACTTGAATTAAACGAAACGATTACACAGGTTGGGGCACTATCTGTATCCACCATGGATATTTCCGTTTCGTGTAAAAATGTGTGTTCATTTTCATAACATTATAGAATCAGGCAGTTTTTTCTGGAAGCATTGTATGCACATCCCGTTCAGATATCGGTGCGACCTCCTGGGAGAACCTATCGCACTTATATGTCATTGCGTACCTTCGTATTTTATAAACTTAACGGTCTATGAAATACAGAAAGTGCTTAACTAACAAGTTCAGAGACGCAAAGTATGAATGCAATGCAGCGTTACGAAGATTGCAACTTCGTACTGATACAAACGACCACCACTTCGATGATTTCTTGTAATGTTAGAGAGCTCACTATACTATAATCCGACAGTTTTAACTTGGCTAACGAGGGACGGAGCTTCTCATTTTCAATCGTTTATTTCCACCATTCCGTTTTTGGAATTCCCAAAACTCGTCTCTTAAAGTGAACACTCCACATAGTCGTTTACATTAGGACACTAATTTTAGGAATTTCAAAAACGCAATAGCGGAAATAAACGGTTAAAAACGAGAGGCTACGCCGCTCGATAGCCAAGCTAGAGTTATGGGGCGATACAAAATTTGGCCTCGCACGACTTTTATGATAGTTCATTGAAATCGTTTCAACATCGGCTATCACAGAACGCCAAAAAATCGTAGCATTCTAATTAAAAAAATTTAGCTTACCTTAAAATCTCTTCTATACTTCCACCAACGGAAAAAATGTTTGTACCACAATTAATCTTCCCCTGTGCCGTGCAACATTTGTGTATAATTTTTTCACATTACATTTCACATCATACTTCGTTTCTTTCGTGTTATTCAGACTCATTTACCGTGGACAAATTTAAAAGGCAGTTAATTTTTATGTTGAGACATCGCACTACGAAAATTTTGAATCGTGTCCCTGTTTTTTACACGTAAAATTGTTTTTCTAATTTTCGCTTGAATACTATAAAAACACTTCCTGTTGTTAAATATAACATTACTAGAGCTGACGAAGCAATATATAATAGTACTTTGCTCATTAGCCGATTTTTCAATGGAAAAAAATTGCTACGTACTGTATTAAATCTTTAAATTTTCTACTTTGCAACGCATAATCATTAAACCGTGGATTATTGTATTCATCATTAATATCGTTCGAATAATGAACGATTTATTATAAACTGTTGAATATCGTCATTGATCATACACCATGTTCAAATTACTTACATATCGTGCGATGTAATGGGAAATATTGCAAAGTGAAAATTGAAAATGTTTTGCATCCGTAACACAGCCGGGAAGATAATTCTTATTGTATGAGTAAAGTGAGAATAAGTTTAATCATAAACGAGGATTCGTTTTTTTTATCAAATTGATCAAAATATTACTTAAATATTTGTAAAAAAAATTGCTAAAAATTCTAGCTAGTTACCAAATGTCTAATAGCAATTGAACTAAATAACAAAAAGATATAAGAATTTATTTCTCCTACTTCCACTTTTTCATCAAAATGCTCTCATTGTCAGTCAGAGAGTTTAGTATGAACAATAACATTAGAATGAGATAATGAAGGAAAGTAGGATAAAAATTTTAAGCAATTAGTTTTCATAAGTGAGAAAACGTTTCATTAAAAAACGTTCACTCACATATAATGATCACGCGAGAATACGCTTAAGGAAAATTCAGTTCATCGCCATCATCACGATTCTGTCTTTTTCAGCGTTTTCTCGTGGGCCGCATGCCTCTTCTTTTATCTGACTAGGCTTTTCCTCCAATGCAAATTCATGGCAAATCTCCGGGAAGACCTGCGATCTTTTTCCTTAACGTACTGCCAGGCTCGATATCAACTTCCACGGTAGCTCGTTTTCTTGGATTTCATTTACGATCCGCCACTACCGACACT
Source organism: Cerceris rybyensis (assembly GCA_910591515.1). Classification (NCBI taxonomy): domain Eukaryota; kingdom Metazoa; phylum Arthropoda; class Insecta; order Hymenoptera; family Crabronidae; genus Cerceris; species Cerceris rybyensis. The sequence goes on from OU342790.1 coordinate 23,937,800, forward strand.
TATGTCGGCATCTTTGCCAGCAGTTCAGTAACCTCCTCGTATTCCACTCGTGAGATCCATTCTCAGGAAAGTCGAAGATCTCTCAGAGACTTTTTCTGGCTGAGTCTTGGTCGAGTTTTCTTTTCACGTGGCAAAGCGGAATGATTTAAATTTCTTTTAGATCTTTGTCTCTTGACATACTACTCTACTACTTGTTCCGTATGCAAACTCGTTTTCACTTACCACCTCATATTCAGGATGATTTCTAACTGTTGTGTACACGATGATGATCCCTTGTTCCTTTCGGTCGGGCCTCTCGCGACAGTCGATATCATCGCGGTATCGACAAGTTTCAAGCAAATTGCAGGCTCTTACCTAAATCATAGACCGAAACAATGGCTAATTCCAGTCCATGCTTTCAAGCTAGCTACCGAATCTATCGAGGTACTTAGCCGCATTGCGGATCTCCCATTTGGAGGCTGGTTAGGTATCTCACAACGAACCTCATCTACGTGTAGCATATACGTACAGCAAATCCTTGATTTAGCGTCTATGCGAACACACGCACCCCCTTGAGCTCTACACATGCTACACATATGAGCTTCTTATCTTCTGCCAACTGTTCATTGCCTCTACTTACGTGCACACCGTCGAAATGGCAGGGTTATATTTTTAGCAGTTCCATCCAGCAACCAGATTTTAGTGATCTAATGGAATTTTCCTCAAAATCTCTAGCAAACAAGTTTTCCCGATTTAATGTACTTCTAGCCGAACAATATGTGGCACACTTCTAACGAAGGTAAGGTTGACTTATCTTTAGGTTTCATTTTGAGAGTTTTGTCCGTGTGACTGAATTGCTTTTAAGCTTTCTATCTGTACCTTCGTGAATTTTATATTGTTTTTAGCTTGGAAGATGTAAACTTCATGAAGAAACTTACTATTCAAAAATCAAATTTTATCGATGAAACGCAAGTTTAATTGCATGAATTTATTAACGACTCTGATATACTTAGAAAATTTCTAGCAAGGACTTTTGTCCGCTTCATTGTAGTTTTTAGTGACAGCATCACTTAAATGATCATTCTCGTTGAAAATAAAGAACATAATTTTGTCTTTATGCGATTATATATAATTTTTTTAGAAAGGTTATTGATTTTGGTGAATACAAAATTATCATCTTAATATATAGTTGAGGCTCTGCAATTTTTAATGAAATAGTTTATACACAAATTATATTCTGCTATGTTTTTGCAAGTAATGGAGAAAGTTGTTCAGGTCATTTATTAGAATTTGTAGAAGAAGTAAAATTACTTGCAAAAATAACTATAAATAGTGGTGAGTTATCAAAAATTTCAAATTGTTTCAAATATAGGATACAAAATTCGAACAGAATTTGTCACCCTTCAGTTTTTAATAGATCCATGAAAATGTTATACTTTTTGACAGGTGTTAAAAACTTTTACGTATTTTACTTGAAAGTTTATAGATTATATTTACTTTAAGTTTTACTTAAAGTATTTTAAGTCTTAGAAATTTTAAAAAAGAAAATCTTTCAAGACTTTTAAAATAATATTCTCAATATTGTACTGAATTATTGAATTCTAATTATTGAATTCTGTTCAAAATAGCTAGAAATGTAACGGTTTTGAAAAATGCAACCTATTAAGTAACCCCTTGCCATGCAATAACGAGTGGCACTCATCATGAAGTAAATTGGATAAGAAATTTTCAAGTTTTGAAAAATCTATCAAATTGAATATATAAATGAGACGCGCCACGATTAAATTAATGTTACGTTAAATTCCATAAAATCCAATTAAAAATTAATAAATAATAAAATCAAATTTCATAATATTAATGTTACGTTAACTTATACAATATATCAACAATCCCTGATGAATTCTAACTTTACCAATATAATACTAAATCATTGCGGAAGCTGTCGAAAAAGAAATCTTACGTCAAAGGGTTAAAATTAAAATTAAAATGCTCATTTCTATCTCTAACTGTACATATTATATCATTGCATCCAATACTCATTAGCGAGTATTTTCTACAGTTAAAGCAAGCTGTAACTAGTCTCATTAAACATCAGCTACAATTAAAGCCAGTACAAAAACCGTAGCAATATTACCATCCCTCCATGTAACAATTTCAGAACGGATAAATTTGCGCTACCTCGTATTGCGTAATCCCCATAACGCATTTAAAGACGCATTAAACGCTTCGTTGGGTGCTCGTTTCATTCGGAACAGCGGTGCATTGTACTACGAATTTTATTGGAACGTACAAAATTTGAATGCAACGAAATTACTATAACAATTATGCACAGAAGGATTAAAAAGCTTGTTCAGTGACATGAAAATGTTCGTCGTCGTAGATGAAAATAAATGAAAAGACTAACAACATAAGTTTGGAAAAAATGATTCATTATTGCCAGTTAAATTTTCGGATGGCGAAGGTTTTAGCTGAGCGTTGAACTCGTTTCCGTGTGGCGAAGTTTTCCACTAATATGGTCACTCGAATCGGCTCGTCGAGATTTCGCGTAATCTCGGTGGAATCGAGGAGGAAAAAAAGACACGTGGTGGTAGCTTTATGTTTTTCGTGTACTGAGTCAATCCTCTTTCGTTGGATCTATAGAAAGCTCACCCACACCGTGTACCGGCCGACTGATTCCATTAGTGCGATGTAAAACTATTTGCGGGTGCGGAAGATATTTCAATTTTTCGAATATCTCGAATGCAACGTGCTCATCTTGAATTTCTCTGAATTTTTGCTTAATAATATATAAGTATTCTAGAACTCCTATGATATATTGTCATTTTTTTCAGGTGGTAATAATAATAAATTTATTATATATTTCATTCGTAGTTATAGATATGTTAAAAATAATGTTAAAAATTTTAGCCTGATACTTTTGGGATTTTTCCGTAAAAGTAGTAATACATATTGCAAATTTGAATCTATGGAATACAAAATTTGTTCATCGTATAGAGTGATTAAGAAAATTATAACCCTTTATTGGGAATATTTAAGTGCACTAAATAAGTACTTTGAAAAAGGATGGATCAAGCGTCAATAAATACGACCAGTTAAGTAATTTGTGTATCATAAGATACGCGGGAAATATTTATTGTAACTACGTCTTCTCTGAAAGTATGAGAAAAATTTTTATAAACATACAGACCGGTCAATTTGATCGCTGCCATATGTCCAGTGTCAAGAGAATTGCTAAAAAAGTACCACTTGATGTATCTTCATGCTTTGATATTTCTCTCATTACAAATTATATTTATAACTTTTCGGTAAGATAAAATTCATACGTTGCAAGCAATATTACATTGCAGTGTTAAAGGTACGAATTAGCAACCTATGTTCTAAATTTACCTGTAAGTTCAAAACCCGAAAGTAATAAATCTTGAGTGATATGAATGACATGACATGATATGAATATATGAACTTATGAATGCCACGACTAAACTTATAATGAAAGAAATGTATTATTTATTATCATATCTGTATCATCGACAACCACAAAGAAGAGGATCTAAATATAATGCTTATTATTCATCAATTTGTGCCCAGGAAAATAGTAAAATAGACCCTTTTCTTTCTGCGCGATTTTCAAAAACTTTCGTACAGTAATAACGGTCCAGTATAACAAGTGCATTTTCCAGAAATATGAATCTAATCTTCATAGTAATTGCAAGACATATATGAAATATTTGACAGTAACACTGCTTTTATAGTTGTACAAATATTTGATAGAAAATATTATCATATTATCTTGAGACAATTCTACATAATTTGCAATGACAGGTTAAATATATTACCTTTTATCTATATTTCTTATTTGACATATATTTAACATATTCATTTACCACGTATACTTTAGACGACCACGAAACATACTGTAATTCTTCTGTATTTAACAAAAATAATTTAGACAAAAAATAAAAAGTAAGGATATTTTTCCGCAGAAATGTTGCCTAACATAGGAGATTCTTACACGTCGCAAAAACTGCCTATCAAAACTATATGTGTACGTTCCGCAACTACGTGGAACCTTTATAGACCTTGAACCAAAAATGTCATACTTTCTTTTGGCATTAAAAACTCTCGTATACTTTATAACAATTATTAACATCAAACAAAACAGGATAATTAACCATGACTGTATTATTCTCATTGCTATGCCATTAAACAACAACATACACGGAGATATTTCAACACAGAATCTACCAACGTTTCGTGTGCAATAATGCGAAAGAAAAATATTGGCAAGAGGAATTCGAATTTCACCGCCGGTATAGAGTTTATTTTCGTGCGCATACGATCGATGAATTTTTCAACTGGTAACAGTCATACGAGTTTAGTATATGGGCGCACACGTTCATGGGGCATTAACTTCAAAAGGGTCATTCGCGCAGGCTAAACAAGCACTAAAAAAAGTCGAGGTTCGTTCAACAACGCGTCCAGTCCCGAGCCGGAAAATGCGTGGAATTTTCACCGTGGAACTTTTCCCACGTGTGGTTCGTACAAGCATTACGACATACGTACGTGGAGTTGTTGGTCTGCATGCGGACTACATTTTGTCGTCTAGCCGCGAAATCGTTTCGCTTTAAAACCCGCTCAAAATTTGAGGTTGCCTTCTCCACCTCCCTGGAAAGTACATCGGCGGTTTGGCCACGGCGCGAAACATAATATATGCTGGAAAATGCGACGAAATCCAAAGCTCTTCAGCCGATTCTGTAGGGAAACAGAAACAATGGTATTACGGGCCCAAAATTTTGAAACTTTTAATGGTGCTTTTATGTTCGTCTGCGCTTGCAGTTCACTCGATACGTACATTACTGTCAGTACCGTATATTACCGATTGTTGTGTTTTCGCACGACAATAATTATACGCGAGTATTTTCGGCTATTTGTGCAAAAACTGTGTATTGTAGCATGGCAGTTCATGAACGGTTACCAGTATTTTGTAATACTGCTAACACGTGCGTGTACTTTACTTAATTTGACAGTTGAACTCTGTTATAAGCAATGCCGACGCAATTTGAACCGTTAATAGTTCTTTGAATCCTGGTTATCGTAGGAACCTTTTCATCCATGAAGGCGGTCGATGGTCACGATTTATTTTATCTGGTGCTTCGTTCAACGTAAAACAATAAAACATGTGGCGACCAGATCACTAAACTTGCGATGCTGCTAACCATCGAGAATACCCATTACAAGCATCTCAGGTAATTCTTACGACTTCCAATTTTTCAGGTTCATGTTTGTGATGGTTTAAGACCTATAAGTCAATCAGCGAATAACCAATTATACGCACTCGAAATGTACAATTAAATTTGTTATCTGTCTAACAATAAATGTGAATCGGCTTATTAACTTCAGCCATTCACTGTTCATGTCTCACGAGGGAACACACCGAAGTATCCGGTGCATGTTTAGGTGGTGAAACCACCCTTAAATTCGGTATTTTTAATTATATTTAATTTCGGTATTTTCTCTTCTTTCGCTTATAACTTCAAGATGGTTAATGATAGAGATTTACAACTAATGAACGAAATATTCACTTTTTTTGTTTAGTAAACCCCTATGGAATTTAAAATTTTATTTCACGATTTTTTGTTAATATTTTATTAGCAGCAATTCAACTATGCAGTTACACGTTTGGTTATTTTGTTCTTAACGAGGAAAAAAGAAAGACTCTTAGTAAGAAAGGTAGCGCAAGGAGTTTAATTCTTGAATACCCGCGAAGCAACCAAATGTTTAGCACCTTCAAAAAGTGCAGCGCCCGGCAACAAAAGAAGGACAGACTATTGTTTTTTTTCCAAATTCCTCTTTCCTCCTAGATATCGTCTGCGTCTTCATTGACCATTTGAACGCCGATTTGTATTAATCTTAGCTAAGAAGTAGGTTTGGAAGGAATAGTTAATAGGTATTTTTTTATCGGCCTCTTTCTGTATCAACACATTGAACGCTACCGACATTTCGCTAATGTCATCATGTTCACTGAAGTAAATCTTTTTCTATTATAATTACATCTTTACAAAGCAGAATTCTTAAAGACACAGATAAATATATTCCCGCCAGGACTTTACCTTTTTAATGCCAATATTTAAATATCGAATGTGCTAGAAAATTTGAAAATATCATCATTTCACAGTTGTATGAAGCATTGATTTCAATGGCGCTCGGCTGTGACGTGTTGAGGTGATGTAAATGACACTCTTTAGGTTATAAAGATGCCAGTGATTTACGTTCAACATTAGGTTCGCTCAAGGACGCTTCCTGGTTCGCTTCCTGGCAAGAGGAACATAAACATTTGCGCTTTCCTTACTAGTTCGGTGACCAAGTCCTTCATGTTCTAACTTCGTGTAGCACTGGTAAATATATCTTGTGTGTTTCTTCCCGAAAGGTTGAAGACCTGGAAGCCTGACTTATTCAGGTAAAATTAAATCGCGAAGACATAGTTAGAAGTTAATTTATGTGAAAAGGTTTTGTTTCTGACCGATGTTTCCTGTCTGGCATTTAACCTACGTAAGAAGACGAATGCGATGAGCCGATAATGAAATTTTGCTACCCTATCGTGAATTATACGGCGAGTTTTGTTCACAAACCTGCATCCATCCAAGAGTTTAGAACAACCCCCGAAAACCATGACAAATAATTTTGAAACACCCTGTACAATTGAAGACTGGATCGGCGCAAAAGTAAAACTTTTAAAACGGACATCTAAAATTGATCCTACCCTTAAACCTACGTCTATTTATAATCATTGTTGCAACTGTGTCTTACAGTCATTCACTCTATCGTACTCTCACCGGCATTTTCTACTTTCTAGTATATTTAGTGCCTTGATTGAAAATGGGGTCAGCTTACTTGCCGAATAAGAGCCAAGCCCGCTTTCATCCTTGCAGCTCTTTGTCATTCTTAATCCTTTGCACTAGGCGCCATCTCGGACATTACCTACCAGCAATTGGGTAGCACTTTGTCGCGTATAGTAGAGCTTTGAAACCAAGTTATGTATAATATTACAGTGCTATTTGATTTGTATGAATTAGTAGCTGTTGAAAACCACGGGGAAACAGATACTTCATAAAAAGTTGCGATGGAATTGCTTCGTCTTCCATAATCACAAATGAACTCTGACCTCTACACAGAATGGACATTCGAGTGATATGCTAGACTTACCATGTCCGCTCAGAGTAGTCACCCGAGTGCAAAGAGTTAAAACTGGGTCAGGAAGGATTTTCGGCACTATAAAATGAATATTTTTTCTACCAACCGATATGCCGTCTATGGAAATATACTACATTACACAAATTCTATTTACACGATATTCGGAGGATCTGATTTTCCGTGTAAATTGGAGGATAAAGCAGGAGGATTTCTGGCAAATCAATTTTCATCAAATGAGACATATACTTGATTTCAATCACTTTTACATGATCACACATCACATGTAAGAGTTCAATTTTATGTATAAGTATCTAACTATACTATATACTACTATATACTATATACTTTTTTCTTTTTTTAAAATATTAACCTTTTGCACTCCAGACCATTCTGGATGTTGGCTATCTGCTACTCCGCGCTCCTTCGTAGCAGAAACGTGCATTTACAGACCTTCGTATTATTTAGTACAACTTTGGAACTAAGTAACGGATTCTAATGATATTGGACTTATATTAATTGGTTGACATCGAGAAATATATATTTGCAAAAAAAAATCAATATTTTATGTTTTATAATTTTGTACAGTATGATAGAGCTTAAAACACTCCCCAATATGGATTGCAGGCTGATTTACGCACGTTTGACAATAATAAGTTGGTTGACGTCTGCCACCAGGTGTTTTCCTGTCAGAAAAGACAACGCAATCCCTTTTTTTGTCCCACATCGGGAATATGTAGTTTGTTATCTAATCTATTTTCCACCGAAGATGTGGATGGACGCATTCTCGACTCACGAAAATCACCTCGGAGCTGGTCAATGAGTATCTTGACGAACTTGTAGTGGGTCATTGGCTTTTGATTATTTGTTTCCTCTGATTTGAAGAAGAAATCTTCCGATTCTTCCGATTTTTTCACTCGTTAGATCGATCTATACCGCTCGACGCTTCAAACCAGACTGAGCTCAGCGGTGAAAATCTTTTCTTCCAGTTTTAGACTTGTTTATTTATATTTATAAATTTCACTATGCAGTGTGCGAGGTATGCTCATATACCGACCTTTCTTCTACAAACTCTCCTTATCGCTCTTTTCAAGTGGCGACGAGAACGTTTCTCACGTTTTCTGCCAACACAAAACTCGCGGACAATTTTTTTTATATAACTTAGTAATTTTACTATATTTTGACTTGATGTCTTGTGCCATTTCAAGAGAACTCATTAGGGAAACATGCACGCCTCAAAAAGTTGCGAAGAAATAACTTAATTCCCCGAAATCAGTAATAAATTTTAATGTCCCCTCAGAGGGGACGTCGGAGTGATAGGCTAGAATTACGATGTCCCACGAGAGGGGACAACGGAATGCAAAGGGTTAATATACATATATATATATATAATACGCTATAGCATTCCGACATGCGGCTAAATATCTCTTTACCGGATTTTAACAATATGTATCGTTATACTCGAACCTAAAGTATTAGTTAATCATTCGATAACCACGTTGTATTGGTTCGCACCGTCAAATTCCATTGGAAAATACTTTTCGATAAAAGGAAGACGAGACGAAAAACCATTACAGCTTGCGAGAATCTAGAAACTATAGGTGTTCCAGGAGCAGAAAATTTTGAGAGATGTGGTTAATCGAGAAAAATCACGTGCATCGCGAACGGGCCAGGTGCCGGCGACGTCGCGGCATTACTCGAGAACTAATTGCCCTCGTATTATCTCCGCCCTCCACAGCCGCTCTCCCACCCTCGTAATCAGCCAGGCGCAAGACCTGTCTATCACAGTCCTCCAGGTGGCAGTGTTGTAATTTGCAAGCCGATATCGCAACAACACCGTGTTTACCGTTACATCTGTCAGGCTAATGGACCCAGATTAAGGCTTAGTCCGTTATCGTTACCCCCTGGAGCATATCTCTGTCTTTCTAACCGGCTCTACCGCGGTTACGTTCTCATCCCCATGAAATCCTGACTGACTTGTTAATTCTAAGCCCTTCCACCGAGTACAACCGCTGATAATACCGATGTTTTTAACACACACTTTACCGTCCCGTTGCTTTCAGATTTTCTACCTCTCTACTTATATTTTCCTTCTTCATTTCTGTTGTTTTAATAAATGCGAAAAAGTTGTTGCGAATGAGAGTTAAAATGACGAATGGCTTACAATGTGTTCGAAGGATTTATGTACTTTAGAAGATTACGAGTGACTGAGATACCGCTGTAAGCTAATCCACCCTTTGAATAATTATTCGCGTGTATCTCTCGTGCAAACCTCCGTACGTATGTATATGAAATACGGAAGTAGATTATGGAATAAGCAAAAGAACACATGCCGAGATGATTGTTGCTCTTAGATTACATCGGAACCTTCTCTCGAAAAATGGAATATTCTGGGAAGGAATGTGGGAGAAAAGACGACAGGGGATATCTGCTTAAAGCGAGATAATAAAGAAATATAAAAAAGCTGCACCGTCAAGGATGGTTTCTCGAGATCAACTTTTGCAGATGCACAATGTTCTTTCTCTTCGAATTCCTCCTCAGGGAAAGATATATGTAATATTGAAGGCATCATTAATAAAAACACAGCCCGCGTTTGGCTTGACATGAAAAAAAAAACATAGAAGCACAATATACATATTATAATCTCAATTGTAAATGATAAAAACAAACGTAAAATTTCTACGTTACAATAACCTATCGTCATAAATTATACATATTATAATGTTGACAACTATTCTTTGTCTGTGTTGTGAAATAATAGGACTAATTTCAAATGTTTCGCTGTCATCTCTAATGTATTTCTTTCGTGTGATGTATGCTCTATAATCTTGATAATTTACAACCTGTTCGAAACTGTACGTTCTCGATGACACGATCGTGTCAGTCTAAGTCGAAAATACACAGGCAAACAAAACAATAAAGAATAATATCGCTTTCCGTTAATCAGAACGAACCAATCGGTCGCCGGTATGAAATACGAATGTTCATCGACTCGTCTGCGCATTAAAATACATTTTCCACGGTGACGGTAACTTAAATGGACAGGTATATGAGCTACGAATCGATAAAATTAATACCTTTCGTTATAATCCCGCATAACGAGCGGTATCATGGATGAAAGCGTTTCATTCCTCGTATAAAGTATGTATCGACGATAGCAAAGGTTAGATTATCGGGAGCATCGAGTTCAGTTGAGAAAGGATCGATACTTATGAGGCGTCATAAAAGTGATATTGCCCTCAGGCTTATTACGAGTTCATATTACCGGCAATCGTTCGACACGGGGGGTTGCGTCGATTTCTCGATCGTTCGTACGTGCACCAGAGAATTCCTCGTTTTCGATGTATCCTTCCTTCCTTCTTCCTTCCTTCTTCACCCACCATATTTTTTCTTCCCCAATTCCCTGTGTCCCTCTCGTTAGGAGCTTTCTTCACTGCTGGGCCTCGAGTTCTATTCCAGTGCAAGGTTTTCACGACTGACGGGACATTAAATATTTAATGGACCAAGCTCTGCGGAAGCTCCAGATCGAGCAGCACTCACAAATCCCAACCCTCGCGATATCCGAAATTCTTTCTCTCTGTGATTCCTGCCGGTTCCTCGGAGTTATTCCGGGCTTTACAGAGCCATCGTTTCTTGTTTCAACGGAATCGATATCCTACACGAGCATCCGTATTGTTGACGTGAATTATTGCGCCCTGTGTTTGCCAAATTGTCTTATCGCGTGTCACGTGCCACGACAGTGGCAGGATTCTTATGATATATTATATTCAAATGTATACGTATATATTTCTTCCTTTTCACCTTCAATCGTATAACATTCTCTTTCGTCGCGTTTCAAAGGAATGTAGGCATCGTCGATCAATTCGTGGATTTGATACTGCCACTAATTATTCGTCATGGAACTCCCTCGAAGATTGGTACGATTTCATTCGTATTTCGTAGAAGTACCCTCGTTTGATAGATCATAAATCTCACGCAGGTTTTTATGACTCTTGGGATATAATAATGAAATCTTACCGGTTCACAATTTAGTACGCAATAAAAGTCGATCAATTTTTGCGAATGGCGAAGGATAGAGTTTAAGACGTAGGAGTGTTAGTGTACTTCTGTTGTTTACGATCGAACGAGTGGTAACGCGACGGGATTATGAAATCTCCTTAAGTAGCGTAAGGAGAGACTCTCTGGACCTAAGTTGAGGCAATATTTATGTGTACATAGATGGGTATATGTCTAATAGCAATTTGCGATAACGCAGCTTAATATCCCGGAGGTGCAATCTGTAAACTCAAACAACCGCAGTCGCCTCAAACCGATGCAAGACATACAGAGACGCGCTGTCTGTTTATAGTTAAACAGAACTTAAATTCTACCGCCTAGTTTTCAGAGTATTTTTTCCACGAGTTAAACCTATCTCTTAGATACTTAATTATAGTTAGGTATTTGTAGAAACAAGCGGAGTAGGTTATAAACAGTCCGCGAAAGTATTTGAAACTTTATAAATAAATAATGAAAATGTTCCGTAAAGCTTGCTGTGTCTTTCATGGAAACAACCAAACTCCGTGACGATGCAATATTTATCTTTGCTGATAGCGAAAAATCGTTTAACACCCTGCCCTACAGTAATGACTGAGGTGCGTACCGTACAAATTGGAAAAAAGACTTAAGATTTTTAAAAAGTTGTCGAGCTGCAATCATTAATGTCTCACAGCATTATACAATAATAGTTATATTATCTGTTTTCTTGTAACGAATATGATGTGGATAAAATGTCACTGTTACATTTTGTTCAATAAGTTAATTCTTAACTATAGTGTGCACTACTACAACAGAAATCGTAGGGCAAGAGATTAATGAACGATCTATGCAAAAGTTTATGTTGAAGCACAGTTTATGCAAAAGTTTTCGAAGATTTACACAAAATTTCATAAGAATAATTCATACTCAACTGATAACTTTTATGCGATTTCTTGGAGATTTTAGTATTGTAAATACTTAATGATAACGGACCCTATGACATTTAGTAACGAAAAGTTACCTTATTCTTGGTAATTAAAAGGTCGTCTTATCCCCTTTGTTAATAATTTGATATGAAAGATTAGAATATCGACATCTTGAAGTAAATATAATTTAATGTCAGAATAGAACATTAGTTATGAGTGCTCAACGTGGTAGACATAACTTTAATCCAATTGCAGTCAAAGAAATAATACTACCAAAAACAAGGAAGATTGTGACGAAATTTGGACACTAATAATTTTGATGGTCCCGGTAATTTCCTGTCAAATAAATGAATATTGATATTGAAATGATATAATTCAGTCAGAAATTAGGTTGCCAGCTCTTAACTATAGATTTTAAAATTATGTAAAAGAACGTTACTAGCTAGGTACGAATATTTACAAATTTGTACGAGAATTAATTACAAATTTAAATCGCACAATATTACATCACTGATTAATCAATTGATCGTCTTTAGCGCTATTAACTTTTTGTAACTCGTTGAAACGTTGAAAAGTATAAATTGAATAAATCGTTTGGGCAGGATTGTAATGTTTTACTAGATTTTCAGTCATCGAAGGTCGTATAGGTGATCGATACGACGTACAGTATGTACCAATTTTGCGAAATAACTCAGCAAAATGATGATTATATTCATAACGAAGTTTATAGCAATAGCTACGCCATATTCAAATTCAATGTTTGGTATTTGATTAAAAGTGTCGCCGATAAATCTTAATTACCTTATGCTCGGGCATGTACATCTACATTTAACGAATTTCTGATTAAATTGTCGTGGGAAATATGTGAAATTAGCATTAAATTCACTACACACCGTAATTGGTATGAAAACCAAAATGTACGATCTATAGCGGCATTGAGCATTAATGAAGTCTGCGAATTATTGCGCTCCGTCACGTACAGTTCAATCGGCATACAACAAATCGAACAGAGTTTTGTTCATTATTGCTTTATTAACTGCACTCACGTTAAGTACTACCATACACTTTATCCTCTTAAACCATCTACAGATAACATTTTCACCTGGTTATTATTATCGAGCTTCGGTACATTGTCTATGATCGTACAATCTTGTAGTTCATGGCTAGTCTTGCAAATTTTGCTTTTGGTGAATCAACAGTAAAAATAGCGACATGTAAATGGTCTTGTATTGATTCATTTTTACTCATACTAATGTAAGAATCTCAGGAGAAAGTTCATTGAAGAAGTATTAATAATATGTTGGAAATAGGTTTTTAGACTGATTTAGTTGCAAACAATTACGTTGCACCTGCATTTGTATAACATTTAGCGATGAAAGTTTCCGTTAATACGTAATACTTTGCATTTCTTTAATCAGCTTTGTCGTTAATTTCTGTATTATGTTATTTTGTTAACTGCTTGCGATAGATTGGAACTCGTACTATCCAATTTTCATTAGAAAACGTAAGAATTCTAAACGGGAAATTGCGGCGACACGATTCCACACGCTGTAACCAGTATACCGGTCAAACGTACCGTTTTGTGCTAGTTCGAAAGCCGTTCGTTAGACAATGTGATTGTTGAGTGAAGTAGCATTGGAAAGAATTCTAATGCGGCCGGTTTCTAGATACATACACTCTCGATCGGCAAGTAGATTATGCCCGAACTCGACCACAGCTTCATGGACATAGTTTGCTGGGTCAGCCCTACTGGCATGTTTACAGGTACGTAGGTCTAGGATGAAATGCTCTGCTAACAGATATTTTATGCTTTTTCCTAGAAACGTGGTCAGACCGGCCACAGTCAGGACTTCAAACGTCGATGTCCTCATAAGCAATGTAGTAAAGGAGCTGCAACCGGTCCGTGATATAATCCTTCAAAACCTTTGAATTATGCAGCAACCTTGATGATGAATGTTGTTTATATCAGATCCGACTATCTTCACGATAAATGTCCACACTTGATAAACAGAACTAATTGTAAGGTTGACACTCAGTGACTGATGGCTTTCATAGATTTCAATAGGACTTTATGAATAGAAATTTTAGCAGGTTATTTTTACATTAGAGAATTAGGTGAAATAAGCAAGGCATGATATTTTATTTATAATTCATGATACACTTCTTGATAATTGAACATTTATATCTATTTATCATTTTTCTTGATCATTTATCTGCCCAATACATCGTTTATCACGTGAATTCTATTGAGTTTTCTTATATTAAGTTTGGGATGCACGAGGTCTACACGCCAGAGCCATTTTTCGAGAAGCATCGCCTATTTCTCTTAACCACACATCCCAGGTGTCACAAGACCGCTGCGGAAACAATGAATTCTTTGACGTAAGAAAGTCTAGCGTTCTTCTGTCGCGGAGTTTTTTTTATTGCACCGATAGATTTATTCCTAATGGGGGAAAAAGTATTTATGAATCAATGATATTTTGGGTCTGTGGTTGGTTCAAGTAGCCGGTGATTCTCAAAAGCAGGCTCCTGCGTGCACATCTCGTGCATTGCTGTGTTAACTAATTATATAGAATCATTGGTTTATGCATAATTTCAATTTATATTTTGTTTACCATTTATTAAATATATTTCAATGTTACAATACTATGATACTCATCGTTAATCAATGCGCTAATTAGAATTAATGGTACTGCTGCTGTTGCCATCAAGGTCTTTGCATGTACCCGAGTCGAAAAGTCCAGCCTAAAAAGAAACTTCAAATCCTAGATTCTTTTGATCTCTCATTTGCCGCTTCATTATGTATACCATTTTGAACCTCAAAATCCTCAACTAGTGTGTCTACGCGCCTCAAAGTCCTGTAAATATGATTTTTAGGAGTTATATGGACTGATTAGGTAAAATTTTTATTCCAATTTAATCTGACATCCCCTAAAAATATTTCAGAAGTTCCAAGTCTGTCGACTCATATTCTAAAAATAGGGCTTTCAGGAGCAAGTTGGAATTAAATTATCATTTTATTTCATATAAATTCTAAATCTCCTAAACCAAATTAATTTTTAGTATATCGAGAATTTTTTTGGACCTCGATCATTCCACTCCAATTCCAATCCAATTCTAAAGCTCCTCATTATAGAATGCTGAGGATTATTTTGGGCTGTATGAAGCCTAAATTGCTCCTAAACTAGGCAAAAATGGCAAAAAGTAAGAAGTGTAGGGCGATTGTGGAATTAAAATTTGCATTCTTTTATATGTAACATATTTTTCCATATTCAGCCTAAATATCCTAAGTTATTTGGTAATTTAGGAGGATTTTGGGCTGAAATTTTCGGGTATCTTGAATTACTACACTTTACATGATTGAATTCACTCATTTTTCAGAATTTAGATTTGGCACATATAAATAGAAATTGCATATGTTATGCTAGGAAGTAGAAGGAATGCTCGGAATAAGATAATAAATTATACTAAATTCTCCGTGTAACTGTTCTCACAGTGTTAATTTAATCCATACTACAAACAAGAGCAACACGGTGCACCTATCTTCCTCTACAATACGCAAAATCGCTATTTGACACTGGACACTTTAACACGAGACGTAAAATATTCAATTTCCATGAACAGAAAACAACAGAATTAGCGGATACAGGATGTAGGCAGGCCGAACAGGTATCCTCGTTATTCGGACGACTGCGTCACAATGGCCGCAAGGCGATTATAAACTAGAGCAATTAATTATAAGTGGTCTCGGAGTATAACGACTTCATGCTGGAAATTCCAGCGTGCAACACCGGGGCATACCGCGAATATTTGGTTTCCCATGAAACGCTTCAAGAACGGCCGCGCCTTCGTCTTCCGGTATGCAGTGAAACTGCAGTTCCCTCTATTCCTTTTCCTACCGTTCGGGCATTCTTCTCAGTCTCTTTGTTGTCTCTCTCCGTTCACTTTTTAGATCTCCATTTATCAATTACAACAAGTTGCCGACGGCTGCGAATAAACCGCTGAAAAATCCCATTATCAGCGCCGGAACCTCCGCCCTTGCATTTGTTTTGTTTCCATTTCAAGCCGGAGACGCTTCTCGCCGCGGCGAGTGACAGTGGCGGAATTCCCGATCGGGGTGCGGTGGAATATTGACATCTTAAAATAGAGGAGAGGCGCTTTATACCAATCATTCCGTTGTTGATTTTTACGAGTAAATTGTTTTGATTATTTCCGTCCGCGGGGAAATATGAAGGGAAATTCAAGTACGCCGTTCGAGAAGACGGTGGAGTGGTTTGTTCATTAATAACACGGAATACCGCTACGGAGGAGGCAATCTGCAATTAAATTTTCTTGCCTCTCCACACGCGTTAGACACATTTATTAGACTAAGTGAGAACATTATTAATTGGGTATATGCAAATGTGCAAAAAATTCTCCAACAATTTTATGAGCGTAATAAATTACAATCCCGTTAAATAATTACATGAAAAATTCTGTTGCATATAATATCCGCGAAAGGATGGAAAATATTGTTGAAAAAATGTAAAAATAATCTTTATTGTTCAGTATTATATGGAAAAGTGAGAAGATGTTTAGGGCGAATAAAATAAATAAAACTTTTAGTAACACTCAATTAATAACAGGAGAGTGTAATCGAGATAATGATTCACGCGACAATATGAGTTAACTTTGATAGCGAAAACGGACAAAGAGTTTTCCTTTTTGGGGTCTGCTTTTTTATATTCTTCGCAATGATCTAAGTCATAGGTTCCCAATATCTATTCGCTTATCGCAGATTTTTAAATTTGTGTTTGTGTGTATATCGGTAACGGGTATATACTCTCCAACAACTGAAAGATGGTTAGAGAGCGGAGGAGTCTCTCGTTTCCAACCGCCTGTTCCCGCCATTTCGTTTCTGGAATCCCAAACCCAGTCTCCTAAAGCAAACACTCCATATAGAAATTGCAGGAATAGGTGGTTAAAAACGAGAGGCTATGCCGCCCCTAATCATCTTTTAGTTGTCACATTGTAAACATCCTGCCTACGTGTAGTATGCGATGTTTCAATACTTTGACAATGAGAGTTAAAAAACATACAACACTATTTCTTGAAACATGCCGTCAATCATTTTTAGGATTGATTAAACTTTTCAACGCACTCTTGTGAGTACTACCTTAGCGCTTCTTAACCCTTTGACTACTGTTGACGCCTATTGGCATCCAAATCAAATTTCGCTTGTTTCGCCCGTTTTAAAATTTTATAATTGGTCTTATGTTAATGTAGACCTCTAATGGTAATGTAGATTACCTATTTCGATTAACTTATTTTGATTCACAGCTTCGGAAAAGTGCAAGGCGCAGATGTGTAGTGTGTGCAAAAAATGATAAGAGAAATGATACACACTACGAATGTAAAAAATGTAATGTAGGATTATGTATTCATCCGTGTCTTGAAATATAGCATACGTTATTATATTATTAAATTTTATTATTAAACATTGTTATTTAAAAAAATAAAATATTGTTATGTAAAAAAAGCTTGAAAGTAATGTTCACTTCAAATAATATTCGTTTAATGTAATAAATTTCAGTATTTTGAATATTTTAATGTACTTCCTCAGAAATGCATGTCTAACGAAAAATTTCGCCGTACCAAGTGGATGTCGCGAGTGAATTCGTGCCGTTCCGTACGGCCAGTGCGTGCCAAAGTCTGCCGTAGTCAAAGAGTTAAACTTGTCTTTGACCAAAATGCTCCTTAGTCTATTCAACGTCGACCAATACACGGTAGCACCTCCATTGAGAACCTATGGTGCACATCTATTCAAGTTCTCCCAGTTTTTAGGAAGCTGAAAGAATATTTTGCCTTGCTTACACGTATGTTAATATGCTTATTATGTATTTCCTTAAGTTCTGATGCTGTACTCGAACCCGGCATTGTCTGGTAAATAAGACAGTTACCGGGAACGAGCGCCATGCGCAACAATCGCCCACAATAATAACTTGAGTATATATTTACTAATATAATATATGGGTTAAGAAACCTATGAGTCCTATATTTAGCTGTTGAAATGCCATGCTGCGCAATTCTCTTCTCTTCTGTACCTCGTAAAAGAGCCAACCTGATCATTTGGTTGAATCGATAATACCTTTTATGTGAACAGTAAAAACAAATAAATGATATATTCTGTTTATAATAATATCGAGTTAATATACTGCTTCTGCTTACAAACAATAGAATATCGTAATTGTAGTTCCTGACATTTTTCAACCAGACTTTTACGATGAACCGTGGCAATTAAATAGTGAAAAATCGAAAATCCGAACAGTCAATGTAACAACAGAACTGTTCACATTCTAATTTGAAGGAATATAATAATATGTTAAAATACTATTTTACGTTGGCACGCAGGAATTAAGAAGAGTAATGGAAGTTGTAAATTCAAGATTGTTAATAACATTCACGATGAGTACTTATCTCATGATACTCTCTAAATATTTTTTTATACACTATAAAAATTGATTCTAAATTAATACAGAACTTATGCTAATTAAATATATTTTACTTCTCATAACGAGAATAAATCCTAAACATTTTGTTTGCATCAGGCAACTCATTATAGAAAACAATTTTTACATTACTTAAACTTATTAGCTACTTACTATACTTTTGATACTTAAGGAAAAAGAAACATATTTTCAATTTTATCAATTTCAGTTTTACTTTGAAAACATTTGTGATTTCTGTTCAAACACTTTTATATAATCCAACAGTCGATTCACAATAAACATTGATACATAAAAAGTACTTCTTGTATCAATGTTTTCAAGGACAGTCGATTTCATTCAACTGCAATTGATCTGAAGAGAAACAAATGTTTAATAAGCTTTCTCCGGTAAACGAATTGACCCCATATTATGAGTCCTTTCAAGACGATTCGAATTTCTACTATTCTTACTGAGAGCACGAAAACTTGATCGTCGTTAGTTTTGCTTTATTGAATAGTAGGATTCCGAGATTTATAAAGACGGTGGGAAGGAAATTCGCTTATAAGAGGATCGACAACCGCTCGCTTTGGATCCTAAACGTAATAACGATAAAATGTCATTTTGGTGCAAGCCAGCCAGTGAACGTTCTCTCCGAAGGAAATAACGTATGTTCGGTTTTCCTAATCGGATGTTCGACTGGCTTTTCCGGGATAATAGCTCGAGCAGGCGGGATTACCGAGGGACAGAGACTCGGATAGCTTCCCTATCGGCTCGATAACTCTGTTCGATGGTCCGGACGAACTGCCACCTTAGAAACCGTGCTTTTATATATTCCTTCGAACGTAAGGGTAAACTTGAAAAATTTCACCTTTTATTACCGTCGACCCTCACAATGGCAATTCGTGTTGTGGAATGTGTTATTCTATTGGCTAAAATATAGCTTCTCTTTTTGGAATTAATGTTGATACGTATAAACGTCTGTTCTCGTCTCTTTTAATGTCTTTATTTTATGTGTACAATAAAAATCGTTTCTTTGATATAAATAATCACTGTTGGACACGGAAATGACACGGTAGATATCTGATGAATAAATTGTTTATTGTTTCTGATATAAATGGAGTAGATAATATTTCCTTTGTATAATTACATGGAAAGGTATGCAGATATCATAATCCCTACTTTCACCGTGCTATTTCTGTTTTCATACGCAGACATAGTAACGGTAGAAAGAAATTTAGAGATGTAAGATAAGCTGCGGATTTCCCGAAATATTCGCAAGATACCCGTAGCGAGAGGATGTAGTCGAGGAGCTTTTGAATTCCTTCGGTAAAGATGATCGTACAGTCTATTTTATTACTTTCTTCAACGGAACAGTTATACGTTGGATTGCTTCAAAATGAGGAATAAAATTTAAGGAAAAAAATGAAATCATTGATATTCTATTAAAAAGTATACTTGCGAAAAAAATAGATAATTTTATACGGTGAAATTAAATGGAAAGATATGCATATATAGTGCTTCCGAAAATGCAAGGGTCATCCCATTTTAGTCACTAATTTTCAGCTTCCAACCAAGAAACTGTTTCATACGCCACAAGTGATGCCTTTGTCACCTCATTAAAATTGTACGTCAGCATCTCAAGGGCAGTCGTGTTAACGTTGTACCATAGTCAATGAAATCAAGCTTCTACATGAAATATTCAGAGAGCCGAGAGTACCAGCTTAAAGTTACCCTCCTTCTCGTTATCAAGTTCAAAACGAGGTAAACACCGATATACCGAATATAATAGTATCTTCTTAGTGAATGTACATTCTCTTGACCATGATGGAAGTAACAATTTTGAAAGTATTACGTAAATTTTAACGTACCAATAACTAACATTTATGCTCTGGAGCCTGAATATTTAACGAGGCTCTGAAATTATGAACATAATAATAATCAAACGTATATCAATATTTAACTGCAAATGAACAATTATGAAATGCACGAATGAATTTAAATGGAACAGAAACAATTGTGATTGGTAAGATATATTAAAATAATTGTACAATCTTTCCGTTATCGCTAGGCGAACTGACTGAATTTTCTCAACATTGTTGTCGAACTTTGGCACTCGAATGTTGTAAAATGACCGGTATATGTACATATAATAAAGAGGATACGTAATCTAGATACAAAAATTAAAAATGAAAATTCGCAAACCAGTTATGTCTAAATAAATAATAATTCTTCACAATCGTGATACTCTTGATTTATTTTTGTTAGCTTTGGTGCTCCCACTTTGGGCCTATGGTATTCAAAATAAATGAGTAAAGAGAGCTCAAGTATTATCGGAAATCGCTCCATTCTGCTGTAATTTAAATTTCACAAATCTACCTCGCGACAAGGTAGTAACAAAATGACACTTTAAAACCAACTATTCTTCGAGTTAATAACTATAATATCGATTTTTCGTGTTTATTACTTTGTATTACCTATCTATAGAGAATATGACAAAGCATTTTTGTTGATATCTCGCGCCGCTTTTTTTTTCATTACCCGCAAAGGAAAATATTATTGTAGTAGTCACTAAAAAGAGATTATAGAACGAAACTAAATATGTCAAATTGGAGGAAAAAGTCGATTACATAAGAGGAATATCAAGGTTTCGGTACGTGACTTCAAAAGGATGTACAAGGAGTTAACTCTAAAGTTCTCAACCTGTTAACCGGGCGTGACGTATAATTACGTCATATCTGAAAGAAAACTCCAGTAAGCTTGTCGATTTTTTCTTCCTTAAAATTTTTAAACGTAATATGTTGAACGCATTACATTTTATGTCGTTTGTATCCGTTTAATCCTGACGTAGTACTTTAGATGTAATGATATTACTTCTCACTGTAAAAAAAAATATTCCAATTTGAAACAAGTTGAACAAAAATTAGTTCCCCGGTTAACAGGTTAAAGTATGGTTAAAAGTTAAACGAACAAAATCATAATACGTTTTTTGATAACCTGCTCGTTTAATAAGCACATCGATATTGTATAATTCAATTAGATATCATAAAATAGTGTACCTACTGTGAGATGTTGTCGTTTACTATTTCTTATTGGAACAATCTAAGTTGTTCTTACTCCTGGCGGAAATTCGGGGGCAGTGTTCTTAACTTACTGCGACAGGAAGATATCGGTATGACGTCGACAGCACGACCATTGCTTCCGGTAGTATTGTTTCGGGTTGTTTCTCGCCAAGCTACGACCCTTTTACGTTGGAGATTTCCAAGCTACCGACGGAGAACTGAATAAAAGGAAAATGAACCCGACCACACCCATCTAGTCTTCGCATTGCAAGGCGTTCACCCTCGTCCCGGGAAATCGCGGTAATCTTGAGTTTTTTGAAGAAAGGGACTGCTACCCGGCCACCCTCTCTCTTAGAGTAACCTTAAGACCTTTCGCGGTTTTATCGCCCAAAAACTTGAAATCCTGTGTCTGTTTTTGTCATCGATACGAGCCACAATAATTTTATTTCTCATTATAAGCGGCATTTTCTTTTCATTATAATTTTCATATTTGGCTTTGATTTCTACAGTGGTTTCGACCTACAGTTTTGGGATTTTGAATCGTCCTAGCTATTGTTAAATGATATGTTATTAAATTTGGAAGGTATAGTGTTCTCCAAAATTCTGAAAGTACTCGTCTCGTTTCGTTGCAGACACTCATTTGAACAGGAGTGATTTCTATAACAAAATTATGTTGTTCTGGAGTTTAAATTAGCTAATTTTGAATCTTCAGGATGAAACGAATTGTTAGAGGAGCATAGCTGCATTTAGCTATAACACTTATGTTTGTATTGTACGCGCCCAGCGGGAAACTTAATCTCTCAGCTGTTTCCACTCAGAATTTAAACATCCCCTGGATTCTCATAGCATTCACTTTTCCTACCTTCGTACATTTACACTTTCGTTCTTTTCACACATTCCTCACAAATATCGCTTTAAATCCACCTCCTTTCCTGTATCCGTACCTCATCGCATCTAGTGAAAGACAAGTTTCTGTTATACGAAAGTAAATTCAATTGCTCTACATGTTTAACACTAGATTTACGGCAGCCATCAAATTGACTGGTTCCTACTTTTTTAAAATTTTTTCTTAAATCGACAGAGAAACAATGCAGTAAATATTTTATATGTATCTTATAATATACAATTTACTTAACTGACCATATTTTTTGCCGCTTGATCTATCTTTTTTCAAAGTACTTATTTTTGTATCTTTAAATATGTCAGATTTAGCGGCCGTAAATCTAGTGTTAATAAGTTTAGGAAATTCGTCTTCAGCGCTAATGATAAAAGTATTAAAAATGTAATATACAAATTTTCCAAGGTCGACTATTGGGTTTTCCTCCAACGAAAACGGAAGTAACAGGGGAGCTGTAGTAAATATGAAGTTAAAAGATTAAACTCGTAATTAATGATTTTAAATTTAAATTCTCATAATTTCTTACGCATTCTTCCTATGTCACATGGACATCATAGCTTCTATGATTTGGAAGCCACTTGAAACAGTAATATCTACTGAAATATTGCTGTTAATGTTTAAAACCAAAATATAGAGCAAAACATATCCGTACAAGAATGTAATTCTGTGATTTACAGACAGTTTTTAGTGATTTAAAATTACAATTATTATACTTTAACGGTAATATACTGCAGCTGAAAAGGGATCTTTTGCCGCCACCTTTAACACAAGCCGTGCCATGCCGGCTTCTTGGAAGGAAAACTAACAATTTTTTTTATTAATAATTCATGGCTCTTTTTGCGATGTATCCTGTATAAAGTTCACAACTCCTACATTGTTTTCAACAAAGTATTAATGTTATTCTGTAATCAATTGAACGGTCTGCTACGGGGAGAATCGGTATACATAAAGTGTCGGTGCAGTCAGAAAAAGTAAAAAGATTTTTATAATTTGTATACTTGCTTTACTGGTAGACAATACGCCACGTGTTATTACTGTATTTAGTTTATTTAGCATTATATTACATATATTTTGGAAAAGCAGAGTACAAATGAAATTTATTATTTCTGTTTAGTGGGATGAATAAAAAAAAATGACTCTTTCATAATGGAACTTTACGTAATTTGTATATAGGTATGCGAAGTGTCACGACGTTTTCCACAAGTTTTGGAAACTCTACAGCGTGTTTATGAATATTTTGATTTCCCCGATTGTACGATTCTTTCCAACTTGTGTGTTGTAATGTTACTTGAAAGTCTGGCGGTTAACGAAAGCGCTTAATGTTGCCGAATTCAGAAATAGAAATTGAAGGACGTGAATTCACATCAGTTGCAACCAAGAATAGAACTTAACACATTGTACGCCGGTCCCGCGATAATGCGGTATTTCAAATATATGATTTTAGGATTTTACCGATCAATATCAGTCATATTATTTTATCTTGACGAAAACGGTAAAGTGAACAAAGAAGGCAATATTATTCCCTTTAAATTGTACATTACTTAATGTGTTTAAATTTATATTGATTTAAATAGTAACATTATCAAATACAATAAATGTGATAGCATCTATTTAGCCGGCGTACAATGTGTTAAAATGACCTAAATTCACGTCAGCTATCGCGAAAATGTTAAAGAAATTCGAAGATATTTCTTATAGGTATTCTGTCAAACTTGTTTTCCTGCTTGTTATCGCCTCTTATGGAAGAAGCTTGAATTGGGATTGCAATTACCTTGAAACGGAAATCTGTAAACGCAGCGACAACGTACAACGTTAACAGACTGACCGTAATTACATATATAGAAGCAAGTGACCACGTGCATCGACTGGCGATATAAAATAGTCATAAATAAGTGATGAGTCCATCTGTGTTTATTTCTTGACACGGAGTCTGCAAGACATTAAAATTCTACAGAATAACATTAATATCTCATGAAATAACTTACAAATTCTTCAACTCGTCCAAGAAACGAACTAGTTGCCGTCGACTTTAGCGTTTCCTCGAACATACCAAAGTATAAGATCTGACTCATAAATATACAATGTCACGCTTAATGCACATTCGGTTCATCTTCTCTCAAAAATACTAAATGAACTTGAATTTACAGCGGAAACATTGTTGGTACAGTTTAGTACAATTCACTCAAACTTCTTGATGATTTATGTTGCAATACTCAAAGTAACTGAATACGATGTACTACGGGCGTCAGACCGGAAAAGCAATTACTTCCGTTTAAACTCCTGTTCATCGTTGACACTTCCTTGTGTGACGCTGCCACCAGGACATTACACTGCTCTTTGTGAATTGCCCATAACACAGGAGGCCAATTTATCTCGAGTTTCGAACAAACGCCAAAGCATCGTGCCAAAATGATAGCACAGGGTTATTCCGCATTTTAGTTGAAAAATGATGTTCCTGGTGTTAGATATGCACGTGATTTCTTAAAATTTATGGCATTAGATTTACGAAGGAAAATAGATTCGCGTGTAAATGTGCACATAGATGAAACGGCTGCATCACGTTTAAATGGTAGTGGCTCACGTCAAGCCAGGCTAATTACTCGTCCTTATTAGATTCGTTTGTCAATGGTGTAGGTGCACGTTGTTACTCGTAGTAGCGTTTCTGCTCAGAGAAAATTAATTGAAGAGCTCAACACAGAACTACCAGTACTTGCGTACGATGGAGCCGAACAAGCGGACTTTCGGTCAACTTCCTGGTCTAATCATTTCCCGCGGAAATTACATTGAATCGCGTTTAATCATATGTACATAAACGTTTTACCAATCATGGGATATCGTACGGGGACATTGAATTATAAAACTGTGATAATGTAATAATATAATTTGGGATTGCAATCTGTAGAGGATCGAACACAGGGATTAGAGTTTTAATTGAAAGTAAAAACGGCCTCAGATGAATTACTGATAGGTGTATCTAATCCTGCTGTTCCCCTCATTTATAACTCACATTTATGTCCCTTCGGGTCAGAGTAATACGATGAACAAAAGTTCACATTTTGAAAAATGTATAAGTATAAGATGCAAACAAACACATGTAGACTTTAAAGACGTGAAATATCAAATACAAATACTCAAAGACACAGTATTGTAGGATCAAAATAAAAACTCAAAAAATCCACAGGATATATATAAAATTAATTTTAATTTAAACCACACATTTAATTATACACCGTCACTCTCGCTGCTTGGGAAAGAGGATCGTGTCCCGATCGCGCACGCTTTTTATATCGTTACTACCCTTAATCGTGTAGTAACGGTTTCGAGGGTCGAGCGCAGGCTGTTCATTGTCTCGCGGATTTTTATGTTTAAAAATTGACGCTGCATGTCCTAGAAACTGTAACATCTTGGGTTCACTGAAGGTCGACCGTAATTTATCATAATGCGCTTCCAAATGCCCAAGTGTCTTCCTGGCATGCAGATGTCTTTTCGTAGAGACAATGGGCTTATGGTGCGAGCTGTAAAATTATTTTTGAGGGTTACCTACAATCTTAGTGCCCACGTGCGGGCCAGACTTTGAACACCTTGGTTCACTTCTTCGCGCCTCAATAGATAATAGCCGCACCATAAAACTTCGCCTGCGCCGGCAAGTCTCCGGCGTCAC
The DNA here is from genome assembly GCA_910591515.1 of Cerceris rybyensis. NCBI lineage: Eukaryota > Metazoa > Arthropoda > Insecta > Hymenoptera > Crabronidae > Cerceris > Cerceris rybyensis. The sequence goes on from OU342790.1 coordinate 23,963,989, forward strand.
CACCCTCCTCGACCACCCTCGGTCCCTAACCGAGGTGGCGACGCACGGGCCCGCATTCCGCGCGGACTCGACCGCTGTCCCCTCCAACCGACCAAGGGATGCCCAAGGGCATTTCGCTAGGGAATTCGCACCCTCCGGAAATAGTGAGAAACTATCTCAGGTGTTGACACACATCACTGTTTCCGTTGGCGTGCGAGCCTTATTCTTGGGGGCGTGTCCGGACGGTGGAGGGAGACTTTCGCTCCAGGAGGACTCTTCCAATTTTGGAAAAGTTAGTCACTCCGTGTCGCTCAAATAAGTCACTCCGGAACATTCAAACAAGTCACTTCGCAACAATCAAATCAGTCACTCCGTAACAGTGAAACAGTAAACACTCATCCTCAATAGTTATCGTAAACCATATTTCTAAGTTCTGTTAAGTTTCTCTCTTGTTACCATAGTTTTACATTCAGTTTATTAAAGCACAAAAATCCAAAATCGGAGTGATTCAACATCAACCAAGTTCCTTCCACTCAACGCCGAAAAAACCTCGCGACGCTTATCAACAGCAAAAAATCGCGGGGAGCGCTGTCGATTTACGTACCTCGCGGCAATCAAGCGAGGGTTCGGATTTACAACCCGAACAGGTTCAGCCGAGGCCTGACCGCGTACTTTGACACGCAACATATAGATATTCTTGTAGGATGTTTATTATAAATATACTTTAAATAGACATATGCAAGTGGAAACTTAAATTTGATATTGATGAAAGAAAGGACCCTCTTTAACTCTCCAAATACGTAATATTCTATACTTTCAGTGGTACTCAAAATGTCTACCTCTACACTTTTAACCCTTTGAGGACGACGGGCGCATATATGCGGCCTGAGAGAAAATTTGATTATAGTTTATCGGTGCACATATTCACGGTGAGAATTGAAAAACTGAAATGCAACGTTGAAATATTATCAGACTTATACAGGTAGTAAATTTCAACTTCTATACATTAACAGTCTGACTTTCCAATAAAAAAATGGTTTTTCATCTCCAAATAAATAATTCTTTCTCAATATTCAAAAAAATCTCCGTCCGCAAAGGGTTAGAAAGTAAACTTCATTTCGAGTCATATAGTCAGGAGAAGAGCAAGGTTAATTCCTCCATCGGACCGAAGAGTGGCTAAAAATACATATTTCATTCCCTTCTAGTTTATTGAATCTTATCAGAAAAATGGTATTTAAATTTAAAATGATTAAGAGGTTCCTTAAATGAATATTTCTATTCTTTCAAAATTATGGTTATCAGCGAAGAATGAAAAAAGATTCAAGGATATCCGTTAATATTTACTGATGATTTCAGTGATCACTTCCAAGTTAAAATACACAATATAAGTTACAATTAGAAACATACATAAAGCCACTACATTTCCTGTTGCTAAGTAATTTGAGTGTACTTATAACAGCCAGTATAAAATAAGTAATAATTTTAATGCAAAACATAAAAGATGCATAAACAATTCATTCACCCGGCTCAGGTGTTCTTCATCATCATCGTGGCTACTTCCTGTAGGCAAGGAATTCCGTGAGTCCTCGAGTACTAGAGAGAACTGCAAACAGACGAATGAAAGAAAAGTCAGTGTGATTAACCACAATGAATAGGGCAATCCTTTCTTCGCGAGTATGTTTTTTCTTTCCTTTTTGTTATCCTTTAGAAAAAGTCGCGCATACTGACTTCATCGCATGAATGTGTATAATAGTTGAATTTTGGCAAATAGCGCGAAATTTATCTCTCTTATGTTGTCACCCCCTTAGAATTTTTTTCTAGGAGCTACATTGGATATAAGGTCAAACGCTCGAACCTGCAAGTAGAGGATCCAAGTGCTTCAAATCCTCCGCCATTTTTGCGAAATTTGTCCTATGTGATAACTATAATATCATACCCTCAGTGATTCTGTGTCCAACTAGAACACTACGTGCTAGGGGACATTTTCATAATAATTGAAGTCCGAAAAATACAAAAGCAAATAAGAGAAATCTGACGATTTTGATGGTAGCTGTAGCTTCGTAAATTCGTGCGCTTGTTAGCCAGATCACTTTGTTACGGAGTAGCAATTCACGATCGACATCCTCTTACGAGGTAAGTTTTACGACGCAATCAGAATCATCGTCATAGTGTAACGACTCGCTCGCGTCGATGTCGTGAAAATATAGCGCAAAGTCTCTCTCGTGATTCGCATTATAGAGGAACGTAATGTCACCGTTGTAACACGCTCGTGACGGCAGTTAATGTCTGCCAGGTTGGACGAACATCGGAATATTCGAAGATAGCTTGATAGAGGGGTGCATACGAGGGGGTTAAACAACAGCACAGTTATTAACGAAGTTCCTAAGTTTTCTCGTTTGTATTCGTACTCCTCTCGCTTCATTCTCACGCACGTTAAAGCATGTAAAGTGTAGACTGACTGTAAGAGGGAGCCGGTTGTCGAGACGCTCGGTTCGCGGGAACTGTGCGAATAAAGCAACCCTCGGTTCTTTTGTCGACTTCAAATTATTCCGAAGCAGTCACGGTGGAAGTACCAACGGCAGAGCTTTTGGATGCCTCTTAGCACTTTCGGAGAAAATCGAATTACGCGGCTTTCGCTTGCACCTTAGCGGCAGGAAATGAGCTTCCAGTTCTCCGCGGAATGAACATTTTCCGGGAGTTTCAACGTCTTTCCTGCCTGTCCCACCGTCTATTTCGCACGATTTTCTCTCATTTTTTATAACTCCTTGGAGGGAGATGGCATCGGCTCTCCTTTCGCGATAATTATGGTCCCTTGAGGTAGGAAAGGAATTTCTGATTCTCCTGTACAGATTGATAACGTTATTCCATAGATTTAAGAATCAAGGATTTTATATTAAAGAACATTAGCAGAAAAAATTAATGGAAAAGAGCGAGGATAATGATAATTGTTGATTTCTGTACATATATTAATACAAATTCAAGAAATCTTACGAGCGAACATACCGAACCCGTACACGCCGATTTTGATGAAAATTATTTGGTAGATAGATCTCGAAGAAATATTTGACACGTGTTTTTTTATATCTGCTGTCGTCCACATTGAAGGGGTGATATTAGCCCTCAAAGTTTGGGGTTGAAAACAGTTTTTTTGAAATATCTCCGCAATTAAAGGGCCTAGGCAAAAAATTTTTTTTCTCAAATTGTGCGTCTCGAAATTACAAATCCATCGATATATATAATAATTGCAAAAAAATTATTTGTTTAAACAATATACTAAAATTTCGAAATTTTTGTTAACTTTTCGTTAGTTTTTCGTACTAAATGTTGTTCTTTTCTCGTGTAAATTTATATGTGTAAAGTATAGACAAAAATAGTGAACACGTGTTTTTGGAATTTTTTGTTTTCTAACATTTAACTATAATTATATAACGTTTAACTTCCGCCCGTTTCGTACAAGGTATATGAATATTGTTCGCAATGAGTGCCCAGGCTTTGTTCTGTACTTTTGGATTAGTGGATATTTGAAAAATGTGGATGTTTGCATTAATGTAAAAATTATATCTTTGCGGGTGGCGTTCCTATCGGTAGGACAACCTTCGCGGACGGATACATAATAAAAGAAGCATACGAATTAGTTTCATTGTCCGAAGTGTGTAATTTACTATTTCAAAAATCTAATCACCTTGGTATGGTATACAGGCTTCGAACGTCGACCAAGAGCTCATACAGCCAGTAAGAAAAACGCATGTGTTTATGGCCTTACCTTTAACAGGGCCCATGGAACAACTAATAGCCTTCCCTAGGTAATTTACGTTTTCCTCGGCTGCGAAAACTGATTTCTTTGTTAATGTCGGGATTCATAACTCTATTGTTTTGCGTAAATTTTGTAATATAAAATCCCATAATGTAAAAAAGATTTTAATAATAAGAGATGCTTTGCTTGGGTTACTACAATACGAGGTGGGCGGAAATTAAACGTTACATAATTATCGTTAAATGTTAGAAAATAAAAAATTCCAACAACACGTATTCATTAATTTTGTCTATACTTTACACATATAAATTTACACGAGAAAAGAACAACATATAGTACGAAAAACTAACGAAAAGTTAACAAAAATTTCGAAATTTTAGTATATTGTTTAAACAAATAATTTTTTTGCAATTATTATATATATATCGATGGATTTGTAATTTCGAGACGCACAATTTGAAAAAAAAATTTTTTGCCTAGGTCCTTTAATTGCGGAGATATTTTAAAAAAACTGTTTTCAACCCCAAACTTTGAGGGCTAATATCACCCCTTCAATGTGGACGACAGCAGATATAAAAAAACACGTGTCAAATATTTCTTCGAGATCTATCTACCACATAATTTTCATCAAAATCGGCGTGTACGGGTTCGGTATGTTTCCTCGTTAGTTGAAGAAATACTAATTTACGTAATATGTGTCGGCAAATGATATTTCAGTGAGATAAGTAAATAGCTAAACATGAAGTTTGTATGAAAATTGTCAATTTCTACGTTTTACCATAAACACCAAAGTTTTATAACCTGCGATAAGGCTCTTTGGAGTTCTGAATGAAAAAGTACAACCTCCATTCGCTGCACTTCTGTTCCTCTAAACCTTGCGAACTTCTACTAAATTAGATAATTTGCAAATATTTGTCAGATTTTGTATGTGCAAAATGTAGAAATTAGTAATGTACTAAATCATCATATAGAATAAGTTATATGATATTACGATTGTTGTACGGTTAAATTTGTGCTTGTCGATACTTCGCAAATGTTCGGCGAATTTATTTGTGCATCGAAAATACTAAACTACAGAATTTTGGCGCGGTACACCTTGTATTGAACTACAATTATCTAACTACCTCCAAAGTTATACTCACTATAGTTTTATTATCGTAATGATTAATCCATAGTAAAGAACACTTTATTAATACAAAAATATCGCAGGGCTGTCGATTCCGATCATTTTTGTAGCGAATAAAAATCAGAGACATTTTAATTCTCTTTTAATTCGTTGCAATTGAATACGTGAGAATTGGCTATTCTGAATGTGTGGGAAAGTAAATTGTATTTTTGTACGCATTTATTCCGTATAATTGTCCGCGGTATCGATTTATCCATTTGGATATTGAAGTGATCGTGAATAAAAAATAAATTGCTCGAGCTTGGACGAATTGTTGAGAGCTTGCTTTTCAGTCCTTGTTAATGAGTATCGCTTGCATTGGCGTCGACAGATAGGATCGCGTTTGACAACAAAAATCACTGTTAATATCAATATTCATTATTTCAAAGTTTTTTCCGATGGTGATACAATGTGCGTCAATTTATGTGAATTAAAAGCATGCATATCTGGGATTATTAAAGCTTTCGCGTGTACGCGGCGAAATAGCCCCTGTACCGTGTGGAATCATGCTTGGGGAGATTATTTCGTATTATTTTCGAAGTTAATGGTTTATAATTGCCCTATGTTTTAGCATAAAATATTACCAGGAAATTGTTGTGGTAAGTGTTATTTATTAAATCTAGGTAACATATGCTGACGTTGATGTACACACGAAATTAACGTTAATTAAATGTTTTAAAATTTCAAGAGAAGTACCCTCAGAAGATTCTTGAGATTGAGTTTTTCTCAAGTCATCAATTAAAAAGAATCAATTATTTCATATATGTATCCATGCACGGAATAAAATATTATTCTATACGAGATATTGTAATGTGATATTGTCTTTATCAATAAAAAAATATATTTTTACGAAAAGGTACCTTATAATGTACCTGAAAATGTCTGAATTACGATGGGAATATTAAATGCATAAATTTAGCACTACTATGTTTAATTATTTCATATAATTGAATGAGAGTATGATTTAATTAAAACGCCGCAAATTAAAATGATTCGATCAATTTTCCTTTTCTATTGTACGAACTTTTAGATCCACTCTCATAATAGAAATAATTATTAATATTTCCAAATGAATCGACCTTCTCCTACATTTAAAAAAGAAAATGGATCAGAACATCAAAGACCTTGCCATTAGTGCAGACATGCGGGTAGATCAATTAATTCTACACCAATGAGAATTCATGCAAAGGTACTCATATGATTTCCTCGATAATATTCTGTCTCTTCGTACTAAATTGTACACTTTGACAAAGTAGTTACTTTAGGTTTTCTTATTTTAAGTTTTCCGTTTGATGCATGAACCTTCACGTTTCTGTAGTTAATCACTCACAGAATTATAAGAGAATATTGAATTGGGTAACGCGGTTAGAGATTATGTCTCTGGGGTATCGTTAGGGTTGTACATACATAGACCGTACATCTCTCGTATACTTCTATCGATATTTCATGTCAGTATCTAGTGATGCGATTCCCCATTAACTATCGTATTTTGCATTCTGATTTGAAGTATACATCAAATTCGAACGATGTAATCGAACTACAGTTTTGTAATGCGCATATGTATACATATTTATGAGTGCTGCGCCAAAAAATATGCACGATTTATATAATTTTTTGTATTTTGAAGTTGTACGTACTTTCGGACATATTTCCCATTGGATAATAAAGCTTTATGAACGTCACACAAGCGAAATGATTAAAACTATATGCGAAGCATATATGAAGTTAAAGCGAAATTAAAATTATTTTGTATTATCCTGTTTTAATATTTTCTTTTGCTTTCTTTTAGAATTGTATTCTGTTTTTGATTAGTATTGTCTTTTTGATTAGGATGTAAAGTTTTAAGTGTATCCGGACCACCATGCTTATGACTTAAATATTACATAGAAAAATTTGCCAGCATGACAAGGATTTCTACTTGCGTCCACCATTTGTTAAGCCCTACACTGGTGGTCCCAGTCTCGATTCCACAGCTGTTGTAACTCTTCAGTCTTGCTGTGTTTCTGTAGTGATTACAAAACTTTATGTTTGCTTCTTTAATTTTCGACAATGTTAAAATCTAAATTTCAATTTAATTTAATTTTAATTTCACTGTATAATTTCCTGCACAGTTGTTATAACATTAATTCAACATTATTTCGCAATATATTTACAAAATAAAATAGTAAATTCTATATTTGTCATCAAACTAATTAACGCCTAGTTCCTTTTGTATGCTGCCCGTGAAATTTCCTTTTTCTTTGCACGCGCAATGTTTAATGTATGACATTTTCTCTACCAGGAATTCCGAAGAAACACGCTGAATTTAGATCCGCATCACTTTTTAAAGTGGCCATACCTAAGATAACGCTTTCCTTAAGGAGCACTTTTTTCCTCTAATGCGGAACGTTATCTGGCGTGCTTCTATTACAGCATTGGAACGGTACTATGAATTCCAGCACGCGCCCTCGACGTAAACCTAAATACGAATTTCCTCGCGATTGCAGTTAAAAGATAGGAGGTGTACATATGGAAAAAAAAGTAGCAAAGAGAAAGTAAGCTGCACCGATATTTTTCGACGGAATGTCATCGTGCTTTTGAACTTCTACTTCAATTTATATGAAATTCCTTGTTGCCTTATTTCATAATAACCGCAGATCTGTAAATAATCAATGACGTGAAAAAGTGCTGCGAATTCCACGAATATTTCAGATTTATGTCGAAATTACAATAGTTACTATTTCTGTGGCATTTATTGAATGATATCTTGACAATTCCAACGTGATTAATCGACGGTACGTTTGTAAGTTTTAAGTTCTGTTAAATTATTCAATGTAACGTTTTTACAGTACATTCCCCTCTTCTACATTGTAATCTTATTGTCAGTTTCAGATCCAGAGTAGTGTGTTTTTAAATTTTCACAATGTTTTATGTTCTTTGTAAAAACCGTGTGTAGGGTGCATTTATATTAATTATTGATTTAAAAGTTCCCAGTAATTACTAAATTGGTTATTTTTTACATATGTTATAAAACGATACTTCTTCTTTATTTTATTTTGAGTGCGTTAACACCCACGTGAATTTTATAAAACTTTCCCGTGTGTACCTAGGTGTATTTATATTAATTGTTGATTTAAAAACTCTCAGTAATTACTAAATTGGTTATTTTTTACATATGTTATAAAACGATACTTCTTCCTTATTTTATTTTGAGTGCGTTAACTCCCACGTGAATTTTATAAAACTTTCCCGTGTGTACCTAGGTGTATTTATATTAATTGTTGATTTAAAAACTCTCAGTAATTAGTAAATTGGTTATTTTTTTCATATGTTATAAAACGATACTTTTTCTTTATTTTATTTTCAGTGCGTTAACTCCCACCTGAATTTTATAAAACTTTCCCGTGGAAAATATTCGAAAAAACGATAAATTATTAAATTTGTATAATGGTAAATTACGAATTTCTCAATAATTTCGAGCTTCCCTGCACTTGCTCTCAATGATTGAATACAAATTATTACAAAATTATTAATCCCTTGCACTACCGGCAAACTCGCAAGAATCCATGCCTAAACCGAACGCCCTATATACGATATCTTGCGACTGACAGAGATCATTGCGCCAGTATTTACTTCACGCAATGGAGCCTTTGTGAAACTCAAATGAATTTGAATCAAAGTCTGAAATTAATAATCCTGGATGGGAACACACGATCTCATTCAAAATATTCATACTTGGCCCAAAATTAAGACCACGAGTCAGTAGTAGTATCAGACTCGTGAAAGTAGTGCAAAGGATTAAAGGACAATTAAATGCAATTTTATTAAAATTACAACTTTACTCACCGGAGATTAATGCGTAATTTACCGTGATAATAATGGCAACTTAACATTTTTGTAATCATAGATAAACAGAATGTGCTATATTGTAAGATATAAACTTCATTTTGACAATATGATATTAGTTAAAGTCTCCTCGCTAATAAAAAGGATACAAAAATAGGAACACGTAATTAAAGGCAATCCCCAAAATTGATTATTCAAAGAAAGCACAAACTTCAAAACTTGATTAGAGGGCTGAAAAATTATTACCTGCAAAATCCCATTGCAAATCAAAACAGGGTGCAGAATAATTCACTGGCGAAACGTTAACTTTGACCTGATTTCAAGAAGTATTCGCTTTGCGCAACAATTTTCTCTTAGTGTCACCATGTGAAAAAGAACAGCAGAGAATAGTTCTAAAATTCCTGAGATCGATTATATCAATTCATTAACCATGCTTTCGACAATACAGTGCAAGCTGTTATTCCGTAATTCTGCCAGTATTCCCTGTACTCTTATCGCAAAGGCTGCTGAAGTGCTTTTACCCACAAGGATTTCGGAATTCGTCGACGAATTTGCAACAGTCGACGAAATCTCGTCGGCTTCGCCTCAGTAGGAGCAACTATGACAATAGAAAGAGAAAGAAAGGTGTAGTAGGTGATAGAGTCGGTTAGGAGGGAAAGAGCGAAGGAATGAGGAAAAGAGGAGTTAGAAACACGTTTCGCTTCCTGCCGTCACCTTGAAGCCATCTCTTACCGGTTTACGAGGACACCCACGAAAGTTTCGGTACACTCGCACTTAAAGTCATCCTTCGAAATAGTACGATGTAGGTAGTGTAATGTCTGTTACGAATACTGGTCCGAGTCTCGTCGGTTGGGTTTATGACTTGCACTACTTCGCATGCTATGGTCTCGAAAGACGTGAAACGCTTAAACTCTTCTTGAAACCTTTTTGGGATGACTTCCATCCTCAGCTAAAACCTGTCTACAGAGTTTACCGGCAATTTTTCCGTTACCATTTAAACCAAATGAACTTTGCAGTCTACCTTACGCAATTCCGAATAGCAGAAACTGGATACGAAAAGTTTTATGGATGGACGTATAATTGGAACAGTGGGTGAAAGTTTCAATTGACACGGTATTCTGCGACCGCAGCCGTAACAATTTGAGCTTCATTGAAGGGAACCCGTGATTAAAGATATCGATTGATTGATCGACAGACCGTTAAGGCACTTTCTACACATATACGTTTGCCCGGCTCTACGAATCTCGGCCCACGAACCTAATCTAACCATCTGACAGGGAAAAGTGGATAATCTTTTTCAACGTTCGACAGGCTACGTTTCAACCTATTTTTACTCGGTGTAGATTGAAAAACTTATTCTGAATCGCACCATTTACCTTGTGAAAATACAAATGAAAATAGTATCGTTTGGGTTGGAACGTCGGAATATCCACTCCCTTTTACTACTGCCACTCGGCACGCTCGTGTCTGTTTAAAGACATTTCTATACTACTGACAATCAGACGCAACGAAGCTAATGATTCTGTGAGGTACATTCACAAACGACTGTAATGGAAATTACTTTTACGTATAAAGACTTGTCCTCCTGTCTAGGTTAGTATGTGTATTACGTTTTTAGTTATGTATTTAATATTGCTTTTTTAATTTTTACGTTTCGAACAAATGAGATATTTTGTTTCAGTCCACAGCTACTATGAAACGTTATATTTCATACGTGTAAATGAACAGAAGGTAATTTTATTCGCTATTACTTGTGCAGCAAAATTATTTTATATTAATTTAAACAAAAATGATAACTGCTGTACAGAAATTTTTATTTTACTAATATTACCATGAGAATGCAATTGCGTTGATATTAGAAAAATTATATGTGCTTTTCCGTTAATTTAAAATGCAATGTAACTTTGATTTGGTTAAAAATGCAGATTTTTCGGAAATATACTGTTATGCATTGCGCACACGGAATTAATATTTGTAAGTTGCGAAACATGTCAATCGTCATAAATAAATGTTACCTGATATTATGTATATAATATTATTAAGCGTATCAACAATACCCGTAAAAAGTAAGACATATTTCATTAACAGATAATAGCTAATTCAATTAATTACACAAAACATAAATAACAAATTCCTATCCATTGACTCTATTGTTCCAAATTAGTAGCACATACAAAGAATTTCTTTTTATCAATAAGAAGCGAAATAATTTCGCAACAAATACATTACGACGGTGAAGTTACAAATAATAGAAATCATATTGAGGTCATTCGTCCAAAAACTTCAGAAACAAATGCACCCCAATAAAAGTGTTTCTCGACATCGAGAACATCGAGACAATTTGTCACGATAACGGTTAACAAAGAAGTCGACTATTTATATTTTATGTCCCAAATGAAATTCCGTAGTCCTTGAGAGATTATGAGCGTACCCTCCGAAGCTTCCTCCATAAATCACAAGTAAAGACGTGTCGCTGGAAAGAAGCAGCAGAATTTTCGACCGTCTATCAGTCCTAAGGGGAACTTTCGCGGTTGGATTCCTTAGAGCAGCGTTAGAACCTATGTCTACGTGTGTTTCTCACTATCCTGGAAATGTGTCTTTCGTACGAGGAAGGCGGGTCCTATAGTTCGCGATGGCGGAGGGCACGTGAACCTAGACGGGCGCATGCGAACCAACCCTAAAGCTCACGGCAGTCGAGAAAGGATATCTTCATCCCTCTCTCTTCAATGCTCTTTCTCCCTCCATCGTGCTCGCACAGCGTCTGCCTTCCTCACTCTCTCTTTCACTCTCGCCATCAGCGAGCCGAGCAACCCCCTCGTGTGCCAGTCCGCACCGAGATTCCGGCGCGAATCGTCCTTCACCGTCGCGGCGTTACGCCAAGTTCTAGATGGATGTCGCTGATCCGCATTCTCGTGTCAACGATTTACGTCGTCGCGCAGCTGCTCCCTGTTCGCTCGTTCCTCGTGGAAGGTCAGTGATGAAGTTCGTCGTACGATTATCAACGAAATATGTTCTTTTCTTTTTTTTTTTCCCTTTACTTCTTTCACGTGGAATTTTAAAGAAATCATTGCAAATCCATGCGATTTAAGAGTAGCCGTGAAACGTCGTAGAGGCGTCGTTGATACAACCAGGATGAGAGATTTTCATGGAAATTTCAGTAGCGCTGCCGAGCAGCACTGCTTTCTGTCTAAATGTTTGGTGATGGAAATTTAATTTCGCGGTGCGTCTACTATGTGCGCAATTTCGGTCGATTTGCAAACTCCCAGTCTGCCCGGTGGACATGCTGATGTTACATACACTCTCCCTCTTTTGGATCTCTCTATCGCTCTTTTTCCATCCTCTGTCTTTCCTTCGTCCCTTTTTGTACGGTAAATCTAGTTGAGTGGTAGCAGATATATATTATTAACGCTATGAGTGAAATCACGGAAACCGATAAAAGGTCAAGTTGGAATCAATCCGTGGATATGTTACGGCAAACTTTTCCGAAGTTTGCTGTTGAAGCGAATGCAGCGTGCCCTTTTTATAGCGCGACACGATACGACATGACGCGAACGAAGTGAAAATGGACTTTGAGCGATGATGGATACACGATACTGTACATTTTCGTGTGGCTGCTCATCCGTGTATGTTCCGGCTGAAATGTATTGACTGGTAGCACGTGTACTATGTTCCGTCTAAATGTGTAATTTAACGTCACGCGACGATACCGGGCTCGTTATACGTTGTTACCGATGATGTAGATTTAATTAGCTGTAAATTGATCGTTACTTTCATTCCTGTGATACCGTGTCGGAAATAAAACTTCATTCCCGCAGGTAAATAGGAGGATGCTTTTATTTGATTTGTACCAGTTGACCGTGATTTTTCTATTTTTACAATTCAAGCAGGTAAAAGAGATTATTCAATCTCTAATATAGCTTAAAAATTTGTTTCTTTTCTCTGTTCTTCATTATATTTATTTCTGCGTTTGCTGGGAATAGCGAATTTCTCGGCAATAAGGAGAAAGGAAAATATCAAGCAAGAGGAGTAGGTAGCATAATAGAAGACACATAGAAAATATTTTTTACAAATGTTTAATATTTCTACATGTATCCTGGGATTTAATGATATTAATAACATTTAAACGGGAAAATGAAACTTTACTTCGTAGTGGTTAGGTGACATGACATTTTACATTATTCTTGAAAGATTTCAAGTGTAAAAGATATTTGATTTTTATTATAGTAATGCGATTGAGCTATTGCCAGAGAGATATATTCTTTACGCCTTTCGTTTTACAAAAATAAAACTAAATTAGGAAGGAGTAAACCATAAAACTTCACGTTTTTACATATTTGTCAAAACATTTATTTATTGTCTTAAAAACCTATTCTTCAATGATCCTGTTTCTTTCAAGGATAAGATAAATTCACAATAAATAGGCAAATAGTTGTTACGTGTTTTACGTTCACCCACGGAAAAAGTATTCGTCATAAATCCGGTAAAAACGACGAACCCTCCTTTATTTCTAACCATTCAGACTGTCATCAGCAATGTACGAAAAGGGTGAAAAGGTTCAATGAGTTAAATCACAAAAATACTATAGACTTACAGTCACATATAGTTTTCAATTTTAACCGAAAAATGAATTTCAAACTAAGTAATTGTTCCCGTTGAACTGAAGCTCTTGATAGTCGAGAAAAGTTGATTACGTTGAAGCATGCGCGACAAAACGACTTCCTCTTTCGTATTTTTACTCGGCGCGTTTCCAATCAGACTTCCAACGCCAAACTTCCAGGAAACAGTTGGCCGTATTAACGTTTAGTATCAACAACTTTGCGAAATATCAGTCGGTCGTTGAACGAACGTTTACCTTTCCCGTTATCTAGCATCGAGTCGTCGTACAAACTTTGGCACAGTATGCTCTCTACCTGCAGACGGTGAGAGGGATAATCTCACTCTACACTGTCCGACTCGAAGCCTCGATTTCTCTCGTCGACGTGCGATTATCTCCCGATATCCTGATGCATTATTTATCCTTCCCCATAAAGTCTCCGGATTCCCGAAAAGGCGAGAAATCTTCCATAGGAAAGAACTTTTGTCCGTATCCCAGACACCCTAGAAGTGATCCTTACCCACCGACAATAAGGGATGGAATGGGAGGTGAGTGCGAGCGATGCCTTTACTTTCTTCCATGTCTTTTTTCCTTCTTCTCGATCCTTTCACTTTATTCGAGGACCCCGTCCGACGAGTGAGAAGTCTTTTCGCACTGACTATCAAAAAATCCCTGGCGTTCATAGTGATGCTCATTTAATTTTGACTCAACGAAGTGCTACCTGACAAATCAACTTTGTGATGTTCTTTTCTTTGGTTGAGGATTACCTTTCCTTCGATGGTTTATCTATCTGGAAGAGAAAGATTTCCGCTCTGTAGAACTGTAGTCGATTCCAGTTTGGGGACGGAAGAGTTATAGTAAAATTGTGGAGGTAGAATTTGAGAATAATGGTAGTTTTTTCTCAAGAATTTCTTATTTTTTGAAGGTATTTGCGGGACAAAGAAGTGTGAAGAAAGTAGAAATAAATATTTACTACGTTGATTGAAACAGTTTTCATCTGTTTTGTTTGATTTATTTTTACAGTAGGCGACATTTAATAAAAGATGCTGATGTTTCAGTGATTTGTTCAGAGTTTCACCCTGAGATAATTAAGTTGGTAGTAAAATGATAGAAAACTTGATAAGATCTAATAATTACGTGTTGCAATGTCGTTTTTCATCATATACAAACAATAGAAATGATATTTCACAAAATTTAGGTGGCGGTCAATATGCAATCGTATTTTTATGACGCGATATTTAAGAATTATTATTAAAATAAAAAGGATAATCATGCCATCGTATTTGAAGTTGGTTTCTTCATTGTGTTAATATTATGTATATTTTATTCGAGAAGTTAATACAACTTTTTCATAATGAGACAAGATTAATTAATTAGCTTATTTGTCGCACCATATCCTTCTTCGGAAGGAAACTTCAATTATATTATTGAAGGAAACGAAGTTCGTAATTAATGGTTATATACTGACAATGAGTACGATGTCTAAATATCGTGAAAAGTTTATGTAGCATCAGGTATCTGGTTGGATAATATAAATATATACATAATTAATTCTAATTGATTTTAATATCATAAAATTACTGTTATAATGCGATAATAATAGTTACAGTTAACAGTTATAGTACGTTTAAAAACAATAATAAAACCCGTTCAATACTCTGATACCAACATCGTGATTTCACGACTATCGAAGTTTATCAATTTTTTGAATAGATATTTATTTTTTCTTTTTATTTCTACCGAGGCATCAGACGCTTCTGAATTGCAAACAATACTGGATATTTGAAACTTTTAAGTAGCTATACATATATTTCGTGAAGCAGCTCCCTTTTCCTACGGCTGTTCTTATAAAAGGAAAATGTGGATTAAAAATAGATGTGAAACGAGAAAGGAGTGCGACCGTCTCCGGGATGAAAGCCAGATTCCAGGAATTATGCAGAAGTAAACAACCTCGTCCTTCCCATTAAACTATATGGTGTTAGATTTGATTGTGTTTTCGTTTATCTCTTGCAATTGTTCCCTAGAAAGGACACATTTCCAGCTTTGCTCCGAGTATCATTCCACTTCTATTTATTCTTAATTAAGACTCTATTATTGAAAACGAAGATGACATTAATTCCGAGCGAAACTTTAGTAAGGAGTAAGAAATACGATAGAGTCAATTTTAATCTTAATCCCTCAAGCTCGAATGTCGTCATTCACAATTAGTACATCAAGATAATTAGTTTTCAAAGAAAGTTTTAGTACTTTCTATTAGATAGATCTAAAGATAAATGTTGCTGTAAAGTAGTTGAAGGTAATCTATTAGATAGAAAATGTTTTACATTCATTTAAAAAAATCATCAAAATTATCACTTCGTCCTTCGACAACCTCAACTGGACTCGCTGGAGGTGGGCTTGTTTCGGCAGGGTCTGATTCACCAGACGTCAAGAGCTATGCCTCTTGTCACACGTACAAGAAGACACTTCGCGTTCTGCCTCACAATTCGTTAAAAGAGCTACACATTCAAATCAAACTAAAAAACAAAGAGAGAGAACTCTGCGGATCGGAGGAAGGGAGACAACACAATTTGGGTGGCGATAGTGAGGACATCGGCGTATGCACCAGATATCCAACATCACTATAGTAAAAACAAGACAAACTCCGGCAGAATTACCCCTGGCACATGGGGAGATTCCTCTTGACGAAACGCAACGCGCGACAAGGAAACACTGTAACATCATGCGTTTTGTTTTCTTGTCGAGCACCGCGTTTCATCAAGGGGATCGATATTCCATGTGGAGGGGATAGATATTCTCTCTCCCCTTGCCAAATAAATAAAGATATTTCAATGCTACGATTTTGGCAAATCCTTCCTTCAGGAGGCTGAGCAGGGCGGATTAAATGAACAAAATGGTGCGAATAAGCGGTCATTAGCGAGAAGCTCCGCCGCGAGTCTAGTTGAGGTTGTCGAAGGATATATGGTGCTTTGATTGGATATTACAATATATTGAACTCAATTTATATAAATTCTACAAAGTTGAACGGTATTGATAGTTGTCTCGTTGTATAGAACACAAACCACACTTAAAGAAAAAGTCTGTATATCTCGAAGCGATGACTTTGACCAGTATCATAATTAGTGGTGCAATTATACTACCAAGTACTTGTCTACGTTATTGATGTATCCGAGTATTTCTAATTTTTGTGGTACCATTTAATCAAGTCATTTGTACTCTACTTTGTCCTACTGTGAAAAATTTATTTTTCTTCAATCATAATACTAACAGCAGATATTATCGTAAACTTTTTTTAAATGTACAAAATAATTATTAACACTTTACCGACCGGTATTTTTTTAACATCCTAACCCCTTCTGACCCATCACTTGACAACAAATACTTCCTTGATGCAGATATCTATTCGAAAATTACAAATTCTCGTCACTGAGTCCTTAACTCAGATAACCCCAATGATAAATAATAATTTATTAGTTGGAGTGGCAATCAATTAATAAGCTAAAAGTTCAAAGGCGTTGGGTCCGAAAAGCCTATTAATAGGCTTCCGGTCGGTAAAGTGTTAAGCGATCGGGGCGGGGAAGCCCTCCTATAAAGAGCCTTATTGTTAGAAGAAAAGGAAGTTAAAAGAAAGTCTCAATAGGGAGAGGTCGCTGGCGCAGTGGTTCCGCGCCAACCCAGGCGATCGTTGACGTTAAGCTACTCAGGCCAAGTTGCTGCCTTGGATGGGTTTCCGTGCGGCTCGTTTTCTTTTTCACGATCCTACAAATTGGAGGAAAGTCATTGCTTAAGAGGTCCCAGTGTGGTTTTTGTCATAGCGAATAGCGAATCTACAGCGATAGCGATCGAGCGAATTTTATAATAGCGTATTCTAGTTTATATGTGTTTTGTGTATTCCTTTTGTTATAGTTTTTTTTTAATATTTTTCATCTTTTATATTTCATATTTTTTATATTTAATAAGCAATTTATTATTCCTAATCGAATAAGAATTCCTACATTATTAACCGATAGACCAAAGCTACTTCAAAGAAAAATTAACTATGGTAGACACATACGATAACCATACCACTAACAATAAATAAGATAGCAAACAACGAATCTTTACAAAAGAATCAGTGTCGTACTCAAGATCTTAATATTAAGAGAATGCTGCAAATTGTAATAAATTAATATCGTCTCTGTTACATTATATTGATTTGAAAATGTGTAACAACGGCAGACCATTTTTCCAATTGCAGCTGTAAATAACTTATCACTAATGGTTTGCACAAGTTGTCCGACTTTCACATTCAATTCTTAATATCAGATTTTCTAACTCTTGTACTTACACAATATGTCGGAAAAATAACGGAACTTTTTAAATAGAAAAAAAACAGTCAGATATTTTGCCAAAATTACTTTTTATTCGAAGTACATCCCTTCCGCATTGATACGCCGCTGGGCACATTCAACCAATGCTAACATCAAATTTTTTATGTCATTTTTTTAAATCGCCTCAATGACCCTTGTTACGGCTTCTTGGACATGTATAACATTATCATACAACGTTTTGTGTGAGAATCGTATTTGAAGCACCAAGCATCGTCACCAGTTACAATTGATTCCAGGAAAGTGGAGTTCTGTCTGGCTGTTTTAATAAGGTCCTTGCAATGTTCAACGTGAGCAACTTGTTGGTCCTCGTTTAACGCGTGAGGAACGAATCGAGCACAGACCTTCCGTTTCTTTAAATCTTTCGTCAAAATTTCGTGAATCATATGCTTAGTCGTATTTAATTCTTCCGCTATCCATCTCACAGTCGAATTCGAATCATAGGCGATTATTTCTCGCAGTTTTTCCACCAATTCATCGTGATTTTTGTTCTTCGGCCGGCCTGGCTTTGGGTCGTCTTTCAAAGCGTTACGATCATCCTGGAATTGCTTATACCATTCGAATACACGTGTACGTGATAAACAATCGTCACCATAAATTTTCTTCATTAATTCAAATGTCTCTGTAAAAGTTTCACCGAGCTTGAAACAAAATTTAATATTAGCTCTTTACTCCATCGTGTCTTTGTGACGAGATGACAACAGGTTATGTCACTTTAAGAGCTATAACTTAACAATACGTTGATTAAACCTAATGAGGGTGGTCTCGTTTTGCAGAGGAGATATACAGCTTTCAAATTATATATTGTTTCAATAGATGGCATTGGCAGTTTTTTGTAAATTTAAAAAGTCCCGTTACTTCTCCGACATACTGTGTATTAATAATTATGTACCGCGATAAGTGTAAATAGCATAACCCATTTCCTTACGTAGGTCAAGAAACATTGAAATGAGTTCTATGCTATTAGGATTGTTTATTAGGATCTATGATATTAGGAGTTATAGCACGTTGGGTCATAAAAAAGATCATAGCAAGTGGTAAAAATATTACGTCCAGATAGGACTTCATAATTCTATGAAAACAAAAGATCGAAGATTACACTGTCCTCTATTTTTTGAGTCCAAAAACAACAACCTACGTTTCTTAGTTTTCACGTAAAACCAGCTTCTTTACCGAAAACGGCCGTTTTTACAAATGCTGATTTTTTTCGAAAACAGAGGGTGATCCAGAAATTTCATTGCCGAAGAATTACATAGTGGCTATAGGAAAACAGAAAACAGCTTCAAATTTGTTGGACAGTGTTATGGAAGGAATAGTAGTGTATTTACCATGCCATTATAACACGACCATTGTTATCATGGTATTGCCACTCTAAAAATTTACTATTTCGGTACAACTGAAATTTATAAATACCTGAAACACGCATAGTGTGTATTGAACAGTATGCAATACACCTTGTCTACACTTTGTTGGAAATTAGGCTACCATGATCAAGTCATTCGAATCGATGCGCACTATTGTTCGCCATATTCCATTGTACGCATACTGTATGGCAGGGTGCAGCCATTAATATACACCACATCGCAAGGCGACATTCACCTACCGAAAATCAGATGAGCGATCTCTCGCTCGTGGATATTGATTGAACAGCGATAGAACGAAGTAACTCGTGTTCTGCTTTCTTTCGCGGTGTCATTAAACGTTGCAGTAACTAGAGTTGTATATTCGCCTTGCAACAGCCTTTTAAACTCTTAAAATCTGTGTACCTCTTCTATAATTTTCGTAACAATTACTACCCCTCGTTAAAAGAAAAATTGCATACATTCTAATAACAAACAAAACATATTTATTTTTTTCTTGTCGCTATAATGATAAACGGAAAGTAAAATTCATTCGTATTAAAATATAAATAAAAGTCGTGTTATAAGTAACACTCATTATATTCAATGAAAAAGATGAAATTGTTTATGCTGAGACGACATTTAATATAATTCGATTTGTTAATTGTTAATTTGAATCTGAGATACAGGTGCACATCCAAAAGCCTGTTGCTTTTTTTTTAAATTCACATCTACACCTGCTGAAAAAACAACTTCACGTAGATATGAAGTTAGAAAAGGCAAGATGTATTTCAGAACCTTCTCTTTTAAAACTGGATAAATATGTTGCACTTGTAACTACAACGATATTAAAGTACACTTATGTCCACTTTTCAATCATCTATCTGGAGCTAATGCTAATAATTCTTACTATTGTGCTGGCATACACGTACAGGCAAAATTCAATGTAGCAGTAGCAAATGTTTCAGTCAATATGTCGAAAACTAACGCCGAGCGAAGGTTACTTGTATAGGAAAAAATGATTTAGAATTAGGATCCTCACAACCACTCAAAAATCCTTGAAACCGATTGGACAGAGCATTATCTATATAATTATAAAGCTTTTTATTATTTTTCTATGTTTATAGTAAAGAAAAGTAGACTGCTTATGGCACCAGTTGCAGCTAAAGCTTGTACCCCCACCAAACTCTTCCCATCCCTCAGGGGTACGCGTGCGATACTTTGGTAGAGACTGCACTATCATAATAAATTTCGACTGTAAAATGAAAGTTTAAGAATGTAAATGTAAGCTGGACGCAGAAATTGCAGCGTGTTATCTTCGTTACGATTTTAATTTAGCAGTGATAATTTCATTTCTACTTTCGTTGGAACGCCCGAGCGGTCTAATTATAAAGTATTGGGAAATACGGGTATAATCGTAGATCTAGATTTACACTTGGAGTATATTATGTAGTATTTAACTGTGCAACATTTACGTGGAGCGATACAGCTGCAAAAGCACGGTGAAAGGAGCTAATTTGCAAGGTGCTTTGTATTAATTAATATGTTTACGTTGATGTAAATCTAGTCTTAATAGATTTAATAGGCTCATATAATATATCATTCACGATGTACATATCAAATCTGCCGTTTGACTGTTCCATTTGGCAGCATATAAAGCATGAATGCGTGAAGATATTCGATAAATCAATGCTTCCTCGATATATCCAAATTTGTAGCATGTTCTCTACCGAATGTCAAATATGTCTATGTGTATAATGCAGATGAAAGCGATTAATAGGTTGTAACCTGTTGAAACAATTTTGTATAATTTTTCACGAGAGCTTTACGAGATGTATTCGAAGCTAAAATTGTTATCGACAAAAGCATAAAATGTTTAGGTGTTAACAGTGTTACAAATCTCTGATGTTTGGTAAAAATGAAAGCTGAGGTTCGAACTTCCTGTAATTCAAACGCGAAAGCCTTCAAAGGCATCGATAAGCATCAGCGAGTCGATCAACCAGAACGGCTGACGTCATAAAATCATAAGCTAAACGGTAGAGAAAGTGGATAGAGAGTACAAATCGGAGAAAAATACTTGAAATATCGTGCCTCGACAATACAACGTGTATACACAGTAATTATAGTTTCAAATCGAGGTTTTCAAACTTGCCTTCTTCTAAAATAAGTTTAATGGCCAAATTAAATAAAAAGAGAAGCTTGTTAATGTAACATATAGGTAAGCTAGACAGCTATATCATTGCTTTCTAAGTTTCAATTCCCGTATTCTATCTACTGACTTGCATATTCCAAAGGATAACTTCTGTTTGATGGTAAAGTTCCTTCATGCATCTAATTCTACCACCCCTATTTCACTTGGAAGTTAAACATCTTTCAATGTAAACTAGTGCACGTATCGGCGAGCACTGCTTCATAGCATTAAGGCCATAGAACCACAAAGAGACAAGTGTAATCTATGTTGAGTTTGAGATAAACAAGAATTGCTGACATAGGTCTATGGCAGGCATAAATCTGAAATTCAGTGACCATTATCTGTCAGTTATTCTCTTTTGTAATTGACGTATTCTGGAATCAAGAATATGGAAGCAACACATTCTTGTATTGATTGTTTTACACTGGAAATTTAGGTTTTAGTGCAAACTAAAATTTCTTTTGACGGTTGCCATTAACCCTTTCGTTGTGGACAGCAGGCATATATATTTTAGTACAGCATATATTTCAATTACCGAGGCTGATTTTTTATGACATAAAAAATTACGTGATTGCGAATGAACAAGTAAAACAAACATCAAGTTTAAATAACGATAGGTAGCTCAACATCGTTATATTTTTTAAACAATTATGAGAAATAGTATGAAAGAGCTTCCGATATTCTTTTTCAACAAAGTGCAATCAATTATCATACACGAGACAATAGATTAAAGCACAGTGTATTGTAGGATCGTGAAAAAGAAAGAGAGTAACTCATCCACAAGTAGCGTACTCCGGTCATAGTAGCTTAACACGTTCTGTGCCATGTGTACCATTTCTAGGACACGTTAAACTTGACCTGCAGGCCACGTGTACCAGAAATGGTACACGCAGACATACTTAATGCGCTGAAAATGTTTGTTTTATCACAAATTTAATTATGTAAACTATATTTCCATTAAAAGAATGAGGTATTGTATGAAGTGCAATCTAGAACAAAACACACACATTTGTTTAATTGTCATATGCAGTAATTATTAATTACATTTAATGGTTGACTTTTTTAAAGCAAGGGATGCATTAAAATGTTGTTTTCTAAAGTTTGTTGCAATTTTAGGAGATAAATTGTTGTTTTCATCCTCACAGTAACACAAATAATGAACTAATCGTTTTCTAAATTCTATTATTGACACAGATCTATGTCCTTGAGTGTTATACAATATCCAAGCGTTTATGATTGATGTATTTGGGAGAAACTCAAATGCTACTTATTTATACCATTTAAAAGTTTTACGTAAAGCGTTATTACCTACATACTGCCATTTTTACTAACCGAAAATTTTAGAACTGGCCGACTTTTACTGGTCGAATTGATCGCAGCGCCACATGTACCATAAATGATACACGATGTGATAACCACTCCAAACAAGCTAAATACTTATCGACTGATGATGTAATGAAATATTGTGTGATAATATTCCAATCTTTAGCCAAAACATCAAATGGCCTGTACGACAAGTTGGGCAAAAACGGCTTGGCAGGGAACGTGTTAACGTTGATAATCGCGGAAGCACTGCGTCAGTGATCTCTCCCTGCTGACATTTTCCTTTTCACGTCCTTTCCTCCTAAGTAGGAGAGTACCGCCCCGATCCCACAAAATTTTAATGTTGAGGTTCCCGAAACTATTCGCACTGTGTAGTTTGGAGAACGACCTAGGGCTGTGAGGGTGAAAAAGGGGTTGGGTCAGTTTGGACAGCAGGCGAATTGCTTTCTTCCTCAAAGTCTTAAGAATTCTAGAAGGGAGTGAGTGCAAGTGCCAGTCTGAGAAAGTGAATAATTGTGTAAGAAAGATGTAAAACTGTTTATAAATAGCTGTAGTTTTACGGATAGCGGTTCAATTTTAATTGTCAGTTTTGGAAAAGTTTTAGTAGAGAGGTATCGAGTTGTACTGACATGTGTGGTATTAGTTGTTAGTTGCAAAGAATTATTAGTTGTCACGTTGTATTTATCTAGTTGCATTGTGCTGTTGCTAGTCTCAGATGGGCTTTTAGATTCTCTTTTCTATTTTGTCAATATAATTAATTGCTGTTATTATTGAAGGAGAAGAAAATACTCTCTCCGTCTCTCCCATCCGCGTTCCGATTAACCATGTTTTTTCGTTGTGTTTAAAATGTCCCCGGCAATATCTAACAATAAGTATGCGTTTAACCAGTAAGGTTTACAAAATAATTTCGTTTGAGATGACGCTCCGAAGAAGCAGTTAGGACGAATCGTTTCCGTTTCTCGGAAACAGGGAGAAACGTTAGGGACAATTGAGCGGACCCGCACAGGAAACGAGGATTCTGCATAATTACACTACCTTCTCTTTATTTCGGTATACCGTGGACAAATGCGACTAACGTATCGAACTTCCGTCCGAACTAATTTATAGCGCTGGGATTAGGGGAGTAAAATAGAGAGGGAGAGAGCGGAAAATGGCAATTCTGCAGTGCGGGTAACTACCCCATACTCTTCTTCGTCGGCCAAAGCCGCCCAATGGGTTCAGACGCTTAAGAGGCGAACGTCTCTCCTGGCCATGGTAAAATATCACTGCTAAGAGAAAGAAACGCTACTCCCGATCTGGGGGTTGACAAAAACACGGGTAATAAAACTCAAGCAACCAACTGGAGGATACGTTCGAACGATTACCTTTCCTACAACTTTCCCATACGTGTTCCAAAATCTCCTTTAGTGTGACGTTTTAAACGAGATAGAAGAGTGAACGAAGCTGTCTCGATGGAAAAACATGGGTACAATGTCTCAAGGGAGAATTCGTATCGGATCTCGATGTACAAACACACAATCTTTTCTATTATAGTTGCAACAGTGATACGTATTTCAACGTCATTTGTAATGGCCAGAGCAATCTATTTATTTAATTATATGCACAACCCAGAAATCACGCACGGTTTATGGTCATGAGGGTATAATTATCTACGCTTGCTGACATTCACGGAGCGCGATATTAAACGTATTTAGCGGCATTCGCGGGTCATTACGCGTGCACGTACACACACGGTATTCTTGTTTTCTAAAACGAGATCGTTCCAATTTTCCTAAAATCCATGGAGAATTTATAAACATTATCATCCTGAATCTCCATTAATACGGTACGCTTAACGTATTCCAGATAATTAAATACGTAACGATCGGGCAGAGATCGACTGTCCCGAAATGTCCTTAAATTCATTGGCGACGGTGAATCACTTCACAATTCACGTTTAATCGCTCGTAAATTACGAATCGATTACGAGTGATCAATACACCTGGTATTTGGTCTGCGCAAGCCTTCACTCTGCCAGGAAATTTCGATCGGGACGAATTCTCGCGTACGATCGTTGACCTGAGCAAACGAGGAAGAAGGAATAGGATTAACTTCAGTGCAGACGAGAACGTTGGCTACTTGATAACCGATTAAAGTACGACTAAGACATCGACACCAAGTTAAGCGGACGAATTCTGTGGTGACATCGAAGATAATTGGAGGATCGGTCCTCACGAGTTCCTTCGAGTACTCGTTTGATGTGGCTCAAGCTTCTCAGTCCTCGCATCTTCCACGTTCTACTTCTATTCCGCAAACAACGCCGTGGTCTAAAATTTGGCATTCCACGAGAACGACCAAGGACACGATGGTGTGCTCCGGCAGGAATCTCCGAAGATCGAAATGGTAGCCGTAGAGAAGTTGGGATGGCTCAACTTTCCACAAATTGAAATACCTCGCGAAGAAGTAATCACGAACAAAGGATACGATGCTTCGAGTTTCTCCGGTTTCTAGAATCTCCGATTACCGTTATTCCTAAAACAGAGCGTCGCTCATTAATGAACCATCTTCCAACGCTCGCACGAGTTTCGTTCTCTTAGACGATTCGCGCGCACGACGAACCGATGCGTCGCATTTACCCGGCGACATTAGGGACCGTGAATAGTTTACGGAGCGAGGGGAATTGTTAATGGGCCAGGAATTCGGGTCCTAATAATACCAGAAACCTTTATCGGATTTATGCTAATATCCTGCAGACTCGAGACTAGGACCATGCCAATTCGGCACTCCGCGACAACGGGGGTTGAAGAGGAGGGTTGAGAGTAGCACGGTCTTTCCATAAAGAGCGCCGTTGAGTGTTTGGAGAAGCTATCGAGAGATTTAAGAAGCCAACGTACTTTTACGTCTCTTCTGTTGTGGGTGAAAACATTCCACCCTTACCCGTTGTCAGAAAAAGCTCAAAGAAAGAGAGGGTGAGAGAGAGAGAAGGTGTGAAGAGCAGAATAGAAGTATACCACACCTTCGCATGGTTGTTGTGTTCCTCTAAAACATCGCGACCACACGACGCTATTATATCCGTCGCGGTATGCCGAGAATCGGCGTGGGGGATGGTACCCGGTGCCAGATTGCGCTAATTAATGCTAATTGCTCGAACTAATAAATAACTGCATGAATAAACATATTTGTTTCTCTCTCGAGAGGCGGGTCGCGACGGAGGGAGAAAGATGCTAATAGCGGGTGCTGAGAAGAGAGATAACGAGGGAATGCACGAAGTGAAGAGGAAAAAGATGGAACGACGGAGATTAAGATGATGAGAAAGAGAAAGATAGAATACAAGAAAAAACAGCTGAGAGAGGAATAAAGTGAGGAAAAAGTGGTCGAAGTGGAAAAGAGAGTAGAATAGTGAAAAAGGAAAGCACGGAAAAAGAAAACGACAGTGCAAGAAACGAGCAATGAGACAAACGTAGAGAAAAATAGCACGTGTGCGCGAATGCCATCAGGCATGCAGAAGAAAGTACGCGGCGTGGTGTCGTCAGTGGTACAGGTACGCTACTGTATACGTTGAAATATTCATCGATTTCGGTTGCGGCAATTACGCTCCACAAAACGAAGCCGTCCTCGTATGTACCCCTCGCCACGTTCGAAATTTATCTGTATGAACGAGCGTGCTACGTTGCACATATTCTATGGGAAGGTGCACCCCCGTTGTTCTGGCTGCTGGGAGTGGACACTGTCTGTTTTGTGTAAAAAAAAAAAGGAGGAGTATGAGAGAAAGACGTTAGATATGACGCGCTTTTATATCTGACGAGCAGGGCAAATGTCAAAATTTCCTGCGGTGAAGAAATCTTGCATGTGCGAGTTCATAAATATTCGTTAAGGAATAATGACTGTTAATACTAACCGTACCGGCACTTTGTACACACTTGTTTTTACTGTAGCCGGTCATTTGGCCGGTTATATTACAGCAATAATTCTTTTTACAAAGGGATCCAGGAGTTTGTTGATTTTGTATAGGAAAGAGCGCAGTAAACGGTATTTAACTAATTGAATACCACGTGTATTTTACCCGTTTCATTGTTTCTTCTGAAGCAAGACCTTTTCTATTAAAATTGTATCTTTTTCTATTAAAATCGTAATTTCATTGAATTGAATAGCATCGGTCACCGGTGGCTCCCGTGTTAAATAACAATACAAAGAAATGTATATTTCCATTCTGTTGATGCGATCATTCGACTCCGCATCGTCAGTGTTTCTTCTTTGCTGAAGTTTGAAACATTGAATTTATTGTTTGATCGATTAGATCTTACAATTAGTTCGACAGTGAGAATAATTATCTAAATTATTATGGTGTGATATTTTGATTGACGTTTTCCTATATATATATACTACGTATGATCGTGTTCCCGCAAATAGATGTATTGTTACCGAGGAAAATTGTTATGAGACTGAATAATTTCCATTAAAGAATACCGTTATGAACAATTAAGAAATGTAAAGGGGTAGAGATTTAGTATTGCTCTTTGTTAAAGCACACGAAGAGAATATAAATGAAATACATAATAGGATGTACAGCATTTAAGAGGTCCTTCACTTCCCTTTGTTACAACTCAGTATAAAATTTTAAGTCAAATACAATTTGAAAATTACCTAAATATACATATGTTATTAAAATTGTGTAGATTTATTTGATACAAACTAAACATTTTGGTTCCATAACCGTTCTTCATCAAACTAATATCTTATTAATGCATTCTTTACAAACAGTTGACATTACTGACAGACAATTCATAAATTGAAATTTATGTAATTTATTTACGTAATCAAATTGCATAAAATATATGCCGAAAGAGTGTAGCAGGATATAATGGTCAAAAGTGTCCTTGAACCTATTTCAATGGAGGTGGTCTCGTTCGATAAATGGACCGTTTATTTTGAAATTGATTTATGCTCAATTTAGTGTAAAATTTTTATTTAGTACAAATTAATATTTAATATCTTAAAAAATGCTATTGGTTTGTTCAATGTAAAATTGAGCGCTAAAAGAAATTGCATAGCCATTGATTATGAAAGTGGTATATGTCCAATTTCCGTAGACAGGTTGCGGGATCAGTGACCACTGGTGGCTATATTTGTTTCATTTAACATTTCAAAAGTTACAATTTCAGGTTACTTACTTGATTTTCCTCTAAAAATGAATAATTTCATATTAAAAACAAATAGTGATATAAGTAAGAAGAAGTAATAAATCAATATTACATTATAATAATATTATTTTATGACAATTAAAGATATTTATTTCTGTTTAATTTTAAATAAATACACGCAGAAGTAAAACTCATGGATATAAACAAAAGAGTAATCTGAGGGATCGGAGGATGAATATAATTCCACTGTGAAAAACAAATGTATGAAACGTGAAAAGGAAAGAAGAATTATAGAGGTAGAATCTTCATCAGTTGAGGTTATTGTTACTGAGAATTTCAAAATACTGTTACAAGATGAGCATAAATAAATAATACAAATATCTTATGCTGAGTTTAACAATATATAAATATAATTAACGTTCAAAATAAAATATACTATTTCTATTTTATTTCTTGTTATTATCTATAAATCAAATTGGATTAATATAAAATATATTTTAAGTGATACTTGAGTTTTCAAAATTGAAATTAAATGATTCTTACAATTGATCAATTATGAAAGTGGTGTAAGTTCACTTGCAACCCGTAAATGTACATTATTTTAGGTAAATTCGCCTAAAAGAAATTTGTATAGTCAAATTACATATTGATAAATTGATAGAAACATTATCAGTCTTGTCTTAATTAAACAATATTTTTTAATTGATAGATATGCTAACCTTTAATTTTTTCGAAACAACAGAAAATGGACTTGCACCACTTTCAAAATAAACGATCCAAATAATGCTCAGCGACCATTGTATACCAAATTTTGAGTTTTTTCTCAGATTTTTCCAATGACGAATCCAAGTGTAACAAATGAACAAACGCGAAAAAAATGGAAAAAAGGAGATTTCGTATCGAAATCTTCGAGATGCAACTTTCTGCTTTTTACAGTAATAATTCAACACCCATGATTATTATTCCCATTTTTTTCAGCTTCTTAACCACTTGCGCCATTGTGAAAAAAGTCAAAAACCAAATTGCGAGACGCATTTCTTCTTTTTACATTCTTTGATTATATATTATATACATTTTGTGACTTTCAGTGTTTTTGTGCACGGAGCAATAACATGTTAATATATACAATCGAATTAATTGTGAACTAGATTGTTCGTTAGCTTCAAAAATTTTTTATATTCTTTAAACTGATTGTAATCGATTTGGTCGAGCTCCTATGGTGTCTGCCTGCGGAACCGCCGGACACTTTTTTGTCGCGAGTTCAAGTCCTCATGCTTAAGTTCTTTTGTCATTTTTGAAAATTGTCAACTACATAATAATAATTAGTTGTTATTTTAAAACATGGGAAAGTATTTTTAAAGACCAGAAAAATGTAAATTAATTATAGAACATACTTCTAGAACAAGAAGTAGAACAATAATGGGTGTTGGATTGATAATGTAAAAAGCAAAAAGTTGTTTTTTTTGTTTTTCTTTGCGTTTATTCATTTGTTACACTCAAGTTCTTCAATGGAAATACCTATTCGAAAAAAATCGCAAACATGTATGGTCACGTGTAGAATGTGTCAGAATTTTTCGAATTTTTTCAACTCAATAAATGGGGAAATTTGGGCTAAAACGTGTTTTTTGAATTTTCCCCATAACTACGCTTCCGGTTAAGTTATAGGTTTAAAATTTGGCACTCAGTGGTCGCTAAGCATTGTCGAATGAGACCACCCGCATTGAAATAGTTCCAGGGCACTTTTGACCCCCTTATCCTGCTATACCCTTTCATTTAGATTTATACTCCTCTTTCGTTTCGGTCGAAATATCGATATAATTCTGTAAGTGCAAATTACTTTCAAGTAAACATCAGTTAATAACATTAAATATTGCTCTAAATCAGCGATTCCCAAAGTGGGCGCCACCGCCGCCTGGTGAGTGCTGCAGCACCTTCTAATTTACACCTTTCTTTAATATATTTTACGAAAAAGTTACAAACATTAATAGATATATATTTCCTATTAATTGTTATTAAAATTTAAAAAAAAATTAATTTCCAGGGGGGCGGGGCTAAGTAATATTCTTTCTGGAAAGGGGGCGGTAGGCCAAAACAGTTTGGGAACCACTGCTCTAAATGGAAAGCGTATTTATGTTTTTCACAAATATTTATTCCAAGGCTTCCGTGTTATTTTAAGTATCTCCGTGGCTATTTAAAAAATATTTCACTATCTGTCCGACACATAAATTCAAATTTTACATAGAAGAGTTGATTATTCTGCGTATACAGCATACTGGTGCTTACGCTGTACGAAGGAATTTTAATTTAGAGAAACCGTTTATTTTCACTACACACTGCAATTACGCTAGAGGAAAGACAGCATCTGTTGCTTGATATTGAAGCGAAAGACAACATTCTCTGCCTTCATCTACCTTATTATTTCATATTTCCCGTCTACGAAAATGCTCTTCCTTGATCTTCAAAGTTACACCTTTTGTACACGGCTTATTAGAACATTATTTATAACGTGTCGCAAATATCCCTGATATACTTTTAGCATAAAATAAAAAAACAGTGTTCTATGTCTCAATCAGACATGTTATCTCATATTATCAAAAATCTTCACAAAAAGGATAGATCATATCACAGGTTGAGATGTAATATTTACTGTTTAAATTGTAAATTCGTCAACGTGCGTTCTACGTATACAAGTTTTAAAAGCTTCAAAAGTATAAATCATTTATTCCAAACGGATTTATTTGATAAAATAAATCTTCGTCAGGCAAACAGAGTGTTTTTTTTTCAGAACAAGTTATTCGTAATATAGCTTTGTACGAAAAATCAAAGTTTAGTGTCAACATAAAATTTATGCATTGTCATCGACAAAAAAAAGTGTTTCAAATTTTTCAAAATTACATCGTTGTTAATTGCTGGTTTTTCAAAAAATTATCTCGATGTCCCTGAATTATAAAAGACATTTCAGTGCCTGGAAATAATGCATGTACTATTAAGTGCAATGAGTTGAACCAGAATTTTTTTCGGCATGTAATCAGTGCTTGCGCACGTACCTACCCAATATTAAAACGCGAAAAAGCAGGAGGAAGTGTTTCTCATATACGTTTAAAAATCATAGAGTCTGCGATGAACGCAGCGTTTCTCGCATTTATCCATCACGCTTCACATTAAACATTTCACTCAAACTAGTGGTCCGATTAACGATTTCGTTAGAATAGATGGAAAAAGTATTGGTCTCAAAATTCTTTCCTAATAACCCAGACTATACAAATTTCTCATTTATACCAACAACATTTCCCTACGAATGTTCACAATTCCTGCGAAACCGCAAGCCATCCACTGTCATCGATAAGCTGGTTAATGACAAACGCAGATCATTAAATACCGTCGGTCCATTTACAATCAAACTACATCGGCGTATACGAATTATTAATACATTGTTATCGATAGGCCAATAATTAATTTAGTTTCGTGCATGCGACACCTGACAATAATCCAACGGCACAAAACGGCCGAACGAATCCTGACGGATGACATCGTTACGTATATATCACATCGCGATTCGTTAGGCGTTGTCAAATTAGATATCAAGATAGGCTACGCGTCGTATAAAACGGGTGGGTAATTAACTTCATAAATTCCCACGATTCCTTTTAACTCGCTCTCGAGTCGGCCATTGAGATCGCAAGCGAATCGCAGATACGATATTCTAAAGGGAGATTTGAAATCTCGTTACAGTCCTGCATGAAGTTCAGCGTGTGCGTGTTACCGGTAAATTTTCCACGATTCCACGTATTCTAATGTAATGGTTGTAGTATGTAGCCCACCATTCGTAACGGTGTTCCTGTTCGCGGAGAGAACACCCTCTTCGTCGGAGTAGTTGCACAACGAGCGCGTCCAGGGGGAATAATTTCCCCGGTCAGGGATATAAGTCCTGCCACCCCTCTCTCTCTCTCTCTATCTCTCTCTCTCGATCTCTCTTCTATACCGTATATGAAAAAAGTTAGAGCCAATTATAGTCGGAATATTTCACGAGAGAGGATTTGTGGGGCGGTAAAAGCGTGGGGAATAGAAGGAGGGGTTGAAAGTATCATACTTGGCGATGACTCTACGAAACTATTAGAAGGTCCAACAATAGCGCCATAATTAGCGGTACGTGGTGTACATGCGTAATTGCAGGCCATGTAATTTCACTGTTCTGTTGAGAGAGCACAATCGTGATCGTTTCGCTGTGCTAGTATTTCGTGAATTAATTGGGCCGTTTGTTTCTTTAAAGAGCGCGGTATGTCTTTCGGGGTTTCTTTCATTGTAGAGATCCTTACGACATTCTATATTTGGTGGGATTATTCGAATTGTTAAGGGTAGTCGTGGGCAAGAAGTTATCTCGTTTGCAATTCTTGTTGATGTACAAAATCTGATGGAATGTTTGGTCGAGAGATAATTTCCAAAAGTATTTAACTGTAAAAGATAATAAGGAAATAAAAATTTCATTGTTGATCCGAAGACGTAACATTTTATATAATAACTCGAATGATAACACGAAAATAACATTTTTAGAATGGTGTTATTTTCTTAAAAAAATAAAGAAATGTTGGAATCTAATATTATATCATTTTAGTAATCCTTTGCTTCTTAAATAATAATAACTTCTTTATTAATCATTCGAGTTATGATATAAATTGTTCATCTACGGATTAAGAATTAATGTTTTATGTGCTTAATGCCGTAATTGTACTGATAAGATTCCATAAATAACTTCTCTTAATAATAGCATTGTATCTTTATAATTTCAAATCAAAGACAATAAAAAGACAATAAAAAAATCCATTTATATTCAACAACCATGTTTTAGTTTCACTTGAAACTTCGCAAGCATGCAATATATTATTCTTAAAGCTTTTTGCGTGAACTGTAGTAATTCATGTATCTCGTAATTGTATTAGTATTTGGGCATAAAATTGAATAAAAGGAATAATATGTCTGTCCTTCTTACTGCAAGAGATATTTGCGTATAGTCTCAGCGAATCACTGAAGATGCCGGTGGTAATGGGTATCATTCCTGTAGTGAAAAGTGTGCGAAATCAAGAAAATAAAGTGCCTGTCGGCACAAGATCCTGTGTGCTCAACTCTAAAAAAGCTTTTGAGACATAAACGTTTCAGTAGGGTCCCATTGGGATGTGCCCGCAGACTCTATACATGTAGGGGACGTTTTAAAATGAATATCGTTGTCATCATTCTCCCTTAGGAATTTTTGTCCCACGGCTACTCGACTCCACGATTTTACGAGCACGCGTGTGAATAGATGCTGACGTATCGAAGGATTCCATTCGAAAAAGGGGACAACAAACAATCTCTCCACGGTACATTGCCTCGGATCTTTCGAGTGGCGTCTATTCTTTGCGATAATTCGTTATCTTTACGACTCGAAGTTGGCGAAGATCTTGGTCACCCCGTAAAACTCGATTATCAATCGTAAATCTGTAGTAATTAAAGGACACACTGTTCGTAAAATTCAGTGATAAATGAAAACGATAAATTTAAGTGCGATATACAAATCTATCTACTTAAATCATTTTCGATGTCGGTTTCTAGAGGGTGTATCACTGAGAGCATAACTTGAGTAGATAAGGTGCGCGCTCCCTCCGTCTTTAGGAGTATGAGATTTTAAAGGCGATACTGAGGGGGATACTGTGCCATTTGTATCGTGTCTTATAGCATAATTGACAAATTTACTATGCGGAAGACAAATATTTTCTCATGTACGTTCGTACTGGCAATCGTTCAAGCCATATTTCAAGCAAGTAATGAAGTAAGTAATGCGGATGGACTGTAATATTATATAGTTGATATTCTCCAACGAATACTGTTGTGGGCAGGATAAAACTCTTTGTATGTAATGAAAGTATTAAAAGGTCACATTTTTTAAGAGCATTCTAGCGTCGTAAGTAACAAATATTTGAAAATGGTACAAGTCCCCGTCTTGTTATATTGAGACACTTGAGTGTTCGTGCAAAAATTTTTATGCTAAATCAAGTAGAAGTTGAACCTTTTTGTATGAAGTCTTGATGATACGTCATTTTATCTACTTTGCTAATTGAAATGGTAAAAGAACACAGCTATGATTAACTAAAAATAGCTTAAATACAATTTTCTCGGAAATGGACTTATATCACTTTCAAAAACATCGGCTCATTTGTCGTTATAAATGTATAAGTAGCATCAGTTTTGAAAAGTTAGCAACCAATATCCTACAATTATATCAGCATTTGTAATGTTGTAATGATAATTTTTGGGAATATATTAATTTTTTCTTCGCAAACTACAAGTACCAATTAATATCGATAACTCCTCATATGTGAAGATAACTCTATATACCAAAGTTTCGCCGATCGCGAATTTCTAAGTGAATTCTCTTTAACTCCTTAAACTTCGTACTTTGAGTGCCAACTTGATTGGCTTCAATATTATTAACACTTCACGTCATCTCGCCTGCACGCATCGTCATATTACGAAGGAAAGTATTCGACTAGTGACAATGGAAAGTAATAAATATGCGAAAGTGATGCCAACTATTTCAGAAATTATTTGATACAGCCAATATCAATTTTAACCCCTTGCCATACAATGAGGTCTAACACGCACAACGCGGGAAGTGGAATAAGAAATACTTATGTTTTCCAATACTGTTAAATAAAAAATATTGATCGGTGAAGAGACATTAAAATTATGCTATTAATATTGTGTTAAGTTATGCGGTATATCAGAAATCAACAATAAATCATTATTCCAATAATTAATTCTGAGTTATTGCACATTTGGTCACGAAAGAAATCGTAGGACAAGGGGTTAATAACATAAGTAAGATTTAATCCAACAAATGCATTTACGTTCCATTTAGTAATAATGATATTTAAACTTTCACAAACGCAGAAATTGAAATATCAGAAAAAAGATATCGGAAATAAGTAGTGTACGGACAAAAATAAATGTACAGGTAGGCTCACCAGTTTCTTTCCACATTGTTTTTGCAAATGAATGCACGAAAATGTCGTTAAGTGGATTCTGATAAGACTAAAATGAATTGTAACAATGCCAAGACTGTTATATTACGTTTTGATAATAATATCTTTTAACAGGTTCGCGGATGTGAATGCTATAGCGTTTATTTTTATTGTAATGTAGAATGACATGAATGCTATAGTATTCATATCATGCCAAATTATAAAGCTAATTATTATTCGTTAAATTTATATAACTTTAACTTTGGTAATTATTATGCATTTTAAAATAATGGCCAACTTAGTCATTGAGTATATTCATATTATTTTATTTATTCTCTATGTAGTTAGAAGTGTAAATTAAAAGTATAACATTCGAATATCGCTTTTTGCAGCTCGCTAATTTTGACTTCCCGCGAACATGTTAAATGAGGGACTTGATTGCTCTGAGACGTTTGTTTTTTTTTCAGCACATTTCACATGATTTCTCGTCGAGTTTCAATGCTGCTTCTTGAAATTTCAGTATGTATCATTCCTTTTAAGTATTGTATAATTCGTCGTTCACTTTCAACTTATGCTTTTAAATAACCTAAGGAAGGAATTTAACTATAACTAAATAACTCAAAGTAAGAGACAACAACTTTTATCAATACGATTTGTGAAATGTTCCATTTTATCTCTGACAGTTTTATATCTTCATTTCAAGATAAGTTATTAAAAAGTCTATTGATTATTGGCGCTTCTGACCGCAGTGTTACCTCCAGGTAGTGATTTTGTCTACCTTTTCGACGATGCTTGGTTCGAACATAGTTTTAGAATGTAAAAAAATTGCTGAAGCACGTATAAGAAAAGCGTAGTCCAGGCAAAACTTTGTTGATACGCCAGATACAACTTTTATTGCACTTGTAGAGAGAAAAAGGCAAATGTATGTAGATATAATACCAGGGGTAACTTGTATTGTGTTTGTGAGTGCAAAAATAATAAAAAAGAGTCTTCGGTTATGCTACCGAAACTACAGTATTTATAAACACCTTTATCTTATTATTATTATCCGTTATCACCTTATTCTATTAAAGTTTTTTTGGTTTAACAGCTGGAACGACATTTAAGAGTCAACTCATTCTACATACTATAAATAATAATACATAGAGAAATCATTAAACCCTAAACTTACGAAGAAATTTATAAACCACTCCAAATTTGAACAAGCAGATTATAAATATACAGAATTACATCAACAAATATTTATAGTTACCAAGTAGATTATAAAAAGATTTGCATGAAATGTATATAAATACAAACGCCACAAAAGAATCGAGGACCAACGAAAATATTGAATAAAAATAAACCGAGACAAACGACATTAATTCTTGCACGGTAAAAATATTAACAGTTGAAACAGATGGTTATAACACGAGGATTTTTTATTGGACTAGGTTGAAATAACTGAAAAGTACGATTCAATTACGCTTTGTAAACTATTTCTATGCACGTACATGCACAAAGGGAACGTTTGAACTTGCCATCGTGATAAGTGTACTCCGCCAACCTGTAACGTTCCCTCGAGGTCGTCCGGAGGCGACGAGCTCTGAACTCGGGGATTCGACTTAGAAGGGTAAACCGAGCGCGACGAATATACACGGGGTCGGTGCCGGCAGGAACGCTCCACTACGTAATTCTTCGTCTACGGCTGTGAGCTTTGCATCTATACTACTCCGTCGAATCGTCGTGAAGCAGAAAACAGGGATTGCAAACGCGTGGAAGAAAGAGAAAAAATGGGGAAAAAACGGAAAGGAGAAGAGACGTCAAACGAGCGATAGAGAGGGATGGCAAAGTAGAACGTGTAGAAGGGTGGTGTTCGTTCGAACGCAGGGGTGAGATTTAGGAGCGGAAAGACCACTGGCATTAATCCAGAATAGGTAAGAGCTAGAATGTAGTTGGTTGGTGACGGAGAAAGAGAGAAGGAGAGACGAATGGAGGAAGAGATGGATAAAGGAAAGAATTGTAAGAGGCGAGAGGGTGGACGAACATAGAGGGATGGGGAAAAGGAAGGATAATGCGTCCACGATAAAACTAAGCCGGCTAACACCACGGATAAAAAGACCCCGGTGGACGCTTGGCAGTGTTACCAAATTGCTCGAATATTTTGTGCCCCTCTTCCTTGTGCGAACGGAGGATAAAGATAAAGCGAGAACATAGAGATGGTGAGAGAGAGAAAGTGAGAGAGAAAGAGAGCGAGAGCGCGAGAGAGGAAAGTGGAGGACCCGCTTGACCGCAACTTGGATTCCCTGATAAACTTCTGGTTTAAGGCATACCTTCTCCTCTCCTCTCCGTTCTCCCAAGGGATGTACGTGGGATTTGGTGGGAATCGGATTCGACCAACACGGATTCACGATTTTCCTTGATTGTTTAATGCGGCTAAGGTTC
The DNA here is from genome assembly GCA_910591515.1 of Cerceris rybyensis. Taxonomy (NCBI): domain Eukaryota; kingdom Metazoa; phylum Arthropoda; class Insecta; order Hymenoptera; family Crabronidae; genus Cerceris; species Cerceris rybyensis. Next base: position 24,001,066 of record OU342790.1, read on the forward strand.
ACACATATAATTCTTTCGGTCGATGAAAACCGGAACACAATGTACGAATGGTATGTTGTTAAGGAGGGATTTTTCGTGATACTACAAGTGCCATTCTTTTTCATTGTCTTTGTACACTTTATCAGCTTATATATAATTTGAAACTCAAAAGGTAGACGCCTGAGGATGTTAAAACTCACAACTTTTATCCGGCTAACGTCACCCAACTTTTCCCGTAACTCTGCGAATTCAAGCGCCGAGTGAAGTCGGAAACAGCGAGTTCTCGTTTCTTCCGCTTGATTAAAAATTTGCAGTCCATGGAGTAAACTTTCCATCCCGTTTTAACGATTAATAGTACACGTAAATTCTCATTGCCATTGCCGTCCTTCCGTCTTCCGTCAAACACCGCCACCTCCCGCTAAAAAACCAATCCGCCAGAGAACTTTTCGGTATTAAAAAACTATAACGACTCGTGAGATTGAACTGTCTCGATTTGATTGTCCGATGGGATCAGCGGAAACGGTCGCGAAACTGTACGCTCTGACGCGAAATGGCTCGTCCAAAGGATCTAAGCGATCGCTGGAAATTGAGTAGGAATTGCCTCGAACGTTCCTCCGTTGTAGGAGATACCTGCGCTGGGTTGAAATTGCCTGAGATCGAGTCCTTCTGGTCATTGGGCAGGCGCATTTATCTGTATCCAGATCGTCCTCGAAACTAGTCCAGATGTGGTACTTGATTGGCGCAAGAAGCTACTATTTGCTCAATATTCTCTCTTCATCTCTTCCTCCCTCTCAGCATCCTCCCTCACTCTCACTCTCTCTTTCTCTCTCTGCATCTATCTACTATCTTTATCTCCGTCCCCCTTTTTGACTCTTCATCGTCTTCCTCTCGCTCTAGATGGTTGTAATTAGTCTCCTCCGGTATGGTAGTAAGGTACATGGGGTTGGCACCACCGGATGTACACTCAGGATGTTATAAAGTCGTTGTCGGCGTACGGGTTAAGGGTTAATTACACGCCGCCGCGTGTAACGCGCCTTGGGCCACGTTAAACTTTGGACACCATTGATTTGTGGCGTTACCAACCCACCCTATGAGAAATATATATACACCCACGTACGTTTCGATGTAGAGAAGAGAGTAGTTATCTACGTGTGTCGGACCACTTCGTAGATAGGGACTCGAGATCGTATTGGTGATCTAGGAAATTCCTTGTTCGCTAGTAACCCAACGAAACTCGAAAACGGATTTGTCCTTACGACCTGCGGCTGGCAGTCCCGTTGCAAACTTTACCACGCTGTGCCGCGTACGTAGCTCGAAACACTTGCCCCGCAAGTATCTTGGAGTGAGTTTATTCTACGCCTCGAGGCTAGTCTTGCATATAGTATGAGCAAAGTGATCATACATGTGAGAATATACCGTGCATCGATATCGTGATCTTTTAACGTGTCAACTTGTTAATAAATTATATACACTTTGGATCACTACATTCAGCGATTTGCTATCTACTGAATGTTTTCTTAACCTCTTGCGCTATCAATTAATTAGCAGAAATATGTGCCCATCCCACCCAAAGAAATTCCAAATAAACTTTTACTTGAAATAATTTCTGTTAAAGCTTCAAAATATATACATATATATATATATAACAAAAATTTCATTTCATTTTTGTATATGTAAAAGATAAACGGTTGGTTTCCGTTATTATAATTTTTCAAAAATCTTCTTGCATTTTGTCCTATAACTTCAAGTGTTGATTTCTCTATATCGAGAATTCTCGAGAAATGTCATACTTTATTATTGTTTGGTTCATTTTTCCACACCCAGTCAGTTCCATCTTCTTCATCTAACATTCTACATTTTTTTCGAAATGGAAAAACAATCTTGCTAGACTCGCTACCAGCCTCCTCGTACGCTCTTATGATGGCTCGCCGTTTTTTGAAAATAGTCGAATGATATTACTAACTTCACTCTCACTTTCCATTTTAGGAATCAGAATAAAGATAATGCTTACTAAAAATAACAATAAAGCTATTACTATACTGACTAGGTTTTAATTTAATATATCGCTATAAAACTAAATAAAAACTTCATACAAGTTCATTGAAAAATGCGGTTCTGTGTAATTGCACTAATTTTACGATTGAATATCGCTGTTCTACTCTTGTCCTAATCTAACAGTAAAGAGATATTACCAATGTGAAAAGCAATAAAATGTGTTAAGCAAGGAGTACAGTAGCGCAGAAAATTCAGAAGACGTACGCTGTACGTCAGTCTCAGTATAGAAAAAAATTGCCAATGACGTATATTGCACGTCGAAATAGCGTAAGAGGTTAACGAGATGATAGATTAACCCCTTGCACTATTTTCACAAGTCTGACTCGTGATGAAAATTTTAGGCCAAACTTGAATATCACGAGACTGACTCGTGGTCTTACTTTTCGGCCAAGTATTAATATTTTGAATAAGATCGTGTGTTTCCATTCAGGATTATTAATTTTAGACTTTGATTCAAATTCATTTGAGTTTCACAAAAGCTCCATTGCGCGCAGTAAATACTGGCGCGATAATCTTTGTCAGTCTCAACATATCGTATATCGGGCATCCAATTTAGGCATCGATTCTTGCGAGTTTTCCGGTAGTGCAAGGGGTTAATTTGGATATTTTAATTTTTGGACAGTACGAGGTTTACGATTGTCAATGAAATAGCGTCTGCGACGTATGTATTTTTATACAGTTAGTCGGGGAATGTATAGTGTTCTTTATTTATGGATCAATATTCGAAAATGATTTAAAGTTTGACTATCGAATTTAGAAAGGAAGTTCGAGTTTAATCGAAAGTAGAGTTTAGAACAGCGCTTTATATGTGTGTGATATTGAATAGAAACTTTTACCATTTAAATTGTTCTTCAGCTTATATGATGATTTAACAGTACACGAATACGCCCGATGTTAATACGAAATACAGTTGATTTGTCTAGTTAATACATTTTATTAATTCTCTTCTAATCGTATTTTTTGTACCAAGGAAAGAATTAATAGTAATTATCTGTGCACGTATTGTAAACTTCTCTTCACATTTTCTTCTACTCAAAGAATATTAACCACATTTAATCAATAGTTCGTGTAAACAATAGAAGCTTTGAACTCCTGGTACTACCTAAATTCTATATAAATAAAATTCCCAATTGGAACTTTCTATTTACCTAATTTTACAACCGGTAGCATTAAAACATGTAGGAGTTTGCAAGGAAAGCAAAGAAGTGTTATCTTTAGAAAATCTTACGTCATATCTCAAGAAAATCCTTTATCCGTTAGAACCAACCTCGAGACCGTATTTGCTTTCTTTCTCGACTTGCGTTTGGCAACCCCGAGTCTGGCAAACTTCATTTTCGTACTCGTGCAGCGCACTCAGTCATACTTATCGAACTATATCTTCACGGTCCCGTGTCCTTCCTCTCCTTACCTTTTTCTCTTTTTTTTCTATTATATATTTCTCTCTTTCTCTTTCCCTCTCTGCTTGGCCCTCTCCTTTTTTCTTACATTTGCAAAATACATGTAAACACACATGATACCCTTGCTTTCACACGTTTCCACGTTCCCAACTGTTTCACGCGAGAAAACCGTTGCCTTGTCTTGAATGCTGCCAGTGGAGTTCGTATTAACGTTATCGTTTTCAGAAAAGAAATTTCGGTACATAAGTGCATTCGTGTAAAACGCGCTCCACGTGTGCAGCTTGTGTCTTTAGACCTTGGCTTCTTCGCCATTGGAACGTTCCGCTATGACCGCCCGTACTTTTTCCAATTTCCGGAATAACGAATGTCTCTCTCTCTCTCTCTCTCATTCTGTCTCGTTCATTTTCCTTCTCCGTCTCTCCTTATCCCGTTTTGCTGCCTTAATCTCTCGGTCTCTTTCTTTCTCATTCCTTTTTCTTTACGTTCTTGTATAAGAAAAAAGCGGCAACAAGAGAGAAAAAGGGAAGAGAAAAGGACGTAAAGAGTTTTAATCAACGAAACTGACGTTACCACGCGTACATTGTAAAAAGAAGGTTAGTTATATCGAATCGAATGAATCGCGCAACCCGTCGAGAAGAGAAATTTATTTATCTAATATTGTTGGAAGGTAATTTAACAAGTTACATTCGTATATATTCCGGGAAAAAATGGAATTATGTATATCATAATCTTTTGAGGTTGGAATTATCCTTCCTTCTGTCAGTATTTAGATAATAGAAGCATTTTACTAACTTCATCTGCTGGTCTAGATTAATTTTTCTTGAGTAATGGCAGTTGTTAAAATATTGGGTGATGTTCCGGTTAAATAAAATACTTGCCAGAATTCAACAGCGATATTAATTCAAAACAAAATAATATATCAAAGAAATGGATGTTAACTGTAGCTCGATGTAAGGATGCAAAGGATTAATTTTCTGTACACACCTAGCACTAAATAGAAATACGGAATTTTCTTGCCATTTACATTGATCTATACAACGCCTCTCGCGTACACTGTTCGCTTAAATAATTTTAATTAAAGAAGTTACAGGATTTGTGAAACTACATAATATGGCATAAGTGAAGGTACAGAGAACATAAAGCTGTGGGCGAAAATTTCATATTCAAAATCGTATTTTCACAAATTGTAAGTGAGAAACTTGCTGACACTGAAAGGCTGACAATGTTATTTCGTAGCATTAACTATTCGCTGTTTCGATGTCCACGAAATACAAAGAAAAAAATTCTCAGCAAGGGTAAGTTATGAGACAAGTACGCCTTACTACTTTTATACTCAAAACATGACAATCTAACAAAAATAATATAATATGAAGATTCTACATTCCATTAACAAAGAGGTGACCGCTATGTGTCTTTTAAGGTTCCACTTACAAGAATAAAATTTATACCACATTATGTAGCTAGTTAATCTTTTGCAGTCCTATGTCTATTCATTTTATTTTCGAAATTTAATATCGACTTTCCGATTTGATAGTGATTTTGTAATAGCATCACAATATCCATAACTAACTATAGTAATTACTATAGTTATATCAATTGATATCATTAAAAAAATGAGAAAACAACGATAGAAAATATTGTAAAATTAATTTTATTTAATTCACTACAAAAATGGTAAGATAATTCAGAATTCAAAGGATTAAACCCTACAACTTCTAAACACAATATTTTCTTGTATTGTTTCAAACAACCAGGACAGAGTGCATGAGACAAACTGCATTTAAATTCTAGCTACTATCGATATGACATTTAAGATATATTATAAGAAGATGAGATTTGGGAGCACCATCATATAGAAAAAATACAGGAGAAAATGGAATTGTCCTTCCATTGCACGCAATCCCTCCTAGCAAAGTCTGATTTGAAGTCCAATAATTAATGTTGCACAATGAACTCCCTCACGCGATCGGCTCAGCCAATAATTGCAATATCGACTGTTAGGTTTGAACAGGAATGTTACTGCTATGGTACAGTAACGCATCGGAATAAAGCCAGCGAGTCCTCTTTGCTTTGTCATGCTTTAACTTATATAATAGATAGAACGCCAACATCTCATTTTCATATAACATAGTTTTAGGTAGCTTCTAAAGCACCACAGCTATAATATACGCATCACGTAGCAAAAACATCACACAGGTGACGGAAATTTGATATTTTATTCTCTCTGCTAAAATTCTCTAATATTTTATAATTCTACTATGACATGCGATTAAATCTTGTTGTGTAACTATATTGTTATATGAGCACATACATGTGATTTAGAAGTACCTATACCTAAAAAATATTTTTGAGGATACTCCTCTGCATTTAGTATTATTAATAACTAACAAGATGGATAGAAACAAATATAGATTGATTAGAGCAGATTTATTTGATAGATTTAATGTTAGAAACTAGGAAGAAGCGACATAAACGTTATGTTTCACGACCGATAGAAAATCGTTCTTCGAATATGAAAATGTATTCTGCAAAAGAAATAAAAAATGAATACGATGCTATCAACTTTGACTAACGATGTAAAATTATGCATTCTCCGTTATTTTAAAATACTCCTTATCATTCTGAATTTTTAATAAATTTGTCATCATATTTTTATAAATATAATGTTAAAAGTAGAATAGCCCACGTGTAGAATTTATATTTGAAGAAATTTAGATTTAAATAATCGAACATTTTGATTTCTCAATAATGAACTGCACAGTCTTGAAATATAACACAGGCACAGAGTATTCAGCGCATAAACACAGTTTGCTCCTCGCTAAAAGTGTTTATCAATGAAATTCTAATTTTGTTCTACTGGAAGGTAATTAACAAAACATCGATATTACATTCGATTACGTACGCTACTCTAAATATACGTTTGTAACAGCAATTTTATTACCTATTACGCATCGTCGTTGTAAGCGTGATCATTTAGCACAAGAAATTGCAACTCTACGCGGAAAACAATCCTATCGAAATTCAGTCTATTTACTTAAAACAGAGGAAAGGAAATGAATGGCACGCGATAGCAAACAGATAGGAGAAGTAGAACCGATCGGTTATTCGAGTAGAAAAGAAGTCAAAGAAGCGGATTTGCATGCAATGCAGCATCGATGAGACTGAGAGGAAGAAATACAGAGGAACATATTCCTATGAGTTACCGGAGAACCGAACAAGAGTCGCGAGTGGATAGAAAGAAGCGAACAATAAAAGACAAAGCATTTGAGTTAACAAAAAACAGAGGCGTGCGCTTATCTCTTCAGAAAAAAGGATCGGTAAAACTTTGGAGCTACAATGGCAGCCACTTCATCGATAAAATGGCGCTCTTTTAACATTCAAAATTCACTCTGGAGATTTCTTTTCGAGGGCAGAAAAAGCCTCTACCTTTAACGGACGGACGAGATCAGTTCGAGTGATCGTTCGTTTTACAAAGATTCGTTGAACGGCTATGATGCAGAAGGTGCATAGAATAGGTGACCAGAGAGAAACAAAAGAAACCGAAGGAACAGATTTGTATATATTATTGGGGGAGGGGATTGTAGGTACGGGTGGCTAAGAGAAATGTAGAGGCAGACAAGGAGCGACAGGGTGAAAGGCCACGACTAGGGGATAGAAAACAAGTGGGTGCGCGATAGTGCAATCTTCCGGTGGTGTCGCGTTTTCCGGCTGGGCGATTCCGCGCTGAGCTCGGCTCTCCGCTTCCACCGATCTTCAATTCCCTCACCCTCCACTTCCATCCTGTTTCTCCCTGTCTCTCGCTGTCTTTCTCTCTCACTCTCTAACTTCGCCTATCCCTCTTCTCCATTTTCTCGTTTCCCTTCTGGTTACGTGGCAGAGTACTCTGTTCCTCTTGCTTTCACCCCTTCCAAAACCTCGGTCCAGCAGCGCATAGCACACCCTAGGAAAGCCTCGTCAGCGGGTGTGTGCTGCCTTTAACGGGTTTCTACCGCAAATCTATAGAACCGCGGCAGATCTCACCCCTCGGTTGGACATCCATTCTCTGTCTCTCTCTCTCTCTTTTTCTCTTTCTCTCCTACTCTTCCTTTCTTCATCTCTCCTTATTTCTTTCTATCTTCCTTCCACGACATTTCCGTCATCGCTTTTCGTTCGTCGTCTCTTTTTCCCTTCCGCCTTTCCGAGATCTGCACGGATTTCGAGAGACGAAGCGGGATGAAGTTATTGTGAGTGCGACATGACTCAAAAACGAAATACCTTCCGGCAATTCGTCGTCGATTCCATCCTTACGACGACCTTATTCCCCAACGATTTCATCCTACCTCGTGAACGCCGAAACAGTACCACCCCCTCGGTTTGCTACGACGGTGAACTCTGACTTGCTTTATCTCATACCAAAGTCTTTGTCTCGTTGAAGTAGAACGGGAAGGATGAACATTGAAAACGTCGCGATATGAGGGAACTCTATCACTCTCTCTAAGATCATGGAAGAGTGGTGGACATTTTATTCTATAAATCTTAATTTTGTGCGATGCATCGTAGGAAAGGTCTTGTTTTCTACTTCGTGCAATACGGAAAATGCGAGTGCAACGTGGAAAGAGGGTGGATCTCTAAGTTTGCTGTTGCGAAACTAAAATTTGATGAAGATAAGTACTGCAGGATATTAATAACAATATATATTTAACGCTAGATTTACCAGCGTGAAATCTACTATATTTAAATATGTTAAATATGTACCTCAATGCAAGGAAAATTAAGATGCGGAAGAGATGATAGATTCGGTAATTTATGTTTTATACGATGGACGAAGAATATTTATTCTACGGCTCTCTCATAAACCCGTAGAATTTTTGGAAAAAATTGTGCACCAGTCATTTTGACTGGTTTGGTAAATCTAGTGTTAAAAAATAATATGTACAAGTGGAAACTTAAATTTATGGTAAAATATGGGGAAGGCACACTCTCTAATACATACACACACACATTAAATATAACAAATAATAGAATACAATATAAAATCCGTCTAGTCGTCTATGCGTCTATAGTCTACTGTTCGTCTATCGTCTATAATTCGTCTATCGTCTATCGTCTATCGTCTACTCTATACGTCGTTTATTCGTCTATCGTCTACAGTTCGTCTAATCTATAACTCGTCTATCGTTGATCTCGTCTACTCTCGAACTGTTCGCTCGTCCTCGTGCAGTCCACGTTTCGTCGTCGATCGTCTTTTCGTCAGTCAACTGTCTTATGGCGGATCCCTCCAAACGCGCGGGATTTATAAAATCCCCACAGTACAAAATATGAATGTTGATTCTATTGTGCTGTTTACCATTTTATGCATTATACATTTATTACGCCCTTAATAATTCCGTAGTTATAAATTAACTCTAGATGTTTTTAAATTACAACTGGTTATAATTTACTGATATATTTTTAACGATAATTTCAAAAAGTAACGATCAAACTAAATATCTTTTTGCTAAAAATATCCCGATATAATTGTAGAACTGCAATAATTATAATTATATAAAGTAAAAACTTGTTACTGATGAAAGGACTCAAGATTTCTTATTCAATGTCTTCCTAACTTCTGGAGCATCGACTTAATTGATAAAAATATATTTTTCTATAAGAAACCTTCCTAATGTTAACAAAGAATGTCCCAAACACTTTTAACCTAGTACCCTTAAAAGATATATATATATATGCGGAAATCTGTGATAAGGTTGAATCTCCAACTTGATATTACGCGAAGAAAATTGTCCAGTAATAAAGTGAAATTACTCGTAACCTATTAGGTTTAAGGTTAATAATGGTCAATACTTTTTTGCTTACAATTCGATACTCTACCATATTTTGGAATAAAAATATAGTATTCCATTTAAAAAAAACAAAGTTGTCCTTTAAATCTCCGAAACGCCTCCACCTATAAAAAATATTAACACACTACATAGTGTACCCTTTGAAACCATGTAACTTTTGTATATAACATTCATTCGTGCAACGCATACTTTAAAAGTTATTCGAGATGCGCAAGTTACGTGAACCACCCTGTATATTGAAACTCAAGAGAAACAACACTCAAAACTATTGTGAAAATAAAAAATAAGACATGAGCACGAATTATTTTAGCAACAAATTCAAAGTAGTAACAGAAACGTCCATTGCTACGTTATTTTTTGAAATTTCCTAACGCGCTCTATCCTAACGTAGCTCCTGGAGCCACCACACCTCCGGAACAGTTTTCGCTGGAATTCCGCCTGCAAACGTTAAAACCCGCGAACTATCGAGGTTCCCGGATGCTTGTATTATTCAAAAAGAAAAACCGCCTCGATTCTCGTTCTTTCAACGAACGACCACGCGCTCGCCGGGAACACTTGAAATTTCCCGACTTAGACACGCGGTCTAAATAATTCACAATGACATCTCGCCAGCAAGAACATTACCGCACTCTTTTCATCCACGAATTGTTTACGTTACGCTGCCGAGTAAAAGGTACAATGCTACGGGGCGTGAAGTAATACACACAGTATAGCAATACAGGTCGCAGGGTAGCAGTTTTGTTCGCGTTATTATATCCAAACGAGCGTGGAACAAGAAACGCACTTGGTAAGAGAAAAATGGGAGCTGCTGGAGAACACTGGCGGTGATTTGTTGTTTTTTTTTTTGGAGCTGTGCACGTTTCTCCCTCGGAACTGACGGTCGAAAAAGGGTCGACGAGGGCAGCAGTAGTAGTGGTGGTGGTTGTTGTTCTATGGCGAGAGTGAAAAACGTACAGCTAACACTCGAAACTCATCGTTTTGATAAGCAACGTCGCGAGAACATTCACTCGCTTCACTGCCGAGCGTCCCGTCGACGTTACATAGCAAAATGCACATTATCTGCATAATAATTTGGAGCCCGCTTCCACGAGACCGTGAGATCAGCTACAAATCCTCTCTCGTAGAGATGCATGGCTGACGAAGCACGGCCTGCTAGATCGGGATTATCAGTTCCGTTAAATTACGGCAAATTGAAATCAAAGTTCAGCGCAACCGATTCAGGTGGACGATCATTCCCTATTATATTTATATACACACCTGAATTGCGTTTGTGCGTCCATCGAAACGGATCGAAGAGCGTATCGCGTGGATTCCTATGCCGATACACCGAGATCAATATTCGGATGATATCCGAATATCGCCGGGACGTCATATCAAAACGAAATTGCGAGGTAGGCGTTAGCGAGTTCGGATTTTACGTTACAATGGATTGATAATGAAAGCAACGACCGTTCGCGGCTTCCCGGTACAATTCGGGATTACCTATGTAATCAAGACCAAAAGGTAAAAAGTAAGCTGAGTGAAAGAATGTAATTATATCGTAACGAGAATATTTTTTACATTTTAAACGATTATTGCTAACGTTTATCACACCTACTGCAGCGCAATTATATTCGAATAATCACTCAACAGGATGTACGAGGTTTCTCTGTATACAGTTCCGTTTTTCAATTAATTGAGTTCGTTTCCAGAAGCATCGTGTGCGTACAGTACTTTCGTCGATTTGCATGTAAAAAAAAGACTTTTAATTACATGGAACACAAGGACTGCAAATCGGTATTCGTAAAGCAGCACCTAATATTTTCGACTCGAACATCGAAGTTAATTCTGGTCTGACGAAATTCGGTGGAAAAATGTTTGGAAGCGGTTTACGCTTTAAATGAAGGCGCGCTAATGATGATCGTTAGGCGCGAAGGAAAACTCTTTGTCGCGTCATTTGCACGAACGTACAAACGCTTACCGCTTTACCTTCATTATTATTCTGCGCGCCTATCGTGTAAAGTACGCGCCGTCATTCCACCCTCATCTTATTCCGCTTATTTACCTCTAAACTGACAACGGGACTACCACTAATCCGGACACACTTCGCAAAATTACCTTCCCTGAGTTCGTCTTTCCCCTCCTTCCTGCGAATATCTACGAGCAATGATTTTGATTAAGCATCTCCCTACGTCTCTCTTACTATAGGACATTAAATCACCGCGGGAAAGAAAAAGAAGAAAGCCCGAGGAGTTTCGTCTGTCCCCATGGAAGTTCTCCTCGGTAGGAGAATAATGATACGGCGTTCGACCTGTGAGAAAAAGTTGGCGAACTTCGTTAGAACCTCCGCCGCGGAATGTGCTTTATTATCACGTGTGTTTTACAAACGGCAGTAGTATGAGACAGGCCTTAAATCGAAGCGTGCACCTGACAGCCACGCATAATTCTTCGCAAGATTTTTTTTTAATGATATTCCCGACTATTTGTCCTGAAACTGGTGCAGATAATGTATTCTTTTCTTCGTCGGCGGATGTCGTTAGTTTGTTAAAAAATAATGGCTCGAAAATTGAAAAAAATTATGGCTATTAAGCTCTCGAAAGACGTGGCAAGAGTTAAAAGAAATTTGCATCGAAGTGGAAATGAAAATCATGCACTTCGATGCATATAGTTGTGATATATATATTTTTGTTATCTGTAGATGCGTATACTATGGAAGAGTTTCTTCATATTTCCGTTGCATTGCGGAGTAACGGTTGAATGCAATGATAGGGAAATCGATTTGTAAGGAACAAACAACGAATTATGAATTATATTTGTTTACGTTTCGTTTTTGAGTAAATACGCTTTTATTATTGAATGTTTTGAATTAATAAAAAATATTGATAAGTATCTACCATTTAAATGAAGATTTTCTCAAAAACGAAGCTCTAGTTAAACAAATTCTCAGGTAACTGTATAAACTAGCAGAAGAATGCTGTTTTAGTTTTTCTCACGACAAATCACAGACGACCTCGTATGTTTCAAATAAGAAAGAAAATCTAATCCTCTGGTCCAAGAATTCCGCCGCAACTTTCTCCATAAACTACAACTAGATCCGCGACGAAGCCAGTTGAAAATACCGAGACGTATATCGGAGAAATAACTGAAATCGCAGGAAGAATCTCGGAGACGATCTTCGATCGTATATGGTCCATCCTGTAGCTTGAATATTTATGGGCATTCCGGTGTTTCCTCCCTCCATCCCTCCAGAGCCTGGTAGCGCAATAATGAAATCCGTTTGATGCTGCTTCTTCTTACGGTGCACAAAATCGTCGAAACAGACGTGAGGAGAAGGTTCCTTTGTGAAACCGCGACTGACCCGTTGGTCCGTGTGTACCCGTAGAAAGTAGAAAAGAGCATGTATGTCTCGTTCGTTCCGTTCGCCTTCCACCCCGAATCTCACTGCCAGTGGCACTGTTAAACCCCTCCCAATTTTCTCATCCTGCTCTTTTTCGTTTCGTTGTTGGTATCTCTCTTCTCGTTGCACTTGGTTCGCCACGAAAGAGAAAGAGAAAAACAAGAAAGGCAGTCGGCGGAAATATTTCGACGAATCCCCGGGCGCATACGAGACGTTCTTTTCGCGAGAATTCCACTCCGGGAGTCGTGTACTTTGTGGAGACTCGCTGCTGGAAGAGACGGAGGAAACGCTTATACGAGACAGTGCACGATGGCGTAGCACGTTGTCGACTATGTCTACGCCATAATATGCGAGGGACGCATGAGAACCGTCTTTGCACGACTCTCTTGACAGTCGCTACGCTGCTTGGAATGTTCCCCTAGCATGTGGAAAAGAATTCGTCCGATATGGGATGCTTGTGTCAGGATGTTTCGTAATTTCGTAGATGCCGACTACCCACTATGAATTCGTAGAGGGCAGAATATTGACGAGATTGTTTGATAGGATACTATGGAGTGTATAAGTCGGCTATTCGATATAGAGCATAGGTAAAACGAAGATTGAGGGCATGGGGAGGTTGGTTTGCTTCGTAATTACGTAGTTACTAAGTACTGCTTACTACAAGAGGATTCTCCAACTGCTAACTCCTACCTTGCTGCGGCATTGAAACATCATCGGTTCGGAGAAGTGTCGTGTAATTCGAGGATTCCGTCTCGTACTTTCGTAATAGGGAAGGGCTTTAATTTCTTAATGCAGTCCTCGAGCATTTGAGCGCGCATTTAAGTGGAAGAGGTCAAGGCGTAGACAATTCCGATAACGGAGATTGAAAAGTTTAATACAAGAGACTCGGCGCTATTAAATATTCTGTTAAAAAATGACGACGTTTACAAAGATGGGTTGAAGAGAAGATTGTAGTTTTATTCTCGATGCGTGTATTTCCAAGACGATATTAAATGTTAGTTGGATCTGTCAGAAGAATTTCCGATCGATAACGATTCTGATAATTGAAATAATTGTTATGTCAAAACGACGTTATTCGACGTTTCTTGGTATATAAATTAAAATCCCGCCAATTCGAGAGAACAAACGTTCTATGGAAATCTGGGTCATCCGAGTACGGCGGCCTGAAATTTTTATGATCAGACAAAAAGACATTTAGCAATATGGAAGCAGTACGACAGTATGACTTCTTCCAATATTTTTTCAATCATTAATTCGGCACACATTCTCATTTCTGTTTTATTAAAAGCTTTTATCGTCATTTTAATCTGTCGTATTTAACATGCCACGAGACTGACATGTCAAATTGAAGTGTAACGATAAAAATCTACAATATTGATAAAAACAGAAGACAATTAGAAGATTATGTAAATTACATGATCGACGATGACATTAACACTCCGAGAAACGATTTAAGTTGTCGATTCTAGTCCTTATTTAATACAAGAAACCGTTTATTTCATAAAAAGACAATTTTTGAAAGTTTGATCACTCATTAAACCTCTCCATCGTCCATAAATGTGTTAAATACAGAAGACTTATCATGTTCGAGAAAGTTCGATAAAAATCGGTAAGAGCACCCGAATCCTGTCTTAATGGGACGTCATTCCAGATAAATTGCAGAACCCCGTGGTCTTCGGAACCGTGCTTAAAGGACCGAGGAAATACGTGAGGAGAATTTGGTTATGCTTCATGCACAGTTCTCTCGTGCACAAGTTCCAGCGCATCAGAACCTGGCTACCTTCTGATGCAATCTTTCCCTTTCTCTACGTTACAATAATCCAATCCATTCAAATAGTATGATATCCATAGAGTGTCGTCCATCGATGAAAATAATCTTGATTAGAAAATACTGTATGATATCGTCCAACGTTGCTCATTATTGGATTTAACGATCGATTGACCCTCGCATGACTCTTTGCAGTCTGAAATGTGTAAATCGTGGCGTTGCACGTACAGTCGTGGAACAACGTGTCAGAATACGTGAAACATGGTCGCAACAGGTACAGCCCTTCCTACGTTGGGTGTGTGATCTCCGTTATTCATTACACGTATCACGTTAAATGTAATTTCTAGATAACACAAAACAATATTTTTTTATATTTTCCACAATTCTGGAACGTGCATCTGTCGATTTGAGAGATAATTGAGGATAGCTCGAGAAAAACGTTGTTTTGTACATGAACAAAGGAATAATTGGAATTATACGGTTGTAAGTTAATATTTCTCGCGTGTTATTCGCATATATAATAATTGCTTCCAATATATACGTTGCAATAATAAATGTACTTCGTGTGTATAATTATATTCTGTATGTTCCGCAACAGGGGCATATAACCTATAAACTTCATGCAATCAAGTATTGCAAGGGATCAGAAACAAGTCACTTGAGGGGAAAGCGCACTGCAAGACAAAGAGAGAACAGAAAAAGCCGTGGAACTGAGTGCGACAGCACGATATCGATCGTGAAAATCGAAACATTGACGTATGCACGAGATTTTTATTATCAGATTGGTTGACACCGATTTTACCTACTTAAATGAATGTGAATAGCTACGACTATGAATGGAGAGGACAGCAGACATATAGAATAGAAAGAGATAGGTAGTGCGAGAGACTTCTTTTTGATCCCTTGCAATATTATCCCTTTGAGATTGCGAGGTAGCCCTGAAAAAAAATTTAACTGAAATTTTGGTACACCTGATAGAGTTTTTAGTGAAGAATGCTGAACATTATCGTAATAAAATATAGACAAGATTATTCAGGATAAGTTACGTCGTTCTCAATATTGCAGTGGATTGAATGCAATGTTTTCTCATTGTAAAATATGTTTCTTGTAGTTTTCAAAAACAGTGTTTAACAGATTAAGTAACTTTTGTTCAAGCGTAAATTTGTTTTATAAATATTACCTTCCAAAAATGTTGTCAGTAAACTGCATACTTACGTCAATACATTTCTATCTTTTACCATTAGCAAAAATAGATATTGTCTTAAAAAGTGAAAATTATTTCATGAAGTTAAACATTACGAAATATGTACCTCTAAAATTTTTTACGTTGGTCTTCCTTCAAACAAATTGTGACTGTCAAAAAAATTTATATATCATATGTTTAATTCCCTTTACACATCTTTTTGTATGATCAGGATAACTTTAAACAATTTTTAATCATGGGGAATGAAATAGGGTAGTTCAAGTAAGCCACGTAAATTAAGGGATATATGTGTAAGTAGTTCGTTCATTTAAATGTTAAAGTGGTTCTAAGCCTTTGTAAAATTTCTTCCTTTTCATTCACCATAATTACTTACTAATTAAAAGTTTGAGTTTAATCACATATACATATTTAAGTAGCGGAACATTAACTACTGGTAGTGTACTCCAGGAGAAATAATGCGCCCAAAATTATTAATTGCCTTGAACGTACTTTCTTTTACGTGAAATATCAGTACGATTTTGTACTGTTACGATTTACTGCTTTTATACACTGATAACTGTGCTCATATCGTTACTGTCAAATATTATACCTATCTTTGATCTGAACAAACATTTTAAATTACGATAAAGTTATTATAACATCATTCCCCGATATGACGTTTTTCCACCTACATGGCTCATTTTGCTCCCCTGTGAACCGTCGTGTTCCACATTTGATGACCTTATCAAACAAAACACTGTCCCAATGCAGCAAAAGACCATACTAACGATTGTTCCATTTTGAATTCATCGAGCATATAATACGCAAAAAATACCGAACGATGTTAAAAGGCTCGAGCCGTCTGAGCGAAAGGCAAATACGAACTACCACGGTTGAAAGAATAAACGAACCCGGTGCTTTTACTTTCGAGCGAATTATTCAAAGCCGAAGAGTGAGCCAGGTTAACGCAGTTCCGTTGCTCGTTGCGTTCTGTAGATCAGCGGGTATCGTTCGACGGGAAAAATTTGAAATTGGTCGTTAAGCCGGTACCGCAAATGCATTTAAGCGTCTGCCGCCATTCAAGATCCCATTTGAGCACCATGTCAATATAAATGTAAATGTCATTGGGAGCCGCGCGAGCGCATACATTGACGGTCTCTGGAGGACGATTGCTCGCGGAGAATATTGCAGATGGCCGTATGGGACGTCCGCCGCAATTGAATTGCCCTTCGGATTGGGACGTATAGAAATGTGTACGGCCGCGGCACTTTGTTTCGTGTATCGATCGTTCACGACCATTGGGAACACGGGATCCGCAGTGACGGTCGCGACGTCAAAGAGTGCTCCATTTGATCCACCGAGCGTTACCATTTTTTTGCGCGGGAGATTTGCCGATCGTGAGTTAGCATACGTTGACGCGTTCCATTGTGACCGATGCCGGTGATAACTCGATATACCACGGTTCCGCGCTTCCCGCGTTACCCGACCCTCTCGCAAATACTAATTCGTACCGATGTACATTACGATGATTAAACGAATAAATCAAAAAGCTGTTACCTGAAGCCCGGCTCGGGGATTTCGGTTTTATGATCTTTTGCGTCCCGCGCTTTTCCCAACTTTAATTACTACCACCGGAATTATTTTCGTGCTTGCACGTTACCTACGGCCATTAAAATTTCCATTTCAATTAAGTGATCAACTATTTTTGTGCAGACGATTGCTGACTCATAATAATTATCTATCGTAATACATACATATGTGTACATATAAACGAACGCTTTTTAGCTTTTCGTTACGATTTTCACGAACCGCGCTTGTTGATACATATTTTCACGTTGTGTTTCTCATGACGTGGAAAGATCATGGGAAGTGGAAAAAAATTGCAATTTCTAGTTCAACTCTGACTAGAACATACGCATCCGTTTAAAAAATGCTCCTTCAATCGTGTTGAAGCAACGAGGCGCACTTGCTTGCTATATCAGTAATTAGGAGGGTGCGAATAAAGTAAAATGGGAACTATGACGTAACTCGCGGTTGTGAAATATGAAAGCTGCTTGGGCCAAGCTCTTTTTTCAGGCCGCAAGCGCTTATCTGCAGCTTTATATACGTTATTCGATTTTCGCGTGTGCATTGTTCCCCCGGAAACACCGGAAACAAAGCGTTATCTTTAAGCCGAAACAATGTTCCTCTCTCAATCGGCGCATGAAACAACTGGCTGCAGCCATCTGCTCGAATCGCTATCATCGATCACGTGTGTGATGTATACGCCGATATCGACAGCGAATCCCTTTTTAACACAGACGAATGGCTACCGCTGAAACCAGGGATTTTTTGCAGATTTCTCGCCGCGGCATTTGTCGAGCCGGTATAGGTACTACACGTGGACTCGCGAATCACACCCTCGCTTGTCGACTTTGAATTTACATTCGGTATTGATTCACAAAAGCTTTTTACTTTTAGTACTTTCGCCGCACTTCTAAGAAATGCGATCATTAGAAAGTAACAAAGTTAATATCGAAGATGCGACTAATTTCTTACGTACGAATTGAATTGAATGATCTCGGTTCATATAAGAATATGTGCGAATTCATTGAATTATGAAACATTTTCTGATTATATGGATAAATGGTACCTTGGCTACAGTTTCAGGAACTTTCTACAAAATTGTAGCTGATACTAATTCCACTGTATATGGTATGGCGGAATTATACAAAATAATTGTACAAAAATAAATTAACGTCACTTTTAGTATACAACTAAATTCTCTGTTAAGTAATACATAATTTAAAAAAAATATATTTTTTTCATGTTCTCTAATTAAAGAGTTGTCCCAACAAATGCATTCAGTCCTTAACTTTGACGGTTATTTTCATCCCCTGAATATTGACGACGGCAATTAAAAAAAATATGTATCAAACAATTTTTCGAGAACAATATGTCACGTAAGTTGCATCAAAATTGGCGTGTATAGGTTCCATATTTTGCCTTTTTAACTGTACCAGCATATGTACGCAACGAGTTTTCAAGCACGATTGTCTCGAAAACCCAGCCTTAAATTCAAAAATTTCATTGTATATTTTGATTTATTTTCTCATAAGGAATCACCTCGTTCTTGCTTGGATCTACAAGTTACTGCACGCCACCTGGTATTTATACGTATATGCAATCTATATATTAACAATAAGTAAAGCGAAAAGAAATGTCGTCTTTTTTGTATTTTGTGGATTATTACGAGTATGATGTTTTACGAATTGTTAAAATCTAATCAGTCTATGCATACAAAGAATGTTCCAAGAAATAGTGCGATCCCTTTCAAGCTCCACCTGTTTTGAATTTTTGTAGATACATCAAATTCATCGTTGCCGTAGAACAGATATTAATTCATAAATCACTCGGAAAGTCCGAAATTATATCCGTAAGGAGGCTCCAGTCAAGCTGATTTACGACTTTCCATGAATCATCCACCGCCTCCCTACCCGTTAACGAAAAACAAAATTGGAAGCAGCGTTGTTAACAAGCTCGTAAAGTAATCCCTACTCGAATTCGTATGCGATGAACCGAAGTAATTGGATCTTGTTAAAAAAAAAAGAAAGTTTCATCTTCCAGGAGTTTTCGTCAAGATGTGCGAAATCTCAAGACGTTGTAGCGTTTCAATTTAAAAATGTGCTGTGAAAGGAAAGAAATCACGATCTTTCGCTCCGCGCTCGCTATTAAGATTTCATTGGCCAGAGAAATACAGGTCAGAAACAGTTGCTTCCCAGAGAGCAACGATTTCTTCGTGTATGCGTGTTCCTTGTTACGTGTCCACGATAAGAGAGCACGTGGGAGCACAAGAAGCATCTTTGCAACTTCTCTTCTATCTTCCTTGCTCTTCTTCTCTTCTCTCTGCTACCCCTCTCTCTCATCCCTTCGATCTTTTAGCGTGCACAAACTCCAGATTCTCGGACGCGGAACTTACCACAAGGGGCATGTCCTCTCGTCCCAAACTTTCAAACTCATTCCCACTCGTCGATGCAAGCCATACACTTGAGCAGGTTGGAAGAACTCCTTTACTTTGATCCATATTTTATTTAGTCTCGTAGAAAAAAAAGAAGAAAAAAACGAAGAACAGAATGGAAGCAGTAGTAGTTGCGAGATGGTGCTGGCGGTAGTGGTAGTGGCTGTAGCAGTGCAGACGGTAGACGGTGGGGGGGTTAGGACGCGATATAACCGTTTTCGCACTTTTACGACGGCGCCGGTTAATTTGCTGTGCAATTGCCACTTCCACGCTCCCGCGAATGAGGATAGTACCTGGATCCAATTTTGCCCAGTTTTTCAACTTGTCCGTACCTCGAAGTTAGTCCTTTTATTCCTCGGATCTCATCCTTTTCCTCTCCATCTTCAGCTAGATCTCCTGCCACGATTCTTTCTCTCACTCTCTTTCTCTCTCTCTCTCTCCCTTCCTTTCGCCAGTTGCTCCTGGTTCAGGCTTACCATAGGCAAGAAGGCTCGGTGTATAAAGAGAGAAGGATTAACACGGTTGAACGTAAAATTAAATTTATGCTTCTGCAAGTTTCTGTAATATCCTTAGCCTCTTGGGACTCGTGTATCCTAGCGGAGCCACGACTTTGACTTATCCATGGTTATTCGAAGGAGGTATTAATTAAATTGAGAATTGCAAAGGGCAGGCAGTCGGTACGAGGTGATCGGCGAGAGGCGAAAATGCAAATGTCAGAGACCTGGAACAGTGGGCTCGGAAAAAGAGTTCGCTGGTGAGTTCAAAGGGAAGGAAAAACCATTTAGTTTTAGTTTCCCAGAAATTTTCTACCTCGTAACGCGTGCATGTTAAATCTCTTCTCAATTATGCTAATTAAATGAAGAGGAAAGATGAAATTTAAGGAATAACTCTGAAGAATTTCATTTCGCTTAAAATTAAATCTTTATGTTTTTAATGAATGTATTTTATTGTCTGTAATTTATGTTCAACTCACGGTTTATTATAAACATAAACGTCATTACTATCATTTCACGTATTGAATATTAACAGAAACACTTCCACTGGCAATGTATATTTCGCTGTCTGACAAGTATTTTCTGTATAGAGTACATCTTAACTTCAAAGCATTCGTGTTAATGCTATAAATTGTTTGACATTCGTAATAGGTATAACAAACATAAACAAAAATTTACCAAAGTATTAATCCTGTAATTCTACTACTGTTAATAATTATGCGGGGTGTGAAAGTGCTGCAGTATGTTTACGATATATCACAGTAGAAGGTTAATAGACTGTTAAGGCATAATTGCAAACTCTCAGATTTATTGGATCATTAGAAGGTAGATTCTACCGTAACTATTGAACTAAACGAGTAACGATTATCATTTCAATACGTGATTTATTTTAGATACCGACTAAATGAATATGTCATGAAATATAGTTTATCCGTAAAAATGTGAGGTCAATAATGAATATAAAAGCATCATCGTTTGTAGTATAAAAAATGTGCTACTTTGATGACTGATTCAAAAAAGTTTTAAAGAATTAATCCGACAACAAGATTTTCTGTCTTAATGAAAAAATGACTGATTGTAACATTAAATAAAACATTAAGAAGCAAGATTTAACTACTGCGAGAAACATATATTATCCGTACAAGCTTGCGGCCAATAATAAATACGAAATAATAATTAAAACAAAACATTACCCATGGAACGCTTGTTAATATTTCAATAAAATACCATCATAGACTTTTGCTCAACCTCCGCTGACGTTAATTCTTCTTCATATAGTGACATAAAAGCGAGCAATTAAGCTTTTATTCGTAGAATTATGAAGAGTGGTATATCTAATGAATGATAATACAATTAATTATCCAAAGAGAGAAAGCAACAGAGCGTCTACTCGAAAAACCAGGTTATTCTTTGCTAGCGTGGCCAAACGAGTTTTTTCTACACCTTTCGTATAAAAAGATTGACGTCTTCGCCCTCACGTATTTTCCAAGTTTTTAGTTTAAATAAGAGAAGATTACTCGGTCGCAGAAAATCGAGCAGCATTTTGCCCTCAACATACATAGTCACGGGGTCTCATAGATAAAAAAAATCGATTTTCCGTTATCCCTTTCATCTTCTTTCCATCTCTCGCGCTATAGTTAGCGGTGACTTGACGGTTTTCGATAATAAAGTCGTCACTTCTGTGCGATAATATATGAAAAGCGTAGGAAACCGAGGGACTCGCAAATTCGGCTTATCCCTCATTCTCTCTCTCCCTCTTTCTCCCCCTCTTTTTGCAACTCTTCTTCTCTCTGTCTTTTTCTGGATATTCCTCCCTTTCTGGCGCTCCCTCTGTGTCTTTATCTATCTCTGTCTTTTTTAATTCCCACGGAATTTTATCTCAGTAGTTACGACACCGTTGCTTGAATTAGTTAAAGAGCCTATCGGAAAAGTGGCGACAGACCGGAACGAAGCAACTTGGGTAAAACACTCCTCTGGGTGTATAAAGCTATATTAGGCACCGTACCTTCCTCCTACAACTTCGTAGTACCACTCGGAGACCGTTGATCCTTTGGGAATTTACATGTGGTTGCAAGCCATTGAGCGAGACAAAGTGAATAAACAATGCTGGGAAATTATCTTAAGCAACCTAGGATTCTAATTGGGTTGTTTGGTTTAATGTCGACGAGTTGGAGATAAGATTTTACATTTGATTTTATGGGGTACTTTTTTGGGGGTTACTTTTACTTTAAGGAGTACTTTAGTGTTACATTATATATATTATATTGTGAACTGTCGAAAGTACATTATAAAGTGTTACAAATTTGACAGGATAAAAAGGACGACATAGATCTGTATGTGAATATTTTGAAAAAATGTATATGTACATTTGTACATATTGATGTACATGTTTTTAAAGACATCTTACTTTGTGAGAATGCACAAAAAATTAAATTCCCTCTCTCTCTACTGCAAATTTAAATATTTAATGACAATTTGATAACAAAATATGGATTTAACACTAGAACTATCTGCGTTAAATGTATTATATTTCAATATACGAAATAAGGATTTTAAAAAAGGAGGAATCAAGAGGCGGGAAAGATAATCGATTCGGCAATTTGTGTTTATTGAGATGGACGTAGAATGTTTTATTCTACGACTGTTATAAAGTTGGAGAATTTCTTGAAAAACTTGTATGTCAGTCATTCTGACTGGTTTGATAGTTCTAGTGTTAATAAAGTTTTTCTTTTTGCGGAAAAAATAGATTGACCTGGTATTGAGTGAAGTATGAAGAAAAAACCCGAAAGAAATTCCTATTAATACATCGTTAAAATATATTACCATAATGCTACTTTAACAACAAATTAAGAAGGAAATAATTTTCGAATTTCATAATTACAATTCTAATGTCGAAATCTTTGAAATCGATGTTTTACTAACAATAAGTGCTGCTAATGTGTAAACTGTTTCAGAAATACTTACTTTTATTCGTATTAAATCCCTTAATTTTTACTAAGAATTTTATTAACACTTTATTGATACGTGTATTAAAACTTTGATACGTAGTATTCTTACAAAATCCGTAAACATGAATATGCGGAATAAACGTAATAACAATTTAAGAAGATACATCAATTTTTCAACTGTATCATCATTCTTCCGCTCGTCATCCTTGTTTTTTCAGTGTAACCTCCTCCGACCTTCTATTTCGTTGATAAATAGATCCAGACAGGCTTGACCTCTCGATACGAATTCACGGGTAAAGACAAATCGATTTCGGTCCCGCGTGACTCATGGTTTTATAATAAATATTGCACGCCATGACAGTCGCGGACAGCATTCATATATTATTCTACTCTCTTTCAAAAACGATGTATAATGCGTACGACCCATCTGCTACCTTCAAATCCGTACGGAAATAATAATCTATATGTATACGGAGTGTACGTTGGATTACAATCCTATTTTGCGAAACTATATATTATATATTTGCACTAATTCTTCCATGTTTTATCTAACATAACGTTACCCTCGGAAAATTTATAATAAATAATGATACAGTTTCAAGTTGCAGAGAAGAAATTTGGATTCTTACTGTTAAACTCATTGTTCAATTGCATAGGATTCATGTAGTTTCAGCGTGATAGTAAATATTCAGCATTTTATACTTGGGTGTTGATTGTTTGGTTTAGAATATTCATCAGTTAGTTTAAAGAAGGAATGCATGTCAATGAGCTCGGTGCTTTCAATATTTTTAAAGGCTATGTCCATGCAAAAAAGGAATAAACTATTGTCTTATGTTATATTTTATGCAAATTATGGCGAATGCTTTGCAAAAAAGCTTAGACTTGCGAATAAATGTAATTTTCAACATTCTATAAGAACAAAATATTTGAGGCTGCAAACGATTTCCTATGGGTACTTATGGTGCTTTTACGAAGCTTACAGTCAAAAGACATTAGGCAATGGTTTCTAACGTCTATTATGTTGCTTATTGTAATTTTAGGAGAGGTACTATAATTATTGATGGGAGAAGATAGAAAATTGTTCAGCTGGGAAATTGATATAAAATGAAATATCATATTTACTTATTATCTCTAGAAAACGGTACAATATAAAATAGCCTGTTAACAAATAGCATTAATTCTTTGCAATTACACATCAAGAAAAAAATATTATATGATCATTGATCTACGATTATAAATTCTTCTTCCTTAAGTCTCAGAGCGCAGAAATTCAAGATACATACCTTAAATTCGTAATTTTCCTCATCGATTGTGTAGGAATACTCTTCCCTCGGTGATTTTCTTCGAGCAGATTTAACAATATACCAGTTTCATTGTCGATAGAATTGTAGTCGCAGTCCTAAATCATTGTTCGTAGAAATTACATAAGGTGTTGGCTTTAGTGAAACCCCGTCGATTCCGGGAATTTCATGCCGGTATTTACCATTGTTCGTTTCACCCTAGTTGACCGTCTTGTCTCCATAAGACTACCTAACCTAAATCTTTTGTACAGACATGTAGTTATAACAGAATAATTCACAAAAACGATGTGTCCCTGTTTTTGCTATTATCCCCTGTAAGATGAGTGTAAGAAGCTAAGGAAAAATTGTGCCGAACATAGTGATACTGATGTTAATTGTCTCGAATGAAATCAGTTTTCTTTAGAACAAATGTGAAAATCAATGAGACCAGATTAGGGTTCAAGAATTATTGGTAAACAACTTGGAATTTTGATTTTAGCAAGAAGTAGACCCAAGTTTAAATTCTCTTGTTACTATCTAAGGTTGTATTGTTTTAAAGATATAAAGTTCTATTGTTATCATCCTAAAATTGAAAATCCTCAATCTCACTGCCAGCTGAATTTAAAAAAAACCTAAACATTTATAAACATTGTTTTATATTTGAATAAAGAATATGCAAAGCATTTATATATCAGAGACTCGATATTATTGATGATATTTTTATAACATATAAATATAAATATAACATTCATGTTTAATATATATTGAAAAGTCGTTTTTAGTAATGCCTTTTGGCAGGTTATTTGAAAATGCCATTATCAACGCTTTTCTAATACTTTATTTTAAGAAACACTCGACTTGATGGCAAGATATTATATACTTTAATTTATTTTAAGTAATTTATTAAGTATCGCTATATTTTCACAGTAAATGTTCAGAGTATGTGAGTTGAATTTAGAGATAGCTTCTCACAGTAAAGAAAATTTTCGTTTATGGCTGATCTTGTACAGTCCAATGAAATTTTCTACATATTTCAGCAGTTTTGTCTTTGAAGCAATGCATGTTTTCGACGAGAATAACATGCACAGAGGATGGTAAATAGCTTCAAAGGAAAAATGCATAGGTAAATTTACAAAGAAAAGACATTCATCTGTGCTTAACGAATTTTTCTTATATTTGTAGATATGTTTGTAAGTTTCTGCATTATTCAATTGTTTCCAGATTATCGGACCGCATTGTAAAATAAAATTTAAAAAATGTTTTATTTAAGAAGCCGTAAGCAAGTACGGAGGAAAACTTATTTTATTTTCTTGAACATGCGAAAGCACAATTTTTTACCGAATAAGTTTTACCCAAAACTGTGCACAAATGCATATCTGTATATCTTGATTTGTATAAAACTTTTTTTCTTTTCTTTTCAGCATCTTATTAACTTCCATAATTTCAAGTATAATGCGAGAGTCTTATAACTAACAGTCAGAGTATTTTAGAACCATTCAAGAAGTTGAGAAATCAGAGAGAATGTAGCTTTTCGAGTGTTATTCAAATAAATTCGAACTATTAAATGAATAAAATTACACCTTCCGGCGTATTGTACTTTTCCTTACTGAAATTGAAAATATCTCTATTTAACGCTAGCAGTACTAATGAGCTAACACAATATTTATGAACCTAACAAATAAATGTTCGAAAATTAAAATTTACAAAAACACGTATTCACTAATTTTGTCTATACCTTACACATACAAATTTACACGAGAAAAGAAGAAAATGTAGTACGAAAAACTAACGAAAAGTTAACAAAAATTTTGAAATTTTAGTATATAGTTTGAACAAATAATTTTTTGCAATCATTATATATATCAATGGATTTGGAATTTCGAGACGCACAATTTGAAAAAAAATTTTTTGTCCACGCCCTTTAATTGCGGAGATATTTCGAGAAAACCATTTTCTTCATCAAAGTTTGAGGGTTATTATCACCCCTTCAATATGGACGACAGCAGATACAAAAAACACATGTCAAATTTTTCTTCGAGAACTATCTACCACATAATTTTCATAAAAATCGGCGTGTACGGGTTCGATATGTTCCCTCGTAAGTTCTTTATAGGACGGCTTCCCCGCCCCGATCACATAGTTGCTTAACACTTTACCGACCGGTATTTTTTAACATCCTGCCCACTTCTGATCGGTCACTTGCACGCAAATATTTCCCTGATACTGATATCTCTTCGAAAATTGCAAAGTTTCTTCACTGAGTCCTTGGCACAGTGAACCGCAATGAAAAATAATAATTTATTAATTGCCATAGCAACCAATTAATAAGTTAAAAGTCCAAAAGTGTTGAGCCCAAAAAGCCGATTAGTCGGTTACCGGTCGGTAAAGTGTTAAGATTAATACTTTAAGAAATGGTCACACCTTATAGGTGAAATTAACACATGAAGCCGACCCTTCTCTCAGAAAATTATCCGCGAAGTTTTCGTTAGAAAATCCTTTTCTATCCTAAACATATTCCAACATATAAAAATGCATCAGCAATCTGAGGTAGCCAGTTAATGCATAAGCACGGCGAAGCTCTGTCAGAAAATGGTAAATCACGTTCTTTTTATTTTGTTGAGAATAAATTTAATAATTCCTTTCTTAAAAAATTAATATCCTTGTTTAATCGTCTTAAATTATAATAGTAGTATCCTGCTAAAATCGAATTTGCAGCGACTGGTGTAAGTTTTATGGTATCGAACTGATCGGCCAGTTTACATAAGTCACCTCATCTAGTGCGGCATACGTAACTATCGTGATGAAAGCACACCCGAGATTGTTCCATTAATCGTGGACTAGTGGGGCGTGATATTATCGTTTCATGATGAGGCTACGTCCTAAAATAAACGTACCAGAGCAGAATGGTAGTTCACCCAAAGAGAGAACGGCCTCGCGCAATAGCGAAGGGGGTTGGGCCGGGTCGGAGGGGGTTGAAAAGAGAGGAAAGAGAGGACGGAATAGTTGGTATTCGAATTCCAACAATGAAACCTTTCTTAAGAGTATGCCGTCGGTATAGCGTGAATGCAAGTACGGCTCGCGGCAACCAATAGAATTCACTTACCTAAGTTCGGGCGTACCTGAAAATTTGAAAGCACGGAGCTGAGCACAAAGGGGCCATCAAAAATACGGACTTCACTGAAGTAAGAAAGGCAACGTTATTGTTGAATTCCTTCTTCTTACGTTGTTTAAGATTTCTCGAATTCCAATAAAAGTCTTGACTAACTGCTTACCATTAGTGGAATTTGTTGTTCAATGGGAATGTAGAAAGTGGGGGACATTATGGGGATAGGAATATGTTAAATATGTATCGCACTTTGATGGTAGTAAGAACTGTGAATCGGAGAGCATTATTTCTTCCTGTGTCATTATAGAAAAAAGGAAAGCCGTAAATTCATACATTTTTGAAAAAGAAGAAAAATGAAAATTTATTTACATTATAAAGTTTGAATGTATAAATTGCAATTTAAATTTCCTTTTGTCTTTAAAGTGTACTCTTTATATTCTTCTGGAAGTACGAGAGGAACTCGCTCCTCGGAGGTCTTTGATGGACGAGAAATTGTTGCAAAATTCATGGCAGGTAAAGACGAATTATTGCAGAAGCGGTAACGATACGAAAATTACAAATTATCCCGAAATTACAAGGAAACTTCTTCTATTATCTACATTTATTATGAATCCCAATTGCCTGGAAACTTTCAACCGGGTGGGCTATATCGATTTTCATAAAACGGCACGATCCGTTCTTTTCCGTCTCGTAATTTTATTCCCTGCCGTTTGCAAATGTAATTAACCTCAAGTTGTTCCGTACTTCATATTTATGAGACGCGGCGAGTTATAACTATCGCAGAGGCGCCGTCACAGAACATCGTTAAACTTGCGACAAACGGTTGTCATAATCCCTAACTTTAGATAATCATTTCAACGCCTGGAAGCCTCTGTTAATGCTCGAATGAAAGGCAACATTACTCACACTTGCTTCCATGTTTCCCAATAACTGGATATACCTATAATAATATGAACATGTAATTATTCGTTCTTCAATAATTTTCTTCAAATCAACCACATATTCCGAAATGAAATATTTTCTGTGAATTTTTCCGCAGGTATTGAGCTACGCAAGTTTTACCTGAAATGAAAAATATCAGAGTTCGCTTTGTTAGAAAGTTTTTGCCGTAAAGTAACTTTAAAATTTTCATTAGCCAGCTAAGAATTGTTCGACAAGGCAGGGAAGAATTCGAAGGCATCCAAGTGTTCTTGACGCTCAGGAAGGCCTTAGAATTTATCGCTTATAATGTATTGTGTCGTGGTGTTTAACTCTTTCGTTTCTTTATGGTTCTTCCAGGGCGACACACGGGAAACCTGGAAATACTTGGCCAGTCGTTGGGTCATCGTCGTGGTACACAAGATGCATCGGTATCGGAGAACTACAATAACAGTGAGTGATCGTGCTAGAATCTCTGCTATATTGCTCTTTCCAAGTTCGTGAAACTCGAAATTGAAACTTTGTAATATAGCTTAAACCATGATTACTGAATGTTAATGCATGTAAATATGTAAGATACCTGTATTACGATACATTGCATATTTATAAGAATGCGAACAATGCTGACTCTCAAAATTCCTCGACGAACGCGACGCATTGTTTTGATTTTGATAAAGTTTCCTCCGGAAAAGGACTAATCTCTGCAATGATGAGAAGGAAAAGGTGATAAAATAGAAAATAGGCATTCTGCTCTACAGATAATAATAAAAAAATATCTATAATCAGACTTTCAGATGCATGAAAAAGGAGAGTGGTGAACGTTCACCTTGAGGGCCATCCTTGCATTCTTCAAGGGGTTGTGTAGCTTTTCGGATTATCACTACGATAATAAGTCACTGTATCATTGTAAATATAATTGTCAAGATGTTTTTGAATCGCAAGTAGTACATATTGTTACCCTTTTGGTGATTATTGCAAGTAGTAACACTTATTATTATTGTTAGAAGTTCTGAATCACTCAAACATGGATGTCTACATTTTATCTACTTTATATAAAACTTGCGTGTTTGAATATTTTATTAAGGAATTTTTCTTCGCTTCTTAACACATTCGCGTCGGGGCGTTGCTGGCTGTGCTTACCGTGAGTACGGGGCCGTTTTTAGTCAATCGTTACAATCGCAAATAGTTCATTACATCTTTCTGTATCAAATTCCGACCAATCCGTATCACTTGCTTCAACTTCTACTTCTTCTTCACTTGATGATGATGAAAGCACACGTAATGCACTCACTCTTTTTCGTATAGGTGGAATATTAGAATCCTCACTGTCACTTTCATTTTCAGCGAGATCTGACAATGAATCTTCATATGTCTCCGAAAGAAATTCTTCCTCCATTTTGAGGGATTTTTAGAAAAATATGAAACTTAATTTTTATTATTCACAAATAGAAAATTATTGAATAAATTTCGTATTTAGAGGATCGTCGCTCTGCCCGAGAATGCGAGACTAAACTCCGAAGAACGACGTACTCGTTAAATGGCGACGAATGATTGTGTCGCCACACACATTATTGGGAAAACATTCCTTATTCTATTACTAATGTCTACACAAGGAAAAAATCTAGTAATAAGTGGAGAAAAAATGATATTTTTAAAGAATAGTTAAGCGATAAGTTAAATGACGACATTAGAAATCATCCGACGCGAATGTGTTAAGTTGGAGAAAGTATAAGATTTAAAGGGTAAAGGTCAGTGGAAAAATCGGACCCTAGCGGTTGTTGCTCCAGATTATAAACGTTAAACAGAAGGGTTATTGTTGTTGCTCTAATTGTTTCTAGAAAAAGCTGAAATAAACAATGAAACGGTCATGCTTTCGCATCGTGTTAACGACTTTGTGTGTACTGTTGAGGGCAGCTCGTGAAATGGACCGTTTCACGTGGTATTCGCTGCGTCGGTCGCTATTGTAAAATAACTTTTCTCCCGCAGACCGTTTCTTGCCAGCGACCCTTGACTTCCTCTTTTTCAATTTTTCATCCCAATTCTAGTATTTCGATTGGCTTGGCGTTACGTTTCAGATTGATCGTTTTATTTCAGGTAGAGTTGGAAATAACTCGCACGATAGAGGTTTTTGATGCCATCGTTGAATTTTCATGACGTTCAGACAATTAGGATTTAATATTACGATTCGTAACAGACTCACCATTTTAATGGGAATGACGATTCTTGATTCGTTATAGTTATTCGCAATGCAATCTAATTAAATCTTCACGTATATCTATCTCAATGAATTTCAATAAATATTTGACATAAAGTTTGATAATATTTAAAACACTGGCTATTTCGTTGGTAACTTTATTTGAACCACTGCAATATTTATGGGTTTGATATATATATATTCTAACGAATAAAACTTCGTCCAAAATTTAAACTTCGTAAGATTTTAATGTGCCACATTTGCAGATAAAATAATATGATCCTCATTTTATGTCCTAACCTTTCTTCTTCTAACGGTCCTTTTGACAAGTGTGTATACTCGCGATAGCTATTCTATGTAATCAGCTTTCTACATATACAATTTGTACTTTGGAATTTGAGAAAATTTTGTGTCCCCATATCATGCCGACATCTTTCTTTAACATACATGACTTTGGTGGTGTAACTTAAAATCTGATAAATATACATACTACCAAAAAAAGGAGGAAACATAAAGAGTGAATTATGGAATAAAACAAATATTGTTAATTTAATTGTGAAATCTGTTCCACCCCAAAATATTAAATAAAGACTTTGAAAATAGAGGGATCAAGCGGCAAAGAAGATAATAAGTTAAGTAATTTGTATATTATAAGCATATGTGAAATATCTATTGCACCACATCTCTATAAGTTTGGAAGGCGTTTCTAAAAAGGTAGAAATCCATCAATTTGACGGCTTCCATAAACCTAGCATTAACTCTCATACGTTCTTCAAATATAGCTACACAAAACATTTTCTGGTGATACTTCATCCTCTTCCCCTTTACGCTTTAATTAATGTTATTTATAAGCTATGACATCGTATTTCACTAAAATTAAATCAACTTACAACATAATAAACAGAAATCAACCATTATGAAATATCTGGAAACGGAGATTGGATCTAATTTCACCCAGAGGAACATAAGAGGGTTAACACTGATTGTACCGATACCTTACATTTATTTATTCTTATCAGGGTCGGTCATTTAACTAATTGTAAAATAACGATAATATCTGCCCGAAAGATATGCAGGGAATTTCCAATTGAATATTGGAAACATCGCAGAAAACAGCTTTTAGTTGATAATACAAGAAATTACAAATTTTCGTTCCACTGAACCGGTCATTTGAGCGTGGATAGTAGGATTAATGCAAAATATTTTTTATTTAAAGACAAATCGGAGGAAACAAAATGTATGAAAATGTTAAAGTGAAAACCTGTTAAGCAAACGGTATTAAAATGATTTTTGTTCGTAGGATATGTATAATGCAAATTTTGGATTTCTATAATGACGTTGACAAATGACCCGCGTGTAGAATAGGCTCTCCCAGCGTTCGAAGTATTCGGCCGTGCTAGTCTCATACTGATTTCACTAGCATCTCAATCACGCGGAGAGGGTAGATACGCCATCCACAGCCATTTATCGAGCTCGCTATACGTTAACACTGTCATTCGAAGCACATAATTTCCTATACGCTGTTATAAAAGTTCCAATCACCGTTCTTCGCTCTTTTTATTGCTGTTGAGAATGAAGAAACTAAATGGACAGATTTATAGCCACGCTCACGAAAGCTGAAAACAAAAGGTCTCGGAATTGCTGAAAATATTTTACGTGTCACAGTGGAGGAAATATGATTTATTGTATTTAAATTAAGAAACTGAATCACAGAATACCTGGGAATTATAACTTGGATGTCGTTGATTGATATTCATCATCTCTACGTACTTTCACACGCGAGACTACAATTGCTAATGCTTTCTTTCGCTTCTTATACGGCACGCTAATGTTTTTTATTGTTCGGATTTCTAATTTGCAATGTATGTAACAGTAATCATTTTCTGTGATTTAAATGGACATTTAACTATACATATGTGACTCCGATCTATCGTATTTTATTTCCACATTTGTTAATTAAATAATACGATGGAAAACGTACGGAAATGAGCCAACAAAATTAAATTTGTGAGAAATACAGAATATTTGTTTGAAGAATAAGTTTTTGGTTTAACAAAATATTGGAGTTGTCGATTGTTTATAAAAATATGTAAATTTATTTTATCTTGATTTCTGACATATCTATTGATGTGGTTTGTAATTAGTAGCATCGCATTTTAATTTGTATGGATGATTCATGCACAATAACATAAAAAGCTTTACATTGGATGGATATCAAACTTCAACCACTTGTTACTCTCTTATCAAACATGACAGCAGCAAATGGTGTTAGCCAATGACTTGTAGGGAATGTCATATTTCTTGACAACACTTCAGATCTTTGTAAAAATAAGAAAATTTGACATTACGTGTGATTGAAACGGCAACAACGTAACAAAGTAACATTGGGCGGTTACTGTCATTGATAACATATTTTAACATATACAGAGAAGTTTTGAATTAGTTCTCTTCTATACAAACTATTTGTTCCGTTATAGTGAACCTCATAAATAAGGATTTATCTATCGGAAAAGTTCTGTAAATATATTTAAAATTTATTATAGTATGAATAAATTTATTGCATTTCGTAATTAAAGCTTCAAATAACAGTAAAGTTCAAATAACAGAATAAATCATATGAGCACACGTTCTGGTCCACAGTTTTGTATCATATCTAACATGGATATGGCACTTGAAGTATTAACACGTTGAACGCCACCGGTATTTCGCGAATTTCAACATTTCTATTAACGTGAAACTTTTCTATTAAAATCATATCTTTATAAAACAGAAAGAGACGCTGATAGCTAGCTTGTTGAGGCGTAATTTACAACATGGGCCTCAAGGTTGCGAGAGCAAAACTTTTAGATTCTTTATTTAGTTCCGCAGCTGTATACCATAGATCTGCCCATCTGGCAACAAAATTCGAATATCGACGGAGTGGCACATGGCTACCAGATTTACACGGAAGAATCCTTACGCCTATAACCCTTACCTATCATAAATCTAGCAGCGTCTACACCTGGGTCACCCTCGTAGTCAGGCCCCCCTCTGCCTGGGCTTTCGGTGGATTTTGGCAAAACGAACGCAAATTCTGCATTTTGGTAACCACCCACGAAGCTCAGGCAGAACCAATAACATTTCATCACGGGCCCAATCATTCTTCTCCCTACCAAGCCACCACTTCCTCCTCGTAGGGGTTGCCGACAGAAAAAGGGGTGCTTGGAAAAGTGATAAAGGCACCGAAAATCGACCCAAACTATCACATCTCGCGCTCGCTTATATTTTGTTATTCGTTATTCTCTTGTTAATCGTTCTTTTTTATTGTTTCCGTATATATACTTACTTGTTTCTCGTGTAATAAACAAACACAAAACCCAACATTTGGAGTGTCTAGTTTATTTCTCGAGAGACGATAAGAATTTGGCTCCAACGACGTAATTGTCCGAGGAGTCAGACATTGTGGCTAACTGGAACCACGGCAAAGGATACACTAGTCAATATAGCCATTCGGCAGACCTTTATCTTTGTAACGCCAATAATTAAACATTTCGTATTCCGAAAGTTCATAGATATTGCAATTTAAAAGTTACACAAAATTTTATTGAATTCAATAGCACTGGTCACCGGTGACCCTCGTGGCAGTCAATGTGTTAATAACTGTGTATAAACTACTAAATATAACAATTTCTCTCGATAAGATTATGTAATCCCTTATCTTCACAAGTTTTTCTTTAACATATCTTTCACAGACCGAAATTCTAAGTAAAGTTGAAATATCACGTTCTCCTTTGCGGCATCACTCTCGCCAAATCTTTAAAGTTTGCTCACATCAAAACGGAGACAGGACAGATCTAAGATAAGGCTTCATTTCAATATTCCCCGATAAACATCCTTGCAGCGCACTTCGATCAATAATCCAAAGAGAAATCGAGAGAAAAGTGTTGCAACTAAAGTCGACGGAACTTATAACCGAATACTTAGGTATACGCCGATATATAAATATATCATTCGCATCATGGAGATAGAATGTATTTCCATCACCAAACCCGTCGTCCTGAATCTTGATTCTTCATTTTTCATTATGGAATCTTACGTTATCTTGATGTCTGTCCTGTTACCACGTGAATCCACGGCAACTACCATGCGCAATCGCGCATTGAATGGTTTCGGCATGCAATGATTCCTTAAGTGGCCACTTTATTTGCACTGCGATCGATAGTGTCGGCACTGCGATTGGAAAGTTGAGAACGCCCATCGGAATCGAAGGTATATGTACCGATAGCCTCCGTACATGCACACGTCAGTCATACATCGCAACGATGGAACGATTTTCATTCTCAACGTTTTCCCTTAGGAGAAGTCGATGGTACCTGGCTTTCCCATTGGTTTCCTTTCCCTTTCTTTCGTCGTACGATTATTCACCGCACGTACTCTTCGTTTGCCTTCGAAAAGGAGAATGCGGTTTTTTCTATCCCGCCACGTTTCCCCATCAAAACGCGAGCGACTAATCAACGCGGCGACGCTGCACGAGAAATCCTACGATATGACCAATTTCGCTCGACAGCGGGAAAGAGAGCGGCTCGTATATTCCACGTTAAGCCGTCATTTTCTACCCTCCTGCTAGTCTGATAATAATCTGCCGGTTGACTCTAGAGTGAATTCTCTGAGGATATCGTTGCAACGTGATGATCCTGAGATATTGGTGGATTGTCACCTTCGATCCTTTATGTTTTTAGGGGAACTACTGACTTTATGAGACTCTGATACCGCGGCAATTGAGGGCGAGTTGTGGTTATTGGAATTGAACGGTTGTTTTACGATTAAATTAGATATTGACGTAGAAGTGTTCATAATATAATAGGTTCGTTGTAATATCACACCGTTGCGCGTCAACGTACGCGGTCAGGCCTCGGCTGAACCTGTTCGGGTTGTAAGTCCGAACCCTCGCTTGACTGCCGCGAGGTAGAAAGTTGACAACGCTCCCCGCGATTATTGTTAAAGATTAACGTCGCAAGATTTTTTCGGGGTGAAGTAGAAGGAACTTGGTTGATTGAATCACTCCCATTTTGGGTTTTTTACTAAACTGAACTTTAATAAACTGAATGTATAACTATTGTAACAAAGAGAGAAACTTAACAGAAACTTAGAAATTCGTTTCACAATAACTATTGCGGATGAGTGATGTTTGCTATGAAGATGTTTCGGAGTGACTTGATTGGATATTGCGGAGTGACTGACTCCTGCAAAAATTGGAAGAGTCCTCCTGGAATGAATGCCTCCCTCCACCGTCCAGTCACGCCCCCAAGAATAGGGTTCGCACGCCAACGGAAATAGTGGTGTGTGTCAACACCTGAAATAGTTTCTTACTATTTCCGGAGGCTGTGAATACATTAGTGGAGTGTCCTTGGACATCCCTTGGACGGTTGGAGGGGACAGCGATCGAGTCCGCGCGGAGTGCGGGCCCTTGCGTCGCCACCTCGATTAGGGACTGAGGGTGGTCGAGGAGGGTGGTGAGGCCGGAGACTCGCCGACGCAGGCAAAGCTTTATGGTGCGGCTATTATCTACTGATAATGAGAGGCGCGGAGCAGTGAGCTAAGGTGGCGAACTTCTAGTGCGCACGTGGGCACCGTGATGGTACAGGTAGCCCTCAAAAATAACCTTGCTGCTCGCACCATTAGCCCATTGTCTCTACGTAAAGACATCTGCATGTCAGGAAAACATTTAGGCGTTTGGAAGCGCATTATGATAAATTACGTTTGACTTTCCATGAACCCAGGATGTTATGGTTTCCCGGACATGCAGCGCTGATTTTTAAACATAAAAATCCACTACCGTTTCTTGGAATCCTGCCGCATACAGTGACCTGCCAATCAAAAAATCCGATTTCGGTGACCAACGTCACTCCCGTTCTATCTGCCAATCAGAAAAGCGTGTTTTGAAAAATACCGAACACTCCAATCGTAAAATTTCTACTTTCGAATACCACCCCTTTTCACCAATAGCAGTGAGGAGGAGAGAAGCCGGTTGGAGAGCAATTCAGACTTTGGCAGATAGAACGAAATCAGAACTGCATTAACTGCCAACGAATCAAAATCTTTAACTTATCTATTTATCATTCGCTTTCTAGCACACCTGTCATCAATCTAGCAATTTTTCTACACCTAGGTCACCCACTTAGTCAAGGCCCCCCACTGCCTGGGCCTTCGGTGGGTATTGACAAAACCAATGCAAATTCTGCATTTTGGTAACTACCTACGAAGCCCAGGCATAACCAATAGCATTTAACCAGGGCCCAACATTCTCCTCCCTACCAAGCCACCACTTCATCATCGTTAGGGTTGCCGACGGAGGAAGGCGTGCTTGCAGAATTGATAAAGGAACCGAAATCGATCCAAAAGTGAGATCCCGTAACACACATTATTTACCTGCTAACTGCGGAATTTAGTTTTAAAAGATCTTCACAGAGTACGGAGTTACCATCAAGTAATGGCGAATATAGAAGTCAAACGCAGGGTAAATGGCCTTACTATAAATTTGACGAAAAACGAAGAAGGATTACATTTTTATTTGACACAAAAATTAACAATTCGTTTCTAAATATGTTATTGTTGCTAACAGTTTAAAAATTGTCAAAAAATTATAAAATACATAAACAAGCAAAATTGAAGAAAGAAAATAATTAAAAAAATTTTAATTCATTTAGGTGTGATATTCTTCGAAGCACGGTACCACACAAAGTACCACTTCGCAGGTCGTACACCGAAATCTGGACTCCTTACATTTTCCACTTTTTGAGCAAACGGCATATTTTCGGAAGGGAATTGGTTTTGATACAGTAGCTCGTATAAAATTTGGGAAATGTTTCCCGATGAGCCGTGTAGGTTTTGCGGATTTAGATGGCCGACTAATTTGAGAAATTTGTTTTTGCTGAATTGCATATTCTTCATTTTAGTAAAAAGTTCAATCGACTTAGTTTTCCGTTATTTTTTTTGTATAATACGTATGAGTTGAAAGCTCGCCATCCGAGTCGCGGGTTACGCATGTAATTGGTTTTGGACCGCGAGCCCCCCGCCTCCTTATATAAAATGTTATATAAAATGTAAAGGAAACATACCACCAAATAATATTCTTATTACATTTTATAGAAATGTTGAGTTGTTATAGTCAATGGTAATTTTTTATTTTACACGACGAGTATGCACGTCAACCGCACCACAGTAAATATTTGGTCCGACGTGCATACACGTCAAACGCAGTTAACTGGTTAAACACATCTCTTGCTCGCTCATATTTTGTTAGTCGTTATTTCTTTGTTAATTTTTCTTGTTATTTCTTTTCCGTGTATATACTCGTTCCTCCTGTTACAATAAACAAATACAAAAACCAACATTCTGAAGTATCAAATTTATTCTCCGAGAGAAGATAAGAATTTGGCTCCAACGACTTAACTGGCTGACACTGTCTCTAACCTGAGCCGAGGCAAAAGGCACACGAGTCAATGATAGGTAGTGCGGGGATCTCTCCTTCCACCATACTTCAAGCCAAGTGACTTCAAAACGTTGGCAATTTATACTTTCGTGCAAAGAGACAAATTAAAAGGGTAGTGACGCTTGTAAGAATTGACAATTGATTCTCAAACGGGGGTAGTAGAGAGTATTGTTGAGTATGACTTTTTCATTTATGACATAATATTTGAGAAAATCGAGTATGAAAGTCCGATGCTTACATATGTTGGTTTAATTAAAGAGGCAACCTATCTGTATATGTATAATATATGTATAAACGTCTACGGAGTGATTCTTTATGAAAAGATAAGAGTCGTAGGAACATTCACCTCCAACATGTTACTCCAGCAGTCCTCATTAAAGACTATGCCTAATCAACACCAATTTATCTTCTTGTTACATATACTTAATTTACACCAAATCCCTCGGGGAGAGGTACCTAATGTGAAATGTATGTATCGTTCGACAACCTCAAGAAGTCTCCTGAGCGGCGGAGCTTCTCGCTAAATACCGCCTATTCGCACCGTTTTTTTTATTTAATCCACCCTGCTCAGCCTCCTGAAGGAGGCACTTGACAAAGTCGTAACATTGAAATATCTTTATGACGCCTGACGAATCAGATCCTGCCGAAATAGGTCTACCTCCTAGGAGACTTCTTGAGGTTGTCGCGTTATATATAGCACGTGCAAATCATAATCCTGGCAAAAATCATAGAAATCGGTGAGGTGAAACTTTTCCTGTATATGTAATTACCAAAATCTATCATTAATTAATGAATTACTCATTTGCCTCAGTGAATTTATTAATAACAATGAATTATCATTATCTTGTAGCAATTAATTTTTGTGTTTTTATCCCATTTCATTATTTAATCATCCTGAATGATTAACAAATGTATGCCGGTAGCGATCATTTGTAAGATATAAATGTTTATTTGTTAAACTCACGCGACGATAAACTAATGACGGTGAATTTCTAGTGGTGAATTATTGGCGATCCATTGCGGCGAATGAATTTTCCGGATGCCATGTATCCCGAAATGATTAGCATTTGTAGATCCACAAATGAAAAAAGAATTGTGGCTTCAGAAACTCTTCGAAAAGAATCATAATACTATGCAGACAATAGTAGCAATTTTCAGACCGTCATGTAATTAGCCTGAAATTCGATTGCCACTGTCATTATACATTTTTTTTATCGACGATATAACGTTACATTTGCGGCTCCCAATTCGTGTAATACTGTAGATTCTCAGGGAAAATAACCAAAACTGCCGAAGCTGAAAATTACAAAAACAAACAAACAAGAAGTGCCCTAGAGGAAATGGGTTTTTGAAGTGATACAAGTCAGATTTTTAGTGAGAGCGGAAAGCTCTGGAAAATGTGAAAAGTTAGGAGCACGATGTAGGTTAGTGAGGGTTGTTCCTATAGGGAAAGGACTTAGCTCTTAGGGTACTTTTGGGTATATCTGTGTCCCTGGCTGTGTGACTTATATTCGTACATTATTATAAATTCACACTTACATGCGATTTTACTAAATTTCATATCCTACAGTAATAAAGGTATCTGTAATGATAATAATGATGACGATAATAATAATAATATTAATAGTAATAACAGTTTTAACAACAACGATAATAATAATGGGAAAATACAAATAAAAACAATTATAATATTAGGGGTAGCGGAAAAGAATGTCGTTTTTTTTCAACACATGGCGACATGAAAGAAGAACTCATTGAATATTTTAAATCAAAACCCAGTGAATTTTATGAGCAAGATATTAAAATTATGTCAGATTAACAGAGAAAAATTATATCAAACCGTGAAAATTATATTTTATTTTAATATTTGTAAATTAAATTCTCATAAGATAATATTTCCATCTTTTATTTAAAAAAAAACGACCTTCTTCTCCGGTACCCTCAATATTTACAACATATAACTAAAACACAGGAATTGACAAGAAATAATAATTGCAACGCATTATTCCGCATATCTAGTTTATTAATGACATGAAAGAGTGTTGGACGGTATGTTAATAACTTCTTTTAAGGGATTCTCATTGTCATCTTATATATCGAAATAATGTAGGATTGCGAGAGCGCGAAGGGATGAGAGTAAGAAGAGTGTTATGGAGATAGAGTGCCTGCGTGATAACGTGTGTATGTGTGTGGAGCGCAGGGCCTTCGGAGGAAAGTCACAGGGTTCAGTCTTTTACGTAACAGCGAACAAGGTATTGTAGTGTTTTTCCTAACAGCGGACCAGCGAGCAGCATATTTTCTAGAATGTATTTTTGAGCAGCGATATCGTTAAAGCGATAGAATAGTGTTTTCTTTGAATGGGAATAAGATTTGTTTAGTATTATCTTTTGTATTTTATATTTCAAATTTCTCGTATTTTAAATAACAATTTATTATTCTCTCATTCAAATAATAATTCTACAATAGTGACATAAATCTGTAAAAACGGATACTCGACGATGATTGTTAGAAGCTTCAGGTGGATCAGAGTCAAATAAAACGGATGTGAACACTACGATTAAATGTATTATAGGAAAGAACGTAAGAATTATAAGAGAAACTGAACGTAACGATTGTTCGGATAGGACTGGCGTAATCGTCACTAGCGTTGATAAGCACGATACTATTCCAATTAGGACGAATGGTCATCGGTACGCACGCAGTGACTTCTTAGGAACGCGGATAGCATATACCTCACTCCATCTTCAACCATGATGAACTATTATAGTGTAGGATCGTGAAAAAGAAAGAGAAGCACGCGGTCTGAATAGCTGAACACCTGAAGCCTTTGAATTCGGGCGAATGTACTGACAAATATAGCATCTCTCCCTTAACCCTTTCGCACCGGACGGGACATGTGCTGTCCCAGTCTGAAAAATGTTTGATATTACGGCTGGGACAACATATGTCCCAGTTACTGAAAAACATCTAGTGCAGAAAATAATGCCAAGTTGGGCCTCCAAACTGATTCTCAATCGTTCTGAGTCCATACATTTCTCATCTCTATCGTCCCCGATCTAATCAAACAAGCGACAACTGTTAACACTATGCCGCCCGGTGGCTCCACAAAGGTGCCATGAGAAAACAATGGGTTAAGCGCCGCTAGCACCACGTTGGAGCCATGCGAAAACTGTCAAGACAAACGTCTGTGACACCACTGTAGTGCCGTGTTCAAACCAACGCGAATATTGCGTGTGTTCTGTTTAAGTAACAATAAGTTACAGACATATTAACAAGTTTTTGCTTTTATAAACGCAAGCAGAAGAAGCGGAACCGGCGACAAATGAAATGATGTGAATGTTAAGGCCCAAGCCCTTAATGTATAAGGTTTATTGCATGGACTACGAGACAACTATTTTTGAGAAAACAGTTAGTGTAACGGGACGCAGAAGTGCCAGATGTGGAACTTTTGCGGACCCTCTTTTCCAAGAAATCCTCGCCTGCGATTGATTTGATTATTTCCAGATTTTCAGCAAAGACTCAATGGTTATTGCCGTGCAATAAACTCAGTGCGCCGGAGCGTGTTCTTCGGTCGTCGTACAGCCCCCGAGCGGGCCTCTTTGTCTTATCGCAGGCCTTTGCCCCTCCATCGGTCCCAAAAAGGGGGCGCGCTTCCACAAGCGCGCCAAAACAGCGCTCGCGCCAAATCATCCATCTTAGCGCTAGTTACTTTTGGGAAACCGATTTCCTCCGTACAACTTCCGAGGGCGCAAAAATCACATTCTTGTTAGCAAGGTGCCCTCGGAAGGGGAAGCGCGGGTAAAGGCCTCGCGACATTCTCTCATTAGAAAAATCAATCAGTCTGAAAACCGCCGGCACGAGTAGCGTCTCGCCCGGATTACAAGGTCTACGAGTAGCGTCTCGTCGAGACTCATACACACCTCCGGTACGAGTAGCGCCTCGTCCGGATCTTGCAACTACGTCAAAACTCACATCATTCAATAAGTTCGTTAGTCACAGTTTTTTGTTACAGTTTGTTAAGTTTGTGCATATTTACAATAAAAAATACAGTCCACTAAACAAAGAAAGTACTTGCTAAAATCACGGAAGGGCGAAATTGTCATTTGCACAATACCACGCCTAAACCCGTAAACAGTGAATCTGTCCTACCGGCGTCAAACGAAAGAATCTCGATTATATGCGCGGACGTCATAGTGTTAAGGTTGCTAGTTTTCGGCATAAAAATGATTTTATCTAATAATCGCTTGGAGGACAAATAACTGATCCCGGTAATGGGGCGCACTCGGGCTGGATTTTTCGCCGTATTGAATGGGTTATAGTAATTCTTGTTTGAAAACAAAAACGCGTTCGAGACGAAGCGAAAGTTTGTCGATTTTATAATATTCGCCGACATTTGGCGACCACCAGGTTGCCGAAACTCCGGTCCTTAAAGAATTAGACAGTCTTCGTTTTGCATGTATGTTTTCGTTAATCCGTCCTGGTCTGTCACCGGATGGTAAATAAACAGGGACTTCAGCCCGAATGGTCCCATCGACCGCCGCTGACTCGCGATGACAAAACGGTTATAAATCGCGTCCTCGACGAGAAATTTTGCGAATCGGCCGGGCTAGGATTTTTTGGGCACATGTGGTGGCACTTTCCTCCAAAACGTAATCCTCCTCTCGGAAGAAGGTGCAGCCAATTAAGCGAGGATGTCCGGCCTATGACTTCGTTGAGCGTCTTCGAAAGCAAAATCAATACTTCCTTTTCGATCCTCGTCACAACAACTACGCAAATCGATCCCGCTGACAATCAAACCCAGTCACAGTTTGTCATTCTTGGTATTCAAAGCTATTGAGAATTCGCCAAGTTCGCGACCTGTCGGGAACCATTGCGCCGATTAACCAGTCACTTAAGGGAACACCGTCGCGATTCCGCGAGTGACAATTGTGACGCCGCAACATTTCTTTTCCATGCCATTTTTCTCTCAAATTTTTATAAGAGGGCTACCGCCCGATCTCAGAAGAAATGACGATCAGCCTGTGGAGAAACGCCACTTGGAGAGAATGAATCGAGAGAGTTGAGGGTGAACTACCAACGCGAAAAGAAATACGACGGGATTGTTTTTTTCAATTTCTATTCATCTGTTTACTTATACTCTTGTTCTTTATTCTTGATATTCTATAACAATGAAATATATTTATACAATTATAAATCCTACATTATGTTTCAATATTGTAATTTTTAATTCCTACACACCTACCACTTTTTACTTACTTCGTACTAATTGAAATTTACATAATTAATTTACATAACGGAAAGTAAGATATGAATATAAATGCAAGAAGAGCTGCAAATCGAAATCAATTATTTGTTTCAAAAAATATTAAAATTAGGCATGTAATAAGAAAACGAGAAACAGTGCAATAAACCAGAAGGATCATTAAATTTAACAAGCATATTTCTATTTTTACAGTAATCAAAAGACTCCTAATTATTATATTTTATAGGAAGGCAGAGAGTAAGTATACGGGAAGCGAAGTTTTATGCAACTGACAGCGAGATAATTAATTTA
Source organism: Cerceris rybyensis (assembly GCA_910591515.1). Taxonomy (NCBI): domain Eukaryota; kingdom Metazoa; phylum Arthropoda; class Insecta; order Hymenoptera; family Crabronidae; genus Cerceris; species Cerceris rybyensis. The sequence continues at coordinate 24,044,605 of OU342790.1, forward strand.
GTGAAAAAATTTATGTCTACGTTCATATTCAGTAAATTCGAATCATTATAGTATACTTAGGTAATTAGTACAAAATTTGTATTACTTGAAAATACTGAGTAGACTACGATAATAGTCCGAAAAATCACCTACCCTTAAAGTGGGACGACTTATACGAACGTGCAGTTGCGTGACGTGTAATGCAGAGGGAAATATTTTATTAAAATTACAGAAATTCTGAGCAATCGTAGATTTCATACGGCTTATCGATTGAGAGCGTAACCCAGATTCTCAGTGAGAAACCTGGAAATTGTTCCACGGCAGAATATTGCAAAAAAATTTTAATTAGTCCACGTCAACATTGTGAATCAATTGTATGTACGCTCACAGGACTTTTAATTAATAGCGTAAGAACATTGAATAATGCAATCTATACACTCTGTTTCTATATCATTCATGTGAATTACCGGTACAGCACGCCTCATAGAACAATTCCATTTCTTTAATTATGATCAAAGTGTTATCTCGTTACGCTTCATTAAAAGATATCGTTTCAACACTTGCAATGTTTCATCCATCCATTCATTGATTCCATTCAATCCATGCAATCTATCACTCATTCTAAAGATATATTGTTACGAATTATTGGTTCTTTATTTAAACCGTATTGTAGGATTATTATTTGAAATGAATAATAATCAGTTTATTAAATGTAAAAAATATAAAACAAGAACTATAACAAAATAAACACAAAACACACTTAAACTAAACTACGCTATAATAAAACTCGCTCGTTCGCTATCGCTGAAGTTACGCTATTATTGTAAGACCAAAAAAAATACTCTATTCGCTGTCGCGTTAAAACGTTCTCTGGGCCTTCTTACGCATTCGCATTCCTCCGAAGGCTCTACACCCCATACACACAACATACACAGTCACACACCCTCATCATCTCGCAGGCATTTTCTCTTACAACATTTTCAAACAACAAGCATTTTCTCTTTCTCTCTCTCTCTCTCTCGCTATCTCTCGCTCTCCCTCTCACGCTTATCTCCGCAACACAGCTTACACTAATTTTTATACTAACTTTTCGCATCCTATGATATTGAAATGTATAGCAATGTTATTTGGTTATCATAAGTGTTAAGCATTTGCTAATAAAATTATTGGTAAACGAAAGTTTATTTCTTTGAACTATTATTATTTTCAAATATGACTCATAGAAAGACTACTACATCACGATTATGGAAATATTTTATGAGTGCCTTTACTGGGTCCTGCTAAGTAAAATTATCAAGGAAATTGGGTTACTATAATTTCCTTAAATATTCAAGGTATTATAAAAACAAGTAACCTGATGTTATAAAAGCTTATAGTACTCATTGTTACTATTATAAAATAAGGAAACTTGTGAAACAGAATATATTATATTGTTACGAGTCGACCGCGCACGCATTATCCGTTCGGACATAATTAAATAGAACACAATTTTTAGAAAAACTGGGAACGTTTATTTAAAGAAACACGTCCGTCAACGAGGATTACTGACCGTAGAATATCCACTCTTTTATTTATTGCAAACAATTGCCAAGTCTCGTTACCCAGTAACATTTAATCTACTGGGTGCTTCATAACAATATTATAAAATATAACTTGCTAATAGTGTTTGTTCACAGTTCACAGAAGATATTATATACTTTGTCGCTGCCACTTTATTAATTCTAGAATCTAGTTGGCGATTATTTTTTCAACAAATCAATTTTATACCCAGTATTATTTTATTCGTTTTTTTTGCTAAATAAATCTATACCCTTAATAATAACAAAACTAACCTCAGTGCATTAATTTGACTGCGGCGGGATTGAAATTTACGACTTCAATTCTCACAAATATCCACATACGGGAAATCGACGCCTCCGATTAAATAATCGGTACAACAAGCAAGTACCGTCTTTCGATTTCGTAGTGTTAGGTACTCCCGTGAATGCCGGATGATGAATCTCAGATAACATTCTCATGCGACAATTTAGTTTAGTCTACTTAACGATAAACTTTTCTTGGAACTAAAAGGGTGGCGCCGAATCGACGCGAGGAGGTTCACGGTTGCATACTCTTGTCTCGACGACCAAACTGTAAAGACGTGCGACTCTTTTAATTGAAGTATAATTCTAAGTTTTGCACTTGGTGTCCGTTCTTTCTGGATATCCGGAAGTAAATCAATGCGTTTAAAAGAAGCGAACGCATTTTCACTTCACACGGCATAATAGTAGTCTTCACGGACGAGCTGGCATCGGAACACCAACGGACATGAATTTTACAATTAAATACATTTATTTGCATAATATATGTAAATTAATATTAAATGTTTTATGTAGAAAATATAAAGCAATAAATCATAATGCAATTATATCTGCGAGTGAAATAGTTAGCGCACTAACGCAGATCGAGACAGCTTTTGACGAGTAGTGGGAGTATCTCCATTAGCTGTACTATCCCTCAGGCTCATGTTATCAGATTGAATATAGGTGACGAGATATCTCGTTTTTAGCAAATCGATCGCCGAGGACGGCTTACGAGATGTGTTGTTTGTCATTTTTTCATATGGACGTAGATATCGACGATACAATAAATGGAAAATAAATTGATTTTTTTGCTAGTTTCCTAAGGCAACATAGTCTTGAATATTCTTATGGAAAATACTTTGCGAAATAAATCTATATTGAATTTCCAAAAGAGTGCAAAACAATCGGATATGTAAAGTGCACCTTTCGAATGCTTAAAAAGGTGCGGTCCCTGCAAGCGCGTTGAAACAGCAGAGTGCCATACGTAATGTGTTATCTTGACCGCGGAAGGAGATAAACCCTGGACAGAACTTCGTGACCATCTGACACATCACTAGTGTTACTATCCTTGAATGGGTAGTAATGTTCTCGAAGGTCGAGTGTAGGCCTTTCATTGGATTTTTATGTTTAAAATTTGACACTATATGTTCGGGAAGTAATTAACGTCCTAGGTTGACGGAAGGACAAGCCCGTCAACCGTTCCTCATCATCATTCACCAAGGAAAGAAGTCTAAAGTCCCGTTCTAAACACCCAAGTGTTTTCCTGGAATGCAGATGCCTTTCTGTAGAGACAAAGGACTTATGGTGCGAGCATGAAGACTATTTTTGAAGGCTACTTTAATCATCACCACGCACATGCAATTCAGGCCCAAATGTATTACTTAGACTCTCACTCCTCTGTGTCTCAATGACCACTCACATCTCACCACTCTCATCGACCCCCCTTGATCCCGAGCTAGGGTAGTGACAAACGGGCCCGCGCTCTAGGAGGAACGGACCGCTGTCCCCTCTACTAATCAAGGGATATCCAACGTCATCCAAGTTCCATTAAGTTTCTGTTATAATATTTGTACAGCCAGTTTATTAAAGTTTTTACTTCCATTCCCCCCGACATTATCTCTCGACTTCAATTTTTAAACACTCGCGAGCGCTATCTATGTACGTCCCTCACGGCAACCAGTGTCATGCGTCATGCCTCTGGCCACACGTACAGTGCGGCTCGGCCAACTTGGCACCTCGACGGCGGAGCTTCTCTTAAAGGAAGCACCCGACAAAGTCGTAGCATTCAAATATTCTTACTAGTTTGGCTGGAAAAGCGAGTCATTGTATTACATTGTTTTCTCGTCGCGCGCTTTGTTTCATCAAGGAGAATCTCCCCATGTTGTGGGGGTAATTCTTCCGGAGTTTATCCTGTTTTTACTATAGAGATGTTAGAAATCTGGTGCCTACGCCGATGTCCTCACTGTCGCCATCCAAATCGCGTTGTCTCCCTTGTTCCGATCTGCAGCATTGTCTCTCTTTGTCTTTAATGTAAGACTCAGCGTTAGCGAGGCGTCGAGCTAGGCGTTTACACGCCTGGCTATCGTCAAGAGGACAATTCCTCGAGCGAGGGAGGAAAATGACCCTCACCCCTACCGGGCCTTTTCGGGGAAAAGAAGGTCCTCGAAGAACCCAGCAATAACAACGAGGGATAGCAAGGCAGTCGTTACGGAGTCGACGCCTTGCACTCATCGAGGGAACACTGTTACAAGGATGACGTCGCGATCAAGCATTATTTATATTTGTATTATTGGCGGGAAACGACTTTATTGTATATTGTATTTATCGGCTTAAATATTTATAAACGCCCGCATTGCATTATATATATAAAGAGAGAAAACGGTGTCTTACATTTAGTTCGATTTGTATGTGTAGCTCTTTTAACGAATCGCGAGGTAGAACGTCAAGTGCCTTCGTGAATCAGACTCTGCCGAAACAGGCCTACCTCCCAGGTGCCAAGTTGGCCGAGCCGCACTGTACACGAAGGCACTTGACGTTCTACCTCGCGATTCGTGAACAGAGCTACACATACAAATTGAACTAAAAGACAAAGAGCTGCTGCAGATCGGAGCAAAGGAGACAACACGATTTGGGTGGCGATAGTGATGATGTCGGCGTAGGCACCAGATTTCTAACATCTCTATAGCAAATACAGGATGAACTCCGGCAGGGATATGCAAGTGTAAACTTAAATTTGATGTGAAATATGGGGAACGTATTCGTCTAACACGCACACACATACTCTAAATAATATAAGAATATAAACTATAATCCAAAATCCGTCTAGTGTCTCTATGCGTCTATCGTCTATAACTCTATTCGTTTAGTCTGTAAGTCGAACTGTATACGTCTACTCTATGTATCATTCTACTTTTGAACTCGTCTACCGTCGAACCACGTCGTACTGTTCGCTCGTCCTCGTGTTGTCCTCGTGCTGTCGACGTGCCGTCGTCGATCGTCTTTTCGTCAGTCAACTGTCTTCGTTCTAGATTATTCTAGCGGGATTTCTAAAATTTGCACACTATTCATTTGAATCGGCAGGGAGCCGTGGGGCTTCGAGAGTGGCCTTGCCCCCGGCTTTGGGCTTTACGACCCCACCGGACCCGAGTAATTTTACCCTCAGGAGCCTGCCCAGCTCTGTAGCTGGGTGGGTACGGGCACTCGCGCGCCCGGGGGTTCCCGAGCTGTCTACGGCAAGGTGTTGGGTCCCCATTCTGTGGCCTGGGTGACTCCACTGGGCTTTGCGACCCCACCGACCTGAGTAACGTGCTCCCTCACCAAGGGTGTATTGATACCGCGGGGCCTGGGTTGCCCACGGAGTTTTAGCCCACTCCGGCCCAGCCGTGGGTAGGTCCATCGCGGGGGTGACATTGGCGGGCCATCGCGTTACGGATGTCGCCGTGTGAGGTACAGTACCTTCCGCCTCGGGAACCGACCTGCATAACCGGTAGGAGTTAAGAAAGTCTCCGATCCCACCAGTGTGATGTACAATCTTCGTACTAAACTGGTAATATATAATATACATATGCGTTGATCGGGCGTATCCCGATCCCGCGCCCATGGGAGCCGTGTGGGAAAGCCGCAAGGCAGGTCTCACACGTTAATCCAATTAGTATATCTCACTATTCATTTGAAATTATATTTCTTTGTAACTTCCATGTAAACGAAACAATAAGATATCAACATTTAGTACTAAGCCATCGCTCTGATCGTCGGTAATGATTATAAAAGTTAGGGTGAAAATTTCCCATAGCGTGACACTCAAAAAAAATTCTAATTATATCCCGTCAGCATCGTAGACTGATTGTATAGAGTGTTAATTCATGGTTACGAGCAAGAAAAAGATGAATAATACAACGCTTACGATCTGTTAGCGTGTTAATCAGACCAAGGTCCGTGGAAATGAAACGATACGAAGGCGTGAGTTGTTTAGATAAACCATGGAAGATGGTGTTATTTGATGTGTTATTCTATGCCAGCGATGGTTCGCCAGGTATACGTGCTGTAATCACATCCGTAACTAAACCTCCAGACTCGAATAACATTGGACGCCGTAATTTACAGGAATAAACCGATTGTCATCTCGGTCGTCCATGCAGAAGAGTATATAAACTGACGGCGAGGCGAGGCAGGTAGAACAAATAAAGCTGTGTCATTCGGTTGCGAATAAAGCGGCAATTCCGTCGTGAGATAATTTGAAATTCGCGACAGGTATTAATATACATAGATGGTGTATTAGAAACTTAAATGCAGTTATTCTTGCGAAAGGAGAAATAAATTTAACTGCTCGGTTTCGCTGAGAATTATTTACAGCACTTGTTTCCTGAAGTGGAAAGAAATATCGAAGTAAAGAATAATCATGAGTCAAGGGTGCAACAAATTATGCAGACCTGTTTGAAAAATAAGAATACATTTCAGCGATAAATTAAAAGTATGAAAATAACGAATAGTGCAGTTTGTATTGTATAACGTAGAAATTTCGCTTGTCTTAAAGTTTCTTTTCTTTAAATTGTTATTTAAGTTGGTATAAAAGTTAATTATAATATTAATGTTAGTGTGAAGATGAATATTTCAAGTTGTCTCTACTCACTTTTAATATACATAAAATCTCATTTATGGATTACTTTAAATGTACTTTGCGGAACTAAATTCTTGAAAATTTTAAACATCTTGAGAAACTTGGACGGGTAACATATTTAGCTTGATCTTTAATATACCCAGGTTTACTAAAATCACTGGAAAACCTTTCTGCTTTGTATTTTAAGAGTGATATTATTACAGAGTGAATTGCGTACCGTAACAATTTTAAATAACTCATAAAATATGTACTGTCCAAAAACTATTTCAAATATGAACGCACAGTTACGAAAGGGGCATTCAATAGCAAAATTAGTTTTTTCATGTTTTCTATTTTTCAAGGTATACAGGTCGCTTTCATTTTTTTAAATTGAAATACATGCAATTTGTTTTTAAATTCTAATAAAGTATAGAAGTTTGCTTTAAAAACTTATTATACTATCGTAAGACACCGATTTCTCTCCTTATATATATATATATATATAATATAGTACGGGCGTTTATAAATAGTTATGCCGATAAATACAATGTACAAGAAACTCGTTTCGCGTCAATAATACAAATATAAATAATGCTTGTTCGTGACGTCACTCTTGTAGAGTGTTCCCTCGATGAATGCAAGGCGTCGACTCCATAATATAACGACAGCCTTGCTTTCCCTCGTTGTTATTGCTGGGTCCTTCGTGGACCTCCTTTTCCCCGAAAAGGCCCGGTAGGGATAAGGGTCATTTTCCTCCCTCGCTGGAGGAATTGTCCTCTTGACGAAAGCCAGGCGTGTAAACGCCTGGCACGACGCCTCGCTGGCGCTCAGTCTTACACTATGTACATTGCAAAATGAACAGTAACTTAAAATTTTGCAAAATAATTATCCTGCATTAAGTAATAGGTATGCTCTGCAACGGGACTGCTATAGTTTAAAGGCCAACGTTGTTTATGACAGCAGATAATGTTGTTAAACACAATCGTCAGCACTAGACATTGTTGATACTAAATATTTGTTATCCATTGACGTGTGGGTTAAATATAACGGCTACTAAAAAGTAGATTCTTCGTAATTCACGATCTTTCTTTCGCATTTATGTTTATGCATAGGGGGTTTTAAAAGTAGTTTTCATGATTTTCAGGGGTTTTCTACACCCTTGGACTGATGGAGATTTCCGAAAATAACCCATTGCGCAAAATTCGCGAAGGAGTAGCAAACTTTTTTTATTGGCTAATCGAATTCATTTTGTAACGTAGGTAAAATTTTTGAGGGGGAATCATGGATCAGAAATCAACAGTAACATGGAATTTAAACTTTGACACGTTGAGTGCCGCGTCAGTCATCGGTGACTGACACTGAACTTTCTGTTCAGGCCGCGTCCCAGTTTTGTTTGGAGTTTGTGTCGTTGTTTTCTACAAGTTGCAATACTGATTGTGAGATAAGAAACAATGGCCCTCAAATGTTTAAAAACCTGCATCGAGTAAATTAAAATTCGCTACTAGTGCGCTTCCCACACTGCAAATCCAAGTGTGTTAAAAGCGGGTTATTTAAATGCACCAAAATGTGTGAGCACACTTCATTAACACGTCTAAACGTGTAAATGCAATTATGTGCATTAAAATAAAACACTTGAAAAAAAGTAACGTGTAGTTTTAACACATCTAATGCATTATTTTACACGTTTTATCCGAGGAAATAAATAATGCATTTTTTTTGTGTGTTACATTTTAAACTCACTTCACTTTTATGCACAAAAGTGTATTAAAATTAAGCGTTTCATTAGAATTATACGTTTTGCGCGTTAGCCGTTTGTATTTTATGTATTTAAATGCATTATGTTTGTTCAATCGCTGGACGCTTCGTACTGAAATTTCGCCACGAGGTGTCGTCCGAATTTCTCGAAGTTTATTTTATATATTCTGGTGAATAAAAGGCGAATAAAATTCAGGAAATGAATTGCTTCCCGGCCTTTTGTCTAAGATCAAAATGTGTAGTACGTTTACACGACTGTGTTATTTAATAGTATATATAATAATATATATGATATATATAATATGTTTTTAAAATATTGAACAATCATAATAATAATATTTAATATAATTTTATTCAGTTCTGTGAATAATTGATTTACCTATATATATGTGTATATATATTTATATTTACATTTTAAAATAACACACCTACATGCTTCAAAATAACACACATGTACTGTGTTAAATAAAAACACACCGGTAAACGTGTAAAAAGTGACTACAAGGAAATAATACGTTTATGTGTTTTAAAATAACACACTTAGATTTGCAGTGTATGAATGATGATCTCCGAGTACCAAGGAGAAAAAAGGTCTCCCTACCGTAATCTAATTGTAAGACATATGAGCAGTTCTTATTATCGAACACCTTCTATTACACCGCGAAGAAAGTGAAATTACTAGAAACTAGATTAAACTTTCAGAGTCGTTAAAAGAATTCCTAAAGTACATAGAGAATGCGAGGAAAGTTCTCAGCGTAATTCAAGCTATTAACCTATTAAGTAATACTATTTAAGGAGTAAAAACCTAGCGTCTCACATTGTTAATGTGAGATATTCAATTTCTATTTAACACAAAAAATAGAACGCTTTTTAGTATCAAAAATGATAAAATCCATAAAAACTTACCTTAAGTTTAATAAAAAATCTTTATAATCTTACCTCTTTTCCATATTTAAGAACCAGTTTCAAGACTTTCAGGACTATCCTTTCAGGTCTTCTAACACTTCTAAGTCCTCCTAAGACTGTTAAGTCTTTCAAAGTACATATTCCGAATTTCCAAGAGTCCCCGATTCCGAATAATTACCGAAACGATTCGAAAGTTTCGAATAAATCGCTCGAAAACTTTGAAGAGGAGGGATTTGACAACCATCGATGGTTGCAACCCAGATTATTTATGTGTTTCCGATAAAAAAAAAATAATATAAAGGAAAACACATTGAAAACAAACAAAACGGAACAAATTCTAGCGGCATCGAGAATTCACGGTGATTGATATTTTATTGACGTGTCAGCTGTGCAAATTTACACAGTCGGATTATTCGCGCGTATCAATGTCAGAGATCGTGTATCGCGTCCATTATCGAAGAGAATACCTGCGGCCGCGTTACGAAGCGAAATCAAAGATGAGAGTAGAGGGTGATAAGGGGATAAGGGATGGAATTAGCCCGAGTGTAAGAAGACCGTGCTTGAATCTTAAAGTAACCGACACGATCGCGGTAAGTCGCATTTCGGAGACGAAGTGCTCGAGCACCGGCATGAATATGAATGAGCCCTCAGGGTGATATTCTGAAGCGCGAAATAAAATAATTTTCGTCGGCGTACCTCGCTGTTTTGCGTTTTCGCGTACTACGTCAAATAAACCTGCTGCCAGAGAAGGAAAAACGAACTGCTTGAAAAAAGGAGAAAATAAGAATAAGAGAATGACTAATAAAAAATGACATTTTATGTTGTTTCTCGTTAACGGAATCATAAGAGAGCTTTAATAATTATGTACGAAAAAATAGATCAAATGATTTAACTTGAAAGGGTGATCTAGTTCGGTACCGCTAATGGCTCGGTTCGCTAATGGTTCATCGATTATCAGCTGTTTATCTTTTTTTTTATATGCATATATATGGTATGAATAGGTAAAACCAAAGAATCTGTGGCTGTAGAAATGTAGCGAACCATGCGGTAGGAAATTCGTGGGAATAGCGGGAGGCAGCCGAGAGCAAGTGGTGAATAGTTAGTAAACGTTAAGTAAAGAGCGTTGTATCTGGGTAGAGAGTACGTAGCTATTGGATTCTACGTCTCCAACCTCACGGCTCTTCCTCTCAATCTCACCGAATATCACATTTAAATGGCACTTATTTATCCGGCGGCTAAAGTGACAAGTCCTGTTACTCCTGCGGTGAAGAACATACCATCGTCGTTTCCTTTAACCCCGCTGCAAAGCGTTACTTCCTGCCTCTATTATCCGCTGCCTTGTGGCTGTCGGTGTCGTTTCTACCAGTACACTCTCTCATTTGCTACAGTTATTCGGCCTGGAAATCGCTACCAGATGGGGAAAATTGAATTAGTCACGGGCACACTTATAACTAGAACCCGTTCTCTTATTACCACCCGCACATCTCTTTCTACCGCCTCCCCATACACACACACACACTCAGACTCTCTAATTTTCTTTCCATCCGATTTCGTTTGACCTTCTCTCGGCTCGCGCAGAATAACTGGTAATAGCAGTAATTTTTCCTACGTTAATTTCATGCGAAACTTCGCGGGTTCGGCGGTCCTCTAGAGCAATTAGTGCAGTTTCTTTTTCCTTCCATTTTCGACTGTAGCAGAGTTGAAGGCGGTAATGAAATTCGTTCTCGTTGGAAATTTACGTTGGCCGGTAGTCGTTCGTCGGTGTCAACCCTTCTGCGCTGCTCGCCCAGAGGGCCAAGAAACTGATATACACCGCAAAACATTCCATCCCCGTGGTGGGCCATGGTGTTGCCTCCGGAGCGCTTTTAGAAATAATGAAGACCGCTTTCTTTCCTTCGCTTTCTCCTGACTTCCCCTATTTTCTTTTTATCTCGCCTCCCTCGCCTCGTTGGGCTTTCATTTATTGCCTGATTTATCGCCGAGCTCTACTGCGGCGAATATATTTTGTCTCCGTCGAATTTGATCCTGAAATACGAGATACCATAGAATAGTTTGAGATTTCGGTTTCGCCGGAATTTATGCAAAGACTCTTAAACGGCTAGGCATTCACGAAGAATTGTCGATGTGCAATTAGCGGCTGACGATTTAAGGATTCTTGTTGCGCGTTGCTTCTAAACGGTTTGCCATTCTACCCAGGGATTTGCGAGATGAAACAATACAATTTTAGCATTAAACGAAAAGTAATTTAGTAATTTACGATAATGGCATCTATCAAGCTTATGCAGCTACAATAAAACAGGGACCTTAATCTAACGTATTTGTTTTTTATAAAGGTATATGCGAGCCGTTCATTGAGAAAGCGGAGGGAGTCTATTTTTTGTTATAACGAGATATTTAAAGTTTTGCAATTCGGCACATTTAAAAAATTGATAAGTTGCTTGATTCAACTTTTGTGTATTTTGTAATTATAGATCATGCAAATTTATTGGCTAGCAATGTTCATTAAAGAAATCCGGAGATCATAAAAATGTTGCTGTACCCAAATGGTCTGTCCTTACTTTCAAAATTAATTAACTATTGCAAGCATTAATTGAAGGACTGGATAGGTCTGTTGAAAGATAAATTGGTTTCTCGGGACATACATACAATTAGTGACTTAAAGAATTTGCTAAATGTACTTTTACAGTATCTTAATTCACAGATTTATGAAAAACAATATTTGCCAAAATTGAATATTTTCCGTTTATTTTATATTCATACAATTTGAAATCTGCTTGATTTCTAACTTACAATTAGAAAGTATATAAATATTACAATGACATCTTTATTTACATCATATTAGGAAAAAAGGAATTATACAAACCAAGTGGAATCATCTTGGACACACTTTAACTTCTCTTCAAGTTTTTCCTATAACTTGCACTAGGCAGGTAACATTTCTATAGCGATACTTTATAAAATTCTTGCAACATTTCATGTTCCATTGAAAGTTTCAATGTTCAGAAAGTTTTAGAAAGGACCCCGCACAAATCTTATGGATTTTGGATCCCGGTGAAATTGTTTAAAAATTTAATATGTTGTTCTCCTTACTGCCCTGTATAAATGTCTCAATGGGCACAAAGTTCGAAAATGCTTAGGGACCGAGTTATGGAGCGCCAAAGAATGAAGATACATCTAATTTGCTCGATGATTACCGGTAAATTTATAATGCCTTCACATATGTGTGTGAGACCAGGAATCGGTCTAGTTGACGAAGGCGAGTCGAAGGTGGTCTGACTGGTTAAGGGCAAGATTAATTTCCCTAGGTTATGTTAGATTTTCCTATCCTAGGCCAAGATGAAAGTTGTCTTTTCATGTTTCCACACATACTCTACTGGTCAAATGTAATGGAATTATCTTAAATTCACTTGCTGAGGTCTGTTTCTGGCATCCTTGATAGTTTCGATCAATCTACTTGAAGGAAAGTGAACACTTGCTTGATATCGTGCGTAGCCTAGGAACCATAGAACGCTTGTAACATGTGCACACGTACCAAGGGTCCGAGCACCAGATCTGCATGTACAATAGTAACCTTGTATGAGAGGATCATCTTCTATTCTGTCATCTACTTCTATTCCATCATTCTCTTCTAACTGGTTATTCATTTCATTATTACTTATAGGTTTATATGAGATCCACAACTGATGTTTTGTTACATTGCGGAACCTCGAAAACACTCTCACTCTCATCAATCCTGGTTCCGGCAATCGATTTTGATTTCGCAACATTTCTATTTGGAATTCTTCTAACTGATCTCTTTGTAATTTATCTTGTATGTATGACGGTGATAATTCCAATTGATAAATGCCAAAAGTTAGGTCTTTCAAGAATTCCAAAGTAAGCACTGGAAAGTCAAATAATTGATCAGCACTCAATCGAACCCATCTCTGAGCATTTCTTGTATGGAGATTATTCACTTCTACTAGCGCCTGTACAACGTTCGGTTCCTTAGCCTTTTCCAGTAATCGTTGAGCTAGTGCGGCATTACCTTCATTCATGTGAATGACACTATGATATTTATTAATGATAGCTCCAGCTATTCGGTAGAAATCTCCCAGATTTGGAAGATGCTGGATTTGCATTACTTGTACCAGGAATTTGAAAATGGATTTCAGGTGTCCATTTCTAGCCTCTACTACCCATCTGTTTTTCGTCACCAATCGAGATTCATTACCATCCTCCGTAGAGAGTTGATGCTCACCAGCTTTAAGAAATGCAGGCATTTTACATATAATACCTAACCGTGCCAATAAGTCCTTAATATCCCGATAGCCTCTATCAACGATAATGATGTCATTTTCTCTAAACCATGCATTCATTCTAGCTGCATCATTATCAAATTCATTTTGCAACATAGCTGCATCATTATTGGATGCATCAGAAAAGTAAGGCCCTTGGATTTCCAGTATATAGCCATCAGGAGCGACGATTAGAGCAGGTTTGAGTAGATGTCTTCCCTTATGAAGGCTATAGGATTGGCGAAGAGCTCGAAAATTGCTACTCTTATGTATATAAGTATAAGTACCATCTATTATAGCAATCACTCGCGGAATGTGTGGCTGTGGATTATACAGATGGTTGGCAAACTCTGTAACATGTCTTTCTACATAATTATCTCTAGTAATGGCATCAAATCCAATATTATTGGGTACAAAACGTAACATTAAAGATTGTCTAACGGTAGCGACTGCAATACTAATAGCTTGTCTGCTTGAATACTGAAATATGACCTTAAGAAATTCATCTGATAATCCTTGGCGTAACTTGCACAGAAACACAAGTAAATCTTTCTTAGAGACATATCTGTAACCATTTTCATGAGGCACTCTATCACAGTAAGTGAAAAGATCCTGAAACTGTTCTTTTGTAACTGGAGAAAAACATCCGAAATCTTCATTAGACATACTATCTTCATCAACAATCCTCGATTGATTTTGTGCAACAACGCGAAGTCCTTGCAGAAATAAATGGAGCTGCGGCCCTTTGATAACATAAGGTCGTTTAACAGAACGCAAGCCCAATAATAGAGGTTGTAACAAATAGCCTCTATTATTTAAATGACGTTTGCATGATTTAACATTATCGGGAATATAAATGTTTCGTAGAACAAAAACATTCGCTCTACATTCATCTGATAACCTAGTCAAATTAATATCAGCATTACAAATCAGGCAAGTACTATTTCGACTCTGTGTCAGAACTTCAAGCCGTATGCATGAAGGGTCCTGCTCGATTAAAGCTATTTCATTCAATATAGATTGATTGCAGTTCAAACATACTCTGGTTTGATCAGTTACATTAAGAGGGAGTCTAAGAAACTCCTCTCGACGTCGGATGGCTATCTCACGTTTGTCAGCATTTTCTTCTCTGTCTATTCGAGACATTCTTTGCAGCATGAACCGTTTATCGCAAACGTAACACCGTGAATAGATTCTTTGAGCCATGTTTTCTACTGAGCTGATATACCATAAGAACAGATTTTTGAAAAACAGCTATTGAAATACGTAACAATACAAATAGTTTTGATAAATGATAACTTTTGGAAAAGAGGAGGACCAAAAAAGATAGTTCCGTGAAGAAACAATTGAGAAAGAATTCTGACAGGACTTACGTATTATATTTCAGAAGAGAAAGGGAATTTTAGAACAAATTGATTAGCAGAAAGTAGCCCTGAAAAGGACTTATTGTATAATAAGCAATAATCCTAATTGTAAGCAAAAGAAGGTAGCAAACGTCTTAGGATGATCTGATTTGTGTCGAGCAAATAGACCAGGCCTGGGCAACTGCTGCTCTCGTGTATCGGGACATTCGATATCCTTACGAATACTCGGGCAGAAACACTTGCGAAGCGATAACAAAAGACGGCGCGTTAGCAACCAGTGTGTTTTTTAGTGGAGGGGGGGGGGGGGGGGGGGGGGGTGTACGGAAGCGTCGGGCGACGGACGTCCCGATAGGTGGATGGAAGGGGACATTTCTCCTAAATTCGGCGGTGGCCAGCGGTGGCCTTCAAGAGCACGAGAGCAGCAGTTGCACAGGCTTGAAAGAGATAGATCTTCATTCTTTAGCTATCCATAACTCGGTCCCTAAGCATTTTTTAACTTTATGTCCATTGAGACATTTGTTCAGGACAGTAAGGAGAACAACATACTAAATTTTTAAACAATTTCACCGGGATCCAAAATCCATAAGGTTTGTGCGGGGTCCTTTCACAGAAAATCAATATACTGATAGTCGAACATTTCTGATACGAAGAACTATCGGGTAATAATAAGAAAATATCATAAAATGTGGAATCAATGAAATTACAAAGGTTTCCACCGGTTGTCTTTAATTTCTCATATTGATTAATTACCAAACCGTCTAGATCCATAAAAATGATTTAGGTGGCAGGTGTTAAATGTGTTCGCTTATGTGTAGTTATCGGAAGGCATAAAACTTTGGTTACAATGAAGATATTCTATGCGATATCGTCTGTGACAACCTTGAAAGCTAATCCATTTTTCACTGTCATCCTTGCTGAACAGTTTTCCATATTATCTACACTAAAAGAATGGCGCCAACATTGTCCTGTGCGAAGGGTGTTCATGCGACCCCTAAGTGAACACTTTTGTCATTAGAGTAATGCCTTCCTCCTCGTTCTGGAGAATAAGAAAGAACATTGCTTTTGTGGAACTTAACATTTTGGCACCATTAATCGCGATAACTCTTGAAAATTGATTGACCTATTCACAGGTTGTTTTCTTAACATTAAATTAATTGTAACATTTCGAACTAACAGTAATAAGTTTAACTTAACGTTCGGTAAAGTTTAATTTGTCGCTTGAATTTGTCATTAATTTATCAGAATATAAATTAGTAATACATTCTGTCGGACTATATATTTTTTATAGGGTTATATTTAAGGAATAACTAAATATTTTGACGAATAATTCAATCAAATGAATGAGATTGTTATTAAATTGCGAAAGTAAAATTATTGAACATTATTTGCCGTAGAAAGTCACATTGATTATTGTTGAACTTAAGTTTGCGAAGGGTTAACATGTTAAATGTGTTAGTGATTATGAAAGTGATGTAACTAAAAATGTGAAGGAATTAACTTATTACCTATTCTGTCTTATACATATATACATTGCAATATGATGCAAATATTTTGTGAAAGTATACAAAATTGAATACGTTAACAATCTTCATAATTACCTCATTGCACAGAATTCAATGCGCAGTCCGAAATAAAGTTTTATGTATTTCGAAACGAAAAGTAAAGAGTTAGACTTATTGTTAGAAGGAAGGAGGAGAAAAAGACTCAGACCATTGTCATATTAATTAAAACCACAAATATATTATACCTATATTTGATACTGTGAGAATTTTACAAAACACTCGCGGGTGTTTTTAGATTCTTGTAGAATACGTGAGACAAAAGACAAATGAAAGACGAACGCGGACTGCACAGTGGTCGAGAAAACGCAGAGAATCGACGAACGTCACGATAAACGTAGTAGATGCATAGACGAATAGACGCATAGACGCATAGACGCATAGACGAATAGACGAATAGACACATAGACGAATGTACGTATAGACGATTAGAGGATTAGACAAATAGACGAATAGACGTATAGACGTACATGCGATTAGATGAGAATAGCAAGTAGACGAATAGACGCGACTAGACGGGCGACTATGTATTTCAGAGTATTGAGAGTGTGCGTGTGTTCGTCCATTTTAGGTTTTTCCCATGATTTTCTCCATTTGTATTGTATATCACATTGTAACATGTATTTGTTATACACATCCTACAATACCATTTAGAATACAAATTTTAACAATTTTTTAGTTACAGTGGAGCTCCTCTTATTTCCAATGTCGTTTCTCCGAAGTTCCTCTTAATTCGATCCCCTCCAATGGTCCTCCGCCAGGAGAGAGTGAGAATAAAAAGAGACAGAGAAATGACATTCTTTCTCTTTTCCTCGTGTGTGCTTTGGTTTTCACAAACATAACCTCCAACACGAATACACAACCTCTATCACCTGACGGGCAACGAAATGAGGAGAATCTTAAAAAGTTGGGAGATAACTCCGCCCAAAAAACGAGGGGAAATCGAATTAGACTCTTCGAAGTAAGAGGATCTCGACTGTATACGTTCAGTACCATATTCCTCATAATATAATGATGCGTTCTTGCATAAGAAGGACTAATATTTTGTTTATTTACTTAATTTCGACTTTAGTTTTAATTTATGAGTAATTAAATCCTGTATACATCTCTATGTATTCTAAGATACTCACTTTTCAAAATCATATAACAAATTTTTGTTAAAAAGAAATTATTTAGGAGTCTTGTCCTTAACCTATATAATTTGCATTTGTTTTATTTCAATATATTTGCACGTTAACAGTTTACAGTTATCGTATCTTCACAAATATCTGTTACCTTTTACGTGTCTTTTATGTTCCCGTAACATGAATAGAATGATTGCAATCAATAATACCGTTAATATTGAATACAAAAAATGTATGATATACATATATATATAAATAGTTTATTTTAGCCTCCCGGCCACAAAACGGACTTGGTTTACATTTTTCTTTCTATTTCCATTCACACTGACACTTTCATTCATACCTATTCTCTCACACCTCTTCCACACTCTGACTCTTATATTCTAATATCTTCGTCTCTTTGGCCTAATTTCTTATCATTTACTCTATTGCACTATTCTGTTCCTTTCTCCCTTCACTTCTTTCTC
This sequence comes from Cerceris rybyensis, assembly GCA_910591515.1. Classification (NCBI taxonomy): domain Eukaryota; kingdom Metazoa; phylum Arthropoda; class Insecta; order Hymenoptera; family Crabronidae; genus Cerceris; species Cerceris rybyensis. The sequence goes on from OU342790.1 coordinate 24,062,474, forward strand.
TACCTTTCTGCCCTCTTACCTTATTGCTTTTACTACCGACCTATCCCTCTCGCTCCCTTTCTTTTTTCTTCTTTCCTACTTTCCTTATTCACTCTACTGTCCTCTCGCAACCTTCCTCACTAACTACGTCTCTTATGCTGATACCCCTTTCCAGTTCCCTACACTCCCTTACAAAATGTTCTATATTTCCAAATTTTTCCTCACAAAATTCGCACTGCCTTTGTCCCTCTTCTTCCCAATATCGGTTCCATCTTTCCAGCGATCCACACCTTGCTTGCGCTACCAATTTCTGACTTCCCTCCTTTCCTTCCCAAATGTATGATATATTATATCCTATAAATTTAACCCAGATCTAACACAGTCTTAATAAATGAATCGTTAAGTTCGAATGTGATACGTTGATATAACTGAGAATTCGTACAAAAGCTTTTCCATATGATTCTTCAAAACCATAATGATATTTCAATTTATTTATTTTGCTCCCTCAAATGTCTAAAGAACACATTTGTGTTTCGGCAAAACTAACTGAAATACACTTTTCTCAAAAGTATACGTAAATACCACCTCCAAATGCAATCGGGCACACAGTATTCATCAACAGCATGACAAATTGAAAACGGTACACCAAAATCGCCATAATCTTTCAGAAAGTACGTTTATCGTTACCAATGGCGTGATAAGTGAGAGAAAACTCATGAGTTTCATAAGTCTTTGTACGTTTCCCGAAAGGTCCGCTCACGCACGAGCAACGGGAACTTGTTAAAATTCCATCCTGATTTCCAAGCGGCGCTACGATGGTAAAAGCACGTCGAAAGAAACCCTGCCAGGTCTCGGATAATCTCGTGGCACGGATTATTGAGCACGTTTCGCACAAGTTCTTTTCCGTTTACTCGGATAAACCAATAAACTCTAACTTCATTTAAGGTAAACCCTTACGAGTTCCATGCTCGTACTATCCGACTGCCGGTGATTTTCTCCTTCGGAAATCTCGTGCCACGTAATAAACGGGCCGATTAAAACTTTCCTCTCTTGAGGAACTTTGTATCCATATTCGCGATTAACTAGAAATGTGATCGAATGAACGTTGAATGGTATTATCGATTCCCCTTTCGCTTCTTAAAGATCTCTTTGTCGTGTGGCAAGTATGTACCTTGAATAAACGACAATCAGACGTATTATAAATTTCTCAAACAACGAGACCGAGTTCGAATATAACCGTACTCTCGATAAGCCTGGAAAGGAAAGCATAAAAGACCGAAGTAAAATAAAGTTGGAATTGAATGCATTTCTATAGTAGTATAAATAATCGGTCGTTCGATATAACTTTTGATAGATTGTAACTGCATCGACGATCTCTCGCGGCTATAATCAACCCGGAGTAAAAGGAAAATCTCGTTTCTAAGGAAATGCAAAGTCTATAACGAGAAAGGTAAGTTCCTTTCAAACGGTACCCACTAAAGTTTGTCATTTTCGATTCAAGAATGTTCCTCATAGCCTCGCTCGAATATTGTGCGGTCTTAACCGTTTTTCGAATGTTCCCTCGGCTTTCATCGAACGACGGGAAACTTCTTTCGCCGTTTGCTGAAATGGAGCATAGAACAATCGGCAATGTTATCTTGCCCGAGATCTCGCTTGATGGAAATACCTGAGGAGAACGGTACGGTTCGACTCTTAAATTCTTCTTGTTCGACGACTCACAGGGGAGGAAGATAGTTTTGCAAGAACGGTTCGATTCGCTGGCGAATTATGCAGATCGTTGTAGAACATTGATAAAACTACTTTACGAACAATCGATGTATCTATTCGCTTTGTCGAGAATGAGATTCTACAGTGAAGTTATGATAATTTATGCAATAAATGTTTAACATTTACACCCATACGCGAACGTTACGGATTCTTGCTGCAACCGGGAATGTTAATACTGCGGCTTACGTGATTTGTATTTTATATTTTATTCAGTTTGTAGAATGCCATCAGGCACGTTTGATCTAAAATTGTAATATGGCTTAATACTGTTGTAAACTACATTACGTCATGCGAGTAAATGTGGTTAACTCTATCTACCAGGATCTACCTAGATCTACCAGAGGATTCAAAATAACTTGTATACACAGCATTTTTTTTAAATTTTTCTGAAATTTCGAAAGCTGTGTCCTGTATAATTTTCTATATTTATCTTGTAAAATTAGAGAGATTGCATCGATGTAATTTCTTTCGTAATGTGTTCTCTTTCGTTTAAAGTATTTATCTAGTATCTTTAAATATATTGAATAAATAGTCGGTAGTTCTAGGATTAAAACCATTTAGACCGCTGTAATGATTGTCATTTTAAGCTGATAATTTAAAATGAAACTTTCGGATGTCTGTAGTGATGCATTTTTTAATATATCTTGTAAGCTTCTAATAATGAGTATTATAACAAATCACGAATTTCAGATCATTTCAAACAACATGCCAAGTATGAAATTCTTAAAATTTTTGACAATTATTAGAAACTCCTTTATTACAATGTTAACACTAACTGTACTAACGCTTTATGGATGTCTATTCTTACCATAGCAGATCTTTCGATCAGTTAGCGATTGGCTATTTTTCGATGGGGTATATTTCGTTAATAATATAAGAAATCACATATTTTAATTTCATTAAATCTGTCATTCGATCGCGTATAGCACTGTTAGCATTAAGCACTATCGCTAGTTAAATATTTCTAGTATCAGGAATAATAAATAACAGGATCTTAAAATTATAAACATTTTCTAACTGAAATAATAGTCTAAAAATGTTTTATATGTTTTATACAAGATACTTTAAAAGCAATTGACCAAACTTCAAATTCTCCTACTATGTAAAATGATAACGGTTGAAAGTCGTACCGGCTTTATCGCGAGTGACAAGTGTTTTGGTCTGGTTCTCCAAATGGAAAGAGACATTCCTTGTTCACAAGTGATTTTCGATTCTAACACACTACCAGCCGAAAAGGCACATTCGTTATGTCATCATGTGAACGACGAAAGAAGAGATTTCTTTTCGGTTGTTATTGTCCAAGCTTCAGATTTCTAAGAACGGATATGGTGGAAATAAGAGGTGCGAGTGACGACCTCTGTTGCCCCACTGATTCATTGCGCGCCATCAGATCGTTTGCGGCTGGTCTATAGGTTCATCATTTACCGTGCAACAAATAAATCGATAATCTTTCTAATAATCAAAATGTACATCGGTTCTTAATCTAAACTAATTTATTAAGCCTTTCACAACACGCTTTTGAGAAAAGCGGAATTACATACATATGTATGTTTAGGCGTGGCTTCAAATAAGTTGAATTCGCCTTTTGTTTTTGTTTCAGACCTTAGATTTAATGAACTATAGTGGAACTTTTAAGAACATATGTACAAATGTGAAACCGGTTGCTGACTTTTGAGGTGTTAATGCATCGCCAGAAGAAGGGTGCACGTCCTTTTTATGCACTTTTTATGTCTTTGTTCAAGGGGGTATGAGGGTAGCAGCAACACTGAAGCACCTCCAGGTCGAAGTCTCTCACCCCTTAACCTTCGAGCGGTTCTTGAAGGGGTGGTAGGAACTTCCTGGAAGCGCAGCTCGTATGGCCCACTGGCCAAGGGGACGCACAGTGTGTAATTTTAGGGTTCTAGCTGGACAAAACTATTTTTTGAAAGAAATTATGGTTTTCGTTACCTTCACTGACTTTTCTACTAGTAAAGAACATATTGTTATACTTAGCGTTAATAATAATACATATTACAATAGTTATTTAACATTTATACATAAAATGAGAGACTCTCAACTTTAAAAATGTGCTGCAATTTAATCTTAAGGCTTATTTTGATTTTTTTTGTGTAAAATTACCCTGTGATCTCTACCAATTGCAACGATGCATATCATTTTAATGTTGTACAGATTTAAATATGTTTAAACAATGTTTAAAGCGGAGCAACGTCCAAAATGCCGCAATATTTATGAATGGTTTCCGATTTACTCTAAAAATTAAAAATCCAGGAAAAAATCTAATAGCAGGAGGCGATAGGGCAGACATTTTTCTGGGGAAAAGCAAAAAAATTGCAATATAAATTTTATTTTTGCCTGAAAAATTTAAAAACTTCCGCGAGGCATTTTTCGTGTGTCTTCTGAGCGAACGAAACTGGCCAGGATTTCAGCAAAATAGACCACTGTGAGACGTCGCTCCCGTCCGTTAGGGACGTAATAAAACAATAAAAAGGTAACAGATGTCATCATTTGTCTGAAATGGCTCTTTGCATGTTCAATTGTTATACTTTTAGCTTTAAGCACACAAAATTGCAAAAGTGTAATAAATAGTAATATATGTTAAAAGTCTACATACATTTCGGAACGGAACTTAAATTACATGTTAATTGTTAAAGCGGATTAAAATGGTAATGAAAGGTCGTTTAGAAAAATAAAAAATTGTAAACATATCCCAAATAAGTGGAGATAACAAAACACATGCGCAAATTCCATTCTAATCTTTCGTTACAAAACAATAGACGAAAATGTCTAGGGTATGATGGGAGCGTGTAAAAGCAATCTGCGGAAAGTATAACTTTGAGGCCTGTTAATTAACTTACAGATTATTTTTTCAAATAATTTTTACATTATCTGTTTCTATGGACATTCTACTATCGAATTTCAATAAAATTGTATAAATCTGGACCATTACGAAAATTCATTTCATCCAGCTAGAACCCTAAAATTACACACTGTGGGACGGTTGGACAATGAATTAGGACCGCCTTGCCAACGCCTCACCGGTTTATTGCATGGCAATAACTATTGAGCCTAAGTCAAAAATACGGAAACAATCAAACTCAAAGACGAGGATGTTTTGCGCGATTAGGTCCGCAGATGTGTACCCTTGGACACATTTTCGTCCTTTAGAAATTAATTAACGCTCAAAAATAGTTGTCTGGTTGTCCGTATAATAAATCCGGTATTTTAAAGTCGAGTCCTTAACAACATCGCTTTAAAAAACAACAACATACTTATAAGATTTTAAAAAATTTTTTTAAAACATCGAATAATTATAAAAAATGGAAACTCCTAAATATACATACGTACATGTGCCAGTAATTATGAAAATAGTCTAATTGTAAATAAAAAATGGAAAAATTTGAAGCTAACGCTCGCTCTGCATTGAGAGAAAAACGGTCAATACATACAACAATATGACAAAACTATTTGCAAGAAATGATTAAAAAATGGCCTTTTTGACACAATTAGTTGTTGTCTCATTACATAGAACTCAACGCGTATCGCAAAATAAAAATTGAATTGTTTCGAAATGAAGAGTAAATCACTCAGACAATCTTTAATCTGAAATTATTTAAAGTGGTTACTATGTCTCACTCAATATAAACAAATATGTCGACTTAAAGTCTAACAATTAAAATAATGTTTTATAATTTTTTCAATATATAATTCTTTTTTTTTCATTTAAAGACCATTAGGTTTCAGGAAATGCCTTTACTCGTCTAATTTACTCGATATTATTACAGATAATTTAAAATTAAGAATCATTATACGAAAAGTGGAACTAACACCTGTGCTAGACGGTCGGTGAACGTGTAAAGTTATCCCCGATCGTTTTTCAAACACGTTGCCCATGTTCGCAGGACAGGCAGACGTAGAAAAATTAAGGACGGTAATGTTAAATTATGTCCTCCAAGAAAAACCGCGTAACGAAGGAAAGCTTTACGGATTAGGAGCGTCGGTTTCTTTCTCTTAAGTGCTTTGTCGAGGAGTAACGGCCACTGTCTAACGGGGGATGCTTGTGAGAAAAATAGAGGAGGCAGAAAAGTTAGACGGGGACCTAATGAGAAACCATTGAATCACCTTTTGAGTAAAAGACTTTTACCGGACGACGTTGCGCTTTCGAAGGACGGTTACGGGCAATGAGGTGCTAAGAAAACACTGAAGTACTTCGTGCACAAGAAGATGTATAGACACAATGATTACTGTCTTCAACACAAAAAAGAACGACCCTTAATTTTGTTTCTCGTTAAATCGTTCTTTAACGAGATAATAAGGCGACTTTGGAGTACGGACTTCTCGAGACGGTGAAATCCTGTATATGGTTTTCTTGTACGAAAAGTAACAGAAACGAGAGACTAAAAGTATTTAAAACTTTTATGTAGAAGTTACTTTTGACAATCACGGATTCAATTAAATACTTTACATATGTATTACCAGATGTAAAAATGATAATAATTATCATTTCTAATTTCATTACAGCCTTTGTATGTTTGTATAATATCGATGATCATTAATTAATTTTAATGTTCCACAAAATCAAATAGATGCGGTTTATTACAAAATTTCTGGTTTTAGGACCTCTCAAGTATACATAATCTTAATTCACTACTTATATATGCAACGATTTACATGAAAACTCTGTAACATACCAAATTACCGTAAATGTTGAAGTTCTGATATTTAATAACTTATTTTAATTCAACGAGGACTTTGGAGGTATTTCTGTGAGTGCGCTAGAACTAGACTCGCCGGTTAATTACGTCGAAGTCATTCAACATGGGGTTATGATATTTGTATCAAAAGGAAATAATGTTCTAGAGGTGATAGGAGATTTTAACTCTGAATTAACATTCAGATTTTACAAGAATAATTCTGCTTACTAATTGGGAGCCCGAGCATTCAACTTCATAACTACCACTGTCTGTTTTTAAGTAAACGAATTTATCTAATCAATTTTAATTTTACATACTGTTACGAGTTGTTTCATTATATTATTTTCATTCTATCCAAAATGAATTTTCGTTGACAACAGATATAACATATTTATATTCCATGACATTTCTGTTTTATTGGGATCAAAATGTTAGCACTCAAATTTATATTAGCAGAGATTATGGTGCATTGACATATTTAATCAATGAATAACTGGGAGGAATCATGAAATATTTGTGATTTAATTGAAATTCTACTATAATAATTCTGCCGTTGAATAACGTCATACATGCCAACGAGTGTCTTTGTTTTCTCTGCTATCGTTTTTAATAAGTATTCATCAAAATTTGGAATTCTTTCGACGTATTTTTTTTGTCCTTGTTAAATAAAGTTACTCCAAGTTTTAACGATCAATTTCCATCGCCTTATACTTTCATAAGGTTTTTCAAGTTTAGACTTTCCGGGGTTTCATCTCGATCAGCACGCTAAATAGATCGTTGTGGGTTATTGTACAGGATTCATTTTTCATCAGATGTTACGACCCTATCCAAAAAATGGACGGTCTTCTTCTATGAAAGGACTGAGCAACATATTTCACAATGGCGATTTTTTCGATTTTCTTCCTACACATTTTCGAAATGAGAATTTTCTGTAATATTTGAAATCGCTGTTCTCTGATACGTTATTTTTCAACATTACCGTTTTGTGCTTTTCATTGTCTTTGTGTTACAAATTGTTGCTTATATCTGAATATTAATTCGGTCTAAAAAACACTATGAGACGAAATTTATAGTTTCACATTTTTAACTCTAACCCTAGTGTTTTCTTCATTTATACCTTATATTTATGTTCTTTCGGGTGGTAAGGAGCTAATGAAAAAAGGCACATATTTAAGACAATGTAAAACATACAAAGACACAGATTTGAGATTTAAATACAATGAATGTCAAAAGCAAATGCTCAATAACACAGCATTTGTTAAAATGAAATCTTCATGTTGTGTTGTATAAAACCAAGGAGAACTAAAGGGTTAACAAATTTTTAAAAGTATGTAATACTATATATTGTTACGCATGATACACCTAGTAAAATGATTTATTTTTTATTAATATGAAAACAAAAGATTCTATGGTCGGATATTCTTTGATACAGAGGTAACATATGCAAATGTACAGCGCACAGTACCCCATAAAAGGTACGTTTTTTGTCTGAGTAGTGTCTATTCGTTCACCATGAATAATTAGGCTTCACGTTGATCGCATAAAACTGTGATTACTTTAAGCAGGGACTTTACTTCTTTATAGATATTCTTACAAATATAGTTTCTGTAAATTAAAATTCTTGTTCAATAGTTCCAATCCGTTATAAAAATGTACAAAAATGATTTTAATAAGACGTAGAACAAACGAAACTATTAGTTAAATGAAAGCAATGCGAAAACAATATATAAATCTATGCATTCCTCTATTTACCCTTTCGCTATGGAGTCCTATGCGGATGTGCTGACATCGTACTAACAATAAGCAATCCCTGCGCAAGCGAACTTAAATACCTCGCTAGTAGTAGAATATACCTTAAAATGGCTGTGGCTTATTATAAACCATAAATTCAAAGTTATAATGCAGATAACATATAAAAAGCAAAAAGTTGTTATATGTAAAAAACATTTAATTACAAAATACGATCTAATAATTAATAATAATACATCTTGTTGTGAAATATTTACAGGTGATTATAGCCATCGTTTCAATGTAGCGAGTGACAGGCGTTGGGTGACTCGTAGCGAAAAAGTTAATGGATCGTTAAAAATGATGTACGACGATATTTAAACAATTGAACTTCCTTAAGGTTATTGGTCTAGAACCGTATTAGTCGTTAACGGTTTGTATTTTTGTTAATGGAAAAAAAAGATTTCGAGTTTGAAAATTATTTTTTTAAATTTTTACACAAAACTGAATTTCATTAAATTTTTCACACTATTAATAATTAAAAATTAAAAATTAAATGCTACACGATGATCGTATTATGTGTCATATAATAAATTTGGCAACAACGCATGGAAATGTATATGCATATATATTATATTCATCCATAATTAGTGTATTGTAAACAAATAGTTTTATTTTTATTTCCTTGTCAAATTTTTTATAACTATAGAATGAAAAATAAATATTATTGTAAACGCAATTATATGTTATCACGCTCAGTAGTAGATAAACTATATGTAGTTAATTTTTCAATTTCCCGCTTTTTATGCAGCATTGCCAAGTTTCTTTGTAGTCAAACATGAACCAAGCCTCTGTCATAGCTGATGGTTGGCTCACTAGTTTTTCATTATTTTGAATAAATATTGGTCTAAAATTACACGTGAATGTATATGTTTTATAATTTTTATAGTAATTAAAACGGTTAAAGTTTTGAATAATAAGTTTTTTGAACATTTTTGAATAGCCAATTATGTGAAATTTCAATAAATAGGACATTTCCGGCAAGTTCTGCCGTTTACCATGTGTTACAAGCGGCATTTTTAATATTTAATTATTCAAAAACTATACGACCAATATTTTTCAAAAAAGTCAGTAAAACGTATGAGCTGTCTATAAATAACATATCAAAATTGTAGAATTTTATCTATACATTGCTCTAAAGGGCGAATAACCTTAACACAAGAACTTAGACAAGACAATAATTCTCTTCATCCCTTTACTCTCACATCGGTTATAAAAATTTTACAATTGGAAACTTGAATTTCCATTAACTCAAGTTATTTATAACATATTAAACATGTACTTTTTGTCTACTATACTGTTACCTATGTATTTTGAAATTCCAATCATCGCCATTCGACAATAAATTTATACTCTTTTATATCATGAATCTGTCCAATACCTCAAAAGTTATTTTTGATATAAAAAAAATAAATTGTTTATTAAATTCTTCATTACACTGTGATAATTTCCCGGTCCGTTGTAAACATGCCAAATTCATCTCCAATTTAATCTCATTCCATCGCTAAACGAGAGTTCAATATGCGTTTGATAGTAATGATCCTCGCACTCCCCCATCCGAAAAATAATCCAAATTATTTATCGTGCAGAACTTTGAAAAAATTCTCTGTAAGTGTGCGAATTCGAGGAAATTCGCATCCAATACCTAACGACCATTATGTTGTAATAAGTAATACATGCGACGTAGATGACATATCGTGGCATTCAATTGTTAGATAGGTGAACCGATGGTGGATAGCGGATTGCCAGTGTACTATGTAACATGCATGTGCACAGATTTGCCTTAATCAAAGCTTGTTAATCAGCTTGATAACGACTTTCGGGAGACGTGCTTACGAATTCCAGCCATTCCCATGGCTTCTCGGTCTCATTATCATTGCTGCATTGTGCATAGATTGGAGAGTTGCCGCATCCGATGCTAATTATCCGTTTCTACTACTCATTTTTTTTTTCTTTAACGGCGATTATAAAATGTAATAAAATTCCTACTCAATGATAATCGAAAAATGTGCGTTTTACGTGAGAGCTATGTTTAATTAAACTTACGTGTGTATTCAGGAATATTCATCCATGAATATTCACGTCGATGCACATGTTCTCATTTTCGCATAGGAATATAACTTTTTCTTTCTTTTTTTTTTACATCCTCTCTTTCTTTCACTTTTTTTGCCAGCAATCATTGTCGAATATCCGCTTTGCGTCGTTACGGTTTATTACGAGTTTCGGAATGAATTCAAGTTCATTCGCGTGGCACTTTATTAAAGAGCGGTATATATTTCGTTGACTCTTGTTAGCACCATCGTTTTTATTGTACGTTCTAAGTGAATGTCATGAGCAACTGAATCAAAAGTGACGATGTACATGCGAAGCATTAGTGGAAGAAGAAAATTTGTATGATGAGACATCGATTATCCAAGCAGCCGTTCATCCAGCACTTTACCCATTTGTTGAAACATGGTTTATGTGAGCTACTACAGCGTCCGCGTTTCCAACGTCCTTTTAACAGAAGCTTCCGTTGGCTGCTCAATGAATACGCTAAGAATTCATTCACAAAATATTTTATTAACCAAATATGTAAAACTGTTGCTAAGACTGTCAAATGTTGATCGCAAATATAATTCATTACACTTCTCTCATTTAACGAGCTAGTGCTCTTTATACCGTTATGAACACCGTAGACATGTGCGTTTTGAAAATTTGGCTAGTTTTTGCGAATAAATAGCGCATTTGTCATAAAACGAGAACACTTTTACGAAGACGATGTATTATTGGAACTTTATGTAATTTGAAAAAGTAAATGATGTTTATATCTTTGGAAATAGCGAGATTGGCCCAGAAATAGTTTAATTATTAATTCCTGTTTTTATGCTTATTTTAATAGTTATTATTGATTGTTCTTCATGTATAAATTTGTTTTAATATTGCTGAAAGATAGTAACATCTGTATGCATAAAGTACACACAGTGGTATAAGGGAAACTTAATTGACTGTTTGGTATTTTTTTGCAAAAACTTATCTAGATCTACAACGTAAAATTTGTTGAACCTTTCCGTGATTTATATTTCAACAAGTGAATGCTAAATTCGTTAATTTAATTAGTTCATTCATGCTTTAATCCTACATGCCCAATAATAACTACAAAATTTCTCATATTCTAGAAGCTATACGACCAGAAGAGAGGCTTCTTGAACAAGAGAAACATCACTGTTAAAAACACAAACCAAAATTTGCATCTATATTATTTTATTTCATATTGAAGAGTTTCAATAATTTAATTTATTTTAAAACACAGACCGCTCTCAATTTCGTATTATTTATGAATATTGTATATTCATATGAAGATTAAAGGTTACGGGATTGAAAGCGTTAATAATATCCATGTCGCTAACATGCTCAAAAATGATAAAGTTCACTTAAAAAGTAATAAATGGTTTGACGTATAAGTTAAGCGATTTTTCTCCTAACCAATATTTACAATACGATGTTTTATCCCGTTCCGAAAATTCTCTTCAAAGTTTAAACCCATTGTGAATAAGAGCCACGACAGAAAGAGAAATTTGAAAAAATGTTCATGTTTTAAGGTAAATTCGATACAGAAGAGAATCAATCGTAATATCCACCTTTCAATTTCAACGCTGTTCTTGTTAGTCAAACAATTTAAACGTGTTTCGCGTTATCACCATTTTTTCTTCGTTTACAATTCGTCGAGCAAAATGTTTTTCATGAGCAATTAACGGCGTGCGTGCTCTGGTGAAATTATAGATGAACCTCTTTGTATCCCTTGAAATTGGAAGAATTCAACGTATCGGTCCGATATTCTATAGAGGCACATGTATCCGCATGCTAGCCAGACGCGGAAAATACATGGGAACGACGTGGCAATATCCACAGCGATGAATTGAAATATCGATTTGAAATTCCGAAAGGCCGTGTATTGTGCTCGTCAGAATGGAAAACCTGTTGATTTTGTGTAAAGCGAGTTACCGGAAGTAGCAGATTCGCTCGATAGTCCTTCGGCATTCACTGTCGTCAATCGGAACGAATGACGAGCTTTAAGACCATTTCGTACCGTCGACGAGCCAATAGGAATTGCTTTCGTTTTCGAGATCTGATACGCGTTTTCTATCGATTTCAATTTTCCAGGCGTATCTTCGTCCGTCGAATTTCCCGCAATTCTTTTGCGTGGCCAATTTCATTTGCACATTATAATATACGCTTCTTCGTATTTTACTTTTCCTTCTTGCATTTTCAGGGGTGTCATAATTAACGCGGCGAATCTTTGTATAATAAAATGCGACTGACGTAATTAACGGTGCTCCGTATTTCGTTCCGTTGCTCTTAAGAGCGCTAAAAGTAACTCGGTCTTATCCTGAAGCTTGTCTAGCACTTCCTCGCCCCTTGCCCCTCTTGGGCCGCTTTATTTCTTTACCTCTAGCGCGCTCTCTTTCTCGTTTTCCATGGGTTCTTTGTGCCCATAAATAATTCAGGTGCTCAGGACGTTGTAAAGACATTAACGAAGGTAAAAGCTTTTAAGGGCGAGCCAGCTGAATCCTGAACTCGTTATGCGGCTCTTACGATAATAACTCGGAATCTCTTCCGCCACGGTCCATTGTTCGATGATACGTGTATTTGCGTTAAAATCGATACTTTACTCGTCGATTCGACGACGAATCGGGATAATTGAGGCCTTCGATGACCGCCGATCGACATTATCATATCTTTGAATTATTTACGTCCATTTTTACATTTCAGTCCGGTTCATGGTTTCCGCATTCGAAAGGTATCGTTTACATGTTATTGTTCCTTGAATATTTTATGTTACGGATAAGTTTATTAAATGAGTTATTTTGATAATCAGATTTTTTCAGTGGATTTCTTCATCGTGAACAGAATGTTCTATAATTGGTAGCTCAAACAAGAACGAAAGGCGGCGCAAAGTAGGATTCGTTAAAACTTGTTTTCGACGAGTGTCTGGACATTAACACTAAATCTACTAAAATGGTCAAACTTACTTGTTCTGAATTTTTTATAAATATTCCTGAAACTTTTAACGCTGTCTCGTTTTCAATTTCCTACATGTACCGTGCATCCTGTATGCTGTTACCTCAATCTATTAAATTCTTCGTCGTCTTCATTTCTTCTCTTCTACCGTATTTCCCTTACATTTTGTAACATATTGGATTAGTCGTCGGTAGATTTAGCGTTGAAGAATTATTCGGGATTAATTTTCTCAGGAGTAGACGCTCATGTAAAAAAGATTTATGGTGGTAACGGCCAAAAATTTTCACTCTGGTAATGTCGGTGAATTAATATCTACATTAGAGTGACTGAAATACTTCTTGCAATTCGTCTGTTCTGATTCTACCAATTAGGCAATGGTATTTTCTTATTTCTCTTTCGCAATGTTTTTCTGACAGTTAAATACTATTTAACGCGATATATGCAAGGAAGATTTTTAAATGGAATTACTTGGGATCTTTTTTGGACGGACGAAAACTGTCTCTTGATATAATGAGGGCGTTAAATGTCCCAACATATATGAAATAACAAGATTATGCGCCCTATCTTTATCGTCAAAATTAAAGATCATTTACCGTTGTCGTGTACAGGGTGTAAAAAAATTAATGGTCATGGCTTTAAGGGATTATTCTACACCTCTGGATCGATGGAGATTTGCGAAAAAACCGGCCGCAAAAGTCGGGAAAGGGTAGCAAATTTTTTTTATTGGCTCATCATATTCGTCTTGTTACGTAGGCAAAATGTCTGAGAGGAACCATGGGTCAGAAACGAACCGTTCTCTCACAAATTCACTTTTAATTCGGCCTTCCGATTAAAATTTCGCCCATATGGCAGCCTTCGAGTCACCGACCTTTCAAAAGGAAACACATGAGATACCCTTGCTAGCTCCAATAGTTGAAGCAGGGGCAACATAAACAAAGATAGAAAATGACTAGAAAAATGTCATTGACCTGCATTCGGTGTTGGGTTCGTTCAAGGGCCCACCCGGGGAGAAGAGCATAAACACATGCACTTTTCTTCTGGTACGATGACACAGTGCCCCATTTTCTAACTTCGTTTACGTCGCCTCTGCTTTAACTAATGGCGAAATTTTAATCGGAAGGCCGAATTAAAAGTTAATTTGTGAGACAACGGTTCGTTTCTGACCCATGGTTCCTCTCAGACATTTTAGCTACGTAACAAGACGAATACGACGAGCCAATAAAAAAATTGACTACCCTTTCCCGAATTTTGCGGCAGTTTTTTTCGCAATTCTCCATCGATCCAGAGGTGTAGAACAACCCCTTACAGCCATGACCATTAATTTTTTTACACCCTGTACAATTAAATGTCTTCGAAAACATTTTATTATCTCTGGGACAATAGAATCATAAATCTACAGGTTATACTTGTAACGTCCCATCGAACCCCATCGCTAATATTAGATCATTTATGTAGGATCGTGAAAAAGAAAGGTGCATGGTAACCTGTCCAAATCAGCGCGGCATACGCTGGCTTGAGCAGCTTAACACTAGATTTACGGAGCCAATTTGACTCATTCAAAATTTTATTACGGTATATAACATATTGGTTGGTTAGTTTTTTAATAATAAATCTTTAATTTAAATTCATTTGGAACTACATACCTATTTCCTTTGCAAAAAATTGCATTTTTCTTGTATGAGTCAATTTGGCTCGCTTCAGAAAAATAGGTATATCAACATCCGTAAATCTAGTGTTAACGTCGACAATCTTCTGGGTCGGCGCGGAACCACTGCGCTGCTGACGCTTCCTCTTCACGTCCTTTGTCTCCTAATTTCTTTCTAGGAGGGCACTGCCTCCATCCTACATTTATCATCACTACATACTATATCGTTCCTTGTATCATTTCACAAAAATACTCACAAGGAACAAAACAAGTGTTATAATCCTATCGTACTATAAGACCAAATAGAAAAATGTTTATGCATAATAATATTTAGTAATCATTATAATCGTGGGAGTAATTATTGAGATTTTATTAAAACTTTGCTTTACCGGAACTTATACTTCCTAAGTATTTTTTAAATAGAACCATTTGAGACTGATTTGTTTCATTCACTTTTAGACGTAGCAAATCCAAAGCAACTCAGAACCTCTAATGAGATGTTTTAACCCTTTCACATTGAGGTAAAATTACGAATTCTGGCCCAAAAAGTGTCTAGTTTTTTTTATGTTCGAAAACACGCCGACACGCAAAGTAAATCACGTCTCTTTCTTCAGTTAGAAAACAAAGTAAGCAAAGAATCTAGCCATAGACTTACAATTAGATATCTTTGGTAAACTAAACGAGATAAACCATTTGGTGCTCGACGCTCCGCCCGTGACTGTCACGGGATACACTGTCAATGAGTTAACGCCAGGGGTTATTTCGTCATACAAAAAATTAAATTTCTTCAAAATCCGAACTAATCACCACAAATATAAAATGTTATTCTCCTGGCTTCCCGAACATTTAAATCAATCACATAAAATATATCAAGTGCCAATAAACTACAACTAACATGTCGAAACTGCTTTCTTTTCAGACTCGTTACCGAGATTCGCTGAGGAGATACAGAATGTGACAGTCAGCGTAGGAGGAGATGCTCTTCTGGCCTGTATCGTGGATAATCTCCGAAGTTACAAGGTAATACTATTGAAAACACTCTCGAATAACTATCGACCACCGTTTCGTGTCGAGTTCTCATGCATCGAAACAGTAACGTAAAATAAACACGTACAAAGTCCTATTACGACCAGATTCAAAATACGTGTGTTTTCATCGACTAAAATTGCCTGTATAAACTTATATCCCGATATGTCGAAGGCAAACGTAACGCATCTTTACACAAATAAGCCATAGAAAGTGTTACTTGTTCATCAAACAAAGTACCAGTTGACTTCCGCTGGAACCAGCGCGTAAGACCGGCGCTATCGCCACTCTAATTTCATTCTAGTGCTCGGAACATCCGTCAGATTCAATTCGGTGGGCCGTTTGTTACATCGACGAGAATACATCACGGGTCGTGTCAAGTTGAATTATTAAAGTAATAGAGTAACGACGTCGGTTTACACGAGCCTCCATGCCTGTTTCTATGTAGCCTCGCACACATAAAGAAGCATCGTATCGTTCCGGCAGGGTCTGCCTATCTTTCTCGTAGGTGATATTCTCCAGACGTAGGTAACGGGAACACGAAACATGCTCGGCTGGTGGAAATTATATTGCTCTCTCGTATTCGGGAGACTGCGCGTGTTTCGCATGCCGAAGAAAGCTTTCGCCCACATCTCGAAAACTCGACGATGAGATAAAGAGCGGGGAAAATGAAGGGTAGAGAGAGAAAGAGTGAAAAAAAAGAAAGAGGGTGAGTAACAGTAAGAGAGAAAGAGAAAGGGCGAGTGAAGAGGGAAGGGAATAAGAGGTTGCTTCTAAGCCTGCTTATACTTATCCCTCTATTCCCTGTATCCCGTAAAGGCTTCGAAGATCCGCGAAAGATACGGAATACAACCGAGCTGGTGTATTGGATTAAGTGAGCGATAAGAATGGAAGCGATATTGTATAGGGTACCCGAGATTCTCCGGAGAAAAGTCGGAGAAATAGAATACACGTTGAGACTGTAGAATACGCGCACGTGCGAGTGCGTTTTTTGTTTGTTTCGCAAAATAGGAGTTATTGAAATATGAGATAATAGAGAAACATAGAGAACGTAAAAGAAAGTAATTCTTTCTCGTGATCTCACTATCAGACGCTGAGAAGAGGAGTTAGAATGTAATTATGCTGTGATTTGTTTGTCGTTATTTAGACGCTTCGGAGCAAGCTGCATCTCGAATTGAAATGATTATCCTATTCCGGATTACATTGTTATGTAATCCCTATGATGCTTCTCTTGCTAATCTCTCTTAACAAATCTCGGAACTCTCGTGCTAGAAATACTTTACGATTATATTAATTGTAAGTATTTCCAGTAGGCTTACCTCTGTTGCATTTTTGTCAATGCACAATGCATTGTACGCGCATATGTTATATGCTAAATTGTTTTTTCCTTTCATTAACCCTCACGATGATGTTACGAACAGTGGGAATATAATTATTGATGTGTATTTTGTATGAAAATTTCTCCCTTGGAGAGCAAAGAAATAAAATGAATTTTCTAAATATTTTCTGTAGAATACATTAATCTGAAGTGATAATATAATGAATTAAAAAAATTTTAGAGTTGTCAATGACGAAGATTTGTTTACCAAGCTTAGAGAATAATGTACACGTGTTTTATTGAAGCTAAAATTTATGAATAACGGAAACTTATTTATATACAATGATATGCAAATGAACTGTAATAGTTGAGTCAGAATATTCAAATTTCATTCGAAGAATGGAAAGAAACATGAAGAAATAAAAGAATTCTTACTAATAGAACAAAATTTGGGTCTCCGTCCTTCACTGATGCAATTTTAGTTATTAACAAAATATGTATATTCTGAACCAGACATGTTGAATTGCACGTCTCTTTCGCTTGGTCGAGAAGTTGACGTGATGGCGAGGGACTAATTAAAGTGCCGCAACCTGGTTATTTTGGGTCTCTCAAATTAGCTGATACTCTTGATTGCGCGTATGTGTGATTTATTTACACTTAACAACTAGTTGAACACAACAATACAACAACACTTTACGAAAAACAACTTAAAAACGACGAACAATGATAAGATATTAAAGACGATGATTTGGTGTCGATTGATAGTTACGATAGTTTGTTTGAGTGATCGTTAAAGTAGTTCTGAGCCTTTCGATAGTAAAAACAGTTCTTGTTCGTTTGGTGGTAAATGCAGTTCTAATATGTTCGATTGCCAAAACAGTTCTGATTCCGTTCTATCCGCCAAAGTCCGATTCGCCCTCCAATCGGCCCCCTCCTCCTCACTGTTCGTAGTGAGAAGGGGTGGATGTGCAAAATTAGAAATTTTCCGATTGGAGGGTTCGGTACTTCTCAGAATATGATTTTCTGATTGGCAGATAGAACGGAAGTGACGTCGGTCACTGAAATCGGATTTTGTGATTGGCTGGTCACTGTAGACGGCAGGATTCCAAGAACCGGTGGTTCGGTTCCAAGAAATGATGTACACTGAATTTTAATTAATTAAGAAAAATTCTTTATAAACGATTTTATGATTTAGTAAAAACTCAGTCCACTTCAAAATTCTACTCTAATTTTAGAACATGAACGAAGACACACACAAATGTTTTTTTTTTTAATGTAAAGATCATATCATGTTCATTGTTAAAATTATATTCATCGAATATAAACTGTTAATTACTTATCATTTCGAGTTTCCCATTGCCTGTTACTGTACATCGTGCCTATTAACTTTGCTTTACCATGATACTATACTTACTTATTGTTGGCGCCTATTGGCGTCTGAAACATGTTGGCTTCCTGGTACTGTCGGCGCCAATAGGCATCCGGATCAAATTTCGCCTATTTCGCGAATGATTGCTATTTTAAAATTTTCTAATTACTCTTATGTAAATATCAAAAGATAAAAGTAAATACTAACAATGAGCCTTTCGTTTGACGCAAAGGCATTTTCCGTCTCCATATGAAATCAATAGAGCAATTCGGAAAAGTGCAAGGCATAAATGTGTAGTGTGTGCAAAAATGACAAGATAAAGGATACACATTACGAATGCAAAAAATGTAATGTCGGATTATGTATTCATCCATGTTTTGAAATGTATCACACGTTATTTTATTATTATAATAAATAAATAAATAAATATTAATAAATAAATAATATTGGTTTAATGTAATAGAATTTAGTATTTTTAATATTTTAATATACTTCGTCAGAAATGCATGTCGGTGTACGTTGCGACTGAGTACGGCCGGGGCGTGTCAAAGTCTGCCGTAGTCAAAGGGTTAATAAGCTTATGCCCGTTAATTTCCTACAATGATATTACCAGTACTAATAATAGTAATAACGATGTTACTGATTAAAAATAATCTATTTCCATGCACAAACTATCAATTGATACAAAATTCACACAACACTGTATCACATATAAATCACTTTGGATTAATTTTCATTAAACTCATCATATTCCTATATATACATATGAGATTCATAGGAATCAGAAAAAGAGGAAGAGTCGCAATTCAATGAAAGCTAAAAAATTCTTACAGAATATCGTTTAGAAAACTTAATAGCACATATTTAAAGGAAGCAAGAAAGGTCTAACAGAGACACAATAAAATTATGCTCGTTAGTGTTCAACGATATCGATACAGTCTCCTAATATTATTAATTGCACTTTTTCCAGTTGCATCAGTTATTTTTACAAATTCCACGGTGCGTCACTGTATTCTCATTTTTTACCACTCTGCAAATCGCAGTTCCACTTTGGTTCCTGTTCCGTTCTAATAACTCTACCTCGTTATTTTTTGTACTTACACGCGTTAGGCGATATGTGTTTAGGCAATTGTCCCTTAACTTACAGTATCAAGTTATATTCGTAATGCCAAAAGTGGAGCAAAATAATTCGATAATCCATAAGCTACTCCCTGAAGTACTACTATAAAACCGTTTAAATCTATCTGAGATTGTTGTATTGTATTTTCGGCTAAATACGATTGTAGGATCAATAAAATTCGTCAAATTCGACAGAAAATTAGTAGCGTTTGATCTAGTTTAACACTAGAGTTACAGACATTAAATTTGTTGTACTCGAAGATAATGAATAAGTAGTTTTAAATAAATTTACGAAACGTTTTTAACACGTTAAGCGCCACGCTCGTTCTTAAAGCACTTTCCCTTTAGGCCCTTTCTTAGAAAAGATATCTTTCTATTTGTTTTAACATACTACATTCATTTTTGACAAAATGTTCTATTTTATACTTATCTCCACTAATTGTGGCTCGGTTAGGTGCGACAACGTAGCTTAGGTAAAAAACTAATTGTTCATTTTCATATTGATCAGTGTCAGCATAAACGAAAAGTTAACGCCCGGTCCCTAGGGACCGGTGTGGCGCTTAACGTGTTAAAAAGAAGTGGAGCCCGACAATTTCTCGATTTCCGTAAATCTAGTATTAAAAAAGTATAATAGACCTCCCTGTAATACGGGTATATATAATATAACGGAAATATTGTGACCGTGTTCGTACAACACGCAACAAGAGGCTCGTATAATATACCTAATAAAAAGTGTTGCGATTTTATAACTTGTTGACTTTAATAAATTAATGCAACCAACGTTTAAAACAGGATGTCGTTAAAGGATAATTGGATGGCTCACTTGCCAAATCGATTAACTCCATGAAACAAGAAGTTGAGAAAAATTATAAAATAGTATACACATATATTGTTCTTTAAAATTCTTCTTAATATTATCTTAGTATTACCGCATATGCATCTTTTATCTAACAACATATTGAAAGTAAATATAAGATAGAACATCCTTAGAGTAATTGTTATTATTACTACAATTTTTTTGTGATTAAGGGAGTTAATTGCTTTGGCAAGTGAAAGAAAATTATTAATTCAAATTCAGTCTTCGAATAACTTTTTTATTGCGGAAAATGAATAATAACTCTTCTGTTATTGACGTACATATTTAATAGAGCCAATTATACTACTCAAATGCTCTTTTGCTCAACAATTACACCATCAGCATATCTGACACCAACACTCTCACATATC
Source organism: Cerceris rybyensis (assembly GCA_910591515.1). NCBI lineage: Eukaryota > Metazoa > Arthropoda > Insecta > Hymenoptera > Crabronidae > Cerceris > Cerceris rybyensis. Next base: position 24,083,404 of record OU342790.1, read on the forward strand.
CCAACAATCCCACATATTTTGCTCAAGTTGGGTCTGTAACTGATAAAATGCCTCCATGGCAGCTTTTCTTTCACCCCAAATGGTTTTTTCATCGCACTTCTGATGACATCGACATAGCAGATTTACAAATGTTTTTCCGGTATTAAATGAACACTTCTATATCTGTAGCTTAAACCTTTTATTATTTTATGCTTTTGGACATTTCAGTCCCATTCAGTATGATTACAGCTTCTTTTTCGTCCAATCGAATTATTTATTGGAATTTTTTCATTGTTATGATCAGATGACGAATCCAAATAAATACGAAATGGTTTTCTAGAGCCCTGCTTCCTGCCAATAAGTTGTATTGAAGAGCCATCCGATTTATAATTTTCCTTATTCGAATAATTCTTATTAAAATCTTCCATTTTGATATTGTAGCAGCTTAATTTTGTTTCTTAAAAAACAATACACACTAAAATTGAAGTTTATACGTACTTGCTTCTGTGGTAATTCGAATACAATTGATTTATAATTTATATTACTCGTACTTGATTCGTGTGAGCGATAACAGTTCTCGTCAAACGGAGACAATGAAATTAAAAGAACCACTTTCAGATATCTCCGTAGCAGAGGAAAAAGAGTGCAGTGGGTTAACTAGATTTTTATTATGATTTAAGGTAGTACTAGCACTTGACCAAAGTCTGCAAATAAATTTAATGTTAAAATATGATGTTCTTGAGATTGTCACGAACAAGTTACAAGCAAAAAAAGCTCAGTTATCGGGCACTTCGATGAAAAAATCGTATTAAAAAATACAGTTTCATACATTGACGTAAATGAGAGTGAGAGAGAAATAGTACTTCCGACTTTATCGTTCAATTTTCCAATCTTCCATACTGCAAATACTTACGAAAAACGAGATCATTAATTCAGCAACTTTTTCAAATAGATATTTCACAAAAAAAATTGCAGCTGTCGAATATTTAATAAAGAAATTATTAATTGAAAACTATAAAATCATGCATTTCACGTGTACAATATAAAAGTTACCTTTAAAATTAATTATCAAATTTATAGTATTAATTAACAAAAAATTTTGTAATTTATCCAGTAATTACTTTAATCAATACTTCAATAAATTATCATTCGTTTTATAGAAATTCAATGGGGCCCATTCATGGCACCCATAAAATCCGCTCCAATGTGAAAGAACTACCTTAAATACATTATAGGATGGAGTTTATCAGATTGGCTTCTGAAATAAATTATTTATTATTCAATGGCTAAAAATAATTTTTTATTTAGTGGTGTAATACTTATTATTAGAAAAATTTATTTTGAAAATATACAGTTACGACCCAATTAAGTGCATTGATATTAAAATGTACTAAAATTAAGATGATGGAGTTAATCGATTTGGCAAGTGAAGCATTCAATTATGGATAACTCCGACAGTGAATGAATGTCGAAAAAAGTTTAACTCGCTTCTTTTGTTTAACCGAAAATGAGTAACGGCCATTTGAGTTAAAGATTCTTAACTTCAATCTTTGGTTGTTTTAAGAGAAGTAAAAAATATCTTAACTGTTATATATGGCCATAAAAATTGTTGTCATATAATATCTTAAGGCTAATTATTAAAGAAAATTATTTTAAATGTAACTAATCAGTGATTCGCTTTTTCCTGTGAACGATTCATGCATTTGTATAATTTAAGTGACTCTGTCTGTATTTTAATTTTATACTAACTTCGTTTCAAATTAACTTCAATAGAATGTACAAAAATAACTAATAATCATAGGTTGAAAGCATTAACACGAGAATAATAAGTTTGTTTCGTACATAATTTGTTCGGCATCAATTGCTACAGCTATTTTGTCTAAAACCTATAATTTAGCCAGGCCACTTCAGTTGTCTGAGGTTATAGTACTTTTCCTTACTACATAGCAAAAATTTAAAGTTTCTCAGAGAAGACGAGTAATCTGACAGTCTTACTGTTAAGTGAATAAACACGGCCTTGTATTTTGCGTGTCGGGCAAAGACAAAAGACAATTGCGAAGGTTCTTTCGCGTTGTAAACGCCACGATTTTCTTCAGTTCCTCTCACGACGACCAGAGTAAAGCACGTGCCACCACTTGCACCTATTTTTATTTTTTGTTAACAATCCACTGCGATCTTTGTATTATTTAATAAAATTATTCGATCTGCACACACAAAACACTTACTAATCGAAAGTCTAAAGCTTTACCTTCTTACTCCCAGAATAAAACATATGTACTTGAATTAGTGATATCCGAACCAAGCGTGCCATGCACAACTAGAACAGTGTACGACTCTGTTTATCCGTGTCTAAACATTGATTGTCAAGTATTTTTGTAAGAAACATTACTTCAAATTGTTGTGATGGAATGAACATTTTAAAGGTGATAAAGTTAATTATCTAATCGGACTACATACAGTTGAACTTCACAGTTTAAAGAGCTTACAAATATCCACGTATTTGAAATAGCAAAGATCATTTTTTTCAGATCAAATACAATCTTTCTTGCTATTTCAAGTACGTGAATTTCTTTCAGATGAAATACAATTATAAGCGATGTTTTCTCAAGAATATAATTTGTTTAAAAAAGTTTGATCGTTGAGCCTCAGGTCGCAAAGAATTATGCGATAATTTGGTACAATAACACCCTGTGCTCTACTCTCTTAGATCGAACCAGTGAGATTTTACTGGTTCAACCAGTGAATACAAATCTCACTGGCGAATCAGTGAAATTTGCGTCCGCTGCCACAGCGCCATGCGCTGTGTTTTATTTTTGAATATGCTGACGAGTGAGATTCACTGGTAAACCAGTGAATTTTGATGGCCGCCGAGATCACTGGCGGAACCAGTTAGTGTCATTGGTAAACAAGTGAGTTTCCACTGGCGAACCAGTGAAATTCCACTGGTTCGATCTAAGAGAGTAGAAGACACAAACATGCTAGAAGGACATACTCAATGTAGGTGATTTTTTACCATGGTGCTCGTTCCAAGTAGTCATTGTTTGTCGAGCGATACCTGCTTCCGGCATAATTTAAGAAAGTAGGGAATCGTTTGAAACCGACAAATGCATTAAGAGTAGCGTAGTCCAGACAAAATATTCTCACAACACCGAAGAAGCGAGGATAACTTGCATTGTATTTTTGTGTACAAAAAACAGCCCCGAATCGGCGGGGGTGAGTTGTACTAACCTTTGTCTGATTATCCTGCCGAAGTCACGTTGTATTGCTTTATCATGCGTTTGTTACTTCGAATATCTCAATATTAAAGATTGTTAAGATTTCACGCTTAATTCTATCGATCTATATCCAAATATATTTTTTAATAAAATTTGAAGTTTTTCAGTAAATCCTCTCGCTACTAACATGAATACATCTCCCACATTAAACGTACAAACTGTTATAATACTCTAAACCTAAAATGAATAAAAAGTTATTAGCAAATCATTTCGTGACTTTTACCCCATCTTCTGCTTCAAAGTTTCTTAACCCTTATACGCTCCTCAAAAATAATTAAAGAAAACTAATTAATGCTAATTGTAACCTACCATAGTGCAATATGTTTCACTGGAATTAAATGAAGTTACAAGATATTAAAAAGGAATAATACATTATGTACTATCGGAAAACTGAGATTGAGTGATTTACTCTTCAAGTCAAATGTATGAGGGTTAAAACATTCGTTTTATTCTGTAACTTAATTATGAAATATTATTAATAATTATTAATTATGATATATTAAATATTCATGTTTCAGTTGGCATGGGTGCGCGTCGATACGCAAACAATTTTGTCGATCCACCATAACGTAATCACGCAGAATGCACGAATATCACTGTCTTATAATGATCATCGTTCGTGGTACCTTCATATAAAAAAGGTTGAAGAGGCAGATCGCGGATGGTACATGTGCCAGGTGAACACAGATCCAATGAGAAGTCGGCAAGGCTACCTCGAAGTTCTTGGTAGGTTTTTTTGTTTATTCAAGTTTACTATTATCCGGACGTCTTCACTTTGTCAAGCAACTTTTCAGCTAATTAATATTATTGACTTTAGTCGAGCACTTTCTCGATCCAATGTTCTTTTAACTCTAATTCATCTAACTAGCGTTTACTGCAAGTGATTTACATAAACATGGGCCATCCCATGTGACAGCTACTTATTTCGCTTCCTTTGGAAATTTTTTTTTAAATAAAAGTGAAAATTAGTTATTGAGAAAAGTTGAGATTCATTTGTTCTTACAATCAGCAGTAAATTGTAAAGGTAGACCTTTGAAGGGCAATTTAAAGGATAATTTTCTGTTAAGAAAAAACGAATCTCAACATTTCCCAATAATTAATTTTCATTTTTATGCAGAGATTACTAAAGCAGTGCAAATATTCCCACGGAAAGAGGTGGTTTTTATTCTTAAAAAATGTTTTCAATAATAAATAAATTAGGTATCTTATTATACAGAAAGTTGTTCTAAAAGTTTCTACCTTACAATGATAACCGTCTTTTTAACCCAAAAGTAGAAGTATATTTAACAGAAAATTGTTTTGCCCGACGTTAGCAGAAATTACAAAAATGTCCGCAGTAGGAGGGAAAATAACAATTTCTATACTCGGCGGCAGCCCGGGGTAGCATTCTTTTGCTAAGATATCGTGTATTCTTCCGTTGCAGTACCACCTTCTATTATCATGAAAGAAACCAGCACCGACATGGTTGTCCGGGAGGCTTCGAACGTAACATTGACCTGCAAAGCTACAGGATATCCGCAGCCTTACGTGATGTGGCGGCGAGAGGACGGAAAGAACATAAACTATAACGGCGACAGTGGTAAGCCTCGATCAATTAATAGCTTCGGGCTTTTCATGAATGATCGATCGCTGTGAATGAGATGATTTCCGAATTTTAATGAAGGCTTGGATATTCATACTTTCGATAATAGCATGAATAGAGAGCCGATAATGCAGCTTCAATAATACAACAATGCGATGAAACGATAAATGACGTTCGCGTGTGAAAATGGGCTTTCACATTTGAATAATCGTATCACACAAAAATATTTTATGATTGAGATTCACGAAGTTCCGATAAAATGATATTATGCATTTTATTAATTGTAAGTGCAATATTTTGATAACAGACAGATTGGCATCGTTGTTATTCGCATTCACGTTCAGGCTACGATATTTCGATAATAGACAGTCATTAATTTTGCATTTAATGTATGAAATATTAAACAGATACGGAATTAGGATGAAAACTGAATTACGTTTCCGTAATTTATTATATAAATCGACGGAAATTTAAATTTCATATGAGACTTTCCATATCGTATTTTTATTCAATTTAATGATGAATATGTTCCATTGATCGTATCCAAAAGAACATATTATATCAATTATTGTTTATTAGATCGTGTTATAATCTTACAATTATATTTCAATTAGAGTTTTCTGTGGCATGTTTTAGTATTTCGTATTATGATATTATGGGTGTCTTTGCTTTGGAACATGTTCAATAACTGTTATTCTACTCGCAGAGTAATAGTGAAATTACATGTCACTCAAAAATTCTAAAACGTATCATCATGGGTTGTCATTAGAGAAAGCTACTTTTCATCGTGAAATAAGTATATACCTATTACGAACCTCGCCCCCATTAAGTACTAAAATTTGCAAATATCCAGCTTTTATTGTACTTTAACGAGTACATTAAGGGAGAGCAATTTAATTTTCCTTAAGTATTTGTAAATCCTCTGTCTTATTCTCGTGCTCCGAATTAATAGTGTGCCATCTATACAAATAAATTTAGTCCAAATAAGATAAGAATTTGCTTACACAGTGTAAATTGTTAAAGTTTGTACGCTAGGTTCATTTGAACTATACGAATTTCGTAACTGCACTATTTATTTCAGTGATGGGTAAAATGCGGCTTACGGGTCAAATGTGGTCCGCTTAGAAATTTTATTCGGCATACAGCAAATTTTAAAATAATAGTACAAAAATTTTTAATTCCGACATTTCAAAAAAATTCGTTTACAGTGGTACTTCCTTATTTACATGTGAGAAATTTTCCATAGGACTTGAAATATTTTTTACATTTGCATGATATAGTTATAGAATTTGATACTTTGAGGCACAGGAATTCAGAAAATAAAATGGCCCGTGTTGCACAGACAATTTTTTTTTAATTGAATACAGTTGGTTTATATTTATTAGCAAAGTTATATAACAATATAAATTTTCGAGATGGAACAAAAATGTCCCACCATGCATCTTCACACATCAAAGGGGTGAAACACTTTTAATCCTGCAGTGCCTCAAAGAATCAAATAACGAATGAGTAATTAACTGTACTTTTCGGAAATAGTATATCCTGATTGGAACAAGATTATGAAAAAATTTTAGAAATGTAAGCACTGCTTTATTCATTGCATTACTATTAAAGAACTTTTTAATAATATTTTGTTGAATGTCCACTGAATTTCACAATAATTACACTGATCCGTCAAAAACTTTTTCTTCTTTTTTTCGTTAGCTCTTAACATGTTGACTGCCGTGCGGGTCACCGGTGACCGGCGCTATTGAATTCAATGAAATTTCATGTAATGTTTAAATTGCAATACAATTTATGAATATTCGTGCATACTGAATATTTAAATATTGGCGTTAAAAAGATAAATGTCTGCCGAATACCTATCAATTTGTATCTTTAATGTTTCTGTTTTATAAAGATGTGAATTTAACACTAGATTTACGGAGCCAATTTGGCTCATTCAAAATTTGATTACTATATATACATAATATATTGGTTGGTTAAGTTTTTAATAATAAATCTTGTAACGCGCTTCCCCTGCAACGTTCTCTTCGCGTCGTGCGGACTCTGGATCAGCCGAGAGTCGCCAGAGTTCGAAAAAAATCGAAATTCCAAAATCAACTTTTTGACTTTGGTGCGGCTAAATGCACATTCTGTACCACCGTACGTCGTAGGGTACGCTCATACTTGGGAGTTGGCAGGTAGCTCTTGATATCGGAGAGGACAACAACCCTCCAGAAATCAGCTAGGATCGGTAGTTCTGGATCTCCGAGAAACCACAACCGTCGCAATACTGGAGTCGAGGGCTTGCGTCCGTCCACCAATATTTCGGAGTGTCTCCAGTGGGTAGAGGTCAAGGCTTCGACTGGATACCAGTGGATCCTCTGACCGCCTAGTCCGAAGCCCTTGACCACCCGCTTACAACTCCCACTTTCCTTGGGGGTGGGGGGGGGGGGGGGGGGGGTTGTTTCGCTGGAATAGTTTACAGTTCCTTAGGAAGTTTTTCCTTTTACCTGTATTTCATTTGAGATTCGGGTGTTTGGAGGTTACTTTGAGAATTTGCGAGTAATGCGATGTGGATTGCGACATGAAGTGTAGTAGAGCAGGAAAAATTTCATAAAACCTGCTGGGCATGTGTAACGACATGGGTTCGTTGGGTATTAGCTGTCAAGGACTTGCTTGGGGAGTTTGATTTTTACTTTTAGTGGAATGTCAGGGATATTATATTTACCAAGGTTTGCCACTGGCGGGTTTGAGTGGTTAGGGTTGTATGTGGTGCTAAGGAAGTTTGTGATGTGTGTTTGTACTGTGGTAATCTTGGCTAGGTAGGCTATTTCATGGAGTCGGGAGGTACTAGTTTCTCTGGGAGGGTTTAAGATTATACGGAGGAACTTGTTTTGGATTACTTGTAGTTTGTTTATGTGCGTTTTTGCTGCAGCAGCCCAGATTTGGTGTCCGTATAGGAGCACTGGTCTTACGCAGACTTTGTATTATTAGACAGAAAACACACGCCCAAAATGAGCAGCAAAGACTTATCTTCACCCTTCAATAGTGCGGTACAAAGAACGCGTGCACGAGGCAACCATCCGGTTTTCAGAGAGAACCCCGAGTCGCCGCGCCTCAATTGTCTGGCCCTAGTCCTGCACCGCCCTCTCTAGGGACTGATTATCTTATTAACAGTATGTGGTTAATTTGATTTTTGTGTTTAGGTTACTATTTGGTGCAAGGAATGGGTAGCGTTTTCTAATTAGAATATAGGCTAGGTTTCCTCTGGCCGAGGTTGCCCTTCTCCAGGTGAGTTTGAAATCGAGGATGACTCCCAGGTATTTGATTTCTTTATGCCAGGTTATGGGTTGGGAGTTAATGTGGAGTTGATTTGGAGGGTGTTGAGTAATGGTTTTAAGTCTGAGCGTGTTGTGGGAGTTTGTCTCTTGGCGAGGAAGGCTAAGAGGGCCGGGCATCGGCTGACGTTGGCAGGATGGTCTCCAGTGCAGTTTTTTGTGCAGATGCGTGTGTCATGTTGTCCGGCGCATTTTACACACTTGATCCTCTTGTTGCAGTTGGCAGAGGTGTGTTCATGTGCCTGACATCTGTAGTATTGTATGAAGGGCTTCTTTGATTCGAATTTCACCCAGTATACTTTGAGGTTGTTTATGTACCTGACTTTGTTGACGTGTGTCAGTGTGGTTCCAAGTCGGACGGTGATTTTAAAGATTGTGTTGGTAATGTTGAGTGGGAGTCTGGAACAATTTGCAGGGTGCAGACCCTGCTCTCGGAGATTTGTAATGATTGATTCTGGGGGGAAGTTAAGTAGTCCTTTTGCAGCGACTACGAGGTGTTTTTCAGAAGACGGGGCGTAAGTGTGGAATTCAAGGTTGTCTGTCCTGCAGACCTCCTTGAAGTTTACAAAATCAGTCATGGTGTTAAACAGGATTTTAAATTTAATGTAACAGTTCTTAGCTGTGAACCCAGAACCATATTTGCTTGTGTACTGTTTTTGTGGGATTGATTCGGTGCTAGGAGGTTGGGGATTTGGATGTTTTGTCTGTTGAGGTGAGTTCCGTATCCAGGCACTCGGAAAAAATTCCGAATCTATTAGTTAGGGGTATGCTAGAGGTTTGCATACTTATCTCGATTTTTTGTGTGGGTCGATGAAGTTGCACCCTGAGTTCCGCTCCGATAGGGAGACAGATCTTTTGTCGATCACGTAAGGGCCTCCATCCCTACGTGACTTTCGTTTACTGACGGCCCAGGGCCCTGGGGTTTGTGGGTTGCTGGCTAGGCTGGAGCCAGGAGGCACTTGAGGGTGCCGTTAGTGGTCCTCTATCCTGCGGTTTTCTGTGGGGAGGTGCGGCGGTTGTGGAGTTAGTGGGGTTCTTCCGTCCTTGTGTCCCAGTTTCAGTGTTCGTTTGTTGGATATAAGTGTAGATGACTCACCAATATTGTATGTGCAAGTTTTGTTTTGTTCAGTGTACTTCCACTTTCCAGTCAACCGAGGCCATTTCATTTAAACAAATTTCAATTAAATTAATTTGGAACTATTTTCTTTGCAAAAAACTGCAGTTTTCTTGTATAAGTCAAATTGGCACACTTTAGAAAAATATATGTATCAACACCCGTAAATGTAGTGTTAATAGAAAATGTATCACTTCAATAGAAATAGTAAACCTAGCGAAATACCGGTGGCGTTCAACGTGTTAAAAAAGTTTAATAAACACTTAGTTAGGAGTTGGGATAAATATATTTTACCTGTGTTCTCTTTTTGTGCAGCTGTTAAATTCAAAATTGTACACTCAGGTATAGGTGATAAATGTAAAAATTTAAAGATTAAATTACATGCAGGTTTAATTCAAAAAGTAAATGATCCTGACTATCACCTAATTTTTGAGTAAGGAACATCAACGGAACTCACGTTTACTGTCGATACTTTGCAATCGTATATTGCGCTACGACTGTCTTTCAATTGATGCCAAAACTAATTTATTATCAATGTAATTCCGATTTTGGGGTGTTATAATTAATTCACATATTTAATCGCACATAAACTGCACAATACCGGTAGCTGTTATTGTCAAAGATGAGAAAAACATTAAATAATTCAGAATATTATCAAGGTAATTGCTACCAGTCACAGAAATTAAATCATTATTCTGCCTGCAAAAGGTCCATTCTCAAATTCCCAAATGTAAACAGGTAGAAGCAATTAGCTATATTTTAACAAGAGTGCTATAAATTAGTTCAAAAGTTATCCAAAGTCAAAAAGCTAATAATTAAAAAGTATATTCTAATTCTCTATAATAACGGACAATGAATCTTTAAAAGCATTCCGTTACATAACGTTTAATTTTAGACTTCAGATGAAGACTTTTAATTTCTCGTATGCATTATTATTTAATATGCCTCCCTACCACATGCTAATTTCACGATCAATTATGGCATGTGGACGACGAGAAAATTTGATCGGTCGAGTAATTTATGATCATAATGCAATTATTCAGATATACGGTGGTTCATATTGCGAAACTCAAGCGTAACGTGTGCAAGAGTGTAGTCGTCGTTTTCGAGCAATTCCAAACTCGACGTCGACATAGTGATACGTGGCCCGAGTCGATGTTTGTACGATATCGCTTTTTCGAATACTACGGGAAAAGCGAATGACTAAAGCGACTTTTATTTCTGTGCCAAACTTTTTTTTAGTGTATGCACTGAGACCCAACGTGCTGTATATTTTTTGTCAATTTATCAATATATTTTTCATACGGGCAAAGAGATAGGCACAAGGAAAGTGAGGAAACAGCGAAAATGAAATTATAAGTAGTATAATGGAATTAACAAATTATGGATAAAAACGAAACGGACTATTTAATTTTTGGAAAAGTACTATGAATGTCTTTGTGGATCTATAAAAAAATATTCTTGGTATATTTATTTTTGTACGATTAGTATAATATTATTTTTAGTTGTTGAATTGACATTTTTTTGATTGCTTAATTAAAGTGGTAGATAAAAATCTTTTTTCTCCGACTCATCCATTCTGAGAGATCCCATCAGCCTGACAATTATGTATTTATAATTTATTACTAGTATAGTATATTTATTATTAGTATACACCGAGTAAAGGTACAGAAAGAAGATAATCAAGAACCCAACCGGTTAGATCTGGAAAAGGAAAGTATTTTGCAAAACAAACAACTTTCCCCGCATTTTGATTATATTTTGCTGACAGTGCTCAACAAACTCTTAAACGCATATCTATAAATCTAAACCTAAAACCAGTCTAGAGAATTTCAGCGATCCTATTACAGCGAGCTATTTACGTTCTTGCACTTTTTTATCAGTATAATTAATCACAACTCTTTCACCGGATTAACTAGTGCCAATCAGTGCAAATCATTTCATAAAATTATAAAATGTAATACAAAACATATCATCGATAGTTTTTAAAAAGCATAAAAGTATATACATGCGATCTTCCACATAAGAAACGATTAATGATAGAATAACCCTTTCCCTACGTGAAACTTCCTCGTGTACTATGTTATTGTAAATAATCGATCGATGCTTTTACTTGTCGAGAGTTCTCTCTGGCAGCAACCTAAAAATAGCAACACGGCATAAGAACGTGGGCTGTCTTAGCAGGGTCTTTGCGATCGATGCTAATTACCCTCTTAATTACTAATTATGAAGAGGGTGAGAAGTACGGCACCAGTCTTTCGTTTACACGGAGAGAGCGAAGATATACGGCAAAGCGAGACGTCGGACTGTCTGCAGGTTCCAGAGGATTTTCTCAATATCGGATAAAGGCCGGATTTAATTTCTGCTCTAATTTAAATTTTCATTGCCTTCGAGGCATACTCCGGCCCAGACGCTCAGAGAAAGCTTTCGAACCGTGTGCCCCGTCTCATCCAACCCCCCGGTCGTATAAACTGATACTGATAAATATGTATGCATCGAATCGTTGTGATATGGAAAAAAAAGCTCGATAGCGTCATGCCCACCGTCTGGTGGTCACTCTGGGTAGAGGAATTATTTTTTCAACGACCGACGAATTGCAAGTTTATTTCCGGTGAATTCTTCCTTCGGTTTAGTCACGAATCAGCATTTTAAAAAGCACATATAGGTTGATATGAAAGGAAAATTTAATAATTCAACTATGTATTGATGAATTTTTGTGATATCGAAAAACAACTGGAATATGCCATATCCACCATTCCTTGATCATTTTGCACAGTAGAAATATTTTATTGTCCTGGTTTTTTCCTTAAGTTTTATGCGCCAGTTACAATAAAAATTTGTGTCGAATGAAGTGGAAGTAGCATTTAATAATTGAACTACGACTAGGGATTGCAATATCGAGCCAAAAGTTCAATACCGGTATTCGGTATTTTTTAGATCTTAATACCGGAATACCGGTTTTAATACCGGTAGTAGGAATTGTTTCATTTGTCAGTTTTATTAAAGATAATAAATATCACAAAAAATCATTTGTAACTTATAAATTATAACAGTATATAAAGAATAACAAAAAAGTAAAGGAACAAGGAACATCTTCTGTATTTACATCACAAAAAAGTGTAAATATCACTATTCAGTCTATGGTACTATTACATATTTTTGAAATGTGATCTTAAAAAACATAATGCATCAATTGTACTGTCATTAAGCCTGGAATGTAATTATGCATCTACGCTAGTTGGTGGTACTGTCAGCAATGCGCGATGTACTTTTTCCAAGTATTTACCTCTAAATCCCTCATTTTCAAATAAATCGATTTCTTGTCGAATGGTTTTGAATATAACTGATTTCTGTATTGTATTTTGGTTTGTTGAAGTTTTTTTAGTTATCGCTATATCTAATTTTTGTTCAAGAGACAATTCCTTTTCACTATCGACATTAGTGTCATCATCATCTTCGATAACTGTACCGAATTGTTCTGAATGTAGATAGATTTGTGGGTAAAAAATTTTAAGAAAATTTACTATAAACTTGATCATATCGTACACAAAAACGTATAGGTACTATTTTTCTATGTTGGCGACCCCTGAACATATAGTGGAAAATTTTTAAAATTTCTAGTAAATACCGAAAAAACGGTATTTAAACTTGTGAATACCGGTATTTCAAAATTGTACAAATGGCTCAAAATACCGGTATTCGGTATTCCGGTATACCGGTATTGCAATCCCTAACTACGACTAGTTTTACGTTACAATTCTGTTGGAATTGTAATATCTTATTGAATTATTATGTACGGTGTTTTAGAAGCGAGTCACTGACCTGAAGTTCACGTTCTACTTATGGTAAAAATATAAAAGAATCAAATGTTAATAAATCAAACATAACTCTGAGAAAAGATTTTCAGAAAGAAGTTTTTTCGTATGTGTGTGGAAATAGACAGACAATTTATCGATCACAATACACCATCAATAGTTTACCGCTACAACAGTGTGGCGCATAAACAATTTAGAGCTACATATAATTTATATAAATCTTATTTACTGAAGATTTTCATTATTTATAATAATATGAGAAAGGTGTTATGTACAAAACTTGTACGATATAGAAAGGGACATATTGTGATACATTCTTTGAGTGGGTGGTGGCATAAAGGAAATTACAAGCTTAGCACTATTTTTATAATCGAATACTATAATTCTTATATTCAATAAGCTATCATGTGAGATTATGTGAGGTCAAATGTGATAATAAAATGAACACTCTTACTGGAAATGTTCGAAGTGATGACCGTTTGCGTCCATGCAAAGTTGAAATTTTCGTATCGCTGCACCACGTTTATGCTTAGCGCTTCTAAACTTATTATTCTGGTTATCTAGCACGTGCTATATTTCATAGATCCTCAAGGTTGTAGGAAAAATGAAGTTGTCGTTACGTCATAACATATCGGCGCGATAGATTCTCCCAAGAGACTGAGTCGATGGCGGACCAGCACGTGTATTCATTTGTTGGATACCAACTCAATCCATGTTTCTTCTTAGATTCACTATCTTCTTTAACAATAAGATACTAACTCCAAATAATACTCAACGTGACTCAAGGTCCAAAAGGGGACTGTAAGTCATCTTCAAATCCCGTCATCGCTTTTCCCTCAGAATATGTTTTCAAGACCTTTGATCTCAGTGAAAGTCAATGGAAAAGCGATCGCCCTTTGGAACCTTAGTCACGAGAAGTCGGAGTCATCCAAACTTCCCACCACACTAGTTAAGGTCTTTAAAAGGTCACTCTTGTCCCGAAATCAAGGAATTTTGTACCGAATCGCTAACAGTCGGCATCTCGCGACGACGTTATCCTGCGATTTTTACAACTCCGAGCGCGCAATAGTTCTTTCTTTAATAAAGTGTTGTTGACCATCCTTTGGGATACAACACATTGTTTGCGAAAAAAAACTGGTTTTATATTTTTATAAAAATAAACGTTATGGCAACATTGTTTTAACATCCCAGCATTTTGTATCATTAAAATGAATTGTATTGTCCAAATATGAAACATAAAATACTAAATATTTCTCATCGCACATGATACAGCGTTAAATCGCTTGCAAGAAAAGAGGAAACCGTTAAATTGTTCTCTTCGTCCACGACATAAATCTCCCTTCACCAAAATGTGCATACCCTTATAAATCGAGATATCTATATCGATAAAAATTCATACATTTTATCACGCACATTAGTTACATTCGAATTATTTGGGGGATATTGGAAGTATTGGAAAAGCGATCCACGCAATTTCCTTGGAAAGACACGTATCAATGCTCTTCGTTTTTTTACGACCTCATATTTTATTTTCACATATAAAAAATATCCCGAATTACAAATGGCACCGTTTATGGAAAAATCTCCCAGCAGGATATTGATTCAGGGTAAAGGGGAATGACACGTTTTCGCGTCATTCGTATGTTCGACCATTTTCAAATGATGCATCGTTCTTGAACAAACCGAATACAAATTACGTTTGCATCGTATTCCCACAATAATATGTAAAACATCTAGATTAAAATTCCATCGTCCTTCGGTTAACTTATCGCACTCCTATGTCGAGATACACTCGACACAACTTTCTGTTGCACTTAAAGTGTCATCTATCAGTTATTGACTTTTCGAAATCAACAATAATTTTGCATCTTAACATAAATATCCCACAGTACCTACAACTGTTTTTACTATTAAGTCAAAATGAATAATCAACAGTAGATAATTTTTCGAGACTATATTTCATTGTCTGATAAAAAATTAGTAAAATAATTCAGAGCGCAAAGGGTACAAATCAAGCTCCAAACCGCGAATAATCCGCGTAACTTGAATTAAATGTTTCACGATATAACATATGTGACTGTTAGTTGCCAATCAATTTTCGCAGTGCGCTTAAGCGTCAACGACGCTGATTAGAAACCGATATCAGTAGTCGAGCGTATTGAAGGTATTTGCGGACACATCTGCTGCCATATGAGAGACGCGTAATCCGAGAGAAGCGCGTCAGATTATCGGCGTAATTGGACGAAATAGCGTGGCGGTGAATATGGTGCGCACTTGCAACGTGGGAGCACGTCGCTAACTGATGTGTTGCCCTCTGGGGCACAAGGGGACAGTCTGGGTTGACACCATTACTCGCCGCCTGATAGCCTCCAAACACCCTCGGTCTAGGAGAAAAGTATAGTAGGCGGGTGTCGGTTTCCTCCGCTTTTCCTTCCAATGTATATATTCCACCTTTCCTTCTTCACATATATGTGTATGTACATAGATACCCACGTGCTTCTATGTTTTCTTTGTTGCTCCTCGGTCTCACCTGCCCTGAAGGCAAGAAAGCCGAAAAAGAATGGCCGAGAGAGACGAGAAAGTAAATCGAATGTAGTAAAACTCTCGGCCTGCGAGGACCGATTTTCAAGGGAACGAGACCAAGACACCGGTGAGTACAAGGAAGATTTAGCTTCAGCAAGTAGCATTGAAACTGATTGCTTAAAAGGATTGTAGAAAAGACACAGAAAAAAAAGCAACTGTCAGGAAGCGAAAGGGAAGACTAGTAGAGTAACGACTTCGCATGTTTAAGTCAGTATAGTTGATAAACTAGGAATATAATGTTACCCTCGTGGTGATGCAAGAAGCAAAAGAATCAAATGATAACGATGGAAAAGTGCGGAAGAGAAGGGGATGCAGAGACGTTTCGTCTTTTCTATAAATCTGTTACTCTCGCCACAGGATAAACTTTATTTGCCCGTGTATAAGTCCAACCCTCTAGCACCCCTTTTCTCACAGAGAGTCGTGCACACGTCGACACTCCTTCGGCGCCGTTTCGCGAACTTCGTGCCCGGAAAATGCGATTGGTTTTCTCTGCCTTTTTATATACGAATCCTCCTATTCCCCAGTCGTCCGAATCCCTCCCTCCCGTTCCCATCAGCGCCAGCCAGTTCGAATAGGTCGCCGCGATATACGAACGATTCTAAACACGCTCACCTGTGTACGTTCGTTTACCTGGGCATGCACCTATACGAGTTTTACGGATCGATGTGCCATGTTGGTCTACTCATTTCTTATCTATATACAGGTGGAGAAACCTTGCTCGGGCCTGTGTGTACACTTATTCTCTTCGTCTGCCCCTTTCTTCTTGTATATACCTATATATATCACGCTCTCTCACTCTCTCTCCTCTTCCACGTATAAGTATGTTTTATTCCATTTCAAATCTCCGATGTTCCGCGAATTTCCTCTGCGTTCTATGGGTCTGCTCAAAACCGCGACGTTAATGGGAACATGGCACGTTCGTTTCTAGTTGACGTTCATGCGAAGCAAGTGGAAAATCGAAGGAATCAGCCATGTCGATGGACTCTGAATCTTATGTACAAAGAGACAAACAGATGGAGGAACAGATGGGGGAAGCAAAATAGATATCAGCAGAGACTACACGGAAAGTCGAATCTGCCTCGCACCATTCATTTTGCGCGCAACCCTGGCATCAAACGATGAGACGGCAGTGAAACTGTACCGCAGTCGATCCTTACGGGCTAGAAGCAGAGCGATCTCGTTGTCGTTTGAGGTTCCTTTGTACCTTCGAAGCCACTGACGAAGTCAGTGTTCCGCGTAGAATCAATATTGTCTGGCAAATTTCACGTCTGAAGGTGGAAGAGAATCGCTCTCCTTCTACCTCTCTACGAATATCTTTGTCTCTCTTTCTCTTTCGCTGCCTTCCTCTCGTGAACTCTGTTTCTCTTTCTTTCTTCTCTCTTTTGCCTTCTCTTTATCCACGTATTTCCGTTTCTATTATTGTCTTTGACTTCATGGTAATACGTAATTTTAGTGAAAAAGCTTCTTCGCTTTCGGCGGTATAACCGTTTACACGTTCATCGTTGGTTCGAAGGAATCGTGAAATATTTTTTGCTTTTAAAGAATGAGAAATTTCGTTCGTTTGAGGGATGTTTGTGGAAAATGGGAATTGTTAAAGTTGGGTGATTGGACAAGATAATTTTTTAAATTGAATTAATTATCCCAAAAATCAATCTGGACCCAGTTTTAAAGAATTTGTCCTAAATATATTTTATCTCATTTAAAAATAGAAAATTTGTGCGGATTGCATAGATTTAGATATAATTCTAATTAATATTTTGATTAATCGATTGATTAAATTCTTTAAAATATTTCAGTTTAATAACAGCTTAACACTTCAACAACAATTAATTCAGTATATTTAAATATGCACGATCAATATTTCAGAAAAAAAGAAATGGAAGAAGCAAGACATTTGATCGATTCGATGATATGCTGTCAAAAATCTTAGAAACGCATGAAAAATCCAGAACAAGTCGTTTTTACCAACACGGTACATGTAAATAGCTATGATTTCGATTTTATAATCTGACAACATTTTATATCTTCTGTTGTAGTTACTATCACCGAATAAAAATGAATAAACCACGAGGAAATTTTAAACGCTTAACGTATATCCCAAACCAACTAAACAACCCGAAATCAAATATGAAAACACTTGCTGATAATATTTTTGTTAGGCCAAAGAAAGAACAGTGATATCTTTACGTACCATAAGAATTCATTTCTTATGTTACGTCCCAGGGCCAGGAGCATTGCGAGTGGCCGAGGTAAATGTATAACGTGGAATGTTAGCTTAGGTGCGATGTTCGTTGGGTTTTTAGAAATTGTTGTTAGTTGTCGACGATCTCGTATATGGCTAATACGGATCGACACAGGGGGTTAAAACACGCGTTGACGATCCCGTGTATAGCTAATACGGGTTGCCACAGAATGTTGGAACACTCATGGACGATCCCGTTTATGGCTAACACGGTTGCCACAGGAGATCTTAGTAAGGCTGACGTAACTTTATAATTAATGCAATACACCTCGAGTGGTGAGGATGTGTATCTGTGGGATCGCAGACTAGCGATTTCTGAAAGGTAGTTGCAAATGAATTTAACGCGAAATGATTAGGACCATGAACAAGTTATATTTCTCCATGATGGCTTGTTACAGTTTAGTGTGTACTGTATGTGCGGTACAAAGGTGTTACGTGGACTTATGTTTTATTTACGCACATACCTACTTGCACTATTCTCGGGTTTGACGCACTGAGAAAATGCGGGGGTATTAGAACTTTATAATACCTAATAGATATAGCGAACTGTGCGTTTATTCTATACGGTTAGTACGTAGCGTGAACTCTAACAAGGGAACATCCCGAGGTGTAAATCACCGATTTTGATGAAATTTTAGTATGATATAGTCCTCGCGAAAATATTTGACCCGTATTTTTTTTATCGGCAACCGTCCACGTTAAAGGGGTGAAAACCACCCTCAAAGTTGAAAAAAAGTATTTTTTATCATATTCTTTAAATAAAAGGGTGTTTTAAAAAAATGTTTATGCCATTGGATTCGTGGTCGAAATACACTACTTTTTAGTCCTTACAAAATTTTCGTAACTCTAATAGTTTCGAAGATATTCGATAAAATAATTTTCGTTACCCCAAATTTGGGGGCGGTTTTCACCCCTTTAACGTGGACGGTTGCCGATAAAATAATTTAGGTGTCAAATATTTACACAAAACCCACATTTTACTATAGTTTCATAAGAATTGGTGATCTACAGTTGGGGATAGTCATACAGGGTATTGATGTGACTCTACAGCCGACAGACCTGAAAAATTGGACAATTCTGGGGAGGTGCGCTTTATATATTTACAATTTTCAAACATAAACTGCTTTAACTGATATATAGCTGCTTTAGAATGCTCGTGGTGATAGAAAATATTTGTTATGCCAATAACAATGAATACCACTATTGCAATAATTATTAAAAATTCTTTATTAATCAATCGCATTTATTAAATTTATATAAAAGCAATATGGGTGACTGACAATAAAATCTGACCTGTCAGAGCAGTCATTCATGTATATACGAAAGAATAACTTGACAAGTACGCAAGCGTAAAAATTGAAAATGCAATAACTTTTTTTGTAATACAAATATCAATTTTTCAATTTATCCGTATTTTGTGTTTCGATATACAGTATTCAAAACCAAATATTCAAAAAAATTGGTTGAAATTTAACTGACAATATTATAAAAAGAAGTGGTAGTTTTTAGCATGTTATTTAAACTAATGGATTTAAAAAAAATGATTATACCATTCGATTCAAAATCCGAAGGCATTAATTTTCACTCTCTACGAAATTTTCGTATCTCTAATAGTTTTCGAGATATACGATAATGAAGTTTCAGGACCCCAACTTTGAGGGTGGGTTTCACCCCTTTAACGTGGACGGTTGCCGATAAAAAAAATACGGGTCAAATATTTTCGCGAGGATTATATCATACTAAAATTTCATCAAAATCGTTGATTTACACCTCGGGATGTTCCCTTGTAAGTTTCGTCTTACGAGAAGATCTATCTGCGTGGTTTAATCAGTCCTACAGCTTGACAGTCTTTTACAGAACCAAGCCCGGGAGGTGGTTTATAATCGCTTTTTTATAGGATGAAAAAGTGGTCGATGTAATTCCAAGAATTTTCCCGAGGGACGGTTTAGGAAAGTGTCAATGAACTGTACGTTCTGCCACGTGCTCGAGTTACGATTCCGCATTGTAATTATTCCAGGCACACAGTGACTACGGTGCGAGCGAGGAGTTTTTCTACATATATGGTACATTTCCGGCTCCGAGAGCAAAGTACTTGAATGGTTTCTCATTGTTGATTAATAATGTAAGGCTGCATTCTTTTTTGCATTGATGACACCAGTTTAGCACGTGAGATAACGTATCACAATTCTCACATTCTGAATCCTTGGCACCCTTTCCAAATAACAATCTTTTAAATCATGACACTTCAGAAAATGTACCCATAGTTTTTCATATTATTTTTGCGTGCCAACTATGTCATGGATTTCTTGCAATGTGTAATTAGTAATGACGTTGTGTTAATTTTTCATAGTCTGTAAAAATATGAATGAAACAGTTTCTACTTCATTATCCTCTCTTTTACGGCAGGTGTGTTGAAATTGCCTTTTTATGATCAGTCATATTTCTTTATTGCATATATCTGTCTTCTCTGTGACACCTTTCGTCGCAGTAAAACTTTGAAAATTCTATAAAAAGTGATTGTCTACTCTTGAATCTTCTCGCCGCATTTAAAATTTTTACCGTCGCTCCATCTCAGAAAACTTTCTCCCAAAAGTACAACAAATACGAGACATAATTGTGTCACAACTCGTTTACTTATAGGCGAATTTTAATATGTTGCTCGGTATGTAACATGAATTATTTAATTGCACAGAACCCTTTGTGCCATAAAGAAAATACCTCATAAAGCTACGTTTCCGGCATGTGACATAAAGATTTAGCTTTGGGATAAACTACATTTTTAATTCTTATTGTACAATATGAGTTGTTACAATATATTTCTAAATGTAATTTATCTGTCATTTACTACACTATTATTAACATTTAGGAAGGTCATTAATTTCTCATCGCTCTTTAATATTTCTCTTATATTAAAAGCATAATTAATTAACATTCTGAAACTGTAATACGGTAATAAACAGAATACTGCATCTATTTCTTAATAATATCTAACAAAGACACGTAAAGCCGATGAAAAGCTTCAAAATTTACAATTTTAGATTTTTCGAAAATTTTTAAGCGACTCTTCATCTAATACCAGTCAACCACTCAGAAAGTCCACGAAAGACGTGAAAGACAAGGGGTCTTGCTGTACAGAGCTACTCTCCAGTTACCTAATCTAAACAAATTGTGGTTACACTACATATAACTATGTATAACTAAAATATAGCAATCGTGCAATCAGAACTACAATCCTGACAAAATATTTATCGTAACTCATTAGTACCCGTATCTTCCTACTATAAGTAGTCCTATGCCACTTCTTTTTCCGAAAGTGCACGACTTTCGAATCATCTGACTATTGTAAGTACGAGACGTCGAAACCTCCACGAACCGGATTGTGAATTTCGGCTAATTGTAAGTTTAATTTCAAGAATCGATTCACTGTAATTTCATCTGGAACCAACCATGCATTATAACTTTTAATATACGTGAACATTCACATTTGTGAGATTCAAACGTTTTAGTTATTTCAATTCACTTCCTTTATCTTCGCGTACCAGAATTATCTGTCTTATTCATTCTCATCGCTTGGGGTGAATAAGCTGTTTTAAATCAGAGTTTCCTGTAATCGTTAGAGTGAAAGGGTCTACAGGTTACAGCGAAGCATCCACTCTTTTGTACCAGATGGTAGCGGCACCCCCGTATCCATTGCTGGATTGATTGCAGTACTGATGTGCTATACTGGTGCGAAAATACCGAGAGATATTAACGTGTATAAGGCGACTCTATAGTTCTGCTACAGGCTAGTCCGGTCCCCGGAAAAGTCTCTTATATCAGCTAGTGGCGGTATTCACGTATATATTGGTATGGGACTGATCTGCTATACTAGCGTACTACACTCGTAATTACTTCATTCGTTGCAAGTTTTTATCTCTCGCAAGTATAAATGCATGGACGTTATTGACTCGGCACAATATTGAGAAATGTAAAGGGTCTTATTACAGCAATCAGCACAGTACTCAATACGCTATAAAAAAACTGTATTGTAGATGTATGGTCAAGTTCAATATATTTGTAATTTTCTCTTTGTATAAATCAGCATAACATCTGCTTCCGTTATGTCGATTTAACCGGGTTCATTGTTGGGTGAAGATATTCCCGATTAATACCAAATAAATGAGCTCCATCTATTCGATCGGACATACGCAGAAGCATTAGCTGCAATAATCGTAGCCAAGGATTTTGCCTCAGAATAAATGTAGCTGGGTTATCTCTCGGTAATAACGCGAAAAAGGGCATTTCAGGATACGAGGAAAGGGGGTGGGATGAAATATCGACGACCGGCCCAGCGCTTATAGGGTAGAATACATCACGTACTAATTCCCAAATAGCCAACTCCCCACTTCGTCTTCGAGTAAGCTATCCGCTTATTCTTACTATGTTAAGGAAATTTTATGCAAAGTGTTCCGTACATCGATTGGAATGCTCGCTAATTTATTCCCCGCTTCTTTCAGCCCATGTAATGCCATACCACATGTGTTAACGTTAATAAGGGAAGCTACGTTTTCAAATTTTAAGATGTATTATAATTTTAAGATTTCAGATTTTAAGATGTATTGCGTTGATTTGCTGTTTTATTGAGAAGTTTAAGTTCGAATCGTTATTAGTCCTGAATAAAACTCAAAACTGCACTGTTAATTAGATATTGTAGATCGCAGTCATTATTATTATTTTATCTGTTTAGAAGAAATTTTGTTTTTAAATTCGAAGAAATATGTTGTATTTTAAAGATTGTTTTAATGTTTCGCAGGTTTAAATTTTTTGTTGTTACGTATACGATAACGAAAAGGGCACCATTTGTTTCCTAACGACTAATACGTTTCTTGTACGATAATACCGTTATCACAGTTCCATATATGATAGTAATAATAATTTCGTTATTATAAGATAATTTCATTGTTTTTTTTGCATTCTAAAATGTGCGACTAACATTTGGCCTGATCTTGCTCGGTCTGTTAGGCTGAGCAATTCTCTTTGATTGATGGAAGCACAGAAATGGGGCACACTACCAGCGGCCTTTGAAATTAACACGTGAGATACTTTATTGGCGAGTGGAAGCCTAGGTAGAGTCGCTTCCATTTCGGTTTTTAGAATTGCAATGAAGTATGGTTGAAACAATACTTTGATAAACTTAACAGAATAATGTGGTGTGATGTGAATGGTGGATGAAAAAGTAACTTGTAGAGGTTGGTGCCTGATTTATGTTGACTCTTGTGCCTTTTGCCCGAAAGTTAAGCACAGACACCTGATTAGTAGCACAATTAAGTCGTTGGAATCTAATTTTTTATTTGGGAGGTTTAGAATCAGTTTATGCAAAAAACTAGATGTCCAGGAAAAATGCTAATAGTAAGAGGCAAGAGAGCAGACATCTTTCTATCATAATTTGTTTTACAAGAATACATTTATACTTTATGAGTTATTTTATGATTTTACGGGTTATTATATTATATGGCTTACTTTACAAATACATTTCATGCCTATGAGCTTCATTTTGACACTCACGCTACATTAAATGATTCACTGTATTTGTGACATTAGGTTATATAAATAAATAATGTCGTTTAATTTCATTAACAATTTTAATATTAATTCTATGAGCACCGAGAGCAATTATTTCCATTTCGCTGACCAAGAAGTAAAACAACCGCGGCGTGTTATCAAAATATACTCGATGGAACTCGGCGACTGTGACCTACAGGTCCCGCAAATCTTAACAATAAATCGTTTCGATGCTCACCTCGCTATCAGTACCCTTGCATCTGTCGACGAGTAATCAGTGCTCTGTGATTGGGTTCAACTATTTTCAGCTATTAAGGAAGTTCGAGCGTAACTAATGACTCAAAATAGTAATTGAATTTTTCTGTATTTTCAATTCTTGTAATAGTAATAAAAATTCATTATTTCAATTTATAATAACATATCTAATCCAAAAATTGTTAAATATTATTTATTTAATTAACAAAAGTAACGAAATGACTACGTGATTTTCACTCATCCGTTTGAATAAGAAGATCTGGCAACAGCGTATTGTTATTCCTATGTACTATAGTTAGAGAGGACGGAGAGAGCATTATCAAATTTAAGTGTTTTAGTCCATGAGTGAATGGAAATAATTTGCAAAAATGCACAGATTTAACGGTCGATTAAAAAAAAAAAATATTGTGAAATTGAGACAAAATGTTATCAAGAGTAACAAAGCTCGGATTGATTGCAGGAACAATAATTTCAAAATAAAAAATTGCAATTATTGTAAAAGAAAAGAAAAAAAATGTATAGGTAATTATTTACATTTTTATTTAATTTGAGGTTATACTCCCGTTTTCATACTGACATCGAATATTTTAGTTTTTAAAAACATAAACACAGTTGATTTTCTTTATAATATAATTATTGTGATATTATTTTCATTAATTTATAACTTTATATATTTTATTCATTCATTTATTCAAGAACTAAAATTATTCTAATTTGCTTCAAACTACAATTTTTGAACTAAGGTGACAAAATAAATTTTCTATCTTCTCTCTTTCTCTCTATCTCTTTTTCTATCCTTATACTTTTCTCAGCTGTTCTCGCAACGTTGCCAAACGTTCAGTAACGTGTACGGCTACCAATAAGCATGAGTAACAAATAAAGTTTATGTTAAATTATCAACGAAACTACATCGGTAAGGTTATATTATTGAAATCTAATCTTATTCTACAATTATTCAAGTTTATTACACATAGTTTTGTTTTCCTTAAAGTTGGGAGGTTAATATCGAAAAAAATCGAAAAAGACGCGAGTACAGCTTGTCAGCCATAAGAGACTGTGTATAAGGACTTAAAAAATGTAATTTTTAACATTTTTTTTCAAAGAAACTAGACGGAGGATCGTTTCAAAATTTTTAGGATATATCAATCGACTATTTAATTACATGTATACAGAGTTTCAAAGCTTAAACTTGGAAAAAGTTTTTTTACATTAGATTCGCTCGAACTTCCTTAATGCGTGTATAATAGTTTCGAAGACGATGTCCTGTATCGCCAAAAACCTGTCTCTTTGCGGACTATTTGGTAACTCACCCTCACAGATTTATCAACCCTTAGTTGGCACTGGTATGTCTGCTTTCATGAGCAGATAAAAAAAAATTGCTACCCTTTCGCGAATTTTGCGAAGGATTTTTTCACCGATCTCCGTCAATCGAAAAAGTAGAACAATGCTTGAAAGTCATAGCAAATAATTTCGGAAAACCCTGTACGTTTCGAGCTATTTAGATATTCCTCTGGGAGTCTACATTAATTTCTTTATTTTGGGACAACTATCAACTCCGTTAATTCTACATTTTCGAAGCAAAATGGTGTACTCGAATTTTTTTCTTTTTAGCAATACTTTTAAAAAATATTGGGTTACAATTATTTTGACTGACTGAGTAAATCTGATATTAAATCTTCGTGATTTTAATTATTTTCATAATTGTTCGTCAGCTAAGCAAAGTAATTTTGCAAAATTTTATATTATTGATAACAGGAAGAATTATAAACAGCAGGAATTATTTATGTGATGATATAAAGTCATTGTCAAATCTCAAAATATAAAGCAGTAATTACGACACAAAGCACAATGTAGAATAACAGAAGACAATACGATGTCTCGTAGCAGAAATTCCAAATATTGAAGAGTCTCTAAAAAATGACGAAAAAGGTCTCACGCGCCTTATTGAAGTCTAAGATACTGTAAAGTTTTGCTGCATTTGTGAATCCAACCGATCCATCAGGCTAAAATATTTGACGGCGGTGAATGACCTAGTAACACAGTCATAAATGTAACGTGTCAAAGGTTGGGGTTGTTTAGAAGATCTGACCACGGAATCGACGACTCGAAAATGACTCCGGTTAAGTAGACTGTGAGGGACAGTAGGGTATTTACCCCAGAACCGTAGATTCTAAAGTTTCACTCGGTTTAAAAATATATAACAGACTTTTACTGTTCAACTCTGATGCTAGAACGGCAATTAAGTAAATAGTACGCATGATATATTGAAAAACAGGTACAATACAAATACTTGAATAGCATGATAATGCAAGTTAGAAATGATTGACAGACAAGCGTGCTACTAATAAGGCGGAAATACGAAAAATATGTAGGAAAGAGAAGGCAGAACAGACAAGCAACGTGACAATTGTACCACTCAATAAATAAATTAATTAAAGAAATAACAGAATGCCAAAATACAGGCATGATAATACCTGTAGCTCGTCACAATTCCGTGTTTTAATAAATAAATAAATAATAAATGGACGTGACAAATAAAAGCCTAATGTTGACGCAACTTTGACGAATAACTTTCGCCCACTGAAACATATGACAGCGGATTATCTTTGCGCTAGGTTTCGTTAGCGTTCTACAAGCTGTAATTTCCATTTTTTATGAGTCTAATCTACACGAAGTTCCTTGAATGGTTATTCACACGCTGCTCCCGTTTCTACCGTGTTACATGCACTGAAAGCTTCGCATTTGTTCTCATATATCTCACTTTTTGATTTATCTGCAATTTCTTTGGTTGTCGCCATTTTTGATTTGTCGATATAATGTCGAACCTGTCCACGTCGTGACACATATTCCATATTGGTCGAAGATGTCCTTGGCTTTTTTTTCTGCTCTGCCCTTCTATCTATGGACTGCATCCTACATATTCTGCTTTCCCTTCGGTCTTTATATTTTTCTCGACGTCTTTTTTTATCACATAGTAAACTTGGTAATAAATAACAGAATAACTCTAAAGGTATTTCTTGATTACAGTCTCTATAAATTGTAAAGGAAAGCTGCATTATTTGTCACATATAATAACATGAATATTTATTTTTGAATTCACTTTTTTTATTGACATTTACGAACTTGTCTATTTATACAAATTCTCGTTTCAATCTACACCAGCGTTTTTCAAACTAGGCTCTGTTGTCGTTTAGGAAACAAGTTCCCACAAAGAGTTGTTAGTTAAAATTTTTAATTGATTTAGACAAGATGCAACTATCCCACTAACCCTTTGCAGTCCGAATTATTTTGTTAATTTTGTAGTGCCCTAAATAAAATTAATTTCACATTTTCTATCATTGGGTACTAATTATTTTAATAATATCAGTAACTATAGGTACTGACGGATATTTAGGTGATATTACAGAATCATTATGAAATTGGAAAGTCGATATTGCATTGTCAGAAAATGAAATCAAATTAAAAGCTTTATCGAATACTGCTCGGAAAGGGTTAAATGTATGCATGTAATGAATTTTCTGAATAATTAATTACTTATCAAAGAATAATTGGAGGTACTTTTAAAAGTTCCGCGCACGATCTAAAAAATTGAAAATTGATTTGTACCGTTTCCATTAAGAACACATAGTTCCTCATAGAACACGTACGTCTTATTACATTCCCTGCCTTTTTTCACTCAATTTGTAATATAATTTTCTTTTTCTATGTTTTCCTTCTACGTCTTTTTCATTAGATTTCTATATATTTCGACAACAACTACTTAACGTCTTTGTTAATATTCCAATTACTATGGAACAATTAAATACTATGATATACTAATAATTAATGACCATTACATTATGTAATTATGCAAATATATTTTGACACAAACTTCATGAAGTTTTCACTACCCTTAAATTGATCGGAATAGAATTTTCATAACGTCCCCTGTGGTGATATTTATAACGCACCAAACGATACATTTCACGCGAAATTAACCCGTACATTTTCATTGATTTCACTATCCGTAACGAAAATTCCAGTGCAATGCGGTCGCAATACGGGAAACAATGAATTTCAAGAAAATCACAATCCATTATAGAAGAACGATAAAAGCTGCCAAAACAGAGAACAAATAATAATTGGCCTGCTTTTCCGTTATTCACATTAACCGTAGCATATCCGACCTGAAATTCCATCCAGCCGTGCCATATTGTGGCTTCCCATTAAGCCGAAAGTTTTAAAGGTTCCCACTAAACCGGTAAGCGGGTAGTTCTGGCGCAGGACCTGCGGGACTACTTGATTAAAATCCTCTGAAAGTGCGACCCGGTGGTAGAATCTCTCGACGCTAGGCATTGTTTATAGAACAATAGATAGGTTTGTCGCGTATCTACCAGCACGGTCTGACTACCAGGGATTCACACCAATCTCTTACGCTTCGCCATGAAACAGGCAGTAACTTCCTTTCTTTCATGATCTCCATGCCGATGTCTTTATTGGTGTGTTTACGAAGGATGAAGAATTGTTGATTTATGAAGAACGATTCTGGTGATCAGTTTATTGTATTAAATTTCTAATAATATTTAAAATTGTATTAATATAAAAAATTTAAGAATTTCGTTGTATTCTTTAAAAGTGTTTGTTCTGCTTTTGTACTTGTGTGTAACGTGTATAAGAGATACAACTATGGGGTGTGTTTTATGGCGTGGCGTATAAGTTAGCCAAAACCTGCATATAAATATCCCACGAAAAAGGTTACATATCAAATTTATTCAAATTTAATTTTATCGGTATAGAGTGTGCGTGGAAAATATACATTTTAGATTTGCAAACCAAATATATGATATTGAGAAAAAAGTTTTTTGCTGTGTTTCCAATGCTGCTTTTTTAATGGCAGTGTTATTAGGTTCGTGGGAACACATCTTGAAATATGTTTTCATATAAAAATATTTCGCTTTTTTTCATATTGGATTACACATACATTTATCAATGTGTTGTCTTTGCCAAACGATATATGAAGATATTTAAAACAAATTTTTATAATAGCAACATACAATTTAACGGTTCCGAGATTCTTATATTATGGTCTAATACTGATAGATTTTAAATAGAGATTTTGAATACTCTTACTGATTGCAGCTTTCTTAAAAATATTTTACTTGTTACTTCTTAGAGTTTCAACAATTTTATCTGCGAATACTTTTTTCAGGCATCATGCAGTTGACAGTTTATCCTGGCAAAATTTTTCTTACAAATGTACGATATTTTGCTGTGTTTTAGAAACACAATTTTATAAATTCTTGTTTCTGGTGTTTTAATTCTTCAATCGTTAAAGTTTAAGAGTTTTCCTTCTCATAGTTTTGTAATCCTTATAATGAACATTACTAAAGTCTCACTTAATTCGTAACTAATTTGGAGGCTTAAGAGATTTTTCTGATTATAAAAAAAAGTTGTTTCCTCCGAATTGTAGTCAAATATTAATTACAACGCTTTATAACGCTAATAACAGCACTGAAAGAACTGTATTATTAATATTTTTTTGTCGTAACGTATACTTCCAGTTAAAAAATTCTAAGTAACTTGACATTCTATAAAATTAGGTTAATTATTCTCAATAGTTACTCTTAACAGTTTCGTTAATTTTACACACTCTTAATATTAGAAAATATATTATTATTACATATTTAATATCATAAAATATCTTCATATGTGTAAAAGTATATTGATAATTTTCGTACATATATACATATGTACATTTCTACTAATACTACAATGTCAACAGCATTATTATTTACCAAAGTCAACAAATGAAATGCATAAAAAATAATGAAAATTGTCTTATCTACAGTTTTCTTCCAAAGGAATGTTAACAGTTGCATAACTTACTTTGAAATGTTCAATAAAGAATGTGATGCATTTACCATGAAAGCATGATTCAAGTTTAATAGTCTGTTGTTCTCATTGTATCGCATTACAATCACGTTATCATCGTACAGTTACAGGAGTCCTTCCAGTACCAAGTGCTTTTATTTTTATCGAAGAACCCATTAGATTGGTCTTATATCGTGCTACATTTATTTCAGATTCTTAATGTTCATTCGAAGCGACGTATGCCAGTTTAACTTGCTCTAACGGGTTCAAAATCCATACTTATTTTTCGTCGTCCGCAGAATTGCGGTATAAAGAAGACAAGGATTTTTACGCTCAAAATTATGATCCGATAACACGATATTTTTAATAACGCTTTCCTCTGTAGCAATGGTTCTCAAACTATTCTCATTGTCAAACTTATTGCGTAATGGTCAGTTTACAATGTTTTAGATTGCTCGCGGATCCTTTAAAATTATCTATAATAAACATGTAGCTTACTGTTATTAAAACATTCTTTGACAAAGAATTATTGATTCAGAAAATAGGAAATTGTAGGTATCAAATATATGTCCTTTCAATAGAATGGGTGCGTGTGTTTTGCTCGAACCAGCCTCAAATTTCAATTATTATAAAGGATCACTACGCGGTGCCCTAGACGAGTGTTTTTCAATTCGTGGTTTAACGAACACTAATCTTTCGTAAAGCTACTTTGTGTTTTCTGCGAAAAAATCAAATGTACACCTAATTGCTATGAAAAATGGCATCGTATACTAGGATGAATTATTTCTACTTGCGCCTTCGTGTGCCTGTCCAGTTTTTCATATTAAAGAAATTTACCTAAGTCTCGCATCATATTATCAATTAATCTTATCAGGTCTAGTAATAATTACTGTCGTTTTCTAATACATTTTTAAAACTGATTTATTTAAACAAAAGAAAAGAATTTGATCAATGATATACTTGCCGTTGTTTTCAACTACTTGTGCCCAACGCTCAGGTAGCATTTTAATCCCTCTATTGTGAAATTCTTGTGATTTTGATTTAAAAAATTCGGACAAGGCATTTTTGAGGCACTATTCGTTATTGAACTATTTTCCAAGAAAAAAATTTTGCAAGGAACGAAACAAATTATAATCAGAAGGAGCAGTATCAGGAGAATGTGCAGGTTGAGGGTGAACTTCCCATCCCAACTGACGTAGTTTTCTCGCCGTGATTCTTGTAGTATGCAATTGTGCGTTATCGTGATGAAGGATTACGCCCTTCCGATTAATAAGTGTGGGTACTTTTTCTCTCGAAGCTCGAGCTAACCTTTCCAATTGTGCACTATTCACTTCACTTGTAATGGTTTGGTTGGTTGGTAAGAGTTCATAATGAAGAATTCTTTTAAAATTCCACCAAACACACAACATCACTTTTGTCGCATGCAAGTCAGGCTTTGACCTGGGTTGCGGAGCTTCACTTTTGTCTAACCATTGAGACCGTCTCTTTAGATTAACATAAAGCACCCATTTTTCATCTCCGGTAATAATTTGTTCTAAAAACAGCAAACGGTTTTGACGAGAGAGGAGCGAACTGCAAATTGTGACTCTTTGATTGTCGTTGTTTTCAGACAATTCATGTGGAACCCACTTTTCAAATTTTTGAACCTTATCAAGTGAATGCAATGGATTGCAAATAGTATTTTGCGAACGGTATAAAGCTGTCTCAAGCTCTTGTTGCGTTATTTGAAAATTTTTAACCGAAAGTTAGCGGCAAGCAGGATTTTAAATGAATACTAGAAAACGACATCAATTATTACTAGACCTAATACATTTTTTATAAAATTGTTAAAGGGAATAGATAATTTAATTGTAAAGAAATATTAGCTTGATTTCAAAATGTTGGCAACTCCTGTTGTAAAGTTGATGTATCATAATTATCTATTACACGCAAACACATATTAGAACTTCATATTCGCTGACTTTAAAATAAATTGGGAACCGAGGCCCTACAGAACTGTGAACTTTAGTTTGAAAAACACTGCTCCACACAAACGACGTGTATTATTTCAAGCGATAACTACGTCACTATTGAAAAAACATATAGGTCTTCTTCTGTTTATAATATTAACATATATTCTCTACTTAGTAGACATTATTATAACTTATTATAGCATCCCGGAAGTGTCTTTGTACTTTATTAAATTCAGTATTAGCCCGGATATGTGATGTATACTTTTAAGCTTAATCTCTTGGGAGGAAAAACTCGCAACTTTACGCTCGAGTACTTACTTATGCATAAAAAAGAGTCATCCAACTGATTGTTGTCTTTTGTCGATTTTCCGAGAAGTAATAAAAACACCGGATTTTATTTCATAACCAAATAACATAGGAGCACGTTGTATTTTCAGGCCTTTATATTTCAAGAACACGAGTATCGATATAAATACGTATACGCATGTTTGAGAATAAGTTTCTTGGTGTTCGTTAATTACAAATCTAAATGGAAGCTTCTATCGGCATGGAGCAGATACATTTAGAATGACAGGTAAAGAGTACAATGTGATACCGGACAAATACTGGTCAAATAACGGACAGAACAAAGAAAATTAGGAATTGTCTTCGTTATCTTTAATAATTTTGAAGTTTGATTATTTCGGTGATAGAAGTATTGTCATAGTCGGATTTTTCTGTTGCAGGAATTATCAATGAATGTAGACACTTACATCTTTTGTGTACTTCAATTTTCATAATTTCCTTTTAAGCGTTAAATTAAATTTTTAATATTACATGCTAGGAAGGACTTTCTTTTGTATACACACATTTTTATTTATTCCACGACGATGTAATTATTTAATATTGTAATAATCTTTTATTTAATATAATTTTAATATTTCTATATTAATGAAATTTTATAACACTTTAGTGCTGCACCTTTATAGATTCTGGTCCTTTTTTAGCATTTCATTTCTTTTAATTAGAAATTCTTTCACAGTTATTCAAGTAATAAGCCAATACAAATAACATCATTTAGCCGATAAATTGTAACATACAACTGTAGTTTTTGGTTACAACTGTAGCATTTGTTGGCTTCAGTAAGAAAAGCACATCATGCTTCTAAAATATAAAAAACATTCACATTTAAAAAATGTATCACGTCATTTTTTCTATCTAACATATCGCAATTCTGAATATTTAAACAATAGAATATTTGTCACATCGGTACTGCAAAAAAATAAAACTGAACATCTGAAAATTTAAATTCTTCGCAAATTAAGGTAGTTCCAGGCACTTATCATTTTTCGATAGATTTGCTTAAAATTTTGAAAATATATTCTTCATGATATTTTATAATTGTAACCGGAATCTCAACGAGTTCGTTCACACGGTTTATGAATAAATCGTGTTTAAAAATAACATATTTAACATGGGCCTTATGGAAAAACATTTTTGCTGAGTCCGTAAAATCTTTTTTTATTTTTCTAATGGAAAAACGAGTTGATGGATTCTAATAAAAAATTAACAATGTATTATTATTATGCTTTTGGAATATTACTGAATTTCTTCATAATTGTTTACTTCATAGTTATAGAGAAAGATGGTTTTTAATGTCCAAAAAGTGAATGAAATGACCTCTGTGAAGTTAGCCCCTGCATTAATTCTTACGCAATTTTTTTCATTTCTAATGAAAAAAGAAACTTTTAGTTCTGAATCCAGCTAGAACTACCTTAAGCTGAAGGTTACTAACAACGAAAGGATTTCTGACTATAAAGTTTAGAAAATTATATCTTTCATATAAATTACGTCTACCAAAAATTCCATAAGTCAGCACTAGTATAAAGATAAAAGGGTGGCGAAATTTTTCTCGAAAACGCCGTAAACGAATTTTATAAAAGTAATGAAGAACTACTCAATATGTTTGACTGTATTTTTGAAATATGCTAATTGTAAGAGTTATATTGATATATTCAGTACCCAACATTTACAAGTTTATCTAGCAATGTGGAATGATAAATTGTTTAATGTAACTTCATTATATGCTTTCCTATACCATGGAAAAGGAAGTTGTGGTTATACAGATGGAATAAATAATTACCTTCTATGACAGATATTAATGAGACGGTAGATACAGATATATATTAATAAAGAATGAAACAATAAACTTCGCGGAACATTGCACAAATTAAACATTTTAAAGCAACCATTCGAATGCTTTGAATGAACGAAAATTATATTAATAAGTTGTAACAGGAAGATACGTTCAAAAGGATATTAAAAAAAAAAGGATTATGAGCAATTACAATTAATTTATTATTATATAATACAAATTGAAATGAAATAATTTTTTGTATTTGTTTTAATGGTCTGAGTACCTAAGTCCGTAAAAAGGTTTCCATTTCTTAATATATTTATGGTGTGGATAAAAAATCGAAATATTTAATAAGTATTGATGAGAGACAATGTATTTTCCCACAATCTTTCACGTTATGTTTTATGTCATTGTTGAAAAATATTTCACCATATCACGGAGGGTTAAACGAATATCATAATTACACGATTAGCTTAAGCCACGTAGCTTTTGTTTCGTGATATTCTCATTTTTGCCTTACTCGTGCTTCCTCAACGAAACATTTAACGAGTCTATTAAACTGTTTACTTTCAACCTACTTTTAACGAAACAATTTAACATAACTATCAATTTCAGTTTGTCAAATTTTTAAATAAAGCTGCAATTGTAAAGTGTAGTAAAATATCTTTTCCAAATCTTCGATAATTCAAAATTTTATTCAAAATACCATAAGAATGGTTAATCGCTGGAATAATCGTCATTAATAGTTACAATTCTCAATCACTTTTCTAGCAACATACGAACTTCATCACGGTAGAAACAGGGAAGTTTTGGAGAAATTAATTCACCTGACTTCTTCTGGGATCATCGATTTTTTTAAACGTTACATCGACCAAATAATGTTGTAGGAACCGGAATAGGTAGAAGTCAACCACAGCCACATTTGGCGAGAAAGTCGCAATGATGAAAAATTGTCCCTCCTAATAAAAAATTACTTTCTTTATCACTTGCGATATGTCTCTGTGTAAATAACTTTTGTTTCGGAAAAAATTTTGTACAAGTTGATAGCACAACTAATAGGAGCTATAGAATAAATATTCTGCATCCATCACAAAAAACATAAATCACGGAATCGTTCATTTTGTCTGCTTATGCATTTCTGTTTTTCCAAAGAACTTGTTCGGTATATTAAAAAATACCAGATTATAGTAAATATCCACGTTCGAAGACGGTTTAACTCTTTGCGCTCGAGTGGTGCCTCTCAGGCACCAATGATTCGGTGCCACACTCGAGAGGTGACTCTCGTTCACCACTTGGTTTGATGCGGAGAACCGATGCGCGAAAATGATTTGCTTTTTTTTTATGTGAATTTCTAAGCCTTTTGGGCCTTATTTATACCTCGAAAAAGGACTATTACTGTTAAGGAGTCCTAAAACTTAGTAGCTGCTGATTAGGGTACGATTAGGGCTTGGTCAGGGTGCTCACATTTGTGCAATATCTATATATAATTAATGTAAAGTATGTTTGTGCGTACTCACCGATGACTCTAACGGGACTTTGGGCTTGCTCGGAGGAAGCTAGGAAATTTAGAATCCTTCATAAGATCGCGAAGGCATATTGTTGCCTTCCCTCTCTTGAAGTCCTCGAGGGAGTGGAGAAAATTAGTATGATAACCAAAAGTTGTTTATTTTAAAAGACTCCACCCCATAGAACCTCAGAAATTCCGTACACGACTTCAAAAGAGAGGCGCATCGCAACGATGTGACGGAGCCTCAACTTCGACCTTCAATTTCGAAGAGATCCGTCTAAATGGTAAACTACATACCATTGCCACAGGAACTAGGAAGGATCGTAAAGTCTGTTCTGAAAGAAATACACCGGGCAAAAGACATCAAACAACATAGTATTGTACAGTGGAGATCCTCTTATTTCGAATCGTCTAATTCGATTTCTCCTAGTTTTTTGGGCGGAGTTATCTCCCCACTAGTTAATATTCTCCTCATTTCGTTTGCCCGTCACGTGATGGAGGTTGTGTATTCGTGTTGGAGGTTATGTTTGTCAAAACTAAACCACACATGAGGAAAGGAGAAAGAATGTCATTTATCTGTCTCTTGTTATTCTCCCTCTCTCATGACGGATGACCATTGGAAGGGGATCGAATTAAGAGGAAGTTCGGAGAAACGACATTTAAAATAAGAGGATCTCCACTGTAATACTTGTCCCGACAAACCGGACATGCATTTATGTAGTTGTTACGAAAAATATAAAAAAAAAACAAAATTACAGACATTAATATGTAAGAAATTATCTTCATAAAGGTGTAAAGATACACAAAAAATTAAAATATATAAGTTTTATACATTAATTTGTATGTGTATCAATTTTAAGTTAAAGAAATTCCCCAAAGATGCTACGAAGCGTCTGGAGTTGTTGGATCGTCCGCGCGAAAAAGGCCTCGAGTGCAAGGGGTTAAAATTCGGAGTTTCAGGATATTTTCCGTCCTTGTGAATAATTTAAATGCCCAAAAAATGATCAAATTATATGAAAGGGGTGTGTTAAAATAAGTTAGAAACGTTGATACGAAACATCGAAGTCGCTTTTGCACGAGATGGGAAACAAGAAACGGTATCAACATGTTGGATTGGTCATCTCATTTCCCCGATGCTAATCCGATAGAAAATTATATGTAGGATATATATTTTTAGGGACATGTATGCATACATTCAATATCATATGTGCGATCTTTGGATTAAAGAAAACATGTCTTTTCTGTTTTAGTGAACGTCGTCGACGGTGAGGTTTTACACATTGTGAAGATAAGCCGACTTCACATGGGAGCTTATTTATGTATTGCTTCCAACGGTGTTCCACCCTCCGTCAGCAAACGTGTTTCACTTCGTGTTCAGTGTAAGTGAAAATGTATCGTTAAAATTAATTTTTAGTAATAAGTTACCAGTATGGTTTATTCACAATTACTTCAAAAACTCGCTATCTACAATAGTTTGTAGAATTCAATGAGAAGAAACTACTGTATTATCCTGCATCAGTGAAGTACAATTTTCCAGTTATCAATATACTCTGATTTTCTGGCTTCGCTATTGAATTGCAATAACAGCTATCTATATAGTTTTCAATACCCATAGAAATGCAAGTTTGCTTTCTAATTACGAAATCCATAGAAACGTTTTCGACAATTTGAAACCTTCCTTTGAGATATTAACAAGCTTCGATATCACTGTTTTCATTAACCCTTCGAATTTTAATGAAACCGATACCCAGCAAGATCTCCGATTTCAATATTGATACCTTTGATTGAGAAAGTTTCCTCGAAATAATTTATGGGGCTTCTAGTGGAACAAAGGCGTTTGGAGCATTCTCTCGGCACTATTGGTAATCGAACAAAGATGTATCGCTTATACATAAATTACTACCGAGAAAATTGATAATATGCAGGCCATACAAAATCGGAAATAATAGTTTGCAAGTAATAGAAGAAAGCAGCTACTTCATGAAATGCTTTAATACCTTTGTTGAAATGTTAGCAATTCATTGAAAATTCCAAGAGAATTTGTAAAAGTGTATGCACTCAAATGTATCTGCAGGCCTTTCGTAACGAATTCGTATTTTAACACTGCAAATGCAAGTGTGTTATTTTAAAACACATAAACGTATTATTTCCTTGTAGTCACTTTTTAGACGTTTCCCGGTGTATTAATATTTAACACGGTACATGCGTGTTATTTTGAAACACGTAGGTGCGTTATTTTTAACATACATAAATGTGTTATTTTAAAATATAAATATATATGTGAGAGGACTATTTTATTAGAACAAAACGATTAAACGATTAAAACAATAAATACAATACAAATCAGATCAACTCGGACACAAAACCGACTTCTTCACACCACTGCTCAATCACGACTCTATTTACAAATGTTACCGCCGCTTGTTCAAATATTCCAATCCTACATATATAGGTATATGTAAGGAGATTGCTTTTCTGATGGTGCCCACAATATTCTTGCTATTAACTAACATTTATTAAAAAGATACATAAAACCAACAATAACTATAATATACACTTAGAAACTAATAAAAATAAGCAGTATACAGTTATGGCGTCTTTTCGCTTTCACGTTTCCTTTTTCACTACTGTTTTGTCATTCTCTGTCATTCATTCACTTTCTCACTCACTCATTTCATCTGCCTTCTTACATATTAATAGGTAAATCAATTAAGTAAATATTCACAGAACTGAATAAAATTATATTAAATATTATTATGATTGTTCAATATTTTAAAGGAGTGCAGGAACTCCGGTATTAATATGCAACCTACCACATTCAAGAATATTTCGATATATGTATTATAGATGAGAATGATTGGTTAACGTGTCAAATGATGCGAACCAATAATGCAAAAATTACAGTTATTGTTTTTCTACTCTTTTAAGTGGTAATAATAACTGATAAACATCTGGTCAGTAAATATAATGCATTTAAATTCATCAAACACAAACGGCTAACACGTAGAAACGTATAATTCTAACAAAATGTGTAATTTTAATACACTTTTGTGCATAAAAGTGAAGTGTGTTTAAATTTAACACACAAAAAAAATGCATTATTTATTTACTCGGATAAAACGTGTAAAATAACGCATTAGATGTGTTAAAACTTCGCGTTACTTTTTTCAAATGTATTATTTTAATGCACATAATTGCATTTACACGTTTAGACGTGTTAATGAAGTGTGCTTACACATTTTGGTGCATTTAAATAACCCGCTTTTAATGCACTTGGATTTGCAGTGAAGAAAAAGGTGGTAACACTGCCTTCTTTTTAGAACATTAATTATTTAATTACGAATAATATATATGTACCAGTAATTTTAACAGGGGTCGACGTTATTTATTCTTTGTTTCAAGAAATTTCGATTTTTATTCGGAGGTGCAACGTTAAGTTATATGTGGGTAATTCTCACGAAATTCCGAAATTCTTGTCCTAAAGGTTTTATCAAAAATCTAACAAACATTTAACGGTTACCAATATTTCCTTGAAATATACATTACTGTGGCTAAAAGATTCAGTTATCATTTTGGAACCATATGTGTAAATAAAAAAAATACATATCTATATAATATCTCTAAAATCATTCCCTCACTATCTCCCAAGCTTCAATTCAATAACTTTTGTATCATCAAACAACCAAAAAAAATCTTATAGTTGTTTTGCAAACATGACCGATTAATTAAAAATATAGTAGATTAATAAAAAAAACTTAATTTGGTTTATAAAGTAATAAATGGATTTAAAAAAAGAAAATATACACGCGTCCCATAAAAATAAATCATTCCCTCACATTTTTCGGACAATCGATTTGTGAACGCATTTTCAATCAAACATGAACGCTACCATTAGTTTTTGAAAGTTGCTAGTACTATCAATTTAAAAATATGGCGAATTTAACGTGAGCGTATTGGAGTTTATGTTGCAAATAGATATCATTATTTTTTTTGTTTCATTACATTTTTGATCGTCATTCCCTCACAACCTGAAAAATCAAAAGATAATATACTTTAACTGTCATTAACTGCATAGAGAACTAGGGTTTTGGGAGTAATAAACTTAAGCAAAAGAACTTTTTTAAAAATAAGGTTATGTGACGAGTTTTTTTTTATTATTCTTTATTTCGTCATTCCTTCATATAAATTAGTAGTGAGGAAATGATGTTTGACTTGAATTTGTCAGTTTGCTTTGAATTTGTTCTTGAGATCTTGTTGTAGGGTCAAATAATGCCAAGAAAAAAGAAGGTAAACGAAGAAGAAGCAAAATTAAAAAAGAAAGAATATGGTAGGAAGCGTAGGGAGAAAATTAAATCCGAGTCTGTACGTATTGAAATACTTCGAGAAAAATAAAGACTGTAACGCGACGTAAATTTCGAATGCCACGGAGGAGCGGCAGGTACCACGCTCGGAGGTCCCGCGCCCCTCCACCCGACCCCCTTACCCTCTTTCCGCCGGGAGCGACCCTGATTGGTCAGGCCCGGAAGCGGAAAGAGGGATATAAGGAGGCCCTTTTCCGGAGAACGTCAGAGTTTCCCTACACTCTCGCACCTCAACTATAGTAGCCCTCGTACGGAGAAGACGTAGCCTACGCGGTAACGGCACTCCTGCGAGGCACGAATTAGTTGACTCCCATCCTAGAGAGTACTTCCTAGACTCTCACCCCACCTATAGTAGCCCTCGTACGGAGAAGACGTAGCCTACGCGGTAACAGCACTCCTGCGAGGCGCGAATTAGCTGACACCCATCCTTAAGCAGAGAGGTCAAGAGGAAGACGTAGCCTTCGAGTCAACGGCACCTCTCTGTCTGTATCCCTCACCATCCTAAGCAGAGAGACCAAGAGGAAGACGTAGCTTTCGCGGCAACGGCACCTCTCTCTCTCTGCATCCCTCACCTCAGTACCAAACCCAGCCATCCGGAGGGGAAGACGTAGCCTCCGCGGCAACGGCACCCCTCTTTCCCTGACGCCTCTTCTCACAATCCTCTCCTCTTCCTATCCGATCCCGTCCTAAAGCTCTGATTTTCGAAAACCTCCCCCGAACGAAGAACATCGTTACAAATTGGCGCCCAACATGGGGCCCAAAGGAACGCACCGTTACAGATTGGCGCCCAACGTGGGGCCCAAAGGAACGCACCGTAACAAGACTTAAATACTTAAGAAAAAAAGAAAAAGTGCAAGTAAAACCTATATCCGCCACGAGTTCCAGAGAAAGAAGGCAAAAGAGAAAATTGGAAGAAAAATAGCCAAACATATAGAGAGAAAACAGAGAATGTGCGTAAAAATCGAAAAAGATTGTTAGACATGACATGAAATAATAATTCTCATAAAACACGTTTATTCCGGGGACCACTATATAATTAAACTCTAGTAATATTAGTACTATGAAATCCATAGAAAATTAATATAAATTTATTTCAATATTATATTTGTCAATTTATAATGACCGAATTTCGGGATTTCATGAGAATTACCCATGTAATGAAAGAACTATCTACCTGTATAAGGAATCCATTTTATAACATTTCTACAAAGATTAAATTTTTTAATTGTATTGAAAAACCTACTAAGTTAAAACTTACTGTTCAAAAGCGATTTTATAAAAGTGTTTGCTAAATAAGGTTTTATTTTTCTTTTTGTTATTTTACAAAAGATTATTGTTGACGTAAGTTACAGAGGAATTTAAATTTACAGTTACACTGCTGACAACATTGAAATTAATTCCATATTTAAACAAAATATTTATAAATGATAAGACAATTGTAAGATTCAGGAATACCTTGCTTTGCAAGTTTAATATATCTTCGAATTCAATAGTCCCGAACAAAAACGAAATTTTAATATGAAATGCTAATTACGGATAAAGGAAAGGCGTAACACTTAAATATTAATTTTCAAAGCGTATGTATCAATTGTTCATGACATAGAAAACAATTACTATTAACAGATGCAAAAGAACAATACTTGCTGATTACAAATGTAGTAAATACCACGAAAACTGAACAATTAATTTAAATGCTGTCGTAGAATTTCCCACTAAAAGCAAGAGCATCATCACAATTTCATTGT
Source organism: Cerceris rybyensis (assembly GCA_910591515.1). NCBI lineage: Eukaryota > Metazoa > Arthropoda > Insecta > Hymenoptera > Crabronidae > Cerceris > Cerceris rybyensis. Next base: position 24,124,644 of record OU342790.1, read on the forward strand.
GAATCCCAGAGGCAAGTCGCGCATATCAGGATGTTTAATAAAAATTAGCAATTTCGAGGGACGCTTGAGGTATTCGCAACGTGGCATTAAATGGAAATCAAGCGCTCTTGAAATCGAATAATGGGTACTAGCGAAACAACGAAAATGGTAATAAAGACAACTACGAGAGAAAGGAGAGGTAAAGAAAAGGAATGAACGACAGTGGTATCCAGCGAGGGGAACTTAGCCGGGTGCATTCCAGACGCAGCTCGATAAAGAGTGGTTGTTCGCCAATGGTGATTCCCCGCGGTGCACGATGCATTAGGTCGGTTTTCAACGTCTCATTTAGCCGCCGATTTACGAGCGGCCACTTGACCCAGATATGCTCGATGTACGTCCGTTCATCTCCACGCGAACCTTGCAGCAACGTCTCTCACCCTCTTGGCCATCACGTCAGACCGGTTTTAGGGTGCGAAACGCGTTTCCGCCCCGTCTTTTCCGACACATTAGTCTCCGTTCCTCCCTTCGGTAGACGGGCACAAATATTAATAATCGTCCGAGGAATTCGAGCCGCTATTATCTTCGAATGGCGATTTCGTAGGAGGGTCACGGCTCGCAAACGTCCGTTTTCACGGGAACTTTTTGGGGTGGTTGTAACCACGCGATAGCTCTGTGTGACCCTTCTCTTCATTTTTTTTTCTTCTTCAAGCGCCGTCACTTTTACGGATATCGGATTTAATATCGCCTGTATTTTTTCCCTTTATTGTTCCAGTGGCAATCAACGGAGTTATAAAAGGGTATGATAAACATATACAAAGTGGCTTTCCTGTTCTGATCTGTTGGAATAACGGTTTTATTTTTTTGCCGAGTGTAAAAATGTTTCATATGGAAGCCACTTGGGAGTTGAGAGGATCCGGAACTGCACGTATTTTTTTTTTCTCTTGTAACCATTAGTTTTTTGTTGGACGGTATTGCATAAAAATTTTAAAGACATCAGAACAGTTTACCGTGTAAGAAAAATATGAAAACTGTTAAACTTGTTGTTAACAAAACTGTTAATGTAATATAGAAAAATGTATCCATATGCATTTATTTTAGTATCGATCGATTGCAATCTTGTACAATTCTCTTACCCTTCTTCATGTACACCTCGTTCCTCATCCGATATATTTGCCATTTGAATTCGCTCATTGTAGGTATAATACGTATGTATGTTATCACATTCGCACCTCTCCCACTCTATCTCTCTCTCTTCCACTTGCCACAAGAAGCAAAGGAATGTCTTAAGCTTTTTGATTTATTAATAGTGTTCCTATAATAACATTGTTTATTTTATTAATAAAATAATAATATATTGTTATTTTAAGTCGCATACATTTCGATGAAACTTTCTTCATGTAGCACAGTGTCGTAAATCTTAGTATTATGGTATAATATAACCGCGCGTGTCTTATCACTTAATTTTCTCTCGAGCTTTACGCTCATTTTTAACACACTTGTGAATAAACCCCTTGTAAGTCCCGACTCATTTTCCATTTGAGCTTTCACAAGCTTTGTAAAATATTGTAGGGGCCTTCAAATGTGATCAGATAAATGAATGGTTTTATTTTTATCGAAAATTCTGAAATAGAATCTTTTTGAGCATAGAAAATTCTGAGACACTTGGAACCCTTTTCTATTATCTTGATAGCCCGGTTTATTATCTCAAAGGCTACAAGAATTTGTTTGCTAAATATTTTCCGGGTGCGTGAAAAATGAATTTTCTTTTTTCTGTCATCTACAGCTAAACCATATGTTGAGATTAGGGATTGCAATACCGGTATACCGGGATACCGAATACCGGTATTTTGAGCCATTTGTACAATTTTGTAATACCGGTATTCACAAGTTTAAATACCGTTTTTTCGGTATATACTAAAAATTTTTTAAATTCTCCACTATATGTTCAGGGGTCGCCAACAGAGAAACATAGTATACGTTTTTGTGTACGATATGATCAAGTTTATAGTCAATTTTCTTAAAATTTTTTACCCACAAACCTATCTACATTCAGAACAATTCCGTACAGTTATCGAAGATGATGATGACACTAATGTCGATAGTGAAAAGGAATTGTCTCTTGAACAAAAATTAGAAATAGCGATAACTAAAAAAACTTCAACAAACCAGAATACAATACAGAAATCAGTTATATTCAAAACCGTCCGAGAAGAAATCGATTTATTTGAAAATGAGGGATTTAGAGGTAAATACTTGGAAAAAGTATATCGCGCATTGCTGACAGTACCACCAACTAGCGTAGATGCTGAAGGAGCGTTTTCGACAGCTGGTAATTTTTGCACATAATTACATTCCAGGCTTAATGACAGTACAATTGATGCATTATGTTTTTTAAGATCACATTTCAAAAATATGTAATAGTACCATAGACTGAATAGTGATATTTACACTTTTTTGAGATTTAAATACAGAAGATGTTCCTTGTTCCTTTACTTTTTTGTTATTCTTTATATACTGTTATAATTTATAAGTTACAAATGATTTTTTGTGATATTTACTATCTTTAATAAACCTGGCAAATGAAACAATTCCTACTACCGGTATTAAAACCGGTATTCCGGTATTAAGATCTAAAAAATACCGAATACCGGTATTGAACTTTTGGCCCGATATTGCAATCCCTAGTTGAGATTAATATAATGATGCAACATCAACTCTATTAACACTAGATCCATCGACAATTAATTCAATATATTAACAAATTTTAAACAAATTCATTAGATAAAAGAAATGAACAATGCAAAACGATTTTATTGATTTAACCCATTGACAGTTTATCCCGTGACAGCCACAGGCGGAGCGTCAAGTAGATATCAAACGGTTTATCCCGTTTAGTCTACAAAAGATATTTAAGTCTATGACTAGATTCTTTACTTCCTCTGTTTTCTAAGGTTATTCCAATTGAAGAAGGAGACGCGGTTTAGTTTGCATGCCGAAGTGTTTTCGAACATAAAAAAAACTAGACATTTTTTGGGCCAGAATTCGTAATTTTACCAAACTGTGAAAGGGTTAATCACTTGTAGCCTACAATCGAAAAAGAAACACCAATTAGAAATGCCAGGTATATTTTCAAAAAATTAAGACAAGTCATTCTGACCACCCTAATAGATCTATCGTTAATAAGTTAAATATTTCCTCATTTTTACAGTGTAGTTGCACCATATCATAATGTACATATATCTGTGCAACACAAAATAAATAACAAATTCAATATTTTGTGATTGACAGTGACATCACTTTTACAATTATTAGTAGAATTATTTGCCTGGTACTTTTCAATATTTATACAGAATAATAATTTTCAGTGAAATCCACGTCGCATATTATTTGTCGTGAAGAATGTTCAATTATTCTTAGCGTTATGAAATTAAAAGAAATATACATCAGTGAGTAAGATCATTGATTTATCGATAACCCGATAAAACGTCGAAAGGAAAGCAGAGACGAGGGATGCCACCCTCGGTACTATCGTGCCGAGCGTATACAGTGGCAGTAAATTGTGATTTACGTTCGTTCGTAAAAGACGGAACTATGACATGATATTGCGGGACCGGAGTATCAATATCGATCGAAAGGAACCCAATTCGAGACGTTGCTACAGTACAATGACCAAAGACTTTAAAAAGAACGATTCTCCTTAAGGCAGACGTTCGTCTCAAAAGTTTGGCAACGTGAGATTTTAACGACTCAACCATTTTTACAAGAGTAAATAACGAATATAGGAATGTCAAATATTATAAAACTTTTAAAGAAGTAATTTCTCTGTTTATTCTCGTTTCAGATTAAGAAATTAAGAAATGCCATTGAAAGTCAACATTTGTTACAGGTCAAAATTGTAGCCCACAAAAGATAAAAATGTTCTTCACATTTCTGCAGAGTATTTTTCCTCTGTCTCGCATTGAAGCAATGATAATTCTGATTCTTCATTAGCTTGGTCTGAAAACTTTATCAAATATTCGATTCCACTAAAATGCATGTGATTAGCGCTTTATTGTAACAACGTCCATGCTATTCGAAAATGCCTTTTTTAGAAAATTATTAGTGATAAGAAATGAAAATGAAAATCCAGATTTTCAGATACAAACTCTTTTTAAATACCTGTAACTTGGCTGAATTGGAATTATACGTAAAAACAGTACTTTTATTTTTGAAAATATTTCTAAAACATTTGTATATTCAGACTGAATATCAGTGAAATTTAATCAAATGTTTGGAAGTACTTTACAAAAGTTTTTTCGAAACAGAACTCAGCAAAGTCCAACGAGGCCCTTTAGAATAAATGTAGGGATACTTTTCGTGATGGTGCCCACAGTCTCGCTTATTACTAACTAACATTTAATAATATGAAATTCATAAAACAAAAAATAAAAGATATAACTATAATAAAAATTTAAAAGAATAATTACAATAAGCAGCAGCAGTTATGGCGTCTTTACACTTACACTTTTCGTTACCAACTCCCTAGCTTCGCGTTCTCCTGTCTTTTCGTCTTTTGTCTTTCACGTCATCCTCTCGTTGTCTCTGTCATTCACTCACTTACTCATTCTCTCACTCAATCTGAAATTCCTACATATGAGCGGTGCAGTGCACAAATCGATTAACTCCACTTTTTGAAAAATCTTAAATTTAATTGCCAAAGCACTTGCTATAGTCATAACGTCTTATATTTATAATAACTTTCCTGAATGATGAAGATTAACACCATTAAATGACACAATTTTTTTGGCCATTGAATAATAAATAATTTATTTCAGAGGCCATTTTGATTAACTCCATACACTAATGTGAATCGTTGCATTAAAGCAACTCAAATGCACTAGGAGGCGATGATTGGTACAATATAATCAAAACTTGTAAAGAGAAACCGCCATTTAATATTATTCAAATGACCCACCAAGATTTTTTTCAACAAAATGCAATTATTAACAGAACAGTAACCGTCACAGGGTTTCCAGCAAATTGGCTCAAAATACGCTGGATAAAGTTAGAAAGGTCCAAACCATACCTCATACAATTCAAATGTGATTATAATGAAGATGCAAAATTTAATGTCATTAATATTAGGAAATATATAGCAGGTAGACCAAAAAGTTTCGAAAATGTAGATCAGCCTTTATTATATCCTAAAGGTAGATCTGTGACAACGGAAAAAAGGAAAGGCATCATGAACCTGCTAAAATTCATTCCTCCTGTTAACCATGATTATTATAAAAACTTGACAACAGCTCGAAATGACGAGTCCTCACATACAGCTGACGAAGAAGACTATTTATATTGCTGATGCATCACAAATAATATGTTATAATAGAACTGTCAACATTCATTTTTATGGAAAATCTGTAATAAAAGTATATAATAATTAACTTTTTCTATAAAAAAAACTTGCAAATTTAAACACTGAATTCAACTTTATTACTTTTTTCAGTTGCCAAATCGATTAACTCCACCAGCCACATAAAAATTGCAGCATTACTGACGATTATTTTTTTGCTATTCTTTCTTATTAATTTTATATACCGTTAGATGAAAGTTATATCTGTATTTATGAATTCTACAATATATATTTGATTTTACAATATAAAGGGAATTTTAGAAAACAATGTACGTTATTTTGTCGCATTTCTCGACTTCTCATTTTATGGAGTTAATCGATTTGTGCACTGAACGGCTCATATAAATATATTCTTCTGACAATAAGAATCGAATATTAGTAATGAAAGCTACAGAATGACACAAAAAAAGTATTAATAAGTGGCGTGTCTTTATCAATAATATAAAATCATTATCGGAGATATATTTGACTTTTGTTATAAAATACGAAAAAAACAATTCTTCCACCCAGAAAAAGTATTTCACGAGTAGTACATGAGTACAAATGCAATGTACTGCACATATCTTGAGTTCTCCTACAATTTCACAAAATTCCATGAAAATCAATTATCTTTGTTTTTCTCCTTGAAACCAAGGAAAAAGTGAAAAGAAAACCACGAAAAAACGTCAAGCAAAAATTAAGCTTTCAACACCCCGTATTTCGCGTTTCATTAATTGCAAAAGATTAATAATTGAACAGCTGAGAAAAACGATTAGCGATGCATGAAGCGGTCGATGGAGCTATTTTCATGTATGCTGACCTGAATAAACAGCGGCTTCATGTCAGACAATTAATCACTATTATGGTTTGGATCAGCGAGTGCACAAATAATTGTTGAAAAAGTTAAGCCAATTAATTCAAACCAGGTGCTTTCACTGTTCCTGTTTTTAATATCACATCTTTCTCGTTGTTTTCTGTTGTAGTTCCACCTATGCTCTCGATACCGAATCAATTGGAAGGTGCGTACATCGGACAAGATGTTACTTTGGAGTGCCATACCGAAGCTTACCCTACCTCGATAAATTATTGGACAACCGAGCATGGCGATATGATCGTCTCTGGTAATTTTAAACTTCGTTATACGTTCTCAGTCCTCGGAATCGATTAGGTGTCGGCACCAGAGTTTCAGTTTATTTAAGCTCTTCCTTGGAACCGCCTAAGATCGTTATGAAGAATTTACGTAGGAATAATTTTCGAGTTGCATTAAACCTTGCGGATAAATAGATGGATAGAAATATACTGTTATTTCGATTTACCATATTAATAGAAGATAATCGCAAACCACAGTTAGCATAAGTAATGAAATATTAACGAATAATCGTATCAATGTGTTCGTCATAAGAGTTGAAAGATTGCGGAAAAAAATCGTGAAAAATGTAAGCATTATTGTCGTCTTTTCAACCAGAATGTAAGCAGATTCATAGGAAGACTTTCTTATTTTAGTAAAAAGTAGGTACATGCAATCGACGGAAAATAAATCTTGGTACACAGAATTTATTTTTGTATTTTTGGAAAATATTTCATTATAGACAATTATCAAAACAAGGTAGAAATTGATATCTGACAAATTTTTGAACGTTTTTAAACAACAGAAATCTCATTTTTTTCATACAGTTTGGAACAATAGACATCACGATATTGATTTTTTTTTTTTTTTAGTAAAACGAGATACATTAAAGAAATGAGATTACCGAAGAACGAGAACGCGACACTGTTTCTTTAAAATTGAATTCCATCCATTGAAGGGTCGTCAATAATCGAGTGTGGTATATGAAATAATCAGTTAAGAAAAATATACGTTTTTAAAAGTTTTTAGAGAAATTGGCAATTGTGAATTATACAATTTTACAATCTAGCAACTCGTGAAATGTTTCTAAATAGAAACATCTTCATTTGTCTGTTATGCAGGATTTTAATACTATCAATATAGACTGTGGATATTGATGTATATTTAAGTATTTACAAATACAATGAACGAGTAAAAACGTAAGTAGAGACTACTATTACTCACTGAAAGCTGAAACGAGAACTAATAACACTAATCGTGCCGGCTCTTTATGTGTGCCTATTCTTGCAGTAGCCGATCATTTGACCTCTTTTCACATAACAGTTTCCCAAAGGAAATAAAGGAGATTGTCAATTTAATATAGAAAATAACGCAGAAAACAACTTCATTAATAACAAAAAAATTACATATTTTCATTCCAATGAATCGTCCATTTGACGTGCATGATACAGTTAGCGTCAAATATTTTACGGACACATTCCTATTATGCTTTCTCTGCATTTAGAACGTTTTCAAGTTTTCATAAATGCATCAAAATCCGCAGTTTATTAACGCAATACAAAATATGTGTTATTAATAATGTTTACCTTCGTAATAACATAATTGCTTGTAATATAAAGTTGCTTGATATTGATCATAGAACGCGATTCAAATTATTTCGAAGATTAATAGATTTACGAAGAACTTGGTTTTACTTGCCCAGGCAATTACCATTCCATTGCAGGCGACAAGTACGAGGCGGTATACACCGACGACGGTTACAATAAGTACATGATGCTGAAGATCCGAAATGTTGGTCCGACGGATTTTGGGTCCTATAAATGTGTGGCACAGAATTCACTTGGAGGAACTGATGGTGACATCAAATTAGATGGTAAGAGATCTCATGATTTATTTACGTCACTCGTAAAAACGTATTTCAACTATATTATACGAAGGTTATTATTAAATTTGTTTGAAAAAAAACAATCATTTATTATAATGAAAAATTTTAACAATATAGTAAAGGAAGGTAGAAAGGTAGTGAGCTGGGGGACATAAGAAGAGTGGAATATTTAATGAACAGAAAAATTAACAAATTTTTTACTCTATCTATATCTTACTTGACTCCATTATATTACATCTTATTCGGGTACAATAAGATTTGATAACATATCGCTATAAAATTTACAATACTACGATAAAGATCTTAACAAGTAATTCTTGCAATAAGAACATATAACTCATTTGGTACAAAAGTTTGTCGACGGTTTAAATTTACTCTAGTAAAAATCTGTAATTCAATTGAGACTACTTTAAAATATTTATATTTCACGATCAGTAACTAAAATGGATGAATCTATGCGAATGTTTTGACGAATACTATTTATTTTACATTCTAATACTTTAATCATTGAATTATATGATGGAATGCTTAATATATACCTATTAACAAAATTCAAAAATTAATGCAAAGTCAAGTATTTTTCTTGCTATCGTCTGCCTTACTTTCATATGCACTTGATAATTGAATAATTCTTTTAAGCAAATCATACATTAAGAATTTTTCATATCTAAATAGTTCTATTTAACGAAAATTCTAAATTATCTAATATCATAAATTACGAGTGCTATTTGCCACTTTAAATGGATATCAGTCCAGCGTATTAACAGCATAACAATTTATATATTTCGTTGTATCAACTGAATTGATTTTTCCAACGTTTTATAGAAACATCGTTAAAATATAGAGACAAAAAATCGTAACTTTACACAACCAGTATAATTGTATCCCATTATCATTCAGTTGCAGCCATTTAATCGATAATGATATTTACACGTTAATGACGGAATAATTGGTTTTCAATAGTCTTTTACACAAAGACCGCTTACTACTTCGTGTCCCCTATCGATCAGCCAACGAGGTCAAGGGTCTTTTCCGTTTCGACGTTGTTCGTAATTGGCGATTAAATTTGCGAAGGATATATTTATCCCAGGGGAGTATACCTTTCCACCTCCTTGAACGAATAAATTGGCTGAAATTAAAAGTTTAATGAGATATATCGTTCAGTCGGTCGTTGCGAAAGGAGTGCAAGAGAAGTTTAATTTCAAATTTCTTAAGTTCCCCATTATAGTTATTTCGTAAATACTGTCGCGCCTTAGGATATATAATTGTATTGCGTTCGTTGGCCTCTCTACAGAAAACTCGGAAGCTTTTTTGCTATAACTAGAGGGAAATAATTCTCTTCTTGTCGGTCGTAAGAAGCAAAGAAATTCAATTAAGGTGACTGAGCTAAAATAACAGCATCGCGGTAAAAGACACGCATCGTTTAATCCCCATTTTCTTTCCAAGTTAAAGGAATATCTATCGTTTAATCGTATACTGTAGAAAATTCTCACGTAATTGAAATCTATTATTTGATGATAAACTTTTCAAATTATAATACGTCATTTTTATTGCAAACAATATTATTTTCTTTTCAATGGCAGAGATTCCAGCTCCGTCGACGACATCCACTACGCCGCCACCGTATTATGTGACTTCATCGATAAAGAAAAACGGTAATTAATACCTCCTACGACCAGTTGTTCTGCCTATTTCCATACCAATAACACCGAGCACAAAAATATCACATAATTAATGAGACAGGTAAACAACGGCACCATGGTATCGTCTAAAATTCCACAAATGAATGTGGAATTAGGTAGAATACCTGCCATTAATTTGCAGCCAATGCGGCATCCACGATATCGCTTCACATTTATTTACCCCTTTTTTTTCTCTCTGTCTTCCTCCTCCTCTTAAGTAAAGACATCTATTTTCGCGCTCCTCGACTCCCTGACGTGCCATCGTAAAACATCATGTAAAACCGCCTTTGTGTAATGCATTTTAGGTAGAAACGGTAACAAGAAATTACGACAACGACCTATCGACTACGAGTTAGAGGAATGGCGAGATCCAGGTCAGTAAATATCTATTTTAACACGCTCCGCGTACCCCAGGCATTTCCCACGACGATACACGGCTTGCCTATGCCGTTCGAGTAATTAGCGTAATTAAAACCTCGTCAACGGTGTACATTCGAGGTGGAGAGATTCTCGAGCGAATCCACTAAATTGGCAATGCTCGACAATCCCCCTTTATCCTCGTTCGAATTACTTTACGTTACTCTGTTCCCCTTTACTGACCGGAAAGGATTTCGAAATTATCTCTTTGACGTCAACGATTATAGCGATGGTTGTACTCATTCAATGATTCACTGTTTTATGATTTTCACGCTGAAAGTACGCTTCGTTCAGACGGATAAGATAAATGTAACGGCAATCGGCATTTTTTTGGGTGAATTATTGCACCGGTATAGATGAGAAATGAACGAGATGAACGATTTCTTGTGACTTATTCTATTCTTTCCAATAAGTGAATGAATTTAATGTTATATGTTTAAAATGTTACACATAAAACTAAATATGTTTTAATTAATTAATAGATTGCATGAGTGGGAATACTGTCCAATGTGTACAACCTTTTTCAGAATTTAGGAATGGGTTTGGGCAAATATTTTTTTTTCATTCGTTTTTATTAGTGGATTTTTGTTTTTATTCAAATATTGTTGTACTGTTACGTGTTTGATTATGAAATATTTTTATTATTTTGTCACAGCCATGATTCGACGGGGTACTGTCTTTTTTGGCATCATATCACGTTTTTGGTAAATGGCATTATCTCTTGCGATTAAATGAAAGATAAAGAATATATAATTCCCAAATAGAAGGGATAATTCAATTTCTGGAATACGTAAAATACAAATTACATGTAATTATGTTAACGTGATGGTTCAAAAGTTATGATAATGTTAACTTTTCACGTTCAATAATAATTTGTCGATTTGTAATAACACTGTGTAACAGAGTATTATCATCGAAACAAAAGTTAATCAAATATTAAGTATTTTTAAACATCGCTCACCATAAATTAACTTTTTTTTGCATTACATTTGCACGACTGTACATTTATCTCACAAATTTTGAAATTGTCACCAACACTTTGGACACATCATTTCGCACGGAAAATGAAGTAAAAGATTATAGATTTTGGAATACTCGCGAGACAGAGAACCCAATGTGATTCAAGTTAATACAACCATTTTCTGTTTGCCGGGTTTTACTGGAAAATATGCCTTCTTCATTACAATGTAACATAAAAAAGTTGTTATATTTTTATTTTTACAGCTTGATGCTTAATTGTGGCATCCACAGTCACAAAAAAAAGTCGTGAAGCAAGGGATTAATGGTCGACAGCTTTTTCTTTATAATACGACTGTAAGGGTCTCCACAGCTTTCAATTTTTTAAGATTAGTGTATATTCCAACCGAAAGAGAAATTTCCTAATTATTATGAAACTAAAAAAAAAAAGATCTACTATACGATACCGCAAGTACAACCACTCAGGACACTTTGTTCTACTGTAAAGTTTAACATTTTTCGCAAATATGTGATCCATATCTGTGTAACAGGAAGCTTAATTCTAAGTGAAGTGTAGTTACGTCAAAAGACATATATGAATCTTGCAGTTAACGTACCAACGGTAATGTTTCACCGCTCTTGTTGAAAGTATCGTATAGCTTATGAATATTGAACTTTGTAATATCTTATGAATACGTATGAGCAAACCCAATTCGATGAGTCTAACTACCGTGAAAATTTCAAATATCGATTAAAAGTAAATATCCTACCAAAAGAGAACGCATCAAAGTAAAATTGCGTACGAGAGCTATGGCGTCAAAGAATACCACTTAGATTTTCACAAGCATAAATCGATGGTGTAATATAATATCATCGTAGGTACATTATCCGCCAAATAGTCCAAAACATTTCTATACACATACAAGTTTCCCAGCAGGTTTTCTTTCATTAAATAAAAAATGAGCCTGTCTTACCCACGATCGACTGGCATTTCATGCTAGCAAAATACGAAAGGAAAACGAAGGCTAACAGAAGACAGAATTATTATTTTCCTTCGGTGTCCACATCCCTTATTCCTTTTCTTCCTTTTCTCTCTTTCATTTACCGAATCGATTCACTCTGACGTCAATGCTCACATAATAAGCAAAAGTTCCGAATTTCTATAAATCGAATGGCCGTTGCAAAATAATATGAACTACGATTACCAGCTGAAAATTCACAGAGTCGTTAATAATTAATTCTTCCGTACGAAGCAGAATGGGGAACATGTACCACGATTACACAGTTCCGTTTGGTACGGTCGAACGTTTCGAAAGAATACGGTTATTACCGGCTCTGACCATTGACACGGAGACTGTTTTTGTTAATTGCACATTGTTCAACGAGGTGGATCGATCGGAAATGACGGAGGGAAGGACGAAGAAAGCAGTGCGGTCGGGAACCGGTAAAGACGTTGTTAAAGCGTTAGAAAACGGTTCGTCTGTCGCCGACCATGCGGAAAGTCACGTACCATGGATTTTACTCGTAGGTGGGAATAACTTTTTCCGAACGGACGTGCGATTTCGACGTTCCTTTCTGGCGAGCGAGCCAAAGCGAACGAGGAACTACTCCCGAGGAACGTCGCGCATTTGAGACGACTATTCCACGACGACGATCGTTCCTGAAATAAGAAAACTTCGTGATTTGTTTTTATTTTTTTCTTTCACCACGCTCGACACTAACGATATCGCGATTACAGATTAAATTCCTCAATGACGATTGAACTCGTTTCATCGAGCAATTTGGAAAAATTGCGAGCGTCGTGCACAATTTACTGCTTTAACGGTGTACCACCGATTGTCCCTGCCAGTGAAAAAGGAGTTGCAATTAGAATTATTTGATTCGAAAAATATAACACTTTTTATATTATTTATATTTATCAGTAGTCAGTACGTACTACAAGATTTTTTAGTATGATGGTTTTGTGCACAATAGATAAGATTGTTAGTTATCGTGACAATTCTTCCAATGAAGAGTCTTGTTCCTCAACTCAGGTCAATGGGCCGATGTCTATTCAGTCCTCGGTAGTCCTATTCCGGTGGATACAACAGTTAAGTTATATTTCGTATAGCTTTATTTCAACTTCACACTTTGCAGTTTCTAATTACTCAATTGTGTCACTCAACCTTATCCGAGTGATATAATTGATTAAGTAAACCCTTTTTTCTTTGGTTGAGGTGTGTATTTGTGTTAAATCCGTTTATTCTACATGTTTCGGCACAATCTAGTGTGCCCTCCTCAGGAGTCTAAATTAACATATTTATTACAATTGGTGTATGTTTAATTATGTTACAAATCTAATTACTTACATTATTTTCGTAATGCTACGTCAATGTTTTCCTCTTTCTCCGACCCTGATGTATTGGCGCGCTGGATTCTATGGAACTTCCGCGTTTCGGTTTGTTTTGGAATTATGGACTTTGTGATCCTCGTCTTAACATGGAAACCGTATCTATCTTCTTCGCTGCTGATGTATTCATATATTCATACCTGTAGTATTACTGGGTTTATATTAGCGCCACAGGTGGCAATGTTGATTTAACTTTCGGTCAATCGTAAAAGGACAGAGGATGCTGGTCATTCAATCGAGAAGCGACATTTCACGAGAAGACATTCCGGTAGCATCGTAGTCGATACTAAACTACCTGCTTATTACAACTTGTCTGACGGTATTCTCTCTACCGTATTTTAAAAAGAATAATTTGAGAAATTGTTGCAGAGACTTTTTGCTCGGATTCGCTAAATTCCTCGTATTCTCGTAGCGCGTTTTGTAATTGTATATTTCTGACATTTATGCATTCACTTGTTTTATGGTAATAATTTCAAATTGCGTAGCACAAATAGCATTCTTCATTGTTATTTCTGTACTATGCATGAAGCTTATAACTACATTTAAACGTCCGCTGTAACATCAAGTTTATCCCTCCATAGACAATTAACATTTTCAATTATGATTTCCTCTTTGATAGTATACCGAACAAGCCACGCAACGTGACGATTATAAATAATTTATACAATTTTCACCGTACGAAGAAATATTTTCGAAAAAAGTTGCACGGTTATATAATAAAGCAACATTTAACCCTTTTCGCTTCAACTGCCAGTCTGGCTGACGTAACAAGTAAAGACGATCTACTCCAACTGCCAGCTCTACTGGCAACATTTTATTTTCTAATTATTACTAACTAAGAAAACTGAATGTATAGCTGATACCGTTACTTTCTTAACAACATTAGACATGTTCTCTCCTTGCTCTTTGCTGTTTTGTATACATTTGCGATGTTAACGGTTAATTCTTTTACAATGTCAGTTTAGTTGATTCCATTGATCATTGTGGATGCGTGTTCATTAAACACATTAAAATATATAAGTTCGTTATTTGAGTGATTTGAATATTTTTTATTATTTTTCTTAATAAATATTGTCCTTAATTTATTGTTGATAAAATTATATCAGGAATTAATGAAAATCAATCATGAATTACCATACAAGAAAAGGTTATACAAAATAAATTATTGCTAAATTAACTTAACCTAATATATGAATAAATTTTATATTATTAATCAATATTTAAGTAATTAATCGATGTTTAATACATTTCTATAAAAATTTCATCAAAATGGTTTCTTGCCGTTTATGTTATAAAAAAAATGTCAACCAAATTGTATATTTTGAATCTGTATTTATTTTAAGATACATTGAAGTTAACTAAGTTTTGAGTTAATTCTCATTAATAAAAAATCATTTTTCTAAAAACTGCAGCATTTTTTTCAAAGTCTTGTGATTACAAAATAATGCCTAAAAGTCCGTGGAGTAGACTACCAACAGCCGCAAGAAATGCAAGGAGCGCACAGGGTAATACATAGTCATATTTGTTCTATTGACTGTTTTACTATCTTATCGAAATATACAGGTCACTTATATTTTCTTAAAAAGGTCATACTTATTGAATTCGGGTGAATGGATACTTCATATTGTACCAGACACATTTCAGTGACAATTAAAAGAATGTAAATACAGAAGTTACGGGTAAAATGAAGGTTCAAATTACTTTATGTGTACGTGAAGCTCTCCATTGTCCCATACGTAGTATTAATTTGAACAAAATTACATAACACAATGAGAATAATCATCTACACGATTTTCTTTTTTTTTTTAAATAAATGAAGGCACTACACAGTTCTCGTTGTTCTGCTGGCACTTGGGGCCGATGGTATTTCTTTTATGTAGAATGATCAAGTTTCAGACTACTAAATTATTTCTAACGTTACGTACATAAGTATTAAACTATCAACTTATAAGATCCGAAAGAATACAGAATCATATAAGGTAAAAGTACCAGTAGTTGACCATTTTTTAGAAAACATAAAAAAATAAGGTTTCCATAAGTTGCGCACTTTTGATGAAAGTGAATTTCAAATGCCACAGCATTTGTCGATTATATTTTGAAACAATTACATGTAAAGTGAAGTATACCTATCAACAGCCAACGTCTGAATTCAATAAGGCAAGTAATATGCCGTTATATCTCTATTTCCTTAACGTTTCTGTTAAGAATGGCTGTAAGGTTCAGGTAAAAAATTCATAGGTTGTGAAGATTTCGCAAATGAATTATTTACTGTTTAAGACCTCGCAACTTTTTATAAGTAACATATACATCGTTTTTATTATTTTAACCTCAAAAGGCAATAATTTTTTAATGGTCAACTTCTGGATATTGGTACTCTACAATTTTCAGAAGTTGACAGGCATGGTTAATTACCGACATTACTCATTTAAATTTGTTTATGATTTGTAATGTATCCGTTTTACATCTCACTTTATTAGACATGCCAAAAGTAAATCGATATATTGTAGTATACTGAGTTTTAGTCGATGACACGGTTAACTATTACCTGCGTTCGCGGTCAATTATTGATCAGTGTCCAATGTTTACTCTGTTCTTCTTCTTTTTCTATTATTTAATTATTAATGATAAAATGTACTGGTAATTGTTAAAATTAAAGGATAATAAAGTGATTTTCAGCATTAATGCTGTAACCTTGCTTCGAGTATAAGCGGTCAACTACTAACGAAAAAAGGTGGTCAATTACTAGTTTTATTAATTTCAAAGGTTGTCAACTACTGAAGCATTTGCCGAATTTTTAAATATATTTCTCAAATTTGTATAACTTATGTTTTTTTTTTTTTTAAATTGATCTTGGTACATAATCTAGCATGTTTAAAGAACGTCTCCAGGTATCGACTCTCGCCAGTTATTGATAGAATAAACAGTTACCATTGTTTCTATCGAAAATTTCTCTTAACTGGTCAACTACTGGTACGTTTACCTTAATACCAAACCATATTTCCCGTTTTATGGGAAGGAGGATAGAGAATGAGGTGCCAGCTCGTTTCTCTTCGTTGATTCTTCTTTGATCTGAAATTCCGTTCACACTCACAATCAATATATTTTAAATTTTATTTGAAAATTGTTAAAATGGAAACAAAAAAAGTACTCATTGTACGTCATGCGCTTTGGATACGAGTTTCTTCAAATTTGTTGATAAAAGTTGTAAATATTATTGTTTTTGCGTAAAATATGTATTATATATTTTGTAATACAAACCAAGTTTTCCTTCATCTCGAACAAGAAAATTATTTTAAACAGCTTTTCTCCATCTAACATTTACTTCTGCAGAATGAAAATATATGGAATGTATTATCTTTGTAAATTGAAGATATGAAATACGTATTCCTGAAAAGTCATTACTGACAATGAGTGTTACATATTAATGTGCAACTACGATCATATTTCAATCGTTATCGTAGGTGTTGGATGTCTACTTATTCCAAACAGTTTCTAAAATACACCCCAAAGAGACTAAAATTTTAAATAGTGCATATTTCTTATTTTTGGTTCTAATATCGCTTTCCCTAAATACTATAGAATTATCAAGGGATGTCACAGAAAAAACATCGTCAGAGTTACCCAAAGGTCTCACCACACTATTTTGTAATCCTTAATAAGTTGTATACCACCTGCATTTCGCTAATATCATCATTTCTACTGAAATGGCACTTTTTCTATTGAAACCAAATCTTTGTAAAGAAGAAACATTAAAGATGTAAATATATATTATTACGAGTCGATCGCGCACGCATTATCCTTTCGGACATAATTAAATAGAACACAATTTATAGAAAAACTGAGAAAGTTTATTTAAAGAAACACGTCCGTCAATGAGGACCACCGATCGTAGAATCTCATCTCTTTATTAATAACAAACAACTGCCAAGTCTCGTTTCCCAGTAACAGTTAATCTACTGGGTGCTTCGTAACAATATATTCAGTAGAACTTCATCTCTTTAACGCCAGTATTTAAATACTGAATGGTTTAGAAAATTGGTAAATATTGTAGAATCTCCTCTATCTCTCTTTCTACATGTATATTTATTCTACATACGTTTCTCTAATAATTAAAGTCTGTACATCTTACTAAGTAACGATAGCATAGCCTAAACATTAAAACTATAAAATGAAAACTCTCACTAAAATAAATAACTCTAAAAACTCTAATTCGTACTACTCTGCACTTAGCTGTATCTATATCTCCACTATATCTCTCTTCGCAATGAACTCCAAGTCTCAACTAGCTCTCCCAAAAATTCACACTCACATCCGCCCTCGATACTTTCTTTCAGCAGGCATTTCAGCTGCCTTTCTCACAGTATGAATTCTCTATTACACTCACTCATTTGTTCCTTATCCACAGACTAAACATTTACTCCGGCTTTGGAATTTGTCGTTTTCCAAATCAAATATTCTAAACATCCACTCTCACATACACAAAATCCATCCCCACTCAATAATTACAAACTATCTCCTATCTTTAAAAAATTACGATACTACAATATTACAAATTTAAAGTCACCCAAAATTTCATTGAAATCAGTAGTATCAGTCACCGGTAACCCACCGTGGTAGTTAAAGGGTTAAAAGAATAGACTAACAAATATGTTCAAGCTAAGGTAGTTCAGTCTGCAACTTTCACAAAGTCATGTTGACAGTTGTGTTTCATATCTTTTGTATTTGAATGTCCACAATCTTTTCTTTCTCCAACAAACTTGTTTGAACCGTACTACGGAATATAACATGAGTTGCTTCTTCAAATCCATCAATTTATTGTTAATCCATCATGAAATACAATATCACAGAAGATAGATAAAGCCTGTTCAAAGGCAGTAAAGAACATCCTGATTGATCAAACAACATCATCCTACTTAGTTCTTTGATGTTGAATCGACTCGATTAAATAGCCGTCGAACGATACCTAAATAGGGCATTTCAGCGTATCTCGTGCAGCATTCACGGTCGTTTTATCTCGTTAAAAAGGGATTTGCGCAGGCTGAACATCCTAGAAATTCCGTCGAGCCGAGAGTTTGCCTGAATTTAATTCCCGGGCGCGGAAGAGCTAGGAAGCTCACCCTCCCGTTTCGCATTATATCCATGGCAGCTCCTTGTATTTATCTTCTCTATCCGGCTGGTCTCGTACGTGCACGTATATTCTCGAGCTGTTGAAAGAGCGACCACCGGCGCGGCGGCTGAGCGAGCCGCCGACGCCAACGCCGACGCCGCGGCGCTCTGCATCGGACGATTCTCGCACATTCTCCAACATTACGAACCATCTGTTTTGGCCTTCGGACGCGTTACAAAGTTCAACTGGAAAATACGATTCTGGTAGCGGTGTCGGTGGCGTTGCAGTTCGTAGTCGTTGATACAAAGTGACCAGATAATGCTGAGATGTTCGACTGGTCTGGCAACGAACCGAGAGAGAATTAGCTTTCCTTCTCTTTTTCTTCTTTCGAATAGTACCTCGTTTTCTGCCACTACGTGTTTGCAATTTCGTAAATAAGCCACCGAAGCACGAGCATAGGAAAAACTTTTTCTCTTGCGATTGAAACTCAAGTTCTTGCGGACGATGTGTGTATGGTGGATATTTGCCTTTTGTTCAATTTTATTTTAACCGTATAGCTCACCACGTATGCATTTTCAATGGGCCTTTCGTTATACAGAGGTTGTTATTCAAGCATTCGATTATTTACCGACATGTATTCTTTTAACAGAAGAGTGACTCGCTTTTTATTTACAGAACTTTTTCCTTGTACCATTTTTGTCTCGGAAGAAGATACGTAACTGCTAGAATGATACGGTGGTAATAAATATTTATCGTACTGTAAGTCCTGACTATTACTAAAACAGAGAGATCGATCAAACTATATATTTTTATGAGATATAAATGTTTACTCGCAGGACAATTACGTTAATGTTTGATTTTTGTAGGAAAAATTGCATACAGCAATATTTATTAAGGGCAAAAATAAATTTTAGCGAAATCTAACGATCTACAATCGGAAAACGTTTTTTACTGAAGTAAAACACTTTGTCGCTACTCAGATGACAACATTTCTTTTCAGCGTTTGAACATTGTCCTCGGCATCTTTTTGTGAATCGTATAACAACGATATCACTCTACCTGGGGTTCGATATACACGTCGCCATCATCACATACAGGGTGTAAAAAAATTAATGGTTATGGCTTTAAGGGGTTGTTCTACACCTCTGGATCGATGGAGATTTGCGAAAAAAACCGGCCGCAAAATTCGGGAAAGGGTAGCAAATTTTTTTTATTGGCTCATCCTATTCGTCTTGTTACGTAGGTAAAATGTCTGAGAGGAACCATGGGTCAGAAACGAACCGTTCTCTCACAAATTAACTTTTAATTCGGCCTTCCGATCAAAATTTCGTCCATATGGCAGCCTTCGAGTCACCGACCTTTCGAAAGGAAACACATGAAATACCCTTGCTAGCTCCAATAGTTGAAGCAGAGGCGACATAAACGAAGATAGAAAATGACTAGAAAAATGTCATTGACCTGCGTTCGGTGTTGGGTTCGCTCAAGGGCCCACCCGGGGAGAAGAGCATAAACACATGCA
Organism: Cerceris rybyensis; assembly: GCA_910591515.1. Taxonomy (NCBI): domain Eukaryota; kingdom Metazoa; phylum Arthropoda; class Insecta; order Hymenoptera; family Crabronidae; genus Cerceris; species Cerceris rybyensis. The sequence continues at coordinate 24,144,797 of OU342790.1, forward strand.
CTTCTCTTCTAGTACGGTGACACAGTGCCCCATTTTCTAACTTCGTTTAGGTCGCCTCTGCTTTAACTAATGGCGAAATTTTAATCGGAAGGCCCAATTAAAAGTTAATTTGTGAGAGAACGGTACGTTTCTGACCCATGGTTCCTCTCAGACATTTTACCTACGTAACAAGACGAATACGATGAGCCAATAAAAAAAATTTGCTACCCTTTCCCGAATTTTGCGGCCGGTTTTTTTCAAAAATCTCCATCGATCCAGAGGTGTAGAACAACCCCTTAAAGCCATGACCATTAATTTTTTTACACCCTGTACATAAGGACACAGTTACCGCTCATTGTGCTACAACTTGTAGTAATACAAATTTATTATAAAAAGTTTTAAAGTAAATAATATATTTTAATTGAGCAACGTTCTGGACTCTTCGATGATTTCTTCTAGAATGCCGCTTTCGGTACGCCGAACAGTTTTTCAGCGTCACGATCCATCGCCTTCCTCGACCCTTTTGTATATATTATACTTCCAATGGTTTAAGCAAATGCTCAAGTGGCATCGGCTCCAAAAAATTCCTTTACAAACTATACTGTTATTTTAAAATATGAATTTCACTGGCTATGACAATGCAGAAACTCCAAATTTTTGTTGAAAACCGAACTTAAAAACTATCTAATTCAAAAATCGCTTAAGCGACAGCTCGAACGAATATCACGTAAAAACACAGCCACAGGCCACAGAAAAACAGGTTTAGGCTAGGACCAAACAAACACATTCCCTATCCCAGCAAAAATAACTTTAAAAGAAAAAACGCCGTAAGACGTTTACAAACAAAATCACATCAATTTTCGCAAAACCACAGCACCGTTAAATCCATCCTCCAAATTCACTTTAACCGTCGGCTTGAGTAATACAGCTCAAGCTCTACCTACACCCTGTCTCCCTTATGATTTACTTTTCTTCTGGTTTTATATGGAGCATGAAGAAAAAAAAAAGTATTCCAAAAGCAAGCAGTAGGGTCCCTCCGATATTTAGTCAGGCTTTACCCCTTTAATTCGGATTACAGATCAAAAGCAAGCGCAGGATTATCTGCTTACAGATTACGACAGGGATTACGGGCCGCCATCGATGAGGCCACCGGGTGAGCTCCCGGCCGATGCTTTGAGTCCTGCTGTGTCTCATCGAGCTCAGCTCGTCCTTCACCTCTTGGTGAGCCTGCTGTCGTTGCTGCTTCCCGCCATCAGAAGGTGATTCTCACGTCGCGGGAACGGGGCTTCCAGTTCTAGTGTTTATTGGACGGTGACCGGACCGGAGACGGCTACCATGCGCGCACGTACCAGTTTCCGGTACGTCGCCTCCGGCTGGGTGATGGACGAGTGCGACGAAACGAGGCGCGCTTGAAATTATTTTCATACCAAAACTAGACTTATACAGAGAGCAAAGAAGATATATATATATAATATGGTATATATATGAATATAAATATGATACATACGTTGTGTAAGTATACATGCAGCGAGACAGAAGGAGAATGTTAGGCTTACGAACGACGGGTGTTGCGCAACGCGCGTCGTTCTTGTTCCTCAAAGAGGATTACACCTTCCACGTGATTCACGAATCAGGCATATAAAAGCGCGGTAAGATTAAAAAGACTTTCATGCGGTTGACGGATGGATAAAATTTTCGCTGACCGCATGGCTCGTCCAAAAGTGTGTGTTTTTGGAAGAGAAGATATTTAGAGTTTATTTATATTTATATCGATTATTGAAGTCCGATATAAATTGAGTTTATACCAAGGAGCTGTATTCTCGATTATACAATACCATTTGCAATTATTGCAAGGGGAAAGCGATACCTGGTGTGGTTCGTATAAATGTTTTTTTTTTTTTTTAAATAATTATATAAATTGTATCGATACATCAAAGTACATCCTTCATTATTTTCTTAAGAGTTTCATTCATTAATGTTAACATTGAAAATGAATTTTTAAGAAAGTTCCCAAAAAAATTATTCTTTCATTGGAACAATTTCACCGATACATCGCAAGTTATCGTGTTATCGTTAAGAAAGCATGCATGAGAACAGGCAGAGATTATCGAAATTATATTGTTTCGATGTGGTAACATTTGTCAACAGTTTCCGTTTCGACGCGAGGAAGGACACAACTGTATTCGGTAAATATATACATATACGTACACATAAAAGGTAAATAAAACTAAACGTATATATATAGATATATGTACACACATACGTACGAATCGTAGTTATGTTGACGTGCGCGCTCCGAAGTTTCATCATTAGCATTGTTCGATTGGCAAAGTGTGCAGGCACTTAGACGAGAGCCGATAGTATACATACATGAGAAATGGTTGTTATGTGAGATCTACCGAAAATTTCCATGCTCCCCGCGTATTGTGGAAAGGAGAATAATAATAAAAAAAAAGTCGTTACGTAGCCTCGATTCATCGGCGACGATGACTTCGAGCAGAGAGCTTCGTCGTTTCAGTTCTTGCAATTTGTGCATGACCATGCAGAATGTGAAAAGCAATCGAATCGATCAAACCATAGAGCACATCGTGATAATGTAATATTAGCATTCGACCGCTTTTCAAGGCAACCATCATGATAACTTCAATCCCTGTTAATATAATTATTTTATATTATAATCGTATTCGATGTTACGCGTCTTTGCCGATTGATTCTGTAAATATTGTAGATATGTTGTGCTGTGATCAATCTGAATCGTCGTCTTAACGAAGATGACTCGAGGCTGCGATTGTTAAAGTGAGTGTAAAAGCGAGTGTTGTGAATAGCATATATTACGAATTGTTTGAAGCAGTACGGCGATGCTCGTACGAGATCGTCGTTTAGTAGAAAAAAATGAGTTGATGCTACAGCGATCATAGATATGTCGTATTAAATTATTATAATAACGTTATTAATGTATCATGTCCGACGATTTCACTATGATGAAGTAACTTCCGTTCGTTCGTGTATCGTTGAAAACGGTTGCAGAGGATGAGGACAGCGTTTCATAGTGGATTTGTTGGTCTGAATATCTTAATAAATCGAATACATGACTGCCATTATAAACGAATATTTTTAATCTCTTAGAACAGTGGTAGATAGATTACGGCCCGCCGCATTCTTTAAATAATAGTATAGAAATTTCCAAATTCAGTGATTTAAAAAAATTCTTTTAAGCTGGTGTTATGTTTTCTTATATTTAGAATTTTTCACGGATATTAATATTTAACGATTTTACTTGGCCGTAAAAATTTGTTCTTCCTTTCTGGTCCGCCTTCGAAAAAGTTTGCCCATCACTGGCTTGGAATATTAGAAATAGTGAGGAATTGCATCGAATTATTTCAATTTTGTTCATTTTTATCTTGCTTTTAAACACTTTCCTTATTTGAAAATTATTTTTCCTAGAGCATTACATTTTGTTGGAAATAAATTATTGCATTATTTTCATTCATGGTGGAAGAAGAATCATCAGGAATTTCATCAAAGAGGTGAAACATAATTATATGGATGCTGATGAATGTAAGTAACAATTTAGATATATTTTCTATCCTTGAGCTGCAAATACTTTATAAATCGTGATTTCATATGCATGATAAAGATACATTTTCTCTTATATAAAAATTAATATTCGGTGAGACCTTTTGACTTTTGAAGATTAATAGTAATGTTGTTATCGTACAATTAATTTATATTGCTTTATGACGCTCTTTGTACCATTCAAAATGCACTTCTGTATCTATATTATTTTGAGAATCATTAAAAATTTTTAACTTTTAACATCGTCAAATTTTTAGTTCACGAATATTTCGGTGTAATTTAATATATAACTACAGTGTTCGTTTCTCACACATGTTACATAATAGTAATTCGAATTCTCCTTCAATAAATCAATTGTGCAAACTGTGATATTTCAAGTAGAAAAATTTGTCTGTTCATGGGAAGCGCACTGTTTAAAAGATTTTCTAATACCTTGTATATTTCAATGTATGTAATAATTTCCATTCTCGAAATTTACATTGCATATTTTTTGTACACCCTGTGCTTTGGAATATGCATACAAGAGTTGTAATTCCTTTACTGCGAATCTGTATAGTGCTCTACTACTGCAAGTAACTTACAGTCCCATAGCAACGTCAGTAAACTGACTGGCAGGGTGAAAGAACATAATGAAAGAGAGAGAGAGAGAGAGAGAGAGAGAGAGAGAGAGAGAGAGAGAGAGAGAGGTCAGTAGAATGAGACTGTACCAATCAGCCGTAAGACCATGGAAATACGTAGGTCGGTAATAATGTTTCGAAACTTCTCGACATATCGATATTCCACGAAATATTGGAAGCGAGAAAGTAATTTCCATCTGTAATGAAACTAATATGTAAATGTAATAGTACCTTTGACTGACACATTCTGGCATATACCTATTAAAGTCCGGACTTTTCTAATAAACTGCGTCGTCGTTTTTCGACAAATTCACATAACCATCTTATTTTACAAATTGCTTCAAAACTGAATGAATCTAAATTATATTGAAATGATTGCAATTATTACAATTACTTGTTGCATATTATTATTTACACGTACCGATACGCGACTTACGTAATTTTTCAATTTGCACGTTCTTTTTTAGCCCTTTTGTATTATAATACTATTTAAAGTTCGGTGCGTGAATACTTCGTTGGCGCGTAGCGATCGCGTAATTTACAGCGGTTTATTGATTGCGCGATTGCATGGAAATCGAAGAGATTTAACCATGCATTAATTACCAGAACAAGAGAGTTCCGTGCGGTCGAATAATCTGAAATTTTCTACTTCACATACCATGTACAAGAATTTGCGTATATCAGTAGGAACAATGGTCCATTCTCCGAAGGCATATAAAGTACATTAACTTAAACGTAATTTTATTAATTCGTCAGACTTGAGCGTAAGCCTGCCTCGAATATAATTACACCATGCAGAAATACGATTTACGCATACTATTATATATTCCATCATAATAATGTTCTCTGGTCTTTCTCATTCAAGGATCCGCATGTTCAAGCATCGTGCATTGTTTCGCAAACAATATCGCATTTCTCTTCTCTTTTTTCTCTTCGCTAAACCACGAAAAGCATTGTAGTATGTAGCTGCAAGTTTCGCAATATTGACGAAAACGAAGTGATCGCTACAGAAGAAGAAGAAAATAGGAAATATGTGTTCGGATAATCCGGAAATTAAAGAAACCGAATATCGACGTATCGTCATCAATTTAGTGACAGATTGGTATTTCGTTATATAAGGTAGGATACAGATTCATAATTCGTTCCCGTGACAATAGAAAAAGTCAAGTACATCAGCGATTAATTATTAGAATTCTTACAGCCAATCGCCGTTTTTATAAAGCGAAAATAAGCGTTTATAAGTCCACGACACGAAACCTGGAAATTCTTTCCCCTTTCTTCTATTTACGTTGCCCCAAACCCGTTCGTCTTTTAACAATAGCCGCGATCGATTTCTCTTGCCAAACGTGAAAGACAAATGCCTCATGGTTCCTTGCTCGTAAACTTTTTTCGTCGTGAAGACACGGAAAAGGTTACAGCAACATCGGCGCTTCGCTTTCTCCCGATTCTTCTTCGAGCACCGGTTCTTTTTCATCCGCTTTTGCACCCCGTACTTCCTTTTGTCGCGTCGATTTTCTTACTCGCCCGCGGATCTTCCGTTCACACTTTTTTCCTCAGCTTCCGGGAAGAAGGAATATATATGTACTTGTGGATCCGTGCAATAGAGTTATGGTGGTGAGGTAGTAAAGAATTTTTAATATGTCGTAAATGTCACTGTGATTATTAGGTTGATGCATATGAAATGTCGGAATTTTAAGTGAATATATAAAAATGCATATCTTTTTTCAAAAGCTGTCTATTTCATCAAAATATGGTTCATTTGCTTTAATGCACTTTTCTCAACGAGATTTTAATGCATAGATACTTTTTTTTTAGAAGAATTAGATTTTTAAAGAAATTTTGTTCTTTAGAAGCAATAAACTCTGATATGGAATTTTTCAGACTGTCTTCATTTTCATACTGTTTAGCCCGTAAAAACTGTTCTAAATGTCTGAAAAAATGAAGATCGGTTGACGAAAGATCCAGTGAATAAGCTGGGTGTTGGAAAATTTCATATTTTAATTCATTTAATTTCGAAATTGTTTTGTACGACGTATGCGGTCGAGCGTTGGCATGGAGAAGTATTGTGCTATATGGATTAGCAAGTGATGGGCGTATAATTTTTTATTTTTCATGCATTTCAGCAATGTCGTCTGTAATTGTCTCCTCAATTCGAAGGAGTGAATAGCGAATTACTCCACTCACATTCCACCAAACTGTTGTTAAAATTTTCCGTGGATGAAGTGATGGTCTTGGAGTATAAGCACAAGCCACATTTCTCTCGAGCCACCGAAGAAACCTTTTCCTATTTTCGTAAAGAACCCACTTTTCATCACAACTAATAATGCGATCCAAAAATGGCGGTTTTTGCAGCATTATTAATAAGTGTATACTCATGTAAAAAATTACGCTAATATCGATTGAATGCATATCGGTAGATAATTCAAAACAACAAACAAAAGGGAACACTTTTGAGAAAATCATCTTTGCTGAAATGTGGCTCTGGCAATGGACAATACGACTATAAACGTGATTATGCGAAAAGCAAAAGCATAATGAAAACAGGGAGACAAACGTTCACATGTAAAGAATAAAGAAAATCCAACAGTTTTAAGGGGTGATTTACAGCATTGAAGAATACTTTTACCACAATTGTGAATAAAAATTCATAAGCTTTGTTTTTAAGCATTGTTTTATAAAAACTGAGAATGTTTAAGAAGATTAAATGTAAATTTTATATTTGCCATCAATTTCTAATGCAAAGTTACATCAGTGCTGAAAACAAATGTGTTATATGTTTTTAAATGTATTATCACAAACACATAACGCAATTTGAAAATCAATAAAATGTTACTACGGAAAGCAAGAAATGAGGAAAGTATATTTTGCATTGCGTGCCATAATAATCACATAAATATATTAAATGAGTAATTTTCATATGGCGTATATACCTTTTTTAAAAACAATCAGATGATTAACGATAATTAACATTATTTTTTAAGTATAGTTTCAATTAAAGTTACAACTTTACGTATTTTAAACCAATAGATTTTTAGCCACGATTGGTACGATTCCAATCCGTTTTCTTTAAATGGCGAAGCAATTAAAGAACGAAATATCTGATTTAAGTATATTATAAAGAATATCGTTATCGCACATTTTGTACTCCTGAACAGTCGTTCTAATGTTCTATATGATGTTTAAAAGGCATGCGACTAGAATGCAGTGCATTGATCCATTGCACTTGAATTCCATTTATTCCTTCTCCTGCTATTTTATTATAATTTCTTCGTGAAATCGAACTGTTACTGAAATGTTGAAAATATTGAATAACCATTTATATTATTGTTATCTAAATGAACGGTTCCTGTTGATTTACTTGCCATATTTATAATCGGCAAGTACATTTTTTGTTAATAATTCTACTACTGTTAATAATCTAAGAAAATACTGAGAAATATTTCTATATTCTCATGTTCGTGAACGATTCAGCAATACCTTTCGAGATATTGATCACCAAGAGACTTCTTGTCACTTTGATAATTCATTAGACAAGTTGCTCATCCGGAAACGCGGCAACCTTCGTTTTTCTGTATACAGTTATAAAGGATCACGGTATTGATGGCATTCTTCCTATGTCCTGAATTCTTATAGTATCCAATCGATATTTTCAAAAAGCCTTTGTGTGACAAAGCACTCAGCGAGTGTCGAATCATCAGTTGAGGAGTATCAAGGGGACTTTTTTCATGAATTCCGGGAGAAATCAGCCCTCATCTCTGTTATATATTATTCGGTTAGTTTATGCGAAATTGTTATTAACTACTATAATCGATAATTTTGCAATAGTCGTTTCTTTTATCCTTAACCCCTTGCACTATTTCCACGAGTCTGACTCGTGATGAAAATTTTAGGCCAAACTTGAATATCACGAGTCTGTCTCGTGGTATTAATCTCGGGCAAAGTGTTAATATCTCGATTAAAATCGTATGTCCCCGTGCAGGATTATTAAACTTAGACTTCGATTCAAATCCATTTGAGTTTCACAGAAGTTCCATTGCATGAAGTAAATACTAGCACGGTAATCTTTGTCAGTCGTGAGAGATCGTACATCGGGCGTTCGGTTTAGGCATGGATTCTTGCGAGTTTACCGATAGTGCAAGGGGTTAAAAAAGAGAGTATAATGGTATTCTTTATCTCCAAAATATATTATCACGCCGTGTTAGATTTGTTCTCCCCTTTCCATGTAGAAATTTATGTTTTCCTTACATTTTGTGGCGAGAGAAATATATTTAAAAATTTATCCAAGTCGGAATGGAAAAAGGAAAGAGAAAAAGTTGCAACACTGAACAAACAACGGATATAAATAGTCGATGATACAATAAAACAGCATGCTACGGTAAAGAAAACATATAGATGGTATTAATTCTATGCGATCCTACAATAATTATTTTTTAATTTTTCGTTATCTAAGTGAAAATAATTTTGCGAAATACTGTACCATTGGTTATTCATGTTTCGATGATATCATTTCTTACAAGTACGGAGGAACATTTGGAAAAAGAAACAATTTTTAGAAAGCTAATCTTGACATACGGTGACAAAAGTTTAAGATTTCATGTTCCACATTTTACATATCGCAAGGTGCCAATGACGAAAAAGAAAATGATACATAGGATGCAGCAGAAAATTCGTTTTCTATTTTCTCCGGTGCCTGAAAATTGTAGAGGAAGTTGAATGAGGAAATCATTAATTTTCAGGATCGCTCGGTAAAAACAATAGCACCGTTGTTCTTGCTAAAGGTTTATCTTTGCCAGATTATTCCGGACAATGATGATAGACAAGCGTTTCTTCGTATAAATGCAACCAGGTCACCAATGTGACACGTAATGCGGTAGCAGAACGTGTATTTGGAACCATGAAAATAAATAAATGTGTAATTTATCGTACAAGTATATTGTCATTATTTCGTGGCATTCGAGCAGCACTTGCCTATGTCAGATACATAAATAACAAACAATAGGTCCTATCTGTGCTATTCGTTAAACGACACTTATACATATTCATTCACTCGGTGTACGAAATTATTATTCGCGGTTTTGCGTGTACCATCGAGCTAAAACGATAACAACAGCCGCATACGAACGTATGCGTGACACAATGACCGCTTATATCGAGATAAACGTATTAACGTTAAAATTCGCAATAACGAGAACACGGAAGCGATCCCCTTCGCCGGTAATTTTGTGCTGAACGTTTAGACACAATGCCGTAAACTACGATGGTTTCTCATGGTGCTGACGTATGTACGCCAAACAAAAGTGGTCATTTCTACGATATGTATATACACATACACACACGTACACGCGCGTGTAGTTTTTTTTATTTTTTTTTTCGTAGTAACATGCGATATACGCTGCGCGTGACAAGTCGCATAAAGCGAAACGCATCGACCGCTGCAGAGGATTTCGGCAAACAGGTTCTCTACGTTTCATTTCGCGGTTATTTACGCCCCGCACGGTTTTGCAAATCCAGCATTTGTCCGACTGTATATTTCAAACTGCCGATTGTCACTGCGAACAAACGAGCACGGTTATGCATGTGTAGATGCATACATACCGGCGCACTCGACGAGAAAATGATTGCCGATTCGGAAAAAGACACAAAGGAAAATATGTGCAAGTTGCGAGATTCGAGGAGGCCGGATGTCGAACGATCAATCACGAAGAATGTTATTTATTTTTTGAATGCTACCAGGAAATCGAAGGTATGCGATCGACATTACCTTGCGCGGTGATTCATGAATTGGATGAATACTACTGTTAACCTTTCGCGGCTCGAGTATGTTTTTGAGGAATACAACGGTATTTGACATTGGCTTTGGTGTGTAACTTCAAGATATGTCACTGGTTGAACCAACGTCATTTGTATTATAATGTACTAACGATGAACATATTATGTATTTTTTTTATTGATTATGAAATAATTATTCAGGAGGTTCTATTAAGAGGTTTTTCAGGGGAATTTAATCGATTTCATTTGCACTGATGTTTTATAAATTATGTTCGTATACAGGATCAAATTTGAGTTGAAATCTTATTTCTACCAGTTCATTACCACATTCTTCATGAAAAATTTGGGTAAACATATTGGATTCTGTTTTTATGTTTATCAATTCATGTTTCTTCTTCAAACCTTGATAAGTTTGTATAACAATTTACATTTCTTCTTAAACGTGTTAGTTGAATGAGTGCAATACGCCGAAACAAATTAGAAAGAATTCGGTTTATAGGACAATGGGACAGCTCATAAGACCAGCACGAACAAGCTGATTTCCTCGAAACTGCTGGAGATATTGACTTGAATTTTTTCCGGTTTTACGAGAAACGTGGACAGAATACTAGATGTAACAAATTATTTTTTCGTTTGTCTTAAAGAGAAGAACAAGTGGTAGTTATTAATTTAACGACAAGATATAACCTTTTGCACTTTGTAATAGGTCTCGTTTGGACATAACATTAGAAAATTAGCTCCCGAACTATGTGTTTCTCTTAATTACGTACCATTTTTGTTTTAAAAAATCCACGTCTAATAACTTACAACCTATCAAAAACCATTGCCTTATGTAAGTCATTTTAAATACTTACGTTCTATACGCTGGCATCATTTATTACACGCTGCACCAATCACTATACTGATAAACTAAAGAATTAAACGTTCATGATCCAAAATAACGAACAGAAATATCTGTGCCAAGTATTGTTTGTCCAAATTCGATAATTTTATTGAAAAATTTCTAACGAACGATTCCTTGTATAGCTTTCCATTGCACGAACAACGAAACTGATAATATTTGCAGTTAGATCTATATCAGGGGGATCGAAAAGTAACGTCGTTCCTCTAGATATTTTGCTCAAAAACTAAATGATTTTTATTGAACCGGCATCGAAAATTTGCACACTAGGTAACAAAAGGTTGTTAATAACAAGAGTAATTGCGTAACTCATTAAAAATAAAAATTTTGTACAAAAATTGTTTGAATGTAATGTAAAGAACGTCCCCCTAATACAGAGAGAATTTAGCTTTGATAAGCGTTAATAGTACATTCGGTGGTACTCGTAAACATTTATCTTGCTGAAATACATTATAATAATCAAAGATTAGGAGTGCAAAAATATACGCTCAATTTGTCAGTCCACATCAGATCATTGTCGATTGACGTTTTCTCTATCTAGAAAGAGAATGGTAGATCTTTTACCTCCATCGATGAGTACCAAGTCCGAAAAAGACTCAACACGTCCTTAGCCCAAAGGTTCCGAAGATTCTCGAAATGTCGACCTGATCTTTACAAGACTCCTCGAAATAACGCGCTGATCCTTGCGGGTCTCCTCCAAATAACGAACTATGAAGAGCCTTTGCGAATTCACTGCTATACTGAGAAGTCAGCCTTCGAATAATAATATTCTACGGAAAACTTAAGCGCTCTTTCTATTCGAATCTCGTCCCACTATCATGCGCATTCGCTTAGAAACGATAAAACTTAGGACGCTTTATCCACGTTCAGAGGATTAAAAATGGTAAAAGTTCATCTTGTTATTTACACTTCACTGAATTTTTTTTTTACAAAATTAAGTGCTAAATGACAAATATAGTAACGATAATATAGTTTGTGACTAATTGACGAGATTACTATAATCGGAAGACAAAAATAAATACATGAATAGAGAATGTTTACTTCTGAACGCATGTACCCCTTCAACACGTCTGCATCGAAACTACATATTCTCCTCACATCGACACTTCTCGAGTTACTAATTATGGGACATTACCGACTTGAGGAAGTTAGTAGTTTCCTATTCGCCGCTCCTTTGTGCCCATTACCGGTCATACCTGACATTCCGAAAACCAAAATTGATGCCCTATCTGATTTAGTAAGACGGAAATTGACTTAGAAATTATTATCCAGAACCTTATAGGAGCGATATTAGTTGGATGGAAAGTACGTCATTTATTCAGAGGAAACCATTGGAATATGATAAGTTATAGTTACTCGGATGTTATCGATTGCTATTTGAATAAAACCTATCATTATTTTGAAAACTGATTTGGAAAATAATGACAGAACAAATATGAAAGATTTCTAAAAATAATTGTTTTCCACTTACAACTTGTTAACGCAATAAGTATACGATGGCTGATTATACTTATACGTAAATATGATGTTACTTTTTTATTTCATAGTAGGATACTTCTTACTTACAGTGACTGAAACTTTTAATAATAATGACTATTGAATCATCAAGGTTCAGACATTCTGGGTATATCGTTTTGTCACGCTTATTGTTAGTTTTTCTAAAATTTGAATGCAAGTAACTGTAATTACCAACGCGCAAAAAATTACATTTCACCGTTTTTTAATTCAAATTCAGCAATTTTCCAGCAGAAATTATTAAATCTACCGATTACTGAAGGAGAACTCTAACAAGGGAACATCCCGAGGTGTAAATCACCGATTTTGATGAAATTTTAGTATGATAAGTCCTCGCGAAAATATTTGACCCGTATATTTTTTATCGGCAACTGTCCACGTTAAAGGGGTGAAAACCACCCTCAAAGTTGTGGTCCTGAAACTTAGTTATCGAATATCTCGAAAACTATTAGAGATACGAAAATTTCGTAGACAGTGAAAATTAATGCCTTCGGATTTTGAATTCAATGGTATAATCATTTTTTTAAAGATCCATTTGTTTAAATAATATGCTAAAAAATACCACTTTTTTTATCATTTTGTCAGTTAAATTTCAAGTAATTTTTTTGAATATTTGTTTGTGAATACTATATATCGAAACACAAAATACGGATAAATTGAAAATTTGATATTTGTATTACGAAAAAAGTTATTGCATTTTCAATTTTTACGCTTGCGTACTTGTCATGTTATTCTTTCGTATATACATGTATGACTACTTTGAAAGACCAGATTTTATTGTCAGTCACCCATATTGCTTTTACATAAATTTAATAAATATACATAACATATATAACAAATATTTTCTACCACCACGAGCATTCTAAAGCAGCTATATATCAGTTAAAGCAGTTTATGCTTGAAAATTGTAAATATGTAAAGCACACCTCCCCAGAATTGTTCAATTTTTCAGGTCTGTCGGCTGTAGAGTCACATCAATACCATGCATGACTATCCCCAACTGTAAATCACCAATTCTTATGAAACTAAAGCTAAAAAACTAAAGTAAAAGGTGGATTTAGTGTAAATATTTGACACCTAATTTGTTTTATCGGCAACCGTTCACGTTAAAGGGGTGAAAACCGCCCCCAAATTTGGGGTAACGAAAACTATTTTATCGAATATATCCGAAACTATTAGAGATACGAAAATTTCGTAAGGACTGAAAGTTAACGTATTTCGACCACGAATCCAATGGTATAAACATTTTTTTAAAAAAACCATTTGTTTAAACAATATGATAAAAAATACTTTTTTTCAACTTTGAGGGTGATTTTCACCCCTTTAACGTGGACGGTTGTCGATAAAAAAAAATACGGGTCAAATATTTTCGCGAGGGCTATGTCATACTAAAATTTCATCTAAATTGGTGATTTACACCTCGGAATGTTCCCTTGTCAGAGAATGAAAATATTCTTAATATTCTGTCCTCTTATTTCTCCTTTTATTTTCAACACCATGCTAATTTAAATATCGTATTAAATTTAAAAGAACAAGACAATTACCAAATCTAGAAGGTATTAACAAAACGAGCAACTCAAATTTTTTAGTTTACTTGAAATGTAAAAATATCCATCTGTACGTTATATTCGCCAATAGATCGCCGTGCTTAAGAACTTTCATTGCACAAACACCATTGGATATAAAAATCACTCTCTCGATTTCTGCGAGCACGGAACGTGCCTCTTCAACCGCTTTCTTTCCGATTGGTTATTCCGAGGAAATAACGTACCGGACAGGGAATGCCTTATGGTTTTCGGATCAATTCACGTCGGTGAGGAGGGAACGTAATCTCGAAAGTGTCTCCCGTGGTCCAGTGGGAAAGACTTCGCTTCACATCTCGTACGTGGCCTCCAACGCCAACCTCTGACCACCTTATTCTCTCTTATTCTCTCTTCTTCTCTCTTCCTCCTCCGTTCCTTCAGATAGTTCGTTCATTCTTCTCTTGCAGCCTCAGGTAAACCTCGGCTCGTCTTGGTCACTGCGTGCTGCTTCCGTGCTTCGAAACCTATAAGATCAGCCGCGGGCACCGAAGTCCACCCCATCCGGTGGCTTGAAGACGTATAAAGTGTACTCGTAGTCTCAAGTGACTTTAGTATCACATCCAAATCGTTGATTGCTTTTACATTCCTCGTGATTAAACTCTTACCTACCTTTCTACGACACGATTACTTTGATAAATTATTTTTATGGCTTATTGTTATCGTGGGTTTGAGTTAAAAATTATGTTCTATTTCGTATGGGAAATGTACGGTAGGCATAATTAACTGATGAGAAATTAAGTCCGGGTTGAGATTGTTGCAACGTTGACTGGAATACTATGGAAATCCGTTCTCGTCAAGGGAGATTGATAGATGTGACAGAAATAATTTATAATTAGAAATCCTGTGGTTTTTATGATTTATTGTAATTGCAATGTTAATTAGAAAATTATGGAAATTCATGGCTGTCAAGGGAGAAACGGAGATGTGGTGGAAGTAATTACTGATGCAGAATAATTAAATCGATCTGGAATTACTGTTATATTCTTTTTTGTTTGAAAATAGCTTTTTTATTGGGGTTAGTGATTTGACGGAAAATTCATTATACATTATTTACATCAATAATTGGTATTAGACGTTGAAACGACATTAAATTTAAAAAAAAAATGCTTTATATCGATACATCGAAGTTATAGAATTTTAAAAAAATTGTTAATGTTATAGGAAAATAAGCTATACAAAAAACTGAAAGTTACAAGTTCTTCAATTTGTGTAAGGTTTCACGAAGCAAATAACAGAATCTTTTTATTTCTTTTGTATATCCAATTTCATAAAATTTTATTAACTCTATTTCAGTTATCTTTTTGTAAAAATTATCTCTGCCTTTTTAATTTTAATACCTACCAACGCGGCCAAAATCACTGGTCCCCTGCTTTTCTAAAAATCCTCCCAATTAATATGGGAGCTAATCACTAAATATTCGATTTCTATCTTATAAAACCTATCTTAATTGATTGTCTTTTTTACCTCTTGATTTCTTTTTCTTCAAAGTACTTATCCAGTATATTTGAATATTATAGACATAATGTTGGCAGTATCTAGTGACAAAAGCCTGTTGATTGTGACATAAAATAATATTAAAAAAAAACTTTAATTAATTAATTAACAAAATCGGTGTTCAACTATTTAAAATTCTAAGTGCAATACTTAAGTAGCTCGTCTAAATGAAATTTCACGATTCTACATTGATTAAGTTTACTCACTTTAAGTGCTTCCGGAGTATCATTCCTCTATCATATTCGTATGCAACTTCCGATTTAAATATGCAATTTCAATCTCTGTGATAAACAGTGATTTGGTATTTTGGAATGTTATAAATGGCAGAAGTTTTTGCTTACCTGAACATCTTCCAAAATGCCATCCGTATTGTATATTTTTTCACGCGAAGAAGCCATTTATTAAAAATATTTTCTCGTTTATCTCCTACCATTTCTGCACACGTACGGTTTCAGGCTGCGATTAGTTTCGATTTCTTATATTTACGAGCCTTATAAATTCTACTGCAATCTATTGGCAAAGAGATATACTAAACATTTTAAAAATTGATTTCTACTATAAACAAAGTATTATAGCAAAATCGTTGTCCGTAGAATTTGAATATTCTTTATATCAAAATAAATGAAAGTACAAACTACTTTCCCGAATTTTGATTACTTTAACTCTTTTAAAAACTCTATCTGTGTTGTTTGTAAAATATTCTGAAGTATAAAATTATAACGATGTTATATGTTACATATACAGAACTTTACAAAAAATGCTTTATTCTCATAACTCGGATGAAAAAATTTAAGAAAACAAACAAAAAATAATCTTCTCAGAATTACACAGTTGCAGTTTTGAAATATAGCATAGAAATAATTTGACCTCAACGTATGTTGCAAAGGTCGTGAAAAAAAACGTGAAAAATTGCCGAATATAATTCCGTATCAAAAGGGCTCCTCTTTTAAAGAAAAACCATGGCAGATGCATCATTTCAGAATTTACGACATAATCTCCAGAATTGAACGCAACAAAGAATATCTATATAAATCTTTTTAGCGTTCACTTTCCTACAAATAGGCTTATAGATATTCGAGTTATATTCTCATCGTTTCCTCATTTTCCACCCGAAAACGCATACTTTTCGCTAGTCTAACGTTTATAACGCAATCAGCGGATTGCGTGAATTTGTCCAATCCGATAATACACATTTGTCGGAGATAACTGCAGGTCAGTGGATTTCACAGTGTCCGAAATAAATTCCGTATGATCGTTTTATTGGAAAATACGACAACGCGTATAACGAAATTCTGAAATAACGGAGAGCGAAAGGGTAACCAGAAAACAAAGAACGTTAGACAGAGAAAGAGGATAGAACTAGACAGATAGATGTGGTCTGAAATATGAAGCGAGGCAGAGCAGCTGACGTTACCACAGACCATGTCACATTATTTTTGTAGGCAGCGATGCGCAAGTGGTTTTCGCGGAGTCAGCAATAAGCATGATTTTTTTTTCTAGGCCCGCCCGTTAGAACGTGGGAGGCCCTCATACGTCAAAAAATCCTATTATCCTGCTCTGATCCTCTCTCGGCAAAATGGAAGAGATCGGCAGGCGAGCTAGTCTAGTTTTGTTCGCTTCTCTCCTCGACGTCGCTCATCGTCTGGAATTGAATCGCCCTGATGGGCTCTCTCAGTTCAGAAAGAAATCTGTTTAGCGGTCTCGCGTCATTTTTTCCGAGAAATTATCTCCGAAACGAATTTTCCACTTAAAGTGATTAACGTTCGTGCAAACATAGACTGACGAGCTAATTCTTGCGCGGAGAACGATAAAATCTTTAGTATCGGTGTAATTTTTAACAAGTTTGAAACTCGTGATGTATAAACTTTAAATTGTTTTGTTCTTCGCTCTCAATTATTCTTTCATCAATATAGCGGGACAGAGAGAAATGAACAAAATGGACAGATAGGATGAAGATTAAATTTTGTGAATTGACAAGTTGTGAAAATTTCACTCAAATGGAATGGAAAACACAATAAATATATTAATATCGTGAAATTCGTCTAAATAAAATACTAACTGTTACACTGACTATTAACCATAAACTACAAACTATTAACTACAAGCAGTAATAACTGTTTTGCTTATGTTTTATTCTTTCCCAGATGTATATTTACACAATTTTTCTAGATTGGAAATATTCGACTGGTTGATGAACTATAAACGATGATTTAAAATTACTTATTATATAAGATAATTTCAATACGGCATTATGAGCCTTTCTAAAAATTTTCGTTTTATTGCTTTAATCTCCCCTAATGAAATATGGTGTTATGGCCACATAAAGTCCGTAACATTTTTCGTAAAAAAATATAATCGTTTAGTAATCACAACATCAGTGAATGGAAGTATACAAGGGTATGATAAAAATTATTTAACTGGAAAGAAACAAATAGGCGACGGGAAATCGAAAACCGCCATAGCGGTTGAATGACAACGTCATTCCTGACGGTGAAACTATCCCTTTATGCATTATGCAAGCCATTCAAACCGTAACTGGATATCTATAGCAATAAAGAACGATGTCTAGTTCTATTTTAGTTTCGTTTCTCGGGACTTTTATCACTCATCTTTGGTATCATAAATAAATTATATCAATCCCGGATAAACCTATAATATTTACTCTATTGCTTCTTCCTTGTCGTCACAGGATCATTCCGGTCGGGCACGCTCATTTAGGTTTTACTACCGAGAATATTTCTATCAACATCGATATCCCTTATATTTATCTTGATTATTTTGCTGCAAACTAATATAATTGTTTTTCATGCTCGTAAAAAAAGAAAGTAAACCATATTACTTATGTATTGTTTATGGAATTATCATTTCATTTTCTTCAGCGAGAAGTTTTATTTGTTTGAAATAATTGTTCTGAAAGAATTGTACTTATTGTATAAAATGTTATTTATATGAGGGGAATAAATTTATTCGTGATGCTCTGAGTTGGTCGGTTCGAACCCCACTTTTTTGGATATTCTCATCGTAAAGAGACAGCCAAATGGAATTAATCCATAGAAAGTAATATATATTATTAACCAGAACTCAAGAACGTGAAAATTCATATTTCTTTGAACACATATATTAAGTTACAAATAGCTTTGGATTGGTCTGGAAAAGTAGGAAAATTTTGTCTTTGGTAAAAACCTTTTTCTTCGTTTTTTACGGATTATGCATTACACTCGCAGACTGAAAGTGCATAGCCACATTCGCTTTAAAAAGTCGGAAAAATTTTATCTTTCATAAAGCTGCTTTATCCATTTTTAAACGTTGTATTTATCATGTACGAAAATGAATGTCTACTAAATTATGCACATATTACAAATTATATTTGAAGGATTTCAAACATATTACCATAAATTCATATAAAAGCTTAAAGAATATTTTAATACTGGTAAAATTTTTTCAGGCCATTTTTCTCATCGGAAGTTAAAATTTTGAAGTTGAAATTTTCATAGTTGCGATTACTGTCTAAGAAAATAAAACTTTTATCTACTTAGTGTTCAGTAATCTCGATCTCTCAAAACCGGATTTAATGGCTTGTCTCGAGTTGTGCAATTAGATGCGATTAATCGGCCTCATTTAATCCGAATCATTGGCAATTCCGAGGACAGATATAAACGCATTTTCCGTGCTTCTCTATACCTACCGAACCGCAAATTCTTTCAGACTCGTAAAATTACCCCACTCGTTTCCAAATCCCTAGCCAATGGAAACTGCTCAAATGAATAACTCCTGGGTGATCTCGTAAAACATCCAAAGAGAAAATCGATTTTCATATCCGAATCAAGTGTCGCATTCGGAGAAACTCTTTGCCGTATTATTTCCACGATGAATGTAAGACAAAACTTTATCGTTGAACGTTTCAAACGAATTATGAGATAAATCATTCCCACTCTCCAAAAGAACCTCACGAAAATTTTCCGTCAGTTAGAAAATTCTAATTCAAACTTCGCCAAAAGTTTCAAAATCTATGAAAAAGTAAGTCCTCCAAGGAGACGGCCAAGCCTTAAATCAAAATTTTCCATCGAAGAGGGAGGATTTCTTCTCTCGACTGTACATTACAAAGTTAGAAACACGTATACAGAAGCAAATGTAACAGACGTACGATTTTAAGCACGTTCGAGTTCAAGATCGTAGAAACGATCTTCGAAAGTTTATCGGAATCCCTGTCTAAGAAGCAGATGGCGACATCGGGCGCGATTTCCAGCTTCAAACACGAGCTCGACGAGGCGCACGTGTTTTCGCCGATTCTTCGACAGGTTTTCCTCGAATGGTGCGCGCACTCTCGGCAATTGCATATTAAATGCATCCGTATTCCATCCCATTTTCCCGACTCCCTTGCACCTTCCGGTGCCCTGTGCCGTATAGGATAGGATCATGAAATATGGCCGCGCCATAAGAGAACCGCCAGCGTGAAAATACTATCGCTTTCCAATAGTACGTTAGGCGAAAGGGCACTGGAGGAGGAATATGCGAGGCGGTTCGAACCCGGCTGGAGCAAGCTTCGAGAGAAGACGAAGAAAATAAGCGTGAACCAAAGAAACTGAAAATATCGTCCGTTTTGCGGCGCTCTCGGCCATATGGTGACCGGCGTATATCATATTAGAAGCCAATTTTTAACTCGGTGGGGGCACATTTTACGCGAAAGTGGCGGTTATAACCGTTCCCCGCTAAAAATCCAATGAATTGATGGGAGGGGCTGGCCGATGGCTGTTTGAGGAGCAAAAAAGAACCGGACGAACGGTGGCGCCCGTCGACTTCTTCGGCTTCTCTGACCAAAGGGAAACGACCGCAATATCTTAGGGTCGAAAGTACACACAGAGTCTACCGGCAGAGACCTCGTCGCCTCTAATAAATCTTACGACGACCGGCCCTCCATGATTTCCCTTTCTCTTTCTGAGAGACATTCCAACTGTCTTTCTGTCCCTTTTCTTGTGTTTGGGGTGGACATTATAAATATTGCTCTCAAGGGCGAAAAACCAACGAAAAATAGCTCGCCGATGAGATTGGTGGAAGTAATTAAATAAAGAGTCGAAGATACCTGAGCCGAGAATGATCTCGATCTTATAGAAAAAAATGGCACAAAATAACTTTTGTTGCTTTATGAAAATTTACAAAAGGATTGGAAAATATTACAAGCAAAGTATATTGCAAATCCTTGTAAATGTTATTGTAAACGTAGAAGAAATCTGGGTATTGTTCATAGCGTATGTAATATTCTAGTACATATAATGTATATATAAGTGTCTGTAAGAACTAAAGTTGATTCTCTAGACACCTTATGTCGCTATCCGTTCGAAGAAACGTAATTACAAATTGTAGAACTGTAAGTACTTTGAATTAATATTCTCCAACTTGAAAACCCCTTCATTTCTCTGGGCGCTATTATCTCTGTCTCGTACTCCTGTCCGTTAATTACAGGTACCAAACTGAGCTTTAGAAGCAGATATAACGAAATGGAAACAGAACGGTTTCCTACGGATAATTCGATTTTACTTGAAACATTTTAAAGAGGTAATTAGAATAACTTTTACACACTTATTTTTTTCGCATTATCGCATTATTTCGCAATGACATCCAGAAATTTCGCAAACATAAGGATCAGTCTTTGCTCAAAAGACTGTGACTCTAAGCTCGAAACACATTTCCGTCTGGTAGGACGCTGTCTAATCCAATTTAGCAAAGAATTTGTAGGATTCGCAAGGAATACTGTCGATTCAATATAAAAGCCACGTGGGCCAAACAAGATCCCATGTGAGAACACGACTTGATCAGCCAATCCTCCAAACCAATATTGGCGTTCAGTTCGTAACCCTATTCCTCTATTGAGAAATTCGTCCAATCATAGGATTCGACGCTTGCACTAACGCATGATCGGAGAACATATTTTACCGATTACATTTTAAAGAAAAATTGTATTATATAGAAAAGTTTCAATGGCAGGTATTGAAATGGTACGTGGTTGAATTGAGAATTGATTGATCTGAAAACTAGTGCAACTTTTCAAATAAGAAATCAAAGGATTAATAAGGTTTCGAGGAAAAAATAAATAGGTATCATCGTATTGTATAACTGTTCTAACAATAAGTTACAAATTTCGTTGTACAGAGTGTTTCAAAATTCCCGGTCTGCAAAGTCCAAGAAAGGGTTGAAAATTAAGGTCGAAGTTTTTCTAGTAAAATGTCTGAAAGGAACCATAGGTCAGAAATGAACCCTTCTCGTGCAAATTGTGATAAGCCAATAAAATATTCGACCTTAATTTTCAACCCTTTCCAGGATATTGCTGCCACGTTCTTTCAGAAATGTCCATCTTTGCGGAGGTGTAGAAAACGCCTTGCATATAAGTATACATAATTTTAAAACACCCTGTACTTACATCTGTGAATACTTTATTAACTTAACATAAATACCGCAGTAATGTTGTTACGAATTATTGGATTCCACCACATGTACATCTCAATGCAAAATGTCTAACAACGATACGCGATTGTTATAAGTACGATGATAAATAAGAGAGTTGCTGAGTGTATGAACTTAACGACAGACTATTTGATTTCTGCAATCAGCTATTTACCTATAAAGGATGATTTATAGATGTCTAAAATCTTGTTTCCAATTTATATCTCACCGTAAACATAGAATATTAAACAATGCTTATTTGAAAGAAATGTTTTAACAGTCTGTTGCTCTATAACAACAGTTCTTAACCTTTTTAGTGGTCAGCATCTCCTTGAATTTGAAAACAAGCTCTCGCACCCCCTTAAAAAGTGTGTAGGTATATATTTTTTATTTAAGAAAGAACATTTATTGTATCAACAAATGACGTGTTTATTTACAATACATATTACTATATAACATAAAAAGCAATATTTAAATTTTAATGCCTAGGTTGTTGTTTATTCATTATAATTCTATTAAAAGTACTTTTTTTAATTTTTGAAATTTCTCTCGAACACCTGGAAATGCTCTCTCGCACCCTGGGAGATGCACGTATCCCAGCTTAAGAACTACTGCTTTGTAATAAAATACAAAAAATACAAATCACACTAAAATGATTATGAACAAATAGAAAAATAATTCTTTCGTAAACTTCCTGCTACGAGATTCTACGTTGATCCGAGGACTATATCATCGCAAAAACGATATAATAGCAAGGGACTGGAAATACGTAGTTTGCACAGTGCATATTTTCTATTTCTGTCTTTCACCAGCGTCGTATGACAAGCGCGAATACGAACTTTTAGCAGATTAATTAAGATACCGAGAACTCTCTCCGTAGTCGACGGTATTAAAATCCTCGACAGTGAAAGTAGGATCGTAGACTCTGACTGAAGTAATCTCACGACGGGAACGAACGAACAAAGTAAACCCGGCCTGGATATAATTTATTTATAATAGTGGCCAGAAGTGATAAAAGCTCGAGGAAACGGAACAGAAATTAAGCGCGGCATTGTTCTTTATAAACAAAGAATAAATAACTAAAGTTTCCTGTCGCAATGTGCACCGTTCAGTCTGCGACAGTTAACGCAATACGATTTTCGTATTTTCTAGGGACGTCACTTTGCACTAAAAACCTAATCGCAGCGCGTCACTACCGCTATGTTATTTCGCACTCTGAAACTCCACTTACCTACTTACCTGGAGGTGCGCAAAGGGCAACGGAATGACGGTGGATCGATAGCCCGACAACCAGTAACCTCTACCTTTCTTCCTTGGCTTTACGTAATTCCGCGGGCATTGTTCGTAGTTTGCACGAGTCGGCTTCGTAAGAAGTTAATAACGCTTCATTTGCTTACGGAGCTCATCACGTGAGAAAAATTGTCCCCGTTATAAGGATATGTGCTCGTAAATCAACGACTCAGTCGCGCTGGGTGCGTAGTTTTATTAAAAAATTTTTCTACATTCATTCTGAGATTCTTCCTTGAAATGTTAAAACGGGGCTTCTCCGAGGTTTCAGAATGAAATGATCTTTATTGAGTGATTCTCCTTGGTAACGTCGATTAAAGTAAGAGTGAAAAACAAAAGTAGATAAAGTAATAGAGTACTTGCTCTTTTTCCTCGTGACTCTATACTCGATAAAGTGCCCGCGAAGAGATAATGCAATTAGGGTGAGTGGACGTGCAAGTATGGGACGGTATATGAATATAATGCACATTTTGGTGCATTAGAGAAGGTTTATCATGTCAATTCTGTGTGAATGCAATTTTATTTTATTGAACTTAACTCCGTCATTGTTAAAACTAGCATCGTACCGTTTTTTAGCAGAGCTTTTTAATCGTTGAACTCTTGCAGGACTAAGAAATTGGTAATGTAGTTGTGGACCAATTCTTCTCTCTCATTGAAGAAAATCTTTAATGATGACAATATATATAATACCTAGAATGACGCAAGATTGATATCAACGCACATTTTGATGCAAAGCCAATTATTCTTGAAATTGAAAATTATTTTCCATACCAAAATTGAAAATTTCTTTGGAAACTTTCAATATATCATCCGTTACTTAACACATTATCTGCCTGAATTCTATAGAAAGTGGAATAGATACGACGAAATATTATTATATAATAGTATAAAATAATTAATTGAAATAAGCTATTATAAAACAAAAACAATTATAGGTCAAAAAGTTAATTATTCTACGAAACGTAGCATGCATTTTTGTTACTTTCACAATCTTTGAAAAACTTTTAAATTTTACGAACACATAACTGTGCGAGAAATTGTGCATTGTCGAAAACATTGCCATGTCAAGAAATTTTTATCTTTACAATCGTTCCGTAAAAAAAGTTCGACGATGCAAACCACTGGAAATAAATACAAATAAATATTATTCGGCGCGTCGCATGACATCGCGCATTGTGGCGCTCGTTAATCTTCACTAGATGCGTCCCTCTAATGATGAGAATCCCTCTGTTATCTCGTTGCCTCCCTCCCCCCCATGAGCGCACTCAGTCTCAAATTAACCATAATGAAATAACGATCTCACGTTCCCGCCGTCGAGAGGATGCTGACAAAACGGTCTCGGAGCTCTGTTATCTTAGACAAAAGAGGTACTGAGGTTACGCGATATTACAAGGAGTGCCATAGCACCAGGGCTGGTAGACACCTAGGAAAAATTCTTCGCGTTACTGTCAAATTTATTTAAAAATATTTGTTATTATTCGAAATGGGTATTAAAATAAAACTGTATACTTGTATACTAAAAATGATTTTATTAGAAGGCTAGAAAAAATGTGTCTTTATATGTTTCGGGTCTAGAACCGACTGACTGGGCACGATCAAAAAGTAAAGCTCGGATCCACTTATTGTTATTAACATAAACTGTTTATGTGACTCTCCCCTGCACTGCAGAGAGTCTTCTGTTTAGTCTTCGAATTCCTAGAACGGAGAGTCATTTTTGTAACTATTCAATATATGTAATACATACTATATTGTTAATATAAATCCAACAGTTATCTTTTCTACTGTGAAAGAATCGGTAATTTTCTTTTAGATCGGATATACGTTGAATCATTATAATTGTAAAGTATATTATACAATTGGTGCATGTAGTACCAGAACTTTTATTGTAAATAAAGAAATATTAATTATGCCGTGATGAAAGACTTATTGGTTTTTGCAAAGTACGGATTATTGCAGAGGAGAATATTCGATTCACCACGAAATCCCAGTGTTAGTGATAATGAGAGAGAATCATATGTAAGACCCCACGACAGTAAGGCACCGAGCTAGGCGTTCTTACGCCTGACTTTCGTCAAGGGGACGATTCCTCCAGCGAGGGAGGAAGACGACTCTCACCCCTACGGGGCCTTTTCGAGGAAAAGGTGGTCCTTCAAGGACCCAGCATTGGCAGAAGAGAAATAGCAAGGCAGTCGATAGATAGTTGTTGTAGACTCGACACATAGAGTCGTCATTCAGTCGTTAAAGAATCGACACAGAGTCGATATATAGTCGTTAGTGAGTCGACGTCTTGGACTCGTCGAGAGAACACACTTAGAAGAGTGTTGTTGCGAAGACGCATTAATAATATTTGTATAACTGCCGCAAAACTAAATAATTATATATACATATATTATATATTGTATTTATCAAAGAATATTTATAAACGCCCATAATATATTATTATATTATTATACAAAAAAAAAGAGAGAAATCGTTGGTGTGTCTTACACATAATAGTACGTTTAGTAGGTTAAAACAAATATAGTCTCAAGGTATACGGAATCATAAAACTAGAAATATAAATTTAATTGAATCAATGTAATTAGACCTGCACGGTAGTAGTCTCTCACATAAATCTCTAACTTCTCTCGGTGTTTACTATTCCTTATACTTCTTCAATTCTTCAAGTCTTCCTTATACTTCTTCAGTATTGCGAATGCACTTCAAAAAGCACTCCTTACGGAATAACATTCGATATTTTTCCTCATTTTTGTTCATATCCTCTCAATTATTACTTATCAATTATAGTTCAGAATAATTTACAATTTTAAATATTTTTACACAAAACTGTGTAATTTATTATTATTAATTAAGCAACAATATCATGTAATTTCATTAAAATTTCCAATGTCCTTGGAGTACAATGAAAATTGCGTGCATTCGTTTGTGAAAACGTAATTTTGTTATGATAATGTTTTGTTCGAGATAATAATACATGCCACACTTAAACTATACTGTTAGAAACTTACTCAACAAAATATAGTTTCAAAAATCATTGTGCAACTCTTTGGAATATTGAAATTAGATGACCTGCTGTTCCTGCATACATGAAAAAATATTTAGCGTTTATTACAATAGTACTCAAGAGTAGCAATTTTCGAGACGAAAAGAAGAAATGCTAAAGGAAGAATCACCTTAACATGTAATGTAAAAATACAACAATAAATTTTAGTAATTTTAAATAATAGAAGTAGGTATTTATGAACTACTAGTTTACTATGACTAACTGACATTGCTATGAAAACAGGCTACTTGGATTCCCAATTAGTGATGTCGAGTTCAAAACCGCGTATTGTCATTTCTAGCACATATTTCCTATGCAATACACATATGTACACCTTAACTTCGGTGGTTCGAGATTGTCCTAAAATTATAGTTCCTCCACATGAAAATTAGAATAGATTAAATAAGATTTGTCAAAATAGTACCAAAAATGTTATTGCTTATAATAAAGCTACTAAAAATTTGAACATATGTGTCGTTAATTGTAACAGTGATTCATATCATCTATTTCTTCGTTTTGAAATATTTAGATTTTTAATTTACGATGTCCCTTGAGATCCGAATAATAATACAAATAACAACTTTGTTCAATGATTAAACTATTCCTTACTCTTGGAACGTAGTTCCGCTATATTATAATGTACATTAGTGCAACACAAAATATACGATGACCTCAATTTTTCACTCTACAATCAGGCCGCTTTAATAATTCTCAGCACATATAATCAAGATTTCGCAATTATTTGGTGAAACATTTCTAGAAAATTGGAGTACGTTCGGCTACCTGCATATATGTAAGTGTTTCTTGATGTTGATAATTGTTTCGGAGAATACATTCTTCTTCTTTCAAACATTTCCCGCCACGTACCACAAAATGATTCAAATTCCAAGCAGACGATACTGATTATTTTCAGTTCAATTATCGTTTCCCCTAAATATTTTATACACATCAAGGGATGCCATCGAAAAATCATTCATCTTTAGGAGTGTTACAATTAATCATGACAGTCACAGTTATCTAAACTCTAACGACTCTGAAGAACTAAAACTCGAGTTAAAACAGTTTAGTTTGCAATCTTCATAAAGTCATTCGGACCGTCTGCGTTTCGTACAAACATTTGTATCCGAAAGTCTAGAGACTTTTCCTTTTAATAAAACTGAAGGAGCAAAATGACGAGATATAACGCACTTATCAATTATAATTATAGAAGATCAAATTTAAAATAACAGTTAGTGCGTATTCAGTGGAGCTCAAACTGGGGCCGGCGGCCCCCTTACAAGGGAACATCCCGAGGTGTAAATTTTAGTATGATATAGATCTCGTAAAAATATTTGATACATATTTTTTTTTTGTTGGCCACCGTCCACGTTAACGGGGTGAAAACCACCCTCAAAGTTGAAAAAAAGTCTTTTTTATCATATTGTTTAAACAAATGGGTCTTTTTAGAAAATGTTTATATCATTGAATTCGTGGTCGAAATGCATTAATTTTCACTCTGTACAAAAATTTTGTATCTCTAATAGTTTCGGAGATATTAAATGAAATCTTTCTCTTTACCCCAACTTTGGGGGCGGTTTTTACCCCTTTAACGTGGACGGTTGCTGATAAAAAAAATACGTGTCAAATATTTTAACGAGATCTATATCATACTAAAATTTCATATAAATCGGTGATTTACACCTCGGGATGTTCCCCTGTTAGCCAGGGACAGCCAGCAACTTAATCGAGAAGTGATTTTTGGTCTATCACAGCCGATAGGAGACAATTTCAATACGCAATCCCTCTTCTCCGTTCTCACTTATCAGTACACAAGGCACCAGTTCGAATTTGTTAAATATCAAAATTTTAATAGGAAAGTCGCGTCACAATTTCAAAAAAAGCGTTGATATATAAAAAGTAGGGGACAACTCTTGCTCTAGACGACTACGAAAAGGCTTCTAAGGGATCGTGACGGGGTTATTTATACGTGGACCGTTTACTTTGATAGTGGTGTAGTCCATTTTTAACAAAAAATCGAGTATCACACAATGTGTGCTTAGTTTAGTATAAATTTTTATTTATAACTAGTTAACATTAACATCTTAAAAATTATTAAAAAATTGACTCGTATCACTTTCAAAATTAGCGGTCCATATGATAGAAGAACTGATTCAGACAAGACAAATACACCCATGGATTTGTAAGCAGATAGAGTCGCAAGTAATCCTTGAAAAGGCTTTGTGCGAACCACTGACCAATTCAATAATTTCTTAGCCTACAAAAACTTCCTTTGTGAGAAACATATTGTTCTACTGGTTTACGGGAAACTCAGCGTCGAAATACAATTGACTTTTCCCTCGACGAAATTGTGTAACAGTTACCGCAACGATAGTCGTACATGATTCAGGGCGGAATGCGTTTAGTAGCGCGTATAACAAATAATCGCAGAAATTGCTTAGGTTAAACGAAGGAAATTCTAGTTTTGTCGTGAACCACCCTAGTAATTACATTTCAAAATGTACTTTCATAAATCAAACTCATGTTTCACACTCATGAAGAATTTACATTGTACCAGAGAGGAAGTACAAAGGAGAAGGATGAAAAGGGAAAACACACGAGTGGTAGTCTTTGGGGGGAGACGAAATATCGTAAAAGCAACATAGGTAGAAACAGTCTATCGATTACTATGCATTACAAAGACTGATGCACGAGGTGCTGTGCAGGCGAAATCGTTGCAACGGTGCATCTACCTGCACAACACTGGGGAGAACGAATGCACGTAAATTCCGCTGAAGCTGAGGGTGCGTTGAATCCTCCGTAAACTCAGATTTACTACCAAAATCTGCCGGAAGTCTAATGTGTGCGTCTACTTGCAATGCTAGTCAAGCTAGCATGCCCTCGATAGGTATTCACACCAGAAAAGATTTTATAACTGCAGTATGTTTAATCAAAATACAAGTATTTCTTTCTTTACTCGCAGATGTTTGTAAAATTACACTTTGTGGTTCAAAGTACTTTTTCAATTCTTCATTAACTATGTGAAATTAATTTTAGGAAATCCATTGCTGTAGGCTATTCACGGATATCAGATGATGGCGATAACTATAGATCATTTGCAGTTTCAGATCTCAAAATTAACGCGACGAAATAGGTTTATTAATTATAACGGAAATCTTCATATATAAAGCTACATTCGTCATAGGATTATTAAGGGTTGAATGTAGTATAAAATAAATATTGTAGAATCTCCTCTCTTTATATACGATCTGTTATTTTTGCAAGTGGTATAAGTCCATTTTTAAAAAAAAATGAGTTAACGGCAATTTTCGTAAGATATAGACACCTCTCCGTATTTATAATTATACATTCATTGGAGTACGATTTATTCGTAAAATAAACAAAAGAATTTTGGTTATAAAATGTTATCGCAAAAATCTTTTTTTTTTAAATTGGAATCACTCCATTCCTAATAATTATAATTAACTTGCCGAAGTAAAATAGCTTCATTTTGTGTGAAATGAAAGGAGAAGATTTTGTCTCAACCAAATCTCTAGAAGAAGCAATATCAAACAAGAAAAAAAATACGGACAGAGAAATTATAAACTGGTTGAAAATATGCTGGATGAGGTTTAAAAGGAATGAACGGCACAACATTTTTTAGAAAACTAGTATGGAAGAAAATGCTCCATTTAAAATAATTTTTTTATTTGGAAAAAAGGAAGACCTAAAAACCTCAACAAATTTACCATGTTGCCACTGTATAAAACTTCAAGACCTATAATAAAAGAGAAATACAACGATACAATGAGTTTACTGCCTTACATTCCACCTATTTACCATGAATACTTCACTATGCTAACTGGAAAGGAGAACTAAGTTTAAAATATAAATTTTTAAATTTTTTATTACCTTAACGAAGTAATTTACATTTTACACTTGTTTATTTATATCGCCTTTTTAATATAACTGAAATTAATTCTTAATAAACTGGCTTACTCGTGTATTTAAATTTCTTAATTTTAATTATTATTTTTGACATAAAAAATCCATTTGAGAAAAGCTAATGTCTATAAAAATATGGACTTTTTACCCTTGTTTTTATTTCCTATAATATGTTATTTTTGAAAGTGGTATAAGTCCATTTAGAGCTAAAAATATCGTTTATTTTTTTTAAATAATTTTAATAATTATCATTTCATAATAAAATTTAAAAGGTGTATAGTGTTAAAAACGCCACTCGAATACATTAACGTTTGCCAATGTCTTCAAATTAACTCAAAAGCAAACCCTTAAATATCTCGATACATGAAAAAATGGACTTATACCACTTTCAAAAATAACAGCTCATATATATTTGTTCCAGATATTTTTCTCTAATTAAAATCTCTACATCTTGACCTTTTTAGTGCCGACCGAAAAAACTGATTGAATTAATGACAAATATAGTTGCGAATAAAAACAATTGTCATTTGGCAATAATTTTATATAGAACATGCAATAGAGAAGATAAACTGTTTATTACATTAGAAACTGAATATTAACCCTTCGTTGCCCAGTGATAGCACTATTGCTAAGTACGATATATCGTCGTCCGGCACTAAAAGGGTCAAACTAACGATATAATAGCCTAAACATAAAACTATAAAATAAATAATCTCCATAAATATAATAAATTTAAATACTCTAACTCGCACTGCTCTCCACTCAACTCTGTCTCCATCTCCACCGTGTCTCTCAACTCCAAGTCTCAATTAGCTCTCCCAAAAATTCACACTTGCATCAACCTTCGATACTCTTTTTCGCAGCATGCATTCTTCGTCTTCCTCACAGCATACATTCTCTATTGCACTCACTCATTTTCTCCTTATCCACAGACTGAACATTCACGCCAGCTCTGGAATTCGCCTTCCAAATCACGTATTCTCAACATCTACACTCGCTTATCCAAAATCTATCCACACTCTCTAGTTATAAGCTATTTCCTATCTTTAAAAAAAGTACGATACTACACTATCATACCAATTCTGAAAAGTATATGTAAAAAATGAAAAAATATTCAAAGTATTACAAAAAGAGTCGTCATTCAGATTTTGTAAAAGTTTTATTGTAAGTAAATAAAGAGTAGTTCCAAGTAGTTTAAAAAATCCTGAAACTTCTCAATCTTTAGATTTAATGAATATAATTGAAATAATAAACGAACTATATATTTAAGCATTAATATCTTTGCTTAAGTTACGCTGTATAACAGTTGAAGATGAAAGGCTTGTCACCTGAACGATGTTTTATAAGATTGCAATAAAGATATCTTAGTTTTGAAAGAAAAAATAATATATATGATCATATCAGTCAGTAGCATTAAATATATAATTTTTCATTTGAAACACTAATCATCTTAATTGCGGAAGAACTACAAATTCATTAATTAAAATCGAGATATATACACATATGTTAATATACGTGATGTAAGTTTTACAGTTGTATTTCTTTAAGAGTTTGCAAAGAATTAGATATGTATTATTAGATGTATTTAAATTTATGCGAGAAATTATATACAATGTATTGAGCTTCAAAATTCGCTCTAATAGATCGTACAATGCGTTCTCTACATAGAAATGAACTGATTATGTTACCCCAGTTTCTTGTTTCCATATTCATCACACTGTAATATTGCATGCCTCATACGATATTCACGTAATTTTAAACGCAACGGCGCGCCATAAATAACGCGTTGTTACATATGCTAGCATGGCTTTAAAGATTATGGTACCCTTAAACAAATGATTCGTTTAACAACTAGCTAACCGACTCTATTAACTGATCAAAAATCTGCTCATGTTGGTCAGAGATATATAAGTAGCCTAGCTAAAACTTTTTAATAAATTCAATTACTTAAACTCTTATAACTTTACTCGGTGTTTATATATAATACCATTTCATGCAGTTAGGGAAACATTATAAAGAATTTTAACCTGTAAAGGATAGAGATTTATTATATAATATGTTATGAAACACATTAATAAAAAGGATTATTGAACTGATTTTTCTTTTAATTTTATTATTATATTTTATTAAGTCATAGTCCGAGGTTAGCAGATAATTGGATAACACATAATAAAATGTGACACAGTGCCTAAAACGTCCCAACTTCTTCAACTAAACACTGACTCGCAGAAATTAAATTTTTTCTAAAATATTTTCGCGAAAGGAAGCTTCATAGTCATAATTATCAGGTATACGTTTTACAAAGCTTTTATTTATAAACCAAAATAAATTAGTTACATGCTAAAATCAGCTTTTGTTATTGGTGTAACAAAAGAGCTGCCATTTATGTTTTTGAAACATGCGGTCGTATGGAAGTAATAAAAGTTTTGAATTACTTAATATTGTTAAGATATATTTAATATAATTAATTAAAAATATTGTACAAACTAAATTAGTCTGGGTTAGGTCTGGGTTAGGTCACATATCTTTGCATTTTTCCTTTTCGTCGAAAATTAAAATTACGGAACTTGCCGATTCCTTCTTTCATGATGATAATATTGTGGAAGTTAAAACTATTATAATCATGCAAATCAGCATCGATATTTAGTACCCTAATTACATCTGTGTTGCATTACAGTACGTATAATTTCCTTTGGCTTTCCCTGCACGTTAATTGTGTACGTAAGTGCATCTAGCAGTTCGCGCTCATGTAATGTCTAAGATATAATATACTACTTTTGTTGAATTACGTCGATAAAAGTTTGTTTCCCTGTCATGAATGTTTTCGTAAAACAATGTACAAAAGCAAACTTTACAGTGTTTCTCATATTCCAGAACTTGTTATATAATTAAAAATGGTACTATTACCATCCGTTCATTAACACTAGATTTACGGCAACCGTCAAATTGACGGATTCCTACTTTTTTAAAAGTATTTTTTAAATTTACAGAGAAGCAGTACAGTAAAAATGTCACGTGTATCTTAGAATATACAATTTACTTTATTGCCTGTATTTTTCATGGCTTGATCCAACTTTTTTTAAAATACTTATTTAATAAATTTAAATGTACCAGATTTAACGGTCGTAGATCTAGTGTTAATGAAATTTGAAGTCTTGAAAAATGTCAAGCAATAATATTCGAAGTATGTATTATAATTGTCATTATTTTCTGCAACTTTTAACTCTTATGATTTATATATTACTTCCATTAATATTTCCTGTAACATCGATTGCAGTCGTAATGAGCCGTGTATTTCATTACGTTATTTTCAACATTTTCAGCTACTGTTGTTCCTTAATTTCATTATATTTTTGTTTGTAAAACTTTACTACTCACTTTACTGATTCGAAAGGGTATAGCAGGATAAGGAGGTCAAAAGTGCCCTTGAACCGATTTCAATGGGGGTGGTCTCATTCGATAGACAATGCTCGGCGATCATTGTCATCATCTCATACATGTATGGTGCCGTGTGGAATATGTCAGAATTTTTTAGAATTTTTTGCACCTCAATAAATAGGCAAAATGGGGCAAAAACCCGTTTTTTGAATTTTCCCCATAACTACCCTTCCGGTCAAGATATAGGGTTAACAATTTGTACACAATGATCGCCGAGCATTATCTATCGAATGAGACCACCCCCATTGAAATCGGTTCAAGGGCACTGTTGACCACCTTATTCTGCTATACCCTTTCGTTCTAAAACAGTGTATAAGAACAGATTTCCTGTCAAACCGAAAGGTTACAGTAAGTAAAAAACTCATCAACAATCAGTCGAGTCATACAATTTGAACCAAATTGGAAAAGATGTACATTTCATATTTGAATCGGAGCCAAATAAATCGGCAACGGCTGAACCGTTTTCTGCACCGCGATGTCAAGTAAATTATTTTTATCCTCATTTCCTGTCGCTATTTATGTCACGTTCCTATTTTGTTAGAAAAATGAATTTTAACAAAGACAATGGAGAATACATGTACCGCTTTATCTTTTTCCGCCTGAAATTTAATGCTACCGTTGGACATCCACGGTTTCTCTATTGCTGAATGCGCTATTTCGGTTTATGATTACGCGCATGTTGCAATTTCCACCTATGTAGCCTTCTTGTACGCGAATTTCAATGTGCGTGTCGTAAAAAAGCTCTTATTTGATTCTATATACATGCCGTTCCGCGAGTCATTATCGAAACTGATTTCAATCTTCGAGTCATAAATCGATTATTTATGTATACAAATGTGGAAGCTCAGCGTTTGTTGGTGAAATGCTTTACAATGCTTTTTTTACGAATTTTATCACAAGCTAACAGCTTTAATAAATTGCAGTAGATACGTTGGTGTACGTAAACGATGATTTTGCACTAATATTGTGTTATATGCTGGTATCTGTGTTTGAAATATTTCAAACTTGTATTCTGGAATGAAGTTGAAATATTTTAATCTGCTGTCCTTGTTAATGAATATTGTCGTTGGATATAAATTCAGATATTATATCTAAAATAAATATTACACTTCAAGTAATGTTTCAGAAATAATGCATACTTCTTGTAAAGAAATATATTTGGGAATTATTACCTCTATCATTAACTCTCATACTCTTCTCAAAAATAGTTACGTAAAATATCTTCAGGTGATACTTCACGCACATTCCCTCTGCACTGTAATTAATGTTATTTGCAATCTATGATACTACATTTCATTGAAATTATATCAAGTTACAACATATAAAAAGGAAATCGATCATTACGTAGTATCTGAAAACGGTGACTGTTTGAAATTTCATCCGTAGGAACGCACGAGCGTCATTGTGTTAACATAACTAAAATATTGTGTAAATGGATATTTTAATGACAACAAAACGCTGTAGGACATGGATACTAAATGTTTGGTGCTTTTTATACACAACATATCATAACTAGACTGCGGACGTTTATGCAAATTTCGAGTTTCAAAAATGCAGGTGAGACAGGAAAACCTATCTAGGGATTTATTGCACTTAATAAATATTACAACAAATACCATACTTTGGATATTTTAGATATATTTTTATATTATGTTCTTTTTGTATATTTTAGCCGTATTTAATTTGTCATAAATGCATAAAAATCCGCAGTCTAATCATAACAATCATTACTCCAGAAAAGTGTCAAATAAATTGTGTTCTGCTTTATATTTAATATTCTTGGAAAGCTAAGACGACTTTCATAAACTATATATTCCTGCGATAAATATGTTCATCGTATTCTGCACATAAAAATATTCCTCTGCAGACTCGTCTTCATAAAATTATTTTTCATATTTATGAAACTTATCATAAAAACGGAGAAACTAAAGTTCAAATCCAATAACTTATCAATGCTATAGATTTAATTTGCCATGGAGCGATGATACTGAATTGATAAAAAAATATTAAAAAACAGGCAAAAAGTCTATCTGAACATGACAAGTGCCGCTTACATTTGAATATCATGGCAACTTTTTACAGCCATTGTTGTTCCCTTAGTAAAAATTCGCGTAGTAGGAATTCAAAAAATGGGGCGAAAGTCTGAAATTAGCAAGGAGTGTCGCATAATATACACAATCGTAAAGAATACAGTGCAGTTTCTCTTCTCACGTTTTATTTTGGGATCAGATGGTAACCCTTCTATTAAGAATTTAGGAAGAAAAGTTCGTGAAAAAATAGTCATCAGGGAGAGGATGGAGGACAGTGGTTGCAATCCAACCCATTGTACCTCCGGTGTTAAGATACTCCGCCGAGGTGTGCTACAGTGATGGGTGACCGCGCACTCCTCTCTTTTTATGATTATATTATGAAAAATGTCATATTTCACATATATATATATATCTTATATTTTTGAAAATGCTATATTTCATATTTATGAAAAAAACAGCAAATATTTAATTGTAATAAATAAATGTTTTTAAAAAAATGGCTATCAAGCGATAGAACAAATTATCAGCTAATCAATTTGTGTATTATAAAACGTACATGGAATACGCACCTTATTACTTTTCCACTTTGAAAAATATTTATGAGGAAAGAGGAATCCGTCAATTTTGGCCGTTTCCCTAGATATAGTTTCAAATTAATCTTATATTTTCAACTTCAAGTGCAGTAGTAAATCATTAAAGCCATCATGTAATTCTTCGTCGTAAGGGTAGTTTTGAACCTCTCAGTACGGCAACATCTTCTTCGATAGCTTGCTATAAAAATAGAAAGAACAGAACAGAAACCAATTAAAACAATTAGACCAATTAAATGAACCTCGACTGGTCCTAATAAACCGTCGAAGATAGTTTTTTCTAGCATTTATCGGTATCCCCTCAGAGTATATATAACTGATATTTCAACTTGAAGAAAAATCAGAAATCAATGCCGCTTCAAAATCCCGACATTCCGAGACTTTTTAAATATCTTGAGAAAAGTGGCTATCTTAAAATTCTCACGGATAACTTTATGCAGAAAACACGGTCCTAGATCTACAGGTACGATAATTACAAATTTGCAGGCGGCAAGACATATATAATTTCCATTAAGTACTAATTTTGAATTACTACTGTAAAAACAACGAATTAATTTATAATTTCTTGAAATGAGTTCAAATAGTTATTCCTCCTATTTTTAATTTTAAGATATGACGTTTTCGAGCATTATGAAGAAATCCTAACTGAACGTTATTCAAGAATATTATAATATAGATATACTGCCATATAATGTAGAATGTTGCTACTATTCTGCTATATACAATATCGGCTTAAGCATTTATTGAATTTGTGAAGAATTTCTTTTCCCTTTCCACGAAAGGGACTCAAACCCACTACGAAAATAGTAAGTTTCATGTCAACAAAGGTGTCCATCATGGAAAAAAAAAATAAAATAGGAATGGTCTAAATCTAAAAGGTTAGAAAAATACAGATTCAGACAAATATGAAGTACAGTATTGTGAAAATTAGAAATTTATTAACTAAATTACAGTATCCTATAAATCCTAAATTCGTGGCGTATTCAAATGTACAAGAGACTAATTCGTTTTGTGAAGGATTTTGAGTTTTATACGAATTCTTCCGAGTTAAGTTATAATATTCACAAGTTCGTAAGAGAACGTATGAGAATGATTTAAGCACAGGCCTTCTATTTTCGAAACTCAAACCACTCTCTCGCTGTAGACATTATGTGTCCACTGAAAGTTGTTAAATGAAAAAAAAAGGAATCAAACATCCAAAGTTGCAAATGATAGAATATAATATAAAAATAGAACAATATTTTTTTATTTTAA
Organism: Cerceris rybyensis; assembly: GCA_910591515.1. Taxonomy (NCBI): domain Eukaryota; kingdom Metazoa; phylum Arthropoda; class Insecta; order Hymenoptera; family Crabronidae; genus Cerceris; species Cerceris rybyensis. Next base: position 24,182,232 of record OU342790.1, read on the forward strand.
AGCATAGTTTTTGAGAAAATCGAGTTTAAAAAACGATGCGTACATAGGCTGTTGTAGCTAAAAGGTACGGTACCGAACCCATAGACACTCATTTTTACGAGACAATCGTGAGATATAGATCTTGAAAAAATATTAGAAGGTTGTTTTTATATTAGCAAAGATTTATTTTCCGAAATAGCTCACGGTCAGTAACTAGAGAACGTAAAAAAAATGTTTTGTTTTGAAGTAGAACATTCTTTAACAGCGAATTTGCCGGCATAATAAAAATAGAACTTTACTCAAGTAATGCTTTCGAAATTTGAATTTTCATACTCAATTTTCTTAGAAGCTAAACTTCAAAATTAAAAAATTTTATCCTATATATATATAGGGTGTGGTAGAATAGCGTGTAAGCGGAAATGAGGTGATTTCTTATGAAAAAATAAGAACAAAACATATATACATATACATATATATATATATATATATATATATATATATATATATATATATATATATATATATGTATATATAATACTCTACAGGTACATACATGATTCAATGACACCAAGATAGACGAATCGTAGAAAAGCAACATAACCGACCGACTACCGTAGCGTTAATATCATCGGAAACGATCTACGATGGCACTATTGGCGAACTTGGACTACTACTTCTTAACTCCCGGGAAGAAAAGGGAACCAGCAAAAGCGTGCCACGGTTTTCCTCCCGATAGCCCCATCGTCCTCGGCGAATCGTGTTTACAAGAAAAAACTTGAAATCGATGCGAGAGAGATCAGCTAAGAAAGGGGAGGGCGTCAAAGACTAGCGACGGACGATCAAGGAGAACCGAATCGTGTACGACGGTAGGGTGAGAAAAGTATTCGGGATTTAAAGGAACTCTCAGCACCCAGTAACTTCTTTCTCGAATGCAATGCGAAAAGAATGACCGGCCTCCTTCCATCCCCACCGAGTTGAAGATGGAAAGACGGAGGTGAGAGAGGAATCGAGAAGGGGTTGTTGAAACGGTCTGATTCGGGGAACGATTCCAAAGCCACCTGCTCCCAGAGTTTCCAACTATCCGTTAAGGTTTGGACGGTCGGGGTCAGGAAACCACCAGCCAATTTCTTTGAGTGCCCGAAGCCGGGCAGTCATCGTCCCCGATGTCCATTGTGCTCCTATTGTGATCGGATATCAGCGTTATTTTTGTCTGAATTGCAGAACACTGAATCGACTTTTTTGCCATCTCGCGTATGCCTTTTTCGTCTTTGACAACGCGGACCGAGAGTAGCGAAGGAAATAATTGTAACGGTACATATAACGTTCATAATTGTGGTTGTACTTCTGTTGAGATATATTGGGTTGTTCGGAGAGCAATTTCGTTGTTATCGGTGAAAATGAAAGACGATTTTCTTGTAGTGCATAAATATTTTATTGAATCAAATATTCTCCATTTTGTTCTAATACCTTTTGTCATATTTCTGGCAGTAACATGATTCCATGCTCATAAAAGTTTTCATCTTTGCTGGCAAAAAGCTCATCTATGCCATTTTCGACGTCTTCATTCAAAGTAAAGATTTTGCCGTTTAAACATTTTTGCAGAGACCGAAACAAGTGGTAATCTGAAAGTGCCAGATCTGAATAATATGAGGAGTGTGGTAGTGAATCCCATCAAAGCTGTAAAAGATTTGGAGTGTTACCAAACTTGTATGGGATCTCGCGTTATCTTAGTGGAACACTTTTCTATTGATCAATTCTAGCCTTTTCTATGTAAGTGAATCATTCAATTTGTTCAGTTGATGGCAGTACACTTCAAAATTGATAGTGGTATTGTTCGGTAGAATCTCAGAAAGACGATTCCATTAAAATCCTACTAAACACACAGCATCATCTTTTTTGATGCATTTCAGCTCTTGAAGTACGTTGAGCTGGTTCATCGTTTTTACTCCATGATTTCTTGCGTCTAATATTGTTGTAAACAATCCATTTCTAGTATAACGCGACAACCTCAAGAAGTGTCCTCGGAGGTAGGCCTGTTTCGGCAGGATCTGATTCGCCAGGCGTCATAAAGATATTTCAATGTTACGATTTTGTCAAGTGCCTCCTTCAGGAGGCTGAGCAGGGTGGGTTAAATAAAAAAAACGGTGCAAATAGGTGGTATTTAGCGAGAAGCTCCGCCGCTCAGGAGACTTCTTGAGGTTGTCGAACGATACCTAGTGATGATTCGCCTAAAAAATGGATCATTTTCTTGACGTTTGAGAAGCAAGTCACAGATGTCTATGCGACGGAGCAAATTTGTTTCGCTAAGAATATGGGGAATCCATCTGTCCCGTTTTGAAACTAATCCAAGGTGTTTGATGTGATCATAAATGGTCGAATTCGATAATCTTTCAACGATCTCACAAGTTGTTACTTGGCGGTTTGTATCAATCAATGTCTTTATTTTGTCTTCATCTGCTCCAACTAGCCTTCAGGATCGTGGTGCATCTTCGACATCAAAATTGCCAGAACAAAATTTTGCAAACCAGTTTTGGCACTGGCGTTCTATTAATGTGTCTTCTCCATACACAGAATAATTTTTTTCTTGCTTGAACAGCCTTTTTACCTTTTCGATACTAAAAAAGTAAAATGTGCTGAAAATTATGCTTTCGACTTTCCATCTTTAATAGGGCATCAAACAAAAACTATTGTATAGAATCAAACAAATTTTTTCACAAACAAGCGTTACTATATCAACTGTCGAAATATAGAATGACAATGCGAATTAAGTGTGCAGCAGGATGTGAAAAACTATAAGTATGTCCACCGTTGGAATAAAACGAAATTACTTTCCGAACAACCTAATAATTGAATATAATCACTTAATACCACTTTGGCTTGCTGTAAAAAGTTTTTTTTTAAAGATTTCTCTTTGGTGTTGGATCTATATTATAACAATTGTATTTATGAAAACTGTAACATTAATTTCAAATTTTGATTAAATATTTATTACACGTGTAATAGAAAATTCGTAAGTGTTCGGAATAAGATATGTGTGGACAAGTAAGTTAACTGACACCTGTACTTCTAAAGTCTGTCATTAAATTGGAAAACGAAAACAGTGATACGCATCACATATCGTGATAGGGAGTTATAGCGAGTCGCACGAAAAAAATGTATTGCCTGAAAAAGTAAAAAAATTGCCTTACAATTTATTAATTATGTCATAACAACGTTTTATCACTTATCATAACATGAAATCTATGCAAAAAGGATATTTGAAGTATTGTCCAAATTATAAGCTCGTAGAACTGTTAAAAACGTCTAAATTTTTTAAGGTAAATTATTTCAAGTGATGAAAATTGATGTAAATTCGCCATTTTAAATATCCGTATTCACCATACAACTTATTAAATCCCTTAAGTGCACAGTAAAACGTTGAAAAGATGCCGGTAATTCGATCAAAGGAAGACGCCTGTGTTTAAATTAACGGATTGCGAGAACATAAGCAGTGTGTGTATCTCTTTTCATCCAGTTTCGGTAGCTTCTCAGCATCACGTTAGCTGTGTACTTAGAGAAAATTCTCAGCGAAAAAGGGAAAAAGAAAAGTGGAAAGTAGTGTAGCAATAGTACGCATGGATTTTAAGAGGGAAGAACCGTGCAACTCGTGAAGACACACAAAGCAAGCAAAGCGGACGTATACAAAATTGGCTCAGGTAGAAAGTTTAAGAAGCACAAGAAAATTTTCTAAAGCGCTAAGAAGCTCGAGTGGTAAGGGGAAGCGGAAAGGCTTTAAGAGATGAGTTGAGAGACCTGAGATGAGAGACACAACTTACGTTAGACGCGGAAACATAAGAATGCCTCGAGAAGCGACGGAAATATTATTCGCGAAAGTTTGGTAATGCGAATGAATGGAATAGTGAAGATTGAGGTAGACCGTAAGGAATCAGACGACGATGATAACTTGAAAATTAGCGAGGAATCCGGATGACTCATCCTGCGGGTGGTAGCGTGCTATGCAAAACGCATTATTGAAACAGACTGTATAAACTTCGAATAAACTGAAAATAATACAGAGAACTTTAAAAGTTTGATGTCGGAACGTTTTCTTGATCACTTTGTTTCAAATTACTAAATATTAACAATAACACCTAAAATATAACGTTAAAATATATTGTATTCTGTCAGATTTGTTATTTATTATAAACGGTACTTTTTTCTTCCTTTTTTGATAGAGTTTAATTAATGAACATATTTATGAAAGGCGATGTACATTATCCACAGTTATTTTCGTAGAAAAGAAGGTATTAGTAGAACAATTTGCCTTCAGCTACCATTAACACCAGCTTTCCAAACAACGTTTCTCTGTTGCCGCGATAACTAGAGATTCGAAGGTAATTTATTTTCAGGATTTTTTCTATTTTGACTGCTATTCTTTTACTTGTGCCAACCTCCTTTTCGTTCAGCAATCCCGTTTGTTTTTTTTTCTTTTCTCTCTTTCTTCGGCACACTTTGTCTGTTCTCCAATCTCATTATATTTCTTCTTTAATTATTTCTTTCCTTTAAACGCTATTAGCAACCTTACGTTCGACTAGACTGTCACACAATTTCTTTCTTCCGTTCATTCTATCGTTAACTATGCTTTCCAATAATAATTTAGCCGTCAATGTAAGTGTACCGATTTTACATTACCTATTTACCCACTGACTATTTTTTACTGTAGAAAAATCTTTTTTAATGAAGAAAAGTATCAGCAGCTGTGTGAAAGTTTTCTTTTGGCTCGCTAGCAATATCGCAATTAATTATAAATGGCTTGTGGCGAGGTAACTATTTATATTTATATGGTATAATTTCAAAGGACTTGCAACGAAGTAAGCATTTTCAAAAACGCAGGTCGTTTATGATGATCTCTATGTTTCAATATCAAATAACTTACTTTTTAAATAATTTTTACTCGCTCACTTGATTATTTTTGCAGCGAAGTTTAATAACAGTTATAAGCGTTTTTAAGGAATTCTTACGTATATTAACTTTTTGAGATATCTTAAAATTAACTTTACACTCAGTAATTCCCATTAAGTATAAAAAAAAAAATTACTATTCCAGATTACCAATATTTTGAAAGACATAAAAAACAAACTTGCTCATTTTTTAAATCGTAGATACAAAAATCTATAACAGCGATAAATACGAAGTAAGTAATATACAATATTACTTCATATAACATTTGAAATTAATAATATCAATAGAACGTTTCAAATATTGTCTCATTAGTAATAAACTGCAAAATGTATGTTCAATTTTAATCCAGAATACCATGTTACGATCAACTCCTCTATTTGGCAACTCCCCCTGTATCGAAAAGGCACAGACTAAACTACCACGGAATCTAATTCAATGAAGAAGGCATGCCAATAGAGTGAGTAACGTACCATAAAAAACGAACTTCGTTTCCCAGTTCGTCCGGGGTCTCACATCTCGAAGGGTGATTCCTGCGAATCGAAAGTTTCAAGAAGAGCAGAGAAGTCCGAAAATGTCCAGCGGAGAGTAGTTTGGCAGAAATTACCAATCGATCTACGCCGAGAACTCCCACAGGTATGGGGTACTTCAGAAACCCTGGAACTCTTTCTTCCTTTTTCTTCGTAGACGGGTGGTGGGTAGCATTAGCGTTAAGAGCAATAGAACAACGTGGCTACAGAGCGTGGCTTAAAGCAGCCACCCCCGTTGGGTCCTGCCACGGCAGTAGCAACGGTAGGAGCGACAAAAGCGGGGAGAGTTGATTAATGGAAGGAGTAAAGTCGTCACCGAACAGCCCTGCCACCGAGGCAGGCGATCTTTCTCTCCCCCACCTCCAGTTCTTCTTTCTTCGTTTTCTACTTCGTCTCCTCTAACCCTTCCGTCTTTGTTTTTTTTTCTTTCGTTTTAGTCCTTCTTGTTGTTCCTTTCGTTCGCACCCCATTTCTTCGCAACCCCTTATCCGTGCCCCCCCACTACGGAGGATCGACGTGGAATCACGGCGGTCTGACTTTTATTGTCAGCGATAATCTTTCGGTAGAAAAAGCGAGCGGCACCCTTCATGGAATACCGTGGCTCACCTCTACCTACTCGCTTTTTGGCCGATCGTGGAAGGAAACGATCTAGCGAGATCGCCACCCTAGCTACTCTAAGCACTAAAAGCTCCCTCGCGTCAAGAGCAGATCGGAGAAGGGAAAGAAAGAACAAGAACGAGAGAAATCGGCGCGAATCAACGACATCGCGTAAAAGTTTGTTCCTTATCTGGACGAGAATATCGCAAGAACGAAAAGAAGGGACCGGAACGAGGATGAGGAGGTTGGCAAGGTTCCTCCACCTCCTCGTTCTCTATCGTCGGGCATTCCTTGAGGAAAACGCGAAAACCCCCAGGTACCGATCGAACTGAATCTCCAACACCGCCGTACTTTGTACACCTTGACGATCCTTCGGATGTATACGGCCGGATTTCGGAAAAAGTTTCCGATGCGATTTCAGCGGCACTTCGTTTCAGTTTCCTCCCCAGCTAAAGACGCACCCAAGAGAGAGAGAGAGAGAGAGATGAAGAGAGAGAGAGGCAGAGAAAGAAAGGAAAATGGCTAGAAGGAGAGAGAGAGGGTGAGAGGGAGAGAGAGGATCATTGCGTGACCGAGGTTTACTATCAGCACCGTCACAGCTAACATCGCCGACACTAGCACCGTCGACCATCTTACAGAAACAGACACGCGCGGCCCAATCAATTCAACGTCAAACTTACCCTTCAGGAAACAGTTCGCCCTCGTTCCATCCCCGTTACCGAGTCACGCTATGACGAGCGGATTTCCCACTAAATTTATTTTCGATGTTTCGTCAACTTAAAAAAACAAACTCCGTAGTTTTGCTGACAACAACGACGACTCGGAGGAAATATCGGTGTCCGTTGACTTCGATTGGTATTCTTTATCCTGCACTTCTAGAGTGAAAGGAAAATATTGAATTTTATTAATGGAAACCATCAAGCTCGTATTGTTCCAAGCAATTTTCAACATTTTTCTGCGCTCGTAAAATACATTTTTTACAAATTCATGATTCAGTATACAGAGTGTAGGATAGATGTACCGTTGAAGCAAGCAATGGTGCGAGGAAATGCTTGATAATGCAGTGGCATTTTCTACGATGTGTTCCGTGATATTTTCGCGAAAAGGGTAAGAGAAATAAAGCGGGTTTTACTATTGTGTGTTAAATGCAAAAGAAATATAGCAATTCTCATAAACTATTTAATACTGCTTAATTGGCCTACGTTATATTATATTTTTTTTCATTATGTGAGGCAATGATTATGAAAGTAAAATGCACCAAGAAATTTAAGATTTCAATTTATTATTTTGTTTGTGTTATTCAGTTTGATCATTTAATGGAATTAGTAACTGTATCAATATCATATGTTTACTCATACCCAAAAGTAAGAATTTGGATAGCTAGAAATAATCAGATTGGTTATGTATAGTTTTCTCAACATTTTGTACTTTTTTAATGCAAGTTTCTAAATAACTTTAACTTTCAAATTAAAGTATTCTTCGTAGGAAGGGTTCTAATTTTTGTTTGTGGTACAAGAGTTAATTTATTGTCATTAAGAATTATCAATGTGAATTGCAAAATTTTCTTTATTATTTATTATCAAAAAGTTTTTTACCCAGCTGCGACATTTTCTAGTATCTCTCAAGTTTCAATTTACACACATTCTTTAGATAAAACTATTTCACCCTAATAAAGTTAAAAGATCAACTGAATACCGTTATATGAAAATCAAAAAATTTCGCAGAATAATAAACCTCGTACAAATTGTCATTGCTTGAAACTTTTCGCGTAAAAATGTCAGAGGTCAAGCGCAGGTAACTCGTAGCTTTCAATTGCGACTGAATTGCGAGATAAATCAATAGAACGTAATATTTGTGCTACATCGTATATCATTCTATCTCTTTCATTCCAAATGTTAGAATACCGTAAATATCGAGATTTACAATCAGGATAATATAATGATTGCAAAGTGTTTTCATACGTTTAAAATATCGAAATCCTCTTATTATCCGCCGCGCACCAGGGACGTCCTGTTTTCCAAAAGGACCGGAATGATTGAAAGAGATTTTTTTAACGATACTCCATTGACGAGAGGTTACTCGAAAGAGTCGTCTCATTAATTCAGCACGTACTTGGACGCCAGAACGTTCATCAGAGAATGGGGATGTCAGAAACGGATAAGAGAAGGGAAGGAAAGGAAAGGAGGGTAAGTAATCGAGTGGCTCGCTATGATTTTAATGAGTTCCTCGATGACACGAAGACAACTCTACGACAGGCTGACTATCGTCGACAACGACGACGAACGACGTCAGTGACGGGTAGGGCGTTCTTGTCGAGAACAGTCCGCTTTGACTTAAAAGTGCGACCGGGCATCGAACGGAAAAACCCCTGGGATAATACTTTAGCAGAAGTTCCTTGCCCCTTTACCCTCTTACCGCCCTGTCTTCGCTCCTCGACAGCTCCCCGGCTCTACGATTTTTCCGTCCGGTCATGAATAGCAACGAGTGGAAAAACAGGAAAGTTCCGGCCGCGGCGACCAAGTTTCCCACCCAAGTTTCTTCTCGGCAGTTGGAACTACTTTCCCGGTACTGGCTCGTGTTCTCTTTCACGCAAAATGCAATGCCGGTCGGCTGGCAAAAACCGCTTGCTTATAATTAATTGTGCTGATAATCAGCGTGTATTACGATGAGGGAAGTTAAAAGGATGAAACAAAAGGGGTAGTATCATGTCGAAGAGTTACGTTGAGCTTTAGCGATCCAACGGGAACATTTTTTCGGCTATTAATGGGTTACCGATAATGTTAATAATACTGTTTTTTAATGATACTAATTTCTAACAATGGATTTTATGTTCAGACTGTTATTAAGTTCAGTTATTGTAACGGATTATAAAAATTTAGTTTCTTATTATTAATACTTTTGTTGAAACTCCTGTTAATTTTTTTTATTATGTATACATTAATGTGGGACATTAATTAATATAGGAAGTAACCAAACTTGAATCTAGTTTATGCTCTGCTACGTTTTTACATAGAGCATTTGTGAATGACTTTTTCAATGTATTTATTTCATTGAATAAAAATAGCTTCCATGATTAACTATATCTTCTTCACAGCATCGAAAAATAGATATTTATAATGAACAGATATTTCAATTTGCCCACAATGACCAAACGGTGGCAACCGAAGTATTAGCATTATATTAATACAATTTCGTGAATATTCTTTAAGTTTTAACCCTTTCGCACTGGACCGGACATGTGCTGTCCCAGGCTGAAAAATTTTTGATATTACGGCTGGGACAACATATGTCCCAATTACTGAAAAACATCTAGGGCAGAAAATAACGCCAAGTTGGGCCTCCGAACTAATTCTCAATCGTTCTGACAAGGGAACATCCCGAGGCGCCGCACACCGATTTTGATGAAATTTTAGTATGATGTAGTACTCGTTAGAATATTCGACACGTATTTTTTTTATCGCCAATCGTCGACGTTAAAGGGGTGAAAACCACCCCCAAAGTTAGGGCCCTAAAATATATTTCGTCGGTTATCTCGGAAACTATGAGAGATAGAGCATTTGCGTAAATTGACGAAATTTTCGGAAATTAATAATCAATAGAATGGTAAAAATTGCTTTGCAAAATCTCAATTTGTTTAAACAATATATAAAAAATATGAATTTTTTTGTTAGTTTTTCCCCCTTAATGCCAATGAATTTTCTTGAGTTTTTGTTTATAGAAACTGTATGTCCTTTACAAAAATAGGGATAATGCGGAATTTTGATTTTTTCGCCAGAAAAAAAGTTATTGAACTTGAAATTGTACCGTTCGACGCGCGAAATAGAGTGTCTACAAGAGTCGTTCCTCGTCCTAAGCCATTTACACCGTAACCCGATTTGTTAAGTGGACTGGTCGAGATTTAATTAGTAACCTTCAACGAAAGATACAAATCGAGAACTTTTCAAAAACTAATTTTACCCTTCATAACGGTTCTTATTATTAGTCCGCGAGCAGATCGAGCTTGTCCGTTTCGTTCAGATTTGGGAATATCCAGCAATAAACCCCGTCATAAACCGCTCGTCGCAAGGGAGCCGAAAATTTCTCACTTTAACATTTTGACAACTGTTGACGCCTATTGGCGTCTGAAACATGTTGGCTTCCTGGTACTGTTAGCGCCAATAGGCGTCCGGATCAAATTTCAATTGTTTCACGAATGATTGCCGTTTTAAAATTTTATAATTGCTCTTATGTAAATCAAAAGCTGAAAGTCGTAACAACGAGCCTTTCCGTTTGTCGCAAAGGCATTTTCCGTCTCCATATGAAACTAATACAGCAATTCTGAAAAGTGCAAGGCGTAAATGTGTAGGGATTGCAAAAAATTACAAGAGAAAGGATACACATTACGAATGCAAAAATGTAATGTAGGATTATGTAGTCACCCATGTTTTGAAATGTATCAGACGTTATTATGTTATTAAATTTGATTATTAAATATTGTGAAAAAAGCTTAAAATTTATGTTCACTTTTTAGTACGTGCCCTTACAATTTAAAGCAGAATATTAATAAATAAATAATTTTGGTTTAATGTAATAGAATTCAGTATTTTGAATATTTTAATATACTTCGTCAGAAATGCATGCCTAACGAAAAACTTCGCTGTTCTCGGTGTACGTCGCAACTGAATGCCTACCGTACGATACGGCCGTGGCCGGCCGGTGCGTGTCAAAGTCTGCCGTAATAAAAGGTTTAAAATAAGCGAAGATTCTTTCATTTTCACCAGTAACGAATATAAATCAATAGTATTCGTTCTTTTAAGAGCTATCAACTACTCGTGAACAAGGAACGACCCATGTAGACACTCTATTTCGCGCGTCGACCGGTACAATTTCAAGCTTAATAGCTTTTTTCCTGGTAAAAAAAATCAAAATTCCGCTTTATCCCTATTTTTGTGAAGGACATATAATTTCTATAAACAAAAACTCAAGAAAATTCACTGGCATTAGGAGAACTAACAAAAAAATTCGAATTTTTCATATATTGTTTAAACAAATTGAGATTTTTCAAAGCAATTTTTACCATTCTATTGATTATTAATTGCCGAAAATTTCGTCAATTTATGCAAATACTCTATCTCTCATAGTTTCCGAGATAATCGACGAAATATACTTTAGGGCCCTAACTTTGGGGGTGGTTTTCACCACTTTAACGTCGATGATTGCCGATAAAAAAAAAATACGTGTCGAATATTCTAACGAGTACTACATCATACTAAAATTTCATCAAAATCGGTGTGTGGCACCTCGGGATGTTCCCTTGTGAGTCCATAATTTTCTCATCTCGATCATCCCCGATCTAATCAAACAAGAGACAACTGTTAAGGGTGCTCAGTTTTCGGCATAAAAATTATTTTATCTAATAATCGCTTGGAGGAGGAATAACTGATCCTGGTACTGGGGCGCACTCGGACTGGATTTTTCGCCGTATTGAAAGGGTTAAGAATGAATTAACTGAATAAATTGAAACAACATTTATACAACCAGCAATAAATCTGAATTCTGGGTTGTTTTTGTTTAAGAAATAATTCTTACCATAACAAACTCAAATAATGCACGTAGCTTGATTGTTAGATTCATTTCTAATTTTCCATGAAAGCCCGTGAATGTCTATGATTTTTGGACAGGTAAATAAGCTGTGCGATTCTTTTTTTATTTACTGTTCATTTAGGAAGTGTAGAAAGTATATTTAACATTTTTTGATTTAGCTGATAAATATGAATAAAATATTACATAACATTTTCATTGTGTATCTTGAAAATAAATTATAATCCCCTAAAATATGCAAATTAAACAGAGTGATGTTTTTACAAAAAATGAATGTTCTATTCGAATTAAATTTGACGAAAATGTGAAATACTTTATCCTATTCGCGCTCACAATAAACGAAAAATTGATTGCAAATACCATTTTCCCGTCGACCTGCCACCTCGAATAGCATTTTCCATTTAAACTATTTCAAAATGTACCCACCGCTGATTCCTTTTTTCATTTCATAGAAAATCATTTCGATTCGTCGACCGTAACAGCGCTGCATTTTAATACATAAAAGAAACCGATGCGATCCATCAATCGCGTGCATTTAATCGCGATATTTTTGTGTGGTGTTTGAATTATGCCGCAAGAGAAACGGAGACAAATTATATTGCACATTTGCGTACACGATGGCAGAGGAACGATCCATTTCGTCACGTTTCTGTATATAATCGACCGTGGGGGAGAGTGAAACGTTTTTATCGGGAAGAGATTCAACCGTACGAGATATAATCGGCTTGATCGTGTCGTCATTTAAAAACGCGCCATGGACGGCTCAGTCTCTCACGCGGAATGGTTTGCGGTGGTAGTGACGGTGAACTCGGTCGACGCTTTTGGCGCCAGCGGTTGACAAAACTATTCTGTCGCGGCTGCAGGCTCACCCTCTTTCTCCCTCCATCTATGGCGTGGTAGAGCCGACGGGGTTGACTTTTTAAAACGTGCCAGCAGACGAAATTCCCTGCAGTTTAAATAGTTCCATGTTACTATTCGGACTACTACCCAGTTACACACCGGCACACACCCATGGTACGTCGGGCGTATTCGTTCGATTTGCGTTCAGCGATTTAAATCAAGTTGATTTAAGCTTTCTCTCGACCGCGCGTATTCTGGTTGACCGTGCTTCCACTTTCGCGTATCGTGCCCTCTTTCCTCTAATTCTATCCCAGGGTACCACCCTCCCCTTCGCTATCGCCCGTTCGCCAATGTTCTTTCTCCCTTTCTCTGTGTTAACCCCTTCCCTTTCTTCCTCTCGGCTACCACTTACACTCTCGTACCACTCTACGCGCTCCTTCTTTTTTATCTTCCATTGTTTCCATTCGCACCGCAGTGCCAGAACCTCTTGATTTGGTACGATCGACGCCAAAAGCACGTAGAAATCGATCTACTAGCTGCACCTAGCACGACCGATACTTATTGTGCACCGACAGTCGATTGATTGGGATTACGAGTATTCCTGTAAAAGCCGGACAGGCGAATGTATATGCTAATCGATTTCAATGCATTGTCGGATAGGATCTTTTAGATGTTTCGAAAATGTATGTATGAGAGTGAAGGAGTTTGGTTTGACATGAAAATTAATTCTGCTTGGTGAGGAATACATTTGGATGGAATTGTCGAGCACCCAATTTGGTACAAAAGGGGCAGCTGCTTCTCGTTGGTTCTTGGTTGTATTACATATTTTATTTTGCATTTTTCTGTTCGCCTATCCGTAAGTGAATCCTTTTAAGTTCTCCGTTTTATCTAACTTAGTATTGTATTTCCAACATTGCATTTCCAATATTGTCTTCCTCGGGTGTTACTGGTACGAGTAGGTAGAATTGGTGTAAACAATAGAAAGGAGGGAAGAAAAAGAAGAAAGGTAAGGAAAGGAAAAATAGTAGGTTTAAGCAGTCTGGAAATTAATTTAAGTCTAATGAAATATTTTTGTTAAAAAAAAGTAACATCAAACATGAAGGGTGAAGTTTCTTGTATACTATCGTATGTTAAATTCACGTCATTTAAAGATAAGCAGGTAGTTTAGAAGATATAGTTGAAAACATTTTTTTTCAGAAAATACGAGAAATCACAGGTTTTGTCATAACAGATGATAATAATTACTAATTTTTGTTGTAATATATTGTTGATAATTATTATTAATTATAAATATTGCAATTTGATAACTAATGTCAATTGTTGTTATAATTCTTGTATTTGTTAAAGTACATGTTTTGCTGTATGATACAGTGACGTAGTTTATTAGTTTATGATTAATGTAATTGTTAAAAAAATTGGTTTTACATATAAAAAAGTCTGAAATCAATTAACTGCTTTGATACTGAAACTTAAACTACTTCTAGAGGTTAAGTTAATCGATTTGACTTTTGAATGGCGTACTTGTCATTTCGAGTTTATTGAACTGCAGCGAAAGTGTATCTCGCGATTTATTCAATTCATTTGCAATCGCTCTTGTTCTCTGTCTTGAATTTTCCTAAAATTAATTTGCATTATACTGACTGTTCTGACCTACCGATTAGCGTTTTATCTTCCATTCTTTTAAATCGGACGTTTATCAGTGTCAACCATATACGTCACACATCTTTTTTCTTAGTACTTCACCATTTTCTTTCCTGCCAAAATCAGAAAGCACTAGTTACTGCAAATAGGTTCTTCGACTCGTTTTTATTGTAATACTTCTACCTTAAATAATAATTATACAGAACTGACTGGTATTAAATAAGAAATATCGTTAAGTGGTCCCTGACTCGATATATTTATATCTTCCAATCGAAATAAACCATGATTTCAGATAATATTGGACAGAATAGTGACGTACCTTCGATCGAAACGAACCTATTATTTAATCAATACATAAGACAGTTCAAACAATTTTGCAGAAACTCAGCCATTCTATTACAAGAAAGCAAACACCATTCGTAACCTCTTACATACACACAAAAACGTATCTTAACAAAAACATTGGCGTTTCTTTCCAGTATAAATATTAATGAATTCATTACTACATAATCTTCTATTGATGAAAATATGACATAAATACAATATCTCGCTCCGAAGATGTTTTACTTCTCCAGTCAAAATGAATTTCTGGTTCCATCCATTCAAAGTACACAAGAATCCAAATGTCCTTAGACCAATTTCCAAAATTATACGCAATCAAGCGTAAACAGGATGAAATTAACTAATTAGCTATATACCACGCCGGGAACATCGTGATATGGTCACCTAACAGCCGATTCCACTTTGAAACATAACCGTCCATATCCCACATTAACAATCGTCCGTCATGCTGTCACTCAATCGACGTTGATTTCGCAAAACGCGTCAAAATTGAGCCCCGATTGCTCGCAATCGCCGCAGGGAGATATGCACTATTCGCAAGGCCAGCCCTAATTCAGAATACCGCAGATACCATGTACGGGCAGAGGTGTAGCGTGTCGGCTAATTGATGCCGGTTTATTAGCTGCCTCTTTTGGCCACGGAGGCGTGAACTGCCGGAATATTACTCGACGCCTGCCTACAGCCGGCGTAGTTCGATGCATAATTAATTTGAAATTGCATTGCACGAGAGAGACCGAGAGAACTTGCGCTCGCAGGTGAACAGGAACGAAGAAGAGATGGATGTTCGAGCGAGGGCCTCGAAGAGGGATGGCTGTAATGTCGTGGTAGTTGTACCGTTTCCTGACCTGACATGCAGTATTATTCCTCGAACGGTTTTAAGGTCGTGGGCCCTACCCAGTTTCCTGTGCTCCCTTCCTTCGGTATTCACCTTCACGGCTGCTTTGACTGATGCATTTCGCTCGAGTCCTCAACACTATTTGTATGCACCGCGCATGTGAGTCAGGCGCAAAGTTAAATTGCCGCTACATTGTGGTTCCAAGATGTTAGACCAGGTGATACCAACCGGCCATGGTGCAAGTCTTCTTGCATCCGGCACACGTTCGCAAGAGGTTAAGATGCCCTCGAATCGGTGCCTACTCACTTCGTCGTTTTTTGTGGTTATGGAGTTTGCGTGCTTATCGCTGAGCTTTTTTTCTCTTACACTTTCTATTTTCCAGTGGCTGTGGGAACAGAGCATTTTATAGGGTATCCGCAATCGTGTTTATTACTTTAGTAGGAATGTTTTTTTCATAGCATTAGAAAGTTTGTACATGAATAACTTGACGCATATGATACAATCTGGGAAATTGAAATTAATCCAGACTTTAAGGTTCATAAAATTAGTCGTATATAAATAATGCGGTTTATAATCAGTTATCTTAACATTTTTGTTATGAAAGATGACGATTACTATGTATGTGTTGTCATTGAACATAGATAAGAAGTAGTAGAGAATAACATGTAATAGCCTTTGAAAATTGTTGATGTAATAAGTTAAAACTTCAATGAGTTTTCAAGTGTTTACACATGATAACTAAAACAATTTCATAGTCATTATTCACATAGAGGGTGTTTTACCCTCGTGCAAACGGTTTAGTTTAATAAATAAGACTTGTAAGTGCAATAAAACACGTTTTACCGAAGAGCACATTCGTTACCCCAACGACAGCGCCAGGAGGAAATGTGTACATGACCAAGCTCTTGCCAGTAGAAGCTTGTCATCAAAACCTTTCCCTTACCCATAAGAAGCGCAAGGGACAAAAGTGCATATAGATGAATTGTCAATGTACATGTCCTTCGCGCTAATTGTAAGACTTCGCGAAGATGTTCAGATATTTCTGCCCTTCGTCGTGTACAAAACTTCTATCCATCATTGAGGTCTAGCGAATAAAAATGTAATTGAAAAAAGTGGTGACCACGGTCTATCGTAGAGATACGATAAGACAACTGAAAGATGGCTACGGAGCGGTGAAGGCTTCTGTTATCAATCATCTCGTATAGTTTAGAGATCGGGTTTAAAAATTTCCAAAAATGAAATAGCGGGTTCTGCCGCTTCCTAGCCATCTTTCAGTTTATAGCATGGGAAAAGCAAAGTATCGTTGAACTGTCAGAAAAATTGCTCGGCAACTGCAACAGCTTTTGAACAACTGCAGAGATGTATAAAATCAGTCCCTAAACCGCAGGGGGTCTTATTTTGCTTGGTTACACTGCCGAAAGTTACTGTATTTTTGAAACGCGAATTGTTATCTGGATTACTGCCTCATTAGTATTATTTGTTGTGGTATAAAGTTTATTTAATTTATCCGTCACTGTACATCCCACTCAGTCTGTATTCTTCAGCATTAAATTTTATTTTAGAGAAATGGGTTATTTTTCTATGTATATACTCAATTTATTTGTTACGGTCATGATTATAATGTGATTTATTGGGACAATTATTATATTATTGGTGCAAAGTACGTAAACTTTGCCATGAGAAATTCACTATAGATAATTATAGATCAGGATTAGAGATTGCAATATCGGACCAAAAGTTCAATACCGGTATACCGGTTTTAATAACGATAGTAGAAATTTTAGAAAAAGAAAGAAAACACAGGTGTTTTTTGTTTTATTTGCCAGTTTTATTATAGCGCGTAAATATCACAAAAAATCATTTGAAACTTATAAAATATAACAGTATATAAGGAATTTTTGAAATCTGAAATTTGAAATCTTAAAGATCTTAAAAAACATAATGCATCAATTGTACTGTCATTAAGCCTGAAACGTAATTTTGTGCAAAAATTACCAGCTGTCGAAAACGCTCTTTCAGCATCTACGCTAGTTGGTGGTACTGTTAGCAATGCGCGATATACTTTTTCCAAGTATTTACCTCTATATCCCTCATCTTCAAATAAATCGATTTCTCGTCGGATGGTTTTGGATATAACTGATTTCTGTAGTATATTTTAGTTTGTTGAAATTTTTTTAGTTATCGCTAATTCTAATTTTTGTTCAAGAAACAATTCCTTTTCACTATCGACATTAGTGTCATCATCATCTTCGATAACTGTACCGAATTCTTCTGAATGTGGATAGGTTTGTGGGCAAAAAATTTTAAGAAAATTTACTATAAACTTGATCTTTGACAATTTAAAAAATTTCTATTAAATAACGAAAAAACGGTATTTAAACTTGTGAATACCGGTATTATAAAATTGTACAAATGGCTCAATATACCGGTATTCGGTATCCCGGTATACCGGTATTGCAATCCCTAAACAGGATATACAGGGTGAGCCAGTGAAACGGGCAGATTTGAATAAGCAACTAATTGTTTAAGAAATTTTATTTTTTGAATTTAATGGTTATAAATAGAAAGTACAAAGGTAGCCATTTCGTATAGAATAAGGGAAAAATTATTTTTCGCCATTTAGTTACGATGGATCGTTGGACGGGTGAACATCGTGGCTACGTGGTTAAAGCGTATTATACGAATGGTGAGAGTTTGGTGAAAACGCGACGTGCTTTTCGACGCCATTTCAACATACCGCGCAACAAGCCACCCAGAACTATCCCAGCCCTAAAACAACGAATTCGGGACGAGATTGAAGGAATACCAGTCAATATGCTGCAAAATGTCATGGGAAACTTCAAGGCCCGGATGCAAAAGTGCATAGATTCCAATGGAGGATATTTAGCAGATGTTATATTCAAAAAATAATTTTTCCCTTATTCTACACGAAATGGCTACCTTTGTACTTTCTATTTATAACCATTAAATTCAAAAAATAAAATTTCTTAAACAATTAGTTGCTTATTCAAATCTGCCCGTTTCACTGGCTCACACTGTACTTTAAAGGAAAAATAATGTTACATCATTATGTTCTTTTAAAAGAATGTAAAGGAAAATCTGAAATTAAATGCCACGTTGAACAATGCTTTTAGGGAACGCACTTGTTTCACAATTTTTATACACATCTGCTTGTTATGAAACAATGTTAATTATGAGGTGGATTTCCGATAGTACATTATTCATGCAGTGAGTAATAGCATCTCGTAATTCAGTGACGACATTACTGTGCCACAGAGGAAGATGCCGCAAGCACTGTGGCAGATAGAATACCTTGGTCTGCATGAAAATCGTGTACCGGTTGAGGTACTTGTGCTTATAGGTTCAAAATTTAAAGTTTATTAGCGGATGCCGATGCGCTCTACTCCTTTATTAGATAAAGTGGGGAACGTCGAACTGTTTTAATTGGAAATCGAATTTCCAAAAATATCTGATTATACTGGTATGTGTACATTTCGGTTTATACTGAGAACTCAAATTGCACGATTATTTTTAAGCAGATTATACTGATTAAAGTTTCCTATAATAAATCTTCGGCTCAATGGAAGCTGTAAAATTGCTCTCCCAATACTTTCAAAGACTTCTCGTGAAATCAATAACGTTTTTACAAATACCATGTAACTTTTAGTCGTGCTATTTTCAACTTAAAGAAAAAATATGTTATGTATATTACATAAAAATTATAAAAAAATCCTAGGACATGTTATTTCTACAATACGATAAAGTTCTTTAACACTAGAGCGACGAAGCAAGTCAAAATGACTTGTTCACATTTTTTTCAAAAAGTTCCCTATGTTTGCAGGAGAGTCCTAGACTAGAAATTCTAAGTTGATCTTATAAAACACAGATTACCAAACCGATCATATTTTCCACCCCTTGATTCCTCTTCTTCCAAAGTTCTTATTTAATATATTTAAATGTAATGAATTTAACGTCAGTCGTTCTAGTGTTAATCGTTTTTGTATTGTTACCTTCCTTACGTGAAATGTTCATGAAACTTTTTTTCTCATTGAGAATGATGTCTTAAATACGTCAGAGCTTTAATGAATATAGGAAAATATTACATTTCCCATCTGAATACGATATATGTATACACCATGGATGAGCCTTATATTTGTTTCGTGCTACATTTTGGAAAAGATTCTGTAATACATTATTTACTGTTAATGGTTACTGTCAATTTTCGTAATGGTCCAGATGTATAAAATTTTATTGGAAATCGATAATAGAATGTCCATGGAAACAGAAAATGTAAAAATTATTTGAAAAATTAATCTGCAATAGTTAATTAACAGGCCTCAAAGTTATACTTTCCGTAGATTGCTTTTACACGCTCCCATCATGCCCTAAACATTTTCGTCAATTGTTTTGTAACGAAAGACTAGAATGGAATTTGCGCATATGTATTGTTATATACACTTATTTGGGATATATTTACAATTTTTTATTTTTCTAAACGACCTTCCATTACCATTTTAATCCGCTTTAATAATTAACATGTAATTTAAGTTCCGTTCCGAAATGTATGTAGACTTTTAACATATATTACTATTTATTACACTTTTGCAATTTTGTGTGCTTAAACCTAGAAGTATAAAAATTGAACATGCAAAGTGCCGCTTCAGACAAATGAGGACATCTGTTATTTTTTTATTGTTTTATACCGCGCGGTCGCGGGATTACGGCTTCCCTTCGGAAAGCTATTTAAGTTTTGACAAAGTGTACCGCTTATTACACTTTTGCAATTTTGCATGTTCAAAGATAAAGGTATAAACAATTGAAAATGCGAAGGGTTATTGAAGACAAATGATGACATCTGTTACCTTTTTATTGTTTTATTACGTCCCTAACGGACGCGAGCGACGTCTTACAGTGGTCTATTTTGCCGAAATCCTGGTCAGAACCCCAAGGAGTGGTGAGGCATTTAGTTAGTTTCGTTCCCTCAGAAGACACAAGAAAAATGCCTCGCGGAAGTTTTTAAATTTTTCAGCCAAAAATAAAATTTATATTGCAATTTTTTTTTCTTTTTCCAAGAAAAATGTCTGCCCTATCGCCTCCTGCTATTAGATTTTTTCCTGGATTTTTAATTTTTGGATTAAATCGGAAACATATTTTTCAAACATATGTTTAAACATATTTAAATCTTTACAACATTAAAATGATATGCATCGTTGCAATTGGTAGAGTTTACAAAGTCATTTTACACAAAAAAAAATTAAAATAAGCCTTAAGATTAAGTTACAGCAAATTTTTAAAGTTGATAGTCTCTTATTTTACGTATAAATGTTAAATAACTACTGAAATATGTATTATTATTAACGCTAAGTATAACAGTATGTTGGTTACTAGTAGAAAAGTCAGTAAAAGTAACGAAAACCATAATTTCTTTCAAAAAGTAGTTTTGTCCAGCTAGAACCCTAAAATTGCACACTGTGCTGCGCCGGCAAGTCTTCAGCCTCACCACCCTCCTCGACCACCCTCGGTCCCTAACCGAGGTGGCGACGCACGGGCCCGCACTCCACGCGTACTCAACCGCTGTCCCCCCCAACCGTCCAAGGGATGTCCAAGGACATTTTACTAGGGAATTCGCACCCTCCGGAAATAGTGAGAAACTATCTCAGGTGTTGACACACACCACTGTTTCCGTTGGCGTGCGAGCCTTCTTCTTGGGGGCGTGTCCGAACGGTGGAGGGAGACATTCGCTCCAGGAGGACATTTCCAATTTTTGGAAGAGTTAGTCACTCCGTATCATTCAAACCAGTCACTCCGTAATATCCAACTAACAAACGTCATTCATCCGCCATAGTTCTTGTAAACCGAAGTTTTAAGTTTCTGTTAAGTTTTCTCTCTTTGTTACAATAGTTATACATTTAGTTTATTAAAGTTCAATAGTAAAATGCAGAGTGATTCAATCAACCAAGTTCCTTCCACTCCACCCCGAAAAAAACCTCGCGAAGTTAACTTCAACATTAATCGCGGGGAGCAATGTCAATTTACGTATGTCGCGGCAATCAAGCGAGGGTTCGGCCTTAGAACCCGAACAGGTTCAGCCGAGGCCTGACCGCGTACTTTTGACACGCAACATTTTCCTTTTTTAGACATTCACTGTCACTTTTGATACTCTAGCATGATATTGCATTGAATTAGACAAAAGATGCTGGTATTCCTCAATTATTTGTTTTGTAGCATTGTCAAAGAAAGTTTTGATGATCTTGAAATTATCTGGAAATTAGTAACTTAACATAAACTTATTTATTTATTTCAGCAAGAATATTTAATGCGAAAGCTTTACTTCGTTTGCGTGACAATCAATGTTATAATTCAATGCCGAAAGGCTTAATCATCTAATATCACAATTTTCCCTTTATACATATGATCTACTAGTAGGAAATTCCTCTTACGCTACCGTGGAAGCTCCTGTTTCCCTGAAAGGAATAAATTTATACATGAAATATATCGTCCTACCCAATAGTTCGTACAGCGCGTACTACAAATTTTGACATCTGATAGTAGCACGAGCACGTGTTTCATGAAAAGACAAGGGCACATTCTGGTAGGAAACGCCGTAACTAATGGGGAACGCTTCGCACGTGCTGTGACGGCTACAATTTATCAGAACTTGTTTGGAGTTATTTTACGAGTTAGGTGGCATGAAATGCTCCTTCCTCGAAGGTACGCAGTCACAGAATTGATCCTACGTTATACCGCTTGATTTCGTTCTAAATATATTTCATGCGTGGTTCTTAGAGGTTTTACGATTATCCCTTTATTTTTCTCTTTTCGAGTGTATAGCTGATGTTTTGATTTATTCGAGAAGTTACCATCAACTCGCTCATATTGTTAAATAACTGGAACACAAGGTAACTGATACTATTTTCACGAAATTTTGAACAAAAGTTTTGCTAATTAGTACAGCTAATGCTTTTCAATTAGTGCAGCTTGTGTGACATTAACAAATTTGTGACCTGTTCAGATAATTATTCATATTATAAATCATCATATTTGAAACACTGTACGTTGTAAATGTTACATCAAAACATAAAGTTTCATTTATAGTTGAAGGCAATCGAATACGTCATGAGAGATTTTTATTAAAAAAACATTTTAACGGAAGTTACTTGGTATGAAAGGAAAAGTTATATTGTGTAAATTTACTTAAAGGTCAGGTAACAAATGAGGTTTCAAGGGATATTGCAGTTTTGTAATATTTATTTCTTAAATGGACCCACTTAATTTTGAAAGTATTACTTAATGAAGAATATGTTAATGTAAATTTTCAGGAGCAATGACGATGCCAGCAATTTGCATCACTAAGATTTTGCGTGTGTTGCACATTCTTCGCGAATAAACGTATCAAGATAAAATACACACTTTTTCATATTGTTCAAATGATCGATCATCATTTTTTGTTGCGAATGTTATATTTTTATAATCACCGTGTTTATATGTGGGAAATTGTAGGCGTAACTGTTTTGACAATAAGGAAAATATGATTACCGCAACGATGCTCTAATTAGTTAAGTAGAAACTCAAACAATATTTATTATCACAGTCTTTGAACATTTAACTTGAATGTGACAGACAAATAGCTTTTTTAAAGTAAAAAAATTGCTCCCATTGATCGATATATTTACATCTTAGCTCTGCTATTTCGAAACTCATTTAATACTATAAGTCGTGGGAGAAATGGTCATAATAAAATGGTGAAAACTGTAAAAATACAAATAAACAAAACAACCTTGTTAATATTGCACAATTTTGGAGCATTTGATTTGATTCGATAATTTCACTTTGAAGTAACTGTACAAAAGTTTTCTTTGAATACTATGCGCATATTTTTAGTAATATTAATAGAAACTTGATTGCTATAAACGATATTTTTGTAAACTCATAGATTTTTTATGAAATAATATAGAAATATTAATTTATATAATACAACGGTGTTGTCTCAATTATTGTCTTACACATTTTCCATAGGTAGTGAGAATAACATTCAAAACCTGTAGTTGTATTCATTACTCTGAAGACTGCTGCGAGTATCTTATATTTCGACATGTTATTCTGTTAACTTTTATGTGCAAAACGACTGTTGATGAGTGATCAAATCTGGTATTTATTAAAAAGGTTAAAAGTGATTCGAAAATTTAAAGAATAGAAACGGTAGAAATTTTAATATTGTAGCGTATGCTTTACTTTATTAAACGACGAAATAAAAGAATGAAACGGAAAGTATTCAAACCCCATTCTCTTTTAATCAAATTATATTTTTTAAAAGATTTTTAAAGTCTTCGAAGAATTGTATTAAATTCTGTATAGACACGTTGTATTGTGTTTGAAGTCAGCTTCTTATATACAACACAAAAGGCAAAATATACCCTCGTTGTCAGAGAGTGAATTCGAGTGTACACAGTGTTACTAATAATTATCGCTGCTCTTAATAGAGCAAATTACAAAGCAACAGAAATGATAAGAATAAAAACCATTTTCGTCAGAATACAATAAATTATAAAATGTGTAATAATAATATAAACTATAAATATCAGAATACAATAAAATGTTCTAAAATGACAATCTTTTTTTCAGAGTAACTGTCATGTCCCGTCAATTTATTACTTCTTTTTCACGAAATCGAACAACTAACATGTAAAGAAATGTGCGATTACTTAGCTCTGTTGTAGATCCTTTAACCATAGAATTCCATTGTTGCGTTCCCGTCAATAGACCGCATTTCATTCTCCGTTTTTCGAATTCACACGTTGTATTACGATTTTCATTATCTTTAGAGGGCGGTATCGTAAAGAAATATATGACGTACTTCTAGCTAATCCTTCACGCGAAGTAGCGTGAAGAAGGATCGTTTATCTGAGAATGCACCTAATCCACCAACTGGCGAAATGAAAATAAAATATGTTTCGCTGAAACATGATGAATTTGAGGATGTGTTTATCTCAATACATCATTTTCAAAAGTCGTCCGTACCACGTATGCACTCAAAGCACGTGCTGACTTTGAAAATATTTATTTATTCTTCGTTAACAACGACACACAAAGTTATTTCTTTTATTCAGTCTCTATCTTAATTCGTTAAGAGAGCCGTAGCAACGATGAGAAACAAATTTTATTTATTTGTATTATAAAATTCCGCGGTATTGATATAAAATATGTATGATGAACGTTTTTGAATGCATAGGCTGCCTGAAACTGTTTGTAAGAGTGCTGCTGACTGTTTGGGTTGAGAGTGAATGTTTAGACCTTACAAGGGAACATCCCGAGATGTAAATCACCGATTTTGATGAAATTTTAGTATGATATAGACCTCGCGAAAATATTTGACCCGTATTTTTTTATCGGCAACCGTCCACGTTAAAGGGGTGAAAACCACCCTCAAAGTTGGGGTCCTGGAACTTCTTTATCGAATATTTCGAAAACTATTTGAGATACAAAAATTTCGTAGAGAGTGAAAATTAATGCCTTCGGATTTTGAATCCAATGATACAATCATTTTTATAAATCCATCTGTTTAAATAATATGCTACAAGATATCACTTTTTTCACCAGTTTGTCAGTTATTTCAATCAATTTTTTAAAATATTTGTTTGTCAATACTATATATCGAAACACAAAATACGGATAAATTGAAAATTTGCTATTTGTATTACAAAAAAAGTTATTGCATTTTCAACGTTTACGCTTGCGTACTTGTCAAGTTATTCTTTCGTATATACATGTATGACTGCTCTGAAAGGACAGATTTTATTGTCAGTCACCCATATTGCTTTTATATAAATTTAAACAATGCGATTGGTTAATAAATAATTTTTAATAATTATTGCAACAGTGGTATTCATTGTTAATGGTAAAGCAAATATTTTCTACCACCACGTGCATTCTGAAGCAGCTATATAATCAGTTAAAGCAGTTTATGTTTGAAAATTGTAAATATATAAAGCACACCTCCCCAGAATTGTTCACTTTTTCAGGTCTGTCGGCTGTAGAGTCACATCAATACCATGTATGACTATCCCCAATTGTAAATCACCAATTCTTATGAAACTATAGTAAAAGGTGGATTTTGTGTAAATATTTGACACCTGCTTTGTTTTATCGGCAACCGTCCACATTAAAGGGGTGAAAACCACCCCCAAAGTTGGGGTGACGAAAACTATTTTATCGAATATTTCCGAAACTATTAGAGATACGAAAATTTCGTAAGGACTGAAAATTAACGTATTTTGACCACGAATCCAATGGTATAAACATTTTTTTAAAAAACCATTTGTTTAAACAATATGTTAAAAAATACTTTTTTTTCAACTTTGAGGGTGGTTTTCACTCCTTTAACGTGGACGGTTGCCGAATAAAAAAATACGGGTCAAATATTTTCGCGAGGACTATATCATACTAAAATTTCATAAAAATCGATGATTTACACCTCGGGATGTTCCCTTGTTAGTGTGACTGAAGGATGCCTGTTTGTATAAACGAGAGTGAATCGTGAAAGAATGTGAGTGTTGACCGAAATCGTGGAGCGGGTGTCTTAGAAAAAGGGCAACACTGTACGGATGAGGATGGATATAAGCGAGTGTGGACGAAAAGTAGGTATGTATGAGCAGAGTGTTTCGAGAGTTAGCCGAGAAAAGGTTTGTAAGAGTTAGAGAGTTCGAGATGCGTGAAATAAAGAGACATGTATAAAGAAAACCTTTATTATTTCCCACAAATATTCATTGCAGAAAATGTGAGTTATCTGTATGTCGTACATTTTCAGTCTTACCAAAATCCGTCCTTAGATTCCCGGGAAAATTTTGAAATAAAACTCTCTCTTTTTTTGATGTTACTATAATGTTTGCAACTACACAGTTTTAGGAACGACAGTCGCAAAATAAATGTAATATTAAATCACTGTTTTAATCATTGAAATTAACTTTCGGTGTCTGATGCTTGCAGTTTCATATATTTGATATCAAGAATTTTCAGAAACTTAATTTCAAACTGGTACAGCTTTGTCATTTTACGAATAAGGTAAAACTGATGTTTCTCGTTCCACGCTCTTTAGAATTTGTTGTTGTTTTTCAATAAAAAAAGGAACAGTGCGTTATAAACTGCGAATATTGGATTTCAACATGGGTTTTGCGTTTGCACTTGCAAGCTATTGAATTCTCTCAAAATCCTTTATTCTCGATGAAGATGAAATTTCTAGCTGCTTTTATTTTACCATTTGCTCCCCACAGTTGCGTTTTAACATTTAGAGAATGAAGATTTAACGGAAGAAAAATATTTTAAGACTTCATGTTAGACTATTCAACAATTACAAAAAAAAATATTTTCAAGCTTCGACAAAACAGTATTGAAACTTGGGCTGCTTTAAACGATAATTGAACTTTTGCAATTTATAGCACTAAGTTTTCAGACTGGAATGAAACATTTCAAAAGTTTTCGAGAAAAACATTCTGAATTTCAATTATCAGACATTCGGACTTTTCATTTCTTACCAATTCAGAGTTTGCACACATTCATCCGTATTTTAACACGGCGCCCCAGCAATTATCAGCGATCGTGCAAATACTTGGGCGTTGGCAAGTGGATAAAGAATGGTATTATCCGCACAGATCTCGTCCGGCGAACCTACGGAAATCTCGGGGTCAGTTTAGGAATCGTTACTCCACGAACATGCGAGGTATTCCACCTCAGGAAATTCCTAGAGCCGTTGATCCTCATTTTTCAATCTGCGCCAATTGCAAATTCAAAGGAAAAAGCTTGTTAGTCTGAGGAGCAATAGGGCGGCTATATTTTCAATAAATGGCGACTCTAAAAATATATTTTGCGGCTGCAAGGAAATAAATATTTAATGGAAATCAACATCTCAATCATCACTTCAATAGTTGAATGTCGTAGATACTTTGTTGGGTGTATATTAGAATTGAACTTTTCTTTCAATCTTCAGCAGTTCGAATTATTTTTCTCAAATTTCATCAGGTAAATGAAATCAGATTCTTGATATCCCCTACCATTCGTTATTTATTCATATCCGATAATACAAGTGGTGATAGATACGGGAGAGCGCGCAGGAGAGAATAAAACATTATTGAATTATTTAATTCCAAAGTGGAAGATACATAGAATTATGTTTACAATATATTCTCAACGGTGTCATGATATCAAACACGCAAAAAATTCTACCAAATACGATAACACTAGTTACAGGTAATCCTTACAACTTTCAATGTGTTAAATCGGATCGCATTTAGTAAGACGATTCATAGAACAAAGCTTAAATAGAAAATGACTCCTGCTTTTACAAATATCCCAAACATTCTTTCTACACATCAATAATTTTACAAAATACCACAATATAATGTCTTCAACACTATATCAGCAACGACTAGAAGAGAAACAGTTTATGCCAGCGTTCACCGGATATTCCAGACGTTGAGTCACGCAGGTCATGGCGCGACAGACGACGCATCGATACACCGCAAATCCCAAATTCAAAGCATCAAATCGGCGAATGGCAGGTCATTCTATTCGGTAATTTCCAGCAGAAGCCGAAGTTGTCGGTTTATGTATCTATAAACCTTCCTCCGAGTCCTTATTGTCTCACTCCGTAACGACGATTACAGAGGGTGATAGCGACGGTGCAGGACAATGTATCCCATGAGCACCTGCACGTCGTGTGCCTCCAGGACACTTGTATGTGATCCCACCTACACAAAGAGGATTACCGGGTGTTACCAGCCCATGCGAAGGGGTTTCCACCGAATGTGTGAGGGCAGAGGGTTCACGATCAGGTGGTGCATTGTACGGCATAGAGAATTCATGATAATACTCCTGTGATTGTTCGGTAGATCATAGGACGTAGGCAAAGTGATAACAAGAAAAAGAAAGATACACGTGATTAAGGTAATCCAAGAGCAGAAACTGCATAAGTGTCCGTGCAAGTTTGTATTTGCAGGAGTGAGCGAGAAAGTGGAGTATCAGCAGAGGACGACGGAAGTGGATATAACGTTGTAGTAGAGAACTGAGCCGCGTGGGACAAGAGTGCTGCTCACTCTTGTTCCTCGTGTCCATGCACATGCAGAGAGCCCCTGGCCATCGTAGATTCTCGGCGAAGCTTTCGTGCTTTGCCCTCTCGTTCTCACCCCTTGCTAGCATCACGCCTTGGTACCTCTATATCCATGCTTTCACTATGGTCCTCGCTTCCTCGCTCTCTCTCTCTCTCTCTCTCTCTCCCTCTTTCTACCATTCTCTATCGGACTCTCATCCTCATCCTCTCTCGTGCAGGCTCCTTCACTGGAGCACTTCAATTTACATTACGTCCAACCGCGCATAGCCGAAGGATCAATTAAATTTCTATTAAGGGGGAGCAGTCTTTTCCGCCGACCGAGCTTGCCAGGATTACCACGCCACGGACGCACGCGCCATTTATCGAAGGGATTATTTGCATTGTCTCGAGTGGACTGGGAATTATTTATTTTCCTGATACGAAGTGCGAATCGTGGAGACGACCTCCATCACAATGGAGAAACGGAGATACGAAAGGTCGGAGGAAAGCCGAAAGAAAATTCAGAAAAATTACGGAATGCTGTTAAACGATGCGAAATTAAAGAGGATAGAAAAATTGATCAGTTACGATAGAACGTAGAAAAGAATGAACGAGGGATATTATTTATATGAATTTCCATTATGGCATTTAATTTAGCAGAAATTGTTTCGTTGATGATTACGTTAGAAACAATTAAATCTTTATCTGTTTCGAGAACAATCGTCGATTGAAATACCTCGGCATAAAATTCAGAATCTCGTCGGCGTTTCATAGTTATTGATTTTACGACAAATTGAAAATAAATCGTTCATATTAAAAACAGGCGCCGTGGAGATATTAAAAAGCAGGATATAACGGAAAGGGAAAATCGATTGCTGCCATTTCAGACTAAATACTACCATGAAACGTAGTACGTATGTGTAGGTATAAGAGAAAGCACTGCAAACGCCTCCGAGTGGTGGATTAAGTGCGTCACCTACAGCTCTATGCATTTCATTGATCAGCCGCAAAGAGATGCTCTGTACGTAAATGTTCCTTTCCTTTCTGTGCAATATATTCTTCCAGGCTAATGCCCAAATCGATACTTCATCGATGGAATATTCAGCGAATCAGATAAATAATGGATTATTGTGTCAAATGGAACTCTCAATTCATTGAAATTCAATGCTAAATTTAATTACTTTTATCGGCTGTTTTATGACAATGGATGCAAATCATTATTAGCAGAATATAATTTTGTACGATTTCAAATTATCTGGAAAAGTTACAACCGTACCGGCGGATAAAATCCTTAATTATATTACGAACTTTGTTATCGCTAATAGATCAGAATATTTAAAAACTTAAGAGAAATATGCAACGGGAAATAAGGGTTTAACGTTATTTTTCTGTTTCTAACACGATACAGGGAGAGAAGTACGCCTAAACGGAGAGTTTTGCAAAGTGCGGCACATTTCCTAAGTGTTTTAATGCTTTCAAACCATTTACACAGAGCGATTTAGTATTAAACGTTTCAGATTTCTTAAACGTAGAGAAATACTCAAGAATTATAGTCAACACTCACTACTATGTTGTTGACCTCGTTTGTTAAATCAATTACGGATTAAATATACAATCAGACTGTTCGACAAGGTCGAGTGTAGCTGGAGAAGGAAAAACTGGAGCATAAAATAAGGTAGAAATAAAGGAGGGCACAAATCGGAGCCGAGGTTTCACGACATATTGAATATTGTAATATTCAACACAGGTTCCTGCTATACTTTCCCACAGCTTTTATAAATGATTCACAAAACGCTGGATTACTTTTTTTTAGCTCCGATTGATTTTATTATCCAGATCTCAGATGTCCAAACGTTGGGATCGTCTTTTTCCTCGTACGGTCAGGATATAGCTTTTTTCCCGAGACCGGGCTTACTTTGGATACTCACCTTCAGGTCGATGGCGTAGGTATATCGGTTTTTATCGACGACGCCATATGGCGCCATTTTTTCTTCCATCATCACCCACTGAAAATAGATATGGCAAGTGATTTTTAAAGTGTTCAATATCCGCAGCACTATTTGATAGTTCTTACCACTACTGCAACTTCTATTCGTACGTAATATGCTTAGAATTCTGTATCAAATTTTCGCACGGCATGAAAGGACGATCTAAAAGTAAAATTAATCTGGTTCAAACGTGATAGCACAATTTATTTTTTATTCCATAGTATTTAGCATACTCTTACGACTAACATTCTCCTCGAAAATAAAGATTACCTTTTGTAAAACAAATAAATTAATATACAGTAAACCCCTGGATAAATGCATTGTGACTATCCCCTCCACGTAGGAGGTCTCTCGACGAAACGCGACGTTTGTCGACGGGGCAGCGTAACATGATATTATCAGAACGTGTCGGTGAGGCAATACTAATCGAAGTATTGAACTTTTCCGTCTATAATTTTTCTGTTTTGTTAAAAACTTCGCGAACGTATTTGTGACATTTTTCTGATTAAAATGATACCAAGCACGACATAGTTTCAATAATGTTTACTTAATATTTAATTCCTTTACTAGCTATTTAAATAATTTAAACATATTGTGTTGGGCATCATTTTAATCAGAAAAATCTCACAAATACGTTAACGAAGTTTTCAAAAAAGAAAAATCAAAAATGGCAAAGTTCAATCCTCTGATTAGTATTTCCACACCGATACGTTCGGGTCGTTTCCCCTGTAGGTTGGGCCTCTCTGTCTCTTCTACTGTCTGTTTTTTTTCAAGTTCACGCTCGGCAGGAGCCTGAACGAAAACACAAAATAGAAACCACCATTTCGCAACTGCACTGGTTCAGTCTCGAACTCTGTGCATTTATTCAGGTATTACTGTACTTGTATATCATTAAACTTTCAACTACATTATCTTCAATATACTTTGAATTACTCTCCACCTAGGAAGTGACATTTCGAAAGCCAACCTTAACACATTTAATTTTTTATGAAACCAGCTTGCCTTTGACCCAGTCGATAATCCCGATATAAAGACAAATCGTTTCCACGCTCGTTCGCAAAGTAACGTTTTTTCCAGTCTCCAAGGGGTGTGGTATGAATCCTTACATTGACGGCCAGTGTTGGTGGTATATCGGTTTTTATCGGTAACGCCATATGGTTACCTCAGACTCGCTCGTACTCTCTGGAGAAGAGGAGGATGATCGGGAACCAAGACAGACCGGTTACCAGAGGGGATCGCAAAAAGGTTATTTGCCGCTCTGATCCGTCATAGGACTGGACGGGTGATGGAGGTTTTTACGTTTCCGTGTTTCAGGGGACTGGGTATATGCTCGACCCCTGCTCTGTCTCTCTGGCTGCTAGGTAATCCCTGATTATCGTGATCGAATTGCGACCGTGCTGGTAAAGGATAACGCTGTGGGCATGTCCTACCCTCGGCATCCATCGACTCTTTTCCCTAGCGACACCTTTAAATAGCGGCGCGATCGTGTACGGCATGTGTCCTTTATCTTTTCCAAGGAAGATACTCGGTGGAAATAATGAAAGCTATTGGAATTGATGTCCCATGAGATTTAAGATAATTTTCTTTGGTATATGACGTCGCGCGACGGAAGTGCGTATCCGATGATGTGGTTAGGACGATAAAGTAGCAAACATGGGATAGATATTGAGTTTGTTCGGTGATAATCTTTTACATTAGATTTTATAAAAGCAATGATAATATCTGATAAATACATTTTTTATGTAATTATGGAAATTTATAAACGTACCTGCCAGTTCTTTGTCTTATTTGTGTATGTTAAAATTGTAAAAGATCGAATTAATCGTTTTTTTTTCTCTTCTTCGCTCATTGTCGTCGAATATATCGTCGTAGGTATAGGTAAACGTGGACAAACAAATTGCTTTATTAGAATTTGTACAAATTTGTAGTAACATACATACAGGTACACACACACACAATTACTTGCATATAGTAATAAGTAGTATTTATATTTAGTGTAAAAAAGTAGAGACTAACAAACGTTTCAAGCTAACTAATGTAAGAAATCTGAGAATTTTTTAACACTACATTTGTAGTTGCCGTCAAGTTCGGGTTCGTATTTATTTTATACATATTCTTCTTTACAGAGAAATTGTCCAGTAAATATTTCATATGTATTTTATAATACAATAATTACTTAACATATGTTTATCTTTGCCGCTTGATCCAAAGTCCTCATTTAGTATATTGCAATGTAACAGATATCACGCTCGTAAATCTAGTGTTCATATAGCATGAGGCTTTTTCGCCTAAAAAGAAAAAAGAATGTAATTAAAACTAAACTAAACTGCCTGCGTCAAAAGATGGAACATTTTTAAAAACGATCATCCCCCGTTCTTATCAATATGTTGTAAATGCTAAATTCTTCCCAACATATAAGACATTGTTAAATTGTTTCCATAAAGTATTTAAATTCATAGGGTAGTCATGAAATAAATATTCAACTTCTGTCTTATAAAACCTAAATTAATTAATTAATCATCCTTTTCACCTCTTCATTTCTCTTTTTCTACAGCAGTTAGGTGTATTTAAATTTCGATAGATAGTTATTAATAGAACGTTGGTAGTTTTAATGTTAAGGAACAGACTCTTCTCGGATTTATTAGCGAACACGAACTTTTCTTATAGCATTCCATACTTTGAGCGTTACAATATGTTTCTTGCATGCTTAATAGTATTATAATTATCTTAAAATATCACTAAATAACAATTAGACTACTTATCGCAAAATAGAATACAAAATATCGAAAGATACCACTAAAAGAGTATTTCCTATACTACACAGTGACTACGGAAAGAGTGAATAAGCGGTAATATCCAAAATATTCGGAAAAGTTATCATTGGACATTCGCCTGCTTTTGTTTCGTGTGTAAGTGGTAGTTTCAGAAAGGCGACATACGTACATTACATACATACATCCTTATATACAATAAATCCTTTTATAAACTTTCAC
Organism: Cerceris rybyensis; assembly: GCA_910591515.1. Lineage (NCBI taxonomy): Eukaryota > Metazoa > Arthropoda > Insecta > Hymenoptera > Crabronidae > Cerceris > Cerceris rybyensis. The sequence continues at coordinate 24,215,573 of OU342790.1, forward strand.
TGTCTGTATGAAAATTGTAATCTTAAAATTATCGTGCTGGCGCAGCATGCTATGGCTCAAAGATATAATTGCAATTCAACGAATAAACAGTTCATTAACTACACTGGTATGAATTTGCAATTTTACTACGGAGATAATATGGTTACGTAAGTAATTACATACTTACAATGTTTACAGTATTATAATGAGTGAAATGTTGAAATTGATACTTCCAATTCTTCTGAAATATGATGTTAACAATTGGATCAAGTATTCTATCAAATATACTGAACAAAATTGAAGCTTCGCAGTTCCGTGAATTATGATTGAAAACGTATTTTAAGATTTGCAAGTGTTTTAATAAGTTGAACTTAGTAATTACCTTATTTCATTAATGAATTATACACAAATGGCGATTGGAAATAAAATGATAAGACCAGCACAAGCAATTTCAAGAATCCTTTTGGAAACAATTATACAATGAACGTGAAACTAGCGCGGATTCCATGGTTCCGTTAATTAGTGTAAAGAGTATATAGCTTGGTTTCTTTACCTTGTTTGATCTCAAATTATTTGCCAAGAGAAAGGATGGAGATAGGAGTCCTGCACCGAACAAAATTGAAGCACGTTTTACTGTTGTAATTCCATTATAATTACACTAAATTCTTTATATACGCCTTGTGGGAGCAGAAATACAAATTGCATATAGTAACTTATTATTATCGGTCAATCTTGTCGGTTGCTTTACTTTAAAGACACTGGTAGTCAATTTCACATTATCCATAATATCGATCTCTATTCTACTCAAACAGTCCAACTGCATGGAAAGCTATAAAAGTGATATATGAAAAGCAGTAAATCCAAGTGTCCTCTGAATACATAATTTAGTTACGTACAGATAAACAACGCTTCACGTATTATATACTCTGTTATAGTAGTACCAAGCACATTGTACTTGTTCTATGCGCCTTGATAACCATGTCTGATAAGAGTGCAAATAAACGAACAGTACGAAGTGTATGTCATGACGATCGGTGCTGTTTAAAAATTGCATTACGATGCATACGAATGCATACGAAAGTCTCGAGCGTTGTGTCAATTACACTGTCCCACAAATTCCAAATCTTTTTCCCTTTTGCAATATGCACTCAAGAGACTTTTAGAGGGTTTTGTACGCACCTACTATTTATAGCACAAAATTATTATACATGTTTGCATTAATTATATATACAAGAAAAGTTTTTATATTTATTACCAAAAATTCCAACTCTCTACTATTTTCTACTACTCGCTTCTTTTCCGAAATCGACTGGTTTTACCGAAATTCATTTTTTTTTATATTTCATATCAGATATATTGCCTAAGATTGTGTTTAACATTATCTTTTGCCGTAAACAAAGTTGCCCTTCAAATTATAATATAATAGCCCCGTTGAATGTGCATGACATGTAAAGAAAGATAATTATTTTGTGAAGATGATAGTACTCACTCATTTTATATCCTACGTATCGTACATATTTTTTACATAAAAATCAATGCATTATTAGCATTTTAAAAAAATATATAGGCATTCCGTTTAAACAAAAATAAATGTAACTTGCATATATCCATAAAATAGTAAAATAGCGTGAAATTCATATTACTCTTCAATACACCCTTTGTAACCGACACAATTTTGTCGGAAACTTTTCTCCATACAGTGCATCTTCTATGAGTTATTGAAATCCGTCATATTGGGTAACTCACCCTGTATAGTAAAGGCAAAGAGAGTGCAGCAAAGTCTACTACGTCATACAACTATTACAAATATAATTCCATATAATATATAACATCTATATAGTAGGTTAAGGAAAAAGTTCGTGGCGTTTTTTGCAACAGATGGTGTTAGAGTTGCATAACTATAGTAACATAAACATTGTCAATACATATCATAGAGCGTTTTTAAGGTGACAGTACATCGACTATTTAAAAAAAAACACACACATTTGACATTTGTTTACTTAGTCAAAAATTATTGCGTTCTAAAAATGAGCCAACCTTCTGAAAAAATTAGCTATATTTTGCAGTACCACTTTCACCAAGGCGATAACGCTTCGCAGGCTTATGAAAAAATTTGTAGTGTTTTCGGTGAAGATACTTTATTAAAATCAGCAGCACGTAAATGGTTTGTTCGTTTCCGTTTTGGAAATTTCGACATTAAAAACTTTCCGCACTCTGGTCGACCAATTATTGAAAAAATGAATGAAATTTTCGAGAAAATTGAGGAAGAACGGCACGCATTAACCTATGACATCGCTTCGGAACTGAAAATCGACCAAAAAACCGTTCTGAACCACTTAAATAAGGCTGGGTACAAAAAAAGCTCTACGTTTGCGTACCGTGCGGCTCGTCAGACCTGCCACCTAGGAGATAAGCCTGTTTCGGCAGAGTGTGATTCGCCAGGCGTCAAGCGTCATGCCTCTTGTCACACGTACACGAAGGCACTTGACGTTCTACCTCGCGATTCGTTAAAAGAGCTACAAATACAAATCGAACTAAAAGACGAAGACGCTGCAGATCGAAGCAAGGGAGGAAATGCGATTTGGGTGGCGACAGTGAGGACATCGGCGTAGGTACCAGATTTCTAACATCTCTATAGTAAAAACAGAATAAACTCCGGCAGAATTATCCCCACCACATGGGAAGATTCTCCTTGATGAAACGGAGCGCGCGACGAGACAACAATGTATAACACAATGTCTCGCTCCTCCAGCCAAACTAGGAAGAATATTTGAATGCTACGACTTTGTCGGGTGCTTCCTTTAAGAGGCTGAGCGAGTGCATTCCAAGAAACAAAATGGTGCGAAAAGGCGGTTGAAAACAAGAAGCTCCGCCGCCGAGGTGCCAGGTCTGACGAGCCGCACGGTACCTCATGACTTAACAGCAAAAAATTTAATAGACCGAGTTTCCATCTGCGAATCGCTGATGAATCGAAATTAAATCGAGCCATTTTTGAAGAGACTGATAATGGGTGATGAAAAGTGGATCACGTACGACAATAATTTACGAAAAAGATCGTGGTCCAAAATTGGTGAAGCTGCACAAACGGTGGCAAAGCCCGGATTCACGCGTCGTAAGGTAATGTTTTGCATTTGGTGGGACTGGAAGGGAACTGTGTATTACGAGTTGCTTCAACTCGGTCCGACGATTGATTCAAATATCTACAGTCAGCAATTAATGCGATTAAAACGCGCAATAGAGATAAAACGGCCAAAACTCATGAATATGAATGGCGTTGTCTTTTATCACGACAATGCTACACCGCACACCTGTTTAATGACTAGGACAAAATTGGGAGAGTTCGGCTGGGAAATTGTAATGCATCCGCCGTACAGTCCAGATCTTGCCCCTTCCGATTATCACCTATTTCGCTCTCTTCAAAATTATCTTAATGAGGTAAAGTTGGCTTCAAAAGAGGCGTGTCAAAATCACTTAGATCAATTTTTCGCCCAGAAATCACAGAAGTTCTACAGTGATGGCATAATGGTTTTACTAGAAAAATGGCAAAAGGTTATCGACCAAAACGGCACATATTTAGTTTAATAAAGTTCATTTGAAACATAAAAAAAAAATTGTTTGAATTTTGGTGAAAAAACGCTACGAACTTTTTCATGACCTAATATGTTTTTCACATAGCAGCTGGAGGAAGCAGTTGTGGTACACGGTTTATTCATACTGTTTTTGAGAAACGAGATGTTTTGTTGCAATAAAGCGGAAACAATTCACGGTGATGTTCACAAATCGAGACTTATGAAGGTTTACATTGACTTGTTACAATGTACAAGCGGATTTTCCTGTACGAATATGATGTACGCAATATATCTGTATACATGTAACATCCGCACTAGATTATCCGGAGCAATTGACTGAATTGTTATGTACGCTTACTGCTCTAATTGGTCCTTCTATTTATAAATCGTCGTATCGCTTTCCACTAAGCACATATCAACGCGTAGACGTTGTCAAAGGAGATTAAAAGCATTTTTTGTTCAATTAATTTATATGCAGTTATTAGAAAAGAAGAGTGTCTTAGAAAACGACTTCTAAATCAAAAAAATAATGTATATTTCTCTTCTGAAAATATTGGTATACATTCCATATTATACTATTCACCGGGTATTGCGATTTTATTCGAATTAGGAAACACAAAGTAACAATATGAAAAAATGATTCTTAGCTAGAAAAACAATTTTAAAATATTTTTTATTTGCTGCAAGGTGCGTACATGATAACGTTAAACTCACCAAATCATTGTAAGATATTGTTCTCTACTTTTTAATAATTTATTTGAAGTTTGAACGGCGCTTTTCTCCTATGAAAATCTTTTTGAATAGTAGTCTGAATAGCTAATATTGAAACACAGAAGTAAAACATAAGCAAAAAATTGGTAAATTATTACGCATTTTTTGTAAAAAAAAAACATTTATTATTCACTGGACGTAAAAATTGTCATCATGTAATGCCCTAAACCTAATTCTTAAAGAAAGTTATTGTAAATACAATAAATAAGTTAATTGCTTTGATCTTTAAATACATTTATATAATCTAACAATCAGTGGCTCGTATAATACGGAACATATCTACCGTATTATAAATAGGTCTACTGTACTTCGCAATGTTTATTAATGTTCTAATAAAAATCCGAAATTAATGTTCATGTGAGATCAATCTCATATAGTCTTGTACAGTGCAAAAAGTAGAAAAAAAATATGAGGTTATCATCTGGCATGGAAAAATCTACTGAGAAATTGATAATTCATTATTCATTAAAAAGGTTATTCATTATTAAAAGCTAAAATACGAAATAATATTGTTATTATCATCTGTTTTACTTTCACTTATTAATTATGGATATGTATTCTATCTATACCTTTTATTGTTAGACAGTATTGTTCCATCGTTTTAATACAATAATTATAATTGTTATAGATTTTATGAAGATTTTGCAGATTTTATCAAAGATTTCTGGATTATAGAGAACTGTACATTAATCAAACTTAACAACATTGTATTGATCAATGTTTCCCAAGCTTACTATGCACATCGACCATCCCTTCTTGTAGCAAAAACCTGACTACGAACTCCCAAGTGAAATTACATTATATAACTGCACAGTAGAAAAATAATTAACTTAACTTCGACATTTTGGATGGTAAGTGGTGACGCAAAAATAAAATATACATAAAACATGTTAATATTTAAAGCAGTATTTATCGACATTGTAACGTTTATATTAAATAATAAAAACATTTTTTTTTTCAATTACATGGGCAAACTGGATAGGATGATACGAGATTATTTATATTCGGTTCTATGCTCATGAGTAGCATTCGTAAGTCACTGCGAGCACTAATTTCCAATCAGTTTGCTTTTTTCGTGATGACTCTCATAAGTTCACTAAACCCATACCCTATTTCTGTAACCAGAATTAGTCGTATCCTCTTTCACACTTTGGTTTCAGTTCTTCATTTGTTGATAATTCAATAAAATGCTATCTAGTATAAATATATCTAAGTTTGTGGGTTTACTTGTAAAAGAGTCCAAAAACCAAGTGAATTTACGCAATTCTTTTATTTTATATTAAACCCGCCCCCTCTCCCCCTCGCCGACATTGTATACGCACCGTTAAATTAATTTTTATTTGCCAAAAATCTTGTCAGCGGTCACAAGGACCCTGCGGAACCATAGGTGTCACTTTAGAAATCACTGGTATAGATAAATGATTAAACTGTATTATTAAATTCACTGAACTACGTGTGTGAGATGACAGTGACGATTGAAAACATCTATGACTTGAGACATCTATATCTCCTCAAATTATTCCCCACACATTCTTGGAGGATCTTATAGTTATATGATACGGTGGTATCGATATTTACATCCAAGGAAATATGAGTATTGGCAATTCTGAAAAAGTTTCCAGGCAGGGTCTTTTTGCTTCTTTCAAATAATGATCTCTAAAACGAAATTGGAGAAATCCTTGGATTCCTGAAATTCACGTACGCTGAACAACGTCTGTACAAATACTAACGTTAGAGCCAATTTGCCAGTGTCCGGGTTCACTAAATTATCATCACTATTAAAAATACCTCAACATTACTAAGCGAAATATAATTTGAAATTATAGATCAGGTGCACTGATGATTTCAATATAACTATAATGTACCAATACAAATAATAACACTGCAAATCCAAGTGTGTTATTTTAAAACACATAAACGTATTATTTTCTTGTAGTCACTTTTTAGACGTTTCCCGGTATGTTATTATTTAACACAGTACATGTGTGTTATTTTTCAGCATGTAGGTACGTTATTTTTAAAATACATAAATGTGTTATTTTAAAATATAAATATATATGTGAGAGGAATATTTTATTAGAACAAAACGATTAAACGATTAGAACAAAAAATACAATACAAATCAGATCAACTCTGACACAAAATCGACTTCTTCACACCACTGCGCAATCACGACTCTATTTACTAATGTTACCGCCGCTCGTTCAAATATTCCAATTCTACATATATATATGTAAGGAGATTGCTCTTCTGATGGTGCCCACAGTCTTCTTGCTATTAACTAACATTTATTAAAAAGATACATAAAACCAACAATAACTATAACATACACTTAGAAACTAATGAAAATAAGCAGTAACAGTTATGGCGTCTTTTCTCTTTCACGTTTCGTTCTTCACTACTGTTTTGCATTCTTCTGCCCTGTCTTTTGTTTCCACGTCATCATCTCGTTCTCTCTGTCATTCATTCACTTTCTCACTCACTCATTTCATCTGCCTTCTTACATATTTATAGTTAAATCAATCACATATTCACAGAATTGAATAAAATTATATTAAATATTATTATGATTGTTCAATATTTTAAAGGAGTGCAGGAACTCCGATATTAATATGCAACCTACCACATTCAAGAATATTTCAAAATATTATAGATGAGAATGATTGGTTATTGTTACAGTTATTGTTTTTCTAATCTTTTAAGTGGTAATAACTGATAAATATCTGATTAGTAAATATAATACATTTAAATACATCAAAAACAAACGGCTAACACGTAAAAACGTATAATTCTAACAAAATGTGTAATTTTAATACACTTTTGTGCATAAAAGTGAAGTGTGTTTAAAATTAACACACAAAAAAAATGCATTATTTATTTACTCGGATAAAACGTATAAAATAACGCATTGAATGTGTTAAAACTTCACGTGTTTTATTTTAATGCACATAATTGCATTTACACGTTTAGACGTGTTAATGAAGTGTGCTTACACATTTTGGTGCATTTAAATAACCCACTTTTAACACACTTGTATTTGCAGTTAATCTGTTACAAAAGGTGTTTTCGTTTTCGTACAATAAACTAGGCAACCTTAAGCTTGCAAGCTTTAATTGTAATGTTAAATCTGATCACGATTATTCCACTTCCTACCTTTTAATAATCTCACAATGTATTATATAATAATCTGTAGTTGCATAGTCCTATGCTTATATTGTTCTTTCAAGGTGAATATATTTTGAAGTAAATATGTCTCAGAAATACTTTCTGACGAAACTGCCAAGTACTTACCTTACGCACAATGGTTGAATTTTCAGGGAATGTAACTATGTCGTTGAACTTTTCATAAAACGAAAAGAATTTTATGACATTACTTCAGAAATTTTATTCTTAACTGTATTTACAGTCTTGATTTACTAGTACTATTAATACTTCTTTGAAAATTTTATGTTCGTATGTATAAATGCATATTAAAATATAGAATAGAAGTGTTCAGAATTATAATTTCAAACTGGTAGAAAATAGAGATTGTGAAAAGTTCATTATGTTCTAGGCATAGATTACTTTGTAACAAAAGGGTTTAGCCGGATAAAAATAGAGAAAGTGCCTCCAAAGCAAATTAATCTTGCGGCATACCATGAGATAGGTATTCTTACAAAAACATTTCTTATAAATTACGAATTCCTTAACTCTACCGTAGCGATAGTTACAGGGTGAAACGTATTTTGCACTTTTTGCGCGATTTCTCCTGTTTGGCTTCCTCGAAAATTCTGAACAAAATTACAGATACTAATGTTTAAAAACATTAATTTTTTATTGAGAATATGAGTTTATCACTTTTATATGTTTACAGTATGTGTATCATAGATCGAACATGGTTAAGAAAAATACAATCTGATGTCTTTTTACTTTGCAAACGCAAAGCAATTATATACTCCAGTTTGAGGCTTCGAATACGTATTTCAAGCTACTTCTTTTAGCGGAAGCTGTTACCGTTCAAAGTCCTAACAATTAATAATTATGGGAAGTCAGGCAGATCGATAATTCGTGTGAGATATTATTGATTTACTCCATTTATGAAATGAAGCTTATTTCGGGCAAATTTGACAAGTAATACAAGTCTATGACAAGTCAGAAATATCGAAAATTCCCCTGAGATATTTTGAGTTTAGACAGGAGTGGCAGAAGAGAGACAGGCCACACAAGAAAATCTGGGCAGACAGGAAAGCGACAAACGGTTGGCAGGACAGGCAGAAGACAGACAGGACTAATAGGAGACAGCACAGAACAAGATAAGGCAGCGCAGGTCAGTGTCGAACATTTAAGTTAAGCATAAGAAAGTGAAGACAGATACGAGGACAGCTAGAACAGCATTTATTAAATAAATATTTTGTAGTTCCAAAACACACGATTATATTTGATGAATATTATATCACATATCTTTACATAATATAGTATATATTACATAATAATATAAGTGATGAATATAGAATTTGTTAAATCGATAACCTGTTACACATTTTTAACTGGTACCTTTTTTCCATTTCTGAAATTCCATACTCCCTGCAAATGCCTATCAGCGTATCATAATTATAAATCCTTTAATCCAATTTAATCCGATTTGATCTCGTTTCATTGAAGACAGAAAAATTACCTTTTACAAAGTTCTTTGAATCTGTTTAAGTCGATTTTAATTAGATATCGAAACTGTATGAGCCTACGAACCTCCATGTTAATTTTCTCAGAAATTGTTTTTGAAAAAACACTTTTTTGGGGAACTTCGAGTAGAACTGGCAGGATGGGTTTTGTAGAGGTAGTACGGACAGGACTGATAGCATGACTATGATAGAAGCAGTACGGACAGGACTATCAGGAGGGATGCAGCACATGCACTACAGACGCAGGACATTCACAAAACAAGCAGTGCAGGCACAAGACAAGCAATAAAAAAACAAAATAAGTAGTACAAGAGTAAGACAAGCAGCATAGGTGCAGGACAGACAGTAAAGGCACAAGACATGCAGTACGGGTGCAGGACAGACACGGGGAAGCCAGAAAAGGATTTGAGAAGTTGCACTCAAGCCCTATGTAATTTGAATACGTTTATATCTGACGGCTACTTAAGATTAGTGTAGTTGGCGAGCGCCACACGGTTGTTGATGTGCCATCTATGTTCGAGGATCGTTACAAGACCCTTTCTCATTTGTTCTGGTGGTGTCTAACATAGCTGATGTGTAACATGAGTGTATCAATTAACTACCATGATTTATTAAATAAGTAATATATAGTCCTAGAAATACACTTTATTTTATAATGTGTGATTCCAAGAGTTCTTTGTCTACAAATACTTAATGAGCGTATCATAATTATAAGTTCCGTCATATGTCGTAGAAAATAAAGCGGCACGATGTCTGCTCTTTGTCTGTCATCGAGGGACCCTGTGTCGTTTTAATAGAAACAACCCCGGTTGGGTCTCTTAAGTGGGAAGTCGTTGCGAGAGCAGTCCCTTTGCAGCTTTCTTTTAGTGAAGAGCTAAGAGTCGAAGTTGTATTGAACTGTATTGCATTGCATTCCATTGTATTTAATTGCTTTTTCTATTTTAATTTTAAATATACTACTCTTTTTATACATTAAAACTCACAATAAAACAACACCATTTTGTGCTGCACAGTGAAGTAAGTGATACGAGTTAACGGCAAGCCAGACAGATCTAAATGTCCGTCTGAGAAATTTTGGTTTATACTACTCGCGAGACTGAACATCTTTGTCAAAATTTTACAAGTAGGCAGGTAGTACAACTTGTCGATAAGTCAGACAGCGCGAAAATTCGCCCGAGATTATTTCAGAAATATTTTTGTGATCAATCAGGACAGAATTTATTAAATAAATAACTCGCAGTCTTAGAAACACACAATTTTATTTTATGACGTGTAATTCAAATAATGTTGTATAATCCAGATGATGAATAAAACATTTGTTAAATCTACAACACTGTCATATTTTTGTATCCGTTACCCTTTCGCCTTTTCTACTTGTTTTGCGTGTGTGTTGCATGTCCTACGGCGGTTCTGCACGCCCTGCGCCTGTACTGCATGTCCTGTATTATCGGTTTACTCCATTTATAAGTTGAAGCTCATTTCACGCAAAGGGTCTACGGCAGGCATGGCCAATTGTTTTTGCCCCCGGGCCGGATTGAAAAAAAGAATGTTTTCACGGGCCGGACGAAATATTAAAATTAAAAAATGTTAAGCAAAACACTTATTTCTTTAAGTAAACAAAATGTTATTATGAAATTTCTTTATGAATAAGTGTTATAAATAATTGTCCGCGGGCCACATAAATTCATTATACGGGCCGGATCCTGTTGGCCATACCTTGTCTAGGGTCTATTCACAGTCTTCCAATAAATATTCATAATTAGAAATTCGTGAAATAATAACTTACATTTAAAAAAGTAACTTAAAATGCGTTTTCAAGGCCTCGGTCTGGAGTGTACCATTGCGTGCGGAAAGTAAAAAAAATCAAATGTCATTTTTCTTAATTATGTTTCACCACTCCCAAAAATTATACATTAATATTTATGGTACGATGCAAATACTATTGTGGGATCGGGGCGGGGGAGCCATCCTATAAAAGATCTTAGAAAGAAAAGGACGTGAAAAGGAAGTGTCAGCAGGGAGAGAACGCTGCCGCAGGCGATCGTCGCACAGTGGTTTAAAATGCGATTCTAGCTGTGCAAAAGTCTTTTACGTATGTAATTACGTAATTAATAGTTATTAATAGTGTTTACGTGATTAATAGTGTTTCTTTATTTGTTATTTTTAATGTCATTTCTACTTATTTATAATTATTTTTTATTTCTTTGTTATGTAAATAAAAAAATAGCATTTCTCGGTAAAACTTTGTATTAACTGATTATATCCATATTATATACAATAGAAGAAAATATTATTACAAATGTATATGTATAAATACAGGCATATATCAATATGCAAGAAGGAAAGGAAATTAAGAGACCTTCAGCTATCTGGTGCTATTCGTGCAATTAGAAAGAAGTGATTTTTCCTTTAAAAAGTGCTAAATATTTAAAACAAAATATGGATCATATATTAGAAGGTAAGTACAATACAGATATTACACTGCATAATTAATTAATAATTAATTCTAATTACTTCGTCAATCAAAACATCTAAGAGTTCCAAAGTACCCACCATAGTATGCACACCATTGTGAATAATAAGAGTAGTGGATTCATACTTTACAGGAACGGTTTTTTTCAGAGATATACCGAATAGTATGTCGCCCTTACCCGGCCACACACTTTACGAGAATATTCACGTTGACTTAACCAATGGCAATAATACTATTTAACACGGTTAATGTAAACAGTTCACTGTTTACAATATTATATATCTTCTTTTATAAACACTTTAATTACATCGCCGTGAAAAATGCAAATTAATTACAGCAGTTATTGAATTGTTTATTCTGTATTGCAGTATTTAAATTTAATAATCGTTTTATTCTATGTCGATGAAATACGTACTTTATCGAGTATTTTTAATTTTGAATGCAAAAATGATCCTCTTTATCGTTGCTATAAATGTAATGTACATGGTAGTCTCGTAATAAACATCTTGAATATTTTCGGAATTATTAGAGTGAAAACAAAATTTTTCGAAACAATCATTGCTTGTTACTAATACTTTACATGTTTAACTATATTTATTGTACGTATTAACACGTACGTATTTTAAGTTAATTAGTCAAATAGGTAACAATAGGTTTACAGATTTATTTTTTCAGTAATTACTATAAAAATAAATTGCTGCTTTATTCTCGTGATACTAAAGGTTAATTTACAGATTCTTATTGGAGCACCCAATACATGTAAGAATATATGAAAAGCTTTTGATCACTATCCGCAAAAATATGGACTGTATTCTCGTAACGTGCGATCAAAGTGATACCAAATGAAAATATTCGATAAAAGCGTACGCTGGCTGTTACACAATTATCCATCAAGTAATATGTAATATTCTGTTCGTCGCAATTAGCGTAAACTCATTAAGAGTAGCTGGCAATTTATGTGTGCGAATATTTTTCTTCGTATATCTGTGCATTTTCTATAAAACGTACGTTCCCGATGCTATACTACATCGGACGCAATTCGTTCTGCGCTCGTGCATTCGTTGCACCATATTTGCAGGCCCTCTGTCTCTGATTGGCTGACACCTGTGATTTATCGCCGGCGAGAAAAAGCGAATATCTATCTATCTACAATGCCGTACTTCTCTTTTATTCAAAAATATTAGCTGCCTGCGCAGAAAATCTACCAATTGCGAAAACAATGAAACATACATCGTTTTAGAAAATTAACTTTGTAATTCAACGACAGGTTAGATTGCAATGTAAATCGATACCATGTAAAATATGATAACTAGCGCACTGGTTGCAATTGTCGCTGATGTTAAATTATTGTGCTGGATAGCACAATGTGTCATGTTCGAAAAGGAGGACAGAAAATATAAATAACATTAATTATTTGGTAAAATAGCATCTTTTCATGGTCGATGTAATAAAATAATACTTTGACATTATAGGAGACTTCAGAGTATGTACATTCTTATAGTTTAGTTAAATGAGATCGTAAAATAAGATTTATAATCAGAATTCCTAATAGTGAAAATAACAGAAGGTTACTTCAGTTATTCCTGTCATTACATGTAACGATTGTAATGAACTACTTATTTCGTGTTATGATATCATATTTAACCCGCAGTGGAGAATGAGATATGTTTTTGTCGAGAACGTTATAAAATTATGGAGTAAAATTTCTTTAACAAGATTTAAGGTTTCCTCTAGACGATTTCACAAGTCACGATGTTCTTTTATTTTATAGTACAGCATCTCTTGTCGTATTAAATATTTATCTACGGAAAAGGAAATCATTCGTTATGTCTGGTCTCTGTCATATTTCAACAGTGATTCAAGACATTTATTGAATGATAGAACCGAATGGTAAATCAGGCAAAGCGGAAATATTATTTAATCTTAGGAGTTATCAAAGTTTATTCGGTTTGAAATTTAATTACAGAACACTTTTACCCTTTTTAAAAATAATGTAAAACATGATGTTATAATCGTACTCGCATTCAAACTATTAATAATTCGTCATAATATTTTAAATAAATACAAACATATTTGATTTAATTAAATATGATCTATAGACGCTTTGATCTAAAATAAACTATAGATTTTGAGCTGATTCGCTGCGAAACAAATTCTGACATAACAAATTTTACGTGAAACATTTAAAATCTCCGACAAACAACGTCATCAACCATTGTACTCATATTATATTTCTCGGCCACCAACTATTTCACAATGCAATTCAAAAAATTTTTGAATCATCGAACGTGGCACCTCTTAAATATTATTTCTGGACCATGTACTTCTTCTCATTTGAATTTTTTTATATCCAACATAAAATTATATTTAATACGGACATAAAAAACCTAATGACTTGCAAAAAAATAAGTTACTCGTTGTATACAGATGACTTTTAACGGTCATTAATAATTCCAATAAAGATCATCTCCCCTCTCGTTTTACAACGATCTCCTGCAATTCATGTATCTCGCGACGCGTATCAAAGGATCCTTAGGCGACAATTCTTTCTTAAGAACATGACTACAAATCTTCCAAGCACTCTTCCCTTTCAATTGTAACGAAACGGGCACGATAAACTCCTGGAATAAATGAAATACGAACGTATCAAGTTCTTCGAACATAGCCAGGGTAGAAACGGGCACCTGGAATCCGGTATGTATATACTTGCGTCGCAAACAGTTAAAAATGCACAGCGTCACTGCTCCCTCAATCACATAACTTCGCGGTAATCGATCTTTGATTTAAAATCTTTCTTCGCACCGAAACGTGCACCGTCATACGGACAAATTCTTTCTCTACTCACAGCCTCTCTTTCTCACTCGGCCCTCTTCTACCTATTCGACAGATAAAACTTCATCCCGCGCTTCGTTTCTCACCCTCTCGCCTGTACCACGCCATTTATATACGATTTTTCTCGTAATCGCGAACATCCATTTACGACGGGCTCCTTCAATTTCTCGTTACCCCACCCCTGTGGCCCACCGACGCGGCGCACTCACCCTTCTTCGGCTTCCACCCGCTTCGTGCCCACCCGACGCCCTTTGCTATTGATTTACGACGGCTATTTGCAAGATCACGCCGGCCGCGTTAAAACTTTCTACAACTGCGCCACGCCTTGTGTCGTATTGCTTCTTGGAGCGATTACGCCGAGTCATCTTCAAGTTCGCGCTCGGAAAATTGGAGGATGCCCAGAGTGGAAGCCTTTACCGACAGAATTGTGAATTGGCGAAAAAGTTATTGTGGGTTCTTTTCTTTTATTTTTTCATTTTAAGTCACCGCGAGAATACGTAATAGGATATAAGCGACGGTTCGGAAGAATTTTTTTTTTCATGTTGCAGTGCTTGGGAAAGGGTCTTTAGGAAATTCGAATACATTGCAACTGTAAGGATCGTAGTGCTGTGCCAACAGGATGACGGGCACAATTGAATTCAATGTTTCTTATTACTTCTAAATTATTATTTTGGGTTTGGTAATGTATTTGATATTTAATTATTGGTCTTAGAACATTAAAGTATCGCTGGATATATAATTATTCTTAATTTTAATGTTTTTACTTCAGTTCGGTAAAAATAATGAAACTTGCGAAATGCAGGTAGCGTACAAGATATTAATTTATCTGTTCTAAAAGCAATGGAGAAAATTATTGCCTAGTGATTCGTAGAGTATAAGTGTATTTAGAAGAAGTGTGTAAATATTTTGAGGTAGTTTTAGTTATTGTAAGATGAAGGTTGTTTTTGTTCGGTCGGTGACGTCAAATGTGACAAGTTGTGAATTTTTCTCTTCGTAATGAAGGACGGCTATTTGTCGACCGGAGTTTAAATAAAATACTTCTTGTTCAAATTTTTCGATACGTTTCGGTAACTGTATGTTACCCTCTTCAGGCGTAAAATTTATTAAAAGAAGACCTAGGATATTTTTCTGTTTGAAGTGGGCCTAGGTGCCCTTTGTCTCAGATGTTGGAAGAAGTTGGAAGGTAGTTTTAGTTGCATTATCGTATTATGTTGCCAGAATATGCATCGTACTAACGGATGAAGATATACAAACGTGTATGAAATTTAATCAAAAGGTATAGACATCTGCTTATTATAAATTGTAAAAAGAAGATTCGAAAATAATTTTGCAATGGGCATTATTTCTCTCAAAGAGGAATTGCAAACTTTCTGCCTGGTGAAGCATACAGATTTACATCGGCTTTGGATAATTAAAATTGTTGCATTGTATTTTCGAATATAATAAACCTCGTTAAACATCCCGATATAGTGGATGACGAATCTTATCATTTTCTTATAATATAACACTAATCAGAGTATTAAAAACCAGATATCGTTCAATGTCATGAGTTGTGGATTTGTTGTAGGATTTCAAAAATCTCTTCTAATTAAAATGCATTTTTGCTGTTAGCAGCAATGGGAATCATAGCTTCATTACCAGAAACCTTAACATTATCAATTACCAGAAATTCGCAAGTACAACAGGCTCTCGTTTCAATCGCATAGTACCACGAATATGCAGGAATGCCAATAGGAAAACTGCATAATACGTACACATTTTGCATTCTATCGTACAATTGCATTTGATCATTTGAATTGCATGCTCAAATACTAAGCACTCCCTATGGCAGTAATAACTGAAAATTTAACAATTATTTCTAGCGCTTTGTTGGACATATAACATAATTATGAATCACGGTTCAGTAAAAGACAATAGAAAGTATTTCACTTATTGTTTAACCAATGCAAAATAATTAACGAATATGTATACATTCTCTGATAGCGCATAACGACACATTCTCAATATTTGATTACTGTATCAATGGAAATTTCGAAAAGCGACGCTTATAACAACAAAAGAAAAAGCAATATTGTAAAAGGGAATAAAGAAAAATAATAATAAAAACGCAACACTATTTCGCGTGAGTGTGAACTCTCGAAAGTAATTCGGTCGTCGATAATTGATGCAAATGAAAATGCAAAATGTACGTCCATTAAGGTTGACGCATCAATACGTTTGCCCATCAATGACGTAAAATCAACGTCCGGATCGGTCGTACAACTGAGGCCTGGGAACGAAATCACGAGAGGCTCGTGGATGCAACGACCTGGTTGAACGTGTTCAACTACCACGGCCATTTACGTCGCTGGTGTACCAAAAGCTAGCCTGCAGTCGTAGCTCGAGCACACTTGATTCAGCACTGTCGACTCGTGAATGGATTCCCACTTGACAGCCAGTTAAAACGCCTGTTGCTTAAAGGAACGCATATGAACGCACCACTAATTCACAGAGATATTCATTTTGTATGAATACGTTTCACGTAAATGCGATGGTGGAGAATGTCGATATTATACTAGCATAATTTCGTTCTCTTGAATTTCTTCGATATAAAAGTTTACAATTTTAAACAATAATTGAGAAAGATACGGATAGATTGGGGCACGTTTAAAACGGGGCTTTTGATTGTTTTGCATTGATATAGTTACATGTTGAAAGAAATAACAAATCGAAGCCTTTGTCAGATGATACGATGTTAATAGTTATAATTAATTTGTTGTGTTGTCAAGCATTTTCTGACAATAATTTTAGTTCCTACGATTGTGGTTTTAATGTATGACAGAGTTGAAATGTTAATACTTGATACCATAGCAACTCGTAATCACACTAATTGTTAAGCATATTTTATTAAACCTATTAACTACGTTCCACGTATATACACGTCAATCTAAAGTTCTATTCTGGTAGCTATTTTAATACTGAATTGCCTATGCCTTGTCGACTAAAAATATAATTCGTCCACGTCTTGCTTCCCTCTTTTCGTCAAATTTATAACAGAAACATTTGCCCTCTGTTCGACGTATATACAGGTAATTGCTCGACTTTTATTCCATATCCCGTGAAATATTTAAAAAAAAAAATTCCGCAGTTAACTGGTTAAACAGTTGTTTAAGCTATTTCTGTATTTGCTTGCAACCATTATAAATTTAATTCTGGTGTTACCTTTAGCATAAAGCGGAGCGTTTCAAAATAACATTAGGTCTGTAAATAAAATTGTTGACTTATGACCAATTGATGATCACGTTTTACACGGTACTGACTTTATACATTCAAAAACCATCGACATCCCCTCCACTGAAGGCAACGTGAGTATACATTTAATTTAACATGTTAATAATCTGTGGCAAATCAGAATCTTCATAAATCTTCTCATTTACAATTTCAACAGTTGAAATAAGTATTTATTTCCTAATACAGCAGTGGTAATTAAATTGACTATTGAAATAAAAGGACATTAGAAAGGCATTTCATATATGAGCCGCTTATTTTGGAAGTGGCATAAGTTACTTCCTTTCTAAATCGAGATATTTAAGATTTGGATTTTAAGGTGTTTCGCGAAGTTTATGGCAATTTTCGAGAAGATTTACTTGCAATTGTAATCTTATTGTTAGATACTTATTTCTTTCTTGGTATAAATAATATCGTGTAGTCATTGAAATCACCATTTTTCATTATGAACTTAATTTTTCATTTATGCCTTATGCAACTTTCAAAATAAGCGATTCATATGTTGAAATAGATACAGCCCCGTATATGGAAAGTCTCCAAAATCGATTTTTGATTTTTTGATTTCGATGAAAACATGATAACACTATGTGCAACATTTCTTTTTATAAATAAAGCAGCATGTAAAACGAAAATTTAGAGAAAGTCCTCTTACTGTTCTCACTTTAAGTCACCTCCCCGAACACATATCAATTTATCTTCCATCAGCTTGTTTCAGAGAGAATTGCTATTTTTAGTTTTTCTTGTATATAGAAATTTTTTTTCTGCACTTCAGATAGAAGGCTCAAACATAAACTGACATCCTTTGTTAGTCGCCGTATCGATGCCTTTTTTGTTTCACAATACTTCAAAATAGCAGTTTTGGACTTATATTTCTTTAATGTTTTTTGGGTGGTATATTTAAAAATGATGTATCTATGTGACTTTTGCATCATGCGAACATGAAATCATTTGTCACATACACATGGTTGCGAATTACTATACTGTAATTTCTAAGTCTTTTTTCCGTAAAATAGTCCGTATCAATGGCCCAACAATGACATGTTGGGTAATAAACATGACAACATATTCAGAGAATCTTTCACGAATTTGAGCAAAATCATTTTTCTATTGTATGAATTTATAAAATACAATTAATAGGTATATAGTGCCCGTGATTTCGAAAGCGATCTAGAAATACGTTATTAATACGAGAATTTTTTATTAACTTTCTCGTATTGAATATATTTTTCAATCGCTATTGCGGTACAGTAGAACTCCTGTTTTGAAATCCCATAAATTGCAACATTTAACGAAATTGGTAAATATGTAGTGACTCATCTTGTACGTACAAATGAAAATCTAAATATTTAGAAACGAATAAACGATTTACGCTATTGTAGTAATTATCGACATGAATTTTTACCATTTTCAAATATAGCTTCAAATAGTTAGACAGTTGTAGTTTTTAAATTAGCTTAGCCGCAGGATTATTTGGAATTTTTGCAGATATCTAAGTTGTCACATTGCGATTACTAAAAAAGTAATTAATTCTATGATAAAGACAAGGCATATGTGATCGATGCTACGAAAGGAGATTCATCATAACAAGTTTATGTTCAGATTAATTTACGCAAAATAAATAGCATAGTACGTAAAATGTTGACCAGTAGTATTATATAACATTACAAATTTCTATGTTTGAGCATGTAAATGTACTTAACTCTACGTGTCAATAGAGATATTATTTTTTCAATACATACTACGTCTTCAGGTGCGGATCATGCATATAAAAACAAAATCCACTGAACCTAGGATGCGTGCGTGTATAGCATTACATTAAAAGTTAAAACCTCATAATGGCGCGGAAGAAAATTCAAATATGCAACGCAGATGCAAAGCATCAACAGTTTTATGGTGAGATGTGTAAGCGAACGATGCTGAAGTTTACAGACCGGCGCAATTTAAAGGCATTCATACGGTTCACGTTTTATTTAAAATAAATTTTTTCTAAGGACCGTTTAAAGCGCCTGTTGCTCACGAAGCACACTCTCTTTTATAATTCTCTCTCGGTCGTATAATTTTTTCTGACGCTATAACGGCAGAATCTTTTCGTCGGCCGTGCGAAAATTGTTCTGCTATGAAATTCCGTTCACGTTTAGCCCAGCGTTTCTACCACCTTTTTCTGCGATCTTCGACAGCTGGCAACAGCTGTTATGAAAGACAGTCTAAAAGAAAAGCGAAACTGTATGAAGGAAGCGCGATACCGTGTGGACACTTTATTTTCCTTTTGGCTGGTGTCTCAGGAAACAAGTCATATTAATTTTCCACTTTGGCAGTTCCCCTTGTTCATATTTATTCGAAGATTTTAAATTGTTATTGAATTTTATATCGTTTTAACTTTGAGGCACTCCTTTAACATTTCAGCGAGTGAAGAAGCGTTTCAGAAGAACGAGACAATTTCTTCATTTCAAACTCAATGTCATTCAATCATTCATATATATTATTTCAATCAATGAGGAAAGACCAAAATATCTTTAATGGGACAAATAAGACAATGATGCTTAGTAAAATATTAAAAATTTTATTTAAATGATTACTTATAGTATCCACTGGAGATACAATATATTTTTAAATGCCTCTATGAAAAATCGTTAAACTGTTAAGTGGCCATGAATAATTGACTATATCGGATAGCATATTGAAATATTTTATTCATAGTTTATTTTGCCGAAATAATAAATCCAAAGCTTTAAAAAATGTGGGATCGGGGCGGGGAAGCCCTATCAGAATATGTTTCTACTCCTTGTCGGCGTTCGTTGTTCGCGTTTCAAAACTTGGTTCCGATTGTAACACATTAAGTGCCGGCTTCATTTCCTTGTCTCTGTACAATAAGTAAGTAAAAAGAATATTCGATACTTTATACATTTTCGCAACAATTTTTTTCGCTGACCCAACGATTCTAACACGTTCATAATTCTTCATATCACGCGAAAGTCTCTAAAGGCGATCATTTTTCGATCTGAGAGCTGTAGAAATATCCATATAAAGAAATAAAAAATCCTGCATTATCGCGGGATCGGCGCTTAATGTGTTAAGTTAATTTAGCTCGAAGGACCAACCTCGCAAAGGAGGTAAAACTAATATATTACTTGCAACAAACTACACATTAATACGCGTGCAAGTATGTATAAACTTTGCGTTTTTAGTTAGTGGCACTGCTCAATACAATATTTAAAATGGGAATATATCATCCTTTGAGAATGCAATATTTCCGTGTGTGCAAATACAATATCGTCACTGGGAATTTACAATCCCGTGAGAATAAACTAATTTAGTTGAGAGTTTAATATCTCGCGAGAATGTAATATCTAACGATCGCACCTTGCGATGTCTAATTTATAAATTTTGTTTTGGGGCGTTACCGTCTTCCCCCAACTCCCTTCTGTAAGGCCCGGAGCACTGGGACTTATGGGTGGGAGACGTTAACGCCATTATTCAAGGGGTGGAAGGGACATCGGCGATGTCGTAGATTTTCGGAGGCCCGGTCTTTCCCTTAACCATTAAGGTATTCTAGGAACACCCATCATTTTCTCGGAAGCGCCTCTCCGACACACGTGCAATAGCAAGGGAAGCAAGAAGTGACTGGACCCTTTGCTAATGTGCCCGGTTTACTATACGGTTATATTTTCCAGAAATGCAAGACATAAATAATCTCAAACTCGTCACCGAGAAGTTCTTTAATAGTCCGTATAATAAACTTTGCAGCTATCGAGGGCCTGTGCATCGACAGAATGTTTCAAATTATGCTTCATTGTAATAAAAGCTCTGATCTTTGTTTCCTAAATAAATTAGATTGTATTCAATTTATTATTAAGGTTTTCTGATGTTTTATTACTTTGTAGCTAAATGTTTCTTAATCTTGGCAATTCTTCTACAGCTTCAAATGAATTTCAGTAATTAGTGTTCTAATAAATTCATGATCCTTTATTGCAGATCCTGCCACCAATCGGCTAAACGAGGAAGTAATTTGTGGCGACCGTGTCATGAAGTGCAAAAAATCGTAACAATGATCTTAATAATTATTAATCAATGTATTGTAAGACCCAACGTCGGCGAGGCGTGGGACAGGACGTTCCCGAGGCCTGGTCAACATCAGGGATGCAGCTGACAACGAGGGAGAATTCCCTGTCTCCCTCGGTGTTGACGATGACCAGGCGTCGCAAGGACCCACCGAGAGAAACGTCCTGCATAATTTACCGGCCGCGCTAGCGACGGAGGAGGAAGAGGCCCTTTCCCTCTCCAAAGGGAAAGCACTTAGACTTTAAGGGAGGAAAGGCCTTAAATATACGGTCGCTAGTGCCCACGGGCGAGTTACGAGTTATACTTTGCGGAGTCAATGTCTCTGTGACTGTACACCATATCTATTGTTATTCACATACGTCATCTACCACGGTCGAAATAAAATAATAGTACCATTGTACACCTTGGTCAAACTTTTATCTTACAATTCAGAAGTGGGATTGGTTTACACTACGCGCCAATCGGTTTACGTTACGTTCCGATTTACTCGCTCTACGCGTTGTTTGGTGAAATCGGTGTGTGAGTGAAGTAAGGAGTGTACTCGTACATTGTGTTTACGGAATCAGTGCGGAAAGCGCAATATACAATACGAGATGGGAAAACGCAGCTCAACAAAGCACGCGTGTACCCATCCGCGGGACGACTCACGGAACCGATCGCGAAACCGTTCGCGGGATCCATCACGGGACCGATCGCGAAACCGCTCGCGAGATCCATCACGGGACCGATCGCGAAACCGCTCGCGAGATCCGTCACGGGACCGATCGCGAGACCGCTCGCAGAATCGCAGACGGGACGGCTCGCGGGATTATTCGCGTGATCGCTCTCGAGACTATGAGCGACGTCGATCGCGGGATTATTCGCGTGAAAGATCGCGCGACTATGAACGACGTCGATCGCGGGGTCACTCGCGTGACCGCTCACGAGAGCACGAACCGCGTCGATCGCGCGATTATGAGCGACGCCGGCATCGGTGTAATTCGCGCGATCGCTCTCAAGACGTTCAACGATGCCGATCGCGAGACCACGAACGCGACGAAGTTCGCGAGAGATCTGTGGTGGAGATTCACAAAGGTCATCGGGAAAACGCATGCTGCAGAGGCACAAATCATTGCCAAGGAACAGCTGGCGATGAAGAACCGACGCCGGACAACCTACAAGCGTCGATTCAACAATTGAGGCGCGAATTATTCAATATTCGCAATAAACCGGCGTTAGACGAGACGCTAATTCCAGTTTTCAACCCCTCGTTAGACGACGCAGATATCGAACGATGGATTTCCGACGTCGAACGACAGGCTCGACGCTATTTGTGGGAGGACGACGACATCGTTCGTGTAATTCCCAAGAACCTTCGAGGGCATGCACGCCTCTTTTACAATGACGCGCAACGCGACAACCCATCGTGGAAAAGCCTTAAGGAAGCGATGATCAAGCAGTTTAAACGGACGATTCCTTTCGCACGGCTTCTGCGCGAAGCAGATTTGTATGAAGCCCGCCCGGGGCAGAGGTTAGGCGATTATGCGTTTGAAAAACTGTCAAAGCTTCGCGCGCTTCGGCTAGAGATTCCCGACGCGTCATTGCGAGATGCAATAATTGGCGGAATCCCGGACGAGTCGCTGCAACGAGTAATCCGAGCACACCATTATGAAGATGTGAACGCTTTATACGCGTCATTAAATGAAATGGGATCGATGCCACGAACGACGGCACCACGCGGAAATATTACGTCACGCGGTAATGCGGCGCCACGTGGGGGTGTAGTGCCACGACGACAGGAAACTCATCAGGAGAAGGAAGGACAGAAAATCGAAGCACAGCGACAGGATGTCGGATCAACGGGCTCAAGAGCGGACCGCGTTGAATGTTTCAATTGCGGAAAATACGGTCACACCTCACGAAATTGCAAGGGGACGCTAAGTCGCTGCAAAAATTGCGAGAGGAAGGGTCACCTCGACCGATATTGTCGGCAGCATCGACAAGTAGATACAACACAGGTTAGTCGATCCACTAATAATATGTACGCGCTACCGGCAATAATAAATGAGATAAGAGTAACTTGCCTCATCGATACGGGCAGTTCAAGCACTCTGATACAGAGGCGAGTAGCTGAACGGCTACGCCTAAAATTAATCGAAGACCAAAGCCTCGTACTGCGCGGATTCACTGGCGCTTCGACAACAAGTCGATCCTTTGCCGACGTAATGATACACATTATGGAAGCAAAGGCAGAAGTACGGGCAATCATAATCGATATGGTATGCCTTAATTACGAAGTAATCGTCGGAAGGGACTTTTTGGATCAAGCACATGTGATGCTAATTAAGGATAATAATGGAATCTCAATCCGCGGATTACCAAGAGTCGAAGGCACTAACGATAACGCGGGGGAAATACATGCCGTGGAAGGCGAAATCGAAATGCAGAATTTAGTATTCGGAGATGTCGACGCGAGAAATCGACGAGCGTGCGAAGATATCTTACGAGAATACTCGGACCGAGTATCCTTCACTTTGCGAACCCTCGGAAAAACAAGCACGGTAAAGATGGAAATTCGATGTACCACGGATACCCCCGTCGTCTATAATCCATACCGGATGGCAGAGTCGGAGCGACGAATTGCACAACAAATCGTACAAGAATTAATAGATAATGGAATAGCGCGAGAATCTGTATCACCGTACGCAAGTCCGATCACATTAGTAAAAAAGAAAACCGATGATTACCGGCTATGCGTGGATTATCGACGACTCAACGCAGTAACGATAAAGGATCGATATCCGTTGCCGCTCATTGAGGATCAGATCGATCGGTTGGGGGGCAATAGGTATTTCACGGCACTGGATTTGGCCTCCGGATATTACCAAGTGCCGATGAGCGACGAGTCCGTGGAGAAAACGGCCTTTGTGACCCCAGATGGTCACTATGAATTTTTAAGAATGCCGTTCGGATTGACAAACGCGCCAGCCGTCTTTCAACGGCTAATTAATACAGTATTAGGACCACTCCGAAACAACATCGCGTTTCCATATATTGACGATATAATAATACCGTCTACAACTATTGAGGAAGGACTAGAAAGACTTCGGATTGTTTTGGAAAAACTTCGGGAGCATAACCTTACCTTAAAAATAAGTAAGTGTTCATTTTTAATGACCAGCATTGAATACCTCGGTCGTGAAATCAGTGCAGAGGGAGTTAAACCCGGTAAGCGAAAAGTGGAGGCAGTAATGAAAATGCCGACGCCGACCACGGTTCGCGAAGTTCGACAATTCTTAGGATTATCGGGGTATTTCCGGAAATTTATTCATAACTACGCCTCCATTACCCTCCCGTTGACGACGTTACTACGTAAAGACGTACAATGGACGTGGAAGGATACACAACAGGGGGCCGTGGATAGAATAAAAGAAGCGCTCACGACCCGACCTATTTTGACAATTTTTAATAGTACCCTAAGAACCGAGCTACACACGGACGCCAGTTCCTTGGGAGTAGGAGCAATATTAATGCAATTTACCGAAAAGGGAGATCGCCAGGTAGTTGCATACTACAGCAAGCAGACGACACTGGATCAACGAAAATACCATTCGTACGAGTTGGAAACAATGGCAGTCGTATTTGCACTACGGCATTTCCGTGTGTACCTGCTAGGTCTAAAATTCACGGTAGTTACGGATTGTAATGCTCTAAGGACAACGTTTACGAAAAAGGACTTACTACCACGTATTGGAAGATGGTGGCTAGAAGTACAGGATTTTACTTTCGATATAGAATACCGATCAGGCTCGAGAATGGAGCATGTCGATGCCCTTAGTAGAAATCCAATACAGGCGGAAATCTACCCCGTAGATATAACGGAAGCCGACTGGATTTTAGCCGCGCAATTACAAGATGACCAGATTAATCGGGTGCGCGAAATATTGATAGAAAATATAAGGAATAAGGAGACCAAACAGTACTTCGAGCAATATACATTGAGACAGGGCAAGGTTTACAGACGTCTAGATGGGGGAAAAATATCGTGGGTAGTGCCACGAGCGGCAAGGTTTCAGGTATGCCGTTTATGCCATGACGATGCCGGGCACTTAGGACTGGCGAAAACTCTGCGCCGAATTCGGGAGAATTACTGGTTTGCAGGTATGAACCGCTTCGTAAAGAAATATGTAACTGCATGCCTCAACTGCAGTTATTACAAACGAACGGGCAGAAAGAGAGAAGGACGGCTACATCCGATAGAGAAAATCCCCGTACCGTTTCATACCATCCATATTGACCACGTCGGACCATTTGAAACCAGCCGAAAAAGGAATAAGTATATACTCGTTGTTGTGGATGCATTCACGAAATTTACAATAATTGAGCCATTGCGGGACACAAAGGCTAAGAGAGCAATCAAGGTTTTATTAGATATCGCACACATATTCGGGGTCCCACATCGCATCGTGAGCGATAGAGGAACGGCGTTCACTGCAAGGACTTTTAAAGCCTTTTGCTCGACGTACGGCATAAAACATGTACTAAACGCGGTGGCTACACCACGGGCGAACGGACAGTGCGAACGATACAATCGTACGATAGTGGCATCATTGGCAGCTACCAACGCCGGACGAGATCCTACGAGATGGGACGAAAACGTCAAGGCGGTGCAAAGCGCTCTGAATACGACATTTAATAAAGGAATAGGAGTCACCCCGACGGAGGCCCTCATGGGGTATAATGCACGGCGAACCACCGAAGCTCCGTTACTGCAAGAAGTGCAGACGGAACTACAGCGGATGGACTTGAACGAGTTGCGTGAACGAATCACGGAACACGTAACGGAAGATCAGAGGAAACAAAAGGAACGATACGACCGAAATCGACGAGAGGCCATGCGATTCGATGAAGGCGACCTGGTAATGGTGGAAATTACGGGAGAGCAGCCCACGGGAAGCAGCAGGAAACTACTTCCTAAGTTCAAGGGACCTTTCCGCGTAAGCAAAGTCCTTCAGAACGATCGCTACGAAGTAGAAGATTTACGAGAAGGTGGCCGTCGAGCAAAAATGGTGACCGCATCGGAGCGGTTGAAACCTTGGATCGCCGCAGTGAAGTAGACGACGAGGTTCGGAGGTCAACGACCGGCGAGCGACGGGAACTACCTGTTCGGGAGTCAAAGGGATGGGACCGAATGACAAGGACGCACCTGTACTGGAACTACAGGGGGGGTACCCGAGACGTCAGGTAACAGGTGCTTACGGCGAAACAAAGGAATCAAAGGGAAGTTAAAAGTCGTATTATTTCATTTAATACAACTTAAAATTTGAGATAAAGATGAGTATACAGAGAGAACCGGGTAAAGTTGTGAACCGCTTGTTCGCAGACAGAAACAGACGTCGGCAGAGGACACAGCGAGAATTAGAAGGATTCTTGCTCGGTGTCATTGCCGCAGATCTGAGGGCGTCGGACTACAGCGTAGGCGCCATCGAGAATATTCTTCGCTCGCGGAAGGCAACGCAGAGGACTCCGGATCCTGTTGGCTGGACGCAGAAGAATGTTCCGGGGCCGTCGGGTCGATGACGAGGAGAATTCCGTCATCGGGCGGCGAAGACTGCCTCGACATGCCAAATGGCGGGTGAAAATACCGTGCTTGGGTGAAGAGGACCTCGTCGTCATCTTGGAGGCGATGCGGTGTTGTCATTGAGAAACGATGGTTTGCCGTTGTCTCAGTGGTGGCAAGCCGTCGTCTCCAAGGGGCGAAGTTGATTTGATTGTCGGGTCAGGGACGAGGAGAATTCCGTACTGAACGACATTAATACATCGGGTCATGGGCAGGTAGTATCCTGACATGAACGATGGGGCGTCGGGTCATGGGCAGGTGTATCCTGACATGGACGACGTACGAGAACGGGCTCTTCGAGAGTAGTGGGTGCTTCGAGAGAGGAGGAACGGTGGGCCGTTGCCTCTCGGGAAGCCGCTGCTTTCGAGAGACGTTGCTCAGACTCTCCAGGCCGGTGACGATAGTGTGATCGTCACTGGATAACGAGAGTGGTTGTCGCAATGTCGATTGGACAACGAAGAAAGAAAAGTTGCTGTTCACATCGAGGGACACTCAACGTGACGGTGGCACCGCCACAATCTTCACGACAACGCGGTGTTATCGTCGTTCGACGAGGGAGCAACACAACGAGGGAAGTTAATTCGGCGATGAGCGCATTAGCTGTAATGTGCAGCAATTCGCCGATGGAAAATAAGAAGAACATAAAGACCCGCACGATGGCAACACAATTCTCAAAGAAAGAAAAAGAAAAAGAAAAAAAAAAACCGGGGAGTATCGTCTTCAAAAGAATAATTTTTACATTACAGTGTAAAGATCAGTCAAGAACACATTATTCATAAAGATATCTCTCTTCCTCTATTTTTCAGAAAAGCACGTAACGCTCGAGGACAAGCGTTAAATACAGGATGGCCGAGTGTAAGACCCAACGTCGGCGAGGCGTGGGACAGGACGTTCCCGAGGCCTGGTCAACATCAGGGATGCAGCTGACAACGAGGGAGAATTCCCTGTCTCCCTCGGTGTTGACGATGACCAGGCGTCGCAAGGACCCACCGAGAGAAACGTCCTGCATAATTTACCGGCCGCGCTAGCGACGGAGGAGGAAGAGGCCCTTTCCCTCTCCAAAGGGAAAGCACTTAGACTTTAAGGGAGGAAAGGCCTTAAATATACGGTCGCTAGTGCCCACGGGCGAGTTACGAGTTATACTTTGCGGAGTCAATGTCTCTGTGACTGTACACCATATCTATTGTTATTCACATACGTCATCTACCACGGTCGAAATAAAATAATAGTACCATTGTACACCTTGGTCAAACTTTTATCTTACAGTATCTAGTAAAGTAAAATCATAGCCGCGGACAATAAGCAAATGAGGAACTTCATGACACGAGGTTCCTAATATAGATGTACCTGCTTAGGGCCGTACCCCCACATTACCTCCTTGGCCAATTACAAGCGTCGAAGGAACACGTATATCAAGACATAGGTAGACATAACCGAACAATATGTATTCAGTCGAAAATTGTTTGAGAGCAGTATAGTCAGAATTCGAAGAGGAACAACTCTCGCCATATAATAAACTCTCGTTTCTGGAATCACTCTCGCCTACACCTTACTTCAAATTCTTTAACACTAAACGTACCAAGCGGGGTCAAATTATCCCTTTTAAAGTTTACTTTAAAATCATACATTCATTGTTATTTCTTTCGCTCATTTGACTTTTTGCAAAGTCTTATATCATCTGATTATTCAATTTCTCGCTTTCCATTATTCTCGTAGCTTATTTTTACCGTCAAAAATTTTCTTCCTACCATACGTACTACGAGGGGTCATTTGAACCCATACGAAGTTTACGTATTTTTCGGCATTTTTCTTCAATTGGAACCTTAGTTTTAAACTCAGATACGCTTCTGAAGTGAAGGTTTCATTTATTTGAACCTGATATGTGTGTTTTATCGGCGTGAAGAGTTGGACGATCTGATCGGATCCATACGACGCGTTATTCAAGTCCCAACTTTGAGATTACATATCTCTAAGAGTGTTGTGCAATAAAAATTTTAATTTAGTGGAAAAGGATGCTCTGATATGTTATAAATCAAACACAATTGCTAGATTTTGAAAAACGCAAAAAAATTTTTGAGATTTTAGCCAGGATTTCAACGAAATCGACCACTGTGCGACGTAACGCATAAACAGAAAAGACCGTTGTCAAAAATTGACGAATGTTGTATGAAAAATTTAGGCTGTTAATTTAAGTAAATGCATAAATATGGTTCGATGATAGTTACCAGAAAAAGTGCGCGCACATATGCGTTTGTGATACAAATGGGTTAACGATATCAATCAAATACTTTGAAGAAAAAATCAATTGAACTGTAAAGAATACGATAGATACATTAAGTAATTTTTGTATTATAACATGCAAGTGAAATATTTGTTTATTCTGTCAATTAGACTAGTGTTAAAAATATGATGTAAAAATGCAGGCTACGTATTCTTAATTTTTCGATTATAAGTTTGCTTGCAACGCAAATAACGGATTACAGAATGCTGTAAAGTGTAATAAAGAATATGAGAAAAACGAAACGTTAAAGAAGTTCAAACTCATCGTTGACTCCGAAACCTAGAAAAGTATTACGTCTCATAAACTTAGAACACTGTGTATGCAGGCTTAGGGATACTCCGAGGAGACGGGTAGGCAAGCAACGGAGAGATTTACTGAGATCTTAGGGTAAAGTGTGGATATTGAGGGTATATCACTCACGAGCTGCGGTTACGACACCTCCCTTTGCTGCCCCCTCTTCAGTGTCGATCCTCCACTAGTTCCTCTTGAGAAACGTTATCTGCGTAGGTGGAGACCTGCAGCGACCTGCCAGTAGATACCGACTAAACATAGTTGAACATTGGCTGAGATCGGTAGACAGGCTCAACCATCTACGCATGGCGATGCCATTAGTAACCGAGGGTACAGCAACATCTTCGACGATAATGCAAATCGGAAATCCGCCCACTCAATTATACCGATGCAGTCCTAATCATGCGTGCACCGAAGCACATGCTGCAATCAATGCCTTTATGGCTCTAATTCGATAGATGATGAGATAATGGATGCAGTTTGATCCCTTCGAATTTCGTGTAACAAGATTTCATTAGGTTAGCTGTAATTAGTTAAATGTTTGCGATACATTATAAAATATTATTTTATTTTTATAAGAGTGATTTTTATATAATATTTTTGTGGCTCAATGTAATCTTATTAAAGTCGGAATTTGTCTGAATGGAGATTTTTCCAAGGTTTCAATGCGACTTACAATTGTATGAAAAATCTCGAAAGAACCGAAGATAATAAGCAAGCACGTCCGGATACTTGCTTGTATGCATTAACGTTGCTTGACAATGTTAATTATCGATTACGCACACACTCTGCGATCTACTTTGCATACCTATAGACCAACGCTCGTGGGTTATGCATATGGTGTACGAAAATTCACGGTACACGGGAGAAGAAGAGGATTAATCAAGTAAATGAAAACTGAAAATTTAGAAGGATACTTTTTTTATAATGTTTCTTTTTTTTTCTTGTTATATGTATTAAATTTGCAAATTTAATACGTGTTAAAAATAACAAAATGTACTTATTATTAGTTGACGATGTCGTATAGGTAAGAAAACAAATGAGAATTAAAACACTAATAGTGGTATATTGTGAAAATAATATAATAAATTCATGAAACGATTGAAATCAATGACAATATTATAACTGCGCTATCCTATTGTTTTAATTCCTTTTGTTAAAGTTAAACATTAATTATATTATTTTATAGAGTCTATGGTGTGTTTATTATGAAGTGTGTCGTAACGTTTCATTTAGCTTTTACTTTAGTATTATATAATATTGTATATAGTTTTTATACAACAGTTTAGTTTTATATGCAATATTATACAAAACGTATATTACACGAATACATTTTCAGAACTCGCATCTTTCATAACTAATGTGTCCACATTAAGCACAATGATTGATTTTGCACCCTCATTATTCGAATGCAGAATGCAACCATATTATTCGTATCGTTAAAACTAGATTATGTAGGACATTGTTTTCCTTTTGGGGATGATTTAGTAGACTTGAATACATTTCAAATTCGTGTTAATTTTTGCATAGCTTCACGTGTACCTTACACAAAATATGATGTTCATATTGTTGGAAACGGAAATAATAGCCTCATTCTTGTTTCATAATTTTCGCAGTTAATTTACTCCCAATAATATATCCCTTATGTGTAAAGTGTGATATTAATATAAATAGTTTGAGTCTTTAGTACATGGCTTACCGAGCTCCGTTATACCTACTATAAAAGACAAATACAAAAGACAAATAACGGTCAACTACGATCGAGTTAATAAGGTTCTGAAGTTATTTATATTTACCTTATATCCCAACACAAGTTTAAACCCGATAAACATATTAATAAACCTCATCATATTTTTAGACATTTAATATTCACTAATTCTAATGTGTTTTCTTTATATAAGTTAGAGATCATGGTTACAGCCTTAAATAATTCTGAAAAGCCATATTCAATGCTTTATACAATTATAATGACTAATCGCTAAAATTTATTTTTTAAAATTGCCTCGGAAATAGCAGAACTGTGTAATGAGAGATCAATGAAAAACGTATAAAAATTAATTATTCGCTAAACCCCTGTCACCCGAGTTCTGAATTTTCCAGTTAATATTCAGAGAACCAATTTGTTTATTGCAAACGATAATTTTTTTTTACAACAATCGCAAAATATAAATACTGTGAAATCCATTTGCAAGTATTACCTACTCGATATATTTTTCAAATCGTCTTTCCGATAACGGAAATTACATTTTTAATAGGGGAGGGTGGGGCGAAGTGGGCCCCTTCAGCAAAAAATAGTCATATCTTTATTTTTTTGGGCCCCAAAATTTTAAGGGGCCCACTTTGTCCCACCCTCCCCTATGTATTTATTAACAAAAAATGATACATTTTTGTTTATTCTGCAATTTTCAACGCACTATGCATATAAACAAATTTTCTTTGCA
Source organism: Cerceris rybyensis (assembly GCA_910591515.1). Taxonomy (NCBI): domain Eukaryota; kingdom Metazoa; phylum Arthropoda; class Insecta; order Hymenoptera; family Crabronidae; genus Cerceris; species Cerceris rybyensis. The sequence continues at coordinate 24,247,793 of OU342790.1, forward strand.
TTTTAAATATATTCTGTTATTTTTACAAGAGTAGAATGCAATCATTAGATTCTAAAAAAATTAAAGAATAGCAGTAAACATATTTGTTGCTGAACTATCAGGTTTCATGGTACCTGTAGAAGTCCGTATATAGATCGTCGCGTGAGAAGATAAATAACTTATATACTTTTATATTAGTAAAAGGTATTTCAAATATATTTGTTAATAGACAGAAATCAGTGAACCGAATAAATATTGATTTAACAACATACATCAGAAGAAAGCCAACTACAATTTTCAATGTTTTGCTTCTTTTATTGTTTCGCGCCAGATTCAACTCTTCAACATTACCAGTGGACAACATCTGTAAAAACCTACGAGCAATTTATATCTTAAATTGATTAGATATGCTGTAATACTTATTGACATAATCAACAGAGCGTTAATAATACAGTTTCTATGGTTACATTGATGCCATTACACAATAGGGGTATCAAATAATCCGAAGAGAAAAGAAAGAGGAGTCTTCTCTTTGTACATCATTGGCACGCCGTTGAAAGTGATCGAACTGATAACTGATCTTTTCGATGTCGGACAAAGTAATCCTGATCCGTAAAAGAAAACGTAGAAACGAAAGCGTGAAAGGATCGTCTATCAATCCGTTATTCTAAAGATTTAAAACTACACTTGTCCTTAAAAAAACTGCTCCTACGGAAGCAAAGAATCTTTCGAACTTGTACAAAAGCAAAACTTTCGTCCAGAAAATAAAACGTACCATAAATTACAACTCAGGAAAGAAAGTTGCTGCCCCTGGAGTTGTATAAATGAGCAAAATATACAGAGCTTAAAATAATAAGAATTTAACGATACTGTAAGGTAGACATTCCTATAGGATACGGTAAGATATTAGTTTATAGTAATGTTCAGTACTTTCTCTGTGAATAATAATATCATTCTGTGTTTTCCTTCTTTAATCATAATACGAGTGTTTTTTTATCATTCTTAAACTTTTGAAGTTTGTATCGAATTAAAATATTAAAAACTGTATCGAATAAAAGTAAACACAAAGAAATATGTAATAGCATTCATTTTAACATTACATTATTTTATCGAGCCAAAAAGTTTTAGAAAGTCAGAATCAATTAACAGTAATTTAACACACTCGAGGTAAGACAGAGAATACTATATTTTACCTAAAAAATTACGAATAATCTACTGTCATCACTTAAGGAGGTCATCTCGAGTGACAGCCGTTTTTTTACCCTTTTTTGGGAATTTTTTTTGACGAACCATTAAAATGTACAAACTTTAAATTTTCATCGTACATTCATTGACATTTTGTTCGTCTATTGGAATTCTGTAAATGTAACTGATTTTATAGCGTGCGGAAGACATCCATGTATAGAAAACATTGCTTGATGACTTCCATGATTCCAGATTTTCGTTCATCTGAACTCAAAAAATCAAGCGGCATTTTAATTTGTAAACTTAAGGCTATCGTGTGGACTAGAACAAAATAAAAATATTGAAAATTGTATGCTATCTAATACTCTTTATTTAACGCTTTTGACAAAACAAGAACCCTCTTAACACGTTGAGTGCCACGCGATTTTATAAGGAAATTGCCATCAGGCCACGTGCGCTGTTAACGTGGTACAGCAATGGGAAGCGCACTAGTAGCAAATTTTAATTTACTCGATGCAGGTTCTTAAACATATTTGGGTCATTGTTTCTTATCTCATTGTCAGTATTGCAACTTGTAGAAAACACCGACACAAACTCCAGACAAAACTTGGACGCGGCCTGAACGGAAAGTTCAGTGTCAGTCACCGATGACTGACGCGGCACTCAACGTGTTAACATAACATAAACTTAAAACATAACATAAACGTAAGAAATAAAATTACAATGAATCGAAACAAGTGGCCTCGCTGTCGGTCCAAACAACACTGCCTCTCCTCGCCATGCTCTCGTCCCGTAGCAACCGAAGCAAAACCTAGGCGGTTCGGGATCACGCGGTGCGATCGGACGACAATCTTGCAAGACTACTACAAAATTGAAGTTTTGGCGCGGCTTTAAAAGAAAAATACCAATTTTCGTCATATTTTTCCGACTTCTTCAGCTTTCAAAAGGAAAAAAAAACTGACAATATCACAATTATTCTACTTCATACGAGAAGTATAGATGTTTTGACTACACCGTACACATTTCAGCAAAATCCGTTAAGCGGTTCTTGAGATATCATGGAAGCCCATATGAAAAATATGGTTTCTAGAAAAACGCGCTTAAATATTCAAGTACGATCTACACAATGAACATATTAAGTCAGCATTAATCTTCTATACCGAGTCCATAAACATGCTTTCCTCTTCCTCGTAAAGAAACCACTCAAAGCCGCTTCTACTTTCCTGGCTTGGATCCTGGTTTCGTTAACAAACTTTGGACTATCACTCAGAGCGGTCAATGCGCATTTGGATCGCGATGACTAGCATAAGATTGGGCTTTGCGAGCAATTTCGTATCCCATTGTCTTTAAAATTATTTTAAAGTCTTCATTGAATATTATCACAACCAATAAGAAACTTGCACATCTATATTTTTATTTCCTAAAAGTCTCTTTGCCCATGTTGACATATATTCTATTTTCTGCTGAGCTGTATTTCGATTGCCGCAAAATTTTCTTTTTTAGTACAACTAGAATGTGCAACATTATATTTTCTTTCTTTTTTGTCACTCACTTTCAACGCAAAAATCAATCGCGAAAGACTAATGTTCCGCTCTGCAGGGCAATTTGACCGCATGACGCAAACGGCTGCTCCGTTCTACATTTATAACTTTTCAACGGCTTCGCACATCAAAATATCCTCTGACCTGCATATTCTAGACACCTTATAGAAACATTTCATGCAAAACAAGTATTTTCAATTCTTTTTAGACCTGTCACACGGGATGATCCCCATAAAATATTTCTTCAAACCACCTACAACTGGAAAACTATTTTGTAACGAGTTTCTGCTAATCAATTAAAATAAGACCCATTGCGGTTAATACTACAGAGTAATCAAAACTTTTCCGCATTAATGTCCATTTTCTCTAAACAGGGGCTTACAATTTCTAACATTTAAAACGACATCTCACTTATACAACACAGGTAGCTTCAAAACGTTACCTTGTTAGCCCACTAATTAAATCTAAAATGAGAACTTCCAGGAATATCGTATCAGTACGAGTAACACTGGCATCCCATAGGACACATTCTAATTATGACCAAGTGAACTCGACAATAACGAACATATGCACAAGATTTCATTGTAGGCATTTATAGCCGAGGCAGTCGCCCGGTCTGTCCCGTGGTACACACAAGAGACGCCTACTAATGGGAATTAGCACCAGTAGCACAATACTGTCTCTGGCGCGATGTATACCAGGATCAATCAAATCTCCAATACCGTGGCGAGCTTCTCGATGACTACGTTTACAGCATAGACCGCGAGCTCATCAATCCGAACCTGCTTCGGGTCGAGCCGATATTGGTTTCCTCGCTTGCATTGTTATCGTGCACCTACCCAAAGATCTCTACGACGATGACGAGGACGACGACAACGACGGCAAAGGCGAAGGCGAATCTACGTCGGAGATCGCTATGTCAGGGGACAGTGCAAGATGTGATGGTGAAAGAAAATCTAGAAAAAGTTATTGACTCTCATATCGTGATATGAAGGATATATGATGGAAAACAGATATTTCGATAAAAGAGAGTAACTTATGTCGAGGGATTTTTGTTATATTTACTACTTTCGGTGGGAGTTATATTGTTATTAATGTCGTTTTTATGTATTTATATTGTTAGTATTTACGAATTTTATTCTGAGAGTTGTTTCATTGATTATAATGTTCTCACTAGTAGATGTGGGAGACTTAAAGTTCAAAAGCTGTTGCAAGATGTTTGATTATGTGGAAAATCGTATGTGATAAAAACAGTAGTAATTCAGATGTGACGAGTTAACGTTAATATTCAGGGACAATCTGGAAGATGTGGAACTATTTTATACTCAGGTATACACATTTGGACTTCTCTCAATTTCTTGCGTTCTTTCACAATATATTATATAAATTATATTCGTTAGAACTTTGAAATTTTTATTCAAATTTTTAATTCGAATCCCATAGTTATGGCTACCAGTAAAGCAAAATACAATAAATAAAAATAATACCAGTAGCAGATCAGTCCGTTAGAAGTTGTTTGGTAAGTTGGACCGAGTTTTATTTAATAGTTTGTATAAAAGTTACAGTTACTGCATCCTTCATATGAAGACGTTGATAATACATTTGGTATATTGTACAGTTCTAAGCTTTATACACTATCAATAATATGAATAACTATATAGTAATTATATAGTAATATATAAGTTACATAAACAAAGCGTTCCATCTGTTCTAAAAAAAAGTTTACAGATTTATGTTTATGCACAACACTTTCTCACCGTTAGGAATTGAAGATCGGTGCACAAGTTTGATCATCTATTTTTACATTACTGTATAGACATGGAATTAATGTATAATAATAATATTTCCAAATTACATGGTCAAATATGTTTTCAATGAGCTGACTGATCATAATGCTATCAAATTATGGGATCACTTTGAGAGGACATCTGTTATAAGTTGTAAAGTGAAGCGATATAATTAGCCATTAATATAGATTATCTGAAATGAAAGTTTATATAATTTCTATTTTCGAAATGTACATATATATGTCCAACCGCAAAATTTTAATGAACTTTTAATCGAGTTTACTGCTCGTTTCGTATTGAAGTACACTCGTAAATTAAATTGCATTATTATTGCTTTTGAAATGGATTCGAGTCAAATTGGCAGCAGATTGACTCTTCCTCAATTTTAATTACAACCTCTATGTTTTATAAATTCATTAACCGAATTTTCATTGTATCAATATCAGTAGCCGTGGGAAGTTAATAAACAGCAACATGTTATATAACAAATTTCCGTGTATACCACGTTTACTTCAATTAATCTGTCTACATGCAGATTATTTCATAATAAATATTAACATTACGCCATACCATAATAATATGCATGCGCACGAAACTTGATAAAACAAAATATAATGAACAATTGTGTGTTGCGAACAACGTAGCATATCCTTCCTACAAATATATATTTTGTTAAATCCGACCCTAAGAATTTTTAAAAAATTCTTCATTCGATGCCAGTCAGCCGCTCTTGAAAACGAAAGGTTTAAGAACAAGTGTTCTTCGCTCTACAGGGCTACTTTCCATTTGTCTAGACTTATAGAAACCATGGCACTTTACACTTTGGCTAGATGCTTTCCATATGTCCTTGGTACCCTTACATCCCTGCCAGAGTCCTACCACCTCCACTCACTTTTCCAAATCCTTCCCGAAACAGAGCCCTATATAAGCGAGACACTTTTCTGCCTCTACGGGCCATTTCTTTCATAGAATGTTACGCCGTCAGTCGGACAGGTGAATTTTCCAACCCCCGCGATCCGACGCGTGACATTCGGTTAACATTTTAACTTTAATAGTTTAATTTAAGAATCAATTCTTGTAATTGTATCTTGAACCCAATTCTGTTAGAGCAGGCAGGGTGGATTGAAGTGATTCTTAACACATTAAAGGCGGGAGTCGTAGTACTACGATTTATCTCGAGTGTAGCTTAAAGGCGGGAGTCGTAGTACTACGATTTATCTCGACTGTAGCTCAAAGGCGGGAGTCGTAGTAAATAAACTTTTTTAAGTCTACATTTTTTTATGATTACACAAAATATCGCCCGCTCTAGGACGAAAAACAAGGCGGGGCGGTCGCCGCGTTATCTAGCATACTTTCGTCAAGATCTCCCGCCTTTAATGTGTTAATACACATCTTGTGAAAAGCGTTTTATATTTGTTACAATAAAAAGAACTCGTGCGTTCGATGGCACATTTCAACGAGGAGGGGAATCGTGGTTGACGACCAGCCACACTTGAGACGAGCGCGCCTCTGGCAGACACCGTCCCAATTACAACAGGGCGCGAAATTCTTATGTTCCAATAAATTCATTGTTAATAACTTAATATACGTATTTCAACGTTCTAATTATTTTCAATTTACTTCCTTTAATCTTCGTGTAACCGAGCAACGATCTCCCTCGGAGAACTCAAGCCGCTCGGAGTGAATAAGAATATTTCAAATTACGGTTAACTGTAGAATCAAGAATCTTGAGATTGCAACACCTTTATATCACTTAGTGGCGGTAACCTTATATTATTTGGTACAGAACTATCCGCTATACTAACGCGAATTATCGAACGGTATATTCGTTATTAACGGGCAAACGGCAACTCTATAGTTCTGCTATAGGTCAGTCCGGTCCCCGGAGTTCTTATACTTACAAGGCTATAACCCTGTATTATTTCCCGAGTCGAAAAGTCCAGCCTAAAAAGAAACTTCAAATCCTAGATCCTTTTGATTTCTCATTTGCCGCTTAATTATGTATATCATTTTGAACCTCAAAATCCTCAACTAGTGTGTCTACGCGCCTCAAAGTCCTGTAAATATGATTTTTAGGAATTATATGGACTGATCAGGTAAAATTTTTATTCCAATTTAATCTGACATCCCCTAAAAATATTTCAGAAGTTCCAAGTCTGTCGACTCATATTCTAAAAATAGGGCTTTTAGAAGCAAGTAGGTTTTAAATTATCATTTTATTCCATATAAATTCTAAATATCCTTAAAATCAAATTAATTTTTAGTATATTGAGAATTTTTTTGGACCTGGATCATTCCACTCCAATTCCAATCCAATTCTAAAACTCCCCATTATAGAATGCTGAGGATTATTTTCGGCTGTATGAAGCCTAAATTGATCCTAAACTAGTCAAAACTGGCAAAAAGTAACAATTTTAGGGCGATTGTGGAATTAAAATTTGCATTCTTTTATATATAACATATTTTTCTATATTCAGCCTAAGTATCCTAAGTTATTTGGTAATTTAGGAGGATTTTAGGCTTAAAATTTTCGACTTGGGTTGGTACGGGACTATCTGCTATACCAACGCGAAAGAACTGCGAGGTTCCTTTCGTCATTAACGGGCAAACGGCAACTTTATAGCTGTGCTATAAGCTAGTTCGGTCCCCGGAAATTCCTCTTTGTATTGTTGCAACTCTTGGATTCTCGGATACAATATTGCAATGACGCATTACGGTCGCGTTTTCTGTCACTCGCCCGGCTCGTAACAATTTGATTAATAGCCATTAATGTCATGTAAAATTGTCTAAAAATATTCGTCCGCATTATATTTGGTGAATACATAATCATGTTCGCATATAAATGCAAATTATGAATATAATAGTTCAGAATTAACATCGTATAAAAATTATATCCATATAAAAATTCACGGCTTCGACAAAAATAATTAATCAATGTGCGATACGTCGACTCCTAAACATGTAAATAGTTTCTTCACACAGTACCTTTCTATATTTTTAATTTTAACGTTTGCAATTTTTCACTTTTATACAACCTTACAAAAAATTAAAAAAATGATTTAACTTGTCTGCCTGCCAATAAATAATAACGACCTTCCCAATACCATTCCAATAGAATTTACAAAACGATACAATTTCATTTTCTTCTATACAGAGATTTATTATACTACGACAAAAAGTGTATTATAACGAAATCAGTTTCAGCTAACACAACAACGAATAATTTGTTTATTTCCCATGTCCAAATTATCACGAGGCAATTTCGTAAGCGATGTACATACATCAGAAAATCCCCAGTAGGAAGGTTCCAAACTAAACGAATAAAACGAAATTACTTCTTTTCCGCTTGTCACTCTAAAGTTTCTTCCAATAAGTACAGCAAGCGCAACAAAACCTCAGTTCGAACGGAATCGAATCCCCCTGGTTTCTACGTGCAACGAGACGAACGACGATGAGATTCAATCGATACTTCCTGGCCTCCTGCGAACTTCTACTGTTCCCCGTTCTCGCACCTGTACGCAGGACATTCCTAACGAGGTAAATATGAGGGAATCGGGAATCTTTCAGGATAGGATATCCTTACAGTGTGGATGCAGCCCACGTACATAGGGGAAAACGAAAAGAAATAAGAAATGGAGGAGTTTCGAGTTTCGTCGGAGCTTTCATGATATCCATGGCGAATCGCCTTGTATTCACCCTTTCCAACAACGACCCTCTCTCCTTCACCTTCTTGCTTTGACTTCTTCTCCTCTTTCCACGGTTTCACTTCTCAAGATCCAGCTGGAGGTTAAGAACACCTACATCCCCTCCCGATTGCTTGGTGTGTTACAGACTGCCGAAAGGAAATCAGAGAGAAGGAGATTCGCGACTTGCATTCTTCAATAGGAAGTCCACTTGCTACCTTTTACTGATATCGCAAATAGAATCAATGAAAATGGCGAGCCGGGAGTCAATCAGAGGAACACATACTTTGTGGGGATAGGTTAGCAAAGTTTAATCACGCTGAGTGCTGATCGAAGACCTCAAATCAATTTCCAATGCATCCTATTGAAAGAAATTTAACGATTAAATTCGAGCGATAAGACGTCCCGCGTTGTCCTTCTCGCGATCGAGATTCAAATACTTTCGTCTGGCTACACTGTTCAGTGAGACCTGCGATAATTCATCGTTGGAAAGAGAAAGTGAAACGATTTACTTGGTAATTTAAGGAAAGTTGTAACTAAACTAAAGAAGATGAAGATATAAAAATGTTTTTTACTGGTTAATTATTTTATGAGTTAGGTTTTTAAGAATAAGATTTCTGAACATGCATTCATATCTTTACAGTACAATGCTCGTTCCACAAGGTAACATGTTTTCCTTCTACTATTTTTATTAATGATATAAATTATTATTTTTTATAACAAACTTCAACCTGGGAGGGTAAATACTTTCCCAAATTCTTTCGAGATGAAAGGTCTTGAATAATTATCAGAATTTTCTCTCCTTTCATTGTTTTTATAAATGTGAGGTAGTATACGCTACAGCCATTGAATTTGTAAAATAAAAGTCTCCTGCTTACTTTCATTCAAACGATCATTTTCTTACCATTATGAAATTCTGTATAATAGCATTGCGACTTTCGTATCGGAACATAATAATGCGGTGCAGGGTATTCATGTTTGTACTTTTGATTTCTTTTCATATTCTTTCTATGTATGATATGTTTAAAATACCCTTACCAAAGAGGGAACAAATAAATGTTCAAATAAAATAATTTTGTGGGTATGTTATTAGAATCTAACATCCACGAAGTGCAACTCATTGTAATAAAAAATATAAATAAATAAAAATGGTGTAGTTTCTCGTTCTTTATGCGTCTTCTCCAAGTCTGAAACTGCCCCCCCCCCCCGGCCCCTCGTCTTTTACCATTTTGCGAACATCTTCCATATCCTGCACCATTCTTACTCGCTCTTTCTGTCACTCATTCAATCTGCATTTCCACATAAATGCTGTTCACTTGCAAAACTTTTCGGGCAAAAAGTGATGCAGAAAACATCCGGAATAAAAATGAGCCAAAGAGAAAATTTTTTAGATATTACTAAAAGCAATAGAACGCAATACACAAAGTAACATATGAAAATCTCGGATTACACTAACTAGGGAACATCCCGAGGTATAAATCACCGATTTTGATGAAATTTTAGTATGATAAGTCCTCGCGAAAATATTTGACCCGTATATTTTTTATCAGCAACCGTCCACGTTAAAGGGGTGAAAACCACCCTCAAAGTTGTGGTCCTGAAACTTAGTTATCGAATATCTCGAAAACTATTAGAGATACGAAAATTTCGTAGAGAGTGAAAATTAATGCCTTCGGACTTTGAATCCAATGGTGTAATCTTTTTTTTTTTTAAATTCGTTTGTTTGATTGATATGCTAAAAAATACTACTTTTTTGTATCATTTTGTCAGTTAAATTTCAATCAATTTTCTTGAATATTTGTTTGTGAATACTATATATCGAAACGCAAAATACGGATACAGGTAACCCTCCTATAACACGGTAGATACGTTCCTAATAAATGCCGTATTGTGTGAAACCGTGTTGTATGAGACCCAGAGCAAGTACAAAAAGAGGGATTACGAAAACTCCAAAAACTTATTAAAAACAAATATTTTTTTAAATTCTACATAAACAACTTAATTTTTATTAAAAATATATAAATGTATGTACAACACACAACAAAAAATATTATTTTAATTTGATGCAACAATAATTTAATAAATTTCTTCATCGTCACTGTTCAGTATAATCAATCGAAAACGTTTTTTTGGTGGAATGATATCGCCTTCAATTTCAGAACTTTTCACTTCATTTAAAGTTTTTGTATTTTCTTTTCTCTTTAAAAAATCTGTAATTTTACTTTGCTTTCTGGTTCTTACCGGATCAATGTTAATTTTTCCTTAATATTTTAAAGATGAAAAAGTTGTTCTTTGATACACCGTGGCTCGACGCAGACTGTCGATTAGCAGCGTGAAATACTTTTGTTTTCAAGCCACGGAGATGAAATCAAAATAGTTTATGCCACACTGTATCTTTAAGATGACAAGCCTCGTCGCGGCTATAGAAGTACAGTGTTATATAAAGGTTTTTGCAATTTTCTTACCATGTTACAGCGAAACCGTGTTATAGGATACCGTGTTGTAGAAGGGTTTCCGCAATTCATAAATCGTGTTATAGCGAAACCGTGTTATAGGATGCCGTGTTGTAGGAGGGCTACCTGTATATTGAAAATTTGATATTTGTATTGCAAAAAAATGATTGCATATCAATTTCTACGCTTGCGTACTTGTCACGTTATTCTTTCGTATATACATATATGACTGCTCTGAAAGGTCAGATTTTATTGTCAGTCACCCATATTGCTTTTATATAAACTTAAAAAATGCGGTTGATGAATAAAGAATTTTTAATAATTATCGCAATAGTGGTATTCACTGTTATTGGTATAACAAATATTTTCTACCACCACGAGCATTCCAAAGCAGCTATATAATCAGTTAAAGCAGTTTATTTTTGAAAATTGTAAATATATAAAGCACACCTCCCCAGAATTGTTAAAATTTTCGGGTCTGTCGGCTGTAGAGTCACATCAATACCATGTATGACTATCCCCAACTGTAAATCACCAATTCTTATGAAACTGTAGGATAAGGTGGATTTTGTGTAAATATTTGACACCTACTTTGTTTTATTGGCAATCGTCCACGTTAAAGGGGTGAAAACCGCCCCCCCCCCCCCAAAGTTGGGGTAACGAAAACTATTCTATCGAATATCTCCGAAACTATTAGGGATACGAAAATTTCATAGGGACTGAAAAATAACGTATTTCAACCACGAATCCAATGGTATAAACATTTTTTTAAAAACCCTATTTGTTTAAACAATATATTCAAAAATACTTTTTTTCAACTTTGAGGGTAGTTTTCACCCCGCTAACGTGGACGGTTGCCAACAAAAAAAATACGTGTCAAATATTTTGACGAGATCTCTATCATACTAAAATTTCATCGAAATCGGTGATTTACACCTCACGATGTTCCCTTGTAAGACTGAATCCTTAGCATATTACTTTCAATCTATTATAAAGATATGAAACACGCGCAAGTTTTTTTAAATTACAGTATCAATGATGAAACCTTTCCATCGGATATCTTCAACGATATACAATTAAATTGAACATTGCGATAAACAGCTCAAACATTTTCGCTCCTTTTAACGATTATTACCAGCACAACTCGTGGATGACTCTAACTCATGCAATCTCGCGGTGAAGTACCTTTAGCCGTTAGTTAACATATTAGAATGCAAATTCTGTTTACGAGGGGATCGTTCGAGGTCTCCCGACGAGACCCATTCATCACGGAGGTAGATGAGGATAGGTGTACCCGAGCGTGGAAGGTCTCAAAGAACGTTTCGGTACAGCGAACTTTGGAAGGATGGCATTTTCCTAAGACTTAAACGAATGGGCCCATGTGTCTCCCCGCTGCAGTTTCCGGAGTTTCGGAAATCTCGAAAGTCTACCTGGCTAATTTGTCCTAGCAAAGCTTTCGACGAGTCCGTTCTCCAAGATAAACGCACTCGACACCCGCCCGCCTGGAAATCGTATTCTCCTTGGTTGGCTCTGCTTCCTAACTTTATGAGACGGTATTTGCAGGACAACGTCCGCTTCAGTGTTCTATTAAAATTGCACCACCATGTCGGATACTACGGAGATTTTCGTTCGAATTTGCAAGATAATACGATGGCACGGTTACGAACATTACCATCGTGTAAAATTCATTTGGAGATATACCCGTTTATGTTGGATGAGTAGGATGAATATGTAAGAATAATGGAATTGTCAAATTTTTTATTTTATCATCTTTTGTGAATTAATTTTTAATGACATTTTTAATGTGTTTTTATTATTCGAGTTTAGTTAGAAGAATGCAAGGTAGTACATTTGACCGAGAAACGGAAGGGTGTAAAAAAGATAAATGTGTGACAGAAGAGAAATGAAGGTTTGCAAATGTACACTTTTATTATTTCACTTTAATACGATATTCCGCTGTAATATAATTTCATGTCATGTTAAATTGCAGATTTTAACGAAGAACTGTAAGAACATGTCAATTTGTATTTAAGTAGCAAAATCTTGTTGAGTATTGTTTCATTTATCATTGTGAATCGAAATGATATGGAACACTGTGCACTTTGAATTAAATAAGTTGAATGACATGTATAACTTAATAATAATATATATTGAGTGGGAGAGGAATGAGTGTGGCTATGTCTGTGTTTCAAAAGTTTGACAGAGTGTATGAAATGCCATCACAAAAAAATGACGAATGAACACGCCAAGAAGTACGACGAGTTTATTCCTTTTACTTTGCATTTAACCTGTTAACCGGGAATAACAAAAAATTTCATCACACCAGAAAGAAAACTGCAATAAGAAAGGCGTCTTTCTCCATCTTCAAAATTTTTAAACATAACACGTTGAACGCATTAGAGTTTACGTCGTTCGTATTCATCATATCCTAGCGTGGTACTTTAGGTACGGTAATATTACTTCTCACTGTAAAAAAAAGTTTCCATTACAAAACGAGTTAAACAAAAGTTAATTCCCCGGTTAACATGTTAAGTACCTGTGTATTATAGGCCAAACCAAAGAAGTCACTTGTTATGAGGTAGAGGTAAGGGGAGACTAACCTCGCAGTACCTATTACCATCGTATTGGACCTAGAAGACTGAGATCGACGAATAGCAACCAAAAACTAAATACATACTTATTTCGTTGTTAAGTGATTGTTCGGCCAGTCACGTATTAGAATCGAAAATACATGAGGACGAGGAATGTCTTTATCCGTTGGGCGAATCGAAGCAAAACACTTATCAAGCGACTTCTTTTTCTGGTCCAATAATACAAACAGGGTATCCCAGCCGATTTTGACATCTTGATAACTTCGGTATTGTGGTATGTAGCAAAAAATGTTTCATAGAACACTTAAATAGCATTGAGTGGGGCATAATTTGGTGTCATTAGTTTTTCCGTAGGTGGTCGTGTCAAGGCCATATGAAGGCCAACTTTCTTTTTTTAAATAGAATGATATGATAATATGTATGTCGAAAAGTTAATAGTTTAGGAGATATTTCAATTTAAGTAATTCTAAAATTCGTAATTACATTACCGTTTATTTACAGATATGGTTCAATATAAAGACCATTTGCATCACTGCGTTTTTGAAATCGATGAAGTAAGGACTGGCCTACGTTATTTAATGTATTGGCTGATATTTTGCCACATTCATCGATAATGTGCTGCTTCATATCACTCACTTTAGTTGAAACTTTCGCGTTGTACCCTTTAAATAGCCCCATAAGAAAAAGTCAGGCGGCGTTAAATCAGGTGATAGACAGATAAACAGATAAACAGAGCTCACGTCCTAATGCGGCAGGAATGATGCCTTTGTATTTAGATTATTTATGGGGTCAGCACTATACTTAGGTCAGCACTTTTTTATAAAGAATGTTTAGCTGTATCGCTTGATGCATAAAAAAATACGTCATTTTATTTAAAAAAACAAAGTTGACCTTCATTTGTCCTTGACGCGTCCACCTACGGAAAAACTAATGACACCAGATTATGCCCCACTCGATACCATTTGAGTTTCCTATGAAACAGTTTTTTCTGCATACCCCAATACCGAAACTATCAAGGTGTCAAAATCGGCTGGAACACCCTGTATATATCTACATATATCTGTTGTTCCATTTTCTATTCTTAACAAATTAGAATAACCAACATAGATCCTAGAAATATCACTCGGTAATAACTTTGTATACTTTGTCTTAGAGTGGATAAATTTTAATGGAGACGGAAACCGGAAGCACCGCTCGCTTCCTTCCTTCCGCTTGCTGGCATGCGGGCCCAATATACGCGTAGATAGATAGACCTCTCTTCGAAATTTCATCTTTCAGTATGCATGGATGTAATTCCAACACTTATTTGCAGTATCGAAAAAAACCGTAAACGTAGTACATCTTCACGTTGCCGTTAAAAAAAGCAATTTGTTTAACCCCTTGCCATATTACAACGAGTGATACTCGTGATGCTATAAATTGGAGAGGAAATTTTCAAGTTTTGCAAAACCTATTAAATTGAAAATATCAGTGAGATACGACACGATACAATTATTACTAGATATTAATATTACGTTAAATTATACTATGTGTCGAACATCACTGATCAATGTTTATTTTACTAATTTAATTCAGAATTATTGTGAAGACAGTCACGAAGTAAATGGCACGGCAAGGGGTTAATAGGGCTACAAACTGTTCAAAAAAATTTTTTCAAAATTTTTTTACTCATCGTATTTGGCACACCGCTCACTTTCGTGCATGATAAATTTCCAGGTGATTACACCGCAAGCTTCTTATTAGATTCGGGCACTCATTAATTACACGTTAATTAATCAAGCTGCTTCAGTTATCCGGCTTTTCTAACGCAACGGAGGTGGCTATTCATCTGGAGGAGACTGTCGGGGACTGCTTTGTGTGAGCCATTTTCTGGAAAAACGAGGCTACCCTTCACCACGTTCAGCCCCTGCTATCACTGAATTTATTAATTAAGCATCCTGTTTTGTCGTTAGTAGGTCACGAGTTTGTAAACAGTGCAAGAATGAAGTTTTCTTCCTTCCAGCCTTTCCTCTCTGACCCTCCTGTCGTCGAAAGGATTCGTCTTTCTACCACTTACGTCAGCTATTCGTCCTTGGCCCCCATAAAAAAAAGGACGCACCTACTCAAGACCCCTAAAACGAGCCTTTATCGAGTGGCTTTTCGGACGGCCTCGTATCAAGGTGCCTTTGCGCTTTCATCCTAGAACCTATGGCCATTTTCATTCCCGTTGTGCGCCGAGGGTTTGCTGGTAAGACGTGCAAAAAACGACATTGCGCGATGGAGGAAATTCTTCGTGGATTTTAGCACCCCTAAATATCAACCTTAGTCGATATTCCTGACACATGGAAATCAAGATACGTAATCGCAATGAACCGTCTTCCGATACATATTTAAGCTATACGCGCCCCCTTCAAATAATGGTTGCAGTAATGGAAAATTTTCCCGCCGCTCATATGACGTTCTGATTTAATTTGATTTTAAAAGCGCCGTAAATGACAAAAGTTGTTCTCTTCCTTTCCATTGTCAAAATGAAGACCTGATATTGAGGCCATTCAAGCGTTAATTGAAATTGAAATAAATATCGACGTGTAACGGAAGACTGATGGTAATTGATTTTTTTCCAACCAAACATGTTGTTATTAAAAGTAAACACTTTTATATTCAACTTTAAATTATACATTAACACGAAAGTTTATAATCGTGTTGCAGTAGTGGTTGTATCTTCTGTTGTTTCAACGCGTATAACTTTCAAGCGGCGATCGAAATATACGTGTATGTATATACATTTGTCTCTCGTGCCATGAGAATTGCCTTTCTATCTCATATTCCCGTGTCAGAAGTTTTAATGCTAATTATAGCACGGGAATGTAAAGTTGAACGCGCGTTTCCACCAAGTACACAATTTTTCACGACTATTTCGCAAAAGCACGGTTAAAAAGAAGAGGAGGAGGAAGAAACGGGTAAGCAGAAACTCCTTGCACGTGTTCCAGTTCCCTGAACCCAATAAATTTCTACCACGGATGCAAATGAATGCAGACGTCGACCTCCAAAACTTTCCTGCGCTCGTGTCTGAAATGGAAAAGGGGGATAATAACGATGACGATGACAATAATAATAATAATTCATGGCCTACAATCCTGCTGGTAACAGCCATCAGTCCGAGAACCAATATTCCAACTGGAGCTGGAAGGGAATAAAGTCGTAGGCAAGAAAGGGGAAGGAGGAAGAAAGGGAAAAAAGGTAATGACTCGAAATTGCGCGGCACACTGCTGCCGTATTCTCTCGCCAACCAGAATTCAAAGTTACAATTACCATCCTTCTTGTACAAAATGAGAGAATTACAAAGAAGGAAGAGAAATAACTCGGCAGGAAGAGTAAGCGGAAGAGGGAAAAAGGAAAACCGTGGAGACATAAAAGCAGTTATGCGAAAAGATACTACGAGTCCGCGGTTTAATAGGCGAATTAGCAGAAAACTAATCGTGTTCATTCGACCACGTTTTTTAACCAGCTTGAGAATATAATTTCTACTGAAACCTTTCTTTTTTAATGGAAACTTTGGTTACTCTAATGGGCTCCTTTTATATTTCTGTTTAACTGGCAATGATTTTTTTAGTTATTTGTTTTATTTTATTTATATAATTTTGTATAATATAATAATGCTATAAACATTTGTCAAGTATTATTGTGTTACTGTGCGGTAATATTTTTTATATCCTATATAACATACCGAAATATGACGGGAAAAACATCTCATTGAAATTTGTCTAAAGTTTTTTAAAAATAATGAAACACAGCTAAACAGCTAAAGAAATGTTGAAATTCAGCATTTAAATTTGAAAAAAAAAACTATTTCATTGCAAATAATGTCTCGCAGAACACCACTTTTTTTTTAGAAGTAAAAAGTATGATGAAGCCTATTAATCTGCATCGCGGTCCTTCTACATTTTCATTATTCGACTTGAATAAAAAATTTTGGCAACTTTGATGGTTTACATAAACAATGTAATAAGAAATGGACTAAAACAATATAAAGTTGCGATCATAAAATTACATACGCAATCTTTAGTATCTCTTTTGTATTTATTATCGAAAAATACAAATTACTTCTAATATCTTTTTTTGCCCTCCAAAAAACTGAATACACTCGTAAAAAATATTTGTAATGTTATACGTAGCTGATTTTTACCATTTACTTTTTAGAAAACGTAAGAATATACAATAGTAATACATTTTTATATCATGATCATAGACTACTTGAAAACCAACAACTTGATCGGGTCGGGTCGCATTGCAAATTCTTTCTCTGGAAGAATATAATATTTCAGAAACATAATAGTTGATACGTAGAATTACATGGCTATAAAAGATTGACTAATTTGAAAGTTACAACATGACGCAGTACAATTTTGACAAAATAACAGAGCTGTAATACATAGAATAACAACGCAATAATGTAAAGTACAATTTCATGTTACAAAGAAAATGAAAGGTCTATTAACAATTCATACAGAAGATTGAAGAGGATTGAAAAAGAAAAATTCATTTTCAATTTGGTAATGGTGATGAAAAAGGTTTGGTATGAACTCTGTCACAATAGCACGAACGCAGAAGCTACGTCGTGCATTATCTGTAACATTACGTCACATGTCTTTATCTGTACCAAGTCAAATATATACACATCTATGTATAGAAACCTAAATAACACAATTTCTTTAATTGTAAGTAAAATATAATAGAAATCAAAACCTATTAACACTAGATCTACGAAAACTGTCAAATTGATGGGTTCCAATTTTTTTGGAAACAGTTTTGAAATGCATAGAGACGCGGCAGTGTAAATACATATTTCATATGTATCTTACAATATGCAAATGACTTAATTGATTATCTTCGTTGTCGGCTGATCCCTCTTTTATCAAAGTACTTATTTAATATATTTAAGTATACCCGTTTCAACGCCCGTAAATCTAGTGTTAAACCAAGCCAATGTAGAACAATAAAGTAACAACAAACCTGTACACATAATTGTACCTTTCATATAGACGTCATTTGTTGATACGAACTTGTCTTCTCTGGATTCCTGTCTCTTTCTTTCACGGCAGCTCATTAGCCGTTCCACTGGCCGTGCAGTAGCTCATTTTCCGGCAATGCCGAAGGAAGGGCAGATTGGCTGTCGGACGACGGATGACGCAAGGGTGAAAATTTTTGGAAAATTGAAATATTTCACGTCCAGCCAGCACCGTTCACCGAGACTCCGGTAAAACCTCGCTTCGCTACGGAACACGCCGGAGTATTTGGCTCGCGTATATGCGCTCCGTCGTCGGCGACACAATAGATTTACGTATTCGGGCAAAAGAGGTAGAACAGTGGTACTACGATAGCCGCGGGGAATCAGCAATCTTGGCAGCGGACCAACTGTCGCAAATAGGTATGCACCACTGTGCTAACAGTAGGGAGGGGTGTGCGATTCTTCTTCGCTCTTTTCTTTTTTTTGTGTGATTCACCATATCCAAACACACACCTCGAACGTGCAAAAGTGTGTACATACACGCACTCAACTGTGTACAGGCAGGTATGTATGTCTAGACAGAAGTGTGTGCACCTGTAGGCATGCGGGTGTATGTTTCTTTAATGAATGCTGCTTCACCGAAATATATGAGCTCCATACAATCCGTCATGTCCAGACCCGGCCATTACGTGTATCCTATCTACTGGCATCGGTGCCATCTGAAATATGCACCGACCTGGAAAAAGTTCGATCGATTTAGGGTCGAAGATGCTCCTGAAACTCTCTTTTCGGGAGAAATTTTAACCGATATTTCGGCATGTCAATGAATTACGTTGATATTCGCCTGCAGATGGTTAAGGGTTACAATATTCATTGGATTATTATTTTGTTATAAGCTTATATAGACCATTGACCAACATTCTGTTATTATGAACTTTCTATATAATTAATTTCAGTCATTAAAATTAGTAATTATTTTGTATGTTTGAATGTAGTGGGTTTTGATGTAGGTATTACTATTTTCCAATTAGAATAAATACGTAACGGTGAATGATGTCATGAAATTAATTTCAATTAAGTAATAAAAAATTGGAAACGTATGGAGAGCCTAGAACTAATGATGAAAATTGTAATGGTTATTGATTGTATTAAAATTCTGTTTGACTTGGTTTGGAAAATTACTGAAATTTAGGTCATCGATCTTAATGAAATTCAGCTAATCGCAAAAGAATATAAGACATACAAAATAATATATTTCACTTTGTGTCTATCTTATACTTAAAGAGCGAAACACTCCTTTAAAGTCAGATAGCTCTTTCTCCTTTTTCATTCACAGCTCTTAAAGTGAAGCAAAGAGAAAAATGTTTTAGATACAAGTATAACATTATAATAAAGAGTAAAAATCTACACTGATAACATTTTTAGAAGTTACATTTTTTTTGCAGTAGAAAAAAATTGTTCAAATTCCATTTATGAAGTTGCGTACTTGTGATCCTTATTATGCCGTTACATTTTTGTTTCACTTACTTCCTTTCATTATCTAACAACTGAAAAAACAACCTTTTAATGTTGCGAAACATATAAATATTAATAGAATATATGTTGTTAACAATTCAGCCAAGTAAATATCACAGGTGGGATTGCCAAAAATGTAATTCGATTGTAATAAAAGTAAAACTTTTATTAACAAGTTTAAGATACAAAACTCTGTGACACAGATTATATACGGCTAATTTTCTACATTTGACTCTTTAACACTGATGGTTTGAAAATAGACATTCAGCTCTACGAATTGTCACGTACCGTCGCAGAGTGTATGAAATGTTCGTATATTATTACAATATTGTTGACTTTACCTCCAATTATTCGACAACACTGTATGCACAGCAAAATCTATAATATCAAGGTTTGTATTGTTCCATTAAGACGTAACTAGTATTTATGAGTGTACCTCGCCTATACCGAATATTGCAAACATTGTGGTGCAACTTTTGTACTAGATTAGAGACGCAAATATCACAAGAATTAGCTTATTGAACAAAATTCGAGAACATCCAAAAATTCATTAATGTCCAATGTCAAATTGAAAGGTTTATATTTGCGAGAAACTATAACGACGCATCGATTGGGTTATTCGCGCTTCCAGAATCCGCCAACACAGAGAACTTGTACTTTCCAAACTTTTATATTAAATATTTCAGCTCAGTACAACAGCGATTAGGTGTGATATATGAATGATTTGAATTTGATGAAGACAGAGCTGGGCAAATTATATTTCAAGTAAAGATAATAAGTTAATAAATTATTGAAAATAACATTATCTCAAATAAACTCTATGAAATAACTATTTGAGAGGAATTTATTTGAGTACATTTATTTCAAATAATAAGTTTATTATAATTTATTTCGACGTAGCCATTTGAAATAAACATATTTGAAATAATTAAGAGAAATGTATGATACTAACTGTAAGTTGAAATTTCGCCTTATTTATGTTTAGTTTGGAAAATAAATTATTGATGGGTAGCAATGAAGATTTAAAAGAACTAGAACCATATTTTCATTTATAATATATTGAGAGTATAAATTAGTTCGGTCAGTTTTCAAACTATAGCTCTGGCTGTTATGAGTGTTTCATAGTGACAGCTGATTTTAGATGTTTCAGAGCGGTTAGACATCTGTCAATAATATTTAGTTCGTATCGCTTTGAGTTTCATACAAAAACCGTGTTTTTTACTGTGTTGAATATGTCAAATTTTGTGTTAAGTAAGCACCATTTGCGAGATGTTTTAGTTTTCTGCTTTAATTGGAAAGAAAGTGCAGCTTTTACATCGGATTGCGATTGGGGATGAGAAATGGATATTCTACGACAACCCCAAAAAGAAAAAATACTACGCTATGCCCGGCCAATCGTTGCCATCGACATCAACATTAAAACCAAAGTCGAATATTCATGGTTCGAAGGTCATGTTGTGTATCTGGTGAGACCAAAAGGGTGTTGTATACAATGAGCTCCTACAATCTGGCGATTCTATTACTGGCAATCGGTATAGGCTACAATTGATAAGTTTCAGCCGTGCATTACGAGAGAAACGGCCGAAATACGAGCAAAGACATGACAAGGTTATTCTTCTGCATGACACCGCTCGGCCTCATGTCGCAAAAGTCGTAAAAAAATATTTAAAAACGCTCAAACGGGATATTTTACCGCACCCGCCGTATTCACCGGACATTACTCCTTCTGATTACTGGATGTTCCAACGGATGCAACACTATTTAACAGGTCACCGGTTCACTTCTTTCGCAGAAATCGAAAATTGGCTCCTATCTTGGATCGCCTCAAAAGACGAGACATTTTTTCGAGATAGAATTCAAAAATTGCCTAAGAGGTAGGGAAAAGTAGTAGCCAGTGATGGACGATACTTTGATTAATCAGATCATTCATTTTGTACTGAAATAAATGTATTTTTGACCACAAAAAAACGGACCGAACTAATTTGTACTCTTAATATTTTTAATATTTATTATATATTTATATATTACACAAAAATACAGATGCCGTTGTACTTAACAATATTGTATACTTATATAATAATAATGAATAATTTCCACAATGGTTTGTAATATGACTATGAATATTGTTACCAGTCGACCGCGCACGCATTATCCTTTCGGACATAATTAAAGAGAACACAATTTTATGAAAAAACTGAGAATGTTTATTTAAGAGAACACGTCCGTCAACGGGGACCACCGACCGTAGAATGTCATCTCTTTTATTAGTAACAAACAATTGCCAAGTCTCCTTTCCCAGGACCATTTAACCTACTGGGTGCTTCGTAACAATATTATTCATTACTATATACCAAATTAATACTTGTAATCGTAATTATTTATCAAAATTACCATAGATAATGCTTTCTTGGTAAATAAATTAGAAAATCGACAAAATAATAATTGGTATTTTTATATAACAACTAATTAACAAACAAAAATAAAATAATTGAAGCAGACCACAACACTAACTGGAATCAGGACAAAATTAATTACTTCATGAAAGATTTTACACCACTTGCTTTCAATCAAACCCTTTTTTTGAACAGTTCATCGCAAAGACATTTCCTTCTTGGGGCATCAAACATGTTATTTGACATTTGAAATACTTATCTCAAGTAAGAAAATAACTTGTTCTTTTATTATTTGAACTGATGTACTTCACGAAATAAAGGAATAGATAATCATTTCCTAAAATTATTTTGTTGGACAAAATATAACATAATTTATTTCAACTAGTGAAACATTTTTGTGAAATAACTTTTTATTTCAAGTAATACTTCAAATAAGTTTTAAAATATTGTATCTGAAATAATGTCCAACTCTGGATGAAGACTTGTGAGAGTTTTAAATAAGAATTAGAATTTGGAATTATAGTTTACAATTAGAATTGAACTTGAAGATTCACAGTCAGTTGAGCGGGAAAGGACTTATGATTGGTTAAAGAGCGTATTGTTAGTTATGAACTAGTTGATGAGCACTGTTAATAAGCCGAGTTGTGAGCGTAAAGAGATTTGGTGGAAAGAGACATAGGGTTTTTAAAGGTTTCCGGAGGAGGAGTGGGAGTAGGATGACGGTGTTTAGGAGTTGAAAGTTCAAAATAAGAAATTAAGGATTTTTGGACTTGAAACTATGATTCAAGGATGAGTAAGGATGGTGGTCTGGTGTCGCTGCGGTATATAATATTGAAGTTTACATAATATACGCTAAAGTTATTTTATATACTAGTAATAGATAAGAGAGTTGGTAAATTACAAAACAAAATTGTAACATATTTTAAACTGTAAAAATTTTCTTATTAGTTTCGTTAAGAATTATTGGGCCAGTAGAATGTTTTAAAATTGCATAGAAGCGTATCAACGTTAGACTAGTTTTTAATATTTGCACGAACTTGGGCGCCAAACAGTGCTGTGCTGTTATAGCGTAACTAGAGCACGAAACTCGCAGAAAAATAAAAACTCTTCCGGAACCTCGATTTCTTTAACTGAAATTTTAGAAAATACAAAAATGAAACAAACACTGGTGTGTGTTTGAGTTGAAGAAACATACTGCAAGTTAAACACATTGGCCTTAACCTCAGGAATTTATAATATATTATGCAACCCGAAAGTTCTCTGAAATCATCTATAATACCAACATAAGGGATCCGGTAAAACGCTGATCTACGGATGAACAAATAAGAATCTTCAACTCGGCTTCGCGATCTGAATATTATACTTGTATGTACTTTGAATTTGTTGATAAAAAATTATTTGTATACCCGTGAATGCGAAAAGTATTTTTTTCAACGGTATGGTGGACGCTCATAATGCTGTAAATTGGATAGGAGTTTTCCAAGTTTTGCCATAAAATAATTTCTGTAATATTAATATCATACGATACATCATATTGTACATTCAATTATACGATATATCGAGAATCACTGTTCCATTTATATTTTACCAATTTTATTCTAAATTATTGCAAAGGCAGGCACAAACGAAATTGTATGGTAAGGAATTAAGTTATCGAACAGAAAATAATATTTTAGTTATTGCAACTACATGCTTCTTTTATAATCATTTCTCCTAGAGAGGCGTACAGTGGATACATAACGTGTATCTCATAATACGTAAATTAGGTACTTAATTATTCATCTTGTTTAGTGATTGATGTAAGTACAGCAGATTTAACGCCCATACAACGTCGTTTTCCCATTACACCCATATCATACAATGTTTTAACGATGTTAACGAACAATGTTTTAACGAATCTTACAATTAGAAGAAAAGGACGTGAAAACGAAATTGTCAGCAGGGAGAGGTCGCTGGCGCAGTGGTTCCATACCGAGCCAGGCGATCGTCGACGTTAAGCTACTCTGACCGAGTTGCTGCCTTGGATGGGTTTCCGCGCGCCTATCGTTTCTTTTTCACGATCCTACATATACTTATTACTGTAAGATGTTACTAAAGTCATAACGTTGATGCGAACGCAGATATCGAAGAAATATGTCTATAATGGCCTCGATACTGCTGCTACATATGGACCGTTCATTTTGAAAGTGGTGCAAGTCCATTTTCTGTTGTTTCGAGAAAATTAAAGGTTAGCATATCCGTCAATTAAAAAATATTGGTTGATTATAACATATCTGACAATGTTTCTATCAATTTATCAATATGTAATTTGATTATAGAAATTTCTTTTACGCAAATTTAACTAAAATAATGTATGTTTACAGGCTGCAAATGGACTTGCACCACTTTCATAATTAATCAATTGTAAGAATCATTTAATTTTCTATTTAAAAAAAAAACAAATAACACGTAAAAAATATTTCATATTAATCCAATATTGTTTATAGATAATAGGTAACAAGAAATAAAATAGAAGTACATAGTACTTTTTATTTTGAACGTTAATTATATTTATATATTGTTAAACTTGGCATACGACATTGGTATTATTTATTTTTGCTCTTCTTGCGACAGTGTTTTGAAATTCTCAGTAACAATATCCTCAACTGATAAAGATCCTACCTCTATAATTCTTCTTCCCTCTTTACGTTTCATTAATTTGGTTTTCATAGTGGAATTATATTCATCCTATGGCCCCTCAGATTACTCTTTTGTTTATACTCATGAGTTTTACTTCTAAATGTATTTATTTAAAATTAAACAGAAATAAATATTTTTAATTGTCATAAAATTATATTATTATAATATAAGATTGTTTTATTATAAAATCAAGTAAGTAACCTTAAATTGTAGCTTTCAAAATGTTAAATGAAACAAATGTAGCCACCAATGGTCACTGATCCCGCAACCTGTCTACGGAAAATGGACTTAGACCACTTTCGTAATCAATGTCTATGCAATTTCTTTTAGCAGCCAATTTTAAATTAAACAATACAATAGCATTTTTTAAGGTATTACATAATAACTTGCAATAAATAAAAAGTTTACACTAAATGAAGCATAAATTGCGTCATACTTCATTTTTGTTAAAAAATTGACTTACACCACTTGTTACGTCGCCGAATGGGCGCAGTTTTTTAAGTATTAGTTTCTTGCTTGTCATACGCTGACGGGCTCTTTAGGAGATGGGTAATTGAGGTAATTTATTGCCATTTTCCTGGAACCCGGCTACCCGATACTCGGTCACCGAGTTTTGCTGCGAGTCGGCCAGCTGGATCCCCCCATCTCCTGAAGATGTTCCCCTCATTTGCCACCTCTTTGTCTACCAAGTCAATGTCCGCGACACTCGACTGCCCATCATGCTTGAAGGGGCAGACTAGGTTTTTGAAGGTTTGTCCAGCAAAAGCACATAGACCACAATAAGAAACGGTTGACTGTATCACGACGATCCATAATAACTTATTAAAGTGTTCTTTTAATCAAATCACCATCGCCTCACTTTGTTTTTATTACTCCTCACCCACCACTGATTGTGAACAACCATCGCGACGAGGAAAGCAATTTCGCCTTTTTGGAGTCACGGTGGCATCGAAAGACCACTTTCAAAATACATAAACGGTCCATATATTTAATGCATTACTACTAGTATTAACTATGCATCATTTTAAATATTTTTTAGAACCATTATGATCTCTCTCATTATTCACGCGATTTGCATTAAAAAATTTTCTTAAGACACTGTTAATTTGATCGAAGACTGTTAATTAAATTTATTTTTAAAACACAACAGTTTAAAATTCTATCTTAAAATGCTAACCGTTTCTAGAATTACTGAAATCAGTAAAATTTCAACAAATTTTTTTGCTGCTTTATCGAATTACTTGAAACAATGTACGTTTCATTATTGCACTGCAAAAGTCTGTAAGGACCGCACCTTTTTTCTTGAACAGCACATTTCGATATCTAACTACATTACAATTCAACAAACAAAATCATGAACAATTTGCAACTTTATTTGTCCTGTAGAGAAAATAAAATTACTACGTACCAAATAACTACCAACATGTCACCGGGGACAGTTTCTTTTATGCTGCTCTAAAGAATTTCAACGTCCTGAATTTATATCAGTTAGCATACTCCTTGAACGTCATTTAATCGTTGTCAAAAGAGTCGCCGATATGGGGCCAAGCTGCAGTATCAAATTGAACTCGAGATTCCTGAAGTTCTGACCATGCAAGAAAAAAGGGGTTTCTCTCGCATTTTCAGTAAAAAGTTTACACATTCCGCTTTCCGGCAAGTGGGTACACGAAAATCCTCTTACACGCCAAACGGACCCGAATGACGTATACCACGTGTGCGTACGTGTGCGCGCGACACGTGCACACACGATGTTCATATAAAGGAGAGGACCGCACCGTGTGCACGGTGTATGTTATTAACTTTAAAAACTACGGACACATTATATACCACATAACCGCATAATACGATAACAACGCGAAAACTTGAACGTTCTCGTATAACGCAGCACAGGCTGGTTTCTATGAACGTGTAGATTTTATACGAATTTCCGGTGAAATCACAAAGAAGACTAACCGACATGTTTGCTTTTTATGACGTATAAACACGGCTTAAGAATCGCTGAGAGTAATTATCATCAAATCTTCTTCAAACCGGACTGTGGACATAAAATTCTCTGAGAATGTTGTATCGTGTTGTACCATATAATTCTGTGGTGCCACGTGTGGAGCAATCCGTTTCAAACATCCTCCAGATTAAACGGCTCATGTGAAAGTAGCATCGTAAATTGTGTTATCTAATATCTTATTTTTCTTTCGCGTACTTTCATTTTTTGTGAACATTACAACTACCAAGACAATTAAAATGACAGGTACCTAAGTTTTTCTAATAGTTCTCCAAATTGATATAAGAGCTGTCCAATAAAAATTCTGCTCTTATCTTACAATACCTAAACTATTTCTTCATCTTTTTCTTGATTTCTCTTTTTCCAAAGTACTTATTCAATATATTGAAACACAATAGATGTATCGCCGCTAGTTCTAGGGTTAAGGTATCACTGTTGATATTTTCTAAAATATAGATTAAGCCACCAGTAATAAATATATGCGAAAAAATTAATTGCGTATTGATATATTACAATAAACGGCAAGTCTGTTTTTTCTTTGCTAGCAATTGTTGCATCACTGTGAAATTATGGACGAAAGAAAAATATTCGTCATAAAAGAATTATGTTTCCCAGTTTGGTTGGAGAAGTCAATCGATTCCAGATACAGAAAATACTGCACTACAGTTTATGCATCTACCTCGCTCATGTAATAATGCCAGTACCACTTGATTTCTGAATTATTCTATCGATAAGTTTCATGAATTATATATACATATATATGTGAAAATGTCATTGACATTTGAGGCAATACTTCAAGCATTAATTACTCCCAACGTTGATATTCCATATCCTATAGAACGGTGAGCGAAAATGACTATTTGTAAACACGTCTTGCAAAAATAGTAAAGGAGAGTACAGTCAACCCCCGGTAATCCGGCCCCTGTCTAATCCGTCACCCCCTGTAATCCGGCATGCCTATAACATGTAGGTACAGTCGAGTTGCGTTATGAAAAAATATGGTAAATCGTTTGCGAATGCCTGGACAAACATTAACATAAATGTTTAGTTATTATTTTTTTGTAAGTTCTAGAGCAATAATTATGTTAATTTTATAATAAACCCTAAGCTGTATATTGTGTTGTTTAATTTACTAAATTCCACATCATATGAGTTAGGTATAGTACATATAGAATCTTACCACTTTGATATTTTATTTGTCGGATTACAAGGTACGCTTTTCCAAAAAGTTCCAGACTACAGGGGGCTGTGACAGTACTGTATAGTCCAACAAATTTGATAATCCGATACCGCCTTGCAAAACGTTTGTCGGATTACCAAGGGTCGACTGTATAAAGAAAAATAGGTAATCACTCGTTTTCTGTGACATAAAATATTGATTCATTTAGTGTGCAAATATTGTAATAGAAGAGTGGTATGTTGAAATTTAGAAGGTGATATGAGCACCAATAGAAAAAGAGATTTGATACACGAATCAACGTAATACAATATCACTAAATGAGATAAAACTTTTGTTATATTTTCTTTTATCATGTTTCCTATATTTACTCACTTATATACGTATAGGTACGTAGTTAAATGTACGTATGAGTGCACATTCCGATGCTTCCAACATTCTCAGTAAGTGCAAAATAATGTATTATACATCAAAAAAGTGCAGCATGGATTATCGAATGGACAGTTTTCAGGATGATTTATTATCGGGTAGAATTGGCCTTTCCATCTGCGTAAATGCGCGAACAGATATATGCATTCAAATATATATTTATTTGGTCAACGTGACGTGACTTACGCAGATGTGCGTGACATTTCAGTTTGATGGCAGCTAATTGCTGTCTACCTAAAACGCACAGCCGATTTCACTTCTTGAATTCGTCACTCCTTTTTTAATCCATCTATTACATAATCTGTCAATCATTCACAAATTCTAAAGACATATCCTCCGTTATAACAACGAATAACAAGTTTTACACACATAGCAAGCGAATCATGCGCAAAACGTCGAAAGCAAACTAACAAGATATTTTAGAACGTGTAATTTAATATATAACTTTAATTCTAACCCTCATACCATCAAAAATAGCGTTACAAAGCATCCACATGTGATATTTTATCCACTTTCCCCTTATGATTTTATTAACACTTTACCGACCGGTGGTGATTCAACATCCTATGCACTCTTTACTTTCTGTGGCACACTTACAAAGCATTAAAAATAAATCAAACTCTATGCATGTAAGATCGTGATCCCAAGCAGCTCGGCCTGAGTAGCTTAACGTTGACGATCGCCTGGGTCTGCGCGAAACCACCTCTCCTTGCAGACATTTCCTTTTCACGTCCTTTTCTCCTCAGTTCTTTTTATAGGAGGGCACCGCCCCGATCCCACGTGCATTTTCTGAAAACGGAGCTTGGGTGAAATTTCACCTCGAATCCCAAACGAAGTCTTCTAATTCAGCTTGATAATCATGCTAATTGAAAATTACAAGCGAAGAATGTTTATTTCATTTCCTCCCAAAACAGAACAATTTCGAAATCTAACGATATGCGTTTACAACCGGATGCAATATTCGGCTCATTATTGGTATTAGCCACGCCCTTGCAACTGTTCATAAACATACTTAACAACACGTGCGATCCACCGCAACCAGCATCCATTCGACCCTCGAAACTCGAGGGAAGGAAACTGTACCGGCGATTAACCCAAACCCTTCCTCCGGGGATGCGCCACCCTCCACGTCGAGGGCAACTGCAATCCTAGGAGCGCGATGCACGCGCGCGTGTTGCACACGTTGTAGCAGTTTTGCTTCGCGGAAGGGGGTTACGAAAATTCCATGCTGGAAATCCGTCGTACATACGTGGCACGTAACGCTGCGGGAAAGTTACACCGGCACGCGGTCTTCTGTACCCTTCCACCCTCGCAGACAAGCTCAACTGTATCTTCTTGGATTCCCCTCTGCCCCGTCGACCAACCGAGCGGAATTTCCAAGGAGTACGGGGCCGTCTCGATGCAGCGGAGCGATGCAATCGCGACTATACCCCCTGCGTTTCGTCGACTCTTCTCAGTCGCCCGTCTTTCGCTGGTGTTCGGCACATTTTCGAAGAATACCGTCAACCAATGAGTGCGTTTGCCCGGTATGATACGGTACGTTCGTTCTCCGAGTTCGGGATCTCATCAGGGAAGTTCCCGTTGTGGGGATGGTTCGAGGAAATGGAGAAAATTCTGAGCTTGCCGAAGTGGAAGCGTTATTGGTTAAGATTCGTTATTCGACGACTCCGATGGTATGATAGAAAAGGAGCAGACTTGGGCTTTCGGAAGAATTAAAGTGAAATGTGAAGGAAATTGATTCAGATAGTGGAGTTATTTGAGAGTGAGATTATTCGCAAAAATAAAGCGAATTGGCAGAGAATATAGCAATCGCTAAATTTATACGAAATGTTAAAAAATTTATGAACTTCCTGAAATATCGGATATTTTTTGGTTCAATATTTTCCAGCGGATCGAAAATACTAAAAGCATTTGCATGTTTCACCTACTTAATTCCAAAATGTTATGTTTTTTGGAAATATTGAGAACATCTTTATTAAAAATATCATCCAGAAAGTGCAGGAAACAATTTATAATCTAATAATTCGTAAAGCTTATTTTTATCACCCTTTGTATTTTAAACGAATTGTATGAATGAATATCAATATGCAAACGATAACCATCACTATTTCACAATTACGTTTTATGGTTTAGAATTCTTAACACAATTCATTACCTCAAAGTTTATAACATAATAAAAGTACTCAACGTGGATCACGGATAGGTAAATATATATCTTCCCCTCAAGCAAATACGAATCGCCGGCAACAGGGACGCTTTAGCATACATTAGAGCACGATCTTTACAAGTTTCCAAATTCTGATGCTCACGGTATAAGGCACGGGGTAAGGGACGAGTGTCGTTCGTACTGCCTATCTCGTGAAAACTTGAGCTCGGCAAATGACAACCGAAAACAAAAGACTTCTTCGTCGTTCATATGTGGATATGACGAAGTTGCGGCTTTTATATCAGTAGTGCGTTAAAATCGAAAACAGGACATGCGAACGATGGATGCCTCTATTCGTCTGACGAATCAAACCAAAACACTTGCCACGGGCCATCAGGTTATTTGTGCCCAGTATAAAAATAAAGCCAATAGTACAGAGGGAAAATAATTAACAGAATACGGTGGCATCTGTTGTATTCAAAATATATTTTGAATTTATTGGGTTGTCGGAAAAGTCATGACGCATATTTTGTATGTATTTCAAAGTAATTTATTTATATAGAGAACAAAGATCAATCAATGATATATTGCCCGTTTTGTTCGATGACCTTTTGCCATCTTTCAGGTAGTTTCATAATTCCTCGTTCATAGAAGGGCCTATCTTTATCAGTGAAAAACTGAAAAAGGTGCTGATTTACCGCCTCATCGGAATTAAAAGATACACCACGCAAGGAGTTTTGTAGAGCACAAAACAAATAGAAGTCTGATGGTGCAAGGTCGGGATAGTATCCTGGATGTGACAATACATCCCATCCAAACTCCACCAATTTTTTACGTGTGATTAAACTTGTATGTGGCCTCACGTTGTCGTGATGAAACACCACTCCTTTACGATTAAGAAGCTCTGGACGTTTTTGGATGATCGATTCGTTCACATTGTCCAATTGCCGACAGTACACAGTCAAATTAATAGTTTGGTTCCTTGGTAGGAGTTCGAAAAATACGACATCTTTAAAATCGAACCACACTGAGAGCAATGCTTTGCTCTGATGCATGTCTGCTTTCGATGTCGTTCGAAGCGGACTACCATGTCGGGACCAAGACCGTTTTCGGGCCACATTTTGTGAACCATCGTTGGCGCTGACGTTACTGTAGAGCATCATCACCGTAAATTTTACGTAATTTTTCACAAGCTTGACGTGCGTTTTTCCCTTTACGGAAGTAAAACAGCAAAATATGGCGAAAATGCGCACTTTGGTCTTCCATCTTACTCTTACTGTAAAATCTCTAAAAATCAACGATATAACTCAATTGTTTTTTTTAAATGGCGCTGAAACCGCCAACTGTTATATGATAAAGCGATAATATAGATGTGAATGACTCTAGTGCATTAAAAAATGATCGATTGCCAGCTGTTCGCAAAATGCGTTACGACTTTTTCGACAAACCAATAAAATATATTAATTGATTCTTTGCTAAATCCTCGACATCATTACACATGGAATTAACTGTTGAGGCGTATATTATCTTCCTTCATTATTTGAAGATTCAAACGTATCTTCGAGATTCTCCGGTCGCACTCGGTCTGCTTTGGCCTGCACTTTGGACCAAACAAGGCGATCAGCAGCGGTTTCACGTCTATACCAGAGGCACGATCTCGAGCCGGAAAAATCTTCAATTCTAGCGATATGACGGCATTGGAAATTATAAATTTTTTCCTCAACTTACAGACCGCAGCCGTTGCTTGGATTCACAGGTAAATTCCACGAGAAATTCCCATTTGACAAATCCTTAAAGGAATTTCTTGAAGTTCAGGCATGACAAGTCAATAAATAGCTATTTCATTGGCAAAGGGCAAGGCTCAGCATATCACATATTTTATTCGCCCTTACATTCCTCAGAATGCTAAAACTGGGAAAAAATGTATCTCCATTCGCCTTCCATCACACGAGTCATCAACTGCATCTTGCAAACCGTCAAATACGTCATACTTTCATTAACTCTTTCCACTATTAAACCATTACAATTACACGACGAACTCTCAACCATATAAAAGCTTTATAGTTGTCATTATTAGCATAAGTGTTGACGTATTTGTTATCTGTTTTATGTAGATGCAATGATGATATTAGAGTTATTTTCAGCAGTGCGACAAAATTAAACTCTGACAACTTAATTGTTTGACGAGTTATCGTTTCTGACCTTACGACAAAAAATACATTATTCAATATTAACTCAGCAACTTTGTACATTGCAAGTGTTTAACCACCTTTTCTATCAACGATTTTAACCTATCTGAAAATACATAAAATATTATGTTGCGATTGCCTATGAATATGTAAGGGGAACAAAGGGCATTGCATAGGCGGTCATGCGTGGAGCTTTATATGCATTCAGACATGTTATAGGAGTAGCACTGCCAAGCCAAGTATTACTGTTCGGTCGCAATAGTAACGGTAACACGAAGGCGACAATTTACCGCGACGTCGCGCACGACAAATTAATTCCCGCGTTGCTAACCACCTAACACCTTGTAAACTTCGGGATGATTAACTACCTTAACTGTAGCGGGACAATAGGTGGAGTAGATAAGGCCGATTCGTGGCTCGCTCTATAACGACTATCGTGATACCTAGACTGTGGCTAAATCGGATCACCAGTTCAATGCGATGGTTTTAAAACTTAAACTGCGTGTGTAACTGGCTTCATAATTCACGAGTTGATAAAGCACACTTTCCACATCGATAGTGGTAAGTGATGAACTTCTCTGTTACTGGACTTGTTACCTTCTTGTTGATGCTTAAAACAAAAATTCTCATTAAACTGAATATTTGAAAATCTTCGTGTTACAGAAAGAAAGTGGTAATTTCGTAAAACAGTAAATTGAAGATATTGTCCAACATTTTTTTTTGTTTAAAAGTTTATTTCGAAGATATCGTCTGGGAAGCTCTTGCCAAGTACGTGAGTCGAATGAAGATAGTCAGTTGTAGGGATCAGAATTTATTGGTAGCGTTAACGTTATTGAGGACGTTAAACTATTGACACGTTGAATTCTATCGATATTTTGATAGTTTCTTCAGTTATAGTAGAGTGTAGAAATTTTATTAAAAATATATTTCCGTGGAATAAAAATGATGAAAGTAAAAGTATTTAAATAGTCAGTAGTTCTTTACCTTTTTTAACTCCGACATTTGAATAATCAATATAGCAGCAAATTTGATTTGTTAATTTGTTAACGAACATTATTACCAGGTTATACCTATTTAATAACACCGTTACAGTTGAAAGAACTTTCTTCCCTACGAAATAGTAAAAGCGTTAATCCAATATGGAATTGATATGTTAAAATCACTGGCAAAAAGCTATTGTTTATTTCATTTAAAATATACAAATTATTTATATTCAAAAGATAAATTTGAATAATGTTTCTGATCGTGTAATTATTTGAACACCTTTATGCCAGTTTTGATATAAATAATGTTTACCAACATAATGTATTCCAAAATCTGTCCAACAAGAAACGCAGATGTTTTTAACATCATGGCGATCATTTCATATTCAGGATCTCCTCACTTTTCGTTCCTCGCTTTTTATTAAAACCTTCTATTGAAATTATAAATTCGTTACTTATAATTAGTGGTAATTTCAGCACTTTCATTCGCTCAATTTTCAACAGTTTTAAGAAAGAGTGAAACAATGAATTATTACTATTTATTATTTCTTTGATGACTCTTAAACTATAAAAAGATATTAAAGTAATTAATTTAAGATTAAACTAAAACATTTCCACAATAATACGATTGCATTGTAGTCGTTAAACAAATTGTGTTCATAGAATCGTACAACAATAGCACTTTAGCTCTTCATGGAAGCTTCAGTAATGAAGATACATAAACATTGTCTTTGTTATTCAACAACATGTCCTCGATACACTGTGAGAGACCCAAATTTGACTTGTGTAGTATATGTCACCCGCTTTTTCCCAATACTCCCAGCGACATCGTTTAATAACCGCGGGAATATATTGGTCTCGCTTCGAGTGAACAAAGGAGTACTGCTAGAGTTTCATTAAATGCCATAAATATTTTAAAATTCAAATTAAACACACTTTTGATACTGTTTTACATGTGTATATTTGGAAAAGCATGAAGCTTCGTAGGACAATGAACACAATTCAAGGAGATTCGAAGAAGCGTTCTTAAGAAAACAGGATACTATAGTTTTTCTTTAAACCTAGCAATTAACCCTTTGACTACGGCAGACTTTGACACACACCGGCTATACCGTACGATAGGAATTCAGTCGCAACGTACACCGAGAACAGCGAAGTTTTTCGTTAGGCATGCATTTCTCACAAAGTATATTAAAATATTCAAAATATTGAATTCAATTACATTAAACCAGTATTATTTATTTATTATATTCTGCTTTAAATTGTTAGTGCACATACTAAAAAGTGAACATTAATTTTAAGCTTTATTTACAATATTTAATAATCAATAATAGAATAACGTGTGATACATTTCAAAACATGGATAAATACATAATCCTACATTACATTTTTTGCATTCGTAATGTGTATCCTTTCTCTTGTCATTTTTTGCACACACTACACATTTATGCCTTACACTTTTCCGAATTGCTGTATTGATTTCGTATGGAGACGGAAAATACTTTTGCGTCAAACGAAAAGGCTTATTGTTAGTACTTTTACCTTTTGATTTACATAGGAGTAATTATACAATTTCAAAACGGCAATCATTTGCAAAATAGGCGAAACTTGATCCGGACGCCTATTGGCGCCAACAGTACCAACGGAGCAAATTAAGTCAAGCGCCCATTGGTGCCTACAGTACCAGCGGAACAAATAAGTCGAACGCACATTGGCGCCTACAGCACCAAGAAGCCAACATGTTTCAGACGCCAATAGGCGCCAACAAAAAGGGGGTGGCACACCTTGTATGCAATAGTACTAGATTGCAATTACCAGTCAGTGTGGAAAAAACAGCCGTCGAAATGAGAATAGTTTAAAATAAAACGTATCTTAGAAGTGTTAAAATATCAAATTTGATATTGGATTTAATTTCGACCGTAAATGGCGGGACCCAAAGCTAGGATCATCAGGAATGCAGGAAATGGTAAATATAAAGCGAAAAAATTGTCGTTATCTCAAGATGGTCTTTAAAAAATTGCAACGTCTTGAATGGGTTAAAAAGCAATTTCAGTCGTGACCATCAACTATTTGAATTATATTTGTTTCATTATTTGTTTGTTTTATAATTACGGACGTGATATTTACGATTGAAACGATATTGTTGTACGTATGATACCGTGAAGGTGCGTGTATATATTTATATGAGTATATCCATATCTCTATTGTGCGAAATACTGTGTTTGCAGATAACTCAATATAACTGTGCATAGCTTAACATGTAATATTATTACATCGTTAATAACATCATTAATAACATCGTTGTTCGTTAAGTAGTTTGGTTGAAATGTGAATATCTCTGCAACTTCCAATTAAACTCCATGATCTGAAAACAAAACTATTTCGCGCTGCTGATCGACACTCTGCGTCGAGCCATGGTGTGTTAAAGAATAACTTTTTCATCTCTAAGACATTAAAAAGAAATTGATAATGACCTAGTAAAAACCGGAAAGCAAAGTACAATTACAGATTTTTTAAAAAGGAAAGAAGATGTAAGAACTTTAAATGAAGAAAAAAGTTCTGAAAGTGAAGGCAATATCATTCCACCAAAAAAACGTCCTCGGTTAGTTATACTGAACAGTGACCACGAAGAAATTTATTAAATCATAGTTGCATTAAATTAAAATAATATTTTTTTTGTTTTGCTTTGTGTTCTCATACATTTATAATTTTAAAAAAGATTACGTTCTTTATGTGGGATATAAAAAAAAGATATTTGTTTTTAATAAGTTTTCGGAACGTAAACCCCCTTTTTGTACCGGCTGTGGGTCTCATACAACACGGTTTCACACAACACGGTTTCAAACAACACGGCATTTTCTAGAAACCTATCTACGTGTTATAGGAGGGTTACCTGTATTTAAAAAATTTTAGTGGAGTTATAATTATTACTATTATTGTGTTGTAGAACACTGTTTATATCCCCATCCCATAAATTGATTCCTATACTTCGTCGTAAGCTTTTGGGCAATTTTTTGAAATACTTGTCAAATTTTGATGTTACTACATATATTTTTTACTATACGAAACTATAGCATTATAAGCCTTATTATAAAATAATAGTGTTCTACAATAATAGCAGTAATTATAATTGCACTAAAATATTATTCTTTTTAAGCTCTATATTAATAGCGAAAATTAATTTATAATTTCTCTATATAATATAAAAGTATTTGGAAAATGATTATTGAAATTATTAATTAAAGTGTAAAATACTTATTGCTTATTACATAAAATCTCCAAGAAAAAATTATTTCAATAAGTCTTTGTAGTTCTTAATTTCTTACAGCTAACATTGACACTATTACAACTAGAAACAGAGAAATATCAAATTTATTTGTGAGTTGTAATAGTTCATTGTAATCTGACCTACATTTGAAACGGATATAACACTCAGGAGTTGAGATGAACATTATGAATCTTAGTTTGCAGAAAATATTGAATTTCGGACACTTCTGCTGACCAGTACCAAACAGTATAACTTACTCAATTAGAAGCTAGTTAATACGTATGTAAGCAATGCAAATTTCTAACAATGTTCTAAACAGTTTGCTTATAGAAATAATTTCAGGAGCCAATGCATGTTACATTTCTACCCTAATCTTTAGTTCACGTTAAATATGAATAATCTGACTACAAATATGATAAATTAAATTACGAAATACTATTTCTTGTCTACAATCATGGCAAGTAATATTTCTTAAGTCGTTTTATTGTGTTCACCGTTAGAGAGTATTATTTGAATAATTTGAAATTTTTTAAATTTTAGTTTAGCTACTTCGGTACTATTGTAGACTATAGCTGGTAGACAACAAATGAACACGCATGTAACAAATAAACACGCACCTAATGTCAACAAAGATTCCAGAGATACATTTGCTTCCGAGTGCGAGTAAGGCTATGCGGTAAAATGCCTCAGTAGCTAATTATTTATCAGTTGGGTAACCTTTTTTTTATTTAGATGTTGACTACAAATTGCTATCCAATTGTTTGTCATTTTGTCAACTACTTCAAAAAACGCATATTTATTTTGGGACAAAGTCAATACTATGTATATAATGCAAAGTGCTAACGGAAAACATAGAAGTTACACTTACCTGAGAGATAGGTCTCGAAGGAACATTGTCACGTATTCTTTTTATTAGTCTCTTTTTGTAATAAGGTGGTGAAAATGTTTTTCTTTTAAATCGAAATCTATCTATGTAATTTTTCGCAGATTAACAAATATCACTGATCTGCGTTTGTTGTCAGGTTCGGTCAAGGGCATTTCTGGGGAGAAGAACATAAACATTTGCGCTTTCTTTAGTAGTTCAGTAACCCGGTTGTCCATTTTCTAATTTCGTGTACTACTAGTAAGGATATCACGTGTGTTTCTTTCTGAAAGGGCGGAGACCTAGAAGGATGACTTACTCATTGTCAGTTAAAATTCAATCGCAAAGGCATAATTACAGTTAATTTGCGTGAGAATGTTTCGTTTCTAACCCATGGTTCCTCTCACTCCAAAAAGTTTGCTACACTATCCCGAATTTTGCAGCGGTTTTTTTCACAAATCTCCATCGATCCAAAAGTGTAAAACAACCCCCGAAAGCCATAACAAATAATTTTGAAGCACCCTTTACATTCAAAACAGAAACTTCCTAATTCCTCTAGGACCGCGCGCTTTCTCCACCTTGAGACTCGCGAAACTTTAGGTTTCCCAGAACGATATAACGGAAATAATAAAGAAATGCGTGGAACGAACACCTCTGTCGCACTGATTTACCACGAGCCAACAGATCTTCTGCGATCATTAATCTACATAGCTGTTTATGGATTAATGATAAAGTGAAATATTGTGAGATAATATATGTATGTCCAGTTAAACCATTAAATGGCCTCAATGGGCGGTTGGCACGAAGCGTGTTAAAGAGTACAGTGTAAGAGAGGAAAAACTATTATTTTAATCAATTATTTTAATAAATTAATAACATAAGGCAACACTTAAACACATAAATATTTTTTAAAACATAAATCATAAATTAAATATCTCTCGTAAAACTTTTATATCCGTTCGCTTCTGGTCTCTCTTAACAACTAACTCAATATTTATAAAAAATGCTGTTCGTCGTTCCGGACGACAAGCTAACGCGAGTCAGTCGTCGCAGCGGCGACGAACATACTCGGTGTTACATTTATATAAGTATTAACACTCTTACAACAGCATCCATTTGTTCAGTATTTTATGAAACGCCGGTGAGTGAAGTTTCTTTCTGGCTACCAATTCATTACATTCAGATGCTTCAAAAATGTCTAATTGAAACCGTATTGATATTCATTGATAAAAGATCAGTTTCCGACAGCTAATAAATACATACACTAGATATAATATTTTTGTACTTTGTAAAAATAACAATATCGAAATCGGACACTCATTCCCCGAACCTTTCCTTCTATGTTCCTGATTAACGTAAATATCTCATTGAATATTTTAGTACATTTAACCACGTCAACGGAAAAACTTATCAACATATTTTCACCTTAATATTTTTATTTAACTGTGCTCACTAATATTACTACATATACGATATAATCAGTCAGTTGTATTTTTACGATAGCTCTGGCTAGCAGCCAGTGTAAACGTACAGTGCGGCTCGGCCAACTTGGCACCTGGAAAGTAGGCCTGTTTCGGCAGAGTCTGATTCGCCAGGCGTCAAGCCTCATGCCTCTTGTCACACGTACACGAAGACACTTGTCGTTCTACCTCACGATTCGTTAAAAGACCTACACATACAAATCGAACTACAAGACGAAGAGAGAGAACACTGCAGATCGGAGCAAGGGAGACAACGCGATTTGGGTGGCGACAGTGAGGACATCGACGTAGGTACCAGATTTCTAACATCTCTATAGTAAAAACAGGATAAACTCCGGCAGAGTTACCCTCACCACATGGAGAGATTCTCCTTGATGAAACGGAGCGCGCGACGAGAAAACAATGTAATATAATGTCTCGCTCCTCCAGCCAAACTAGTAAGAATATTTGAATGCTACGACTTTGTCGGGTGCTTCCTTTAAGAGGCTGAGCGAGTGGAT
This sequence comes from Cerceris rybyensis, assembly GCA_910591515.1. NCBI lineage: Eukaryota > Metazoa > Arthropoda > Insecta > Hymenoptera > Crabronidae > Cerceris > Cerceris rybyensis. Next base: position 24,287,623 of record OU342790.1, read on the forward strand.
TCCAAGAAACAAAATGGTGCAAATAGGCAGTTGAAAGCGAGAAGCTCCGCCGCCGAGCTACCAACTTGGCCGAGCTGCACTGTACCTTTGAGTGTCATGGCTTTATCGTATAGCTCCTTATGTACGTAACGATTTCTGTCTCGCGTGCATTGTGTTTGATGTGTCGTAAATTTCATCCGATACATCCAACCTCAAACACCTCGAATCGATCTAAAATTTAGAACATCACTTTAGATTAAACACTCATACGAACTTTGCTAAACAAGCTCAATTAATTCCTACTTCCAAATTTATCCGAACATACAGTGACACGTAAGGAGGTTGGGCCAAGATTTAGAAATTGAGTTATGAAATAGGCTGGCATGCGGCATTTTCATTTTAGTTATTTAATATTTTATTTTGCATTCCATTCTTTTGTGTATATCTTTTTATGTATATGTATTTCTTGTTATATATTAATCATTAGTATATCTGTGTGTCTTATTTTTATTTATTCTAATCACTACAGAATCTGACAAAATCCACCACTAAGTTTTATCCATGTTTTCACATTAGACATATCGCATTTTTTCCTCTTCTTAATCGAACCCTGATACGCTATTAATGATTTGCTTACGACGCACAGTGGTCCAGAACGCGAATTAGCTGTTCAGGCACCTCCCACAGCTTTCGATCTTTTTCAAATCGTCACCAAGAGCGCAAAACACATCCGATTTAGCTAAAAATTGGTATTCTAATATTTTTCGGGTCGCTGATCACGAATCTGAACTCAAAATTTCAAAAAACAAAATGGCGGATTAAATATGGGGGGAAGGTGAGTTTAAAAATTAATGGTTTCGCACAAAAATTAGTATCCTAATGTTTTTGAGGTTGCTGATTACGAAACTGAACTCAAAATTTCAAAAACAAAATGGCGGTTTAAATATGGCGGGCAGGAGTATCCAAAAATTAATGGTTCCGCTATTGAATTATGTGGACAGAGTTTCCACTATTTCAAATAGACTAATTAATTTATACTATATATAAAATTTTTTTTATATTTAAATATATATAATATATAAATCGCTATCCCTTCCTAAAATTTATGTAATAGAGACCAGCTGTCGAGACCCAGTGGGACACACGGTCAGTAAATTCCCGGATTTCGTCAAGATACCGTGCAATCAAAAGAAAATCTTATTGGCATTAACGACGACGGAGACTTCTAAAGCATCACTTTTATTACTTAATTGCTGTTATTGTTAGGTTGGGAGCAAAGAGATAATCCGAAAGGTCATCCTGTTCTCCGCGGTGCAGGGTTCACTTAAAAATTGAATAACTTAAAAGTATCGAAAGGTACTCGGCTAAAACTTTCCACATATATTCCTTAGACTATACAGAAGTTATTTCTGCAAATATTTCGTGCGTTTACCCGCGCCCTTCATTGTTATACCTGCCGAAAGTTTACGAGACAGTCCGGCGGCAGCGGGCTGCCGAGGTGCGCGCGACTCTTTAAACAATAAAAATTCGTTGAAGCCGGGTCCGGCCGGGTTAGCTTTTTGCGGGATTGTTTAGGGGAAGGATTACAGAAAAAAGTTATGGCAATTAGAGCTTGTGACTCCTTGGGACTTTTAAGAGTGCAGAAGATAAAAAACTTGTACTGTTTTCTTTCATTCATTGAACATTAATTTTTGAATAAACTACAAACAATAATTTTATATTCGGTACGTGAATTTTTATCGTAGAACAATGCTCTTCAAGTAGAAACAATAATTATTAAAAAATATTGCATACTTTCGTCAAAATGTTACGAAGAACACCGTGTTTTTTCGATAGAAAGCGGTCTTCAGAAAAAGTTTCAACTTTAAGCGTTTGTTGTAACTACAATTTTTGTCCAATTTCAAAAATTTTTTATTTCTGAGGTCGGTCGACATTTAGGAATCGATATATCCAAAAAAAAAATCGAAATTCCAAAATCGACTTTTTGACTTTTGCGCGGCTAAATGCACATTCTGGACCACCGTGCGCTACCGCGATCCGTTTGGCTTTCGCACTATTGTAATCTTTTTCCTGCTCGCGCGTCCTATATGAGTGGTTCACTTATGTAAAAATATATACCGTAAATAGAATATTACAGGTAAAAACTTTCGTGGCAAGAACAGTAAAAAATAGAAAGTGCACATCCATTCCTTGTGAATTTAGGACAGTATATCTGTAGTCAACTGTAATTTGTAATTACTGCATAACTATTTTGTTTAGTAGCACACTACTTTTGACCACCTAGCAGTCGTTTTAAATATTCATTTTAATACTAGATTTACGGAAGCCGTAACATTGACAGGTTCCTACTTGTTTTATACATATTTCTCAAATTTAAAGAGAAGCTGTACAGTAGATATTTTACGTATATTTTATAATACAATCATTACTTAATGAATTATATTCTTTGCCGCTGGATCACAGTTTTTTCAAAGTCCTTATTGAATATATCGGTATGTTGTTGGATACCGACTCAATTCATGTTTTTTTCCAGATTCACAATTGTAATGGCGGATTGAGGGATCCGCACTTAAGGTCCGCCAAATAAGAGAACTTATAAACCTTTTGGACTTTTGTATATGTATTAAAATAACTTTTCTCGTTCAGACAGCGTTCGGACAGCGATTTTGCGTATGACAGAGTTAGTGAAAAGAATGAGTGATCTGAGTGAACTGAATGAACTCCTGAATATGAACTTCTTGAAAGTGAGCTTCTTAAATTGAGAATACGGGGTTTTTAAGGGACTTTTGGAGAAGGAGTGGGAGTAGTGATAATGATAGATGCAAGGCGAAGGTCAAAGTAAGAAGTAGGATTTCGGACTTAGAACGGTGATTTCGGAGATGAGTAAGGAGCGGTGACGATGTTAGGGAGTTGAAAGGTCGAAATGGAAAACTAGGAGGTTTGGATTTGGAGTAGTGAGTCAGAGGTGATGACGGAAGTTAGTCTAGCGGCGTCTAAAATATTTGCGCTTATAAAATATTCTTACAGTTATCTTATATACTAACTAAGCGGAGGGTCGGTACATTACACAATCTTCTTTAACAATAAGATAATAGCTCCAAATATTATCAACGTGATTCAAGGTCCAAAAGGGAACTATTAGTTATCTTCAAATTCCGTCATCGCTTTTCCCTCAAAATAGGTTTTCAAGGCCTTTGGTCTTCGCGAAAGTCACTGGAAAAGTGATCGCCCTTTTGGAACCTTAATGACGAGAAGTCGGGGTCATCCAAACCTCCCACCACACTAGTTCAAGATCTTTAAAAGGTCAGTCCTGCCCCGAAATCAACGAATTTTGTACTGAATCGCTGACAGTCCGCATCTCGCGACGATGTTATCCTTAAATTGTTAAAACTCCGAGCGCGCAATAGTTCTTCCTAAATAAAGTGTTGTTGATCACACGCGGAATACAACAATGTAACAAATCTCATGCCCGTAAATCTAGTGTTAAATACAACAATACTCTCAACATACTCCAACTCTTAATTAATTTAAGTATTAATTCACATATATTTGTACCACACTAAATGAATACTAATGCGACATAAACTATAATACTAATATTATTATCAATCCTCGAGCCAAAACAATAAGATTGCGAAGTAACAAACTTTCTTTAGACAGCACACCGACCTTCTTTCCTGCCTTGTGAGAATTTCAAATAATTCGATATGACTATCACTCAATCATTTTTTTCAGACTGAAACTCAAGGAATTTCCGCTTCTAATGTCATCGTCGATACATTGACGTTACGTTAAAACCTGCTGAATACATGCTTTAAACTTTACATTGGAAAAAACTTATTTAAAAGTATCGCAATCTTTGTAATTGTGCGTTGCATATAAACCTGAAGAATCTAAATTTTAAAAAGGATTTTTTTTTTCATTCAGCTAATTCGAACAGATTGCTTCCAACGTAACGGTTTCCCGATTGTGAGCGTCTACTCAACATGTGGAAAACATCGGGACTGTTAACGTATCGATAGCGCGCAAGGTTTCACGCATCGCGTAAGAGGGAATTTATTTTTGGGCGTTGCACAAACATTTCATCGGAGAGTAGCGACAAGGGCCGAAGTTATCGATTCGTAATAAATCCCTCCGTTATACCTACACCGATAGAGCTTTTATCCGTATAATGCCTTACAATGGCCAGGCAGACGAACCGGTCACAAAATAATGCGGCCCTCTGCAGATTTCACCGAAAATCCGCAACTCCCTTCTCATAGAACTAGTTCGTTCTGATTCGGCAAATCGCTTTAATCTCGCTCAAATCGAACCAGTTCTATTTGAAACCTTTCGGGGGCAACGACTGAATCGCATGCAATATTCCCGCTGTGATACGCCGAGTGATTCGGGACATTATACTTCGAGTTTTACTGTGTTAAAAAATTGCATCAGGTTCATGCGAGGTATCACGGCCCCATGCTCCACAGAAGCGGTATTCGATGATTAGGTTTCTACGTAGATGCTGCTTTCTTTTTTCGTATAATTCGTTCATTCTTTATTCTGTTTTGCTCCATGTGGAAATATTTGCCTCTGTGTTCGAACCATCTGCGCCTTTTGCGAGGGGAAATGTCCAATTTAATAGTTATATATTTCGTAACCTATGGTACAAAACTTTTCTTTTAACTATAATATGTTATCTCACTGTATTTCGTAGACGATTTTTATTTCTCTAATTTTCTTATTTCATTTTTATTAATTAAAATTTAATATATGTCCATTAAATAATATAATAGAGTAGAAATTTAAATTATGAATTTTTAGTTCAATGGAAAATATGTATTCCCATCTCTAATGGCAGTTTTTATGCTCCATATAAATTTTACAATGCAATTCCTTCTTTACGGTCTTGAACGAACGCATAAAACATTTCGGTTAGGTCTATCAGACTTGGCACTGGTAGCGCAGGATTAACTTTTTCATATCCATTGTTATCTGGAAGGTACATATTTTACAGATTTTTTTGCATATTTCTCCATATGTAACTTACTTTTCAGTTACAATTTTTTTTAAAGTTGCTTCGTTATGTGCACTTCCGAACAACATTGTATTTTGGAGACCTAATTATTTTCACAACGGTGTTTATAAAGTTTTGATGTAGTTAAATATAGGAGTCGTCTAATCAAAATAGATATTAGATGTCATTTGGTAATTGGGTATGATTCGATAGAATTATATTAACATGCTAACGGAGAAGTTTATTTACTCTCACAAATAATCACGCACAATTTTCACACAATTTTCTCTATTACAATTCTTACATTTCTTCTCACTTTGCTCGGTCTATGTACTCTTTATTACTTTTGCCTGGTTTCACATTCGCTTTTTTAAAAAATCAGCAATCGTGTCGCTGACTGCTGCGATCTGCTTGGTTTTCGCCCTATTCCGTTCTTTTTCTCGCTCGCGCGCTCGGCTCTACATATCACGACAATTATAAAATAAATTTGTATAGAACAACAGTCTAAAATATGATTAAATGAAACTTTCACAGAGTTTCCATATAAATGGGATCACAAATAGTTCCTAAAATTCATAAATAAGGAAATTTTATTTACATAACACAAATAATTTATTTCTTGAATGATACAATATGATTTGATCATAAATTAATTAAAACTATTAATAGTTTGCTGCTAATATAATTTTATGTAATACAATATGCCATTTAATAACGCGAATAATGTGATATTAAAACTATGCAAGAAATTTCCTGTTACGAGAACTTATTCGATACTGTCTGTTCAAGGAAACCTTCTGAAGTACATATAACTAACAAACTATCGAAGAGATTTTGTAGAAACTCTTCGTTAGAGCTAAGCTTCATGGTACATTATATCGAGAAGAATAACGGGTTTCATTTATCGCTGTAAAAGCGAGAATGAAAATTTATTACCGCGATCCCTCGTCGTTAATAATACAGAACATTCGCGATCATAATTTCGTCTAACTTATTCCGTTGTTTCAGTAGAGAGATATCGACTCTATCATATCTCCGGCACACTTCCTTCATATAAAAACGTCCCATCGTGCTCTTTACTTCCGTGGAACTTGCGATGATCGAAAAGTTACGCTTCCTTCATGCAATACCTTGCAAAGGGAAGTAGAAAATACTTGTCATTTATCGTTCACAGAAATTGCACGAGTACACTTTAAATTTTGAAAGCGTGTTTTCTATAGAAAACTCTACATGGCTCGTTTCCGAGTAGAAACATATTCAGGAGTCAGGATGCATTGCTTGAATATAAGGCGAATATCGATACTGGATGCGTTTTATGTTCCTCGGAGAGATTCGGTCGAAGGCACTGAACTCACGGTCTGTCATGTACATAAGTAATATTACACTCGCATTATTTCGCCGTACTGGTATCCTGAAGTTAAAGTTATGGCGTTGAATTACGTAATATTCAACGCCCGAGATAGATTTCTAGTGTAACGAAATTACTGAAAATAAATCCTTAATAAAAGGGTCTATTTTTCATTGTTTCCGCAGGAGTTTAAGATTTTTCCAATTTTTTACTTAAGGCGTCTTATTTCTATGTGCTCGGCAATTGAAAAGCGAAATGGCAAAATTAAATTATGTAACTTAACGTCGACAATCGCCTGGGTCGGCGCGGAACCACTGTGCCAGCAACATCTCCCTGCTGACACTTTCTCTTCACGTCCTTTTCTTCCTAAGTTTTTTATAAGAGGGCTTCCCCGCCCCGATCCCATAATATTGTGGTGACATTAATAAGTAAGAATTTATCTACATTTTTCCCTAAAATCATGCTTTATAATGAAGTATTCATTAAATGTACAGGGTGTTTCAAAATTATATGTGATGGCTTTTAGGGGTTGTTCTACACCTCTGGATCGATGGAGATTTATGAAAAAAACCTCCCGCAAAATTCGGGAAAGGGTAGCAAATTTTTTTTTATTCGCTCATCGTATTCGTCTGGTTACGTAGGCAGAATGTCTGAGAGGAACCGTGGGTCAGAAACGAACCGTTCTCTCGCAAATTAACTTTTAATTGTGCCTTCCGATTCTACGATCTCTTGTTACGATCCTACGTAACAAAATGAATACGATGAGCCAATAAAAAAAATTTGCTACCCTTTCCCGAATTTTGCTGCCGTTTTTTTTGCGAATCTCCATCGAACCAGAGGTGTAGAATAACCCCTTAAAGCCATGACCATTAATTTTCTTATACCCTCCACATGTGATGTATTCTACGACTCCGCAACTTTGCAACTCAGGCTTACTATTAAAACAATCTATATTTTAAGACTGAAAAGTTAATTTATATAGTTCATCGTAGTTTTATACAATGCAGACAACTGTTTTCGGTGTTTAATATCAAGGCAAATTAATTTCAATTAATTAAAAGAGACTAAAACAGTTATCTGAACTGCAAAGGGTACGTACATTATTTTTCTAAGTAATTTCATTATTATATTTCGGGAAATATTTTACATGAAATATATATATTAAACAGTTTTATAGGAAATTATTAGTGACAACATAGTATGTTTATTTAACAAATAGATACATTCGTAGACTACATTATTGTAGAAAATAAGTGTTTAAAATTCATTCACTTCTTTTGAAAGAAAGTTTCCCGAGTAAACTTGGTACTTTTACAAAGGTAAAACTCAGAAGTTTATTTTTAAATGGCTGTATGTACATGAATTAAAAAGACGGAGAATATTAATTCCTTTAGAATTAGTTTGAACAAATATTAAAAAATATTCCTCTAAAACTATTTTCTCTTCAGTTATGAGTTCCGTCATCAGTCCTTTTATGTACTCTCCGATAATTAAAAGATGGCTAGGGAGCGGTGGAACCTCTCGTTCTCAAATGCCTGCTCCCGCTTTTTCGTTTTTGGAAATTCTAAACTCAGCCTCCTAAACTAAACGACTACATGAAGTGTTTACTTTAGGAGGCATGGTTTGGAATTTCCGAAAACGAAATGGCGCGGGAATAAGGGTATGAAAACAAGAAACTCCATCAGCCATCCTTCAGTTGTCGTACAGTACGCACGATACAGTATGTACCACTTCGATCAAAGGAACTTTAAATACTTCTTTCTCCATCCCATAATAATTGTAGCATAACGAGCTTTGTAGCCCTGTTATACAAGGTCTGTTCAGAAAAATACTGAACTTGTTTAAAAAAAACTTTATTTTTAATTTTACAGATTATTGCTCTTTGTCCCCTTCAAGGTACTCCCCTCCACTATTCACAGACCGTTCTCAGCGGCATTTCCATTTCGCGAAGCAGTCCTAGATAGCTTCATTTGAAAATTTCCTCTAAGGTTTGTGACGAATGTGCTTTGATATCATCTACAGACTGAAAACGGCAACCTTTCCGTACACATTTTAATTTAGGAAACTAGAAAAAATCACAAGGAGCCAGGTTTGGCAAGTAAGAACGGTGGGGGTGAACTGTCATCTGACTTTTTGTACAAAACTCTCGAATTAACAAAGCTGAGTAGACCGATGCGTTGTCGCGGTGCAAAAACCATGAGTTGTCTCGCCACAACTCTAATCTCTTTTTGCAGATTTTTTCACGTAACCGTTGTAAAATGACTCGATAGTACATACGGTTTAGTGTTTCACCTTGAGGGATGCATTCAAAATGCATAATTCCATGAAGTTCGAAAAAAACAATGATCATCACTTTCACATTTGATCGCGACTGACGTGCTTTCTTGGAGCGTGGAGATCCTTCGACAAAAAAAAGTTGAAACGTTTCTGTGACAGTCTTCCCCAGTTTAACGCAACATTTTAAGTTGCATTGTTGTTCCAAAAAATCGCGTATTTCAAAAATCGGCACTACAACTTAAAAATGTTGCAGTTAAATACAAATTGCACGAAAACTAAACAAGACATTAACAGTCTAAGAACACGTGATGGCAAAATGAGAATTGATCAACACAATGCTGCCTACCGCAAGGCTCAAAATATCACCATTGACGCGTAATTCAAAAAGTTCGGTTTTATTCTGAACAGGCCTCGTATGTAGGTGATAAATTGTAGCCTCCCGACAACCTTGATTACTACGACTTCCCGGACATGCAGGGTCAACGACGATGAAATGCCTGCGCTCGATTCTTTAAAAACATGACTGTCCTGTCAATGATAGTAACAGATGACAATATCGAAGACACATAATTTAAAAATAATATTCCTATCATGCAGTATGGATTTCAATACAATTTTATAGTTTTTAATTAAAATGTACTTTCAGTAATAATCAATATTCAATATATATTATAAAGCAAAGTGTACAATGTGCGTGCCGCTAAATCTCAGAAATGAGTCACGGTACGATCAAGGGAGTTATATGGTATGGTAGCCCTCTATCTACCGTCCATGAAGAAGGTTCCCATTTTTACCTAAAGGGCACGATTTTGAAGGTATAAGGGCTGGAATTTTCGCCCTCTAGAAATTTCTAGAACAGTCCAGAACATTTAAGAGTATTCGAGAGCATTCCACAACATTACCGAATGTTGTGGAATGTTCGGGAACATTCCAGATCATTGTGGAACATTATATTAAATTCCAGTTATAAATATCCTACTATAAATATACCTTTTATATTTTAAAGTTTATCCTTTTATCCCAACAACCATACAATCACATATCAACTCCCTGAGCGAAGCCGGGTACCTCAGCTAGTTATCAATAATCCCCAATAAAATTTTTATTTGCTACTACTATTAATCGCTCAAGGGAAAGTAGTAAATTATGTGCATTTCACTATCACAGACATTTCATTCATTATTGTTTCATTTGTTCACAATTTGCAAAACGTCAGATTGTAAAAATTGCAAATTCGTGAAAATAATGATCGTGAAAATGACATTTCTAAATTTTTAAATTAATAAAGTAGAATTATTCAAAAGCAATTATTTCATGTCGTTGTAAATTATATGTCACAAAAATAAAATGAATAAAATGTCTGCTGGTAAACTGTAATTGGTCAAATTAAATACTGACACGTGTACTCAGCCGGTGCTCAAAGTAGTTTTTCTCAAACAAGTACGGTAAAAAAAAATAAATGTCATAGAGAGAATATTGTAGCATAAGCAGGAAAAAAATATGCAGTAGAAAATATAAGTTTCATATCGAATATAAAAAGTGGTGGATAATTTGAATATGTTTAAATAAAAGATTGAGTAAATTTCAATATTATTATACAATATTGTCAGCAAAATAAGCAATGTTTATTTGACATATTTTTTCTGCTTTAGTCTTCTTGTTTTGCAATTAAAGGTGATTATTTTTGCCAAATTAAGCAATCCATAAATATTTAAAGATATTTGAAAGATAATTAAACGATTTTCTGCTGCTGATAAAAAAAGGTATATTGTTGTACCGAAATTTTATTGTAAAAAGTTATCTAGAGATGTGGTCACTTTGGGGCTATCTATGTATGGCTAATCCTCTTTTGATTTTTAATGGCAAGATTAATTCAGATGTATAAGGGAAAATTTATTCTCTCAGTTGTGCATTTTCATTGTCCCTTCATTCAAAGAGGAGAGGTTTCCAAAAATGATAAAGGAAGCTTGAAGAATTTGTACTTATTGATACTGTGAAAGTCTGCACACTGTATATAAACATGCAAAACGCACCAATTGTTATTGAAGAGAACTACAATTCTCAAGAATGAAGAGTCAGAAAATGAGTCCCTCCTCGCGAAATATGCACAAACATATCAATATGCAGTTACAGGAAATTTTAAACTCAAAAAGTAATTTTCATAATCGATTTATGAATGTGATATATGTGTTTACATTATAGAAAACAACATTGAAAAACAATCAGTAATTTTGTACGACAAAGGCTACTCATCCATTGTTGATGATTGAAATTATAGGGGAGGGTGGGGCAAAGTGGGCCCCTTCAGCAAAAAATAGTCATATCTTTATTCTTTTGGGCTCCAAAATTTTAAGGGGCCGACTTTGCCCCCAGGGGCCCACTTTGCCCCACCCTCCCCTACGTGTCATATTATATTATCCTCATTTTCAAACATATTGCGTATTTTGAAACATTCTACATATTTAGGGTTGCCAGAAAATAAATTTTATATCACTTCTAACTACTATAAAATCATGTCCGTTAATGAATCTACTTCAATGTCTTTATGGCCTTTGTTACTGCAACTTTGATTTGCCGTCAACTGTATTAGTAAACAGTTACAGTCGAGTTTCAAGAAGACATACTTATGGCAGCTTTGCTTTTTAAGACGCTATAAGCTTAGCACGAACGTTAATGCTCCCTGTTTAACGTTTCCCATTACAGTCTTAATGAACACTTTCCTTCTCCTTATCTCCCTACCCCTCGTTGTCTGTCTCATTTTCTTTGCCTTCACCTCGCCCCTCTATTCTTAAACCCGGTAGGATATCGATGCTTCTTGTGTACTTACCAGTGCTATTCTCCATTAGCATTTTGTTTCTCGAGCAATAGATACTCGAGATTTCATGTTCTGCCCGGTAATGAGACACTGTACAGCATTTAAAACGTTACATCCGTTGACTAGTAATGAAAGAATGTATTTATGGGCGAAGTTCGAAATTAAATTAACCCCCAACTACTACATTACATAGTTAAAGAGTTAAACATCATGTTTATACGTTACTTACCTCCCCGTCAAATGTCAGTTTTGCACTTTTCTATTTTATAATTGTATCAAAGCATAACACTTTTATATATTAAAATAACTCGGCACGTTCCAAGAGCGATTCAATGTGTTGTGTGAAAAATGAATGAGCTGGTGAGGACTTGTGAGAGTCTTAAGTTAGAATTAAGACTTGGAATTTAGAATTAGAAGACGACTCTCACAATTAGTTGGACTTGAGTAATGATAAGTATGAACTATGAATTAGAACTAAGTTGGGTATGAACTAATGTATTTTGAGTAATGGACGAGAGTTAAGAGATGTAGGGTTTTTAAAGGTTTTAGAAGAGGAGAGGGGGTAGTATGTCGGTATCTGGGAGTCTAGGGGTAGGAATAGGAAGTTGGATCTTGGATATGGATGATGACTCGTGGATGAGTAAGGAATGGTGACTGTGTTAGGGAGTTGAGGATCAAAACAAGGAGTAGGATTTTGGACTTGGACCATGATTCGAGTATGACTAAGGATGGTGATGAGCGATGGTGTCGCTGCCGTGCATAATATTTGTCCTTACAAAATATTCGTTAATGTTATTTTACATACTAATGATAGATAGGAGGGTTGGTACATTACAGTTTTGTATATGCTGGACTATTGAAATTGATGGATTCTGTAGAGTAAAAATAAGGTAGATTTGAAGATGTTTTCCCTAAACTTTTTTTGTAACTTTTTGCTCAAGAATCGCAGTGAGGAGCTGCACTCGTTTGTTTGATCACTAACAAGTGTGTCAGACCCCGCGCCAGCGATGTGCCAAGCTAGGCGTTCTCACGCCTGGCTTTCGTCAAGAGGACAATTCCTCCAACGAAGGAGGAAGACGACCCTCACTCCTACGGGGCCTTTTCGAGGAAAAGAGGCCCTGGAAGGACCCTGAAATAGCGGAGGAGAGAGAATAGCAAGGCAGTCGCAACTCAGTCGTTACAGAGTTATCATCTAATTGTAAGAGTTATCTTACAATTAGAGTCGTCGGGATAGTTGACGCCTTGCACTCGTCGTGGGAAGTATTCATTAGACTCTTGCGGGAGTAACATTACGAACTAGGGATATCAGTACCTGTATTACTAGCTCGAGACCAGATAATTGTATACTGTACTTATACACGCACATTTATATACGCCCATAATCTGTTATTGTATATGGAAAGGAGAAATCCGTGTCTTACAAGTGTTTTATAGAAACTGTAAAAAGTATGCTAATACCAATAAGAAGCGGGGAAATCTACATCCCCGAGACAACTTTGACGCCCCTTTCCATATCATGTGCTAATATCATGTTGCGATTTAAAGAATTATCCACAAACGCTTGTGTACATACATTTTTATTTACATAGATTAATTCTCTATCTTCTCTTAAAGTAGAATTACGACAAATTTTAATATTATAACAGATACTAAATGCAATACGCAATATTAGTATCGATTAGTTACCAACTATTTTGATTAAGATTAAGTAATATATTGTAGGTTACATTGTGATTTTATGGAAATTTGGCTATTTATATAAGATGGAATTTTATTAATTATAAAAATGGAACAATACAGAACAAATTAAATTAATTCGGTCAAAAGCTCTTATTCTCGAAACGGCGCAATACCGAATGTTCGTCTTCGTTTCTGACATACTCTTTCTCTCTTATTCTCACGATTTCGTCCAAAAAATGGAGATCAACTGCTTTATACATTGCTATGAAACGCAACGGTATTTCCTTCGGCGATTGACCCGATCCTACATTTCGGTATAGGTACTCTTATTTCAATCTAATTTTCTTTCTATAGTGAATCACTATAACTTACAAGTATTTTCACTGATATTAAGCAGAAGTTGAGTATAGTTGAAGGTTGATGAGGTGTCACTATCCCGAGCTCTCTCTTGCCATATTGCTGTTCTGAAAACTAACAATAAGTGTTCGATACCTCGACTGCGGCCGATCAGGTTATGATCCTTCTGGTTTCAGCTAAAGAATCAAATTGTTATTAGCACGCGTCTTTCATCTTGGACCTGCTCGTGGTCTTATAAGTATACACCGCTAAAAGAGGGTAGTCACTTGATTTGTGGTACAGGGTAAAGGGAGACTATCCTCGCACCGCCTATTTCCATCATATCGGCCCTTAAAACCTAAGCTCAGCGAATGGCAACCGAAAACTATACACTTATTACGTCTTTAAACGCTTTTTCAATCAGTCACGCATTAGAATCGGATATTTCTATCCGGCGGGCGAATCGGAGCAATCCATTTATGAATTGACTTCTTTTGATGGGTCAATAATAGGATGATAGTAGACTGTGCAGGCCCTGCACTAGATCATAGATCCGAAGGGTGGCGGTACCGCCCACCGATGGTCAATGAAGAAATCTAAGGGGGCTATTTGGTCTATGGTAAAATTTAGAGGGCGTTAAGGATCAACCACTGTTCCGCGGGCAATACGCGAAAGAATGCACTGAAAACTTTGATTACTAAAAGTTATTGGACACACGTTTCAATAAATATTTTTGAATTTCGTTTAACCCTCGAACTATTGTAGCTTCGTGAGCTGAATGTGGATCGGTTATCTACTCGGAAGCATTATGTTCACTAAAACAAATTTAGAAAACTCTCCTTGTTTGTTAACATATTAGGTCAAGGAAAAAGTTCGTAACGTTTTTTCATCAAAATTCAAACACATTTTTTTTTATATTTCAAATTAAATTTATTAAACTAAATATGTGCCGTTTTGATCGATAACCTTTTGCCATTTTTCTGGTAAAACCATTATGCCATCACTGTAGAACTTCTGTGATTTCTGGGCGAAAAATTGAACCAAGTGATTTTGGCAGGCCAAGTTTCTTTTGAAGCCAGCTTTACCCCATTAAGAGAATTTTGGAGAGAGCGAAATAGATGATAATCGGAAGGGGCAAGATCTGGACTATACGGTGGATGCATTAAAATTTCCCAGGCGAACTCTCCCAATTTTTTCCTAGTCATTAAACAGGTGTGCGGTGTAGCATTGTCGTGATAAAAGACAACGCCATTCATATTGATGAGGTTTGGCCGTTTCATCTCTATTGCGCGTTTTAATCGCATTAATTGCTGACAGTAGATATTTAAATCAATCGTCTGACCGAGTTGGAGCAACTTGTAATGCACAGTTCCCTTCCTGTCTCACCAAATGCAAAGCATTACCTTATGACGCGTCAATCCGGGCTTTGCCACCGTTTGTGCAGCTTCACCAATCTTGGACCACGAACTTTTTCGTAAATTATTGTCATACGTGATCCACTTTTCATCACCCGTTAGCAGTCTCTTCAAAAATGGCTCGTTTTCATTTCGTTTCATCAGCGATTCGCAGATGGAAACACGGTCTATTACATTTTTTGCTGTTAAGTCATGAGGTACCCAAACATCGAGCTTTTTTTTGTACTCAGCCTTATTTAAATGGTTCAGAACGGCTTTTTGGTCGATTTTCAGTTCCGACACGATGTCATAAGTTGATGCGTGCCGTTCTTCCTCAATTTTTTCGAAAATTTCATTCACTTTTTCAATAATTGGTCGACCAGAGCGCGGTAAGTCTTTAATGTCGAAATTTCCAGAACGTAAACGAACAAACCATTTACGTGCTGGTAATTTTGATAAAGTATCTTCACCGTAAACACTACAAATTTTTTCATAAGCCTGCGAAGCGTTATCGCCTTGGTCAAAGTGGTACTGCAAAATATAGCTAATTTTTTCAGAAGGTTGGCTCATTTTTAGAACGTAATAACTTTTGACTAAATAAACAAATGTCAAATGTGTTTTTTTTAAATAATCGATGTATTGTCACCTTACAAACGCGCTATGATATGTATTAATACTGTTTATGTTACTATAGTTATGCAACTCTAACACCATCTGTTGCAAAAAACGCCACGAACTTTTTCCTTAACCTATTATAATTGTGGGATCCGGCAGGAACACTTATATAAAGGACTTACAAGAAGAGAAGGATGCGAACAGAAAATAGTCACAAGGAAAAAGACGCTGGCGCAGCATATATATACATATAGAACAATTTTAACCTTAGATAAATATAATGTAGCTTATTCGTTCGCAACCTCAGGCTCACCTCCTTACATGTATGTGAAATTGATGATACAACGTGCAGCTCTGATAGCATCCGTAATGATATTCTATTCTCATAAAACCTAATAAGAATTAATTATTGATAATAATTGCTATTATTATTTTGAAGTACGTAATAGAAAGTTAATATTCGTAAAATTCGTATTACTATTTCATCGTTATAAGAGAGAAGCATGAAAATACCAGTGAAACTTTAACAAGATATTTCGAAGTTGCAAATGCTGAATTTCAACTCGCTCGTATTTGTGATAAGGTGAAAGATGGAAATGTGTAATACGTGATACTATCTGGTACATCAATTTCATACACTTAAACATGGAAAACAAACCCGAAACTGTTCTGGGACGTGTAATCCCGCTTGTAATCAAAGAGTTAATACTTTCATTTCATGTTTGAATTTCAACGGTGAAAGAACTCTTGCATTGCAGTTTCATCAATCAGAAAACATCATCGGAAAACAATACATCTTCCTCAAAATACTATACTGAGTTAAATTACTATCGTAATTTTCCATGGACGTTAGTAAAGCGTAGCGAAATAATAAAAAAACATGTCACTTAAATGAGAAACTTCCAATAGATTCAAGGGAATTAAAGCATTACCGTAATAATTCTAATTAGCTTGGAAACGCAACTGAGAAATTAACTTCTTCGTCTGTAAATCGCTTCCTGTAGGCAAATATGCAGCTTCTTCGTAATTAACTTATTTCTCATTACTGTAGTAACGTACTAAATATTTCCACGGATTTATATGCTTTAGAATAACTCGTGAATTTTCCCGAGAATTATGAAGTTATTAACTCATTTACGTGCTTCAGTCTTAAGCATACATAGTGCAATTTTACAATTAAATATATTATATTTAAAGTATAAGCGATATTTCTCTCTGCTTCAATATGCATACACGGTTCTCCTAATGGATATTACAAAAACATCGGATGACACCTGATAATCACCACCCCTTTAATACCTTGATGACTTTCAAATTCGATTGGAATTTAACGAGCTTTGAAATCTCTGCATGGGAAATGAGATCTTCTTACCCGCTCGCAGACGTGATGGGATGCGATAACAAACGTCACTTAAGCCGAAGTTTCCAGGCGGTCAGGAAGAACGAACCGCAAATCTCAAGTGTATCAAGAGACGTCAGGTACCTCGTAGGATACCATGTCGTGGATCCAGACATTTGCGGAAATCTCGGCCTCAATGCTGTGCCCTCAGCCGTGAATCGACATAATAAATTCATAAGCAATTCTTATGCTGCACAGAAAGGAATTGCACCGGTGTGATTTTTTCATACGTGGTATCAAAATTTCAATCGTGTTCGAGAGCAGCCGCAGATGAGTTCGAGAGAACGGTACAACCAGTGTTTGAATGAATCTACCAGTACTGGAATTATTTGGCTTGATTTTAATATCATTGTAACCCGATAAAAGGTCAAATATGTATGGACAAATTCTTTAAATGTACTATTGGCAAAAGTAAGAAGATCACCATCGGAATAGTTTCCCTTACAGTCTGTATGGAAATCTCTTGAATCGTAGCGATACCTTACTTAAAATTGTAACTGTCTCAGAAGAGTCTAATATCAATCCAACAGCATTCGGAGACATAACAAAGAGAATAAATATTTGCCAGCGCATGAAATGTTTCGTTTCGCATCAAACTTTTAGCATCTTAATGCACCGAGCAATCCAATTGTACCCGTCACTGAACTCCTCCTTATCCAGTGTCCTTCGAATCAGTAACGACAATCTCAACGTAAATTAATCACTCTCCACCCTCCAAGTCACAATACATTTATCACATTTCTTGAGAACGTGTAGAAGTAGAGGGAAAAGTAGTCGATCCTTCAGACTGTTTTTAACTCAGGCGTACCGATTCACTGATTTCAGTGAACGATTTTACGTTATCTCAAAAGGAGAATCCAACCAAACGAAAGGAAGAAAGGACACGGGGAAACAGTGGAAGCATTTTGTACGTTTCAAAAGAGAAGCTGACGAGTGCGAGCGGTTACTGTAAATCCTAAGGTTTTCGAGTGGACGGTGTACCTTTCCTCTGGGAATGGCGATACAATCTGAGCTTCGCTGACAGTTTCCCCGCTTCAACCCCCTACGAAGGTTCCCTTCTGTGTCTTGCGCCTTCTGTGGCTGTACCTCCGCTCCATCGGCGACGTCTCTACCGCCCGCTGCTTCTCACCCTTGGCGATGCTTCGCTTACGAGTTACCCTCCTCCACCTTCTGCCTCTTCTACGCCTTCTTCTTCGTCTTCTTCTTCCGGCAGTCTCGTTTCTTCTTGTTCTTCGGGCCGGGCGATTCTACGATGGTACCTCTTGCCGCACGGGAATCCCCCATGACACGCAGAATGGATGACTCCAGAATTTCATCTCGTAACCTCTCACTTGCATCTCTCTTCTCTTTCGCTCCTCCGATTTCTCCGTCCCTTTCGTTCTCCTTGGTATTTTCCACTTCGACTTCGACTTCCAATCCTTTTCAAAACTGACGGGCTTTCTTGACCTATTGTTCTTCGTTACTGCGACGTACGGCATCACGTGGAAGCGTCTTTTACGGTGTCGGTTACATTTTTAGCAACGTAAATGACGGAAGGATTGAATGTGCACATACGAAAATCCGTAGATTCGTATAAGTGCATGCAAAATTGTACATCTTTCGTTCGAGGTTGACATTACGTAGTCAGCTCTCGTGAATTTTTACGGGTACCTTTTTTGCTGAAAACGAGAGGATGCTTGGTAGCAGAACGATGGCCATCCACGAGGGTGTTTCTTGCTAACACGGGACCGTTGGCAGCTAATAAATATTTATAAATCAGTGGAAAAATATATTCGTGCAAATGATAGCCCGCGTTGACGCATTTATACGAGAAAGAATGAATCTCGAGCGGTGCCGGTTGAAATAAAATTCATTCGTCCTCAATATCGATCCACCCTGAAAATGAAGGAGTTCATACGGAAAGGATAGAGGGGTAGGAGTGGTAAGCGATTATTTTAACGAAGGATATAACAATGTAGAGTCCCTGTAAAATGTTCAATAGGATTTAATTAATAACTTGGTTAATATTTCGATATCGATTCACCGATATGGCCTGTCTCAATTAACTTTTTGCATGTTATCACACGACATAATGTGAAAAATACTGTTTGGTCAAGGATCGTACGTGCGATTCGGTATGTTTTATGACGTCTACAAGCAACGTGACAGTGTAAGATTACATAAAATCAGATTTGAAGCATTGCCAATTTCGAACGATACAAATGGCGGCACTCGCCGATTTCCGAGACATTCAAGAACACCGTCCCGGATTTTATAAATGTCCCGAGGTATGCCGGTGAATACGAAGATACGTCGGCAGTCGCGTCGGTTTACGACGAAAAGTCTACGTACGTTGAATAAATATGTATGCCAGAGTAATGCAATATAAGACGAAAGGAAGAGAAAGAAGCGAGTTTCTCATTCCTCCTGTTCCTTAAAAAGACGCACTATCCAGCTGGGTTTTACAGTAGATATTCTAAAGATCTTGTGGAAAAAGTCAAGTACTGGTGTTTGGAGATAATCAAACTATGGAGGGTGCTGTTGGAAAGTTGGAATTCTTTTAAACGATTGAGCAGTTAAATACCAGTTTAACGCCCTGTGCTAAAATGGTATTAGACAGTTTAAAGTTCTTTAAGAAAATGTTTGGCTTTATATACAATTTGCTATTACTGCCTCGCACTAGAATAAGGACCATCCGCTAAACTTTGTGTCCCTTGAGGAATAGCACCCACAAGTATAAATTAGCAATGCAATGAAGTCACTTGGCTTGAAACACGAGGTAAGGGAAGATTATTCTCACCTATTCCCATCATATCGGTCCTTGAAACATGAGCTCGACGAATGACAAACGAAAGCTAAACACTTGTTTCGTCGTTAAGCGCCACTTCGACCAGTTACGCATTAGAATCGATAATATGTGTAATGCGATCACGAGATTTCGCGGTTTTGGAAACACCAAACTCGAGAACTTGACTTTAACTTATGGTTTATTGTACTGTGGAAAACTGCAGGGACGTTGTGTGGCGAGACAGTGTATAAGTGATTATCCTGATTTAGTCAGGGTACAGGGCTTTTAAAGATGTTAGGAAAAGGAGTGGGAGTGGAAATGTCGATAATCGGGGGTCTAGGGGTACGAATAAGAAGTTGGACCTTGGACTTGGACGATGACAGGGGGATGCGTAAGGAATGGTGACTGTGTTGGGGAGTTGAGGGTCAAAACAAAGGGTAAGATTTTGGACTTGGACGATGATTCGGGGATGAGTAAGGAATGGTAGTCATAGCGGATCGAGTCGTGGCGATGAAGTGCAAAATATTTGTGTTTACATAGATATTACTAAGCCTAACTTGTACACTAATAACAGATGAGGGAGTCAGTACTTTGCATATGTGAGGATAAGGAATGTCTATATCAGTCGGGCTAATCGGAGCAAACCACTTATCAAGTGACTTCTTTTGGCGGACCAATGATACTTCACTAACACCCAGTTTCTACATACACCGCCGATCAGCAGTACACATGGTCCCAACCGGACCAGAGCGTCTAGGGCCTGTTAGTCAGATCTACTGACACGTTCACGAACAGGTCTAGGACAAAACGAACATGCTAACTACCATTTTTATGTACCACTTTTCTATGACCAGAAAAACAACAGTCGTACACCGAGTTGTGTAGCCGAGACACTGATCGACCTGTGATTTCTCAACTAGATGTGGATGGGCCCAGTCAAGAACTGCGCCGGCTCGAACTCGGTTCCTTCAAATTTAATAGGACAATAATTGTGTACATGTTCCGGGTAGAAGGTTGAAATTACAATGTCTCTAAATCAAAAGAAAATGGTTTTTGCATTTTAAATATTCATAGAATACTGTGATTTTGTATTCCATTCATGTAACTAACAGTATTTAAATTCTCTGAAGGTCAAAAGTCTATTCGGAATAATTTTGCAAAACTCTTATTGTGTACTACTTTAATAATTCTCCATTGACATTCGTATAATATTGAGTTCAGTGTGTTAAACAAAAATCTGTGTAACGTTGAAAATAAAAATAAAATACGAAGCATTAATTTAATTGCGGCTTGGTTTGGGATACAATAAATCCCGGTAACATCAACGATGATTAAACAATACATGGCTGCGCGTGTAAGCGGGAGCTTAGATAAGCTTTAGCTTAAGCTCGTACATTGGTATTGGTGCGCCGAGAGTCTCCAACAAATTTACTCTCGAAGCAGTTACATATTTTGCACGACGCTCGATACTGTGCATTACGTGTACACATAATTACAAGATAATTCGCGTATATTTGACACGAGAAACGAAAATCATTATTCCCACGAATTCCATCATAGTGAGCAATCAGTATTGCAATTTAATGCAGGAAATAATTCTGCCGTTGGCTTGTATGGTCTAATGTTTAATTCAACCGTTGATCTTTACTTTATGAGAGTGAACCCGGCTTAACTTGGGCTCTGTGTGGATCCTCGAAAAAGTTTCAGCAAAGTTGAACCGCCTTTTTCCCCGGCGCGGTTATCCACGAGGTATTAACACGGATCGTAAAGCCGAACGTGCCCGCCGGCGATATAAACGCGATACGTTTTCTGCAGAAACGACGGGGAAATGGAAACGGTGGAAGGAAGGAAGGAAAGTGGAAAGAAAGGAAGAAAGAATGGAAGAATGAAAGAAAGAAAAGAAAGGAAGGAAGTCACGGCGGTTGAAAACAAAAAGAGCTATCGACAGGAACGAAGGACTCGCGATGCGGCGCATCCGCTCGAAGACTTAATAAACCGATTTAATTAAAGGAGCAGCAATTGGTGAGAAGGAGAGAACGAGCAATTAGTGCCACGAACAGAGGAAGAGACGAGACAGCAGTGCCTGGTGAGTCCTTCCGTAAATACCCGCAATATTGATTCCCAATTCCTTACTCCGATGTCCATAATCCCTGACTATTACACGCGCACCCGGCACGTAATACGTTTGCCAATCTCAATCACAAATCCCCGGCTGGGTATCGATGGGTAAGTGCACTTCCATATGGTGGTAGAAAATTAAGAATTATTATCCTCTCTCGTTTAATAACCGTCGTACGCTCCCGGGAATTACCGTAATGCGGACGTTTGTTAAAAGTCGAAGATTAATGTCTGCCTGTGTAATAATCCTTTTGTGAAAAAGAATCGTACGACTGGAAATACATGGTGTACGTCTTTTGCACGGGCTGCAAAAATCGTAACGGGAAAGTTTTAAATGCTGTATGTCCGTTCGGAATATTTATGTTGGAAATAATATCAAAGGAGCTCCCTACATATTATGAAGAGGCAGAAGGTATGTTTAATTGGGTAAATACAATTACAAAGGGAATGTACCTAATTGTTATTTGAAACAAAATACGATAATATTCAATAGGTGCTATCGTAAATGGATTCTCTATATTGATTCTTAATCCTTTAATTCAATGAACGTAATCCCACGTATTACGTACGCATGACTCGCGCACTGTGGATTTTCTTAATCAGGTTATTCAGTTTCGCAATGGTAGTACTTATGCTAATATAGGGTGAAAAAAGTGGTCTTTTATATCTTCGTTTTATTAACAGAAATAAATATTCGATCATGTCGATAAGTAATTCATATTATATTATTATAATTTGATAATGAACTTTTATTTTATAATATTACACGTATTGCGTACATTGTTTTATTGATTTCATTATGTGATTTATTTGATGCTGCGATGTTTCTGTTCGACGCAATGTGCTGTATGACTCGAAGATGATGAATTTAATTTAGCAAATATTCGGACTTCAAAAGTGCGCTAATTTGAAGTTACTTTATTTTATGATAATTTGAAACTTTGAAGTATCATAAATATATCTATCATTCTATCGTAAAAATTAAATAATTTCTTCTTAGCTTTTTTAAAAACGTGAAATTTAATTCATCTGTGATAATAAATGAAATTTTCGTGCTTCCACTTATTGATCTTCTAAACATTTTTCACGCACACGTCACATAAGAACCTAGAAAATTCCATGCGACTCTGAAAATTTTAAAGAATTTTTTTTCTGATGCTAGACCGCCTTTCAGAAAATCCATGAAGCACGTAAACATAAAGGGGCCCCGCTATAAAGGGCTACTTTCCAATCACCTAGTCTAAACAAAGTACATACAACTCCCTATAAAACACTTATAAACTACCTCCACTCATTTTTTCGCAGTTCCTTCAACACAGGGCTTGACATAAGTGGGAAATTTTTTGATTCTTTGGGTCATTATTTCCGAAAATGTCACGCTGTCAGTCTGCCTAGAGAAATTTCAAATTCCGCCCCTTCCGTATCTTCTAACTATTATCAGTATGCGACGTTGAAACTCCTGGTAACCGAGACGTGAATTTTGACTAACAAGAAGCATACATGGCCTTCGAGTCGCCGATTTTGTTGAAACTTTACATATCCGTAGACTAAATTGTAATTATGAATAAATTTTATTATAAGACCAGACGGTCAATAATTTTTAAGAAATTTATAATGAAAGTTTCATTGTCATACTTAAAAAGAACTGTAGGACAGAACCTCAAGAGGTGCTGTGGTGTAGTATGTAGCGATATCCTGGATTTGTACAAAAAAAACAAAGTTCATATCTCCGTCATGAACAAATTTAATTTTTTTCGCATTATACCTTCAAAATGAAATGAAGTATCAGGAAATTAAAATTTATATATCAATTGCATTTCTTTGCTTAAAAATGAAAATTTAATTATAAATATTTTAAAAACTATTGACTATCTACCCCAATAATGGGCTTTATTTATAATCAAGATAACTTACTCTACAAGGATGTAAAGTTTCAACAAAATCAGCGATTCGAAGGTCTTACGTTCTCCTTGCAAGTTTAATATTACAACATTACGTATAACTAGACTGCGGATGTTTATGCAAATTTCGAGTTTCACAAATGCGGGAGAGACAAGAAAACCTATCTAGGGATTTATTGCACTTAATAAATATTACAACAAACACCATACTTTGGATATTTTAGATATATTTTTATATTATGTTCTTTTTGTATATTTTAGCCGTATTAAATTTGTCATAAATGCATAAAAATCCGCAGTCTACTTATAACTTTCAATACATATTTATATTCACGTTTGTGATGTTTGTGCTATTTCAATTTACTTTCTTAATTTTCGTGTAACATAGCAACGACGTCCTTTATTCACTCTTACAGGGCGAGATGAATAAGATTTTTAAGTTAAAATTGCATGCAATCGTTCTAGAGAAAAAGTCTACAGGTTTCAACGAAACTTTATTATCCATTCATTGTCCACTGCATTATATTAATTTAGTGACAGTACCTCCGTCTCTACTGTTATGGGACTGATGTGTTATACCAGCGCAAAAATGCCGCCTGGTTTTTCGTTATTAGCGAGCATCCGACGACCCTATAGTTAGTCTGTAGGTTTGTCCGGTCCCAGAATGATTTCCCCAACTCATTGCAACCCTTACCTGTCGCAAGTATAATCGCATTAACGCATTTCTGTCTCGTTCTGCCACTTACCCGACATTGAAAACAAGTACCAATCAAAAATATTTAAGCAAATTCATTGTATTTTCTGGTAATATTTTTAGAGAAAAGTATAAGAGCTTTTTAATTGTTAAACAATCACCGGTCTTCCAGCATCGAGAGATAAATAAGGTACGTCAAAATCCCAACGTAGTGTTCTCTCTTTTATTATTTGCAAAGTGATGATTTTATTTATTCTATTCTGTCCATAAACTTGAACTTTTCGCAGTGTACTCTATAACGTATCAATAGTCGCTTCTTCTTGAAAAATCTTCAGGAGGACCGTTTGTCGCCCTTTTCCATACCTCGATCCTCCTTACTCTTTTCGGCGATTTCGCACCCCTACTCTCGTTGTTCGAAAGTAGGACAACGTCAACTTTTTATCCTTGTGTGGGTAGATCCCGAAAAATCGTTAAGATTGACTCGAAATGTCTATAAACTATGGGAGTGTCCTCGGTATGGAAAATTCCTTTTCTGGTGAACGCCCTGAAGGCCCAACCGCCTCGAAGTGAATGAACCATCTAGATCGGGGATGGTTAACTTGGTCCCTATCACCCAGTAGTAGGCGATTCAAGCTCCTATTGTCGGCGGTAGATGTTTCATCCGATGCCGAAGCTATTTTTTACCAGCGGCTATCACTGGAAGTGATTGTACTTCTCCTTTAAATAAAAACTATTTTTACTAAACCCTCCAGTTACTGCAGATTCGGTTGACTGCAAGAAAATTTTACTGCCAACAAAGATATAAAAGTGGGAGTTAGCTATATAAACGTTGACTATCCTTCACCTAAACAATAGGATTTCTCTTTCTCAACGGCCCACGACCTAGCCCCTGTCCACCGTGGCCGGTCCTAGATCCGTAGGACTCAAAACGCCAGGAATTTGCTAGCTACATAATAGATAACGGGCCCAGTGCAAAGTCGGCCGTCCAAAGACGAACAATGGCGGAAACCGAATCGTAAACTGTCGTCCCTACAAGCTTTTTAAAAGTTGCATTAATCGTCTACAATAATTTAAATGTTTCGTTAAAATTGTCAACAGTTTTAACAGAAATAATTGGATTCCTTTTAACTTCATAATTCAAAAATTTATGCCACTACGGCAAGCATAATGTAGGGTGTTGAATGGAATGACAGTTATCGACAAACAACGTTAAAAGATTCAGCTAAATTGATATAAAAAATTACATTGAATGATCAAACATTGAAGTAGAACTAATAAAATACCATTGAAAATATAAAACTGTGTTTATTCTTAACGTTTCTGTCTTCCAACAGTGTGCATAAAACTTCACATTAATATAAAACAGACAAACGAAACCAACATTTAAGGTGTCAAAAATAAAACATACATATAATCTCCGTAGAGTAAATTATCAAAGAACGTTATGACAGGAAAAGTGTTCAACACGGGCCAGTCGGGTAACCTCTCGATTCCATCAATTTAAACTTGATCCAACAAATACCAAAGACTCCAGAACTTTCTTACGGAACTATAGGATAAAGCAATTTATTATCGCTCCGTAAAGCTACTTGCTACGATAATTCCCTAATGACGTCGCCACGCTTCTGCTAAGGAGTCGATTTCCAATTTTCCATGGTCCAAGAATGCAGATAGTAGCAAAAGCGGACAATTCGTTTCGGCTTACTTAACTCAAAGACCTGGCACGCAACATAACCAGTCGATGGTGTCGCACCCCACACACAAGCAGAGCCCACGAAGCAACCTCCCTGTGCCAGAGATTAGCGTGTAAAGTGCTCGAAACTCGTATAACATTACTGCCGGATGAGACGGGACTCGGTGGGTTGGTTGTGTGCGAGCAACTAGGAACATCGAACTGGCTGGATGTCGAAAGGGGCAGGGAAAGAGGATGAGCACCCAGTCTAAACAAACTTTCCGTTGTCTGCTACAAGAATGATAATGTGGATGGCGTTCGGCACGTTTTGGATTAGGTTTCGAGAATGCCGCTACGGTAGTAGAGAGACGAAGAGAACGAGCCGGAGATGGAGCCAGAGTAATGGCTGAAAGGAGGGATTGCCCGAGAAACTAAAGCTTCGAATCTGTGTAGGTGTAGAAGGTAGGCGTCATTGACGATGGTGGGGAACGAAAGGGGACAGGGATGAAGAGTGGGAGGATGAGAGAAAGAGGAAGAAAGATAGAGAATGACAAAGGGAATGAGAGGTTTGTAGAATGGGAAGGTTGTGAATGAGAATCGAAGAGAGTAAGGGAGAAAGAGGTAATAGGTTGAAAAAGATAGAGTGAGAGGGTAGCGAAGAAGGTGAAGTGGGAGGTGGATAGGAAGCACGAGTTGATATTAGGTATTTAATAGACAGCTCTAGGGAGTTGCTCGACAGAGCGAGAACTGAACCGTAATGTTAGCACGCGGCAGGAGGGATTTCTCATAAGCTGACCTCGGCGAGCCGAGAATATAGTTGAAGAGTGTGGGGGGAGGATGGAGTGTAGGGCGAGGCTTGTTCTGACGGAGACTGAAGCCGATCTTGCCGGTTATGTCGGTGGATGGTGGTCGAGATGATGATAGTGATAGTATCGATGCTGCTCCGACTTCGTTGTAGAGACGAGGAAAAGAAAGAGGGATAACTTGAATCTGAGTTTTCTCACGCTAAACCCATGGATTACTCGACGCTTTAACTTAGCGACGCCCCTCGTTTCTCAGGTGTCGTTCTGCGAGTGTCACCATATTGGATACTTTCACGATGCGCGGCGTATTGCACGAACCTTGGTGCTGTTATTAGAAAGAAATTTGATATATCGTTCTTGCTGTCCTCGCTCGAAACACGGTGCACAAGGTGAACCCGCTCGCTTGATGGAAACCGAAATCAACAAGAAAAGTCGCATTATTTGCGCGGAGAGGATTACGTTGAAAGTGCGATAATGCTGGGGGAATTACAGCAAGGAATCGCATGGATCTCGTTCCCACGATGATGAAAATAATTGATGAGAATAGTTGTGCCTGACTATAAATCTTTGTATTGCAATCAGCCTTTTTATGAAACTGTGTAGAAATTGTGAAAGCTCTCCCACTATACAATAATTTCAAAATAATTTTAATATAATAACAAAAACATATAAATATTTTCCATACAATATGGAAAAGCTTGGAAACATATATAGAAGCATGTTGGTATAGTACACATTTTTCTAGATTTCGTGCTATTTTTATAAAACAGGAATCGAATTCACCGTGTTATGGAAGTGTTGATCGCGTTTCACATTTTAATGCGAGGAAGTAAATTCATTTGTAGGCTGCTATTAATTGAAAAAAATGAAACTTTTAACAACAAAAATATATTAATTTACGTTGGAATTGTACGACTTACACAATGTACATTAATGGTACTGATATCGATGTAAGCTAATATAAAATTTTTAACTTAAATGTTATAATTAGCGCCATAATGTTATAACTGAAAATAGTTACGGGAGGATAATATGAGGAATTTTCATAAATTTTAATCAAGTTATATATTTTAAATTTGTACTCGGAAAAGAAAAATTGAGTGCTGAGCGGAATATTTTCCTTTCAAGATAGAAACGTCCTGCTACTTTTACTACTCCACTTTAATGAAAATTTATATTCTCCTTAGGTGAGCCGCGTAGATAGGTGTTACTCTTCCGACACTTGAGATTTTTCCCTGGGACTTCAATTCTCCACGGTTCGTTTCGAGATTCTGCTCCTCCGGATCTTCGGTCCATCCCGTTTCTTCTTTTCTTTATCTCTTTTGTCTCCACCCTCCTTGCTCTTTCCTTCGACTAACCAACTTTCTACGTTGACAATATGCCAAATGCATATTCAATTTTGGAAATCCACTTTGGTCGGTCGTACCACGAAACTTTTATAAGCGAGACAGAATCACCAGAGAAATTCGGAAATGTAAACCGACAACGAGGGGCGGTTCGGTGTCCATTTAACCAGTCGTGGACAAAGCATCCTGTGTCATTTCCTGTAGACAGTGGCGCTATGTAATAGTGGAATTCCTTGATGCGTTTTCCGTTGCTTCTACCGTGTGATACATGAGAACGAAATGGCTACACTCCGAAAGAGGGTAAGAGGACCGGTAGAAATGGCTAGAAAAAATTTGTCTCGGTTGGTTTGATAGCCTGGACTACGTGTTTGTGGCTACGTCGACCCAGTGTCCCTCTTATCTACAAAAATGTCCGTAGATATCCGCTTCGCTGTTCCTCTCGACAAATCCTATTAAATCCGTCCTGTATTCCGCGGGGACGAGCAGCAGTGTGCGACGGTAAACGCGGTAAGTTCGACAAAGTACCACCGACTCGAATTCAACTAGGCGCTGCTCGGCTAATGGAACAATTGTCTGGAAAAATATTCATTCCAATTGACGAGGGACCCGAGCTCTGCGAAAATGGAATATAATTAGAGAGAGAGACAGTGAGAAAAGGACGAGGAGAAGGTGAAAGAGACAGGGCCATGTTAAGTGCTTTCGCTTGTTTGTGTTACAGAAACAACGAGAAGGAAAGTGTATGCAAGGATTCTTGTTACATCTGAAACTATGTGCATCTTTTACTAATCCCTTTTTTTTGAAAATTAAACCATGAGCTTCCGAGGGAAAAGAATGTTTAACCGTAGAGCATTCGGAGATCCGTATGTTTTCGTTATACGAGAGGAAAACTGAGGCTTTTGTTCGGTAGTACCCATAGGAGATTTTACAACGTTATTCATACTGTACGTACGGAAAGTAAAAAATATTATGCTGGAATTATAACGAAGTGAAATATACAATAATGTATTCACGGTGTACTATACACGACCAATAATAACCTTACGGTTTACGTCGGAAGAGTTTAAAATTTCAGATGCAATGTATCGTTTATCGTCCACAGTCACTGATTAAATTATCCTAAGTAGTTAAACAATACTCTTTACGAGACGATGTTACGAAATCGTCGACGAGCTTTCGAATTTTCTCCATCGACCCGCAATGATGTTGGACTCTGCTGCATCGAAGTTGCGATCATTCATAAAACATGAGTCTCTATCAGGTAGTACTCCATAAATTTTCAAGCAGGAGCCACTGTGCCTCCATTTTCTTCGACGGCACCGAAACATTCGAGGTCGTAGAGAATGATCGATAAAAAATAATTAAAAACGAGCATTCAGTATTTGATTTCAGGGCAGCAAATAAACGAGCAATTTCGAATCGACGTTAAGGATCATTCATCTCTTCCTCGTCAAAGGAGGATCCGACTGAGAGCATAGTAAACGAAATTCTACCATTCATTATATACAACCTTTCATTCGTAATATTTACAATCACGGAACCAAGTCCTTAAGCTTCTAATGTTTAATTGTAGTTTCACTTCTCAAAAAAACGTTTTTAGCAGGATCAAACTAAATAGTTTCTAGCGCTCCGTGAACTGCATTCGTTCAAAGGTCAAATTCTTTTGTAACTTTCCGCTAGTGGAAATCTCTTTCTCATGGTTAATTACAGTTACATTTATTTGATACATGTATTAATGCGGAAATTAATACAAACAAAGGTCATTGCGACAAGTAAATTGTGAAAATTGTAAAATGAATTTAACATTGAAATTTTCTGTTATCAGAGGATTCATCCAACGTAATACGTCCTTCTGTACTTGCTTCAGCATGAAATCAATTACTCTTTTCATAATGAAAATTTAACAATGAGATCAGCTATGAAAGGTTTTTAATAACGTTTTATTCATTCTAATACGAAAGTTGAAAACACTATATATTTCATAATCGTTCCATAATCCCATCAGTAAGAAATAAATTAAAAGTAAAATTTTAAACTAAAATATCTTTCGGGGTCACTCCAATGTTGATCAAATACTGCGTTTGTGTTTAAACGTTGCATTAAACCAATCTGACAATTGGCAAAGACGTCTAAAGTTATACAAAATTTCACTAGGAAATTATTGTAACAATTATTCTCAGCTTAAACAGTTGTTCCCTTTGGCTAACCAAAATTCTCAACGCAATAATCTCTTGGAGGATTCACTTTCCCTTGGCAACCTTTGTTTTGTCTGCCATCAAAGGTTACCAGACCACACATAACCACGGGAAAGGCACGAAACTTAGATCAGACCTTGCACTAGAGACTGTTGCACGGGAATACACATTTAAGAGCATTAACGAAATCTTACTTGGAAGATCTGGGAATGTATACGAGAGGGTCCTTTGTGTCTAGCGTCTGCCGGTGATATCCTCCGGGTAATAATAAAACTTTCTGTGCTCGAGGACCAGTGTTCCTCTCGCCAAGAGTAAGAAAACAAGCGGAAAGGGGTGGAAGGGAAAGTGGATGAAGAAAGAGAGAATAAGTTGGACAAAGAAGAAATAGTTGAGAGAGAGAGAAACAGAGGGTGGGATCGTGAGAGTAAGAGAGAGAAGGGTGGAGGGAGCGAGATGTAGTGGGTGAGGGAGAGGGAGGGTACAAGAGTCGTGCAAATACGGAAGGGAAACGGATTTCTGTGGTAGAAATGCTCGGGGCAAGGGGATTCCCAACGTACGAAACGTTTGTTTCGCCAGTCGGGCAGCGACAGTTCAACGGGTAAAGGGAAGGTAAGATCGAACTACATTCGCGCACTTTGCACGGTACGTGCGATAAATCCACTTTGCTGTAGGTGAAGAATAAGAATCGCACTTTGACGTTTGCTGAGAAACGAAGAAAGTTGAGGAAAATATGTTCGCTTTATTTTATCGTAAGAGATGCTACGCTGGCTTAATGTTCGAGTACGACATTGAAAAAATGATGATAGTGGGATTACTGCGTGTTTGGTGAACTTAAGGTAGTTCTAGCACTTGACCAAAGTCTGCAAATAAATTTAATGTTAAAATATGATGTTCTTGAGATTGTCACGAACAAGTTACAAGCAAAAAAAAGCTCAGTTATCGGGCATTTCGATTAAAAAATCGAATTTAAAAATACAGTTTCATACATTGACGTAAATGAGAGTGAGAGAGAGAGAGAAATAGTACTTCCGACTTTATCGTTCAATTTTCCAATCTTCCGTATTGCAAATACTTACGAAAAACGAGATCATTAATTCGGGAACGGTTTCGAGTAGATATTTCACAAAAAAAATTGCAGCTGCCGAATATTTAATAAAGAAATTATTAATTGAAAACTATAAAATCATGCATTCACGTTTACAATATAAAAGTTACCTTTAAAATTAATTGTAAAATTTATAGTATTAATTAACAAAAAATTTTGTAATTTATCCAGTAATTACTTTAATCAATACTTCAATAAATTATCATTCGTTTTATAGAAATTCAATGGGACCCATTCATAGCACCCATAAAATCCGCTCCTATGTGAAAGAACTACCTTAAGTTAATACTTTTTGATAAACTACAAATAAATTTTAAATGATAACGACAAACCATATTGTAATGTAAAATTGTAAAGTATAGAAAAATGATTTTTATTTTATGCTTTTGGATAAGTTACATTGTTGCTTTGGAAGCATTTTTTATGGCATAATTTTGCGGGTACCGGAAAGTAATGTAATTTTTTTACATTGCATTCCGACAAAGAAATTTGTAACAAGTTTATATTTTTAAAGTATGATATAATCATCGTCGTTATTAACAACCTTTTTCCATCTAGTTGCAAATTTAGTTTTTCAGCAAAATATCTAGAGAAAAGACGTTACTTTCCAGTGACCCTAATATATCATGGATTGGAATATACAGGGTGTCTCAGCTAATTTTGACATCTTGATAACTTCGGTATTGTGGTATGTAGCGAAAAATGTTTCATAGGAAACACCCTTTGCACTCCGTTGTCGCCGCAGCGGCGACATTGTGATAAAACAATAGCTTCGATGTTAGGTAAGTTTGATATATTTTTACATTTTTTTTACATTGTAAAACATATGTTCGAATTTTATACGCTTTTTTTTAATAACGAAGTAAGATATTCAATTTTCCACGGATGTGCATCCACTGTGGAAATAATTCTGGAGTAGATGGTAGCTGGTAGCTCATAGAAAAAATTACTCGGAGTGCAAAGGGTTAAATGGTATCGAGTGGGGCATAATCTGGGGTCATTAGTTTTTCCGTAGGTGGACGTGTCAAGGATATATGAAGGTCAACTTTGTTTTTTTAAATAGAATGAGGTTCTTTTTTATGCATAAAGCGATACAGCTAGACATTCTTTATAAAAAAGTACTGACCTATGTATGTCGAAAAGCTAATAGTTTAAGAGATATTTCAGTATAAATAATTTAAATACAAATGCATCATTCCTGCCGCATTAGAACGTGAGCTCTGTTTATCTGTTTATCTGTCTGTCACCTGAATTAACGCCGCTCGACTTTTTCTTATGGGGCTATATAAAGGGGAAAGTTTACGCAAAAGTCTCAACTATAGTGAGTGATAAGAAGGAAGCTGCATATTGTCGATGAATGTGACAAAATATCAGCCGATACATTAAATAACGTAGGCCAGTCCTTACTTCATCGACTTCAAAAATACTGTGATGCAAATGGTCGTTATATTGAACCATATCTGTAAATAAACGCTAATGTAAGTACCCATTTTAGAATTATTTAAATTGAAATATCTCCTGAGCTATTAGCTTTTCGACATACATAGGTCAGTATTGTTTTATAAAGAATGTCTAGCCGCATCGCTTGATGCATAAAAAAGCACATCATTCTATTTAAAAAAACAAAGTTGTCCTTCATATATCCTTGACACGTCCACCTACGGAAAAACTAATGACACCAGATTATGCTCCACTCGATATCATTTAAGTTTCCTATGAAATATTTTTCGCTAAGTACCACAATACCGAAGTTATCAAGATGTCAAAATCGTCTGAGACACCCTGTATATCTTTATCAATATGCCATTGGTCTGGAAAGACGGTAATGATAATAACGGAAAATGATTATTTACAAAGTTTGATGTAATCCTGCTGTCTATTATTCTTGGAAAAATAGAGAATTTGAATAGATATATAATAAGCGAATATGATTTGTAGATTAACAAGTCACATTCATTTGTAAAGAAAGGTAATATAATTTGATTTATAGCATAATAGTATATTTTAAAATTGGTCAAGAATAAGACGTGAAGATAATTATTACTGAATTTTACAGTTACCATTTGGCTAAACCACAGATTTTTGGTAAATGTATACTTAGAAAATTAATAAGTCAATGTACAGTGGACACAGTAAGTTGATAATAGAACTATAACTAAAGGTGTAGTAATAAATAGCAATGTCCTATATCAAAAAGCAACAAAAGTAGATTTATACTTGCAAAATGTTAGTTAACACATTGAATGACACTGATATTTCGCTCATTTGATCATTCCTACTGAAGCCATACATTTCCTATTAAAATTCGTTTTAGTACATAATGTAATACTTAATTTTTTAATAATATTTAAATACTGAATGTGTTAGAAAATTCCTGAATATTACAATTGAAAAGTCAAATGAAATTTAACTGTATATATTACTAACATTTTTAGTGGAATAAATGTTCATCATGAAATAACTTCCAGTCGTATCGTTATATATATCGTTCTAATACGTGCACTTTTAGCGCCTTCAGATGTAAATGTCAAACATTAAACAACTTCTAATTGTTCGCAATTGGAAACGCCAGCTAAAAATGTGTTAATAAATATCCGTTATTCCTCCTTCTCTCTATTTTGCAGTACCGATACAAAAATATAGCAAGATCCCAATTATTCTAAAAAACAAAAATCGCAAATATACCCGTAGAAATATCTCGGTGTACCGTGTCATCGCTCTTTCCAGTACACAGACGAATCGCGTCTACCAGAAATAATGGGAAAGAAGATAAATAAGCAGCGCAGAAATAAAACCCGAGGCTGCTGAAATCCGGCTGAACGGTAGAAGGCCAAAGTGAAGCGGTGCGCCAGTGTAATAAGGTGCATCGTGCAGGCAGAATAAAAAGATCATCAATTACCACGCGGGGTCCTGGAGGCGCCTATTTTATAGGACCTCGCGAGCTAGGTTGCGGAATATTATTCAGAGCATTAGGCGAGCTCTCGACCGCGAAGAATTTCCATAAAACCGCTATCTGCCATCTAAGATGCCGTAGCTTGCCCCCTCTGTCTTTCTATTACTTTCTTCTCTTTGTCTCTCACCTTTTCCCGGTCTTGCTCCTTTACGTGGCCCTTGCCTCTTTTACTATGTACCCCTTCTCTGGTGGCTCATCTTCTATGGAAAGAGAAAACATCTCGGAGGGAGTGGATGCATCGACGCCACCGTTCTTACACGCTGTTTACGATCACCTTAAAAAACGTAAACGCTGCCAACGTTGCTATACACCTATTTCTCCCTTGTGAATACATACTTCGACGTGTTTACAAGACAATGATGGGCTGCAGTGGATCTGGTACGAGCCTTTAATCCTTTACGGTTGTAACATTTTAATAAGGGAATCCACTGTAGTCCTTGCATAGAAATCTGCGCGTTGATTATGATTAAGTGAAACTTTGTTGCCCGTACACAAACTTTCCTGTTTCGAATAATACAGAATTTATTATGAAAATATGTATGGCTGGATTATATCACTAAAGAAGCTTCTTTAGATTCTCTTTACAAGTCTTTTTCTTGCTCCTTTTAGCTAGACAAGTAAGAGAAATTAAAACTCTGCTCCAAATTGACGTTGAAGTTCCATTAAAATTAATGACTACAAATTTACGTGTAATATATCAAATGCGACGAGATTCTATAAAATCTTGTAAAATATCAATTTACATTAAATTCTGACTCGAAAATTTGCAAATACACCTAACCGCTTCATTTTGCTAAGCAATAGAACTGTTTCTTTAATCAAATCGAAATGTAACATACGACGATTTCGAGCTCCCTATAAGACTATGTAACATTTAAGATTGTAATGTGTATATATATATACATGTATTTCAAACTCAGCTAAAGTCTGTGATATGGAGTATGAGGTTTGGAGTTATATAAAGGATACAAGCTACTCCTTACGTCCCACAGTTTGCTTCATTACACCCTTCTTAAAAGAAAAGCGGTTTAAGAACCCTCCTCTTTACCTACCCTCCGATGTAGTGAAAAACCGGTGGGGGGCAAGAGTTTGCGTAAAGTACAAGGAGTTAATTAACACGTCTATTACCGTTACACCAAAAGCGGTTGTAAAGAGGATTACAAAAGTAATATTATATGTGCTATTTTACATTTGCCTCTACGTTGTAATATATGTGTATTTATATATGTATATGCCTGTACATATGAATCACAATTCGTAAATCATATTTTTAGTTAACCAAATCAGTATTAATAAATTCATTCTAATGCGAGAGTTTCTCTTTAGCAGTCATGATTGATTCATAATCATTTAATTAAATATTAGGTTCCCGTGAATTGTTATCTGAATATCTTCCATGTCCCATTATTAATTTGATTGTTTTAAACAAAGCCAAGATACTTGTAGTTTCAAGCTTTTGTCATTTTTCACTGAGTTCCACAATTGCTGAAATCAAAGTTTCACCGCATACAAGGTGAACTTCATAAATCCGAACGCACTAATTTCGATGAAATATTATGGGACTATAAAGTGACTGAAGACATGAGTAATGGTATATTTCATTTGCAACCGTACAACTCCTACAACGTATAATTCATCTTTCGATGGAAAATAATATTTGTACTACTTCGCTAAGCATTCTGAAATTACAACGAATAAGAAAATATTTCAAATAACAGTACAAAGACGTAGCAGGACAAACCTAAATTGGATAAATACAATTTTTCAAAAACTTATACAGAATGAGTCATGCAATATGATGATTCTAAGAAACTCATAAAATATGTATTACCTGAAAAACTGTTTCGGACAAAAGTTGTATGATTACGAAGGGGACATTTGAGAATAATATGGGATTTATGCTGTTTTATCGAAATATGCAGGGCACCTAATTTTTTTTTAAATGGGCTACCTATATTTTCTTTCTAAACTCTGAGAAAGCATCGAATATTGCATAAAAAATCATTATGCTTTGTGGGGTATAAAATAAATAGTTATTGAGATATTCACAAAATAATTGTCTTGTATTACAAGTGATGCGCTTTTAATGGGATTGTTATACTTTGGAGGACACCTTTGTTTACCACAGATAATGATGTTAAACACGATCCTACTCTCTTAGGTCGAACCAGTGAATGCAAATCTCACTGGCGAACCAGTGAAATTTGCGGCCGCTGCCGCAAGCGCCATGCGCCGTGTTTTATTTTTGAATATGCTGACGAGTGAGATTCACTGGTAAACCAGTGAACTTTGATGGCCGCCGAGATCACTGGCGGAACCAGTGAATGTCATTGGTAAACAAGTGAGTTTCCACTGGCGAAACAGTGAAATTCCACTGGTTCAATCTAACAATAAGAGAGTAGATATTAGATATCGTCGACTAACGAGGGAACATACCGAACCCGTACACGCCGATTTTGATAAAAATTATGTGGTAGATAGATCTCCAAGAAATATTTGACACGTGTTTTTTTATATCTGCTGTCATCCACATTGAAGGGGTGATATTAGCCCTCAAAGTTTGGAGTTGAAAACAGTTTTTTTGAAATATCTCCGCAATTAAAGGGCGCAGGCAAACAATTTTTTCCTTCAAATTGTGCGTCTCGAAATTACGAATCCATCGATATATATATAATAATTGCAAAAAATTATTTGTTTAAACAATATACTAAAATTTCGAAATTTTTGTTAACTTTTCGTTAGTTTTTCGTACTAAATGTTGTTCTTTTCTCATGTAAATTTATATGTGTAAAGTATAGACAAAATTAGTGAACACGTGTTTTTGTAATCTTTTGTTTTCTAACATTTGACGATAATTATATAACGTTTAACTTCCGCCCGTTTCGTACAAGGTATATGAATATTGTTCGCCATGAGTACCCAGGCTTTGTTCTGCACTTTTGGATTAGCGGACATTTGCAGAATGTGGATATTTGCATTAATGTAAAAATTATAACTGTGCGGGTGACGTTCCTATCGGTAGGACAACGTTCGCGGACGGATACATACCAAAAGAAGCATACGAATTGGTTTCATTGTCCGAAGTGTGTAATTTACTATTTCAAAAATCTAATCACCTTGATATGGTATACAGGCTTCGAACGTGGACCAAGAGGTCATACAGCCAGTAAGAAAAACGCATGTGTTTATGGCCTTACCTTTAACAGGGCGCATGGAAGAACTAATAGCCTTCCGTAGGTGATTGACGTTTTCCTCGGGTGCGAAAACTTATTTCTTTGTTAATGTCGGGGTTTATAACCCTATTGTTTTGCGTAAATTTTGTAATATAAAATCTCATAATGTTAAAAAGATTTTATTAGAAAGAGATGCTTTCCTTGGGTTACTACAATACGAGGCGGATGGAAATTAAACGTTACATAATTATCGTTAAATGTTAGAAAATAAAAAATTCCAAAAACACGTATTCACTAATTTTGTCTATACTTTACACATATAAATTTACACGTCAAAAGAACAACATTTAGTACGAAAAACTAACGAAAAGTTAACAAAAATTTCGAAATTTTAGTATATTGTTTAAAGAAATAATTTTTTGCAATTATTATATATATCGATGGATTCGTAATTTCGAGACGCACAATTTGAAAAAAAGATTGTTTGCCTACGCCCTTTAATTGCGGAAATATTTCAAAAAAACTGTTTTCAACCCCAAACTTTGAGGGCTAATATCGCCCCTTCAATGTGGACGACAGCAGATATAAAAATACACGTGTCAAATATTTCTTCGAGATCTATCTACCACATAATTTTCATCAAAGTCGACGTGTACGGGTTCGGTATGTTCCCTCGTAAGCCACGTAATGATATTACTGTGAAATATCATATTTCAGGTCTAGCAGCATTTTCAACAGGTAGCAGCAAGTATTGTAAACAATTATCATTTCATATTCCTAACAGTAACTGAACATCTTAATAAGTATAGCACTTTTCTCTGCATCTATCATTACCACCCTTAGCTAATATTTCTTATCGACGATATCTAATGACTATTGTGTTATCAACATTATCTATCAACATAAACGAAATTGTCCTTCAAATTATAACAGTTCCATTGAACGTGCATAGCCTGTAATGCAGGATAATTCATTTGTGAGTATCTCAATAATTATTCATTTTATACTTTTCATATGTAGTATAATAATTTTTTATGTAATATTTGATGCTTTATTAGAATTTTGAAAGAAAGAATAGGCAGTCAATTTAAAAAAACATTGAAGTGTCATGAATATCTCGACAAAACAGTAAAACAGTATAAAATCCATATTACTATTGAATGCTCCTCTCTTAATCGTGCAAATTTTATCCGAAATACTTTTACGTATAGTACATATTCTATGAGTTATTTAAAACCGTCATATTGCCGAGACACATTCTATATATTTATTGTGAATTACGTATATTAAAAGTTATTGAAGAAACTGATTTACAAGACTTGTGCACACCGTATTTTCAGAGATAAGCAACACACTATTATATTAATTAAATCAATATCTTTAACTTGACTTTTTTCTTCACCGAAATTCTCGTCCATGATAATTTCCATTCGCAAAATGTCTTGCCTGTAAAGACTTGATCCAGGAACAGAGAGATTAAGTCAGTTTTGAACAATGCAGTTAGCTTATCCAGCTTTATAGTTTTCCTCGAGAGAGCTGTCGATAATTATTCTATCTACCTGACCAGTTTGCACATGCTTACGCGACCGTATCTCCATTCTGACAATGTGTCGCCATGGTCGTCCGAAATGGTTTGCTCGGTGACAACCTGTTATCCATAAGCATGGTTGGGATAACGGATGTAGTAATTTAGTTTTGCACGGTTCGTATCATCTCCTGGCTTCGATATTAATGTCATCTGCTGCATGATTACATATATTTTTAACGAGTTCCCATCCAATTCACACATCGAATATCATGTGCATCAGTTTTTCGATTCTCATTTAGAGAATGAAAAAATTCTCATTTGTTTGGCATACTAAGGAAATGTAATACATTGTTAAAGATACCATTGTGAGGACGAGAGAATATATCGAAATTTTCCGTTTAACATTAAAATGTAGATTTTATTTGTTGGGTTTTTCAGGGCTTATTAATTGTTTGGATATTTTGAAGTTTTATCTCATAATAGAATTTTTCGGTAGGAAGTAAAAAGTTTCTTTTAAAAGTTTTTAAATTGTATTTGCTTGTAAATATCGCTGATTGTAGCTTCTTCTCTCGTAAAATGTTATTATTTATAACGGAATTGTAGGAAAGTTGCCGTAATTCTGATACATATAAAAATTTTGAAATTTTAAAGCAATGTAAACATTTTTCATTATTCAAGATTTAATTGTTGATATACATTTTTATATTAATATTTGATATTTTAGATAGTTTAATAAATAGCTCGAAGGAGTTAAAAATAACAATTCGCAAATTCCTGTTCTAATGAACATAATAATGATCGCTGCAGTTATTAATTTTAATTACACGGTATAATTAATCTTAACAACTACATATTCTTCTCTAAATTCAACACTTTTGCGAGTAAAAATCATAACTACCGATTCCAGAAAAATTATTATACCTTAAAATCTCCTGAATATATCAAATTCAAAGATATTTTGAAAGTGTAAATTGAATTCAAAAGATTCATTTGTCATCATTTCAAAAATTTCGAAATCTTCTCTGAATTAAAAAAAAAACTTAAATTTCTTCGCTTATTCCTAGACTTTATCATTAATTAAAAATTTCTATATATGCATAATATGAACAACACAATAAAATCTATACAAAAAAATGATTCTAGATGTTATCTCTAAACGTTAAACCTAAAGTCTTCAATTCTCACGGTGTTGCTGCGTTCAAAATGAAATTTATAACTGTTCCCATATATTTCGTCGACGGTACAGTGCTTTACGTTTCTTGTTTTACGTCGTGCATTTAAACGGTCTCTGAAAATTCAATGGCTTTTCGTAGTTACGGTCGATATCTGACTCGAAGGAACATTACATCACCATTTCGAGCCGTAGGAAAGAAAAAGGAAATGTAAATTTCGAGATCGAAGACGTAACCAATTCACATTTGGCAATACGTTTCGCCGGAGGGAAGAAACGCAGGGCTAGACAATTTATCCCTGGGGTACCACGAGGAAGAGTTGCGATTTAGAGAAAGAGATCCGAAGCCTTTGGTACTCGAAGGATCATGTTTCCGCAAACGAGGCGAAAAAGGATATGCCATGAAATTCTCTGATACACTATGCGCTGTTATACGCGAAAGGGTCAAATTCAAAATTCAAATATGTATTTTAACGCACTGGACCTCCTCAAGTGATATAATCCACTTTATGAAATTCCGTATTTTATACTGAAATCCTAGCAGTTGTACGAGTTTAAAAACGACGGAGTAAGGAAATTGGATGTCATAATATGCGGAATTAAATTATTGTACTTTGTATCAAATACTTTTACAGCCACGAATTTACGTTCCAGTTATTATTGACATAAAAGAAAACCGAAAATATAAATGTATTTAATTGTTATGCATGTGGAATGAAACTTGTTTACATATTAAATGACTGCCTGCTTTTTCGTAATTGCATATTTTTGTTTTATAACGTGTTCACTATCCACATTTTTGCGTTGTTACAATAAGCGACAAACATACTTAAGGAATAGCGTTCAAATTTGACTGATATGTAATCTCAAGCATAACGGAATTTTTAATGAATTAATTAATTGCTAAGGACATTTACGTATTAAAGTTTGAATCACACGTGTGTTAATTAAGTGTAATGTGTAAGTGTAATTCATTATTTTTTTCATAATTCTTAATATTATCCCCATATACATTCCTGTTTAAAAATCATTTTCGAACATTATTATTTTAAAACAGTCAAGATAGAGGCGCACGAATTATTTGAATTATTCTTCCTCGTAATTATATAACCCAGACGATACAAGGTGAAGTAAAATATTTATCCGAAACTAATCTGAGGTTTCGCAAACCTCGAAGAATTTTTTTGCCAAATATAAAGATAATAACACGCCAATTTAATTACTTTGCTGCCGTATAAATATCAATTCCCCCAGCGGCGTATCGCGCTTCGGAATTGGACTGCGGAATAACTACAGAAACTGAAGCAGAGGCCGTCGGTGTAAGATAAAATTAGCGAGCCTTCGGCAAAATGTGAAAACAGTGTTCCAGGTAAGAATAACAGCTCGTGGAAGGCTTTCCTTCGTTCACTTTACATCGTCCTGCGAAACTACTGTTACCTAGAGCAATATGGATTCGCCAGTAGATTCACGTATATCAGCTTAGTTATAATACGATCAAAGAATAACTTTACAAAGCACAGTATATTCGGAGACAACCTCTTGCTGTATTAAATTTTAAGAAATTTATGTTTCAACGTATCCGTGGATGCTTGGAATTTTTTCTTTTCGTTCAGAAAACTTATAGCTTAATTTTTAAAGTTAAAGTTTAATTTTTATCACAGAAATAGCTACATATTATTTGTTTCAAAGTTCAAATATACAGATAACTACAAAAATTGTCTCAAGATGGATTTTTAATAGAATTTATTGATAATCTATTTTCTTAATACGACGACATTGATCAAATATATAATTGTATCGACAATATAAGAATTAATCGATTGTTACATAATTTTATGTATATCTTTGCCGTTATTTTCACGAAGATTACGTAAATTAAGAGTCATCGTTAAATTACTCGAAAATATTAAAATATAGAAAAGTAATAATAATTTATCCTCTCAGACTTTCAGATATTTAATTACTATTGCTTTCTACAATGTAGAATCTACATCATTCATATTTCCATTTAATTCTGATATGAAACTGATGCGCCATTTCCAAAAATTTTATTCCTTTACGTTTTGGAACTTCATGTGCAATCACCAAAACCTGTAATAACGAAAATATGTTATACGTCGGCTCTACTATGTACTTTAAACGTTTTAATATTCAAAGATGAAAATCCACAAATTCTACATTACCTCATTCGCCTTTGCGGTGCCTTCAATATAATTAATTATCGTCAACAGTCCACAAAGAGGGATATCCATTTGTGCGAAAGAAGTCTGAAATAATTGCCATTCAAAGCGAAAAGTATTCGAGGATATTGTTCGTTCTGTGAAAACACAACAAAGAACCGTATATAATCGCGATTCAATAACACGCACTTATTTATTATCATAGGCCTTGATGTTAGAAGCATCGTTTGTTTACAAAGCTTCTATCGCTCGACGGAGGTGCCTTTGTTATCGTAGCTTCTTTCGTTCCATAACCGTCCGAAGGGATTCGTGCCGATGATGTACGAGCTGGCTTATGGAGAAAAGCCCTTTTTTCCCCTCGTTACTCCAAAGTGCGCTGCCAAGTTCCATAATAATTCTTTCCCGAATATCATTATTGTACCGTCGGGTCTTCGTTACCGTCGATTCTTGAGAATTCTGTAGTCGGTAGTAGAATGAAATATGCAAAGGAAAAGGGACCGTGAACTATTTATATGGGAAATCTCTATTTATCCATTTTCCTCTTTCAATCTTGTACACGGCAGCGATTTTTTTTTCTTTCTACGAAGTTGCTTCAATCAAGGAGCAAAGTTTAGTGTCATTTTGCCTTAATGCAATCTCGTTGGTCTCGGATGATTAAATATTTTTCATTAATTACAGTCATATATATAATCGCGCATGGCCTTCCTTAAAGAGCGCTGAAAGGAAACGGTTATTAATTAAAGGGAAATATCGATTTCTAAATGGAGCTCTATTTTTTCTATCTTGCATAAACCGCGATTATGTAATCAGGCATCAGGGAAGTCTAAAGAAACATTTATAATCGTCTATTAAAAATGGGAATTTCATATTTGCAGATATTTCAGGATAATGGAATAAAATTTTGTAGGAATCACGATTTAATGTTAATTCATTTCATTTCAAATACAATATAATTATTTATATTTAAAAATTTTAATTCATAGATTTATTCTTACAAGAGCATTTCTTAATTGTTATATAAAAATGTCCTTTTTCATAAAGGACTTCTT
Organism: Cerceris rybyensis; assembly: GCA_910591515.1. Classification (NCBI taxonomy): domain Eukaryota; kingdom Metazoa; phylum Arthropoda; class Insecta; order Hymenoptera; family Crabronidae; genus Cerceris; species Cerceris rybyensis. The sequence continues at coordinate 24,331,114 of OU342790.1, forward strand.
TTCAGGACTGTAAGATATCTATTTACAATATTTGCACACGTACTAATTATTCGATATAAATTGAACATTATTAAATATTGATTAACTGATTGTTTTAAGAGAAATCAATCATAACACTTTAAAGCAATTATTATATATTAGGTATATTCGCTTTAAAATGATAATTGAAAAGTACCACATTCCGTTATATATATACTTATATATATACTACAACTTGAAAATTAATATTGTATTATTAGATCATTAATAGGTACTCTCAATAAGTTTGTAAAAATAGGATTTACTAAAATTTCTATTCAAATCAACATATTTTTCGAGTCCGAGTTTGGAAGTACTTTGTTACAAAATAATAATTAAAGATTAAATTCAGCACGAACCATTCAGTACAAGCACAATTTTCTGAAGCAATCAGTCGTCTCCCACTTCTGCAACTTGTATAATACGTGAAAATAGTAATCATATGACTACACACCATAAATTGACTTTATCGTACATTTTTCGCACCAAATTTTCTCTTTTAATTCGATGCAATCTGCACTGATATTTTCAATTAAAGTTCAATTAAAATTGTATATGGTGACACTTTATAGCTAATATTCAAATATTTGGGACAAGAACCATATCGATAATATAGGTTACTGCTGATTCAAGTACAGTAGACAGCGCTGCATGTCGAGTGAAAATCGATCAGTACAGTAACTTTGTCTGTCGCCTACATCTGAACATGATAACGTGAACCTGCTAGCAAAAGTCACCACTGATAAAACAGTAGTACCGTCAGAACTTTCGTCTTTCCAAGAAGGAATAATACTACTTTCTCGTCTGAGGCATTACGGTTTCATACTACTATTTCGCCTGTAGATACGAGCAGCAAGTAATTATAAGAGCAGTACGTTTTATATTGATATTTGTAGGAGTCAATAGTGTCACTGGAATTACGACCTTCTATAAAAAATTTGAAATATGGCGTGCGTAATAACGGTTTTATTGTTTCAATATTCACGTCGACGTTGCGTTACTTTGTTAACACATGTCCCTTCTCCCGTGACTTCCAACCACTGTAACATAATATTTTGCACCCTTCAAATTTGTTAGATACCAAATAGGCAGGCATCTAATTGTAAGATAAATCAGTTACCGGAAATGTTCCTTTAGCATTTTAAGAAATAATTCGTTCATTACAATGATTAAGTAGTGGTTTGCAGATTAATAATACTAACAATAATAGTTTATTAATAAATTCGTATGAGATTAGCAAAGTTGAGTTTCTACATGTACACGAGGGATATGATAAAGACGTAGTTGTTTTATGATTTCTTCCCTTCATTCTTATGCTGTGAGAAAGGTATCGAAAGGTCATTTGCTATTCCGTCGAATATACAGCGATTACGGATGCGGAATCATAGTTTCATAATAAACTTGCAAGATTATTTGAAATAGCAAGTAAAATTAGAATTAAGAGTTTAAGAAACGTGAATGTTTTAAAGGAAGGTCAACACCCTCCGGCATGTATCTATCTTTTTTCGCGCAGTAGTATAAGACAGAGCATTACAGGCGATTTTTTTTTATTTACTTTCTCGCCTGATAGAAAATGTGAATTTCGTTATTTTTGATTGCAGATTGTATTCTTTGAATTCTTCATCATCTTGAAAACTGGCCGTGGTTGCCGTAGCATGTTTAAGCTGTAATGAGACATTCTTGACGTCTTTCCATGATGCTGCTGACCCTTCCACTATCACTATATCTCGCAAACCACGTCTTGGACTATGATACGTGTTTTGTTCCGACTCGCCTGACAGATATCCTTCGTTCACAAGTCATTTTCGATTCTATTAATATCGATAATAACTCATTTCAAATCTTTTCCAAAGGAATAACATTGTAACTTTTAGTCAGCAAAAATGAAATATAATATTTTTTATATACAATTATAATACGGCGGAAATGGAAACACTATAATATCAAATAATGAAGAATCATGGGCAGAAGCAGACTTGTGGATAATTTAACGATAGTGATGGACTGTCCTTCGTTCACAAATCATTTTCGATTCTAACGTCCGACTGACCGAAAAAGCTGTACATTCGTTAGGTCATCATGTGTACGACAGAAGTGTTTCCTTTTCGATTGTTATTGACCGAACTTGATGTTTCTAGAAATAATTTGGTAGGGATAGACCCACGTAAGTTGGCATCTCGACGGCGGAGCTTCTCAATTTCAACCGCCTATTTGCACCATTTTGTTTTTTGGATACTATTCGCTTAGCCTCTTAAAGGAAGCACTCGACAAAGTCGTAACATTCAAATATTCTTACTAGTTTGGCTGGAGGAGCGAGAAGTTTATACCCCCTCCACATGGGGGATTCTCCTTGACGCTTATCTACTGTTCCTGCGGCTGTTACATTGTTTTCTCGTCGCGCGTTCCGTTTCATCAAAGAGAATCTCCCCATGTGGTGGGGGTAATTCTGCCGGAGTTTATTCTGTTTTTACTATAGAGATGTTAGAAATCTGGTGCATACGCCGATGTCCTCACTGTCGCCATCCAAATCGCGTTTGTCTCACTAGGTTGGATAAAAGTAATTGATTTAACCCTTTGACTAATTGTAAGGCAGACTTTAAGACACAACGGTCATACCGCACGGGTAGGAATTCATTTACAGTGTCCGCCGAGAACGGCAAAATGTTGGGTAGAGATGCGTTTTTGTGAAAACATACTTCAATAGGAAAAAGTTTTACGGTTTATTTGTTCCGGTGCAGTTTTTTTTTTTCAATTGACAGAAAATCAAACTGTGTGGAGCGCTTATATGCGCTCTCCGTGTCATAAACGCAAAATTTCTGAGCGCGTATATGCTCCCACAGTAGCCAAGGGGTTAAGTAAATTTTAAAAAATTGATTGTATCTGTCATTATTAGACTTCAGGGAATTGTCCAAATTCTATATTTTATATTGCATTCTCAGTAGACAGTTATCAAAGAGTGGTGTCATTGATTAATTATTTTTACCCCCAAAAAAGATATAAATTTTTACTTGAACGACTTATTTTTAATATATATTTGCTTTTGTTATTTAGTTCTAGCGGGAATACGTTAGAGCACCTGATACTTCCTAAATATATAGTCAAACATGTCCATGAACCACGAGCCCTGTTATTCTCTTATTTGGACGTAATGAATATTTTTAAGAGCGTTTTCAAATTATTTTAATTTATTCAACATCAATTATCGGTACAGCAGGCATGAAATATCAGCAAGCAGTAAAATCAGCAAAGCTATAAAAAGCTATAAAAGAATTCAACACTTTGGTGCAATATCACATTCCTCTTAAACGATATTTCTATCGAGATTCTACATTATTTTAGCCATCAGCGATTTAAATTTCCCTCATGAATTTCATCTCTTTTGCGACGTCAAAATTTCATAAATACTGAATCATCACTTAATCGCGAAAGTTTTCGGAAAATATTAAAAGTTTACCCATTTATCATTGATCTAATGCGGTGATCAATTAAACACATTTATTAATACAAATGTGATACGTCTCTATCTTTCCGTAACTCTCGAAATGCTGCTAATCTTTAAATTATTCAGTGACATACATTTGTTATCTCTCACCTTGCTTTCATTCCAAGTCACGCATTTACATGGTATTGATCTACAGTGTCATATTTTACTTGAAATAAAATACACACAACGGCACCTTATCTCCTCGCACTCGACTTAATTACAAACAATACATCGTCCAACGAATCAAGGTAAAACGGTTTCACGGTACACACAAATAAAGGAAAGCTGTTACACACGTCGGTTTTACGATTGTCTAACATTTATTGCCCAAGTACACGATCAAGTACATTGTATTTACAGAGGAGGGGATAGTTTACTGTGGTCACGAATGCAAAAACTAATACAACGTTGTCTTACAGCTTAACGTATTTACATGTCCCTGAGGCTTAGGCTACCATATCATACACACGCTATTATTGTACAATACCATTTATAATTCTATGCGTCGACGAAGCAATGATCAACGCGATACTGTTCCTCCAGTATAGCGCGTCTACATATATAATATTTACACGATACATTGGGAGTCAGCACAAACACACGCAAGCTCGACTAAAAGGACTGCGGAGATTCGCTTGGAAAACGAGAAAGTACTACTGGACTGCGAGATATTCCTAATTTACAAGCTAAAACGGCACAAGAAATAGGAAATTGTCAGCTCCATTTACTCATTCCTGTGAGGAAGTTCATTATGATATCTTATCGACATCACCCAATCATGATCATTCATCCATAATCATCTTTCTTTTGTATCTATGCAATGGGTATGGTATTTGAAATTGATATACAGAAAACGAGCGAAAGAAATGCTGCTTCATTTAGTCAAATTGAAAGTGGTGAGATGCCCACTTATAGGTACATTTCTGTCTGGGATCTATCAATGAAAACGTTTGCGAATTTGATCATCAAATCGCGTAATTGGCTGGAACTGAGTATTCCGTTTCTCCTGTTCTATCCTATTAGCCTTTCAAAGAACACACAATACATGACCAACTGAGTCAATAATAACAGCTTCTCTCAATAGGAACGATACGATTATGCTAAAGTCAGCCAGATAGTGCAACTAAACGATTTCCATTTCGCTTGCGTGGTTTCAGCTTGTAGATACTGTTCCAACATCTCACAGTGAAATAGTACATGCGTCGACTGGTGTATCTTGATCGACGAATTCATCCATAATGTTCGGTATGAATTTTCGAAATGAGGAAATCACATTCTGTCTCATGGTCTTATCGCGATTGTGTTACTTGCGCTCGATAAGCAACGTCGAAATTGGCAGTACGTAGGCAGGCTAAGGATTCACATTTGCTCTACTTGCAGTGATCTACCTTTTTCAAAAGGCAGTCTTTCAAAATGTGGGGAAAACGTTTGATTAATGATCGGGGTACATTAAAATATTACCCGGATCATCGCTGTATACATGTTCCTATGGATTTACTTATTTTATACTATCATGGTTGATGTATGAGTAGGAAAACCTGGAAATGTCTCTGCGACTTTGCATTTCACTGGAATTCAATGGACGTTTCGTTCTTCGACGTGTATTGATTGATAGTTGCTTCATCTGTAGTCATTCGATGTATTAAAATTTATTGCAAAAGCTCAAATTACTTGTTATCTTGAAAGATTTCTTGCGTGTTGTTTTTAATACTGTTTTTATGATGTATGTAAAGGTGTGATAATTAAACGATTAAGTATACGTAAACGGGAATCTTATGAAATTTTTAATTTAACATAAAGTTCCAGAAAGTTTGTTTGATCAGATACTTTACAAACGGCTTCCAATGTTATTCGGAAATAATACAAAATGAAACAAAGTGATATACATATATTAACTAATGTGAAAAACGATCTTTATTAATACATATTGACTAATTTTTTAAAGTAATTGTACAAATTTAACGAAAGAATGACAGATTAAATAAAAGCAACGTAATTAATTATTCTCACCAGTATAGAACTGAAAATTGTTAATAGGCTTTTCACATTTGTACTTGATTTAAATAACGCATTGATATTAGTTATTAGAGAATATCTTTTGTTTTACGACATAGTATTTACATTAAAAAATTGTTATGATGGTAAATGGAATATAAAGTAATATTTAATTTGCTTCTTAAAATACAATTTGAAAGCAATTATTTATATTGTGGTTAAAACGGAGTCGGATCTCTCAATATATAGCAACCAATATTGAAATATCGATTAAAATATTAATAACTAAAAAATTAGTACTATATTTTATTATAAAATTAATATTAATATTAGTAACTACGAATATCAATTGCTAAAAAAATGAATAATTGTAATACAGATCTTTCATCCCTATCCATATAAAAAAATGGAAATATCACATAAAAATCAGGCTTGCCATTTGACAAATTTGCAGACATTTAATGATCGAGATTGAAGCAAAGTTGAATATTATGCTTGAATTTTGATTATCTTGTTAGCTTGCAGTGACATTTCGAAGTTTTATAATTAACATATGGATGGAAAACTTACTAACTCATTTCCAAACTTTTCCAAAGGAATGACATTGTAATTTTTAGTCGTAAAAAATTACATATAATACTTTTTACATACAGTCATAATATGGCGAAAATGGAGACACTTTAGTATCAATGAACGAAGACTCATCGGCAGAAGCAGATTTCTGGATAACTTAACGATTTAACAAATTATTGTCGTTGTACCATTACAAAATTATGTTAGAGTAGCAACAAGAGCTGCATTTATATATAAGTTACGTGGAAAAAAACAATACATTCCTGCCGCTATTATTCTGCTAAACTGTAAAAGTAAAGGGATAAAGTGCAAGCTTTTTATCGATCTTCAAACGTTATATATTTAATACCTATGTGTTAATTTTGCATGTATACTCTATTTGGTGAAAATTTTAGCGAATAACGTGTTAACTAATTTTTGTTAAAATTACACACACTAATACAAAAGATTGTTTCAAATACTTTTTCTTATTAATAAGGAATGTATTGTTTTATCACATATTATCGTAGAATAATATAATAAATATGACAGAAGGCAAATTGCAAACCGTCACATATCAAATATAAATATTAACATGTTGGACGACACAGGGCCTCCGATGAATGGCGCAATTGAATTCAATGAAATTTCTTGTACCTGTTAAAAGATAATATTCATGAACTTGCAGGTATATTCAATATTTAAATATTAGCGGTAAACATGTCAAATACTGCTGAACGTAAAGCTAATTTAACCACTAATGTATCGCTCTATAGATATGTGATTTTAATAAAAAAATTTCCGGTTGACAGGTGGAATTCAAAGTGTAAATAACGACTGAAATTATATGTACTGTGCAAATTTCGACAACGAAACGCAAAGTTGCCTAAACTTAATTAAGTCGATTTTCTTCTCACTTACAATAAGCTCGCACATTTTACAGAAGTACACGCCCTCAAGGGTTCAATGGGAAATAAGCATAAAACCTTATTCCGTTGCAATTATGAATAACATTTGTTGATACATATTTTTTTTCTTTACGCATTTCTATATCCATGGCGCCAACGATCTAAAGAATATCAATAAAGGTATTTAATCCGCATGTGTCACATATATACCACTCAAGTCATTTTCTTAATGGAGGGTAGTGAACAGAAACCGAAACGGCGTTCCTCGACATCAAGAATCACTATAATAGGTGCATATAAATTAAATATTTCTTTGGTCAATAATAATAACTAGAACTCTCCATGACAATAACATTTTACTGCTTTATACAAAACAAACCATATATTATGTCCTTATAGTAAGTACTTTATCCAAAACAATCGAGCACAACGAATCAACCCTTTGAAGTCCTATATCGAGCTTCACTCGACACAGCGCTTCGTAGTAATTCATTCTCTATGAATTTAATTTTGAATTCATAATTTAACAATAATTTCATATCGGTATTGAAATATCCTTTGACATGTAAACGTATTTGCAGCCATAGAAAAGAAACAAATAACTCATGGTTGACAATTTTACGAACTGAATTGGACAATCAAAAAACATTTTTGAATCGCACAGAGTTCAAGAAAATTGATGGAGTACAATCATCGACATACTTTTCAATAGTATATCATGATATACTTTAAACATATTATCAAAGGTTGAAAAGATTTTTGCTCGCAATTCCATTCAACAGATTCACAGATTACTAATGTCTTCGTAATATCAGATCTCTCGATTTTACTCCACAGAATTGCCAATAGTTGGCGTAAATCTCTAACTTTTCTCCATAAGTTCTGTGTTTACACAGGAACGAACTTTTTCGCGGCTGGTCGTCGATGCTTTATGAGAAGTGTTAGCGTTATCCATAGCTCACGAAAATCTCCCTGCGACGAGTCACACTTGCCCTATAGGGAGTTCACGGCATCAATAGACTCGCGGAGACTTGGAATTAATTAGTTTCAAGTTTAATTGCGACCGAGGTGGAATGGCCTACGTTGACAATCCGCCGACGAGAATGGCTGTCACGGCAGTTATACCGAGATTGGCGAATAAATGCCGATGAAAAGCCGACGAGGCTGTCGCCGATTGAAAATCGATCTGTTCGTCATCGTCGTCGTCACCCTTCGACATCGGCTCGTCCTTCATACCGCCGGTCTTTTTCTCATGGCTGTGATCCATCTTCCAGGTTTTCTTCGAGTCTCGTCTCGTGTTTGGTCTACGTGTCGTTGGTGGTCGATCGAGTCCTGGAAAAAGCAGAACCTGGTAACACCTAGGAAATTCTGAAGTCGATGGAACGACAAGCATTAGTTTCTTTGTTACTTCAGTGAGGTTTAAGAATTTCTATTTCTTTTGAAATGCAACAGCATTGAAGTGCAACAGCATTGCAGTGCAATGCAACAGTGTCTTATTATGACTTTTAGCTGTTGGAAGTTTGTCGTGGATGGAAACAAAAACCAAGATTAGGTTTTATACTACTTTTATATAAAAATATATTATACTGAAGCAAACATATAAATATATATTGTCCGCAATAGTTCCTCCGATCAAGCATTTTTTTTATAAAAATATATCAGGTTAGTGCGATAGTTTTTAGTCATCGAGTTACAAAATGAAATTTTTTAATGCCAAAATAACGGCCATCCTTTGGAGCCCTCGAGTGCAAAGAATTAATATTTATAACAGGTAACACAATGAATTTTGTCAGCTGTAACATAGAAGATTATTTTACGCTGTAATATCGGATGTAGAGCTTTGATGTGTTTGTTAATTTTGACAAAGTATGTTCGTGTAATTAGATTGTACTGTGAAAATTAAAACAACGAGAAATGAGGGGATACTCAAATTTCGTGTGATTGGAACTCATATTTTTTTGATGACGAAAGGAAAATGATTTTTGTGATGTATAATGTAGAATATTGCATTATTGCATTAATACATTATAATAAAATGAAACACCTTTACAATTTTTCCAATAAGAATTAGAAGGTAGAGAAACATTTAAAACATAAATATATAGAGTGCTTCATGTAGTAAAAAAACAATAACAGCAATAATAATAGATTATATATTTCTTGAAAGCACTTTTGTTAAAACTATTAGATAAATTAATATTACACGAAATAAATGCAATGATTGCGTTTGCATCCATAATCTTCCTTTGCTATACTTGTGGGTTGTATAACAAATAAAAATATCTACTGTACCACGACTTCAATTTACGCCCAATTTTAAGTCATTAACATGAAATCGATGATAGTGAGAATATCGTACAAATTAAAATAAATGTTTCAATAATAGTAACATCGGTACACACTTATTTGGTAATTATATATTTCATGTAATTTGGATTAAGTGTACTATTCCACGCAAGCATTAGCTAAAAACTGATTGCTGAAAGATTTGCAACCCTGCTTTTCTGCTCATTTACATCATATTTGTATTCATTTCAGTCATAGTGAACCGACGAACAAAAGTTCACATTTGAAAAACAAAATATACAAACAGATAGACGTAAATGTTAAATACATTGAATATCAAAAACCAATACTTAGAAACATAGAATCTGTTAAAATATAATCTCCATTTCGGGACAAATACATCAGAGCAGAACAGCAGGGTTAAATGATCAAATATTGCACTCCATGCAATTGTTTTATTCACAAAGAAATATTTTACGACATTATGTATATGTATCTTCTGCATTGACACAGTAGTTGAATAACATTGTCATGCAATCCGTGCGTGTCATGAATACTCATAAATAGTCATGATTACTCGAAATAAAGTATAAACTTATAAAATTATAAACTGTACTTGAAAAATCGGTCTAAGATGTAAAGATCAAAACTGAAATGCCTTGAATTCCAACTATCATCATCCTCATTTAAATTTGTTTACATTTAATTAACAATTTTATGCTGCAATAAAAATATGTTAAAAGTTCAGAAATTATCTTACGATTGAGGCCAGAAATCCAGACACTCTTCATTGATACTAATGCTGAAATTTCATGGAACTTTTACTTGGTAGTTAACACCATCTTTGAAATATTGTTCACCAATAATTACTGTATGCTCAATAAAGAAAAACATTACGGTAAGAACGAGCATATTAATAATGTACTTAATATTGATATACTGGCCAATGAATTAAAAGAAAATTGAAAACATTAATACATGAAGCCAACGCAGGTGGCCTTTTAATTTCAAAGGGTTAAAAGCTTAACCACAGGCGTTACAGTATTATTTACTTATACTTCTTGCGGAAAACAAAGAACAGAGGTTCCCATAAAGATCTAATTAATGAACATCATTTTTATGAAATAAAATATGCCTGAACATAAAAACATGTATACAAATTTTATAACGTGCAAAAAAACATAATCAATTGGTGTTAGAAATATCCTAATGTTATTTGATTTAGATTGCAGGTGCAGACAAGGCAAAGGTTTAGAACAATCAACATAACTTTGAATAATATAATTTTGAAAACTTAATACGTCAGTTTTACAATCTACTTTTATAAAGGATCCCGTACTTGGTAGATAACGAACGTACGAAGGAAAAAAATACACATTTTTGTGTCAACATATCCTCTAATGGTAGTCACAAAAAAACAGAATGTACAGAAAGGTAATGTTCATACATATTTGATAATAGTTCATTTGTCAAGTAATATAGGCAATGAAATTACTAAAAATAATTTTACATCGCAACTGCTGCATAGGGTTTTCCAAAATGATTTATCAAGAATTACCAACCGTTATTCTTTACCTTTAAATCGATGGAAATATGTAAAAAAAAAACAGCTAAAAATTCGTGAAAACCTTGCAAATTAAAATAAAATTTTCTTTAGCTCTTTCTGTTTGACTTATTGCATAGGCAAAGTTAGTGCTAAATTGGTTTTCCGATCGGTAGGACAAACTTTGTTAGGGAAAAAAGCACATGCATTGCTCTTATTAGGTAAAGTGTCTCGTGTAATATCTCAGAAACTACATAAAATTAGTACTCTATCAAGTATTAATGGATAACTATTATAGAACAAAATGTGTTATGATTGCTACAGAGGTGAAGCATTCAATACCCATCTAAATTGGGAGCTTCAGTTGAAATTCCTACCGGCTGTGAAATATGTCTCTTAATCCTGTCAATCGTTGTAGATTCTGAACGAAAACATTATACTAATTCAACCCGAAATATAGCATAAAATACATATATGAATATAATGGTGAATACAATAATAAATAATATATACATGACGACTTTCGATTGTAAGGAAGCTCTACATAATGAAACGTGTTTACCGTATTCGATAAGAAAAAGCTATAAATATTAATATTGCTTATAAGATATCAACACTTGTCCATCTTCCTCTCATTCTTTCTATCGTTTCTCCTTTTTTCACCTTACTATCTCCTTCATTGTCTCGAATTGTTAACCATTACGCCGATGCGTACAGAATTCTATACACATCTATATACGAAATAAAATAAAAGCTCACAAGTAGTATCGGAATTCAAGTTAACATTTATGGCACCGGTCTTCGCAAATGAGAATCGTTATGAACTTCTCAATTTCACCTAATTTCTGAATACCACGGCACGATGCGACTTAGCATAGTTTACACACCGTTGAAAAGTTATGCCACGACCTGTTTTCGGGCATAATCCGCGTCCGTAAATTTCAAACTTAAAATTCAAAGTTTCGAAGCTTAAGACCTTCAACGTTCGATATTCAGATACGTGTTTACGATCCGCAGAAAACAGACAGATTATTACAATGATTCGTTCCGACGTTTAAAGGAATCGATACCCCATATGGCTCGCGGTTCCACGTATTTCTTCGGAATTCCATGCCAAACGTTTCACCCCCTGCTCCCTTTTATCTTCTTGTATATATTTTTCAGGACGGTTGCATCGCCTTTCGCGGTATAAGTAATACGCGAAACGAGTATTCTCTTATCATGCACAACGTAGTAAGCCATAGCATATTGATGCCGAGATCGTGCCTCGACTGTCAGTTTAATACAAAATCCCGGGATATCGTCTAATGTTATTACTTCGACATACTCAAACAAATATGTCGATAAAGTGGTTTCAAATAAGCTCGTTGAGCCTATAAGCACAATCCGGGATTAACGTTAGCTGTCCGCAATCAAGTCCGCTCACACTGGCAACGTGAGCTTAAATGTGCAACTCGCTGAAATGTTTGCTGTTTGGCAAAAATAACTTCCTAATGTAACTAGATATAATTATCCATCCTAGTGTCAATTTTTAACGAATGCCCTAGTTTCTTGAGCGAATGAAAAGTTCATGTGTTTCATTGAATTTTTCTCTCTTTCCAATGAGTTTGATAAGAATTGAATATTACACTATTTTTTGAATATTTTATTAGTGTCGATTTGATCAACTTATTGATTTTACAATTTGGACATCGTATCTTTGTCCAGATTGATGTCAAATTTTAACAAGCCTGAAAAACTGGTTTATTTTCCGAATGATTGTCCGTCATGCTTCATTAAACTTTTAATATTGTGATTATAGGATTGTATGTTTCTATGTGAAAATTTGGTGAACATTAAACACCACATGAAGTCGTTTAATTCATTTTTTGTTACTGTAAGTCTTTGATAAAAATGAGAGATTGTATTAATTCCGAATAATTCATTATCGTTAAGTTCAAATTTTTGCATCCGTGGCTTTGAAATCGCTTTAAAACTTCACTTTAATGTCTTGAAAAAAGTAGAGTCACTTTCCAAATGATTAATTGCCGGTTCGTTGAACTAAATTTTTGGCCTTTCAATTTTCAATTTATGCACTTTGTGCAGTCATTGACATTTCGAGTTCGCTTTGAAGTTCTGCGTTGAAGTGTTAAACGGGGAAAAGAATCTTCTAATTTTTGCGATGTATTGCGACCAATTGAGGAAGTAGTTTGCAATGCTAGAGCAGCCAATTAGAAAGGTAAATAGTTTCTCTCGAACGTGTAATTTCGCAAATTGCGTTTGGTATTTTTCACGGCTTTCAACTAACTTTTGAAACGAGTGTTATAATGTTGGATGTGGGAAGTATGTAATAGTCTTTCGACTTTCAAAAAGTCAGGTAGATTCGTTTCGAGTAATATATACCTTCTTTCAATGTCGCTCTTACAAGTGTAGAAATTCAATTCTATATATAGTAAGTGAACTTAAGACGGTGTATTGATTCCTTCATTTATCAACCTCAGTATGTACATCAATATCTCAGTCGAACCAATTTATCCCTTAACGAAGGAGGTGCCAATCTCGGTGGCTGTCGTACATCTAAATCCGTTCCTTCTCTTAATAGCTGTTAATACAAATTTACTCACCCGTTCGAAATTAACAGAAAATACGAAATTCATTTTTGATTATTTAAAAAAATCATTCCCAACGCGTTAATAAATGTTGGAAGTTTTCATTGTTTATAGTTTGATAAAGGTCACTGAACAGAAAATCTTCAAGAAGAGGATTTTTAGGTACATTTACCTAGAAGACAAACGGATTTATGTTTGTCTCTTGTTCTTTAGGAAATAGTGCATGTTCTACAATCATACTTTTTCATTGGCTTCTGGATCCACAGAAATTGTCAACTAACAAGGGAACATCCCGAGGTGTAAATCACCGATTTTGATGAAATTTTAGTATGATATAGATCTCGTCAAAATATTTGACACGTATTTTTTTTATTGGCAACCGTCCACGTTAACGGGGTGAAAACCACCCCAAAAGTTGAAAAAAAGTATTTTTTATCATATCGTTTAAACAAATTGGTATTTTAAAAAAATGTTTATGTCATTGGATTCGTGGTCGAAATGCGTTAATTTTCACTCTGTACAAAATTTTCGTATCTCTAATAGTTTCGAAGATATTCAATAAAATAGTTTTTCTTACCTCAACTTTGGGGGCAGTTTTTGCCCATTTAACGTGGACAATTGCCGATAAAACAAAGTAGGTATCAAATATTTCCACAAAAACCATATTATACTATAGTTTCATAAGAATTGGTGATTTACAGTTGGGGATAGACATACATGGAATCGATGTGACTATACAGCTGACAGATCTGAAAAATTGAACAATTCTGGAGAGGTGTGCTTTATAGATTTACAATTTGCGAACATAATCTGCTTTAATTGATTATATAGTTGCTTCAGAATGCTTTCGGTGTATGTAAATATTTGTTATGCAAATAACAATGAATACCATAATCGCACTAAGTATTTCGAATTGTTAAGTAATCATTTATATGTTTATATTTATATAAAAACAATATATGTATCTGACAATAAAATCTGACATTTCACAGCAATCATACATGTATATACGAAGGAATAACTTGACAAGTACGCAAGCGTAAGAATTGAAAATACAATAACTTTTTTTGTACTACAAATATCAAATTTTCAATATATCCGTATTTTGTGTTTCGATATATACTATTGACAAACAAATATTCAAGAAAATTGTTTGAAATTTAACTGACAAAATTATGAAAAGGTAGTATTTTTTAGCATATTATTTAAACAAACGGATTTTTTAAAATAATGATTATACCATTGGATTCAAAGTCCGAAGGCATTAATTTTCACTCTCTACGAAATTTTCGTATCTCTAATAGTTTTCGAGATATTTGATAAATAATTTTCGGGGCCCCAACTTTGTGGGTGGTTTTCACCCCTTTAACGTGGACGGCTGCTGATAAAAAAAAATACGTGTCAAATATTTTAACGAGATCTATATCATACTAATATTTCATAAAAATCGGTGATTTACACCTCGGGATGTTTCTTTGTAAGAAGACATCTCTATAGTTTTTGTATATTTGTTTTTTAAACATTTTTCTCATTGCTCTTTGCATTGTTTATTTAACGTTCTATTAACTTTTAAAATAAGCAACTAATAATAATTTAATATAGTATTTGCAAGTATGTATAGAATCTGAAAATTCTGAATTTAGCTTCGAGATAGAAATAAATTCGGCTAAGATGTATCTAGCTTTGAGCAAAGAATAAAACAATTCATGATGAAACCTCGTAGAAAACAACGTGCAGACGAATAAGCTCGCTATCTCAGAGGTTGATATTTTCGGATTCTCAGAAAATTTCCAATGTTCCGTCGTAATGAATATCATCGTGCACATTCCTTTAAAATCATGTTGGCTCTGCTATTGTTCTTAAAGTATCTAATGATTGTTATACCCACAGAACGGTAACCCAGCATTTCGTTAACAAGAACTTCAGTTGAAAGCAATTTGCAATTGCGACTATAAATATGTTTGATGTCGGATGTACTTTACTTATCAAATTGTTTTTATTTTTTTTTGGAAACTTGAACATCGAAAAGAAGTTATGATATTACAAATAAAATAAGGTACGTATTTAATAGAGCAGAGTAATGTTTATATATATATATATATATATATATATATGACATTATTAAAAGATAAACAAAATAACGTTAACTATTAAAAAGTCACAAATAACACAAAGTCCAGATCGCATAAAATTTGAAAACCGCAAAAACTCAAAACGTACAAAATCCCGTGATTCTGAAAAACACAGGCTGTTCGCTTTTGGCGAGACGCACGACTTTCCTGCTATTTACTTGCAAGCATGTAACATAAAAAAACGCTTAAAACAAGAGGTGCAGAATAAGGAGTGCTCAATAGATATCAATAAAAAAAATTTTAAAGTAATTTGTTTCCATAGTCAAATCACTATCACCAATTATAAATAGCACCACATCATTTCTTTATTGTATTGTAGAGGATATCGAGATGAATTCAAACCATAGACTAATTGTAAGTGATATTTCACAGTGTAGAACAACCGCTGAAAGCCATGACAACTATTTTTTAAATACCCTGTACATTGGAAAAAGGGGAATCAAATGGTAACAACGATTGTGAATACAGTAATTTATATTTTATAACATAGGTATGGTAGGTATATATAATGTATGTTTTCTCTATAAAAGAACAATTTATAAAAAATTCGGGACCCGTCATTTTGACTGCCTTGGCAGTTCTACTGTTGGCTTAGGTAATTAGTATAGTTAAAAGGGGATGTTATTTTTTGAAAACGATTCACTACACGCTATGTACTACATATAGTCATCACTACTAAAGACATGGACTCCCAATTAGTAGGCTCACATTCAAATCCCCGTTACCTCTCTCAAATGTGTAATATGCTATATATATATATATATATGTCATGGGCCCTTCGCGAAATAACCTCAACAGTTAAAGCTGAAATAATACAAAGGGAAAAAGATAAGGAGTGCGGGATCGGGCCGAGTACTTCTATAAAGAACTTTGGGGAAAAGGACGTGGAAAAGAATTGCCCTTGGGGAGGGACGCTGCCGCAATAGTTTTGCACCCAGCCACGAGATATCTGGTGTTAAACACTCAGGCTGAGTACGTTGCTTGGATGGGTTACCGTGCGGCTTTCCTTCTTTTTCACGATTCTACAGAAGTATTACATAAAAACCTTCGAGCTTTAGTTAAAATTTCGGGTCAATTTCCTGATAAATTACAAAGTTGTGTTTTTGTATTTCGGCTTCGACAACCATGTCATTTGGCATAGGATCTGCCGCTTTAGGTTGTGTGTACCACCGATGACATGATACACATATAACATAGAACAAATGTTTAAACCTTCCTGCAGCTTACGGAGAATTTGGGCTCAGTTCCACTGATGAGCACCCGGGAAAAATGAATTAGATCCGGCCATATATAATAAGATCTGGCCAGATCTGCCCAGATCTTTAAATTGTCTCTATCTGACGAGATCTGATCAGATATAATGAGATCTGACCAGATATAACCCAAAGAAAAAACATTATATATAAAGTCACTTGAAAATTCAATATGCATATTTATATCAAGATGCACGTAACACTTACATGTAAATGAATCGAAAAAACAATTTTTTTAATTTTCCATGGCAGGACACGAACCCCAGGTTTTTCTGCGCAAACCTTGCACGCTGTCACTGTGCCACAACAGCTCTTGATGAATACTTTTATAAAAGTTGAAAATTATTTATGTCAAGCTCCAAATAACCAACAACATTTTTGAGGGATAATAAATAATAGCCAAAAAATCATATTGACAAAAACTGCAATTTACGGAAAAAATATCCAGTGAATAATGTTTTCTTTTTACACTACACAAAAAAAAATTTGTCAATCAAAAGCTAACAGGCCGGATATGGTTATATCTGGACGTGATTAGATGTGATCATATCTGGTGAAGTTTTTAGCCCAGATATAGTTATATCTGATCAGATCTGGCCAGATATAACTAGATCTGATCACATCCAAATATCATATCAGACCAGATATAAATAGATCTGACTAGATATAATCAGATCTAAGCAGACATAATTGTATCTGTTCAGATCTAATTCATTTTTCCTGAGCAGTCACAGTCTTCACCTTCTTGCAGATTGTAACTCTCTAATCAAAAAGTTAGACTTACAGAAATCGGCAAGTCGTAGAAACATTTTTATTTATTAACTATTACAGAAATTTCAAATAGAAAAATAACATATGTTCCTAAAGTTTGAAATTCTGGTGACTTTATATTCTAACGTGCTCCAAATGGACATACTGAAATGAACTCTAAATATCTCAGTTTAATTCTTGCCTAATTCGCTAAATCCGTTCCGAGTGTACAGATCTCTCAGAAGCTCAAGGAATAACAAGCAGCAGTGCATGACATGCATATCGACTATTAATGAACATGTATTAACGTGTTGTAATGCGTATGGTGCATATCAACGTAAAATACAATTTAGTCTTTACAAAGCATAAGTTGAGCTAACACTTATTGTCAGTTCAAATTGGACAATTCTTTGTTATGTGTTGCTAATATGAAACAAAATCAAACTCGAAACAGAGTATTAGACGAACCGTAACTTGAAATGTGATTTAAATGCGCTGGCAGAAACAATAATCTTTCGCAAGTAACCACGTTGCCAATCGTACAATAATTTTCCAATATTAAAGTTGTGAGACTCAACGAATGTTTCCGATGAAATTGGGTTTTAACATTTCATGAAAGTAATCTCCCTAACGTGAGAAAAGTCTCTGAGACAAGATCTGATAGTTATCGGTTTAACGTAACATTACCTGGTGTTTCATACTTCTATCACATTAAAAGATATTGTTATTTATTTTTTATGAATTGACATTCGTTGGTTCGATATTGAAGAATCTTCATCCAAATCATCAGTGTTTTCGTAATGATAGTGAATTCAAAAAATTAATTTTATTACTATTTTAACAAATAGCCTCTAAGGAATCATTCTAAAGTAAATATTCTTCAAATACATAAAATTATGCCAATGAAAAAATCATAATATTAGGCAGGATTGATAGTTAGTGATGTTTTAATATTTCTTTTGTTTTTAAAGTAACTATGCAGTTATTTTAATTAGTGAAAGCCTTCCTGTGGCATTTTCAAAGGGAAGCTACATCATTTACATTTTTTCACATTCTTATTTTAATATAGAGGAATAGAAAAGGCACAAAATAAGTGAAAAAATAATGAAAAGCGCTTCTACCTGAAATGTAAAGACTCCACGTAAAAGGTACATGAAATTTTCGCGCGTAACAGACAAATGATAGGTGCACGGACGCTGTTTTATAAAGGCCATAAACGCACTAAAAACGGTGACTTACGAACTGGCAAGCGGAATTAAGATAGAGTTATTTTTAAATACATATAGTATGGACTTGGGGAAATTTTTTATGTTCTAACAAATCTTTAACTCGGTGCACAATTTTATATGTCAGGTAGTAATCTACAAAGAGAGCAAATCGAATACATGATCTAAAATATAATTGATAGGCTGTTAAATAGGCATTATTTAATTATATTGTTTATTTATATAACCAAGTTTTGTTTAATTGAAGGAACAGTATTTCTTTTTGCATTGTGAAAATGTTATTTAATCTACTTAAAAGTAGTTGAAAATATTAAATTTTTTTATTGTGCTTTTCGCTTTCCTATTTCTCTTGCACGCTCAATTTATTTTAAATATTATACTAATTATACTTCTAGAATTTCATAACGAAAGGAATAACATATGTAGATAATTATTTGCGTTTAACACCAGAACTACTTAATTCAATCTATTATATTACAGTGTGTTAATTAAGTACTGTGGAAAAAGAGGAATCAAGCGGTGGAAAAGATGTTCGATTTGGTAATTATATTTTATAAAATCAACATTGAATTTCTTCTGTTTGACTTTCGTATAAATTTGGAGAATTGTTGGGAAAAATTAGATGTCGGTAATTTTTACTTGCTTGGTAGTTCTAGTGTTGATAATTTAAGAAATTCGTACAGCGCCGATGTCGAAATTGAAAATAGAATTTAAGATGAAAAGTAGCATAAAAATGTCCTCTCGCTACATTTATTTAATTACACGCTGCTACAACTACAGCCTTAAATAAAAAATTTATCGGTTACATTTTTAATATGTTTTAATTACTGTAAAATTTCAGCATACGTAACGAACTTCTTTAGTAATAATAGCTTTATTTTCTGTGCAACACGGGTAAGGTCCGTTACATTATACTTTTTCGCAAAAAAAATGCTCAACTCGGAAGGATTGCTTTTATGGTAAAGCTGAATAGATTTTCAGAGTTCATCATGTGGAAAAACTGACCTAATTCCGTTGTGATATTAATACGCTGTATAGGGATTTAATCTGTCAATGGATATACGCAAAGTGGTCATTTAAATTGACTTTATACCTGAATTGATGAGATGTCGAGTTAAATGTATATGTTACGGTGAAACACCGAAATCTGGAGAATGTCGACTTTCACCGCTGAATGTCAACATTCACATAGTCGCTTGGTGTACCTATGTCCGAAATATTTGCTAAATACCCTTATTTCTGACTTACACCGGTAAATGTCGACATTCACCATGCACTAGTGGTGAATTTATACAATAAAAATTCACGTGCCAAATATAAAATTATTATTTGTAGTTTAGTCAAAAATTAACGTTCAATAAATGAAAGAAAACTGTCAAAATTTTTTATCTTTTGCAGTCAATATCTTAAAAGTGCTACATACTTACACTATCTAATTAACACCATTCTTTTCTGTAATCCTTCCATTAAACGATCTTGCAAAAATATCATCCGCCCGGATCCGCTTCGGACGGTTTTTTATTGTTTAAAGATTCGTGCGCACCTCGACAAGCCGTTGCCGCCAGACTGTCTCGTAAACTTTCGACAGGTATAACAATGAAGGGCCCAAATAGACTCATGAAATATTTGCAGAAATAACTTCTATATAGTCTAAGGAATATATGTGGAAGGTTTTAGCCGAATACCTTGCGATACTTATAAGTTATTTAATTTTTAAGTGAACCCTGCACGGCGAAGACTAGGATGTCCTTTCAATCGGATAACCTAGCTCATTCCTCTTTGCTCGCATCCTAACAATAAACCAATAAAAGTGATAGTTTAGAAGTCTTCGTTCTCGTTAGTGCCAATAAGATTTTGTTTTTATTGCACGGTATCTTTAAGAAACCCGAGAATTTACTGACCGCGTGTCCCACTGGGTCTATGCAGCTGGTCTGGGTTACATAAACTTTAGGAAGGAATATCAACAAAAGGTGCAGATAGATGAAGCCAATTTTAACAAGAACTATTTCCATATAGTTTAAACTAAACATCTTCAAAGTTCTCAGGGGCTACTTTGTGGTACTTTTTAGTTTTTCCATTTTGAAGTTAGCAATGTAAGCCACAAAATATGTGTTTGAAAAATCAACCAAAACCGATTGAAAAAATAATTTTACAGGAAATTATTTATGAATACTTCAACATTAATTAATGGTGATTCACTCTACAAAAAGTAAAAAATCTCACAAAATTCTTGATTGCTCTAATAGCATTTCCTTTGAAGGGAAACATTTGAATGCTTTCACGTTTTTGAATTTCGGTTGTAAAGTCAATTATTATTCCTACTACTGGACTCAAGAAACATTTCAGGGACTCTGTGCACAAATTTACTGAATTAGAAGAGGGCAAAAATTTAATTCCATATTGTAAATGGACATTTGAAACTTTTGGCTACGTGCAGTTCAAACAGTATTGTTTGAAATAGAATCGAGAAAAGTGAGAGCGGAAACCCTCATCGGTAATTGCAAGTAGTTAATTTCTTAAATATTGGTTTTACAACTTAATGGTTCTAAGTCTACCATCAGCCATTTTGTTTATTGAAGTTTGGACTTCAAATTCGTCATCAGCGACCTAAAAAACATTAGAATACTAAGTTTTGTGCGAAACCATTAATTTTTAGACACACCTGCCCGCCATATTTAATCCGCCATTTTGTTTTTAAAATTTTTGACTTCAGATTCGTAATCATCAACCCAAAAAATAATAGAATACCAATTTTTAACTAAATCCGATGTGTTTTGAGCCCATGGTAACGATTTGAAAAAGATTGAAAAGTACGCGAGGTGCGTGATCAGCTAAATTCCCGCTATGGACCACTGTGTGTGGTGGGAAAACTACAGGGTGATATAAAACTAATTAAATGAATTTTCCAGGCTCCCGACTTTATCTTAAAAAAAATTCACTGACATATAGAAAATTAAAAAGGTGATTTACCGAATGAGGAAATAGATTAAATACGTTTTAAATGAATCGTCAACAGGAAGATAAATGGGTATTTTTTGGAAAGTAGAAAATTACTAAAACTGTTGCAAATAGAACTCCACACAACAGCAACATTTATTTAAGCAAATGAAAGACAATCAGTTAACAATTAATCGGAACTCGACTGTGCAATTCAATCGTACTTCGTTTTCTGTTGGATTAACTTGTATAATACCAAAATACGTAAAACATCACTCACGTTTCTCACTTCCACGAAATAAAAATTAAGAAAGTAATTCCGTAGAAGTAAATAATTAACTTCTTTTAATCAATATAATGTAATTTTAGAATAGAATTTGAAGATAGAAAGCAGGCTTAAAAACACAAAAAAAGATACACTTTGTCACTTAAATATCTTCATTTAGATGCTCTACAAAATATTATTTATAGAAACGGAATTTAGCGACGAGATTTATATTTTTCCCTTTAAAGCAAAACATTGTACGCTACAAGTCTACGGCATAAGCACTTGTAATATTAACAATTTATTTCATTCGAACAATTTATATGAAAATGAATTACTCGTACTAAAAATACATCGAAATATTGAAATGTTGAAACTTTCTTTTTAAAATTGAAATTAAATGGGAGGTCGATTTTATTTTTGTATTAAGTGAAAGATAAATTTCATTTATGATATAAATAGTGCGCGAAAATTTTATTCATAGAGAACGTCAGATTAGACGAGTACCATGTGTACCGAAATATTGGGGTAAATAATATGAATTCGTTGTGAGAGTCGAAGGAGTGTGGAAATAATTGAAATTATACAAATTTCGGATGTAATCTTCAAAGTGACTTCTCTTCTGCGATGAATTTTTTAATCTCTAAATGTATATTTAGCTTTCATAAGCGTTAAAATGTTATTATTAGTTTTAATAATTAAACTAACACTTAACGAACGTTTTTTAATATCAATTTCGGCGAAACTAAATATTTCACGAAATTAAAAATATTAGTAATACATTTCGATATGACATAGTTTTGGTTGAAATATAGAATTTTATCGGACTTCCTTTACTTTGGGGTTATAGCCGTGGTTTTTAACATCGTGGTTTAATATTATCCATCCTATCATTTATACTTGCTGGAGAATTTAAATTTTCTGTATTATTTGAATTATACTGTGATTGACAATTAATTTGATGAACCCGTTTTAGTTTTCATCTTTCCTTGATTTCACATTAACTTTTTAGTTAATACCTACGGCATTCTTAATCTCTACATTTATATATTATTCTTCGAAGGATACAAAAATATACATTAATTGTCATTTATTGAAAGACTGATTTTTCTAGCAGGAACATTAATCCTTAACTGTTGCACAATGGAACGAGTCGATCATCTAGGTGAAAAAAAATAATAACTCTAAAACCGTTCATTTTAGAGAAAAATGTTTTATACAAAAATTTCATAATATCGTGAAAAGAATATCGGTGTAATACTCATTTTTTATTTTTTATATTTCTTCAATGTTATTTAAAGGTCAACTTAATTTTTTATACGAAAATCGGTAGATTTGTTTATAGACGTTCATTGTACAGGAAAAATAAAGAAGCTTTTGTATAAGACATTTTCTTGTTGGACTTTATATTAAAAAGATATTTAATGAAAGAGATCCTACTAAAGTCTTTTTCGATAACCGGATTGCCCAACAAACATTCAGCAGCTATAACAAAGAAATGCGCAGATATGTGCACAAAATCTTTGCGTTAATTACTTCTGTATAGTCTGAGGAATATACATGTAAAGTTTCAGCCCGGTACTTTTCGGTACTTTTTAGTTATTCAATTTTTAAGTGAACCGCGTGCCCCGTTGAAAATCGACAGCCGAACTGCCTCGCTAACTTTCAGCAGGTATAACAAAGAAGAGCGCAGATGTGCGAACGAAATATTTGCGTTAATTACTTCTATGTAATGTGAGGAATATATATGTAAAGTTTCAGCCCGGTACTTTTCGGTACTTTTTAGTTATTCAATTTCTAAGTGAACCGCGTGCCCCATTGAAAATCGACAACCGGAGTGTCTCGCTAACTTTCAGCAGGTATAACAAAGAAAAGCGCAGGTTTGCGCACGAAATTTTTGCGTTAATTACTTCTACATAGTCTAAGGAATATATAATATTTACGAAGTTTCAACCACGTACTTTTTGGTACTTTTTGGTTATTCAATGTTTAAGTGGACCGTGTACCGTGATTTTCATCATAATTACATAGCTTGTTAGTCTCTAATGGCAAACTATAATAACAGTAAGAGCAATTAAGTAATAAAAGTAATATATCAGAAATCTCCATTCTTATTAATGCCAATGAGATATTATAACTGCTGAACGATATTTACGTCGCAGACACTGGGCATTTTGTAACCGCGTGCTCCACGGGAACTCGCCACCCGTGATGTGTCAAATAAACTTTAGAAAGGCATAACAACAAAAGGCGCAGGTAGGCGCAGCCGATCTTTCCAGGAGCTGTTTCTACAAGGTTCAAACTAAATACCCTCAAAATTTCCAGGGAGTACTTTGGGGTACAATATAAGTTTTTCTCTGCAAAAGTTTGCAAATTCCGCCGTAAAACATGTGTTTAAAAAAACTTACATAACTTGTTTAAAAAATAATTTTTCGAAAAATCGTTTATGGGCACTTCAACGTTAACTAATGGTGATAAACTATACAAAAAATTAAAAGTCTTACAAAATTCGTAATGCCTCTAATAGTATCTTCTTTTCAGAGAGATATTTGTACGATCTCATGCTGTTGAAATTTGTTGTTTTTAAGCGCTGATTTTTGCATTTAGATGATTGCAAAATCAATTATTATTGCTATCACTGGTCTCAGCAATAATTCTAGATTAAGACAAGATTATTAAAATTCAAATCCCAGGCTTGATTTTTTTCCACCTCGATTACCGATTTCATTCCACTGTGCGTTGTAGCGGTACGATCTCTCGCTCGCCGCTACCCGAGTCGAAAATTTCAGCCCAAAATCCTTCTAAATTACCAAATAACTTAGGACATTTAGGCTGAATATGGAAAAATATGTTACATGTGAAAGAATACAAATTTTGAATTCCACAATCGCCCTAAATTTGTTAATTTTTGCCAGTTTTGCCTAGTTTAGGATCAATTTAGGCTTCATACAGCCCAAAATAATCCTCAGAATTCTATAATCAGGAGTTTTAGAATTGGATTGAAATTGGAGTTGAATGATCTAAGTCCAAAAAAATTCTCAATACACTAAAAATTAATTTGATTTTGGGAGATTTAGAATTTATATGGAATAAAATGATAATTTAATTCCTACTTGCTCCTGAAAGCCCTATTTTTAGAATATGAGTCGACAGACTTGGAACTTCTGAAATATTTTTAGGGGATGTCAGATTAAATTGGAATACAAATTTTACCTGATCAGTCCATATAACTCCTAAAAATCATATTTACAGGACTTTGAGGCGCGTAGACACACTAGTTGAGGATTTTGAGGTTCAAAATGGTATACATAATTAAGCGGCAAGTGAGAAATCAAAAGAATCTAGGATTTGAAGTTTCTTTTTAGGCTGGACTTTTCGACTCGGGTAAGGATCTATTGGCCGCCATTACTCCTACGCCTCTAGTTTAAGGATCGGCCGCTAGACCGTGTGTCCTTCGATGAGATCTTTCTCGCTGCTACACCATCGGCGATCGGTGTCTATATATACCGACCACCGACAGACACCGACTTCCCATCCGGGGCACAGCGTCTAGGGCAGGGCCGTTCGGTCAGCCCTACGAACGAGTCCACGAACAGGCCCAAGACAAAACGCAGCGCGTGCTATAACTACCATTTCACCCTTTCCTAGGAACAGAGTCAATGAGTCAATGATTTGTTTAACGTGAAGCCCCTGCCTTGCGGCTTATCCTCACGTCCCCCATGGGCGCGGGATCGAGATACGCTCGATCAACGCGTACGAACGGCGTACTACCAGTCTTAGCACGAAGATTGTGCGTCACACTGGTGGGAGCGAAGACTTTCTTAACTCCTACCGGCTATGCAGGTCGGTACCCGAGGTGGAAGGTTTACTGCACCTCACACAGCGACATCCGTAGCATGAAAACCCGCCAATGTCTCGCCAGCATATGGCTCTTGAAACTTTCGCCCCCGCGATGGACCTACCCACGGCTGGGCCGGAGTGGGCTAAAAACTCCATGGGCAACCCAGCCCCCGCGGTACCAATACACCCTTGGTTTGGGAGCACTTGACTCAGGTCGGTGGGGTCGTTAAGCCCAGTGGGGTCTCCCAGGCCACAGAATGGGGACCCCACACCTTGCCGTAAGACAGCTCGGGGACCCCCGGGCGCGCGAATGCCCGTACCTACCCAGAAAAACTGGGTAGGTCCCTGGGGGAACACTACTCGGGTCCGGTGGGGTCGTAAAGCCCAAAGCCGGGGAACTAAACCACTCACGAAGCCCCCACGGCTCCCTGCCGATTTTTCCTAGGAACACAAGGCCTCCCCGCCGGACCGGCCGCAGCCGAGCCACCGAACTCAAGCCAACCCCCCCCCCCCCCCGTGCCCATTCAACTTGGGTGTGGAGAGGCCCAGTCGGGAACTGCGGCCGGCCCGGGCCACGACAGTTCCTTCAACCGTAAATAAGAAATACACATTATACAAAGTCCTGCAATAAATGACTTGCTACAAAGTTACACTACTACGTATTTACTATACATATTTTTCATCGTCCTGCAATGGCTTTATTTTAATACTGTTACTAAAAGTTTAATTTTATCCAGATTATCGTGTGAATAACTTGGCAAAATAATATAGTTCACTTTGATATGCTGTGATTAAAGAAAGATATTTTTTATATAATTTTTTTATTTATATTTTTTCCTTTCTTTCTTATATTTTCTCATTTCTTTTAGTAAACTAAATTTGACATTAAAAAAATGGTAATATGTTGTACATTTTTTGAATTAAAAAATAAACTTATAAACCAATTTCCAAAGAATTGTAAATAAAATTGCAATTCGGAACATTGACATCATAGTCAAAATCTGGGAAACATGTTAACACAGTTTTGATTGTATCCCATGTAACGCATGGCCAACGAAACCCCGTTATTGTCGTTATGCCGTTAATAATGATAAATGCGTGAAATCTCATCAGCGATGAAGTCCGTAGATTTAATGTCCGTCAAATCGTATACCGCAGAAAGCCGCTTTACGTCAGATCATGTAGAGCGAACGGACGAAAATGGCGAATCGAGATATTGGCATAGCCTGTCCGCGAGTAATAACCGGAAAAATAATCGGCCGAGCGACTGGACTTTCCACACGATGCTCTTCGGTTTGACGTATTGGAATGTCGTTCGGGTGGCGTCCCCGCAAAACCCGGAGAGCTCTTGTCACTTGCACGCTTCGTCGAAATGTCGAGAGTTTACCGGCTATATTAATTCTCTCGTATGCGGGACCGATATTACCATGCGATAAATATATGTACGAAAATATACTGTTTTCTCGATAAATCTTCTTGAAATGACAAGGACAGACAAAGAGAAGGGATGGAGAGACAGAGAGAGGAACAAATAAATAAATAAATATATAGATGCATAGAGAAGGAGAATGAGAGGATGAAGAAGAAAGAATGAGAAGATGAGGGAGATACAATGAGAGAATGATAAAATGGAGAGGAGAATGAAAAAATAGAGGAGAGAATAAGAAGATGAAGGGGAGAATGAGAAGATGAAGAATGAGAGAATGGCGGAGTGAGAATGAGAAAAAGGGGTGGAAGAAAGCGAAAGGATATAGAACATGGAAGAAGGAAGGAGGTTTCGTTACCTGCAACTTAGAGCGTTTGCGTCGATGGGAAATTTATTCCAGTAAACATTAAATCATCTGCGGTTCGATAATCAGAATTGTCTTCCGAGTTTCAACGGGTTTGTGTATTGTTGAATTCAATTTCGATACGGCAATTGTAATTCCGCCGAGCAGTGTAACGGGGTAGCTACGTTTACACGTTTTTGTGTTTACAAACGCGGTTACCGTCATTCTGCACGGTTTCCCAATTACAATTGTACAAATAAATAAGAGCTAGTACGAGCATTTGATGCCAGAAATAATCCTGCACGGCTATTTGAGAATGTTATCAGAGAGATGTTGGCCCTCGTAGTCTCGCTTTCGCGTAAAATAGCTTGGAACTTGAACTGACCGTACTTCTTGAATGAATTATGAGAGTTTTCCAAGATTGGAAAGTAATTAGGGTTTAGAGATTTTTTTAAATACTTCTTAATTTTAAATATACGAGGCGCAATAAATTCTGAAACCTCTAATCTTTTCCTTCATAGAATCTGTACCGTTTAATAATTACATCCGTTTAGTTATTTCAGAACACGTTGAAAATGGTAGCTGCTAGAAGAAATGGTCATTGTAATTAAATTCAACAATCTGAACAAATTCTTGCTAGATGTACTTTCCTGCCGTTATTACAAGTTGTTAACATACAAAATTAGACCTTCTGTCCATCTACGTTGAAACAACCATTTATAATATTATGCCATTTTTCATCATAACGTTCTATACGCCAATATGAAGTTGGCGTAACAATACTTTTGTATCGAAGGCATAGCACGTTTGCACTGTATTATTAGTTATGATGTTGAAATAATGAGTTAATAATGAACATTTTCAATTTAGTTTGAAATGGATCTGTAGATAATTTATTCAGCATTATACACTTAGTCAAACATTTACCAGGAAACAACGTAACAATTGTTTGTATACTAAGGCTAAATGAGCGGGATATAGCTATGGAATTTCAACAGCAATAACGGCAAACAGGAAACTCATCGATTTTCATATTCGGTAGCAATAGTGTAACCTTTTCGTACTAATAAATAACCGCAATACAATTATACGAAACTGATAAAATAAATCGTACCGCCATGACAAAACAACTAAAACAGGCACCAATCCTTCAATTTACAAAGTAATTAACACAACTGTCTGGAATGAGTACATCTCATATTGCAATGATAATAAAAATGTATTTAACTTACTGGCTACACATAAGAAAGGAATTATGTTAGTCAAATCTGTTACGGATTTTCTAAATTATTTCTCACGGAGAAATTTAAAGATTGTGTTCTGTATAAAATTATTTACTATCGTGTGTGCACATTGCAGCAAAATAAAAAAAAACTGTACATTATGGGCCATAGTTAAAAGTACAGTTGTTTTATAGCCCTGGGTATTCATTAAAAATTCTGGCCGCTTATCGCGGAGTAGTAATATTAACACGTTGAATGCCATGGAGGTCACCGGTGCCTGGCAGTCAGTGAATTTAGTGAAATTTCATATGACTTTAAAATTTCAATATTTACAAATTTTCTTACGCATTAAATATTTAAATATTGACATTGAAACCGTAAAGCCCCGCTTACTACATATCTATTTTTGTCTTTAAGGTTTCTGCTTTGTAAGGTTGTAATTTTAATAGAAAACTACTTCAGGTGCCGTGTCCAGGCATCTGCGACGTTCAACTGACGACTTGGCCATATCACCGCGCGTGGTCGGACGTATGTGCAGACAGTCGCGTGCTTGCGGAATATTCTGCGCTCGGTGATAGCAGACAGTCGCGGCTCGTGGAATACTCCGTGCTTGGTGATAGCAGACAGTCGATGATCGCGGATTAATCCGCGCTATGATGCAAGTGGGTTACTAAACAAAAGGCGTGCGAACTCGCGCTGGAAGAAAGGATCGAAGCAGGTGAACCGCGTTTCGGCAGCCTGGTTAGCTACAGCAAAGCATTGAAAGCTATGGTCCACAGCATAGTAATTTTTTTGTATTATCCTTTTTTCTTATTTTTTCTCCTACTCTTTGTAATAAAGTATTTTTATCTCGATATTCCCGTGATTTTGTAAATCCAATTCTACATTCATAGCTCCACTGTCGCACAACAAGTGCATTGTCTATAACGAGCACAAAAGTTCGTAAAAATTGCAAAATGTTGCTGTATATGCTAAACACTTTTATCGTGTTAACCGAGAACTATTAATTAATTACGATGCGTTTGGAAGACATGCTATGTCATTTCTATATTTGATTAATGTTTTTCTTTCTGACGAAAACTCTTCCTCAGGGGGACTATGATAATTGCAGAGATAAACTCTCAAACTTCTAAACAGTGGGCTTAAATTTTAATTCTAGAAAACTTTTGGTGCATAATAAATGGGTTGGTACAGATAAAGAATTATAAGACATTTTCTCGGAAACTGTAGCAGCCATCAACCTATTTATTTTGTAAATTCCAAAGATAAAAAGGACATGACTATTTATGAAATGAAAGATTTTTCTAATTGTAAGATTACTGCTGGGGATCAAAGGGTAACTATCTCATTCGTTTAATGGATTGGCATGCAGGTTTTATGCAATTCTGTAGCTTTTATGAAACTGTATAAAATTTATTTTTCAGTCTGCTTATGAAAATCTCAAATTCTATAAAGATTTAGCCCATTCATATTAAACATTCATTTTTTGATAACAAAATAGAAGCGCATTGTTATTGAATCTACTGAAAAGTTCTGTTACATTTTCTATTTGAAATTTAGAGCGCGGCAAAGTTATACGAAAAAACGTAATTCAATTTTAGTACACGATTTTCATTGAAGCGTGACTTCTCAACATCTAATTTCTACACTACATGTAGAATAAGTATATAACAATAAATATTAATTTTAGTTAGCACTGACTTTCGTTTAGAAATCTGACAGAACTTGCAATAAAAATCAACAAACTTCTGATTAGTAAAGGGTTTTTTTTAAACGTTATAGAACTTTAAAATGAAATAAAACACATAAAAATCATGGCCATGATCAAGATTTTGGTTTTATTCATATCATAATATTATATCATTTGTGTTTATAATGATTTTTGAAATTTGGGTGCCGCGGTTTGCCCGAACGAGGAGAATTATAATTTGAATAAAACCAGAACTATGACCATGACCATGATTTTTATGTGTTTTATTTCATTTAAAAGTTCTATACCTCTTAAGAAAACACTGTTTACAATATATATTTTTCAAAAGAGTTAAGCATACCTCACAATAACCAAATATCAGCACCTCTAAATGCTTCCTTCTGGAAGTACGATAGAATGACATTGGCTTCCAGTTGAAAATAGATATGCAAGCAGTAGTTATTCGAACAACAAGTTTGCGGTTTCTGTGCGAACATATCACATGGCCTTTGATAGCAGAGACTCGTCCAATGGGATTACTATTGTATTCACTAATTTGTAAACGCCGAGAAGACTTAAAGCCTCTTAACTAAAATTGAGCATTAAATATCGCATAGGCACTACGAAATGCTTCACTTGCTTTATTCAAAGATCAGAAGTGACACCACCCACAATGTAGCATCATGAAGCCGATCAATAAAATAACGTATTATAATTAACCCCTTAACCTACGATTTCTTTTCTGATGGGGCGTGCAAAGACTCAAAAGTAATTCCTGAAATCAAAAGGTATCACTGATTTCTGATACTTCGTATGACTGAACGTGATATTAATAGTAGAGGAATAATTAGGCCGTTTCGTGATCGGTTGATATTGTCAATTTAATAGTTTTTGGAAAGCTTCAAAATTTCGTATTCCATTTTCCGCGCTACGAGTCACACGTAGTCGTAGGCTAAGGCGTTAAAACTATAAAATGTCACTGAAAATCTTCTTTAGTCCCACATTATATATCACGAAACCATTCCCTCTCTTAATAATTCCGAATGTTATTAAGCCTCGAAGGTATTACGCGCAATGTCACAGTAGAAAATGTCGACGGGCAAAAGAAAAAGAAGCTCATGAAGAACGTCGCCTGACGGCGCATTTCAATGGAGCGCGTACCATTCAATTAGATGGCAGGGCCAATTACTCGAGGAGCGATTCGCGTGAATGGAAATTCGTGATGACGCTTTGGACGTGCAGGACCGTTTCTCTTTGCCGTCCTTCTCGCACGCTTTATTTGCAATTATCGATAATTAAGTACCCGTCAGAGCATTTGCCTCTCTCGCGCAACGTGTTCAAATGGTGGTTTTCGTTAAAGCCACCGCTTCCTTTCCTGCTTTGACTGTGCAGGTCTGTGCACCAACTCTACACGATGTCCTCTCGTCTGCTGGTACTCTAATCAGAGAGTCGATGAATTAACATGCAGAATCGACGGGGAGGGGGAAGAAGGCTGTGAATGGACGACCTCTGTTATAAGTGATATGATTTCCACTTTAAAATCGCACAGCCGAAGTGGACTGACGTAACTGACGTTTCATGACGTAACGTGATGTGATGTCATCTGTTGAAATGACCTCATGACATGAAGATTGTTAGATATTTGTTCACTTTGAACGTATTTTCGTTTTACTTTAGCACAGCAAAATTATTTTTTGTCGTTATTGCGAGAGACGATTTTAAAAGAATGGGAACATTCGAAAAGGAGCATGTTTTAATTCTTTGAGATGTAGTCTGTTAAAAAGTAACCCATCTAATTGGTCTTCCTCTTCTATATATAGAAGTTATTATTTAAAATAAAAGAATAATGAAATGTTTATTAAAACTTTAATAGTCGCTCACACAACATGTATGTGGTGACCGGAACAACTGTAGGTGTGCGGCCATTACAGTGTTAATATAAATATATAAAGTATAGAATATAAAATATAAAACATAACACTAAACAAATCTCATTCATACTCACACAAAAAGAGTACACTATTGTTGTAAAGCTGTCGCTGAATGTATACTATCGGTGCTCAAAAGCACACTATGGAAAATGCGGGGGAAACCCGTTTTTTAGGAAAACACTGGGACCTCTTACGCAGGGACTTTCCTTCGAAGGCTCTGCACCCTACACACAAACATATACACATTGTATCGCTATCACTTTCTCTCCCCCAACACCCCCCCCCCCCCCCCCGCCTTCACACACACACACACACCCTCATCTCGGTAACGTTCTTTCAGTCATCCTATCCCGCCTATGCAATCATATAATCAGGGTGTTTCAAAAATAATTTTTATGGCTTTCAGGGGTTGACCCCTTGGATCGATAGAAATTTTCGAAAAAAAAACCGGCGCGAAATTTGCAAAATTAGCAAAGTTTTTTTTGCTCATCACATTCGTCTTGTACCGTAGGTAAAATATCTGAGAAGAACCATGGGTCAGAAACGAATCGTTCTCTCCCAAATTAACATTTAATTATACCAAATTTAAACTTGATTCTGGCTTATTAACTGCTTCGCTCTCTCGGACGTGTTATTGTCTATGAGCAACGAGAACAATTATTTCCACTTCACTGGCCAAAAATTGCGACGGCCGCTGCGTGGTCAAAATATTCTCGACGAAACTTGGCGTCCGTAACCTACAGGTATCCTTTCCACGAATCTTAACAATAAGTCATTTTGATGCTCGCCTTGTTATCAGTTCCCCCGCCACCGTCGACGAGTAATGAGTACTCCGTGATCGGGTTCAACTATTTTCATCTATTAGTGCGTGTATAATACTTTCAAGGACAAGATCCTGATTTAGCAACCACCTCTCTTTTTTGGAGCACTTGGTGATTCATCCTCACAGTGGTATTAACCCTTAGGTGGCGGCCGTACGTTCTGCTCTCAGCCACCAAATCACTTTCACCGTTGGCATTGTATGCTTACTCTCGGCGACCAAATCAAAGTATTAACACGTTTCTAATGTATATATAATTTTTACTAAGGTTTTAGTAAATTTGTTTAAAGTACGATTACACGCTATGTTTTTTTTTTATTATCCAAAGGCAACTCTCAGTTGAGAGTTATATGGTTTACATTGTAATTTGCATTCAGTTTAGGTAATTAGATACAAAGATTACATTTTTTAAGAAAACTAAATATTTTAAGACATATTTTAACGTTTGGTTCATACAATAGACATCTCATGTTCAGTGGTGGGTAGAATTTGTATTTACTAATACTTTTTAACAGTTCTATCCTGTCCTTATTATAAAGTTCACACTGCCAAATAATGTGGTTTAGATCTTCTTTCTCATAATTACACTTGCATTTAGCCTCTTTTATTATGCCGATACGTTCTAGAGAGGCAGCCAGATTGTAATGATCAGACCTACAGCGATTGATTGTGACAATGAATTCTCGTGAGAGGGCTTTGTTTGCAAACCATGGTTTATTGCTGTTTTTAAAATAATACTGAAAGTATTCTTTTCCTTTCATTTCACCTTGGTCTTGTGCGAATTTACTGCTGTTTGTAGTGCATTCATTTAAGAAGTACTCTCGAAAGTCAGTCATTGGAACATAGAAAGAGTTCTCTGGTTGACACACTATGTTCTTAATGAAACACGACCGCAAACAGTTAAATATCCTATTCGTTTTTTATCAATGGTTCTTCTCATTGTGAGACATTTTGGCTACACAACAAGACAAATGCGATGAGCCAATAAAAAAACTGCTCCCCTTTCCGGAACATTGCGAATTTTTTCATAAATATCAACCGAACAAACGGTGTAGAACAACTCCTACAAGTCATGGCAACTACTTCTGAAACGTTCAGTACGTATATTATCGAAATTTTATTCTTTACGTGACAAACGGTCAAAAGTACTATTTTTGGAATGCTCGAAAACTAACTATTATTTGGGTTATACACGTGCAGTTAATGAAAGTTTATACATATGATAATAATAATGATGATAGTCTTAGGTAAGAATGTAAGTACTTTTATTCAATGAGAAAAGTACTTTTATCTAGACCAGGGGTGGCCAACCCAAATCATCTTGCGGGCCACTTTGGAAATGCATCATAACTCCGCGGGCCGCATATAAAATTATATATCCCTATAAATTAGATTCAGACTCACTATTGGCACTTTTTCAGAGTGAAACATTGAAATATAATGAGTTATTATTATTAAGTTTACTATTATACTTATATGTAAACATAGATAATGTAATAATAATGATACTGATGATAATCTCGCGGTATGGAAAAATATTCAAGGTGGGCCGCATGCGGCCCGCGGGCCGCGGGTTGGCCACCCCTGATCTAGACGATAGGAGGACGTACGTCGGGTACGAGGTAAGGCTTTTCGATTCAGTAGGAATGCAAAGTAGATGATCAAAACAGTGAAATCGTAAAAATCTATGATTCTAATGAATACTTTCTTCTAAAAAAATGAATTTTTATTTATTTTTCAAATCTTTAAGGTTGTATTTTACTATTGACGTTACCTTTCGAATAATTTATCAATGTGAAGTTCTTGTGAAAACATGTATTATAGTAATTATTTTGCATTTCTCTCCTTTAATTTCCTGATTTGAATATAACGAGGAAGCCTTTTATGAATTCATTGTGATGAACTGTATGAAGCTCACTATTTTTTATCCAAGTGCAATGAAAAAATTAATCAACTACTTTATGGTAGACAAAAAATTGACAGGAATTTATATAAATATCTCAAGGTGGTTACAGCATCTCGATTCAAAATAACCCACGTTCGTAACAGCACGGTGGGGTTGCTGAGAGTAGATATATGACCGGGACAGTAAAAATGTTATGGTGTCTGAAAGCAGCCATAGGACTCGAACAGTAAAAATGTTATGGTGGGTGAAAGAAAACGTACGACCGAAAAAGGATTAAATCTTTCTCTTCCCATAATACCAAACACTAACTTTGTACAAACTCATGACCTATCTTGATATTCGATTGGAAATTATATGGCTCTATGCACCAACATTCGCTTTACGAAGGTATTACATCTCTAAAAAACTATGTTTTCCTACAAAAATGGAAAATGTTTAAATATGTTACAACCAGTATTCCATAAATATCAATAAAAACCTTTTTGTGCATCGTGAAAATGAAAAGTAAGGTTTATAGAAAAAGTCGAATCGTATATTTTCTCCCTTTTTAGTTTTTAACGGTACAAACATAGAGTAAATAATAATAATGTGCCTTTATACAAAGCAGAAACATATTGCACGAAACAGGAATGGTTGCGTCACTGCCCATTAACTGTAAGATAAATGAATGCATCGTTGCTCGACATATAACTCCGTAAAGTTTTTATATTAATAAATTAAAAGCCGTCTTTTTGAGTTGTTTAATTTCTATTATAAATGGACGATACGCATTATTTTTTACCAGATGTATCGAAATCTATCACAATGGATTTGTATTTTGTTAGTTTGTCTTTACAGTAATGCGTAGCACATTAACCATATCACTGTAATTTAAAGGTTAATAGTAAAAACGAAAAATATGCTCAACCTCGTGTAATGCATTTGTAATAGTTTTATAAACATTTATTCAACGTCACGAAGTTTGGGTGGAAAATATCAGAATACGTTTGCTGAGATAGAAATACCCAACCAATTAACGAGTACATCGTACAAACACAGCACGGTTTAAATTATTAGAATTTATTTTCAGGGAAAATTTCAACCATTAAAAGTTATTAGTAAAATGCACGTTTACGTTTTCATGAGGGGAATTTCGGGATATCATTTTTACTTCAGAAATACAGGATGAATGCAAATGCAATGAAATTATTAATATCATTCAGTGCCGGAAAATATCGGGACTATAATTTTAAGGATGGCCAAGGGATGCGGAGTTTGGGTCAGATTTGGCAAATAGGTAATCCTCTTTGTCTCTGAATACCCCGCAAAATTATAGAAAACTGCAATTATAAGGATGAGCGAGTGAATAACTGCGTGAACAGATGCGAGGGTGTGTAAATTACAGTAGAACTGAGTGTCTAGAATCAATTATTACTCCCGATTTGTCAATCGCTTTTTATGTTGAAGTTGTCTTTATAGCTGTAATTGAATTGTGTAGTATTGTAGGTTTATCGTCATAATTCTATATTTATCTGTATAATATTTATAATATTATTTCCCTTAATATATAAAATGGTCCATGCAACTTGTTTTCCCTCGACAACTTCTACAGTATGCGTTGTATAAAAAAACTTTGTATAGAAAAGTTGCATAGTTTGTAGCAATATATTATGTAATGCATGTATTTTTTTATAAGTGCTTTGGAACTTTAAAGATCAACCTCATTTTTTTAAATGGAATACTATATTTTTTATGCTGGAATATTGCAGAGTTTTAATTTTTGAGTAAAAAATACTGGAGTTTATGAAAAATGAACGTAAGAATTAATGAATAATTTTACTTTGTTCCTTGAAAATGGTCTGCATATGATGCCAAGTGTTAAAATTGATTCCAGTGTTCAATAGGAAAGATCTCCACAGTTATTATTGTTATTGAAATGGAAGTTGTTAAGAAGTGTTTTGAAATAATGGTTTTAAC
The DNA here is from genome assembly GCA_910591515.1 of Cerceris rybyensis. Taxonomy (NCBI): domain Eukaryota; kingdom Metazoa; phylum Arthropoda; class Insecta; order Hymenoptera; family Crabronidae; genus Cerceris; species Cerceris rybyensis. The sequence goes on from OU342790.1 coordinate 24,368,186, forward strand.
AGACGATAAGCAGTTAAAAGGCTTGTAGCTCTGAAGAGAAATTTGTTAATGGCTTGCGTACCCGTGGGCGTAATTAAGTAACGAAGTATCGATATCCTTGTTTTGAAAGAGCCTTAGTACTATTTCCTTTAAAAATTTCAGCGATTACTCGAATTTCAGAAAATTTTAGAGCTTCTACAACACGCGAGGGTTGTACATGTTATTTATTAAAATTTAACGGCGAAAGGGGAAAAATATAAATATACTTTAAAATGGAGTACTCGCTTTGTTCGTGAATGAATATATCGCATTCGCTGCCATCTCGAAAATATTGGATCCCCGAAATATTCATGTGTATCTTTTACTGAAAGCTCTTTAAATATTGATTTTTACCAAATATTTACTCCGTCACCACCTATCTAGTCATTTTAAATGTGCTTTCATTTTTAACGAAAATATTCTACAGATCGTATTATGCTGAAGAGAAATTTTCAACGCCGCGTCATAACTTTGACAGTTTTTTAAACGATATATAAAAATAAATACACATATTGGCTTATAATTATTAATGGAACAGACTTTCGGTCACATGGACGAATAAAATAATGAGAAGTCTAACACATTTTCCCAAAGGATAAACAGAACAGTTTTAATGGGTAGTTATACCATAGATACATATTTGCATTCAGAGTTTCACGTCGTTCATTGTATTTCCTGTTTGTTTTTGACATTTTACAAAGATTACAATAATCACGGTAAAAGGTACATTTCAATTTCTCGTACACTTTTAAGTATTAAATAAAGAAAATACCCTATAATGCTAATCAAAGTTTAATTGTAGTTAGATTAACTTATATAACCCCTGTCCACACACTTTGTTGGAAGTGAAATTTTGAGATACAAAATAATTGCAATTTTTTTTAAGTATCGGACACAAAGCCGTTTTATCGCGATAAATCGAACAAAATTCGAAGTTGAAACAGCAGTCCGGCAAACCGCAAAGTTATTTCCAGGGATTCGCGAAAAGTTTCTCCCGACTGTTCGTGCGGTCGATATACTTAAATAATGTTGGGTTAACAGGGCAATCAATGCCAACTGAATTCGATTCGAGTCAGCAAATTTCTTTCTTCCGTGTATGCTCTTTCCGAATCATTTATACATTGCGGTTGAATTCAATCTTTGGCTTGAAACAACGCTCAAAGCTGTTTGAGCGGCACGAGAAAGTTACATCGGTTGATTGTGTAATACAGTGACTGGAAAAGATCAGCTCCGCGAGCCGTGCCAACGTTTCCCAATATCTGCTCTATTTAGTCTTAAAATCGAATGGCGAAACTCTGATATTATCGAAAAACTCGTGCGACCTTAAAGTACGCGAAGGTTATCATAACGAGGAAGTTTTCTCGATCGATGACTGGAAGGTAGAAAAGTTGTTTGGTTGTAAGATGATTTTGCCTTTATAAGCATTCCTCTAAGGAAGGGTAGTAAGTCTTGTTCGACACGAGATTTCGGTCCCGTGGAGAAATCTCCTTAAAGAAAATTCGCGTTGCGAAATTTTATTATGACCAGGAAAAAGGAATAAATGAATAGTAGTCTCTTATTAAAATTTGGATCATTCTCGTCAATTTCACTTCACCGGTAGATGTTTCTTACTATTTCTATGTCCTTGGAGGCTCAATAATCTTCTGACGACTAGTGGAACTTGTGTTACATTGAATAGAAATTTTACTAACAATAAGTGTAAGAAAATTACGTTAAATGGAAGACAAATTTTATTTGCTTTACCGGTGACATTAACAATAAAACTACCAGCTATTAATTCAGTATATTTAAAGATACTAGATAAATACTTCAGAGAAAAGAGAATGAAGTGTGCAAGAAACTAAATCGATTTAACCTTTCACGGTTTAGTATAAGGAAGGTATGGACAATTAAACCATGATATACATAGTCCTTAAAATTTCAGAAACATCTTTTAAAAATCCAGTACGCAACAAATTGACCATCTTGGTAGATGTAGTGTTCATGTTAGATTTTTCTTTTAAAAATATATTAGTGCAAAATTAAAATACTAGAAGCAATAGTCATTACGCATGCAATCGCATTCGACTAATTTTGTATCAGTGTTTCTAATTCGGAATTTTTTCAGGAAATGTTTAATATTATCCTGTGAGTGTTATACAAAGTCTCATTGATTCTAATCTTTAAAATTTTAATCCTACGAATCTCACATTCATTCTAATCCCTAGCAAACAACCGACTGTGACGTTATGAGTTGACAATTCAATTCTAATCAGTGAATGCGACTTGTGCTCCTCATACTATGTGAATCACCTCAGCGGGATTCAGTAGATAAGACATCGCGAACATATAGGGGCACTTGTTTGAAGCATTGTAGCTTTCCAGATATGACATCACTTTAGGGAAATGTATTTAACACATTAATATAACCCGTGAGAACTAAAAATACTCCTACAAGCAAACCCTTGTTAAATATAGACAAATAAGCGAAGAAAATTATAAAATGCGTGTCAACGTTAATACAGTAATTTGCAGCAATTAAACACCAGTAAGAAGGAACAAACGATATTTGAGACGGTCAAAACTGCAAATCATATTAATCACAATCCCAAGAGAAGAAGACCATTTAGTTCGTAAATAGATACTGCTGCATGAAAATAACTTCATCATGCCGTGAAACGAGAACGTTGAACCTTATTATATTACTCCAGATTCTCGTTTTACCAATACATAGTAATGAATCCATTCCATTACGAAGCGTTTCCATTAACGATATTTAATTAAAAATAGTGAAGGGTAATTTTACTTACTATAAAGTTTTATTTTCCCGTCCGTTTCCCCGAGCGAGTTGGTCGCCACGCATCTAAACGATCCAAAATCCTGAGGTCGTACGGATTTTATAGTGAGCCTCATGGTTATCTCGTACCCTTTCGGAATTGCTTCCAATTTGTAGTTGTTGTCTGCAGAAAAGAAAGAAAAAAAAGATTAGGAAGAAGTATAACATATCTTCTCGTGTGATTATACTACCCCCTGTCAGCCATCCTCTACACCCCCCCCCCCCCCCCCCACTTTGTCTGTAATTACCTCTTTATCGCGACAAAAATTCCAGGTCGTTCGGAATAAATACAAATACAGTCTTACATTTAAAACTTTTTCGACTCTCATCAACTGAGTAAACTACCGTGCACAGAGTTTGCTTTATTTCAAAGGAAACGAAAAATGTTTCCGGCTGGAATGATAGCAGGAACTTTCATACGACCAGTTTAATAACCCAGATCTTTGAGTGCATGTACACGGGAACGTGGCAAGAGGAATGCATTTCCTTCGATGATTTCTTTCTCGGTGATTAAAAATCTCTTCGTCCGCATTCGAGAGGAAATGTTGAGGGTGATAGGGGTGCCGAGAATCGTGATCTAAAAAAGTATGATCCTCGATAGTACCTGTCATATATGCCCCTACCTATTTCACATTCCATCTCCATGTAATTGCACTTGTCACTCGTTAAAAAGCTAATTTGTTTTATTACAGTGGCACCGTGCGAAACGAGAACGAGGGGGTAATGTCTCGTGGCAGTTTCGAATAACAAGAAACCCCCGCTGGCGCGCATGGTAGTAAACTTAGTATTTATGTTCCGGGTCGCTAAAGCGTTATGAAACTGTGCAAAGTGGATGCACCACGGGCTACGTTATTCGCGCGAATGTCATTTTAGCCATGGCGCTGGAGGATGACATCTCGCGTCGATTTCCATAGTGTTTGTTCAGAACTGTAATACTGGCAAAGCGAAACTCCAACTTTCGGCTGATCTTCTGGAATTCCGTTGCATTGGCGAGATGTACGTTAAACTTGTTCGCCATGTATCGCTTTTCTTTTTATTCTTTATAGAAATGAGAAATGGTACGAAATTGTTGTTACTGAGTTGCTCCATTGTCGATTGAAATTTTAGGAGGTGCGTCGAGAGCGGTCCTATTTGAGATTACGATTTGGCAACACGTTATACAATATTCGATATTGAATTTAATAACGAGTTGTTATTTCTGGAGTTCATGCAGTTGTTTAGTTCTTATTGTTAGAAATGACTTTCACACTAATCGCACAGAAACTCTGTGTATACGTTTTTCCAGCGTAACAAATCTTTCAACTTATTGTGACTTAACGTTAATACCTGTCTGAAATAAATGCAGGCGATTGTTAACTTATTACAGGAACTCATACAGAAAACAGTATGTAGTTGATAATACAAAAGACTACACATTTTCATCCTACTGAAGAGGTCAATTGGCCGCGCTTGATATGGTTACTATGTAATTATATATGCTATTTGTTGTGTCTCTGAATAATTAACAGAAATAAACTATTTTATATATATATTTTGTACAGATCTCAAAATCTATATTTTAAAATAATGATGTATAGTAATTAAAAGAACTTGGGAGAACGTCGTAATGTGTAAGCTAAGAAAGTTAGGTGACTAGCTAATGTGAGTCGCTGTTTATTCAATTTAGGTTTAATCTCATTGGGAGAATATTTAGCGACTGCATTGTTTTAAGTTTGAGCATCTCTCGTATCGAAATTCGTTATCATTTTTTAAACTTGCAGTACTATATCCAAGCAAGAAGGATATAACAAGTATACGCTACTAAAATGCTTGGTTAATCAATTGTTTTTTACAAAACGATTTTACTTCTTTAATCATTTCCTCAGTTTGACCGAATATTTGTACATTGCTTACAGATCGATTTCATAAAAATAACTCCTTAAAGAAACATCTATACTATAACAAATTTCGACATTACTGGGCCATCTTGCAAGATGTGATTAAAATATTCATTGTTTTAATGAAATAAAGTTCTGTTCTGTCTCCTGGCCAACCGATATTTTCAATTTAATAGTTTTTGGAAAAGTTAAAAATTTTCTATTCTATTTGCAGAGTCACGTGTGCACGTCATTGCAAGGCAAGGGTTATGTATTTAATGTACCAAATAAAGAGTAATTTAGTGTAGGTCAATCTTTTCTATAACTTTCTTTCTACAAAAGACTATCAACTACCAATGCGGTCAAAATGATCAGTTTCCATCTCTTTCGAAAAATTCCCCAAACCGATAGGAGACACATGCAGTAAGTACTTTACTCATATCTTATGAAACGTAAATCACTTAAATTTTCACCTTTTTCATCTCTTAATTCCTCTTTCTCCAAAGTACTTATACATTATATTAAAATGTAATAGACATAACTCCGGTAGATTTAGTGTTAAATCTTAAATCTCCATTAAACACATAAATGATAGTAAATAAGTATCGTGAGAATGATTCATTAAAGTTCGATCTGTAATTTTAAGTACAATTTACGTTCATTCTTATTTACTTACGATTAGAATCATGAGTTTATAATAGTTCATAGCCCCGTTAATGAAATCTAGTCGAAAATAATTACAATCACTAGTTAAGATGGAAATGAAATTATACAGGATGCCGAAAAGTTAATATTATTTCACAAAGTTAGTATTATCAATTAACAAGGTAAAAGTGAACTGACCTGCACTCGTCTTAACCTTTTTCATGCAGCTGAATTCACCCTTAACGTCCCGACAGTTATCACGCAGGGTCTCGGCGACAATTAAAGCGAAGCAACCACGTCAGGGTGGAGCAATTAGAGCAAACCACATTAGCATTATTCGTACGTAAACTTCACACTATATTCTACCGTTGACTGACGATGAAGGAAAGGAAGAAAGTTTGATAATAAAACAGAAGAAGATGAAGCACTCGTATTTCTGAATATGGTTTAAGTTATTTTTCTCAACACCCTTGTAAATTAGAAGGTAGAAAAATACTGGTTAATGTATTACTTTAATAGTTTCCAATGAATGGATATCTTTCAAAAACAAAATGTATCACAGTAATCGAGTACGTGCAATTTTTTAATTAAATTCGACATCTGTCGATTCGGTCTTTTTTCGATATCCTTAGAACTGCAGGAGCAGATTGATCGTACGTTGTTGACCGATTCATAAATATCAATACGCAGTCGGTATAAAAAAGGCCATTCCATCTGTTACTGTACCATTCCCCTGAGATAAGATTTTATTCAATATAAAGCATAAGATATCCTTCTATGAAATAAGAAGATCCAGGCTACACATACCATTCGCGATTGTTTCGTTTGATGGCTTCGTCCAGTAAGTGATCGGTCTTGGATAAGCCTCGCTGTGACATTCTAGTGTAAGAGTTTGCCCCTCGTAAGCACCCACTAACTGGTTTTCGATCCAAACCATCGGTTGAACTGCGAAAAGAAATCTTGACAATGTAATATATATGCATTACACTTATAGATAAAATGCAATAAAGCATTCAATTTTAACAGCTATATACACATTCTTTTTATAGTAATAGGTATTTTTTTACTTTATAATAAACTGATGTTCGATCTAAAACATTGGTTGAACTGCGAAAATAAGTTTTGATAACACCATATATTGTAAATAAATTACACTTGTGGGCAAAATGGGAAACATTAAACCTGATCATTTCACGGTGTAAGGCATTCAATTTTACAAACTGAATACATTTTCTCTTTTTGGTAACTGTCATTTTTTTACTTTATAGTAGACTGGTATTCTATCCAAACCATCGCACAGTGGTCTCAAATCGCCAAAACGTGCGAAAAACCTCAAAAACGAACTTCTCGTTAGGGTCATTTTTATTATTGCATTTGGTACTCAGATAGTTTGTCTATGAAAAGCTGGAAGGGTAGGGTTTTCTTACTTATACCTGCGACGTTGTCGCATTTTGAAAATCGCATTCCCACAATCGTCGTGAGCGTAACCACTGTTTACTGGTCGCAGTATGAAGTAAATAACATTTGGAAAGTGAGTCAATTTTAATTCCGCAAAATGGATGTAGTTCATGGAAGTAAATACCACATTTATTGATAAAAGAAACATTAAAATTGTTAATGGTTATGTTTTAAAACTGCAACGCAAATAGTAGGAAATATGGGGTCAATCTCTATGTGAGAATTTTACATATGCAGTGAAAAAGTTAGGTGCTCCACAGTGTTCCACTATGATTCTTGTTTAGGCTTATAGGTTACACTTTCAACTTGCTGTACCTGAAAGGTTTAGGTGCTATTAGGCGCTATTAGGGTAATTTTATAATTTTTTGTACAGCGACGTACTCGGGTTCTGAGCTTATAAGCGCGTTTCATCCAGAATCGTGGACGATACAAAAAAAATTCTCGTACGAATTTTATACGATTTGAGAGTAACTTATTAGTTAATCATAATACATTTGTTTAAACTAATATATATAGTTCATGAAAAGTTAAAATTAATTTTTTTCTTGAAAGTATAAGTGTGACGATAGCCATTCGTTTTATTTCATTAATATATATATCAAAAATGTTTAAATTCTTTCTAATATTTATTATTTTTCTATATTATTAAATTATTGAATGATTTGCACCAAGCAAACATTACTTTGAGGGATATTTGAATGTGAATCTTGTGAGCTTTGAATGCGAATTTTTCTATTGACTAGACTACATGTTAAACTATGCTTTTTAAATCTATTATAATCACTAATGCATCATTTTGCAACTTTATTGAATTTCAGCATCTTCTGATGGCAAACAATTTTTCAAAGCGAACAATTTTTTCCATGCTTCCATGGTATTTATTTGAAATTCACCGCGTCAACAAATTTACTGGAATTACTAAATAAATTTTTCACTTGTGATAGATTTTCTTGCTTATTAACAAAAAATATTTATTGTCACATTTTTCAATTACTTGTTAGAGTACAAATGAGTTGCATTCTAACTTTCGCGCAGAACCGGCAATTTTTAGACACACACATCGGCTATATTGAAACCGCTATTTTGTTTTTGGAAATTGTAAATTCAAATCCGTATTCAGCGACCCAAAAAACATTAGCATACTAACTTTCGCACCGAACCAGCAGTTTTTACATATACGTATCCGCCATACTGAATCCGCCATTTTGTTTTTGTAAATTTTGAGTTCAGATCCGTAATCAGCGACCCAAATTACCCCGATATAGCAATTTTCAGCTAAACTGAAGCATGCTTTGAGGTTTTTCGCATGTTTTGGCCATTTGGAACCACTGTGCATCGGTTGAACTGCTATAATTAATCTTGACCACGCAATGAAACCGCATTCAATATCACAGCAACATATATATTTAGGGAATATATCTATTTAGGTTTTCAAAACATCGAAAAAAATATATAGTGGCCAAATCCAATCCCTGATAAGAACATGTTACTAAAAATTTGTGTTCGATTTCTTGTTAAAGTGGTGCGGAAAAGGTTTGAACATTATCATTTTATTGTGTAGAGCATTTAATTTCATTTCATATTTTCGATAATAATTCTTCCTTGGGCCTAAAATAGTGCATGTCACTGATCAAGAGAATGTTATACTGTGTATATTGGTCACACTACATTGTGATATAAAATATCTCGTCAAAGATTCCAATCTTCCATTTTTTTTTGTATCAAATTGCTACAAAAGAGTACCGAGGATCAATACTGATATTACCTTTTTCCTAAATGGATAACGCGGCGCGAGGTGAACGATAACTTTTTACGGTATTTCCGTAGGTACAAATATGCCGTTATTGGAAGTGTTACATAGTATATTCGAGCATGAATAGGTAATAACTTTTCAAAATAATTGTACGGGTGATGGTCTGTCCCAGCGATTTCAACGATTTCTGGATATCTCATCAGAATTGTGATTCCGAGTAACTTTTGAATTTTGCCTGTTAGACTTTTGTTAGTTATGTACGAACGGTATATACTCTCGTCAAGCTCTGGGGTAAGTGCCGTTCTGTTCCTCACAGTCCTCTTACCAGAAGACGCAATACCTTCCTCACTCCGTGGCCAGATCTTTCAAGAATACTTTTGTCTCTTTTTAAATCTATGCAGGATCATGACGTCGGGTCATTCGCCACTTTACTACACCTTAGTCATGGGTGTAATTTATAGCCCGGGACCCATCAATACTTAAATAATCTGTTCCTTCGAATGCGACAGGGTGTCTAGACATTTGCCACACACCCATCGCCCTCCAAGAACACCACTCGAAATCGAGACAAACTCCAAACGCAGTTGCGACGGTCCCAATGCGGACCGACCCCATCTGCTCTATAAGGTGTCTTACCCTCATAAAATGCGCTGGCGCTAACAGGCCTATACATGCAAATCTGTAATTAAAAAATTTTACGCTGCCAAATATTTTATGGCATCGTATAAAACTCTACTTTTTCTTTACTTGGTGTCTTCATTATTTGTTTTAAAAGTAGCATATACGCATAATTTGTAGTAAAGATGCAGAAGCAAAAAGCGCACAGCATAAGCAAATAAGAATTGAGAAACAGATGTTTTGAAATATGAAGTACATGCAAAGTTTAAGTGTTTCTCTATTGTTCTTTAAAAGTATCTAAGTTACTCAAATACTTTCCATTTTTTCTTATGAATCCGTACCGACCGAATAATATCGTCATCTTTCCTTGGCAATGTTAAACTAATTTCGTAAAATTCTCTACTCGGAACTGCTTACTCTTATTTTACAATAATCGTAGATATTGAAAGATACTGATTGTGAGACAAAGATGTAAAATCATTATTGAACTTCGACGTCGAATTCAAATTGAAAAAATGTACGACACCGGCAAACTATAATCGGTGAAATTCAACACAGAAATGCGAAAGATTAAAGTTTTAACCCTTTCGGTACGGAGGGGCTGGCCGCGATTATACATTCGTGGGACGAAGAAATTTTCCACGGGAGTGGTTGCACTCTAACGCAGCGTACGCCGCGAAAACGTGTTTCGCGGCATTCTTAGAAATCTCGAGGGTATTTGACACTAAACTTTTCATTTGGCCCTTGAGAGTCGTTCGATAACTAATGCGGCCATTTAACATGTTTAAAAAACATTTCTAAAATGTTTATACTGCTTTATCGTAACCTAAACAAATCCTCGGCCGAAATCCGATTTCGACCGAATCTTATCTCGCGGATCAAACGGAAAGACAGACAAAACGGGCTTGGCGTTTAACGTTTAAATTTGAACTTTAAAATACTATATATTTCTTCACAGCACATTAATTAAAGTAAATGGCGTTGATATAAATAATATGTTCCGATATTACAAAATTAAAATAAATAACAAAACTAAGAGGGTAACATAATAAATAAAACAATTAGTACCTACAGCAGGAAATTTTAAACACAGAATAGTAAAGAAATGCGTACTATAGAGAGTAAGAGTACCCACATAACTTTCTAATGATGCCGCCAATAGGCGGCGGTAGTACCGAAAGGATTAAAGATGACCATTCGAATGAAACCACACAGACCTGTTTATGATGTTAACAATGCTTTAAATTTTCTCTACTACCTATTGGCAAAGAATACTACTAATTAAAAAGAAAAAACAGAATGCCTCATTCTCCAATTACTTTTACAAGAAAACTTTAAACTCCTTCTTTCTATCTTCAAACGGAAGTTCATGCTCAGAAGACATAACCCATATAGCAGAGAACTTTTGTCAACACCACATGCGTATCTAACAGATATATTCGCGCACTGGGTACGAAAGAAAGGAAAAAAGTTCAAGTCAAGTTACAAGATATTGGCTGCAGGACGTTCTGAAGCTGTTAAAAAATCCATTCGTACCCTCCTTTTTAATCAATCTAGGAAAACGTCTACTATGTACGCGTGACGGCACATGGCAGTCTTGCCGTCGGCAGAAAATATTTAAGGCGCTACTTTAGTTCTCGGAACAATGGTCCCCTGAATCTGCCATTCATAGCGGGTTTCCCAAGTGGCGTCATTATATAGTATACTTTCGTGGGAGATCCACTGGTAATGCTACGTTTGAGACTCTAAATTGCATTTTCGAGCACGCGTGGCCGTCTCGCGTAATGTCGAGCCTGGAAAAGGGGGTCTGAGATTCGCGCATTCCAAGTTGTACATATACCTACAGTGAACAATGAGAACGATCCGCTTGCTGACTGTCGGTGGCACTCCGTTCGAGGCTATGCAGAGATAGGGTCCCATGTGGAGACGCGTGACGCGTGTTATTTCCAGCTCCGGGCCTTGGATACTCGCCACTGAAACAAAACACACGCGTTTGTATTGTTATCCTCGTAACGGCGAACCTACAAACGCGTGACATTGTGCAGATTTCCTAGCTCGTCCGCTATTGAGCACAGCAATGAACGTTTAAACCGAGAACTTGGAAATTTCCGATCAATTCATTCTTTATCCTATATATTTTGAATCACTTTCTATGTTATTCGAAGGTGAGCACATCTATTTTATACCCTGTCTTTCCTGCTAACATTATTCGAGTGATTACTATTATTAGGTTTCTTAATACCTTGGAGTTGATCGATTTCTTAAGGAGGACAGATTTTGTTATTGATTTTATGATTATCGGTTTACTATTATTAGTATAGTTATAATTTCCATTGTCATCATGACATCTGTCCTGTCATTATAAGAATATTTATATGTTTACAGTAGAACCTTAACACGTTGAACGCCACCTGTATGCGTCTAGTTTCAATTATTTCTACTGAAGTGAAACTTTTTTTATTAAATTCACATCTTTACAAAGCAGAAACTTTAAAGATACAGATAGATAGATATTCAGCAGACCTTTACATTTTTAACGTCGACATTTAATTATTCAGTATGTTCGGAAAATTCATAAATATTAGTATTTTAAAGTTACATGAAATTTCGCTGGATTTAATAGCGCCGATCACCGGTGACCCCCGTGGAAGTCAAAGTGTTAACAATAGCACGACACGCAACAAAAGGTGCATGCATGTGTCACAGTTTATGCAATCAAAGAGGTGAAAATCGGATTTTCCATTTAAAAACCAACTATGGCTATGCATTAGATTATTTATGTTGTTACGTATCCATGACTATTCGGCACAGGGAAACAGCGGCTAGCACTTTATGAAAATATCCAGCATTCGTTAAATGATGATTTAAAACAAATCTGTACTGACGGACATCAGACTTAAGAATTTTCTTTCATATCGTTCGTAACAATTTACGTTCCTCCGTACAAAGTACCATCAAAATAGTAATTCTACTGGGCGCTCTATTTTTTATTAAACATTTAGCTTTATTACTCATTGCGATCGAATCAACACTGTTTATAAAAATGTATAACTATTATTTTGGATTGAAGACTTACAATATTCTCGTATCTGTGGCTGTCAGACCGTAAAAAGTTTTGTTCTAATGACAATTGACATACTTCGTAACATAGTAACATTAATTCTACTAAATGCTTAATACGTAACAGCATAATGCAGATATGATCTACTCAATTTGAAAGTTGTTAGAGATTGTTTTTTTTTTGTGCTGATATACTACAAAACTCGTACAAAGCTGTCGTACAGTAATATAACATAACTCCAATAAACTGACCCTCCGATTACGATTAGTAATATCTTTACAAATATTTTGTATATTGGTAACATGACTCGATCATCATCACTCCTTGATTCGGCGCTAACCATCATCCCAGGCCCAAAATCCGATTTTCCGTCTTCGACAGTCATCATTCCTTACTGATTCCCGAATCGCCCTTCCAAGTTCAAGAATCCTTAATTTCTTAGTTTGACCTTCCAACTCCCAAACACCGTCATCCTAGTCCCACTCATTTTCCGAAAGCCTTTAAAAGCCCTGTGTCCCTTTGCGCCAAGGTTCATTCTCAATTTCTAACTTATTGCAAGTTCACAAGATCATTAAGTTCATTATCTTATTGCTAGTTCAATTGCTAATTCGAAGTCATTGCTAATTCTAATTCAGTCTCTTAAAAGTTCATCCATTTACTTCAAAGCCAAGTTCTCATTATTGTGTTATTTTCCAATATTCAGCAACATCACTGTATCGCTGTTCGAAGGAGACGACGTTTAAAGATAACACACACTAAAAAGTAAAACTTCTCTTGTTTCGGTGGATCATGAAGCGCAAATAGCCTTATTCGTCGTTACGTAAAATAGAAAAACATGTTAACGAAATATTCTTTCTATTTACTTTGCCATTTGAAATTTGAAAAGAAGATACCCATGTTTAGCTAAAACTAAATTAGCAGCTAATTTAAAATTTCAAAAATACTTAAAATATTTTCTAACTATTTGAAATAGATTATCTTTAGTCAAGTATCAAATTTAAAATTTTTGAAACACTAATATATGAGGATGTGATGTGCACATTCACAACCAAACGTCGAAAATGGGGAAGGGCTTGACGTTCACGTCCAACACCAATGCCAACTATTATACAATAATTATTTAAGCTATGGCAAGAGGTGAATATTTCATTTAATCATGTTAGAACCTCGGATCAATTAAATGATTAAGTGAGTTTTCGATGCTGCATCAAATCAGATATATATATATATATTATATTGCAGTACTGCAGGCGATTTTTAACTGCTGTGTTCGAAGCATTTGCTCACACTCTCGTTTTTGATACGCGATCCAAACTATCATATAAAGTAGAATACTTTATATGATAGGACTTTCTTTATGATAATGGGCGCGAGACCAAGAACATGGACACAGAAGGAAGAGAAAAATAATTGCAGTCACTATTATGTTGTTCTTTGCATTGTTTCATGTTTTGCACTTTATCAAAAACAAATTAAATATTTTTATTAATAATTATATTAAATATTTAATCTGGTTAACACAGAAATATAATGCGATTATACTAAATATGAGCCGTTCAGTGCACAAATCGATTAACTACATAAAATGAGAAGTCAAGAAATGCGACGAAATAACATACATTGTTTTCTAAAATTCCCTTTATATTATAAATTCAAATACTTATATATTATAGAATGGATAAATACAGATATAGCTTTCATCTAACGTTATATAAAATTAATAACAAAGAATAGCCAAAAAATAAGCGTCAGTAATGCTACAATTTTTATGTGGCTGGTGGAGCTAATCGACTTGGCAACTGAAAACAGTAATAAAGTTGAATTCGGAGTTTAAATTTGCAAGTTTTTTGTTATAGAAAAAGTTAGTTATTATCTACTTTTATTACAGATTTTCCATAAAAATGAATGTTGACAGTTCTATTATAATATATTATTTGTGATGCATCAGCAATATAAATAGGCTTCTTCATCAGCTGTATGTGAGGACTCGTCATTTCGAGCTGTTGTCAAGTTTTTATAATGATCATGGTTAACAGGAGGAATGAATTTTAGCAGGTTCATGATGTCTTTCCTCTTTTCCGTTGTCACAGATCTACCTTTAGGATATTATAAAGGCTGATCTACATTTTTAAAACTTTTTGGTCTACCTGCTACATATTTCCTAATATTAATGACATTAAATTCTGTATCTTCATTATAATCACATTTGAATTGTATGAGGTATGGTTTCGACCTTTCTAACTTTATCCAGCGTATTTTGAGCCAATTTGCTGGAAACCCTGTGACGGTTACTGTTATGTTAATGATTGCATTTTGTTGAAAAAATCATCTTCGTGGGTCATTTGAATAATATTAAAAGGCGGTTTCTCTTTACAAGTTTTGATTACATTGTACCAATCATCACCTCCTAGTGCATTTGAGTTGCTTTAATGTAACGATTTACATTAGAGTATGGAGTTAATCAAAATGGCCTCTGAAATACATTACTTATTATTCAATGGCCAAAAAAATTGTGTCATTTAATGATGTTAATCTTCATCATTCAGGAAAGTTATTATAAATATAAAAAGTTATTATAGCAAGTGCTTTGATACTTAAATTTAAGATTTTTCAAAAAGTGAAGTTAATCGATTTGTGCACTGAATCGCTCATATATGATATAAAATGGAAAGTATTATGCGTAGACAGCTTAATCAACAGTTTCAGAAGATAAAAAAAATGAACTTTTTGGCCGGTTTCCTTAACACTTAGCCGACCGATCGGGCAGATCTACCCTTTTCCAAACCAGTCGGTGGCCGACCGATCGGGTAGATCTACCCTTTTCTAAACTAGTCGGTGGCCGACCGATCGGGTATTATTTTTGACCTGAGGGACGCTTCTTTCTCTATAGAGCTTCTTATTTCTATAGAGTATAACATATAATAAAATGCACCAATTTTTGTAGTCTTTTATTGCCCATTATTACGGCTCTATGCAGAAAAATGCACGGTGGACAGCGTAGTTTGGCTTTCCGAGCGCGGTGGAAACTGTACAGGTCTCACTGGCGCGTGCGGTCGGCTAAAAACCGTGTCTGAAACGGTTAAATACAGCTTTTTCGAAAATGGACTTGTACTACTTTCAAAAATAACGACTCATATACAGACACTCATACATGACTTAAAAATTTCCTGAGATCCAGATCTATCTTTTGCCGTATTTAACGAATATACTACATTTGACCTTTTTCAGCCGGAGGCATTTTTTTACATTAAAAGATGATTACTTACTTGGCGACCAATAACCAGCTTCTTATCAAAAAGCCAGATTGTTAATTTACAGACATTATAAATTACTATTTGTATAATCATATTTCAAAGGTTTCAATTTTTCAACTCTATCCGTCTGTACATCCGGCGATAAACTATAATTAATTCTTTTCTTCAACCACATATACATATGCGTGCGCAATCTTCAAAAAGTTAATGTTTACCCGAGTCGATAATTTCAGCCCAAAATCCTCCTAAATTACCAAATAACTTAGGATATTTAGGCTGAATATGGAAAAATATGTTACATATCAAAGAATGAACATTTTAATTCCACAATCGCCCTAAACTTGTTAATTTTCGCCAGTTTTGCCTAGTCGAGGATCAATTTAGGCTTCATACAGCCCAAAATAATCCTCAGCATTCTTATTTAGAAAATTAATCTAAGCCCAATATTAAGCCATACATTCTATAATGAGGAGTTTAGAATTGGATTGGAATTGGAGCGGAATGATCTAGGTCCAAAAAATTCTCAATATCCTAAAAATTAATTTGATATTAGGAGATTTAGAATTTATATGGAATAAAATGATAATTTAATTCCTACTTGCTCCTGAAAGCCCTATTTTTAGAATATGAGTCGACAGACTTGGAACTTCTGAAATATTTTTAGGGGATGTCAGATTAAATTGGAATACAAATTTTACCTGATCAGTCCATATAACTCCTAAAAATCATATTTACAGGACTTTGGGGCGCGTAGACACACTAGTTGAGGATTTTGAGGTTCAAAATGGTATACATAATTAAGCGGCAAATGAGAAATCAAAAGAATCTAGGATTTGAAGTTTCTTTTTAGGCTGGACTTTTCGACTCGGGTATCCAGTGCAACACAAGAAAATACTTTCTTCCAAGATATTTCAACATTGCCCAATCCGGTCGAGTCTTCCAAACTGTTTTAAGGCTACGCAAGGTTTCGAAGAATCTATAAATTCCACTATGGAAAGTAATTGCAGCATAATGCCATATCTCGAATGCATGTGAACCGTTTCGTCGTCCATTGCTGGCGATCAATCAACGGTATTACAATCTATACGATTTGTACTATTAAGCTTGTCCAAGCTGAATGCAAATCACAACAATTCCACAGAACCGTTACTACATACCTACAGCTGTGCTATTTTATGCCCGCGAATTGGATCAAAGCTCCAGGGAGTGATATGACATTTATCCGTATAAAACGTGAGAGTCTTACATGAGTGATCTCACACACGATTAGAGGCTCGGAAACTTTTGTCACTGTTAAAAATATTCGCATAGTCATGGAGATAATGCTTACTCGATGAAAAACGAAATATGATTAGGCGATTTGTAGAATGATAGGATATTTTGAAGAATATGAAATGAAATATTTTTAAGTATATTGTGATGTATAAAAAAAAAAAGTTGCAAGGAAGTGAAAGTGAAAGACTAATGTTATCAATGTTATTCAGTACAAGAATATTGTTGGTATATCAAGGTATTGAGAGGTTTACAGTAGGATGCTTATGAAATGAACTCAAAAAATTTTGAATTTTCAAGGGGGCCAATAACTTTCTCAATTTCTGTATATATATGTATGATAGATTTTTCTCTTCACATTTTGCACTCGGCTCTTCTCTTTCATGGAACATCGTAAATCTAGCGTAGCACTCGGATGTTCCCTGTGATGGGATATCAAAGTTTATTCGTGATTATGGGGAATCCATTTATTGCAGCGGAACTTCTTGAGAAATGCATGTTCCCGTAAAGTTTTCTATTGACATGGCACAAGAAAGCAAATTAAAAGATGGTACAATTACCATTGTATACGAAAAATATTTCAGCTAGTTTTGCATCAAAAGAGCATACACATTTGACGATATATTGTTTTAATGTAAGGAAAAGGAAACGAGACTGTATTGTCTGCTCTGATAAGACGCCAAACTACTTATAATTGCGACATACGTATGTGCCCATAATGATGAAAGTGGTCCAAGTTATATATTTTTTTGTTTCGAGATATTTAATGAATTGCATTTGACTGAATTAAAAAAATATTTTTATATTAAGCAACATTTTCATTTAGAATTTTATTAGTCTTGATTAATGGAAATTTATTATGAATATAAAATTTTGCGTGAATTTCATACGGAAATGTTGTTTTTAAAGTTTGAATTGACTTAGACCATTTTCAAAATTAACTGAATGTCCTATAAATGACTTAAAGTAATAAAAAACTACGAGTTTCATTAGAAACAATAATTTCAATGAAATTATTCATGAACATTTATTAATTATTTTTAAAAAGTGATCCCTTTTTACAATTTCAGGCTTTTACCATTATGAGTTTTTAAGATTCTTAGAATGTTCCTGAAAAACTGGAGAGATGTATGGCAGTAAACACATAATATCTTTATGTTTTCCCTCCGTTACTGGTCTAGTGGTGGTGTATAATGAAAGTAATTTAATATTTCCGTATATTTTTGTCTCCCTCTTTTAGGTGAAAGGTCCAAAACGTGGAATTTAGAATCATCTAAAGAAGTTTTTTAGAACATCTTATAAGGTTCATTTTGCAAGAACCTTATCCATTGAATTTGCAACCAAGAGACAGATTCGCCCGCGGTATTTTTTACTTTTCTTGTCGTTCACTCTTCTAGTGGTTTCGTTGATATAAAATCCGGCTGTGTCATTCGTTTAACCGCAAATGTATTTCTTCTTCTACACTTTTCTATCACGGTCATTCGGTAGAAAGGAATGACCAGATATCAACAATTTAAGGGTATGTTTATATAATTTTTGACTTATTGTTAGACCACTTTCATAATTAACACTAAAGGAATTCCATATAATGTTTAAATTACAACCACTATCTAATGGTTCATTTTTGACAATATCATAAAAATTACATTGAATTAATTTAATTTATAATAATGTGATGTGAAATAACTGATAAACTTTTTTTTTTTCATCCTGACTTACAATTAGACTACTTTCATAATTATGGGCACACATAAACTACCCACCATTGCGTATTGTGAATTTGCTTTAAAATATATTATATCGTAGACAATTAGAAGAAACAAAAGTTAGAGTTTTTTGCAAAAAATATGTTCCTCAATATACAATGTGACACAAGCCCTACTGGAACTCTTTCGCGATAAAGTGGCGTCAAGTTTCTGGCAGCTAACATCCGAGAAGATGCCACGTGCAAAAGGTTAAAAATATTTTTCCGACCTATCAACCAAAATCCTGACATTTAACACATGCGAAATTGTGTTTTGTCTACTTATGCGAAAATGAGTGAAAAGCAAGAAAGGGGTTTGCATATAATGTGCACTCGAGAAAAAATCGCAAACGACTTGTTGGCCGTTCTAGCATTGGGGTTTTTATTTTTCTAGCGTTGGACATTAAAGATATTGTGCAAAATTGGAAGAAAGGCGAATGAAAAGAATCTGAGTCTAATGGTTTGGTTATTCTCGTTTTCAAATCTAACGTGCTATTCGCCAGTACCAATCACATGTACTAGATTGCGTGCCGAAGAGTATCAAAGGTGAAGATCGGGTGGAGCGCCTAGGATATGTACTCCCTGTGTCGTTTCGCTAGTTTCTCTTTATTTTTGCACTATGCATGTGAATCTCTGCATATGCATGCCATAAAAATTTCATGGTTCCTGTACGAAAATCTTACTTTAACTTTTTCCTCGTTCTAACTTTGTAAACATCTCAAAAAGGGAGGCGATATTGCAATATCACTTATATACATTGCCTCCAAGAACAATTAATTAATGTCTTACAAGGATATCTTCAAACTACAGTTATTAGAATAGACAATAAGCGTAGAATAGTTTTGATTAACATATTGTATCTTGAAATTTCTATTTCGGATAAAATCTCAGAAATTTGGCGGTGAAGATTAAAATAAATGCTCTAGAAATATATTGAAGAAGAATCTTATAGCATTTTAAATTTTCCGATAGAATTGTAAATGCTCGAAATATCTGAGAACGATAATGATCACTCTATTGCATTGTAGTGCAGAATGCGCAGCAATTCAACATATTCGAGTGAATATACGTTCTATGCCGATTCGGAATCGGTAATGCAATGAATGCCATACACAACGCGATGTAGAAGTACATCCATATGATCTCTCATGGCATAATAAGAATGGCCAAAACGACCAAAAACATTCTTAGTTTGCGGACAAAAAGAGTGGCATATAATAAGAAAGAGTTAAAAATTTGTAATGCACTTTAAAATGGATTTAGAAAATCGAAAATAATTCTTTTACTACATCTCCTTTATAATACATAATAAGAAGAAACATTTCAATTAAATGTTACAAATTTTTGTCAAAATTATACGAATAAAGAAAAAGTTAATATTCTCTAGTTACTTAAAAACAGTAAGGAGACTTTTAATTCTTGAACAGTACTCTGCATAGATATTTGTGTATGCCAACTAGTCTACACCCTTTATTTCATTTATTGTTTAAAAAGACCATATTCAAATATAAACATGCTTTAAGGTTCTACAATTAAAATATGAATGAGATATTTTAGGAGATGATGTTAAAATCTTTGTTGTACCCTACGAACTTCGAAAGTTTAGATTTACGATAATATATTAACACTAGATTTGCGGATGTTGATTATATACCTATTTTTACTGAAGTAAGCAAATTTGACTCATACCAAAAAATGGAAGTTATTTGCAAAGAAAATAGTTCCAAATCAATTTAAGTGAAAGGTTTTTTATTACAAAATTGATTAAAAACGTTTTTTACGTAGAAATTCTGTTTTTGATATACATCTTCATTAAAAATGCTCTGTTTACGCGCGATGAACAAATCGAAATGATAACAGGAGTGAGTAGGTAAGAAAGATAATGCATCGGAGTAGCGAAAACAAGAGGATGGCTCTCACACAACCAAACATTGTAAGCAAGGAGAGAAAAATTAGTGGAGAAACAAATCACGTGCGGCGTCCAAGTTGCAAGATAACCAGGTCTGATGTAATCGATTTCATTTGTTATGCGATTATGTAATTGTTAAATCATTTTATGAGTCAAATTAACTCACAACTGTGAAAATAGGTAATATCAAATTCGATAATGCGAAATGGCGGGGTGAGCGGGGGAGAGGAATCAACATTTACATATACAGGGTGGTCCACGTAACTTGCGCACCTCGAATAACTTTTAAAGTATGCGTTGCACGAAAGAATGTTATATACAAAAGTTACATGGTTTCAAAGGGTACACTATGTAGTGTGTTAATTTTTTTTTATAGGTGGAGGCGTTTCGGAGATTTGAAGGACAACTTTGTTTTTTTAAATGGAATACTATATTTTTTATTCCAAAATATGGTAGAATATCGAATTGTAAGCAAAAAAGTATTGACCATTATTAGCCTTAAACCTAATAGGTTGCGAGTAATTTCACTTTATTACTTGACAATTTTCTTCGCGTAATATCAAGTTGGAGATTCAACCTTATCACAGATTTCCGCAGGACAGCGATGTTTACGTGGCAGTGTTTACTAATTGAGTGACCTAGTGGCTTAACGCAACTAATGTAAGTGTTCAATGTGATATCCATTGGCGTTAATACATTGATGCAATCAATTAACTAATGAAGAAACCGCATTCTGAATCATATCCGCACTGAGTGTAATGCATACTTCACGAATACGATGTTTCATATTCTCAGCTGTTGTTGGTGGTTCACGATACACTGTGTCTTTTAATACGCCCCACAGAAAATAGTCTAAAGGAGTAAGGTCTGGTGATGTCCCATCGCTGTCCTGCGGAAATCTGTGATAAGGTTGAATCTCCAACTTGATATTACGCGAAGAAAATTGTCAAGTAATAAAGTGAAATTACTCGTAACCTATTAGGTTTAAGGCTAATAATGGTCAATACTTTTTTGCTTACAATTCGATACTATACCATATTTTGGAATAAAAAATATAGTATTCCGTTTAAAAAAACAAAGTTGACCTTCAAATCTCCGAAACGCCTCCACCTATAAAAAAAATTAACACACTACATAGTGTACCCTTTGAAACCGTGTAACTTTTTTATATAACATTCTTTTGTACAACGCATACTTTAAAAGTTATTCGAGGTGCGCAAGTTACGTGGACCACCCTGTATTTCATTAGGTAACCAAAAACCAACATATCGTTTTAATAAATAATATTTAAGTTTTTTATGTGTATAGTAATCAAATCTTTAATTAGTCAAATTGGCTCAGTTCGTAAATCTAATGTTAACTGTCATTTAATTTCTAAGACATTTCTTTGTTATAAATAGCTAATGAAATGTTTAAAGTTACAAAATTTAATTTCGTGAAATAACTGGTTCGTAGATAATTTTAAAGTCGCCCCAATTTCCCTTTACTAACACTTTAATATAAAACATAGAAAAGATTATAATACTGAAATCTTTAATTAAATATTATTCAATTTTGGTTATAAAATTGAAAAACAGCGAGATAAATTGTAATATTTAATGTTATGCATCATTAGCGACTACAGTTAGGAATAACAAGATAGAACACTGGTGGAAATGTAAGACGTTAAATGTTATTTTGCTCCCAGCACCGGTATAATCTGGTGGAAAATATTCAAACCGCGGAGAGTTAAAATACAGTATACCGGATAGGAGTGGTTCACTTTGTACGCAAAAACAGGGAACGTGGTTAAGAGATTTAATTAGATTGCCCGAAGGATAACGTAAATTATGTAACCACACAGGTACAAGTTTTCGTCATGTATCATAAAGTTCTGCCAGTCGAAAAATCCAAAATTGAAATTCGCAAACACTCCAGCCGTGAAGCATTATTAACTTCTCTGAAATTATAACGCGAATCCAATCACATTTGCGAAGTCAAGCCGTGTTTGTTTTGAATCGATATTTATAACAGAAGCAGCAAATGAAAATTTTATTCAAGTGGTTTTTGTTTCATTATCTGTAATATGAATACAGAATCGAGTAAATCCGGAAATTGGATTTTATTCCAAAACTTATCGGTATCGTTAAAATGATGATGCAATTAACGACAACAAATTTTATCATCTCCGACAAGTAATCATGTATCTTTTTTATACATCAAAAATATATCTTTCAACATTGAAATACCTTATTAAAATTACTTAGAACTTATCGTAATTCCCGAATTATAGCCATTCAGCGAGATGAATTTAAAAGATCCGTCTCTCTGAACACCTGTTGAAAAGACGGTTTAATGCATTGAAATTCGTTTTTCGCGTTTTGTTACCTTACGTCGTTTCAAGGACATCGAATGTCGACGAGCGTCATATACATTCCGCTTGTCCCGGCAGCAAGCGTCATAGAATATCATCGGTGAGACATAACTTTTTATTCCTTTTGCTCGATACAGTCGTACCGGAAACGGAATACGAAGAAATCAAAAGATGAAAAGGACAGACTAAAGCGGGTATATACCGATCGATGGAATATTTTATTTCGTACACTTATCGTCTAATGGAATCCTGAACGAACGACGCCATGGACGACGAACTAGGGCGAAGAGTGAAGACGAAGATAAGGTACAAGGGAAAGAGCGAGGCGACAAATGCTCGAAGCGATTCCTTAAAACCAGCCGCTAAAGATAAAAAATTTATGCCGTGAATAAATCACCGGAAATTCATCCCATTCGCCCTGGTATTCCATCTTTTTCACGATTCTCGTCTACCTTCCAACTTTAGGTTTCTCGAGGTTGCGTCGGAAGACGAAAATATTTTACGTGAGTGCAGCGCAATGTCCGACATCCTCGATACTTGCAGACACGAAACTCGAGACTGGAAGAAATAAAAGGCCAGAAAGTGAGAGGGCGAGTAGAAATAGGGAAGGCGAGAAGACGAAATAAACGAGGGAAAAGGGGTCGAATGAACCCCTCTGTTCCTTACGCACCTGTAGACCGCACAATTTGAAACGTCCCCTGCACTTCCGCGTGCAATTAGTCACGGAACGGGCTGAACAGTCGTGTTACCATGGTATGGGGCAAAGATGGGAGAAAGAGGTATTGGATAAAGGGAGGGAAAGAGAGACGAAAGTGAGTAACTCGAGTAAGGACTACGAATGGTAATTAAGGGGTGAAGGGCACAGAGAAATAAGCGCTTTGAGAACTAAAAAACTCGAGTACCCTCTGCGTCATTTTGATTCGCTGATACAGGTAAGTCGTGAAAAGTTATGTTGACTTCCGTATTATCACATTAGACAGGACATTTCCGTGGACTTAGATTAATACGATAGGAATTCGTTTGTGTAATGCTATCCATTATAAATGTTGGTAGCGATATTTAAAAGTTGTAAGCAAATCCTGATTGTTTAACAATAAATTTACCAAGGACGTTAAAGTGACACGCACAGAATTTTTTAAAGATGTTACTGAAATTTTGACTACGGTATTATTTTGAATTTTGTATATCTACTTTGAGATTTAATCGATTTAGATTCTTGCGCATTTTCTTCCCTTTCTTTTGAAGTATCTTTAAATATACTGAATTAATAATTAGTAGTTGTAGGGTTATGAAAAAAATTCCGAGAAAATTTGCCAATTCATAACCGATATTGTTGAATGAATTTTTTCGATTAATTGTGAAATACGTGAAACACTATACAGATCAGTGTTCTATTTATAATTGACGTAATTTAAATTCGTTGATTTAGTTGAAGGAATTTAATCGGGCTGCCGAAGTGGTTCGGTAAAATTACACCTAGCTATTTTGGAACTTTTGAATATTTTATTTCGGCATCTATACGCGAACGTATGTCCAACTACAATGACTTTTCACAAGGAGAGCACCCAGTTGTTCGAAATAGCATTAACCTCTTTTCCAAGAGTACCGACCTCTCGAATGAACGAATGATCGTGAAAGAAAGAATACAAAACGGGACAACTCGATTGAGCCGAAGGAACTATCAAAACTCATTCGCTCATATCTACCTTTGCAATAAAGATCCGGTGCAATCAACCGAGACACGAAAAAGACAAGCTATCTGTCTGTCGCGCCTTTATCCGATGGAAGAAAGACCGAAAAAGTATGCTTCTCGCAGCGGGTTAGGAGCAAAGTGGCAATATCCGTGGAATGACGCGAGAGCAACTTGGGCGGCTAACAATGGCACGGCAACAGAGAAGGCGAAGAATAAGAAGAAAAAGAAGATAAAGCAGAACTGAAAGGAGAAAACTAGGAAAGCAAGCAAACGTGTGTCTCTACTCGATGTTGCCGAAATGGTAGAAGAAATAGGAAAAACGGTGTGCAAAACGTGAAGATGTTTTGACCAGGGTGTTGCTGGCCATCGGAGAAAGTACGTACCCTCGTGCCAGTTTGACCGGGTGATTGTGCCTCCTGCTTCACGACGCCACGTGACCGTTGGCTCCGGTGTCCCCGTGGCCGCGCACCGTAACGTCACGTTGTTGCCTTCCCGCACCACCATGTCCGTGCTGGTAGGGTAGTCCAGGATATCCGGAGGTACTGAAACAATGACCACATTGCAACGGTGCTACCCTTCCTCTCACGTGTACACACGTACCGGCACGCTCGAGCGCGACACTCCAGCTACCACTATTCGTTCGGATAGATGGCTATCTCGGCCAGCACTGTGCCAATCTCCCGATGTCCTGTTCTGTACTCGCAAATATTCTACGAGCCGCGTACACATACATTTACATCGGGAGAGCGCATGCTGGCCATCGTCAAATGGGGGTTTGCACGGCTGTCCCGTGGACGGGAATCCGATCGTAAAATCTCGAATCGCTCGGCTGATCTCGAATCCGCTCGAATTTTCGCTAGAACTCTGACGTACGCTCGAAGTCTCATATAGGTATCGTTACGCACCCCTACGCGTGTACTTTGTCCCTCGTCGACGTTTCGTTCGCTGCAGCCCCTGATGTACTTTATCGCGGGGATCGGAAGGGAGCGTCGCGATCTTTTGTCTCGTGCCTTTCACAGCATCGATTGTCGATGCTTGGTGATGGTTACGGGACGTGATTTCACTCGTGCGAGGGTATATGCCGAGTTTTACACGGAGGGGAATCCGATGGACCATCTGGAGTAGGTTTGTTCGTTGGATCTTTTGTGTTGGCGTATTTCTATTGCAATGGCGGTAATTGAAATTGCATTTTCTTTGCACGAGAGTAAAGCTCGGTGAATGAGACTATGGTGAAATTTGAGGGTGTCAATGATATATGTATATTACCAATGTAGATTAATGAGATCTAGTTTCGTGTTAATTGTAATTACCCGAGTCGAAAATTTTAAGCCCAAAATCCTCCTAATTTACCAAATAACTTAGGATATTTAGGCTGAATATGGAAAAATATGTTACATATAAAAGAATGCAAATTTTAATTCCACAATCGCCCTAAACTTGTTAATTTTTGCCAGTTTTGCCTAGTTTAGGATCAATTTAGGCTTCATACAGCCCAAAATAATCCTCAGCATTCTATAATGAGGAGTTTTAGAATTGGATTGGAATGATCTAGGTCAAAAACAATTCTCAATATACTACAAATTAATTTGATTTTAGGAGATTTAGAATTTATATGGAATAAAATGATAATTTAATTCCTACTTGCTCCTGAAAGCCCTATTTTTAGAATATGAGTCGACAGACTTGGAACTTCTGAAATATTTTTAGGGGATGTCAGATTAAATTGGAATAAAAATTTTACCTGATCAGTCCATATAACTCCTAAAAATCATATTTACAGGACTTTGAGGCGCGTAGACACACTAGTTGAGGATTTTGAGGTTCAAAATGGTATATATAATTAAGCAGAAAATGAGGAATCAAAAGAATCTAGGATTTGAAGTTTCTTTATAGGGTGGACTTTTTGACTCAGGTACGTTAAGACTTTTCGTAGTATCGAGATCTATTAAAATTAACGCATACAGAAGCTTATGAAGCTTGTATGAAGAACTACGAGGTAAGAATAGACCGAAAAGGCTGCATTGCGATAAACTAAAATTAAATTTCATCGTACACATAAACCCGTTTTCCCGATACTTCCTACGTTCTAGGAGTATCGTCAGAGAATGCTTCCAAAAATAAGCTTCATAAAGTGTAAACGGAAGCAACCGAAGGGGTACATTCTTTGTGGGAACAATGTGTGGAATTTCGTTATCCATTTGCTTTCAGTGGGAAATAGAGTCGAATATTGCCAGCGTACATATAGACCTGGCTCCAATGGAGGGAAGCAACCTGTTCGTGAAATGGTTTTCAGCGACTCTCGTCTACCAACTTCTCTTTCGTCACGAAGAAGGCCACCTTCGTGAATAGTCGTCTCCGAGAGGGGCTGCTGGTATCGTGTCCCTCCGGTGAATTACGAAAGACGTGTTCGGAACCTAAAGTGACTCTGGCACGAACTTCTCGGATGATGTGAAAAAGAAGAGACTCGAGTAGAGCTTTCTGGCGTTAACTACGAGAAGCCGAGCGAAAGAAGGCCGAGACGAGGAGCGTTAGACGAAAACAGAAGACGGCGAATTCTTCCAAAGAATTAAACGAACGTCGGCCCATCGAGCAAAAAGCAATTCCACGCCGGCGCGGAGTTGTCTCTACGACCTCGCCATCACGGGTCAGAGAGATATCACCCGGCACATCGTGCAATTCATTTCGCGCTTTGCTACGACTACATTGGGCGCAAACGGGGCGAAAAAAATCGCCGTATCCGCAGATACTATATTTATTGACACGGCGAAACAATTGCCCCGAATTTATTATTTCACGCGTGTATGCACTCTGGGGTGTTATTGTTTTTGTTTTCCACCGTTCCCCCAGTCTCTACTTTTTTTCACCTA
Source organism: Cerceris rybyensis (assembly GCA_910591515.1). Classification (NCBI taxonomy): domain Eukaryota; kingdom Metazoa; phylum Arthropoda; class Insecta; order Hymenoptera; family Crabronidae; genus Cerceris; species Cerceris rybyensis. Next base: position 24,395,502 of record OU342790.1, read on the forward strand.
TAAATCGCGGGGAATGTATTTTAATCTCAAGACGTCCCTGAGGATTGTTACTCTTGTCCCGTGAATCCGACAGCGTGCAGGCTTTAAAATGGAAACTGAAGCGGTGGTTTTGTTGAATATTTAATTTGTAGAGGATCTCGAAAGTTTTAGGATCTTTATTGTAATTATATAATTATACTGTCCGTTGTCTAATCATATCATTCCTGTGCAATGTAATGTCGTGCTGTACTGGATGATACTTTCTATAGCAGTTAGTTTTTTATTGTATTCATTTCGATTTGGTGTGTAACGATCATTTAAAATTTTTATATGTATTTTATTAGAACAAATGAATAACTTACTGTTTGGAGAATTGTATAGAATTAATTTCATTCAAACGATGTTTCTTTAAAAAACAAATTCATTCCGCAAAGAGGTAACACGATGGAAACTCTGTAATGTAAATCCTATAATACCAGCATTTCTCACCGTGTCTGAAAATTAATTAAACAACAGAACAACGGTAAATTTTAATAGCAGTATTTTAAGTAACAAGGATATTTAATTTCGAATGATTTTACTGTAATATTAAAGATTTATGTTTGTGAATTTCAAAAATGTGTATAACTCGCAAAAGTTGAAAGGGTCATATCTGAAAATAGAAACACAGAGTTATGATACGTTCCATTAAAGTCATAAGGAGTTGTAAAGGGTTTATTGGAAAAGAGTGCTATTTCTATGTATTTTTAAGAAAAATTGTATATCGTAAGTACTTGTGTTAGCGCAAGAAGTTTTATATTGATTATAAATCTATAAAACTTTACCAATGACTAAAGTACAATAAAAGTAAAGAATTAATATATTAGTTAACTGTAGGCAGATTAAAATGGATCAACATTTCCGGTCTTCAATGCTTTAAACACAAAAGAAAATGATTCACCACTCCAATATACCAATGACTAAACCCACTATTTATGGTACTAGTTAGAAAAGTTTGTTCTTATTTTCCATAAATAATGAAGAAAAAATGTGAACAAAATTGCAAGTTGTATTATTATATTTCTCATTGTCAGTTTGAAAGTAGGTAGTCTCACAACTGTGTGACTTAATCACCTAACTGAATAATCAGCCAATCCAATGTGAGAACAGTAATTTCACCCTGTAGCGAATTGGTCAACTAGGTAATGGTTCAGCGACAAAGAAGGAATTTAACGAGGGTTCCGTGCGACAAGCTTAAGCTTCACGTTTACACACGCAGCTTACCATATCGTGTTCAACAAAGTTATGCTTGCCAGTAAATTAAAGCAATAGCTAACCTCGTCTACGAGCTGACGGAATCTAAACAATTTCCTTAAATACTTTGTCATTTACAACTCTGCAAATCATTCAAAAGCTGAACTCGGTCATTTACGCAATTGGAATATTTAGTTAATCTATTGTATTCAGCGAAAAATCGTACCCAGTCGTTTTATGCAAATAGTATTTTATGCAACAAACAATCTTAACCCTTATCGCTCCAAGTGTACCTCTCAGGCACCACCGATGCGCGGCGTTCTACTCCAAGTGTGCTTATCAGCCACCCCTGATTTTAAGCGTCCAACTCCAATTGTACTTTTTACTTCAGATATTGTTCGGCTCATTATCGGTAACTGTTTTTAGATAAAAAGTAGTACTCCTCAATCAGTTACAAGTGAACAGTAAAGAAAATCTCTCAACCTGTTTTATGGTAAACTCATCTATTTTTCAAATATTATTGCCGAGAAGGAAAATAATTCATCTTTGCGAGGAACATATATAGATAGAGACGATGATAATTTTGATTTTCCCATCTATAATTATGTAGCTGTGAACTAGCCACAAGAAAGTAATGCGGTAAAAAAACAAACAGCTTTCTACTGTGAAACCAGTGAATTCAAACTCGGTTTGCATCCCAATGACTGTTTTAAAAACTACCACACGTTAATCACTTATAATTAATAATATAAATATTGCAAACAAAATTACATTACTTCTGAAATGACTAAAAATTGTTTTGAATGAATTTAATATTATTATTTACACGTTATTGTTGCTTTTAAAGTCTGACATTTAAAAACTTGATGAGAATAAGTTCGAGTAAACGGTCGATATACACACTTAAAAGTTGTTAAGGGTTAATATAGTTTCACCCTCTTTCTCTCTTATTCCTACTCAATTCTTCATCCTTTTCTGTCTTCTCTCTTTGTTTTTTTCTGCATCCATATGTCTGTCTCCTTAATTTTCCTCGAATTCTCATATTATGCAAATGTGAAGCAAATAACATAGCACCCAAAAACTTTCGCCAATCCACCGATAAGCCGGCGAATGGAACGGATAAACCGATTCCCCTTTAACCCTCCAATTCTCGCACCTCGTCGACTTGGCGGGCGATAGTCGCAACCGATAAAGAAGAAATTTAACGAGGGGTTACGAGAAGGTTAAACCATACGCTCATAGCACGCATTCTACCGTGTTCACCGAGCGGTAGATGGGTTTCTTGCAAGTCGAAGAGGCCGGCGGGTTATTAGGGCGAAGAGCACGGAGTCGCCAGGAAGGTGTTTAATAGCCAGCCAAGAGTACAATCGCCCTCAAAGGTTTTGGTACGCGGTGCACACTTTACATACATTTGCATCTTACTGCCACAAATCTGGCAGTCGAGGAAGAACTATGCTGTTTCACCAACAAGGTGTCTCTATCTTGGCAAGCCACTCCGAGAGACCTGCACGAAAAACGAAATCCTTAGCTTAGTCATGGACCTTTATTGTCCACTGATAATACACGCTAAACGGTACGCTTAAGAACAATTCCTCGTGTTTTCTTTGTATTTGGTAGAATAATTATCGTGAAACGATTTTCGATGTATCAAAAGTACACCCTCTAAGATACAGTATTCATGATTTCCACTGAAGCCAGATATTGTGGAACTGAAATGTAGAAACGGCTTGAGAAATTTGCGTAGATTTACATTTTTCTAGCATTGTATCACGTTTGATCATACATGACGATCGTTTCAAAACTTGTGTTCGCTGTATGGATCAACTTGGCACACGACGTCGGTTAGCTCTTTGAAAGACACGAAGTTATGTTTTTGCTGTCGGTATAGTAAATGATTTTTGTATTTGTTAGAAATGTGAGAATACCGTTTTTATTGATTGATTGCAAAATTTTTAATAATTACTCCTTTGAACATAGATTCATTTCTTGTTGTAAACTGCTGTTACAGCAAGTTATTGGTTTGACTACGTTGAATCAGTTACTTCTTAGTAAACACGGTGAACTGATGTAATTTATTTGCTGTTATATGATGTAAATCGAGCTCATTCTTCTCCGTCATATAATCTTCATTAATACACTGAATGCCGGAAGCATTTCGCTCGGTTCTCCGTTTACATTGAAGTGAAACCTTTCTTTTTCATGGTGTTATTAAGAAGGAATATTAAAAGTGAAGATGTATTCACGTTAGGAAACAGTTTATATATTTTACGTTGGTGTATTGGTACTTTTATTCAGCGTATTAATATAATATCGTCCTTTAAATTTTACGGAATTTTTTATCGAATATAGAAACACCGATTGTAATTGTCTTTCGTGGCATTCATCGTGTTAGTGCTGAATCTACTGTGTTGGTTCAAACAATTGTTATTAAATTTGTTGAAGCTTTTCAAGATTACTAACGCTGTTTTTTTCTATTTATGTTACCTCGCTATTTACGTCATGGAAGATGTATGCGATTCCAACGATCAACTTTCTATGACGTATTATTTTCTCTCTTATATTATAAAATTTGCAATATTGCAAATTTTTGATCAAACATGTCACAATACTTAACTAATGCGTCTACACACGGCATTAGGCATCGGTAATCTCGGCGTTAAATTTCAGTTATATATATTTTTCTTTGTATACAGTTTAGTAGACAACAAATGTGTTCAAATACAAAAATAATTGCACTTGATGCTTGCGTTTTGGGAGACTCTGTCAGTATGATCGTAAAACCGGGCTTCAACGATTTTACGCCGCGGCGCGCCGGTTCCGTGAAAGGTACATACTACTTGTTTACCGTAGATCTGCTGCCTGAGGACGGTTCAAGCATAATTAAGTATTTTCAACATCTACAAATCATTCCCTACGATTTTAGCGTCTGAGGACGTGTGCAATAAGTAAAAGTAAGCCCGAGTCGAAAAGTCCAGCCTAAAAAAAAACTTCAAATCCTAGATTCTTTTGATTTCTCATTTGCCGCTTAATTATGTATACCATTTAGAACCTCAAAATCCTCAACTAGTGTGTACGCGCCTCAAAGTCCTGTAAATATGATTTTTAGGAGTTATATGGACTGATCAGGTAAAATTTGTATTCCAATTTAATCTGACATCCCCTAAAGATATTTCAGAAGTTCCAAGTCTGTCAACTGATATTCTAAAAATAGGGTTTTCAGGAGCAAGTAGAAATTAAATTATCATTTTATTCCATATAAATTCTAAATCTCCTAAAGTCACTCCAATTCCAATCCAATTCTAAAATTCCTCATTATAGAATGTATGGCTTAATATTGGGCTTATAGATTAATTTTCTAAATGAGAATGCTGAGGATTATTTTGGGCTGTATGAAGCCTAAATTGACCCTAAAGTAGGCTAAACTGGCAAAAATGAACAAGTTTAGGGCGATTGTGGAATTACAATTTGTATTCTTTTATATGTAACATATTTTTCCATATTCAGCCTAAATATCCTAAGTTATTTGGTAATTTAGGGGGATTTTGGGCTGAAATTTTCGACTCGGGAGCGGATGACGTATTCAATGCATCTAATAGATTGGACAGACGTAGCACTTAACGTTTGTATTTTGAGGATGCATGTATGCAGAACTGTGCATTTTTAACTCGCATACACTGCAAATCCAAGTGCGTTATTTTAAAACACATAAACGTATTATTTCCTTGTAGTCACTATTTAGACGTTTCCCGGTGTGTTATTTTAAAACACATAAATGTGTTATTTTAAAATGTATTGTAGATATAAATGGTTGGTCCAGTTTGCTGGTCAGGTACGGGTTTGGCGAACCCGGGGTTACCTGAGCCACATAGGTGGAAAACTCGCAAGGGGTGCAAATGGGAGCTCGGCAGGAGCCTGTTCTACTTGCTGGGCAGAGTCTTGAGATTTTGATCTAGGTCTGGTTCATCGCATTTATCGAAACAGTTATACTATGTACGGTATAAAACGACAATTACTGAGATAGTCACAAAAGTAAAATTCAACGGGATTGTTACAATTTGTTGGACAATTTCGTTTACGACGATAGACATTGTCGTTAAACACGATCTAAGGCATTAGATATCGTTGATTTGAAAGATCAGCTAACGAGTAATGATAGAAGCTGTACAGAGAAAACCACTACTGTTATTAAAATGTTCAGTGATAAATAGAAATAAGGTATGATAATTGTTTACGGCGCGTTCGACGAAAATATTTCTAGAATTAAAACAGGATGTGTAACAATTATATCACTGTTAACGTAAGTTTATAATATACTAGCTGAAAGTTCCCGTGCTTCGCTACGATTTAATCGAAACTAAAAAAAAAAACCTTAAAATTTCGAATTTTGAAAAAGCCTTTCTTAGTGGGTGCTAATACCCTAGAAGGAACGCTCATGCAAAATTACAAGTTTCTAGGTCAAGTAGTTTCGGCTCTGCGTTGATGAGTTTGGCCCATACTTTAACCCCCCAAAACCCCCCCTAAAATTTCTAATTTTTCAAAACCCTTTCTTATTGAGCACCTAAGACCCAAGGGGAAGGTATGTTCCAAATTTCATTGCAATCTGTTCGGAGGTTTTTGAGATTTCGTGATGAGTGAGTGAGTGAGTGAGTCAGTCAGTGGTATTTGAGCTTTATATGATAGAAGAAGATTACGTTTTCACGATGTCTAATGCTTAGGATCGTATTTCTAACATTATATGTTGCCGTAAATAAAGTTGTCCTCAGAATAGCTACCCTAATTATCATGCAGGATAATTATCTAAGATTGTGAAAAGACAGAGAGTCGCGATAACCCATCTAGGGCTGCGTACTCGGCCTGAGTAGCTTAATGTCAAGATTTCCTGGATCAGCGCGACACCACTGCGACAACGACCTCTCCCTGGTGACATTTCTTTCGCACATCCTCTTCTCTTAATTGCAAGTTCTTTATAATAATTATTATAATTTTATTTTAATAACTTTATCACAATAACATTAATTCATTTTATTCCTTACATGGTGTAATGATTTTTTACGCAATATTCGATATTTTAGCAGACTTTAGAAAGAAAATATTGACATTCTATTTAAAAAAATGGAGGTGGCCTGACCATATCAGTAAAACAATACAAATTGCATAAAAATCATATTACTATTTAATGCTTTTTTCCTAACAGTGCATGTTTTGTCTGAAATATTTATTCGTACATTTTTTATGAGTTATTTAGAATCGCCATATTGCGTAAGTCACCCTGTACAGTTTAATTGTACGAAGATACAAAACTGTAGATCATTAATTAAATACTTTCCAAAGTTGATTAGCTTATAAGTTTACTTCCGTTTACGCAATGGCTATAACGCGTATCATCCCGTAATGGTCCTATACGATAAATGACGATACCTACTACCGGGACAGATTACTAGGTAAATAATCAAGGATTAAATATCAACGTTGCGCAGTTAGCAATCACGGTCCTCCGGCGACACTACAGTGGATACTAAGACGACCGTAGTTGGGGAAGTTTGACAAGTTGGCGGTAACAGGAACGGTGGTACCAAGTGCCAAGAAAGTTTTGAGGAAGGATCAGTTGATGCACGACCACGGAAGAAGGATGCGCCCAGCCAGGAAAGGACGTGTTCCACGGGACAAGCGCGAGTTACGTATACATGGAAAATGCTGAATCCGCCGGTACTTAGTTGAGTTTCGTAAGGACCGGCCGAGGATCTTGGAGTTTCAGAGGCTGCCGGTTACAAATTCACGAGCAATTTCAAACGCACTATTTGCTTGCAGAATTTGTCGGCAAGGGACATAAAATTCCCAAGGAATCATTCCTTGTTTAGCACAATAACAGCACAGACTATGAGATGGATCTATGATTGGAAGATTATGGACGTATTCAAATTTTATGCAACTATGGTGGATGTACAGTGCAAACGCGGTGAAAGCAAAAATATTTTTAGATTGAAACTGAATTGACGCCAATTAATGTGGTTAAATTATTAAATCTACTTTATATCGATTTTGGGGAATTATTGAAATATTCGGTATCATAAATTTAATGACTCTTTTTTAACTGTTCTAACCAGATCTGTACAAATCTGAAGGTTGTTGTATTAATAGTTCTGTATAGAAATCTGTAGCACGCGCTGATTTAACTTGCAGTTATTGCACTGCTTTTCGTTTGTTTCAATACGTTGATTAAATAGTATTATATTTACACCTACATACAGTATTCAGTTTAAATCTTACTTACGTATTTACTTGTTTCCAAATCGGTATAGACTTGTTTAAGAATCAGTATAAAAATTGCAGAGATTCGCTGTAAAAGTACTTTAAAGATCGGTGTAAAGTTCCCGAAGTTCAGTGAAAAATTCTACCTTAATTAAGTCTCCAGCTTCCTTTTAAGCCCTCGGAACAGTTTTCCGACACTCGTTAGAACTATGAATTTCTTGGAAAAGAGTAGAAAAGGTGTTCCGACTGTTTACAGGAGAGCGGATTTCGTCAAGGTTAAGAAAATTTTGTATCAGAAAATGGTCCGTCTTATCAAGAAATTATTTCCCGCGGCATATGCGACATACTCGTAGCTATATGTATATTAAAAATGGTTTTGCGCTGGTTTTAACCTGATGACAAAGTCATTCTAAGATCTTGAGACCCTAGTTTGTGCCACATGCGTGCCCAAAAACACCTTCCCAGATTCAACACCCTTCTGTTGCACCTCTATCGCATTGTTTTACCTATACGAACTTATATTAAATTCGAAGATGTTGATCGTTACTGAAAGCGCATTCGAATTTAAATACACTCTTTGTTTTGTAATTTTGTTCATTGGGTTTACTACATAAAAATATGGAATTTGTGATCTGCCTTAAACAAAATTTTTAGTCGTTAGTTTTCACCTATTAGTTAACATACAGGGTGTTCCAGCCGATTTTGACATCTTGAATATTTCGGTATTGTGGTATGTAGCAAAAAATGTTTCACAGAAAACTTAAATGGTGTCGAGAGGGGCATAATCTGGTGTCACTAGTTTTTCCGTAGGTGGACGTGTCAAGGACATAATGAAGGTCAACTTTGTTTTTTTAAATGGAATGAGGGAGTTTTTTATGTATCAAGCGATGCAGCTACACATTCTTTATGAAAAAGTACTGACCTATGTATGTCGAAAAACTAATAGTTTAGGAGATGTTTCAATTTAAATAATTCTAAAATTCGTAATTACATTAGCGTCTATTTACAGATAAAGTTCAATATAACGACCATTTGGATCGCGACATGTTTGAAATCCATGAAGGAAGGCCTGGCCTTCGTTATTTAATGTATCGGCTGATATTTTGTCACATTCATCGATAATGTGCTGCTTCATATCACTCACTTTAGTTGAAAGTTTCGCGTTTGATCCTTTAAATAGCCCCATAAGAAAAAGTCGGGCGGCGTTAAATCAGGTGACAGACAGATAAATAGGTAAACAGAGCTCACGTCTGAATTATGCCTTTGTATTTAGATTATTTATACTGAAATATCTCCTCAACTATTAGCCTTTCGAGATACATAGGTCAGTACTTTTTTAAACAGAATGTTTAGCTACGTCGCTTCATGCATAAAAAGGTACCGCATTCTATTTAAAAAAACAAAGTTGACCTTCATATGTCCTTGACGCGGCCACCTACGGAAAAGCTAATGATACCAGATTATGCATCACTCGATACCATTTAAGTTTCCTATGAAACATTTTTTTCTACATGCCACAATACCGAAATATTCAAGATGTTAAAATCGGCTGGGACACTCTGTATATAAAATAATTAGTTAGTTATGTATAAAATAATTGAATACTTTAAATCGTACAGATCCTAAGAACCAAAGTTTGGTATAATATGGTTCCAATATCATTTAAGATAGCTATCTCTAAATGCTCATGTAATTGATTCATATGTGTTTATGCTTATACAGATTATTAAAACTAGAACTACCGGCGATAAGTTTGTTATATATTAATATATTAAATAAGTACTTTGGAAAAAAAGCAGTAAAGGGGTGAAAAAAATGATCGACTCGATAATCTGTGTTCTATTAGATTATCTTACAATTAGAGTATCTGCACTACGACTCTGTTCTAAATTTGAGGAATTTAAAAAAAAATTGAAAACCAGTTATTTTGACTTGCTTGGTAGACCTAGTGTCAATGATCTAAAATGACCTTAAAATTCTTTGTAAGTTATATCAGTATCAAGAATATATCAGTAGATCTTATAATTATAAAATCACAAGAAAAATTAAGTCGAGCGAATTCAGGATCGTACGAGATATTGTCCATATTTCCCGTTTGTAATTTCGTAATATGTAAGGCTGTTCTTGCCGCCATTAAAATCTCTGTACCTGTGTCTCCATAAAATTTGAGCACATTCCAGATGATTAACGTCACTTGTTGCTGAATCGCGTTGCAGTATTTAGTATATAGTTGACTAAATGAATTTCTATTGTCTCCATTCGAACGTAAATGCGGTTATAATGAATAACAAAGAGAATAACGATTTACCAACGACGTCAAGGAATCCGGTTAAGCTGGACATCGGATCGGTGTTCACTTGGCACATGTACCAACCCCTGTCTGTTTCTTTTGTATCCCTGATGTGCAGAGACCACGTACGATGACCACTATGTGTCACGGCAATTCGATGATTCTTCGTGATAACGTGACTTGCTATCGTGAGAATCGTTTGTGTGTCGACACGAAGCCAGGCTACCTGTAAAACATCAATAAAACAAATCTTACGATCTACTGCAAATCAGAAATTCCTTGTTTACGGGAATTCACTTTCTAAATAGAGCTTTAACATCCTATATATTTTTACGTAAAAGTAGTTATTACAAAATGACAGTATTATTGATATTTAACACAAGATTTACGGATGTTGACATACCTACTTTTTTGAAGTGAGCCAATTTGAATCATGCAAGAAAATTGAAATTTCTTGCAAAAAAAATAGTTCCAAATAATTTGAAATGAAAGATTTATTCTTAAAAAATTAACCAACCAATATATTATATATGTAGCAATCAAATTTAGAATGAGCTAAATTGGCTCCGTAAATCTAGTGTTAAAAAATATACGATCCTCGTTCCACTAGAGAAAATAAAGAATATTTGAACGGTAAATATTGTTGTTGAATAAAACCTGATCATTTTATTAAAACTCATGGTAAATATTAATTAGCTCGGAGTATAAATCGCAATCTCCAATGCCCGATACGGAGTGCATTTAAAGCTGCAACTTTTAAAAAAACTTTTTTGTCAAATAATATGATAAAAATTGTACAGTTTTCCACGCAAAAGTATAGTACATCCCATGTTATAAAATAAGAATAGATTTCTAAGCCACACCGTGAACCGATAGAAACCCCTCTAAATATCGGTAAATCGCATTCTATCGAAAAATATCGAAGCACGGTGTTCTGCCGTTGGGTAACAATTCACTCGTGGTCTTGTCTTAGCGAAAAAATACAGGAACGAGCATGGGCTCTCAAAGCCGTTACCGACGACCCACAATCGACAAGCGAATCAAAAGAAATAACAATCTGCCTGACCTAGATGCCGCATACGTGTCTTCAGCATGGCTTTTCACTAAGCACAAAGCTCTACATGCATTGCAAAACGCAGCCGACGTTCCTCCTTCGTTTTATTCAATCCTCGCCACTTTCCCTGATACCCTGCACTATTACTCGGAAACAACTTTGCAACCAGCGTTCATTGTCTTTTCCACTGCGTCGCGACCAAGACATTCCGCTAAAAGTATGCTGTATTTCGTACCACGAAAAAGAGATTTCACGAGAACAAATCCGCACACGGCTTTATTTACAAACGTCCGTTATGAGGCTACCGCTTTCTCGCCGTATCTACCGTTTCCTCCCTCTTCCACGGCATTTCTTCTACACCCCCACGCGCCTTGTCCCTCCCCATCACACCTATTCGTTCTCCAACTCTGATACCATCTCTGTGCCTCATTGTCCAAGTGCTATGACAATGTATTCGTCGTTACCAACTGTTCTCGTCACATAAAAAACTTCCAGTACCAAAGTCGAGGTGTACTCCGTCCCATTTTAAAGTTTGCATTTCCTCCCCTCCTGCCTTTCTGATAATATCGTCGATTCCTCATTACGTGAGTTCTTTCAGGGAGCGTGTGCATCTATCTCAATCCACTGTATCTACTTATTTAGCCTTTGGATGAGGTGAATTGTCTAAAACCACCCTGGTAGTATGGCTCGTCGGTGTGCAAGTACATATTCCTGTATGGCGTAGCTTCGCATAAGATAGACGTCGAAGGTGTGGAGACTAGAAGAAAGAAAAAAGTGGGAAGGAAGGAAAGTAGAAGAAACGTTTTCGAACGTTTTTCAGGCCTTCCCAATAGAGCGAGGGATGGAAAGGGCTGTGAGTCAGATAAGTCCGTTGCAGAAAGGAAGCTCGAAAGGCGACGGCGGCAGGCTGCTGGAAGACGAACGAGCACGAAAAGAAGAAGCAGAAGGAAGCGGCAGAGAAAAGGTGGGTGGAAATTGTGCGATCAGGATGAGGATGCAAAGTCTCTCGAGGGTGATACGAATAGACGTGTGCGACGTGCGTGACTTTGCTCGTGTGTACGTTGAACGTGGGTATATGATGCATGTATGTATGTGGAAAATGCTTGTTTCTATGTGAACGTACACCTACGCCCGCATGAACGTGGATGTAGACGGAATAGAAACCTACGACACCCCTCCTTCGCAGAGGCACAGTCGTTGTGAATTGCCGTCGGAGTAATTATTCAAGTCCGTGCATGCCGAAACACACCTAGCTCAACCCCAGGCAGCGGGGTAGACTTCGGTTTACAAATGATCCGTTTCGCGGTGGCGATATAATTGCTCGTCGTTGTAATCTCGCGGCGGCGCGTCCGCGGTTGAAAACTCGCTTAAATAAACGCCACAGAAATTTCTCTTCCCCTTCGTTCCTACCGCACTCCCCCCTTCCCATCGTTCTCCAACCCTCTCTTTCGCTTTTGTGACATTGTGTCCCTCTCTAGACTATCGCTTCTTTTCTCCCCTTTCATCGCCGGACTCTTTCTTCCAGACGCGGCTATGCGATGAAAGGACCGGGAAGAAATCAGAAACTCAGAAACTCAGCGACGTCTCTTTATTTTCGTTTACGTCGCAAACCGAGGGAAGGTTGGTACGATGGTCGCGCGCACGCTTGTCCTGTTATTTCGGTTTTATTTCTCTCCTTTTTCCTCTTATATTCGGGCTGCGGCTAGATACCGAAGATACTCCGTGTAGTTCTTTAATTTAGCGAGATATCTTACCGACGCTGCCGCTTTCCCAGGACTCGGACGTCGTGAAAAATGACTCAAGAAACTTCCCTCCGCGGGAGTACCCTGTCGTGGTACCGCGATGATCGCTCATCCTCTCTCTTTCAATTTCTCTTTCTCTTTATCCTTTCGCGCTCGCGTGCACCATAATTGAGTTCGACGATAATCAAAGGAAGAACGCAACTATGTTTTGGTATAGTGTTTTCAAGAAGCTGGCAATGATAGAATAGTTTTCGATAGGTAGGATCAAAATTTTCGTGGTAATGTTGTCGTTGTCAATAATTATTTAAACAAGGTAGGAAGCTTCGTGTTGCTCGAAATAACATATTCATGAGAAGTAAAGATAAGTTTCGAGACAAGAATAAATATGAAAAGAATAGTTTCATTGTTATGCTTAATTTATAGTTAAAAACTAATTTGTGGATAAATTGGTAATCTTAACACACATCACGGAACGACAATTCTCGTTTTATTTCCGATTTATATGAAAAGTTTGTGAAAAATAACCAGATGCGAATATCTTAATATAATGAAATCATTACTACTGCTAGTTTGCTAAAAGAGCCAATTTAGCCGTAATTTCGTTTTTAATGTAATCATGATTTTCCTAATACCATCAATTTAAGGCATTTTAATGACAGATGTGCATACATCTTATCATATCCAGATTATATTAAACTATAAACAATTCTTAATCCTTTATTTATTTATTCATCATTTTAATTCTCCTATTCCCATTTTTTATTTCTTTTTTATATCCTACTTCTCTCCTTCAACTATCCTCGTACATGCACCATCACTTAATGGTATAAAAAATGAACATGAAATAACATCAAAATATAACATAATTGGAATATTCGATTTTTTTCAAACCACTACATAATAGTTTTTTATATTTGCATAGGGGTTAAAATGAATTGTTCGTGATAAAGTCATCTATATTTAAACTTTTATTAGTCAATTTTCAATGCCAAGTAGAGGTATCGTACATCAAATAAAAATTTTATTAAATGTCTAATTTATAATATAAAATCGTACTATTAATTAATATTGGACACTAAAATAACACTGGAAATTTTGCTAATAAATAATTTTATTTTCTCACCAAACAGCGTTTGATGTACTGTGTAAAATGTATAAATCACTTAAATTACATTTATCCTGTAAGGGCTATTCACGAACAGTATTCCACGATTTAGGAAACGAAAATTAATACCTCTTTTTCAAAGACGAAACGCAAACCTTTTGAGCTAACCCGGCAAATAAGTACGTAACTGCAGGACATTTTTAAAACTCTGTTTTTACCAACGAGTAACAGATTACCGCTTAAGAAGAGAATATTTATCTGACTAGGAAAAACGTTAACGAATCGTACATATCAATTTGATCCATCGGGAGGAATTTCAATTCTTTTGTGCTGCAAGAAATACATGTTTCCCGCATAAATTTGTATACAAAACAGGAGATATGCGTAAACATTGTATTGTACTGAATAATTGCTTCTACAAAGAAATCGCAATTAAAAATTGCTATAAAACATAATTGCATGATTCATAAGAAATGTAGAAAAAGAAAAGGTTAGTTCAGAATTAAAATATGGAAAACGTATTTGTTCATTCTTATTCCAAAAATTTTTTAAACATAATTGTATCCGACCCAGTTATCAAGTGACCCAGTATTAATGTTGAATATGTAGCAGTTTGCGAGGTTTTAGGAAGGAAACGTTCTTACAATTAGTGGTAAAAATGCCGTAATATTTTTCGTTTAAGATTGTTGTATATTTCAAAATGTTGATATTAATATTAATTTGTTGAGATAATTCTAATGAAGCATAAAAAACCAAATACTTATAAAAGTCAGTAAGTTTTCTACGTGTTTTCTAGAGAACAGTACCTATATGTATTTAAGATTTGCAATTGTTTTCTGGTTTCGTTCCTATCGGTTTGGAGCAATTCTCTTTTCCTTTCATTTTATATTTTTCTCTATATTGCATCAATCATTCCCTCTCTCCCATTTTACAAACATTTGTTATTATCTTGAAAGAATCTTAACAACCTGTTGTTCTATTTAGGCTTGCAATTAGTCCTACTCATTTATTATTCGTCCCTCTTTCTTTCTCTCCGTATATGCCGTCTGTCGTTTTTTTTCTTTTCAGCCAAAAAATATAAGTTGCTGTTATTTTAGGGAAAATTTAATAACCTCAAGTGTTTGAAGATTGGAGTAATTATTTTGAAATTGATGTTAAACTTTTACTAATACAGTTATTTTATTTATACATGATCATTTAGTAGCTGTTGCGCCTTACAAGTTTTCTTCGCTTTAAACCTTATATTGCATCCAACAAATAAATTAAAATACAAGTACAACATTCAGGTATAAAAAGAAATTGTTGCAGTAAATACTCTGACTTCGAAAGAGAATTATAATACCGCAGGTTTATATAGGCAGCAATGAAAGAGGCATATTGGATTATTCAAATTTTCTCGCGGTGCACTGCAGCGCTAGGAAATATTGAATATTCTCACGTGTAAATATTGGAAAATTCTAAGGGTAGCACGGGGTGGAAGCATCAGTCAAACCGTTACGGTACAGTAGTAATCACGGCGATACAGCGTTTACAGGCAAAACATCTCATGCACGTCATTCACTTTTTCCATGGCGCGTATTCATGTCCCTATTGAAAATTAAGAGACGTCGCTTGTAGAAGTGCAAGTAGTACAAGAGAATATAAAGCACTGGATAGACGCGTCGACGGTATTTGTCTTCGGTTTATCGCACGAACGTGCCACCTGGAAAATTGCAGGATCGTTTTATCTCGCGTGCAAGTGAGTCCCCAAGATTCCTGTTGCGCCTTATTTCGTATTGTAACGGCGCGCTCCCACTGAACGCGTTTCCGATCCCTAAGAGATACGGTGGTACCGTGAAATCGAAATTTGTCAGGGCACAGCTTTGAAACGATATTACCATCGTCATTACTGTCCAAAATGTGTACGGCAGAAGGGTGTGGACGTTACTTGGAGGTCGATAGTCAGATAACAGGTTAATTTAACGGGTTATCAGAGAACGCGGAGATAAGCATCTGTCTGCAACGTCAAAGTTTGCCACGGTTAAAGTGCGGAATAGACTGAGTGATGGTGGGGAAGACTGAAGGGGTGAATTGGTCGCAAGTACAGAGGGATAATTAGCCCCGGTGGTATAATCCGCATAATTATTGCTCGTGGTGCGTCTAGCTCTCTTTCCTCTTCCAATCGTTTTATCTCACCCTCTATCTCTTCCCCGATATACCTTTCTCTTTTCCTCTCACCCTCTTTCACTCTGATTTAACGTTCTAGATCAGCTAACAAACATTCCTACCACGATCGAAACAGGCTGGCACGTCGATGATCCAAACGAGGAGCAATGAACCGTTTTAACTTAAACAAGGAATGCCCTGTTAATTGTAATCGCCTGTGAACCACGCTCCGGCTAATTACAAAGGTAATCATCGTAACGAATGTCACGTACAGATAATCCTCCATCAGATATGTACCGTTGGTCGCATCAACTGCTTTGAGATTTTATTGTATTTCCAACGCATCGTCCTACATCAGTTTCTTTGCGCGGAGACAAGAAAGCATGATATTCATTCCTGACTTTATACAGAAAGTCGAGAATAATACTTGCGTACATACATATGATCTGTGCGTACGCGTAGGATTTTATGAAAGAAAAATGCTACGCTCTATCATGCCTCTGGTAATAATATATCTACGCTTAATCTCAATGGATGATACTGGATTATTAGATTGCAGTAATCTAAAGAGTACAGCTGCAAAACATCGTGTATTTGTCTCCTTATATATAACAAAACTTTTATTAATATTGATCGATATTCTTGTGTTAAATGTTTTGTCAAAGGTATCATTCAACTGATCGCTTAATAATACCTTGTAGTTTAACCATTCACAATAAGTTTGGAGTATCACAGTTAGTAATCAATGGACAATAAAGTTAAGTGATACTTGAAATATCTGATATCGATGCATTAAGTGCGCCTGTTAGTTAGAAAACTTCTTGACTATGTTCGATTGTAATTCATGAACTAATGTTTTAAAAGCCGATAGATGCAGCAACGGTCACGACTGGTAACGTTATCGACGCAAAACCAACAATACGTGTTAGCACTATGAGCTAACTCCATTACATGCACTTAATCGGGCGACCATTAGTAGCCCGGCTGGTGTAAGATAAGTCGTACGCGTGTATTGGAAATCGTAAATGGAATGTTTATTGAAATCCTCGAATTTTTATGAGTATTGTAAAGTAAGATTACTCGTTCTCCAAGTCCGATCAAGTTTGACTAATTTCACTTTCATCGCTGCGCCGTAATCTTCGTTACTGATAGAAACTGTCGAACTTGGTTTAATATCTTCTGACTAGTATCGACAGGATCTTGTAAGCATGCAAGTAACGATTTGCTCCTACTTAACATTATACCTTTTTGTTCCATCAAAGAAATTTTAGGAAGTACTACCGCCCAGTTATAGTTATCTGATAATTTCTTCGCGATATGCGTGCTATTATTAGAAACCATTTCTGTGTGGTTTAACGTGCAATGTTCACTGCAAGCAGCTTTCAAGGGACCCACAGGCAACGGATCAGAATTACCCCCAATAATTGTGCATATACCGATAGCGATAGGATCTTTTCAAACATCTTTTACAATTAGTTTTTAACGGATAATTATTAGAACTTAATATGCAATGTATTTATTGAAGCTTATTTTTATCACTGCTATCCACGGATATGTATGTCGTTTAGGAAAAACATCGAGCCGCTCCTGTGAGATTGACATTTTTTTTCTTTTTATCCTTATTATAGACCTATTCAAGTCTCTGAGAGTGAACTTAAATGTCCTGCAGACAATCTTAGTCTCTGTGATACTAATTTAACTTCTGCAACTAGTAGCCACAGCTGTTACAGTTTTGACACTGTTGGGTCAGTTCGGATCTGAGGGGCCGTTACTCTTCAGTAACCACAGTCTAAGCTGAGCTACTAGTATTAGTGAAAGTTAATTTAATGGCCACGACCATAATGGTTACATCCCTTCGCTAGGCTAGGAATCGAAGTATTTCTTAGTAAACAAAGCCATAAACCGTAGACACTTTCAGTTTACGAGTAGTCTACGTTTTCCCAACGGTAGATGTTGCAAATGCTGTCTAGAAATAACCGCGAGCTGTATTACCCGTTTAAGTATTTCCATTTATAGTTAAAAGAAATTGAATATTTCATAGAAACTTGAATAACTGTTATTAATTCCTTATGGCATAATTATAAGAAAGCGATAGCAAATAAAGCGAGTTTCCTTGTTCTTTAGTTCAATTTTTCATCAGCCAATTTAGTATCATGAAATCACACGCTATTAATTATTAACTTTTGTCCGAAGATAGCGATGATTATATGGATATTTAATCACTTAACGTACTATTTTTTATCTGACTGAATGCGCAGTAACTGGGAATAACTGCTGAAATAACATTCTATCCCTTATTTCTGACATAGTGTACAAATCAACGTAACATTATAATAATATAGAAATAATTTGATCACATCGTAATAGTTTTTGTAAAACTTCGCAATTTCCTATTTCATTTATCGCGTCACCACTGTGACTAGTTATCGTACGACAATGGATTTAATGAATATACAAAATCATTGTTACATTCCATAATCGAAGTTAAATTCGGTAGAAAATTATTTCTAAGAAAAAACTTGACAGAATTCCAAACAGTTCAACACGGTTACATCTCATAAAATTCCACTTTCACTCATATCCTCGTACACATCTTATTGTTAGCATACCACCTCTTCGCATATATCGAACAACTGTCTATTCCGTTTTAAAGTGTGTACACAATCCAGCAGTCTCCGTTATAACTGACTAAGAGTTCACGGGTAGGCAGTATCTCATTGGCATAATCACGACAAACCTGTCGGAAAGGGGCAAACTTCAAATTACGATTTCAACATAGAAATTCAGGAAGGCGGAAAAGGGAAGAGGATCAATTCCACTGACATATACTGCTGTCTCGATGGATGACATCCAGCTAATACAGAGTTGCTTATACGCGCTTTACACGAGATCGGGGCGCCTCAACACGGGGGCTGCCGGATAACGGCGAGATATCTGTCAAGCAGCCTCCTCCCGTTCACGGCGACCCGGTAAAAAGCATTCTCCCAGGGTGTACCTTGACGCTATACAGTGCTACTCACGCCGCCGTCAGACATCATTTTTCATATCTCGACCCTAGGAATATCCGCCGCCGACGGGTGACATTTTCCTCCTCGTCTCTGACGTCGACAATGTGCCGCGTTGATTGAATCGTCGAACGTCAAGGTGTTCTCCGGCCTACCCTACTCTACTATCCCTTCCTTTCTCTTTCTCCCTGCTGTTCCTTCCTTTCCGGACCATTGCTTCTTCCTCGTTGGGATCTAACCCCGCGGCCTGATCCTTAACGAAATTCCTCCAGGTAATACTCATGGCATGACCGATCGTCTAAGAACGATTGCCTGGCCCCTGTACATTGTACTTTTCCACCTACCTTCCCAATCTTTCTCATCGTAATGGTGTTTTCATCGACAGGAAATACATTCGATTTCTATACGCCGAGTGGACGTAGGTCGAGGTACTCGAGTCATTATTCATTTACCAACTCCCACGGTGATAGATTTTCTGGGCTTATAATTACGGGAGTACCGTGCATTTGCAGTTTATCGTTAATGGTGACGCTAACGATGATCGTCGAGCGATACTGCCGACTGGCAGCCTGTTGTCATATAGTAGTGAGTCTCGTTAATTTACATTTCATGCAGTGGAATCTCGATTACGGGAAACACGATGGGAAGAGAAATAATTTCGTGTAATTAATTTTTTGTATGAAGGAAATGGGGTGGATTAAATGGTAATGAAAAAATATGAATCTATTGCAATGATAGTAGTTTGAGAGTAAAATAGTTTGATGATAAGTTTCAGTTAAGGTCTTAAGGAAAGTTATGTTAATTTATTTATTTTATTATACGGTGTTATTTATACGATTTATGTAATATGTTGCCGGTTACATCATAGATGATATTAATGTAGATTCGTTAGAGTTAAAGAGGTTGCGAAGATTTAGTCAGTTACTTTGAACATGAGATCACCATTTCAGTTAATATGTAGTTAAATGGTTCCTTGAGAAATCGCGAAGTTTCTAGAGGATCTACTAGACCTTGGTTTTAGTGGATATCACTTTGGAAGTTCTTGAGTTCGTGGAATAACTTCTGACAGTGAGTTGATTTTCAAGAGTTGTTTCTCTGTTCTTTCATATGTTAGGTTAGAAATATTTTAGTGATTCATTTTATTAAAATAATTTCCATAACATCCTTTTAACTTCTGCGACTATCTGTAAATATTAGTTCAAACGTAGTAGCGGAAACTAATTTTTGATCACTATAATAAATTATTACCTTTAAACTAAATTTCGATTCTCTGAGAATGACTTTTCAATCATATCAATATTCCATTACGTTCTGAGCAATTTAAAAATTTTCAAGCTATCTAGTATCAATTTAGGTAATCGACATTTTATCCCGTAAACCTTTGCGTCAATACTCTCCTTAAGTTATATATATTCCCATGAGGGAAGTTATATTTTTTATTAATCAGCTGACTTTAGTCGATCTGTAAAGTGGTTCCACATTTATCTAATACCCAATAAATGTAAAAATATAGTTTCTATATTTCACTGGAATGACAACATTCTTAATCCGAACATTTGGATTTTAATGAAATTTCATGTGTATATATAGAGAGAGAGCACGGTAAGATAGATAAAAGTCATTCTGTGGAAATTCAGTCTAATTGGATGAAATTACACCTCAAAGTTCCTTGTAGTTTTAGCTTTCTCAATATAACTAGCCAATCGTAAGCGACGTAGTCAAGGCATTTTATAGAAAAATTTTACGACGTTTAATGTTCTGTTAAACTGTACAAAAGTTGTTATTATGCGCAATAACTGAAAATAAGTTTACATTTTGCATAATCATAGCTGCTTCTAAATAACTTATAAAAGTGTTCCATTTTAGTCTTCCAACGCAAAAATTGCAAATTCCTTCGCATATAGTGTCCTTAAAGTATTTCTATGTTAATTAAAATGTAAGATTATACAGTAAGAAATAAAAATTTCAAGTACATAAGTTTGACTTTTCCATGCGGACTTTCTCGTGCTTAAATAAATATCAACATGGTGCGTTCTTCTGCACTACATTTGATAAAAAAACATTTTTTAGCAGTATATTTTATACTGTTGGGTTTAATGAATTGAATGCGTCGTGATAAAACTAATTAAACACATTTTATTAACACTCGGCAAAAACACGTCCACTCCATCACACATGATCTTCATCTTTTCATATTTCTCTTGACGACCGCGGGGTCAACCAATTTCGCCCGATTCATTCCGAAATGCATACTCAACAATCAAGCACTTCGCCGAATATACAGTCGGTCACGAAAATATTCGGACAACACTATAGTTTTGAATATTATAGTCCGTATTTCAGAAATGTAAACAATGAGACAAAAAAGAGGTTTCACGTATGTTACTACGTAGTGTTTAGTTTACAAGAACATAAGAAATATTTATTTACGATACGTGATTTCATAAATAATAAAAGAAAAGCGGAAAGTACGCTCATTTTCATGTCACAGAAATATTCGGACACCTGCTATGTTTCTCAAGTTTACAGGTTCCAGGATCTCATTGATTGTGAGAAAATGTTTGTAAACATATCGTTCATACCATGTACAGAGTATGTTATAGATCGAATATTTGTCAGTCTTATACAAAATTTGTGCGAGATGGGTCGGAAAAGTAAGAATACATCGTTTGATATGCGACAATTAGTCATTTTCCATCATGAAAAAGGGAAATCGATTCGCAAAATTGCTGATTTATTAAATATTAGTAAGAGCACGGTATGGAATATTGTTCGACGGCACAAGAACGAAGATAGAATTGAATCTATCCCTCAAAGTGGACGCAAACCGATCGTAGACATTCGCGATAAACGTTCCATAATTAGGAAATTCAAATGTAATCCTCGTATAAGTGCTCCAAAGTTAGCAGCTGAATTAAATGAACACCGTGGAATATCAGTGGATCTGGAGAACATAAGATGAGTGTTAAGATCAGAGGGCTGTAATGGAAGAATAGCTAAAAAAAGCCATTTATTAATGCGGCGAATAGGATGAAAAGACTGAAATTTGCAAAGCACTACATTAGAAAGGACAGTGAGTGGTGGGAGGACGTAATTTTTGCGGACGAGTCCAAATATAATATTTATGGAAGCGACGGAAGAATTAGGGTATGGCGGAAGTTGAAAGAAGCACTGAATCCGAGACATTTGCAGCTGATTGTGAAACACGGTGATGGGTCTGTGATAGTGTGGAGCTGTATTTCAGCCCATGCAGTAAGCGAATTAGTTTTCATTGACGATATTCTTGATAAAAATAGATATCTACAGATTTTGCAAAATAATTTAAAGAAAAGTGTCGATAATATGGGACTTCAAAATGGGATAAAGTTTTATCAAGATAATAATGACCCAAAGCACAAATCGCGAATGTTGCAAGAATTCTTATTATTCGCTTGCAAGAATATCCTCCATCCACCACCGCAATCGCCAGACTTGAATCCCATTGAATATTTATGGGGTGTATTAGATCGCCGAATTATATTTTATATTACTAGATCGCCAAAGATACATTCGAACAGCGGTACAGGTCGGACGTATTTTTGTTTTGCTCCGCGAGCTTCCCCGTTTCTGGCAGTTTCCTCAGTGATTCAAATATATATATTTGATATTCAATTCAGTTAAAATGGAAACGAATATTTGTAAAGGTTGCAACACTAAAGTGGTTAAACCTGTGGTGTGTGTATATTGTGGTATAACATCGCATCCTGGTTGTATGCAACGAACTGGTCATCCTATAACTAATGGCCAATTTTCGGACTGTTCTAACCGACAAACTGACTCGTCGCCCGAGGATATTTTAATAAGTAAATTTCAACGTATGTTATGTCTGGAATTTGAAAAATTTGAACGGAGATACTTGGCGGAAATTGAGAAGGTTAAAAAGGATGTCTCTGCAATTTCCAATCGAATGAGGACTTTGGAAAAGGAGCTTGAAGGGCTAAAGCTGAATTCCTCGAAAAATTTAGCGAGCGAAGAAAGTGTTATAACTGAAATAGCTGAGAGGAGACGTAGATCAGGAAATCTTATACTTTATAATGTGGAGGAAACTGATAACTGTACGTCTCCGTCTACATCTACATCAAACAAGGATAATTCGGCAGACTGGTCTTTAGTAAATGACATCTTCCAATTAATAAATCCGAACGGATACAAGTGTCTCAGAATGGAACGTATTGGGAAGAGGAAGGATGGTCAACTGCGGCCGATCAAGGTCACCCTGGCCTCGGAGCATGAGGCACTAACCTTGCTCCGAAAGAAGAATATATACAAGGGGCCGGTAAAGATATCGCAAGACCGCACCTTCATGCAACGTCAACAGCTAATCTTACTACGGAAGGAACTAAAAGCGTATAATGAAGCAGGTGGAACTAACAAGACCATTAGATACATCAATGGTTCACCGAAAATTGTTGAAGTAAAATCTTCATCAAAAAACCTGTAAGGCGCCCTTTAGTTTACTTTCAAAATGTAAGAGGAATACGTTCTAAGCTTTATGACTTACAATGTGCCGTGTCAGTATCGAATAATAAGTATGACATTATTATCTTTGTTGAGACGTGGTTATGTGAGAATATTGAAGATGCAGAATTAGGGTTACATGACTATAATATATTCAGATTAGATAGAAACAGTAATACTAGTACGGCTTTGAGAGGCGGAGGAGTTATGATTGCAGTACATCAATCTTTAAGTAGTAAATTAATCAAAGTTTCGGTTACTTGTGTCGAACAGCTGTTCGTGCTTGTCAGCTCGCGATTTAAATCTTTTGTTTTCGGCACGGTGTATTTACCTCCGTGCGCCGATCCTAATGTTTACATTCAGCACTGCAAGGCCGTCGATGAAATCATGCGAATCTCTAAATCCAACACCGATATAATTGTCGTTGGCGATTATAATTTAACTCATACTCTCTGGTGCAATAATGCGATAGATGGTACTTTAAACTACTATGTGTCGGGGCAATGCCCGGTGCAACACCAAGCTGAGATAATTTCGGAATATTTTAATATTTTTAATTTTTACCAATTGAATAATATTAGAAACAACTCAGGTAATACACTCGATCTGCTATTCTCGTCTTGTGTTGACATCGGGGTATCAATTGCACATGATCCATTATTGCCTGTGGATGGTCATCATCCTCCATTGTATTTTGCTCTCCCGTGCAGCAACAAGGTTACAAAGTCGGTTGTTACGCAAAGAAAAGATTTCAGAGTTGCAGATTACCCAGCCATCAATAACTACTTGAGTCTTATTGACTGGGATAGGATGATTGCGGAATTATCTGTAGAAGAAGCGGTCAATGATCTTTATATGCACTTGAAACATGTCGTGGACTTTTTCGTTCCCACTCGGTATATAAAAATGTCTTCTTACCCGCGATGGTTTAATAATCACCTTATTTCATCAATTATTAAGAAGAAGGAAGCGCATCGTTTTTATAAAAAATCAGGTAGATACGAGGACTATCTCACCTTCGTTGAATTGAGAGCAGAATGCAAAATTATTTCTAAAAATTGTTGGAGAGCATATGTACATGGCATTGAAGAATCCATTCCGCAGAACATAAAGTCTTTCTGGAATTTTATGAACTCGATTACTAAATCAAATAATAGGCCGACACAGATGTACCTGCACAACACGAAATTGGAGGACGATATATCTATTGCAAATGGATTTGCCGATTACTTTGAATCGACATTTGATAGCCAAGAACACATAGACTTTAATGCTAACCGCAAATATGATCTCCACATTGCAGAACTATCGTTTAATATTAAAGAAATTTATGAATGTATCGAAAACATTAAAATTAATTGTGGACCAGGAGAAGATGGTATACATCCGTTGTTTATAAAATCATGTAAATTTTTGATGTCCAGAATTTTGTGGTTAATTTTTAACAAGTCCTTACAGGATGGTATATTTCCTACTAAATGGAAAAACAGCCTTATTACACCCATACATAAGGGTGGGGACAAATTATTGGTTACGAACTACAGGCCAATCAGTATTCAAAATGTTATGCCTAAAATCTTTGAAAACTTAATAGCTAGAAAGCTATCTGCGCTTTGTAATGGCATTACAATTAACCAACAACACGGATTTATGCCTGGCCGCTCTGTGTCAACTAATCTGGTATTGTTCCACAATTATTTATCAAAATCTATTGAAAATGGCTACCAAGTGGATGTGATCTTTACTGACTTTCGGAAAGCATTTGACACTGTCAACCATAATATCCTTCTTGGTAAACTGCGTGCTATGGGCATTACTGGTAATCTTATGGATTGGATAACTAGCTTTCTTTCAGATCGTCTGCAAATAGTAAGGTTCAACTCAGCGTTTTCCAAACCGATTAAGGTACGATCAGGTGTACCACAGGGATCCCACCTTGGACCCCTACTATTCAATCTGTTTATCAATGACATCTCAGATACTCTTCTTAATTGTAAATTCCTGTTATATGCAGATGATCTGAAAATTTATCGCAAGGTCGACGTCCTGGCTGATGCGATACTAGTTCAGCAAGATCTAAAGAGACTAGAAAGGTGGTCGGTGTCAAATAGACTATTTTTTAATATATCCAAATGTCATGTGGTGAGGTTCGGACACAGAAAGAAGCCTATTCTACATGATTACACATTAAATGGTGAAATCCTAACTACCAAAGAGAACATAAGGGACCTGGGGGTACATGTGGCTTCTAATCTATCGTTCAACGAACACTTTCGCTTTATTACTACTAAAGCATTTAAATCTTTGGGACTCATACATCGAGTATCAAAGTTATTCGTGAACGTAAACACGCTTAAAATATTATATTGTCAGTTGGTGCGCCCTCATTTGGAATATGCTTCGGTTGTCTGGTCCCCCTACTATAAAAATCACTGTGATGAAATCGAGCGTGTGCAAAATAGATTTCTTGCCATTATTTCATATCGCATGGGCAGGGTCGTGTATAGGACAACTTATAATTATAGTCTTACAGCATCACACCTGAATTTGATGTCTCTACAAAAAAGGCGAATAATGTCTGATGTGTTATTTGTATTTAAGGTCCTGCGTAACTTTATCTCATGTTCTGATATTCTAAAGCTCATCAAAATTAATGTACCACCGAGATCAGCTCGCCGTCACGTGGATTTATTATACCAAGAAAAGCACTCCACGAACTATGGGATGTTTAGCTGTATAAATCGGATGGTTATTAATTTTAACACGTTAAAAGATGAGGTTGACATCTTCAATGACTCTATACCCGAATTTAAAAATTCCTTAGTGCGTGCTCTTCAATAATTACCCCATTAATATGTAACTAGTATTTTGTAGTTTTTAATTTTTATGTATATTAAGTATTATATTCTTAAATGTTATAGAATCACATGTTCATGTATGAATAACTTGTTCGCTCTGTACCTATGTAGATAGATTGTATCATATGAAAGTTCTAAAGGGCCTGTCCCGTTAATAAAGTAATAATAATAATAATAATAATAATAATTCGGACAACTCCCATAAACACAATAGAAGAGCTAAAAAGGCGTCTCCAAGAAGAATGGCTACGTATTGGGCAAGATTATTTAAAAAAAATAATTTGTAACATGCCAACACGATTACGGCACGTCTCAAAACAGATGGGATATCCAACAAAATACTAATTAATAAAAACAAGATTTATATATCGTGATATAAACTTAATTTTGATAGTGTCCGAATATTTCCGTGACATGAAAATGAGCGTACTTTTTGTTTTTCTTTTATTATTTATGTAATCACGTATTGTAAATAAGTATTTTTTATGTTTTTATAAACTACACGCTGCATAGTAACGTATGTGAAACCTCTTTTTGTTCTCATTGTTTACATTTCTGAAGTACGGACTATAATAGTCAAAGCTATAGTGGTGTCCGAATATTTTCGTGACCGACTGTAGATATGACATATTCTAACATATACCTTATAAGACGTTTTCCCTAATGAATCTAAAAGAGATACTCCGTATATGTACATTCGTAATTCGAACTACTAAATTAGTTAATTACTTTCGTTTTAAGCCCAATCTTAAAGGTAAAGCGCTTGAAAAAAATCCTGTCATGGATGTATAAATAAGAGAAATAACGTAAAAAATGTATCCTCATCATTGAACATTTTATCAGTCTCTCAGGCTATCATTTTGTTATATACACATTTTTTTGCTACTTACTATTAGCGTTTACACATCAGCATGTTAAATAGCCAATATTTGTATTAAGCCAACTACAAGAAACTATAAATGTGAAAACTAGTGTAAAGTTCTTATACTGAATCTTTGCACGGAAATTGCTTTTTACTTGTGCTTCTATGTCTTACGTCTTTGTCTGTAATGAATAAATTACAGCTAACGGTAATTTGCAGTTCTATGTCCAACTAGACTGGGCACAGATTTCTGGTGTAATTAATGTTTGACCTATTAAATTTCGTCTTTGTATTTTAAGAGTGATTTTATATCTTCACGTAAATACTTTCCAACGCCATTAGTTATTCCTGTTATTAAATAAAAATGAACAATCAAAAGTAAAATATTTTTTGCAAGTTTATTTGCTTAGCTTACGAAAAATTTTAATAATAGCCGGGATTGCAAAGAGTTCAGTTTGTTCTAATAGTCTGAATTTTTAATAATAAATGGACTGTAGTTATTTATGGAAATTCGTGAACATTACGAAGAAAATTAAACGCAAAAAGGAATTTGTTTCACGCGCTAATAGTTATAATGAATGCCACACTGTAGGTGCTTTATAACTTTGATTTATTCATATAAATTCGAGTGTCTCTAAAGCATGCAAATTCGCAATGTAGTAACGAGCATATAATTTGTACAAGATTGCTTACGAACATACAGAGAATCGTACTTTGTAGTAAAAGATAAGATACAAGTAAAGACCTGTCAGTACTTTTCCCATTTTTCTTTGAACACAAGCTCACGAGACAGTGACTCCAGGGCGAACAATTTGCGAAGAGGAATTCAAAGGAAATAGTTAAAGCAGCGGCGGGAAGCGTTAATGGAATTTCGTTGTAACAGGCACCTTTTTGGTTGTTGTTACGTGAAAATTAAATCTAGAAATATTAGTTCAAGTGGTTTCCGCGGAAACTGTGCTACGAATGAACCGTTCTGATTTTCGCATACTGCGTTTGCATACTCGCATTGTATAGCCGATTTGCATTTTCTGATTTTCAAAAATTCTTCAACCTCTACGATGCTGTACTGTTATAAAGTACGCAATGAAAGTGCATTATGGGCGTTAATTGTCGCCGAGGGTCCGTATGTATATCATCTACGACTGTGCAATTTCTTCAGCACCGCTCGAGTCTAATGAAGCACGTGACGTAAAAAAACGTCCCAGTTGGACAGTTTTGTCCCTCTTAATTTATCTCCAGTTGAGCTGTGCTGAAGAAGACTGTCGAGCGCAAATTTTCCACAAAGCAATGTAATTACCATTAACATCATTTAGTTTTTATCATAATCACTGAGCCTTTTGTGCTAATATTAGTCGTTTCTGAACCTCTTGCATATTAACTTAAAATATATCTTTTTCTACATGACATTCGTATCAGCTGATAATCCGATTTCCTGAATGTAACAGATGTTTTAACGGTAACATTCTTTAATTGCAATCAGTGAGGTATTGTTAGAGATTATGAAAATATGAGATCCGGAGTCGAGAGCTTATGGGGTGAAGCTAGTGAATGAGTAATTTCATTAAAAATTTAAACGATTCAAATGTACTCGATAATCTTTCCACATTGTATATTTATGGAAAAACAGTCACGTTTGAAAAAATGAATCTTTCAGAAAAAAAGAGAGCTGTTTTTGTAAATATATGTACATATATATATTTATATTTAAATTTATCTGGCAAATTTATGCAACGAGAAAGTAATATTTTTAATACAAATCAAACTTTTTTTCTGTAAAGCAACTAATAACGACATACATTAACGCTAATATATTCAAGCAGACAAAATGACTGGTTTTTAATTTTTTATAAAGTGCTCCCAAATGTGGGAGCTATGTAGTAGTTATTTCGTTATATTTGCAAAAACAAATATTACTGAACTGACAATCTTTTTCATCTCTTGATACCTCTTTTTCCAAAATTCTTATTTAACATAGGTAAATATGATAAATTTAACGATGGTAGTTACAGTGTTAATGTACATTATTCTACAGTGTCATGCGGACTGGGAAGAACGGATTAATTGTTCTCCATTAGGTAGGTTGTGAAGATAATTAGAGAAGGCTTTCTTCTTCGGTCAATCATCAATTCTTGTATAGTGATAATATCAAAACAACATCTATTTTAGCTTTTCAAGTTTCGTCTCGAAACCGTGTGTGTTTCTTCTTTTCATTCGCTTCAATTGCATTGCTTGGCTATAAATATAATATTTGAAGCTATTGTAAACTAATTGAAAATCATCTCTTAAGTTAACATGGAGCTTGAAGTATATTTTTGAGATTTAACTTCCACATAATGTTTGCATATATCAATACATTATTGCGACAGTAAAGTAGAGATTTCACAATTTTTATAAATTCATATAATTTAAAGGCTTGTTAAAAATAATGCAACTGCTTTCAACAAGTCTTTTAATTATTAGTTTTGTGAATTTCGATGTAATATTAAATACTTGGCTTAATGTGATTCAGTGATATTTATTATGGAATGAAGTGTCCATTGAAGCTCGATTGTGTTTGAAATAACAAGCGATATTATTAACAAGTTTTTCTCTATATTGTTTTATAATTTAATAAAAAATCCTACAAACAAATTTTTATTATATAATTAATTAATTAAAAAGTTGACAATTTTAATACAGCACAGCAACATACGGAATCACATCATGTCTATATGTATGTCGATTGTAAAGAGTAGTTAATAAAGTTATGTGAAATTCCATATGGATCTCACATGGAAAATTGTGGAAACGTGTACAACAGAACGTTTATTAAATTAACTAACGTTTCAGGAATGATGACATAGATAAGTTGAAAATGCTTTTACATTAACACATAATATCATCAATGAACATTTCTCTCCTGATATGTGTTATAATATGTATTAGAATATTCATTGAATAAATAAAAATTGACTGATATAATTATATTTATCTTTAATGCTGAAAAGTCAAATCACTCTATGAAGTCACTATAAAGTTCAAGTGCTTCAATTGATAGGGATAATTCGATACACGTGAGCAATTTATTTTGAAAGAGACACGAGTCTCTTTCCCGTAATACAAACTGGCGATTTTTCCAAGATTACGTGAAATTATCTATGCTAACAAAAATATCAGTACTTATTCGAGATAAAAAGAGCAAGTATGTAAATCTTCGGGAAAATTGACATTAAAATTTTTGAACATGTCACAATGCAAGCCACAAATCTCTCGATTTAAAGGGAAAATGACTAATACCAAATCCAAAATATATGGCTCATGTATAGCTGGGCGAAGAAAAGAAGGCTAACGGAAGGAATTCGAATAGAATGACGGTCTGGTTCGGACATTCAAAACGGACCGGATAACGAAAAGATTGAATGAATCGCACCGGAACCAAATGCAAGAAAATTCGCACGAGGATCTTCTCTTGTCCCTATATTATCCCGATAGCCTTCTTTCTAAAACCTCACTGCATGTAGGACTGAATAGAACAGAAGTTAGGGAATTAAACGTTAAGGTTCCACAACTATGTTAAGTAATATGTTGCCTAATAGAAGAAGAAAGTAAAGGGACACAAGTTGTCACTCTGATTTGTTCAACGCATGTTCACTTTTCATTGTACCGGTATCTTCTTGTTAATTCTCGTCCTCCTCGACACGCACTTCATTTATTTTCTTCAATCTTTCTGTTATACTTTGAATCTCTCATTAATTCACTCATTCACTTACTCGGTTCCGATCCATGCTCCGATCTATCAGACTAAATATTATATACTATATAATTGTTGAATATAATACGGTTTATATTCGTAGGGTTGGTGAAATGAAGAACACACGCTTCCGTAATTACTTGTATATCGTTAAATATTAATTTATTCCTCTCGCAACTCTACTTTGTCGACTCTGATTGTGAGACCTATCTGTTGTAACCGGGAAGCCACGTTCTCGAGGAAATTCAAAGACAAAAGGCGATCGCGCCCGATGCACGGTTGCCGGATGTCACCGTTGCCGCCGTATCGAAATGGTATCGATAGTCGATATCACTAGTGATCGATAATCGCCCAATGGAAGTATTTTTTACGGAACAATAATAGTATTTGATTCATTATAATAATAGATTAAATTCTAATAATATTCAACCGCCACAGTCTTGCATTACTGTAAATATAGTAAAATATTTACCTAAGAATTAAAGGGAATGTTAAAAACTTTGAAAGGGGGAACTGTATTTTTCGGTGGATGCAGATGCTCGTATTCTTTTCATAGAGTTTTAGAAGAGGTTTAAGACTCGTCTGCTTCAATAGGCACTAGTGAGTAAAGGTAATTTATTGAAAACACATTTCTTTGTATACTAGGCTGAAGGGGTACAAAACTCTAACATCTTTGGGATATTTATTGCCTCTTCAACCCTCACTAGTACATGGCGCACCTTCAACCTCAACGAGAATTTCTAGACCACCCTGGTGTAATTTATGGCACAATGAAAATTCTCAATGTCAAAGTCTTTCTTCCCACGAATCTCCGGGGACCTCTCCTAATGCGTGTAGGAGAGGGAAATTTCAACAATTTCCAACTCCGCTAGAGGTGGGGAAGAGAGACGGTCCGTCACCTTGGAAGGGCCGCCTCTATTGATTTGAAGGCCCAATCAGGGAATTTTGTATCTCCTCCCACGACGACTTTGTGAGATTTTTGGCTTGTGTGGAGGATAAACAATGGCATGCCAATGCCAAAAAATCGGTCAATTTCAAGGATTCATCAAGTTCAAATCAGAGTTCGACACAAAAACTCTGTAAGTCTATTTCAACGACTCAAACAGTAAAATTCGACACAAGAACCATTCAAATTCTGTCAAGTTCAGAGGAGAGTTCGACACAAGAAGTCTCCGAATCCAGTTAGATTAATTCAGTAATTAATTCAGTATAAAATGCAATAATCCATAGTAACAGTTCCAAGTTTGAAAAATGAAACAATCTAGACGTCGAACCTATACCACAAGTTCCGCAAATTTATTATTATAAGTCACTGTTAAGTTTAGTTATCATAAACATTTAAATAAACATTATATACGTGCATGATCAGAGGAGTTCATGACCAGTAATCTGTCATCATTCATCAAAACAAAATTTATACAGTCCACTCTTATCGAAGATCGTCAAACTCCTCACCAGGGAACAAATTTTACACAACGTCTATTCAACTTATTTGAGTGTATAAGTAGATATAGATTACACTGTCCAACAAATTTGAAACTTTTTTCGGTTTTCCGATAGCCACTATGTAATTGTTATAGAGTTTGTCGTCTTGAACATGAATCCGGCAACGAAATTTCTCTATCACCCTCTGTTTTCGAAAAACATCACTTGTAAAAACGGTCGTTTTCGGTAAAGAACCTGGCATTCCGTGAAAACTAAGAAACATAGGTTGTCGTTCTTTGTATCAAAAAATAGAGGAGTGTTTCCCGAGTATGTAGGTATGAGCGATTATAATATTCCGTATTCGTTAATAGCAGTAAATCACTGTCAAAATTTAAAAAATGAGCGGATGCAGAAATTAAACGTTACATAATCACCATTAAATGTTAGAAAACAATAAATTCCAAAGACACGTATTCACTAATTTTGTCTATACTTTACACACATATCAATTTACACGAGAAAAGAATAATATTTAGTACGAAAAACTAACGAAAGGTTAACAAAAATTTCGAAATTTTAGTATATTGTTTAAACAAATAATTTTTTGCAATCATTATATATATATATATATATATATATATATATATATATATATATATCGATGGATTCGGAATTTCGAGACGCACAATTTGAAAAAAATTTTTGCTTACACCCTTTAATTACGGAGATATTTCGAAAAAAACATTTTCGACCCCACAGTTTGAGGGCTACTATCACCCCTTCAATATGGACGACAGCAGATATAAAAAAACACATGTCAAATATTTCTTCGACAACTATCGACCACATAATTTTCATAAAAATCGGCGTGTACGGGTTCGGTATGTTCCCTCTTAAGCCCAAGAGATGATTTGTGATGGGCCTTTTATAGGACGAAATAGTAGTGGGATACGATTTATTTCCAGGAACTTTCCTGAGGGGTGGTCTAGAAAAGATGCCAGTAACTATGTGTTCCGTCGCTTGTTCGCGTTCCCATTTCGTAGTCTAACTATTCTAAGCAAGTAGAGCGACTTCGGTCTGAGCGAGGGGTCCGGTTGTATGTACACATAGTATCTATGTACATTATTATACATACATACATAGACCCAGGGTCCCTAGCGCGAGGTAGTCTAATTTTTTAGACTCAGGGACGTATGTAACACATGTATTTTATCTGGCTCTTTGTGTATTAAGATGGGGAAAACAACTCCCTTCATAACGAAATCCATCTATGTCATTTTTCGGAGGCTACGAAGATGTCAATGATTTGCGTTCGCTGTCAGGTTCGCTCAAGGGCTCTGGGGAAAAGAACATAAATACTTGCACCTTCCTTGCTAATTCGGTGACCCAGCCTTCCATTTTCTAATTTTGTGTAACTGTAATAAGGATATTTCAGAAACCTGGAAGTTTGATTTATTCAGTTAAAATTCAATCGCCAAGATATTAAGTTGGTAAGAAATTAATGTCGGTTTTCAAGCTTTATCTTTAAATACGCAGGCTTCGATTGGGAATAAGTTTTTTTAATCAAAATAAGTACCATTACAATCTACACATTTTTCCCAACGAGAGACAAGTTTTCGAATTCCAGCATTATAAAATTCTGATATTGTGGAATTGATAAATTCTTTGAGCCCATTTTCTGCAGCCTCTTGGTTCTTGAAGATTTTCCCCCATAAATAGTAGTCTAGGTGCTCAAAAATATATCAATCGGTTGGTGACAGGTCCAGTGAATATCCTAGATGAGGCAAAGTTTCATAGCCCAATCGATTCAACTTTCATAGCGTTGATCATGCGACGCGTCGCAACATCGCGACTTGCGGGCGAGCATTATCATGGAGAAGATTTGGGCCCCGCCGATTCACCAATGCCGGATTTAATCGTTGCAATTTCTGGTGCATTTGATGAATTTCTTGTCAATACTTCTCTGCTGTGATAATTTCTCCCAGCTTTAAGAAATTATAATGTATAATTCCCACAACCGACCACCAAACCGTCACCATGATCTTCTTTTAATGCAGTTTCGGCTTGGGAAAGTTTTTTTGCCGTTCATTATGATCCAACGACTGGGCAGATCGCCGACAATTATCGTATAGCATCCACTTCGCGTTGCATGTTACGATACGATGCAGAAATGATTCATTTTTATTGTGTGGAAGCAACGCAGAGCAAATTTCATAACGATGATTGGTTTGATCTTTCGTTAATTCGTGCTGCACTCATTTATCGAGTTTCTTCGACTTTCCCAGCTGTATTAGGTGGTCAATAACAGTTGAATGACTTACACCTATCCCCTGTGCAAGCTGTTGAACTGCCGAATGTGGATTAGCTTCGACCAAAGCCTTCAAATGATCGTTCTCAACGACCGAAGGGCGTCCACAACCATCTTCATATTTAAGACTCTCATCCCCATTACGAAACTTTTGGAACCAACGTTGCACTGATCGTTCATTCACAGTATTTTCCCCGAATGCAGCTTGATATTACGGGTTGCTTTTGCAGCTTTACGACCTAGTTTATACTCGTATAAAAATATTTCGCGAATTTGCTTCCTGTCCATCTTAAACGCAGTAACGGGAATAATAAAAATAAAAACATACCTATCACCGTGTAGAGTAACATCTGCACTATAAAACTATATAACAAAATAAACAATTGAAGTAAATGAATATCTCAAGATCAAGCGCCAAAGTTTGAAAGCACGAAAACCGACATTAATTTCTTACCAACCTAATACAATTAAAGTAAGAACGGTTCCTTTCTGACCCATGGTTCTTCCCACTTTACCTATGTAACAAGATAAATGCGATGAGCCAATAAATAATTTTGCGGCGGGAGTTTTCACAGATCTCTATCGATAGAAGGGTGTATAGCTACCTCTGAAAGCCACCACAGCTACTTCTGAAACAGCCTGTATTCATCACAAAAGATCTAATTGCACGCGATAAATCAGTCCGGCAAAAAGGGCCTTTCGTCCGTATCTCTTATTTCCACTATATCGTTCCCGGAACCTTAAAGTTTGGCCAATACCAACCAAACATGAAAAACACAAAAGCACGTAGAAGAATTATTTTAGTAACAAAGAGAGACAGAGAAAAAGTTTTTGACGTTTGATATGATATCTAACTTGAAATAATTTATTTGGTACCTAATTATAATTTTAATGATATCTAATTTGAAATAATTTATTTTTAAGTTAATATTGTATATGTGTGCAAGCTGTTTTTTTTTACCTGGGATTCCGCAATTATGTTTTACAGCGGAGCCGAAAATTTATTGTTTCGTCACTGGTCTAGCTGTTGCAAGAAAATCGCAAATGCTTACAAAAGGTGCCGGCTGCACATAGGAAATCAGTACAATTAGATTTCGTTTTGCCAAAATCTATGTTAAAAGCGTTATAACTGACAATTTCGTAAGTAACGTTGTCTATTTTATGCCGATGCAGAAACAGAATGGTAATAAACAATTATTGCAAGGAATGCTAACTAAGCAATTCGCCTTGGGTCGGTAGCGGAAGCGGAAGCGGAAAAGCATTTATCTTTTGTATTCAGCCTTTTTCTGTACACTAAAGTAATCGTAACATAATCATAACAATTTTTACCAAAAGCAACAAAATGAATATAAAAGCACATGTAAAGAAGGAATAAAATTCTGGTTAACTTTTAAAGTAAAATGACAAATAATGTCAAATAATAGGAAGTAATCAATTTACTCGATTTGATGTGCAACCTTTCGTTGCAGTTTTATTCGAGGAAGAATAAGTCGGTCTCGCAGAAGATTATCAATAATTGACCAATCCAAGCTGAATTGATTAGTAAAACCCCGTAATGACCGATCAGCCTTTCGAACTATCGTGGTGAAAAATGTGGCAAACTGTTCTCTCCGTCGGTGTGTCGAGGCTTTTTTCGAAAGACTTTTCAATGACTGAAATGGGGCGCAAGAATGACATTTTCAATTATCCCCTGACCTACTGTCTTGCCATTTCGCTCGCAAAATGTCATCTGCGACCCCGACGCGACTAGTCGCACCGTACCGCACTCTGCATCGGCGAACAACTTTCGAGAATGTCACACATTCGTCTCAATTCTCGGATGCGCTAATATTGCCAACAATGGCTCACCGCGTTTTTCAGATTCGTTACATATCGAGATAAGCCTTCTCTTACGGAAGCATTGCGGCACGTTTGCTGACTGTTTTCCAAATGGAATATTATTTGAATCACAGCTATTAATGAGTGTAGCACGGTTGGAAGTGAGTCGATGTATTTATTTACCAGTCAGCTGGAAATTGGAATGAATTTAAAATTCATTTTTTAATTTTCGCTCATTTTAACACATTCCTTGCCAAGCCGTTTTTGCCCAACTTGTCGTACAGGCCATTTGATGTTTTGATTAAAGATTGGTTTATTATCACACAATATTTCATTACATCATCAGTCGATAAAGTATTTAGCTTGGTTGGAGTGGTTATCACATCGTGTACCATTTTTGGTACACGTGGCGCTGCGATCAATTCGACAATAAAAGTCAACCAGTTCTCAAAACTTTCGGTTAGTAAAAATGGCAGTTTGTAATAACGCTTTAAGTAAAACTTTTAAACGGTATAAATAAATAGCATTTGAGCTCCCAAATGCATCAGTTATAAACTCTTGGATATTATGTAATAATCAATAACATAAATCTGTGTCAATAATAGAATACAGAAAACGATTAGTTAATTGTTTATGTTACTGTGAGGATGAAAATAACAATTTATCTCCTAAAATTGCAACAAACTCTAAAAAACAACATTTTTATGCATCCCTTGCTTTAAAAAAGTCAACCATTATATGTAATTAATAATTATTGCATATCTAACAATTAAACAAATGTATGTGTTTTGTTCTAGATTGTATTTCATATCATACCTCATTCTTTTAGTGAAAATATAGTTTACATAATTAAATTTGTGATAAAACATATATTCTCAGCGCATTACATAAATATGTCTGCGTGTACCATTTATGGCACATAAATTTAAGTTTAACGTGTACCAGAAATGGTACCAATGGTACGGAACGTGTTAATAAGAATAACACGTGTATGTTGCAGACTTTGCACTGCAATTTTATCTTTTCGTTGCATACATTCGTCGCTTTGAAAGTCAAAGTCAATTCCGCAAGTGAGATGTTTCGACAAAAATATTTTTATAAGCTACTGTAATAAAAATAAAATACAATGTAGAGTTCTCATTTGAATATTACAAATGGAGTTGCAAAAATATGTATGTGGGACTTGGGTACGATTCGATAGAATTATATTAACACGTTAACGAAAAAGTTTATTAAGAATAATTGAATAACAAAACGCTTTTACTCTCCACAATTAATCTCGTACAATTTCCACAATATAACACAATTTTCTCATAATTCTCACTCTTCTCCTCACCTTCCTCGCTCTACGTACTCTTTATTATTGTTGCCTGTACTACACTCGTTTTTTAAAAAAAATCGGTGATCGTGTGTTCCTGCGATCCGCTTGGTTTTTTCTAACGCGCGCGGCCCTACATGTACAGTGCGGCTCGGCCAACTTGGCACCTCGGCGGCGGAGCTTCTTGCTTTCAACCGCCTATTCGCACCATTTTGTTTCTTGGAATCCACTTGCTCAGCCTCTTAAAGGAAGCACCCGACAAAGTCGTAGCATTCAAATATTCTTACTAGTTTGTCTGGAGGAGCGAGACATCGTATTACATTGTTGTCTCGTCGCGCGCTCCGTTTCATCAAGGAGAATCTCCCCATGTGGTGGGGGTAATTCTGCCGGAGTTTATTCTGTTTTGACTATAGAGATGTTAGAAATCTGGTGCCTACGCCGATGTCGTCACTATCGCCACCCAAATCGTGTTGTCTCCCTTGCTTCGATCTGCAGCGTTCTCTCTCTTCGTCTTTTAGTTCGATTTGTATTTGTAGCTCTTTTAACGAATCGCGAGGTAGAACGTCAAGTGCCTTCGTGTACGTGTGACAAGAGGCATGACGCTTGACGACTGGCGAATCACACTCTGCCGAAACAGGCTTACCTCCTAGGTGCCAGGTCCGACGAGCCGCAATGTATGTACAAGCATATAGCTTCATTAATTGCGGTTCTTATACTATCACTAATGGTAATTTTATGTTTATATTCATGTAATCAGCATGGCACTCTGTACACGTAAAACTTTATAACACTGGAATAACATTCACTAAAGATTTATCATTCAAAGGACCAACCGATATATTTCACTCAGAGAATTTCATTTTTGCTAAACCATCTTCAACAAGATTCATCGTTGTAGAGTGTCGTGGCAAGATAATAAACTTTAGCTTGTTTGAGCAAAGAAGAATAAATCACTTCCCGATTTTAATGGACGCTTGTATTGTCAAAAAGTAGCCATACTTCCTTGTAATTAATTTCATTCAATTTTTGCGGTATTTTCAGAAGAAATCGATAAAAGTGAAATTACAAAATGAATTTGCCAATCATCAATAAAGCAAATTATACATCTGTGGAACTATGAGTTTGATTTGCAAAACAATGAATATGTTCTACAGTCCAGTGGTTTAGAGTGTACATGTGTACCGTGCGGCTCGTCAGACGTGTCACCTAGGAGGTAAGCCTGTTTCGGCAGAGTCTGATTCGCCAGGCGTCAAGCGTCATGCCTCTTGTCACACGTACACGAAGGCACTTGACGTTCTACCTCGCGATTCGTTAAAAGAGCTACACATACAAATCGAACTAAAAAACGAAGAGAGAGAACGCTGCAGATCGAAGCAAGGGAGACAACGCGATTTGGGTGGCGACAGTGAGGACAACGGCGTAGGCACCAGATTTCTAACATCTCTATAGTGAAAACAGAATAAAGTCCGGCAGAATTACCGCCACCACATGGGGAGATTCTCCTTGATGAAACGAACCGCGCGACGAGACAACAATGTAATACAATGTCTCGCTGCTCCAGACAAACTAATAAGAATATTTGAATGCTACAACTTTGTCGGGTGCTTCCTTTAAGAGGCTGAGCGAGTGGACTCCAAGAAACAAAATGGTACGAATAGGCGGTTGAAAACGAGAAGCTTCGCCGCCCAGGTGACAAGCTTGACGAGCCGCACGGTACATGTGTACATCTCCGAGTTAACTCTCGAGCTGGCGCAACGGTGTTAATTAGCCCGATATTGCAAAAATGAAATTGCGTATATGACTTCGGAGGAGACATTAAGATAGTTCTTTGAAGTCGATTAATGACCTGAAATGAAATTACTAATTAACAAACTTAGTAGCAAATTGCAACTGAAACATCGCGTGAGAAGAATCATTATTTTTTAAATTTTATTTCCTTATCGCCGTTAAATATAAAACTTGTCCTTCTTATACCTAATGAGATCACGTCAAACTTGAAACGTATAATGTCATTTTTCATTTAACCGTAAAATGCAATTCAACGAACGATAACTGAAAAGATATTCAAACTTTCATTGTCAACGTAACTATTTCAATTTTCTTAAGATATTCCATTAAGAAGTTTCATTTCTAAGAAATCTGCAAGTAGTATTAATTGGTATAATTGCACTCGGCGTCTTTAAATGCCCAACTTCTGAAATTCTATTACTTCTTAATTCGTCCACGCGTTGCAAGTTTATATCCTGTCCACAGGACTATGGTGACTGACTTAATTTCTCGATGGTCATGTTATTCGCCTTTGATTGAATGCGATCCATAAGTTTCTTCATATTTTATCGACAAAAATTGCTTATGACGCGTCGCGACGGGTTAATTGCACAATGCGATAAGCATTATTTCATAATGTCGATATTTCGACAGGCGACCATTTGTTTAAATTTATGACCTGAATAAATAAATTATTTAACCTCTAATTTCTCTATATACATGCACTACAACTAGGAAGAACCACACGTTAAATATATTGGACCAAAGTGGTATCGATGATTATACCAAAGTTTTCAGCAATGTAAAAGATACAAATAATAGTAATAGGATAAACCTTTGGGTCGATACTCAGCTTTAATTCGATTTCTAACTTTGCAAGTAACGTAATAAAATGAGAATGCGTCGAGATTCGTTCCGATGGTTCAATACTAATACCGCTAGTGTCTGCAGCGCACATGTTAAACAATGGTGACACAAGCTTGCCATTGTTTGATGGAGACACAGTTCGAAACGATAGATACAAAGGAGTTTTCGTGTTCTGAATGGAATGAACGATGAACTTCGTCTACTTTTATCGTGCTTAAACAAGTCATCGTTTCCGCTTCATAATCAATAGCCGTCTCTTTTTACACGCTACAATCAGATCATTCGACATCATTAATTATTCATTTTTTTTTTATGGTATCAATAACCGTAAGTACTGACTGATGATGTACTGATGATGTTATAAAATCTTGTGAAAATGGAAAATCGAAATTAAATTATTAGAAAATGTAATGAAGTGTAAAGCTATGTCCAGTATTGCTGGACATAGAACAGCAAAGGGTTCAATTAGCAACTCTAAAGGTATCACATGATATCAAATTATAATTATTCCATGCAGTTATTCAATTATCTTGATTATACCTATTCTAAAGTACAGGGCAGCCTCCTATAACACGGTAGATAGGTTCCTAGAAAATGCTATGTTGTGGGGAGATTCACGCAGTAAATAAGAAATGATCACTAACTTTTACGCATGACGAGTATACTCGTCAATACACAAAATTCTACCGTTTCCCCATGACGAGCATGGTCGTCAATCACAGCTACATAGCTGGTTAAGCAGCACTTTTTTTAGACTTCCTCGCACAACTATATTAACGCTTACTTTATATTTACAAATCACAGTCTGTATACTGTAGTCTCCTCGGTGTTATTTAAATTAAACATCAGTGCAAAAGGTGAGCTTAAAGCACAACCAGCAGGAAGCATAGAGCATTAAATACGCGATTACCAATTTCACTCCATTCTCGGTTCTTCCGGTCGTAGTAAACAGCACAAGTTACTATCATTTTATGCTGTATCGATCCCTTTCCAACAAGTCGCCGTTCAGCATAGTAAGAGTAAATTATCGTGCACCACAATCTCAAATGGAACCGTTAATCCTCCTTAGAATGAAATTCGGGAATGCATTCGTTTGAAAATGTCAGGAAAATTGCGATGCTTTATGCGAGAGCCTTTTGTAGCAACGTGCAGCTAATATACCCCTACGGTAAGGTTGTTATAAATTCCACTCGCGAATTGGCCATTAAGCTCGAAAATTGTTATCACTTAAACGCGTCGTACTTTCGAAGGTGCAGAAAGATCAAGGGTTCGGAGGATTGATACAAAAGAAGTAAGGCAAACCGATACGATATTTCTGAGAAATTTTATTGAAATATTTCTTTCTGATTGAAA
Organism: Cerceris rybyensis; assembly: GCA_910591515.1. Taxonomy (NCBI): domain Eukaryota; kingdom Metazoa; phylum Arthropoda; class Insecta; order Hymenoptera; family Crabronidae; genus Cerceris; species Cerceris rybyensis. Next base: position 24,437,107 of record OU342790.1, read on the forward strand.
TATAAGTAATTCAGGTGACCTGAAGGATATCTTAAAGTTTGTTAAAAATATCGCAGTGGTGTGTTAAATGTGTTTTGGGACGCTATTTAGAAATTATGTCAATATTGACACCTACGTCTTAAAATAAATTATTTTCCAACAGCTAGCAACATTACAATGAAGAAGAAGTGAAACAAAGAAATATGAGAACATGAAAAGTACATTAACACTTATCATTTCTAGTATCAGTACACACCGTTTGTAATATTGGATAATCGATGACTCGCTTTTTCGTTGTACGGCAAAATAGATTTTTATGTAGAAATAAAAAAATATGCACAAAAAAGCTAATAATATACGTTTTAAGGGTTCTAAAAATAAATGCACCCTTGTAGTAGAAATAATAATTTTTTCTCTTCAAAGCTTATAATGAGATGAAATAAAAAGTACATTTAAATGTATTATACATACGTATATATTTATATGTGGGCGATCCGCGCAACCTACACGCTTCGAGTGGCGTCCAAACCGTACGAGGGATGTTGTGTGTGGGGTTTGTGTGGTTTCAAGGGGCAAATACACTACATAATGTGCCCCATCAAGCCATACAGCCCCCGTGCACAGCAGCTTTCATATAGTGCGCTCTACAAAAGTTCGGGCCGTGCACGTTGCGTGGACCACGCTGTATTCCAATGTATAATTAGTTTTGATTTTAATTCTATAGAAAAACATTAAAAACTACTTTCATAATATTCTTTGAAGAGGTCTCCTAAACATAGAATTCAATTATGTCTATAGTCTGTGCAGCAATAATTAGAATTATCCGTACTATTTCTCCAATTTGATCACATTCCTAATAAGTTATTAGGAATGACTCTGGATGTTTATGCAAATTTCAACTTTAACAAATGCAGCTAAGACTGGAGAACGTACTTAGGGATTTGTTGCACTCGATAAATATTACAACGAATACCATAGTTTGGATATTTTAGATATATTTCTATATTTTCTTTTTGTATATTTTAGCCGTATTCGTTTTGTCATAAATGCATGAAAATCCGAAGTCTCCTAATAACTATTTGAAAACAGATGGACCCCAACCAATCCTACAAATAATTTGCATCGTGAACCATTTATTTCGAATGTATTGAATATTTGGTAAAACATTTATATAGTCATTTTGAGTATATGAAAATGTTTGCTGTCGATGAAATTATAAATAGTTCAAGTTGTCAACGACGATAACAATGACTGATCTGATTTTACGAGTTATTTTCATTTTAGGTTGATCTGTTTGTTACAATTAGTGTCACGAGGTATTTTTTGGTTTTATGGATCACAAGCTTTCTCAAAAGTTGCCATACACGATCAAAATGGAAAATTGAAATTAAATGTGTTTTAATTTGCAAAATATCCGTTACATTTTACAAAATATATTCTACGTTTTGACCGTCCACTTTTACCTGACCGAAGTTTTGCTTCCAATTTATGTCAGACATTAAAGTGCCTACAGTTTTGCAAGTAATGTCACTCCGAATGCGTTCCTTTATAGGAACCTCGTTTTTACTTGTTCCTTAACATTAGGATTTTTAAATGACTTCAGAAATAAAAGTTGAATGGAAAAAGGAAGAAAAACCTCGGAATTATAAAGAACATAAAAAATGAAAAATCTATGGCGTAATTAATTCTTCCTCAGTATGACGACTTTTTGAGGAAGTTGTATATCTATAAAGTCTATTTGTTGTTATAGTTTTAGTAAATAAAGTTAATCTTTATTTTACTCAGAACGTTTGATTAATATTTATATCAACGCATCAAGATGATCAATAATGTTGATTCCATTCTCTGAGAGTTATATATCGGTCAATTACGATTCCGAAGCAAATTACAAGTGCCATTCACAATAAATGGTTGTATCTCGAAAAAAAAGGTAAGAGTGGCAGGACACGCAAACGGTCTCCTTTTTCCTTGCACTGCTAATATCATTCTCTGTAGGAAGTAGCAACAACGGAATCATTTTTTATCCTGTTCTTCGTGTTCTCGTTCTCATCAATCCTATATTTTTTGAAAACATTTTGTTCTACTTGCGTGAAAGTAAGAAATGTTACAACTCCTCTCCAGTTTTCCGTTATTTTATTGTATCTTTTCTCTGGCGTATGAATTTTCAATAATTCCAAATTTCATACCTATCATGTAAACTACAATTAACAGTTTTACTGTAATTTTTATTCTTCTTTTCTATGATTTCTAGACAAATTCTTTGTTTGTGAATATTATCATAGATTTGCGAAAGTTGTCAGAACTTTTTCTATATAGTTTTACCTTCTAGATTCTTTTTGTATGTAAATCAGTTTTTAATACTTTACAATTTATACGTATTTCATTTATTTTAGAGTTTCATGAAGTATACATTGGTAAGTGGTAAATACGTACTATTTTATTAGAGGGTTTCTAACACAAAACAGAATGTATAGAATTGATAGGTAAATGACAGATATTAGGAATCAAAACTAAAGAAAATAAATATCTCGGAAAGCGTTGCCAGTAATAGTTGTGCCAGCATTATATTTTTTATAATTTATTCTCTCTCTCTCTCTCTCTCACACACACACACATACACATACAGACACGCGCGCGCACCCCCATACACACATTCATACCACTACACTATTTATCAGTGAAAGTAGAATATACAATTAAAATTTAATGTTGATCTTTATCAACACGTAATCTACTCTTTGACATTATATTTCATTTCCTGAATTACAAATTTAAATAGAACTTGCTACAGTTTGTAAGAACATATTGTATTTATGGGAATTATTGAAACTTATTGTAGTTCAGTTTTATTATATTGTGTCTTTTTGACTAGATGAATTAACAGAATTTCCATATTTAAGATATATACGTCCTTTGATAGTTAGAACTGACTGTTAAAAAGGTCATGTAACTATATTCTACCAGTATTACGATTTTTTAATAGTACCTAGAAATTCCATTTTTTCAATTTCAAGTCAACAGCGTATGCGATCTTCAAAAAGGGCGAATTTCAGATAAGCGGAAGAGAACTATTTTCTTATTTTTGGGCCCATTAACTGTCAGCTTTACGACAAATATGTATTCTCGATTCTATCCTGTGACACTAAGGTGTTTTATCGAAAAGTGCTAATAAAGCGTTAAATAGAAGTCCTATCCTGACATACTCTAATTGTAAGAGGAGAAATTCATGTGAACTATCAGACACTTATTCTTCCCGTAAGACAGATATCCGTTATATTAAGTAGTATCTATTTATAATTATATTTCTTCTTTTAGACATCTAATAGAATTAGTAATTATTTTTTCTGATTTAAGTTTGAAATGTTTGCACGATTTTGATAATATAATATTAAATCATATATTCATATGAAACGCATGTTAATGTATAATACAAAATGTAAATACATATTATAATACAAATGATATATACCTACAACTTATGGGAAGAGATCGACTCATTAATCAGTATCAATTTCCACGACAGTAATTAAACACGTAACATGTCAATTTCCACGGCATTGATTAAACAAGTTACATATTAATCTCGCATGTAGAGCAATAATTAAATCGAAACCTATTACATGAAAAAATTGTACACCTGACATGAGATGATCTCATCATGTAAGCTTTTATAATTGTTTAATAAATTTCAGATAATGTATCACAAGTATTTTGCAGTAGATATTGAAAATACAGTGCAAAGTATAATCATTATTAATAATTTATTTTATTAATTATTACATTAATATTGTAGGATTATTAATATATTTGTAGAATTCCATATTAATTTTAAGTAATTGACTTTATTTCATAACTTTTGTATACCAAATCGTAAACTATACTATAATTTTTATCTCGTTGGTTATTGTAATTTCGTCGATAGTTCAATGCCCAATTTAAAAATTTTTTTTTATAAAAACTGTCGTGTCCATTGAGAACACACATTTTATAAGATTTTAGGAGTAGCGGAAGTTCAAAAACATCCAATAAGAATTTTCAAGTGTTCGTAGGAATAATTATTTAAAGATGAAGCTTAGACTCGATGAATCAACGTCTCTTTGTATCATCGTGTTTTGCGTAATGGAATTTTCAAGATTAGTTATCTTAAAGTATGTGAAGCACTGTACTTACAATTAACGTGTTTGCAAGTATATCCACTAACATTTGTCAAAAGTAGTACGAGACTAATATCAGATGATCGAGAAAAAACTGATCTCTGACAAAGTATAAATCAGGGGTGGTGAACCCAAATCGTCTTGCGGGCCACTTTGGAAATGCATCATAACTCCGCGGGCAGCATATAAAATTATATATCCCTATAAATTAGATTCAGACTCACTATAGGCACTTTTTCAGAGTGAAAAATTGAAATATAATGAGTTATTATTATTGTGTTTGCTATTATTCTTACATATAAACATAAATTATATAATAATAATGATACTGATGATAATCTCGCGGTGCGGAAAAATGTTCAAGGCGGGCCGCGGGTTGGCCACCCCTGGTATAAATAAAAGGAAAGCGATTGAGAAGAGGATAGAAGAGTAGAAAAGTCTGGGGTATGATTATGAACGGTATCAGTAGAGAAGAGAGCAGTGTCAAGGAAAAAAAGGAATGACTAATAGTGTCAAATGTCTTATAAACAATTTATACATTTTATACTAAAATAGCACAGTACTGATATCCTTAAAAATGCTATTCACGGTGTACGATTAAATATGTAAGGCACATGAAATACCTTTGATAAAATATGATAAATATTAAATAAGTATAGTGAAAGCAGAATACGTAATATATTATATGACTGACATTTATATAATTATTTTCACCTTTTTCTATCTTTGGTACAACATCCAATTGTTGGAACAGAATTCAAATATTTTCATGACTGCAATGTTTTCCAGTTTATAATTTTTCTAAATGTATGAAGATTTCCAAATGACTTAAAACCTCTAAATCTGTTTTTCATAAAAATTTGTTTACTTTTTATATAGTATATGTAAATTTGATATATGACATTTTAATAATACAAGATATATCATTGTGTTGAACCTATTCGTTACCAAAATCTGTACAAAGCATCTGCCAGATGATAGAGTTTTAATTAAATATTTTTATCGCAAAAACATATTTTTCCCGTACATCCTGCCTGCACGTGAAAGCACTAATCGAGACAAATGTTTTAAACGACAGTAAAAATGACAAAATTTGTCTGCACGAGACATTTAACATTTTACAATACAATAGTACGAAAATTTAAAACATAAAGATATCAACGCACGAGTTTTAATGCAGAAATATCGATCAGAAGCCACTTAATTGTGACAAAAAAATGAAATTCAGTCAGATCCAATATGATTGACTTCCCAGTACTACGTACTTACACGATTTCATAAAAAGCATGAATCAAATCCGTTACAAAATTTTGCTTAAAACGTACATCCATTGAAGACAATATCACAGCAACCAATATTTTAAAATACAAAAAAGCATACTTAAAACTGCTTGTATTTTCTATCTATAATACCACAATCAATCAAAGTCCCAACATTGATGTTTCCCTTGCACAATCACTCGAACCCTTTTAATAATCCATTCAAAGATTTGATTTCAATCAATGAGAAATCAAATGGATATAAGCAAAAAGTGATTAAATTGGAAGCGATATTCTGCCCGTCATTGACGGATAGAATAAAAAGGGCGGGCTTTTATGGTCCACAGAAAGGTTCTCGTGCGGTCGGGAAAAATAGAGGGAAAACGTGTTCGTACTGTGGTAGTGCCGCGAATGCATCGCCATCGCCATCGATACCACCGTTGCTTACCCGACCTCTCTGGCTATTCACGCGATGCGAATCTAAACAACCGTGAAGTAATTTGGCCGAACCGAATCGTTTGACGTGATAAAGTCCAATTAATCCCTCGCAATTGCTGTGGTCACGGGACCAACACGATATCGTCGTAACTTCAAATCGGAGTGCGAATCGGAAAAAACGAAATGCAGATTCGACGCCAATCGGCCAAAAGAGAAAGAACACAGGAGCCGCGGGGTCAGAGGTAAAAGGGTGGTTGCTCTGCCACCAAACGGCGGTTCTCCAGCTACTTTCGCATACGATATAACATAGGTTACCTATACATGTATATATATATATATAAAATTTGTGTGCGTATATATAGCAACGACTCGGTAGCGATATCTATATTCCTATAGATGTGAAAATATACCCATGTTATATAGATATGCATCGAGGAAACGCTACCCCACTTTCCTTGACTACTTCCGAGCTTCATCTTCACCTTTCGATTCTCACGGTTCTCGGCTCCTAGATTACAAGGTACCGTTGCCACTGTTGCAACGGCTGCTGCCATCGTAATACACGTGAGAGAACCGACGAGGCCGAATGAAGTTCAAAGCGGAAATTTTACTGCATCCAGAACGAGGCGCGATGCGGGGAAACGACTTCAGCCAGATATTTCATACGTATGATATCGGCTCATCAGGGAAAGTGGAACTGCATTCGACGCAATTGACACTCCAGTTATGCTGCGTGTCGTTCAGTTGATGAGAAATCCCTATATTTTTGGATACCTGATTCCATCGTTAATATGGAGTCCAGAAATTGGCGGTAATACTAGACTCTACTTCTATTTGTGCGCGTGTATTTATTTTCAAACTCTGTTACGGCTGTTTAATACGGAAGTATATTTAGTTATTATAAGATTAATTTATAATAGCTTTTAAGGGTTAAGAGCAGAGGATGAACTAACGATGTTGGTAAGAGAAAATTTATATTCTTGAGACTTTTATACGGTTCATATTATGTAAGGTTTACTTATGTAGAACAGGATGCCACGGAAATATTCCTAAATATTCTTGTTCAGATGCTCGCGATCCTAGGCCGTTGTATGCAAGTGCATAACCAACGGTAAGTGGTCTATCACGCTCGCTCGGAAATTAATTTAAACTGTGCCATTATGAATGAGAAATGGGTCGTAATTATCGGTAAAGATAAATTGTTTGTTATGGATAACTTTTAATAAACTCGGGCTGTTCAAGTCAGCTTTATTCGTGACGAATTTAGAATATTACAGAAAAATAATGAATATGATTAGTGTATCTGATTCATAGTGTATGTGTAAGTTAGCTTGCGTGAATCTTGACGCATTGTGTTGTATGTGTGAGATTTGTGTATATTTGATTGTATGTGTATAATTGCAAATACATTTTTGTTTCAATTCCGTCCTCCAAAGAGTTCTTGGAGGGCCTTGTCGTAGTGAAAATTGCGACAAGTGTCAAAATTGTGATAGTGTTTCGACTCGTGACTTACGTCAATCAAATTTTGATTATGTTGCACTTGATGTACTTTGATTCTAATCCACTCAAAGTTGCAGATTGCAATTATTAGTATAACGAAACTGTGATTGTTATGACAGTAGCAATGTTACAACTGAGGAGCTTGAGAAAGGTCACACATCTTATACCGTTTTCAGATAAGATTACGGCACAAGTGGAATTTGTGCACGCATTTATTAACTTCCTGCCCTACAATTTCTTTTGTAATCGAACGCGCAATAACTCGAAATTAATTGCTAGAATGAAAATGTACTACAGATTTCCAATATATCGTATAACTTAACGCAATATTAATAGCATGAAACTAATTTCAACGTCTCCTGACTCACTGATATTTTCAATTTAACAGTCTCTGGAAAACTGAAACATTTCCTATTTCATTTACCGGGACACGAGTGCGACACGTCATTGTGGGCCAAGGGGTTAAATATCAGTATTTCCTGTGCTGAAACGTACTTAACACGCACTTCTAAGAAAAATGAAATGCTGGACCAAAATCGGTCAGAAGAAAGCAAGACAAGGTCTACTGGCGCGAAGAAACAAAATGGTAGCCGCTATGTCTCTACAGACGTCGTCGCTTCTTTTCATTCCCTTTCAAGGTATTTTGGGACGAACTCATATATAGGTGGTGAGGTACATCGACGTTTACGTCGAAGGGGGCTAGGGTAAAGAAGATTGGCAGCCTAGAGGATGTTCTATAAATGAAATCCCAGCAGCTTTACGCATGTTCCAAAGCGGAAGGTGAGAAGTTCCTGGAACCACTTGCGCCAAATAGGCCAGGCCTACATAAACAATGTTCAGTTTATTATTCTGCAATTACTATTGATAGCAAACTGAATATCGAACGAAATTAAAATTCAAGTCATGATTAAGCACAATGAACAGATGAAACAGATGAGATCTCCCACAAATAGCTGTTTTCATGTTCGCATCAGTCACGTCCTTACGATGTTAAGGTTGCATTAACAGATAGAAGGGGGATACAGCAACGTCTTCGTTAAAGGAAGTTGTTGAGGCATCAACAACCCTGGAGAAGTTTCTGAATCAAGTCTATTACGTCTCACTTTACTTACAACAGTTTGGAAACTCAGGAATGTGGCCTTTTTATATCCCCTCAGGCTTATTATGCGACATTTACTAGTGAGGGGCTATTGAGGCGTAATTGTAACGTGGACCGTGAGGTTGCGAGGGCAAGACTTCTAAATTCTTTATTTTAGTTTCGCAGCTGTGTAGACCCGTCCATCTTGCAACCCCTTTCGAATATCGAGGGATATCACGTGGCTACCAGATTTGCACTCAAGAATCCTTGCGCTGGACTTATGACACCTTTCATAAATCTAGCAGTTTTTGTCTACACCTGGGTCACCCTCGCGGCCCAAGGTACCCCTCTGCCTGGGTCTTCCGTGGGTTTTGGCAAAACCAATGCCAACTTTGCATTTTGGTAACCACCTACGAAGTTCAGGCAGAACCAATAACATTTCACCAGGGCCCAAGATTCTCCTCCCTATCAAGTCACCACTTCCTCCTCGTAGGGAGTTGCCGACAGAGGAAGGGGTGCTTGGAAAACTGATAAAGGGACCGAAAAACTAGCAAAAAGTCAGATTCTCTCCCGTAACAACAAATTCTTTTACACATGTGTAGCTCGCTCGTATTTTATATTTGTTATCTATTCGTTAATCCTTTGTTGTTATTTGTTTCCTTGTATATACTCGTTCCTCGCGTTACAATAAACAAACACCAAAAGCATTCGGGAGTGTCGTTTTTATTATTTCCGAGAGAAGAATAAAATTTGACTTCAACGACTTCATTGACACTGCGCCTAACCGGAATCAAGGCAAAAGGCACACCAGTCAACAGGGGCAGTCAATGAATATGCAAAATAAAATTTGAACAGGAGGTTAGGGATTTGCTACCGAATTAGGCAGAATTAATGCCGGAAAAAAAAAATACTTGCAATCTGCAACTTCGCCATCTCTCCTATAATCACCAATCAAATTTCAAATCCTCCCCGAATATCTTTCTTTCTACAATTTTCTTCTCACAATCATCAAAAAGCAAAATCTCAAAACATTTAAAAAGTTGAATTGATTTCAAGAAACACAAGACTCTATACAACTTAACAATTTTGAAAAACGTAGAAATCAATTAAATAATTAAAATCATTATCAACAGCATCTAAGCACAAAGAGTTGGTTTTAACTTGTTGGATGTCAATTTATCGGAAGAGTAGTGGCTGAGATAAATTAATATAAAACGCAACAAGGCTTCAATTTTTTCTAAAGTGTTTAAGAAATTGCGGTTTTGACAAAAACAAATTATTTAAACATAGTAAAATTTATCTATAGTCTAAAAATTGGAATAAATAATTCATTGTATAGTGAGAAGCTTAAGTTGGACGAATAACTCTGTAAATGTAACTAAGTATATGATCTTCGCAGTAAACATGAGACACTTCATCACAAGTCAATTTCGCGCACTTGACTCTAAAACATACTCAGTTTGTGCTCGAGAAAACATCATAACACTAAGCGTTCATTTGACGTAAATTTACATAAACGGAATGAAAATTTATACACTAACGAGGGAACATTGCGAGGTGTAAATCACCGATTTTGATGAAATTTTAGTATGATCTAGATCTCGTCAAAATATTTGACACGAATTTTTTTGTCGGCAACCGTCCACGTTAACGAGGTGAAAGCCACCCTCAAAGCTGAAAAAAATGTATTTTTTATCATATTGTTTAAACAAATGGGTCTTTAAAAAAAAATGTTCATATCATTGGATTTGCAGTCGAAATGCGTTAATTTTCACTCTGTACAAAATTTTCGTATCTCTAATAATTTCCAAGATATTCAATAAAATAGTTTTCTTTACCCCAAATTTGGGGGCGGTTTTTACCCCTTTAACGTGGACGATTGCCGATAAAACAAACTAGGTTATTAGGTATCAAATGTTTCCAGAAAAACCATATTACGAGTATACTATAGTTTCATAAGAATTGGTGATTTACAGTTGGGGATAGTCATACATGGAATCAATGTGACTATACAGCCGACAGATCTGAAAAATTGAACAATTTTTGGGGAGGTGTGCTTTATATATTAACAGTTTGCGAACATAAACTGCTTTAATTGATTATATAGTTGCGTTAGAATGCTTGTGGTGTAAGAAAATATTTGTTATACAAATCACAGTGAACACCATAATTGCAATAATTATTTCGAATTGTTAAGTAATCAATCATATTTTTTAAATTTATATAAAAATATGTGTATCTGACAATAAAATCTGACCTTTCAGAGCAATCATACATGTATATACGAAGGAATAGCTTTACAAGTACGCAAGCGTAAGAATTAAAAATATAATAACTTTTTTTTTAACAAAAATCTTAAATTTCCAATTTATCCGTATTTTGTGTTTCGATATATAGTACTCACAGACAAATATTCAAGAAAATTAATTGAAATTTAACGGACAAAATGATTAAAAAAGTAGTATTTTTTAGCATATTATTTAAATAAATGAATTTTTTAAAAAGCTGATTTTACCATTGGATTAACATCCGAAGGCTTTAATTGTCATTCTCTACGAAATTTTCGTATCTCTAATAGTTTTCGAAATATTCAATAAATAATTTTCGGGCCCAAACTTTGAGGGTGGTTTTCACCCCTTTAACGTGGACGGTTGCCGATAAAAAAATACGTGTCAAATATTTTAACAAAATCTATATCATACTAAAATTTCATAAAAATCGGTGATTTACACCTCGGGATGTTCCCTTGTAAGAACCGAATTTGCTTTTCAGTAAAGCAATGAGTCATTAGCATGTACACGAGCTACACATATGGTAAGAAAGGCATTCCGTGACAGAAGAAAGTAATGTACACATAAATATTCAATTGGATATAAATTGCCCTCGTAGTATGCATCCCGGGGTTAAACTTGTTAACGTATATTAGACAACACGAGGGAAATTATTCCGTGTATTCCTGCACTAATGCACAATAGCTGACTTTTATTCGCTGATTTATAATTATTACGTCACTCGTGTAAATTCAATAATAGCGATGAAATCGTGCGCTCGGCACGAAGGGCGAGAAATGGGACTGAGGTATAACTATGCAAATTTAACGGTACAATTGTATTCACCAACACGACATATATACCATCCTTACCTACTTAGAATACCCTTTGCCCCCTAACCAATAATTGTTTCATCTACCAACGACCTACCTTCGACATAAAGGGCAGAGATGCATCTCAAGATCCTACTTCTCCTACACAGCGCAAATTGTTCCGCATCTACTTCGAGCAATTAGCGTTATCACGATATTAATATCAGTGGTCTGACTCCGTAGAATGGGCACAACGTGTGTAAGAGAGGAACCACAATGCGAGGATTCCACTTTGGGCGAGGTCTCTTCGTGCATTTTCTCAATCAACCTCCATCTGCCTGGAATCCTGATGTGCTCTGATGTACCCTTCAGACATCAATAGATGATGTCTGCCTCCTTTTGTAATCTGCCTCCTTATTTTCATAATTGCGGTTATTTTAAAAAAGTACCTTTGTCTAGAACACCACATTTCAGACATTCTACTCGAATTTATTAACGCCACGACGTAGACTGAACATTAGAAGCTGTATGAAATGCAGTTTTTCAATCAGAATTTAAAAAAAAAGTGTCCTACTGCTTATCGAAATTTAACAGTTCAAATAATCCAAAACAAAAGATAAATTAACACTGTCACTTCTATAAATGATATAATGTACCGACCATCCGATTAGTTAGTACGTAGGATAACTTTAACAAATATTTTATATTTAGCTAAACTTCCGTCATCACCTCTGACTCAACACTTCAAATCTAGACCTCCTATTTTTCCATCCCGACCTTTCAACTCCCTAACAGTCACCATTCCTTACTCATCTCCAAAATCACTGTTCTAAGGCCGAAATCTCACTCCTTAATATTGACCTTCGCCTTGCAACCACCACTATCACCACTCCCACTCCTTCCCAAAGTCCCTTAAAAACCCTGTATTCCCTGCATATTGAATTCATTCTTTTCGCTTACGTACAATACGTCGAATCGCTGTCCGAAAGAGTCACGATATTTAATATATAAAATTCAGAAGGAGAAGTTCTTTTTTATTTGGCGGATCCTGAGTGCGAGTCGCATTACAATGAGATTGATCGTGTGAACCAATACAATAAATATATTTTGTTTAAAAAATTCTGACGTCACTTAAACAGATTTATCGAAGATTTTGATTCACGCAACAACGAGAAGACAGTTGAGGAAAGTGTTGTATTCCTTGAATGGTTTATAGCACTTATATTTTGAAGATATTACTTTCGCAGTCGGAATTTTAACAAACTTAAGGTGATGTCGTTGTGAGATGCGGGATGTTAGTGGTTCTAGGCAATTCTCTAATTTAAAAACAAGGTTGACCTTTTACAAGTTTTTGGACAGCGTGAGTAAGGCTCCAAAATTCGATAGCGTTTCCGGTAACTTTCGTTGGGGCTAACCGTCTTCAAAACATAGTTTGAAGGAAAAGCCATGGCGGTATCGGCAATAAGTAACAAGTCCCGTTTAGACCTTGAATCATGTTGAGTAATATATGACTATGTTTTCCTAAACAATTAGACCCGTACTAGACAAGGATGTAACAAAAGTCTGAACTTTTAAATCTACATAGAGATTTTTGTGAATTTCGAATGAAGAGACAGGCTTAAATGAAAAGCGGTCAAATTTAATAATTATATTGATAAGATGAATAAGATAGAATAAAAATAAGTCTGTTCGCTTCGGTCGCTGGCAAGCAACTCCTCGATCGCTTTCGAGCTGTTATGCCATGTGAAGTGAAAATGCGTTCACTTCTTTTAAACGCATTAATTTATTTTGGGATATCCAGAAAGAAAAGACACCAAGTGCAAAACTTAGAATTATACTTTAATTAACACGTTAAACGCCATCGGTATTTCGCTAACTTCGTCACTTCTACTAAAGTGAAATTTTCTCTATCAAAATCACATTTTTATAAAGCAGAAACTATAAAGATTCTGATATATAGATACTCAGCAGACCTTTATTTTTCTAATGCCACTATTTATATATTAAATATATTAGAAAATTCATAAATATCGCAGTTTAAATGTTACATGAAATTTCATTGAATTTAATAGCGCCGGTCACTGGTGACCCCCATGGCAGTCAACGTGTTAAAAGAGTCGCACGTCTTTACAGTTTGGTCGTCGAGACGAGAGAGTGCAACCGTGAGCATCCTTGCGCCGATTCGATGCCGCCCTTTTAGTGTCACGAAAAGTTTATCACTAACAATAAGTAGACTAAACTAAATTGTCGCATAAGAATGTTATCCGAGATTTATCATCTGGTATTCACGGTGGTACTTACCTAACAGAGTGCTTATTGTTAGCGATGAAGTTTTTGAGCATACATTGTTGTATCGTTATGTGTTCGGTTTTCGTTATCATCTTTTCTCTTGTAAGAGATATCGTTGTGATCGTAGCAGAAAACATAATTTGAAAGAGAACCGTATTGTTTTGCAGCAATGTGATACATCTAAACCATTGTAATTCTTAAGAACATAAATAAATTTTTATGCAGACGTGTGCTTGAGCAGACAGTTGTAAGACACGGATCATTTCTCTTTATGTAATAATAATATTATGGGCGTATATAAATATTTGTTAATAAATACAGTATATACAGTAATCTCGTTCCGAGCTAATAATCTAAATACTGATATTTGATAATGAATTCTTCTCTCAACGAATGCAAAGTGTCGACTCCATGTGACGACTGTCTTGCTATTGCATATGGGTACTTCGAGGACCCCCTTTCCCCAAAAAGACTCCGTACGGGGGAGGGTCGTCTTCCCCTGTCGCTAAAGAATTTGTCCTCTTGACGGAAGCCAGGCGTGAGAACACCCGGCTCGGCGCCTTGCGAATGCGAAATCTTGCACAGGCTTTAAGGAATTGCAATGTAGAATTGAAGTTTTCCAAATTTTCGATCGGAATGCACTATGAGAAGTAGATTGTAGAGAAGTCAATAATTTGAATATAATACCTGTCCAGGATGCTAGTATGGTTGATGCTTAATTGGTATTGTAATGTACCTCCGATCAATTAGTACATAAAATAACTTTAACGAATATTTTATAAGCACAAATAGTTTGTACTGTGTCTCGCCCGACATCCATCGTTTCATAATCATCACTGATTCACTGTCCTAAGTCCAAAAATCCTATTCTTCCATTTTGATCTTTCAATTCCCTAGCATAGTCATCCCTTCTTACTCATCCCCGAACATCACTGTTCCAAGTCCGAAATTTTACTTCCTATTTTGACCTTCGGCTTTCATCCACCGTTATTACCACTCCCACTTCTTTTCCAAAAAGCCTTTGAAAACCCTACGTCCCTTTTCACCAGATCATAATAAGTTCAGTACACCCAATTTCTTCGTGCATTACTCAGATTCATTACTAAAAGTTCAAATAATTGTGAGAGTTATCTTCAAATTCTAATTCTATATCAAATTTTAAGTTCTAATTCAAAAACTCTCACAAGTCCTCATCAAATTCAGATAATTTCGTACATCAAAACGCATTGCTGTCGGAACGAGCACAGATATTTAATTTAAAAAGTCTGAAAGTATAAGTTCTCTTGTTTAGCGGATCCTGAAACGCGAATCACCCTATTCGCCGTTACAGTATTAACACGTTGACTGCCATGGGGGTCACCGGTGACCGGCGTTATTGAATTCAACAAAATTCCATATTACCTTTCAATTGCAATTTTTATGAATTCTCTAACATAATGAATATTTAAATATTGGCATTAAGAAAATAAAGGTCCACCAAATATTTATGAATATGTATCTTTAAAGTTTCTGCTTTATAAAGATGTGAATTTGATAGAAATAGTTTCACTCGAGTAGAAATGATGAAATTACAAAATACCTTTGGCGTTCAACGTGTTAATGAAATTATGTGATTTACACTATACAAATTATGCGGTTGTTATAATAATTTAGTTCGATCCAAACTAAAGGGAGTAAAGAAGTCGTATAGTAGCACAGTTTTTGTCTTTATGGTACGTTTAAAATATTACTACGTATGCATTCGGTCTGTACATTACAGATTCATTATTGGAAATTCCCGTTTAAACATATTTCCTGAAAAAGAACGTATTCAATTTCAATATACGTATATTGGAAATATAATTCAATTCTTATAACATTCTGCATGCGAAATCAATTATTTCAACGTCAATAAAATCAATATGAAGCTCCAATATGACTCACTATTTTAATCATTCAATGAATCATTATAACTTTAACATAAATATTCTATCTTTAACAAAATTAGAAAGCACATATGAGAATCAAAAAATTTTAATCAGTAAAACGAATTCATATCTCGGTGTTTTTCAATAATAAATTCGTGATTTATGTTATAGCGTACTACTTTTCTTTTTATAGTTATCATAGTTATTATTACAGCTCGACGAATTTATCTGACAATGAGACGCTTTAAAGATGTAAATTGATAGGACTCAGAGTGCCAATCAGTTTTCAATTTTAATATTCTCAATTGCTAACAAATGAACATCGAGGTATTGCGTATTCAATTTCACGCACCATAATATGATTTACTTGTAATGTTTCTGGCACAGATATTTTAGTTCTTTCGATATCAGTATTTGCGATTAAAATAATTTCATCTAAATGATTACAGGCAAAAAAAAAAACAACATTTACTTTATTTTCTTTTAAACGTTTAATTACTTGATACTGCAAGTAAGGTCGATTGCCTCTTTGTAGAAATGTGTACTTTTCAACTTAAATTCTGGTGTAAATGTAATCAGTTCTCCGATAGAAATTTCATAAAAGCTTTTTTTGTATGCACATTGAAATTTTTGTCGAAATAATGTGATGAAATAAAGGAAAACTGACAACACAAAAAGAAACAACCACACAAATGAATCTATTTGCAAGTAATTTCATGAGGTACTGCTAATGTTTCTATGAAGCAATGACTTCAAATTACCTAACCCAATATCGAAAATTCAAAAACAATAACGGATGTCGCAAGTACACTAAGCAAGTTCCTTTTGAGAAGAATATTTCCATTCGAAATTTTTTTGTTAAAAAATAGTAAGAAATAATGTTATGGGAATATCTTCTCACCGTACTTTTCATACGATGGAGCTTTTTCCGTGGTGCAACCTATAAATTTCAGATTGTAAACTGTTATTTTCTAATTTTAATAACTAATGGACGAGAAGTGGCATTAGCAATTCATGAATAAATGACGAAATGAAGTTATATTTCTTCTTCGAAGAGGAAGGAAATCTGTGTTACAGACGGATATAACGAATAAACATGTCTGTCAATGTGATTAAATAATAAAGATTAAATAAAATTCATTAAACTTCTTTTCTCGCATGAAAAATGTGCTTCATAAATCAGAAGCAAGCGAGTTTTTAAAATTATTTCTTGGAATTTAAATTAAATACAATACACAAAAGGTAAAAGGTACGTTAAAAAAAGGAAAGAAAACAAAGCAATCACAAACGAAACGCTAAAAGGTAAGAACTTTAATTCCGCCAGTTTTCCATTTCACCTTTATAAGTTCCACATCATTAAATGATATTAAAACTCTTCGTTTGTAGAGGGTGCTTGAAAAGTAGTTGCCATGGCTTTCAGGGGTTGTTATATACGCTTGAATCGATGGAGATTTGCGAAAAAAAGCCCCGGAATTTACAAAAAGGTGGCAATTTCTTTATTGGCTCATTGCATTCGTCTTATTACGTAGGAAAAGTATCTGAAACAAACCATAGGTCTGTAATGAACCGTTCTCTCGCAAATTAACTTTAAATTGTGTCTTTGCGATTGAATTTTAGCTGAATAAGTCAGGCTTCCAGGTCTCCAATCTTTTGGAAAGAAACACGTGAGATATCCTTACTAGTTGTTAGCAGGGTGTGGTTAAGGAACGGAAATAAAAGACGACAATTATTCCTGACTGAATATATATGTATTTCGATATGTGTTGCGTTAGGTACAGTTCGGCTCGGACAAGTTGGCATCTCGGCGGCGGAGCTTCTCGCTTTCAACCGCCTAGTCGCACCATTTTGTTTCTTGGAATCCAATCGCTCAGCCTCTTAAACAAAGCAATCGACAAAGTCGTAGCATTCAAATATTCTTACTAGTTTGTCCGGAGGAGCGAGACATTGTATTACATTGTTTTCTCGTCGCGCGTTCCGTTTCGTCAAGGAGAATCTCTCCATGTGGTAGGTGTAATTCTGCCGGAGTTTATCCTGTTTTTACTATAGAGCTGTTAGAAATCTGCTGCCTACACCGATGTCCTCACTGTCGCCACCCAAATCGCGTTGTCTCCCTTGCTCCGATCTGCAGCGTTCTCTCTCTTCGTCTTTTAGTTTGATTTGTATGTGTAGCACTTTTAACGAATCGCGAGATAGAATGTCAAGTGCCCTTGTGTACGTGTGACAAGAGGCATGACACTTGACGCCTGGTGAATCAGATTCTGCCGAAACAGGCCATCCGCCCAGATGCCAACTTGTCCGAGTCACACTGTACGGTGGGTTGCATAGGACTGACGCTCAGTGATGCCAGGACGTGGGATTTTTCCCACACATGCACACTACCTAATCCTCAGTAACGTATATACTTCACTCAAATGTGGGGTATTATTAGACACCTGTGACAATTGAAATACTGTAGAAATTACAGGAAGAGGACATTTTACTAGATACGTCCATGGAAACAACCGCCGTCGAGATGTGACGTCAGCATGCGCATGCGCACGATGGCTCCCACGTGGAGAAAATCCCACGTCCTGGCATCACTGCTAACGCTACGGCCCGCTCATGACGCTTTATAAGATAAAAGTCGCGTCATGGGCCCCATCTACTGTTCATTCTCGCTTTAAAGAAAGCATCTTACGGCGGTAATGCCCATTTGCTTTCAACACTAGTACTACACGAAATTAAAAAATGGAGGAATGGGTCACTGAACTAGTAAGGAAAGCGCCCCTGGTTTTTAAGATATATAGGAAAACATCAACAAATTTTGGGTCATTTTGGGTGCTATTTCCCCTTTCAGCACTGTTTAAACTGTTTAAACGTTTATGACGCTAAAGTACTATACAACATTATATTCGCGAAGGTTTTCAGAATTATTTTGTGCAAAAAGATAGACGCCCGAGAGAAATTTCAATGGTAGGAGGTGATAGATCAGACGTATTTCTATTACAGTTTGTTTCACAAATATACACAATTATTCTTTATGAGTTATTTTACGACTTTACGTGTTAGTATATGCAGCTTGCTTTACATATAGGTACATTTTATGTTTACGAGTTACTTTCTTATGATAACGCTGCATTAAACAAAGCACTCTTTTTGTAACATTTGGTTATGTAAATAAATAATATCGTCCAATTCCATTTACAATTTTAAAATTAATTCTATAAGCAACAAGAGCAATTATTTCCACTTTACTGGCCAAGAAGTACAACGGCCACCGCTTGTTGTCAAAATGTATCCGGCGGAACACAGCGTCCGTAACCTACAGGTATCCTTCCCGTGAATCTTAAGAACAAATCATTTTGATGCTTGTCTCTCTATCAGTTACCCCGCAACTGCCGACGAGTAACCAGTGTTCCGTGGTCGGATTCAACTATTTCCACCTATTAGTGCGTGTATAATACTTTCGAACAGGAGATTCTGAATCACAGAATACAATTCTTTTTGCGAGCTACTTGGTGATTAATCCCTCCAGTGGTATCAACCCTTACTTGGTGGACATACACGTGCTGTCAGCCATTAAAGAATTTTACCGTTATCATTGTCTGCCTACCCTCAACCATCAAAGCAAAGAAGCAACGCGTTTCTGAGGCACTTTTACGATACTAAGATTTTAGCATGTTTGGTTTAAGTCCGATTACACATTTTGTTCTTAATGAAACACGACCGTACAGGGGTAAATACTGAACTCGTAAGCAAGAAAGACTGCTAGTAAGAAGGGTAAAGCGAGGACAACTGTAAAACTAAAGAAGGACAGACTTTCGCTTTCTTCCAAATTCCTCTTTCTTGCTACAACTACTTTTGAGCCACACTGTACAGACTGATTCAGACAAGGGTGGGAAAACTTTGAATGAATATTGTGTAAACATTAGACCGGAAATGCTTTCTTTCCGAAAAATAAGCATTCCGGATTTGTAATACTGGCGGGGTAACACTTTGTTAAAAAATATCATGGTCCTTGTATTCTCTGTAATATACACTTATTTCTCTCTTGCATTGTTTTTTGCGGCTATAATTCATTATTGAACAATCATTCTTTAAGTTGTTTGTTTTGGAAGCAGCATGAGTTTTAACGTGTTTAAACATATTGATACGAATTCCCAAGAAGTTTTGCGTCCACTTGTTATTTCATATACTTATATAGTTATAGAAAAATCATTTCATTACGGTAAAATAATTTATGCCACATTCAAAATAAACGGCGCAATGATTAATTCTTGTTAACTATTGGTACCATTTAATTACAAATAAAATGGAATAAAAACTTGTAAAGTGTCAAAACTCGTAAGAAAGAATCCTTGTAGTTAAAATTGACATTATGTTTGCACTTTTTTCAAGTTTTGTTGTAAATAATAATTGCTCATAAATCGATAAGAAATATTTTTATACGCTTCCTTTTATTCTCTATTTAAATAATCATTTAAACATTAAAAATGTATAAAGTGTTCTATACCTAATCGATTTAAAGTCTGGATTACCGACCATTAAGTGGTACACGTACATTGTTGGGTGAATTGTGCGTGCCGCGAGGCATTTTCGGAATGAAATAGCAATTTAGAAAACTGTAAACTATATCCGAGAAATTATTCCACGTATGTGAAAGGCGTCGAGAAAATTCGTAGAAAATTGTATTTTAATGTGATAGCATTTATAATGAACTCGTTTTCAAAAACCTAATTCTAAATTAAGTTTATGGCTTGTGATATAAATATATTTAATAACTCCTAATTCTGTGGATGAGAACAGTAACTAACTGTGCATTTCAATTTAACATTTTTCTTTAAAACATAATACCTTTCGACTATTAAATATCACCTCATAATTGCTTCATCTCTTTTTCAGCGCAGTTAATCAAATTTTGATGCTATAATCATCACGAAATTAGCACTACAAATAGTAAAAACTCTTTCATATATTCCAGAAAAAAAGTAATTAAGAAAGTCTATAAAAGTTGTTATTTCTATATTTTAACGCACCTATGAAATATTTCTGTGAAAATACAATTACAAATTGTAGTAATTGCAACGGGATCTGACCACTACTTTGTATGCCTCACTTCAACAGTAATCATCATCGTCATTACCATCTCCATTATTGTTATTCTTATCAGTACCACACTTATCACCGTCATTACATTATTAACAGTATTATTATTGTCATTATCTAATTAGTACTTATTTAATTATGTTATTTAATAATTATTATTGTTCTTATAATTTTAACTGTCTAATTGCAAACTCCATCACATCGACAATTTCCGCCAAAAACGAAGGACCTATCCCTGTACCCCAGCCTTTACCAGATCGATATCATTCTGTTTATCTAAAAAACTATTTTTCCAACTCTTACTCTTACTCTATATTCAACTAAAAATATCCCAATAAAAACAACAAAAACACAGCTTGCAATACTGCGTGTATCTACCGTAACGATACCTTAACAAAAAAATGACTGCATAACTTTCGATAAAAATTTGAAATAATATCATGATATTGACGTCGTTTTTTCATTATAATCCCATGATGTTCACGGTAATGAAAAATGTCCCAGATATCACTCTCGGTCAGTCGTAAATTCGCGAATCATTGCCGGCGGATAGTCATAAGTCCCAGAAGGCTCCTTCGAGATGCCGAGAGCCCCGTTCGTCACAACCGCCAGTATTACGAATAATTAATGCAGCGGTTTGTTTGCACGAGCAATCACAGGGCAGCTCGTGCATACAAGCTCTCTCGGCTCTCCTCGAACTACCTCTTCCTTCTCCACTCGAGCTATTGACTTCCAGACGCGGGATTTGCACCGCATTCTCTAGGGTTAACCTCCTTATTCCGTACAACCCCGTATTAGAGTCGACGGCAGACACACGTCGGAAATCGTGCGTCTGCCGGGCGAGGATCTTCAGGTAATTACAGATTCTTAACAGATCATAACACGCGGCAGGAAGTATGCCTTAATGGATATTACGTGAATTTGGAACTTTAACAAAAATCTTGGAATTAATTTCTCTATGAAACTTTTACTCGTTATGGAGGATTAGGTGAATGGAACTGTTATTATCACAAAGCATTTTCCAGCGGGAAAATTCTATGTTACTTTATATCATTTGTTAATTGCCGATTATACTAAGATAAGGATTTTTTTATATAGGTATGTAAATATACGTTTGATGAAGTTTTTACATTTCTGCAATTTTTTTTCTTTTTTCATTTTGGTTATAAAGTTCCAGTACTGAATAGAATCACTTTTTATTGAGCGGTAGTCAATTTTGTGCTAACTCTTCCGTTGAAGTAATCTTTGTGCAGTATCATTTTTAACACGAATACGCACATTTCTCTAGTTTCGTATTTGCTAATGAATTGAAGCTTTTTTTATTAAATGCAAGTTCTCAAAATAGGAATGTTACGTATTAAAATGATTAAATGTTTGGTAATATTTTACTTTTCTGACTCCAATAATTACATGTTGCATATATTGGAAAATTCATAAATGCTACACTTTAAAAGACATAACATTGAGTAAAGTCTTCCGTGTCTGTAATTGGTGGCCCTAATGGTATTCAACAAGTTAATGATATTATTCATAAGCGAAACCAGTCTTTGACATTGTGTTTCTGTCCTGTACAAAAAATAAGGATTTATTCTTTAACTCGTATATATACATATACAGGGTGTCCCAACCGATTTTGACATTTTGATAACTTCGGTATTGTGGTATGCAGCAAAAAATGTTTCATAGGAAACTTAAATTGCATCGAGTGGGGCATAATCTGATGTCATTAGTTTTTCCGTAGTTGGACGCGTCAAGGATATATGAAGGTTAACTTTGTTTTCTTAAATATGCATCAAGCGATGCAGCTAGACGTTCTTTATAAAGAAGCACTGCCCTACGTATGTCGAAAAGACGCAGTAACAAGTTCTTTCCATTTTTTCAGTAATGTCTCAATTTTAGCTGTAGTAAGCTACAAACACTTGATCATTGAAATAATAGCCATTTTTATTTATCTTTTGTTACTTGTCGGGTTAAAGACTTGGTATCTTCTAATGTCATCTATTTCTTCCACTTTTTGCCGCCCAAATAATGTTGCAGAAACAGGTGAGAATGAGGCGGAGCTAAAAAAACACTTCCTTTGCCTTTTGGACTGTATGCAAAGCGTAGAGCAAAAATGTCGAACATACTTTGCTGTTGGCGCCATTATTCACTAACAAGGAAGGTATTCGAAGTGCAACTCACGGATTTGAATAAAATTTTGTGGGTTTGTAGAGTGATCCAAGACAAGAAAAATGGTATACTCCATTCGTGCCCAATCGCCCTTTAAGGGCTTGAAATTTAACCTCAAAGTGAAATCGACACTTGCACTTCCCCGCTTATATCTCCTAAAGTACAAAATATAGAAAAAAATGTTTTAGGTAAAAGTTTAACGATAAAAGGAGCGCTATAAATTTGCATTGACGAATTTTTAAAAACAACTTTCCTTCTTGAAACAAAATTTTTTTTTGCGTTAGTTTAAACAATTTTGAAATCTTTTTGGTAATGAAAAATGTGGCATTTTTTATTCTGAATTCAACCATAACAATATTTTTATTATACACCGCTAGGGTTACGGAAATACACGACAAAACGTGCTCCTTAGCGCGCGGTACCTCGCAATAGCGCGCTAACACATATAAAGTTACATATTAAGAATGCTCATTTTCGTTGCAGGACATAACTATGTGACGAAGATGGGTGTGGTAACATAAAAATCGCAAATTATGAAATATAACGTAAAGATTAATGACTTATAATATAGATCGTACTATATCCCATATATACATACACAAATATTTTTTAAACGCTTATTTAACAATTTACTACATTGTAAGCACACGCCAATACATGTTCTTCACTCTACATAGTTTTTGCAAAGTGAAAAAGACGAAATACTATCTTCATTAAAAAAGTGATCTACACACAGATACTTTTTACACCAAGCACATGTTATAATAGCAGGCTTATCACATAATTCACAACGTAGCAGTTTATCTGCTTCAGGAAATTTAAAACAGAAATCTACCGGATTTTCAAACTGTTGTTGTAACCTTTCCTCTAGGTATCCACTTTCATACCAAGAGTTCTTAAATAATTCGCAGACTCTTGGAGATGACAACTTGTTCGATGTGAGAGATTGCAATTTGATGATATTATTTCGCAGATGCAAATTTGTAAAAAGATTATATGGTAAAACTCGATTGGAACAAGTTCTCACAAAATTTTTTCATACCCAAAAATCAAAAAAAGCAACGATTAACGGTGATAAACCTGCTATTATAAGATGTGCTTGGTGCAAAAAGTGCCTATGCGTATATCATCTTTTTAACCATTTCACTACTGTGAGCGCCTATAGGCGCTTGGAAATTTTGCTCTGGTGATACCCAGGAGCCTCTATATGCGCTTGACGCTGGCTGGCTTTCTGATACTGAAGGCGCTTAAAGGTGCTCATTGTAATTTGGCTTTCTGACACGAAGGATACTTTTAAATTTGTCATATTTGTAGTATATTTGTAATTTGTCATATTTAAAAAACGTTTATTTGTGTATATATGCGATACAGTACGATCTATATCTTAAGTCATTAATCTTTATGTAATATTTCATAATTTGCGATTTTTATGTTACCACACCCATCTCCGTCACATAGTTATGTCCTGCAACGAAAATGAGCATTCTTAATATGTAACTTTATATGTTGTTAGCGCGCTATTGCGCGGTACCGCGCGCTAAGGAGCACGTTTTGTCGTGTATTTCCGTAACCCTAGCGGTGTATAATAAAAATATTGTTATGGTTGAATTCAGAATAAAAAATGCCACATTTTTCATTACCAAAAAGATTTCAAAATTGTTTAAAATAACGCAAAAAAAATTTTTGTTTCAAGAAGGAAAGTTGTTTTTAAAAATTCGTCAATGCAAATTTATAGCGCTCCTTTTACCGTTAAACTTTTACCTACAACATTTTTGTCTATCTTTTGTACTTTAGGAGATATAAGCGGGGAAGTGCAAGTGTCGATTTCACTTTGAGGTTAAATTTCATGCCCTTAAAGGGCGATTGGGCACGAATGGAGTATACTATTTTTCTTGCCTTGGATCACTCTACAAATCCACAAAATTTTATTCGAATCCGTGAGTTGCACTTCGAATACCTTCCTTGTAAGTAAATTCAGGTCATAATGTGAAGATTCTCGAATCGCATAATATTATATTATTTAATATTATAATATAATACTTTAGTTATGTTATAATATTATAAAATAATTAATACTTATACACAATTAATATTTATATCATAATGCTTTAGATTGCTAAAAGAGTAGGAGATTCTTTTGTGACAAATAAGTGCAGAAGTTAAATGAAACTGATATAAAAAACTTTTACTATGTCTAATGTGTACGTCCGTATTCCTATTGGATATAAACAATACGTATATATGTTTTTTTTTAGTGTCCTGAGTAAATGTAATTCGGTACGATTCATTAATGTTTTCTCTAGTTTCACACTATCGAAAAAAATATGACGAATAAGCATCCAAAGTTGGTTGTATTTTGCACATTGTATACAGTTCTACGCAAAACTGCATATACAGGATGGTAGAACGACATGCACAAGCAGGTGAAACATAAAATAAAATTTTTTAATTTAAGACCTAGTTTTCGGCAAAGCCGAGTTTAAAAATCCGATACGTAAATACATATGGTGCGTACAGCTAAAAGGACAACATATCGAACATGTATACCCCTATTTTGATGAAACTTACGTGATATACAAATCTCAAAAAAAATATTTGATACGTATTTTTTTTTATCGGAAATTGTCCATATTGGGACGGTGAAAATATCTCTCGAAGTTGAGAGTTGCAAATGCATTTCATGGAATAGCTTGACAACTTGAGGGTATAAAAAATATATCACTTTCTAAATTGTGTGCTCCTTTTTTGTATCCAAAATTTGTAAGCTCGATTTTTTTGAAAACTAAACATTAAATGAAAAATTTTATTCTATATTTGGTACATATCTTTCCATGGGAAATTACGTCATGCCCGCATATACATGTTATTCCGCCACACCCTGTTGTACTGATACAACATTGATTTACAATCTCAGTGTTAAAATTATGACAGGCCACTCAGCGACTACTTTTTTAGCTTGATTAAGAATCATACATCACATTACAGTTGTTTTTTGTTAGTTCATGAAAGCTCGAGGCGAGTAGAGTGAAAATGACCGAATAGGGTTGTTTTGAGACCGGAATACGTTTGTTTGGTGTGCACCTAAGTTGTGTGACGTTTCGAAGAAGACAAAGTGCATGGCTACGAAGTGTAGGGAATAAAAGAAAACTTTTCCGTAAGAGCACATGCTGCAAGGGAATGATTTTGAGTGAGCAAAGACAGAGTGCATGGGAAAGAAAAACAATGTCGTTTAAACCGCGAAAAAGCAGCATAGTTGAACGAATGGTAAGTCAGTGTACTACAATTGAAACAGTATTATTTCATGATGTAGAGCTCTTTATGTTTCATTTAGCATATTTTAATTTGTAATGTGTACCTACTTCAGTTTTATACAATATTTGAATGGGTACAGTAATCGTATCTCACAATACACCATAGTATCTCTTTTACAATATTTCTCATAATGCAACGTCCTATATCATGTTGAACACTCAACCTATCAAGCTGATCAATAGACGGGTTCCAAATTTTTTCAAAAGATATCTAAATTATTACGGTAGTTGTAAAGTAAATATTCCACTTGTCAGCTTTTATCTTATAAAATTTTAATTAGTTAATTAATTATCTTTTTCACCTCTTTATCCCTCTTTTTCTAAAACGTATCTAAATTTTAGTAGATGTAACGTCGGTAGTTTTAGTATTAATGTTAATTTCCGTTAATTGAGTATCTTATTTCAAATCGTTAATAAGAATAAATTTAGAATTTTTTAAAATACCTGAGAAATAAGCGATTTTAGAAACGTCGATTTTATAAAGCCACTTTTCCTTGAATTATTGTCACTGAAACACATTACAGAATTTACTTCGCAGGTAATGTATCCAGCAAGTTTGTTAACCGAGAAAATATATTAATTTTGTCATAATTAAATTTCGTTTTGAAAATTAATTAAGCTCTGTGTCTTTAATACTAGGTAATTTGATTTTAATAAATTTGTTGACATTTAAGCATTCTGTAAAATAACTGTTAATAACTCTGCATCACGGTTTACTTATCGTGTG
The DNA here is from genome assembly GCA_910591515.1 of Cerceris rybyensis. NCBI lineage: Eukaryota > Metazoa > Arthropoda > Insecta > Hymenoptera > Crabronidae > Cerceris > Cerceris rybyensis. Next base: position 24,464,085 of record OU342790.1, read on the forward strand.
TGTGTGTTATAAGTGATTCACAGATATAAATTGCACATTTTACACGACGTTCGCTCAAAAACACACATTTCTGATTGATTAATACGAACGAAGTAGTTTCGACAGACGCCGCATCGAACGTTTCCATATTCGTATTTAATTATCATTCCAATGAGATATTCAAATAATGGTATATTTCACTTCTTATTATTATACAATCTGTCTCCAAACCAAAGAAATTTCACGCTTTTCCAAAATGTACAATTTCCCCCTCACCGCAATATTCCTATTTCATAGAGTAAGAAAACAACAAGCTAAGTTACCAGCATGATGTATTCACATCGTATACCATTTGCACAAACATTTCGAAAAATAGTTGCCATTTATTTCCAAAATTCGTTCCCATTTCGCTGTCTGTTCGCAACATAATATTTATTCACACTTTACTCCATCGTATTATCCATTGAATATGTAACAACTGTTATTCGTACTCCATCGCGTTACTTTTTCACATTATGCTATCGTTATCTCCATCAGTTCGCATGCAATCGATCGATATCGTGTATTTTTCAATACGAACGATACCGCTCGTATGGCATGAGATAAATAAATAAAAAAAATGAAGATATTTTCCATGATTTTTGTGAATACTTTATCGCGCTCTCTGCATCGGCTCTTTAAAGCTTCATCGCACACAAAGACAAATTCTTCTCATACTTGGCACTCGATTTCGGGTCAATAAACTTGCATTCGCGAAAACAGGATTACATTTTGCTGTATTCGCATAGCACAGCAACGGATGGGATAGCGGTACGCGACCATTTGGCAAACCGGGCTGGCTCTTGCGAGATCAAACCGGTAATCTGATGGGGCAGTTGCGATGTAACGAACGGACATTTTGTCAACGAGCATGAACGTTATGTGTAACGTTTAACTTTTAAGCGACTTCAATTAAGGAGTGGTATAATGTGAGACGAAAACAAGAAAAGTAGCGAAAAATGGAGTTTCTCTTTGAAACTGGATCCCGGTAGGTTTATAGAGCTTCGATTTTCACGGTAAAGTCGTAAGAGTTGGACGGTAAAATATCGAAGTTTTTCAGACTTAATGTAAACATGAAAAAGTTTAACGTGGATCAAATAAGTAAACATTGAAACAAAGTAAACATTGTGGTTGATAAATAGAAGAAAAATGTACAAGGATAAGATAATGACAATGATAATGAGCAATCATTTTCTATTACTTTCCTATATTTTACGTGTTAACATTAACTATATTCCCGAAAGAAAAATTGTTACTTAAAGTAAAAGTTTGAAATAATAACTTCATCGAGACTACCTTCTTAATGTACTTATGTGTAAGTATAAGTACTGATACACATTTCTTTTTCTTTTGCTACACAGAAATAAAAGGATTTTGAAGCGTGAATTTTATTAAGATTCTTCAAATATGAACTTTTATTAAACGTCTTTTTCATATCTGTTGTTGGTTCCTTGAAAATAGTGATAGCTATCAGCAACAACTCAAAATAAATGCACAATATTTCTATTGAAGTTCGATTAAGAATTGATAATGTAAAAGATTCATCAGCACGCAAAAAACAAAGAAATTTGATACTTTAATATGAAATTATAAATAGTTAAATATGTCTAATAAATAATATGTAAATTGCAATAATCTGTTAAAATCATATATTTGTATTTACACTGCAATAAAAATTATTGGAAGTAGCTCTAAATTGTAAAAGAATTGAATAGGGAAATTAATTAAGTATGTTACGTATTTGTATTTCTTTTATGATTATGAGCAAATAGTAGTCAATTTTTAAATAATACTTATATACGTTAGCTACAACAATTGTCATGGATTTATAATAATATTCAAATAATTACAGTTCATATTCCATGCAACATAGAATTATTCTATGGATTAATTATTGTATCAAATTGTTGCACCAACATGTATGTGGTAATATTACCATAATGCGACAATAGATTGTAAAATAGAAACCGGTTATCCGTGAACCGCACTATGCTAATTGTATAATACAAGACAATGATTATGTATCAATTAGCGGCACGAAATATTTAGTACCAATATCTCTATTTATTATAAATTGTAAACAGCCTAAATGAAAAATGCACCGTGGTTCAATATCAGTGCACTTCAATAGTAATTAGCACTGAATATGTTGAGGGATCGTTAAATAGTCCGTTAAAAAGGTACAATCTATTCTAAAACAGAGTTTTCAATATTTTAGAGAGCAAATATTTTTGAAACGTGGAACCATGACATACTTGTTTTACAATCTGCATATTTCCATCGCAGTTTGAAAATCACCTAAAGTCGTAGGTCCTTGCAGTATAGACAAAACTGTTGAAGTGTTATAAAGCATTATAGAAGAAACCATTATAATTAGTTAGTACCACTGAAACTTAAGTTTATATTGGCGGAAATCGGGAATTAATTTTTTTATTTTGCAATTTTAATCCCTCTGTTCTTTGTACGACTTTAACGTACGTACTTACGTTTATAAGAAGGAAAAATCAGTATTATTGCGATTATTAACAAACAAAAGTTAATATTTTGAAGGTAATTGTTTTATTAACAGAAATTGAGAGAGTGAAAGATATTAAAAAAATGAGTGTAACGTGAAGCTTTTTTAGGATTTTGCGTTCATACGAAAACATGATGATACATTCATAATTTGTAACACGGATTTATTAAATATTATATGATAATTGGTATATGAATGTGTTAATTAATTAACAATTAACATCCACAAACACGTGGACGTTTACTTATTTCATTACCATTATTAATGTATATTAAGTCTCACTACGTATATATTAATTCGCGAAGTTTATAAGTAATCATGTTTGTGTCGAATACTAACATTTCCCAATAAATACTGTTCCGATGTTAGCAAAATCTATATCATGAAAGGCCTAAGATAAAACTGAGACTAAAAGTTTTAACTTTCATCATTGATTCTGAAAATCAACTTTTTTCTCCCAGTTTATAATTTACATGTCATCAATTATCATCATCAAAGACTACTTATAAATGAGCCGTTCAGTGCACAAATCGATTAACTCCACTTTTTGAAAAATCTTAAATTTTAGTGTCAAAGCAGTTGGTATAGTCGTAACTTTTTATATTTATAATAACTTTCCTGAATAATAAAGTTTAACACCATTAAACGACAATTTTTTTTACCACTGAATAATAAAAAATTTTCTCAGGTGCCATTTTGATTAACTTCATACTCTAATGTAAGTCGTTGCATTAAAGCAACTCAAATGCACTAGGAGGCGATGATTGGAACAATATAATCAAAACATGTAAGAAGAAAGCTCCATTTAATCTAATCCAAATGACTCACCAAGATTTTTTTCAACAAAACCTTTAGAAAATTCAATCATTAACAGAAAAGTAACCGATACATGGTTGCCAGCTTGGTTAAAAATGCGCTGGATAAAGTTAGAAAGACTATCTCACCTCATACAATTTAAATATGACTATAATGAAAATTCAGAATTTATTGCCATAAATATAAGGGAATCTGTAGCAGCTAGATCACAAAGTTTGAAAAATATAGATCAGCCTTTATTATATCCTAAAGATAGACCTGTGACAAGAGAAAAAAGAAGAGACATGATGGACCTGCTAAAATTTATTCCTCCTGTTAAACATAATTACCATGAAAAACTGCCAACAAATCGAAATGACGAGTTCTCCTATACAGCTGATGAAGATGACATCATTTATATTGCTTATGAATCAATTATAAATAACATATCATAATAGAACTGTCAGCATTCATTTTTATGGAAAATCGGTAATAAAACTTTAACTTTTTTTATTATAACAAATTTAAAAATTTAAACACTGAATCTAACTTTATTACTTTTTTTTCAGCTATCAAATCGATTAACTCCATCATTCACATAAAAATTGTAACATTACTGACGATTATTTTTTGGCTATCCTTTCTTATTAATTTTATATACCGTTAGATGAAAGCTACATCTACATTTATGCATTCTCCAACATGACGGGTTTTCCAATAAGAGTGGGTCGATGTTGAAATGGAATAAAACAAGCTGTGTGTGAGGTATTAACGAATTTTTTTTTTATTTGAAAGGCCTATGTATGCCATTATGTGTGGAGTATGAAATCGTTCAAATGTCCGCCGCGGCTTCGCAGAGTGGCACGAATCCGAGAGGTCCAACTTTCGATAACTCTGCTGCATAGACTCGGCTGAATTTGAGCGATGGCTTCGATTATGTTGGTTTTGAGGGCATCAGTAGATTGGGTCTTATTGGTATAGACCTGTGACTTTAAAAAACCTCACAAGAAAAAGTCCAGTGGGATCAAATCGCACGATCTTGGTGGCCAATTCACGTCACCTCCTCTTCCAAACACTCCAAAACCCAGTTAGCGAACAAACGGCATTATTTATGGTCGTTAACTTTGAGCTCCTGGGTCAGTTGGATCTTGTACGGGTGCAGACCCAAATCCAGGCGCAAAAATCGCCAAGTTGAAGTCTGCGAAAGGCCAAGTTCTTGTGCACGGCGTGGAATTGACTGCCTCGCGTTTTCCTTAACACTTTCACTAACAGTGGCGATGTTCTTGGCCGATCTGGCATTCCTTTGACACACGGGTGTTGGCTGATTGTTTATGGAACCGGTCGTCTCGAATTTGGCTACCAAACGTTGAAGAGTTGACTTTGAAGGGCCACCGCGTCTGCCGTAAAATTGGCGCAACGCGCAACGTTTGTACTAACGTACATACATTTTGATAATAAAGTTTTATCACTTCGACTTGCTGTTCTATCGTGTAACTTGCCATGATGATTTGGCATCATTGACTGAATAAGAAATAAAACATTTGACAGAAGTCGCGAAAAAAAAACATGGCCGTAACCGATTGTCAACATCGACCCGTCCCTATTGGAAAACCCTATATATTTGCATTTATATCATAAAGGGAATTTTAAAAAAAAACAATGTACATTATTTCATTGCATTTCTCAACTTTTTGTTTTATGGAGTTGATCGATTTGTGCACTGAACGGCTCAAATGTGGGGCCGCGCTCAATCGAAAACCGAGCGGATCGCGGCAGCGACGCGATCTCCGATTTTTCTAAAAGCCGAGTGTGAAAACCAGGCAACGGAAAAGGAAACAGTATGTAAAGAGCGAGGAAGGTAACGAGGAGAATTGTGAGAAAATTGTGAAAATCAACCGTTTTATTACTTTAGTGTTATTTTTATAATAAAATACTAGTAAATCGTACCAAAGTCCCACATAAATTTGTTACTACATTTTGTTTGTCTTCTTTATTAATAACTTTTCAAGGTATCTAAAATTTCATGAAGTTGACAAAAAGTAACGCTGTGACCAAAATGCTCCCCGGTTTATGTGCTTTGACAATACGACAGAGCAAATAAGACTGTGGTGGAGGTATAGTGTTAAAGGGCCTGATTCCTAACCAGTGGACTCGAATTTAATTCCCTGTCACCTCTGGGAGATTAGTCTGACTTAACATGTATAATATAATATATAATGTTCTGACTGTTTTGAAATATATCTAAATTTGTTTGTTTTAAATGAAGTGACCATACCACTTAAAGTTGAAATACCAAGCAGCAGTAATAATGGCAGAATAAACTTTATATTTCCCTGGTGCAACAAGTATTTTTGTTTCATAATCAAACATTATAGATTATGAATAAAGTATCGAGAAATTATAATAATGTTTCTAACGAAGAATAGAGACAAAGGAAGAATTAGTAATGCAAAGTTTTATAAATAATATCATAGACTTTGATTCTGTAATATCTTTCGAGTTACTCAGTGTTTGATATTATTACTATTTACCTTACGTGGTTCATTTTTCTGTGAAGTTATAATTGAAAAAGTTACTCGATAAAGTTTTCCGTATTAAAGCAACGTGAGCGAGAAATGATACGTATAGGAAGACAAATAAAATTCATGAAAGGTCTTGCATAAATATTGTCTGTTTAAAGTGAAAGTATTACTCTTTTCACACATTATAATTTTTTCTTGTTGGATATTTAGAAAAGTAGCTTATAAGATATTACACTTCTTTCAATGATCTCTCAACTTTATTTGATTTCTCATTTCAAATATTTTTCACTTCACAAAAGTTACTCCGATATCGTGTATTACAAAGAAAAATGAAATGGTTACACGGCAAATGAAGCAACGTTAATCTCGCAAAGCGGGTTTGAAATCCTACTCAAACATGTGCTTGTTTACCTAAAATCTAATATTACCAACACGAAGTTTAAACCACGAAGATAATTAAAACATGCAAATTAGTATGGGGTTTTTAAGCTTTAACACACGGCAACATGAATAGAAAACAAAAATCCCGTTCTGTCCTGTTCAAGTTCCCAGTATTTACTTAAAACTTATTCATAAGAACTGTTTAGAAAAAAAGTAAGCCAGCATACTGAAATCAATATTATATTTTACATATAACCATTAACTGTATCTCCGAAAGATGTATTCTTACTTAGAGTAAAAGTTTGAAATAATAACTTCATCGAGACTACCTTTTTAATGTACTTATGTGTAAGTATAAGTATACACATTTCTTTTTCTGTTGCTACACAGAAATAAAAGGATTTTGAAGAGTGAATTTTATTAAGATTTTTCAAATATGAACTTTCGTTAAACGTCTTTTTCATATCTATCGTTAGTTCCTTAAAAATAGTGATAGCCATCAGCAACAACTCCAAATAAATACACAATATTTCTATTGAATTTCGATTAAAAATTGATAATATAAAACATTTACCAGCATGCAAAAACAAAGAAATTAAATACTATAATACGAAATTATAGGTTTAAATATTTCTGATGAATAGCATGTTAATTGCTATAATCTGTTAAAATAGCGAGTTACAAAATAAAGTAAATCACCTACAAAAAGTATAAAAAATTTTAATGTAAAAGGCAGAAGTTTACAATAAAACCGAACGTTATTGTTATGTTCCAAGATTACATGTAATACACGATCAATCGTTTGAGAGATGCAAAGTGAAATCATTAAACCTAATTACTCAAAGGGAAACTTATTGTTGAGTTAACTATATAGCCGGAGATTTGTTAGTTTATATATAACACAAAGAAATAAAGATGTTAATATTTCAAACAAATGCTGTGCAATAAAATTTTTAGAGTAGTATTAAATGGTGAATGTAGTTTTTTACATAGATTTTTGGTGACATGTAGGATCTTCTACAGGAACTATAGATAAATATTATTTCATAATAATTTAAATAATACAGAAATAAAATTAGAAAGCCGTAGAGTACCTAAATTTAATTGCTTCTACTGTTGTTTACGTACGAAATTATAGAATGTGCAAAGAAATTTTCTATAACTTATTGATAAATTTTATTTTTAAATTAAACCAATTTGTGTGAGACTACCAACTATTTTAATGCGTTATTAATATAATTTCTTGCATCAGAATAGATGTCAAATGCTGAGGGTAAAATTGATTAATCCTTTAATAAAGTGCTAATACTTGAACTGACTACCGTTTCATCCATATTCAGCCCTGCATTAAAATGCACGAAACTTATTTACGGCGATCTCATAAACGTAAGAACTTTTCTCGATAGGAATTACGTGTAGAAATGAGAGAGCTCGACGGTTTTCTCGAAAAATCCGATGAAATGCTGAGCATGACAAACAAGAGTCGGCGGGACGTTAAATGGTATGATTATTTTAACGCAGTGAAAAATTCTCTCAGTACTAATCTCGCGAACTCCGACAAATTTCAGGGTTCCAGCTTCAATTAGGTTTAAAGCCGTAAAAATACTTGGTCGGAAAGACTGGGGTGGAGCCTGCCTCGACGGCACTGCTTCCGGAGGAAGTAATTTCGACTCTTTAATGAAATTTTTAAATTTCCCGCCGACTTGAGATAATATATAAACTGTTTCGCTTCGGAGTTTCGTTGTTTAATTTTCTCGAATTTCTGCTACTTCGCAGGAGATAGCAATACCATAAAAGTACATTTATTTCGGGAATGAAATGAGATTATCTCAAATTGGTACCACTTATCGCTAGCCGTCTTTCAGCTGCAAGTGGCTGCAAACGTTGTAACGAAAATAAAAATTAATTCAAAAGTAAAGGAAATTATGATGCTATTTCGAATCGGTAAAAGTAATTATTGATTTAACTCCATTTGCTTAATATTTTTTGTGGCACTCCAAACATTTTTTAAACCAATTTCCATTTAACAAAAATAATGATGTAATCTTCAGGGTTACGATATTAAATGTATTGCACTAATCACTCTGTTCGAAGTGGACATTAAATTTAGACATGGCTTAAAAATGTTCCTTGCATTTCGGATCAGGTAATTGTAAACTCATCGTGACTAATTTATCACCTTAATAATCAACTAACTTTAAATCGGTTTTAAATGAAATTTCTCATACCAGAACGAAACGATATAACTATATCATTGCTGAACAAATGACCGATACGACAAGAATATGTACTAAACCGATGAACTTATTAAACTTTGTCTGTTCAATTACACGGGTACACAGACGCACACACGAATATTTGGTATTGTTCGAATGGCAATTACGTTACTCGATAAAAGAACAGAAATCAAGAAATTATTCCATCAATTAGTTTCAAAGCGATTCGATCTCCATTGCGTTTAAAGACAATTGAGCCAATTTCATCCCAGACGATATCGCAAACCGTAAGTTCCAGGTGTCGATAATAAGTTACAAAAGCAAAGTATCGAATTCATTTAATACATATCAGTCGCGTGACAGATGCGCCAAATTTAATGGAATTCCGTGCACAAGGAAGATCGCGATACAAAAAAAAACGTTAATTTTCGCCGCAGGTATCGGCATCATCGATTATTGAAAGTGGCCCCTCTTTGTGCCGGTGCAAAGTTGCACTCATTTTTATTTTTTTTCCCCCATCGTTTTCACGAGGTCATGCCGGTGTGTGCTAGGGTATTTTCATTTCCGGCTAGATGTCGTTGCCCACGAGTGTAAAGATAATGCATCGATTCGACTCATATGTGCTTGAACGTGGTCTCTACCCACACGCTGAGAGCCATAAAACAATTCCTGCGCATTTTTATTGGCAAAACATACCCCTCCAGTGGGAGAAGCATTCTATCTATAAAACCATAACTCCGGCTCTTGCGGTTCGAGTGCGAAGAAGGGCCGAGTAAGAGGGTTAGCAAATCGAAAGGGGTGCTCTTGAGGTTAAGGAAGGAAAAAGAGAGATGCCGTGACCGAAGGAAGCAGGTACACTGACAAGGAGAGGCATAAAGGGAATAAAGAAAGGGAACAGACAGATAAAAATTGTCAGTAGATGGTAGAGAATGGAAAGAGAGGCCAAGAGCCGCTTAACAAACTGCTGAACTCACACCCCGCGGGATTTTATTTCTACTTAAATGGAGTTGCCGAGATACGCACTGTCGGATCCTTACCGAATCCCCAGCTTTGAATTTATTTGCACCGTTCGTTAGTTCACCGTGTCCTCCACCTCCACCTCCACCTCCTCTTTCTCCTCCTCCGTCATCACCACCTCTTTCTCCTTCTTCCTTTCCCTTGCAATTTCTTTCACGCGATAACGAACCTGACCTATTCAAACTCGAAATCTCCAAACGGAATTGTCCTGCACATTCTTCGCAACCGTACGATTGAGAGTCTACGAATTTATAATTTCACCGGAATCAGACATTAATGAACTTGACTTTAGCATTAATCTCGCCAACGAGCCACACAATAGATGAAACATTTTCATCGTTATACTACGTGAAACAAGTGTATTCCCATCTGTCAGATTTGCACAAAGGGACAGGTTAACGGCAGAGATATAACAGAGATTTTTATGTCGCCTAAGGACATAAAGCTGTATTTACTGGAAGAGCGTAAAGAGACGTTTACGCGCATAATGTAGTATGTAATTGCGACTGGTGAGGTGTTCCCCGTACACGGTCTCAGCCGTGCTCGGAAACAAGGGTGCTCGAGTTATAATATACGTCTCACCTTGTATGGGCCAAGGTTTTCCACGATGCAAGTGAAAATGGCTTCGCGACCCACCGAGATGGTTAGGTTGTTCAAGGGTTTCCCGAACCTGGGTAAATCTGCAACACGAAAGGTCCTCGACTTAAGTATCCTGTCACAGTGAACACTTTACATAACTGGCGGTATACATACATACTTAGTTACTTACTTACTTACTGGTACTTATACTTATAACCCACCTACGGACGCTCTAAAGTTTGCAAAGTACTCGAGAAACTCGGCAGTGAATGGGACGAGTTAGCGTAAGCGGGTCAAGCAGAGACTAAGCCAGGCTCTTTATATTTTCCAGCAAAATCCTTACCTCCCCGATTTCGGGGGATATCGTTCAATCATTGTGTACGGAAGATTCTTCGTTAACGTAGTGAATCTCAATGATGGAGAGGATATCCTTCGGTCTTGGGACTTTGATTCGGTCGTTTGGAAATCAAAACATGATGGTATTTCTGTAACCGGTGGGGTTACTGAAGTTTGAGAAATGGTATTGGGAAATATGGCATTATGTATATGACAGTGTATGTAACAGAATTTGAGGACTGATAAGTAGACGTTAAATAATGTAAAACGTGTGTGCACATTTCTTAACTGATATTTGGAGAATAAAATTTAGAAAGTAGAATATTGTATTTATCATAGGAAAGTGATGAATATTAGATAGGATGTGAATACGTAAAAATGTAGGTATTATAAATTGAGGTGTCAAGTTATGTTTAATGATTTCGAAATATTAATCGCTTTTGAAAGTCGAAATAAGAATTTAGTCAAATAATACTGGTTATATCTTTTTATATTCACGTGTTATTCAGGAACAGTGAAATTGATTAAATATTAACATTAAAAGTAAAAAAAAAATTTTTAAATGCTGTAATTAACATAAGGAGTATATAGAAGAAAGTGTAGTAAATTGACGATAAGAAAGTCTACGTCTTTCGATGCAGACGAATTTATTAACATGTTATTTGCCGGATGCCTGTTAATTAGATTTTCCTTTGTCAACGTTCACTAATCGACAGTCTATTAATCAGCTATTCCAAATTAAAAATAAAATAAAACTACTTTGTAACAAGTAAAATTGGATAACGATGTGATACCATATTGGAAGTGTATCTAATTATAAAGAACATTTAAAAAATAATAAGTTAACTTCCAAATTCTAAAATTATAGAAATACGAAAAGTTAACATGTTTCTTAAGACCTGACAGGCAATCGATGCAAAATTAAATCTGTAATTTCAAATTGCAGGAACAAGTATATTTTAATTAAATCCTTAAATGAAAATCCTACGTACATTAAAAAATCTTGTGGTAATACTTTGTATTAAATTAATTGCTGGAGAAAACTCTAAGCATCATGATTCAATAAAAATTTAAACAGTTGACATATTTTAAAACGCTGACGAAAATGAAAGCAAAACGAAATTAGGGAAGTTCATTTACTAAGATTTATATTTTAAAAGCGCAAAAGAAAACACCGATTACTTACATCGAAATTTTAGAAATGAAAATTTTGTGGTTTGTATAACGAGAAATTCCTTAATTGGAATTAAACTTACGAAGTCTTGTTAAAATGTGCGTACAAGAAACCAGCAAATTTTCAGCACAAATTAAATACACACACGATTCCGGAATCACGTTGATATACGACGGCATGTAGGAAAACGGTAGAGCTAAATTCGTTCGTGCATCGGACCCTTTCCCGAATCGTAATGAGTAATGGCACTGCTGTTAAGCCGGTAAACGGTAATTAGATGTTAACCATGTTCTAAGGAAATATTGATCCTTGCATAAGTTAAGACACAATCTCAGATGTAGTCGAGTACCCATACACGTTAGTTTCGATAACACTTTGCCAGCAATACCTTATCCAGAATTGACTCATTTACGATGAAAATGTGTTTAATCATATCCTTAGGTGCTACTGATTAAATGTAAATATACTTTAACACCTTCACTGCCACACGTCGGTTATCAATAGTCACTGCTGTATTCTGCTGTTAAATTGTTTTTGAACCGATTATTTTGAAGGTGATCCAAAGCGATTTATATCTGAATTGAAATGTTTAAGAATTTGCGTTTTAATGCAATTAAAAATATACGTATTGGAAACCAATGTACCACACTTCTTAAACGTATCTAAGAAAGTTAAATTTACAATTCCTCTAAAGTAATAGCAATTATTAAGTATGTGTCTTCATACGAAGAATGGACACTTTCAAAATTACCAACTAAATTGTGTAATAAAATTTGAAACAGCCCGTCACATCTAATATAATTTAAGATGCGTCAAATTGGAATAGAATATTCAATTTCTTTTATATATAGCTTTTTCTTTGGAAACACGATGCGGTGGAAGTGTAATGGAGGTTTCAAACGCTTCATTTAAATTATAATGATAATTAAGAATAATAATAATCTCACGCGTTGAACGACACAATTTCAAACTTAATAACTTTTATTTAGTGAAAAAATCCAAATCCAGATTTATCTATATTTTTGTAAAGGACGTATAGTTTCTATAAACAAATACTCAAGAAAATTCATTGATATCAAAGGGGAAAAACTAACAAAAAAATTCGAATTTTTCATATATTGTTTAAACAAATTGAGATTTTGCAAAATAGTTTTTACCATTCTATTGATTATTAATAGACGCAAATTTCATCAACTTACGCAAATGCTCTATCTCTCATAGTTTCCGAGATAATCGACGAAATATATTTTAGGGCCCTAACTTTAGGGGTGATTTTCACCCCTTTAGCGTCGACGATTGCCGATAAAAAAAGTACGTGTCGAATATTTTAACGAGGGCTACATCATACTTAAATTTGATCAAAATCGGTGATTGACAGTTCGGTATATTCCCTTGTGAGAAAATCTCAAAATAAAATCATTTAACGTTCGTTTGGAATATTAACGAATATCTTAAATTAACTCCTTCGTAGACAAGACTAATTACAAAATGTTAATTTCAGTATGCAAAGGATGTTGAAAGCAAGCAAAAGAAAATCATTGTTTAAAGGTATAGACGAGGATTTCTGAAGACCTTATTAATGTTGAAAGAATTGTATCATTTGTAATAAACAGTATTTGTAATACATTTCATAACTTCAGTGTGTGATGCAAATTTTAAACACCGCCGCTTTGTCGGCATTTAATTGCAAAGAGTTAATATGTACATACAGTTGTGTAATTATAATTAATATTAAATTATATAACAATATTTTTCCAAATTAATAAAACTAATATACTGTCTCCTTTATTTTTAATGCATCAATAGACAATGTTTGCTTCCGAAGATTTTTATAAGAAATTAACGTTAGACGTTATTGCACAAGCGACAAGACCGTTTCAGATAAATATGCGAACAAAATTCCTTTCATTAAGCTTACCTTTATGCACAGGTGCTCATCACACTTAGACACTTCTAAGGGGCCATTAACAAGCATGCCAATTACTACTTCAAAGAAAATCTTCGGGCTACGATACTGCACTTATGAAACTAAACGAGATGATACACACTAACTTGAAAATTACTCAGATCATGGAAGCTAGTGCAAAAAAGGTTAAAGTTCACTAAATTATACAACGAAAATTGTAAAATACAATACTGATTGATATTATTTAATGTCCACTTGTAATTTCGTCAGAACTGAGTATTTTTGGCTTTCAACGATTGAGTGGAAAAAACTTGAAAAGGGTGAAAGCAGCAGAGAGCATCATTTGACCTCGAATACGAAAATGTGACCTTATCGTTGAAAACAATTAAGGAAACTGCATAGAAAATTTATGGCCAGGAACGAAATGCATTTAATTCCTTTCATTAACAATTTCTTTTGTGCTTCAGTGTGCACTATTAAATATTAAATTGTTAAATACACCAAAAATTAAAATTTTCGTAAAACTGTCGTAATCAGTTTGAGCTATATTAGAACATAAAATTAATAACGCGAAAAGTTGTTTAAATTCTTTGCGTTCTGTAGCTTTACAATTAGCAATCAATAATCGTCTTTATAAATTCGGAAATACAAATTCTTTTGTTTCTTTTTTCCATACACGAAAGAAATACGATGTAAATAGCCGAGGGGTTGCGTTTTATAGATCAAAATAATAATTCAGATTTATATAAAGTTATTTAAAACTGTATTCTCAAAATTTACAAAACTAAAATAACATCTTATAAATACATATTCCGTTTGTCGGAAATGAATGTGAAATTCAAAGTATGTATGGATTATAAAGAGCGAACATTTGTACGACTTGATTTGTATGAGCTGTTAGACGAGCAGTACGGAAGTTTCGTTAAAAAATGAAGTATATCATACGATTTTCGCAACATGCATTCATTGTCGACGAAGTTTTATTGAGCATCGCCGTGACAGGAAAGATTTTCACATCACGTTTCTGGAAAAAGCAATGGCACAAAAAAAAAACGAAATAGAATTTGAGCAGTGACAAAAAAGACAAATGCATTTATAGCTTTAATTGCGAATAGCGAGTCCACTGTCACGAAGTTTCGTACACAAAAATTATTTGATACAACAGAATAAGATAGCTGAACGAAAACTCACGTTGTAAAGAGTAATAAGAGCATTGGCAAATTGCAGTTATTGAGAAGTGGCTTTTAAACTGCACTTGTTTTCAACGGTCTTGAAGTAATTCAGATTTAGAGTATAACACATTTTCAACTGAATAAAGTAAAATAGTCTTCCAAATACAGCTAATTTGGAAATACCCCTTCGCTGCTCTTTAATTAAAAGTTTTTAACTTATAATATTCTTAAAATAATTATAAACATTAATCAATACAGTCGTAGATTTTTTATAATAAATTAATGCAACAGAAAAAGTAAATTTCGACATTATATTTTTCAATTATAAATCTCTATTTAAGATACATGAATAAGGAGAAATTCAAATTTGACGAGAATTTTTTTTAACAATGTATATATCATAAATAAGGTTGACATGTTGGATAAAATGTTAAAAAATTTAGTTTTATGTACTAAATGTATACCTCACACTTTAAAAAAAATTTTTTAATGTCGGCTTCATGGAACACGTAAACAAATTTTAATTGATTTACTTCTACGAAGTCTGCAGAATAATAAAGTTGAATAATTAACACTCTACCGCAATAATAGAGACTGGAATAATCAATAGAATATGAAAAATGAACTGTCTGCCAATTAATCTTTGAAGTTTGAACGGGAGATAATAGCAGAGATTAATTTAAATTAAATTTCAATTAAATCAGTCATTATTAACGCGCGGGCTTATATTTGTGGTAATAAATAAAAATAGTTATTCCGTAAATTAAAATTCGACAAGTATTGAATGTCAATCTCACAGAATTATAGATTTTAAATTAACTTTGAAAATGATCATTTCTACACTAAATAATCTTGTACGAATATCGTTGCCGATTAAAGTAATCTGAACACTGGTCCTTGTTTATCTTCTTTGATATTATAAAGAAAAGCAGAAACGTTAAAATACTTACAACTTCATAATTGAGCTATTTATGTTCAAAGTAGCATAAGTCACTCTCTTTTTAAATGAAGATATTTAGGGTTTGCGCTTCAATGCATCTAAACCCGAGCCGAAATATTGAACCTCATCTGAACCTTTTACTACCCAACATTTAGGAATTAGAAGTACAAAAGTAGGTCTCAATTCAATGTAAAATAAGAGCCTATTTAGCGACTAAAAGTGACACTTTCCCTTGTTGCCATCTTAAGGCGCAAAATAGGACGTCAATTTCAACCTCCGTTGAGGATTTACATCCTATCCAGTTATTAATGTTATTATTATTATTTATTTAAACATTTTAAAGCTACTAATGAATAATGCTATGTTTTTAATAAAAAAAAAGAAACATAAGTCCCACATGGAGATTCGAAACTGCGACAAAAAATTGTCCAGCGATTCCACAAGCAGACGCCATAGCCACTGCGCCATTAATGCTTTTGAAAGAACGGTTAAAAGTCTAGGTTATAAGAACCATGCAATCAGCAATTTATTTAATTATCCCGATCCTATTGTTTAACATCTACATATTTCTGTGCAGAAACATTGAAGGTCACAATATGAACATAATGTATTAAAATCATGCAAGAATGGCAAATAAGGTGCGAGTTTCAGCCCAAAATGTGTCCCAGAAATCGGTTTTTGATTTTTCCGACCGAGATGCACCGTACTCAAAAAATCTGAAAAAATTAGGGTATAACAATGATAACATTAGGCAACTACTGTAAAAAGGAAAAAGTTGTGATCGGAAGATTTCAATATGAAATCGATGTTTAAAAATTTTTTTTTGGTTTTTCATTTTTCGTGAGTGGTACTTGCAAAGGAAAAATCTGAAAAAAAATCCCTAACGTGTACATTCATGTTTAGAATTTTTCGGAATTTTTGCACCACATTAATTGGGGAAAATAAGGCAAACACTGATTTTTTGATTTTATCCTATAACTACCCTCCCGATGGAGGTATCGGATTAAAAATTTGTGTACAATGGTTTTTCATGATCACCTATCGAATGACCCATCGTCGAATAAAATCGGATCAAGGGCACTTTGACCCCCTTATCCTGCTAGACCCTTTATTACTTACACTTCTTAACCTATATATTCATTCTTTTCTCAGTTTAAATAATTTTGCACAGCTATTGACTAATTACCCTTTTTCACTACAGCAAAGTGACTTATACCACTTTCCAAATAAACGTTTCAATTGGTCAATTGTAGTTCACGACGCCTCATAATAAAATAATTAGAAAAACTCCTTAACGTAGTTGAAAATCATATCGTTTGTAATGCATAAATGATGTAATTCCACGAGTACTTACATGCTTAAATACATCAAAATTATTGAGCGTAATTACATCTTCGTAATCCAGCATGCATATAACATAATTCTATATTTGGAGTATCATAAAATCGTTTAACCCCACTTTACGAGAATACCGAAAACAGTCCTAATTCGAATTAGTTCACGTGCGGCACGTATACGTGTCTGCTTGATACTTGCCAAATCGAAATAACAATCTTCACATATAGCCAAAATTTCAAGCATTTCCTAACAATTATAGAAACGATTTTTTGTCCCTTTTTCAGTGTTGATTTGAAATGCAATAATGACGATCTCTCTTGTTCCTGTATATTCCGTATATCGGTATTACTATTTCGAAACTCACACCATCTAAAGGCGGTGTGCGATTAAGATCAGCCAATTATCTCAGATTTGTGGATCAAGGACGTATGCAAAGCGCAACGCTCATTTGGGAGACAGCGCATTATATACACGGTAATTATGCAAAGAGTATACTCGTACATTGTCAGCCGACCGCCCAAATTCTGATACAAACGTCCTCGTAATAACATTTTGGAGAGTACTTGTTAATATATAATAATTTGGTGAGAAATATTTAAAAAAAAATAATTTTGATAAATCTGCGTGGATTTAAATTGTAACTATAATATTTCGTGTTATAACTTGAATCTTACGATTCTTTCGTTATACTTTGAGAATATTTGACACGGACTAATTGCATAGTTAATATGTGTATTTTTGTGTATTACATGTATTTTTTTTTACCTGATAAAATGTTTTTAATGACGCTTTGTACTTATATATGAACATAATATGATCAACGGTCTTTAATTGCTCATTATTCTGGATATTTATTAATATACAATTATTTGATAAGAAAAATTGAAAGAAAAATAATTGTCACAAATCTGCGTGGATTTAAATTGTAACTATTTCGTATTATAACTTGAATTTAACAATTTTTAAGTTATACTTTGTGTAATATTTGCCACGGACTAATTGCAGTAGTAAATACGTGAATTTCTTCTTGGTTGACATGCTAAATTATTTTTAATGACGATTTGTATTTATATATGAACATATTTTTTATACATTCCCTGAATATGATCGACCGCCTTTAATCGCTCATTAGGTTGGATTGGTACTGATTAGCAGGTAATTCAGAATGGATATACATTTGAATTCTATAAGTTCCATCTTTATGCAGGTATTAATATTCACTTTATTCATTCAATATTTTTCTTTATTGCATCAAAAATAATATGCATTTTCAACATTCAACCTCTTAGATTCCTGCTATAGAAAAACTATTTTCTATCGTTTAGTACATTTCATCTTTTTGACATTTTCGCTTTTCTTGCTTCTATCACGGAAATACTATTTACCTCTTTTCGTCAAACATCCATTTATCTCTATTACCATAAGTGTATTAGTAATTATTGTGAAATTTTGTTCACCCTTCTTACGTCATATTTCCAAGAGAAATCGTTCGTTCCACGACAACGAAACTAGAAAAAAATGTAGGATATACGGTAATGCCTTTAACCGATAACGAAAGGTTTAAACTACCCTTACTTTTATATACTCGACCCTTTTTACCTACTGTCGGTGAACAACTGAATTACTAACACTTAGAGATTTATTAGAGACGATTTATTAGCGCTCCTGTATTCGTGCACTCACAAAGCAACCGCAGAATCGTCTTCGAGGCGTAAGATACATGAAAGCTGCATCAATCTGCATTTCTTTCTCGTCTCCTAAACCCGCTACAGAGATTTCTGTGTAAAGGGGAAGGAACTATGTAAAATAGATTAATATCCGTACGATCTTGACGATTTATCTCCTGAAAGGAGGATGCCTGGATCGTCGGAGGGATTTCGAAATCTTTAAATGTAGCATTAAGAGAAATCCTTGAGGTGTGCATACTGAAGAACGGCTGCATAAAAGCAACGACAGGTATTTAATGCAAAGAGCTTTGCCATTTAATTGCGGAAAATCGGATTCCGTTTGTATAGAAAGAAGGAGAAGAGCGTACAGAACGGTTTTTAACCTAATTCCAAAGAAATGCCGCATTTGTGGATCAATTTAATTACTGTTATCATTCTAACGAATTGTATTTTAATAATAACTGTTTGAGGAATACAGGGAGCCACTCGACAAATATTAAATCTATCCCATAAATATCCCTTCTCGTTAGGCCACTGAAAACTCCGGTTTATCAATTTATGTATATTCAACGAGAGCCACTTGTTATTAAACGATTTGAATGCCCACAAAATTTATTTGATCGAACTACCGGGAAGGCAAGCAATTATTTTGTTCACTTTGAAGCCGAGTCCTGACTTTGAGATATATTTTCACGTATAAAATCAAGTGTATTTCATTACGTAGTAATATTATTTCACGTTCACTGATCAAAGTTCACGGTTTATATAATTTAGCTAATAACACACACTCCATTGAGTTTCACTTTAGACAAATTAAGAACGATGACTAAAAGTGCAGTTCATTTCACAAAAAATCAATTGCTTCAAGTTATTCATATATTTTATACATAATTCAAGATAATGCAGGTTTATCTCGACCTATGGAAGTTCACCTATATCATGATCATAATTATTTAACTGTGTAAATTTTTTTTATAATTGTGTATACGCTGTATAGTTGTTATGGCGACCATAAACCTTGAAAACAATCGAAAATGTATATATAAGGTTCTAATCTTTCTCGTAAAAGGTTTTAGCCAGATAAGCGTAGGAGAATTGCCTCGAAACCAAATTAATTTTGACGTGTATTATTCGATAATATCGGTCTCTCAAAACAACCTTTCCTGCATTTTATAGAATAGTTTAGAAACGACATCTCTTGTTATGCTTCATATCAAATTATGAAAAAGTAAATTAAAGGAATCGCAATAATAGGGAGAACAGAATAGGTAAAGCCAGATAACAGAATTTTTGCATAATTGAAAAGTTAACTTCATCAGTATTATATAAATTTGTTAATGCGCAATCTTTACCATTTAGAAAACTATTAAAGTCTGATTTAAAGGTTTCTGCAAAGGTTGCATCCATTGCTGACACTAAAATTTGAGTCTTCATTTAATCTTTCACTCAAGTCTAGAGCGTTCTCAAGTAGGTATCATAGATCCATATATTGATATGCGTTTTCCTCTTTTATTTTCGTTAAAGTCTCCTTACTGTTACTAGTATATAAGGAATTTATAGGCTGTAAACAATTTTAAATATCATGTTTTTCATTGTCTATGATCATGATTATAACGACAACCATGTATTTTTCGAGCTGTTTAATTATTTTATAATTTGTCTCAATAGCGCGTGCTGTAAGCTTTATACTAAATTGTTGTGATTATAATTCGAGCCAACGACCAAACGCGAGAAGGTAAACATATTATACTATAATGTATATACATATATGCATATCGCAACGAATCAGCTTTTTCGGATAATAGAACATTTGTATATTAGGATAAATGTATTCGTACAATAGATTTTCGGATAACGGAAGCTTTACTGTGTATGTAAATCTTTTTCAGATTTTTCGATGGTAAAATCGATTTTTAGATGTAAGAAAGCTCAATAGCATTAAATTTTTATCGAAATTATTGAATCACCGCTTCTAGCCAATATGCCCTTTAAGTGAAAATAGTCAAAATTTGTAGATAAAAATAGACTCTATAAATTATTAAAAAACAGATTTATTGAACACATTGTAAAATTTAAAATGATACGTTTAAATAATATAAACTCCAGCTCTCAATTTATTATATTTTTCGTGGATGACAGCCTGGCATTCATAATAACGACGAATATTTTTAAATGGAATTATTATATGAACCAACAATTTGTTCAAGTATAGTATATAATTTACAAATCTAACTACGTTCCTTTATTATTTGCTTACTTACTTAACAACAATATAATTCGTTATGTATCAGAAATTTTAACCTTTTAAACCGCAAAAACATAAACACAGGTTTTTAATAACCCCTTACCCTATGATTTCTTTCTTTTGTGACTACCTCCGCAATAACTCATTGTCAGAATTAAATTAGTAAAATTAAAAATTGATCAACGATTCCTGACATATCTTAGGATTTGACTTAATATTAATATTACAGAAATACTTGTTACCGTGTCGCATCTCACTGATATTTGCAATTTCGTAGGTTTTGGAAAATTTTAAAATTTCCTATACAATTTGCTGCATCACGAGTGTCACTCGTTATAGTAGGGCACGAGGTGAGGAAAGCATACTTATTGTTAGTAAATACCTGTAGATACGACAAACCAACATTTTTCTTAATAAAATACTACCTGAAAGAACTATTCCATACCACACAAGCATCACAAATCCTTGCAATATATCACCTGTTTTATGCAGTTCTGAATAATGTGTCTATATTTCTTGTTCCGACTGTAATCGCTAACTTAAAATCTCGTTGCCAATTTATAACACCGCACTTAGCACCTACTTCTTCTTGCCCTATGTTACAATTAAAGGATTAACTGAGCACCAAATCGTCCAAGTAAAATAAATGATATGTATTAAGTTTTTTTGCACTCACTGTAAGTAATAAAAATAAGTCATGAGATTTTAGGAAGTTATAAATTATATTTTTTACACATTAAAATACAAATGTCGACTGACATGTACGGAAGCTCAGGAGCAGCGTCACTATCCACGACCGTTTCTACAATTTTTAGTTATTCACATTATATAGTAGGGAAGCCAATAATTTGTAATAATGTTCCTAAGTTACTTGTACATTCTTAAAAACGTTCATCGTAACTGTATTGTATTGCTCAGGTCAATAGGATATTAAAGAAACTATGCAAATGCATTATTATTAGCGTATAAAAACACCAACGTGTTGGACATAAACCGATAAAAAGGTTGTTATAAATTTGCATGTGATTTGAATAAATCTGCAACGAAATATTTAAACAATACGTTTTCTTGTTTATCAAACGGCCATCACCGTCTACAAATTTCAAAGTTTAACATGCGAGATACAGACCACTGCATTTTCCATGTTTTGCGAAATTCGTAAAAGCACACACACCTATACAGAAGCTTTTACAAATACTTGTACCTGACGTGCAAATGGGTTGATACGTAATACCACTTCGTATAAGCTGACCGTATTACCTGGCGAAACGTTGCTGACAGTGTCGCGAAGCTGTTTCGTCAAATAAAAATGATTGCATTTTTAAAATTTACGCTCAAGTATGACACCTACCCAAGGATCGTGGAAACATAGTGCGCCATGCTCGTGTGATATGTATACACGTGAATATTGGTATTAATAGAAAATTAATTATTGAAAATGCAACTTTCAGGTGAGATCGGGGAAATGTTTATGTAGCAGATATTAAAGTATTATCTGGTGGAATTACCGTGTTTACGGCGGACTAACATGAAGGATTACCAGCACGTTCCTTTCGGCCCCTTAAATAGGCATTTAATCTGATTCCTGGCAAACCAAGTAAATGGAAAATAAAAATCTGCACGCGAAGATTGAATGAATTGATAATATAAAGCGTAATCGAAATGACGTTCATTATTTCACGCCAGGGTAAACGTTGAATTTATCTGTGATATCAAGCGAATTGTTTCAAACACTACTATTAGAGGTACAGGAAAAGAATGTCGTTATTTTTTCAAACAAATGCTGACATGACAAAGGTACTCATTGAGTATTTCTAATCAGAATCCAGTGACTTATATGAGCACATGAAAACTTTGCCAGGTCAATGGAGAAAGATTATATCAAACCGTGGAAATTATATTTTAAATTAATATTTGCGAATTAAATTCTTATAAGTACTCAGATCTTTTATTTAAAAAAACTACATCGACGAATTTTATGCTACTATTGATGGTGTTTAACATTGTATTTCTGAATACGCAATGTTCTCTTCACGGTAGAATACATTCGAATTGTCAATATTTTAAAGGGCTTTATCTCTTGATATGTATTTTTGTGCTATCGCTGCAAAGGATACTTTATCCCCTTTGAAATGGAACATTATTACCATTGGGTTTGTCCTTTCATTTCTTTGAACAACTTTCTACTGTAAGTAATAACTTTATAATTGTTCTTGAAAGCGTTCCGCCGGCGAGTAAAATGTTTTATAAAATTAACATTAATGCACAACTTTTCAGAGGTTTTCGTAAATTGAAATGACTTAGGAATGGAAACTCAAAGAATGTGTTATAATTAATACGAGGGTAATTGCGAAGTTTTGCATTATTTAGAACGCGAATTCTCTTGATTTTTAGGCTTACCGAATCCATTTAGCGCTACACTCGTTTCGAAAATGAGAAATAATTCAAAATTAATATGGGGCGGTAAAAAAAATAGGAACATTTGATTTGTTTCTCTAAACTAAGAACATCAAAAAAGCAAACGACAGAATTAAAGAAAGTTGTTTGATTATGTAAATGAGAAAACCAGATTTTATGTCATTGGAAAAATGCAGTATACCAATTGCTGAAAGTGCTAAAATATTTGCACGTTCCCTACTCCTGAAATTGCATATCCTGCAATTTCTGCGTCCTTGCAATGTTCCTACTTCAGTAGTCTTAGGTGACCATATACTCTACAGAACTTTCAATATGTGGCATCTTCGTCTAGTTTGGCTTACTTCTGTTCACTGAGTTTGTATCTCATTTGCATAATCAAACAAATTTCTTCTGCTGGGTATCGCTTTTCATGATCTTCCTGCTTGCAATTAGTTAAAAAAATGAAGAAGTTATAGCTCGATGGATCGAGCTTGAGAGCGTGAACCTTTTAGACATTTGTATAACTTAACAAATAATCGAGGTATAATCGAATTGATAATATTAACGCAAGAATAAGTACAACGTTACTTCGACAGTGTAACCATCAATACTTCTTAAAATTCTTTCCGTAAATCTGTCTTCGTTATGTCTTTCTAGAAACGGATATCGCCGGCTCGGTGGTTATGTTCTCATACCTAGGAATACAATACAAGTTGCTCCTACATTCTTTGGCAATCAAAAGACATTTTGCTTGGAGTATGCTATCATTAGTACACGTGTTTTCCTATCGATCGCCTACCCGAGTCGGAGGATTGATTTTCTGTTGGTTTTCTCGATTTTTTATACTTGAAGAAAATCAAAAGAGAATTATAATCTGTATGATCTGACCATTAAACTCTATATTATGTTGATTATCTGTAGGTACTCTGTGAATGCGGATATTTCCGTTTTCACACTTGAAAAAAATCGAAAGAGTATTATAAAAAGATTTTCTAGGTTCTCCTTTAATCCTCTTTCATTGTATTTTAGAAGGAATTTTTCATTATTTATTAATTATTAATATTACTTAATTTTTTAAAAAGTAAATTGAGTGACAACTACGAAAAAATTAATTTTACGGAAACTTTATTTTTATAACATTTTAGTTATATTAGTAATAACTAATACTGCAATAGTACAAGAAATTGAACCTGATGAAATGTTTGTTCTAGAGGACCACAACGTACAATATACAGCCCGAGACTTTTTAATTTTCGGAAATTTAAGTGAAAATATCAGAGCTGTTAACATAATTAACATTGTTAATGTTTGCATAAAAATGATGATAAATGATATACTGTACATAGGAATACCTGTAAATAATAAGGAGTTGGAGTGATCTAATACTTCTCAAATGTAAAGTTCATAAAATTCTAAAAATGTATATAAAGAATGACAGTTGTAGAGACGAATGTATAGTAAACTTTACAATGATTAAATAATAAGGTGAAAAATATGATTTCTCGCTGGTTTTATTTAATTATTTATATCTTTATTTTCATTGTTGACAAGAAATAAATAAGAAATAAGTTAACAAATAAAAGGATTTTTACTGTAATTTATTACAATTCGATGTCCAATTAATAAAAATTTGTACATTTATTTTCCGAAAATAAAAGAGAATCAAGAGATAAATATAACGACTAATAGACAACTAAGGAGAATAATAGAAATATGAAGAAAATGTAAGAGAATCATAAATGATGATTTCAGGGTCCGAGATAATCAACAGAAATTCATAACTTCGACTCGGGTAGTATCTAAAAATGTGTTCTAATCAAACACGGCACGACAGCGACTACTTAGAACGTGCAATTTGGTAAAAAATCGCCCACACTCTAATCTTTGTGATTAGTATGAATCTAATACTAAGCGTACGGACACTTTATGGATGCTTATTCTTACCATAGCAGATCCGGAGTCCGATTATGACGTAATAATGATACCTTTCTGAAAGAAATGCAGGAAACTCTCAACTAGAACACCTTTAGTTAATACACAGAAAATTGTTATTTCTTTTCATTGAACCGTCCATTTCACTGGCTATGGTACGGTTAGTGTTAAACGACGAGTCAAAATTCCATGATATAGAAATTTGACTAAAAATTACAAACTTTTTGAAAAAATGTTTGAGCTTATTGAAAGTCATAATTACAAGATTAAGCAAAATAGCACTAATTTTGTCATTTTAACATTCAACCTTATGTTAGAAATATATTAAAATTGGCCTATTTCTATCGAGCGAGATACTTTATAAACTCAAATATATAAATATTGAACGATTAAACTTGGAACTGTAATGCATATCTAAACGTAAACAAAAAGGAACACACCACCGTTTATTCGGTTCCATCAAGTATATAATTAATCACTTTAACTGATGACAGAACAACATTTACCCAAGTAAATAATCGTTTAAGTCAAAATAAATTTGGCGCTCGGTATGAGAACGAATTGTTCGGAACGTTTAATGTACACCGGCTGGCACGGTACAGAGAAAATAATTAGGACCACAAAAGGTTAATTATTGCAACATTTACGCGTCTCGGGTGTACAAATACACAGCATCTATTCTCATATACGAAATATTGTAACCGCCTACAGGCGGTTGATAGTATTTACATGTTATATGTAAACTCAAAAATTCATCGCAACGATCACAGATAAGCATGGCAAGCTGTAACCCCTATGTATGTGTCCAAAAGAAAAACATAAAGAAAGAAGTGTAGACGATTTTTGCACCATGGTGTTCATTTCTGGCAGTCGTTTATTTGTCGAGCGATTTGTGTGTTGATGTCTGAAATAATAACTAATAATTAAATCTCTCCTGGCAGAGAATAAGTTGATTGTAAAATAAGAACCATTATGTTAGGAAGTGGACTAAGTTCCTTTTTTCTTATGTTTAGATACAGGTGACCCCCGGTAATCCGGCCCCTATCTAATCCGTCACCTCCTGTAATCCGACATGCCTATAACATATAGGTACAGTCGAGTTGCGTTATGAAAAAATATGGTAAATCGTTCGCGAATGCCTGGACAAACATTAACATAAATGTTTAGTTATTATATTTTTGTTAGTTCTAGAGCAATAATTATGTTAATTTTATAATAAACCCTAAGCTGTTTATTGTGTTGTTTAATTTACTAAATTCCACATCATACTCTCTTAGATCGAACCAGTGAGATTTCACTGGTTCAACCAGTGAATACAAATCTCACTGGCGAACCAGTGAAATTTGCGCCCGCTGCCGCTACGCCATGCGCCGTGTTTTATTTTTGAATATGCTGACGAGTGAGATTCACTGGCAAACCAGTGAACTTTGATGGCCGCCGAGATCACTGGCGGAACCAGTGAGTGTCATTGGTAAACAAGTGAGTTTTCACTGGCGAACGAGTGAAATTCCACTGGTTCGATCTAAGAAAGTATGAGTTAGGTATAGTACATATAGAATCTTACCACTTTAATATTTTATTTGTCGGATTACAAGGTACGCTTTTCCAAAAAGTTCCGGACTACATGGGGCTGTGGCAGTACTCTATAATCCGACAAATTTGATAATCCGACACCGCCTTACAAAACGTTTGTCGGATTACCAATGGTCGACTGTACTTCAAAAATCATATCAAAGCATTCATGCTGTTAGATGAGTCATGTGTCTTCGGGATTTTCCTTAATAACATTTAGTCGTCTGAGCAATAGTTACACTCGCAATGAAACATGTACCTTGGAAGTCCTCATCTATTCCTTTCACAAGACTTACAAAAGTATCACTAAAACTCGAGGGTGATACCCTGTTTTTCACAATGTTCAGTAAATCTCTATAACAGTAATTTTGATGAACGTACTTCCACACGTGAATTCTGGTACTTCAGGAATAAAACTGTTCACAGTTACTATTGGGTTGCCGGAAAAGTCGTGACGCATTTTGCGAACAGGTGGCGGTCGATTATTTTTTAATGCGCTAGAGTCATTCACATCTATATTATCACTATATCATTTAACAGCTGACGATTTTAGCGTCATTTTAAAAAACAATTGAGCTATATCGTTGATGTTTAGAGATTTTACAGTAAGAGTAAGATGGAAGTCCAAAGTGCGCGTGCCAAAGTCAAGCTTGTGAACAATTGCGTACAGTTTACGGTGATGATGCTCTACAGGAACAGCAGCGCCAACGATAGTTCACAAAATGTGGCCTGAAAACGGTCTTGGTCCCGACATGATAGTCCGCTTCGAACGACATCGAAAGCAGACATACATCAGAGGAAAGCAGACATTCATCAGAGAAAAGCATTGCTCTCAGTGTGGTGGGATTTTAAAGGTGTCGTAATTTTTGAGCTCCTACCAAAGAATCAAACTATGATGTCGACTGTGTACTGTCGGCGATTGGACAATTTGAACGAATCGATTATCCAAAAACGTCCAGAGCTTTTTAATCCTAAAGGAGTGGTGTTTCATCACGACAACATGAGGCCACATACAAGTTTAATCACACGTAAAATATTGGTGGAGTTTGGATGGGATGTACTGTCACATCCAGAATACTCTCCCGATCTTGCACCATCAGACTTCCATTTGTTTCGTACCTATTCTACAAAACTCCTTGCGTGGTGTATCTTTTAATTCCGATGAGGCAGTAAATCAGCACCTTGTTCAGTTTTCCGCTTATAAAGATAGGTCCTTCTATGAACGAGGAATTATGAAACTACGTGAAAGATGGCAAAAGGTCATCGAACAAAACGGACAATATATCATTAGTCCAGTCAAATTAATCATTAAAATAGAAGTTAGGTTACAAAAATTCCCATAGAGCTAAAAATTGGTATGAATGTTCAGAATACTATTATAAATGAATTGTGAAAAGTCCCCATCAATCCCCCTTGTGCAAAAAATTTTATTGATGGTGAAAGTTTGCAAAAATAGGTTTTTCGCGTTTTTCTGCTAAACGGTGAGTTTTACAGCAAAAATAGTTCAGACAAAAATTGTAGATCATCCGATTCTCTACAAAAAATGTATCCACACTTTTTTTCATAAGTATTGCCATTTCCGTGATACAGCGGTTCAAAGAACTGAAAAAATTATTTTATTCGTAATATGCACGTTAATGTACTTTTATATACATTTTTGAACCGTTATACGAGTACAAATATGAGTCCCTATGTCTTATACATACAAATTATAAAATTCTTAGAATATAAATGAACGTCAAAAACTCCGCCCCTATTTTCATTTAGTCGCATGGCCTTGAGTAACATTTGTCTTCCATTCAATTGTCAGCGTGGCGATGCTCGTATACCTGCTCCGTTTCAAAGGTTTCATACTCAACAAAATACTGTTAGTCGTAAGCATTCCTTCGTAGTGACAACTCGTGGCTATCGCTTATATTTTGTAACAAAGTTTGTGCATTTTACTGTTTTTAAAAAAAAATGTCGCAATTCTGCTTTATTTGTAGTCAACCTTTGACTGAAAGTGGAGTTGTTACTGTTGATCACGGCATGAAAGCATTAATTGATGCAAGTATTGAAAGAGGTGATGAGTTTTCGGAGTACCTGAAAGACCAGACATCTGTAAAAATTCATGTGCAGTTATAATCACTAATGGAATTCACTTTCTTCTTTCTATGTACGGAGCTCCAAAAAAAGTTACCTGCTTGGATAAACTCCGATACTTATCTTTTGCAAAAAAAAAACTTATAATAAAAAACAAGTGCAATTAGCTTGTCTTCCCCCAACCTCTGCTGCTGCTCAACAACATCTATTCCGGGTATATTATCAAGTTCAAGTGTGACTTGGTAATAAAATGGATCCAGAAGACTGGGGTTGGAAGTTGGTTGACAATGCATTGGAACCAATTCATACGTTACTCCCACCTGCACCAGAAAAACTCCTTAACACCATCTTTTGCAATTGCA
The DNA here is from genome assembly GCA_910591515.1 of Cerceris rybyensis. Taxonomy (NCBI): domain Eukaryota; kingdom Metazoa; phylum Arthropoda; class Insecta; order Hymenoptera; family Crabronidae; genus Cerceris; species Cerceris rybyensis. The sequence continues at coordinate 24,493,251 of OU342790.1, forward strand.
AAAAAGGTTGCAATGCTAAATGCGGCTGTAAAAAGGTTGGACTGCTTTGTTCTTTAGCATGTACCAATTGTCAAGGAAAGTCGTGCTCCAATGTTGAATCGATACTAGATGAGGATAATTACGATATCAGTGATGAGACATATGATGTAACACTTTTAGAACATATTTGTATCCAGCAGGAAGATGAAGAAAACGAAGACAGTACACTAGAAGTTCCATTGGATTATTATGAATCCGACGAATAATTTTTCCAAATTATTTTTTCATTTATGTATTACATAAATACACAGCTTTCATCATTTTCAATACTCAATTTGAATTCAATAGGATCACAATAGATCGTGGAATAGGCCTACCAGGGAAACCACGTTAAAAAAAAAGTGCCAAGCACACTACCTCATAGGTGGTGTGGAAACGTGTGCATATTACGAATAAAATAATTTTTTCAGTTCTTTGAACCGCTGTATCACGGAAATGGCAATACTTATGAAAAAAAGTGTGGATACATTTTTTGTAGAGAATCGGATGATCTATAATTTTTGTCTAAACTATTTTTGCTGTAAAACTCACCGTTTAGCAGAAAAACGCGAAAAACCTATTTTTGCAAACTTTCCCCATCAATAAAATTTTTTGCACAAGGGGGATTGATGGGGACTTTTCACAATTCATTTATAATAGTATTCTGAACATTCATACCAATTTTTAGCTCTATGGGAATTATTGTAACCTTCAAAGTCTTATTTGACTGGACTACATTGATTGATCTTTGTTCTCTATATAAATAAATGACTTTGAAATACATACAAAATATGCGTCATGACTTTTCCGACAACCCAATAGTAAGTAAGTGTTGCACTCGATTCCTACTCCAACATAAAATTGATGTCAGAAATAGGACTCCAGCAATGTTATGACATGTTGTAATCGAATCTTTGTGGCGAAATCATAAGGATATTTAATTCTTGTGTAGGACCCATTCGAAATGCGTGACATGGGAAAGAAATAGCGAAATCATTTTCTCAAGAGGTTGCGTCTTGGAACGCATACATAGTTTTAGTTATAAATTAGATCCAGTTTCAGATTCACATTCAGTTAGAGACACATATTAGACACAGTTAGATACAGATCAGTTTTAGTATAACATTACATAATGCTTAGCCTTTTTCTTAAAATTAGTTAGATAGTTATTTTAGTTATTTAGTTTCTTTTTGTTTTTGTATTCTATAATATTTGTTATATTCAAGACCATCATTTGAAAGTGGCATAACTCCATTTTAAACAAAAGGGTTTTTTGCCTAACGTAATTATTTTCTTTTCGCATTTCAAGTGACACGTCTTCACATTACAGTTTTATATCCTTTGTCGAATCCGTCTATACCAGTGGTCGCCAAAGTGGTGGTCAGCGAGAAAATTTCGCTGGTCCCCAGAAAAATGTGGAATATACTCACTCATCACGTTAAGTTATGTTTTAAGATGCATTGAAACATAATTTAATTCATAACAATACATTTTATGTGTTCTTAGATCACAATTTTTTTTATAAATATATTTAACACTTTAAAAATCCTGTTAGTGGTCTGCAGGACTTAAATTATGAATTTACTGGTCCGTGAGGTCAAAAAGTTTGGCGACCGTTGGTCTATACTATTTACTTTACCACTTGAAATGCGAGAGAAAAACAATTAGGTTTATCTAAAAATTAAGCACATTTTTCTCTAAAACGGAGTTGTACTATCTTAAAAAATAACGGCTCATGTGTAGAGGATGTTTAAGATACTGATGGTGACTGGCTGTACTTGAATGCTTATACATATTTTCTTACTTCCCGTAATGAAAATTATTCTCCCACTGTGAATCATCCTGATGGATATAATAGTCGAAGAAGGGTGGAACATATTGGACCTTCCCGTTTGCCATTGACACAACTAATTGTTGATTAGGTACGAAATTTTTCCTAAAAACTCTAGCAGAGGCCATGGCTCCTAAATTAAGGAGAAATGGCAATGACCTGCAGTTTAAATTAAGATTTTTCTAGTCCTACGATGTTTATTTGGTACACTCGTGAAGCTTATTCTTATCTTACTTGACTCAAAGCGTGGTCCGCAGTATTTACTTCTATTTTTAGAAGGATTGGAGAATGGTATTGTTAATTTGAATTTGCAAATATTGTCAAAAAACAATATACGCCTAAACAGTCTGATTCGAGCTCATTACTAGAGAGTAAGACAGTAAGTGTGAAGTACATATACGAAGTAAAGAAGGAGCAACTTATACTGTTATATTTGTGAATATAAAAACTCAGTCTCCGAGCTTCGGTTTGTCTTTTCTTCTACACTGCTGAAACTACACTAGGTTCAGATTCTTTGACTAACAATAAGAGTGATAGAACTTTGAATTGAAATAAAACAAAAAATATAGAAGATAATTTAGTACTCACTACTTTATTTTAAAATACATTCGATGGCATTATACATGAAATGCAATATCATTTAAATTACCAGTACAATTGCGTTGAATGGAGTGGATACGATAAATACAATTTTCGATGACTTTGTCATATAAATCAGATAGTATCACACCTACAACACGAATCATGTTTGCTTTAATATCATTAACTGTATGTGGTTTATTGCAATAAACAAGGGATTTAGCATAGCTCCACAAGGAAAAGTAACACTCAGCAATAAAAGCTACAGTCGCAACTTTGTCATTTTCACAGAAATAAGCCAATAACTCCTCTAGTGATCACTGAACTACTGACTGAGATTTATCATTTTCCCAAATTCCGCAATTTTGTTTATTTACAACGCCATCCACCCAAAAGTGATCTTAGTCGCTGAAATGTGCTCTAGAATCCAATCAGTAAACTCACGTACCATACGATGGTCAGCAAGTTGCAATTCTTGAGTTAATGAATCTTGTCAGGCTTAAGACCTAAGTTGTTATGCAAACTTCGCCGTAGAGAAGTTTGAGAAATACCTAATTGTTGAGACTGTCGTGAAATCGATAAATTTGTACTTTCAGTAACACTTTCCTTTGCAATATTTTCTTTCCTTCTTACACTACGTTGACGTGTTACAACGTGTTGATAAACAACTGTGCCAGTGACTTAAAATTTCTCTATCAGACGACGAATTGTGTGATCTGTTGACTAATTTTGTTGACCATAAATTGAACGAAGTGCATGAAACATTTCTTAAATTAAACAAGAATATATTCATATGATTTGTCGAGCATTACTGAGCATAAACAACATGGATACTGACAAAACTATAAGAAACATGACGGCTGTGACAATTGAAAGATCTATCGCTCTTACTGAAACACCCTGTACATCAAAGCTTGATTTTTCATCTGGAGTTATCAATAGTTATTGCTTTATTGCATTAACCCTTTCGCTTATAATATCGCGTGAGAAACATGGGACGCTAATTGGGTTCAACTTGAACACTACTTATCAGACACCATGATACGACGATCGGGCAAAACAGTTTCAGGCATATTGTGTGACGACCAAGACACCTAATTATTTTTTTTTATCGTATTCATAACTTATTTTAAATCTTTTTTGTTCACCGATAAATCGTCCATACTTGTCAATATCTCAACCTGTGACTGATCTGGCTGTCGATTAACACACGATCCATCGGAATATAAATCGTAAGACAAGGGGTTAAAGACTATTTTACTCTAATCACTTGAACAACATTGAAGTCCTATTTATTTTCTACTCTATAGAAGCGAAAATACAAACGAGAAAAGCTTACAAAAATATATGAATATCAATCCCCAGAGTCAATCGGAATATTTAGTCGAATCGCTTACGCAGACCAGAAAGGTCCCACGGAGATATCTGGATTTGTAATCTGCAGCTTGACCCCAGGTATATGTAAATCCGCGCGAAGGAGAATAAAGCGATAGAAAGAAGAGAGAGGAGAATTGTAGACGAGACGAAGGAACGACGGTACACAGGTAGAGGATGAGACGAGTTTCGAATCTCAGCACGTGCGCGTATTACCATTGATAGAGGCATCGGGCTCTCCTTCAGAAAATAAACGTAACGATCCTATCTAAGATCGAGGGATCAATACCAGCCCCGATGACCCGAAAAACGACGTATCCCGGGAGTGCAACTAGGCTATTTTCAGAATTATGTTCATGAACAATGCAGGCATTCAAGCTTTAATTTGCTGAACGAAATTCGACAAAAGGCGACAAGAGCATGGGAAAGGAATGAAGAAAACCCCTGGAGGGATCGTGCAATTCCAAATGAAATGCCAGCAACGAGCTTTCAACGCCAGCCCTTGTTTCGATGTTGTAGAACGGTGGTAGGAAACATTCAGAGGGTCATCAATCCTGCGTGTCGTTGTGCCGCGGAAATTATAGTCGCGTGAGACGAACTTGCTGACTATGGACTTCCTCGTGTTATCTGTCCGATGAGCAGATGTAAGGTAGTTGAATTAATATTGAGGGAATAATTCGTGCTGCTTCTGGTCATTGGATAAGGCATTAATTTTATTGAAATGATACGTGGTTGTTGATATGAAGACGTAATTTCTTTGATTACACTGTTCAACACGATTTTCATTCGCCAATATCCACTGGGTGATCCTCGTAGAATTGCTCATTCCAAACACGAATCCGCCGGCAGAATTGCTCGGTCACTATCAGTTTTTGAAAAAAATGAGTTGTAGTAAAAACACTCGATTTTTGTAAAAAAAACATGAGGTATTACGCTAAAGCTATAAACGCTAGGAAGTTAAAATTCGTCTTAAAAGATAGGGGAAAACATGGCGAATATTTTGGTTTATATGATTACTAAAAATAGTTGTTTTAAACAGTTTTAAATGATGGTCAAAGTTTAAAAAAGTGTCAATGCGCGTACATTCTATGTTGTATTTTTGCATTTTTACGAAAAAATAGTTGTCTGCCACAAATTTTCTATACAGGATCGTATTCTATCGTAATTTCTGACGAAAAAACTGCCCAAAAAATTTTGAAAGCATTTTTCAATTTCGACAGGTCGAGAAAATATCTGTCGGTAACGTAAAATCGGCTGTTTGTCGCTGTGCAGTTATTTTAGTTTTATAGTTTTTGCATAATACCTAACTTTTTACCAAAATCTGCTGTTTTTCCTAAAACTCATTTTGTTCAAAAACTGAGGATAATCGAGAAATTCTGCCGGCGGATTCGCGCTTAGGATGAGCAACTCTACGAGGATCACCCACTGGATATTGGCGAAAGTTTAAAAAGTTCAATTTTGTTGAACAGTGTTCTCCAAAAATGTGCTTGTCACGTTCGACTTGGATTTGTATGTTTGTTGGCGAAGAAATAAAGTGATTTCTTCCTGTTAGAACAAAGAATCTAATCTTGTTCAAGTGGTTGGTATTGTGAAAAGGTCGTTGATTAACAGTGATTGAAAATCATGCGAAATGATATAATTGATGGATAATTTTCAGAGTGTAGGGACAGGGATATTTTAATATTTTCAAGTACAAATGCTTTGGTATGAATACTTCTGATTGTAAACTCCGTTTTTCAAGTTCGAGCACGTGCAAGTAATAAAAGTAAGATTTATGACTCGTTGCTGGTACTTGTGTTCTAAAAATGTAATAAAAAAAATACAATATATTGTTGAGAGCACCAAGCGAAAATAGAAGATTTTTCATAAATTGATGTAGGATTGGGATATTCGCAGCAGGCAGTGCCGTTGCATTGCGTGGCGATTTGAACAAACGGGGGTGACTTTTGCAAATGGGTAATCGTGATTGTGCGGTTGTGTGAAGAAATCGATTTTTGTCCGAGTTGATCTAATTTGTATTGTATTTATTGTCCTAATCGTTTAATCTGTATGTTCTAATAAAATTTTCCATCTTACGTCGATGCAATATTTTTCCGTTTGTGATCCTGTGTGCTACTTATTGTTAGTCTATAACTGACATATCACCAAATATATGAAATGCAATCTGTAGAATTAAAACATATCCGCGAATTTTAACTAATGTTTTGCACGGGAAAAATGTTTATATTACTAAAGACTTATTCTGATGTAAAGAAATGGAGTGAAATAAATAATTACATATGAAAAGCAAAAAAATATTTGAAATGTGTGAATAGTAATACCTAATACTATTCACGTCGATTATAATGGGCTAAAACCAAGTAGAAGTTGCAAAATCTGAACGTATGTTGCGGTTTAGTAGTTCAAAGAGGTTCTTGTCGCATAGTTTACGATGTTCTGATTAAAATCCAAAACACTTTGGCGACAATCCGAAAATGTTTTACCCAAAATCTAAAACGATTTTACTTTACGATTTGCGCAAAATGCCTCGTTTTGAATACTAGACCAAATAGTCCAAGTTTTCTAGTGAATTGAATGACCGAGAATTTAGTCTGTAAATTTGCCGCTAATGGTAGGATGTTGTAATGACCATGAAATTGAATACTTTCTACGAAATGAAATGAGCACGTGTTCATATACCCGGACTCCTTTACACGCGCTAATTCTTTGGGAACTCGTATAATATTTTTAAAGAATAATTAAATATCAGGAGATATTTTTACAAAAAAATGTTTATATCAATTTTCAAATATTATATACTAAAAAATGAGATCCTAGACAAATTTTGTAGTGGAGTGAATAGGATGTACTCTGTGGGAATGTTTACAATTTTTTGATGCGATTAATATATGTCTCTAATTATTTAGATCGAAGGACATAAAAAAGAGACTATTAGTATTAAAGTTTAATATACAGGGTGTCCCATTTAACTTGAGATTGTAAAAAATCTCGAAAACAGGTGATTTAAGAAAAACCAAGCGATGCGTGCCCCTTACTATTGCGGGTGGGGAGTCTAATGACATTACTGATTTTTCAATGTGTGGGCGTCTTCAAGGTCATTTCAAGGTCATCTTGTTTTTTTTTTTGTGTCATAAACACCTATTTTTTATTTAGGAATCATATTCTACATAAAAAAATGGATCAGTTTTGTTTGAAACATTTTGTTGTAGATTTAATATTAGAAGACCCAATTAAACGTTAATTTGCGAGAGAACGGTTCGTTTCTGACCCATGGTTCCTTTCAGACATCTTACCTACGTAACAAGACGAATACGATGAGCCAATAAAAAAAATTTGCTACCCTTTCCCGAATTTTGCGGCAAGTTTTTTTCGCAAATCTCCATTGATCCAGAGATGTAGAACAACCCTTGAAAGCCATGATAAATATTTTTGAAACACCCGGTATGTCTACTCTGAGCCACCAAAAGAATCAACACATTTCTGAGGTATATATAATTTTTATTAAGATTTTAGTAGGTCTGTTTTAAGTGCAATTACATATTTTGCTTTTATGAAACACGACCGCAAAGGGTTAATCATTCTATCCAATAAGTAAAAAAAAACTCCGAGGAAGAAAGGTGCCTTATTCTTCAGTATCCGCGAGCGTATGACTGCCAAATGTTGAATAGTTTCGAAAAGTGCAATGCCCGGCAACAAAACAAGGACAGATTTTTGTTTTCTTTCCAAATTCTTCTTTCTTCCTAGACATCGCCTTCGTCTTTGCTGACCACCTGAATTTTTTTCGAATAGAATCGTCGATTTTTATTATACTTAAACTGAAAGGTAGGTCTCGAAGGAATATTTAACATGTATTTTTTTATCTGTCTCTTTCTGTATTAAGGTGGTGAAAATTACTCCCTTTATAACGAAGTCTATCTATGTCATTTTTCGGAGGCTACGAAGATGTCAGTGATCTGCGTCAGGTTAGCTGAAGGACCCTCATGGAGAGAAGAACGTAATCAATTTCGCTTTCCTTACTCGTTTGGTGACCTAGTCCCCCATTTTTTAAATGCTTATACCACTAGTAAGGATATCTCGTGCTTTCTGCCAGACATTTTGTCAACACAACACGACGAATGCGGTGATTAAACAAGAAAAAATTTGGTTGGTACCTTCTCGCGATTTTTGTGACAAATTTTTGCACAAATCTCCATAGATCCAAGGGTGTAGAACAACCCCTGGAAACCATGACAACTATTTTAGAAACATCCTGTACATATTCAAATAAGACAATTTCTTTCGTACAAATCTTCACCGCGGTAATGTTCATTATAAATGGATTTAAATTAAACATGACTCACAGTATTTATTACTGGATTAAACCACTATAAATATTTCAATTACGGCGTATGCATTAACACTAACCTTACTGGCACGTTATGCGCATTTAACACTAGATTTACGGGTGTTGATTATATACCTATTTTTACGGAAGTGAGCCAATTTGACTCACGTAAAAAGATTGAGGTTTTTTGCAAACAAAATAGTTTCTAACCAATTTAAATGAAAGATTTGTTATTAAAAAATCCATTAAAAACCTTTTTTACATAGAAACTATGTTTTTGATATACATTTTCACTAAAAATTCTCTGTTCACGCGCGATGTACTACAAATCGAAGTGATGACAGGAGTGGGTAGGCAATGTGAGGGGTTCAGGGAGTGGCACGAGCAGAGTAACAAATAAATGAATATAACTATCTCTTACTATTATAATTAGCTATATATTTTAAGTGCAATACTTTCGTCCACCTCTTGTTAGCGCGCTTTCATACATACTGACTTCCAAACTCTTCTCTAGTCGCTTGGTCCTAAGGACCACACGCACACATAAACATACATATCACTCTAGTCGCAGTCACTCAATCGCTTGTATACTTTATTACATGCATACCTTCATACATACAGCATACACCTTCACTCTTATAATTTCTTACAGTAAGAAAGATAATGTAGCGGAGTCGCGAAAACAAGAGGATGGCTCTCATACAAATAACATTGTATGCAAAGAGAGAAAAATTAGAGGAAAAACAAATCACCTGCGACTTGAAAGCTGCAAGATACCCTGGTCTGATGGAAGTTACAAATTTCATGTGTTATGCGATTAACTGTTAAATTGTTTTATGAGTCAAATTGGCTCATAACCGTAAAAATAGGTATACCACACTCGATAAAACGAAATGAAGGGGTCTGCGGGGGAGAGGAATCAACATTTTCATACATTTCATTATGTGACTAAAAACCAACATATGTTTTTCAAAAATAATATTTAACTTTTTCATATATATAGTAATCAAATTCGCAATGAGTCAAATTGGCTCAGTTCGTAAATCTAGTGTTAATCTTATCGGGGTGAATCGTTCGACCGAATATAAAATGAATGCTTCACTTGCCAAATCGATTAACTCCATTTTTTTTAATTTTATTACATTTCAGTATCAAAGCACTTAATTGGCTCCTAGCTGTATATATTTAAAACAAATTTCTCTAATAACAAGTATTAACATCACTAAATAACAAAATTTGTTTAGCCATTGAATAATAAATAATTTATTTCAGAAGCCAATCTGTTTAGCTCCATCCTATAATGTATTTAAATCATAATAAAAGTCTAGATAACCCACTGCACTCTTTTTCCTCTGCTATGGAGATATCTGAAAGTTGTTCTTTTAATTTCATTGTCTCCGTTAGACGAGAACTGTTATCGCTCACACGAATCAAGTACGAGAAATATAAATTATAAATCAGTTGTATTCGAAGTACCGCAAAAGCAAGTACATACTTATAAATTTCAATTTTAGTGTGTGTTGTTTTTTAAGAAAAATATTAAACCATTATAATATTAAAATGGAAGATGTTAATAAGAATTATTCGAATAAGGAAAAGAATGAATGGATGGTTCTTCAATACAACTTGTTGACAGAAAGCAGGGCTCTAGAAAACGATTTCGTATTTATTCGGATTCGTCATCTGATCACAGCAATGAAAACATTCCAACAAATAATTCGATTGGACGAGAAAGAAGCTGTAATCACACTTAATGAGACCAAAATGTCCAAAAGCATAAAATAATAAAAAGTTTAAGATACAGAAATAGAGGTGGGCATTTAATACCGGAAAAAACATTTGTAAATCTGCTATGTCTTCAGAAGTGCGATGAAAAAATCATTTCGGGTGAATGGAAAGCTGCCATGGAGGAATTTTATCAGTTAGAGACCAAACTTGAACAAAATATATGAGATTGTTGGGATATGTGAAAGTGTTGGTGCCAGATATGCTAAAGGTGTAATTGTTGAGCAAAAAAGCAATTGAGTATTTAGTATAATTGACTCTATTAAATATTTACGGCAGTAACAGAACAGTTGTTATTCATTTTTGCTAAAATCTTTAGTAAAACATATATTTATATAATGAAGTTTTTCCATAATAACGAAAATATTCGAAGACTGAATTGGAATTAATAATTTTCTTTCACTTGCCAAAACGATTAACTCCCTTCATCACGAAAAAATTGTAGTAATAATAACATTTACTCTAAGAATATACTATCTCATACTTTCCATATGTTGTTAGATAAAAGATGCATATGCAGTAATACAGTCTACATCGTATTTTCGAATTTTTAATTTGAGAAGAATTTTAAAAAACAATATATACTATTTTATCATTTTTCTCAACTTCTTGTTTTATGGAGTTAATCGATTTGGCAAGTGAGGCATCCAAATAATGATAGTATTTTTACGAAGGTTATACAGAAGATAGTTAATTTAATATTGACAACAATGCAAAAAATAGCCTTTAGTCAATATGTAAAAAATAATAAATTTTCATTCCGTCGAAAGAGCCATTTTGCTGCGTATCGTATGGTTAATGCTAAAAACTTATAACCGTGATGCAACATAACGTATACAATAATCCAATTTAGTGTAATCGCAATTATTAACGGGAATTATCCGAAGCCTCGCGTGAAATTCGCTTACGCGTGTGCTTGCTTGCGATTGTACGGTTTATCGGTTAGTTAAGAGATGGTAATCGCTACGTTCCAAACTTTCAAACATTACGTCGAGAAAAATCGATTTTGTGCGGTTGCAAGGAGTCAGTCTCGAAAGTCGTACTGCGAGAATGACGTTTTGTAATTCTAAATGTTCGGTGCATCGTTGCGTGATACACTTGAAATGTCCGCGCGTGATGTACATTGCAATGCGCTTGGCGAACGGGAAACTGTCCTTTGTTTAGGAAGATTACTTCGGCTGAGAGTTTATAATGGAATAGGAAGTAAATATGTAAATCGGCCAAATCTTCATCGTCGTCGAGAATCCACAGCTATTTGCTCGTTTGACTTTTGGCAAGGTATATTCGGTTGAATACAACATACCTACCATTCCGGTTGAATACTATACATATCGTGTCATTTGTTTTATTCAATACTCGTGTTATTTCTACCGAATCTATTTCCCTTCTATTTCCATGGGAACGATTTTGTGGTGAACTCTTCCCTTAAGTATTTCTGTTTTATTTTGATTGACTTACATTGGTCAAGATGGAAGAGCCGTTTAGAAATATAGTGAAGAAAAATATATAAAGTTTGGTGCAAGGAAAGTTTTAAGAGAAAAGTTAACATGTCACTAAATTGAAGGATTGAGAATAACATTGGTATAAGTCCAAACAGCTATAACTGGAAGAAGCACACTTTATATCTAAACTTATATTTAAACTCTGTATGTTTAGCTCTATAGCTAATTGTAGCGGCAGAATTACTCCCTCGCGCTATAGTTTAACTCTAGATTTACGACCGTAAAGTCTATTATATTACAATATGTTAAATAACAACTTTGGAAAAAGAGAGATCAAGTTTCAAAGATGATAATTCTTTCATTGTGGAGCATACACAGAAAGAAATAACCACAAAAGAAAGAAGCAATATCGCGGCACCAGCGCTCAATGTGTTAAGATATGAAAGCAAATTATTTGAAAAGATTGACAGCAGCCGCTAAAACAATATTTTCTCATGTCAATTTTATCGTAAATGCTAAATCCTCTAAAAATGACAAAACACCACTTTTTGCTTCTATGTTTTTAAAATATACATTTTTACTGCCCTGTAACCTGCAGGCGTATTACCACAGATGCATGTGTATGTAGGGATACTTTTTGAGATGGTGCCCACAGTCTTACTTATTATTAATTAAAGATTTATTAATATAAATACAGAAAACTAAAAATATGAGACTATGTGTATAAACACTTAAAAGAATAATAAAAATGGGCAGTAGCAGTTATGGCGTTTTTACTCTTTCACGTTTCTTCACGAACTCTCAAACCTCGCGTTCTCCTGTCCTGTCGTCTTTTATCTTTCACGCCATCCTCTCTCGTTCTCTTTGTCATTCACTCATTCTCTCACTCACTCATTCAATCTGCATTCCTATATGTATAAATATATATATTGTTACGAATTGTTGATCCACTCCATGTATTGCTAATATCACGGAAGGAGATGCTATTAATAACAATACACTAACAAGGAAACATCCCAAGGTGTAAATCACCGATTTTTATGAAATTTTAGTATGATATAGTCCTCGCGAAAATATGTGACCCGTATTTTTTTATCGCCAACCGTCCACGTTAAAGGGGTGAAAACCACCCTCAAAGTTGGGGTGCTGAAAATTCTTTATCGAATATATCGAAAATTATTAGAGATACGAAAATTTCGTAGAGAGTGAAAATTAATGCTTTCGGATTTTGAATCTAATGGTATAATCTTTTTTTTTTAATCCATTTGTTTAAACAATATGCTAAAAAAAAACACTTTTTTAATCATTTTGTCAGTTAAATTTCAATCTTTTTTTGTGAATACTATATATCGAAACACAAAATACGGATAAATTGAAAATTTGATATTTATATTACAAAAAAAATGATTGCATTTTCAATTTTTACGCTTGCATACTTGTCAAGTTATTCTTTCGTATATACATGTATGACTGCTCTGAAAGGACAGATTTTATTGTCAGTCACCCATATTGCTTTTATATAAATTTAACAAATGCGATTGATTAATAAATCATTTTTAATAATTATTGCAATAGTGGTATTCATTGTTATTGGCATAACAAATATTTTCTACCACCACGAGCATTACAAAGCAGCTATATAATCAGTTAAAGCAGTTTATTTTTGAAAATTGTAAATATATAAAGCACACCTCCCCAGAATTGTTAAAATTTTCGGGTCTGTCGGCTGTAGAGTCACATCAATACCATGTATGACTATCCCCAACTGTAAATCACCAATTCTTATGAAACTATAGTAAAAGGTGGATTTTGTGTAAATATTTGACACCTAATTTGTTTTATCGGCAACGGTCCACGTTAAAGGGGTGAAAACCACCCTCAAATTTGGGGTAATGATAACTATTTTATCGAACATCTCCGAAACTATTAGAGATACGAAAATTTCGTAAGGACTGAAAATTAACGTATTTCGACCGCGAATCCAATGGTGTAAACATCTTTTTTAAAAACCCATTTGTTTAAACAATATGATAAAAAATACCTTTTTTCTACTTTAGGGGTGATTTTCACCCCTTTAACGTGGACGGTTGGCGATAAAAAATATACGGGTCAAATATTTTCGCGAGGACTATATCATACTAAAATTTCATCAAAATCGGTGATTTACACCTCGGGATGTTCCCTTGTAAGAGAACTGCTAATCCATGAGCTTGCATAGAGGTCACACATGGTGTTATGATTCGGAAAATATAATCGTTATATTTTCAGACACTTTGTCAATCCATCATGCAGTCTATTATAGTTATCAACATTGTAACAATATATACATTATTTTACAACAGTAAATGCAGTGCATTATTTTCTGAGGAAGATTATAAAAATGACTGGTATTGTTGTATCCCACTTCTGACACCAAATTTTGTGTTGTATGCCGTGTGTGGTCAACAACACTTTATTAAGGAAGAACTATTGCTCGCTCGGAGTTGTAACAATTTAACGATAACGTCATCGCGAGATACCGACTGTCAGCGATTCAGTGCAAAATTCGTTGATTTCGGGGCAGGACTGACCTTTTAAAGTCCTTAAACTAGTGTGGTGGGAGGTTCGCATGACCCCGATTTCCCGTGACTAAGGTTCCAAAAGGGCGATCGCTTTTCCAGTGACTTTCGCTAAGATCAAAGGTCTTGAAAACATATTTTGAGGGAAAAGCGATGACGGAATTTGAAGCTGACTAACAGTTCTCTTTTGGACCTTGAATCACGTTGAATATTATTTGAAGCTATTATCTTACGGTTAGAGAAGATAGTGAACTTGGAAAAACATGAATTGAGTCGGTATCCAACAGTATTCCATGTGTAAAGTTCAATAATAATTATAAATTTGGTAGAAAGAACTACAACTGGAGCTTTTAATAAGTTACATAAACATAACAAGGAGCTATTAAACACTGTAGTAGATTTTCCCCGTTCTATTTTCTATTTTCCGTTGGATCAATAATAGTTAAGGAGTTTAAACAGACGTCCATTTATTTTCACCTTTCACCTTCGCCACTTTATCTGTTCTCATTCCAAATTGCTTTTCACTCGTTTCAATTAACGATACAATACAGACACGGACAACAAAGACCGATAGTAAGAACACGATACCGTGATAATCACCCACAGCACACGGCATCTTCGAATCTCAAGTTCGAAGACACGAGAAACTTATAAAAGTATTATCTGGCCTAGATTCCGCGCGAAATATGATAACCGCATAATCCACGCTTCAATAAATCACTTTCGCACAGTCTACTTGGCCGAGACTCAAGAGCTGATATTACTTATGAAAACGGGAGTTACGTTAGTACCTTCCAACGTTGCTCGTTTCCATGCTGCTTGCGGTTATAAAAATATACACTACCGAACATTTTGGTGGGCCGCGAGGGAGAGGGTATCGCGTAGACATAACACTTCACCCTCCTGTAGGGCTATTGGAATTCAATGTAGGTTTATTCTGGAGGAAAGTATCTCGATAGCACGCAGTTATATAAATAGTATCCCGCTAAATTGGAAAACAATCTCGGCAGGCGTGATTCCTTCACCATGCGGAAAAATCGCGTCCCTAAAGCAGTCAAGAAAGATGAAGTAGTCGCGGAGGTTTACGTGCGGTGCATTGCACCACCAGCATCCGGGGAAATATCTCAAGAATGTTGCTATCAGCCGACAAACCGCGAGTAGAATTTCAAGATGACAATAATTATATCGACACCGGACGGTCTTTGCACTTTTTCGTGTCTTATCAACGTGTGGTTGGAGAGCTGACAGTTCAGAAGACGAAAAAGTTGGGGGAAAAAGGGTCATGATGTTCAGAGGCGTTCGAAACGATCATCGTCGGCATTTCGTTTATCAGTCTGTGCTGTTGCAAATATGCAGATAACAGAATTTGAAAAATGATCATGGGACAGTGGACACGGGTTGAATACTTGTGTAATCTCTCGTGTTATCTGGATGCAAATGTATGCGCGCAATACATTTTAATTAATACTGACAAAACACAGTGACAAAATTATTATCTTTAAAGGTGTTTCGTGTGGTTTGTTATCCCGTTATCAACTTTTATTACTACAGGAGCCTGTTTGTTATTAGAGGCAAAGGGAAGTATTATTAACAATCGCATGGAAGCTCGTGGTTTTTTTAAAATGAAAAATTGAATATTTCATCTTTGTTTGCAAAATTGTTATGATTATTCATGTATTTTGGTATAATTGCAGTGGATGTAATTAACAGCGGTGTTATACATTTGCGATGGGCAGACATTTTTCGAATAACATGGCTGTTAAAGACACCAACATATCAACTAGAGTAAAATACGCATCTTCGCTTTGTTAAAAATTTCAAAATATACACTTTATGCATTTTCAATAGATACTTAGTACTTTTTACGTTAATTTATATTAAATTTTATTATACTATATATGAGCCCTTCAGTGCACAAATCCATTAACTCCATAAAATGAAAAGTCGAGAAATGCGATGGAATAATTTGCATTGTTTTTCAAAATTTTCTTCATAATATAAATTCAAATATATATTGTAGAATGCATAAATACAGATATAGCTTTCATCTAACGGTATATAAAATTAATAAGAAAGAATATCCAAAAAATAATCGTCAGTAATGTTACAATTTTTATGTGGCTGGTAGAGTTAATCAATTTGGCAATTGAAAAAAGTAATAAAGTTGAATTTGGTGTTTAAATTTGTAAGTTTTTTATTACAGAAAAAGTTACTTATTATATACTTTTATTACAGATTTTCCATAAAAATGAATGTTGACAGTTCTATTATAATATATTATTTGTGATTCATCAGCAATATAAATAGTCCTCTTCAACAGCTGTATGTGAGAACTCGTCATTTCGATTTGTTGTCAAGTTTTTAAAATAATCATGGTTAACAGGAGGAATGAATTTTAGCTGGTCCATAATGTCTTTCCTTTTTTCCCTTGTCACAGATCTAGCTTTAGGATATAATAAAGGCTGATCTACATTTTTGAAACTTTTTGAATATTTACTTTTTTACTTTTTTGAATATTAATGACATTATATTCTGCATCTTCATTAGAATTACATATGAATTGTATGAGGTAGGGTTTGGACCTTTTAACTTTATCCAGCGTATTTTGAGTCAATTTACTGGAAACCCGGTGACGGTTACTTTTCTGTTAATGATTGCATTTTCTAAAGGTTTAGTTGAAAAAAAAATCTTGGTGGGTCATTTGGAAAACATTAAATGGCGGTTTCTTTTTACATGTTTTGATTATATTGTTCCAATCATCGCCTCCTAGTGCATTTGAGTTACTTTAATGCAACGATTTACATACATTAGAGCACGGAGTTAATCAAAGTGGCCTCTGAAATAAATTACTTATTATTCTATGGCCAAAAATGTTGTCATTCAATGGTGTCAATCTTCATCATTCAGGAAAGTTATTATAAATATAAAAAGTTATGGCTATACCAACTGCTTTGACACTTAAATTTAAGATTTTTCAAAAAGTGGAGTTAATCGATTTATACACTGAACGGCTCATATATGAGCAACAATCAAATTCAAATGATTAACAAACTGATAATGAAGTCGAAAATAAATCAATAATTTCAGTGCATTGATACATGAACAGATACATTTCATAGAAGTAGACAACACAAACATTTGGATTTCTCAAATCCCATGGTCTTCTATTTCCGTATACTAAAGGTTTATAATCTAAAGGAATTCGAAAGGTTTATGAAAGAAATTGACTGAAAATAAACAAAGGAAAAGGATAATTGTAAAAAAGAAAATCCACGAATGATCGAACGAAATCACATTATTTGAGAGGGCAGTTTATAAACGTCTTTAACGTACATACATTTTCTTTGACTCCGAAGCCTATGCTTTACATTAGATAAACGACTTTCCGTTTCGATGCTTTAAGACAATTAACCGCAATCTATGATCGTCTTCACCTTTTAGCAGGCGCCAGCTTCTTAAGTTATTTTATTACGACCAGCTCCGAAATCCTCCTGTTTAATTTCTCGTGTTGCCGCTTAATTCCTCGATAACGGAGGAAGCATTTAGCTCGTTCTCGGAATAACAATGGGTATTCCCTCAGAATCCGCCATCGAGCCGAGGCACGTTCGGTGGTTCAATTATTTCCAAACGCAATCCGCACCGCTCGGTCGGCGAAAAACTCTCTTGAGGAACAAAGATGCTATTCAAATTTAGGACTGCCTGTAGCGAGTTCGTGGAATAATCGTAGCTTGATTAAAGTAGGCAACATTAAATATTTTCGATTGTACGATGCCTGATTTCCCTGTAGGCGTACGTTTACTGAGAAGTGGTTATAGAACGGAGATAAATGTGGATAAATAGACAGTGGAATGCAAAATTAGTTCAACAAAATCTTCATTGAATCCGCTAAATGGGAAAATATAAATTAATAGGTGCATTTTGTGCTCCGAATTGGAGGTTTATTTGCATTTAATTTCAGGTTCAGTATCGTTGATGGTAATAAGAATGAAATTACCCTTACAGAAGAAGAAAATTATTTCTTGATATATAATTATCAATGCAAGTCACACTTACTCACAGTAAATTATCGAGAGGACTTTCCTCCTTAGAGTCAGTGTTACTTTGAATAACTGTTCGCGTGAATAACGATGGATCCAGGAATAAGCTTTAGTTTGGACATCTTAAAAAATTGTTTCGAAAGAGAATTAACTATAATGTGGAATAGTTGAAGATTATTCAGGGTAAAAAGAAGAAGATAGAAAGCGAAGGATTCGATACGCAATAAATGTACGTGGTACTCTTCGAACGAAATGAAAAAGTTTAATGAATACAAGCCCTAAAACCAACCCCTTTTGTGTTAAATTAATTTTAAAAATAATAACTGAGACTATTACGATTAGCAATATTATAGGGGAGAGTCTGGTATATTGTACTCTTTAATAAATTGTACCACCTTAAAATTTCCTACTAAATGCCACTATTTTTCTTTACTGGCAACACGAAACTAAGCGCTGACAGCACCCACAACTACTTTGCGTTTTGTAACGGCATCCGGAAAATGCATTCAGTTTGAGAGGAAAAAAACGTTTTTGTCAGTGTTTGATGTAAATTTTGACGCGTGTACTTAAGGGCATTACTCAGTAAAATGGTAAGTTAGAATTTTGCTATATTTTTTTATTGAACAGGTCTATATAATCACCTCTCAAACTATAAAGTAATGAACGCATTAGGTTTTGAGATTATTTTGTGACAAATATATATTTTTTAAATCTCTTAGTTCGATAAATCGTATCACCAGTAGCTTTCTTAATTGTACTGGTACAATTTACTCAACAAGATGAAACCTCTACGTTGAATCCAGATTTTTGCAACAATTGTTTGAACTAAAACAGGGTAAAAGAAAATAAAGAATTTGATCTCAGTACAAAACAATTATAATAAATAATTAGTGATTGACCAAATAATAATTTTAAGTAAAAATGGTTTATATCGTTTTCATAAAAGCAATCATTTAATTTTACAAGTAGGTATTTAAGTTTGATAAATGTTAAAATTCGTTTAGTTTTTGATACTTTTGTTTAATCTTTTCTTCATAATTATAATTGTTACTTATTGAAGAAATATTGACTTAAGTAATTTCTGTTAGCACTTTTTCAATAATAATTAAAATATTGTCATGAAGAATACTGTGTATTATTAAAACCATTTTATTTAATAATTAATCATTTATCATGTTCGGAAGTCCCTTAACTCTTAGTGGTACAATTTACCTAACCGGTGGTACAATTAAACCGACTGGTCGGGTATATTGTTCCAACGGAAAGCCTTTAGAAAAACGAATATTTTGAGAAATCGGTTAAGAGTATGGTGTTGATTTTGCGGTATAAGTTAAACAAGGTTCTACACTATGTGGCATTGGATAAATAGTTTGTTTTAATTAATATCAAAACGAGATATTTTGTTGAAACTGAAAAATGGTACAATATATCCGACTCTTCCCTAATCCTACACAAGAAACAGAATTTATTGATATTGTTGATAATCTTGAATATCATTCGTGTTATACCTAATAATTACTTATATACCTTATATACCTAATAATGCAATGCAATATTGAAAAAGACATAATTTTTATTTACAATATTGTAAGATCATGCGCCAGTGAGACGTCGAGCTAGGTGTTCTCACGTCTGGCTTTCGTCAAGAGGACAATTCCTCCAACGAGGGAGGAAGATGACCCTCACCCCTACCGGGCCTTTTCGGGGAAAAGGAGGCCGTCGAAGGACCCAGGAATAACAACGAGGGATAGCAAAGGAGACGTCACGGGGTCGACGCCTTGCACTCGTCAAAGAAACGCTATTAAAAGAGTGAATTTTGGTACTTTATTATTGGCACAAAACGAGATTATCATGTATTGTACTTATCAACGTACATTTATATATGCCCGTAATATATTATTATATATATAAAAGGAGAAATCGGCGTCTTATAATATATTTATTTTTTACCTTCAACAGCATATCAGTGTTCTAAAATATCTGTTAGAACGGATAGAATATAGAAATGGAGAAGTAAATGAATGAATGAAGGGGTTGCACAGAATGTAATAAAACGATAGCATAATAAAATTAGAATGAATGCCCCGGCAAGAGACAAATAGAATATATCCCAGTTGAACAGAAGAATTTAAAAATGCACTTATTCTTTATTCAAAGTATTGTAGTTTTAGTACACCTTTAACACTAAAACTACCGACGTTATATCTACTAAAATTTGGATTTATTGAACAAATACTTTGGAAAAAGATAAATCAAGGAGTGAAGGGATTAGTAAATTAATTAATTTAGGCTTTATATGGTAGAAGTAGAATTTTTCCTTCACCGCTCGCCTATCAATTTAGGTAGTTTTTTGAAAGAATTGAGAACCGGTCATTTTGACCGGCTTGGTAGGTTTAGTGTTAAACTCTACGTCCATATTCGGATTATATCACAGCTGACTGAGATGTTACACTCTCGTCACATTTTCAAATATTTAGCTTTAGATTCTTCAGAATTTTTTACTTATAGGGCTTACGTCGTTCCCAGTACATTATTTTCAACAATTTTGAGCAAAATTCTTTAGAAGGTAAATAACGCTAAAATGTTCTCGGGTATACGTATTTATGATATGTATGTTATATCAATTTACGATGTGATTACTAATTTCTGATGATTCCATTTATTTAATTCTCATTCGCTAATGTTAGAGCACGTTTACAATCGCTTCGATACTTCCGTTCAAATAAGCACACAGTCTATTCATTCGAAATGCCGGCGAATTTAATAAATTAGCGATTTCCAATTTTACCTACTCACAAAATCGTTTCACGTTACGTGTAGCAGTTCGGAAGTCCTTTGATCTTAAATTCGAACTATGATATGTTATCTCATTATTTGTAAGACTTATAAAATAATATAGGAGAATGTTAAAGAGAAAAGAGAGAATATATATATCACGAGTTGTATAATAAAACAGGAATTAAAAGAAATAATACAGCAACATCAAGAATAATACTTTTTACTTTAAAAAATTTCGAAATTTCTCTGAAAATTATTTTTTGTTGGTGTTACGAGGCATTGTATTATGGAGATGAAGGGACCATATAACCAACGTATTGCTTTAATGAAATTTTTAAATTGCAAGAAGAGGTGGTTGAATCCCTTGTTAAAGTGTCAGATTTGATCAAGTCCCTTATCTTCTCATTCTTTGATAAAGGAATAATTATATACGGAAGTAACCACGCAATTCTCGAATTATAAATAATAAAGAATAAAGAGAATAACAGACGAACAAAAGCTAATACGAATTTGATTATTTGATTGTTCATCTCTCACTGTCAAAGTTCAATCTACAAAAGACTGTTATCATGAGGTAACCATCATGACCTATACATTATTACATTGCGTTTTTTTCATTCCATAGAAACCTTGATCCGGCATACTGCACATCTATAATGCGTGCATTTGCACAATCCACTTCTTTTATTCAATTCCTTATAATAGTTTCATAATTGTATTCTATTAATAAATAGCATTGATAATATATAGGCTAAATGGGCAGAAATTGGTTGGTGTTAAAAATTATTTAGGAACATTCGAAAATTTGACAGTCTCAACAGAAGAGGTTACTTCGTTTGTTTGTTTGTTTTTTATTTTTAATAAGTTCATACAACAAAAATTATGATTCTACGTTAATTAGGAAAAACTGCCTTGCAAAGTAACCGGACGTTTTTGCAGTTTTTAGTACATTTTCTCGCGATTTTCAGAAGCTTGTGAAATTCAAATACCTTCTACAACTACAAATCCTCGTGTAAATATTTCTGAAGTTTCTACAAGATTTTTGTTAATATGACGATAATTCTTCGCGTTTTATTGCACAAAGTTTATATACGTTTGGTCGTAAGACTTTTATCTTTTTCATCATTTTATCGAAGAAAGTAAGTGTCTTTTGTATTCAATCTTTTGTACCTTAAATAATATTTCCAATCCATTGACAGCTAAGAAAAATTATTTTCATAATGCTTTCTGCTCCATATTTTCAACTTTTTTTCCTTCGAAGTTACCAGAGTTATACTATAAATCACGAAATATTTCTTATGCCTATATGAATTAATACTGTAAGTACTTTGTCGCGTTCGTTAGTGTTAATCACGTCCATGACTGCACTCACGACATGATTGTGAATGGTTAATTTTTATAGTGGACTAGGAAATAATTTGTTCCATTTACAGTGACAAACTTACCGTTTGAACATCAATAATTAAGGGGTAATGATATCAATCTCATACATTGATTCAGTTTACTTAAGTTCTCGAATGACAGAATAAATACACCTTTAAACACCAATTTAACAAAAGTCTGAACCATGCCTTTTCGAATAGTGGTGCGTCAGAAGTATCTTATATGACGATGAAATCGCTGTGGCATAGAAAGCCGGGTCGTCGCTTTTGGCATTCTTGCAGTATTTGTTCCAAGTAGAATAAGTGGTGGGAATATGGGGAACGAATACTTTTAAATGTTAAAAATATTGTGAAATGGTCCACGTGCCCAGCGACCTGAGCAACCGAGGTCGTTCCCTAGGCCTACAAACCAGACGGTTTATGGCAATATCTACTTAGGTACAGGACATGCAGAAAATGATGTTGACAGTCAATATCAAAACTATGATTCTTGTTGGATCTTCGTCACGAATGTAACAAAATGTGTAAGGAAGTGCAGTAAATCTTTAAGCTTTCCCACTATAATGACATGATCTGCATGTCACTTAATCACGCTCCTTCCAATTACTAAACACGTTAAGCACCACGCTCGTTCTTAAAGAACTTTCCGTTTAGGGCCTTTATTAGAAAAGATATCTTTCTATTTGTTTTAACATACTACATTCATTTTTGAGAAAATGTTCTATTTTATACTTAACTCCACTAATTGTGGCTCGGTTAGGCGTGCCAACGTAGGTTAGGTAAAACACTAATTGTTCATTTTCAATGATCAGCGTCAGCATAAACGAAAAATCAACGCCCGGTCCCTAGGGACCGGTGTGGCGCTTAACGTGTTAATAGTGCAAGTCGTTAAGAAAGTATGCTATATGGAGAACCCTGTAGGTTTATACTAACAATGACAAACAGGAAGAGGAAGAGAAATCTTTATTCTTTATGGAGGTGGACAAATTTATATCTTAACTATGTCATAGGCCTATAGTTTTTAATAGAATTTGAAGTGAATCAGATTTTTAAGTAAGTGATGCAGAATTAATAATCTTCCCTGTTAAGTGTGAGTCGGTGATCGACGTTATAGTGCTCATTTATTAGTACTTTTCTAAGGATATTCATTGAAGAAAACTGTGACCTTGCCGAAAAATATTGTAACAACAGCCCGATACAATATCTACGACAATAATCATGAAAGGAAGCCACTATTATATCTGAAATAATGTTTACTTCTTGCATTACGTAAGAAATTCCGCATCAATTTAACAAATTATGTCCTGCAAATATCAAGATTTAAAATTAGTCATAGAGTTAGAATACCTTATTGTCAATAGTAAAGTGTTGCAACTGTGGAATCGATCGATTCGATGTTACATTTTACCAATAACCAATCCTTCGTTTCAATCCACAAATCCTCGTATTAAATACGGTTTTTAGGAACAAAAAAATAGTGCACTTTGAAAACAACGCGAGTTGAGTTCCATTGAGAATAGAAAAGGCTTCTATTTCCATAGAGTGCACTTTTATACTCTTTCCGTTTTTTAAGTGAAAAATGATAGTGTCCATACGAAATTACTTCTAAAATCTCTAGAAAAACGAGGGCATGCATGTATTCTCCCGAAAACCTCTACACAGCCATTTCAAACTTCCCCTTTTAAATCTTAACCCACTTTGTCCAAGCAACATCGCAGCTAATTTATAGGATGACCTGTACAATATTACACGACATCACGACCGTAATACTTCCTTTTACTCCCTAGAAGCGACATTAGTCTTCACAATTAACGAGAACTAATTTTCACCCTTCCATGTTGACGTTCCGGTGCATGTAAATCGTCCGTTCGAACGAACAGGGGAAAAAAAACGTAGCCGAAGGTTTTCGATCAGTTACCACTGGATATGGGCTAAAGTCACGAAAAGTCCTTTCGACCGTATACTGCCGTCAGGACGATGGATGGAATGGCGCGCAAGTACGAAAATTGATTGCGTATAACTCTCTGACGACAGAAGGCTGGAAATGCGTGCTCGCGCGACGACAGCGACTCGCGGCCGTGGCTATGTGTATCGGGTACGCAAATCAGATTAATTAGCGAATACACCAGCACAGGAGACTAACGGATCCAGGCACGAATATCCTCGCTTTGATAAGGTCTCTCGGCCGAGAGGTCGAGAGTCGCTTCTTGAACGATCGAGATTACGAGATTGGGAGAGGGAACGTGGAAGAGGAATCGAACGTTCCGCGAACTTGAAGGCATTAAACGAGACGAATCGTGTCCCATAAAGCCCACCAGCTTTGATCCTAATCCGTAGGAGGTACCGAGCTGTCGTCAACCTAATCGAGTTTAACCAATTCGGATCCACTGCGTAATCAACGACTCCAAACTCATAGCTGATTGTACGTGTAACCTCCGTTCGGCCCTAGGACTAGGGGTGTAGTTGTCGCATACTCGACGAGCCTGTTGTCCTCTTTGCGGGAAATACCTTTAATTGTTCGTTCCTGGTATTCTGATTGTTTGCCGTCGGTTTCGATTTTACGGATGCTTGATACATTCAAAGGAATGGTAGAGAATTCGATTTTAGACGTTCAGAAAAGTGATATGAGACAGGTGACTAGAATCGTAGATTGTGGGTACTTACATTTGATGTAATACCAAGATTCTTATAGATTTTGGGAAATGTTTTGCCGCTTTTGGATTTTTAATTTTTCATACTGCATTATTTTGAGATGTAAAATATGCAAAGGTAGGTAATGTTGCTGGTGTAACATTGCTCGTGGTGTACCGTATTTTTAGAATTATGGGAAGTATGATGCGAAGTTGCTCGAGGTGTATTATCCAGGTTTACGACGTTTGTTCTAGAAGACATAACGTTCCTTACGTCTTTGTACAAGTATAACACTATTCACATTTCGTTATTTATAATATAATTAGCAAATTGTCTCGAGTTTTGGAAAATATTGAGAATTATGAGTATTTATTTTTTTTTTACTAATTTGCAATATCTTTAGTGTACATCAGCTTTTTCTGACTGGTTTCAGGGAATCTTGATTACTGCGACACGTATAAATAGAAACCGTTTGTGGATATTGTGAAATCTTCTGTTTACATATTATTAATTAAATGTAGACATTCAAGTACGTGCACAATCAATATACAATTTTAAACTTTAATTAATCGGACATTGTCCCTCATACTTTAACCTAGACCTAACCCAGAGTTTGACATAGTTATTTAAATAGAGCTAGCAACAGTTCCACATTTCAAAACTAGTCAAATCCCTAATTCTAATTTATATAAGAAAATACATTTTGATTTAATACACCATAACAACCTTTCGGTAGTACAACTAGTCTAACAATAGGATTCGTTTCCTACAATTAAGGAAAATACACTTTGCTGTCGGATATAATCCAGAAACGAAATTAACATTAACGATCCTCGTCCGAATTCTCTCCACGTCGCGAGAAATCTTAAGGCGATATCGTTGATAACATAAAAACGAACTACCCAAATTCGTATTAACCCACGAAAACGAAAAGTAACACAGATTTCACGCACGTTTCTTGCAACGATCGCTTCAGAATTACCTACTTTTTGTTTTGTAACGAACTAAAATTCGGACCACGCTTTCTATAGTGCGAACTGCGAAATCATTTTATAGAAAAATGCAGTGAGAACTCGTTAAGTAAAATTCTGCAAGAACCCTGCAAGAATTCTGTAAAAATTATAAAATAATTATATTCCATTTATTCTTACATCTGTCAAATTGTTACTTACTTGTATTGCAAATACAGTTATGTGAATACCCTATAAAACTTCTTGCAAATAATGTAAGCCATCTGAATTGATTAAACAAATATTTCACTTCTTTGTTTCATACTAAAATTATTAATGATGAATTTAAGTATCACTGCATTTATATATAAAAACGAAGAGAATGAAGGCTGCAGGAGGAATAAGAGCAGAAGAAGGTTAACCTGTTAATTATTCACGTTTTGTAAAAAGGACTTATGAAAAATACTCGAGGGACTATCGAAAACATAGAGACTTTGTTGTTTGGATAATATTAATAAACCGTATGTTAATATGACAGGCAGTACTTATTTAGATTTTATAATTCTATAAAAAAACTAATTGTAAGTGCTAATTGAATAGGTATTAATTGTTCCCTTACATTTGATGTTTATTTAATAATTTGATAGAAACGGGTCACAATGCGAAGGCCTTGAGATTGGCTGTAGAATCCTGTCGCCAAAATGGTGGAAAAAATGGAGAATATTGCTCCTTTGCTTTATTTCGTGTCTAAACCACTGATTGTAACAAATGTTGATTTTGATATTACAAATGCGATTATAGTAAATTAAAAATCTATAATCATTAAAGCCTTATAATGATTGACATTCGTTAAATTCATTCATTCATAAAATTCGTTAAATTCACATATTTCTTGATACCCAATAACATTTTATCGTAAAATATAGGTAATACTGGCAGCATTTTTATTAAGACTTCATTAAGCATAATAAGCTTCACCTTTATTACTAACTTCTAGTAAGAGCTCACAAGAATTTAAGTGCCATTTATTAGCGAACCAAAATTCTGTATTGAATTAAATTTTTAATCACCTTTTGTCGCATTGTATTATACAATAATGTAAAACTTTATGTAGCTATAATAACACTTGAAAACCTTGACGAAGTAAATCATAAAATTCTACGCCATTCTCCATTTTCAATCGAGATGTGAACAGTTTATTATGAAAGTATGGTAACTCCACTAAAAAAAATTATTTTAGTATGATCTCGGCTTTTATTGAACATAAAATTTTAATTTACAACTGATTTAAACAAATTGTAAGTATAAAATATGGAACTGTTGCACTGCCACAATGAATGGCCCTCATCGGCAACAAAATATTACTTTTTTTAAATACATACTTATTTTTAAAAAAAAAAAGCATATTGTTATTAATAATGAGTGAATAAAATACCATCAATACTCTATATCTTTACTCAGTATCTTCATATTATTGTTAACATATTTTATTTCTGATTTACAAATTGTTTAACCAACCCCGTAGCGTATTGATATTGTGTTATTTTACTCACAATTCGTCACATTTGTCAAGTGTGTCACATTTCGTATTGTCTTACTTAATTACCCACCCTACCTTTGAAATAAGATGATCAAGAACAAAAGAAATTCGCGTTAAAAGAAATTGAAACAAAAAGCCCACTAGAAAAGCGGAAGACACAATTAACTATGTCAACGTCGTCACGTCGTTGAGCATTGTTCTCAAAGTCACTGATAGACGTCGTAACCATAATCTATAACCTCCTAAGAATACGAACGTGGCCCCAGCTAATTAACATTGGAATGGGCAGGGAAGAGCGGCCGGCGGGTGCGTTTTCATTGCGCCGGCAATAAATTCAGGAAGCAGATAAGCGTTATCGTGGTCTTTCGCCAGCACCTATCTACACAGGAGAGCGTTTCCCTATCCTCGAGCAGACACATCAGACCGCAACACACCACGTAACCGTGGACACTCTCTGTGTCCGTGATAGATGACTCATCGATCAGGGGAACATTCGCGATGCTGAGATCGCAGGAAAAAAATAAAAGGTCGGATACGGAAATCGTCAATTTTCAGCGACACGACGGGACGGTTATAGCCGTCTGTGACTCTGGCTGACCGATCAACCAAATGTCAAGTTTATTCGAAAGTTCATGGTGCAGCGATAGCGGAAGATTGATTCGATACATCTTGCAACGTGGAACGTTGGATCGCGAATGGGCAAACAAAGTGAGATGCATTTGCGGGGTTGGTGTTCCTCCTTTTTCTAAGTACTCCCTTGGTAGGTGTGCAACGGCTTACTATTTTCTACCTGAACATCCTCAGGGGGCGAATCCATTAGACATGACTAGGTAGAAGGTCGATAAAATTTTGAGTTTTATTCTCGTATGCCGTCTTCATCTTTTTTTTTTAATGTCAGTGGAGGGAATTGTTCGACATTTCAAATGTATGGGTAGATTGGATATGTTGTTTTTTACAAATTTCAAATTTGATGGGCTTTAGATTTGAAAACAGTTATGATTGTTCCTTGGTTAATTTATTGATCGTATTTGATGATTCCGTTTGGAATGACGATCTTTTGTATTAAGGTGTGTATACTTGTTATAAAGAAACGAACATTACTTTTTACTATTTTAATAGAAATGTTGAGAACAGTGAAAAAATATTCTTAAATTACAAAAAAATTTCGATACCTTTCGACACGGAGACAGAAAGGAAGTAAAATAAATAAAACGATTGATTTGTTGGAAGTTCTACACAACGAAATGTCAATACTCTGATGTGTAGAATGATGGCTACCGGAATATGTTTTGAAATAAACTATGTTAATAGCTTTATCTAAATATTTCGAATATTTACTTACAGCTAGTTCCACGTCACTTAAATAATATCAAGTACATTTCCATAATTCCATAATTGTTACCAACATTAACAAGAACATTTCGATTATTTAAGTTTTGTGGCTAATATCCATAAATATTAATAGTAAGGTCATCAATTTTCAGACCTGTTATTTCTTTGTAATCCGACACAATTTCGCATTCAGGTGCAATTATGTACTCTGTTGTTGCAAATCACATCAAAACACATCAAGGTACCCGAACAACCAATTAAAGAAATTTTTACCGATTTAGTATGAATAATTCTTTGAAAAAATCGCTTTGAACTGGAAGGCACACAATTTCCTTTCGGAAGACTACCTTGTTATTATTTCCAGAAAAGTATACTTTCCGATTTCAAAGAAATATATCAAATTCATTTAGCTTGATAAAAGAACGTGATTGATAAATTAGCTACAAACCACGTTACAGGAACTACAATTTAAAATATAGAAATAAAAGGTAAAAATGGATAGCTGGAAAAGGTGAATTACAATTTCATATCAAAGAATGCTACGTTTACTGATTTGCAAGCGAACAACTAATCCATTTATATTTTTTAAACAAATTACTGCCTCAGATAATCTTGAGCTACAATTGCAATAATTCTTTTATTCCGCTACTATTATTTCGAATATTAAAAATTCTTTTTACTTCACTCGCAGGGATGTATCTACGTCTCAGGAAAATATCAGTTTGAATATTTTTACAAATATCTTTACAATGTCTTTTTTTCACCAAATTACAATCATAGAAATCTAAAGTAACAACTAATTCTTTCATAATAATGTTACTTTTTCCACTATCGAAAATTCTTATAATTTAACTTGACTTCTACCTACCAGAAGAGTTGTTCGCCATTTTATAATTGCGAAATTGTTAACTACATTCAAGTTTACAACACATTGTTTTCTATTACAATTATTTTTCTATGTTCTTAATTTCCAATTTCGAATATGATAATGATTTTTTATCTTTACCTATATGTTCCACAGTGTCTATAAATGTTATCACCGAATAAAAATATGGAACTTAATATTAGTTTCCGTTTGCGGAGAAAAAATTAAAAAGATAATTTCTAAATCAAACGGTTAAAAATAGAACGTTTAGATATTTATTTATAAGGCTCAAGAAACTGAACTAGAGCCGTTGGCATACAAAGTTACCCGTTTTTTGTAAATAATGCATACAAACGCATTTCCACAATGCACGTTGAAAAAGAAGGAATTTAGTAATATAAATAAAACAAAACTAACAATTTATGACTTAGCATAGACATATGCAATAAATTACGCAGGCTTTCATAATCCCAACACAATGTCAAATGTTTATTTGCTGCATTTTTCGAGACATAGAAGCTGTGTATATTTGATCGAACGGGATATCGACGTTATGTTGTTTGGATCAACCAAAGACACGAGAGTGACTCTAATCAAATTTCCTGTTTCCGCCTATGCCGCGCCTGAATCCTCCGTTTCTGGATAATAACGAGAGCTTTCGGGTATTTTAACGATAAAGAACGTATACAAATAGTTTGAAAAGTAGAGCTCTGCAAATAGTATTAAAAGGTGACTCAAATACTCGACATTCAAATCCGTATGGTTCATATCGGATAAGTGTGCACAAGTAAAAGCCGATGCATTCAATCATTTTCATCTAGCTGAGAGAATATCAATTGTTTAATCCGAAAGTTGCGTAAATGTATTAAATATTCGATGAGTACTTTATCGTTGGTGGTACAGAAAGTATCGGTCAACTAATATCGTTGTCGATGATTAAATCGACGATAGCAAGTGACGCCATAAACTATACATTTTCACGGTGAATTTTATAGGGTAAAAGCTCTTACGGAATTTAAATATTTGATAAATACCTTTCAGGATATTCTGACTGGTTGCACGCCTTTCAGAATGCTGCAGAAATCCATTAAATTGGATCGATATATTCGATATGATGGGAATCACGATCCATGAGGGATATTGTGTAGTATCTTTATACATTTGAACCACCAAAAGGTGATGAAACATTGCATAAATTGCGGAGAACTTTTCAAGTATTTCCTGCCACTTCTAAATAACTATTTTTTTTTCGTGTCATGGGTGCTTTACTTCTTTGAAAACTTCTTCGCGTTTAAAAATGGTGTTGGTAGAGCTATGTTGAGTTTTTTGAACTGAAGAGTTTGTGAAATTGGACTTCTACGTATATTATATAGAAATAATTTACGAGAACAAATGAACAAATGAATGAAGTTATTTTAATGCTTCAGCTATTACATTATCTGGAACGTTAAATATAAATGCTCTCTCTATGATTGCTTGCATATTTAATGTTCTATACATGAAAATGTTTATTTGAATATTGCTACAGTGAATCACAAAATTATTTGCACACGCAGGGAGTTCACGGAAATATGACAAACAAAAAGGTAACAAAAGAACTTTAAATACTTTTTATAAAAGAAACATAATATTTACACTTTGAACTAATAAAGCTACTTAAGAAAATAACAATTTTATCATTTATAGTTATGAAAAAACGAAATATAACAATTTCGTGCGTGAAACTAGGTCACAAAATTATTGGCATACGTAACGTATTCTGTGAAAAACTATTGCAAAACGTAAGATGATTAATAGCAATGTGATTAATATTTTGTGGGGTATCCTTTTTGTTTTATTACATGTACAAGCCTTTTCGGCATCAATGCTATTATTTTTTTAAAATAATCTTCAATCTTGTACCACCCTTCTACAAGCTCATTTTGCAGATCTCTTTTATTAGCAATCGAATATTTTCTTATTTTGCTGTCAAGTCTATTCCATACCATCTCGATTGGATTTAAATCCGGTGAATGAGGTGGTGTGTTTATAACTTTTGGGCAATTATAAAGTAACAATTCTTGGACTATTCTTGATCTGTGTTTTGGGTCGTTGTCTTGGTAAAACTGAAACGTATTCAAAATGCCCATTTTTTCAGCATTCTCCTTTAAATTACTTTTTAAAATGTTTAAATATATCAGCTTGTTCATTGTTTCAGTAACAAATTCTAACTTTCATGATAAGTAATACAACCCCACACCATAAAATTACCGCCACCGTGCTTAATCGTTGAACGAAGATTCTTAGGATGCATCTCTTCGTTTGGTTTTCTCCACACTTTTTGGTAACCATCTGATCCCCAAATATTGAATTTACCTTCGTCGCAAAATATTACGTTCCTCCAAAATGGAGTAAGTTCAGAAATATACTTTTCGGCGAATTCTAGACATTTTCTTCGGTTTATTGCATTCACAATACGGTTTCTTTCCGGCTACGCGACCATTATACGAATCTTTTCGTAGGACTCTTCGCACTGTTTCATTCGAAACAGCTTTATCAGAAAAATTTGGAAGAAGAGCATTAATTTTCGGTGCACTTATTTTCGAATCCTCTTTGATATTTCGAACAGCGAAACGTTCTTCACGTGAATTTAACAACTTCTTCCTTCCTCGACCAGTCTTATTCTCTATTCTGCCTTCGTTTTCAAATCTCTCAATAATATTTCTTACAGTTGTAAAGCTTTTATTTACGATATTCCCAATCTCTCTATATGATTTTCCATTTTTCCAATGAAGAATAACTATATCTCTTATATCTAAAGTAATTTCTTGTTGTTTTCCAACCATAGTAGCACTGTGTTATGTATATTGTTTTATTAAATTGTACAGATTCTTTATTTCGATGTTATTCAAACATTATAATGTCTTATACTGAATATCTGGTTAGTAAAGAAAAATATAACACGATCGGAACTGAGTAGTTCAATAGTTTTTCAAAGAATACATTACGTGTGCCAATAATTTTGTGACCTAGTTTCAAGCACGAAATTGTTATATTTCGTTTTTTCATAACTATAAATGATAATACTGTTATTTTCTTAATTAGTTTTATTAGTTCGAAGTCTAAATTTTATGTTTTTTTAATAAAAAGTATTTAAAGTTCTTTTGTTTTCTTTTTGTTTTCCATATTTCCGTTAACTCCCTGCGTGTGCCAATAATTTTGTGACTCACTGTATGTAGCGATATAAGACAATCTGA
The DNA here is from genome assembly GCA_910591515.1 of Cerceris rybyensis. Classification (NCBI taxonomy): domain Eukaryota; kingdom Metazoa; phylum Arthropoda; class Insecta; order Hymenoptera; family Crabronidae; genus Cerceris; species Cerceris rybyensis. The sequence goes on from OU342790.1 coordinate 24,525,913, forward strand.
CTGTTTTAAATCATTAATTAATGTCTATAATAATCTCATTCTTAAAAATGTCATTCAAAGAGATTTAGTGATAAAATCATGTAGCCCGTTAACAGTTAAGAGAATACATAAATATCATTCACGTAATTTTAGAGTTACTCAAAAATAAATTTCGATCAGGACCGTAAAATACTCCCGGGGCCTTTACAAAGTTAAAAGGAAATGCTTTTGAAGCAATTGATGATTTTGCGAGAATTTGTTTTTCATAGAGTGGATTACCATTAATTAATATTGAAGTATTCATTCATAGATGTATACTATGTTATATATAATATTAAATTCTTGTTTTCCATGTTATATATGTGGGCCTTTGGTTCGATTTAGTAGAATTTTATTGTTAAAATAACAGTAAAGTAATAGAACAGTTCATTTTCACAATTCTCACACGATTTTTCTCATAATTCACTGACAATTCTCCTTGTCACCTTTCTTACTCTTTACATACTGTTTTTTTACCGTTGCCTGGTTTTCACTCTCGCCTTTTAGAAAAATCGGCGATCGCGTCGCTGTCGCGATCCGCTCTATTTTTTTTTGTGCGCCGCCCTACATATATATAATTCATACGTGACGTACACATCGATTTTGTCCATGTATTAGACGTCACACTAATTTCGATTTCAAAAGACGGAATATGTGTAACATAACGCACTAAAGTAATAAGTAAAAGTACGATATACAAATAAACAAAATCTACGACCACTGTGTAAAGCCCACCCAATTCTTAGACCTTAAAATTTACAAAAAAGGGTGCGTTTCATGCATGAGGAACAGTGCGGTACGCTTTGCCTTTCTGATATCTAATACCTATGAAAAATGTAAAGGAAAGCGGCACATCGCTTAACAACAAAGTCACATCCATACTATAATTGTAACACCAACTATATTTTATAAGTTTGAGCTATAAGTTTTTTTTGTAAGAATATCGAAAATCAGTTATTCATTTGATCTGTACAAAGACCATAATCATCTTAAACACGATTGTAACAATGTACATTTTGGTTATCCAATAAAAAACTATAATACTAACCGTATCGGCATTTTATGATTACCTATTATTACTGTAGCTGATCATTTGACCGATCATGAAATCACTATAATGTATTTTCGAACGAAATGCAAGAAATTGAAAATTGAATGTAGAAAACATTACAAAAAGATGTCGTTAGTTAACCAATTTACGTCATTTGAAAGAATGCCATTATCACAAATTTTTTTTTTTATTATGTTCAAGTACAAATATTATTAATGGTGACAACTTATTTTGTGCAGTATAATAGTATTTGAAATGGTGAACGCATAAAGCCACTCCACAATTTTCACACTGATAAATTAGTTCTCTTTTTTTCTTTTGAGCTAAACAACTCAAATGGACTGTCACTCTCATTTTGATTATTACCAGCATTATCACTATCGGATCTCATTTCAATATTTCGTCTTTATTTCACTGGCCTAATTTCTTCTTCACTATAATCAGAATTGCTACTTTCATCTCCAACAGCACACTCCATTCCTATTTTTTAGCTAACGGATAATGATAGTGACTAACAACGTTGAGCGTGTGCATACGACTTTGGTAATAGTGACAATGAATATTGAGCGCATATTTATGCTCCGCTGATAGTGGCCGGGAAAATTAACCGCATATATATACGCTCCAGTGCTGGACGCCAAGAAAATTGAGCGTCTTATATGTTCCGGTGATAGTAACCAGGAAAATCGAGCGTATATATACAGTACGGCTCGGCCAACTTGGCACCTGGGAGGTAGGCCTGTTTCGGCAGAGTTTGATTCGCCAGGCGTCAAGCGTCATGCCTCTTGTTACACGTACACGAATGCACTTGACGTTCTACTTCGCCCTTTTTGACCAAATGTCATCTTTTTTGGGGCTTATATTCTAATATAAGTATTTTCTTTTCTATATTATTATGTTCTTTAGAAATATTTCTTTACATATTATATATATTCCATTGAGAAGTCGCGCCGCAGCGACCATATTGGAAATTACTACATACAATGTATTACTTTTGTTTAAGTCCTGTATATTACTTTAACTGAATAAAGAACTATTTAAGCGCACTTGACGTTCTACCTCGCGATTCGTTAAAAGAGCTACACATACAAATCGAACTAAAAGATGAAGAGAGAGAACGCTGCAGACTGAAGCAAGGGAGACAACGCGATTTGGATGGCGGCAGTAAGGACATCGGCGTAGGCACCAGATTTCTAACATCTCTATAGTAAAAACATTTCAAGGAGATTCTCCTTGATGAAACGGAGCGCGCGACGAGAAAACAATGTAATACAAGGAGTCTCGCTCCTCCAGCCAAACTAGTAAGAATATTTGAATGCTACGACTTTGTCGGTTGCTTTGTTTAAGAGGCTGAGCGAGTGGATTCCAAGAAACAAAATGGTGCGAATAGGCGGTTGAAAGCGAGTAGCTCCGCCGCCGAGGTGCCTAGTTGGCCGAGCCGCACTGTACGCTCCGGCGATAGTGACTAGGGAAATTGAACGTATATATACGCCAATGATGCAAATGAGTTAGTAGCACCAAAGATTATAAACTTTCATTTCGTTGAATCGGTAATATGACCATTCATGGTACGGTTAGTGATAACCATGTACATGTTGAAACGAAATTCTTTCAAACATACAAAATGTCCGTCTCCCTCTAACGATTTCTCAGTTTATTTATATACACGAGAAGTTATGAAAATCAGTATTTTCCTATAACCTTTACGCAACATCAAGTGCTAAAAACTGAAGGAAAATCCGAAAGTTGCCAATTCCGAATCCAATGAACACTAAATTTGGCGTCGTTGTAGAGCCCCACGAAAAATGATACAAAACGACAATGCTTGGAATTTTGTGCCAGATGGTTCCATCTAAGCTCAGATACCCCGAGTACTGCATGTGCAATGCCGGCGAGCCGAAACAAAGTGTAAAAAAAGAACGGAAAAACGATCTACAAATTCGCAATACACGCTCTCGTATCTTTAAAGCGTTTCCACGTTATGTCTCCACTTTTTATAGAATATAATAAATTCCAGGTATATTAAAAAAATTCCAATATTTCTCAAAACTGTGCAAATAACATCCTTTAACGAATCTTTACAATACTTGCACTATAAATTTTCCAGTATTAATGTCTGCAACGAGATATAGCATATGACAAATTTTTCTCACATACACGACGATTACCGATGATTCGAGGTGTAAAACCGGAACCATCCGTACTCGCAATTGACCCATCACGATTCCAGTCTTAATTGTACGTGAAATGAATTAACGGCTCGCATGCGATGCACTTTAACTTATTCGCCGTCGGGGCCCACCTATCTTCCCGTTGCAGCTCGTGTAAAATATGTTGCTTCAGCATGAACGATACAACTTCTCATCAATGCGAAGGAACGTAGCTTCGGAACCCTCCGCGTGCCGCTTCGCTCTGCTTCGCTTCGTTTAGCCCCGCCCGCGCGCAATTTACTAATGAATATCGAAGTCTGTTGTTTATTGGGAAATCCGGTTTGGCATCGTGGTAGCAGACCGAGAGCTTGCGAAGCAATAGACCGAAACGCGAATATTCAAGGAGAAAAGTTTCATCGTTATGCCGCAGTTCTGTCCCCGGCTTTGCGCGCCCCGAGCGGAAATTATATCGTTTTCAGGGCAAAACAGTAAAACGAGACCGTACAGCAGTCTCGATAATCATTTCATTGCTACAACGCTCGCAATAACCCCTCGACGAATGTAGATTGCTATCGTTCACCGTAAACGACTTTGGGCTACTAAATTATTAGCTGACCGAAACGTATGTAAAAACATTACAATAAATACCGGGGATTACTAATTAGCTGGATTACTATCTACTTAATTTTGAATCGTTGTAACACGAGACTGAAACTATTCGACAAGCGGAAATGATATTCTACGTTGAAATCCATGTCTGTATAGTCGTCGCCGGAAATTTTCTCGTTGACGGTGGAAATTCGTGCGCGAGAAAAGAATGAGAGTCGAGTCGGTGAATTCTAGCGACTGGGAGCTGAAAATTTGCGGTCTCGTGAAAAAAATTCACACTTCACGGGCATAAGCATCCCGGTCTCTTGGTAACGCGACCGGTCGACGTCAACAACGATAACGACGTATTCAAATTTAAGCGATGCAACTGCAGCACACGAAATTGTCGCGAGATTAAATCCCCTACGACTGTCGTAATCAGATTCAGGTAATAAACTCGCTATCTATAAACTCCCAACCCCGGACTTTCCTTCTCGTGACCTTACCAACAACGTTTGTCCTACGCGTTAAATTTTGTTGTTCGTGCCTTTGCACTCCCAGCCGTGTACTTTTCCTTACCCAGGACAATTACGGCGCATTTTAATTAAAAATTCTATTAATTCGCCGGCGGCCTCGTAGCGACGCTCCCCGCGGAACAAACGCCGACGCGGCTTTCGAAGTATTAAACGATAGTTTTAAGTCCGCAAAACCGTTACCACATTATTTCTGTGAGAGACGCTCGTTACCTTATTTTGCGGTTTGCTAATGTATCCTCATTTTCTTTTCAATTCGTTGGCCCCTAACTGAGCTTTAACCCTGGACGATACGTAAATTCAGATAAATAGCCTTAAGAGCAAAGTCTGTTTAGATAATGGATAAAATCTGCTGTTGAAGGCAATATGACGAAAGTGTCACTTCTTATTGCTTAGAAATTGGAAATATATCAAATTAGGAAGATCGTTTTTATTTAAATTGTTTGAAAGAGTCTTTATTTTACTCCGATGATAAATTGAATGAACGATTGAGATATTGGTTTGCTTAAACCGTTCGCAATAATAGGAATGTAATGTGAACGTTCAATCAGTCAGGATAATTCCATCGGGATATCTGATAATATTTAATAAGTACTGAAATTATGGAAGGGAATTGGTGAACATCAACAGCATCATTTAATTTAGATAACATTTTGTAGCGGAGAGTTATATGTACCATTGATATTGCAAGGGTTCACGTCTACTTTGTATAATGTGAAATGTTAGTATATTTGAACTAATTAGAATCATATGCACTTTAAGCCTAGTGTGCTAAACAAATAGTATATAGAATGTTCCAACTGTACACATATTAGCCCATTTGATAAGTACACCCATACATCTTCCTACTGCACCACACTAAATGAAAAATGTTGAGTACATCGTGTTTTCACATGTTCGTAGAAAGGAAATTACTTTTCAGTAGAAGTTCATTTAAACTGAGATTATCTTTGGTAAAGTTTCAACGCTTGCACTTTAAGAAAGAAAGTTAATTTAATTAAAGATCGTACTATTTCAAAGTATGATTCTTGTGCTGAGAGTGATTTAAGTCACTCATGGTATTCTACAGAACGTTTGAAGCAGTACGACTGTAGTCGCTCTAGTTAGTACAGAGAGAAAATAATCGTACATGAAAATGTATCTTGTAAGAGTCTCCTCTTCTTGTAATTTCACGTAACTCAGAGTAATGAAGGGACACGAGAAAATACTTTACAGTCTGACTTAGAGATTATTCATGATTTTATGAGGATTATTTTCAAGTCGTAATAAACTACATGGTTTTTGTTGTTAATATTTTTCAACAAAATATATATGAAAATTCACATAAGCATATAACGCGAGTATGCAAGAAAATGAGAACGTATGCGGTAACGCAAAATTTAATGTGTAACGTTATCCAAATATCTATTACTGCAAGGGAATTATAACGAAATAGGAAACACAGGGAAATACGCCTCGACTTATACTGAAAATTTCTATAACACTAGAACTACTAGCGTTAAATTTATTATATTTCAATATATTAAATACGTACTTTGGAAAAAGAGAAATTAAGAGGTGAAAAAGATGATTGATTTAATAATCTGTATTTCATAAGATCAACATAGAACATCTGCTCTACGGATGTCCTTCAAAGTTGGAGAAATTTTAGAACAAAAAATTGGGAACGGGTTTGTTTGGCTTGCTTGGAAGTTCTAGTGTTAAAGAAATGCTTCGTTGTATTGCGTATAATTTAATATACATCGTTAATAGCTTATAATTCATTATAAATCGTTAATGGTGTAAGTATAATCATTCTAATTAATAATATTTTAATTTTTTATGTGAACAATTCCGCGCTTAAACCCTCAAATTTTAACAAGCATGTGTTCCTTTTTATCGACGACGAAGGAACGCTTCTTTCTTCTGTATCCCAGATGAGATAAGCATATCTTTTCTATGTGCAATGTCTTGAAAAATTGTTTGATGTTAATTTTCAAATAATACATTGAATTACTATCTAACCCTGCATTTAAAAACGTAATTTCGTCCTATGTGTGTGTAAAGAAGAAAGTCCTTTAGCATTCCATCGAATGCAATTGCAGTAAGAATTCTATGTTTCAAAATTTATGCGAGAATCTTTCATAACACTTGCATCATATAGGCATAATCATCTTGTAAGACCCAGACTATTTTAAAGAAAAAGATTACGTGACAGTTTTTGGTCTGCACATTCGTGAAGCTTTCATTTTATTGCGGTCTATAAAAGTTAGATAGGATTTTCCATGTGATAAAAAATCAGCAGTATTTCAGCAAGTTTTGTGCACAAACTTGAGATTTGTATTTCACAACATTTTGTGTAAAACTTCAATAATACCATCTTCGATTAATCTGCTATATCGAAAATGATCTTATATCTTGGAATAAAAAGGATGGAAGGATGCAAAGAAGGAAGAAAATAAAAAATTTTTTACGGCACAAATATGAAGAATGAAAGCATTAAACCATTATAATTTTAAAAAACGTTTCAAAATAACTACGGACTAATAATTTTTTAATGATGCACATCTATTCTATCTAATATATCGATCTAAAGGTATGGTCCTGGCCTTTGTAATTAATCTTAAACACTACAAAAGTGATTATGAGTATATTTATTTTTAAAACTCTTAAATTTCTTGCTCCAAAAAATTGCCACATCTTCAGGGGTGGCGAAACTGTAGGAGTTACATTTTAAGGAGCTGGAAGAGCTTCTCGGTTTACGAGGCTCTTGAATAGATCAGGTAGTAGGAGCAGTTGTTCGGTAAACGAAAAGTCCCGGGTTCGAATTTCTGTTCAAGAACGATTCCTCGTGACCCGGTTATTTCTCCAGTGCTTAGAAAAAGTTCATCACACTCTCTGTGGCATCCAATACACGATAAGAAGTTTAATTTCACAGAAAGCAATTTGCAATACTGAAATCACTCTGGTAGATCACTTGGTAAAGTTTACCCGGTTTAGATATAAAACGTTGCATCATCAGTTCAATTCGGCATATTGTACACTAAAACAAACGCGACTCCTGCAATGCGGCGAGAAACCATTGTAATAATCCGTCTAATGTACACAGTTTAGTTTGAAACTCACTACAGGTTCTAGAAACCGTGTGTTTATGATAATTCAGTTTTGGAAACATTGATATAAGAAAACGATTCTACTAATGAAGAAATAGATTTTGTTTTAAAAATTGGCAAAAGTTCGACGACAAAATGTTGTATTCTTTGTTTTATGGGTTTTTCTGCAATGTGTCATAGTCAAAAGTGAAGTTAGTGAAATACGAATTTACTAATCACTGATTAATATCATATCGTATACGACTCAAGATAAAGTTGACGGTATCAAAATGATTTGATGATGTTTTATCAAATTGAAATTTTTAACTAGGTAATTTTTCATCTTCTTTCATTTATCTTTGTCACGAATGTATCAATATTTGAATGTAAAGGATTAAAATAATAGGACGAATTATCGAAGTTAAAAATATCATGTAACTGAAGTGATATAAATTTTGTAATTTAAAAAAAAATGTGTAAAGGAGATAGATACAATTTGTTACTACTTGCTAAAATTATTCCTAATAACAAATAATATGAAATATGAATAACAATATTAAATAAAACAAGGATTTTCGAAAGCTTTTAAAAATTTTCGATTAATGAAACTTTTAAGTGCATGTTACGACAACACAGATCGTTAAATAGAGTAAAATTTTTATTTGTATTGTATTCAATTGAAATTTTTAAAATTAATTTCGTATAGAATAGGAATAAGACTATGTGCAAGGAAGAAAATAAAAAAAAATTGCGCAAGTGACCCAGGCAAGAAGGAGAGACTAACTTTTGGGATGTATGGCTAACGAAAGAGCACAGAGACAGGGAGAGATATGGGAATAGAGAGCACGAGGGAATAGTATTGTTTGGCCCTGATACAGAATACAAAAGAGAATATAGAGAAAAGATAGGACATTCGGATTCAGTTTCTGGTAGCCTTAGTGGCTAAGTCGTAAAGATATTCGCAAGAGTATAGTTCACAATGGTGTTCTGTATGGAATTAATGTCGTTGGTTATACTGTGCGCCCCATTAACACGTTTATTGTGATGAAAATCTTGTGAAATTTCTTCTAAATATACATCTGACAAAAAGGGCGTCAGAATATTCAATCGTGAGGTATTATCATTTATTTGATAATTTTAGCTCGGACCTTTTATATTGTGGTTTCTTTTGTTATTGTATACGTAATAATTCCAAATTAAATTGCCGAAGTGGAAATTGATCAGGAATTTCCGATATATCGTATAATTTAACGTAACATTAAAAGTATGTAAATAATTTCATCGTGTCGTGTACTACTGATATATTTTCACATTATTTCGATAATTTTTGGAAAACATCAAAATTACCTATTTCATTTACTACATTACGAGCATCACTCGTTATTGCAAGGTAAGAGTTTAAGCTGCTTATCTTTTCTTTGTTGATAATGCTTGTAATTGGAAGGAACTCGAATATTAGCGTGTTTGATTAGATGTAATTTACTACTAAAGATCACCACTGATGGATGGATCAGCGAATTAGTGTTAGGTCGAATACTTCTTTTCGTTTACATTATTATATAGTCCCGTAAAAAATTATTCGCTTATTTTCTATAAGTGTTGATACGCTGCTTAAACTTATTACCGAATGTGGAAAGCACATAATATTATTTCCACCATTTTTATTATCTCCTTGCTTTCTCGCCCTCTTCTTCCCATCCTATTGCTCATAAAAGAGAAAATGAATTCGAAGTACTCAGCAATCATAGATAAACTTATGGAACATACGCGATGAACTATACAGTCAGATTGATAAATATTATAATTTACATACGAAACTTGGGTATGAATAATAATTAATCAGTACTGCTCGGGTGGCTAGTCTGATACTCCACTAGCCTTAATAGCCCAGCCGTAAAGATAATCGTGAAACTATTATTTCTATTATTATGTTATATACAGACTATAATATTATTATTTCTGTAATGTTGTTACACATGAAAATAACATCTCTAACTGTAATGTTCAAAAGTTCAAAATCAAACTTATTAATTTTATTTTTCATTATTGTGGAGATTTTATAAATCCCGCGAGAAGAATCTAGAAGAAAGACAATTGACTGACGAAAAGACGATCGACGACGAAACGTGGACTGCACGAGGACGACGTGAGTAGAGATCGACGATAGACGTGTTTGACGATAGATGAGTTCGACGAGTTATAGAGTAGACGAAATAGAGGATAGACGAACGAGACAATAAACGATTTATTACATAGACAATTAGACGAACTATAGACGATACATGAATTATAGACGATAGACGAACTGTACACTATAGACGCATAGACGAGTAGACGGACTTTATAGTTTATATTTCATTATTTGTTAGTTCTATTTAGTGTGTGTGTGTGTGTGTTTTAGAGTGTGCGTTTCTCTATATTTTACTACAAATTTACGTTTCCACTTGTACATATCTATTTTTAAATATATTGTTATCAATATCCTACATTATTCTTTTCGCTTATACTTCCTATCTACTTATATCTTTTCATTTACTTTCTCTAAGCCTTTCTCCGTAAGACGATTTTCGTAGTATATTTTATTAATAATATTTTATTATTTAATTTATTACCTTCTGTCATATCTTTTCTGATTTAAATTTAACGACCACTATTGCCACTCGCGGAGTCGCAACGATTTGATCTGGAGCGGCTGGTTTATACGGCGCGATTGTTCTCGGCCGACAGAGAACTTCGATAGAGTTTGCGAGTTTTCGATAGGGTTTTAAAATACCAAATATGTTGCAAACTGTGAATGATTTTGATGATGAGGTCGGCAAACGGTAGTTACGAGGAGCGAAAACGATGTGACTCAAACGATTTTCTTTTCGAAGACGCTCAACGAAGCTATAGGTCCGACATCCCCGTTTGCTGAATTTGCGCGACGTTTCAGCAGGTGGCCTTTTCGGATTTTCTGGGCAGTGCGAGACGTTAATTTTTCGCAATTTCCTCCGAGAGGAGTGACCAACCCCATGGAACTTCCGACGAGAAGGTTCCCATGGCGGTGGAATCCCACCCCCTGCGATTACATGGTGGAGCAAAATGCAACCAGATGTGCCCAAAAAAATCCTAGTCCTGCGGATCGGCAGAATTTCTCGTTGAGGGCGCGATTTATGATCGTTTTATTATCGCGAGTCAGTGGCGGTTGATGGGACCCTTCGGATCGAAGACCCGGTTCACCATCCGCTAACAGAGCACGAATTAACGAAAGCGTACATTCAAAACGAAGGCTGTTTAATTTCATAGGGATCGGCGTTTTGACCACCTTGGCGCCGGATGGTCGCCAAATATTGGCGAACGTTAGAAAATTAGAAAATCTGGCAGCTACACTCGGGTATTAAAAAACGACAAACTTCCGCTTCTTCTCAAACGCGCTTTTGTTTCCGCACGACGCGTCGTGGTCGATTTCGCCGAAATCCTGGCCAAAACTCCAAGGAGTTTTTCAATTTAGCTGAAAATTGGTATATTAGTATTATTTCGGTCGCTGATTAAGAATCCGAACTCAGAATTTCCAAAAACAAAATGGCGGCTCTAATATGGCGGGTGCGAGTATCGAAAAATTGTCGGATCGGGATGAAAATCAGTAGTCTTATGTTTTTCCGGTCGCTGATTAAGAATCCGGACTCAGAATTTCCAAAAACAAAATGGCGGCTCTAATATGGCAGGTGCGAGTATCGAAAAATTGTCGGATCGGCACGAAAATCAGTAGTCTTATGATAGCCCGTCCCTATGTCATAAATGCACTTCCCCGAGCATGGCGCGCGCGACAAACAAATAACAATAACTCGAAGAATCGCAAAAAGTCGCAAGAAAACTCAACGAGGTCTTCTTCGGGAAGCTTCAAAGTTTAATTAAAAAAAAAATTAGCTTTGATGGTTGTGGACTTCACAACTATTTCACTAGCAAAAGGAAAAAAATATATAGGATTTACATTCTGTACCATCACAGTTGTAAAATATTAAATAAAAAAATGAAACCAAGATATTTATAAATTAAAAGTATGATAAATAGCTACCAATACTGAAAAAGTGGATCAAACTTTAATTTCACATTGAAAACGTATTCTCAATTTCGACGTGAAAACGTTACATTATTTAAGTGCCAACTTTGACATTGTATATCTCTAAGAGTATTGTTCAATACAAATTTTTATTAATGGAAGACAATGCTCTGATATGTTACAAATCAAACGCAATTGCTAAATTTTGAAAATTGTGAAAAAAAATGTTGGGGTTTTGGCCAGGATTTCAGCGAAATCGACCACTGTGCGACGCGTCACGACGGAAGAAAAAGAAGTTCACGACATATCGCGGTTGCAGATAAGTTTATCGAATACACAATATGTACAATACACTTGCATTTATAAATATTATGATTCACGTGCACATAACTATGACAGCGCGAAAGCCACATATGAATAATAATTAATCGGTATTGCACCGGTACCAATATGAAATTTAATGCATCTGATTAAGGAGGAGAGTGGGGTTTAGGTTTTAGAGAAGAAATGTTCGCGTGAATTTGTCCTGTATGCGTAAGAAGATGTGTGTACCTGTATACGTCGTCACTGGTTCCAGATTTGTAAAGCGGAACATCCTAGCGAGACACTTAGCAAGGATAACGGCACTGTAAGATCCGGCGTCTAGAACGGCGTAAAGTTTGAGCTTAAAAGACAATTTAGCGACGGCGCATCTTCCATATCCGCCGTGGAACAGGTAAAATAGCCTATGGAAACAGGTGGGACGAGGTAACTCGTTCGAAAGAAAATCGTTTCTACGCTGGAGCTTTCCTTCCATGGGATTCGCGCTTTCACGAAAGTTTGGCGCTTCGTGTACAATGGCCTGTTAATATTTATATTGCGTGTCATACGTCGAAATACGTTCAACATAGTGTTTTGGCTGTTGTAATATGTTTTATAGAGTTTTTAACGAAATCTTTAACACTGCAACTACCGGCCAGTATTCCAGCATACCTATGAGGGAAAGAAAATTTCAAGATATATTTCTACATGTAGCAAAATAAGCATAATATTAGGAGGATCGAGAAGTAATGTCATTTTTCTTTTTAGATGAAACACAAACAAATAGATTTATAACAAGTTTTTATTTTCAGCAAATGATGTAATGATCCTCTTTATCAACAACCGTTTTCCATCTAGTGTGAAAATTTTTAATACAGCATCGGTATAAATCAATTAGTTTTTGAACAAAAAACATGGAGGAACGACGTTACTTTTCGGTTCCCTTGATAGATTGTGGAAACAGCAACGTTAGAAACTTCAGGAATTTTTCACATGAATTTGGTATCAGTTATTTTGACTTCCTTGATAGATCTGGTGTTGAATGGTCTTGGTATTTATATCTTTTTTAAACATCTAATTCGTTAGATATTTGAATTACACTTTTTTCTATATTCATAGATGGAATTTAGGAAAATTAGATGATCGAAATCATCTCGAAATTGTTGCCAGAGGAATAAAATATTGCATTAGTATTTAAACTCTCTTTTATTTCCCTTATTTTTCACCAAAAATTCATGGCTTTTATTTTTATTTCCTTGATTTTAACAATGCACAATGCTTATAAAGACCAAAACATTGTCTAACGGCAATATAATACTCCATTTTAAATTTCATTTAATACGCACGGAAAAGAGCAATATTATGTTTTAAATATAATAAGAACAGACTTTTTAATTAATGCAAATAGTTCATCGTTACACGTTGAAACTGGTTCGTTATTTGCACGATAATTATCCACGCAGTTCCTCTTGCTGCGTTGAATTTTGTAACTGTTACTATCTCTTTATATAGGTATATAAAAAATATATTATATATTCATTATGCATTAGGAGACTTATTTTTTAAATAGCTTTTACCTTACACAAAAAAGTTACATGGCCATGATGGGCATAGAGTTAAAGGCGCGAACTACAAATTGGTGTACCCGAGAGCAAATTTCCGTCACCTCTGGGAAACTTTTCTTATATGATATTTATATCTCATCCTTGCTTATTTGAAACTCTCCTAAAACAGTGGAGGCTAAACGAAATACCCATAACATTTAAAACCGAAATGCCGTGCAGAAAAAAGTTGTGTTGGCCAAATAATCCCCACGAATTAAAGGAGAGATGTATATTCCCAGTTTAACGATATTTGTAGTATGACTCTGCCTTTCTATCTTTCGTAAATTTCTATTTCCATTTTCTCATAACCTGTGTTTTCGTTATTCCCAGACGAATAATTGAAACTTCAATATTGACCATAAAATCTTCCACCGTACGGGCAACATTTCTAACGAAGGACTTGTTTCTGGATTCGAGCTGCCGAAAGCTAGTTCGCATCTCTCAACGACGCGACAGACCTTTCACTAGATTAAACTTTACTACGCGGAGTAACATGAAATTCGAATCACTGAGACGACGGTATTCATGACGAAACCTTGTAGAGGGAACGGCGTCCACGCGAATAAGCTTGCTGCCTCAGTCGACGAAACTTTCGGATGCCGGGAAAATTTCGAATGCGCCGTCAAAATAATTGTCGTTGTACTTACTCCTTGAAAATCATATGGAGTGAACTTACTTTTAGAATCCATGTATTTTTTTCGTTGTGTTATAATCCACACATACGTTGCAAAGATCTTTAATCGGACGAATTCTGAGATTACAAGGATGAAAATAGTTGCTGCAATATGTGTGCAGTAGTTCAATCGTGGGTGGGTAGTATTGTTTCATTTTAGAATGTTTATTTCTAAAATTCTTTAAATTAACACGTTCACGTCGGCGCAGTAATTTACGTTCTTCTCCTACGGGCGGTTACTCTAAAATCGCAGTCTAAAAGACACTGAAGCGTGAACCACCGATGGTACACCCCACCTGATGAGACACTCAGTCGTGAATTACCGCCGACGTGAGTGTGCTAAAATAACAGGTTGGCTTAGACAAGGGAAATCAGACGATTTTTGACTAGCTTTTCAGATACAGGACATGCGAATAGCGTGCTGTAAGTCAGTAAGGGGACTAAGAAGCTGCGAAAGACGAACCTCAAATTTCGAAAGTGAAAGTTGCTCCTATGGTAATTTTGCTAACTTTGAAATGGTCTCCAAGCAAGTCTCGGTGACCAAGGCGCACATATAGTGAAGATGAAATGTGTGTTTCTCAAAGAACACAGGCATTCGATATATGATAATAATAGGCGAACGATTTGACATAAGATACACAAATACGATAGAATTTTCTAAAAACAAGGAATAATTTATGTAATATAAAGATTATTCTGACGAAGTTAAAATAGAGTTATTTAAACTGGTTTAATTACGGATATACATAAAATTAAAATGACGTTAAAATAACGAAGGACAGAATTGGTTTAGAATGATGTTGCAATTACTGTAGCCTTTCTACGATTATATATTATAAAATTGTGTTAAAATGTTATTGACTACAAGCTCCATAATCAGTGTAGTTATACTTGCTTAAAAACATTTCATTGAATCTGTTTATTCGACTACTAACTTATCATCGAGCAGTGTTCGATGAAATTGAATATGGTCTTGTAGGCATTAACAGATGAAGGGCTGGTCTTCTCATTTACCTTAATTATGTGCTTACTACCTTAATTATATACTACTCTGCTGTACAGTAAAAGACGTATGATGTACCAAATACAGTCATTTGTTATCCCCTAGAATATCACATTCAATTTCCCCGAATGTACATCCACAAATTCTCGCAATACGTTTTAACACTTATCGAATAGTAATACATCCAATTGGAATCGATTAATGAACAATTTAATAAAGTTATCGCTATCGATTGACCCCCGTGGACGGCAAACCCGTTTCGATTCGGACTTCAGGGAATTTCTATCACTCCGAACTTGAGTATGCCAGTTGTTTAACTTACAATTACAGGGCACAGAACGCGAATAACGTGTTTGGATGACGATTACGTATCCGCGAGGGTGGGAAATCCGAACGTCGAACGAAAATCGATTTGGCGAGCCGGCAGAGAGAACCGTGGATACCGGTAATTTGTGACACGCGATCTCGCACCAAATGAAAACTTGATGCCGTCACGTGGATCAGCTTGGCGCCACGCAGACGTTCCGGTTGTTTTATCGAGCTACCTGGGGTTTCCATACGCGCATAGAAACACTCTTTTCTGCCTCCTTTTACTATCATCCCCCTCCACTCTCTCTCACCCTCTCTCTTTCTCTACGAGATAGGATTTATGAGATTATCCACTTCGCTCTATAAATGGAACCGATTCGACGGCAGAATTTTTTCGGTGCATTAAACGACGAGTTTGCTAACAATCAATATATTCATGGCTATTCACTCATGAAAATTCTGATCGGACTTGGATTTGAGTTAAAAATGGGAACGAGAGTTTTAGAATCAATTGAACTATGATGTGCGTAAAAGTTTTTGTAATATCTTTTTCCGGGAGATTGTGCTAACATGAAGATATCATGAAGTGTTATAGAAGCGACAAGAGTTTACAGTTTTTCATGATCACAAATTTTTTAGCATTTGTGTAATTTCTAGAAGATAACATCTCATAATTTCATTGGTTCGATGGCTGTAGAAAAGTACGAGCGTGTAGAACAGGAAGATTAAAAGAGATAAAATATAAAGGATGCGAATAATAATAATTATTATAACGATCGGTTTTGAGATTATCACTGATATCGGATTAAAATTAACGGAATGTATATATAGAACTTCGATTGCGGGTGTGACAGACGCACAAGCAAGATGATGTAATGAACGATGACCTAAATTTTGCATTTTACAAAAATATATACTTTTCACAGATTTCTGTTTAAAAAATTCAGATCAGTTTCCTTTTGGGAACCATCTATCTTTTTTAAAACAATAGTAGTACTGTTTTAATATCACGCAAGGAGACTTTTAACCCCATGGCTACTGTGGGCGCAAATACGCGCTCAACACAGTTTGGTTTTCTGACGTTTTGTAAGCGTGATTTGAAGAAACGGCGCCTTTCATTTTCCTCGTCGGAATTAGAAGATAATAGCGCAAAAAATTGCACCAAAACAAATAAAACGTAACAGCGTTTCCTATTGAAATATGTTTTCATAAAAACGCATCTCTACCAAAAATTTTGCCGTTCTCGGCGGACATTGTACCTAAATGAATTCCTACCCGTGTAGTACGACCACGGTCAACAATTACAAAATCACATTTGCATTAATAAGAATAGAGACTTCTTAAATATCACTTTTATTACTTAATTGCTCTTATTATTAGTTTGCCATTAGAGACGAAAAAGCTAGGCAATCAGGGTGAAAATCACGGTACACGGTCCACTTAAACATTGAATAAATAAAACATACCGAAAGGAAACCAGGTTGAAACTTCGCAGATATATTCCTTAGACTATGTAGAAGTAATTAATGCAACGATTTTGTGCGCATGTCTGTGCACTTCTTTGTTATAGCTGCTAAAAATTTGTTGAGCCGTCCGCGTATCGAAATAGGCTTTAGTAGGATCTTTTTCATTAAATATCTTTTTAATATAAAGTCCAACAGGAAAATATCTTATACAAAAGTTTCTTCATTTCTTCTGTAGAATTAATGTTTATAAAGAAATCTGCCGATTTTTTTATAAAAAATGAAGTTGATCTTTAAATAACATTGAAGAAATATAAACAATAAAAAATTAGTATTACACCGATATTCTTTTCACAATATTATGAAGCTTTTGTATATAACATTTTTCTCTAAAATGAACGGTTCTGGAGTTATTATTTTTATTTTCACCTAGATTGTCGATTCGTTCCACTGTGGACCGGTACGTGTTAAAGTCTGCCGTAGGCAAAGGGTTAATAATTTTCAAAAGTGACAATAATTAACAAATTTTTTAATTTCTATAAAAATTAATTTGCATACACATATTTTTCGCGCTAGCTTGCGTTAAGTATATGTTTCGATTTAGTTTGGTAGTTTTTAGAAATCATAAGAATTTCTGTATTCTCTTAGTATTATATAATAGGTATTTTCTATGTATATATTCTATAATATGTAACAGCTGAACCTTTTTGGACGAAGTCATAAGGATTTTAAATTCTATTTACTTTGCCATTTGAAATGCAAGAAGAAAACACCTCTACACATGGAGCTAAAACTAACTTAAACACATTTTTCTTAAAAATGGACTTGTACCATTTTCAAAAATAACAAAAATAAAAAATTAATGAAATTGTTCAAGAAAGAGAATGTTGTCTAATGTTATTTTCAGAGAACGTTATAGAAAATTTCACAGTATCTGAAATAATAATGAGATGATGTAAAGAACAGAAAGGGAGAACTTTAGTTGATTCATTAACATTAAAAGAGGTCCGTAACTTAGGATTGTTGGGAGATTGGGAACGCATAGATAATGAAAAAATATGTGTGCTATGTATATCAATTTGTAACATGTAATAGTTCGAATAATCAAGTTTCTATTGTTCTGTCAAAATTATTCGTTGAACATTAGGCTAAATTAAATGTGTTAAATGGATTTTCGTACCATACAGTAACATTACTGTTGAATATGATAATAATTAATTTAATTTAAAATATTTAGAGTACTTAAAACAGTAATACTCTTTTTCTAATTTAAATATCACAGATCACAGGAACATGTTGCTTACCGTTAGAATTTGTTGGTACAAGTCATGGACAAATTGTTATTAGTCAGTAGGATTTCATTCTTGAAAACATTTATTATGAACATTGATCAATATATACCCAATTTTTTTTTTACACGGTAGATACGTTCCTTATAAAACCGTGCAAAAAAATCGTGTAAAAAAATACGTGCAACATATGGTAAAATTGGGGATATGTCCCGCAACTTTAAAAAATTGTGTAAGATGAAAAAACTGTGAATAATTTCCCAATAAAAATTAAATGGTTGTTTCATGCAAAATTTTTCATTATTAAATCTTCCCGGAAGGGGTTCATATTAAATTTCATATATTAGACTAGAGAAAATCGTTTCTGCATATGAGTCATAATTGATGCGTGTTTTTGCTGTGTTGGTACGAGAAATTACTGCTTGCTTTTTTCTTAGAAAATCGGCGGAAGCATATATTCCGTGCAATTTCTCATTTGCTTGCACGATTTACGATCATTTATGTTCTTCTTTACAATTGTTTTGCCATTTTTTATAATACATTAGCACGAATAGTCAAGCTGAATTATACGTTAGGCGATCCTTCGATGGTTGAAAATTCATGATAATTATGTTGACTTCAAGGCCAGACACTTTAGGACTATCTGTAATTTCTAATTTATGGTCTCCCTGTCGAAGACATGTACTGTTTGAAAGGCAGTATTCACGGAAGTTGGATTTACAGAAGTTTCTCTAGTGACAGCAATTACAGATGGTACCAGAAATCTACTGCGCCGGAAACGACTACTGTCTTCAGCAAAATGTAACGGAATTCGAACGTTTACTGTTCCATTAGCAGTAATTCGCTCAAATATAAATCTAACCTTTTATCTTCACGTATGAGTTACGAATATTACGTGTAATCGGACGTCACATTTTGCTCAAGACGATAATTTCTGCAAGTTATAGATACTCAAAAATAAATGTTCTTCACCGTATACATTGTTGAATTGCATATATAGTTTGTTTTGATGCATGATGTATTTAGAGGAGCTTTATGATAATAAGTGTATGTAAAAGGAACGACAAAACAATAACAATAAGTGCAAATATAATGTAGATATTTAAGGTCTCTTTTAATATAACGCTAAAACGGAAATTAATCTAATATGTTTCGAAGTATGTCATTTTGGAAGAAAGTTTTACAATAAATTTAGAATGTCAGAGAACCTGCACCGTCGCACAGTGGTCGATTTCGCCGAAATCCTGGCCAAAATCCCCAAATTTTTTTTCACTATTTTCAAAATTTAGCAATTTCGTTTGATTTGTAACACCTCACAGCATCGTTTTCCATTAATAAAAATTTTTATTGAACAATACTCTTAGAGATATACAATGTCAAAGTTGGCACTTGAATAATGTAACGTTTTCACGTCGAAATTGAGAATACGTTTTCAATGTGAAATTAAAGTACGATCCACTTTTTCAGTATTGGTAGCTATTTATCATACTTTTAATTTATAAATATCTTGGTTTCATTTTTTTATTTAATGTTTTACAACTGTGATGGTACAGAATGTAAATCCTATATATTTTTTTCCTTTTGCTAATGAAATAGTTGTGAAGTCCACAAAAGTCCAAGGTAATTTTTTTTTAAATTAAACTTTGAAGCTTCCCGAAGAAGACCTCGTTGAGTTTTCTTGCGACTTTTTGCGATTCTTCGAGTTATTGTTATTTGTTTGTCACGCGCGCCATGCTCGGGGAAGTGCATTTATGACATAGGGCCGGGCTATCGTGCTTTACTTAATGAATACTGCAGTTTCGCGAATTCTTAAATTACTAGGATAACGATTCTTTGAAAATGTATAAAATACAAATTTAAATTTAATAGTTAAATGGGGCTGCGATGGGACATCTGGATTGAGTGAATACAAGCAAAAATTTGAAGAATCAACTGCTTTAGATTCGAGCATATTTGTTTCGTCCCTTGTCCCATTGCAGCTTGAATCAATTGATACTGCTAACGAAAAAAAATTGTGCTGTGGAAAAATAACCAGCCATCTTCGGCAAGACTTTACAGGCCTATTTGTTTAAAATACGTTCATGAAACAACAAGTGTTAGAGTGCAAGAGGTAAACAGAGTGGAAAATGAAATAAAAAATTTAAATAAAAGTAATATTAATATAAGTGATTATAATTTTAAAATAAACTATACAATGCTGTTCACTTTGATGGATGCTAAAGTATGTAATGCAGTAGCAGAAAATTCTGCTACTCAGAGATGTTATCTTTGTGGTTTGACCTGCAAAGATTTCAACAACATGGACTTAACGAAGCAGCAAACTGTTGAAGATGAATCAAAATTGAGATTCGTGTCGATCCGACAATTTTTCGATACTCGCACCCGCCATATTAGAGCCGCCATTTTGTTTTTGGAAATTCTGAGTTCGGATTCTTAATCAGCGACCGAAATAATACTAATACAGTAAACCCTGGATATATGCACAGAATTCGGGACCGAAACTGTGGAGTTACGAAGTGGTGGTTTCTATTTTGTGTTTACGTTCTGGCTCCAGCCGAGCGTGAACTTAGAAAAGAACAGACAGTAGAAGAGACAGAGAGATCTAAGCTATAGGGGGACCGGCCCGATCGTGTCCATGAGCCAATACTAATCGAAGGACTGAACTTTTCCGTTTTTGATTATTTTTCGTTAAAAACTTCGCTATCGTGTTTGTGACAATTTTGTGATTAAAATGATACCAAACACGACATAATTTGAGCAACATTTACTTAATATTTAAATCGCTTATTTGCTATATAGATAATTCAAACATGTCGTGTTTGGTATCATTTTAATCAGAAAATTGTCACAAATACGTTAACGAAGTTTCCAAAACGAAAAAATTGAAAATGGAAAAGTTCAATCCTCCAATTAGTATTGACACAGCGATATGTTCGGGCCGGTCCCCCTGTACGTTGGGCCTCTCTGTCTCTTCTACTATCTGTCTTTTTCTAAGCTCGGCACTCGGCTCGAGCCGTGAGATAAACACAGTGTTGACATTCAGCTACGACCAGTGCATATAAGTTTTGCACAGGGACTCTATAGCAGTGCATATATAGAGTTTGATAACTATTCAATGTTTACGAATTTAGAAAGGGGTAAGCAATGGGACAACGTCCTCCCTCCCTCCAGAAGATGAAGGGGTTGATGGAACCGAGACTCGCCTTCGATGCACACGCGATTGACGGCGATGAGTCCGTTTCTACGAACGTTTTAAGGAGCATTCTTTGCTCCATGCACGAGCTGATGAAACAAATTTTTACGATGCCTAAAGTTTGTTAAATGCCTGTGCTATGGAGAGACACGTTCCTCAAAACGTTTGTACATACATACGAACAGAGTCATCGCTGTCACAGTTTTTATCCTTTATCCTTTGCATCTTCGACGGGGTGGTTTTTCACTGTTTTCCGCTTTTTAAATTCGCGGTCAACTTGAGCTGTATGAAAATACCGAATTGTTATTCACGTCAATAGAAGCACAGCAGTGTCGACAGGTGTGCAATGTTTAAATGCACTGTGCTGTGTTTACGTCGCTGCTCCAATTGAGCGCCGAACTTAGAAAAGACAGTAAGTATAATTCAAAGCATATGGTATTGGGTATCATCTTAATCAGAAAAATTTCACAAATACGTTATCGAAATTTGCGAAAAAATGGAATATCAAAAATGGAAAAGTTTTATCCTCCGGTTTGTGAAATTTTTCTGATTAAGATGATACCCAACACGATATGGTTTGAATTATACTTACTGTCTTTTCTAAGTTCGGCGCTCAATTGGAGCAGCGACGTAAACACAGCACAGTGCATTTAAACATTGCACACCTGTCGACACTGCTGTGCTTTTATTGACGTGAATAACAATTCGGTATTTTCATACAGCTCAAGTTGACCGCGAATTTAAAAAGCGGAAAACAGTGAAAAACCACCCCGTCGAAGATGCAAAGGATAAAGGATAAAAACTGTGACAG
This sequence comes from Cerceris rybyensis, assembly GCA_910591515.1. Classification (NCBI taxonomy): domain Eukaryota; kingdom Metazoa; phylum Arthropoda; class Insecta; order Hymenoptera; family Crabronidae; genus Cerceris; species Cerceris rybyensis. The sequence continues at coordinate 24,548,008 of OU342790.1, forward strand.
CGATGACTCTGTTCGTATGTATGTACAAACGTTTTGAGGAACGTGTCTCTCCATAGCACAGGCATTTAACAAACTTTAGGCATCGTAAAAATTTGTTTCATCAGCTCGTGCATGGAGCAAAGAATGCTCCTTAAAACGTTCGTAGAAACGGACTCATCGCCGTCAATCGCGTGTGCATCGAAGGCGAGTCTCGGTTCCATCAACCCCTTCATCTTCTGGAGGGAGGGAGGACGTTGTCCCATTGCTTACCCCTTTCTAAATTCGTAAACATTGAATAGTTACCAAACTCTATATATGCACTGCTATAGAGTCCCTGTGCAAAACTTATATGCACTGGTCGTAGCTGAATGTCAACACTGTGTTTATCTCACGGCTCGAGCCGAGTGCCGAGCTTAGAAAAAGACAGATAGTAGAAGAGACAGAGAGGCCCAACGTACAGGGGGACCGGCCCGAACATATCGCTGTGTCAATACTAATTGGAGGATTGAACTTTTCCATTTTCAATTTTTTCGTTTTGGAAACTTCGTTAACGTATTTGTGACAATTTTCTGATTAAAATGATACCAAACACGACATGTTTGAATTATCTATATAGCAAATAAGCGATTTAAATATTAAGTAAATGTTGCTCAAATTATGTCGTGTTTGGTATCATTTTAATCACAAAATTGTCACAAACACGATAGCGAAGTTTTTAACGAAAAATAATCAAAAACGGAAAAGTTCAGTCCTTCGATTAGTATTGGCTCATGGACACGATCCGAAAGTATCATGTTACACTTCCCCGTCGCTGAATGTGGCGGCTCGCCGAGGGGGATCCCCCTATGTGGTGGGGATGGTCGCGATGCAGTTATCGAGGGCCCCTCCTTGTGCATATAACCAGGGAATACTGTATACCAATTTTCAGCTAAATTGAAAAACTCCTTGGGGTTTTGGCCAGGATTTCGGCGAAATCGACCACGACGCGTCGTGAATTTATATAATTATTCAAAAAAGTAGAATCTTTCCGTTTTCACTGCCTTGATAAATCCAATGATAGAAGTGAAACTACATAATGCACGAAAAAATAACCTTTTTAAAATATTTGTCTTTTCTAAACGATGCTTGCATTCAGTATGTACATGAATATGCTTCTCAGTTATTTTATGTGAACTTAATCCACTCCCGTTACTTCTTCTTAATAATTCTTTTTCCAGATCAGTTATTTCAAATAGCCTTTATTCGATAACACAACGGAAGGGGCGTTTAAATTATTCCGTAGATTGCCATTTGAGAAATCCTTTAGCAGGCGCGACAAAGAAATCGCGGTATTTATTTTAGATTCACTATGGAAAACTTGAAATTTATACAATGACGTAACTTTTATCAAACAATGCTGCTTCTCCAGATTTGTCTTTGACTTGGATTACCTGAACTTTTCCTTCATTAAAATGAAAATCTCATTATTTTTGTGCTTTCTTCTAGAATAAACCATTTTTACGTCAGTTTTTGCAATGCCGATTACTTGGCCTGTAAACGCTGTGTTAATATTTAAATTATCAACACTTGCTTTGCTTAACGGAGTTTACGCACCCTATGAATTTTAAAGAATTTTAATGGGCAATTCATGTCTAAGAGCAAGTTGTCATAAAAAAGATTCAGATCATTCACCTTTTTATGCTACACATTTTTGTAGACATAAACTTTATATAAACTTTATATATCCAATCTCAAACGTACACTTTTCATTGAATATAAGGGTACTATTTTTTTTCATTTATTATGAAGATTACCAGCTACACGAGGAAAAGTCGTTAATTATATAAACTGAAAATTAAACAGGTAACTGTTAAACAGTCAATATTCAAAAGAAAGATTACTTAAGTATTTTCCTAAAGATTATTAGAATAATTAATGTACTTATTTTTAAACTAGAAAATAGATAAAATAATCTATTCAACGAATTGCACATATCACGTGCAGAAATGTTCAAGTGATTCAAATATTCTCGAGACAATGAAGAAACTCGTGCAACAGTGTGCTTAAGAAGTTAGTAAATTGAAAACTTTCTGGTATAGTTATCCATGTTGCTCGTTCACAACAATGATCAAAACTCTGATAAATATAGAGAAGAATATAATATCTATATTAACATTATTTTCCTTTTACCCAAAATATGAAAGTGAAGAAAAATAAATCCATCTTTCCTGTACTTATAAGTATTGACAATTATATTTTTCATAACTATACCTCTTTCCATAGATAATCTGCATTTGTAAATCTCGCAATACTAATATATCAGTACATTAACGAATCACATGAACATCACCACAAATGTACTGCACCACCCTCATCATTTGCAGCGATCGAACGATCCCAGGAAATATGTCTCGCCCGTTGCACAAGTAAAACTAACCTACCCTCTCCCTAAAATCCCAGATGACGCAAACACAAAACAGCTTTCATGATTACAAAGTATAATGTACTTTATTCGTAGGTAATCTGCGTGAACAAGCCATTTACAAGCCCGTTAATTCCGCCCGATGAAGTCTCGCAAGGCTAAAAACTGTAATTTTAGATAACGCAACACACTCACACATATCCACGCAAACTTCATCACACGTCCCTCCTGTCTCGTTAACAGCACAAATTGTGCCACGAAAAAAAAGGCGTACGATTGCCGAATCAACGACAACTCTATGCTATGCAAGAAAATGCGGAAGGATATCCAGAGACACGTGGTGGAGTGATACCTACGAGCACGAGCTAGCACATATTGCAGTCGACAGTCGCGTGGTACCGCACAAAGGATCCCATTAGGTGGTACGAGCACGCAGTTCCTGCCCTTTGAACGCACGCAAATCAGTGACAAGTCGCGTATGCGCCGAGTCTCGGCAGCCGGACTTCTCGAGGGTAACATCAAGGCGTTCGCAACGCCTGTTCCTGGGGAAAGCTCAACCCTGTCTCACCCTCCTATTGCTTCTCTTCGTCTCACTAGGTCTCTCCCCACTCACACCGAAAGCGGATGGCCCGTGACACTGTGAAAATAGGTTTTCGATCGCGACAGGGAAACCCGATGAACGTTGCACACAGCCCCTTCCTCGCGGTAAGAACGAAACGAGCAGCACCGTTAATGGCCGACGAATTTAATTGGAGGATAATGACCTACAGTTAACGCGCGAAATTGTTTCAGTTTGCTGCGCTCCTGTCCGCTGCGCTGCTCCGTCGTTCCTTTGTTGTCTCTCGCGATAACGTTAACGGGCTCCCACGCGCAAGGAGGAGAGAGAAAAAAAAGCGAGAGATAAAAAAGAATTGATTTTTGCCGGCGATTGTTCGTCTCGCTATTGCTCACGGAAATTTATTGTTTTGCTTATTGGGTCGTTTTTTGGGAATTGAATTCTTCGCGTGAACGACGAACGGTGGAATCGTACGAAGTTCGATTCTGAGCGGAGGTTTTTTGGTTTTTCTTGATTCTGAATCTGACGTATTATATACTAGGTTTGTGGTGGTAATGAATGGGAGGGTAATGAAGAAGGGCATTTATGAAAAAGAAAAAGTAAGGAACCAAAATTATTGAAGGATGCTCGGGTTTTGTGCTAACTGTACGATTAATATTTAAACAGTACTGTGGGGATTAATTATTATTGGAATACGAAAAACATTATTGGTATCCTTGCTAACGAATTTATGTTGCTTTTTAATAGGGTAATGTGATTATCGACATTAATTGGACATTTTTTTGCATGTGTTGTGTTGGCTGGTACGGCGTCATATTTAAATAGCGCTGCAGTTTTTTCCTACCCACATAGTGTAATATAATATCATAATTACGAATGGGAATAAATATGTTTTGTAAACTGCCGCTAATTTCCCTAGCTTCCGATGTAAGCCAATGTGTAATAGCATGCATTATTATAACAAAAACTATTTTATATCCCGTACAAATCATTCACTCCCAAGTATTTTCAAAGGTAATGAAAAATTTCGAAATCTTAACATTTCATACGTTCTAAAGTATTAGAACGTTTACAGGTTCTATTAAATAAAGCTTTAATTCACGTCGAATTGAAAAGCTTATTTTTACATCATTTTGATGAGTCAGGTTTCAGAAGCAATTAAAATTCGGAAAACATTCAATTTTGCATTCTAACAAGAAAGTGGTCTAATGACGTTGGAGATACCACTGGCCACTTATAGTAAATGAGATCTTAATGTAAGTTAAGTTGAGTTAAAGAGTCCTTGCTTCTTCTCCGAATCGCTTTTACTTGCTACTTCAAACGCCATTTGAAAATTGAAAGAATCTTATATCTCACACCGTAACGAGCAAATGGTTTTATAGATTTTATCACATCATTTATCGTTCCTAATAGGTGAAGCTTTGATTCTTTTAAAGTAAAAAAAGTTCTATCCTTTTTCTAGCCATTTGTATCTGCTCCTTCCCAATTCTATGTAAAATTGGGAAACGAGGAACTTTCCATTCTAACGAGAACGTAATGTAATATAATTTGGAATGCCACTCCTCATTTCTAGTTGATACAGGTTAATTTAAACTGAAACGTATTTAAATTGTTTCAAAGTCATTTTTATCTCCAACTTCGAAAATAAACGAAAAATTTCGGAATTTCAAACATTACATTCTATAAGAACCGAATGCCCATTTAAAATTTATTAAAACATCATTAGTTTCTAGAAATTATAAATTATTACATCGCATAAGTAAAATGATATTTAGTTTTGATATTTAACATCATAAAATTATCCATAAAATGTTACATCCTGAAAATAACATAAAATCTAATAGACGAAAGTACGTTCTCCGTCCATTAAGTAAATAAAATTAGGGAAATAACTGTCACAAATTGCGTCAACTCGGTCACATTGTCGAATTCACGCAATTCACGGAATTTTCGTTTGAAACTAGAGAAAATTAGACATTAAGGACGATCAAGGCACGAAACGATGTTCTCGCCATCGTGGAAATCTCACCCCGAGAAAAAGCGGACGGTCCGTGACAGTGGAAAATGGGATTTCGATCGGCTAGGGGACACCGAGCTGCCGCTGAAGAACGAACAGCGCGGGCAGCTGCGGTGGATCGTAAAGTAGAATGGGTGGACCAATCGGAATGAAAGAAGAACAAAGACCACCTGTATTATTAAGCCAGGATATTAAACGTCCACAACACTGACGCCGATTGTTAGCGAAACCTTCATTACGTTTTTCTCTTTCGTCCTCTTTTTGAAAAAAAAACTAAAATAAAAAGATAAAGAGTCCAAGTTACCAAGTCCCAGTGTGAAGATTTAAGGCGTATTTTTACGTTTTACCGTCTTATCGTTGTTGGTTTAATGTAAGAAAATGGAAAAGACACTCTATCTACCCAATGAATTCTCCACCGGGAGTTGTAGTAACCTTCGGTAGCAAAAATCCAATATTTTGGTCGAGTTACAATGCCTCTCCTCTATTTAAACGCACAGACTACCGGGAAATAACTTCCGCAAACGCGCGATTACTTTCACGATGACCGTACACTAAAGCCGCGTCACGGTTATGTAGCTACCGTTCCTATAAAAAGTAACGGCTACTCGAATGCCAGGCCCGCATGTTCTGTGCTTATTACTTTTCGAGGGGGGTGGCAGAGACGGGAACGAGTGAGAGAAAGAGAAAGAGAGAGAAATCTGAGCACATAAACTCTCAACTTTCCGCTAACGATCGCAGTCTCGAAAGGATATCCTGAGAATGCAAGCGTTCATACGTCGGGATTTCTAAACGGTTGGTCTAGCGAGTCACCGAAGGACATCTATATACCGTTCAGATTCTGTAGGATTAAATGGAGCGAGCAAACGGAGGTCGAAGGAAAAGCTGCGATTATTTGCGAAGATGTGGTGAGTCGCCGTTCGAGAGGCGCGTTTCTTCAGACGCGAGAAAGTAAAATCGCGAGGGTAAAACGTTTCGCAGGATGACACCATGAATTTTCGCAACTATAATCAAACGATGTCTAAAGTCAATTGCACGTTCGAGTAAGCGAGAAGGGGAGGACACGAGGTAACTTGTGCTTCTTAACGATCGAACGATCCTGACAGAAATACGGAAGTAAGTTAGGAGAGTCATCGAATATTTTCTGCTCTTTGAAACTATCATTTTGGATGTAATATAGAACAGGGGGAAAAGAGATAAATAATACATTCAACCTATGATGATTACAATTCCGAGCAGAATTTCCGGAGACTTATAGTCATTTTGATGAGACGTCGTTTTAAAAGCAGCTGTAAGAGAAATCGCTGGTACCATGGATCAGTTAATGTGCGGAAACATAAGAATATCTACAACGAAGGCAGAACATAAGGCGATGTGTAAATGTTACGGCAGAAGCTGCTGGTGTAAGTTGAGCTAATTAATTGAGGTTAAATAACTGACTATAAAATAGTTGGCGTGTCGAGTTCCCGCGTGCACGAGAATTGAGAATCGAGAACGCGTAAAAGTGGTAGTCTCGCTTGCTAAGAGTTTAGCTGAGTCGGCCGAGAGAAGGAAAAAGGGCGAGAGAGGCGCGGTGGGGGGAGGGGGTGAGAAATGAAGAGAAAGAAACAGAGAGACAGAGCAAAGAGAGAGAGAGAGAAGTAAAATCAGAGGTAGTTAGAGGGGCAGGGTGCCTTTAATGAGGTTGATAATGGGGTGGTTATATAGTCCTTCGTCCCGACCCGATAGCTCTCCGCTCACTTCTACTCCCACTCACCATTTTCTCCACTACTCATTGATTTTACAGCGAGGTTAATCGGGTTGTGAGAATTTCGTATTTCATCGACTTCTCGACCCTTACTTCAGTTTAAACATTTGCCTCGTAGTGGCAGCTAATTGGGCCCCGAATTTTCGTCGATCTCGATAGCAGGCCACTCTCTCTCTTTCTCTCTGTGATTGGCGTACAACGACGATCGGTTGAATAGTTAAATGATACGTTAGCCCGACGGCTGGAATTGTGTCTCGAGGAGACGAGGAAAGAAGAAAGAACGGTAGAGTGGAAGGTATTAATTCACGCGGCAATAGAATTCATTTGTGCCGAACCGGCGACGTAAGTTTATTTCCGATTCCGCCGAACCGGCCGTTCGAACAAAAACGACGCGGTCGTAGACGACAATAAAACTGGGTTGAATAGTTTGCTCGATGCCAGTGGCAGTAAATTCTTTCCTCGCCTCTCTAAATGCCTGGATGTGCAATTACCGCTGACACTTTCGGGGCTCTTGCAAGATGAAACAATATTATTATTTGCCGGCGTTCGCTTTTTAATCTGGACGTGGAATCGGGGCCACGTAATCACTGGCTATTCAAAATGCTTTCAGACGTACACGAGAAAAAGGTTATTGTCGTTGGCAACGTTCAATTGAAAAGAAATATGTAATTGTTCCGTAAGCGGACGTGGCTCAAATTTGTGTCGGACAAGTGTTACGTTAAAATGCGGACAGTAAGCGGTGAAATTGTCCCTCGTTTTGACGAATAAAATGCTATCCGTCTTACAGAATCCGATAAATTCATTCTACTTTCGAACGACTTTGCATGCTTGGGGTAAATGAATTTAAAATTAACTTTCAATCGTTAATATTCGTTCTCAAGAATTAAATAAAATATTGATAATTACCTTCCTTATAATTATTCACGATAAGTGTCTTCGGCACGACGGGACGATCAGACAAGAAATTTATTCTGCAATATACGGGGCAAGATGCAAGCTGATCTAAATCAGGTAAATATCTTTAATTCAACAAGTCTTTTAATCGGAACGGAAGTATATATATTTTCACAGAGACGATTCTATTTTAATGTATCTTATATGCAATTATGAATTTATAATGGATATTGCATTACTACTTAATTGCTACGTAACAATTAATTAATTGTTCAGAAAATATATTTTTATGCTTTCTATATTTCTCCTAATAATTGATGAAGAATTCGTTTATATCCCACAGTATATTTTGAACAATAATATATGACTAATCTCTTTAAATAAATTTACATTAATTGTTACTATAATGTGTGGTCAGACAATAATTACCTATTCTACATTCGAGACCAGGAATAGGCTGGTCGAAATCAGATAAATCTCCTTAACCGTTTTAGTGTCAGGTGTTTTTAAAAATCCGTGTCGGTTTGTGCCCATGCAGCGCGATAGCGCTTCGAATTGACGATCGTAGCGTACATCGTGGCATATTTCACCACAGTCCCCAAAAAGCGCGATCGCGCTGCGTTGCGCTAAAACGGTTAAACCAACAAGTCATTAAGCGAACGGCACATTTTCTACAAACATAACTATAAATTCATAGCAGATACTTCATTATCAATTACAGCTAATTCTATCATTTCGGAAAATATATCTATGTATACTGTTGATATAGAAAAGAAGTGGAAAAAAATTGTATATGCTGATTATTAATTAATCGATGCAGTAATATAAGAATTGACATATAATGTTTAAGAAATCTTCATTCAAAATTACACGTATCACCAAGTTATCGTCGTTAAGCAAAATCAATAAATAAACTTCAAGCTGCACACAATATTTCTATTTATTATCCTCATCCATTTCTGCTAATAAAAACAATCATATCCATAAAAATTGCCAATATCATCTCCCATATCGTTGAAAATACTTGTTAAGCCTTCGGATTGAAGAAACTAATGAAAGCTGCAATACAGAGATATACAGAAAAATAACAGCAGTCGTTATGTTTATAAATACAACCTCTACTACCGTTGAAAGCACTAAACTCATAATTCCCCGCATAAGAACAAACTGACAGATGAATACAAATTTTCCAATACCATACGTCTCTTTGAAAGCAACAAAATGTTTTATTGCGCATTGAGAATAATTGCAGCAAGCTCCATTCTGTTAAAACACGTCAAAACAGAGTGGCACCCTTTTCATTTTTTAACTCGTTTGAATCTTTGTAAGTTATTCTTCCTTTCTCTTTGTCAGAATATGTTGCTACTCGTATTGGATACATTGGAGAAAAAAAAGATTCTTATGTAAGTACATTTAGCCGAGATCATTCCACATTCAAGCAGTTTTACTTGATTATTGTACGCTCAATTCAGAGAAGAAAGTCAAAGCAGTTTCGTGTGTAATTCCCGCGCCAAAGTACCTGAAAAATTGTTTGCTTCTCATTCATTCGCGTAAGTGGTGTACGGGTACTTTGAAAACTCCCTTGTTAACCGTTGCATCAATATAAAGGCTATCACGGTGTTTGTTTCGAACGAGCTCGGCCCACGTTGGCACTAAAAGGACCGTAAAGACATCGTGGCAGCACTCCCGGCATCTATCGCTATCGTAAATGACTGAAGCACATTTGACAAATCTCAGCTACCATAGTTTGAAAGTGCTAACGAAACGCTTGTATATAATTTAACAAACTTGCATGTCAAACAAAATTAGCAAGTGTCGTTGAGCAAGTTTGATAATTTTACTGCTCTCCTATCTTTTGTATGCTTTATATATCATTTTGCGAGAAACTAATTATGGAAGGGATGGCAAAGTGTTTTCACATGCATCGTAGAAATTGGCATTGATCTATATAAAATTTGATATAAGAAGAAATGTAAAATCGAAAAAGGTAACTGTGATCATAATTTAAAGCATTCTTGTTTAAAGGGGAGTATAGCCCACGAAATGTAGAAATTAATGTATCAAAACGAAAAGCGGTCCGCTCGGGGCTCGTAAAAATTGTTGGTTTTATTTTAAGAATTTCTTTTGTTAATATTTTCTCGATCTTTGATCGTTTCTCATGCCTTAAGCTGCAATAATCTTTAAATAAATCATGTTTAAAACTTTGTTGTCGATAACGAATTCTTTGGTTCTAACGTCAGAAATAAGTAGAAGTAGATATAAATATCACGAATAAGTAATCAATTACAATATAATTTTATACTTCAAGATATATGTTTCTTGGTTTGACAACAAAATGAATTTTTGGTTTTTGCACATATAATAAATAATTCTCGATGAATGAAAAATTCGATGTTTCTCAGATACAAATACTATAAATGTATAATTGGTGCGAAGTAGCAAAGGAGTGTCGGGATATAATATTTTATCTCTAAAAAGACTTCGCTCACACATCGAAAAACTTCAATCGCCGAATTCAATGTGACTACTTTAGCAACCTTTCTAAGGCCGTAGAAGGTTTAGAGATCGCCCCTTTAAAATATGTGGTCGCAACACTTGAAAAATTCCGATGCAATACGGAAGACTGCACTACATTTTGTATACAGGATGTACAGTGTTAGGATGTACCTAGGCATACGTCCAACAACAATCTATTGTCTTCCATGTCAAATTGATGAATATAACACTACAGCATCGGCCGTTATATCTTTCATAAACCCCTTCGTTTTTATATTGAAATATTTCATAGTTGGAACAAAAGCTTTCTATACTGGAAAATATAACAGTTGAAACTTTTTAGATGAAATCATGAGGATATTTCATTCTATTCACTTTGCAATTTGTAATGAGAAAGAAACATATCTATATTTAGCTAAAATGAACTTAAATGCACTTTTCTGCAAAATGTACTCATACTAATTTAAAAAATAACGGCATATATAAAAATAATTCTGATGTAAAAATATTAAAAATGATAAACAATAAAAAGGAATAAACGAGTTTCTTTCACAAAATCTACATAATCTTACTTTAGGGCACCATAATCCCAATAAAACTAGACCCTATGAAAACTTTAAATAGTATAATTTAGGTAAAAAAATATAAATGGAATGGAAATGGAAAATAATAACTTAATCTGCATCATTGTAATATGAGTACTAAATATATGGTAAACAATCTTTCAGGAAAATACAGAAATTCAGAATAAAATTGCATTATCACATTCACATTACCTGAAAGAATAAATTAAAAAATGTTATAAATTGTGTTTCATTATTTTGAACGTGTCGCATGTACAAAACTAACATAGAGTGGATTTCTTGCTCTGTTTTTCTCCGGTAATTTAATTTTATAATATTTATATAGAATATGGAAGTATGGAATATTAATACAATTTTTATACTTTTTATTTTACGATTTATTTTTATACTTTTAAGGTTTTATGTATGCTATTCAGATACTATTCTGGATGATGGCTGTATAATATTCAATAGTATAAACAGAAAACTGATAGGTAGTTGTAATGTCTATTAATTCAAAAACTTGCAAAACGTTTATACAAATTTGTTGTTGTTTTCATATGTCTTAGAAGAACCAATCGTATTATAAATCAAAATATAGAAAGAAAGAAGTTCATGTTCCATGACTTAATTTACTACTTGAAAGCAACTGTCTCATACTTCTTTTCTCCTTTACATTCAAAACACTAATTCACCACGAAAATCAAGAAACTTAGTTGAATTGTAGTCCACATGTTGTAATTCTCCAGCAGAAATTCAATTTGTACGTAATCTAAATGTCAACGCTGTTAAAAATCTTCCACGAAAAGACCGACAGTAAAACAGTAGAACAAAATCAAACTCCTGGAAATTTCCAATTGCACATATTATATAATTTGCAGACCTTTATTATCTTTTGTTAATAACTTGGTAAGAAAACAAAAAACGTAGTAAAAAAACATAAACATCAATTATCTCACTGAAAATCAACGCGTCAAATAATATGAAGTGATACACTTAATACCAAGTATATAATTGTAGCGAGAATCGTAATGCAGTTGATGAATTGCGACACATCGATTCGTGCAAACCGTTAAAATTTAGGACGAAATGTATTCGAAAGTGATCGTGGTCACGCATCGTCCCAGTCGGTGGTCGGAGCCTGTGGATATTTCATAACTTTGTGGTGGTGATTTATTGCGTGACCGGTGATTTTTCATCGGGGAAGGTACGAAATGAAGTGATTGATTGCACTCGCAAAGGAGCGCCGCCGAAAGAGAGAGGATGAATTTTATTTATTGCGACTCCCGCTGAAAGACGACCGCCACTAATTGGACAGTAAGATTACGAATTTAACCGTTTTGAGAAGCGAGAAATTTATTTGGTAATTATATATACAAAATTTCTTTGCTTATATTAAATCATATGATTCATCACGCAAACATAGTCCTTAACCCGTTACGGTCCGAATTATTTGGTCAATTTGATAGTGAGCTAAATGAAATTGATTTTCCAACATTTTTTATCGTTGGTCATTACTTTTTATTTATAGATAGCAATAACTAGAAGTTCTGACGAATATTTGTGTGATATTACAAAATTATCTTGAAATTAGAAAGTTGAAATTAAATCGTTAGAAAATAAAATGAAGTGAAAATCTATGTCGAGTGCAGCTCGACATAGGACTGCAAAGGGTTAACCCATCTATGATATTTTAATGATAAACATTATCGATAGAAGAAATTCACTGCAAACCTAAAATGATGTTGTAAATGAATGATTTGTTAAAATGACTTTTTTGACAGATTCATAATCATAAAACATTAATATCTCTAAACGACAAAAGACAGTTTTGAAATTTTATTCAATCTGACATTCATACTTCCAAATTCTATAATTTCAAAATCCCTTGTTCCTTCATTCACATCTATGAACATAGAGAATGTTTCGGTACAGAAATATGTTGCAAATGTTTAATAAAAAGAATCTGAATGAACATAAAATTAGAAAGTCGAAATCGATATCCGAAAACGTTAAACGAAAAGGCAAATTGTGAGAATGCTGAAAATTACGCCGGTACCCGTGGTGTCAGCGAAGAAAATTCGCCGATGATAAATGCTGCTTTTTTCTACGATGCGAATGTCGTTAGCGTTTCCGTACGATTCATCATTGCTAATTAACCGTAAAACTTGGGCAAACGCGTGTGCTTTGCACGACACGAAAGACGCAATTGCATATATATTGTCGGTGCAGAAATAAGCAAGAAAACGGGGGTGATGTGGAAGAAGAATAGAAATATAACAAAAGGAATTAAGAGGAAGGAAGAGACAGGAACGAGTAATCTGGAACGTTAAACCCCCGCACAAAACATAAATGTATACTTCTGTAGATCATCGTGAAAATCGATGGAAATACGCCGTCATGCTTTGCATTGCCTGCCTTGTGATTTTATTCAGCTCTTTGATTTGAAACTGCATTAATGAAGTAGATCGATAGAGTGGACGAAGCAGTTATACGCCACTTATTTCAGTTGAAGTAACGTCTAGGAGAATACATACTCTACTCAAGCGACTGGCAGGAAAACATAACGGGTTGTTGGAAATTCGAGAGACCCTGGATACTTCAGAATACATTAAACAAAATAACACATTTAATTTTAGTTCGTGAGGTGCGTCCTATGAATAAGTCAATTCCTGCTCCACATTTGTGCAGTTAATCCGTTCTCCTCTTCATTTAAATATAAACATTCTTTCTTTCGTTCATTGTATCGAATTATGGATTTCTGCTTAGAATTCGAAGTAGATGTTAAATCAATTCCAGTTTGAAGAGTATTACTGTGAATTTAATAAGAATGATCATTGAGTTTTTTGAAATCGGTATATTTATTTAACGTAGAAGAAAAATGTTATATCGAAAGCTTTTTTATGCTGTAATTTCGGGTTTAACTGGAAAAGTTATATCGCATAAATCCTACAACTTTGGATTGGTTCTAACAAACAATTACAATTATTTATTCCTTTCTGTAATGAATTATCAACGGTGCCACACGTCATAATATGTTTCATAATTCTAAATGTGGGTTTACTTGTATCTATTAATGTTTTCAACCAATTTCAACATTTATCTGATTCTATTTCAATATTCAATAGTTTTGTAATGATTTATATTAAATTACACCTCATGTTACAGATGTACGCCTCGCGAGTTGATGGCTGCTTCACGATTTGTTGGCGACACCTCTGGAGTGAGCGTATATTAAAACAGGCTCACCCGATTTGAGCCACGTACGAAGGTCTGGTGTAAATATCGAGTCAAAAAAGGCCAAAGTTGCTATAATCTACGTAGTTTATTTACACTTTTTACAGTTACGTTCAAAGTTACGTTCGAGTCCTACCCTAGCGAACGGAGTTTCTAGTTAGAGTGCTAAATGTTATACAACTCGTTCCTAGAAGACTAATTTTCGAAGCGCGTGAGTACGATTTGGCGGGGCAGTTACTGCTGCAGAGCGGGAACGTTGCTGATTGGGAGATTCTTTAGTTTGCAAATATTAAATTTGTGATTGGTGGGCAAAAGAATCGTTCTTTGCCCATAGGTCAAGAGCCTCCCTCAACCTTCGGTGGTGTAGGACAAACCCCGGCTCACATGGGGGAAGAAGACCCTGGTTAATACTTCTTACAGGACAAAACTTTTCCTGAAGAAGTCCTGACGACAATAGGCCCATAAAGCTCATTGATCTTGAGGTAATAAACTATTTGCAAGGCGCGACTGCTATTTGAACAAAGAAACATCTGTGTGTCGAAAAATAATGAGAAAGGAAGTTTTAGCTACATCTGTGAAAAGTAATTTAATATTATATACCGACTTAATAAAGTTTGACGTCAATCATTTGATGGATAGAAGATCGAAGAAGTTTTGGACAAGTTGGACGCAAGTTTAGTGTATTGAATTCGAAGGAGAGTTAACGTTACTTGCTTTTCACAATCTACATTTCGTCAGACTTCATTCTTATAATCTTTTATGAGAATTAAGTTGATTTAGTTTCAGCTTTGAATAACGATGCAGCGGAGATTTTTCTTCTTATAGGAAAAGGAAGCATACCTATATTTTCAGACAGTTTTAAAAACGAGAGTACATTCTTCCTGCTTTACAGCACTATACTTATTATTTCTTTAGGTCAGCATCTATATTTGCTTTTCTTGCTTGGCAAACTGACAATCAAATTGCAATATTCATTCAATGTCGCACAACAACAGTACTAACATATCTCTCGATTTCTTACATTCTTCTTTCATTCACTTTGCATACAGCTATCCCTCCTACAACACGGCATTCTGTAACACAGTTCCGCTATAATACGATTTATAAATTGCAGGAACCCTCCTACAACACGATATCCTATAACACGGTTTCGTTCTAATGCAATACGAAAATTGCGAAAACCTTTGTACGACATTGTACTTCTATAGCACTGAACAACATGATTTTTGTTTAACATATTTAAAAACTAAATTGCTTTAATATAACGACGAGAAGGAATAATGAAGTATAATATAATGCCTGTGCATGAAAATATATAAATAAATTACAATTTATTCATTAACAAGGCTATTTCAATATTATAAGGAAAAGCGTCATTCACCGTTTACACTCTATCCAAGGCAAGACTTCCTGTTTCAGAGATGTGAAATGAAATAGATGTTTATTTTTATTATGTTTTCGAAACGAAACCCCCATTTTTGTATTGGCTCTGGGTCTCACAATACTGCATTTTCTAGAAACCTATTTACCATGTTACAGGAGGGTTACCAGGAAAAGATATCAATCAGTATAATAAAGTTGTAAAATGCACGTTATAAATAAAGTAATCACCCACGCTAATGAAAGAAGTTGTACACGTAAATCGCATCCTGTTAAAACCACGATTAATCATTAGCCACTGTCGCTTTCGTCCGTGTCTCACTGCAAATTACGTGTAGCCACGGAATCACAGTCGTGAGATTGTCAAGGGGCTTAAATTGAAACAAAAAAAGGCGTGTGCTCCTAAAGAGAGAATTAAATTCAAACAACTCTCACGGAAGAAGTATTCAGGAATAAAATGTAATTTGTTTCGGCACATGCACGACAATGCGAATACTGTCGGCGCGAAATAAGTATTTCGTTTCACCGGAGGGTGCGATTCAATTTCGCTGAGTTTCCAGTTCACCGATCGTGGGACAAAAACATGTGTTCCTACGCGTGCATCGACTGCTGTCTCGCGTGACAATTAAAAAGAGAGAGAGAAAGAGAGAGAGCGAGAGAAAGGGAAAGAAGAGGTCTAATATCGGGTAGACGCGAGGCAAATATTGTCAAGGTGCGTGCAGTTCGTTTCCTCGTCGAAACAGGCCTGAAACAACATTCAACTGACGGCCGCCGAGTCTAAACATCCCCGTAATTTATGTTATTTCACGAATCATGAGGAAGAAACCAATTGCAATTATACCGTGGAGGTTAAAGAAGAGTGTAAACTACGACTTACGCCTGCGTAAATAAGTCATGGCAAGTTACAACCTTTTAGTAAATATTTTGCTTACATTAGAAGTTAAATAAATTCATTGTCCTTCTACATTTTGTATTCCTTTTATATTACTATGCGAGAATTTAAATGTGGATAAGGTTCGTAAAATATTATAAAATGTACTATGCAAGAGCAGGAATTGATTTATATAAAGTTTAATATCTACTGCCGGAAAGTATTGGAAGTAGCTTTAAGAACAATGAAGAGCCCCAAAAGTGTAGCATGGTTGGTTCAGTTACGGCCAATAGCCTTTTTCCTTCAGGGCCTGATATCAAAGAAGGTAGATTATGCGAATGCTAGTGCGAGAGAATAGATAGTTGCGTGAGGAAGGTATGAGAGAATTGTTGTAAATAGGCACAGCTTTAAAACTGAATTCAGTTTTAACCGCCATTTTTCAGGAGTTGTACACTGAGTCTCAAAAGTAAATTAGGAGAATGTCCATGACCCGTATCGGTCTCTGGTCCTCACAAGGGCGTTCCCAAGGAGAAGAAAACATTTGCGCTTTTCTTATTGGCAAGATGACCTCGGCGTCCATATTGAAGCCCGTGTAGCATGACACCATGTTGCGATTTTTGAAATAGTTAATGAGACACTTCGATCAAGAAGAGTAATGCGTAAGCTTCTGTGATATTAATTTGCAAGGGTTTTGCAAATTTTGCTGTATTTGTTTCTGAAAATTGTCCACCAATCCAAAGATGTAGAACAACTCCTGGCACTTCTCTGGACACCTTGCACAGGTTGTTTCAAAGGTGGTTGTCATAGCTTCAGGTGTTGTTCTACAGACTTATTGTTAGAACGATGGAGATTTCCGAGACAATCTCATCACAAAATTCGCGAAAGGGTAGCAAGTTTTTGTTGTCTTGGCTCATCGCCTTGTTGCGTTAGACACGAATCGTTGTCTCGCAAAGTAACTTTTAATTATGTCGAATTGCGACTTGATTTTGGCTTACTAAATCAGGCTTTCAAATCGCCGACATCTTCGTAGCCACCGAAAAATTACATCGAAACATTTCATTCGAAATGGAATTATTTTTGGCCATTTTAATATAGATAGAAGTGGATAAAAAAATACCTCATAAGTATTTCTTTGAGACCTACGAATATTACTTTCAAATGGTCAACGAAGACAAACGCGACATTTAGGAAGAAAGAGGTACATATTTGGAAGAACGTGAAAGTCTGTCCTTTAGTCGCCGGGCGCTGTACTTTTTCAAAGTTTTCAACATTTGGTAGCCGCATGCGCACGAGTGACTGAAGCGTGGGCGTATTAAAGAATTAGACCGCACGCTTTACCTTTCTTTATTTCATATTGCTTTGTCGGCAGGTGGCTCATGAAGATACCGCTGTCACTATTACAGAAAATAATAAGCAAGGTATATCGAATTCTAACGTATTTGATAGATGACTGTTAAGCTAACATTAATTAGTAATCATACACTTGATGTCATATTAGAATATTCATATTACAATACATGTTTCTGCGCCCCTTTGAGCACGTATCTTAACCCTTAGTAAGTCGTAATTCTACTCTCACGATCAGCCATCGGAACAAAGAATCAACACGTTTCTGAGGTATAAATAAGTGTTACTACGATCTTAATAGTTATGTTTCACGTGCATTTACACATTTTGTTATTAATTCAATTTCACAAATATACTTGTTTGTTTAATGTAGCATTGTTTTCGCAAAATGTGCAGCGCCCGGCAACAAAACAAAGACGGACTTTCGCTTTCTTCTAAATACCTCTTCCTTTCTAGATATCGCCTTTGTCTTCGTTGACCCATCTAAAAGCCGATATCTCTTAAACTTACCTGGATTGTAGGTCCCGAAGAAATACGTATCATATAGGTATTCTTTTTTATCCTTTTCTAACTGTATTAAACGAAATGTTTCGATGCAATTTTTCGGGGGCTACGAAGATGATCTGCAGCTACATTTTCTAATTTTGCATAGCATTAGTAAGGGCACATGGTATATCTTTTTCCGACAGGTGGGAGATCTTGAAGCCTGACTTATTCAGCAAAAATTCAATCGCGAAGACCCAATTAAAAGTGAATCTGCGGAGTGATGTGTAAGACCCCGCGCCAGCGAGGCGCCGAGCTAGGCGTTCTCATGCCTGATTTTCGTTAAGGGGACAATTCCTCCAGGGAGGGAGGAAGACAACTCTCACCCCTACGGGGTCTT
The DNA here is from genome assembly GCA_910591515.1 of Cerceris rybyensis. Taxonomy (NCBI): domain Eukaryota; kingdom Metazoa; phylum Arthropoda; class Insecta; order Hymenoptera; family Crabronidae; genus Cerceris; species Cerceris rybyensis. The sequence continues at coordinate 24,566,376 of OU342790.1, forward strand.
TTCGAGGAAACGAGGTCCTCGAAGGACCCAGCAATAGAAGAGGAGAATGGCAACGCAGTCGATAGACAGTCGTTGAAGAATCGTCACAGGGTCGATATACAGAGTGTCCCACGCAACTGGAACAAGCTGTATGTTTTGATCTTTGACTGCACCAATGCAGTTTGTTGTACACCTAAGTCTGTTTTTACACGGTCTTTTTGTACACGGTTTTGATATAACACGGTTTGAAAATTGAATATTTTTAATTTTTTTACACGATTTTATTCCATTTAGCACGATTTGAAATTTTATGTACTTAAATTTTTTTTGTCAAATTTAATTTTTGCGAAGTATGTTCATATCACAAAAAAGTATTTATGAAAGAAAAAAGTCTGAAACCATCGATAGTGTAGCGACCACCTACGTAGAGGGTTACGTCGTTCACAACATAGTTTTTTAGTTCCTGAACTTGCCATACATTTAATTTATATTACTTTTAAGATTAGAGTGCATATCTTTTTTATCATTAATTACTATGCTTATTATATATTTGATTTAATAAAATAAACATGAATTCTTGTTCTTAAAAATTCTTGTTTTTCACTAATTTTAATAGGTTTTAGAGATTAGGAACAAATCACCCATTTTTGTATAAGATCAATGTCTTTTTTTACACGGTTTTTTTTTACACGGCTTCTTCTGGAACCAATCTACCGTGTAAAAACAGACTTAGGTGTACTCTACATAGAAGTACTAATCACTTGCCAGGCTCGGGCCTATCGCCACGAGCATGGCGGCGTATTAGGGCGACATTCGTATTTGACAGTTCGAGCTGGAAGGAAGTACCACGCACGCGGGCTACGAAAAACAAAACGATGCGGGTGACCCGTCGACTGAGGTTATTTGTCGAAGAACAATTTCAGATCGCACCACGTCGCGTGTAGGATAAAATAAAAGTATTATTAGTAAAAAAGGATGCTCAGATATGTATTAAAAATTGAATAACTAGGAAGTACCGAAAGGTACCGGATTGAAATTTCTCGGATGTATTCATTGTACACAAGTAATTATTGCAAAGATTTCGTCCGTCTACCTGTGCTCTACTTTGTTGTACCTGTTTAGAGTTTGCAGGACAGTTCACCTGAAATATCTTAAAATCGTAATGTCTAAGTTTTAGACCCTGAAATCTTAAAATCTATCGGCAAGACGATCGCGGCGGCAACAACGTATTCTTTGACGCGAGGGCTAATGTTCTGATGTCACTGAATTTTTTAATTATTTGCACTGGAAATTTATTTACATCGTCTAACTCTTAGATTTTAAAACATATCTAAGCATACTTTTTTACTAATAATACTTTTATTTTATCCTACACGCCAACGTGGTGCGATCTGAAATTGTTCTTCGACAAATAAACACTGTCGATGGGTCACGCACATCGCTATATGTATTTTGCGGTGCCGCCATACTCGTGCCAATAGGCCCGAGCCTCGAAAAAGGCACGGGGCGATCAACTAAATAAAATCATTGATGTATCATCATTATGGTTATTTTTGAAAAGAAAGAAAGGTTTCTTTCTCTCTCCGTTCAAACAAACCCCCTCATTTTGATGTTCAAAAAATCTCCTTATAGACATAACAAGCAATGGAAAGTTTAAAAAGGTAATTGTGATTTCAGTTCAGAATATTCGTGTTTTATCCGTATATTAACAAATATTTTAATTACAAACGAAACTTGACTATTTGTTTAAAAATAAATAGTGATTATTAGAGTATGTACAGTAATTAAAATTCATTCAAAGACAATCGAGTAACTAAATCTAGAGACATTTATAATTTTAGATCTTAAAACGTCGAATTCCAGGGAGGTCACGGGTAGCCGGTACTTTTGAATTCAATATGTCATATTACTTTCAAATTGTAATATGTACTTACGAATTTCGTAATACATTTCATGTTTATATATCGCTGGGGAAAAGATAAGATCCGGTTGAGTATATAACTATTTCTACCTTAAAAGTTTCACTTCAGTAGGAATGATGAAACCTGCGCGAAATACCGCTGCTATTCAACGTGTTGATAGAGACGTGTAAAACTGAGATTAGATATGGGAGGGTAGCTTATCGTTGGAATGGAAGAATTAATTCAAGATACGTAATTGCATTAAGATGTGTATATATGAGTAAAAAAGTGAAAAAGAGTCTTTTTAGGGCGTCGGAAGTAAAACATCAACTTAAATAAATTTTCTTTTAACTTGAAGAACGAGCTGTTAAAATAAGTTGAAAAATCGATATGACAGAACGTTATTAAATGACTGTCTCCAAAGCACACGAAACTTGAATAACAACTAAACCGAAGATTAAATGAAATTTTCTTCGACAACTCGGCAAATTATTAAGAATTAATGAAACAACATAATATCTTTCTCTGATAACATCCACTGTCTGTCTTTCAAACCTAAAATAATCGACAAGAAAATGTAGTTAAGAAGCTGAGTTCTGGGTTACCCAGATAGCTAATAGAAAATAATTTTTCCCTTTATTGCAGTATAAGTTACGATTATAAGTTGATAATTAAAGTAAAAAATTCCAACGCGAATATGAAAATGACTGCGAAATGCTGAAGTTTGAATAGAGTTATGGGTGTTCTATAGTACATTAGATATTGCATTACAGGAAAACGTGAAGGTGAAATAGAGAACGACTGTCAAAAATATGTAGTTGAATTGTGAAACGAGTTATAATCATGAAAAAGGAAGAAGAATAATTGTAAACATGTTCGTCGGTAATGAAGCAACGTTCTGCAATTATGTAAAAACGATTAAATGAAATGGGTTAAAATTAATGATTAATTACGTAAGTTGCGTAAGATGGTGTGATTTGTAACGTAAATTCAGTACAACACTTCAAATACTTATTATCTCTGAGATATGCATGTGCAAACGTAATAAAAGAAATTCTTTAAAAAGTTCGTTCTGCAGAAATCTTGAGTTTAACCTTTTGCATTCCCTCGACTATATGGTGATATTCTACGTTTGACTGCAATCCACTCACACCTATACGTTGACTTGACCAACCAATAAACATACTTTTAGAGAATTCCCCACATATTTTTTTCAAGTATTTTTCTGCACTAAGTGTACAGTTTTCTTCTGTTAGTATAAAATATTAATACAGCGCAATTATTAAATAAGTATTTGTACCATAATAAATATTATACCATACAAAAGTATTATATAAACACAACAATTTATTTTTTTTGTATTGTAACGTAACAGAAAAGTAATAAAATATATAAGTGTAATATAATCTACACAAATGGAATTATAAAATTTTCTGTAAAAAATCATATTTTTAATTGTTAGTGTTCATAAAAAATGGCGTAGAGTTGCTGGTAGGTGATTGAAATTTTGATGTGGAGTGCAATAGGTAAATGCTAATTAAGAAAAATTTCAGGTTATACAATCTAATTAATATATTCGGTGAATAACGTATATTTTTATATTTCAACCTTGTTTTCAATAAAATCAAATTGTTCCCAGTATTTAGGTTGACAAAATATGGTAAAATTTTAAAATTTTTATTCACTCTACATGTTTCGACATCTTACGATGTCCTCTTCAGGAGTTTCTGTGTTATGTGTGGTTTGTTTTATCGCGAAACTTATGTGTTTCCATAGTTTTTCGGGTTTTATTCTGAGTCAAGATGTTAATTTGCAAATTTGTCTTCTACATGCTCGGTCTTAATGTCGAGTTGCTGTGAAGAAGAAGGAGAAAGAAGAACATGTCACAGCAACTCGACATTAAGACCGAGTATGTAGAAGACAAATTTTCAAATTAACATCTTGACTCAGAATAAAACCCGAAAAACTATGGAAACACATAAGTTTCGCGATAAAATAAACCACACATAACACAGAAACCCCTGAAGAGGACATCGTAAGATGTCGAAACATGTAGAGTGAATAAAAATTTAAAAATTTAACCATATTTTGTCAACCTAAATACTGGGAACAATTTGATTTTATATTCGGTGAATATTAAAATATCTATTACGTATTTATGAGGTAAATGGATAGAATTACTATAACTTGCTGATTAACGAAATTTATCAGATAAAGTAGTAAAAGATATTTTATTATAAATTGCTTACTTAAGTTTAAATTAAAGAAAATACTAATTATCAGTTCATATTTTGTGCGAATCATTAATCAATACGAATCGGTCTTTAGCAGAATGTGTGATTAGCTGCGCAAAATTCAAAAAATCAATTCTGCCATTTCGATTTTCTTTTCTTGTGATATCGATTCTTAAATATCCATCCACCTTAGAAATGGAAAAATTGATGAAATTGGACCAAAATTGTAGTTACAACAAACGGTTAAAGTTGAAACTCTTTCTGAATACCACTTTCTATCGAAAAAACACGTTGTCTTCTTCGTGTTATTCTGACGAAAGTATGCAATATTTTTTAATAATGATTGTTTCTACTTGAAAAACATTCTTCCACGATAAAAATTCGCGTGCCAAATATAAAATTATTGTTGTACTTTAGTCAAAAATTAACGTTAAATGAATGAAAGAAAGTCGTCAAAGTTTTTTATCTTTTGCAATCAATATCTTAAAAGTCCCAACGAGTCCCAAGCTCTAATCGCCGCAGCTGTTTTCTGTAATCCTTCCCCTAAACGATCCTGCAAAAATTTAACCCGGCTGGACCCAGCTTCAATGAATTTTTATTGTTTAAAGAGTCGCGCGCACCTCGGCAACGCGCTGCCGCCAAACTGTCTCGTAAACTTTCGGCAGGCATAACAATGAAGGGCGCAGGTAGACGCACGAAATATTTGCAGAAATAATTTTTATATAGTCTAAGGAATATATGTGGAAAGTTTTAGCCGAGTACCTTTCGATACTTTTAAGTTATTCTATTTTTAAGTGGACCCTGCACCGCAGAGAATAGGAATACCTATCGGATTATCTCTTTGCTCGCAACCTAACAATAAGAGCTCTTAAGTAATAAAAGTGATGCTTTAGAAGTCTTTGTCCTCGTTAATGGCAATAAGATTTTCTTTTTATTGCACAGTATATTTGTTAAGGAGTCATAGCAATCTGAAAAACATTAGAATACTAATTTTTATGCGAAACCATTAGTTTTTAGACACACTTGCCCGCCATATTTAAGTCATCATTTTCTTTTTTGAAATTTTGAGTTCAGATTCGCAATCAGCGACCCAAAAAATATTACAATACTAATTTCTAGCTAAATCGGATGTGTTTTACGCTCTTGTTGACGATTTGAAAAAGATCGAAAACTGTGCAAGGTGCCTGAATAGCTAAATTCACGATCTGGACCACTGTGCGGCGGTGTAATTTGCGTTTTTCTCCTACGGGCGGCTACTTTAACCCTCTATGGGACGAATTTTCTGTGATATCTGAAGATTAGTTGCACGATAGCACATTAGAAAATAATAAAAAGACTATTATAAGTAATAAATTTTACTTGATTTTGAAACGTTGGATCGTAAACAATTCAAAGTTACAAGGGCCCATAGAGGGTTAAGACCACCATCTGAAAGACACTGAAGCGCGAGCCACCGGTGATACACGCCGGCATGAATGTCTTAAGCATTTAATTTTAAATACTGTAAAAATGATGAATTTTCCAATCGCGGTATTTTAATAATGCATCTTTTTAATTTTGCACATAACTCTGATATTAGTAAGAAAGTTTCCCCACAATAATGAATTTCTTCGAGTTACTTTTCGTTTCTGGAATAAATTTGATGCAAATTTTAAAAAACTGTATGCATATATTACAAAAGCAATGGATCACTGTAGATTAATGTCACAATCATTTCGAACACAAATCGTTTCGATATAAAAAGCTCCAACATAAACATTCATTTATTTTTTACGCCAGTTTGTTAACGTTGTAATCACGAACGTGACGGTATAATTGACATACAGGCAGTGTGATGCTACAACGTGAAGAGAGAAAAAGGTAGTCGATTATACGAGAATAAATGAAGAAAGCGATCCTGAAAATTCATCGGGCCCTTATTTCATGAAAAAATTATTCTTACTATTATTTATTTATGATCTTTTACAATTAAAACTATTAATTTACAAACTGTCGATATTGCCACCCATATTACCGCACACAAAGTTATGCTCGAACGATCTAAAAGGGGTGAACTGGCGTTAACTCGTTCGCACCCTTTAATTATTTGAACGCCTGTACAATTTTCATTAATTTCAGCGTAAACTCCTTTAACCTGAAGCTTGAGGATAGCAAGCAAATAGCCATACCCCTACGGATGTAGTTTTATTCATTTTTCTTAGAAACGAAGCTTTTTACGAAGGAAAAGTTACTCTACGCTTTCGACGTAATTTTTTATAAGAAATCAGCTCCTTATAGCTATACTGCATTTTATAGTGTATATGTACTGTAGTGCATTGGTAACATTTAGGTAACCAATAAAGTTTTGTGGTTATTGAAAGTAAAACTATTTCGCACTAAAAGTTTATTACTGCTTTTCGTTTTTATTGCAATGCTTCTATAATGAAGAACTGCATATTACTTTGCTACACCGCGACCGTGTACGTACAACCGTTTTGGACATGGTAAACATATTTACACTGTTTCACAAAACTTTTAACGTTTATTCCATCACACGTTCGGTACCGAGAACATCCAACCGTAGAATCTTTTTTCAAATATTTACAACAATTGACGTATCCCGGAACTCAATACCATTAGTTCTACTGTGTGTTCCGTGCGTCAGAATATATTGCTAGAAGAACAATTAATGTTAGTAAAGCGTTAAAAATGTTAGTTTAACAAGATATTTTGTCAGATATTATCTAAATATGTGCAATCAAATGATGCAAGTAAAGTCTTGTTCGCATTTGCATTTACCAAATCTAGCTTTATTGACTTTTGTTTTCTGAATAACCATCTCTGCGAAAAAGAATATAATAATGAACAGTATTAACTACAGTGGTATTTTTATTTTTCATATTAAAATATGTAATTTCATTTTCCACGTCGAATTTTTATAAAGTTCCTTTTCGTTGAGAAGGTTCTGTAAATCTGATATTCACTTGATCAATACGGTTATTTGTTAATTAGTACTTTTAAAAATAAATGGAGAGTATAAGAAGATATACTTATTTTGAAACGTACTCCGTCAGTACAATTTATTGTGTTTGACCAGTATAATATTATTTTACAGTGAATTAGAGGTCCGATCGTTAGTAACTGAATACTTTTTCACGCAGTATGGATATACGATAAAAACAATTGCCGAACATACATATGAGAATAAAGCCTGAAGATTTGCCTGGCGCGTATTTGCGTCCAAAGTTTATATCCATAGCTTCCGCAGGACGCATATACACGCCCATAACAGTCAAAGGGTTACTAGAACTACGATTTTCGAGCGTCGCAAGTAATAGAGTTAATATTACATTTTGCATTCGATATTACATTTATAGATATATAATTAATATGTCCACAATGTTTATATTAAATCACTATGACACTGATTATAAATTACATAGTGATATTTCATTCAAAATACTGCCACAATAAATAACAGCCTTAACGAAAAGGATGAACATTTCATAAATATAGTTATCCCAAAGAAAAAATATATTCATTTCAGTCTCAAAAGCGACTCATGTTTTTCCATGGTGTGTGACAAAGATTTATTTATTAGAGGCAGAATGAACGCTTAATCCTGTATCAACTGTAACGAAAAACAGAGAGAATCGAAAGAAAGAAGATAGAAGATAAAAGATCATTAGTGAAATTCACATTAACAAAGTCAAAGCAACGCCATAATTTACGTTACCATACGTCCCCCTCGACCCCGTTACGAGATGGTATCGCATCGTAGGTGTCTAGCTGTACTCTCATGGGGAGACATGCAGGGTGCGCACATATGTCCCGACACAGCCAACCACTGAAACGCAGTTTAACAATTCCGCTCTTGGCGTGTGAAAACGACTCGCTTAAGTGTTCACTGGATTCGAGGGAAATTTCGATGTAACTTTCTGTAAAGTGATAAACCTTCGACTACCGCGTATCTCTGACTTGTCGAACGCTTTTCACATTTCCGTTTCGTTTGCAGAATGTCGTACTTTTGTTTCTTGTTCAAGTTTAAAATTGACAAGTTAATAATATGTGCATTGGCAGACTATTTATACTGCTTCCACGGTGTTAATTTAGTAATTCCTTTATCGTATTGCCAAATTAATTTCCCTATTGTATCTTATAATTAGTTCAAGTTTACGAATAAGTGATAATAAATCGAGTGAATTTAGGGGCTGGATGAACGTTTGCTTTGTGCAATTTATATCATTTGGTGTTTAACAGTGTGCTCAGTGTCTATGTTTTGCTCTTTTTATTATTAATGATATATTTTTTTTTACATAATGTTATAACTAGACTGCGGATGTTTATGCAAATTTCGAGTTTCACAAATGCAGGTGAGACAGGAAAACCTATCTAGGGATTTATTGCACTCAATAAATATTACAACAAATACCATACTTTGGATATTTTAGATATATTTTTATATTATGTCCTTTTTGTATATTTTAGCCGTATTTAATTTGTCATAAATGCATAAAAATCCGCAGTCTGGTTATAACTTAACGAGATTAATGATTTTACTTGTTAAAATATTTTTAAATTATGGACTTCTATATGTACTATGCCGACAAAAGCATAAGGATAAAAAAACTATCACGTTCTAATTAACCAATATAAAAACGAGGGGAAGTGAAATATCAGAAAATACATTAAGAATGTCAGTATAATGGAATTTGATACCAAAAAAGAAATAAAAGTAAATATCCGATTACAAAAAAAGCTGATAAAGAAACGTTTTTAGAGATATCTGATTATTCTTGTACATGTCATATATTTGTACAATTATCGAAAACGTCACACGTCGAATTATATTGATTCAAACTTAAAAACTTAAATAGCATGTTTCGTAAGTTTTTTCTGTCATGATCATATTTCAAAAATTATTCATTTTTTCTCAAATTTGCATAAATAAATTTTTTCGGTGTGTTTGTCATTTAATAACGTTATGACCAAATGGAATCCTTGGGATGTAATAGTAATATCTACTGCATTAAAGAATTATTAGCAAAAGAGCATCTCTTTACCTGTTAGCATGTCTTCGAAACTTAAGTAATCAAAGTGTGTTAACTAGCCTTCATCGCTCTCTGAGGTGTTTTCTGATCGAAATCGAGATTTAATTTGATTGGAGAGTGTGTCCACAGTGAATACATATCATTCTCAATAAAGTTATTATAAAGTAGAAATAGAAAAAACCAATCTTGTATTTTTCAATAAAAAATAGACTTTGGATCATAAACAACACAAGGGACATTAGTGTCCCTTTTTTAAATGTTCGTATGTGGATTAAAAAATTTCAGTAATGTCATAAAAGCGTAAAAATCAGAGAAAGTACAAAAAAAGTAAAGAAATAAACAAATGAAACTATATTAAGTATCAAATGATAATTTATGTAGGGGTGTGTTGTGTGTGTGTACGTGTGACTGCGATGAGTGAGTGCCGATATGGTTTGGGACCAAGAGATGCGCGTAAGAGACAAAGAGTGTATGAAGTGTGACAGAGAGAGAGGGTTTTGGAAGAGTGGAGAGTTAGTCGGAAGATAGAGTCGGAAAGTAGAGGTCGGAAAAGAGAGTTGAGAAAGAAAGTGTGTTTTTTATTATTATAATTATATTTTAACGTAGAATAGGATAGGTGTATCGTTCATTTTATACCTCTGCACCACCCATTCCTACATTTATATGTTTGTATCTTCAAACAAATGGAAATCTTTGAAAATGTTTAACAATTCGAAACTGTGCCCCGCCTCTGTGAATTGTACTTTCACTACGATTTCAAAGCGAAATTCCACTTTTTCCACCTCTCAGCTTTTCCATTGTCCGAGCCAGTAACAATACCATATTAAAAGTCATCTAAATTCTACGAAGGTTCCATTCCCTATAAAGTAAAAATTTATCTCAAAAATATCAAACTAAAAATAAACTCAAAACTGTTGCAAAAATTAAAAAACTATGGTCACTCTCTTAGCGTTATCATTTTTCTCTGTCCTCTTGACGCGAAAAGATATCCAATATTTGATCACGTCCACTTTCTATTTCCGTTTCCGAAATGAAAACGCACTGTAGGGGAAACTCAATCATCCGTCTTGTAAAGCTAATATGTATCCCCGGTTTTAGTGTCCTCGTAAAATGTTAACGTCCAACAATTGCGTGGCATTCGAGAAACACAGTGTGACCGGATAAGAGGTTAATATGCTCCCTGCAGGAAGGACATCGATCCGTTTTCAGACCGCGAAATCAGTCGTTACCGAAAAGTCGCCCCGACGTAGCCCGATCTAACACGTCGATCGTGCTCGATGTAAACGGAACGGAGATTGATAACGTCCCTCTTACACCGAGGCGGCAAGAGAAGCCCGGATTTTATCGGTGGTACGTTTAACTCATTAGCTTTGAAAGTTTAAGTATACCCGTGACGTGCGCCTGCAACGAGGGCTCGAGAGAAATTAATTTTACGTTAGCAGAGAGCTAATTGTTAATTGCGCTTCAAGGCTACCTTCGATGTTGTCGTGATAAACTTAGCACATCGAGCGTGCTTTGCCCTGCTATAAGTCACTCACAAGGTGAAGTTACCAGCTATGGACCCATGGATTTCATTGACTTTTTCGTGGGTAATTCTTGAGGCAGAATAATTTGTAATTAATTAGAATAGGAGCTTATTTTTTTAAATTGCTAAATTACGTTAATTGATATGCCATTATTAATAGTTTTGTTTACATTTTATTAATTACCAATTTTAAAATCGTTTTACGATTTCCGGGTTTCTTTTTGTTAAAGAGTCAATGAAAGCGAACATTGAGTTTGATTGGTAAAGCCAATTGGTGGATCATCCCCTTCACGTTATAAAAGACAATTTTCGCTATGTAATATAAATGTAATTTTGATAGTTGAGAACATATGAAAAACTATTAGTCTTGGACAAAATGAAGTTGCTAAACCACCGTGTAGGATGACAACAAATTATTACCATATTAGTATCTTGTATTGAATATAATATTCTGGTCGAATACAACATTAATTTCCCGTCATCTAGGTGTTAGTCTTTGTGTTAATTTTGTAATGTGAAGTATATGTAACTTTGTTACATATATTTATCATACAGAAGTAATATTCAATAATTGTAAATCAGGTAGAAACAGTGTCATTTGTTGATAACAGTATGAAACAAAAGAACGTTCGAGTTACCGCCGTGTGAAGTGAAAATATTGTTGTATTGTATGATTCTTCTTTGTTGAAAACTGAATGCGACAAAATTTTATAAACGTGCAGTTTCTCCGCCTGCGGATATGAAATCTAGTAAACGAGAAATGCGAGGATTATAATCTATTGCACTTTGTGCGGTTTCAATGTTATACAATACATTGTTACGGTGAATGTTAGAGGAGTGTAAAAATACACACTTTGAACCTCAATATTTCTAGTTTTAAATTGTTCGATTGTTAAATTTCTTTCTATCCTCTTTCTTGCACTTATTGCAATTATTCCCAAAATTCTGTCTAATTGTTTTCGGCTTTATTCCAATACCCCATAATTATTTTCTCCCGTTTCTTGTTTTGCATTTGTATTTTAACATAATTTTATACCAATTTTATTTGTATATATTTTCGCTGGTTCTCAGCTTTCGCCAAACTTATCACAATATTTTGGTATTTTTTCTTTTACGTCTTCCTTACTTTTCTTAATTTCCAAGTGTACTTTCCTATGTTATCTCAACTTTCTTTTATTTAAGATGCAACTTGCTTCCAATATTTCAATACTTTCCGAGCGTTATCTAATTGTATGCTGAATTGTTAAAAATTCAACATCTAGTTTTCTGAGACTTAAAATCAAAGTTATTGGGGACACGTACTCCCGTTTTCAACATTATAAAAGAAAGACGCATTTACTTCTACATATTTTGATTTAATTGCCAAAAAAAATGTATCTTACTGTGTATGTATCTGTATTGGAAGTAAAGACGGAAAATCCATGAGAATATTGTGAGGGAAAGTGTAAAAAGTATAGGGAATGTTTTGGAAAAAGTAGGGAAAATACTAGTAAAACATTCAAAAATACGGAAAAAATTGGAAAAGTACTCCGAGGAAATATGAAAAATGTCCGAAAAAGTTAGAAGTATCCACGTAAGCTGGGAAAAAGTTGAGAAGACATCGATGAAGCATTCGATGGAAATTCAGGAGAAAGTGGGGAAAAGTGAGAGAAAATGTACTGGAAAGTTGGAAAAATGTGGAACAAAGTGGGGAATATCGTTCAGGTTTTTGGTTATATGCAAATGCGTTCTATGCTACCTTAGGTAAATTGCTTCCTGCATCTTCTATTTCTTCCATGCTTTTTCGTTTTATGTCACCCAGAAGATTTAAGAATGGAAGAGTATCGTGACAGAGTCTGCGATATCTTTCACGCGTATAAGCACCGTCAAGAAAGTATTTCTAGCGCACCGCAGCTTTCTGCTTGCAATGCCAGAATTTTCAATAAAGATATATACACGATTATTTTTTCAGATGATTCTGAATTTTTTATATAAGCGAACAAACTCACGTTCTTGAATATATCGAACCAAAACTTCATTAAAAATCGAATGTCTCTGGTAATCAATAAATATCTTTCTTGTGTGTCTACAATGAAATATTTAATCGGTTAGATACAAATAAACTGATTGTCATCCGCTATGAAAATTTTTATTTTGTACAAAAATATGTATAAATGATATTTTTTCATGGTCTTTCTCAGAATTATTTTCTGTTCATAATACACAATTATATTAGATTTCAGTAATACATGCAAATATAGTAATATGGGTAGAATAAAAAACAAGCATTGATTTCAACTCCAATAGTAGATATTAGATATTAGTCTGCATACAATTTTCCAAGTGAATGACAGTCATTCGATTATCAGGGAGTAACTAGTTTTTATAAGTCATCATCTGCATCACTTCTGTCATTGCGCTCTAAATCTTCTCTCTTACGCATTCTGCACTCGTGATTTCTGATGGCCATATATTCATCATAGACAAAATTGAATCTTTACATTCAAAATATTCTCTATATAATATACTACTTTAACGATAATTATAAAATATCACTGATGAGACTCAACAGATAGTTGCTTAGTAGGTATAGGAAATAGTAAGTTATTGTTAGAATTATGATCCTGACAACATATCTAAAAATCATTGAAATCGGTCGGACAGATCATCATCTGTACCTAACTACAAAGTTTGTTTTATTATTTTTCTATGTTTGTAATCGAAAAGAAGTATTTAAGCTGCCTGTAGCACCATGCAGAACTAGGGTGTACGCTTACACTTTGGGAAACGCTAGTATAATTAAACTTGAATTAAACAATAGTTGTCAAGATTTGTAATAAATATTAATAAAACACGCACGCGCACACACACAGAGCGAGATACAATGATAAGTAGTATATACAACATACTCAGGATAAAAAAAAAACAAGAATTAAAATACAGAATATAATACTATAGTAACGAAAAATTTTAAGCATTTAGCATAGAATATCGAAATGTGGAGACGAAGGGCGGGACATTTACAACCTTATTTATTACAGTAGGAGCTGACGATATAACGCGTGACGATAGTCTGACGGAAGGACGAAAGCAGACATTTTGAGGGAAAACGGTACCTAGCGCACGTGGTTGATAGGACCCCGAAATTTTCAGTTTTGAGGCCCAGAAATGTGCATGCACGTTGATGTACAATGTTTCCCTCGAATTACGGTAGCAGGCAGAAAAGTCAAAGACGAATAAACGCTACTTGAAGGATTATGTAGATACGACGAAAACTAAAGCGACAGACTCTTTTTCAACGAAACACGGAGACGACTAGACATTATTTTACGGAGACACGAAGTACGAGTTTTTACGGAGAACATTACAACCCTACAGTGCATAGTTTTAAAGTTTAGAGATAAACAGAATTCGCGAAAGTACGATTAAGCTCTTTGATCGATACAATTCTACAATACTGAAAATGAGGAACTAACGTGTCAAACTAATTGTAAGTGAGACGGCTAAGGATAATAAATTGTAAACCACATCTTTACAAAGCAGAAATGTTAAAGATACTGCTGTATCCTGTATGGTTTACAACGCTTTGTTTAAGAAGAATTTTTGCGCGGTCGGAGATTTTAAACAAACTTGAGGAAACTTAGTAGCGAGCTGCAGACTCTCAGCGATTCAGTACAAAATTCCTGATTTAATCTGTCTAATTTTGCTGAAAAGACTGTTGTTTTATACGTTTGAGACAGTGTGGTGGGAGGTTCGGATGACCACAACTGTTCGTGAGTAAGGTTCCAAAGGAGCGATCACTTTTCCTTAGGACCAAAGGCCTTCAAAGATATTTTGAGAGAAAAGCGATGACGGAATCGAAGATAACTTGATTGAATCGATGATCTTGACTCACGTTTAGGAATATTTAAATATGATATAGCAAAGAATTAGATCGGTATCCACCGATACAAACAAATACATAGGCACCAGGACTTTACCGTTTCCATTCCAATATTTGTGTAGTTAATGTATTGGAAAATTCATAAATATTGGAATTTCAAAGTCACAGGTGATTTTAATAGCATCGGTCACTGATGACACCTACAGCGTCCAAGGTGTTAACATCATAAAATGCCTTTTCGCCTAAAGGCAAAACCGGACGTAACTGAACGAAAACTGAACTGAATGATGTCAGACTCAAATGTTGTGACACGCAACCTTTCGAAAAACAATCATCTTCCAATACTTACGTGTCCACTGCTGACGCGTCGCACCGAGAAGGCATTTCATGACAGTAAAATTTGCACTATGGGTACTATAATTGGAAATTATCGTATCGGTTCCGTCGTTTCCAATGGTCTTTCTTCGAATTATTGAAACGTAGTGAGTCAGTAGAAAATGGTTTCAGTTCACCAGAAGTTTGATTTTTCTTGGATGAGTTTCCAGTTCGAAAGTTAAATATAGCAAAGTCGACAATGCACTCAGGATTATATTACGTTGACACCGTGGCTTTTAATATTGGGTCGTATTTATCTCGTAAATTATAACACGAATACGACAGAAACTTATCGCACTCGTAGTACAGATTACGGTACAACTGTGACAAAAGCAAGTAACGTTCGTCGCGCTGAATATGGCTCAAATGTGATAAACGTGACACTCCTGCGGTGTTATAGTGACAAAGGGAAGTAGTAGCAGACAATGGGGAGAAGTAGGAGGACACAGCCACGTATTCCTGTATAGTGGACTATGGTCGAAGTCTCTTCGTGGTCACCACTGGCAAATTTTTTGTACCTAGTGCGTACCTTACAACCTGGATGGTTCGCAACTCGTTTAAAAATGGACGTTTTTATTGAAATCGTCCAGCTTTTGGAATACAAAAAATTATGAGAAATAAAATAACCGCCTTGGTATATAACACTGAAAAGAAATAAAAAGAGTTTGGAGAAGAAGAAGGATAACGTTTTCTTGTTGCATATCACATTATTATCGCACATATTATACATTGGACGATTGTAAAACAGTTCTTATGTCACATGTCATGCTATCGTTCTGTTAAAATGTATGATAGTACGTGGGTCGATCAAATATAAACGAGCCTTTAGTGGTTGAGAGCGGGGAAGGGTATTTGTGTGAGATTGGGTATTTGTAGTCGTTAACTGGGGGTATCTACAGTAGGGAAACAACATGAGCCGGCTTGTCTAGTGCTTAAATTAGTAGCAATTATGATGAGTGAAAGGATTGTGCCCATCGCATTTGAGCAACGCATAATTATGAAGTTCCTCGGCGGTGAAAACGTGAAACCAGCCGAAAGAGTATAGCAGGATAAGGTGGTCAAAAGTGCCCTTCAACCGATTTCAATGGGGGTGGTCTCATTCAATAGATAATGCTCGGCGATCATTATGTACAAATTTTTAACCCTGTATCTTGACCGGAAGGGTAGTTTTGAGGAAAATTCAAAAAACGGGTTTTTGCCCCATTTTGCCTATTTACTGAGGTACAAAAAATTCGAAAAAATTCTGACATATTCTACACGGTACCATACATGTTTGAGATTTTTGTCAGATTTTTCCATTGAAGAACCTAAGTGTAACAAATGAGCAAACGCAAAAAAAAACGGAAAAAAGTAGATGTCGTATCGAGATCTTCGAGTGACAACTTTTTGCAAATTACAGTAACAATCCAACACTCATGATTGTTGTCTCCAATTTTTCTCAGATTTTTAAACCGCCTGCGTCATTGTGAAAAAAATCGAAAACCGATTTTCGCGACGCATTTCGATGTGAAACGCCATGATCCAGTTATTATTTCCTCATTCTTCGATTACAGTATGTTCATTTTCTGACTTTCAGTGTTTCTGCCACGAAGCAATTACATGTTAATATAGAGAATCGAATTAATTAAATCAATAGTGAACTTTGATGGTTCCTCATCTGCAAGAATTTTTAAAGCTTTTTCAATTGAGCGATTTGGCGCAGTTGGTACGGTGTCTGTCTGCGGAACCAATGGACACTTTTTTGTCGCAGGTTTGAATCCCCACGGGGAACTTGAGATTTTTTTTTGTCATTTTTAAAAATTGCCAACTACATAACAATAATTAGTTGCTATTTTCAAACATTTAAAAGTATTTTTAATTACCAGAAAAACATAAATTAATTACAGAACATACTTTTTGCTTTGTCGGATTTTTCTAGTCATACTCTATTCTGCGACTCCGGAGGAGCATTACATTTTTTAATACCATTTACTACATACGTCGCGCTTGTTATATCTTTTTACTTGTTATTTTTTGTTAAATCTTCATTGTTATCTTGAAGCACATGAGTCAACATAAACGCTAGTGCTTCTCCTTTAGTTCTTACTGAGAGCTGACACGTTGTGTTTCGAAGAGCAACATCAATTGAAATAGTAAGAATATGGAAACTAGAAGTGCTGATGAAATATATCTATTAGGCCATAGTGAAAGTCAAATTATTTCGGTAGAAACATAGTTTTCTTATCACAAGTCAAAATTTGAGAGGGTAAGACAAAACAAAACTGAGAAAAATTATTTTACCCCTATAGCTAAGAACCACCCTAATGCCCAGTTAGGGGAAGCTGCTCTGTCATTTTTGAGAGTGAAGCTTTAGTGGAACAAATCAAGCAAGGCCGTGAACGTGTTGTGAAAGAAAGAAAGGCGAAGAAATCCCGCGCAATTTTTGCGCAACTGGGTAGGTACACGTTCAACTTCATTCTACGAGAACGAAATGAAAAATGCCCACAACGTTGTGAAAAATGTATAATAAAAGAAGGAAGTTATATGGAAAAATAATTTGTAGAAGTGTAGCTGTTGCTTGTAAAATCAATTTTGTTTACACAAAAGGCTCGTTTATATTTGATCGACCCTAATATAATGAGCGCCGTAGAATGTTTAGTGCGTGTTGTCGTTGTTTTCAAAAGAAGAATAGCACTGTTGCATTACACAATGTATTTTGTAGGTGGATGGTGCACGTTTTCTGTGTGATGCAAGCCTAAGTAATTATTATTTTCCGGGGAAAAGAAGTATCTACAGTATGTAAGTGAGTTTCTCCTACCGCAGTGTTTGTGGTGGCGACGTACAACGTACATATCGCATTAAATTATTTAAACTTTCTTTAACACGTTAAACGCCGCGCCCTTTCCTAGAAACTGGTACTAAACTTTCCGTTTAGGCCCTTTATTAGGAAATAAGTTGTCGTTCACCGAACTCAGACTTCAGGGGTCGCACAGTGGTCCTAAGTGGCCAAACCTTCCGAAAAACCTCAAAGAGTGCTTCAGTTTAGCTGAAAATTGCTATATCGGGGTAATTTGGATCGCTGATTACGAATCTAAACTCAAAATTTACAAAAACAAAATGGCGGATCCAATATGGCGGATACATATATCTAAAAATTGCTGATTCGGCGCGAAAATTAGTATCCTAATATTTTTTGGGTCGCTGAATACGAATCTGAACTTAGAATTTCCAAAAACAAAAACTGGCGGATTTAATATGGCGGATACGTATATGTAAAAACTGCAGGTTCGGTGCGAAAGTTAGTATTCTAATGTTTTTTGGGCCACTGAATACAAATCTGGACTTAGAATTTCCAAAAACAAAATAGCGGTTTCAATATGTCCGACGCGTGTGTCTCAAAATTGCCGGTTCTGCACAAAAGTTAGTATGCAACTCATTTTTACTCTAACAAGTAATTAAAAAATGTGACGATAAATATTTTTCCTTAATAAGCAAGAAAATCTATCACAAGTGAACAATTTATTTAGTAATTCCAATAAATGTGTTGACGCAGTGAATTTTATATAAATAGTCTCGAAGCATGGAAAAAATTGTTCGCTTTGAAAAATTGTTTGCCATCAGAAGATGCTAAAATGAAATAAAGTCGCAAAATTAGTTATTATAATAGATTTGAAAAACAGTTTACCATGTAGTCTAATAAATAGAAAAATTCACATTCAAAGCTCCCAAGATTCACATTTAAATATCCCTCAATGTAATGTTTGCTTGGTGTAAATCATCCAATATTTTAATAATATAGAAAAACAATAAATATTACAAAGAATTGAAACATTTTTTATATATATTAATGAAATAAAACGAATGGCTAACGTAACATGTATACTTGCAAGAAAAAAATTAATTTTGCCTCGTTATGAACTATGTATATTAGTTTAAACAAATATATTATGATTAACTAATAAGTTACTCCCAAATCGTATAAAATTCATGTGAGAATTTTTTTTGTATCGTCCACGGTTCTCGATGAAACGCGCTTGTAAGCTTAGAACGCGAGTACACAGCTGTACAAAAAACTATAAAAATACCCTAATAGCACCTAATAGCACCTAAACCTTTGAGGTACAGCAAGTTGAAAGTGTAACCTATAAGTCTAAACAAGAATCATAGTGGAACACCGTGGAGCACTTAACTTTTTCACTACATATGTAAAATTCTCGCATAAAGATTGACCCCATATTTGCTACTATTTGCTTTGCATTTTTAAATCATAACCATTAACAATTTTAATTTTGCTTTTATCAATAAATGTTGTACTTAATTCCATGAACTGCATCCATTGTGCAGAATTGAAATAGTCTCACTTTCACAAAAGTTATTCACTTAATACTGCAGCCAGCAAAACAGTAGTTACGCTCATGACGATTGCGAGACTAATGAACCGATTTTCAAAATGCGTCAACGTCATAGGTATAAGTAAAAGAACCCTACCCTTCCAGGTTTTCATAGACAAACTGTCTGAGTACCAAATGCAATAACAAAAATGGCACTAACGAAAAGTTCATTTTTGGGTTTTTCGCACATTTTAGCAATTTGGGACCACTGTGGGCCGATACGATGTGAATAGGTGGTACAAAGACAGTCTTTGATTACCCCGAACCTCATACCAAGTGACTTCATACTGTATACCCACTATATAAGGATATGAAAAGATCTTTCGGGACGACATTCTGTAAGACTCGCTCGAGCGAAAACGTTGCACGGGAAACGGAAATAAAACGTTTACTTCTCGCAAATCAATCTTCTTATTTCTCAGCGTAATACCGACAATACTCGTCCCAGGTATTTGTTTTGCTCGCCGAGCGATGTTGGATTCGAGAATCTTTTTCGAAATTAAGAGATAATTAAAAAGTTGATACCGTCGTTTGGGCTAAATATCATTGGAATGCTGGAGAAAAGTATTTTTGGACATATAAAAAGGCAACGAGGCAATGTTTGCTTGGTTGTGTTACAGAAGGGACGTTGTATTTTACTGATATTCTTTCTTTAATTCATAAGTAGTATAATCTTTATTTCACTCTTGCAGGTATGAAATTTGAGTTTAATAGACATATCAATAATATTACTTTATAAATAGATTTTGTATGTTTGCAATTTTCCAATTTTATAATGAAGAGTTTTCGATGGATGGTACAAATTAGCAAATTCTTAAATTTCCTTTGGCTATAAATTGCAAAATTTTATCTTGGAAAATATGATCCTTGTTCTAATAAAGGAATGAAAAGATTTTTAACTCAGTGAGTCTCATTTCAACGAACCATCATGGAAATGAAAAGGACGTTAGCGCAAGTAAAAAAGAAATCAATTTTCGTTCCTCCCAGATATTCACCGCAAACCGCTTATATCACCCTGTAAAATTTCCTCGAGTTTTGGTTACCTTTATATAAGTAGCCAATTAAAAGCCATAGGAAAAACTTTTTATATGCAATTTCTAGAAGATCTATTTTCAGTAGGAGAGTGAAAAAATATGTAAGTATAGAAATTGCTTCTACAAGATCGATTATTGTAGAGCAGGATCTGCTCGGTGCACCTACTGATGAGTCTATAAGCAGATCCAGGACGTAACACATTAATCGGCTTTCCTGGTGCACCAGTATCTACGGCGCCATCCAAACGCTAATAAACTAATTTATTGGTCTAAATTAATGCCATAGGTAACGTTATAATGGCGTAAATACACAGATATTTCGTTCTTACTTATATCATGTTATGTCGACTTATAGTTTCTAAAGCTAATAATAGTTTTCCACAGTCCGATAAATTTCATACAATATATTTCAATTATAATTGAAAAATGGAAAATTCAAAGACTTTTATTCTTTTGTTACCTGAATTATCTTGCGCATTTCGTATCAGTTGTGGGAACAACTTTATATATTTCTTTACTCCTAGTTACAGTTTTCATCAGTAGTTATTACTGCTATCAGAGACGGACGTTTAAATGAATATAGGAAATAATTAGGAAATTCTGAAGTCAAAACTAAATCGATAGAGAATAAAATTTAACTGAAACCTATATCGAGTATAGATCGATAACGGTCTACGAAGAATAGCTTCAAACTGTTCGGTAGATATTCCATAAAAAATAGAACTTATCCTTTGCAAATTTTCTTCACGTATCCCTTCATTCTTCACTTCCACAAAGTTTCAATACAATCAGAATTTTCAAGTAGCCAATCGTTTCTTATTAATTTCTATGAACACACCGTGACACGCAGTAGGTATTGGTACACCTAGTACTTTGGTGATAACTCCATGTATATAAATGATTCATTGATAAAAATGATGTCCAGTTCTAGTCAAATATCTACAGATGTAATGTGCAAATTAACAAATTTTGGCAATCCGTAAAAAAGAAATTCTTCAAGAAATCCGACAGTTTGAAAGTCAACAAATATTCGTACACATGATTCTCCTACTAAATTCTTAAAAAAATACACAGATATCGTTGTAACACTAATCAAAACATAACCTATGTTGTAATTATTTACATAGAAGTATTACAATTATTCGCCTGACACTAATTTGTTCATGAAAAGACGCGAAATATCCGTGTCTATGCGCCATTGCAATGTTTTCTTTCGAGAACTCGGGGGAAGTTACAGAAATGTTAGGAAAACATCAAATTTCTCTCTTATGATAGTGCAATATGTTGTTAGAAAACACGAAAGGACGAAATGTGCAGGAAATCAGCCACTATCGGGTGGACCAAAAATATTATCAATTACAGAGAATAGAATCGTTAGTAATATTAGATTTGCAGAAGTCGTCAAATTGACGTGTTATTAATATTTTCTGTTTGTATAAATATCTCTCTTATTAAATAATTTTCAAATTTACAGAGAAGCAGTACAGTAGACATTTCACGTGTATTTCATAATAAAAAAATTACTTGACAAATTATCATCTTTGCCGTCTGATTTCTCCTTTTGCAAAGTCCATATTTAATATATTGCCATATAACAGATTTCACGCCTGCAAATCTAGTATTAAAGAAGTTAAAGATAAATCATTTGTTAGTGCTCGAACACTGTCCGGTAGTATCGCGTCAAAGTTTGGGAAGATTGTGTGACCACAAACTGCTAGAAATTAATTGCAATTAAAACTATTACGAATAGAGTTTACCAAGCTGGATTGACTAAAATTTATATAATTAAACAAATTGAATTTTGAAAACGTGTAACTTTCTTTGAAGAAAATAAATGTAATACTATAAATTCGGACACAGAGAAATTCGTTTGAAGAAAACTATACATCAAAAAGCAACTTAAACGTCTTACAATTGAAGCAACTGTCAAGCTGTACGAGTAAATACTTTCTTTACCCACTGCATATAAAATTCCTCGTTATTTGACTGACAAAATAAAATTTGATTTTCATATATGCACCTTCGCAATTTTTTCCAGAATGTCATGTAATGGGAATTGAAACACGAATTGTTTAAATGTAGACAGCTATTTTCACTCAAATACCATATCCACTTAATGAACAATAACTCTTATATTTTACTGGACTTCAATTTGCAGATTTCCATGTTCTCCATTATTTCAGCAAGCACTTAACGATATAGTTTTAGGGAAAAAGTTATGCGACAAAGAGTTACGGTCGTGCAATTATTCCGACGACTTTTAAATTTATCATTTGACGCTTCTCAGTGTAGTATTATACAGCGTCGAAAATTTCACCACATATGAGAATTTCCACTTTTTAAACGACAAAAACCGGTACACAGAGACGTTTCGAGGAACGAAAGTAGAAAACAAGAAACATGTTTGCAGAGAAAGGACTTCGAAACACCGCATAACCGGAGTAGAAACGATGAGTACCAGTTGAAGTGGTATTCGCGACTCGTGTGTGTATTTCGCACACACGATTCTCCATCTCCTGTACAGAGATTTCGGGGTGTAAAGTGCCGAATTGCCGGTTTAATACCGACTGCGAATGCAAATAGACAGGGACGTGTCGACTGACAGTGGTTTCCTGTTTGCGAATTAGATGCAATCAAATGCAAAATCGCCCTGGTAAATATCGTCCTATTTACCAATCATAGACATCACCAAGGGTTAATTACTCACGCGCTCGATTAGCAGAGACATCCTGAGAATACCAAAGACACCGTCTTGAGGTTGCCAGAGGTATATCAATAAGTTTCATGATCCGTGCTATTAATATGCTGCGAATGCTGTGCAAAATGCATCATTCATATGATTCAAAAGCCGCGATAGTAATTTAAACGCAATAGCGTGCATCGAGTTAGCAAAAAAAAAAACACTTTCTTCTAAAGGAGATAGAATAATTAATTGCTCGAACTGCGTAGAAAATTAAAATATAAACTTTACTCGATGTTAGGGTTGAAGGAAGTAACGCAACAGCTTTTTACTTGATGTTAACTATTGAATTAACATATTATATTTAGCAATATCAGTTAATATGTTAAAAAGGCACTTCAACAGATAAAGGCGTTATATCCACACATTCAAATATTAGATTGAGGATATTGATACTCAATTTAATTTCTTGCGTTGAGCACTTGAAAATGAAAATTGAGACGAACTTAATATGTTTAAGAAATTCGTAAGATCTCGTAAAGCGGTACTTTAATAATCCTTTTTGCCAAATATATTCGAAGTAATTATATTCAATTTGCGCAGCAGCTAATGCTCTAAAACTAGTATATGCCAGACTTTCAGATTATATGAATTACTACATAGTTAATTTATATTTTTTTACATCAGAATACAATCAGAATAATGCAATTTAACAAAAAATGATGTAGGGCAAGATGACATAAAATTAGATATAATGAAAATACCTTAAGAAAGCCTTAATCTTTTGATGTCACAGTAAAACAGGGAAATCGAATAAATAACAGAAAAAGCGAATTTGTATACAGTCATAGGACTATAATAAGGGCGTAAAGGCTTAAATTCGCAATCAGTGGACTCAAGTTCCAAAATCCTTCGAGAACACTAGGAAATTTTTCCTACGTGATATTTATATTATAACCTCGATGGTTCGAGAGCAACCTAAAACACCAAATGCTTGGGGAAATAACCATGGCAGTCGAAAACTAAAAATATACAGATCCAAGAGAAGTCAAACATTTAGCTAATCGTAAGACAAGTATCGTGCGACAGTTTACAAATTGAGGACAATTATAAAACGTAAGAAGCAAAGTTTGTATTTAGAAACGTGTAAAAATAGTGGCCTTAATATTGTACTAACGAAATTTGAAGTTTTAGTTATTTCTTAGTGTTCCAGTATCCAAGGGGAAAATAACCTGAGCCATTTTAAAGCAACCTTGTATTCCCGTGTAATGTAATTCACTTCGTTTCAAAGTGTCATTCTCCGCGTGGAAAAGCACGTATCTTCTCTGACGTCCTCATAAAAGAACAAGCCGTAGGAAAAAAAGCAGGAGAAGCACGCTCCTTTTTCCGGTACGCAATAAAATATGCACCCCTGTGTCAATCACACGTGACCACGGTCTCTAATAACTCCGAAGTCCGTAACACGTGATAACTCAAACAAACGTTCGCCGTTTTGTGTAATCAATTCGACTTTCCACCAGGAAATTCAATCGAGTGTATGCCGCAATTAATTTAAATGCTTTATACCCGGGAATAGCTTTCAGCGGTGTCATTCACTAGATCAGTGAAATGTGACGTGAAATTCGACGTTGTACCAGGAATGAAAAATCATGGCACACGTAAGCAACTTTTATTATAGGAGTACATTAAGAATTTGATCGATTCGCGGTATATTTGCGCGATAAATTCATATCGGGATTATTTGAAAGAATCTGTCGTTTGAAATTAACGTAAAAATATGCGATTGTAGATCTCCATGCTGTGACACGTGTTTTTTAGGTAATTTACTTTATGTATCTGTGCTTTTATGTTCTAATCACAGTTTTTTTCACTTTTAAAAGATTTATGAGAATGATATCGTTAGAATGGATTTATTAAACGGAAATTATGTGTATTTTCGATTCACATTGCACTGGGTTTCACGCTCCAATAGAAGATGAATAAATCGAACGTCTATAAGTCGGAAACCTATGTCAGGCGACAATTTCTGTCATTCTTTCTTTTTCCCACTGTAAAAATCTGTACAATTCAAAATAGAAGATTCTGTTAATTCCAAGTATTGTTCATGCTGTTAATATGTATAATATTCTACTTTTGTAACTTTAACTTACAATTAGAATAATTCTAACTTCTACAAGTCGAAGTTTAATTCTAATAGTAAGCCGCTGTGAAAAATCGATGCAGTAACTTCAAGGACTATTCTCTTACTCTTTGCACTTTATTCGAACTACAAACTCCAGTTAATCTTTTTTGCAAACTTCCATGTAAAAATTATTGGACAAAATAACTTCTAAATGGAAACATAAAACGTTGATTAAATTGTGGAAAAGCCTCTACAAATCGAGTTTTCGTATGTTAAATTTCTCGCGTTTGAAAAATTGAGGAGATGGAATGCTTACAATTCTTTTCCTATCACATTCGAGTTATCGATGTTGGATGGTATAATTTGGTTTTAAATAAAAGTGGCCATTTGTGTTACTAACATGACACATGATGCAGTGTAGCCTAGGATGTTGATATTCTCGACGCATGCTTCGCGTATTTTGCTAAAACAAGCAAACAGAACTCTGAACAAACTACTATCTTGCTGCAAAAATGCACTAAGGCAACTTGAGGCTGCAAAAAATTCGAAGTTTTCACGTATATACACGCACTTTTTCCAAATATATTACACTATTGAGGGGTATTATAGCATCTTCATATTTGAAATAACTATTAATATATCGTTTTATTTAGGTTTAGGATGTTACATGTGAAATACTCAATGGTAGATAAAGTTAATCTTAATGCATAGTTTATTATCAGTTGTTCCAAATGGCAGGTACTCTGTTCAATCCTTGAATTAAGCATCGTTATCAAATTTACGGGATAATAAGGAGTTCATTTAATTTACAGCTTGTATGTAATTGACGTGTTATGACGACTAAAAAATAGCCCACTCGCTTGATAATGCATTACAAGAGCGAAGAAAAGAGCGAAGAAAATGAACAAGATTGAGTACCATTTGGAAAGTTATATATGTTTTTTAAAAAACTGGTTATATTTGCAGTAAAAGAAATTTTAAGCACAGTTTTCCGAAAAATTTCAAGAAAAATGAGTGGCAGATCCAATAAAATATTTCAAATATCGATCACCGGATTGAGAACTACGAAAAAGGTGATGAAAAATCAAATTTCGGTCGTGTGTAATGTTACAACACGATATAAATTCTCACCATCCTTAATTGGTACTTTATATAAGTTACTGGTGCTATTTGCGAAATTATTTCTGTTTTACTTTGAGCTTTTGAAATTTCGAGTGAGATTACGCACTCTTGTGGTTTCATCAGCTAAACACAGGGCTAAGTAGAGTGAGATTTTGGGACGCCGCTTAACTGAAGTTCTCATACATGTAATTAGGATTAATTTTATATTGTAATTTCATATTGTAATGTATATTATAATTACGCACAAATATGAGGTTTTGCTACTAAACCACGCAAGTAGTCATATTTTTTATTTGCGTAAATTGTAAATAAGTTTAGTCTGTGAAGAATCATTGCTACAATATGTATTCTGATAATAAGTTTCAAATTTGTACACAGCTAGGGAATTGTGTTTGACAGTTAAAGGTCTAACAGCAACAAGGGTTTGAACTACAGTTATTTCTATTAATGTGTTGATTACTACAAAAATTGTCTACCATTTCTCCATCACATACCTCTGATTCACAATTAATAAAATACTTAATTATAAGATATTACCAAATTATTGTCATGCTAAACGTTGATTGTTTTTGTCAGAGCCTCAATAAAAAACTTGTGTTTTAAATATATTTCATTAAACATGACGACGGTCATAAATGGCCAACGTGGTAATCATTATGTTAAAAAAGCATAGGTACACATTTAATTTTTTGCAGTGAAAATTATTTTTGAAATATTTTCTCAGGTAAATGAGATGAATTTCGTGCAATTTTTAACAGCTGGTAATTCATTATTCTCAAATATCAGCAATAACTAGTGGTACTGCTGGATATCGAAAAAATATAATAATATATTAGGTTGGTGCATATGAAATGTCGGATTTTCTTTAGATGTGAAAGTTTGTCTCCCTGTTTTCATTATGCTTTTGCTTTTGGCATAACCACGTTTATAGTCTTATTGTCCATTGCCAGAGCTACATTTCAGCATTGGGGATTTTCTCAAAAGTGTTCCCTGTTGTTAGTTGTTTTGAATTTTGTACCGATATGAATTTAATCGATATTCGTGTCATTTTTTACACGAGTATAAACTTGTTAATAATGCTACAAAAAAACAATATTTTTGGATCGCATTATTACTTGTGATGAAAAGTGAGTTCTTTTCGACAATAGGAAAAGGTTTTTTCGGTGGCTCGATAGGAGTAAGACTTGTGTTCATACTCCAAGGCCATCACTTCATCCACGGAAAACTGTAACAACAGTTTGGTGGAATGTGAGTGGAATAATTTGCTTTCATTTCTTCAAATTGGGGAGACAATTACAGCCGAAAAGTACTGCCACAGTACATTGATTAAATGCATGAAAAATTGAAAATTATACACCCATCACTTGTTAATCGGCATGGCCCAATACTTTTCCACGCCAACGATTGGCCGCATACGTCGTACAAAATAATGTCGAAATTAAATGAATTAAAATATGAAATTTTGCAACACCCAGCTTATTCACCGAATCTTTCGTCAACTGACCTTTATTTTTTTTGAACATTTACAACAGTTTTTACAGGCTAAACAGTATGAAAATAAAGACAGTCTGAAAAATTCCATATCAGAGTTTATTGCTTTTAAAGATCAGAATTTCTTTAAAACAGGTATCTATGCATTAAAATCTCGTCGGGAAAAGTGTATTGAAGCAAATGAACCATATTTTGACGAAATAAACAGCTTTTGAAGAAAGATATGCAATTTTATATATTCACTTAAAAATCCGACATTTCATACGCACCAACCTAGTTTATGTATATAATAATAACTATTAAATCCCAAAGTTCAAACTAAGCCGAGAGAAATTTAGCTACAATAAAAACCCATGTGTGCTACACTATGAAATATAAATCTATAAGTTAATAACAATTTTAAACTCCAAAACGTGAACCGCGTATAATTATAATGATTTTCCAACAGCTGGATTTATTAAAAGCCTTCGTAAATAACAAATAAAACTATACAAAGTGTTAATGGACGTACATTAAGAAAAACAAAGACTGATATCGTACCATATAGTACGATAACATTTTCCTCGTCCGTATCAGGGATAAGCGAAGGGGAATTATCGGGAATGCAATGATAGAAATCTTCCAGATGCGACGAAACAAACAGTGTACCGATGGGAAGTCTCCCGTATGAATAATGTATGAAACATGTTCATTTAGATTATCTACGACATCACTCTAATAAAAACATTTGCGGTAGGTAAGTGACGTTTTCTTTTTCCTGTGGGTCGTAACATTAAGGTTGCAGCAATTGGTGTAATTCATAAATCTCGCTTAAGCACCACCTTTCCGTATATATCACTCAATCGGAAACTTGCTTGCTCGGACTAGCGTGATTGCGGCTCAACACCTTGTAGACTGCTACATTTTTTTCAGAAAGCAGTTTATACACCATTGATGTGCGAAGCGTGTACAATTTTGACGACTCTTTTAAGCACGGTCTTTAAATTACAAAATTTACCGCGTTCCCTACTTGACATATTACCGGGATAAATTTGGACGATAATTTTAAATAAGTAAAAATCACTGAAACTGCATGATAATTGAAATAAATAATATTCATAGAAAAATCTATGAAGCTTTGAAATATTGGAAAATTATTCCGTTTGGAAAATCCATGTTTAGGTACAGACAATAATTTTATCCCCTTCGTCAGTCACCACTGACGTGCACACCACTTATTTTGACACAGTATACCACTAGATTGATATGAATTAAAGCTCCACAATGCTGATTTCAGAATTTTCATTTAGAACCTGACAAACGATAAATGATACTATCTATTCGGTCGATATTCCGACAATTTATGATTATGAGAAAGTCAATTTTCAGGAATAAGCTAACATTGAGTTGTCGATAAACGATGTTATATCTTCATTCGCACCTCGAAAATAGCAAATGATCGATCAACAAGGTTCGAACAGCTTACATTTGAAGCTCGTAGGTATAAACGAATTCAACGATTAGTATCCGCAGTTTGTCGTCTTTCCCATATTAGGCAAATTCGTAACTAATTTGGGTAATAAGATTCGCGCAATTAGGGGTAACCTGGGACGGTAGATTTACGGGGACGTCGAGCAACGTGCGATAATTCGGTGCTAAGTCATTAGCCTGGGCGATTACACCGCAAGGTGTGCATAATAACGGCGGCGTATCTCAGTGGTGCCTAATTCGCGGGAACTCTCCTAATTGTCGTTATTACGATTATTCGAAAGCTTCATTTTTTTTTCAACCGTATTTAATACTTCTGATAACTTTTAAACGGTTAGATGAGAAGTCAAACTTAAAATTTGTCATTAAGTCCAGAATCATCGACTCTTTCCATACTCGACGTTTATTCCTATCATATGAACATTGCATCGTAACAAATCCAGGAAACGTTTGTTCCATGAGGATCGAAGTTGAAGATCGGCAAATTGACAGGAGATTAATGGACGTTCCACGAGATATATTGGAATGAATTCCCACCCATCAACCTGTATCCACTGACGACTGATAGGCAGTCACATTTGACAATCAGGTTGAGGTTCTCGTTGTTATCGGTATTTAAATTTTAAACGCGCACGTCCGCTCCCCACCGACCATGGGCGCAGAAATAATCGTTCTGGCGCGAATAAACGAGGGATCTCCAGCACGATCTACGAAGTGTCCCGTCAGACGACTAAAGAACCTATTTCCACCTAGCCGGCCGAGAAAGAGAGAGTAATTATTATCACGCGAAAGGATAAGGAGAGTTCGTTGGACTAACTTCCGCCGTGATAATTTATACTTGCCATGGTTCGTGCGCTCAGGAGAGAAAAGGAAGGAGCGCGCAGTGGAAGAGTAAGGAAAAGAAAGAGCGCAGGTGGCACAATGCCGACTTTGCACGTTTCCATTTGAATGTACCTCCTTGCATCTAAACTCGTCCCTCTCCGCGAAGATAACCTTAGGGATACCTATCGTCATTGTCGGTGCTTCGATCGAAATTTATAACGGCCTACCTCAAGGTATTCCTCTTTCGCTCCATCATCCTTCTATCCATCCGTGAATTAAACGTAAGATCCTTTCGGAAGGCCAGAGGAGAGAATTAATACGGTCAAAATAGTAAAGGGGGATAATTGTTCGCTCGATATACTCACTTTCGATCGATGTAGAGTTAAATTCACATTTTGATACCGCCGACGTCGTGCACGAGTACGGACTAACGCGAGTTTTATGCAACTACAAGGAGCAGTAAAACGGGACTCGTAATTAAGGAGATCTAGAGAATCGATAAGATTTTGATCACCTTCCTGCTTCCACGTATCACGTGGCACGAAGTGGGCTATATTTTTCAAACAAATCCTGAGAGAAACAAAGAGAAAATGAGAGAAAGAAAGAGAAACATTATACCACGAAACGTCCTCTATAATTCCATTTCATCGAGCGCGTGATGGATAAAAAAAGAAACAGATTTCGATCCTCGAATCTCATTTGTATCGTTGAAACAAAGAAAGGATCACAGTAGGAAAGAAAATCCATGGTAAGAAGCCAGGTGCCATCATACGTAGGGGACGTGCAGTGACCGTGCAATGAAGCTTATCTGATGATTGCTCGATTTACCTGGTGACGGATCGTTCAGCGCGGATACCCATGTCGCGATGCAGAAAACCGGAATCGCGAGAACTAGGAGCATATTGTTACCTCGACGACGCGGCTACGTCAACTGATGGCCAGACGCCGGCCGTCCCGAAACGTACCGATGCTTCCGCTTTGCCGCCAACGGGACGACGTCTGCGCAGTCAGCACAGAGAACGTCGCGACGCGTCTTTTGCGCGATGCCGAGGGTGGGTGCCGAAAGGGGTAGCATCCCGGACAAATATCTGTTTACAATTGGCTCATACCCACTGTGACGGGCGACGTCGAGCCGAGTGGCTCTTTACATGGCAAGAGGGAAAGAGGCTTTTCGCGGTAGTTACTTTCATGATAATTACATTACGTTCGTAATTACTTTAAAGAATTCTCTCCGTCTCGTCGTCCTTTTCGCGTTATGCCTTCCTTGAGCCTTGAGAGCCAATTAATTACATCACACGACTAATAACGATTTATCGTGAATAAAAACGTACCGGGTGAAGATTAAATATCTTAATTAAATTTTAATAGTAAATGAGGATAATCTTTTTACGTATTTTGCTTTAGAGACACGTTTTTTGTTTTGCCTGGAATTTACGGAATTTATATTTTGTTAGAGTTTTATTTCTTCTCTTATTTCATTCCTTCAATTGATGTAGTGGAATTATTGGAGATAGAAATCATTGGATTGGATAATAATGATGGATTAACAGTTTGCGGCAGGCAGCAATAAAATTAGAAAAGCGACAGAAACGTGAAATTTATGTAAAAGTTCTTTGTGAGATATAATTCACTTTCATACTTCAGAGAATGCTTGTATTCTTGGTGAGGACTAATTAACGTTCCCAGTGCTAGTAGTGGTAGTAATCCGTACTTGTCTAGGCACAAACTATTTAGATTAATAAATAACGTCTGAGAATACATCGTGCAGGAAGCGACTCAGAGAGAAAGGATATAAATTCATAACCGCGTTGCATGATCCGCTGATGAATGCTTTAATAATATAGTATTATATATCAATATTAACAGAAACCCGAAAAAAAATAAGTCCATGAAATCATTTTCATCTATTTCTCGTCGAAGTTTTATCGGCATAAGCGAATAATTTTGATCTTCCGCTTTCTGCATCATGGACTTGTCGAATGCTTCTAGAATCCTGTATTTAGAAACTATAGCTGTAAAGTTTATTTGAATTCCGATGTATTTCAACAATGTTCCTAAAAAGTTGTTCCTTCGATGCGACGATTCGTAATTATGAACTTACAAATAAATCCGTAGATTTATGGGATTCATTTACGTGGAATAATAATTTTATTTAAATTGGAGTTACACATTGTAAACGATTTTTTGCGATACTTGGCTCATGTATAGTTTAAGTAATTAAAGATATGCCACGTGTAATTAAGGGTAGTATAGTCTAGGTAAAATATTATTGTCATCTCTATTATCTCGATAGTAGGTTAATTACACTGTTCAACAAATTTTAACTTTTTTTATTTTCTCCAATATCCAACGGGTGATCCTCGTAGAGTTAGTCATCCTAAACACGAATCCATCGACAGAATTGCTCCGTCACCCTCAGTTTTTTAGTAAAATGAGTTTTTGTAAAAACACCAAATTTTGGCAGAAAATGAGGTATTACGCGAAAAGTATAAACGCTACAAAGTTGAGATTGGTCTCAAAAGATAGAGGAAAACATGCCGAATATTTTAGTATAGATATTTATCAAAATTGGTTGTTGCAAATAGTAACAAATGACCGTCAAAGTTTAAAAAAGTGCGGATGCGCGAACTTACTATGCTATACTTTTACATTTTTATGAAAAGTTATTTATCTAGCACGAATTTGCTATACTGGATCGCATTCCTTAGACATTTCTGAAGAGAAAACTGCCCCCAAAAGTTTCGGAAACTGTTTTCAATCCCGACGGGTCGAAAAAATATCCGTCGGGAACGTGTAATCGGCGTTCGACGCCATGCTGCCATTCTACGCGGGCCGCCAGTGAGACAATGCCGTAACTACGAGTTATCGACGCCGATCTGACAGTACCATCTGAAGGGCTCTCAACTCTGATAAATATAAATGATCAATTATTTTTCATTAATTTTTGTTTAAAAATATTATTTATAATTTGGTCACCGCAAATGCTATTAACGGTGATATACTTCGTCGTTGCGATTTTGGTACCACCTCTCCACAAACATAACAGAAAGAATCTGGCTGATTTTTGCACTTGCGAAACATTGCAGTAAACGACACACACTTAAGACTTGATACAAAACAATTACCACTTGACACTTAAATCTGCCTATACATAAACACAAAAAGTTTCTCCTATAAAGTTTAAATATAATTTGTTATTAATTTATTATTTTATAATCAAGTGTATAAATAAAATAAGATGAATATCGATATATATATATATATTTATAGATATGTCGATACTTATTTTATTAATATGCTTAACACTTAAAATTACGTTCGCCTGAAAAAGGTTGTTTTCCTTTTTCAAGTGCGAAGATTGTTTTCTATTTCCAGTTATACTGAATCAAGGAAGTGCAGGAAACACAATGTCTCGGGAGAAAAAAGTTTAGTCTTCAAAATTGGAACTAATTGTTATTGGTGATTTTAAGAATTTGTGAGAGGGAGGTCATTGATTTTTATTCGTTAGAAAAAAGTTGGAGATGGTAAAAGTGGGCGGTTTAGACGTTGAGGGAATTTAGAAGCGTAGGAGACGAAGAAAGAACGTTAATTTATGGGTGCAAGGAAATATTTATCAGAGTTGAGAGCCCTTCAGATGGTACTGTCAGATCGGCGTCGATAACTCGTAGTTACGGCATTGTCTCACTGGCGGCCCGCGTAGAATAGCAGCATGGCGTCGAACGCCGATTACACGTTCCCGACGGATATTTTTTCGACCCGTCGGGATTGAAAACAGTTTCCGAAACTTTTGGGGGCAGTTTTCTCTTCAGAAATGTCTAAGGAATGCGATCCAGTATAGCAAATTCGTGCTAGATAAATAACTTTTCATAAAAATGTAAAAGTATAGCATAGTAAGTTCGCGCATCCGCACTTTTTTAAACTTTGACGGTCATTTGTTACTATTTGCAACAACCAATTTTGATAAATATCTATACTAAAATATTCAACATGTTTTCCTCTATCTTTTGAGACCAATCTCAACTTCGTAGCGTTTATACTTTTCGCGTAATACCTCATTTTCTGCCAAAATTTGGTGTTTTTACAAAAACTCATTTTACTAAAAAACTGAGGGTGATGGAGAAATTCTGCCGACGGATTCGTGTTTAGGATTACTAACTCTACGAGGATCACCCATTGGATATTTGAGAAAAAAAATCGTGTTGAACAGTGTTATTATTGTTCGTTATATCTAAGGTTTGTTAAGTTGAACTACTCTAACGACATTTAAGTTTTGTTCTCGTCCTATAATATAATTTTTGTTTTTAAAAAATCATTTATTATTAATATTTTAGAATGTGTACTGGTAATATTGAAAGGCAGAATTGCTCTGTCCATTTATAAAGTTATTATTTAATTCTGAGGCCATGTAAAATTCAGATACATGATATATAGTGCTTGTATAGAACTTCTAAATATTCCTAGCGTAACAAAAAGAGTACAAAAGGGCTCAGAAACCATTAGGTATAGCGTTCACAGAGGATTCGTGAAAAATCATGGTACCAACGAGAACAAGGTGATCCCTCGTGCAAAAGTGAGTCGCTTTTTTAAAATTGTAGAATAACTTTCCTTTATGCGAAATTTCTGTTTTTAAGTGTGAAGTACATATATGCACATGTATTTTTAACCTTTTGTATCGCGAAAAAATAGATTAAACTTAATAGTGAAATAGCTAAACGAGCTGAGTATATTATTTTACTCACTTATTTCAATAAATAGTAATACCATTGAAACTTCTAGAAACATTAATTTATAGAGAAATGTTTAAACGGAAATAAAGTTTAACTTTTGAAAAATTGTTCGCGTGTCCTTTACATTAGATGAGGTTTAGAATCAGTATACTCGAAAATGAATTTTCCCATAAAGAAAAAGTTTTCCTCGTCTACAATGAATTTTTAGGCAATAAATTACGGCGCTCTCTCATGTACAACCATTCTGTATCCTATATAAAAGAATTTGCTAGTTACATCAACACTCAACAGTTTAATATGAGTTTTTCTCAAAACGTTTTATAGCTTAGTGAACATCATTCAGTATCGTCTTGAAATTTTAGAAAATTTTTAAAACAAAGCCATTATTTTTTTCATGTTGTATGAACGAACTAACAGTAAGTAGAACTGAACATTCTTTTAGATTCCA
This sequence comes from Cerceris rybyensis, assembly GCA_910591515.1. Lineage (NCBI taxonomy): Eukaryota > Metazoa > Arthropoda > Insecta > Hymenoptera > Crabronidae > Cerceris > Cerceris rybyensis. Next base: position 24,601,565 of record OU342790.1, read on the forward strand.
CAGAATACAAGTCGCTTGATTACAACAGTTAAATGACATAAAACAAGTAATATATCTCTGTCCAAAGATATTATCTTACACTTAAAAAATGTTACCTCCAAGCAGAGAAAAAGTGACGTCATTTCAGTTACGAATTTCCTTTAAAAAAAATCCTAAGTATTGTCGTGCATTTAAGCGAGAGAAACGTATATAATCCTTTAAAGCGCTAAACACCTGCTATTATTGTTATTGCGACATTCACGAATTTTGCATTTTGTACGTTATACGCTAATTTCAGAAAGCATCGAGACATTTTACTGACACATTGTCGTTCCAGTTTTTACTACGCTGCTTCCAACAAACGTGGCATGTCATTTGTGTTGTTTCATCTCGCTGGAATTGTAACATTAGCCTTACGAGATGTTACGCCATCGTATATTAGCGCACTATACGTTTGATTACTACACTTGCATAGTGCGGTACGAGGCAGAAAAAGAAATTGTTACGACATGGCGAAATGAAATATGTACGTACATAGGTTCAGCAAAAACAAGGTCTCAAAAAAATCTTTGAAGATGGTCATTTGTAGGCTTTCTAAAAGCAGCGCTAAGTAGATGTACAGCGGAGGGAATACATTTTTTATGCGTTTCTTGCACGAAGACCATAAAGAAAACGCATATAGGTCAGGTCGTGTTCATCCTACCGTTTGCTTGTCCATATCTTCAACAACTAAGCATCTGCTTACTGTTTTTTCTTTTTTTTTTAGTATAATATTCTACCTTTCGAGATTTCTAAAATTCTCGTAGAGATTTTTGAGGACCTAACGAAAATATGTTTTTAAATACTGCAGTGATACAGTTTGTATCTAGTAAACATTCATAAGTATTTTAAAGTTTCAAGTAGCTGTCATTGGGATCGTTCGGGTACCTAATTTTTCTCTTCAGGCAATGCGAAATTAAATGTAAAGCAGGTTGTAATTAACAGGTTGTGAGTGTAAGAAGTTGAAAGTAAATAAATATCAGGATATTTATGATTAGTTCTGCCAATAAGATGAATAAATAAAGAACAAGCTCGTAGAGAATTTGACTTTAGAGGTACAGATTAACCCAAGCAACTTGGTATCTGGGAGGATGGCCTGTTTCGGCATAGTCTGATTCGCCAAGAGTCAAGGGTCATTCGTCTTATCACACGTATGTACAGGGTGTAAAAAAATTAATGGTCATGGCTTTAAGGGGTTGTTCTATACCTCTGGATCGATGGAGATTTGCGAAAAAAACCGGCCGCAAAATTCGGGAAAGGGTAGCAAATTTTTTTTATTGGCTCATCGTATTCGTCTTGTTACGTAAGTAAACTGTCTGAGAGGAACCATGGGTCAGAAACGAACCATTCTCTCACAAATTAACTTTTAATTCGGCCTTCCGATCAAAATTTCGCCATTAGTTAAAGCAGAGGCGACGTAAACGACGTTAGAAAATGCGGCACTGTGTCACCGTACCAGCAGAGAAGTGCATGTGTTTATGCTCTTCTCCCCGGGTGGGCCCTTGAGCGAACCCAACGCCGAACGCAGGTCAATGACATTTTTCTAGTCATTTTCTATCTTCGTTTATGTTGCCTCTGCTTCAACTATTGGAGCTAGCAAGGGTATCTCATGTGTTTCCTTTCGAAAGGTCGGCGACTCGAAGGCTGTCATATGGGCGAAATTTTAATCGTAAGGCCCAATTAAAAGTTAATTTGTGAGAGAACGGTTCGTTTCTGACCTATGGTTTCTCTCAGACATTTTGCCTACGTAACAAGACGAATACGATGAGCCAATAAAAAAAATTTGCTACCCTTTCCCGAATTTTGCGGCCGGTTTTTTTCGCAAATCTCCATCGATCCAGAGGTGTAGAACAACCCCTTAAAGCCATGACCATTAATTTTTTTACACCCTGTACACGCTCAAGGTTTCTGTGATGTGTCTTTGTTCTATGTGTCTGTCGGCAAGGGCCATTGTACTAATCGTAAAAACAATTACGAAACTATAACTTCAACATAAATTTGCACTCAACATAAAATTACACCTTAATTTTTAACCCTTTCCTGGATTTCGCTACTATTATCTTTTTTACAAATGTTAATCGATCCAAAGATGAAGAACAACCCTTGGCAGACCGTGACAAATAATTTTCATACGCCCTCTACAAAAAGCATGTACATACATACATGTAACAAGTTAATTTTATAAAATGAGTTCAGTTTATTATGTTTGACTCAAGTGACATGCTGCCGGAGGATATAATGTGATGTATAATCTCTCTAAATCGTTTTTAAATATTACCCATTGGTTACTGTTTCCGCAGACTGTCTTATACTACTTATACATTTCGTAATCTCAGGTTTATTTTGTCATTGTCACCTTATAACACCGCAAACAGCAGTTGCTTTCCCCTGCTTTATGTCTCAGGTAAAGAGTTAATCTCTTGGCTTACTATTTCTTCCATAAACATACGTATCGTAGTTACACAGTATGCCGGAGAAGTAACGGAACTTTTTAAATTTACAAAAAACTACCAACGCCATCTATTTAAACAATATATCATTTGAAAGCTGTATATCTCCTCTGCAAAACGAGACCACCCTCATTAGTTTTAATCAACGTATTGTTAAGTTATAGCTCTTAAGGTAGTTCTATGCAAATATTTTTTTCGACCAATTTTTTTTAAATTTTGGGTATCCATGCAGTATTATATTCCAAAACAATTTGCGAAAGATCAATAAAATTAACCACATAGTTTATGAGAAAATTATTTTCAAAATAAATTATTTTTACACGAATCTTATAGGGACAGCCATTTTTACATGCCTTGGAACGCAGGTTTTTATTTTTTTTAACCGGAAAGAGTCGACAAAAATCTTTATAAAAATAGTAGTGGCCTAATCAATTCATTTAGAACCCGATGTAATTTTTCTATCATTATTTACCACGTACTTATGAAGAAAACTTCTATTAAAAGTTGAAAAAAATCTATGAAACGCATGCCTTCACACAAACCATACTTCATGCTACTTGCGATTACTTTTGGATGTTCGGCTTCTCCACTAGAATGAGTTAAATTTCTGATGTGTGTTTTTAGTTTCCCTTTATTGAAAATCTCCACTGCTTTCAAATTTCTTTCGAGAGTTTTTTTTTCACAAATTTGTAATTTGTCGTTTTCAAAAAAACGTCTCAACTCTAATAACTGTCAAATTCTCATTTGTATTTATAGGTTACAGCAGGTTGAATGATGTGATGATGCCACGATGTATTTGTCATAGTGTACGTCAAAAAATTCTCTCTATGTACACACCTTTTTATGTGTAGTGGGTATCGTATCGACAAAAGTTTGATTTAAAATACATAAATTAGAATTATTTCGCATATTTAAACAATTATTTTTCTCTTTATAGACATTTACTATGATGATTATAATAGAATAGTAGAAGTATTTTTACCAATTTTTGTGAAAAAATGATATAAAAAGAATTAAAATCTGAAAACATAAAAATAAATTTTTTGTTCTGAATATGCATAGAACTACCTTAAAGTGACATAATCTTTTCTCATCTCATCACAAAGACACGATGGAGTAAAGAGCTAATATTAAATTTTGTTTCAAGCTCGGTGAAACTTTTACAGAGACATTTGAATTAATGAAGAAAATGTATGGTGACGATTGTTTATCACGTACTCGCGTATTCGAATGGTATATGCGATTTCAGGATGGTCGTAACGCTTTGAAAGACGACCCAAAGCCAGGCCGGCAGAAGACCAAAAATCACGATGAATTGGTGGAAAAAGTGCGAGAAATAATCGCCTATCATTCGAATTCGACTGTGAGATGGATAGCGGAAGCATTAAATACGACTAAGAATATGATTCACGAAATTTTGACGAAAGATTTAAATAAACGGAAGGTCTGTGCTCGATTCGCTCCTTACGCGTTAAACAAGGACCAACAAGTTGCTCGCGTTGAACATTGCAAGGACCTTATTAAAACAGCCAGACAGAACTCCACTTTCCAGGAATCAATTGTAACTGGTGACAAGGCTTGGTGCTTTAACCCTTTGCGCTCCTATGTCGAGTCTAACTCGACATTAGTTTGTATCGCGGGAACTCCTTTGTCGAGTCATACTCGACATTTTTTCAAGTCCAAACCAATAGATGTTAACGTACGAAAGAAAACCGGGATTGCATCCTAAAAATTTTTTCAAGATATATCATGCACTTGTAAATTACAAGATACTTTATTTTTTTAAATTACCCTATTTTTCAGATCAAATAAAATTGAAACAAAATACTTAGAAGCGTTGGAATCTACTGGTAAGAAAATTGAAATATAATTCGGAGTGCAAAGGGTTAAATACGATTCTCACACAAAACGTTTTATGATAATGTTATACATGTCCAAGAAGCCGTGACAAGGGTCATTGAGGCGATTTCAAAAAATTATATACAAAATTTGATGTTAGCATTGGTTGAACGTGCCCAGCGGCGTATCAATGCGGAAGGGATGTACTTCGAATAAAAAACAATAATTTTGGCAAAATATGTGATTGTTTTTTTTTTCTATTTAAAAAGTTCCGTTATTTTTTCCGACATACTGTGTAAATATTAATCTACTGAAGTAGAATGTTCCAAATTGTTACGGCCATTCTTTAATGTTATCCATATGGTGCACAAATAATTGGTGACGTGTAATAATGTCTTTTCAACTTTACACTTTTCAGAAAATTTCAAATTTCTCATTGAAATCAATGATTATCAAAGAAAGTTAGAGAGAGGCAGGGGAGATAGAGAGACTTAATAATAACTCGAATATAAAATATGAAAAAACACGAAGATAACGAAACATATAACAGAATACTTGAGGATAACATAACACTTTTCTATAATTAAATTAAACTCACCGTACCTCTAATAGAATACATCCTCCATCTAAAGTTTTTAATCTCCCATGTGGAACGTTACTGTAGGAATGGCATGGATAACTTTATACTATTTGTACCTATCGTAATTAGTAATTCGTGTTGTCATTGTAAACTACCAATATTATAACCAATAGGGGCTGCTTTGCTCCCGTGTATAACAGTTAAATGATTAATCCATTCCCTGCCATTGTTTTTGGAAGAAGTATGGTCGCAATGTAATATAAAATTAATTCACGAAAACTACTGCTTAAAAGTACAACTAGAATAGACTGTTTTAAACACATTTAATTTCAAAAGCACGATAAATAACTAAATTGAATGCTAAAAGATTTAGAAAATCAATAAATCCCCAAATGAGAATCATGAAAGCTAATGGGTTAATAACCATTCTACGAAAAGACAAGTCAATGCAAAGTTTAACACGTTAAATGCCACGAAGGTCACAAGTGACCGGCACTGTTAAATTCGATGTAATTTCATATGAAGTTAAAACTATAATATTGTTGCACCGGGAAGTATCGCCACACAACATAATTTTTTTACAACAGGGTCTATATTTTGTAATATACAAATAGACTGTTGCGTCGCGCGGTTCTGAATTGTAAGTTCAGGCGACACCACTCGCGAAAGGAATTGACGAGATGGTTAATTGGAGGAGTTGTGGGAAAATCAAATCTATTTACACCAACAATATACAAGCGAGTCTTGCGCGACTCGTGGAATTACAAATTAAAACTGTATTGTAAAACTATGTATAAAATGGCCGATGACACTTGTGGGTCGACCGACAGCGTAACGTTGTGGATGATAATTTTGGTACGAGAGCGAGGCCGAGTCTTCGGACTCGGCCTTTTTATTCCCAACAGTTGGGAAGGTGGGGTTGCCTTGCCCTTGGAGAGGGGTTGGCAAATTTTGTGGAAACTGCGAAATATGTGCTCCGTGTACGCTGCCTGGACTTCCAGGAACTGCACCTCGGCTTGCAGGAGGCACGGTTTATGGCCGTACCTGGACAGCGAGCGAGCAGACACTCGCGGTGAATTTGCGCCGCGACATAGACCAAGAATTCGAGATGCTTAGCCGCGCCGCAGTCACTACCAGACTCTAATCTTCAACTTTTTTGTTTAATCTGTTGTCCTTGATACGATATTCGACTCTCAATTATCGATGTCTCGTAGGATATATTCTCTAGTCGATTGAATCACCGAAGACAACTTCGCTTCTTCGTGACAATATTTACGAATTTTTTAATACGTTTCAAATTTAAATATTGCGGGATCGGAGCGGGGAAGCCCTCCTATAAAGAACTTTAGGAGAAAAGGACGTGAAAGGAAATTGTCAGCATGGAGAGGTCGCTGGCGCAGTGGTTCCGCGCCGACCCAGGCGATCGTCGACGTTAAGCTACTCTGGCCGAGTTGCTGCCTTGAAAGGGTTGCCGCGCGCCTCTCGTTTCTTTTTCACAATCCTACAATATTAGCATTGAAAAAGTAAAGACCTGCTAACTATATATCTTTTTGTGTCTTTAATGCTTCAACTTTGTAAAGGTGTGATTGTAATTAAGCATTTTGTACTTCGGTAGAAATTATGAAACTAGTAAAATACCGGTGGCGTTCAACGTATAATTGTGCAACGTACCGCCCGCAAAAGATCGTCGTAAATCAGAGCGGCAAAAGGGATCGTCGATAGTACCACTTATTTTCGCCATATCATTTCTGGAAACTTGAAACTCGGTCAATAACAACCAAAAACAAAACTCTTCTTTTGTCGTTCACATAACGACATAACAAATATGCGACTTCCTTGGCCAGTAGCACGTTAGAACCGACAATGTCGTATGAACAAGGGATGTCTTTATCCATCTGGCAAATGAGATCCAAACGCTTGCTACAGGCCGTCAAATTTTGGGCTTTTGGGCGATGGGTTTTGTCCTCTGTTGTACTAGCAGACAAGGGAAGTTAAGAAATGACGAAACTTGAAATTGTACTTTATAGTCGCCGCGAAGGAAATGGAAATTCTGTTTGACCTGACAAATCTCCAACTATTGTTAGGATAAATGCACACCGTCAATCGACGAGATACGAAGCAGTTTTCTCTATGTATTGTCACGGAAAACGATTATTTATTTTCGCCATTCCACATAACTTTCTACGCTCCAATAGATTCCCGAATTGTCTATTTTCCTCTGTACTATGATACGCGTGCCGTAACTGTGTTTTTGTTTCGCTCTGGACAAACCGTTCGGCCGTTTCAGAATGTGCATTCACGTAATAAAAAATCTTTTCACTAAGTTGCAATGCGTTTCATTGTTTCATAGAAAATGTATTATTCTGTCTGCGTACCCGTCATCGTATTTGCTTTCAATATTCAAACGAAAACCTAACAATAGCACGGTGGAAGTATTAACCCCTCCCCCAAAAAGGGAGCGGGGGTGGGTGCAATCGTTTACTCCGAAAGTGAAATATTCCATTTGTTCAGTTGAAATAAGAGGTACCTCAAAATGCGAATACACGTCTACCAAGGATTCGAAAAAATAAACGTTCGCACGCATTTATCGTTGACAAATTGTGGGATGAAATTTCGTCGTTCATTCTTTAATGCTTTTTATTACAGCCGTGATAACAGAAGGGTTGCGTGATAATTCATGCTTACGGTGGATACTATAAGGGTCCCGCGTGCTACTTGATGGAATCGCACCTCCGGTTGGATGTTATTACGTGCAATTGTTTTCACTTATTACAGGTATGCAGTTCCGGTAGATTTCTTTTCTACGAAAACGAAAAGAGAGAATGAAAAGAATATTTCAAACGCCAATTTTCCTCAATTCATAAAGCTCGATAGCTGCCAGAGCGATGAATACCTTTTAATTAAATTGCGAGGATATCGAACAGTCTCGCTAAGATCAATTAACGGCAGAAATCGCAGAAAAAATAAATCCATAATCGTGAATAATAGACGTCTCGTCAAATTAACGAGTCGACCGGTAAAACATTTAAATCCTGGTGCCGTTTACGAGGCAATAATAAGTTCCAACGTATAATGAGTTTATTAACGTGTGGGAAAATTCTATTCTATAGTAATGCCGTCCAAGCTGAGCTTAGAACAATTAACTGTTTAATCGACACGAGTAAATTAACGTTAATGAATACCAAATGAGGCGCACGAGACAATTTAACTACGCGTCGCATCGAAACTTTTAATCGAAATTGTTTTAAATGTATTCAAGTGCATATTACCTTTGGCACTTCAGGGGAAGTTCCTCCTAGATACTCTCTTCCCGTGGAACAGGCAACATTTAAACTTCGCGCCACTCCTACTTCACAGTATACGTAAAAATTCGCATCACTTCGCTCCCGGCTATGGATAAACGTTGTTACACTTAACGGTGAGAAATTGGAAGAGTATACGGGAAGCTCTTATGACATAATAACGTGAGCTTTAAACATTTTGCGTGCCGGAGATGCCATTGTGAAGGCATTACCTTCATGATCGAGGTACGGCGTTCCACGACCCGCGAAACACGCTATGCTGTCGTTAATGCCGCGATGTATATATAGAGCATTATTTTATTTGCATGATTTTACGTATACTGACTCGTCATTTTTGAACGTAGATCTCGTAAAGTACGATTCCTTTTCTGGTACGATTCCCTATCGGTTTTACGTACGGCGTTTTCCAAATGCTTTACGCGTTAGTTGAAACTGAATTGCTCGTGATCACGCCAGAATTCTAGGTTTCGAAAAGTATTCTGTTGAGGCTTTGAAATCCTCCCCGAACACTATTTTTATTTCATTGAATCGTATAGTTTTGTTATGGATCGATCGAGTACTGTTGGTATTTGCGATGCTTTTTAGTATTATAGGTTCCTTTCAGCCTTGTTCGTTTATACGAATGAATTTCGTTAATTATGTGTGTACAAACGATTCACCAGCTACTGTTACTGTTTGTGGTTTCAATTGGTTTGTGATTATGCGTTGCAGTAACATTCGGGTTTAATCAAAGTTTATTGGGTTACATTAATACGTTTAATCCCGCGTGACCTGCTTATGCACTTCCGGATGCTGTTCCTGTTTTTAGTATCTTTTTATTTAGCAGACGATGATTAAACTGGGAAGTAAATAATACATAGTTTTTATAAACATCGGATGAATAATATGTCATATTGATGTAGCGTTTGAAAATCTTATCTTCTGCAGTTAGTTCTGTGGGCCCGCAATTTACCAAAAGGAGAGGAAATGCACTATGGACTGATCATTTCAAAAAATTGTTTTCGAAAAATGAATTCATTTGAACTATTCACTGGTATATTAAGTCAGCTTTTCTGTATTGTTAAACAAACTTTATACATAAAAACACAGTACCACGCTATCGCTTTAATTTTGTCAAAATACTTAACGATCAGAACACTAATTAACTCTATTCGCTGCTCGGAAAAACACTTGGACTTTCCTTTGAAAGCGCTGCACTCCACAGATGCAAACACACATAGACGCATACAATCATCGTCTCGTATTGGCACTGCATCGAAGGCACGTTCTCCCACGCACCCTTATTCTCTCTCTCTCTCTCTCTTTCACACACACACACACACATTTATACTTTCACGTTTCGGCATTTATTCTCTCGCTCTGTCGCAAACCTAAAATATATTAAAATAGCTTTCGATTCTTTGACTTTTCTCAATGTATTGTTTAAACGTAATAGAAAAAAGTTTATAGATACTGTATTAGAATGAAAATGTATATAAATATTCCATAGCTAAATGCGGATATATGCTGCCGACAATCTTTGATTAATTTCAAGGGATTGACCCTTGATAGTTTTGTAACTTTTTGAATGTATATCGTTTAAAAAGTAAATATGTAATTTTGTGTTTGCTTGCCACGAATTTAATTTTAATTGGTGAATTTGTCAAATGTAAATTCTACCTGAGAGAAATTTCGAATACGGCCAATATTGCTTTATTGTGTAAGCATATCGACGGGAAATTCAATATTAACTCCTTGCCGTGCAATTTGTTAGCAGGCAATAAGAACATCATGCAATGTAATTCTCCTTAATTTTACAGAAAAGTTCTTAACATAGATACTTACTGATTAGTTAGTCAACTAATTAATCACTGACAAAGAAAATTGTTATTCGATAATTTTATAAAAGTGTATGTTGTCATAGCCCGTTTGACTTAGAAAATTCGTGAGCTAATTTCGTAATTTCGGGTCCATCGACTAATTAAAAAAATTACCAAAGGATAAAAGCTACAGATTAACAATAATAAAAAAATCGAAAATCCGCAACAGTACTTGTACAACGCTTCGAAATAAAGTGCTTCTAATTTTGAATTCCAATCAACACCACCAATCCAGCACGATCTCATGGAAACTAAATCGACCTAATTTTCACGAAAACAATCAGAAAATTCATTGACCGCCCGGATCTATCGATCTTACCAATCGTCGACGAAAAAGCAACGAAGTTGCATTCTAGTTTAACAAGATTGTCGCGTGCAGATTCGTACAAGGCACCTCCGAGCGAGCACGTGCTTCGTTACGAGGGTATTCTCGCGCTCCCCCGGGCTCCTCAAGAGTGCGGGGTACGGCAACGAGGAGGATCGAAGCCAAAAGCTGGAAGATCGATTTCAATTTAGCGGCCGTTTAAGCGTGCACGCTCGTGGCTAACGAGCTTTCGAAAGTCGTAGATAGCCGACAAGTTGGCCTACACGGGCGGCCGCGGCTCGAAACCACCCTTCGGAACTTACCGCAGCAGTCAGCCAGCGAGTACACCGAGCACACGTGTAACACGACACCGATAACTCCTTTACATACCTACAGGATACATACGTATGTAACGGTTCAGGTATATATAGATACATACGATCAAGGTGGCAGGCATTGTTAACGTCTGGAAAGGATAAGAGCACCGTGGAAGGTGGCCAGGGACTGTTTTACTGCTTTTCCACCGGAGCCTCGAGTCGATGGAATGGCGTGTGGTTCTCCTTGCAAAGATTAGAGAGACCGTATATGCAACGGAGAAACGGATTTACGTTCGGCAGCTAGATTGCACATTATGGTCGCTGTTTTCTACGAGCACGATTTCCGTGTAACGGGAATCGGAGCTCGGTCAATCCGTTCCTGACGGTTCGTTCTTTAATGCAAGGACGTTTATAGTGTCGACTCGAATGAGATATTAGGTCGATCAGATTCTCATAGTTTGCTTCGATTCATCCGGACACCAGCATTTTCTGGTGTATTCATATTGTTTGCTGTTTGTTATATTTTTCATATTACAGTTGACGAGGCTTGCGGGAATAAGGATATTTCTTGTAAGACGTTCTTCTATTTTGGCAGATTCTTCGCTGTCATATTTCTTCTCTTCGTTCTTTTACGTCCCCTCCTAGTAAGTGAAGCATAATATAAAAAATGATGAAAATTTCTGCTACATTTTTATATATTTTAGCAGGACCTAACGCGTATAAGAAAATCTAATTAACGAAGGAACAGTATGATAAATATACATTCATAATAACTATTTCAAAAATATAAATATAAAATAGTTAAATGTTTGAGAGCGTTTTAGGAACTCAGTTCTGAGAGTTCTATAGGGGTAAGAGTGGCTCTGCATTGTTATAAACAAAAACCAAAAACCAATTTGTCATAAACAAAGCCGAAATCAAAACCGCCACTCTGGGATTGCCATCCAATCGCCGATCCTCAAATCGTTTCGTTCCAACAAAAAATATTTCGTACACAAATTTTATATGAAATATAAAATACAGTGTTACTTCTGGGATGTATAATTACATGGATCTGCACAGGCGTCCGTGATGTAAGATGAATGAATTAGTTGATTAGTGTGTATTTGTATCTTTAATTATAATTTAAAAAGCTTCTTCTTTTTAAGAGATTTCAGTTTTTTATATTATATGTTGTTTATTCGCGGCGCATGGGTCTTGCACGAATTGTTCTTCGTAGCTCAGCACGACAGTTGCTCTTATGGAAAATTAATATCCCACGTACTAGTTCAAAATAATTGAGTTGATGGGATCAACTAAAGTTTAAAGTTGTTTTATTTATTGCTGTACTTTTGTCAAGGTTGTTTAATTATATACAGTTTCAGTATTTGACTATTCAGTTGTCCATTGATGATGAATTGAGTTCTTCATGTGTATAAGAGATTGGATAATGGATACTGGAAATAGAGAAAAATTTTGGAAGTAAGTGAAAAAGGATTCGCGGTAAAGTGGAAGAAAAGAAAATTCCAAAAGTATAATAGTCAAGTTTTATTCTAAGGATTAGAGTTCTTATTACTGATTTATGGACGAGCTGGAGAGCTTGCAAATTACAGATTTCCTATGTCCTATGTCCTATATTTCCGTCATTTCGTTTTTTGTATCGCTAAACCCAAATCTTCTAAAGTAAACACTCCGCATATTTACTTACTTTAAAATGTCGGGTCAGGGGATTCCAAAAACAAAATTTGTAAGAATGGACAGTAGATAACGAGATAATCCGTTGCTATTTTTCAGTTATCACATCGTATAGCCGAGCACTGTAGTTTGCATAGGAAACATTGCATATTATTGGTTAGAAATGTTTAGATATTGTCAGACATCTCCAAACACCTTCTAATGTATTCAAATTCGGGATAGTGATTGATGACAGTTACATTGGAATTACATTTTATGCAAAACTTCTGTGTTCTTTTCACGAAATTAACACTAGATTTACCAGCGTGAAATCTACTATATTTAAATATGTACCTAAATGTAAGGAGAATTAAGACATGGAAAAGTTGATAGATTCGGTAGTTTATGTTTTATACGATGGACGAAGAATATTTATTTTACGTCTCTCTCATAAACCCGTAGAATTTTTGGAAAAAATTGTTTATCAGTCATTTTGACTGGCTTGGTAAATCTAGTGTTAATAAGTAACGTCTGTTTTTAATGAAGATGACGTAACGCTTCTTGGGTCGCACCTGTGAATGAATAAGGGACAGGTAATTGTAAAAAATAATAGTAGCTTTTATTTATAACGACGACGATAACTCAGCAACAAAAAATGTATAAAACCAGCTTGTCTTATCTTTATTTGCGTAAAATCTTTATAATGTTACAGAACACTTGAAAAATATCGTTGTACAGGCACGCATTTCAAAGACCGCAGTGTTAAGATAACTGCATCTGTGAATCCTCAAAATTCCAATTGGCATCGGCCTCACGTACGACTATACTTTCATCAGCTTGACACTCTCGTGTCTCCATTGTCCGTAAAAAGATTAACATAAACAACAGTGCGAATTCCTATCGTAAAAGGGCGATCTTGTATGTGCATCATTAAAATTTCACCGTTCGGTACAAAGTTAACCGTGTCAAATAATAAAACATTGTGCTGAGACCATACTCGTAACAGAAAAGGAGACATCCTAAGCGTACCGACCATTCTTGAGTAACGAACTTTTCACAATTTCCCGATAGCGTTGAAGCGGCTTTGCACATATAGAAATCGGTAAACCGCGTTACTTGTTTTCTCACATATAAGGAACCCGCATCAAGTAAATCTTACAAAACATCACGACATATTGCGATGAAAAGAATCCAACGTAAAACGAAGCACTACTCGCGCTGATTTCTTTTCAGGGAGGCGCGTGCATCGAATTGAAAATGAACGGGTCCGTACAAAGTCCGTCCGAGGAAACGGTTTTCTCGCGGATGGCATATACGCTGCCGGCAGATCTTTCCTTCCCTTATTCGAACTCGCCATCCAATTCACCCCGGTTCAGCCTCGTTTTCGTCTACCGTAAGTATCGAGTACGAACATTTCGAATGAATAGATTGTCGTGCTAACCGCTCGATCGAGGAACAATGTATTGCACGATATTAACGTACGGTAGAGTACCAGCCAACCAGCAACACGTAGCACTCGTCACATACGCGAACTGGTTTCGTCGAATTCGGGAGGGCTGAAGTGTTGTCGCTGCAGGCGTTACAGAATATCTTGCCACAATTTCGGCAGTGGTGCTGAAACAGAAACGGTTGGATTCGTTGTCGAGGTAAAAATTAGTTGCGAAGTTACATATCGATTTTTCGATTTGTCACGTGCACTTTTGCAATACTGGTCTACGGTGTTAAGTGCATTGGACCTTGTTTCCGTGGAAAATTGTACACCGGTACCACGGTTCATGGGAATTGTTCATTTTGCGAGATTTATCTTTGGATGGGTACACATTTTTTACTGATATTAACTCTTATTAATGCAAAATGTGTACAAAAGAAAGGTTGTTTTGTTAGATTACATTTTTCTAGATGTATCATAAAAAAAACAAAAAAAAACGGTGAAGTTTTGTACCCTGTATGGTGACCATATATCCGATAATAAACACAATGTTCGCCAATAAAATTTCTGCAGTTTAAGAACGAAATTTTACAAATTAGTTTATATGTAGAGCTTAGGATATTATGAAGAGAACGAATTAAGTGATTCATAAAGAGTTCCAAGCTTTGCTATTTCTATAAAAAATGTCTAGAGTTTGGTCTTTGTGTTTTTGAACTGAACTTTGGAACTGAACAATGACTTCAGTTTTTTGACTGAAGAATAGTCGAACTATTGCTTTCGAATAGTCAAGGGCAACTTGTAAAATAAATTCAGACTTTAATGAGTTTATTACTTTCTCCCTTGAATAACCCCAAAAAAATATGTATGTAATTTACAGATTTTTGGAATGCCAATTTCAAAATGTTCTAAATCTTTTAATGATCAGTGGAGTTAATTCTGTTTTATTATCTGCAGTTCAACTGATCGATTTTTAGAAACATGGTATTTAACTCTATGTGACCGAAACTTTTTATTGCATCTGAAATTGAGTTTTACCGCAATGTATTAGTAGCTAGATAACAAGATTTCAACAATAGTTAAATTTTATCTAAAAGAATTTTTTTATAATGATCATTTTTCAAGAATTCGAATGATGTTAAAATAGTAGATAATGGAGGAAAGGTTGTCTTAGAAAATAAAACACACATATGTAGTGCAGTGTCTCAACAATAAAAAATACCAACGTTTTTATCGGAAGTATTTATACATATTACATAAATATTAGGGGAACCGGAATATAACGTCCCTTCTCCAGATATTTTGCTCAAAAACTAATTGATTTTTATCGATCCGGCATAGAAAATTTGCACACTAGATGGAAAAAGGTTGTTGATAATGAGGTTGATTACATCATTCAGTGAAAATAACAACTGGTTATTTATAAACAAAGTTATAATAAAATTTATGTGTTTGAATTTAAACTAAAACGACCGTGTTATAAATAGAACATTTTTAATACATTACAAAAAGGACAACACTACAGTAGGTTCGGTGTTTTAACATTATTCGGATCTAAACTTCAGATTCGCAAACTGACTTCTCGTTTACAAAAAACTATATCGTCAAAAATAAAAGCGAAATACTTTCGCAACAAACTTTCAAACTTCAATTTTATCTACCTCAGCAAAATTATGAGACGGCAACCGTTACCAATATTTTCCTCTGCCCTCAAAGGCCACGTCCTAAAATCCCGTCAAAATCGCCAAGCGCATTTCGTCCGTACAGTAAAATGAATTCTTACGAAATTTCAAGCGAAATGTCAAAATCGATAGCAATCATTCAGAATAATACGAAACAGTTACTCTCGGTCCAGCATGGGCAAGTGGGAAAAAAAGCTCTGTAACGTAGTTTGCAGTTACGAATTACGTGAGCGTTGCAAGTCAAAAAAGTCCATGAGCCTGTACCTGAAGCTGGCACGTGGACAACAGTTCCGCGGCTTTTTGCACCCACCGCCTGCGATACCATTGTCCCCGCGTCAACTTCAGGTAAGAGCGCGTTTAATATTTTTTATTATTACTTCTTGCCCATCGGCAAAAGAATTCGTTAAACGACCACGCTACAGCAGCTAGGTCTTGACGACATCTAAGAATTAAGAGAGTAGAAATTTCTATGGAGGATCTCCATTTACGTGAGAAAGGAATGGCCATTGTGACAGAAGCGAATACGACGGAGACAAATCGTAGATCGTCGGTAATACGGAAGGAATGCAAAGAAATATTATTCGTGGAACAAGTGGAAAATAATAGGTCAAAGGAGAGATAAGAGAGTAGGTAAGAAACTTGACGGCACGGAGAAGAACCATTCTAACAATAAGAAACACTCAAAGATTCCTAAAGTATAATGTGTAAAAGGGGTTAGGAAAGGATAAGAGAAATAGAAGGGAGAGGATTATGAAGTCAGAACGTTCTGTCTGCGGGGCTATCACTCCCCAACTGGCACCCGCGAGTACTTCGGCTCTCGATGGCCTTTATTTTCGAGCCATTACCGACGGTCTATTATAATAATGTGAAATTCGTCGTCTGAAAGGGAAAAGAGAGCCGCACCGTTGGCGCGGCGACCACTCTAAATTTTACATCTAAATTGAATCCCCCAAGTGTAAGATGGCGAAGACTCCTTCCTTCGTTCATCGAAGAGGTGGTTGCCGGTTATTACCGGGAAGTAAGAGCCCGAATAATATCATCCCGATAACCGATTTCCTCGCGAAGTTAATTATTGAACCGTCCCATCAGCATGACTTACGGCCGAAACGTAGTAGATTGGTGCCTGCAACTTCGGTACCACCGTGCCTGAAGCTCGCCTTATCTCGGCTGAGATAGATACCTACTTATAGATACTTTCCAAGGCGAATAAATCAGTCTGAGATCAGATCCAAAAGATACTGTCGGGAAAATGATCGACCATGGACGATCTATAAACTTCCCGCGGTGATTCTCTCTCGGAGGGATGGAAAGAGTGTGGTAAACTGAGAAAACAGCATTCAGGGTTGCTTCGCCTTTGACGCATGATACGTTTGTGGGATGTCCACGTTATTTTTATGCAATCGCGTGAACGAACGAGGCACGGCCTCTTCTCAGAATTCGATATATACTGGATAATTGGATGAATCTTAACGGGGTGGGAGGTGATCCAGAGGTTCACGAACTGGAGAGTGTCTTGGAAGATTGTTGGCTATTAAGGTTGAGATTTATTGAGTGGATCGAAGTGATGGAAAAAATAGACAAAATTTTGTCGAGTATGTTAGTGCTGGTTGAGATGTGAGAACTTAAGATTTTAACGAATTAAGACGTTGACTACCATGGGGGTCACTGGTGGCCAGCGCTATTGAATTCAATGAAATTTAATTTCAATGAACATTTAAATTGCAATATTTATGAATTTTCGGACATACTAAATATTTAATTATTCGCGTTAAGAAGATAAAGCTTTGCTGAATATCTATATGTTAGTGTTTTCAAAGTTTCGGCTTTATAAAAATATGATTTTAATAGAAAAGGTTTCATAACAGTAGAAATTATGAAATTAACGACATACTGGTGGCGTTGTGTTAAAATTATTTGAGAGGGAGGAAATGTTATGTAAAAAACATTAGTGATTAATGCGATTTTAAAAAGTTAGGTATTAAAAATAGTAATAAATCTTTTGTAAAAAACTCGATCATAAAGGAAATGGTGGACTATGAAGCTTTAAATATTTGTTTTGGAAGGAAGCTTGCGTCAACTTGTTGCTTTTTTACTTGTTTTTAATTAATATTAATTAGAGAACACGTGTCAATATATTGATACCTCTCGAAAATAGAAATCGTAAATGAAAGCCTTAAATAACAATTGAAGGTAATATCTAAAAATGTAGAATTTCTTATCTACTCTGCAAATGTCCATAAATACAAAAGACCGTTGTTAGAAATATCTTAATCCACGTAATATTTAATAATTCCTATATTACTTTTATGAGATTAACTAATTTATCGATAGGCACTGAACATACACAATTACGAAGTCAGTTCAAAATTCATTTAAAATCGTCCACAAGAAATTAAAAAAAAAACGGGGTAATTCTTTCTATTCTTAAAGTACAGTCTTTATTATTCCAGATTGAATTTTTTTTTACGAACCCCTGCGGTTTAAACCAATCATTAATCTTTTTAACGTACTGGTGTTTTAATTCTATAAAAAAATCAATCTAATAATAATATAATAATAATATGCAATCGATAACTATAAATGAAAATGAGAACATTTTTCAAATATAATTCTTTTATATCATAAGAATATGAGACGTTCACAGCGTTTCACTTATTAACATCTGTGCGCAAATCGATAGTATCTATATAAGGGTTATGAAGCTACTTCAATATTCCGACCGATAGCGCCTTATTCCATTTCATAATTTATATCTTTTAGCATCTGGTGTCTAACGTATAGTGTCTAAAATCATCGGTATTTTGAAAATGTTCACCATAGACGAGATTAACACATGCTGCGATATCTGCAATAAAACCTAGGCGATGCATTGTATGTACTGTTAAATTTATGTTACACTTTCGAAGGTAAATATTCATTATTATGCTATGCAGATGAAGCTGGCGAACAGACAGCTGCAAATAAAGTGAACCCACGTTTAACCAAACTTCCATTACTCAAATATTCGATTATTCGGTCGCTTTATTAAACGATACGTATTTCATATCTTATATCCCAAAAGCTGTATCATTTTTCTTCTCAATACCGTCAAGATTAAGAATGTTTTGAATTAATAATAATATGTGAAATTCAAACAAATGAAATATTGTTTCGAAAATAGGAACGCCAATTGATAAAAGTCAATTGCAAGTGGAGTACAATGTTAAGCAAGTCTGAAAGAATTATTCATACAAAATATTTAAATAAAATTAATTTTAATAAATGTAAACGTAATTTCAGTTCCGCTGACGGAGAATTTTCTAGAATTCGTCTCGTGTTTCAAAAATATTATTTGTTCATTCGAACTCTCCGAATGTTTTTCAATAATAACACTAAAGTTATGACACTTTATTCATATCCGATGAAATTCTCGAAAAGATCTACTTTCCCGCAAAAATTTATTTCTATTATACCTCACCGTTATCCATCAACAATAACTCCACCGAGTAATCTCTTTCTTACACGATCATTCATTTTGGCTGAATAAAAGTGTATATTTGTGGAACGAACAGCGAAAAATTTTCAACACAGGGCCACTGCAGATACGTATTTAATAAACAAACGCCACGTCATTTCCATTATTACTTACAATTAGAATTTTTCAGTCCACACAAGCCGTACGGTGGCCACGTAACTACACCAAGCGTTTCTACCATCCCCTATCTCATGACAACAATGCACCTTTACCCAGCCGGGAAAATTTACCATCCTAACGTTCCCGCCCGGCAAACGGGGAGAGAGGGTTATTGTTTTGCATGCCTTTGCATGTGCAAGTACGTAAGCTTGCGTCCGCATCGCTTTTTCCACGAACCACCTTCTTTCGAGCACCTTACACCCTTCATACATTGGCGAACACGACGGTATCCGGCGGCCAACGTAGAGGTCTGCTCGGTATTGCCTATAGTGGGATTTCATCCATACAACGGCATGTTTACTCGTGCTATGGGTGGCCTATTCTATATTAAACAGTATGGTAATACACCAACGCCGCGAAAAATGAGTAACAAGGATCCCGGCTCTGCCTTGTTATTATGCAATAAGTTACCACCCTATTCCTACATTCGCGCCTCCTCGACCTAGCCCTTCACGGTGTTTCGTCTCTTCCTCGAACGAACGGCAAAATGTAAGAAAAAGAAGAAGAAAAAAAAAGGGAAGGCCGGCTACAGTCTAAATGTGGTTTATGGGCCGAATAACGTCTCTATCACGACGGTGACTGAATATGCATGCACGGTATGCATGCATGACACATAATCATGAATATATATCGGATGATAGTGCAATAATGTAATTGAAGCCTCTAGAAGAGAGATGGATGTTTGGCAGGTACGGGCCTGCGGGTGATGTAGCCGGGGAAATAGATATATAGATGATAGGTATTGGAATAAACGTCCCGATTTGAATGGCTATGGGGAAACGAATGCTTTCAATGTGCCTTTTGCAAAACGCCCTTAACAAGATGACGCGAGATACCGCATATAGGATGGGAGATATTTATACTTCATTGTACATGAGAGGTAGAATGGCAAGGCTGTCGGGGATTCGGTGAACTTTGTGAGGGTACAATGAAACTTTGCAATGTAAAGATTTATTTCATTTTTACGGCAGAAAAGTTGAAGGTGACGGTAGGAATGGCGTTGAAGAAATCTTTACGTTGCAAAAGGAGACGTTAGTAAATGTTGAAATACAGAAACTAGAATGGCATTGGAGAACGATCGATATTATTAACACTTTCACGACCGGCAAACAACGGGCCTGCTTTTGTGGCACCACGTCGGTGTCACCGGACGTGAAAGTGTTAAGAAGGAATCTGTTGGGCGATAAAAATAATAATAGGAAAGAGAATGGCATGGATTGACGAGAATAAAGTGCATGTGTTGAACGGTAGGATGTTTTACGATAAGAGACAGTGAAAATTACTGCTTGTCTTCAAACACAGATTTTCTACACATTACCGATTGTTAAAGAATTATTTGGTAGGATAGAGAAGTATTTGCAGGAAATTCCTGGTATTGAATGGAGGGGTGATGATGAGATACAAAACAACTGAATATTTTTGTTGGATTTAAAAATATGAAGTATGGATACATGGGAATTTGAAACGTTTCGATGGACGCAAATGGTTATTATAATATCATTTTTCGTGGGTTATAATTTTCGGTATTTTGAAGGTCACCAACGTTTTCTTAAATAGAACTCCGTACCTCTTTCTCATTTATAATTAGGACCGACATCTAAACAAATTCAATCATACATATATCACGATGTAACCTTAGAATCACCTTCAACCCCCCAAAGATGGAGTAAATGAAATTGATGGTGTAGGGCTCATTTCCTTTAAATGCATTGTAACCTACCAAATTTTAATAATAAATTTGCAGGAACGTGACTTTTTCTACAGTTCTTTTTAAATTCACAAAAATAATAGCACTGTGGGGATTTTATAAATCTCGCGAGGATGATCTATAAAGATCCGCCATAAGATGATTGACTGATGAAAAGACGAACGTCGCACAGTGGGGTATTTGGACCGAAAAGGCGGACAAAACTATTTTACGTTTATTTATAGGCTCAACATAATAATATGATAGGCCGTACGATTCGTCTTAACATCAACTATAACATTACAAGATCAAAAACGTGTTTTAACATTTATAACATTGAATTCACTTTTATTTTTTGTAAAAAAAAATTTGTCCTACATTTTTTCCTCAGATCATCGAGAAACCACGGTAGTGATGTTATATTTGCATTGAAAAGCTGACAAAAAAATTATTTTTGCACATAAATTATATTCAAATGACATATATGGACATTCTGCATGAACGATTTGAGGGTTTGGTTATTTCTCGCGAAGGTGACGTGAATTTGCCACCAAGATCGTGTGATTTGAGCCCACTGAACTTTTTTTGTGGGGTTTTTTGAAGTCGCAGATCTGTGCCAATAAGCCACAATCAATCGATGCCCTCAAAACCAACATAAGCGAAGCCATGGCTCAAATTCAGCCGAACCGCAGCAGAGTCATTAAAAATTGGATCTCTCGGATTTGTACCACGGTGCAAAGCCGCGGCGGACATTAGAACGATGTTATACTTCATATAATGCCATACCTAGGCCTTTCAAACAAAAAAAAATTTCGTCAATACCTCACACACAGCTTATTTTATTCCATTTCAAAATCGACCCGCCTTTATTGTAAAACCCGTTATTTCAGCTGACTGCAGAAGGAAGTAAAAGCCTAAGTCAAACGCTTATTTGGAGCATCATATAAACATTTAAGAGCCTGCAATGTAAACAGTTCCGTAGAAAAGTCTGTAAGACGTCACACAGGGCAACGTAGCCGAATGCACAGGCGTAGGCGAAACGCCGCTAAACGCTTAGTACTAATGTAGCTATAAAATTCCAATCCGGAATCAAATTTTGTTGACTTATAATCGCTAATCTTTAACGAACGTAATGAGACCAAAAAGAGCATCGGGACTCACTCAGAACTATAACAAAATCGTTAATGAAACTTTATCATGGTAAAATAATTACTGAATTATTAGATATCTGCAAATATAAATAACTACATAAATAAGTTTGATCAAAAGCACAAACTATTTGGAATTGTATCACGTACTTGCTTAAAATGTATCCATAACACAAGAAATTACATAACTTCTTTAAAACATATAAAAATTCCTACTAAATACATAATGTACTGTAACATCGTGGTAAAGACGACATAGGCCATATAATCTTTTGAATTTCGATGAAGTTTAATGATTTATAAATGTACAAATGAGAAAACAAAATTGAGCACTTTGTTGTCCACATGTTGAACAACGTCGGACAGTAAAAAAATTTCAAATTACGTAAAATATTTGGAATCGACTTTTGTCCGCCTTTTTGGGCCAAATACCCCACTGTGCGTCGATAGAATGTGGACGACACGAGGACGAGAGAAAAGTTAGAGAGTAGAGGAATTAGAGAGCAGACGAGTTAGAGAGTAGACGAGTTAGAGAGCAGACAGGTTAGAGAGTAGATGAGTTAGAGAGTAGACGAACAAGAGAGTATATAGACGTACAGACAGATTTTACAGTATTGTTTATATTTTATATTATTTAGAGAATGCGTGTGTGTGTTTTAGAAGTATACGTTCCTTATATTCCACATTAAATTTAAGTTTCCACTTATATATATATAACTTTTAAGTATATTTCTAATAAATACCCTACAGTACAATATAAATGGAGTTGCGTTATTTTGATACGAAAAAGACGATAAAATATAAAAGTAATTTATATTATTTTTATACTTGTCAATCTTCTGCTTGAAATACATGATCTTTGATTAGTTAATAGCCCTCAGAAAAGTTATCCATTTTTAAACATTTTGCCGCTGAAAGCATACATTACTGTATATGTTTAGAACGTCGACGAAGACAAAGAGTACCCTTTGTTTAATGAAACAAACTTTAGATTACTATCAAAGCAATGATTTAACAAAAATACTACATTGAGAAGGAGAATATCATGTATTATTTTTATAGCATAAATCATTGTTCCCTTTCTAATCCTTGATGCTCAAACTAAAATACTATCTATTCAAATAGCTTTTCAACAGAAATAAATTAACACGAGTCTATGAAAAGCGCTCAAGCAAATCAACTTATAATCCGTTTTTTAAATGAAATATTTATTTTTAATGTCAGTCTTATGTAAAAAAAAATAGATCTTAAAGAATTGTTAAATATCTTTTTTTAACATTTTAATCCTTTATGAGATATTCGATCGTCTACTGTTAAACACACTATATCAATGAAATGATGTTGATGTAAACAGTGTCAAGGATTTTTACATGCTGGGAAAAGCAGCTAGCTAACTCTCATTTACAACGGAACGAATTTTCAAGGGCTCTTGCAGAAAAAAAATACGTGCAGTAGTAAACAACATAAAATATTAAAACTTTATTGCAGTCCATTTTTTTGGTAGCATTACGTTGAGTTAGGTATATTAGAAAGTAAAGTCTACAGCCGCAAATTGTATGCTAAAACGACCACGCAATCTGATAAAAAGTTTTATTACCAGACCTGCCAATGCAGTCAAAATGGTTCTAAAATTCGTCGAAAAAATTCTTCTTCACCCGGTTGCATACATCTCTACACATAATGGAATAATTATTATTAACAAATGTTAATATTAACAATCACAAAGATCTGTCCTAATCAACTAACAATGAAATCCTACGTCAACAAATTGATTTCGATAAGCTAATTTGAAAGGATAAGACGAACTAAAAATAAAGACAAAAACTCAAACACCCTGAAAGTTTCTAAATGCAAGTCTGAAAAGTCTGTAAATCGCTCGTGGTGCTCGGAAGGCGCTGAAGCAACTTTCGTGGTGGAAAGTCTCAACGAGACAACAAATCACACGCAACGATCCAAGTCTTTTTCTACGTTTATGAAGGTAAAATCTACAACAGCACCATTAGCACGGCGTCAAGAAGCTCCAGTAAATCGTGTCTATCGTGCACGTCCACGAAATTTCGATAAGGTCCTATCGCGCATAAATTTCGCCACGGAATATATCCGTATGACGAATGCACGAATACCGCTTTCTCGCGCGTCCCTTATCGATGCACGCAACTTCCCCTGTATACCATCAGATCCGAGTGAATACTTTAAGTGCTTATACCGCGTTCCCTTGTGATTCAGCATAAAAAAAGAAAAAGGCGAAGACTTTCATGACTCTCGTTATTGGCCATACACTTTTTCTCAACTCGTCCTATCCTTGAAATGGATTCGCGTCGAAGGTTCCGTTTCGAATAACCACTATCAAACGGAGATTATGCTTTTTCTAGTTTAATTGGCATTCGGCCATCAACTGTGATAAAATCTAATCTATTTACAGAGCATACCTATTACCGTACTCTGTTACGGTTCAGCGAAGAAGGGAAACGCGAATAAACGAAGCGGCCCGCTTGTAATTGCAAGTTCCAGGCAACGATACACCACATTATCTCTAATAACAGAACCGTCGTGTATCAGAGTTTGCGGAGCAGCACGCGATTGCAATCTTCAGTTACGGACGGAGTAAAATCAGATTCGAGTTCGAAGAGGCGTACCTCCGACATGGTAAAACCTCTCGACGCTGTCAGCATCGTTCAGCGCGTACGGGCTTGCATTCTCGGCGATTTGGACACCTCGATGGGAAGGAATCTGGACCGGAGAACCAGTAATTTTCAGGGTGGCAAGGATAATTGAACGATTAAGCACGGTGCGCCGGGCTTTCAGCCTGGATTTCTCTCTCCCTCTCTCTGTCTATCTATTTATCTCACTCTCTCTTTCTCTCTCTTGCTCTCGCACTCTCTCTCTCTCTTTCTCTCTCCCTTTGCTAGAGCTAACTCCGCGAATAGGTCGAAAGCGAGAAAGAGGCGAATGGACAAGGAGAAACTGAGTGGAGGAGCGTAAGAGGAGGTCGAAGGCGTGGGGGCAATTAAAAAGTTTGATTACCTTGCGACGAGTGATGTTGAACTCACGGTTGCAGCCCTTGCAACGGGTGACCAACCGATCGTTCGCCCAGGTTGCCGCACCCTCTTGCTGTTGGTGGAGCTGCTGTTGAGCGTTGTCAGCGGCCTCGCGCAATTCGGTGACTGCCAATTTGGCCGTGCTCAATTGTCCTCCAAGTTCCTCCAGAGTTCGTTCCTGCTCGGTGCAGATCTCCCTTAATGCGTAATGCTCTTCCTGCAGCGCCAGGTATTTCTAGAACAGCGAAGCGTGTCGTGATTACACGTTAGATATCTCCTTGAAACTTGAGAAGAGCTACGTGTGGCTCCTTAATATCGTGTCATCGAGGACTTTTGGTAGTCATGAGATCTCAAGATTACGGGATGCGGTTTATCTATGATCACTTAGGAAACTTGACTGCTCGTACTCTTCTGATTCGAAGGAGATTGGTAGAACCTTTTGAGTTACTAAATTTTAGAGTTATATTAATTGAAAGTTTGGATATGTGAGTAATCATTCCAGAACATGTGCCTTCAAAGAATAGTTTTGATATAATACGATACAAAAAAGACGTGAATCTTCTTGTATTAGGGCAAGGATGTACGAGATCTGCACCCCAAACCCGTTGTTCCAAGAGAGCCGTCTACTTCTCCCAACTACATATGGCACTGCCGGTCAAAAAAAGAAGTCACTTGGCTTGTGGTCCGGATAAAGGGAAAATTGTTCTTGCATCATCAATTCCCATCATATCAGCCCTTGAAACCTGAGCTGAGTGAATGAAAACCGAAAACGAAACACTTCCTTCGTCGTTAAACGTTTTTTCGGCCAATCTTGCGTTAGAACTGAAAATAGCGTCAGAACGAGGGAAATCTCTATCCGTCGGGCAAATCAGAGCAAACCACTTATGAAGTGGCTTCTCTGTTTTGGCGAAGGGTACGGTCCGATAACTGAAGAATGGCTAGGAAGCGACGAAATCTCTTCTTGTCAACCGCCTATTCTCGCCATTTCGCTTTTGAAGTCCTCAAACCCAGTCCTTTAACCCTTTCAATACGGCGAAAAATTCAGTACGAGTGGGCTCCATTGCTGGGATCAGTTATTTCTCCTCTAAGCGATTATTAGATAAAATAACGTTTATGCCTAAAACTGAACAACCTTAACAGTTCTCGCTTGCTTGATTAGATCAGGGACGATCGAGATGAGAAATTTATGGACTCAGAACGATTGAGACGGCCTTAGAATCAGTTTGGAGGCCCAACTTCTGCCCTAGATGTTTTTCAGTAACTGGGACATATGTTGTCCCAGACGTCAAAAATATCAAATATCAAATATCAAAATCCCAAATATCAAAAATTTTCCAGACTGGGACAGCACATGTCCCGTCCGATGCTAAAGGGCTAAAGCAAACGACAGAGTGTTTATTTTAGCAGAGTGGGTTTGGGAATTCCCGACACGAAATGGCGGGAATAGGCGTTTGAAAACGAGAAATTTCGCCGTTCCCTAGCCATCTTTCAATTGTCCGTCTGTACTCAAGATGTCACAGGGACGCGGCAGCAATGTATTCTTTGACGTGAGAAAAGCTGGAGCTTTTCTGCCGCGGAAATTGTTATTGTGCTGACAGATCCGCGTTTGGCAGGAGGGAGAGCAGTTATGAATCAGTGACTTTTCGGGTGTGTAGTTGGGTGAAAAACGGCTCTCGCATGCAAATGTTGTACACCTCTGCATTAAGGTACGCAGAAGACATGGTTTCAAGGCAACACAACTTAACGTAATATTCCCTGTGATAGAAAAATATATCGGAAAATGGAAACTGTATTTGCGTGAAAATAGCAATTTCTAAGAATATATGATGTCATCTAAAAATTCCTTTGCGAATTATTCAAAACAAATGAGTAAGATGTAACGTTGTCCCTTCAGATATTTTACTCAAAAACCAATTGATTTGGATCGATCCGGCATTAAAAACATGCACACTAGATGGAAAAAGGTTGATGATAACGAAGTTAATTGCATCATTCGTTAAAAGTAAAATCTTCTTACAAATTTATTCGTTTGAATTTAACGTAAAGAATTTAATATGAAAGGACAGCGCGATAATAACAAGACGATATACAGTAATATTTAGTGCAAAGCAATGTTTGCACTGGAAGAAGGTAAACAGAACGTATTCTATAAAATTAAAAATTGTGCAGCAGCAACGAATTTAAAAAAAACTAAAGCGTCTAAGGACCTTATATAAAATGCTCTCGATCAACGAATGATATATTTGAAATTAACGTAACAAATGGACATAATTACATATGTATTTAGCGAAACACGTACGATGTCGATACATAGCGTACCTCGGACACTCGCCTCAACTGATCAATCTCCTGATGTAATTGAGAGATCTTCTCCGCATTGGAGATCGATGTTTCCTGTAAGGAGGTTCTCCATTCGCGTTCGAGTCGCAATTCCCTCTCGACCCCATTCGCTCGCGCCTCCCTCTCGGCAGCTTCAGCGCCCAAAATCCTCACCCTCTCCTCTGCTCCTGATCTCACACCATCCATTTCCTTGCACCTGATTCAGTCAAATCGCTGGTACTTAAGCATTGAACAAACAATGTGTCAACCGTACTTGGAAAAATAATTTACTGCAATTAAATAAATGTTGCACTCCTAATACTTGTTCGATTCTTCGACGTTGATCTTTTTATATTGCAATATTATAAATAACATTTTATTCTACTGATTATTTAAAGCAGACTGTTTTATTTTCTCTATGAATGTTGAAATTCTACTGTGTTCGCATCTTTAGTGTATTTTTAAGTATGACTTCCGGTTCTACTATAATTTTATTTAAAATTGTATCTAAGGAACTGTTTTGCGATCATTCGGGGATGATGATGTAAATGCTTGGTATATTTGAGCATGAAGAGTTAAAAATCGATTAAACATTCGTCAATGTTTAAATGTTAATGAACTAACCGAAATATGCCGTGAACGATTTAAATGAAGAACGCTTGGCAGTGCGCAGTGTTGCTTTCCAAATAACGAGTTCTATAAACCTCTCTGACGAAAGAAAGTTACAAAAGCAAAGAGCTATAGCACAGTTGGAAGTTTCGTCTCAAACTTCGTTCATGATTATTCATGATTGAATAGCCTTATCCGACCGAATAAGCGGATGGAATGTTTTTTCGTTGACTTTATGCTCTAATCCCCCGTTTCTTGAATAAATTCTATAATACCTTGGATTCTCCGTAAGTTTGTTTTCTTTCGCATTGGTAATCCGATTAATAATAATCGTAGCCATGTATAACTTACCTTGTTTTTCACGACCAACAAAGATCTGATTCTACGGCGTTGAAGAATGAAAGGGAATTATATTACATAAAACATAGGTATATCCGTCTATTATGATATTACACGAGGAATATTTTGGTAACTACATGCTAAATGTATCTTACATCTACGATGGTGATCTGAGGGTAATCAAATACAAACTATTTTCAATTACGAATTTATTTTTGCTGCATTGGTACAAGCACACGTAGCGTCTCGGTGCATTATAACGACCATTGCTTGATGCTTATACATAAGTATATTCATAAAGAGGGAATGGCACGTTTATTATAATAAATATCGAAAACTTTCATCGAAACGCGTACAACGATGCTGCTTGGAAATGTATAAGCAACACGTTAATCAATTAAAAAAAAAAAGGAACACGTACCTCAAACGGAGAGGTACCAATTACGTTAAAGCAAACATGATTTGTGAAATGTGAAATGATGATACGGTGATTGAAATGATCGCGAGACAGTTCCTCAAATACACAGAACAAACGTGTCAATCTGCCGAACAATTTCAGGATAAGATATCCTCAAAGACACGTAATCGTCGATTTCGATAATTACAGTCAGTTTTTTCTTCCGACTTATTAATTAGTCCAAAGAGAATGCAACGTTATTAGTTAAGGCGGTGATACATTTAATAATCTGATCTCTCTATGTTTTTTTTCTGCTCGGTTATGTTACGTTAGCGATACTTATTTTAAGGTATAAACCTATCAATTATTGCAAAAAACATTGATGTTCCTGCGACATTAACATCTTATACACGGAGATAGTGTTATTAAGTTTACTGAAGGTTTGCCAATATCTCCGTAACAATTATCTTGGCCCTAATGTCAATTTTCTGCTAATCTATACTAACTCCGATCGCATTCGCGATATCTAAGTTAAAAAATAAATCACCTCTACCTAGAGCTGACGAGCGTGCATCGTTTAATTACCAGCACGATAAACATCATAGCTGGAATTCTGTGGAGCGACACTCTATAGAAAATTTGTTTGTTATCACAACAGCTATATTTGTACGTAAATCATGCCTGCTAGAAATATATCGATAAACGCGGATATCTGATGAATAAAGTCGCTTGGAAAATATTAATCTTAATATGCACGATGGTTGACGTCAAACGAGAGGAGTTTTTAATTTGTTACGAGTTAATTAACGTTTTCCCAGATGGTATAATAAAAGTGACGGAGGAAAATAAACTCTGATAAGGACGGCATGGGATTAAAAAGGAGTATTAAAAAGAAGTGAGGAAACATTCAGCGGCGCGATACGATAAATTCATTTGCACGTGAAAACACTCTGGCATAATTAGAGAACTTATAATAACGCGAGGAAATGTGAATTCGTGTGTTTCATTACCAAAGTGAAGTGTAAAAGATGATGAGAACTGTTGTTCGATTAATAAGTAAATTAGTAACCGCTTTTGATGTAATCTAAAATAACCTAACTCCATATTAGTCGTGCTTACGAATTAACTAACACTAATGAAAGACAAATTAAACATACTTCTCATCCATTTTCTGGATGGTCTCAGTCATCGATTGCGTCTTAGCCTCCAATTTAGTGATCAGTTTTGTCTTATGCTTAAGCGAGCCTTCGCACTCCTGAAATAAATCATGCTTTCAATATCATCAAAAGATATCATTCGCTTTCTTTCCCCACGAAAAAACTCTGAAATCTTACGATACTATAGACATAATTTTCACAATTATAATTGCACGTAAGCTCAGAACGTATCTTTAGTTATAAAATAGATTTTGGGGGCAAGTTTTAACGACGTCACAATGATAATATAATAAAATTACATTACACGTGCAAAATAAGCATCGAATTCATTTCTCGAATGTTATTTTGGTCTGGTTTTCCCAGAATTGAACGGGATTAACGTAAACTTCGTAGCGGGCAGTAATTCAGAAGCAGTGACAATAGAAACGTAAGGAAATTCTAATGTTTGCCTCTTCATTACTTTAGTTTTGGCATATATTATATTTATGCAACGTGACATATATTGTATGCATACATACTTCAACTTTAAATATTTCTCCCCTTCTAAGTAAAGAAAACGATTCATTAATTAATTTGAAATATATGATTCAATCTAGAACAGTGGTTCTTAACCTGGGGTGCAGCACTGAGAGCATTTGAGGAGTACCTGCGGAGCATTTCCAGAGGTGCGAGAGAAGTTTCAAAAATTTGATGAGAATGCATCTGATGACTTACGCGCGGCTCTTTCAAAAAGATGGCCTCGTTTTAATAGAATTATTATGAATAAATATCAAACTAGCCTTTAAAATTTAAATATTGCTTTTAATTACATATATAGATAAACACGGCATTCGTTTATGCATTTTTTAAGGGGTGAAAGAGCTTATTTTCAGATTCAAGGGGGTGCTGACCACTAAAAAGGTTAAGAACACTAACCTAGAACATTGATGACTGAATATATAATTAAAATGATACGTTGTGAACAATCTTATCGTAATAATTAAACCAAACGTATAATGAGAAACGAAGAAAAAGAAGTCATAGAACTATCCATTTTTGTAAATCACTTAAAAATATTTCTATAACTTTCAACAGCAATTAACAGCATAATGGAAAATCCTTTTGACTAGATGACAACAATTTTCCGTTAATCCCGTGTCGATGCAACGGAATCAAACACATTCGAGACACTCTATGCGAAAGAGTTAGCGGCATTCAATACAAAATGAAACGAATACCAACGATATTTTACCAAGGGCGCGTATTATATGGAAAATCTCTATTGACATTATTGTCTTAGACAGTTCTGTATACACAATAGTAATTTAAATAGAGCAATTATGTTTTAAACAAGCGCAATTTACTCAAAAGAATGTCTCGATGAAAGCATACTCCTATAGACAATTATGTAAGAAGTTTATCGGTTCACGAGCTATAATCGTACGTAATCAAACGTCGAAGTGACACGACGAAATTCTTAACTGCTTCTTCAAGAAGGACATTTCATCCTCATCGAACTCCATAAGAAATCTAGCCAACGATCTGATAAACTTTTTACCGAGTGTAGAAGAAAGTGACGTTTTGCGTGCGCTTTCGAGTTAATCACGATATCCGAACGAGCTATCAGACTTTATAAAAATCATACGCGATAAATCTGAAGTCGATTTATGCTTTAAGTTTCTCCTGCGCCATCGAACCTTCTACGGTGATCTCATGGTTCGACTTGCTTTCTTTTACTTTGTCATCGCACTGTTTCGATTCTTTATTATTAGAACCTTGCTGCTGATTATCAGAGGACTGCTGTTGATCAGTAGGGGTACCTTGTTGACTAATCAATGGTTTTTGTTGACCATTAGGTGACCGATTATTAAAAGACTTTGATTGACCATTAGAGGATTTTTGTTGATTGATTGTGAACTGTTGTTGATTATTAGATGGGCGACGTTGATTTTCAACAACTGGGGTATGCTCTGCCGATGGACAGCCTCTTGGCGATGTTGGGCTGGTTTTATTAAAAATCAACTTAGAAGTGCCACTCGGTGTGGTAGGACTGCGAATGTTGTCGCCGTCCTTCATTAGATGATTGTATTTCTCCAAGTTGTTCAGGATCTTGCCAATTTGATTGGTCTTCGCGTGAAGTCGGCTAACCATCTCACCTTTTTGCGTTAATTCATGCTCACATTCCTATAATGATAATACTTCCAGAAACAAAGAATTCGAAAGCCTAACGAAATTTCCTGCAAAGGAAGATTCTAAACGAAAAATTTTATGAATATGAAATGCTAATAATACTGCATCATAGAAGTAATTACTCCATGGAGTGCTAAAATCTGAAAAGCTGATTGAGTTAGAAAAAGAACTTAAAAGTACAGTGGTAATGATCTGCGGAGGTATATGATAGGGCAAATCAATATATCGAAATGGTAAGAAATAAAATAACAATCGCGACGTTGCATCCCTCGTAATGAACGTTAAAACGAATTTGATATGTTAAACAGTGCAAGATAAAAATCTCGCTTATTTTTTTTCTTTTTTACTTTATCATTAATCCCTGATATAATAAATATTCCAATAAGATAATGTAGTTTTACGAAGTATGTTACGTCACGTTTGATTAGTTATTAAAATGTGAACGAGACAAGTCACCTGCAGTTTTTTGTACATTTCCAGATTAATCAACTTAATCTCATCAAGCTGACGCCTCAAAGATATAATAGTGTCTTGCTTCTCGTGAATATCCTTTTCCAATAACTTCATTGCCACTTCCATTTCAGATTTCATACTAATCTGTATAAAGAAAATCAGAACGGCAGTGAGAATTTTGTTGAACTCAGCAAACTGTAATTTCTTATTTCCAACGAAATAAACTTCATAAAATATTTTTTCTTCATTGCTTTTTATATGGCACGTTTTAAAAACTTGAATTAACCTGTAGTTCTAATTCTTTCTCTGCTTCTTGTCGCATCTTCTTCTCCGAGTCTACTCTACTTCGCAGTTCCTCAATTTCCGCAGTAGTTTCAGTAATTTTAATAGGTAGCTTGCCATTCTGAAACGACACAAACCCATCCGAGTTTTGATACATTCTCAAAAAATCAAAAATTCCAGAGAAACTTTGATTTCACTCATGATACCTCATTCGCGTCTTTAATCTCTATTCCTAATTCTTTCTTTAGTTGTCTATTTTCTTCGTGCAGGGACAATATGTTGTTCTTAGCAATAGAAAGATCTTCCTTCATAAGCGCATTAGTTGTCGTCAAAGATTCCACTTTGGCTTGAAGATTCGTTACAGTCGCACTGAAATTGATGAGAGATAGAGATATCCAACGATCAACGCGATACACTTCGGCCGAACTGATCATATAGTTACTTTAAATGTCGATTGAGTTCTTCGATATAGTTCTTCTGATCGAGAACAGTTGTCATGTTGTCGTTTTCGAGCTCGTCGTCTGGAGATTCACCAGGTATGTGATTGCTGTTACGTAGATACAGCGAAAAGTCAATTACGCCCTGCTGGCAATCAAGGTCTTCCTCCTGCCATAACAGTTACGATCGATCTCATTTTAATCTCGTTATATATAGACAGCGTGGAGTTCATGTTAAAGAGTTCGTCATTGTTTTTGCACCAACGAATTTAAATTACAGCACGACTGACCTTCACGCAAAAGTTGCAGTCGATCACGTTAAGTCCCACCAACAAACCCATTATAACGATTGCTTCCTCGCTCATCATCAAAGCGTCAGGTTCAAAATATTCTGATAATATGTCATCCTTGTGGTCAATCAGAACTTTCAGGTAATCGGCAAGCTTTTTTTGCATCAATGCCATGCGCAACCAAGCTCGTGCTCTACCCATTGCCGTCCTGAAATTATTATCGTGATCAATGGATCACACGTCGATATAATTCGTCGATTTCAATTAGAAGACTACAATACTATAACCACTGTGAAGTGTAGCTCTTGTATGTACATACAATACATACTTATATTCAAATAGTGTTGAATATTAAATGCACAATTAGTGTAGTGTTTTTATGACGTTTTATAATGTTTTTGCAGTTACGGATTATGTATTGGGTATTTATTTGGAATTTTGTAAAGTGTTTTGCAGGATCTTTGATTGATAGAGTGAAATGTGTAAGTAAAAATTTAACATTGAATTGCAATCCATCACAGCGTTCACCGCACGTAGTAATAGTTATAATAAAATAATAACTTGAATGTGTATAAGAAAAATATAGCTTTACAGAATACAATTATTAAAGATGAAAATAAAATTTATCCTAATATTTTGATATCGAATATATAAGCTAATTCTTGAGTATTATCGTTTAAAAGTTAAAAAGTTTAATTTCATTGAATTCATGAGGGCAAATTACCTATGAACACTACAATATTGAACGTGTTAATTTGTGGAATTAGTTTCGTGAATGAATGCTGAAGACACGAACAATAAAGACAGTACATATCCACATTTATTCTTTAACCCTTTGCACTCCTATATCGAGCTACACTCGACACAGCAATCCGTGGCTTTTAAGGGGATCATCCCAAGTGAGAGCTATTTTTTTCCGCTTCTTTTAGACATTTTTTTTTTGGTGTGAATCATTAAAATGTACAATCTTGGAATTTTTACTACACGTTTATTAATACTTTTGTAGTCTATTGGAATTTTTCTAATTATGGCGATAGCCTTATGTTTACAAACTAAAATGCCGTTTGATTTTTTTTATTTCAGATGAACGAAATTCCTAGAATCATGGCAGCCGTCAAAAATACATGAGTGTCAGTCAACTAAAATCGCTATTTTTGCTTGCAAACGTTGCAATAAACTACAAAGGTATCAACAAACGTGTGGTAAAAATTTCAAGACTGTACATTTTAATGGTCGGTAAAAAAAAATTCCCAAAGCAAGCGAAAAAAAATAGCTGTCAAATGGGAGGACCTCCGTAACGTGTCATCTCTTATTTAGCAACTTTTCGAAATTAACAATAATTTTGCATCTTAACATATGTATCCTGTGGCATCTATAATACTTCCTACTGTTAAGTAAAAATTAATAATCAACAGTAGACAATTTTACAAGACTACATTTACTTAGCTGAAGAAATATCAATAAAATGATTCGAAGCGCAAAGGGTTAACATAAGACGTTATTTCAGATCCGCAGCTATTTTTGTGTTTCAAAATATCTACCCTCAAACTCTATGTAAACTTGCTATGAATGACTTTTATAAAAAGTAACGAATCCGCGTTCATCAAATAATGCTTCGCCAATGAATAATATTGCAGTTTAAAAAAATTTAATTGGCGTTAGATGTCTCGAACAGATGAGTACTATAGAACTATGGTACCTAACCATTTGATTTGTATAAACTCGAGGGAAGTTCTATATCTTCTAGACATCTTCTCGCTTTTTGATTTTGACGCAATTAATGAAAAATTTTCATATATACACAGGGTAGATTGTTTGCACATATTCATTAAGGGAGGAACTTCATGCGAAAAGAACTTATTGAGCAATTTTTGTACTCAAGGTGATAGGATTTTTTTCTCAGAAATACGATAAAAAAAAGTTAAAATGTAATCAAATATGTTCTTATACATTATTTCCAAAACAGTGAATGAACGTATTGGGTAAGCGGCTGTTGTAGTCGGGCGCTCGTCGTATATTGTTGTCATTGCGCGATGTAAAAACAAAAAAAAGAGGACAAAATTTGGAGGAAAACGAAAGCCGACCAATGTATTAATAAAAAAATTAGCAAAATACCGTAATCTTGCTATTAAGCGTAACAGTGATTCTGGTATTAAGATGAGAAGGGCGATAATGGTAACTTTTTATCATCTATCTTCGACAAATGAAAAACTGTAACACGTTAACCATCAGCCTCTGCTACATAAAGATGTACAGCGTGTAAAAAAATTAATGGCCATGGCTTTCAGGGGTTGTTCTACACCTTTGGATCGATGGAGATTTATGAAAAAAATCGGCAGCAGAATTCGTGAAAGGGTACACAATTTTTTCTATAGGCTCATCGCAGTAGTCGTATTACATATGGAAAATGTTAGATAAAATTTAATTGGTGGTAAAAGTAACTTTCTTTTTAATCCTGGGGAGAAGAACATAAACATTTGCACTTTTCTTATACTGGTTCGATGACTCAGTCCTTCATTTTCTAATCTCATGTGTTCATTTTCGAAGGTTCGGAGACCTGTAAACATGACTTATATAGTGAAATTTCAATCGTGGAGACCTAATTAAAAGTTAATTTGCGAGAGGACACTTCATTTCTAACCCATATCATATGGTACCTCTCACAATCAAACATTTTACCTACGTAATAAGACAAAGGCGATGAGCCATTAAAAAAATTTGCTATCCCTCCGCGAATTTTTCGGCGTTACTCACAAATCTTCATCATTCCAAAGGTATAGAACAACCCCTGCAAGCCATGACCATGAATTTTTTACACTCTGTACAGAAAATATTCGCCAAATTTTTAAGGTTTATCACAGAATGAAGTTTCTCCCTTAAAGACAAGCAATAATGATCTCTTAATCCTTTGCACTCGAAGATTACCTTCATTTTTCTTCCGGCTTACTTCTTATTGTTAGTGGTAGATATAATTTACAGTCAAATTTTCCATAATTCTTTAAATACATAATTATTATTCCTGAATGTATACGCTCTGTTTATTACTTCGTTAGTCTCTGTTCTACTTTTTTTTATACCAAATCTGTCTGTTGTTAATTCTGTGAGTTGCTCGATGAAACTTTTATGTCAACTGTGCTGGGATTCCAAGTGCAAAGGAAGTAGAGAGTTCCATTAAGTAAATGTAATATGCTAATTTCAAACGCATCTTCGTTTCACCACAGAGAATTTCATACCACTCACGAGAGCATTTAAAACTTCTCAATTTATCAGAGGATGAAGTATAATTTCAAAATTCCTCGTTCAATGATTTTTTCGTAATATTAAAAATGTTTTAAATACTAAAGAAAAAAAAATATAGATTTCTGTCCACATTTAATTTCTAATACTAAATAAACATACCAAAAAAATACGATCCTACACGTATAACTGTTTTAGAACATCTTGTAATTATGGTAACGGTATATGGAATAACAAACGCCGAATTACTTTATGTGTGGTTTTTTGCTAGTAATGCTGTGTTGTGATTGCAATGCATGTAAAAAATTAACAGATAACTGAACCTTTAAAGAACGTTAAGGTTTTAGCTGTTGCATCATTGCGTTCCTTGTACACGTTAAGACTTTAACTTTATCAGCACACTTAAAATAACATCAAGGAAGCTCCGAAATAGTAAAGATCACATTTTAGACTATTAAATAAGCATACGATTGTTATCTTTCAAAACGTAGAAAGAAAAACAATGAGTAGAACAAAGGAATTTAAAAAAAATTGAACACCAAATCTACCGAAATGGTCAAAACATCTTCTTCATTACTGTTTCGAAAGTTTTTCGAGATTTCTAACACTGCTTCTTCTTGCGCTCTGAACATTTACGTTGAAAAATGTATACGGATAAATCGTTCCATTCATTATTAGTTTACTTTTCTTTATATCCAACTGATTTATTTAGTCCGTTTAAATATGTTAAATTAGTCGTCGGTAGTTATAGTGTAAAATATTAATTAAACCTAAATCTGTAATTTCGAGATTAATTCTGACCAATTAATCCTTCATTACCGTGTCGTAATTGCCACAAGTGAAATTATCTATCTATAATCAAGGATAATAACTTATTATACCTAACAGTGGGCAGATCACGAATACTGGACGTTATGTCCTGTGCTTCGGGACAATATTTCTCTACGAGCTGTAGAATATCCCATAACTCCTTCTTGGGTCCAAGAAGACCCTGAAATCCGTTGAAAGGCTGTTAAGCGCCATACTTAAATTATTTCTTTGTTATTTCGAAGGTGCCTTTACCTTCTTCGGTCGAAGACCATGTCTGAGCACGTGTTCAAGAACGATGAAGAAATGTTGTAACGGCATGTGATCTGAATCGAGCATTCGACCATACTTCAGAGATGTTTCGATCAGCTCCTTCACGATTAGCTTTGATATATTAACGAGATTACTCCTCTCGATGATCACTGGGTCCCGTGCTGCAAAAACAACAGGTTCTTGTTCCAATTCGAAAAATCCAAAGAACGAATGTCCTTCTCGTTTATATTTTCGGATCCAGATTTTTAATTTTAGATCGATAAATATTCTTAACGACGAGATACATTCCTTCGACAATGAATGACTATCATTGAACAAATCGATCTTCTCGATAAGATGGAGCTGATTGACTGAGCATCAGTGTCGACAAAGCGCATTCCACTATATGTAAGATTTGCGAGAAAGCTGCGTCAATGAGTAAAGACGATGTTAGAAGTTCAAATATAAATTGTGCATTCGATGAATTCGCAAATTTTGAGCGTGCGAATATTCTGCATTGTGTAGAAGATATTGTACGTTTATAATCTTTGTTGTATCGAGATTTTTGCATTGGAATCACTGTATTCGTAGAGTGTGAACGGGAACAACTATCTATTAGAAGATGACTTTATAATCTCGAATTGTAGGTTTTGCAGAATATTTTATGAAATACTTTTAATCCTATATATTATATGTATAGATCTTAATTACAATGTAATAATTTACTCAGCAATTACGATTTAGAAACGAAATATGTTCACCTTTAGTATCTTTGACCTAATTAAATAATGTATATCTTTCAAAACCTAATCTTACACTAATGGTTGTTTTTAATCGGCACAATGACATTACACTATTTATTAATTTTTGAAAAATTGTAAAGAAAATCGAAAAAAGACGCACTTTCGTTCATTAAATACTTTTCAATACAACTCGTGTCACTGCATCATTAAAATTCCAAATACAATTGTACAAAAAAATCTGTAGAATTTCATTATTCAAATACAAGAATATTTTCACGCTCAAAAGTGTTCCAAATTTTCGAACGCTGCAGAAAAAATCGTATGAAACAGGAATAAAACGTAACAAAAGAAAAACATACAAATCGACGTTAAATGTTCTTCAAGCCGAGCGAGTCACAGTTACAAAATGTCAGTTGCAAAGAAAATAACACGGAATCACGAGAGATCAGTAATTATGTCAGATCGATGAAGACGAGGAATAAAATTAAGACGAAGTACGAGAACAATTAAACCGAGAAAAGGATGCAAAGTCTGAGAACCGAGATTCAAGTAACATCGGCGATAAGTTGGAAAGTGAAGCTGACAAGGAGAACTTACACTCGTGAACATTGAGATTTTGATAAGTTACATATCAAGCGAAAGTACATTGAAAAATATTTGAGTCGTGTCCAGGCATTCTTATGAATGGGCCCTCAATTTTAAGAAATTTCATTTTGGAAAGTATAAATTTTCTATTGTACGTGATATATTTTTAAAGATAAAATATTTATCGAAGAAGTGCAGTAGCTCAGCGGAAATGCGATTAGCTTACACTTTTACACTTCGCCGAACTTTACGATCGAATACCGGCTGAGAAAAATCTAATAGCATTAATATAAATTAGATTAATGGGAAATTTTTATGAAATGTACAAGTTTCCATAATGGATTAAAATTAATATCTATCTATTTATACAAATTACCGACTTCAAAACTGTTACAATGAAATAAATCGTAAAAACAGACATAACGTATGAACTTCTGGCATCAGGAACATTTCATAAATGGTGCTATCGCATCAGAACATTTGAATCTAGAAATTTCAGACGGAAAACATGCTTCGATTTTGTCCATAAAAATTGTTCTGGTTGAAAGTAATTTGTAACCCCTTGCCGTGCCATTTCTTTTGTGATTAAATGTGCAATGACTATGAATTAATTACTAAAATAACAATCCAACCCCTAATTTCGGATATAGTAAATGACTTAACGTAATATTGAATAGCGGAGAATTTATTTTATTTTATCAGGACCCTCTGATATTTGTAATCAAATACTTTTTGGAGCACTTCAAAATTTACTGTTCCATTTATCGCGTCACGAGTAGCACTCGTTATTGTACGGCAAGGGGTTAAGCAAATCAAGCACATTCTAACAAGTCTTCAAAAACAAGTGCAAGTAATAATATGATCGCTCCTTACATTTGCTTGTATCCAAGCAATGTAATTTCATAGTAACAATTTTTTTTAAATAAATAATATTTGTGTAAATTAAAAATTACAAAAAAGAAATTAAAAAAATATTTATAAGGGGGAACGGAAAGTACTGTCGTTTCTGTACATTAAATTCAAACGAATAAATATGAATAAGTTTTTACTTTTAAGGAATACAAATCTCGTTATCACCACATAATGTGCAAATTTTCATTGCCGAATCGATAAAAATCAATTGGCTTTTGAGTAAAATATCTAGAGAAACGACGTTATTTTCCGGTTCCCCGTATATTTATTATTTAGGATTCGATCTTAAAGTTTGGCGAAGTACAAAAGTATATGCCAATCACACTTCCGCCAACCCACTGCACTTTTTCGATAGATGCCTCATCTTTAAGAGCATTTCAAATACAATAGAGTAATTGCATTTGCCCAAATACATTTTTTAAAATTGAGTGCCCATTCACAAAGACGTCCAGACACAACACAAATATTTTTCGTTGTAATTTCGCCTAATATGCAGCTCATAAAAATCTCGATGTCCACGAGAGTAAGTTCTCCTTGTGAGTAGTGCAAGGAGCATCGAGTACAGACACAAGCTCGAGACGTGCTGCAATGGCGGTGGGCTTGGTGGCAATATATCGCGAAGCTCTCGCCGATCGGGAAGCTGTTGCTGACGATGATGATCATGATGATGATTTATACCACTGAGTGCCAGCGGCGGCGATGGCGAACGTTGCATCGAATCCTGCAACGAGAACTCGACATCCTGAAGCTCTTTCAGGCAAAGCCATTCACCATCCACTGATACCCGAAAGTTGCACAAATATATTGTGTCCTGGGCACCAGCCATATCTTCTTCGAGCATGACCCCGCCGTAATGCACACCACCGTGTTCACCCGGCGGCCTCAGTTTCAAACCGTTCTGTGATTCTTGCCGCATAGAAAGCCGTTCCTGATTCTCAGTTACTTTTGCCAACCCTCGAAACGAGGGTTTCCACTTCTTCGATTGATACCGTATATACTTCAGTTTGAAATCTTTTCACCTCCTCTGCTGTCATTCAATTTAATGTCACTCAAAATGTTAAATAATGCGTCACAATATTGAATAACAAGATATTGGGTAGCTGTTTTAGAAAATAACGGAGGTAGTGGATTATCTTGTAAGTTTAACAACTGGCAATTCTTAATATTGTACTGAAAATATTATATGACATTTTAAATCAGCTGACAGACGTAATACGTTATAAATGGATGACTCAGCGACGGTATATCAGTAAAACGTTACTGTCAGCTTTTAAAGTTAACTTCAAGTCTTCTTTCCGTTTACACTTGGATAATTCCTTTCTTGATTACTTGTCTTCTTAATAGTTTAATTGATTTTAAGGTAATCGTTTGATCGTTGCGTGGTAGGTTGAAGATCGTCGAAACTTAGGTATAGGCACTGCGGTGAAAGCGATAAAAGAAATCTCGGCTTAAGCGAAAAAAGCAATCGCTTGCACGAAAGACGTACTACATTGTAGTTCAATGTAACGTCGAGCAAATTTTCAAATGTTTAACATTGTAGAAACGTTGACACTTTCGAACGAAACTTGACAATCGCGTGTCGTACAGTCAGGAAAAATTTCACGTCGAAAATGGCGAGTTCACCGGCGGAAAGTGATATTGATTTTCCCGCTGACTTTGCCTCCACCTATGATAATCAATATGGACGTAAAGGCAACACACGGTACGTGCTGCCACCTTTTGTTCGTGCAGATGTATCGGTAAAATAGGATGCGAATGGGAATGTGACAACTAGAAAGAAATTGTTTATAGAATTAAGGAAAAAGTTCTAACGTACGTGTTATTGGTGATACAAATTTATAGAAAATGTCCACAAAACAATTTACTTTATTGCAATAATACATTTACAAGTATATAATAAACTAAATCCTTAATATTATAAGTAAAATTACAGAAAGGACGTAAAACATTTTGAGCTTAATTCTTAAAACTAAATCTACCCAAGTTGAAAGCAGTGCTGACAAATATTGAAACTGAACAACCCAATGGACTATGTATTTTATTGAAACACCTTAAATCACTCCACTTACAGAGACATTTACAATTTTCTTAAATTTTTCACTACCGATGGAATAAACTATTAATTCTAAACGATTTACTCCTCGCAGAAACAATCACTCAATCTACAGTACCACAATTGTCTAAATCGTCGTCTAGCACTGCGTAAATTGTCGAAACCACAAGCAGGAATACTTCCACGAGGCAGGTAAACCACCTGCCGACTGTCGTCATAAAGCAACGTAATATTGCCATTGATGATCACGTGACAGCGTGATAATCACAACTAAGTCTTTGTCGATAAGGAAACCAGTATTGCACGTGTATGCGCGCACGTACTACAAGACGTTAACGTAAATACAGTCACGCGCGCAACAAAATATCAGAGCGCCGCTTTAAAATGCGCGCCGAAAACGTAACTGTAGCATGCACCTATCGCACTATGTACTTACGCCTCGGCGACCACCAGGCGTCCAGCTTTCTGGGCCTCGAGACAACCAAATCCGGCCATTTATCCTCCCGTATCGAGTAACTCGATGGCGAACGCGAGACACTTTTCTCCGTTTCTTCGGACACTAGACTACCTGTCAACGATTTCTCGGACGGAGATATTGGCAAACCTTCGCTACTCTCCGCGGCCATGTTTACGTTTTCACTGAGTCCGCGCTCGCGCGCTCACTTGCCGACTGTCGTATGTACACATGCGTGAGTAGGAGACACCAACACACACAAAACTCTTATGGTATACGTTGCCAACAAAATGATGTCACGCGGCTTCTGGTACGGAGTAAGGGGAGACTCTCGCACCACAATTCTCATCAAACCTGAGCTCAGCGAATGACAATCGAAAACTAAACACTTATTCGTTATTAAACGCTTTTTCGGCCAATCACGTGATGGTATCGAAAATGCGTGAGGGCGAGAGATGTCTCTATCCGTTGGGCGAATCACTTATTACGTGACTTCTTTTAGTGGGCCAATAATACTAGGCGGCGAATCTGGTTGAGCAACGGTTTCGCCTGTTAGTAGAGTCTCGCAGCGGGCTCGATAAC
Source organism: Cerceris rybyensis (assembly GCA_910591515.1). NCBI lineage: Eukaryota > Metazoa > Arthropoda > Insecta > Hymenoptera > Crabronidae > Cerceris > Cerceris rybyensis. The sequence goes on from OU342790.1 coordinate 24,644,618, forward strand.
CGCCCAGATCGAGAATCGAGGCTTGACTTTCGAGCCCTCGAAGACCACGGGACGCGTTCAGACGATTCTACGTGTCTCTTCGCTAAGCGTACGCGTTAAGAGTGCCGGCACGTACGTAACTGAGATAACAGTATATCTCCTGCGACAAGTTCTATATTTTGTTTGCGACAGAAATTATCACGTATGCTTTTCGGATATCACTACAGCACATTCGATGGAGATGATAGTACTTTTCGGGTATTTGGATGTGATTAACTGCGCTGTATATTTTTAGTTATTCGAATGGCTCTTTATGTATAATGGGCTTAGCGGAATGTTTTTAATGCACAGCTGTGGCAATACTTAACATTCATCTGAGGCTGCTAAAGTAATGAATGCAATTTAGAAAGATGACTGATACTGAAATATTCATTCGTATTGTTATAAACTTAAGTTAAAAATTCATTGCGGATGATATATTTCTTGGATATTCGATAGAGACTATATTATTTTTGAAATATCCCAGGAATATAGTCGGTGCAAAATTTTTTCAAAAACATGTGATTTGAAAAGAACCATTGTGGGTAATAAAATATCAAGGTCGTTGTAACATATTTTTGCTATATTAGTTAACGTTCATTTCAAATTTATCAAGTAGTAAATATAGTTTTGGCGGATATTATGTGTTGAAAAATTGATCTATTTTATTAAGATTTTGAGTGAAAAAGTTACTTTGTTCATTTGTTTTGTATTTGATAGAAATAACGTTATTTTCGGTGTACTTGGGCAACGTAAACAACGCCCTACTTTTCTACAGATCTGCAGGTCGGAAGAAACTTTACGTGTTATGGAATACCGAGATATTTGTAACGCACTTTTGTAAGCTGACTTGCAAGTACTTTCAGGTTGCTGAAGTATAGTAATGAATAAAGTTTACAGGGATATTGTATACTGTAAAATTGATTTGCACTGGTATAAGGCTAATTGAAAAAGTTATCGTGTACTTTCCAGACATCGAATGTCGCTATTTATGAGGCATTCGTGTAACATACGCGCGTCTATATTTTTTTAAGAAGTTTCTTAAGTAAAGAGGGGCTGCATTTAAAGTTTAGCGGGATTTTCTTAATGCTCTTCTGTTAACCGCACAACCTTTTAAATCGCATTACACGCTGTATAAGCACGTGCTACGAGTTAAGGCCTGTAAAATTCATGTAGACTGCGATTAAAATGTTAACACATCATAAACATTGTAATCCTGTACAGAAAGTTAAATGTCACTAAATTCTAAAAATAATCATGCGATTATAATATTTCTCTGATTTATTCCGAAAGTTTCAAATTATCTGAATTTTATATACAGTAAAACCTGTTTTTGTGCGGTCCTTTTTTTGATGCGATTTTCTTTTTGTGCGATTTGTTTTGTGCGATTTATTTTATGCGGTGTATGAATTCCATTGGTGTTGGTATTATGCACTGTTGCAAAGTTTTCTATCAGTGTGCACATGTACACTACAAAACGCTGTTCGACTCCAGACGCTATGTTCATTTGTTGTCAGCAGAATACGCATCACAAGAAGTTGCGCGTTTTGGACTACGACGAGCAGCAGTAAATTATGTATATTTTGAAAATTTCTTCATGTGTAAAATGAGGAATTAATTTTTTTTTAAACGTTTCCATGTATAATTTAATTATTACTTTTGTTTGAATGCACTTTCTCAGTGTTTCATAAATCTTTGACATACTTTTCAAGCGCGACTTTTTTTATGCGGTTCCTATTCACCGCATAAAAAAATTTTTTTCTAATATATTGTAAAAAATTATTTGTTATGTCTTTATGAGATTTCTGAATATTTCTTTTTTTGTGTGGTTTCTTTTATGCGGTCCCTATCTACCGCACAAAAACAGGTTTTACTGTAATTTCAATACTTACGAGCAATTCTTTTAATTCACAGCTAATGACGTGTATATGAAAATTACAAAAAGCGAAGTTAAAATTTAGTATATACTATTATACATATCCAGCTTACCCTATAGGTTTGTATGTGAAACTAAAACACCATAAAAATGTATTCTTACAGCGAAATCTATTTGCGATAACAGAAGAAAATTGAAAAGGAACAAGATATTGTTATCCCAATTGTGAAATCCCATTGTATACAATTTCTTCTTTATGATACCTTTGTATTCTTTCACAGAAAATACAATTACTTATGTGAAAATCACCTTTCCTTTCATATACATATGAGTTGTGTAATCTGTTTCTAATCAATATATTATCTATAATAAAAAGAATGGATTTACTAAGAAGGCAATGGTTAGAAGATGAGAAAATCCACAAATTGATATTAACATAGATAACAATTATTATTGAATTTATAACAATTATATTTGTTAACTAGATATTATTTCTCACAAGTATTACATGAGCAGTTTATCTTGAAAATGGCATGTCACTTTCTTTTGGAATCGAGATATTTAATGGTTTGCGTTAACGTATTTAGAAGATTGACCCTAATTTTTACGAAGATTTACTTGTACTTGTAATTTTAAATACTTATGTTTTTCTTTATAAATAATTTCGTATCATTGAGAAATCAACACTTTTCATTATGGGAAAATGACTTATCTCTCTGCCAAACTAAGCGGCTCACATGTGAGACCTGTTTTTCTCTTATTCCACATTTCTTCTACCCAATTTTACTCGCTTTTTGTTTCTCAACGACTAAGGCAATATTAAACCCTTATTTACCGAATTGATGTCATTTCTCAAGCTTCAAAAAGTGCAGCAACATTCAAAAAGTGATTTCGAAGAATATAATCACAAATAAACCTTGTGTTATCGCCAGTTACTAGAGCTAGGTACTAGGATTTGTAGAAAGTCAATGTTGTATCCTGTATGTTATATCATTTTTACTTACTGTTTAATAAACAAACGATGGTACATATAAATACCATCAACTATGATTTACCGTTCGCACAGGAAATTGTTCTCATTCTTTCAGACTCGAAAACTTCATTCCCGTAGCAGTTAAGTCCTCTATGTTACACGGTGTTATGTTCTGATGGATTCTTGTGTCAAAAACTAAAGTACACGAAAAATGATACGGTTATAATTTTTCAACTGTCTGACTCGAATTTTGTCAAATCTTATGTCAGACGATTTGTTTTTCGATTGTCTATACCATGGTGAAGCATTAAATTGCGAAAATAGGAATTTACCAGTAGTTTTTGCTATACCCTACACTTCAAAATAAATTAGATAGTGTGAAAATAATTACGTGATTTCGGGCCCCATTAATTCTTTGAGTTTAACACTTTTCGGAAAATGGTAACCTACTTTTTTCACTTTCTGCGCAACAATTGTCATTATGACAATTAACAATTTTTTAGTACTTAATTAACTGTTGACTTAATACTATTTCTACCACGATTTTGTGTATACCTATTTCGACCAAAAGGTGTCTTTTGACACATTTTCCTATGAAAGCAAATAATTGCCAAAACTGTTGAAATTTCAAATTATCAGTTAAATATAGATAATTTGAGGAACATATTTATTGATACATTGATGTGTATTTATTCGGAATTGTTTAATCAGCTTGCAAATTGTAACATCGGTGTACAGTTAGTTGTAAAGTCACTGCAACGGTGTACGCTAAAATGTGACATGGCGCGAAATAAGCGAATGTCAAAATTATGCTGCAACTCCTGTATTTTCCATTACAACTGAAATCGGGATTCTCTAATCTGGTTATAATTGATATGATGATGTAAAATGCTATTGATATTTACATATAAAATGGTTTAAAATTAGGCACTGTCATGAAATCCTTAAAGTGTCAAAAGATACCTCATGGTAGAAATAGGTATACCATATGCACATTTTTAGATCTAGGATGTACTGGTAGAAACTGATATCGTTGAATTAATTTAACAACTATTGTATGAAAAGTCAAAAAATTAATTACGGAGAAATGATTCAACTTAGAGAATAATTTTAAGTTAAAATTTGAAAGGTGTCTTTTGACACCTCTTGGTAGAAATAGTGTTAATATTCATGTTCTTTGGACTTAAAATTTGACAAAGGTTTTTTATCATAACCTAAATATTCTTTTGTACCTATGTAATAGGTAACTGTAGAGTTCCCCAGCTGAGAATTTTACAAAATTAATTTACTTTTCTCACAAAAAATGTTAAAAATACTTTGAACGGTCATAAGTTGTAATTAGAAATCTCGTAGTGGCGAACTTGCATCGCCTATTGTTTAACTCCATCATTTTCAACTTCGACGGCTGTAATTATTCCGCTAGAGATCAATAATACTGGTATTTGCATTCACCAAAGCTGGTTATGCTGATAATGTAATATCATTCTCGATAGATTAATCTAACATTAACAATTTCATTATAATAAATACTGATAATAATGATAATTACGCGTAGGTGACGTACAAATATCGTAGTAATGCAATAATTATTGTTAAATGCATATTGCAATTTTCGTATTTGTTTATTAGTCTACTTAATTTTTTCCATTGTCAACAATATATAATACATTTAAAGAGTTGAATTAATAATGCATTGGAATTCTTTGTGTCTTGAAACAAGTTTATCTGGAATTGTTAATCGAAAGCAAGTTCTGATAAACTTTCATGTGGTCTTCATAAATGTTAACTTTATTACTTATTATCCAGATAACTATGGAATTGGGTTTTAAAAATCCCTCACGATATGTAACACTAAAATTGAGCAGTAACACCAATATACCGTGCGGCTCCACAGCCGTGTCACCTAGGAGGTAAGCCTGTTTTGGCAGAGCCTGATTCGCCAGGCGTCAAGCGTCATGCCTCTTGTCACATGTACACGAAGGCACTTGACGTTCTACCTCGCGATTCGTTAAAAGAGCTACACAAACAAATCGAACTAAAAGACGAAAAGAGAGAACGCTGCAGATCGAAGCAAGGGAGACAACGCGATTTGGGTGGCGACAGTGAGGACATCGGCGTAGGCACCAGATTTCTAACATCTCTATAGTGAAAACAGAATAAACTCCGGCAGAATTACCCCCACCACATGGGGAGATTCTCCTTGATGAAACGAAGCGCGCGATGAGACAACAATGTAATACAATGTCTCGCTCCTCCAGACAAACTAATAAGAATATTTGAATGCTACGACTTTGTCGGGTGCTTCCTTTAAGAGGCTGAGCGAGTGGACTCCAAGAAACAAAATGGTACGAATAGGCGGTTGAAAACGAGAAGCTCCGCCGCCCAGGTGACACGGCTGTGGAGCCGCACGGTACGTCGAACGCACGGCAAATGCTTTTATTATAAATTCTATGAAAAAAGGAAAACGAAACGTGGAATTATTACATTTTTGTTTGATAAAAATTGTAAATTTCAGTGTCAAAAATGTAGCCGCCGTGAAAATTTGGATTGACATGTATACACGTCGAACGCAGTTAACTTGTTAAAGTCACATAATGTGATTTTTTACATGCAAGCAATTATGCAAAGTAAATAAGAGAAACAAAAAGTATATTATTTAAAAAAATGTACTGTTATGTGTAGCGACATGTAACTGAAAAAAATAAATTTTACTAATTTTATTTAATATCTAAAATAAAGGTTAGAAGAAAAAAGAAGCAATAATAATAATTCAATAAATAATAATAGGGCGTGACCCATTTTGTATTAGGTGTCGATATAACTTTAAAATTAATTAAAAATATTGATTTGATGAGGCTCCGTGGTCGTCGGGAAGACATTAAAATTCTACGCTAAAAATTCAATAAATGGAATTGCTTGGAAGAATTTAATGTCAGTTCGGCTTAAAGCGCACTTGCCAGCTTTTTTCCACCGTCATGAAAGAGCGAAAAGAATTGATTCGCACCGCATGCTGCGTGGCTTTGATGAAAAGTTTCAACTCTATCAGCAAAACAAAATTTGACCTGCACCCAATTTCAACATTGAGTGTTTTTGTGGCTGACAACAGCATAAATCATTGCAGAAATAAATGAACTTTTAAATCAATGTTTTACAGTAAAAAGTATTGGAATTCAGAGGTATGTTTATATTTAAGCATTTGAAGCTATAAAAATGAAATAAATTTCGTCATTTTGATTTAAATTATTGTGATAAAATCGTATAACAGATATTTTCTTGTTTATGAAAGAATAAAAAAGACTATTGTTCTCGAAGAACATAACTGAATTTTACTCTTTGGAGTATAATGGAGTAAAAACGTTTCACCCTTTCATTATCCCGATATTCATGGTCCTACGTTATCTACCTAATCTGGAAAAATGAAGGTAAAAACAGAGAAGTTAAATTTGGAATTGAAAGAAATGAACCATTGTTACCTCACATTTTACTAGTTATCTAATAACATTCACTACAATCTAACCGATCGTTTTGACGATAAAATTGGTTCGTGAATGATTAAAGATGAAATATATTTTCAGGTTAAAGTAAATTATATATGTCTGAGAAGATCTTGTTATCCTGTTATATGCGACATAAAATAAAATAATCCATTGAATATAGTTCAATATTTATTTCGATATTTTAATTATATCCTGAAAATTCTATTATGAAGTACGTTATAAAACAGTTTATGACATGGAATATTTTATGCCGCAACTGTATTGCGATGTTTATCCTTATTATTTTTAATAAAAATACATTATTGCCACTTTGAAATTGTGTACAACTTCTTTTAGACAGGATAGGTGTACTTTCTACAAAGAAAATAATTAGGCTCGGCAAAGTTGGCGAATGCGGTGGGATATGGTAAATTAGAAACACAATACCTTTGAAAATCTGATATCGAAAGATAGGATATCCACCTTCGTACCAGACCTGAACTAAAGAAAAACAAAAACACTGAACCTACTGCTGAAATTATTCCTTTAAAATTATCTTTCTAGTTAAAGAAAATAAAATTATAAAATTATTTATTCTAGCACTGTAAATTATGATAAACCGTTAAAATACATTAATTTTCCAAAAGCAGACGTTAATAATTTTTTGCAGAAATAAATATATTGAATTTAATGAAATATGTATAAATCGACAGAAACTAATATGGTTTTCTTTATTCACAAAATGTCTAACTAAGGATATATCAACGTACGCATATATCCAAAAGTAATTCTCAAAATAAAATAACCGTAAAACAGGATCTAAAATTACCATATCCCTTCTATGTATATAGTAAGGAATACCTGGGGAATAAAGTTACCGCGGGTCTTTGTGAAATTGACGTCTCTCATATGTACTAAAACACCTTTTCAAGCTATTTCAAAATACAAAAAAAGTAATATTTACAGTTATCAAATACATTACGAAACATCAAGTTACTACAGACAGTGAGTTAATTGTTGATACGATATTAAATAACTTCTTTATTTAATATTAAAACACAAAGTGCTTTCACCGTTTTCCCCTGAATGTACAGAATGTCATTTACAATGTTTGTAATTTATAAATTTAGACCAAGATACTAAATGATAAAATAACGTTATGTGATTATTAGACTCCGGATGTTTATGCATTTATGACAAAATGAATACGGCTAAAGTACACAAAACGAACATAATATAAAAATATATCCGAAATATCCAAAGTATGGTATTCGTTGTAACATTTATCGAGTACAACAAATCCCTAAATAGGTTCTCTTGTCTTAACTGCACTTGTTGAATTTGAAATTTGCATAAACATCCGGAGTCTAGTGATTATGATAGTTTCCCTTAACAATACCTTCTATAACAAGTTATATTTCCTCAATGAAGCTCTATCGACCTCTCTTGTCTTGTATTACACGCGCATTGTACCTTACAAAAGAAGCATAGTCTCTACTCATCCTCCACGAGATACAAAAAAAGAAACCATTTAAATCCATCCCACGCACTCTTACGCACTTGCATTCTCAATCGATCGAGGCAGCAATGTCTTTCCTCACGGTCCGTTGATCTTTTCTCTCGTAAGAAGCCCAAGTCAACCCTCGTGATGACACACATTATCCGCGATCTGTCTGCCGCAGGTGTCAACGTATCCGGAACCAAGCTAAAGTCTGCGCACGCAGCTCATAGAGACATTGCAACCACCCTTCCTAGGACGAGTAACCCTCGCATCGCAACCGAAACTCAAAGTTCGGCGCGCCGTCGAAGCGAGTCGGTTTCCCTCTCTTCTTCGTGCCAAAGAGTAAAGAGGTATCGTAATGACGATCCCAGTTATCATTTTAATGGCGCGAAACGCCATACTTTAAACGCACCGGTGCAAAGTGCGGCGGCAGATAGGTCCTCGCCGCGACGATGCGAGTTGGTTTGTGCTTAAACTACAGTAAGATAACGAAAAATTGTTCATCTTATTCTGGTCACGAACCTGATTCTGGTTCTTCATGAATACATACATCACACAGTGAAGAAATATCGCAAAAATATCCGGCGCAATGTATGGCATGCTGCTGGAGAGTGTCCAACACTTCGTGCAGGTCGGTAATGCAACGCACTAAAGTATCGTTCTTGCACTCACTTTCTTTTCGATAATTCGTGATCATTCTTTCGTATTTTGCTTGGATGACGAGAAGAAAAGTCGGTTGTTTCGATACTTTCGCGGTTTTCGACAATGTGTAAGGATGCTGTCGAACGGCGACGAAGGCACTGATCTTTTCTTTTTTGAACGACTCGTGAAGAGATTGCGATAATCGCAGACAGGCGGAGGATTGATGGGAATTGCAAGAAAATATGGATGAGAAAGGATAATTTGAGAGGACGGTGATATTGTAGGAATTGTGGAAAATTGTGACAGTTGCTGGATTTCGTGAAGTTTTCAATGCCATTGAATGTGTTCGCAAGGGGGATGAAGAACATTGATTGCTACGTGTTTTGCGTTGCACGTGGTCGCGCTTCCGCTGAACGATTTTTTAACGTTGCAGTTCCTCCCGTGAGATTTATGTTCATTCGCGAATGTGAATTTATTTTCATTCATGATGCATCGATTCTTGTAAAATTGATTTGACTGGTAACGTTACAGGAAGCATGACCTATCATTTTGAGCCGAGGCGATAAATCAGATTTCATTGCGAGAAAACGTACGGGTTATGCTATTGTTTTATTTCCTGCCATGTGAAAAAAAAACATAAAAATATTATCAACTGTTGCCGAAATGGAAAAAGATGTAGGTAATCAATTTTGTTGGCTATGTTCAACGGTCGGCTTACACGAGCTTGTGTCAACTTTTCTTTTATAGAGTAACATGTTTCTACTTCGCGGTTCTATTTTGCCAATAAAATACTATATTTTTAATGAGAAATGTGCGTCACAAAGTGTTCATACGTTTCTGTCCATTTTTAAATAAAAAGTAGGAAAATTGATTCCACGTGTTTTTTTAACATTAGATACGTAAGCTCTTACTCTTTAATTGCTCTTACAATCAGCTGAATATTAATTGGTTTAATGAAACATGAGTTATTTTTTAAGCTCATATACAAAAAGACAGCTAGTAATTGAAAGGTATGCTTTACAAATGATCATTGTTTTTACTTTGGGATGCTGGATTACTTGAAAGTACAGGGTTGGAAGAGAAGCAGAATAATCTTGTGTGCCTACAAAGTTATAGAGGATATTTCGATTTGTGCATTTTTAATATTTTTACACCTATATATGCCATTATTATATAATTTTCTTATGACATTATAATTTTTCAAAGAATCTCACGCGTAACAGTATCAATAAGAGTTGCAAATGGAATTTACTTAATTGCAGTTGGCATTTCACAAGCCTGTTTATTAATTTGACATTCAAAAATTGAACAAAAATGATAAAGGAATTAATCATATCATTGTTAAAAGAATCGTATTATATATTAGCTTTATTATTATTAATGGAATTGAGAAGGAGAGCGAAACATAGATTGAAAATTTATCTTTAATGGTATAAATACAGTAAATTCAAAAAATGCTCATTAAAGGTAGTGAACAAGAAAAAGAAATAAATCAATGCAAGTATACTGCTAGAATGTAATAAATTCTTGTTCTTTGAACTCTGAACGAATCCAGGAAATTGAGATTAATTGTGTCACTGACGAAACGGAAATTTAGGAATTTCCTCAAGTTAAAGCTTTAGTTCTATTGTAAAGTCTAGTTACTATAGCTCCTTTGACGTTCGTACAAGAAGATAAGGAATTTTTTAAATAAAACTCACTCAAAATGAAACCTCACCGAGGTGAAATATAGTCCATGTAAAATAATAAAGTCTGTCAGAAAGTGTTTCATACAATAAAGTATTCTTTGTAAGACACACAAAACATGAACTCAACGAATTGTTTAATTTGTTAATGTAATATATAATTAAAACGAGAAGATTCGCAATCCATTACAATTCAAATTGGAGATCTCCTTCGTATTACTCTCCAATTTAATTAAAATGCAAATTGATCGTGCTAGCAGGAATAGCTAGTGAGGAAGGAAACGATGCAATGAAAATAAAACTTTGTTTCGTTTCGCTAAAATCTGAGAGACTTTCATCACTACATCTAATTCATTCCTTACCTTTAATGTTTTTAAGTGCCAACGATGGTTCTATCAAAGCTACTGATTCTTATTCACCAATTTATCATTGATAATATAAAAGAAATAGATAATGTCATCAACCTTGCATGAAATACCGAAAAATTAAAGTTGGATACTGAACGATGTTATCTGAAATGTATAACATTGAAGAAACATAACTGCCTTAATAGAACTAACAATTTGATGTACATTGATCCAAAAATGTTAATATTGTAAGGAAAATGTAAGAAAGTTTAACTATTGTAGAATTCATTTGTTTATGGGGAGACTTTTACGAGACGTGTCAGAAGGAAGCAGATAGTTTGTTCTTCACGGGTAATAGCAAGTCGTAGACATGTTCCCGAATTATATTATAAATATATAATATAAATTTGAATAGAGTTATATTCCCCTTCAGTATCGAAAAGTTTGCAGAGTACGAAAAATTAGACAATTAATCCTCTATTGAACTTCTATTCTTCGAAGTTAAATTTTTAACTTTGTTAAATATTTTAATTTATCTTGTGAATATTATAAAATTATTATAAAATATTATAAAATTGTATTTTTATCATTTTCTAATAATGCTATCGTCAAACTGATCTTCGGATACCACGAAAAATTCGAACACGTTGAATGTTATGGGAGTCACCTGTAAGCAACATTATAGAATTCAATAAAATTTCATGCAACTTTTAAATTGTAATGTTCACGAATTTTCTAATATATTCAATATGTAAATTGTAGCATTAAAAAGATACAATCCTGCTGCCTATATATGTATCTATTTGGTCTTTAAAGGTTTTGCTTCGTAAAGATGTGGTGTTATAAGAAAAAGTTTTACTACGATAAAAATCATGAAACTATCGAAATACTGGTGACATTCAACGTGTTGAAAAATATTATTCGATTAATCTCAAAGTACTGTTTGTAAGATATTCCGTTTTTCCATAATAAGAACGTTTAAAACAATTCGATCGGAAACTGGAACTTACCAGAATGGGACGTTCTAATCCATAAAACATTGCAATTCAACTCAAGGTCCTCCCTCGATCAACTTCACTTGAAAAATTATCAGTTTTTCTTCATTCCTGATTACCATGGAAACTACTCCGTGATAAAATTCAATACTTTGACGTCATATATTTCTATCGTTTCTTCCTTACTGACAAACAATTGACGTAAGCCTGATGCATCGTAAATTTGCACTCCATAACGTTTGACACCAGTCCTTCGGCAAAATGAATTATTCATTGCATATAAAACTCAAGTTATTTAAAGCATAATGGAATGCATTATTAAATGTATTTTAAAAATAAATCTGTTTATAAATATAAGAAAACATGATATAAAGTATAAAGTTAAAGTATATTATATAAATTTCTTCTAGCATAAAATCTTCATTGCCAGTTTACATGATATTTTATAGATTAACAGAACTTTTTAACTATTTTGAAATTCAACAAAAATAAAAGAAAGTAGAAATGAAAAATGTGCTATTCTTATCTCTCGTCGGATCTATCCATCATAAGAAGGTTGAAAGACAAATAAAGTAAGTAGCACATAGCTACAAAGGGTTAATTGTTCAATTGAGAGATTCAATTTATCAATTTATCATGTCGTCCAAAAGTAATCATCCGCTTGTAATCAGAGTCACGTACTCGACGAAGGAAACGGTTTGAAGGTACGCAGTAAATGAGGTACCTGAATATGGATGGACACAGACTTCCTTCCAGTGCAACACCTTAACTGTATGAAGTTTTAAAAATAGCACCATTCTTCCGGCACTTAAGGATGTCTATTGATTGCTTCTGATAATGTTCTGTTTATGTTTGCTTTTAATTATACGGCCGATAGTTTCTTTTCTTTCCTTCTACCTTTTGTACCTTTTGGCTTCAACTGCTATGTTCATTTTGCCTCAGACCTACAGATGGGTTTCCAATCATCAACCATAGATTCCACTTTTGAGATATTTAAATTGAGAACACTCTTTATGGAGAATGTTGTGAAAGAATAAAAAAAATAATTGATGGATAGGAATCTAAAGTGACTGGTTTTCACCGGTCCATAACATTCGTTGATGCACGTGTCATTATTATCAATAACATCAATAATATTGACTAATTTTAACCAGTAACCATTTAATTTTAACCCGTTGCCCGGCAATAACGAGTAACACTCGTGATTAGGTAATTAAAATAGGAAATCTTTAAACTTGTTAAATTATACAGCATGTCAAGAAGCACCGATCATTTTTTATTTTAGCAATTAAATTCTCAATTATAGTGGATGCAGTTACGAAACAAATTGCAGGGCAAGGAGTTAATGAGTCCTTTATTCAATAACGAATGTATCACAATCAATTACATTTTTGGATGATGTCATATTATTTTGCTGTTGTTTTATTTTGTAAACAATGGCTCACGTTATTTATCGAGTATCTCTGTATACAATAGTATAAGGCCAGAACAGTACAGTATCGAAAAATATGGATTTTTCCGACGTCAAAAAGGGTTGCATTGGAACGTTGTGTATTCCATGTACATTTTTTTGGTCAATAACTCACCATGCGAATCATTGCAGTGTTATTTAACAGTGGAACTACCGAATTTGTCAAGATTCGTTAAAGATGATGAAGTAATTCATGTTTTGTAATATAGAAATGGAATATTTACCGCATGTCTCCCTTATCCATTTAGAGAATTTTTCGAAAATATTGGAAACTGCTGATTCTGACGCCCTTTGTAGTGTTAAAGTGCTATTGCGACAGTAGAAAGAAAGCTTTAATCTTTGATGCAATAGATCTGACTTCATATCTATTTTGAATACTCTAAAATTTTCTCCGATAGATGTAATATGTTTCTATGGTTCAGAATATATCTAAAAGCCCATGTCCAAGCAAATAAATGTAACATGTGAAATCGAACTTACACAAACCGGGTAAATAGAGAAATTGAGAACTTGCAAAACGTAGATACATTTGGTGAAACCAAGAGAGATGATATGAATATACGTTCATACGAACCTGTATAGAATAACGTGTTAATCAGAAAGATTGCTAATACCTCTAGGCTTTTTTTGGCAAATTATTAATTATATTATAGAAAGTATAACATTACTTGAATGTTTCCATTTCATCATACAATATAGATACTGTTCTTGTTAAAAAAAAAAATTTATATTTTGCAAATTTGTATACGGCTACTGTAAAACTATTCAGATTAATGCCATTCTGCTTAAAATACAAATAATAAAAATAATGTAACATATTATACAATGTACGATAATACGTAATAGTATAATAAATAAATAAATATAAGAAATGTTATAACAAAGATAATATTGTAACTATCTAAAAGCAAAAAGGACAATTTATGCAGTAAAAATTGGAAACTTTGTTATACTATTTTTCTCCGAGTAAAGACCTCAGGCTTTTAAGGAGTCGTCAAATCATTAATCTAAAATTTAAGTACTAATTTCGATTATGTGTTTTCATAAATTCGCGTGTCTATATGCCGTATTGAGTATGAGGAAGTTTCATTACGGTAGAAACCATATTCATTTTCGTGACCACTGTCATTATTACAAAAGAAGCATTGATTGGCCTACAGGGAACGAGAAATCGGTTTGATTGCGCGAATCAATTTATTGTGAATATGCGGAACAAATTGCTTCTCATACAGTTACTACCGTATTATTGTTCATTAAATGATTATACATTAAGTGTAATATAAGTACGTATATATCTTTGATCAATTTTAAAAATGAAATTCTGTCTCAAAATATACGTTTTGTAAATAATTGTCATTTTATTTATTATTTACTGTATAATCGTATAATTTTATTATTTCACATACTATTAAACATACTAAATAATTTTCCCAAAATAGATGATAATTATCCTAGAATGGAATGAAATCCTTCCCAATGACATATAGGTGAATAAAGAATATTATTTTATTAAAGGTTTTATAACGGATAGAAAACATAACGCTTAAAATTGACAGGTACATGATAGATATGAGGAGCAAAACAAAACAGATGAAATATATGAGAGAACGTTGTCAAGTAGCTGCTATATCGACATTATATTTTTTATTCTGTCTCCCCAACGGAAATAAAAAAATGAGGGAACTTCATCGATTCTAATGATTACTATTTCCAAGATAAATATATATATATATATATAGTACTCGAATTTGATGTTAAAAAAACCAAAGAAATATTAGGTTGTTCGGAAAGTAATTTCGTTTTTTTCGGTGAAATTGAAGGACGATTATCTTGTAGCGCATAAATATTTTATCGAATTATATATTCTCCATTTTGTTCCAATACCTTTTTGTCATCTTTCTGGCAGTAGCATGATTCCACGCTCATAAAAGTTTTGATCTTTGCTGGCAAAAAACTGATTCAAGCCATTGTCGACGTCTTCATTCAAATTAAAGCAAGTGGTGCATCTTCAACATCAAAATTTTCAGAACGAAATTTTGCAAATCAGTTTTGGCACTGGTGTTCTGTTAATGCGTTTTATCCATACACATCGAATAATTTCTTTCTTGCTTGAACAGAATTTTTACCTTTTCGATAGTAAAATAGTAAAATATGCCGAAAATGTTGCTTTCGACTTTCCATCTTTAATAGGGCCAAGAACCAAAGAAGTTTTTTCACAAGCAAGCGTTGCTATGTCAACTGTCGAAATATATAATCACAATGCGAATTAAGTGTGAAGTTGGCTGTGAAAAAATATAATTATATCAACCGTTGGGAAAAAACGAAATTACTTTCCGAACAACCTAATAGTTGCACGTCTTCAATAAGTTTTCAAAGTTATTATGAATCAGTCATTTTTACTGTCTTGACATAATGATATCTTAGTTCAAAAAGGGCGTAAAATTAATACAAATAAAGACACATTGTTTTAAAAAAATAAGAATCTTCTTTACTGCTTAAAAATCTCGAAAATGTTAAATTAGCTAGAAGTTTTCAGATTTTTATTTATAATTGAGAAAGTAGAGAATGCAATTACGAAATGTATATAAAATTCATTTTCCTCAAAGAAATAATTTACTAAATAAAATGTATCTTCATATCTACACTTATGCAGTTGTACCATTTCTTTTAATGCACCATAAAGACGAGTTCATTGTTTTCGAAATACTTAAACTCAAAGTTTCATTAAAAAAGGAATACTACATTTTCTTTCTGCAACAAAAATATTTATTTGTTTATAATATAGTAATATAATATCATATTATCATACTGTTACAATTTTTTAAATATTCTTCCGATAACATTTTCAGTTATCTTTTTCCAAACGTATCTTTCTTTTTTTCCATTATTTCTACCTTCTCCAATCTATTTTTGAATCATTTATTGACAGGTATTGTAAAATACTGCGCTTCACTCGAATTGATTTCCTCTGTGCTTACTTTTTCTGGTTTCCAAAACAAAACAGCAGGAAAAGTACAGAAAGAAAATATTTAAATCTGTCTAGAATAATAGAAACGCCTGTGGAATATAAGCTTTTTTATTCGCTTTTATTTTTTGCCTCTGATCCAGTCACAGTCTGATGTTCACGAGAAAGTTGTTCACAAAAGGAAAAGACATTTCTTTATTCGTCTTAAGAGCAGGTGTTGAACTGTAAGAACTTGAAATATGTATAAATAAGGAATATTTATTTTGAAGAATTTTTTAAATTAAATGATCAATACACGTCGATAACAATGTAAAATTATTTTTCGCAGTTAGAATATGGGGAGGAAGCATGGCTTCAGCTTTTGGAGAAAGCTGATTGTAAACATATGGTTTTCAATACACGGCAGACGTATTCGGATGAGCTAATGACTAATTTAGCCGCAGCTTTGGCCACATACAATAGCGATTCTGTAGACAATGTAATGCAATTCTTTGGAAAATGTTTCGTTAGATTTTTTAGCAATTTAGGGTAAGTGTTAAATGTTAACGATCAGAATAAGTTGTAATTAATTGGACTTCATTTTTACCGAGCCAGTAATATAACTGCTAATAACATCAATCCATTTATCGAGATATGTCTGCAAATAAATTTTTAAAGTTAATGTTATAATCCCTTATGGATGTAAACTTGTTTTGATAGAACTTAAGACACAGTAAGAATATTAATCCGAAGATTTGTCGACTTTTTACGTTATTTCAAATATGTAATATTTATGCATTCCTTTAGAAAATTTGAAGTGTGTAATTCGTGAATTAAGCTCATCTGCATATAGAATCCAAATTTCTATGTACGAACCGTTGTTTAATTACAGTCATACATTGATAATTGTACAATGCATAATAAATGTGAGCAATAGATAATTGCAGGGTTTCAAATAGATCCTTCGTTTAATTAATGTCACATTAGCTTGGGCTTAATATTTGACAGTACACGCATATATATCATTCGCGCAATTAGTCGCGCATTCTCCAAAGTACATTTAAATTTTGTCTACGCGTTTAATATAGTTATATTTCATAATTGATATTACAATCCTATCAAAGATCCTTAAATCTTTTTAAAATATATCATCTAAATAAAAAATATTTGTATCTTTAACAAAGGGGAAAAAAATGAAAAGTACCTTTTCTTCGAGATCATACCTTACCTTCTCAAAATTCTGGCATCAATTTCCGCTAGATATATATGTATGTACGTATACATACCTACCTATCGTATGTCTCTAGAGAGGTGATCAGTAATATCAGTAAAGAAAATATATTTCATGAAATTCGAACCGAAATACTGAACCTTTCATTTAAGAATTAATACAGAAATTGTGAACTCATGGCAAATCAGTTTTTCAGAAATTATAATCAAAATAAAAAAGCTAACGTAATAGTAAACACTATTTTGTACAGTTAAATATTATTATATTTTTTTAAACAAATCAAACAAAGAATTATCAAATTAAGAAATCAGGGAAATTAATTACAATCCATTAATTCAGATGAAAGATAATATTAGATGGTCGATGGAATTACGTGAAATAATTTCTATTCATTGTGCTAGTTTTCTTAAAATATCTTATTATTATATATGATGTATCTTAATATATTAAAAAGCAGTTTAAAAATCCTTTTTTACGCACCAAAATGTGGAGTAATTGCCCCACTTTCAGGTACGACTGCACTGTGAAAGCAACCGGCCGCTATTTCTGTGATTTTTTGCAAAGTGTTGACAATATTCACATGCAGATGAGGTTTACATACCCAAAAATGAAAAGTCCATCTATGTACACGACACATGTCGACCAAGAAGGTGTAGTGCTGGTATATAGAAGTACGCGACAAGGTTTCACTCATTATCTTATGGGTAATTTATCCAACTCATTTAAACTTTTTTCGTATCCTGCAAATATTAAATTTCATTGCTATATTTGTATGAAAGTAACAAAATAATGTGAAAATCTAATAAATGTTAATTATTTCGGTAGGTCAGTTATTTCAAATAGCAAAGGATCTTTATCACATAGACTTAAATATCAGAGTATTGGAGAGCTCGAATAGCATTCCCGGTTCACGGAGCGTAATGGTGAAATTCAGGATCGATTTTGACAATCGTGAATACGTAAGCGTTCGACATTTCACTGACTTTGACAAATAAACCATGAATTTTTCTCATAACACGTTGATTGCTACATCCATCACTGCATTGGTGTTCTGATTCAAAATTATATTTTACCGAAGATGTAATTGTTATAGTATTTTCAATTCAGACATTGTCAAAGAGAATTCTCCTTCTTTCTCAAACTAAAATATTTACATTCCATTTTTGTTGGAAATTTCTTTCCGAAAAATTCCTCTCAAATCGTGTGACGGTTAACATGTTAATTTGAAATATTCAATTCCCCAAAATGTAACCATAATTCTCTTAAGTCATTTCATGGATGTATACATTATTTTAAAATAATCAGATTGCCAAGAACAACAGCATGAAGACACCATTAGGTCGTGAATTACCGCCAGTATCCTGTACATTACTCTTACGTTTATTTCCTTTCGGAGTCGTAATGAATAAGGACATGCGAATTCTGGGAGTCGGTGATAAACTTCTTCAAGCATGGGGTGGCAGTACATCCATCTTAAATAAACATATTACGGAAGTCTTTAAATTACGAAGGCCTAAAGGGATTTCCTTCACCTGGGCAAATGTAAGGAAAATTCTTAAGTAAAATTTATGAGAGCGTTCGTTATTTTTCATGTTATTACAACGCATACCAGTAAACGAGTAAAATGGAATAAAAATGTGTTGTAAGCTTGTGTAACCTAGTGTGATATGTACCTAATATGTTTTATAACAGTTCATATTGTTCTTAGAGTACATATTTTTTTAAATTACTATATCTACGAAGGAATAATTCTTTATTTATAGTCTAAAACAGATCTTTCGATGTTAAACAAATAATGAATATGATGTAAAAAAATGTATCCTCATACCTTCTAACTAATACTTCTATATAAACATAGCCATCCTTTGTTAAATTATACAGGGTGTCCCAGCCGATTTTGACATCTTGATAACTTTGGTATTTTGGTATGTAGCAAAAAATGTGTCATAGGAAACTTAAATGGTATCGAGTGGGGCATAATTTGGTGTCATTAGTTTTTGCGTAGATGGACGTGTCAAGGACATATAAAGGTCAACTTTGTTTTTTGAAATAGAATGAGATAGTTTTTTTTTGCATCAAGCGATGCAGCTAGACATTCTTTATAAAAAAATACTGACCTATGTATCTCGAAAAGCTAATAATTTAGGAGATATTTCAATGTAATTAATTCTAAAAATCGTAATTACATTAGCGTTCAATATAACGACCCCTTGCATCACAGCATTTTTGAAATCGATGAAGTAAGGACTGGCCTACATTATTTAATGTATCGGCTGATATTTTGCTACATTCATCGATAATGTGCTGCTTCATATCACTGATTTTAGTTGAAACTTTTGCGTTTTACCCTTGAAATAGCCCCATAAGAAAAAGTCAAGTGGCGTTAAATCAGGTGACACACAGATAAACAGAGCTCACATCCTAACGCAGCAAGAACGATGCCTTTGTATTTAAATTATTTATACTGATATATCTCCTTAACCATCAGCTTTTCGAGATACATAGCTCAGCACTTTTTTATAAAGAATGTTTAGCTGTATCGCTTGATGCATAAAAAAGTACTTCATTCTGTGTAAAAAAACAAAGTTGACCTTCATATGTTCTTAACACGTCCACCTACGGAAAAACTAATGATACCAAATTATACCCCACTCGATACCATTTAAGTTTCCTCTGAAACATTTTTCGCTACATGCCACAATACCGAAGTTATCAAGATGTCTAAATCGGCTGGGACACCCTGTATATATATACATAGTAATTATGTTGATAAATACAAGAATAATATATCATTGTTTCGATATTTATTTAATAATTCTATGTTGCATATTAGAATGGGCTTCCTATGTGGTAAATTATATAATACATATATTACTTTTTCCTACTTCTGGACATGCAACCGGTCTCATACATATAAATAATATTATCTATTGGCTACGTTCCTCGCAGCATATTAAAAATAAATGCAGCTAAAAGTGAACAGTTTTAACCCTTTCGCACCGGACGGGACATGTGCTGTCCCAGTCTGTAAAATTTTTGATATTACGGCTGGGACAACATACTTATGTCCCAGTTACTGAAAAACATCTAGGGCAAAAAATAACGCCAAGTTGTGCCTCCAAACTGATTCTCAATCATTCTGAGTCCATAAATTTCTCATCTCGATCGTCTCCGATCTAATCAAACAATCGACAACTGTTAAGGTTGCTCAGTTTTCGGAATAAAAATTATTTTATCTAATAATCGCTTGGAGGAGAAATAACTGATCCCGGTAATGGGGCGCACTTGGACTGGATTTTTCGCCGTATTGAAAGGGTTAAGTTCCATACTAATATAACTCACATTCCCATCGAGTCCTATATTTTTTCGAGTTATATTGAAAATTCAAATATCAAAAGGACAGACTTAATATAGTATTTTATACCTACCGATTATCAAACATCCTGTGTAATTATAAGAAAATCCCATAATATGAAAATCAATCTAATGTAACATTTAATGTGTACCTATCCAGGTAAGGTACCTGCACTCAGTCATGTTCGAATTAGAACTCATCAGGTTAAATGACAGCAATCCATCGTCAAATACAGACAATATTTCAAGTACAAGTTCAGGATTAGATAGACGGGGAAGCCAGGGAGCAAGAAGTATCTTATTGAAGGGTCAAATGAGATACATTGATGACGTCAAAGCAATCATTTTTCTTTGTAGTCCTTTGTAAGTATCATATTTATATAATTACAGAATGCGAATAAAAATCAGCGAAAATAAATCGATACGTACATTACATTACTGTAACGGGCTCAATGAGTTGTCGATATGATGTCAATATTTGAACAATTGAAATACTTGTTGACAGAATCAATAGTTTAGACGAACTTCTTAACATGGGCCTATACCTGAACGATTTGAATCCTCACGGTATGAGTCGAGAGTTAGTTCTCGCTGGATGGCAACATTGTGGAAGGTAAAATATTATTTTAGACCAGAGCACAGTGGAACATATCTACAAACTAGATGGAAAAAATAATAACTCTAAAACTATTAATTTTAAAGAAAAATGTTATGTACAAATGTTTTATAGTACCATAGAGAGAATACATTTGCAACATTTATTTTTTATTTGTTATATCTCTTCAGTGATATTTAAAGATTGACTTCACTTTTTATACGAAATTCTTTATTTTTCTTTGCAGATTTTCATTCTATAGAAGAAATAAAGAAACTTTTGTATAAGTCATTTTCTTGTTGGACTATATCTTAAAAAGATATTTAATAAAAGAAGTTTGCTAGAGTCTTACTACTTTTACTGTAGAAGAGGGAAAGTAAAATGATGTACCGGAAATTTTTTAAATTATTCTATTACTTATTTAATATTAATGTAACGTTAGTTTGTTTAACTATGCCCTTAGACCAAGCAATTTGAACACTGTCCTATATTATACGGTAATTTTACAAACCCGGAAGTTATAGACCGCGTATCCACAACAAGAGAAATTCATAGTGATACACATCAATCTTTATAAAACCTAAACTTAAATTAATTTTAACTTAAACAATTTTTTTTTAAATAGTGCGCCTCCTCCACCACTCTTTTTTTCAAGATCATTTTTCTTTTTGGATCAATAAAACCGTTTTGATACGAACTCAATGGTGTTTTAAAGAATTGTTTTAATTATACAGTTGCAATTTTTAATAATGATAAGATTAAGATAAACCTATTTAAAAATTCGTTCCCTGACATAATTTTTTCCACCTGGATTATCTATTTCGTTCCAAATTCGTGCGTAGGGGTGAGATTTCATTCCTTGCATGTAGTGAAATAACTTTATACTAAAAAATTATATTTAGTTGCATTGTTTAAGAATTATTGAATAACGTTTCCCGTTACTAACGTTCAATTATTTGAACAAGCAAGCTACCAGTTTTTATGTTAATTACATAAACTTAATTAATTAAATTTTTATTAATTGATGTTAATTACTTAAATTTACGTTTCCGGTTAATATTAAAAATTATAACTTTTAAACCGTTCAAACGTTTCGCATTTACATAGACTGGAGATGATGTTTGAGAGAGCAGAGCAGAGATCTGCCGAATTGGAAAACAGTTATGCACTTTTAGATCGCTGGAAGAACAAAAGCGACGAGCTTTTGTATTCTATGATCCCCAAAACCGTTGCCGATAGATTGCGAGCTGGCGTGAGTCCTTTAAGCACTTGCGAGGTATATTATCACTTTTATTCTTTCAAATCTGACAAAATAGAACTTTTTTTTTGCCCATAAAATATGTATGCTCATTCTTATAGACTTTGTGGCGCTATATACGAATCAGAAGATGAATTTATCTTCATCAGGTTCCATTTTTGAGAAAATCTGTTCAGTAGGGTTTAAAAAGCCATTCTATACCAAAAAATTTTTATAAATCTTATCGTTAAAATACAAAAAATTCCGAAAAATGAAGATTTGCTTTTGTCGAAACCGATTTTCTCAAAAATGGAAGCTGGTGGGAACAAACAAGCTTCAGATTCGAGTTCAATTGATAAGAATATGCATGAATATTCTTTGAGCAAGGTATCATGTCCACTAGTGTACCTAATTAATTGGAACAATATTAACTCTCATTTTTTATATTTAAATATTTGCAGTCTCATATAGATAAATTGAAAAACAAATGAATTTGTGTTACAATGCTTAACTTTTGTCTTTCTATCATTTCTTAATTTAGTATAGCGAAATTAAAATATTACGTGATGATGTCGCTAATTGTATAAATGAACATGTAAAGTAATACGTTCTTTGCAGTAATTAAATAGTAATATACGTTTTTTTTCTAATTTACGGTGTATATGTAAATAGATCGGATCTTTATAAATATATTATTATGCACAAACAGCAATGTTTAAAATTTTCCTATGTCTATGTTTTGGCAAGCTAACATTATACAGGGTGTCCCAGCCGATTTTGACACCTTGATAACATCGGTATTGTGGCATGTAGCGAAAAATGTTTCATAGGAAATTTAAATGGTATTGAGTGGGGCATAAACTGATGTCATTAGTTTTTCCGTAGGTGGACGTGTCAAGAACATATGAAGGTCAACTTTGTTTTTTTACACAGAATGAAGTACTTTTTTATGCATCAAGCGATACAGCTAGACATTCTTTATAAAAAAGTGTTTTTTTAAATTCCTTTATAAAATATAAATATATATAAATTATATTCTTTATAAAAAAAGGTTAAGGAGATATTTCAGTATAAATAATTTAAATACAAAGGCATCATTCTTGCTGCGTTAGGATGTGAGCTCTGTTTATCTGTCTGTCACCTGATTTAACGCCGCACGATTTTTTCTTATGGGGCTATTTAAAGGATAAAACGCGAAAGTTTCAACTAAAGTGAGTGACATGAAGCAGCGCATTATCGATGAATGTGGCAAAATGTCAGCCGATACACTAAAT
This sequence comes from Cerceris rybyensis, assembly GCA_910591515.1. Classification (NCBI taxonomy): domain Eukaryota; kingdom Metazoa; phylum Arthropoda; class Insecta; order Hymenoptera; family Crabronidae; genus Cerceris; species Cerceris rybyensis. The sequence goes on from OU342790.1 coordinate 24,668,237, forward strand.
AACGTAGGCCAGACCTTACTTCATCGATTTAAAAAATGCTGTGATGCAAATAGCCGTCATATTGAACCATACCTGTAAATAAACGGTAATGTAATTACAAATGTTAGAATTACTTAAATTGAAATATCTCCTAAACTATTAACATACATAGGTCAGTATTTTTTATAAAGAATGTTTAGCTGCATCGCTTGATGCATAAAAAAAGTACCTCATTCTATTTCAAAAAACAAAGTTGACCTTCATATGTCCTTGACGCGTCCACCTACGGAAAAACTAATGACACCAGATTATGCCCCACTCGATACCGTTTAAGTTTCCTATGAAATATTTTTTTCCTATATGCCACAATACCGAAGTTATCAAGATGCCAAAATCGGCTGGGACACCCTGTATAATAGAGATATGTATATCATAACAGAAGAGTACGTAATATCTGCTATTTACAGATTACAGTTATAAAATTGAAAATATGAAATAATAAAATTCAGCCTCTACAGGAAATACATATGAATATATTATATATATAATATTTATTTAATATATATATATTTTTTTTATAGTCATTCGAATCAATAACTGTCTTGTTTTGTGAACTCTGTGATTTCGATTATTCGACAATCGAGGGTGCCATGGACATTGTGTTATCAATGAATGCTGTTTTCTCTTGTTTTGACTCCTTAATGGATGAATTTAACGTGTACAAAGTGAGTTTTTCAAAACGCATGTAAACATTAACGTAGAACTTAATGCATTGTATCAATAAAAAAGAAAATATGATTTAATAAATATTATTAAAGTTGATTTTGCTATGATTTTGATGACCTAATATTTTCTATCATTTATAACAGGTAGAAACAGTTGGCCGCGTTTACATGGCAGCAAGCGGAGCACCGGATAGAACTGAGAATCACGCGCAAAATATTGCGGATGTTTCATTGCAATTAATAAAGCGCGTTCGATCTCTCAGTTTACCCTCCGGTCTTGGCATACAAATTCGCATAGGTATCATCGAATTGAATACCTAATTCAGAGAGACATATGAAATCATTTATATTTTGTTGAAAATGATATTTTTTACATGTTTTCAACGTATTCCTTATGTATCGGTGTAAAGTCTTAAAAAAGAATGTCTTCTCTCTTAGGAATTCACTCCGGACCGGCTGTGGCAGGTGTTGTTGGTATTAAAGTGCCAAGATATTGTTTCTTTGGAGATACTGTGAATACAGCATCCCGTATGCAAACCACGAGTACGGTGAGTCAATTTATTTAAATTGAATCTGACCATATGTTGTCGTTTTAGTATGTGAAAATTTCGCAAAATAGAAATATTGGAAAATAAACTATCCAAAGAAAACGTATTTGTGAAGCAACAGTATATGAAATTATATTATTCGATTATAATGTTTCAATGTCACTAGCTGAAACACCTAGTGAAAAATGACTGTTCTACTAAATTCTTAGTTGTAAAACTCTGATACATCACGTAAATGTTAATAAATATTTGTTCATTCATATTTATACGAATTCATTGGATTTTTAATAATATGATTTGTAAAATATATGAAGCAAACGTTCTTACCTATTTTGTTGCTATTTTGAAGTATTCGATACGATCATTAGCCTTTTTACGCATATTATACACTTGCAGATTTGCAATTGATATATCAAAGAACAATATTTTATAAAAAAAGGAGACGTTTATTGCACGATGATTTGCCGCATGCTCATACTTGTGGGTGTAAAACTGCTCATATGTTACTAATATAAACTAATAATTATTCTAGGCCCTTTGTACGTAACGATATTAATCAATAATTAGTTGATAAGACGAGAATTCACTTAAAGTTAGAAAAAAGGTTATACAATTTTATACCTTAAAATATTGTTGTTGCATTAAAAGGAGTTCTGCACAATATATCACAATAACAGCACTTTAATAGTGGGAGCTACCAAATTTCACGTTATAAAATTAAATATTAATGAGCACAGAACAAAAATTATGTACACTTTATTATGTCTTTACACAGATATCTTTACACGATTTTGATTTAACCCGGTTTGTAAATAGCTTCCCATTTTACAAGATATTTTCTACTTTTACGAGCCAAATATTACGAAATAAAAGTACGTGTAAGGCAATTATTACAGTATAATTACTGAGTTCTACTTTCCGAACTCTACGTTATCATTTTTACACTTTTTGTCTGTCAAAAATATGTCTTTAGAAAAAGAAAAATGAGATGCCCTTGTGAATATTGTCATAGTATGAAAACATGATAGAAACCTGTAAAGTTCTCAAGAACGACATAATAATCACTATTTTCCAATACTGCCTATTTATTTTTATTTACATCTATAATGATTTAAAATTTAGACTTAGATTCTAAATCATTCGATGTCAGGTAACTGGCCTAGAAGATGTACAATCCAACTCACAATCTCCTTCAAAACGTCCGTACCCTCGCAAAAGACGAAAACATTTTTCCTACAAAAATTGCACACTTTTATAACGTTACTTAACACTTTACCGACCGGTAGCCGATTAATCGGCTTTTCGGGCCCAACACTTTTGGACTTTTAACTTCTCAATTGGTCGCTATGGCAATTAATAAATTATTATTTTTCATTGCGGTTAACTGTACCAACCACTCAGTGAAGAAACTTTGCAATTTTCGAAGAAATATCAGTATCAGGGAAATATTTGCGTGCAAGTGACCGATCAGAAGTGGGTAGGATGTTAAAAAATCCCGGTCGGTAAAGTGTTAATATACCTTTCCCATTACAGCTTCCGAAAGAAATATTTGTAAGGAAATAAACTTAAGTGCACCCCCTCTATCTTATCCATTTCATCAAAATATTGACATAGCATAATTGCACCATTGATAACAGGATATCTGATGTACTGAATTACCTCAAATACTCTTATCGTTCGAAATCTAAATTACATAATGACTTAAAATAATTAACCTTATCGAAGACATAAACTTAGCTGATTGCAAATCCAACCTCAACTCTTATATATTTATACGCCCACTTGAATAATTCAAGAACAATCGAGAACTCCTGCATCTCTGGTCACATCACATGCCTAATTCTTATATTCCACGAAATATAGCCAGGGAAGGTGCACATCTCACCCGACACTAAAGCGCTGTTACCAGAAGATCGTTATCGTACTGAGTCACGCGGAGTAGTTTGGGTCAAGGTTCGTATCACAAAAATATTCGATTCATAGGACCTTGCGGATGGAGCGCATAACTTATCTCATGCAATTGTACACAGGGGAAAGGAAACATGGAAACTCACTGGTTATTCGACAAACTAGAATCAAACGACGAAGTGGTGTAAGAAGAGGAGTTTCCACGGCTACGAGTTTTAGTCACTGATTTTTAAAACGTAACGTAATAATATGTTCAATTTCATGGGAATAATATATATGTATATTTTTCAATAGGACAATTAAGATTTAAATGTGACAACGACATTCGTTAGGAATGATCCGATAAAGTACGATAATACTTTGTTAGTTTAACGAGCAAATATGTCTAATCTGCAGTAGGTACAATCAAAACTTCCTGAAAAGCAATCGCGTGTAATAATCAAGCTCGTATTCATACCTAAGAGTTATAGTTTTACCGTAAGATGAAATACACGACATGGCATACTTTAATCCTTAACACGTAGAACGCCACTGATATTTTACCCGTTTTATCATTTCTACTTCAGTGATACTTTAAGTATTAAAATGCCATCTTCTAAAGGCACAAATAGAAATATATTCAACACGATTTTATTTCTTGAACTCTAATATTTAAGTACTGAATGTGCAAGAAAATTCATAAATATTACAATTGAAATGTCATATGAAATTTCATTGAATTCAATACTACCCATCACCGATGAGCTCCATGGCAGTCAATGTGTTAAACTATTATTTAAAAACACACAATAATCCTATCGTAGGCGAAATTTCACATTAATTATTTTTATTGGAGAAATTAAATAAACTAATTATTCAACATTGTTTATTCAGCATAATGTAATAAGTGTGAATATATTGAACGGTATTGAAATGATATTCAAATAAAGTGAAATTTCATCTATGGCAGTCTTTCAGGATTAAACAAACCGTCACGTTTGTTTGAAGTATTCATGATAATGTTTAAGAATTTCTTGTGTCTTCATTTATTGTTAGGTCATCGAAAAACATTAATGTGAGCATGAACTGTTTATAGCGAATTGTACGTATTATTTAAGGACGATTCATCTTACAATTAGGAAAATGATTCTGAATGAGAATAAGTGTAAACCATCTGATTACACTTCGATTCGATATGTCCCGTGTGCAAAGACACACTTTTACATGAGTTTTCACCGAAATTCCATGTCGTCCGAAATGAACAGAGAAAGTCTCGTGACTTTCTTCCACGACGTATGTATGTTGTGTCTACGCCCAATATTTCGAGCCTCGACGAACGTGGGGGACGACGAACGTGCCTTAATTCTTAATTATTTCTCTGACACGTATATAACATCTATAGCAACGTAATGTAGGACGTCACGAAGTCGTGAGTTACATGCGTGAACAGCAGTTAACTCGATGCTTCGACGAACGATATCCGATGTTTAATAAAGAAAAAAAAAGAAAAAAAACGATCAACATAAAGTATAATACAGAAATAAATATATTACAAAACCACAGTCGATAAACGTTGAAACAAATAAATAAATATGTGAGTAGTCGTTAAATTAAATACTATTCTTTAGTGTGTGAAAGTCAACACCCGTAATCGCTTCTGAGGAATAAAAGTCTTAAGGAATTTCGTCAATTTAACAGTAACAAGCATCCTCAGTATTACGTTTTATCCAGGTAATATAACGGTTCACTCTCGCATAGACTCCTGGGTAACCAGGTTGTGCGCATCCTTCGCCCCAAGAAACAACTCCTAAAAATGAAACATTCATTGCAACATTATTTTAGCAACGTATACATGTTAACAGCTTCTCGACGTAACACTATGCCTAACTTACCAACTATCTGATGTACATTGTCGTTAACGACGTGCATAGGACCGCCGCTGTCTCCCTAAATGAAATAAATAACATTGATACTTCATACGCTTTTCTAGCGTTAGCAATCATGAATGTACGATAATTATGGTAGAGAAATTATTAAACCTTTCGGTACGGAAGGTATCGACCAAAATGCAGTGCCAGTGGCAGACGATCTCAAAACACGATGATCTTTATATTTTCAATACTATAAAAGTACTTCTATTTTACCAACATTAAGTTAATAATTACTGAGAGAAGATGATATCTACATCTTTAAAAAAATAAAAAAAATTCAAATCTATATTTCAACCGAAGTAGAAATTATAGAATTAATATACTTCGTCGCCTGAATCGACAGCCAACTGTAATTAACACTTTACGGACCGATTAATCAGCTTTTCGGATCCAACACTTATGGACTTTTAACTCATTAATTGGTCGTTACGACAATTAATAAATTATTATTTTTCATTGCGGTTAACTGTGTCGAGGACTCAGTGAAGAAACTTTACAATTTTCGAAGAGATATCAGTATCAGGGAAATATTTGCATGCAAATGACCGATCAGAAGTGGGTAGGATGTTAAAAAATACCGGTCGGTAAAGTGTTAACCTTCAGGTACAATGAGTACTCGAAAAATAACAGCACAGTCGACAGACGTACCGAAAAGGTTAAAGAATATCTGTTCATAGTATTCCACTCTTTATTGTCGTAGCTGATGTTCTATAGTAATGATGTTATGAATAAAAATCAAAGGTGTGAATTATATTATGCTGATGACTATAACAGTTTTTCGTTATTCACCTGACAGGAGTCCTTGCTTCCTTCCTTGTACCCTGCACAGAGCATGTTATCCGTAATTCTTCGAGCTGGATATTTCGTAGCTCGACACTCAGAATTCGTGAGAATGGGGACCATGACTTCCTGCAGCGTTGGCGACAGAGGACCGCCCTCGCTAATTGCACCCCAGCCGGTTACTATACCGTCCATGCCGGCAAATGTTTTCACTGAAAGGCATACACATATGTGTTTGCATCATTACAAACGAACAATCAAGTTACAATATAAACCATTAGTCGTTATCAAGGATTCTGAATCCGACGTTATATTTTAATATTTACAAGCGAGGTTATGCAAAGCTATGATAAATAAAGAGATCTTTGGATAATTATGATAAATCATTCATTAAATTCTCTATCATTTCGTTTAATCTGTTACTAATCTGACGCCAGCCAATGCGTTTGAATTGATTTTGAATTCAATTTCAGATTCTGAATTTCTTCGAAATAGTGAAAGATGTTTTACGTATTTGTCATGTTTTTATACATATGTAAATAAATATAATTAAAATGGACGAGTTTGAATATTAAGTAAAATATGATTATAAAAACTCACTTCGATCAGGAAGACAAACGGGCCGCATTTTGTCATCGAATATGACAGTGTCCTTTAATTTTACCAATGCGATGTCATTGTTGTAATTAAAGTTGGAGTAACCACTGTGCCTGATAATACTGTCGACTTTGAATTCCTGAGCCTCCGTATCCGAAAGAGAATTTCGATTGTGTTCCAATATCCGAACGGACATGAGATTGGAATCGAATCTGCTGCGAAAATTTATTATTGTCCACATTGCCGATCAGCTCGTCACACCCCGTGAAAATTAATTATCAGGAACAAAAGATCAAATCACCTATCGACGCAATGCGCTGCAGTTAACACGTAACGAGAATTTATAATTGATCCCCCGCAATAAAATCGTCCTCTGTACATCATTAATGCCATCCATGGATATTGATTAACCTGGGTCTCCACTCCACCTACTATACGATTCTGTTTGTTCGTCAAACCGCAACCTGTGAAATAGTTAAATTCAAAACCTCGTGTCTGTTTCACTATAGACAGTGGAACTTTGGGTGAAGGCAAAGAAGAGAGGACAGTATGCAATGAAAGCGGGTTCTAATTTTGTTAGAGTAATTATTAACGTAGCTAATATCTCCGGTCGCCGGATGGAAAATTTTAACTCACTGCACGGTGCACAGGATGGAGTCGGTGGAGCTGGCTTTGGAGCTTGAGTCGTTGTAGATATATTCGATATCAGACCGTACAGCCATTCCCAGAAAAATTTTTCGTCGGTAAGTGGTAAATTATTGTCGGTATTATTCGCTCTTTGTTCTTGCACCGGCGATTCTACCTGGAAGTATTGGTAGATTTATTTCTAAGTTTGCATTAACTCATTATTCGCCAATGTTTTTTGGGATACATTTTGAATTTTCTATTTGGTTAGTATGAATTTCATTATACAGTTAATTTAATTTCTTTTTTGTACTTTTGAATTGCGGAGGGCAATGGGTTAATTAAAATAATTGTCTGGATAAATGCGAATAACTGAATAAATTTAATTAAAAGAGTTATTTTATAAAATTCTCTTTTCTTATTAATTCATATAGATTTCTAGAATCTAGCACACCTTTATTTTCGGAAGTCTGTAGTTCGGATTGATAACGATATACATTTATAAAGAGAATTCGTACAATTATTACTTATATACACGCGTGCAAATTTTGCGGATGAATTAAGCACTTATCACGTACGATAAGGTATGATTTGTTTTACACAAGCAGCTGAAGATACAATACGAGTGTCGTAAACTTTTATTATGTGTCACTGAGAAACTGTTACAAACTTCTTACCTCTTCGCAATTACTGGTACATAGGGTCACGACTAGAACTATCACACTTAATATCAAACGAACACGCATTGTCACTTTGCACTTTTCCATGAACCTCAGGAGAGATACTGTTTATTGTCTCGCACTTGGACACTGAATAAGGAGTACAAATTCGATTTGATTCAGTACACTTCCTACCAAGACGGCGTATACTTTCACACAAGCCTCCGATTCGGTGTCACATCTTTATTTATACGGAATAGTGGACAGACAAGTAGCTGAAGTGAAAATTTAGGCTAGCGGTATGTAAATTCATGCCAAACAAGCATCATACGTCAACATGAGATCCATTTGTACCTAATACCGGTTCGTATAAGGTTGTGATGCCCTGCCGGTTTTAAATAGGGTGATTCCTTTCATGATTTCTCTATCTGTCAAGCAAACGCTTGGAGAAATGCAGACGATCCGAATGCAAAAGTATATGGTAAAAATAAAAAAGTATGTAGTGAAGTTAACATGATGGTAGACAAAAATTCAATCATTCGATTTATACCTCTTCAATACTCATCTGCTGTTGCAAATTATTATAAAGATGATTCAATAACTGGAAATTGTTGTAAGTCAGTTATAACCGGACAATTTTTTTTTCATAACTGTTTTTTACGTTGGACAGATACTTGAAGAAATACGGATTACCGGTATGAAAAATATAATGAGTTATTATTTTTGAAAGTGGTATAAGTTCATTTTTAAAGAATGCATCAAAACTAGTTTCAATCAAACAGATGTGTCTCTTTTATAACCTTATGACGAAATAAACAGAGAAAAATGTCCTTACGTTTTCATCAAAAGTTTATATATTTCTGCACGCAAACTTTATTAAAAATTTTTGAGTATTTGGAAGTTACTGCTGAATAATTTACGTGGTATAGTTGGGTAGAATTTTATCGCGTTAGCAAATTACAAGAAACTTTTCATTTTACTGCAGCATTTTCAAATGCGTCTTAAGTTGAAACGTCCTGAAATTTATTATACAATGTAATCCATAGAAAGGCTAATATGAAATTTGACGAGTTTTATTCAAAATAAAATTTGTTTCTGACAGAAATTAGTCTACATTCCAGTGCACCTTGCGTTTGTAACGTAAACTTATATTTAAAGTGTTACATTTGTAAGCCACAATAGATGCATTTATATTTCTTTCGAAGAAATAAATGTGAAAATTTAGTTTTTAAATGAAATTATTGTGTTTTGAAAAAAAAATCATTATTGGAACATAATTGGTAACAATAAACCTGAAGCATGTGCCAATGATAAAAATATAACAAATTCAACACAAGTTTTTTGACCCATATCAACTTTGTTCAAATTGAATGGGATACAAGGACCAGTCATTGTATAATAAATCTGAACCTTCATCTACGAATTATCATATTCCACCCTACACTAATATATTTCATTAATTATCCAATGCTAATTCATAAAAATAACTGTAGAACATAACTTTTCACAGAATTGATATCTGCAAATGTATGGATTCCTGCGAGCAAAACAGACGCGTACAGTGTCACTCTAACTGTGCAAAACAGACACTAGGCCATTACGATGTCAAGTACAAAATGAATCATCGACACGCCCGAAAGATACTCACAATTATTGCCTTCAACCATTGAATCATTTAAACTGAACAGTACGAATTCTGATAACAGTTGGCTCTCAACCTTTCTTTATACTCTCTCACCGATCAAATTTTACATACTTTACACTTTCACTTTAACTGGTGTCATTATAATCGAATTATCTTTATCGCCTTTCATACCAGTAATAAAGATAACGAAGACACTCGGTAACAACAGACCATTTATTTACAAGCAGCCTAAAATTTGTTCACCAATCTCGTTTCCTCCGTTTGTCTCCGACAACACTATTAAATATGTAATAGTTATCGAATTCCGAATTAATGTCGAGCAAATGAGATAAGATGATGAGCAAAAGACTATGTCCCACCTGTAACCTGTGACAGTGGGTCAAGGTATATGGGTCACAACACCCTCATGCGGGCGAGACGTTACTTTATTGTCTCGACATATGACTAACCTTATCAGAAGCCTTGCCTCATTTACACCTATCTCCAGGGTCAGATCTTTGCTGTGATTTGATACTTTTTCACGGGCAAGACGTCTTTTATGTATATTGTGACGATATTAGTCGTATATCTTTGTAATTCTTGCGTAAGTATTTCGTACAGACAGCAATAAAGGAAAAATTGCTTTGTTCTAAAACGATAATTAATCTGCTGGTTTATAATATCAAATGTCATTCTTAATGTAAATCATGAGGTAGAAGAACCAAATCGTATTCTTATAACTGAAACTATAGTCAACCGATTTCGAAGGATATCGCGTTGTGACGTATTTGCCCATCTCTTTTTAAACATACAATACATTTCGACATTAGCAAACAACTAATTTTTTTAATATTTTGTATTAAAAATGTATACTATTTTATTTCGTGTACTAAATTCATGTTTGTCTGATTCAAATGAAGTTTGGAAGTTCTGTCATTTCTGCTACTATGTATAAAGCTGCCCGAGTCGAAATATTGAACCTCATTTGAACCTTTTATTACCCAACATTTAGGAATTAAAAGTACAAAAATAGGCCTAAATTCAATGTAAAATAAGATCCTATTTAGCGCCTAAAAGTGGCACAAATTTCCCTTTATGCCATCTTAAGGCGCAAAATAGGACCTCACTTTCAACCTCCGTTGAGGATTTACATCCTATCCAGTCCCAAGTCGAAATATTGAACCTCATTTGAACCTTTTACTACCCAAAATACATATCTTATTTTACATTGAATTTAGACCTATTTTTGTACTTTTAATTCCTAAATGTTGGCTAGTAAAAGGTTCAAATGAGGTTCAATATTTCACCTCGGGGAGTTACAGGTTTAAATTAGGAGTTTTAGTATTGAAAAGTATCATATTCGGTTCAAATAGGAGTAAATACCATGAAAATAGGTCCAATATTTCGACTCGGGTGTTCATTCTACCCATGCATTTTTGGACGTTCTACTTTATTCTACTTTGAATACTTCCTCTCATCTTATAATATAATATAATATATTTTTTTCTCCTAGACGCATTCCAACTTATTTTTGACTTAACACGTATATCTCACCAAAAATTAATTAACAACCTTTTATTAATATCTTCAGGCAAATAACACAATTGTAAGCTATCGTATACGAAAAAGATTTAATTATTTTCATTCTCGTTGTTTCTGTCAGCAATCTCAGTTACCTGACTTTATTATAAAAACATCACAACGGTGAAAGATAAAATATGATAAAAGATAAGAATTGTCACACGGAATCCACAAAGAAAAGCTATAGTTCGTAGCTGATTAATTACAAACTTGAAAATGATACAGGAAGAAAATTTCCGAAAGGCGCTCATCAATCATCTCTCTGTTCTGTTCGTCTCTCTTATATTTCAATCCATCCAAGCTGCGCGATATGTGGTGACTTTTTGCCTGTCCACCCTCGACACGTAATCTACATTCTCGTAAATTATGCTTGTCGCATTTTCCCTTTACAAATCGCTCGGTGCAAAACACGTGTATACGAGTGCATTGACAAGCTGCAGGCGGTGCATGCCACCACATACGAAGGTAAGTAATCGTTAGCTGGTCTCCAAGTAATGGTTTCTCATTTACAAATGAAATGGCACCAAGAATTCGACCCTTTTTGTTCACGTACAATACAAAGACATCCATCACGATGCTGAAATCACAACAAATGAGACACTCTCGTCGAAATTGAGGAGAAACCATGACAATTGGTAACGAACGATATATATAAGTAAATTGCAATCAAAAATAAAAAGCTGAAATGTGCATCGTGTTAACGTGCCCGTTTGACAGAGAATAATGATAAATCAGAATCTGTTCTTATGGAATTTCGACTCGCGCTTTAAATGTAATGCACGTGCGAAAGGAGTGAAAGTAAAATTGAAAATTGTCGATCGAGAGGAATAACATTTGTCTTCGCTTTCTTATATAAGGTATGTAACAGGTAATTATTTCAAGTCGTGGTGTTATTCATCTCTCCGAGATGATTGCGAAATCACATGGAAATTGACAAAAAAACGGCAGCACAAAGTATGAAATACTGGAACGATCTTTTTCTTCTATTCTTCGTTAAACGTTTGCTTTAGCCTTATGACTTAGGAGACAAGGGCGAGCAGCTATTTCATTGACCCGATTTCTACCGCAATAGCAACCCACGTAGTATTACTTCGGTAGCACGAACTTCTCGGAAGTTCCTGGTAGGGCAACCTTTACTGCCTACACTTAAAACGAAAAATTTCACGAGATCAAGGGAATCTGTTTCTTCCAACGTCTTCAAAGGTACTTGCAATGAGTTGCTGCTTCATAGTGGTATTCACGTCGGAATTCTTTGAACAGCACACAATTGCTTGTGTAAAAGTGTATGTATAGCGATAATTTTCGTTTTCTTTAACAGACGTTAAAGAGAATTTACCGTGTCATAAACTATAAAATGCGGGGAAACGAGATAACGTTGTTATTGGCTTTAAAATTGTTACGGTGCATATTGTACCGTGGGAGATCATTGATGAGATTTTTATGAAAGACTTCATCTTATTTGTCCATGAGAAAAGAAACAAAGGATAATATACATTAATATACATTAAAAGAAATGTTTTTTTCAAAACTTCAGAATAGGTCATATTTCATGGTCTGACTCGTTTAAACAAATCACTGTTTTACAATATCAATACATTACAATCAGAACGAAAATATAAAACTATACATGCATAAATTAATAATAATCCATATTGTTATCGCATTTTACATTTATAGTAACTTTAACGATCAAATAAGATCTAGACATAAAGACACAATCATTACGTTAGATTTGTCATTTTCCCTGAATCAAATATCGTGAACACGCTTTCGTCAAAATTTTGTCTCCAATATCCAATCCCACGATCGAACCCTATCCCCAAAATCCAAGTCGACAGCTATGTTCACCCTCGAGCAACATCACCGTAATCGGCCTACGAACAAACAAAAGAGCATCCTGTATCATAAAAAACACGTCGTTCCAAGTTCTTCCGTCGAAATGAGATTTGAACGAGGATACCGCAAGGGCATCCTAACGTAACAAGTGAAACCCCTCCAATTAGTCGTCTCGCACACACTACGTCCCATCGTTTTGTGACAATGGGACGAAAAGACAGTTACAAGAGAGACAGGGAGACTTTCGCGTTTGAGCGCTGACGAAATTGACATTGATCCAGTCTGGTGGATCCCTGAAAGGAAGGAAGGAAGGACGGGAGGAAGGTTCACCGGGAGAAGAGGTGGCCCGGGCTGACATTGGTCGTTCTTGGTGGTCGGATGCTTCAATTGTGCCATACACAGAAAAGTCTCGAGATGTATGTATATACGAATATTGTCATTTCGCCGGGTGTACTCGTGGTACAGTACCTGTACAGGTGAGACAACGGCGCGTACGCCGACCGACCGGGTGATTTAAAGGCTGTCACATGCAACATCTGCCAATGCAAACGCACCACTCAAGGTTGACGATCCCCACCGAGAGACCCGCGGACGGGCTTCTTCATTAGTTATAATTTACTATAAAACGGCAAAACGACCACGCTACCTTTAGACTTTTCACGCCCGCCATAGGCACGTGCACGGTACCGCGATATCGTTCTAACGAGATCTCCTCTCTCTCTGCACGGCGACTGTCAACGGAACGTCGACATTTCTCACCGGAAATTACCGATACGCAATACACGATGGTGTACTACGCAAGAATGTTATGTGGAGTTGGTATGTTTCTATGGGCATGCTGCTGCACCTACGCACTACCGCGGCTGGTAAGTGACGAATTTGGAAGGAATTAGGAATTGGTGATTGTGATAGAAACATGACTGAAAGATATTACGATGGTCCTTAGTTTTAGGTTTTTGTTGTCTTTCATTCTACTCATAACAAGTCTGCTAGGGGTAACGTGTTTGGTGATCTTTGATGTGATAAGAATGTAGCTCTTTTAACCCCTTCCGATACGACTTAATACTAAAATATTGTGCAGGAAGTAACATTTAATTTTTATTTGAAAAAACATGTTTCATTTCATAATTCATGCATATTATTAAATAAAACTATATTATTGATTTGAAAACGGCAAACATTTTTTGAATTGAAAATATTCATCTTAAATAAGGTATGGCTAATATGCGATGATGATCTGTAATATTTGCATAAGTTATAAAAGGGGTTACAATGTTGCCAAATTAAATACACTAGAAATTTTAAATTGCATTTGTTATTGTCACATTCAACAGTGACTTTAGTTATACGACGAGGGTTGATTCATCGTTGTACGGCATGCTATAAAAAATCAATGACGAATTAGTTTAGCACAAATAGTTAATGAATTTTACATGTTTCGGAGAAGCTTCATTTAGAATTTATCCTATTGTGATTATAGCAATAAAAAGAAATGAGTATCTGATGGTGATTATGACTATGACAGTCTTAATACAGTTGTGGAGTGTTCGATCATATATCAGGGGCAAGGGTGAAATTATTTTTCACTATTCATTTGATCGGTATCACATAATTTAATAAAGAATCACGTTATGCTGGTAGTCTCGGAATTTAGTCTATTTACAATAATTCATAAAGCACTATTAATTCTTCTCAATTCATTGGGACTGTCACTGAATATAACCCGCTGTGATTCAAATAATTATTGGAAACTGTTATCAATCTATTATTATATAACTACTTGCTTCTGCGATAAAATACAAACTTTTTTGTTGCCATAGCAGCAAATACATACTGTACGGTTTATACAAAGTAAGAAACTCAATCATTAATACCAAAAGTAAAAATTATGTAAATATTACATCTACGGAATTTGTCAAATTGACATGTTTTTTATGAAAGTTTCCCCAAGTCAGCAGTAAAGTAAATATTTCGCGTGTATTTTACAATATACGCATTACTTAATGATCATTTACTTGCCGCTTGATGCCTCATTTTTTAAAGTACTTATTAAAAGTATTTATATATATTATAATAGATTTAACATCCGTAGATCTGGTACAAACAAAAATTAGTTGACAGAAAGTTACATTAACTATCCCTGCACATAAGGACGGAAAGGGATACTTTCACGGTATTAGAGTGCTCGTTGAACATTTTGAAGAACCTCGAAAGGTAAAACTTAATCGTGCTAATTTTAACTTCTTAAATATCGCAGAAGAACAAGAATTTGTCAGCATCCAACGTCCAGACGCATTACAACATTACCAACAGCGAGGTCGACGATCTCCAACCGATAGACGAGGTCTCTTACGTCGATTTCGATCCAACACCATTGATCCCCTCCAAGAGGCCGAACGTCTGCAACAACTGTGGTAACTAAGAACATTGAAAACAATACTCAATGGACATAAGTATCATTCATGACAAGTGCCATTGATACTTCAGATGTTTACATTATCAAGTACATCCACTTTAAGAAAGTTCGATTAATAGAAAGATAAATCGAAATTATCAAGAATCAAATAAAAGCTTGCAGTTGAACGATTAATAGTTATCGTTACTGCTATTATTGTAGAAAATAAATCGTAAAAGTTTGATTAATTATTTAGATAATTTGTGACATTTTCTGTGGTATCTTTGTGTAACGAAATTGCACAAGATATTAGCGATTTTCCATGATGTTTGCTTGCTCAAAAAGCTTCTACTGTTTTTGGATAATATTAATGTGTACATGTACTATTCTAGTTTGTGGAGTGGGTAGGAAAACGAGAATCGTTGGTGGAAACGTGACGAGCGTCTATGAATATCCCTGGCTAGTTAGCATGAGCAAACAGGGTACGTTTTATTGCGCGGGAAGCTTAATAACTCAAAGGCATGTACTGACGGCTGCGCATTGTTTGGAGGGGTATGTATCAAGCTTTGACTAATTAGGTTATTTACAGAGAAACATTACATTGCCCTTACATACCTTCCACTTGTTAAAATACTCCCACTGTTAAAGGAATTGATATTTCAAATTTACGATTCCAACTTAAGATTTCAAATTTAAAAGTTCCTATAACTTTTGTTTTTGACAATTTAAATCAAAAGAGATAACGTCACTTTTCATTCAGTAATGAATCGTAAAAGCAACAAGTTTTCGAACATTATTGATACGGCTAAAAATCAAATTTCTCTTATTAGAAGTCTTTTAAATGGGGACAGTGAAGTCACGTTTTTCTAATTTAATATTTCCAACAGAAAGATCAACCTGTATCAATATTATTCATGGATCAATCTGAATAGATGCAAATTTAAACAGAATAAAATACATTATAATAGTTATAGAACATTCAAAACTTTTGGAAGTCCCCGATGAAATGAAAAAGAAGAAGCTGGAAAATGTAGAAGTTTAATAAATTTAATGAAACTTACACATAATTTATTTATATCATTATTTTTATATATTTTCAAACTAACCAAACGTACTGTTTATTGCACATTTGTTGCAAACCATTTATAGATTTGAAACAAAGAGTATCAGGCTCGTACTGGCCGATAGCGATCGTCGGCACGGGAGCTCAAATGCCATTGTACGTCGTATCAAATCCGTGAAAATTCACGAAAACTTCCACACTTATACATTCAACAATGACATCGCCATCATCGAGATGGATCGACCCGTGCAAGTAGATGGTATTGTTCGAACGGCGTGTTTACCGGAAGATAGTAAGTTCTATTTATCATTTATTTAATTAATTCATTTACATATCCCGCTTCATTCTGTTCACAACCTTCACTAATACCAATTTTGCTGATATATTCATTATTCGATTTAAATCGTATTTCTAGAAAACTAGAATAATATTGATAATCATTTTTGGTGTGATCGCGTAGCTTACTACATTATGGAATTCAAATTAAAATTTCGTTATTATATTCTAAAATAATATTAATTTTTTGAAGATTTATACAAAAAATGTCTCGTTACAAAAATACAATACACACTCGTACCAAACATTATCAAAATAGGACAGAAAAAATAAAAGATCATTGTTTAAAAATTCTCCAAAAAATCATTTTCTCTGAAATGTCGTTACACAAGGAGTGGTATATTCGTCATGTGATTGATACCCTAAACCAGATTAATTGTCATAAACATGTCCGATTTGCATAACGAACATCAACAAATGTTCTTACTTTTATCTGTATGAACTTTCAATTTCTTTCAAGTCTTTTCAATTATAAATCATGAACACATTTCCTGCCACGTTGTACATCAAGAACCAATGCTATATTCCGATATTTTTCATTTAACAATAATTACCAACATTTCACAAATGTGTATTTTACTGCCTTTTTTCTAGCAAAAATAATATAATATATCTGAAAGGGAAATTGTACGAAAATCGGGTGGCAGTTATTTAAAGCGTCAATATACTTCTTTCTTCTTTGTTTTTTTTTGTACTTCTGTGGCTCTAACTGTTATGTTCACACCTTTGCTTTTCCCTCAGCCTACTGTTTTATGTGGTTTCGAACTACCAAGAGTATAATATGTATATGAAATAGGAAAAGTTTTCCAGAAGTGTCGAAATATTTGGGAAATCGGCTTCCTTGATTGCAAGTCCAAGCCTTTACCACTGTACCCAACATACCCTCATCAATATAGTTCCAATATAGAAATAGAAAATAAATGAAGTTTCTAACGAATATATAAAGCAATTCACAGAAAACATACATACATCATATATTCTAATTTCTATCTCTCATTTATTCGTAAGAAGACATCGCAAGAAATTTCTGTGCAATGTTTAAAAATAGCATCTTAACATTTTCACACAGAAGCCATCGATTACACGGGGGCGACAGCGACCGTGGTCGGTTGGGGTCGAACCGGGGAAAGTCAGCCTGTAAGCGATGAATTACGAAAGGTCAGCCTACCAATTTTATCGGAAGAAGAGTGTGACCAAGCCGGATATCAAAAAAATCGCATCACCGAGAACATGTTCTGTGCAGGTTACCTCGAAGGTCAACGCGATGCTTGCTTTGTGAGTGCTAAAACTAAATGCCGTGCCATTAATTATTCATTACTATTCGCAAATGATTTTGACAATACCATTATTTTTCTTTAATATCAAATAACCGACATCTATGAAAATTTTCTTTTTACACCGCGACAATCTCCTTTCAATTTGTTATTGTTTCATTATTGTAACATCGTAATTATTATTGTATTTCAAGGGTGACAGTGGTGGTCCTCTCCACGTAAAGGGAACATTTGGACACCTCGAAGTAATAGGTAATACATTTACCTTGTAAAAGTTATATTTTACTTTACAAGTTTACTATCACCATTTACCAAACCTTACTGATTGCGTAGATAAGTACGAGAACCACGAATTATCTCAATACAATTGTCCTACTATTTAATTTGAAATTTTTAACTTTTGACATTCAGGAATTTAAAGTCCTATAGAGCTATTGTACTAATTTCTATGTAGGAATTATTTCATGGGGTCGAGGTTGCGCAAGACCAAATTTCCCGGGAATTTACACGAAACTGACCAACTACCTCGGATGGCTTAAGGATCATCTCGATGGTGAATGTGTCTGCCCACCACCACATCGGCTTTAACGCAATATCCCGTTAAATGTGGAATCAACCTATGTCCAGAAAACAATGCACACTTCGACTTCTGGAGCAACGTGTTATTTTTGTCCATACGTAGCAATTAGAGAAATTACTGCTATCAGTATTGCCTGTGAAGTACATTATGATTTATCGCACGAATTAACATTCAGTTTTGGTCTCAACACATGTAGCATAAAATGTTTCCTGCTTCTCGAATTATCGAGGTTGTATTTGTAAATAGTTGCCGGCATACCACTTATCATTGAGCTGTCATTGTAAATCTGTACCATTAATTCATTGTAATTGTTAATTCACGCGCATATAGTTAAGAAAATCTAGTCCAATGTACATAAATAATGTTCCGACTTTCTGTGATGTCAGATTTTCCTTATAAAACAGTATAATAAACAAACGAAATGTTTAATCATAAATATGCACTATTTCATTCGAATTTTTTTTTCCCAATCATTTATGGAATTATTGCAATAACGAATACAAAATAAAAATGTATTAACTCAATTTTAATTAAAATTTACGATTTATACTTTGTACGATATATGTACTTGCATTAATTCAAAGTTAATAGCAAACAAATAAAGTCATATTTCTTTGTAATTCATGGTAAACACAATCAGGTGAAAATAAACGAAGGTAACATCTATTATATAAAGCTCAAATACCACTGACTGACTGACTGACTCATTCATCCACTCATCACGAAATCTCAAAAACCACAAAACGGATTACAATGAAATTTGGAACATACTCTTGCCTTGGGTCTTAGATGCTCACTAAGAAAGGGTTTTGAAAAATTCGAAATTTTGGGGGGTGTTTTGGGGGGTTAAAGTATGGGCCAAACTCATCAACGCAGAGCCGAAACTACTTGACATAGAAACTTGAAATTTTGCATGAGCGTTCCTTTTAGGGTATAAGCACCCACTAAGAAAGGATGTTTCAAAATTCGAAATTTTAAAGTTTTTTTTTTTAGTTTCGATTAAACCGTAGCGAAGCACGGGAGCTTTCAGTTAGTTTCTTTATAAAATCACAATAATATTCGATTAACCGCAAATATACATTTCTGATTTAACGGACATCAAAATATTGACCTCGATTCTCGTGTGAAATATAATAATAGAATTCGTGAAAAGAAAGAGTATAAGTAGCGAAGAGAATAATCAAGGCAAGAGCAAAGAACAGTAAGAGATAATAACTATTTTTATGGAATATCTAAAAAAGATTATCGTGAAGAGATGTTAGATAAAGCGCAGTTCTCAATTGTCAAGATGAACGGAGCAATAACGAAAACCGGGTCAGCAGTCGGAAACGTTTTGCTTTCAACGGCGAATGTGGGTTAGTGAAACCTCCGGACCGTTACCGCCAATTCCTGATTCCCGCCGAAATGGAGAAGGGATAACAGTTTTTCAAATTCCCACGAGATATAGTATATTTTCGTAACACTACGTAATTCCGATTAGATATGAGATTGATCAACTGCGTTTCCTTGAGTAGATAACATGGGACAGGAATGTGCATCTACCGTAGTCAATGTCCACATAATAATCCCGCGCTGATAGTGAAATTAAAGAATTTACAATAAAAAAGCTTGTAATTCATACTTTGATAATGCGATTTTGAATGTATTATACAAGTGTCCCATAACAATTAAATGTAAATAAGACAAACTCCAATAACTTGAAAGATGTTTCGAGGAGAATACTTTCTTCAACCTCTTCTGAATCACTGTAAAAATTTCCACAGTTCAAAACAATGGATTTTGAAAACTTGATTTTCATAAAATTGAGAAAATTGTATTGCATATTATTCTTTATTTGTTAGAGGAACTACGAATTTTCTATGGGATATAAGCTCTTGTCAATTTTCCCTGCAATAAAATGACATCTAAATGAAGCATAAATGTCTATGAGTTAATCTTAACACTAAATTTACGGAGTCAATTTGGACCATTCAAAATTTGATTACTATATATACATAATATATTGGTTGGTTGATTTTTTAATAATAAATCTTTCACTTAATTTGATTTGGAACTATTTTCTTTGCAAAAATTTCAATTTCTTGTATGAGTCAAATTGGCTCACTTCAGAAAAATAGGTATATAATCAACATCCATAAATCTAGTGTTAATTGAGAATTTTACAACAAGTAAACTATTTCCTTTCCCATGAAATTCAAGATCAATTCAAAATGCTGTGCACGTTATCGTATTAATTATTTATAAGAAAATATTCTATTACTCTGAAAGTATATTTAGCTAAAAGAAGGAAGAAAACACTACCATACCCTCTCAATTCAATTATTCCTGAACATATTTTTGAGAGTACAATTACCGTTACTACCGAAAGTATAACTGCAATTCGGCACAGAGGAGGAATCTTATTGTTTGTCGTAAAAAGCATATGACGGTCGAGTGGCCAAGAGGGATACTGGCACGAGAAAGAAGTAATCATAAAGCTTCCACGTCGTTTCATCCAGCACTGAACTTTTTTAATAATAATCTAATATAACGGAACGTATCTCTCTAGCAGATTTCCGCTTTCATTTATCAAAGGTGACTAAACCCACGTTCCCTTCCGTAACGTATCATGATAGACGTTAAAAGAGAAATTTTTTCGGAGCCGCTGCGAAACCTTGCTTCTGTCGCCACAGAGTGGGGCAAATGAATCCAAAGAATAAAAGTAGTGCCATCGATAGTTCGTGGTGGGATTGAACTCTAGCGTTCTAGCACCTGGACTTGGCATTGCGAGAAGATGTCGCGGATGAACACTTTCAGTCTATCTTGACATTCTCCAGACTCTGATACATTAGATAATTCTAAGTTTTCTCTTTCAACCATGTGACTCTTAATTTTATCTCGATACATACAAGCATCAAACATTATTAAATTATTGTATTTAATTATTATTCAAAGTCAGTCTTCATGAAAATAAAACAGCAGGGAAAAAAACAATAATCTGAGATCAATACGCAGGAAGATTATATATCAGGGATAGTTAGAAATAATTACCGTGATGAAGTGAATTCTCGTAAGCAAACTCCGTCCATCTTCCTAATTCCAAATCGAAAGAATCGCGCACGATCAACGCTGAATACTAAACGAGATCGAGGGAAGAGCAACAGGACACAGTGAAAGAACTTTCTTCGCGAGCGCGAAGAACTTGCTCGGTGTTGGTCGGACAGTCTGGCGTCTTTGTGGAATCACGGTGAAAGCGTCCACATCGACGGTGATCATTCCAAGATCTTTCTGCAGCATCGCTGAGGATCCTAAGGACGTAAAGGGTGACGGAGAAGGTGCCGCGAGGACGCGATATAATGCGCGATCATGGAGACCGCCGTGGAAAAGTAAAACAGTGCGCGGTGCGTTTGATCGATGAAAGACAAGAAGTTTGTCTGTGATTTTGCTATCCAACGATTAAGTTTCGAGTAAATGACACACGGAAAGATGACTTCATTTGTGGATCGTTGCAAGGTTTTGATCTTGGCCTTGACCTTACTACTTCTATTGGCTCGTGCACATGGCTTCGATGTTAGGTTTCTGAAAAACGATTCGGTGTCGTCACATGATTTCACTGTAAGTAATTTCGTTCATTTGCAAGTGATTGTGATCAAATTTGATTAATGACAATGAGTTAGGAAAATTTGTTGCTATTGGTTAGTGGACGGTGGTTGTGTAAATTAGAGAAATATGTAGATGTACCATGTCATTAAGAATTGCGCTTCTTATTTCTGAGCGAACGGTGGAATGAGATTTTTAAGGAATTATTAATGAAGAAACTTCTTGAGAGTATAATAGAATTTCATTTTTCTCGCGATAAATCATTGAACTATTGTTTAAGACGATAAAATTATAGTGTTCGATAATATTCAATGGTCATTGAAAATAGATTAATAGCGCTCATATGTTTTAAGTAAAAATAACTCTATTCCTCAAAATATCCACCTTTATATTTAACTGCCCTCGCTCAATCCGAAAATTTGTTCCGTTTTGTGAAAATAAATTCCAATTTGAAAAATTCTAAATTTTAGTATTGAACATACAGGAAAGATTGTCGGTTCTAACACTACATCGCAAAAAAAAAAGATCATGACAAAAAATATAGTTTAATAGCTATATTACATCTTATAATTAAAAGAAAAACGGATAAGAAAAAAGCGACATTATAATAATCCTTTGTCATCTTAATTTTTTTTTTTTTCGTGATTACATTTATTATAAAATATTATCTTTACTGTTTCTTTTGTTGTAATATATCATGCACTCTAAAACTTTTCGTAATAAATGGATTGATATAAGAATTATTGCTTCTTATTAAAACTGAAATTTAAATTTAAAGTAACATAATTTCTATTTTGAAATCTGCAACGGCCTTCTTGATTACTTAATATTTTCAAAGTTCGACAGGTTTTCTTGAAATGAATGCAAGAGGATCATTGCAGTAAATCTACGTAATACCTGCGCATAAAATTTTTAGTTCAACGATGCAAATTTAGATTCAACGACGTAGGCCTTGACCATAATTCGAAGTTTATCCACTTTCTCTTATCGTTCGTCTTACTTATTTGCAATGGAAAGTAAGCGTTCCATGAAGAGTGACGACGGTGCATTTCTTTCAGGCATCGAATTCATCGTACAATCGAAAGGGCAAGTTCCTCTTTGACGAATTATTCGGCTTGGATATAACTTCCTTTGCCGAAAGTAACGAAGAAAAGTTACGGAATTGCACATGCGGTAAGATTTCGACTGTTGTTCATCATCTTTTTATTTTTTATTGAATATATTGCCCCATTCTACAACTTTTCTGACTTATTGGACCTGAAAACAATTTTAATTAACGTTAGAACAATGATATGTACAGTATATGTAGATGTATCGATAATATTATGGATATAATTCCTTAAATTTTATAACATAAAAGGACAAAATCAAAGAATTCGCATAGCTATAAGTTTGAGAAATTTTCGAAAAAATATGGCAGGAATCTGTTTTAAAATCTTAATAGATATAACGTAAAATTGCAATGCGTTATAGAGAGTAAAGACAATGTACAATTATTCTGAAAGTAAATAAGTTTCTTTGCTGCAAGACGGTACCGTTATACTCTTACCTCTTTCAACGAGTATCTCCAGAAAAGTACCATCACTGTTTGGCGTTCGAAAAGTTTATTTTTAACGAGAGAAAGTAGATTACAATAATGTTCTGCAAAGTTATTTCATAAAATTATTATGCCATACAAGATGAATTGTAGTTGATGATGATGAGCACAAAAAATCTGCAGATGTATAGTAGTTACATAGAAAATAAGTCTCTATAGAAAGCTTTTAAGTATCATTAGAATTTATTATTGGTTGCTCTTCAATGTCATAATGTCAATCGGTAAAAGGGGAATAATGTTTGTCTGTAGAGTGCGGTGTGTCCAATCAAGAAAATCGAATTATCGGGGGAAGACCGACAGCCCCAAACAGATATCCGTGGATAGCCCGTCTCGTATACGAAGGGCGCTTTCATTGTGGAGCCAGTCTTGTTAATAACGATTATGTTCTTACCGCTGCTCATTGTGTACGTAGGTACGTCCCTTCACTTCAGTTAATTTCGCCTAAACAATAGCTAAGTTCACGCACAGAAAATGTATCATCACTCTTAAACATATTAATACATTTTTTCTGCGTCAATGGTTAAGCTACTGGCTATCATACATATCAGTTAACCTGTATGGAAAAATCACAATGACATCGAAAACCAGTTTTTTCATTAACAGTGCGATAGTGAATGCGTTCATATTACCCTTAAAGATTTTTACCGCCACTCTCTCGCTGTTAATGGAAAAATTAGTTTTCAATGCTATTCCGATTTTTCTACATTATTTAATTGTAATTTATTGTTGAATGAATATTTGTAAATATGGACAACAGTAAATTTCAAAAGGAAACTTTAATTGTACAAATAGTCTTTTATACAATGACCTTTTCTTGTGATTAATCTTCAAACGCTTCTTGAAAATAATTACACAAAACATCCTCGAGTGATGTTTATCCCACTTTTATTTTACGCCTTAACACTAGAACTACCGGCGTTAAATCTCTCATATTTCAATTAAATAAGTACTTTGAAAAAGAAGAAATCGACTAGCAGAAAGGATGATCAATTCAGTGATTTATGTCTTTTGTGATGGAAGCAGAATTTTTGTTCAATGGCTCTTCTATGAACTTGGAAAATTTTTTGAAAAAATTGTGTACTAGTCATTTTAACTGGTTTGGTATTTCTAGTGTTAATTAATGTTATTTGTAATTTATTGTACTATATTCCACTGAAATTAAATCAAGTTATGACATATGAAAAAAATATCAAACAACATGTAGTATTTGCAAACACAGATTGGGTGAAATTTTACCTGGAGGACCATATAAGTTATTTATCAACAATTTTAATAGTAAAATATGTTAACCTTCAGAACGTTAGCTATTGTTATGTAACCAGCAGAAACATATTTTAAGAGTTGTTTGTTATATAATATTGAAGTTTGGCATGTATCTGACATTTCAGTGCGTGTTAGAAACAGACTGTGAATTTTGAGTGAAGTATACATGCTGCAAAGTAGTATTAAATAATTTCCATTTTAGTATAGAATTATATGCAAATATAGAGCGTTGATATGAATAAAACATTTGCAAATACAAATTACTGTTTGATATTTAACATCACATTTTAGGTTGAAGCGATCAAAAATTCGCGTGATACTCGGCGATTATGATCAATATGTTAATACGGATGGAAACCCCGTGATGAGAGCAGTAAGTGCCATAATACGCCACCGGAATTTCGATATGAACTCTTACAATCACGACGTTGCATTACTAAGGCTTCGCAAATCTGTGAAATTCTCAAAAACCATTAAACCAGTCTGTTTACCCCAAGCAGGTAAAATTTATTGCTTAATTAATTCACTTAATATGTCTAAATCTAATGTAATGATGGATAATTTAATATATTACGCTGAACCGTATATACCAAAATCCATATATAACATACAAAACATTTACTTCTATTTTTACTATCCTTTTAAATGAACTCATATTTTTCCTTTATACCTTGTTTATTAATTGTATTAACAGATATATTAAAAGATGTACTGCACTTCCATTTCAGTAGTGTTAACCCTTTGCGATCGAGGTGTCTTTTGTTCTGACAAACTAGAAACTCGAAATGATTTTGGCCATATTAAGCAAGTGTTTAGCAGATACTTTAAAATGTTTTAGAATAATAAGAATATCTTATTATATATCTATATCTATATCTTAATATTAATTATCTTATTGTAACAGAAACAAACATATAGAGCTCAAGTTCGCGAGTCATAGCGGCATCCCTCGAGTGCAAAGGGTTAATATATTTGCACTTTTATATTTCTCGTAGTTCATTGTCTAATAACTTACATCGAATTTTTTTTTATCGATTCAATATGTAAAACTTATTTTTCATGTACGATAGTAGGTAAGTCTTTTTATACAAAGATTCTGCATATAAAACAAATATACAATTTGAAATAAGACATCTATAAATAAATATATATAACTAATTTTAATTATAGGTCTTGGGGAACCTGCTTTTTTATTTAACACGTCCCCGGCCAGAACATTTTTTAAAGACTTTCCGTTCAGGCCCCGTGGGGTGTATACGACCCACGTATTTTTTTATGGTTTAAATGAATACATTTTTGAAATACACTATACAATATTTCAATCATACAAAGCCATAAATTTTAAAAAAAAGTGTATATTTTAATATGTTTTAACCAGAAAAGCGATAAATTTTATTTTACTTGACAAAATTTTGTTATAAATATCGCCTGTTTTAATAACTATTTTTCCGGCCTGAACGGAAAGTTCAGCGTGGGGCGTATACGTCCCACGTGGCAGGGAACGTGTTAATATAGTTTAAAACGAATTTTCAGAATCAGATCCCGCTGGTAAAGAAGGAACTGTAGTGGGCTGGGGTCGAACATCCGAAGGCGGCATGCTTCCAGGGAAAGTTCAGGAAGTACAAGTACCAATATTGAGTTTGACACAGTGTCGAAAAATGAAATATCGTGCCAATCGAATAACGAATAACATGATTTGCGCTGGTCGAAATAATCAAGATTCCTGTCAGGGTGATAGCGGAGGTCCTCTTCTTGTACAAGAAGGCGATAGATTGGAAATAGCTGGTAAGCCTACTATCGATCATTCATAATTTTCTACAAACTCTCATTTAAAATGTAATAAAATGTAGGGCGATGTATCAATAGAAAATTGGATTCCTTTTCTTCTTACAATTTTATGATTAAATCGCATAGATATCGATATTCCGTTCTATAACAAATATACGATGTGGTAAACATTTATATAAATTAATGGTACACTTTTAGGTATAGTTTCCTGGGGTGTTGGCTGCGGGCGAGCAGGATATCCTGGTGTTTACACCAGAGTAGCAAAATATCTTAATTGGATTAATACAAACATGAAAGTTGGATGTTTGTGCGTAGATTAGAAATATGTGGTCTTATCTACAAAACAAAAATACCTATGCCAAGCTGCATAAAAAAAGGGGGGGGGGGGGGGGGGGTAGTTGAGATAACAAGTGGAACTAGATTTTTTCATGGAATCTAACTTCAAGTTAGATGCACGAGAGTTCCTTGTCGAAAAAAAGTCATTAATATTGTTACGAAGTCATACATTGTACATATTTTTAATTTAAATATATTATAACATTAACGCAAATGTATAATACCGTACTTTGTATTAATC
Source organism: Cerceris rybyensis (assembly GCA_910591515.1). NCBI lineage: Eukaryota > Metazoa > Arthropoda > Insecta > Hymenoptera > Crabronidae > Cerceris > Cerceris rybyensis. The sequence goes on from OU342790.1 coordinate 24,695,460, forward strand.
TATTATCGCACAGAATGTAATGGCATTTAGTTTTCTTCACACATTTATATCGCACTCTTTGTGGAATGAATGGCGGTCAAACGTCGTTGGAATAATTACTTGTAACGGTCTACTGTTAAACTGGTGTAAAGTTAATGCAGTGAACATTCCACGAGGTGCGGAGGAACATTGTTTTAATCGAGGTGATGTGTGAATACAGGCACAATACTCTATTTCGCATTAAAATATTCCATAGTACAGCTAAAAATATAGTTATCCCTTTACATGTAAATATCTTTTAATCGATTTACTCAATTATAATTCCACAGTTACTAAACTATAAGTTATTTTAATAATTTAGTTAAAAAATAATTTCATCATATTACTTATGCATATGTATGCGTGACGATAAATCAAAATGTATACCACTAAATTATATTTTAGAAAATGCATCAGTTCTACACTACTTATCCAAAAATACAAACTGTAACGTTAATAAAATAATTCGGTACGCGTATATTAACTTTACTAGCAATTACGTTAATTCCGATATAATTAGAAAGGTCAGGATGAAACGATCTTCCACGTTACTCTAATTTCATTTGTTTATTTTAAAGAAATTAGTGAAATTCTAAGGGAAAGTATCATTTCTGATATTACTTTCTAAGCCGACTAGTCATCCCGATTGATCAGCAGCCGATCTGAAAGAACAGGTTATTGCCGGAATATCCTACGATTCGAAGAATCAAAGAAGCATGCCACCAATCAAGGTTTATGACTCCGAAATCAGGTATAATACGGCTGAAAGTGGAAAAACCAGACGTTGTTAGTTCTGACGATCGAAACCACTTCTATCTTGAGCTAAACTGGTTGACAGGACATCGTTAGCGCGAAACTCTCGTAGTCGAACTGTCCGATGAACGGTATCGGGTGACGCACCCAGCATGTATGTGCATATAATAAAATACAGATGAGCGCTTGCAAACAACGTCTTCTCCCGTGGAATTTGCATAGCTAATTCGCGAACCCGATTTTTGGGTGCGTCCTGTAGCAGCCTCTCCTAAAATATGCTTCAGATATATTGTGATTGGTATTATAAGATCATTTTTTAAAAGAACCATTAAAAACTCATGATAAGTCAATTTCTGCAGAAAAGAAAGATCGCAATTGTGAATCTAAGTTATTAATTAATCAATGCAATAATATAAGAATTAACAAAGCCAAATCAACAGAAAAACTTCAAGCCATACATTATTCTTTGTTTTTATAATCTGTCACCTCATCCATTCCTGTTAATAAAAACAATCATATGTACAACAATTATATTATTTGATAATATAATTATAAATACTTATTTTCAACTTAGCATGTAACTTTAAAAATTAAGTATATGGATAGAAAATATTTCTAGTCTTTAATTTTGTTAACATGTAAGAATGTGAAAATAAAAATACTACTAATAATTGATTCAAAATTTTAATTGCTATTCAAATTTTACATACTAAAATATATAGGATTAATTGCTTTTAAAACTTTATGAGTTACAATAGATTTACCGACATGGTCTTATGCATTGTTTTCAGATTTGTATCACTGTTAATATTGTTTCTTATTCAATTTTCTACATCTGTGTTGTAGACTGTAAGCGCTTAAATGGATCAAATTTTGTTCACGTTCGGTTTTTTTCTTCTAATGTATTTATTTGACATTGTTAAATCGTCAGCGGATTTAGTTTTAAGAATATGTATAATGCATTTGTCTTATTAACACCCGATGTGTCATCCAAACGAAACGAGCAATATTATTTATTACTTCACCCACTTTTTGACAGATGATGTTCGAAAAATGACAAATTTTATATATATAGTTACTATATATTTTTTTATACAGTTTAAATTCTACTTTTTTAAACAATCAATTGCCTACCAGTAAAGGAAGTACAAGCAGTACAGGAACTTACACAAAGAAGATTCAAATTACAGAGCACTATCAACATTTCGTTAAATAGCCGACACATCGCAGAAAAAATTAAGATGTCAACAACAATGATTCACAATTTTGATTAATTTGAAATTTTGACTGAGAAGTATCTTCAGATTTCAAGATTTTCAGTGATGTTCCTCATTTTAAAAAAATGTACAGTTATGTGTAAGATAATAGAAATGTGCATTTTAGTTTACTCCTCTCTCTTAACTCAAAAGTGTTAAGCTGATTATCTAGAATTTGCAATAGCAGGAGAAAGAGGACTAGAGAGAGATTACGTTATATTTGGGCATATTAATGTGTACAAACAACCAAACTTACTGCTCCTCTATTACTTTTTTTTTATAATCGAGAAATTTTCGAAGTGTTCGAAGAAACTTTATTTTAATACTAACAAAGATTCTAATTAATTTATTCATCACAATATGTACAAAAATATAAACTAGAAAATGCTTAAGCTGTATGGTAACAAAAAAATAAATATCTTCATTCTTATTTGAATACATACAATACATTCTACCCTAAGTGGAATACCTATGTTAGTTTGGTGTCTTTCATTCAGATCTAATTACCTGTGTTCCTAAAAATATAACTTCTACGAAGAATTATGTAAGAAAGTGCATCAGGCTAGTCTAATTATCTTTTTACACACACCCGTACGATTGAAATGTCAGATTTCGGGAAATAATTTTCAAAAGACAAAATCTAGAACTTTACAATTTCTTCCAAAGTAAATAAAAATTCCCAAAGTTAAAAGTACATAAACGACATAAATACTTAACCAAAGTAGTATTCACTTAAAAAGAATATTAACAAAATGTATTCATCGTAATCAAAAGTGAAATGATTTCTTTCGAATGATTATATTAAAGATCTTTAGATCTTTCATTTGGATGCACTACAAAATGACTATAATCGTAACTTAAACAATAAAGAAAAATATTAAGGTTGGAAGGTATTTTAAAGACCAGTGTCCCTGATGACGGTCAATAACAGTCACCAGTAATTCGACCCTGAACGTGAACCTGAACTGGTCAGGTACTGTCCAGTCGCCGACCAGTTGGCTGTGCCCTCCTTCCCTCCTAGAATAGCAATTACCTCTTCGACCTCAGTCCTCCTCAGTCGCCTTGGGACGCTGGCGATAGTAGCTGCCAGTCAGGGACATGTCCGTGACTCGTTCCTGACAGTGCCCGCGCGGCAAATCCTTCACTAAAATAGTTGCAACCCTTTGTACGTGACGCGCGAAATTTAAGGTGCCGAAAGGAGATCCGTTCTCAGGACAGAAAATGAAATCCTCCCGGTGTTTTGAGTTACTATTCGTTTTGATTCTGGCCTTGGGTGTTTGTCAAGTAAGATATCGACTGATTACTTTCGATCTTAAGACTATTTTATTATTACGATTTACGTTTAATATTTTATCCTTAAAATTGTTATATCACTTTTTCAAGAATTTGATTTCTTTAAACTTCATTATGTGAATTTAATATAGATCAGATGTATAGATCTATAAATATCAGATGAATAGAAATTTTAATATAATTATTATAAGTGTTACATTTTGATTCAAGAAGCCAAATTTTCATCGTGATGAATTCACTCGAATATAATTAAGTATAACGTTGAAAATTTGAACTAGGTACAATATTTATTGAACTTGAAATTTGATTCAACAGTAATTGTTGAATTTTAGGGAGGCAAGTTTACCGAGAGGGTGAAAAACTTTTTCGGTATCTTCGGCAATAAACCGCCTTACGCTGCGGAAGCACCTGCACCATGTTATTGCAGTGAGTATCGTTTATGAACCACGTTATCTCAGTTTTAATGCAACTTTATTACAACCGCTTGTATTATGGTGATTGGAAATTATTTATCTCCTTGTAATGTCATTAGGCTGTGGCGTGAGGAACGAGGAAAGTCGTATAGTCGGCGGCCAAACGACACGAATGAACGAATTTCCATGGATGGCCAGGCTGTCGTACCTAAACAAATTTTATTGCGGTGGCACATTAATAAACGATCGCTATGTTCTTACAGCTGCGCATTGTGTTAAAGGGTAAATAATATTTATGATCGTCTATTCGAAACGCGTTCTGAAAAGTATCTGTAATTATCAGATTTCTTTACAAGAAAGAATTTTTAATTATACACAACGAATAATAAGAATTATGTAGATGAACGTTCAGTGCTGTTATAAAAATTTCATTTTCGATCGTCTTGTAAAATGAGGAGAAGTTTTGTGTCTATAATTTTGTATTTTTTTATATTATAGTCCGACAAAAAACTGAGAAAATACGTTAATATCGATAGAAAAAGTAATGTGTTATTTTAATTTTGTTACGTCCAGTTTCGTTATTTTCTTGCATTAATATAGCATTAAATTCTTCGGATTACTCTATGCAATTTTAAAAAGCTAGAAAGTTCACACTTAATTATTGTACTTCGTCTGGATTAATACTAAAGGTATTGATTTTGTTAAAAAAATGAATTCTCAGTGTTCTTTCGATGACGACACAATTTTACTTATCATGCACATCGAACAACTAAAATATTATAAAAAGCTACAATGCAAAAGTACCAAAAATGTATAGGAAGAATTAGTAATAACTGTGAGCAACATAAGTAAAAGAAAAAATATCAATGAAAATCGATGAAAACAATACATAGTTATTATTGGAGACACAGGATGAACGAGAATAGTTTCTCTAGTTTTATTCTCAGATTCATGTGGTTCATGATCAAGGTCACCTTCGGCGAACACGACAGGTGCATCGACAAAGGGGCTGAAACCAGATACGTGGTTCGTGTATTAACCGGCGATTTCAGCTTTCTGAATTTCGAAAATGACATCGCCCTTCTACGCCTCAATGAAAGGGTGCCGTTAAGCGACACTATACGCCCTATATGTTTACCGACCGTAAAAGGTAAGAGGAAGATGGTGTATTTCCCTTTGTTACAAATTAATAGAAATTTGAGAAGTAATGAAATTCATATAGTAATAGAAAACGGCAGGTGTATCACATGAGAAAGTTTCCTCTTCGTAATTTCTCCAACGACAATGACAATACTGAAGCGATCATTTTCTCCTCTTACTGCACTATTTCACGACCTATCGTTGCATAAGGTCGATCGTACCGTTATTTATTGCGTTAATGATTGCACGAACATAAATTATTCAATATACGGGTACCTTTCTCGAGTGTAATGCACCGTCATTTAACTGCGTAATAAGGGAAGATTTTTTATAAATCGAGGACTTGTATTTACATTTGAATCGAGCCTACATCTGTACACTGTAATCGTAAACCTCTTATCATATACCTGTTCTCAAATTCTCCCTGGTATGTCATGATTATTGCACCATTCGTGTCAACACTTTGTGCAGAATAATTGTATTCCGTCACTCGGAAAATTACAAATGGATCAGAGTTACTGTTCATCGTTGAAGACGATTTATCTGCATAGATTACAATGCATTTCCCTCCTTTCCTGTTGCGCACAGATTTTGTAACCTATTGCGAACTTACCATACGAATTGTATGTATAATGTTTTAGAAAATTTGTATGTCGGAACGAAAGCAATTGCATCTGGCTGGGGCACCTTAAAGGAGGATGGAAAACCTTCTTGTCTCCTGCAGGAAGTCGAAGTGCCTGTTATGAGTCTACAGGATTGTCGCAATACTAGTTACAGTCCTCGCATGATCTCCGAGAATATGATGTGCGCCGGATATCGCGAGGGAAAGAAAGATTCTTGCCAGGTACATTTTGGAATTTTAATAAATAAAGATCAGATAATTATGCTAGTCACAATTAAATCTCTGGTCAAATTGGCACGATGATATTGACTTGTGGCTTTGATAAATCTCATTTTCTTGCAATTAGTTACCACATACTAATATCCAAGCTGGACGTGCTACTACATTAAATGTCATGACGTTTACCGGTGACCAGCGCTATTGAAATTAATAAAAATAAATGATAATATTTCCGAAAATACAAATATATTCAATATTTAAAAATTGCTGGTAATAAAATGAAATGCTGCTAAATCTAAAGCTATTTACCTTTATCGTTTTTGTTCTACAAAGATGTGATATTAATAGAGAAAGTTTCTCTTCAGTAGAAATGGCGATATTAGAGAAAAACATACGGGTGACATTCAACGTGTTAACACTTTGCCGGCCGCTCATTTGTCTCATCAACGTTACGCTGCCGCCGGCGAGTTTCTCGCAGGTTCTAAAAAGTCACGCATACGTGACAGCGGACGATAACAGTCAAAGAAGAGATGTCACGCATACGTGAGAGCGGCCGGCAAAGTGTTACACTTTGCGTTGTGCCTTCTTAAAATGTTAAAATTTTTTTTCTTCTTGATGTTTTACAATTGATAATAGATTTTTTGATTGTTTAATTTTTTAGGGCGACAGCGGCGGGCCATTAGTGACAGAACGCGAGGATAAAAAGTACGAAATCATAGGTATAGTATCCTGGGGAAATGGATGTGCTCGACCAGGATATCCAGGAGTTTATACAAGGGTTACGAAATATTTGGACTGGGTTCTCGAAAATTCGAAAGAGGGATGTTTCTGCGAAAATAACTAATTTCCAATATTTGACGTCATAATTACGAAAACCAGCGCAACGCCCGACTAAGCGTGGAAGAAGAAAAGAATTATTTATACTTGTAAACAATATATACGATTGTCGATAAAGCTGGGAAATAACTCTCTAGCACGATGAATTCAATTGTTTTATTATGCTGCTCTTTTTGTACCATAACGTATAAAATACCTTCCATCCAAGAAACTGAAATTTGTGTGTTAAAAATTTCATATTTCATAAAAACTTCAAAGAAGAACATTTAAAACGTATTATAATTTATCCAACTACAAATAAAAAGATTATGCTCATCGTGATTATAATAACTCATTCCATATCATTGAAATGATGACACAACCGAATATCGCCAGTATATTCTCCATTTTACTCGTAAGTATTTATTATTATTTCATCTTTCCCCAAAATTATTAATGAAAGTAGATATACACAGATCACATAGCAATATTTACCAGTATCTATCTAGTGTCTAATTGTAAGTATCTAAATATGACCTTAATAAATATAAATATCCGATATCCCTTACAACTGTTAAACAAACTCTCCAAACTCAAACACAATAGCGTATTTACTTAAATTACAAATTAAAGTCAGTTCAAACATAAGACTAAAATTTTGTTCACTTAATTTGCACGTCATCCGCCGTAAATGAAATCACCTAACGGTACCCTAACTGACCGGTTGCTGACCGGTTGCGTTAGAGGTCAAAATGAAGCGGATGAATATAAAAAAGTACTCAGGTTGATAAAAAGTGCAAAACTTGAGGCGAACGTGGGTTGTATAGGATGATCGGGAAGAGGTCTTGGGGGCCTCTCGGATGCGGGCAACGATAGTCCCGCTATACGCGACAAACCAGTCGTTTAACCGAGACCAGTACCGCTTCGACTACCGAGAGAAAAGTCATGAAGTTACAAGACTACGTCAAGTATCTCGTCTGTGCTTTCGTGTTGACTTTAAGGCTACTTCCTTGTGACGGAGTCAACGTTTCTGTAAGAAGTCATGTCTGAAACTCATGTTTTATTTAATTTTATAAAATACATCCTTTTAACTGATATGTTAGTTAGTTTGAAATTTTTTATTTAAATATAATGTCCATTTTTCGCAGGAGAACCAGGAGGAACGAAACGAAGGCCGCGGAGTGTTGGACTACTTCTTCGGAAGATTTAAAGCATGTGGCAATTGCTGTAAGTTAATATCAGTTACTCTTGGTAAACATGCCTTCTGTTAAATTTTCAACTGTATTCGAATATCATACTTGTACGATTACAATTAGTTATTAATATTTTTAAATCGATACTTAGTGTGTGGCCGACCAAATCGAAACGGCGAAGGTCGACTTCTTGGCGGTGAATACACGTCGCCCCATGAATTTCCTTGGCTCGCTAATATTCATGTTAAATCTCAGTTGCTCGTTAGCGGTGTTTTAATTAATGATCGCTATGTGCTAACTGCAGCCAGCCAACTTATCGGGTTAGTATATTGTCAGAAGAATTTGAAAAATTATATGCGACATTTCATTTGCAATGAAAATTTACAGTGCAACTTCACCAGAGATAAAGGTATCATTGGGAGAATATGACCGATGCTATTTAGATGTATCATCTGTGAATGTAAGTGTGGATTCTGTGATTATGTATCCAGAATTTAATTCGGAGTCGCACGCTCACGACTTGGCCCTCATCCGCTTAAGTCGACCAATTAAATTTGAAAGAAGAATATCACCTGTTTGTTTGCCCAATCCAGGTATTGAAATTAATAACGCATTTAAATACTTGACTGAAAGAATCTCCAATAGAACAAGAGAGCGAGTTAAATTTTTCTCTTCTTTATTTCACGTTTAATATATTTTTTATGTTTATACTTGATTTTCAGGTTCAACTTACCTTGGACAAGTTGGAACGCTGGTTGGTTGGACAGTAAGCAAGGCAGAGGAGAACATCGACAATAGAACATGTCGACCACGAAAATTGGGTCTTCCAATTCTAGGTCCTAGCGAGTGCATAAAATCTGGAATTGACCCAATGAACATCCATGATGATTCAGGCTGCGTCGGCGTTTTAGGCGGAAACTCTGTTGTATGCGAGGTAATAATAACAAAGTCTTCTATATATTATAAACACCTTCAAAAAAAAGCTAATAAAATACTCTGCCAGTATAGACGTGTACAGCAAAGAAAATTAATTAAAAATTTATGGAACATTACAACGAAGATATTTTTAAAATGAAGGCTGTAAAAGAAATCACTCGAGAAAGACTGATGAAATTATAATATACTATTGTTACTAATATAATTTGTTAAAAATAGCACAGACAGCTATACGTTAATAGATATTTTTCCATAACATTCATATATCAACGGAATTCAAAACGCGACATATTATTTTCTACACTTGCAGAATGATGCAGGTTCTTCCGTGCAGTATCGATCTTACCTAGGAATTTACGACATCGTTGGTATGTAAATTTATGGCATTCTTAAAATTTCTTGCGCCATTTAAACCGGTTTTATTTAATTTAGTTTTACACATTTTTTCAAATGGAATTATTTTTCTATTTATTTTTGAAATTCTTGGAGGCTCTTAACACGATGACTGCCGGTGTTATGTCCGTTATATTTAAATATGCTGAATATTGTAATTATATGTAATGTAGATTATTCTATAAAATAGAAATGGAATATTTATGGCACGGTCCCCTCACATTGGGAAATTCTTCGAAAAAAAAAGGAACAATTAACTTTTACCAGCTTGGTAGTTTAGTCTTAAACAATTGATTTAATTGTTATATCCAATGAAGAATATGAAACAATTAAGTTCATCAAAACGCTATTTTACTAATTTCAGATCTGCGAAAAATCAGAATTTAATTATTATTTTCCTGACAATTTAATGTAAACATTAAATATAAAGTTTACAATTTACAATAACACTGACAATGAGTTGTATAATACTTAACATTTCTATGCTAGGTATCATCTCCGATATAAACAAATGCGACAACGTCCCGAGAGTTTCTGTCTTCACGAAAATTGGACAACATTTGAACTGGATTTTACAGCAAACAAAGGACGCATGCTATTGCCCAAAGTAAACGAGAAATAGCATTTCTTTGCTTTTTTCGAATATTACCATTACATCACCAAATCACATTTTCTTTTCGTGTTCGTTGTATGCACTTTTCTTTTGTTCCTCTCTTCTGGTCTTTTATGTATATTCACTCTAAATAAGTACAAATTAATGCAAGAAAAATATCATGTTTGACGCAAAGCCCTCAGGATTATAGGAACATTGTATCACTAAAATTGAAATAAATCACAAAGTCTGAGTTCGTAGGTAGTGATATCGATGCTTGGAATGAAAAACAGTAATATTAATGTATGATTTTATATATTTAAAAAATATTGAATCTGTACATTACGATTAAAAATGTAATTTTTAAGGATATAAATGTTTTTGGATTTTAATATAAGTGACTTTAGATATTATGTATTCCCGATACTTTTAAGCCAAAACTACAATATAAGACGTAAATACATGTATTATATATAACGTGCAAAGCTTAATGAAGCCTGATTTTAACATATACTTATTATTACAAATACAATTTTCTATTATTTCCTTGCAGTTTAACTGTTTTTCCCCATTTCGAGTCAAACATAATATTATATTTCCATGTACCACATTTCATACGTTCAACGTACTTTCATGTTAAAACAACAGGAAAAACTTTAAAATACATACATCCGCAGATATTATCTGTAAAAAAATAAATTGTTATATCTATTATATTTAACTCCTTGCCGTACTATAACGTGTGATAGTCGTGATGCGAAAAATTGAAAAGGTAATTTTCAAGTTTTACAAAACCGATTAAATTGAAAATATCAGTGAGACGCGACGACGCGATAAAATTATTTCTATAATATTAATACTACGTTAAATTATACTATATGTCAAGAATCACTGATCAATGTTTATTTTATTAATTCAATTCTGAATTATTGTGGAGGCAGTCACAAAGTAACTGGCACGGCAAGGGGTTAAATGTACTGAATCAGTAGATTTCTAAAGTAGGTTTCCAATTTCAGAATAAGAGAACTCGAGAGGTAAAAAAGATGATCGATCAAATAATTTAGGTTTCGTAAGATAGAAATGTAATATTTACTGCATCGCTCCTCTATCAATTAGTCATATTTTTAGACAGAATTTGGAAGCGGTTATTTTCTCTATCTTGGCAGTTTTAGTGGTACAAGGGGAATTTAAAAAGAACTTCAGAACTTATACTAACAATACTTACTTACCCAAATAATTAAAAAACAGGAGCTAAGTCTTTCTTTTGCACAAACTCACTAACGGCCTATTTTTTTAAATACATTTATCCAAGATCTATTACAACGAAAAATTGAATTGAAATCTAAACTGAATAAATTGTGTACCCAATAACAATTAAAATATCTTGTTAGATTTACAATAAACAATATTTCAAGCGTACTACTACGTGACATTTGACCGCCGTATTATGCAATCTGTCACAGATTTACTATTCGGTTCTAAAATTAGCAAAGTATTACCTTAAGTGTTGCGATAAACTGCTTTAAATAGGCCAACGGAAATATTTCCGTATTATCTACCAACGATAAGTGAAAAGATGGGAAATGTGTAATAAGCTTGGAAATAATTAGGTTGTCACGAAATCCTATCCGACTTTGTTCGTCGTTACTTCGTACAACAAAGTGGAGACGTTGAAAGCATTTTATTCTGTAGTAAGGATGAACCCAGTTTTATTTATCTGTTTACTGTATTGTAAATTCTGTTTTACTGAAGTACCTTTCAAAGAACACAAACTAATTAAAAGGCAAGTGGATGTGTCCTACGGTAGTCCGGCATACAAGTATTGCGGTAAGTGAAAAACTTGAGAAATAATTGACTTGGTGTGATTACTCTATATTTCAGTAATGATTAAATACCTCAAAACTAAAAATGTTGAAAAATAAGGTGGTAAATTGTAGGGTAGTAAAGTTTTAGACTTTGATGAGTATTAACATTTTGCGGTCTGAATTCTGTTTTCGAATTTTTAGTCACATCATTTCAACTTTCTGTTGATTATTCATTGCCATTTAATAATTGGTATAACTGCAGAATATCATGGAATATTTATCTGAAGATATAAAATCATTATTGAATTCTAAAGTCGAAATGTAATAAATGAAATACTAAGTAATTGGAACAGAAAGCTGTGTCGAATGTCGATCGACATAGGACTCGACAGAGTAAATGTGTTATTTAATATAATGTTATATAAATGATTTCTGGAATTAATGTAACTATTCTTTCGCGTAGAATGTGGAAGACCAAATGCTGCTGTGTCTGACAAATTCCGAGTGATAGGCGGTGCAGAAGTCCCAGAAAATAAATTTCCTTGGATGGCAGCTTTAATAACAATTAAAGACTTGCAATTGCGATGTGGAGGCACTATTATAAATGATCGTTATATTTTAACGGCGGCTCATTGCCTTACTTCTAAGTGCGAAATTACTTATTATATTTTTAATATACACGTAATTAAGACGACTGCACTGTTTATTATTTTATTTTATACGTTAATATCTTTTATATCTTCAGGTAGATAATTATAACAAAATATGTTATTACTACCTAATAATGATAGTACATACATTTAAGGGTACAATTCAGGCATCTAAAAATATTAATTAAAGCTATAAACGTTTTGTTTATTTCAGAAATAGCAAAAAAAACTACAACATTGTGAAAAAAATGATGATATTTCAACGACTATACAAAATTACTTGTACTAACAAAAATATAAGTATCCAAAATAACAAATGCAAGAAAATCTTCTCGAAAATCAAAATCAATATTTTTAATATTAAATATCTTGATTTAAGAAAAAAGTGATTTATGATAATATATAATATAAAATAAAATAATAAAAATTGCCAATATTCACAATCTATTATAAGCTATTTTTGTCATCGATTTTATACATAAAAGGAAACTTTTTACAGGTACAAAATGGATGATATTAAGGTAGCTGTAGGTAAACATAATTTGTGTATATCAGATTCACGAAGTGTGTTCTTTTCGATTGAAAAGTTTATTATTCATCCACATTACAATCACACAACGAATAGTCCTGACGTTATGCTGGTGAAATTAGTCATGAGAATTTCCTTCAATAAATACGTTCGACCCATATGTTTACCCAAAATTGGTAAAAAATTAATTCCACCGTGAGTTTAACTCGAACACTGACGCAGAATAAATTGTAATTTACAGGACGAAATGATGTTACTAAATTCGCAGGATATTCTGTAACTGTTTTGGGTTGGGGATATGCAGATACGTTTGACAAGGTGTGCAATTTACTTAGTACAAATCTGACAATTTACAAGTCAGATAATTGCCCGAAAAAAGACCCAACGATATTTTGTGCAGGATTTATCGATGCGTCACGTGGCAGTTGTCAGGTATTCTACTAACATTAATGATTTCATTAAAAACACATGAACAAATACTAATTAATAAGTATTTTATGGAATTAGAATCTCATCTAACAATAAGTAAAATTAATTAAACTAAATACGACAGAAAAAAACATTTTTACCTTGATGTTTAATTAGAACAGTGGTCTGCAACATTGTATTAAGGATCTTTTAACTATCTTTCTTGATATATACATATAGTATATAGAATATGTAAAATTTAATCGTTTAAATGCCAGGGATCTTTACAAAAATCAGGCCGAAAAATGTAAAGCAACGCGATCGCACTTCTTTTCATTCGACGTTTTCCTCCTGATAAATTGTAAATATTGTTTTTTTTTGTATTTGTCAATGAAAGATGTCTGGGTTAGGTCTTATACTTGTTATACTTATATATTATATTATACTTGTACTGTTGTAATTCTAATATATTATTAAACTATCTTTTCATTTTTATACAAAAGAAAATAGAAAAAATTTATAGAAAAAGCGCAATAGCACTGCTTTGTACTTAACCAGTTAACATTCCGTTAGTGTGTATTTATAAATGCACATGTTGTAATATTTAGCGTATCCGTAACTAACGATAAAGGCAGTACAATCTATTAAATAATCGATGCAGTTTCGAATCTTAAGTCAGTTTTGGTGTCAGTGCCGATTTTTATACTAAACAAGTAATAAAACGTTTCTGCGACATTGTGCTATATACATACATACTTTCTTATTAGAGCTCTCATTTTTTGTTTCTTTGTTTTATGTTATTTCTACGACACATTATTTTTACATCTGTTTATTTTATTGTATCATTACTTATTATTATATTTTAATATTGTAGATATGTACATATATATATATATATAATACCATTTTATGGTATTTACTCAATTAAGCTTACCCTTGACCGAAAAGAAATATATGTGTTGCATGAAATGTAATGTTGTAGGGGGATAGCGGTGGTCCTCTTCAATTATTAAATAAGGATGGGAAAATGGAACTCATCGGTAAATAAAAAGTGGTTCTTCCATAATATATAAATATTAAAAAGTGTACATTTTCAGGAATTGTATCGGGCGGCATCGGTTGTGGTGACGTGACGTATCCAGATATTTATACCAACGTTCCCTATGTGATCCCATGGATTATAACGGTAGTAATTCGTGATTCTATGTTCTGTTGGAGATGACAATGATTAATCATACATTTCATCATATTCTTGCACAGATTCTTATCATTCTATGTTTCCCTATGTGTGAAATCAAATCGTCTTAAAGTCACCTTTTCAGAAATAGTAGTATTTAATTGCGCTGTAGATTGTAGTTTCATATGTACAGAAACAACAGCGTGTACCATTTTACTTATGTTCGCAGTGATAACAAATCAATTACACGCACCACTCAGTTAGTCGATTTTAATTGTAATAAACTCTATTTCTACAGTCACTGTCTTAAAGCCAATAGATTGAATAAATCAACGAAACTGTATATTAAGATCTAAAATTTACGGTGATGTTGAACATATTTTCGGATCCCATGTTATTTTATTTACAACATTTAGATTTAAGCACTAGGCTAGTATAAAGGGTCTAGCCTGGTAAGCATGGTAAATGTGCCCCCAAAGTTAATTAATCTTAAGGTATACCATACGATAGGGCTATTCGGAAAAATCATTTCTGCAAAGTATGAATCCGGTACGATGCAAATACTGTAAATAAATAAAAGTAGACAGTTCATGTTTCCAAGAAGAAATTAACATTTATAAATTTCTTAATTTTTTAAAAATCAATTTGCCAATAAAAAAATCTGGAAAAATTTCAAAGTATGCACACAATTCGGTATAATGTCCGTGATTTTTTTTAGAATTTTTTATCGAGAAAAACGGGAGATATTGGGCAAAAACTGTAAAGTAAGTTTCACCCTTTAACTACCCCTACGGTAGGGGTACCTACCGGATTCATACTTTGCAGAAATGATTTTTCTAAATAGCCGTAACGAATGGTGTACCTCAGATTAATTCGCTTTGAGGGCTCTTTTACCATGCTTATCCGGCTAGACCCTTTCACTAAAAAAAAATAAAACACCGTGAAAGTTTTCGACATTCAAAAGCTCTGCTGATAACAATTGCTACGATATCCCTCCCGGAAAACTGTTTTATCTTTCCAAGGGAATAGCTTCCGGCTTCGATGGTCACCATGTAATAAACCAAAATTATCTCTTTTATCGCGTTCGCGTAAAACTTTCGCCGCTTTCGTGGGACGTTTATGAGTATTTCATTGCATTTCATGATATGCCCGGTCGGTATAGTACGTAAACCTAAAAGAACCTTGTCGGTCCTAGGAGTCGTCAATAACTCATAAATTGCGATGCCTTCCAGTGTGACATCGTACCTGTCATATTTCCTACCTCCCAGAGATGATTTCTGGCCGAAATGTCCTTGGAGGAAAAAAGATTGTAATGTTTCCACTGTTTTTCCCCTTAAAATCTCTACATCGGGTTTAGCTCGTACAATAGATGACACAATAATGTAACCATCATCATAATGGCCACAGAAGTTTTTTGACCTAGACCAATTGTTGAAGAAAGATTCTAGCCGGGCAAGTATGCAGAAAGTGACCCCACAACGAATTAATCTTGAGGCATACTATTCGATAGGTCTTTTAAAAAAATCTTTCCTGTAAAGTATGAATCTGACATCTCTATATACCATAGGGATAGTTACAGTGTGAAATGTATTTTACAGTTTTGTACATTAAATTTTTATACAGTAAATATATTACTGTATAAGTTTTTTAGATTTTTGGAAGTTAACATAGTTAAAGCAATAAAATCGGATGCACTGTTACTTTCCGTACATAAAGCAATGATACACTCCAAGATCGAGAATTTGAATACGCATTTCCAGTTACTTTTTTTAATATAACACATTGCCATTCGAAGTCCTAATTATTAATAATCATTGGAAGCCAGACAGAGCGAAAATTCGTCTGAGATATTATTGGTTTACTCCACTTATTAGCTGAAGCTAATTTCGAGTAAAATTTGACAATTCGACAAGGGATAAAAATCAGGGACAACCAGAAAGATCAAAAATTATTATTAGTTTATAAGGACAGGCAGAAGACAAACACAAGAGCGATAGATGTCTGGCAGGAAAGGCACAAAAAAGGCCAGACTGATAGGAGACAGGCAGGACAAACAGAAGACAGAATTGGTATGAGACAGACACGACAGACAGGAGAGAGATAGGACAGGTAGTAGATACACCGCAGTGTCAGGAAACTCGCGAAACAGGCAGAAGAGATGTAGGACTAGTAGGAAACAGACAGGGCAAACAGGAGAGAAGTAGAACAACAGACAGAACATAGGTAGGGGAGAGTCCTCCAGTGCCGTCATCTTAAGGTTTATCAGCAAAAAAATCGAAATATCTAAGGTTACATGTTCAATACCTCCTGATATATGTAAAAGAACTATTGTGCTATTAAAAAAAGTAACAAACAACCAATACGTTTAGATATTATCAGCTTTATTACAACAATTCTAAGACTAGAAAAAATCAGACTACAAAAAATTGGCCTCCAGTACCGTCCATTAAATATGTAAATATGTAACCATTTATACAATACAACAATCGCAAATGTAATGATCGGATATCTCCGATATGTTTGCACAAGCCTCATGGGCCCAAACCTTGCAGTTCCCACACTGTATCCAATCTTCTTCATGAGATTCAGCACACAAAGGGCAAACTGACTCTTCTTCACCGATAGAATTTTAATTACGTAGCGCACGTTCTTCGCGCACAACAGAAATCTTCGATTTGCCAGTAAACTGGTCACCATAGGTCGACGCCGAGCGGAGCATATACTTGTATGAGTGTATCGCACTAATGGTGGTAAAAATCTAAACTTCGTCTATTATAATATTATAGAATTTACAACTGGCCGGTACTGGGGTACTCTCCCCTACATAGGGGATCTAAGGGCATGTAGGACATGAACGGGACAGTATTTATGAAATAAATAATTTGTAGCTTTAGAAACACATGGTTGTATTTGACGAATATTGTATCACATACGTTTATGTTGTGTAATATAAATGACAAATAAAGCATTTGTGAAATCTGAAACATTGTTACATTTTTTTAACCGCTACCCTTTTTCCACTCCTAAAATTCCACATTCTCTAGATATGCCGAATGAGCGTATCATAATTGTAAGTTCCCTAATATGGTATACGCCGTCTTGATCCGCACAGTCAGGTAAGTAGCAAGGGCCAACTGCAAGTCAGAAAGATCAACCATTTGTCTGAGATATTATTGGTTTATTGTTTGCGAGATTGAAAATTTATTGACGAAAATTGTATTTTGTTTCACAAGTGGGCAAGTAGTACGAGTCTTGAGTAGAACGAATTAGAAGTTTTGCCCTCGCAACCTCAAGACCCACATTGTCAATTACGCCTCAACAACAGTGTTTTCGATTTTGTAAGACACCAATTTCTCTCGTTATATGTATGATATAGCACGGGCGTTTATAAATATTTAAGCCGATAAATACAATGTACAATAAAGTCGTTTCGCGCCAATAATACAAATGTTAACAGTGCTTCGCGACATCAGTCTTGTAAGAGTGTTCCCTCGATGTATGCAAGGCGTCGACTCCGTAACGACTGCCTTGCTATCCCTCGTTGTTATTGCTGGGTCCTTCGAGGACCTCCTTTTCCTCAAAAAGGCCCGGTAGGGGTGAGGGTCATTTTCCTCCCACGCTGGAGGAATTGTCCTCTTGACGAAAGCTCGACGCCTGGCTGGCGCTGAGTCTTACAATTTATCAAATTCTTTATTCATCATTTGTATTACAGAACATAAACATATGTGGTATAGTATTCAAAAAGTAACGGGTTTTCCAACAAGGGCGGGTCGATGTTGAAATGGAATAAAACAAGCTATGTGTGAGGTATTAACGAAATTTTTTTTTATTTGAACGGCCTATGTATGCCATTATGTGTCGAGTATGATATCGTTCAAATGTCCGCCGCGGCTTCGCAGGGTGGCACGAATTCGAGAGGTCCAATTTTCGATGACTCTGCCGCATAGACTCGGCTGAATTTGAGCAATGGCTTCGGTTATGTTGGTTTTGAGGGCATCGGTCGATTGCGTCTTATTGGCATAGACCTGTGACTTTAAAAAACCTCACAAGAAAAAGTCCAGTGGGATCAAATCGCACGATCTTGGTGGCCAATTCACGTCATCTTCCAAACACTCCAAAACCCAGTTAACGAACAAACGGCGTTGTTTCTGATCGTTAATTTTGAGCTCTTGGGTCAGTTGGATCTTGTACGGATGCAGACCCAAATCCAGGCACAAAATTCGCCAAGTTGAAGTCTGCGAAAGGCCAAGTTCTTGTGCACGGCGTGGAATTGACTGCCTCGCGTTTTCCTTAACACTTTCACTAACAGTGGCGATGTTCTTGGCTGATCTGGCAGTCCTTTGACGCACGGGTGTTGGCTTATTGTTTATGGAACCGGTCGTCTCGAATTTGGCTACCAAACGTTGAAGAGTTGACTTTGGAGGGCCACCGAGTCTGCCGTAAAATTGGCGCAACGCGCGCAGCGTTTGTACTAACGTACACACATTTTGATAATAATGATTTATCATTTGGACTTGCTGCTCTATCGTGTAACTTGCCATGATAATTTGGCATCATTGACTGAATAAGAAATAAAACATTTGACAGACTTCGCGAAAAAAACATGGCCGTAACCGATTGTCAACATCGACCCGTCCCTATTGAAAAATCCTATACAAGTGTGTTTCTAAGACTACAAATTATTTATTTAATAAATACTATTCTGACTGTCCTGTACCTGTCCTGGTTGTCAATGGCTGCCCTGTCCCTCTCCCGTCCGTGCGGTCTAAGCTAATAATATCTCAGACAAATTTTCAAACTTTCTAACTTGTCACTGACTCGTATCACTTGTCAAATTTTACCTAACTGAAGCTTCAGCTCATAAGTGTAGTAAACCAGTAATATCTCCGACGAATTGTAACTCTGCGTAGCTTCCAATAGCTGTTAATAATTAGAACTTTAAGCGACAATAAATTAGGTTGAAGAAAGTAATTTAAAATGCATATTTTCATCAATCCCAAAAAAATAAAAAATGAAAT
Organism: Cerceris rybyensis; assembly: GCA_910591515.1. Classification (NCBI taxonomy): domain Eukaryota; kingdom Metazoa; phylum Arthropoda; class Insecta; order Hymenoptera; family Crabronidae; genus Cerceris; species Cerceris rybyensis. Next base: position 24,714,691 of record OU342790.1, read on the forward strand.
CCGATATTCATTTATAATACTGACAAAATTATTTATTTTACCACATTTATATGGGGGTTATTATGATTATTAACGTGTAATTTTGCAGATGTTTAGGAATAGAGAAACATAATTTAAAAAAATAAAATTTGATGTTTTCTTATGTTCCGTACGCAAATCAATGGTAAACTCGAGATCGAAGCGTTAAATACGCATATTAAGTTCATAACGCCCTTGCTCGAAGTCATTACTCCGGTTGCGAATCTAAAATAAGTTAATATAACTTCTCAAATTTCTTAATTTTTACATAAAATGTAACGAGTCAGGTTATTAAAAAAATACTACATTTCAAGACTATATTGCTGTAGTAATTTAGTATTGCTGAATCAATTATTCAGAAAAACGACAGCAATCAACTTTAACAGTTTTTCAATGTCAAAGAAAGTAAAAGAAAAGTATAAAAACCTTATAAATTAAATTTTTGTCACATTTTTATAGAGACCTTTATATTTATCAATTGATCAAGTTATGTCGTAGGTACAAGAATTTGAAATTGGAGAGAAGTACAATTCTCTGTATAAATTAAAGTTGTTAAATTTTAACTTTTATGAAAAATATGTATTCAAAAAATGTCCAACTATCAGTTTATTAAAACTTCAGTTTAGTATAGTTTATCGACTATACAAAATTGCAAATAGTGAGGAATTAACACTCTATCACTTGCCATACATTGTTCTATGCGCTGTTCGTTTGCGACAACAAATTTCTATCTTTATACTAAACAAATAAATTGTAGTAAAAATTTTAATTCGTATTTAAAATGTATACCAGTTAAAAATTCTGCAATTTTTTATTTAAATCAATTTAATACCGATATAATAGGTTGACATGATACCAAATATGATCTTAACAATTTTTATTACTTGCCAAATTTCATATTTTTAATTAACGTTAATTTCTGAGATGAAATCAGAAAAATCGCGATTGCTTCTTAAACTCCAACTAACAATTGAATGAGAAATATATTTATTTTTTAATTCGCAATCTTTAATCGAAGCAAATAATGATAATATTAGTATTACTCTGTTTGTCTTATATAATAAAAAAGACAGTATTTATTTCATTACTTTAAGAAAGCAAAAAAACGAATTGTTGAGACACACATGCGCACCATCCACCATTGATAATAACAATATCAACATCAAAACTAAGTAACTGGAAATTAACATTTACAAATTGATTGTAAATATGCTGCATTTCCCGCAATCCGTCCCATTCCTTTTACGATTTCATGTACATTTATACATATATATGTACAAATTATTGAAAATAAATAGAAGTTGAAAAACAACACTTACATTTCAATTTATTTTCTTTATCATAAAAATTCATAGCATTTATACATTGACGCAGCGCATTCAGTTGTAAGAAATTGATTACATTTTAAATGTAAAAACTTACAACATTTTTTAATAGAATAGCTGTGTAAGTGGACGGTATTCCTTCTGATAAATTAATTTAGATCAATTATCGATAAATATATAGAGAAATCAGCTGAACTGATATTGTTAACGATAAATATACGTGTAAGTTTTATACATATGCAAAATTATTTAATTGACTTAAATCTAAATATATTTAAGAATACCTTAATACATTTAAGTATTATCCAATAACTTTTTATATTAACTGCAACCGATTTAAGGAAAATCCCATCTCGTCTAAGAATTAAAGGTATGTATACATATTGAAAAAGAAAAAGTTTTTTGTCATTATATTGAAGTTGATAATTTAAGAATTAGTGCATTTACATGATTTTCCCATTAAAAATATGACATTTCACTTTATTATTACATATGGGATTATAAAGCAAATTCGAGAACTATACATACAATGCTATTATGAAAACTCAACAAACAGTAGATTCTCGTTTACCTGTAAGGAGAAGCAAATACTTCATTGCTACATACTAAAAGGCGATTTTTTTCGTATTTCCAATTGTATTTTCAACAGACATTCCTCGTTTTTTTTGCGCATTTTTATTGCATTGTACTTTTGCATTTTTTAATGTTTACAATAAAATTAACGAAAGGAAAACTGTTAGTTCATAAAAAGTAGTAAAAAAAAGTCGGGTCACCTACATAGAATATAAACAACATTTAATCTTAATTTTGTGTGAAAAGACAGAGCCCTGAAAGGGTCTAGCCGAATAAGGGGGCCAAAAGTGCCCTTGAGCCGATTCTATTCGACGATGGGTCATTCGATAGGTGATGATGAAAAACCATTGCACACAAATTTTTAATCCGATACCTTCACCGGGAGGGTAGTTATGGGGTAAATTCAAAAAATCAGTTTTTTCCTCATTTTCCCTACTTAATGGAATACAAAAATTCCGAAAAAATTCTGACACATTCGCTATATGAATGCACACGCTAGGGAATTTTTTCAGATTTTTCCTTTGCAAATTCTACGCACAAAAAATGAAAAACCCAAAAAAAAATTTTTAAACATCGATTTCGTATCGAAACCTTCCGAGCACAACTTTTTCCTTTTTACAGTAGCTGCATAATGTTATCATTGTTATACCCTAATTTTTTCAGATTTTTTGAGTACGGTGCATCACGGTCGGAAAAATCAAAAACCGATTTCTGCGACCCATTTTGGGCTGTAACTCGTACAGTATTTATTATTTTTACATTATTTTGATACAGTATGTTCCTTTTGTGACTTTCAATGTTTCTACGTACAATTAAATACCAAGTGAATGCAAACGATCGAATTCATTCATCTAATTGTAAACTGCGAACTGCCTTATCTGCTGAAAATGTGAACATCTTTCCAACGGCGTCGGTGGTCCAGTGGCTAGCGTTCCTGCCTGCTAAACCTATCGAAACTTTTTGCGCCGGTTCGAATCCAGTTAGGTGCAGTTAGATTTTTTTTTTTTTTTTTTCTTCTTTTTATAATAATTAACTCTGCAACAACAAATAATAGTTATTTTTCAATGTTTCCCAAACATTCTTATAGATTTGCACCAATACTAAATAAACACATGCAAGTATAATTATAGTGCATATTGTTCATTCCTCTTAGCCACATAATTTTTTATTTATATACCTTAAATGAATATTAGTTTATTGTGGCTCGTAGAGATATGTATTCATAATTTAAATAATGTAATTAAATATCCTGATGAATTGTGAAAATGATGATATCTAACGGAAAGAAGGGATCCTTTCTTTTCAAACACAATTATTTTTGCAATTATCGCTTCCTCACTTATGCAGGGGTCATTCAACATAGAAAATGTGTTAAAAGAAGAAGGGTACATCAAGATTCCACCCGTTAAAATTCCTTTACTGCTCTATACAAATGTCTTTCCACAGCTGCAGGTTTTGCCTGCAATTACAATCGTATCGTTTTCAAACCAATTTAAGTAAATGAAAATATGTAATTTAGTTAAGCACGCTTTATTGTTTTATTGTACTCACTCCGATACTTTACAGCCCCTTCAGCTAACTAGTCCGTAATTACCTGTTGAGGGTGTACCTTTCGCGCTGGTACCTACCAACCTAAACCAATAGAAATTCTGTACTTCCTTATATTTTTGATGTTTCTAGCACATCCCCTCCATTGTACATATTTTTTCACGTATATAAGCGAATGAAATATGCGAGTAAAGCAATCGTTGCTCGCAGTGTTCTCTACTAGTGCAAGTATCGTTATTTCACAATGTTCTCGAGTTCTCAAGTCGATAGAAAATCCGTGCGTGCTCAGTGTGTTGGATGCAATGCGTACATTTGCAAGTTATCCGGGTATAGAAAAAAAGTAAATTCGGTCTGGGATGTCCACAAGTTTTCGCGAATATTGGGGAAAACGGTAGCTCTTGGTGACATGGTGTGCAATAAGTGTCGCGTTTCTATGTATAAAAGAAAATCAATGGATAATTTAGAATCTGTCGAATCGTCAAACAGAGAAACCGCATTGGAATCTGTCCCTCTATCCTCACAAGTAACATCTTCGGCAACATCCAGTTTTGAAATACCAGATTCTTCTGTCTCCCATATCTCAACAGCTACAACCACAACTTCAGTAGACATAGAATCTTCTCAATTATCTTTACCCGGAACATCGGGAGAATCATCTTCAACTCCATTACGACTTTTCCAACAACTTGCAATAGAATCATCATTCTCGAGTGAAAGGTCTTCTTACTCCGAATCATCAACAATAGATCCAACAGTTAATTTTAATCTCAGTTCTTCCGAACAATTCAATGAACACTGCATTGAAATGCCATTTCCTAGAGTAATAGCCACGCATGGTTATTGTTTCGTATGTGGGTCCAAAAGAAACATTGTTAACGTGCCATACGCAGCGCGAAAACAAGTATTTATCATCCGCCGATTATATGTGCCTAAGGGAAATCGTTGTTGTAGTACACATTTAGTCAAAAAACGTTTCTTTCATAATATTATTAGAAAGTTAGAAGTGCATTCAAATCATAGTCTCGTTTATACGCATGAACTTCGGAGTTATTTAGAGTTAATTTCAATAAGCAGTGATTGCAGCATAAAAGATAAAGTAGGGGATTTCGCATTATCGGAGGAACGTCTCAAAGTACTCACAGGCTTAACCTGGGAAAATATTATTTGTCTTCGGGATATGATGATATCAATGCGAAATTCGGAAAAGCGCGATGTAACACAAGCAATTGTTGTTTTTCTATTTAAATTGCGTACTGGCAACTCAAACAAGATGGTAGCAGCAATTCTTGGATTGGAGCAGGAACAACAAGTATCTACTTATTGTAAATCAGTTTTAAAATCTTTTCAAAAAGATATTTTGCCATTACATTTTGGAATCGGCGCGTTTACTCGTGAGCATCTTATAAAAAATGAAACCTCCAATATTGCGAAACAATTATTTAACATGAATAAAAAATTGGCGTTGATTTTCGATGGCACGTATATTCGGCATCAGAAAAGTGCCAATAACGAATACCAACGTAAATCATATTCAGGACAGAAGAAACTTCCTTTATGTAAACCTTTCACAATTTGCACAACAAACGGATTCGTAGTTGACGTGCTTGGACCCTTTTACGCAAACCAAAACGATGCAGAAATTATAAAAATTATTTTACAAGACTCAAATGGTTTAAAAAAACTTATACAGCGTAGAGATATTTGTTTTGTTGATAGAGGATTTCGTGATGCTCGATCATGTTTGGAACAATGTGGTTTTCAAGTGATGATGCCAGCATTAAAAGGAAAACGGAGTCAATTAACGACAGCCGAAGCAAATGCTTCACGGCGAGTTACTAAAGTCCGTTGGGTGGTCGAAGCAATTCATGGTATTATAGGCCAGAAGTATAAATTACTTCATCACCAAATAGACAACAAGTTCCTCCCTGAAGTTGGATTATTTTGTAAAATAGCTTGTTTTTTAAATAATAAATTCGGAAAACGCCTTAATTCAGATGTCGAACTATCAAATGAAATAGTACATAGAATAAAAGCACAGGAAAACGTCGAAAATTCGCTCGCGATAGAAGTAGAAAGAAAACACTGGCAGAGACGGAAAACCCTGTTTATGCAATGTTCAGCTTCCGATCTTCTAGACTTTCCGGAAATGACAGAAAACGATCTAAAAATTTTTTTCACTGGTACATATCAACTAACTCAGGCAGTTTCTTATTTAGCGGAGTTGATGGACGAGGAAAACAACATCAATCTTCAATGTTCGAGAGAAACAAAAAACATTCTCAAGTTCCTTGTTCGATCACGCCATGTTAATCAGAGAAGTTACCGTTGTTTCATAGATTATACTCCAAACACAATTGGTATATCTGGCATCAAGCGTTATTGCTGTGAATGTGCGAATGGTAACCGTACAATAGGTTGCTGTTCGCACATCGCAGCAATAATATATTACATGTCGCACGCACGGTTTTTAGCAAACATAATTAGGCCTTCAGAAATATTGTCAGAAATATTTACGCAAAATGGAGTGGTACCCATCATTAACGAAGATAGTGATGAGGACTAAGCCACACGTCAGATTCTTCAACTTTTAATTATCAAATGGTAATCTATCGTATTATACTAATTTTCATTTCCGTTTTAATAATTGTGGTGTAATAGACACTAAACCATTTTGTTTTCAAATTATATTTCATGGAACGCGAACTGGCAAGAAAAAAGTTTCAAGAGATTCCGCAGCTCGACATTTTGGCACAATTGTCAAATAGTAATCTATCGTATTACACCAATATTCATTTAAGTATTTATGACTACTATGCACATGATAAAAGAAAAGTCTTATTAGGATATACCCATTCCAGTCCTAAAGGTTTAGTTTGGTACCAGCGCGAAAGGTACACCCTCAACAGGTAATTACGGACTAGTTAGCTGAAGGGGCTGTAAAGTATCGGAGTGAGTACAATAAAACAATAAAGCGTGCTTAACTAAATTACATATTTTCATTTACTTAAATTGGTTTGAAAACGATACGATTGTAATTGCAGGCAAAACCTGCAGCTGTGGAAAGACATTTGTATAGAGCAGTAAAGGAATTTTAACGGGTGGAATCTTGATGTACCCTTCTTCTTTTAACACATTTTCTATGTTGAATGACCCCTGCATAAGTGAGGAAGCGATAATTGCAAAAATAATTGTGTTTGAAAAGAAAGGATCCCTTCTTTCCGTTAGATATCATCATTTTCACAATTCATCAGGATATTTAATTACATTATTTAAATTATGAATACATATCTCTACGAGCCACAATAAACTAATATTCATTTAAGGTATATAAATAAAAAATTATGTGGCTAAGAGGAATGAACAATATGCACTATAATTATACTTGCATGTGTTTATTTAGTATTGGTGCAAATCTATAAGAATGTTTGGGAAACATTGAAAAATAACTATTATTTGTTGTTGCAGAGTTAATTATTATAAAAAGAAGAAAAAAAAAAAAAAAAAATCTAACTGCACCTAACTGGATTCGAACCGGCGCAAAAAGTTTCGATAGGTTTAGCAGGCAGGAACGCTAGCCACTGGACCACCGACGCCGTTGGAAAGATGTTCACATTTTCAGCAGATAAGGCAGTTCGCAGTTTACAATTAGATGAATGAATTCGATCGTTTGCATTCACTTGGTATTTAATTGTACGTAGAAACATTGAAAGTCACAAAAGGAACATACTGTATCAAAATAATGTAAAAATAATAAATACTGTACGAGTTACAGCCCAAAATGGGTCGCAGAAATCGGTTTTTGATTTTTCCGACCGTGATGCACCGTACTCAAAAAATCTGAAAAAATTAGGGTATAACAATGATAACATTATGCAGCTACTGTAAAAAGGAAAAAGTTGTGCTCGGAAGGTTTCGATACGAAATCGATGTTTAAAAATTTTTTTTTGGGTTTTTCATTTTTTGTGCGTAGAATTTGCAAAGGAAAAATCTGAAAAAATTCCCTAGCGTGTGCATTCATATAGCGAATGTGTCAGAATTTTTTCGGAATTTTTGTATTCCATTAAGTAGGGAAAATGAGGAAAAAACTGATTTTTTGAATTTACCCCATAACTACCCTCCCGGTGAAGGTATCGGATTAAAAATTTGTGTGCAATGGTTTTTCATCATCACCTATCGAATGACCCATCGTCGAATAGAATCGGCTCAAGGGCACTTTTGGCCCCCTTATTCGGCTAGACCCTTTGCTCACAAACTTACGTGAAAATACATATTTAGCGAAGGAACTGCTGCAGAAATCTATTACACGTTTACTATCTTATCTTCAACAACCCACTTATTTACCTAAGCTGCAAGAAAATACATGTATTTTTAGATTATAAAAATAAGATACATCTATGAATGAAATGAAATTTTAACTTTGATCACCAGTTTAGAAATATTGGATGTATGAAAATTAAGTCTATTCTATAATAGAAAGTAACGACATCAATATTATCATGCACAAAAATAATTTGATTTGGCCGTAATTGATAACATAACTGCAACAATTAAAACTTATTTCGAACTAAAGTAATAAAGGCAAAATATGTCGTTGCAATAATTGAACTTCACGCAAACTACTTCTGATCCAATACTATACTTGTTGCAGAGGCATAATGAAATAGAGAAAATGAGGTAGTGAAGTTTGTGTTCATAAACTATTTAGTATAACGGGCAATGTATATTACAATGCACATTTTACTGTCCGGTATTACCGATTGAATTTAGAGCTTTAGTAACGGAAGTTACCGTTCAGTGTACAAAATAATATATAATTCTCAGGAGTACATTTAGTTATAGCAAATATAGTCGACAGAAACATACAAAAAGGTTATGGAATACTTGCAAACATTTTATCGATAGTATCGCAAAATACGTTTAAATATGACATTGATATTGAAGGCAATGAAGTACTTCATTCCATCATATTACAATTAAATGTCACAATAGTATATGCTCATAGCAAATTCTATTTCGGTGACGTAGTAACAGAATATTAACAAATAGTTGACCTGTTCAAAATAAATTCATATTATGACGAAAATATATGTAAATACAAAACATCGTACACAAGGTGTGCTATTGTACAATTATGTTAAAATACTTGACATGCTATATGCATTAATATATGACATGGGTAACATTTGCGTTACATTGTGATGTAACTGCTTCTTCTAATGTACAATCGAGTTTGCGATAACTAGCTGTACTTGGTCGCCGTCTATTACGATTATTTCTTGACCTTCGTCCTTCTAATACAATGGCCAATATCTGAAACATATATCAAAATAATATGTTAATGTTACTACACTATAAAAATAAAGACATTCAATATCTCCTTATAACAATTTTTTACTAGAAAGCCATGTAAGAAAGAAACTTAATACACTTACCTTTTGTTTATTATGGTAGCCTATATATGCAGCAACGCAGACCAAGAAAATCACAGTGAAATAAGTAAAAAAGTGAGATTCTTCATCGGGCCTCATATTATGGTACCTAGGTATGATATCTCTTTGCTCAGAAGGTTCCGGTATATTTGGATTTTGATCACCTTTTAGAAGGATAAAAATTAAATTAGGAAAACGAATTACTTGTACATGTATATATTATGACATTAATTATATTATTTCTAACCTGTATCCATGGAGTCAGTATCAGCCACACCTATAAACAGAATTTTATTAAGCATGAAACATAATTTTCAATGATCTGATAATTCCTACATGGTACAAAAATTAATACCGTAATGCATTGAATCATCTAAGTGATTATAATCATCTTGACTGTCTCCATGCTCTTCTGTATGTTGAGATATTGTACTGGATATAAGATTTAATTCTTTTTCAGTTTGTTGTACTCCTCCTCTTCCACTTTCAGTAATCTCTACATTTGATGGTTTTGCAGCTTCTTCACTTCCAGTTTTTTCTTTCACTTTTCCAGCTGGTATGTTTCCATTTTCAGTTTGTTCAACCACGTCAGGTACTGCTTTTGGATGTCCTTCTTTTTCACCGTTGTGAACAGAATGTCCAGGCACTGTAGGAGTTTTGTCTTCTTCTGCATTATGGGCATCGCCAACACCAACAGGAGGATTGCTAGCATACTTTTCTAAGCTTGCAACCAAAGGATTGTCATTATCTGTACTGATTTGCTGCTTGGAATGTTTATTTTCTGTAATCGGTTTCATTACCACTTCTCTTCCATTAACATTTTGCGATTCTGTTTTTTCTATATTTTTTGTGGGTTTATCTAAGTTTGACCCCTTTTTCAAAACTGTATTCTTTTTATCAGCTATAGTTTCTATCTTAGCATTAAGAGATCCAGCTTTTGATATTTCTGAGTTATGCATATTAATAACTGTTGTTGTTATTTTTTTCTCAGATTCCTCATTACCTAGAGATTGTTCCTGTTGTGTTCGTTCATTAGTCTGCATTGTATCTTTCATAGCAGCTTTCCCAGTATTCTGAAGTGTTTCAGATGTTTTAAATTGTTTATCAATGTTATTAATCCAAGCTAGTATTGCACATAATGGTTTAAATTCATTAAAAAAACTGAAACATACTTTTGGACAAATAGTGCTATTATCAAGAGACTCTGCTAGTTTTGTCACAAAAGGTTCTGTTTTCTGATACATAGGTGTAATGCCTTTAACGTATTCACAAAATTTAGTTTGATTTTCCGTGTTATTGGGAAAATACTTTTGAATATCAGTAAACAATGTCGTCGAATTGTAAAATGGCTTTTGCCCCTGAATAGAATACTGACAAATTTTATACATGGTATCATAAACTCCCAAACAAACGAAAGTGTTTGTATTTGTATAATCCAACGTCAAATCACCCTGAGGATACTTTAGATTTGCACAATCTTTCGTAATGTTACTTTCAAGTAAAGATAACGGCATTTCTTCACATAATTTATCTTTCTTTATAACGTCCGTAATAGTTTTCGTCGTTGGTATACCGAACACTTCGACAGAATAAAGAAGCAAGATAAAAGTGCAAAATCCGCACAAAAATCGAGTTGTACGTTTTCCCATTATTCTCACAGTTAACGGTTCTACGTATATTTTACTATGACGAACAGAGGTCAAGCCACTGTATTTTTATCGTTTTACAAACATAGTGGTGCGAATGTTGTTTAGGTCAATTCAGGCACATCGCTGAGGAATTGTGTGAGTCACCAACTTTAATATTTTGTATTGTCTTCGTAATGTAATATTATAATTTCAGTTTTTCCCACGTCGAACATAACCCCTTTACGACCAAGTTTCTCACGCAATCAACTTAAAACGAATCGCGCTGCGGAAGTTATGGAATTTTACTCTTGCGCCATCTTCTCCGTATTGCTTGTGTACTTTACAAATGGGTCTGTTATCGGTCGATTATAAATGTTTATGTTAATTGTACATAGAACAATGTTAAAAGTGTGCTTATGATATTTAAATATGATATTAAGCTTTCTGTACAGTATCTATACGCAACAATGCTATAAATTGAATTTTACGTACCTCTAATTATCTTTCATTTTTAATTTGTTATCGATAAATGAATTTGTGAATTAGAGTATATGCAGTTTACAAAAAAAATTATCTATTACTTTTGTACATCGTAATTTAATTTAGCACAGTTGCTTTATATTCGAAGTACATACTCTTTCGAATGAGCTTTATAAAACCAATACTTCTTGACGTTTTTAACAGTAGATTTAAGGAAACCATCAAATTGACGGGTTCCTAACTTTTTAATAAAAATTTTCCAAATTTGTAGAGAAACAGTGCAGTAGATATTTCACTTTATATTTTATAAAATAAAAATTACTTAACAAATTATCATCTTTGCCGCTTGATCACTCTTTTTTTAAAGTCCGTACTTAATATATTGCAATATATCAGATTTTATAGCCGAAAAACTAATGTTAAAGTAAACTTGTATATTTAATTTGACAAAAAATTTGCAAAGCGCGAAAATGATTAAGATCTTGAAGTGAATACTACAAATGTCCAAGTATTGATGTAGCAATGAGAAAGTATAAAAAGATATAGAATAGAAAAATAAAGACAAAATCTTTTTATAAAAATATAAAAATAATAAGTATAAAAAGAAGTAAAAAGTATTTTACTTCAATCTGCTTACTTTACAGTACTGGTTTTATTTGCAAATAATGAGCATTTTATTTTAGAAGTAGCATAAGACGGATTACTGTAATGAAAAATGGTAATTCTTAATGGCTATTGAAAATTGAAACTGACAAAAATATCAGCGTCCAGGAAAACAGGTGGAAGTAAATATTCCCGAAAATTAGCATCAATATCTTTTACACGTTAAAACGCAAAGTCTAAATATTTCGATATAAAGAGAAAGTGATTTACGCCATTTTCAAAATGAATGGCAAAAATATACACCATGTCCAGTTTAACCGTATACATGCAATTATTTCTGTAATGATCAGGAAAGCAAAAAATCTTTCAGACAAAAAATGAACCGGCATCGATGATCGAACATCATAATTATAATTGTTTGTCCGTGAGTCCACATTATTCACTGAGTTCGCATGTTCTTGTTTCTAACATTCAGAAATTTTGAAAATGTTTCAAATGATTTGTGTTTATTTGAACAACGATTGAGATGTTAACGAAGAACTTTAATGACAAGTCTTTGATGAGCGAAGTCCGATTTTAATAACGATTCATGCGAATCAAACGTACTTGCAGTGTTTTTAAAATGTCTGAATATCTGTAGTATGCTTCAAAAATGTTCTTTTTGCAGATAACTGCAAAAATGTTTAATAAAAGGAATAGAATTGTATTTAAAAATTCAATAGTGATCTTTACAAGACTCATAAATTTTAACTTAAGGTCAAACAATTATCATCATGGTATTTTCCTCTTCATAGCATACATCTTTTGTTGAAAACACTTTGCTTACGTTATTGATAGTTACAGAAATAACCGCATATTTGGACTTAAATGAGACGTAACATGTAATAAATAAGATTTTATTACTTACGAATAACTTTCATTTAGTAACTGTTACTTTGCGTTTAAAAAATCACAGAAAGGGCCTTTTAATGATGTACATTCATGGTTGGGTAAAACAGATGGTTGGGAGAAGCAGGCGGAGCGACTCGAAAAAGGCACGCAGCGATCAACTAAATAAAATCACTGGTCTAGATGTATAAAATTTTATTGTAAATCGATATTAAAATGTCCATAGAAACAGGAAATGTAAAAATTATTTGAAAAAATAATCTATAATAGTTAATTAACAGGCCTCAAAGTTGTAATTTCCGTAGATTGCTTTTATACGTTCGTATCATGCCCTAGACATTTTCGACAATTGTTTCTTAACGGAAGGTGAGAATGGAATTTGTGTATAAGTATGTATTGTTATCTCCACTTATCTGGGATATGTTTACAATATTTTATTTTTCTATACGACCTTTTATTACCATTTTAATTGGCTCTAAGAATTAATATGTAATTTAAGTTCCGTTCCGAAATGTATGCAGACGTTTAACATAGAGTACTATTAATTATTACACTTTTACAATTTTGTATGTTTAAAGGTATAAACAATTGAAAATCCGAAGAGCCATTGTAGTCAAATGATGACATCTCGTACTTTTTTATTGTTTTATACTGCGCGTTCACGGCATTTCAGTTCAGTTTGGGAACCTTCTTGGGTAAGTACTGTGGGCGGTCAAAATAAAATGTCTCGCAGAACTAGTTTTATTTCTCAACCAAAAACAAAAGTTGTATTCCAACTTCTTTTTTATGCTTTCCCCAAGAAATTTGTCTGCTCTATTACCTCGTGCTATTAGATTTTATCATAGACGTTTAATTTTTAGGATAAATCGGAAAATATTCATAAAAATTTCGGCTTTTCGGGCGTTGTTCCGATTTGAACATTGTTTTAACATATTTAAATCTTTACAACATTAAAATGATTTGCACAAGCCTTACGGTTAAAATACAACAAATTTTTAAAGATGAGAGATTTTTATTTTATGTATAAATGTTAAGTAACTATTAAAATATATTATTATTAACGCGAAATATGACATTATGTTGTTTATTAGTAGAAAAGTCAGTAAAAGGAATCAAAACCATAATTTCTTTCAAAAAATAGTTTTGTTCACCTAGATTGGCAAAATTACACACTGTGCGAATGCTACAAAAATTTTGGGCTATTTGCGTTACTACCGTGGCAAATGGAATGTCTCATTTTCGGCTTTCGATTTAGCGAGTTATTGGAATGGTTTATAAAAAATCGCAGCATTCGTATGCATTAGATGGTGCTATTAATACGCATTTGAAATTTTATCGCACTGAATATAAAATTCGCAATCAAAATTTATTATGCAGTGAATAATGCTTTTTGCTGTTAATTTGGGTTCCATTGTATTCTGAAGTGCATAGTCACATTGAATGTCAAATTCGATCACAATTTCTTTCACTTGAAAATATTTTAAAAGAAACCTATTTCTCGTCGTAACATATAAGTAACTATAATCTTTTACTATTCTAGCAAATGAATTGCAATATCATTCATTTGCTCAAACGCTCTGCCTGTTTTAATGTATTGTTTGATACTATTTTTCAAAGATTAACGCTTCTGTAAAGAAAAACTTTGTCGAGTACCTATATTTATATAATGAACAATATCCCAAGCTCTGACAAAAAAGTTAAGATCAATCGAAAATAAAAAAAGAACAATTCAGATGTATCTGACATAAACATTTACAAACCCTATAACTATTTTTAAAAACTTAAGACTCAATCGGCTCAAAATCTATTAACAGACTTTTTATTTGGCTACTGTTATTGACCGACAGACTACTAATCAACTACTATAAATCACAATAAAATCTAATTTCGCTTTCTTAGAAAAAGTGAAATAAGAATGACATAATGAGTATTGGACAAATGATTAGTGAAATATTCAAGAGAGTAAGCTGTGAAGAAAGCGTTAAGTTCTTCATAAGTTAGTGAAATTTGCGGAAATTCTAATCACGAAATATTAAGTATCAGAAAGAACTGTATATATTATATATTTATACAATACATATAAGATTGCTCATGTAGTCCATTGATTCTGAAACACTTTAGTGAAAAAAACGATTGTCGTCCGCACGGCAGGCTACATTCATCTTACGCCTTGCAGTTCTCTTTAATAAAATTCGGCATGTTCATCTTTTGATCGTAAACTCATAGACGTAATAATGACTTAAACATTTTAAATCGATCCATTGCAACGGAAAGATAAACAGTATAAAAAATATTAAATAGTTTATTTAATTTCGGGGAAACCCTAAATTAAATTTTAATCCAAGGTGTTCACCACAGATGGTCGATAAACTTAGAAAAAGTGTTTCGGCATTTCATTTAATCATTGTTATTTGCTATTAACTGATATTTAAAATGTTCTGTATGTGATTTTTTATATAAGAAATATATGTACTGTTTTATTTTCCGACTGCGTTCCGCAAAAATATTGGTAAATTATAAGTGTTCCAAGGTTCTGAAAAGTTTCAGAACCACTGATATAAATCAATTACAAATTGCTCTATATTCCAAAAGTTCTAATTATCATTAATGAATTGAATACTTTATTTTGAACCTCATCACAATAAACGTGCAAAAAAATATTACTATCGCTACTTTCGTAATTTAACGAACTAAAATAGGCGCGAAAGTGATAATGATATTCCCAGCTAATTTCAGTCTACAGCTATCATAATGTAACTACGCTAACCTTAAAAAATATTCAAAATTTGCCGTAAAATGTAAAATTACTGCATTATATAAAACAAATCATGCAGAAACAACAAAAGAAAAAACCGAAGAAACGCAAGGCGCGATTTATCGATCCAATTAAGGAGGAGGAAACGGCTCAAAAAATTGCAGCGGTCCAGGCAAAAAGGCAGAAAGTCATAGATGAAGTACATCTTTCGTTAGAAAGAAGGAGGATGGAAAAATTGGCGATACAGAATGCAGGTTTTGAGAAAGAAGAAAGAGCTCGTCAGAAAGCTATCAGAGACGCGGAAAAATCACGAAGCGAAAAGTTGATGCTACAGGTTTTTTAAGGAGTTTAGATACTTTTTCGAATTTATAGAAATAAATTTCATCTCACGCGTTAAAAAATGCATCTTTCGTACAATTTTCATCCATGTTGCTATCGCCGAGGATTATCTGAAATAAAAAATAAAACATTGTTAAGCATTTAGAAACAAGTTTACCCTTTCATCAAATTTTCTATCATAAAAGAGAAATTTCATTGACACGTTGAACGCCACCGGTACTTCACCAGTTTCATAATTTTTATTGAAGTGAAACTTTTTCTATTAAAATCACTTCTTCACAAAGTAGAAACCTTAAAGACACAAATTGATACATAGGCAGCAGGACTTTATCTTTTCAATGCCAATATTTGAAAAAATTCATAAATATTACAATTTTAACCCTTTTCACACGGAGCCATCTCTGGCGTTATCTATTAGCAGCTTAGCGGCACTTTACTATTTTCTATCCTGTGTCATTTCAATAGAAAAGTTCGGGTAAACATGCATTTCTTACAATATTACTGTACAATAAGTTTATCCTCTGTAATCACTAATAAATTCGAAGGTGTCCTTAGAGGGGACAATCGAGTGATATGGTGTACTTAAGATGTACCCTGAGGGGCGACATCGGAGTGCAAAGAGTTAAAGTCATATGAAATTTCATTGAATTTAACAGCCCCGGCCACCGGTGACCCTCATGACATTCAACGTGTTAAATGCGCATTTCACACACAGTGTTTTGATTTACTATCGCAGATACGGGAAGATCTCAGTGAAATTGTCGAAGCCGGCATAAAATGTGTCTACACTTCTGTCATCATACCGAAGAAGATAAAGTACGATGGACGTGGAACCCTTACCATCAAGGGTGTCAAGTACAGATTAAGGAATAATTTACACATCGTCGGTTGGGGAAAAGAGGCGGTTACGATGAGCTCAGCATTCGAGAGAGTTGTCGGCAAGCAATTGAAAAAAGGATGGATGGTCGTACCTCGTAAATCGATCTTCATGATGTGGAGTTTCCCAGAAGCGTTTCCCAAGTTAGACAGTCGCATCTCTTATGTCGAAGCTGGATCTGATGGCCAGCCGGATGAAAAGTCTGTGGAAGCCACTCGAAAAATCACAAACTACTGTAAAAAGTTGAAAAGGAGGGATCTATTGATAGTCATGCTGTCACAAGGAGTTGACGATCTTCTTTGTAGCCCGAGGGAAACGATTACACTGAAAGACAAATTGAGAGTACTCAATAGGTTAAAGGACCGTAAAGCTACCCCTGAGGAAATAAATATCGTTCGAAATAAACTCTCTGCAATAAGAGGTACAATTATTCGTTTCAGCAATTTCGATATTACATTTTAAATATTGAAAGTAATAGATTTGAAAGATTTGGAAATATTCAACTATTTTCTATTGATATAGGTACTTATTTCTACACATTTTTTAATGCAATTTCGTTTTTCAAATTATTTTGTTTACTCTTTGTATTAGTTCAACACAAGCTATATTATTTATTACAGATCCATTACTTCGCTTTTTTACACGGTGCTTTTATACAATACACACACATCCTCCGTTCAAAAAGTGTCCCATTTGTATTTAAAGGATTATCTCGCCATAACTGATATTGAAACATTAATGAAACACAAAGAATATACTATCAAGTGTATTATTGCATTTATTTTTATCACTTGTATCGTGTGTGTTTTTTGGTAAAAATTGTGCATCGATCCGAGCGGTTAAACGAACAAAATTCGGCCGGCATTCAACATGTTAATTATGTATAGTGACAGAAAGGTTTGTTTTTCGGATATTGAGCTCGAGAATTCTCTGTTCTCCATTTCACTGGCCGTTGCGTCGATGTCCATATATATGTCGTAGACAGATCGTGAAATTAGACAGATCGTGAAGTGTATAATTTCATGATCTGTCTATGACATATATATTATCCAGTGAAGTAGTTCTTTTATATTGGTCTCGCCAAATTTGTATCATTACTATCTTGTAGCAATAACTTGGTCATTTTGCGGAAAGCCTGTAGTTGTAGCTACATAGCGACACAATTTCAGTATATAGGATTTTTTTTAAAACCGAAGGAAATTCGAATTCAGGTTAAATTTTTGTTGTTTTCGACTTTTGCACCTACCGACATAACTCAATACAAGATTCATCTTGTGTTTAATTGTAAGACAAGTTAAAGTAATCATAATTTAAAAGTAATCTCGGGCATCCTACATACAGGGTGTCCCAGCCGATTTTGACATCTTGATAACTTCGGTATTGTGGCATGTAATGAAAAATGTTTCATAGGAAACTTAAATGGTATCGAGTGGAGCATAATCTGATGTCATTAGTTTTTCCGTAGGTGGACGCGTCAAGGACATATGAAGGTCAACTTTGTTTTTTTAAATAGAATGAGGTACCTTTTTTATGCATCAAGCGATACAACTAGACATTTTTTGTAAGAAAGTACTGACCTATGTATGTCGAAAAGCTGATAGTTAAGGAGATATTTCAGTATAAATAATTTAAATACAAAGGCATTATTCCTGCTGCACTAGGATGCGAGCTCTGTTTATTTGTTTATCTGTCTGTCACCTGATTTAACGCTGCCCGACTTTCTTATGGGACTATTTAAAGAATAAAACGCGAAAGTTTCAACTAAAGTGAGTGATATGAAGCGGCATATTTTCGATGGGTGTGGCAAAATATCAGGCGATACATTAAATAACGTAGGCCAGTCCTTACTTCATCGATTTCAAAAATGCTGTGATGCAAATGGTCATTATATTCAACCATACCTGTAAATATGCGCTATTGTAACTTGATGCATAAAAAAGTACCTCATTCTATTTAAAAGAACAAAGTTGACTTTCATATATCCTTGACGCGTCCATCTACGGAAAAACTAATAACATCAGATTATGTCGCACTCGATACCATTTAAGTTTCCTATGAAACATTTTTTGATACATACCGCAATACTAAAGTTATAAAGATGTCAAAATCGGCTGGGACACCCTGTATATATGGAAATAAATACATCTCTTTATCCATACTCTTTGATATTAGCTATACATACTATGTTTCAGAAAGTGATTGCATACACGATTCATATATCACATAAATTCACCTGTCCAGCTGGTGGGTAATATTAAATGAAAAGCTGTATCCGATTATTTGAAAGTGTATTTGATATGATAATTTTTCAATAATTTCTCGAATCAGTGACATATGGTCTAATCTCAATGGCGAACCGTATCATCATGCTGTACTTTCGCTTTATGATTTTTCAAAGATAAAAAATAATGCCTAAGTTATCAGTTAACAAGTAATTTTATCATTTAATCCCTTGGGTGGAAAAGACGAGTCTTGTCCGCATCAGTTTTCTATGCCTTTAAGTTTGACACTAAATTCATCCTATGACTTGTAACTCCTTTGAATAAAATGTTACTTTTTCATGGTAAAATAATAGATGTGATAGTAAGCTCAAAATTTTAAATCGATCCATTGCAATGCAAAATTATAATAGTACATGTAAGCTCAAAACCTCAAAATTAATCTGTAAGGCAAAAGGTAAATAATAAATTGTCAAATAGATAGAATTTAATTTGGATTCAATTGTGTCGAAAGATATGAAATCAGCGACAGAATTCACGTAAAATTATTTATCAAAAATATCCTACTCGATATAGAAATACCTATAGAGATGAAACTGATGGTGTATTCTTCCTCTCTACTACATTCTGCCATAAAGTCAGTAATAGTTTGAAAGTAAAACAATTCCTTATATCTTTAGAAGGAAAAGAACATTTTAATATTAGAAGGTAAATATGTGCATTATAGTTTTTCATTCTTCAAGCACAAAGTCCATAAATGTCCCTACAAATATGATAATTCCCGAATGAAAAACAGAGGGCACATTATATTCATTATCAATACCTTTTATAATACATTCACAATAACGATTAATTCCTTCAACTATAATCAATCTATTTTGCACGATCCATCCAGGTGGTGACCTTGCACGCACAGCGTTCCCGGCAAAAGTCGTAACCCTGATTACATCCGATGTATCGGATGAACCAATGTCACAACTGTGCGGTGGTCCTTGCGTTTACGATCCCAAAGATGAAACTGCATTGGCAATTTTGGTGAAATATAATTTAATCGACAGAATGCCACAAAGCGTAAGAGATCTGGTACAAGAAACAATACCATGGACAATGGCCGCGGACAATGAATTAGACGAGAATAAGAATTACAAATTCGTCCATCAGTACGTGATAGCCTGCAATGCGGATGCAATGGAATGCATGTCCTTGGTTACTTCTCGTCTCGGTTTGTTCCCTTTGAAGCTGAATTCCACGTGTTTCGGTGAAGTTCAGGAATTCGCGCGGGAATACGTTAAAATGACTTCTCTGATGATACTGGGAGTAGAAGGGAAAATCAGTAAATTAGAGATGTACGAGCAGATGAAGGAAAGCCCTATTTGTCCTCTGACCGACAAGAAGGTGCAAGAAATATTCCCTGCGAAAGACAAATGGGGTCTAGGATTGTGCCTTCTATTAGGAGGCCGGCAGACCGTCAATCTTTGCCCCACGCCTGGAAAGGGTGGACCTAATCAAGAACTCGCTCTATATTTTTCGTTATATTGGTACATGCGTACGCAGCAATATCCAATTTTGAGAGAATATACCGTATGGTTTCTCGGTGGTAGCTCTTACGGGAAAGACGGCAATACTACCGCAGCTGGCGCTTTCGGATACAAGAGTCTGTCTACTGACGTTTATCCGGAGTTCGAAAAAGCGGAAGCTCCGTTCAAGGAAGCTGTCCACAAGTGGAGGAAGCTTATTGAGGATAACGAGAGCCGATCCGAGATCCGGGTATGACCAGGGATTGATAATTTCTATTGTTTCCTTTATTCTACAATACACAACTGCACTTGGAAAACAAAAAAATATTTACATTGTTCAATCATTTAGGCATTGTTATTATCGACATTTATTAATATCTTTTTAGTATTTCTAATTACAGAACAATGACCACATACTAATGTTTTTTGGGGGAAAGTTTTTTATGCGATTTTAAAGATGTTATTTAAGTGCTATTTTGAATAGTTTCGTACTGTTTATCAGATACCGCATGGGAAAAGTTAGAAAAATAATTGGCTGGAGTTAAAATACTCTTATAGGCAGCATCAGAATTTCATAATAATGAGAACTAAATAGCGACTTTCAGTACGATTTGCAATTTCAATAAAATTTTGCTCGTTTGTTGAATACTCTGATTGTATTGTATCTTGATTTTTTTACTCTCGTATTTTTAAAAAAATATTATGATCTCTATCTGTAATTTATTGGCAAATTCTTACAGTTGCGACAGATAGTTTTGCAAATTAAATCGAAATACTACTTATTCTGTTACAAATGCTTCTATTGAGCATCATTTTATCTCAGAGTAAATACAAGATATGATATGAAGTCATAACGCAATTTTTACTAGTTTTATGACACAAACAGAAACTCCAGAAAACAATTTCTTTCAGTATTTTATACATAAAATGTAAATGCATAATTCTTTCCAAAAACATTGTTTTGAATGTCATGAAGCAACAAAAAGACAAAAATAAGAATTTTATTTTAAAAAAGCCTGAAATTTACGAAATATACAGTTGTAATTCTCCACGAATTCGTACAATTTCCCTTATAGAGAGCACAAAAAAGAATGAAAGAGTTGGAACTTATAAAAGATAAATACGCTGCCATTCTTCCGAACCAAGTTCTCGAGGAAAACAATACGAACTTAATGTTTTTAAGTATCAATGATGAGGACGAATTACTGGAGCTGAAAACTGGAAATTATTATACGTTTACGAACGTCGGGGATCTCCACATTATACGAATCGTTCGTTACCAATGCGGCTGCGATGGTACTTGTCACGGAAATGAGGAGAGGATATGCAGTGATAGAGAATGTCCTGTCAATCGAACGTTATCGCCAGAAATGCCCCCAAAATTACAGTATTGTTGTCACATTGGTAAACCGAAAGACCAGTGATTATTTATGGTCGTGTGACACATTTTACCGCGCGATCGATCATATTTCATTACATGTGTTAATATCTATAAATAATTCATTACCTCCGTGTAACGATAATAGAAGATTTCCATTTGAACGAAAATGTTCTTACTTTATTGTTTTAAGCGCGATCATGTAAATAATATTTGTTTATTTCCGTGCTGCCTAACGGATCATAAATTATAGATTTTCATGACACTTGACATAAGATAGCAGCCGATTATTGTACAATTGTAGATATAACCTTATGCAGATTTAATAAAGTATGATTCAGATTAAATGATCGTTTTGCATCACCATTTTCAAGGAAGAAATTAATTGCGATAAATTTTGTTAAATTGTTATTATTGAAAAAAATGGGAAGGAGATTATAAGAATACTTTTGTTTCTCATTTTGAAGTGTACATGTGAATTTTCACTGGGAATAATATCTAAAATCTCTTTATAACATATTACATTGTTTTAGCGTTCTATAGGGGAGGCAACGTACTCTCCTTATTTTTAAAGTATTATTTCTTCATACTTAACACAAATTTATTTAAAAACTTAGAATATTGTACCTTGCAATTATTATTAACCTTGGGAATCAAATGGTATTTAAAATAGAAGAATGCGAGTACATGAGTATTACAATTTCATTAAATCGTAAATACACGAAATAGAATCAATTTTACAAATACGAGAACCTTTAAATACACTGGCGGAAAGTTTAAAAAAAAACAACACTTAAATGGAATTAACCGTAGGACTGGAAGTTTTGATATACCGAAGATAAGTAGCGGATTATGAAGTGGCTTTTTCAAGCTAATTGACGCATCAGTTTGTCTTACAGAAAAGTTAACTTTTCATTTTTTCCTTTACTCTGTAATTAAATAATCATCAATAACAAATATTCATGTAACTTACATTTACTGATTATTTTTTGCGGATACTACATTAAAAAATGGAATTTGTGTTTAAAAGATTGAGAAAATTACCAAGATACTTCTCGTACATATTTAATTTCTTTGCATCCTAAAAATTCAGAAATGACACCGTAAACTTCTGTGCCTTGAATGATTTGCGATTTTATAGGATAAGTGAGATTGATATTGATACTCGATATTGATTTGAAATCAAAACATAATACAGAAATAAAACTAATGTGTATTTTGACAAAAAGTATTGGTACTTCTTTTTCAAAACTTCGCTTCAATTTCCTTAAAAATCATTGAAAATTAAACATCCCGATATCTTGACCGAGAGGGTAGTTTACGGTGTATATTCCAAATATTAGTTTCCCCTATTTTTCCAGCAAAAATGTTCCCTGTACTGAAAAAATTTTATTCAGATTTTTTTATCGTTATCCATTGCATTTTCAATTTTTTTTGTATGGTGCAAAACTGTTGGGAAAATAAAAAATCAATTTTCGCGATACATTTCGAACTGAAACACGATCAGCACTCGTTATTTCTGCATTCTACTGTTACAATACATTCATTTTGTGATTTTCTACGTTTCTGCATCAAAAGCAATTAAGTGTAAATCAAGGGAAAAGTATTAATCACTTTTGTGAATAATGGCATTATACTTACTCTCATTGATCCAAAGCTAATGAATTCCTTTCCAAAGCATTAACATTTCAAGATTTCGAGAATATCGGAATCATAAATCGAATCCGTTATCCCGTAAAAACTTCCGCCAAGGAGTTTTGTCGTGAGGAAAACTTCCATTTGGCGAATCTAAATTTGTTGGTACGCCTGAAGCGAAATGATTTCTATTGAGCGATCGGTTTTTCGAGTCGGGATGAATAGAACTGAAGTCCCAAGAAGCTCATTTCGCCCTTCCTTGACATAATAGAGATCTTCTAGACTAGCGTGTCCCATGGGTTCGGTACCAATCCCGTTCACAAAGCCCCGGGAATGGACCCGGCTAGCTCAACGACACCTCCGCAGTATACTGTACTTCTGACTACGTTCTTCTTACCGTTTCTTTCTGTCTAAGCCAAAAAATCCCATGAGAACTGCCACTTCTGGAATACGCCGAGGTTATGCTGTTAATAGTCCAAAACTTAGTTCGATCGATACTTCTAAGATTTCATATAAATATCGCTGCTATATAAATCGGTAAATTTAGCTGTATTAATAGCGAGTCCTCTGTGGATGTTTGTTCTTCTTTGATAGTTTTTATATAAAACAAAATAATGAATTTAATTACATTGGTTTCTATGATGCCCTTTTTTTCTTAACAAATAGTTTTGGCTGTTTAAACGAAAACCTTATGGATAAATGAGTTTCAAATGAACAGGACTTGTAAAGAACAAAATATTATTTTAGTGTTGCAATGAAATTATTATTTCTGGTAGTTAATAATTGGCCTTGTATTTGTTTAATTGAATAGTTGGAAGTAGAAATCATTCTACTTCGAAATTATTTAGTTTCTAAATCGTGCAATGATGTCATTCATAAATTACTAGTTACATTAATTTATACTATTATATATTAAAACTGAATACTTTTACTAACTCAGAGAATGTTATGCACTTTGAATTTTTACGGTTTTGGAAATGGCAAAATAATATAATGGATCACATCTTGCTGATTGTAGGATGTATTAAAAGAAAATTTTCTATAAAATATTTGTGCACATTAGATCTTGATCGATTAAATACTAAAGTAGTAATATTTTCTTTGATAATATTTTTACTGAATTATCAGAGAATATTATTGGTTCTCAGGTCTTTATGTTATAACGATGGAATGTGTTGTTTACTTCTTCTGATAAAGAAGCATGCCATTAATAAATTACGATACGATACGACCTGAATACACTAAAAATGTAATATTGCACAACGAATAACCTTGATTAGAATGCGAATATTTGATTTGTTATCTTAAACCATGACCTCGATAATTACGTCTGTACAATGTTCAATATAAATCTGATTCCGGATGGAAATTTCTTAATAGTTGCATACAGTGTTTGGTCAAGTAAATTGTGCATAATGAAACACTTCGCTGTCTTTTGCATTTTCATTCTTTTCATTCAGTTATCCTTGCAAATTCCTAAATATGGTATGTATATGAAATATATGTAATTTGCGATTAATGAAATCGATACTTTGCAGAACAACAAATATTTGCATGCAATTTAACTATATTAAGATTGTCAGAATAAATTTAACCACAGGTATTCAGTTTATTCATTACATGTACAACTTTATTTGGAACATTTAAACGTAATAGATGAATACTTCACTGTAAGTGAAGTGGAAAGAGAATGTCAATAAAATCAATTTATATTTTGCGTAGTAGTCGTAGGAAATTAGACTAACTGCAATGCTATAAGTCTAAGACACTTTTTTATCAAATTAATTGCTGCTTTCTTTAATATTTTTTACACGTTTAACATAATGACTAATTGTAAGGGAATATTTTTTTATTATTGTTGCTCTTTGTTGTTCAGGTTGCTACATAGTATTGATAATTTGTGTTTTTTCCTTTTTTTCAATATCTCACTATCATCAATGACATTTGAGTGTTTGGGTTACCTATTATAATTACGTGATTGCATAGTTATGTTATCATACAGAATTATCTATTATAATTATGTAATTATAGAATTATTAACATTATTTCAGAAAACTGCGATAGGCAGGTGTTACAAGGAGATGCTGCGAAAGAATGTGTGAAAGTGACGTGTCTTAGTAATAAAAAAGACTACAGTTTGCAGGGGTGAGATAAAATGTTATAATTTAAGGCATCGAACGATACATTATTCTAACTGATGCTGGTAAAATACGTTCCACCTTTGTTTTTATAGATGCGACTCTATTGTATGCCAGAAGGGTAAACAAGTCGGTTATCACAATGGAAAAAGTTTTGAAGAATTTCCTGATTGTTGCAGTTATCCCGTTTGTTCAAAATAAGTTGTAACATTTTTTCCGACTGTTTTGTAACTTTATAACAATGATTAACATATACCACATACCACAGAAAAGTTTCTCTATTACTTACATGATAATATCTTAAATATAATTTGTACTATATTTATGAACAGAAAGTCTCATTATTCCTCAATTTAGAAATTAATGTTAAGGGAAATTCTGAAATGAATTTCACTGTTTGTCTCTTGTTGGAATAATCTATTACAGTCATACTTGCGTTTCATTACATTTTGCAATTGTTGAAAATTTCATTATGAATTGTCATAATTTACAGCACAATTTCTTTGACTTCTTATTGTTAGTAATTGATATTACATAGGACTAAAATAATAAATTGTTTAATTATGTACGCACATTATCATAAAACGCCTGTGATCAAAATGTTAATTTTTTGACTATTCAGATTCGTAATACAATTCAAATTTTTTAAATAATGGGCAAATTCATATATGCGATTATTAAAATTTTGATATATTCTATTTATCAAAATGTAATGTATCGAGACACGAACAAAAAATTCCTTATTTTTCAAATTATGTCGCTTAACACTAGAACTACCGGCCCCAAATCTATCATATTTTAATAAATTAAATAAATACTTTGAAAAAGGGGGAATGAAGTGGCAGAAAATTTGACTCTTATTTAAACTTGGAGAATTTTTTGAAAAAATTGAGTACCAGTCATTTTGACTGGTTTGGTAGTTCTAGTGTTAATCAAATCGCGTCGATTGCGCCAAGTTATCTTTTACATTAAAATTGATATATTAAAGTAGGATATAAAATAAAAATAGAATACAAAAATAACATTTTAAGATATAAAATACTTAAAATTGTAAGAGACTTACGTGACGGTTTTCCACACAGGAAAGACAGAATTTATTTTCAAATCAAATCAATAGATCCTACAAATCGCATTCATACTTTATTACTTCCAGTCAAATCACTATTAACTTTATAATACTAAATCTCGAAACTCATCATAGAATTGTTCTTACACATCAAGCACCCTAAACTAATGAAATTCAACACATTAAGAACTCTTTTCTTATACCACTACCATTTTCTACATTTTAGTATCCCTCAATAAATCCTCAGAAAGCCTTCAGTTGTTCCCCTTCAACCGAACGTTCACCGAATCACGAAGATACATATACCTTGAACCTTTGAATTCTTAACATCCCTTAAATGTAAAAATTATACTGCGAGCTATTAGAGGAAGCAATTCCCATCCGTCTGAAGTGAATTAACGGACAACGAAATGTCAAATAAAAATCCTTAAGAAAAATAAGTCCAAAACATTAATAATGATGCAGGAAATCTTGATTAAGCATAAAGCAAAGTATACTTCGTGTTCTGTGGAAGCTAAGCGAGAGGAGCCATCGGCGTACATTTGCATGTCTCTGCAGAGAAGCCACGGCTAAATATGCGCCGCTCGTTACTCAACCAACCACCAAGCAACCATCGGTGAACCTCCGCTTCTGCGACTACGGATCCTTGCCGAAGCGTTCTACCGTGCTTACACGCACTACGTCCCGCACTATTTCCGCAACGCGATTCCGTGTTGAAGCACCTTAATTCAGAATGGTTTTATTACTTGCAGCTTGACGTTTATCGCACAAAATTATATGAGATTTCGAGTGGATTGTTTTTGCGCTCTCTTCAGGCACCCGGTTTCCTCGCGTGATACTTTTATTTGCGTGCATCTGACGGAAAAAACCGTCACGTCTCTGAAAAATTGCCTCGCTTTCGATAATGCCAGCTATTACCTCTTCGTAAATACGTGAGAATATGGAGGTTTTATGATTCTGCCGCTAGTGGAAATGTTAATATAAGACAGCGTTGGAAAATTTATTGTTGCAGAATTTGAATTAGCGGATTTCGTTTGCTGCTACTACAAGTTCCGAGATGTCTTTCTTTTGCATTTCTTTAGGGCGGTTTGATTGCCTGGAGAGTATTGAATAGTACGCGATAGATGAGATGAAAATGGGGTTGAGAATTGTAAGAGAATAAAATTCAATGTACAAGTAGCCAGAGATGCGTAATTTTTGGATAATATAGAATTTATTGCTGTGATAATATTTACGAATGCTGATCGTTTTCATTTGTGGTAATGAGGATGATTATCTTTATTAACAGAAATGAATAGTTTGTTTTTAAAAGAATGAAAGGTTTAAACGACTATGGCTTTTAGTGATACGTGTCATTTTTAATGAAGATTTATTAACACATTCGCGATCGCTGACGTGAATTCACGTCATTTTAAATCCTATACTTGGTTGCCGCTGACGTGAATTTACGTCCTGCTGTTTCTGTTTCTGAATTGGGCAACATTAGGCGCTTTGGATAACCGCTATCTCAATGAGACACGTTGATCGTCCTTACAGACTTTCAGGTGACATGGCAACACAACAGTTGGAAAGAATCGCACAATCGGAGAAATAAAAATATCTTCAAAAACGTTGCAGAGTTTGCAAAACTCACGGAAAACGTCGTGACACTTCTTATATATGCAAATTATGTAGAGTTTCTTTATGCAAAAGTCATTGTTTGTTTATTTATCACAATAAACAGAAATATTAAATTTTGTCTTTACTTCGCTTTTCCAAAATGCATGTAATATAATGCTAAATAAACAAAGCATAGTAATAACAAATGCTCTATGATCTACCCATAAAGTAAGGTATACAAATTATCAAATCTTTTTATTTTGAAGAACACATAATTACAATATTGATAGTTCAAAACAATATTAGAATTTTTATCTTTGTTTTAACGATACAAGTTTGCGGCAACCAGCTTTACAATTTCATTATTTTCGCCGCTACTCAGCATTAGAAACAGAAAAAAATTACGTCTACAAAAAATAGTTGTAACTTTTTTCGCAAGTCTACTGAAATATTGATTATGTACTTGATTGTCTCTTCCGGAATGTCTGCATTTTATAAAATCACGGATATTTTTAATCTAAAATTAAAAAAAGATATCAGGGCACAATACATTTTTCGACAGTTCATTGCAATACTAAATCAATCGTATTTGAAATACACGTAAAGCGAAGTAAAAAGTCTTTTAAAACCAATTGTATGATATTTATGTGAGAATGTCTAGATACTAACAATAAGAGAAAGAATGAAAGAGAGAGAGAGATGGTTAAATGAAGTGAGGGAGAGAGATGATTGAATGAATGAGCGCGAGAGAGACGATTGATTGAAGGAGCAAGAGAGCTGATTGAAATACGAGAGAATTTGTAAGAAAACTCGGAAGTAAATGTGACGATGTGAATTTTCTCTTTCTTTTATTTTGAAAGTATATTATTTTTAAATAAAATCTCTGTGCTTCATTCTGAATTTCCGACATTTATTTATTATTTTGTGAATGGCACAGTTGTAAATACTGTCTCATTTATCTTATCACACCCAATTGTCAGAAATTTTGCTACTTTTAATACAATTTTTGCATTCACCATTATTTGTGCCATAGTCACTGCAAGAACCTAGCTAGGATTTATATGAAATTTTGTTATCCTTTTCCTACTTCATGTATTTTACGTGAACAGCTCCACGTCAAAAAAATAAAATAGCACAGCATATGTTACCCATTTGAGCCCGACTGCGAGCTTTTTTATTACTCGGACGATTTGCATTTTAAATTCGACCGCGAAAAGCTCGCAGTTGGCTTTCAGAGGAGATTTCAGGTGTTGCAATACAATATCGAACTTACATGTAATCGAATAGCAATAACAAAAACCCGTATTCCTTATTCTTTTACACTAATATACAACATCAGCAGAATTGTTTGCACTCCTTATTAGCAAATTGCACAAATATAAAATATAATTAATAAACTTTGACAGTAAAAATTCGTTATGAAATACAGCCGATGTAACAAAAATTTATTATGTAATAGAGAAAATTGTTTTATTTTTAGCAGATGTTTCATTATTTATTTTTATCAATATAAAATGTATGTTAATAACCTATGATAAAATAAATTTGATTAACAGGCAACCGCTCGATATTCACTGTCAATAAAAAGCTTATTTACTTATATATACTTCAGCACCATCGAACGTTATAGAAACCTTACTATAAATACAACTACATGTGGAATATTTTGGAGATGTTGATTATCTCGTTACAGAAATTATTACGGCATTAGTTACAGAGAACTTCCGTTCCACGTGTCCCATTCGTTCCTCGAGTGATCGTGATTGACGACTGAAAATTAATGATGAAGTAAGAAAATCCAAAGTTAGAAGCTGTAAAGCGCAGAATATTGCCCTTGTTACGTGCGGCGCTTTATTTTTCACGTGCTGCCCGCCGTCGAGCGGGTACCGATTGACGGTAGACTCCGCACGTTCCAGCTAATACGAAAACGAATCGTAGGCGGGTTTCCGCGTTTGACTCTATTGAAATGTTGCTCTTTCCAGCCTAAGGCGAGGAGAGGACAAGATGGGTGGGTCGATCTGTTAAGACCTGTACAGGTCTATGGGAATAAAAATTTAACGTTTTGGATATGGATGCCGAGGTTGAATGAAATGAGTTTAGATTTTTAGTTAGGTAGAACAAAATGTATTCAGTTAAATTTCAGTTGGTAATTTTACACAGCCGTTGAAATTTTGGATATAGATGTGTAAGATTACAAATTTTTGGTGGTGGAACCGTCTCCGTGCAGTATTGGTCGGATTTGTTAGAGTGATATCCCACAACGAGTAAATCGTTAAAACCCGCCCTCAACAGGAAGGAGAGAGTTTCCCATTTATAGAAATTACGGAGAAAAATATAGTATACTTTCGGAATCAGGGCTCGTTAATGTGATCGTATTTTTGAGAGTTACATTCGATTAAGGGAAAATCCTACAACACGATGTGTTAATCTGAATATCGACCCGACACTAACAAAATAAAATATATCATAAAAGTGGACCTCACCCTGAGAAGTTTTGTTAAATACAAGGAATAGACAGTTATATTCTACTCTGCGTATTCTCGATTATGCCTATGAGGTGGACGCTGCACAGTGGAACAAATCGACTATCTAGGTGGAAAAAAATAATAACTCGAAAACCGTTCATTTTAGAGAAAAATGTTTTATACAAAAGTTGCATAATATCGTGGAAAGAATATCGGTGTAATACTAATTTTTTATTGTTTAGATTTCTTCAATGTTATTTAAAGGTCAACTTAATTTTTTATACAAAAATCGGTAGATTTGTTTATAGACGTTCATTGTACAGGAAAAATATTGAAACTTTTGTGTTAGACATTTTCTTGTTGGACTTTATATTAAAAAGATATTTAATGAAAAAGATCCTACTAAAGCCTTTTTCGATAGGCGGACTGCCCAGCAAACATTCAGCAGCTACAACAAAGACTTGCACAGATATACGCACAAAATCTTTGCGTTAATTACTTCCATATAATTTGAGGAATATATATGTAAAGATTCAGCCCGGTACTTTTCGGTACTTTTTAGTTATTCAATGTTTAAGTGAATCGCGCACCACAGTGACATACGACAGCCGAACAGTCTCTCCAACTTTCAGTAGGTATAACAAAGAAGAGCGCAGATGTGCGCACAAAATCTTTGCGTTAATTACTTCTATATAGTCTGAGAAATATATATGTAAAGTTGCAGCCGGGTACTTTTCGGTACTTTTTTGTTATTCAATTTTTAAGTGTACCGCGTGCCCCGTTGAGAATCGACAACCGAACTGTCTCGCTAACTTTCAGCAGGTATAACAAAGAAGAGCGCAGGTTTGCGCACGAAATTTGTTCGTTAATTACTTCTACATAGTCTAAGGAATATATTTACGAAGTTTCAACCACGTACTTTTTGGTAATTTTTAGTTATTCAATGTTTAAGTGGACCGTGTACCGTGATTTTCACCATAATTACGTAGCTTGTTAGTCTCTAATGGCAAACTAACAATAAGAGCAATTAAGTAATAAAAGTGATATATCAGAAATCTCCATTCATATTAATGCCAATAAGATGTTATAACTGCTGAACGATATTTACGTCGCAGACACTGGGCATTTTGTGACCGCGTGCTCCACGGAAACTCGCCACCCGTGCTGTGTCACATACACTTTAGAAAGGCATAACAACAAAAGGCGCAGGTAGGCGCAGCCAATCTTTGCAGGAGCTGTTTCTACAAAGTTCAAACTAAATACCCTCAAAATTTCCAGGGGGATACATTGGGTTACAATATAAGTTTCTCTCTGCAAAAGTTTGCAAATTCCGTCGTAACACATGTGTCTAAAAAAACTTACATAACTTGTTTAAAAAATAATTTTTCGAAAAATCGTTTATGGGCACTTCAAGGTTAACTAATGGTGATAAACTGTGCAAAAAATAAAAAGTCTCGCAAAATTCTTAATGCCTCTAACAGTATCTTCTTTTCAGAGTAGTATTTGTACGTTTTCGTGCTGTTGAAATTTGTTGTTTTTAAGCGCTGATTTCTGCATTTAGATGATTGCAAAATCAATTATTATTGCTATCACTGGTCTCAGCAATAATTCTAGATTAAGATAAGATTATTGAAATTCAAATCCCAGGCTTGATTTTTTTCCACCTAGATTACCCATTTCGTTCCACTGTGCGCTGGAGAGAAGGATGGAAAAATTAGATTCACACTGTCACGAACTCACGGATGTTATTCGATTAATAATATTAGTCACGATTTCTTGTTAACCCTTATCGCTCCATGTGTGCCTCTCAGGCATCCGCGATGTGCGACATTCTACTCCAAGTGTGTTTGTCAGGCACCCCCAGGTTCGGGTTGTTATCGGTAATTGTTTCTAGATAAAAGATAGTACTCTTCAGCCCGTCAGAAGATGTTTTATTGAAAATCCATCTAGTTTTCAATCATGTCGAAAAGGAAAATAATTTATCTTCGTGAGGAAAATATAGGTAGTGACGATGACAGTTTTGATTTTCGCATCTATAATGATGTCACTGTTAACTAGCCAAAAGGAAGTAATGCGAAAACAAAACAAGCAGTTTTCTACTTGTGAGACCAGTGAACGCAAAACGATTTTTTTTTTAACTATCATACATTAATCAATTATAATTAATAATATAGGTATTGCAATCGAAATTATACTATTTCTGAAATTAGTAAAGATTGTTTTGAATGATTCTAATATCATTATTTACACGTTATTATAGCATTTAAAGTCTGGAACTTAAAAACATCGAAATCAAAATATGACGAGAAGAAGTTGGAGTTGCCGGTCGATGTTCACACACAAAAGTCGAAGTGTTAAGGGTTAATACAATAATTGATTGTGGTGAGGAGTTTTTTAAAAATGTCGACTGTTAGTGGACTGTATTTGATATTGTAATAGATCGATGGATATCAACTCCTCTGGGTATAAGTATATAAATAGTTTATTGTACAATTTTAAAGATAAACTTATATTTACATTTATTCTACGGTAAACCAAAGGATTTATATTAACACTTTACCGACCGGTATTTTTTTAACATCCTACCCCCTTCTGACCGATCACTTGGCAACAAATACTTCCTTGATACAGATATCTATTCGAAAATTACAAATTCTCGTCACTGAGTCCTTAACACAGATAACCGTAATGATAAATGATAATTTATTAGTTGGAGTGGCAACCAATTAATAAGTTCAAAGTTCAAAGGCGTTGGGTCCGAAAAGCCTTTTAATAGGCTTCCGGTCGGTAAAGTGTTAATATGGCGCGGAACTTGTAACAGGAGGTTCCTGTATGAATATGGATCAGAATCGTGTAAAAGATTTAAAAAATGTGTGACAGCCACTCGTTTTACAATATTGGATGTCCTTATATCTCCTCGGCACGAGCTGAAAATCCAATCAGCGATGTCGTGAGAGGAGATGGAAGTGCCCTGATTGGGGCTTGAATTTGTTTAACCTACGATTTCTTTTCTGATGGTGCGTGTAAAGACACAAAATTAATTCCTGATATCAAAAGGTTTCACTGATTTCTGATATTTCATATAACTAAATGTAATAGTAATAGTACAGAAATAATGAGACCGTTTCGTGATCGGCTGATATTGTCAATTTAACAGTTTTTGGAAGACCTCAGAATTTCCTATTCTGTTTTCAGCGCTACGAGTCTCACAGGTAGTTGTAGGCTAAGGGGTTAAGGCGGCCCTCCCATGGTGGTGAGTCGCCCTCCTTCCCTAGCTTTTTCGGTGTTGAAAAGTTACAAACTTTCCCTCTCCTGCGAAGATGAGGAGAGGGCTCCTTGAGAGGAGTGAGAAGAAGGACATTGACAGTGAGGTTTTCCAGACCCAACCCTGGCGAAAGTCCCAAAGTTCTTGGGAACTCTGTTGTCTATAAATTATTCCAAGGTGGTAGAGAAAACCCTGACGAGACAAAAGGCACGTCATGCACTAGTGAGGGCTGAAGAGGCAATAAATATCCCAAAAAAGGTTACAATTCAATGCCTCTCCAGCCTGGTAAGTAAAAAATGTGTTTGCAATAAAGTACCATTTTCAAAACTAGTGCCTTGTGGAGCGTACGTGACTTAAATCTCAGCCTCACTTGGGATAAATAAGTAGAAACATCTGCATACACTGAGAAATGCAGATGCTTCTCTTAAAGTTCGTAACAGATTGATTAGATTAAAACTAACAATAATAACATAAAGTAAGAAGATAAAAAGGAAAACCAAACAATTGAAAGAAATCTTATTTTACGTGGAAATCTAAATCTTTCGTATTACTATATGAGTCGCTCAGGAGCCAATGCGGTTAAGTCCACTTTTTTATATTTTCTGATTTTTGTAAATTTTGATAATAATATTCTTCTTAGTTACTAAAGGATTTACTCGTTGCTTCCTTTTTTTTAGGTCAGACAGCCCTTTTTTTGTAGCTTCTGAAAAATTGTATAATAATTTCAAAAGCCATTGTGAATAAGTACACCTTTTATCAATATCTTTTAGATGAACTTTGAAATAAAAATTAAATTCCTCTCCTTCTTTCAATATTTGTCGGTAACACTGAAAAACAACAAATTCATAGTAACTATAAACTGTTACTTCTACTATTTAGAATTGCTCGAGTTTTATGCACGTGCTTTCTTTTAATTTGAAATATCTAAACTTTGGTTAAAACATAAAAATATTACATTGAAGTGTTTGTAAAAATTATTGTGTTATCAAAAACATTAAATAAATTTTCTTTAATAACTGTAAAAACTCTGACTTTTTAAAATAGCAAAGTCTTAAAATTTTTAAGATGCTGTCATTGTTCCAATAAATACTTACGTTTTTATATACAAATCCTGCACATATCTTGTTTTTTTGTAGACTTTACACTTAGAAAAAAGACTTTATATACTTCTATGATCAAATTAATAAACCAAGTATTTTAAAAATCAATGTATCAAAACACATTGATTTTCTCGATTCTTGTTTTCTGGACTTAACTGCATTGGCTTCTGAGCGACTCATACATTCACCGAACTATGCTTAAGTAGGTAATCTAAGATCTTCTTTATCTGTTTCCACGGACCACGTTTACACACCTCGTGAATACTCACAATGAGATCGTAGTGGCGAGTCGAGCTCGTCTTTGGCCTTTTATTAATTGAGAGTATTTGGAGGTAGTAGGTCCGGCCTGTGGTCACGTTTTGCAAAGTTCGATTCCTAGAGTTGACTTGAAATTTTCAATCCTTTCTTCCATCCGGGCCCATAGGTCAACCGCCGCTGATTCGCAACTCGGAATTCGCGGGATTGGATGGTTTACATGACCACGAATCGACACCCTATCCGCACAGCCAATGTGATTTATTGCGCTCGTTGATTTCCAGCTGGTTGGATCTCCATAGTCTTTTGTTATATCTTAAGCAATTCTTCAATGCAGTTAGAGAGAGAATTCTCAGAATGCGTAAGCATTCCCTGCATCATCAGAATTGGAATATTCTTTGTTCTACACATATTCGCTTAGGGGTAAATCTCAAAATACCGATGGTATTTGCAAAGATGGTACAGAACAAAGGAAGAAGAAAGGAAGAGAAATAAAACATAAAAGTTCAAGAAAATCTGGCTATCGGGACGTAATACCCTTACAGAAAATCAGATTTGCACCTCTTTCAACGTGTCAGTGACCCAATTGCGTGAGCACAGATGGAAAATGCAGGTAGGTACATAAGATAAACACAAGTTGTCTCAAGAGAGAAAGAGAAATAGAGAGAAAGAAGCTTTCCGAATGCCGTGTTAGGCGGATCTAATTGCGAGTTGCACTTCATACATAATTACAAGAATCTCCTGAGACCGGAGACAAAGGTACGCAGTACTTGTGAAACAGAGGTCTGGAAGAGAGAGAGAGAGAGAGAGAGAGAGAGAGAGAGAGAGAGAGAGAGAGAGAGACCTTTTCTAGTGGTGCAGTTCATTTAATGATGGACAAAATCTAGAGCAGTCGATTAATGTCTACCAAGTGACCATTCTAGTCGCGAAGCTTGGGAATATACGCTAAAGGATGTTAGAATGGTCGTGAATAATTTATGAACCGCGGAATAAGATACTTCGTTCAAAGTCGTGAAATGTGAATAAAATGTGAAGATAGCTCGTATCAAGCAGTGAAACGTGAATAAATTTCACTGATGTATATGCACGAAATTGTGGCTCGCATATATGAGTGCTCCATACATCATGCCTGGGTGAAAATTTTGATCGAAATTTAAATACATTTTAACTGGTAATGTACGTTTCGTTCCTGTTAATCGGACATTTACGCGGTGTTATGGAGTTATCTTTTTCGTGGAAATGAAAGTTTGATGATAATGCACTGAAAGTTGTACGATTCAATTTGTATTTCTTGCATTTCAATTTTTTATATTAAACGGACTTCGAGAAAAAAAAGATTATTGTTGGTTTTTTGTAGAACAAGATTTCTACATTTAATCCGTTATATTTGTGAACGACTGAAGTCCCTTTCTTCTTACGTTGGGAGTATTTAAAAGTTCGTGCAAAAGCTCTGTTATTGTAAAATCTAACAGTTGAAGCTTTTTGCACGAAATCATTAGGATTTTTCATTTTATTTACTTTGTCATTTGAAATGCAAAAAGAAGATACATATTTTTACCTAAAACTGTCTTAACTACAATTTTTCTGAAAAATGTGCTTATCCCTATTTAAAAATTAACGATTTATTTGTTACATTATTGCTGACACATTTTTCAGATTTTACTCTCATCGTGTTGAAATTACAATACTTTTGGACAGGGATACTATGTGATTGAAATGTTATTGATACAAAAATAAGATCTTCGAAAACGAATGTATTTCTGTGATCTTTATAACTTTAATAATACATACGTGGAATTGAACATTTCTTTGTACGGTTGTAAGAATTGGCGACATCGATAAGAAGAATCATGTAATGTTTGTAGTTCCTTGATATCGAAAATCAAGATTTATGTACACCTGTTGATGTGTGTGTAAATAATTGAGTGCAAATATAAAATAAATCGAAAATAAAAGATCGAAAGCGAAGGTTACTATAAAATGACATAAAACGTTACTCTTTAAAAGGCCAAAATTGTTTTAAAAACGTACTAATGAAACATAATTTATGTTAACTTTAAGTTACACCGTTTTTTGTTTAGCTATTCTCTGTTTCTCCAAACAAAACTTAGACTCAATTATTATTAATAAAATAACAATCAAAATATGAATATTCTGAAGTAAAATTAAAAATTTGTCATCCACTAACATTATTTTACAAAGCTGTGCGATGATAAATTTGAAACTGTAACGCACAATTTTATCGGAGGATCAGTATTGTGTGAAAACACTAATACGATCTACAACGAGCTATTAAATCTTTATCCTTTTTACAAATATTATAACTCAATTTTTTATTGAACATTCAATTCACTTTGTCTGCTAAATCTCTATATCATTTTCATTAAACTGCCAAAAACACTTGAGTTTGAACATTCGAATTTAAAGTTGAAATTACAGAAAAACCTAATACGTCTTGCTCTAATCAAAGACCTACTAGGATCACATTTCTCTCTAACTTCATGTAAATGTCAGATTAACCAGCATTTTATAAGCAATGATCTTTCGTAAGCATATGAACGCATAGCATGTAATCTATTAGAACACTAAACAAGTTTCATTTGGATTTCGTCTACTACACGTGTAGGCGACCTAATTTTTTTTCCTACCAATCCAATCATTGGTTTGCACTTTCGAACTTCCATTGACATCGGTTCGACTGGCCGGACCGAGTTAAGCAGAATGCAATTGTTCGAACCTGGGTCAGCGATTTCGAATGTCCTAGATTGCTTAAACTCTTGAGAAAACAAACGGAACCTTCTGCCAGTAACGCTCTCGTTTCGAGGAAGAGGATTCCCTTTTACGTATTTCTTGTACACATCGCGAAATTTACGAGTTTCGTGCTAGGAAATGTTTTTCGGATTGGTTTAAAAGCTACTTTTCACGGGAAGTAATGTTCCGAATTGCGATTTTATTTGTAATTAAGGAAACTTTGAGAAGGGGGTTTGGTGGATATTTAATTTGAAGAAGACTTTATAATGTTTCACAAATTTTTAACACTATGACTACCAGCATCATAAGTATTATATTTAAATATACTGAATACCTAATTTGAAAAAAGAGAATTCAAAAGTTGAAAAGGATGATCAATTGTATAATTTAGGTTTCTTTATGATAGAAGTGGAATATTTAATTCATAACTCCCATGTTAATATGTTGAATTTTTTGAAAAAATTGAGTACCGGAGATTTTGACCATCTTAACAGTTTTAGTGTTAAGCGAGTTTGTCATTTTGAAGTGGCTCTCTAAATGTTTGCTGTTTTACAAGGTTATTTCCGTATAAAGAGACATTAATTTTAGTAAAGTGCTCTAAAATATTGGCGTTGCAAATTCCCAACATAAACTTCAGTACGCGAAATTATCACGCTGCTCGGGAGAACAAGCTTTTTTTTATATTTTACTTTGTTTCCAAAATACAGATGTAATAGTTCCGCTGTAATGAATTACTTTCTTACACGACTTCTGGGAAATATTTACAAATGTACATTTTTTTTCTTGGCAATGTACAATTTTCTCCGAGTTCAAACTTTGAAAATTTCTGAAGGGTACGATCAATTTGTATTCTTCACATTAAGAAAAAATGTTGTTCGAACTCTAAAGCAAATTTTAAGCAATGGAAAGCAAAAATAAAAACACTTTGTATAAAACAACAGTTTACATATTAATGAAGCCTTTTCAGATACTCAAAAATACCCAATCTATAATATCACATAAGTTTTGTCGGATAATACTCTTCTAATAAAATTATACTGTAAATAAATTTGTGTTAGGGAACATCGACAATTTGAATGAGCAATAATTACAATTATAAATGTAATTGAGACACGGTTTCCCCGGGAGCGGAGATGCTTTTGTTTCATCACCTCTACAAAATGAGGTTAAAGGTTTAAATGCCTGTTCGCATTTTCCGATTTCTGAGTTTCAGCACGTTTTAGTAATTAAACAATTCTCAACAATGGTGCCATAAATTAGATTATGTACTTGTATTCGAACTGAACAGGTTGATGTTCGACTCGTATCAGCGATATCCGACCTGATGTTCTTCCAGCAATAACGATTTTCTCAATAGCCTTTCATTCAATGAGTATTCACTTTGAACGTCGAGCAAGGATAGTAACGTTCAATTAAAAATGATAATAACATGTTATGTGCATTATCATACATCTGCTATTAATTTTACATACGATATAAATTTATACGATAATTTTGTTGTGCGAATAGATACAAGTGTAACTAATGTAGGATCGTGAAAAAGAAACGCGAGGCGCGCGGCAACCCATCCAAGGCAGCAACTCGGCCAGAGTAGCTTAACGTCGACGATCGCCTGGGTCGGCGCAGAACCACTGCGCCAGCGACCTCTCTCTGATGACAATTTCTTTTCACGTCCTTTTCTCTTTAGATCTTTATAGGAGGGCTCCTCCGCCCCGATCCCACACTAATTAAGACTCATAAGATGAAATGAAATATACACATATCCATCCGACTAATTTTGAAAAAGTAGTCGTTACAAAAATACTTATTCTTTGAGGTTCACATTTTTACGCATACATGTAGGAATGCAGATGAAATGAGTGAGTGAGAGAGTGAGTGAGAAAGTGAATAAATGATAGAGAGAACGAGATGATGACGTGTAAAACAAAATCCGGGCAAAAGAACGCGTGACGATAGAGAAGAACGAGAGACGGTAGTGAAGATCGAGAGTAAAAGAACGGACGCGAAAGAGAAAAGCCAGACTGCTATTGTTTATTTTATTAGTTCTAAGTGTTTGTTATAGTTATTGTTATCTTTAGTTTTATGTATTTCTTTAATAAATGTTTAGTAGTAAGAAGACTGTTGGAACCATCTCAAAAAATAGTAATCCCACATACATTATATTTATTTTATATGAGAACCGTATAATTTCACCGTACATGTTGCAAGTCTTTACCTACCACTCGACTAATAATAACATGATGATTCTTTTCAGGCTTTATCCCATAAAAGATCCTTTCATAAAATGAAGAAAAGGAATCTATTCTAACTCCAAAACCAGGAAACGGAGAATATTTGCACTTTTTTAAATGAGAGTTGAGGTAAATTTTTGTAAGATCACTGTCCTCATCAAACAGAGAAAATTTTGTTTGAAACATATATGTACATATAATCTAAACAGATAAAAAGTTGTGATGACTCAAATTTTAAAATTTATGCTATATTCGAGACTTGGCTTTAAACAAGATAATTGCATTTTCGGAAATTGTAGCTTCGGTGTTTTCATAAATGCTCAACGCAAATTCTCTACGCTTCGCTGGATGCCTGAGTGGATTATCAAAGGAAAGTTGCACTGATGTAAACATGTCAAACATTACGATTGTACAAACATTCTTCATTCGGTTTTTCTCGAGTTTTTTAGATTTTAAATAAATATCTTTGAAGTTTAAAAACAGAAACTTCAAGTTACTCATTTAAATTGTGCGACATAGGCGTAAAGTATTAAAACCGTCATCGTAAATTTCCATAAAACTTTGAAAATATTATCAGACAGGCATTTTACTATTTTGGTAGATCTAGTTAACATTACTCGCTTTCGGTAACAGAAAATCACCCTTTACGAAATAATTCCTAAATTATTCCCAATATACCTAAGTATACAGGATACGGCAAAATAACTTACATAATATTTCATAACATGATTCTTTGTGAAAAAAGCAAATACTAGAAATGGAATAAAATTGTTCAGGCTCATTCTTAATGTTTGAGAAAATCGAGTACTTACATGTTATTCCACCAAACCTTACGTATGGTATGTATCAAAATTGTGCATCCATCAAACAGTGAGTACAAAAACAGTACCGATATCAATATCTCTATTACAAGTCCTTTAGCTTATGAACAGGATTTTCTTTCCATCACAATAACAGGGAATGTTTGATATTCTAATCGTAAGAGTACATTGTACGAATATGGATGATCTAAATCGGTACGTTTGTTCACAGTTAAGCAAGTTCAATATTTACTCCTCCTAAGAATTTGCATTCTCTGATCCTCTGCAATGATTCTGTGATCTTGTAAAAAGATGTTTTTCATCTTGGCAAAAATTGTTACTCAAGTTTTAAAATCAACTTTTTGAACTTACAAAACCCTTTTTACGTTAACAACTGCTTATTATCATGTTAAATCAGTGTCATTTTTTCTCAGGATTTATAATTACAATGTTACATTGAACGGAATTAAATCCGAATTTCTTTTCTCCCTGCTCATATCATAAGTAGTACTTACTGGGATTTTTATCATTAAAAATATTATTACGTAGAATTTCACGATATTTATACAATCCGTAGAATACACGATATGTTCACACTTCAATCAATGTCTATTTTTAACACAAAATCTATCAACGATTAATTCAATATATTTAAAATTTTCCAATAAATATGTCCGAATGAAATTAATAAAAGGCGCAGAAAACCTGAAAGATTCAAACGCTTACAGTTTTCAATATAGACGTAGAAAATAGAAAAAGAAAGAAGAAGAAATGCAAACCAAGTCATTTGACCACCTTGGTAAAGCTAGAGTTAACACTAGATTTACGGCAACCGTCAAGTTGACGGATTCCTACTTTTCCAAAAACATATTGTGGGATCGGGGCGGAGAAGCCCTCCTATAAAAGAACTTAGGAAGAAAAGGACGTGAAAAGAAATTGTCATTAGGGGAGGTCGCTGGCGCAGTGGTTCCGCGCCGACCCAGGCGATCGTCGACGTTAAGCTACTCTGGCTGAGTTGCTGCCTTGGATGGGTGGTTGCCGCGCGCCTCTCCTTTCTTTTTCACGATCCTACAATATTTTAAATTTATAAAGAAGCAGTGCAGCAGATATTTCACGCTTATCTTATAATACACAAATTACTTGAATGATTCTATTTTTTACCGCTTGATCCATCGTTCTTCAAATTACTTATTTAATATATGTAAATATGCTAAAGCTGCCGTAAATCTGGTGTTAAATAGATCTTTCCCCTTTCATACACATTATGAAACACTTGTCACATATAAAACCGATCATGTACAGCGTTGACAATCCACGCGATATAAACGAAGCCTGTTATGAGAAACAATAAAGATAAGTGCACCTAAATATTGTTAAGAAAATGACTGTTCAAGTAAAATGCGCAAACGTGAGACACGTAAAAACTAAAGTCAGCTTTGCGCATATATGTAATAACATTGGTTCGCCACTTTAAAAATGTTGAACTTCACGAGTACGGCCGACGAACGTCGATCCCTATCCATAGGAATTCAATACTGCACGACGGAAAAATCCTGCGGCACTATGACCGCCGAATACGAACGTTTCGTAGGTGCAGGGTCTGGTTTTGAGGTATACGCGCGGACTACCGTAGCAAACATCCGAATAGTCCATTCCGGCACTATCCAATATTGACATGCCGGAGTAAAACAATGGAAATATGTTGCGCGGGCGGCAGCGTCGAGGAGGAACGTAAATATCGAGTAAATTAGCATTAATCTGTTGGCGTTCACATTGGCGTTGCTCAACGGGGCATCCGTTGTAAACGGTTTGAAAATCACGACGGGCCGAGTGCGTCATCGTTTCGTGTTTGTCGTTCGCTCGAAAGTACTGCAATACGCTCCCGGAGCATTTTTGAAACTAGTCCCCAATTGTCGATCACTTCTGCCGTTTCTGCACGAAACGATCGTGGTGTACGAAACCGTTCAGTCGACATGCCCCAGACTGTTAATGCTGATGTTTCATCCTAAGTGGCGATGAATTTTGTCATTGATGAAAGGACAGGAAGGTTTCAGAATGTTTTATTAACTCTCTGTAGTCCGAATTTTGTATGGCATCTAAAGATCAGATTCACGATAGCACAATTAGAAAATTATTATTGTTATTATTATTTATTGTAGAATCGGACGGGAAAAACCCTTTCTTACAGTAAATGTATACGAATTATGGACGGTATTATACAAAGAACGTTTAAATTTAGAAATTGATACATTAAAGAAGTTTATAGAATCGCAAAAACGATTTGAGTTAAGGCGTGGACGGTTAATACAGTTGTTTGAACCGTATAAAGTATGATGGTTTGTCGTTGCGAAAAGTGAATCTTTCCTATAACGGAGGGTAGGAACAAAGAGGTCAAATTCCTTCAAGATAGCAGGAGAGTTAATCAAGTTATGTATTGAAAATCTTATATACAAATACAATATCGGCTACCATACGACGTTGATCAATAGTCGCTAGATTGAGTTGAGATAATGTATTATCATAGTTATGACAATGGTAAGAGAGAGGTGAATTTGTGTAGTATGAAGCAATTTTGAGAAATATATGTTATACTCTCTCTATTAGGATTTTTTGTTTTTGGCTATACGGTGACCAGATAACCGATCCATATTCGAGATGCGGACGAACCAAAGAAATATAAAGCATACGAAGTGTGAAGATGTTAGAGAGGTGTTTGGAGCTGCGATAGATCAAACCAAGAATTTTTATTGAACTCTTGACAACTGAGTTAAGATGATTCTGAAAAGATAGGTTACTGGAAAATAAAATTCCTAGATCATGTATGTTGTCGACTATCGATAAAATGGACAAGTTTATGGAATATGA
Organism: Cerceris rybyensis; assembly: GCA_910591515.1. Classification (NCBI taxonomy): domain Eukaryota; kingdom Metazoa; phylum Arthropoda; class Insecta; order Hymenoptera; family Crabronidae; genus Cerceris; species Cerceris rybyensis. The sequence continues at coordinate 24,758,438 of OU342790.1, forward strand.
AGACTTTATAGTAGTAGATCTGCGATTGATGCGAATAACGTGATACTTACAATTAGTTATGTTAATATTAAGTTTGTTTCTATGGCACCAAAGATAAAAATTGTCAAGGTCGCTCTGTAATAGAGCAGCATCATCCAAACACTTGAGTGAACGGTAAATCTTAAGGTCGTCAGCATATAGTAGAAATTTGCTATGTGAAAAAATACTAGAGATATCGTCGAGAAATAATACAAACAATAGTGGCCGTAAGTGTGATCCTTGAGGAACGCCTGAGGAAACTGCAATTCTATCAGAATAGGATCCGTGGTATTTTATAATTTCGAATCTACTAGTAAGATAGCTTTGAATCCAGGAAAGGAGACTACCATGAAAACTATAGGCGTTAAGTTTAGATAGGAGAATGGTGTGATTAACTGAATCAAAAGCTTTGCTTAGGTCAGTATGTATAGCGTCGACTTGTAGATTATTCTCCATACAGTTAGAGATAAAATGTTGGTAGGTAAGGAGGTTAGCAATTGTGGACCGACCTTGTACGAAACCATGAGGTTTTTACATAAAAAGGAGAGTTTCCTCGTGATAATGGTTTCAAATAATTATTATGAACGTACAATTTTAAATAATGGTCTACACATGAGTTTTAAATATTGTGTTATAAAGAATGCCATAATTTTTACTAGCTAAATTATAACATTGGGCAAAGTTAAAAATTCGACTTTAAGATTTCGAACTTAAAAATTTCGACTGTTTGAAGATAAATTTCTTTATCAAAAAGAATAAGTGATAGTAAGATAATTCATGCAGAGCATTTGCGAATAATTACGTACTAACGTATTTTCTAACACTTTTTGCCAGCGTAAAGGTAGTTGCTCGATTCCCTTTTTAAAAAAGTCCTTAGATTTTTTGTTGAAAAACGTTTCCAATTACGTTTTCACTTCTCCAATTTTTATTACTTTTCGGCACCCCTAAAACTAATTATAAGAATTATTTTGGAAATAGAAAAATACAGATAATTTAGAAATCACTATCCTTTCTGGGATAGCAACAATATTGTTATAAAAGCGTTATAAATATATTAATGTTCTATCCACGAGCATAATAAGTTCTGTGGGGGACTAAAACATTGCTCGAAAGAATACCGCATTAAATAAAAACTGTCACAAACATCACGCTATAATTTCGAGTGTAAACTTTTTTCAAGTCAACAGAGGTGATTCTTCGATGTTTCACAATTTTTTGCAACTTCACTTGTTTATTCAATTTCACGTAATTTTAAAATTTCAGTAACATATGTTATTAATTATACAACGATTATTATCATGATTATCTTGTAACAACTTCGATCACGTTTAAAAATATGTGCCTGTCATTGGTTTAATCGGGAAATGTACCTTCATTTCTCCTCAAAATGAGGTACTAAATGAAGGCATAAGTAAGTCCGTTCCAAGCGTAAAAACAAAACATATGTAAAAATGTTACATTTTAAACGACATGTCAGAATGTTTTATTGATCTGTAGAAACATATAAAACACGAAATAAGTAATTGAAATGATAATTAAATTTTTAATGTATCCTGCAAAATGAAGTAATACGGTGTTCTAAAATTTGTTGATGAAGCTACTGTAATTATTTGATGTAAAGCCTGACAATGAGTGAGAGAACCTGTCATATGGTGTATTAGCTGGTTATCTTGTTTTATGCATTTGTATTTTACGAAACAACATAAATGTGATATACCTATATGGGAGATTTATTTAATTCTTCTGTTCATAAAATATTGTTGAAATAAAATACCCTTATTGTAATGTAATATTGGATCCGATGTAATCCTCAGTCTAGAAAAGTTTGTGGTAAAAAAATAACGAATTTTGCAATCTCGTTTGATTCTATTGACTAGTATTATAACGATGCAGAAGCAATAGCCAGCCAATTATATAAAAAGTATTCGACCAATTATGTAAATTTCGAACGATTCCCAGCACGTTGGAAAATATGTAGTAATTAAAACTTTCCAATTACAACAAGATGGTAAGAAATGTAGAAATCGACCCAGAATTTACGATTTCGTTCTTCCATTCATTATTCCACGAATAGTGTCAAAATCAATGCAAACGTGAAAGAGTCCTTCAAAAAGTGCAATTACGATTTTTGCTATGTGACGTACTTATTATAGTTCCACATTGATCCAGATAATTCTCTTTAATCGTCACCCCTAGTCGATTAGTTACTCAAGTCGAACCCTCTAATGGAAAAGGTCTATAAACTACAGGTTGTTATTAAATAAAGTGCAAACTTTTGCTTTTTTACAACGTCCATGAATGATAAAACTGTTAATTTTTAAGAAATTCAAAATACATGTACAGAATAGAAGACAATTAACAAAGCTGAGCATAATAACGTTGGTACGACTTACGAAATAGTGTCCTACGTCGCACAAATCTATATTTTACGACATTATCTAGCAAGCAAACGAAGAAAGAATAGTTCAAACTAATATTTCTTGCGAAACCACTTTATTCAATAATTATTCTATAACGGTTAATGTGAACATTCAAAAATTATGATTTGTGAAACTCTAAACCTCAACAATGTTCCTCCCCTGATAATAAAGGCCAAGTATATTTCATGTGCCATATTACAAGTGTCAATATTCTCTTTCTAATTGTAAGAACAAGATATAACTAAAGATGTGCAAGTATGCACAGTTCTTTATTTCAAATACAGTACTGTTTCAGTATGTCAGTGTAACTTTAACTATAAATATCTTAAAAATTGTTGATCGTCTGCCACGATAATGGGCTATATTTATAATCCCGACGACTTACGGCATAAATCTGCAAAGTTTCAACAAAATCAGCATAACAGATGTCCTACGTTCTCCTTGTTAGTAGATACGACTTATGTATGTCTTTTGTGTGAATACGACTTAACAGCACGCGTATCACTTTAAATAATCATAATATTTACCTAGCATGTCACGTTTTCATGAAAGAAACTATTGAAATAATATATACTGATTATCTAGGAAGTAACAGCAATTTACGAAAAATACATTGCCGTACATAGTTTCAAGTATGCATGAAAAATCGCAAGAACAAAACCGTAAACTTATTTTTTCCATGGATTCATTGCAACATGTTGGTACTACGCAAAAAATATAAAAACCAACGTTGTTGATGCTGGTGCACACCACACTGCCATAAAAAGCTTTGTGTTGACAAAAACAATAGAAAAACATCATAGAAACAGTCTGTACCACAAGAGCGTGGACGCGATATTTGTGAAATCTGATACGCTATTTGTTAAAGACTGTGCTGGTTTAAACATACAAAGTTTCCTCTAATACGCAATAGGCCCAATTCTTTTAGTATCGTTTCTATCTCTGAGAAATTCAGTTTATTTCAAAATGCGTACGCTAAACGATTCGAAGCGGTCTTCTTGTGCCATCACCCGAAAGGTCCTAAAATGACTGTTAGAGATGCAGCAAAATATCTGCATAAACCTCGCGTATTCGTAAATAAGTAGGTGCAACGGTATAAAGACACAAATTGTGTCGATGATCTCCCTGGTCGAGGTTCGAAACGAGTTACGACGAAATGTGAAGATAAAGCGATTCTACACCTTTTTTCGAAAAATCCGACGCTTTCCTTACGTAAAGCGCAAACAATTTTAACTAAAAAGGGCGTAGATATAGGTATATTAAAACGGTATATTATAAAATTACTAATATAGGTATATTTGTATCGAAGCCGTCTTTGTACGGAATGGAAAACACAGAACGGTATTAACCCTAGATCACTAACCTTCGTCGATTCGACGACACGGATTTAATAAGTATGCCATATTAGTTAACGTTATCGTAATAAATAAATACCTATCTTTAATAATAGAAAAAAACATGTTTAAATTTTATTTAAATAATACCCTTTAACCCCTTTTGTAAACACCGTAGTCGAAGAGACGAAGGTTAGTGTTAAGCGTCGAAAAATAAGGTTAGTGATCTAGGGTTAATGTATTGGATTGGCCATCTCAGTCCCCCGATGCCAATCCAATCGAAAATGTTTGGTCTGTTATGAAATTCAAACTCCGAGAAAAGCATATTTTCAAATTGAAAACACTAGTTCGTCGAATTCGAGAGATATGGAAGTCTCTTCCTGTCTCTTATACTGAAAAGTTGGCTGAAAGCATGCCGAGACGTTGTTAAACGATAATCGCTAATGGTGGAGATTGGACATTTTATTAAGGAAGTGCGTATCAATTTTTTAGATGTACTTTCGATTTACATGATATTTCTTATAAAAAAGTTTTATTCCCACAGAGATATCGCGTCCACGCTCTTGTGATACAGACTGTACAACTTACGCTATGGTATGACTTGCACAACCTCCCAAATTTCAAACTGCAAAAGGTTAAAGCTCAGTGACAGTATTTTGTGCTGTCGATAGTTTCTGAAAAACGATTTCACGGCAGATACATTCGGTCGTGCGTGAAAGCTACTAAAGAGACTTCAAATCGCCCAACGAATCTCAGGGGAGAAAACATGATTGACGTCTTGCTGAAGTTCGGGAGGGAAGATCTCGCATAGACACATAACACGGGTGACATAAACCGTCAAATGTGACGGGAGGAGAGTGAGCAGATTGGCCTGAGCGCGCTCTACGTGATCAGCCTAGCTAGCCCTCTGATTTACCGGTCTTCACACGAGAGGAAAAGAGATTTTCAACCCGACAGAATACGTTTAATGTACCAGAGAAGGGTGCAAAGGGAGACGGAAGATGCAAGAGGTGGAGGAAGACGGAAAGATTCCGAGTGAGATCAACTCTGCGACGTTATTTCCATTCCTGAAAATTTATGGGCCAAGTTTTCCTCGCACGGAGCTTTGTTAATTACAGGAGAATCGCGGCGAGTACGCGAATAACGATCAAGAGGCCGGAACCAATCGAGAATGAAAGGAGAAAGAGAATGTAACGAGTGTTCCACGGTCGTTGATAAAATACCGTTGATCTTGGATAGGGTACAGGGGTGGAGATGAAATTCATTACTAGTTCTACTAATTGCTACTTCACTAATTGCCAAATAGAAAGAAAATTAGTTTGGAAGTAAAAAAGTCGATAAATGCCTTATCGCGAGAATAATTTTGGGCACATAATTCAGGAAATATTTCCTATCTGTTTTAACATACTGGTTTAAGTAGTATTGTAAACTGGCCCCTTTTTAATACAGTTTAGTAATTCTGCTTCGGAAATACGTTTTAGTTAAACTATTGATATTCTTTCTGGCTCGTAGGACACTACTAGATTTTGCTAATGGATCGTCAAATTGGAAAGCGTAATAAATATAGCATTATTGAAACGTAAATTAAACGAATGTCATGTTAAGAGATTAATTGCTATATAAACTCTATGCAACATTTCCGTTAAAAGATATATGTATCTGTTGTGAATATTAACCCTTTTAGTGCCGGACGACGATATATTGTCGTTAGCAATAGTGTTAACACTGGATATCGAAGGGTTAATATTCACTTTCCAATACAATATTAGTAATTATATGATAGATAATTGTAAACACACAGTTTATGCTCTATATTGCGTGTTCTATCTCAACTATCGCCAAACGAAAATTCTTTTTATTCACAATTACATTTGTTATTAATTCCATCAATTTTTTCGCTCGGCACTAAAAGGGTTAAATACGAAATTAAGTATGAAATTACAAATTGTAGGATAATTCGGATTCTTCCTCCTCTCTCTAGATCTTAATTCTCTTTGGGAAGACAGTTTTGGTTAAACATAATTTTACATTAGAGGAAAGAGCCGCTGATCGATGACGGATGTAGTAGTTAATATACTAAATTAATTTCGTTAATGTGAAAATAGATATCTAATAATCTATTTATAATTTATATGTAATGAAAAAGAAATACTATTTGTTCCTTACAAAATATCAATAATTAATTTTTATTTTACGTAATATTATTTTGCGTATGAAACAGATATTTCGTACAAGGTAATTTGCAAAATTGTCCCGAAATGGTGGAACCATGAGAGCCGTTAATTAAATTGTAACGTTTTTGATTGATCGTAATCTCAAGCAGAGTGTCTAAACTTTAAGTTCTGTGCACGTTCCGTAACACAATTTCCCGGAACTCGATTCTGCATTACTCTCATACTACGTTAGCCTCACCTGCAATCTGTGGGTCTGAATAAAATTCACTATGGTTTAATCATACGGAATCACATTAAGGGCTCTCCTGAATGTCTTGCAATTAACGCCGCTTCGAAGCTAAATCTAGCTAGCACTGCAGCTAATTATTTACAACGCTACATTTTTATATTTTTCATTCGAGTCGCGTTTATCCCTGAGTTTTTGTAAATTTAATTTCAGAAACTGCATTACGTACTGCCGTTGCTTTTTTAAATCTCATCGCGGGTGCGTTTTTATGCGAACGAAGGGTACAAAAGGAACGATCACATTCGGTTCAACGTTTCATAATGAACTTCCCAGGTGTGTCGCCATATGACGCGAATGAAACTTTTTTATCGAAGTGCCGATGGCAATTGTCAATGGATGGGGATATATGTAATATTTCAAGTAGATTTCAATAATTTTTTCTCAAAAAGTCATTTGATACCAACTATTAAAAATAGAGTCACTTTCTATTTCATTTATTTCAACGTACTGCTTCAAACACTTTTAGAAAAATTATTATAATCTCACTGATTTATCTTCTCTCCTCTTTTGACTTATTAATTTCAGTTTTAGAAATGTATAACTCACTAATATTTCATGAAGATCTTCTCTGATCAGATAAAGATTGAACTAAACTTTAACCCTTTGCGCTCCTTGCATTTCTTGCACCTGTTGGTAGTCTATTCCACGGACTTTTAGGCAAAATTTGTAATCACAATACTTTGAAAAAAATGCTGCAGTTTTTAGAAAAATGATTTTTTAGACTAACTAGACTTAACTCAAAAACTTAGTTAACTTCAATGTATCTTAAAGTAAATTCAGATTCAAAGTATACAATCTTGTTGACATTTTTTTTTATAATATAAACGGCAAATACCACTTTGATGAAATTTTTGTAGAAGTGTATTAAACATCGATTAGTTACTTGAATATTGATTAATAATGTAAAATTTATTCATATATTAGGTTAAGTTAATTTAGCAATATAACAATATATTTCTTATAAAATTGGAAATGTATACAAAATATGACAGCAAATGTATACAAAACAGCAAAGAGCAAGGAGAGAACATGTCTAATGTTGTTAAGAAAGTAACGGTATCAGCTATACATTCATTTTTCTTAGTTAGTAATAATTAGAAAATAAAATGTTCCCAGTAGAGTTGGTAGTAGGAGTAGATCGTCTTTACTTGATATGCCAGCCAGACTGGTAGTTGGAGCGCAAAGGGTTAAATCTTTGCTGAAAAAATGTAACATTAACACTTACAGAATTGGGATTTTAAAACATTTACACCTATAAATGCACGCATATTTTTATACAACTTTATCACATTAATTAGAACACAGAAACTGCAACACAGAAATTGTAACATGTGAAGAGAAACTTAAAAAACTCTTGTAATAATTGAAATGTTACCTTTTATTAACCCTTTCGAATAGACAAATGTGCAAATTTCTCGACATAATAAGAACGACCAAAAAAAATTGAACATGTAAAATATCCATGCATTTCCGATTTTTAAAGAAAATAGTTTTAACAGTAACTGATCTTACAGCGGATATACAGTGGAAAGATTAGATGAAAATATTAAAGAGATAAAAACAGATATTTCTACAAATAATAAACGGAGTAAATATAAGCAAATAATTCAATACTTCACCGTTAAGTATACAATTGAATGACTGACTACAAAATAATATGTTCTCGAATGTTCCCTTTCATCTTCTGCAAAAGCAAAATATTTATCCTAATGTATCGATCTTCGTGCCTTCGATGGAGGAGGAATATTGTCAGAAGCTTGTGGTAAACAATAAGCGAAAAGTCGCAAAATATTGTGCGATGATCCACCATCATAATATTTTGCGATACTTCATGCGTATTTGTTAAACAGATAATTTATTTGACATCATATTAATATAAAAATTGTTTCATATTATCTATCTTTACCATTACTGCACAACTATGCCTGATAATATAATGCCCTATCCGTAAATTAGCGGAAATTAGCATTTTTATTGATCCTTCCTTCTGCTACAACTAATTGATGGATAAATTAGAATCGTAATCCTTGTATAATTTGTGTTAGAAAAAGACTATAAAATGCACTCGAAAATTCTTTAACCGATGTTAACACAATATTTGAAAAATTAAAATAAGAAATAAATAGAAAAAAGTATTTAAAATAAAAATGTTCTCGTTGGCCGATCGAACCCCGAATGACTGCCTTTGCACTTCAGCACTTTCCTCGCAGTCGCAACCCCATCAGCGTTGGTATGGTGGTAGTAGAACACCCCCAGTAGATCTCTACCTCTGAGGCATGATGGTAATGATGAGAATTCTCTGGCAGTCTTCCCGTTGCTGCATTCCTACCCTTCTCGTAAGTCGAAATGAACCAATACTTTCGATCACTTTCTCGCTAAATCGATCGATCATAAAATAAAGTGAGAATTTCAATTCCTGGAATTTAATAATGTAATTAATGAGATTTAATTTCCATGATTATTGAATCATTACAGCATGATTATCTGTAGAAGGTAAATACATAACATAGAAGGTAAAAACATACAAAAATAAGGTTTGCATAAATTGGGCACTTTCGATGAAGGTGAATTTCAAGTACCACAGCATCTGTGTATTATATTTTGAAACAATTACATGTAAAGTGAAGTATACCTACTAACAGCGAACCTTTGGATTCAATAAGGTAAGTAATATGCCGTTATATCTCTATTTCCTTAACGTTTCTGTTAAGAATGGCTGTACGGTTCAGGTAAAAAATTCATAGATTGTGAAGATTTCGCAAATGAATTATTTACTGTTTAAGACCTTGCAACGTTTTATAAGTAATATATACATCGTTTTTATTATTTTAACCACAAAATACAATAATTTTTTAATGGTCAACTTCTGGATATTGGTACTCTACAATTTTCAGAAGTTGACGTGCATGGTTAATTACCGACATTACTCATTTAAATTTGTTTACGATTTATAATGTATCCGTTTTACATCTCACTTTATTAGAAATACAAAATGTAAATCGATATATTGTAGTATACTGAGTTTTAGTCGATGACACGGTCAACTATTAACTGCATTCGCGGTCAATCATTGATCAGTGTCCAATGTCTACTCTGTTCTTCTTCTTCTTTTATTATTTAATTATTAATGATAATTTGTACTGGTAACTGTTAAAATTAAACGATACTAAAGTGATTTTCCGCATTAATGCTGTAACCCTGCTTCGAATATAAACAGTCAACTACTACGAAAAAAGGTAGTCAATTACTGGTTTTGTCGATCTCTAAAGTGGTCAACAACTGAAGCATTTGCCGAATTTTTAAATATATTTCTCAAATTTTGATAACATGTTTTTTTAAAAATTGGTCTGGGTCACTAATCTAGAATGTTCAAAGAACGTCTCCAAGCATCGACTCTCGCCAGTTATTGACAGAGTAAATAGTTACCATTGTTTCTATCGAAAATTTCTCTTAACTGGTCAACTACTGGTACCTTTACCTTAGATGGAAAGTCGAAAAGAAAAAGTGAAATAGAGCAAAAAAGTGTGATATAATATACTCACTGCAAGTGCTCTGTTTTAATGAAACTGTCTATTTTTTCAAAAAATGTTTTTGATTCATTAAATTAACGTTTCTAGTCTAATCTCCTTGAAAGCATTACATATTTATTTCATTTTTTCTATTGAAAATAAATCTCTTTTTTAATGAATTTACAGGAATAATTGTACAATTCTGTTCCTTCCCCAAATATTATGTACCGCCGTAAAAAAAGCAAAAATTTCACGACATTCTCGTATTTTACAAACTCTATGATGTGGATTAGTAAATGAGTAACATAAACGTTATAAAATCGTTTTAATTAATTCCTTTAGCAACACGTATTCAGGTACACGCCGAAACCGCGAAACGAGATACTCACGCACTCAGTAGGATTTTTAAATTTAACGCAACCACCCTGAATTCCCTTCATAATATCCATGCACGAGAATTACATATTATAACATCACGCTTGGAAAAGAAAGATTTTAAAACCTGCAATCAACAGCCGTGAATTTCAGAAAAATGCATTTTAAAGATAACTAGTATACTCAATGTGAATCACTTGTACACACTCTTCCGTAACCTAAATACAGTATAATTTTTTCGGTAATTTTTTGTTTCGTAGGGAAATCCTAATTTACATTCTAACACGAATGTATCTGTTGAAAATGTTATCTTGTTGTAATAAAAATAGATACAAAGGATTAAATGGATTTTCAAAGTGCGTTATCTTCACGCACCAATTTTCGATGTAAATTCGTACCTTTTGCTAAAATTTCCAGTGCTACGGTACATTTGAAGCCAACATCATGACTGTACACCCAAATAAACTACCCCTTCACGTGATCGATCAACCTGCCTGACAATTGTACCATACGAACGTCACCGTGAAACAGTTTCGAAAATCGAGTCTGGTTATCAGCAGTCCGAATTTTCTCTCCTTCGACAGACACGTTTTCCATGGTTTTTCTACAATGTATCGAAGCCGAGCGCACACCTAGCCACGAATCATCTCGTAATGGAATCCTGCGAGCGGACGAAACGTTCTAGAAAAATCCAGAGAGCCCCTCTAGGTTTCGTATCCTTTGGGATCTCGTTTATGGGCTGTTATTGAAACGGGTAAACGATATTTTCCACGACAAAGGCGAGTGGCACGCGCGAGCGATTCGCAAGGATTACAGTCGTCTTGTTTATCCCCAAACACGTTACAAAAGTATTCCTAGTGAGAACGAGATAGATCTGAATGGGCCACCGGAGCAACGGACTCGAAGGAGAATACAGAAGTACAGGGGATGTAGGAAACGGTTCAATGCGGGTGCCTACTTTCTCCTGGTCTCTCAAATTATAGAAGTATTCCAGTTATTCTTGCACGCGATAGGTGCACACGTGCTGCTTTTACGTTGAAAGCGTATACTCGAGAAAACGGAACATGACACCATAGGAATTAGCAGATGAGGTGGAAGCTCCTTCTCCTCAATCCTGTTAAGTTGTACGTACAGTATTCCGTAATACTGTAGAAGACGTACCGTGCACAAAAGTGAACTTAGTAGGGGAAGTTTCTTTATCCAGTAGTGAGCCTAGAGTGCCACGTTCAATTTCTCGTACTGTACATACAAGGAGGGGGCCCGTGCAGGGATCGTTTGTGTTTCGACGCTACCACTGGAAGGATATTGTATGAGTTGTGTCTACTGGTGCACGATTGTACGATAATAAGTTTCCTTGGGAATACCGCGAGAGTGAAGGATACTTTATTCCGTTTCGCGTCGACCGACGGTATTACGTTGTCGTTGCATTTTACCACAACGTCCACGAAAGAGAAAGGTAATTCCCCAAGAGGACGCATAACGCGCTTGCGGGAGAACGAGCCGATTGTCCTACGGGATACGCGGATAAATGTTGGATGAATGTCAAGATGATGAATATTTGATGATACAGAATTTATTTTAGGTGCCACGACAAAAATGGGAAATGTTTACTGAAATTTATAAATATAGGATTATATTTAACTATGCGCGATTAACTTAAGTTAAGATAATAACTTAAGATAATTTTAACGAATTGAAACAAAAAGACATCTACATACATATATATACAGGGTGTCCCATCCGATGCTGACATCTTGAATATTTCGGTACTGTAGTATGTAGCAAAAAATGACTCACAGGAAACTAAATGGTATCGAGTGGGGCATAATCTGGTGTCATTAGTTTTTCCGTAGGTAGACGCGTCAAGGACATGTAAAGGTCAATTTTGTTTTTTTTAATGGAATGAGGTACTTTTTAATGTATCAAGCGATGCAGCTAGGTATTCTTTATAAAAACGTACTGACCTATGTATGTCGAAAAGCTAATAGATTAGGAGATATTTCAATTTAAGTTATCCTAAAATTCGTAATTACATTAGCGTGTATTTACAGGTAAGGTTCAAAATAACGACTGTTTGCATCGCACCATGTTTGAAATGGATGGAGTAAGGACTGGCCTACCTTATTTAATGTATTGGCTGATATTTTGCCACATTCATCGATAATGTGCTGCTTCATATCACTCACTTTAGTTGAAACTTTCGCGTTTTATCCTTTAAATAGCCCCATAAGAAAAAGTCGGACGGCGTTAAATCAGGTGACAGACAGATAAACAGATAAATAGAGCTCACGTCCTAATGCGGCAGAAATTATGCCTTTGTAGTTAGATTATTTATACTGAAATATCTCCGTAACTATTAGCTTGCAAACATACATAGGTCAGTGTTTTTTCATAAAGAATGTCTAGCTATATCGCTTGATGCATAAAAAAGTACCTCATTCTATTTAAAAAAACAAAGTTGACCTTCATATGTCCTTGACGCGTCCACCTACGGAAAAACTAATGACACCAGATTATGCGCCAATCGATACCATTTAAATTTCGTATGAAACATTTTTCGTTACGTGCCACAATACCGAAGTTATCAAGATGTCAAAATCGGTTGAGACACTCTGTATGTATGAAATAAGTACTTTCAAAAAAGATGGATCAAGTGGCAAAAAATACGATAAAATTAGTAATTTGTGTGTCATAAGATACGCGTGAAATATCTACTGTATGGCTTTCTTGTAAATTTGAAAACGGTTTTTAAAAAATAATTTAAAAGTCACATGAAAATCTATTGAATTGAATAGCGGCAGTCACCGGTGGCCCCTATGTCGATCAAAGTGTTAAGGGAATTAATTGGCTGAAAATGCTGGGAACGTTTGTCTCCCTGTTTTCACTATGCTTTTGCTTTTGATATAACCACGTTTATAGTCGTATTGTCCATTGCTAGAGACACATTTCAGTAAAGAAGATTTTCTCAAAAGTGTTCCCTTTTATTAGTTGTTTTGAATATTATACCGATATAAATTCAATCGATATTCGTGTAATTTTTTACATGAGTATAAACTTGTTAATAATGCTGTAAAAACAGTCATTTTTCGATTGTATTATTACTTGTGATTGAAAGTGAGTTCTTTGCGACAATAGGAAAAGGTTTTCTTGGTGGCTCGATAGAAATGAGGCTTGTGTTCATACTCCAAGACCATTACTTCGTCCAGGGAAAATTTTAACAATAGTGTGGTGGAATTTGAGTGGAGTAATTCGCTACTCTTTCCTTTGAATTAGGGAGAAAGTTACAGCTGAAAAGTATTGCCACAGTACATTGATGAAATGCATGAAAAATTGAAAATTATACTCCCATCACTTGCTAATCAGTATGGCCCAATACTTCTCCACGCCAACGCTCGACCACATTCGTCGTACAGAATAGTTTCGAAATTAAATGAATTCAAATATGAAATTTTGCAACACTCAGCTTATTCACCGGATCTTTCGTCAATCGACCGACATTTTTTTAAACATTTAGAACAGCTTTTACGGACTAAACAGTATGAGAATGAAGACTATCTAAAAAATTGCGTATCAGAGTTTATTGATTCTAAAGATCAGAATTTCTTTAAAACAGGTACCAATGCATTAAAATCTCGTTGGGAAAAGTGTATTGAAGCAAATGAACCATATTTTTATGAAATAAACAGCTTTTGAAAAAAGATATGTAGTTTTATATATTCACTTAAAAATCCGACATTTCATACGCAGCAACCTAATAGAACATACTTTGTAGACAAACACCCACACGTAAGGAAACATAGACATTTTTCATATGAGCCGCACCAATAGCAAGAAGTGATGCTTCATTCTCCAGACAATGCGAGAATTACGTAAGTTTTGTTGTTATGCAATTTTTCACGCAGAATTTCCGATAAAATTAAATTTTTCGTTTGTCCAGAAAAAAAATATGTTTAATGTATGCAAAATGTTCGCCAAGAAAAGTGTCGAATGAAACGTTTCCAACGAACAACTTAATCAGAGATTAAGTCTTTTTCCTCAGCAACGTTTTAGCAAGCTATCTTTTCTTCCCTCTTCATAACAAATTTTTCTCCAATTCTCTATTAATGAAACTGGAATATTTCTACGAGTTATCAAACTTATATTATTTACCCCGAAGAAAATAAAATATTTGAAAAGAAAATACTTTTCCATGATCGCATTGGGAAACTTTCACCATTTGAGAGTAGAATTCAATTTCCCTGAAATTCAGAACACAGAATCAAAGCGATAAGAAATTGAGATAGAGGAAGCGAAGGGTAAGCGAGGGAGAAAGAGAGGACAAAATTCACGATGATAGGTAAGAAAAACAAGATCAAAACTTCCGGCTGCGTTTCAACGATCAAAATTCTCCAAACTCACGACATCGACATAGAGCCTCTGCCGGGTCATTGGCGAGTTTATGGACGAACATTCTTGAGCTTTCAAGCGGACCAGCGAACTATCGAATCCACCGCGCTCCTCGATCTGTACGCTAATAGTCTTCGGCCTGAATAGAAAACTTTACCACACAAAATTCTGCGATTGACTCTTTGTGAGCACATATTTTTCCTGTTTCGAGAATGGTTGAATGTCACCGCGATAGGGAGGTAGATGGAAGTAACGTGCTTCATAAAGTTTTTATGACTCGGCCCAGCTAAAGCGTTCTGCAAATAGCATTTATGAGAGTACTCTCTTTTTTTATGGAAATCCTTTTCTCGAAAATATACGTATTTTTACTGCGCAAAGTATGCAACGTATACGTTGCATTTTTCCTCCTCTGCTCCAATATCTCTCACCGAAATGATCGTTTATACGGCAATGAACGGAATATGTACACGTTCAAGGGATGGCACACCGAAACAGTTCCTCGTCGCAGTCATTAAGACTATAAATATCAAGTTGCTTAAATACCACTTTGGAGGTAATAAACGATCTCAGTAACCACTTGCGCCTAGCACGTACGAACTTCCGGACAGGTTTAACGTTTGTGCGTAAATTCGAGTCATTAGCGGTTGCCGCGAAATACGGTACACCGTACGCCGACTCTTGAACTAAACTCTGGAACAATAAACGATAACAAACTTATTACGAGGATGGGAGTCTTCGGCTTAAATCTTCGGTTTATGCTCGAACAAACGATTTCTATTCAGGCGCGCTCCTCTGGAAAATAACACGCGTCCCCATGGAGAGTATTTTCGGAATATAAATTGCGGACATGCCGCTTCGAGACGTCTCGCTAGTCGATTCGCTCGAGCTAACCCATCTTTTGGGCTCCATCGTTCGGGGTCATCCCGTGTAAAAGGAATCGCTCGCCCGTAAGAAAAGTAAGCGACATCTGAGAGCTTCGATTGTGAGACCAACTCCTCAACTTGTGCGTTTCTTCTCTACTTTTTCTTTCTTCTTTTCTCCCGTCAAGTGTGTAGATCGAGTTTTTTTTGGTCGATGTATCGTGGCCTCCTTAGATATTTATTTTCATGTACGAACTTATTGTCATAAAGATCGAGCTTTAACAGTTTCTTCCTTCTAATGTAATGGCGAATTGTGTGATTCGCACTTAAGGTTCGCCAAACAAGAGAACTTATACTCTTTTACATGTGTATTAAATAACTTGACTCATTCGGACAGCGATTCGGCTTATTGTGTGGAAAATGAATGATCTAATGAGGACTTGTGAGAGTCTCGAGTTAGAATTAAGAATTGGAATTTAGAATTAGAAGACGACCCGAGTCGAAATATTGAATCTCATTTGAGCCTTTTACTACCCAACATTTAGGAATTAGAAGTATAAAAATAGGTCTAAATTCAATGTAAAATAAGATCCTATTTAGCGCCTAAAAGTGGCACAAATTTTTAAGGTGCAAAATAGGACGTCAATTGCAACCTCCGTTGAGGATCTACATCCTATCCAATTATTGTGATCATGTTTTTGTTGCGAATGGTAATCATCACTCACTTAGTACTTCTAAATTTTCGATTAATTGTCATGAAACTAACCATTTTAAGCTATTCCTGTAGATGCTATCATTATGAATTGTATATATATATGAATTTTGACTGTTAAATGTATGTTTCATTACCTATTAATAAAAAAGTGCTGGAATAAATAAAAAATTACTGTTTTTGAAGTATTTATCCACTAGTTACATTTATGTATGTGTATACGTTCCTCATTAATTAATTATTTAGAAAAATTAAAGTTTTTTATGCGATATTAAATATAAATTGAATACAAAAATTATTATTTAACCTAGGAGGATGATAGCTAAATAGGAGTATCATTTTACTGAGAAGGAGTTACAGGTTTAAATTAGGAGTTTTAGTATTGAAAAGTATCATATTAGGTTCAAATAGGAATAAATACCATGAAAATAGGGTTAATATTTCGACTCGGATACTCTCACAATTAGTTGAACTTGTTATGAATGAATTGAATCTGAGCGTAAATTGCATCTGAGAGTATTGGTTATGACTTGGTTATAGTTGAAATTCTTATGAACATGGTGAAAAGAGACGTAGGATTTTTAGGATTTTTAGACTTTTGGAAGCGGAGTGGGAGTGCTGATAATGGTGGATGCAAGCCGAAGCTGCAGTATAAACTGCGGTATATAACACATATCCTATGGGAAAAATTCTCAGAGCCCGGGAAAAACAAATTAGATCTGAACAGATATAATCATATCTGCTCAGATCTGATTATATCTAGTCAGATCTATTTATATCTGGTCTGATATGACACTTCAGATATAATCAGATCTAGTTATATCTAGTCAGATCTGATCAGATATAACAAGATCTCGACTGAAAACTGCACCAAATATAATCAGATCTAGTTATATCTGATCAGATCTGATCAGATATAACAAGATCTGGACTGAAAACTGCACCAGATCTGGACTGAAAACTTCACCAGATATGATCACATCTAGTTATATCTGGCCAGATCTGATCAGATATAACTATATCTGGGCTGAAAACTTCACCAGATACGATCAGATCTAATCACGTCTGGCCAGATATAACCATATCTGGGCTGTCAACAGCATCAGATCCGATCAGATCTGATTATGTACACTCTATAGAGTCATGCATAGCTATATATCAAAAAACTCAAATAACAATAGCTCTTAAATTCTTATCATTTATTTATTACATATTTTTTAAAGTATAGGTATTTTCAACAAGCTTTTGTTTGGCAAAATTTTTTTTTAATAATTAATGACAAAAGATACATAAAGTGTAAAAAGAAAATATTATTCACTGGATATTTTTTCCGTAAATTGTAGTTTTTGTCAGTATGATTTTTTGACTATTATTTATTATCCCTCAACAAATTTTCTTGAAGTTATGTGGAGCTTGACATAAATAATTTTCAACTTTTATAAGAGTATTCATCGATTTAATATCTTTTAATTTAATCAAACAGAATTCGTTTCGTAACTCAACTGGTGTTATATGATTTACTTTCTCTATACAATTGTGATTAAAAAATATTTTTATATGCACGACGCGATAATACTGTACAAAAAATACAAGTTATTATCAATAACCAAAAAACATCATTGGGTTTCTTATAAAGAACTTTAAGAGCTGTTGTGACACAGTGACAACGTTCAGGGTTCGCGCAGAAAAAAACTGCTGGGGTTCAAGTCCTGCCACGGAAAATTAAAAAAAATTTTTTTTTATTCATTTAAAACGAATGACGTAGCTGGATTTTATTTCAATGAAACCACTGGAAGAGTCAACGACAAGAAGAGTAAAAAATACCGCGGGCGAATCTGTCTCTTCGCTGCAAATTCAATGAATGAGATGCTTGCAAAATGAACGTTACAAGATGTTCTATAAAACTTCTTTAGATGATTCTAAATCCCACGTTTTGGATCTTTCACCTAAAAGAGGGAGAAAAAAACCAAAAATATACGAAAATATTAAATTACTTCCATTATACACCACCACTAGACCAGTAACGGAAGGAAAACATAAAGATATTATGTGTTTACTATAATACCATACATCCCTCCAGTTTTTCAAGATCATTTCTAAGAATCTTAAAAACTCATAATAGTAAAAGCCTAAAATTATAAAAACGGATTACTTTTTAAAAATAATTAATAAATGTTCATGAATTATTTCATTAAAATTATTGTTTCTAATAAAACTCGTAGTTTTTTATTACTTTAAGTCATTTATAGGACATTCAGTTAATTATGAAAATGGTCTAAGTCAATTCAAACTTTAAAAACAACATTTCCGTATGAAATTGACGCAAAATTTTATATTCATAATAAATTTCCATTAATGAAGACTAATAAAATTCTAAATTAAGATGTTGCATAATATAAAAATTTAAATATTTTTTAATTCGTTCAAATGCAATTTATTAAATATATCGAAACAAAAAATATATGACTTACATTAGACCACTTTCATAATTATGGGCACATATGTAGGTATTTACATAGTAGATACTTTTGTATATCATGTAAAACATGAATTATTAAGTAAATAATGTTTCCTGTACCTTGATTCCCTTTATAATAATAAGTACTAAAATAAGTACTTATTTAATATACTTAAATAATATTTAACGTCAGAACTTTTACTTTCAAACTCCATACCCACCATCGCCCTTAATATTTTATTTGATTATACGTATTCCTGGAAGGATAAAATATACTTTTATTTCATGCGAATGTAAGAAGCAGTTGCAGTTGCGGTTTACAAAGAGATAAATTTTGTATTTTCCATACTTTCCAACCGAGAGCATACTTTGTTTGATGTTTTTAATTTAGCATGTAAATAGAAGCGGTAAATTCTTCGCTGCTCAGGGGACTTTCATCACGTATTGTAGTTTAAGTACGTGCGCAACTACAAAGCCGCTTTTTAGATTGTTTGGAGACAAAATAGATTGGATTCGTTGGAACGCGAGTTTCGCTTTTATACGATTTTCACATAGACAATTATACAACTGAAACATGAAAACTGTCCATTATTGCTTGAAGCAGCATACACCCAAATTTTCTTCCCTTATTCAGGTGCATTTAAATGCATGTGATTGCAGTGAAACCTCGTTACATTAATTTATTGTTTCCGGTAACGAGACATTCAGGTATTTCGCGATAACAAGCATAACTTTTCATTCAAAGGGGCGGAAGCACGTGAAAAGTATTTACGTTATTATTTCCCTTCGTTCACGAAAACTGCGAGCAACATTCAAGCAGCAACGTTGAAACAAGGTGTACAATTTTCAAGCTGAAATGAATGGCACTGAAATTACAAATGCTCGAGTAACATAAATTTCATTGGAAGAATTGGCATACTAAACACTGAATTCTACCTGCAATCACGCGTTATTGAACGATCAGTCCTACAACATTGCAAACACGGAGATGTTAAACCGAATTTACGTAACATTTTATTCATTTAACAACCTTGAGTTACTAGTAACAAATAAATACATAATTTCACATCGCTACAAACGGAACTGTTTTTAAAGCACGAAAATTGAACGATAAAATGCGGTAAAAGTTCGAGTAAATTTAATCGTAAATTAAATTTCCATGCTAGCAAAAACTCGAAAAAGTGCTTCAATTTATTACCGTGAGCACGAATTGCGGAGAGAAGGAAAAGTTTCCGGAGATAGCAGAGTACGTTTGCGAGTACATATTTATACACTCTCCTTGTTGTATTTTGATAAACATCGTATACGAGCGGACTTCTTTACGGGGATCTAGGAACGCCTGCTTCAGACTCACCTTATCAGCGGTTTATGTGGTACAACATAGTATGGCCCACCTCGAGGCTGTTTCTATATGGGCAATCCATGTACGGGCCCATACGTGGCATTCAACAACGTGTACTAGTACGTATCTAGCCTCTAACCATTTATTTACCTATCTACAAAGTGTTGCCATCGCCGTATAACTGGGCTCCGATGTTGGCCGAACAAGCGGTAGCAGGGAACAAAGTGTTATACCTCACATTGCTATTGTAAAATTTGTTCTGATAAATAATCGTAAAAGGAGTACGACTTAACTTGAAGTTTAAATAACGAATATTGCAGTACAACATGCTGTATATAGAGCAATGGTGCGCATAGATCTTTAGGTACGGCTTAAAAAAAGTGAAATTTCGGGAAGCCAATATTAGGTGTTATTTATGCATTAAATATTTTTATTTTTATGGAAAATTTCATATATATTGAAAATGGACATTCCTCTAAAAAATTTTTTTAAAATACTGACATTTAAAATTTCTATACTATTGTATCAAAATTTGCGGTAAGCCGGATTCCACCCTCAGGCCGTAGTTTCTTTACCACTGATGAATAATATGAAAAAATAATTTGAATAGATTATTTTGTACCCAATGAAACTATTTGCACATATATCTCGAATGTTTTAATATCTTGTCTTACGATTTTCATTTTAACTGTGTGAGCAACACAAGATAAATGTAATCATAGATAAATGTAACTTCACACAATAAATTAACCATTATTACAAATTACACAAAAAGAGAGCCTTTATATGTTATTCTCGTTTTTTCATCGCCAAACCTTGCGACAACATTTTTGGCACTATCACCAAAGGGAAATAAAATCCAACGTAACAGCTTCGAGCTCCTCCCGCAATTATCCGACCGGATCGTTTCCGTGCCATTTACGAATCGACAATGGTATTCCGGTGTCGTCTGGTTGAAACATTGTTGTCTTCTTTCTTTGCAGCCTGAAACGTAATGCGTCAGCTTTTGATAGGGAAAGGGGGCTATTTTGCGAGCGGAATCGTTCTATGCTACGACCGCAACATGAAAGGCTAAACGTCAATGAATACTTTTTCTTCTCGGTGAACTGTAAGGGTGTAGTATGACCGAGCCCGATATGGATGCCAACATCGAATGGGCAGTATATTATTAACGGCTCCAATGGTTCCACAATGGTGCCTCAGAGGGACGGGCGTTCGGATGAGAAAGCAATCGAAACGGCGTCTACCGGCGTCGCGATGGCCTCCTACGTCGGAGGAAGTAGGCCGTAAATTTCGCGATCTTATTCAGGTTGACGGCGGAACACTAACAGGAAGAGGTGGACTGCCAGAACGACGCGTGTTCTTTCACAAGATGATGCTTTCGCGATCTTTCTTTTTCTGGCGTAAGACTGCGCCGATTATTGACGTGAAAGGAAACACGAAGGATTCTTCAAATTATCTTTTGAAGACGTTTAGTTTGAACGAAGGTCACCGGAAAAGCAATCGCCCTTTTGGAACTTTACTCGCGAGGAGTCGGGGTCATCCGAACATCCCGCCTCACTTTCCAAAATCTCTTAAAAAGTCAGTTTTGTTTCTAAATCAGAGAATTGTCTAGAATCGCTGAGAGTTCGCATCTGGTGACGACGTTACTTAAAGTTTGTTACAACTCCGAACGCGAAAGTAGTAGGGTAAGGTTGCTAAATCGTACCATCGCTTAAATCGTACCTTTTAACCCTTTCAATACTGCGGGGATATATAAGTCCCAGAGAATGTTAAAAAATTACTGGTGCGAAAAGTATTCGCTTTTAAAGCGCTGGGATAGGACTAAACAGTAGTCTGTGGTCAGTACTTCACAACACGTGCTTCGGTTAGCATAACCTAACTAATTCATACTTGGTATACGTTCATAACTGTAAGCGTCCCAAAACATTTTTTCAAAAAAAATATTTTCTAAAAATCTGAAATTATGTAAACATGTTCCTTTACTTATTTACAACACATTTAGTTCAATTATGCAGAAATATCTTCACTGACCAAAACTCGTATTGAAAGGGTTAACTATCAGGCGCAATATCATGTGACATGCGCCTTTTCTAGCAAAATAAGTTACTGTCTAGTCAATCATATTGTTTCCTATTTTGTTCGTCTCTCGCAATTACCGTAGAAAGGCAATATCTCAAAAAATAAGTTTATCGTAATTTTCGTATAACTTTTACTGCTTGTTTAGTAGTTCATCATGCAAGCACATTATTGATAAAAACATGCTTCATATTTGCAAGTCATGTTGTAACATTTAAGGAGTTGTTTGCCGCAAACAAAATCGTATTAGCTTTATTCTGTGTTTGGTTATGGTCATTATAATTATAAATCGTACCGTCTCCCAAATCGTATCTACATGAGATTCCAAAATCGTACCGGTACGACTTAGGAGTTTACTATTTATGGTTACATAACTTTGATGTAATAAATGCGAATGTGCTTTAGAATTAGTTAATATCACTTGACTTTAAAATACTGTTTTGAAATTTTTATTATAAACCTAAAACATGGCAAAACGAATTTATAATAGTTGGAAACAAGAAGATATGGAGGAGGCATTAATAAAATTATCCAATAGTGAAATTGGATTTAATGAGGCTCACAGAAAATACAATATTCCTAAACCAACTCTATGACGTCATTTTAAAGGATTAAACAGAAATATGAAAATTGGCAGGCCGAAAGATCTTCGCGAAAATATGGAGGAAGATTTGATAAAACATACCCTTTCTTTAGATATAAATTTTTTTGGGCTTACTGCTACCGATCTAAGAAAGCTTGCGTTTCAATTAGCGGAAAAATACAAATTGCCCCATCGCGAGGATTTTCTTTCCTCTTGTGAGGAAAGCATGATTCAGTGCTTGAAATGCAAATCATGGGTGCTCGATCTATGCATTGGATTTGGAAAAACAATGAAAAAATACGTGTGTGATGCTTGTAGTAATTAAAGAAGAACTGTATTATTATAATTATTAATGTTATTAAATTATTTTGATTAATGTTATATAGTTATATCCTTAGGTACGATTTAGGAAACTGGTTTCCTTAATCGTACCGATGAAACTTTTTTAAAATATATATTTTTTTATGTGACAGCATATAGATTTCTCTATTTCGTCACAACAAATGAAAAGGACGTATACAAAAGTTTTAAATGACATATCTGCTTCCTATTTATTTAGTAAATCTGCAGTGTTACACAGCTTTTTTTCTTAAGTGGTACGATTTACGCAACCTTACCCTATCTTCAAAAATAGAGTGCTGTAGACCACTACAAGGAATACAACAAAATTGGTATGATATATACATTCCATTCTTTTATATTCTCATACTCTACTCTTTTATATAATATATTTCTTATTTGAAATCATTTGAAATTTACTATTAACTTTTTAGTTTCACAGAATCTTATTTGTTTGTTTTCTTTCTATACTTTTTATCGACTTTAATACTAATCGTACTGGCACTCCTATTTTCACCATAACAAATCTTTCAACTGATTAGAAAATAATATTAATACATTTTCGAAAAAATATAGAAGCTTGTTGTCTTAATACAAAACACTATGCAGAAAAGAGATTTAAATTAATAGTACAAAAATTACATATTTGCAATCCACTGACCAAGTCATTTGATCCCGCATATTAATGTTTCTGCTATCCACTATGGCCCTTTTCGAAATGAAAGGTCAGACTCACAGTGAGTCGAAGTTCAAATCGTCCGTCATCTGTCAGAAGTTTTCCTTACGTAATAAGTAAGTATTTAAGCGATAGTCTTATTACTTCTAATTGTAAGCATACAACAATAGGTCCTAAGCAAATTGACCATAGCAATTGAAACCGAAAGGTACAAAACAAAGTTTAAATCACTACAACTGAGGATTCTGGAACTTTATCGTTGTTGTAAATTCTAAATTCCTCAATCATGTTTGCCCACATAAAACATATCATCGTTATATTACTTACAAAGAATAATACAAAGTAAACAATCAAAAGAGATACGTTCCCCTCGAATTATGGGAACTCCGTCAATTTCGAAGTACAGAAAGAGATAAGCTCTCGTTTCTAAACTCTTTACTTTTGCTGGACATGCTGCCGCTCGTATACGCACAGAGTAGGATTTAATCGCGTAAGTATCTTAATCGGTGCAGTCGGCAAGCAGACAAATAGTGGCCACAGGCTATTGGCGAGCGGGCTTGCGGCAAAGCTCCAATATAACTCAGGCCACCTGATAGTTTCATTACTCCAGTAAATTCGCCGCCCGTGGCGAGCCCCTTATACATCCTGCTTCATCTGTCCAGGTGTTCACGTATGTGTTCCAATCGGTATACGTTGGTTTGTGTACGTATGTGAGCTTGAAAGAGAGAGGAAGGAAGGTGGTAAGGAATAGTTTGTGCCGTTCGATGTGCTTTGGTGCTACGTTTAAGCGGACAAAGATCAGCTACGATCAGTGGGAAAGTTTAGAAGGGAGGATCATATCGTTGGTTCCGGCGGAAAATTGGAAATCGGATCGTACGTCAGTAGTAAGATGGTTTCTAATAGCGATATCATAACGTAAGTTTTAGGAAGTGTCAGAGTAAGTTTTTGGGGTGAAGAGAAATAAACGAGTGCTTTGTCTTTACGGCCGGAGCATTGATAAGCATAATTTTTTTTTTTGTAATAGGAGGATGAAGTCGACATGGAAGAGCCCTTTGATTCATCAAGGTTGATACTAAAGGAATTTAGGTGGTTTATTGTGGCTTTTGTGCTCACAATCAGAGAATTAAATGTCTTTACGGGAACGAGATATTGTGTAGATATAATTCAAGGGGGAAATAAGTCGTCGCGGCGAAGTCTTATGGTTGAAATGAAGATCGAGGGATCGTCTTGTAGAAAAATGAACTCTGATTAGTTATTATCATGGCTTAAAAGGATGCTTATAAGGCTGTGCATAGAAATATTTTTTGAAATAGAAAATTCATGAGCGATAGATATGATATTTAAATGTTATGCGCACTTCCAAATTTGTAAATTATGCTTCAAAATGGATACCTAATACTTTGAATGTACTGTTGAATCAGATTACAATAATGAACACATTGTTATTTAATGTGAAAGCTGCACTATTAATTATAAGGAAATTTAAGAGAGGAAAATGAAATGGCTACTTAAGCTTCCAGAAATTGAATATTTTTACCATGATACAAACAGTACAGATGCAAATCAAGAAATATGGAATCAAAAGATGAAATTGAATATAACGTTACTTTTCCTTTCTAAAAGTAGAAGTCTACCACCTTATGTATTGGACTGTTTCAACCGTAAAAAAATGTAGACAATAGATCTATTCACAAAACATGTAATATACAGGGTGTCCCACCCGATTTTGATTTTTTCCACCTACGGAAAAACTAATGACACCAGATTATGCCCCACTCGATACCGTTTAAGTTTTCTCTGAAATATATTTCACAACATACCACAATACCGAAGTTATGAAGATGTAAAAATCGGCTGGGACACCCTGTATAAAGGCAGCTAACCATTATATTGTACAATCAAATCATAATCACGTAATGTGACCATTTTCATTCGATTATTGAGTGATTCGAGGTCGACTAGGCTTTATCACCAGTCAATTTGATCCATCCGTGGTATAAAATACAAAACATTGAAAGGAAGCTTTGTTACATTGCTCGCAACTCTGATATCTTGACTGAATACATTAGACATTCACAGATTACATCTCAAGTGATTACAAACAATGAAATGAGACTCGTCGATAACTGAAATTTATTAATATAAATAATTT
Organism: Cerceris rybyensis; assembly: GCA_910591515.1. Classification (NCBI taxonomy): domain Eukaryota; kingdom Metazoa; phylum Arthropoda; class Insecta; order Hymenoptera; family Crabronidae; genus Cerceris; species Cerceris rybyensis. Next base: position 24,784,141 of record OU342790.1, read on the forward strand.
AATTAAAGGAAAACTTCAACCGATTTTTCAACAATCGTATAAAAACTACCTTTGTGATACACTTCATTATCTTGATAACCTCATAGAGTAAAGTTCCATTCATAAATTATGTACAATAAAACAAGGACGTTTGACTGCAGATGTAACAGTAATAATTTTTATACTACAACAAAGTAAATGTACCTCACTTGTTACACAATTTATTAAAAAATAAACATAAAGATACGGGAAAGTGATATAATAAAATGTTTGAATCCAATTTCACTATAAAGCAAATTAATAAATGTAGAATCCTTCGGAAATTCTCCCGTCACAGTGAAACATATCACGACTAAACCATGTAATAGCATACATTAATGCTCAACGTCATCACAGGTTTGCAATGAACGACGTTCCAACTGTGGCACGGCATACCGATCATTTCTGTAATGACGCTATGGCATGACTGAGTCAGAGAGGGAAAGCATGTACAGAAAATTACTAAAATCACGTAATTAATTAATAATAACATCTGACACCGATATATATACAGTGTCAGAGCCTTATTAATAATAACATTACAATCTAAGGATTGCAATCATCTATGTATTTTGTAATGAGCGAATAGAATTATTCGCGCTTCCGGAAGTCACCAAGAAAGAGAACTTGTACTTTCGAGACTTTTATATTAAAGATTTCAACTTGTTCCAACAGCGATTGGGTATGACTTTTGAATGATCTGTCTGATGATGATAAATGAGAATTCGAATTAGTAATAAGAATTGAACTTGACTCTCAGTTGAAATAGGAATGCCTTACGAGAGATTAGTAATTGAGCGATTAGTTATGAACTGAGTGAGTTATGAACCTGTTTATGAACTAATTGTGAGCACTGGTTAATCAACTTGATGGAAAGACACATAGGGTTTTTAAAGGTTTTCGGAAGAAGTCGGATGACGGTGTTTAGGAGTTAAAAGATCAAAGGAAGAAAGTAAGGGTTGAACTTGAAGCGATGATTCGGATATAAGTAAGGATGGTGGTGAATGATGGTGTCGCTGCGGTATATATTTGTGTTTACAAAATATACGCTAAAGTTATCTTATCATTAATGATAAATGGGAGGGTCGGTACATTACACTTTCATAACTACCAGTAGTTTTAAATCCTTAAGTCCGATGACGGTTATTCAACCCCCATCTATTACTATTAAATCGTAAAATTCCCACTAGATGTTCAATGTACATTCCACCTTGTCATTCTTTCCAAAACTTTCTTTTTGAAATTTTTAACAGTCAAAACCATCTAGTAGCTGAATCCACAGCTTCAGGATCTCACGACTATTGAAATAATCATGGCGCTACGAGTAAAGGGTAGAATTGGTATTGTACATTAGCAATCGAATCTTCAGGAACGCGCGGGTGGTGCAAGAATGTTTACGAAGTAACGGTACCAATACAGAACTGATCGAATAAGTGAATGTAACTCTGAGGTTTCTGACAATGGATTCACTTTGCCCCGATCCTTCATAGATAAGAGCCGAACTAGTTGTTGCGCGTGGTCTGTGTTATACCCTTGAAGAGCGGTTGACCATTTTGAGGGACGAGGAGGATCTAACGTATTTTATTGATGTACATATAGGGGAGGGTGGGGCAAAGTGGGTCCCCGGGGGCAAAGTGGGCCCCTTAAAATTTTGGAGGCCAAAAAAATAAAGATATGACTATTTTTTGCTGAAGGGACCCACTTTGCCCCCCTCCCCTATAACGAATAAAAAAAAATAAAAATATGACTATTTTTTGCTGAAGGGGCCCACTTTGCCCCACCCTCCTCTACCGAAATTGTTTCCTTTAGATAACTTAGCTATTTTTCTTTTCTATAAAATAACAAAATTCATTTTGAAAGGCAGAAAAACGTGGATAAAGTTTGCAATGGAATATATTCGTGTCTTATTCGCACAATTTTAAATATGATATACTGAACTATACACTCCTCTTACTCGGTGGTACCATACGGAGAGGGTTTTCATACGAAGATTTTCTCGTTCTTTCGCAATCTCAAAGCACGGATTAAACACTTCTTTTATGTAGGGACGGAAGAACTGTAGAAATAATATCACCTAGCGAGTCCGTTTTGATGTAGCTCCGTGAAAACCCGTCCTCCCATCCTTCTCTTCTCGGTCCGAAAAATTGCTGAAAACTTTGCACGTCAGTGCCGGCTACCCCGGGAATATTTTACTTAACGGCAGATGCGGACACATGCTTTTAACGTGTGTTCTACATTCAAAACGAGGCGTAAATACCTACCTCGAACGGTGCCTCACGTCCCGCAGAAAACTTTATAGAGATATGAATGCCCGAGGTTTATTTTTATTAGTAGGTCTTCTTTTATACGATACACGCATGATCCCCTTGCAAGCCACCGCGCGTGGAAGGGCACTCTTTTCCATCAGAAAATATTTCGCCTTTTGATGTTCGAAGCCACTTTGCCTCGGGAATGACATTACCGGAATAGGGGTTATACAGTGGGAATACACGGCATTTCAGGCAGCAGTCCTACAGCGTCGTTTACCACCTTCGACTCCATATGCCGAAGTGGTTTGTATATGACCGCGTTTTTCCTCCTGCTGCGTTCGCGACGCGAAAAACCGAACCACGGATGACTCCGATGTTGCCGTTCTTTTTGGCTGCTTCGTGACTCTTTCAATTTTCGAAATTCTCGTTCGTTTACGTCCGCATTTCTGTATTACTCACGCCGCGGCGAAGCTACTGTAGAGGAATTTCCACGTATGCCTTTACCGCTCTTTCGTGATGCCCCTTTTGCAATTCTTTTACAGTGAAACGCGAGCATCCGTAAAACCATTAACGATCTTCGTGGTCCAGGATGTAGTTTACGAATTTTTGGTGCTTTAAAATTGTGCCGTTTGCTTTTCTGCGTTTAAAAGATTTACGGTTTAAGAAACGAAAAGTGAAGTAAATGAAATTATTTTACTCGTTGGTTAGTAATTAGTAGTTAATTGTTGGTGTGCACTGTTTATGATGTTTAACCCTTTCGCTACTACGGGTGACTGTAGTCACCGGCCACAAGATGCCTCCTATACCCGACGGGTGACTATAGTCACCCGCTACAAAAATGAAACCACAAGTTAAAACAAGCGCTATATAAAAATACGTCCATTAAAAAATTATGAATACATTGTTATGAACACAAATCATTTTGCTTCTAGATACAATGTCACAACATCGTTTTTGAGATAAAGATTTTACCCCTAATGCTGAAGATTGTGCGCGCTTAATGTTCGCACTTTCGTCGTAGCGAAAGGGTTAAGGCGAGCGCTGAAATTATGTTTGATTAAATACTCGCGCCTTTCCTGTTTCCTTTACGGAACAAGAGACAGTAGAGTGGTTCAATATTTATGTACACCTTGAATATTTCTGTCATTTGTAATAGAATGAAAAAATTTATAGAGGGGAACATATTGGGATACAAACATTTTTTCCATGGGTGGTCGCATAAGGGAGATTTCAAGGTCTTCTTAATTCTTTTAAATGGAGTGCTGCCTTTTTTAATCCGATATAATAATCGATTTTGACACGATTTCAATATGCTATTGTGGAAGGTCATGTGAGGTCAAATGTAACACTAAAATGAGCTTTCTTACATTATAGGAGATGTTCGTAGTGGTGACCCTTAGAATGAACACAGAATTTCAAACTTCATATCATTGCATCTCTTAGTGTCTCTAAACTGATTATTCTACCACATGCTGAATTTCATCCATCCCTTAAGTTTGCAGAAAACGAAGTCGTCGCTAAAACGACACTTTCGAACGATACGCTCCGTGGAGACCAGGCCGATTTCGGATCAGCAAGTGCATCCCTCGTTCCTGGAAAAAAACTGTCGACTCTTATACTTTTATGCAAACGAATTATTTTGTAATATTGTTTATGTTGTAGGAGTATATTGCGTGGAGCTAGTAATACATATAAACAGCTTGTAACATAAACGCTTTGCTGGCGGGCTTTTTCTCGTACGTCTCTTGCTCCTGTAACGAGCAAACGTGAAAAAGTTTGCAGTGACACATTCGTTCGCCAAAGAATACATTATTGCCGCCGTTACAATCCTGTCTCGTCTCTCACCGACAGTGTTTAACAATGAATTTGTAGCAATATAAGAAAGATTATTTTATTGCAACATTTGATCTTGTATGACCTTCCACAATGCTGAACACTGACTATTAAAAATGTAACATTAAAAACTAATAAACGACCGTTATAGAAAACGAAGCAATCTATTTATAAAATAAAGGTGACCTTGATTTCTCACCCACGTCTCCACCAATGTAAAAAATGTTTGTATCACCATATCACCCCCTCTACCATGTAGAAATTTTGTATATAATATTTTACTAATTATGCAGATGATCTCCAGAGTTATGATTTTAAGCAACTTTTTTTTATACATCCAAAAGAAACCTAATTAAAAAATATAAGTGAAAATTACAGGCAAATTACAATATAGAAGTAGCAAAAGTTTTTTCTATTTTTAATTGAGCTGTCTATTTAGAAAGTACCACAAGTCATTTCATCGTATTGAAAAATACTGATTATTCTCAGACCATACGAAATTGCAATATTTATACTGAGAAAAATAAATGTATCCAAGTTATCAACTGCAAAAAAATCTTCTCAAAAATTGTACATCAATGTTTTTAAATATATTAAAGCGTATACCTGTAATATCTTGATTCAAAAATAAAATACTTTATGCCACTTTCAAAATAAACGGCACAATTGCTTTACTAACAGTAATAAACGCAATATGTTTCAAAAAACAATAAAGGAGAACAACAACGCCAATTATTAACAATTTTAACGGTATGAAACTTACAACTAATAAATATAGAAATGCTTATTACTTATTACTACAGCAACAATGTAATTCTATTAATTGCATTTACACTGTGTTTTACTTCTAGTATTGTTAGCTGTGCAAATAGTGTATGCGGTATGTAGAATTCGCGTTGATTAAGACGGGAACGCAAATTAGGTTTGATTAGTAAATCAAAATGAATAGTAATTCGCGCCTTTCCTGCTTCCTTTACCGGATAAGAAATAATACAGGGTGGGCCAATATCTATGTATCTATGTATATCTTGAATATTCCCGTTATTTGTAATAACATGAAAAAATTTGGTATACAACTTGAACGACCACAAGTTTGATACTCCTATTTTCCATGAATCATAACTTCGGTTTGAACATAAATACCTTTACTTCGTCTCCAATATTTCAAAGTACCAAAATATTTACAATTTAGGATTTACGACCAGGATAATACAATACAATGTCTATTATACTGTAATTTTGCTTTCCGATCTTAAATGATCCTAAGTATTGTTTCTCATTCAATTTTGCTGTTGGAACTTAATCTTGCAATTAGTAGAAATTACCTTGTAACAGAGAGGAGAATTTTTTGCACTCCAGAGCCGTCTTTGGAGAAACACCGCCTCCTTCACCCATGCATACAGCCGAGATGTCACTGGTTCGCAGACGGCGCTGAGGCGCGTGGCGGCACGTTGGGGCGACATTTAAATTTTTAAAATTTTGCGACAGCAGTATGACAGGCCTTCTCGCGTCAAAGTAATCGGGGCGATATATTGTACAATGTAGTCTCTCGCTAGTAACTGTTAATAGGTTTCCGCATTACCCATGGATATTGTCGAATTTTATATTTTACGCGGTTTTTCTCTAACAATTCAACGGAAAATGACATCGATACAGTGGAATAGGCTTACAGGGGATAACGCTGTAAAAAAAAAACGCATTGATGATAGTACCCCATGGGTAACGCGGAAATCTATTAACATTTTGCTGGCGAGAGAATGGATAGGATTGCAAAATATGTACATATGTACATATGTATGTCGCCCAGCGGCCGCGACGGCAACAATGTATTCTTTAACACGAGGAAGCCTACCGTTCTAGTATCGGATAGTTATTTTTAACAATTTGCACTAGTAATTAATTTATAAATGTGCGTACTGAAACGCAATACTATATTTAGCCGTAAGACGTAATGAAGTGGTCGATTTCGGCAAAACCATCACCAGAAGTTCAAAAACATAAAAATATATTAATTATATTTGATTTAAAACATATCCAAGGATACTTTTTCACTAACAATACTTTTGTTTTATCCTACATGCGACATAGTGCCATCTGAAACTGTTCAACAAATATTCTGAGTCGACGTGCCACCCACGTCGTTCTGATTTCCGCGACTGACGCGCGAGACATGTCTTTCCAGCGTGAGTGATTAACTACGAATGTCGCCCCAATGCGCCACCACGTCACACGGTGGTCCAGAATGTGCGATTAGCCGTGCAAAATGCAAAAAGTCAATTTTGGAATTTCGATTTCTTTTCTTGTGATATCGATTCTTAAATGTCCATCGACCTCAGATATGAAAAATAATAAAATTGGACAAAAATTATAGTTACAACCAACGCTTAAAGTTGAAACTTTTTCTGAAGACACCTTCTATCGAAAAAACACGTTGTCTTCTTCATGACATTCTGGCGAAAGTATGCAATATTATTTAATAATGATTGTTTTTACTTGAAAAGCTATTCTTCGACGATAAAAATTCACGTGCGGAATATAAAATTATGGTTTGTAGTTTATTCAAAAATTAATGTTAAATGAATGAAAGAAAATCGTCAAAGTTTTTTATCTTTTGCAGTCAAGATCTTCCAAGTTCCAACGAGTCCCAGGCTCTAATTGCAACAGTTGTTTTCTGTAATCCTTCCCCTAAACAATCCTGCAAAAATCTAATCCGGCCGGATCCGGCTTCAATGAATTTTTATTGTTTAAAGAGTCGCAACGAAAATAGGTACGACATTTTTCGCTGATAGTTTTTTTATTCAGAAATGTACATAGAATCCAATGGTGTACAGTAAATTTGTGCTAGCAATAGTTCTCTACGTGAAAATGCAAAGTGAATGCGTAAAAAATTCGCGCATCTGCTCGTTTTTGAACTTTGACAGTGATTTATTACTATTAACAAGTACGGAATATTATAACTGCTCATACCTACATACTTGGGAAACACTCCTCTATTTTTTGAGACCAAGAACAACAACCTACGTTTCTTAGTTTTCACGTAATAGCAGCTTCTTTACCGAAAACGACCGTTTTTACAAATGCTAATTTTTTTCGAAAACAGAGTGTGATCCAGAAATTTCGTTGCCGGATTCGTGTTCAGGACGACGAACTTTATAAGAATTACATAGTGGCTATAGGAAAACAGAAAACAGTTTAAAATTTGTTGGACAGTGCAATCGTTTAACCCTTTGCGGACAACGGGCGAATATATCCGCCCTGAGAAAAAAATTGGTTATAGTTTGTCGGTGCATATATAAACGGTTAGAGTTGAAAAATTAAAATATAATCGTTGAAATATTATTTTACAAAGAGTAAATTTCAACTTGTATACATTAACAGACTGTCTTTCCGATGAAAAAGTGTTTTTTCATCGCTAAATAATTGATTGTTTCTCGCCATTCAAAAATGCCTCCGTCCGCAAAGGGTTAAGTTCTGAATTATAAGTATATAGCTACATATGCGCCCATAGTTATGAAAGTGGTTGAAGTCAAAATTTAAAAAAATGAGTTTATCAGTTATTTCACACCACATCATTATAAACTAAATTAATTCAATGTAATTTTTATGATATTGTCAAAAATGAACCATTAGATAGTGGTTGTAATTTCAACATTATATGGAATTCATTTAGTGTTAATTATGAAAGTGGTCTAAGTCAAAAATTTAAAATATTATATAAACATACCCTTAAATTTTTGGTATCTGGTCATTCCATTCGTCCGAATGACCGCGACTTTCGGTTAATAGAAATAAAAATAAAAAAAGTAAATTACTTATACAACCCTAAGCATTATTATGAATTGATAGAAAAGTGTAGAAGAAGAAATACATTTTGGGTAAAACGAATGACGCAGCCGGATTTTATTTCAACGAAACCACTAGAAGAGTCAACGACAAAAAGAGTGAAAAATACCGCGGGCGAATCTGTCTCCTGGTTGCAAAGTCAATGGATGAGATTTTTGCAAAATGAACATTATAAGATGTTCTATAAAACTTCCTTAGATGATTCTAAATTCCACGTTTTGGATCTTTCACCTAAAAGAGGAAGACCAAAAATATACGGAAATACATATTAAATTACTTCCATTATACACCACCACTAGACCAGTAACGGAAGGAAAACATAAAGATATTATGTGTTTACTACCATACATCCCTCCAGTTTTTCAGAAACATTTTAAGAATCTTAAAAACTCGTAATGATAAAAGTCTAAAATTATAGAAACTGATTACTTTTTAAAAATAATTAAAAAATGTTCATGAATTATTTGATTAAAATTATTGTTTCTAATAAAACTCGTATTTTTTTATCATTTTAAGTCAATTATAGGACATTCAGTTAATTTTGAAAATGGTCTAAGTCAATTCAAACTTTAAAAACAACATTTCCGTAAGAAATTTACGCAAAATTTCATATTCATAATAAATTTCCATTAATCAAGACTAATAAAATTCTAAATTAAAATGTTGCATAATATAAAAATATTTTTTAATTCGTTCAAATGCAATTCATTAAATATCTCGAAACAAGAAATATGTGACTTATTGTTAGACCACTTTCTTAATTATGGGCACATCTGTGTAGTTACAATAAGAAATATTATAATTATGAAAAATACACACAGCTAAGGCAATGAAAATTCTTTCGATAATAGAATAATAACAAAATAAAATAGCTATTTAATTAAATAGCAAAATCATACAACTATTTAATTTCCTTGTTATTCACACAATGCGCAAAAAGTACCTTATCTTAATGAAGTAAATTCTTAAAAACAACTTTTAAAGTATCCCAATGTATATCCGGTTCCTTTAACTGACAGAATGTACACTGATCGAGTCATCGGGTTTACAGAGACACGATGATTATGAGACGTCAAAACGCAATGACTTTTGAAATCTTCGATGACCAACATCATGATAGACGCTTGTCATAATTCGCACCTTTTACCGTAAAGCCTGGCGGCAGTATTTCATAAAGATTTTAATGAAAGCACGTAATAAACGTCTATGAAATGCTCCGAACGGCCCTCGGTACCGTCGAGATTTATTTTATGGCTCTACTTTTCGACAACGACGTTAAATTCATTACTGCGAACACTTGAAGCCGGTGCGCGAACACGGCCATTTGCTGGGATTATTAGCGAAATTTCGTGTAATGTGGGAGGTTCAAAAACGACGTGAACGCGCGGTATTGCTCGGTAATACGTTCTCTCTCTATCTCTCTCTCCATGAGGAAAGCGCAGTGTTTCCACACATAAACGTGAACTTATCCCTCGCATAAATAATATTATTATGATCGTATGCACTTAAATGTTATATTCTGTGCTACTAGTATGTAAATCACGTACTACATCAAGGATTAAATTATCACTATAATTATCACGCTGCATAAAATAACGTACCTTACATGTGCTCATTGTACAACCAGCACGTCCGTAAGTTATTTTGCAATAGTGCAACTGCTTGTTGGTCTTATGCGTACTCTAAATATCGGTATTATATGAAGATTAAACTCTTTTTGTTATATATGAATGGTAGTGGAAATTGGTGTCTGAACATTTTGGCCTGTTGATATAAAACTTACCTTTCTTAATTTTTTCAGAAGCCACATTTTTTTTTAAATGTAAAACTTTTGTCAGATTTGATTCAAGCTTAGTATTATTTCTTTAACACTAAATTTACGGATGTTGATATACCTATTTTTCTGAAATGAGCCAATTTGACTCATACAAGAAAATTCAAGTTTTTTGCAAAGAAAATAGTTTCAAATCAACTTAAATGGAAGATTTATTATTAAAAAAAATTAACCAACCAATATATTACATATATAGTAATCAAATTTTGAATGAGCCAAATTGGCTCCGTAAATCTGATGAATAAAGCTGAATCACGATTGTTTGATGAATCATGATGATTTGATTGAAACATGATTTGTTCGTTCTTAAGATCGTATCTTTTGTTATGAATATAATTGTATCCCATGCGAAGTTTTTGTACACAAACCAAATTAACTTCTTTATATTATAAGTAACATAATATATGAAAAACTTAAATAACACCTTCTTTTGTTTCAAGACTTCTTCACAATATTTATTACTTAAATTTTTATTAACATCAGCCACATTTTGACTATGACAGCCTTCTAAAATGTTATGAAATAGTTGCTATTAATAGTCTGGCACAGTAAATATCAGGATTATCCATTACTCGTATAATTTATATACAGTATGTTCAACTAAAATTTCATGAAATATCACAAGTAATATTGAACTTCATCACTTTCATTCGACATTTTATATATTATTTTTTATGGCTTCACATGTTGCCAATTATGCAGCAGGTTTGCAGAAAATCTGTCACATAGTCGAGGTGCTGTTACACATCCCAAATCGTAATGCTAATCAAAACCAAGTTTATGGCATAATCAAAGTTCAAAGAAGCGGTAGTGGCAGCTGTGACATCGCTTGTAAGTCTTTGGAGAATTGCAGAGAAGCAGAACGACATCCATAAGTTTCACTCCTCAAATTTAACTGCAAATTATTACATTTATCATATTTTTTCATTTTAAAATGCACAAATTTTAAAATACTACAATTACAAACGTAAAATTACTGTTAATCGATTGTTACAATATTATTATAATTCTTTTGTAGAATATATTATAAAAGGAATCTTACTTTGGTTGGCTGATTATAGTCTTTAAAATCGGAAATCTTACTATCATCTCTAATTGTTAGAATAAGATACACGTGTAATTAGGTGCGATTGGATTTTTATAAAAGGTATTTCCCATCACATAATTGCGTATGAATTCACTTAATTTCGTGTAAACCAATTTCGTCGTATGCATATCAACGAGGAAACCGTTTGTTTAATCGTATTGCCACATACGTACAAAGCCAAACAAATCCTTGTGTTCAGTCGTCGCTACGTTCGCGTTTCGCTACAAATGATTTCCGCTGAATCTATATGCGTGTAAATAGCATGTATGTCAATAACAAAAATTCAGCGCATTTGCAACACTCATTGATCCGTATCAATCTGCCAGTAGAGTATATTTAGATGTAGGCGTTTTTTAAATATCACCTACCTAATACATAACAAGACGATTAACTCTTTGAGACACAGGAATTCAAGAAATTGAAAGACTCATATTGGGCAGTAATTTTTTATTGTTTAATTGATTTGTTTATATTTTGTTTGTTTATATTTATTAACAAAGTTAGATAATAATACAAGTGTTCGAGGTGGGACAAAAATGTCCTACCATGCATTTTCAGGCATCAAAGATGTGGGACATTTAATTCCGCCGGTAGAAATCGCCTCTTGGTAGAAATAGTGTTAAGGGCGAATCCAAATCCTTTCGGAAAACAAAGGGCACCTCTACCAGTACACCTATGCTACGGCCTTGATACCACGCTTGGGTGGTCTTTGGTTTTCCAAATTTATGACCAGCGCTATAAATTTGGAGGAAAAGAATCGGTCCTCGACACTTCTCCTGGGTCGCATGTGGAAGCATTTAAGTACCTTGACATGGCCCAGGTTCACAGATTTCAAGGGGCCCAGTGTTGTGCCACATGTTGAAAAGGAAAAGATTTGTAGAAGAAACAAATAATAGAATATATACGACCGTCAGCAATACGCGCTCTAACAAGAGGTAAGGTAGAAGTACCAGTAGTTGACCATTTTTTAGAAAACATAAAAAAATAAGATTTGCATAAGTTGTGCACTTTCGATGAAAGTGAATTTCTAATACCACAGCATCTGTCGATTATATTTTGAAACAATTACATGTAAAGTGAAGTATACCTATTAACAGCGAACGTATGAATTTAATAAGGTAAGTAAATAATATGCCGTTATATATCTATTTCTATAACGTTTCTGTTAAGAATGGCTGTACGAATTATTTACTGTTTAAGACCTCAGAACGTTTTATAGGTAATATATACATCATTTTTATTATTTTAACCTCAAAAAGCAATAATTTTTTAATGGTCAACTTCTGGATATTGGTACCCTACAATTTTCAGAAGTTGACAGACATGGTTAATTACCAACATTATTCATTTAATTTTGTTTACGATTTATAATGTATCCGTTTTGCATCTCACTTTATTAGAAATACAAAATGTAAATTGATATATTGTAGTATACTGACGATGAGTTTTAGTCGATGACACGGTCAACTATTAACTGCATTCGCGGTCATTTATTGATCAGTGACCAATGTCTACTCTGCTCTTCTTCTTCTTTTCTTATTTAATTATTAATGATAATTTGTACTGGTACCTGTTAAAATTAAACGATAGTACAGTGATTTTCAGCGTTAATTCTGTAACCCTGCTTCGAATATAAGCAGTCAACTACTAACGAAAAAAGGTGGTCAGTTACTAGTTTTATGGATCTCAAAAGTGGTCAACTACTGAAGCATTTGCCGAATTTTTAAATATATTTCTCAAATTTTCATATCTTATGTTTTTTTTAAAATTGATCTTGGTACATAATCTAGAATGTTTAAAGAACGTCTCCGGGTATCGACTCTCGCCAGTTATTGGGAGAGTAAACAGTTACCATTGTTTCTATCGAAAATTTCTCTTAACTGGTCAACTAATGGTACCTTTACCTTACTGATGACATACCTACTTGTAATTTTAGAAAAAGAAACGCGTTTAGAGATTATGGTGTAGAGTCTTGATTACTCAATTAGCGGACCCACATTTAAATTCTCATTATTTAACATTTATCAGGATAATAGAAGGAGTTTTTAACTAATCTACATTAAATTTCAAAGAAAATATTTAAAAATCTTAGAATGATAAATTGAAATAATATTGTTATCTTGCTTTCATTAATTTAATTACACTTACAAATAAATATGCATCGGCATCTTTAAGTAATGATATTCCCAATTATATGTTAGTAATAGTCAAAAGCCAACGTAAGATACGTGAATTTATAAGTGATAGAAAACGAAACACTGTCTAGAAATTAAGACTATTGAAAAAGTTAGACATCTGCTGAAGGTAGAGTGTTCGACGAGTAGTTTTGTGTTATTAAAGCAACTTGCTTGACAAATATTGTAATTATCACTCCACTTTAACTTATTAATTATTGCAAGGGATCAGAAACAAGTCACTTGAGGGGAAATCGCACTGCGAGACAAAGAGAGAAAAAAAAGCCGTGGAACTGAGTGCGACAGCACGATATCGATCGTGAAAATCGAAACATTGACGTACGCACGATATTTTTATTATCAGATTGGTAGACACCGATTTTACCTACTTAAATGAATGTGAATAGCTACGACTATGAATGAAGAGGACAGCAGACATATACAATAGAAAGAGATAGGTAGTGCGAGTGCAGTCTCCCCTTACGTCCCAAGTGACTTCATTCTGGTCCCTTTCTATACCCATTCAGAAATCTTAGTCTAGTTATGTCGAAAAACCACTTGTTTAGGAGATACTTAAGTTTATACAAACAAGAATTATTTACGATCGGGCTATATTTTAAAATAGTAAGATGGTCTTGATAAAAAGATAGATGATAAAGTACATAAAAGACTCATTTTGGTCCAACAATTCCTTGTATTATTTTTTTAGTGTAAATGATGGAATAAAACATCATCATATACATATCACTTACTTAAGTTTCAAGGATAAAAACATTCAATTGCTACACAGTATGCAAGTATTTATTTTTATTTCTATCCACTAGGAAAGTTTCATGAAGTTAAAAGTAATCTCGTCATGGTGATCGTTATTTTGACAACTACCAAAAATTCACATTAAAATACTTCTTAAACTATTAGTTTATCGTCTTAAGTAGACTATCTTATAGAAGGTGTACTAGTAAATTATAAAGTGAATTTCAAATTATATATTTTCATAAAAAAAGAATGAAGTGAATCATGTAATTTCATCCACTTTTTGAACTAAAATGTTTTTTTTTTGTGTTTATTCGTCCCTCTTCGTATTGAACAACTTATGTAAAAACATGTTTTAGTTAATTTGTATCTTTTACGAGATATATAATCATTTCTAGAGATGTATAGGATATACGTAAGTAAACCCATTAGTACATGATTGATATCTGCGTTAATTATATCAAGATGATTCAGTATTTATCCCAAATATCAGAGGGGTAAGTTATCAAGGTGTATAATCATTCCTCAACTGTCTGTTGGCAGTAATGTACACCAATGTTATACGAACGATTCAATTAGTTAATGTACGTTGTTCTGCGGTGAAGTATGTTATTGAAACATAATTATGGAAAATATATCGTTCATTCAAGCTCATATCAAGTACTATTCTGTCATGTTCACAATTAATAGAATTTCCGAGGAAGAATTTTACCTAAATATGTAAATAATGTACCAACCCTCCTATCAATTATCTAGTACATAACATCAGGTTTAGCGAATATTTTGTACTACGGCTCGCTCAACATCCTTCATTCCATAATCGTCATTGACTCACCACCTCAAGTCCAGATCTCCTATTTTTCCATCTCGACCCTTCAACTCCCTAACGCAGTCACCATTCCTTACTCATCCCAGAGTCATCGCCAAGTCTGAAATCTTACTTCCTACTTTGACCTTCGGGTTGCATCCACCATTATCACCACTCCCACTCCGCTTCCAAAAGCCTTTAAAAATTCTACGTCTCTTTTCATGATCCTCATAAGAAATTCAACTATTACCAAGTCATAACCAATTCTCAAAGTTTCTCTCAGATTCTCTCCAGTTCAGTTCATTACAAGCTCAGATACAAATCATTCATAACAAGTTCAACTAATTGTGAGGGTCGTCTTCTAATTCTAAATTCCAATTCTTAATTTTAACTCAGGAATCTCACAAGTCCTCTTTAAATCATTCGTTATTCAATATATAAAAGTTCAAAAAGCATAAGTTCTCTTATTCTGGTGCGACTTAAGCGCGAATTACACTATTCGCCGTTACAAATATGTATACAACATTATACAAAATAAATATAATTAATATTGATATTGGATCGTTAGGAAACTTCATGCCGAATTTCTATAGGCGGCATAAGGACAGATTTGAATATATTAGAATGATTGAAAATAAATGACATGCGTACATATTCTAAGCGACGATACTTTAGGCATGACTGGAAAAAAATTTGGTTATGACACGTTAAATTTTGTCAGTTTTATATGTTTTTGATTATGGAACCAAAGTGCATTATAGGCATTTAAAGGTTTTCCTTTACTGGAAAGGCAAAAATGCCGCATAAGTGGCTATCAGAATATGTGCTGTTTATGGTGAATGATGTTGAACAAGAAAGATCTTAGGGAAACCGATATGAACCATCTTTAGCCATCCCAAAAACTGATCTTCATGCGAAGAAGGTCATGCTTTATATCTGGTGGAATTAGAAAGGAACCCTACGTCATGAGCTGTTACCAAACAATGAGACAATAAATTTCAAAAAGTATTGCTCCCAATTAGACGAATTAAAGACACCAATTGAGAAAAAAATCCAAATATACCGACTTGGAAGACCGTCGTGTTTCATCAAGTCAATGCGCGGCCTCATGTATCTTCGAGAACTCAACAAAAGTTATGGAGCTCGATTGTGATGTTTCTATCCTATCCACCATATTTACCATATTTCACGCTTTCAGATTTCCACCTATTTTGATCAGTACAAAATTTCTTTAAGGGAAAAGCTTCAATACTTTGGTCAAGATAAACAATCATATAGAATATTTTTTCGCTGAAAAACCTGAGGGATTGTGAATGAACAGAATTTTTAAGTTACCTGAAAGATAGAGAAAGGTTGTGGAGCAGAATACCACTTATGTAATTTAATAAATATGTACTAATATTTAAATATTCTTTGGTTTAATTTTCGTTCCAAATCGGCACGAACTTTCCAGACAACCCAATATAGGGATTTAACTGTAAATTTCAATAGATATTTATGAAAATTATTTCATTAAGTATTCTTCAAATAAATGTATTAAATAATTTTATGTAGATTAATACTTTCACCCACACTTATCTCACAAAGAATTTTTCAGTAGAGTAAGAAGATATTATTAAGAATTACTCGTCTTTCACACCATATCAACACTAGACCTACCAAATCAGTAAAAATGACTGGTTCCTAATTTCTTAAAAAAAAAAATCCAAGTTTATAGAAGAGACATAGTGTAAATAGATATAGATACTTTACATTTGTCTCACAAAGTATAAACTGTCGAATCAAATATCTTTCCCATCTCTTTATTCATCCTTTTATGAAATACTTATTTAAACAATTGCAATATAATAAATTTAACGCCCGTAGTTCTAGTGTTGAAAGGTCAATTTCTATGGGATATACATTGCTAATTACTGCCATACAAATGGTATCCATATAAGAAATGAAAATCACTGTGCAAACAGATTTAATTCTGCGCAAAGATTTCCCAAGCCAAGTAACGGTAACAGACCTCAGGAAATCACAGCAAGTCTATCCGTTTACAAATTCTTAATTGGAGTTTCTGTTTGAACGTAAAACTCAAATTACCAAATGTATATAAAGGTATCATATAACACGCAAAATTATGAAGAACATTGCCAGTCCAAATTCCACTCAAGTTCAGTTCGGTGTCTACCAAATGCCAGAATATTATTTAAAAGTTTAAAAAAGTTCCTTCCTCTGGTTCGTCGAAAGAGAAGCTCTTGGTGGTACCTGTAAGTGTAAGGCGGGCTCGATGAACTAACCTCTCTTCTCCTTTCGACGCACAGTCTATTCCTTGGCCATTGAAAAAGTGTAACCGAAATGAAAGGAATCTGCGTCGTCTGCGAGGGAAGACATTTAATGGCGTTCGTGCAAAAGGTGCACTCTCAGTCGTGCTGCTTCATAAAACGTCAAAGAAAATTTCACACTCCTCAACATTTGTGTCCGTCTCGGAAATATCCTAAAAATCTTTGCAGCCTATATTGTACATCGATACAATTCGTTTTTTGTCTTCCTCGTAATGGAATATCGAATTCGGCGCCCGAGCTTTTTCGAGGTAGCGATGTCGGAGAGGAATATTATTTCGCAGCATTTACGGATATTTGCCGGAAGATTGAAATCAAAAGCGATGCATGCTTGCCATTGAAATCGGTATTGGTACTTGCAAAGAGGCCAATTTACGTGAAAATTGTGATTTATGTTGCATATCGGTACGGGAACAAATTTTCTCCTATTTGGTGTATATTTGTGTACAGGTTTTCCGAAAGTACTTATTCTTCCTTTTTGGACACGTATGTTTCTAAACGTTGATAGAATAAAACTTCAGTTACAGTAACGGCTTTTGTAAATGTTGTTGTTTTTGTCAAAGATCACTTCTGACATTGAAATTCCTGAAACTTAAAAAACAGTAAAGTTCTTGATTTTATATTAGGGCAATAAGTTTTATGCACAAATTCAATGTACAAATTTACAAAGTAAATTAAGACTTGTGATTCCTGAGAAGGTTAATTTTCTGACTTTTCAAGTTCCTCTTCAGATTTGTAAAAAAATAGGGTAATTCCGGGGGAGATGGCCGTACGAGAGAGATGGCCAATAGAAAAAAGTTCTAGTAATAATTCATAAATGGCAGTACTTTAATTTAGTTCGATTCGTTTTGGCACGGGCAAGGAGTGTTAGTGGATTTTTTTGCGAAACAATTACGGAAAGGTGAGAAATTTGACTTTGTTTTTTAATAACACGTTCGATCTAAACTAAGCGGTTGACATATTAAATGGTCACAAAGAAGTTTTGAAAGTTTTGTCCGTTTTTAAGCTTTCTTTGTGAAGTAAAGAAACTGTCTCGTGTTCTAACTTCAAAATTAACTACAAAATTGAGAAGTTGCTTTAATTAAGTAATGTGGTCATCTCACCCGGACAATCGGGAAAGATGGCCATAAAATGTGAACGCGGCCTGAACGGAAAGTTCAGTGTTAGTCACCGATGACTTTTGACATCTGAAAACCATATTAAAAAATGAAAATTAAAAGAAAATGGAAAAGAAAAAAGGAAGAAAAGTGAAAAAAACCAAAAATAAAAACGGAAACTAAGACTGTTAGACCTAAGAAAAAAATACTGTTAAGAAAGGAAAGGCAATTCGTAGGTTGTCTTATAGCAGTTGCGAAGAAATTCCCATCGTTTTCTATGGTACCTCTATAAAGTGAATCTGAAGATAGAGAGAAAGAAAACTGCAGAGGTTGTGGTGATAATTATTACAGGACACAATTAGCTGAAGATTGGATACAATGCAATATTTGCATGTTCTGGGTGCATGAAAACTGTACCGAGTTTGAGGATATGTGGTCTTACTACGGTAATAAGAAAAAAAGGAGTTAAAAGATCTGAAGGGCAAAGGGAAAGGCAAAAAGAGTACTGGCCGGACACTCTGGGAGATATGGCCAGTCCTAGTTTTTTTTTAAAGTTTAAAATTACATTGTTTGCGTTCTTTAAAGTGATTTATCGTTAATGTTTGATAAGAGTAATAAATAAAGTTTATGTTCTTTATTAATTCAATGTGTTATTCATCATAATTCCTTCACAATAGAGTCTTAAAGTTACTAGGGCCATCTCCCCCGGAATTACCCTATATAGAATCTTTCAGAACTGCAATGTAAAATGTTTCGTTTATGTAAAATAAATGTTCCTTTAAGAATACAATGTTAACACTAACCGTACAATATGCGGTCGAACGAGTGGTTCAATGAAATAAAAATATGTAATTTCTTGTGAGTAAAGTCACTTTAATAGATGATTTCCTGTATAAGCTTAGCAGTCTTTAACGTTTATTTCAGAAAGATATCATCGTTGTTTGATAACCGGTAAAATTTGCTACGGTAAGAATACGTGTTCATAAAGTGTCGGTACGGTTAACCTAATAAAGTAGTTCCTAGCTTGGTGAAAATATTCAATATAATGCAGTTGCAAATTACTTATTTATTAACATCATGTTTAAAATTAAAATAATAGTATAAAATGAGTATCAGTTATAAAATAATTATGAATGTTGTATTCCGTATGGTTTTCAACCCTTTATTTAAAATGAATTCTTGCGCGCTCGGAAATTTTAAACAAACTTGAGGAAACTTAGTAGCGAGCTAGATGTCAGACTGTCAGCGATTCAGTACAAATTTCCAATTTTTGAAATACATTGGCGTTATATAGGTTTGTTATAGTGTGGTGGTTCGTTCGAATGACCTGACTTATCGTGATGCAGGTTCCAAAAGGATGATCGCTTTTCTAGTGACTCCGTCAAGAGTAAAGGTCTTCTAAATATTTTCGGAAGAAAAAGCGATACGAAATGAAAAGTGAATTTCCTATTTTAAATATGATATCTTATACAATTAAGTCGGTATCCAACATGTTATTTTATATTTCATGATTTGAGTAATCATTATTAGAAAATAAAATTCCCACATACTACGAAGAACTTGTGGAAAATTAATGTTGAATATTTAAATGTGATCGCTGTGACTTTGTGAATGATTACGTTGTAATCATAGTACGTAGAAGACAATGATTTTTTATTGAAATATTAGAAGCACTATTTTACTCTGAAAATTTGAAATTCTCTTTCATTAAATTATTCGAAAATTTAGAACCATCTTGTCAAAATATTATCCATAGTGTTTCCAAAAGAACAACTTACGAAATTATTTATTTAATTATGAAGAAAACATGTAACCATACTTTAAATTTTCAAACTACACTCTGTTTTAGACATTATGAAAATTAATAAGAACAAAATGCAAATCAAATTACTCTACATTTCTTATGCAAAATTCGAATTTCTATTAGCCTTGCATTTCATTTGTATTAAAAACAGTTTCATTGTCGAATAATATTTTGAAAAGTAGGTAGATAAATAAACAACAATGTTGGTACAGTATCAATAAATGATGGTGTACTACGTCTTTTAACTCGTAGATTACAGATTTATCATCAGAACACACGTATTTTTTTTATTGACAACCGTCCACGTTAACGGGGTGAAAACACCCTCAAAATTGAAAAAAAAAGTATTTTTTATCATATTGTTTAAACAAATGGGTCTTTTAGAAAAATATTTCAAAAAAGCATTCAAAAATATGTGTGTATAAAAATATGAAGTTGATTTTAGATTTCAGCGCTCCAATAGCTACAATGTGTAAAGGGTTATGTAAGTTCATCCTTTGTTGTGCACAGATGCAATTGCACGATATGCTAGCACAAAGTATTAATTCTTATACCAATCAATTATTTATGCCGACATAAATAGTTGATAGGTTTAAAATGCTCACATCTAAGATATGAAATAAAACCATTTATAGTATTTTCAGTGCAAATACAACTATTATACATTAGCATAAAAAAATATCTTTTGCTTTCATCTGATATATTAATGCTAACAAATATGTAACGATCATAAACTGTAAAAGGAAATATCAATATAAGTAATTGCAAAAAACATCAATAAATATGAATGCTTGGATATCTTTCTTATTTGCCGTAGCTACATCCAAAGCAGAAAACCGTAAAAGCACACTATTCAGAACATCGAAAACACTTGAAAACGAGTCCACACTCGCATCCAAACCTTGATATTGCTTCATCAAGGTCTCTTGATTCTGTCTGAAGGTACAGTAATCTTTTCCCCGTTCTGACCTTGCGTACACACGACCCCTGTGCCGGTTCTCTCTCATCTATCGTTCCATATCCTTCACCCTTTCCGACTCGGCCATCCCCTTACCCACGTACGAGTTTGCTCACGTACTTCGGTAGTCCTATTACCCCGATTTCTTTGCTTTCCGACGCGATACATCATCGAAGTGGCTTTTCACCTTCTCCTCCCTATTACAGTACATGTTCCTTCATCCCTGTTACGGTACCTTTCCTTGCCCATTACGAGAACCTTCTACCTTTGTTCGCTTTCGTCTTTCGCGCTTTAGCACTTTCACGAGCGCACATGTACTTCGAACTGCGGTTTAGGTGTGAAGTATACAAGTACGGGCTGTTGCTTGCCGAGGGTGTGATTTTCTCATTCCTTTGATTTCCTCATATTTCTGTTCGTAGACTGACATGTAAGTGTGTTTGTGAATGTATGTAGGTACGTATGTACTTGAAGCAATCGCATGCGAGGCTTCCCGTTTTATTTTTCTGACCGTCGAAGCGGAAACAATTTCGAATTTCCCCAGGATGAAAGAGTCCGCGGAAAAGAGTGAACGATTTGACGATAGGTTCGATTATTTCAGGAAAACGATATTCGGCGTTCGATGGAACGCGTGTTCGATACCTCGGAGTTTAGTCATTTACAGACCGTAAACTGTGGAAACTTTTTCGGTGATATTTTTATCATTGCAATGGCGAAATGAAATTTACGTTATAGCTGATAAGGATTGCGCTAAATTATCGCAGTAATATTTAACGTGCTTGAAGGAAGGAGAAGCATTGCTGAATTGTAAAATTGAGAGAATGACGTGCGTTTTTTTTCTAAATTTTAAAATAGAAATATAATTTGTTGTGAATTTGTGGTTTTCACTTATTGAGAATTATTCTCTTATTCTCTTATAATATCGATCTGATAAATCTTTGAAATATTTATGATAATATGTTGATGGATGAAAATTTGCGTCAAGATAATCAAGGATTAAATGAATGTTTTGTTATTAAGGGAAAAATATACTAATCATTACGAGTTATTAACTTACCCCTATTTCGGGCGAGGCTTTTAAATTAATTGGGAATAACTTTTTAATTGTGCTTTATAGAAAAAGTAATGATTGAAGGCGTCTAAGCGATTTAGAGGTCTACTTTGTTCTTTTTTTTATGAGATAATATGTTACGTATTTAGAAATAATATTGAACTGTTCTGAACGTGGTTGCGACAAGAAAATTTATTTATGAGCTTTTATTTAAGTCTGTTGACTTCCTTGGTTTAGAACAATAGCTTTTATAACACAAGATTTTTGAACTTGCTTCTCCTACTTTTAAAATTTCACTTTAAGCAATCCATACAACAGTAGTATTATCTTCAATGTTTATTTTATGAATATTGGTAAATACATAAGTTTGATTGCCCATGCAGTATTACACCAATTTTTCTCAGTAAAAAGATTAGGTAAATAATTACAGTAATTTTTTATTTTAGATTTATATTTAATGTTTAAACCGGAATACTTTGTTTAATATGAGGTTAATAATGAGATTTTATTATGCGACTATGAAGGAACATAATCTCCCCGCGTTAAGTTTTCAGAAACCATCGGTTTCTTACAAGCCGGCGATTATATCAAAGTAAATACACACTGTGCGAGACTGCTGCTTGCGTTCCCCTCTTAACTCGTATTTTAGCTCAAATTAGCCAATAAATTTGAAATATTACACTGGTAAGCGCGAAGTTTTTTACTTTAATGGAGCACCTTCTCAAATTTGTATGATCTGTCATGTTGAATCGCCAGTCATTAAAGTCCTCCCATTATTTTCTGCCTTTAATAGGCGTTTCGCATTCGCTCGAAAAAGAAAACGATAAAAAGCCCTAACAATAAGTAAAAGAAGAAACAAGACCGCTGGGTTTTGCAGATAAAGCGGCAGAAAAGGCACACACCCTCGAAACTTACATCAGCTATAGTACATTAAATATAAAAGATATCCGAAGAATCTAAATTATATGTTGGGGCAAAAAGTTTTATAGCTTCGAGAAACCAAAAACGGCTTAAACAGAAAAAACGATTCATTAACATTCTGGCTAGAAAATAAGGGGTATTAAGAGTAGTGTTATGCGATCAATCATGATTAATGATAAATGATCATCACCCTTGCAAGTTCTGAAGCTAACTTCTTTAGTCACTCACTGTAAAATTTCAAATTAGCTCGATAATTGTAAAATTTGAAAATTTTCCAAAACCTTGAGGTACAGAAAAAGTTAATCCATTGATTATGGTAGACTTTGAAACGTGTCGCGTGCTATATACGACATTATTTCAATTGCGAGGTCTACGGAAAACAGCGAAATTTTATGTCAACGTCAATTTTTGATAAGACATGAGGGACTTGGGTACGATTCGATAGAATTACAATAACACGTTAACGATAAAGTTTATTTTAGATAACAATTAAGTTATAAAATGCTTTTACTCTCACAATTAACTCAAACAATTCTCACACTACACAGTTCTTATCACCATACTCGCTCTACGAACTCTCTATTACTTCTGCCATTACCTAGCTTCATTCTCGCTTTTTCCAAAAACATCTCTTCGTTATTATCAGGATGAAGAGACAAAAATCGGCGATCGCGCCGCTGCACGGTGGTCCAGAATGTGCATTTAGCCGCGCAAAAGTCAAAAAGTCGATTTTGGAATTTCGACTTTTTTTCTTGTAATATCGATTCTTAAATGTCCATGGACCTCAGATATAAAAAATTATTGAAATTGGATAAAAATTGTAGTTACAACAAACGCTTAAAGTTGAAACTTTTTCTGGAGGCCTTTTTCTATCGAAAAACCACGTTGTCTTCTTTCGAACATTCTGACGAAACTATGCAATATTTTTTAATAATTATTGTTTCCATTTGAAGAGCATTCTTCCACGATAAAAATTCACGTGTCGAACATAAAATTATTGTTTATAGTTTATTCAAAAATTAATGTTGAAAACATGAAAGAAAATCGTCGAAGTTTTTTATCTTTTGCAGACAAAAACTAAAAAGTCCCACTAGATCCCACTCTCTGATTAACAACACTGTTTTCTGTAATCCTTCCCCTAAACGATCCTGTAAAAAGCTAATCCACCCGGATCCACCTTCGACGCATTTTTATTGTTTAAAAAGTCGCGCGCACCTCGGCCAGGCGGTGCCGCGGGACAGTCTCATAAACTTTTGGCAGATATAACAATGAAGAAGGCAGGTAGACGCACAAAATCTTTGCAGAAATAACTTCTATATAGTCTAAGGAATATATGTGGAAAGTTTTACCCGAATATCTTTCGATACTTATAAGTTATTTAATTTTTAAGTGAACCCTGGACGGCGAAGACTAGGATTTCCTTCCAATCGGATAACCTAGCTCAGTGAGGCGCAGTAGTTGATCGTTTCGGCGTCCTTCGAGCAATCCCGCCTGCTTCTCCCAACCGTTCTGTTTCGGCCAACCAAGCTTGTCTTGCCTTTCACCTCGCAGGGTCGGATCTATTGGCGCGAGCGTGGCAGCATACTGGGACGTCATTCGCAACTAAACGCTCGCGCTGGAAAGATGTGCCGCGCTCGCCGACGACTGTAAACAGATCGATGCGTGTGACGCATCGATTCAGATTATACGTCGAGAATATGTATTCAGTAATTTCGTACTAATCGTTCGTCTACCTGCTCTTCTTTGTTGTACCTGCCTGAAATCTTAAAATCTATCAGCAAGACAATCACGACGGCAACAATGTATTGTTTGATGCGAGGGCAAACGTTTTTACAACGCTGAATTTTCCATTTATTTGCGCTGGAAATTAAATTATATCGCCTGAGACTTAGATCTTTAAGACATATCTGATTGTGAGCATACTTTTTTACGAATAACACTGTTATTTTATCCTACACGCGACGTAGTGCAATCTGAAACTGTTTCTCGACGTATAATCTGAATTGATGCGTCACGCGCATCGATCTGTTTACAGTCGTCGGCGAGCGTGGCACATCTTTCCAGCGCGAGCGTTTAGTTGCGAATGACGTCTCAGTATGCTGCCACGCTCGCGCCAATAGATCCGACCCTGCGAGGTGAAAGGCAAGACAAGCTTGGTTGGCCGAAACAGAACGGTTGGGAGAAGCAGGCGGGATTGCTCGAAGGACGCCGAAACGATCAACTACTGCGCCTCACTGACCTAGCTCATTCCTCTTTGCTCACATGCTAACAATAAAGCAATTAAGTAGTAAAAGTGATGCTTTAGAAGTCTTCGTCCTCGTTAGTGCCAATAAGATTTTGTTTTTATTGCACAGTATCTTTAAGAAACCCGGGAATATACTGACCGCGTGTCCCACTGGGTCTATGCAGCTGGTCTGGGTTACATAAACTTTAGGAAGGAATATCAACAAAAGGTGCAGATAGTTAAAGCCAATTTTAGCAGGAACTATTTCTATATAGTTTAAACTAAACATCTTCAAAGTTCTCAGAGACTACTTTGTGGTACTTTTTAGTTTTTCCATTTTTAAGTTAACAATGTAAGCTGAATAAGCTAATGTGCATAGCTACCCTCTATATATCAACCGCCATTTTGTTTTTAAAATTTTTGAGTTCAGATTCGTAATCAGCGACCCTAAAGACATTGGAATACTAATTTTTGTGCAAAACAATTAATTTTTAAACAAACCTGTCCGCCATATTTAATCCGCCATTTTGTTTTTAAAATTTTTGAGTTTAGATTCGTAATCAGCGACCCAAAAAATAATAAAATACCAATTTTTAACTAAATCCGATGTGTTTTGAGCCCGTGGTGACGATTTGAAAAAGATTGAAAACTGCGCGAGGTGCGTGACCGGCTAAATTCACGCTCTGGACCACAGCGCGCTGTGGCGATCCGCTTGGTTTATTACAATATTAAACCAATATAATTGGTAAACATAACCCAATTGTAGTTAAATATTCTGCTATGTTACAGGCGCTTTCAGTCTATCTCAAGCAAAAAAAGGTAAATGAATAAAAATAGAAGCAAATTCTGTGAAATACAACTGTACATATAAAAACGTGATATTAAGAAACAATAGCATTTAATTATCGTGGGCAAAACATTGTTTTATTTTTCGTTTTTATTTTTTAGCGCGTAAAAGATACTTTCAAAAACTAATACAATATATTTAGAATTAAACAGCCCGAAAATACCAACTGTACCTTAAGCGGCAACCCCCAAAACGTTCGACTAAAAGGAAGGAAAACGGCAACAAGACAAAACTTCGTTAGTTAAATTGGTACCTCTCCAAGGATACGGCAATCATTCCAAACACGAGAATCCACTGGCACGATCGATGTTGCGAATTTTTTCATTTTCATGCAGCCTCCCTTCTCGTTCCCGAGAGACCAGAAACTTCGCTGCTCGTATTTCGTACGTAGAAAGCATACGGTTTTATGCGCGCGAATTATTCTTTCCTCACGAATGCGTCACTGCAGCACGGGTCCGGGTATTAATCGCCATACTTCGAATTCATGCAGAGTTCTCGGCGAGTTGGTATCTTGCGGTAGATTCCCCGGAGATTGTGGTTCGGCTCGCAGATGGAGTTGGGAATTGTGGCGCTCCCTCCGGGTCTGCCATTAGAGGAGCAACGTAGTCCGGTGTTATTAGTATGCACATTGGGTTTTTCTAAAGGTTCACAATCTCATGACTTTTTGATGCTGCGGATTACTGGTGGCCCCATTGGTGTGTAAGCATTACGCCGCTAATTCAATAACCGTCGGTGCCTTTAAAGTTTCAAAGGAAAACCGAGCAACGAGTGCCGACCGCTTCGGAAGTTGGTGCTCCGTGGGGGGTTGAAAATTTCCATGCACGCCGTATGGGAATTTGCCGTTTGATCGAAACGACATAGGCAGGTGTCGTTTATTGGAGATGACGCGATAAAAGGAGGGAGGGGCAAACATTTAGACTATGTGTGCCCGCGGTACCAGCCATAAAAGGGAGCTTATATTTATTTTGTTACTGATGGAAAATTAAAATGACGCACCACGAGAAAGGGCACTGGCGGATGATGTTAATTATACTGTCCAATGCCATTTTTGTTTCCCGATAGTCATTGAGTGATTCTTGTAGAGTTTGTTGTCATGAATCCGACAACGACATTTCTCTATCCCCTCTGTGCTCGAAAATCATCAGTTTTTGTAAACACGGTGGATTTCGGTAAAGATTCTGGTATTATGTGAAAGCTAAGAAAGCTAGATAGTTGTACTTGGTCTCAAAAAATAGAGGAATGTTTCACGAAGATGCAGATGTGAATAGTTATAATATTCCGTTGGTAGTGAACGACTGACAAAGTCTAAAAAAGAGCAGATGCGCGAACTTTGTACTCATTCGTTTTGTATTTTCGCATAGAGTACTACTGCTAGAATAAAGTTACTGTATATACATACGTCATTGGATTCTCCGTGCATTCTTGAAGAGAGAACAACCGGCAAAAAATGGCATAACTCTTTTCGTTTTAGCACAATTTAAGAAAATCTCCGTCAACTGGGTGGACCAACTGTTTTCTTGTTACGACGACATCGCTCGCTGAACGGGACACCTATTTATTTAAGTGTTGTAGATGCGCATAATACTATCAAGGGCCCTAAACGTCGATAGAACCCGTTGAGGTGGCATTCTCAACGTCTTTAGTAATGTGGTGGTAGGCTTTTATTTTTTACAGGGGGAAATGCTTTGCGCACACCGGCAAATGCGTTATTTTGCAAATAGTATGGATCTCCGTTGACCTGTTACTTACATATGTAGGGTAAGGTTGCGGAAATTGTACCACCGCTTAAATCGTACCTTCCAAATATTAGGCGTAATATCATGCTAACTGCACCTTTTCCGGCAAATCGAGTTACTCCCTGGTCAATCATATTGTTTCACATTGTATTCATCTCCCGCCATTACCGTAGAAAGGCAATTTCTCAAGAAGTAAAAGTTTATCGTAATTTTCGTATAACTTTTACTGCCTGTTTAGTAGTTCATCTTGCAAGAACATTATTGATAAAATCATGTGTCATATTTTCAAGTCATGTAGTAGGATTTAAGGAGTTGTTTACCGCAAAAAAAATTGTTTTAGCTTTATTCAGTGTTTGGTTATGGTCATTAGAATAATAAATTGTGCCGTATCTTAAATCGTACCTACATGAAATTCCAAAATCGTACCTGTACAACTTAGGAGTTTACTATTTATTATTACGTAACTTTGATTGAACCCTTTCATCCCTTAAATTGTTAATAACACTCGGTTTTGTAATATTTGTGAGGAAGACCGTGAGGAAAATATGATCCAGTGCCTAAAATGCAAAGGATGGATACATTTATGTGCGGGAGTTGACAAAAAAATTAAAAAATATCTTTGTGATCATTGTTGTAACTAAATGTTTAAATAAATTGATCAAGAAAAAGAGAGTTTTATTATAATTGCCCAAATTTAAACGTCGGTGCGATTTAAGCTATAGGTGGTACGACTTAAGATACTGATTTCCTAAATCGTATAAAGTGTGATTTCATACAGTTTATTAATTTCATCCAAAAGAGTAAGTTTGCAAGAAATTTTAATATAATAAATATCATCAACGAAAACACATGATACAAATACCGCTCATAATTTTTATTTTTTCCATAAATTTTACGATTTATACGTATTTTTTTCTTAAGGGGTACGATTTACGCAACCTTACCTTATATCAGCTAAAACGCCTCTCCCCTTTACTCGACCTTTTGTTTAATTTAATCGTTTTTATACTTTGGCAGTCATTTACTGCCATTAGCAAGTACGGAATATTGTAACTGCTCAAACCTGCACACTCAGGACACACTCCTCTATTTTTTAAAACCAAGAACGATTATCTACCTTTCTTAATTTTCACGTAATACAATCGTCTTTACCGATATTCACTGTTTTTACAAAAACTGACGTTTTTCGAAAACAGAGAATGATAGAGAAATTTCGTTGCCGGATTCATATTCAGGGCGACGAAGTCTATAAGAATCACCCAGTGGCTGTCGGAAAACAGAAAATAGTTTTAAATTTGTTGGACAGTGTTACATAAACCACGATGAAAACTGAAATTAACGATTCTACTGATGGCTACGAAATTGGCCCTGCCTGACGAAAAGTTCTCGGGGCACATGAAAGGAAGAGAATGTTCGCCGGGAACCTTTGATCCGTGAACTATGCGGCTATGTCATACCGCTCCAGCGGTTATGTGGAAAGTAATTCAGTTAACCACTTAACGCTCAGGTTTTTTTCAAACCGGCCGGCCGCGGCCGTCCAAAAACGCACAAGTTTTTTTTTTGCCTGAATATTTCAGTGTAAGATGTCAAAGGACTGAGTTCTAAAATATCAGCGGCTAAGATAAACAAACCGCAGAGTAGCGGCCGTATCAGCTATGCCCGTGAACGTCACGGGCATGCACAAATTCGACCGTTTGGCGTGCCCGTGAACGTCACGGGCATGAGCGTTAAGTGGTTAAACCATCCCATATGCGCGATAAAACGACTCTACTATGGATCCACTGTACACGTCATTCACAGGGGGTGTAAGGTACGAAAATTCTACAAGCATGGTGCAATCGAATCCTGGGCTAACGCTGCCATGAGTGATGTTTTAAATAGAGATATGAATTTCTTACACTTATAGTGAAACAAGTATTTTATTCACTAAAATTTTCTTACAGGTGAACATACCGAACTCGTACACACCGATTATTATGAAAATTATATGATAGTTCTCAAAAAAATATTTAGCACTTACTTATTTCTTTACATATTAGGAATCGTCTACATTGAAGGGGTGATAATATCCCTCACAATTTCGGGTTGAAAATAGTTTTCTCAAAATATCTCCGGAGTCAAGGGGGGCAAGGAAAAAATTTTGTTTAAATGTGCGTCTTGAGATTCTGAATCTAGCGATATAAATAACAATTACAAAAAGTTATTTGTTTAAATAATATATTAAAATGTCCTGTTTGTTAATTTTTCATACTAAATTTTGTCCCATTTTCGTGTAAATTTGTATGTATGAAGTATAGACGAAATTAGTAAACACGTGTTTTTAGAATTTTTTGTTTACTAAGATATAACGTTAAATATGTAACGTTTAATGTTCTGCTGCTTCGTACAGGGCACATTAGAATTATTTTCCATGATCTGCTCGCCGTTGCTCTATATCTTTGAATTAGTAGGCATTTGTAAAACAAAGATAGTGAAAAATTCGCAAAAGCCTTGCAAATTAAGATCACATTTTCTTATTAACTCATCGAATTCGTCTCGTCGAGGAGATAAATTTTTGTAATTATTATTTATATCACTGGATTCGGAATCTCCATGATCACAATTCGAAAAAAAACATTTTTATCCGCGTTCTTTGATCGCGGAGATGTTTCATAAAAATTATTTTCAACTCCTGAGTTGAAGGGTTATTATCGCCCCTGCACTGTGGATGATTGCCGATTAAAAAAATAGGCGTCAAACATTTTTTCGAAAATTATCTACTGTGCAATGTTCATCAAAATCGGCGTACGAGTTCGGTATGCTTCCTTGTTAGTTCCGTACAAATAATTATTGGTATATTAAGAACAAGCTTCGATTGTTGATGTTTTTGAAATTTCTTTTATGTATCGGTGTTCCGTATGCCATAGAATTTTAAGAAATAAAGGAAAATGTTAAGTAGTAAATACAATTTTTTACTAATTTATGAACTTTGTTTATGAAAAAGAATTTTCAAATCAATGAAATGAACAAAAAAAAATGCAATTTATTGCGGCGAAACCACGAGTTACTGTTGGTATCAACATTCGTACAGTCAATGTCATATTACATTAATTTAACTTTGACGTTCATCATAATCATGACCATCTAATTAAAATGTCCATCAATAAATGTAATTATTCCTATCATGATGCAAACAGGAATATTTACTTGTATTTTATGAATTTACTTTAATGGAACGAAAGAAGACTGGTAATATCATTCACACTGTAAACAGAAAAAATGCGTGGATCAAAAAATTGGAAACCTAAAAAATCTATTTTGGTTTACAATGTTACGTGGAAAGAGACAATACGTCGGTCAACATGTAAGCAGTTTCGATGAAATGCTTTATATGTATATGCTCATTAATTCAATGATTTATATGTATGTACATTAATTGCTAAACATATAGCAATATGGTAAGTAGATATCTATTTAAAAAAGTACCTTGTTTTGGAATTTTTCACTATTTTAACATAAATAAACTTTATTTATATTTCATTTACGCATATTGGCTTAACATTGCACCCATGCCTGTTCTCCGACCGTCAATTTTATTTACTTTTCAAAAGGCAATACACAACTAATATGCAATCGTAAATGTAAGTTAATTTTTATACATTTGTATACGTCAAAACTGGTTTATTTATTCAACTCATTAAATTGAAAAATTTTTCAAACATTTATGTATCTTGATAAATACTGCTTTTCATCCAAATCTGATAATAACCTTTTTCAATATTTTAAGTAAATGTGTAAATAAATACAACTCTATTTTAAATACTGAACTTAAGATTCGAGCTTTAGTCCGTTTTATAGTGAATAACCAATTAATGTTTATAAAAATTGTACATACGTTAAATATTTTCTGCTGTTCTTTACTTGAGAGGTTTAATAATGAAGCAATATTATTACAATTAATAACAAAAGCAATATTTTAAAATAATTTTGAATTGGATTCATATTGAAAATAAAATGAAGCTTTAATAATATTGTCCATTAATTACAAATTTTCGAATGCTATCACGTTGAGCGGAGTGTTCGTATGACGGAATATGTGGTTGAAAAATTAGTCCGTCGTGCCTTTCGTCCTATAAAAGTTCTTTTATGCAGACACAGAGAGCTGCCCTAAAGATTGACATCAATTTATTCTGGATGAGCGAAACTTTCTGGTTCTCCTTGAGAAGAAAAAACCTCGCGTAATTGTGGAGGCAGGACTTTTAACACAATTTAAAGCTACGATTCGTGTCATTCTTTAGATTATGTTGGACTAACAAGCGGTGCATGGGTAATGGCACTTTAACAATGTCTTACTTAATGAATTATTAATTCTTCAATTTCGAAGATATGCTCTCAAGATGTTTGAGAAGCTTTCGACGAGCAGGTAAATTCTCGTATATGTTTTACAATATGTACGTTACTTCATATGCTCAACGTCTTCTGAAGGAAAGATGAATATTTAACTCATCGTCAATTCATAGTCACAGAGACCACGTGTATGTTACACATAAAATTTAAATATATTATATATAGCATGCAAGAAATTAAATACGATATTCGGTTCTCTTTAATGTATCTACAGATTAAAAGGTTAAAGTAAAATTAAGAATCTATGTTCTCTTTGTTTCATACTTTCCCATTTAGTTTATTAAGTTTCACTTTCATCAAGTTTATAAGTTGCTCTTTTAATCGCGGAGAATATTTACTTATGAATATATCCACGTTTGCAATAAAAAATCTTTATCTACTTTTCATAAAATTGATCACCGGTTTATCCGAAAATAAATTGCTTCACTTTATGATATTATCATGAAGTAATTAAATTTTACTTGCATCTGCAATCAAAGATTTTATATCTTATCAATTTGAACTTCAGCATCTATAATTATTTTGATTAAGTATAGGATTTTAAAAAATAGATTCAATATTTGACAGCCTTAAAGTTCTTACCGAGACGAGCAAGAAATGTTTAATTAATATGCCATCCAAAATCAACCTTTTTGATGCGAATTAACCTTTATTATTTATGACTGTTCGATATCGTGAGTTTCTTGGTAACATATTAAATCTATACAGGTGTATCGGAACATTGAATCGATAGAGATATCTGAAAAAAAGCCGCGACAAAATTCGCGTAGGTGTATATGTCTGACAAAGAACCATGGGCCAGAAGCAAATCATTCTCACGCAAAATTAACACTAGAACTACCAGCCTTTATTAAATAAATAGTTTAGAAAACGAGGAGTCGAAAGGTGGAAAAGATGATTAATTCATAAATTTATATTTTATAAGATGGACGTACAATATTTACTCTATTGCTCTCCTATAAACTTGAAAAGATTTTAGAAAAAATAAGGTTTTTGTTTTTTTTTTTTTTATTTCCCTAGTTTTAATTTACAATTTGTTTACATAAAACATTTGGTAAATTTTTTTAGCATGTTTAGTCATAGTAGCGTGTAGGTATTTTCCCAATGGTCCATACCTTCAAGTGTTTCGTTTACTATTTAATAGATTTATTGTTTATTAGATCTTTTGGATGTTTTTTATGCAGTCTTCTTAAAATCGGTGTGTTGAATAAGCCGTGTGCCAGGTTGTTTGGGTGAATTTCTAGTCTCTGCTTGTATTTGCTTGCGAAGCGTGTTATTGTATCTTCTACTGACTCAATGTTTAGGTCTTTCCTGAGTTCTTCATTCCTGATGTACCATGGTGCGTTTACTATTGTGCGAAGGATGATCGATTGCAGGGATTCCATTTTTTTAATATGGCTATTAGCTGCTGTTCCCCACAGCTCAATGCCATATGTCCAGATTGGTTTAATGACAGTTTTATATAATAGTAGTTTATTGTCTGAACTTAGTTTAGAATTTCTACTTGTTAGGTAGCTCATAGTTCTTCTTTTGATCTTGATGCATTCAACTTTTTTCTGGATGTGGTATTTCCAAGTAAGTTTTCTGTCTAGGTACATACCTAAGTATTTCACTACGTTCGTTTCTGGGATGATTTTGTTGTGTAGCGATACGGCCGGAGTTGTTTTCTTCCTTAGTGTAAATGTGATGTGTTTGGATTTACTTTCGTTGACTTTAATTTTCCATTTCTCAAACCAAGTTTGTAGCGTGTCCAGAGTTTTCTGTAAAAGTTTGGAGGCGGTCTTTTCGTCCTCATTTATAGCTAATATAGCAGTGTCATCTGCAAAGGTTGACAGGGATGAATCAGGTGACGTTGGTATATCTGCAGTATAAAGGTTGTAGAGTATTGGACCGAGCACGCTGCCTTGCGGGACTCCGGCGTTAATTTTGTATTGTTTAGAGCGTATATTTTGAATTTTTATTTGAAATTTTCTGTCAGATAGGTAAGACCTGATGAGTTGAAAGTAAGATGATGGAAAGTTTAGTGCAACTTTGTATAATAATC
This sequence comes from Cerceris rybyensis, assembly GCA_910591515.1. NCBI lineage: Eukaryota > Metazoa > Arthropoda > Insecta > Hymenoptera > Crabronidae > Cerceris > Cerceris rybyensis. The sequence goes on from OU342790.1 coordinate 24,818,132, forward strand.
CTTCGTGCCAGACTTTGTCAAAAGCTTTTTCAATGTCTAGGAAAACAGCAGAACAGTATAGTTTATTTTCTAAACATGTAATAATTTTGTTTATTATTCTATGTATTTGCTCAGTTGTTGCGTGTCTATTACGAAATCCAAACTGGTGTTCTGGTATGAGCTTTTTTTCTGTTATAATCACAATAAGTCTTTTATGTATTATTTTTTCTAGTATTTTTGCTAGTATCGGAAGTAAAGATATCGGTCTGTATGAGGCTGCTTCTTGAGGATCTTTACCAGGCTTTTGCAACATTATAATTTCCGCTATTTTCCATTGTTTTGGAAAATATTTAATTCTTAATATTGCATTGTAGATGATAGTTAGCAATCTTATGGCCTTATCTGGAAGTTGTTTAATGATTTTGCCGTTTATCATATCATGACCTGGTGTTTTTTTAATTTTTATATTACGTATGATTTTCTTTACTTCCTTCAATGTTGTTCTGGGAACTCTTCCATCATCTTCTAGTGGTTTTGAATCAACAAAATTCTGGATTTCTGCTGCAGTGCTTGTATTACCTATATTATGGTGATGGAATACTTTGTATAAGTGTTTAGCAAATGCTGTAGCTTTGTCCTCTTTTGATTTGGCCCATTTTCCATCTTCTGCTTTGATCGCTGGCATGCAGACTGTAGGTCGTTTAAATCGTTTTGCAGCTTTCCACAGTGAGTAATCTGTGTCCTTTAACGGGCTGAGGCTTGTAATATACTTAGTGAATTTTTGATTTTTGAAATCACTTAGAGTGCGTTTTAAATCTTCATTAGCTGAATTTAGAAGTTTTTTATTATGCCGGGTTTTGTTTCTTTGCCATTGTTTTTTAAGTATCCTCTTGTCTTTTATTTTTTGCATTATGTAATTTGGGTATGTGTCTATGCGTTTACCTGGTGTTATTTCTGGAGTAGCAGTGCGGATGGCAACTCGGATGGTTTCATATAAGTTTCCTATTGCCAAGTCTATTTGTTCCGCGGATTTAAGAGGTATATTGCAAGAAATAGTTTTTTTTACCTCCTCTTTAAACTTATCCCAGTTGGTCTTATTGTTGTAGAGCATAGTCGTTTGTTGAGCAAGTACTGGTTTTTCCATGTATTTTAATATAATAGGAGAGTGATCAGAGCTCAGGTCTAAGCATGTTTCTGATGTTATTTGCATTTTATTAATACCTTTGCTAATGGCGAAGTCCAGAAGATCCGGGGATTTTTCTTGAGCCTGCGGCCAGTAGGTAGGTTCACCAGTTGAAATAATGTCTAGAGACAATTGGTGAATTGCCAGTTCAAGACATCTACCTCTTGGGTTTGTAACCCTTGATCCCCAATATGAATTTTTAGCATTAAAATCGCCACCCGCTATAAATGAGGATCCGAGGGAACGAAAGAAATCCAAATATGTTTGTTTTATCAGTTTGAATTTCGGAGGGTTGTAAATAGCTGCTATGTTAACTGCACCTTTGTGCGTCTTTATTGTTATGATTGTTGCTTGCATGTGAGGAAAATTGTAATTGCTATGTAAGTGGTGACTGATGTTATTTTTAATTATTATTGCTGTGCCTCCTTGTGCTTTGCCTGAAGGGTGTTTTGTATCATATATTGTATATAATGGAATTTTGATAAAGTGTTTGTTCGTTAGATGTGTTTCGGAAATTAATATAATATCGATATCATGCATGGTGAGGAATACTTTTAATTCTTGAATTCTTTTTGCTAGCCCATTGGCATTCCATATTGCAATTGTGAGCTTATGATTCATTGTAAGTTTTGTTGAACATGAATTTTGAGAACATGTTTAACAATGTAGTGATTTGTTGTAATTGTTGTCTTAGTAAAGTAGTTTGTTCATTAAACATGCTTATTAGAATTTCGGTGTTTTTTGATGATTGGGCAATTAACAGTTTTATTTGATTTGTATCGGTAGTGTCGTCTGACAATAATTGGTTGGTCTTTTGTGTTTCTTCCGTGCTTACCTGTGTGTGCGATTTTCCGCTTGTTACTTGTGCAAATGTCCTTAAACTTGTTTGTTCATTGATATAATTTGTACGATTTGTATCATTATTGTCCAACGGGTTTTCATTTTTCTGAAGTGTCTTGTTTCTTAATTTGGGAAAAACTTTCTGCTGTAGTTGTTTTCTAGCGATGCATCCTTTATAACTAGCGGGGTGATCACCTTGGCAATTATAACATTTAACATTTTCTATACGCCCTCTTGTTTGACACTCCATTGTAAGGTGATTTTGAGCACATTTGACACAGGCTGGTGTTTTATTACAATAGTTTTTAGTATGACCGAAGTTTTGGCATCTCGTACACTGCGGGATATCCCTTTTGGCCCTTGGCGGTTCAAATGACACGATTGTACTTAACAGTCTGTCGATATTGTAGATTTCTTTATTGTTTGTGTCCGGTTCAAGTTCGATGAAGAACAGTGGAAGAGGTCTCTTAGTATCGTATTGAACTATGTTATTTATGGAGCGAATTTTGTGGTTCTCACGTTCGAGTGCAGATTTAATATCGTCTATATTTGTTTTTGGGTGCATACCCCTGAGTACGACTTTGTAGCTTCTGTCTTTTTTAAATTGGTATGTGTGATAGTTAGCGTTTTTTTCTTTTAAGGCTTTAATCACTTTTCTATAAATTTCGGGTGTATTTGTTTGAACTTTAACTTGGTTATTGTATAACTGTTTTAGAGTGTATTCGTCGTAGGCAATTTCTTCAAGTAGTCTTCTTAGTGGTTCAATTATTTGTGCCTCTATAAAGATCGGTGGTGGTTTTGGCAGTGTGCTTTGTAAATTTTGAGTTTCGACTACGTTATCGGTTGTGTCTGTTAGAATTTCAAACGAATTTGAAATTGGTATGTTGGTTAGCCATTTAGCATTTTGAGTATTACTTGAGTTGTCTGCATTTATGGTTTTCCTGATTTTTGAGCTTGAAGGTGTAAGTGATTTACGAATAATTTTGGTAGAATTTTCCGTTGTCTCTGTTTCCATGGTTAAATCCAATTTTGAGTTTAAGATGGGTCCACCGTTAGCTCTCTTTTTAGGTAGTTTGTTGATGACGTAATTCTCTCCTTGTTTTTTGATTTGTAAATTTAGATTTTTATTCTGAGCCTCGTGAGTGCCCATCATTTTGCCGAGAGGCAAGCCTCGCGGTCGGCTTGGCCGTTACACTCGGTACAAGAACTTTGTTTACGCACTGGTATAACTCACGCTTAATTGTCAACACACGTCTTAATCGAACGGCTGCTTCGATGAGACTGCAGAAAAAATAAGGAACGAGTCATTTCGATCACCTTGGTAGTTCTAGTGTTAACCTTTAATTGTGTCTTCGCGATTGAATTTTAGTTGAATAAGTCAGGCTTCCAGGCATATCCTTAGTGCTATACAAAATTAGAAGTGCAAGTGTTTATATTCTTTTCCCGAGGAGAACAATATAAGATTGGCATCTTCGTAGCCCTTTTCACCACCTTGACACAGAAAGAAACCCATAAAAAAAACGTGTTAAATATTACTTCGAGACCTACCTTTCAGGCAAGTTTAATAAAAGTCGGCATTCAGATGGTCAGTGAAGACGAAAGCGATATCTAGGAAGAAAGAGGAATTTGAAAGAAAGCAGAGTCTGTTCTTCTTTTGTTGCCGGGTGTTGCACTTTTTGAAACCGTTAAACTAACATTTGGCAACCATATGCGTGTGGGCACTGAAGGAATAGGTATGTCGTTTTACCTTTGTTACTAGGAGTCTTTCTTACCTACGGGTTAGGATATTCAACCCTTTGCGGTCGTTTTCCATTAAGAACAAAATGTGTAATCGTATTTAAAACAAACTTATTAAAATCTTAGTAAAAATTATATAGATATACCTCAGAAATGCGTTGATTCTTTTCCGAAAAGTTTATTGTCTGCATCTTCCTTTGAGGGGACTGGCCACTTTTGTGGGCCTTCATTCGTGATGGGATTTGTGAAAGTGGAGTCTTATTCCTACGTTGACGTGGTGAAAGAATATGCAAGCAAATGTGACCCAAACATCATAGTCCGGCCGCTCAGCAAAATTTCTTGACGGCAATACGGTTTATAACCGTTTGCTCTCATGTGTCGGCGAGGGTCGGTGAAACTTTTCAGCCCAATGTATTCGTTTACCACCCGCTGGCAGAGTACGGAAAATGAACAAAAGCGTACATTCAAAACGAAGGCTGCTTAGTATCTTAATAAACGCCTGTTTTTACCATTCTCGCATGCAAGTGGCCGCCAAATGTCGCCAAACGTTTCGACTTAAAAGGATTCAACTTGACCATAAAAGGATGACAAAACATTCGCTTAGCTTCTAACTCGCTTTTCTTTCCGTACAATGGAACAGAACTCTTAACAAAGTATGGGAAATCTCTTACATGAATCCACATGTTTTATGTCATTCGTTTGGTGCGTTCAAAGAAACCTGGGCACAGAATAGTGTTCACTATCAGTGTGAATACTGTCACTTAACTAATTAACTCAAGCTTGTCGGATTTGAGCAGCTTATGCGATTTGCTCAAAGACGGTGCATCACAAAGTCTTCTTGCAAGCAGTAAATAGATGTACACACTTTTGTAACCAACTTTCTTACAACTATTGTGCAATTCCATGTGGATTAATTCCTGAAAGTCTTCATAGCAATGGCAGAATGTACTGCCCACATGTTAATTAGTAAACTTTGGCGGAAATTAAAAGTTGAATATTTTTTACAAATTATTTCACCATTCTTTTATAGCCCATATTGTTAGTCCACGAGAAGGTCAAGCTTTGGAATGTTTCATCATAAATCGCATGTGGCAAGTAAGTCGAAAATTGTATTAATTTAAATAGTCGCTGTAATGGCTGCTTCATGATATTAGTGTATTATGGAAACTTCCCCTCCAATTTTCCGTTACATTTCTAAACATTTCGAGAAAGGAAAAAATGCAGATTCTTGAATAGTTTAATTTTCCTTTTATTTACAAAAAACTTTGGTGGAGATAGAGGAATTAAATATTGAAAAAAACAAATAGCACCTTCATACCTGCAACAGGCTAAAATACATTCGAATTCTTAAAGATCCTTTGGTTTATTACGACCAACGGACAAACCGTCAGCGGCTACTTATTGTTGTCTCGAAATGAAAGACCACCTCTCTGCCTAACCCCATTTGGGTATTTAATCCGACAAAATAAATACATTATTTTGTAAATTACGAGACTTTCTGTGGAATGGGATTAACATTATTCATTAAGTAAATTACGATTGCCCGACCGTATGTCATAAATGCTCTGTTTCACGGATGACGTCCGCGACAAACAAATAATAATAACTCCTATAGTAGTAAAATATAATAACAAAAGTAAACGTCTTTTACATCTGAAAGCTTTACAGTATATATAACAACAAAAATTATTGCGCGATTCTGCTTTATTGCGAAGTATTGACGATATTTATCGCTTTAGTGACGGTATCATGATATCAGTAAGTATATTAGGGAGATCCGATGTTCAAATTCCGTTCTAATTATTAAAAGTTTTAATGGAAGGAGAAAGATGAAATATTGAAAACAACCAATTAATACCTTAATACCTGTAACTATAGCTAGAATAAATTCGAATTCTCCATGATCCTTCGGTTTATGACGGTCAAGGGACGAGTCGCCCGCGGCTACCTGCTGTTGTCTCGAAATAAAAAATCATCAGTCTGCCTAAGCCCCATTTGAGTATTTAATCCTACAAAAGAAATATATTATTTTGTAAATTACCAGAGTGTCTGTAACGTAGGATAAACGGTATTCATTAAGTAAGGTACGATAGCCTAGCTCTATGTCATAAATGCGCTTCCACGCGAAAGGCGCGCGCGAGAAACAAATGGCAATAATTTATGGAGTAGTAAAAAGAAGCAACAAAACTCAACGAGTCCTCCTTCCTGAAGCTTCAGAGTTTATTTATAATATAGGTTCTATATTCTGTATCATCACGGTTGTACAACATTAAATGAAACCAAGGTATTTATCAATTTAAAGCACGACGGATACATATCAAAAGGCGTTACTACTTTGATATCACATTGAAAAAGCATTTTCAATACCGAAGTGAAAATGTTACATTATTCAAGTGTTAAATTTGAGATGGCATATCTTTAAGACTGTTGTGCAATCAAAATTAATATTAGTGGAAAAGGATGCTTGATGTGTTACAAATCAATCGTAAATCCTAGATTTTGAAAACCATGAAAAAAACTTTGAGGATTTTAGTCAGGATTTCGGCGAAATCGACCACTGTGCGTCGTTCGGTATTGGCGGCCTTTCTTCCCGTTCCCTCTATCTCATTCCCTCTCAACACGAGCATTCTCTCTCCATTCTCTCTTATTGTCAGCCTATCACACTTTGTCTTCCCAAATTCACGCGTTTCCCATTTGTTCAATCCCAATTACTCTATCCTCTTATTATATATTACTAACTGAAGTACCCGTGCTTCGCTACGGTTTAATATGATTAGGATTAAGGACTACTTAAATTAATCAAAGTTAAGTTTAACGTTGATACTCTAGAAAGAACGCTCATGCAAAAAAAAACTAAAAAAAAACCTTAAAATTTCGAATTTTGAAAAATCCTTTCTTAGTGGGTGCTTATACCCTAAAAGGAATGCTCATGCAAAATTTCAAGTTTCCAGGTCAAATAGTTTCGGTTCTGCGTTGATGAGTTTGACCCATACTTTAATCCCCCAAAACCACCCCTAAAATTTCGAATTTTTCAAAACCCTTTCTTAGTGAGCACCTACGACCCAAGGCAAGAGTATGTTACAAATTTCATTGTAATCCGTTCTGTGGTTTTTGAGATTTCGTGATGAGTGGATGAATGAGTCAGTCAGTCAGTCAGTCAGTCAGTGGTATTTGAGCTTTATATAATAGATTATTATTATTATATATTACTCCTTGCCCCATCTTCACTCTTATTCTTCGGACATATTTATTTGGTACGTCTAAATGTCCCATATTAATTTTCCGTAATTTCACTGTTCATTCCGTCGACTAACAATACGTTAACAGCAATCGCTATGGGTAATATTCATATTTCAATTTTTCTACATTTAGAAAAAACAATTTCATAATTCGTTATACACAAAGAAAACCTTACATCATAATTATATTATAAACGTATTACTAAAATTGCACCTGAGGAATATATAATTCCTCTTAAACCTTCGTCGTACAATTGCCATTATTACTACCTCCCCAATAATTCAGAATTATCTTGATAATAAAAATTAATCAGTAATACCTGATATATCATATAATTTAGAATAATCTTACAATTAATATTATAGAAATAATGTTATCGTATTTCATTTCTCTGATATGCTCCAATTAATAGTTTTTGCTAAACTCGGAAATTTCCTATCCAACTTACCGCATTACGAGTGGCACTCGTTACTGTGTGACACGGAATTAAAACGATTTTTTTAATTCGATACATCGTGAACGTTTAGAAACCGCTTAATGATATTTCATACAGAAAGGTAAAAAATCGTCGACTCTTAAGAGAGCAACCGTTCCTTTTCGCTTTCATTTACGCGAACGCGCCGGATAAGGCGGACCGTGGCAACAGTAGGTATGGCAATTTCAACCCTCCGGTAGACGTAAAGAAGTGTTAGCCCCGCAACCAATGTTGTTCACGGTCCAATACATCTTATCGACTTTACTTCGTATCCCATCTACGTGGGAAAACTCTCATTCTTTGCCTCTCCCCCTGCTTCCTCCCCCGTCCTCCTTACGCTCCAGTTTACTAGCCGTTTTCTCTCTTTCTCCCATCCGAGATTATTTTTGTCTACGGCTTTAAATCTTCGCTCGGTACTTTCAAATAAAGTTTACGATAGAGCCGGAGTTGATTTATATCGAGAAAAAGGAAGAACCGCGAAGTAGCAACTACAAGCGTATGTACAGGATATATGTACAGGGTGTTTCAAAAATATTTGTCATGGCTTTCAGGGGTTGTTCTACACCTCTGGATCGATGGAGATTTGCGAAAAAAACCTGCCGCAAAATTCGGGAAAGGGTAGCAAATTTTTTTTATTGGCTCATCGTATTCGTCTTGTTACGTAGGCAAAATGTCTGAGAGGAACCATGGGTCAGAAACGAACCGTTCTCTCACAAATTAACTTTTAATCGGGCCTTACGATTAAAATTTCGCCCATACGACAGCCTTCGAGTCGCCGACCTTTCGAAAGGAAACACATGAGATACCCTTGCTAGCTCCAATAGTTGAAACAGAGGCAACATAATTGAAGAGAGAGAAAAAAACTAGAAAATGTCAATGACCTGCATTCGGTGTCGGGTTGGCTCAAGGGCCCACCCGGGAAGAAGAGTATAAACACTTACACTTCTCTTCTGGTTCGGTGACACAGTGCCCTATTTTCTAGCTTCGTTTACGTCGCCTCTGCTTTAACTATCGGTGAAATTTTAATCGGAAGGCCCAATTAAAAGTTAATTTGCGAGAGAACGGTTCATTTCTGACCCATGGTTCCTCTCAGACATTTTACCTACGCAACAAGACGAATACGATGAGCCAATAAAAAAAATTTGCTACCCTTTCCCAGATTTTGCGGCCGGTTTTTTTCGCAAATCTCCATCGATCCAGAGGTGTAGAACAACCCCTGAAAGCCATGACAAATATTTTTGAAACACCCTGTACATTCATGTCTGTATGTTGCATGTGGCCGTGTGTGACCATTGCGCTGTTCTGCGTACAAACATCTGTAGGTACCGCGAAAACGCAATAGCCATGACATTCTGTCTTTGAATTGCGACCGCACATGGTCTGATCTATGCTTCTGTTCTGCGCGTTTCTACTGTCCAATATTAGTTGCACGATCAAGTGCTTCTCATTTGGAGAACTCCGAATTGGTTCCCGAGTCGAAATATTGAACCTGTTTTCATAGTATTTACTCCTATTTGAACCTAATATGATACTTTTCAATACTAAAACTCCTAATTTAAACCTGTAACTCCTTCTCAGTAAAATGATACTCCTATTTAGCTATCACCAAAACCTTTATCCCCTGAATTGGACCTGTTACTCCTCCTAGGTTAAATAATAATTTTTGTATTCAATATACATTTAATATCGCATAAAGAACTTTATTTTTTTTAAATAATTAATTAATAAGGAATGTATACATACATAAATATAACTAGTGGATAAATACTTCCAAAACAGTCATTCTTTATTTATTGCAGCTCTTTTGTATTAATAGGTAATGAAACATACATTTGACAGTCAAAATTCATATATATATACAATTCATAATGATGGTATCTAAAGGAATAGCCTTAAAATGGTTAGTTTCATGACAATTAACAAAAAATTTAGAAGTATTAAATGAGTGATATTTTGTAATTATAGTTATCACATTAATTCGAATAGTGCTACACTTATAATTGCAAGCGAGTAAAAATCAATTTTTTTTAGTGATTTTGACCAATTTATTTTTGAAAACTATGTGTATATATACACATATATATATTCTTATCCTTTATATCGCGGTCGACTCGTAACAATATATATAAATAATATGAATGAAAATAAAAATAACATTAATAACTGGATAGGATGTAAATCCTCAATGGAGATTGAAATTGACGTCCTACTTTGCGCCTTAAGATGGCATGAAGGGAAATTTGTGCCACTTTTAGGCGCTAAATAGGATCTTATTTTACATTGAATTTAGACCTATTTTTGTACTTCTCATTCCTAAATGTTGGGTAGTAAAAGGTTCAAATGAGATTCAATATTTCGACTCGGGATATGCTTCTTTTATTGCATATGATATTGTCTAATCGTTACAGAATCTGGACTCGAAACTAGCTACAATGTAGTTGCGAAATGTGGAGTAACTGTTCTATTTTCTCTATTGACTTTAACTGTCATATTACTGGAGATGAGTAACTTTTTTTGGGTGAGGGATCTTAATCGAAGGCATGTGATAAACGTTGTAATGTGATAGAAAAGAGTTTGGTGATTGATAATTTTCAAAGTACCTTCAAAAAAATGTTGGTGGTGATTAATCTGAAAATTATGGCTTAATTTGATGGGCGCGTTAATTATGTACATCATACTAATTCTATTGATATTTTGAAAACTAAAAATGTTTTATTTGTGTGATGAAGGAACCATGATTAAATGTACAAGACTTCCGGTTTCGCAAAGTCTGAAGTGTGTGTATATAACACACTTTTATTTTAATGTAAACATTATTAAAATAAAATTTATAAATATGACAGCTACCTCGTTAAGCGGAAGTCAGAAGCAGTAACTCCAAAATTCCCGTTGAATTAAATGAATTTATTGAAAAAACGGTTGTTGAGTGTAGAGACAATTAAACGAGTTCACATGATGGTGACGGTTCGCGAGAGAATGTAATAGCTGACGGTTCAGAATCGAATGATTGAATAATTGAAAGACAATTTGTTATTTCGTCATTTCGCAAATTTTCTTTGTACAGTTCAACATCCAGAGTGATATTACATGCAGTGGTTCTTTTCCCCGAAATCTTTGTCAACATCTAGTCAAATTTTTTTTGGAGTTTTAAAAATTTAGCAATTTTCTTTGGTTTATAATACATCGGAGCATATATTTTCTCTCGTACTAATTTTTATAACATAATAATTTTACAGATATTCAATTTCAGTGTTGGTGCTTGCATATTGTAACATTTTCACTTTCGACTTGTAAGTACAGGGTGTTTAAAAATTATTTGTACCTACCTACCAGGTGATGTTCTACACCTTCTCAAAGACAGACATTTGTGAAAGAACCGGATAGCAAATTCCGGGAAAGGGTTATAGACTAAAGGGTTATAGAACCTTAATTAACAACGAAGGTCCAAGATTTAATTGACTTATTGCATTTGTCTGATTTCGCGGGTAAAATGTTTGAAAGGAACTATGGGTCAGAAATGAACCGTTCTTGTTGCAGGTATATATGTTTTTGATGTGACGTCAGAGTACGATTTACTTTTTCCAGCTTTAACTTTATAAAATAAATTAAATTAACTAACCTTAAATATCGCAGTCATATTGTTTTTCAGATTACTTTTAAAATTTTCTAAAAAAGGATCCTTTAAGTTTTATTGCTAGTTTTTACTACCTCAAGTGTTATAGTTAATTTGTCGTAGGAGCCATTCGTAAAGCAGGGCATTTATGACATAGGACCAGGGTATCGTGCTGTACTTAATGAATACGTTTAAGTCTGTTCCGAAATCACCCTGGCAATTTAACAAAGAATATACTTATTAAATGGAATTAAAAATTTCAATGAGCGTAGACATACTGACCGTCATTTATTTGAAGGTAACAGTAGATTATCACAGGTAGTTCGTTCACTGTTTGTCATAAATCAAAGGATCTTTGGGGGTTGGAATACATTCTAGTTAGCTGCAGGTACGAAAATGCTATTTATTTCTTTTCAATGTTACATGTACCTCCTTTCAACAAAATTTTTAGTAATTAAAAGAAAAATTGGAGATGTAACAACGCTCATATACTGACATCATGATACTAAAGCGACAAATATCGCTAAAACTTCGTAATGAAGCGGATTCAAATGTAGAAAAATGGTACATTAAGTTCATTGTATAAAAAGTATAATTCTAACGAGAACGTAAAGATATTAAAAAGTAAACCGTGAAAATAATATTATTCATAGCGAAACTTGTTAAGAAGTGACGTTCAAAGTTTAATAAGCAGAGCTTAAGAAAATAAAAGTATTCGCGAGAGGAATGACCCGCTGCTAGTCTCGATTCCTGTTTCAATCACAGTTTCAATCTCAGTTTTAGTTTCGGTGTATACTTCACTGCAAATGTATGTCACTTGAAATTCAGCGAACTTAAAGACAAACTTGCAATATAAGAAATGTGAATTCAGTGCTCCATTCTGAAATGCAAATAACACGTTTTCGTTAATTTATTTTAAAAATGGTATATATCTTTTTCCATTTTAATAAATAAACATGGTAAAAGACGTTTAAACAATACAGCTTTATTAAGATTTAAGATAATAATTTTAATTCACGGATGAAAATGTAATGAACTCAGTTCATTGACTTCATAAAGAATTGCAATACATTTTAAAAACCTTTAAATTGATTTCTATTTGAAAGTATTACACAATATTGTTGATTTATCAGAGCTCACAAGTCTTATACCATCTCTGGTCTTAAAAAGGAACTTTTACCGTGCGACTCATTTCGATTTAAAACGTTTTTTTCCATGAAGTTAAAGTGCATCGACTACAAATTGAAATCAGAGGATTTGTTGGAACACTTTCTATTAAGATTTACCTTTAATAAAAGTCTGCAATCTACCGTAACTTTCTATTTTTGCAATTGAGTTCTAAATATACCATTTGCACTTTACATATAGATACAATATTACTTTTCGTACTTTAAAGTATAAACTTTCTCATAAAGCTTGAAACGATGAATGAATGAAACATTTTAACAATTAATACATTTTTCAATTCTTATCCGTGTGGATTTTTCACTGTTGAGTTCGAATATTTTTACAGAAAAGTATAAATGCATCAGAAATTGAAATCACAAAAATTTTAATAAATCTTAATATCTTATAAAAAAATAGATTTCTCGTTTATCCAACTATTGATTATTAAATAACCGTTTTTCCCGTGTTACATAATTCAGAGCCTGTGAATAAAGGTGTCCCCAGTTCAATGCTAAAACATTAACAAATTCTTGAAACACAATTTCAGGTTTACTATTGCATTCGGTTATTTATATTTCTGCTAAGATTTAAGAATACTCATGTTCTTACACTCGTATAGCAATTTATATTTCAGCTTTGCAGCTACATAAATTTATAACATTTAATTATACTCGATTACTTAAGATATTCACTATTGTAAATAATGAAGCATAAATCGCACCAATTCAATACCTGAAATTGCTTGCGAATTATCTTCTATGTATTTTTAACTTGTATTCAATAAAATAAAGTTAAATTGAAATAAAATGAACGTAAAGAATTAAAAGAAGTCGTTGACAAAAATGATAATATACAAAACAAAATGAATTTACTTAATACATACTGATAATACAAAGTTCTTTTCTTCCAAACTGTGATTCGCCACTTCACATATACTTTCGACTTCTTCGTAACTGTTTCTCATTTGTTTTCCCATACATAACTCGCTCACACTTACATTTCGTAACTTCATTCGTCAAAACCCAATCATCCGAGAGATTCAGTATTCTAATTCGTTCATCATACCCACGTGATTGCACTTCTCTCGTACTGACATTTATCTTCTCTCTCTCATTCTCTCTCTCCCTCTCGCTCTCTCTATCTATCTATCTCTTTCATTCTTTCTCTTTTATTTGCCATAAAGTTTTAACTGTTTGAGTCCCAGGGGGTACTGAAAAAACACTGTCGAAGAATCCTACACGGCGCAACCGCGCTTCCTCTAAATGAGTACGAGAAAACCCAAGCAGCGTGATAGCGCTTGCTTTATTTTATGCGGAAAAATACCAATTGTCGCGATAGCACTTCTACCCTTTTATGTTATGCACATATAAGATATGTTCTCTCCGTTGATCGTTCCGTCACATAAATGTGAGTTTATAAATACTTCAAATTTTGTTCGATAAAAATTATTCAGAAGATAACAATGAAATACAAAATGTTTTATTTTGTAATGTATTATTGCACTATTATAGTATTATTCCACCTATTGTAAAATACATCATTTATATTCAAAGAAGGACCTGTGTGATGTACTTGCGTCAGAAAATCTGAGCGCGCGACTTCGACAGTCGGTGACGCACCGTCACACAGTGGAACGAAATGTCTACATACATTTCGGAACGGAACTTAAATTACATGTTAATTGTTAAAGCGGATTAAAATGGTAATGAAAGGTCGTTTAGAAAAATACAAAATTGTAAACATATCCCAAATAAGTGGAGATAACAATGCATATACGCAAATTCCATTCTAATGTTTCGTTACAAAACAACTGACGACAATATCTAGGGCATGATGGGAGCATGTAAAAGCAATCTGCGGAAAGTATAACTTTGAGGCCTGTTAATTAACTATTGCAGATTATTTTTTCAAATAATTTTTACATTTTCTGTTTCTATGGACATTCTACTATCGATTTCCAATAAAATTTTATACATCTGGACCATTACGCAAATTGACTTTTATCCAGCTAGAACCCTAAAATTGCACACTGTGCGACATGTCGTACCGTATTAATATTTCCAATTAGACAGTTTCTGGAAAACTCAAGAATTTTCTATTTCATTTTCTTCACCATTAACGTCATTCATTATTGTAAGTCTATTATATAATCTACATTCTAGATTCTAGAATATAAAAGAAAAACTTTCCAACATCAATTCAGCACTTTCTGCAAATAATTAACATTTATTTACACTTCAGAAAGGAATAAATTTCCAAAAACTATCATAAACCTTCATCGTTGGAATTATTCGAATTTATCGTGGAATCGAAGAGGATGTCTATTATTAACTGCTGCCTATGACAAATCCTCTAATGCTTCAACTACACCATGGTGACTAAATTGGTTTAGATTTAAGCGAATGTCTTTCAACCACCGCTTCCGTATACTGTCTTAGTTAGTACAAGGAAACTGTGAATCTTGCTTTGCACCGAAGCGACCTAGCTGTAAAGTCTTATCGTAAGGTATACACCTCATGAAACAAGAGAGATATACTAGGCTACTACATTGCAAACTGTAAACTATTAGAGGCCGAATGCACCCTCATTACTGCTGCCGCGACTGCACCGATGTAACAGGATTTTCCAATTTGCCGATTTTCCTGTAATTTCTGATTTACGCTGCTAGATTATCGGCCATACCGCGTCGAGGTTTTAATGCTTCAATGCGATGAATGTTAATATCGATTAACCGTTCATCGATCAAATGAAACCTCGGCTACATGGACAGTTATTAATCGGAATTTGGAGTATTCAGAAGCGCGATTATCATTCTCGTTGCAGAGAATATGATAATTTTATGTATGACATAATTTGAGATGAAATCTTAAAAAAATTTGGATGAAATTGTAATCGTTGAAAATGTTTGTAACTGAATTCATGATATATTTAGTTGAATTATACTTTTCCATATTGTTAACAATTTTCGCGAATTATATATATATATATGTAGTAAATTAAGAACAAGCGTAGAGAACTCTAGTTTAAACGATATGTTTTTTTAATAAATGTTCGACATACGCTCGTCACATTTGCTTTCATCCAAGTGCGATTTCTTACTATCCACCCTCGTGCCTCGCGCTTTTTTGATCCCTCCCAAAATCTCTTTTGTTTCTAGCATCTCTCGCTCATTCACTCAATCATCTCTCTCGCTCACTCACTCAACCATTTCTCTCTTTCTTTCTTTCTCTCTTATTGTTAGTATCTAACGCATGCATTCCCATATATGTATATATACGTCTTTTTTGTTAAAACTTCGAATTAAGAAAATCCAGAACTATGTATTATTCAAATATACATATTTTGAAATACGTGATATTTCAAAATTTGATAAATTAACGTAGATTTTATTGTAGAGTTATTAGTTTAACAGAGTCTTATTGTTAGTTATACCAATAGGAAGGAAAAACGAGATTTGCCGTGCATATTGAGAAGAGGAGTACCTGCTGTAACAAGTCAGAGTTAAGTGAATTATTTAATTGATCATAATTTTTCACATTCTATTGCATATTTCTAAATTATATAATTTCTCAGCAGCATCAATAAAATTGAAGTCTGCAATAAGAACATTGTACTTAAAACCTATTTTTGATTTCTTACAAAAGTGGTATTGAAAGTGTTGAAATATACTTAATATTTTTTGCTACCGCGATGTCTGCTGATTATGAAATTTACCACCCCCGCGCAGTGGTCCAGAACGTGAATTTAGCCGTTCAGGCACGCCGCACAGTTCTCGATCGTTTTCAAATCGTCACCAAGAGCGTAAAGCACATCCAATTTAGCTAAAAATTGGTATTCTAATATTTTTTGGATCGCTGATTGTGAATCTGAACTCAACATTTCAAGAAACAAAATGGTATTTTAAATATGGCGGGTAAGAGTGTCCAAAAATTAATGGTTCCGCCATTGAATTATGTGGACAGAGTTTCCGCTATTTCAAATATACTAATTAATTTATACTAGTAAATATATATAAAAACTTAAATATATACAATATATAAATCGCTATTCCTTCCTAAACTTTATGTAACAGAGACCAGCTGCCGAGAACCAGTGGGACACGCGGTCAGTAAATTCCCGGATTTCTTCAAGATAGTGTGCAATAAAAAGAAAATCTTATTGGCATTAACGAGGACGAAGACTTCTAAAGCATTACTTTTATTACTTAATTGCTGTTGTTGTTAGGTCGCGAGCAAACAGATAATTCGAAAGATAAACCTATTCTCCGCGGTGCAGGGTTCACTTTAAAATTGAATAACTTAAAAGTATCGAAAAGTACTCGGCTAAAACTTTACACTTATATTGCTTAGACTATATAAAAGTTATTTTTACAAATATTTCGTGCGTCTACCTGGGCCCTTCAGCTGTACCTGTCGAAAGTTTACGAGACAGTCCGGCGGCAGCACCTTGTCGAGGTACGCGCGAATCTTTAAACAATAAAAAACCGTCCGAGGCGAATCCGGGCGGATGATTTTTTTGCAGGATCGTTTAGGGGAAGGATTACAGAAAAGAATGGTGTTAATTAGATAGTGTAAGTATGTAGCACTTTTAAGATATTGACTGCAAAAGATAAAAAATTTTGACAATTTTCTTTCATTTATTGAACGTTAATTTTTGACTAAACTACAAACAATAATTTTATATTTGGCACGCGAATTTTTATCGTGGAAGAATGTTCTTCCAATAGAAACAATAATTATTAAAAAATATTGCATAATTTCGTCAGAATGCCACGAAGAAGACACCGTGTTTTTTCGATAGAAAGTGGTCTCTAGAAAAAGTTTCAACTTTAAGCGTTTGTTGTAACTACAATTTTTGTCCAATTTCATTAATTTTGCCCTTCCTGAGGTCGATGAAGATTTAAAAATCGATGTCACAAGAAAAAAAATCGAAATTCCAAAATTGACTTTTTGACTTTTGCGCGGCTAATTGCACATTCTGGACCACCGTGCCCCGGGGGGAATGTTTTCTTCAGAAACGTACTTTAATAATGGTAAACGATTCTAAAATGCAGTATTTATAATCTACTCTTTTATTATAATAAATTGTAACATTGCTTTCACGTTCTAATAAAGCTCATTACTCTAACAATATACGTGTATTTCAAGTGTGAAGACGATAGAAGATATTCTATAGAAACAAAACAAGCATAAAACGTGAGGATGTACATCTGGTGAAAAATCATATGTTCTCCTACATGCCCTTAATGTGCGAATAGCGTGCACATAGAAGGGAAAAAATTATAACCATGCGCAACACTAGGCTACGTAATAATTACATTTTGTACTCAACGACATTAGTATCACGCGTAATTAATTACACAGCTATCACTGACAGAATGTTCGTTTTGTTCTCAATGATTTAAGAACAATTTGCAACAGCATTAATTGCATGTTGAACCTTGTAACTTTAAGATAAAAGAAAGTAGGTACATTTGTGTTACTATTCTTCAAAATCACCTTTTCATTTTCCCAGCTATTATAATTTAATTATAAAAAGACGCATATTTACTTTGTAGTTAAATTCTTACAAATAAAGTTGTATGCATTATCCGAAATTTCATTTTTAGCATTTGATTCATAACTGCGAAATTGAATCTGTCTTTGCTCACAGTTTAGTTTTTAATATTATCTTTGCGCATTATTTCATAGTGACTGCACGAATTCGTGTAACATGGTTTGAGCTGTGCCGTGTTTAAATCAAAAATTTTCTTGCAAAGACAATCTTGCAAGGAAAATCAATATTTAGTATCATTAATTTAACAATTTGCAAAAACTATTGTTTTCTACAAGATCCAGGTGTTTTTGTTTTCTACAGAACAATAAGATTAACAATATAACAAGTCCTTAAATTTCAAATATGGAATATAAATAACAGAAATAACAACTATTTATTAATTTTTGCATAATAAAAGTAGCATACGATTTTGTATAATGTGTGCACTAATAAAATTTCTAAACGTATACATAATTCAGTTAATTATCCACCGTAATGTCCTAGATGCATTCTTGCACTCTTTATTGATCAATATTTAGCAAAACTAATTGTAATATCGTGCATTAATCAATCTTATATTATTTTAATCAATTAATCTAATACCATTATGCTTATTTGTTATATTACGTCAACAATTAATTTCTATAGTATTATTATGCAACACCTAGCAGAATAAGTATCACTGGGTAACGAGCTATGGCAATTGTTTATAAATAAATAAATGAGGATTCTGCGTTCGATGATCTTGGTTGACGGACGCATGCTTCTGACTAAAACATTCTTACTTTATCTATAAAAGTGTACATACTTTATTTAATTATGCCCAGAAGGATTATGCGTGCGTGGTCGACTCGTAAAAATATATCTATAACATTTAACATAATATAGTTACAATTTTCTAAAGAAAAGACAATGCTTCAAACCCTGTATACATCAAATTATAATTGTTATTAACCCCATGCCGTACAATAGCGAATGAACTCCGTGACGCGATATATGAAGTGAGAATTTTTGAAGTTTTCCAAAAACTATTAAATCAAAAGTATCAGTGGGGTATGATGCGACCAAATTATTGCTATGTTATTAACCTGTTAACCGGGGAATAAATTTTTGTTCAACTTGTTTCAAATTGGAATATTTGTTTTTACAGTGAGAAGTAATATCATTACATCTAAAGTACTACGTCAGGATTAAACGGATACGAACGACATAAAATGTAATGCGTTCAACATATTACGTTTAAAAATTTTAAGGAAGAAAAAATCGACAAGCTTACTGGAGTTTTCTTTCAGGTATGACGGAATTATACGTCACGCCCGGTTAACAGGTTAATATTGCATTAAGTTATACTCTTTAACAGAAATTGGTGATAAATTGTTATGTAAGCAATTAATTGTGACTTATTGCACTTTCAGTAACACAAGGAATTTGTATGGCAAAGGGTTAACACGTTAGCACTCATTTATTTGATAAGATATTGATCCTCGCGTAAAGGAATAATAAGTACTGAACTGTTGAATTCAATGAAATTTTATATAACTTTAAAATTGTAATATTTACAAATTTTCTTACGCATTAAATATTTTAATATTGGCATTAAAAAGGTAAAGCACCACTGATTACATATCTAATTCTGTCTTCAAGGTTTTTGCTTTATAAAGACATAATTTTAATAGAAAAAGTTTTAATTCAGAAAAAATTATGAAACAAACAAAATACCGGAGGCGTTCAACGTAACCTTTATCCCAATAATACAACGAATGCTATCAATACTTTGAATAACAATAAAAAATTACACTAACCTTGTATTACTTCCAAATTCATCTTAACTTTTCAATCATATCAATCTAAAATCAATCCTATCATATGCTTTGTAAGTTACAGTTTCGCGTTACATTCCGGCCCGCTCATAACTATGATACATTCATTAAATAATCATTAAGGTACGTTTCGTTAAAACGAACGAGTGAGTAATACGAAAATTTTTCTGCACGCTCGATCGTTTCGTATTCCACGGAGTGAAAATGCAAATCTCGACCTGTCCATTTCGTACACGAAGAAGGTGCATGGCGAGCGAATGTCCGCTATTTCGTTCCTCCTTTTCCTTCTACGGTGAATTTCGCAGGTATTTCTACCGCATTTTCAATACGTAAACACTGCAGTATTTTCGCGAGATACGAAGAAACTTTCCACTTAAGCCGCTTCATTTAGTTGGCCGCGGTAGCATATTCGTTCGGCAAGTTACCAGTCGAACTTTCCGTCTTACTGCATCGAGCATCCCCTTGACCGTACTAAGGAGTTTGTATTTATTTACGAGTGAAAAGAGATGTTTACGCTTGTACCAAGAATATTTGCAAAATTCAAATTTCATGATACCTTGACGTCTTACATGACTCAGGAAATTGGAAAAGATTTATGTTCAAAGAAGTCTCGGTAATTTTTCCTGTCAGTTATGTCAACGTTCGCGGTTTTTAACTCTGAAGTATATGAAGGAAAAAGTTTTTGTGTCTAATACTAGATTTGCGCAGATATTTTTATGTTGTATTACATTATTGTGAGCCATTTTTAAAAGTGGTACATACATGTCATTTTCAAAAAGAAAAATTGAGGTAATGACAACATTACCTAATTAGAATTTAATTGTTTATCCCCCTGTGTTGATAAATGAATCAATATGATGAAAATAACTTAAACTTTGTTACTGATTGTAAGAAGTTTTTCTAATACAGCATAACTTGCCATGTAGGATTTTTCAAAATTTGTTATCACGAATTGCAAAGCCTTGAAAATCAAAGTCTTTTTTTATGATCTCGTTGTATTAGTCTCGCCGCATAAGTAAAACGCCACGAAATAACCATGGAGAGGAAATGAGCCATTTTCGTGCAAATTAATGATAAAGTTTCGATTATTGTGATTGACCTTCCGAACGGTAAGACATCCTTCGCAGACATGGAGAAAAAACACACGTAGTACCCTTAATGGTCGAAATGTCTAATCTATTATTTAAAAAATTTAAACACCAAGACTCCCTATATGAGCCTTGAATATGGGCGACGAAACCATTCCACAACGGAACAAAATGGGTAGACTAGGTGGAAAAAATCAAGTTAGGTAATGGATTCTCAATAATCTTATCATAATCATCTGATTTTTAGTTAAAAAATTAGCGCTTGAAAGCAACGAATTTCAAAAGCGCGAAATCCTACATATATGTCACTGTAAGTGAATAATGTAAGAGCCATTAAGAGCCAGTTAGATTAGTTTTTACCCATAACCAATTTTCCGAAGCATTATTTTTTCGGCAATTTACCGAGTTTTTTTTAAACACGTGCCTTTAAGGCTTAAACTGCTAAATTTTACATTGAAATACTTATATACAACCTTAAATTACTCAGTGGAAACTTTGAGAGTATTTAGTTCAAACCATAAAGAAGCGATTACTGCAAAGATCGGCTACGTCTACCTGCGCCTTTTATTGTTATGCCTTCCTAAAGTTTGTATAATACAGTACCTACAGCTGTCGCATCTCATTGGAGCACACGGTCTGGAATTACCCGTATTTCTTCATAGAACCGTGCAATAATTAAAAATTTTCATTGGCATTAGTACGAACGAAGACACCTTAAACATCACTTATATTTACTTAATTGCTCTTATTGTTAGTTTGCGAGCGAAGGGACACAAACTGGATAATTTGGGTGCAAAGGTGTCATACCCCGCGGTAAACGGTTCATTTACAAATTAAATAGATAATAATAAGAAGTACCGGAAGTACCGAATACGGCAGTAATTGCCGCAAAGATTCCGTGCGCCTACCTGTGCTCTTCTTTGTTCTACCTGCCGAAAGTCAGTGAAACAGTCCGGCTATTGACCCTCATTGGGGCACGTGGTTCTTTTGAAAACTGAATACCTAAAAAGCACCGATAGGCACCTGGTTGAAACTTCCCAGATGTATTCCTTGGACTATATAGAAGTAATTAGTGCAATGCTTTCTTGTGTCTACCTATGCTTTCCTTTGTTATACCTACCGAAAGTTAGCGAGATAGTTTAGCTGTCGTAAAAGAATTGAGTTGACTCTTTTTCATTAAATACCTTTTTCAAGTTCAACCAGAAAATGGCTTATACGAGAATTTCTTTATTTTTTCTGCAAAATGAAAATGTACGGAGAAAGATGTGGATTTTTGTATAAAAAATGACGTTGACCTTTAAATAACAAGTAAAAAAATAATATTGCATCAATATTCTCTCCATGATATTATGAAACTTTTGGATGTAACATATTTCACGAAAATGAATGGTTCTCAACTTATTGTTTTTTTCCACCAAGATTATCGACTCGTTCCACTCTTCATCAGTCCAGTAAGAAAATTGCATTCGTTTATATTCATCTGCTTAAAAATGTTCTTAAGGGAACGCTAAATTAATGGAAGGTCATTAAGATTTTCGCAATCTCCCTTCTTACACTAAAAAATCTCTCGCTCTACAACGAGTTGTTAACAAAATTCTAACTTCTAATATTATTCATTTATCTCATGATTACATTTTATAATCATGTAATTAGGTCACATTATATTTATGTTAATGCAAACAAATCCTACAGTGAACGGCTGCAGGAATCTTTCATCAGAGTTGCGGTTTATGGCCCTGTTGACTCATGAGTCGGTAATGGCTAAAGGGTCATTTTTACCTGAAACCTGTGGAAATATTAATATATTTAATTTTAGATAAATTTTATATGTTTTTCGCTAAAAAGAGGAGAATCAACGGTATCAAAACTGAAGAGATAACGATGTTATCTTGCTTCACTATATACCTCTAACAAACCACAATTATATAAAAAAAACAAAAAGAAGAAACGATATACGATGACATAATCACATTTATTAATGACAATAATTAAATTGACCTGAATTTAATTTATATGAAATGTGTTATATTAATTACTTATACCTATGGTTATATATTATTGTTGTATTTTATGAGTTTTAAATAAAAAATTCCTGAATAAGCCTTTATACGTCATGCATGATACAAATTCGTATAAAAGTAATTTATTCGCAGTTTTCTGAATCAATGACCTTTCAAGCATCGCTTCAGTAAAATACATCGGACAAAGTTGACAAAAGTTAGTAAAGTTAGTAAAGTAGTTTAAAACTACTTATTTTGGAAGTGGCACAAGTCACGCGACTATAATAAACAATAGTGATTTTGCAACGTCTTCTAGAAAATCATTTGTACTAAGAATATGTAAGTAAACAAGACAAGTACAAGTAAATCTTCTTGAAAAGTAGTATTAATATTTTTAAGTACGTTAAGACGTATACCCGTAAGTATCTTGATTTAAAAAGAAAGAAAATTATGCCACTTTTAAAATAAATAGTTTTAAAACATTTCTGATTTGCATATGTTAATTTTGTCTGATGTATCTTACTGAAGTGATGCTTAAAAGGTCGCTGATTTAGAAAACTGCGAATAAATTGCTTTGATAACAATGACAATAATAATAATTCGATTTAATTATAAGTCAATTTCGCTACTACAACTTTATAATGAACAACGATTGACATTTTGTCTGTTATATCTCACTTTTTATTACGATAATTTTAACATATTTGTAAGAGTAACAATTAATTTTTATGTGTAACAGAATAATATTTTGCTTTTGTAGAATCCATTAAAGGCAACAAAAGAATAATGGACAACATCTGCAAATTTTACCATGATAATTTATAATAATTCATGAGAGATTGCAAAATAATTTTCGATGTAAAGTATTAAGGGTACCGAAAAGTAATCAAAATTGGAGAAATGAAAACATAATTGGAAATATTTTTCAACAAAAAATCGAAGGACTTTTTTAAAAAGGGAGTCGAACAACTACCTTTACGCTGGGAAAAAGTGTTAGAAAATTATGGAAATTAACTTGTTGATTAGTAGTTAAGATTTTTTTAATAAATAGATGTATTTCGCCAGCAAAAAAAATTTTTGATTACTTTTCGGTACCCGTAATATTTCAAGCACCACGCGGTTTACAAAAATTCGGAGCTAATTAAATCAGCTGGTACCAACCAAGGGTTAATTAGTAACCCTCGAGAGTAAATACAAGTTGTCATTTTTCATACTACAATGGTTTATATGTGAACATTTTCTAGCCCCTCAGGTGGTCACACCGATCTGACGCAAGTTGACCTGCAACGACCCTTTCGTCAGCCGCAACGTCGAAACCCTTGGTCTCGCCAGGTCAGAATTTTCCTAGCGCACTCTTTCCCTTTCCACAAGCACCGAAAAGTGGAGGGAGTTTTCCTCTGCCAATCATTTGCTAAAGCCAATAATATTGCAAAAGAGAAAAACTCCCGAAACTTCGCTCCGCCTTCTAACATTTCCAATAAATGGCATTGTCGTCAATCACAGACACTCAGTCCAACGCTGAAAATCAGAAAGAAACTTGCACGTATAGTGTCAAAGAACGTTTTCTTATATTACGACTAAGTAAGTTATTCCGTCGTGAGTTGATTGCGAAAACGCGTACATAATAAACAATCATTCCTTTGTTTTTTGTGCATCTTCTAAGTATTTGAAATGGCAGAAAGTACAAGTGGACAGAATGGCAGCGCAAACAAGTTGAAACGTACTCCGTTATGCGAATTACCGTTTCGTTCAGATAGAGCAAAACAGTGGTTCCGACAATTGGAGGCCCAGTTTAAAATTTACAACATATCGGACGACACGTGGAAGTATGCCTATGTCATTTGGGCCCTCGATACGAAGTACACCGATAAGGTGATGGATGTTATTGATAATCCGCCCAGCACTGAGAAATATGAGAAACTGAAGTCACAACTCATAAAACGCCTTTCAGCATGGCACGCAAGTCGAATCAAAGAACGCCTCGAGAATGAAGAAACTGGTAATCGAACACCGTTGCAATTTCTTCAACATCTACAACACCTGGCAGGAGGGGCAGTATCGGACGATGTTTTGGAATCTATTTGGCTGAACCGTTTATCAACACAGGTTAATGAACTGATAATTACAAAACCAGACCTAACATTAAAAAGGAAGGCGACATTGGCGGATGAAATGTATGCAAGTCATGTGCAAACGCAAAAAAGGTTGCGAAGCAGATCCCCAGTGGCCAGCACCAGCACGATTGATATCTGCTGGTACCACCAGACATACAAAGAAAAGTCAACTAGGTGCGCTTACCCCTGCAACTGGAGGACATAAGAGTGCGACTGCTGAAATGGACCAAGCTGTGAGTTGACGGCTTGTTAAGAATATGTACCAAAAAGTGAAATATCTAGTTCTTATAGGCGTTCATTTGTGCATTTGTTTCAACCGCGCATTCAAAAACTGCTTGTCTATGGAAAATCTCAGAGATTATCACCGGATCAGAGCTTCGCAGATGCTGCATGGAAACATCATCTTCCACAAGATCTACCTGGTGGAAGCGTAGCATTGGATGGAGACGTGCAACGTTACTGAGACTGTCACCGTAACCCTGTTTAACCTGTTCGAGTATCCTGCCATGCTGGTCGGACTGCAAAATTGTTGCGTGGTTTATTAGTTTCCACTACAGATCTGCCGGTTTAAAACGATCGGTCTGTGAATAGCATGACCATCAGGCTGGAAAGATACGTTTCAGCATGTGGGTCAAGGACGGGTCACAAAACAACACTGGTGGCTCATTCTATTCTCGGCACACTGTTTTTCATCACTGTTGATGTCTCGGGCAACCCAGGCAGAGAAGCACGGAAAGTAATTTTGCAGAAAGTAATTTTTTAATGAATGTGTTGTAGTATCGTTTCTTCTGCCAAAGATTAATTGTAAGTTATTTTGTCTATCCTCACATTACGCAGATGAATTTATATATGTTTTTAACATTCCTGCACGATATATCGAATCACGGGTGGCTTATTTTAAATTTGTTTTGTCTTTAAATAACATTCCCTCCAAATTTTTATTCCGAATATGTTTTATTTTTTAAGTATATATTCTACATGTTTCTAATTGTTTCTACTTTTTACTTTTTTAGAGTTTACACGTAAAAAATTTGGTAATTATACATATGAAGGACCAACTCTCCGACTTGAATGGATTTTTGGATACGTTGTTAAATTTATAATTCTGAGCAATCTTTTGTTATACGTATTCAAACTGTTAGTGAAATCGGTGAAGTGAACCCTTATCTGTGTAATTACCAAAAAATTATTTCTCGCATTAAAAATTATTTTCATTAAAATTCCTTTCCATATTTTAATATACGTATAGACAGAAATTATGCCAAGTATAAAGTAGAATTTATTGTGTGTAACATAAGTAGAAGTACCTCAGTTGTGAATGTTAGTTTCTAGTATTCTAAAAAGTTCTTTACTACCAAAATGTATTTTAATGTAATGCAGAATCTCCTATGTTGTATGAAAAGACTTCGAAGGCCTAGTTATAAAAATCTGCGTCGGCGTTATTGTTATTTTTTAGTTACAAGTCTAATCGTAAGGTAATAATGCAAAAGATTTACTTAGTTCGTTTGTTTTCTTTTAATTTTTCTAAAGACTGTTATTAAAATGTTAAATTATAAGAGAATTAAAACCAAATAAGACTCGTAAATGTGATATAAATTAGTAAAGTTGCTTATAGACACGGACGACTTGAACTTAGCCTTCTCTGTATACTAACGTAATGTTTTTTTATTAGTTATTATAATATGATTAAATATCTACAAATAAAGAATTAAACAATTTGTACTGTAAGATGAATTTATTATGCGTTGAGTTGTTTAATTATTTCCCTTGGTTAATATACACCTTTACTACCTTCATCATAAAGAATTAAAATGGGATTAAGTCAAAATTAGATGGTGAGAGAAAAAGTTACCGCTTTGAATATTCAATGACTTTTCTTGTAACATAAATATCAAATTTCTAATTTGTCCGTATTTTGTGTTTGGCTGTATAGTTTTTAGAAACGGAGATATTTAAATAAATGGATCTTCTAAAAAATGTTTGCACAATCTGATTTCACATCCCAAATCGTTAATATTCGTTTTTTTTTTTTAAATTTCCGTGTCTCCGGTAGATTCCGAGACATTCGATAAAACAGGTTTCGTTATCTCAAGCTTGAGGGCGGGTTTCACCCCTTTGACATGGACGACTACCGATAACACTAAATAGGCCGATAACACTAATATTTTCACGAAAACCATATAATACGAAAATTTCATAAAAATCGGTGATTTACACTTCGCGATGTTCCCTTGCAAGTTTCAATATTAATTTCTCAATCTCAAGCTGACCACATTCTTTAGTTTTCGTCTTTGGAGTCCTTACGAAGCTTCGTGCTATTCGCATCGCAGTTTTTTAATTCTATTATTCGCCATAAAGAAAGGCGTATCTTATAAGATACAGAATCTGCACTTTGATTTGACGTCAATAGAAACAAAATACAGTTACACACTTTCCCAATTTTACACTTTACTCCGAAAAATTCTATATTTTAACATAACCAGGAAAGTGATATCGTTCTAAAATAACCGTAAAATTAACACATTTAAATTTATAAATTATTGAACAATATCTTACAGATTTGTAGAGAAAAAAAAAACATAAAATAATATTATGTAACATTATCGAGCTACCCACGATGCTAAATGCCTCCAATACCATTGCTCAATACACCTCGTCCAAGCTTCTTCTCCACGTGCCATTAAGTAACATCCTCTTTCGCAAAAAAAAAACAGGCACGTATCCGGAAACCACGAATACATTCCCATTCGAATGCGCTAAACATACAAATACCTTTCGACGTCGGAAGCATTAAAGATCGCCCTACTTAAACCACAGGGCGTTAGGTTCGACGGAAACCGGTGAACTCGAGTGTCTAACAGCGTGAACACGCGTTCCTGCAATTCCGTGCTCATCTTCAACCTAACAGCAGAGCAAGAGTAGCTAGTTTCTCGAGAAACCTTTGACCTACTCTCGACTGACGTTGCATCGAGCTGCCACTGCCATAACTTTCCCAAGGAACGTGCGAAATATTCGAGAAGGGCATCGGCATTCTCCAAACAGTTCAGAATCTCCGTAAGTGGGAGTGCAGCTTGTTTCGGGACGTTTCGAGCAAACGTTGCGCTTCCAGGAGGATCGCACACCAGCACCCTTCGAATCCTTGGGAAGCGTACGCGCCCGCGCGCACCCAGTGAGACATAGGTCTACGTTGTTCGTCCAAGTATGCGCCCATAAATGCCACAACTTTCCTTATTTATGGCTAGGTGAGTAACGTAACTTAGCTACAACTACTTTTCGCCGATGTATTTATTTGTTATTCCTGCAACGTGGGTAACTGGGACGACCAGTGGCGGTGGTTCGAGCTCAAAAACGGTTATTTACCGAGGCCCAACGGCTACGACGGGACAGCGGTAGTTTCGCAAGCCGACGATAAATATGCGTAATGATATGAAGCAGAAGCTTTCCTTCTGGTCATGTAAGGAATACCTCGTGCGTTTCCCTTCCGTACTTTATCTCATTCTGCCTCTGGCTTACCTCTTTTCGGTCTACTTTTCGTTTCTACCGCGTTTCCTTTTATTTGTGCAATCGTAATGCGCTGCCGACTGGGTGAAAAACCACTGGAAGAGAGAAATGACCATTCGTTAATAGTACTACCGGAAGCTTTAGCTCGTTCGTGCCTAGATCTCGATTGTAATTTCTCTTGATGATTTAGTAGTCTAACAATAAGTATTGTCTGGTAGAGAATCTTGGTATTAATCATTTTTATTTGTTGTGTCTTTATTAGCTTCTAATTGTGATAGCGTAATGCTGTGTGTGAATTTTTCTTTTTGTTTTCCCAATTAAAAATAATTTTGATTTATGAAATGATTACTATGGGTAGATAGAAAGAATTTTAAACTAACAATAAGATAGATATAGCTGTCTACTGCTCCATTCATTTTCGTGTTTATAGTCAATGGTATTATTATATATTTCTATGAATTTATATTCAGATAACAAAATTTGAATGCAAAAATAAAATACAATACATTTAAAAGATCCACCAATACTTCGTAACATATACCATATCATTAAATGAGATAGGTATATTTTCCTTTATATATCCCAATTCGTGCTTTCTATCTTCCTTAAATAAATATCCTCTAGAATTCCGTCGTGTTCCATTTTATTCTAAGAACACGGTATAAGATTTAATTTTAATACAATTTCCATTATATTGCTCGGAGAGAATCTACTTCCACTTACGTCCGGTTAATACGAGTTTAATAAATTATTCACTGGTACAATTCTCATTCGGCGAAAATACCATTCGACGAATGGTGCGCAAAGCAAACGGAAAGTGCCGGCTAAGAAAAGGAGATTCAACTTTGCAAGCGGCGTTGCTTATCGCCATTAAAGTTCGAGCAAGTCGCGCGTTATTCTCGAGTACGAGAAAAGCGAGAAGTTAAAGGTGTAATCACTGTTTAGTCAGCTCACTGCTGGAGATTATCCTCTCGTTATCGCGTTATCCGCGGTACCCTGACGCCGTCACGTTCTTACGACCATTTCCGAGGACGAGATGAGCCGAAAGGAAAACCAACAATTACGAGACTTTTTATGGGATTACATTGCACTTTACTCATATCCCGATCTTTTGAAAAATTACTTTCACACCGATTGCGAATCTGTTTCCCCATTTAAACGAGACCCGTGTGATACGATAATCTAATTCTTTATTGGGGCTGCGCTTTTAACGCCTTGCCATGCCATTTACTTTGTGACTACCTCCACAATAATTCAGAATTAAATTAGTAAAATAAACATTGATCAGTGGTTCTTGACATATAGTATAATGTAACGTAATATTAATATTATAGGAATAATTTTATCGTATCGCATCTCATTGATATTTTCAATTTAATAGGTTTTGTAAAACTTGAAAACTTCCTTTCCAATTTCCTTTCTAATCCACGAGTATCATTCGTTATAGTACGGCAAGGGGTGAAAATGAGTAAGCCTCAGCCGGTAAGGGAATTAATATCGTGTATCGTTTTTAAAAGTTGATCGAATAGTTTGTTACATTTCAATTTTAATATACATTTTTTTAATACTTACTGAAAATAGAATTGTTATTACGAACAATAATTCATGGCAGACAATGCAGTTTGCATTAGAAAGTGTTATACAGACTTTTAGATTCACAGAAAAAGGAAATTCAATCAATACAGAATAATTTCATTTTAATGTTTAGGTATTGATTTTAAGATAATTATAAAACATTGAAAGAAACGAAGTAACATTGATTAGTAGGAAAAAGGTACGCTGTGGCGGAAGAGTTTCGGGTAAAATGAATTTGTCCGCTGCATTTATCGTTCTCTCCATATGTCGGGCAGATAATTTTTGTATGGCGAATGCATGGTTACGAATTAATTTTATATTTCAAAGCCGTAGAAAAATAGATACAGCATGTGCCCCAGACTACGGTAAATTGTAATTATTGTTATAAGTTGTTTAAGTTGCATAAAATTATATTTCGCAAACTAGGCAGCGGGGATTACAAATTTCTTTAATTGTAGCTGTGACATTAAAGGCGGCAGTTTCATGTTGTCATATCATCTAATTATTTGCAGTTGAGTCCGTAGTTGTATCGTTTTGGCGAAATTTGTAAGTCTGCCAAATTTTTTATTGTTGAAATAAAAAAATAATAAAATTAAATTCATTTCATACATTATTTTGGAGTATTTATTTCAGAAGAATGAAACAAACGAAAATTCAAAGCTAAGTGATATATTGTTTAGCTCGTCGTAGCACGTTTTTCTTTATTTTGACCCACTGCTAAAAAAGTTTCTTTGTCACTGGGCTAATGCCGCAAAACACTTTATATTTTTCTTAAAACAGTTTTCGTTTTATCAAACAAGTTCCGCTATTCCCTCTATCTCTAAACACCGCAAATCACCTTTCACTCTTTATAAAAAAAGTTCTAACAAACGCACAGTGGTCCAGATCGTGAATTTAGCTGTTCAGGCACGCCGCACAATTTTCAATCTTTTTCAAATCGTCACCAAGAGCGCAAAAAACACCCAATTTAGCTAAACATTGGTATTTCAATATATTTTGGGTCGCCGATTACGAATCCAAACTCAAAATTTCAAAAAACAAAATGGTGGATTACATATGGCGGGCAGGTATGTTTAAAAATTAATGGTTTCGAAAAAAAAATTAGTATTCTAATGTTTTTGAGGTTGCTGATTACGAAACTGAACTTCTAACGCATTACTTTTATTACTTAATTGCTCTTACTGTTAGATTGAGAGCAAAGAGTAATGAGCTAGGTTATTTGATTGAAAGGAAATCCTATTCTTCGCAGCGCAGGATTCACTTAAAAATTGAACAACTTATAAGTATCGATAGGTATTCGGCTAAAACTTTCCATATATATTCCTTAGACTATATAGAAGTTATTTCTGCAAATATTTAGTGCGTCTACCTGTGTCCTTCATTGTTATACCTGTCGAAAGTTTACGAGAGAGTTCCGCGGAAGCGCCTTGCAGAGGTGCGCGCGAATCTCTAAACGATAAAAATCCGTCCGAGGCGGATCCAGGCGAATGATTTTTTGCAAGATCGTTTACGGGAAGGATTACGGAAAAGAGTGGTGCTAATTAGACAGTGTAACTATATATCACTTTTAAGATATGCAAAAGATAAAAAACATTGACAATTTTCTTTCATTTACTGAACATTAATTTTTGAGAAAACTACAACAATAATTTTATACTCGGTACGTGAATTTTTATCGTGGAAGAATGATCTTCAGAAAGAAACAATAATTATTAAAAAATATTGCATAGTTTCTTCAGAATGTCACGAAGAAGACAATGTGTTTTTTCGATAGAAAATGGTCTCCAGAAAAAGTTTCAACTTTAAGCGTTTGTTGTAACTACAGTGTTTGTCCAATTTCATTAATTTTACAATTTCTGAGGTCGATGGACATTTGAGAATCGATATCGCCACAAAAAAAATTGAAATTGCAAAATTGACTTTTTGATTTTTGCGCGGCTAATCGCACATTCTGGACTACTGTGAAACGTGTCGAAATTCTTTCAACTCAATAAAAGGATTCCGAAAAAATATCGTGGCTACAACAAGTTTCATAGGACGATCAGACAACAATACGCGTAAACGTCATTTCGATACGGTCCTTATCAATTTGCGAGAAAACGCATCCGCGCGGCTCCGTCGCGAACGTCTGCTCATCCAATAATAACATGTTTATCGAACGATGATGCGACTATTAAGCCGAACGCAGGCCTTGGGTAATTATGCGGTAGCCTATCAGGAGGGAAGCACGGCTCGGTTAACATCATAGATATCGATGAACCGTGCCTCTTCCAGCTCGCCCCACTGGCCTCTTGCTGCCGCTATATGGCATAGCGGATCTGGGCTACCTAATTACACGCTCATCTACGATCCGGGATCTAGGAGACGTACAAATTGATCTGTCTAGGAAGTACCGCCGGCCTCGGCAGCTTATATCTATAGCTATCGAGAATATCGAGACGGATCCACAGTCTCTTGCGCTGGCATAGCAAAACCCAGCCTTCGGAAGGCGGAAATTACGGATATTGCGGATATCCTTCGACTTAATGGTCATTCGGTGATGGGGGCGGCTTTTTCGTGCGAGAGTGAATAAATCCGGGTGTATTGCCTTGCTATGGGATTTACTATTATGGAGTAATTGGTGGATGGTGGAAATAGAAGTATAAAAAATTTGTTAATATTTTAGAAGACAGTAGTAGATACTGGCTGCTGATAGATTTAGGTATATTGTAATACTTACAACTAACGATTCCTTAACCGTGACCAACATTTTTAATTTACTATAATTACGTATATCTTTGGTGGAATATTCTTCAGTATGTAGATAAGGTAGTGATTGTTGATAAGTTATTCAGAAGGTACGAAGTTATTGAATAAGCAATTAATAATTGGTTTCGCAGTATTTACTATTTAGTTATAAGGGAAATTTTTATATCGAATGTGGCAAGTGAGAGCCAGCGAAAGAAAGAAAGAGAGCGAAATGGGAAGAAAGAGAGAGAGGGGTGCGAATGTGATCACGTATGCATGTGTTACGAACGAATTAGAATGCATAAATTATCGGATGATTGGTTTTGACAAATGAGGTGCGAAAGATAAGCGTCAGCGATCAATGTACGAAGAAACGAAGGGAATTGCAAAGAGACCGGGAGTCGATTCGTATGCAGAGAACGAACAGCAATTTACAAGAAACGAGCTTCTATTGTATTGTTAATTTAATCAAATTAATTCTGTTTTCGTTTGCAATTATTTTTGCCAACACGAAAATGCTGATTTTGAACAACTGGAGGAAATGTTGGTGTAGGCGAAGAAGAATTCTTTTTCTGGAGGAACAAATCTTTATTAAACCATATAACATAAACGTAAAATACGCAATATTAGATCGACAATGAAGATGTCGTCAAGTGACGATCGCCACATCTCATATCAATACCTTCATTCACACACCCACACAGCCATCTCTTGTTAAGTTATACAAATACACAACAACTATGCTGGCAAATACATAATAATGTACAAAAATAATATCACACACTTTTCAAGGAAAGTACATTTACAGAAATTGAGCAGTTTCTTTGCGATAGACAATTTACATATCAACATTATATTGTATCATGAAATCTATCAAAGTAGAGAACATCAAAACTCACTACCTCCGAAAGGTAACATATGAAGGCTAACATATAAAGCAGGATCTACTCTGTAATTTTATTAATATGATCAAAGCAAATGTGGGTTAAAATGCGTTAATAATCTTTTCGCACGAAACGCCATCGACATCATCTCACCACAAAAAGAGTAATTTGTTTCTCTATATTAAAAACCTTCAAAATGTTATAAGTTATAACATTGTATATGTTTAAAAGTTAGGTATTTATTCATAATATATACTTTTTCGTTTACAATTTGAAAAGTTAATAGATTTTTCTCCTGTAGTAGGACATATATAAGTATAGGGTAATTTTTGTATAAAAAGTTTTGTCTTTTTGTATACAGTCGGTTAGTTATGTTGACAAATCTGAAAATTCTACAAACTTTCAGGGGTGGTTCCACCCCCTTACATTGAATTTCCGTAGGAAAAAAGTTGTTCTCTGTCCACTTTGACATGTTCAGCGTTTCCACAAAGTTTCATTAAAATCAGAATTTTCGTGTTGGAGAACATCCCTTATTAGATGCGCTTACATGGAACAAAAGTTCAGTTTACAAATACTAATTTTCTGCTTCCACATCTTACATAATACAAAAGCAAGGAGAAAAGGAAAGTTCGCAGATGAAATAGCCATGCTTGTTAACAGACTCATTAGAGACGTTCTAGTGTTCGTTAACTTTAGAAAACATTTATTATCGTTGACAATGAGTATTCGTACAGCACTCATTGAATCAGAAGAGGAAGACAACTGAATAATATAGTAAGTATCATGTGAATTTTTCGTGGCTGTTAACATTCACGAATTAACGTCGCAGTTTTGAAGAATATATTCTGTGGTAAGAAAGTCCTTTTATAGACTTCACAGACAATTTTATCACAATACGGTTATATTTTGTAACAAGATAACGTTGTTTTTTTATGTATTATACATTGATATTTTGCAACAGAGAATAATTTATTATAAAATTATTATATAATACAGTAGGTATCATATAATTTCAAATATTAATTTACCTACTCATAAAGGAAAGCTAAAGCAAACTAACAACAAAGTATTACACATGGAAATTCTTTTTTCTCTTAAAAATATGTAAGGTAAAAGTACCCGTAGTTGACCAGTTTGCATAAGTTTTGCACTTTCGATGAAAGTGAACTTCAGATGCCGCAGCATCTGTCAATTAAATTTTGAACCAATTGCATGTAAAGTGAAGTATGCCTCATTATATAATTATATAAATAATTATTATACATAAAGATTAAACACAGTTATTATACATAAATAATTATACATAATCCAATAAGTTAAGTAATATGCCGTTATACGTCTATTTACTTAACGTTTCTGTTAAGAATAGTTGTACGGTTCAGGTAAAAATTCATAGGTTGTGAAGAATTCGCGAATGAATTATTTACTGTTTAAGAGTTCACAGTGTTTTATAAGTAATATATACATTATTTTTATTATTTTAACCTCAAAAAGCAATAATTCTTTAATGGTCAAATTCTGGATATTGGTATTCTACAATTGTCAGAAGTTGACAGGCATGGTTGATTACTGGCATTACTCATTTAAATTTTATTTAACACTTTGTAAGAAATACAAGATATCAAATCGATATATTGTAGCATACTGATTGTGAGTTCTAATCGGTCAACTACTAACTGCATCCGCTGTCAATTATTGACCAGTGTCCAATGTCTACTGTGTTTCTGAATTGAATTTCTTATATAATTGATTAATTTCATTTCTTCTTTTGTTATACAATTATTAATTATAATCTTTACTGGTAATTATTAAAACTAAATGATAATAAAGTTATTTTACAACTACTCACGAAAAAAGGTGGCCAATTACTAGTTTTATCGATTTCAAGGGTGGTGAACTACTGAAGCATTTGCCGAATTTTTAGATATATTTCTCAAATTTTTATACCTTAATTTTTTTTAAAGTGATCTTGGTACATAATCAAGAATTAGAAGGTTTAAAGTATGTCTCCAGTCATCGACTCTCGCCAGTTATTGAAAGAGTAAACGGTGACCATTGTTTCTATCGAAGATTTCTATTTTACTGATCAACTACTGTTACCTTTACCTTACATCTTTGAAAGCTTTTACGTTAACTTATTAGCATTTATCTTAGAGTCTTCCCATGTTGTTCCTCCGTCTTTTCCTGTAGTTTACATGTATTTTTTCTTATAACTTATAGATGTGTACATGTTTAGGGATACTTGGTATGATGCTCTTAAACAGTCGGTATTCGTACGACGTATTGCCAAATGGAGTATTTATTAACACATTACACGCCGGCTAAGTATTAGCCGTTAAATTTATTATACTCGATAATCAAGTAGTGTACAATTTAAACAAAAGAAGCCTTCCTTTTTGTCGCTTTTTTGTTTTATTCAAGATAGAGCGGGATGACAAATATTAATCAATCAAATCTACAATGAAATATTTAAAATACTGCATTATTGCGGGACAGGCGTAGAATGTATTAAATTTAAAAAAGAGATAAGGAATGGGGTGACTTCTCGTGCTTTTCGCGTCTTTTCGAACTCTGTAATAACTCTACCGTCATCTGTTTTAAAGCAAACCTCTTCCATACCCCGTATCATTGTTAGTCACTCTATCTCCGTCACTCACTCATTCGATCTGCATTCCCACATACAGTAAAACCTGTTTTTGTGCGGTAGATAGGGACCGCATAAAGGAAACCGCACAAAAAAGAAATATTCAGAAATTTCATAAACACTTATAACAAATAATTTTTTACAACATATTAGAAAAAAATTTTTTTATGCGATAGATAGGGACCGCATAAAAAAAGGCGCGCTTGAAAAGTATGTCAAAGATTTATGAAACACTGAGAAAGTGCTTTCAAGCAAAAGTAATAATTAAATTATACATGGAAACGTTAAAAAAAATTAATTTCTCATTTTACACACGGAGAAATTTTCAAAATATGCATAATTTACTGCTGCTCGTCGTAGTCCAAACGCGCATCTTCTTGTGATGCGTATTCTGCTGATAACAAATGAACATAGCGTCTGGAGCCGAACAGAGTTTTGTAGTGTACATGTGCACACTGATAGAAAACTTTGCAACAGTGTATAATACCAACGCCAATGGAATTCATATACCACACAAAATAAATCGCACAAAACAAATCGCACAAAAATAAAATCGCATAAAATAGGACTGCACAAAAACAGGTTTTACTGTATATATCAAATCTATGAAGTGCACTAATGCAAATATATTAATGTCCAGTTTAGGTAATTGTTTTTATCATAAATTGCTTAATTCTTCCTCCATACTTATTCAAAGGGGTGTGGCGAAATTTATATCCAGAAAAAACATTTCATTTTTCTCTTACAATTTTGACTTACCCCATTAGAACATTATTCGCATCCATATCTGTAAACGAATCAAGGTTACCATACAGTTTCGTTTCCACTTCGTTATTTCACTTCTATTTATACCCAATATACCGCAATTTACCAACAACAGAAACGTCAATTGGCAGCAACATCATCCATAAAACACGTTACATTGAACCTCCGTGTATAGACCATCGATTCTATCTCGATCGTACTTCAATTTTTATCAACAACAGTTATCGCTGAAATTTCCGCATAACGTAGAACCATCAAAATCACAAAAGCCCGAAGAAACACGGCGCGTATACGAGACAACATTAACTCCCCATCCATATGGAACTGCCGTTCAGAAAATAAGCGATATTTCGTTCTATCAACAAAATCTGCTTTTTATGCGGCCGTGTGAACGTGCAAATCAAACGAATCGCCGTGCGGCCCGTTATTTATGCCAGCTACCGGACCGGCCGATGGGCCGTAGCAATGCAAATTCCTGTTTATCAGTAACCAGCACTCGAGACCGAGCAAATTGTGCCTACGACAGAATTGCTACTACCGGTGATCCGGTGCATATATACCTGTTTCGCTAGACCCGATGCCTACGTACCTGGTTAATTTATATCGTCTGATGCTCCGTTTGTAATCCGGGACCCTCGTCAGTGTAACCAGCCTCTCTACTCTCTGCCGAGGTCCTAGGACAGAACTGTTAATCAGTCGTTGATTCAGAAACAGTTTATTCCTCGACTGTACCCGGAAAAGCAACGGGGATTAATTCACGGTGTTTGCTGTAAATAATTGGGTGGATAAAGCATTTCGTTACGCGAAGATGAAAAGTAGACTGCTTCCTGGGTAATGCTGGTGGTTTGAAATTGGAAAGTGAAGAATAAACATCGTTTTTTAGTTGAGATTGAGAGAATGAGAAATACAAATTAGGAAAAGAGAAGATTGATGTAAAAGTATGTTTGTATTTTATTACACGGGTTCGTTTGAACTCTCATGTGGTGCAAATAAGAATTGTGTGTATTGCAGGCTATATGTTTAAAATTTGTTAATAATGGAATAATTGAAAATTTTATTATAACAGATTAAATCCGACAGTGTAGAAGGTAGCTTTCATTTTTAACTTGTTTTAGGCATGATAAGCAGGAGCTTCTGTTATCAATTTTATGTTGTCATGGACTATGAATAGAATTGTAATAATGATAGGCATGTGTCAATTAATAAATGGTAGAATTATAACGCTTGAATGTGAATATTAAATGTATTATTATGACCAAATCGTTTCATTGTACATTTCTTATGTATAGAATGTGTACTATTATTATTTTATAGTTTGTTACATACTACAGTTGTAAAGATTATCAAATAGTTTACAATGATTTTTGAAGTTATAAGAAACTTATAATACATTTATTTTCAAATATTCAGACTTCAGAAGTAGAATTGACTACACTTCCTCTCATCCGTTTTAATTGAAATATTGAAGGGGCTATTATATCTTCACTTCCGATAACGAGGACTCTTTCAGCAGTTTCACTTAAGTTTCGCTCGATATTCAGACATATGCAAATTGATTCTCTGATAAGTTTATTTTTCTTATAAACTTGAATATTAGAGAAGTATATTAAACCGTAGATATGAAAGGAGCTTAAAATATCATGATACAAAATCTGAGTGATTTCCGTTAGAAAAGTAATTTCAAGTTCTATAATACCTTTTTTAATAAAATAATATACAAAATGTTTATTCAAGAAAAATACTTCCATAAACGAAGCCCAAATTTACTGGACAATCATGAAAGATTTCCAAAATAATAGATCTACTGTTTGTAATAAGCAAACAATTAAAGTTGTTTACTTCTACAAATATAATAAAGAATATATAATAATAATTTAGGAACAGATTCAATAAATGTGAATTGAATTTTTTAGTTTCGCATGATCCTGAGTTTTACTTTATACAACTTTTCAAATCAATTTAAAAACAGATTATTTTACAGCGTTGGTTTATTTTTGTACGAAGGATTATTTGGTTGTATAGCCTTCACGATTTCACACCTCCTATTTCGCATATATAACTACAAAAATGTGTAAAAGCGCATGTAAAAACAGTTTTTGCACATGATTTTTAAAAAGTGCATTGATATACAAAAACTGACATACAAACGCAACTGATAGTATAAAAGCAAGCACTCTAACAAATAGCATTAACAAAGTTTTATAAGTTATATGATAACAACTTTTAGTATTATCCAATTTACTTGTGTTGGTCTCACAAATAAACAGAAGAACAAGCGGGCTTATACGAACAAAATGTATCGAAAGTATTTACAGTATGCATGAACACTTTAAAATATTAGAGACATGTACTGTATGATTTTTCGCTTATGCCAACAAAGCGTGACTACGAAGCGCAGAAAATTTCAGACTTCAGTAAACTCTTTGTTTTACTATAACTTCCTCGTTATGTTATCTGATATAGTTTGTTAAGTCCAGAAATTGTTCCCCGCTTCGAGATAATAATAAGAAATTTGTACTCATCCGTGAGATGTGTTAAAATCGACCAACTTCCAAACAATTATCCATTTTCCGCTTCGAATGCCATGGAAGATTGGGAATTGTAAAAACGCTTGAGGCACTTTTTACCGTAACATCCCCCGCGATTTGCGTCGAAAAAGAATCCGAAATGCGGAACTGCAAAGACCTCCTGAAAAGGCAAACGATTTGCATATCAGACTACGATAATCGCATTATTTTTAAGTGCTTAATGGAAGTTCGAAATGCGACATTATCGGTTGTAGGTGGGGATCGCCGATATTTTACATATCAAAGGATTGCTTCGCTCGTAAAAGCGTACGTCCATCTACTGGCAATACTCTCGTATTCTAAAACTTTATTAACCCTCCTTTTTCTTCACTTAACACCATGTTTTTCTTTGAGCTACTCCGTAAAAGTGCCAATCGATCCATTTAAAGATACAAACGCGCAAAGGATTTCCCCTTTTTCGTATAAATCACGCAATCCTTTTCGTTCTTTAACCCAAACATTTTTTTTCCAATTTTCTATGTTAAAAGTGCTGCTTTTTAAGATGCATAACATGTTGAAAAACAATGAATATTTGAAATAATAAAGACTTAACTGAAAGATCTTAATTTTTTCATTACAGGGTGACAAATTGATATTTTAGCAGAGGGGTTTGTTCCACTGGGAGAACATTAATTGAAAAATAAAGGGTGATTATTTGTAAGTAAGACTATACACTATACAGGGTGTCAAAGCCGACTTTGACATCTTGATAACTTCGGTATTGTGGCATGTAGCGAAAAATGTTTCGTAGGAAACTTAAATTGTATCGAGTGGAGCATAATCTGGTGTCATTCGTTTTTCCGTAGGTGGACGAGTCAAGGACATATGAAGATCAACTTTGTTTTCTTACATAGAATGAGGTACTTTTTTATGCATCAAGCGATGCAGCTACACATTCTTTATAAAAAAGTACTGACCCATGTATGTCTGCAAGCTAATAGTTAAGGAGATATTTCAGTATAAATACAGTCGAATTTCTCATAATGGAACACTTCGGGACCGGACGCTCTCTCAAAATGCAACATTCCCCTACAGTCATATTCATCCCCACTTCTTGATTATATAGTCTATCTTTCTCATATAGTACCTATCTTCGTCGGCGCAAAGAAATGCGCAGAAGTAAAAAGTATTTATTTTGTAATTTGCATTGCTATGTAACGTGTAATCACGTTGAATGGACAATGATCAAGTAATATTATAAAATAATAAATTAGTATTTCTGTTGATGTACAAGTGAAATAATTAAATGATATAACAATATACT
This sequence comes from Cerceris rybyensis, assembly GCA_910591515.1. Lineage (NCBI taxonomy): Eukaryota > Metazoa > Arthropoda > Insecta > Hymenoptera > Crabronidae > Cerceris > Cerceris rybyensis. The sequence goes on from OU342790.1 coordinate 24,858,850, forward strand.
GTACATCATTCACTGGAGACAGTTCGTGACGTCTCGGAGACGTCAAAGTCTACCATGGCACACGAAACGAATGACGTTCCAGACGTCTTCCAGACGTCATTGTACGTTAAGTGGTTAATGTTTGGTGACCACTTGCGCACGAAAGTGACGAAAACGCTGGATCAACAAAGAATTCAATAGCCACCTTTTGAATGCAATACTTTTGTTAATTTATTATGCTCTGTCACTCAATGGTGTACGGGAACATTGTGCGAATAGTCCCTTCGACTATGACCCACAAAACGATCATAAACCATGACCTCGGTAAGAAATTCTGCCGATCGGTTGAACTAACAAGTGCTTGTGGCAAGTAAAAGAGAGAGAAAGAGAGAGAGGGAGAATATGGCCATGCGTGTAATAAGCGAATTAGGAGGCCGAATAGATCGAATGATTGGATTTTGACGAACGAGGTGCGAGAGGCGAACGTGAATGAAGTGTGCATATAGTGCATATAGTGCAATCGAGTGAAGATCCGAAAAGTCGAACAATTACCTTATGGGATTAAATTCGCTATTAAAGAAAGCTCGATTTATAAAATTACTATTTTGTCATGCTACCTAGTTACTGAGATATCCCAAAAATGTAAGTGCTCAACTACCAAGTAACATAAAATCGATTACTAATTTTCTGGATGTCAAGGATGGATTAGGTGTCTTAATTTAACCCTTAACACTCCAACTTTTAAGTGTGAATATCGACCGCTAATTCCATCTTATTCTTGTCATATTTTGACTTGCAAGTTTTTAAATACTAGACTTTAAATGTTACAATGACGTTTGAATAATAATATTAAAGTCATTCAAATCGATCTTTATTTCTCTCAGAATTGATATAATTTTGATTAGAATATTTATATTATTAATTCCAATTGATTAATGTGTGATTTTTTTCAAAACATTCATTAGGATGAAAAGCGGGTTTGCGTTCACAGATCTCACAGTAGTAAACTGCTTTTTTTGTTGTTTGTTATTTACCGCATTACTTCCTTTTGGTTAGTTAACCCTTTGAGAACGACGGACGCATATATGTGGTCTAATTGTAAGAAAAAACTTGATTACAATTTATCTGTGCATGTATACATGATTACAGTTGCCAAATTGAAATGTAACCATTGAAACATCATTAAGCAATTTATAACTCCTATACAATAACCATATGGCTTTCTGATAAAAAAGTAGACTTTGATCGCCAGAAAAATGATTATCTCTCAATATTCAAAAAAGTCTCTGTCCGCAAAGGGTTAACAGCTACATCGTTATAGATGCGGATGTCGAAATTGTCATCGTCATTATCTATATTTTCCTGACAAAGATAATTTATGTTTCTTCTCGATATAATTGAAAAATAGGTGGATTTATTATAAAATAGATTGAAATCTAACTGTCTTTACTGATCGCTTGTAACTCACTGAGGAGTACATTGATGTACTATTTTTGTATTATTTTTATTTTTTTTTTTTTCTGTATTATTTTTTATCTATAAACAATTACCGATAACGACTCGAACAATATCCGCAGTAAGAAGTACACTTAGGGTAGCACGCTTCGAATCAGAGGAGCCTGACAAGCACACTTGTCAGTAGACAAGTAGAACGCCGCAAATCGGTGGTGCTTGAGAGGCACACTTGAAGCCATAAGGGTTAATAAGTAAACAAGCATTGACTACTGTTTACGTAAAAAGTTTTTCTTAACTGGTAAACTACTGGTACCTTTGTATCGGTTATGATATTATAAATTGACCAGGCTTTAGTAATCCATTTACTATTATGCATATTAAAAATATTCCGCCAGAAATATGAAAAAAAAGACATTTCTTTCTGTTTTACCTCTTCATTTTACAAAGTTTCAACACCGCCAATTTGTATGACATTCCAATGTTTTCTCATTATTCTGTTAGAATAAGCGTTTATAATTAAAGGTAAAGCCCCTCGAACTTATATTTGTAGCAGGGGGATGGCCGTTCGTTAATTTTTGAGAGCGTAATATAATTAACACTGATATATTTATTAAATTAAGTAAAAGAATAGAAATATATATATATATAATTAAAACAACACTAATCTACTTAATAACACTTAACAAAACAAATCAAAAATAAATAACATAAATGTTATAAAACATACTACATATTATTCAGAATAAACATAACTCATCGCTAAAATGATAATCTTAAAAATGCGAATGTTTCCAACTTCAACGAAACAACATCAAGAAAGCAAGTACAGAAGTACAGAAAAGTGTTCAGCTAGTCGAGGAATTAACAAGGTCTTAACTTTCTCGGCCAGTTAGCCACTTTTTCCAAGCTTGCCCAAAGTACCGTCCACATACATGCCAGTTTGGCTGCATCCCTGCATCCACCTCGGCAACACAACCACACAATGACACGCAGGTTGCGCCACGACGACTTTGTCAGGTGGAAAGTACCTAGCGCGTGTGAAACGACAAGTCTCTGTTCCTGCTGCCTTAGCAGAGGTCTCGGAAGTTTCCCATTATAGTCTCCCTTAACTGGTGCTAGTTCGCCGATCGTTCTACCACGTCTTTCTACCCCAAATGTTCATCTCTTTCTTGAACCGGCAAACACGTATGTACTCATCCCGTTCCTTCATACAAGACTCCGTATTTTCCATCTTCCTCTCTTCCTCTCAGGTCCGGGCTCTCCCCTAACTGCTCTTCTAAAGTGCGCCACCATTTCGGTGGTAAACTATGAACCCCAACTATTCCACCGTTACCACAATAGTTTAGTTAAACGTGCCCGTCCTCCACCACCATCTCGATGCATTTCACCACCCCCCCCCCTTCCCCACTCTCCCCTCCTGGAGGGTTATGCACCCTGTGCTCGCTTCCTTTCGCATATCGGACCTAAGTCCACAACATGCAAATTCGGTCCCGCGACGAATTTGCTCGATCCAGCCAATCTTCGTTGTTCGACAAACTGCGGCATTGGGTGGCGAATAGAGGACACGGAAGGAACGCGATGGATGGAGGCTGCTTGGATTGATGCTTCTGCTCTATCGTAGGCAGGTAAGCGGGAAGAGAGCTTCGGGTGAGGATCGACTTAGAATTTCGTGGGCGCCTCGGTGAATCAGGCGAATTCGATTAAATCGGATTCATGTAAACAACCGCGGTGCACGAAGGAAAGTTTGACGCTCGTGAGCGTGCTCGCGCAGAGGTGGGTGGTAAGAGATAGCGATTGCCGATGGAGAAAGAGGATGGAGGTGTACGTATTGCTGCAGGTAGTTCGAAGGAGGAACGTATATATGTATGTATGAGTTTAGGTGAATTTCTGCTTGGACCTCGTTTTCGGATACATCTAATTAAGATTTCCGCTTAAAGCGTGCGTAAACGTTATTTCGTGTGTTTGGTTAATGCCGCGAGTAATTATAAAGTTCCCCTCTTTTCTTTCTTTTCTTTATTCGGGAGAGGAAGGTTTAATTTGAATTTTAATTTCAGAGATCGTATCCGACCGAGGCAAAGCTGAAAAAGGAATCCTCCCCATGAAGCTTATTCTTTTTTAACGTATCGCCGAAGATTTGGGTAGTTGTAAATGCGGGGTCGTTCCGAAGGGAAATTAGAACCGTCGGTATAATGTGGAATAGTACGAGATATACTGTTCTTGACGTTATCTACTTAATTAACTCCATTTGGTAAGCTGAGCGAAGAAAAGTCTTCGAAGATTTGACAAACGATTTTAAGAGACTTGGAGTAGGAATTTTACATTCTGTCTATGCGATCGTGTCTGATAACATTTTTAATTAAGTAGTGTTCCCGGCGGTGAATGAGCTTCGCAGGAAAATATTAATGACGCCGCTGAAGAAGCGGAAGAGTAATACGATAAGTTTCACTGGGGACACGTTAGTGCTCTTATCAGGCTGTTATTCAAGTTGCTGATTTTACTTGGAAAAAAGTTTCTCTTATTCCCTGTAATTTCAAAAGAATCATTACATAACATGTATTATATTATTTTTTGTAAATAATGATACCTCTACCATTCACATTCTATCATAACTTTTTTCAATGTTTTACAACAATACTCAGAAGGAGCAAAATTTTGAAAGAATGAAAATTGTTAGTTGAAATTAGTCGCAATTACGTAAGTCGTGTGAGTTGAATTGTAAAACTTGTAATCTGGAGTAATAAACTTTTATTTTAAAATGGAAATATTTTTTTATATCCCATTCGTTCTGTTTTTACGGTACGATATTTTTTATTTGCTAAAAGTTGATGAAGCAGTAAATTTGTAACTTTTCAGACTTTTGAATTAATTTGAAATTTTGATGTGTTCCCTTCGGATATTGAAACCGTTGATAATATAATTCGCGCGGCACTAAGTACACAACTAACAGAAAATATACTAGTACCATTTCAGAACTATAAAAAACCCAAAACTTAATACATCAAGCAAATTGCCGTCGTAAGAGAAATCCGAAGAAATGTATGAAACGTTGTAAAAAATTTGTAGAAAACCTTGGCGAAGTGAAGAAGTTGGTAGGAAAAATTATTATTTCAAATATTTCTACTTGTTAATATTTTGTGTTTAAAAATTCTCCCATGTTAGTTACTTTGCTCTTTCTGTGCAATGCCCAATGTATTTAAATTGTACAGAAAAAGTACCTGCCTTAATTGTGTATTAAAATCTAGTTGTGTATAGTCACATGCTTTATCGCTTTTGCAGTAAAACCGCCAACGATTATGTAGGTCGTTGAATACTAGTACTTCGAAAAACTGAGAACTCAGTTTTCTTATATATAAAAGCAGAAAAAATAATTATTAATAATTCAGAAAGAAATAATTAAAAAAAGTATTCTCTTATATTATATCTTACGCAACCCCCGTCCCAGTCCGCCCAGGTGACTCCATGTCGGTAAAACCGTCATTTACTACAATAATTAAATTTGATAGGTAAACAACCCTTCGGTTTGCATGTATTTGTAGATATGCTGTTAAGAATTTGTAATATTTCAACACTTTTAAAACCGTAAAATTTTTGTTCCCTGGTACAATTGTAGGAAATTGTAGTACGTTCAATAATTTCAAGATTTTCCAAAAATTTTGGCTCCTAAACGAATAAATAACGGAACGATTGAAATTTTTTTGTTTCAAGTTCTTGAAAACTTTGGAAGATTGAAGATTTCACTTGCTTTATATAATATTTACGGCTTTACTATCATGATTCCGAAAAATCGACGAGGAAAGACAAATGACATTTTGAACATGCGGTATTTCGACTGTTTATAACATAATTACGTACTCTTCGAGGAAAAATTTCAAGAAAGAAATTATAATTCCAGACATTAATATCATTGTCTTCATGAAAACTTTGTGAAACGAACTGCGGTGAATTAGCCTGGAGTAATAGGCATATTAAACAAACCGTAATAAAAAGCGAGAAAAACTTGAGCATGAACCAATTTAACCACCCTTATAGATTTAGTACTAAAATTCTAAGCCATCAAATATCAAAAAACAAAACCAAAAATATATGAAACTCAAAATACTGCATATGGAGACTGTGATGGAATAAAATGTGTTTATGTACCAGCAAGTACAGGGTGGTATCTTATACAAAAATAAGAACAAAATATGGAATAAAATTATTTAATTTGAGGGTAAGTTTTTGATACAATCGAGTTTGAAAATCAGATATGTACATATCCTGGTGCAGTTAAAAAGGCAGCATACCGCATCCGTACACTTCAATTTTGATAAAACAGATTTGATACGTATTTTTTTGTATAAGCCGTCGTCCATATTGAGGGGATGAAAATACACGTCAAAGTTGAGGGTAGAAAATGAATTTTTTTGGGATAGATCGGTAAACAGAAGACACCGAAAATATTTTTTTTAACTACATATTTTTCAACAGAGAATCTATCTGCATAGTAAACTAAACTTTCAAATTCGGTTTCCCCGAAACCTAAACCTTGAATGACAAAATTTTGCTCCATATTTAGTTCTTATTTTTTCATAAAGAATAACATCGTGTCCGCTTGTACGTACATGTTTTTCCGCCGCACCCTGTACATTTTTCAACCTCAAATAATTTTCTTACAGAACCATCACTTTCCACCTTATACTAAAAATTATATTCTATACAGGACGCATACCAGAATTATTTCCGAAAGATTCTTGACAAGCTGAATGGATGCATGCGAAAAAGTCGAGAAAGCCGTGCTTGCTTTGGAAGGCAACATCTAAGGGAGACGGAACATCACCGATTTTCAAATATACATGGATAGACTTCGTATCGAATTTCCCTAGCGGGCAGCTGGAGCAGCACCGACGATGGAACTTCGCATCAGGCGAATAACAAGAAGCCCCTTTGCAGACGTGTCGTACAGCTACACCTACTACGTTTGTCCGTCCCAAATGTGAGCTCTGCGAAACCAAGCTCGGCAGAAGTAAGGAAAAGAGAGAAGAAGGAATGATCCGTGAGCAATGTGAGACGGCACTCCGGCGGGTCTTCGAATTCACACGGATATAAAAATCTCTTGAAATTCAAATTGCCCTGGCATCGTCACTTGCTAAAGAAACGCGAATCCCCTGTGAACGGCACTTTACCAGACAAGGACGCTGCCGGAAATATTTCAGGTAAGCGTGATTCAATAATTTAACGGACGTTCACGACACTCCTCGCGCGTATTTGCTTTTCGGCGGATATAAGACACTCGGGGGGAATAGGAAATAGTGTTTTGAGCGTAAGTAAAAATGAAACGCGAAGACGTTAAAGTTGGTTGTTCAAATAGGACTGCATTTGTGTCAAAGGAATACGACACGTATCTACGACTTTGAAAAATTTGAAATGATTCGTTTGTTGTATTCTATGAATATTGTTTACAACTTTTTGAAAAGAGTCAGCTTTTGCGTTCGGAGGTTTACAACTTTGGATTAAACGTTGCTGTAAACTACGGACTGTCAGCGATTCTAGACAAAATTATAAGTTTTGAAAACGAAACTAAATTTTTAAGTGCTCTAAGACAGTGTGGGGGGAGGTTTGGATCACCTGGACTTCTCGTGATTAAGGTTGCAAAGGACAGCCGCTTTTTCTGTTACTTCCGTCAAGGCTAAAGGCCTTTAATACGTGGTTTGAATGGAATGCGGTGACAAAATCAAAAATGAATAACAGTTTCCTATTGCACCCTGACTCATGTTCGGTAATATTTAGGTGTGGTGTGTAACACAATGCAACACGTCAACTATTAACTAATCATTACAAATGCGTTCCATTTAAAAATACAGGTAGCCCTCCTACAACACGGCATCCTATAACACGGTTTCGCTATAACACGATTTATGAATTGCGGAAACCCTTCTACAACACGGTATCCTATAACACGGTTTCGTTGTAACATGGTAAGAAAATTGCAAAATTCTTTATACAACACTGTACTTCTATAGCCGCGACGAGGCTTGCTATCTTAAAGATACAGTGTGGCATAAACTATTTTGATTTCATCTCCGTGGCTTGAACACCGTGTATCAAAGAATAACTTTTTCGTCTTTAAAATATTAAGGAAAAATTAACATTGATCCGGTAAGACCCAAAAAGCAAAGTAAAATTACAGATTTTTTAAAGAGGAAAGAAAATACAAAAACTTTAAATGAAGAAAAAAGTTCTGAAATTGAAGGCGATATCATTCCACCAAAAAAACGTTCTCGATTGATTATACTGAACAGTGACGATGAAGAAATTTATTAAATTATAGTTGCATCAAATTAAAATAATATTTTTTGTTTTGTGTTGTACATACATTTATATATTTTTAATAAAAATTAAGTTGTTTATGTAGAATTAAAAAAAAAAATTTGTTTTTAACAAGTTTTCGGAACGTAACCCCTCTTTTTGTACTTGCTCTGGGTCTCATACAACACGGTTTCAAACAAAACGGCATTTTTTAGGAACTTATCTACCGTGTTATAGGAGGGTTACCTGTAATATAATTTAATAATCTTAAAAACAGAAAGTAAAATTACTATTCCGGAATATTATAGTTCAAGGGATTAAGAACAAGGTAAAACTTGGCTCGTAAAATATATTGTTAGGAACAAAGTAGAATCTAAGAATTATTTAGTGAGCAACGTGGTACATTTCTACATTACAGCACACTTTTTTCATAAACTACTATCCGGATCAGTCAAATAGTAACCTGCTCGTTAATATTCACTGTACAATGATATATAACCTCTACTTCAATTAATAATTTACAATTTTTCAATATTAACCCTTATCGCTCCAAGTGTGCCTCCCAGGCACCACCGATGTGCGGCGTTCTATTCCAAGTGTGCTTGTCAGGCACCCCTGATTTGAAGCGTGCTACTCCAAGTGTATTTTTTACTTCGGATATTCGGGTCGTTATTGGTAATTATTTATAGATAAAAAATAGTACTTTTCAGTCAGTTACAAGCGATCAGTAAAGACAGTCAGATCTCAACCTGCTTTGTTGCAAACCCACCTATCTTTCAATTATGTTGAGAAGGAAAATAAATTATCTTTGTGAGAAAATTATACATAGTGACTATGACAATTTTGATTTTCGAATCTATAGTGATGTAGCTGTTAACTAATCAAAAGGCAGTAATGGGTTAAAAGAACAAACAGTTTTCTACTGTGAGACCAGTGAGCGCAAACCCGATTTGCATCCGAATGACTGTTTTAAAAACTACCACACATTAATCAATTATAATTAATAATATAAATATTGCAATAAAAATTATATTACTCCTGAAATGAATAACGATTGTTTTCAATGAATTCAATATTATTATTTACACGTAATTGTAGCGTTTAAAGTCCAACAATCAAAAACTTTCAAGTCAAAATATGACGAGAATAAGTTGGAGTTGCCGGTCGATGTCTACCACGTATGAAATCCGTTGTAACACTCATAATTTCCCAAATGGTTTTCCTGCCATCCTCCACGAAACATCATCCACGTGTTCATGGCATATTAGCAAATGATACATAAGTCTGATCAGATACAAAAAAAGGTTGTCAAGTCATTAACTTGACAACTTATACAAAATAAGTAAATCAGTACGCTTAGTGGTTATCGATAACGCCTGTACAGAAGATCCTGATGTATCCTTTAGCTAGTAGAAACGGTTTGCCATCTCCATGCCGGGGTTTTCCTCCCTCCGCCCTTCTTCCTCTCTTTCTTTCTATCCTACATTTCCGTCTAGCATCCGAGTCCCTATGGGAACTCCACGAACCTTCCCGTTCGCAAATCCCTTTCGTGCCTCGGCGGAGCAAGAAATGCAACTCTCCTTAGGGAATTAATTGCGCCGTAAAACGTAGATTCAAATCCGTGCTTCAAAGGAGAAGGAAAGAGCGAAAGAAAATAGGAAGACCGGAAGAGACGAGGAGGCAGCAAAAGAATGAGCCAGCTAGGGAGGAAGTGAGAGAGAAGGGTAGAGCGAACGGGGGATGTTCTTTTTCTTTCATCGTCCAAAAGGTTTTCCCAAGATGGTTCTCATCTCAGCTGCAATCAGCGTCGTAAATTGCTTGCAATCGCCCCTGCAATTAATTCCGGCTCATCCTCGGGGGATTTATTATTCTCAATAATACCGTAATATTCTTGGATGGAAAGACAGCGTTCTCTTTTCGCGGCTGAGGTTCCTTACTAGGCCAATGGGATATATTCTTTCGCATTATCGTCCAGCGAAAATGGAGTCCGCTCTGCGGAATAATTTTTACGAACCGACCACCTCCACCCTCTCCGTCTCCCTCCCTCCCGCCGTCTTTTTTTCACGCTCTTTTCATGCATTTTCGTTCGTGGACCTAAATCAACGTGTTTTATGAGTCATGCACGGCTGATGTCCGTATGAATAGCTCCACCAAAAGTGCATTTCCGCTTGTCGCTCGTAATGGTGGTTTAGGTCCCGCAAATTTTTTCAGTGAAAGAGAGTCTGTTTTTTAATTGTCTACCCTGTATGGATTTACGTTCATCCTACATCATGCGATGTAGTCTGTTATCCATCATCCGTCTGTCGCCAATCATCCTGCAATCTTATAACTCCTTTCTATAATAACTACATGTTGTATCGTATATTATGAAATTTATTATGCACATAAAAACATGCAACGTTACGTTTAACTGCATTATGAATTTTAAAGACCTTATTTTTGAAAGTACAAATTTACCCAATTGTTTATATCGAAGTGATTATAATTAATAGAAATTGGTTTTAGAAAATGCGAGGTTTTATAATTAGCTTTTCAAAAATTGAATTCCTTTCTTATCGCACTAATGGTTAAAGAAAACGATGAAAGTATTATAGAAGAAAGTAAAGAACGAAGACACCCACGATTATTTCATGAAAGTTCAACGAAAATTATTATATTCTGCTAAATAATCTTTAAAATAAAAGGATACATCTAAATTTTCATTCGAAAGAATTTTTCCTCTTGGAAGTAACAGCTTCTCATTTGGTAGCTATAAAAAGTATCCCAGGGAATGCAAGTCTTTTACATATACATATATTACGCAGTTTCCAGTGCTTTCTCGAATACTTTAATCTCGCGTTACATTCGCTCTCTTACATCTTGAGAGGGTAACTGTATTATAATACAAAGCGAAGGGAATTGCGATATTTCCGGCGACAGAAACGAGAAGACTGCTCGGTGATGAAACACGAAATGTGCTTGCTACTATGTGACGTTCACAGATCCGGTAAAATGTAAAAGATTAAAAGATGGACCCAGAGAAGTCAGCTTAGCCATAGATTATTTCCGTGTACTTATAGTTCACGAATTGTCAAAGTTCTCGCGGAACTAAAATATCGTACCGCTGGCAAGATATTTCATCAATAGATAATGTTAGGTTGTAACATATGAAATGTTCGATTTTGGTTTATCATTACTTTAAATTCTGTTCTGACAAAAATTATTAAAATATTTAGGGATATTTTACACCTATCGTTAAGAGTAGGGTTTCTTTTGTCAGGTCCGATCTTTATTTTTTTTTTGCATATGCAACTAACTTTACAATTTTGTGCTTCGATTTACAATATGAATCAACTCGATTTTCGAGTGGAAAAATGATAACAACGCATCCGCAGCTGCTCGAAATATCAACGCTGCATTTGGCAATGATGCATTCGATGAATGTACAGTTCATCGATGGTATCAAAAATTCGGAACCGGAAATGAAAATCTTGAAAGTGAACCTCGTGGAAAGCCAGAGCTGAGCATTGACGACGATCATTTGAAGCTTGCAGTTGAAAAAAATCCTCGTACAACGGTCAGAGAACTTGCCCTAGAATTTAATTTTGCTCTGACGATTTCACGCCACTTGAATTTGATCAACAACAACAAAAATTTTGATAAGTGCTTGCCACATGAATTGAACGATCGGCAAAAGCTTCATCGTTACGAAATATGCAATTCTTTACTGATTCGAAACCAAAATTTTGCTGTAAATTATGAAACATTGCCTCTTCCTCCTTACTCTCCGAATCTATCACCGACGGACTTTCATTTTTTTAAACATTTAAACCATTTTCTCAATGAAACAACCTTTAGAAATCAAGGGAACATTGAAGAAACAGTTCGAGAATTTATGAACACATAGGACACCTGATTATTATCAAAAAGGGATTAAAAAACTAGAAACTTGTTGGAAGATGTGTATAGAATCCAATGGTTGTTATTTCGACTAAAAATATTTATTAATATAAAAGTTGTACTCATTTAAAGGTAACGTTAAAAATTGGACACTTCATACGTTACAACCTAATAATTGCAGAGTATATGGAAAAAGATAGGATAGATATTTAAGATTTCGTTTGAAAATAGTCAAACTGAAATATACTTGTATGGGCTTAATTTCATTGGATTTCTTTACAGCACGTTGCAATATTTCGATTTGGATTGCATCAGGGGGTGTATTCTTCAAGATTTTTCCGTTTTATTTACCCAATCGTATATTTTAATTATTTAGGAGACAAGAAAAATTGTTATCATCAAATTCTAACTATGATATTTACATATATATATACATTTTACATTTTTTTACATATATACATTACATATATTTATTATATATTTACACCTTACTTGAAACAATTACCATATCTTTTTCTTTCGGGATTAAAGACTTAAAAATGGACGATGCAAAATTGTATTGTTGTACTTACTGACAATTAGAGGTCATTAAAGATGCGAATACAATTAATGATATATTTATTCATTAAACTCGATGAAACCGTAAATTAACCATAAATTAAAATAAGTTACCGCAGTGGCAACGTTATAATAGGAACTGATAACTCCCTTATCTGGTAAATCTGGTCCATTTTTCTATATATTTTTTTATCGTAGAATTTTAAATTGTATTCGTTTATTTTTTAATTAGAAAGCAAGCTTGTCCATTTCCCAAAGATGTGCACTCACATTGTGTGAATAGTCCTAGAATAGCTGATAGTTCATAATGTAATGATGACCTTTGTTTAAATTATCAAAAATACGAAATTAATATCTCGTTTTATATCGCAAACGACAGTTTCTCGCTATGGTTCGGCTACGCTACATCGATAGCGATCCTTAATTTTTCTCGCCTCGTGGACGACTAGAAATTTTTTGAAGCCGCTCAAATATTACCCTTATAATAATACAAATTATTTGGAGTGCAAAGCATTAACCAAAATTATTCCGCATCTGTATTCCTGGTTTTCTATTCTATTTCCTTACCATTATTCATCGGTGAATTTGAATATTTTATATAATCATATCTTATGGTATATATTTTAAATATTCGTTCGAAATGAAAAATTCCTTTTTTTGAAGGCTCACAATCAGCTAAGACCTGTGTTAAAGACTTTGGCCGTAGCATCTGCACCGCAGAAAATATTTCCCATCGAAATTCGTATCTGTTTAAAAACGCAGATGCTCCTGTTTTTACGTAGTTTGGTCACAGGTTTAAGTCACGTACGCTTCTAAAGGCACTGGATTCGAAAAACGGTAATTTATTGTAGGCACACTTCTTCACACACCAGGTTGAAGGGGCTAAATAGAATAGATTGTAAGTTTCTTTAGGAAATTTATTGCCTCTTCAGCTCTCACTAGTGAATGACACGCCTTAAACCTTGCCAAAAATCTTCAGTCCACCCGGATATAATTTACGGGTCTAAAGAGTGTCCTAAAGTTGGGATTCTTACAAGAGTTGGTTCTGGAAAATATCATTACCGCTGTCCTTCCCACGGTTTCCAGGGGTCCCTCTCCTGGGGCTTGCAAGAGAGGGAAATTTCTACACCTTACCACCCCCGCAGAAGGCAGAAGAGAGGGATAGCCGACCAACTTGGAAGGGCCGCCTCTAATTATTCCAAGGCCCACTCAGGGCATTTTACATCCCCTTTCTCGATGACTTTGGTGGAACATACGGTTTGTGCAGAAATTTTATGTAAGAGCAAACTCTTCAAACTCATAATAATAGAGAAATATTGCAATCTTTTCCCAAATATCTATTGTTACACGTTAACGTGAAATAATTGTGTTCTTATTATAAAATAAATTTGTTTATACAGGGTGAGTCATGTAACGTAACGTTTTTAAATAACTCATAATATACCTATATACTATACAAAAAATATTTCTACCAAATGTTGCTTGGTGACGAAAGATATTTCAATAGTTCACTCAATAGTAATATATGTTTGATACTGTTTTACTGTCTTATCGACATATGAAGATTGCCTTTATTTTTTTTAAATAAAAAGACCTATATATTTTTTCTAAATTTTGATCGAATTCTGAATAAAATATCATTATATGTACTATATAAGGTATAAAATGAATATTTTTAAATGTACAGGGTGTTTCAAAATTATATGTCATGGCTTTCAGGGGTTGTTCTACACCTCTGGATCGATGGAGATTTGCGAAAAAAAACTTTCGAACAATCGAAGGTGTAGAAAAACCCCTCCAAGCTATGACATATAATTTTGAAACACCCTGTACATAGAAAACTATTACATTTATTAACATAGTCAATAAGAGAAACATTATATGATAATTGTTTGCGGTGCATATGATGGAATTGCTGTCCGAGCTAAAATATTGCATCAAAATAAATATCCTGCTTGAAATCAGCCATTGCATTCTACCTTTTGTATGGCTCTACAATTAGTAAGCGTCTCAATGAACTACAATAACGAAGAATCTCATATTTTTTTGTTAGCAACCGTTCTACTTATTCCAGGTATTAGCACACAGTAAGTATTTCACATCGACGATGTCTTATGCCTAGGATCATGTTTAATTTAATTAAATTATAGCAATCCATTACATAGTATAAGGACTTCTCACATAGGATTCGATACTTTAACAAAATTTAAGAAGAAAATATAGGTATTCTACCTAAAAAAAGCAAGGTGAAGAACAGTAAAATAGCAAAAAATCCAAATTGCTATTGAATCGGTAACCGTGCAACTCATGTCCGAAACATTTTTTTCAGTACAGCATTTGTTTTATGAGATATACGAATCCATACGGATTCAATTCCCTGTAATCCATGTTAAAATTCAACAAGCTATTTCGAAGAACTGAAGAAACTCCAGAAATTCCAATAAACGGTAAAGTACTTTTATGCTAAAATTAACTTACAATTAGTTCATGACGAAATTCTCTTCTTTACTAGAGAGTTAATTGATAATGAACAGCAGCTGCTAATTGTTTGCACAAAACTTTGTTCGACTTAAAGTACCACATCAACACGTACGAGGGATGGAGAACGTGTCCAAGTAATTTTCTGCAGCGACAGGAAATCAAGATTCACGCAAACGGTTTTCTTTCCGGTGTTGCTTTTCATTCAACCACGACGGGAATCTTAACTTTTATATCTCCCGGAAAAGAGGAAGGATGATCGGGAAAATGTAGGTGCAAATGGGAGAAAGTAAGTAAAGCAAAGGGGAAGAAAGAGACTGAAAAAAGAACGCACAAATAGGGGGAAAAAAGAGGTAGATTAAGAGACAGGTAGATAAAGTGAGAATGGGTAAGAGCTAGAGAGGTAGAGGAAGGAAGGTGCGAGGGAGAGAGAGAAGGAAAGAAGGAGAAAAAAAACTAAACGAAAGAATAAGGTGCGTTTCTACGAGTTGGAAAGAGAAAGTTGAAATACGAAGTAGTCGGTAAGAGTGTGAGGGCTGTTCAAACTTTTGCATCAGGGAATTCTTTCTCGCTGCCCTGAAATATCTGTGATAAAGTTATAAACTTTTTGGAAGGACTTACCACCACCGTCCTCTAAATAACTGCTTACTCTTCCTCCTACGTGACACGTAACGACCTAACTAAATTTTCTCTTACTTACAGACGCGTAACTGCTCGGCAATTAATTTCCCCACTCTACGAGAGAAACAATTCTGAGTTGGACGTAATTGCTCTACGCCGATACGCAAGTAATTTCATCGACAACTTTAGGATAAAAAAATAAAACAACGCGTGATAATAAAACTATTACCTTCATATATCTTCAATTAATTTTAGTCTCACCTCTCTCAAGTGTTTAATTTTGGACTACCTTCGTATGTTTCACTAGACATACCTTGATATTTAAAATTGAACTGTTGTCATGAAAATAGTGCAAAAATGTTTTCAAACAATTTTGAAAATTTCATGTATTTAGAACAGATATTTTAACACTTTTCTAACCGGTATTTGCTAAACATCTTACTCTTTTCTGACTTGCCACTTGACCGCAAACACTTCCCTGACACAGATACAGAGTGAATCGCAACATTAAATAAAAATTTATTAATTGCTGTGGTAACACATTAACCCATTCCCTGTCAAATTTTTCTTGGTTTGATTGTTTCTGGAAGAAGCATTATAACAGTGTAAAAATACAAATATTTCAAGAAAATTACTGCTGCTAAGAGTACAACCAAAACAAACTGTTTTAATTACATTCAATCTTAAAAACACGTCAAATAACTAAATTGAATGCTAAACGATTTAGAATATGAACAAATGGAGATTATGCAAAGTAACGGATTAATAATTTAAAAGTCCAAAAGCGTTGGACCCTAAAAGCCTATTAATAGACTACCGGCCATGGAAATAATTGTTACAGAATCTGCAGGAAGTTACAAAAATGATAGCATTTATAAGGGTATTTATATATTTTTATAAAACATCTAGTCATTTCAACAAAGTTATTTGTAGGACTTGTTACAGACTTTAAAGTGTCAGTTATTTTCTTATATTTTATATTTTTTATGGTATTATAAGTACATAAGTTGTAAGTAATGATATACGCGTTGTAATTTACCTACATACTTATAAGCATTTCGAGCTTGTATTTACATAACAGCATGTTATGTAGTACAAGTGTACTTGTCAGTAACAGAGTTGTTACCAAAATTCTACTATAGATCACTTTGTATAATATAAACTTGACCTTGTTCCAAAAATTTCAAAACATTGCTCTGTCGGGCACAGAATATCACGTTATGGATTGGAGCTGTTTATTCACTCTTATTCTTACATAATGAACATAAACTTGCAAAAGTACCAAAATTGAGGTCTTCGTGTTAACGAGGTAATTTCGCGTGTTATTAAATTAGGCAATCACACGAATTGCGTGTGAAACATAATCGTTTCTGTGAACACGATTTTATTATTTGTGCACGCACTTTATTAGTGGAATTTTCGAATGTAATACAGTGTATATATTTTCCATAAAGCTTTTGATTGTTGGCTCGATACTTTTTAAAAAATATTTAACTCGTTAAAAAGAAATAATCTCAATCCAGCATTTTGTGCATTTGGTTTCTTACGAAAATAATATTGAAGAAAATATATGCTCGAGCCTGTTGCAACGTTTTTTCCCAGTTCTACATACATACATAAATTCTACTCGTCGACCTTTCAAATGAGAGATTGTGCAATTTTCTCTGGATACGCCAAAAATTTAAATGTAGGTATGGGATGAATCACTGAAGTTGTTCACCTATATCATTTTACTGAAAATTACAGGGGAAAGTTACTTTATTTCGAAAAAGTAGAATTTTGAAGATAAATTGTAATCGACATATTTCTGTAACGTCTGAAGAATAAATATGAAATAGTACATTAGAAAATTTTAGTACTAGAATTTTGACAGGTATACTTCATTTATTTACTTTCACTTAGAATTTGGCATGTTTTATTGCAAGAATGGTCTCTCACTTTCGAGTAGGTGTGACAGTTTGGATAGTTAGAATATAGATGTATGTTATATGCCATTCTGAAGCCGGATGGAGCCCGAAAACACATTCATTTAATAGACCGCTGTTCCTTATTATTCGTAAATCCATATACACCTATTGCTATCAATGGTGTCTTTTGACACATTTATGCTGTAAATGTTGGTTATTAATTAATCAATACAATAAGACAAGAATTAACATATAATGTTTAACAAATTTTCATTAAATATTACACGTATTACCAAGTCATCGTCGTTAAACAAAAGCAACAAACAAACTTCAGGTCATACACGTTCTTTGTTCTTATAATTTGTCACCTCAACTTTGTTAATAAAAACAATCAATTCACATATGCTTGAATGTAATTTTTGAAAAAAAAACTAATTTCTGTTTAATAGTTTTTCTTTATCAAAAAAATTGATTCAACACTGTAACCTTATTAATTAAAAAATAGTATTATAAAGGAAATATATTAAGGTGTCTTTTGACATCTTCAGTAGAAACAGTGTTAAAATCAATTTGACAAAATATAATATATTACATCAACTGTATTTTTTATTCTCGCTGCATAGAATATTAATTATTATCTTCAACCTATCATTAAATATGTCCTTATATTGTTTTTGTCCATCGTAAGTAGTACAGGAATCCATAAAGCTGCCTAATTGTAAGTGGCATTACTATTTCCATCTAATTATTCTCGCTTTCATCAAATGCACACAAAAATGAATTCGCAGAAAATTCTTTCATCTAACGACTTCAACGAAATGAGGAAACAATATCTGAAATAATCATTTGCTAAAAAATGATTACTTACTTTTAATTACCGTATTGTTTCACAAAATAAGTAGATCTATCGAATATAAAATATAATTCAGTTATAATTCATCGACACTTTAAATATGGAATGCGGATGACCGATAATGAATTATAGATCGTATTTATCCGTCTGCCAAAGTGAAAGACTAAACCGTAGAAAACAGAGGACACACTAATCTTCAAGGTATCCCACTAAAAAGTGAAAGTATGGACAGAAAAGGCGCACAGCACAGTAAAAATGAAGAAATGTAGAAATGTAGAAAGTATAAGAAAGTTGCAGAAAATTATAAATGGCAATTAATTTGTGAAGAGGCAAGGAAACATTGAAAAATGTGTGTACCAAAGGCCTCGACCGTTTCTCTCTTTTGCGTCTACCGTTATGTGAACTTTCATTTGCAAGGGTGATTATTTGCAAGTCCACCTGGCACAAAGTGCGTGCAGAAGCATCGATCGAGTTTATTCGCGAAGTCCGCAGACACGTGAATCTCAATTTACCAGTTCATCCCCGCGGGCACGGTACCACAGTAGATACTATTTGCAAGCATTTACATAAGGTATTGAGGAAATATGCATTCATGTAATACTTAAATGACTTTCTGCAACGAACTAATTCTCGCAAATTATACAAAAACGGGGTGTGCCTGTTATATTTTTGTAAGCTATATATAAGCAATGTGTATTCTTTTCGAGTTCTGGGGTAAGTGCCGTGTTGTTTTCACAGTCCTCTTACGAGGAGATGCAATATCTTCCCCACTCCGTTGCCAGATCTTTCAAGAATACGTTTGTCTCTTTTTAAAATCTATGTAGCACCATGACGTCGGGTCATCGGCCACTTTGCTATAACTTACAAGGGAGGTTTCCCAAGTGTTAATTTCCGATTGTAATGAAATGTACAGGGTATGTACAATTCGATGAAATATTTAACACGTATTTATTTTTTATCGTATATTTTTAAACAAAAATGTCCATTATGATGATGAAACTAAAAATTCTGATTTATCCGCATTCTTGGGCATGGTCTATAGTTTTTTCTTGCAATGTAAGACAAAAATAACTCAACGTTTTACTAAAAAAAAAAAAATACAAAAATATATGAATTTTTAATATATTGTTTAAATAAATAAATTTGAAGCAATCTTACTTTTTCCATGAAATCCGTCATTAAAAAACGAACAGTTTGTATTTTTAATTTTTGATCCCCAACTTTGGGGGCTGTTTCCACCCTCTAGATATGAACGATGGCCGATAAAAAAAATATGTGTCAAATATTTTATCGAATTGCACATACCCGGTAAATTTCATTACAATCGGAAATTAACATTTGGGAAACCTTCCTTGTTAGTCACGGGTCCAATTTGTAGCCTGGGACCCATCAATACTTTAAATAATCCGTTCCTTGAAATTCCAAAGAGTGTGTAGACCAGGGGTGGCCAACCCGCGGCCCGCCTTGAACATTTTTCCGTACCGCGAGATTATCATCAGTATCATTATTATTATATTATCTACGTTTATATGTAACAATAATAGTAAACACAATAATAATAACTCATATATTTCAGTTTTTCACTCCGAAAAAATGGCTATAGTGGGTCTAAATCTAATATGGGGATATATAATTTTATATGCGGCCCGCGGAGTTATGATACATTTCCAAAGTGGCCCGCAAGATCATGTGGGTTGGCCACCCCTGGTCTAGACATTTGCCAAACACCCGTCGCCCTCCAAAAACACCACTCGAAATCGAGAAAAACTCGAAATTAGCTAGAAAAAAATAATAACTCGAGAACCGTTCATTTTAGAGAAAAATGTTTTATACAAAAGTTTCATAATATTGTGAAAAGAATGTCACTGCATCGTTAATTTTTTTTTAAATATTTTTAATTGTTATTTAAAGGTTAACATAATTTTTTATGCGAAAGTCTATAAATTTCTTTACGGACTTTTATTCTACGAAAGAAATAAAGAAACTTTTGCATAAGTCATTTTCTCATTGCACTTTATGTTAAAAAGATATTTAATGCAAAATATCCTACTGACGCCTTTCTCTTCCTACTGCAGAGGATGCGAAGTCAACTGATACTGTTTAAATTGGTATATTACTTATTCAAACGCATTCCTACCTTCAAGCATGTACAACTAAAAAGGGCGCAAGTGGAACCATGAAATTGTTCCACTAATTACTTCTCCATAATCTAAAGAATATATAGACGGAGTTTCAAAGATATACATTTCGTTGTTTGTTAGTTATTCATTGTTTAATGGGACCGCACGCCGCGGTGAAATTAGACTGCCGAATCGCATCCCTACCTTTAAGCAGGTAAAACTAAAAATGGCGCAAGTGAAACCATGAAATTGTTCCACTAATTACTTCTACACAATCTAAAGAATATATAGACGGAGTTTCAAACATATACATTTCGTTGTTTGTTAGTTATTCATTGTTTAATGGGACCGCGCGCCGCGGTGAAATTAGACTGCCGAATCGCATCCCTACCTTTAAGCAGGTAAAACGAAAAAGGGCGCAAGTAGATCCATGAAAATTTTCCACTAATTACTTCTACAGAATCTAAAGAATATATAGACGGAGTTTCAAAGATATACATTTAGTTATTTGTTAGTTGTAGACATCTGGTCCTTTTGTGACCGCGTGCTCCGCAGGGAGTCGGCAGCCGTACTATGTCATAAACTTTAGAAAGGAATAACAACAAAAGGCGGCAGAAAGCGCAGCCTTTTTTTGCAGGAGCTGCTTCTACAAGGTTTAAACTAAATACCCTCAAAATTTCGAGGTAATATTTTGATATACATTATAAGTTTTTCTCTGTTAAAGTTTGCTAATTTCTCCGAAAAACATGTGTCTAAAGAAAGTTCCATACATTGTTTAAAAATTACTTTTTCGAAAAATCCTTTATGGGCATTCCAAGGTTAACTAACAGTGATAAACTGTACAAAAATAAAAAGTCTCGCAAAATTCTTAATGCCTCTAACAGTATCTTCTTTTCAGAGAAGTATTTGGACGTTTTCGCGCTATTGAAATTTGTTGTTTTTAAGTGCTGATTTTTACATTTAGATGATTGCAAAATCAATTAATATTGCTATCACTGGTCTCAGCAAACATTCTAGATGAAGATAAGATTATTAAAATTCAAATCCCAGATTTGATTTTTTTCCACCTAGATTACCCATTTCGTTCCACTGTGGCGACGGTCCCAATGCGGACCGACCCCATCTACTCTACAGGGTGTCTTACCCTCATAAAATGCGCTGGCGCTAACATGTCTATATTTTGAAATTTGTTATTTAGGTTTAACTTTTACACGATTGAAAAGCGTACCTCCAACACGAAATCACTAATGATAACGAAATTAAATTGTTCCCTGCTTTTAGATGATTAACAGTTAAACTCTATTAATAATCTTATTGATAGATTATTAACCATCAAGCATTTTCGTTTAGCTTTTTCTCATTACACTCTCATTGTATCTTTTTGCATAGAAGTTGGATTTCATTATTTGTAAGTTTCCGGATATACATATCTGTTAACACTAAAACTCATAACACAGTCAAAATGTCCGGTTCTCGTTTTCTAAAAATTTCCTAAATTGATGGGGCAGTTATGCAGTTATTATTTCTTTTCTATCTTCTAAAATCTAAATGAATTAATTAATCATCTTTTTCACCTCTTGATCTCTTGTTTTCCATAGTAGGTACATACATATTCAATATATTTAAATATAATAGATATAACGCCGGTAGTTCTACTGTCAATATCCTTCTTTTTTCATACTGAAAATTAGCTACTTTGTATTTATCAATTATATTATATTTGTAATAACATTCATTGATATGCACCTCGAAGAATAAACTACTTTTCTTTATGCTGATAAAAAGTCTTTAAACTATAATTGAATTAAAATATTCTGAACACCAAAATCTTTCACGAAAACATACAAACAAGACACATTGCCTCTTCCATCAAGCATCAAGCCCCTAAATACTGTGTAACACAACACAACACGCAACATCTTCCTCATGGTCGTGTCCACTCATGTGATTCACATCCGCGAGATGGATCCTGGTATAACAGTCATTCACTTCATTTTACCGATGCTACTTCGTGCTCTATGGGACCAAAGACAAAATGACCCAATTCCATCGAAATGCGGAACACCGAGCAATCGTGGGATCTCCCAGAACGGGATAGCCGCTCGATTTCTTTCTCCGCTATTGTTTGCCCGGAACGGCCGTTAAAAAGGTAATCCGAGGGTGGAATGTCGGCCGTACCGCTTGGACTGGGCAACGTCACGAAAGCTTCGTCGACACGGCATGGCTAATTAATCAAGCTTTTATGGTCGTTGAGTCGAACGCCATGCTACCCTTCCACCGCTCCGTTCTTTCTCTTACGCTCCGACCATCCGGTCCTTTTTTCTCGCGACCGCTTGACCTCGCAATCGTCCTACAGAAGGAGAGAGTATGTGTATGTGAGAGAGAGAGACACATGAAAAATGAAAACGAATAAGAAAGAGAACACCGTTTGCCTTTGTAGCTAGCATGAGAGTTGCTCTCGCGCGACATACAGCCACATAAATAATTCATGGGGCGATTAATGCGATTAAATATTTAAGTACTCCGTTATTCTTTCGCCGTCCACCCACCGTTGCATGAGGTAGGGATTACCTCGGCCCGACACCTACGGCAAACAAATTTTCACGAAGCCGTCTGTACGCGCGCCCGCCTGTTATCCGCCGTTGACTCGGCGCCATGGCTCTTAATTGGTTCTAATTAAGCGGATGTACCTCCCAGCTATGGCCCGTCGATGTTCACGCTTTTTCGTCTAGCATCCGCCCGAGACACATCGTGCAATCTCTTTTTCGCGTAAACATTCCGGCCTCCTCCCTACGCTTGCTGAAATTCACAACGGAGGGTGAAAGCGCCAATATCACCGGACAGACGGAACCGATAGGTTTTTATAGAAACAAGAAAAACTCTCGAGTTTCTATCCGCAACGTACATATGTATGGAATGTATGGAAATTATTTGTCACGACCTACCAAGCGTTGTTTCAGACATAGACCTTTTGATCAATGAATGTTTGCAAAAAAGAATGCTGCAAAATTTGTGGGAACCAAAGAAATTGAGGCGCAATTTTTTATTAGCTTATCGGATTCGTCTCGTCGTGTATGTAAAATGTTTGAGAGGAAACATGGCTAAAAAATGACCGTTCACTGCAAATCCAAGTGTGTTATTTTAAAACACATAAACGTATTATTTCCTTCTAGTCACTTTTTAGACGTTTCCCGGTGTGTTATTATTTAACACAGTACATGTGTGTTATATTTATATTTTAAAATAACACGCCTACATGCTTCAAAATAACACACATGTACTGTGTTAAATAATAACACACCGGGAAACGTCTAAAAAGTGATTACAAGGAAATAATACATTTATGTGTTTTAAAATAACACACTTGGTTTTGCAGTGTTTTCTTGGAAATTAATGTTAAAGTTTCGATTATCGTGATTGACTTTCTGATCGGCAGGACAATGTTCACGAGCAGGCACATAGAGAAAAAAAGCACAAGAATTACCCTTATTAGACTCTATACGGGCTTCGAGTATGGGTGACAAGCCACTAAAAGAAATATATAAATATAAGCATATGTTTATGGTCTTTTCCTCGGGAGAGCCCTTGAGGGGCCCGCAGCCAATTGCTAGTCATCGGCACTTTCCTAGGCTGCGCTGAACAATAGGGTCATAAACGACGACACTAACGAAAAATTCCGACAGTCTGCACTTTGGAAGATGGAACATAATGAGTAATTTAGGTGAAAAAATCAAGTAAGGGAATGTATTTCCAATAATTGTATCATTATTTAAAATGTTTGCTGAGACCAATTAATAGGGATAATGATTGACTTTGTAATTACTAACAATAAATTAAAAAATCAACGATTAAAAACAACGAATTTCAGCAGCGCGAAACGTACACATTTGTCTGAAAAGAGAATACATACTGGTTACACTCTTCATTTTTTGTACAGTTTATCGTCATTAATTAATGTTGAAGTATCGGTCTCCAATTTTCTGAAACATTATTTTTTCAACAATTTATGGAGTTTTTTTAAACACGTGTTTTTCAACTTGAATTGCCAACTTTAGTATAGAATAACTTATATAGTCGTATTGGATACTGACTCAGTTCTTCTTCTCTCAAATTCTCTATATTCTCTAAGATAATACAAATATTACCAACGTGATTCAAGGTCTAAAAGGGAACTATTACTGATCTTCGATTCCGTTGTCGCTTTTCTACAAAATATGTTTTAAAGACCTTTGGTTTTAACGAAAGTCACTGAAAAAGCGATCGCTCTTTTGAAATCTTAGTCACGAGAAGTCCGGGTCATCCGAACCTTCCACCACACTATCTTAAGATCCTTAAAAGGTCAGTCCTGTTCCGAAATCAGCGAATTGTCTAGAATCTCTGACAGTCCACAACTCGCGACGACGTTATTCCTAAGTTTGTTAAAACTCCGAACGCGAAAGTAGTCTTCTAAAATAAAATGTTGTTGACCACACATAGAATACAATAGTACCCTAAATTATCTTCAAAAACCTTTAAGGGTATTCAGTTTAAACAATATAGAAGTGGTGCCCGCACAGATCGGTTGCGCTTACCTGCGCTTTTTGTTGTTATGCCTCCTAAAGTTTATGTAACACTGTAAGACTGTCAAGCCTCACATAAGTGGGACACGCAGTCAGTAAATACTCGGATTTCTTCAAGGGGTCGTACAGTAATTAGAAAATCTCATTGATATTATTAGGGTGAACCAAAAGTCCGGTCGTTTTTTCCTGCTGTCTCAGATTGTACAATTTATTGTCGTCAATATAATTACTTTATATGCAAGTCTTATATATCATATTTTAGCTTATGAAAAGGCCTTTCATTCGTATTAATTGAATGATATTTTTTCATTGTTTTTTCCTGCTTTTCATTGCACTAAGTATTCCGCCGCACTGTAACAAAAGTACATCCGAAACGTAGCGAAATTCTGTCATTCCTTAACGCCGGGATTTAGCTGCCAGTTTTTTTATATTTGCCTACATTTGACGACCATTAGGTCTTGAAAGTACGTTTGCCTCAATCCGTGGTCATCTGTGAAGGGGGTTGTAAACCGGAACCTCGGCCCGAACGATCCCATCGACTGCCACTGACTGGCAATGACAAATCAGTCATAAATCACGCCCTCAACCAGAAATTCTTTCTTGAGAAAACATTTTTACATCTTACCTAATTTTCAAGGGCCAATTATTATCTGCAATATATGTAATGTAATTACTGAAATATCATGCGACTGCACGTAGAATCAATTATATGCCAGAAGGGAGTTCTCCGCTGCGAAATAGCAATGTAATTTACGAAACAAATATATCCATTATGACGATGAAACTAAAAATTTTGGCTTATCCACAATCTTGGGCTTGGTCTGTAGTTTTTTCTTGCAATATACCATAAAAATAACTCAACGTTTTATTAAAAAAAAATTTGATCCACAACTTTGGGGGCTGTTTTCACCCTGTAAATATGAACGATGGTCGATAAAAAAAAATACGTGTCTAATATTATATCGAATTGTACATACTCTATAAATTTCATTACAATCGGTTTTTAACACTTGAGAAATCTCCCTTGTAAGAAGTACCGAAAGGTACGGAGTTGAAACTTCCTGAATGTATTCCTTAGACTAGAGGTGAAAAATGTTTGCACGGCAGAGCCATCTTTGTGGAAACACCGTTTGCTTCAACCATGCACACAGCCGAAAGGTCATTGATTCACAAACACTCTATCGATGTCACGACCGAGCCTACTGACACAAGCATGATGGCGCGTGGCAGCGCGTTGGGGCGACATTTATATTTTAAAAATTTCGCAAAAGCAGAATGCCAAGCTTTCCCGCATCAAAGAATATTGTCATCGCGCGATACATTTTACAATGTGGTCTAGTTTCTCGGCAGTAAAGAGTTCTTATAAAGTATATACTTAATATGTATAATCTCTCAAGAGACCGGGTTGATGTCGAGCCGGTTCGTGCTTACATCGTTACTGAAAAACTATCTGCGTTGTTCATGTTTTAGCAGGACTTCGCGTATAGGGAGAAATTGAAACATCTCAGCAGCTTTGTGACAAATATAAGAAAGCATAAAAAAATTAATTTTACTACCACGGTGGATCTCGCATGCCCTTCCACGATAACTTGTTGAAATCGTCTCAACAACGGCTATTACACAGAGATGACAAAACATAGTTATTTAATGTTCTATTAAGAACATACCTATTTAATGTTCCATTTAAAAAAGTACAATTGACCTTAAAATCTTCTTTATGTCTTCACCCACATAAAAGACGTTTGTATCACAATATCTCTCCCTCTATACCGAGCAAGTTTTTTATGCAACATTTTCTCATATTATTACAAAAAAGGGAAATATTCAAGCTGAACAGAGATAGCACCCTACCCTGTATACCTATGTATATGCATCTACGTATAATGTATACGCACTGTGTATGTATGTACATTGTGTAGTGCTTACTTTAATATTTACAGAAAATATTTTCACGCCGAATGAAGTTTTAATATAATTATTTATTTACCTACGTTCCTGCAACGTTTATTCCGGTAATATTTAACGTCTCATTTATTTGCACGGTCGCGTTAATGTTTGTTTCATTCAACGATTTCTATATCTGGCATTGCGTAAATATTTCCACCGTAGATTTTTGACGATTTGTTCGCGTGGCACGCATTAATATCGAAAACCGCATGCCTGTTACGGATATTACTTCATCGAATAAAGGGAGCTATACGTATCGCCTCACGCGAGACGATACACGCTTGTATACGCGTACACTACATATCAAACCATAGAGAATATGTAGGTGTGCTCATATAGAATAAATGGAGCACATACTGTGGATGGGATATTCTTGGGAAAATTCACCATTTTCAAGCTTATCCGTGGTACTTATTTCTCGGAAGATACGACGGTGTTCTTGTACTGGTGAGAAGGATAGAAAGCGATGAGAAACTAACGCTGGTAAAGGATAGACGTGTTTTTCTCTTGACGGAGGAAAATGTGGTCGGTGAAAACGGATAACTGTTTTCGAAGGAGCCCGGCATGATTTTTAAGTGGCTGTCTATCATATTACCGCGTTAAGATTGATATTCTGGTAGTCGTTTTATTTTCCATGTAATGCCAAGGGAAAATTTGATAATATTTAGTTTGAACATTGAAATACGAGGTATAGTCTTTAACATTCAACAAACCTTGTGGATGTGAATATTAGAATGGTCCTTAAAAATCAAGAACAGACAATGATCATTATCACAATAAACGCACGGAAGAACAATAAAGAATTAAATTATTTCTTTACGATAAATGTTACTGAAATGTTGGCTGTTGTACAAGATGTTTCAAAAATAGTTCTCATGGCTTCCGCGATTTGATCTACACCCTTGGATCGATGGAGATTTCTAAAGAAGAAGCGCCTCAAAAACCGCGAAGCGGTAGCAAATTTTTCTTACTGGCTCATTGCTTTCGTTTTATTACGTGGGTAAAATATCTGAGAGCAACCATCTGTCAGAAACAAAGCGTTCCTGCCCAAAGTAACTTTTAATTGTGTCTTCGCGATTAAATTTTAGCCGAATAAGCCAAGCTTCCAGGTCCTCGAACTTTCGATAAGGAACACGCCAGATATATTTACTAGTTCTGTACGAAATTTGAAACTGGAGGGTTGAGTAACACCAAATAATTACATAGATACATTTTAAATGGAGTATTCTCCATCTTAACACTTAGCCGACCGCACGCGCCACAGAGACCTATACAGTTTCCACCGCGCTCGGAAAGCCAAACTGCGCTGTCCACCGCGCATTCTTCTGCGTAGAGCCGTAATAATGGTCAATAAAAGACTTCAAAAATTGATGCATTTTATTATATGTTGTACTCTATAGAAATAAAAAGCTCTATGGAGAAAGAAGCGTTTCTCAGGTAAAAAATAATACCCGATCGATCGGCCATCGACTAGCTTGGAAATGGGTAGATCTACCCGATCGGTCGGCCACCGACTAGTTTGGACATGGGTAGATCTACCCGATCGGTCGGCTAAGTGTTAATACAGAAAGAAACAGATAAAAAAATACGTGTTAAATATTCCTCTGCAATCTACCTCTCACAAGGAGAGTGCACAATCTTCACGACACGGATTTAGTTCAAACTTTGTAGGATGGTAGATTTTGTTCCCCTGTTGATAAATATATATGGTTATAGGCGCCACAACTCAATAATTTTTTAGATATTTGCAATTGGATGTAAGTTACTCTTTAACTTCAGTTCTGTAGCAAACGATTACACATAACCTATTTAGCGTAGCTGCAACGGATCGGTGTTCGTAGTCGTTGGGAGCCGGGTTTCGAGTCCGTGGCGGGAGAATAATTTTTGTTTTTACTTTATGTGTATTTTTACATATAAATAAACACAATGGAGTTTAAATAGATTTTTTGTGGCGCCTATAACCATATATATTCTTCATCAACAGGGGAACAAAATCTACCATCCTACAAAGTTAGGCGTTTAGATGGTCAACGAAGACGAAGCCGATAGCCAGGAACAAAGCGACTGTCTGTCTTTCTTTTATTGCCTGAGGTTGTGCCTTTTGAAACTGTTAAACCAACATTTGGCAGCCATATTTGCGAGAGAACTGAAGAATTAGGCACCTCGCTTTACCGTTCTTACTATAAATTTTTCTTAATTACACATTAAAATATTTAACTCTTTGCGTACGTGTTTCATTAAGAACAAAATGTGTAATCGTACTTAAAACAAACTTTCTAAAATCTTAGTAAAAATTATATATACCTCAGAAACGTATTAAACCGTCCTGAATATAACTTTGAATATTACTTTAATATTGCAAACGGTTAAACATGTATAAACAGTACTCAAAGAAGAAACGGCGCCTGAAATGGTTGAAAAGTGGATGTATGTATTTTAAAAGCCAGACTCGCTTTTCTTACTAGCTCGGTGACCCAGGCCTCCACTTTCTGATTTCCTGTAGCGCTAGTAAGGATAGCTTGGGTATTTCTTTCAGAAAGGTCGGAAATACGTAAGCCTGACTTATTCAGCTAAAATGCAATCACAAACATCGAATTAAAAGTTAATTTACGTGAGAACGGTTCATTTCTGACCTATGATTTCTCCCCGATGTTTTACCTACGTGAAGGGACGAATATGACGAGACTAATAAAAGAAATTTGCTGGACCTTCACGAATTTTGTGACGGATATTTTCCCAAATCTCCATCGATCCAAGTAGAAGAACCCTGAAAACCATGACAACTACTTTTGAAACACCCTGTACAAAGATGTGATGACATTGCATTGTCCTCAAAAAGTATTTGCCAAATGTACGACGCTAATATTAACTGCACGTTCAAAACACGAAGCAGTGCAAAAAGAATCGAATATTTAATTAGGCTACACCAAAAGTGATAAATACAACACACTTGCAATATTATTGGGTCAGTAAGAAAGTAATTTCGGTTTTTGATGAGAGCCAGCGTTACGTTTGTTCTCAATGATTTCTGACAATGTTATGATTTTGTTCTTCTAACAATCGAAAGTTGTGAAACTTTTGACTTGGCTTAGAAACAAATTGTGCTTTATTTTGTTTGTAATTGTTTGTTTAGGAGAATTTTAACATAGAGTGAAAAACGAACATTTCTGATATGTTTTACTTTTTTATTTTTTTGCAAAATCTAAGCTTGGTTGGGAAGTGATGTCACAGCCTCCATGTAGCCCTGATCTGACACCATTGGATTACCATTTATTTTTTAGCTTGCAAAACTTTGTGAATGGTAAAACTTTCAATGGCGATGATAGCCTAAAATTGAATTGGGTTCAGTTTTTTGTTGATATGGGCCAGTATTTCTATAAAAACGGAATCACGAATTTGTCAAAACGATGGTAAAAGGTCATCGAGTAAAGGTCATCGAAAAAATTCTTTGTTAAAAAAAATTAAGTTCCATTTCACACTACAAAACCGAAATTACTTTCTTGCCAACCCAATAAATTATTCTAAGGGCCAAACTAGTGTTTTATGCACGTTTTCCTAAATCTGTGATATTTTTCTTCTTTCTCTCTCTGTATATTGTTTCCTTTATTTATATTCTTTGAAAATAGAGGCCCGTGTTGTATGAAAAGTATTTGTCACAGAGTATTGTTATCAAACACACAAAATGTTATTTCCATTTGAGAACATTGTGTTTTAATCTTATTCAGGCACCCATGCTTTGTGCAGAGTTGGTAAATAGATATCTCGTGCGATTTAGAACGTTCATAAAATATTTTAAAAGTATTCAATCAACTGGACATTTATTATTGCACGATTCTTCGATAAAACACGATTAAACATGTTACCACTAAAAACGAGTATGTAATATTGAAGTATGATATACAATTCTCGATTAAGGAATATTTAATAAATGAATTTTCTACGACGGTAATTATAGAAAATTCGAGGACCAATTGTAATGCAGAAAGTTTCATAACGTGTGAATAAGTAGCCAATCTACAGTAATTATTTTCTTGGTAAAACTCCTTGCTTGCAAGCAAATACAATTTGAAAAATTTTTAATTTAAACACGAGTTTGTTGTCATCGGAAAACCTTTATACGTACTAAACGTTGAATGGATAAAATAAATAATAAATTGGTGACAACATCATCGTTGTAAATTATTATCTACCTATAAAATATACCAGCTAAATGCTGACTAAAATGTACAAAGAATTTACCTTCGCACGTAAAATCCGATTTTAACAAAACTTTGTTGAAATATAAAAAATACTGAGACAAATAAAAATTCATCTGGGAAAATTCATTCTGAAAGATCCTCACGGACAACTTTTTTGACAGTCAATCGGACGTAGAAGAGGACACATTTTTCCACAGCAATTTCATTTCCCTGAAGAACCTGTCGAACTGAAGAAAATAAAGTTGTTAACTCCTAAAACTACCATGATATAATGCTATAGTAAAGAAATAAATTTAAAAAAAACTCCATTTCAATCTCACTCTATCTACTTATTATTTACTTATCCGTTTATATTCGCACAATAAACCTCTCCGTTCCACTTGTCCCATAATCTTGCACATAGCTCTCCTTCACATTTCACTGACAAAAGAGATGTATAAAAAGATGAAATTTCTCTAATTGAATAATCAGTCCAGCGAGCATTTCCTATTCAATACTCCTATTCCCACACCTTTCTTTTCGGTGATCAACCGATGGGATCGATATGCCGCGAAACGAACATACGTTCCCAGTCGTGTGCTTCCTTAATGAGAGCATTGAGAGGTATGAGTTATCGTACACGCAGTGGCATACGTGTAAACGATAGAACAGTCAGGGCACCGTCGTGCGAGTTCTTTGTCCTCTACCACGATTCATCCATAAATTACTCGAGCGTGAAGAAGTGCCACTTAACCAAGAACAATACGGCTTCGCAGCGAGGGGTTCGAATGAACAATATACGACCGAAGGGGAAGATAAAGTAATTTGCCGATATATAGGTAACTTGGCGATATATATTTTTTGAAAATTTATTGGAAGACCGAAATTCGCCAATCTCAGATACCGCATGGTTAGGCATAAAGTTAGAAAGCAGGTCGAGGGGAATATTCAAAAATGAAGTATCGGAAAGATTCATATTTCTATGTGGTATTTTATCTATAACATTATATTAACTTTATATTCACGGCAATATTCGTGCCATAAAGTTGAAGATACTATTGTGATAAGTAAAACGTGCCATTGGTGATACCAGATGCATTATGTTCGGAGGCGTTTTGTGTCTTGGACAACACCTTCTGTGAGCATTGTTCATCAATGTTGGAAGGCTATAGCCTGTATCCTCCGGATGGTCCAACTATATCTTATTTCCAGGTGAATCGTTCGAATGGGACCACGATGCTTCGTAACCAGGAGTCGTTACGTATCGTTACGTCGTCATAGATTTGTCGAAAGGAATCTAAAGAGTCGTTAGGATATCTGTACGAAGACAGCGTTTGTACAGGATATGGTGTTACGTGTCTCAGTTTTCCACTATCTACTCCTATTGAGAGAGACATATATCTCACTCTATGTGGATGTCTGACACCAAAACTGGAACAACGATTCTTCATAACGTTTCACCTCGTACTATTCTTTTAGTATTCCGTTCTCTATTTTTTATTTCCGCGGTATATCAGGGCTGTATTATTTCGCAAAAAATGAGGGGAATATTTCAAATGATTTTCGTAATATCGACGTTACTACGTTTTTTGCTCTGTTTTTTCTTTTTTTTTTAAATTATTATGTTTGATGAATATTTTTTCATAAAGTTATGGAATGATAAGCATCATTTTGAAAAGTTATGCTATTTACTTTATTATAAATGATTCCTATCACAACAGCTTGATTTGATATTAAAAATAATTGGAAATAATGTATTGTTGAAGTTAATTTGTTTAAATTTCATTTGTATTTTGTTTAAATTCTCGAATATTTCAGTGCCTCAATTGAATTTGGAATGGCGAGGTTAGAAATAATATATTTGGCGTTTTTTTTCTATTCACTGTTACGTCCTAACCCAAACCTCGTTGTATCAATCACCACTATTATTATTATTGATGCTATTATTATCAACATTACTATTATTACTATTATCATTATCATTATTATTGTTATTATTATTGGTATTGTTATTATTAATATTATTAATACAAATGTACTATTATCATGTAAGATACACACACACATACACATGCATACCGACTTTCCTAAGGGCCCATTCTACTCCTCGCAAACCTCATCCCCACCTACCGAGGCCCCTGATCCCCACTCCTAACAGCTCCTAACTTTCCGCACCCACGACTTCCCTGAAAATTCGCACTCCCATTCTATTCTCTAAACTTTAGAGTCTAAAGCAACCAGACAGACTTCCATTTCATCTTTTCCACGGACCACACACACACACCGTTAAAACTACACACATAGAAATAAAAAATCAATAAATGTAGTATATTTATATAAATATAATATCCAAGAGTTTATTTACTACATAAATTCCTACGAAAGACAAAGTGGTGCTCATTTCGTGACATCACGTTTAATAATATTTATGTAAAGTTTAGAAGAAGTTGGAAAATATAATTTTTGTGTAGTTTGAAAATAACATTCTACAGAATCAATGATACTTTAACACTAGATTTACGGATATTGATACATCTATTTTTCTAAAGTGTGTCAATTTGACTTCTAGAAGAAAACTGAAGTTCTTTGCAAAGAAAATATAGTTCCAAATCAATTTAAATGAAAGGTTTATTATTAGAAAATTAACCGACAAATATATTTTATATATAGTAATTAAATTTTTAATGAGCCAAATTGGCTCCGTAAATCTAGTGCTAAATTCAATAACAACGAGTTTGCATTTCATGCGATTACATTATATTGTTCAAGTTTCTTACTTTCGATAACAATATCAACACGGTTGAAATAGCAACGGTAATACAATTATTTGCAAAAATAAAATCTAGCGCAAAAAGCAAGCAACATTGTGCGATCACGAACGTCGTCGACAACAGCGGACTATCTTGAACACAAAGTGAACTGTCGCCAAAAGAATACATTAAGATCAGAATGGAAAAGCATCGTAGCATCAAAAGAATTTCACGCGAGCTTTTGATGCGTTTCTTGCGAAGTACAAACTTTGAAGCGTTGAATGCCACCGCCATTTCATCTTTTACCACGGAAGCGTCATACTCCGTAACTGGCTGATGCAACGTAGACATCGTCACTAGTTCGCTCGGAGGAATGTCATTAAATTCCAAATACCATCGATACCCTTCGAAGATATTTCAGTGATCGAGCCAGTTCTTCGGTCTTCTTCCGGTGCGCATCCTTACTTCCGGAAATTCGAAACTGAAACTAGAGCGACCCCGTTCTTTCACCACATTCTTGTCTTCCTTTTATTATTTTCTTTTCTTTCTTATCTATTCTTCTCCCGACGCTTTCGCTACTCTCGTAAATGATCATTAAAACGGTTTTCGGATTTTTCTATACATGACTTGCCATCCACACCAAATATCGAGTTTATCCGTCTATTCTGCTTCTGGTATTGTACTACTTGGCAACATTGTTATTCCCCAGGGTAAGAAGAAAGGACGACTATGTTTTGAGGTATTGCCGAGATACTCCAGGGATACCTGAACTGGAGCGAATGATACACGAGTTTACCACGTACCAGCTGGATGTTACGAGATATTAGTATAAAATGCAACGTTTGTTAGTGATTTATTAATCCTTTAGCACTATATGCGGTTATATGGCCAACTAAGAACGATATACAAG
The DNA here is from genome assembly GCA_910591515.1 of Cerceris rybyensis. Classification (NCBI taxonomy): domain Eukaryota; kingdom Metazoa; phylum Arthropoda; class Insecta; order Hymenoptera; family Crabronidae; genus Cerceris; species Cerceris rybyensis. Next base: position 24,893,329 of record OU342790.1, read on the forward strand.
TGGCAATCGACAATTTAATTCCTATTGCAAAACAGATTGCATGTGTATGTCTACGTTTTGTCAACGTTCTGTGCTTGAAACTCTATCGTTTAAGTTCACCCTTCGAGAATACACACCGCTAAAGGAGCGACATGAAACTTTTGTTTAAACGGTTAATTTCTACTGGTACAGGACTAAAAATGATTATTCGGGAAATGATTATAGGATTACTGCAAATTTTATCATTTATACGTTATTTATTTCCAATGTTAATTTTTTTTATGAAAACATAAAGAGTTTTATATTGGAAAACAGTAAGCTTGGAATAAAATAATTAAAATGGAAATGTTAAATACTTTTTTCCGTCAAAAAGACTTTAGTCATGGCGTATGAATTGATTAATGTTATCAAACCAGGAATTTTATGACACCTTGATTTCGACTATAGTATCTGACGGAGATGTTGTGTTTTCATTTGAATATCTATCATGTTAATATTTATATATCTATTATTGTCATCATTAAATGAAGAAAATTAAACGATGGAATGTAATATTAATTTTGTAACGTTTAGAATACCATTGACGAAGAAAGAGCAACAAGAAAATTAAAAATGTTAAATTTTCTCAAACATTGCACTTATGATGCCACTAACGAAAAAAGTTTCTTCTTCTTGAAAAGCTGTTAAGAGTGCATCCCTCCGAGAATTCGTGATTTTTCTGATTCTCAAGAACATTTGCTGAATTATATGATTTACAGAAGAAGGCCAAATTAAAAATGATGTTGACACTAAATCTATTTTTTGCAGGTGAAAAATTCTCAAAATTTTGTCAACAGACGAAAAGAAATTTAGATCGTAAGAAGTTTTAATATGAATCAATATATTCCTATAAAAATTGTGTTCGACTTTTTATGGTAGAATAATCCAATTTTTCTGATATTCTTTAACCGACTTTTTGTCTTTGGAAAAGTAAAGTAGTATTAAACTCGTTCATACAAACGAAACTGCGGTTTCGAGAGATCCAAGGGGTCGTAAAAATCTGACGTAAAAATTAGGATTGCCCAAGGGTATACTGTAAATCGGGTGGGTAAGTTCGTGTGGGTTTGAAGAAGAACCCTTCGCTTTTACGGAACATGATTCGAAGAAGTGGTTGTTAATCCTGTAGAGACCACTATATAGATAATAAACCGAAACGTAAGAAATTAAAGAATTCACCTTAACGCACGATCGATAATTAATAATTATGATTTAAAATGAATTGTATGTACTTTCACTCCATTCTGGAGTTAGTAGAACCTCTTTATTATCCCGTTCTGTCGTATTTTCTCTAAAGGTAAATAAGCACTATTTTATCATTGCAATACAGATTTAGTAGAATTTTAATTTGAAGTTACAAAACATCTTCTCATATTATCTATTAACTGATTTCGTGTAATACTAGTTTTCCTATTTTATTTTTATTCGATGACAGTTATCAAATTAACCAGTTAACTGTGGCGAAAATTCTTTTGAATTGTGGGTCACGAAAATTGAGAGATGAGCATAAATCTATTTCAAATTTTTTATACCCCTTAGTTATTTGTTTTATTTCAGCATGGCCTCAAAATATTCCAAACATCTTGAAATTTACGAATATATTTTATCTTTCGTCGAAATTACAATTTAAATAACCAGTGGTAGATTTTACGCATGACGAGTATACTCGTCAAACACAGCTAACTGGTTAACCCTAGATCACTAATCTTATTTTTCGACGCTTAACACTAACCTTCGTATCTTCGACTACGGTGTTTACAAAAGGGGTTAAAGGGTATTATTTAAATAAAATTTAAACATGTTTTTTTCTATTATTAAAGATAGGTATTTATTTGTTACGGTAACGTTAACTAATATGGCATAATTATTAAATCCGTGTCGTCGAATCGACGAAGGTTAGTGATCTAGGGTTAAAGACACTGAAAGACATTTCATTGAAATGTAGAAAGTTCTTATCAGGTTTTAAATGAATTATATAGGAGATTAACTACGAGAAAAAGTTTTATGCAGTTTAATCTGAAGGATTGAATTGCAATGTAAATTTGCAACGCAAATACCTTTCATTTTGAGTTGGAAACAAAACATTAAAAAAATGTATGCTTCCTATTGTACCGAAGAAATATAGAAAGTACACATATCATTTTCATCTTACCACTCTACGTTTCACTTTCATACCGCATTTTCTTTTACTCTGTTACGAGCACTTTTCTAAAGAACATGGCAGTAAATCATAAAACAGCGAGACTGATGAAACGCATTCCGAAATGCGACCCGAGGGGAAAGCGAGACGACATATCGTGAGATCAATATTTCCAATATATCGTGTCGGCAACGAATTGCGGGATGATTCTATATACAAAATTTCATTCATTTCCGAATGCACATTCTTGAGGACTGTTTGTACCTTCTAGCACAGAAAAATCAAATTTTTGTTGTTACCGTTGACAGTACACATGTTTATAAGTTTCTGGGGATGTTGGAAAAGTTACATCTTTGATTTACTGATGTTGCTGATCGTTCTTCTCGACTGATTTATATTTAGTAAACTGCGATTTTTCGTAGTATAGCATAGTAAGTATGAAATTTAAGAAATATAATTCTTGAAATATAACTTTTTTGATATGTAAACTTAAATTGACGCAAGAATTGATTTTAATAATTTAACGAATTTTAAACTGCTATGTGCTGAACACTATTATGGTTAAATGAATCAATAAAATAATATACGATAAAATAATTATAATGTAATTAAATTGCTATCGGCCTTTCTAATTGCATTGTCTTCATATGAATTTTACTACGATATACATATAGAAATTGATATTCTATTAGTATATGTGACGATGATCATGATTACGGAAAATGAAAAATTAAAATGGAAAATTGAATTCATCACATACTTTATGTTTCATCAATGAACATTTTAATATCATTAAATAATATTTTGGAAGGTAAAAAAATATCGATGGGTTAAAAAGTTTAATAGTCGTTTCATTATGCAAAATTGAACATGTAATTTAGAATAAAACCCTAGATATTTCGAAAGAAAAAGTAAATGGCCTAGACAAGCTTCATATACTATCTGAGTACATATGTTATTACGGTACTTTTCATATACTGCTTCTAATGAGTTTAATTTTTTTATACAAAAAGAATAATTCTGTAACGGCGAATTGTCGAGATTCGCACTTCCGCCAAACAAGAGAGAACTTATGCTTTTGGACTTTTATATACAGCCCGAGGCGAAATAAGGCATTGGGCTGTTGCATTGCTTACCTTGCCTAATGTAGTTTTTTCACATTGGACACATTGCCACAATCTTTCTATGACAATTCTCACATTGCCATGGACAGTTAAATGCATAGCAATGTAAGAAATGTCACAGAATTTTGTAACAAAATAAGCAATTTTATTGAAATGCTCAAAATGCTGCTTTCTAGTATATAAAGTCACTCAATTTACAAAAATAGTAAAATGGATTTTTTATATATTTCAGAATGGCTAACTGACACACAACCAACACTAAGTAAATCAGATCTCATTAATTATATTAATTCAGTGATCGTCAATAAGAGGAATTACCTTAACAAAAAAAAATCCAAGAAGGCGTTATAATATACGTGTAGTTATAAGTTTTATAATAATAAGGTTTTTTAATACTTATTTATATCTTTTTCAATACTTAAAATATCTTTAGTTACATAATTTTGATGTTTATATTGTTAACTTTTATTTATATTTTTATAATATATTTATAATGTCATTGACTATGACGTTCATTATTTATCAAAAAATTCAATATATTGTAATCAGTAGTGTTTGGAGCAATGTACTATTTTATATCTGCAATTATATTAATTGTTCAATAAAATAAAATGGAATAATTAAATGTTGCAAAATACTAATAAATTGTAATATATGAATATATGTCCATATTACAATTTATTAGTATATTTTGTAGCATTTAATTATTCTATTTTATTTTATTAAACAATTAATACCCGAGGCGAAATAAGGCATTGGGCTGTTGCATTGCTTACCTTGCCTAATGTAGTTTTTTCACATTGGACACATTGCCACAATCTTTCTATGACAATTCTCACATTGCCATGGACAGTTAAATGCATAGCAATGTAAGAAATGTCACAGAATTTTGTAACAAAATAAGCAATTTTATTGAAATGCTCAAAATAATGAATAAACTTTAAAATTAATTTTTTTACTTTATTGTTTAATTTATACATAAGTTTATAAATACATAAGTTGATATATATGTAAAAAATTAAATTCTACCAGTTAATTACTAAAATTTAGATGAAAACTAGATTATTATTCCAATTCTTTGTTATTTATCGGACAAACAAAGAATAATTGTCCATTAATATTCATAGTAACGCACAGTGTAATGAGGTTTTCTATTGGAGTTGCCACAAAATATGAGGATTTATGACATTTTTGATAAAAGCCCGAACTGTCACATTTATAACGATCTCCTTCAGCAGTATAGAAACCATCTATTATTACTTCTTTTATTATTGCATAATAGGTAAAATCGCAATAGCAATTTGATTGCCTACACTGGCAATAAAGAATTTTTAAAAAACGATCAATTATACCTAGTTTAAATGTTTCGTGGTGTTTAAATTTAACAGCAGAACTATCAGTTTTTATAGTTCTCTTATATTGTGTAGAAATAAATAATTTCTCATCTTTGAGGAGTCGATTAATTATATTATCGATCTCATTAATTATATTAATTCAGTGATCGTCAATAAGAGGAATTACCTTAACAAAAAAAAATCCAAGAAGGCGTTATAATATACGTGTAGTTATAAGTTTTATAATAATAAGGTTTTTTAATACTTATTTATATCTTTTTCAATACTTAAAATATCTTTAGTTACATAATTTTGATGTTTATATTGTTAACTTTTATTTATATTTTTATAATATATTTATAATGTCATTGACTATGACGTTCATTATTTATCAAAAAATTCAATATATTGTAATCAGTAGTGTTTGGAGCAATGTACTATTTTATATCTGCAATTATATTAATTGTTCAATAAAATAAAATGGAATAATTAAATGTTGCAAAATACTAATAAATTGTAATATATGAATATATGTCCATATTACAATTTATTAGTATATTTTGTAGCATTTAATTATTCTATTTTATTTTATTAAACAATTAATATAATGCAGATATAAAATAGTACATTGCTCCAACCATGACTACCTTGCCTAGGCAAGGTAAGAAATATGGAAGCAATTTAATATTGTGGATCGTGGAGACTACATTGCTTTGACATTGCTGATATTGAAAAGTGAAATATCCAATGTCAGCAATGTGAATGCAAGGTAAATTTTAACCCACGAAAAATATCCCTAATTTATATCATTTTAACATTGCTTACATTGCTCTTTAGCAAGGTAAGCAATGTAACAGCCCAATACCTTATTTCGCCTCGGGTATAATGCAGATATAAAATAGTACATTGCTCCAACCATGACTACCTTGCCTAGGCAAGGTAAGAAATATGGAAGCAATTTAATATTGTGGATCGTGGAGACTACATTGCTTTGACATTGCTGATATTGAAAAGTGAAATATCCAATGTCAGCAATGTGAATGCAAGGTAAATTTTAACCCACGAAAAATATCCCTAATTTATATCATTTTAACATTGCTTACATTGCTCTTTAGCAAGGTAAGCAATGTAACAGCCCAATACCTTATTTCGCCTCGGGAGTAAAACCTGTTTTTGTGCGGTCCTATTTTAGGCGATTTTATTTTTCTCGATTTGTTTTGCGCGATTTATTTTGTGCGGTATATGAATTCCATTGGTGTTGGTATTATACACTGTTGCAAAGTTTTCTATCAGTGTGCACATGTACACTACAAAACGCTGTTCGGCTCCAGACGCTATGTTCATTTGTTATCAGCAGAATACGCATCACAAGAAGATGCGCGTTTTGGACTACGACGAGCAGCAGTAAATTATGTATATTTTGAAAATTTCTCCATGTGTAAAATGAAAAATTAATTTTTTTTTAAACGTTTCCATGTATAATTTATTTATTCCTTTTGTTTGAATGCACTTTCTCAGTGTTTCATAAATCTTTAACATACTTTTCAAGCGCGACTTTTTTTATGCAGTCCCTATCCACAGCATAAACAAAATTTTTTCTAATATATTGTAAAAAATTATATGTTATAAGTGTTTATGAAATTTCTGAATATTTCTTTTTTTGTGCGGTTTCTTTTATGCGGTCCCTATCTACAGCACAAAAACAGGTTTTACTGTGTTAAAATAACTCGGCTTGTTCCAAGAGCGATTTAGTGTGATTTACGGAAACGAATGATTTGATAATGAGGACTTGTGAGAGTTTAGAAGACGACTCTCACAATTAGTTGAACTTGAGTAATGATGAACTTGAACTAATTGTAAGAGTTAATAATGAGCACTGTGAATTAAATGAACTTTGAGTAATGAACGAGAGTTAAGAGACGTAGGATTTTTAAAGGTTTTTGGAGGCGGAGCGGGAGTGGTGATAATGATGGATTCAAGCCGAAGGTCAAAGTAGGAAGTAGGGTTTCGGACTTGGACAATGAATCGGGGATGAGTAAGGAATGGTGACTGTGTTAGGAAGTTGAAAGGTCGTGCTGGAAAAATAGGAGATCTGGACTTGAGGTGATGAGTCAGTGATGATTATAAAATGACGGATGTTAAGTGAGCCGCGTACAAAATATTTGTACTTGCAAAATATTCCTTAAACTTATCTTATGTACTAACTGATCGGTGGGTCGGTACATTACAGTTCTCGTCAAATAAAGTTCAACAAGTGAGACAGGTATTTTGTTTCTTATTCCAAATCGATCAAAATCAGAAACACGTCGTACCCATATTATCGTAATATTTTCTTCAAAAACATGACACCTTTTTTGCCTCCATAATATCAACATCCATCCATTGCAACGTCAAATGGCATAATCACGTTGTACATAAAGTACCTGATATATTATTATCAAAATACTCGTAACACTCTCCCAATTAAATAAAATTATCTTATCAAATAATTTACCACGACCTCTTTACAACGTAATTTACAAACTGTATCCTCCTCGTTCTCCCACCACCTAACTCTTTGCACCTCTCAACGGAAACCTCCTCCTCCTCGAGCACTCGGAAGAATTGCCGTCTCGAGAATCATCCCCTATCGGTAATTACGTCGGCAACACCATCCGTTAATAGAGTACCCGTCTAATATCATTTACCCTCTCCCCAGAACGTCACGATCTCTCTCGGCAGTGTCGTCTGTCGCAGGACGCTACGTGGCGCGACGTCGTGCTCGGAATGAGGAATCAACGCGTGCCCTCGTGGCGCGAGGAAAATAGCAAAGGCTTTAAACGTACCCCATCCTAAGGGTGGCGTAACTTTGCGCCTCTGGTTTAACGTTCTTATCGATTTCCCGGAACGGACGCATTAACGGGGAACCGCGGACGCCTAGTCTCAAAGGAGCAATGTGGCTACCGCACTCTACTAATGCAAACCCCGTCGGTTGTCCCTCTTCCTCTTCGCACTCTGCTTGTCTGTCTGCTGGCCTGCGAGCCTGCCAGCCTGCCAGGATAACTATCCTACTCTCAGGCTTCCCTTTCGCGAAGCTTCTACGCGGCTTTGGTCTCTTGCACTTCATCGAGGGCTCGCGACTCCTAAATTTCCTACCCTTTAGTAATAATATATTTGTCCCTCGGGTGTCGCTGAAGAGTCCGTTGCTTCGCCTTACCGAGACCCCATGTGCGACCATTATCTTATATATAACCGAACCCGGGCAAGTTTCCTTCGGAGCCATTTTCTGGCTAACCGACCCGTGGCGTATCTTCGGACGTTATGCCTCTACCGTGAAGATTTTACGTTCGGAAACGAGCTCGTTCTGCTCGTGCCTTTATATCTAACCAGCGAAAGCATTGATCTCCTTTGAAGGATTTATCGAATATCGCACCAAGAGATAAACCAAAAGTGGAAGAAAAATCGAGGGAACGTATTGTGAATATGTCCAAGCAAGTCTAGAGAGGAAGCTGAATTGACTGACGAACGTTGGGGGATGAAGATGTTCGAGAAGTATGTGCACGATACGTATTTCTGGTAGATTCCTTTGCTTGTGCTGTTTTCTGTGGGAGTTCTTTCCAAATTGCATTTTGCAATATCCAACACTAAATTATTATATATTCGAGTCATTTAAACGAACCTTTCATTCAAATATTTATTCATTAATACCTTGCATATCATGTTGCTTCGTATATTAAGGAAGTTTATCTGGTAAGGTAGATGTCAAAAACAATCGTCATTGTAGGTATATTTTTGAATGTAAAAGTCGAGTATTTTGTAAAAAAATTTTGGGTCAACGTGTACTAGCGTTAACCTATCCCAAGTAGTCTTACACAATCTGGCAACATTGCATTATTTTCTAGATACTAAGAGAGAAGAACGACGTCTTTCTTCTTTGTCTGGAATTAGTGCGACAATATGTAGAAATCTAACCTCTTAGTTTTGATAATTTGAAAAATTATAAATTCAGATTAATAAAATGTCAGAAATAATGAGATATAAGGGAAAATTCATAAAAAAACAAGTAGTGGAGAAAAGGTTAAAAGCATTAGCAGCAATGTCTGCAGCAAAAAAGCCGTCTTACATACGAGCCATAGCCAACGGTAGACATGTTGAAATCCCTGAACTGGCTGAAAATTTAACGTGTACTTCTTGTAAGAAAGATATTCATTTTAAAAATCTCATCAGTTATAAATTTTGCTGCAAATGAAATTTGAATAAATAAAAACTTGTAGTAACCTCATTTTGTTCATTATAATATATATTTTCCGATTCATGAAGCTAATTGCATTCATATTATAAGGACATAATTCAAATAATAAATAATTAAAATCGATAATATTGAAACATAATTGGGTTTTTAAAAATTAATTATTATAAAATGTCTAGCACAATATGATAACTTCTTTACCGCTTCATGACTATATAGCGTTGCCAGCTTTTTTTCGATATTTTCTCCGCTGTCATATCAGATCCAATTTTCCAATATTTATTTAATAATAGCGATTAAACTGTGCGGTCAAAATATTTAAAATTTGGCCAGCTGTATTATAACATATCACTACATCATATACCTGTTTTTCATATAGATAGTAAGAACTGTTCTATTTTTATTTTCGAAAATATATTTTTTTGGTGATTTGACATAGACCTTATAATGTATAAGAGACTCTAAAACATCAAATTCAAAGCTTAATATCTTTGGTTCTAGACAATCGAAAAAAAAATTTCCGGATACCGATGTAAGCAGAGATTTTCAAATTTTAAGTATGCAAAGTTTAAATCATTTCGTAAGAAAACCTCTCATTCGAGAAAACTACCTTAAGGTATGATGATACAGGAACAAAATTTCATAATATTTCCACAAAGAAGTAACATGCAATAACTGCATGTTTCCAATAGAATCGTGGGATTCGAACATTTAAACAGTCATGAGTATAACAAAATCCTGCATTACAGTACGCAATTTATTACAACGCAAATATACTTCGAGTCACACATTACGAATGAAAAGTTGCAAACCATTCTTTGCATGTATGAAAATTGTATCAAATGCATAATCATTAATAATCATAATACAACGTACATTAACCAAACATAATACGATAATGATGAAAGATCTAATGATATATATTAAAAAGGATATTATGATTTACATTATCATTAACACTTTTTAGTTATTTCATTTATTTTCAATAACTGTAATTAGTAAATAAATAATAAAATATTACTTCAATATCTACAATAATAATATTGTTTATTTGAGCCTCGCTCTCTCTCTCTCTCTCTCGCTCCCAATATTGTTGCATAGATTTTGGAAGCAACTTCGAAAAAATAAGAAATAGGACGAAAGCAAATAGTTGCTAATAGTATTTAAATAGTTTAGAGTTCAAATCACATCTAAGGAAATTTTCTCTTTATGACACGTACACGGCTGTCTTATTGTTGTTAAAGAAAAATACATGCAAAACAGTAAGGGCCCGCTGAAAGAATTAGAGCAATTACAACCAAAAGAGTATAAACATTAATCCTTCTGTTACTAGATTAACAGACAGTCAGTATAAGTATTAATAATTTAATTAAAGTCCTAATAACTTCTAGCATCTTCAATTTTTCTATCGTTTCATATAAGTTATTTAATAATTTAAAACTCAATCTTATCGCTGCTTCTTATCATAATAATAAACAGAGCAGAGCTGACAGAATTCTTTGGAAAAATCAAAGTAGCTGCTTCATTTTAACATTGATTTCATGTACACAGCTTCAACCAAGAGGTTTGGTCAATCACCAAGAGGGAGACTATCGTCGTCTGAAGCAGGAAGTGGGGTGGAAAAGGGAAAGTTTTAGGACGTACCGTAAGTACTGGGCTAACTCGTATTGGGGCACATTGTTCGATGCTCTTCCAGCAATTAAAGTCAAGTTTCGATTCGACCCTTGCGCACGTCAGCATCCGAGATTCGAGCAGAATACAATGTTTACGTCTAATTGTAAGGGTATGAAAGTGTACAAATTGGTGCTAATGGTTTTTCAATGGAAGTTCGATAAAAATTTAATCCTTGGATTAGATTCGTTTTACACGCGTCAAATTTTATTTTCTCGTGTAGGAGAATATAATGAGTAAGAATATATTTGTTGTAATATGTAATAACAATATATGCCAACAATATATAACAATATATGTAATATTTAGCATAATTTTCTCATTCCTACTAACGTAATCAACAGATGTATGTATTGACTAATAGTATATCAGACATGTAAACAGTCCAATTAATATTGTTTTATTTTTAAAATACGTAATGGCTAAAACGGATTAATTATGTATATAGTCATGATCGCGTTTTAGTGTGAACTTAATTGTTGTATCTACGTCTATATTATAAATAACGTCTCTAAATAACGATCAAAATGTAATTAATTCCATTAATATAAATTTATTGTATAATATCTATGTGAATGCTGATCTGGAAGAATAATTATTCACGTCTCTGTATTCCATTTTTCAAGTTGATTCCCTTAATTCTACTTTTATACAACTAAATGAAATTTGTTCTAAAACTTGAACATTAATATTGGCAAAGACTTCTTTCCGGTGTATGCAGTGTAACTTAATGTATACGATTTCGAAAACGTGTCTTCATTGGCTATTCTACATTGCAAAGGCCCCGAGAATGACAAAGGTCAAATGTCTCGCAGAATTCTTTCCCAGTGACACGGCAGATCACGCGCGTGTTGTGCACACGAGGAAAATAAGAAACTCTTGAAGAACGTAGCGGTCAACGAAAAGTCAATTCTCTCGCCTTCTCGAAGAGACCCCGAAGTCGCAAGAGGTGTAAAAGTCGCATAGTATTTTGCACATGACCTTCCCTCTTGTTAACTACTTTCTCTTGTATTCCCCTTAGCACGTGAACTTTGTAAAAAATGCTCGCTTTAAGTTTCGCTGTAGAAAAACTATTGTTTTGCGATGTTACTATTATATTTTAAATACCTGTCGTATGTATCCAAAAATCGCCCTGGAAAGGTACTTACAGTAACATCTCACTTATCCGAATTACAAGAATGGCATACACATGTAAATCGTTTATTTTGAAAGTGACATAAACCATTTTTTTTCATTTTCAATCTGACATATTTAGGATTTGTATTTTAACATGTTCAAAAATATCGATGCCAATTCCCAAGAAGATTTACTTGGACTTGTTATCTTGAATATTTATATTTTTTTCACAACAGAAGGACCCCAATTGTTCTACTCCGATTTTAATGAGCTTTTGCAATATGATAGCATGCAGGCCTCTTACGATTTTTGCAAAATATTAGTCGTAGTTATTCGGTAGTTTTAAAGGTACAGGCGGTTGCAGAATTTCACAGATTCTACTTTCGCAAATTTTAAAAAATTCGATTTTTTAAAGATTTTTGCCGATATTTCAAAAATTGTGTGCTTTTATGCAGTCGCTCTGACGGAGCACTGTAGCTCGCGCTCACACACTCATTGCCTATTGTGAAGACGATTGTCTTTTTTAACACTTTGACTGCCATGGAGGTCACCGATGACCGGCGCTATTGAATTCATTAAATTTCCGTGTAACTTTGAAATTGTAATATTTACGAATTTTCGGATATAGGTATTAAATATTTAAATATCGATGTTAAAAAGATAAAGGTCTACCGAATATCTATCTATCTGTATCTTTAAAGTTTCTACTTTGCAAAAATACGAATTTAATAGTAGAAGTTCCACTTCGGTAGATATGGTGAATCTAGCGAAATACCGGTGGCGTTCAAAGTGTTAACAAAAATGAATGAAAAAGACACTATTGAGAAGAGTGAAGTGTTGTAAAAACAAAATATGAGTGTGGCGTGAAGTTTGTTTGATGATTTTGAATAGCGACGATATGTTGGTGATACGTATAATTTGTAATGAAGACTTATTAAACATTATACGTTAATTTTTACAAGATTTCATTGATTAATTAATAACCAACATCCACAACTATTGGGAGTTCTCTGATATTGTAGTATTGCTTTCAGTATTACCTACTAGAGAATCTCAAGTTTACCAAGAAACCGCATGAAAGCGCTTAAACACTCTTCATTATCTTAATTAGGTATACTGCTAAATAAATATTTTAATATACAGCTTTTAATGTTTCTTCTGTATCTCTCTACTTGCGAACATTTAACATTCGCACGCACTTTCAGGAATCAACTATGTGCGAAAGTCAAGAGGCGCCTGTATAAACAATTAAAATTCGGACTTGTTGACATACTGTAGGTGTAAATTATGTTACAATAGTGTGATGGCGAAGTAGCGTTGATGTAACACCCACAAAGCAAATATAATTAAATATAGTCATTGAAGAATCACTCTTTTCATTACAGAAACTGAGTTATGAAGTTTTCAATGTAAACGGCTCATATGTGTCAGGATTGAACAACAATAGTTTTGCTGACACTGAACTTCATTTATTTAAATTCTACTTAAGAAAATCTGTTTATTCGACTATTATATCATCTCTGTATCTTAATGTTAATTGTTTTGACCCTAAAATATAAGCAAATACTTTTACTAATGTTACAAATAATTAAGTGGTAAAAGAATGTATAGTTTGATGACCGCAGTTCTATACATTTCAAATATTTTTGACACTGTGATCTTTATTGTGATACACTTTTAGGTTTTTCAAAATTATGGGAAAGTTTAAATATGCAGAAATACACAGAATTCATGAAATAACATTCATTCTAAAGAAATCCGAATATCCAAAAATGGCACTCATTATAATATTATATTTATGTTATGCAATTTTATTATATTAATGAATATTATGTTACATTTGAGTTGAGCAAATCTTAAATTAAGGACCACTTCCTTAGTTTTCGTCGCAACAATTTTTTTAGATCTGGCGAATAGTGATGTCAGTGACTGCGAAGTTCTGAATATCTTCATCGGTGAGATAATCCTTAAGAGCAGATTTGCAGTAACACATTTACGCCTATCAGTCCTGGTTTTTTAAATTAACTAAAAATAATTTCTTTTTATTTAAAATATTAATCAAAGACGTAAAAAGAAGTCCTCTGTCAAATTTTAGTTACTTTCGATCATATATTTAGAAACCAGAAAGTTGCATTTAGTATCAACGTTGAGTCTCGAAGATTAAAAGATAGAAATATTAACATTAATTTAATTTTTAATTATTGTACATTTAAAAGCATTTCACATGGAAATTTTTAAAACAGTTTTTAAATTTTGATAAACATAGAGGCACTTAATACTTTCCGCAATGAACTCTTGAACGCCCAACGTAAGCTTCAAGTTAATTTGTTTCACAAATAACAACAACTGTTCACAAAAACTTACAACATAAGAGATTAAAAAATGTCACTGTCTTTTGTTCAGAGGATAGTTCACGCTAGCAACGTCTAATAATATTTAATACTTTACCTTCTATTTTGAACCAGAACATAGTAAATGTGTTGATGGCAAATTCCATCCTAAAGGCTGAAAAGGCTAAATAAATAAACATGCATATATTCACTTAGTTGGTGTTAATTTTTTAGAGAACTAGGTGGTAAAACGTAATTGTCATTGTATAGAAGACAGTACAACATTGTTCCACGGATTTGTGTTTGCATTTTTTTCATCCACTGAATTTTCCTTACCAAAAGTCTGACTTTTCTAAACACAGTACAACGTTGGTAGCCAGCACTTTGTTTGCTACACTCATGTTTTTATCTTACCATAAATTAAATTAAAATACTCCCAGTCTGGCTACTCCTTTTTGGCAAGGCGTCCCACGTAAATTTCCGCTTGTTATCGCAAAATTAAATAACTTTCAGCCCAGATGTCCTGGTGCAACTCGCCTACTGCCAACGAGCTTAAGAATTAGTATGTAACGCGAGTATATTGTCGGACTTTTATCACAACACCTCGTTTTGTACAACTATTATTTATCATTACAGGGTAACAGTTTTTAAGGGGTCCCGAAATTGACGCTTTTCTATTATATATATACTGTTTGCGTACTAAGATCGTTATAAATAAAAAGATATTGTAATCATATTTTCTGGCACATACTTATTATAATTAATCGAATATTTTAGAATTGGATGCAAAACGATTAAAATAAAATATGAAACCATTTAAAAAAAGACATTCAGTTCAAATTTATATGTAAATGTTTGCAAAATCAATATAATAATTTATACCGAATAAATGAATTCTTACAGCATAATTAACATATGCGTAATATGGTTAGCGAACTTTATACTTCTCCTAATGAAATTCATTCCATAAATTATTAAACTGCAATGAAAATATGTAGTAAATAATTCACGATAATAAACAGAAATGAACAATCTTCACATATAATGAAAAATATATTTGAACCCTTTGCGGTCCTATGTCGAGCAGTACTCGATATAGTTTTTCACTTGATCATATTTTCTGACAATTTAATATCTATTTTCCAATTTCATACTGATTTTATAATATCATCTAGAGATCCGTCAGTACTTATAGTTATTGATATCATTAAAATCAATGAATAACCAATGATAAAAAATATTGTGAAATTAATTTTATTTAGTGCAATACAAAATGAACAAAATAATTCGGACCGCAAAGAGTTAAAGTAAATAGGACATGTCATTTTTAAATAATACGAGAAATAATATATTTATCTTTTTCTAATCTCATAATCACACTCGTTTTTATGTTAAGTACGCAGAAATTAGAAAACGCATATAATTTTTATTTATTCGTATGAACAAATAATTATCATGACGTAACTCTCTTAATTTTTTGTTATTAACCTGCTATTACTTTCTCTTTTTGTTGTTATTTGTCAATTTTCGAAGCTTTAATGGATTAATGAAATTCTGCATGTCAGAATAAAATTGTTTTCTACATCTAAAGATTGCACATGATTCTTACCTATTCACAGCATTGACAATCACAATGTAAATTTACATTATTCTATAAATTCTATAATTACAGAAAAAATGATTATTGGTTGCAAATGACTTGATGACCTGCGGTATTAGACACTGATAAATAAGAAAAGACTCGCCCTCGCACCGCCTATTCCAGCTATATCGTTCCTGGAAACCTGGAGCTTGGCCAATAACAAGCAATAACAAAACACTGCGTTCATCGTCCACATGACAACATAAATGTGTGGTTTTTTCGACCAGCAGCGCGTTAGAATCGAAAATTACGTGCGAACAAGGGATATCTGTATCTGTTTGGCGAATCAGACCAAAACACTTGCTACACGCCATCAGGTCGTTTGCTGTCAGTATATGATCCGACTGCCTACTACATAATAATTTATTTCTCTCAAAAGCAAAAGATGTTACGTGGGTAATACCGTTTAAAATGTTAAAAGTATATCGTGTTACCAACTTATCAATAAATATTTAATTGCAATAAATACAATCAAAATATACAGATTCTCATGTACATCTCAACAACTTTTTTTTAAAATTACGATTCTCCATCACTTCTTATTGTTATGTGCAATTATTATCCTTTCATAATACAAGTAACAATAATTAATTGCATGTCACACAGAGTTAAAATTTGTAAATAACTTTAATTATATATGACAATAGCCTGAATTATAATAATATATGATTATTGCTATCAACGATGTAAATGTATCCCTTGGCCTTACCTCAATTGTTTTACTACAGACTTCTTTCACATTTATGTATGAAATCTAGGGGTAGGAAAATGCCTCACTGGTATTCGCGATAATTACACGTTCATCGTCGAGACATGTAAAAGCTACTACAATAAGGACAAATATGCAGAGCAATGCGGTCGATGACAGTGTGGGGAAGCAAACTATGTAGCCCTCGCCGGATACTGGAAATTCTGCGGATTACTTTCTCAAATTATGCGGAATTCGTGAACTTCCGCGATTTCGAAGACCAATCGCGCTCGAGCACCTGCTTGCACTTTCGACATCGTCCGTTCGAAACGAGTTTCGACGGTCCCCTTCTCATCTTCTCTCTATGGGGTCCTAAGTCTACGCTTCGTCTTACGTCGGGCGATCAACGGATAGTATAAGCTGTACGCTAATTAAAATTTAATCTGCCACAAATGATCGTGCCTTTTCGAATACGAGCCTCTGTGTTCGCCAAGTAAAAGTCGCCTTTATCAAGGACCATCATTAAAGATTATTTGGTAGCTTGACGAGATATTGATTTCTTCTTTCGCATTGTGACTTGGTAAATTGTAACACGGGATAAAGTAGATACATCCTTCTATTTGACGGAAACTACTTAGATCCTATTTTTCCTTCACAAGTAGCGCAACAGCAACTCTCGACGATTCCCTGGCCTTTGATTTTCTTTTTTATCTCTCTTTTTGTTCTTTTCGGAACGTACTACATATCATCTTTATTTTACATTTTTTTTTTCTTTTTTTGGAAGAGAAAATATTATACAAATGAAGCAATCTTTTAGAATCATGTGTATCGTTAAATATTATTTCTGGTCGACAGAATATTTCAGCGGATTTATCTTAGCATATTTTGATCATTTTCTGGATACAAATGGGTTTTTAATTCCACGTACAATGTTATTTACGTGTAGCCTGTGTTAAATTGTTACGGCTGAATAATTACGTGAAAGAGGTCGGCACTTTCGAATCAATTTGCACATTTCAGATGATAACAGAATTTTTAGTACAGCGTGACAAAATTTAAATGAGGATGCAACGGTGAACGTTATGTGTTTCACGAAGTTATTTATCTTGTGTTTAAAATTAAAAGACATGTACCTCCTGAAACACAATCTCTGAAATAGCTTAACTTTCTTACAAGGATTTTGATTTACCAATTTTTTGTGTCCTCCCAGGTGATTTATTATTTTACACTACATTATTCTTCATTAAATATCGTTTGCTCAACATGCCATTTCGTATACAGAAAAAATAATTAATTTGACACCAAGAATTCTAGTATATACATCAGGAATCCAAATAAGTTCTGTAACATTAAAAACCGCACAAAAAATGATTTCGAAATTAATGAATGTATTTATTAGTTAATATAACATTAATCATCTAATAATAACATTTACATCGTATTACCTTTTCCAAATGCGAAGATAATTTATAGAATTATGTACTTCTTAAACTCCAATTTTATAATGTCTTGAAGTTTTATTTTTAATGAAAAATACAAATTTTGTTTCTCAAAACTGCACCCACTCTGTCACCATATCTTTTTTCACAAGTATAGTAGACTCTCTTATAAAACGGTTAATACGTACCATGTCGTTGCAATTGGCGTTATAAAAAAGCGTGATTTACGGGAATTTTTCTCGTTTCATATGCAATCGAATCTAAGGTAATATAATTAAAATTATTTCCATGAAAAATAAAATTTTTCATGTTTTACAAAATATGACAGTATTTGAAAATAAATAGCATATATACGAAGTTGATTTTAAAAAAAATGTATTATTAATGAATGTGATAAATCCTTTATTTCTTTGACATTTTATAGAATGGAAAACAACGATGAAACATGAAACTGGTAACATAAAGAAAACAATCTAATTCTCCACTAAAGGTGGTTTGATTCTTAAATCGTGCAATTCCTGTGTTTTATTATTTGGAGAACATAGAAACTCGTGGTACACGAGAGTACTGTATAGATACATAGATATGTAGAAATAGAAGTCCGATGAACAAATGTACTACTATAAAATTATAGATAAATGATGATAATGACATAATTTTCATTTTAAATGCTACCTAATGTAAACCTCTTTTCGAATGGACTCTAACATTTCTCCAAAGTTACGCAATTATAACTTAATTACTATTGTGTCCTGCAAAATCGTTATTGCTCTTAATTACACCAGAAATTATAATTATCATTACATTTTATCTTACCTTGATTTTATTTTTCGATATCAATTGCTGGAGTCGTTTTGTTCGAAATTCTAAAACCACTAGAAGTAGCGTACTTCTCCAAATGGGAAGTGATGTTTGATCTAAAATGCTTTGTTAATTAAGTACATTCGTTAGAATGTGGAACAGCGGTTCGAATGGAACAAGTTTATAGTGACGGTGATGGCAGAAGCTTTTGTGTGCAGTGGTGGAAATGGGTGGAAAGAGAAGTGAACAAGGAACTGTCAGTTGCATTTGTTAAAATATATACATACACTAGAATACGTCTAAATATCTTATTTCGGATTTCTCGTATGCATGCTTCACTTGCCAAATCGATTAACTCCATTTTCTGAATTTTATTACATTTCAACATCAAAGCACTTAATTGGCTCCTAGCTGTATATATTCAAAACAAATTTCTCTAATAATAAATATTGACACCACTAACTAACAAAATTTTGTAGCCATTGAATAATAAATAATTTATTTCAGAAGCCAATCTCATTAACTCCATTCTATAATGTATTTAAATCATAATAAAAATCTAGTTAACGCACTGCACTCTTTTTTCTCTGCTACGGAGATATCTGAAAGTTGTTCTTTTAATTTCATTGTCTCCGTTAGTCGAGAACTGTTATCGCTCACACGAATCAAGTACGAGAAATATAAATTATAAATCAGTTGTATACGAATTGCCACAGAAGCAAGTACTTATAAATTTCAACTTCAGTGTGTGTTGTTTTTTAAGAAAAAAAATTAAACCATTGTAATATTAAAATGGAAGATGTTAATAAGAATTATTCGAATAAGAAAAATAATGAATCGGATGGTTCTTCAATACAACTTATTGACAGAAAGCAGGGCTCTAGAAAACGATTTCGTATTTATTCGGATTCGTCATCTGATCATAGCATTGAAAAAATTCCAACAAATAATTCGATTGGACGAAAAAGAAGCTATAATCACACTGAATGGGACCGAAATGTCTAAATGCATAAAATCATAAAAAGTTTAAGATACAGAAATAGAAGTGGGCATTTAATACCGGAAAAAACGTTTGTAAATCTGCTATGTCGATGTCTTCAGAAGTGCGATGAAAAAATCATTTCGGGTGAAAGGAAAGCTGCCATGGAGGAATTTTATCAGTTAGAGACCCAACTTGAACAAAATATGTGGGATTGTTGGCATATGTGAGAGTGCTGGTGTCAGATATGCTAAAGGTGTAATTGTTCAGCAAAAAAGCATTTGAGTAGTATAATTGTCTCTATTAAATATTTACGTCAGTAACAGAACAGTTGTTATTCATTTTTGCTAAAATTTTTAATAAAACATATATTTATATAATGAAATTTTCCCCTAATAACAAAATTATTCGAAGACTGAATTTGAATTAATAATTTTCTTTCACTTGCCAAAACGATTTACTCCCTTAATCACGAAAATATTGTAGTAATAATAACAATTACTCCAAGAATATTCTATCTTATACTTTCCATATGTTGTTAGATAAAAGATGCATATGCAGTAATACAGTCTACATGGTATTTTTGAATTTTTAATTTCAGAAGAATTTTAAAAAACAATATATACAATTTTATCATTTTTCTCAACTTCTTGTTTTATGGAGCTCACCGATTTGGCAAGTGAGGCATCCGTATTTGTATTTGAAGACAGTTTTATAGCAAATGTGGACCAAGGTGTGTTGTTAACCCCTTTGGACCCAGTGCACATTGTAATGTACTACATAATACTTTTCGTGCTGTATTTTATTACGTATAGGTTCAAACTTAGTTTCAACATCTAATGAATTTTATTTTTTTATACAAATATTTCTCAGGATCTCCTTAATGTTACAAATTTTGCGTAAGGACCATATGTGCATTCAAACGTACATTTACAAATTATAAATAAATATTTTTGTAAAAAGTATATTGTTGCTTTCATTCACATGAATTAAGTTAATTTTAGTATAAAAATAATTTTTTCTTAAACGAACAAAAATTCGGGTCTGAAGGGGTCAAGTTGTTAATCGTTATGGTACCACGCAGAGCAATCGCATTGTTCAGAATTCATACTAAATTGGCCATGTCGTTTGGTAACGATGCTCAATAAACGATGCACTCAGATCCGATTTTGGAATTTGTCGGCGTACGAACGAGGAAGTATGACCATCCTGCTTGACGTTATCTGTAATTGTATCAAGTATACATTGTCTTATCGCGCTGCACCATTCGAAACAATGCCAATTAAAATGCCCCTGATACTAAAACTAATATGTTCTGCTTACTCCACTTTTGTGCTTTTCTGTTTTATTTGTTTAATTCATAACTTAAAAAATAACAAATAAAACATTTTTGTACGAAAATTTTTATCCTGTTAAAAATGTCTTTTATCAGTCGTTTCTTCGTGAATTTTTAATACCGTTATTCTTTTCACAAGTAATACCACAGAAAACTCTGAATAAATTTTTAGATATCATTGCTTAGCATCTATAAAGAAATGTCTACACTAATACCGTTCAGTATGTTACGAAACATCAATGCACGTCACATTAAGCGTCGTCAGTTACTATTATCTCCGATCTAAATTAAGAAAATAAGTCAAAGATTCTTTAATTAATTAAAATTTCACAAATCTAGGGTTGATTTATGATTAACACAGGTTTGATTTCTCGAGAATCATTTTAAAATCATGTTAATAAACGAACCTCGTAGAGATTTGCGTCCAAGGACACCCGGTTATTTTATATTTGTGTAGTACAAGCGCGATAAAATTCAAATTATTACACAATAAGATATATTATATCCATAAATATTACTTTGTTTTATAAAAAGGTACGGAAATACCTATCGTCCGTCGTGAAAATATTTATGAAAAACGCGTCACTCTAAGGTTCGAGCTCGGTAAGCAACGACCATGTCGATTCACTTCAGAGGCGATAGCGGACCCGGTACTTGTAAGCACCTAACTCCTCGAACACCTTCAGACGAGAGAAAAAAAAGAATGCTTGGCAAAGTTCAGCAGGTCCCCAATTTTTTTCGACTCCGCGGTAAAACGGTGCTCGGGGGAGCCGCGGTAATTAGCGGGAAACGCAATTACGGGCATTTAATTAAAGCAAGTCGTCGTTCTCCACCTTCTTCTTCCTCTTCCCCGTCGCAGTCAACGGAGGTCGCACCCTTAGAATCCACTACCGAAATTTCAGCATTTTTTCGGTAAACGATATCTCGAGACACGAAGCTCGGTGCCCTGGTCTTTAATTATGCGTCTGCGGGCCTTTCTTTTCGTATTTTTCCTTCTTCTTGTATTAGTTTTTGTTCCATTTTTGCGACCGGCTAAGGGTACAGCCAAAGACCGTGCTGCGAAAAGAGTAATGCGACACCCACTCTTACAGTCGAAACTCTGAAAAAAATCGCTAGACACTGCTCCGAGAGTATGTACTCTCTCCGACAAACCCACGGTTTTATTGCATTTTATGTTTGTAATGAAGATAAAGTTTTGCTTGGAAGTCATTAGAGGTGCCGAAAAGCGAAGGGATTAATGAAAAACGACACTACACGAAGCACCACGTTGGCTTTTACCGGTGGGTTTTAGCGCGGATGATGCAATTATCGCAATCGTTTAAATTCTTTTGTGGAATATTGACGTTAACGCGGAATAATTAAATCGAGCGCTCTTTGTTTTTTCGCTCGAACAAGTATACACGGTACAAAGTAAACCCGGACGAGGAATTTATTGGGGCTCTTTAGCAGCGTTAACGCTCAAAATCGCGATATATCGTCATTTAGCGGCCGAGATTATGGATACTACCGCGGAAGCGCCCGGGATAATAGAGTATTACGATAATTACAAATGTTATTCATGTTGTTGAGCTCGCGTTGAATTTTCTCTTTGTTCCCTCGCTGAAAGTTTCAAACAAAATGCAATAAACGTCATGCACCCTATACATACACTTTTCATACGAACTTGAACGGATGTATATTTAGTCCCTAGTGAGTGATTAACGATAGAATACAATGTAGGTGAATGATTTTTATTAATATTCAGCTTTTCATGGATACCAGTTTTAATTACAGGACTTTTTGGACTCAGTATTTAATAATGCACGAGCTCTACGTTACTACAGGTTGATAAAAATATTTGATATTAATGTTAATATTAAAATCGTATTTTGATAATAAAGCTTTTTATTGTATAAATCTTGTGACCTTCATATGAGATACTTAAGCCTGCTGTTATTATTTTCACAAGACATCTGCTGAAAATTCATTTTGCAATATTTTGTAAATACTATATATATGACAAGCAATAAGCGAATGATTTTAATTTAACTGTTCCAAATAACAGAAAAGTCTCTGAATTTATACGAAAAGGAAATTCATTTGGATGACGCAGAGGATATTTCAAAAGTAGTTGCCATGGCATTTAGGGGTTGTTCTACACCTTTAGATCGATGGAGATTTATGAAAAAAACTCACCGCAAAATTCGCGAAAGGGTAGGAAATTTTTTACAGGCTCATCGCATCCATCGTGTTACGTAGGTAAAATGTCTGAGAGAAACCATAGATATGGAACGAACCTTTCTCACGTAAACTAATTTTTAATTGTGTCTTTTCGATTTAATTTTTAATGAATGGGTCAGGCTTCCAAGTCTCCAATCTTTCGGAAAGAAGCACACGACATATTCTAACTAGTGCTACACGAAATTAGGAAATCAAAGACTGGACCACCGAACTATTGAGAAAAGAAGAAAGAACCTTGAGAAGGACCTGACATTGGACGATGATATTTTCGTAACCTCCGGAAAATTACATATATAGATTTCGTTGTGAAGGGAATTTATTAGGTTGGTGCGTATGAAATGTCGGATTTTTAAGTGAATATATAAAACTTCATATCATTTTTCAAAAACTGTTTATTTCATCAAAATATGATTCATTTGCTTCAATACACTTTTCCCAATGAGATTTTAATGCATACATACTTGTTTTAAAGAAATTCTGATCTTTAGAATTAATAAACTCTGATATAGAATTTTTCAGACAGTCTTCATTTTCATACTGTTTAGCCCGTAAAAACTGTTCTAAATGTTTAAAAAAATGAAGGTTGATCGATGAAAGATCCGGTGAATAAGCTGGGTGTTGCAAAATTTCATATTTTAATTCATTTAATTTCGAAGTTGTTTTGTACGACGTATGCGGCCGAGCGTTGTCGTGGAGAAGTATTGGACCATGCCGATTAGCAAGTGATGGACGTATAATTTTCAATTTTTCATGCATTTCATCAGTGTATTGTTTCAGTACTTTTCGGCTGTGATTGTCTCCCTAATTCGAAGTAAAGAGTAGCTAATTACTCCACTCTCATTCCGCCAAACTGTTGTTAAAATTTTCCCTGGACGATGTGATGGTCTTGGAATATGAGCACAAGCCTCATTCCTATCGAACCGCCAAGAAAACCTTTTCCTATTGTCGTAAAGAACCCACTTTTCATTACAAGTAATAATGCAATCGAAAAATGGCAGCTTTTGCAGTATTATTAACAAGTTTATACTCACGTAAAAAATTACACGAATATCGATCGAATTTATATCGGTATAAAATTCAAAACAACTAACAAAATGGAACACTTTTGAGAAAATCTTCTTTGCTGAAATGTGTCTCTAGCATTGGACACTACGACTATAAACGTGGTTATACCAAAAGCAAAAGCATAATGAAACCACAGAGACAAACGTTCACATGTAAAGAAAATCCGACATTTCATATGCACCAACCTAACACTTACCTCTTAGGTCAGTTTGATAAAAATCGACGTTCGGACGGTTAGCTTTCTTACTAGGCGTTTTTCCTACTTACGGGTTAGAATATTTAACTCTTTGCGATCGTGTTTCATGAAGAACAAAATGTGTAATCGCACTTAAAGCAAACCTACTAAAATCTTAGTAAAAATTATATATGTAGGGCCACGCGCAAGCGAAAAACCGAGCGGATCGCGGTAACGGGGTGATCGCTGATTTTCTAAAAAGACGAGAGTGAAAACCAGACAATGGTAAAAAAACCGTATGTAAAGAGTGAAGTAGGTGACAAGGAGAATTGTGAAAAAAATTGTATGAGAATTGTAAAAATCAACCGTTTCATTACTTTATTGTTATTTTTATAATAAAATTTTAGTAAATCGTACCAAAGTTCTACATATATATCTCAGAAACGTGTTGATTCTTTGTTTTGATTGCATGTTGAAAGTGCTACAAACGTACTAATAGGTGAAAATAGTTGAACCCTTTCACAGAGCACTAGTTCCTTGTCGGCGGTCGCGGTGGAACTGATAATGAGGAGAGCTTCGAAATGACTTATTGTTAAACAATTTCACAATTTAACTGCTCTAAGGCACTATGGCGAGGCATCATCCCTACTTCTTACGTATCTTCAAGATAACAAATTATTCATAAATTTTATCGAGCACATACCTTTTAAAAAATAATAAGGAAACAAAAATAAACGAGAATTTTTATCTCTACTATCAGATACAACATTTGGGGATCCCTATTAAAAGGCATAAGAATAGTATTTGGTAATTGTTAGTGATAAAGAGTATTCCAACCCTTAGTATTTCTAAGACGCGCTGCACTGTTAATTTGCTTATAAATATGTCTGACTAAAAAAATATTAGAGTTCAAGGGTATGTTACGTAATTTTACCAACCAGTTGGTACCGTTGACGGTACCGGTTGCAACCGTCAAAGTTTTTCAAAAGCCAGCGTACAGTTAACTGCCAACGTATGATGAAAATACTTCCAGCGCGTAATGTTAGCATGGTAATATTATTAATGCTTCTTAGTGTACATTACGTGGTGGGATATTAATTTCAAAGAAGTTCCTCATACTTTTTCCAACAGCCTGGTAGAACCATTAAGGTCGCGGGGTGATAACGCATCGTCACATTCGTGACAAGTGGAGAGATGGGCACTGGTACGGGTTCAAGCTCATAACAGTAAGGGGAGAAGAGGAATGGTTGAGGGAAAACGGAGTATGTAACACTCCAATTAAGCTGAGGCATCAGTCTACAATGTCTAGAGTAGCAAGCCTGACAATGAAGCCCTCGTGATTCCAGACGCTGTAACGAGTTGTAACGTTATAATTCCGAATACTGTATGCGGGTTCTCGCAACATTTTCGTCGTTTTCCCACGAGTTCCTCCTTTGATCTTTCTGCTTTCGATGAGGAATTAACAGACGTTAATGTCTTTTGCAAATACAGCTAATTACCAAATGACAATGCCACGTTAAAGCGGCGTAAACGAGGTGGAAAAGTTTGATTTTAGTCGGTGAGAAAGTTAACGCGAGCAGAAAGATTGTTTGTGCGTACGATGATGTAAAAGTATGAAATATTTTCTATATAGGATAATTCATAAACATTAAACTCTAAATGGATATGTTATGTTACAATAAGGTGAAGGTATGAGTAGTTGGTCAGTTAAGAGAAATTTTCGATAGAAGCAATGGTAACCGTTTGCTCTATCAATAATTGGCGAGAGTCGATGCCTGGAGACGTTCTTTAAACCTTCTAGATTTTGTATCAAGACCACTTTTAAAAAAAATCAAGTTATACAAATTTGAGAAATATATTTAACAATTCGGCAAATGCTTCACTAGCACTAATGCTGAAAATCACTTTAATATCATTTAGTTTTTACAATTACCAGTAAAAATTATAATTAATAATTGAATAGTGAAAAAAGAAATGAAACTAATCATTTAAATAAGAAATTCAATTTAGGAGAAGAGTATATAGACATTGGACACTGGTCAATAATATAATTGGCCGCGGATGCAGTTAACACGTTCGGTACGGGTGTAGAGCAGATTTTTTGTCACTCAGGACGGCGAACCATTTTGGGAGTTTTTGTTATATACAAACTATTTATAAAAAATGTTTAACATAGTTTCAAAAATTTTAATACAGTTTTATCCATTTTTAATTAATTAAATTATGAGGAATCATGTTTATACCTCACCATCTAGATTTTGATGCCAGTGAGGCATTAATGGTATGCCTCGTTGTACCGAACGTGTCATATAAAAGTTGACCATTTGGTCATCAATTAGAACTCATCGTCAGTGTGCTACAATATATCGATTCATGTTTTGTATTCCTTACAAAGTGGGATGTAAAATGGATACATTATAAATCGTAAATAAATTTAAATGAGTAATGTCAATAGTCGACCATGCCTATCAACCTTTGAAAATTGTAGAATACCAATATCCAGAATTTGACCATTAAAAAATTATTTCGTTTTGAGGTTAAAATAATAAAAACAATGAATATATTACTTATAAAATGTTGTGAGGTCTTAAACAGTAAATAATTAATTTGCGAAATCTTCACAATCTACGACTTTTTTACCTGAACCGTCTAGCCATTCTTAACAGAAACGTTAAGGAAACAGAGATATAACGGCATATTACTTACCCTATTGAATCAATCGTACGCTCTTAATAGGCATATTTCACTTTACATGCAATTGTTTCTAATCAACAGATGCTGTGGCATCTGAAGTAATCTTTCATGGAAAGTGCACTACTTAAACAAACCTTATCTTTTTTTGTTTTCTAAAAAATGGTCAACTACTTGTATTTTTACCTTAATTATTAAATGTTTCCTATAAATGGAATTATTCAAATTTTCTATCATATTGCAAATTTTTATATATTTTTTACACTGTTTTGGCATTGAAAATTTGTTCATTATTATAGTTATTAATAAGGTAATTTACTAAATTGATGCATTATTTAGTATGATATTTATATTTAGTATACAATTGCTTTATAAAACAATTTAATTATTTTATGCTTGACTGAAAACAGCACCCTCCGCAATCATTGTCAAAGTCATACAAAAGCAAGAATAAGAAGAAATATTTTAGGTCCGGTAAATTAGCTATTATAGATCGGGATTTATTTTGGATATTTAAAAATTTAGCATTGATGTAAAAAAGCTTATAAAAACTAACACATATATTTTCTAACATGGTAAAATCCATTAACATGTCTTAATTTTGAAACACTGCCACTATTTAATTATAATATTCTAAATTCTATTACCTCAACCTATTCTGTAACTCAAATGACAGCTTTAAATTTTGTTATACTCCTTCATCGTATGTCGAAATCTATCACTTTATCATTATAAAAAAATAAATAAAGGTTCATGTATCGTTAAACACTTTCTAAATTACCGTGATATTACCTTCACTAATAGCGGGCATTTGATACCATGCTTTATGAACTTTGACATGTTTGTTACTTCAATACGAGTCCCGATGTATGTAGTACAAAGCGTTAACGTCGAAATGCAACGAAGAGGACGAGTTATCCTACCTGCAAACAGTGGGATTATTGTCCATCTACACGATTGTCTCGTCCCATTTGCTGATATGTTTCGATCCAACTCAGATAAAACCGAAACCAAACGCGCGTCACTGTCCACTTTGCCAAAACTACGACCAACTACGGATTTCTCCTATCCCCCATAAAGTTCCTCTCCATATTCATCGTCATTAATTCACGGTATTACCGGGCAAAGTAAAAATATTCAGTCGAATAACCTTGAAGTGAAATTTTACGAAGCCTTCTCTCTTATCTCGGATAAAGGGAAATCCGCCGAAATTGTCAAAGCGACGAGACATTCGTCAGCGGGCCGTTCGGTGTTCATCAGCGTTCCTTAGCTGGCAGAAGAAGAAAATTTCCAAGGAGGTCGCGGTAAGGAGACAAAGTGCTTTTTAGCGACTCGTTTCGAGGATTAACGCTCCGTCAGCTACGACGGATAAAGCATGGGTGGCTTCGAAACGACGGTATTCCTCGGAGGACCCTCAAGGTGGACTTGAACCGGCCGACGAGGTACCCTTCCTTTCCGGTCCTCTCTGGACCACCTCTCTCTCCTTTCTTCGTGTTTTCTTCTATCGGGAACTCAATTCTTTTTCCTTCGCTTCCTCCTCTTATTCCGTTCCACCCTTCTCTGGTGCCGCTCTTTCACTGAGCTTCCACGGCTGTACCTCATTCGCGAAAGTTTCGATCTTGAGAGGTTCACCCCTTTTAATACGATTACCGACCGATGCGAGTTTGCGTCGCGTTTTCGTCGTGTTCCTTAGTCCTTCTACCTTTCGCCCTCCTCTCCCGTCCCTAAAATTCATTTCGGTTATGGAGCAATTCCACGAATCGTTGGCAATTTACGGAAACTTGCCGACGCCCTTGTTGGGACAGAGGGACCATTGAAGGAGGACTGATAAAAACCAGGACGAAAACATTCGCGAATGCCACTTCCGCCGAATTGCTGGCTGGCGCCTCATTTACATGCCTGTATATATGTATGGACGTTTGGGGATGTCGTAGCTAAGTTATCGTACAAATTATCGTTGTTAGATGTGTTTAGAAACATATTTATATTAAAATTTCGTGGATACAGAATTGTTTATAAAAACTGCTGAGGTGAACGTTCCTCTACTTTTTCTATTTTTTTTGTGACTTCTTGTTATTACTGTTTCTTTTGATTTAATACGGTTTTGTCAGTTTGTATATTTAATACTAGGTCGACGAAAGTCGCCAAATTGACGGATTCTTACTTTTTAAGAAGTGGTTTTCAAAATTATAGGGTTATGGTACAGCAGATATTTTACATGTATCCTTTAATATACAAATTACTTAAATGATCGTCTTCTTTGCCAGTTGTATCCTCCTTTTTGGAATCATTTATTTGATATATTTACGTACAACAAATCTAGTGCTGAATATAAAAGAGTAAGATTAAGTTACGAATCGAAACGAATTTACTTACTGCTAAAGTACATCCAACTGCTTTGGGAATAATAATAATGTTTATTGAAATTACAACATAATAAAAATCAGCATCTATAATTCCTGAAAATAATAATAATATCGAAGAATACTCAATATTATACTGTAATAATATTTCGTATCGATATTGAAGGGAAGAGATAAAAATTGCTTTATTTCCTTTGGAATATTGCTGTGCTCAAACCACGTCTTGAAAAGTAAATGTATTTTCATGTTTATCGTTATTTCTTGAGGGACTAAATGACCTGGAAATTTGTTCCAATAAATGCAGATTGAGATTACTTAAAAGAAATCTATATTCCAGGCAAATCAATTTCAATCTCATTCTTTTTATCACTAAATTTACCAGCATTTATGCAATATAAAACGCGCTACAATATCAATAGTTTAAATTCTCCATCTTTTTAATTTGCTACTTTTAAAGAAAATTGTATTCATATACACAATACCATTATTTCCTAGTTGTGTAAACAGAAGTAAAGCGAACTTT
Source organism: Cerceris rybyensis (assembly GCA_910591515.1). Lineage (NCBI taxonomy): Eukaryota > Metazoa > Arthropoda > Insecta > Hymenoptera > Crabronidae > Cerceris > Cerceris rybyensis. The sequence goes on from OU342790.1 coordinate 24,923,209, forward strand.
TTTGAATTTATATATATATATATTGCAATAGTTAAAGAATATTCTTTTGTACGAAACTTTGTCCATCCAAAAATGGTTTCTAAATATTATTGTACAGGTTCACTGAAACGAAGAACTGTGCAATTGTTCACTTAATTGATTAATCGTTCGGACATACATATTGTACAGCGTTTAAATTCATTCTAAATAAAACGTTTCACAAAATAATTAAGAATCTCTATGTAAAAAATAATGGCGTTTTCGAAACATGTCAACGGCTATCTCTTATTCACGGATTTCCGTTAAATCGACAATTTATTCTGAAGACAGCAGAAAAATTGTTTTGGTAATTACGAGATTACAGATACAAAATACGACGGAAAGAGGGCAGGATAAATTAATGAATTAATTATGAATTTCAGGCAAGCGCTCGGATTTAATTCAACGATACTTAATAATCAGCGTTTCTTATTCATTGACATACTTTGACTAAAAAAAAGACAGGTTTGTTAACGATAAAAATCATTCAAAATATTGACATATCATTAAACTAAATACCAGAAGTTAATCTGCTCCTTCCGCCACGAAAGTTAACAAGTCACGTTCAGATCTTAATTACAATATAAACAAAGAAAAAATAAATAATATGAAAATGAAATGCCACATTCATTAAAATAGACCAAAGATGTAATATTATATACGGATAATGTAATCAAAAGCATAAAGTACTACGTAACAATAATCCTCAAATTGAATTATCAATAAAAATCACGCCAAAATAATTAAAACCAATTCGTTCGAAAAGAAAGACTTCAATTTGAAAAAAAAAAGTAAACCAACTTCGATTCACTTTTTCGAGCACAGTCACTTCTTGGTAAAAAAGAAACACATCTCATACACTTATAGGGTTGTACTCTTGCTTCATAAAAAATAATCAACAATTCTGTCTGCTTTTGACGTAAACTTTTTCGGCAGTTCTATCCAGCGATGAAATTTTTCAGAACTTTGGTACTTTCATCCACACGATTCACGCCGTATTTCAGGACACGCGAGCATATCCTCTTCACAGTGCGCGCAGTCATACGCCGGCATTCCCCGGAAGTCTCGCGACTTTGCGACTTCCCCGCAGATAAGTTTGATTGTCAGTAGTCGCAATTTGCGTACTACGTCACGAACAGGAGGAACCGCGCGAAAATGCATCCAGACCAAAGCGCGGAACTTCTTCGAGAAACTTTTTATTCCGTCGAGAGCGAAATCGACTTCTCTCTTTTTCTTCGAGAAAACGCTGGATCCTGCGCTTGTTTGGTCGCTTTTACCATCTCGGGAATCGTAAAACAATGTTGACGTAGAAATTGCGAAAAGGAATTTATTCCTTTTACTTCACGAAGACGCACTCGAATGAATGAATATCGCGTTATTTTCCACGGGATGGAATGTATAAGCATCGGGACATCGCTCTCGATATTTGCAATACGCTGCGTCGTAATTGTTCTTGATTTACGAATGCCAACGACGAGATAGAGTCTCGCAAAAAAGTTAGTTTACGAAGATTTATTCGCTTCGGGGAAACATTTTTTTTAAAGGTACAATGTTTTACAAACGTTTTTATATCGGCAACGAAAACTATACGGTTTACATGGAAATCAATGAAGAATTCTTGCAGAAACTATGCCTGAAAGCATATTAATTATTCATATTGGTAGAATATATTCTTAGTTTCGAGCAGGTGGTTCAGTGAAAGTATAAAGAGAAATAGAATACGGAAGTCTCTAATGATTTGCAAATTTAGGAAATCCATGGATGTTGCTGGTGTCATTTTTTTAACGTCTTTTGATACTTCAGTCTTTGCGCTGAGGAATATCTTACACATATAATTAAGAATTATATTTCGTAAATCACTCTGTCGGTCAAGACTACTTTCGCCATTAATTTAATCGCTGAAAGCTGCGTATGCAAATATTAGTAGTAATAGGATGTTCGTCTAAGCTGTTTCGATGTAAATCAAATCTGAGAGACATTTGTTTCTTCCATCTTGTAATGTTTAAGAAAAATTACATTTTCGAACACGGAATATAACATTTGATAAATCAGTTTGTTAACATTACCTCATCTATATGTTTCAATACATTATTCAATTTTTAATTGAGAAGAATCGTCAAAAACATCTCGAAAATCATACAAACTACATAATATTCATAGTTCTACCAAAGAATATGAACAATAAATCACAACGCTTCATTATTAGTCTATCAATAAAAATCCATCATAATGTTTGCTTAGAATATTAGCAAATCGTCACACAAATTACAAAGTTTCCACAGTTCTATGGCTAAAGCGCCAAGAATTATTTAGCCTATTTTTTATCAAAATAGTAACGAGAATCCATCTAAAAAGTGTGTTTAGCCTGAGATGATCTTTCAGTCTGAGTTTTGAAATTGTTATTTGACGAAGCAAATATAATTAACCCTTTGCACACGGGACCATTTCTGACGTTATCTATTCGCAACTTGTCGGTACTTTAATATTTGCTATCATTGTGCCACTTCAATAGAAAAATTCAGGTAAATATACATTTCTTAAATTGTTGCGATGCAATAAGTTTATCTTCTGTAATGACTAATGAATTAGAAGGTCCCCTTAGAGGAGGCAACCGAGTGATATGGTAGAATTACGATGTTCTCTCAAGTGGGACATCGAAGTGCAAAGGGTTAAACGAAATTATATTCAGATATAAATTTAATGAACGAAGGCTACGTATACAGCACCCGCTTGAGTACGAAGATTCATCGATTTATTAATCAATAACATTTGTGCAGCACATTTGAAATAAAAGCATTAGTTACAGCTACACAGTTTATTAATCCTTTTGATTAAAAAGCATTCGACTACAAAGTAATTGCTTCGTTGTATCTGGAAAATAATACTTATATTTACATTTAGTTTATACCTAATTATCATACTTTTATTCTTGACAACTTATTTTATTTTTAATATTCGCAATCTTTTATTCGTGTCGACAGACCAGACATCGATCCGCATCATTAAAGTTTCAAGCATTTTTCTGTACTTGAAATAATCACAGGTAACTGAGTTATTTTACGCAAAATATATCCTGGATTAATCTTGAATCCGTCAACCTAAGTAAAAACATCACGTCACAGACATTTCTTTATAAATTGTGCCGTACTAACTTTAAAACTTTATAAATAAGTACTCACAATCGCTTGACCTGAAAGTTCAAGTATTTTATTTCTGTAAATGTTCCACTGAAGGACAAACCCCTCTGGGGGTAATACATTGCAGCGACCGCACCTTAGTCGGTAGCGATCAAAACGATATAATCGTCACCCGAGTGGAACCTTAAGGTGATAAGTAGTATCACATTTTACCGAATTATTAATCAGTTAGATGTGATTGACGAGAATACAGGTAGCCCTCCTATAACACGGCATCCTATAACACGGTTTCGCTATAACACGATTTATGAATTGCGGAAACCCTTCTACAACACGGTATCCTATAACATGGTTACGCTGTAACATGGTAAAAAAATTGCAAAAACCTTTATACAACACTGTACTATAGCCGCGATGAGGCTTGCCGTCTTAAAGATACAGTGTGCCATAAACTATTTCGATTTCATCTCCGTGATTTGAAAACAAAAGTATTTCACGCTGCTGATCGGTAGTCTGCATCGAGCCACGGTGTGTGAAAGAATAACTTTTTCGCCTTTAAAATATTAAGGAAAAATTAACATTGATCCGGTAAGAACCAGAAAGCAAAGTAAAATTACAGATTTTTTAAAGAGGAAAGAAAATACAAAAACTTTAAATGAAGAAAAAACATTCTGAAATTGAAGGCGATATGATTCCACCAAAAAAACGTTTTCGATTGATTATACTGAACAGTGACGATGAAGAAATTAATTAAATTACAGTTGCATCAAATTAAAATAATATTTTTTGTTTTGTGTTGTACATACATTTATATATATTTAATAAAAATTAAGTTGTTTACGTAGAATTAAAAAAAAAAATATTTGTTTTTAATAAGTTTTCGGAACGTAACCCCTGATTTTCTACTTGCTCTGGGTCTCATACAACACGGTTTCACACAATACGGCATTTTTTAGGAACTTATCTACCGTGTTATAAGAGGGTTACCTGTACTCGTAATGGTGAAACGGCAAAATTTTGTGTGTTGACAATAATACTGGACATACGTAAATGTTAGTGACCATTGGTTATTTAAATTGTAATTTTGGCGGAAACTAAAATATATTTGCAAATTTTAAGATGTTTGAAATATTTTGAGATCATGCCGAAATAAAACGAATTACTAAAAAGTATAAATAATATGAGATAGATTCTGTAGCTGCTTATCGGTTTGTATATCCAGTTTATACATGTGCGACGATAATGTTATTCAGATGTTAGCGTAAAACCCCCAAAAGCAAAAGTCGAAAAGCAACTAGTATAACGCTAAAGCCCCAGAGTGATTTATGGTAGGATTCCTTCAAGCATGATTCACCACAGGACAAATACTCGACTATTTAACTTCATAAGCAGTTGATTTTTCTTGCATTTTTCGTTTATTATGCTTATAATATATTTTTATGTTAAGTGAATACATAAATGTTAGTATAATTTCTAATTTGATAACATAAAACCACCTTTTTGGCCTAATATTTTAACAGTGGAACTTAATCTACAATTGATAAGTGTATTCGTCATCCCTTGATTTTCTTGACACCCGTAAGTATGCACTCTGAAAAGAAATCGCCACAGTTAACTGATTAACTAATAGCGTAGGTGGATGAAGGAAATATCAGGTGTTCTTGTGCCTGTAAAGTTAAAGTAATAAAAACAATATACCACACAACATTACAAACGTTTAAGAGATGATCGCCCATCTGCGCCTAAAGCGTTTCAACAGGAAGTCACGTGAAACAGCCACGACACAGCACGCGTTAATAGAGTTCCTTCATGAACTGCAGCATTGTTCTGTAGTACACGCTCCCTAATGTGCTTCAGGGACGACGTTTCAATTTGAATGTCGCGTGTCTTGCCTGTTCGTGCGACCGTATAGTTGGATTCAGTTGATCGCGATGAAAAGAAGAGAAGAAAGATAATCTCGCGACGTCCACATCGAGATGGAATGATAGTCGGGGTTGGAGCAATCCTCCACGGACTTGTCCGCGGATGTTTCTTCAAGTTTTTCCAAAGGCTGAGCGGGTTACCATGGAAAAAACAAAAGTACAGTATTTATAAAGAATCTTAACGACTCTGTAATTAGTGTAATTACCGCCAGCACTGGGTACTTAAGAGCTTGCGTAGCCTTAATGCCGGCGTCACTCGAAACGCTCTCCATAATTCCTTCTAATATATCCTCCTGAGAAAAAGGGAGAAAGGGCGAGGGCTAGAGACGCGGGAGGGAGCGAAAGGGAGTAAAGGGGTAAAAGACGTAAAAAGAGAGGAAAGAGAAGGGTCTCTGGGTCTGCGACAGTGGCTGCAGTATCTAGATCGAAGGTGCGCCCGCTGCGAACGAGGGTCCTCCTCGACGATTGCCAGCCAGAACGGATTACCTCTAATCTCTGACATTAGCTCCCGCTCTGCATCGACCGTGCTTTGCACGTTTCTACGGGAATATGTCTCAATTTACTTTCTGTTCTTTTTACAGAACTGTGCCTGTGAATACCGGGATATAAAGAATAGCGGAGATAAATCTTTGTAACACCCGACAGTGAGAATTCTTTAGAAAGCGGTAATTATAAAATCGTATTAAGATAAGAATTTTAGAATGCGCACGTTCATATTATACCAATATCTCTCTATTATTGCGTCCTACTCTTCTCTGTTTCTTTACGGAATACTAACGTTCATGGTTGCCGTATTTCATTCGTTTAATATCGCCGTTAAATGGCTCTTTCGTGCATTTGTTCAATAATCCTTTATTGCGTGCTATCTGCTTCTTGAAACTTTTATTTTGTCGAATGCCTATAAAAGTTTAATATTTAAATATTACACAGTCTACTGAAAAAAAGTTCACAAATTTAAAAAAAAAAACATGTTCTTTTTATTTTTCTCTTGCAAGTAAACTGACTTTCCTAAATGTACATTTCTTTTTGTCTCTTCGTTTTAATATTACCGTTAAACGGCATTTTCGCAATTTTGTTCCATAAGATTTTATCACATACCGAACACGTTTTCGCAGTTATTCCGTATTACTTGTTTGTAAAAGTTTAATATTGAAACATTACATAAATTTTGTAAAATGTTCTGAATTTGAACAAAATGCGATACTCTTTATTGGATTAAACCAGATATCCTGGAATAAAGTGTGCTGTTGCAGTTGAAACGGAATTGCAAAATATTATTTGTAAGCGATCTTTATTATTTGCTGAAATTCTGCAAACTGAAGTTTCAAATACTTCGTATAACGTGGATGTTTCCTATCTACCATGACAAGTGAAAATTGCAAATGGTTAAGAACAAAATTATTAAAAGTTCATGTGAAATAATAAAAATAAAAAACATATAGGTACTATACACCGTATTACATTCGTTTCATAAACATGCATCACGAAGTGTAAGAATGTTTTATTGCAATTTATTTGTATCTCTCATTTTTTATTTTTCGTGCGCAACCACTCGTATACATTTAACACTTTACCGACTGGAAGCCTATTAATAGGCTTTTCGGACCCAACGCCTTTGAACTTTTAATTAATTAATTGGTTGCCACTCCAATTAATAAATTATCATTTATCATTGCGGTTACCTGTGTTAAGGACTCAGTGACGAGGATTTGTAATTTTCGAATAGATATCTGTGTCAAGGAAGTATTTATGATCAAGTGATCAGTCAGAAGGAGGTAGGATGTTAAAAAAATACCGGTCGGTAAAGTGTTAATATACAAAAAATTTTAGTGATTTTATTTTTACGGAACGTAATAAAAACAGAACAGATATGAAGAGTGCCATAATAGAAATATTAATTGCAATCATAAGCATATTCTTCCGTAGTATAATATAAAAATTCTATAATATCTATAATCTCCTCACATACTCTTTCAGTCGAACCTATTACAATATAATTCAACCGAAAGTGTTTTCACGAACATATCACTTAGCCGTAGAATTAATCCCGATTATTACGTATTTCCATTAAAAGGATTTTTCGGGGAATTTAAGGATGAACGTTATCGGAACAGCCCAATGTGAAATTGATTAAAACCAAATAATCCTGCCTCTGCTACAGATCGACAACTTTGTCGAATACTAGGCTGCTGACATTTTGAACAATTTATTGTCGCCTATAACACAGATTCGATAATCTAGGTTAGCGCGGTATCAGAGCGATAAGCGTCGATTAGTAACTCAAATCCTATGTATTCAGGGGCTCGACAGGGCAATTTAGTTGAACACGTTCCAAAAACGTACAAACTTCAAACCATTCAAACTGCGTTACATCTGCATCCGTGATAACAACCAACAATAATATTGAACCAGGAAAAAAGTTTCTTCATATCTTAGCGCAAAAGTAAGACAAGTTTTTTGCCTAGAAATCACAGAAGTTTTGCAGTTACAGGATTACAGATTTTCCTAAAAAATAACTGAAGCTGGCCGAATAAAACGACAGTTTATTTAATTTCAATTAAAATATGAAATAACTTGTTTCACTTTTGCGCTAAAATACGAACAAACTTTTTCTCCGATGGCATCTATAAATATATAAACAAATCATATTACGCCAATCATCTATCATATTACATGTAGTGTACAAATTTTCAATGTTGATTCCATAAAAATCAATTAGTTTTTGATTAAAATATCTGCAGGAATGACGTTGCTTTCCAGTTCCCAAAGTATTATTCCTATGTCTGTATCGGATTGAGTAGAGGTGAATATTAAATTGTTTTTTACTCAATAGAATTTTGAGCATAACACGAAATCGATCACCATCGAAATATTATATATATATATGTATAAGAACATCGAATTTCCTGAGCTTCTATTATATTGCAAAGATTAACTGAAGTTTCCAAGCATGTAGGCGTCAGCTCAGGTTGATGCACCCAAGAAGTAAGTATATACCGTACATACGCATACCGTGCACGAGGACGGAAGAAGATACGTGACCCATGTATTAAATGGAGCATTGTAAGCAGGTTACTGCAGGATAATGTCGCAGAAGATCGTATGATATAGGAGAAAGCAGATAAGACACAAGGGAGACTTGAATTTTTTTTCGTAAGAGTTTTCACCGAGGGCGTGAACTGTGCGTGCTGTTTTCGCTTTTTGTAATTTCCAAGGTACTGCTTTCATATTTGAATTTATGAAAGAAATCTGCACAACAGAAAAACTCTAGTTGAAGTTACAGGAAGTCTTTAACACAAGATCTACCAAGGCAGTCAAAATGACTTGTGCTGAATTTTTTAACAATTTTTCTGAAATTTTATGGGTTGTATCCCGTGTCGTTTTCTATGTCTACCTTGTAAACCGTGAGAGATTAAATCAATTTAATTTTTTGCGCATTTTATTCTTCTTCTTCTGAAGTATTTATCTTTAAATATACTGAATTAAAAGATGATAGTTTTGGTATTAAATTGTAGCGCTAAAAGTGGCAGCGAATTTGATGTATAAAAATTGTAAAGTTACAAAATTTATTGCGACCGAGCGTCGTTAAGATATTCATACACGTATATACAAACGAGATACAAGTTCCGGTCTTGTCTGCTCTTGTGAAACAAACAGAATAGATGCGATTAAAAGAAAACTTGCTTTACCATGTTAAGTAACAGTGTGATCGTTAAAAACGGTAGAAAAAATGTCTCGACTTTAAAATTGACCAACCTTAAATATTTACTATGTCTGATTACCATTAAACAACTTTTATGTAATTGATTCTATTTTTGAGAATACGATATACTAAAACTAATTAGTTAATTTTTATTTCTTCGTTCCAACGAAGTGCTAAACTATGAAACACTCAAGACTAAACGATCGTAAATCATGAGATTAAAGACTTATTTCCGATAAAAGCATTCTAGTGCCTCGAATATCTGCATTAGAAATATCTCCCACCACAAAGTTTCAATTTTCGCGCATACTAAACGAAGACATTGACTTTGGAATTCCAAAGTAGAAACTTCCTTCGTCAGTCGGAAATATTCAACATGTAAAACGAATTTTAATTATCACCGAGAAATATACGATTCTTCCAGTCGCTAAATTTAACGAATTCAATTTTTTTCCATCGTAGCATCAAAAAAGAATTTCGTTGACTCACATTACGCGAAATTAAGAACGTAGCGGAGATGCGACATTAATTTCTTCTAATACTCATTATACAATTACGGGCGTCGTTGCTCGTTTCATGTTGTCCAGAGAATAAGTGACCAATTACCAGCCGACAAAGACGACGAATAAAACAAGTCGACGTACATACATTAACACCAGTGGCAATGCGTGCTTTTGATATTAAGTAACATCGTCTTTCGTACCTCTCACTGTAGATTGGCACGCGTGCGCGAAAAATCTCTGTCGCAAAAGAGAACCGCGGCTCGTACTCGTTTGAGCAGTCATAAATTCTAGATAAAGAACCCAGAGAAACATCTCTCGCTTTTTCGGACTTTTGTGTTTACATAATAAAATTACCTACACACATGAGCTCACGCAAGTCTGTGCCGCGAATTCTTAATTCCTCGAATTTGTTCGTCCTACATCTGTACACGACTCTCCGGATGGCTTATTAGCATAATACACAGGTGACGAATGTTATTATCTAACGGTCGCTTGAGACCATTCTTCTTCGGTGGCTGTTCATTTCTAAATTTACATTTTCGAATATGTTATTGCATACTTGAAATCATGACACGTTAAACGAATGGCTAACGCTTAACCACGATTATACGCGGTTATCAGAAATACCATGGCAAAGGATTCTATTCCCTTTATGGATACACGGGATCGACGAAGTGTTTGAACTGCTGAAGCAATCTGGCACGTGTAAATGACGTTTCCGGACAACGGAAAGGGTATGTCATCATTGATGACATTGATCGCTTTACACGTGGCTGTTCCATTTACGGAACGTGATGTTCAATTACCAGGCATTACCGCAAAAGTGAAAATATTGTCGCGACAGCATGTAGTTTTTAATATCACTTTCATACATAGAGACATTCAATTCATTCTGTAGAATGATGATGATACAAATGATTAAGAAAGGACGTAGAATTGAAAATATCTGTGAACTGTCAACGAACATATGATCCCTATAGAAATATTCACGAAAATAAATGTTCAATCGTTAATCAAAAAGTGAACGTTCCTCCTTCCTTTTTAAGTGAAGAGACAGTTTTGTTAAGTACTAAAACGGAACGTACGAGTAGACAAGGAATTTCGGGTTAAATGGAAAATAATACAGACCCTTTCACCTTTTCCTCGTTCTACGACTGGCCACCTTTCGAGCATCTTTGCAACGTAGCCAATTACGTCAGTAGAAAAGTTTGGGGGATTTAGAATGGGATGGGTCTGGTCCAGATCACAGGGCGTGTTGTATCGGGCTTCCAGTGAAAGTAGTTGTCTGCCGTCGCCGTATAAAAACCGTCGAATCCTTCCTATAAGCCACATTCAGATTCCACTCCTTATAGCACGTGCATCATGAGAGCCTTCGTAGTAAGTAGTGCTTCTACCATCCAAATCCGGGATGACTTGAAATTCTTTTTCAATCAAAAATAGAAAACTATTACACACCTTACCATTCAGTGCTAAAATTAATTATAACTTTTCATAATCAACATTTTATATGATACGTATAAGATTAATGTCATTACATTGAATTTCGTTTTTCTCTAATCACATTAAATTTTTATATTTCAAATAAACTAGAAAAAATCAGAAAAGCAATTCCAGTATATATGACGATTTTTTATCGCCTTCAAATTTTCAAACGGAGTATGTTGAACACATTACATTTTTCTTTCTTATCCATTAAGACCTAACGTGGTATTTTAGGAGTGACAATATTAATTCTCACTACAAAGAAGAAAGTCCCCATTGCAAAACGAGTTGAACGAAAGTTAATTCCCTGGATAACAGGTTAATGATACTATTTAGCTTGAATCTACTGAAAATTTTTTTGCATTGCAAACCATGAATATAAGAAAAAAAATAGAATCCACAACCGAATTATTTGTAAAGGAAATGCCTTGGAACTAATAATTTTATTTTTGCTGCTGTTGATTGAATGCTTATCTTAAATATCTCAGAGACGACAACATCTACAATGGAACTCTCCACGAATTATTTCTGCAAACACTTCATTAGAAACCGAGGGATAAAAGTTATTAAATATTTAATAATAAAAACAATATAATTTCACCATAGAAGCAATCCCCAAATAATTTTAATGATTAGAAATATATATCATTCCACTACAAATGTTATTTTTTTCTCCTACAGGTTTCTTTACTTATCGTCTCGGCGATCGCCGGTGACATCCCCATAAAGCAGCATGGTAAACGGGGCCTCATTTACGGTGGTCATTCGCAAGGACACTCAGGTGGCCACGGAATATCGCATGGCGTGGGCCACGGTTCTGACATTATTGTTGGTGGCCATGGTGGATACGCACCAAACTTTGGTGGCCATGGTGGATACGCGCCAAACTTTGGTGGCGTAGGAGGTGGATACACATACGACATTCCCACGCACCACGTTTCCCATGGACCCCTTGTGAAACACGTAGTAGTGAAACACCCTGTAACGTTGCCACTTCCAGTGCCTAAACCTTTCCCAGTATTGCCAGGACCACCAGTGGTTCTTCCGAAGCATCCTCACCCAGTATATCCTCCTACCAGACCAATTACACTTCCGATTCATCACGCTCCGCACGGCCTGCAGACACTTCCAGCACCAGTTCAGATTCCCGTTCAAACTTCCGTCTCGGTAACGCAACACGTACCTCTGCCCATCGGTCACGGTTTCGGACACGGAATTGGATATGGATCTGAAAATTCATTCTCCGGCAGTGGATCGTTCTCTAGTGGACACGATCTGTCTATTGGTTCCGCTGGTCTCGGCCATGGTGTTGTATCAGGTGGAAATTTCGGAGGGCATGGACTTTCTGTTGGATCCACGAGTGTTCCTAGCAACTCTTATGGTGTACCAAATGGTATCCACGAGCATGGACCTTCCGTTGGACTTCCCATAGGTCCTATCACTTTACCAAGCAAGTCTTACGGTGTTCCTCATGCTCCAATTCATGAGCATGGACATTCTTCTGGATTCTCGATTGGTTCAACGAGTGTGCCGACGAAATCTTATGGAGTTCCAAACCATGGTAATGGTCATGGTTCGGATTTCTCGGTTGGATCCATCAATCTTCCGAGTACTTCTTACGGTGTTCCGGATATCCATGTAGGACATCATACATCCGGCGAAGAAGACGGTTACTCGTACCCGGTTCCATCGAAAAAATTGCTCATTTGAAGTGATGCATATACAGGAAAATATCTGAGGAATTATTTAAATTCGAGTACAATATGACGTGCACCGTCCGCTAAAGTTTGACCGTATCTTTAATCAAGATGTTACAACAAATCGCCTGGTGCGTTTGTTTTTTAATTTTACACGTTTGTGAGCTGTAAAATAGTCAGTATTTATTAAACTGTGACCCATAAATGTAAAACGAAAGGAAATCGGATAAGATGTGTCGACATTCACTTCTACGTGTCACACCACAGAGAAATGTTAGCACGAGAGTTTTGAGGGCGTGAAAGTAACTTATACCGCTAAATTCACGAAGAGGAATAATTTCCTGGAACACACCATTTAAAAGTGAAATGAGAAGTTAAATTATACGTGTAGCGCGACTCGTTTTAGATAACATTGTGCAATGTTTATCGTGAATTTAACCATGAATTCACCGTGACAATTTAGACAATCAATTATAAATGTCTTCTCGTTGAATTGCTCAATTCTGTTACACGTATGAGAATCTCTAGAGATATTGTATTACATTTTTTACACGTTGAAATAAAAAAATACTATGCAATTCCTAATAACGTCTCCTTTATTCTCCTCAGAAACTTTAACTTTAAAGTAACACCAATAGATGAATAAAATATATAAAAAAAATTTACCTTCATTACATGTAATATAAATTAAAAACCCGTCTGCTCTTATAATTACCCCTACAATCTCTCAAATATTCTTCAACTTGCCGTCAATTGCAAAACGTTCAAAAAATTGTGCGAAGTTTAAAAGACTACCGTAAGATATTGCATTCGTTAGTCATCTTACTTTCTTGCTTTATCGACGACGAATAACCGAACATTGGCAGTTAAAAGTTTTAATTCGGTTTAACTTAAGCAGCTTATACGTGTATAAAACATATAATTACACGCTATCTTCGCTTGCCCCGTGTGTTCTGCATCCCCACTTAGCCTGACTCACCCTCTTCCGTTCTTCGCTAGAAAGCTTGCGGTTTTGTACTTTTTCAGTTGCCTACCGCCATCTTCGTAATGGTATCTGTAGTCGTATAAGACGTACGTGCCCGCTCGCGCTTGAGGGTTGCCACCCTTGAATCTAACCTAAGCTACTCTCTACCATCCTTATGTACACGCATGCACGCATACAAGTTGGTTTCACCTATGCACATGGGAATGCCAGTTGAAACCTCCACAAGCACCGTCATACTCATCCACCCGCACTTCCTTCCGCTTTTTGCCGGGAAACCAGCAGTCACGCACTATTTTACGACTTTCGCTGGGCTTCTGAATTAACCCGACCTTTCCGAGGTACAAGGACAGCCCTTTGTGCACCCCTTCCAGAAATGAAGTGCATTCCCTCTACGTACTACCCCCCCCCCCAACCCCAACCCCCTTTTTCACCCACCAGGGTTACGGTGTCGTTAAACTGCCGTCCCTGATATCATTTCGTAGTTGGATAAAACCCTACGAAAGAAGCTTTGCACGGTTGAAATGAAGAAACTGCAAGGTAACAGGAAGATGTAGCTCGACCTTTCTTTATAAGACATTCGAGGGCAGAAAAAGGAGGAAATCGAGTCTTTCTTGGTTCATATTGTGTATCGGTATATAGTGAGAGGGATGCTCTTTGCTAAATAAAAGAGCGTGCTAATATTTACTGGTATCGCGGTGTGCGATGTTCATAATGGTATTCTGTAAAGTGTTTAACCCTTTGTCCTCCGAATCATTTTAATAACTTTCAGATAAGCAAATATAATGTCGAAAAGTTGTCTATTATTGATTAGTCATTTTTACTTAATACCAGGAACAAGTGTAGGTAAATATCACGAGATATGTTTGTTAATATACAAAATTATTGTTGATTTTGAAACGTCGATAATAAATTAGTAGATGAAAAGTTAAGTGTCGTAGAAAGCTGCGTCGAGTGTAGCTCGACATAGGAGTGTAAAGGGTTAATAAAATAATGTACAGTCTGGTTTACACGAGTGTAGACACGATATTTCCGTGTGAATAATTCTGTTTTGAAAAAAGTGTTGTGTGCATTGATAGCATATGTAAAAGCTTTTAATAAGCACTTACTTAGTAATGTGTCCAATCTTCAGCTGTTGTGATTACACATTTTATATATTTATTTATTATTTATTATGCAACGCTATCTATTTTGATGATTGGTTATCTACTGTACTACTTGGTTGAGAAATATTTCTATGGTATTATCTGGCTTACGAAATCTAAGGTGAGTCAAACGAAATGGCAATGTAGAGGAGTAATTAAATTAGTAAGTGAATCTTCTACAACTCATTGTAAGTTTAATGTAGCTTTTCGTATAGTTATGTTCCTATTTTGTAACATAAGTTTCTTGTAGGGGATTTTCTGTCACGCATTCCCTTAAAAATATTTTACAGAATTTGTTAACAATCTTTACGTGCAGTGAATTTTTAGGCTTATCACCAAACACTATTTTATCAAGTATTGCTTCATGCAGATTAAATTAAATAAAAAGGAAATTCATGGAAAATTGCTATCTTGAAGGACAACGATTTTAACAGAAAGAATACTCATATTGTATATAGTGTTACCCGTTTTTAAAAATATTCTGCGTAAAGTATTCAAAACAAACTTGTATAAATATTTGACATTTTTCAATTCATTCAGAATGTTTCGTTGGAAGGTATTAAACTGTAACAAGAGTACTTTTTATTTCAATCAAAATTAAATATTTATTTAAATGTAAACCAAAATTTGTGCTAATTTCGAGCAAGTTAACGATTAGAACCGTAATACAGCGTTTACATTTTGGTATTAAACTATTCTTCAATTCTGGCATACAATATATACAATATCACGCTATAAAACTAATAACTTCGATATTGATTATGTTTACAAAGATTACGTAAAAAAATTGGTATTAGTAATAAATAATACTTCAATGTTTCATTAAAGAAAAATAATACAAAGATCTTTGAAATGGTTATAAAGACGATCATAATTCTATTATATTTACAAGTTTTGCATATTTTCTTCAAAGTAATGTTCTTCTGAGTGAAACTGATTTTCTTTTGAACATACTTCCTATTATTGACATTTTTAAATGGTTTATAGTTTAAAAATATCAAATTACGAGAGATTACAGAAACAATGAGTAATCTAGTTGCATAATCATAATAACATTATTTTATTACCAAGTTAAAAGTATTCGGCAGGGTGAACAGCCGTAGAAGCTAATTGTAAACATTTATCTAATGTGAAGGATTTACAGGCGATGCAAATTTATTTGCGAGCCTGTGCTTAATTACGCAGATTCCAAGGGGTCATTAGCACCCTCGCCTGTATTTAAGGCTCAGCGTCGAAGACGAAAGTTTTGCCCCTTGCCCTGGACGCTACGCATCTACGTAATCTATCGTTCGAGTTGTTTCCAGCATTTTTACAATCTATTGATAAAATTCTCAATTAACCAAATATATCTCGAATTATGAATTACAAAACATTATTCCATGCACAATAAATCCATTAAGGTATACGACCAAAGAGGTCACCATTTGCCATTCCCAAGAACAATAACTTTCTTGAAATTATTCCTTGACAAAACAAAGCAAAAATAAGGATTTCCTTTTCACGGCTCGCTTCCTTTTTTGCACGATACATATATCCACGAGATAAATCGACTGCTGGTAGGACTGAAAACTGCACGTAATGTAGCAGAACGAATCTGAAAAATTGTTACAACAACGAGCGCAACCTAGAACAACGATGCTGAACAATTTTACCGTAAAGTGTTAATGATACGGGGATGAAACAGTCGTTGAAAATTTACTAAATCAAGACTTATAAGGTACACGCAATGGTCAACCATTTAATTACAATATTGTGAGCAATGTAGCGTCAAGTATCCGGCACGATGTATCATTCATCTGAATTTTTGCTTGGAGTTTATATCGGCAGTTAACGCGAATGATATACGTGCATAACGTTTATCCAGCGACTCTCGCCAGCTTTTTGTAGAAGGCCAGTAGCTTAAGCTCAGCTGCTCGTTCGGGTTTTATGTTGGGGCACGAACCCGCTATTTACGATCGCCATTTCGAGTATCGGCTATATGGTGGATGCATCCGTTCTTTACTTACAGTCCGACAAATCGTTGGTTAACGTCCAAGTTCTTTTTTTTTCTGACGTTCAGTTTACTGGACTCGTCACGAACAAACGTCAATCGAAATCTCGGTAGGTTCTTCTTGCGGAAAGGAGTCACATACGGCTATACAACTGTACTGCATACTCGGAGTTCTGGTTGCAGCATCGCAGGCGACACTCTCGAACGACGCGACGCCTCGCCACATGGTAGCGGGACGCACCGTTTTATTGGTTGTTTTGAAACAGTAAAACACGCCGTAAACACGACGTCACTGCACTCGTAAACAATAAAACAACATTCGCGGAAGAATCAGAAGATTAAACGACATTCGAGCCAATCGATTAGAATTTATTTCGGTTCACGGAATCACACGGGTTGTGTGCTGTAACGAAAGCATGAAAATAACTACGGAACGTTACGGCTAGAAATATCAAATGGACTTCAAGAAACCCGATAACAAATTTAGTTTCCATTGCGTGATGAAATACGACCTGGTCTATGATAAAAAAGAAATTGCATCGTGGACGGTGAATATCTATTATGGGGTGATAAAAGGAATGTAAGTTACTTGGTTTTATTAGTTTGGTAAAAAGTGGAATTAGATGAGGAGCAAGCGTTAGAAATACTTGCATATCAAGATTGATTCTGTTAACGTTGTTTTAATAGAATTTAAATGAAGGGTAGATGGTAAATTAAGTCTAATATCATTCAATGATTCAACGGTTGGTCTCTTACCCGCATAAGCCTTTGTTTCCATCACGTTTCGTCGTCTCACCGATTAAAGATAAGACAACTACCTAAGCAGCGTCCGAAAGGACTCCGTGTTTCATTCTACTTTGCATGCAGGAGTTGCTCCCGCTCAAAGGTCATGCTTTATCATATCCACCAGACAATTGTCACGATACTAAGACTGCTCTGCATGTACTTTAGATGAAAGTTTCAAGATGATCGGAGAATATTAAGTACAGTTACATAGTATTTCTCTTCTAGAACTGTCAGTGTTTAATCTTTTGCATTCGATAGATGACTCTCAGTCATCACTTGAATTGATGTAGTAATTCGACGAGTAACTATCGATCATCCCTAGGATTGCCCCGACAATACGAGCAGTAACCATTTTTATCGAGGCTTGGTTTAGGCAATATATTAGGTTGGTGCGTATGAAATGTTGGATTTTTAAGTGAATATATAAAACTGCATATCTTTTTTCAAAAGCTGTTTATTGCATCAAAATATGCTTTATTTGCTTCAATACACTTTTCCCAACGAGATTTTAATGCACAGATACTTGTTTTAAAGAAATTCTGATCTTTAGAATCAATAAACTCTGATATGGAATTTTTCAGACAATCTTCATTTTCATACTGTTTAGCCAGTTAAAACTGCTCTAAATGTTTAAAAAAATGAAGGTCAGTTGACAAAAGGTCCGGTGAATAAGTTGGGTGCTGCAAAATCTCATATTTTAATTCATTTTATTTCGAAATTGTTTTGTACGACGTATGCCACCGAGCGTTGGCATGGAGAAGTATTAGACCATGCCGATTAGCAAGTGATGGCCGAATAATTTTAAATTTTTCATGCATTTCATCAATGTACTGTGGCAGTATTTTTCGGCTGTAATTGTCTCCCCATTTCTAAGGAATGAGTAGCGAATTACTTCGCTTGGATTGGATTCATATCGGTCCAAAATTCAAAACAATTAACAAAAGGGAAAACTTTTGAGAAAATCTTCTTTGCTGAAATGTGACTCTGGCAATGGACAGTACGACTATAAACGTGGTTATGCTAAAAGCAAAAACATAATTAGAATAGGAGGACAAACGTTCACATATAAAGAAAATTCGACATTTCATATGCACCAACCTTCATCCCTAATATCTTCATGAGTGTATTCCTAAGCTCTTTGAGTGCAATATTATGAAGTGTAAACTGTCACCTCTTTAAAATCGCTATGAGATTTTCATATCTCAAGACAGTTCTTGATCGCTGATCGGATTCCGTCTTAGACGTTAGTTCGAACTCGAGGATCGAGGTAATAGGAATATTATTTTCCAAGTTACGGAGCTCAATAAGCATAGAATACGATGAAGAAATTAGTTTGAGTGAAGACGAGCTCGATTTTTCGTTGATGAAGAACGAAATTACGTCTATGCATAGACTACCTGAAGATAGAGTGGAGGAAAACAGTGATGAATATAGCGATGAAGTAGGTGCTGCAAAAAAGCAAAAAATCGGGGTAATGGATAGTGAATGTGAAAGCGACAGTGATTCCGCAGAAAAGTCAGAAAGTTCAGAATGGATAACGTGCACAGAATCCGAAGAAACACTTCAAAAAATACCGGTTGTATCCTGCGAAAGAACTGCAGGACCCGCAAGTACCCTCAAACGTAAAAGAATCATTACATCTTTTTAAAGTTATTTTTTCCGAAGAACTAATTAGTGAAATAGTGCATGAAACTAATAATTACGCAGCAAGGAAGCTAGAAGAGAACATGCTATTGTGGGAAATAATAAAGGTTTTCTTTATAAATGTCTCTTTATTTCACGCAGCTGGAACTTTCTAACGCTTACAAACCTTTTCTCGGCTAACTCTCAAAACACTCTGCTCACACTTTTCGTCCACACTCGCTTATATCCATCCTCATTCATACAGTGTTGCCCTTTTCCTAAGACACACCCGCACCACGATTTCGGGCAACACTCGCATTCTTTCACGATTCACTCTCATTTATACAAACAGGCATCCTTCAGTCCCACTAATTGTAAGATCTAAACATTCACTCGCAACCCAAACAGTTACCAGCACTGTTACAAATACATATTAGGGTCGATCAAATATAAACGAGCCTTTTGTATAAACAAAATTGATTTTACAAGCAACAGCTACATTTCTACAAATTATATTTCTATACAATTGTGGGATCGGAACGGAGAAGCCCTCCTATAAACGAACATAGGAGAAAAGGACGAGAAAAAGAATTGTTATCAGGGAGAGGTCGCTGGCGCAGTGGTTCCGCGCCGACTCAGGCGATCATTCGACATTCAGCTACTCTGGCCGAGTTGCTGCCTTGGATGGGTTGCCGCGCGGCCTCTCGTTTCTTTTTCACGATCCTATATAATTTCCTTCTTTTATTGTACATTTTTCCCAACGTTGTGGTCATTTTTTCATTTCGTTCTCGTAGAATGAAGTTGAACGTGTCCCAATTGCACAAAAATGTTTCCACTTGATCGTTGGTCTCAATTCGCTTGCTTCGAAGTGCTTCTTTGAGAGATGTAAACATGTGAAAATCACTTGGCGATAAGTCTGGACTGTGAGGTTGATGATCAATTATTTTCCAGTTCATTTTCACTAGTTTCGGCTGGGTTGCAGATGCTGTACGTTGCCTGGCGTTGTCTCGGAGGAGTAACACCTCGCGGATGGGACAATCTCGTCTATTGCATAGATAATGAAGCTGAACTTGTTTCAAGAGACCACAGTAGTAGGCTGCGTTGATGGTCTGAAGTCCGTCTATGAAATTTACCTTCCAGTCCCAAAAAATCGTGGCCAATACTTCCCCGCAGACAATCGAGTTTTGGCTTTCACGGAATTTCTTTGCCTTTCTTTTTTTCGCAACACGTTCACGGTCTTGCTTGAATTTGTTCCACTAAAGCTTCACTCTCAAAAATTGACAGGACAGCTTCCCTTAACTGGGCATGCAGTCTGCGGTAAATTTCGGCTGGTTTCACGTTTTCACCGCCGAGGAACATAATTATGCGTTGCTCAAATGCGACGGGCACAATCCTTTCACTCATCATAGTTGCTACTAACTTAAGCACTGGACAAGCCGGCTCATGTTGTTTCCCTACTCTAGGTATCCACAGTTAACGACTACAAATGCCCAATCTCACACAAATACCCTTCCCCGCTCTCAACCACTAAAGGCTCGTTTATATTTGATCGACCCACGTAGTTTCAAGCAATCTATGCATTCAAAACCGTTCATCCTACACTACCGCCGCATTCTGCATGGTGAACTTGGAGACTTGCTTTATAAAATATCGCACAAAGCAACAATAGAGAGCTTAAATTTTAACAAATATCCTCCTCTTTAAGTATAAGGATATATAAAATGATGAAATATAAAAATTCTAAATGTTAAATTGTGTATGAAATCATTTTAAGTTACTGGTATGTAAGAGCGAAAAAGGTCTCGTATGCAAAGGGTTAACTTAACGTAACTCCTGCTACTCAGTTAGAAAGATTGTTAATTTGTAGCAAAAAAAAGTATGTTACTTGTATGATTCGACAATGTTTGTAAAATAGAACTTTCTGCCTTGGAATTTTAGAAGTTTATCGGTAGATAATGAAGTATTAAGTGGATGTAGCGATTGATAGAAGTCGGAATAATTATTGTCTTCAGGGGGTAGTGTTTCAAACTTTCCTGCCCAGAGGTACGTTAAGCGGAAACTTGTTGCTTAGGGATGATTACGTCTATATAAACAGTCTCATTATATTGCTATGCTTTAACTTAGAAATTGAATTCATTGATACATCAGAAATATCTATCTCTTTCGTTATGACATTTATTTGCGTATAATAAAAATCAAAATTCGAATGACTACACGCCTGTACCGCATATATCATTAGAATTTTTAGAAAATACGCAATATCTACGGCATTGGAGACAACTAATCACGCAACAATTTTTGAATACAGTTCGCTGTGGCTCTGTTTATTAACACCGTAATAGTGATTTCCGCGTAAATAATGATCACTATATTTGTCGAGTTAAATTATTAATTATACTTATCCTTAATTCCCTTTACCATGAGTGGTATAAAAATTTACGTGTTCTGTCACATTTGATAAGATACAATACATTAAAATATCAATCAATATAGGGGTAATTCTCATGAAGTCCCGAAATTCGGTCATTATAAATTGACAAATAATATTGAAATAAATTTGTATTAATTTTCTATGGATTTCGTAGTACTAATATTACTAGATTTTAATTATATAGTGGTCCCCAGAATAAACGTGTTTTATGAGAATTATTATTTCATGTCATGTCTAAACAATCTTTTTCGATTCTTACGCACATTCTCTCTATATGTTTGGCTATTTTTCTTCCAATTTTTTCTCTGTTGCCTTGTTTCTCTGGAACTCATGGCGGATATAGGTTTTACTTGCCCTTTTTCTTTTTTTCTTAAGTATTTAAGTCTTTCTTTTTCTCAAAGTATTTCAATACGAACAGAATCGGATTTAATTTTCTCCCTACGCTTCCTATCATATTCTTTGTTTTTTAATTTTGCTTCTTCTTCGCTTACCTTCTTTTCTCTTGGCATTATTTGACCCTACAACAATATCGCAACAACAAATTCAAAGCAAGCTGACCCAGTCAAACATCATTCCCTCACTACTAATTTATATGAGGGAATGACGGTGAGGGAATGACGAAATAAAGAATAATAAAAAAAAAACTCGTCACATAATCTTATTTTTAAAAAAGTTCTTTTGTTTAAGTTTATTTCTCCCAAAACCCTACTTCTCAATGCAGTTAATAACAGTTAAAGTATATTATTTTTTGTTTTTATAGGTTGTGAGGGAATGACGATCAAAAATGTAATGAAACAAAAAAAATAATGTTATCTATTTGCAACACAAACTCCAACACGCTCACGTTAAATTCGCCATATTTTTAAATTGATAGTACTAGCAACTTTCAAAAACTAATGGTAGCGTTCATGTTTGATTGAAAATGCGTTCACAAATCGATTGTCAGAAAAATGTGAGGGAATGATTTATTTTTATGGGACGCGCGTATATTTTATTTTTTTTAATCCATTTATTACTTTATAAACCAAATTAAGTTTTTTTTTTATTAATCTACTATATTTTTAATTAATCGGTCATACTTGCAAGACTATTATAAGATTTTTTTTGGTTGTTTGATGATACAAAAGTTATTGAATTGAAGTTTGGGACATAGTGTGGGAATGATTTTAGAGATATTATATACATGTATCTTTTTTTATTTACACATATGGTTCCAAAATGATAAGTGAATCTTTTAGCCACAGTAATGTATATTTCAAGGAAATATTGGTAACCGTTAAATATTTGTTAGATTTTTTATAAAACGTTTAGGACAAGAATTTCGGAATTTCGTGAGAATTACCCATAGATATCTATAAAGAGACGGTACAGTTAGTGTTAATATTATATATTATTTTAGAATATTTTTTGTTACCCAATTAATCAAATTATCAAGAATCTACTAGCACAGAGGTTGAAGATATCACCGGAAGAAATTTCATTGTCCGCTTGGTAATAATTTGCCGTATCAGGGAAACGAGTTAATATATTGACAGGTGACTCGTCTTTCGATCTCATCCCCTGGCTAAAAGCAAATTACTCGACCAAAGCGAGGAAATAGCGAGGGTTGCGTTGAAGGGGTCCTTCGTGTCCACGACACGCGATGTCATATCACGTTATTGAGAGCTACTTGTCACTCTCTGCTTTGGCGTCATAGCAGGACGGGACATCGGTGCAGATCATTCAATTAATTCCATCTTTACGCGCATGCATTCCGATGATAACCGTTCAAAAGATAGGTACGTTTAGTA
This sequence comes from Cerceris rybyensis, assembly GCA_910591515.1. NCBI lineage: Eukaryota > Metazoa > Arthropoda > Insecta > Hymenoptera > Crabronidae > Cerceris > Cerceris rybyensis. The sequence continues at coordinate 24,946,418 of OU342790.1, forward strand.
TTGTCATTTAATACCGACTTTATCTATTGCTTTGCTATGCATCCTCTACATTCTGTTTTTTATTGGTATATCTATGAATACAATGCAAATGATTTATTTCTTTTCTATTCGTATTATAAATCAATTGTACAACAAGGGACAAGAATAAATTTTGATTGAACTACTATTTAGTACAAACTTTTATCTGACATTTAATAATAAATTATGTGTATATCTTTTGTAATATTGTCTTATATCTATTGTCTATCATCTTCTTTATATTGATATTAGTTTGAAATTAAATGTATATCAAATGAATAAAAATTAATTCTATTATATCAATCTTTAAACATTATAAAATTCAAAATAGTATGGCAGCACATCCTTTCGATCTTTTTATCTGTATATTATATTTCAAAAACTATTCTAACATGATTGTTCTTAGTCATATGCACATAATATATACAAATTAGGTGTTAAGGATAAAATAATCTACGTGAAAAGCCTTACTATTAATATTGCATAATTTTAAATAATCCCAATTCTGTGCAACCATAATAAAATTTTCTATGATCATTTAAGTAATGCACCTAATAAAGTTAATCTTTATATTTGAGACGAAGTTTATCATCCCCTTTCGGAATCACAAAGAATGTATCGCTAACATTAGATTCATCAGGTTATACCGTTTTTTATTAAGTGTAATAAAAAGCTGTTTCCGATTTTTCGATAAAATCAAAACTTTATTTAAAATAACGTACAGATCCTGAATTATTGACAAATTCGTCATTGATGTTTATAATCTTCAACCAGTTTTATGACAGCATGCAAATTTCTTTACGGTAGTAATCGTGAATTTCAGCTGAAATTAAATCATATAGCCTCCTTTTGACATTATCAATTTCTTGGAATTGTCGAAAAATTCTTGGAAAATTCTTCTATCCTGATGAAAACATCATTTCTTTAGTCCTTCGGCTACATGTGGGTTCTTTGGTTGGCGTAACTGTTCTCATGTAAAGTAAGAAATTTATATTCTGAAGTTTTTCGCATCGTGCAATATTTTATTACTCTTCATATCTACACTTCCAGCTGCTAAAAGAGTGCGAGATTTTTTTCTCGAAACTCATTGAAAGGAACTTTTTACTAAATTTAATAGCTACAATATTTTTGAAGTTACAAGAAAGCCCGAAAGTTCCAAAAAGATATTAAGCAATTACATGCAGCTATAGTATCCCGAGTCGAAGTTATGAATTTCTGTTGATTATCTCGGACCCTGAAATCATCATTTATGATTCTCTTACATTTTCTTCATATTTCTATTATTCTCCTTAGTTCTCTATTATTCGTTATATTTCTCTCTTGATTCTCTTTTATTTTCGGAAAATAAATATACTTACAAATTTTTATTAATTAGACATCGAATTGTAATAGATTACAGTGAAAATCCTTTTATTTGTTAATTTATTTCTTATTTATTTCATGTCAACAATGAAAATAAAGATATAAATAATTAAATAAAAGCAGCGAGAAATCATATTTTTCATCTTATTATTTAATCATTGTAAAGTTTACTATACATTCGTCTCTACAACTGTCATTCTTTATATACATTTTTAGAATTTTATGAACTTTTTATTTGAGAAGTATTAGATCACTCCAACTCCTTATTATTTACAGGTATTCCTGTGTACAGAATATCATTGATCATTATTTTTATGCAAACATTAACAATGTTAATTATGTTAACAGCTTTGATATTTTCACTTAAATTTCCTGAAATTAAAAAATCTCGGGTTGTAAGTATATTGTACGTTGTGGTCCTCTAGAACAAACATTTCATCAGGTTCAATTTCTTGTACTATTGCAGTATTAGTTATTACTAATATAACTAAAATGTTATAAAAATAAAGTTTCCGTTAAATTAATTTTTTCGTAGTTGGCACTCAATTTACTTTTAAAAAAAATTAAGTAATATTAATAATTAATAAATAATGAAAAATTCCTTCTAAAATATAATGAAAGAGAATTAAAGGAGAACCTAGAAAATCTTTTTATAATACTCTTTCGATTTTCTTCAAGTGTGAAAACGGAAATATCCGCATCCACAGAGTTCCTAAAGATAATCAAAATAATATAGAGTTTAATGGTCAGATCATACAGATTATAATTCTCTTTGGATTTTCTTCAAGTATAAAAAATCGAGAAAACCAACAGAAAATCAATCCTTCGACTCGGGATACTCTACAATAAATTATAAATGTTAATATCTTATCTCCTTTGTCCAACATTGTTACACGATTTTACCGGCGAAAAGTATTTTCAAGTGTCTCTTCACATAATCTTTGACCGACGTACCACTCCCATTCCATTCACTATTCGATGCAGTTCGATTTCATTTCAACGTAATATAATAGGACGTAGGTAGCGTGCGGGCCATTTGAGTGGCAGCGTGTTACTGATTATTGCCCTCGTGGGTCGTGAGCCTCATACCATTGCTGTTAGGCGTTCATTTATAAATGCCACAATTCTAACAAAGGCCCTGATTGCGATGCTCGTAGATAGTCATCGATACTAACTCTCCTTCAGCCACCGTAATGCTTTCAGGACGCGCGCACGAACATCGCTACGGGAAATCAACTTATTGCTCTATCTGTTCAGTGGGCTCGTTAAATTCAAACAATTGAACTCCTCTTATTTGACTAGAAAGTTAAACGGAGGTAGCCGAATAGCATGATGCAAAAAACTGCAATTTCTTGAGCTAAAACTGGATTAAGTGAGCGAATGAAATTTTCTGGTTTCGTTTTTGAGGTAAACGAGGCTTACAGGTTAAAAAGCAATGGGTTGTTTTATTTTATTTTTGGGATTACTCTTTAATTTGTACTAAGTAGAGATAATTCAAGTGTTGTATAGGATGAGTAATTATACATTATTATATTGCTGAATTTTGTATAGCATTCTATGTCTAACGGTTGTGACGTGGTGTTATAACACTTTATTGACCGTTAGGCGATTAATAATTGTTTTTCACACGTTAACAGCCATCAAAAGTCATACAATGATAAGTTATTAATCGGCTGTTACGAATGATCATAAAAAAAAATTACGCTGCTTTGTAATAAGTGAAATGAAATGACATAATGAGTATTACTCCATATTTAAATTCTGCAGTAATACAGGGTGTTCCAGCCGATTTTGACATCTTGAATATATCGGCATTGTGGTATGTAGCAAAAAATGTTTCAGAGGGAATTTAAATGTTATTGAGTGGCGCATAATATGGTGTCATTAGTTTTTCCGTAGGTGGTCGCGTCAAGGACATATGAAGATCAACTTTGGTTTTTTATATAGAATGGGTTACTTTTTTATGCATCAAACGATGCCTAGACATTCTTTATAAAAAAGGACTGACTTATGTATCTCGAAAAGCTAATAGTTAAGGAGATATTTCAGTATAAATAATCTAAATACAAAGGCGTCATTCCTGCCACATTAGGACGTGAGCTTTGTTTATCCGTTTATCTGTCTGTCACCTGATTTAACGCCGCTCGACTTTTTCTTATGAGACTATTTAACCAGTTAACTGTGGCGAATATTCTTTTGAATTTTGGGTCACGAAAATCGAGAGATGAGCATAAATATACAATATTTCAAATTATTTATACCCTTTAGTTATTCATTTTACTTCGGCATGGCCCCAAAATACTGCAAACATCTTGAAATTTACGAATATATTTTAGTTTTCGTCAAAATTACAATTTAAATAACCAGTGGTAGCTTTCACGCATGACGAGTATACTCATTAAACACAGCTAACTGGTTAAGGTATAAAGTTTACGCGAAAGTTTCAATTACAGTGAGTGATATGAAGGAGCATATTATCGATGGATGTGGCAAAATATCAGACGATACATTAAATAACGTAAGCCAGTTCTTACTTGATCGATTTCAAAAATGCTGTGATGCAAATGGTCGTTATATTGAACCATACCTGTAAATAAACGCTAATGTAAGTACGACTTTTAGAATTACTTAAACTAAAATGTCTCCTAAACTATTAGCTTTTCGACATACATAGGTAAGTACTTTTTTATAAAGAATGTCTAGCTGCATCGATTGATGCATAAAAAAGTACCTCATTCTATTTAATAAAACAAAATTCACCTCCATATATGCTTGATGTGTCCACCTATGGAAAAATTAATGACACCAGATTATGTCCCATTCGGTACCATTTAAGTTTCCTATTTGACATTAGCACAAGTTATAATATATGATTAAGTATTTTAAGTATTTCCGGCATGAGGGTACATGATGATGCTGCTTCATGACCACATCGTTTCATTAAAAAATTCATCGAATTTTGGATAAAATAACATTCAGCCTTATCTTTGTTCCATTTTTAATATTATTGTTTAATAAAATATAGCTTGTATTTGTATTTTCATATAAAAAAATGATCTGCTGGTTAAAGCCATTAACACTAGACAAACTACAAATAATAAATCTATGATATTTAAATGTATTAAATAAGTCCTATAGAAAAAGGGGAATCAAAAAATAACGAAGATGGTTAATGCATGATGTTGAATTTAAATGTATGGGAAATGTAAATAAAATGAATGTGTAAATTTATCAAAAATAAAATATGAAATAAACAACTCAGCTGGTTAAAGGACTCGTACTTTAAAGAATTAAGGAATTAAATAACATAGAGGAATTAATGCTTATTCTGTACAATTCAACTAAATTCGAATTTCCATCACCCGCGGATAATTTTTCTATTATGATATATAAGCTCACGATTATGAAAGTGAATTGCTATTTCATTTGAATTCGAATACTTTAAAACGTTGCGATCTTAATAATTTTCCTACTCTTTCATTAGTCGAAGTCTTTCATTGATCAAAACATAATTCATTAACTGTTAGCTAATAAAAATAGAAACTACAGGTACTATATGATGTATAGGTGACAAATAACGTTCTTATACAATTCCAAAGTTGAAATTTAGCGAAATTTGTATTTTGGAAAATATGTTAATTGTAATACAATATACGATTGTAAATGATTAAGTCTACTAAACGATTTTTAAACAATAGTTTCACATTACTTTGTTATAAATTGACACAAGGCAGATTGAGCGAAATATTCAATTTTACAAGATTTTTTAACTGAAGCCATTTTTATGATAATTACACCGTATATGTGAAACCCCGGTTCATAAGTCACCTAAATATGTAGAAGAGAACACAAAACACAGTGCCGTAACAACTCAATTAACACACCAATTCGCTGGATACGTGCAATGTCCACGAGAGCCTACTCCTCAATTTATACGGTATATTTTACGTGCGATAAATAATCACTTTTGGGGCTATGGCGGATAAGGAGATGAAGGCCCCGACTCGCAATCAGTGAGCCCGAGTTTCAAATCCCCCGTCACCTCTAGGAAATTTCTCCTATGTAAAATGTATATCATATCCATGGTAGTTTGGAACCCACCTAAACTAGTAAATGCAAAATGTTGTAATAGTAGTCGAAAAATTCAAAAAAATAATAACTTGTCGTATACAATGTATTCTTTCACTGCAAATTTCTTGTGTGATGCGGTATTACTTTACACAATCGCAAAATGTGTTTTCGTATTCCATTTTCCAAAATTATTAACTTTCTATTTGCTAAAGAATAAATCCGATTCAACTGTACTCCCTACATTATTCTACAGTTGTTTTAGCTCAATCTAAAATAGCTAATTAACATATTCTTGTATTTCGTACAATGTACCAACACCAATGACAATGAACAAAACTTAGAGGAAACGAAATCGAAGCAACCGTTTATATCTTCGTCATATCTAACACACAAATACCAAAGGCATTAAAACAAAAAAATTTCACACCATTTACGAGCTTTTCATTAGCATATTCCCTTGTTCCAGCATACTGAATTCCCCGTCTTTTTTGTCAAAAGAAAACCACGTGGGACGTGTTCTCTGTAGAAAAAGAAGAACGAACGTAAAACGTCTTTCCCTGTCCCAACGCAAATGAATGACGACGTACATAGTATGCCATCGCAGTGCAAATGGCTAACGAAGGCTTTCTGATTACCCGTCCGAAGAACGGAACGTTTTCGTCGCTCGAATAGAGAAGCGCACCGTTTTGCAAACTCCAACATCGCAGCGTTTAAGCCAAGGAAAAAGGTTAAAGAACTAGAAGCAAGCCAGGAATAGCAGGAAAGAAGAATGGAAAGTAGAGGAACAAAGAAAGAACGAGAGACAAAGAGAGAGAAAAACTCGTCTGTTGCATCCTGGCGCAGGAGCGCATCGACAGGATCCTGCTGGACGATGAAGTCGCCGTTTCTATCGGCGCGGCGCGCGGCGGGATTCGAAGGCAATGGTGGGGATAGGATTCGATTGGGTGGGGGAAATTGGACAGAGAGGCGAAGAGTGGAGCTCCCTCTGGCGAGTGTCTCGTGTCAGTCGAACCGTGTGCCGCGTCGCGGTAGTGTTGTTACCGTAGTGCCGCGTCTCGCGTGTCCCGTCCAGCACGAATGACGCTTTCCTCGTTACGATTATGAGCGACGTACGTCCGACGAATCGTGCAAAGTACGTCGTCGATCGTCATCGTCGTCGATTTGCTCCGGAAACAGTGAAAAAGAGCAAGTTGCGATAAAACGACACCAGTAACCTTTCACTTTCGTTTGGACCGCGTGCTCGTCGTGCCGCGCCGGTTTCTGTCGTTTCTCTTCGAAAGATTTCAAAGTTAAGATTTCATACGCGGGATAAACAGTACGGAATCCTTTGCCACGATTTATCTATATTTTCTTATTCCACATCGAAGGACTCGAAGAAAGTTGAGTGCTTTCGTCATTTCGGAGTACGATTATCGCGTGGAGTCGTTTTATCCTGACAGTCTGTCAGAGATAGCCGGTGAACTCCGGTGATATAATTGTAAATAGTCGTCTCTCAAGGTGAAGGACGTAAATATTACGTCGTGTCACGACCAACCGAGCGAAGACTTTCGTTGTGCGGTGAGATCTGTCAAGGTCACGGAGAAATCACGAAACGGGTAGAATCGGAGCAGCGACCGTGTGACCAAGGTCACGGAGTTTACGAACGCGATACAACGTCCATTGAGAACCGTCAGAAAGAAACACGGATATCGAGAATCTCGATGCGATAAACCGAAAGATAGCGATCTTACAAATCCGCTGTCGAAGTTTTCTCTTTGTGCTGTATCCGGAAATTTCTTCATCCGTTGACTCGAGGATGTACGAGCGATTACATCGTGGGATCTCGTGACTACCGACAAAATTGTTTACAATTTTTTTCCCTCACCTTGCACGAGTGCTTAGTACGTCACTAAAGTACGTTATAATATTCTGTCCGGAGCGTACACACTCACAAAATATATCTTCGAAGCTATCCCTCGTATAAAAAACAGAGGTAACGGAATACCCATAGGACACTGCTACGCCGTAGATTCTGTTGTAGCGCAAAGGAAGGGCAAAAATTAATTCCCCGGCGTGCTCACACAAAACGAGGTGGCAGCGCTGGCGGGCTCGCAGAACGATAAAAATTACAGTTCTAATTCGCAACCCGCCAGCGCCCTTGGGCACAGATTTACTCTTTTTTTTTGTTCACGCGAGAGTGAGAACAGAGCAAAGGAATAAACGTTCCAGGAAGATTTATCGCGATACTTTTTGCCGTGTTCTCTCCCACCCGTACAAGTGTCAATTGCGTGCAGTGTGATTGCTCTCTTCTTATTTGCTTCTTTCTAAACTTCATGAAATCAGACGAAGAAAAGACACAAAGTATCGTCTCTTAATTTATCTCGGTGTCTGGGAATTCGAATCGTCTTATTGATAGAGCACCAACGTTGTGTTGCGAATTTCGTATCGGTATTTCGACACAGTGGAACGTATCTACCTGCTCTTCGAAATTCAAATCATCACGGTATCAGACTTAAGAGTGTCTGCTCGTGCTCCAGTATTCAAATCGTCACCATAGTACTCTCTTCTACGGCATCTACCAGTGCACTGAAATTTAAGCCGTCACTCCAAGAAACTGAAAGGTGTCTACAAGTGCTCCGAAAATCGAATCATCGTTTTCATACACTCTAAGTGTCTATCTGTGTTTGTAAGTTGTAAATACCCTTTTGGTAGAATTTAAAAGTATCTACCAGTGCTTCAAAACCGTTAGAATCGACAGTGTCAACTAGTGCTCCGAAATTCAAGCGAAATTCAACGGATCGTCGTTCGAATAGACTCGACAGGGTGGAACCTTGGAAGCATCTCTCACGGGAAGAGAAGAAAAAAAGAAAGAAAGAAAAAGAAGAAGATATCCTTTTCGAGACGATCGTATCGACACGTCGGGTCAGTTGGATCGTCCGCGTCTGGTAATGAGCCGTGGTACCGCACGTTGAGGATCGAACGTGACCGGTGCGCCCACTGCTCCCTGGTCGTTTATTGGTGCCCCCTGGAATTCTCTGAGGGGCAGTTAATCGAGGTGTCGCCCCATCGTGCAAGAAGGGAGGACCAATCGAAATCGAAGTCGGTACTCCGAGAAAATCGGACTTCTCCCGATTGAATAGAGAACGTTATACGTGACTGTACTCTTCCTAGGAGCAACGCATCAACGTAAAGGACAGATAGAACCCGAGGACGTTCTCTCGAGATGCGGCGTATTTCCGCGAGAAGTTACTACGCGTAGGGTGAGAGTGACGAGAGTGGAAAAAGCAGGATAGAAGATCGCGACGAGAAGAGATAGAAGGTTAAAACGTAGCTAGAAGCAGCGAGGGCGATTTCATAGCCCTCGCAGTTAACGAGAGTATCAATCATGACTATGGCTAGCAACATTGTGGTGGAGTGGCTGCGATCCCTTCATCTTGGCCAATACTCGGAATCGTTCATCGATAACGGTTACGACGACCTTGAAATCTGCAAGCAAATTGGCGATCCGGATCTCGATGCGATCGGTGTCTTCAATCAGAGCCATCGTGCCCGATTGCTGCAATCGGTGAAGACCCTCCGGGAGGAAGGTGCAGCGAGCGTTTACTTCACGCTCGAGGAGAGCAATGACTGTCTCTGCGACAACGTCAGCTCAAAATCTTCGAGAACGTCCTCTGAGAGACCACCCAGCGATAAAGAGGCACAGAGAGCCTCGCCAACGGCCAGTTCATCCAGTGGTGGTCAGGAATTAACCAAGTTCGCAGATGAGTACGAAGAAGGGAAGGCGGAGCTCGTCAGGATTCCGAGGATGCAGCTCAGAATGCTGCTGCAGGAGAAGCTCAGGCACGATGACATCAGGCTTGCCTGTCAGCCCTACACGACACCGGTGAGTGAGCTTTTTTTTTCATTTGTAAATTATAGCTGTGGGAGAAACCGGTGAGCGATTCTAATTGCCAGAGCAATTCGAAAGGGAATATAGATTGCTTATATTTCGAGTCCCCCTATTTTTTATTCCACTGGTTATTGAGGACATTCAATACCAATGATCGATTTATTTTATCCAATAATCTTACTGTAAAGTAATAAGCAGACAGGTTTTTTATTTGCTACAAGTATACATTCTTTAAAGAGCACTTTTTAAAAAAAAAACCTAAAAGGAAGGATGAAATATTGGGAGTAAGTGGAACACGATATTATTAGTGAAATGTGCCTGACTTAAAAATTCATGTTGTTTTTATTGTGAAACATATTATCGAATTCGAGATATAATCACTGCAATTCGTTTTGACAGAAGGTTTTCAAGTTTGTTGTTTTGTCACGATAGATAATAATTTTTTCATACATTTTACACAAAATCACGAGTTAAGTGTATGGAATGTTTGGCTCCATTCATGGTGTCATAGATTCATGGGAAAATGACTCAACAATTTTTTCTATATGTTCTGTGCCGCCGCGTTAAATTTTCAAACAATTCGAATTAATATTATTGCCTAGCAAATAATGACAAATGATCGTTAAGATTATCTAATGGTACTGCGATTGCGGCGCTGGATAAAATTCGAATTATCGGATCCCACAGCAGCCGCTCCATCGTGTACGTTGTAGGAGAGACTTCAGAAATGAAGATAATGTAGAAAAGTCATGGCTTTCGCAAGGCACGCCCCGTGAGCGTAGATAATCTTCTGATTCATTATTTCATTACATTAGCCACCGCTCGAGATAAGGCAAACCGTGCTACGTTTATAGTAGACGTTCTCATTTACCGGGCCTTTCGCGATTTATTTGTTGCCCCTTAATCGAGAAACACCGTTCGTGAATTTACGGCTTTAACTGGTTCCATTGAAATGAAAAGAAAGTTAAGTGTTCCCTTAGACGAACGATTTTTAATTGTACATTCTGAAACTGTTGTTAGAAATTATTCTTTGCCTTTAATATTGAAGAGGAGAACGGTGAAAGGATGATATCTTATTTAATAACTATATTATTATTTAATATAGAATTTATTATATTTACTTCATAACTAATTAAATGATTTCACCGCTTTGTTTTTCCATTTACCAACAAATCAGTTAAAGTATCTCGCACGTGAAGTGGATCGCAATGATTCTCTTTAAGTTATTGTATCGCTGATAAAATTCGAAATATTTGGTTGACTGTTTTAAAAATTGTTTGCAACGTCAAAATTGTAGAAGTCCAAATAGTATCATACATGCAATGTAATTTTTATTTGGATACATCAGAGCTTGATTTACGTGTTTTCGACAGCCACGTGCGAGCGACAGTTTATTTTTCAAATTTTGCGCACAATTCCATTCACATAAGGTATATGTTCTAGCGAACTTTACAAGCACATTCCATTTTGAAGCCAACAAAAAAAGTAACACGTGTGCATAACATTCGTAGTTGTACCTTGCTTTTATTGATATTATCAAGCACGTCGCTTTTCCAATTAATTTTCCAAGATTTATAGTTGTGTACGGAAAATTATTCTATAAAAACATTTTTCTTCCTTCATTTTATCATAGAAATGTATACCTCCTCAGCGTTAAGAAAATAAGAAGTTATTACCGTAAAGTTGAAATAAACACTAGACAACCGGCTTTATATCAATTACATTGAAATACACTGAATAAGTGCTTTAGAAGAAGAGAAATGAAAAAATGTAAAAGACGATCAATTAAGTAATTTAACCCTGCTGTTCTGTTCATCTATATGTCACAGTCGTATTTCTTCCAATCATAGTGACCCGGCAAACAAAGGTTCACACTTTAACACTAGTTTTACCAGCGTGAAATCTGTTACATTTAAATATGTTAAATATGTACCTTAAAGCAAGGAAAATTAAGAGGTGGAAAAGATGATAGATTCGGTAATAATATGTTTTATACAATGGACGAAGCCCGAGTCGAAATATTGAACCTATTTTCATGGCATTTACTCCTATTTGAATCTAATATGATACTTTTCAATACTAAAACTCCTAAGTTAAACCTGTAAGTCCCCGAGTCGAAATATTGAACCTCATTTGAACCTTTTATTACCCAACATGTAAGTATATAAGATATCCTATTTTACATTGAATTTAGACCTATTTTTGTACTTTTAAGTCCTAAATGTTGGGTAGTAAAAGGTTCAAATGAAGTTCAATGTTTCGACTTAGGAGAATATTGATTCTACGGCTCTCTCATAAACCCGTAGAATTTTTGGAAAAGATTGTGTACCAGTCATTGTGGCTGGCTTGGTAAATCTAGTGTTAAGAAACACAAAAATATACAAACCGGTAGACGTAAATGTTAAATACATTGAATATCAAAAACTAATACTTAGAAATGTAGTTTCAGTTAAAATATAATCTCCATTTTCAGTTAGGTATATAGATCCTAGCAGAACAGCAAGTTTTAGTTTTACAAGATAGACTTAGATTCACTTCATGGCTATCCTATCAGTTTGGGGAATTTTTTGAAGAAATTGGGAACAGATCATATACAGCCGCCTTGGTGGTATTAATAAAGTTCACCTTTTCTAATTATTTCTCATAATTGCCGAATATTTTAAAAATATTTCGTACAGTATCATCTGCCAATGTCCGAAGGAACTTGGTTAAGCGTACTTTGCAAGTGCACACTCCTTTAACGTCGTTAAGTTCCTGTATTGAGCGTTCGGTCGTCGTAAACTTCGCCGATAGAACCGCATTTAACTTACTCGCAAAGATTTTGCGAGTTCCGTGTACAGAAAATGGAATATAATGGGACAGGCGGTCAAAGCGGAAGTTAAGCGCGAATAGAAGGAATTTGTTTGTAGGCGTTGAAGCATGAGAGGGGCAAAATTAGGGGTGGGTCTAATCAGATTTGTGTTATGTTACAAGAAAGCTTGAAGCTAATTTGGATTCGGGGCCCGTTAGTACACCTGCGCGCGTTAACACGCAATTCCCTGCTCGCCGTTTATCCCTCCATAAGTCAAAATGTATGCGAAAGAAAGGGTAGCAACGGTTCACTTTCCTCCTCTGATCGTTTAAATACTATCATAATATTCACGTTCATTCTGCTTTTATTGTATAATATTAGTATCTTAACGTATAAATAATACATCGATTACGTCAGCTTTAAGCTGAATTAATAATAATGGTTACATCAAATTCGTCAGCTTTGATCTGAATTAATGATAATGCTACATCGAAATCGTTACCTTTGGTTTGGATTAATAATAAGGGCTACATCGAATACACCAACTTTTATCTGAATTAATTGTCAAAGAACATAAAAATAGCATGATTTCCTAATGGTCTAGATATAAATTAAGGAGGACAGAAAGCTTGTTGATAAGAGGATTATAAAACAGTATACAGCTTGCTTTGCAATTCTGTTACGCAACAGGGTTTTATATTCTAACTGTTGCTACTGTTTTGGAACATGTAAACCCGAACGATTGCCACATTTTTACTCATATAAAATTTTAATATGGATTTACACGTGTCCGTATTATGAGAGGTTTTTGAAATTAAAGATTCAAGAAATGCGAAAAATATGCATCGAGCTTTATTGCAGCTTATACACAATATAGAATGGCAGTTGTTCTCCATGACTGGAAATTATCGTTGAACGGTAGAGCACGAACACGAAGCACAAAATTTCACGCGAAATAATGACACCTCCATAGACTAGAATTACCGGCGAAAGATAATTAATAAAAATGTTAAAAAGGAGAGGAAATGGAGATAACGGGGGTAGGAATATCAAACGATAAAATTACTTGTATGTAGCAAAATATGCATAGAAAAATGAAAAGGTTGGCGAGTTGAAAATTTTAAGAATTTTTCAAAGACATAAATAACCACTTACTTCGACTTCTTTCGTAGATCGAGTTTTGAAATAGCATAACATCAACAGATACGCGACCAGCGTATTGTTTCCAACACGAGAATTGTCATTAATCGTGAAATATTAAATTTCATTTTCCTTTATATAACAAATTTTTCCACATATTTTATAATGCTTCTCATTCCCTGTTGAGAACCGAATAAAACATCGGATTGCTCATTTAAATCCGATATTGCAGTCGCCGTTATACAGCTCGTATCGGGTTACCAAGCAGAAAAACTCGAAATAACGAAAAATTAACGGACAAACGCCCGCGTATGTCGTATCGTTATCCTCGACATAAAGCATACTCGATTTATCGTTTTCGAAACAACCTTAAAGCTTACCTCTGTCGCTAATGACTCAGAGAGAAGTCAGGGACGCTCTTCTGGTATCTACGTACGTTAATTAACCGCACGTAGAGGAGAATGCAGATGGAAAGATAGACGACTGATATTGAGAAGCGTGGGTGGCTTTTATCGCACGGATAAGTCCGGCGTTACTTACATTCGTGCCACGACATTATGACCCGACGTTCAGACCGTATACCTCCCTTGGTGAAGCTGGCTCTTATTTCACGGGTTTATTGCTCCTACGATGCTTAGCTTATTGCTCAAGGTGGCGCGTAAACAAATCGTAGCGACCGCCGAATTTGAATAATAAAGGGCCGCCTTCTTTCCCGCGCTCGCCGACTGTAAGTCACCGCGAAGTGCGCGTCGCTTGATTGAATTCTTTTGAAAGCGAGAATCTTATTGAAGAAGATTGCCGAGCCCTGTGGTGCTCGTGGATGATGAAACACTTCTGTAGAATAGGCTTGCATTCTTGCGGAATCTGGAGAAGAGCGTTATTGCTTAATTGAAAGGCTGATGGGACACTTGTGATGGATGGGGGATATAACTGTGATTGTAAGTGCGCATTTTGCGAATCTCTGCTGATCGTAGATCTGTGGGGAAACGGGAGGGTGGTAAATAAATCTTCTTAAAAAACTAAAATCTTTAATATCACTACACATTGTTGGTTTTTCTCTTTTTTAAATAGAGTATATTGGGATGAACAAAAATCAATTGTATATTTCTTCCTGGAATGCTTAAGGTAGTTCTTTCACATAGGAGCGGATTTTATGGGTGCTATGAATGGGCCCCATTGAATTTCTATAAAACGAATGATAATTTATTGAAGTATTGATTTAAAAAATTTTAAATTTGATGTACGCGTACTTATCGACAATGCGGCGTTGTCAAACACTCTCATTCACAAACAGTGGCCATATTGTAAACGTGAAATGCATGATTTTATAGTTTTCAATTAATAATTTCTTTATTAAATATTCGGCAGCTGCAATTTTTTTTGTGAAATATCTATTCGAAAACGTTCCCGAATGAATGATCTCGTTTTTCGTAAGTGTTTGCAGTATGGAAGATTGGAAAAGTGAACGATAAAGTCGGAAGTACTATTTCTCTCTCTGTCTCACTCTCATTTACGTCAATGTATGAAATTGTATTTTGAAATTCGATTTTTTCATCGAAATGCCCGGTAACTGAGCTTTTTTTTGCTTGTAACTTGTTCGTGACAATCTCAAGAACATCATATTTTAACATTAAATTTATTTGCATACTTTGGTCAAGTGCAAGAACTTCCTTAAATAGAGTATATTGGGATGTACAAAAATCAATTGTATATTTCTTCCTGGATTGCTTAAGAGGTTGAAGCTGTGGAGCTATGCAGTCTGTTTATGCTCAAGCTGAAAAGGGTCCTTAGACCTGGCTAAATTGTCTAAAAACCTCACTCTGTGACTTTCATTCGTACTGGAAAGTCGTACCCTCCTGATATATTTTAGAATAAAGTTTCTAATTGATTTTAACCCTTTTAGTGCCGACCGAAAAAATTGACTGAATTAATAACAAATGTAGTTGCGAATAAAAAGAATTTTCATTTGGCAATAGTGTCATATAGAATACGCAATATGGAGCATAAATTGTGTATTATAATTATATGTCATAAAATTACTGATATCGTATTGGAAACTGAATATTAACCCTTCGATGTCCAGTGTTAGCAATTTTGCTAACGACGATATATCGTCGTCCGGCACTAAAAGGATTAAACAAAGTGTTCTTTAAAGCCTTCAACACCAATACGCGTCCAGCGAAATCTTTAATTGTTTACTATGGTCTTATGTATACGTTCGGCAATTGTTTCTATCGTATTTTCAGACTGCATGAAAAAGTATTCGGTCTCCAGTGATCATATCTGTAGACCGCATGCCGCTTATGCGAAATGCTTCAACTTAACAGAAATGCTTCAAATTAGAAGTCTGCTGCCAATGGGTTAAAACAAATGTCGCGAACCGTCGCACAGTGTGTAATTTCGCCGTTTTAGCTGGACAAAACTATTTTTTGAAAGAAATTATGGTTTACGTTACTTTTAATGACCTTTCTACTAGTAAACAACATAATGCTATACTTAACGTTAATAATAATATATATGTCAATAATTATTTAACACTTATACGTAAAATAAGAAACTGTCAACTTTAAAAATTTGTTGTATTTTAATCGTAAGGCTTATTTTAATTTTTTTTGTGTAAAATGATTCTGTAAACTTCATCAATTGCAACGAAATATATTATTTTAAGGTTATAAAGATTTAAATATGTTTAAATAATGGTCAAAGCGGATCAACGTCCTAAATGCCGCACTCTTCATGAATATTTTCCGATTTACTCTAAATTTAAATGTCGAAGAAAAAATCTAATAGCAGGAAGCGATAGGGCAGACATTTTTCTTAGGGAAAGCAAAAAAAATTGCAATATAAATTTTTTTTTTTTATTTGACGCGTCGTCACGACAATCGGAACGCAGGAGTTCACCGGTTTGGAGCAACGACGTGCGTCGTAACACATAAAATGCAATGCGCTCTTACAGATCATTGCTTTGTTTGAACACCGGTCTCTTGATCCATTGTTTATGTAAATGGATCTATACTTACATTACTATTTAGATACATTTTTGTTCTTATAATTATCAAATACTTACCTACATAAGTTCATGCCTGATTTAATCTGTTAACCGGGTATGACGAAAAATTTCGTCCTATCGGAAAGAATACTGCTATGATTATGACGATTTTTTTCGTTTTCAAATTTTTTATACATAATATGTTGAATGCATTATATTCTGTGTTGTTCGTATCCGTTAAATCCTAGGGCGGGACTTTAGGTGTGCTAACATTTCTTCTCACTGCAAAAAAAGTTTCCCTTGCGTTGTTGCACGAGTCGAACAAAAGTTAATTCGCCGGTTAACAGGCTAAGTAAGATTCAGTAGGCTCAATTTTTAAAAGTACAATTTTATGGATCGATTTACAAATTAGTCGATTTCGTTTTTGAGGGAAGATCTTGATTTCCTTGAAAAAATTTGCGAAGTTGTTATCGACAACTTCTCCAGGATCATGCTTTGAAAAATTCTCTTACACACGAGTCAAGCTCAGCTCCGTTCGTGCAGTAAAATTCACACCGTCTATAAGAAGTCATTTTACGGAGAAAAGATTACTTATGCAATATCTGTTAGTTAGATTAAAACGTCTGGGTTAGTTAGAAATATCTTCCTATTTTCTGAAGCATTAAAATTAATTTTTCTGTAAATAATTCTAGCGTTAATCTAAATATACTCATACGTGGATATTAACAGTATTCATCGCATCATATAGACTAGGCAAGTTTAAATAACTAAGTTAAGAGTAAGCAGATTTGCATAATCGACCCGTCTACATGTTTTAAATATCTTATGATTTGAAGATGCTGTTATACACTATTTTTAACCCTTTGCGATCGAGGCTTTTGCCGCTCCACGAGCTACTAAGTTTTAGGACTCCTTAACAGTAATAGTCCTTTTTTGAGGTATAAATAAGGCCCACAAGGCTTAAAAACTCACGTCAAAGAAACAAAACAAAAAACAAATCATTTTCGCGCATCGGGTCTCCGCATCAAACCAAGTGGTGAGCGAGAATCACCTCTCGAGTTGTGGCACCGAATCATGTGGCGCCTGAGAGGCGCCGCTCGAGCGCAAAGGGTTAATGCTCGTTTAATATCTATATATTCTCTATTTAATCTCTTTATATCTTACCATCCACATATTTCATAGTATCTATCCTCACAGTCGACCTGTATTCAAATTTGAATTTTTATTGCCATCACGGAAGCTTAAATCGCATAATTTTTACGATTAAAATTAACGCACGTTACGTCAGCTTTACGAGGTTCGTTTGAAGAATCTGAACGTTTCATAGCATAAGTTTTACGACGAGGGTTATGAAAAACAACGTTCAACGACGGCCCAGGGCTATTAATGAAATTGCCACCTCGTATAATTTACCGTGCGTGTGATGCTGCTGCAGATCGATAGGGCGGTTGATAAAAGTGCGAATTAAAGTGGGGAAAGTAGCCGTGCGATACACAACGGGCCGGGGAAAGTGTGATTATGTATGCGCGCCAATTAATTTATGAAGCGGTGCGTGGCCTAGGCGATGCTCGCTTTCATTTGCGTAACGTTGTACGAATAAACACGAGCGCATTTCCCGTTTTGTAGAGTGAATCTTTAATGCGATCGGTTCGATGCTCGGTGCGACAAGTTACATTTCATCCGTTTCCTACCTCTCGTTGTGTATAACGTGCATCTATAATTAATAGATAATGAGTATTGGATATTCTGTCGCCGTGTTATCTTGGAATGTTCTCTTCGGGTGCTCCTTTTATTTAGTGTTCTATTGTTTTTCGTTTGAGATCGATATTCGCAGAAGAAAATAATGATTTCAGAAGATTGCTGAAAGTGATCGGGGAAATGAGATCCACTCATTTAAATGACATTAGTGTAAAGAAAAATGCGAAAATGAGTTAAATCTTGTCAAAAATTGGTATCATTATTTTTAAATGTGTTAAAACACATATTCTAAATATTGCATTTGAAAGGAAAGTTATTTATGCCACTTTCAAGATAAACAACTCATACATTGCAATAATGTAATTAATATAATATGCTTGCGGAAAAAAATGAAAAAATGTAATAAATATTCATGAAAAAAGTTTGATGTAACTCTTGGTTTAATTACTTTGAAAAGCGCAAAGAAAAAGTTTTAACTCATTCTGTTGCATCAACTGGTTGTAATAAGAGTCTTAACACGTTAATTGCCATCAAAATATTCCCAGTTGTACAATTCTTACTGTAATGAAACTTTTTATATTAAAATCACATGATTATAGAGCAAAACCGCTAAAGGAAAATGCGGTTATTATTTACCAGTACTTTACTTTGTTAACGCCAATATTTAAGTATTAGACAAGGAAAATATATTTGTCGTCTCAATAGATTTCCATGGTCAGTAACTATAATATTATGCAGTGAAACGTAGATGTCTTTTTGTTAATTTTCATTAACATCGCTTCTTAAAGTTCTAATTATGCACCTATTTAATCTGAATCTAATTTTAAGTATACTTTATATTTTTAAAGCGCACAAAGTCTGCTCAATCTTTAGAAGTGATTAATGTATTTTATAAAAAAAATGAAAAAATGTGATTCTTATGTGATAATTCTAGTGCAACTCAATTTTTATATGTTTATTATAAATTTCTATATTAAAATTTTTAATTATTCATAATTGTGATTAAGTATTTGCTTGTCAGTTGAACAGTAAATCTTAGATTATTTGTTCAAACCTATGACGTTGCTACTTTTTCATTAGGAAAATTGCAGGAAAAACTGTTTTATGGTATGCCATTATACAGAATCCTTCATTTTATATACGTTTTTAATTTCTGTCGTGATATTCATATTTCTCAAATTGAGAATTCTCAATTGAAAGTCATTTTAAAAATGACATTTTAAACATTTTGCGTAGCAAAGTCGTGAAGTTTTGTTATCGAAGTACTCATGAAGGACCCTCGTATGACCTATTACTGCTCAGGTATTAATTAGTATTCAACCTAAATGTGTATCAAAACTTTAATTCTAGTTTCCATAAAAAAAAGTCTCAAGTTCTGTGTAGTTTGGCCAGAAAACTCTACAAAAATTTTTAACAAAGTCAAGTAATCAAATGATATCCAATTAAAGAATTAACGTTGTCCAATTCACAAATTGATTGACTCCATCGTACGCGCTTTATCCACTTTCTATATTATTTCAATTTAAAAATTAACGTTATCCAATTCGCAAACTGGTTCACTGTATTTACCTCACTTTATCCAAGTTCTACATTCCTGCAATTCACATCCAAAGAGCATAAGTTTCCAAAGACCTCTTCTCAAATTCTATTTCCCCATCTCCTCACATATGTAAATAACAAGGTTACGTATTTTATAGTCACTTTGTAGGAGTAATTCTCCTCCCCGTTACATTCATGTATACGCATACGCACACATACGATATACATCAACCCTTTTTCCCGGCAAACGTGTATACCAGCACGCAAATGACCACACGAGGAAAATAAAAATCCAGCTTCTCTCTCAGAGCACGGTGGTCCGATCGTCACCTGCTTCCCCTCTCCAACCCCCGTTGGTACACCATGCTCACAAGGTACACGCATTTCTGTAGCCTTGCGCGCGTCCAAACGAAAAGGAGGGTACCTGCGAGTGCATCGACCGTTGTCAAACTGATACCTACCACCTTCAGGTTGGTTATATACTTTCGTATTTATTGGTTCAATCCGGGCCCGTGCGCGGAAGGTCCGATTTGTTCGGCGCCTCGGCCGGCGCGTATCTCGCCAATCAACATTCCAAGCATAGGGTCTACGTAGCCAATTACGGTACTCGCGATACAATCAGCACCACTATGCGCCTATTTATTTGTTCGCCCGCTCGTTCGTGGCGCAACGAGTAAACGGCACGTCCTGGATATTGCACAGGCCTCGGGTGTGTTTCTTAAAAATCGGATTTTCAACGGTTTTCAAGGAACCGTTTGTAATTAACGAGTAGCGGTATTCTGTATGACGTGGTTTATGTTGTACTTGGTGAACTTTAACGGGGTATTTCGATTGAACATTTTGGATTGTTTGATGTCGCGATGTTTAAGGTTTAATATTAGTACGTTGAATGTTTCTAGTATTTCTACTGTAGTGAAAATTTTTTTTTATCCAATTTTGTTTTTATGGAGAAGGATTTTGAAGATACTGATAGATAGATATTCAGCAGACTTTTATTTTTTTAACGTTGATATTTAAATATTCAGTATGTTCGGAAATTCATAAATATTCTAATTTAAAAGTTATATGAAATTTCATTGAAGTCAATCGCACCGATCATTGGTGACCCCCATGACGGTCAACGTGTTAACTTTTGGCTTCTTGAAAGAAACACGCTAAAGTGTTTAGTGTCATTTCTGATCTGTAGACTATCTTCTGTTATAACACAAGATTTTTTTACTGTTTCTTTGTAATATCCTTATTGGGACTAATACGTTTTCTCTGTGTACAAGTTGTCGTGATTTTGATTCTATAGAATCTTGATTTGGTTAATAAAGGACCTAAGAGGTAAGGAATAATGTTTAGATTTCTGATTATTTATCATGGTGGTTTTGGTATCACATTGTGTTTGCTGACGATTGAAGGATCACAAAGATGGATATCATTTTCAGGATACGTTTAAAATTAGACAGAAACTAAAGATTTGATCAAAACATTACATTTTGAAATTTTTAACTTCTTCGAAATGAATGTACATTAATTCTCAAGGATAAGAAGAAACTGCATACGTAAACATGAAAAATCTTGGCAAACTCACGAAACTGTAGAAAAGTGTATTAATCGTTAAAAGTGTATTAAAGAGCTTAAACTATAGACAAGATCTCTTTAACACTAAACGTACCGGTATTTTACACCTACCTAATCTTACCATGAGGGGTCATATGACCCCTTATGAAATAAATGTTGGTTTTCAAAAAAAAATACTCAATTTATTAAAGGAAATAATTTGCAACATCATTTCTGATTTCTAATAAAACAATCAAACACAAATTTTTACTTCTATAAACACAATAATCAATAAATTACACAAAGCCAATTGAATGTAACGGAAACTGTCGTGTATTACCACTCCTTGTCGAACGTGATTTCTTGTAGACTCTGATCTTTACTCTCTGACTCTCAGTACACGACTGCATTTCTATTTCGTTTAGCTTTGGAGAACTAATTGAAGGGAGTGTTTCTTGCGAATCTCCGAAAATGGTCTTTTCTGTTTATGCGTTACGTCGCACAGTGGTCGATTTCGCTGATATCCTGGCTAAAATCTCAAAAATTTTTTTTGCGGCTTTCAAAATCTAGCAATTGTGTTTGATTTATAACACATCAGAGCATCCCTTTCCACTAATTAAAATTTATATTGCACAACATTCTTAGAGATATGTAATCTCAAAGTTGGGACTTGAATAACTCGTCGTATGGATCCGATCGGATCGTCCAACTCTTCACGCCGAAAAAACACACTTATCAGGTTCAAATAAATGAAACCTTCACTTCAGAAGCATATCTGAGTTTAGAACTAAGGTTCCAGTCGAAGAAAAATGCCGAAAAATATGTAAACTTCGTATGGGGTCAAATGACCCCTCGTAGTACGTATGGTAGGAAGAACATTTTTGCCGGTAAAAAATAAGCTACGAGAAAAATGGAAAGCGAGAAATTGAATAATCAGATGATATAAGACTTTACAAAAAGTCAAATGAGCGAAAGAAATAACAATGAATGTATGATTTTAACACTAAACCTACCAAGCCGGTCAAAATGACCGGTTCTCAATTTTTTAAAAAGACTAGCTAAATTGATAGGGGAGCCGTGAAGTAAAAATTCTACTTCTACCATACAAAGCCTAAATTAGTTAATTAACTAATCCTTTCACTTCTTGATTTATCCTCTTCCAAAGTACTTGTTCAAAAAATCTAAATTTTAGTAGATATAACGTCGGTAGTTTTAGTGTTAAAGTAAACTTTGAAAGGGGTCATTTGACCCCGCTTGGTACGTTTAGTGTTAACTTTATCCCTAAATGTGCAAACGGAACATGATGATCGTATTTTTAGTGCAAAATCGTCCATAGTACCGTTCAAATATGATGGACACCTTTGATAATTATAATTATTCGCTTACACCTTCATAGTATTATACTAGTATAATAACTTATACTAAATAATAGCTTGTTTGAATGTTTAGGGATCCCATATTTTTCGACTACGAAGACAGACAAATTTTTTAACATGAATGACGGCATAACGTTACATCCTTTTTGTATCTCAAACTATCGAAGTCCTGTTTCGAGGGCTTCGAATGCTTCAACGTGAGAAAGCTTGTTTTCATTATCATTTCGAATCTACATGCTGCAAATAATTTTCAATATTATATATTTAATGTCTGTGATTGCAAATATCTTAACACCATGTATTCTCGTTAACATTGTTGTATTTTCATAATTTTCAAGTTATTTAATTATTTCGTATTTTGCATCAATAGATAACACTACACGCTTCGTTTAATTGTCATTATGATACCGCACGCTGTTTGTTTTATACTAAATTGATGCTATTACAAATGCTTCGAGCGGACGAATAAACACAGGAAAGTTTACATACAATAATGTAAGTATGTATTGTAACGAATTGGCTCTTCGGACAGCAAAATATTTGGAGCGTAGAATGTTTAAATATTGTAGATGTGGTTAATGGAGGCTCTATTGTGTAATTAATCAGACACCTTTTAAAAGAATATTAGTAACGTCTCTCTTAAAGTCCATCGTTTCCACGAAGAACACTGGCGAAGGGATGATTTGTTGCTAAAGAGAACTTTTGATTCTTTTCTTAATAAAGGCTGCCTCACGAGTTAGCTTGTTCTTAGGATTCATGTTTTCATCTAACGATATATGTAGTTAAAAGTTAACTATATGTAGAATGTCCAATGCATTAACTGCTTGTCAAAGTATTTGAGCTTTGATTATTTCACTCCTGTGTTTAAGTGCGTTGTGCGTATGATTGAATTCTTTATGACCGACTACGTTTCGTATATGAATAACTTCTGAGTTTAGTTCAGGGCAATGGTGAGCAAACTGCGGCCCGTTGCAGGTTCTGAGATAATAGCATAGAATCTTTTAATTTCAGTGTTTAAAACAATTTATTTAAAAGGATATTCCTTTTTTTTATATACAAAGTTTTTCATAGAAAAAAAGTTTGCCCATCGCTGGTTTAGCAAAGCCTCTTCTTCTAAGACGGAAATGACTGTTCAGAGTACGTGTCTAGATTTCCTTGGAGTGTCTCGGAAAATTCCAAGCTCTCAAAGTCCTTTATGTTTCAACTGGGCCTGAATTTAGACCCGCTTGCCTTGTGCATCTGTACGTCACCCGTTTTATAGCCTCGACAGCAAAGTAACCGTGAGGAGACCAAAAAGGCTCCAAGAACTTTGCCTGCTAAAATTTTATCCTATGCGGGCGTATTAAAAATAAAGATGCTTTCTTTTATGTCTTTCACGGTCACACCAAACACCACACTCACGGAAGTTCGACCGATTGTGATGTTCTTCACGTCACCGTGTTCCTCATGACTTACGCGAATATTATGTATTGGAAAATGTAATACAAAGAATATCGCAGAACGTGATATGAAAGTTTTTCAAAGCTGATGGTAACACGCATGGTTGTTTTGCCGATGCAAAGTAGAAGAAACGTACTCGAACCGGCTAAGTTAGTAGTTCCTGATATTCGAGACGAGAATGAGACGCCGGTCGAGTTCTCCATGCGGTATAACTATACGCAGACCGACAGTAATAGCGTTTAAATATTTGAGTGAATGTTCAATCGATATACGTATCCCTTGGCCAACCCCGTTACAGGTCTTTCTCGAACGGTGAGTCCTCTGTTACTTTCCTTTCTAACCCATTCTATCTTACAGTCAGCCGGCTGAGCACGTTTCCATGAAATATCAAACGCACCGAATGAGATTCTGTTATTCTAGAAGGGGGAATAAAACTATAGAGAAAAGATGAAGGAGAGAAGGGTGAAAGAGAATGGTGGACATTATCTTTTGCCTGGCAATGATACCCCGTAATTAATCAAAGATGGTTCGTTTTACAGTGTCTCATTTAAATCTCCGTGCACGTATTGCCTACTGTTTTGTTTGTAACTTTTTTGTCGTATTATTACGTGAGATTAATACAACAGTTATAACCAGACTGCGGATTTTTATGCATTTATGACAAATTAAATACGGCTAAAATATACAAAAAGGACATAATATAAAAGTATATCTAAAATATCTGAAGTATGGTATTTGTTGTAATATTTATTGAGTGCAATAAATCCCTAGATAGGTTTTCCTGTCTCACCTGCATTTGTGAAACTCGAAATTTGCATAAACATCTGCAGTCTAGTTATAACTGTTGATTGGAAGTTATAATAAAAGAAGTCAATGTTCTTTCAAAGTTTTAAACTTTCATACATTGTTTGGGAGTTATTTAAGATGTTTTTTGAGAACGGATTGAACTTGTGTTTGACTGAACAACAGGCAAATTTAACACTAGAACTACCAAGGTCGTCACAATGACTCGTTCCTTATGTTTTTCTAAAATCTTTTCAAACTTATAGGAGAAGAATAGAGTACATATTGCACGGCCATCTTATAAAATATAAATTACTGAATTAGTCATGTTCTCCACCTTTCGATTCTTCCTTTTTCTAAAGTATTTATTCAATCAGTTAACTGCGTTCGACGTGTATATACGTCGATCTAGAAGACTTTTGCGGTTCCTTTTTAATACTGAATTGTCAATTTCTTATCGACTAAAAATGTAATTTTTCCACATTTTGTTTTCCTCTTTTTGGAAAATTTATAACAGGAACGTTTTCCCTGTGTTGAACGAATATACACGTCATTGCTTGATTTTAATCCTGTATCCTGCGAGGGATTCATAAAACTAAATTCCGCGGTTAACTGGTTAATGTATTGAAATACAGTAGATTTAACGTCGGTGGTTCTAGTGTTAAGATGCTGAAATATGATATTTATATTACATGGTAGATTATGGGGATGACATGTTACTGGAATTGTCTAGTTAGTGATATGAATGGGATAATTGTAAAGTGACTTATTTTCATTACATTAATAATATATTGCTCTTTCGAGTTGCTTATAAATCATGAAGTGTGAATTGAAAATACTGATTGAACTTAAGGGTTTCATAAAACGAGTTGAACAATTAAATTTAGCCTTTTGATAGTTATGACCCAGAACTCGAAAATTCGAACTTTAATTGCCACCAACTCATGAAAATGTATAACAATTGCAAACTTTATGTAAAAATAAAAATAGCAAAATTGTTGCAATTAAAATAAACGAAACATGCAACAACTGAGATGAAAAATATAATTCTGTTGCCAGTACAACGATCCATTAATAAAATTGTACAATGCGGTTAACAATTTACATTCACGATCAAAATTTTTTCCAATTTCGCAATAATACGTGTGTGTTATGTTAAAAAATTACTACACATGTTTCTGTGTAACAAAAAATGGCTTTGCTACTGAATGTTTTAACGCAAAGAATCTCAATATGTTCAAGTAAAACGTAAATCAACAGCATAATAATATTCTTTTTTATTTCGTTTTAACATCGCATGTCCATGATACTTCAATATAATAGTCTAATACAGTGTGTTTATTTATCGAAAATCTGGAATTATATAATGTGCTTTCTCATTTGTTCCAATATTCTTTTGGATAATTATATTTTCATATATAATATAATATAATTTTTTAATATATAATATAATTTTCATATATAATATAAGTATTTTCATACGAAACAGAAAATTTTCATTGCTGAAAATGTACTCAGCATACTTTCCGATCACCACTAATAAGTGCGTCGTATAACCCTTTGAGATTAACGCATTGCCTGAGAGGTAAATTTTATAAAAAACTTTGGAAAAACTAAGATAAAGTCGTCTTCAAAAATTTAACATATGTTGTTAATTTTGTAGCTTCATTTTATACCTTAAAAGTCATTTAAACATCTCTTTCTGCCCCATTTAATGAGGAGAATTAGAATTTTGAAGTATCTCATAAGCGCTATACTTTGAATATAATTTAAGATTATGATAACATCATAACAGTGAAGACATTAAATACGACTATAACTTTATTATTGTACATTGTTTAAAATGCTATAATACAGTGTTGAAGAAAGTGACGTTCCTAAAGGTATGTGAAGCATTTTTGGAATTCAATTGTGAAAATTAATTGATTCAACTCTAATTGAATTAATATGCTGTACAGTATATATATTAGTAGATATTTGATCATTTCACATTATCGTTATCATAATGCGTTTTATCGTATATATTCGTCATCTAAACACTGTGCTTTATAAATGAGATTATTTATACAGACTTTTATATAAGTCAACTTTATAAAAGACGTTGTGTTCGCTTTGGAAAAAACTACCGTTCCTAAGGTATGTACACAAAACTTGATGAATTCATAGTCTTTTTTTGAAATACCAAACAGAACGTGCCCATTTGCATCTTTATTTCTGAGAAAATCAATTTTACATATGTATTAAATATACACATATTTCACAGCGACACAGTTCACTATCGGTTGACATCGTGATATTCGGATAAGTCTTGACAGTCTAGATAGAAGAGTGAGTTTTATACATAATACTAACATTACGATATTTACAAACAAACTGATCTTCGGAACGATAAATGTAATCTGTTCCAAATCTATATTCAGCAAACATTCAAAATTCATTTCTTCCCCCAAGTAAAGCTTCGCAAGAGTAAATGTTGTTCTACATTTTCACATGGTATGTCACAAGAAATTATTCTTTTTACAGCTAAATCACAATTTTTGAACGTCACACACAGTATTTACCATATTCGAGTATCGCAGTGACTTTTACTTATTCCAATAGCGTCGAGTTTATATCATTATTTTTTCGAAAATTGAACTTGGAATTTGGTTCCGGAAAGTAATCAGGAAAATTTCTGATACATTGAAGAATACATGGCGCGAACGAGTAAGGAATTTATGGCTTTCTCAGGAGAATCCATTAATAATTTCACCTTTCTCTCTCTGTCTTCACTTTCCTCCTGTGTCTGCGTTCCTTTTTGCGGCACGACGATAAGATTTCTTCTTCCAAGGCTGGTGTATGCGTAATTCCTACTTCTTTCCCTTCCGTTCCCACAAGTCGACCGCGAGGAAGAGGCATTGCCCGCTCCGACACCTGCGAAAGGCCAAGTTCGCCGAAACGTTAATGAAGCAGTGCCGCCGCGAAGAGTCGCGATAAAACACCGAGTCGTTAGACTTCATCTTAATTAACACTTTCTCTCTCTTTCTTTCACTCGTGTGAGAGCCTTATGTCTTAATTATGCAGAGTTGGGATGTATTATATTACGTCATTTCAAATGCAGATATTTAAATTCATATTTAAGATTGGAAAATCTTCCCGGAAACAGTATTGTAATATTACTTTCATTCATATTTTTAACATTAATTCCGACGATTATTTTGTTTAGTGTTTATAATTTTAAATAGGAGGAAAGATTCTGGAGTAATTATAATTTCATATTTGGTTTAACCCTTTTAGTGTCGGAGACCGATAATTTATAATACGTTATAAATGATCTAATTTCATTACGAGAGAATTAAAGAAAAATAGTTTTTCGGCTTAACTTTTCCTTATATTTTATGCCGATTGATGCCATGTACCTTAAAGCCATTCTTACTATGTACCTTGGAGTTATTTTTTATTTTTGTTATGCAATATTATTTATTTTGTTACAAATTATATTGGACATGTAAAGTATATACTTTGTAATAAATGGTCTATATAAAATTATGATGAAAAGATGACTTTTCGTATGTGCAAATGCGTTTTGTAAGAGAGAACTCAATTTTTTTTTTATGATCACTTATACCTTTGTTATTTATATGATTTTCAATGAATATAGAAAAATTAGTGCCATTGTTTTATTCTCTATTTCATCCTAAACAGGTTGAGTGTCATATATTTTTCTGGACCTTAAAAATACTTTTAAATGTTTGAAAATAGCAACTAATTATTGTTATGTAGTTGACAATTTTTAAAAATGAAAAAAAAAATATCAAGTTCCCCATGGGGATTCGAACCTGCGACAAAAAAAGTGCTCAGCGGTTCAGCAGACAGACGCCCTACCAACTGCGCCAAATCGTTCATTTGAAAAAACCTTAAAAATTCTTGCAGATCAGGAACCATCAAAGTTCACAATTGATTTAATTAATTCGATTCTCTATATTAACATGTAATTGCTTCGTGGCAGAAACACTGAAAGTCAAAAAATGAACATACTGTAATCGAAGAATGCGAAAATAATAACTGGATCATGGCGTTTCACATCGAAATGCGTTCCGCAAATCGGTTTTTGATTTTTTTCACAATGACGCAGGCGGTTTAAAAATCTGAAAAAAATTGGAGATAACAATCATGAGTGTTGGATTGTTACTGTAATTTGCAAAAAGTTGTCACTCGAAGATCTCGATACGAAATCTACTTTTTTCCGTTTTTTTTTGCGTTTGCTCATTTTTTACACTTAGGTTCTTCAATGGAAAAATCTGAAAAAAATCTCAAACATGTATGGTACCGTGTAGAATATGTCAGAATTTTTTCGAATTTTTTGCATCTCAATAACTAGGCAAAATGGGGCAAAAACCAGTTTTTTTAATTTTCCCCATAACTACCCTTCCGGTCAAGATACAGGGTTAAAAATTGGTACGCTATGATCGCCGAGCATTATCTATCGAATGAGACCACCCCCATTGAAATCGGGTCAAGGGCACTTTTGACCACCTTATTCTGCTATGCCCTTTATAAATTGTACGATCATTTCTATACGGAGGGAGTATCTATTTGTTACTTGATGGAGATCTTGATAAAATAAACCCGTAGTGTTTGAAATAAACGTGAGATACGAACGTGTTTAAGACTCAGTTGAGAGAATGAAGCTTACTTTTGAAAATTCCACTTTACGTAGTTTTCACCATTTTTAAGTTCCAAAATGCGTAATTCGAAGTGTTGAATAATAGTAATATATTTATAACACTGTACTCCCTCTTTTCCCAATCTGGCTACCTTAAACATTTCAATTATTCTTTGAGAACTTCATCATTATTTATACGAACACATAAAATACATGCATTAAATGACCCGTCTCGGCGTTGTTCATAATTAAATTTAATTCCCAATCCTTCAAAACATAGTACAGAATTAATTCACCAAAGCTCTACATCGCTTTGACTCCAGAATCATCTAGAAACATCTATTTTGAATTTTATACATATCACGAACAACGGTCGTCGAAACGCGGAACGTTTAAACTCTCAAAATCAGTAGCTTTCAATCGCACGTAAAAAACGGCGCGATTCTCCACCAAACAATCTACAGTTTCCCGTACATCGTGCGAAAGTTTCACGCAACGGCTGCAATCGGTCTACTCGTTTTTCGTGCATCTCTCATTGCCTCCCCGGTATTCTCTCATTTTCGTCTGTGTTCCGACCAACAACAGGACGAGGTTCGGCGCGAACCTCTGAAAAATGTTTAGCGTCAGTAGTAGCATTCTCTCGCGTTCCCATGATAATCCAACCACGAAGTAGTGCATACGGCCATGATATCTGCGGGTCGAAACAAGAGAAAACGGAACGTTTGTTGGGAACAGGTGTAGGATTATGGTGGTTCGAAGGTGTGCGTTTGTCGGTTATTCGTCCTGGGAGATGCAGGTACAACGCAAAATGTGCAGAATAGGAACAAAGTTCGAGAGGAGGAGTATGATGATATAGAATCATATAGAAGTAAAGGCTGCAACTTACAATCACTGCGCCAGAATTCAAATGTCACCTTCGAAAAAATCTTTCTTTTCATGCCTACTGGCTGATTGTGAGTGAATTATGTCTCCAAGATTGTCGTACGAGAGAAGCCACCAAGGTGACTCAAGATAATATGAGACTGAGCGATGAAAAGCAGCGGCATGCATTGGCGTACTGATCGGTTTAGGGTAATAAAGATTAATATTTAGGTATTAACAGAATAATAATATGTTTTAATGCTTTAAGAGTATTGAAATTGAAAAATAATAATGAAATATTTAACACTAGAACTACCACACCAGTCAAAATGACTGGTACACAATTTTTTCCACAAATTTTCCAAGTCCCTAGAAGAGCCATAGAACAAAAATTTTGCATCCATCACAAAAGAGATAAATCACTGAAGTGATCATCCTTTCTGCTACTCGATTCCTTCTTTTTCAAAGTACTTATTTAATATATTGAAATATGATAGATTTAACGTCGGTAGTTCTAGTGTTAAGAACAGAATTGAAACTGGAAAATATGTACACCTAGAATTAAACCTATATTGTCATTTCTATTCCTATGCGCTGTTTCGGAATTGGAGAACAAGAGGTGGAGTGGTAGGCTCACGAGGGAACATCCTGAGGTGTAAATCACCGATTTTGATGAAATTTTAGTATGATATAGATCTCGTTAAAATATTTGACACGCATTTTTTTTATCGGCATTCGTCCACGTTAAAGGGGTGAAAACCACCCTCAAAATTGTGGTCCGGAAAACTACTTATCGAATATCTCAAAAACTATTAGAGATACGAAAATTTCGTACAGAATGAGAATTGAAGCCTTCGGACGTTGAATCCAATGGTATAATCAGTTTTTAAAAAAATCCATTTGTTTAAATAATATCCTAAAAAAGACTACTTTTTAAATCATTTTGTCAGTTAAATTTCAATAAATCTTCTTGAATATTTGTCTGACTTGAACTTCTTCTTGAACTTTTGTTAAAACACAAAATACGGATAAATTGGAAATTTAATATTTTTGTTACAAAAAAAGTTATTGTATTTTCAATTCTTACGCTTGCGTACTTGTCAAGGTATTCCTTCGTATATACTATATATTCGTATATAATATATAAAGTACACCTCCACAGAATTGTTCAATTTTTCAGGTCTGTCGGCTGTATAGTCACATCAATTCCATGTATGACTATCCCCAACTGTAAATCACCAATTGTTACGAAACTATATTATGATACGGTTTTTGTGGAAATACTTGATAGCTAGTTTGTTTTATCGGCAATCGTCCACGTTAAAGGGGCAAAAACCACTCCCAAATTTCGGGTAAAGAAAACTATTTTATTGAATATCTTGGAAACTATTAGAGATACGAAAAATTTGTACAGAGTGCAAATTGACGCATTTCAACCACGAATTCAATGATATAAGCATTTGTTTAAACAATATGATAAAAAATACTTTTTTTTAACTTTGAGGGTGGTTTTCACTCTTTTAATGTGGACGGTTGCCGATAAAAAAAATACGAGTCATATATTTTGATGAGATCTATATCATACTAAAATTTCATCAAAATCGGTGATTTACACCTCGGGATGTTCCCTTATCAGTCTCAGTTCTTATATCCTTCAGCTAGTATAGGGTTTATAAGTTATCATATCTGTATAGTGATAGATCCTTGGCGAAATAATCATGCAATGGCAAATAAGTCTATTCGCTCTTTTGGATTCACCGGAATAAGCGAAATTTTACTTTTCAGTGTATGTTATATTTAACCCCTTGCCTTACGATTTCTTTTGTGACCGAACGTGTAATAACTCAGAATTAATTGTTGAAATAATAAACTATCACTGATTTCTGATACACCGGTATAAGTTAACGCAATATTAATAGCATACAATTAATTTCAACGTCTCCTGATCTACTAATATTTTCAATTTAATAAGTTTTGGAAAACTTAAAAATTTTATTCTCCATTTACCTTGGAAGTGGCCTTTGACATCAGGGAGTTGTGACTGATGATCGAGACACGTTGTTGATGTACGACATATTTGTAGAGATATAACTAATCCTAGTCGGGGGATCGATACCTTAAAATCATAGTAATTAATACGGAAAATTATATTAGGCGTAGTTCTTTCCAATAAGCTTCATTTAGGTGTTACATTTTCTTGGACCGAAAAAATCCCTTACTCTTTTGGGAACTTGAAGTATAATGAAAAGTATAACGCTAGATTCACGGTCGGCAAATCTGTTATACAGCAATATATTAAATATTAACATTGAAAAAAGAGGTATCAAATGGCAAAGATTATAATTTGTTAACTAATTTTTGTGTTATAAGATACACGCGAAATATCTACTGTACTGTTTCCCTGTAAATTTGAGAAACGTTTATAAAAAAGGTAGGTGTTAAGAATAATATAATTTTGAGCGATTCGGAAAGATTCACAATAGGACCTCCTTAATTAAATTGTAGATATTGGTATCAAGAAAGGAGAATATTTGGCATCTTTGTACTACGGCCCCATTGTACTCCAAGGGACAAAGGAAATAAATTTTTCATTAGTATAGAAAATTTGTCCATATTTGGCTTATTCGTCAGATATAGCTCCGTCTAATTTTCCATAAATGTAACCTGCACATAATTTCCAGAAATCGGTGATGGTTGAAGATGCTTAGATGAATTCATTTCCCTGAAACCTCTTATTTTCTGCTCTGATAAGATTTGCACATTTTCAGAAAAGCGACTAAAGATTGTAAATTCCATTTGGTGATACAAATGATTCAATGATTAAGCGTGTGTACATTGTTCTAACAATAAGTAAAATTTGGATGTTACCAAAAAAAAGGAAACAGATATTCTGTCAGCACCTAGGAAAAGTAGAAGTAAACAACCGCTCTTTTAAAAGGAGGTATTTAGAACGTACTTGTGTCCTTTTCTTCCGATGTCTCGTTTTTCCTGTTCAAGAGTGTGGTCTCACTGCAATTTAATTCCCAGTAAAGTCCTCTCTCATTCATGCGCCTACTTGAACGGGTTGAGCCACTTGAACGGCTGAATTGAATAAACAAGTGAGGAGTAATTTATGTATCACGACATATCGGTCAGCACTTTTGTTTGAAGCGAAGAATCTATGTATTACTTTTATATGCAATGGTAGAAATTATCTAGGTGTATTGTTATTGTATTATGGGTTGGGTTTAATTAAATATTTTATAACTTTTTTGGGGGTAATATCCTGGGAGATGTTTGAGATATGTAGAACCTATTTTTCTTCTTTTACAATAAATTGGTGTTGAGTCGCACGTCTCTTTCTCTTGATTGAGAAGTTGACGTGATGGCGCGGGACTAATTAAAGTGCCGCAACCTAGTTATTTTGGGTCTCCCGAATTAATTGTTGATCTTGATTTAACGTAGGCGTAATTTATTCACAATTAAAACGAAATAACAATCAAAACAACGACACTTAAACTATTTTATCTCTTGGTCGAGATGTATGTTACACGTGGATTAATTAATTTCTCAGTCGAGAATGATGATGTACTGCGTTTGTTAGAAAAGCCGTTCGTGTTAATTTTTAGTTGAAAAGATATAATGTGCGTGGTTGCCAAAACAGTTCTGATTCGTTTGGTAGTTAATGCAGTTCTCATGTGTTCGATTGCCAAAACAGTTCTGATTCGTTTGGTAGTTAATGCAGTTCTGATTCCGCTCTATCCGCCAAAGTCCGAATCGCCCTCCAATCGGCCCCCTCCTTCTCACTGTTCGTAGTGAGAAGGGGTGGTATGCAAAGTTGGAAAATTTCCGATTGGAGGGTTCGGTATTTCTCAGAATGCGATTTTCTGATTGGCAGATAGAACGGAAGTGACATCGGTCACAGGTATCGAATTTTGTGATTGGCTGGTCACTGTAGGCGGCAGGATTCCAAGAACCGGTGGTTCAGTTCTAAGAAATGATGTACGAACGAGTGTTAATTAATATTTTCAGTCGCCTAGGTTTATGACTTGAGTCATAAACCAGACGACTGAACTTGGAGCATCTGGCAGCCAGATGGGCCTGTCGATTTCTGTATTTTTGGTAATCCTGCCGAACAATGACCAGCCAGGTCGCGCCTAACGGTACGCGATGCAGCCCCGGTGACCGCTTCGCGAGGCCACCGATTTCTTAGGCGAATCGTTTATCTTTGTTGCGCTATCACGCGTCAACAATTGGAAAACGCATATTTACACGATTTTTCACGGCAATTTTATCGATGTCGAAATTTTTCGAAATTGCTTAATATGCATCAGAATTAATTGCGACACCTATCGAACTTTATACTAGGAATATTTCTTTTATGATATATTTTCGGATTGAAGCGATTTTACTGTTATTAGTATGGTATCGCGGTGGTTGTTATAACATAGTTGCAGGATATAGTTCATTTTCCATCAAGTTAATTTCGAATCATCATCTTGATATAAATATCCCTAAATTTTTTAGTATATAGAAAAAGTCAGCCAACCGTAGAATAAGTCAGCCAACCGTAGAATAAGTCATAAAATTCATTTCACTTACAATTAGCTCATGAAAAATGAATTCTTACCGCTCTATAGCTTTCTTAGAACATCTCCGTTCTCGAAAGTTCTCTTAAAAATTATTTGAAGTATGTACCGAAAATTCTATCTCACATTCTATTCTCAACTTTCCAATTTCTATAACTATTTTTGACAAGTCGCCATATCTGATATTTAAATTTAACGCTAGAACTGTCCACGATTGATTTGGTACTTTTAAAAAAATTGAAGGTAAATATGCTGAAACAAAAGGAATAAGAGGTGTAGGAGGTTTGTATTTTGAAATGTAGCTGTAGAAAAATGAAGAAAATTAGCTGATGTACATTCTAAAAACTTTTTTTCGGAGGTTTAGTCCCGGTTGTTTCGATTACCTTGGCAACTCAACTGTTAACAAATGTGATTATCACCGATTAATTAGTATCCACCATATTATGAGACGACATGACTTACAGTAATCAAGTTACATGCTTCGCACCTCGATGCACGAAGCAAGGTGGCATTAATAATCTCACCGTTCATTCGAGAAGATCATTAGCCGTTGCTTTAAAGAACCCAGTCAACACTCTCAAGTTAATCTTGGCACTGGAATTTACCCCAAAGTTGCAAAATAGTTTATTTTGTTACGAATGCCGATGCGTAAGCTGGGATTTTACTTCCTCAAGACTTTCATGAGTTATCTCTGTTTCTTTGCTGTCCGTCGTTTTCTCCGCTTCGATCTCGTCTTATACGAATTCCCTTGCAGAAACCAAATGCGATCTACCCGTCTACTGCTTCCGAACTTTTCGAAGACGAGGGTTCGTGTCTCGATTAGTAGTAACTATAGGTATACCAGTTGAATTTGTCGTTTTTTCGTTCCTGCTAATCCTATTTTCTGAAGGATTTTCAAGCTTAGAGTATGGTTCGTAACGTTGGATTGCCCTTGCACATTTTTTTTATGATTTGCTATACAATACTTTAGCGTGGAAAGCTGTTATTTAGTTACACAATGCCTCTCATAATAATAGACCTACGGCAGCTGTCAAATTGACGATTCTCTATCTTTTTAAAAATATTTCTCTTCCTAGAGAAGCAGTACAGTAGATATTTCACGCATATCTTATAATACACAAATTACTTAAGTGTTCCTATTTTTTGCTATCTGATCCATCTTTTCTGAAAGTACTTATTAAATATATTTATATATACTAAATTTAGACCTGGTATTAAACGATGACAACCTTCATCTGTCGATGGAGTCTTTTTTGTCTAAATTGAAGTTCAAGTTGACCCAAATCGAGATAAGTGTATACCTATTATTTCTAATTAAATTGTTTTAACCCTCGGAGTACTGACGGTAGAAGCAGCGGCACGGCCGTCGCTCGGGGTCACTCGGACCCATAGCGCGTTCTCATTGGAGGTTTCAAAGGAGAAGCCGCCGCTATGCCTATCACTGTGTTTGTAAATATGATCGAACTACTACAAGCAATATTATTTGGCAGCTTCTCCTTCTCCAGCAACAAAATCCAGTATTGCATTTATTCTATTTTCAATTTCTCATCTGTTTTTATTATAGAAATAGTGTAATTGAATAATGCAAATATTACACATAAATGAAAATCTTTGGCACGTCCATGTGTCTTCTAATTAGAAGGAAGTCATAAATATTCCATCCCTTGCCCTTAAAATCTAAAGCTATTTTACAGCAAACTTCTAAAAAGACCCAAAGTTTGCGATACTACATAGAGTATTTTCTAATCTCAAGCATTTATTTGGAACGTTCTGTTTCCAGTGGAATAAAAATTTTAATTCGGGAATGACTATCTATTACAATTCAACATCAGGTGCGTTTGATACTTTATATTAAAAATTAAAAATGGATAATAAATAAACCGAAATAATGGACGGAATTAGTGTTCCGCAAAGAGTCAGTCCTTCCACCGCAAAGTCACTTTGGACACTGCTGAAAGTAAAATGATGAAGGCGCGTCTAGAGGGATACCCTCCTTGCCCCTGTACTGCTTCGGTAGGCTTCCATTCCCATATACATTGTATGCTACGAGAGATATTCGTCTCTTATCTCTACAAAATAAACAAATGATGCCGCGAGGAACAGAATGCTAGCGATCAAAACAAACGCCGCAAGTCGAAAGATATATTGGTCGAAGTTGCATCTTACATCGGGGTCCGAGCGAACCCGGGCGGAGTACTGCGAGGGTTAAAGAGGACACACAAGAAAATTTTTTTTCTTTTAATAAAAAGTGTTCTACGGGAGAGAAATAACCTTAGCGACTTCTGATTTTTGTTTAAGTAACAGAGGAATAAATGTAATGGAAATTATATGATATAATAGTCTAATGGATTACACTTAAATCACAAAATACGCGTCCACTCGTTCCGCTTGCCAAGAAGGAGGATCCGCACAGATCCCTCGAAAACAGTCACGGAGCGACGATTTATATTTCTTTCTTAACGAAGTCGTAAGAATGCCCGAACACATTCAGATAAAACGCATCTGCGTTCAAATCGATCGAACTGCTTTGACAAAATAATATTAATTTTGCACACATTTTCGATTGTTCGTTACGATTTTTAATCAATGATAGGAATAATGATAGGTATCGAAGAAAGTATTTGCCGAATATACAAACATCTGCGGAATTCTCAAGTCGAAGGTAGGGAAAATTAAGTTAGTTGAGGGAAAATTAATTGCAGCAGAAGCCTATATCGAATGCGGTCCAAAATAGGATTGTAAAGGGTTAAAATATTTTTCTGGAAAATTTTTATCAATTTTAAAGGATTCCTATGCCAATGCGATAATATGTAGTTTTGGGATGAATTTTTTCTCAGCCATTCGTGGTAAATCATACAATAGCCAAGAAATGTTTCAATAAATATTCCAGATATGTCTTTTTATCTTTGAGGGGAAATATGATGGATTGATAGTTCATTAAAGCACTTTTTGTGAATGAATGCATAGAAATTAAACACGTGTATTTCTTTTAACTATTATACGCTCACAATCAGACTTGTTTACGTACGGTGGGTAGATGGCCATGAAAAAAGTGTTTGATTAATTAACAACAAAAATAGTATTGTCTCTTACTTTTATATTTATAGTAAATATATATTGGAATAAGAAATTTAATTGTAGTAGAATATTTTTTTTTTTTGGAAATACAAGTTTGTGCGACTAAATGTCTTAGACATTTGAAATTAAATTGAGCAATTATTTGAAATGGAAGAATTATAAAGAGGAAAGCATCGTAATGCCGAGAACAAATGCTGTGTAGTAAAAGTCAATTATACAATAAATGTGTAACTATCACTTATTGACATTTAAAGTTAAGTGAATTTGGATTTTTATGATTATTATCTATTCAATGATTTCCATAATATAATGTTAAAGCGAAGACATTCGATAATGTCATCAAAATGAATGATAAAAAAATAGCCATTGTTAATTGTAATCTTTAAATTAATATTTTAGAAGATAATACTCATTTTAACCTTAAAGTTCATTTTATTTCATGGAATCTCAGTCATCTCGTTAACAATCAACCCCTGCAAGTACAATTGAAATACCAAAATCCAAAATACCTCTCATATTTCTGTGTCGAGGGTACAATTTCGAGCAGTTTGCTTAAAACCGCGTCCATCTTCAACTTCCTTCTCCCTCAGCATTTCAACTTCTCGAAGTTTATGCTCGATTACCCGCCCTGCATCGTTACGAGGAGGATCGATGGATCGTAATCGTACGATACTTCGAAAATCCGCTTCACCCCCCACAGTGGAATACGTTCTAACTATTTACACGCTCCCCGGATTGGATGAAGCCGCTGCTTACGGAATTGCAGTTTATTGTACGCGATCCACTCGTGCAAGGGTACGTAGGAGAATCGGGAAGGGAATCGCAAACGTAAGAGAGAAAGTTAAGGAGAATAGAAAGAATAGCCGCGAGTACTGGTGTACGACGACGAACGCTTATTCGCCGGCTGCCTGGTATATTTCACCGGTACTCAAAGTGCATTACGCGTTACCTTATGCGTTTTCCATTGGCTGCAAGGAAAAAGAGACGAAATGACTAATGAGCCGGAGTTTGTTCGTTCTCCAGAACGCGTTGTTTCTCTCCCCACATATACGGTGCACCCTTCCTCCTTTTTTCTCTCCCCTTCCTCGGCTTTCTTCTTGTGGTAGGATCGTGCAGGTAGTGCACCTCGTACACTATACACGATTCATATGTATATCCGCGCGTGCAGACGTGCAACAACGTGCAAGAGCAAA
The DNA here is from genome assembly GCA_910591515.1 of Cerceris rybyensis. Taxonomy (NCBI): domain Eukaryota; kingdom Metazoa; phylum Arthropoda; class Insecta; order Hymenoptera; family Crabronidae; genus Cerceris; species Cerceris rybyensis. The sequence goes on from OU342790.1 coordinate 24,985,383, forward strand.
TGTGCGAGATCTCATATATACACATACGTGGTTGCAGTTAAGTAGAGGCATTACCGCGCATACTGTTCCCCCGTCGGGTTGGGCTGGCACGCAACGCATGCGGTGCTATCTAGGCAACATTAAGGACTCGCCGGGCTGTATTACGGTTGCCGGGTAATAAACATGTTTAATTGCAACGCTAATGGCGCAGGCGGGGGTGCATGGGTCCCATGTCCCGGCAACAGTCTAAAGCCATTGCGTCGGCCTTGCTTTTCCAGCAGAATGCCATCGTTACTGTTGAAAGGAAAGGAAGCAGGAGAGACATCGACAGCTGGGCTTTCTGTATGGTCGATCGATCGCGATGGAGAGTACGATCGGATCGATCGGTCTGTCTTGTGCGTTCTTGTTCTGAGAGCTTTATCACTATCGTATTCCAACGGTTTTGGTTATCGAGGTTTATAGTACCATGGGAATTCTCGACAGAGTAACGGTATTATCACCCGGAGCGATCCATAAACACGATAATAATTGATTCTCAACGATTCTGGAATGAAATTTGTGGTGTTATGGTCTTTAAGAGGTGATTTCCAAGTTCAACGTTGATCGGTGGAAATCGCCAACTGATGTCGATGACAGCAGAGTACTGTTGTTGTTGAGAGACGTGGGAAGTGCGTTCATAAATATTTGAAAATTGGAATACGGGTTAAAGGGTTTCAATTGAATTGTTAATTATAGGAGATGTGCAGAAGTATCAAGATGTGTTCCTCAAATATTTTTATTTTGCTCTTTTCTAGTGATGTACGAAGAATAGCTACCAATTTTTGGCAGGTAGATATAAGAAACCAAAAGATGTTATATAAAGAATAAACAGTAAATAAATTCTTCTAGACGAATATTTTACGCATAGAGTGTATAATTATAAGGGTATTCAAATGAGAAGAAGTGTTAGAGAGAAAGAAAAAGAAACACGACTGCAAAGGGTTAAGGTGGTGAAAATGACTGTCTCTACAACCAAATTTAACTATGTAATTTTTCGGAGGTTACGAAAATGTTAATGATCTGCGTTCGGTGTCAGATTAGCTCAAGAGCCTCCCTACAGAGAAGAAAATAAACACTTGCACCTTCTTTGCTAGTTCGGTGACTCCACCGTCCATTTTCTAATTTTATGTAACACTAGTAAGAATATCTCGCGTATTTCTTCTGAAAAGTAGGAGACTTGGAAGCCTGAGCTACTCAGCTAAAATATAATCGCGAAGTTACAATTAAAAATCAATTTGCCTGAGAATGGTACGTTTTTACCTACGTAACAAGACGAACGCGATGAACCAATCAAGAAAAGTTGCTACCCTTTCTCGAATTTCGTGGTGTTATTTTTACACAAATCTCTATCGGTCCAAGGATGTAGCACAGCCCCTGAAAGCCGAGACAAACAACTTTGAAACTCCCTGTACATTGTCACTATATAATTCTTTGATAACATCTTCTCATTGAAAGGCATCCATGCTAAATGTCACCATTCACGTTAAAAACGTTCAACCAAAAGAAACCGACGTTGCATTTCCGCACAAAAAATTGTATGCGCTTAGCCGAGACACCGAGGAAAGCGACTCGAAGTGAGTTCGCTTGGCAGCAGCCGGCTGTTATCAAATCCGGCATATCAGTAGCGTCACGCACCGAATGGCGATAAAATCGTCGACGAGTCGGGGGGGTTTCGGCTCTTAGCCATCGATCGTCCAAAAAGATGGCGAATGGGCCACTCCGGGTCTCGGACCCGCCTTGAAACAAAAGCATAGTCTCGTTATTGGGGATTAAGCGAGATCGACGGAGGCAAAAAGCTTGGTGAACTAAGGCCAAGTAAAGACGGAGGGGCGAGAATAGAAGGACCTTGCAGGCGAGGGTAGATTTCTTTGGAACAACAAGGAATCGTGAGTTAGGGTGCAATTGCTCGCTAGCCGAGAAAGGTGAAGGGTCACCTACCCTTTCCCTCTTTTTAATCACGAGTAACACTTGGGGGTACGCATTCTTGTTAGGCTGAAATTGAAAAGCATTTACACCTGGAGTCAGACATATGAGGGATTAAGTTAAGAAGGCTGTACGAATTATGGTTGAATGATGCGATGAAATTCGTCTTAATTTGTAATAAATAGACTGCGGATTTTTATGCATTTATGGCAAATTAAATACGGCTAAAATATCCAAAAAGAACATAATATAAAAATATATCTAAAATATCCAAAGTATGGTATTTGTTGTAATATTTATTAAGTGCAATAAATCCCTAGATAGGTTTTCCTGTCTTACCTGCATTTGTGAAACTCGAAATTTGCATAAACATCCGCAGTCTAGTAATAAACAATTATGTAGTTTTCGAAATATAATATCGTGTTAGTATCCAAATGCTGAATCTTATATGAAAGTACTTTAGATGATTGCATTAAGGGAGGATTCCCATTTCTCGTGGTACTATTTAACTATGTTTTCTGAAATTTATTTTGTTAAATCGGAATATTGCATTGTATTAAACTTTCGAAGATATAGTAGCTGACACAGTTTTGACTGTTGTAGTGGATTGAAACAAAAAAATGTACTAGGTGCCTACCAAAATAAGTGTAATTAAATTTTGAATAATGTAATGTTATTGTCTAAAATAATGGCTGCTCTTTAAAATTAGAATTACTTATTTCGGCTTACTTTTTGAGTTTTAACCTAATAAAGAGATTGAAATAAATTAAGATAATTTAAATATTTTGGTACTGGCTTTAGCGACCAATCTGGCAAGAAGCATATTTAAATTTCGACCCAGTGGAATAAATATCTCATAAGCGAACGTGAATATTCATATCATTTTAGTCACTTCCGATAACATAATGTCGAGGAAAATGCAGTTAAATCTAACGGTGCAGCAGTAGGATAGGCCACAAATATGTTTCTTAAATATCTACATCTTCATTATTTTTACAAATTCCAGCACATCCTTTGATAAAGATATTTCTTAAGATAAGATCTATTTATTAAGATATTTAGTTTAAGGAAATGCAAAAGAATTGTTTTTTCAACATTCGAAATGGGAATGCCCCCTTAAGTCTATTCTTGTCGTAAAGTGTTCTGGACTCGTCGTAATACAATACTGTATATGTAATTTATGATACGTAATTATTTTCTTCAAAATGTAATATCGAAATAGAAATTATGTATTTTTTATGCGATTTTTACGAAGATTTTCTGCCAGAGTATCAAGATTGCCTCCATCGGCAAAGTGTCCAGGACCCGTCGTAAATTACGACAAGGGTGAGAACCGACCATTCTGAGTCCACGGAGAAGGCCTTCTTGACATTTTCCAGACAACGATTCGGATATCCGAGCGTTGAATTCTACTCGAAATCTGCTTTTTCTATCTATAGCAGTCGACAGAAGTTTAAGACGATTACCTTTCTAAAGATTATGTCTCTGCGGTGCATTTTAGATTGAGATCTTCGTCTCTGTGACGTTTGACGTATTCAGGTCCAGTGGACTTATTAAATTTTGCACTTTTCTATACGAAGTGTTAACCTCTCCATTTGTATACTTCGCTAAAAGTAATGTACAAATGATTTTCGCAACGTGATTTTCACGATTTTGTGCTGCCTTTAACACTAATTCTTTATAGTTGGAGTAATTTTTCTATTCAATTTTCAGTCGAGAAGAGTTAGTTTAATAATATTTTCTATTGTTGTATATTTTCTTTCACTTGACAATAAGAGCAATTAAAACTTCGATTAAATATCCATAGTGGTAATCGTAACCCAAAAATTATAATTATTTTGGGAGCAAATTAGGTACGAGTATTGTCTGACATAAAATCAAAAAGAATTAAAAATAATTAAATACGTCAATATGATTGATTTTTACCACAAGTTTTTTTTCGAATTGCGTTTCATATTACGTGAAACAAAGAAAAAAACCGTTTCTTTTACGTTTATCGGAAGATTTCGAATGTGATTCATTACGAATTATCGAAACCTAGTTTTAACTATCACAATCGAGGTCTACTGTGAGTAATTGAAAGTAATGAATATTGGACAGGATGCTTCAGTCGGTTTTCACAACTTCCATAACTTTCTTTAGCGTATTGCCATCGTATGCTCCGTAACATCAACTGATACACTAAAAATACGTAAGTTAGTCCTTTTTTCATCGATTTAAAAAATACTGTGATACAAATAATCCTCCTAAGTAATACCTCCTAATTTACCAACTATTCGACACATGTAGATAAGTACATTCTTTTAAGGAGGTTGCATCGGTTAACGGATAAAAATATTCCTCATTCCATCTAAAAGAACAAAGTTGACCTTCATATAATCTTAAATCGTTAATTTACGCAAAAACTGATAATACAAGAATATCTCCCTCGGTATCATTCAAGTCTCTCATAAAACATTTTTCGCAACGAGCAACAATAGCAAGAAAATCAAAATATAAAAATTGGCTGAGATATGCATCACGTGTGTTTTTTTTAATAACTTTTTCGTATTGTCAAAAAGCCGACATTTTTTTCGTTTTATCTAATATATGAAAAATACACTGACACTTGACAACGTTGATAATGTTACGTGCCTAAATACACATCCGTTTGTTCTCACATCGCAATGCAATGTGAAGTATACCATCCATGTCTCGCATTCATGAAATCTGCCCAAACTAAATCTACGCATGTCTCTCCAATTTAATCTCCGTCTACTATGATTCTTATTCGCAGTTAGCATTTGATACAAAACTGCTGTTCCATTTCCTCTCAATTTTACTCTTAAATATCTCGTTGTTATAAGCACCCCGTTTCTATTACAGCTGCAAACGATGAATAAGTGCACCTATACGATATTCCATTACCATTTTAGCAGCATCATGCTCCAACTCCTGAAAACTTTGCACTATAACGAGTAGGTGTTACAAGACTCCGATATTCATCAGCCAAGGTGATCAGTATGGCCCAGATAAGAAAGATAGATCATGGTAATTCTACCGCGTGATATTAACAGAGCACCGTGAAATTTCGTCTTCTTTGAAGCGTATCAGGATATGTGTAATGGCTCCATTATACGCGGATTGAGTTGCCAAGCGGCGGCTAAGGATCGCCGTAAGTCAGGAATCTTTAATGCTATCCCGTTAACCGGCCATGAGTTATCACCATTTCCGGGTAGCACGGTGCTGGGCCGCGCGATATATCAATCTCTTTTAACTCGGTTTTGCCACAGGAGAGGCAATGGGAATGGCTAAAAATTTGGCCGGTGGAAGACTACGCCTGTTAGACCTGTTCCGTAGGAGGCTACATTTCCTTCGATTTGCGAACGAGGCAGATTTACTTCCGCCTGTCGGGACAGAAAAATGGCACGGCTTTGCCGTGGAAATCGGTGCAACTGCACTGTCCGCTTATGCGCCCTTCCGTCCTTTATCGTTTCAATGAAGATTGAGAGAGAATGCGAGAGACTGAAGCGAGGCTATTACTCGACTTCCGGTGGGCTTCTTAAGGTGTCTGATTACTTCCGATATTTTTTTTTACTTCAACTTGGAGCCTATTTGCGCTTTTTTCTCCTCGTTAATCGAAGGGAAAATGGCGCTACAACTAAGCGCAGGAAATTCAGCGGTGTTCGGTCAAGAATGTGAGGTACAGCGCATTTTCTAAATGTGAGGAATCTTTAATGAGAAAAATTGTTCAGAATAGCATATGGTAGCCAGATGTGAACACGAACGATCGTGAAATCTTGATTGGTTCAATTGCATAACATACGAGCAGCACGAATTCGCTATTACCTGAACGTGGTTTGATTATATCTACCGTTTACCATTGATCCTACCACGATAATCTTCTTCTTCACAGAGCGATCGTGAAGAATGGTCGATACGTATAACTATTACGCGTGAGATCCTTACAATGACGGTATGTCTATATCAGAGAAAAATTTTCTACCGATACTATTACCCTTCGTGCTATTTCAAAGCGATGATACTTTCACTACCAGTAACACTTAATACAAAATGTTAAGCTACTTTTCGATCCAATATTGAGAGGATAATTTAGAGTTATAATTATATTTTTTCTTTCACTTACAATGAGCTTTACTTGATGTGAATGAATGAAGTAAAGTACGATAAGTGTAAGTCCTTTGTGGTAAGATTTTTTTTGGCTTTAATCTAGTTTCATATAATTAATTTTAATTTGATTGCATTGTGTGCTTTTAGAGATCTATTTTTTCTCTGGCTATAACAACTACCACAGATATTACTACTTAACTACTACTTGACAAGAGGTTATAAAGGATACCCAGTGAGGTGAGAATACGGACGTATCTGTATTCTGAAATTACGTAAATGATATACGAAAGTATGTATCTTAATTTATATAAAAAACAACAACGTTTATACTAATAACATTACCCTGAAGTTAAATTTTTGTAATATTCGAGAAGTAATCTGGTGCAAGTTTTTTTTTTTTAATTTTCCGATAATTTTAATCTTCGGAAGTAAATACAAGATACCGTAAATACGGAACTGCAAAGTAAATATAAAATATTCTGTATAAAATTATCTTGGCCGACAGCAATCTTTTTTGTATACATATTTATTTGGTATATTCATATGTACAGGTAACCCTCCTATAACACGATAGATAGATTCCTAGAAAACGCCGTGTTGTGAGAAACAGAGCCAATACAAAAACAGGAGTTACGAACCAAAAACCAAATAAAAATAAACATTTTTTAAATTTCATATCTCTGAGACACCAACTCTCACCGTGGATAACGTGTGAACTATGCATTACGCTTTTCGTTATAACATCGTAATAGCGTTAAGAATGAGTAAATTATAATATATTGATATACTTTCATGTAAAGGCATTATACTCCATTATTTCTTCCCATTATTATTTTAAAGCAATTTAGTTTCTGAATATGTTAAACAATGATCATGTTGTTCAGTGCTATAGAACTACAATGTCGTACTTCGGTTTTTGCAATGTTATAATCGTGGTAGATCCAAACAGTGTTATAGGCTGTAACTCTATATAGGCGAGAGTTCCCGCAATTTATGCTATCGTGTTAAAGTGAACCCGTGTTATGAAATGCTATGTTGCAGGAGGTCTACTTGTACTTATATTATTGTAGATACAAAGGTTTCCACAATTTTCTTATTATATTAGAACGAAACCACGTTATAGGATCTGTTGTACGAGGGTTTCCGCAATTTGTCAATCGTGTTATTGCGGAATCGTGTTATAGAATGTCGTGTTTTAGGAAGGATACTTGTATTTTTAATTTTATATTCAAATATTATTCACATTCACATTCATATACCCACACTTCTATGAACCTTAAAGATTATAAAAATTAGTGGTCAATGTAAATTATCGCAGATCGGCAATGTGCATAATCGATTAATTAACCCCTTGACCTCCAATGACGAGTGATACTCGGGACATGGTAAATGGAATAGGAGATTTTGAAGTTTCCAAAAGCTATTACATTAAAAATATTGCTGGGTCACGAGACGGTCAAATTATTTCCGTGCCATTAACCCCTTGCCCTGCAATAACGAGTTGCACTCGTGATTCGGTTAATGGAATAGGAAATTTTCAAATTTCGCGAAACTTATAAAATTGAGGATATCAATGACACTCGGTACGACCACATTATTTTTATAATATTAACCCGTTGCCGCACAGTTTTAATTTGACGAAAGTGCTCAGAATCACACACGAAAATATTTCGAACTTTTGCAGCATGAAAAATCGCACAAAAAGAACAATTGATATGTTATCTGGAATGTTACATCTTTTCTCGGTGTATTACTGAGTAATTAACAAATAAATACATTGGTACAAAAATGTGCAGGACGGCTATAGCCGTCATTTGCGGCAACGTGTTAATATTACGTTAAATTATACTCTATATAAAAAATCACTGATCAAATTTCGTTTTGGCAACTTAATTGTGAACTATTACAGAGAAATTAACAAAAGAAGTCGTAAAGCAAGGGGTTGATATTGTGTTAAAAGATGTAGTACACCCAAACTAGTTTTTGTGCGCTTTTTTCTGTGTGTTTTTTTTGTGTGGTATATACACAAAAGGTTCATCAACTGCTTATTATGAATAAAACTGATTGAGCAATGGAATGTAGCTCTGAACGAGTGCGAGGTAGTATCTTCAACTGACAAAACGGATTTTGAATTTGAAAATTTCTAGTTACATCGCAAGTCTTTGATTTACATATTTTCTATGTGGGACTTTCTTGTTCAGTACATATTTACCGACTACAATTTTTTTTTTTTTTGCTAAATGTGTTGTAAGTAATATATTTTGTAGCTACTTATGAGGTTTCAGTATATCTTTTTATGCGATTTCTTTGTGATTCTTATTCTTCGAACAATAATAGGTTTGAGTAAATATTAGAAATGGGAGAGAAATTTTTATATTACAAATTAACACATTATATGCGGGTGTTTTGCAACGTTTCATTAAGACTCAAGAGGAAAACTTGTTGAAAAATTTGTACGAATTTGATTCTTACAAAAAAATAATATAAGCTGGAAACTGCTTTCTCTCTAAATTCGAAAATATACTTAACGTTTCAAGTCTAAGTAATCACTGCCACGAATCGCCTTTTTTAAACTGTCTATGCATAGTCCAAAAAACGTATTTTTACGTGGCCCGCATAAAATGTGTTAATACTGACAATGAGTCATTACGCACGAAGTGAAAAGAAATCACTAGGAAACTAGTCAGTTAAAATTATGATTTGTAGAGGACAAAGAATTGAACAAATTGAGAGTTAGTCTGTATATTTGTATTACCTATTATGTTCTAAAAGTTCATTTACACTGAAATTACCAGCAGCAGCAGAATTACTTATTTTTTAATAATTATTACTTATAGGAATGGGTTTTCTCAAAAACCACCCTATTCCCGGAAGATTATATGAAGTACTTATCCGTTATTTGCGTGGGTATGAGAATACTTAAGGAAACTTTCGCGGTTTGACACTTATATCAAAGTTCTCAAGTTTCCACGAAGAAAAGAAACCTATAACATGCATCCGCGCAGACACGAAATTCCAGTCGCGAAAGTTTTGCTATCCCACACACGTAGAAACTTCGTTTCGTGAGCCCTATTCTTTGCCTTATAAACGAGCGTGTATACCCAAAGGCACAATTAATTCTCGCGGAGCGCTCTCACATTTCCTTGCTCGAATTGGTGCCGTCCATGTTGTACGCTTACCTCGAGTTATATGACGAAACGGCGAATAACCAATTAACGAGGGGCCCTCGATAAGCTATTCCGTGGAAACCAGAGTTGCATTGGGAAAAGACGGTGTATTCTTTCCACGTTTCCATTCTCATTGATGACAGACGAAATGTCTAAATTTTTGCTTATTATTAACACGTTGACTGCCGTGGGGGTCACCGGTGACCGGCGCAATTGAATTCAATGAAATTTCATATGACTTCGAAATTGTAATATTTTCGAATTTTCTAACACATTCAATGGTTTAGATACTAGCTTTCTGTACATGAAATCCTGCTGAACATATGTCTGTTTGTGTCTTTAAAGTTTCTGCTTTACAAAGATGGGATTTTTGTAGGAAAAGTATCACTTCGGTAGAAATTATAAAACAAGTGAAATATCAGCGGCATTCAACGTGTTAAAAATGAAATAGAACTGAAAATATTGTCATGTTTTAAGTAAATATTTAAGCAAAGACGAGATAGTAAGGAATTGTTGGTAAAGGAGGAATGATGATCTCTTGCTTCTTCAGTATAAAATACTGAATAAAATACTAAATCACAAAAGTAATCCCCGCTCCGTTAAGACTAGATCTACCAAGACGGTCAAAATGACTTGCCATGCCTTTTTTTCAGTGCTTCTGGAACTTCTAACGCTGTCTCTTTTTCAATTTACTACGTTAAGTTTAAAGACGGTCAGCGACTGAATCGATTAAAATATTCTGCCCTCTTCATTTATTTGATTCAGACAGATTTATTTGACAATTTTAAATATATCGAATTAATCATCGGTAGGTTTAATGTTAACATCAGATCTTCCATCTTGGTCAAAATGTCTTATTCTGAATTTTTTGTACACATTCTTGAAACTCGTAACGTTGTTTTCTTTTCAATTTTCTTCGTTCATCTAGTCGACTGCAAGAAATTAAATTGATCAACTAATTTAAATCGTTGGTATCTCCTCATCTAAGGTATTCTTTTAGTATTTTTTAATGTATTGAATTAATCGTCGATAAATCTAGCGTTTAGACATTTAATACTCGAATCGAAATTGTTTCTGCAGCTTTATGGTTTTCCATATAAAAGATTTAAGTTTATTTACTTTATTCAAAGCAGGGTGATGGAACAAAATGCTGTTTGCGTGATGATATTCTCTTGTAGAAGATGTATAAACGATAAAACTCCTATAAATATATTCCCCGACGTTCAATTTCCAAGTAAGAACAAGAAAATTGATAGACGCCAGGCTAATTCGCATCACGGTATTACTTTTTACAGTCCCTTACACGCCAAAAGTTTTCCAAAGTTTATCTATTCTACGCGATATTCGCATGCGATGCGCATTTTAAGTTACATCGTACTAAATTACCTCCCGAAACCGAAGTTTACTCTGTAACATGGCAACCGACTTCATCAAATAATTTCGTAGGTAATTTCGGTCTAATTAACATTAGGTTTACGGGCGTGAAATCTCCCGAGTCGAAATATTAGAGACAATTGTAGACGACCGCACTGCGTTTGTACTGCGTTTGCATCGAACGTTTGCACTACGTCTGCACTACATTTGCAAAGTGAACAAATGCGTTTGCAGCACATTAGAAAAAGGCCAGCAGCACAACCGCACAGCTCTGTTGCGCGTTTGTACTGGATCTGCAGCGGGTCTGCATGCATCCATAGCACGTTTGCACTTGATCTGCAGCGTGTCTGCATGCATGCATAGCACGTTTGCACTTGATCTGCAGCGTGTCTGCATGCATGCATAGCACGTTTGCACTTGATCTGCAGCGTGTCTGCATGCATGCATAGCACGTTTGCACTGGATTTGCAGCGTGTCTGCATGCATGCATAGCACGTTTGCACTTGATTTGCAGCGTGTCTGCATGCATCCATAGCACGTTTGTATAGGGTTATTAAAAATATGAAATTACAATACATATTCTTTAACTTATTTGTAATTAATTGTTTATTAAAATTATTACAATATATATATAATTAAAATAAAATAAAACAGCTTATAAATGACCCCTAGATAGATATACCTATATATATATATATATACAATCAACCTAATTATCATCCACCATATGGACAATATCAACACTATCATAATAATCAAAGCCAATACTAATCCCCATATCAACAACCTCAATACTTTCTACAATTTGGTAATCCTTCGCAAACATATATATAATTGTTTGGAAAATATGTAGACTATTGGTAGAGATTTAGTAGAGATGATACGTTGTCTTTTGGTTTTGGTAGTAAATTTCTCTGTATTGACGATGCTGGTGAAATATTTTCTTGTCCAACTAATTCAATGTCTTTCGGTTTAAATGGTGTATTTTTCTCTATTAATAGTCCTGATGAAGGATTTTTTTCTCCAGCCAATGTATTATCCTTCGTTTTTGATGGTGTATTTTTCTGTATTAATGGACTTGATGAACTATTTTCTTCTTCAGCTAATATGTTATTAGGTGTTATTGGGCTAGGTATTGATGATGAAGCTGCCTGTATTAATAGTCCAGGTGATATTACTCCTTCAGCTCTTGGAGATTGGCGAACACATTTTTTTTCGAGTTAGAATTTTTGATTCATCCGAATCTGATTGTTCATGTTGGTTCTGATTGTCAATTTCACGAAAACTATTGTAAGACACCGTTTTCTCCTTTTATATATATAATACAATACGGGCGTTTATAAATATTTAAGCCGATAAATACAATATACAATAAAGTCGTTTCCCGCCAATAATACAAATATAAATCTATATTTATTAATAATGCTTGATCGCGACGTCACTCTTGTAAGAGTGTTCCCTCGATGAGTGCAAGGCGTCGACTGACTCCGTAACGACTGCCTTGCTATCCCTCGTTGTTATTGCTGGGTCCTTCGAGGACCTCCTTTTCCTCGAAAAGGCCCGGTAGGGGTGAGGGTCATTTTCGTGCAAGCGTATGTTAAGCCCTAAAAAATGTAATTATTGAGTGCATATCTAGTGCAGACGTGGTGCAGAGAATAAGTGTGTCTACAGACCCCTGCAAACCTGCTGCAGATCTGAAAATTTCGACTCGGGCGAGTGCATATCTAGTGCAGACGTGGTGCAGAGAATAATTGCGTCTGCAGACCGCTGCAAACTTGCTGCAGATCTGAAAATTTCGACTCGGGCTGTTACAATGCTCTAAATAAGAACTTTGAGAAAAGAAGTATCAAGCGGGAAAGATGATAATTCTTTAAGTAATTTCAATATTATAAAATACATGTGAAATATCTACTATACTGATTTTCTGTAAATTTGAGAAATATTTATAAAAAAAAGTGAAAACCCGTCAATTTGACGACATCCCCAAACCTAGTGTTAATCCTTTGCGGTCTGAATTATTTTGTTAATTTTGTAGTGAATTTAATTAAATTAATTTCAAAACATTTTCGATCATTGATTATTCATTTTTCTATTATATCAATAACTATTGGTACTGATGGATATTTAGGTGGTATTATTAGGTCGAGTCACAAGTAACTTCCGTTTTTTTACGAGACATTTATTTTGCTCTCATTAAATAACAAAATTATATTGATTTATTATGTATTCTCCGTTATTACGTATAACCTTCTCCCATCTTCCTGGCAGTTTATTAATCCCTCCCTTGTAAAATGTGGTGGGTTTGGACTGGAAGAAGTTTTCGACCGCCTGTCTGACTTGTCCTTCGGAATTGAATGTTTTTCCATTCAAAAAGTTTTGTAACAAACAGAAAAGGTGGTAATCTGTTGGGGCAAGGCCCGGGGAGTAAGGTGGGTGTGGTAAAACAGACCATCCAAGCTGAAGAATTGTTTCTTGAGTCACCCTTGCCGTATGTGGTCGCTCATTGTCATGTTTTGCAAGTTTCTTCCAATCCAAACCAACCACATTTTACAAAGAAGGGATTAATAAACTGCCACGAAAATGGGAGATGTTTATACGTAATAACGGAGAACACATAATAAATCAATATAATTTTATTATTTAATGAGAGCAAAATAAATGTCTCATAGAAAAACGGAAGTTACTTTCGACTCAACCTAATAAAAAATTATTATGAAATTGGAAAGTCGATATTACATTGTCAGAAAGTAAAGTCAATTGAAAAGCTACGTTAAGTACCGCTCGACATAGGGCCGCAAAGGGTTAATGGCAATTTACCTAATGTTACCGTAATTTTAAAAAACCTTATACTGAGGTCGATAAGATTTACCAAAATCTGATCTTCAAGCATGTCGTACTAAGTCCCATCAATGCGTCAAAAGTTCTCCAAGCACATCTATTCTACACGAACCATAACGACGTTCACTCTTTACGTTATATCCCACTATAAGATTATGCCTCGACAGCGAGATTTACCTTCAACAGATCCCTAGCACGATACGGGAGCTTTATTAGACAACGCAGAGATGATTCAGGTCTTATTTAGCGGTAGCCAGGTCTCGTCGTATTGGTATTCTACGAAGAACCTCCTGGTAACGGGCGAGTGTGGTGTATTAAACACAGTTTGCATAAGTGCCGCGAGAGTCCATAGAACTGCAGGTGTTGATTGTGCTCACGGCAAAGCATCGCAAAGGCCGGTTTCACGCGGTATTGTGCCTCCGAGGAGACGGTAATGGCCCTTTAACCTATAACCCCAAGTAATTACGGAGTTAACCGATGCAAATTACAATAATTTGCGCTTAAATAAGTGGTCCTTCTTCTCTCGCTTTAGATCACTCCTCGATGCGAACTCATCATCGAATCTCCTTCTCCTCCGTTCCCCCTCGACGTCCATTTGTTTCGGCTCTAGCCGATAAATGGGTCGCTTCCGGGCGCGGTTGAAACACTATCTGCATTTTTTATGAGCTTCGAAGCTTCATCTATTGTGTGCGGATGAAAATTCCCGCGGAATTGGCATTTCGCATCTATGCAGCATTGCTCGGATGCATCTCGTACGGTTGTTGTTGGTATGTATGTACAGTCCAGTGCATATCTGATGAAGTCGATTCCAGGAAGTCGGTTCTTGCATGCGATTTCTTGTTAGCTATTCTTTTACCCGATTTATGGAAATGACGGCTACAATTGTCAAAGTCGCGACTTTATAAGGTAAAAATGACTGATAAAACTGCATTCTTAATTGTATGTTTGTTTTAATAAGTTTTCAGAGTTTTGATTACGGCAATGTGTACTTTAAAAGAGAGTTTTTCAAAATGGGTTCAACAGAGCTGTAGCAAGTTTAAGGAATTGATTGCTTGGTTGTTAAATTTCTTTTATAGATTCTCTGTAATATCGCAGGCCATCAAGTTTGCTATCAGTATCTACGACTTACGAGAAAATTTATAATTTTCAATGAAACAGTTTGTTTATGTCATTAATTATTTCTGAATTGAAATCTGTTTTACTATTTTTCCCCCATTGTATTTTGTATCAATTGTATGATACATGTTCTCATTTCGCAAAATGTCTGAAACCTTTTTTTATACAGAATATACTTCACGAGTTATTTAGAATTGTCACGTTGCGTAGCTCACTCTGTATAGAGAAGACAGTATCGATGCAACATTAAAATAAATCATTTGTACGTCACGAAACACAAGAGTATTATGCAAATTAATATACAATCTATGATCAAACGCTGTGGAATATAATGTTACGAACCCTCATAAGTGTACCTAGAGTAAATAAGTCCTAATCTTACACTGCATACACTGTAACACTTGTGAATTTAACCAGTTGCACAATATTGATTTGTCATGCAACAGGGAGAGCACACGAATCTGCCAAGTTTCAAAGGAGCCGTTGTCCTATTTGATCTATGCAGTTGTGTATGAAATACCTGTATTATTTAAAACAGCTTCTCTACCGATCTATTTGTAAATGTTTTGTAAAGAAATAAGTAACAATGAAAATATTATCTACGTTAATTTTGTAAATACCTACAATGTTTGCAATAACCTAATTTTGAAGAAAACACTGTCAGAGAATCCCAAATAGCGCAACGGCGCTTTCTCTAAATGAATACGAGCAGACCCAAGCTGCGTGACAGCGTTTATTTTATTTTATGCCAAAAAATACTAATCGTCGTGATAGCACTTCTTCTGTTTTATATTCTGCACGTATAAGATGTGTTCGCTCCGCACATAAATGTGAGTTTATAGACATTTCAAGTTTTGTTCGATAAAAATTATTGACAAGATAACAATGAAATACAAAATGTTTTATTTTGTAATGTATTGTTGCACTATTATAGTGTTATTCTACCTATTGTAAAATGTATTATTTACATTAAAAGAAGGAGTTATGTGATGTATGTACTTGCGTCAGTAAATCTGAGCGCGCGTTTTGTCAGTAAATCGAAACGTGCTGGGTTTTCTCGACAGAAAATCTGAATAGCGTGATCGCACTGCTTGGAACTTAAACGGTTAAGTTTCATTCAATAATTGCATAAAAAATAGTATCAAACGATTTTGAATTATAGAAATTGTAGTAATATTGGAATTCAGAGGGCAACATTTTCTTTACAAAAACAAGATACATGAAATTAACACTAGATCTACAAAGGTGGTCAAAAAGACTTTTTTGAAATTATTCTTGAAATTTCTAACGTTGTTTCTTTTTCAATTTCCTACGTCTATCTGGTAAACTGTAATTGTGATTGAATCGATCAAGCTCCTTGCCTTCTCCATTTTCTATATTCGAACAGATTTATTTGACAATTTTACGTATATTATAATAAATTAATAGTCGGTTGATCTAGTGTTAATACACTTAGTAGATGCGGGACAATAAGTTAGCGCGTACCACAATGAATATAATAAAATTTAGTTACTTTATATAGTGTGAAGATACACTAGCTTCAAAATTTCAATGAAAAAAATCACTTAATCGCTAAAACGTCAACAAAAAATTGTACCAGTAACGTTTTGGCAAATTTATAATATTTAAAGGTGGCATTTAAATAATACAGCTCATCCTGAAAATAAGTATATTAAACTCGTTATAATTATTAGGCCGCTGAAATAATCCTTGAAAAACCTTGTTTTAAATACAAAATAATTTTAATATTAAATATGACAGAACCGTAGAAAATTTCACAAAAATTTATAACTGCCGTAATGTCCCTCTTCATTTTTCATTTTCAGTATTCAAATATCTACATATGCATGAAATACGTGCTCTCATTTGTCGCCGGTATGAATACAAATTAGAGAATATTTTTACTGAAATTGTGAATAATGACAGGTCATTTACGTGACTAGTTATAATTAGTACCAATTTCATTCTTCACAATAAATTCAAAAACTGACATCGATTCACATAAATCTACTCTTTCCAAAAACTAAATATTTACACTTTAAATACCTCCTCAGCTCTGCTGAACAGCACTGTCATAAATACAGCATCGAAATAAATGTGTTTTCACGAAAGAGAAGCGAGTTTTATTATACAGATAACACGGATTATAATCACCCGTTTATTACACAGATAACAGTTATTAACGGTTGATTATAATCACCCTCAGTAGCGAAAGGATTAAAGGTACAGCGCGATACTTTGCTTTCAACCCTCTGATCAATGAGTTACGTAACTTCTGCTATGCGGATGGAAGTGATGTTATCGCGCTTCTTATAGGCAATAACTTCGAAATCGTTGCCTGGCGAATAGTACTATCCTACGATGTGTATCTTAGGAACAATGGCCCAATACATCTGGCCACGTTCGTTGGAAATATTTTTCTGCATTTACGAAGAGTATTTAGCATGGCTGATATCGCGCCGCTGCGTGTGCAATGTAATAAATTGGATTTTATAGCTACCGCATACGCTCCAAACAGAGTGTCGATATGGAAAAAATGTGCGCTAAATAGTTTGTTGCATTGCTGTTAACGACTCCTGGCTCGAGACAACAATTCGTTTATCGGCAGGATTTATATTTCTATTTTATTTGCACACTGAAATCGCTGAAACGAAGAATATATTTCCGTCCCTTATGCACTTTACCGTACACACGTTTGTTTCTCATCGATCCCATTTCAATTACATTATATTTCTGCTTGGCCTTTCGTTAGAGACATTATTTTTTACATGGAACATTTCTTGTGACACTATGAAGTAATTATTAATTATTTAAAAATTTCCTAAAACATGATAATAATGATTATCTAATGTGTCTAATCTAAAGTGTGATGTGCATGAAGTTATTTAAATATTACTATTGTTATGTTGTGAACTTTATACTTCTTGATACTTTGATGATTTACGGTTGAATTATTTTTTATCCGTGGTCAACCTAATAATTGATTTCTTTAATTTCTCTGCTGATCTGTGACGCCATTTTTCGTTCTAGTTTTTTCAATGCAAAGAATGATTCAATCCCCATGTTCAAAATATATTAATAGGAGTTTTGTTACAAGAAAATATTAAATCGATTAATCTTCCATAAAGCTGCAAAAAAAATTAATATAAATTTAACAAAAACTACCAATATTTTGGTGATACTATTTAGTATCGTATTATATTATTGAAAAAGAACTTAGGAGCGAATTTGAAGTCATGGGCCTTGAATAATTAGATTTGGAAGTACGACTTTTCGCTAGAATTTTCCTTACGAAGAAATTCTAGAGAATTCACTGGCCATTCAACGTGTTAAAGAATGAGCCACGTAGATTTATGTCTTTGCACAGTAGCATTTAAAGAACGGGACGCTTTAGATTTACGTGTTTGCGCGGTAGTTATTTGTGCAACTCTTCTTTCAGTCTCACGAAAATTCTTACCAACAGTGATGCACGCGTAATAAAATTGTTACGTTTTAAAAATTGCATGCGGTTTCATTTATGTCTGTCAAAAGTATACAAAAACTGCAAGATATAAAAAATGAAGAACTTATCTTTTTAGACTCGAAATAAAATATCTATTAATTCACACTTCCATGTACGGTTTCATCTAAAACATTACACATCTTGCACAATAGCCTAGCTTAGAGCGTACACAAAATGATCTAAAGTTAATTTTAACAAATTGTTTTTGTCACATTATGACCATTCACGCACTATTTCAAACCACTGACTTTCTTAACAATTTGAACGCCTTTAACATTTCGGTCGTTTAATCAATTCTACTGAAGTTATCATTTTTTATTAACGCTAGATTTACCAACGTGGTCAAAATGAGTTGTTTTCAATTTTTTATAAATACTTCTGAATTTTTTAACGCTGTTTCTTTTTCGATTTCCGACATTTATGGTATATACTGTAAGCAATTAAGATAATAAAGTTCTCCGCCGCCTTTAGTTCTTTTTTTTCACCTCAATTATTTCACATTTCTGAAATACATTGAACCAATCGTCGGTAGATCTAGTGTTAAAAACCCACATTTCCAGAGCAGAAACTTCGAAGGCACAAATAGATAAGTATTCAGTAGGATTTTATCTTTTGAATGGCAGTACTTAAATATCGAATGCGTTAGAAAATTCGTAAATATTACAATTGAAAAGTCATGAAATTTTATTAAATTGAATACCAGCGGTGACCTCGATAGCAGTCAACGTTTTAATCTTGAAAGTTCTAATATAATTCTACGAATTATGTAATAATGTGTCAACAACTTTCATATTTCATTTCACCATCCATACACTAACACTTTATCTTACAATGTTCTGACTTCCCCGAAATGCAAAGAAGAAAATCAAACTGTTATTGTTTGAATTCTAAAAGTTGCTAAGTTAAAAATACAAAACCATACAGCATTGTTAAACATTTGTGATAGTTTAATATCGTAACGTACATAACAAGAGGACATCGAAATGGTAAATTTGTATTCTGGTAAATCGATGATTAATTTTAATACGCACAGTGACAAAAACAATATAGTCGAAATCATTCAAACGATAAAGTTCAAGATACATGATATTGAGACAGGGAGAAATAAATCAGCACCAGGATCGTTAAAAAAAGGACTACAATAAATGCAAAATAACACGTTTTATTATCCAGAATATTGAAAAGCCGAAGTGCAAGAACGATTAACATCAGATCTACCGACGATTGATTCAATGCATTTAAAATTATCAAATGAATATATCCGAATGAAATGAATGAAGAGGACAAAAACGTGTTCGACTCAATGACTTCCAGTCTTCAAGATAGAAGCAGAAAATTGAAAAAGTAACAACGTTAAAAATTTCCGAAACATTTTCAAAAAATTCAGGACAAGTCAGTTTGATCATCTTGGTAGATACAATGTTAAAGAATTGATTGGAGTTCCCGGATTAAAGCCACAAATTACGAGTTACAAACTTTCCGGCGTTTCGCCAGCATTGAAGCCAACTTCGTCAGGGTGAACTGACACTGAAATATGAGCGTATGAGATTCATAAGCGCTAATAACCTCGTCAAATCAGTCGAAAATTCAAGTCGAAGTGTAATACAATTTAAGATTATCGATCCCCATAGTTTCAGGAGCCATATTGCATCTCCCAGAGATTCATTTTGTGCGAATTGTCGACCTTCGACAGGACTGGAGCAGAAAATGACATCACGTTTGATATGCGGCACGTAGAGCGCACGACACCCTCAAAGTTTCCCAATGGCATGTGTCGAGGGGTAAGTTGTGCCGGTTATGCAAAGGGGTCGAGTCGCTTGGGAGGGAGATATCTTGTTCATTCTGGCGTACGATGACAAATGACGAATTCGTTACGACGAAGATATATCCTGTGGTGTTCTCTCGGCATCTCAAAGTCGATGATGTAAATGAAGTAAAATGACGAAACGGGGAGAAAGTGTAGAGGATCGTTGAATATTATTTAACCACGACCTATCTGTCTTCCGAATGTACTTTACACCTTATGAATCAATGGGGATGCCTTTAGTCGACAGGAGTAATTAGGGTACATGATAGATATAAATCATAGGAAAAGAGGGCAACGAGGTTCCCGAAACCGTTTATTAATTTGTAATTGCGAGACCTTGGCGTGTAGCTTTCATAAATTACAGGTTACACGACGTGGCTAGTTGCTACTACGGAGATTTAGTACTAACTAGATACTTTCTTCCGGCCCAGATACTCGCATGCACCCAGTACCGACAGGTTAATATCGATACAACGACCTGGCCCGTCGATCCTTTCGCACGGTGTGCCGCAATAGCCTTTGTAGTACCTGTCGATCCGTTCCCATGTCGTTGCCATGCCACGCTACATCATCAACACCGATTAACCGGAGCATTCGAACGTGACGACTTTTATGTTTCCTGATCGTTACACTCTTCGGGGGTGGAGCGACGAAACAAGGCGAAGGGAAATTATTATGCAAGACCTTTCGTCGTGACTCGAATACTGATCTCGAAAGTCAGGGGAAGCCAAGCTGGTTTTTGATGTTTGCGGGAGATGGAAATAATAGTAATCTTGATAATTTGGCGTCAGAAACTATTGTGGTGATGGAATTTATATGGTATAGATTAAATGTATAAACGGTCTGGAAGATATGTTACAGGGATGTTTGCCTTGCCGTGGAATTAATTGGGATATGATTATCTTTAATTGGAGACTGTTATGTTGGGTATTGAAACTTTTGTTTTTTCATGTTTTAGCGTTGAATATGTTCAGTCATTTTTGTAGAGGAAGTGAACATTTTTTGCAGGGTTTTAAATTTTAATTCTTTGAAAATTTATCGTGCATTTCAAGAATCATGTTTTTAAAAGGTCTATTTGTTAATATTTGGTACACTAAAAATTTGTAGTTCAAAATTGCGTTGCTTTTGGAAACTCCATTGATCATTGTTAACAACAGGTTTTTAATTTATAGAACAATTTCGTAAGTTAAAGTTGAAAGACAAGTTTCGATTGTAAAGCATGCAACTGTAACAAATAACAAAGATGTAATCGTTATGAGACATGAAATGGGTAAAAACTAAAGTCCTTCTATTTAGTTAAAAACTACAGCATTTTAAGTATATTAAAGTGAGTAATAAAGCAAAAAAGTCATGTTATAAATATAGATAAAAATATTTCTCGTTTCATAACATTAGGAATTATCGTTACCAACTTTTCCAACTAATGACCCTATGTTCGAATTCTCATTACCTCTGGGAAATTATTCCCATGTGAAGCATATACATATAATAAGTCATAACTTAGTTGTTGCAGAATTCATCTAAAACTGAAAGTCTTCACGGAACCACAGTAACAATTAAAACTGTTAAGATGAAAAAATTATGTATGGCATAACTAGAATAAATAGGACTTATATCAGTTCCGATCCAGATAGTGATCAGCTGCTCCAGAAATTAATTGTTTAGGTACAAGAATTAATAACAATATACTCATACAATAAACAATAACTTACTACCCGGTTATACAACGATCAATTTTAATTACAAAACATATCACAGATTAAATACGTCTAAAAACAGAACAAACTTTTTGACTAACCCTATACGATGGACTGCCTGATTATTGACGAAATACATATATTCCCAACTCTTTAGAAATTTAACCTATCAACGATTGTATTATTGAAATATCCGTTGGATTATCATTATCAATATAAGATTATATACATATATTGAATAAGTTCAGAAACGACTGTACATTCTAGAAATTCGTGGTATCAGAAGACTCTCTATAGTGCAACGGAGAGTCACATAAATAATTAATATTACAAAGTGGACTTGAGCTCGGCTTTGGAGCATCCACGTTCAGTCGGTTCTAAACTCGAGCAATGCAAAAACGTTCTATCTGAAACCTTAAAATAAAAACAATATTAATTTAAAGTATTAGGTGTAGAAATAAACTCTTTCCGATTTTTTGATAAAATGAAAGTTTTGCGTAAGAAAAGGCATCACACCGTAGTCGTCGAAGTATTCGTCGTTGTTATCAATCTATTTTCGCCATCTACTTTCGCCACTTTTTTTGGCAAGTTGTAGATCCTGATTCGGTAAAAGTTGAGTGGCTTCGAAACAATAGAGCCAACTAGGTTTTTTAGTACCTCGTCCCGCGTTTTAAATTATATCTCTTTTAAAGGACATGCAAGAGATCTGAACGAATGAAAATCATATATGCCCATATTTAGAAAATAAGCTGTGAAGCGTAGGGTTTCCTGGTCCAATGTAAAGATGAGAATTTTTATCATCTTTGCTGCATGTGGATGGGCATTCTCGTGAAGGAGAATAATCTTACAAATTTCTTGGCAAAACAATGTCTTTCCCGCACGATTTCTTTGCTTAATTTTGTTAATCGTTGCTGGTAACATTTTGCGGACTCCGTTTTTCTGAACTCAATAGATTGTAATATATGACTCCTTTCATATCCCACCAAATGCATAACGACCTTGGTGTGTATACTTCCCGAGTCGAAAAGTCGAGCCTAAAAAGAAACTTCAAATCCTAGATTCTTTTGATTTCTCATTTGCCGCTTAATTATGTATACCATTTTGAACCTCAAAATCCTCAACTAGTGTGTCTACGCGCCTCAAAGTCCTGTAAATATGATTTTTAGGAGTTATATGGACTGATCAGGTAAAATTTTTATTCCAATTTAATCTGACATCCCCTAAAAATATTTCAGAAGTTCCAAGTCTGTCGACTCATATTATAAAAATAGGGCTTTCAGGAGCAAATAGAAATTAAATTATCATTTTATTCCATATAAATTGTAAATCTCCTAAAATCAAATTAATTTTTAGGATATTGAGATTTTTTTGGACCTAGATCATTCACTCCAATTCCAATCCAATTCTAAAACTCCTCATTATAGAATGTATGGCTTAATATTGGGCTTAGATTAATTTTCTAAATAAGAATGCTGAGGATTATTTTGGGCTGTATGAAGCCTAAATTGATCCTCGACTAGGCAAAACTGACAAAAATTAACAAGTTTAGGGCGATTGTGGAATTAAAATTTGCATTCTTTTATATGTAACATATTTTTCCTTATTCAGCCTAAATATCCTAAGTTATTTGGTAATTTGGGAGGATTTTGGGCTGAAATTTGCGACTCGGGTTGGTATCGAAGTGGATATCGCACATTGATCTCTTTCCCTTCAAATTATCATGCAGCCTTTAGTTCAAGTTGTTAAAAGATTGAGATTATATTTTGCACCACATGACTGTAACAATCGTCTGAAGTTCACTGGAAAGAACTCCTTTAGCTTTTTGCGGTCGTATATCTGCTATCAGCCACCACCGCAAAGAAGCATACTAATTTTACATTGTATTCATCTATGTATCAATTTATACTGTCTCTGAATGAACCTGAATGTCTAAAGAACCTATTTACGAACCAATACGGTGCTCCTATCAATCGCAAACAACAAAAAATCAGTTTATACAAATACTATCATCTTTTACTCGCTATGCAAGACGCTGTGACGGAGCATCTTCAAAATCGGGAAGACCATCGTTCTCAGATAAAGAGGAAAGGCTTAATGGAAAGCAGCACTGTCAAAACATAAGAAGTAAAGATTGCTGCGTACGTTCAAACAGAAAAATCCAGGGCTGAAGATGTCAAACTAATTATTTTTGCGATATGCGCAGTCGAAAACCAGGTGGTTATGTTGGAGACTACTTCGAAAAATACCGCACAATGTAGAAATGTAAAATATAATTTTTATATAAAAACATTACATTAAAACATATTATTGTGTAAACATATAACTAAAGTTGACAAAAGAATTAATAAATCTTGTTTATCCTTCGTAATCTTACATATAATGTGTCACTGCTCGTTCAACGGAAATTAATTACGACCAGTACGGCAGCCATGTCTAAATTTAATACGACTGCAAAGGGTTAGAGATCTAATACATACATCTATTAACTGTTTTACTGCTGTAGAGCGCTATCGCGCTACTCTTTTGTTGTGCCAAAACTGCAAAGAGCGCGATAGCGCTTGTCTCAATCAATAACAGTTGTGCTTTTCACCAATTTTATCCACGAAATGACTTAAAACAAATTTAATTTTATTGGATGAAAAGTATTTTCCATTTCAGCCCTTACACGCGCAATTAACTTCGCAGTTTTGGCATATGCCCGAAAAAATCCGTCAGCAGCCAAACGGTTAATTTATTTAAACATCCGTTTCCAATGATGTCCTTCAGAAAATGATATATTACTTCCAATATGTAAGATAAATTTTTGCTAAACGATACGTGATCATCAATTAACCTAGAAGGTCATCAAAGAAATTACTTAATGTCGGTGAGAATTCGCTGAAGGAAGGAATTATTAGGTACTTATGAATTAACAGAATATATTGATAAAAGTCACGTATTAATTTTCACACGATCTTGGAGCGACAGAAAGGAGACTCAGGAGAGTCTTGTGCTTATCATCCCTTTATCGTACTCAGCCATTCGGCGAAACGAGGGTCCGGAATGAGTTTTGGAAACGAGGTCGCCTCGAGAGAACGCCATTAGCCCATCTGTCTTCCTTGCTAATGATTGCACGGCCACGTGACGCCTCACAGTTTTGGCTCACTATCGCGCAAAGGAAGCTCGCGTCGGCCTCCGCCGTTGGTACCCCTTCCGGTGATCGAAGGATTCGACGAAATTTCGATCCGTTCGATAGAATTAATAGACACCGAAATCGAGAAACTTTGGTAGTTACCATCGAATGGTGCATCATTTCCGTTGGCCTCCTTCATAGTTTCTTTGCGCGTATAACATTTATCAGGCCTCGAACGACTTCGACTTCGAGATTCGATATGAAAAACGTACCAGCCTTTTACGGAACCCGAGAGCCATAACTTATTGGTTCGTGTGATAGACCACGACCCAGGGAAGTATCCATTTGTTATGGCGAAACGTAGTCCTCTCGCGCACCACGTACTCCGTGCCTTGCTTCTTTTATCAAGATCTAAGAGAGCTCTTTTTCTAGCACCCTTTGCCCTCCCTTCCATTGCTATTCCTTGCCTTCCACCGCAAGAGAAAGTTTTTCCCAATCAATTTCGTCCAACTCGAGGGTTATTCTTTGAAAACGTGCTTTCACCCTTTTTCTTTGCGATCGCATTTCGGGAGAATTGCCTCCTTTTTCTGCTCATTTGGAAACGATCCTTTCCTTTCGGTATCTACAGCTACACGAATGGGAAGAAAATTGTCTCATTTGTGCGAGCCGGTACCAAACGTCGATACGTATGTATGTGTGCGTTCGAAGTGCTAATTGGTGGAAGTGATAGGCTCAGGTTGATGCGTCAGTAATTGAAACGTCGATTAATCTGCACTTGTATGACTAATAGGATATGTGACACTTCGCATGCTGAAGCTGGAGTAAGAGGGTAATTGCTATACTGATTGCGAGATATGTTTAATTCCAAAAATATTAATCGGCTATGTAAAATCAAATTCATTGTACGTGTAATATTTTTTGGGGACGTAAGAAATTACAGAAACAAAAAGTAGAAGTTGTTATTAAATATTTTTTATTATTCTTAACTACACGTTTTTGGATTTAAAAACAAGTTATTTTGATATAGGGTGGATTTAGCTGGTAGACAAATTCTTTGGAAATACATTGTTTAAGACTAAGGAAAGTACGAAAATCTTAAACGATTGAACGATCAATTTTAATTAATCACTTTTTTATCCTATCTGTAATTGCTGATTATTGACCGAAGTCAGAATATTACTCGAAATGAAGAGATAATTTCGCATAGTTTTAAATATAATATTTCATCTACGCACCAATATTATGTACATTTTGAAGAAGTTAATTATATACAAGAACGAATCTTAAATACCCACATGCTTTAAATAGCCGACTACCGAAATAGTTATGTCATATTTGTAATTGTAATAACGGAACAGAAATTATCGAGTTCAAACATATTCTAACACGAGATTTCATCACAGTCCCATTACACGAGCTATTTCGATACGAACACCGTAAGCCGCTTTTCCATGTAGCAATATGCTGTAATTATCAACTTCAGAGTATGTGATAAATGAGAGCAATCGCGAAGAGACTTTGACCAACGGTTATCCCAGAAACTGCAGTTTGAGTGTCGTAAGCGTCACTTGATAATGCAATGAAATCGAGAAATTTAATTAAGGACCGGCATAATTTCTCCCCGGATGGTACCGTTAATATCATCCTCCTCCTTCTCCTAGTCCTTTTATTATTTGCCATCGTATCAGCGCCGACGCCTCGATGAAAATGTCGCTGACCTCTTCCCCCAGCTACTTGCCCACCCTTCGGGTACCCATCGAGACGTTCTCCAAGTTTTACTATTCCGCGCCTTTAATTTCATTACGAGCACTCTCCTCGCATTACATGGCGATAACCGCAGGTCGCCCAATTTAATGACTTGCTGCACCCGAAGAACACGACTATAATGAAAGAGTCACTATTCCGTGATAGCCGGTCATCGTTCTCTTTTCGTGAGGGCTATAGAAGGAAACCTCGACGTTCCACGGAAGAAGAAAAAAGGAGGTTTAGAGATATGCTGGCCAGAGAGCCGATATCATTTCTGCCGAGCGTAGTTCTCGGTAATGATGTGCATCACATGCTTGCGTTTTAAATGTACCGTAACGCTTGCAGTTGAATGCAACCATCGGCAAGAATGCTACGCTGAAACAGATACGCGATGTTAATAGAGCTGTGCTCGCTTGTCGCCTGGACTTCTTGTCACAGCTTTACAAGTGCTAATGCATTGCGAGTGGCGATAGGGTGTACTGAGGTGTTTTACCCAGCATTGAACGGTAATACAAATTGAATTGTAATGTAGACTGAACGGAGTGGGTCTGTATGGAAATGGAGATGCGTAAATAACAAATTTATCGGTGATATTAGTAATAGTAATTTCTTTCAAACGTATTTTCATAGTTGTACTTAAAATACGCGAGTGTGCAACGTGATGCTTGAGCTGTAAAGAGATACGCGCTGATAATAAAGCTGTTATAGCTTGTCGTCTGAACCTCTTGTTACGGTTGGAAGTGCTAATGCATTTCGAGGGATGATATCATTTGCTGAGATGTTTAACGTACCGATAATCAATATTGCATAGTGCTACAGATTTAACGGTGCGACCTTAGAGAGAAGTATCTATATTTAAGAAAATGGCTAGTTTTAACAATTTTTTTAAAACATACTTCTTTGCTTTTATCTAAAATACGTATGTATACAACGATGTCTGAGCTAAAGCTGATGCGAACTTCCAGTTTTCCTAGTGATAATGCATTCTAGATCCTATTCTGTCGTTGACTACTCCGCTTTTATGCGCTTTGTGTTCCACTTAGCAGTATACAGTGATGCAAATCAAACGCATTTTAGTAAGTTCTGAAGAATTTTCTGTATTGAAAATTCAAGTTACATCATGAAAGTTACAATACACGATCTTTATTTCTATTTGCCAATGATATAACAGGAAGTACTAGAATATCGGTATTTTTCATCAGAGATAATTTAATATCAAAAGGTCACAAGTGATCAGGAAAATAGTTAATTTTAAAACTTACTTTCGAAATTATCCTCTCGATTAAACATAGATATATCCTGATATACGTGCTCTTAATAGACTTGTACTTGTTATCTAACTTTCTTGAACGGCGCTACATGTACTAATGCATTCCAAGTGACGAATCTACGAGCTATGAATTATACAGTGAGATCCATAAATGGTCTCCTAATTGGATATCGTTTCCATAAGGTTACGTTATTTATTTATAGTTACTTTTATAGGGACATACTTACTTTATATTTTGTGTTACACATTTATTGAGTTACTTGTATTCATCGTTGAATGAAAATATAGATTTTACGTCCTTTGGAGAATACATAAAGACATGTAGTTACAATTTTTGTAATTTCAATTTTTTCTCAGAATGATAACGGTTATGAAACGACAGGAAATAAAATATAAATCATCAAAGAATGTCTGATTTGATACTGAACATAAAACTTTCGAACGGAATGTCTGTTTAACACTATATCTACCGCGACAGTCGAGCTGACTAGCTTTTAGTTGTTTTGAAAAATTTCAGAACTTCATAATCAGATACTTGTTAAATGTAAATGACTAAATTAATCAATTCTTGTCTGTCTTATGTTATCTCTTTTCAATGTATTTTCCTTTTATATCCAAGGAAATTAGATATAGAAGTTGTAGAAGTAAAACAAGGATATTAAGATTCTAGTACTGATTGTCAGTATAAGAACATATAAAAGATCCAACAATCGGCAATAATGTATGTCGCGCATATCAAAATTATCTGTAATAATATTGTCCTTCCTCCAGCAAAATAATTACGAACAAGGCAACAAGTATATTACGGTTTAAATATAGATATCCGAGAAAAAAATGCAATGAAAAACGGCCGTATTTGTTACATGTTTTCTACAAAGATAGAATACTTGTAATATTTGGAATTCCGTAAAAACGTTAATCAATTTGATTTTTTTTTCTAAAATTGTTTATTATGAGATTGATAAACGCTTTTACGATATACCGAGAACTAAAAGTTGTAGAAGGAGATACATATTTTGCCTTCTTTTCGTGTAAGATTAATTTGCTACTTGTCTACAATCAATTTATTTATAATTATTTATCTCTCTGTTGCATAAAATGCCCAAATTATTTCCTAACAAAAGTAACATGCGTCTTATAAAATGTATTGAAAAAAATAGTTTGTGATAGGTGTATATTTTTTGTAAGAATTAAAATGCAAATTTTACTAACTACATAATTATAGTATTACCAAATGTTCAATTTGTGCGAATCAAAATGATCTCTAATCATATTTCCATCTAAGATCTACTTGTATCTAAATAGTTAAATAATAACTTTTTTTGTAATGTTCTAAAAGTGAAATTCATGCAATAAAGGTTCAATCACCTTTTCCTTCGGTTAATCCGTGCAAAATACATATGCATCAGCTTCCAGATTTTCACAACCTCAGTCCCTAGATATTGCAATTTTTTAAAACGTGCAATGTATACAAATGAAATGTGCCAATTTGCGTCAATTAATCATACGCATACATTAACAAGGGCTTACAGGTGAAACGTTTTAATTTGTAGACCACAAATAACGTGCGATACGAGGCACACATATGGGTCGCTAGCAGCGAACGAGTTAATTGATTTGCAGTTTATCGTACTGCAGATATACCGATTCTTTGCGCAACAAATTGACTGAGCACGGTACTGCGATTTTTTCGTCGAATTGCAGAGCACAATTCAAACACTTCTAATAGTCAAACTCGTGACACCGTTACGTACACGAATAACAGTTTTGTGTAAAATGGAGGGAATTAAATTCCAATTCCGCTGGAACAGCACAAAGCAATCTATAGAAACGACATTTCTCGTTATCTAATGACTTTACTCGATTTCTAAGTGCGATGAACTCTCATCATAGTGTCTCAGAGAACTTCATGCTATCGCTTAAAAGCCAACTTGTGTCTAAGCGATCTAACAGCTGCTGTATGACGTGGCCAGTACTGAATACAGCTACACCTTATCTTTATCTTCGTGCAAACCTGAAATTGTTGATATCTCATTGTTCGGAAATATTACCAAGCTGCAGACTGTGAGCATAGTTTATACATTTTATGCGCGTGGTATTTGGGAAAAGGATTTTTATAATTCATAGAGCACTTACCTAGTAATCGTTTGTTTCCTGTGGTTTATCGAAGTAAAGTAGTGATATCATAAATGGAGTTTCACTGACGTCTGACTGGTGCTAATTGGACATTTCTGTACTTACGATCGTTACACAAATCTTAACCTGTCATATGATTTTAATTAAAGTCTTCTATGAAAAAGAAAATTTATTTTTCTTCTAATACTAGACATTTTTATCTGACATGATTCGAGGGATTTACAATCTCTTTAATTTCCTGCTTTTATTAATCTTATTTGGTGTTGTCATATTGTTACTTAGGTAAGCAAGATATTAAATTGGACATATTCGCCGTAACTCGCGAGTTTTTTTTAAATTACTCAACAACGATTTTTTCCGTGGCGTTAGCCACGTTTTTACAGGAGGTAAATGCTGTCAAGTGAACCTGGCACCATTGTGTACTCTTATATATACTGTTAGGTTGATTTTTTTTTATTTAAATACATATGCTGGCAACGTTAAGTTAAAAACAAGTTTTTGACACCTTTATTTTGCTACAATCATCGGGGATAGAGATATTTTAAAATTATTATTAGGAGAGACAATTTTTCAGTTTACTTTACTGCAGAATTATTGTGACTATTAGAAAAATTGCTATATTTTTACGATATAATGGAATTGCATGTCTCGTTTTACCATGTGCATCCGAATGACTACAATTAGTAACATGTTGATCGCCATGGGGCTACCGCTGACTGCCGATACTATATTGAATATAGTATATTCCATGAAATTCTTCGTACCCTGAAACGATAATATTGGCTAATGATATCCAATATATTTCATCCCAAAATATTAATTTACAATAATTGAGGTATTACGTATACATAATCACTTCTGATTTTAATATTCTTCTATTTTATATTTCAAACCTTTCATTTTCGGAATGCCAAAGTAACTACCATGAAAATTTATTCCAGTAATTTGATTTTTTTCTTCTTCAATCGAGATATTTAAGCACTTGTGTTTTATCGTGTTCAACATATCGGTGCAGATTTTCCGAAAAGTTCACTTGTAATTGTTATCTTGGACTTTTGTATTTTTCTTACAATTAGTATAAATGATTGTTTATAACCATTTCAAATTCACCATTTTTCTTAGTATAAATGATTGTCTATAACCATTGCATACTCACCATTCTTTGTAGAAAAGTGACTTATCCCTTTCAATACGGCGAAAAATCCAGTCCGAGTGCGCCCCATTACCGGGATCAGTTATTTCTCCTCCAAGCGATTATTAGATAAAATAATTTTTATGCCGAAAACTGAGCAATTGAGAATCAGTTTGGAGGTCCAACTTGGCGTTACTTTCTGCCCTAGATGTTTTTCAGTAACTGGGACATATGTTGTCCCAGCCGTAATGTCAAAAATTTTTCAGACTGGGACAGCACATGTCCCGTCCGGTGCGAAAGGGTTAAACCACTTTCCAAATAAACGGCACATATATTATATTTATTACTAGCTGAAAGTTCCCGTGCTTCGCTACGATTTAATCGAAACTAAAAAAAAAAAACCTTAAAATTTCGAATTTTGAAAAATCCTTTCTTAGTGGGTGCTAATACCTTAGAAGGAACGCTCATGCAAAATTTTAAGTTTCTAGGTCAAGTATTTTCGGCTCTGCGTCGATAAGTTTGGCCCATACTTTAACCCCCCAAAACCCCCCATAAAATATCGAATTTTTCAAAACCCTTTCTTATTGAGCACCTCAGACCCAAGGGGAAGGTATGTTCCAAATTTCATTGCAATCCGTTCTGTGGTTTTTGAGATTTCGTGATGAGTGAGTGAGTGAGTCAGTCAGTGGTATTTGAGCTTTATATAATAGATAACCGAAAGAGTAAAAGGAAATTTGAAAAAAATTCCCGAGTGTAAAGAACTGAAAATGATTTAACGTATTAACTGTCTTTCCCTACTTAAAAACCATCATAGTAAAGTTCCTACAGTATTTTCTGCTCCTCTGTCTATTTTCTATTTAAAAGACAAGCTTTTTTATTTCTTCTCCGTAATAACATTATTATGACTAATATCTATCTACTGTTTACAATTTGTCTCGATTCGGTTTAAATTAAATCTCAATTTACGTTAAAAAGGACCCCAGGAACGGCTTGTGTTTAAAAAGAAAAAGAATCTATCCACAATGAAGTAAAACTTTGTCAAATCATCCGTACCTATTATTTATCCCACATTCAGCAGACATCTCTACCCTCATCACCCTGACTTTCGCACGCCTCATAATACAAATCAATGCTTACACACTCAAGTTTCATCCATCCAACGTCCCTCAATTTCCGTGGATTCGACGGGTCATAAGGGCTAATGCTTTCTTGTCGAGATTTCCGTTTCAATTTTCTCGTAACGCAAGCACGAGCAAAACAGCCGCGAAAGGTTATTCGAAGTTAAGACTTAGTTAGCAAGGTGAAAGAGGGATGCGCAGGCGTTGATTTACGATCACGCGTGCGACCTTTAAGGCGTGACTGGAGGAGAAGAAAGTTGTTCCATTCTATGATCAAGTGCCTAGGGGTTGCCGCATATAGCAATGCAGGTGCAGAATATAAGCTTGCTTGGTTCCTCGATGCACCGGACAGATGCTACGGCTATGCAGCCGGCTGCCTCATCACGGCCGTTTACTTGTATCGCCACGTAAATTCCAAACTGCATGCTGTACGGGGATAAGAAAGAAAAAGTATATATAGTTTGTACAAAAAGTGCTCGCTCGTACTGTTATTTTCTGATATTAAAATGATGGCTTTGGTAGTGAAAAACGATGAGCGGCTATTTTTCTGTAATGTTTTGTTTTATCTTTTTAGTTGTTTTTGCAAAAAACGCGCAAGTGCGTGAGAATCCTGATAACGACGGTTGGTGTACGAGTATATAAACTTTCCATTTGATTTTTCTTCGTTGATTGTAGGTAGCGATTAGAAACGGTGATATGTCATAATCTGACGTTTCTATTACGTTCTTATCGATGTTTTTAACAGTCCTTACAACAAGTTTTTGTATAACTTCTCCATATTATTCGTTGCTATTCCTTGCTGAAAATGTCTTCTGTGTTCCATGTACTTGAACGTATCTCTCCTTTTTTCGTTTCAATTCTTTGATATGCTGAAAGAAAAATGACCTAGCAGGTATCCGAAAGACACTGATTATAATTCGTAATCAACTATTTCAGTTTATCGTAATATTATGGAAAACAGTTTCTGACGCTGATGACAAAATTTATTACGGAAAACTATATTGAAGAGATTATAACAAAAACATAAAATTTACGCTATCCGTACCGACAGTTTATGGGTACTTATTGTTATAATAGTAGACTTTTTGACTGGTTTTAAAATAACGATGATACCTTTCCAAAAGAAATACAACCGACTTAACCACTTGCCATACAATTTTTTTAGTGACTGCGTCAGCAACAGAATTACGTTGGTAAAATAAAAAGTATCACAGAAATAGTTGATGATATCGCATCCCATCAATATTTGCAATTTGATTTTACGAAACTTGAAAATTTCCTATGCACATTACGAGTGTCACTCGTCATTGTACTGCAACGAGTTAATGCAGGAACCAACTTAAAAAACAGTCTTTAGTTAATAATACAAAAAAATTGCATATTTTCATTCCATTAACTTCAAAATTACTTCTATAATACTTCTAACTCTCTCTTCCCATTTATCAAAATTTATCTATCCTATTTCCTCACAAAACCGTAGCTCTTAAAGACTAATAATTTTAGAAACAATTACGAAATTTCTCTTCGGAATTATTCGTTTCCGAATATCTTTAAATTTTTAAACACATTATTTCAGCTCCACAAAAGGCAAGTTTTATTTTTATTCTTTGCCGGTTTAATTTTTTAACACACATTGTAATAAGACCAGTACCCATCAATTACAAGCATCAAAAAAGTTAATTATTTCTCGGATTAGAGATTAATTATAGATCGTAGAACTACATATATACACCTTGCTTCGTTTCTTTTCGTTGTGTATGTATACTGTCACCTCGATGCTTGCACTGTGGCTTGTCTATTCAGTAGAGATATCCTTCTACGTGACTCGCTACCGGATTGCAGTTATTTTCTAGTGGTCGCGTATCGTGTTTCTAATTTCACGAAAGTATACCCCAGCAATCGCTCAATCTCATACAAGGAATACGAATTTCTTGATATGTCATATACAACACTGCCTGTGTTATTGAAGTACTTAAGTTATTTTTTACTTGTATTTACTAATTCTTATTGTATTTATCGTTTTATTTGAATCTGTTAGTTCAACTTATGTTTTCAATTTTCGTTGGTAATTGTCGGATTTTTATAAACAATATACAATTACATATATTGAATAATTACAAACGTTAGAATTAAAATTTAAACTCATCGTTTGCTTTTTATTCAAGTTCCAGATTGTGCTACCAGTTATTTTCCATTACTCTTCACCCAGAACCCTAAGACTTTAATTATTTAATATTACCCCCAAAAAATTCCTGCACACCACATAAATGTTTTTCCATAATGAATTGGTTGTTCACAACTTCAGAATCTGTGTTTTACGAACTTGTAGACTAAACAGAAGACTCTGTGCAAAGTCTCATATAATAATAGTCAACTCAATAGTCAAACATATAACAGTCAACTCAGCCAGTCTCACATATACAGTTAATGTTACTAACAATAAGTGGGCTCGAACTCTACTTTTTGATCGTGCTCAGTCAATCGGTTCTAGACTCGAAACATATAAAGACACATTTTATCGAAGCCTTATAATAAAGTAATTTTTAATTTAAAGTATACTGATTTATTTGAATACCCATTTCCGATAGTAATGATTATAATTGAGTGCTGTGAAATTTCAATATCTATAATGCAATTGGTGTTTTCGGTTTTTCAGTTTTTCGGCACGTTTTGTAAAAAAAGAAGAATAATAGAGAAAAACTATACCGATATTGTTGTTACTACAAAAGTTCCGAGTTTTTGATACCAGAACAATTAATTTTGAATGGAAAAAATATTCCTATACTGTTTCCTATTTAGAATTATTTCCCTTAAAAATTCAAAGCATTTTAAATCATTTCATATTTGAATGATACTAATGTACTGTCATGTAGTAATTTTCATTTTGGGTCTTTAAGATTTACATCAGAATAATATCCAAAATAAATTCTCGGCTAATAATCATCTACAACTAATAATTAGTATCTATTTTAAGTAAGTACTTTTAGACAGACGGTACAGTAAATAATTTCCTCAGAATTTTCATACACCCAAAACGCTTAAAAACACCACAATTCAATGAATGATATAACACAATTTCAGTGAATGATATAACATTCCAAACAGTTTCCCCAAAAATACAAACCTGCAAAATTGCCAGCAGCTATCTACAAATTTACTTCCGTATTTCCAGCTCTGCACTCTATTTCCAATACCGTCGCAAATGCGTCAGCGAATACAGCTTTCGAAAGTGTCGTGACCTCCTTTTCACGCTAACTTTCGTCTCGTGTTTAAATATTCGTCCAAATGTCACAGAATTCCATCTCTCCCGTAGATCGTTATCGGTTTAATCTCCTAGCTCCTTAATTCAAATTCACGTTCATTTTAATCGATACGTATCTCGGCTCTCTACTCTCAGGTTAAAATGAAAGTCGTACGATTAGTACGAATAATATCATGTCAGTTTAGCAGCTGGTGTACGAGGGGTTCATCGAGCAGGTGAATACGAAACGCCGGAAGAGCGTTTCAGGACCGCACGTGCGTAAATGGCCAAGACACAAGCCGCATCTCATCGTGGTCCTCGAAAACACCTGAGCCGTGAGCTCGACGACCGGAGGCATTAGTCACGGTTAAAAGGAACGCCTCGAGCTCCGCTGCAACCGAGTAATCTCTGATCTTCCTTTGTCTCGGGATCGCTTTGTTCATAGCGAACTGACGTAATCAATGCCACTGACTGTTGATGATACAATTGGTCGTTTCTACGACGACGCCCAGGATTATCTATGCGGTATAAATTTGATTTTCCTCCTAGTTTAATCGTTCGTTGTATCCTATACACCGGGTGACAATAACTATTGTTTTTTGAAATTATTATGATGTCCATTAATACGTTCGTCGCCGCGTCACCCATATCTGGGTGACGGGTATACTTCCGCGGAGGCAGCGTCACCCAAATTTTTCTTTTCTTGTTCAAGTTAAATAGGATTTTCAGTTGAATTTTTAAAAGGAATTTAATAGAATCAACATTGAAATATAAATATAGGATCTAGAACATAAAAAAATTAAAAATCACTTTTATTACTAAATTGTTTTTATTGTTGACGGAAGACAGTCCGCCTATCGAAAAAAGCTTCAGTAGACTCTTTTCCATTAAATATCTTTTTAACATAACGTCCAACAAGAAAATGAGTTATACAAAAGTTTCTTTATTTCTTTTATAGAATGAAAATCTGCAAAGAAAGATATAAATTATCCTATAAAAAAATTAAGTTAACCTTTAAATAACATTGAGGATATATAACAAATAAAAAATTAATATTGCTCCGATATTCTCTCCGCGATACTATGAAACTTTCGTATATCAAATTTTTCTCTAAAATCAATGGTTCCAGAGTTACTATCTTTTTCAACTGTGCGATAGTCGGATTTGGGCCCCACGAGAAACTCAACCAAATCGTGCTGGGCGACGAACGTGTTAAGTGGACGGGGAAGTAATGGTGTTTAATCCTTTGCTAACTTTAATCTTTTGTTTAGGAGATAGCTAAACTCAAAGTGTGTTCGTAAATGTTAATAAGAGTCAGTAATTTTGACCACGATGTTACTGAAACTGTTTTATCCAAATTTTTAATTTGTCATCAAATTTGATGTTATTTAGTGAAATATTAGTAAGAAAAACACACACACAATTGGTAAGCTTTAATTTTCTGTTTGGAATCTGGAAGTTGTCCTTTTAGTCTAGAACTGCCAATGTCAAAGTGCCTTGCCCTAAATATATCGATAATGTTCCTGGATGTTCTAACGCTGTTTCTTTTTCCAATTTTCTATCTTGCAGTTTTCCGTCCCCTTCATTTATTTCATTCGGATAAATTTATTTGATATTTTATTATTATAACTCTTTGGACTCCTTTTGAAAGGGCAGTAGATCAAGGGTTAAGTAACCGATAAAATTTGTTTTGAATGACTTCATTGAAAAATGCAAGGGTTGGAAATCAAGCTATAATAATTTATCATCGTTATTGAGCATTATATTACAGAATAAAAACATAGACACATAATTTGTTAACTTGAAGTTACCAACAGTTAGAGAGGGATTGAGTTTATCATTTATGAATACTGCCATTTAAGATTCTCATGATAAAGTGGATACATATAATGATATGTTTGTTTTTTAGAGTGTTTTTAATAGCTTAAATGTTGAACGTTCTTTCGTATCTACCCACAAATTCATACAATATGTTACGGGTACTGAAAAGTAATCAAAATTTTTTTTGCAGGCGAAAAACATTTATTTATTAAAGAAATCTTATATAGTAATCAACAAAATAATGTCTATAATTTTCTAACACTTTTTGTCAGCGTAAAACTAGTTGTTCGATTACCTTTTTAAAAAAGATAAATCCAATTACGTTTCCACTTCTGCAATTTTGATTACTTTGCGGTACTCCTAATATAAGAATTTCTTTAAACAGACGCACGAAGCATTTACAACAAGAATTCCATATTAAAAAGATGACACTATTTTCATCCCGATCATTGCATAAAATTCTGTTCATTATACCGTTTTACATGTACAAAAATTCTCCACGAATTAATTAAAAAATGACACAGCTCAAACTAAAGACATTTCTTGGCTTAAAATTTTAGTCTATCTTACTTCCTTTTTCTTTTTTTTTCTTTTATTAAAGATTGCCTTATTTTCTATCTCTCAAGTTATGCCATGTTAGAATAAATATTTTGTGAAAGAAGAGATGTGATTCAAGAAGCGGAGAACAATTTTCCCAATTTTCGAGACCGAAATCTCGAGAACTTTGTTTCCTTATGGCCTGCATTTTCTTTAATTTTCTACAATTTCCGTATGCGAAATTTTTACCACAACCAAGCAAAATGTTTCTATTAAACGCCCTTCCTTTCTCGCTCTTACACAAACTTCCTATATCGTCTATTAGACTTCACATTAGAATTCAAATTTAAACTCATCTTTTGCCTTTTATTCAAGTTCCAGATTGTGCTACCAGTTGTTCTCCATTATTCTTCACCCAAAACCCCAAGCCATTTTGTAAGACACCGATTTCTTCTCTTTATCTATACAATATAATACGGGCGTTTATAAATGTTTGCGTCGATAAATGTAATATACAATAAACTCGTTTACGCGTCACTAATGTAAATATTAATAGTGCTTCTTCGCGACGTCACTCTTGTAAAAGTTTTCCCTCGATGTATGCAAGGCGTCGACTCCGCAACGACTGCCTTGCTATGTATCTCTCCTCTGCTCTTGTTGGGTCCTTCTAGGACCTCCTTTCCCCGAAAAGGTCCGGTAGGGGTGAGGGTCATTTGCCTCCCTCGCTGGAGGAACTGTCCTCTTGACGAAAGCCAACCGTGTAAATACCTAGGGCAACGCCTCGCTGGCGATGAGTATTACATTTCATTATTTAATATTACCCCAAAAAAAATCCTGCACACCATATAAATGTTTTTTCATAATGATTCGATTTTTCACAATTTGCGCATTACAAATTAAAAATTTCGCATTAAAAAGAACACTGCAAAGGGATCGTGTAATTACAGCAGTCAAATCGGTTCTGCAAGAGAGAAATTCTATTGAGGGTGCAACTCCTAACGAAGTATTTAAGATCCTTGAAGATTCTCTCACGTCTACGCTGACCCGCTTTCCTCGTTCGAAGAGCTTATCGTCCTTGCAATGAACCCTGTTTCTTTTTTTTTTCTTCTTCTTCTTCCTTAAATGGCCAAGCACTTGCGTGCATTTGAATAAGAACGAAGATTTAAGTTGAAGCTCAATTATAAACTACCCCCGGCGTAAGATCGTGGTTCCGAGTTTCCGTTTTATTGCGCTCACGTTTCGCGAGGGTAATCTTCAAAAGATGTTTCTCCTATCTCTGAATAATATATCCAGACTGGATCGCTAAAGTAAGTGCTCCCCGCTGACGCGCAGGGGGCCGCGTGCATGCATTTAACTACAATTTACCGACACGAATCGCACATACTTATGTTAATGAGAATTCGTCGCAAAGA
Organism: Cerceris rybyensis; assembly: GCA_910591515.1. Taxonomy (NCBI): domain Eukaryota; kingdom Metazoa; phylum Arthropoda; class Insecta; order Hymenoptera; family Crabronidae; genus Cerceris; species Cerceris rybyensis. The sequence continues at coordinate 25,024,460 of OU342790.1, forward strand.
AGAACGAGAGACACGTTTATCTGACGTATTACTTTGACGTTATTTCGAAAGTAGTGCGCGTCAGGTAATTTTTCTGCTCCTTGCCTCGAGATCCTCGCACGATGCAAAAAGAGAATCGCGTGCAACTGGGATAGTCGAAGGGTGAAGTGGCTTTACTCACGACGGAACGGGAATGAGGACGGGCAAGAGAAAGGCAAAGATACGTGTATAAGGGGCGTGCAGACGTGCAGGAGACCTCTCGTCTCTACGCGGAGCCTCGGGGACGAGAGCCGGATCACACTAATTAAATCATACTCTCGGTGCTATCGTGCTACTAAGCTTCCGTGTTACAGTGCACAGTCTGTGTCCCTACTGCTATGTTTTACACTTCCAAAGTTATCGATTCTTACGATTCTTTCCTGTTTTGGTTTGTTCCACTTTTCAATTAGTCGCTATAGTATTCTTGTGTAATGTATGTAGAGATGTTTATTGTTTTATATCGTAATGAGCTTAATCATTATTAATTGCATTCATTGGTTTGGATAGCGTTATAAAATTGCGAAAATTCACAAGTGTAAACTTTTTGCCCGTGATGATGTCGAGTCGGTCCTGCTACGCAGTTTAAAAGTTTAAATCAGGGGTGGCCAAGCCAAATGATCTTGCGGGCCACTTTGGAAATGCATCATAACTCCGCGGGCCGCATATAAAATTATATATCCCCATATATTAGATTTAGACCCACTATAGGCACTTTTTCGGAGTGAAAAATTGAAATATAACGAGTTATTGTTAATGTGTTTACTATTATTCTTACATGTAAACATAAATAATATAATAATAATGATACTGATGATAATCGCGGGGTACAGGAAAATGTTCAAGGCCGGCCGCGGGTTGGCCACCTCTGGTTTAAATGATTCAATTTGATCACATATCGCAATGCTGCAAATGAATTGTCAATTTGTATTTATTATTTTTATTTTTCAATATGTTCATAATTTGGCTATTCAAATAATTTAATATTTTTGAAGTGACAAATTTTTGTTAATCCATTCAATCTGTTCTAGTTCCCGCCATGATATGAAAATTGAAATTGGCCGGTTATTGAAAAAAGTTGCCCATCCCTGCTATAATTTGTAGCATGGTATTAAATAAATGAACGCCACACGTAATATACTAAAAAAAAATGGAGTATATGTAAATATATTTGGTATTATTAACGGGCAGTGATAATTGTAATGGAAACAATACTAACACATTGAACGGCAGTGACATGTCGCTCGTTTTATCATTTCTACAGAAATGATAATTTTCGTATTAAAATCCAATCTTTGCAAAACAGAAACTTGAAAGACGCAAATATATGTTCAGCAGGATTATATCTTTTAGACGCCAGTATTTAAAAATTGAATGCGTTAGAAAACTCGTAAATATTACAGTTGGAAAGTCACATTGAATTCAATACCACCGGTCACCGGTGACCGCCATTACAGACAACCTGTTAATAAGAATAATAAGGATGCTCCATCCATCTTCCTAAGATGGTCAGACTAAAAACTGCATAAAAAACGCATTAGCGTTCGTCGTTAGGCAAAAATCACACGAGCATATGCTAAGCCCGTACTTACGGAATTTCTTCTTTCAATACATTCCTTTCAAAAGCGTCGCTGTAAAGGAAAAATTAGTCTTGCCATTATTACTGAAATTTTCCGCCGGTGATTATCGAGGCTGAAATTTAAAATGAAAACATAATTTGCTTAAAAATGGAGGTATCACTTCCATCTTTATCCCTTTCCTTCTATTTATCCCAAACTCTATTTCAATATCGAATGATTATATTGCGTGGGTATTAACATCAGTCGCCGAATTAATAAAGTGATATTTATGGCAACTTGTTTCATGAATATAACTGTGTGAACTTAAATTATTATATGCATCATTATTATCTGTCCAAACACCAGTATTTGAAACTACCTGGCTACAAATAATAAGTACTATAGTATATGTTTGCTTATTTGATATCAACCGTGCAAATGCACGAGCAATTTTATTTGGAAATTCTATTATGCATAGTGAATTGGTTCTGTTTCGAGGCGATCTGCCTCTATGACTTTTATATTTATAATTGAACATTGTCTCAATTTGGACTATTGATTTCACGGCACTAAGCTTATTCTCAAAATATAGATCCAGAATTCTCGATATTAGTTCATTGTACAATTATTTTATTAATACTTGTATGATTGGTATTAAGCGGTGCCTTGGTTTTTGAACTGCATACGTTGAAATCGTTAGAATATAGAATATACTAAAAATCTTTTCGTACTGAATAATAAAATTGATGCTTTAAATTATGCCCTGTTAAGAAATCTTCAGGTTATGTGTTTCGGTTCGGTCATAATCAACAATTTGTCGATTTTCCAATAGGTATTTCATTTTATTTCACCGAGATATTACTCACAATATTTTTACGTGGTAGATTGGAGATAATCTACTATTCTATAAAGTAATAGTAGTGATAATTCATGGTACGTATGTACATATATGGGATTGTCAGTGTATTATTTTTGCTCCTAAGCAGAATTAGATAACACTGGTTGTAGCCTTTATGAAGTTAATTGAAGTAGAGAAACTATGGTTAATACTAAAATTCTATCGTTTAAAAAAATGTTCATAATTACGATGTATATGATTTGCATAGTGACGCTTTGCGTATGTGTATTACTATCATTTCAATTTTACAAGTATGAGAATGAGTGTGTTTGTGGTTTCAAACCGAGGTAAAGTCGACTTATGTTTTTCTTGTAGCTTGTTGACTGTTAAACTAATTTCAACTCGAAAGATGAAACGTATTGCAAAAGCCCTAAAAATTGTCAGCAACCTTTGAAGGGCCGATTTTTACTCTGAATTTGTATACCTCAAGAGTCAGTTGGGTTTTCTTTCACAGTGGCGGAAAATGTCATATTTTTTAATAACTACAGAAATGTTTTCATATTTTTTAATCCCTCCACTCTTATCGCATCATATTGCTCTTTTTCTAAAATATAACAATTTGTAAAAATATTTTTACATGTTTGTAAGTTTAAACGCGGCGTAGTGTGTCCTTCAAGTTCATTTTTATCGGTCCACATTAAAGTTTCTATTGGTAATCATTAACACCCAATAAAGTAAACAGTAAAGAAACTTATTACAATAGTTTTAAATAAATTACTACAAATTAAGAAAATAATTTAAACCATAAACAGGTGACTTCCAACTTATCGATCTTCCGTTTATATTGGCACGCCAATTTAATTGATTTAAACAAAAATTAATATCCTCAGTCTCAACTTTCACAATAATCCGAAGTAATTACATTTGACAATTTCCTTCGCCTAAAACAATGTACTTCATTTAAATGCAATTAACAACCTCAATAAATTATATAATTTATTATTTCATACAGCTTTGTTCTATTAATAACGAACTCAGTTACTCTGTAGAAAATAATATTCCTCAGAACTCCCTACCTGCTAATAAAACCAACATGATCATGTGTTACCACCATTTTACATACGAAGTTTTTAAATTAACAATACATTTAAGAAATATGAAATCATCGTGCATTCAACGTACTAAAAGATTCTATAATTAATCAACAAAACAATAAATCATCCGTCAACAAATTACAATCATGAAATTGAGTTTTCCTATTCGCGTGTTCACCCCGAAACTTTTTCAATCGGAACATCCCCACAACTTGCGGTTAAACAAACCGAACACTCCCTGCTTACACCCGCAATACATCTCGTAACCCCTTCCGGTTCTCGTTCGGCGCCGACTAAACCAACTAAGCCGAATTAATTACTTTTAATAATTCATGAATCACGTTTGAATGACACGTCCCTCTCCAATTCCTCGTGGAGCGAGCACCTGCAAATACGAGACTCGCGAAACTGGTATATTTTTCTGTTGATTAACTATTCATTTCCCTCGTTCCCTTTTCACCTCGCGGCTCTTGTCCCCGTTGCGTTTCCGTCTCTTGAGGTACACGCGAGAGAGGACCCAGTGCGGAGTTTTAATCGGACCGAAAGAGTTACCATTGGCCAACAGGAGTACAGACGCTTGAAAAAAATAATCCTTTGAAAATCCTGTCGCGGCGTAGCGCGCGAAAATTACGCGGTCAGCGGAGCGTGCCGAACGTACTCCACTCGTGTTTCCATTCAACGCCCGAACGCCGACTCCAATTACGAGCGCAATTGCACGCGCCAATTCGTACTATTAAAAGGACTCTCTTCTCTCGCCTCGCGATGTCCCTCTCTTTCTCGCTTTTTCTCTCTCTCTCTCTTTACCTTTTCTTTTGACAGATCAACGGTGTAACGAGTATGGCTGTACCTTTGGTGTTTGAGGTCTGTGTTTCTTGAGCTGAAAAACTATGGGCGTTTTACACTAACTGTATCGAGATTTTATGGATATCTATTCTTACTGGAGCAGATATTTTGACTCGTTATGAAATAATAATATCGTTATAAAAGAAATGCCAGAGATTGTCAACTTTATTCAGGAAAAAGCGCAGCAAACAGTCACATTGCGGAATGATAATGAAAATTCTCATGTTTTCTGTTATAAAGCTTGTGGCTATTTCTGAAAATTCTCAGCTTTTTGGTGTTGTCGGTTAGAATGCAGCAGTGTAAAGGAAAACGAATTCGCTGAGGTTACAAGTTCCATAAAGAATTGAAAGTGATTAACCCCTGGCTCTTAGGAGTAAAAGTAACTTGTCTTTTATACCAATTTAATACTTATAGTGCTTGGATAATAGTGAATAATATGATAAAATTCTCGGTATATTTCTTTAGTTCTGCATTTTATTACCATCAGTGTTTTACAAAGTAGCATACTTGCAAAAAATATTGCTTTGTACGAATCTACATAAATGAAGATGTAATTCTTCGTTTGTTTAAAATCGTAAATCTCCGAAAGTTCTTCATCAATGGCTTTGATATCTTAACACAACGTTGCATTTGAATATGCGCGTGTTTTTATATACCTATTGGTTCTCTCAGGCATTCTCAACACCTTATTCACGTGTAGAGACTAGAAAGTCCGAATCTAAAATTTTCATTATTATAAACTATTTTATGTTTTTCAATTAAATTTATTTCCGTCTTGCAATTTCCTTAAAAATAGCCACATTGATACAAATGACATAAGCTACGTGTACCTTTCGCTTGACGGTGAAATACCTCCTATGTAGGTGGTCGTTTTTATTTTAATAGTTTCGGTATATGTTGTAGATATAAAAAAAATAAAATGCAAAGCGGAGGATAGTGGAGCTTTTTTTTGTATGCCTTACTAAACTTTTTAAATATACAAAAAATCGCGCCTAGTTATTTCTTTAAATAATGAGATACGACAAATGATATTTATAGAACTATTGGTATACATAATCCATACTAAGATTAAACAACACGGAAAATATATAATATCACAATAAATTACACTTAAAACACACGAAACTGAAATCAACGTACTGCCTTCTTAAAGTATATAAACTGAGCTAGCTAGATATCTTAACTTTAACCCGTTTCAGGTAAAATCCTGGAAAGTATTATCACGAAATAGGGTTTGTTCATTATTGTCCAGGTACTCACAAGTTCGTATATGCCCGTTATAATGACATTCAAACAACTCGTAATTTTGATTTTTGTCCAGCTAGATTTATGAAATCGATCACAGTGCGACACCTCGTACAGCGAGAGTGTCACGGCGGAAAGAGCGCTCGTACCGAAAGAGTTAATAGGCCATTTTATGTGTGTAAATTATTGGTATGAATGGGAATCGATGAGAGGCTGAGGAAAATATGATTTCCGAGTGGAAAGGTGTCGTATTCGAGGTATGTTAAAACCGGTTGTGTCGTAATTCTAGAGAATCTTTCATTTATCTTGGAGGTCAGAACATACGACGGGGTTGATGTTGATTTTCGTCATTCGAGCTTCTACTGAATTCTGTGTGTTTAGGCTCATGCGGTAAACTTGTTTCTACTTAGGTAGTCGTGGTCAGATTTTGTCGAATCTTCTTCATCGGGATGGAAAAAAGCGAGATTTTGTTGAGCTATGAAAATTTTGACATGAAGTGCAAATGAAAACCTCATATAAAGTATTCAGTAAGTTTGGAATAAATCTTTGTATTTCTTTTATGTTATTTGTTGTGGTTCCTTGAGGTTTTATTTAATTTTTCTTATTCATAATTTGTTGTTTAACTTGTCTTTTAAACGACAGGAATTGTGTCGAATTTAAACAACATATTATTTTATTGTTATATAGTTGCATCAACTCGATTAATATAAGGTAATTTCCAACGTATTTGATTACTTATGTTTCAAAAAGATATTAAAAATAGAAAAACAGAAATTCACCACATACGCAATAAATGAAAACACAACAATTTTCAAAAAAAGAATATAAAGAGAAATACATTGCCGCTTCGGACAGAATCCGCAAATTCACGCGAATCTCGCAAAATAATTCGCGCACAAGACACGTTTGTGCGTGGCAGACAAGAAAGTGCTAAACTTCATTCTTCTACCTTTTTCACCGCATTCCTCTATTTGCATATTTCTTATTCCGTGCTCGGGCACTGATTCGTTAAAAATGAAAAGACACGTATCCTCGGTCCAAAAATACTGGAGTCTCACCAAACTCCTCTCGTACTCCACGGTGTTTATCCTCGACTCCGTTACGATATTTTCGTCGAAGCATTTAACCAGCCACATTAGGATTTCTTTAATGACCGATCATGCTTTGATTAACATTTTAAACGTAACAACTCGGTAATAAATAAAAAAAGACTTCCTTGTAGCAAAATATCTTTTTGTTAGAATTTGTAATTGAGAATTTTACATAATCGTCCGAAAAAAATCGAACCGTTGCATAGAAAGTGCTGTAGCAAATTTTCCTGAGACATCTTACTCTCATACAATTGTTAATCACAGTACCATAATTTTTTAGGTAATTATATAGATTAACCCTTTTTAGGGTTTGGAAAAAGGCTCATAAAAACCCAAACAAAAAACAATATTTACATAATTTAAAAAGCACTATATTAAAGACGAAATAGAGAATAAAACAATGACACTAATTTTTCTACATTCGTTGAAAATTATATAAATAACAAAGGTATAAATGATCATAAAAAAATAAAATAAAAATTGAGTTCTCTCTTATAAAACGTATTTGCACATACGAAAAGTCATCTTTTCATCATAACTTTATATGGACCATTTATTACAAAGTACTTATATACTTTACATTTCCAACATATTTTGTAATAAAATAAATAATATTGCATAACAAAAATAAAGAATAACTCCAAGGTACATGGCATCAACGGGCATAGAATATAAGGAAAAGTTAAACCGAAAAGCTTTTGTTTAAATTTTCTCGTAATGAAAATAGACCATTTATAATGTATTATAAATTTATTTTGAGACAGAGTTTTCTCACAATGCGAATAGTAAAGCGCTACAAGGTGCGGTCCGACATATCGGCGCTGGCACTTTTCGCCAGTGCAGTAAAGGCCAATATATCCGTGTTGGGCACTAAAAGGATTCAGGTCCACCCCACCGATTTCGAAAATTTTTGGATATCTTGTGAGAATCATGATTTTAAGCAATTTTTTCATATACATGCACATTCGTGGCGACCTATGCGTAGCGCGATACGGCCATTTATCTACTGTTTCTGCGGCTCACCACTATGAAACTTTATACCGGGTGCGATTATCGAAAAGATATACTCTTTTCAAAAACTACCTCAAACCAACACTAATTTATCTTCTAATTATAAGTACCTTTATTAAACCAAACGGTAATTGTCCCCGAAGGACCTGGTTTAAATTAGACACCTGTACCAAAAAGATGAATTGGTGTTGGTTGGAGATAGTTTTAAAAAAAACTTATGAGGTAACTTTTCGATGAGTTCACCCGGTATAAAGATTCTGACAAGTGGAGAGCCGCAGAAGCAGTTGATAAGCGGCCGCATCGCGCTACGCATGTGCGGCCACGGATGTACATGTATAGGCCAAATTCAATGTAGTAGTAGCAAAAGTTTTTTGCCAATATCTCGAAAACGGAAGGCGAGCGGGGTATAACATGTGTAGGAAAAAGTTGCTTAGAATCGTGATTCCCACAACATATCGAAAAATCATCGAAATCGGTGTTGTGGATCTTAATCTATACAATTTTGATTCATCGACAGTGATTTTTTATCTTTCGAGTACTCACTTTTATACTTTGTTCTTAACTGACATTCATAATTTTCCCCCGCCATATATTGTAATATTAACACGACAAAGTAGAGCCTCTATATTTTAAAAAACAGTAATTTGCTTTAAAATATTGAAGCATTTCCAGCCAAAAAATTTCATATGACATAACTTGCAATTCTCATGCAAGCATGTTATTTTCATGTGACCTATTTTCCGGTAAAAACGATAATTTTGCCATTCAATCTGCGTTATGATTTAAAACGATATACCTTGCAAATATTTGAAATTCCTTCAAACGAAATATACGCAAATATTTGCAGACTGGATGAACACATAAATTCGATCGTTGAAAGAACAAAGCATTATTTGAAATCATTTTATTTTATACTCTCATCTCCTTTATTCACACCAAATAGGTACGAATAGTCGCTTCAATTTGTACGAGGAATTACGAAACACCCTGTATATAAACCCGAAGTGATTGCCGGCCCATCACCACGCGTGATGCGTACACGCGTGTACGTACACAAGTGTGAGCAAAAATATCGCGAAGAAGCGGTATACGCGGGGATTCGGTGGTCTGGTTAAATGTCTGCCGTCAGCGACGTGCGTGCGGAATGCGCGACAAAATACAAGCAGGAAAGAGAAAGGGTGTCTCATGGAACGAGAAGCAAACAGAAGAAAGGCTATCCGAGCGAGGAAAGAGAGAGAAAATTTAATGGGAGACCATGAGAGACGAGGACAGTGATAAAGTAAGCGGCGAAGACGAGAGGCCAGCCGAAGAATGACGTTCAGGACCATCGGGATCGTTCATTTGGTGCAGTGTATAGAGGAATCGGAGATCCACGATGATGGTCGGTCCCCGCCTATGTGCCTTTCTCGTCCATCTTCAGTTTTATTCATCCGCTATTCACGATTGGAATGCACCGAGTGCGTTTAAGGCGTAATATTCTTTCTTTCGACGATTTAATTGCTTCCCGTATGGCCGCCATCGTTACCACCACGGAATTCGTCGGCGTCGATTTACCTTCGTCGTTCAGTGACGAAAACGCCCGCGAGAGATGGGGTATCTGGCGTGATCCGAGGTATTACGCTCTTCGAATTCCACCTGCAACGTTCTTTTTCGCCGGCACACGAGACCGAAGTGCAGGATGCAGCCGCGACCACTCGCGGTGCAGGATGTGCCGCTTTAATTGGTCGCCGGGCTCTCATTGTAGTTCGGTGCGCTTTCTCGGGGAACTCGGAGCTCGTTTCGTGGCGATCGCTCCTTTCGCTGTTCTTCTTCCTTTTTTTCCCTCTTTTATCTTGCTGGAGTTTTGTTCCCTTTTGCTGGCGCGGTTTTTCTTCGTAGATCTTTGCTACGTCTTTCAATCACGATGGTATGCGGACGGTGAACCGTGTGAGAACTGAGGGATGATCTGGTACAAATTGGTTGGTCATGCGACTCGTGTGAGCTTTATGAATATTTTCTAGTATAGTTTATATAGTTGATGTAAATACGGCGATAATGATTGTTTTTCGAGGATCTAGATATCAACAAGAGCTAATAAAATGTGGTATCACCACTTGGTACATACCAGAAGCCGGCTTTCCTCGCGTGAAAAATATCCGTTACACATTTAATCCATAATTTAAGTGTAAAATGAATTAAAGGCAAAACTAGCATGTTGTGTTGGTACGAGAGTAGTATAGAAAGATGAATAAATTTGAAATTATTTCAATTGATAATAAAATAATTTAATAACTTCGCAATGAAATATGTTTCTCTCTACATATGTTTTTGTAATATTTTTTGTTGTGTCTATTTCACGTAACAAGTTGTCGAATTTTGGTCCAAAAAACTTGAATCCTGACCTCTTTAATCTTTAAAGAGATATTTCTTTATGCTATGAAAGTTATGCGGAAGTTTATAACGATCCTGTTGAATACAATATTTAATTTGTTCAACAGAGGCGTTTAAGTTTTCCGGTATTAAAGAGGAGGGTGATTAAAGTCTTTTTGTAAAACTTCGAGCTTAAGTAATCTTATTAATGCATTCTTGACGGGCTGTTTTGAGCTATCACCATCTCTATTCTTGCTTCAAAACTTTGGAGCTTGCTTCTTGACTAACGTAGCCGTGCTAAAGGTGCCTTCACGAGACATTAAAAAGAAATTAATAGTAAACATAAACATGGAATTTGAAGTGAAAAGATGAACGATTATGAGGTTTAATAATTTCGCACGATATTCATTCACTCATACTTAAACATCAATAATTTGTCGCCAGTCACCAATGCTGAACTGTAAAATGGTTCATTCCAGATGCCTAATCTTCGCAGTTACTTTACCTATCAATGTAGCTACATGCTCATATCATGGGATTACATATTTCTGAATGTATACCTATGTAAAGTTAGCAAAACAGAAAGGAAGATTTGTTCGTTTTTATGTAAAAAAGAAACATTGGCGATTTTGAAAATCTCGTGAGAAATAATGGTAGTGCATAAATGTACTTGCTCTGCCTTAGAGTACGTCAAAATTATTTAAATTACAAAAAAATGTTCGTATCTTTTGAATTATGAAAAATAATTTCTGCTTTAAACATTACATCTCAATTATTCAGAAACCTATACAAAACAATTGTAGAATCTCTCCTCTGTCTCTTTTTATATTTATTTATTCTACACACTTTTATCTAACAACTATATACACACCATAAACTAACTAATAATATCATAGCCTAAATAACAAAATAACAAAATAGAAACACTCAGAAAAAATAAAATAACTCTAATAACTCTAATTGCTTATACTCTCCACTAAACTCTATATATAACTGTATCTCTCCTCGCAACAAACTCTGTGTCTCAACTCTCTCGACTCTCTCAACTGACTCTCCCAAAAATTCACACTCGCACCCACCCTCGATACTCTTTCTCACAGCATGCATTCTTCGTCTTTCTCACAGCTTGCATTCTCTATTGCACTCACTCATTTTCTCCTTGTCCACAGACTAAACATTCACTCTAACCCTCGAACTCGCCGTCTTCCAAATCACGTATTCTAAACATTCACTCTCAGATACACAAAATCCATCCACACTCAATAACTAAAAGCGATCTCTTATTTCTAAAAAATTACGATACTACACAATATTAGTTAATATTAATATTATTTAACATTTAAAAATTTTCTTGTTAAATCAAGATAATTATTATTTACATTTTATCATGTTCCAAACATTGATGTTAATTCTCTAAAGAATTTCCTTGGACTTATTATCTTGGATACTTGTACTTTTGTCAGTATAAACGATTTTCTATAGCCATTGAAAACCCACCATCATTCATTACGGTAATGTAATTTATGTCACTTTCCAAATAAACGACTCAAATATTAATATTTACTATGATAAATTTTCATTCGCAAAGAGTAGGCAAAGGAATCACAGTATAACATGCAAAGAGGGATTATGTAAACCGTCATCCCCCTGCTGGTAAAACTAACTCATGAAATACTCAACTTTCCGGTCACGTGGATATCTTTCATTTACTACTACTTTGTTACGTTGCTGTTCTATTAATTTCCTTTACCTGTCAAACCGAAAAATAAAACCAACTACATTACCTTCGTTATTGACTTTTCAAGTGGTCAAACCATCAGTCTTCCGCGACGACGTACCCAAATGAATCATTTCCTTATAATATCGTTACGATATTCCATAGAAACCGGTATGATACGGAGCGTGTACACTCGTTTCATCGTGGTTCATAGTCACGCACCATGGCGAAGTGTCACGCCAGGGTTTGCTTTGAACCACGGTCTTCTTTTCTTCCACGGATGAGTCGTTACCAGGACTCCCCTTCGTTCATAATCAACCATCGTACTTTCGCAGCAACAGCGAACCCTCGACTCTCGTCGTTGCATGCGGCATCCTCGACTTGATTTCGAATAAATCACACATCCTGAAGAACCACGTTCGCGATCTCGCCTCGATGGAAAGAATTACCGTCTTTCACTCTATCCCTCGTGCATTCACTTTACTTACTCCCCTTTTCCGGTTCTCCAATTCCTTTCTTCTATCTTTCACATTTTACATACTTTGGATTCAGACAATCTGCGCTTGTATTTCGCAAGTTGGCTGGCAACGAAAGATAAGGTGTTAATGTCAGACACTATATTAATGAAACTGGCCGTGGACGATTGTGCCAAAGACGGTGAGCGGGAAGTGGGAAGAAGATGCAGAAAGAAAAGGTGGAATCGACGGCCTAATAGGAAGTTCTAGATCGGGCCAAGTTGCTTCGTAAAGGTGCACTTCGTCGCTCCCGTAAATGGGGAACCTGGTTGAGGTGGGCGAGCCAACGACGATATCTGGTTTTGCTCGCGTATATACGCGTATATACGCAGCGAGCCGTCGTCTTCATCCTCCTTCTTCTTCTTTTCCTCCTTGTCCTGTTCCTCCTCCACCTCCACCACCGCCACCGCCACCACCGCCTCCACTTCTTCTTTTTCCCCTTTCGGTGTTGCTCCATCGAGAGCGTTCTGCTCGACTCGTTTCTCACGCTCGCCGTGGGTAGGTCGATCGCAACATCAGCCGATTCGGCCCTCCTTCGAGTATACCTACTCGTATTCCCGATCTACTTGGCCGGGGAAAGGGGAGAGCCGGACTTAAGCCCGTTAAATGGAATTAATAAGCTTTACTATGCATGCACCAGCCCGTGAAATACGATACCGGCTGGTGGGCTCGTTAGGACGACCAGGGGAAGGCTTTGTGCCTTCAAGGCTAACCCGCCTTGCTTTCTCCCTCTCGCCTAAACTCTCCTTTCGTGTCTCCTGCCTCGCCCCCTCGATGCATGCACCGGCGACATTCTGCCAGGCAATTTCGCCGACGTCGCTGTGATCTAGTGTTCGATCGCTGACTTGCTTCTTCCGATGTTACAGCCTACCGTTATCGTATGTACAGTGTCTGTGAGACGTTAGGTCATAGGTACACGAGTTGGTTGACATAGGAGTACGTCGAGGTTGAACAGTAAATTTTCGGCTTTCGTGCAGCTTAGATTTTAATACTTTGGAGCTTAGAGTGAAGAAAAAAGGCCTAGGTTTTTTTTTAATGTACTTGCACGCGTGATGGAATATTTCTCACTATCGGTGTAACTCGAAACTGTTTCCATTTTAAATGTTTGTTCTTAAGGGAATTAACTGCTGAGAGGTAAAAAATCACAAGTGTGTGGGTTTTGAGGTAATAGGTACAGAAGGTATTAAGAGTAAATAAGAGTTTAAGTGGAAAAGACAAATATTATAAGTTCTAATTTCTTTTACACGCGGATTAACTCCTTACAACCCTATGTTTAGCTACTTATATCGTGCACCGCATTCTATCGAATAAAATCGGTTGACGGGTACTTTTGATCGCTTCATCGTAGTAGACCCTTTTATATTTCATGTACTGAATTATTTCACAGTAATGTATTCAATTTACAAACATTTTTTTTAAATCTAAGCAAAGTTTTTTAAATTTTGAAACAAGTATTTCAAAAGAAAAAACTTTTGGAATTCGTATTTGTCAATACAGACGTAAAAATTTGCGTCCCCAATTTTTACGATATCTGATAGCAGTTTATTTCCAAGGACTCTTTTATTGTATTGAATTACTTATTAAAGATTAATAAAATCCTCGAGTCGAATTATAGTTCTTAAATGAATAATACTTAAATGGAGCAATTTGTTTCCATGCATTAAACTGACAATGTAATTGGTAGAATTTATGAATACTTAATACGATTCGTTCCATGTGGGTCACTGATAACACACGATGGATTACACATATAGATATTTTAATAAAACAACGAAACAGATACATCAATTTTGCTATATAAAACATTTTCAACGTCACTACCTTAGTTTAATAGTAATGGCGTTTCAGTATTGCGAATATTATATGCAACATTACAAATATTGAAAGCAAGATGTGTTGAACGAGGCAACGGCTATCGATGCGCCATCATGTTTTCATTAATATCGTCCATAATCGAATGCAGTATAAGCTCGGTAAATTTTGCAGTGCATGACATATTTATTTTTGTACTGAAAGGGCTATAATATTGGACGTATTACCCACCGCTTAAATACATGTACTTGAAATAACTGCTTTTAATATAACTCAAATTTACTTGGAGCTAAACGTTTATTTATTTTTTAAATATATAGAAGTACTTATTCATAAATTGTAAAAAATTTTCTAAATTTAGTACAGGTATTGTAATTTCATGAGAACTTTCTTACTCTTTGCAAAAATCTAGCGTGTCTCCTAATGCTATAAAAGGTCATGTCGATTTATTATAAATGTTTTAACTGTTTCTTCTTGTAAAATACTTCATTCATAAAATAGAATAATGAAATTTTAAATGCCACATTGACGAGCATATGACATTCATATCACTTCTAATATTCATTTTATTTTTATCACGTAAGTATTGCAGTATTTAATAAAAAAGTGGCAGGTATTTCACGTAAACGAAGGAATATCATTTCAGCGAAAATAACTTCTTTAAATATTTTTTTTATAAGCAGGAAGGAAAACTTATTTGCTGTCACTCATAATTTAATGTCATCCGTGCTATTTTTGCCAAGATACTCTATTCATACCATTAATCAAACGAAAATTTTATGCTCCAACTAAAGGGGAAACTATTTTTATCAAACAATACCGATAAATATAATATGTTTCATTATAAAAAAAAACTCTTTGCTCGCATCGTTTTAAATCTTCTTACTCTTCTTCCTCCAAGATGCTTTACTCATGATAATAAAATCACAAATCGTGTTTATATAAAATAAAACAGAGATTATCATTCAATAAACCAAAATAATACAATGTTCCTCGTATTAATTGAAAGCAAAATTTTGTTCTCTTATCGTTCAAAATGTCACCTCCATTCCTTCTACTGTAGTATAAAGTTATGCCGTCGCGACGCGTCGTGGCGAGATACGTCTTGATATTCAAGTGTTTAGACTAGTGACGTGTGTTATTTATTTGTTTTTTTTTTTTTTTGGTGTCAAGAGTTATTAACCCTTTTAGTGCCGGACGACGATATATCGTCGTTAGGAATAGTGCTAATGCTGGGCATCGAAAGGATAATATTCAGTTTCCAATAAGATATCAGAAATTTTAAGACAGATAATTATAATTACACAATTTATACTCTATATTGCGTGTTCTATATGAAACTATCGCCAAATGACAATTCTTTTTATTTGCAACTACATTTGTCACTAATGCAATCAATTTTTTCGTTCGGCACTAAAAGGGTTAAGTAGATTAGTATTATTTTGATTATATATATATATATTTCTTATTTCTATTCTTTAACTTAATTTAATAAATATTAATTTTAATTTTATTTCGTCTTCAATAATTATCGGACGGTCATCATCCTACTACACTACACAGTACTACTACAGTATTACACCATTGACATTAACCAAACAGTTCTCATCGGTGCAGAGAAGAAAAACATACATACGACCTTTCGATGAAATACCATCGCTAAATATTCCCCCTATTAATAGAATAAATATACCAGGATAGAAGCACGTAAAATAACGTTAAGTAACTATAATTGATTCGAGAAAGTACTTAGGGAGTGCGATCCAAGTACGGAGACAATTGGGTCGCGCGCCAATGACTCGCATTACCGAGGGATTACGGGACAAGCAAATGACTTTTAACTAAACCAGCTTAGAAACTTTTCTCATTCCACAGACCGGCATAGACCGCGAACACTCGCTCTCTCGCTGCTTTTCGCGCTGCAGTTTCATTCCCTATGCAGCACGCGTATTTCAGTTATCCAGCAGCGCAGGTAGATTCGGTTGGCTCTGCTTGCGGGTTAACGCGTTCCCCGTCGATTGGACCCGCGAATTTTCGTCTTTTACTCGCGCGGAATTTACGCAGGTACAACATCCATAGTATAGTCAAGAAAGTTACTTCATGCCCGCGATTCACAGCCACGTCGCGATCTCCTATCTCGGCGAAAGATGAATCGTTTTCTGAGCTTTTTGCGCCCCGATTCGTTTCGCGGCTCCCTTTTCTTGCTTTTTATTTTTCTCTCCTCTCTATCGTTTCCATCGAGCAACCCCACCTTTTCGTTAAAATCCACGCCGCTGAATTCTCGAAGTTTTTCTGCGATCCCGGCGCGGCGTTGTGATTCGTGCCGCGATTTGGCCCGCTATGGGAGGAAAAATAAAAAAGGGTGAAACGTATGAAAATATACGACGAGAGAATAAGGTGGCTCTGCATGCTCCGACGTCGAGGGAGAACGATGTCTGGGAAAAGGGGTTAAAAGACACGCCCCGATTCTGCCCTATGTATATGCTTCGGGTTGCTTGCAATTTTTCTTGCGCGTAGGTGCATAAACGAGGAATGAATTCGAGCAAATGCATCGATTCGAGGGATCGTGAAATTTCAATCACCGGGTATGATAGCGAATGATGATAATGCGAAGAGCAATCAACTTTAATGCTTGACTTACCTCGAATTTTCGAGCGATATGCAAAATTGGTTCGTTAATATAACGTTTTGTTGCAGAGTTCCTTGTTTAGTTTATATCGAGGTCGAACTTGATGGCAGGTAATTTAATTGCACTGGAAATTTTTGGATTTTTTGAAATGACGTTTTCTGTCTTATTTTTGTTTATTTTCGTAATTGTGAGAGATATATTGACTTATTGTTTTCTTTTTGAAAGGTAAGAATTGGGGTTAACACTAATTGACTGCTCCATTTAACCTTTTCAAAATGATTGAAAATGCTGCAGTGATAATTTGTTACATTGGTTCATTTGCATAAAACAGAATTCGTAGATCTGTGAAGAATGTGCTTTTCTAATTTTCTGATTACGGTTATTGTTTAGTAATATATTTACAAAATATTTTAACTGCAATTCATATTACAGTTTCATAACAACTCCTTTTTCATAATTATTAGATGCACTTCGACTTTAGAATTTTACTAAATAGCAAATGTACGTTTTAAAAAATTGTATATCGTAATACAGAGAATCGAGATATAATCTCGCAAAAATCAATTTTGTATTTGGATATATCCGCTTAAATATTAACGTGAAATTCTTAAGTAAAATCGATATCATGGCAACGAAAGTGCAAAATTTGTTAAAAGCTATGAATCATTGTCAAAAAAGCCGTTGTAGAAAAATCTAAAAAGTGCAAAAAGTTATATCCATTACTCTTTATTTTATCAAATAGAGATAAGGGTTATATTATAATTAAATATTATCTCTCCCGAATATCTGATGCTAGAACAGCAAGGGAAACGAATATATTTACTTCGGCTTTTTAAATAACAAGTTTTCAACCCTATTCATCACTGTCAGAAAGTGGTTGTTAGCTATCAAAATCTACAAAAAAATCATGAAATTCACAAAGAGGACACGAACAAGACCTATTATAAATCCAGAAATAAGAATACATATGCGTTCCTACAATCCTGTCAATTCCTAATTGCAGTTTTATTCTGTACAAGCTGTACCCGGTCACGCGTTGCTGTGACTCAGCTTGGTTAAAGCATGTTTTTACCTATCACAGGTGTGACATTTATACAATACGCGTGTCTATAAAAACACTCATGTATTTGAATGGAACGTTGTAACATAATTTCGAAGCAATCGGTGAAGAACTTTCAAAGATTTAAGGTTATTCGCTCTTTAGAGCAATGTATAGATAAAATTCTAGAATTTTTATATGTTATTTATGTAGAAATGTGGATAGTTGGTGCGGCTTTAATCGCTAATTCGCAGACAGTGTTCGAATAAAATCTATCGCCGTAACTATAATACTCCGTTAAAACTATCGCCGTTAAGTCTCCGTGAGTCTCCGTACTTGTCAAAAGTCTTGGTAAAAAGGAAGAAGGTCTGTCCCGTCTGTATCGTCTATATACACCGTCAGGTACGTTTGTCTGTCCTTGTCCTTCGTCGTGACTTGGGGGAAACGGTACCCTCTCCTTGGTACACGCGCACCCCCAGCAACGGGGCCTCACCCCCGACAATTCCCGGGCCTGGAAGGCACGTGCACTTTTCCGTTGGGCACCGATTTCCCTCAAGATGTTGTCTCCGTCTTTCTGTCCACGGTCGCCGTTCGTCAGATGGTCACTGTAATAAATAAACCGTTACCGTCCGTCCTCCGTCCTTACATTCTACGCCTTATTCTAACTTAACGCTAGCTTATTCTATGCTTAAAATTACGCGATACTACATTTATACACAGCTCATACGTTTTACTGATTTTTTTTTTTAAATATTGGTCGTATAGTTTTTGAATAATTACATATTGAAAATGCGACTTTTAACACATGATAAATGGGAGAATTTGCCGGAAATGTACTATTTATTGAGATTTCACATAAGTGGCTATTCAAAAATTTTCAAAAAACTTATTATTCAAAACTTTAACCGTTTTAATTACCATAAAAATTATAAAACATATACATTCACGTGTAATTTTAGACCAATATTTATTCAAAATAATGAAAAACTAGTGAGACAACCATCAGCCATGACAGAGGCTTGGTTCATGTTTGACTGCAAAGAAATTTTGCAACGCTGCATAAAAAGCGCGAAATTCAAAAATTAACTACATATAGTTTATCTACTACTGAGCGAGATAACATATAATTGCGTTTATAATAATGTTTATTTTTCATTCTATGGTTATATAAAAATTTGACAAGGAAATAAAAATAAAATTATTTGTTTGCAATACACTAATTATGGATGAATATAATATATATGCATATACATTTCCATGCGTTGTTGCCAAATTTATTATATGACACATAATACGATCATCGAGTAGCATTTAATTTTTAATTTTTAATTATTAATAGTGTGAAAAATTTAATGAAATATTATCCAATTTTGTGTAAAAATTAAAAAAAATAATTTCCAAACTCGAAATCTTTTTTTTCCATTAAAAAAAATACAACCGGTTAACGACTAATACGGTTCTAGACCAATAACCTTAAGATTTTGAACAAACGAACATTTACGATTTTATTCATATAAAAGATGACACATTGATATTCCAAGCTTCCAGTCAAGACGTATCGAGTTTACAGACAAATTTTACATATTTACATTTCCGTAAAGTGCTTGGAATGTATCGAGCACAACTGAATCGCCCTTGCATCGTATAAAGGCGTTGATTCAAAATCGACCAAAATTACCCGAGAGCAATTTTTTTGAAACTTTGCGTATTAGTAGCTCTTTGGGTCTAGTATTGATTCCGCACAAAAACTTTTTCGTTAAACTTGACGGTTAAGGGGGGGAAGGGGTCAAAGTACGTATTTGGCCGAATCTATTATGTGCTGTAACTTTTTCAAAAAACAAGATATCGACCCGAGACTGGCACCAAAAAATCATAAAAAAATCAAACTCTTCAACGATGTATAGGTTTATGTAATTTATTTATTGCACACATACTTTTTTCACATTTTTCGCGTTTTTGAATGTGGAAAAAATGTAGAAAAATGGCAATTCCCAAAAAAAGTATCATCCGATCTGAACCAAAAACTCTGCATTACCAGTACGTTTTATGCTCTTTCGAATGGCGTTTCCTAAACCGTGGGGAAATTATTCGTTTTTGAGTTATAAAGCAAAATGTGAGTAGAGGTTGAGGCGCGCGATCGACTCTTGACCCAAATATTCGCTCCAAACTTGAAAAGAAGGCTTTCTATGATTATATCTATACTATGTATAAAACAGTTATAGCATTGTTGTCAACTTTACTATTTTGAAACAGTCAAAATTGGCCATATTTTACAATAATTAAGACGGAATGCTTATGTTGTTTATTTTATAATATTTTATAACTCATTATGGACGTAACATGTAATGTATTTTCTTCAGTTTGTTTAAAATTATATTCGTGACATTATTTAATAAGCTGAAACAGTATGTTTCCGATTATATTGTATTTTAAGATTGTCCGAAACGTTTACTCTGGTGCTAATACCCAGAATCGATGGATAAAAAAACAAAGAATGAGCGAAAAATCAAGTATTGACGAGATGCTCTTATGTTTTAACATTCCTCGTTTTCATACTAATTAGTTTAATTTTTGTTGAATTTTGTGTGTGCATCACGTTTTATTAGAATATTGGATTATTTTAACTTTCTTTTATCAATAGCAGTGTAGAACATAAGTTACATAGTATAGGGTATAAGTTACGTAGCGTAGTGTATAAGTTACATAGTGCAGTGCATAAGTTAAATAGTGCAGTGTATAAGTTATACAGTGTTTATATTATATATTTATTAACATAAATAATTAAAAATGAGTTCAAACGACTGCGAAAGCTGTGGCATCTCTCTTTTAAAAAAATCGATGAAGGAGAAGAAAATGATATCGAATCATGTATTTTGTAAAAAATGTTTTTTAGATTTTTCATTTTCAAATACTGTTTATCAAGAAGCTGGAACAAGCTGCCAAAGCGATATATCACCTTCGACGTCAATAGGGATAGAAATGGACACTCAATCTGCTACTATTTTACCAATAAAAGGAGCATACGAGCCATTCTCAGTGCATATTTGGTTGTAGAGGTGTTGAAGGGAAAAATCTTTCTTTTACACATAAAGAATTAAGAACAAAGATATTAATAACAGATCGCATTATAATCCACGAAGGTTCAGCATATTGTAAACACCATATTAAAAATAATACTATAAAGTAATCTTTAATACTCACACTAGAGGAGAATGTACAAGATGAAACGATGTTATCGACGAATGATATTGTAAATATTATCGATTAATTAAGGAAATTCAAGGAAAAGAAATCTCCTATAAGTATAATTTTTTTTTATAAAATAGGGTGAGCAGTATCTGCATTCTTGCATAATTAGTGTAAAATATGTCCAATTTTGACTGTTTCAAAATATTAAAATTGGCAACAATGCTATAACTGTTTTATACGTAGTAAAGATATAATCATAGAAAGCCTTCTTTTCAAGTTTGGAGCGAATATTTGGGTCAAGAGTCGATCGCGCGCCTCAACCTCTACTCACATTTTGCTTTATAACTCAAAAACGAATAATTTCCCCACGGTTTAGGAAACGCCATTCGAAAGAGCATAAAACGTACTGGTAATGCAGAGTTTTTGGTTCAGATCGGATGATACTTTTTTTGGGAATTGCCATTTTTCTACATTTTTTCCACATTCAAAAACGCGAAAAATGTGAAAAAAGTATGTGTGCAATAAATAAATTACATAAACCTATACACCGTTGAAGAGCTTGATTTTTTTATGATTTTTTGGTGCCAGTCTCGGGTCGATATCTTGTTTTTTGAAAAAGTTACAGCACATAATAGATTCGGCCAAATACGTAATTTGACCCCTTCCCCCCCTTAACCGTGAAGTTTAACGAAAAAGTTTTTGTGCGGAATCAATACTAGACCCAAAGAGCTACTAATACGCAAAGTTTCAAAAAAATTGCTCTCGGGTAATTTTGGTCGATTTTGAATCAACGCCTTTGTTAGCGCTTGAAAGCCGGAACGTTTATCTGTTTGCGGCACGAAAAACATTTAATCTGATAGATTAAAGTTCTCCGGATAGAAAACACGAAGTCACGGGAAAAGCAGCTGTGGTTGAAGGATGAGGGATGAAAGAGAGAGCGAGGACGCCAACGTTGCAAAAATATCTCTGGCAAGTTCCACAACCCACCGTCGCCTTTCACGATACTATCAATTCCACCCTCGCGTGGTTATGTTTTACATATCCAGGGTGAACGTCGCGTCTTTGTTCTTTGCCCCCAGAGAGAATTATTTCCTTTGGTTTCGGTGGCTGCATCGGGGTTGGAAATCATTGCTCGCGTTTGCAAAAAGCTCACCAGAAATCGGAGAATTTAGGATTCCACTCTTATCTTGGTTTTGTTTACTTCGAGGTTTCTTGCGCCCTGGCTTTTATCAAGGCATATATTTTGCGTGTGCAACGCTTCGTTAAGTACACCCGACAGTAAGATGTGCGAAAGTACGATTCCCGGAAATCTGATACGTGTCTTCGTTTATCTTCACGTATTGTTACTCCAAATTTATTGCGATCCCTTTCATTTGCCACGTGTAAATATCGCAATTAGTCTTGAGCTACTGCTCATTGTTATAGGGACAAATGTATCGTTATATGAAGTAGCTGTTTCAATCGAAGTTGTGCTGAAATTGTTTTTGCAAATAAGAATATTTTTTTATTAATGCTCTACATTTCGAATTACTTATTCAACTTGGTGTAAGTCAATGGAGCTAAATATCGAAATAATCTTTAGTTTTTGGTTTATATTATTTCAATGATGAAAGTAATATTAAATATTGGAGAACTATACTACTTTGTTATATTGCGAATCATAAATATTATTTATTTTAGTAAAAACGTATTAACATTGTAATATCGTGTTGGTTATAACTGAATATCAAAAACTTAAATGTTGCACCTTTTGTAAGGCTTATAAAAGTTTTTGGTGAATCGTAACTTTTGAAAAAGCCTATTATTGCGAAATATTTTCATTTATTATTTTGAGCAACTTAGATAGGGATGCTTCACAGTTTTATCTATATATTAAATCTCACTCCAATAATTATTCACCTAAATTGGGAAATATCTCTTTGTACCAAACTTCGGCACATATCAAGAAGTTCAAAACTACCGTTCCTATAAATGGCTTCGTGCATTAAATTATATTTAATTAAAGACATCAATTGATCTTAAGTCCATCGTTCTGAATTTGGTTTTCGAAATGCGACACTACCTTATATTACCCCGATGAAACGCCACAGAATTTACCTCACAAGCAAGGTGTAGCGCATCGATCATCAATAGAACGGAACTTTTGCAGTACCACTGGTATTATCCTTTCCGCTTGTCCGCGCCATCATTTACACCACAACGCCGAGGGTTTCGTTAACGTGATAATCTTTCCGATGAATCACCGAAGTTACTCGATTGTTTGAGCAGGTGTCCGAAAGATACGAGACTTCATTCGCGGTACACGCGCCTCATCCTCGTTATACTCAAAAGGGGACAATAAGAGAAGTCACGTGTCGAGTGGGGTTTGCAAGCGAAAAGAGTAACTTTCCGTTATATCGGTACACAAATAACAATAACTTAAGGTTCCACATCTGGTTATTTTGCATACTCGAATAATCCGGTACCGGTTTTCTGGTCGCGATGCTCTTTTACCTCCGCACCGTTTCAGCTTTTACTCTTGCGCGCCCCAACTCCCTACCCCCGGGGCCAACGCACCGCTTGGCAAGTTACCAGAAATTTATTTGCTTGCCGACGAACTCGTCTAAGTACATTGATTCCTCTTTCGACGTGGAACATCGAGGAACTCCGAGATTTACGTACCTTCTCTGCCTACACGGAGTTGCTTTTGATGTTGCCACTATTGATCGACGTTACCGGCGGATGAACTCTAAAGCGGGGGTGTACGTAATTGGTAATTCCATAACTTTCGTATTCCGGCGAGCATAATGCGATTATGCGCCTTAACGTGCATCGTGTTATAACTTCAACCCGGAATAACGTTTATCTCGATAAAATGCAAATTTTCGGCGTATGGATACTTCGTGTAACGACTTTCCGGATTAATTATTCGCAACGAGCGCGCCAGTATCTTTTTCACGATCGTTGGACGACGCATGCCCAATCTTGTGGATCACAGGTGAGGAGTTATGGGATTGAGATCATTCGGGATGAAACTTGCGGACGGATGCACGTACGACGTACCTAATACTGTTGGACAGTTTTAGACAAAGAATGTTGTCAACGGTTACTCCGACGAGAGGAGATACGAATAGGTGATGGGAGAGGGCTGTATTACAGTCAATCTATTCTGAGATCTACCTGTGATCCAACCAATTTTGTTCGTTCTGCGCAACTCCGTACTACTTCCCGCTGGCTTTGAAACTGTACAGAGTAAGTCGTATTTTAAACATTTTTCTCTTTTAGAAATACATCACAACAATGCAGTTGCTTATCAGGGTTGTAGGAACTTATTCAAACATGTAACTTTATTATTTTTAATGGCATGCAAAATATTATATTTGTGTTACAGGTTGAATGGTTTGGGATAAAGAAATACCAAGCGAATATCTTTCAATTATTTTTTGGATTTATAGTATCCCGAGTCGAAAAGTCCAGCCTAAAAAGAAACTTCAAATCCTAGATTCTTTTGATCTCTCATTTGCCGCTTTAATTATGTATACCATTTGGAATCTCAAAATCCTCAACTAGTGTGCCAACGCGCCTCAAAGTCCTGTAAATATGATTTTTAGGAGTTATATGGACTGATCAGGTAAAATTTTTATTCCAATTTAATCTGACATCCCCTAAGAATATTTCAGAAGTTCCAAGTCTGTCGACTCATATTCTAAAAATAGGGCTTTCAGGAGCAAGTTGGAATTAAATTATCATTTTATTCCATATAAATTCTAAATCTCCTAAACCAAGTTAATTTTTAGTATATCGAGAATTTTTTTGGACCTCGATCATTCCACTCCAATTCCAATCCAATTCTAAAGCTCCTGATTATAGAATGCTGAGGATTATTTTGGACTGTATGAAGCCTAAATTGCTCCTAAACTAGGTAAAAGTGGCAAAAAGTAACAAGTATAGGGCGATTGTGGAATTAAAATTTGCATTCTTTTATATGTAACATATTTTTCCATATTCAGCCTAAATATCCTAAGTTATTTGGTAATTTAGGAGGATTTTGGGCTGAAATTTTCGACTCGGGATGTGAGAGATTCAGGGAGTGGTAAACACGCAAACAAAACAAAATGAAGAAAACAGTCTCTTGATATTATAATTAGCTATATATTAAATGCACTACCTTCGCCCGTCTCTTAGCGCGCCCTCAAACATACTGTCTACTAAAATTCTCTTCTCACCGGTCCACAGTGGAACGAAATGGTTAATCTAGATGGAAAAAAATCAATTCTGGGATTTGAATTTAAAAAATTTTATCTTAACCCTAGATCACTAACCTTATTTTTCGATGCTTAACACAAACCTTTGTCTCTTCGACTACGGTGTTTACAAAAGGGATTAAAGGATATTATTTAAATAAAATTTAAACATGTTTTTTTCTATTATTAAAGATAGGTATTTATTTATTACGATAACGTTAACTAATATGACATACTTATTAAATCCGTGTCGTCGAATCGACGAAGGTTAGTGAACTAGGGTTAATCTAGAATTTTTTTCTGAGACCAGTGATAGCAATAATATGTAATTGATTTTGCAATCATCTAAATGCAAAAAACAGCGCTTAAAAACAACAAATTTCAGCACCGCGAAAACGTACAAATATTTCTCTGAAAAGAAGAAACTGTTAGAGGCATTACGAATTTTGTAAGACTTTTCATTTTTTGCACAGTTTATCACCATTAGTTAACATTGAAGTACCCATAAACGATTTTTCGAAAAATTATTTTTTAAACAAGTTATGGAAGTTTTTTCAAACACTTTTTTTTCGGCGGAATTTGCAAATTTTTGCAGAGAAAAACTTATATTGTACCCCAAAGTACCCCCTGAAAACTTTCAGGGTTTTTAGTTTAAACCATGTAGAAGCGGCTCCTGTAAATATCGGCTGCGCCTACCTGCGCCTTTTGTTGTTATGCCTTTTTAAAGTTTATGTGACAGTGCGGCTGCAGAGTCTCCGCAGAGCTCGCGGTTACTAAATGCCCGGGTGTCTTCAACGTAAATGCCATGCAACAATTATAAAATCACATTGGCATTAATAAAAATGGAGACTTCTTGCATATCACTTTTATTACTTAATTGCTCTTATTATTAGTTTGCCATTAGAGCCGAACGAGCTAGGAAATCAGGGTGAAAATCACGGTTACATGGTCCATTTAAACACTGAATAATTAAAAAGTATCGAAAGGTACCTGGTTGAAACTTCGCAGGTATATTCCATAGACTATGTAGAAATAATTAACTCAAAAATTTCGTGCGCACACCTGCGCTCTTCTTTGTTATAGCTGCTGAAAGTTTGTTGGGCAGTCCGCGTATCGAAATAGGCTTTAGTAGGATATTTTTCATTAAATATCTTTTTAATATAAAGTCTAACAAGAAAATATCTTATACAAAAGTTTCTTAATTTCTGCTGTAGAATGAATGTCTATAAAGAAATCTGCCGATTTTTGTATAAAAAATGAAGTTGATCTTTAAATAACATTGAAGAAATATAATAGTATATAACGATACAAGTATTGTGCATGAGCGATTAGTGAACGGTGTGAAATTGGCACACGAGCGAAGCGAGTGTGCTAACACGCCGTTCAGATCGCTCATACACAATACTTGTATCGTTCAATATTTTATAGCACTGCATGCCCTAAGTTCGTATCATACACCAGGCTATTCGTTGGCTAAATAACCAAATAGAACATTGCGCACATGCGCACACGTAATCAGGTATTTGTTTCACTGCATGTGCGCAGTGTTCTTTTTGGTTATTTAGCCAACGAATAGTCGTGGCGTATGATACAAACTTAGGGCATGTAGTGCTATAAAAAATAAAAAATTAGTATTACACCGATATTCTTTCCATGATATTATGAAACTTTTGTATATAACATTTTTCTCTAAAACGAACGGTTCTGGTGTTATTATTTTTTTCCACCTAGATTGTCGATTCGTTCCACTGTGAGGTCGCTTGGTCCGAAGGACCACACGCACTCTTCCCGCATTCTCAATCTCGCACATATACACACCTATCATTCTAGCCGCAGTCACTCAATTATTTGTATACTTTATCACATGCATACCTTCATACACACAGCATGCACCTCCACTCTTATAATTTCTTACAAGTATAATATATATCAGCTGAGAGTCTTGTACTTTTTCGATTATGCTTTGTAACAAATAGAGAGATATAATTAAGCATCTCTGATATAGAAATTCAGATGTCCTTGCACACATACACACCTATCATTCTAGCAGTCACTCAATTACTTGTATACCTTATCACATGCATACCTTCATACACACAGCATGCACCTTCACTCTTATAATTTCTTACAAGTATAATATATATCAGCTGAGAGTCTTGTACTTTTTCGATTATGCCTTGTAACAAATAGAGAGATATAATTGAGCATCTCTGATATAGAAATTCAGATGTCCTCGCACATTCAAGATATAGTGAAATAGTAACCAGAAGTCGAAAAGTTTATCAAGTAATTTAAAAAGTTACTGGATAAAATAGTTTTTTATGTTATTACCAGTTAATACGTTGAATATTACCGACATTTTATTAGTTTCATTATTGAAGTGAAACATTTTCTATTAAAATCACATCGTTATAGAAAATAAACTTTGAAGGTTCAACGAGTTATATTGTGTTGAATAGTACTACACCCTTTTATTGCCAATGTTCATATATTGAATATACTAGTAAATTTGTATTACAATTTAAAAATCACATGAAATGTCTTTGAATGCAATAACACCGGCCAGTGCAGACTTTCTTTGTCATTCAAAGTGACAAATAGTCCCAAAAATATATTGCAGTTTAGTAAAAAAAACAGAGTTATGTAAGTGATTTCCTACAACCGACGTGCCCTATATATTCTTAATATACTTTAAAGCAATTTTGAACTATCATTCGTCATAAACAACTGTTTAAACTGTTTTGTCTTCAAGAATTTGTCGCAAACAACGTTCAGCCAGACTTAATCGGATGAAGACCTTGACGATTCCTATAGAGTAAGCCATAAAGTTATCACTCGTCAGGACGTAGGGTATCTTTGCGAGAAGAAGTTTGAAATGAAATAATTTCAACTCCAACTCGTTCTCGTTCCAGCACCCTCGGGCGTCGTGCGAGTTATAAAAGCATCGTGGATTTTCGCACTCCAGGTTTCACGCTCGTTCAGAATTCCACGTTTTTAGTTCAAGTTGCGTTATTATTATGCCTGGCAAAAATCCATGGCGCTGCGAACTTATGCCGATAAAAGGATCGTGCTGGAACGGTTAAGCAAATTACATTTCTTTTTCCTTTATCGCCCGATATCACCGAGGAGAAAAATGGTTTCCCGATATTAATTCATTCGCGCAAAATCGGATTCCGAAATACTGTCATTAAGCGGAATCGTTTTATCGTTAGACTCGGAGTATTTCTTTATAAAATGTTTTGATAGAAGAAAGTTTCCTTTACATTGGTTTACATTCACGTGCTGAATCGCTTCATTGTCTGCAACGAAAAATCTTAATGTATCGTAAAATGGTAAAAAATCGTTAAATTCGTTATTGTTTTTGTATTTCGGCTACGAGGGATACAGCAATTTAGTCTTGGACCTACTATAATTGTTTTAGGTATTGCGGGTTCTAAACCACTGAGGCTACCATGTGCATATAACTTAAGAACAATTAAATTTATCAGATTACACAGGGGAATCTTTTTCATTAATTAGATAGCATTGCAAACATTGTTAAAATTTACCAGATAAGATGGAACAAACTTTTTAAGTAAACCGAAAGTGAGGGCGGATTGCAAGCCCGAACCATGCTACCCTTGGCCTCCTGCAAAATCGGTTGGGCAGAATACCAATTTTTACAAATAAAATTGCGAATACTTGAAGAACGATAATATTTTGCAGAATAAAATATGGAATCTAAAAAGTTTTCCACATGTAAAGTTTAGTTCTAGATAATTCCAAAGCTTTCACCGCAGTGAATAAAATCAGTAGGTTTTTTGCATCTCTAAATAATTTTTCAACCGTAGCAAGAAAGTGTCATTTTAATAATAATACAAATTTAGGCACTCCCATAGCGTGTCAGCAGCTAGATACACGTACAATCGGCCTTGACAAATATCATCACTTTTTGATTCAAGCTATTCTTTTACGATTTCAATTGGCGTTTCTGAGCCTAAAATTGCTAATACACTGAAATACGTCAAATACCAAATTGCATTTTGCAAAATCTGAGCACTTAAACTAAAACTACTTGTTTAGTCATTTTTGAAAGATAGGAGATAGCTTATAATTAGTGAGCGTGGATGGATTTTGTATAAATGAGAGTGGATGTTTAGAATACGTGATTTGGAAGGCGATATATATATAGAGAGAGGAGATTTATGATATTGAATTATCTTTTAACTCACTTTTAATCAATTACAGTAATTCATTATTTACTGAACAGAACTGAATAATTCCTACAATGGTGAGACATTACGTTAATCATGCAAATTTCTATAATTTCTTAATAATTCTAATAATCAAAATTCTTAGATTAGATTCTAAAGGTAATCCAGTCTTTTATCGTTCAATATCTTCGAACCACAAACTTCCAATCGCACCGCATATTCTTATTAGATTCCTTTTACATTGCGTTACGTAATTACAATTTTAATCTCCAGCTATTATGTCCCATAGCTGTGACTTTCATCGTTGCACCAATACATCGATCCTCTTCAGTCTACCTACCTCGTTATTACAAAGTAACCTATTAAAACCAACACCAAACCTTATTTTAATATGACTCGTAGTCACACTCACGGTGGTCGGTAATAAAATTCATTGTATTCCTTGCGACAAACTCAGATATCGCGTGAATGAAAAATGGTTCCTCGATATTAATCCATTTGCGCGAAATGTATCCCGGAATGGTATGTTATTAAGCGGGAACGTTTTATTGTTTGATACAATATCCCTATTGTTGGCCGTCGCGATATTGAACGGTGCATATTCTTCATCCGATAATATAATGCAATCTGCTCGGCATTTTACATTTTCAGTGTTATAGAAATGGAGGGAGAGGGTATAGATTTGCACCCCGTAGTCCGCCGGAACCGTGCGAATGTGAGCAGCGATGATCGGTACGCGCGCACGTGCGTAGGTGGTTACGCTCGAGTACCTCTGTGCTAATTACACTGACAACACTCCCACGAATTTATATGGATTCTAATTAAAATTTCGTTTTGCCGAAGCGAAGTGTAATAACCGCGGATTCGTATCGTTTAAGTGCTTTTTTTAAGCCGATGCTGGGTGCTGCGGCAGCTGCTAGCGAAAACTAATTAACTTCTCGTTTAGTTACAAACACGGAATATGCTTAAATCGTTCATCAAATATCCTAACAATTGGTCGGCAATCTCCCGAATTATTGATATACTTTGACATTACCGATTTCACTCAATAATAAGTGGTTTTGTATAGTGCTCCACAGCGCAGTTTTGTAATTGATGGGCCTTCAGAGAAACAATAAACGTCTATGTTGCAATTTCAGTAATTGGGACATAAATACTAATTACAGATACACCACTTTTTAAATTATTGTGGCAAAATTCTTTTTTTGTTTATCGATAATTGTCTTTAACACGTTGACTGCAATGGCACTTTCAAGAATTCCGATCCCAAAAGCCAATTTAATTTAATTATATTATGTTATTAAAAACGTTAATTATAGTACATATAAATCAACAAAAAGCTTAGAGAATGTTATGATGTTACGAGTTATCTTGTAGTTGGCTTATGTAACAGAAATCTCATAACTTAATTAATTAATTTATCAATGTTTTAATAAATTTTCTGTTCATTTAGGCCAACCCTGATTTTTTCTTCTCTTCCCAGAGGCCGACTATTCATATTTACACTGTTTTTCTACGACCTGTGTCGTAGCTGTACAAAATTGATCTGTAAAGAAGCCGTGAGATAACTCACATGTAGTTGGCGTCCTGGGCAGGTAAACAACCTACGAGTTATCTTGTAGTTGGCAGTCAACGTGTTAACTGTTTCACTACTAAGGGTGACTATAGTCACCCAACACCTAACACTCACTATGTACTAACGGTGACTATAGTCACCTGTAAAAATTTTACCTGAAGTTTTATCAGTATTAATTATTCGAGTGTATTTTGTAATTGAATATTTTTAAAATACCATAAGTTTTTACTTTCCATATATAATATGCATTGCAACTTTTAATTTATTATTTATACTATTCCACAAGTCACTATAAGGTATATTCGATAATACTAATAGTGAAATAAATCCGCCAGCTTCTTATTGCTCCGTTAGCACACTCGCGGAAAAGGATTCCGTGAAAACAAATTAAATATTTCCAGCTCTGAATACGTAATTATGGGCAAATTGTAATTTCTCAACAAAAGATTAGTCGGGACAGGAATTCACTTTAAGTGATCATGGATGCACTAGTTTTTAGTATAACCTTATCTTTCGACTAACGACATGTTTAGTGCACCCTCAAAATTAGAAATTTAAAATCAAGATCAAAATTACGCTCTCTATCGCGTTAAAATATACTTTGGGCCTTCTTACGCACACATACACAGTCATACACCCTTGCCATCTCGCAGGCACTTTCTCTTACAACCCTCTTTCACTCTCTGTCACACACACACATATACCCTCCTTCGTTGCTCCCTCTCTCTCGCATTTATCATAAAACATTCTCGCATCCTACATATGTGTGATGTAATATCACAGTGGTGAGCGACCTAAGGCTCACCATATATTTTAAGAAATTAATGAAAAATTTTCAACTCTTGTGTTCTAAAAAAATCCATTTAAGGGAGTGTTATGTTTTTTTTTGCCCATTCAAAGTTTCCTATAGGGGAGAAATATGTTTAATGAATTACATTGGCGAACTAAAATTTTTTCAATTTTTTGGCTTACTCCTGAAAATGTTTACCCCTCACTGAAGTAGCATTTTAGTGGTGCACTTATGTAAGAAAGGAATATAGGTGTAAAACTGTACGAAAAATTTCCTACCAAACCGGAGTCCCCACTGTTCCAACAAAAATGTAGACTTATGAAGATATAAATTGAGAGAAATGAAGGAGAGGTTATTTTATAATTATAGGCCAGCCATTATTTGCGCTCAACGTGCAATCAATACTTTTGCAACTCCTTAAAAGTTTGCAACGAGCCAGCTGGTACTTGCTATCGAAATTGGCCAAATGTAATTTACTTGAAGTGCATTTTGAGTGTAATGGTGTTGCAGTAATCTCGAAGTTGCATTTATTCGTTAACCAGGCGAGTGGTAATGACGTATTATTACAGTATGTTAACCAACTATTTATTTTCTTGCAGTTAGGTCAGAGTAAATTGATTCTCTTTGCTATACAGGAACTTTCTGCAGGATATACATTCTTGTAATATACAATTGGAATGATTGTTAGTGGTGCACAATGGAACGCAATCCATGAGATTTAACACTGCTGAAGTAGTTATGGTAAAATATTTCGTTAATATATTATAATAATTGAAAAATTAATACACATTTGACAAGAAGACTATGATAACATTATTTGAATCTAATAAATAATTTTAGAAAAGACACAAGCTTTAACAAAAATTTAAAAAACAGTTTGCAAAATTTTCGTTGTTATTATTCAAGCTTCGAATGTATTAATGGAAGAAGGAGTTTTTTCTGTGTTCAATACTGTGGCGACCGTGTTACGAGGTTCAATGAATCACAAGCCAATCTTAATAGGTATTCTGCACGCTATATAGTAAAATCATATCAAAGCCGTGGATATTGAGCAAACGAGGAACTTCAAGATACGAGGTAACAAATATAGATTTACCTCTGTAAGGCATTACACCGCATTATCTCCTCGACCAATTATCAGCGTAGCAGGAACACGTCTAGCAAGACCTAAATAGACGTTCTCCACTCTGACACATACAATTCATAAGTATATAAATGTGGGACTTTGATTCGATTTAGTAGAATTTTATTATAAAAATAACAATGAAGTAACAAAACGCTTGATTTTCACAATTCTCCTAGTCACCTTCCTCGCTCTTTACATACTGTTTTCTTTATCGCATCCTGGTTTTCACTCTTGTCTTTTAGAAAAATCGGCGATCGCGTCGCTGCCGCGAATCGCTCGATTTTCGATTGCGCGCGGCCCTACATAAATGACGACAAAAATTGTAATAGATCAGAGTATCTAGAATATCTAAAAGTAAAGGAAGAAGTCTCTCTCACTATGCTAAACGACTCTTGGAATCTGTTACAAACAACTAAATATATACTACTACTACTCACATTTTCTTTTCAATAGTAAGCTACCGAGATAGTTCTTCATTTTGTCTAAAAATTCCCCCAATTATTAGGGGAAGTAAATATTTCGCGCGTATCTTATGACACAAAAATGATGTGACTGATCATCTTTTTCACTTCTTAATCTTGCTTGTTTCAAAATACTTATTTACTACAATTAAATATAATAGTAATAAAGCTGGTAATTCTAATGTTAAAAGATAAATGTGAAAAAATTCTATAAAAGAGATACTCGGTAATTTTCCTCCGATAGCAGACAATTAAATAATTGTAAAAATCAATTTTGTACACATACCAAGAGAAAAGAAAATATATCCTGCATGCCTAGAAATCATTCGCGGAAAATGCATACTAAGGAAGTAGAATTGCCAGTCGAACAGCCATATATAACAAGATAAATAACCATACATATTTACGACCATGAAACACGTACAACTCTACGGCTTTTGAAAGCAACTGGAAATATTTCACGGAAATATCCATATTTATGCATAGAAACTTATCGTAAGCCGAGAGACAAATACCAAACAATCATATTAATTCATGTCTCCGTGGTATTTTGAAATCTATTATTTCCCCTTCGATAAATCCGCGTATCTCCTTCGGCATTCCTGTGCATCGTGCACTCTAAGCTTCTGAGAAGAGCTTAAATCACTGTCAATTATCATAACGTCGGGGGCTTTCTTAAAGTGTCAAAACACAAACTGCCGTTTTTCAATACTCCGACGACTCTTAATAAGATTAACGTTTCCGCACTCGGAGGAACGAATGAGAAGACTTTCAACGGGGGTCACGGCAGGTTAGAGGGTTCGACGAAGCTTTTTGACAACGATAAATAATCGGATCAGGCGCGATCAGGGACTTCGTGAGTCATTCCAACCGCTCACATCGGGGACAATCAGGCCCCCGAGCATTGTACGCGTTTCGTCGTTGCCTTTGCATCGTTCTCACCCCTAACTTGATCCTACTCCTGCGTACAGGGAAATAATAATGAATCTGGCGTATCTGACGCACGTGCCGCAATATATCTTTGATTCTGCCGAATACTATAGGTAACGTCGGAGGACTATTTCAGTAAATGGCGTTAGTACGTGAAGTAATTTAGGTTTATTCGTCTCAACTCTCGTTTTGTGTTCATTCAACTCTATTTTGTGCGAGATGCTTTGGTGTGAGAGAACGTCATTGCAGGATGGTAATTTCGTTATGATGGAAATGAAATGCTTAATGAATGCTGCAGATATCGCAGGAACAAAATTGGAAATGCACCGTTGAAGTGGTACGAAAATAATTAGGAGAAATTAAGTCTTATGAAGTTGCTCAATGTATAAAAAATAGATGAAATTGTTATTGAAACGAGAATTTCTATGGTTTAGAGGTACATTTTGTTGGTTGAGATGTAAAATCATTTTGTATATTAAATACAATTGTCAGGGGAATTGCGGTGAACTCGATATCTGACTCTGCGGTCATCGTTGCTGTTACTCAACGTTAAATCACAATATTGGGAAATGTCAATGTTCTCTAGTGTTCTGTGTTGTATCGTTGGTCGGAGGAAATTAGTACTGAGATAAATTCCATAGATTCCTTTATATTAGATTTGCACAGCCAAAATTAATTTTTGTCTTATGTTATTCATAAATGTTATTTATTCGTATTATTTATTGATATATCTTATGTTTTATTCTGTTGTAATTTGTATATGGGGTCATAGCAAATCGTGCTACTTTATAGGTGGAAGTACCTGCATAATTATTTCGACTGAAGTTTTATGCACAAATTTTCTAATTTACAGAAGTTTAACACTGATACACGGTCGATGAAGGAATTCTACAAAATCACGAGCAAGTACCGCGAATAATCATGTAGGGGTGGAATTTTATTTGAATATGAAATATAGAAATGCAATTGTGATACGTCTTCGACTTTTTGCATATGCATCATAACTAAAAACAAGTTAAAACTATTCTTCAATCTATAGTATAGATCGATAACCCAAACATGCACCATAATTACATTATTTGCTAAAATGTCCTAAAGCTACACATTCCCACAATCACATAAGCCGTTAACAATAAAAAGCATGCCAAGATATTTATACTCCTTACGTATTACGTAAACGAAAAAAAATTAGCGGAAGCACAATATAACTGGTAAAAATACTCGACCATTTTGAATACTTTTCATTCATCGATCATGCATGACAAACGTCAGGAGACAGTAAACCACAGGCGACCATTCGTATTGAACGATTTAACACGCGACTGCGAACGACAAAGGAAAGTCGAGCGACGTCGTTATTATTGATCGTTGTTGAATCAATGGGCGTACCGACGAAGTAAACCGAAATGTTTGCAAAACGACGGCAAAACAAAGAACGCCGATATAATATACAATCGAATTATAACGAAACGCGTGAGGATGCTTATTACGAGAGCACAGAAATTTATGCAAATAATTTCGGCAGAGTAACGCGTAGAGGAACGCTCTTTCAATCCCGCACGAATAATTGAATACAATTTATTGGATATGATTAATTAGAAATTATACCAATAACGAACCTCCGGATCCGCGGTTAATTCAATGCTCGTACAAAAGCGGCGACCTGCGCGCTGATTAAAAAGCTTGAGCCGGTTGATTTATCACGGCAAATTGATAGAACGATTACGAGTACAAGATTTCGCGCGTTTTAATCGTCGCGATATTCCGAAAACTGCGCTGCTTCCTTGCAGTTTCTGCGAGTGTGGTCTTAACAGCGCGACGGTGAAACCCGTTGAGAAATATTAACGGCATAAACTGAATTAAGTGGCGTAGACGCGGAGCTATTAATTGCCGCGATCTGATTGCGCGTAATTAATTACCGCGTTTCGGTTGCGAGATGCGATCTTCCAGAACGAGCATGCATATACGCACTAGACCGTGCTGGATAAAGAGAATTGGCGAATGGGGAGGCGAGAGACAGGGAACGAGAAAGACAGAGTGAGAGAGAGCGAGGGAGGGTGAAAAAGAGAAGCAAGTTTACGTGGGACGGTAATACTGGTATTAAAAGCAAATAAACGCGTTCATTTTATACCTTCGTAGAATTTCCCGTTGCGGATATTCCTGGACTCGGGGCAGCTTCGATTAATCGCTTCGATCGCGCGTGTCCCGTTTCGGTTTTATTGCGTCCGTGCTCGAGATACACTTGCGTCCGAGCCGATATTCGTAAAGGATCGCTATGTGTCTCGTGGACAATGGCCGAATTGCCGAGGCAAATTAGGCAGTCACGTCGTTATCTGTGCGTTTCCGAATACCGCGCTGGCGCTTTGTGCGTCGACTACCTGTGGAGACCGAACGTGGATCTGGGCTTTGCAAAGCGGGGAGTTCTGTAACAAAGAACGAGCTCGTAAATGGTGCTAGCCGTTGTTTTCACCTTCCACGTGATAGCCTATGTTCGGGAATTGGAAATATCTCTTTGCGCTTTTAGTTTGAAAAAAAATAAGAACAAAATAGAGGAATAAAACTTTTTTTATTAAAGGCGTAATTTTCGAAAAAAACGGATTTGAATATCCGATATGTAGTATGGATGTACAGGGTGTACAAAAATTAATGGTCATGGCTTTAACACGTTCACGACGGGGCCTGAATGTAGTGTTCCTACCATGGGGTGGTTGTGTTTTTCGTATTTTCTCCTATCCGGTAGCGTAGTCATCCAAAAAAAGGCGTTGATTTGTCTGAACAAATGCAATCTTATTATAGCTGCTTAAGAAAAACAGTCCAATATAATATTATATTATATGATATAAAGATCTAAATGAATTTACCACTTACAGTAATTTATTCTTTAAATGGGAGAAACATGAAATGTACCACCGGTGGCTCAGCCCGCCCGATGGGACAGACAAAAATGTACTACCGGTGGTTCAGCCCGTCGTGAACGTGTTAAAGGGTTGTTCTACACCTCTGGATTGATGGAGATTTGCGAAAAAAACCTGCCGCAAAATTCGGGAAAGGGTAGCAAATTTTTTTTATTGGCTCATCGTATTCGTCTTGTTACGTAGGCAAAATGTCTGAGAGGAACCATGGGTCAGAAACGAACCGTTCTCTCACAAATTAACTTTTAATTGGGCCTCCCGATTAAAATTTCGCCATTAGCTAAAGCAGAAGCGACGTAAACGAAGTTAGAAAATGGGGCACTGTGTCACCGTACCAGTAGGGAAGTGCATGTGTTTATGCTCTTCTCCCCGGATAGACCCTTGAGCGAACCCAACACCGAACGCAGGTCAATGACATTTTTCTAGTCATTTTCTATCTTCGTTTGTGTTGTCTCTGCTTCAACTATTGGAGCTAGCAAGGGTATTTCATGTGTTTCCTTTCGAAAGGTCGGTGACTCGAAGGCTGCCATATGGGCGAAATTTTAATCGGAAGGCCGAATTAAAAGTTAATTTGCGAGAGAACGGTTCCTCTCAGACATTTTGCCTACGTAACAAGACGAATACACAACAACCCCATAAAGCCATGACCATTAATTTTTTTACATCCTGTATATGCGTATACTGTTGAAGCTATATTATAGTTCATTGAGTAATATATAACGTCTATCGTGTTTTTAAACAATGATCTAAAACTTCTCTTGATATATTATCTGCCTCAGTAGATAGTTTTCGTTAATCTATTCAACGATGGTCCAAGGGTAGCCATTCAATCGCGGTCGTTCTTTCTCATTGTACGTTATTAGATCACAAAAAAACTAATTAGAACGTGTTGAACTTCCAAATTTTGACCTATCGATTTATCGGTCGCGACGTATGTATTTAAAAAAAAAAAGTACGTCATTTATATATGGAAATTGGCGAGCCTTGATATACACGAACAGGAAGTAGGGTGATATGAATCGAGCTTCGAAGGAACAGTTGCTTGGTCTTCGCGGTCACTAGATCCCCGGGTGAAAATTAAAAACTGAAAAGAGACTGAAAATTCGAGTAATTTTTTTATATTAATATACAGTTGGAAACTTGAGAAAACTGAGGTAGTGAACAAAAGTCGGAATATCGTAAGTGAAAAAAAAACTGAAAACGATCTGAAAATATCCAGAAACTAAACTAAAATCTAATCGTAAATTAAGCACTGAATACAGACGGAGAAGAGGCTGAAATAAATATCATACTAAATTAAATAAGAAAAGGAAGAAACTGAAATTATACTAAAAATAGTCTGAATAAATCAATGAATAAATTGTTACTGCAGAAAGAAATACATTTGATTATTACATTTATTGTAACTCTAATAAACTTGAATTATTATTGCTGTTTGTACAATTATAATTATAATTGGAGTTATTGTAATCGAGTTTAGACATTTCAGTTTACTTTCAGTTTCTTTTCAGTACTCGTCGAAATTAACTGATATATGAGTGTCAAATCAGTCTGCTTTCGGATCGAGCTGAATCATTGTACAATTTTCAGTCTCGGCTTCAATTGAAAAATTCTTCCGTCTTGTTTCAGTCTCAATTCCGTTTGAACTTTCTCAATATCATATGTCTTCAGTACATTTTCAGATAATTTTCAGTGGCAATTATTTGTTTCGTCTTCTTTCCGTTCGAAATTCGTTTAAAATCCTGTTTTCAGTCTTATTTCAGTTTTTCTTCCGTCTTTTATTTTTACTCGGGTCTTACACTTACGATTACTTATTTCTAGAGTCATATCAATAAAATACTTTATTGTCAAGATATTGAAAGTTGGAATCAATTAAGACAAAATACTCATCATAATTTTGATGATTTGAAAAATCAAAATAGATAAAGGCAGATCATGTATCTGTATTTAGACAAGCACAGCTATGCATATGATAGGGAAGCAATCAATTTCGACAATTTTGTAATTACTAGAGTAAAATGTTCTCCTTGAAAAGTCTTCTGCGTATTTTTTCTTGAACTTTTGAATGCTTTATAGGCATTTCTTTCAAACACAAAACGCTCCATATAT
Organism: Cerceris rybyensis; assembly: GCA_910591515.1. NCBI lineage: Eukaryota > Metazoa > Arthropoda > Insecta > Hymenoptera > Crabronidae > Cerceris > Cerceris rybyensis. The sequence continues at coordinate 25,063,726 of OU342790.1, forward strand.
ATACGATGATCCGTGACGTATAGTAATACATATACATACGCATAAAATTTTTAAACTGGATTTGCTCGTAAACTAAGATTTAATGAACAAATTTTATTCCCATAGTTTCTTCTTTATTTCATAAAGAATAATCACATGAACGCTTGTATGTACTAAATGTTTCAAAGGTAGTTGTCATGGTATTAGCCACTTTGGAAATGCATCATAACTCCGCGGGCCGCATATAAAATGATATATCCCTATATTTGATTTAGTTCCACTATAGCCATTTTTTCGGAGTGAAAAATTGAAATATATGAGTTAGTATTATTGTGTTTACTATTGTTCTTACATATAAAGATAGATAATATAATAATAATGATACTGATGATAATCGCGCGGTACGGAAAATTGTTCAAAGCGGGCTGCGAGTTGGCCACCCCTGTTCTACACCCTTAATTCGATGAAACTTTGTATCAAACATGTTTAAAAGTTTGTAACATATATTTTCAAAGTGGTTTTGGAAGAAATCGTAGTCCGGAGAATGAACTTTTGGAAACATTTTTACGCGTGAATATCACGGAATAATTAACCTTCGTAAATAACCGCGATTATTTCAATTGTTACGGATTTGTATTCGTTTACTTTCGATTGTAATGTTATATTAATAACAGTTAGAAGCGGATTGCAAATTTTTGGCCTTAATTAAACCCGAACATTTAACGAAAACATTCGTTAATGCCGGTATTTATTTCGATCATTAAATTAAAACCAATATCTAACAAAAAAGCATTTTCCGAATCTAATTTCAATTAATTTATGGCAAAACAAAAAAATAATTCGTATTGCCACATATTGATATTATTCCTTTAGAAACAAAGATATAAAATTGTGGTTGATATATGAGCTGTTATTTTTGAAAGTAGTATAAGTCCATTTTTTCATGTATCGAGATATTTAAGGGTTTGCTTTTGAGTTCATTTAAAAATATTGGCAAACGTTAAACTATTCGAGTGACGTTTTTAACGCTATACACCTTTTATATTTTATTATGAAATAATAATTATTAGAATTATTTAAAAAATAAACGATATTCTTAGCTCCAAATGGACTTATACCACTTTCAAAAATAACATATTAGAAGAAATAAGAAAAAGGGTAAATTTAAGTCCATATTTTTATAGACATTAGCTTTACTCAAATCGATTTTTTATGTAAAAAATAAGAATTAAAATTAAGACATTTAAATACACGAGTAACCCAGTTTATTAAGAATTAATTTCATTTATATTAAAAAGACGATATAAATAAACAAGTGTAAAATGTAAATTACTTCGTTAAGATAACAAAAAGTAAACAAATTTATATTTTAAACTTACAATTAGTTCTCCTTTACACTTAGCATAGTGAAGTATTCATGGTAAGTAGGTGGAATGTAAGGCAGTGAACTCATCATATCGTTGTATTTCTCTTTTGTTATAGGTCTTGAAGTTTTATACAGTGGCAACATAGTGATTTTGTTGTTTATAGGTGTTCCTTTTTTTCCAAATAAAAAAATTGTTTTAAATGGAGTATTTTTTCATACTAGCTTCTTTTCATACAGCATTTCTTCCATACTAGTTTTGAAAAACATTTTGTGCGGTTCATCCCTTTTAAACCTCATTCAGCATATTTTCAGCCAGTTTATAATTTCTCCGTTCGTATTTTTTTTCTTGTTTGATATTGCCTCTTCTATAGATGTAGTTGATAAAATCTTCTTTTTTCAATTTCACACAAAATGGAGCTATTTTTTTCGGCAAGTTAATTATAATTATTACGAAAAGACTTATTCCATTTTCTTCACTTTATGAAAAAATCATATTCCAGTGAATGTATACTTATAAATATGACGAAAGGGTGTCTATATCTTGCGAAAATTGCCGTAAACTAATTTTTTTTAAAAAGTGGACTTATAACACTTTCAAAAATAATAGCTCATTTTATAAATAACAATGAGAAACAAAGTATTCGATGGTATTACAAATACTATTAAATCATTATTAATCAGGAGTCTGGAAATTGATACATATCATATCCCGAATTATGACGTACAGTATAACATAAGGCAACAGCTATACGATTAATCAGACATTTCCTAAATTTCTATAAAAAAGGAACTCAATTTTCCCTCCGCAAAACAGCCTGCATTACTCAAAAACAGCCTCAATGTACGCCATAAGCCGCAAATCACAAATGCATCGAATAACTTCTTGCAAGTAAAATCCGAAATTTTCCCGATTCCCCCAAATCCCTCCATAAAACGTATTTCACCATACTTCTTCTGCAAAGCCGCGTCGCGCGACAGCAACGTATAGACGTCTCAGTGGTAGAATTTCACGAAGGAGAACAAAGAGCGAAAGAAAGACCGACGGCATTCAGCTAACTGGCGAGTTAGCAAGGCCGCGGGGAGAAGACACGCGAACTGCAGAAGCGAGCGGCAGTAACAACAGGCTTGTATAGGATGTCGTCGAATCGTCGCGTCAGTACTACGTGTTTTAATTTGACGTCACTCAGCACGTCAGTAGCATTTGGTGTTTCGCGACATCTCCTCGTCTCCCGTCTCGTCCTGGACGCGCCAGTCACGGGGATTTAATATCAAACCACCCGGATCTCACCCTCTCTCGATCGCACAGACTCTTTTCGACCCTCTCCCACTGTATACTTCTGTCTCCGCGCGCACCCCTTTGGATTTTCCGCTTCTGCATCCGAATGGTGCATCGATGCCACGCGTTGCATAGCTCCGCTAAGCCGGATATGCATAATCGGACCGCGGAAAGGAAAAGTGACGTTTATGAAAACCCGATGCCGGTACTTTCTCCCGCCGTTTCTGTCCTCACGAAGTGAACGATACGTGGCAATGGAATGTTGGAGAATTTTTTTCGAAGCTCTGCTCAATTTTTCTTTTTCGGGGAGGCACTTGGATTGTGGCCTTTGAAAAACTTTGGATGGAGACGCGTGATTCAGTTATGTTCACTTTGAGGGCACGGAAAATCAATTTTGCGCAAAATGAATTGCCGTGAATGTTGTACAGCGCGACGTCGAACTTCAAGGATTCTGTGCTTTTTGAATTCCTTTACGCACTATTTGAATAGATTTAGTGTCACAAAAATTATTTTCAGATGTTGGATTGGTGAAATAGATGAATTTTTGATGGTAAAAGGTATTGTGGTTCTAATTCCTGGTTCGCGGGTTATTATTTGGTATAGCAAGAAATTCTTTGATTTGAGGTACTATTTATTTGTGTTGGAGATAATAGTCCTTGAAATCTTTTGATCTCGTTGAATTTGAATTTCATGTTTGTTATTCTCACTGACATTGAAGAACAGGTTCTATATTACACACCGTTTTTGAAAAACTCACTTTTGATAAAAAAAATTCAAATTTTCAAATTTAAGAACTTTTTGTATTTTAATCGTTAAAGTTATTTAAATTTTGTAGGTATAAAAAGATTTCATAAACTCTCCCAAATATAACCATGCATATTACTTACATGTTATAACCATTTTAACATGTTTAAATAATGCTCAAAGCGAAAACTACGCCCAAAATGTTTCAAGTTTCGCGAATATTTTCCTATCACTCTTTAAAATTATACGTCCAGGAGTAAATCAAATAGCAGGAGACATTAGAGCAAACCTATTTTACGGTACATCTTTATTGAAATTTGCAATACAAATTTTGTTTTCTCCTGAGAATTTAAAATAACTTTGCATGACACAAGGTTTTGGCATGCTTTACAATTACATTCATTGTTTATGAGTTATTTTACGGCAATAACGCTACATTTAAGCAGAGTACAGTTGTAACATTTGATGATATAAATTAACAATCTTGTTCAATTGTATTTACAGTTTCAAAACTAATTATACGAGCAGCGAGAGAGATTATTTCCTCTCCTCTCTCTCCCTCTCTCTCTCTCTCTCTCTCTCTCTCTCTCTCTCTCTCTCTCTCTAAGCAGGTCTCGATGGCGGCAACCTACAGGTGTCCGTTGCGTAGGGTCACTAACATCAAAAGTCATTGCAATGTCGCTTCCTTGTCAGTTTCGTCTCGACCTCCAGCAAGTAATCTGTGCTTCGTGATCGGGTTCAAATATTTTCACCTATTAGCGCTTGTTTAATATTTGCGAAAACGAGATTCTTAATCTCTAAAAACCACTCTTTTTGTGGGCCACTTGGTCATTCCAATGTATCCTTACAGTGGTATTAGCTCTTAGCGGTCGAACGTCTACTCTCAGCCATCAAAACAAAGAGTCATTTTGATCGTATAATTAACGGATTCAACAGGCTTCTAAGATATGTACAATCGTTAAGATTTTACTAGTTGTATTTTAAGTTCGATTATACAACTTTTTAAATTAAATACGACCGCAAAGAGGTAAATATAAAAGTACTAATGGAGAAGTAAAGCATTTCTTTTGACAAAGCTTTAACATGTAATTTTAATAGTACTTTTCGTGCTCAATACAGAAATGTAATCCATTTGTCTCTATCGCGCAAGAATTTTTTGATGATAAGTGCTTTTACATTTAACTTTTTGCGGTCGTATGTCTTCTCTCAGCCACCATAGCAAGGAACCATGCAAATCCTACACTGTATTCATTCATTTATCAGTTTACACTTTCTCTAGACGAACCTAAATGCCTAAGGAACCTATTCACGAACCAATTCGGTACCCCTATCAATTGGAGATAACGAAATCCAATCTAAACAAAAGCTGTCACCCCGCACTCGCCATGCAAGATGCTGCGCTGTGGCGATTCAGTCGCGTTTTGAGCGTAAAGAAATCGACAACGTTCGGCGATACCTTTTAGAATTCCAGAGAATATTGTATAAATTGTATTTAACAGTAATAAGACACTCTCGCTTGTTAAAATATTTCAAAATAATACTCCAAAATGGCAAAAAGAAAGCTACCGCAAGAAGTATTCTGTGAAACTGAAAATAGCGATGAACAGTTTTATTTTGATCCCTTCAATACAGACTCTGAATATAAGGCGTCAGCTAGAAGAGAGGACAGGACGCCTATGACATATTTTATGTTTTTTCCGAAAATTGGTGGGACAACTGGTTGGTGGTTATCGTGATGGAGCACAATCAAAACTAGGGAAACCATCGACCTCAGATAAGGAGGAAAGACTGAATGGAAAACTGCACACATTGTGGCATTGTGAAGACGTAAAAAGTAAAGATTGCGCAGTATGTTCAAACAGAAAGATTAAGGGCGGAAGGCGCCAAACCAATAATTTTTGCGATACATGCAATCGAAAACCAGGCCTGCATGTTGGAGATTGCTTCGAAAAATACCACACGATGGAAAACTATAAAATATAATTTTTATACAAAAACGTGACATTAGATCACTTTATTGAGTAAACATATACATCTAAAGTTCACAAAAGAACTACTAAATTTATAAAATTTATAAAACTAAAAAACTCTTTCGACGGAAATTAATTCCGACCAGTACGATACCCATGTCCAAATTTAATACGACCGCAAAGGGTTAATAAGCTGTATAATCTTAAAACTGAAAATGCAAGTGAGCAATATTGTTTGTTTATGTGATCAAATTGTACAAAAAATACTCTTTGTGTAACGTACCCTTATTGTCATGAAATAACTCCTCAAGAATAAACGTACTAGTAAACTAAGCTATCATACTAACGGGGATGAAACGGCTACGCTGAGAATCACTAGTAGTATCTTGTGCATCGCGGAATTATTTGAATTTCACAGTCGAAAACAAAATTGGTATAACAAATTTCAATCATGTTTCCACGAGAAAAGGGATTGCTCTGTTCCCCCTTGCTATTCGACTTTATCAAGCACTTGTACTTATAAAAGTAGATAGGATCCACAAAAATAGAGACGATTTGGGTGCACTTTTGCTTCTAGGATTGTATAAATATGTTTAAATATTAACGATTGGCCAATACCATACATAAACAATATATACTGCGAAGGCTTAACAAAATATTCCGCGTTGACGTAATAGAGCGTTAATTTCCATGATACTCGGATTAATCGATTAACGATAAAAACACTGTTTCAATACAGGTATCGTCCTCGTTTACTTTTCCATATTTAAACAATTTGTCAAATGTCTAATGACAAATTGCAAAGTATATATAGTATCTATGAGATAGAAAGGAATATTATGCAACAAAGAAAATAGCTGAACGTTTCGCAACGTATATTTTATTACGGGACACTCCCAAGTCGGTACGATATGATGTTACCACGATGTAATTGCAAATTCTAAATGGCTATATTGTACAGATACATTGAAAATTTCTAATATCTAATTGCCGATAAGAACTTTAAGTTAATTCCTATGTTTATTAATACATCAGCAACTAGTACTTTCTGCCATTGTTTTCGTTATATAATATAAAAACTAATTAAACTTATACCGTTTCGCAATTTCCTGAAAATGAATTTTCTAATACTATAATCTGGGGTTTTTAAAAATCCCGCAAGAATGATCTGTAAAGATCCGCCATAAGACAATTGACTGACGAAAAGACGAACATCGAAGTTAAAACCTACTCATTTTAGATCTCATCGTCATTATATTTTGCACTTTTAATTGGCCACAAACGGGCGACATTTTGTCTCCCAGTGAAGCAATGGTATTAACACTAAATCTACCGCAGCCGTCAAATTGGCGGGTTTCTACTTTCTCAAAATTTTTTTCGGAATCGACAGAGAAGCAACGCAGTAAATATTTCACATGTATCTTATAATTAGACTGCGGATTTTTATGCATTTATGACAAATTAAATACGGCTAAAATATACAAAAAGGACATAATATAAAAATATATCTAAAATATCTAAAGTATGGTATTTGTTGTAATATTTGTTAAGTGCAATAAATCCCTAGGTAGGTTTTCCTGTCTCACCTGCATTTGTGAAACTCGAAATTTGCATAAACATCCGCAGTCTACTTATAATATACAATTTACTTAACTGACCGTATTTTTTGCAGTTTGCTCCATCTTTTTTCAAAGTACTTATGTAGTATATTTAAACATGCCAGATTTAACGGCCGTAAAGTTAGTGTTAATGCAAATGTTCTTCTCAACAAAACCAATTCAACTTTGTCCCATTTTTAACTAATTTGTTTTCCTCGTCCACTTTAACCACGCTAAAATCGTAATGCGACTAGCTTCCTAATGATCTCTATTGTTCTGCAGAGATTAGTAGAGAGTGGACTAGGGGAGATTAATATTTATACCGAGATTAAGCCAGATCAAGTCAGGTCGGCTGAGCCGTCGTCTTAAGGTAACCAATTCCCTAATGTTAGGATACAGTCAACTCCTGTCCCTTGGAGGTTCCTCGGATCCCTTGCGATTGGCGTTCTTCTTGCCCCTCCGTTTCTTTGCTTCCAGAAACCGTGTAATGCGAACCTTTTGGCGAAGTCGATCCTGAGTGGGTTTACATTCCTTCCTTTCGGGCAAAAGGATGCAGTGGGTAAATCGTCGAGTACATAGTTACAAAGTTTCAAATATCTTTCTGGCAAGTGTGACTGCGTGTGTCTCCTTTATCCGTGTTATAAATTCACGGTGTCGAGCTTTCGTATTCTTGAGCTTTTGTCCTGTCTCCATTTACAATACGTCAGAGTGTATTTCTATTGCAAATATACGATCAATAACGAAAGATTAGAAAGAACTTATTAATCGTTTTGGAACTAGACCTCCCCGGAAACTGTTTCTTAACGTGATATATCGCTGTTTAACAGCGTAATGTATAGTACCCTTGCCCTACAGTAACTTACTAAACGGAATAGAAAATTGTGCGATTTCCAAAAATCACCGAATAGAAATATTAGTTGAATATGTGTGGAAAGTTCGAGAGTGAAATAGGAAGACAGAGATATATCACTACGAGAGAAGTGCGAATGTGATCACGTGTGTATGATGAACGAATTAGAATGCTGAATCTATCGGATCATTGGTTTTGATGAATGAGGTGCGAAAGGTATGTAAGTGTGAGCGAGGTGTATATGGGGAAACGGACGAGAGTCAGTTACGAAGAAGTCGAGAATCGATATGTATGTGAAGTGGCGAACAAAAGTTTAGAAGAAAAGAATCTTGTATTATCGGTATTAAATTCATTATTTTTTTTTGTATATTATCATTTTTGATAACATAGGAATTTGTAAAATTATTTTCATGAAATTGATATTATTTTACAGAATATCGCGTATCAAGAGTCACTAACCAATTTCTATTTTAGACTCTTAAGCAAAGGGTTCAAAATCTGTGGTAGAATCTGATAAAAAAATGGTGAATTTAATTGTCTGTCGACGAGTATCTTGTAAAATGGATTATGTAGGTAAAGGTAATATGTAAATTAAATGTTCGAAGATGTTGAAACTTAATACCCAGTATAAAAATGAAGTTGCTGAAATAAAAATTCATCAGTGGTGTCTGTTGCGTCATACACTTTAAAATAAAAGTGACGATGTAAAAACAATTTTATACTGGTGTGTACCAGTAATTGTACAAGTAAACAACTTTTAGAATATCTGAAGGCTTTTTTATTCCAATTTTTGTGCCATGAGTTTCACTCTTTATTGCAATTGAAGGGACATCGATAATCAATCATTCCAATTAACGTAGATAAGACGGGCATTATTTCTATGCTAATGTTTCTATTTGCAGGGATAAATATTATTGCATATTTTCCAGTTACAAAAAATGACGTCAATATTATCAAACGAAACCTATCGAATTATGGTAGAAGCAGGATGTGGGACCAAAAAGGGCAGTCGCTAAATGCTAAAAATTAATTATTATCGAATGGAAGGATAAACTTCGTGTTGACAGTAAATCGTTCGTTGACAGTAAATGAAAAAATGAAAGAAAAATGTGGAATTGAAAAATTTAGTAGTCGCTAAAATTTTACTGACGCACCACTTTACATTAGTCGTGGCATCTAGTTATCAAAATTTGTACCACCTATAACTGTTATTAAGGTACAATTATCCGAACTTAATGGATATTTAGTTATAATAATGCAAATACATTTTATTACAAAATTATGTATTTGCCAAACTATCTACAATCTTTCAAATCTTCAGACTAACACGTTAAACATGAGAAAAGCAGTTCTCAACATACTTTACCTTCCGCACGAATTCACCACTCAAATGTTTACGGCTAATGGTAGAGTTTTTTACTGCTAGCACCAAGTTACACGATAACCCTCAAAATTCAGTGCTCGTAACAAACTCAATCTCGTTCGCAATTCTATAAATACAAACCTCTTTACAACTGTTTCACGACTATCGAATATATACAAGTTCTCGTGATCTATCTAAAAAAAGAAAAAAAAAATGACGCTGATAAATCAGCTAGCACAGTGCCACGTATTACCATAGGGTGCTTCGGTACCCAAGAGGGTATATACCCGCACGCACGAGCGATTTCGTACGACATACGGCAAATGGAATTCGAAGTTTTTCCAGTTTAGCGCGGTCATAGGATGCAGCAGAAGAGGCGTGTGAGCAGCCAGTATACTCGGAAACGTGTATGTACTCTTATGCAACGATGCAAGTGCGCGCGAGCTCTCGCGCCCTCGCGAGTCCTCCCCATAAAACGTGGGTGGCAAACGGGCCGGCCGTAACGAATGAAGTGCGCCGCTGTAAAAATGCGGTTTTATAGAAGCAACTTCACATAATGTCCAAGTTACCAGGACGATGGACCGTCCGTAAGGAACGAGTACAGGAAGAAGAAGAAAGATGCACCGGGTGAGGCCCAGGAAGGTTCAGAGGGTGCAGATGGGTGAGGAAGGAGAACCGTAGGAGGGGCACTCGTGTGGGTGCGCCCGTAAAAAGGAACATCATGCACGCGCTTGCATGTCGTAATATCTGCCTCTCGAGCGTCCATACACTCGCGGCCGAGTTCTTTTTCTTTTCTCTATACCCACCGTCTCCTTCGACCCTCTTTCTACTTCCAGACGGTTCTCTCTCTTCCTCTTTCTTGCTTCATCTTCTTCTTTATCCTTTTTCGCCACGTCTTGACTTCGTAAACCGGCCATAAACCCTCGGCGACAGGCTGGAATTCCTTGGCGTCACGATTTTACCGTACGGTATCGATCACGATCCCCAGGAGCGCGGTAACAGCCTGCAGGATGTATTCCTGATACACTACTGCCGATCAGAAACTGCCCTGCTTCAACGCTCGATGCACTGGTAGACTCACTGGGGTTGCTTTCCACTCGATTTCGTTGTCGTCGTTAAAGAGGATGTACTTCCTATGTTTCGGTAGATTGTACTTAAACTTGAGATCTCTCGTTGAAGAAAGTTCTTGGTATTGAGCATGAAATGAGATTTGATTATCCAATTTAACTTAAATCGGCATTGATTTTTATAAAGAATTTATCTGCCGGTGGTTTAGGTTGAACTGTTTTAAATTAGTTTTGCTTTATAAAATTATAACTTGCGATATCTTACTGGTATTGTAAATGAAGATAAGGTGTGTCTGTGAAAATAACGTTTTTGGCTGACTGACAGTAATTTCGGCTAAACGTCAAAGAACAGGATGCATTCACTTTGTTCATGTTGAGATAGGAAATAATAATGCATTAATTTTTCATATTTCTATGTTACTCGAAAGAAGAAAAAAGAAGTACAGGAAGAAAATGTATGTAAAATATTGTAATATTTTTTTAGATTCCGTAAATTAAATTTGATTTACCAAAATAGATGCAAATTGCGTAACTTAATAGCTGATAATAGTCATTGAATTACGAAAATGTTCGGTAATAATTTCTAAAAGATTCATGTTCTGCCTGACATTTCTTTTTGCCTTACTCGTCAATTATCTATAATTATATATCATCTATTACACTTCGACATCATGAAAATATATAGTTACTGGTAGTCATTAGTCAAAAATAGCAGCATCTTTTCTTTTAATGCGCTACGCAATTTACAAACTTCTCAATTACAATCCTTGCTTCCTGATAACGATTTCCTTTAAACTGGAGTGGGTAAATTGCTAATGATAATATTCACTATATATGATCGGATACTTCCACAAACTTAATCTCGTACAGTTTTGTACACTGTGTTTATTTTCCCATACGTTAAAACTTATCTGTAATAAGAAGCAAAATAATGTGATTTCAATTCAAGATAGTAGCCTTAATCGCATGCATATGTACCACGCTTACGTTTATTTTTGCCATAATCATTTCACGGCACGAGTGGTTCACATTCTTTAACATACACACTGTGACTCGTGATTAGCCTTATGAATTCATATGGCGAACGTGCAATGAGAGAGTTTCGTTAGGCTTTCTTATCGCGGTGTACGTTTTACTTTTAATACGTGTAAGGCGATTTATTTACATTCGCGGATAGCCATAAACCAGAATAACGAGATAAACGGAACGGGCAGACGTATAAATTGCGATAAGCAATGCCGGGAATGCGATACTCGTTTAATGTTTATTGTCGAAAAAAGCCGGCATCTCGACAGGCGGAACAGTCGAAAGAATACAAGATATTCTTTGTGCTTACCGTAGTTTTCGTTAAAGCGTCTAATTAGTAGCTGCGCTTCAGCTAAGCCGCTTAAGAGCAGGTGGTACAAATACTTCTCAAACCGCAGACTCGACGTCATGTTTAACATCATAATAGGAATTTATATTTACACAGCTTTTCCTGTAAATTATCCCCGTAAAGACATTTTATTACTGTTTCATTTTCTTCTATCGGATTCGTGATGCGCATCGGTGCTATTTTCTACTTGTTCAAATATATACATTTGCAGTTTTTTTTATTCTACTTACGACATTGTATGAAATTAGTAATTCTTTTGTTAGCAGAGTCTTATTCAAATAATAACGATGTCTCGTAAATTGATAAGAAATCATCCATCTGCATCATAGGACAACATAAAGAATACAGCTTTACTATCAAATTTCTTTATATTGAATCTAATAGTATAACAGTAAGTATAACAGTATTTCAAAAAATGATATGGTACTTTAATCGGCGACTGTTGTATAAATAATTTAGGCTGTTTCTGTATTGATACCGCTATTCACTCACAATGCGAATGCATAAATGCGTTTCGATGATAGTGACCAGAGAAAGAGCGCGCATATTTGTGCTTGTGATGCTAATTGGTTAAAATACGGTATGCTGACAGTTCTTTTTTAAAAGTATCGTCCTCTTTCCTTTTGTTTCGATTTGCAACGTTTTATTAAATGTAGCTTGGGAAGCGTCCTTTTTATTAGTACAAATACCTATAGTAAAAATTGCTGTAGCCCAGTCACGTCTCGTAAGAAATTTTTCATTTGTTACGATTAGTTTTCCGTACCACTGTCTAACTTTAGACTAGACATACTTACCCTAAAAGTAATATATTACGCCGAATAATTTCATTTGTGTGCCATAATAAACCATAAATGTTGTATTAAATAATAATAATTATTATTTACAATTTTCAAATAATATTACGATTCTGGCGTAGTAAAAAGTTTACGTTATTGGATTATTTGTTGGTTTGTTATTGGTTTGACATTTCTAAGTTTTCTTGACATCCTTATCAGCTCCAAAGGCAGTTCATATCGCGCAGTATCTTAACAAATTGTAATATTTTAATTATAAAGAAATATAGAAAATTGAAATATAATGACAAAGACCCTTATAAATTCGGAATATTCCGTTTTCGCAATTCTCAATCAAACGAAACTCAACAAATTAGATGGAACACCGAACTTGAAATAGCAAATCACTGCTTCTCTCATTCACCGCCATAACAAGGCAATATGGGAGAAAACGCGATCAGAATTTCTATTTTCCCTTTTCCTTTTATGATTCAGTTATACCACGGCGACATTTCCGTCGACGTGACCGAATACGACGATGGCCCAGGAATATACGAAACGCCTGAATAATGCACACGAATATCCTCAAAGGATTTCGCGGCGATTACGTATTTCTGATGCCACAATTCCACATCCTGAATCGGGCCGCATACGATTCACGAGGAGCATTACTTCCAACCGCGAAATCGCACCGCAAATAATTGCAGAATTCGAGAGAAATGCGAATACGAGCAGAGTATGATCGCTGCGAACACGTTTCACTCATGGCTTTTTGTGCATTTGTCGTTTCTCCGAAAACCCCATGTCGATGATCCTCATTTTGGCGAGTAATTTCCAATTACGACTACGCCCCGTAGCAGTATGAAATACTGGAAGTAATATTCATTCCTATTGTAATTGATAATAAGATTTAATTGCGATTTATGAGCGAGAGGGAGAGCGACCGTATGGGATTACGGTATTGTTTTTTTTTTTTGCATATTCATCCATGATTTTTACATTCGTGAAGAGGTTGAAGCGCGGAAAGATTAATCATTGAAGTGTGCTAATAATCTTTGTTGAAATTAAATACCTCGTAATTTTTACTTTATTATAAACGGATATTTGTGTTTTGATAAAATATGACAAAATGTAACAATGACGCAGGACATTGGTATTTTGACTATGTATTCGCTATAATTTGATTCTATCAGTATTTAATAATCGAGGGTTCTAATCTAAATTTTTAAGGTCCGCATCCTTTAAACAAAGAGCAGTTTTTCTGAAATGAAAGTTACAGAATTCAATATATGTTGCGAAAATCTATTTTACCTCCGCTTTAGCTATTAGTTAATGTACGTCTACATAGTTGCAATGATCGATCGTGATTATTGCAGTACTTAACCCTTTCGCTACTACGGGTGCCTATAGTCACCGGCCACAAAATGCCTCCTATACCCGATTGGTGACTATAGTCACCCGCTCCAAAAATGAAAGCTCGAGTCAAAACAAGTGCCATATAAAAATACGTTCATGAAAAAATTATGAATACATTGTTATGAACACAAATCATTTTGCTTCTAAATACAATGTCACAACATCGTTTTTTAGACAAAAGATTTAGCCCTGAATGCTGAAGACTGCGCGCACTTACTGTTCGCACTTATCGGCGCGGCGCGCCGTAGCGAAAGGGTTAATCGTCTATCAAGTTGAAGAAAAATGCGTCGTTCGTATTCATGCTTTATCATAGAATAGTAAAATAACTACATCACTTTCAATAGAACCAGGCAAATTTATTTTATTCTACATTTGCCTCAACCGCGACAACCACCCTTCGAAAACAAGAATTCTTATGATGGCAGATGTGAAAAACTTTAATCGAATAAAATTTAAACCCTTGCTCTACGATTTTTTTCTGTCAACATAAATAATAACTGAAATGGTAAAATAAAAGTTTATAAGTGATTCTCGATATATCCTATGCATTATTATATTATTAATAATATGAACGTAATTTCACAATGTGCCCCACTAATATTCTTTCATAGACAGTTTTCGGAAAACTTCAAAATTTGTTATTTCATTTATCGCGCTAAGAGTATGATTCGTTATTGTAGAACAAGGAGATAATATTGGATCTGTTGATCTCAACCAGCGCGTAAAACAATTATTATATATTATACTTTAAAAATGTTATTTTCATTGTGCATGAAGTAAATTTAAGGAATTAAAATTTGTTGAGAAAGGTATTGAAATTATTTGAACAATAACTCCAATAATTATTTTAATTACAATTACTTTATTTTCATCAATGTACAGCGAGGTATGTAATTGCAAATTTTTAACAACTTCGAAAAAAAGTATTATAGGCATTAATATAAAATATAACACAACAGATCATCTAGTCACTATGCACCAATGATTTTCAAACTTTTTCAGAATTTCCTGCGTAACGATTTCTTTAAAATTTTTTAAATTTCTCTCGTACCATTAAAATCAACTACAATACAATTTACATGTAGGATACTTTTATCAAAACTTTTTGTGACAACGAATTAGTTATACAGAAAATGACAAATTTTAGTCATCAAACGTATATTCTATGAAAAGATGTGCTTCTACTGAACCAGTTCCACTAATTGTAAGTAACCTCATTGCGATGCTATACAGGGCATTAATTTGATGAAATACATGTGAAATGTAAAGAAAAGTAAAGTAACCAACTCTGGCACATGATACAGTATCTCAACCCTGAATGTAACAAAACTTCCAGTATCGCTTATGTCTCCGTTCAAACGGAGAAGAAATAGGACTCCAACAGCGCTTCCATTTCAATTAGAGTTACGTGCAGAAAAGCAAAATACAAAGTTTGAGACATACGTCAATGTATCTCTGCACAAAGCCTTGATAAATCTCCGCGTGTTTAAACTCCAGACGTTCGGACTCGCGTTTAATTCTGGTATGGCGGCGATTTCTGATTAAATCGCGAATAGTGTTTCAAGATTGATAGCAGTACCAAGAAACGATCGGTCATTTTACATGTTACACACGACGCGTGTTTGTGGCGACACATGTTACTTACAGGTCATAGCCACGGGTATGCGTTGCAACTACTTGTGCTGTAATCGTGCGTATAATTACGCGTTTGAGAGGAATGCGAATAACCTGCAACTCCTCGACCACACACCGTCGTGAATTCATATATAATTTTGTGGCTTGGCATGCTGCAGAAATCTGCAGATTAATTGGCAGCTATGGATTTGTTTCTGTTCAGACAGTGGAATAGATTAACCTTGATGTGAGCCTGTGAAATACAATGATCTTCGATATCTCTGTATGAAATCAATATCGAATAGTGAAGAAAGCTTTATGTTAATTACCAGTGCTTTCGGTTTTCCGTTTAGACAAAGGAGGCGCGAAACATAAGAAATTTGGGACGTTCAATGTGTCATACGATTTGCAATTCAACTTGGTGCAAAGTACATACTTGGTACTGGAAATCGTTTGTGCATTTTTTTTTCCTTTTAGAAATGAATGTCAATCGGATTTTAGTTGGGAATTTGCCAAGTAGGTATTTCGATGTGATGAATTCACAGCTAGACAGGGATTGCACTCTTCAGACTTCGATAAAATATTGAATGAGTTGATATATAACGCTCCGTTTAACAAAGGAAGACAAGCACAATTCCTTCTTTTGCACTACGCACGTTCGCACGTTGCATCTACGGTTCTATAGAAAATAATGGAAGTCGAATAGAATATTTTACACCATCTCCTTTATAGCCTTAATCTTTTTTTAGATTATCATCTATTTCTAATTTTATCAAATTCATTACCAATGAGGATTTTAAAAGTGATGGCAGAGGCAAACTGCAATTTATTTATTATTTATTTTAACACGTTAAGGGACTTCGCCGTTTCTAGAGACCGGTACTACACTTTCCGTTTAGGTCCTTTATTAGGAAAGGTATCTTTATTTGTTTTAATAAACTACATCAATTTTTCATAAAATGTTCTATTTCGTAGTAAAGACTACTAATTACGGCTCTTTCAGGAGTGATAACGTAGCTTAGGTAAAAAACTAATTGTTCATTTTCATTGATTAGCGCCAACATAAACGCAAAGTACACGCCCGGTCCCTAGGGACCGGTGTGGCGCTTAACGTGTTAATGAAACTTCCGATTTTTGCAAGAAGGGGATTTATAGACTTGTGGAACGTTTGGAAAGCGGCATAGAAGTCAATGGTGGCTACATCGTTAAATAAACCTATTTCTTAAACATTTTCAACATGTTTGAACTTTGTCCTAAGAATTCACAGGATAGTACGGTCACAAGTACTGTTCAATATGATGAACGCTTCCATTTTCAATTTGATGATATGTTATTCTCTCTTAAATCTGTAGAATCTATTGGATAAATTCTGTCATTTGCATTGTGTCAGTGTATAGTATAATTATTCTGGTTACACAGTATAGTGTCTGCTGTTAATCATACAACCTTTCGTATTGGAAACGTATTATAATTATAATTATAGGCATTACAGCTTTTAAATTGCAACCAGTAGCAAATTAATGGACTACTGTAATTGTTCCTGACAAAGAAAAGATTGATTTTATTCCGATATTTAATGTATGTTCATAATTCTAAAGTAGCCGCAAATAATATGGTTGTTCCATTTTCGATTTACGGCCAGTATAAAGATAAAAACAATTTTCCCCTTTTTTTCTTCCATTTTGCATTTTAATTATTTACGTACACATGCTAACCTGTTAACCTCGGTGTACTTTATAGATAAGCATGTTAAAAACTCCAAGTAATACAGTGCATTTATAAATCTATATCAATCAGTAACCATTGTTAAAATGCGGGTCAAAAGGAGCAGTCAAGAATTGAATTATTTTTATTCTATGTTATTTCCAAAAAAATAAATATTTCTATAATCCACATATTTACATGAAGTAATGAAAGTAATATGTTTTCCAGAAGAATGCTTGCTGGGTATTAAATGTTAATGTGTTATAATATATAAGAGACTGTCAGATAAAATCAAGCCCATGTCTGCACAGTTTTGGTACAAACAGTTAAAATATTATTGTGCATTTTTCCATAACTTGCATATAGTTTTTTTTCCCAGTTACAAAACATGAATCACTGGTACTGTTGCTCGTTATAACTTATGTAATTGTTGCAAGTTTTGATAAGTAAGTATTTTTTTAAACGAGAATATGTGAAATTTTGTTGGCAATTACTTTTATGAAACTGCTTCAACTTGTTAAGAGTATATTGTCTATTCATCGGCATTTGCACCGTAAATTCGTAAACAGAAATATTGAACAAATTTTCTCTCTCAGACGTGAATTTTGTTGCAAATTTAACGAATAATAAGAATAAAAAAAAGAAAGGTGACGAAGAATGAAACAAAAGAGAAAACGAGAAGAAATAAAATTTTAGGCCAGCGAAATCTCAAAGTGATGCGTTAAGCTTGCTGTACGTAAAATTTGCAATTCAAAGTGCTCATCTTAACAGCTTGTGTTTCCAAACTAAAGTAGAAATAATTACGGTAACGAAATATGATTCTGTCATAACCACCGCGGAATACTCCAAACAATTTTAATCAACAGCGGAGTATTCCAGCAGTAATGTCTCTTTTACCTCAAATTTAACCCATAAACCGACGTTAGCAAGAATGTTCCACTATCTGTTGACAATTGACAGCAATTTCTGCGGAAAGCCGAGCAATTTCAACAAAAACTCCGTTTAAAGTTTTCACACAGTGTCCACGGATATATTTAACACCGTTACAACTTGTTTACCGAGCATCATTTGCATTCAGAAAACGAAGAAGTGGCGACAATTAACATTCATTCCCTAGACATTAGAAGAAGAGCTTGTAATCACGAAAATTGCTGAAATTATCCCATTACTTAAGCGAACCTGTCGACATTCCCGACGAAGAAATGCTTTTCTTTTTACATCCCCTTTACCAAAGCCATAATTTTTCGCCATAACGCCGACAACTCTTCCATCGGCTCAAAGTCCATCCACGTATTAATTTGTGGTATATGGCTGATTATATCAACGGTCCTGTCGATGTTGCGCTGCTAAAGGATTTCGAGAATGCACCATGGATAATGACTCCTCGGTGATAACTGGCAGCCGCATGACAGTGCAATCGTATTCGTGGGGGCCGCGAATTCCAATGGAAATAAGGGAACGATAGGGACGAGAAATTTTTATCGCGATTAAGCATCGATTATCTATACCATTGACAACCAGACAGCAGGTATTTTAATTTAGTTCGCGCCACGGTCATTCGACGAATCAATTAACGGCAATAAACCCAACGGTTCTACGATGCCTCTTCTCGGGTGTCCCTTCTTCATCCTTCTCCGCCTCCTCTTCCTCTTCATCCTCATCCACTTTCACCCGATGAAAGAGCGAATCGACTATTACCCCGTACCTGGCTGCACTTCAAAACTCGTTCAATTGCCACCGGAATTGCGGTTTATGTGGAAAAGTTTATTATCTTTGTGACTTTATCGGATTCGCGTACCATGGGATTTATGGCGTTAAGTGAGACTGATAATCATGATATGGCGATTAATTATTACGCTGAGCTATTATATTATTAATAAGAACATTATAATCTGTAATGCGTCTATCAGATTGTATGCGTCTATCAATTTACATGAATTAGACTAATGGCTGATTAATGTTTAATTGATGATCGCGGGTTCGTAATTAAGTTATTTAGGAAGGAAATAATGCCAGCATTAATTCAACATCAATTATTGATTCCATTATACGTTTCCACCGGACGTATTGTTACCGATGAAGGGCTCACATTTGCTAAGTTACAGTGTAAAGTCGTCCGTTTCGGAAAAATAATAAGATTAGATTGTGCTATCTAATGACGAATAAGAAATTTAAGAATTCGTTATTGTTATCTCCGAAACTAGTTCAGCATATTTTCAATAATATTTTACAAATTTTCCTCTTTATACTACTGTCGAATTCGTGAAAAAGAAACAGAAGCGTGCGACCACCCATCGTTGTCGCAGTTCCCGAATGAGTGGCTTAACACGGTAATATCTGGGGTCGCACAGTGTGTAATTTCGCCGTTCTCGCTGAACAAAACTATTTTTTATGGCTTTCGTTACTTTTAATGACTTTCCTACTAGTAAACAACATAATGTTATACTTAGCGTTAATAATAATATATATTTCAATAGTTATTTAACATTTATACGTAAAATAAGAAGCTCTCAACTTTAAAAATTTCTTGTATTTTAATCGTAAGGCTTATTTTAATTTTTTCTTTTGTGGAGAATGGTTCTGTAAACTCCATCAATTGCAACGAAACATATCATTTTAATGCTGTAAAGATTTTAATATGTTTAAACAATGTTCAAAGGGGAGCACACAAATGTAA
This sequence comes from Cerceris rybyensis, assembly GCA_910591515.1. NCBI lineage: Eukaryota > Metazoa > Arthropoda > Insecta > Hymenoptera > Crabronidae > Cerceris > Cerceris rybyensis. The sequence continues at coordinate 25,083,498 of OU342790.1, forward strand.
ACTTTTGTTATTTCACTTAATAAAAATGTAAGTTATTTTTGTAACATTTACGAGCTATGTGAAGCCTTTTAGAAGTGTAAGAAATGTAGACTACTGATGAATTGACTTTGTGACGATTGATTTCTTTTTTAATATTCTGTGGAATTATGAAAGAAAGTAGTAGAATTACAGAAAGTATTAAAGTTCAAATTTACCGTATAGAATACAATAGATCTCATTGGAGAAAAAGGTCATTGTATTTGATATTATTACACAATATGTCAAGTTTTAATAATGATATCTCAGCAACAGTCTTAATCTGTAAGACATATACTGTATAGAAAACTTAATCGCCTCATTATCTATAAACTCTTTCAGTTAAATCTTCACATCTTAAATTTTCAAATAAGAAAAATTTAATTTCCTCTTTAAATTAACACTAACGCATTAATTATTATAGTAATTAGTAACTATCTCGCCCGTTTAATTATTATAAACTATCATATACCTCCTTGATCACTTTCTTTATCCATGTTCCATTCTTTCCCTGGAAAGTTTCGTGACTGGAAATTACTGATAAAAATTCTCGTTTGTTTCAGGTAAGTTCCAATAGCGATGGGTTCTTCTCATCCTCTACCCAATCTTTGAAAACTGCGGTGAGTAGAGATACGATCATTTTTCAAAGTAAGATATTGCCAGCGAAGTTCACGAACTTGCTCGTCGGATTCAGTGTTTCTGACGCTTACGAGAAATTCGCGTGTGGGTTATCGAGTTTCATTCTAATCATCGGTCGTCTCTCTCCCGGTGCACGAGGGCAGTTTATGGCGGCCGTTTTTTTTTGTTTTTTTTTTTCAAGGAAATAACCGTGAACGCGAAATTGAAGTCGACCGCAATAGGAGGTTTCATATTTTACGGTTTGCCGGTTTATGTGTGCGTGCTCTTGTCGTCGTTCTGCTTCCTTAACGACCGAAGCCTTATCGGTCATGTATCAGTCTCGCAAGGTCCAATTAATATTCATGACTCACTCGCGAAGGACACTGCACTTAATGTATATTTGATTGGGGCAGCTTGCAAGACCAGTCAAGGTTTTACTAGAAGGACGTCAAACGATCATCGGCCTTCTCCGCGATTTATCATTACATTTGAATTATGTATTTCACGAGCCCGTTCGTATAAATGCGTTATTGTTCACTGCAAGCATCATTCATAATATGATACGGCCAATTAACGTTGCATTGGTAGTGAAACCGACCGGTTGTTTCTTTGCTTGGAGGAGAATGAAATTGAAAGTTTGAGTTAGAGTACGTTCGATTTCCAGTGATTTGTTGGATTCGTAAATGATGTGCGCGTCCTGAAAGTGCAATTGGATCTGTTGGCGGTTAATAAGTTACGATGTCCTGTCCAGATGCGTATCTTTCTGTGTGCTCAGTATTAAGCTGAATTTTTTGGTCTTTTGGATCTACTATTATTATTTGATTGGATCAAAATTGCTCTCAGTATTGTTTGTAATATTCTGATACGCCCTGTTCAAATAAACCTTTGCGGATTGAGGCTTTTTCGAGTACTGAGAGATCATCATTTATCTATTTGGATATCAAAAACCACCTTTTTATCAGACAGTCACATTGTTAATGTATAGAAATTATAAATTATTATTTGCATAATCATATTTCAACGTTTATATTTCAATGTCTCAACCCTAACCGTGTATACATGCACCGATAAACTAAACTGCACACATATGCATTCGCCGTCTCCAAAAGTTTCTTTGATATGTTTAGTTATGGAGTATATAAATAATATTGCAACGACGAACAATTTCGTCTAAAAGTTATAATATATTACTAATACAGTAATAACAACCACATGTATTGATTCATAATTTTTTGTATTGCCTTCTTTATACTCCTTAAGTCAGAAATGTAATCTTCATATGGTAGGTACTACATGGTTAATAACAGTACAGGTAATCCTCCTATAATACGGTAGATAGGTTTCTAGAAAACGCCGTGTTGTGGGAAAACCGTGTTACTATATGAGACCCAAAGCCAATAAACAAATGGGGGTTATGTTCCGAAAACTTAATAAAATTAAACATTTTTTTAATTTCACACCTCTGAAACAGAAAGTCTCGTTGCGGATAGCGTGTAAATTGTACATACATGATACTTTTCTTTTAACATCGAAATAGCATTACAAATGAGTAAATTGTAATTCGTTTGTATATTTTCATGTAAAGGTATTATACTTCATTATCCTTCCCACCAGTATTTTAAAGCAATTTAGTTCTTAAATATGGTAAACAAAAATCATGTTGTTTAGTGCTATAGAAGTACAATGTTGTACAAAGGTTTTCGCAATTTTCTTATCGTGTTAGAGCGACATTGCATTATATGTTGCAGCTCTATGCATAAGAGGATTCCCGCAATTTATACTATCGTGTTAGAGCTAAACCATGCTATAAGGGTTTTCGTACTTTTGTTATTGTATTAGAACGAAACTGCGTTATAGGATGTTGTAGAAGGGTTCCCGCAACTTATGAATCGTGTTTTAGGATGCCGTGTTGTAGAAGGGATACCTGTATTTCCTTGAGTTGAAGAAGCAGAGCTATGAGAACGGGTGAGAAATCGACATTCACTTAACTTTGATTGTGGTGAGATAACAATAACTGCGCGATACAACTACATGTTTTTCATAAAAAAAACAATACCTGCAATTTGTAATTCCTATATAGAGAAAAACAGAATTAAAGAAAACTGAAATATTAAACTTTAACTTGAATTTATTTAATATTTGCTATCTCAAATATTTGAATGTTGTCATTTAAATCCATACATGATGTCAAATACAGGTTTTTCAAGTATTTAATCTTTGACAGGAAATTTTTCAAGGTGCAACCAGTCTGATTATGAGACAATCAAAGAATTTATTCTATTTTATCCCATTGACAAATAATGATCATTTTGTTAATACATTCAGTAAATGTTCTTATGCATGCACGCATGAAATTGGCAAACACGTGTAGGCGAACAACGGTTCTTAAGTTGATACTTCATAAAAGAATTTCTTTACAAAAGGAACATTCGACGACAATAGATCCATAAAGTGCATACATCCGCACGTAGTAAACCAAGTACCTACAGAAATATATTAGTCATTTTTTAAAGTAGAGTATCCGCATTTAAATCCTGTTCAGTACCATTCAATAACATTGACTCGTTTAGAAACTTGTTATTGCTTTGCAACATCCACTTAATCCATCATATTATAAATACTGCAAAATTTCATTCATTACTTCTTAACACTACGATTACCAATTTCTCATAGTTCTCTCTCTACCAACATTGGTCAATAAGTATACCACATAGAGAACTTCAATATTATAAGACTTTGAAGAAAATGAATTTCGATAGATTGCTCGTCTCCTTGCAGGAATAAGGGTTAGTGCAAGTGGCAAAGAAAATGAAAATGATTTCCACAATTGCCCGCACGATGTTCCAATAAGTCAAAATGACCGGTAAACTTGTTAAATATACCTTATTTACTCTGCTGTTCTCCAAGCTCTGTATCACTCGAAATGAAGATTATATACTAGCAAGTAAATACTATATTTTTAAATATTTGTTTTTGATATTCAATGTGTTCATAGTTGCCGTTCCGTTGTTGCAAGTGTCATACTGTTTGAAGTGCGAATTATTGTTCATCACATCACTAAAATCCAAAGGAACAGGAATACGCAATATAAATATGGAGAACAACAAGGTTTACACATTTCGTACATGTCAAACGTTACATTCTGGTAAATAAAATTACAGACAATGTGAATGTTTCGACAGTTTTCTTTAAATTGTAACTAATTGCATCGTCACATCATCGACTAGCATCATCGTTCGCTTATTTATCTTAACCCTGTTAGCGTCGGAGGGCGATCTATCGTCGTTAGTAACATTCCTGGCACAACGCGTCACAGGTTTATCATTTAATCTTCTCATATCGTATTAGCAATTATATTACACATAATTGAAAGTACACAATTTATGCTTTAAATTCTATATCGCACAATATAGGGATATATTTTCACATAATTACAGACTTTATTGGAATAACATCAACATGAACTAAATACCATAAAATACATACAATATATTTCAAACGTATTGTTATGCCGAGGAGTAGCGCCATACAACATTATTTATAATTAAAAGGTCCTTTAATGTTAAATACAACAATGTTCGAATGGACAAGAGATACGAGCTTCTTCTTTGCCCCGCAATCTCTTCCAGACTCTTTAACACTAGAACTACCGGCGTCAAATCCAACATATTTTAATAAATTAAATAAGTACATTGAAAAAGGGGGAATCGAGAGGCGGAAAATTTGATTGATTGGGTGATTTATGTTTGTTGATATAGACGCAGAATATTTATTCTATGACTGTTATATAAACTTGGAGAATTATTTGAAAAAATTGTATACCAGTCATTTTGACTGGTTTGGTAGTTCTAGTGTTAATATTCAGTTGTCATATTGTTATTTATGTCGTTAATACGATGCTCGACTCTTGATAACCGATATCTCGCAGAATACCCTCATTAATCGATTCAATCATGGAAGGCAGTGTAGGATACCGACCTAAGTCTTCACGATATAATTTCCAAATTTTACTAAACGTGATTGAAGGTCTTAACGGGAACTGTTAGATATTTTCAATTCTGTCATCGCTTTTCCTTCAAAATACACTTTGAAAGCCTTTATCTTTAATTAAAGTCGCCGGAAGAGCGATTTCCCTTTTCAAGCTTTACTCACGAGTAGTCGGGATCGTCCCAACCTCCCACCGCACAGTCTAAAAACGCTTAAAAGATCAGTCTTGTTATCAAATTCAGAGACGTGTTTAAAATTGTTAGAGCAGGCAGGATGGATTGAAGTGATTTCCAATACACATCAGATTGAAAAAGCGTTTTATATTAGTTATAATGAGAAGAACTCGTGCGTTCAATGGCACATTACAACGAGGTGTGGTGTCATGGTTGACGACTAGTTACATTTGAGACAAGGGCGCCTCTGACAGGCACCATCCCAATTAGAATAAGGCGCGAAATTGTTATGTTCCAATAAAAATCGCTGACAGATCGTATCTCCCGAAGACGTCACCTTATGTTTGTTAAAATAGTAGCTCCAAAAATAAAGTGCTGTAAACCACCACACGGAATGCAATAATAGCTTCACTTCACCGTAACAGTATCATATTAAGAGATTTCACATGCTTTATCAAACGATAAATTCGAATAAGACTCAAACTGCTAAACCCTCCCCGACAATAGCAAACAAAAACGGTCAAATTAGCGGCATAATCGACGGAAAGTCCTTGGAGTAAAATCTATTACACAGCATCGTTAGACATGCTTAGTCTAAATGTGAGAATCATCGGCGTATTGCAACGTGTCCGGTGAAGTGATTACCTCGAATAATAGCCGAGCATAGTCGAGGTTATTGCCGGTAATGCTGATGTATATACGCTAAACTACCTTCCCTATATCCTTTTAATTTGTGGGGGCGTTTACAACCCGCGACCACTCTTCGAGAAGCATAGTAAGCGGCTCAGCGAAATCTCTTACGTGCCGTCATTCGATACGCTCGATTTCAAACGTTTCATTGGGGAACCGAGTTGCAACGCAAGCGACCGTGCTTTTATATGCGACGATTATTGCTACGGTGCAATGACTGTACGCTTTTACTGCAACTTCCCGGAATATTATCTGGAAAATTATGTTGCGTCGATGCTCCGCTGAGAATGGAGGAACGCAGACTGGCTAAATATTATCTTAAAGTTGGATAAACTATACCGATATAAGCTCTCAAGATTTCTTAAGTCTATCGAACAGTGGCAGTTAGTAGCTATGTGTTGGCTAGACGCAAAGATTGTACGGTTGTTCTAAAAGTCTACAAATTGGCAAAGGAAATTGTTATTACTTTATCTTAACCCTCTCAGAGCTCATGCGAATTTGGGGTAACGCAAGACCCATCTAAGCTTCTATTCTTCAAAGGAAATGAGTGAACATCGTTTTTTTATTGTTTTTAGTATGATACACTGTTGCAAAAAAATCTGAAAAAATTACAGTCAATTATTCATAGCAAACTTGAGAAACTGTGAAAATATAAACGTGGTCACATCAATAATTTAGCTAAAAATATAAACAATTGTTGTTTTTTAATTTTTTTGATTGATTTGTCACCGGCAAAAAAATCTGAAAAAATTACAGAATTATTAATTGGGGTACTGTGCAACTATGTGTAAAAATATCAAAGTGGTCCCTTCATATTTTCAATAAAAAATTAATCTTTATAAACTATCTTGATTTTTTAAAAATCGGTTTTGCAGGAAAAAAATCTGAAAAAATTCCAATGTATGCACACCATTGAATACAACATCCGTGATTTTTTCAGAATTTTTTATCGAGCCAAACGGGAGAAATCGAGCAAAAAACCGAAAAACACGTTTTACTCCATAACTACCCCTGCGGTAGGGGTACCGGGTTAAAACTGTGCAGGAAGGGTTTTTCCAAAGAGCCCTATCGAACGATATGCCTCAAAGTTAATTATCTTTGGGGGAACTTTTGCCGTCCTTATCCGGCTATACCCATTCAACTTTGTCTAATATTATAATTTAGCTAGTGAAAATCATGAAATTCTTTGCAATTCAATGAGTAAAATTCAGATTCATCACGCAAAATATTATTTTTATTTTGGATACCAAAAAAAATTCGGTGTATAGAGGGTTAAGGAATATCACATTAGAAAATCTCAAAAGCAAAAATATGTTTCAAAGAAAATAGCTATGAAATAAGTGGTATTCATTGAGTTCTGATTTCTCTGTTGTTTATTCAATTAAAATGTATTGTTTGAAAATGTTAGACGAGACTTCAAACTTTGTTACTGCCTCTGTAGAATGACATGTTTGCATCATTTGTTAATCACAATTAAGTAAGTGTTTAAAAAGTGATCGTAGATTTTGCTAACGACATAATGAAAGTTCCTGTAAGGCAAGCATTTTTGAGAAAATGTAATTAATTGAGGAACTGTTCAGGCAATAGTGGTCGGTGGAATAGTAAATGTTCGAAAATCTTTAGACTGAAGGGCTGAATAGATCAATGCAATTTGAAATCTATATCAATTAAATCTACAATTTTAATATAATTCCAACATTTATTTGATAATAAATTACAAGCAACAGTAGAAGTTTTTCTTTAAATCTTTCTCTTTGAGTATATAAAGGTGATAATACTCGTCCATGATAAAATACACACATAATTCAGTTAAAAATGTTTGACCAGTCATTTTGTCAATACGTTCAACTCAGAACCAACGAAAAAATTTTCCACAATATACTTATTGTACCACCTATAAGAAAATTTAATAACAAATACTCCTAGAAACCGAATGTCTCTGTCATTTTATTTCCTTTCTTTCACACGCCCGATCAGGAACTCTGGCAACAAATACTTCACCGATGGTGTCTTTGTCGAGAATAACGAGGAGGGTGTGGTAGCCCGCTACAATGCGGAAAGCAAATCCCGTTACGGTTGTTAGATTTCTCGAAAAGCGATGAGCTGTCGAAAAAGCGTGACCGGTTCGTTACGTGGATTATTTTGGTGCCTGTATCCCGTGAGCGAAGTTAGCCGCGCTTTATTGTCGGCAGCACTTGCGCCGGCTTGCACACACGGCGATCCACTTCCTTCGTCGTATTCTTTTAATTTGTACGTCATGCATCAACGTCAGCCTCTTGGCTATCCGCTCCAGCTGCTGCTCCAACTCGCGATGCCCCTTCTGCAAGTGGACACTTCTCTGCTCTGTTCTTCTCCCCATCTCGGGGACCGACCAACCAGCCGGTCTGCATGCCTTCCTAATAACGGGATCCATCAGGGCTAACGACACGCTCTTGGATCCATCAATGGTTGTCGCGTTCTCTATCCAGACGATGCTCGTGGATAGTTGGCTGAATCTTGATAGAAATCCTACGACGAGAAGTTGCGGAATCGTACATTTGCTTCATTGCTTTCCTATAGACTATTCCTCGTTTGCTTAGCGGTACAGAGTCAAGAAAGGATCTGTTGGCTATCGTTGAAACTCGTTGCACTTTTGACATGATCAAAAGATCATGTAAAAAAGGATTTCATGAATGTAGTGAATCTGAAAACGTAGCAATTAAATTTTAGTTTTTTCACTGCGATGTACTTCAATTAAGATGTGCCTCTTATGGGAAGACAGTAGTTTGTAGGATTTTAAGGTGGAGCACATGGGACCGTATAGAATTAACCCTTAGGCTTGAGCAGAGGTTTCTTGATCACGAAGAGTGAAGGCGTAAAAGGACTTTTATAACGGTTTTTATAGTTCATTGCATTTCCGTTGGTTACAGAAATGGCTTTATAAATGTAACGAACTTGAGAATTGGGGCAAATTCGATAGAACGTGCAGTTAGCTATTTCGTTGCGGTAATTCAATCAAAATGTGTCACTCTGCGCTGGGACAGTATTAGTTTGTAAATTGCCATTAGGGAATATGTTGGATAACTTAGAATCAAGCCCCGTTATTTCGAGACCATTCTTCTATTATAACTACATTAAAGGTGAAATAGTATTGGGTAATGTACTTCAAAATTATCACCAAGTTTCGAGGTGGACAGACATTTCAATTTTACGCTATCAACTTTCTGTGACATATATATATTGGGTTGTTCGGAAAGTAATCTCGTTTTTTTCGGTGAGAATGAAAGACGATTTTCTTGTAGACCATAAATATGTTATTGAATTATATATTCTCCATTTTGTTCTAATACCTCTTGTCATCTTTCTGACAGTAGTATGATTCGACACTCATAAAAGTTTTGAACTTTGCTGGCAAAAAAATCAAAGCCATTTTTGACGTCCTCATTCGAAGTAAAGGTGTTGCCATTCCAAAACTTGAGCGAACCAGTTTTGGCACTGGCGTTCTGTTAATGCATCTTCTCCATACAGATCGAATAATTTTGTTCTTGCTTGAACAGCATTATTACCTTTTCGAAAGTACAAAAGTAAATATGGCGAAAATGCTGCTTTCGACTTTTCATCTTTAATAGGGCACCAAACAAAAACTATTGTTTAGAATCAAGCAATTTTTTCACAAACAAGCGTTGTTATATCAACTGTCAAAATATATAATAGCAATGCGAATTAAGTATGAAGTTGGCTGTGAAAAATTATAATTATGTCCTCTGTTTGGAAAAAACGAAATTACTTTCCGAACAACCTAATATATATCTCCTATGCGTAACGAAAAATTTTACTGGCGAAACAATGTGTGGCAATTTGGTAGAGAGGGAGAGACGGTGTGAAATAAAAAAAAATGGTATAAGGAAAATGTTTAGAATAAAATAATTGTGGGACGAAAAATGAGCACCTCTTGGAATTTTCCTTCTTTTTGTTACGACGATGTTACGTTAGATGATTTGTTTAACACTGGATCTACGGCAGCCGTCATTTCAACGGATTTCTAATTTTCTTGGAAAATATTTATCAAATTTATAGAGAAGCAATACACGAGATATTTCACGTCTATCTTATAGTACACAAACTACTTGACTAATCGTATTTTTTGCCAGTTGATCCATCTTTTTTCAAAGTACTTATTTAATATATTTAAATATGCTAGATTTTGCGGCTGTACAACGTTGTTAATAACAAATCTACCAGGGTGGTAAACATGTCTTGTTCAAAATTTTCCGATTATGCTCCATATCTAATGTTCTTTTTATTTAAATTTCTTTTTCAATTTTCTGTGTCTATATTGTAGAGTGCAAGTGATTGAACCAATCAAGTTGTTGGTTTCTTTATTTCTTTTCTTCTCATGTATTTATTTAACAGTTTTGAACAGAATGAATTAATTGTCGGTAGATCTTGTACTAATTGAGAGTAGTAAAGATTGCCATAATAATCGACTGTCATAATTTATCTTAAAATGAACCTGAAATATTTAAATACATTGCAACATTCTACACAATACTATCATCTGTTTAAGCAGTCACTTTAAACTTCAAAACGTCTGGGAACGTAACTATGATGCACAACATGAATGATAAACTTAATTTCTGTATATATCAAACATTCTGTTCAAACAATTTCCTGTCTAAATGTTATCACTTATTTTTCATAAAAATGACTAAAAGATATTGTCTTTAATTTGTCCTTTTCTTCATACTTTATTTCAATGTCATATCTACACGCATACTATTTTCCAACAAGTTATATTATTTTAAATATTCTTCTGTCTGGTTTATTTTAAAATAAAAAAACAAACAAATTTTAATTCGAAGCAATTTTATTTTATCAAATTCACACAGTTCCTGTTTTATAAGTACATGGAAACGCAGAACTGATTGAATTTTTTATTTGGTTTATATTAGACAGAAAATAACGATTGTAAGTCTGAAAATCTTTTGCCACGAGCGGAATAACAAGAGACCTGTACGAGAATTATTTAATGGCTGATATAGAGCGGCCCTAATGCCCGCACTATAATTACCAGCGTGCCTAATCGAGGCTACACGCCGAGTCACGTTATTACGTGCGACAGGACGGTGTTCGAGAATAGGTAGAGGGGAGGCATTGTTAGGATTGGGTAATTAGTCAATTAGCGCGATCGGTCAAGAGGGTCCCCTGTTAAGATTCTGCGTACAGGCCGTTGAAGATAGCAGATCAAACGGCGCACAAGACAAAGGGCGAGGCAAATAGAAAGTTTTAGTAGTTCAACGAAGATGTACGAACAGATAATGTCAGAGTAAAAAGAGAAAAAGACCAGTTAGTGTACATTGATATAATAGAACGGATCTGCCAGCTGTATGAATCGCTTTCTACGAAGATCGACATTGCCGATTACACTCTTTGACAAATGCCGATTGCATTTCGGCTTTTTAGTCCGAATCGTAGCCTCTTCAGGAGTCTAAAGAGACCAACGACACTTGCTTTCAATTATTCGATTCTTTTATATACTTCTTTTTATATTATACTTAGTGATAACGTATTCATTTATCCTATATAATTTTTTTTGACTCTGCTGTCCTCGAGCCTATATGGTCCAAAGAGAGGAGTCTGTTTTAACTCTTTGCGCTTCGAATTATTTTACTAACTTTTCGTCAGTTAACCAAAAATAGTCTTGGAAAATTGTCTACTATTGATTATTCGTTTTTACTTAATGCTAGGAAGAATTGAAAGTACCGCGAGATATTTATGTTGACATGCAAAATTATTGTTGATTTCGAAATCGGTGATTAATAGATGACACGTTAAGTTCCACAGAAAGCTGGGTCGAGTGTAGATCGACATAGGTGTGCAAAGGGTTGATAGATACTATATTCTTGAGTATTTGTTTTTTATATTCAATTCATTCGAAGTCAATATCTCTTTTTTTGCATACTTTACAGGGATAAACTTCCGAAAACGGGATGCCTCCGAATTTTTTGAAACTTGGTATTCTTATGTATTTTGATGCGCTGATTACGAAAATGATAGTGAAAATTGTCGGAAATTTGATTTTCATGGTGAGAACCATGAGGGATCCATGAAAATTTCTATGCTTAGAACAATATCGTTCCTTTGGAATAAGTTCAATATCTCGCAACCACTGGAGCGTTCTCTCCCGATTTTCAAAAATCCTACTCAAACTAAAAATATTATATCTTTGCTCCATCTCTACAAAAAAGAAAACAAAAGAAAACGAAAAAAACAGCAAAATCGATAATTATATCATGAAAAAACCAGACTTTACAACTAACCGCGGTCGCCAGGCGCTACGCGATTTTCTCAAAAACTATCACTCATATGACAAAAATTCATATAACATAAAATATGTACTTCGAAACGATCTACAACTTTTGTTTGAAACTTTTTAAAAAATTCTCAACATTTCCAGAGATAGACACGAAAAACTATAGTTTTAATGGGTTTTTCATGGTTTTCACCATGAAAATCAAGTTTCCGCCAATTTTCACTATCATTTTCGTAATCAGCGCATCAAGATGCATGGGAGTACCAAGTTTCAAAAAATTCAGAGGCATCCCGTTTTCGGAAGTACACCCCTTTACGTTTTTTAGAATCAATCTTTGTTCTTCAGGGCACAATGACTCGAGAGAACGTGAATGTAAGGCACAACTGAGAGAAATATCAGGGTTAATATACTTTCTTTTTTATTTTTTCTTGTCACTTAATAATATTCCCACGTTGTTTTCGAAAAATTGTAGCAAGTACAAAGTTAACATCGCGAACATATGTTAGATTGGCTACGTCAAAAGTACGGAATTCTTTCAAGAGGAATAGTTTGCTCCAATTTTCCTTCTTCTATGAATTATGTTAATTTAAAATATACATTCGTAAAAATTCCTTTGAACATATTGTCACGTGATTGGTCATGAAAGAAATTCGTGGCGTAACTATAGTGAGAAAGTCCACGAAGATGACGACAAGGACGCCAGTCAGCGGACCCAGGAGAAACTCATCAGACGTATCATCCTTCACGGATGCTGGGAATAATGCCGTGGTACCGCGACTGGTTTTTGTTAACTCGCCTTGGCACTTAAATAATGGGAAATAAAACGACAATGTGGCCTGAGAGAACCCATAAAATGTGCCGTTCTCTTGCACAGCTCGAACAGTCTTCTTTTCTTCCATTTCGTGTCCCAGGCTATTTCTTCTTTCTTCTTGCGCTCTCGTCTCTCCTTTGCTCTCAGTATCACTTCATCGGATTTTCTATTCTCTTTCTCTTGTTCTCGCTTAGCCTCTCAAGAAGCCGACCCTGTTTACTGACCGTCCACGCGGGTGGCACTGCGGTTTTCACGATAGCAGACCGCAAGCCAATGTTAAACCAGCGCTCACTTTACGTTTCATGTGATTCCTTCTTCCGAAAGCATTGAAGTAGTTTTTGAAACAGTTCTGGGACACTTGCAAGGGGTCATCGAATGTTACAATGAAGAGTGATGTACGTAAGAAGTACTTATTTGCAGAAACGGAACTTTAATTTTCGTTTGGCCTTTAACCAGTTAACTGTGGCGAAAATTCTTTTAAATTTTGAGTCACGAAAATCAAGAGATGAGCATAAATCTATTTCAAATTATTAATATCCTTTAGTTATTCGTTTTATTTCGGCATTGAAATTTACGAATATATTTTAGTTTTCGTCAAAATTACAATTTAAGTAACCAGTGGTAGCTTTTATGCATGACGAGTATATTCGTCAAACACAGCTAACTGGTTAAAAAATCACATTAACCCCTTGCACTATCGGTAAACTCGCAAGAAACCATGCCTAAACCGAACGCCCGATGTACGATATCTTGCGACTGACAAAGATTACCGCGCTAATATTTACTTCACGCAATGGAACTTCTGTGAAACTCAAATGAATTTGAATCAAAATCTAAATTTAATAATCTTGCACGGGGACATACGATCTTATTCGAGATATGAATACTTTGCCCGAGATTAATACCACGAGTCAGACTCGTGATATTCAAGTTTGGCCTAAAATTTTCATCACGAGTCAGACTCGTGGAAATAGTGCAAGGGGTTAAAGTTCATAGGGTTTTTGCTGATCCATAGTCTATTTTATATTAAAGAAACAACATTTTTGTTACTTTTACTTTGTAATAATTGTATTGAAAATAGTATATATGTTCTTTGTACAATCTATAACAGTTTGGGTCAAATTAAATCTTGATTTCGGCAAAAAAGGCTCCTGTGACGGATCAGGATTAAGTTGTTTTAGTTTTGAAAGTCGTACCAAAAGTTTATGTTTTCCAGTTAAACGGTGTGGAATTATATTCCAATCAAACTATTCCACGTCTTCGATTAAATTGTGTATCGTGGCTTCGTTTCAATTTACCATGGAAATAATATGATAAATAAATGTTTTTAAAATTTAAAGGGTATTTGGGAGTTAAGAGACATACACTGCTGCTCAAAAGTATGTGGACACTTCCTTAACTCTCAAAACTACCTGAAGAAAGTTTCGATATCCTCGGCAAAATTGATTATCTTGTAGGAATTTCTGTTTGTACAGTATTGGAGAACATATTTTAATAATAATTTATTAATATCTCACCGACAATGATAACAGATAATTATATCTTCTTTTCGTGTACATATCCACCGCGTGATTTTATGACCGCGTTTACTAATCGTGGCATTCTGGCTATTAATGGTTTAATTATTTCGCTTCCAATCAGGTTCCACTCGGTTTCCAAGATGTCCCACAAATGTTTTTCAGATTTCGGACATCGTTTTCTTGTCTATCTCACCGAATCGATTTTTTTATTTAAAAGAATTGAATAACAATATTTGTAATTTAGTACTAGTGTAATACATTACATACATATTCGTAACAGAATTTAGCAACAAAAATTGATAAATAACAAAAATATACCTTTTCTATCAGAAATTTCAATAAAGTGGTAAGTGTCCACATACTTTTGAGCAGCAGCGTACGTTAAGCCTTAAAAAGAAGGTTTAGTAATTACACTTTTAAAATTAACATACACCTTTACTTCATCAGATTCGGATTAATCACTAATTTAAAACTTCAATGAGATATATATCTTAGATATAAATAACTTATGCTTGATAACAACAAAATTTGACAGTGAATCGCTTACAATGATAATACTAAGTAGTATTAATTTTTATTTTAGTATAAAACGATAAATATTCATTTCCTTTCGCACTACTAAAATTTTCATTTTCACAGTAGAGAGAGTTACAGCCTTTTCTGTCATCGAATGAGTGAATTTGGTCTTTAATCTAATCTTTAATTAAAGTAGCGTTACTTTGTTCTTTAATCAGGCTGTGAAACGTGTTAGTGGCAAACTGAAAACTTGAAGAAATACATAATAGATTAAATCGTTAATAGACGTATCAGAAAATAGTCCGTTGATATTCTTGACTGATTTTATCACAAAGTACTACGACTGCAAAATATCCCAACATAGTCCATTTAAATGCACCGGCGCCGAAATTATTTCTTTGAGAGATAAAATAACGTGGAGCGTCGACGTTTGAATTTAACTCGGATAGCACAATAGCCCGCAATCTTTAGTGCCTTTCATCTTCATACGGTATAAAATATCCGCTCCACAATGGCAACCCATCTAGGGATCCGGTGCTGCGTGAAATGCGAACGTAAACGACTGGTCGTCCGCGAGCTAGTGTGTCCTATCGTTTCCTGAATTTTCTTCGATCCATTTTCAAAGCCTCTGATGCTCGCTTCATCGCTCGTTTTCCACCGTAGCTTAATCCTCTCCCCCTAGTTCAATTTGTCCTTCCCTTTTCCCTTCGGCCCGAACCGTTCCATTTCTTTTCCTTTCGATACATCGAACGTTTCCTTCCGCGTGATTGTATCGTCATAATAGCCGGTTTCGACGATGTCCCTCGATTCACTCAGAATTTGCTTGTCCGTGTCAAATGACGATGGTTTATTCCTTGCTGGTAATTTAGCACGGGATATGAAAGTAAAAAAATTCATGAGCTCCAATGAACGCGCACACTTTCATCGTAATGAGACGTTTTGCACGATGAAATTCTCCGCATCCCGATCACCGTGATTGTCGTCTGACGAAACACTTAATCACTCTGGCATTTTGTAGTACTTTCACTCGTGTGTCACTGCGATTAATTCCACCTGGTGAATCAAATTAGAGACATGGTTTGATTTCTGAAGAATTGCAGACTTCATTAGAGTAACATCGACAGATGTATATACTTGCGTGCTCAAAATTTTTCTACTCATTTATAAATTGTATTGGAAAAGTTTGATGTCAGAGTGTTATGAATACGTGTGGACGTTAATTTTATTGTAGGATGTAATATTTATTAATGAAATGAACTTTTATACAAATCACATATACAACATCACCGTTTGCAACAAGTGATTTCACACTTCCCGTCTAAAAATTCTGATTTCAATGAAATTTGTCAAAAATGTAGAATGTGATATTATAAATAAAAAATCAATTCTATTTTCGGAGTTTAAATTCATTATAAGCAGGCCACACAATGTGTATTAAACGTCATATAGAAGCTTCAAACATAACATTTGAGATTCTTTCAATTTCCTCTTCATATTTTTTTTCAATATCTTTTCAATTTTTTTCTGATGATCATAGACGGCTATACAGGGTGTCATGTAATTGGTGATAAAATCGGAAAATAAGTCGACAATGTGCAAGAAAAGTTTTCCATTTGAGACTTCGTTTTCCGAAAAGTCCTCTTTAACCAGTTAGGTTTGATTGATGAGTATACTTGTCATGGACAAACGGCAGAATTTTGTGTATTGACGAGTATACTCGTCGTGCATAAAAGTTAGCGACCACTGGTTATTTAAATTGTAATTTTGACAAAAACTAAAATACATTCGTAAATTTCAAGATGATTAGAATATTTTGAAGTCATGCCGAAATAAAAAAAAATAACTAAAAAGTATAAATTATTTGAGATATATTTATGCTGGTCCCTCGATTTTCGTGACGTACACTGCCGCTCAAAAGTATGTGGACACTTCCTTAACTCTCATAACTGCCTGAAAAAAGTTTCGATATCGTTGGCAAAATAGATTATCTTGTAGGCATTTCTGTTTGTACAGTATTGGAGAACATATTTTAATAATGATTTATTAAATATCTCTCCGATAATGATAACAGATAATTATATACCCTTTTCGTCTACATATTCCTGGCTATTAATCATTTAATTATATTGCTGCCAATCATTTTTATAGATGTTTATGTTACTCTAGAGAAGGCAAGAGACCTCACTTAAGCAATGCAGTCCCTGGAAACTGCTAGCGAAAAAACTCTACGCATGCAGAGCGATATAATGCAGTTTTCCCCCCACCGGATCGATTTTTTTATTTAAAAGAATTGAATAACAATATTTGTAATCTAGTACTATTGGAATACATTACATACATATTCGTAACAGAATTTAGCAACAAAAATTGATTAACAACAAAAATATACCTTATCTAACAGAAATTTCATAAAAGCGGTAAGTGTCCAGATACTTTTGAGCGGCAGTGTGCGTAAGTGCGCACTCTCGAAAGAAGTCGTCACAGTTAACTGATTAAAAATGTACTATAATTTTACTATAAATCTTCTTAAAGAATAATCTATGTTACAATAATTACTATAATCTGTAGTATAAATATAGCAAGAACGTTTACATGACAATATCATTAACATAAACAAAAATGGTTTACAGTAATTTCCATTAAGTTGAGACTTGACCAAATGTATGTGTACTTACCTGGTAGATTTTTGAAGTCGACTTTTAAAACCGTAGTTTCAAAAAAATATACTTTTATTAAATCTTTTTGTTTTATTTTTAGGCATAATGCCAGCCTCTATCCGTTTGTACTAGTAGTTACGTGACACCTTGTAGATAACAAGAAAACTATAAATTCAGAAAACTTTCAAAAATATCTTTACCCTTGTATAATGAATTTACGGGGAATCAAACATTTCAGTTTGCTTATACAAATGTATTTTACATTTCAACAAAGTCTTATTAAATTCTGAATTTTCGGGTTGCAAATTTTCGCTTGTGGAATTAATACTGAATTTCAAATGTATTCAGCGCTTCATTCGTAAAACAGTATTAACTATACAATATCGTACATGGGTTGGTAACATGGCAGTGCAAACAATACTATTTTAAACAATTTTATACATTTACTGTTTCGCCGTTCAAAATCTGTTATCTCTTCATTTTGTTTTACTAAGTTTGTAATACTTTTTTGTTTTCAGGATTTTTACATTGAATATATTTACTAGGTAATCATTGTGCAAATTACATGCGGAAAATTCGTTTTAACTGTTACAGAGGATAGCGGTGTGTGGGTATTCGAGAATGTGGGAGCGAATTTTGTTCAGAATTTTTATCGGGTTCGCATCTGGCTACATAAAAGTTTTTACAATAGCTAATATATTCAAGTAATCGATATTTCGCGTGTTCGATGTTCTATTCTGGAGAAACTTTATTTTATTGGATTTTGAAAATATTCGTACTTTTTCGGGTATTTTACTTTGCACTATGTAGATAGTTGAAACGCTATTACAATATAGCATTAAGAAATATAAAATAGGTTTACTGGAATTTTAATATTCCATGAAAATATTCATGGTTTTTTTTTTATATATTCTGCTTTTATTATTTTTGGTATCCCGTACGTCCAACGTAGTATTTTTTTACAGGTCCTCCGCCAGATATGTGATTTAACTGAATCACTATAGCAGAAATTTAGCTTCTGTATTTAAAACACTTGTGCAATTCCTTGTAAAAAGAAATGTACAATTTTTACTTCATCTTCAAAATTGGAAATAGATCTCGATTTTTATGAAGTAAATAAGAAAAAAACTAATGGCCATAACGACAATCATTTGACTTTACACACCAATAATAACGTTTGTGCAAAATTTACCGTTGATTATTTTCCTAAAACTTTTAAACACTAATTGTGTATTCCATTATGATTGTTTTTTTATTTGGTATAAACAAAATTTTTGTAATTAATATCTTTTGTTATATTCTAAAATAAAAAGTCCGCTGTGAAGAGGTTTACTAATGCTTTGCATGTTACATTTGATTTTCATTCACAATTGCCGCTATACAGAACAAGATTCTCAAGCAGCCGTATATAAGTACTGTATATATTTATACTTTCGAAATGAACTATCCGTAATCCCAATTTTATATGAGTTTCAAATAACAAAGATTGTGATATTCGCATCACGTGAGAAAAATTCCCCAGAGTGGATGGTGCGAAAAATTACCTTCATAAACGTATAAATTCCTACGCTTGCATTGAATTCAGAGTAGCTTTGATGCAACGGAGGATATAGTTGAGACATAAAATTCATCGTAAAGAAAAAAGCGTATTAAAATATCTCGTTCCCTATATTGAAAATTTGTCGATATGAAATCTTCAGAAAGCTTTAGAAAAATACAATATACAAGTTCAAGTACAAACTGTTATTAGTTAACTATTTACTGGAAATATCACATCACCGAATGAATGTATATACGCAAAGCACCGCAAAGTTTTCGGTTCTCCACTAAAGCCAACTCAGCTTGAATGTTCAGAGTCCTGTGATTAGGCGTACCCGCAGAACCCTAGAACAAGGTATTAAGAAGTATATCAAGGTCTGGAAAGTTACTTTAGAAAGTTTTATCAGTTGAATGCCTGTATTCATTTAATGTATGTAATTTCAAAAGATATATATATTACATTTTTAACACTGTCGACAATCTAATTTGCATTTTTCTAAGGCGAGGCTTTTGACACGATCAATATAATTTATTTTATGATACTGTAATAGCTGCATGGGATATTATACGTGTCGAATAATTTAATTACTCAAAAGTAAAATATAATTTTATAAATGTTACTATACCATTATACTGTGCGTAATATATTGCTTTCTCTTTTTCTGATGTACTTTGTTCTGCATTGGTTGACTGGCATATGTCTAGAAAACACGATCTGTTCGTATACAACATTTTTCCCCAAAATTTGCCATCACAAAAGGAACAGAAAACAGTTATTCGTTTATCGCGCTGAGAATTGACCATTTGCAGTTCTATATCCAATTCTACTGGACACATCCTTCGCTGTATTCACTATTCCATCGACTTTATTTTAACTTCAAAATTTGCTACTGATCTTTTATTTTCTCCTGAATGCTCCTTTGTACCCATACTTACAATTAGTACTATTGTACCATAAGATAAAACTGAGTAACTAAAGGTAGAAAAATTCACGAAATTATTTTCACTCCCCTGACAAAACATTAAAAACGAAAATTCCATCTGCAAAGTTTTAATAAATCCCACTGCCGCGGAAATGCTGCAACTGCAATTTATTGCAACCCTTAAGCAACAATACATATCCATACGTTTGTAGCTCAGGAATAAATGTGTATTAAAGTCTATTAGAAAAACAAGTTTGTTATAAAATGCAACACAATTTATCGATACATAAAATTTGCATAGAATGTAAGCAGTTGAATGACCTGCTCGGTCCATCGTACCAACACAGATATTCCGCTTACTATACGTATGTGTAGTTATCGCACGCCATAATTATGACACGACAGTACAGTGTATAATTCCTGCATACTTCTGCGAGTCTCGTTTCTCCTTTTTTCCCCTTATACGCGTAATGGGCTTTACGCTCCTATAATTGCTTCAGCAATACAGAACGAAGGTACCTGTAATCACAATGACGTTGTCGCAAAGGGCCGGTGCCATCAAAGACCCTTTCATTAAGAAACAAGCGAATCTTCTCTCTGACCTGCCGTTTCGCTCTACGCGAGTAAAATTCCGTTGATTCGTCTTTTGCTTTTCTACGAGGAAAGAAATTGAGTAGATTGCACTGACAGTCCACGAGAAACCGGAGATTGCATTGGCAAAAGTTGCTCGTGGATGAAAATGGAAAGGAAGTACGATACGAGGTGCTCGTTATAATTAAAACGAAAATTAAAATGTCTCGCGGAAGAGCGACGAGCTACTGGAAGAGCGGATAATTTTTTGCGGCAATAGTTTGAAGTTGAACGAATTGCAATTTTCTCTGTGAATACTTGCGGAAAATCATTTTTTTTATTTGTCCTAATTTTTTTGTTGCTTTTGCGAGAGTTGTTTGACAGTGGAGCTGCAGTCGATTAATCTGATGCTTCGAAATGTGTGTATGCTCAGAGGAATTATCAAACTGAGTACAAAATTCATTTCATTCGTTGAAAAATTTAAATAGAGTCTTTATTGTAAGTAGCTGAATAAAATGTTATTTCAAAGCTGCAAGATATAAAATGTTGTACTTTATGGATTATTTGTACTTGTGGACTTTCTCAATACTGTATAAAGTTCAGAAGGTTGCAGTCGTTTGTGATCGACGCAGTCTCAATAAGACATCTTTATGCACAATTGTAGAAAAATTAAATATACGAAATTTCTTTACGGTTTAAGTTAACATAATTATTTATTTAAACTGTGTTATTAAAGTGACAAATAAGGCAATACGATTATAAATTTCTTTTTTTTTCTAACTGCTGCCTTTTCAGCTTGCAATATTACAGGACAAGAAAAAAATAATTCTTTTTTACATAAAATTGTAGAAATGATTTGCAGATAAACTGTATTTTTATAATATAATTGTATAGCTTGCTAATAAAAATATCTCCTACGTGAATTTAAAGTCATATTATTTTTTAAATACTTATAGATGTCATCATGTTTTTACGATAATTCATTACATAATTCTTCCGTCATTAACGAGAACATCTTTCGTAACTGTAATTGAATATTGAACATGGAATCTCTTTATTACTTTTGTAACATATAACATTTGGAAACAAGTCACAAACGGCTAACAAAGAATGTGCTACACCTCGGGTCACAAGAATCGTGGTTCAAGCGGTGACGACACAACGTATTTGTACATCTACCTGTACTCATAGAGCGTATACACCTTGTAAACACCTTGTACAACTTGTAAAATATAATTTTAGTTGTAAAATATGTGAAAAAGTAACTTGCTGTCGATAGAAGTGTCTTATAAAAATATTACTTGGAACTTTAAAAGCAATGAATGACTTCACGTAATTGAAAGTAAATGCTTAAATGATTGAAGCTCCTTAAAGATTCAAAGGAGCTTTTAAAGCTTCTTAGCTTTCTTGCAATTTTTCTGTTTTAATTACCTATGCTAAGGAATCTTATTAAAATTCTATTACAAAGGAATTTACTTAAAATAACATTATTTTTATGAGAACGTTAGTTAACGCTTAGAGACGACAACTTTAGCGTATATATATATATATATATATACCATATCATATATATGGTATCATATATCATGTATATATATATATATATATAAGTGATATAGCTATATTTTAATATAGTTACAATAACACAGAACGATAATAACTTAAGAGGCTTCAAATTAAACAACTAACAATAAAACATTTGGGCAAAATGAGCGTGCAGTGTGTTTCGAAAAGAGAAAGACCCTATAAAGATTACAGAGAATATGAATTATTTAATTTTTTATTTAAAAAATATTGTAATATTGTATAAAAAATGCTTGACAAGCTTATTTTAATAACAAGCGCATATACATGGCGTTCCTGAAAGGCAAAAATTCTTTTACCTAATTATAGCCATAAAAATGATTGCTTAAAAGAAACTTCCATATATAACAGTTATTTCGTGTCAGGAGAAAATAATATTTGTTGTTATCCAAAGTTCTTTTTATTTTTCACCAAGTATAATTATAATAGATAAGTATTGCGAGCTTTTAGAAAATTATGTAAACTTATACAAACTATACTTCAAGAAAAAATTTAGTTCGGAAACTTCTCCGTTCTTTTAGAATCTCAGAGGCAACTCCAATGTCTATGGTCATATTTATAATAACTGCATATTATTTCTATACATTAAAAAATCCCTATTGTACATGTAAAATGAAAACCAACACACCATCCCTAATTCACCCGGAAGGCCGGTTCCTCGGAGTACGATGTAAATGTAAACTGTGATTTGTGGGATTATGTGAACAGTAAAGACATTTATTTTTAATATTTTTTTTAAATTCCTTATCTGAAAACTATCTTAACACTTTGAACGCCACCGGTATTTTACTGATTTTATCTTTTCTGCTGAAGTGAAATTTTTTTTAATAAATTTACATCTTTTTAATGCAGAAACTTTAAAGATACAGATAGATATACATATAGTCAACAGACCTTTATCTTGTTAACGTTAATATTTAAATGTGCGGTATATCCGAAAATCCGTTTGAAATGTTGCAATTAAGTAAAGGTTACATGAAATTTCATTCAATTTAATACCGCTGGTCACCGGTAACCCCAATGGCAGTTAACGTGTTAAAATGAAATCATGTAAATAAAGTATCGTATAAATTGGTTGCGAGACAGAATTCGTTGTCATATTATTCGCAAAATTTAATTCAACCGCGCTGTACATCATTAATTAAAACATCCCTCGCAGAACTCAAACATTACGTTTCGTTTCTGTAAGCATTACGTCACAATTTGTCGGACGCAAGAAGCCCCAAGTCTTTCTTAAAGCTCATTGAGGGCGAATGCTTCTCGTGCACGCAACGAGTGACCGTTGCAAACAAGCATCGCGAAAGGGTCGTGTAGATAAAACGAGGGTGGCCCACGTGGACGAAGAGGATTTACCAAGTTCAACTGGTATCCAACGATCCCGATGTTTTCGTCCATAAATGGTAGACTTCTACGGAGAAGTCTGCTTCAGGATACGTGGTCACGTAGTAAAACATTTACGGTTGTATATATGAAAAAGGGAGTTCTGCGCTGAAGTTAAACGAAGTGTTCTAATTTTCCAGAGTGCTCAAACGTAAGTGTTTTCGATGTTTCAGAAACATCGAAGTTGAGTACAGTTGCGGTTACAGTGGTCAAAAGTGAATTTTTCTGCTTTATAAATCGGCGCTCGGTGGTATTCGTAGATGTAAAAGATCATTAACATTTAGGGTACCATGGACACATACAGAGTGCTGCGGAATAACAAAATGAAGAAATAAATTTTTTCATTCAAGTCTTAATTTTTGAAAAAATCGAGTTTGGATTTTCAATTATGAAGATATTATTTAAATAAATAAATTTGTACAAGCCTCAATTTTGAGAGGTATTTTCATTCCTTCATGATAGGCGATGGTTGATAAAATAAATTTACAACAAATATTTTTTCGAGTGCTATATCTTACGTACGGTTCAACAAAATTGACGTCTATTGGTGCGCTATATTGTCTTTTTAGTTGTAAATTCAAAGATTTTATTCTATATTTCGTTCTTATTTTTTTTTTTCATAAGGAACAACCTCGTGCTCGCTTGTAAATATTATTTCCTCGTACCCTCTATATGTGTTAAATAAAATGTACCAGTATATCTTAGGTTATTATGCGCTCATAGAAAATTTTAAACGTAACAGAGACAACTTAATAAGTAATTAACACTAAATAGTAAACGTAAGCACAAAACAAGACCAAATACATAGCAACGTACCACAGAAGTACATAAGACGTAAATTAATACTTAATGCACATAAATTATATATTTTTTAAATACAATGCCATCTTGTTAACATTAAAATTAACAAAGCGGTCAAAATGAACGATTCCCGATTTTTTCTAAAAATTTCCGCAACTTTTAGGGTAACCATACGGTAAACATTCTGTGCCTACTTCATACAACAAAAATTACGTAACTAATCATTTTCTTCGCCGCCTCATTCATCTTTTTCCAAAGTACTTGTTCAAAATACTTAAATTTAATAGATATAAAGCCGATACTATTTAATGGGTGAATTAAATGTCTAATTTTGCAATTCAAATTATTAACCATGTATTGCGACGCTATGTCAATACGGTGCGTTTCTGTGTATTCACCACTCAAAGGGTTAATGAAGGATGATTTATTATATGGAGGAATAATGGCTCGCGTGTATTTGCTGTATTTCTACAATACATCGTGTTAAATTGAATATTTTTTTCAGTATATTTATCTTTGTGTGATGCAAATAAAATAATTTCTGAATACTTACAGTTTTTCGCTTTGTTACTAAAATATAGTTGCATAGAGGTTTATGAAAAATAAATTGTGCAGCCTTTTCAATAAAGGTTATGTCTCTGGCATTTAATCATTATGTGATCTACAGAGACTTTGTAGCCCTGACTGTTATATAAATTATATTTATCGCGAGCAATTTTAAAAAAATTAATAGAGGTGGACTGGTGTTTGTTGCAGTAGGTTTAACTTTTTATAAGAAATTCTGATAAATCCTCAGTATCTTTATTAAGTAAAGAGAAGATACTATATGTTCATTTATGAATATGCGTTCTGTCTCAACCTGTGAAATTATTTAAAATAACAAAGCGTTGTACTTTCAACTTTATAGGACTAATCGAAACGGACTGTCACAATTTTACATTTGGCAACGGTTTTTATTATGTTGTGCGAAGTCGAAATAAAGTGTAAGTTTGACTTTATGTATGTCCGAGGGCGATAAATCTGGTCAAAAACGTTTATGGACTCTTGGCGACCACTCAGGTGGGAAAATGGTTAAAGTGCTCGGTCATTAAAGAATTAGGTAAGCTTCCAACTAAATGCATCGTTTGTGTTAATCCTACGTGCTCTGTCGGCACATAGTACCCCAATGAAGATTTTTTTTTTATAAAATTCATCTTATGCTATAGAAT
This sequence comes from Cerceris rybyensis, assembly GCA_910591515.1. NCBI lineage: Eukaryota > Metazoa > Arthropoda > Insecta > Hymenoptera > Crabronidae > Cerceris > Cerceris rybyensis. The sequence goes on from OU342790.1 coordinate 25,108,782, forward strand.
CACTAATCTTAAGTTAGGTAATTGCCATGCAGACTAGAATAAATATTGAAGACATAAAGACTAATTTTAAGTACAAGAGTCTAAAATATCGGTAAGGCTTATACTTGATTAGATATAATCTAACATCAGAATAATGTGCTCTCTATTGACTGAACTGGCAGTTAACGAGTCAAAAATATATTTTACATAAAAATATAATCTTTGCTAACGCAGTTTATTTGGCAACAGGTGCAATCTCAACCTTTCACGATTATTATTTAACAACGTCTGAGCATACTTTCGATCAGCCTTTCAACGTATGATGCAAGAAAAAAGAACATATTTTTTTAATACGAGGACCCACGACTTTCAATTTTGGAATAAGCTTTTTTCGAGAATTGTACTTTATAAGAGACCAAACATTGGAAAAAAAACTTTCGAAATCCAATTATCCAAAGGAGCATTAAACACCCAATGAGTCTATGTTCGGAAACATTTTAACGTTCAGAATTTGAGGATCTAACGCGTCTTTGCGGATGACATAAATGGCCAAAAAATCATCAAAGTATACTAAATGGTTCTCCTACCATCAATTAGGAATGTTGGTTTGATGGGACTAGAGAACAGTAGACGCTTCAAGAGGATGATATTTCGACACATCGGAACCCCTTTACAGGGTCTGGAATATTGGAAACGTTATCAATAAGTTGGATTGGCGATCTCAATTCCTAGATATCAACCTAATAGAAAATGCTTGGTTCCTTATGAAGTACAATCTCCGAGAAAAGAGTATGTGAAGATTGAAAGCCTTAGTCAGTCATATTCAAGAGAAACGCATTGTCAAATAATAATCGCAAATGACAGGAAATGGACGCATTACTATATAATTCTAAGTGCGTTCCAGCGATTTACCCAGAATTTCATACAAAAATAAGATATATCGTGTCCACGCTTTTGTGATAGAAATTTTATATAAAACACATTTGCATATATAAAAAACAATCGTATATAAAGATTAAAATGTATACAGCAAGAGAAGCAGCAATACTTATCTCAATTCAAATGGTCTTTTAAATGATTCCCAACGAAAAACATACAGCATATCACACTAAATAAATGAAGAGGAATAAATAATATAAAATTTCATATATCTCCAATTTAACACGAAACACAGCTATTTACGTGAGGTAAAGCTGGAAGATGAAGTGTGCATAATCCAAACACAGAGAAACCCTAGGTTGCACGTACATAATAAGTATACCGGCGTAAATTTCGAGGTGCACACTCGTGGAAAAGAGAACGTAGACGTGTGTATACATCATATGTACACTAGGCAAAACATACTGTTGGACCACCTGCTTCCACGGGCAGGCATCGTTTCAGGAGACCTCGCTTCTCTATTATGTATAATAGGGATACTTCAGCTCTTCCTTTAGACGTTGTTTGCCGTCTACCTGTCTACCCTTCCACCCTGCGGAGTGCTACCGTTTATGTCGACCTTTGCTGCACTTTCGTATACCAGAATAACATGTACGTTTGTCTGTTATGTGAATATCGTGTAAATATTGCCGATTAACGATATCATTTGCCACGGTTTGGTATTAATTTATTGGAAAGAACTTTGTAAGTGGTACTGTTGCTAAAATTTTAGGTTTTAAATTTGTCGGATGATTATCTGCATATATGAGGTGATACTAAAATAATAGAAGTTTTAGAAACATCTCTTTTTTTTATAATTGAAAAAATTGTATTGTTATTTTGCGAGTAACGTTGGTCTGAGATTTTTAAATGAGGTACAACCATTTTGCGGCTAACTTGGAAGTTATTGTACCACGAGGGATAGTCTAGGGTGGTGCTGGGCAAATTTTGTATGAGCGGGCCAGAAAAAAGAAACAAAATGTTGGGGGTAATATAATTTATTAAATATTTTAATTTTTGTGGGAAATTTTGCACGTAGAAGAGAAAATTTAAATGTTTTTTTTTAACGCTAAAATTAAATACTTCTATACTGTTACATCAAAATCTGCGGCGAGCCGCGAAGACAGAGATTTTCAGTATTTTAAACAAATAACATTTCTTCGAGTTTATATTGAGTTTTATAATCAATTTTATTTGCCCTCCAAAATTTTTTCTTTTTTTTTCTAACTCGCTCTTGAAATAATTTGGTCATCACTGGTTTAGGAGTTGTACTATCGTGGATTTTCTTATTACATTTGAGTAATTATATTTATGTAGTACCTATCTACACCTCAGGATTTTTACCTAATACTATGGGGTCCCGATAAAACAACTGTAGCAGTTTCAGCTAAAAACATGTAAAATACGAAGTAATTATTCCATTCATCCGGGTACACACACATTTCTTTACAATGCGTATACAAGTAATTTTCCTTCTCTATTTCAACGTTACGGTGCATAAACTGAAATACTGTCACTGTCAATAAAATGTTACTGTAATTCAATACCAGAGTAATCATCAGTAACTGTCAATGTTACAATCAGCATGTTAATAAGACACTCCAAAAATCGATAACGTTCTTTCATTATCAAAAGAATATTTACGCAGTGAAGTTTAAATTTACAGTCCTACATCATACTAAACTCAACAACAATTTCTAAGATAACAACAAAACATCTCTACTTATCGTTAGTCCCACCTTGTTTCCTAACTTTTACACAGTTTTTAGATTCATGGTTTCGTTTTAAAGCTTACTACTTAATGCTACTTTTCCGTTTAAGAAACTTTCCAATAGATCGGAAGGAATGTATCTAGTCTCAGTAATAACACTGATATTAACCTGTTAACCGGGGAATTAATTTTTGTTCAACTTGTTTCAAATTGGAATATTTTTTTTACAGTGAGAAGTAATATCATTACATCTAAAGTACTACGTCAGGATTAAACGGATACGAACGACATAAAATGTAATGCGTTCAACATATTACGTTTAAAAATTTTAAGGAAGAAAAAATCGACAAGCTTACTGGAGTTTTCTTTCAGATATGACGGAATTATACGTCACGCCCGGTTAACAGGTTAAGAAATTACCGCATCAGCAATGAGAGTTTCCTTCGCAGCATCGAAATTGATGATCTAGTATTCAATTATTTGATAGATCGGCTTGAATGCACCCAGAAAAGCGTAGCGTGAAACAGTCGCCCTGAGTGTAGAGAAAAATCCGAAACTCGATCTATGTAGGTGATTTAGATCGAAAGGCATTTCACGCCGGATTACCTTTACTCGCAATCCGATACGGAACCATGAGAGTCGTAAAAGATGCATCGCCACCTTTTCGCGAGTAGCGCCTTCATTGCGTTACGGTTATCAAGTCGATTAGAGCTTGGCATTCGGCAGTTCTTTGTCCGAAACAGCTGATTTGCCGGAGTCGATTTTACCCTCGAATTCCATTCGTACAGCCACGATTCACGAGCGATTCTCTCTCCGGTCTCGCTTGCCAAGTTGGTGGTAGTTTCTTTCTACCCTCTGACAATTCTGCCTCATCCCTCGAAATAGAATGATTCGCACCAGCAGAGGAACCCCGAGCAACCTTCCGGAAATCAATAGTTACGCAAAGGACGAGCAGTGGAGGGTTCGTGGCCCTTTTCCCTTCGCATCGTCGAATTCTGTGAAGAGATGAAACCGGAACAATTGTCAGGCGCGAAAGAACGAAAAGTGCAAGTGACTTTCCGCACCTTCTCTTCGAGACGCTAGCAAAAGATTTGCAATTCGCACGTAGCACCGTTGAAAAGTTTCTGAGAAAGGATAATGCTTTCGAGACTACTTCGTTCAGGAGTATTTTTCCTCTCGATTTTCACAACGTTTCGTATGTACCGGCTGTTTTCGAGCAGTCGTAGAAATAAAATGCGCAGAATGACACGTTGATAGAGCTGTGGATATTTTAAAACGATGTAACTTGTTTATTTCATATACAGGGTGCTCCAGAGTTAAGAAATAAAATTGTCGTATTGTTCAATGAGTACAGAAAACATTGAAAATGGCATTTCAATTTTAGTACAGAAATTAAGGGATAGTTTATACTTGAAGAAGCCATGGCGAAAGTATTGAGTGATATGACAATTGTTGAAAGTGCGAGTTTGAGACAATTAATACATTGTTGACCGACAATTTCACGCAGAAGTTAATTCATGTCATCGGCTATTCTTTCCGTAAGTGAGTATGAAGTTGAAGGATTCTAAATAAACTTCAGTGTGCATTATTTATACATAATGAATCTAAATAAAATGTTGCACATATCTGCTATATATAATATATTTTGGTATTTTTTTTTTGGTATGATAAAATTGAAATATCTAATGCACGTGCAAACACGAGTTATCTCCTGTTCGATCAACAACGTTTCAGCATGAAAACACAAGATAACTCGTGAGCGGTCAACAATACGTTACGTGGTTGAACGAGTCCTCAGCCGGCTGCTGTTGCTAATGTTAATGAAATTTATTACAATATTTAAACGACAATAGTAGCAGATTTTTCAAATTTACTCCACTTATTATAACATTTGTGAAATGGTTCTGAATATGTAATGAGATTCAAATATCTTAATTTTACATTCATGTTTTTTCCGCAGTAAAAGCTTCATTTCACAGTAAGTACCGGAACGTGTAAAATCTGTCCAGCTTTCGTCGCGGTAAAATGATACGAAATTCATTTGGAATTTTCAACCATTTAGAACGATTTTTACACACCGAAAGCGAATTAATTAAACATCGCCAATGTTGTGACCCCGGAGAATTAACTAGACGAATTTTACTTAATATTATGTTTATTTAAGTGAAGAAAGGTGTTTATCGGTTCGAAGTTAGAATAGAAGTATCATAGATTTTTGGAAAAGCGTTGGTAATGAACGAAAAATGAGTCGAAGAGTTGGGAGTACGTGGTGGAGGGTATGTAAAAGTTTTAAGAAAAGTGGAAAGGAGGAAAAAAGACAGAGAAGTTCAATAATTTATGGTGATATTTCGGTAGGGCCCAACTGCGAATCTCTGGTTTTACTCTGACATGAGTTCGATAGTCTTAGGGAGAGAGTGGAAATCGTATATGGAGTGGTCCTACACATTAACAGAATAGCAAAAATACAGAGATATCCAACCCCAACTTAGTTTTTCGTTTGGTCAAAGCTGATTTCACTTAATATCTATAAATGATTGTAGTTTTCCTGTTAAAAGAACTGAGAATATTCGATCGTAAATTTCAAGATACCAAATGTAGAAAAATTGACGTAATATGTTAGTTATTGTTCACTTTGTGTGCACATTATTCGGTAAAGTTGTAATTCTACATCCAACATTGGTGCACTTTAACATTCTAACAGTGTTTCATAGGAACACGACAATGTGATATAACGACGTTGGAACTTTTTACAATTTTTACTGTATTTTTTCAAAATTATTTTTTCTTTAGCCTGTTAGGTTACAATTTTTCAACAAATAGACACATCAGCCAATTTTTATTTTAAAATGCCGTCGCGAATAAAGAGAAAATAAAATTTGTGTATAGAAAAAATAATGGAGCACCATATTCTGCAATAGCCTCGAAAAGTTGATATTTGTAAAGTACTGAAATGTATTACTACAGCTGAATTTATTGATTCTTGCCCATGTATTTTCGTGTGTCAGTTGAAATATTAATCCTTTCGCAATAAATATCATTCCTTGAATATTATTTGCATGCAAGTAAAGATCTAGTCCATTGAAAGTAATCTGTCATGTCTAAAATTATTAATATTTTTGATATTCATTATGTCCATAAAATTGAAATAAATAGGTATCGTCACATGTCTGATAAGAGGAATGTGTCTAACAAATTTATCCTAACAACCAAAACCTAACCATAACGGACTTTTAATTTTCTCGGTTCTCTACAGGATTTCATACCTCTACAATAAATATAACCATATTCAGTACATGTTTTAGTTGAAGAAATTACCGTTTTTGAGATATTACAAGGTAATATGAGATAATATACCTACTGAATATGTTCTTGAAGTGATGTGACACAAATAAAAACATACGAGACATTCGTTTAATGTGTGTCTGATATGGTATTTTTAACCAAATGTCTCTTTCCTATATTTGTATTAACGTGCTCTCCACATCGTACTGTAACTCACGGGGGAACGTCCATTTGTTATGTCTTGTATCGGTCATTTATAATATGGAATCTCGGTCCTAAAGCATAATTAAAAATACTAAATTTTTTATTCTGATCATCCTTTTGATTTACATCAATGTCGATGCCTAATGATAAATTATGCTTACATCTTACAAGTAAAGGGTGTCGGCCTTTTTTATCTGTCTTCATACGTTGTATACTTGTATGAATAATTGAAATTATAATCCAGCATATATTTATTTGATATTTAAAAAACTTTATTAGACTCTTCCCATCGTAAATAAAAACGACGTGTACATAGGATTAAATTAACATCCCTTCTGTAGCAATAAAACAGTTGTTTTATGTAGATCTAAATTAACCTTATAAATGCGTGTCACTGAGTACTAAATTCTGCGGTGTTTAATTAAAAAATAGACCCTGGAATAAATGCTTGTGATAAATTGTTTCCATATGGCATGGGTAGAACGTATAAAAATTCGGTGAGCTTGTGTTATTGAAGCAGTTTAACAAAGTCATACTTGAATTATTGTAGCAAAGAGCTGTCTATCGTTTTCAACGTTTGGAGAGATTTACTTCGTTAAGAGATTAGTGTAGTCCCTCGACCCCTCTTCGATTTCCACCCGCTATGTTAGAGGTTCATGATGTTTAAACTTTTCTAACTGCCGTCGAAACTTTATGTTAGAAAAAAAGTTTAATTAAAGTATGTCAAAAGATGAAATATCTTGAATTAAAATGTGAAAGCGCATAAAAACTCCGTTAGGTAATTAAACATCCGGACAAATTGTAAGAAAGTATCATAAGCGTTGCTTTTTAATGAAACACATAACGTCACCTCTCGCTGTATTGTTTAACATAAGTACTACAAATTTTGCTTTGTCGAATTAACAAAGAAAGCTGATTTGCAGAATATACTTCATTTGAAGTGAACAATTACTCTTTCGTGAGAACGTTGAAAATTCACACTTCATCACTATTAGAATTATCGAGGAAGTCAAAATTACTAATGCCTTATTTTTTTTATAAAAATTCTATAAATTTATAGACGGTCATAGAATAAGTATTCGATGTCCAACTCATAAAACATTAGTTATTAAATTAATCATTTTTCTCATCATTTTACTATACCTATTTAATATATTTAAATGTAATAAATTTAACGACAATAATTAGAGTTAAATCGAATACATTTTTAATACAGCAGGTAAGCGATACAGAACGCAAACGTACGTCAAAAAAGAAAACCACACTTTTTCATGTAGGGTTTCGGCAGGGAGGAAAATGATTTTCAGTTTTCTTATTTGTCTAATTATAGAATCATCGTACAACTTTCTCATGAGCGCGTGAACTGAAACGTGTATCTGAAATTTGGCTACCAATTTCTGAAACACTTTCTTTAATCACCACCAATGGGGTCTCAAAATTTTCTTCGATAATATTTGCTTGTGAATTCTCGTTGTTGATTATTTTAGTCCGGAATATTTAATAATCACTAGGTCGAAGTCCAGAATTCTTGTCGGATGATATTCAAGGGCAATAGCTGGCAACAGACGCTCGCACAAAACGACGTTCCAACGGCAGGAGTCACAAGGCACCGAGACATATCCATGAAACGTAACTGCCGAGACCACACTGCCTGAATTTTCTCTCTCTTTTTTCCTTACCACACACCAGAGTTGTACATTGCTGAACATGTGTATCTCTCGGGCACTTAGACATCTGAATACAATGTCGGCGGCCTATAAATTTTTCACCATAAATTAAAAGGCAGGTAGGCTGAGCGCCCACCTCTCATGGCTCCTCTTCTCTGTTGCCGTGGTTGTTGTTCTCTAGTGCATACTCAGGAAATAATTGTCATCCGAGAAGATCCCTCTGCTCACTTTCCTCTCTTTCTCCCTCTTTCTTTTCCTCACGTGTCATTTCATCGTTCTATACTTTTTTCTCATTTATGTCTCTTTCACTGTCCTCTCTAGAAGGGACACACTATACGTACAGAAGATTATGCCCTTTTTCACCCACTATCCGTGCCCTTTATCGTCGGATTTACGACGCTCCGAACATGTTGGTTATTCTTATCGTTACTGTATCTCAACGGTTTTTGATCGATTAGACTTTAATACTTGCCCTCCCATCTCAGTAGTAATCAGTGTATGTCAAGTACTAGCAGTGCTGTTTTTATCGTTTTGCTGGCAGCTTGTGTATTTTTAAGTCTGAAGGTTGCATTCCAGGGTAATCTCTTTTAATTAGACCAAGCTTTAACATCGTCTTTTACGTCGCATTCATTTGTATCGTGAAATCGTGCAGTGGAAACGCTACCCTCTGAGTTTCATTTTTGAAATTCAACTTTAATTCCCTTCGTTATTAAGCCTTCGTTGAGCCCATAGTTTACGGTTATAGTCAATCCGTTTTTATTGCCAGCTGTAACCTTTAGACATATATGCATGTGTATGTACCGGGTGTTTCGAAAGTAGTTGTGATGGCTTTCAAGGGTTGTTCTACACCTTTGGATCGATGAAAATTTGCGTAAAAAATTCGCTGCGAAATTCCGCGAAAGGATGGCAAATTTTTTTTATTGCTTCATGGCATTTGTCTTGTTACGTACGTAAACTATCCGAGAAAAACCGGGGGTTTGAAACGAACGTTCTCACGGAAATTAACTCTTTAACACTAGAACGACCGACGTTAAATTTATTACATTTAAATATATTAAATAAGAATTTTGGAAGAAGAGTAATCAAGGGGTGGAAAATATGTTCGGTTTAATGATCTGTGTTTTATAAGATCAACTTAGAATTTCTAGTCTAGGACTCTCTTGTAAACTTAGGGAATTTTCGGGAAAAAATGTGGACAAGTCATTTTGACTTGCTTGATCGTTCTAGTGTTAATTGTGTCTCCGCGATTATGTTTTAGCTGAATAAGTCAGACTTTCGGATCTCAAAAGTAATTCCTCTTCGAAAGCCAAGCAAATCTTCTAATAAGACCAATAGCTGTCGACCTATAAATCTTTAAAATATACTTGGCAAAGTAGTTAAAAATCTTCCATTATCAGGAACCAGGCCGTTCCTGCATAGCAGTAATATGCCACATTAATAGAGCAACAGTTTAGCTTTATATGTCAAAGATCAACCTCCCAGAAATTAGTCAAAGCACTAGATGACGTAATGTATAATTTTAATTGAATCCATCATGAGAGTCTGCTTCTCATGAATATCGGGAAAGAATTTGATTCTATACAGGGTGGTCCACGTAACTTGCGCACCTCGAATAACTTTTAAAGTATGCGTTGTACAAAAGAATGTTATATACAAAAGTTACACGGTTTCAAAGGGTACACTATGTAGAGTGTTAATTTTTTTTATAGGTGGAGGCGTTTCGGAGATTTGAAGGTCAACTTTGTTTTTTTAAACGGAATACTATATTTTTTATTCCAAAATATGGTAGAGTATCGAATTGTAAGCAAAAAAGTATTGACCATTATTAGCCTTAAAACTAAAAGATTACGAGTAATTTCACTTTATTACTTGACAATTTTCTTCGCGTACTATCAAGTTGGAGATTCAACCTTATCACAGATTTCCGCAGGACAGCGAAGGGACATCACCAGACCTTACTCCTTTAGACTATTTTCTGTGGGGCGTATTAAAAGACACAGTGTATCGTGAACCACCAACAACACCTGAGAATATGAAACATCGTATTCGTGAAATATGCATTACACTCAGTGCGGATATGATTCAGAATGCGGTTTCTTCATTAGTTAATTGATTGCATCAATGTATTAACGCCAATGGATATCACATTGAACACTTACGTTAGTTGCGTTAAGCCACTAGGTCACTCAATTAGTAAACACTGCCACGTAAACATCGCTGTCCTGCGGAAATCTGTGATAAGGTTGAATTTTCAACTTGATATTACGCGAAGAAAATTGTCAAGTAATAAAGTGAAATTACTCGTAACCTATTAGGTTTAAGGCTAATAATGGTCAATACTTTTTTCCTTGCAATTCGATGCTCTACCATATTTTGGAATAAAAAATATAGTATTGCGTTTAAAAAAACAAAGTTGTCCTTCAAATCTCCGAAACGCCTCCACCTATAAAAAAAATTAACACACTACATAGTGTACCCTTTGAAACCATGTAACTTTTGTATATAACATTCTTTCGTGCAACGCATACTTTAAAAGTTATTCGAGGTGCGCAAGTTACGTGGACCACCCTGTATATCTGCAGTTAATGTGTGTACGAAACGTCAAACGTATTGAGAAGAAACAGAATCAATGTCAGAAATATCAGCATGATTTCGTTAGAAAATAAGCGAAAAGAAATGAATGTGAATAATCTAAACCAAAGAAAATCTATGGAAAAACATACTATGTAGATAGTACACAATAAAACTTAACGTTTAGGTATAAACACAGTATTTGAATACTGTCAACGACAGCGATCGTATCGAAACGGTTAACAAGAATTCCAACTCCGCGAGTTTACACGTAGCACACGGAAAAATTCTTTCGAAACACATTCTTGCATAATTCGTATGCAAAGATCTTGACGTGCAATATAGTCACAGCTCTTTTCCATATCGGATAAAATTCTTTATTCATTCACTTAGTCCACTCGAAAATTCCTCTTTTCATAGGAACAACGAACGAAGCAGTATACCACGTGTGTTCTCTGTTTTCGGAAATCCTTGAAATTCTCACGGAATGCACGCGAGCCCCACCGTTTTTCTTTCTCCCCTCTGCGACCCCTTTTCATTTTACCAACTAACTTGTGCCCTGTGATTCCACGAGGAAACGAAATCTTACTTGTATTTTATTGCGATAACTTTTCTTGAAAATATGAATCTATGCGTGCTAGCGTGCGAATACGAGAGTAAATCCTCGTGGCGGAATTCCTCGTAATGTACGTTTCTCCTTCTTGGGAAACGTATACGCGCCCACGTATTGTGCGAACCGAGACGGCGAAGGAGGATTTTTCTCTTTACCCTGACAGACGGTTCATGATCCGAGATAGGGCGGTATAATGTGACGTTCTTGGATAGGGACAACGAGGGGGACGATGAGACTTATGCCCAAGAGCATTGTCACGTTCTGACATTTACAAACATTACATTCTCATTTGAACTTGGTGTTTAAGGCATTGCGATTTGCATTGCAATATTTCTTTGATTCTTGCCACATCTTAAAGGCGATTTGAAGTGAAATTAATGACGACGATGTAGGATGATTTTAGCTGGAACCTGTTGATAGGAAGTGTATGGTGAATCAATGTCATGTGATACGGGCACTGATCGTAAACATGCATATTCATCCTGCAATCTTTGTTTTTTTATATTGAGATATACTCAACGTAGCCTTCCTTTGTCGATAATCATCTGCCAGCTTAATTTCGATCTTGGAATTTGAAAATTTATTTTGAATCTTTTGGAAACATGACATAGTATCTGTAGCTATTGCTATTAGCGGATGAAAATGAATGAGGAATTGTGGAGAATTTCACGAGGTGAATGTCATTTAGTTGACGGAAAATTTAATAATTGTTAACGTACTAAATCACTGGGTAACACTTCGTTCTGAGTCATACGGAACTATTACTTTTGGCGTTAGTTGCGAATATATAATTTTCTATAACCGTGTGCACTTATCACCTTATAAGGACGAATTTAAACAAATGTTGTACTTTTCATAGTACGGTACCCTACAGTAACAATTAATTATTTAATTGTAAGCTCTTCCATATTTAAGTATGTCATCTGTATTAAGACTAATTACCTTATTATAAAATATGTAATTAAAGCAGTGTTTCCTACTTTTCATAACTATCATATAAGAGCCATCGAAAATTTGTTCAATTTCTTATCTTTAAGATTTCTTTCTTTCAATCAAATTGTATTGTGACAATATTATATTTTCAATGTATTTATAATTTACCAAGAATTCCATAATTTATCAAGAAAATCATTTATCCCTGTTGCGAACGGAACTCATCACAGCAAAACCTCTATTCAAACTCATTACCTTCGTATAAATTTATTCAACACTCCCCTCCGTATGAATTTCATAATACCAATATCCATCGAGTAGTCGAAACATAAATATCTTCATTCCTCCGGAGTACCACTTTATTCTCCGTAAAATAACGTCGGACATCGCAGAGGTTGATCGAAGGGCGGTGTGGTTTCTACACGGGGGTAGTCGTGTGTAAAAATGCGTTTCGCGAATGTGGCCCGGTTCCGTAGGATTTCAATAACCATTCCATAAATAGCTCGCGGGATTTCGAGGTCTTCCCTGAAAACTCTCCCTTTCTCTTGATCCCTCCCCATCCTCCGCCTTGCATTTCTCCTACCTCACGTACCCTACGTGTCCTCCTCCCGCTCTTTCCATTTTGGCAGTGAGCCCATGTAAATGAAAACAAATACTTCCTCCGTGTGTACCGCTTTTATTGCCTCCTTGATGCATGCCTTTATAAGCGGAACGAATGGTTATTACTTGGCCAACTAGGTCTATACGTACCAAATACACTACGTATTTATAAAACCTACATTCCCATGGCATGGACACGCGGCCAATGACAACTTTATCCCTGTGTATTTGTGATTTTGTGACCCGCTCGCAGTTAAAGCGGATGTATACGCGAATTTTCAACGGGCCGTAGTGATCATCTTCCTTCGAAGGGTGAAAGAACGGGAGAATCTCATCCATGGGGGTTGGTTCGGGGTAAAGTTTATTGGGACGGCTCGTTTGAATCGTTGGAAAATATGAAGATGCTATGGATGCGCTTAATTTTTCCATTTTTACGTACTTTTCGGTACATTTCACTCGATGCGTTTTACCGACCGTAGAATTCTGGGGATGAAATTGGATTGAACCATGTTTACAAATAAGGGGAGGTTCACCGTGACTGGGATTTGTGAAGGTCCAGGGGGATTTGTAGTTTTACTGACAATTTACAAGTTTTATTTTGTTCTTCCCTGTGGAACTGTCTTTTGATCCGGTGGTTGTCGGAATTTATTGTCTGTGACATTTACAAAACTGTTAAATGTTGTACTGTTTTTTGGGAAATTGTGCGTGCATATAATGCTGAAAGTTTAAATCGGCGAAGGTTTGTTTTAATGTAGTGAAAAAAGTATTAAAATTTAATTTATTTTTGATTGAATACGATTTTCTTATGCATTCGTCAAAGCTCTTTTAGCATAGCTTTCCGAAAGACAGACATCTAAGTCTATATTTCTAATTTAAACTCTTCTTTTATGTAATGTATCATAATTATATAATACATTTAAAAACAGGTTGAAACACTTAAATTGTTTTTTTACTAAAATTTTAATCTTTCGAAAAATAGTTTTAGACAAGCTTACTTTTGTCAAGGGAATTTACGTACAAGAAAAATATTCTTTATAACACAAGTTACATTGTCATTCTCCTTCTTTCCTAAATAACATAAGATGCATTTTTAAAATATACGATAATATCATATTAACCACAAAGAGTAACATAAGTCGTCTTAGCTCATCCAATTATAAAGATTAACAAAATTAGGTTTTCAGCATTGTTCTTATCGTGTCTCCGGAACATTTTTGTGACAATAACTTTAAAATCAGGCTTTACAAAATCCCACTCTGTTGTATTGCACAACACATTTCTTTACATATAATTTTCTCAGGAGTATATATTAAAGTTTTACTGAACATTTCAATTAAACAATCATGCTATCTGTCCTCAACAAATTCCAAGTGAAAATGTTACTGACATATTTAACATTTAAATAAGACTTTCGTAAAGTTTTCCTTCAATTCTGAAATCTCTGAGTGGTATTATCACATCGATGACTCCACTATATTCATGGTCTGGCTTATTAGTTGCATTAGGTTAACACCACCTTGGACTTTAAAGCCTCTAAACCGGAGCAGTTCTCTCAGTTTCCGTACTGTTTGATCCTCTGTAGTTGGGTACTTCAATCTGTGCTAGGAACACTGGCATTCCGAAATTCAGTTAAACGGTCCAACATTGGATCTAGAACGTCGGTCGTTTCTCCCTATATATCTGCCATGAACTGCCGGAACAATCGCTGTGTATATTCATGGTTAAACAGCTTCTATTACTTTGCTAATAGTAACGCAAATACGTTTACAGTTTCGAATTCGTTAGCTTCGCCGATCCTTGTCAAGACAATGTGATATGAGATGAATCTATGCGCAAAACAAATTGCAGTGAACAATTTGTTGAATGAGAATATCATTGATGGGCGCATTCAGAACTTCTTTGCAATTTCCACGCTCTTACACTTTCCTTCTCTTACCTTTACTGTCTTACTTTTCCCTCTATAATTGTAGAACATTGTTTTCGCAAGAACACATGTGACATATTGCTGATGAATATATGTGTATTCATTTTGTAAATGAATATTACGTGTATATCGTTTTTTAACTTTCTTTCTATCCTCACATTATTATTTGATAGTAACGTAATATAGTACCTTGAAGCGATAATTATGTTTATAATTCACGGTGTTATTTTGGAAAATTTGTTAAATAAGTAAACTGGTAGAACAAATGTATGCAATGTTATTTTCAGTCCTTAATTAACACACGTTTCTGTTATGTAAAATTACCTATTAACCCGCATACGCTGCTCCGGTGAAATTTCGGCCAATCACCGATTTCAAATCCTACAATCCCTAATATTTAATTTCTCTTTTTAAATATGCTGTACATTCATTTAGTTTCAGTGAAATATAGTATGATAGGTGACAAATAACATTCATTAAATTGTAAAGTGAAAGTTCGTGAAATACCATCCGAAGTTGTTTTATGTAACTATTACATTTTTGAGCAGCGTATGAGGGTTCAATTGTTTCTACCTTTCTCTCTTGAAAGGATGAGCTGTGCTCGATAATGCGAAAGTAAATGTAACAAATTTGATTTTACAATAGAATAGTTAAATAACATTAACAAAATGTAAAAAAATCATCTATCAAACTGAAAATATCAGAGAGACGCGACACGATAAAATTAGTTTTACAATATTAATATTACGTAAAATTACACGATATATCAAGAATCAGTGACCGAATTTTATTTTAGCAATTTAATTCTTATTACCTTCGAAGGCAGTCACAAAAGAAGTTCTAAGCAAGAGATTAATTAGCGCACTCGTTGTTTGAGTAGGTTGCTTTAGGGAGTACCGTAAGTTACTTTATTTTCAAATCGAAATACTTAAAATATGTATTTTTCCGTGATTAAAAATATTGATGCCAATTTTCGAGAAGATCTACTTTGACTTATTATCTTAGCTACTTACACTTTTATTAGAATAAATAATATCATATAGTTATCAAAAAAATCACTTTCAAAATAAACGGCTCCTATTGTGTTTGCGATCATTTTACAAACTTACGTTTATATAATTTTTGCACTGCTTCACCATAGAGCAAATAAAACAACGTATCTGCCCATCATTCCGCAAATAATAATACCTTCTTTGGGTTCAAACAAAGGATATGACTTTTAATGCATCAATTCATTTTACCAAACAGAAACCAGTAAACGCTCGCAAGTAAAAACGAAACTGACCAGATAGCAATTTGAAATGTAAATCAAGCTAACAAGAAAATAAACAAATTACTAATTCTCCACTTAAAGCGGTTCCATTCGCATCTTCCGCGCTTCAGGAGAGGGTATCCGTAAGACGTTATTATTTTTCTCTAAAATCCTGGGAAGAGAGGAGAGCTAGTGCACGCTGTTAGAACCGGTCGAGCGTAGCTAGCCATAAATACGAGGATGGTGGAAGGACAAAAACGCGGAAGAAACATGACTCGGCCTACATTTGTACCTTGTAAAGTGCGCCACGAAGAGCGAGCATATTTAGTGCATTGTCCCATTTCGCAAAGCTCCCCTTGTCGTAATACAATGTTATACGAACGGTTGCCGCGAGGTGAGGTTACGTAGGGCGAGACGAAATAGAAGGAGGGTAAAGGGCGAGGAGTAAGTTACGGCCGTGTATATTATATCTCCGGTGGTTTCGAGCGACGAAGAGGCTGCCGGGGGCACTAGACTTAGAGTAGAGTCATTGCACTGTTGCTGCTGATGCTGGTGCTGGTGCTACATGCCGGGTGACTACTGTCGCTATAGGCATTCGAGGTTTAAAAATTGCGCGATAGCAGTTTCTTGTGTTGCACGAGGCATGAGATCTCTATGGATTGTCCTTGTCAATTACCGTGCTAGTGGGTATTGAAGCGAAGTGTGACGAGATACATACAATAAAGAAGGACCGAGTTCAGGGTTGGGGGATTAAAAAATATTACCGTTTACATCTATCGGCGTGTAATGTACCGACCTTCCGATCAATTAGTACATAAGATAACTTTAAGGAATATTTTATAAGTACAGATATTTTGTCCGCGGCTCACTCAACAACCGTCATTCCATAATCAGCACTGACTCACCACCTCAAGTCCAGATCTCCTATTTTTTCCATCTCGACCTTTCAATTTCCTAACATAGTCACCATTCCTTACTCCTCCCCGAGTCATCGTCCAAGTCCGAAATCCTACTTCCTACTTTGACCTTCGGCTTGCATCCACCATTATCACCACTTCCACTCCACCTCCAAAAAACCTTTAAAAACCCTACAACTCTTTTCATCATTAGCTCAGTGTCTAAGCTCGTGCTTGGAGTGCAGTGTTCATAAGAACTTCTACTATTGCAATAATGTATAAACATTATCATTACTTAGTTCATTTCCAAGTTCAACTAATTGTGAGAGTCATCTTCAAATTCTAAATTGTAATTCTAAACTCTCACAAGTCCTCACCATCAAAATCATTCGTTTCCGTTAGAAGTTCTCTTATTCGGGCGGACCTTAAGCGCGAAACACACTATTCGCCGTTGCAGGTGTAACATTCTGGTCTAGTCCATTTTCTGTAAGGGTTGGTCGGGTAGGTAGCCTAAAAATTGGGCTAAATACTGACATGCCTTTAACATCCATAGGGCTGGTGTTTAATTGTTCATTTTGTGTTGTCGTTGTAAAGTTAAAAATGTCGAGATTTGATGTTGCTATCTGAATTTCTGATTTTATGATTATTATTATTATGATTATGAGGATTGTACTGTTTGACAGTGCAAAAATACGTAAGTATATTATATAAACATTTGTCCTCGGAACCATCACTGATGTTATCTGTTAGCAACTTGGCAGCACTTTAGTATCTGCAACTGCTATGCCATTTGAAGAGAAAAATTCAGGTAGATATATGTACATTTCTTAAAATGTTGCGGTGCAATAAATTCCTCTGTAATTACTAATAAATTCGAAGGTCTCCTTAGAGGCGGCAAGCGGGTGATATGGTAGACTTACAATGTCCCCTCAGGTGGGACATTGGAGTGCAAAGGGTTAAGGTAGATTACAGTTTATTAACACTATGACGTCCGCGCATATAATTGAGATTCTTTCGTTTGACGCCGGTAGGACAGACTCACATCATTTCATTTGTCGCCGGTTCCGCTTCTTCTGCTTGCGTTTATAAAAACAAAAACTTGTTAATATGTCTTTAACTTATTGTTACTTAACCCTTTTAGTGCCGGGCGAAAAACGAGTGCCTATGCGAAGATAACCGGCCGAATTTGAAAAATATACAAAGATTTGGAAAAACGCTTATAAAAACCAAACTACAAATGATATTTACATGATTAAAAAAGCAACGGATTCAGGACGAAATAGAGAATAAAGGAGTGATACTAATTCTTCAATATCAATTGATAATAATATGAATAATACAATTATAAATTATTATAAAGAATATAAAAATTGAGTTCTCTCTTTCAAATCGTTTTTACACATAGGGAAAGGCATTCTTTCATCATAACTTTATATAAACCACTTAGTACGCAACGTATAATTTACATTTCCAATTTATTTTGTAAAAAAATTTATAACATTTCACACACAAAAATAAAAGATAACTCGATGGTACAGTGCGGGCGACAAACGGATTTTATCTGCTACAAGACAAGTGATTGGTGTAGGTAATACAATATTGCTGAAACAAAATTTTATTATCATAAATATATGTTATGATTATAAATATATTTATGATATAATTTTGTATATTATTTATTATTATAAATATTGCTATTTAGTTATCTGGCTATTGCAAATGTGTAACATTTCCTTATTATAACTCCCCCAAATCATTTACTTAGCATTGATGCTTACTGATGCATACACCGTGTAACCCTTTAGAGCAATGAATACAAATTGTGTGTGATCTTCGCAAAGGCCCACCGCCCTTCCTACTACAAACAACGTAAACTTTTTCTCTCCTTCCAGGAAGTTTGCGAATACTTGGGCCTCCGGTATTGCTCGATATTTCGAATACTGCTTAGAATTGCTCTTTATAAAAGTCAAGCAAAGACTGAAAAGAAAGATTTTAGCCTCGATGCACGGCGTGGCATACAAACTCTCAGATAACTATCATAAACATTTCGATTTCGGTGTTAGGAAATTGTTTGCTGTCGAGTCTCCATCGTATCGCTTCAGCGTAAACAGAGTCTCGGTACTCACCGGTAGAAAATGTATAAAAAGTCACACCCAAACTGGTTTCTAAATTCTTTTGCAACGAAATTCGATCATTTACAATCTAATTACATCATTTATAAATTTATTTTGAGATAAAACTTTCTCGCAATGCGAAGAATAAGGCGGTATTACACGCACAACGATATATCGTCGTTGGCACTTTTGGCAATTGTAGCGAACGACGATATATCGTCGTCCGGCACTAAAAGGGTTAAACAGAACACAAACAATATTCGCGTTGGTTTGAACACGGCACTACAATGGTGTCACAGACGTTTGTCCTACAGTTTTCGCATGGCTCCTACGTGGTGCTAGCGGCGCTTAACCGATAATTTGCTCATGGCACCAGCTGGGAGCCACCGGACAGCATAGTGTTAAAATATTACAGTCTATTACAGTTTATTAAAATACAATAATATTATGACCATCTTTATAATTCACACGTTGCGGATATGAAGTAGCACTGTTAAGTGGTATCAGAAGAAGAAGATGAAGACAGACAGCTCAAACTGATAGAACTTCCGGGCGTAGTAGTATATCCGAATATCCGGAACATAGCGACAGTGGAAATTGAACTTATGTGTTAAAGACAATACGCGCGCATTACAAAAACTTGCTGTGGGACTAAACGAAAATTTTCTATAGATCAGATGCAGCTCCCTTTTTTGTTAAAGAATTAGTGATAAAGTATTTTTAAAACTTCTACTTTCACGTAACTGCACCAAAATATCAAGTATATAATGATACGAACGTGCTGGATTATTCAGTTACATTATTTCTAAAATTAATGTATAAACTTAGAAGCAGTTATAAATAGCTTGCGTGTATGCCATGCGGTAGTCTTAGCATTCGTCAACATAAATTCAAGATGCGTTATCGTGACTGTTTACAAGTTTACAGTAAAATAATATTTTTATCTAAATCTCGACCTAGTTCTAACTTTAATGTGACGGTATGATCACTTTAACCCATTTAGTTTTTCTAGTCACTATCATTGAAACGCATTCATGCATTCGCATTGTGAGTGAGTAGCGGCATATATGAACAGCTTAAATTATTTATGCAACATTCGTCGATTAAAGTGCAATATCACTTTTTGAAATACTATTACACTTATTGTTAAATTTAATATAAAGAAATATGATAGTAAAGATATACTTATATTTTTGATTTTGTCATATGATGCAAATGAGTTAATTATTCGAAGTGTTTAACGAAAATTCTACTTTATCCGAATTGAACATTTGTGCCTTCCGAAATTGTTAGAAGTCCATCAACTGCATCGTCTTCACAGTTATTCCAATTTCGAAATAATCTTCGAAGCTTACGAAGAATACAAATAAACGCCGTCTAAGAATTGTTTAAGAACGTATCTCTCTGACTTTCGAAGCAATTTGAATTTCGCGGGCGTAGCTGTTAAATTATTTCTCATCTACTAGTCTTTCCATTTATGGATCCCCTAAATGTTTTATACCGTCGAACGTTTCTCGATACTCAGCAACGTCGAGCATCGTGTATGGAAGTAAATTAAAAATTCAAACCCCGAGAAACGCTTTTCTTCGAGCACGCAGATCCTGGCTAAGGAATAAACGTTCATAAAGTTCACTGAAATATCACGAAGGCATTCGTTCTTTTTTTTACTTTCCACGTGGCTCAATATTAACATCGTACTTATACAAAAAAACAAATTTTACCGTAGTCTCAGAAAAATGAATTTGACCTTCGTTGTTTGCCGTGTCTGAGCTCCCGTTAGCATCCCTCTTTTCTCTATCCCGTTCCATCCCTCTTTTTTCCCTATTTTCCTTGAACTCGTTTTTAATATTGCCCTTCTCTGGATCCATTTATACATATGTATGAAGAGATTTTAATGTTCTTCCGGCGTATGGGGCGTCCGCATGGCACGCCGACATTATTGCACCTAACGCGCTTCGGTCGGCTGCACGTGGCGCAGAATTCTCCTCTTCTGAAGATCCCGCAAGAATTTTTACATACCTACATAGTGCTCGGTAGCCCAACGTGTCACTTTATTACGCTGCAGTGATACGCATTTCAGAGTGCTGTTTTAAGATGTGCCAACTGAGGGTTCGGAACAAACTAGGAGGTATCAATATTACAATTTTAAAGGACTATTTCTGTCTTTCGTGCTACTTAGACTTTCTTCTGGAAGTTACTTTGCACAACCAGAGTATTGCATTGTTAGGATATACACTTACTAAAATATTGACTGCATTATATATGTTTTGAAGCGAACATATACAGAAATGGAGCAGGTATGTGTCATTGAAGAATAGTGCCTTAGATTGATACAAAAAAAAACGGGGCGTACCTTTCTTCAGTATGAATGTAGTTATATCCGCAAATAAACAAATGTAATATATTATTGTTTAAAAAAGTGGCGTTTCTTTAAAATGAAAACTGACTATTTCAATTTAATTTTGATCTTTGCCAGAATAGAATTATTAGAAGGAATTAAGGTAACTTAAAGATTTTCGATATAGCGACAAATCTGGTGACAGACATATTCTAATTTCAAGTCTATCGTACAGTTAAATCTTGTAATACTATTCCAGTCATATCCGAAAATATCGTTTCGAGAGAAACGCAGTTGAGTTTAAAGCTGGCAACAATTGAGATGTCCTCTGACATGTGTGTTGTTCTGATTCGCCTGACTGATAGAGACATCCCTCGTTTGCGCATTGTTTTCGAATCTAATGTTTTGTTTCGGTTCTTATTGGGCGATCTTTAGGTTTTTAGGAACGATATGATAGAGATAGATGGTTCAAGCGGCACTCTTCTCAATTTTTCGCCGGCACTATGGATGTGGATATAGGAAAGGCTACAACAGTGTCTCTCAAGTATCTATATCAGGGGTGGCCAACCCAAATCATCTTGCAGGCCACTTTGGAAATGCATCATAACTCTGCGGGCCGCATATAAAATTACATATCCCCATATATTAGATTTAGACTCACTATAGGCACTTTTTTGGAGTGAAAAATTGAAATATAATGAGTTACTATTATTGTATTTACTATTGTTCTTACATGTAAACATAAATAATACAATAATAATGATACTGATGATAATCTCGCGGTACGGAAAAATGTTCAAGGCGGGCCGCGGGTTGGCCACCCCTCATTCTATATCTTCGTTATTTTTACGAATTGCGGCATATTTTCCGACAAAGATATTCTCGAAGATATTTATCATAAGGAAATGCAAAACAATCATTTAATTGAGCTTGCTGTGAAGTTTCTTGACGCTTCGAGTTTATAATGATATACAAATTTGAACTTTAAAATATTCGATTCTTGTTTGGAGGCAAATTATATCATAAGTCGTATTCTTTCTGACTATTCACGACGTAGACCGTTCGGAGTTCAAATTTAAAATGTTGGCAAACCACATGTAAATTCTTCAAAGCTTCGTTAAGAAAAGTTAGTAACTACCCGAAACGCATAAAAGTTCAACAATATTCTTGAATATTTCCCGTTAACAGATATTCCTAAAAAATAGTCAGGTAGACCACACTATTAACATGTTGGTCGATGTTTGAGACAACCGTATGTAATGTATTGTCATTCAGCGCTAACTACTTGTTCTACAATAACGAGTACCAAACGCGGTGTGGAAAAGCATAGGATTTTTTTCAAGTTTTGCGAAACATTCCAAACTGATAATACCAACGACATGCGTCACAATAGACTTATTTCTATAATATTACATTCAATTATATGATATATCAAGAGTCAATATTCAATCTTTATTTAACTGTCAGAAATGAAAATCAAACAAATTAAAGCAGCGATACCTCGTGTCGCATGGCACGCGTGGCTCTTGCACTTTCAAAATCTATAAGTATTATTTCAGAAAGGCGAGCCGTGTGCATGTCCTGATGTTTGGGTGCAATCATTCTCACTAACAATAAGTTTCAACCTCACACTCAAACAATAGAGCGTACCGTCTTCTTGATATTACTAACGTCGCACTAGACCCACTCTGCAGATCGATTGCTTTAAAAATGATATTTCTTCGTCCCGCGACATCGAAGCTCATATTTCTTTACTTACTCCTCGCAACAATGGAGCTAAATTAAAAGCCGAAGAATCGAGACGTGAAATCCTTCCGGTATTCGTACACTATATTAAAGGGAACAACCAGAGCGCTCGCTTTTGTTCGCCCCGATATCGCATTACGCACTTTTCCAACTATTTATATAACAAGCGAGAGATGACAATAAAGCTCATCGCAGCATGAAATGAAAAATTTTTCCATTCAGCCGTTTATTCGTACCGATATTTTCCGGAACGAGTGGAATCTCTCAGTTCGATACGTAACATATTAGTTTCTCATAATTTTTTTAATTATAACAAAATATTTTCTCCTCAATTAGAAAATTTCAAAACATAATTCGCCGTTCATTGATACGATTTACGTACGACAGGATAATTACCACCGATTTCCTGCAACGCTCGCACATTTCAACGTTATAGCCTGCACGGCATAGCGAACGACACACAATAATAACGCTCGATGTTGCGCATCGCTGCATGCTATGAAATAATTAATCTCCCGCGAAGGAACGAAAGTTTCGGGAAACTCTTCCAAATTTCCACGATACTCGGAGAAACGAGCAACAACTTTGTTTGAAAAGACGCGCTAAAAGGTACGAGCTTACAGGCGGTTAAGCAGTGTCACGCCCGACGTGATTTATGTAGCGGTATAAGTCATCGAGTATTATGTAATTAGCAGTAAATCTGGTAATGCGCCGTACGTCGCTCGTTTCTACGCTGCCGCAGTAGTCGCTCTAATTCCTCTGCCGCGAACCAATCGCATTAGCAACCTGCGGCTTTCCCATATACCTATGCATCTCTCGTTCTGCTTTGCCGTATTCATTCGTTCGCCAAAGATATTTAAGTGGTTAACCAGTAACGCGCCTTTCCAGCTTTCACCCCTCGACATTGCTACTCGTTCGTTTTGTGCTCTCCGATGCGTGAGAAGCCCTTTTGTACCATACGAATTGGATGAATTGTTCTTCCCTGTTTTCGCTGACCAGACGTGCGAAATGGATGCGAAGTTTAATTCTTCTTTTATTCTGATATTCCTGGATTATTTCTGTTATTTTTATCCTCATTCTTGACGAAGAATGAAGTTGTTACTTCTGTCGAAAAGAATTTTGTGCAGAGAAAATATATCAAATGAATACGTAAGTTCGTACCTGATTTAAAAATGAAATTCAGTAGGTTAAATTTTAAAGAATATAATTTTATTAATCAATTACGTAGTTATTGTTCATCTCTAAATTTCTTTTTTAACGATCTATAAACTTGCCCATTCCATTTTTAAAGAAAGAGCTTGATTTTCCTTTACAAAAAAATTCGTTAGGCAACTTTCGGCAGCTTTCTCAGACTTAAGACTTTTGGAATTTCGGAAAGATTGTGAACTTCTTACGAGGAGAACGCAAGGCCTTCGGGTCACCAATTTTATTGAAATTTTACATACTCGTAGGGTAAGTCGTTCTGATTAAGAATATACCCTATTATAGGGGCGGACGGTCAATAGTTTTTAAGATATTTGTAATTAAAGTTTCATTGGCATTCTTATAAAGTCCTGTAAGACGAAACTTTAAAAGCTGTTGTGGCACAGTGACATTTACATATTTAACATTTTTTAAATATCTATTTTATATCTCCTGAATATTTCCTTAACATTTTTTAAATATCTATTTTATATCTCCTGAATATTTTCTTAACATTTTTTAAATATCTATTTTATATCTCCTGAATATTTTCTTAACATTTTTTAAATATCTACTTTTTATCACCTGAATATTTTCTTAACGTTTTTTAGATATTTTTTTTATATCTCCTGCATATTTTCTTAATATCTATTTTATATCTGAAACTTTAATTATAAATATCTTAATAACTATTGACCGTCCGCCCCTATAATAGGGTATATTCTTAATCAGAACGACTTACTCTACAAGTATTTAAAATTTCAATAAAATCGGTGACCCGAAGGCCTTGCGTTCTCCTTGTTAGTTGAAGTCATCATTTCGAAATTGGCCAAACAACTTTTTAATGGTCCAGAAAACGGAAGTATAGTTCGAATAAACACTCGGGATGTTGTTTTGCACAGTAATATTAACTAATTTCGTCTAGCAATAGTAAGTATATCTCGTGTGTTTCTTCCGAAAGGTCGGGGATTTGTGAGCTTGCCTTATTCAGATAAAATTCACGAAGACATAATTAAAACTTAATTTGTATGAGAACGGTTCGTTTCTGACCCATAATTCATCTTAAACATTTTACGTCCGTAAAAAGACGAATGCGATGTGGCACTAAAAAAATTGACTACTCTTTTACGAATTTCGCGGCGTTTTTTCCCGCAAATCTCCCATATATCTAAGGGTGTTGAACAATCCCTAAAAGCCATGACAACTATTTTTGAAACACCCTGTACATAATATAGAATAATTTTATTTTCACCTATAACATGTGACTTAACAAATCCAGTGCCGCAACGATAAATACAATTATTTCTTAAAAATTCTGCATTCTAAAAAAGGATGATATCGATTACTCCAAATATGGACGCTGTTTTTTCAATAAATGGGTAGGTCAACGATTTTCTGTCTCCGGCGACAACATTTAGCTACGTAGTAGCTGTTCATTTAGAAATGCAGATGGTAGAATAAATTACGGATTAATTTAACAATCACCATTGTTTATCATAAAAAACTTTTGACAGTCGATTTAGAAAATGTTTTGCGATGGATTTAAAGCGCGACAGATCTCTTGAGCTAACAATATCACCATATCTGCTGGTACTATCTCTTTAATAATACATTAATGCCGAAATAAAACGTAATTAACAAGAAGCTCATTGGCAGTACCATTATCAATCCGATGCACTATAAATAATTCACTCCTTTCACAAATCAATTATACAATGGGCTTGTTAAATCTATTTTCCCTTGTCTTCCTACGTCCTCTATTATCATCACCTTTTTTCCTCCATTTCAACCCCATTTGCCAGGTCTTCATCGTCATACCGAAGGATGGACCCATTTCTCGCGCACGTACGATTTATTGGATTCTCCTTCGACGGGCATCGTGCCGTGAGAACGGTGTCTAATTCGAATCGCTTCCGACGCACGAACAAGCGGTACGATTAATCGCTTTCATGAACAGGTGGATGCGGTCACCGAGGTTACCTCAAACTCGACCACGCTACCATGCTCGTCCGTCTTTCTCTCTTGTGCTCGCTTTATTTGTACCCTTTGCAATTATTCCTTCTTCTATCACGTTTTTCTACGATTTTAACACGGAGTTCTTATTTAGCCGCTGGTGATGCATTTTTAAATTTGTGGCTGATGTAACGAGGTGGGGAAAAATGTGTGATAGAGGAGACGGCAAAGATATATTAGGATACGGGATAAACGGTTTAGTGAAAATATTGAAAAATTCTTTTGAAAATGGATGAAGGTCTATAAGCTTGTGAAGTATCATAAAACAACTGGAAGAAGACATCGTGTTTCTGCCAGACTCGGTGCTCCTTGGGAATAAGGAACGCTTTTTGTTTCTTAGAGGAATTTTTTTTTTAGTGACTATTATACAAGATTATCATATGTTTTCATATCGTGAAATATTTGTACAAGAGTTTATGTTAATTGTAATTGAGTTTTGAGAAAAAATCATTTAGTAACACGTTAGCAGCCAACTAGGACGTAACTCGTAGTTTGCGATTTTGGCTCTGACGCCAACTACGATTTATCTCATAGTTGATTTACTTCCTACATTCGTGCAACTACGATTAAATTAATCGTTATTAATTAATTAATATTAATGTAAATGTGAACATAGAGTTTCTGCGAAGAGAACAGCAAATAAAGGCTGGCTTGCATGAATAGAAAATTTATTAATAAATGATCAGAAAGTATAATCACAAATAATTTATTGAAAATCATCTACGAATTAATTTGAAAAAACTTTTTTTCTAACACATTCTCTTTGCTGTTTGACGATTACTATGTTCTATAGTTTTTATATACATTTTTGATGAAATTGGATGTTTAGACCGGAATCCTGAACATTACTGTGGCCGTCAATGTGTTAAATTATGAGTGAGAGAATTGGGCACAGTTACAATAATAATAACCGTTTTATGAACCGCAAATTTTGTAGGTAAATGCACTATACTCTAATTTATCATATTAGATTATAAAAATAATGAACCTTAAGGATGAGATTTTTCTTTAACTTTACAGTTTTAGAGAAGTTATGTTTTTACACGTTCTATTCTTTGCGTAAGGACCATATGTTCATTAAAATGTACATTTACAAATTATAAATAAATATTTTTGTGAAAAGTATGTTGTTGCTTTCATTCACATGAATTAAGTTAATTGTAGTATAAAAATAATTTCTTCTTAAACGAAAAAAATTCGAGTCTGAAGTTAAACTGTTAAAATTCATATAACGAGAAGAGAAGAAGCTTAAAATTAATTAAATTAAATATTAAAATTTGATAGTAAAATAGAAGCCAAGACATGAACATATAAATATAGCATGAATAAATGCCGGAGAGATAACTCAAAGAGCAATGATTCAGTTTGGAGTGTACTTCACTATCTAAAATATATCACTTCACAAAGCAAATAGTAAATCTCCTCCACAGGAAACTAATAATTCATGCAACTCATTGATGCGACATTAAATATTTCAAGTAAAAAAATAATAAATTTTAATAACAAACTTCAATCATATTTTACCATTTAATAAAAAATTACCACTTACAATACTTATTAAAATACAATTCGCCTTTGTGGTACAATATTCTACTCGGTCTCCACGGCAAACCGTTGTTCCTTTTTATTTTGCAAGTCAATTCGTTATCGTAGAAACAATCCTAAAGAGTTTGTAGTAGACACTTCACAAACGAGCTACACGCATCTCATAATAGCCTTACAAAGATTAATTAGCTCCAGATACCATACACGCACGATATACCTATAACTTGTAAACGCATCACCTTTATACCAGGGAAAACAATTTTCCGCATTTGTATATCAACTAGCACGAACAAAACGGTAGTTTTGTCTCATACTGCAACACGTTATACGAGCTGCCGGCAGCTCGAAGAATTTCTCACCCTTGGAGGATAAACTGCTATAGAGGTAAATCCCATGTAGGGAAAATAGAAGTGGCGAGCCTGAATATGGGCTCCCATCTTCCCAACGAGATTGAAGGTGCCTTGCAGTAGAAATACTAACACTTCCGCTCACGTCACTTCTCTTTCTCCAATCCTCCTTTATCCTTCTCTCTCTCTCTCTCTCTCTCTCTCGTTCCTCACTAATGATACAGAACTTAATTGGTGCACCACTCAACACCCTCGAATTAACGGAGAACCCCGTTGGCAGTATCGTCATTAATATGATGCATTACCCAATCCACCCTGGCTCAGACTTCTCCACTCGGCTCAACTTGACTTGACTTGACTTAACTCGATCAGTTGATCCCACTTCATGCTACACCATTCCATCGATGATCCAACTTGATCTTTACTCGATCTCCGACCGGAAAAATATCATTTCCCATAAGATATTCTTCTTTGGCACTTTCACCACCACAGGATATCGTTTCGCATCGACAAGGGATCGTTTTTCGAATATATCGTCTCCTCTCGTATGAATCAACGTGAATGACGTTCGATTTGAATCCGTCGATCTTGTTTCGACGGACGTCGCGCGTACAAAAGCATTTTTCGTCGAGACTCGATGGTAGAGAAAACATCCACTCGGGAGAGATTTTGAGAACGTCACGTCGAGTGGCTGTGATTGGAAAAATTACGCCTGCATCGAGGATGGACAGCGCGTCCGTAGGGGAATTCGATATGATGTTTTCCAAGTTCCACTCCCCTTCCTTCTACCATTTCATGATGACATCTTTTTTTATTACATTCCCATGTATTTTCTACGTTGTAAATCGTCATAGGCTAGGATTTTCTCAGAAGTCATATTCTTGAGATGATAGATTTTAACACGATTTCCCTTTCATCGACTTTAATACAAGCATTCTATGTTGACTTGATTCACACTTGCATACACGCGCCGTTTCGTCCTTCCTCCACAAATCCGCTCTTTATCGATTCGGCAAAAGCCGTCGAGGTGCGTACCATAGCTAGATTTGCGGTTCACCACGAGGACCGCAGTTCCATCACGATTTTTACGCTGACAATTGCCTCACGTCGTGGTGTTTAATTATCCTTTAAAGCATACCCATGTGATACACCGACGTGGAATTATTACCCGAATCCTTTCTCATTTGATATCTCTCGATGTCTTTGCACCGTACTGACTTTATTTTATCTCTTCGATGTTTGTGTTCCTTTTCCTGCCAATTGACTATGTATCCCGCTTTTATTCCCGATGTTTCGTTTCTCTCAGTTACGATTACGCTGGCACTTAAATGGAGCATTCGGGTAGGGCATTAATGACATTGAATACGCCGAACGGTGTTATTTCCGTTCTTTAATGAGATAAGGTAATAAAATGGTTCCTTCCCCAATGGTCTCGCGTGCGTTTGTACTTCGAGTTTTGCCTGAAAGCGGAGGAAACTTTATTGCGAGATTGCCGAACAAAAAAGCTAATTGCCACGCGATCTTCCCCTACTCTACATCGAGTTTACCCCCTGTGAAGTAACCGTGATGGAGAACGGCTTCGGTGGAATTTAATTTAGATAAGTTACGGGTATGCATTACACCTTTGATAATCTCACTGCGAGCAGAGACCTGTAAATCAGATTAAATTGAAATGATTACGTTCTACGTGTGTGTGGTGCGCGTAATGGTGAAACTTCATAACAGAAATTCGCTTTTCGCGTTCCAATGGCTTCGTGTAATCGGCGGAACGGACATCCTACCGTATCGCTATTTAGCACTGACGGTAATTGCAAGGTCCTCTGAGGAGGGCTTTCTAGCGATATTTCGTTTAGTTGAATTTATGCGGTGGAAATTTATTTTTTAAAGGCAATGACGATATGTCAACCATTGAAATGTTTTTTTGACGAAACTTACTTTGCACTTTATTTTATTCCATTATATATTTAGCCAATAAAAATTAACGAGAGAAGTAGTGATTTTCTTCTCTATCTGCAGTTTTTAATCGAAAATAATCATAAATTTATCGGATGATGAGACATATTTGAGCAGTTTTGCTTAAAACTGACATAATGTTAGCGACTGCAATCCGCATATAGTAGTCTGCTAACATGCCACCTACCGTGGCGTTGGGGGTCTATGGGTCTCATAATCCTTACGCACTCTATGTTTCTTCTAATCTTCTATTCTTTGATAATGTGATTGTATTTCGTTACACGTTTTCAATAAAGTGTGTTTTTGCTATCCGCTGTAATCCTGTCTAATCCAACACATAAGTAAGTCACTTTCTTTGGAAATCGAGATATTTAGTGTTTGCGCTTGAACGTACTTAAAAATGTGAATGCCTTGTTACCTTGGATACTTATAGTTATGGGACAGTAAATAATTTTGAGTAGTCATTAAAATTCACAATTTTTTCGTTATATTGAACTGACTTGTACCATTTTCAGAATAAACGTTTTATTTATACATGGAAGAAAGCACTATGTCAAGTGACATAGACAATGCAATTTATCACTAGAACTACCAAACCAGTCAAAAAGACTGGTACACAATTTTTTCAAAAAATTTTCAATTTTATGTAAGAGTAATAGAATAAATATTCTACTTCTATATCAATAAACAATAAATCACCCGATCGATCAAATTTTCCGCCCCTTGATTCCCCCTTTTTAAAAGTACTCATTTAATTTATTAAAATATGTTAAATTCGAGGCCGGTAATTCTAGTGTTATGTAATGTTCATTTTTATCTATGAAAGTAAGGAAACAGTAATTTCATTAATGTTGGGCAGGTGTTTTTCTAACCTTTTTATAGTGTTAATTTGAAAAATATGCTGGTTAATATAGCGTAATTTATTTTGTCGACTGTTGTGATTATACTAGAAAATATTCTAAAGTTTAACTGCTTGCGAGTACTTAACCTCCTCAACATAATTACAGATATTTTGCATGAAGACATACTAATTTTCCTACAATACACAGACATGCAGTCAATACATATTTTCGGTCAAGCTCAAAGTATTATTTAAATGCGAACAAACAAATAGGGAACAAACATTTCAAATATTCCAGACAAACAAAATACCTTACTATACAATATTGAAGCTACACATATTGTTAGAAAAAATATATCTCTAAAGTTACATTCACTGCGTTTGCAATATCAGACTGACGCACGACTACCGTCTACAGTTGACCGACCCTGAAGGTACGACGACATTCATTCTCAGCTTCGGAAACCCCTGCAACATTCGCGAAGCCCACCCTTGTCAGGATGAAGTCGACCCTCGATACGTCCGATGAATTTATACGAGTGCTCGCCGACTCTCTTTCACGTCTCTTATTCTCTCACTCCTTTTCCCCGCCTCTCCCTCTCAGCCCCCAGCCTCATCCTTTCGATCCTGCGTCTCGGTGACCCGAAGGATCGACCTGTCTCTTGGAATTCCTTCTTCGTACCAACACCGGTGCTTGTTTGTCTGCTTGTCACGAGAAATGGACAGACCATGTCGGTAGCTACTCAAGGGCTATGGAATTTGCACTTGTAGTCAATTGGAGATGTTACAGGAAGACCATGTTCCGAGAGCTTTCCGATCTGGAATTTTACTTGATTTGAGAACATCAATTCACTTCTAAACAAATTCTGTTACTTGTAATATGTAATTTGTGGTGATAATTGTCTTGGTTACTATATTTTTGTGTATTTCGATTACGTTTTATGTAATGTATAGTAACGTATAAAAGTAATGTATATTATTAATGTATATTATCAAGCATATCTGAATTTTCCACAGGATATATGCAGAGTTTGTTAAGTGAAACTCGGAAATACATCAATAGTAAAATCTTTCTCTATTGTGAATGTTGAAAGTGTATGCGTGAACAGTCTTCGTATTTGTACGAGTTGAATAATCAATATTATGTTTGATTTATCGCGCTCGATACTTGACAAGTTTTAAAGCATTCGAAGAATATACGCGATAACGGGCAGCCGTAAAAAAGAGTCAATTTAACGAAACAATTTTACTTTAATTTAAAATATATTTAGTCCCTTGGAAAATTCAATAGCATTTAAAAATCCTGAATAATTTCTAGCGTATCGAATGTATTTGAAAGCTTCCGAATATCCCATATGAATTTCGAGAGTAACATTTCATCAATGTTCGATTGAATTCATGGTAGTTCCATGCTACACACGTACATTGCGTTTACCTGCTTATTTAAGAAATGTTTTACTCTCTAAATCTGAAAAACGTGAACGATTAATGGAAATTATTATACCAACACTGTTCCCTGTAAAGCCACTGTAAAAATATCAGAAATGGCTTAATATTTTTAACAAACTTTATGCGTTTTGCTTGATAATAATAATCTCGGATTGGAAAAGCAAAATAAAGCAATTTTCATGAAAGTAAAGAATTTTATTTTAGTTTCATATTTTTACTTTCTCCCTTTGCGCTATGCATTTAATTGGAATGATCAACGAGTTTACGCGGTATTTTGATCATCCACGAATGTATGTCGCGTAAATATGCATAGGAGGAAGGTGGATGTATTAATATTTGTGTTATTCCTGTCACTATCTATGAAAACCGCTTAATTGTCAACGAATAATTATTACAATGGCACATTGCCTTAATAAGAGCAGAAAAGATAGCGGGAGGCAGGGAGAAACAGAGACCTCAATTTACTATAAGCATTGCATTGCATAATAATAACCGATGTTTTCAATTTTTGTATACATATTTAACCCTTTGACTACGGCTGACTTCGACACGCACGGGCCGTACCGTACGGTAGTAATTCAGTCGCGACGTACACCGAGAATAGCGAAGTTTTTCGTTATGCATGCATTTCTAACGAAGTACTATATATTAAAATATTCAAAACACTGAATTCTGTTACATTAAACCAATATTATTTATTTATTAATATTCTGCTTTAAGATGTTACATATAGATCGTCTGATTTTGGAAATTGACTTTATGCGAATATATTATTTTTATTTTATACTGTGTTAAACGGAATAATCATCTATTTTTCATGCATTTTTCCTCAATAATTATACGTATTTCTATTACTTTTTTCTGGATATTTAACTTTTTAGATTTAATAAATTCGTTGAAAGTGCCTTAAACCGCCTGTTAATAACTCAATACTTCTTTCCTGAAGGAACAGTTCTCGATGTTTGAACAAATGGTAATCGGTTAATGATAGTAGTAGACAATACTAGAAGTAGTGCTACAACATTAAAGAATCTATAATAGACTATGTGTGAACGGGAGCAGGATACAGTTACCCCGTGGGGACTACTTCATGAAAGCAAATAATTTTTGCAGTATGAACAAAAATCTATATAAAATTGGATTATTAAAAATGCGCATTATAGCGAATAGTGCGAAAGTAAAATGTGTGAAGTAGCGAATTGTGCGAAAGCCGAGAGCCGCCCCTTAAATTACGCCGAGATCGTAATTTAAAAGCCACCACTCTGAAGACCGATTAACGAGTTACAAACACCCAGTGATATACTTCAGCATGTAACGGAAAGGAATCTCTATAGTTACATTACAGCAATTTCCACTTATATTGTAGAGGAAGTATTTTCTGTCGTAATTGCGATAAAAAATCCCGATTGTCGAGAACTGTTTTGCCATTTCGGACAACCATACCGACTACAAAAAGCTTTTTGCAGATACAAGGAAGATTGGCATCCTGTTAGATAGAAGCCCGACGAAAGTTCCCGACATGTTTAAATGAAACTCGAACGCCAGATCACCCTTTTCAGTAGAATGGTAGAGACAGAGAGAGAGAGAGAGAGAGAGAGAGAGAGAGAGAGAGAGCGAGAGAGTTACGCGTGGCCCAAAGCCACCGCGTGTACGCTCGGTTGGATATCAGATCGAAAGTTCGTGTCTCTCCTATTTTCCGCGAGAATTTTCGGCGTAGCTCCCGCTTGCGAAATCCTCGGAGATTTCTGCGGGGTTACGGTATTGGGTTCCTCGAGCGGAAAATTCGACACGGTTGCTCGATCAAGCAAACCATCCGTAGACGATTAGAGAAAGCTCTGGCAGACAAACTGAGGGCAATTAAGCTCTCCCCGAATTTCTTCGAGGCGCTTCGCCTGCAGCATTTAAACAAATTTTCGAGAGAAGTGATATTTTTTGGGGTCTTTTATTGAAAGTTTACAAGTCGGCAAGGCAATCAATAGATACATTGGTATTGAATTTTCTTCGTTGGTAGTGGTACAAAAACGGGCAAGAAAGTATATCCTCATAAACCTACTGATATTCTGCTGGAAATGAGTTACATATGCATGTGGAAAAACTTTTGTTTCTGTTGAAATTTTGTGGCAAAGGAAGAAAAGTTGTACAAAGCCATAACAGTCAGTACAGTTAAGTGACAATTTAATGAAAGGTAAAGAAAACTTACTGTTGTTGAAGTTAAGAGTTCCAGTTACTTTGTACAATCACTTGAAACTGAAAAACACGACTCTAGTTTAAGATTTACGATTTTAATACTGTGAATGTTATGTTAGATATTGACCTAATTTCTTAAGATAATACAGTCATATATTACTAAGCGTGATTTAGAGTCTAAACGGGAATTGTTACTTATCTCCGATTCCGTCATCGCTTCTTCTTCTACATATGTTTTGAAAACCATTAGTTCTAATAAAAGTCCTAAACTCTAGTCCTATCACCGAAAATTCGATGGCCCCTTTGGAACCTAACTCGCGAGAAATCGGAATTATCTGAACCTCTCACCCCACTGTCCAAAAACCCTTAAAAGGGCCAGCCTTGTTTCTAAATCAAAGAATTGTCCAGAATCGCTGACAGTCCCTATCTCGCAACGACGTTACCTTAAGTTTATTAAAACTTCAAACACGAATCAATCTTCGAATATAAAGTGTTGTAAGCCATTCACCGAATATAACAATTATGAAGATATCGTACGGATAAAGAGCCTGCGATTTTGTTGTATGACAGATTATTATTTTTCACATTAATAATTTACTTTCAGTAGCAATTATTGTTTAATATCTCAGGATATTGCCGATGCCTTGACACTATTATCCGTGCAGACCTTGTCCAACGTGAACCAACTGCATAGATTAATGATTTCCCAAATTGTCCCTTGGCGATTAATATTGGGTAGAACTGTAAGGGTGCTGCCCTTGGAACTTCCCCAGGGTTGCCAATACTTATCCATCCCCTTGAACTCAGACGATGCCCGGCCACGGTGCACCCTAACATTCATGAGACCTTGCAAAAACGTAGTGAAAGTGACAATAACGAGCATGCAATAGTCAGAAGTTATTGAAAGATAAAACTTTTTATTAAAGAAGGATATGTACATCTAAGTGAGTCTATTGCTTTACCACCTTTATTTGCATCCTTCTAGTAACAGTTTGGAAGTAATTTTGATAAACTTGTGCAGTCAGTAAGGAAAAGCAAACGCATGATACGATATACTAATGAAATGCAATAGTCATTCTAATTGTCGCGACATAGGTTTTCACCTATTATTATTTTTTGAACAAACTGTCCATACATAAAATTGCTGCATTATCATACTGAGGCACCTATGACAAACTTAAATATGTAATAATGTAAATACATTACCATTATGATGAAATACATTCTTTCTTCTTTCAAATATTGTAACTGTAATATCTTGATTCGACATTATCGAAGAATTTCCCTAATTGTGATCTAATAAATATATACAGGGTGTCCCAGCCGATTTTGACATCTTGACTATTTCGGTATTGTGGTAAGTAGCAAAAATTGTTTCATAGGAAACTTAAATGGTATCGAGTGGGGCATAATCTGGTGCCATTAGTTTTTCCGTACGTGGACGCGTCAAGGACATATGGAGGTCAACTTTGTTTTGGATTAAATGAGGTACAACAATGCAACTTTGTTTTTGATGGAATGAGATACTTTTATATGCACCAAGCGATGAAGCTAGACATTCTTTATAAACAGGTACTGACCTATGTATGTCGAAAAGCTAATAGTTTAGGAGATATTTCAACTTAAGTAATTCTAAAATCCGTAATTACATTAGCGTTTATTTACAGGTATGGTTTAATATAACGACCATTTGCATCGTAGCATTTTTGAGATCGATGGAGTAAGGATGATGATGGAGTAATGTATCGGCTGATATTTTTCCACATTCATCGATAATGTGCTGCTTCATATCACTCACGTTAGTTGAAACTTTCGCGTTTTATCCTTTAAATAGCCCCATAAGAAAATGTCGAGCGGCGTTAAATCAGATGACAGACAGATAAACAGAGCTCACGTCCTAATGCGGCAAGAATGATGCCTTTGTATTTAGATTATTTATACTGACATATCTCCTTAACTATTAGCTTTTCGAGATACATAGGTCAGTACTTTTTTATAAAGAATGTCTAGCTGCATTGCTTGATGCATAAAAAAGTACCCCATTCTATTTACAAAAACAAAGTTGACCTTCATATGTCCTTGACGCGTCCACCTACGGAAAAACTAATGACACCATATTATGCCTCACTCGATACCATTTAAGTTTCCTATGAAACAGTCTTTGCTACATACCGGAATACCGAAATATTCAAGATGTCAGAATCGGCTAGGACACCCTATATAACGACAAACATCCATGTTGATGTATGACACAAATATTATTTTTAATAACAATAAATTATTTGAGCAACGACGCTGTAAGGTTCGGTATCAATCCCTCATCTTAGAACTGGAGAAATCGTCCAGCTGTGCAGTGTCACCACAAAATAAGTTGCAGCTCAAGGAGATAATTATATACGTGCTGTCAGTCACACATGCTACTATCATAAACTGTCGCTATTAAATATTGATTATCTGACGTCATGCGAGGTTTAACCGGTTGTCATTACTCGAATTACGTCCTCTGGCATAAGAAAGTGATCGTTCTAATTTCACGAGCAAGTATAATTTAGTATTGCTAGTTTTTTCCTGTATTAGATATGCAATAAGTAGAACCGCGGAATTCAATAAACAAGCTTTGTATTTAGTCATTTTCTAACCAAGATCTAATGAGTGGATAACAAGCGGACTCAATTGTAAAAACACCAATCATTCGAGACGTCTACGCGATAAAACTTCGAACACGAGTCTTCATATATAGAATAATCGAATTTTCAATTAATGAATTACTCCTACATACGTATTTACCTGTAGTAATCACTCATAATCCATTGCATTTCCAAAACGTTTCTATCTTCGATCTTCATCTAATTAACTTTACTTCGTTTCCATAGGCACGTGGATTATATATTATCATTAAAGATTATTTCAAACCATCAATGAAATGCGCCGTTTCAATGCCTATTAATTGTATTAAATATCTACAAGTTACAAGTAACTAGGAAGACACTAATATTTAACACTTTATTGACCGGTAGCCCATTAATAGACTTTTCAGGCCTAACGCTTTTGAAGTTTTAACTAATTAATCGGTGACCACAGCGAGTAATAAATCATTGTTTATCATTGCGGTTAATTGTGCCAAGGACTCTGTGACGAGAATTTGTAATTTTCGAAAAGATATCGGTATCAGGGAAGTATTTGGCGGCAAAGTGATCGGTCAGAAGTGAGCATTAATATATATAAAATTCAAAATTGATTACACCTTGCACGATGACTCTATTAGATATAACGGCTAGACCATCTTGCAACGACGATACTCGCATAAAAATCTCTGAAAGTGAACAAAGACATTCCATCGACGCGATAAATACGGTATAGAAATTGCAACTGCTGGTTGGGGCATCGTTTCCAATAGAAAATAGCAGAGTTTCGTAGATACGGTTAGAGCGATATCTGCTGAAGAGATTTTACGAGAAAACGGAGTGGGAATCAACGAAGTAAGAAATGACCAAGCTCGAGGCACTCCAGTCGATGTGACCGAGAATTAGGCGAGTTTATTACCAGGAAGGGAAGTTGCTTCGAGATAGCAGTAGCGGGTTTCGTTATCGCGGATTTGTGCAACGAGGTGACACACGCTCTCTCTCTCTCTCTCTCACACACACACACACACACATACATTTACTCACTCATTCATCCTCTCACTTGCACAACGTTTCTGTTTTCGCTCCTCCTCGTTGCTTTACCCTTTCCTGCTGCGCCAAATTCCCCTTTCTCTTGTTCTGACCGTTGAAAAGCAAGAGATACCGAGGGAAGAACCGAGTAACGGCATGGAAGAAAGAAAACCAAGAGAGGAGAGGAGAGAATACAGAGAAATGAATGCAGTGGGTGGAGAGAAACGGGCTGAGGATAACATTACGAGCCGCATCAGCTATAAAACTATTCAAGACCGTGTCGCGTCGAACTCCCCAAACTCTAAGAACTTACGTTGGACTTACATTACCCTGATCATCTCTGATTAGATATTGATTATTGCAAGGAATCAGAAACATGTCACTTGAGGGGAAACGTCGAAATCATTCTCTGAATGATTTATCGATTGGAGAACCCTCACCATGTGCTTTTGCAGCTTCTGCAGCTGATTTCTTCAGATGAAAATGGAAAAATGAGAACTCCCCGTAAATGATATTTCGTGGATTCGAATTTCGATATTTTTGAATTAGATAAACGCGATGTTATTATCACAAACCCAAATGTTTAGCAATGGAATATTATTTCCAGATACCAATAACAAATCATACAGCCTTTTGTAAACATTAGAGAGTAGAAAATTCGTTAATACAGCTCTTAGCTGCCAAACGGACCGAAATAATTCAACCACCTAGCATCACAGATATGAGAAGTACTCTGTTTTTTTTTTGGATTTGTGGGGACGATGAATATTTTTAAATCTCGCTACGTTGCAATTTTTTTATGTCAAAAGACAAATACTTTAACAAGAAACATGTAGCGGATTCTTTTAATTTGATAAAACTTTATGAGAGTATGTGTGGAATTATTTAAAACAAGTGTGTGTAAATATTCAAACTGTGTCTATCTTTAGATTTTTTTCTGTAGTTTCTACATATCCAACTATATGTATTACATTGCAACGAATAGAGGAATGTATATTAAATTGAAATTTAATTAACGGGCGGGGGGGGGGGGGGGTAGTAAATTGGGGTGGAAAATATTTTTGTAAAATTGTATACAATTATAAAGATATTAATATATTTTTAATAATATGATATTGTTGAGCAAGAAATAAGAAATTTCGAATTTCAAATTTTCAAAATATTAGCGCGAAATGCAATACCTACTTCGTGTGACGCTTGTATCGAAATGCCAAATATTTTGTCAAACAATATCAACAACACGAGACTTACATTTCCTACATCAACTCCGTTAATTTCAACATGCAGGTCGCAGGTGAGCTCTGTTCATTTCAAAGCAAATAAAATTACGTTTGCGAGCACCCATTATAATTTATAAATCGCCAGATAATACTTCCCACCTCATAAATACCATTTAGCAGCTCACGTCGTCGTTTGAAGCGCAGCTACTATTGGATAGTTCTCGAATCGCATGAAAGACGAAATCATTAGAGTCTGAATAGCTCGTTTCATACGATTATGCCACGTAATCAGTCCCAACTCAATGGTCGTATTATAAAGATTTGCATTCTCTTTGTTTCAGGTAAGTAGAACGAGCTGTCGCTGTCTGAGATCCTTCCCCATCGTCGAACTTTTCCACCGAGGGGAGCCGGCCGCCCTCGGTAAACTCAGAGGCGCGAGAAATTATCGGATTTTAATTTCTACTGGTGAATACGTGAATGAAGCTTTAAGAGAGACTCACCCAGTGGAATTTCATTCCACGGGAGCATCAACTGGACGCGTCTTTCTTACTGAGAACGTGAGGCAACCGTATACTCATAGAACTCCGCATTGAAACATTGAAAGAGGATCCTTGAATATTTATGCGTCGAGAAAGGAGCAAGTGACGTTTGAACGGAGGTATAATATTTATCGACACGATATGAATTTTTATTGACGTTTAGAAGTACTTACGAAAGGATGGGACGCTTTCGAAGCTCCTCAGGTGCGCAACAAAGAGCTGGTTCTAAACGAATCTCGTGCCTCGTTTTACGAGGAGGTAAAATAACGACGAGAAAATCGAGACACTGCGCGAAGCGTGATCGGCAAACAA
This sequence comes from Cerceris rybyensis, assembly GCA_910591515.1. Lineage (NCBI taxonomy): Eukaryota > Metazoa > Arthropoda > Insecta > Hymenoptera > Crabronidae > Cerceris > Cerceris rybyensis. The sequence goes on from OU342790.1 coordinate 25,148,771, forward strand.
TAAAATTTGCATTATGGCGACAATTGCCAGTGGCTGCTCCCGTTCATGAATACCGATTGTTCTGTAATGAATAACAAACGGACTTAATTACTCGTGTACTTTGTACGCGACGCTGTATGTATACCGAGTAACTCTTGCTTTCGATCGTGTGCACTACCTCGAGCACGAACAGACTGTTCTTGCAGCAGACAGCCTCGGTGAACTGGCAATTTAGCATTATGCCAAATTACTTCGTACTCTGTTATTTCACCTAGAAGATTCGAGGGAGTAGACTGCCCTTGACGACCGAAAAGCTCGCCTTTCAATTTTATTTCTAAAGGATGGAACATGGATAGAGACCTCGACCTTTTTTTTCTATTTAATCGCTCCCCTTTGTGCCGCATTTTGGAGGAAAATAGATTTCTGTAGAATCGGACAGGTGGAAGGTACTTTATAGAGTACGAGGACGTTGCTGCATTGATTCGCAAAATGTAAAAGAGAATTTAGAGTTTAAAGAAATAGATTTGATCCATTGAAAACATTTTCTCGGGTATGCCTGAAACAGATTCGCGTAAAAAACGGTGCTTTAGACACGCAAAAGTTTATTAAAATTCTATTTTTTCCTAGCTTGCTATAAAATCTGTTTTCATCCGCTGTGAAATTCTTGATACTTTCCTTGCAGCTTTTTAGTCCTGTTGCTTATTACGCGAAATTCTGACGTTCATTGTTCAAAACCTTAAAGTAATTTTTGCAAATTACTGTACTCCTTGAACGTGTACAATTTTTTAAAAAATCGTACTTTCTACGAATCAATTTTCGTTTCTTTATTTCTAACACGTTCTTAATCACGCTGAAGATTTCTCCAGAGGCACGAATCACGAGCTATCTTGTCTACTAAAAATATTCCTAGAAAATAAACGTAAAACAACAGATAACGGATATCTCGGTATAAAAATAATATATTGGTACCGCAGACGAAAAAATTATTAACGAACTAAACTGAGACCTTTAAATCAGACAGCTAAATCAGAACATCGCCAGAAAACATTTATTATTGATCTGGATATGATGCGAGGTTTTTTTCAGAATAAATCGATTATTGCTAATATTACAATTTCTATATAAGGAATTTTTCTAGATATATGAAAGATATATAAAGGAATTAGTCGACTAATAGAGAAGCTTCTACATATTCCACCTTTAATACGCTCGCTACCCTTATGAAATTCAATTTTAAAAAATCCGAAATAACTTTAGAATAATAAATATTAATATCTCCAGGTACTGCACATAAAACAATGCAGTTAAAAAAGAAACAATAAGTCAGTTGAGAATAACTGATAAATCCATCGTGTAATGGTACGTGACCGATTTTACTTGTTGACAACTCTGACGGAAAACTAGCATGTGATGACCAATGCACTCTTTCTTTCAACCCTTTGCGGTCTCACGTTGAGAGTATTAGCACACCAAGATTCTAATGTAGGACGGAGGGAAAAGTCATCAAAGAAAATACAGATACGTCATGATCGACTTAGACGTTATCTTAATAAACAACAAATTCTATTGTGGCAAGCGAGAAAGAGAGAAAGTGAGTGAAATGGGAAGAAAGGAAGAGAGAGAGAGAGAGAGCAGTACAAGAGAAGTGCGAATGTGATCACGTGTGAATTATGAGCGAATTAGAATGCCTAAATTATCGGATGATTGGTTTTGACGAATGAGGTGCGAAATGTAAGTGTGAGAGAGGAATGTACAAAACGAACGAGAGTCGGTATCATGAGCGCAGAATGTTCCATGAGTGCAGTAAGAGCGAACTGTGATTCGAAAAGACATTATAATTATTTTAATAAAATTTATTTTGTTTTTTAAAGTTGTTTTCTGCCAACACTATTCGAGACAATCGCATAACAAAACAACACAACGTAATTTCCTTGCTTCGACTTTTTAGAGCTCACCCTCTGCCGATTCGGGGGACCGTGTACCGAAAACGCAATACAAGTTGCCTCCTCCGCTGCCGTTTCAAGTATATTTTCCCTTAATTATGCTTCCCTTAGTGCACATGTTTTTCCTAGCGCTTCCGAACTTTCTAAAAATGTGCTCAAACGGGGCAACGCTCGACAAGCAACGAATATCTGGACAGAGCATCTCGGACAAAAATCGTCTACCCTATAATGTCTATATTTACGTCTTCCATTAATGAAAAAGGAAATATGAAGCAGTAAAGAATATTAGCAAGGACATCCAAATAACATTTACGGAAAATTTTGTGGTCTTGGAAAGGTTAATATAAGAAGGGAGTAAATCACCTTGGATCTTCCCAAATTGTATTTTCCCTTTGCATATTAATTCTGTCAAATTTTTTAAAATACAAACATATTTGCCGTCTATTAAATAACAATATACAATTTGTCTGAGCCGTAAAATCTTGCGCTGCATATTATTTGTAACAAATGGCATTTGTTTGTTGTATCATGCCGATGCCGGTTCATCCCAGACGGCTTCGAAATCGGAGGCGATGCTCTCGGGCATGGTAAACAACCTCGATCTCGCAGTGGACACAATTAAATCACTGCAAATATTTTAGATTTATATAACATACATATTTATCAAAACATCAAAAGGGGTAGAAGTACTAAAAATATTGGGTATAATGCTGGTAATAGACATTATCGTTTTTGATTACCGTAATAAAAAGAAGAGAAGTGAGACGCTGGGCTGCTGTTACCTTCATCTGTTTCGTTTTTCGATGTGTTCAATGTGTTAGGTAAATACCTATAGAGGTTTTGTTAGGTGCATGCATAGAACTATTAGGAATTGGAACACCTATGGAGGGGTGGAAAATGCGTGTGACGTTTTTTTAACCTTTTGACTGCAATGGAAGTCGCCGGTGATCTGCTCTATTAAATTCGATCAAAATTCATGTAACATTTAAATTGAAATATTTGTGAATTTTCTAATATATTGAAAATTTTAATATTTGCGTTAAAAAGATAAAGATCTGCTGAATATCTATATGTCAGTGTTTTTAAAATTTCTGCTTTTTAAACATGTGACTTTAATGGAGAAAGTTTCACTTTAGTGGAAAAGATGAAACTAGCGAAATACCGGTGATGTTTAATCAGTGAATAAATGTTTGACGTGTTAATCAGTGAATAAATGCAAATTGTTTGAAAGGCACTGTGCATATTTGTGTGAATATGTGCAAGGGTGAATGCTATTTTACGTGTATCATTATTGTCAAATATTTTTAGCTGACAATGAGTTCAATGTCTGTAACTCTGCCAAGAAATATGGATTAAAAACAGCTGATGACGTTTGTATCTATTATATGTAAATGTGATGCATGAATTATGTCAGAATCAGATAAGTACACGAGTAATAGAAATGACTACCCCTTCGAGGGTAGTAACAGCACTTCTTATATTAAAGTAACATCAAATATCGCTTCTACCGGATTTTCCAGAGATAACACTATTATCTGCACGAATCAGAAGTAGAAGTGGCAGAAAATGAAAATTTATCGAGGATCGTTTACTCTTTTGAGGACAACGAAGTTTCCCGTGCGATAGGTTTGTTATTAACGAATTTGTGCCAAGTGCAAATATCATCTCCCGATCCCTCGCGCTAATTGGCAACGTCCAGGAATGAATACCTCCCTCCATATTCCTGATCGGCTGCAGGGGTCTAGGCTGAGGGGTTTCGCGAACGATGATCGAGAGCCACGCAAACTGTACCGGACAGGGTGCGTACGTGAGCCACTCGATGCGTGTATATGCGTCTCCATCAGTTACGTATTTCCCATGTGGTTTAAGTGCATTCCGCTGGCGGGACGTCTCGCGAATACTCTCGTCGAGACTGTCGTGTACATATATACCAAGTCCTGATGCGAACAGAGCTTTTGTGCGAATGATTTTTCTCTATTGCGATCGTGAATCTGCGAGACGTTGAGACACATTTATGCACAGCTGTTTGACGTTTATACGTTCAGCACGAATAAAGTACACGGAAGGTGGAAATATGGTCATGAACTTGCTCCTCAATTTGTCGATCACGTCTTATTGTGTAGGAGTTAGTGTATTCTAGAAATTTGTGAGAATATATTCTTTACCCTATAGTTTTATTTTAAAACGTTGCACTTCAATATTAGGGTGAACCAAAAGTCCGGGTGTTTTTTCCTGGTGTCTCAGATTGTGCAATTTATTGTCGCCAATATAATTACTTTATATCTAAGTGTTATATATCATTTTTTAGTTTATGAAAAGGCCTTTCATGTATATTAATTGAATGATATTTTTTCATTGTTTTTTCCTGGTTTTCGTTACACTAATTGTAAGTATTCCGACGCACAGTAGCAAAAGTACGTACGAAACGAAGCGAAATTCTGTCATTCTTTAACGCCGGCGTTTGGCTACCAGATTTTTTTATATTCGCCGACATTTCGCGACCATTAGGTTCTGAAAGTACGTTTGTGTCAATCCGTGGTCATCTGCCACGATTTGGTGGAATTTTGAAGGTGTTGTCCACTTTGAGCTGGTCCCAAACAATCGTAGCATCGATGCAGGCCTCTATTGTGCTCAATTTGACCGAATGTATGCAAAGTTGAGACAGAAATATCCAGCATTGGTCAACCGAAAGCGAGTATGTACTTGGGTCGATCTGTACTTCTGCTGCAAGATAACGCTCCGCCGCACACCACCAGGCAAATCATGGATAAGTTCAAAAAACTCGATTCAATTGAACTTCTACCAAACCCAGCATACAGCCCTGACCTTGCTCCATCGGAATACCACCTTTTTTTATCAATGGCACACTTCTTGTGAAGTAGGAGATTCGACAATTTAGTCCAAGTAGAATCAGGGTGTCGTGAGTTTTTCAACTCCAAGAACAAGGAATGGCACAGCTGTGAAATAACTCAACTCGTTAGTAGATGGCTATGGACCATAGAATCAAATGGTCTTTACTTCAAAACTTAATAACAAATAGTTTGTGTACAATTTACATTCAAAATTTTGACGAAAAAAGCGCCCAGACTTTGGTTCACCCTAATATACTATCTGACAGATTAAACCTACTGTTCTGCTCAATTATACCTCATTCATGCTCCTTCGCGTTATCGTGATCTGATGAACAAAGGTTCACATTTTAAAAAATGTGAACTATACAAACAAACATATTTGATATTTAAATATATTGAATATGAATAATAAATATTCAAAAACATAGAGTCTGTTAAGCCATAATTTTCATTTCGCGTCATATAGACAGGAGGAGAACAGTTTTTCATTGATCTTTTCGAGAATTCCGATTGTTCTGGTAATAGTCTTATCAATCGTAGTCTCATTGTAATTATTAAAGCTATTTTCAATATTATTTGAAAAAAATTATTTCAACTATTATATCAACTGTCATCAAATTTTAATTTAAAATCATGTATAGAGATATTTTAAAATTATCAGGTACATTTGGAATTACTTGGGATTTTAAGGGGATCAAAGATGATTGAAAGAAATTTCAACATGTCTCTAACAGGCGGCGAAAGATTCACACATTTACTTAATTATAGTTATGTCTACATTCAGAAGTTTCACATTTCTAGGCAAATGAAAAGGAAATAGAAAATTTCTAAAGTTTTTTCAACTACAGAAATACTAAAGTTCTGCCCGATAAAGGAATTCTTGTCTCATCCTCAATTCGGCTGGAATTTCAGTCTGATTTCTTATACATTGCAAGCAAGAAACCGAAACACGTCTTTTACTCCCGAAGGGAAAATGAACATGTTTGCGGTAACTAACAGATTACGTTCGCCTTTTACTGAGACTGAATATACAGTAAATTAGAGCGGATAGTCGTTACGCTGTCGAAACTCATTAACTCCTAATTTTGGTTAGAATGAATGGAACAGCTCACCGAGTTTCCGAAAGTGCTTTTCATATTGCGCATATCTCATTTACGCTATGCTGCCACGAAATTCTCCTGAAAATAATTCACAAAGGTTTCACTGCAGTTTACGATCCTAGTTTTGTAACGGCTGTATTATTAAACAAGAAGTTTGACAAAGCATTATGTGTTTGAAGTATAGAAATTTCGATTGCTCAATTAAAATTGAAAGTTGGAGAACTTTTCACGAAACGTGAAAATGTGCAGATGATTTATTGATTTCTTGTAAAATCCAGGAGGTGCGAAAAATTATATGAGAATACTAATATGTTATTTTCTATATATTTCGGCGTTTAATTCTTTTGGCAATAAATATCGCCGTATTTAACGTTAAATAACGAGATTTTTCTGTCATTGTTGAAAATTAATTGATAGACAATTGGAATGTTTTTACTATTATACTTTAAGCAACATGTTAATTTTATTTATCAGCATATTATTACAAAGGAAGTTTGTTACTAAGTTCGAGGATGAAGTTGTATTTAAATATAAAGTGTTAGAAATCATACGTAGAGGAATAGGATCGCAAATATGGGATCTTAACATAAAGTTACAAAAAATTATACACAGTTAATTTAGTTACTAATATTAAAAAGATTGAAACGTCTTCGTTGTCATGCAATTCGTAAATCTCGAGATATAAATAACTAAAAACTGTTTGAAAAGATAGAAAGATTATTTCTTTCTACAAATAAAATTGGAATACAGTAACTCAATATTTTGTCATATTCTCTGATACCAGAACAGACATCGCTTTTGTACGTAACCTTTGCTAAAAAAATTAGCTAAGCAAGATTAAAAAAGCCTAAAGTCCAATTAACAAAAAACATAACAAAATACGAAATATTCTACAATTTTCTCCTAACAAATATAATTTCTTGGTACATTCTTCCACCGATCTATTCATTTACCGTTCATTCACGTGAACTCTTTTTAGTTCGTCGTTTACAATTTGCACAGATAAAAGATATGTCACGGTCTTAAACGAATGATTAATCTTTGCACCTAACGCGGCCGCGTTTCAACGAAACCTCATTGCAGCGAGAGCGTTAAGGAGCACGTTTTTACCTTGCCGCTTCGAACTTCTGGTCGCGTCTTTGTTCTCTATCTGCAATCATTCCGGCCAGTTTCTCTTTTTATCTAAGGCATTACATCACCATGATTCCCATTGTTTCCTCCTTTCTGTATTCAGATCCCAATACCGTTGCACGCTTAGCAAAACGGTTCTCCCGCGCTCTCTCGCATTCCAGTCTTACGGTGGCACCGGGGCAACTTGGAAAATGTCAGGTTTGCCGCGAAGACTCCGCTCACCGAAGATAATTACGAGGGAGATTAGCTCTTGCTGTAATGAATATTCCGACAGATTGGCACCACCAGGACCAGAGAGACTGCCGAATTCTGGCAGGCGATGTAATACCCGATCGATAGTAATTATCTCAAGCATCATTGCTCTCGATCATGCACATATAATCTTTCCCATTTTCTTTCCTTTTTTTATCTCTATCTGACGACTGTTTGTATTTTTCTCTTGCTTTCGCAGTTCTACACTTGTCTCGTTATACCCTTTTCCTTCTCTTTTCTCTTTTACCCCTTTATCTTACTTTACTTTACTTATTTTGTATATATATTTTTTTTTCTATCAATCGATCTGCTTATATCATTTTTTCTATTGCCTTCTGTTCTTCAGTTTTGCTTTTCCTACTCTTCTTTAAGTCTTGGTCCCACTGACCTTTCTCTACCACTCTATCCATTATTTCAACGGGTATGAATGTAACGATCGACGAAGGATAACCGGAAAAGCGAATTTTCACTCCTCTCTCATTCAGATCAAACTGGGTTAATTTCGTACATAGCCAAGATCTCGTCACGGGGATCCTGTTTGTGTGACGTGAAGTAATTGGAGCCTAAAAAACGCGAGTGCGCCTTTCATGCGAATCATTCGGTTTTTCCAATTTCCTTCCCTTTTCGAACGTTACTTCTGCACGCAGATATTGCTGCCTGTTTTTTTATCCAAATTGTGAAAGAGTTGTAACCTTGTTTTTTTTTCGTGTCATGGACTTTTCGATGATAGTGTCCTGCTTGACATAGGTGTTTTCATTAACACTAGATTGCCGGAGGTTGGTTGTATACCTATTTTGCCTGATTGAGTCAATTTGACTCAATCGTCAAAAATGCAGGTTTTTTAAACTAATAAAATTTTATTACAAATAAACTTTATTCCAAACACTTTTTGCATATACATTTAGTTTTTAAAATACACTTTCCGCATATTTTTTTATTACATTTGCTACAAACGTCCTTGCTTCTATTTCTGTTGCATGACACTTGTACCTGGCAATTTGCACGGTTTTCAATATTTTGTATATTAGATAAAGTCGAAGTACTTTCGGCTTCATTATCGTAATTGCCGCTTAATTCTTCCGCCAGTTGCAAAAGAAATTCTTTTCTTGACATTTGTACTTGAGTCACATCTTTATACATGACCCAAGCATTGATTGCTGCTAAATCTAAAATGTTGTAGAATACGTGAACGGGCCATCTGCGAGAACCTGCTTTGGTACTATATTTTCCTCCATACTTATTGTTAGTATTATTATAAAAGGATATAGTTTCCGGGACACGTTTTTCATTTTTTGCAATTCCTACATTGCGATGTTTTGAGCTCAATAATAAAACTTTTTTATTGGCTTTACTTTTATACATGGTTAGTGTACAGGCCTCCGTTTTATAAAGTTTTGTAGAGTAGCGTGTCATTTTGTCCTTTTTCGCTTTTGCAATTTGGGGCAATTCTTTTCTATTTGATCGTATTGTTCCGACCAAAGAAGTTTTGTTGGCGCGTAACTTTTTTGCAACAAATAATTTTACAGCATTGAATGAACAAATTATAGAAGAATTACAGAACGTTTACAAAAGGTTTTTATGCAAAGGAAATAAGTTACGTGTGTCTAGAACGGTGAGTCAATTTGACTCGTATCCGGCAAAATAGGTATAGCACATATGAATTATTGGAAGTAAGGGAGTAGGGAGGAATAGGAATTAGTTTTTGTATACCTTTCATTGTTCTATGAAAAACCAAAAAATGATTTAAAAAAAATGACTTAAAATTGTTATGTATATCACAGTAAAAGTGCAAATGAGTCAAATTGACTCGCTCCGGCAATCTAGTGTTAAACAAAGCAATACATAGCTTCGCCATATATCATAGTATATATTTTCATCAATTATTAATCGGTCATAGTCAAATATTATTTCATTCTACGTTTCAGTTTGTTCCAGGTCAGTTTACGTTTAGCTGCAGCAACGTTTATGCAAAATATTGACGTACCTTGATGCTTTAAACCAATCGAAAACTTTGTTGGAGTAGCATCTGTCAATAAACAGAGATAAATTTCGTGCGTGTGTTCATATGTATATTCATACAAATAATGATGATAATAGTATAATAAAGTATATAATTGATTCATACAGAAAAGTAGTGACATGCTTTACACTTGATTCCCTTATTTAACAAGGTGTCCATTAGTTTTCACCTAAGGGATAGTAAATCAATTCAAAACTTAGCTTAGAGAAAAAATGTAAGAAAATATTCATGCAAATGAGTAAATATTAAATAAAGATATTTAAATTTCTTTGTGACTAGAAATACATACTAACTTGCCACTACAGTAGATAAATTTTAACCGTCACACGTTCGTCCGTATGAAATTTCACCCAATCTCCGTTTGCAGATACTACATAATTTCGTTTTAATATATTGCAACTTGATTTAGTTTTAGTGCAGTATAGTATAATAGTTTACAAATAATGTTAATTAAAGCGAAAATACAAAGTCGGCTAATGTTTTAATGGGTAATACAATTTAAAAACGTCCATCTTTGTTTGCATGTTACACTATGATGTAGTTATAAGTAGAAAAAATTGCAACGGCGTTGTTACAAGAGACAAACAAAGGTTATTGACTCCAGCGTAGCTCTGTCTTTGTTCTTTCCTAACATAAGTTTCGTTAGGTTGTTACATATATAAAATTTAATAGACAATCGACAGTGAGATCAATTAACATCTGATCTCGTTTCACCGGAGCCGTTTTGATGTAAATCATTAACATATCGGGATGTAAATTCGCACGATCCCTTTTATGCTGCAAGCAACAATTTTACCACATTGCGATTCGGATTTCGTGTACCTTTGCATGTATGAAGCAGAAGTTGCCGTCATAATTACCGTAACGAGCAAGCGTTGAATTTGGACACACGGTTGTGCTGTGATATCCAAATTTCCAGTATTCATTCGTATAAACATCGTCAATTAAATTCTCGGATATATTGATGTGTAATACTAATACAGTTGACAATGTTATAAATTTGAAACAGTAGTCTTTATTGCTCTTTTCAAATATTCAATCGTTTTAACTTTTTAAACATTGAACTATCCGTTTCAGGTATTTTTGCGTTAAATTTGCATACAAGTAATTTTCTTCAATTTCATAACAGATTTATAGGGCTATAACAAAGAGTTAATTTCATAAAATTAATATATTTAATCATCCGCGATGGCTTAACAACATACAGATTTAACTCGAATTTGGTAGTATGACTTTATAAAATATTTGAATTATAATTATATCGATCAAATTGATACAATAAATTAGAACTATTTGTATGATATACTTGATTAGGTACTTTTCCGTTAGTCGGGCGCAAATGTCGCCAATTGTGAACCAAATGCGAGCCAAATCGCCAAGCGAAGCGAATGATGAAACAGTTAACGGAAAAAAGTCGAAAACATTCGACTATAAACAAATATTAATGAATATAATGAATATATATTTCTCTTGAGAAAAGGGGACTGCTAGAAATTTGGTTGTAAAAAATAACCTTTATAAGAAAGAACCGTACGGTTCTAAGAAATTTGGCAGAATTCTACTTTTTTTTTGCGCCCGGCTAACGGAAAAGTACGCTTGATTATCATAATGAAAAATAGGACAACAAGATTATCCCATGAATGTTTCGTGATAATCGATGTCTTACGGTGAACGACCTGGAGCAACACTAACAAAAAATGATTAAAAAAGAATAATCTTCACATATAAATGTCGCACAGCTTTTTACGCAATTGTAATCCGTACAAAAATCCAGAATGGTTTGCAAAAACTATGTTCACAATGGCGAGCATGAGAATATTATTCTTTCATGCGTTAATAACACGCTTGACGAGTTACTAGTCTTTCCACAGTTCCCCCGATACTGCATGGTCATAAATTAAGTCAGCAACCCTCCGTTAGTCGGTGTATTACGAACCCTGTTGCAGTAGAATAGCCAATCAAGAAATAGTTTCTGACAGACGATTTTTTAAAAAGGGACAGGGTGGTCGGTGACTAGCCAGTAGACAAACAGGCAATAATTTTTCTAAACTTCAACCAGTCTAGTTACTTTTGATAAATTGCAGATCTGAATTGAAAGAAACTGCTAATTAAACACATGTCGCAATGATAAAGAAGGAGTAGGGCTAATTCCCAGGAAAAAAATTTGCAAATTTGAACGTAAACATGTGTCGAAGAAAAAGCAGAGTCTATTGAAGAATAATGACAAACCGGCTGGAGGACTTGAAACGAGGATTCTGAAAAGGGAATATATTGCAAAAAAAATACAAGAAATATATCAGGCGCAAAAGAATTTTTGGGACGTGGTATTACACATGGGAAGGGGGAGAATGTTGAGTGCACCGAGTAAACCCACCTTATCATTCCAGAAAACCTGAAGTTCGAACTGAAGTAACAATAAAAAACGAAGCACTTTTTTATTGTTCACACAACGACTTAATAAATTTGGGCGAATAACGCGTTAGGATCGAAAGTTACGTCCGAATGAGAGATGGCTTTGTTTGTAAGGCGAGTCAGGCCAAAGCACTTGTGATAGTCCAACAAGTTTTCTGCGCCGGGTATAAAGTCAATCGAAACATGTGTATAAGGATTAGGGTAAAGGTAGAAACACAGTACTGTAAGTTGACAGTATTAATTCATTCCCTGTCAAGTTTTTCTTGGTTTGATTGTTTTTGTAACAAGGATTGTCACAGTGTAAAAACAAAAGTAATTCACGAAAATTACTGCTTAAAATTCGTATACACGAAGGAATAACTTGACAAGTATGCAAGCGTAAGAATTGAAAATATAATCACTTTTTTTGTAACACAAATATCAAATTTCTAATTCATCCGTATTTTGTGTTTCGACATATAGTATTTACTAAGAGATATTCAAGAAAATTTATTAATTGCTTTGAATTAAAATTTAACTCATAAAATGATGAAAAAACTAGTATTATTTACATATTTCTTAAATAAATGAATTTTTAAAGAAAACGTTTATACCATTGGATTTGCAGTCGGATGGCGTTAATTTTCGCTCCAAATAAAATTGTGGTATCTCTAATAGTTTTCGAGATATTCAGTAAATAAGTTTCGGAACAATAAGTTTGAAGGCGGTTTTCACTCCTTAAACGTGGACGGTTGACGATAAAAAAAATACGTATCAAATATTTTCGCGAGAACTAGATCATACTAAAATTTCATAAAAATCGGTGATTTACACTTCGGAATATTCCCTCGTTAGTATATTACAGCGTGCAGAAATTAATTACTCGTGCGGAGAGACTTCGAATCAAGTAAGTTAATTACCGATAAGTGCAGCAAGTACGGCAGTTTAGTGTCTTGTAAAGTTAAACACTTGCGGGTTATCGCACTGCGAGCAGGTAAATGCAACCTTTCCGATGTACCATTCAAAACAGGTAGTTGAGTTACGTTCAACGAAATTCTGGTTATTATCGTACACGTAACTGGGGATATACACTTCAAAATCGTCCGTCTGCTATTTACGCATGTTGCAGTATTTCGAACCTATTTGAAGTTGAGATTCAATTATGTTAATTTCACTGTAGACACATTTTATAGCACAGCACAAACGATTCAGTACTTTTACGGTTAAATCAAGTTGAAAAACCGATAACGCTCATGGGTAGGCGTCACTGAAAATTTAACAAAATTAGAGCGAAAAGCATTTATACAATTTAAATTGCACCGGAGATTGAAAGTTACATGTATAGAGAATTGGATTCCTGTTTTTCCCGGTGATTGGAGCTACTTGCAATGGCTATCATGCTCGTGAAAATATTTAATCGTGTTTCTCGAACTACGATTTACCCATCGTTTTTTATTTGCCGGAAAGTAAATAATTTTCCTCATTACCAGTATTTTAGATAAATGCTATATAGGTTGTCCGGTTTTAACCATGGAGTATAACTTTCTTGATGGTTTTGTGCAACGTGATTAATTATCGATTAAACTTTTTCCTACTAATCGAGTTTGCGTTATTAAATCGTTATATTTTTTGTATTCTCAGATGTTTAAGACATAATAAATTATGTAAAAGCAGAACAGCATAATGCGCCATATTACGCCGTTTTCTATTTAAAATGCGCACATTTTGAATCTGTAATTACAGCGGTATTCTTATGAATTGGTAAAACCTACACATGTCACGGTTGCATAATTGTTGATATCACTTTGTACGGATTTTAGGTTTTTCAATACACAGCTTATTGTTATGATTTATAACGTTGATTATGTAAAATTAGTTATAGGTCCATAAGAAATTGAAGTTTATGAAATATTCTTAAATAATTCGCAACAACCCCATACCAATCACATTGTTTTATTTTCCCTTCAAACATCTCTAGATAACCATTTAAACCTTTGCGGGTGGAGATATTTTTATACATTGAGAGATAATCAGTCACCTGGCGATCAAAAATCACCTTTTAATCGGAAAATTAGAATATTAATGTGTAAAAATTATAAATCACTGTTTGTGTTATTATACTTCGATGGTTCGATTTCAGTTTTCAAACTTTAACCGTATATCCGCACTGCCAAAAATTGTAATCAAATCTTTTCGCAGGTCACATATATGCGTCGCTAGTCCTTAACACTAAACCTACCAAGGCGGTCAAAAGACCGATACCAAAATATTTTCTAAAAATGATCTAAATTAATAGAGTAGCCATGAAGTAAATATTCCACTTCTATCTTACAAAAGCAAAATGAGTTAATTAATTATCTTCTTTATCTCTCCACTTCTCTTTGTGTAAGGTCGTTATTGAGTATATTTAGATTTTAGTAGATATAACGTCGGTAGGTTTAGTGTTAAAGTGTTCATATACCAATTTAATCGTTGGTATTTCAGCCATTAATTCTACAAGTACTCAGACAATTTACAATATCTGCATATTTTATCACCACATGTTCGCTCAAAATGCCCTATAAACAACATTTACCTTTCTGAAAAAGTAACTCGCTTCGTGTAATACAGAGGTTGTATAATCGCGGTATTACTTAACGACAAACAAAGGAATTACTTAATCACGCTGTTACTTAACTGCGAACAAATTACCGCTAACGACGCAAATAACTCCAGAAAGTAATTACGCGGTAAGTTAGACGTCGTTCCCTTCTTTTTTTGCTAACGCCATTGCATGTACAAAATATACCCGGAAGCTGCTCGGTTCCAAGCGTGAACTCAATATCGTCCTCGCTCGCTCTCGGTGCGAGTGAATAAGGGACGGGTACGAGGATATAATCGCATTGCCCAATTCCCATCCGGTGCGGTGCTGACAAATGACTCGTCGGCCTGATTACTGTTGGGATTTTAACGCGAGCTTAATTAGACGCTGTAGCTTCCATGACTGATCGAGCGGACCACGAAATGTGCTCTCTTTCTCTTCTCTCTGTCTCTTTCTCTCTTCATACAACCGCCCCTTCGTGTCCTTTGACTTTCTCTCTTTAATTCATTCTCTCTCGAACGTTTGCTCGTTCTCTTCCTTCTCTCTACTATGCCGATGTGTCTACATTAGTCCGTAACGTTACGGGTAAACCAGGTGGAACGTCTTCTCGAAGGATCACCCAAGGAGCGGCTCCTTTTGCCAATTCAAATTACTGGCTGCTGGCAGCGTATGCTCATTAGGGATGTGCCATTATACTTCATTAATAATCCTCGAGAGTGTTGATCCTCCGACACGACGTTGCTGATGTTTTTGTGCTTAGTGATAATGTAGTTAGGGCGGAAGCTCGATTATTCCAGGATGAGTTTGGACCAAGTATAAGTTATGGGAACGTTTATTACGTGAATAGACCGGTGCTTGTTTCTTGATTGATCGAGTTTTCGATTATTCTTAATAGCGTTTCCTGAGAACTTTGGATATTCGGAAGCAAATACCATTGGCAATATGGAGTGAATTCTATCTTAGGTTTTTCGAAATTATATTTCTAATATAAATTTCACATTTCTGTGCAGTAAGAAATGTATTATTTTGTTCCCGAATATTGATTAACATTTTTAAGGTTTTGTTTCTACATTTTACGAGAGAATGAAAAAATTCACTTCTGCATTATTCTCCTAATTTGCTAGAACTTTGATCCTACCAGTGAATACAAACTATCACTAATTAAAAGTAATTAGCAAAAATCGTGCAATGCCTTCAAATTAACAAATGCAGACCGTAACTATTGAAACAAAAATTTCAACGACCTTTTAACAGTTGATTTTACGGTAAAACTGACAAATCTGATCTATATACATGTACTTGTTCAAGGAGATTGCATAGATATTTAAATATTTTAATGTTTCACACATAAGTTCAAAGTGTGTATATGATATTACAATGTGTTAGTTAAAAGTAAGGATTTAATAAAATCTTATATAAAATGTTGCAGTAACAGTTGGAATAGAACTATCACATACGAATAATAATAAAAGATGATATACATAAAGGTATATTCTGTTTCGTCTTTTTTCCAATTACATTCATTTTTGCAGAATAGAATTTTTAAGCCGTTTATTTTAAAACTGCTGTAAGCCACTTTACCGTGATGAAAAATGGCGAATTTTCAATGACTACACAAAATTATTTATACTGATAAAAATATCGGATTTCAAGGTAACAAGTACAAGTACATTTTTTCAAAAATACACATGAATATTTTTCAACACTTTAAAGCGTAAACTGTAAGTGA
Organism: Cerceris rybyensis; assembly: GCA_910591515.1. Lineage (NCBI taxonomy): Eukaryota > Metazoa > Arthropoda > Insecta > Hymenoptera > Crabronidae > Cerceris > Cerceris rybyensis. Next base: position 25,164,749 of record OU342790.1, read on the forward strand.
GTCGATTTAAAAAGAAAGTGACTTTTGCCATGTTTGAAATAAACAGTTCACTGGTGCAATATTACTATTTTTCGTTTACATATAGACTTCTGATGTTTGTCTTTTTGTTATCCTTCCAGTTTTTATGTTACTCACTCAGGCTTGATGGCAGTAACTCCCTATTCAGTAACGAAATATGTCAAAAGTCAAAAGGAAATAGTCTCAATGTATAGGGTGCATTTCAGTTTTAGCAGTGTAAACGATTAATTTACAACGCAGAATAATTTATGCATATCTCATTTAAGTATACTATCTCGCATAATATCTGACTTGACCGTGAAAGCTTGAAAAAAACAAAGATTTTAGTTGAATGAAACTTCCGCTTTTTTCGCTATTTTAACCACAGAACTACAGTTAATTTTTAACTACAATTGTAGTTATTTTTTTCCAAAAATTAAAAATGATAATTCTAGCGTCTCCTTGTAAATTGTACTTATCGACACCGCTAATTTTTAGCAAGCAAAATCTCGGTCCAATATTATGACGCTTATTTGTATACGCTTCACCCAATAAATCGCCCACTGGCTTTCATTGTTAATAACGTTTATTTTGCGTTATGACTTTCGAATTTCCGGTGAAATTCCGGGAAATCCGTTTTAAAACAAATCGTATTGGATTTCAATAGGGGTCATACGGAGATCCGTACACAGGGCCGAGAAATAATTTATCTATCGCCCGTTGCTGCTAGGTTGGTCTAACTTTCAGGAAAATCAGTTTCCGCATATTGCGATATTTACGTAATAAATAAATTCCTTAACGCAACGGCTACGAAAACGCCCCAGATTGTCATCTGTTTCAAAGTCTGTTATTTCCAATGCCAATTGAGTAGTTATTACATGCAAGAGTTAAGTGTTACGCTTTATAAAAATTCGTAAACACGACCTCGTGATATTTCATGTAAAAATAATTAAAAATATAATCATTTTAATTTGTCTGCATGAAATGTAAATCTTTCTACACAAAACATCGTGTCATAGATGTGTATAATGCGTGTATAAGAAGATGACCTGTGAGTCGGCAGAAAAACAACAGGAATCTGATGTTGGGGACTAATTAATTCTTTTCGTTTACAAGCGACATGTAACTATTTAACCAGTAGCGGTAACTTCTTGTAACATGAGTTTGAAGTAGCTTATTCTAACTTTTTAGACCAGTGGTTCTTAACCTGTGGTGCATCCATTAAAATTTAAACATTGCTTTTTATGTTATATAGTAATATATTGTAGGATCGTGAAAAAGAAACGAGAGGCGCGCGGCAACCCATCCCAGGCAGCAACTCGGCCAGAGTAGCTTAACGTCGACGATCGCCTGGGTCGGCGCGGAACCACTGCGCCATCGACCTCTCCCTGATGACAATTCCTTTTCACGTCCTTTTCTCCTAAGTTCTTCATAGGAGGGCTTCCCTGCTCCGATCCCACAATATATTGTAAATAAACACGGCATTTGTTCATGCAATTAATGTTTTTCCCTAAAAAAAATATATATACACACAATTTTTAGAGGGATGCAAGAGCTTATTTTCAGTTTCAAGGTGGTTCTGACCTCTATAAAGGTTAAGAACCGCTATGTTAGACCGATGCGCCAGAAACGAAACCCATCTGCCTTTTCTGCCTCTTTTGTATCTTTTCCAGCTTCAACTGGTATAGTCTATAATTTGTCATAATAAGATTATTATTGTTATTGAAATTATGTAAAGTGTGTATATATAAATAACTAACTCTATATGCGTGTATACAATTAATTACTACGATAGGATGCGTAACTGTTTGCGCTCGCGTTGGTTTGAATAACTATACTGTTGTGCTCGAGTGTCTGATTCCACGGATCGAGATTGAGTGAGTATTCTGAGCAAGAGATCGAGCAGACGACAAGTCAGAATATCTGTGAAAGTAGGGAATTGACGAATGGGTGAATTTTGCATTAAACTTGGTTTTTAATAGGTCGAACTTTTGGCCAATTAGAAGCCAGGAATCGGAAGAAGGGAAATCGATAATTAAGGAAGAGAGGAAATTGGTCAAAAAGCACACGTGGTGGATCAGGTGTCCGAAAAACGTTTGGTAGAGGAAGATTTACGACAAGAAAGTCGAAGATTGTAATAGGAAATTGACGTACTTGTCTAAAAAAGTAAGGATTAAATAAGAGTAGTGACGTTTTGGAGTTGACGATTTGAATACGAATTATGACTCGTAAGAAATAGGAAACATCCTAGATGTGACGGGGGGGGGGGGGGGGGGTTGAACTCACCCCCTGTAATTGTAAGTCCGATCCTTCATATGAAATAATGAATTAATACAACATTATGATGCTCATACATTACTAACACTAAAACTATCGGCCTTATATCTATTGTAGATAAATATATTGAGTAGGTACATTGGAAAAATAGGAATCAAGAGGTGAAAGGGATGATCAGTTAAGTTATGTACATTTTATAACATAAAAGTGAAATATTTACTGTATGGCACCCTTATTAATTGGGAGAATTTTTAGAAAAAATTGGGAAGCGGTAATTTTAATCGCCTTGATGGTTGTTCCAAATCCACGCTCTTTTCGAGCCGGATTGTGAGCGTGTAGCGCCTGTGGAATGATTACCGATGTAATTAGGCAACCGCTCCCCGGAGCGTCTCGTCTTCGAGCGTACCCGCGTCCTGCCTCCCGCCTCACTCGCAAGGTGAGGACCCTTTCGATCGTTCGCGAAATCGAACCGTCTGGATGCCGGTTTTTCTAGCATGTTTGTCTAGACGGTTCGGGAGCGTTCGGCAAGGCAGACAATATAAATAACAGCTGATCCGTCTGTCAGTCAGTCGATTACATCTGTTTACTACGTGCGTACGCGTAACGTTCACTGTTCCAGTGATTTCATATCTGTGCATTCTCAGATCTTTCTTCAGTCAAAAGTCTTGCTTTCATCATAATTGTGTGTTTGTGAAATAAAACTGTGGTGTCGTAAAACCCGTTGTTGTTCAGCTTAAACTTTACCTTGTGCAAACTCAACATTTGGTCCTTCGAGCCGGATTCTTGTCGCGAACCCGGATACTTATCGTAAACGGTCCTTTTCCGCATCGCGTGTTGCACCGACACTTTAGAGGAGGCTCACTAATAAAGGGAAATTGCAAGCATGGAAGAGCTGATCTCGTCACAACTCGAACTCCACGGACGAATCTCTCGCACGTGGGAGAATTTGAAGAAGGTGGGTCAAAAAAACATAACGATTGATCTGGTGCGTACCACTCTATCACTGCTGGAGTCCAAGTGGACTCGCTTCGAAGAGCAACATGCTACTCTCATGCGCACCCATCGCTCCTCTCTCAAGGACCACGAATACATCACTGGGGACTTCATGACCAACGTTGAGATGCAATATGCATCTCAACGGGCTCAGCTTCTGCATCTCGAGAGACAGTTTTCGGCAACTGCAACCAGCGATGCGTCCAATCCAACGGCTTCCGCAGTGACAGCCCCTGTGCAAGCGCCGTCGTATCCTCGCATCGACCTGCCGAAATTTAGCGGGAGGTTTGAGGATTGGCCTGAATTCCGGGATTTATTCTCGTCTATGGTCATTGAGGAACGCTCTCTTCCTAACGTGCGCAAACTTCACTATCTTAAGACAAGCGTACTGGGTGAAGCCAAGAGCCTCTTAAAAAATCTGCCGACCATCGAAGAAAATTTTCAACGGGCGTGGTCACTTATAAAGAATCACTACGAAAATAAAAGACTAATAGTGCGGTCATACCTTAACACCTTCACATCGCTACCAAAAATGAGACCAAACTCCATGTCAGATTTGCGACGAATTTTTCATGGAGTCATGACCACAGTCGGAGCGCTGGAGGGCATCGGTCGCCCCATCACCTCCAGTGAAGATTTGTTCGTACATTTCACAGTCAATCTACTGGATCAAGCTACAAGGCGTGAATGGGATAAGGCATTACGTAAGTCAGTAGAACCTCCCACATTTGACGATTTGCACACATTCCTTAAGGAGCAAGTAACGTCGGAGGAAGCCCTGGCGGAAACTCAACCTGAGTCAATCGTGAAGCAGCCACTTCGCAACGGGCGCTCCGTTCGCGTCGCGCAGCAGCGATTGAAATCATCGAATCCCGGACGCTCATGTCCCATTTGCAACGGAGACCATTTTTTCGCAGCGTGCGAGCAATATGTTAGAAAGACGCCGCAAGGACGCAAGGAGCTAGTTGTGATCCACAACCGCTGTTCTAATTGCTTAGGACGTCACTTGATAAGCGCATGCACCACAACAAAAACCTGTGTCAAATGCTCTGGTCGGCACCATACTTCTTTACACGATGCATTTGCGACTGCCACTTCGGCCGCTAGCGAGGCAACTTCTGTGCACGTTGCCAAGAAATCACCCGTGCAACCCTCTGCTGTGCTCCTGGCCACCGTTCGAGTGTGGGTGACTGATGTAGTAGGGCGAGAGCACCCTGTCCGCGCCCTCATCGATCCAGGATCGGAAACATCTCTCATCTCCGAGTCGCTCGCCCAACGACTTCGTTTGCCGAGAACTCCTACTTCGGTAGCAATTTATGGTATTGGTGGGCAGCAGTCAGGGGTGGCGCGCGGTCGCGTCACTCTTACGCTCTCGGCGCGCGACAAAAGCTATGCTCTCACTCTGTCGTCGCTGGTTCTTCCGCGATTATCTTCTTACAGCGGATCCGTCTCGTCGAGCCACCGCTCATGGCCTCATGTGCAGGGTATTCAGCTCGCAGATCCTGAATTTATCGCTCGCGATCCGGTGGAACTGCTTTTGGGAGCTGAAGTGTACGCATCCATCGTAATGAGCGGTTTGCGCAGAGGAAGTGAGCAAGATCCTGTGGCACAACAAACCCGATTGGGCTGGATCCTGCTTGGAGGTCAAGGCGTCGCTCAGCCAAGGCACGCACTGACGACTCTACATTGCACCCACGAGGAGGACATTGCAACAGCACTGCGTCGGTTCTGGGAATGGGAGGAGCCAGCATCGGTGTCTCTGCCGGCCACAGAAGAAGAGAAGCAGTGCGAAGCTCATTTTTGCGCCACTCACACAAGGCTGCCGAGTGGTCGATTTCAAGTGCGCCTTCCCTTTCGCACTACGCCGTCCTCGCAACTTGCATCAACTCGTAGGGCTGCCCAACGAACGCTAGATGCGATGGAGCGTCGATTTGCGCGCGATAGCGTCTTCCACTCTCATTACAGGGAATTCATGGAGGAATACCTCCAACTACAGCACATGTCTCCAGCTCCCCAGACTCCACTCTCACAGGATGGTCATCTATGCTATTTACCGCACCATGGAGTACTAAAGTCTAGTGGAGACACCCAGAAACTGCGCGTGGTTTTCAACGGCTCCACTCACACAGCTGCAGGTGTGAGTCTCAACGACCATCTGTTTACAGGATCCAATTTGTTACCATCACTGCCAGATGTAATACTTCGATGGCGTCGTCATCGGTACGCATTCATCGCAGATATTGAGAAAATGTACCGCCAAATTGAGGTCCATCAGGCAGACCGAGACTACCAACGAATTCTGTGGAGGCAAGATGGGTCACTCAGGGAGTTTCAATTAAACACTCTTACCTACGGTACTGCGTGCGCTCCTTTTCTTGCCATAAGAGTCCTACATCAATTGGCAGTAGAGGAAGAGAAAAATTATCCATCCGGAGCCGCAGCGTTGCAGCAGGACGCTTACGTCGATGACATCCTATCGGGATCGTCCACGTTAGAGGCTGGCACCCGTAAGCAGCAAGAGTTGTCAGCGCTCTGCATGGCGGGCGGTTTTCCGCTAAGGAAATGGGCTGCTAACCATCCGGGAATACTTCAGGGAGTACCAACGTCGCATCGGCAAACTCCGACAGTGAGTACGGAACTCCCCCTCACAGAACATTCCGTCCTAGGGTTACGTTGGCGCCCCAATGAAGACTCATTGACAATCAATGTCAATATTGCTCCAGAGAATACCCCTACTAAAAGAATAGTACTTTCGCAGGTGGCTCGTCTCTTTGATCCATTAGGGTGGTTGGCACCGGTCGTTATACGAGCAAAAATTCTTATTCAGACTACCTGGCTCAAACAACTCGAGTGGGACACTCCTTTGCCCCCTCCGGAGGCCACGATCTGGCAACAGCTGGTAAAAGAACTCTCCAGCATAGGGAATTTATGCATTCCAAGATGGTTCACCGGATTTTCCGAGGGCAATCAAGTCGAGCTGCATGGATTCGCAGATGCATCGGAGCTAGCGTACGGCGCTGTCATTTATCTGCGAACTGTGGAGGACGAAAGGGTGCATGTCTCCTTGGTGCAAGCCAAGTCCAAGGTGGCACCACTTAAGAGAGTATCTTTGCCTAGACTCGAATTGTGCGCCGCAGCTCTACTCTCAAAACTCTCGACTCACATTCGAAACGCTCTTGGAATCTCGCATGCACAAACTTATCACTGGTGCGATTCTACCGTGGCCCTTGCCTGGATACGGGCGCATCCAGCCAAATGGACCACCTTCGTGGCCAACCGCGTTGCAGAAATCCAACGCGAGAGCCTCTCTGTGCAGTGGCGTCACGTGCCGGGCAAGGATAACCCAGCTGATTGTGTGTCGCGGGGACTCTTTCCACAAGAACTTGCTGACCACTCCCTTTGGTGGAATGGGCCCTCCTTCCTTCAAAGGAGTTCCTCATCATGGCCGGACACAGAGGAACCATTGGAAGGTACCGTACCAGAAGAAAGGCCCGTAAAGTGCTTGACCGTCAACCGAGAAGACGCTGAACCGCCAGAGCTGACTCGATTTTCAAATTTGCAACGGTTGCTCCGAATTACCTCGTGGATGCTGCGGTGGAAGGCTCCCAACCGCCGAAAGGAGGACCTATCAGTCCCACGCGACAATTTAATTCTGCAACCAGAAGAGTTGGAGGCCGCTCTCGCTGTGTGGGTGCGAGTCGCTCAGTACAATGCTTTCTCAAGAGAGTTGAGAGAAATTCAAGAAAGGCGGGCGGTGCATCGCCAAAGCCCGCTACGAAAATTAACTCCTTTCGTTGATCAAGACGGAATCCTTCGCGTCGGAGGCCGACTAACGCACGCGCTACTGGATGTGGACCAACGCCACCCCGTCATTCTCCCACCAACGTCACACCTGAGTCGCCTGATCGTGGAATCTCATCATCTCAGAACTTTGCATGGCGGAACTCAAATGACACTCTCATCCATTCGCCAACGTTTTTGGATCCCAAGGGGTCGCCAACTGGTTAAGGCATGGATTCACCGCTGCCCTCGATGCATTCGGTGGAGAGCAGCGACTCCTCAGCCCATCATGAGCGACCTCCCAGCATCCAGGGTGACCCGCAGTCGACCTTTCCTCCACACCGGTGTCGACTTTGCGGGACCTATAAGGCTGCGTACAACGAGGGGACGAGGTCACCGTTCCTATAAGGCGTTTATTTGCGTCTTCATTTGTTTCAGTACTCGGGCCGTCCATCTCGAAGTAGTCAGTGACTACACCGCTGCCGCCTTCCTCGCTGCCTTTCGCCGTTTCACATCACGCAGAGGTCTCTGCGCAGCAATTTATAGCGACCGTGGGACAAATTTTGTAGGAGCCGACTCAGAGCTGCGCGAGCTCTTCTCTCGAGCTTCTCCTGACGCCCGACGCATCGCCGGACGCCTCGCCGACCAAGGAATTCGGTGGGTTTTTAACCCTCCTGCAGCACCTCACTTCGGGGGTCTTTGGGAAGCCGCTGTTAAATCCGTAAAACATCACATCCGAAGAGTTATCGGCGAAGCGACGCTCACGTATGAAGAGATGTCTACATTGCTGGCGGAAATTGAGGCGTGCCTCAATTCACGCCCCCTTCATGCAATGAGTGACGACCCCGAGGATTTAACTGCCTTGACTCCAGGCCACTTTCTGGTGGGCGAGCCAATCAATGCAATCCCGGAACCGTCGTTGCTGAATATTTCACCGAACAAGGTAACACGGTGGAAAATGCTGCAAAGCATGAGGGATCACCTCTGGTCCAGATGGGCGCAAGAATACCTGCAACATCTCGCCCCGCGCGCAAAATGGTGGAAGAAAACGGGAGGACTGCGGGAAGGACAGCTTTGCATCATAAAAGATAGCCTTACTTCTCCTACGCGATGGCCCCTAGCACGAGTTCTACGTCTCCATCACGGAAAGGACGGCCAAGCTCGTGTGGCAGAAGTGAGGACCGAGTCCGGGCTACTCACTCGACCAATAGTGAAGCTTGTACCACTGCCTGGTACTGCTTCCGAAGACTGAGAAAATTTCAATGTATGTTACTCACATTTCCAATTCTCTGTAGGGTCAACGCTATTCGATTTCATACATCCTTGTATTCTTGTATGTACTTTGCCACTTTGTAATTTGTAGCCATGGGCGTGGCACGCTCACTATTCCTCCTTATCTCATAATTTCGTCGCTTCTCGACAAGGCGGGCGGGATGTTCCAAATCCACGCTCTTTTCGAGCCGGATTGTGAGCGTGTAGCGCCTGTGGAATGATTACCGATGTAATTAGGCAACCGCTCCCCGGAGCGTCTCGTCTTCGAGCGTACCCGCGTCCTGCCTCCCGCCTCACTCGCAAGGTGAGGACCCTTTCGATCGTTCGCGAAATCGAACCGTCTGGATGCCGGTTTTTCTAGCATGTTTGTCTAGACGGTTCGGGAGCGTTCGGCAAGGCAGACAATATAAATAACAGCTGATCCGTCTGTCAGTCAGTCGATTACATCTGTTTACTACGTGCGTACGCGTAACGTTCACTGTTCCAGTGATTTCATATCTGTGCATTCTCAGATCTTTCTTCAGTCAAAAGTCTTGCTTTCATCATAATTGTGTGTTTGTGAAATAAAACTGTGGTGTCGTAAAACCCGTTGTTGTTCAGCTTAAACTTTACCTTGTGCAAACTCAACAATGGTTTCAGTGTGATGTAATGTATTAGACATGTATTTTGTTTTGTTTTGGAAACATAGAGTAAAAGTAGATCAGGATTTTAACAATATTTTCATCTGGCGCAAAGAGACATATCTCGCGAAAAACATGTTTGTTTGGTGCCATGGCAAATACCGATCGCAGCGAAAGCATGGCGGTGTTCTTTCATGGATGATCTATCTCTGCTCTATGACATTCGCTATACGAAGCTCTATTAGACGACTTTTTTGCTTTTGACTTCCACTGATATGGCCAATTCGCGTAGGAACTACAGTTTTAGGTGGTGTCAAAACCATCGAAACCATGACGTATGTAGATACATGTTACATTGAAACATTTTGGAGAGGTGATGGGGATATCCGAACTCGAACACACTAATTGAAAATCCGTGTCCTTAACCCATTTTCATCACGAGGTGGAATATTCCGTAAAAAAATCGGAGTTCATGTCACCAAACGTGGATTGATCTACTCGAAAGTAAAGTGTGTTCACTAAGAATTTTGCATTTATTAACATGTAGAATTTGTGGTTTGTTTAAATGTATAGTTCATTATAATACAAAATAAGATAAAGAATATGAATATACGTACATAGATTAACAATAATTGTAAAGAATAAACTAGTCGTACTTCTTTTCACGTTGGTAGTTCACACTCAACTCTTTCGATACATGTTTCTCTTTACTCTGATCGTCATTCCTTCGATCTCGATCAATGCATTGTATCATACCTCACTCAAACTCGCATTCATTTCTGACTCACTAAACATATATTATATGTAGCTTTGTACTTCTGTATGTATGCACAAGCAGTTAGTATTGTTGAAGGATTATAACCTTTCAAATCAAATGTTTTAATTATATGGCACTGTCATGACGATCACTATTATCGTGGTGACAGACAATTAACACAATTCGACCTGTAATGAAAATGAATTACTTTCGTGTCCATCATAACCGGTCTTACAGATTTCCACTAAAAGATGAATCGTCCAATAAGTGTCTATGATGTCCCATGGGAGCACGGCCTTGTAAAAATGGTAGTATGCGTGACGATTTTCAACAACTTAGGTGCTCCGTTAATTAATAATTAACAACCTGTTCCGTCCAACAAGCCCATCGCTGTCACTTGTTAGAGACTAAATCCCTGTTAATTACTGAGAAGTAATTTAAAGTTTCACTGAACATTTAAAAAACTTTGTAGTATATTATCGAAACGTTTTTACTGCCCTTGAAACAACAGCTTTGGTAGAAAAGTAGTTTTAATTATTTTCGAGCACCTGTAAAGTCACTTGTCATGCGGCCTAAGCTAGACGAACATCCACGTGGCCATTATTACGGACGTAGAACAGTAACTCGGAAGGACTTATATAAGCATATTTAAATTCAACAAGATTTTCCCAGTAACTCCGTAATTTCTCCGGGGTCTTGCGTAAGTTGATTAAAATCCTCGAAATTAATCAAGGGAGTCGCGCTGCAAAGCAGATGCTTCAACGTCGGTTATAATACAACTCTCTCATCCTGCCCGATCTCCAGTATTTGTTCTTGCTTCGGAAGAGCCACCCTTCTCTTCATCCTCCCGCCCTCCTTCCCGCCCTCAGTCAGATACATTCGTTTCAACAAAAATTCTCATTATTTCCCTCGGAAGTTTGGAAGCAAGTTGATTTTACTCATAAGAAAGTTAATTTGCGTCGAGCAGGGCAACGCGCGCGAGGGACTTAATTACTTAATAAACCGAGGAGAGGTTTACGACCCCGTTGCACGCCTGTGCCACCAACGTTGAAGGATAGACTTCGGTAAGCCGCATCCGAGGAAATGAGAAAGGATTTTCGGGTTAAAAGCTATTTCGCTTCGAGCCACGAGCGAGCGATTCCGTTCGACGTTTTTTTCTCGATTAAATGAAGGACGCACTCTGCGCTTGTTGCTTATTCAATAGCGGCCGATAAGCGATCCCCTCGAATTCGTCGTTAAAGAACGAAGGGACGAAAAAAGGCAACTCCGCCACGCTGTTCCGAATTTCACGAGGAACTTTTTCACGGTGCAGAAAGAACAGAGCGCACACGCGGTACAGTCGCCCGTCGAAAAGTTAGAAGAAAGTTTTTAGAGTCACGCGCGTGAAGCCCCCCGCGCTGGAAAGGAGACTAGTCGTTAATTTCGTCGTTCGACGAGTCCCGCGGCCTCTGCCACGTTGTTCCTTAAGGTTTACAGGCCCTAACTTTTCGTCCTTAACTCGTTAATTAAGGACGAAAGCGCGGGGGTTGAGGGAAAATGGGTGGTAGGGTGGTACGAAGAAGCGAAGTTTTAATAATATTACCGTAATAATACCGTACCCGCCCCCTTGCTGTTCCTTCTTGCAACGTGCCCTAAATTATCAAAGGATCTTCCTTGCCGGTTTCCTCCCCTGTTCCGTATTCTCGTTTGTCCTCCGTCCTCCTGTTCGCCGTTTACTCTCCCTTTTGACGAATGTGCTACGATGCTATACTATCCGCTTGCGTGGAGCTCGAAGTATATACCTTTGATTTTAACGCTGGATCGGAAGGCTAAAAGCCGAGGAAATACGAACAAGACAAACGCGCAGCGGAATACACGAGCAGAGCTGAACATTCTCCTTGTTTTAATGGAGCAGAAGTTATTTTACCGTGAAAGATGAAAATCATTTCTCATTCAGGAATCGTTGCTCCTGTTGTTATCTGTTTATGGTATCTTTTTAAAGGACGTGGTGGAATAGTGACATTTATCGAAGGATTTTCATGATCTGTTTGATCTATTTCGTTGTAAATCACTGGATTATTTTTGTGCTATTTAGTGAAAAAACACGACACTTGCTTATGAGTGGACATAAAATCTTGTAATAATAAAATTATTAACTAAACTGAATACACGTTTATGAGACGATATACGAAAGTGTAGAACAATGACCATGCATAATCGTTTACACAAATTCTGTTAAAATGCCCTTGGTAATATCGGTGATAAATTACTGTACGAGGATGGAATCTCAGATTCTGTACGGTGGAGTTAAATTCAAATCCTCTCGCCAGTGAGTAATTACCATGTTGTATGCATGTGATTCTGAATTTAGCTACGAGAATTGTTCTAGACCAAATAATTAGTACAATTAAAGCCATGACAATAGATAACACTTTGATTGAAAGTTTTCCTATCTGAGAATTTCATACATCCAAACGTAAAACTTTTTACCAAATTTTGTGAGATACGCAAGAACGATAATGTATTTTCTTTGCATATTCACGTCAATGATTTCAAGTTTACGTGTTTCCCGTTTAAACAATTGTTATCTTTCTTTTCCTATCACAGCATTATTTATTAAAATTATATAAATATATCGTGAGCATATAGACAATACAACAGTCGTGCAGATTCTTTACAGTGAGATAATTTATTAATCTTATATAAAATGTTGCAATAATGCTGGGAATAGATATATCACACGCGAATCATAATAAAAGATGATGTACAGAAGTATAGATTCCTTTTCATCTTTTTTTCAATTACATTCATTTTTGCACAGTAGCATTTGTGAGCCGTTTATTTTAAATGTAAATCACTTTAATTACACTTACATTGAAAATGGCGAGCATATAGAAAATACAACAATTTTGTATGTTCTTTACATTGAGATAATTTATTAAAAATACAGTAACAAGAACGATCCTCGAGCATTAAACCAGTTGCAGTGACAATGAAAAAGCAGCGTCAGCAAAATTCATTAAATCTATGGAATTTCGTCCTTCCTCAAAGTCATGATACAAAAGAACAGCTAGTCCCATTGCGCTAGTCTATTGAATTCGTCCCTTTAAATGAAGTACGACGAGAAATACCCGCACAGTTGCTGGCGGCAAGAAAAGAGACAGAGAAAGAAACAGAGTATGAAAGAGAAAGAGACGCATATCCACACAAAGACAAAGAGAAGTCGGAGCAAAAAGGGGTGGCGTTTTGCACCATAGAGATCCTGCAGAGATGGCGTTTCCTATCAAGGACCATCGGCAATAATCGTAAACGCCATTTCGAGATTGTTGTTTTGCAGCTGTAACGTTCAACATAGAACTCTGAGGCTGCAGCTGCGAGTCTGCATCTGGGCCAGGTGATGTTGCTCAGGCCCGAAGCTCCTTTCTCTTTTTCTCTTTTTCCCTCTTTTCTTCTCTCTCGCAATTTCAGTCTTATTGCCCCACTTTCGCAATTAGCAACGGCAACAGGAGCGTCGCCAGCTATCAACAGGTTACGCTCGTTCGGTTCACGCGGTACCACCTTCGTTTGCCCTCCTTAATAAAAAGGAAATTCTGCCTTGCTTCGAAAATGCGTTACGGTAATTACCTCCCTCTCGCAACAGAACAGCCGGAATTCGAGCTTTGTTACTCGAACCTTCCGGTGGACGTTGTAATTGTTTGTTAATTAAAAATTGTCGTTTCGCGAAATTTGATCATGGCTATTGTGTTTCGTGGGTATATTTAAGAGGTTAGTCTGCGGCAAATTTAAAATTCTGCAGTCTAGAAATTCGTCGACTAATGGCCCCTTAGGTTGACCAACGATTGTGCGTTACATCTGGAGCAGACAAATGGCTGTTCCTCATTTAATTGTGCTTTCTCAATGTCGAAGTATTTTAATAGAGAGCGATATGTATGCGATAATATAATGCAATCGGTATCGGTCATTTTATATCGTGTTAACAATTTTATCGTATTTCCTGAGAGGATTCGCGTGGATGTTACTAATTAATGCTTCTGAAGCTCTAGCTCGTATCTGTTTGTTGCTTTCATTACGGTTAAATGATATTTCATGGTTGCTTTAATTGTGTGTGCGTGTAAGTTCGAAAGATTTGCATTCAATCTGTTTTAGAATTTTCATTCTAAAAATTTTAAAATATTTCCTTCTCCAAGGCAATTTTACGCATCGTATACTTTTTACTTTCCTTCCAACGTTGCTTCTCTGTTTAAGTATGGACGGAGAGAGTAACTTGAAACCGTACAGAAATGTTATACTTTACAGCATGAATAAAAGCTGTATTCCTAGAGAATCCTCGTTGCAGTAAAAAGAACGGCTCATTGAACTGTACATATTTTTACTCGTTTTTGCATTTCGTATTTGATGTTATGTTACCTTGTATTATGTTCATTCCTTCAGAAAATTCCTTTATCATACTTTGTTTTTGCATTTGTAATTGTGTAAATACGTTATTCTGTACGTTTTACTATTTTATGAATATGCACGATATTTTGATGACGATGTACATGTTAATTGAAGACTCTCGCAAATGTGAAATGAATATTTATTGCAAAAAGGATACTGAACGGTCAAGTTTTTACGGAGAAACCAGAATTTCTCTGCCAGGTAAAATTCAACTTTATGGTTCATAGTGCTTGAAGTACCTTCCCCTTTTTCGCGAAAAAAATTTACTTCTTTCTTTATGAATAGTAGGGGTATCATTGCAACTTCGTTTGAAATACTATTGCGGTACGTTAAAGTGTATTTCAAGTATTACAAAAACGCTTCCATGAAAACTTCAATGTTTGTCATTTAACTTGTTTTATTCACATTTTTCTCATAGACATACAAGATGTCATGTAAATAACTGGTACCGTAACTGGAACGGGTTTACCTCTATGTAAAAAAACAAAAATCTAGAGTAAACGATTCTCACTTGAGACTTTGTTTTCGAAAAATTTATTCGATACACGTATATACACTCGACCAAACCTCAATACAAAGGATGTCATTGTTGACCGTTCTTATTGATATTAATATCTTTGTATTATCTTATTGTTCGGTAAATGGAATAACAAGACCATAAAATTAAAAATATAAGCTATTATTAAGGAATTTTATTATCTTAAAAATTGTTAGTCAAAGAAATTATTTTAAATAGGTTTGTAAAATCGATTTTTTCGATACGGAAATCGCAAATAAAAAATTATTATTTTATATTTACGTCTTATTTTTTATATGGAATCAGACCCTATACTATTGTGCCACTAGTTACATGACACCCTGTATACCAAAGACAATGTGTAAATAATTTGATATATGTTCAGTGCTGCGTCCCAAGGTACGCGATCAGCCAACAGACTGGTCTTATTCTGGTGGTAAATTCGAATACCTCACTTTGATTGCCGTCAGGGACGAAAATAGGACACGCTCCTGCGGGTCTTTTGAATTGTACCCGTGAGGTTGTTTCGCGGCAAGAGGAAGCAATGATTAATAATTGTGGGTCACTGCGATTTCGAGTTTTTGAACTTCAACAAACTACGGTTAATACAACTGTAATAAAACTTGACATAACTTAACGGAATCGATTTGTTTAACTTCAATATGGTTACTGAAAATGCTTGTGATTCAGATGTGGAGTGACTGGCTCTTTTGAAAGGTATAACTTTGTTATTAACCCATTTGCATCATGCGCCTACTTAATACATTGCAAGCCGGTCTCGCGATAATGCGGGATTTCAAATATATGATTTTAGATTTTACCGATAAATATCAGTCATATTATTTTATCTTGAGGAAAACACATCTACAACATCTGTGATTTTTTTCAGAATTTTTTATCAATCCAAACGGGAGAAATCGAGCAAAAACCGAAAAACACGTTTTACCCTATAACTACCCCTACGGTAGGGGTACCGGATTAAAACTTTGCAGGAAGGGTTTTTCCAAAGAGCCCTATCGAATGGTATGCCTCAAGGTTAATTATCTTTGCGACGTGCAACTGACGACTTGCCCATATCACCGTGCGTGGTCGGTCGTATGTGCAGACAGTCGCGTGCTTGCGGAAAATTCTGCGCTCGGTGATAGTAGACAGTCGCGGCTTGCGTAATATTCCGTGCTTGGTGATATCAGGCAGTCCCTGATCGCGGATTAATCCGCGCTATGATGAAAATAGGTTAATCATTAAAAGATACTTCGTACATTATTCTGCTTCCTCTTTTTTCGCATTGCTTTTGGAATCATCGAGATTTATCTACGATATATTATTTCTCGCGGAATTCGGGGTTAATTATGATCTAATTAATGCAGCGTAAAAAGTGTAAAATATAGAATTACGGATATCATTATATACGCCATTACGTAATCATTAACACCGCGAAAAAATTGGAGACTTCCATACTCTTTGAAATATGATTAATACGTCACTTTTACCAAATCAGCATAGCAAGTAAAGAATTACTTAGATTTAAATATTTTATTGTATATAAGTGCCCTTAACTGCACGATTAAAGTTAATACTTACAATTAGGCAGTCGTCGTGCACTTCCTAGTTAGGGTTGTTGTCCTGTTTATCAGGAACTGATAACTTACATATTTTATAGCATTTTTTGAGTGTTTTCGTTATAGTTATAACTTTTAATTCTTCGAAGTGAATTATGCCATTGATTTTAATCAATTTAATAACTATCGATGCCTCTCTAATTAATAACATATTACGAACATTCACTGTTCTCAACTCTATTGCGAGCTATAAACATACTTGTTCTAAAATTCATTTGTAGTCCTAACGTGGTAAGAATTTTTGGCATATAAATAATATATTATGAAGAAATGAGAATATGGATATGCATGCTTGTAAAACAAACGAATGCGATAGCGAGCGAAAGAGTTATTATTCATCCTATCTTCTTTTCATTGTTATTCCGTAATAAATACATTTTTATAACTTGTGTTTATCTGGTGCCCTTCAACCCATTCCAACATATTATGTAAAAAAACATTTGACCAAGTACACTTCAACGAATCCACGGCATACTGGAAAAACAACTGGCAAAGCACGAACCTCAAAAGTACAATTTAAATTCAGCCTTAAGAGAAAACTGCCGATTTAATGACCATCCCGCAGTTTATGACATATTCCATATTCCGCCTTGGCTCATTATGAAAACAGTCTCATAAACGTCTTAAACAGCAGCGGACATTTCCCACGAAAACGTCTAAAACTGGCGCACGTTTCAACGGCCGCGCCATACTACCTTCTGTTCCCCTTTGAAATTACTTTAGCCACGGTAATAAAGAATTCCTCACTCGACAGACATCCAGACAGTTATATTCTTTTCCTTTGTGAACGATAATGAAGGCTTTCCGAGATTCTACGTGACAAGAAGGCCCCATGAAGGTTAAAACGTGTGGGCGCGCTCGTTTCTGCCCGAGGTACCTTAGGCACCCGTTTCTCCCACGATGCGAGACCCGGAATTGAATTCAAATTCTCGAGTGGGTCGCGTTTGCACTGTAAACATTGTTCCAGGATGTAACGGGCACTGTTGTCTACGTGTAGCTGAGCGCGTAAGCTCGCAAGGAAGGGAGTTGATAATTGTGCCGAAGGCACGGGTTGCTTGGCTTCCACCGAGGACGTGGCTGCTGGCAGCCTGAGTAATAAAGATAAACAGAATCGCGCGAGGGAAGTAATGGACGAAAGACGAGGGGGAAACAGGGAAAACGGAGACACGCGGATGAGGGAGGCAACAGAGACCTGAAGTACGGTAAATTTGAGAAGTTAGAGATTCTGAGAATTGTTCCCCATTGGAAAGAAAGTACCGGTAGAAAGGCGGTTTCAACGGGAGATACGGAATTAGGTGTAGGAAAGAAGGACGAGAAACGGGTACAAAGATAGTGTGGATAAAGAAAGAAACAGAGAAAGAAAGACGGAGAAAGATAGAGATAGATTGAGAGTGAGAGAGAAATAGGAGAAAGAGATATGGAGAGAAGGAGAGGGATTTCGAACATCACGATTGTTTTATCGTCTTGCTCCAATCGAAACTATCGTCTTGGTTGGCTAGCGATACTCGTTCGATAGTAAGACGCTTTACGTGGCTCTACTCCGCTGTTCTCTTCCGATCGTACGACCCATCTCGTTTCAACGAGCTCTCCGGGCGTCGGACGAACTTGTTATCCGCTCGGCCGGCGTCTAATCGTCAAATTATTAGCCGGGATTTGTCTTGCCGGCGATCCGGAAACTCTCCTGGTTCTGCACGTGCGGTAACACTGCACGTTCTTGGGGTGCGGCGAACTTGATGTAGATTCGTGAACTTCACCTCTTTCCACCACTACTTTCAACCGCACTATGGTGTTTTCAACTTTAGATGTGTTTGACTTTAGCTATTAACTGTTTTGTCTTAACGCCTTCCCCCATTATTTCTTTTCTGACTGAATGCACAAAAGGTCAAAATTAATTGCTGAAATAAAAAATTATCACTGATTTTTGGTATAACATATAGCTTAACGTAATACTAGTAGTGTAGGAGTAATTTGATCTCCCGTATTCGATTACTATATTAAAAATAGATTTTAAAAAACATCAAAATTTTCTATTCCATTTAACGCATCGCGAGTGCCACATATCAATGTAGGCCAAAGGGTTAGTACAAAAATGATTTTGTTTTTACAGAATAATATATCGTTTTGTTTTCTTTCACATGAAATTGTTTATTCAATTCATATAATTTTACTGAGTTTTCTTAATATTTTGTACACTATTTTGTTCAACAGTTTATACTGGACGTGCCGTAGGTAGTTTTTTGAAAAGTTTAGAGTTAACTTTTCAAAATACGGATAGGTCACAATATTTTCAAGTAAAATTTATACAACAAAATGTTTCGGACACTAGAAAATCTCATCATATTTATATTATATTTATATCCCTTTTATACTATAATATTTGTTATATTATTCCATATTGCGCTTATAGTTTTTTACTTTTCTTTACGTTTACGCGGGCTTTTGTTCTTCGTTACAAGCTTTTACAAACTTTTGTTCACTGTTGTAACGGAATAGAACGCAATGCAAACTAAGACGATGGGTGAATATAATTTTAAATTGAAATCATAGACCATTAAATATTCGATATAGTTAACATATAACGTGGAATATAAATTTAATTTACTCAAATAACGAATACCTGCGTTTAAAGCAATTTGAAGTCATTTAAGACGATCTGTTTACTTTTCAGGCATTTGTTGAACAACGTTAAGCTCTATAGAATATTAAATGTTTTGCAGTTTCAGCATCAAATAGCGGTAACAAAATGAGTAAAAAAACTACAATTACCGCAAGCTTCTTTTTGTCTGTAATGAATCAGAAAAAGTTCCAACACCTGTTCATATCAGACTATAACAAAAAGATTTGTGCATAAATTCGACCAAAAAAAACGTCGCATGAAATGTTTTAATAGTAAGAAACTGAAGGGAAACTTTTGTTTCTACCTTGGTATGTATAAATGAATTCCATCATAAATCTACTCTGCGTATTTACTGCAATAAGTACCCCATGCATTGGTATTTTATTTGTAAATTTAACGTGGATTTAATTCCACATGAAAATTAAAATTTCGATAAAGATGTACTTATTCTAAATATATTTTTATCTTTCTTTTCATAAGAAGTCGTATGCTGCTTACATTTTAATTCACTGGATATCTGATATGCATCACTAAATGGTCAAAATTTAGGACTTTCGTCATCAAATAGTTGACACTATTTTTTATCGCAATTAATATTTGTCTTTAATAATACATATTTTAACATTAATTAATTATTTTATATGATTGGTCGAAACGTATTGCAATAACTGCTCTTTCATCTACTGTCAGAGGAAGGAAAGAGTAGTCGAAACATAACACCTGTATTTTAATTTAAAATACGTAATAATGAAAAGTGGATTGAAACTTGAGTCATTATTTCATTGTCTGTCAATAAATCTAGTATTATCACCGTCTGATACAGCGATTCTTAATTTTTTTTAGAATTTCTCAAGTGAATATGTCGTTACAATTTCTTAGATTGTTCGCGCACGCCCCAAAATTAATTAATATACACGCTATTGTTACAAACACATTTTCTGACAAACTATTATTTATTAAGAAAATGGCTAATCTAAGTTATCAGATGTAAATTTAGTTTGGTGGATATATCTGCTTTGTCTCGATGAATTAAAAATTTCACCTAACTACAAGTGACCTCTTCGCTGCCACTACAAATCTTTTCACAATATTCTAGAGACCCGCGGTTCCCAGTTTGAGAACCACTCGCCTAATATAACTGGAACTTACAGTTCGTACCAATCGCGAACACCGCCAAAACGTAAAAAGCACAGATAACAGTTCAAAGCATCCACGCGTTCATACAAATTACAAAACACGCCGTAACATTTTTCACGAGGCGCTCTAACCAGAGTTACTCCACTTGCTTTCATCTACCATAATCTCAGTTGGACCACCTCTCAAAGTCCTCACCGGCTCTGCAAAGCACCCACGATTTAAAAATTCTCCTGTTATTAATAAATACCCATCCGTCCCTTGTATTTAAGCACTAGCTAAAGCTGAATTTGCTGTATTCTTGGCGATGAACATACCACCGGACGGGTAGCAATGTGATTTATTACGAAAACCCGTGGGTGCAGAGTGCGAGGACGGAAGGAAGCGTCAGTTCGGTTTATCTTCTCCGATAAAATTGATTAACGCCGACACGACGTTAAATTAAAGTCGATACACGGTTTGCCATTATTAGTGATAAATTGCCTGTGGCCTCCATTTACGAGATGCCCGGCTTGGTCTCTGCTTAAGTGGTGTCGCACGAGGACGCTGTTTTCGCGCAGATATAGAAGACTTCGCGTTACGATCTTCCTGTTTCTTGCTTTTCTTACCGACGCGCCGCGGCAAGATCGCCGTCCTTAGGCCTCTTTGCCATCGGTTCTCGAAGAGGGAATAAATGAGGTAGAGCTTGCGACAGGACAAGGCGCATACCTCTTTGAGGATATAAAACACTTTGCCGTGCGTTAACACCTAACCCTTCGCCATTAATCGTACTCTCCGCACCGTGGCATCGTGTAAAGGTAACCAGCTTCGCTTCCTTTCGGCCTTTAATAGGAACCACGTGCTCTAGGAACATCTTACATCGTTAAGGGATAGGTATGGACGAAATTCAACGTCTCGTATTAATTATTACGATGCGAAAACGAAGACTCGGAGGATAAGAATGGAGAAAAGTACAGAATAGTTAAGAATAGAAATTTCTCTGTTAATCAATTTATCCGGTATTTTTATTCAATTGCTTTGTATTTGGATTTTATAAAATGTACCTACAATTTTTTGTTTTATTAATAATTCGTAGTTTTATGGATATTTCCATATCAGTTGCACTTTAACCCTTTGCGGTCCGAATTATTTTATTCATTTTGGTAGCAAGCTAAATAAAATTAATTTTGCAATATTTTCTATCGTTGTTTATCCATTTTTTTAAACGATATTAATAATTATAGATATTGACGGACATTTAGGTGGCATTACTAAATCATTGGAAAGTTAGAAACTCGATATTAAATTGTCAGAAAATAAAATTAAGTGAAACCCTATGTCGAGTACCGCTCGACATCGGACCGCAAAGGGTTAAATGTGTACTTTAGCTAGGAGAAATGATGTCTGAAGCGGGATAGAAAGAAAGGAAAAATATTGACGAGGTAACATAGTTCGTTAACACTTGACCAATCGACTGGGCAGATCTCCTCGTTTTAAAGAAAATTGGTTGATGATCGAATGAGGAGATCTTCCACCCTTAACTTACAATTAGTAGTTCGCTTTAATGCTGAACAGTGCGCGGTATGTAGAATATAACATTGCTTTTTTCTCGGTGGTTGGCTAAGTGTTAAATATATTAATATCGATGGAAAGCATTGCATATTCCGAAAAAGGACCACCTGCTTAAATGAATTTTTTAAAACTCTGAAACTTATAAATGCTATGCCACTCTTTTAATATCTGCGGCGAGTTGTAGTTTACCGACCACTGGTAGAAGATACAGTATCTGGTAACAATTAAAAATAATTTTCACGGGAGTAATTGGGACAATTAGTATTTATATTTCCCATAAATAACATTTCCACCATGTCTTCGGCAAATTTTGTACACTTTGTAACAGTCTTAATAAAATTTTATTTTAAAAATCAATTAAAATTGTTTTCCCCAAAGTTTGTGTACGTACTTATACATAATGAAAAAGAATTAGGTGCATAGTTGGGTCGTAAAATGGTGAGGAACTAAGAGACGCGCATGATTTTCCTATTATTCAATTTTTCTGTCGTAGTGATTCCATTTTCATGTTAACCTTATTCCTATTTTTCGGAATAATTTATTTGCTTCAACTCGAATAATTCAAGTCACTCAGAATTAATGTAATTCCATTACTATTTTCCATCTATGCGGGGTGTATTATATTAGCACCCTATACATAATATATGATATTGTTAAGCGTCGACCGCTTATATAAGACCCTTTTCGATATCATAAAAAAACAGACATGCTTTTACCGAACTTTTAACATTCATTTTATGATACGTTCGCTATGGCGGACATACAAGCATAGAAACTCTTCTCTGATATTCATAACAATTGACACATCTCGTACGCAGTAATATTAGTTCTACAGGATTGTTGGTGAAATTATGCCGATGCCGGCTCGTCCGGGAACAACTCCGAAATCGGAAGATAATAACGTTTTATCTTGCCGATTAATCGAAGGGATCGTTCTCCCGTGCATTTGTAAATGTGGAGATTAAAGGTGTAATTCTTCAAATCTCGCCGCAGTGGAAATTAATACACTGAAGCTACAATAGTTTTTTAATAAAAAGTAACAATTTATTTAATGCAAAAGTATCTTATTAAAATAATACTGGGTGAAAATATATATATTGGCGATGTATCGATCCAAGAGTGAAAATTCAGAAGTGACGCTGCGGGGAGCGGGTACCTGTATTTATCTGTTCCGTTGTGGGCTGTGTGTGGTGTGTAAGTATAAGAATTGTTTAGGTGGATGTATAGAATTATTTGGAAGTTTCTATAACAAGGCATGAAAATGCGTGTAATGTTTGTTTAATTAGTGTATGTATCGAACTGTCTGGAATGTTCCATGAGTAATTGTGTGGAATATATGTAAAGAAACGTGTTATTGTATGTGTAATGTCTCTTGTCAAATTTTAAAAGCGAGCTTGATGACTCCTGAATCTTCCGTGGATATCAATCGGAAATAGATGAGATGTGATGTATGTTTGATGTATCTGTTATGTATGTGAGGTGTAAAATAAATTGCTGAATTTTGTCGGAACATATAAATAGAAATAAATCGAAATTATTATTACCCTTTCGAGGGTAGTAACAAGGACTTTCCATTATAATAATATATATGATATACTCTCATAATGACTACAATATTATTACAGTAGCATTTCACAAAGAATTTTTTTCTTTTGAGGGCCGAAATAAGTGCCTGCTTAATTCAATGGAATATCAGGTTTCCATCTACTAGCCACATTATTCTAACAATGGTACGACAAATATTCATTAAGTCAATGAACCAAGTTTCTTGTGAAAGCAGATAACGATTACTACAAGCATCTCCTGTAAACTGGAGTACTATTCTTGCTGGTTTAATTACATTTAACTCGTTAATTAAAAGTTTTACACCCCACATGGACGAAGCACTTTTTGTTCCGCTTTATCCCTTAAATTACTTTTTCTAAAGTGGTAATTTTTTTACGACACAATATAATTTATCTATCACAAACTGTCATTATCCAATCAAATTACGCAAATAAATCTCTCGCCACTTCAACTTATTCCATATCATCTCGTTATATCGTATCAACATGCAAACCTGAAAGCTCCTTTTACATTCATCACGGCAAAGTACAGCCTGTTCTATCCACGATGCAGGTCGATCGAAACAAATCAGAAGCGTCGACTCTTGACGGAAGCTATAAACGATAGTCTCGTCGCGATGGATTTTCCAGGATTGAAAATTTACGACATTGTCTTGCAAGTAAGTCTTCGAACGATTCCATCTCACGTTGTCGCTAACCGTTTCTATCCGAGTGTGTCACATGCTTTCTTTCTTTTACGAGAATTATAATATTCTAATTTTACGAGAACTCACTTTTTTCTTGCTTCTATGGCGAATTCTCCTTCCGCACGTTTATACCAAAAGTAAGCTTTTATTTTCCATAAACCTTAGCGCGCACCGTGCCAAGCAGAGGTAGAGTCTCGTAAAAACGAAGTAGATATACTCGGGGGCGTTAAACTTCGCCTGGTGCATATACCGATAAGACTCTACGAAGCTCAAAGTAAATTTCAACGTTAGATGCTTGTTCTCGTGGCAAAGCCACTTGGAGTTTCGAGACGAAGAGAAAAGTGATGCCGAAAAAGCATCATGCGGACATTGAAGATTGTTCGAAATCTCGACCGAAACTACAAGTAGGTTTAATTTACATGCCTCTCCTTGGACATCGTTTCGTTGTGATTCCTGTTTTGCTTATCTACGTGTTGGAAAAATGAGGAGGAAATTTCAACCTCGGAAATTCATCGCTCGAAGCGATTTCATGAACGTCCTTTGCCGCGCGACGTTGCAGAATGGTTTCGTGGAATTTTATAATATAATTTTTACGGAGCCTCGTAGATGATGAGGATCGTCGAAATTGCAAGATTTTTCTACTTTTCATGCTCTTCCGCGGGCAGCAGTTATTGTTTCATTAATTCGAGGGGGAGAATATCGTTAAAAATGCTTCCTTCGGGGTATAGTTAAAACGAAGCCATTGTATATTTGAATTGTAAAACACGAATTCATAGCATTCTGCTAGGTTTATACTGAATGCCTTGAAAACTGTCTGAGCTTGGAACGGATGACATACGTTCGAAAATCTCATGTTTTCTGTCACGTCTCTTTCAAACTTGTAGACTAAGAACTTCACTTTGACAGTTTACTACAATAATCTTATCCGTTTTTATGAAAAATTGAAAAACAATAAATTTGTGGATTCGTATTTGCAATGTGACGTTTTAACCTAACTCTACGTTAGCATTTAATTATTCTTTCATCGTTTTCATTCGTATCCCGCTATTTGTTCTTTGTCTTTAGTTCCATATATTTCACAGACGATTTGTGAATTTCATATACAGAGTGAAAATCATGAATAATAATAATAAATTCATACATCCTGAAATAATGCGTTTTAAGACTATTTCAATGATGTGTGACTCAAGGTTATTCAATGTAAAACTTGCAGAAAGATAACTTAGTGTTAGCACTCATTTTTTCTTAAAGTGCACTATTTCGCGGTCGATAAAAAAAACATATGATTCCATTTAAAAAAATAGTTGGCCTTCACCTCACCTCGACGGGTCCACCGAAAAAAATAAAAATTCCACCACATATTGTGCTCCTCGATATTGACTATTATCTGAAATATTTTTACGTATAATCAGTACTTTAGAAGATACTCATCTGTAACGCTTTATAATTTCCACCCTGCATATTAAATATAGATACCTATTTATTGACGTTAATTTTAGACTCGTTTTCCGTTCAAATCATTAAAATAGTAACAACACAAAGTTTGACGTAGAATAAATGTTTTCATTCAGATACATTACATATTACAAATACACGTGCATTAACAAAAGATTAGGTCTCGTGTCGAAGATGTAAATTAATATACAAATTATGAGAACTTTGGGTGAAAGTATAACTATGCCCCTCTTACAATATTCGATAATTACATTCGATTTTAATTACTTTCGAAATACAATTTCTAACGGTTAAAAACTCTTATTTTCGTAAACAAAGGGCAAAAAGTTAACTGCTGCCGGGAGATCGATTTTCGCATGATTAAGGGGCACACGATTGAGCACGCAAGTATGATCATTCAGGGAATAATCGCTTCGAAAACACATTCCTGTGGTCATATATAATGAATTAACATCCCCTACGACTGAATATTATACCATTAATATCGGCGCGCTTTGATGAAAATTATCGCCGTCCAGATGCATTGGAATTGATTAAATACGTAGGGCTGGTTAAAAAGTAAATTAAAGAACACTCGTAAATCGAGGTCGCTCGGTGGATAAACGGGCGAATTAAAGTTGCACCGCTGCGTTCCAAGTATTTTGCTATTTACTCTCACTGTTTGGTTTTTTGCTGGCTACGATCAACGGATTTTTAATTAAAAATTATTGGACCATGCCGCGATAAATGAGTTGTCGAAAAAAGTGAATTTAATGTGTTATTTCATAAGTCACTGTAAAAAATGTTGCGTTAAATTCATTGACACTATTTAAAATAGTGTGTGCCAATAAATTACTGATTGATTTAATATGTACTCCTCAAAATGATTTTTTTAAATTTAAAACACGTTGGACGATACATATCGTATTAGTCCTGTTATTTACAAAATAGGTTTCCTGTAGAAATAATATTTCTTTCAACAATGCGAATATAATTGGATGTCATGGAGAAGGATTAAAGTTCATGTACGTAAAAGTGGACCAGAGATGCGTAAAATTGTTACTAGAAGGGAAAATCATATTATGTCTCAATAATAGTGTTGTTCACAGTTATCATTATTATTACCATTACTTTCATTATATTATTGAACTATTACATATGCATTACATTCTACACATTCTCGAGAGCTCGGATATGTAGAACTTCAAGTGTCTAGAGTACCATCACGTTCTTCGTAGAACCACCAAAGTTCTAATTGCCTAGCTGTTCCTCCTCACGTTCAGCCATTTTCTATATCCCTTGAAACTTCTGCCCTTAAATGACTAAAAGATGTTTACACGTCATGTTTTAACTGCAATTAATTTATCATTTTCTTCAAACAACTTACCTAGATTATTCCCCACTCGAAAATCAAGATGAAAATGAAAGATTTCACGCTGTTCTGTCAACAAGACTTCCAATTATACACTTCCTAAATATTCATGTTACTTATAGAATTTGCATTGATGAATCTGTACTTTGTATTTGGTTACAAAGTTTTTGTAAACGAATATCCAGTGAAATTGGTTGAAACTTGACTGATTCAAGATATGTTACTTTTTAATATTATTTAAACAAAGGGATGTTTGGATGTTAAAAAATATTTACATCAATGGATTTGCGTTAAAAGGCATTAATTTTCACCCTTTTAAAAATTGCCATATCTATTATAGTTTCCGAGATATCCGATAAAATAGGTTTTACAACTACAAGTTTGGGGGCGATATTCGCCCATTTAATGTGGACCATTGTCGATAAAAAAAATAGGTGTCAAATATTTTCATGAAAACTATATTTCCTCGGCCATCGTGAACTAGCGAAACAAAAGGGTCATAAACCTTGACATTGACAAAAGATTCCGGACAAAAGGACAGATTTTCGCTTTCTTCCAAATTCCTCTTTCTTTTCTAGATATCGTCTTCGTCTTCGTTGACCATCTAAATGTCGTTTTTTAAGCTTACCTAAAAAAAAAGGTTTCGACGGAGTATTTGACACATATTTTTTTATCAGTCTCTATCTGTATTAAGATGTTGAAAATGACACCCGTCCGAACGATACCTTTCAGCGTAATTTTTCGAAAACTAGGAAAATGTCAATGATCTGCGTTAACTGTCAGGTTCGCTCAAGAGCCCTCCTGGAGAGAAGAACATAAACACTTACATTTTCCTTTTGGTTCGGTGGCCCAGTCCTCCATTTTCTAATCTCGTGTGTCTCTTTTCGAAAGAAAGACGTACAAGGCTGACATATGGAGCGAAATTTTGATTGCGAAGGCCCAATTAAAAGTTAATTTTCAAGAGAACGGTTCGTTTCCTCTCAAACATTTTGCTTACGTAATAAGACAAATACGATGAGCCAGTAAAAATTTGCTACCCTTCCACGAACTTTGCTGGCGATTTTTTTTTCGCAAATCTCCATGGATTTAAAGGTGTAGAACAACCCCTGAAAGCCATGACCATTAATATTTTTCCACCCTGTACAGAACAACAACAAGAGTATGCACAGTTAGTTATGCACATAAATTAACGACCACTCTTACGAAAAGGAGTGCTGGAAGGAGGGGTAGGTTATCGGACGGCGACATGCAGTGTAATCCGGCATCAGAAACGCATTAACAAATGTCAAGTCGATGGGCGGGGGAGGGAGAAAACGCTCCAAGTAATCCTCGTAGGAGCGTGGCGCGCTTTCGATGCCACAAATCAAGTTTCAACCTCGTATCTCGCCGAAGCAATTTCTCTCCTTCGATCTCTTTCTCCCTTTGCCACAATCCTTTTCTTCTTACCCGGTGCTTTTGCGAGATCACAAATCGCTTCTTTCTGTCCGACTCGTTGCGCATCCTGCGCAAACTGATTCCGGTTTCGCGATCCGACACACGCGCCTCTATCGCACTTTTCTTTCTGAAGGTATGATTCCATCGAGATTGTAATATCGACCATCAACGAAAGGATGGCTGTTTCTTGAATGTATCATTTTGATTATGAGGTGCATCGCGTGTCTTCATTCGTTTAACTCTAGAGACAGCGAGTTTGACTGGTTTAAGGGTGTCGGTGAAGCATTTTGCTTACTTTGCATAATATATGTATCTTCGTAATTATATTGTTGCGAATGAAATGTTTGCATGTCGAAGAACGCAATTGGTAGAAATCGTACACAAGGAATACATATTATTCTCAATACAATTATTGCGAAAAAAAGTAAAAACAGATGTTTTTTTTTAAATAGAAAATAAAGTACGGGTCGGAGAATATCATGAGGACTTCAGTGTGATTCTTTTTCATGAACGGATGAAAATGAAATTGGAAAATCCTTTTTGCGAGAAGTATTGGAAAAATGCAGGTATATAACCCTCGTGAAAATACCACAAATGATGTCAGATGTGTGCAATCGTCAGCACAAATTTCATAACAAATAATAATAATAATAATAATATACATTATTTCGGCGTCTCAACCATGGAGTTTGGACTTGGTATAAACAATACCCCTTCTTTGTAGATCTTATTTGACGCATGCTTATCATTCATCCTCTCTACCCTCACCCCGACCCCCCACCCCCACCCTATCTCCTGTTAAAGTTTATATCTGAAGAAAAAATGTCAGTTATGCAATCTGTTTGATATATGCATCCTGAGATCTGAAGCTTAAAACCTAAATACTTTGCTTACCTCCTTTTCTTTGCCCATTTTTCTAATTCTTAATCCCTTTTGAGTTCATTTGGTTTTTATTTGCTTATTAATATTTACATGTTCTTCTTGTGCTCCCTGTGATATTATATGCGTTCGTTGTTCTTATCTTCCTTTCATTCTGGAATTCTGGGGACATTCTCCTCTGTCTTCTTGTCCCTCTTTCCATTTCACTGCATTCCCTCACTAGGTATTGTAGTGAGCCAAACATGTCTTCGCACAGATCACATCTTATACATTCTTCCTTCTCTCAATAACTGTTTCATCTTTCTGTGCTTCCGCATCGTCAGCACGAATTTAAAAACATATAATATTGAACGAAACGCATTTGAAAAATTTTCCACGGAGCAATACTCAATGGTTTCAACCCTTAACTAGTGGGCTTGAGTTCAGTTACCCCTTATATCCAGAAGATTATTCCTACTAACAATTAGCGTAAGTACGGGTGTATATATTATATCCTTAGTGATTTACAACATCGAACTGTAGGTCATAAGAGAACTGGCTGTAGAAGTTAAAGCTAAAGTACAGGAGAACAACAATTGTTTTCCATATGGATGAACTCAGCTCATTTTATTATCCCCTTTTTGAACTAAAATTCATAAGATTGTTGAAATACCCGCTTTCAAATTTTATTGAAAAATTCCCCAATTAACAGAAGAGACAAAAAAGAAATATTCCACTCCTAATGTATAAAATTCAAATTACTTAAATAATCGTCTTCTTCATCTCTTGATTTCTTTTTCTTCAAAATAGTTATTCCGTACATTGAAACATAATTGATATAACGACGATAGCTCTAGTGCTAAATGTTTGGAATAATAAATAATATCACCTACAGGCTAAACTTACACAATAACAATTACGGAGTCAGGAGACTAGCGAATAATTCCTGTGTTAAAGTATTCGTAAATTTGAGGATCCATGGACCGTTGGATGTTGAAGTGAAATAAAAATGAAGAAATCCGCTAAACGATGTCTACATTTTCTCGTAGTCGTAAGCTGTTATTAACATTCCGAGTGGTGAACTAATAATAAACTAAGATTAAAATAATAGACAGCGAAGTGTGAACGATGAAAGTTGGACAACGTAATGCTTCGGTCGATTTTCGGTCCTCTTTATAATCTTGACAAAGTTAATTTGACGTTCAACTGAGATTACAATATATGGCATGAGAATTCCTATTTCTGTTGTAACTCTGTTATTCCTGAAAAATACAATAACATTTCTATAAATGGTACACTTACACAAGATGATATCAAGCTGACTACAGAGCTTAAGAATCGAGTTTAGTTCGATATTTAAGAACTGGATACCTTTTTATTGAATTCGAGTAATATTCATAAAAATTTATATCACATTTGATGGCCTTGCCAAGTACTTCAGTCGATTATGCTGGGGTTCGAATGGTCGTATACAAAATCCAAAATTCAAGTAAGCTTCTCCAGTTGAATAAAAATAGAAACTATTGGGAATTTTATTAATACAAACTGTATATATAATATCTTTATATAAAAGCGTATACGAAATACATATTTCAGAGGTATTTCTAAATTGTTTGCATTGTAAGTTTCATAACTATAAAAGCTCATAAATAGTATACTTTTTTTATATCGGCCGGGAAAAAATTGAAAATATAAATAAATGATTGTCGAATGTCATATGTACATGCTTATCCGATTGAAAATAAATGGAGATTTTTGAGATTTATATTCGTCTGGAGACTGCAACGTCGAGGAAATAAACGATAAGACGATCAAGATTTTCGAAATGCACATTCAGAATCCGGAGATATTTGATATATTTCTTATTTAGGTATATATCCGCCGTAATGCATTCCAGCAGTGTACAGGGTGTTTCAAAATCATTTGTCATGGCTTTCAGGAGTTGTTCTTCACCCTTGTATCGTAAATTTACTCCCATTCACCAAAGCAAAGAATCAACAAATTTCTGAGGTATATATACCTAAGTTTTATTAAGATTTTAGTAGGTTTGTTCTAAGTGCTATTGCAGATTTTGTTCTTAACGAAATACGACCGCATAGGGTTAAATATTGTTGAAAACAAACGGGCATTACCGCCGTAAGATGTTTTCTTTAACACATTGCCGCACACTTTTAATTTGACGATCGTACACAGAAACACACGAAACTATTCTCAATTGTTCAGGCATGAAAAATCGCACAAAAAAACAATTGATACGTTATCTGTAATGTTACATCTTTTTTTTCGATGTATTACTGAATAATTAACAAATAAATGGATTAGTACACTTTGTACTAATGATGTTCCTTTTTTTATTAATTAAAATGTGCAGGACGGCCATATCCGTCATTTGCAGCAACGTGTTAAAGTGATAATGAACTGTAGATGGGGCCCATGACGCGATGTCATTTTGACCTTTGTCCTATAGACCGTCATGCGCGAGCCGTAGCGTTAGTCCTATACAACCCACCGTACATAACCCAACAAATATCGAAATATATATATATATTCAGTCAGGAATAGCTGTCGTCTTTTATTTCCGTTCCTTAACCACGCCATGCTAACAAATATCCTATTCGTTTCTGACCCATTTTTCAGACATTTTACCTACGTAACACATAAATCTCCATTGATCCATGCGTTGAATAATCCTTGAAAGCCATGACAAATAATATTGAAACACCCTGAATAGAACTTGAATGCATCCTGTGGAAATTCTATACCGCAGTGCACTTGTTATTATTCCTGATTATAATAAACGTAGACGCCGACACATTTTATCCTATTTGTAATATTGAAATGTGTCGCCTCAAATTAACAGTTGTAGAGTTGTAGTAATTGTAGATTGCTCGTATCGCTTTGCAAATTGCTATATATTTTTAAATATTCATGACGAATCTGTCTATAAAAAGATATACGAATCATGTGATGTACTCCACAAAATTCTCCAACTTTCATCCGAAACATTTTTTGCCATCTCGTGTAATTTCCAGGATATTTTCGCGGATTAATAAAACTGGGTCACTCTATATGTACAGGATGCTTCATAATGCGTGCGGCCTACTTCACTTGATTCAGAGCACCAAAATAATTTAAAAAGTTCATATGAACATTTTTTTAAATCTTACATTCGTATCATAGTTCTCTTTACATCTCAGTATTTTATTCTAACAGAACAACGAATTTCATTAAATTGATTGATCATAGGGTTCAATAGATACTATTAAATACCAACTTTTTAAAGTTTTTAAAATTATGAAAAACGTTATAACTTACTTTATAACCGGGATGACTATTTCAGGCATCTCTAATTACAATAATTATAAATTTATCTAAGTTATCTTAAATGGCCAAATGAATATTTAAAGATATTTTTATGCCGCAAATGCACTACTAAAATAAGTCTTATCTCTTATGAAACGTCCAGTATCAGAAAACAGTGTCGTTTGAAAAACAGATCGTTTTTTAAATAATTTCAGCATCTCAACTCCTTAACTGTCTTCAGATGGTTATCAATAAAAAAATATCCGTGTGCTTGTAAAAAATTTTCAACGAATTTTTCGAGTACCTACGAAGACTCTTAAAACGATGAAAAGGTTAAAATATCGCGAAATGTTTTTGCGAGGTAGATAAGAAGAATTCCAACTTTCTAGTTGAAGTCAAGAAAAATCTTCAAACGTGAATTACTGCATAATTTAAAAGAGCCTTCTTAGTCCATACATCACTTTTTTTCTTTATCCGAGTAGAAATTAGTAGATTCATAGTACTCAATGTTACATTCCATGGATAAAATTTTTAAACCTAATAACGATTGTATGTATTTAACAGTAGATGTACCAAGGCGATCGAAATGACTTGTTCTGAATTTTTTGAAAATGTTCCCGAAATTTCTAACCCTGTTTTTCTTTCAATTTTCTACGTGTATCTTGAAGGCTGCAAATGATTGAATCGATCAAGTTTTTGCTCACTTGATTTATTTCATTGGAACATATTAATTTAGCAATTTTGAATGTATTGAATTAATTATCGGTAGATCTAGTATTACTAAAAATGTCGACTTCAAATCCACCGACTGAATCGTAATGCAACTGGCTAATAACGTGTTTTCAATACACGAACGGAGACCAACAAATGAACAATCCTAGCGTACTTGAAAATACAGATAGATTGGAATGGCCCACAGTCATGTCGATAATTCAATAATCATTTGGGAATGCGGTTTCCTGTTCAAATTGGAACATTATCACCGTATTTTTCAGATATTGGTGAGGCTTTACAGATATCAAAAATTATTATATGTACATGGTATATTTGATTTGTTTGTTATTTTTAAATTATTTTTATTAATACATTTTCCTTTAATACATATACATATCTTATTTTTTTTATAACTCGTAAAATGAGGATTCGGATTTTTATGATACATCGCTTCTTAGAGTATTCTACAATATGTGAGTATACAATAATTTTATTTAGTTAGTACGAATTAGTTCGGCCCGTTTTTTGTAGTCAAAAATGCATTTATTTCAGCACAAAATGAATTGAGCTGATTAATCAAAGTATTCTCTATCGCTGGCTACTACTTTTTCCCACCTCTTAGGCAATTTTCGAATTCCATCTCGAAAAAATGTCTCGTCCTTTGAGGCGGTCCAAGTATTAGCAGTCAATTTTCGATTTCTGCGAAAGAACTGAACCGGTGACCTGCCAAATCGTGGTGCATCCGTCGGAACAACCAGTAATCAGAAGGAGCAATGTCCGATGAATACGGCGGGTGCGGTAAAATATCCCACTTGAGCGTTTTTAAATATTTTGGTACGACTTTTACGACATGAGGCCGACCGTTGTTATGCAGAAGAATAACTTTGCCATGTCTTTGCTCGTATTCCGGCCGTTTTTCTCGTAATACACGGCTGAAAGGTATCAATTGTAGCCTATACCGATCGCCAGTAATGGAATCGCCAGGTTGTAGCAGCTCATAGTATACAACACCCTTTTGGTCTCACCAGATACACAGCATGACCTTCGAACTATGCATATTTGGCTTTGGTGGTGATGTTGATGTCGATGGCACTGATTGGTCGGGCATAGCGTAGTATTTTTTCTTCTTGGGGTTGTCGTAGAATATCCATTTCGTATCTACAGTCACAATCCGATGTAAAAAACCCTTTCTTTGGTGCCTTTGAATCAGCTGCTCGCAAGTGATAGATCGCCTTTCAACGTCTCTCGGTTTCAATTCATGAGGCACCCAATTGCCTTGCTTTTGAATCATTCCCATGGATTGCAATCGTACGGAAACTGCTTGTTGTGTAACTCCCAATGATTCTGCAAGCTCCTTTTGCGTTTGACTTGGATCTTCATCGAGTAAAGCCTCCAATTCGTTGTCTCCGAATTTTTTGGCTGTCCAAAGCGAGGCTTGTCTTCAACGCTGAAATCATCATTCTTGAAACGTCGAAACCATTCCCTACGTGATTTATCAGTTGGAGCACTATCACCATAAACTTTCACAAGCATTCGATTCGCTTCAGCTACACTTTTCTTCCAATTAAAGCAGAAAACTGAAACCTCTCGCACATGCTGGTTAGTTAACAGAAAATTTGACATATTCAACACAGTAAAAAACAAGGTTTTTGTATGAAACTCAAAGCGATATAAACTGAATATTATTGACAGATGACTAACTTCTCTGAAACAACTGAAAACAGCTGTCACTATGAAACATTCGTAACAGCCAGAGCTATCGTTTGAAAATAGACCGAACTAATTTGAACTATTTATATATAAAGTATAAAAATGTAAATAAATAAGTATATACTTACACGTTTATGTGATAGTATGCGTCCTACGTTATACTGGTATTTAGAGTACGATTTTCCAGATGGTAATTGTATGATTTTATATCTTTACGTCAGTCAGTAATACATAATGTTGGAAATTGTTATCGAGATTGATAATACAAGCTACAGAAACTGTCTAAAGAACAAAATGGATCTACCAATATCTTGTTCACTACTACTTTAACAGGTTGAGTGCCATGGGGGTCACCGGTGACCGGCGCTATTGAATTGAATGAAATTTTATGTTACGTTTAAATTGCAATATTTATGAATTTTCTAACATATTGAATATTTAAATTTTGGCGTTAAGAAGATGAAGATTTGCTAAACACCGATCAATCAGTGTCTTTAAAATTTCTGTTTTATGAATATGTGATTTTCATAAAAAAAATTTCACTTTAGTAGAAATGATGAAATAAGGGAAACATCGGTGGCATTCAACCTGTTAAGGAACGTACCTAACCACCGTGCAAAAAACGAGTTAGGTGTACATAATTCTACATCGATAAAATTCAGCCTCAGCTTCTACGTCTACATAGTACTCTAATACTTGCCAAATTAGTACAGAATGATAAAATGATAAATAATAAAAAAGATAGAAAAACTATATTTCATGCAATGCATAATGGTAATCCTGGGCCATACGATTACTGGCCAACAAAATGAAAGACACGATGAAACAAACAAACTCGCGTAGACCCCGGACTTTTGGCGTGCAGGCGCGAACGTTCATAATCGGATTTCGGTGGGCAATGAAATACGCTTACTGTTTTATAACAGTAAACTTTGCATGCGTTCGATCGTATTACTTATCGGGAAATATTAGTTTTTACGTAAACACGACGGGATGGCCGTTATTTTTCGTAATATGGCAAAAATAACGATCAACAGGACAGACACTGAAATCCCCTGTATGAGGTATATATTCATTGTCACGAGTAACGAGCCGGCGAGTATCTCCGTACTGACATTTAATCTAGTTCCGATATATGGATAAAATTTAATTACACCAATTCCCTTTCCGCTTCCCGACGTATATATATATATATAACTGCTTGCCGAGTATTCATTCCGGGTGTATTTCTCGTGTGTCAGCTTTGTACGATGCTATCGATCTGAGCTTAACACATTGTAATGATGCGTTACCTGTAAAATATTCAGCCTGTTTCACTCATACAAGAAAACCCATGGTCGAAGATACACGAACGAGTACTCGCTCCGCTCTGCCCGATTCTCGATCAAAAGCGCGTTAATAATAAATCGATTAATTATCCGCTTATATTCAAGTACCGGTGCAATCTTCTAGCATTTCCATGAACGCGTAATCAATTTCCCACATTATTTGCTGCTCTTGCGATTCAACTTGGAATTTATGTCCGCCATGTATCTATATTAGATGTCCGTTAGTAATGAATAACTGAACGTGCGAGTTAATCAATTTTTAACGGTAAATTTTCTACGTGATCGTTCGTTTTATTTTATTTTTTTTTTTTTATGGAAATGTAAAATGTTAATGTACAGAGAGACAAGTATTTTTGTCGTGATTTAGTTGCTTTAGAATGGGACATGTATGCAGGAATGTTATAATAGATTGTGAATGGTAGGTAATATTTGCATATACTCTGTTTTTACGACGGAAGTTTACGTTAAATATAGCAGTACATGAGATTGTAAAGTTAACTTTCATTAGAGAAATGGTCTTCTCATTGTGTTACATCATTCAGTATTCCAAGAACCATTAAAGAAGCACTGTATACATAGGCTTATGTATACTTATAGCTTTCTGTTCCTTTTTTTGTATTTCGATTGCAATTATGTCGTGAAACATACATATATGGCTTTAGGTGATTTTGAGCCTTCAAACGTTTGGGTATAGAATACTGCAATTGCATATGTTGCAAACGAAAATTGACTACTTACACCTAGGACTGAAGAGATGATACTCCATCATTATAACTAGCACAATAAATCCCAATATCGATATTGGAATTACTCATTTTCTCTGGCGCAAGCAAGAAATGACGTTAATATATATGCCGTACATTTTGAAAGTGGCACAAAACAACTTTTTTTTTAAACATTATATTTATGATTTACATAACTTTTTATCTTACAATTAGATATATATATATATCTTTTTCATTGTAAATAATTTCGTATAGTCATTACAAATTGCTATTTTTTATTACGATGAAGTGACTTGCGCAACTTTAAAAATAAATGGTTCATATATGGTAACATTTCATTCATTTTATAAAACTAATGTTCAGCACTTTGAAAAAGTGTTCTACAATTTATTTTCTTCGTAACATTTCATTCTACATTCGTACTATATTATAGTATCCGTACACAATTATATTGAGGGATCGAGCAATAAACATACAATGCAACAATGTTCAAATAATGGCGCACATTTTTTAAAAGCCATCTAGACCGAACTGTTCTTTGATCCGAGATATCGTAAGACTGCCCTCGTCACGCGCGGTCGACATGGAAGTGCCATGGGTCCCATTGTAATCTACAACGGGGGTGAGATACCCTACGTTGGCACAAAAGCGACCCTTTGATATTCTCCAGTCACCGATTCTGTACTGCTCAAGCGCTCCTTCGTACAGTATCTGCTATATACTCTGCGATATGATAGTTTAGGGTTAAAGTTATATTTTTTTTACGTTTTTCAATACTTGCAATAACAAACTACAAATTCCTAGAAATATGGGTTAAATAGAGAGAACCTTATGGAATATGATACTATGTGATATTCTCCCAGGTTGCCATTTCTTCACCCCCATCACA
This sequence comes from Cerceris rybyensis, assembly GCA_910591515.1. Classification (NCBI taxonomy): domain Eukaryota; kingdom Metazoa; phylum Arthropoda; class Insecta; order Hymenoptera; family Crabronidae; genus Cerceris; species Cerceris rybyensis. Next base: position 25,202,317 of record OU342790.1, read on the forward strand.
CATTACGGTGGGTCTAAGATGGTTCAGAGCACACTGTCTGTATAGTTTGTATAATTCTTGTGATAATTCAAGTAAATTTATATACAGTTCCGTTAGTGAATTGTCGTTTTAAATATTATTGTATATTATTTAAACTATTGAAATTGTCGTTTATAACGTCGTTGTCGAATAGCATATTTAAAATCAAATCATCAAATGTGATAATAAATAAAATAAAATTGTTTATGTACGTTGTGTATGTTGTGCTAGACTGCGTGTTTATCTTTTGCAACGTCTTCATGATCGTCTGGATTACACGGGAAACAAAGAAGAATTCACAACTGGAAGTAGTGAAATGAAGATTTGAAGACAAAATCTGAAAAACGAAAGCCGCTACATATAAACTGCACCCTTACTTATACATTCCATTTTTGCGCTAATTATTCATCGTTAAATCATTCAAGTGTCATTAAGCGTTAGTAATACGTAAGTAAAATTACACTGCCTTTAAAATTTAATGAACTGTACTGATATTCTCCCACTATACATACCAGTTGTGGGCAAAATAAGCTCCGCTGGAGATTTTCAAACAATAATATAGAAATTTTCAGTCTCACAATCAGTACTTCAAAGATATTCTCAGAAGGGCGTCTTGCTTTTTTGCTCATGCAAAATATTCTATAAGAGTTAAAATAATGAATGAATCGTATTAGTCCGCCAAAATTTGTTCATTTTTCTTACCCGCTCCTAAAAAGGTTCGCCGATCACTGAACTATACTGTACAGCTATACTATAAAACTAAAATATAGTATAAAACCTATTATACGCCATACCCAAAGTACAGGTGGATGCATTCAATCGGAGAAATCTTTTCCCCCGCACAACGATACCTCTGCAACTAAAAAAAAAGAAAAACTTCCACATACCTCAATGTTTATCATGTCAAAGTTTCCAAACTACAAACGTAAAAACATGAAAATCAAATAAGAAGGCTCTTTAAAACGATTGTATCGTTCGTTCGCAAAAGCATCTGCATCGATCGAGGTACATAAATCAAACGAAGATTCAACACTTGCTACCGAATTATCCCCGTGCATTCGAGGATCTATCGACAAACGTTTATCCGCATTTATCTCATCGACGATACGTGTCTGCCGCGCGTAACATACGAGAGAACACAAAGTGATCCTGTAATCCGTGTATACTCAACTGAATCACCAAGTATCTTCGTCGGAGAGATTACCATAATAACCAAATTGGTAATTACTGTGGAACCTCGGGCTCCTTCGTCCCCCGTCGATCCCTTCTCTATATTGCCCCATTCTCGAGGAACTTCTCTTTCCCTCCGACCTTGCAACACCACTGTTCTCCTTCCTTTCTTGCCGTGATACTACCACCTCAGATTTCAGCATTACGACGTGAATTCTTTGGTAGAATCGTTCGTCTCTTTCTTTACATTTCTCGTGGTTAAATACCGGTAGTTATCTACCGTTAGTTACTTAGAGGTGGCTGGTTAAATCAATCGTATTAAAGAGAAGCATCATGCTATGTTTTCTGCGTGCATTACCTACGCACGTTGACTTCAAGTGCCATTTAAACGACTGCATTTCATTGCTGTTGTTAATTCGTGATATTTAAAGAGCAAATTACATGGCACGCGTGAGCTTACCCACTTTGGAAGGTTGTTTAGTCCCTGGGGTTTTTACGTCAATGGGAATCAATCCGGTGGCTTGTTTTTCACTCGACGTTCCTTGCAAGTTTTTTGCTCTACTGAGGAATTTCTACGGTAGTCTGTTACACTTTTATTGCTTGATTAACTTTAGAATGAGTTATTGAATCTTGGATAACTCCACGTGTTTATAAGTCGTTTGGAAGTTATTTTACTTTCATAAATATCTCGTTATTGGACACGGTTTTATTGCTTCTGGAAAGAATCGTCGACGAACTTTTATGTTTTTCTTTATAGTGGTTGCTTAGCAACGTTGTTAATAATTTTATTGCACAACTGACTGTGCCTTACAAGTTCATTCGATCAATTTTCGCTGCTTTGTTTTATTGGTCTCATATTGTACTTAATAGGTTATTACTCTTTTGTATAAATAATATCTATCTCTTGCTATTTTGCTTAGACTTGTGTAATTTAGTCATTCATAAAATTATAGAATGTAATTTGTGAATATCTAACAAAAATTTCTTGAATGCGAAAAATGATATGCAAACTACTCAAAATAATTTGTTCTCAATTTTTTCCAAAAGTCTCCAAGTTCATAGAATAGTCATAGAGCAAATATTCTATGTTAATTTTATAAATTACAGATTACCGAATCGATCATCTTCCCCACTTTCTGATTCCTCTTTTTCCAAAGTACTCATTTAATTTATTGAAATATAATGGATTTAATACCGATAGTTCCAGTGTTAGAGGAGTTAATTCACCTTACGAAGCCGAATGTTCGATCTGCCTTACCTTAGAAGGAAATGCCTAAATGACTTAAGTATAAATTTATCGATGGAGGCAGTTGTCAATTGGCATGCTTTGTATGAAAAAAAGTGATCAGAATGATTTATACCGATGCCGGAATGTTTATAGATTTCAGAAATGCAGAAAGGAACAGAGAATATAGTCGATATCAATAATGATTGTATTACCGAGTATTGTATGTAATATAGTCTTTATTATATAGTAACAAATAGTCAGTTAGTACATATCTTCTCTCGTAAGACGCTAACGATATCAACGAATGTGGAATTATATTCAATATTTAACACGTTGAATGCCACCGATATTGCGCAATTTCATGAATTCCCCTGAAATAATTTGTTTTTATTAAATTTCTTTTATCTGTGTAGAGCAGAATCTTTAAAGATACAAATATTTATATGGTCAGTAGATCTTTGCATTTTTGAGCACCAATATTTAAGTGTTGAATGTATTGGCAAAATCGGAAATATTTGTTTATAGAGATTTAGTTAAGATTAAATTAAAAAATTTTTTTCATTGAAAAGTTCATCGAATTCAAAAACCCCGGTCACCGGTGACCTCCGTAGTTAAACGTTAATATTTACTAAAGTAAGACAGTACTAAATATACAATTATTTTAATAGTTATGTAACTTAAAGTTTATACTCTATGAATATGTGATTTCAATAGAAAAAATTTCTCCTTGAATAGAAATGAATGAAATTAGAAAACTACGGATGGCAGTCAACGTGCTAACTTTTACCATTTGTATCTCATAATATATCTTTTACAGCACAAATTTGACTCCATCGTAAACGGTGTAACAAATGAAATAAATTTCACATTCAGTGCACTAACACAAAATAAAGATGATCTTTTTGTTCGACGCAAAAACACGTCCCTAAGTAAGGAATAAATTCAAATCAAGCAAAGCTCCCACGTCAAGCTTCGGCCTCGTGGCCCGTTGATTCTCACGAAGCTTTGTGATATCTCATACATACATAAAGCGTCCGAATTTGCCCCCTCATTCTTCTCGCACGTCTTTTCCAGTCTCTATCCGTCGAACAACATCAAGGTTGCCCTTTTCTAACGCACACTCCCTGATCAAATGGAAAGTTTCACGCATGTTCACTCGATCAGGAAAGACGAACAGCTCGAAAGAGACAGAAGGTTTCTCTTTATTTCGTCTCCCCGGTGGGTGTTCTCCCACGCAAGGGGCGTAATAGGAACAAATTGTTCTGAGACCGAAGCACAGTAGATACATCGGAAAACTTTTTTTGTTCATTTTATAAACGCTGTACTTCTCTGTATAACTTACACTTCCATTTATAAACAATAGAAATATTAACCATTATTACTTCAACTGATAGTCACACAGAAAAATACAAGTTAACAAAATACGAGTCGCCGTGTTAGGAAGACTGAAAAGATACCATGTATTAAACCTACCACGACGTTTTTTACCAGCTTAACAGCCGAAAATCGGCAAGAATTTACCCTGTAAAATTAAATGATAAATATAGTATAACACACTGAGTGTTGCTCTCGTTAACCCCTTCGGACCTTGTGCACATTGTAATATATGTACATAATACTTTTCTTGCTGTATTTTATTACGTATAGGTTTGAACTTAGTTTCAAGACCTAATGAATTTTTTTGTTTTTTTCCAATATTTCTCGGGATCTTCTTAACCCCTTCCCGTGCCATTTAGCTCGACGAAACAAGGGCCCAAGTGGTAGGTGTCAACGCGTGGAACACAAACTAGACTGATGCTCGAGAAAAATCACAATACGAGCCGTATTGTTTATTAATTTTCTCTTAAATTTTTTTTAATGTTTCATAAATTTTTGACATATTTTCTAAGCGCTACTTTTTTTATGCGGTCCGTATCCACAGCAAAAAAAATGTTCTAATATGTTGTAAAAAATTATTTGTTCTAAGTGTTTATGAAATTTCTGAATATTGCTTTGCGCGGTTTCTTTTATGCGGTCCCTATCTATCTGTGTGTCTATCGGTGATGTTTAAATTTGATCCGATTTTATGTTCGCGAGCATGGCTCGACTAACTATTCACGAGCCAGGCTCGTGATATTCATGTTTGGGCCAAAATCTTCATCGCGAGTCAGACTCGTTAACGTACGGGAAGGGGTTAATGTTACAAATTTTACGTAAGGACCATATGTCCATTAAAATGTATATTTAAAAATTATAAATAAATAAATGTTTATGTAAAAAGTTTCTTGTTGCTTTCATTCACATGAATTAAATTGATTTTAGTATAAAAATAATTTTTTCTTAAACGAAAAAAGATTCGGATTTGAAGGGGTTAAAGGCTTGTCGTACAATATATATTATCTTGTCACTTTATTGGATAGATTGAAAATAGATGGCTGTTTAAAAAAAATTACAATGTGTCAGAAATTGCCTAATTAGTTCATCCATACGCAATGTTTGTAGTTATGCTTACTAATCAACAAGTACTTTGTAAAATGCGTGCAGTGTCTGTATTTCCTCTTTTTAAAATTAACAAAATTTGCGTCAAATTAACCAGAAAACATATTACAATACATATTCCTGAAATAACAAGGGTTAGTCTATTACGACCTCTTCTAACATTAGATCACTCAATATGTTCAGTGCTTCAGTAACATGAGATTAAGTTGCCAATTATTGCAATGTCATTGTTAAATTATACAAATTTACCTAATAGTGAAGAGTTAGGTAACGAAATTAAAAAACTACGCTTAAAACAAAAAGGAGTAAATACGTAGAAAAATAATCGACACACTTCCTAAAATTCACATAACAAGTTTAAAAAGATGTTGAAAATGATTGCAGTGCAATACAACGGTACTTCGAATCTTCTATATCATAGCTGCAACATTTATTAAAATTGTATCATACGAAAAATAAGATCAGTGGAAAAGCTCTGTAGCTTACCAGATGCCGTTTCACTTGGGCGAACGTTGCAACAACAGATTAAACGCTCCGTCATCGCAGGAGCATCCTTCCCATAGGAAAACTTATACCTTACATCAATATCGCATCTAATCGTCATAGAAACAAATGTACATTTTTCTTCTTTAAATCTCATCCGTCTAAAGTTATCCGTTATCCATGTCACTAGAAATAAAACGTTGAACCGTTGCCCGTTAGAAGCGAATAACGAGGATTTATGCCATGCATACATCATGCAGGACCATTAAATAAATAACCGGGAAATATATCAGCAATCAGACCCCAAACCCGAAAGACAAATATGCGCGCATTTCTGACATACGGGCACAGGAAGGCAGAAAGGGAATTCTCCGAGGATCGCGAGATGCAGGAACGGAAATGTCAATCCCAGGATTTCGCGTGGCCATTTCGCCTGGCTATTTATGGAAACTTAACTCTCCGGTGGTGTTCCTCCGGGAAACTTCCACCTTCCGGCAATGTTCTCTCGTTGAGAACGTACGCCTACCTTGATGACCATCGTTTATCAACTGCGTCCTTTCTCTTCCTCCCCCCTCCCCAGTGGTTTCCCTGCCTACATTTCTTAGTCCCCTCCGTGGTTTTCACGATTCGTCGTAGCTATCGAAACTGATCCTCTTCTCGCGGATATCGTCTTAACGAATCTCCAAGGAGAATCTCATCAGATTCCGGGCTGTTGGACGTAAGACGCGGAATAATAAGGAAGTTATTTATCATCCGAAGACAAGCGAGAGACCAGCGGTTTCGGCGTGAATGCTATGACGGCCTTGTTATCCAGCTTCGATCTTGCCGGTGAAAATATTTCATTAATTGCAGCATCGCAACGCTCGCATCTCCGCTGGTCGAGTAACGAAGTTAATTTGCACTGCAGCTACAGTTACGACGACGAATCGAATTATCCTTCCTAGCTCCTTAACACGTTGAAGGAGCTAAGGGAAAGCCGTCGAGTTGTTCGCACCTCGTAAGGATCGAGTTTCCACTGATAAGAGGTGGGCTTTTGTAATCGCTTTTCACTGGGAAGGACTTCGATTTGTAAAGTTCATTGCATCTTATCTGACTTTGTGCGGAACAAAGTTTTTTCCATAAAAACCTTGCGAGACAACAAAGACTGGACTTATATAAATCACTTTTGTCATCGATACAGGATTCGTGAATGTAATTTGCGTGAGTAATTACTCCATTATGTTTAACGAAGGTATCTTGGGGAATGTCTGTTTCTTTTTTCAACGTGTCGTTAGGAATTCGCATAATTAAAGTAATTCATGTCAATTCTCCATTGTGATCAATAACTCCTGTCCAACACACATGTTCTCGATCTTCCATTAAATGGTTACCAACGTCCATTAGGATTTAAATCTACGCTTGTATTTATGTCCGTCATAAAAGCTTGGCGAGATACGCTCAGCGATAGACTGCAATAGCTATTCTATTTCCTTCCTTCGGTCACATAAGCGGAAAGGGTCAAGAAAGTTGGCAAGTTGATCGTTCGGGAAGGCAAGATACCGATAATGCGAACTCACGCAGCCGGATGTAGGTACGTGCCCGGTGTAGGTACGTACCTGACGAAGAGAAATGACCGCCCAGGTCAAACCATAAATCCACGTGCACCGGATTAATCGTGGTAACGGCGGCGGCACTGCCGGGCAAAACTCGTTGCGAACTAAACTAAACTAATTTAAACTCGCCCAGAACTGCCGCCAAGACCAACGGTGAGCCTAAGATGGCCCGCATTTCAGCACCGTAGTCTACGGATCCGAGGGCGTTTCGACACTTTGCCATTAAGAGACACCCGATGATCTTGCTAGACTCGGCTGATCTCTGCTTCTCGATGATCCTCATTGACGATGAACTAGTGAGGGATTTCTTAGCGTGCAAGCCAGGAATTTCCTCATGGGGAGAAAGAACGTAATAATTGATATGGAAGGAAAATATGTATGTGGGATTTACACTGGCGCTCAAAAGTATGCGGACACTTCCTGCATTCTCATAACTACTTGAAAAAAGGTTCGATATCTTTGGCAAAATTGATTATCTTGTAGGCATTTCTGTTTGTACAGTATTGGAGAACATATTTTAATAACAATTTATTAAATATCTCATCGATAATGATAACAGATGATTATATCTTCTTTTCGTCTACATATTCATCGCGTGAGTTTATGACTGCGTTTACTAATCGTGGCATCTTGGCTATTAATCGTTTAATTATTTCGCTGCCAATCATGTTTATAGATGTTTATGTTACTCTAGAGAAGGCAAGAAACCTCACTTAAGCAATGCAGCCCCTGGAAACTGCTGGAGAAAAACCTCAAAAACTCTACACATGCAGAAGAAAGAATTGAATAAAAGAATTGAATAACAATATTTCTAATTTAGTACTATTCGTAACAGAATTTAGTAACAAAAATTGATTAACATCAAAAATATACCTTATCCATCAGAAATTTCATAGAAGTGGTAAGTGTCCACATACTTTTGAGCGGCAGTGTATATCTATGGATTGGGATTCAGGCTCACGTTGCCGGTTTAGTCGAAGGTTTCCGGATAAAAGTACAAGTTTAACAATATAAAGACTGAGCGGTGATAATTAATCATTCGCTGTGGATATAGAACCATGAACGAATTATCCATGCGCTGTATTTATTACTAAACGTACCAAGCAGGGTCAAATTACCCCTCCCAAAATGTACTTTAAAATGGTACATTCATTGTTAATTTTTTCGTTTATGTGACTTTTGTTTTTTAGAGAGAAAAATTCTATGCATACCTTGCGTGATGCCTTATGGTTTTCAAGAACAACGACACATTTGGTTTTGTGTCGTTATCGAGTTAATTACAGAACCTATGTAATTACGTCTCCACGTAAGCTTTATTCAATTGTGAATAAAACTCATAATATGAGTATATAATACACAGTATAATACATATTTTATATGTTTATAGATATCAAAGGATGAAAAAAGTAAAATACTAAAAAAGGCCTACTGCAAAACTGTCATTTTCGAAATGTGTCGTTATTCTAGAAAACCGGCGATATGTGCAAAGTGTCGGTGTGTTTAGTGTTAATACAATTACAATTTAAGTCTTCCTATCGCCCACGCACTTTCATAGTAGTCCCCAACTGTGGCTAAATTTATGCGTGCTTTATTCCTAGATTATAGCATGCACTGACCTACTATTTCTTATCGCGTTCTAGATATTTGCAGAAATGCAAAGCTGACCATTTAGTTACGCACGCAGTATGCAATCAAATATGATTATAGTTGAAGTAACAATTTATGGGCCACGGATAATCATATTTTTTACATAGTCTGCAAAAATTTATGATTATCAAAGAAAATTTACAAATACACTGTTGGTTCGTTATAAAAGAATCTTATATAAAATTGATAGCCGATAAAAATCTTTTCATCGATGATAAATGTTATATATTTTCTGTATATCTATATAGACGGACATATACAGAAACGATCTGTAGAAGAAATCGTAGAATTACAAAAGAATCGTGTGTCGTTAGTTGGCAATCGGCGACAGAAATTCGAAGTGCAAGATGTGGAGTTAGACAAACGGTTTTTGAAACGCAGTCACTATTGGTATGTCTAACGAGCGAGCCGTCGACAACAAATGATGTCTATTCTGCGAGAAAATCGCCAGATCAAAGAAACTTGTACAAAAGAAGTTCTTTTCAGATCTTCGGTCGTAAGGAAGCAATTATTCTCCCGAACGTTTTGCACACGGAGAGTGTGAAAGTAGCGTCAATCAATTTTCTGAACGATGCAAGAACCATAATTCTAGAATGTTTCATGAAGCACGAAATACAAATTTTTTTTTAAGTAGATTTGTATTTATTTATGTTCCTTATCCTATGATTCTAAGGACGTACGTATATTTGTAATTACTAACCAATGTGCACATAAAGTGATAATTTCTTTCAAACATTGAGTGAGTAGTTTTTTGGACTTTGTTCAATGATAACAATTGACGTGATTATAGGTGTAATATTTAAATGCTTTGACAATGATTTGTAAATTACATTTTTCTCATAAAACAAAATTAGGAAAGCTTTTCTCGAGCAAATATTATTACGACCATAGAATTAACTTATTGTTAGCGAAAACCGTACGGAACATTTTAGACATGATCGTCAATTATTTCATTCGCAACGAATATTTATAGTTAATTGGCATTTCAATCGGATCTTTCCAATTTTTCAAAACTCTTCTTTAATTCCAGAAAAGTCATTTTCAAACATATCAAAATGGTAATACAACTTCAACGTCAGGATGATGACTAACACGTTTTTGCTAGTCAGAATAAGAAACTAACATTTAATAGTTGATATATGGAAAATTAAATTATTTTAATAGACATAGGTAAAAAGTCAAACGCTGCGTGTATATTACCGATACTACATTTACCTTTCTTCCACAAAAAGATCGGTAGGTAACATTTATTTTTGTGTCTTTAACAGTTATTTACGTAATTCAGTAAATAGAAGAAACATAATACAAATATATCTGAATGAAGAATAGTAATACTGTTTACCTCATTCCATAAAAGCCGAATGAACAAATAAATAAATGTTTTAAAAGCGCAAAACGCAAAATCGATCTGGGCAGGAACTATTTGTCGTAACATTTCCTACCGCCTAAAACGGCATATTCTGTTTACCCGAATTACACATATTCCACTTCATCGTGCTTTCATATCTTTCGTAATCATCGGACGAAATGAAATTTCCGAGTTTATTGAGCCCATACTCCACTATCACAATATACCGTCGAGAAATTTCGAAGAATTTCAGAATTCTCCCGTTGCATCCGGCACAGTACACACGGAACTATAACTAACGATGATCACGTGGCTTTTAGGGAGAAGTTTTTTATAGCTTGATATACTTATTCTTCGTTCGAAACCGGCAAATGGATACCGCGAATATACCAATCGTTTATCAGAGAATACTCCACGCGTTGCTTCGCGGAAAGCTTTTAGCCATTACACCCCCCAGACCTGCATCGATAAAGGGTGAGAGGGGGCAGCTCGGACGAAGGCTCCGGAGGATTATGGTAAGCATTTAACAAAAATATATGTTTACTAGTAACGATATGTGCTCTAATATTTTCTTCCTATCTAACGTTGTATGGGATACGGGGAGAAGAGTATGACAATAAAAAATCATCAGTGTAGGAAGTAGAATATACTTTGCAAAATTGTTTTAACAAGGCTATGATAAAACACAGATTTTCTGTTATTACATTTCGGCCGCGATAGACTGATAGAGAGTTAACGCTTTCGAGAGTGTTTCTTATGTTATCCTGAAGCTTTTTGGCATACTCAACAATCCGTGGATTAAAAGCTTTCTGATGAAGTTGGTGGAGCGAAAGAGGCTCGCGCCAACTTCGCGTAAGCGAAGTTTCGAGTGTTTTGAGCAAAAGGATTTGGGTGGATTGAGCAGCTACCCCTTTTAATTTCGTGGGCTTCGACGCCCTCGCAAACCAAAGGATAAGGAGCCTCGTTCGCGTCGCTTTCACGGCTCAGCCTGGTTTCTATTTATATCTATTTATTTTAATACTTTAATTCCCTTGGTGGGTATTACTGCTTTAATGTGTTTGCATTGGATTAATATAAAAACGTTTCAGGAATTCGGTTTGACTTATAATCCTAAATTAGTTGAAATTCATTTCGGGATAAAAGTACTTTGTTCGATGTAAGTAGCTTTCAAATTTTTGAAACAATTTTACGTAGGGAAAATTGATTTTAATATGACGGTACTGAAGTATGAGGATATCATTGAATAAGTTGGACGTAAAAATAATTAATGAAATAATGAAGGCGGTGAACGATGAACTATTTCTTAACAATATACCTACATAATAGAATAGTCGAGGTGCAATTAGAAGCAGGTAATTATTTGCCACTTTGACGTTCATGCTATGGCTGGTTTTGTATTTTCTTATGGTACATTGTTTGCATATTGATGGCTTTTGAAAACGGTGTGTCGATACGGAAATGAAAATATAATTTGGTACTCAAATTTTGGTGGAATAATTAGTTATTCTGTTACATTGACGTGAATTGAAATAACGGATTCGTAATATTTATTGACGATGGCACTCGATAAAGTTTTCCAATTAAAATTTAATCTCGTTTATTATAACATCGTAAACAGAAACGTATGATCATAGCAAGGTCTATTTGCCTGTTGTACCATACAACGTTCAGATCGATTCTATATGAAACAGCAAACTGCTTTTAATTAAACTACCGACGTTATGAATAAAAGAAAATTCTCGATGTTTATTAATTTATATGAGTTTTCGAAAATCATAATATACCTTGAACTTTGCTATTTTTATTCCTCATTAAAAACTAAAATTCGCTACATTTAACGCAGCTCTTGAGGTTAACATTCAAACTTTTCAACTGCAATTCCAGTTATAATTTGAACAAGGTTTTCAGTATTCTACATGTGTAATATTTCTATGGCATACCTATTATCATCTTTCCGTACAAAAAGAAAAAAACTATTCATAATTCACCATCTCTCCACCTTAAGACCTAAAACTCCTTACTTTTTCTCCAGCTATATATCAGGCTATCGTCTGAAATTCAATTTCATCGAAAGTGCACAACTTATACAAACCTTATTTTTTTATGTTTCCTAAAAAATGGTCAACTACTGGTACTTTTACCTTCGTGGTTCAAACTAAATAATATATCTGAAATCACAGAGTTTACTTTTCAGTGAACTTCGTGTAGTAGTCCCATTCAGTGCAAAAAAAATCTTACCACTCCTATGAAAAGCTTAAACTCATACACCACTCATATACACGGTCACCATAGTATGTGGAGGAGTATCTTCCACTTGGCTGCCAAAAATCGGCGAATGTTCGTTTGGGGCAATGAGATCTTTGGATCGAGTTCAAAAGCGACCGCGGTGTATCTCATTGGAGGGTTCCACAGCAGCTATTTATGGTTAAGCGGCAAATAACTGTAGGAACCACGAGGTTTAGAGCACCGTATGGGTGGGCCCCCAAGTCTTCTATGAAGGCCTCGAGATCGGATAGCCAGTGAAAATGGCTCAGTTGAGCCTCCGCAGCGAGTAAACGGGTTCCAGCCGCTAACTTTATTCCCAACACGTGAGATTAACTCGACTCCGGAGCTGGTGCCTTGCACTTATAGCCCTCCTCCTTCTGTCCCTCTCCCAAAACCCCTTAACCTTATTAAGCCTCAAGCTGAGAGAGTATCCTTTCGAGACCGTTCGAGAAATTGGGACGCCGGTGAGTCCGCTTCCGGGGGTTCGTTAAGCTGAAACCACTGCGAAACCACCTACAAGCGCCCGCGAGGTATAATCCTATTCCTTCTCTTTCGCCGTCGTCTCCTTATTTTTCGGTTTCTTCCTCCTTTCCTCTTCTTTCTCTTTTCTTCACTTCCCATAGAGTCTTCCTCATTGACCTGTTCTTTCCCTTTCATCATCATCATCTTCCTTCTTTCTCGTACGTATTTCTCCCTTTCTTTCATTTTTTTTCTCTCTTCAACTTTAAAAGGGATCCAACCATCTACTAGATAGAGACGGACGGCGACGACCTTTCAACAGGAAGGCAAACAGCCTGCTTTTCTACAAATCGATCAGATAAATTAGATCTCTGTCCGTACCGCTCGGGATGGAGAACAGTCGCTATCTAAAATGGAAATTTTTCCGTACTTCGGTAACGTTGGATACGTCAACGTCGACCCGAGAATTTTCATTCCTGAATGAAAAAAATTTCCATTCTGGACGAAGGAACTCACGTGTGGTATGCACGCGTTGGGTTCAACGGATATCACCGTACAATATTATTCGTGGTACGATATTTATACGTGCGTCATTCCTTGCTAATGTTTCAATTAGTTTGAAACGTCAGAGGAGAATATCGGTATGTATTAACTAAATTATTCCACTGTGCGCGTACACCGTGAAGCTTATCCTGTTCTCCCTTCCACGTACCGAAATACGGGTTTCGTGCTACCCTGGTTGACGGTAACCAATCGTCATCACCAACGAATCATGGTAAAATAATTCAGTAGCTAGGAAAGAACGTCTTTCTGGTTCTGTTTTTGAAATTGAAATGAAATAAATTATTTTATCTTGCACCTGGCACTTGTCATTTTATATCATTCTGTTTCACCCATCGTAATCATGATTTTTCATATAATAATTTTTATGTTCAATCAGTTGTTGGGAACAATTGCGATGATGCTCAAAATTTTATCTCTTCAGTTGACGTATTTAATCTAGGAGTAATTTTGAAAGAATATTTTGCAATTGACAGCAGTGCCGGCGAAATAAATTCCTAGTTATAAGTACATAATCTGTGATTATAGAACTGAACAAGAAAGTGTTGTGTGTCTTAAACTAACAATAAGTTAAGTTTAATTGTTACGCGCAAAGGAAATATTTTTTAAAGATTTGCCGGAACTGTAAGCAGCAACGTCCTACTTCAATGCTAAAAAACCATCAGTTTCTGGAATTTCAAGATCGAAACTGCTGAAGAACTTAATCAAAGGCTGGAAGAATATAAAATTTCGCGGATCAGTAGATCGAAGAATGCTAATTGGATGCTTGAGGACTTTTTCAAGCGTACGGAAAAGTTGAGTGAAAAGTGGTCAACTGTTTCGATAGCCTTATATTTCTCGACCACAAACAAATAGCATTAACGATCTTGTAAAGCGCGCACACATCTACGAATCGAAGAGTTGAGAATTTTAATAAACATTCTTAAAGTTTACTCAAGGATCGATTCTCAAGAACATTCACAGCAGAATTAAAGATGGCAACAGTATTAACCCCGTGCCGTACTTTAACGAGTGACATTCGTGACGCAATAAATGAATTAGTCCATTTTGAAGTGCTCCAAATATTATTAAATTAAAAATATCAGTGAGTCACGATCAAATAAAAATTATTCAATGCTATTTAATATTGCGTAAAGTCATGTACTGTATCCGAAATTAGGAATGGATTGTTATTTCAGCAATTAATTTAGACTTATTGCTTATTCAAGCATAAAAGGATTGGTACGGCAAGGAATTAATAAGCTCATAACGCTCAGAGATTTCACAACCAGACTCACAAAACTAAAAATTTCACTGTATCAACAACGAGTTTTTTGGAACAGAATTTTCATTTTTGCTAAATTGTAATGCGAAGGCACCCTAATACAAGAAAACATGCAAGTAATTTCTTCGATAATTGTTATCCCTGAGTAATTTTGATAGCAATATTATTGCCGCAAAGGGATCATACTAGCTTTATAATCAGTACCGAAATGAAATGAATTTAAAAATGAATTATTCGATCGTGCACTCAACAGCTTTACATCATATCCATTTCTTCCTTTCACTCAACTCTACTTCGATGTCCCGAACAAGGCCGTCGCAGGGCAAGCAATCGTTATCAGCGAAGAATCGCGATAACGCAATTAAGTAGCCGGGCAAAGGCGGCTTTCTATTCTCATACTTGGGATTTAAATAAAATCAATTTGCGCGAGCGTAGGCAAATGTTGACTCAAGGCATTTCAATGTGGCTGACTGCACGAGAGAGGGCGAGTGCTCTCCTGCCGCAAAATGGAGGGAAATTGTAGGTAGGAACGGCCCTGCCCGGCGTTTCGAGCCATTTGCAAACCAAATTGCCATTATTGATGGTAATAACCATACAGTCGAGACCATCCCCCTCCCTTCTCCACGTCTCGCCTTCTTCCCCTGTCTTTCCCTCGCGCGCAATCCCTCGTGTACTTGACTCATCGGATATATCGGCGGCTGGAATGTTAACAATATTCTTTTCTGTCAATACGACCCTCGTTCATTCTCTACGAACGCCCATTGTCCATTTGATTTCACCATTTTTCGATTACGCCATCCTGATTCGTTGACGAACTACTTTGGATTTTTACCACCCTCTTGTCCTTTTTCAAGGTCAGGAGAAAAAATCCCATTTTCACGGTTTGGAACTAGTAAATTCCACGAGAAAGTCGGAATATTCTACGTTGCATTAATCATGACGATCATGAACGCGAACGTCCGGTGTCATTGTTTCACCCGATAAAACATTTATCGTTTCCATCCTGTCCCGATCGTGAGTTATTAATTGTCAATTCATTATTAACGATGAATTCATTTCCTAGTCGTGGTGCACATTAATGCTAATTATCCGTAATTGATCGATGCGTCGGTATTAGTTTCACTCCCGTGCGTATGCTAACGGAGGGCTGGGTTTACGCGATAAATACGATTAACATGATCGAATTGAATAAAATTGAGGGCTTGCGATTTAGATTCACAAGATAATTCAAGATATCTAAGATAATCTCTTTCTTTCTTCGTCTGCTTCCTTTTAAATGACGTGTCAATCGTGTGAGTTATTGACAATTCGGGTCTGAAATTCAACCCCTTATCACGCAACTCTACTTTTAGGATCTATCATTTGTTGGATTAGTTCGATGAAATTTTTAATTGCTGGATAATAAATTTTATGCCAATGTAACATAGAAATGGCTAATGAAGGATACTTTATTGAAATACAGAAAATTATTATTAAATTACGTGATGAAATTAATTTCATGCAATATTACAAAATGTGGTGTCGGCTGTAATTGGATGTACTGTAGAGCTACAAAATATTAAACGTCAAATGGTAGATGTTAATTCGATTCTTTATCAAAATAATTAATTGTCATGGAGGATATAACTAACAACTTCGAATTTCACGCTTTTCAAATTACGATGTAAAAGATAATTTTTTAGCAAAAACTTGTTCAATCTACCACTATATCAGCACTATTTCTACCGT
Organism: Cerceris rybyensis; assembly: GCA_910591515.1. Taxonomy (NCBI): domain Eukaryota; kingdom Metazoa; phylum Arthropoda; class Insecta; order Hymenoptera; family Crabronidae; genus Cerceris; species Cerceris rybyensis. The sequence goes on from OU342790.1 coordinate 25,218,558, forward strand.
GGTATGTGTAGGGGAGAGCGGGGCTAAAAGTTTCTATTTTTAGTTAACTTCAAAATTTGTTAAAATACTTGCTTTTAGTATTCATACGATGCGATCAAAATCAACTTACATATGTAACTTTGATATTAAGACAGTTATTTGGGTGATTTTTTGAGAGATTCTTTTATTATTAATTTTTTAATGCCTAAAGTCGGAAAGTAACAACTTACCCCGACTTGGGGCAAGTTGTTAAGAAGCCGGGATAAGTTGTTACCATATCTGTTAAAGCTATTATTTGTGAAATAAAAAACAATAAATGATTAAACCAAGTCTGTTTATTTAAGTACTACTCAACAATATCGTACGAATCATTCGTGAGATAGACCACAAATACCAAATGGGAGAATATTTTCTTACGTGGACCAGCGAGGCACGTGCTGTCGTTCCGTTGTTCCGGGTCCCACTCGTTTGTTTAAAATAGCTATTGTTGGTGCAATGTGGCGTTCCATTTCATTACGAATTTACACAATATTCTTATTTCTTCTCTTCGCGGAGTTATTTCAATCGGAACAACTTACCTCGGTAACTTTTAGCCCCGCTCTCCCCTATATCTATTTCAACCAAAAGGTGCTTTCTCTCAGCTGCGTATTTGAAAACAAACGTCTTGGAATTAATTGATGTAAGTCATTTCTGTTTAATATTTTTTACTTTGACAGAAAATTAATACGACAGTGTAACATTATTGTGGGATCGGGGCGATACTCTGCGAAAAAATAACTTAGGAGAAGAGGAAGTGTCACTAGGGAGAGGTCGTCGGCGCAGTGGTTCCGCGCCGACCTAGGAGAACTCGACGTTAAACTACTCAGGCCGAAATACGCTGCTTGGATGGGTTACCGGACGCCGTTTTTCCTTTTTCACGATCCTACATTTTTAACTAAATATTAACGTTATAAATAAAACATATCAAGTTATATATTTCTATCGATCGATACCTTTAATAGAAATAACGTTATACAGTAAGGTGAATGACACATTTTTCATCTCCGTACTTTTATTAGAAGATGCACGTGCAAAATTGATTTCGTAGTAGATAAATATTGCACTATATCCATCACAATGACCTGAGTGTAAAACTTTAATAGTTTTTATTGAATGAATTAATTTGAATTTGCAATGTTTCCATAGCCGATAGAAGAATCAAAACTACCGTTAAGCGGCTAATGGATGTAGGTTGGTGGAGAGCATCGATGTCCAAGTAGTGACAAGTTATTTGAAGGATTATAAGTGCTTCTGTCCTGCGTACATGAAAGACGTTTTATCATTAGAAGTGCGGTTAAAGGTCTATTCGATTTTGTGAGCGGCTAGAAATTCTTCTTTGATCTTCATGTTACTTTCTCATATTAGTGATAGTACTTAACATATTAAGGACTGCTCACGAGTTTTCTCGTGTTGCGCGTCCCATTTGTTACGGATGGATCACGAAATAGCCCGTGTTTTCTACACGCTGTCTTTAGATGTCACCTACTTTGATACGTTGTATCTACTTGTATTTAATGTATTAAACTTGATGGTCAAATCCTTGGTGTGCCAAAAATCTAACTACAAGTTTGTCCAAAAACTTGCGGTCTCAGGCACATGTCTTACAGATTTCTTTGCGGTCCTTAATGTGTTAAAATGCTGTTACAATTTTTATGACAATATTCAATGACTTAGCTATAAAGTCATTTCTTTTTTAATAAAACGAAATAGTCTATACCCTTCGAGTATTTCAGCTGTTTGTTTGTAATTCAATGCCGTTCAACCCACCTATGAATTAGTCGGTAGAAGGGGCAGTTAAATTTGCAGAACAAAGAGGTGTAAGCCCGCTTCTTAACACGTTCCGTGCCGGATCATTTTGAACGATTTTCTGTTCAGGCCGTGTGGGGCGTATACGACTCACACTTTTGCAATTGAATAAATTTGTTTGGAGGATACATGATATTAAAATTTCTATATTTAACTCTACAATATATTTTTGACAATAAAATTCTTCGTTTTGCAATGAGAAATGCAAGCGGCCTGAACGAAAATTTTAGTGGGGGTCGTATACAGCCCATGCGGCACGAAACGTGTTAAATCTCTGTCCCGTTGTAGGACTCGAATGAGTAATACACACAAAATTACCGATTACACAAACTGGTGCTTTATTAAGCTTCTTCTCCTAACACGTGGCGAATACCTTCCCATCACGCTTTATACTTTACTAACTACGAGCTCTTACTCTCGCTCTCTCTCGTACAACGTACTGTAACGGAATCTCAAATGATAATGCTCATGGCTGATTTCCGTCTTGTCGCCTCGTGGGCTCATCGCGGCGCGCCTTTGTATCAGGTACAGCCGCGTTTACGTCTTGCATCTGAGTAAGGCGAATATTCAATAAACATAGCTTCTTACAGAGGATGATTTTCCAATACCTTTTGAAGTATTCTATTACATATCGATTTAAATTTTGAAAATCCGACTGATCTATGGAGTCGTCATAGAGTTGCGTTACAAGGATTGCATGTGTTCCATCCCGCAGTCTTACAAATTCAATTCGTTAAAAGACATTGAAACTTACGCGTATGCCAGAGATTTGAGGAACATGTGAAGTCTACATATAAATATTTAGCGCATACAACTTTATTGTCCTATTATAACCGTAAGAGAACACAGTAAACAGCTCAAAATGGTAATCAACGTTTCAACTCCATGTCACTGGAACTTCACTCCATAAAGCTAACTTGATCTTTCGCTCCTTTGCATAAAGCATAGACGTGTATTTGTGGACAGAAAGTAGGAGTATTGTTTCTTTCGTAACAACACTGTTGATATATTTGATGTATCACTTATTTTGGAACTACTCGAAACTTCTTCGACGAAAGAAGAGTTAGTTTTAGGAGGAACTGTTGGATTTCTAATGCATCCGTACCAACTACTAGAAAAATGAAAATTGATGGAGGTGAAGTACAGAATAAAATTAAAATGACGATATTATTGATTTTTTTTAAGATCTCGATCGCATTTCCATCTCATACAATGTCAAAACGTTTTTATGGGCTTTTCGTTTAACATTCGGCATATTATATAATTCAATAATATACTCAATAATATTTTCTTGTGCTATTGTCATAGACATCTTATAGTGATGTGATTAATTAGTTTCATTAATTGTTATTATGTGTATTTATAATTATACAGTCAGCATTTTACTAAAATGCCTGAGTTTGCGATTAATTATAGTAAAGATTTCGGATTACGTTTGAGAAGACCTTTAAAGCTTTGACAGCTAAAGCAGAGTAATGCTTTAAATAATAGAACCATCTTAAAATATTGAATAATTCAATAACCCGAGTCGAAAAGTCTAGCCTAAAAAGAAACTTCAAATCCTAAATTCTTTTGATTTCTCATTTGCCGCTTAATTATGTATACCATTTTGAACCTCAAAATCCTCAACTAGTGTGTTTACGCGCCTCAAAGTCCTGTAAATATGATTTTTAGGAGTTATATGGACTGATCAGGTAAAATTTGTATTCCAATTTAATCTGACATCCCCTAAAAATATTTCAGAAGTTCCAAGTCTCTCGACTCATATTCTAAAAATAGACCTTTCAGGAGCAAGTAGGTATTAAATTATCATTTTATACCATATAAATTCTATTATAAATCTCCTAAAATCAAATTAATTTTTAGTACATTGAGAATTTTTTTGGACCTAGATCATTCCATTCCAATTCCAATCCAATTCTAAAACTTCTCATTATAGAATGCTGAGAATTATTTTCGGCTGTATGAAGCCTAAATTGATCCTAAACTAGTCAAAACTGGCAAAAAGTAACAAGTTTAGGGCGATTGCGGAATTAAAATTTGCATTCTTTTATATGTAACATATTTTTCCATATTCAGCCTAAATATCCTAAGTTATTTGGTAAATTAGGAGGATTTTGGGCTTAAAATTTTCGACTCGGGAACGGACAGAGTAGTTTGTATAAAATGCAGGGCGTAATTAATCACCTTTATTTACCTCAAACGAGCTACATCACATCATGAGCATCTATTTAAAAGATTTATGTGTTTTTTTTAAAGATATTCATTTTTGAAATGTCTTATGTTAATCTGTTTATACGCTGACATTCTAACGAATTAGCTGATTTAAGCGAAATATACAGTGTTACTGATTGTAAGAAAAAAGCATTGCAAACGTATTTACTTGACGCAACGTTGCACTAAAAAATCAATTTATAAAAAAATTAATATCGTTACATATTTAATTGCTCATCGATTCACCATATTATTATTTCCATTCAAAAATAGTCTCTAAAACACGCTGATTGAAGTTTGTCCGGTAATATTTAAACAGTACAAATTAAAATTATTCAATATTAAAATTTACCACTTTTCAAACATTATTTATTCTTCAACCCATGTAATTATAAATTCTTAGATTTCTTTCGTTTTAACGACTGTAGTTGTACCATTGTAGCTATGAATAGAATGACAATAAATCTTGCCCATCCAGTTTTCTGATTCCTTCCATCTTATTTCCTTGATTACTTATTTATCTGAACATTTTTAGTTAATTATTAATCACTAAAATTTGCTTCTCGGCCTACTCGGAGAGCAATTTTCAATTGCTAAGATCAAATGTGTGCTGTTATTATTATTATTATTTGATATACTTCTCTATACTATACTTTCTATTTTAATTAATTACACTTGAGAGATCTCATTAAACTCCGTCGAAAGTGCTTGTTTAGCAATGTAGACCCACGAAAGTATGTACCGAAAGTGTAAACGAAAAGAGATACATCGATGCGGAGCAAAGCAGAGAAAAAGTTGGAGAAGAGCGAAAAAGAGAGGACTCCTCTTGCGCATAGATACGTATATCGGCACACGATGGCCGAGTGCAAAAAGCTGAAATGGAGTTTGTGTGAAAGGGTACAAGGGGAAGAGGATCCCCGGCGATCCATATTTTACGAGCGCAAATAGGAAACGCTTGAACGGGAGGCGCCGAGAGCGCACAGAAAAAGGGTCCGACCTCTCTTTCTCTTTATCTCGCAGCAATATGCTGCGATTTTTCTCCCCCTTTCTCTCTATCCACCTCTTCCTTCATCCCTCGCATCTATCGATATGTTTTTCCGTCTCCAAAGACCCCTTCTCCGCCTTCTGCCGATGCAGATTCTACGATTCTGCTACCTCGTTGTCTCAAAGAGCTTACCTTGCCAGCTTGCCGATTAAAGCCTAACGCAGAAAGAACGAGAACTGTGGAAAAGTAGCAATATGTAACGTTTCTACGATTGTCGTTGCAAATTTCAATCCGTTGCCTGTACGTGTATGGCTGTGCGCAGATGGAAGGGTGACTTTTGAAAACAATTAACGTGCGTGAAGTTGTGTAACGTATTTGACGACGTGTGTGCTCTTCGTGTGAAAAAGTAAGCCGCTTCGATTAAGTAGATCGATACAGGTGTCTCGATAACGTTGCAGTGGTGCGTTCCTTTAATTTTAAATTCGTTTCCCTCTTTCTCGTAAACAGAAAACGGTACTTGTAGTAAAGCTCTTTATCAATATCATTTTGTAATCGGATTGGAACGATTTTATGATAAATTGTTATTGATAAGTAGGTAGATGATAATTATAGCTACTTTTCATTTTGGTATTGTTGGATGTTAACTGTTTCTTTGCCGGTAATAGTAGCTGTAGGTATAGTCCTATAAGTGAAATATGGTTGGGAAGCGATGCAGTCTTTCGTTTTCAGTATTCTATTCCCGCCATTTCGTTTTTGGAATCCTTAAACTCAGAATCCCGGAGTAAACGACAATATGGCGTGCTTCATTTAGGAGACTGATACTACTATTATAGAATTGATACTACTGATTAGTAAAAATTGCGATATGATCATGATTATGAGTTAACTCTTTGAGGCACAACAGAATTAAAAGTATTCCAAGTTTTTGATGCATGAATATGCATGGTGGGATACTTCAATTTAAAAAAATATGTCTGCACAACATGGGCCATTTCATTTTCTAACCTTTCCCGTTCCTCAAAAGGTTAAGTCAGTTATATTATTACCAAAAGAATAAAATAATTCTTAATTGAATTTGAATTTTTTCTTCATTTTTAAAAATTTGCTCTTAAATTTAAAATTATTAGAAACCAATTTTGGTCCATTTAATATTCTCTTTAGTCAATCACCTTCGGACAGGTCGAGATTTACATGTGTGGCGATAACACTTGTGGAAATATGTTAATCAAATTGTTGAAATAATTACAAAATTACCTTCGTTCCGCTGTAACTCTCACAGAATAATTGACGAATCCCAACGTCCAATCAATTCTACCGTAAAAGGGTAGTGGATTAATTAAAGTAACTTAATTTCGATCATGCTGAATTCGCAAAATTCACTGGAACAGTCCGTGGCGGTAGTAACAATTAATCTCAGCAAAAAAAGTAGCTCGCTTTTATCATTTCTTTCTCGCTGCATTCGTATTTCCTAGTCCCACTATATTCCCGCATTTTCCCATTGAAGGATTACGTTGCATCTGGTAGATCAGACTCAGCTACAAAACGAAATAAAGTGAAATCCTATTATGTGCATTGAGCGGTGAATCTATCGGCTGATGCACTGGTAATTTGACGTCGTAAGTTGTCAATTTGCAGAAAACTGGTAGTAAACGATACCATCAAATGACCGAGAGGTAACATCGATCGAAAAACATCGTTCGGAATGCACGAACGAGCGATAGGGTGGAAAAAAAGACGAAATAAAAAAGGACGGAAAAATTAACAGTCGGAATGCGAAACCACCTGTACCCAACGCTAATCCAGATCTCGAAAGCTAAATTGGCGGCCGTTGATATATCCTACCACGCAATCGAGTTTCAGGGTAGGAGGCATGGAATAGAAGCTACAGGGAAGAGTATTGCGCGTCCTGAGCCATCTAAACGTAATCTAAACCCGGCATTCGAGAACGACCGTTAAATCCGCGGTAATCAAACGCGCTTGCCGGTGGCTCCCGGGCTCAAATCAATGACTTGAGTTTCTGGCACCAATACTATCATCACTGGTTCTGGAATATAACCTGACTGAGGCAGGAAAAGGGGGGGGGGGGGGGAAGCCCGGCGGGCCCCTTGAAATCGAATCCACGTGTCTACTCTGCTTCCTTTGGTATTTTCTATCGAGACTAACCTGGCTTTAAGTAAATTCGTATTAACCGTTAAACGTGAAAATGATGAGTGCTGGAAAAGGCAGAGCCTCTTAATCGAGACTCGATCCACGTTACCGTTAAAACATGGAATAGGTTCCACAGAAGATTGGCGAACGGTTACATGTTGTTGGTGAACACGGTAATATTCGTCATATCTAATAAGTCGAATTTAGACAGACTGATATATCGTGTCAGATTGTAAGGATGACTAAAGAAAAATTACACATCGTATCGCGCTTCATCGAGGGTCTCGTATATCACGAACTGTCCTACGAGATCGTCCAGCCTCTTTGTCACGTCAAGAAGGCCGTTTCTACTTGGGAGCTTCTAATATCGGTTTTAACAATGTCGCAAACGATGACCGTGAATAATCCCAGCCACACAGGCGACAGAGATATCGCATTTCTCTTCGATCCATCTCGTGTTCCTCTTTGTACCACGGAGAGATCAGTCGAATGACGTTGAAGAACTGTTTCATTCTCAAGTGCGTCCCGACTAATACTGCTCGAGGATTACCTAGGAAATTACCTAATCGTTAAATTATTTACCTTTCTGCTCACTTCTTTTCACTCCTCTTCTTTTTTTGTTACCGTTTACTCGCTCCTGCCCCTAGTCTCTTTTTTTCCTGACTGGAAAATTTCGATGGAGTCACTCTCGATGCAAAGATATCGTGGCGTGTGGCCCGTGATCGCGAAGTCGGAGACAAGCGTTGATCCTATCGGCCGGAAGGGTGGTAAGTTATTGGGGTGTATCTCGCAGGTTTCTCTCTATCCATGGCGACTGGCAGCCTCGGCTGTTCCTATAAAGTGGAGCATCGTCGGCCGTTCCGACGATTCGGCTCTCTGATTGCAAAATCGGAATCGATCGGTCGTTTCCCTTCGATTGGCCCATTCGTTGTAACGTCCGATAGAAATCGTTCCGGTCCGAACCTCCTGAATCGCAGTTTGCCAATCTTCGTCGCTCTACGGTAGCTGCGGATAGAGCGGTATGGAGAAATTGGATGCATTCGCAATGATGAATGGCCTTGGATGTTTTTGTGAAATGACTTGTAGTCGGATTTCCAATTATGTTAACGCGCCTCTTTTCGTAATGATATTGTGTCGGAAAGGGAATTATCTTCTCGTTTATTCTTTGCGTTGGTGCAAAGTGTTGCCTATGTTAACTGACGAAAGATAGAGTACTGTTATAGGATTGGGTCGTCAAATAGGTGGAAGGAAATTGAAAAATGTCGGAATTTTTTTCTTGGTGTTAAGTTCAGTTAAGCTCTTATTCCTGTAAAGATGAGAACTGTGATTTTTGAAAAAAAATGTTTACTTGGTGTAGCGACTTGTTCAGCGAGCTAATGTGACCGTGATAATGGCTCAGATTTAGAAATGAATATTGGGCCTTGGAGAATATTAATGACAGAATGAGCAATGAGCGTGAATGAGAGAACGAGAACTCAATGAACAATGAAAGTTGAAATAAATATTGAAAATGAGAGAATTAAGCCGAATAATAGTTTACGGAAAGGGACACACGGTTTTTAAAGGGCTTCGGAAAAAGAGTGGGAGTAGGATGACGGTGTTAGGGAGTCGAAAGGTCAAAATAGGAGTGTGGTTTTTTGGATTTCGAACGGTAATTCGGGGATGAGTGAGGATGACGGTGAGTGATGGTCACGTCACGGAGTTCACGCAGTACAAAATATTTGTAAAGATATCCCAGTCGAAGGCTTGGTACATTACAGAGATAAGAGATTGACAATCTAGTTGCACACGTACTACTTGACTAATTTGTTGTAATGGCGAATTAGTATATTCACACTCAGCATCCACCAAATAAGAAAACTTATGATTTTGGACTTTTATATATTAAATATCGTGATTCGTTCGGACAGCGACTCGGCTTATTGTGTGAAAATGCATGATCTGATGAGGACTTGTGAGAGTTTTGAGTTAGAATTAGAATTCGATTTAGAATTTGAAGACGACTCTCACAATTAGTTGGACTTGAGTAATGACGAGTATGAACTATGAATTAGAACTGAAAACTAGGTGAAAAAAGATGTAGGGTTGTTAAAGGTTTTAGGAGAGGAGAGGAGGTAGGATGACGGTATTTGGGAATCTAGGGGTAGGAATAGGAAGTTGGACCTTGGATATGGATGATGACTCGTGGATGAGTAAGGATTCATTTAAATCGGTGGGCGGTATGTGAGTCTTACTTTATACTATCGTTTTTCGTATTGCCGAAATACTATTTGTGCTGTCTCTATATGGTGACTATTATAAATGATAATATATCATTATTTTTTTATTTGCACGTGCTATCTTCAACGTTACAATTTTCTACCGTGGTCTTATATTAGTTTTCTTATATTCGACGAAGATCACGTGCAGAAGGCTTCCATGAATAAATATTACATTATTTTCCTCCTACAAGTACTCCGATAACGCAGCACTGTAAGATTGCACGATTGTAAACGAGAATTCGTAGAAGTCCTTGTAAGAGTTTCGGCTAACGCGATAGACTTCGAAGAAGCGAAGCGAACTTACGTCCGTTTGATCCTTGCTACGGCACGCGCAAGAAGTTATCGCTAAGTGCGTCACGCGAGCTTTTTGGCTAACGATTCGTGAGTGCAATTTTATATTAGCGACGTTGGAATAAGGAATGGAGCAACGTAACTTTTCACTCCTAAATCTCGGACCTTAGTTCTTCAGGTCTCTCCTACCAATAATTAAACACGTTCTTCATTTTTACTTTATTCTTGTGCTTTTAAGACTTTGATCAAGTTGTAAAAAATTCAGCCAGTATGACGTCTTGGGGGATAATAACAGAAATTTTATTTATGCTTTAATAATAAAGATGACGATGTTTTTTTAATCAAGTAGTGCACCAAATGGAAAATTTATTAGCTCGTTAGACTATATGTACGTGTTGGATACCGACTCAGTGTTGGTTAAATCTTTATTCTGTCGTGTTAGAGCTTGAAGAAAATAAAGAGAAATATGTATAATAGTACTTTATTCTATGGCAGTTGTAGATGGAATGAATAAATACACCGAGAAAAGAAAAGAAGGACGGAGAGACCGCGCCCGAAAAACAAAAATACGGTTATATTTTAACTCACTCGCTCCGTTAGATGGTGCGTGCCGTTGATTTCTGACACTCAGTTCATATTTTCCTAGATTCACTATCTTCTCTAACAATAATATAATAGCTCCAAATAATACTCAACGTGATTCCAGGTCCAAAAGGGAACTGTTAGTCATCTTCAAATTCCGTCATTGCTTTTCCCTCAAAATATGTTTTCAAGACCTTTGGTCTTAGGGAATGTCACTGGAAAAGCGATCGCCCATTTGGAACCTCAGTCACGAAAAGTCGGGGTCACCCAAACCTCCCATCACACTAGTTTAAGATCTTTAAAAGGTCAGTCCTACCCCGAAATCGAAGAATTTTGTACTGAATCGCTGACAATCCGCATCTCGCGACAACGTTATCCTTAAATTGTTAGAACTCCGAGCGCGCGATAGTTCTTCCTAGATAAAGTGTTGTTGACCACACACGGAATACAACATACGTATAAACTACAAATCGCGGGGTGACCAATACCAAACACTTATTCATGAGCTTAATCACTCATCACAGAATGTAGGACTGTGTAACTTCAATCACTTAATGTATGTGCAGTGCGGCTCGGCCAACTTGGCACCTGGGAGGATGGCCTGTTTCGACAGAGTCTGATTCGTCAGGCGTCAAGCGTCATGCCTCTTGCCACACGTACACGAAGGCTCTTAACATACTACCTCGCGATTCGTTAAAAGAGCTACACATACTAATCGATCTAAAAGACGAAGAGAGAGAACGCTGCAGATCGGAGCAAGGGAGACAACGCGATTTCGGTGGCGACAGAGAGGACATTGGCGTAGGCACCAGATTTCTAACATCTTTATAGTAAAAACAGGATAAACTCCAGCAGAATTACCCCCATCACATGGGGAGATTCTCCTTGACGACACGGAACGCGCAACGAGAAAACAATGTGGAGGGGGTAGAAATTTCTCGCTCCTCCAGCCAAACTAGTAAGAATATTTGAATGCCACGACTTTGTCGAGTGCTTCCTTCAAAAGGCTGAGCGAGTGGATTCCAAGAAACAAAATAGTGCGAATAGGAGGTTGAAAGCGAGAAGTTCCACCGCCGAGATGCCAACTTGTCCGAGCCGCACTGTACTTTGTAAATACTTGCAGGGGAACATCCCGAGGGGTAAACCACCGATTTTTATGAAATTTTAGTATGATATAGCTCTCGTGAAACTATTTGACTCGTATTTTTTTATCGGCTAACGTCCACGTTAAAGGGGTGAAAACCACCCTCAAATTTGTGGTCCCGAAACTTATTTACCGAATATCTCGAAAACTATTAGAGATACGAAAATTTCATAGAGAGTGAAAATTAATGCCTCCGACCTTGAATACAATGGTATAATCATTTTTTTTAAATCCATTTGTTTAAATAATATGCTAAAAAATACTACTACTTTTATCATTTTTTCATTTAAATTTTGTTTGTGAATACTATATATCGAAACACAAAGTACGGATAATTTGGAAATTTGATATTTGTGTTACAAAAAAAAGTTATATTGATTTTCTAAAAAAATGTTTACACCATTTGATTCGCAGTTGAAATGCATTAATTTTCACTCTGTATGAAATTTTCGTGTCTTTAATAGTTTCGGAGATATTCGATGAAATAGTTTTCGTTACCACAACTATGAGGACGTTTTTCACCCCTTTAACGTGGACGCTTGCCGATAAAAAAAAATACGAGTCAAATATTTTCACGAGAGCTATATCATACTAAAATTTCATAAAAATCGGTGATATACATCTTGGGATGTTCCCTTGTTAGACTCACAAACACCGTCATTCTACACCCACTTGCTTTGAGGGCCTTCAAAAACCCTGTGTCCCTTTTCGCCATCTCTCATTAGTCGCTCATTAAGGGTCATAAGTCTTAATATTCACTTCTAAATCTGAGCTATTATCCCGATTATACTGCCTTGCTGAATAAGCTGCTAAGCAACACATACCTACTCTTAAAAGTCCGGGTTCTTGTTTCCGATCGTAAAGCTTCGTGAAAATCGCAGTACTCCAAATAACTTAATTACAAACAATTAGTTTCCAAAGCATGTTTTGTCACCAGAATATCGATATTCATGGATCATTGTCAAATTCGATAAATCAATAGTGTGCGAATGTTGCCATGATAAGAACTTAAAGGCTCAAAGAAACCGCTAAGATTTAAATCGTGTTGTATCGCTGGTAAATGCGTTTTCTTCCTCTCATATGGAAGGAATAACGTGCAAAGGGCGAGGGGTGAAGTACGAATGAAAAATTCCTTTCTTCGTTGAGAAATTCTCAAAATGTTCCGGCTTACGCTCGAAGGGGCGTTATATCAGAGACAGAGTAGGGAAAACTAGATCTCCTCCGGTCTCTTTCGCCACCTGCTACTCACATGCTCTACTTCTGCATCCACGATCATTCGTCACCTAACGGAATTGTGTTATTTGTTACGTTTCACTCTTATTTACATCCAAATAAAATGTTTTCGCTCTTTCCGCAGTTATTACAATTAGAAGTTCATCAACGGTTCGTGAGAAATGCGGGGAGAAGGATGCAAATAGTGAAGTATTGCATAAATATATTAGGTGTATCGTTTTGAGTACAGAAATAGATTTTTTCTACTTTTTCCTATTTTTGCGACGGTGGTTGTGTTAGTGAGAATTTATAAGTTGTATGAATTTTTGATTATCTTAGCTGTAAAATATCTAGGGGAATTTAGAAAGTATTGCTGTAACTTTGGGAATGAATTAACGTCAGAAAAAATAGTAACAGTGATCATGTGCCTGTTTAATTTCTTTCATTTTGTTTTCATGTTGCAACATAAATACATATTGTAGCTGTTTTACTTTTTTTACTCTCTCGATGATTTTTTGTATTATTCGATGTTTTCCAGTTAATAATGGTTGCCAAAAAAATTCTCGTGCGCACTAACGATTAGATTTTTACTTAAATATTCTTAAATTGTTTTACGATTTAATTTAGCAATAATGCATTCGCTCTCCTATTAAATCTTAAAATCCACGAAGTCTACTCTAGACATGTTTGAAAATTTTGGTTTTGTTAAAATCGGATTGCATTAAAATATAAATGATTGAATATTGTAATATGAATTTTAAACGATACATCCACGCTACGTTTTATCATTACATGATAATTTTATTAAATTCATGCATAGAATTTCCTAAAACATGGTAGATTTGCGTCAGTGTGACAAACTGTTTAAATTAATGTGAATTATAATGTGTACTATCTAATTTATATATTACACTTATAATTTATATTACATGAAGGAATTTAAAATATGCCGAAATAAAAAAGTAGAATAAAGTATTTGCCACATTTGTCATAAGATTATATCGGTGCCTATGAGTTAAAATAACGGGATTATTTTCTTTTGCTTGTCATTTTAAATTCAAAGATTCAACGTAGCTACAATAGGAAGGATTATAAAATATTCTTTATTGATTATTGCTTCAGTATATATTCGCATATACAATAAATAGTGATATTTAAATTCTCAATCGTTTCATTTGAACCGACATTTTAAATTAGCACTATATTTTAATAAAATTACTCTGTGTAGTACGTTTCATTGTATCTACTGAGAAAATAACAATTAAATTAACATTCTGTCTTGAAGCAGTCTGGTGGTGGACTAAACATTTAATTGCTTACACGCAAACTCTTTTTTCGCGGGATTTGTAAATTAAGTTCAAAAATACTTTCGTGTCTGTTTCGTGCCAATTACGCTGTGCTCCGTTATAAACAATATGACAATATTTATAGCAGACTAAAGTACACTGTTCATATTTTCTTCTTACATTAGTTCGTCAAATGCACAGAATTTTGTACGTTACATTCTATTACATCGTTTAGCTCGTTTTACCTTAAAAAAATAAGTTCCACTCGTGCAGAAGAATTTGGCGGCCGCATAGGAAAGGAGCTTTCTCTTTAAAAGCATACTGAAGAGATTATGCACAAAATGCAGGAAGCTTACGTGCAAAAGAGTATAGACATTAATGGACGACAAAATGCCAAGGATTATTCTCATGACTATAAAAATAATCATATAACGTCACATCAACGATCGAAACTTCTTCCTACTACTCTGAAAAATTAACGATTCCAATTACCCAATTTAATTAATCTCATCCTGTTTAAACAGTCGTTAAGTATCGGGAAACCGAGCGAATTATTTCTTCCTGGCACTTGTACTAAAACAAGTTGAAAGTTTGCCGTGAACGATCCCGCAAAGGAGGCCAATGTGAACAGGCTGTGCAAGATGCGGTAACCAGAAGTGTCATAGTTACGTTGTAACGTTAACTAGCCAGTAGAACAAAACTTTGTGATAATCACGAACAAACCTGGAATTCGTACATTCACCCAATTCAACCGCTTACGTCCGGTGCGCTTGTCTCATGTACCATTACCGTACATTTCTCTCATTATCGAACTTCTCTTCTAACAAACCTGCGTGCACAATGTTCCTACCCAACTAAACTTTATGAAACGACTGAAATGCATTCTTTTTTCATTTGCTTTTAAGTGGTTTTTCCTTGCTACTCCCTTCTATTACATATCGAGAAAGGTTCACATGGTTTTTTATTCTGCGATAAATATCAATCAAATTTTAATTAGAAATTCGCAAAATATTTTGATTTTGATGAATATTTTGTGTTAGGACCGTAACCAACCCTAGCGCGATCTCTTTTGCGGACCCCTTGCCGAGGGTCATATCAGGCCCCGCGGCGCGAGGAATTTCCAGTCGCCCCCTTGAGTGGAGGTGTCGATGCCTTTCTCCGAATTTCTCCTACGACGTGATTGGAGAATCGAGTTCGGGTGGGGGGCATCGCCACCTCAAGCTTTAGTATAAAAAACAATAGTTTAAGCTGAAACCAGTCATCAGGGTAGTCACCAACGTCATCGGAACGAATTATTGAAAAACCTATCGAGGCCCTGTATTGTTAAGCCTTTAAAAGTTGAATAAACGTTACACAAGAACAACTCCGGTCTACTATACACTACAACAACTATCTCTCTTAAATTACTTGGCAAAAATTAATTTCTTCGGCAAGACGAAGCAACAACTTCACAGTTGCGCCGAACGTTTTGATTGTGATGAATCCTTAGTCAGAAAGAGATTGCACTCGTTGAATTTCTATAAAACATTGAAACAACTGAGTACCGCACCGATTAACAAAGGAGAACCAAGCGAGTACTTCTTTTGTACAACAATGCACGGCCTCGCGTCCCGTCTATCGATGGAATACAGAGGGAAGGCGACCTAGCCTGATCAATTAGACAGCAAGAATTAGACTCCGCTCACATGTATTTTCGATTCTAACGCGATATTTGCCGAAAGAGTCGTAGACTCAAATCGGACCAGACGACGAAAAAAGGAAATGACTCGCATCGGAGTGAGATTCCTGTTTTTTTAATAGTTACTTAAATTGATACCATGAAGTCAATTTTCTACATCCATCTTATAAAGCCATAATTACTAAATTAATTATTTTTTTCACCTCTTGATCTCTCTTTGTCCAAAGTACTTAATTAGTATATCTAAATTATAGTAGATATCATTTCGATATATAATTTTAGTGTTAAAACTTATCACTTTCAGGATATAGCATGCTTGCGAACAACATATATATAATTAATTTCAAAAAAGAAAGCAAAGACATGACATAATTTGTATAAATTAGTGGTTTATCCGTAATAAAAGTTGTAAGCATTGGATAGGTATAAAATAATACAAACATGAGTGAACATATAATATTTTCTATCGTATGAGGGTATGATGTATAACTATTCGTAGGATTGGAATGCTAGTTTGCATTTGGCAGTGACACTGTTAGTTGAAGTGATAAAGTTTAAGAGAAAATCAAAGGAATCTTCTTCTTAATCATTTAGGAACGGAACAATAACTTATTTAGCCAATTCGGGCAAAGAATTTTGGAATGAAAGAATCCATACAGGATTAATAACTTTTTTGTTCTTTTATAAGAATATGTGATATAATGTTATTTCATTATCGTATGTACAAGAAAGTACACACTGTACGCATTTTGCTAAACATATAAAACTTTAATACGTATAAAAAATTAGAAAAAATTACTCCCGTTTTTAAACGCGGTCGACCATTGTCTTGCATTCTGTCTGAGTGGATTTCCTTTTCTTTTAAAAATGAAAACAAACGCACTGTTGTGTGCCTTACACAGTACAAACTCTCAAATGCGATTCTGGAGAAAGGAAGTTTCATGGATTACTATGTATGGAATGGAAAAAAGGTTATCTCAGGAGGGAAATTACGTGAATGAATAAGATTTCATGTGCACCTCTTTGAAAGTACATACATATGATATTGATTGGAAATCTTTGTCATTGAATCAATTCATAAAAACGCAAGCTGATTAATTTTTTAACTTCAATAAGCTTAACCAACAAGGGAACATATCGAACTGGAACACACCGATTTTGATGAAATTTATGTCACAGGTAGCCCTCGAAGGAATATTAGACACGTATCTTTTATATCGGCAACCATCCACTCTGAAGGGGTGAAAATACCCCTCAAAGTTGAGGGCAGAAAACACATTTTTGGGTATATTTCCGTAACCAGAGGTCAACAAAATTTCGATTTTTCTTCAAAATGTTTGTTTTTCGACTAGGGATCTAATTGTGTAAGAAAAGTTGCCTAAAAGTCATTTGTTTAAAAAATATTAAAAAATTAATTTTTTTTATTAATATCTTCCAGAAAACATTCGCAGTAAATAAATAAATTTATGTACGCAAACTATGGTCCAAATTAGCGGATACGTGTTTTTGGATTTTTTCAATTTTGTATGATAACGGTCATTATTTGACGTTTAAGTTTTCTCGCTCCATGTGGGATTGGCCCGCCGAAATGGAGTTTTTTGGTTCTGAAAGTTTGAAAACCGGCTGATAACAACTAAAAACAAAACACTTCTTTCGTCTTAATAACGACATAATGAATTTTGTATTTAAACCATGCTCTAAAACTTTATTTACAACGATTATAATACAATGCTTAATATTAATAATGCATATTGGGATCTTGCTTACCCCGTTTACGGGTTCCTACGTTTCTTTCACGTTCGATCTCGTGCTCGGTTCACCATCGAATGGAACGCTTTATGTGCACACTAGCGATTCAATTGTTTTATAGGTACGACTATACACGACCTCTGTTTTATTGATGCGTTCTCAATGTGTACAACAACGAATGTGCGCCTTTTTGGCCAGTAGCACGTTAGAATCGAAGATAATGTGCGAACGACGGCTGTCTCTATCCGTTTGGTGAACCAGACCAGACTACTTACCACAGGCGATTAGGTTGTTCGTGCACAGTATATTCTGAAAGTAAAATTTGGTGGCTAACTAAGAATGTAGAAAGTACATATGTACAGGGTGTAAAAAAAATAATGGTCATGGCTTTAAGGAGTTGTTCTACACCTCTGGATCGATGGAGATTTGCGAAAAAAACCGGCTGCAAAATTCGGGAAAAGGTAGCAAATTTTTTTTATTGGCTCATCGAATACGATTGTTATCGAAAAGTTAATTTGTGAGAGAACGGTTCGTTTCTGACCCATGGTTCCTCTCAGACATTTTACCTACGTAACAAGACGAATACGATGAGCCAATAAAAAAAATTTGCTACCCTTTCCCGAATTTTGCGGCCGGTTTTTTTCGCAAATCTCCATCAATCCAGAGGTGTAGAACAACCCCGTAAAGCCATGACCATTAATTTTTTTACACCCTGTACATTCAGTGATTGAAGTTATACAGTCTTCGAATTGAAGTTTATTATAAATTGAAGTTACGTCGTCATCTTTATTATTAAATCTCAAATCAAATTATATTTTGGTATACATATTTTGTTATTTTGTTATATAGGCGAATCAGAACAAAACCCATGCAAGAGGATATCTCAATTTTTGCCGGCTTTAATGACTTTCATGTCATTCATGAAAACGTCAGCTAGGTATATAAATTATTTAGTCAATTATGTTGTGCAATTATGTTTACACTGATTGTGAGTAATTTTTCACAATGCGTGTATTGTTTTATAATTTTCTTTCATGGTTGAGTACGAGGATTGCATTCTATATTATGTCCCACGTATGCTTAATCATACATTTAGTTCTTGAAGAAGTATGCAATTTCGAGGAGGTATGCAGTTATTATGTTAGCAGGGATTTCATAAGAATAAAGGAAATGAGCTACCTGAAAGCTTTAAAGTACTTTAAAGTGCCTAAATGTATGTTAGAGATGTATGTGAAAGATACGAGATATATCTCTGTCTTCACAGAAAATTACCACGGTAAAGAATGGACCAGACGTAGCATCGTTTTAAATGGACAGGCGAAGACTCCGAAGAAACAAAGAGCTAATATATTGTTTTTGTTTTTGCCAATAATAAAAATATTCGAACTTTTTTATTTTTTTGTATATTGTTATCCAATTCTAACTCAAAATAACAAAGGGAACTCACAACAAGTACATTGTTTTGCAGAAGTTTTTTTTTTTTAAAGAAAGTTTGAAATGATAAAATTTCGTATAATAAATATTGTTTATAACAAACGTAAAAGAAAAGATAACGTATTGAAAGCAAAAAGATTAGCTGAGCCTATGAAAATAAAGTATGTTGAAAAAAATCAAATAATGATAACGAAGTAAACTAAAACAAAATTCCGCAAAGGTAAATTTAACCCATTTGCATCATAAGGAAATATGAAAATAAGGCCTTCACCATTAACCTTTTTTTTTATTATATTTAATGATGAAAATTCAGGTAAAAGAAGTTCATATTTCAGTATTATAAGAAAAAGTAAATTGCGAATATGCGTTTTACGTCCATACATATTATTGATAATGGCGGAAATGTAGATTCTGCGTAGTATGATAATATTAGAAATGTTGAGTGCATAAAGCCACTTCAGTAATTTTTGTACTGATAAATTGTATCTCTTCTTTTCTTCTGAGCCAAAAAACAACTGGAATTTGCTGTCACTCTCATTTTAATTATTGTCAGCATCTTCACTATCTGATCCTATTTCAATAATTCGTCTTCGTTCCAGTGGCCTAATTTCTTCTTCAGTATAATCAGAATTACTACTTTCAACTCCAACAACACCCTCCATTTCCATTTTTTCATATAACGGGCAATGATAGTGATCAACAAAATTAAGCGGATGCATACAACTCTGCTGATATTGAGCATATTAAAATATAAATTGGTCACATTATATTTCTAGTTAGAATCTCTTTTACTTATTACAGGTAACCATAAAGAAAGAACGTTCGTTATTACTTTTCCGTTCCAATTTTAACAAAATGAATTTCGTACGTTACACAAATGTTTGTTGATATCACATTTTCACGTATATCGGTTACAATAATACTTAAGACGATGTAGTCACAGTTAGAGACGAAAATTTTATATCGAAACACCGTCGACGAGTGGTTTTACCGATAGCACCGCGAATTTCGTAGAAACGTCTACGATAACATCAATTTCTCTGGAACTTCCTCTTCGGATTTTATCTTCCCATGAAGCATAGTAGCCGTCAGGTTTTCCACTCTCATAAATCCTTCCAACTTTCCCCTCGGAACATAACCGAAGTTGGGCAGTTATAAAATCCTCAGGAAATATCGTCGACACTACATATTCTCGTGGACTCATTAAAGTAAGAATTTGATTGTAACGGTATTGCAAACTTCACCGGCGTTCCTTCTCATTAGTACCTGCAAAGTCGCTGTAGACTTTGTTCTTATTAGAGAACACGCTTTTCACGATCCAATAATTTCACCTTGAAATACACTACATGGATACCTTTGAATTTTTCAACTATTTTTCTAATTTTCCGGGACAAGATTTTTTTTTTTCGTCAATTTTAACGTACGTGCATCTTTGGGTGATTTATTACAATAATAAACGTATGATTTTTCATTATGAAATAGAACTATAGAAAAACATTTCATCAAAAATATCGTATAGGTACTTTGTGTAGTTGACGCAACCTAATGAATTAATCTAACAGAAAATAATGGCCGATATAATTTTCTTTGTATATTATTTCAAAAAATTTTCACATCTTTTCAACAAAAAAATAGGGTTCTCCTTCATTTTCAAATCAAAGCACTACATGTAATCATTTCTCTTTCGTATCGTAAGCAGCTTAAGAAATTTGACAACATTGCCTATAAAGTTTCGCTTTCCATTTCAGACAATATAATGCTTTATTATACTTTGTATTACCATTATAATAATACAAAAATGCTAATCGTACACCACTACAGATTCACACCTTGTAATTTTTTCTCACCGAGAAATTCAGAGGCGAGGCAAGAAAAATTTCTCCCCTCAGCTTAACATTCTGCCGAGTTGCTCCTTAGAGAACCGATCCTTTGAAAATTACACGAGGAAGAATATTTTCCGGGGACGTTAGTCGAGATAAGCACAGTTCGTCTCGAAGTATCGTCGAAATGGAATTCGCTGAAGCAAGAGAAAAGTACGTGCCGAAACAGAAGTCTATATCCTCCCACCAAACCTGGTATGGGAAGGGAGTAGGTTTACCTACGTTTACGTACGCTTACGTAGATGCCTTACGTATCTTTGCCGAGGGTCTCGTGTTATCGTGGCTGCACAGCTTGCTCTATTCCACGGCTACGAATACCTAGGCACCTGGTATGCAAATTTATTGTCGAGCCTGCATAAGTTTAGCATACATTTCTTGTTTTCGGCCGAGCCACGGCCGGTCAGGAGCAAAGGAAACGTAGGGGAACAGGAAGAAGGAGGAGAGAAGGAGACGGATGGCCCCCAAAACTCGATGGAGCAACGAGGCGGGAAAAGGGAGAAAACGATGAGACAAAAATGCGTTTGCTTGAAATGGTACACACATCCTCCAACTTTCCATTTCCTTCTCCTTTCTTTTTCTGTCTTCTCCCTTTTGCTCTTGTCGCTCTTGCATGAGAGGAAGAGCTGGAGTTAGGAGCAGGTGGTGAGAGGAGGGCGGGAGTTGACTGGAAGAGGAAACATCGTGAACGGAGAAAAAGGCCGAGTCGAGAGTCTCATTTGCAGTTTTGTTTATTGTGCGGTCTTCGCGAGGGTGGCTTGTAACGGGTCAACGATGCGTTCAAACACGAAGGTCCGGAGGACCTTGTTTCTGCGAATGGTGGAAGAGGAGGAGGGGCAAATGCAAACGCGAATTTTCTTTCCCTCTTTTTCACGGGCCTTTGTTCGTGGATAATTTTCAGAGTGGTCATTTCAAAGGAGCATGCATGTCGCTCGTCGTTGGTGTACTTTTTGTTCCCTCGTTGGTTATACACGTTTTCGTCACGCGGCTAACATCCCAGCATGGAATTTGCTGCGATGAAAGTCGAAGATTAGGATGGAAACACGTGAGGAAGTGTTTAACTGCTGTTTAACGAGGAAGAAGGTGATTTTTTAAAATATCCCTTTGAAAGAACTAGTCGACGACGTTACTATTGCTCGTTGAATCGGTAATCAATATTTTCCTTCGTTGGCCCCAATTATCTCGTGCTTTTGTCTCTGAGCTTAAGAGTACCAACTGGATAAAAAACTTCGCAATAAAGAATCGTATTTAAGAATCTTCAAGGCGCTTTGAATCGATTGAAATTTTTTATCGTTGAAAAAGTTTTTTTAAAGTCGCTGTAAATTATAATCTCAAAAATCAAAAAAGAAAACATCAAACGTCTGAGAGACACTATTAATGACTGTGAATTCGTTGTTTAACGCTTTAGCTCCTTTTTAACCGGTAAAGAGAAGCTTAACTATAAAGATTCTTTATTTTTGTCGTTGAATCAAATTAAACCTTTGTCGCCCCTATTTAAAGTCCCATCGCTCTTGGAGATAGATAATCTTTGTGATTTATATTTACATATTTCCAGGTATATATGTCAAGCAATTTCCTTGTTACTATGCAGTGGATTTACGACGATTGCAAAACGATCGTTTACAGCATTTAGGTAGACAGGATATATAATACTTACATTTCTATCGCCTTAGAGCATCAGTGCCGGCACAAGGTTAATCATATTGCGATTATACTGTGATTTTTTAATAAATATTATTTGTAATATTTAAAAGGTTAATTTTATACCAGTATTTTAATACTTTATATTAAATATATATCGACGTCTCCCTTTCAAAAGTGTGCATTTTCATAAATACAAGCACAATGGAAAATATTTAAAAAATGTTCTGCTTTGTCATTCAAACGTTATAACGTACGCATATTTTACTTTTGATATTTTTCAGTTTTCGTGTTATTAAATTTATATATATTATTTATGTTTATTATTTACGTTGTATTGGCGTGTTGTACAATTTTTTCTCCTTGTCAGTGCAACAGACTGAAATAATGACACTTTTAATTAAACATAGCTTAATGTCAGAATACAACCGGATCATTCAAAATCAGCTTGAAAGTGAGCTCATTAAGTACCATTTAAATTTAATTCAGAAGCATGTAATTGCAAATGAAACTTATAATTTTCGCGTTCAAAGTTGTCGCACTTGAGAAAGCCAAAGGAATTATATTAAATAGTAGGTAGCCGTCAATTTATTTGAAGTGTAATCCCAATTAGATTAATAATTGTGTTGTAATTATAATTGTGAAAAGAGTACGTCGTCAGCTTATCGAATATAATTGGATTTTACAAATTGTTACATAAACATAGCAAAGCTAAGATGTTAGCAGTCGAACAGAAAGCATGTGTTTGGGAGTGACTCCAAACAAATGAGTGTTCTTATCTTGGCCGAGTAGGAAACAATAGTTCATTAGCCTAAGGAAGTAGATTCCGAGTATGAGGAGGAAAGAACTTGTGTGCGAGAAAGACAGAAAAGCCAGTGAGATTCTTAACCTACTGAAGAACCGAGTACAAACGACCGGATACTTGTTCCGCGATGTCTTTCGACGTTTGAAATTTCAGTGAAAACGAGTTAATTGGTTTGCAATAAGAAGTCGCAGTAATCTGGGAACTACCATTTTAATGAAGGTGCATTTCAAAGGAAAATAAGCATTCACGGTATCGGATTTTATGGTCTTTTAGTTACTTAGTTTTGCGGATCATGAAGTTTAATACTTCAAAAGAGATTCATGTTCAGTGACATATTTCTTATCTTTCCAATCTTTCATAACAAGATTCCAGAAATGGTAGAAATATTCATATTCATTCAGAAAAATTGCTTTTTGCAATTATTGCATTCATTTAAATTAATTTTAAGTGCCGTATTCGTCAATGCGAGTGTTCTTCCTTCTCAGCACTGTCCAAATATTGTCTTTTATTTTAACACATCGAACGTTAACCGTATTTCGCTGGTTTGGTCATCGCTTTCGAGTAAAACTTTTCTCTCAGATTCGTATCTTTATGGGATAGCAACGTTAAAGGTAAACATTTTTGAATATTTGCGTTCACTAACATAATCATGAATATTACAATTTAAAAGCTATAGCATTCAATGTGTTATGCATCACACTTTTGAGTATTTGATTTTACTTAGTCTCTGTTTGCTTTGATATTTTTCGTTTCTCCATCAAAAAGAGCGGATACACATAATGACACAAATTCACCAGAGAGTTAAGCAGTGAGAGATATACTTATGTAAAATACGCGTATTCAATAACGTTCGATCTCGAATCCTCGCATGACCATAGCCTATTAATCAGTGCGGTGATTAAGGCGCGCTTGTACATACACTACTGATAATCAACCAACCGAAGCAACGGAGGGAATTTTCGCGGCGGATTGAAATAAGCAAATTCATCGTGACCCGTTTTTTTTTTATACACTCCACTCTTCTTTACGTACCGGTTGCTCTTTGTGCCAAGGAAAAAAAAGAGATTATTAAGTGGGAGTTGTGATAAGACAAGAATATTCAGAGGCTGTTAAAATTGTGATAATTATTGGCTCATCAATCAAAGCATAATTTATCATGGACGATTAAGACATTGGTGATACCTACTTCTCATTCTGTATTACCTAGGGATGTGCTGAGTGTACAGAAAACTTTGGAGATATATTGCGATTATTAAAATAAGAAATTCTTGATAAATGTGTGCTTACATTAGAAGTTATTATTTTTGAATTGCCTGTAATAAAATAAAATGAGTTCTTTGTCTAAAATTTTGATCTAGTCAAATATCAGAGTACATTAAATCTTTGATAAAAAATTTATGACATATCATAATTTCAGATATATTTTTGTCATTCAGAATCATTATAATAATATTTCCTTTAATGTTAGGTTTTATACCCGGTAATAATAGCATCCATAACATTTCTATGGAATATCCATAACTAAAAAGTATGTTCTTTGAACTTCTTCATATCAATAATAACATAGTATTTTAGAGTGAAATAATATTTAATATTACTTTTATTATATCAGCAGGCCGTCTTTTTTTTATTAACAATATACAATAATGTACAAAATTTCTTGTTACATTATGGTACAAAAACTGGGTTCCAAGATACACTTTCATCACCAGTCTTTGAGTATACAGAATACTGACAATGAGTAGAGGATGTTGGAACAAGACATTTGTTATACAACAGGAAAATTTCTGTGTTATAACCAAAAAACCTGTCTCATCATTTCAGGCCGTCTTAAAATAGGCATCGATACATAATTTAGTTTCCATTATATGTAGCTCTTACTATTACAAATAAATTCCAATGTTTGCATAACATGACAAAAGTTCTTTTCCATTCGATATATTTATTTAAGCCGATAGATTACTTTATACAAACGATATCAAATAAAAGAAGTACTAAATGACACCTTTCATATAGCCCAATCTACCAATATGCTGCATAACTATACCTTACAAACCGTTAAAAGTCTACACCGCCAGATCTCTGGTGTTTATCCCTCAATTACTGACCAGAACTATTTCGCCATTCGTCCTCTTAAACGAAAATCCAAACACAAAGTACTCGACAAGACACGGAATAATTTCTCATAGACACCAACACGAAAAACAGATACAACTTTCTGTGGCACGTCTCTGCGATTTCACAATTTCAGCTTCGCTGCGCCAGGAGAGCAACCTTGCACCGAGATAATGGTGTAAATACCCAGAGTCACGTCCTAGCAGGCAAAAGTGAGTTCATTAAAATTTACGATGCTTAATTTTAAAGTTTCACCCTCTGCCAGTGCTAATTGTTGTCTCATACGCACAGTCACATATGTGAGAATACATATTACCGATATCATACCGCTCTGAAAAAACGTCTAGCAAATTCCTTGTTCGTGTTGTCAAGCCACAAGGAATCTACGGTAGAGGGTGACGAGAAAGATGCGGAATTGTTAAATGAGAAGTTTATTTGCACCTGCTGCACCTCGCAACCACACGCACAGCTTCATTATCTACCTTTTTTTGCTCGATGCTTGTCTCTCCCATCTGTCGCTTTATTCCATCTGGTGCTTACCACTACTGTCATCTCCTTTTCTCATTAGGCCTTCTTTCCGTACCTCCACTTTCACCGTTTGTTTTCTTCCGCGTTTCTTTTATAGAAGGACCTCGAGTTCTTTTTTCGTCGTGCATGAAATTCACGTACCGGTACCTAACCCTCGCACAACACGGGAGTTAGGTTCCAAAAAATTGCTGTGTAATACGAATCCGTGTTATACGAAACAAAGAACTAGTACAAAAAGGGGAGTTAGGTTCCAAAACTTAAAAAACGTGCTATTATATTTTCATAATTAAGATAAATATTTTTATTAAAATTTGTAATTTTGTTTCCATGGAGATGAAATGTCTTTTAATGACCTGCGTTCGGTATTAGTTTCGCTCAAGGGCCCTCCTGGGGAGGACATAAACACTTGCACTCTTCTTCTGGTTCGAAGTCCTAGTCCTCCTTTTTCTAACTTCGTTTACGTCGCCTCTGTTTTAAGTATTGGAGCTAGCAATGGTATGTACTTCATGTGCTTCCTTTCGAAAGGTCTGCTACACGCAGGCTACCTTATGGGCGAAACTTAAACCAAAGTACAACCAGATGTGCCCAAAAAATCCTAGTCCGGCCAATCGGCAGAATTTCTCTTCGAGGGCGCGATTTATGATCGATTTGTCATAGCGAGTCAGCGGCGGTCGATGGGACGTCCCTGGAAGTACCTGTTTACCACCCCATGACAGAGCACGACGGATTAACGAAAACGTTTATTCAAAACGAAGACTGCCTCCTCAAGGGCCGGAGTCCTCGCCGCTTTGGCGCACGATTCTAAGACACCGTTTTCTCTCTTTTATATATAAAATACAATACGGGCGTTTATAAATGTTTAAGCCGATAAGTACAATTTACAATAGACTCGTTTCGCACCAATGATACAAATATAAATAGTCTTATTCGTGACGTCACTCTTGTAAGAGTGTTCCCTCGATGAGTGCAAGGCGTCGACTCCGTAACAACTGCCTTGCTATCCCTTGTTGTTATTGCTGGGTCCTTCGAGGACCTCCTTTCCCTCGAAAAGGCCCGGTAGGGGTGAGGGTCATTTTCCTCCCTCGCTGGAGGAATTGCCCTCTTGACGAAAGCCAGGCGTGTAAACGCCTAGCTCGACGCCTCGCTGCCGCTGAGTCTTACACGATGGTCGCCAAATGTTGGTCGGTAGTAAAAAATTTGGCAGCCAGACTCGGGCCCTATAAAATGGCAAAATTTCGTTTCGTTCCGAACGCCGTTTTGCTTCCGTACGACGGAACACATTGTTTTATCAAATCCTTGGCCTACTATTTCTCTTGTGAGCGAATATATAGTAACTGAGAATTAACTGCTGAAATACAAAATTATCACTGAGTTCTCTCATACTGTGTAACTTAGCGCAATATCAATACAATAAAAGTAATTTGAACGTTTCCTGATCCACTGATATTTTCAATATAATTGTGTTTAGAATATCTCAAAATTATCAATTCCACTATCACGTTACGCGTATCACACGTTATTGTACAGCAAGGGGTTAAGCACAGTTCTTATTTAACCGTTAGGAAAATTTTTAGGAATATTTTTTTTTTATAAAAGAGGACATTTCGCACTTCGGCGCGGCACCTCGTACAGCGAGAGCGTCACGGCGGAAACAGCGTTCGTACCGAAAGGGTTAATCGGGGGGCCCAATTAAAAATTAATTAACAAGAGAACAGTTCGTTTCTCACACATGGTTCCTCTCAGATATTTTGCCTACATAACAAGGCGAATTTTGCTGCCGGTTCTTTGCGCAAATCTCCAGCGATCCAGAGGTGTAGAACAATCCCTGAAAGCCATGACTATTAATTTTTTTACATCCTGTACATAGAAATGATAAAGAAATATTGGCTATTGTTAGGAATGATCGGTTGGAAAATAGAGTTTATAGTATATGTCCGTAGTAAAAGACGACCGTGAGGAAAACGATGTTCCACCTTTGCCAGAATGCAGCAGACGTGCAACACTACGCGTCGATGACACTTGGTCTACGCGCGATGTGCATCCGCGGCATGTGGAGTGGGCATAGCATAGCCACGGTGAAAGCATACTCACGTCTGAGATTTTAATTCGCGCAAGGGCTGCCGAGTTCGGGCTGGAGATATGCTGAAAAAAAAGTTTTTGATGTCGTTGACATTCCCGACGGTGCTGTCGCGACAACGAGATTCAATAGCGCACCATGACTATGCTGTAGCTTGTTTTATTTTCTATAGAGGAAAAAAAAAACATCGATGCGTAAGCCTTGAGATTCTAAAGTTCATGTGATTTATGATATTTTGAATTTCTTTTATAATATACAGGAACATTCATGGGGCAATGTATATGTGTGGTTTTCCTGTCGGTGGGTTTAAGGTTTCGTTTGAATTTGCCGGTGGAAATAATGTTAGATCTGAGGAAAAAAATGTATTTTTCCTGATGCAGTACCAGACATTGATGCAAGCTGTCTCGACGATATTTTTTTCTTAGATATTATTAATTTTTTTAAATAATGAATTCTTGGGTTATTAATAAATTCGTAGAAAAGTATTTTATTAGTGTTTAAGTATTCTATTTTTTATATTTGGAAACAATGCATTTGAAATTGCAACCAGTTACAATTTCTGCGTTATTTTTTTAATCATCTTTATATTGCGTTCGAATGTTTGGCTCTACTACCAAAATATTGCTTAGTATTTAATCCAAATTATTTTTACTAAATTTTAATTGAAATATTGGCTGAAAATATAATTTATCAGGTTTTCGAAGAATGTTGGTTGAACTTATGGAACTTGTACTTGAAAACGTGAAAACTTCATATTTAAAACTTTTCGTTAATGTTGTCGATTTCATAGCAGCAGGAAGTGCGTCCCTAATTAATTTTGAGAATTCAGAATTTAGTTAACGTATATCGATCGGAATTTGTTTGTAACTATAACTTCCTACATATGTTAGTGTTCTGGAGACTGCAACTGTAAAAAACTTGGTTGACGAACTATTTAAATACTCTACCAAGTATTAATTCAAAGCCTACCATCAAGATGGGAAAAATGATCAGTACAAGCGGAAGATTCATTACGAATTTAAAAAACAATATAACATTATATCTTTCCATTAACTTTTTAAAAAAGTGAGCGCTTTTCTATTGATATAATGCATTTACACACAAACAATACGAACAAAAAATATGCATCAAACCATGAAATTTACATTAACTCAAGCTCAAACGAATTTTCCAAAAAATGCCCCATAGGAACAAATTTTATTCCATATTTTTAGCTTAAACTCGTTTTTATACACCTTAATATGTTATCCCTACACATAAAATTATTTTCTTAACCCTTAAATTCGCGGAGTTACATTTCTGCAACATACTAATTCTATGAGAATAAAAAAAAAATCTGAACGGATTACGGTTTCTGAACGAACTTTGTCATAGACTAGAGTGTACTTTGTAAATTTTTGACACTTGCAGTGGCACCAACTTTCAAATGTTTTAATTATTTGTCAGTTTTAGCGCGTTTTCATCGGCGCGGAAAAAAGTGATATTGGAATAAATTTCCTCGGTCTTTGTTATAATAGAGAAAATAACTGTTTTTATAACTATCATAATAAATAGAACTATAATTAAGTACTAAAGTATTTTTCATTCTATTTACATGAGTCAATAATTCCCGATACATCTGCTTACCTAGGAAAGCGTAGTGTTGCATAAATGCAACAAAGGATTTTCAGGTAATTTACAAGCTGAATTCTTTCAAAAGAATTTTTTTAATATTTTTCCTATAATCTAAACTATATATGGATATTAAAAACATTTTTTCTGATTAAAAAAATAAAATCGTGCATTTAAGGGTTAAGGTGTAACTGCAACGATTACTTTGTATAACATAAACAGTATCATATGTACGGTATAAAATTTAAATAAATCTCTGGAAGATGGAATGCATGCCGTTCCTCATATATTTCTAAAATGCTTGCTGCCAATACGTCTATTCAGAAACGTGCACCAGGGGATAGATACATTTTCAGTGCGTGTGCTCGGAAACGCGTAACGGAGAATAGGCATATCCTATTTGTGTGAACACGGGCCGATATTTCATCCGATAAGGGCAGGGAATAGCTAGTTGGTCGATTTTCGCGTAAAGGGGTGTTCAGAGCATCACGAACCAGCGAGACTGGAAACAGATCGAATTTGCCTGTGATTGCTCCTTTGAATCAAAATACTGCGACGATTATTTCTCTTTCTCATTCCATATGTTCTGTCACCCGCAATTATGCCTGTCGCTCTTGATCCTCTTCAATCTGGACCTTTCTTTTTTGCTTCTCTATCTTCTATGCTGGCATTCACTTTTCCTTCTTTCAACCTTTCTCCCTGTCTCTCCTCTTTCTTTCTTTCGCTCTTCTTTCTTTCTTCATGTCCCGTTGACTGAACATACACCGTCTGCTGTAAATCTAGAAGCGAATGAGTCTCTGTCCGGATTACAAATCGAAAGCGGTTTACCTGCTTGCCTTTCATAAAGAGGAACCAACACGTACGCATAGAGAGATGCACTCTCCCAATCTCTGTCCCTCCACGCTTTCTCTATTTCCACTATGTTTTTCTTTTCTCCCTTATTTATCCCTTTTTCCTCCGAGTTCTGCCTCTACGGCTTCTCGTTCACTCCGGCTTTTACATGCCCGCAGCGGTAACCGCGCGGCTCGATTATATGAGAGAAATAAATCGAGTTCTACGTGAACCGACTTGACAATTCTGGAAAAATTTCCCCGCCTAACCGCAAGCCGTAAAACAGACCTGAAGGAATGTTAAGTGGGTCCTTGCTAGGAGCGGAGAACTACGTGCAAGTATAATCATTATATTCCTCTTTGACTTTTATTTATGTATTTTCTTCTCTCTCTACATTTGCTACTTTGATATTACCTCGGTATTTACGTATGTATAAGCGAAGAACGTACCTCGCATACGACGTTGTTGACAATGAAGTGATATATGGAAATTACGGTGCAATTAGCATGCGAAAACCTGGACTGTTTTCGCGGGTTATTTCCTTTCTGTTGGAGAGAATACTAATATTTTTACATTGTCATACGTCGCGTATTTACATCCGTACCCTTTAAATCGCAAGTAGAACGGGGAATGTGCAATCGTAGTGGAATGTGCGTTGGGCAAGATGTTTTGAAAGAGGTTTTTTTCCTATCAAAGATTGATTGTCAACTGTAGCTGTCGTTGTGTTTTCCTGTCACGCTGAAATACTAGTCGCAATGTTTCATCTGTCCTAGCTATAACTATTGTTTTCGACATTCGATATTTCTTTGATTGAAATATAAATTGTCAGTGTACGATACATTGCTTTTTTCGGTTGAACATAAGCTTTGGATATTTTTATGTTTAGTATTATATAAGAGCTATTGTAGCAATCATAGAATCACAATTTTTTATTAAACGTAACAGTGTAACGGCGAATTGTGTGATTCGCATTTAAGGCCCACCAAACAAGAGAACTTATGCTTTTTTACTTGTACATTAAATAACTCGACTCGTTCGGACAGCGATTCGGCTCATTGTGTGGAAAATGAATGATCTTATGAGGACTTGTGAGAGTCTTGAGTTAGAATTAAGAATTGGACTTTAGAATTAGAAGACGACTCTCACAATTAGTTGAACTTGTTATGAATGAATTGAATCTCAGCTTGTAATGAACTGAACTGGAGAGAATGTGAGAGATTATGGAAAGACACTTACAAGGAGAGGACCCCAACTGTCCGATTTCGATTTTAACGAGGCATTGCAAGACGATAGCATGTAGGTCCCTAATGACATGTGTAAAATATTAGCCGTAGTTATGCAGTAGTTTTAAAGATATAAGCGATTAACGTTCATAATTTTTCATATACTATAAATGTAAATTGGGTTACAACAGCTGTGGTGGGACAGTGGCAGCAGTTTTAGGCTCATGACCCGAAAGTCTTACGTTCGAGACCCAATGACAGGTAATTTTTTTTTCTTTTTTAATTTGATAAAATTGCACACAATGCAGGATAACAATTATCGTACACTTGCAATATATACATTGCTTGCATATATACACCACAGCTGTTGTAACCAGATTAACATTTATAGTATACAAACAGGTACGAACTTTAATCGCTTATATCTTTAAAACTACTGCATAACTACGGCTAATATTTTACACATATCATTAGGGACCTACATGCTATCATCTTGCAAAGGCTCGTTAAAATCGAAGTCGGACAGTTGGGGTCCTCTCCTTGTTAGGGTTTTTAAAGGTTTTGAAGAGGAGTGGGAGTAGGATGACGGTGGATGCAAGCCGAAGGTTAAAATAGGAAGTAGGATTTCGGACTTGGAACGGTGATTTCGGAGATGAGTAAGAGAGTGTCGACGGTGTTCGGGAGTTAAAAGTTCGGGTTGGAAAAATAGGAGATCTGGACTTGAGGTAGTGAGTCAAAGGTGATTGTGGAATGACGGATGTTGAGTGGGCTGCGTACAAAATATTTGTATTTACGAAATATTCGCTAAACCTATCTTATGTACTAATTGATTGGAGGGTCGATACATTACAACAGTAAGTGCAATCTGTATTTGATATGTCTGTAGTTTTTTCGAGTATTATAATGCCACGGTTGATGAAAACAAATTTGATGATGAACCGTAGAATAAGTAATGATAAATACCAATGGAACAGAAACATAAAGGAATGGAAAATGGATTGCAACAGAAAAGGAAAATGCTTCTTAGTCTAAAAATGGAAGGTACCAATGAAATATTGACATGATAATCATCGAATACATGTCACGATATTCACATTTACATTCTCAATATTTAAGAGTAAAATACTAAAATTACCAGAATTCTTAGACTTTAAAACTATCCATTCTCGTCGTTGGATACCGATTTGTCTTAAATATTTTGTAAGAAATTTTCTGAAGTGACACTTATTTCACATAGGATGTACTACTTATTTTCGGTCATTTATCGTTTTTCTAAATATTTCAAAGTTATTAAGAAATGTCATAGAAATAACATCTCACACGGGCCAGTGTTTCCTAACATTGTAAAAAATTAATTTAGCGTCGTTAAAAAAACAGCTTAAGGTTCTTAAATAAGATAGTTTTATCTTATCTTTTCCACTTATCTTCTCTTTACCCGAAAAATCTTTGATTCTTTCGTTTCTAATAAAATTGTTGGACCAGTACCATGGAAAATCATATCAAATTTGGTGCCAGAAGAGGGATTCCAACGCCGTATTCGCACACACCTTAACAACTTAACACTTAACGGATGGGTTGAATCTACTGTGCCTTCTTCGATTTCCGAGCAGTTTTTAGGAGAATTAAATAAACATTTATGCATGATTTATAGTGTTGTAGTTTTATTAAATCAACACCATTTCTTATAATATTATACAAAGTTATTTATTAACATGTTTAGTATTCTTTATGAGCGTGGTATTTTGTAAAACAATCACCCTTGTAAACACAGAGTTGAAATAATCATCTTCTCCCGCTTCTTTTTTTTTGAGCTGCACACTCTCTTCTTTTCTTGGGAGCAACAATTTCACTCTAATTACTAGAAATTTCACTTTCTTCATTATAGTTCACTAATTCATTATCACTTCCTATATCGGATAAATTGTTCATATAAATTTCCTTATTATCTGCAAAAAACGTGCTTTCCATTTTTACGGTTACAAAATTACTTAAAAATACTGCCTAAAAAGCAAAACTGCACAGTAGGATCAAGTACGACAGACAGCGTAATATACTATAATTAATAGTACCAAGAAAAAATAACACAATGTGCATAAAATGAAAAACTAACACAGCGTACCAAAAATGCAAGCAAAAACGTAAATCTACATGGCCCGTCCTAGGGAGTTACAAAGAAAAAAACGTAAATTTATTTACGTGTCCCGTCCGTTAAGTGTTAAGATACTTAGTCAACAACGGAGTGATAAAATTAGATGTTTTCAATCTAAATTGTTATCACTATACCAGATTTCATTCAAAAACCCTTTAACATTATAAACCGGAACAATTAAAGCCGAAACAGTAAAAACAAATAAACACATTTCTTCCAAAAGAATTCTCTCCTAAATGTTTTTGTTTTTTTTTATTTTACCAATTTTTCCCATCGACAAATGTTCGATTATTACGCATTCTTTCCACGCTTCGTTAATCTGCCGAATAATCGGCACTACATTTTTCCTGTCAATCTGCATCACGCAATAGAAATGCCAGTCACGTTTTATCGGCAGTAATCCTCTACGTAGAGCGAATTAAATCGCGGAAGTCGATTCACCGCAATATAAACGAGCCAAGTGAGTGTCTAGCCGTTTCGACGTCGTAATATGAATCATTCGCGAAATAAGGGTTGCGGGTGGTAGAGGAAACACGTAAGCAGAGGAAACGAAGGAACGATGGCAAAAAGAACGATCGGAATAGAAAGTATC
The DNA here is from genome assembly GCA_910591515.1 of Cerceris rybyensis. Classification (NCBI taxonomy): domain Eukaryota; kingdom Metazoa; phylum Arthropoda; class Insecta; order Hymenoptera; family Crabronidae; genus Cerceris; species Cerceris rybyensis. Next base: position 25,252,815 of record OU342790.1, read on the forward strand.
AGAGGTATCTCCTACAGAAAAAGAAACGAAATAGATCAACGAGATAAATCCTTGAGGGCGTAATCCAACCGAGAGGCGAAACAAAGCTCTCCGTGATTCCGGAAGCACCTGGTAACGTGACTCGGGTGCTTCAATGAAACCATAACATTATTCAGCTCTCTTCATTTTCCTCTAAGAAGTAATCATTGCCAGATAATGATTCTTCATATGAAGCGAGATGTTGAGAGGCATCGAGGGGTTAAATGTAATGATTAGACTGCGGATTTTTATGCATTTATGACAAATTAAATACGGCTAAAATATACAAAAAGAACATAATATAAAAATATATCTAAAATATCCAAAGTATGGTATTTGTTGTAATATTTATTAAGTGCAATAAATCCCTAGATAGGTTTTCCTGTCTCACCTGCATTTGTGAAACTCGAAATTTGCATAAACATCCGCAGTCTAGTAATTATGTTCTGTGATTTCACTTCTCATGATAGAAATTTTATATGGTAGAAATGCATGGAAGAGTTGTAGTATCGATTGTAGATTGTTCTATAACTTCTTATTTTTTTATTCCTGAATTTACTTTTCGTTTATCATTTTGGATGTAAGAACTGTACAATGATACATGCATGAGAGAAATGGGAACTGAAACATGTTGATAACAAATTTTGATACCTTTATTTAAATAATTTTTCGCAAAATTACATATCATCGTTTAATAGTAAGCGGTTAGTTTTAGCTGGAATTTATTGCAATCATTTGTCGACGATAACAATGATTGAAATTTATTATTTAGCAGTTATTATTATTATTATATGGTTAAGGTTTTTTTTTCTTTTTTACTGATAAAGTATCTCGAAGGAATTCTCGTGACCGATTCGTCAAATTGTATTTTCAACGTTATGGAAGATATGCAAAAGACAAATTTTCTTAAAGAACAATATTTAACAATATGTCAAGATATGTCGCAAGAGGTTAAGCAACGAACAAACACTCTTTAGAAGCATTTTATTGCAAATAAAGTTTCTGAGATACAAGAATGAAATTATAATTTACAAAATTACAAAGCTTACATCAGGTAATTATAACAGAAGCACAGAAATATCGTGCGTTATCTTGAAGTTCCAAAGAGTTTTAGATGCTTAATATTTCTCAGGCAACCTATAATTGTCTTACACAGCATCTGTTATTGTAGATTATACCGCTAAACATATGGACCGTTTATTTTGAAAGTGGTGCAAGTCCATTTTCTGTTGTTTCCAGAAAATTAAAGATTAGTCTGTCAATTAAAAAATATAGGTTAATTATGACAAGTCTGATAATGTTTCTATCAATTTATCAATATGTAATTTGACTATACAAATTTCTTTTAGGCGAATTTAACTAAAATAATGTATATTTACGGGTTGCAAATTGACTTACACCACTTTCATAATTAATCAATTGTAAGAATCATTTAATTTCAATTTTGAAAACGCAAATACTACTTAAAATATATTTTATATTAATCCAATTTGGTTTATAGATAATAACAACAAATAAAATAGAAACAGTATTTTTTATTTTGAACGTTAATTATATTTATATATTGTTAAACTCACCATAAGACATTGGTATTATTTATTTATTCTCTTCTTGTAACAGTGTTTTGAAATTCTCAGTAACAATATCCTCAACTGATGAAGATTCTACCTCTATAACTCTGCTTTCCTTTTTACGTTTCATTAATTTGTTTTTCATAGTGGAATTATGTTCATCCACCGATCCCTCAGATTACTCTTTTGTTTATATCCATGAGTTTTCCTTCTGCGTGTATTTATTTAAAATTAAACAGAAACAAATATTTTTAATTGTCATAAAATTATAATATTATAATATAATATTGATTTATTACTTCTCCTTACGTATATCACTATTTGTTTTCAATATGAAATTATTCATTTTTAGAGAAAAATCAAGTAGGTAACCTTAAATTGTAACTTTCGAAATGTTAAATGAGACAAATGTAGCCACCAGTGGTCACTGATCCCGCAACCTGTCTACGGAAATTAGACTTACACCACTTTCATAATCAATGTCTATGCAATTTCTTTTAGCGATCAATTTTAAATTGAACAAAACAATAGCATTTTTTCAGATATTAAATATTAACTTGTAATAAATAAAAAGTTTACACTAAATTAAGCACAAATTGCGTGATACTTCATCTTTTTTAAAAATGGACTTACACCACTTTCAAAATAAACGGTCTATTTAATAGAGATATGTGATACCCATTTTTACCTAAAAACCTATTCTACATATTGATAATTCTAACCCAATCATATCAAAACGATCATTTCCATTACTACCTTCGCAAATTTTTTTCTATAGAATTATCAGAACAAATAAATAAAGTACAAAGAAATTCTCTCGCCTAAAAAATGATTCTGTCTTACCACGAAGAAATGAACATTAAATCAATAAAAATGAAAAAATAACTAATACAAAAGCCTCGAGCAAAAAGTATATACTACCACCATCAAAATCAAATCACCATCGACTTTTTTCAAGGTGCACTTCATACTGGCAGATAAAGAAAAGTTAGTTATACCCCGAGGTGTGAAACGCAATGCCGAGGAAGGCTGATCTTCGTCTGCTGGCCAGTATTCAGCGATTCTTTCTTCCAATGTGAGGCCATTGTACGTCCAGAGAGCGTGGCTGAAGCTAGAGAAGTAACCATAGGGGTAGAATATATCCTTGCGAAAGAGTTGGAATCGGATCTCGGATAAATCCTTGAGGGTGCAATCTGGCCAAGTGGTGGAACAAAGCGCCCTTGCACCTACAGACTAGGAAGCACCCGGTAACGTGACTCGGGTGCTTCAATGAAACCATAATATTATCCATCCCTACTTCGTCTTCGTTTTCGCTTGCGCAGATAAAGACAAAGCGGTACGAACCATTACTTGAAGTGAAAATTAAAACTGTATCGTGTATCATCGAGTAGATCGTGAATGTGAAAGAGAACAAATATTATTGGTTGAGTTCAATTAATTTCACATAAGTTTTTGTGGGTGTAAAATGAGCGGGGAATTGGTGTATACAGTTAATCTATTCCAATGACCCGGACAAGTTTTCTCTTTCCTGCAGAATTCCCTGCTATCTTTTATATGGTGTTAGATATCTCATTACTCAATTTGTTTTCCCACTTTGGAATGAGAATCTTGAAAGTCTTGGGAATCGTTAGATATTTCTACACAGGGTGAAATATTTTTCTGAAAATTGTTTAAATGAGAATAATATAGCATTTCATTGTCAAAATTTTGTGTACAATGTACTGAATGCCACATAAGTACTACTTAAGGTTATTGGTCTAGAACCGTATTAGTTGTAAACGGTTTGTATTTTTTTTAATGGAAAAAAAAGATTTCGAGTTTGAAAATTATTATTTTTAATTTTGCACAAAACTGAATAATATTTCGTTCAATTTTTCACAATATTAATAATTAAAAATTAAAAATTAAATGCTACTCGATGATCGTGTTATGTGTCATATAATAAATTTGGCAAAAACGCATGGAAATGTATATGCATATATGTTATATTCATCCATAATTAGTGTATTGTAAACAAATAGTTTTATTTTTATTTCCTTGGCAAATTTTTTTATAACCATAGAATGAAAAATAAATATCACTATAAACGCAATTATATGTTATCACGCTCAGTAGTAGATAAACTATATGTAGTTAATTTTTGAATTTCGCGCTTTTTATGCAGCGTTGCCAAATTTCTTTGCAGTCAAACATGAACCAAGCCTCTGTCATGGCTGATGGTTGTCTTACTAGTTTTTCATTATTTTGAATAAACATTGGTCTAAAATTACACGTGAATGTATATGTTTTATAATTTTTATAGTAATTAAAACGATTAAAGTTTTGAATAATAAGTTTTTTGAACATTTTTGAATAGCCAATTATGTGAAATTTCAATAAATAGGACATTTCCGGCAAATTCTCCCACTTACCATGTGTTAAAAGTCGCATTTTTAATATTTAATTATTCAAAAACTATACGACTAATATTTAAAAAAAAAATCAGTAAAAGGTATGAGCTATGTATAAATAACATATCAAAATTCTAGAATTTTATCTATACATTGCTCTAAAGGGCGAATAACCTTAAGTGTTTAAGCTTCGATTGGTTTTAGGCCACATTTATTTCGATAAAAATTATTACAATTTTTCATTTGCGGGGCTTCTTGAAACTAAAGTTTGATAAATTATTTAGACAGTAATTATTCAAACAAGGTGGTATACTAAGCTTATTTGATCACTGATTAATAAATGAGTCGACAAAATTATTTTAATCGTCGTACAATAGGACACCAGTTTCGTAGTTTATTAACAAAAAAATAAGATATATTTCGACGACACATGGAAAATTATATCACTGTGAATGTTGATGTATTTGGCACGTAGTAGGACCAAATAGAGCGAAAACAGTGCTATGGGAGAATGGGGATCACGTGCTGGTTTCCAATCTCACTTGTCTGTGCGAAAAAGCTACCTTCTTAGAATAAATTGCGTGTGGGAGGGAATACTGTGAGTTCATCGAATTCGAAATAAAAGTATGGAAATTCAGGGCCCTGAGTTGATATTAAAATTTTTAGAGGGATTGTGAATGTCGACAAAGATGAAGACTCGAGCTTTCATTCTCGGAATATTGACCTCTGGAAAACTTTTCTCAGATATTCGGTTGTTCAAAAATGAAAAGACGGCATGTTTTTAGTCACACCTTTCTTCTAATAATGGAATATTTAAAGAATTTGTGTTTAGAAAATATATTTAACGCAAGTGTTTGTTTCTAGATATTACGGTTTCAACGCAGAAAACATTAACGATAGTAGCTTTGGATAGAAATATTATATTCTCGATACTATGGAAATTGACAAAGAATAATACCACAGATGAAATGATGATTCGAACTCGAACGTAATCTGAATATTTGCAAGCTCGAACAATTAGAAATTTTTTTCGCTACCATAAAAGGTGATTTTGTTGTAATAGCCATTCAAACATTTTTAGCAATATAATACAAAGTTTACAGTTTTTTGTTTATCTATTGTTGAAATAAATATCGGTATATGAATATATTTAACCTACGTATTCCGCATTGAACGACTCTATTTCAAACATTTTGTGTATACAGGACAAAAAAGAAATTTACCGTACAAACGGAGACACTTTCAAAACAGAAAATAATTACCAAGGATAATGAAATTTACATTATTTTTAAAAAATATTTACATAATAACAAAAAGTTAATACACCTACAGAAAATGCTAACCGCGATTGTTCCGCTCTAACCGAACCCCATAGACACTGTGCATACGCCAATAAGCGGCGAGGTTAAATGAAATCACTTCGTTTCGTTCGTTTCCAATACTCGCTCTGTGTGTACTCACTGGAAAATTATTTGCAATAACGGTAGCTGATCGTATTTACCGCCAGCACTTTCTCGATGCTAAATTCCTGTTGAATTTTAATCGATATATGTTAAATTACATGTGTCGAACGAACAGTAATTAGCCGGCTACTTCAAAGACAAAGCGTCGTTTTGTGTTGCTAAAAATCGTAATGCCATTTATTTCCTCTCAGAATATCGAGATATCAATTCTTTTTCTGTTTACCTATGTTGAACGATTTGCATCAATGGTTGCGTGTTCGCAAATAAATTCTCTGGAGTAGAATCTGACCACGATTTGACAGAGGCTAGTGTTCGAAACTCACATTTATCAGGAATGTAACATCTAGTTCCATTTAATCTGCACAGGTGAAACGTCACGTTTTTGATAAATGTGAGTTCTAAATACGAACCGTAGTACACCGTACTTCCGTGGTCTTCGAACCATTTGGTAAACATGACACTCTCCAATGAAACTCGAAAATCCTTCTTCCCTGTTTTTTTTTTTCTGATCTCTTTTTCTCTCCTAAACGCAAACAATTACGTACGATGAGTTACAGTGCGATTCGGGAGTACGTGATACTTTTTTCAAGTATCCCGAGAGCCATTTGATAAAACGAAAACCGAATGCGAGGCGTCTCGTCGTGGAGTTAAGTGCTTAAGTGCTTTTCGGTACCTGTTCGTTGGCATCTCCGTTTTAATGGTTGGCTATTGGTAAACGTTTACCAAGTGCACAAATTAACTAATTATGGACCAAATTAACGTTCGCAAGATATTGACAAATATTTGGAGGAAGTGAACAAAAGAAATTGAAATACTAGATTTTGTCGCTTATTCAGAACCTATATAAACAATAGCTTCTAGGTAGGAATAGTGACCGTGGCTGTCGAAGGTGAAGTATGAAACAACGAGAAAATTCTACACATCTATCTATACATTTGCATTTAGAGATATTTTTTAATGCAGGTCGAATAAGAGAAAACTTAATAAGTAAAGTTACTTTCAACTCTGAATTTTTAATTAGGAGAATATAATTTCTATCTGTTTAAAGTAGTAATAACAGGCGAAAAGAGAACTCCTCTGTCAAATTTTAGTTAGTTTCGATTATAAATATGGAATCCCGAAAGTTGTGGCAAATGCCATCGTCGGATCGGGAAAACTAAAAAATACAAATAATATTGAGATTAATTTAATTTTTATTTGTTGTACATTTAAAGTAATTTCACTTGGAAATTACTAAAATAGTTTTTAAATTTTGATAAATATAGGGGCACATTACACTTTTCACAATGAAATCTTGAACGCAAGTTTCAAGTTTGCAACTTTGTCCGTGTCTCATTATATTGTATGCATCGGTCAGTGACCAATTTAACTAATAAAAAAAAAATGAAAAGTTTCACTGCCTTTTGTTTTGAGAATATTTCACTCTGGCGGCATCTAATAATCTTTAGTAAAAACTTTATTCTATTTGGACTCAGAACATAGTAAATGTGCTGGTGGCAAATACCACGGTGAGATCCGAAAGCGTTAAAAAACACAAAAGGTTATGAAAAATTATTTTAGCTCTTATTATTTTTTTTCGCTTTATGATATAAATAGAAATATATTTATCGTGACTCACTCCAAGAGGAAACTATTGGGAAAGAAGAATGTACAGATAAGTTACAGTACTTGCATAATAGTTGCACGAATAGAATGTTTTGATATTCGTTCACATAGAAATTATAAAGCTTGCAATAGGCAATAATATATAGCAAACAGGATTTCGTCTGAAATAAGTAGAAGCAATTTTTGTATTATCTTTTCATATTATAACGAAAAAAAGGATACGCGTGTTCTTCATCAGCTATTGTTATATTTTAGAAGAACATTTCAGATTTCGTAGGAGTAACATGTTTTGAAGAATACTTGTCAAATAATAAATACGAAGACGTAACGGAATTTTTTATTGCTTTTTTAAAATGACTGTAACAGATTTACCACTTGGAAGTACCATCGCTATATCCGATTTTGTAGACAACTTTCTTAAATTACGCAAACGAATGCACTAAACTTATGATATCTAAGCAGATAAATCAACATATCTTTCCCGTATTTTATAAATTTATCTGTTTAGTGTGATAATATCAATAAATCTTACAGAACATTACGTGACATACAATTTACCAGTCGTACTAAAACTCAAGTATGTTGTAAGATCGGCGATAGAACACTATTTAAGCAAGCGAGAACCTGTATGGTTCTCTTAAAATTCCAAATATATTTGTACCTCAAATGTTAAAATACTTAATACGATAATAAACAAATTGGCTTGAAATTAAATCACAAGTATAAAAAATTCTATTTCCTGTGTATAATATACATAACGGCTACAAATTGATCGTCACAATTGCTAAACCGTCATTCCTACTATCAGAAATAATTTAATAACACTTTCTCTTCGCCTCTTCGTCACGCATAGACTTTTCGATTTGCCATTCCTGTTCCAGATTCCAGATCATTCCGTATCAACCCACGTAGACTCGAATCGTACGGCCGCATCGAACCAGGTAATTCGACGAGCTTTCTTGTTTGTCACACGAAATGATTCAATACACAACGAAAGGAGCAATCGGCATGGCTATAAATAACGGTCCCTCCAATGGTCCGCGGATCGCAGAATGCAACGAGTATCGTTCCTGCGAATAGAAGGTATCAGGTAGCAAATAAATCTGAAATAAAGATCCTCAGGAGTGCAATTCAGACAAATGTCGGAACAAAACAGTCCTGAGAGGTGATGGCATCGTAACGTGACTCAACTGCTCCAATGAAACCATAATATTATCCCAGGATCTTCATCTTCGCCCTCGAAAAGCAACTCTATCGCAGTATAACTTGACTCTTGGTGTCCGCGCAGCACGTGCGTTGCCAGGTGAATCGTCGCACCATGAAAATAACGATTCAGAAGCCATTGTGCGTCACGTTAACCATTGCCACCTGTCTGTGGCGGTCTGACGCAGAGGAGTGAGACCTTGGCGGGTTTAAACCTTCGAGATGGCCAAGAAGGCACAGACTCCTCTGCAGCCTGCCTGCAATATTGCCGCTGACTTAAGCCTCGGAAAATTGGCTCATTTATCTCGGCCGCGGGGACACCCAGCAGCGACGTGGTGTCACGCTTGGAAAAACATTTCCCGAGGAATGATAGCGCCTTCTGCCTTCGCCTCTGCCGTTCGTCTTTCCCTTTTTCGCCCAAGCCCTTTTGCATCGCTGTAGACAGACGTGGCGATTAGGTTTCTCGGTAAATTAAAGATTCGCGCGAGCGACCCTTTCGATCAGCCTGATCGACGTTTGGGAAAGTTACTCGATCATTTTTGACGGCTGATGGATTTCGTTTAAGCTTCTTCCGGCCATGCGATAAATTGTTGACGAATTAAGAATCGAAATCATGCGACTATTTTGTCTCTTCGTTTATCGAGTATAGCCGATGGTTAGTAAATGCTGGATATTTTTCAAAGCGGATTATCGTTGATAATTGTAATTGATTGGTATTTCAATTCTTTGAATGCTGTTGACATATATGTTCTACTAACAGCTGTTACTGGGGTAGGTTGTTAAATGTTCCGTGCGCCCAGAATTAATTTTCGACTTAGTTAGAACTTTAACAGTACGAAATCTAAGGTACATACACTTAAAAGGGAACATCCCGAGGTGTAAATCACCAATTTTGATGAAATTTTAGTATGATATAGATCTCGTTAAGATATTTGACACGTATTTTTTCTGTTGGTAACCGTCCACGTTAACGGGGTGAAAACCACCCTCAAAGTTGAAAAAAAGTATTTTTTATCATATTGTTTAAGCAAATGTTTATATCCTTGGATTCGTGGTCGAAATGCGCTAATTTACACTGTGTACAAAATTTTCGTATCTCTAATAATTCTCGAGATATTCGATAAATAATTTTCGGGACCCCAACTTTGAGGGTGGTTTTCACCACTATAACGTGGGCGGTTGCCGATAAAAAAAATACGCGTCAAATATTCTAACGAGATCTATATCATACTAAAATTTCATCAAACTCGGTGATTTACACCTCGGCATGTTCCCTTGTTAGCGATATTTATAACAAAAGGCATTGACTGATTTTCGGTTTATTTCTGTTACCCTAATGAACCTTATTAAAATCATCTAACGTCTCGAGATAACATCACTTGCATAAACAATATTCCATAGCGATGCTCTTAGCACGGAAAAGTTGAAATCATTTCACATTAAAATTACAAAAATTCTCTTCTACCTTAACTGTTTGTATTTACTGCTTTTTTTCATCAAGATCACGTAAAAATCTACAGCAATAGTTGAAACTATCGGGTATGACCACTACCATACGCAGTAAGCTACCGTTAGACTTTACGACTAATACATTCTACATCAAAATGCCTTAATAATTTGAAATCCTTTTTAGTATTCAGTCAGCTGAATTTCTACAGCCCTTAGTATTTTCGAGCACAGCTATAATTGAATAAATATAATTTTTGGATAATTAACTTAACCTGACAGACGACAAATTGGAAAGTAAAGAGTTTAATATATCTTCTATTTTCGAGAAATCAGAACTATCAACTGTTTGCCATTACTTCTAACATCTCTTTATTTTATTACTCATCATATAAAGAGGAGCGGGAAAATCGTTAAAAGTGATCACGATAATATTAATCCTCCAAACTATCGAACCTTTTTGAACTCTCAGAAAACGATCTTTCCGACTTTTCTCGCCCTTTCGAGCATCGTCACAAGAGTTTCTTCAAATCGGGAAAAGGTCAGGGGAATGGGGTTGGTCGAATAAGAGAAAGCCGAAAGAAGGAGGGAGAGTTTCCCAACGGATAGAGGGAAAGCCGTCAGTCAAGTACGTAACGCGACGAAATATCCGATTCGAGGGCTCGCGAGCTCATTCTCGAGTTGGGGAATGCGTGGCGTATTCGCCGGAGCGGAAAGGATGGTTAAGGACAGGCGAGCGAGCGGAAACGCGAAACGGGACGAGTTACTTCGAGCTTTCAGCCTCTGCCCTTCCGATCTCTCTCGTTCTACTTCTCTGCTCCCTTGGTCGACGCAGCCACGCAATTTTCCGTCCGCGATGTAAAAGTTTTTACAAGGTTTTCATCTCGACCCTTTTCCCGAAGTTAGATACCAAACGTATTTTCTCGTCCTGCTGGCGAGAACGAAACCGAACGTCTCTGAGGCATTGAACAATTTTCAGAGTCTCCTGTGTCTTTCAACGAAAGTAAGAAAGGGAATTGTCGTTTTAGTTTTGTTGTTAGTCGCGAAAAGAAAGACGGCGAGTTTTATATCATTTTTATGTACCCGAGTCGAAAATTTTAAGTCCAAAATCCTCCGAAATTACTAAATAACTTAGGATATTTAGGCTGAATATGGAAAAATATGTTATATATAAAGGAATGCAAATTTTAATTCCATAATCACCCTAAACTTGTTACTTTTTGCCAGTTTTGCCTAGTTTAGGATCAATTTAGGCTTCATACAGCCGAAAAATATCCTCAGCATTCTATAATGAGGAGTTTTAGAATTGGATTGGAAATGGAGTGGAATGATCTAGGTCCAACAAAATTCTCAATATACTAAATATTAATTTGATTTTAGGAGATTTAGAATTTATATGGAATAAAATGATAATTTAATACCTACTTGCTCCTGAAAGCCCTATTTTTAGAATATGAGTCGACAGACTTGGAACTTCTGAAATATTTTTAGGGGATGTCAGATTAAATTGGAATACAAATTTTACCTGATCAGTCCATATAACTCCTAAAAATCATATTTACAGGACTTTGAGGCGCGTAGACACACTAGTTGAGGATTTTGAGGTTCAAAATGGTATACATAATTAAGCGGCAAATGAGAAATCAAAAGAATCTAGGATTTGAAGTTTCTTTTTAGGCTGGACTTTTCGACTCGGGTAATGCTGCTTTTAAGTACACGATGTGTTAAAGAATTTTGGTTCAATTTTATAAATATACGAAGTGCAAAAGTTGTTTCCCGTAATCTAATGATATATATTGGTAATTAAAAAATAGTAAATGGTAACATATTTTATTTGGGTTTAATTCATTCTGCGATCTGCTGCGGTACAAATGTGTTGCTAACTTGATAAAGGCTGTTAGATAATGAATTGGTACACTGTTCGGAATCAGTTACATTGACGGAATGATGATACATTCTTACCAAAGTGTAAGCAAAAAATTGACATCTTTCAATACGTACTAACTTTTACAGCAGAATTTAATAAAGTACAAAACTACTCATTCTTTTATTTCTAATACATGAAAGCAACTTGAATTAATCATAGAATATTAGATTTTTTAATAATATATGACTAAGTAATATTGCAGCTCCTAAAACAATATAAACATATTTAACCCTTTCAGTATTGAGGGGATATGTAGATCCCAAATCATAGATAAAATTATATATCTACATTATAATGTTGAATAAAACAATTAATTTTCTCTTTTCTAATGATGTTCATTATTACTGCTGGGACGTATTGGTCTCAATTATTCTATACTGCAGGGACATATAGTACATTCCAATCCCTTTTTTAGAAAACCCCAATTTCTAAAATTTTGAAACATTAAATACATGTTTTTAAAGTAATTATCAACTTATATTTATTATTTATGGTAAAAAAAAATCATTACACAAAAGTCGTATTGAAGGGATTAAATATTCCGACACTAAATTCATGTACTTCTCTTTTTTTGTGAGTTCGTGTAATTATAATTGCCATCATCGACACATAAATACTGTTGAAACGAATGTGGAACGTATTAAATATTTACAATGAGTGGTAAAATTTTAAAACATCGTAACATCAGGAAAATAATTTTTCTGATATAAAAGAAAAAATTAAGTTCAAATTATTACAGCAAATTTCGGTCTCCCGTACCAATTTAATTTCGTGGAGATTGAGAAAGTTTTTCGCGAACTTATCTTGGCTACTAGAGACCTATACGTTTCCTATGGTAGTTCTAGTCGGCGTTCCTCTTTGGGCTCTGTAAATCTCCACGGTCAAACGGCCCATTTTAATTGAATTTTCAGGAAAAAGGGATAGCTGAAATTGACGTTTACGAAAGAATTCGATGGCACGTTCGCTCGTTCGTTCTCGATTGTAGCTCTCCTCTGGAACCACCAATAAAGTAATTCCAGTTGCAGGCAATCACGGCAAAGGCGTTCCCCTTACACATCTTCCAAAGGTGTCATTTCATACGAACGTTTTTTGAAAGCGATATTTGCTGTTTAGGAACAGCACTTTCGTGTTTTTCGAGAGTAAAACAAATCTATGGCAAATCCGACTAACGAGTTTTCTTTGCCAATTTCCAATATTTTCAAGTCTTTCATCTAAATAGTCGTTCAATTCCTCTTATTCAAAATTTTTGAAATAGAGATTGGTATCTTTATGGTGGAACCTTCTTGTACTATCAAGTTATATACGGAGAGTTCATAACATTATTTGAACTTATTGGTGTCGAGGGGTTAAAGATTTTTAACCTTTAATATATACATTGTTTTTAAACGACTTTTGCTTTTTTTTTAAATTTTCGTAAAGACCTCTTTTTGAATGTTCGAAAATTTCCAATTTCCGAAAGTTTAATGCTAAGAATGATTCATTAGAATTTATTATTTGTAACTCCGATGTTTATCTTTAACTTCCATTTTATTTGTATCACAAATACTGAATTATAGTTTATAATCATTTTTTCTGACATTATAACTGTCATTTAAATTGTGTGTATACAATCGCACAATTAAAAGAGAACTATTTTACCCTATGCATGACATTAAACTCGGAAAATATATTACAATTTAAAAGACGCTTTCCAAGAAAGTGTTTAACCTCTTGGCTTATAATGACACGCTAAATATGTGACGCGATAAATGGAACTCGTAATTTTCAAATTTTCCAAAAACTATTGAACTGAAAATATCAGTCGGTTACGAGACGGCTAAATTATTTCAATAATATTATTACAATCAATTATAAAAAATGCTAAGAGTTAGAGAGAATCTTTTATTTCTAGAATCAATTTTGAGTTATTCCTCATTCTATTAAAATAGAAATTGTAAGGCAAGGGGTTAAAATAGAAATGTTGTATGATTACCGGACAAAGTATTCGTAGAATAATGTTCTAGGACTGAAATTATTCCTGAGGGACAAAAAAGCATATATAGTCTATAACTTGGAGCTGATCTCATTAGCAACGAAAGATAATGGAATTTTCAAGGAGAAGAAACTTGAGTCGGGAATTCTATCTTAATTACATTAGCTATCATTAACACTGCCATTATCACCTAAAGGTTCAAGCGAACGGTGATTTTCTCAATAAAAATTATTGTAATTATCCATTCAAGCATTCAAAGTCAAAATCTGTATAAGTTTAAACAAAGAAGATTCTTTAAATGGACAAAACAGTCTCTTATACAGGCGGAGTTAAGTTTAGTAAATAATTAAAAATCTGAATCAATTCCATCTCTATAACCTGACTTTTTAGCACATCGGGGAATTAATTAAACGATAATCTTTCAATAAATATTTATGAAGGCATTTAATGTAGTCGTTAAATGTCAATTAAAAAGACTTTATTGGACACTGAGGGCTGTAATTTTCAAAAATGACATTATAATAGTTCTTAACATTACTTGCAAGTTTAGAAACATTTATTATACATCTACCTTTATGCACATGCTCCAATTTGAACGAAATCATACATATTTTTTATAAACAACATAAAAAGCAACATAATGATACACGATTAATTTATAAATGTAACTATGATCGACATGTATGTATATTCATATAAAATTTATGATCTTTAATATTATTTTAGTATTTACATTCACTTGATTGACGAATCTGAATTTAATCCCCGTTTGGAGCCACGTCGTTTTTCTGAGCCGATTATTTTTTTTAATGTGGCATCACCTCCTCCAAAATTATTATATTTATATGGCTAGAGACGATTTACTTGGCAAAGTAGAGTACAATTTTATTTCACAATAATATTACTAATGTACAACATGCACTAGTAAGTAAATAGATACCTAGTTTCTTCTTGAATATACAGGGTGTCCCATTTAAGTTGAGATTGTAAAAAATCTCGAAAACCGGTGATTTAAGAAAAACCAAGCGATGCGTGCCCCTTACTATTGCGGGTGGGGAGTCTAATGGCATTACTGATTGTTCAATGCGTGGGCGTCTTCAAGGTCACTTCAAGGTCATCTTGTTTTTTTTTTGTCATAAACACCTATTTTCTATTTCGGAATCATATTCTACATTAAAAAATGGATCACTTTTGTTTGAAACATTTTGTTATAGATTTAATATTTCTTAAGATATCAGGCGAAACGTCTTTTAAAATTTATGCTGATACCTCATCTGGTAGGCTTACATCTTCAAGTATTATTGGTACCTTGAGAACCACAATGTATCGACACCAGAATCTGCTACACCAGAAGACATGAAAGTGCGAATTGTAACTGTCTGTCGTGGTATAACGAGAAGAACTTTATTATCCGTCCACCAGTCTTTTATTAAACGTGTTAATAAGTGTCTGGAAGTTGAGGGTGAAGATTTCTAGCATTTGTTATGACATCCTTAAAAGAAATAAAAAACATTCCACAAGAAAGTAATGTTGTCATATTAATAGAAAAAGAAAACTATCCTTGACATAAATATGAAACGTCAATAGATATCTTAAGAAATATTAAATCTACAACAAAATGTTTCAAACAAAAGTGATCCATTTTTTTATGTAGAATATGATTCCGAAATAAAAAATAGGTGTTTATGACACAAAAACACAAGATGACCTTGAAATGACCTTGAAGACGCCCACGCATTGAAAAATCAGTAATGCCATTAGACTCCCCACCCGAAATAGTAAGGGGCACGCATAGCTTGGTTTTTCTTAAATCACCCGTTTTCGAGATTTTTTAAAATCTCAACTTAAATGAGACACCCTGTATAAGCTAATAGTAACTGTAACTTCAAAAACATATTCATACTATGACTGTAATTAACTTTTCTACATCAAAGTTTTCCAGCGTAATACAAGATTAGAGATTTCAGCTATTGTGTTCGAAGTGTCGCCAATGCATGGTTTATCTTTTCATTTAACATTCACTTTCTCGAAGAACTAACTCTTTTATCACGTTCATATTTATTACTAGGGTAAGTCTTTCATGAGTGTAGTCAATTTATTAAGATTTATTGTTAATAAAAAATGCTTATATTGAGATTAATTCAAACCGACCTGCATTCTTAGATCTAGATACACGACATGAAGAATTTTAATATAAGAAATCTTCGAAGAAAATGAATTTGAATATACATTTATCTCCTTAAATATATAAATGTAAGAGCAAGCAGTAGAAGAACAATACATATAAACGGTTTCCGTCATCATCCTCATGAAATTCGGAGTGCGTCAAAATAACACGTCCCGTAAACCTAGTATTAAAAGTCATACAAATTTCATTGAATTTAGTATCGCCTGTTAACGGTGACCCCATGATACTCAATGTGTTAAATATATCAGCAGTGCACTCCATCACTTAAAATTTGCCGTTACGACCTTTAGAATTTTATAAAAAATTACTCGTACACTGGACTTTGTTCGAGTAACGATCGCACTGGTTAATGCGTGATGAGCACCTGTAAGCAGAAATAGACAACTCTTATTCTCGGCGAGTTATAAGAAGAATCATAAAACGTTTGGTGGAAGACAGAAAATTGGGGCGCGGCTTTAGACGGTTTAAGGACAGAGACTTGTCAGCGGACCATTAAATCTGTAAGAGTGTACCTTCGCAGATATTTAGTACCGATAACTTTGTGCCGCCGTCTCTATGGCCGAGTGTACGTTACAGCAAGCGTAAAATTTTAATTAACAGAAATGCCTTAATTAACAGATAAAGAGCCGCATCCACCACTTACAACGTTTCGCGATGCAGCTGCGCCTTGAAAGACAAGAAAGTATTTTAAGACTGTCTTTCGCGCGTACACGCTTATCTGAATGCTGTAATCCTGTCCTTTCATGCGATGAATTCAGGCGGATGATAAAAAAGACTTTTGTACCAATTTAACTATATTGTCTGGATAAAGAGGGTTTTTTGAAACTTCGGTGATTTTGAGCGTTAAAACGGTTTATGGTACACAGTGAAAATAGTTAGGCTTTAGACAGGAAATTTCTTGGATTATTGATATTTATGTGCCTACAAGCATGTGTTCACACTTGCAGATTTGAAAAGCAAGTTTTGTATCGGTATATCTACTGAACAGTCGTTCATTATTTTTGAAAATTTATTGGAGTATATCATATAATATATTTTTAATTTTAACAAGTACTCCGAGATTTTATACCATTTTTATGTAAATTTAAAAGTGAATATTTAATTTATAAATCCTATAGTACTGCAATTTTTATTAAAAATTTTTACAGAATATAAGAATTAAGTACTTTCCTACAGCGATATGATTTTAATTTTAGAGTTAATAATGCAATCAAATTAAATGCCTCCTTCCATACTTTACTTAATCTTTAAAATAAATCTCCTTTTTGTTACTTGAATTCTGTTTTATTTTATGTATCGTGTAATATTAACTGCGACAAAATTTTGAACCAGTCAAAAATCTTTAAGAGATACTTTACAGGTGACAACTCTTTGGATACATCCAGATAACCTGGATGCCGTCACAAATTTCCAAATAGTTTCATACCATGCGCGAACTTCCTGCCTGCAATTTCCATTCGTAATAACGTTATTCGTGAGAGAATTTCTGGACTCGGGAGCACTTGTTGTTAGTTTGGTCTAATTTGCTTCGTAAGACTAGCGAGAAATTCCAGCACAACACTTACTTGCTTGTTGGTCTTATAATATAATCCAACAGAACTGGAATTACGGAGATAGGAGAAGAACAAAGAGGGACAGTGAGAAGGAGAAAGAGGGGAAAAATAAGAAGGAAGGACGGAACCACGATTATAAGGAGGAATGTCATAGCCTCACGCAGAAAGAATGCAATATTGAAAAAGGGGAGTGTGGGCAGGCAGTAAAAGGGTCATGACCTCGTTGCTACCGGCATCAATTAACGTCGATTGCGATCGGTTATAAATGCGTTTATAATATGCGCCTCATGCCTGATGCCATGTCGAGCATTTTACGCGCAACCCCGCAAATTATACAGGTGGCTGCTCCGTTTACTCTTTCTATCATACAATTGCATCCTCATCGATTGTTTTTTTCTTCTCTACTCTCTTCTTCCATTTATTCTCTACTCTCAGGTGTCCGGTTTGTCAGCATTGAGTACAAGTAAGATGGAGAAATTCGAAAAATTACACGTAACACATGTTCATTGTTTTACATCATTTCACGTGGCTGTAATGAAATGTTGAGATATGTGTTGCATGAACAATACGGTACTAATGTGTATCATGTCAGTGGATTTCTGTTACGACAGTTAACGATAGGAGATTGCAGATTTTTTAGACTTTATTAAGATTTTATTCTTTATGCCAGAATAAATATCGTTTTCTATCTTGCTTCTGACTTGAGGGAAGAGTTTCCGTGTAATCTGTAGTGCAATTAACAGAGGTTCAAGAAATAAGTGCTCACATCGATCAGATCATACTGATTATAATTTTATTCTGATTTTATTGTGACGTATAACTGTGGTTTGAATGAATCGCAGAAATAAAAGATAATGAGAAAAAAAGGGACTTTGGAAAAGTGCAAAAAGTTTGAAGGATAATCGTCCATGTTGAATCTTCTTTCATAAACGATTTCGACCAAATATTAATCGGTAATAGTTCTTGGACCTCTGGTCGTCCTGAAATCCACGGAGGTAATTAATACTCACGATTTATTGTAATAAAGGAATACAGTAGCCGTTCTAGAACACGATATATGCGTTCCGCGTAGTACGAGTTAGTTAAATTATGCAAATAAAATTAACTTAGTTGTTACATTTAAAATAACTTTCTTTAATTATCAGGCTGAAGATAATTCTTGGCAGTTATTTGTATGGCCGGTGAATAATAAATCTTTATTTTTTCACGAGGAATACATAAAAATATGCCAATGTTTCACTTGTGCATAAACATATAAGTACCTATATACTTATACACACGCTTAACCTGTTAACCGGGCGTGACGAATAATTCCGTCATATCTGAAAGAAAACTCCAGTAAGCTTGTCGATTTTTTCTTCCTTAAAATTTTTAAACGTAATATGTTGAACGCATTACATTTTATGTCGTTCGTATCCGTTTAATCCTGACGTAGTACTTTAGATGTAATGATATTACTTCTCACTGTAAAAAAAAATATTCCAATTTGAAATCAGATCCGGTTAACAGGTTAAGAAAGATGTAAAGTAAATCTTTAATATCTGAGAGCTAAGATACTATTAATTTCTCTTCCAAATAAACAAACATTGAAATCAAAAATCTTTAACTATTCATTGTGCGTTAAATGATAGAAGCAGCTATTGTAGTAATATGGTTTTATTCTAACAAAATATTTAAAAATATATATATTGGGTAAAATCCGCAGCGATGTGGTCTCCTTTACGATTGGTATTCGAATGCCGTCTTTAGCACGTCGAACCGTTTTCTAACGTCTCCATGTGACGCCATCCACGACCCCTTGTATATCTTAAGGCCGTAATGGTTTAAACCATGGCTCAAGTGGCATCGGCTCCGGCAACAGAACGGTTCGTTTAAAAATTCCATTACATTCGGCCAAACTGACCTAATTGTTGTCCTCAACATTTTTCCTCGGTCTACTGTTCTACAACACATTTATAACAACCATCGTAATTATTATGCTCATTAATCTATACAACAGAGCATTTGATTGGTCCAAACTACGACCACCATTGCTGGGTGATCAGTCCTGCCAAGTAATCACAGCTCAGTCCAATACAAATACTCAATAAATATGCATGCAAAGATAATATAGTTGGACGTCCTTAAAATAAAATTACACCTGTATACGGTCGCTAGCCTTGCCAGGGTCACCGACCTGACTGAGTGAGCGACCAGTCACTTCAGCCCAGTGCCACCCCTGACTCTGACTACTTTTAAAGTCCTGGCCTACGCTCAAAGCTTCCATCTGGTACAGAATCGACCACATTCTGTACCTGGAAAGCCCGAACTCGACCTGGGTCCAGGCCTTGCCCGTGCCTATCCGTGGCCGCAATTTTGACCCCAAAATTACTCCTCCAGGCAGCGGACTCCGACCAAAACTAGCTGTCATGTTAAGACAACCTGGGTCCAGGTCTCGCCTGCACCCATCCGTGGCCGCAATTTTGACCCCAAAATTGCTCCTCCGGGTAACAGACTCCGACCAAAAAAAATACTCGACATCCTAAGATAACCTGGGTCCAAGCCTCGCCTGCACCCATCCGTGGCCGCAATTTTGGCCCCAAAATTGCTCCTCCGGGTAACAGACTCCGACCAAAAAAATAACTAACATCCTAGGACGCCCACAACCATTGTAGCCATTCGTCGACTCACCATAAACTACTGAGTGGCGTCAAAGGTAACCCATCTCTTCATACTATCGACGGCTACTACACTGCGACTATGTGGAGCCTTCTTCAGGTCCCGCAAGTCCATGACTTCGTATCGATCATTAGGTAGAACTGCAGTTACCCTGAAAGGTCCTTTTGCTACCGGCAATAGCTTTCTGCTCCCTCCTGTGGCTCCAGGATTAGCAGACACCATAACTACGTCTCCGACAGCATACTTAGGCGGCTTGTATCTTTTGGCATCAAACCGTCTTTTCTGCTCCAATTGCTCAGCATCCGTGGCAGTTTTTGCAGCGTTCCGCATCTCACGAAGGTCCACCTGATCTAACGTAGTTTGAATAACAGATAGCAATTTCGCATCTGCCAAACTACGAGGCTTATACCCAAACAAAAGTTGTGTCGGTGATTTTTGTGTGGTCCGATTAGTAGTGCAATTAATTGCACTCTGAACCGTTTTTACTTTCTCATCCCACAGTTCCTCTGATTCACCAGCACAGGTAGCTGCCAGTGAACCTAAAACTGTGCGATTTAATCTCTCACACTGTCCATTCGCACGTGGTGTGGCAACCGCGTTAAGTACATGCTTTATTCCATGCTCTTCACAAAAATTCTTAAAAGAATGGGATGTAAAGGCCGACCCTCTGTCACTTATAATACGGGATGGTACCCCGAAAATTGCAATCATCTGACATAGCGCTTTTAATACACCTTTCACTGAGGTATCGCGAACGGGTTCGAGTATGCAAAACTTGGTAAATCCATCAATAATATTTAAAATTTGACTATTTTTCTTTTTGCTACGAACAAAAGGGCCAACATGATCAATGTGAATGGTATGAAATGGCATAGCGACTTTTTCAATTGGGTGTAGCAAGCCAGGCCTTCGGCCGCCCGATGTTTTATAATAAAGACAATTCAGGCATGACTTTACATATTTGGAGATAAATTTCCTCATACCCTTAAACCAATAATTCTCTTGCACCTTTTCCAATGTCTTTTCCAGTGCAAAATGTCCCTGTTCATCATGACAATATCTCACGATGTTAAATCGTGCCATTTTTGGTACCACCCACTTATTACCTTTATCTGTTTTTCTAAATATCACACCTGATTTAAGAGTATACTTATCAAAATATTGTTTGTTAAATGACTGCGCCATTGGCGCCTCTAGCATTTTGCGAATAACTTCCAAATTAGGATCCTGCAGTTGTGCAACTTTTATCCATTCTGCTTCTGTAATATCTATTGTACAACATTCTACCGGATTGCGACTCAGAAAATCAACATGGGCTAACCGTGTACCTGGACGATATACAATATCAAAATTAAAATCCTGTAGGTATACCCACCAGCGTGCTACCCTAGGTTGTATATCCTTTTTACTCGCTGTAGCTCTAATTGCACTACAGTCAGTAACTAATGTAAATTTTATTCCTAAAAGGTAAACCCTAAATACTTTCAATGCCGTAACAACCGCTAGTGTTTCCAGATCGTATGAATGATATTTTCGCTCCTCAGGTGTAGTCTTGCGACTGTAATAAGAAACTACTCGATTTTCTTTACCGTGTTTTTGAAATAGAATCGCGCCTAATCCAATCGAGCTAGCATCGGTATGTACTTCTGTTGGTAACATCGGATCATAAATTGCTAGTATTGGTCTGTCAACTAAAATCTTCTTTATTTTATTAATGACTTCAGATTCTTGAGGACCCCATCTCCAAGGTGTATTTTTTCGCAAAAGATCTGTCAAAGGTGCCACCTCTCTAGCAAAATTTGGGATAAACTTGCGAAAATATCCAGCCAGTCCCAAAAACTGACGAACTTGTTTTACATTTTGCGGATCAACTGTTTTTAAAATAGCTTCTACTTTGTAATTTCCTGGGCGAACCCCTTTTTCCGAAATTTCCCGGCCTAAATAGTCAATTTTCTTTTGAAAAAATCTACATTTAGCCAAATTTAAAGTTAAATTATTCCTTTGCAGTGCCTTTAAAACCTCCTCTAGCTGTCTAAATGCTTCTTCCAAATTTTCAGAAGGAATTAAAACATCATCTATATATACAAGCGCAAGGTCCTTAACAACTCTTTTGATCATTGCTTGAAAAACGGGTGGAGCATTAACTAATCCAAACGGCATTCGCAAAAACTCCCATTGACCGTCTGGAGTAACGAATGCAGTTTTGTCTATCGAATCCGGATGCATAGGGAGTTGATAAAATCCTGACTTCAAGTCTAATGAAGTAAATATTTTTCTGTTACAAAGTTGATCTATCTGATCTTCAATTACTGGTAATGGATATTTTATTATTTTAGTTTTACGATTCAGTGCCCTATAATCTATCGCCATTCTTGTTTCTCCATTTTTCTTCCGAACAAGAACTACTGGACTTCCGTATGAGGATGTACTCTCGCGAATAATACCGTTAATCTCTAACTCTTTCACCATATCTTTAACTTTATCTCTGTCACCTTTTGATAGGCGATACGGTTTATGAAAAACCGGCTCATCATCCGTTAATACTATTTTCATTTCTCCCGCTGTTGTTCGGCCTAACTCTTCGTAATTAAATGAAATACATTTCCTATAATTATTTAGTAATTCTAACAACTGAACCTTACTCTCACAATTTAGATCACTATTCTGTATATCATCTTCTACTATCGGCCTCCTCTTCCTAACTTCGATCATATTAATTTCTAACTTATTACTTAATGTGCCTAACTGATTATATGTAAATGTTACACCTAGAGAATCGGAAATAGCTTGAACACCCGCTTTCAATAATACGTCCCGTCCAATAATGATTTCTTTTGAAAGCTGATCGTCTGCCACAATCCAAACTTCTACTTTAAACGGAATATTATCGATACGAATATCAATGGTCGAACGAGCCACTGGGATTACTAAAGAATTATCGAAGCCAAATAAAGTTTTTTCCGCATTATCAAATATCAAATTTAATTGCCGAGCTACACTTTCCCGAATTAAAGAACAATCACTGCCTAAATCGATCATGCACATTTTCTCCTTAGAACTGTTTCCTAGCAAACATTTCTTTAACGGTTTATTTACTGACCGTGATTCTATTTCTAAAACTTGCGCTGAAGGGTCTGCCTCTTTAACTCTCGATGGCAGTTCTCTGTCGACAGACACCAACCGTCATGCATCCTTCTCGCTCTTTCCCCTAGCCTCTTTACGCTGTTTCTTAAAGCAGTGATTCTCCGAGTGACCCGAAATTCCACAATATCCGCATTTCAAAGATTTAAATTTATTCGTAGCAAATAAATTCTTTTCTTTTCCTTGAACTGAGTCTACGCCTACCTTATTATTTCCCTGCATTTCCTTATTTTCTAAACTTAGACAATTATACCTCTTATGCCCTCTTTTCCCACAATGAAAACACCTATTTAAATCTACACGTTTGTTCTTATTTTTGTCTTCATCCTGAGGTACAGATCGCTTCTTATCATTCCCTGTCTTAGAACTACCTGCCATTTCCATTGCTAAAGATTCCAAACATCGCGTAAGCTCTGGAATTGTTTTTTTGTTTGCTGTAGTTAAGCTCATTCTGATTTGGTCGTCATGAATGCCATGCACTACAAATTGCACCATTTTTTCCTCCGGGACATTTAAATTCAATTTATTTATTCTCTTAATTTTTTCGAAACAATACGACTGCAAGGTCTGGCACGACATACTTTTATAGAGAACCGCGTCTTCCAAAAGTTTTCCAAAATTTTCTTCCCCAGAAAATTGTCGGATAATTACCTCCGAAAATTCATGCCAAGTCATCGGAGAACTTGTTAGTCCGTCATACCATTTTCTGGCTATGCCTTGTAATTTAACTGTGGCCGCGAAAACCTTATCAGTATCATCCCAATTAAAAACTGTCGCAAATTCGTTAATTTTCTTTAACCATTCCAACACCGATAAATCTCTCGATTCTGGATTAAATTCCGGTATAACCCTTTCGCTCGCATAACGTCGAGATTGTCTCGAACCCGTCTTAATCGCATCTGTCAGCGCCAACGTCAATCGTGCAAAATCGGACTCACCCGATGCCGAGGTACCATTGCCCATACTCGTGCTCGTTCTTTCCTCTGGTCGCCATTCCCTTGACCGGCTCCTACCCGGTGTTCTTTCATGTCTCGAGGTTGAGGCTCGATGTATCCTTTGTACATCCGAGCTCCCAGAACGATGTCGTCTATGATAAGTCGTTTCCCTGGATCGCTCTCGATAATGATCCTCTGGTGTTCTCGAACGGCTTCTTCGATGAGGTGAGTACGATTCTCTCCGCCGTCGTTCCTTCTTCGACCGCTTACTACTATGCCGTGTCTCTGATTTTTTCGGCATAATGTATCCACTTATAAACGATATCACTTCGTTTATACAAACACAGTTTTTTTAATTTTGATAACCGAAATTATAAAATTAATTTACACGTGAGTGTATCCCACTTCTGAACTGTAGTAATATGGTTTTATTCTAACAAAATATTTAAAAATATATATATTGGGTAAAATCCGCAGCGATGTGGTCTCCTTTACGATTGGTATTCGAATGCCGTCTTTAGCACGTCGAACCGTTTTCTAACGTCTCCATGTGACGCCATCCACGACCCCTTGTATATCTTAAGGCCGTAATGGTTTAAACCATGGCTCAAGTGGCATCGGCTCCGGCAACAGAACGGTTCGTTTAAAAATTCCATTACACTATACCTTTTTGACATTTATTAACTGTTAAAGCAATCCATAATCGGGGTCTAACGACATCTTCTGTTAAATATTTGACATATTAATTATTAGACCTCAAACGTAAGAAAATCGCATCATCTGTCTCATTCTTTACCGTGATATACAAGTCTCTTTTAGCGCATTAGTCGAATACAGTCACAATTCTCCCGTCGCGTCGTGTCATTTCTTTATTTCAATAAATACCTGGTATTTTATACTGCACGTTGCTACGAAACATGCTCCAACTAGATCGTCAAACTTGCACAATCGTTGAACATGAGCGGCTCTAATTATAAACAACTTGGAAAATTTTCCAGAATACCACATCTCAAAAAGTCTTTTGTAAGAATATGTGGCTAAGGTCTATCGATCAGAATATTTGTAACATAAGGATCAATCAAAGAGTAACACCTCGCATTAGCCTCACAGAACATTCTCGTGCGCCTTGAAATTTTCAAAAACTGATTAGTATCAATCCGTCCGTCTACGTGCAAACACCATATTAAATATACTCGCGAAACACAATAAAATCTATAATTTTTCTAATTGGAGCTCGGCTGATTTTTTTCTAATTAACTTCTGTTGGGTCTTTATTTTTAACCGTTTAAGACATTTATAAAACATCCTGAATAGAGTGAAGAATGTCACCTATTGAGACAAATGACTGATTTAGGATCAGAAAAAGGTATTCGTCAAACAATAATGTAATAACTAACACTTTTTCATGACAATGTTGATTCTTGCATTCCTACGTTTTCTTCCCTCCGATTCCTTCTTTTCTCTTTCAAATTTTACTTCTGGCAACGTTTTTTACCAGATGTGGAAACTGTGGCACCTACTGTCCTACTTTTACAATTAGTAAAAACGATAATTTGACCAAATAAAAATGACTGCTCCGAAGCCCATCACGAATTAAGCTTTAATAAATATTTATGAGCTCGTGAAGGTATGGCATAATATGATGCAGGTGGCTTGAATTGCCGAACAAAGAGGTGATTGCGTTCTTAACGGTGATACGGTTGATCCCGTGTAACCAAACCTGTGTTTATTAGAAGATAATGGAGGACACGCAGATGATGTCTGCTCCGTGAGATAATATTTATTTTCTTATTAAAAAGTCATCAATTCATACTCGTTTTACAAATTTATGATTTTCCAACAGTTACAGATGTTTGAAAAAAATAAGAATATATGAATATGAATAAAGTTAGATATTGGAAGACTAATAGAATTATAAATATTGGGAGTACAAATTAGTTTGGTCCGTTTTCAAACTATAGCTCTGGCTCTTATGAATGTTTCATAGTCAAAGCTGATTTTAGATGTTTCAGAGCGGTTAGACATCTGTCAATAATATTCAGTTTGTATCGCTTTGAGTTTCATACAAAAACCTTGTTTTTTACTGTGTTGAATATGTCAAATTTTTTGTTAAGTAAGCACCATTTGCGGGAGGTTTTAGTTTTCTGCTTTAATTGGAAAGAAAGTACAGCTTTTACATCGGATTGTGATTGGGGATGAGAAATGGATATTCTACAACAACCCCAAGAAGAAAAAATACTACGCTATGCCCGGTCAATCGTTGCCATCGACATCAACATCGGCACCAAAGTCGAATATTCATAGTTCGAAGGTCATGTTGTGTATCTGGTGAGACCAAAAGGGTTTTGTATACTATGAGCTCCTACAATCTGGCGATTCTATTACTAGCAATCGCTATATGCTACAATTGATGCGTTTCAGCCGTTCATTATAAGAAAAACGGCCGAAATACGAGCAAAGACATGACAAAGTTATTCTTCTGCATGACACCGCTCGGCCTCATGTCGCAAAATTCGTAAAAAAATATTTAAAAACGCTTAAACGAGATATTTTACCGCACCTGCCGTATTCATCGGACATTGCTCCTTCTTATTACTGGTTGTTCCGACGGATGCAGCACGATTTGGCAGGTCACCGGTTCACTTATTTCGCAGAAGTCGAAAATAGGCTGTTAACTTGGATCGCCTCAAAAGACGAGAAATTTTTTCGAGATGGAATTCGAAAATTGCCTAAGAGGTGGGAAAAAGTAGAAGCCAGTGATGGACGATACTTTGATTAATCTGTTCATTCATTTTGTACTGAAATAAATGCATTTTTGACCACAAAAAAACGGACCGAACTAATTTGTACTTCTAATATATATATATATATATATATATATATATATGTGAGCCACGCAACGTGATGATTCTAAATAACTCATACAATGTTATTCCTTAAAATATAAAATATGATTCCTTAAAAACGTTTCTGTCATCCACAAAAGTCATTGACCTCAGACATCCTTTCACACATATTCTACCTTTACAATCCTACATACACCTAATCGTCTACCCTGTCAATACGTGAGGCCATTATTATATTAAAACGTAATAAATATCCCACACCAGGAACTATATTCAACACAATTTAAATTATTGAAGAATCAATTGCAAAAATTCAATTTTTAATGATGATACTTTATATCGTAAATTTCTATTAGATTATGTAAAGAAAGAAACACTGCAATACCCTCAGTAGGCACGTAACGTGTTAACACACTTACAATAAACGTCATGGTTCCTGAATTATAGGAGGTTGTATAAACACGCTTTTGAAAGATGAATAACGTTCATTTATTCTATTTTATTCTAGCTTTCCTTTAATTCTCCATCCATCATTTATCAATCTATTTATCTACCACTCCACCCATCTATCTGTCCTTCCATCTGTCTATCCTCCTATCCGTCTACCTGTCCGTCCGTCCTTTATTTTCTCCCCGCGCTTCTGCTATTTCCAATGTCTGCGGTCGCACGCGTAAACAAGGCCGGCGCATACCGGTACAGGAGCCAGGGCAGAAAGTCTTCCGTCACCGAGATTAATTCTTCACTGGCTGTCCTCAGTCATCGGCATGTCGTGTTTGTCGACGATGCATCGCAATTTTTAGAATTTTCAACGGTGATGGTACACTCGGGGACAGGAATTCATGACGTTGTAGTTCCTTGCCTTACAAGTGTTTTTTTTTGGATTCTCCGACTTTCAGAATTAGCTATTTGGACTGTAGAATACTAGGACAGTTAAGGAAGAATATTTTTTAGCGTTTATTTTAGATTTTTGTTTCTGCCAAAGAAGATCTGTATGTTGGCTAAAAGTAAGAGAAAAGATAGAATAGATTGAATTGTTTGGATAGAATAGTTTGGATAGAAGCAAATTGGCTGCATTTGATATAATTTGTTTTTTAGAAATAGTCACATGTCATCGAAAAAATAAATACCTTATTTCGAACTTTTTTTTACACCCTTTCATTTCGATAAACGTATTAGAAAATATCTCCCACTCCAATTCCTTTCAAGTACTAATTACAACTATTTAATACTGTGTATTTTTAACCGTATATTGAAACTGCTGGAAAATATATAAAATTGTAGTATGAAGATTGAAAATGGAGTTGAATGTTATATCTGTATTAAATATATGCAGTCAAATATCCGTGAAAGAGTTCAATATCAAAACGATAGATTGATCGGAAAATGAGGCTGGCATATTTTGAACTAGACCACTGTATATGGACAAATGTATTTTAATGACAAAATTACCAAAATAAAAAAATAAATAAAAGAAAAATAAGTGGCCATTTTTCGTGAGTGTGTTACATATCGAATCCCTTGTGGATCTTATATGTATTATTATAATATTATGGCTGTAAGTTACTTCAATCGTCATAAATATTGTTTACGATAGAGATTCTGCAGTCGGATATTTTTCATACAATTAATTATTTGTTAAATAAAAGTTATCAATCGTTTTAAAATAATTTAGGTATGTATTAGGGGTACTGGAAAAGAATGTCGTTTTTTCGAGACAGGACGACGTGAGAAAAGGACTCATGGAATATTTTCAATTAAAACTCAGCGAATTTTATGAGCGAAGTATTGAATCTTTGCTAGATCGATAGAGAAAGATTATATCAAACCGTGAAAATTATATTTTAGATTATTATTTGTAAATTACATTCTTATAAGTATTTGCATCTTTTATTTAAAAAAAGCGACATTCTTTTCCGGTGCCCCCAATATGTAAATATATCACACACAACAATGTATTTATTAATAATAACGTACGCCTTAATTTGTTCCGATGGTTGTTTCCAATCAATCTGTATCCGTGATCCTTGAGTTTATATCTCGTTCGGTCTCTCAATTCACCTTCGATCTTCCATCTGTCGTCTCTTGATCCACTCTGTCGCCACAGTGAATTGACACTCATCATTCTCTAGGTCATGCTCGTTCTCTCTCGGATGTCCCACCATTTTCTCTTACTACCTGAGGACTATGGAGCCGATTAGCTTTCATCACCAATGGCTATTGGACCTTGGGTTGCAAATAAAAGGGTGACTTGACACTAAAACTACTGACGTTATGTCTACTAATATTAAAGTATACTGAATAAGTACTGTGGAAAAAGAGAAATCAAGACGTCAAAAGGGTCATTACTTAACTATTTTAGGTTTTACAAAATAGAAGTGGAATATTTGCTTCATGTCTCCCCTATCAATTTAGGTAGTTTTTAGAAAAAAATCGAAAATCGAAGTCGGTAGGTTTAATTTTAAACAAAACTAGGTGAGGATTCTACTAAAAATTTTCAGTCTTGTAAAATAGCTTGTCACTAATAACGAAGCAGCAGATTGTCTTCTGTCCGGACGAGCAGAAGGATTTTTATTCGATTGTCATTGTTTTTTTTTTTTATTTTTTACTGTGCATAATTATAACGAAGCGAATAACGGCGCAATATTTATGCACTTGTGCTATGAAGACGTTCGATGCAACATTCACACACCTTATATTGAAATTAACTTTTAAAAGTTCTATTGTGACAAGTTTGTAAAAGCTCTGTTGTTGAGCTAATTGACGTATCGATGTGGAAAATGTTCTTTTTTCAGTTTTATTGGACGCCTCCTATTTGACACTTAAATTACCACTTTTACTAGTTCAGTAACATTTTATTATCCTTTTTATGCAAAATCAACTGCCGAATTAAGTAGCCTTTCACTGACATGAACGCTACTTTCTCGACTAATTATTATAGAATCGTTGCTTTCGTTTTTTAGTTCTTCAACCCTACCAAATTAAATCAATAATTCAAATGATCTAATTTAAAGCTGCGACACAAACTACGAAATAACTTATGGTTGTATAAGAAGAGTTTTGCTCGCCCATTAACAGTATTACTGTTACTATATAAAACTTCACTTTCACATTTGACCTTGTATGACCTTCGATGTTTGCTGGCTTAAATCGTTACATCAGCTATCACATTGCGATAAAAGGAAGAAAGCATTACATTTAAAAAAGTGTGGACAAGCTGAAATTTTCCTTTATACCCCCACCTATGCAAATCAAGTTTGTACCACAATATGTGACCACCCTCCCCACTCTGTTATACCGAGTAAGCTCTATATATACCATTTTATTATATTATCACAAAAGAAGGACAATATTCAAGGTGGATAGTTATTCTCTCACCCAGTATATACACGATTTAATATTATTTTCATCAATAGGGGTCTTTTTAGGGCCCTCTCTTTCCGTAAAGGGGTGGAAGAGGCCAAACTACCTTCCGCACTGGAGAACGTGCCCTTGATGATACTCAGGCGTAAAAACGTCCAGCTTATGGCACCTTGTTAACGTGAAATCTTTCAACTGGTTGATTATTATAATAATTCCAACTAACAATATGATCTATTTCGTATGACTTAAAATTCACCGAACTTACCACGATATAAGAATCCAGAACATTACAGACAAACGTTGGATATCATGATATTCTCATACTTTCAAAAACGGAGGACCGATATATATTTCACACACGTTTCGAGAAACTTTCTTTTTGGGGTACGTTCACCCTTCATGATCCGTCCTCGAGCTTCTAACGATATTACTTTCTTCTGGCTTAAATGGAATAGCTTGTGATTCACGCGATACAATTGAATGTAAATATTTAGTAGGGGTGTCGTTTACTACTATTGGAAAATTTATTTGTCGGTTTATACGCTTCTCGTTTTTTTCAACTCATTCTCACAAACTATCGTGTCGGGGGTAGGAATGTGAGATTATCTGCCTGGACGATTAGCAGTTAGCGAGGATATACCGTTAGCTATTAATGTTGCCGGTCAATCGATAACGTATCTTCGATTCATGCCTCACTGAAAGTTGTGCTTTCGAATGACTGTTTCGGGTTTTCAATAAATGTCACTCTACTGTTAGAACGTGGCGTGTGGAATAGTTTTTATTTTTCGAATTTTGCACGTGCGAAACTTCGCCGATTGACGTATAACGAACTAAATCTGTATTGGTCGAATTTTTTATGAAAAACCATTGCATAAAGTTTAATAATTTAAATGATTTGATACATGACAGCAAATGAAATGATGAACTGAAAGTCGTGTTTTTCAATGACTACTTTAGGATTTCAATAAATGTCACGCTACTGTTAAAACGTGGTGTGCGTAACAGTTTTTACTTTTCGAATTATGCAAAACTTTTTTGATTGACGTAAACAGAATAAAATTTGTATCTGTCGAATATTTGATGAGAAATCATTCCATAAAGTTTGCTGATTTGTATGACACGATACATGTCCACAAGTGAAATGACAAATTGGTATAGAGAATTATTGGGAAAAACTTTTTAGTGCGAATTTTAAATTATTAAATTAATCACATTTATATGAAGATACGAATATATAAAAGAAATAACACCTAGAAGATATATATATATATAATTTAAAGGAAACCCTATACACGAAATTGACTGACTAAAATTCGGCTAAAGTGGAGTAGAATATATATTTTCATTTCTAGCAGATGTTCAGTCACTGAGAAAATTAAATTTCCAGCTTCTTTGCCTTTCGCAAAAGTTTCCAATGGAATATAGTATAAACAGAAAACTACAATCGAAACAGAGGGATAAAATGTAACAAAATTTCTATGTAATGCCAAAACATTAAACCCAGTACTTCTTATTATTTGATAATTCGATAATTCTATCATACCATTTCATCAACATCGATTACAAACATTGATAATCCTCCTGTTTATTTCGAAAAAAGCGTATCGCAGTTGTCCACCGAAAGGAGGTCGAAACGATTTCAAGCTAAAGTACCTGCCGTTCAAGACTAACTGACAATGTCGATAGGAATTTATCAGCAACGGTATTTCATTAATCCAAATCAGAGATAGTGAGTTGACAATAGGGTCTGGTGTATCGTTTTATTTAATCTTAATCAACACTTTTGACTGCCATTTATAATGTCACAAGGAGACGCGAGAGAAACAACTGCCGAAGACAACTTCACGATTCCGAGTCATTTATATGGCATTACCGTTTTCTGGCACAAGTACCATGATTAATGCTTAATGGATCCTACCCCATTTAAATTGTCGTCGTGCCAGGCAATTTCCCCAAGAAAGGGGAATAGGGTGCATCGACTTTACTTTCACAATTTAAGCAAGATGGCGTCACTAGGTACGGAGAGTTGATAGAGTAAGTTAAGAGAGAGAAGAAGAGTGTTTTTGAGAGAGAGGGAGAGAGAGAGAGAGAGAGAGAGAGAGAGAGATCGTTGTACTCGTAGAGACGACGAAGGGTGAGGTTTGACGCGCCTTCTGATATGCTGCATTGTAGCTGAAATTGATTTGGGAATAGGTTGTCGCCAACATTTAGACTGATACGTCGAGGTACCGGCTTACGTGCGAGAGTTAGATATATCTTCGCCTTCCTTTCTATCTTGTCCGCCATGTCCCATCGATTACGTCGATTTAGGTGTATTAATATTGGAAAAGTTATTGGCTGCCGTCACGCACTCGGGAAGGACGGATTTAATTTATCGGATTGCACATTGCTTACCTTATAAACATATCTAAAGAATATTCCACTTTATAATCGAGTTTAATATTACCCTATATTAGACCCTATATTATAATCTGTATTAGACTGTTAGAAATTTGTAAAAATATAAATTTTATCCTTGTGTTGTTCTATAAATAATAAAGGTTTGTGCCAAATTCAGGATAATTATTTATGGTAGCCTTTAATAGTCTGTGTCACTGTTAATCTGGGAGCAACTCTGAAAATTATATTTAGTGTCAATTGATATCATTGCAGCAGTGCCATTGAACGTAAGTAGACATTCATGGGCCTGACGTGTTACGATCTAGGTGTGTTTTATCAGACTACATATGTGTATATGTTATACGGTAAATATATTTGTAAATATTTAGCCCATGTACGTACGAACAATATATATGTACATTTTTACGCTATAACCAAATAAAAATGAATATACTGTAATAAAGGATTTCACGAAATTATCTTTAACACGTTCCGTGCCGCATAATTTTTTAAGGTTTTCTGTTAAGGCTGCGTGAGGCGTATACGACCCACACTTTTACGATTAAATAAATTTGTTTGCTGTATACATGATATTAAGATGCCCATATTTAACTTCACAATATATTTTTCATAATAAAATTCTTTACTTTGTAATGAGAAATGCAAGCAACCTGAACGGAAAGTTTAGTGGGGGTCGTATACGCCCCACGCGGCACGGAACGTGTTAATTAATCGTTAATGGTTTCAAAATAACACTAAACATAAAGCATTAATAAATAAATAAGTACTTTACAACAACTTTAATACGGTGCATTAAATTATAGTGGAGACTAGATTTAAGCTAAAAGCTGTATGACATTTTCTAGACTCTGATCAAGTTTCTATTTATTTAAAACCATTTACAGTTAGAATAAAAAATCGTTATATTATTTTATTAATATTCTGTTAACGTTGCATCTTAAAATTTTGTTCCCTTAAAAATTTCTCATTAAAGTATCATATGAATTATGTGAAAAGATTGTTATAAATTAAAATATTCGTGTCGAGTGATTCTAACAGTTTAAAGAATACTCTCAGGCACCTTATGCACCATTGTATTTCAAACTTTCAAACAATGCGCATTTCCGCAAGCCACCGACCAGAATCTGTTCGAACGTATTTCCTCGAAACGAGAAGTTTTCTTTTAGGGGAAAAAAGAAGGAAATTCCAGCCCCCCTTCATGCGACTCACGTACCGAATTTATTTCACTTTACAAACTTGAGCACGAAGGTCAGGGGTGCGGTGCGAATTTTCCTGCAATACAGCGTGGCTGTTGCGTTTTATCCGAGTATCGTTAAGTCATGTTCACCAGACTGTAATTTACCGCTCCTTTGCGTGGGATATTATGTAATTTCGTGCTATAATTAATTGTCGTGAATTGTAACGCGTATATTGCACCAACATCTGTCGCCTAGAAGGAAGAAGAGGCGTTGGAGGAGAAAGGGTGAAGAGACAAAGGGCCGACACTTAAAAGAATAATAACCCTACAAACTTCTCTTAATTGTAAAACGTACAGTTCTCGGTGCCTCGTCAAGCTTTACGAATGAACGTTGCACCTCGTAAACATGAAAAGCCACGTCTCGAAATTTGTTTTGTAAGAAAACGCGTAGTAATCGTCTAATGTGGTCTCACTTACAGTAAAAAAAAAAGAGCAACCCATTTTCATTGCTAACGAGCTGTACCATTTTGGCAGGATATTTTTTTTTGTCTTGAGCTGACAAACAGATTAACTAAACATCTCGTCTCGTTATTACACTCGACGTTATTTAAAATCGTTAGCCGAGATCGTTAGCGAGTCTTTGTTATCGGTTGTCCGTGTTAAGGGTCTATTCATTTATGGAATTTAATTTAAATGATTATCGTTAACGTACAAATGTCGGGGAGATTAATTTGTGACTTAAATGGAGGTTTTTACACGGAGGCGATAATGAATTCCCTCTACGCCGCGATAAATTTACCCGTTATTCAAATTCAACTGTAATCCGTGGAAATCGGCGGACAGATTGCGTGATTTAACTTTAAATCGAGGTCAAGGTACATAATAAAAAATTTACAGTGGTACGCGCTCGTTACGAATTCCCAGTTGGTCGATAGAAATTAAAACGTCGATACTTTGTAAATGGACTTTCAAATGTTCGGAAAAGGTCGCATTTACGCTTTCGTAATACTGTCGTATTTTGTGTAAGAAATACTTAATCTTTTAACGATGAAGACCAGTAAAGTCGTTATTGGGGAATTTCCATTTAATTAACGAAATGAGATAACTAGTCGTGAAGACCTTAATTTTGTTTTCATTTTCAAGCAATTGCAGGTAGAATTAATTTTTATTACAAACATACTATATCTTTGGATGTTTCCGCACATTGTTTTGGCACATTTTCTAATTGGTGACGATTTATTGCATCGTCAGATGTAATGAACTTCATTATCTTTCTTTCCTTCTTATGATTTTTTATCGAAACGCTTTAACGGTTTAAACAGTTCTTTCCGAACGTATTATAATGTTCCAAAATCAACAATATGTTTTGTCATATAGAATTATTTAAATGCAATTAAGAAAACGTAAGTTATTACAAACCTGTTAATAACATTCAATATACATTTTATAATGGATGAGTTGTAAACATTGAGACGTATCAATAATATCATAGATTATTTAAAAATTCCTGAAAATCACAGTTTTCAAAACTCAACTTTTCTGTCATCATCAATTATCGATTGCAAAAAACGTTTAAGCGTCACCCATTCAAATAAAAAAAAATATTTCTTAGAAAATGACAAAACACATTTAATTTCGATTTAAAAATTTAAATGGCAAATCAAATAAATTTTAAAAATACAAGTATTTTTCCTTGTATTTTACATTTTCATTAACTGCAAGTATTTCATTCGATAAAAATAAAGTGACTCCAACGAAATTCATTGTATTATCCATAGATCTTCGAAAAATGTTAGCGGATATAAACAATTGTTCCTAGAAGTTTCATACAGATTTTTAAATTCAGGATGTCACAAGTCAACAATTGCTAAAATCTAAGTCGGTGAAACTTTGCCTCAAAAATTTTTGTCCGCACCCTTATTGCTAACTTGCTTCAGAAAATAGTAGACTATAACCGTACTTTATTGTCTTTTTTGGCGATTTGTCGATGAAGAAGGAAGCGATCGTTGCTTTAGGGCAACGGATACAAAGTGTCTGGCTAGGGGCTAAGCGAGAAAGGAGAAACAGCGGAAACCTATGCGTGCTTGATGGTCGTTAACATCGCCACTCCTCTCACCTTCGTATATCAGTGCCCACACATACATAAATACGTACGTATATGATCACCATGAACCAAGAGGGATAGTAATTGTAGGATAATTCCAATTTCGAGTGGTGATTTTGTTGCGCAATTCGTGTCGAGGAAGGAATACAATATCACGAGCCAATGGTTGATTGTCATGCAAGACGCCGACTGTCCTTACTCGTTAGCAGCCCGACGAAATTCTTTTACGTTATAACGTTCATGAGTAAATGATACAGTTATATTTGCGATATCGTTGTATTGCTTCCGCAAATTGGCGGTTTCAAAGGATCGTTTAGAGAGTCTGATAAAATCGTTGGTCGTTAACCAACCGTTCTTGTGGAAATTTTAATTCTGTTTGAATAACCTGTATTGCTTTACAAATGCGATGGAAAGTAAGAATAGGGTAATGAGAACTGAGTGTCTTAAAGGAGAATTATTTGAACGCTACGATGTTCTAGTCAGAGTGAGTAAAGCAATTCTATGATGTTACAAATTTTTGTCATTGGTGCAAAATCCTTTTATACTTATCAAAAAAAGGAAATGAATATATTTCTTAACGCTTTGAATGCCAGTCACAGGTGACCGGCGCTGCTAAATTCAATGAAATTTCATATGACTAGAAAGTTGTGATATTTACAAATCTTCTTACGCATTAAATATTTAAATAGTGGCATTGAAATGATAAAGCCCCACTGGCTACATGTGTATTTCCGTCTCTAAGGTTTCTGCTTTGTAAAGATATAATTTGAACAGAAAAAGTTTTATTTCTGTAAAAATGATGATACTAGCGAAATGCCGGTGACGTGCAACATGTTAAATTCCTTCGCTGCTAAGGGCGGCTGTCATCAATCATTGTTGTAATAGGTCAAGGAAAAAGTTCGTGGCATTTTTTCCAATAGATCTCTGGTCGACCAGTTATTGAAAAAGTAGTTGAAATTTTCGAAAAAACTGAGGAAAAACGGCACGCATCAACTTATGACATCGCTTCGGAACTGAAAATCGACCACAATACAGTTCTAAACCACTTAAATAAGGCTGGGTACAAAAGGAAGCTCAATATTAGGTACCTCATGACTTAACAGCAAAAAATTTAATAGGCCGTGTTTTCATCTGCGAATCGGTGATGAAACGAAATGAAATCGAGCCATTTTTGAAGAGACTGATAACGGATGATGAAAAGTGGATCACGTACGACAATAATCTACGAAAAAGATTGTGGTCTAAGATTGGTGAAGATTGGTGAAACGGTAGCAAAGCCCGGATTGACGCGTCGTAAGGCAATGCTTTGCATATGGTGGGACTGGAAGGGAATTGCATATTACGAGCCGCTTCAACCCAGCCAGACAATTGATTCAAATATCTACTGTCAGCAATTAATGCAGTTAAAACGCGCAATAGAGATAAAACGGCCAGAACTCATAAATAGGAAAGTCGTTGTCTTCCATCAAGACAATGCTAAACCGCACACCTCTTTAATGACTAGACAAAAATTGAGAGAGCTTGATTGTGAAATTTTAATGCATCCGCCGTATAGTCCAGATTTTGCCCCTTCCGACTATCACCTATTTCGCTCTCTCCAAAACTCTCTTAATGGGGTAAAGGTAGCTTCAAAAGAAGCCTGCCAAAATCATTTGGATCAGTTTTTCGCCCAGAAATCACAGAAGTTCTACAGTGATGGCATAATGGTTTTACCAGAAAAATGGCAAAAGGTTATCGATCAAAACGGCACATATTTAGTTTAATAAAGTTCATTTGAAATATAAAAAAAAATGTGTTTGAATTTTGGTGAAAAAACGCTACGAACTTTTTCCTTGATCTAATATGTTATCTACATATATAAGAATTGTGACTTTATTGTTCTATCATATGTTTTTTCTTTCAAGTATTTGAATGGGCACTCCAAACTTTATTGAGATTTTAATAAACTGTTAGGTACCCAAAACCTTAGTAATTATTAGATTGTAAAAAATGGTTCACGGAAAGTTTCAAGTAAACAAAATATACTCGTAACTGGAAAAAACGTAAAGTTGCCATCCTTAAGTCATTGACCCATGTCAAAACTGCTAAGGTTATTACAATGCAATTACAATTCAATTTAATTACCTAAACCTTAAAAAGTGCATTCTTATAAAACTTTAATCCTATTAAAATATTTTTACAGTATATATTGAGTGCTCTATAGTACATAGTATAGTTGAAAAAAAAATTAACACAAAAACGTTATGTCGTATTTATCTTATGCTTTGTTTTTTTTTGCGCTGTCTATTACATTCTAAGAGAATCGTTGTACCTTTTTTTCATGTTACACGGAGTTTCCTATACGTTAATTATTTATCCTAATTAATACATAGAACGGCATCAGTTATTTTTCAAAATCGTCTATGGCAGTATCATCAACCAGAGATCAAAGTATTCGCAAAGGGTGCCAAAAAATCCTCGACACTCGCAATCGGACGATCTTATCATACTTGTAAAGAACGGATATCGATTCGATAGCTTCCTGTCTAACGGAAAAAGATCTGCTTCCCATTCGGGATACCCTGACAGCTTTATAGTCGGTACTTTCCACGTACGGAATAACGTTTTGTACGAGGAACGTGCTCGGAACTTGGCATCGTGATATCGAGCGAAGGAATTGACTCTACAACGGAGGACCAGTGTCCTCTTACAATTGTACCCTATTTTAACCTTGCACTATAGACTCGTCTCTCACTTTAAGAATCTTGAAAAGGTCAACTTACGATTAGCTCCGTTTTCTCAGTTTGCCTATACTTCTGCTCAAGGGTCGTTCAAAACTCTGATTTATAGGACCATACTTTTCCGAAGATGTTCAGAGCTATCACTTCAAAGAAATTTTTCCATGTTCTGTACGGGAACTTTATGTTAACACATTAATGACCGGATACGTTATTGAATGGGGTCTTATTATGTTATTTTCTCATTTACTTTAAAGAAAAGTCATCGGTCTCATGCGTCAGTTTTTACAAAAATCCCTCGGTCAATAACGTGTTAACAATAGGCCTACCAATAATTAATTGAATATAATTCGAATTATTAAATAAATTTTTCGGAAACGAAGAAACCAACAAAGTTCATCGATTCAATCGCTTATAGTCTTAAAGGTAGACGTAAAAAACTGAAAAAAATAGCGGTAGAAGTTGGAGGAACATTTAAAAAAATGCATAACCTTGGTAGATCTGGCATTACTTCCGTTTCTGTGATAATGATTTTTAACATTATCTGGACTATTATAGTCATTCAAGTTCTTGCTTAATGAGCCAACATTTTCCGTTTGAACAATTACGTCTAAATTTTTGCATCAATGCACAGATTTGGAAACACTACCTATATACTACTTACAAACTCGAAATACCTCGAAATAAATAAAAATATAACCCCTTGCCTTATGATTTTTATTTTGGTAGCATATGTAATAAATTCTCCAAAAAATTACTGGTCCACATTAATTACTAGTGTAAAAATTCCTCTCCGATTTCTAACATTTGATGGAATCGACTACATTATTAATATTACAGAAATAATTGGACCATCTCGTAGCCCGCTGATTTTTTAATTTAATAGTTATTGGAAAACTTCAATTTCATTTTTGTGCATCTTTCGTATTTCATTTATCGCGCCATGTGTGTTACACGTTATTGTTAGCTAAGGGGTTAAATAATGAATAGAATTTTTACGTAATATAAATCAATTATTTGCACAAGAAACTACATCCCAAAAGTTATTCTTTTAAATCTATATATCGTTCACTCACCACTTGCCAATTCATCTGACATAACGAACCGTACGATAATCGAAATTATGCGTAAACTTGACATTGGACGGAATGGCATCGTTCATGAATTACAGAACGTTTCGTATGCGTACATACAGCTAGGAGCCATTGGTCGTCTGTATCCACGAGAGAGTACATCCCATTTCTCGATGTTGCTCTCGATATTAGGACATATTTCCTCGATCCAGGTAGTGGTTACCCAGAGTCAATTTAATCGAAGCACGGTGCACCAGGTATCTATATGTACTAACAGTCGGTCTCCCGTGTAAGCCTGTTTACGACGGCTGTCTCTCATTCCTTTTCGTACGGTTTCCCGCCGAAAAAGGGGCAAATTCCATTAAGGCGAAAAGTTTTACGCGACAGAATATTTCGCTGTAATTAAAAAAATTTCTCAACAACTTCACGCTCGATAACGGCTGAGCGGAGCGAGAGGAAGGGGAGGGGGGTTGCTATTGCTATCTTCTTATCCCTCGTTCTACGGGGTTAACTATATAGGAGGAGTAATCGCGAAGGGGAGAAAAAATCACTTTGGACTTTTTGCGACTATCGCGAGAAGACTTCTTTAATTACGAGAGAAGAGAGATAAAAGTCGAGATGCTGACAAGAGGATGAAGCGAGAAACTTTTATCCGTACGGGGAAAGTGTCGATACTTATCCCGCGAAGGGGGATCTGAGAAGTTTTTTCTGTATTCTACTTGTATCGGTATAATTCCTTACTTTGATACCGTTGCTCCATGAAATTTTTCGATTGACTTCTAACTGCAATTGATGTGTTGAAAATGCTGGTCAGTAGCATAATTTACATGGACCTTCCATTTCCCTTGGATTTTAATTATTGTATAATATGTTGTTCAAATTAACAGTTTAAGTGCTGTCTATGAATCTACAAGATCTACGAATTAAATGCTTAGCTTTCAATGAACTTTCAAATGTTCGCTTGAGCACAATGTGTATAGAATTTGTTACACATATCTTTAAACTGTATGAACATTTTTCTACATTTGCAGACGGGAAATAAACTTGTAAAACTGAAAAATTCTGCTACCTGTATCTATCAAGTGGAGAAAATGATATTACAAATTTTCATTATTTCAATTCTAACATAATGAAAGGTATGGTACATTATATTGCAGTACACGATTTCTTGTGGTTATAAGAAATATTGCCCGAAAAGATATAAATTAAATATAAAACATACATTTCAATGAAACAAAATAGCATTAACATGTTCCCTTTTTTGATACACTAATACAAAGTATAAAAATATTTTATATCCGCTTTCTTTTATCCACAGGTTAATAAAAATCTTCCACAAACTTAAATACAATAAAATTTATGAGTCATTCACTCCAATTTTTATTCTTAATTTAACATCTGTTGTCCGTTATCTGCAGAAATTTCCATCAAATAAGTACATTCATATCATTCTGCTGGTCATACGACATTCCTCAACGTCACCTCAAACATTTCTCGATAAGCCACCTACAACTTGACGTTCAAAATGGAATTATCGAATAATTAGTAATCAAAATGCTTCAGCTTAAAACGAAGTCAAATACCTCCAGTGTTACTCTCGTTATAACCGCGAATAGGGTAATTCGCGTTTAGGATCCGCTAAAATAAGAGAACTTATACTTTTGGACTTTGTAACCGAAATGATCTGATGATGAGGACTTGTGAACGTTTAGAAATAGAATTTAGAATTTAAAGATGACTCTCACAATTACTTGAACGTGGAAATGAGCTGAGTAATGATGAACTTGTAATACCACTGAACTAAACTGAATTGATTAAGACTTCGTAATGGTGCTGAACTTATTATTTATGAGCATGGTGAAAAGAGACGTAGGATTTTTAAAGATTATTGGAGGCGGAGTGGGAGTGGTGATAATTGTAGATGCAAGCCGAAGGTCAAAATAGGAAGTAGGATTTCATACTTGAAACAGTAATTTCGAAGATGAGTAAGGAACGGTGACTGAATTAGAGAGTTGTAAGGTAGAGATGGAAAAATAGGATTGTTTGGACTTGAAGCAGTGAATCAGTGATGATTATAAAATGACGGATGTTGAGCGAGCAGTAGTACAAAATATTTGTGCTTATAAAATATTCCTTAAAGTTATTGTTACGCCGTAGAAGGTGCTTCTTGGCGTTCCGATCGCGGATGCTCGATCGGTAGTTAATTAAATAAGTCCACTGAGGTTAACGTGAGATATATTTACAAGGCTTAAACTACTATACAAATGATGTACAACAAAAATGTGAAATTCCGAGTAACGTGATGTTTTCAATGGCAATACTGTAGCGTTAGAGAGAGCCCGAGCCGATGCGCTCGGTCCTTTTATAGAAAGGTTTTTAAGGGGTAGTCTTGGTGAGTCAGGAGAGGGGGTACAATTTTTCTGCCAAACGTGGAAACATTTGGTCACCACTTGGTGACGATTCTGCCGATTTTTACTTTGCCGGTTTGCGCCTAGGTACGGTTTATGACAGTACCTAGGTACAGGCTGTACAGAAAGTTTCCACGTTTGACAGTCGGAATAAAAAGTATTTCGCGACGATGCGCCGCGACAGTTATCTTATGTACTAACTGATCGGAGGGTCGATACATTACATCGTCAAATAACTCTTTCATGGTGTCCAACCGTCAATTCTATCATGTGCACATCTGCTTAACATAGATACCGCAAGAAGCATCCGAATTACACGGTACTTGCAGATACCGGAACTACTTAAGAGGAAATCCCCGCAAGGGGTGAAGGGGCTCCTCGAAGTTACAGGGAGCAGTGGAGTATTATCGGCGTCGAAGCTGCGAAAGTGCTGGTAGTGGCGGTAAGTGGTAAATCGAACACACGGGATATCAGGACGCTTAACCGTAACGTCCCGGGGCGCCGTTTCTCACCTTCGTCTCCTGATTGCCGGAACGCGGCATACCGAGCGATGGGGTATCTCTCATCTTCCAAAGGGACAGCCGTACAACGAGCGAGCGATAGACCGCCGAGCGAGAACAAGCCTCGGGTGGAAGCATGATACATCGTTTGCCCTATGCCGTTGTAGATAATCGCGGCTCATTAAGCCGGGTATTAGCTCATTAAGCAATAAACCTACCTAGCCGGCTAATTGGCGACAGCCCCACTCTCTTCCGGTTCGGCCAGTTGCGATCAGAGTGGAGGCCAACCGACCGCCGTCGATCCCGCTCATTCCCGAACTGTATCGTCCTGTACAAACGGGTTCCTCATTAACTTCTCCCCTGACTCTTCTCTCCCAATGATTTTTCTTTCGTTTTTCTGTCTATGACTTTGCGTGATTCTCTCTGTCTTTCTGTATCTCCCCTTCTAATAGTTTCTTTTTTTCGTTTCGTTTCTTCTTTTTCGATGTCTGTCGCTTGGGTATGTAGCGAAGCGGCACCAATGTCGAACAACCGAACTGGCTTCCTCGAAAAGCGTTCATCCGGGTCTCCGGCTGAACGAAGATGCAAATTAGGAGAGTTAACGGGCAGAGATCGGTGCTTATCTAAGGCGCTATTGGTAATGCTTTACTTGGGAGACGGTTCGCCCGTACACCAGGGATTAGACGGACTTTGATAATGTTCGAGTCAGCACGAATAAGAGGTCTCGAGAATCGAGAATTCTTATTTTAGCAGACGATATTGAACCGATAAATTGTATAATGTTGGTGCGTTGCTGTTTTAAAGGGGGGAAAAATACGTGGATATTTAAGATATATTTTTCCAAGTAGCACTTTTCCAAAAAATTTTAATTTTTGGATTTGTTCATAATAGAGGTAGCTTCTACCTTACATTAGTTCGGAACCGCGATACATGTACCATTTTTAACGTATACTTCGTAATTCGTAAACATTTCCAGAAGAAATTCACTTGTAAAAGATATTTAAACCGGCCATTTTAATTTTCCATATAATACTTTATTAGAATACAAAGATCATGAAATATTTTTTGAAGAATTGGTTTGCTACCGAATAAACATGACGTTTTCGCCAGAAAATGTAATATGTATTAAGTGCCGAAACATTAACATCCTTCACTGCAAATCCAAGTGTGTTATTTTAAAACACATAAACGTATTATTTCCTTGTAGTCACTTTTTAGACGTTTCCCGGTGTGTTATTATTTAACACAGTGTGTTATATTTATATTTTAAAATAACACACCTACATGCTTCAAAATAACACACATGTACTGTATTAAATAATAACACACCGGGAAACGTCTAAAAAGTGACTACAAGGAAGTAATACGTTTATGTGTTTTAAAATAACACACTTGGTTTTGCAGTGTTATTGCCACGCGGCCTTTGAACAATTTTTTTCATGTTCTTGGCTTTAATTACTATGTTCACTTTGCCTTGGTCTAGTGTTTTAGGTAAGTTCAAAACAACTGAGGCTATGCATAATACGTAAGAAACATTTTCCACAGTACTAATTGGGAATCTGAGCCTTTAACTCCGTGTTCGTAATTATAGTCTCCGAAAAAATTTTTATTTAAAATTCCTCTTGAAAGGTGTAATTGCAAAATTGAGTTATATGAAATTTCGAATTTTTGGGTAACTTTAATGTTGTTTCAAGTTTCTTTGTCAAAGACTCAATTTAACAAATTAAAATGATATTGTCTTTGATACTATATATAATATCTTTAATCATAATGTAGATTAAATGAGGTTGCAGATTTGATCACCGATGACATTATGTTAATACGCAGCATTGGTTTGTCGATCGTGTTAGAGAAATTTATTGGAATATACCGAAGAAATATGCAGGAAGAAATAAAAAATTTGTAAATATAGAAATGCAAACATAAATGCAGAGATAATTTGTGGCAACCAATGCATAAATAATTCTCAGATGTATAAATATTTTGAACAACAGATAAATGCAGGAATCATATAGATCCGTATGCAAATATAATATTTATTAATAAATACAATATTTATTGCGTTAGATATAAATTATTCTACGTTAATACAAAATTCAACATTTTTTTTATTCTCAGCATCAAATCAATGAGCGTATAAATAGGAAGAAGAGCATAACATAATTTACACCATATTAATTTTCCGTACGCAAGTAGATTCTTTTAAGAGAGTACTATTTGAAAAAATGAAATCGCTGCTTTAACCCACAATCAATCTTTTAAAAAACGTTTTTGAAATTTGCACGTTTATTCCGTTGAAACTACAT
The DNA here is from genome assembly GCA_910591515.1 of Cerceris rybyensis. Taxonomy (NCBI): domain Eukaryota; kingdom Metazoa; phylum Arthropoda; class Insecta; order Hymenoptera; family Crabronidae; genus Cerceris; species Cerceris rybyensis. Next base: position 25,297,776 of record OU342790.1, read on the forward strand.
TCTGTTTTCATACATATTTGTCAACGAGCCGCAGTTCTAACTTTCAACACACTTTATATTTTAAGTTAATGGATAGTAGAAGTCGGAAATTAAAAATAAATATTTTCATGTATTAAATTTAAACGAACTAAAATTTACATAATTTCTAATTAAAAGGAACTGTTTCAAGTGAAATGAACGCGTTCAAGTAATTGAATTTACATAAGCTAGCGATTGTATCTGCAAGCAAAAAGTACCTCCTCTTTGTATGCACCGATAAACCGCATTTTATTGTAAATGAGGAAAAAAATGAAGAAAGAAAGCGATAGCGGTGCACGTCAAATAAAGTCGATTGCGTTTCAAGTGTAACTACTTAGGTACAACGATAAAAGCGAGTTTCCTTTAAAACCAACGCTGATGTTACTCGAAGATGCGGCATGATAATCGACTTTCAACCCATATAAAAAATTGACTTCCACAAAAAACCTGCCCATCTCCTGCCACAAAGGTATACGTGGGTACAGGTGAACAACGCATTGCAGCTGTCTTTAGAAGCCTCGTATTTTATTTATACTTCCTGTAATGTGCCTGTTTTCTCATCTTTTTTGTTCGTTGAAAGCAGCTTCAGTAAAGCAGATGCTGTTTCTTTCATGAAAAATATTCATTCAGTTGAAAAACTTATAATAATTCTTTAATAATCTTTTTTTTAATATTTTTTTTTTATTCTACATATGTTAACGTAAAGCTAACCTTAAAGTACAAAATATACCTTAAACTAAAACAAACATTAGAAAAAGCAATTTATACTATATAGCTGTAACAACAACATTTAATGTAATAAAAATAAGACGAAAGTAATGTATTATGCGAGAACTAAAGAAAAAGCAAATCGTGAAAATATTAACAAAGATTATTAGACCATTCCCTGCCAAATTGGTGTTGGTTTTATTGGTTCTGGAAAACGTATTGTCACAGTGTAAAGATAAAAATAATTCATGAATTTTACTGCATAAGAGTACAGTATGAGTAAATTGAATGCTAAAAGACTAAGAAAATGAATAAATCCCCGAATGAGGATCATGGAAGATAATGGGTTAAAAACCGCATAGTTATGAACAAAACGTATTAAATAAATTCTTTCACAGTGAATGAAATATGGAAAAAGCTTTCTAAAAGTGATATCTATAAAAAGTTGTGGTAAAACGCTATAGATTATAACTGTGTCATAGTAAAATTCACGAAGATTTGTTCCTTACTTGTTATAAATAAATATTTCATCACTCTTCACGCTGTAGAATATATTGTAGAATACTGTAGAATATAATTTAAGCTGTAGAAATTTTCTAATGGGTCTATGTTTACAAGCTACACTTTGTACGTTCAATTCGATAATTATCCATGGTTGAAATGCGTAAACGCGGAAGCAACGTGTCCAAGTCCACGAAACTCAGGGGACTTCTTAATCCTTGCTGCATTAGCCTTGCAAAGTATCGTGCATTTAATTAAAGTTGTCCGTCTCAAACGGCGAGTAAAATCACGAACTCATTCGCGCAGAATAGCGAGGGTAATAAATAAACTTATGCAATTTGCACGTCGAGAGGCGAGCGCTTTAGGCCTCGATAAGAAACGCTGCTATAAATCTTACGACCGATTCTACTTGCGTAATCCTGAAGAAGTTCAAAAATAAGATGGTATTAATAAACTTCCAACTAACGCAGCCTTCACTTTCTAGTTTCGCAACTGTGATTTCCTCTCTTGAACAGGGATAAATCTTTCGGAAAAACAGAGAAAGATGCGTCGAAAGCGATTCATCGTTCTCTCATTGCAACGATTTAAATCTTGACTGCATTTTCAAAATACTATCGAGAAAGTTTTATAATGTGCTTATTCCTGGTCACGTACAAACTGTAGCAGATTTTTCCTCTGAAGTTGCGGGAATTTAATTCAACAGGGAGAAATAGAAAATAATCTTGTTTAAAATCCAACAATATAAAATCATGATAGAAAATTTGGCTTTGTGTCGTTTTTCTAAAATATCCGTGTTAATAATTAGTGTTCTGTTTTCGAGTAGTGATGTTAACTACATAAAATACATGTACTGTAATGAAACATGGTCCGTTACGTACTTCGTGTTTAATATATTTGTTTGAAGCAAAGCCTTTAGTAACATATTTCATGTAACATTTTTTTCTGAATCTCTACCTGTAAATTTTGTCTTTGTAGTTTCACGGAAAATATCTCGGTGCATATTGTATACCCAATCTTCAATCAACAGGCCTCTATACAACGAAATTACCGTAACACTATTAAACAGACAAAAATATTGCGTGACACAATCTCAGTAACTTTTGTTCTTGTAGGAAATGTAATTTTGTATTCAATAGTTGTAAAACAAGTTGTCAATCTTTTGTAAATTTTAGGTTCGGTTACGCCAATAGTGAATTTGACAAGAGTATATGGATGTAATATTGTAAAATTTTTGTCACTATCTCAACAGAAATCATGGGACAATATTAATTGCCAAATTTGCTATATGTTTAATGTTTCTGTTCTTCGGGAATTGAAATTTTCATAACGATGCAATTCAATAAAGCGTGACGAAACGTTAATAACTTTAGAAATTTTAAAAGATAGATTTCTCGCTCAATGTTTTATTAAAGACATTTTATGTATTTCAGTATTCCCATCTCGCAGTTACGATGAACTAGGTAAGAAGTAATCAAATTACGCAATCAGAAGATCGATTGTAAAGAGATTTTTTAAATTAATGAGAATCCATGAAACAATTCATTTGCAAGTAGATTTTAAGTGGATTCCAACGAAGAAAAAAAACATAGCACGGGAAAAGAACAGTCTGTTGGATAAAAAACTGGATTAATTAGTAGGGAAGTTCTTTGGCCTTCTTTATTCATTCTTCGATTACGAAGCGCGAACTTCGCTCCGTTTCTTTTTAGAATTGTCTCGGTACTTTGTTCGCGTGAACGATCACTTTTTAAAAGAAGTTCCAACTTAAAGAGAAAGATTCCCCAGGTTGGTAAAAATATTGCGCCGTTTTCCTCTTTAAATTTGCATAATTAGTAATACTATCCGTTAGGTTTTCTCTGTCAAAAATTCTTAACAATTCTCGTATACCTTGTGGCTTTCTGGACCTCTGAATCGTTAATTTAATATATCAATTCAAGCGTTGGTACTTTAATTCCATCCGAAATATTTTTCGTAAGTTTAAAAAACTAATTGAATTTAATTATATATTAAATTTTTTTATTCATATATATCAATTTATAAATGACGTGTTGAAATTTACAGTTGATGAAAAAAATTTGCTTCAAACTTTCTGCAAAAATAAAGGCGGAAAATAGAATTTAAAAACTACAAGTGTATTAAAATTGTGATACGCTATGCAAATGTTTTAGTGGGTATTGGACGTGTTTTCGCGATTTGTTTAGCTTTCAGGGTATTCACTAGCTTATGATGTACTAGTGCAAAATTATTACAGTAGGGCACAGTGTATATGCTGTAGCGATCATTAATCCATTGACTTTGACCTACTGGGAATTCCACGCAAGGTAATGACCTCCATCCTCTAACAATAAGTCTAAGTGTATGCCGACAGATAAATCTATAGGAACACCTATCAAACTTCACATTGAAACGACTCATTTCATTCAATTTTTTACTTCACATTCACTTTGAATTACACCCTTGTACTACCCATAATTCCAAAGTTCCATATTTCGTGAGCTATCAATTCTAAGAAACATGATTTCCACATCAATAAATCTAACGAGCATTCAGCAAAATGTCTCTGAATCCCTTGAAATTGATTCCCATTCCAAAATCTTTCCTCCCACCTCGGAATGCCATTTCTCAATTTTTGTCCCGCAGAAAATCTCTTTTTCAAGTCTGTACTCGTTTTGTCATAACTTGGCACGCGTGAGGTTGAGCAAAATGGACTCGAGTTCGAAAACTGTTTACTTCTTGGTTGCGAGGGGGAGAGAGATTGAGAGAGAGAGAGAGAGAGAGAGAGAGAAAAAAGGGGAAAAAAGAAGAATAACGTCGCCGGGAGTCTTCCACGCAGCTGAATGTGGCGGCAAGATTTCCCGGTGGGAATACAAATTGCACTTTTACGAGAGTTAATCCCAGGTAGCGGCGCCGCGACGAAATCAAAAAGTTTGCTGATATCTCTTCAGCCTGAATATACGTCCCGGCGAAGTATGGAAATACTTTCACCGTGACGACCCTTCGGTACTGACGACGAACGGTGGAAATGGTGCCGGCTGGTTGGTGATGCTGGAAGACCTCTCGAGAGGTCGAGAGGTCGAGAGGTCGAGCCGGCAGAGACTTCGTCTTACCGAGCTTTTCCCTACGGCTGTAAACGTCGCCGGCAGAGTCCTCGTTTGTTTCCACTTCGCGCCTATGTACTTACTCGCGACTTGCATTTCCTTGGGATTTCTCGATTCTACGACGTCCGATGAATATCTAGTCGGACGTGTTTCAATGGCTTCTGAAATACGAGCGCTTTGTATTTCCTGAAACGGACGACCCTGCGTCGCGAATAGGAGACAGCGAATTCGATTGCAGAGATTTATCGGTAGTGTTGGTTATCGATGGGAACGTTGCCCTTTCGTCGTTTAAACATTTTTGTTAATTTTCTGCAGGCGTTGCGTGGTACGCGGGAAACTGTGATTCACCTTTTTCATTTAGACCATACGTTACCAATCTTTTTTAGTCCATTGTTCCGTTTTTGAAAAAAAATTTTCTCACCGCAACCTTTTCAGAGAAAATACAATAACTTCCGTTCTTGAAACAATGTAACCCATAGATTGCCAACTTTTTTGGGTTATTCAATTTTAACATTAATTTGCCCGAGAGCGGTTCATTTCTGATTCATATTTAGTTCCGTTCAGACATTTTACCTGTACAAGGAGACAGACTCGATTAATTTATAAAAGCATATGACCTTAATTTGCAAGGCTTTTGCAAATATTGCAAATCATTTTTTCTCCAAATGCCTATTAATACAAAGATATAGAACAATGCCTGGCAGACCCATGGCAAATGATATTAACACTAGATTTACCAGCGTGAAATCTATTACATTTACATATGTTAAATATGTACCTTAAAGCAAGGAAAATTGAGGCGTGGAAAAGATGCTAGATTCGGCAATTTATGTTTTATACGATGGACAAAGAATATTTATGCTACGGCTCTCTCATAAACACGTAGAATTTTTGGAAAAAATAGTGTACCAGTCATTTTGACTGGCTTGGTAAATCTAGTGTTAATACGCGCTATACGTAGTGGACGCAAATTAAACGTTACATAAATATTGTTAAATATTAGAAAACCGAAAATTTCAAAAACGCGTATCTACTAATTTTGACTATACTTTATACATATAAATTTACACGCAAATACAACATTTAGTCCATAAAATTAACAAAAAATTACAAAATTTTAATATACTGTTTAAACAAATTACTTTTATCAATTATTATTTATATCGGCTGTTTTTGGAATTTCAAGGCGCACAATTTGAAAAAAGAAACATTTTTTGCCTTTGCGCTTTAATCGCGGAGATATTTCGAAAAAAAACATTTTCAATCTCTAAGTTTGAGAGCTATTATCACCCCTCCAACGTGGGCGATTGCCGATACAAAAAAAATACGTGTCAAACATTTCTTCGAGAAGACTAACAAACATCTCATTTATCTTCAACATTACAATCAATAATTATAGATGAAAACATTTTACAATGACGTTCTACTTTGATAAAATAATTCTGAAAATTTCAATTTTCACTTGCTAGAACTTTCGTGATACAGGGTAATTAATAATTCTAGAACGTCCAAGGTTCTGTAATTTCTATAAAGTTAAAGAATGTCTTTTACATAGATCTTATTTTTATATTTTGTAATTCGAATAATTGATTTTTTATTAGTCCAAGTATTTTAACCGGTTTGTTACTGTCTCAAAAATAATTACACCGAACGGATAATTGACGTAAATTATTTTAAATACATGTATTCAGACTTAATAATTATATTATCGTTATAAAAATTATTTCATTAATTCAAAGAAATTCATTAAATAAATGAATGTAAATATTTGTGGAAATGTATGAAGATAAATTTAAAGAATACATTAACCGCTCACGTAAACCGAACGAAGTAGCCGAATTTGAAATAACTCAATTTCTCTAAAAAGTTGATGGAGTTAAATGTTTAACTTTAATGATGTAATCTCATCTGACATAAAACCCGTTCATAAAATAATACATGCAGAATCATCCATCCGATGAAACAAGAACTGTTTACCCTTCAAATTAGCCGCAACCGGTCTATAAATATTCACCACGGACCAGTGCATCGAAATTCGTTCAAATTCCCGAACATTTTTACCAGATATTGCATATCCATTCCACAATACGTGTTTTGACAGAGTCGTATAAATGCATACGAAATTTGTGGAAACTCCCAACTCAAAATCCTGTCATGGATCGTACCATCACGAACGGGAAACAATTTGTAAGTCCCCCTTTCAACTACAAATTCGTTTTCACATTCTCTTCAACGGTTACAACTATCATCGTCTTTTTAAATTGTTGATTTTTCGAAGAAAAATAACCCACTGATAATCTCATTTATGTATAAAACCTCCGTGAAATTATTTGAATCTACATCAACAACTTCGATGCACCACTTGTTTTTTTATTTTCGTCTCGATACATAGTGTACCTATACACATGCCGCGTGAAAATCCATCAATTTTTAGCCTATCGCAATTTTCCACCCCGGCAAGCGGTTTACATAAATCCTTTTGCAGTCGACATATTCGGAGGGAGTGGTACCATAGAGAGACAAAGTTCGAAAAAAAATCAGAGAGGTGTCTCGTTCAATAGCTCCGCAATTTTCTCGTAACGTTATGAATATTCCGTACGATTTAACAGGACGCTAAACAAACTCCGACGCGTGCTCTTAAATTAATAACAAACTGTACACCCGCATCAACGGCCCCCTCGTTCATCCCTCGGTCGTCGTTGGAGCCTCTGTCAACCCTTCTCCTAATGTGCAAACTCGAGTAGATCGAATCGCCACCGAGCGAGCAATCGTATCGCTTATGTATCGTAGTCTAATCAAACCAACGAAGGGCCGAGCCCGTACAACGCAACGACGGATCATGTTATTTCTCGATTAGCAAACACAAGTTTTCGTGGACTGTTGACGCTGATGGCTGCGTCCGTTTAATACGTGTCGTGGAGTATGATGAATTTGTATCATTTACAAGGGGAAAGTTTGAAATATTCGATTGAATGATGCTTTGCCTTGTAGGAGAGATAGTAATGAGAAGTTTTTTATTGATATCGATGAAATGCGATGTGCTTTTTCGTTTTGAGTTTAGCTTATGTTAGTTTTATATTACTTTTATTTTGCTACTTTATTAGTTCTCGTTGTAAAGTACATATTTGTTTAAACATAACTAATTAACACCGTTTTAAAAATGGTATCTAACTATAGAATATAACTAACATATTAGTCCACTACTAACAAGGGAAGATCCCGTGGTGTAAATCACCGATTTTGATGAAATTTTAGTATGATATACAGATCTCGTAGATCGATTTGTAGATCTCGTCAAAACTTTTGACACGCATTTTTTTTATTGGCAATCGCCAATTGTCGTCGTCCGACACAAAAAGGTTACATAAATTCATGCAAAATAGAATCAAAATAAACAGAAATAAAGAGATTAACATCGACGCTATTTCTTTTAAATAAAAAATGATATATTATACGTGTAAAGTCCTATTAAACCGAAATCGAACTATACAATATAAAATGATATATCTGGATGGAATCAGGTATTTAAATATCCGAATTGTAATGCAGAGTATAAGGATTTTAAGTGATAACATCATTGAAGAGTTGTGAGAGCGAAATGGGAGAAGTGCGAGAGACAAAGAGAGTAACGAAGTAACGTGTAATGAGTGAGAGAGAATGAAAGACGGTTGTAAGAGAAAATACCTGCGAGATAATAAAGGTGTATGACTGCGTATGTTTGTGTGTGGGGTGTAGGGCCTTCGGAGGAATCCAAATGCCCAGATAAGAGTAAGAAGGCCCAGAGTATATTTTAACGTGTTAGCGAGCAGAGTATTTTTCAGGATTAAAGAGCGAACAGCGTTTTAGCTAACAGTATAGCATATTTTTTGTGCATTTTGTGTATTTTTGTTTTTATTTTATATTTTATATTCTCCATGTTCAAATAAACAAGTTATTAAATAATAATTTTACACATTACTGAGAGCTTGTTCAGGATCTACATATTTTTTAGATTATCGTGCGAAATTTTACATTATCGATTCGTTTAATACCTGTAGCATATTGCATAATTTATAAACTGCTAAAGGGTATGATCTAAAATCTCCAAACTAATTCTGTTGGCGATAATTACAAGAGTTCTAAATTTTACGAAATTGGAAGTAGGACACACCTCGCATGTTTGCAATTTTCCTCTAATACCAGAACGTGCAGCACAGGAGAGTCGTGATTCATACTTAGCATTCAAAAACAACCAATTAGCGATATTACGGTGCATTCAGTTTTCATTCCGGGTTCTGCAATAGTGCGAAAGCAGGAAGGATTAAAAACCGATAGACCAAGCCGAATTCAAGAAAGTGCAATTTTTCCGTATCAAATAAATGTAAACTTCTATTTAACAGTTCGATATTGGGAAAGCTTTTAAACACTTTAAAAAACTTTACAGCCAAAATTAATGTTAAATAGTACTTACCCAAAACAATTTATGTTTTTATATTACCTCACATTCTTATTTTTGTTACATGAACCGCAGTGATTCTCCTTGGCTCAAATGCATTGTACCATATGCTGCTATCTACATTAGCAAATGCAAAAAAGTCTACTTGGAACATCTTTTGTGGTGTTTTAATATTCTTAAGAATATTGCAGAATTTTATTACATTTTAATAGTTCGCAGATAAAGTGGCATTATTAGATATCCTGTATTGCAAACGTTGATAATACAAACTTTATATCTTCTACCTCTATAATATAGAGAAACAGAGTGCTTTATAGCGTTAAAGATAAAGAGACAAAATAAAATAAATACTTTCTAGACGCAAATTTCATCTTCACCGATAATATTTTTTAATGTCGGTTTCGCAAAACCAATTCTTCCTACTGGAATATACGAATATGAAAACTCAATCAAAGCCGCATTAAATTAAAGCACTCGGTTGGGATCGTATTAAATGAAACCACTCAATGAACGCTACACGTAACGAATCCATTCAATTAAAATTGCAAAATCGATAAATGAATCATGTTAAATCACACGTAGCTCTTTGTACAGCATCGCATGCTCTATAATTCATTTCAAAATCAATGTCACTGCAAGACTCTAATTCCTGATCACTACGTAATAGGCCAGTAGGGTTATTCGCGCTTCTGGAATTCACCAAGAAAGAGAAGTTGTACTTTCGAGATATTTATATTAAAGATTTTGACTCGTTCCAACAGCGATTTAAAATGATCTAATGATGACTTGTGAGTATTTGAATTACAATTGAGAATCGAACTTGTAATGACTCTCAGTTGAACTAGGAATGATTTATAAGAGCTTAGTTAATGTGAGCTTAGTTAATAGTTATTAGATATAAGCTGGATTAATGAGAGATCGTGCAAAGAGACATAGGATTTTTAAAGGCTTTCAGATAAGGAGTGGGAGTAGGATGACGGTATTTGAGAGTTCAAAGGCCAAAATGGGAAAGTAAGCATTTTCGGACTTGAAACGATGATTCAGGGATGAGTAAGAATGGTGGTGAGTGATGGTGTCGCTGCGGTACAGTAGACTTCCATCTCTATCCCCACAACCGCACTAGCTCGAATTGTTACCCGAGTGTCTCTTAAGAGCACCGGACAGAGATCCGTTAGACTATCGAAATAGTTCGATCATACATCGAAGAAGTTCAAGACTATCGAAGAAGCAGATGTCATCAAATGGTTGAGTTAAGTCGATAATGGTGGTAAAAATTCTTATATGTTTTACAAATTCTCAAGAATTCATCACTATAGCATAAATTTTCTTTGATTATTTTAGAGTACAAATCATATAAATATATATATTTTTTTATTAGTAGTTTAAAATGATTTATGAAATAAGCAATTTTTTCTGATTATATTTTTCAAGCGTACATGTTACAGCATTTTTCAGACTTACGTTGAAGTGTTAAGTGTTGATAGAAATATTTGTTACAAAATCTTACGTCATTTGTTTTAATATGTATTATTATACATTTGTTTTTGGGTCAAAAAAATTTTCAGAACCTATTGATCTAGAAGAACCATTGGCAGAAACATCACCACTCAAAGAAGTAACAGATGACAATAATAAAACCCACGACTTAGCATTCTTAAGTGAAAGTTTTAATATTTTATATGAATAAATAAATTATTATTTAATTATAATGGTTATGATTAATAAATCAATAAACAAATTTATCAGAAATTGAAACATGTTTTTTTAATGCGATTATATTTATTTAGATCATTTTATTGAAATTAATCGATTTTAATTGAACTTAGTAGCGGCGCTCTTAAGAGCACATAAGGTTTGTATTTTTAAATGGTTGAGAGTGGGGAACACTCTTCGCATATATTGAGGGGAAGGCGCTCTTAGCGGAACTCTACTGTGTGTACATAATACTTGTGTCTTCAAAATATTCTCTAAAGTTATCTTATATGTATATTAACACTTTAATGGCCGTACGTCTACGCAGTCAAACTTTGCCAGGGACCGGCAATATTTTTGAAGAATTAATTTAAAAAAAAGGATATTAAAATTAAGAGAAGATATAAGATCAAAGACGTAGCGATGAACTACGAAGCCACTAGCAAAATCCACACTTGTTTACATCATAATTCATCACACAGAGAGTGTGGTACTGGCCAATAATATTCGGCGGTAGCATCACACACATGTTGTGTGAGCGGCCATTAAAGTGTTAATTGATCAGAAGGTTAGTACATTACAACTACGAATCTACAAAGATACAACCGTGTCGAAGCACATGCGCCAATGTAGAAGTAAGAAGTAGGTAAATTATATATGTTTGTGCATACATGAGAAATCAGAAGGGGTCGAAGAAGAGAGGGTGAAGTGCGAATGGATTCCAACGTGGAATTTCGGGTTAGTCCAATGTGCGACAAACGGCGGGTGAACACCGAGAGAGTGCAAACACACCCTGATTTATAGGTCATGCCAGTGTGGAGTGAAATAGAGAGAACGGGAAGGCAGAAGTGAGAGGAGAAGTAAAACGCAAAGAGCGCGCGCATGAAAACGGTAGTCGGAGAAAGGGAGAAAGATGGAGGGAGGGAAAAAGAGAAAGAGAGAGGGCTAATTAATTGCCATGGTGGTACTGAAAAATGCACAGGTGCATTCTCGCACTCTCCGACCCTTCCTCGTTTCTGCAGAGCCAGCCAGTTTCGATTCCTCTGCACCTGTACCGGGAACATATGTACGCGTTAAAGGTACACTCGATAACAAATAGGGAAACGCTTGCTTTTTCCCGATCGATCAGAGTATAAATGCTTCGTATCCGTATCCGTTGATTCGATGCTGGCTACCTGCCTTGAGTAAATTCTAACAAAGCTTTCTAAGAAACAATCGAAGGTGATTGTGCCTCTACAAGCGTGCACCGACTCGTTTTATTCGTTTAAAGGAAGTCGGTCAATAGAGGGGCATTGAAAACCTAAGCTTGGAGCATTATAGTGTCGGGAATTAAAGGGATTTTCTACAAGATTTTTCTTTCGAATAAAGTACTTAAGAAATGAATCCATGGCCAATGTTTGTAAAAGTCGTTCCGATGAACAAATTAATTTGATTATTTTGCCTTTCTGATGGCAAACTGTATAATAAAAATGCCTTTTGTTATTTATACGATGTAGTCTATTATTGGATTCTTGAACTGTGTGTATTCGTGTAATGTTATTGTCCAGGTATACTTTTGTGACGAAAAGTTCATGCAGTAATTTAAAGTTCAGGAATGTTGTCGATTCATGTTTCAACGATGTTTTAAAAGTTCAGTAATAATATAAATAAAAAATAACATTTTTAAAAAGTTTCAATTGTATAATTCATACATGGACATACTTCTGGACTGAATGGCCAATTATTTACTGGAATTCATGATTTTTTGATAATGATTTTGTTGTATTCGTTTAAGGAAAGACGGCTAACGAAACATTTAGAACGGGAGCTTAGTAGTCTTGATAATATCAGTAGAAATTAAAGAATTTATCCTGCAAGGCGTTTGATAGTAACTCATAGAAATTTGTATATTTTCAAAAGTACAAAGATTTAACAGTCTGTAGAAAGAGCATTTATTGTTAGATTTTTACATACAAACTTTCTAAGTTAGGTAAGTTCAAATCGTTATTGGTTGAATGCAATTAACAACACAAAGATAATTTGGTACAGTGTTGACAACCAGACATTTACATTTTCTTAAATACTTTTGCGTTAAAAAATATTAAATACGTACGATTTTTCAATAGTTTTAATCTTTCACATGGCTTTGAAGAATTTATTATGTACCACCCTGGTACCAATGTCAAAAGGGATCAGATTTTATTGCACACTGTTCCCGGCTCCATGTTCCTATTTGTGATATTTATGTACAATCCACATTCCATATTTACCATTGAAAAGTTACAGCATCGATTTGTTTATCACCTTTCTACCTGAGGCTGTACAAGTGGTACATGCGTTACAACTTTAATTGAAAAAATGTTGAACTATTATTTATCATATCTCTTCACTATTCATTTATATCATACTTTTATTCATAGTCAACACAATTGATACCATTCAATGATTTTGTCACATTTAAACACTAGAGAACTACCGACATTGAATTCATTATATTTCAATATATTAACCAGTTAACTGTGGTGACTTCTTTTGAGAATGCGCATCTATCTATTTATTATACGTGAATCAGAAAGACCGGGCGATGGCGAGTATACACGTCAATCATAGCTAACTGGTTAAATAGCAAATGGTAACTAAATTTCCCACATAACGGGTATAGTCGTCGTGACACAAAATATATGTCATTTCTCCATGACGGATATAGTCGTCAAACACACTTATCTGGTTAAATAAGTACTGTGGAATAAAGGGAATCAAGAAGTGAAAAAGGAGATTGATTCGGCCATCTGTATTTTATAATAGAATTTTTGGAAAAAATTGAGAACCAATCATTTTGACTTGCTTGATAGTTCTAGTGTTAAAAACGCATTTCCTCTACGAATGCTAAATAAATCATATTTTCCCACATATCATTTAAACCTCATCAACTCCACATATACCTCTATAATACGGAAACTAGCAATCAATATCAAGTTTTACAAAAATTCCTCACGTTACTACGAAGTAGGTATACGTAAAACACATTAATTACCATTATCTCGACCAGGACCGCATAAAAATACACCAGCGAATGATTTTCCACTCAGCATGTACACTTCCTTATTTACTCTTTACCTTAGCACACTCATTAAAGCTGGAATTTTAGTATCGCGATAATTACGTAAAGTAGAAATAAGAGAAGGCTTGCTGATAATAGGTACGTAGGTGCGGAACGGCAAGAGACTTTGCATGCATCGAGCCTCCAAAGTTGTTGCGCTATCGCGTGCGGCTCATTTGCATTGTACCCAAGCGATATCTATCATCTGAAATTAACACTGTCAGCCTACCTTTCCCAGATCAACCTGCATTTATATACACGTAGTCGGGATTACGATTAAGTCACCAGGTCTGATGAGCGCACCTCTATGTGCGCTCTATCGAGCGCCTTTAAAAGCGCGGTCATTACCGGCTGCCGTCTGGCTATAAAATAAGTTACAACCGATGAAAACGACCTCTTGTGCTTTGTTGTTATAATTAAGATTAATAAAGTACTCGGTACGGCAATCAGATAATACCACAACCCGAGGTGCGAGGGTGTTAATTGCAGGGAATGCGATCCGTATCGTAACTCGCCACGGAGGAAAAATTTTCGAGGCATCAACCGCTCGAGCGGATAGAATTAATGCACAGTCATCGTGTAAAGTCTTTCGACGTGTTATAAATGCGAACGCATTTGGCGCTTTGTGGTACAGATAATTACTGGCAAACGTGCGGACCCTCGCGAAAGCGCGAAGCCTCCGAGGAACGAGCGAGAAGACTGCTTCCATATTGAGCCGACTCATGAATGAATGGCCTCTTTGTACCCCTGAATCATTCCTAACGAATGTGCGATTGTCTGTCGAGACGTTAAGTGCACTGCACTGAAACGCACATCGTGCAACGATGACACTTCGGCCGAATTCTTTTGAGAGATTGGAATGCCTTTCGTTTTGTAGTATCGAAGGGTAATAGGGACGTTGGAACTGTTGGATATGGTTGCAAAGTTTTTATGGTATCATTACTAATGATTTTAATAGAGTTTCTTATCTCTTTGACTCTTTTCTAATTAATGTACACCTATCCCTCGATTTACGCGGTACTTTTTTGCACGATTTCATTTTCATACGGTTTTTAGAACAACGGATGTAATGTATCTACTACTAGTATATAAAATAACTTTAACGGACATATTGTAAATACAAATATTTTATGCCGCAGCGACACCATCATTCACCACCATTGTTACTCATCCCCGAATCATCGTTCCAAGTTAAAAAAATCTTATATGACGTTTCAACTCCCAAACACCGTCATCCTACTCCCAATTCTTTTTCGAAAGTCTTTAACCCTTTCACAGTTTGGTAAAATTACGAATTCTGGTCCAAAAAATGTCTAGTTTGTTTAATGTTCGAAAACACTTCGGCATGCAAACTAAACCACGTCTCAGCAAAGAATCTAGTCATAGACTTAAATATCTTTGGTAGACTAAACGAGATAAACCGTTTGATATTGACGCTCCGCTCGTGACTCACGGGATAAATTGACAATGGGTAAAAAATCGTATGTCCCTTTCCGCCAATTATCTTCCATAAATTCATAAACTCATTGCTTGTTCATTAAGTTCATAAATTCGAAAGTTCATTACTACTTCATTGCTAATTCTCCTTCAAACTCTCACAACGTTCATTCCAATGCCAAGTTCTCATTATCCGTTGTATGGTTGTTCGAAGGAGACCAGATTAAAGTATAATATACTTATAAGTAAAAGTTCTCTTGTCAGGATGAATCCAGAACCGTGAATAGTCTTATTCGCCATTACCAGAACTTTTAAAAAAGTACTCTTATTTTACTTTGAAACGAAGACTGAATTTGTTGAGGCGTAATTGACAACGTGGGCCTTGAAGTTGCGAGGACAGATTTTTTATTTTATTTCCACAGCCGTGCAGATCTGGTCATCTGACAAACACCTTCGAATATCGAGGGGTGGTACGTGGCTACCAGGTTTGCACGGTAGAATCCTTATGACGCCTGAAATAAATCTAGCAGCGTCTACACCCCAGCTCACCCTCGTAGCCCAAGGCCCCTCTTTGCCTGGGCCTTCGGTGGGTTTTGGCAGAGCCAATGCAAACTCCGCATTTTGGTAACCATCCACGAAGCCCAGGCAGAACCAATAACATTTCACCAGGGCCCGACATTTTCCTCCTTATCAAGCCACCACTTCCTCCGCGTAGGAGTTGCCGACAGAGGAAAGGGTGCTTCAAGAATCGATAAAGATACTGAAAATCGACCCAAACTTTAAATTCTCTCCCGCAATACAGTATTACTACAACTCGCGCTCGCTCACATTTTGTTATTGTTATTCTCTAGTTAATCTTTCTTTATTATTTGTTTTCCATGTACACAGTCGTTCATCGTTTATAATAAGCAACCCCCAACATTCGGAAGTGTCAAGTTTTATTATTCCGAGAGAAGATAAGAGTTTGGATCCAACGACTTAACGGTCCGAGAAGTCTGACATTGTGCCTAACCGAAATCACGGCAAAAGACACACGAGTCACTAGAATTATTCACATTTTACATTGCTCTCAATTTAGGGATAGGTGTATCTTTATCTGGATGAGCTTGTACGTCATTTTTATATTTTGTGTTAACTGGTGCATTTCCTGAAACTCCTGGAATTTCTTTCAAAAGTAAGACGAAAAGATTCAAACATTGGATAATTCCACGAAATGAAATTTGAAAAAAAAATTTAATGAAATCCTTTATTTATACACCAAACACGAATATTTCCTAACGCTCACGTGCGGGTACACACGCCAAGAAAAATAATATCAAACGATGTCGTTAGTAGGAAATAACTCTCGTAGTTTCCAGTTTACGATATTAACCGTCTTCAAAGAATTGCATTTTATCGTCGGCTTTCAGGTTAAAGTTTTAATATAGTTCTGCGAGAATATAGCTACCACTCCGTTCGCACAACACCAGAATCAGTTGAATCCAACCAAGATCGTTCCCGGCGTTGGTTTTCCCAAGAAATACTAGTTTTCCTCGACGCTTCCAGTTAAATAATAGCCGTTGACGTATACTCGTATCCCGCTACCGAGAAATTCTTGTTCTCCTGTATTTTCGCGAGTATCGTAAAGTCGCGAACTATTCGCAAAGGCCACCTTTCCTTAGCGTTCCACAACCCCTTTCCTTCTTCTTTTTCCTTCTCTACATCTTCTTCTTCCTCTTTTTCCCATTCTTCTTCATCCTTCGAGATCATACGTTCTTCAACTCTTCCGACAATCTCCTTTTTCCTCCTCTCCTTCAGCTTCATCCCCTCAGTAAAATGAACCCATAACGAGGTGCGCCGTTATCGCCTTACGGCCTGGTATTAACATGGGGCACGTACCTCGCGGGGATTTGATTTCGCAAGGCAATAACCTTGGGGCTAACACGTTCACCATGCGAAATCTCTCACAACTTACTTCTTGCGCGTTCATACAACCGCAGGGTGTTTCCTACTTACCACGAACCCCCTTTTCACAAGGGGGTACGTATTATGTATCAGTGTATGTCTGACATTCGACCGAAATTGCTGGTGTTACGATCGTGACCGAAGGTAAACAGCGCTGACCTTACTGGACATCCTAAATAAATGAAAGGGTTTTAGTGTCTCAATGCACGATGGTATCGTAAAGTTTCCATGTTCGTTCTTATTAATCCATGGATCGAAATTGTCTACGCAAGGAGTAGCCAGTAGAAAAGGGCGAAAGGTCCCTTGTTACGTTTTACGGCGGTTCTCGATCAAATATTTGGCGAACTCGAAACTACGAAGGTAAAGCGAACAAGGTGGAAATTTTAATGTGGACAAATGCACGAGATGGAAGGCCCTGTTGCGTAAACGCAGAAATTTTACGCGCGCTGTCGGGTTTTTCATTCGTGAATTAAATTTTCGCGGAGCGTCTCGCGTAAAATATGTCACAAAAATTCAAGTTGCTTCGCGTTTTTTCGCGTGTCTTTGTACAGTGCTTAAATTTTAGTCGTTGTGCTCTCTTTTTCGCGGTATTTTATTTGTTTTCACATTATTTTAATAGGGGGTTGTAAAACAGGGAAATATAGCTTCGTGTTTCATGGTAGAATTCTTTTTCCTCTTACGATGGGGAATAATAATGTAACGGACATTAACGTTCTCTGAAATGCTGCCGTTACTATTTTGTATTCAACAAAATGTTTTCCACTCAGTGTTTCATAAATATTTCTTTGTTACTGTGCTAAGTACTACTAGAAGTATCTATTATAGAAGAAAGATAAATTACATTAGCTTAATATTATAATGCTATATGCAATATTTCATTAATATAACATGTATGGTCTACGGCAGATGCTTATTAACGAGTTTGTTTAATTGTGACCAGTTTTCTTAATAAAAATTTTCATTGTAAAATCAATTATACGTTTTTCATATACAGTTATACACGTAATCTGATATTAAATTTCATTATTTCGTTTATTTCTTCCTTTCCATCCATTTTCTCACCAAATATTTGGTCGTTAAGGATGAAATTTGTAAAAAAAAGGGAAAGTTTGCTGATGGGGAACCCACTTATCTAACGTGTCCACTTTTCCGCTTTGAGTTAAATGAGTTAATATCGTTTGTTTGCTGACACCAATCTTTAATGGTAAAAGCACTTTGAGACGGTGAGACGGTGACCTTTAGTACGTCATTATTGACCTTTGATTCTGGGCGACCGCGTGGATCATTTGTGAGGTCAAAGTTACCAATGCGAAATTTGGCAAACCAATTTGATACTGTTGGCTGCGTAGTTACACTAGAACCAAATACACAATGTATGCTTCGCGCGGTCTGCGATGCCGTAGTTTCACGTAAGAACTCATACTTCATGACAGTACGAATTTCCGACCGATCCATTATAAAAAAAAAGTTAATAACATTTTTAGAGCTTGGAATAATTTACTTCTATGGGTAACATGTGGAACTTCTTAACAAAAAAACAGAACGGTGAAATATTAAGTCATTGTCAAATAACAAGCTGTCAAAGTTGGCAAAATTGTGAACTACAAGTTTCATTCTTTGCCAACCCAATATCAGTTTTCTTTATGGTTAAGAATTACAATAGAGCTAAAAAAAGCTGAAAAATTCATAACAAATGTTAGTCTTGTATTATAAGAAAATATAAAAAAAAGTAAGTCTT
The DNA here is from genome assembly GCA_910591515.1 of Cerceris rybyensis. Taxonomy (NCBI): domain Eukaryota; kingdom Metazoa; phylum Arthropoda; class Insecta; order Hymenoptera; family Crabronidae; genus Cerceris; species Cerceris rybyensis. The sequence goes on from OU342790.1 coordinate 25,316,423, forward strand.
GGATCAGTGATCCACGAAGGAAATCTAGAAAATAAATTTTCTTCCTTCACTCCTAGAAATGAAACATGGATTCTCGTCTGCAGTGACAGATTAATTTCGTGTCGTCGACGTCAGAGCCAGCATTTATAATTCTCTCTAGTGACAATACGTGCGCGGATCATTTCCGCGAGTGTGAACCGAAAGAAACAGAACGCTTTCTCCGGCAGAATAATCGAAACAGACCATTCGAACAGCTCGGAATTCGTTCAGGAAATTGGTCTCAGGCTTTCGCCTATTTTCTGAAACTGCCATTAAGCGTGCTTCCACGTCTACGAGGCAATTCGATCCTCGAAGTTTCGTGACGATTTGCAATGATTGAAAATATTATTGTTACCTTCTTGTCATAAAAAAAAAAGAGATAAATATGACTTATATTCTGTTTAATTCATTTATGAACTAATTATTCTTTACTTGATTATTTTTAAGTTACAATAAATGATATTACTACCGCACCTTAAACATTATCATATATGAGTAAATATCTAATTAGGTCTATATAAAAGATATTTCATCATGCAATAACGGCAAGAAAGAAATTTCACATTTTAAAAAAGTTTTTATTATATACTGACCTTTATTTGCTCCTTTAAAAAAATGTCACTTAATTCCATAGCATCTCTTCTGATCTGTAGTATATTTTTTATTACAAGGCAACATTTTAAAATCTTGTTTGTGTAATAATTTTATTCAGAATATATATATTGTTACGAAGCACCCAGTAGATTAAATGTTACTGGGTAATGAGACTTGGCAATTGTTTGTAATAAGTAAAGAGTTGAGATTCTACGGTCGGTGGTCCTCGTTGACGGACGTGTTTCTTTAAATAAACGTTCTCAGTTTTTGTATAAATGGTGTTCTATTTAATTATGCCCGTAAGGATAATGCGTGCGCGGTCGACTTGTAACAATATACTATATATATTCACTGTGTACAGTTTTTCTGAAGTTGGGCCATATTAAATATCGATTTGGATCAAAGAATGCTTAAGTGACGGATGTAAGTTAGTGTTATTGACTTATCTGCCATGGAATGCACATAAAGATTTACAAAGATAAAGAGGTAATTTGCAGATTGAATATATTTGAAATCAATGACAATTTGAGAGTTTTCCAATAAATAGAAATTATGGAAACTCCTGCCTACGAAAGGGTTCAAGTGGAACGATCGGAGCAATTTAGGTTAATATCACCGATTGAATGGTAGCGATTTTAACTTTGGTGGTCAAGTAGCTATTGCGAGAATATCGTGTGTACTTGCCTTGTTGGAGACTATTTCAAAGTCCCACTGCGCGATACCTATATAAATGGATGGACTGCTCGCTCGATTCTCGATGATGCTGTTAACTCTAACAATGCCGTAGATACTACCACGAATCGTTGCAGTTTCTCGTTTACTAGCACCAATACGTATCTCTAGCGTGGATAAATCTAAATAGAGATTACCTTCGGAATTGATCGGTTTTAGATACGACGCTGTCGGCATTGTCCACGTGAGCACGTGTTCGAAACTTAACGTGTGTGAATGCCAAATAGCAATCGGCATTTTTTTCCATGTACATATATGTTATTGACTGTTTTTGAAACTCGTATGTTTTTACCAATAATGAATCTCGATTTGTTATCTATGAATAAAAGAAGAAGTGGAGAATCTGTGGTGGAATAATATACTGCATTAAAAACGCTATAGAATGATACGAATAAAACAATATCGTCATACGGAAAGTATCATAGACGAATGGTCATTTAATTAAGCTTTTAACATCTTTGCATTGGGATTTGCGAGCATTATATTACTTATATTTTGTAATACATTTCTATTTATTAATATTGACGAATTATTTTGAATGAAAGATATATTAATGTAGGAACATTTTTCAACTGACTGCATGTAGAATTTCGTTATCTCCAGAACTATTGGCGTGAAATATATTAAATAAGTGTTTCAATGAAAATAGAATTAAGAGGTATAAAGACGATCGATTTAATAATTTATATTTTATACGACGAATGTTGAATATTTTATTTATTTTTTCTAGGTGCCTTATAAATTTGGAGTATTTTTCTTAAAAGTTAAAAACCAGACATTTTGTCTGCCTTGGTACATATTGCCAGTGTTAAAGGTCAGATAAAATACTGTATGTAGTATCGCGTGAGTGTATGACTGTTGAGTGTGTATGGATGTGCATGCATGTGTGACTGCGATCCTCATTACTTTTTGCGACCTCGAGTGGCTGCAGAAAGAACCGAAGGAGCAGTTCTCCTCGATCCCTTACATGGTGTGTTATTATTGCCAGTATTTCTCAAATGTTATTAATCACTAATAAATACTTTTATCTTCTTGACATTATTAAATATTATACATCATCTTCTTTTCATTTCACCACCATATCCTACAATTCAATTTTGCCTTTACATAAACATTTTCCCTGTTATATTTAATCGAAAAATTTGTAGCGTCAGAAAATTAAGTAGCAGCTTAGCTTCTTGGTAAAGCTTGAAAACAGAAGTTGAAGCAACAAACAAATTTCATTTATTAGCAACATTTTACTGTAAAGGAAACTTTGTGAGAATATAAATTTTGTTACAAAGAAAGTTTATGCATAGTTGGCGCTGAAAAGTTTATATGAAAAAGCAGAGACACAAGGAGTTAAAGTAAGCTAACTAGTCATACAATGTTAATTTAACATGCTGCGATAAAAAGTACACTAAAATCTCTACCGATTTTCGAGCAAACCGAATTCACTCTTCGACTTGCGTAATAGAATTAACCGTCTTCAGCCTTTCTGTATCAACTCCGTTTGACTCTTCAACTTCGTCAAACAACTAACTGCATAATATTAATCTGCTCCAAAACGTTTCTCTGAACATTATAATCTCGTTCAACATAAACCCATTTCACTTCGCGGATCGACTAGATTCCCACTGAATCGTGATACTTCGAAGTTCATTATTACAAGAATTACGAAATTCTTTGAATCATTGAACTATATTCATTCAATTCATTCCCTTTAATACAACAAACAGAAATCACAACTTAATTACTGCCTTGAAAGTAAATATCGTTAAACGTATAATGTTTAATACGTTATTACAGGAGTTTCAATTGCAGAAGCCAGATATTTTCGTCCAATTATGGACTCACGGAATCTCAGTAATTATATTTACTTTAACGAACGAAATTCGATGTAATACATCCCTGTAAATTGGTGAACTGCAACATTAAATTAAGCCATGAAGCCGATAATCCAGCGCAATAAAATCGCTCACTCATTGCATATCTGCTTTCTGCGGTGACCATTATCCGTATGGTTATGTGTCTACATCAATAATAGAGATAAAAAAGTCTGTTTCATTATTGCGGCTTCACTGAATCTTCTTTTGGGAATTTTAACAATTAAATAATAATCTTTTGAACCGCATACGTGGGAAATGTATAATAGGTTCATTATTACTATGGTAAAACCATATCCTTTCACTGATGAATGCCATTGACATCATCATCATCAACCCCTTTCCTCTCGCCCTAAGTTTGATATTAAATTCGCGGGACGATTAATGTATTATGGGTAATCAGTGCTCATTTCCCAATTGTCGAAAACAATGAGCAACGAGTTAGCAAGCGTTAATGTCTGATTAGAGGCTGAGTCGAGAGTATTGTTTGAGGGTGTGTATGACAATGGACATACACAACTCTGCGTTACTGTGGGAATGCACATCAGGAAACTGGAGCTTTCAAGGGGAGCTTAAATTCCTGACAGAGAATTAAAGCCAGACGATAATCGAGGCGAAAGTTATGTACGTGCATTGATTTTGAGATAATATATTATTAAATTTAAGATTACATTAACAGTAGATCTATTGGCGTTATATTTATTATATTTAAACATATTGAATTAGCACTTCGGTAAAAGTGAAATCAAGAGACGAAAACAACAATCAATTAAATAATTTAGGTTTTAGAAAATAGAAGTGAAATATTTACTGCATTAGTCCTTTGTCAATCGCGGAAGCGTTTCGGAAAAATTGGTCATTGATCATTTTGACCGTTTTGGCAGTTTTAGTATTAAAATGGAGCTGATGTCAAGAAAAAAAGGTAATAATTGTGATGATGATTGTAAAAGTAATTAGTTAGTTTTAATAGGTAAAAAGCAACATTGATAGAACATAGTTGTACGAAATAACGAGTTAGATTTTGGAGAATATAGCTGGCGCAGAAATTAACGAATTATACTCGAAATGATAGACTTCATGATTTCGATTTTGTAATGAGGCCAGATGATCGCTTGGAATCGCTTTTGGCATTTTATGCATTTTAGAATGAAAGATTTATGATTTGTGATTAATCATTATGATTAATGCCTGATGATTTAATTATGTATTTACAAATAAAACATTAATATTATTATTAAAGGTATATTGATGTTTCTTTGGATCTAATTATGAATAAGTAACAAATGTTGATGATATTCTATTTCTTAGCGCAGTTGAAGGGACTGAATGCATTTTCAGTAGTAATTATCCTGATTTTAATAGCAATTTATAAACTGCACAAATTTACTATTGTCGCGACATACATTATTTTCGTGGAAAAAATTTATGTTTAAATCAATACTATATTATTGTGATATTTGAAAAAATATGAAATAAATGATGAGTCAAGTAATGAGTAATAAAATATATAGATGTTTTGCAAAAATGTACCACAGAAAACATGTATTGTATTCCGTACAAAGTTTTTTAAAGACTTAATTTTCACATTCTATGGAACAGTCTTGGAGGTTTCAAAAGAACGAAGTCTTTACGGGACCCTGAAAGGAAAATTCCACACAATCCTTTTCTTTGGAGACGTCTACGGTCTAGAATTTTGAAAACTGTACCGCCCCAAACATTACACATTCCGAACCAGTATGCGCTTTAGCTTTCAGTAAAATTTGAAATATGAAAGAGCTTTTTCCAAAACAAGGATACTTGATGTAAAAATATACTTTTTTAATCGCAGTACTGTCCATGTGAGGAGAAAATTCGAACATAACCGAGGCCAATATATCTCTTTTTTGAATAACGCACGAAAAATATACAAATGAAAAAATGTTAGTCTTTAATTGGATCAATTGAATTATTAGGTAACAACTAATTGTAAGAAATGTTCTGTATTGTATGTATCTTTCTAATATTCATATCCAAATGCAACACTGCAGTTTTAGTATAAAATGCTATTAAAATAACGTTATAAAATTTCGATTAATTATTCAAAAGACCATTGAAAACAAAATATATACCAAATGATAAATCTTTCAGCTTATTTAACTTATAACGAGTGGCCATCTATTTCTGCAGCAAAACTGACTACCATGACAAAGAAAAGAGTGCAAATATTTCAGGATGACGTCGTTCTCTAAGTTTTTTCATCACCAAAGAGAAACTTCTATCGTGTAAGTTTGACAGCTATAAAAATGTGTAATTTAATTAAGAGCAGCATCTATAGAAAAATAAAAGTAATTTTGAGACTCTATATTTTTCTCTTCCATACTGTAACACGGAATAACTTTGTAGTGGAAAAAACATAATACCCGAAGTGGTACAAGAAATTGTCGCAGCCCTATACAAATGAAAACGTTTTTCTTTTAGAATTATACGTTGTTAAAATTTAAAATTATTTCTTAAATTGTTTGCAATCGGTATACAAGACTGGAACTTATACATATTATTTTCCTCTTCCGATTGCGCCATTGTATCGAAAAATGTATTCCAATTAGATTTACGAATAGAAAGGGATGAAACCCTCTGAGATTCGAGACGGAGCATAGTCCGAATATAGAGAACATTTTATTCGGCAAAGAAAGAAACGTGGGCAAAAACAAAAATACAGCGCTGATTGGAATGATGGAATATTTAATGAAACAACAGTTGCATTAACTGTGCCTCACAGCTTAAAAATATATTTTTTTAATTGTACTAAATTGTCGCATGAATACAATGAAAAACATCTCTTGCATATCAGAGTTATATTACGCTTTTGCACTCCAGAAGATTTTTTATAGATTCTTCAGTTACGGAACAAGCATGAAAAAAATGTTCTGATTTTTTATTTTGTACGATTCTTTTCCAATTTTTTTATTTTTATTTATCAATGTCAATTGTACAAATAGCATTAATTTTTAGATGTACTATACTAAAATTCTGTATGGTATTAATATTCAGATTCAATAAAACATATCGTTAATATATTTTCAAAATTCCATCATTCCTAAATGGGCGTACATTACGTAAAAATAATCGTGCAATTTTCAAGAACTGGAAACGTTAAGGAATGAGAGAGCATTAATCGTTTACTACTTACGGGTCACCGTGGCTTCAGCGCGCCCTTACGTTTCGTCACTGAAAATTAATAAAAGTAATATACTATTATTATAAATGAACGCGTACAGTAAGTCTCATAAATAAATAGATTGTCAAACTCTTTAGGAAGCCGTCAGTTCAGATCTTTAAGAAGCTTTCGAGACTTCAAACTCTCGAGAGGGCTTTATCGGGTGATCGTTTTATCGGATATAGAGACCCGTGACTTTCACGAAAGTGCTTCTTACAGCCCGTTAGAAGACTCGTTTACTTGTGACGAGTCGAACTCTCGATCGAATACTAAGGCTCGTAAACTTTTGACCACAAATATATATGTATACAGAATATACATAAGTATATACCTATACATATCAAATACCATTCATCGGACACAGTCGGTTAAAATAAACTTCGGTTCTCCAACTCTCGTAAAAAGAGATCATTGCGGACAATTGACTCGAGTGTCCAAGAACGAATTTCGTACAGTGCCTTTAATTTCCAATCGTCTCGATCGAACGTCCTTGCTTGCAGGACGATAGAGATAAAAAAAGTCATATCTAAGACATAGTCAATGATTGAAATATCCTGGCGATCCGCGAGGAAACTACGTCGAAGTCGACGTACGGGGCCTTCGTTTCTAGAGGGAAGACGCTTGCGTTCGTAGATTGGAAGCTAAGCTCGTAATCGCACCAATTTTACGGATATTTGCCCGACCGACTATCCAATCGCGAGAGGATAACGACGTGTACTTATCCTATCCAAGGATTCCTAGATTCCGGCGAAATCAAGAAGAGGAGAATGTCATCTATAGTAAGAGAGAGAGAGAGAGAGAGAGACGATAGAAGGGGTGGAAAGTAAAATTTACTCCCGAAAGGAACGTCCAAAGTTTTCAAAGTTGAAAAGTCCCCGGGAGAAACTCGTTAGACGAGAGTTGGGCTATCGCCCGTAAAGTAGAAAATGACAGTGGGTATATCTCCTTGTTTTTATTTTAAATCCTAAACGCCCTCGCAGAAGGAAGTTTCATGGTGGTTTGCTTGGTCAGATATACCTATTTGCTTTTCGTAATTTTTGACTTCACCAGTTATAGCCCTGTTACCGAGGACCTATCCTCGCAGATAACCTTCGAGGCTCCAAACCTATTATATTGCATTTCAGTAAAAAATAGTGAATCATGATATATTGGCAGTGAAATAATTTTGTAAAGTGATATTTAACATTTTTTACTTCCAACAATTTTTGATATGACCTTTCAGCAACTCCGAATTATTTTTACTATGAGTTACTATCTACTCTAGATTTATTTACGTTTGTGCCAGTTCGCCTCTGTGGTTGATTAAATATCTTGTTTTCTCAGTAAAAGAGCATTTTAAAATCACATTTTATTGAAACAATGAAATATATATAATTTAATAATATGTCAGATTTATCTGGAAACAGAGATCTCAGCTTCTATTGCAATGGTGCCGCTGCGGCCACAACGGAGTGCAAAAAGTTAATAACAAAATAAAACTTATACCACTTGCCGTTAGATTAGTCGTGTGTTGCTGTTATCCAGTGAATGGAAGAGTTAATACAGAAAAGCCCTTTATTTTGTTACACTTTCAACATATTTAATTTTTATCAATCTAATAAATCACACGTCACGGAAGATGTTCATAGTTATATTCAAGTATACTGTATAACATGATATGAATGTATTGTTATTATGTTACATTTGGAATAAGTCGAAAATATTGTTTTTCAATCATGGTTAGATTGTTGAGTTTCAAAGAACGAAAGTAGTATCAGGCGTATCGGTAAATTTGAGTATTCTAGGTTAATGCCGCGTAAAAGAGGGGATGGGAATAAAACAATTATTAATTGACATATTGCGTACGGGTGACAATATATCTCATCATTAGGAAATCGACCGCCGTGGCTGACTTACGAGATATCTCATTTGTCACTTTTTCATATGGACGTTGATATCGACGACACAAAAAATTAAAAGTACAGTCTTTTATTGTGCGGTCCGTTTTTATGCGATTTCATTTTTGTGCCATTTGTTTTATGCGGTATTTGAATTTCAACGGTGTTGGCATTATACACTGTTGTAAAGTTTTCCATCAGTGTACACATGTGCACTGTAAAGCGCTGTTCGGCTTCAGGCACTATGTTCATTTGTTATGAGAAGCATACGCATCACAAGAAGATGCGCGTTGTGGACTACGACAAGTAGCAGCAAATCATGTGCATTTTGAAAATTTCTCCATGTGTAAAATGAGAAATTAATTTTTTTTTAAACGCTTCCATGTGTAATTTAATTATTAATTTTGTTTGAAAATATTTTCTCACTATTTCATAAATCTTTAACATATTTTCTAAGGGCGACTTTTTTTTATGCGGTCCCCATCCATCGCAGAAAAATGTTTTTTCTAATATGTTGTAAAAGATTATTTGTTATAAGTGTTTATGAAATTTCTGAATATTTTTTGTGCAGTTTCTTTTATACGATCCCTATCTACCGGACGAAAACAGGTTTTACTGCAAAATGATTTTCTCTCTACTTTACTAAGGTAACGCAGCCTCAAATTTTCTTATGGCAAATACTTTGCTAAATAATCAAATTTCCGAAAGAATACGAAACAATCGAACATATAAAATACATCAAACCTCGGGAGCGGTTAAAAATCTGCGGGCCATGCCAGCGCGTTGAAAGAGCAGCGTGTCGTACGCAATGTGTTAAAACGACTTATTTTACGTCGGATAGAAAAACACAGAAATTGTGTTGTTATAAATTGAATGAATTTTGCGGAAAAAACTATATCATTTTGACAAGCTATATAGATTTAGCCTTAAAACACAGATCACTCTTAAGAGATTGTATGCGGACCACGTAAAAATACGTTTTTCGAAAACTGTGCATAGATGGTATAAAAAAGGCGATTTATGGCATTAATCACTTAAATTTGAGAAGTTAAGTATATTTTCGAATCTAGAGAATAAGCAGTTTATAATTTATACTAATTTTTTATAAAAATAAAATTTGTGCAAGTTTCTTAACAAGTTTCCCTCTTGAGTCTTAATGAGGCGTTACAAAACACCCGCATACCATGTCTTAACAGAGTCATATAGTAATAATCTTTTATTTTAGTTTGAAACACAGATATTAATTACTTACTTTCAAACATCAAACATTTATGATACCATAATTCTATTACATATACATATTTCTTTCCCTGAAATAAGCCCGTACCATGTCGTGTCGACGAGCAAAATGCATTGAGCTTGTAAAACGTACGGTTGCAGCAGCTCTTTGCGATGACGCGAGCCTCGAAAGACAGAAACTAGAATTGAAGTTTCCGCTATTCGAGAGTCCGAATCTTTATCCCCGTAGACGAGATCGCTCCTATTAAGAGTATGTAATTGAAGCAATTTCAGGGGTAACCCTAGCATAGGCCACACGAAGTTCCTTTTTGGGAGATAATGACTAAGCCTAGGCCAGGTAATCGATCTCCGTCAGTCTGTCTGTGCCGTCCCGTCGCTCAGCAGTCTGTCTGAAACCGCTTCGGCGAATACACAAAAGCCACCCCCAGCGGCTTTCCACTTTCCGGGCACGGCGAAGCCAAACGTCTTTGAATTTGAGACGGCTCCCTTTCTTTTTACCGTGAGACCACGCGCACTTTCCGACGATGTGGAAGTTCAGAGAAGTAGTAAGAAAGTAATTAGTGCCGTTCCCGGAGCTTGATGCGAATATTGAACGACGTGCACAGTGTAAATCGACGAGGATGAAAAATTCAGCACCACTCCCAATATCCGGATCGTGTTGCGCGCCTCATTAGCAGCTCGTGTATTGTATTTGTATGTTAACGGTGGCGCATTTATTGGATATAAAACTCGAGAGCACAAGGATAGGCTGATGTGTATAGGTTTATTGATTTTATATTACTTTGAACGAGAATAAAGCGAGGGAATTTGCGGTCAAGCAACCTGTACATTGATTTCAGCTTAAAGCGATACATCTGATATTCTGCATTGGTTGTTTCTTTTATTTTGTATTTAAAAGCGAACATTCCTGAGAGGAAGTTACGCGTTTTTACAGGCGGTAGGTTCAGGTTGAGGGTACTTTTAGTTATTAATGTCCGAAGCAAAGGTCCTTGTCGCTACTTGTACGACCTGACGAATTGCATCGGCCAATTTACACGATTCTGCACTTTAACTTCAATTTCCCTTGTTAGCAGCGCTCGGGAAAAGCATGCGATTGGTTTTGCACTGCGAACCTCAATTTCTTTTTTGGACTTTTGTATTTTATAAAAGACCCACAATGTACGGTTTTTTTCAAATAGGTGGAGCCTTTTGAAATTCTTCCACATTTTAATTTTATAATTTTTGTCATTTAAGAAACTTCATCATTTTGTTTACGTTTCATATGGCACGCTATATTATATAAGAATTTTTTCCATTATATCTTTTTTAAGTTTAGAGCGAATGATTAACGACAAACCAGTTTGCTCCCGTCAATAAGAATATTTATTTCCTACTTCGATATTTCATTTTCCAGGCTTGTAAGAGCTTCAAATAGGAATGCCAATATCAGTGCTTCAGGAAATTAATTAAACAATTTTATATAGTTATACATATGCTTCGCAAACATGCCATTTATCACGTAACTCTCTACTTAATTGCAGAAAATAAACAAAAGTAACGTTGCCGGATTTAATAAATACTGCTACAAAATTGTAACCGCGAAATAATAACAATGTTATTAAATCCTTATCAAAGTACTAAAATAATTCTTTTCTGTTACAGGTAAGACCGACTTTTCATCCGTCACCTTCTCGTTTACCAACGAACACGTTGCAGTAAGTAAACCGACGACATACCCTTCGATTCGTTCGCTTACCCCTTAATACCCCGTATAAATACAAACATCAGTCGAATCCCATCTCGCCAAGTATTGTCTCGAACGTAATTACGGTCGTACTTTTGTGGAGAACTTGCGACCATTATTGGTTCAGCAGACCCTCCAAAAATACCGCCGTTACCCTGAAACGATTGTCCTCATGCCAATACTTGGACATTAAAAAGAAACAATGGAATCCGGCATTCTTGCCAACAATATTCTCGATCGACATCATCCTCCCGATGTCGTAAGACAGAAGCGCGGACGTATCTCTGCCAACTGACAAGGAGAAAAAAGAAATAAGCTGAATTTACCGAGCCAAATTCGACGAGTTCTTGACAATATAGGATACACGCCTCCAGGATATTCTCGTCATTCGGTAAGAACAAGAGAAAATTTCTTTGGCGCACCATAAGAGCCGTAGGCTGTTGCCTTGGCTGAGAAGAAGAAGAAACTATTAATCCATTCCTCCTGGTATCGTTGTAGCACCGGGTGCTTCTAAGCGCGGAAATAATCCTGCCGGCATTGTCGTCTACACCGACAACCACGACGCCGCTTACTTTTTTCCCTTTCCGACATTCGACGTGCACTTGTATACGTATAATCCTTATACATTTATACCGGGATTCATGAAATTGGCTCGTTGCATTTGGTTCGGTGCTAATGGTTAAAACGAAAATGTGTTACGGGAATGGTGCACTTAGCGCTTTAAGAGCTAACGTTAAGACGCGAGCTATTCTAGTTGGAAATGGGTTAAAGCTTCTCGCGAGAGATACCGATATTTGAATGGGTACTATTTCTTTTTTGTTTTTTCCCTGTTTCTCGCAATTTTTCGTGCAAATACTTTCATTTATTAAACGAACAGTAGCGTCTAACATGATTTAAGCTCGTTGAGCCATCCAGAACGGAGTGAGTAGAGAAAGTAAATACGTTCGAAGAGAGTATCGATTTCCGCGAGTTCTTCCCAAGACGTCTGGTAAACACATTATTTTGCTAGACAATTGTATGTGATGTATACCATGTCTAATTTTATTTCTTTGTGTAAGTTTCCTTTGAGCGCGGAACAAGTTGTAGGAACGTAAATAACTATGACAATAAATATGCCAGATTGTGAAATATCTGAGGAAGTAATTGCAGTACGGAAGTATATTTAATGTAAATACTCCACCGTTAGCATTGCGAAATGTGTTACCAAGTTAACGTGAGTTTCCTGACATCCATTTCTCTGTAATTCTTCAATTCCTGGCAAATGAGAACAATAACTTCATTCGTACAAGCATATTCGGGATATATATGGGAAATCATTAAATTATAAGGCGAAAATTAATTCGATAGAATATTAAGTAAAACAAGTAATTGTACTCAACATAAGACAATATAGTATTGTCGACTTAATACAAATTTTTCGACATTATAGCATATTATACAACTTTTGTTGAGCGATGCGAATGTATTTTACAATTTCGTTTTTTGACATTAAAAAGGCAGATAGATTCATTGTGTCCTTTGCGTGATAATTTTTCTTCTTCTTGTTATTTCTCTTACTCATCTACTATTCTTTCCGACCCTATCATCTGGAACGTCACTCATACTCAGATTCTCATCTATTTTCTTCGTAAATATATCTTTCCAGCAGACGTGCCACGGAACATATAACAGTACGTTTAAGTTTCGCTACGTAAGAATTTATAGTTCTTTTTATTTCATTGGAGTTAGAGAAGGTAAAACTGACATTTCGTTAAATTTCAGTTTATAATTAAAAAATTCTTTTGCTGAATTTTTAATTGAGATTACCGTAGGCCCTTTAACATTTCAAACATCCATCCTTCGTAAATATGCGCCAGTTTACATGTACCTCTTAAATTTTAAAATATATACTAATATTATAAATAAAAATTAATATGAATTTAAATACCTATTAAGTATTTTATAAAAAATACAAGAATGATTAACTATTAGAATTACAGTAGGTAAAGCCATCTCTACTCGTACCTATATTGCATGTCGTAACGGGAGTTTCTTGTTTAAATCATTTCGTTTTTGGGATCCTAAAATCTAATCTCCTAAGGTAAACAATTATGCGGAGTGTTTACCATAGGAAACTGATTTTGCGGATTCTAAAAACGAAATGGCAAGAATAGGCATTTGGAAACGCGAGCTACCGCCACTCCCTAGCAATTTTTCAGTGGTCGTACTGAACCAATGTTGGTATTGTTGGACTCCAGGCCAGGAATTGTAGCTCAACACTTTGAATTTTTATAAGTGCTAATACTACCGAGTACTTTATTACGAGAAACTGTGTGCGCGCAGTTAGTACAAAGTGACCCGTACAAAGAGTCGCGGAGAAAGTCTCGAGTTCGAAAACTGTGGTTCCGGTGAAAATTAGAACATTTATTCAACAAATTAGACATTTCGGTAAGGTATATATATTATAGTAATTGAACAAGAGGAAAGACAGCGTACGTGGAGACAAAAATGATCCTTGCCCTTGTGACTAACTTGTTAGACCCGAGTGAGCGCTGGCCCTTGGTCAGTGACGTTTGTTTTGTTAGCGACAAATATTGGCGGATTCCAAACGTGCGTTATCTGACAGTAAGTATATGTTTTTATGTAGTTTTAAACCAATTGTATCGGTAATGGCGGATTGAGGGATCCGCACTTAAGGTCCGCCAAATAAGAGAACTTATAACTTTTGGATTTTTTTGTGTATTAAAATAACTTGACTTGTTCGGACAGCGTTCGGGCAGCGATTCGGCGTACAACAGAGTTAGTGAAAAGAATGTGTTATGGGCAGAGAATACGGGGTTTTCAAGGGACTTTTGGAGAAGGAGTGGGAGTAGTGATAATGATGGATGCAAGGCGAAGGTCAAAGTAAGAAGTCGGATTTCGGACTTGGAGCGGTGATTTTGGAAATGAGTAAGGAGCAGTGACGATGCTAGGGAGTTGAAAGGTCGGGATGGAAAACTAGGGGGTCTGGGTTTGAAGTGATGAAGCAGAGGTGATGATGGAAGTTAGTCTAGCGGCGTCTAAAATATTTGTGCTTATAAAATATTTTTACAGTTATCTTATATACTAACTAAGCGGAGGGTCGGTACATTACATATCTAATATAATCAAATCCGAGATTACATATAGTATGTAAGTACGCTTTGATTCAGGTTTAGATAATTTTTATTTGGAGACAAGAAAGAAGAATTTCTCTTAACACAGATACATCTCTTAACTCTTTGAGGCACGGGAATTCAGAAAATAATATGGCCCGTATTACACAGACATTTTTTTTATAAGTGAATAAAGTTGATTTATATTTATTAACTATGTTATATAATAATATAAATTTTCGATGTGGGAAAAGCAATCTCCCTCCATACATCTTCACGTATCAAAGGGGTGAGACACTTTTAATTCCGTCGTGCCTCAAAGAGTTCTACGCCGTGGAGTTGCGATCAGATTACATTTTAATAACTCCTTACGATTAACGTATATCTTATGACGGACCGTTTGACTATAAATATTTGAAAAGCAAGATAACGTCGGAGTAAGATCATAAGCTACAGGTTGCTTCGACCTCAGCAACATACAAAGAACGTTGGCCAGTCGGTGTTACACTCTATATATTTCCTTTCAAATTTACCACCATTAACCTTGCATAATTGGCGTCTGTCAGACGTACTTAGAAACGTGTAGACTCCATTCATTACCCTAAGACATCTATTGCTTTCTTCGAACTCCTTTTCCTTGAATATCAACGTAATTGCAGTCTCGTCATTACCCCGAAACTTCTGACGAGGTCCATGTTCAAAAAACGTCTTGGACGTCCATCCATATACATGCTCACGCCCATACATATACACTTAAACATATACCCATTTATATATATACAAACCGTCTCGAGCAGGTACTCCACCTCTTTCTCTCTTCTTAGAAGCAGCTCCGGTGCTACCAGCAACACAGCAGAGACGGCGTCGACGTCGGCGTCGGCAGCATCTCTCGAGGAAGGGCATTGTTTTATTCCGACCGCGTAGCAGACACTCCTCATCCACCCCCGCCTAGCCTTCCTTCCCTGACTGCCACTCTCGACAATTTACCCCCGTCTCGACCCTTCTCTTCGGTTTTCCACTCTCCTCCTCCATCTCCAGCTCTATCACCTTCTCCTCTCCCTCTTTCTTCCACCTCGCTTTACCAGTCCTCCCGATAACGCCATGGTTTAATGACGCCGAACGCGCCGCCTCAATATCGTATTGCGTACACCCCAGAATCTACCCGAACGGTACTCTCGATTGCGATTCTTCTACTCTCCCCCTTTTTCCTCTCTATCTCATTCTCGATTCTATTCCCCGGTCTCATCATCCTTCTACTACCCTATCTGCGGATACCGCTCTTTTTTTTCCGCCGGCTGGCAAATATTTCGGCAGGTCCAGGTTTAATATGTGGAAAAGCCAGAGCGTATACAGGCGGCTTATTGCCAGTTGTTATTTTCACTCGAATATAACGGCCGCCGAAGCCGTTCGATGGCGCGAGGGAAAAGATAAACGCGGTTGGATGGATGGACGAAGAGAAATCGGAGAATACTAACCACGGTAACACTATTAACTGCCGGATACCAACGGGAATCCGTCACTGCGCCGGCCGAAAGCTTCTTGTCGGCGATTTTCCCGAAATACGTCCGAGCCGCCGTACTTCGCTTTCATCCCCTTGCGTTTACCCTCTCGACTCGATGTGTATATTCGTTGCGTTCGAGATCGTTCCGTCCGCTCTGTCTTTCCTACCTCTTTCTCTCTCTGTCGCCATCACCGCCACGTGCTCACTCGGGAATAACCGCTTTACGAGCGTATCCGCGCGGAACTCGCGTGTACGCGCCAGCTAGCTGCCGGACCGGGGGGAAAAAAGCGATAAACCGCTTTCGGTGCTTGCGGATTGAAATGTCGTGTCCGCCGGTGAGCCGGTCGGCCTCGACGGTACCGGATCGACGGATCGGTGGTAACACGAATTAGCATGCCGTGCGCCTTTCGCTATTTTTTCGGAAATTAATCGGCCAACGATGCTGCACAGACGACAGAATTTGTAGCGTGAGACAAATGAAGTGGAAGTAATGAAGACTGCTTATTGGAATTGGCATTTCTCCTGGGTTTCTATGAGACGATGATTGTTTTAGGTGAAT
The DNA here is from genome assembly GCA_910591515.1 of Cerceris rybyensis. Taxonomy (NCBI): domain Eukaryota; kingdom Metazoa; phylum Arthropoda; class Insecta; order Hymenoptera; family Crabronidae; genus Cerceris; species Cerceris rybyensis. Next base: position 25,332,840 of record OU342790.1, read on the forward strand.
TAACATGCGTGAGAGATAGTGGAGGTGTTACGGATTCAATCTCTTTCGGTCACCTTGTGTTGGATTTCGACTCATGTTGCATGTGTTTGTCAGATGCACTCCAATGTCGTGTAATGTACCGAGCCTTCGACTATGATTATGTTAGTAATATCTTTACAAATATTTTCTATGTCAACTGTGTGACTTGATTATCAATCACGGCTCCCTGATTCATTAATAGCCATCATCCCAAGTCCAAAATCCGTCGGTCTTACCATTTATATTTACCTGAACGCCCAAAATCATTTCTCTCTGATTAAAATTGTTGAAATAGTACTTACGGAAGACATTATATTATAACTAGTGTTAAAAGTGGGATTATAGCATTTGCTTAACGATTTATTTTATAGTGGAACTGAATTGACTACAATTGTAGATAATACCAGTATTTGAATAAAATCGGGTTGTATGTAAAAGCAAGTATCGGAAATCATGGAATTAACGAGGTAACCAATAAGTCATGTGAGATCTCACATAGATACAAACTTAGATCATGTTCTACCTTGCTGCTGCTTAGTGAGATTATAATCTTTGCTTCTTCCATGGTATCCAATTGCATCTTCCTTGTGTTTCTTTCTTTGAAGTGAAAAACTCTGGGTTTTAATTAATCTGCCCTTAAGTCCAAACCGCCATTACATCAGAGAAATTTTTCCCGGACGCAATGTATGATATATAGTAACTTCTGTGGTTTGGAAGCCATCTATAAATGTGAGGACTTAACGAAGTGTCCAATAACAATTGTTGAAATATAAAAGGGAATAAAATCTAGACATCTACTATCTTGTATTCGCAAAATACAATAAACGAGGATTGATTGTTAATATAAATTTTAACAATGGAAGTTCTACTATAATAATATGATGTATAAGAAATACGTGTTTGTTCTTCTTTGGGTGAAATGGTGATAAAGTGTGCCTTTTATACGATGAAAATTTTTTTACCTTGAAATTCTTTTACGGAAGGAAGAGTCTTTACAAAATAACTTAACCCATGAAGCAACAGTAAATTGGTCTCCGCAATTGATTACAAGAAATTACCACGATTAACAGAGTACTGTAGCACCCCATCGCGTTAAATTTATCGTGTGAATTATAACTATAATTCCAGAATAGTACAGAATAATACGCGAAACGATATTAACAAAATTAATGGAAACACATTGTTTCAAGGTGGATTAACTAAATGTACTATAATTAAATTATCGTGGTCCATATGATTTGAAAAAACGTAAAATAAGAAACTTCGTTTTTATTTCATATCTCCAACACAGAAAGCAAAACTTCTACTCCTTATCGAAGTGATACAGCCAATGCACATTGAAAAGTTTTAAATAATCTAAAAATCTCCAAGCTTTCCAAAACGTCTCTCCCCTCTTCTTCCAAATATGTTAAGCGATACATTAAGAACAAAATGTTTGCTTTTCCCTTAAAACTAAAATCTCACAATTTTATCCGAAAACTAAATAGTACCGTTTCTGTTCAAAGCAACTGCAGATTTCCCGTCTTCCTACGGTACAACTAATACAACTTTATTTAAGCACGAACGGAACTTACCGTTTATTATCTTCTTACATATAAGCAATGCGATCAAAATAGAACAGGTTCTTTCGCTTTAAAAACTTTCTTTTTTAAATATTCACATCTCCAAGTTCTTCCAGCGTTGAATATCACAGTTCCGTTAAGTCTTATCGTACTGTGCGATAGCGTGCAAAAAAATCAGAAGCTCCAGCAGAAGTTAAAGTTTTGCGCAACGGATCTCAGCAGCATCCACGAACCGGGGGAAATATACTCCAACGCCCTGAAGTCAGGTAAACGTGCAACACGGTCATTCCGTGTATTTTCAAGCGAATTAATTCAGCAGTTCATTCTTGCCCCGATATAACGAAGCGCAGAGGCCGTGGGTGGAAGCTGCCAGTTGTAGGGGTGGTGATGCACAAGAGAAGCCCGCTCAAAACCCAAGTAGAATGAAAACATCGGTGCTTGTTCGTTTTACCCGTGCTATGCATGTACCATAAATTCTCTTCTACGAAGACTCGCAAACCTTCCTGCGGTATCGCGAATAACGGGTACGATTGCATCGGTCAGGCCGACCCCCTCGCAAATTAAGCACGTTCGTGGCACGGATCAGAGTAGGCGGAGAAACAAGGGAGAAGGTGGAGTACGGTTTGTAGCTGTGCTTGCGGTAGCAAAAACTTAAAGGGGGAAACCTGATGCACCACCGATGTATAGTGATACATTTTCGCGTGTCTACCGCTTTTTCATTGATCTTTTGCAGTTGGCTACTTAAGTTGGCGTGGTAGAAAATATCTTTAGCACAAAAATTACAGAGATAGGTAAAATGTAAAACTTTTTACTTCTTGATTGCTACTTTTTTTTTAAAGTACTTATTTAGTATATGTAAATATAATAGATATAATGTCGATAGTTCTAGTACTGAAAGAAAGAAGTTAGATTATTCTACTTACTCAAACTTGCCGTACGATTTCTTTTGTAACTGGATGTGCAATAATTGAGAATTAATAGCTGAAATAATAGTCTATTCCTGATTTGCGAGACAGCACATAACTTAATGGAATATTAATGGTATAGATCAGTGAGGCGCAGTAGTTGATCGTTTCGGCGTCCTTCGAGCAATCCCGCCTGCTTCTCCCAACCGTTCTGTTTCGGCCAACCAAGCTTGTCTTGCCTTTCACCTCGCAGGGTCGGGTCTATTGGCGCGAGCGTGGCAGCATACTGGGACGTCATTCGCAACTAAACGCTCGCGCTGGAAAGATGTGCCGCGCTCGCCGACGACTGTAAACAGATCGATGCGCGTGACGCATCGATTCAGATTATACGTCGAGAAACAGTTTCAGATTGCACTACGTCGCGTGTAGGATAAAATAACAGTGTTATTCGTAAAAAAGTATGCTCAGATATGTCTTAAAGATCTAAGTCTCAGGCGATATAATTTAATTTCCAGCGCAAATAAATGGAAAATTCAGCGTTGTAAAAACGTTTGCCCTCGCATCAAACAATACATTGTTGCCGTCGTGATTGTCTTGCTGATAGATTTTAAGATTTCAGGCAGGTACAACAAAGAAGAGCAGGTAGACGAACGATTAGTACGAAATTACTGAATACATATTCTCAACGTATAATCTGAATCGATGCGTCACGCGCATCGATCTGTTTACAGTCGTCGGCGAGCGCGGCACATCTTTCCAGCGCGAGCGTTTAGTTGCGAATGACGTCCCAGTATGCTGCCACGCTCGCGCCAATAGATCCGACCCTGCGAGGTGAAAGGCAAGACAAGCTTGGTTGGCCGAAACAGAACGGTTGGGAGAAGCAGGCGGGATTGCTCGAAGGACGCCGAAACGATCAACCACTGCGCCTCACTGGTATAGATATATTGTAGTTTGATTGTCAATTTACCACATTAATGGTAGAGGATAGTTCGATATTTTTAATTTGATATTGTAGCATCGTAAAAAGGAAAGAGAGGCGCGCGGAAACCCATACAAGGAAACAACTGGGCCTGAGTAGCTTAACGTTGATGATCGCCTGAGTCGGCGCGGAACCACCGCGCTAGGAGGGAGTAATTCTGCCGGAGTTTATCCTGTTTTTACTATAGAGATGTTAGAAATCTGGTGCCTACGCCGATGCCCTCACTGTCGCCACCCAAATCGCGTTGTCTCCCTTGCTCTGATCTGCAGTGTTATCTCTTTTCGTCTTTTGTTCGATTTGCATGTGTACCTCTTATAACCAATCGAGAGGTATAATGTCAAGTGCCTTCGTGTACATGTGACAAGAGACATGACCCTTGACGCTGGGCGAATAAGACCCTGCCGAAACAGACCTTCCTCCGGCGAGTCTAGTTTGGGTTGTCGAAGAATATGTGTATCGTGTCTTTAAAAAAATTATAATTTAATTATCCAAAACTTCATTCCAATGTACTCGCGTAGAGAACAGCATTGTCTGTCACACATTGCAGTGCTGCATCATTTACACGTAACTCGTATCCGACTCTGCCGCACATAGAAACAGCCCCGCGCAAAATTGAGCCGTGCCTAGGTAAGAGATTAATTGTCACCAACCTTACCCTACACGGTCAAATCATCGGTTCAATGAAATTAAAATGTGTAATTTCTTGTATTATTCAGTAAACACAAGTTGGTACTTTGCACGCGTACTTTGCGAAAATTCAAAGTCGAATTTCTCGAAAACAAAGCCTCAAACGAAAAATTTTTATTCTATATTTTCGACTTATTTTTTCATGTAGACCTTTGCTTGTACCACCATTTACCAACCACCCTGTATAATAGATAAAAGACTTGGCCGACTATTATCTTCAATATACTTAATACCGCTATTTACCTTAAATTCTTTCTTGCGTTTCGCAGTTCTGTGCACGTCCTTAAAAAGTAGAATGCATGTTTATTTTCTTTAAAAATAACTCCGTTGAAAATGAAGTATATATAACTTTAATATCAAACTATACGAAGCAATAGATTTACGCTGTTTTCGTAGCATTCTTTTCTTTCATTTAAATGCATTCCAAAGAAAAGGAAATTCGCCGAAAGTTTAATTTGTTAATAAGAACAATTCATGCGAAAAATTTATTTCTGAGTGGAAAACATTCAGCAAATGCAATCACGTTTTCCTGTCAATATAAAACATTTTTTTTCTTACCGTATTCCGTATTGATGGGCAAATCGCAATCAAGGAAATCGTTTCACTGTTCTTCGATTAATAATGTATTCTGGACTTCATACAAACCTTTCCAATAGAACAAAGAAAGAAAATAATGTTCGCAATCTTCTCCACAGAAAAGAAAAAAACGAAGCATTAATTGATACAGACACGTTTCTTTAAAATGGAGTAACACAGCTCGCAGCTTCACCCAGCTTTTTATTGCCTTTTTTAAAGTAAAACTTTTAACTCTCTTCGACGGCAATGGGCTAACAATAAGTGTACAAGAGAGAAGAAATAGATGGTGTGCTGTACGATGAAGGAAACGTAAAGAACAATCGCGTTCGTCCATGGTATTAAACATCCTTGTCTGGCGTTTCTCCTGTAATTAATCTGCTAATTAGAGGAAGAGTGTACACGGAAATTGGTGAGAATGACGGAACTGAGAAAGTCTCGCAATACCGGCTATCCCGGGTATTCGTCGGTGTCTGATAACCTTTCCTTGCGTTTGCACGTACAGAGAGAGGTTGCGCGTTATAAATTATTATTGCCGGAAATTACGCTCCCAGATTCACCCTGTCGGCGCACACGTTATGCAAGTATAATGTACGATCTTCTAATGTTTTCATAACGCGCCGCAACCGGAAGTTTCGGCACACAGAGTGAACATTCAATAAATAATGCTGTTTCTTAAACTTCGAATGAAGCATACGGAAGAAGAGGGGAGGGCGCAATAAAAAAGTTGGATGCGATTAGAATAATTAGTCTGTTATCTTAGACCTTTCTGTTGAGATGAGGGTAAAGTAAACAAACTATGAACGACGTGATTAACCACTTTTCTTTGTGGAAAGATCTGAGAATTTGAAATTTTGTAAAGTGAAGCTAATGCTTGAAGTGTTAATAACGTTTATACGTATTCTTACTTTGTACAATCTTCTGAAGTCAAGTTTATCCTTTCTAGTAAAGTAGCTTGATGATATTGAAAGTTAATCGTTGAACGGATAGTCGACAACCGTTCAGCCTTTCCTTTTCTATGCTTCTAAGAGGTTAACCTTTCCCAACTTTTGATTAAGAATTTGAATTTTCTCTGCTTCTCTTCGTATGTATTATCCGTCGAAAGTTATATCAAACATAGAAATCCCATTTTTTGTTCTATTTTATAAAAAATGTATGGGTGTATATTCTTTCAGTTTGTCATCAACTTCTAGTAAAGATGGAAATCTACTTTCTTTTGGAATTAACATTTCATGAAGTACTGACACTTCATCTCCATTACGGTGGCGCAACAGTTGTCACATGTTCTTGTATTAAAACATGTTCCTTACAATTTAAACAGACTGAACTTAAGCGTAACGAATTAAATTACAATACCATTAACAATATTAATAAATAATAATTAATAGTAAATTCTATGAACATAATAATAATACACGCACAAGTTTTGCGGCGATTATCGAAAGAATATGCGAGTAACAAGCGTATGTACCAAGATGAATCAATTATTTATATATATATATATGGAAAGATCAAAGTAGGAAAGTAAGGATTTTTGTACTTGGAACGGTGATTCGGGGATAAGTTAGGAATGGTGACTGTGTTAGGAAGTCAGTAGATGACTTTGTCGATGTACAAAATATTTGTAAAGATATTCAGGTAAAAGCACTAGTAGTTGACACTGTACCAGTAGTTGACACTTCTTCAAAAAATGTAAATAAATAAGGAAATCACAAGCTGGAATACATCAAACCTTATCAATTTGTACAGTATCGTCTTTCACCAGCTTAATTACGAACTATTGCTCATAATCCACCGTTGAGAAGCGTCATAGTAAACCGGTTAATAAAACCCGTGCTCGGCTCTTACGATTTTTGGGTGTTTTCTTATATGAGTCGCTAAGGACTTGGTTGAAATGTAAGTCTTGTAAGTTTGTATTACTTAATCATGGCGGATAAAAAGGTATTCGTTTATGTTGTTTGAATCTTAAAAAAGGGTTTATGTATTAAAATTTGCAACAAAGAATGCTAAATTGGCGAAATTCACCCCGTGTCAACTATTGCAACTTGTAATTGTTTATTATTCAGTAGTTGACATAGGGAAATATGTTGTATTTCTGCAAGAGATTTCAGCAGTGGCAAAGTAGCCGGAAAAAATGGATAAGCTAGATTATGAATGGGAAGCTGTAGTCTTTCATATCAACGAAACCATTAATATGAGCAGAACCAGAAATATGTATTCAATTACCGAACTAACGATAAGTTAGATTTTTTAAGGAAGTAACTTCTAATTATTAAATATTGTTTTTGTAAACCTGCTGAAGAATAATCTTTTTGAAACATTCGATAAAAATTTCTGTATTTATATACTACCAAGGCTAGTTCATTAACCCTTTTAGTGTCGGACGACGATATATCGTCGTTAGTAATAGTGCGAACGCTGGGTATTGTAGTGTTATTATTCAGTTTCCAAAGCGGTATCAATAATTTTAAGAAAGATAATTACAAATACATAACTCATGCTCTGTATTGCGTGTTCTATATCAAACTATAGCCAAATGACTATTATTTTTATTCGCAACCACATTTATCATTAGTCAAAACAATTTTCTTGGTCGGCACTAACAGGGTTAATTGGCTTTTCTCTCTGTGTCAACTACTGAAGCAAAAAGATGTCAACTACTAAATCTTTCGTTTTTGCTGGGTGTCAACTATTGAATCAAATACACTTTTAGAAAAAAAAATACAACCGCCAGCAGGAACGAATACTTGTCGTAATATAATAGAAGAATAGTTTGTGCAGCAACTACTAATCAATTTTCCATAAAGTGAACATAGCCTGAGTTATGAAATTAAATAGGAAAAAAATTGCTTAAAGTGTCAACTACTGATACCTTTACCTCACTAATTCTGGTCGAAGAATCGGTACATTACACAACAGCCGACTGAAAATATTATTTCGACCGGAAGTGGTTAATTTAACTTGCGCCGGTGATTACACTATAATCGATTGCGCTGGCCTTTCAACTCCCCGGTTGGCACGATTGAAAGAAACAAACGTGAAAACAACCAAGACGATCGTGCAGGGATACTAGGATAATAGGAGCGTCTTTAAGCCACGAAATAGTGGCACTATGGACACGCGAGCCGCGGTATAAAACGCAATTTGTACCCTTCGGTAACTTGCATGCCGTCTTGGCCGACACTGACACCGCCCGCTAAGGTATAGGTATTCAGGGTGATTTCAAATTGCCAAGATGAAACGAGATATTGCAGTGTGTACGTGCACTCGGCATTAACATCACGACACGAGCAACCTGAGACCTACCTTCTCATTACGGCGCCTTCTTTAGACCGCAATCTACGAGTTCAAAGTCGCTCGTATAGTCTACGGCATGTTCACCGTTGTTATTTTTGTTCCGCTTGCCATCAGTAATGACGAGTATTCTGGTTATTGACTGCCACATTGCACGTTCTACTTCTCCGTCTTGATCTTCATGATGCTCAACAGAATCTGCTATAATGTTGAATTACGGCCTAAGCGTATTGCGTAATAACACGTGTTCATGTAATAGTTTTGCGTGCCCTTTCATACGAAGCTTATACTGAATGTGAATCTTTGAAATACAAAATGTTACTGCGAGCTTTCATAACTTTTAATCAATGATTTAAACTTACTCTAGATAGTTTTGTATTATTAGCGAATTATTCGATGAAAGTAATATAATCTGGTTAAAGCTGTAATTTTATATTTCCCGAGTAAAAATAAAAGACGGAAAAAAAAACTGAAATAAGATTGAAAACAGGATTTTAGACGAATTTCGAACGGAAATAAGACGAAACAAATTATTTCCACTGAAAATTATCTAAAAATGTACTGTAGCCATATGCTATTGAGAAAGTTTAAACGGAATTGAGACTGAAACAAGGCGGAAGAATTTTTCAGTTGAAGCCGAGACTGAAGTCAGACTGAAAGTTTTACATTGATTCAGCTCGATCGCAAAGCAGACTGATTTGAGACTCATATATCAGTTATAGTTCACACTCATATGTAGCTTAGTTTTTCAGATCGTTTTCAGTTGTTTTTTTTCGCTTACGATTTTCCGACTTTTGTTCATTACCTCAGTTTTCTTTAAGTTAAGTTTCCGACTGTATATTAGTATAGAAAAATTACTCGAATTTTCAGTCTGTTTCCAGTTTTTTATTTTCACCCAGGTTATCTCTTTGATTCGATTGATGGATTGAATTAGCAATGTGTGTCGATGAGTATGCGCGGGAAAAAGAGCAGGGAGTTCAGTCGAATTTTATAGAATTATTGACATGAGAGAATTCAACAATTTTGGGTAATAATTAAGCATCATCTAGGTACTCATGGGTATTTGTATATAGGACAAATCCGATCATTGTGTAATGTAGCAATAAAAAAGTTAAATGCATATCACGGACACAACAGTTTTCTTCAGTTTGTTTATTCTGATATTATGATTATATATTTGCATTTGTTCAATTGTTCTATAAAACTCATGGTGCTAGAGAAGAAAGATAAATTTAACCGTTTGAGTGCGAGAGCAGTTTGCGAAAATCTGGTTGAAAAGTGCGAAGCAGCGAAATCGCGCTTCTTTCGTTTTGTATCGAGGAATGCAACAAAGTAAAATTTCAATGTTTTTCTGCTAAAAAATGGTAAATATTCTTGTTCTATTTCTTAGTTAAAAACATTGTCTATGTTGTAGCTGTACTGTCCTAATCAGTGTATACTACTGAACTATATTTATTATTTATCCTAAAAGTGTCATTCATTCTATCGGTCGATAACCTTGGTACTTTTCAGTACTGAACGGAAGAAGCGCAAAATCGCTCCTTAGCACTCAAACGGTTTAATTTATCCAATGATTTCGTTGGTAGCAGCCGATGAAGCGTGCTGTCACGAATATGTCGAGCATGACAGTACTCCTCCCTACTGTCCAGTTCGAAAAAACGCCACCCTCAGCTTTCTCGTGGCACGTTAATCCTCGATGTGATGTCGGCAAGCTCCATCTGTATCTTCTTTCTTCTCCAACTTCCTCTTCTCTATACATTCAGCTCATGTGATGCAGGGTTTAAATAGGTTTCGTTTGAAACCTCGACAAAGTTAAGAGTGTACATAGGTACAACATCGGAGTTGCTACTTTCCAGCGTTTCTTCCTTCTCGATCTCACCAGCTTGGTGAACCAGTCAGGATACTCGAGGTATACGATTTCTTTAACCTATCCTAGTTCAGTGGCTTTCTTTCCACCATCGCGATCGTTACTAGCAAAGCCGTCTGTGGTGTTATCGGAGGCAACGGTGCTCGTAGTGTCTCTACAATTGATGCCATCAGCAACTACTGTGCTTGGCCAACTACATCTAGATGTGCACTCATGGCTGAAGCAAAAAGGAGAAGAAAAAGGGGTAACTGCGATAGTATAATGGAGATAGTTTAAGGAAGAACGAGATAGACCGAAGCGTACACTGTATTTTCTATTCACAATGTGTACAATATCTGCGTCGCAGCTGCCACAACGCGAGCCGCAGAGAAAAGTTAGCCACCTCTCGCTATTTTTCCATGCCATTAACGACCGACTCGAACGACCTCTATCAATGGCTTTATGGCGGTTGGCTTTTATTCCCTCTTTCCGTGCGATCGTACTTCTATCCTCCCCTCCGTACTCTTCACTTTCTCTCACGGCAGAACCTGCCAACATTGCAGCCAGTCGTCAATGCCGTTTTTCCCTGTTTCGTTCTTCCACTCGCGAACAGTGCTTGCTTTTTTTTTAACTTCGCAGAGCCGCTTTGCGAACTCCAAAGAGGGAGATCGTAGATGGAAATTGAATTGCGATGAGATTCCACGATAGGCAACGTCGCCGAATCACTCCTGAGAGAACGGTCCCCCGATCGACGTTGACGCCGCAGCACTTGCGTTTGCGAATCGAACTGACGGATGAAGTACGTTGAAGTTCCTTTTCACGATTTGCTGGTGTTTTTCATGTCAAACGGAGGAATTATCATGTTTTCCATTTATCATAGGACAGAAAATAACGAAGGACATGTACGGTGTTACAACTTGTAAGTGTGATATCAATAATTTGAGAGAAACGTGTTTTAAATGTTTCTTCTAAGGACAGGCAAAGTTTGAAATATTTCGTTTTGCATTATAAAATATTAAAACGTACATTTTCTGAAATACCAGAAGCATACATTGTGAATCTCGGAATAGAGCAATCCTAAAGTCTATTTCATTAATTCGGTATTTGCGTTAGATAAATAAGGAAAATCTTAATAAGTGGAATGGTTTTAATTAGACCTGTGCTTTTTCGAAGGAAATCTTAATATTCTATTTTATATATCTCTGCTGAAACACTCAGGTCGCCTAGCTTGCTGTGTATAACACTTTATTAAACTGTGTGCTAACATTTAATTCTCAGCCTGTTAAATCCAACCCTGATAACAACCCTTCATTATCATTGCTGAAATCAGATATTTATTTTATATTTGTTTTACCTCTAACCTTAAATCTTCACAAGGTGAATAATAATTACAAACAAGTGATTCCCAACAACCTCGAGATTTAACAAAAACATGCTAATAGATGCGAAATACATTTACGTACCTAATGTCATTACCTAAATTGCAGATTTTGAAAAATTAACTCAGGGACTGAAGTATACAAAGAGGACCATATAGTGAATTTTAATGTTAAAAGGTGGTTAATTCTGCTGGTTACTTGACTTCCAGTAAATTCTTTATTACTATTTCAGTAGTATATATTATTACATTGCTCATAATAAGTTAATTATAATTGAATTTACGTACTTAAATTTACTCCTATTAACTGAAAGATAGAAGAGCAATATAGTAAGTTTATCAGTGATTCTTCTTTAGTGTGTATTTTTCAGTGCACAGATTAAAATCTCGTAGTACAATTAAGAAATATCGTGAAAAAACTCATTTATCATGAAACGCATGTAAATGTCAGCATGCATGAATGTCATACGTTATATAGGCTCTTCAAAGGGTTGATTGTAATCTAAACCTTTCTCTGCTACAGGCGTACATATTTATATATTCTTTGAATTCCAATTTCTATGAGCTACACCTGTAAAATGTACGTTTTCCTCGAATCTTTGCTTCGTCAAATTTCTGCACATACATGAATGGTTCATTTTAAAAGTGGCATAAGCCACTTTATTTTAAATCGAGATATTTGGTATTTGCGTTTTATCGTGTTTAAGAATATTGACACCAATTTTCGAGAAAATTTATTTTGCAAAATTGAATTGATAACGTGGTTGGATTCATTGCCATGGATAATTACAGCATTATATATACTTTTAATATAAATAATTTCGTTAAGTCATTAAAAATCACCTCTTTTATTACCGTAAAGTAACTTATGTCACTTTCAAAATAAACGGCTCAAACATCGATATAAATTATTGGTACGATAAGTTCAATGAAATATCTTATTGTTAATAAATGTGTGTATATTATAATTAACCCTTTGCGGTCGTATGTCTTCTCTCAGCCACCACAGCAAGGAACCATGCAAATCCTATACTGTATTCATTCATTTATCAGTTTACACTTTCTCTAGACGAACCTAAATGCCTAAGGAACCTATTCCCGAACCAATTCGGTACTCCTACCAATTGGAGATAACAAAATCCAATCTAAACAAAAGCTGTCACCCCACACTCGCCATGCAAGATGCTGCGCTGTGGCGAGTCAGTCGCCTTTTGAGCGTAAAGAAATCGACAACGTTCGGCGATACCTTGTAGAATTCCAAAGAATGTTGTATAAATTGTGTTTAACAGTAATAAGACATTCTCGCTTGTTAAAATATTTCAAAATAATACTCCAAAATGGCAAAAAGAAAGTTACCGCAAGAAGTGTTCTGTGAAACTGAAAATAGCGATGAAGAGTTTTATTTTGACCCCTTCAATACATACTCTGAATATAAGGCGTCAGCTAGAAGAGAGAACAGGACGCCTATGACACATTTTATGTTTTTTCCGAAAATTGGTGGGACAACTGGTTGGTGGTTATCGTGATGGAGCACAATCAAAACTAGGAAAACCATCGACCTCAGATAAGGAGGAAAGACTGAATGGAATACTGCACATATTGTAGCATTGTGAAGACGTAAAAAGTAAAGATTGCGCAGTATGTCCAAACAGAAAGATTAAGGGCGGAAAGCGCCAAACCAATTATTTTTGCGATACATGCAATCGAAAACCAGGCCTGCATGCTGGAGATTGCTTCGAAAAATATCACACGATGGAAAACTATAAAATATAATTTTTATACACAAACGTGACATTAGATCACTTTATTGAGTAAATATACATCTAAAGTTCACAAAAGAACTATTAAATCTTGTTTATACTTCGTAATCTTGCATGTTATGTATCCCTGCTCTTTCGACGGAAATTAATTCCGACCAGTACGATACCCATGTCCAAATTTAATACGACCGCAAAGGGTTAATAATCAACTACCAAATTTATAATCTGGGATGTTGGAATTTAAAAATTTCTCTTAAGCGTTTTGCTCTATGCTTTCTTAATCCATTTGCATCACATGACAAATTCAAAAATATAACTTTACTGTCTAATTTCTTCGTATTAAGTCTAAGTCTAACAGTATTTCAAAAAGTGATATTGTACTTTAATCGACGAACGTTGGATAAATAATATAGACTGTTCATATGTGTTGCTATTCGATCACAATGTGAATGCATAATTGCGTTTCGATGATAGTGACCCGAAAAATTTGCGCGCATATATGCGCTTGTGATGCAAATGGGTTAATAATGAACTTAAGACTTTTCAAACGGTACTTTCTCTATGCAACCGTAGTGCCACCTCATTAGAATATCACGTGCGCAATTCACATTTTTCTTATTTGCATCTGTGTAACGTAACGGAGAGTTTATAATTCAATCTATACATATAACTTCATTTTTAACTAACTAATTCAGTTTTTAACAAGATATTAAACGATTCTTGTTGACAATTTTACATATGCATTTGTCAAGCATACGGTTTGACTCTGACAGATGCAGATGAGAAATGTTATTATCAATGTATTTATCAATGAATCGCATAAGTAATACTTCTTCACATTAAATGAATCAAAACAGTCTTAATATTTTTATTTTACCACTTCAAGTTTTTACCTGAAATTTTAATATTTTTAAACGAAGTAACACAACAAAGTCAATACTATGTATACATAATTTTTCTCAAGCCTGTAAATTTAACCATAGCAATTTACAGTTTTGGCTATCCTTTTAGTCAAATCTCAAAATCCATGTATATTTTAATCACAAGTCCACTGCATCAAGCGAGTTAAAAAAGGATAAATGTAAACCACGCTAGCTTCCAGCCCTGCTTAACAGATTATTCCTGTGGCAAAATTTTAATATTTCAGAATAAAGTCCTGCAACAGTCACTGTACTTTGTATCCATATTCTCTACCGCTCCTGTAAATTTAACCATCGCGAATTGCAGTTGGGGGACGTCCTTTCAGTCAAATCTCAGAATCCGTGTGTATTTCAATCATGTGTCTTTCGCATTCCCCCGAGCCGAAAAAGGAGAAACGGGACAAACGAAAACCGCGACGGCGAGTAGCTTCCGGCAGTGCTCATAACGATTATTTCTCCGGCGAAATTTTCCATGCCAGGTACGAAATGATCGTACCACGCCTGCAGCAGCGGCACCTGCCAATGCGAGAGTATCGGTGCACAAGGGATTTCGCACTTTTGCCTCCCTCGAAACACGAGTGCAAAACAACCGTGAGCATGGTGGTGGGAGAGATTGTACGATCGCATCGCTTCAAGCGGCTGGCGATAAAATGCGTATAATTTGTGGTCGGTCAGCTACGCTGAATTACTGGAAACTGTTCGAGTGCCGAACAACCGTATCAGTATCGATGGTCCAAGGAAAAGCGACTGTACCATCGAGCTCAATGATTCTGTGCCACACTTGCACGTCAAAGTTCACTTTGAGCCTCGAGTTTCCCGCGTACAGAATCTACTCGAATTACCGCCCTGAATGAAAATTAATTTACAGGTAATCCTCTGGCAATGGGATTTTGTTTTAGCTTTGCGCTAACGAATGTGAAGATTAACGCGTTTTTCTCACCTCAGTGGATTTGAAATATCGTCTGTCAGACACGTTTTGTTTTATCCGATACAGTGTCTGATTTTAATTCTGTTAAAGTAATTAATGTCGTATACGATGAAAAGTTTTACACTCCGTTTTAATCAGAATTTATTGTATTAATTTACTGTTGTCTTTGTTCGCTAGAGTATAGTAATAATGTTGAACTGTGTAGATGAAATGTGTGTTTTTAGTAACAAGCTTTCTGATTCTTATGGACTGTACCTATATTTTAGAGTTTAATAGAATCTAAAATTTAATAAATGAACGTAATAAGAATCATGAACGATGAGGGTACCTGTTGTAGAAGGCGCAAAAAGTTTCTAAAAGTTTTCACACCTAGCGGTTTCCTAATTTTTCCGGATGATAATCCCATGATTAACCGCTTATCCGACACCAAGGAGTGACACTCGTGACGCAATAAAAGGAATGGAAGATTTTCAAATCTTCTAAAAACTATGAAAATGAAAGTATCAGTGAGACACGGAATGATCAAATTGTCTCCATTATTATTACATTAACATGTTGAGTGCGGAGTCAGTCCCAGGGGACTGACAGTGAACTTTCCGTTCGGTCGACATCGATGCATGAGACCGGCACTGTCAAGGGTTAAATTATTAATTACAATTAAAAATTTTATGTTAAAATTTAGAGAATGTTGTTAAAATATTTGAAGTAAAGATGTGGTTGAGATTTGCACATATTACAGTAAGTAATAACTTGTTTTGTGAGTTTTCTGGCGAACTTACGTCCGAATGTTTTTGTGTTTGTGCTATAACATTCAGCACAGTATTTCCAAACTTTATACACCTTTTTTTCTTTCTTTTGAAATTTGTGAATATCTTACGCGTTGCCGCGTGAGTGGAAAGTATAGCAAGATCGGCGCCGCACTCAACGTGTTAAATTATATGATGTATCAGAAATTACTGATACATTTTTCTTTTAGCAACTTTATTCTGAATTATTTTTTGCATGCAGTCACGAAAGAAATTGTAGTGTAAGGGGTTTAGAATAAGATTTTTTGCGAATTTGTTCGATGAAACTCTCTGGACGAAGGACACGGATAACAGATGCCGTGTTTTCCGCTCACCAATGTTCCAGACTTGATACATGCTGGTTGCTATTGAAAGTATGTCGAAAACAAAGACATAAATCAAATTCAAGGACGAGGATTTCCAGAGGTCCATTGAAAGTTAAAAAATATGGCACGTTCATATAAAAAAAGAAGAATTCTGAAAAATAACTTTTTCACAATTAGTCAAGATAGTGAAATTAAAGTTGTAAGCTTAGATAAAATAATTGATGGAGGTTATCGCTCCTCGTATTTTGCATCTCGCGAAGAAAATACTTGAGAGAGATTAATGTAAGATGACTAAAATTTCTTCTGCATAAATTAGTGAATGAAAACTTAAGTAAACGTATATTTCTATGACTATCTTATTTACCTGAATCTACCTTATTACTATTCAAAAAAAAAGATAAAAAGAGTTAGAATAATCAAAATGGCGAAGTTGTAGCAAAATTGATAAAAATCATCAAATTATATAAAAAGAGTTTTGGTGCACCAATTTCGTTCCATTACAATTATTCAATCTGTCCGATTGAATTGTTCGTTAAACAAGAATAATTAAAAGCGTTCCCAAACTGACGTTCCATATTTCGACATGTTCTGATACATATGTTGCATTTCATTAGCACAGTTGTGATATTAATTTGTGGGTTAATAAACCATCGATCGACGCATCGTTAATCCGCGTCAGAGAAATGCACCAATTAACAGACAGTAGACGTATCGAATGTATCCTCATACCCTTCCGCGTAATTACTGCGTCGAATCGAGCGATAGAAATTGAACGATTCACGTATACGTTGTTGCGCAATTGCGTGCCAGGGCTATTGCCGTTTTATCCCCACCTGGAAGTTAGACATTTCGTTCGCTATTGTGAAAACGACAATACGAAATAATTCGTAGGCAGAGTAATTAGAGAGACGCTCGATTGCATTGGAGAGTAGAGTCCGGAACGGCGCTAAATACAATTTGCACGAGGGTTACGTGTAGGGGCGGTCGAACGACGAGACAGGATTAGAATAATATATCGATGAGCCGGTAAGCCGCAGATCGTTGTTCGATGATTCTGGTTCAACGTAGAAACCGGGTAGCTCGGTTAACCATACAGGTACCTACGTCACGCTCTGCGAAATTCTACGAGCTTGCACCTGCGGTCCCTCGAAGTGTGACCACTGGTGGAAACCAGGTTGCGGAAACGTGGAAGTCATACTAACGGCTATGTAAACGAATCACGGTCAACATTCGTCGCTGCATTTAAGATGACGGTGGAATTGCTGATTGGACGGTCGAATACGGAGAAAATAATTTGTGTGAGTAAAGAGTAATAACTTTATAACCAGTCAATATGGCGTTGTAAATGAATTTGATGCAGTACTTCATATGCTGAATTTGTTATCGTTATCTACAGAATGAGAATGTCTATTTCTTTTGGTGAAAATTGCGTGTTTAGGATTGAAATACTGAAGGGAATATAATGGGCTAAAGTATTGATGGCTCGCGGTATGAGGCAAGGGGTAAAGAGAAAGGGACAAAGGACTATGTCTCAATCCAATCTGGAACAGCCTCACCCAGTTTTTTAATTGTTCAGCTACCCAATTAACATTAAACGTACCAAGCGGGGTCAAATGACCCCTTTCAAAATTTACTTTAAAATCATACATTCATTGTTATTTCTTTCGATCATTTGACTTTTTGTAAAGTCTTATATCATCTGATTATTCAATTTCTCGCTTTCCGTTTTTCTCATAGCTTATTTTTTACCGGCAAAAGTTTTCTTTCTACCATACGTACCACGAGGGGTAATTTAACCTCATACGATGTTTACGTATTTTTCGGCATTTTTCTTTAACTGGAATTTTAGTTCTAAACTCAGATACGCTTCTCAAGTGAAGGTTTTATTTATTTGAACCTGATATGTGTGTTTTTTCGGCGTGAATACTTGGACGACCCGATCGGATCCATACGACGCTTTATTCAAGTCCCAACTTTGAGATTACATATCTGTAAGAATGTTGTGCAATAACAATTTTTATTAATTGAAAAGCGTGTTCTGATGTGTTGCAAATCAAACACAATTGCTAGATTTGGAAGACCGCGAAAAAAATTTTTGGGGTTTTGGCTAGGATTTCAGCGAAATCGACCACCGTGCGACGTAACGCATAAACAGAGTATCTAGACTGTTTCCGAAGGTACACAAGAAACACTCCCTTCATTTAGTGCTCTATAGTTAAACGAAATAGAAATGCAGTCGTATATTGAGAGACAGAGAGTAAAGATGAGAGCCTACAAGAAATCAAGTTCGACAAGGAGTGATGATACACGACAGTTTCCGTTAAATTCATTTGGCCTTGTGTAATTAATTGAATATTGTGTTTATAGAAATAAATATTTGTGTTTGATTATTTTATTAGAAATCAGAAATTATGTTGCAAATTATTTCCTTTAATGAATTGGCTATTTCTTTCTGAAAATTAACATTTATTTCATAAGAGATCAAATGACCCCTTACGGTAAGATTAGGTTGGTGTAAAATACCGGTACGTTTAGCGTTAAAAACTATCGGGTGGTGCACCGATCTGCAATGCTGGACACAGGTATAAGTTAGGGCCCCCTCTGATACTTTCTTCAGTATCAGAGATTCCCCGATTCCCTAATGAAGCTAGCTGCAATGCTGGCGAAACGTCGGACTTTTTCGTTTTCTGAACGCGGCTCCAACCCGGAAGCCAAATCTAGTATTAACCACTATGGCCTCGAAAGCCTAAAAAGTATTAAAGAGAAAGGGTTGCCCGCACTGGCTATCCTTATCGGTCCTGAAACCTGCAAATCGGCCAATAGTAATCGAAAACAAAACACTTCTTTCGTTGTTCACATGACGACGTAATGAATGCACATCTTTTTCGTTCAGTAGTGCGTTAGAATCGAAAATGAAACGCGTACGGAGCATGTCTCTATCCGTTAGGTGAATTAGAGCGACACATATGTCACTCGTACTTATAAGTATTTATAAGTACAGAAAGTAATTTTGATAGAAGTTTAGGAGACGATATTGTTCTTATTTATTCAGTTTTAAAGAGAAAATTTGTAGAAAAGTGCTGATAATAATTATTACTTCTGATGATGTTTAATTGAAGAGTGCCTTCTAAGTGACTATTCTAAATTGTAAAAAATCATTCACAAAATATAGTGTATGGTAATTGAAAATTTCTTGCAGATGCTAATTTTAGTTTTTACCCAACAATGTGATAAAGTATTTTATTGTCAAATTAATCATTGGAAATGTTCGTCATTGATCGCAAAATAGTATTGAAACTGCAAGCTACGAAACTACGAAATAGTTCAAAAGGTTTATTCAATGTTGTACTTGTTTAAAATTCTCAAAAATTTCTGCCACATTAAAGTAACCCAATAAAAATGAATATTTTTCTATGATTCATAATAAATCATAATAGCTTTTTAATATCGATTAACAGACGCGTGACAAAATCATCTTTCTAAATGTTCTCGTCTAACATTGTTATCCGGCATCAGGAGGAACGGGTCCGTTGCATAAAGTCAAGAAACATCCCGGAAATCTGTTTCCTCAGGTGGAGCTTTCCTCACGGTCACGGTCTTTTCTAAGGCTAAAGTTTCTAATCCCGACAGGTCTCAAGGAAAGTGTATGCATAATGGCAGCAGAAACGATGCAGAGTTTGGAGCGTTCTCATCCTGTATTCCTTCTACAATTCTTTCCTCAATGGCCCTTTTCCCGGTGCAACGATTTCTCTCGTTCTCTCTCCTATCGCGAACTCATGCGAATTCTTGCCTCGCGCTGTTTCTGCATCCTAATCCCACTTGGTGGACGATTCACACGACCGTCGGCTTACGGCTTCATCCCTCGAATCGACCGGCTCTCCAATTCCACGTCTGATCACGAACGCTCTAAGGATTACGGGTCATCGCCGAACAGGAAAGTGAAAAGCAAAAATGCGATGTGGAGATGAACGCTAATGAATTTAATCGATTTTATGAAACTTCATTCACGATTTTCTTTAACCCTTTCACAGCCAGAAAAATTCAATAAATCTTAATCTGTCTGTTTTCCTAAGGAGGATGATGAAAGGTCGAAGAATTATACAGTAATTATTTATAAATACGATCTTTATATTTTTTACCATACTGGAGATATTTGTTTCTGAAATTACAATTTTGTATTAATTGTTATGAGTAACTATGGAACGGCAGTGTGCAATGAAAGGCATTTGTGCTACAGTGACATTTATATTTACTTCGACATACCTTTGAATACATATTCCTAATACGAGATATATCGCAGGTGGTTGTGAATGGGTTAAGTGGCAATCAATCTTTGTAAGAGTAAATCTATATCAATTAGCGTGTCATACCTATTATTTATTAACCTAATTGTTCGTTGACAGTTTGCACATTCCGTCTGTTGAATTACTTTGAAAGATACTGCCAATAAATCTGAATACTACTGCGGAATTTTGAACAAGAAGGGAAGAATGAGGTTAATTGGAAGGCTTGCATTCGACTTCAAGATAGCCACTTTGAGCTTATTCTTTAACGTTTAACCCCTTATTGCATGATGGGTCATAGGTGTCACAATTGATATTTTCTTTTGTAAAAATCATTTAAATTAAATAATAATCAAATCTTCTTGCATGAACGATCATATCTGACACTCATTCATATTTTTGATAACATAGGGAATCTAACGTTGTTTTTTGAAGCTAAAACATAAAGATTGGTGTAATAGTTCCTGGCGACTCTACTGACTGAGTCACTGTTGTTTTGAGATGTAGTTTTCATTTGTAATTTAGGCAGTTTTTACACATTAATAAAACCATGTAGTGTGTATGTATCATCAAAAAATTGTTTAGTGTTATCAATACACTTATACCAAATACCAAATATATAAAAAGATATAAAAAAATATATATAAGTATATATAAAAATATACTAAATATTTTGTCAACTATCCTTTACCTGTAGCAAAAACTATGAGCTGTATATTTTGAAACTCATTTGCTTTTTAAATCGGGATATTTAAAGGTTTGCGTTTTAAAGGATTAAGGAATATTGGTACCAATTTTCGAGGAGACCCACTTGTACTTATTATCTCAAACAGTCAGATTTCCTTCAGATAACATGATTTTGTATTATCAGTTCGAAATCATCATTTTTCGATTCATATGTATGTTCAGTATCTGAGTCACATCGTAATTACCATTTTTCAAAAAGACATTGAAAAAATCTTTTTTAACATCGTTTAGGTTGCCATAATTACACACTTTATTCCTAATACTTTTTTCAGGAAAAAATCATGCACCCATGAGTTAACAAACATTAAATCGTATACTAAAGTGGCGACTACTTAAGAGTAACCTTAAATAGAAGTATACACGAATTCATCCGTGTACCTACTTTTTAACAATTTCCATGTCTCAAATTTCCTCCTACAATTTCGAATACTTAAAATGAAACAGCCTACATAACAGAAGTGCAATTCTAACGTACAGGGTGTTTCAAAAATATTTTTCATGGTTGTTCTACACCTTTGTATCGATGGCGATTTGTAAAAAGAACCCGCCACAAAATTTGCGGAAGGGTAGCAATTTCTTTTTCATACTACACGTACTACAGGATAAGTAAAATTTACAGCCCCCGTGTAAGCGTATATTAAAGTCGAAAAGCAACACACACGCTGTAAAACAGGGCCCAACATTTTAAACGCTATACACGTATTTATCAGAAATTTCATTTCTACAATTTCATCCGTGATACAGCAATAGTTCGACAAAAAACAGCTCAAAGAACGCGCTTGTGATACATACAATCAAAGTTGCTCCCTCGATCCAGGAAAGGGGAAGCAAAAGCACTTCGTCATAATGCGAATTCGAAAGCTCGCGAAATCACGTTTCGCGAGTTCAAATAAACCCCCCTCCTGAGTGATATTCGTCCGTCTGTAACTTCGTCAGCCGCCGGCGTATCGGCAATATCCCTCATCGCAAAATCACGAAACGTTCCGTCGCGCAAACGAATCGAATAACGCCTTGTAACGACATTGACGACTCAATTCCTTACCGCGGTTTTCTCGGTTCAATTTGGTCTATCGAATGCCGTGTGCCGGTCGCACGTTTGCTTCGATAGTCACAAGAATATCCCAAAGGCATGGATATACGTTGATGCAACATGTACGCAGTAACAGATGTAGTAATTCACCGAGTCGTACCCGTTCTCATCGGTCGTTAAAGGGGAACTCGTACAAACGAGCAATGTGTCTTCATTGATGTGTCTCTTCTCACGTTAGTTTCCTCCTTTTCCGTGATCTTGCTTTTTATCTTTTTCTTTGACCGTCTCGAATAATTCTCGACTACTCTATATTCTTCTGTTCGACGCGTTTTCACCAGTTGACCTGGTCTTACTACTTTCCGTGTTCTCTGCTTCTCATAGTTCGAACTTTCCACCTAAACCATCCTCTCGGGTCTTACGTTGCTCTGCGCGTAATACAGTTTGATTTATTTAAGCTTTTTGCGGGGCGTCAGATAGTGAATGTTTTGCCGGGTTCCCTCAGGATACACAACCAGACTGGAAAAGGTACAGAGCCTTCAGGGGCGGATACGCGCACTTTCTTCTACCAGTTCATTCTTTTTTCCCTGCCGTCTTCGACCCTCTCTCTCTCTTTTCCTCGCTTTTTTTATCGCAGGAGCATTGCCGCGCCTGGCAATATTTCACAATTACGCGGCTTTATGGGCCACCATAAAGATACGCGGTGCGTGTCGTTCGCATGATGGCCGACCCGACTGAATTTTTATTACATTCGCAAGCGGCCGATTCGCGAAGCTGTAAGACTTATCCCTCGGAGAGCGCGTGTTTTCCCTCGCGGTTTCATACGCTTCTTCTCCTTTCGTTCTCTGTCGTCTGCTGGCGATCATCCGGCATCTCCTTCGTCTTGCGTTCTCCTCGTCTTCGTTTTCGTCTATTCTTTTTTTCAGTCATGAAGAGCCGGCATTTGTGCAGACTGCCGCCGAGCTACACGTCCGCGACATGAGAAATTTAGATTACCGGCTCTGCCCACTCCATTACCTTCATTCAGAGGCTGCCGTAGCTTAACGAACTGTCGGTGTGCCTACCGACCTACCCAGTCAACCACCAGAAGAGACTTCAACGCTGGCTTCTTCCCTCTTTCACTTTCAAAGAGATGTACAAGCGTGCACACATACACACACATACACGTTGATCTACATATGAGGTCGCGGCCTCGGTCGTTTCCCTTTTTCGTAACTCTGGCGAAAAATCACTGGGAAGTCATACGTAAAATCGAGTTCTACCGAAAGCTTAGTATCGCTAAAGGTTTTTTAGTTGCTTGGTTCGAAAATGTCATTATTGATTAAGTTCTACATCGTGCCGGCACTTTGATTTCAATTTTTGATATTGCTCTCGTGTGTCAGCTGATGCAGCCCGTTTTACTCCGTACTATTTGTTCGTGAATTTGATTAGTTTTCAAACGTGATATATAGTTCAGATAGCCTAGACGTGGACGTGGTATTTTGGCTTTAATTATTGGCATCATTTTTAGTGTTTTTGGATGTGGGAATTCAGGGTGCAAATTATTTTAGCATACTGAAATTGATAACGGTGCGAGATATTGTAACCGACGACCGAAAATGGTTGTTGTGAATGTTAAGTAGTTATTAACACGTTTCCTGCCAAGCCGGTTTTGCCCAACTTGTCGTACAGGCTATTTGATGTTTTGACTAAAGATTGGTTTATTATCACACAATATTTCATTACATCATCAGTCGATAAGTATTTAGCTTGTTTGGAGTGGTTATCAGGTCGTGTACCATTTATGGTACACGCGACGCTGCGATCAATTCAACAGTTAAAGTCAGCCAGTTCTAAAATCTTCGGTTAATAAAAATGGCAGTATGTCATAACGTTTTACGTAAAACTTTTAAATGGTATAAATAAGTAACATTTGAGCTTCTCCCAAATACATCAGTTATAAACGCTTGGATATTGTCTATAATACTCAGCAACATAGATCTGTGTCAATAATAGAATTTAGAAAACGATTAATTAGTTATTTATGTTACTGTGAGGATGAAAACAACAATTTATCTCTTAAAATTGCAACAAACTCTAAAAACCAACATTTTTATGCATCCCTTCCTTTAAAAAAATCAACCATTATATTTAATTAATAATTATTGCATATATAACAATTAAACAAATGTATGTGTCTTGTTCGACATTGCATTTTATATAGCACCTCATTCTTTTAGTGGAAATATAGTTTACATAATTAAATTTGTGATAAAACATATATTTTCAGCGAATTAAATAAATATGTCTGCGTGTACCATTTATGGTACACGTGGACTGCAGGTCAAGTTTAACGTGTATCATAAATGGTACACATGGTATGAAATGTGTTAATTAAGCGGTACAATGATATACGAATTAACATAAAATATTTAATATATCTTCGTTACAAATTACACGTATCATCAAATCATCGTCGTCAAGAAAAATCGTCAAACAAACTTCTAGTCACATATATTCTTCGTTTTTTTATGTCACCGCATTCATTCCTGTTAATAAAAGCAATCACACTAAATAATAGTCGTCATGTACTTTCATTTACTCTTACATGATTTTTTCATTTACTATGATCTTTTAATTTTTACTCTTACAACATAGAATTGTATTCATTTTCCTAGTTGTGGCTTTAAGTTAACGCGCAGAAAAACTTTCGAAAATTGCAGTTCAGATTTGTCCAACATAAATCAGCTTTACATGAATACACAATCCCTGGTTTTAATTCATTTAAAAATAAATTATTAAATAACAATTCTTTCTTGCATCGTTATCAATATTCAATCTCCCGCATTAAAAAATATAGTATCGATAGTTCATAATCGGTCAGATGATCGCCTACTATAAGAATAGACATGTATAAAGTGTCACTACCGTTAGTGTAAATGCCAGATTTTATTAATGTTATTAATGAATATAACCCTATGAAACATTATAACTCAGAGGATGATATTTTGTATTCAATACTCATTTACCTACTTTATTTCAAATATGTGAAAAACGCCATTTTCGATAAACGTTTTCAGTCCATGATACAGTAGTATACCTTCATCAGGATTTCCTCTACTTAAACTGTGACAAAGAGCTTAATACATATGTTGTTTAAAATTCGAACGTTCCTTAGAGTTTTTCAAGATTTATATCTGTGAGAATCTTGATCTATCTCTTAACGTTACCTTTCCACACAGTTCATTTCGCAGATTAAATTCTACAACCGTTTTTCCCAAAGATCTTCTTTCCCCGTTTCATCCCTCTTATCCTCTCTTCCCAATATTAAATCATCAAGAAACTTCAGAATAAAAGTCTTTGTCTTATCTCCACTAGAATCTTAAATCCTCGCATTTTCGCAAATGAGGCCGAAGATCATCCGGAGCGTCGAAATGAAATTATCAGATACCATTGTCGTCGGGGACTTCAGACACAATTTAACGACACCATTGCTGAAACGGTGAGCCTCTTATAGGATCATCAGCGGTCTAGACGTTGTGGAAGTTCGCGTTAACGTTAAACATGTACACGTTTAAGCCGCGCTGCTGCTGCGCGTATGGACGTCGTATTTCCTGATTATTATTGCATACCACGGTTCCTCCACTACCACTCTCCCTCTCGCCTCTTATCGTTTAAATATTGCCTTCGCGATAACGCCTGCCGACGAAACGCGGCTGTGGTGTGCTATTCGCACCTTGAATTGCAGCCGAGGAACGCTCGCATATCTGCGAGGCGATACCGGTTAAAAATGTACCGGAATGTAAAGAGAGCGCCGGTGAACTTTCGAGTAAAATACAGGGAATGCGAATGCGTTCGAGCACCGACGGTTGTTGCTCCTACTTTATTTATGTATCGCCCGAAACTTTTCGATATCTCCTAAATTATTCATTCGTTGGCGTATCTACGTTGTCGGTTTTCTAGAATGTTGAAAACGTAAGAGTATCCCTGAATTCTCTTCTGTTTTAACATCCCCTATACATTTATGTCCTTTTTTTCCTTCATCCTTTGCCATATTACCTGCTAGAAAGTAGGAGAATAACGCTCATTATATGCTCTCATCGGTGAGTAGAGGAAAGTATGAAAAAAAAGGTTGCGCGAAGAGGGTACAAAGGCGGCAATGATTGTTTCAATTACGGCCCGCCTAAAGAGATTTTCATGGAAAGTAAACGGTGTCTGTGCTGCGGCATAGCCAGCTTAAAGAGTGGCTTTTATTCGTGCACGCTTCCTGACAGTGATTTAAAAGTGTGGCTTTTTAATAATGCCAGCATTAACGGCACAAGAGTCTCACATCCTTTGCAGGATTAATCGAGTTTATAGTTCATTTTTGATGAACTCCACCGTTCTGCTTTAAAGTTTCTCGTACATTACGTTTTCCTACGGCTGTCTCTCGTACGGCACTGCCATACGTTAACAACGCTTTTACCACCTACGACCACCCCTGCGTTTTCGTAACATCCCGCGTGATATCGTGTGCGCGGTCCCGCGTGAAACTTTAATTGTGTCATTACGATGAAAATTTTCTTTGTGCAGCCCGACAAGCCAATGTCGGTCTTGCGAGCCCCTGCGTGCATCGTCGTGCAGTTTCATTTCATGTACCGGCACGTTAACCGGCGCGAAAAGAAATCTGATTGCACTCACCGTGACTGATATCGTGTGACCCCCTGCCTTTTTCTTTCATAATGGATTCAAGTTTTCGCGCGATTTAAAATGCTGCTTTACTGAATTTCTCTCTGCTCGTTTTACCACGATATCGTTTGTTGGGATAAATCGTTTTATGTTTCGCTTGAACGATGTTTTGAATGTACGATTTACTAATTTTTTGATGGGAACATTTCAGGAAAGTGTAAATTATCTTTTACGAATTATTTTGAAGATAGAAAATCGAAAAAAAAACGAGATCTTTTGGGACACAGTGCGGAAAATGTTTGATCTGGGGAAATAATTACCTAGGGCCTAGGGTATTATCTTTTTACTGAGCTGAGTACACATGAATTGTTTGGCGCCTTGGAAAACAGTTTTTTTATGCGGTGTTATTTGAAGTTCCGATAGCATTCTGCATTCTACATTCTGATAATGGACATTCGATTCATCGCCATTTTGACTTTATACAATAACAGTCGAAATGCCTGATTCAGTTACCGAATGACAACTACGATCGTTTCATTTTTAATTTTAAAAGGTAAATATTATGTCCATAAAATGTGAATGAGTTTGAACACTAATCATTCACAGTGCACCGAAAGCGGAAATCGATTTACAAATTGCTAAATAACAAATATGTAAAAATTACAATATTATCAAAATTTCTGTACACAAATTACTTTGTAGAAACACCTTCAATAAAAAAAAGTATGGAAATAGATTGAAAGAAGGCGTCCAATAAAAGGTTTAAGAATCGTACCTTAAACGCAGCATTCTTGGAACGCTGCTAATCGTAAGTAATAAATATCTCTGATATAATCATGATCTGTATCCGTCAGTTGCGCTTTCGATTGAAATATAAAGATAAGGATAATCGCGTATCCTTCTGCAACTTAATTAAACATATCTCTAGATTTCAGAGTCCGTTCCCCAATTCTAAGTAGCTCAGAAACACCTGGCGAAGTGTACCACGATACGGAATCAATTCAGGCCATCTCAAGCTCGTTCTGTAGTTATAGCTCTATTTCTCGGCCCTGCAGGTAGAAACTCGGCGTGTATCTCGCATGTGAGATCGAGAGGAACAGAACTCGCGGAAGAGAATATTTATTGCACTGTTTTATCATCGCATAGGAAAAGCGAGCAGCAGTAGCAGCAAACGGGAGAGAAAATTTTTCACTTGAACAGACATTTCCTTCGCGAACGGTGTCTGTCTCTTCGCGCCCTCTTCTTCTCCGCCCCTCTATTCTGTTCTTCACCCTTCCAATCTCACGGCTACTATCGCCTTTCGTCCTCGTTATGTCCTCTCTTGCTTTAAATCCTGCTCAGTCGCTTTTGCCTTCCCAACTCGACGTACGATCTTTCGAGAGAAACTGGACAGTGTAGAAGTCCTAGTTATATGGTCCAGTGACGATGAGAACGGCGGAAAGACGTAGCAGTAGCATATTGAGAGAACATGCGGTCAGCTCGAAATCCAGCCATCCTCAATGCGCTAGTCGAAAGTCGAAAGTCGGCGAAAAAAGGTACACGGACGAAGGTTATCCCGGAATTAGAAAAGTAAGTTATCGCTGGTACGATAGAAAGAGAGAGAGAGGGTGGATGGAGAACAAGAGAAGTAAAGGAGGAAGAGACAGGGAGAGAGAATGTGAGTTAATAGCGCGAGAAAAAAGTGCGACGAAGCAATTTCACATTCCGCCGGGTAAATTACATACTCCGCAAGATTGCACCGAGCTCGTTCCTTCCACGTATTCAGCAACCTCCGTTTGTCTGTGTTCTTTCCTGTTCCTGCTTTCGTTAGCTGCTACGTGGCACCGGAAGCCGTATTCCACGCGGACGTCCGTCCCTTGGTCGGCTCACACCCGAAATGTCATGAATTATAACCGTGGAGTAACAACGTGGCTTTTAGAAAATCCAGGGAGGAGGAAAGGCCGGGGAAAAGTATTCGTCGTTCGGGTAGAAATCGCAGATCCGCGGTGACAACGGTCGCTGTCCCTTCTTCGTTTTTTTCTGTTTTAGGGGGGTGGGAAAACATGAAATATTCTGGCGGTGAACGTCGCACGAGGAAATCATGATATGTGGCCGAGAAACCGATGTGAAATGAGAAACCGACACGAAATATCGAAGGACGATGAAGAATGCAGACGCGAAAAAGAGCGTTAAATTGCTAAATGTGCCAGTGGTAGAACAAAATGTTGTCCTACTCTCATTTAGATCTGTGATATGTTATCGTGAAAGTTTCGTATGCTTTTACGTAGCAGATGACGGAGCTCGATTAGAAAGATCGATGGAAATAAAAATTTCAATGTAGCGAGCCGTTTACGTATCCTTGAAGCACGCGATATCACGATTGAACGTATTACATGCGAATGCAGAAACTCCCATCGTAATACCGAACACGTAATTGCCTTCGTTTATTGCGTAAAATCGATGTACTTGAGAAATATGGGGGATGAGATGCTTGTAACTGAAACCGTAAATATTGACCAGTTGAAATTGATTTAAACGGATACTGATCGAATCGAAGAATGTTGTGTAATGCTATTACCAATTGCACTGACTTTTTATCTAATTTGTAGATTTTAACTTTTCGAACGCAAGTTTTGTTTTTAAATGTCAATTAATTTCTATTTCTTTTAAAAGATTCTACAAATACCAAAGCACAACATAAAGAATAAGAAATTCGCTATTTTAAGGTAGTACCTAAAATACAACTGATATAATAAACTGTGAACCAATCTTTCGAGTTTACAATAATTCAAATCAATCGTTAACGTGACGGTTAATGTTCCAAATAAAAGAAAGCATGATTGAATAACATAACCGATGTTGAACGAATAAATTTAAGTTTCAGGTATGGAGATATCTTTCTGATTGTGAGATAAATAGAAAATAAGATTTTCTAGTAGAAAAATAGTTCTTTTACAGAATGTCATTCGGAATCTGAAATTGAGCAAAAAACGTCCAAGTAAGTCGAGATGTAAAATGCTGATTAACAGTTTACCTGCGGGCAATTTACACACGCATACACGATGTCCCCCGTTAAATGTTGGTTGCGGGAGTCACGCATATGTCATTGTCGTGAGTAAAATGTTAAACAAAATAATTACGCATAAAATAATAAGCAAGTGTAAATCTATATTTTGCTATCGTGTAGGAATATTTTGACTCGCTGAATTTGATAATTATGACAGTCGCGGTTAACGTAACTACACTTGTTTCACAGTGTAAGAATACTATATAATAATGTAGTACGAGGTAATTACTTCTCATGATGTTTAAAAAGTAGTTCTCATGGATTTCAAGGGTTGCTTTTCATCCTAGGATCGATGGGGATTCGCGAAAAGAAACCGTCACAAAATTCCCAAAAGGGTAGCAAATTTTTTGATTGGCTCATAATATTCGTCTTGTTACGCAGATTAAAATGTCTGATTGTGAGACGAACTATGGGCCAGAAACGAACCATTCTCACGCAAATTAACTTTCAATTGTATCTTCACGATCGAATTTTGGTTGAATTGTACTTACTAGTGTTATACGAACTTAGAAAATGGAGGACTAGGTCACCGTAGTAGTACGAAAAGCGCGTCTAGTTATTAAAACGAAAACATCCACAAACATGCGCACGGATACAGAAGAATTAGGCACCCCGTTTTACTTTTCTTACTTACATAAGAAAATAAGTACGTGCTCTTAAAAACCGCTTTCTCTACTACTATGGAGAATCAGTTCTCTATTTTCTAATTTCGTGTAGCACTATTAAGGATATTGTGTATATTTTGTGTGTTTCTTTCCGAGAGGTCGGAGACCAGAAAGCCTGACTTATTCAGATAAAGTTCCATCGCGAAGGTATAATTAAAAGTTGATTTACGTGAGAACGGTTCATTTCTGACCCATGGTTCTTTGCAGACATTTTACCCACGCATTGAGACGAATGCGATGAGCCAATAAAAAATAATTGTTATAAAAAGTTAAACTGTTAATAATTGTTATATATTATAAAAAATATATTGTTAAATAGTTGTATACATTGTTACTTTTGCGAATTTTGCTGCGTTGTTTTTTGCAAATCTCCATCGATCCAAGAATGCTAAATAGCCCGGAAAGCCATAACAATTACGTTGGAAACACACTGTACGACACCTATAGAAAATCTCAGAACCTATTGACGTTCATGTTTACAAGAAACCAATTCAATTACTCTTACTGCGTTTAAAAACAATAATAAAATCGTGTTGAACACTATTAAATATAATGGATATTATCTTTTATTATCATTCATTATCAAGGAATAAATGAGAATTTATATCAGTCTCACAGACTTTCTATATCACTTGCAAAACATCATCAAAATGATCCTAATTTTTGAACCACTATTTGTCTTCAGCATCTCCCAAATCTTAACCGATTTTGATCACTGTCGAATAAAACGTCCAAAGAGACCCAAACTCCAAATAAGTACGTCCTTCGCGAGATCTCGCCGTCACGTGTAAAACACCGAGCGCGCAGCGATGCAGGATGTTACAGAAGAACGATCGAACGTAGAGTACGTGGATTGTAGAAGCTTTACGTCCAAAGAGAGCATCGAATCGACGTCAACGGCAGAAAACAAGGATGCCAAAAGGGAAATCCCTCAATAGCTTATCCGCTTGGCCGGCAAGCACAGTCTGTCTCCCCTTTTCTTCCACTTTCTTCCTTTTTCCCCCCTTACTATTTCCTCCACCCTTGTGTCTATTCCATCCTGCCTTCCTCGACATACTACATCGTTATTTCGATGGACGTATGAAGGCGGCCACTCGTAAACCTAATAATCTTGGTCACTTCTGACAAACGATGCCGTCAAAATGTAATTCCGACGCGTTCACTCATTCGGCCGGTCGGTCTTCTTCGTCTAGAATTCCAAGTGGTGCCCCGATGCCTTTCCACGATCTTTACCCCCTCGCCGTTCTTCTTATTCGGGAATTTTCTCCCCGTCCGCAGTTTTCGCCTTTCCTCCGTCGCCTCCCTCCCTCGTAGTCCTTCGGTTCTACGGCGAGATTTGACAAGCGGACGTGACTGCCGCGCTTTAGTCACTATCGCTGGCGTACCTGCCGTTGATTTGTTCCTCGCTGAGAAAATCGATGGCAATTTTCTTATCTGTCTCTACCCGTCAGATGGTACGAGGCTCTCATAAACGTTGCGTTCGGACGACAGCTGCCGTGATGATGGTAGACAGATTTCTGTCAAGTTTAGTGCTTTTAAAGTTTTCTCCTTCGGGGTTGTAAGATGTAATGTTGATAGGTTTTCGTGTCGTTTAGGTTCTGTGCTTCTTTAACTTAATTGAAACCATTTAGGGCATTTATTTTTTCGAGGTTTTAATATGTGGCGGGGAAATTTTTTATTTTGTTATGTGGAAATTTAAGGTGTGGAAGGGAATGAAGTCGAAGTAGGTTCCGTGTGATTTGTATTAAAGAAATTGTGTAATTTTTGTTCAACGTCATCAAGAATGTGAAACTTAGTTTTTCTGATTTCATATGATCGAATTGAATAGCTTTCTTGTAAAATTCGCCAGAACTTTAAGTAAAATCTTTTTTTTCACGTATAAGTAACATTAATGCAATTTATCTCGCTCAAGAATCCATGCAATATGTATATACATACCATACACTAAATAAATTCTTATTAGTTTATGACAGGGGCCGAGAACCTCCGGTTCTTTCATGTAAAATCTGTGGTTCTTCAGCATAATTAATGTAATTTTTGACCTGAGATCATTCTAATTCAATATTCAAATTGACATTCGCTCTATAATATTTACCTCTCTGGCTGTTTACTATGCTTTGCGAAATTCGCAATATAAATTGAACACTAAAATTATCAACATTAAATCTGTTATATTGAGATGTATTATATTGTATAAGTACTATGGAAAAAGAGAAATTGGGAAGCGATAACAACGACGAATTATGTAATTTATATTTCATAAGATAGGCGTGCACTGTTTACTGCGCGACCTTTCTACACAATTAGGGAATTCTTGTAAAAATTAGGGACCAGTTATTTTGACCCCCTTCGTAGTTTTAGTATTATGGGAAAATGACTTGTTACTAAAATAAGATTTCGTATCCTGATGTGTAATAAACATATTCGTATTTGTACCATTTGAAACGAAACATGTAAACAAATAATGCAAAAGAAACAGTAAGTGAAAATACGACAATCAGCTTCTATTTTTGTTCTTTTGAAAAACACATCTTCATTGATGCGTTACTTAGGGGAAAAAACTTATAAGATTTTCAAAGCAATTAAAAAGAATCGGGATATCTTAAAAAGGGATACCTTGCACTTGTCTCCATGCAACTTGCAATGTTCTCCCAAATTCCTCAAGGATTCACGAAATCGTATAGCGACATTGCTCCTTGTAAGTTTGCTTGTAAATTATTTTATTTCTACAGTGGTACTCGACATTTAGCCGAGGAGCTAGAAATTGGGGAGTTTGTGTCATTAAATGAAAATTAAGAGCTGCTTTAAACACAAAGAATGAAGCAATAAAAGATGTATAATGCAGACCTGCAGACAGTCATTTTGTAAAATACTTCTCGTAAGATGGAAATAATTTATGCAATCGGTCATTCGTTTCTTTTATGGTGATAATGAAGAAGCTAATGGTGTCAAAAATAGGTCCTGTCGATGTTCCGTTTATATTCACTTGGTTGCATATTAAATTTTACGATTTGAAATATTCAAGTACTTTTTCAAATAATTTTTGATACTCTCCATCAAAATTGATATTGAATTGTAACAAAACATATATTTTGAATACGTCAGCGGTTCTGTAAAATAAAAGAATGATATTATTGAACACTTCTACCAAGGGTATTTATACATGTTCATTTAAGAAAATACAAAGTAAAGTGGAAAGTAAAAATGGACGGAGAAGTAACGTGAAAACGAACTCTAGAGAGAAAATGACCAGATAATGTCAGGGTGAAGTCACTTTGACTTTGACACACGAGTTTGATGCTCGAGAGATGCTTGAGAGT
This sequence comes from Cerceris rybyensis, assembly GCA_910591515.1. Lineage (NCBI taxonomy): Eukaryota > Metazoa > Arthropoda > Insecta > Hymenoptera > Crabronidae > Cerceris > Cerceris rybyensis. The sequence continues at coordinate 25,366,536 of OU342790.1, forward strand.
TTCGGAATTAAGCAAACCTACTTGTGACAAGAGGGTGACTATGGGGTATTCGAATCTTGAAGCCTGAACGTAAGATGAAATATTTGCAAATGACAGCATCTATAGGAAACAAATGCTAATCCACCATAGGAGCTGCAGATTTAATGTAATATCTTCCCGTTAGAAGTTGTTTTAGTTTACTTTTTATTTAAACGACAAGAAATCGTCGTTTTCACTTAATAACTTTCGATAAAATCCGTTAAAAGTCAACTAATAATTTTTAATACGATATGAGTCGGAAGCATAATTATTTTCAATTCGGCAGTATCTACTTTCTAGAGCTGAAATTTCATAAACGGAAAATTTGAGAGTTAGAGTGTTGAAAGGAATTATGTGGAAAAATGGTGGAAATAAGGTGGAACAATGTGATAAAGTAGTTTCCATTCTTTTTTAAAATTCATTTCAAAATATAAATACAAATAAATATTGTAGAATATACAGTTCCACGTCCCTTTCACCTAACGAAGCATAAAATGTGTAGGGTGGAATAGCCTTGAAGTAATCAGACTTTTCTTTTTAAATAATTTATTAGTCAATGACCAAATAAGTTTTGTTATGCAATGATTTTACCCGTTATTATAAACATAAGCAGCTAGAATTCAAATGGTTTGACACTTGCATTCTAAAAAATTCATAATGTGGAGATAATAGATTTGGCCTGTGAACAGTTCAATTTAAAATACAAATAACTTCTTAAATAATTCATGTCAACAATGTTTAATGCCCACGATCGTATTTAACAACATTATTTGTTGTAGTTAATAAAGTTATCCTTGAAATTATATCAATCCTGTTGAATAGATATACCTTGTAATGGAAAATAATTATTTTATAATCGTAGTATCTCTTCTTATTGTTAGTAATAGTACTTAGAATTACTAAGAATATCTTGTTAATTATTTTACACCCGATATAGTATAATGACTTTTTATGTAGAATTTGACGGGTTCTCAGAATTTCCAAAGAAAATATAGGCATTCCATTTAAAAAAAAAAGTAAAGTGGACTCCAAATTTCGATAAAACCGTCAACTACCATAAAACTCATATTATTATTGAATGCTCCCTTTGAAACCGTGTAACTTTTGTTCCAAACATGTTTTCGTGCAGCACACATTTTATCAGTTGATCACGTTAGAAAACTGATCCTGTATTAGGGATTGCAATACCGGTATACCGGGATACCGAATACCGGTATTTTGAGCCATTTGTACAATTTTGTAATACCGGTATTCACAAGTTTAACCCTAGATCACTAACCTTCGTCGATTCGACGACACGGATTTAATAAGTATGCCATATTAGTTAACGTTATCGTAATAAATAAATACATATCTTTAATAATAGAAAAAAACATGTTTAAATTTTATTTAAATAATACCCTTTAACCCCTTTTGTAAACACCGTAGTCGAAGAGACGAAGGTTAGTATTAAGCGTCGAAAAATAAGGTTAGTGATCTAGGGTTAAATACCGTTTTTTCGGTATTTACTAGAAATTTTTTAAATCGTAAAATTTGATCAAGTTTATAGTAAATTTTCTTAAAATTGTTTACCCACAAACCTATCCACATTCAGAAGAATTCGCTACAGTTATTCAAAATGATGATCACACTAATATCTATGGTGAAAAGGAATTGTCTCTTGAACAAAAATTAGAATTAGCGATAACTAAAAAAATTTCAACAAACTAAAATATAATACAGAAATCAGTTATATCCAACACCATCCGACGAGAAATCGATTTATTTGAAGATGAGGAATATAGAGGTAAATACTTCGAAAAAGTATACCGTGCATTGCTAACAGTACCACCAACTAACGTAGATGCTGAAAGAGCGTTTTCGACAGCTGGTAAGTTTTGCACAAAATTACGTTCCAGGCTTAATGACAGTACAATTGATAACATTATGTTTTTTAAGATCACATTTCAAAAATTTGTAATAGTACCACAGACTGAATAGTGATATTTACATTTTTTTGTGATTTAAATACATAAGGTGTTCCTTGTTCCTTTACTTTTTTTGTGATTCTTTATATACTGTTATAATTTTTAAGTTTCAAATGATTTTTTGTGATATTTGCTCTCTCTAATAAAACTGGCAAGTAAAACAAAGAAACACCTGTGTTTTCTTTCTATTTCTAAAATTCCTACTACCGGTATTAAAACCGGTATTCCGGTATTAAGATCTAAAAAATACCGGATATCGGTATTGAACTTTTGATCCGATATTGCAATATCTATCCTGTATACATCGACATTAATTAAATAATTATTACAACGCAAACTTCGTTCAACATGCTCCGATATTATAAAACGTTATACTTTCTACAACAGTTTTATTATGATACACGGAAACTCAGTCAGGGTTACCTGTTACCTTGGTAGAGACTAAAGTCACAACGCTGGGGGAAAAAATACGACGAGTCACGTAGTGGGTTAGGGTAAAGGAGACATTCCACCTGCATACGAATGTCGCGACCACCAAAATTATAACGATTCCCCGATCTTCTGTGTTCCACCGGTAGGGTATCCAAGTTACTTTGAATAATGCAGAGTCGTGCTCTTTATGAATTTTTATGCATACCGAGGAGTGGAATACGTTTGAGTTTGTCCTATCTGTTCTACATTCGGGCGTGCTTGACGCCTAATGCATTCGTGGAGGTAATCGGAATCATACCGAATTCAAGGTGGTCGAATATAAAGGAGATCTGTTTGTGAATTCAGAGAAAAATAAAGTTCGTAAAGATAGTTATGCGTTGAAATAAGTATGGGTATGGATATTATTAGAAACTGCTCAAGAATTTTTATACGAATGGAAGAAAATAGTTTTTGGAGGAAACGTAATCATTATATTGCAATCGGCTACATGAAGTACAGTAAATTATATACTATTTAGGTGCAGAGTATTTAAAGATTGATTCTTACAAGGAACATCCTGAAGTCTAAACCACCGATTTCGATAAAATTTTAGTGTCATATAATCTTCGTTAAAATATTTGACACATATTTTTTATCGATAATGGTCCACGTTAAAGGGGTGAAAACTGCCCTCAAACTCATTTATCGAATGTCTCGGAAACTACTTGCGGTATGAAACTTTTTTACGGAGTGAATATTAATGCCCCGTGATTAATGTATCCGATGGAGTAAATGGTTATTTAAAAATATGACGTTTGTTTTAATATGTCAAAAAATACTGTTTTTCATCATATCTTCAGTTAAAGGGTATAGCAGGATAAGGGGGTCAAAAATTACCCTGAACCGATTTCAGTCCATAAATAATGCTCAGCGACCATTGTGTATCAAATTTTAAGCCCGTATCTTGACTGTAATGGTAGTTATGAGGAAAATTAAAGTAACAAGTTTTTGCCCCATTTTCTCTATCTATTGAGTATTATTAGATAATTATTTTTTTTTCCCGTATGTTTTTCTCATTTGTTTTTAAATGGCTTACCTCGTCCTGGCGTGCTCATGTTATTCGGCCGCACTCTGTATATCAAATATTAAAATATAATCGTTGAAATATTAATAAAAAGATAGTAATTTATAGTTTTTACACCCTAACCGTCCGATTTCCTAATAAACGAGAGACTCTTGATTGCCATAATAAAGTATTATTATATAAGATACCAAATAAAGTGCTATTTTCCAATATTTAGAAGTCTTCATCGTTAGCAGCTTAAAAGCAAAATATAACTGAACAGAGTCATTGTATTACTAGGCCATATATCTACAGAATGTGAAAAATCATATATTTTTTTACATAACGTTGTATCGAATATAATAAAAATGAACATGAGTAATAACGTGTATTATTTATGGACATTCAGATGTGAAACAGAGAATTTTCTCGTTATGTAAAATAATAGACGTACATAAATATGTTGTTAAATACAATACATAGTAATATCGTTCTGACACAGTCCATAGACAGTCATTCTGACTGTCCATACACAGTCCATATAAATAATAATATTTTTTGTTCGCAATGGTACTTTTTCAAGAGTCTAACTAGCTCTTCCCTCGACGAGTGCGAGGCGTTGACTTTCTGTAACGATTGCTTTGCTATCACCCGTTGGTCCTTCGAGGATCTCCTTTCTCCGGAAAGGCCCCGGGTGATGGCCGCCTTCCTTCCTCGCTGGAGGAACTGTCCCCTTGAGAACGTCTAGTTCGGCGCTTCGCTGGTGTGGGGTCTTACTGTTGGTTAAATCTTTATTCTGACGTGTTAGGGCTTGAAGGAAATAAAGAGAAATATGTATGATATTACTTTATTCTATGGCAGTTGTAGATGGAATGAATAAATACATCGAGAAAAAAAGAAAAGAATGACGGAGAGACCGCGCCCGAAAAACAAAAACACGATTATGTTTTAACTCGCTCGCTCCGTTAGACGGTGTGTGCCGATGATTTCTAACACTTACACAGATACAAGTATATGCATTGTATAGGACAACGATTCCTCTTTTTTTATATATATAATACTAGCTGAAAGTTCCCGTGCTTCGCTACGATTTAATCGAAACTAAAAAAAAAACCTTAAAATTTCGAATTTTGAAAAATCCTTTCTTAGTGGGTGCTAATACCCTAGAAGGAACGCTCATGCAAAATTTCAAGTTTCTAGGTCAAGTATTTTCGGCTCTGCGTTGATAAGTTTGGCCCATACTTTAACCCCCCAAACCCCCCCCCCCCCCCCAAAAATTTCGAATTTTTCAAAACCCTTTCTTATTGAGCACCTAAGACCCAAGGGGAAGGTATGTTCCAAATTTCATTGCAATCCGTTCTGTGGTTTTTGAGATTTCGTGATGAGTGAGTGAGTGAGTGAGTCAGTCAGTGGTATTTGAGCTTTATATAATAGATAATACGGACGTTTATAAACATTTACGTCGATAAATGCAATATAGTAGTAACTCGTTTCGCGCCAATAATACAAATGTTAATAGTGCTTGTTCGCGACGTCATGACGCGTCAGTCTTGTAGGAGTGTTCCCTCAATGTATGCAAGGCGTCGACTCCGGAACGACTGCCTTGCTATCCCTCGTTGTTAGTGCTGGGTCCTCAGAGGACCTCCTTTTCCCCGAAAAGGCCCGGTAGGGATGAGAGTCATTTTCCTCCCTCGCTGGAGGAATTGTCCTCTTGACAAAAGCCAGGCGTGCAAACGCTTTGCTCGACGCCTCGCTGGCGCTGAGTCTTACAATTTTTTTGTGGATAAACTCTTACTCATTGCTGAGAATTCTCCCAAACTAATGGCATATTATTCGTTGTGCGATTAATAGCTTTTGCAATCTCAATAGGAAGCATATTTCATTACAATTTGCACCCACGAATATATTTTCTTGTATAAAATAAAATGGGATCCTAAGTATATTTTCTAAGTTATGTATTTTTTTAAGATTTTGAAATGTTGTTCAAATAATTCAACTAAAATTTCGTAAAAATGTTTATTTTAAGTTCATTTACGAATACAGATACATTGTTATTAACAATGAGTACAATTTTCCATGCTATCAACGATTGTAAAATCTTTATTGTTTCAATCGCAGCAATAAAGTTTCCCTTTTTTACTAGTCACGTTACCAGATAGATACGATCCTTGGAACAGCCCCCGCAATGGCGTGCGGCATTCCTACGTTAATTACAAGCACAATTCCCTGAGCAGGAATAATTAACGCGGCAACTTAAAGACCGTGAGACGGCAAGCTTTAAACCTTCCGTGGTAAATCGCTTTTTCTCCGCTGAAAGATGTGTTGCCATGACGAAGAAACACGACACGCCTTTGATTACATGGAGCGTAATGTTCGTGTCAACAACTTCTAAAAGTATGATTACAACCAGAGTTTTCCAGTATAAGAACTGCAATAAAAAACTGTTCAAAATAAGTAGTGATAATTAAGACAGAAATAAATACACATTGTATCGTGAGATTAATTTTTACACTAATTTCTGGGACGTGCCACACACATTTTAATGTCAGCTTGCGTATTCACTGCTCAGGACAGTGATCGGCAAACTTTCTTAGAAGTTGACCAAAAAAATAAGAACAAATTTTAGTGGGCTAATATAATTTGTAATATTGTAAAACTCAATAAGTGCTTAAAAAATATTATTTTGAAAATTCTTTTGATACTAATTCGACAAATAAAGCTGTGACTCCATATCTAAATGTTCTTCATAATTTGGTCCGAATCAGGATCTACTGATTACCCATCACTACTTTAGAGCATAGAAAAATTACAAACAGCATATTTTTTTACACCTTGCAGTTACGATTTTATTACAATAAAAGTACTATGTAAATTACAATCGTTTTGAATTTTACTAACTTTCGATTAAAAGAGTTTGGGTAGGGGCAGGATTCTCAGATAACCTTATATTAATGAAGGTTCAGAGAAATGACACAAAAAGTTGAAATTTGAAATCTGAACGATAAATAAGAGCCTCGAAGCGTTTACACTAAGGTTGACAAATATTTTAAAGGTCCTCCTGCTGCAACATTCGACCACTATTGTTTGTCTATCTTTTAAATAATGGAACGTATGAACATTGTTATTGTAGAGTATCGCAAAATACTCTTGGGTATCGATAACGAAAAACGTTTACTGCTTGCAGAATATGGTAGACAATATCAATATCTATATTATTTCATAATATAAAAACACTATTATTAAATAATTACATTGGAAGCACGTTGTACTCTAAAATGAACATTAAAATCATCCCTTGCGAATAGAAGCAATTAATGTCGCACGTCTATGTAATTAAACATATTACGTGATACAATATAATATTCGCCGGTATGTGTGATCAAATTAAATTCCCTTCTATGACAGTTCTGATATTATAACAACTCGAAATTACGCGACACTATCGGTAATTGTTTAATTGATAAACAAAACTCGCGAAACTGTAATCCACTGAATTACCATTTCGCACCGCTATGGTTTCCTGATTTTACATAAAACCGCGAAATTCGCACATAGACGAGGAATGTAACTAATGTTCATCGAAATGATTATTCTCGTGCGGCTGTGAAAGACAAAGCAAACAAGCCTCTTTATTTTTAATACGCCCCGTTGAAACAGAAATGGACTTGGGGTATTTCGGAATCTAATGATATCGCAGAAACCTGTACACTGGATGGTAATCCCCGTCTTTGCATCGGATTCACTACGAGCTTCGCAGACCCCTCCTAAACAAGTAAACAAACAAAGAAAAGAAATGAAGAAGTGAATTTTCTTGCGCGACCAGAAGTCATTAACACGTTAAACCCCACATCGGTCCCTAGGTGCCGGCCTTTGATTTTTCATTTATGTTGACGCTGATCAATGAAATCAACGACTAGTTTTTTACCTAAGCTACGCTATTAGACCTAACCGAACCGTAATTAATGGTTTTGAGTAAGAAGTAGAACATTTTACATTATATAATTTTATCAAAAATTAATGTAGTTTCATTAAACATAGAGAAAGGCACCTTCCTAATAAAGAGCCTAAACGTCTCTAAAGATAGGCATGGCATTTAACGTGTTAATATACAACATATAGTACTTCATTCATATCTTACAGAACAAGTTGGATTCCAGGCCAGGAATTATAGCACAACTCATAGTGTTTTAACAAATACTATTAGTATTAACACTAGAACTACCAAACCAGTCAAAATGACTGGTACACATTTTTTTCAAAAAATTCTCCAAGTTTACATAAGAGTCATAGATTAAATATTCTACGTCTATATCAATAAACATAAATCACCCAATCGATCAATGTTTCCGCCGCATGATTCCCCCTTTTTCAAAGTACGTATTTAATTTATTAAAATATTATAGATTTAAAGCCGATAGTTCTAGTGTTAAACACTATCAACGAAAATCAAAGTACACGCAATAAATATAGATGACTCGATTAAGGGGTGACTGACAATGAGAGAATTTCGCGCTCAAACTTTTCTTATGGAGAGAAATCGAATGACTATTCCGTTATTTTGGATATATGTACGTAGTAGTTTCAGGAAGAGAAAAATAGCGTACGTGAAGATGAAAATCGTCGAACTAAGCTCTCGTTAAAAGCAAGTGAACGTTGGGCCTTGATGAGTGACTAATGTAAGATCTGGTCATTGGCGACGGAAAGATGACTTTCGATCAGTGACGTTCAAGTCAGTAGTGGAGACTTCGATCAGTAGTTACAATTATTGACGAGTTCCGACAGAATTGCGTGATTTGACAGAACATATCGAACCCGTGCACGCCGATTTTGATACAATACAGTACGTGAGAGATTCATCGAAAAAATATTTAACGTGTATTTCTTTATAAAAATACATTTTTCTTAATCATGTGAACAAGTACTGAAAAAAGTAGAACACTTGTAAAACAAATTTTATTGAAAAAGGAAGTTGCAAAGTTGTCGTTTGCATCAAATCGCGTAGTTTCCACTCTCGTTTAGGTATCTTGAAAATAGTTTCCCTTACAGGGACCAATAATCTCACAGAATGGCCATGGTTTGCGGAAGCTCGTTCGTACAATTACATTTCCACAAAATTGCGTTCGCTTATCGAGAAATTTGTAGAAAATTTACTTGTCCGATGAAACCTGTGGCGAAGCGTGTTATTGACCGCTACCACGATGTATACTGTATTTAATTGCAGCAACGTAGGCAATTAGTTTGTTTACTATGTACACTGTACGCGTTCATCGGAATTCCATTTTCCCATCAAAACAATATATACCGAAAATGCGAACACGATAATCGCGGATAATAGTTTGTCGTGTTTTTTTTTGCATTCCACTACAAAATAAAATGATTGCTGCGTGTTCGTTAATTAATGTCTCATTCGAAACTTATTGAGATATAATTGGGATTCAGAGAGAATACAGTGATTTTATAATGGCTTAATTTCATTGTTTTAAAGTGTAAAATACTTTCGCGTGCACCTAAACGTTTACTTTTCAATTTTACAATTATCATGTTTATATTAATAAATTGAAATAGACTCCATCCCCCTCTCTCCCTCTCTATATCTATCTATCTATATATATTTAGATACAATTTGACAATATGTGATTATTAATTAACACAGAATTGTATTAATTGAGGTGTTCAGCATTTCCAAATGTTTTCTACAATTAGTATACCATTATCCTGCACATTGTTCAATTAGTATTAAAATTTACACTCTAATTCTCAATCTGAAAGAAATACTTCATTTCACTACAAATAGCAAATCCATAACGCTGACTAAACAACACGATATTCGATACGTGACTCGTAACATTAAAAGTCAGTACGACGCATAGTACAATTCCCCAGCGCAAAACACAGTATGACAAATACAACAAAACCCACTGCTTGAAGAAGCCTTGCTTACCTTAAGGTCCACTTCGCCCATAAAAAAGTTGAAATCAGTCGTTAAGGAGGTGGAATATCTCTGTAGAATATTCCTCCTAAGATATTTCTTTCAGGCGCATTCGCTTTTCGTATACAGAACGTAATCAAGCGGAGCAGAATCTTTTCTTCAGATCACGACCCGTTGTCCCGTTTCCGTACGACCGTCGTAGCCAATAAACTCAAACTGCACCCTTTACACGGGCTTGGCGATAGCAGGCGCTCGGTAGTTTTCATGGTAGGCGGACGACTTGGAAAAGCTCGGCTGCAGTTCTTATCTGCCCACCAGTTTCAGTTCTCTCGGCCCACCAGCACCCGTCAGCCGGCTGCTCTTCCTTTTCTCTTCGCATCCACCCTCCTTGCCTCTTTCTCTCTTTCTCGTCTCTCGTTTCGCAGCTATTGTGATAACCATTTACATAAGGAATCCCGGAACTACGGAAAGGCAGTTACCACAGACGGCGTATCCCGTAGGTAACCAAGTGAATGAGAATGAGAGGAGAGAGAACGGTGAATGAGAAAGAAAGCCATGCAGTCTACGCGGAGAACGGAATTACTGGCTTCCTGCTCTCTGAATCTCAGCGCCGAGTGCACAGGATACCAGAAGAGTCGGAAATCTGGACGACAGCCGTCAGTGAAAACGCGCGTACCACTTTCAAGGGGTGAACCTCGTAGTAGCAAGGCACTCATCTTCGAGGAAATCCTCTTAGCCCGGTCTTAATGAGGCCACTGGTGGTCGCGACCGGGATTTTAAGCTAATTGAATAATTTTAGTTTCGAGCTGGTCGAGGTCGACGGGCGTGTTTTGTGTCCCAAATAAGTTCACGGTGGTTCCAGAACTGCTTGGTATATACTGCGGATGCTAATGTAACGGCTTCTGGAACGATAAGGGTCTTGCCGTACGAAACCTTCGAGTTACCTGGCATCGCTGGAAGTACTCGTAAGAATTAATCTAAAGGTATTTCGAGGTATTTTAGGAGGGTTACTTGGGCCATCCTGCTGCCACCCCTGCTTTAATAACTGCTCGTGCGATTCGTTGACTTTAGCGGATGGCCGTTGTAATTGTATTCTAAAGGATGTCGAAGGGAAGAGGTTATTACTGGTTGTATACTTTTTGGAATTGGAGAGATTGACATTTCGACGATTCAATTGTTTATTAGTACTTATACAGATTTACTTGTAACATAAATATTTCACTTGTCCTGAAAAGTAATAAAATAATATTATTTACTGATTATGTATTATGTAAACGTTATAACAGAATATTGGGTTTGCTGAAGTTCATTTATTTGAAATTTCGACCATTTACTTGATAGTTTCTGTTAACCTTAGGTGTGTTCTACACTTGAAAATTACAGTCATGAAACTGAAATACAGTAACTAGATTCAGTTATATATAACGATATAAAAAGTAGTTCATCGGGAAAAGTCATAACTGATTAATAAAGATTGTATTGAAGAAGTTAGTTATCGGTAACTATTATAAGTGTATATGTAGAGGGTGCGTTAAAATTATTTGGCATCGCTTTCAGGAATTTTTCTACACTCTTGAACCGATGGAGATTTGTCAAAAAAACACCGCCAAATTCGCGAAAACAAATTTTCTTTATTGGCTCATTGGATTCGTTTGGTTAAGTAGGTAAGGTAACTGAGAGGAACCATTGGTTACAAACAAATCGTTCTATCGCAAATTAACTTTAGAAGGAAGAGGAATTATGAAAAAAGCGAAAGACTATCATTTATTTGCTGCCGGGCGCTGCCTTAATTTACAGGGTTATAGAAGGTACTAGGGTCGATCAAATATAAACGAGCCTTTTGTATTAACAAAATTGATTTTACAAGCAACAGCTACATTTCTACAAATTATTGTTCCATGTAATTTCCTTCTTTTATTGTACATTTTTGTTGTAGTCATTTTTTCATTTCGTTCTCGTAGAATGAAATTGAACGTGTATCTACCCAGTTGTGCAAAAATGTTTCCACTTGATCGTTGGTCTCAATTCGCTTGCTTCGAAGTGCTTCCTTGAGAGGTGTAAACATGTGAAAATCACTTGGCGATAAGTCTGGACTGTGAGGTTGATGATCAATTATTTTCCAGTTCATTTTCACTAGTTTCGGCTGGATTGCAGATGCTGTACGTAGCCTGGCGTTGTCGTGGAGAAGCAACACCTCGCGGATGGGACAATCTTGTTTTTTGCATAGATACTGAAGCTGAACTTGATTCAAGAGACCACAGTAGTAGGCTGCATTGGTGGACTGAAGTCCGTCTTCGAAATCTACCTTCCAGTCACAAAAAACCGTGGCCAACACTTCCCTGCAGACAATCGACTTTTGGCTTTCACGGGATTTCTTTGCCTTTCTTTCTTTCGCTACATGTTCACGGCCTTGCTTGAATTTGTGCCGCCAAAGCTTCACTCTAAAAAATGACAGGGCAGCTTCCCCTAATTGGGCATGCAGTCTGCGGTAAATTTCAGCTGGTTTCACGTTTTCACCGCCGAGGAACTTTATAATTATGCGTTGCTCAACTGCGACGGGCACATTCCTTGCACTCATCATAATTGCTACAAACTTAAGCACTGGACAAGCCGGCTCATGTTGTTTCCCTACTCTAGGTATCCCCAATTAACGACTACAAATACCCAATCTCACACAAATACCCTACCCCGCTCTCAACCACTAAAGGCTCGTTTGTATTTGATCGACCCACGTATTTTCCTCAAAGAAATATCTGCTCTATCGCCTCCTACTATCAGAATCTTTCTCTGACATTTGTTTTTTAAGATACATAGGAAAATATCCACTATTTCAAAACTGTTTGAACATGTTTAAACATTTATAACATTAAAGTAATATGCAACTTTATATTTCGGAGGGTTTTTAGAATTAATATATTGTAACGGCGCTTCATAATTAAACAATTCAAATGTTACAAAATAATGTCTCTATTTTAACGGATCCAAACTTCTCGCACAAAGCCAACTCTATTCTCTCTGTTAAATCAATATGAACATTTGCAGTTCGTTGTTATCATTCTCATAATCGATATCAAATATAGGGGAGACAATTTCGTTACGATAATTCATAACAATATGTAAAAAACTAGACGTTTATGCGAAATTCTAATAGCCTTCAATTCTATTTACAATTTTGAGATTAATTCTATGAGTGCCATTATTTCCACTTCACCGGCCAAGAAGTACGTTGACCGCCGTGTGTTATCAAAATATACTCGGCGGAATTCGGTGATCGTAACATGCAGGTTTCCGTGCCGCGAATTTTAACAATAATTCACTTCGATGATTGCCTCGCTATCAGTTCCCCCGTGATCGCCGACGAGTAACCAGTGTTCCGTGATCGGGCTTAATATTTTCACTTATTAGTGCGTGTATAATACTTTTGAAGACGAGGTCCTGAATCACCAAATACCTTACTTTTTGCGGGCTACTTGGTAATTCATCCTCACAATGGTCTCAAATCTCAGTTGGTGGCCGTACTTCTGCTCGCAGACACTATAGCACTTTCACCGTAGCCATACTATGTCTACTCTCAGCCATCGAAGCAAAGGATCTGCAGGTTTCTGAGGTATACATAATTTTTACTAAAAATTTAGTAGGTTTGTTTTAAGTGCGATTATACATTTTGTTCTTAATGAAACACGACCGCAAAGGGATAACTATCCTATTTCGTAAGTAAGAAAGACTCGTAGCAAGAAAGGTGAAGTTAGGTGCCTCATTCGTCAGTACCCGCGCGGATATGAGTACCAAATGTTCATTTAACTGTTTTTAATAGTGCAGCGCACAAAGAAGGACAGATTTTCGCTTTCTTCTAAATTCCTCTTCTTTTGTGGATATCGTCTTTGTCTTCGTTAATCATCTGTATGCCGATATTTATAAAGTTTACATGACAGGTAGGACAGATCGCTTTCTTTACTAGTTCAGTGATCCAGTCTTCTATTTTCTAATCTACTGGTAAAGATATCTCGTGTGTTTCGTTCCGAAAAGTCAAAGACCTGAAAGCTTGACTTATTCAGCTAAAATTCAATCACGAATACACAATTAAAAGATAATTTGCGTAAGAACGGCTCGTTTTTGACCTTTGAGTCCCCTTAGACATTTTACCTACGTAACAAGATGAATGCGATGAGCCAATTAAATAAATTTGCTACAAGGGTGTAGAACAAACCCTTGAAATTCATGACAAATCATTTTGAAACATCTTGTACATTCAGTAACTTTAACATTTGGACATTACGATACTTTTTATCATGTAACATCATAACTTTATTTCTAACAAAAGGAACAAAAAACATGGTCAAGTATTGTATGAAGCTATGTGACTAGTAAACTGTAAACTAGTAAACTATTAAACATTTTCAAACTGTTTTTTTAAGCAGATATGATAACTTTCTATGTATTATGTGAAGTACCCTCGTAGTATAAACGTAAAGGTAAACGTGATGGGGTGCAAATGGCTTAATGATGTAGCATATAACAGGAAAATAAAATGGATTAAGAGTTTATTGATTAGCGAACAAAACAAGGGTATTTATAATTGATATGAATTGGAAATATTGGATAATATAAGAAATTTACAAAGAAGGAATCACATAAATTCCTTGCGCGGACAGATCGAAGCGAAGTGTATTTTCGCCTTTTCTACAGCCGCTTAAAGCTCAAAAAACAATCGAAACTTGTAGAAAACCAATCGAAGCTCACACTCAAACATGAACACTCATATATACAAAGTTAGGAAACCATCACAGCTACACGATACGATAACGGTTTTATGTAACATTAAATTTTCTGGCATGGTAATCTTTGAAATCTCAAATCCTTTCGCAACATTTTCTATGACACAAATCAGATTCGATGCCATAAATCAAAAAGGTAACCGCGAGGAACGTATTAACGATGCAGGAAACCTGCTTTATTTTCTCAGCGAATATTTTAAACGTCTTGCATTATCATTTTCTCCACGTCCTTTTCATACTTTGCGACCTCACCTATTCTCAGTTACAAAGGCGGTCTCCTCGAAAATAATTAACATCATCCCATACTATGCACCAAGTTAGAATTATTTACAACCACCTTTAGTGTCATGAAAAGGAAAAAAGATCGAAAATTATCCTACTCCGATGCTTTGACATGTGTATAGTAGCACGTCGTCCTCAGATTACAAAATTATTCCGTCACTTCCACTGCTGTGGAACATTAAATTAAATTAATAAGGGTAAAATCAAATTCCATGCGCATAGGAGTATAAAGCAAATACACCTCTACGTAAAGATAAATCATCTCCATGTAAAGTACCCGCAAATCTACCGCAGTATCTTCAGCTATTCAGCAGCAGAGATTTCTCGGTACCATGCTTTATCGAAATTACATACATTTGAGCATTCCAGTGGCTTGATATGTATAAGTTCATCGAGACTGACCAAGTTGGCAGTTTCCGCGGATGAACCGCAATGCCAAAAGTAGCGGCTCTTCTTGATTGAGTAAGTTAGGGTCCGCAAAACAAGTGGAGAGGCTTGAAACGTTATCCAGCATCCTGTCGCCTGGCTATTGCCCCGGACGTTTCCAGTGAGCATCATAAAGGCTTTCCCAGTTCGGACCAGATCCAGTCACGGTGATTGCGTTTCCTCCCTCTCTTCAGCTTGTTCCTTCGGACCTGTCAGTTCAGTCAATGTTTATTTAGCCTCCCCTGTTTACGGGCCGAGGGCTACAAATTAGAAGCAACGCCGCTGATGATTCACAGAGGATCCCCCCGTTGTTCGATTTCCCTGCTTCTGTCCTCGTTGTACTTCATTTGCTATCTGCTTTCTTCTGCTATGTTCGTCTTCTCTATCCTTCTCTCGCTTTTTCCTTCGTTTGGCCCTTCGCCGATTTAATGGTAACGCTTTTACGATAGTCTTTTGTTCCGCCTTTGAGCATTTGTTGCGGATTTGTAGATGGGAGCTGCTTGTGGAATGTAACTGATGTCATTACGAGGTAAATTAATATGGATGGAATAAGGGACGTCGTGAAAATGATGAAGGATATAAAATTCTGAGTCACTGAATGCCTCGGATGGTGAATTCGGTGGTGTAGGCAACGTTTTAACAAATTCGTTTGCTTAAATAATATGTTAAAAATTACGATGTCTTTCATCACATTTTCAGTTTAATTGCAATTAATTTTTGTAAGTATATGTTTGTAAGAATTATATAATCAAATACAAAATACGGATAAATTACTTTGATATTTGTTAACTTTTAACAAATATCAAATTTCGAATTTAACCCTATTTTGTGTTTGGTTATATAGTTCTTACAAACATATATTTAAAAAAATGAATTGAAATTAAACTGAGAATATGATGAAAGCCATCGTAATTCGTAACATATTGTTTAAGAAAACGAATTTTTTTAAAAATATGTTTACACCTTCGCACTTGTCATTACGAGGCATTAATTTCCACTTTGTAAAAGATATTGGATAAATAAGTTTCGGAACCCCAAGTTTGCGGGCGATTTTCACCCCTCTTACGTGAACCATTGCCGAAAAAATGCTTGTCAAATATTTTCACGAAGACTATGTCATACTAAAATTTCATCAAAATCGGTAATTTAAATGTCGGTGAATGAATTTTGGAGTGGCCAGATTTGATATAGTTTGTAAAACAACTGCAAAAAATTATAGTTTTCAAACGATTTAGATTTCATTCTTACAGTGTCCCAGTTTCCAATCCTGATTTGGAAACAGATGCGGGAAGTAAATTAAATTGTTTATTGTAAAAAATATGGAGAGAATTTCGTACTACTGAAAAAAATTAAAGGAGTTCCGTGATTTTTGTGCTCATTTATGGGATATCACATACGTGTTCGGAACCGTTTATCTGAAAAACATTTGATGTATATGTTATATAGTAAATTTTACTACTTTTGTGTAAATCATTCAGAATACTGTATTATTATATCATTATGATTTAAGTAAGGATATTTTCAATTATGAACAATAATTTATTCCCAATGTGAAAAATTCAATTTTGAATAATAAATATTGAAAAAAAAGAAGTCCCCTTTTATGATAAAAATGATTGTATATATTCTCTAATGTTTTACACAATTTTTGGGATAAGAATATTTCATGAAACTTCCTATTGTTAGTATAAAGTGCAACTGTAAAAATATAGTGAACTTCATTCATTCATTTGGTACCATTATTTATTTACCTTTTTTAGTTTCATGAAAATGGCAACGTAATGCATATGTCATTTTTAAAAGTGCTTCCGAGATAAAATGGAAGATTATATAAAAATTAAGCTGTGTTTTAATTATCTCGTAAAAGCCGATAGCGCATATAAACGTTAAGCTCGTATAACATGTACCTACTTTATTAAGAACAATTGACCATAACATGTTTTGAAAATATGTAAAATTTTCACAAACATATGGGAGTGTTTATGCGTCAGTACATCGTCGAAAAATAACATCCAAAAAAATTGTTATAATGGTAAATATGCACCGTACCCATTCATTGTTCTAGTTTTTGAAGCCACGAATTTTAGTATACTGGTTGTCAGGCAGTTCTCTGCAACGTTAAGTAAATAGTAAAAGTATTGTTCCATATAGTGTTATTAAATTTTTATTATAACTTGAATCTAAACGAAGCCTGTCAACTATCTCAGTTTATTAGCAAATTTTTGCATTCATTTGATAGAAATAGTAATGCATTTTCCCAAAAACTGTTCCTACGCTTTGTGTAATACCTATATCATATTAGTTCTGTAGTGCTAAACAATGTTGCAGCTTTTGATACTATTCTACTGCAGTTGGTAATTGAAACCACAAAATAAATAAAAAATTAGATAATTCTCATAGAATAATAATCTTAAAAATAACTTACAATTAGTAAGCTTAAATCCCTTTTGTGCAGAACGCCATACCAAAATTTTCATAATGTTAACAGTATAATTATTACTAGACTATTCTCACCAATGAATTTTTAACACACAAATACCAACAGTTCCCTATGATTTCACTAGAGTGTCTTGTTGTTTACTGTTTCAAATACGTCACAGAAAAACTGAACGTATTCTTCCACATCTCCGTCTTACAAATCTTTGCAGACTAGATTTCTCTTGACATGTTATCGTCAATCATCAGTCAGACTTTCTAACGATAACGGTGAGTCACCCCATACTTACTCCGAAGATTTATGCAAATTCTGTTACCGTGTACGGTACCTTTCACATTTCGACCATCGTTATCTACTCCCGTATGCATATATTCGCGGGTAGTAGCACATTTATCTCCTCAGATATATTTTCGGTCCAGCAAGAAATCGTGGTATCCGAATATTCATCCGTGATACCCCGATATATACCGACGATCATCGTTCCCGGTATTACAATCGAAACACGATGCGTGACGATAACAGGACTACCGCGTCACTGCCGATACGATTTGCATTGCAAAAAGGCTTCGTATACGATGCGTAGGCGATAATCGGAAATAAGTCCAGTGTGTCCATTGTGAACCTACGGTTCTCAGGTGTTCCTCGATGTCTACGAAAAGGCGCTTTCTCTTGCTGTTTAAAGTAGTCCCACGAGGTTTCGATTGGTTTTCTTTATTTCTTAGAAGATATTTTCTCAATAGTGGGTGCGACTTGAAGCTGGAAATTTCTCGACGCAATATACCTAGGTATTGTACAATGTATTTATACTCTGGTTTTGCGAAAGAACGAAGGCTGTTTGTAAATGTTACTGGATTTGGAAAATGTCGTGAGATTCTTGCACTTGGCTTGTATCTTTTTTTGGCAGGATATCCTATCTGCGAAGAAGTAATTTTCACTGTGAGATTCATCTTGCTATATAATCATAACGATTTGGTTTTGGATATAGAAAGAAATTTGTACAGAAAGATTTTGTTATTGATTTGGATTGACGGTTGGAAATTCAATAATACAATTGTATGATATAATTAAGATTACTATGCATTATGTGTGTTTCTAAGTTATAAATTGTAATTGTATAGGTAGGCTAGTTCGTCCGACAAAAAATACTATTTGAAGTGTAATAACGTTTTTGGTGATGAAAAAAGGAAAATTCCTATTTATCCGTAATTTTGTAATGGATATATAGTTTTCATAAACAAATACTCAAGAAAATTCCTTGACATTAAAGTGGGAAAGGTAACAAAAAAATTCTGTTTTTTTCATATATTGTGTAAACAAATTGAGATTTTGCAAAATAATCTTTACTTTTTAATTCGTTATCAAAAGCACCAATTTCGCCAATTTACGCAATTACTCTATCTCTCATAGATTCCGAGATATTTGTCAAAATATACTTTATGACCCTAAATTTGGGGGAGGTTTCTACCCTCTTAACATGAATCGTTGCCGATAAAAAAAATATGCGTTAAATATTTTTATGAGAACTACATTGTACGTGAGTTTCATCAAAATCAGTGATTGATACCTCGGGATGTTTCCTTGTTAGTATGCTTTCAGCGTATAGCTAAAGAAAAATGACTTCTGTATTCAAACGAAAGATGGGTATTAAATAAATTTGTAACAATTGGATTATGTTTTTGCTAATAAACCGTTGATCATCGTTGAGGACGACTAATTAGTACAGTAATTGGAAGAAAAGTAGTAGAAATTAAAATTGATGTAAAAACTAGTAGAAAAATAATAGAGGAAAAATTAATAAAACATACCTCGTAGACCTTCACAAATTCGTTAAAGAATATCAGCTTGGTTTTTAATAATTTGACAGATCTCCGTGCAGTGTAAAATCTAGATAACAATTTATCCATAAACTGGAAATAACTGTGGTGAACAATAAGACACAGCATGTTTTAATATGATAAAAAAATATTTGTATTACTTAAAAAATAGAGAGATAATTTAAAAAATTGGCAAACTTAAACCTTTAAAACGTTTAACTAGTTTCGATTTTACTGATCAGAGAAATTCTTTCTTTTATTATTAGTGCTAAGTCATATCCATGTAGAAGATGAAGGATATCGTTTAAGACGTGTACACGTAATTAAGGATAAGTTTGAAGTTACTTATAAGAGACTGAAAAAAGCGTCACCGAAAACAGTTTAGTATCGTTAATTAAAATTAATTTATTCAGAGCTCTATTTTACAAATGTCGGTTTCTTGCTTGTACGTCATTACATGAAATAAGTGCGAAAACATTTGAGCAAGCTCCTATGTGCGATATCATTAAAACGTTCTCTCACACGTAAAGTTTGAAGAAATTGCTAAACACGAAACCGGTAAATTATTGTAAAAAATTGTATTATTTGTTATTGTATGAAATATTAGATTATTGTTAAGGAAAGATTTGATATCTGCTGGTATTTTAAAATTTTTAATTCGTATTGTAATAAGCTTCCATCATTATCGTAATCGGTAGAACTGTTGTACCAATACTCATGTGTGCAACTGATGAAATTTCCTTGATAATTGTTTGTAACATTGAATTATTATACATAACTACCCATTTATCACAAGTATCTATGTAATTTCTAGGTCACTAACTATTATGTGCACTAACACGACTAAAATTGTGCTCGCACAATCCTGAAAATTAATAGCCGTAATATTAGATAAACCGAAAAGAAATGTCTGTTTCTTCAATATGAACAAATTTATTTATTAAAAACAAAAAAAGAAGTAATAAATAATACTTATTCGTCCTAATTGCACACACTATATTGATAGCTTTCCTACATTGAGCAGCTTTTAATAGTTCAAAATGTATCAAACCCAAAATATGCCACCAGAGAGACAAAAAAAAAGATATTTCTTTTCATTGTACTTAATATACAACTTAATTTTAACTGAAACGATTAATAATACTCCAGCAAAAAATGTGTACTTCCCAGTTAAATTAATTTATTGTAAAACAAACTTTTAGAAGTGCTATTAAAGCTATTTAAAGTAATGAGATAACCCTTCTGAATTTATATCTTCGATCAAGTTTAAATTCTGTATTACTTGAACATATTGATAATGGTATGAAAATCAGGGAGCTCCACTGAAAAATTCCTCGTTTATTAAGGCTTTACTGGAATTTCAATTTACGATCGATTGATCAGAAAAAAATGAAGTTACTTTTCTTCCATAATAAAGCGACTCATGCATATTTGGAATCTTAAACGCTTTTACCACGTCATTAAGTAATGAACACACATGTATGAAAAAAATCTTCAGTCTAGAAACCCCAATTTGTTAAATTCACTTTTAATAACAACGTATACAGAGGAGGTGCAAATTGGCGGATAATTTTTAAATCAAAGGAAAAGCTCTCGTTAAACGTAAAAACTTACATTGCAAGAGCCATTGCACTTTATCTCAATCTCCATTTCTTGAGTACGTATAAGCAGCTAAAGGTCGTCCGCGTTGAATTATTGCGAAAAAGTTGTAAAAGGTACATGCTCAGAAACCTAGGGAAGAAATGGTTAACATTAGTTCTATTTATTTATGTACTTACAATCAAAAGTTTTTAACACAGAAATTACCATTGTTTAATATTTTAAATAATAATAATTATTTATATTAAATATTTAAATAAATAATATAGTATTATATTTATAGTAATATGTTTAGTATACAGTATTATATTCACATAAAAAGTTGCCGTATTAGCTGTTAGGTCGAGGGCAGTCGAAGCTCTATAAAATGCTTTCGAACAAATGGTATCCACACTACCCGTTAACTCTTTAAGGCACGCGAATTCAAAAAATAAAATGACCAATGTTGCACAAGAATTTTTTTAAGTTTTAAACGAATAAAGTTACTTTATATTTATTCTCAAAGTTATATAATAATATAAATTTTCGAGGTGGGACAAAAATGTCCTACTATGCATCTTGACATATGAAAGAGGTGGGACACTTTTCACCCCACCGTGCCTTAAAGAGTTAAAAATGAGTGACGTTCAAACAACAATTCATTAAAGGACACAAAGGCGAACGAATAACACATCACAAGTTTACATTCTTCAGAAGCAAAAAAGATATATTTCTTAACTTTTTTTAAACAAAATTTAACATCAATCTAATCAAATATTTACTTCACTTTCTAAGATTAAATTCGATACTGATTTAACACAAATCAACTACGATAAATACTCATCTTGAGTGTACTTCTAAGTAGAACGTGAAATTTGCCTTAAACACAAAGAGTTAAGTCTTTTACGTACAGGGTGTAAAAAAATTAATGGTCATGGCTTTAAGGGGTTGTTCTACACCTCTGGGTCGACGGAGATTTGCGAAAAAAAACCGGCCGCAAAATTCGGGAAAGGGTAGCAAATTTTTTTTATTGGCTCATCGTATTCGTCTAGTTTCGTAGGTAAAATGTCTGAGAGGAACCATGGGTCAGAAACGAACCGTTCTCTCACAAATTAACTTTTATTTGGGCCTTCCGATCAAAATTTCGCCATTAGTTAAAGCAGAGGCGACGTAAACGAAGTTAGAAAATGGGGCACTGTGTCACCGTACCAGAAGAGAAGTGCATGTGTTTATGCTCTTCTCCCCGGGTGGGCCCTTGAGCGAACCCAACACCGAACGCAGGTCAATGACATTTTTCTAGTCATTTTCTATCTTCGTTTATGTTGCCTCTGCTTCAACTATTGGAGCTAGCAGGAGTATTTCATGTGTTTCCTTTCGAAAGGTCGGTGACTCGAAGGCTGCCATATGGGCGAAATTTTGATCGGAAGGCCGAATTAAAAGTTAATTTGTGAGAGAACGGTTCGTTTCTGACCCATGGTTCCTCTCAGACATTTTGCCTACGTAACAAGACGAATACCATGAACCAATAAATAAAATTTGCTACCCTTTCCCGAATTTTGCGGCCGGTTTTTTTCGCAAATCTCCATCGATTCAGAGGTGTAGAACAACCCCTTAAAGCCATGACCATTAATTTTCTTACACCCTGTACGTTAAGCTCGTAATTCATAAGACATAAATTCTGTTAAACCTTACAGTAGTAATCACAAAAATACGACTACTACATCAAGCTGAAAATGCCTGCGAAAATGACAACACGTTAATCAGATCACCGGTGCCAGGTTTCGACTAAACACGAGGACACATGCCACGGGTCATAATTCGTCGTCGGATACTCGTATCCGTTTGCCCGTAGCTTCGGAAGTGTCTGCATGTGCGATGGTGGTCTTTGAGCTCGTATAGGTGGTCCATGGATACGATCAAGTTTCCGTTTTCCGTATAAACAAGCTACTTCCACGCGCGGTGTTGGTCCTGGCAGCGTCGTAACATGGGCACGGTGCAGGCGTTAAAGCGGTATCAGTAATTACCACCGTGTTGGCAAACAGAGGACCGCCTGGTGCGAAGCAAGCTGAGTTCCTGCTTCCGAGACTCGCTCTTCCTGATCCTCCTCTGCTACGTGGCACACGCGGACGTCCCGGCAGCCCGTTTCATGGTGGAATCATCCCGGATCGTGTAGCTGCTCGTGTATAGCAAGTTTCGAACTTTTGTTCTTGTGGCTTTATTTTAACGATGTCCACTTGGTTTGTCTGATATTCGATGCTCGCAATAAGCGGACTTGAAAATGGGGTTATTCGGTGCATTTCAGATTGCAACCCTTTAACGATCTCCAGCGTGGTTGAAACTGGCATGTTGGCAAAAAGTTAACATGTCGGTGAGAACGGGAAACGATTAAGAGCAAAGAATTTGAACAATTCTTGTAGTAGTGAATATGCGACGTCTTCTGCCATTAACGATAAAACTAATAATGATTAAATAGGCAGAGTAGATAGACCACCCTGTAACAATAGATTTACGGATGTTGATTATATACCTATTTTTACTGAAGTGAGCCAATTTGACTCACACAAAAAGATTGAAGTTTTTTTGCAAAGAAAATAGTTCCTAATCAATTTAAATGAAAGATTTATTATTAAAAAGTTCATTGAAAACCTTTTTTTACATAGAAACCCTGTTTTTGATATACATTTTCACTAAAAATGGTCTGTTCACGCGCGATGTACAAATCGAAACGATGACAGGAGTGGGTAGGTAAGAAAGATAATGTAGCGGAGTCGCGAAAACAAGAAGATGGCTCTCATACAAATAAACATTGTATGCAAGGAGAGAAAAATTAGAGGAGAAACAAATCACGTCCGGCTTGAAAGCTGCAAGATTCCCTCGTCTGATGGAATTTACAAATTTCATGTGTTATGCGATTAACTGTTAAATCGTTTTATGAGTCAAATTGGCTCACAACCGTAAAAATAGGTATACCACATTCGATAATGTGAAATGAAGGGGTCTGCGGGGGAGAGCAATTAACATTTATATATATTTCATTATGTGACCAAAAATCAACATATGTTTTTCAAAAATAATATTTAACTTTTATATATATATATATATATATACAGGTAACCCTCCTATAACACGGTAGATAAGTGTTGTATAAAGGTTTCTGCAATTTTCTTATCATATTACAGAGAAACCGTGTAATAGAAGGCCGTGTTGTAGAAGGGTTTCCGCAATTCATAAATCGTGTTATAGCGAAACCGTGTTTTAGGATACCGTGTTGTAGGAGGGCTACCTGTATAGTAATTAAATTTTCAATGAGTCAAATTGGCTCAGTTCGTAAATATAGTGTTAACACGGATTCGTATAACATAGCGCGAAAATTGTGACTGTGCTTGTATAATATGCAAACAAGTTTTATAATGCGGTAAGAGAATACGATAGATGATACGATTTCATTACATTTTAGGTCCAATAATAAATATATCCAATGTTTAAAAGAGAATATCGTTGGAGCCTAGCTATGAAAACTAATTTAAAATGAATAACGAAATATTTTAATTATTATAGTAGGAGGATCCATTGTATATTTAAACGTAATAACAATTTGACTGTATATATTTTGTAAGATCGTTAACAATTCCCGGAGTGTTAACTTTGCACTAGTTGAGCCTCGTAGTTCGATGCGATCACTTTTCTTGCGAAAAATGAATAACGTACCTAGGTCCTAGTTCTCAAATGATTGAGTTCAGTACGATTGATGTTAAATTGTAGTTTTTTTCGTTATACGTTATCTTGGATGACCAACATTAAATAGTTATTCATGCGACTAATCTCTCAAATGAGCACATCATACTGTGTACGTTAGTCACTTCATGTACTTTCTAAACCCTTAGTCTGTCGCCGATTCTCAGTTACAGAGTATAGTTTGACCCCTGACTGACCCTCAATCTTGTACCTCCTCGACTTCATCTATAGATAGTTTTATTAGGGTGAACCAAAAGTCCGGGCGTTTTTTCCTGCTCTCATATTGTGCCAGACAAACCATGGATAAGTTCAAAGAACTCGATTCAATTGAACTTCTACCACACCCAGCATACAGACCTGACCTTGCTCCATGGGACTACCACCTTTTTTAATTAATGGCACACTTCTTGCGAGGTCGGAGATTCGAAAGCTTATATCAAGTTAAATTAGGCTGTCGCGAGTTTTTCAGCTGCAAGGACAAGGAATGGTACCGCCGTGGAATAACTCAACTCGCTAGTAGATGGCTAGACACCATAGAATCAAATGGTCTTTACTTCGAAACTTAATAACAAATAGTTTTTGTACAATTTACATTCAAAGTTTTGACGAAAAAAGCGCCCAGACTTTCGGTTCACCCTAATAGCTTAAAAGGGCCAGAACACATAGAGTAAGCAACAGTAGAGAGAAGGATTTCTGCACGCAATTTCTGTCCATATCCTCAAAAATATATTAACACGTTGAACGCCACTGGTATTTCGCTAGTTCTATGATTTCTACTGAAGTGAAAGTTTTTCTATAAAATTTACGTTTTCATAGAGCAGCAACTTTAAATATTCAGATAAATACAAATTCGACAGACTTTTCTCTCTTTAACGTCAATATTTAAATCTTCAGAATGTCCGAAAATTCATAAATATAGCAATCTAAAAGTTACATGAAATTTCATTGAATTTGATAGTGCCGGTCACCGGTGACCCTCATGTCAGTCAACGTGTTAATTGAGGTTCTCCATTTGCTACTCTAACAGTTGCACAAGATTTTTATATAATTTAGATTGCCTGAAATCGGTTCGGTTGTTTGATAGATTGGGTTGTGTTTCTTATTTCTTCGAGTTCTTAATTTTTTGAGTTTTTCGATATACACACTGAGTTATTTGGTGCGATGTATAGATTTATATAGGTTGAATAGCGGAGATACACATTGGTCATTGGTAGAAGAAAATTCGAGATACAAAGTAATTTTGTGAACAATAGGAATGTGATCGTTGATAAAATGGAAGGACGTAAAATTTCTGTTATCGGGAGGACAATGGTCAAGTTTAGGAGTAAGGATCCGAGTTTCTGTCAGTGATTTATGAGCGAGCTACAGAACTTGCAGGTTGATAGGTCCCGTTCACAGGTTTAGGCCAGAGGATTGTTTTCTATGGTGAGACGACATCTGGTACTGCCACAACGGTACGTTTTGCTAACAACAAAGATTAATATGGAAACTTAAAGGAATTTCAACTACATTAGAAAGAAATATTCTAAAATAGGTAGATAAAAATTAAGTAGAATTAACGTATTTTTAACTTTGATAATACTTGTATCTATTTATTTAAATTATATTTAAAGAAAGAGAAATAATTCACAAAAAAGCTATACATAGATGGGCAAATATTACAGAAAAAATTGTAATAATATGCGTCACACTGTCTGTGCTGAATATTTTCATAAAAATATTCTGAACTGTAAAATTTATACGATTAGAAGATAGAGTATGAATGTTTCGCCTGTTTGAAAACTTGAGTGCAGAAATTAAAGCAGAGCTGCAAATTGGGCAGCACCTACAACAACAAGAAATAGAATCGGATATTTTGTGTACTGTGAAAACGTTTTTGAAAATGTAAAGAGAACTTGTAAATTACTTTTTAAAGTTAAGAAAAATTTATGTTCTTCATTCGTTTTATACATCTTACTTTTTGTTTGCAGAGGGAATCCATTTACGCTTTAATTAATGATACTTGTATTATAACCTATTATACTATATTTCATTAAGAGTAAATCAAGATACAACATGTTTAACCGGAAAGTAAACAGTATATAGTTTCTGAAAAGGAACATCGACGAGCTTATGAAGGTTAAATGACGTTCATAATTTGCGTGTCTGGTTTACCGTGTATCCGAAATGAAAAACTTTCCTCTTTACTTTCAGAGATATATCTATGTATATCATTTGTCTGGACATTTTAATTGTTTTTTGTTCAAATGTCGTAAAATATGTATTGAGCAATGGCTATTTCAATAATTTTTTTATCGGCAAGTGGACATCTCAACATATTAACCCCTTGCTGTGCCATTTCTTTTGTGATTAAATGTGTAATAACTCTAAATTAATTACTAAAATAATAACCTAGCTCCTGATCTTTGGATATAGTAAATGACTTAACGTAATACTGAATATCATAGAATTAATTTTATTTTATCAGCACCCACTGATATTTTTGATAAAATAATTTTTGGAGCACTTCAAAATTGACTATTCTAATTACCTTGTCACGAGTAGCACTTGTTATTGTACAGCAAGGGGTTAAACGCTAAAGGAATGATCCGTGTTATCATATCCGATAAAATTCGTTGTAAACTTTATCCAATAACTGATGCAAATTATATATTCATTACAGGCATACTAGAATAAAACAAGCATAATTCAATTAAATATACAACGTGTATCTTCACTATTTTAGCTACAATACATCCCGAGTCGAAATATTGAACCTTTTACTACCCAACATTTAGGAATTAAAAGTACAAAAATACCCGAGTCGAAATATTGAACCTTATTTGAACCTTTTACTATCCAACATTTAGGAATTAATAGTACAAAAATAGAAGTATCAGTTTATTGAGGAGTTACAGGTTTAAATAAGGAGTTTTAGTATTGAAAAGTATCATATTAGGTTCAAATAGGAGTATATACCATGAAAATAGGTTCAATATTTCGACTTGGGGGAGTTACAGGTTTAAATTAGGAGTTTTAGTATTGAAAAGTATCATATTAAGTTCAGATAGCAGTAAATACCATGAAAATAGGTTCAATATTTCGACTCGGGATTGCATTACAATTTCTTGTAAGCCTGTAAGTGATTAAACATTACGTTGCCAAAATAAAAATTTATGAAATATCTATTGTCACATTGTATTCTGTTTCATTTAATTTTTTTCTTCATAAGTATATTTCAATATTATAAGACAAAGGGATAATCAAATCTTCACTTCAATACAATTGGAGGGACAAGTGGAATAGGTCCTACATCGACTGCATTAATGTGCAATAAAATAAATTATGTTTGCATGGTAATTGAAATTTTCTTAAAAGCGTAAATACTTGGATATCCAGAAATATGATAAATTATTTTTTAAGCATTATAGGCAAACATTTTAATTATACAGACCGAACGAAGCGTTGATAATTATTTGAAATGACTGATATATTGTTTACTACAGGCTTGATTCGCAGCTGTGTTAACAAACTACTAGTTTAATGCATTCGTCTTCGTCAAGTGACTCATTTAGGACACCGTTTCAACTTTAACATGACGATGAAAGTTCGATAATGATTTCGTTCTACTGCACCCGACGTACGTGCGCTAACGAACTGCACGGAATTAATTTAAAGTGCAACGTTGTATAACATAGATAGATATAGACAACAACAAATCAATCACCTCTAATGCTGACGTTTACTCGACGTATTAGTAACCGATTACTTTAATAAATTACACTTGTAATTTATTTGAGGCTGAATTTTGTGATTATTGTTAAAATTCTACAACAAAGTAAGGGAGCTAATAAATTTCATGAATGAATGTTTAACACTAGATTTACGGTGCCAATTTGGCTCATTCAAAATGAGATTACTATATATATAGTATATTGATTGGTTAATTTATTAATAACAAATCTTTCATTTAAATTGATTTGGAACTATTTTCTTTGCAAAAAAATTCAGTTTTCTTGTATAAGTCAAATTGGCACACTTTAGAAAAATAGATGTATCAACATCCGTAAATCTGGTGTTAAACCTAGTAACTACTGTACACCTTATAATAAAAACATTGAATTTTATTGTAATGTTGTTCTTATCCTCTTGTTTATTTCTTATTTTATTTAAAGACTCTGCACGATCACAAATTAAAGCCCTAATACAGGTGTACACTGCTAACCAATATTTCCCATAAAATTGGTTTACTACAGCCCTTATAAACCATAATTAACGCTTTATCGAGCGGTATTTTTTTAACATCCTACCCCCTTTTAAAGCCTATTAATAGGCTTCCGGTCGGTAAAGTGTTAAATTAAAACTGCGCGTTGTCAATAAGATCATCAATCAGCTTGAAGCCAAAAGGTGTTAATCGCAAAATAAACTCCACTATGATCTCCGATCTGACTTATCATTTTAAAAATCATTAAAAATCAAATAATCAACAAAATTGAAACACTTTTCAAATATTTGAATCACAAGAATCTTTCCCAACGAAAATGGCTATCAATAATATACCTCTAACAAAACTATGATCATTCCATCAACATATGCCCCCTTTGTCAACAGTGCTCGTTTAATTTTCACCATTACAAAGTAAAACAATGTCACACGTGTATTATAGGCAACTATATTGTCGCATCGCCGAAATAAAATCGTATCGCACGCGATCCAAAGTCCGTACGAGACGAATGTGCAATGAAAATTTGAACAATCCCTGACAATACTTCCACGCACAGCGTATCCCTCGGCTCCTGCGGTTCGCCCCATTTCCACCGGTACATGTATGATATATGATCGTCCAGTCTCGATCACCGTCGTCACCCTCGCCGTTTCTTTGCATTGTTAATGCCGATGTACGTCCCCGGCTGGCACCATCCTGCCTATTTTCTGCTCACGATGCACCTCCATGAGATCCTTGCTCGCACACGTCTACGTGGTAAATGTTCACGTGGTACGTTGGAGCTTAGCTTTCGCGTATAATACACGTGTAGACGAGCGCGACAGTGCACCGCGACGTCTTTGTGCTTTCGAAAGCTCGCCCGAGGCTTTTTCCGAAAGAGGGGTGCCCCTTCGCTCTATGAAATATCGTATTCATCGTTACACCGACCTTTACTTCCCCCTGGGCTTCCCCTCCGCGCCTACACCACCGAGCAGCGTCCCCTTGCTCCTCCGTTTCACCCCTTGGGGAAACACCGGGCGAATGAAGAGGGGCGGGAAAGAGAAGGCGGATGTATGGAAAGGTAAAGTACAACGGACGCGACAGAATACACGACAACGTGAATCGATCGGTAGAGCTACTCGGATAGAGTCCTCTGTATCGTCTGCTTTACAGATTGGTAGCGTGTAGTCTGCAAGCGGACAGATCCCGTAATGAGTGCAGAGGGGTGAGGTAGAACGAATCAAAAGTAGTCGCGTTTCATGAGTACTCTCGGGAGCTGGGAAGAAGGCCGCACGTTAGATCTCGATGATAAAGCTCATAGAGTGGCAGTATACCGTTTTGTATGGAAATTGAATGAGTTTTATAGAGAAGACTGTTTCTTGTGTTCTGTGAGTCGTATGTTGGTTAATGCTGAAAATAGCGATGATGATTAATCCAGGATATTTAAATGTTCTGGGTGTATTGTGGAGGAAACAGAGCAGAGGTTGGAGAAGGAACCGGTGTAATTGTGTACAGATTACGATATTGATGGAGAAATTGATAGGGAAGGCAGCATTTAAAATGTGTGGAATTTTTCGAAAGCAATCACAGATCCGAAATTTAACCGTGTTTTGGACTCATTGTTTCGAGGGATTGGGCGATCTGGCTTTGTGAAGTAAGATTAGTTTCAATGCTTCCTACAGTTTTGTTTTTCTAGTGTCACAGGGCTTTTAGATTTATAGATTAAAACGATTTTTTAAGTAACAGCTTTATAAATAAAGTTTAGATCATATTTTATCGAAATTGTATCTTCTGCGTTATAACGCTAATTGTTGAGAGTCATGCATTTATCCTTTATACATTCAAATATTATAATTACGTTAAAGTATAAATGTTACGTATGATATTACAGTAATAATAAATATTAAATAACTGTTCCGCTCACTCCTGCAAAATAAATTTTCTGATAATTACTCCATCGCAATAAAATTATATTTTTGGGTACAAACAATTCGATAATAATGCCTCGGAAAATGTATGGAAAGTTTACTGTAAATTGCTCTCACTTTATAAATTATTAATATAATAACTTCAAAAAACTCAATTTACACCATCAGAATCAGTTAATATTAATGCCAATATAATTGACGCACAAAAAGTAATTTTAAAGTAGTTACAACAAACTCTGCACTTTTTCATAAAATCTGTCAACCCTTTTTTTGCAAAAGTCATAAAGGATTAAACATGAAAACACGTACTTCAAGATACCTCGACCGGGTGAAGTCAGAGCAATAGTTCTCCTAGGTGAAAAAGGGGAATGACGTTATCGTGCTTTCAACGAGTGTGTTTTCGAACCAGTTCGCATCAAACCCATCTATCATGTCTCTCATCTCCACCCCCGCAAACGAAAGATTTCACGGGGAAGAAGGTTCGTTCCTCTTTTCAATAGCAACGTGCCCGTACTGACGGGAGCTCGCCGCCATCCCTACCGATTTTGACGATAGCCTGCCACCGCAATCTTTCTTTTTTTTTTATTGACGTACCAGTTTCGAAAGCGATAAAACGATCCTTTGAAAAAGCTTTAAGAGGTGCTTTGGGCTGCGATCGCGTCACGATATCTCTGGAAAACCTTCCCCGCTGAATGCTATTTTGACTTTTGCCCGTTATTCCGAAAGGAACCAGAAACTACCCGGTGTTTATGTCCCTCGAGTGTCCCTGCCGAATCGAACTTCTCCATTTTATCGGATCGACTTATTTTTTTATGCTATTCGACTCACGAGTAAATGTCGTCGGCATTGTAGAAGGGGAAAAGTTTTATACGTATCCCATTTTCATTTTCATCTCGTTTAAATCGACGTTATTAAAAGAGTGAATAAAATTGTGGCAGTCATTTCAAAGTGCGTATTTCATAAAAGTTATCGTCATTAACGGTGTAAATTCGCAATTGGGAACAACGCGGATAAACGTAATGTTTGATAAACGACGCAGTAAACTCGAGTAAACGTTTGTTGTTTTTAACTTCATAATTGATGCAATCGCTTTTTGTTTTCAACCATTCCACGTGTATATAGACGTTTGTTTGAAGTAATAATTGCTCCTTAAGTGTATCTTGACTAAATTAAATCCCTTTTTATGTAAAAGTAGATATAAGGGAAATATTAACTCTATGTCGTATATTAACGAGTTAAGAAACATTAACAAGTGACACTCGGGAAATTGGATACAAAATCGTTAAGTTTTTGTAAAAGCTATCAAATTCAACACATCAGTGACACTTAACACGGCGAAGTTATTTCTATAATGTTAATATCACTTTTAATTATTTGATATACCAAGAATCAATTTTTACTTCGCCGATTTAATTCTGGATTATTTGAAAGGCTGTCACAAAAGAAATCATATGGCAAGGGGTTATTCCTTTGGCTCATAATATAAAAGGACAGTAGAGTCTAAAAAATAATGCGAAAAGATTTGTAACTTTAAATACTATTAAATGAAAACTTCTTGCTATGGAATCGGGGTTTTGGATCTTAAATATAGTTAAAATTAAGTAAATCTAGGTTTATTATTTAAAGCGATATACTAAGTACTAATACAAAAGAAAATATGAACTGATTCGTCTGGTCGTTAACACTAACAATAAACCTTCCAAGCCGGTCAAAAAGAGTGGTTCTCAATTTTTTCTAAAAATTCCTTAAATTAAAAGGGGGAGCCATGAAACAAATACTCCACTTCTATCTTATAAAACGTAAATTAGTTAACTAATCATCGCTTTCACCTCTTGGTTCCTTTTTTTCCCAAAGCACTTATTCGGTGTATCTAAATATGTGTAGATATAACGTCGGTAGTTTTAGTGTTAAAGAAGATCTAACCTACGTACAGACATACGTTTAATCTTTAATTTCTGCTCACATATTCATGAACTCTAGACTCTTCACGCATTCATGGAGATTATACTAAACAGTCTAGGCCAGTGATGGCGAACCTTTTTGAGCAGTGGGTCAAATATTGCACAATATTTTTTTGAGTACTAGCGTGGGTCACTTTTTTTGCTTGTCAGTTAGCCAGTGTCTACTGGGAAACATTGTTTTATAAATTCGACATTATAGATATTACTTATAGATTCGATGTATAGATTTGACCCGCGGGTCATAGGTTCGCCTCCACTGCTCTAAACCTTTAACTTCATATCATATGCAGCAGTAACGATGAATCTTTTTGAGTGGTAGGTAAAATGTTGTTCATTACTTTTTTAAGTTATACTTTGTGGGTCACCGAGTCAATGGCATAACTTAGAAAGGAGGAGGGAAGGATGCTTAAAAACTACTTTTTTTTTGGTACTCAATCGGAAATATTTGTTATAAATTCGACATTGGATATATATACTTTACTTTTTTAGTATTTCTTATTGTCTGTTCTCTCTTTTATTATATAAAAAATAAGTTTATGAAAATCAACGCGTGGGTCATTTAAAAAGCATGAGTGGGTAAGTGTCAGACCCACGGGTCATAGGTTCGCCACCACTGGTCTAGACGATCGCGATAAGTCTAGAGTTCGATTCCCGCTGCCATATTACTATTTATTGTAACTCTAAACGGTTAAGAATAATTTTTAGAAAGTTTAATATAAAATAATGCAGTTTACTTTGCTCAAAATGTAGCTTTCAATCAATTAATAATACTTTGAAATTCCACCCCATCGTCCAACTACGAAAAAGTATATATTATTTCCTAATGATTTAATTGTCAACAAATTACGTATTTCTGGGTGCATAGATTAAGCAATTACTTAAACACTTCTATACCATCTGCAAATTTTATTAATGTTACGCTTAACACAGTAAAGAAAATAAGGTTACAGTAAATTATTCCTTTTGAATGTCTTGGCACGTAAAAGGTTAATATAATTCTTCTCTCAAGCGACTATACGTTTAATCGTCGTAAAATCCGTATTTCCCACTACCTAGCACAAAGGTGGCTAAAAGATATAAGGATATCGCACCTCAATGACGCGTAAAAAGTTTCGCAACCGCCAGAACACGCCTTCCAGTTCTCACCCCTTCCTCGCAGGTTCCTCGTCATCGTTTCTTCGTCCGAGAAAAAATCGAAAGAGCGAAACCAGCATGCCACGCCAGCGTGACCTAAGTCAGCGAAGAAGCAGAAAAGAGGGAGGACGAATGAAACTTACCGGGGCAACTTTCCAAGGACTTCCGGTCGTTCCGTTCGGAATAATTGATCGAATTAATTGTATTCCGTGGAAGTTAGCCTTTCGACGTTCCGAGACTGGATCCATTAAGAGATGGGAAAAGTCGTCGGCGCAACGATTACGACTCCGGGCATGGGTGATAAAGAGAAAGGACGAGGAAGGTACGAATGGGCGAGACGAACGCGATGAAGAAAAGAGCGAGGAAATAAGAAGTAGAAGTGGCAGGCACACTGCCAGCCAACCAGCCATCCAGTAGACCCAATCGTTTTTAAACGCCCCGCTCATTCATCGCAGCCAGACAGTCTCACGATTATAAAGCGCAAGTCCTTTTATTCCGCCGTTTCGTTCCGCCTCCGCTCTTATTTTTTGCCACTCGCCTCTACCTCATCCTCCTGTTTCCTTTGGACTCTTCTCTTCGTGTTCTTTCCCGTTTGCTGTCTCTCTCTCTCTCTCTCTCTCTCTCTCTCTCTCTCTCTCTCTCTCTCTCTCTCTCTCTCTCTCTCTCTCTCTCTCTCTCCTTCCCTCTTGCACCGCGTCTTCTTTCCTCGTCGATATTGTTCCCAGTCGTGGAGGCTATTTTATTATCCAATTACTCTCATTTGCTTGGCGAGAGACACCGTAGCCCACGACGTGGCGGCGAGACCAGCGCGGGTGAAGGGGTGGAAACGTTACCCACTTAATTAGTAGTCCGTCGACAGATTCTGGTAGCACGCTTCGACGTTGTTGGTTCCGCCGTCGTCGTCGGTGAGGAAAGAGTGCGGAGGTTGGGCGAGGCAGGCAGAAAGGTGTGCACAGGAGAAAGGGCAAAAGAAAATAATGAGCCGTTTGCTGCACCGGTCGCCGCTGCGGCTACTCGGTCACATTGCGGAATCAGCCGAGCCGCAGCGAAGCGAGAAACATACTTTTAATAAATCCCTTTTAGCGGCTCCTTTCGACGCGCACTCGAAGAGCCACTTTGCCGCTCGTTACACAAGAAAGACGACCGTGCTGAAGAGAGATAAGTAGAAAAGTCCGAGAGTGGCTACAAGGACAGGGTGAAATTCAATATACGCAAAGTCGAACTTCAGATGTACCTGTATGCTGTAAATTAACACAAAATGTTTAAATTGAAGAGAGTTAATGGTCTATTAAGAAATTCTGCTTTCATGACGCTTTGATGGGTTTTCAGATTGTTATGAAACGACTGC
This sequence comes from Cerceris rybyensis, assembly GCA_910591515.1. Lineage (NCBI taxonomy): Eukaryota > Metazoa > Arthropoda > Insecta > Hymenoptera > Crabronidae > Cerceris > Cerceris rybyensis. The sequence goes on from OU342790.1 coordinate 25,401,525, forward strand.
ATGTATGGAAAAGACGGAGGAATAATATTACACGAAAGAGATCTTTCTCGTAGCCATGAAGTATTTCTGAATGTTTCTCAAATTTTTAGAAACATTTCTACAAAACATTGATATATTATTTCGTGTCGATACATTATGTATCGATATTAAAATGAATTACGTAAAGATAAGGCTACTATTCATTTTACATTGTCAAGAGCTGCAGCATCAATGTATAGGGTCCGTCAGCAAAATCCGGACAAAATTAAGAGTTCATTCAAACACTTGTTTAGTTAGAATTTAGTTGTATTGATGAAAAAAAATGTGTAAATTAATTAGGGGATCCTTATTAAGTTTTATCATTCAGTATAGCCTCCTTCCGCTGTGATCACTGCTTGGATTCTTGATCTGAAGCGCGAACATTCTCTTTTCACCTGATCCTTGTCCAAATTCGCGAATGCTGCCTCTATAGCGACCTGAAGGGATGCCACGATGGGGTCTCTGGATTTATTAGACACCCTTTCAATAACGCTCCAAACATAATAACTTAGAAGTTTCAAATCTGGTCAATTGGGAGGCCAGAAGTCTTCGGACCGAAATATTTCGACGTTATCGGTAAACCAGTTTTGCATTAAATGACTCGGATGAGCTTGTGCGTCAACCTATTGTAAAATGTGGGATCTCCCGGATGCTACACTTTCCATATTTGGCTTCACTAACGAAATTATGATCTGGAGGTACAGTTTATTGTTAATGCTGAGCTCTTTCGTCGGCAGCCGCTATGCTTACAGACTTTTCTTTGGAATAAATTCGCCTTGACCGATTAGCAGAGCCTTCAACGAACTTCTCTACAGCTGCAGACCTTCGTACAATATTATAAACAGTAGAATTCGGGTATCTAAAGAATCGAATAATTTCAATAGCTGAACGCTCCGCGCGAAGCGCTTCAGTTATTGCTGCTTTGTGAATATATTCCGAACACTATCTAATCAAATCTGCCATTTAGATGTTACATACGTATTGTATATACATATGCCTTGCTTGAAAAGAAACAAACATCTATTGCTGACATTACACGTGGCATCTGGAATTTAGAGTAAATTAATATTTCATAATAATTTACCATACAGTCGTCATATTATAAATTTATTTAATCCGTTCGGTAGTGATGTTTTGTCAATCTGCAATATCTATTATAATATCAGATTTTCAACAATCTACTTACATTTTACGATCGGAAGTAGGTTGAAAGCAATAGCTTTCCACGATAACATGTCTTTATCTTTTTTATTTCTTTAAAGTTCTCTTGGCGGATAGAAGAATCGCGAAAGAGGACGTTTTATATATATAGTTAGAGATTCAGCATATTTCGTCTATCCATTATTCATTGTGGGTAGCCCTCCCTTGTTCTTTTGTTATGTACTTCCTGCACCAGAACTCTGCAGTGTACCAACTGCTTTTTTGCCCGCTTCTGAAGCCTTCATAATGCGTACATATGTATACATACGCCTCGCGGTTGCCGAGGGATATCGTTTATTGAATTAAGCCCTTACGTCTGCGACTTTTTCTTGCGACAAAAAGTCTTCAACCGGTGTCCACCGTGTGCGTGTTTGGTCGAATGATATAAAATTCATAGGGGAGGGGTACTTCATGGCTACCACGAAGATGGGTGCCGCTCCATGCCATATACTCGAACATTGTAAATCTTCTTCTCTTTAAATGCAGTTCATCTTTATGATATCGTTAAGAAACTTACGCACATCGCGAGCCATATTTAGAAGTAACAAGGTATTGGAAAATAATTTTACGAATAATTATTTGTACTAACTAAAACAGACAATGGCCTAGTGCGTTAAACTATGAACTCTCCATCGAAAAAACCCATGATCGAATCCCGCGTCGAAGGAAAACCCCCTCCAATTATTTATACTAACTAATCATGTTCTCAATATCATGAAAATTCTTTCAGTAGAATGTTTTGTTTATGATATTTAGTTTTTGATCATATTTCACAAGTTAACATTAAAGAACAATAATTGTAAGCATTCGTCACCATATGTGTTACTGATATTTTCAAATTAATCGAAGTGTTATGAAAGAATTAAATCCATTCTAGATATTCTATCCTATTGTAGGATAGAAATAAGGAAAGAATTAGAATGTCCATGGAATTCAGATAAACGATCTAGAAAGACATGGTATGCCATTTTAATTCTGTAGTGTGACAGCAAGATATCATTGGCAAACATACTGATGATTCGCAGGATGAAACAGAACTAAGGAGACACTATCACTTGTATCGTCTATCCGCAACATATCGGTCCTGGAAACCTGAAGATCGGTCAGTAACAACTGAAATCAAAAAAATTTTATCATTCACCTGACAACGTAACGAATGTGCAACTTTTTCAACCAGAAGCGCGTTGTGTTATAAAACACTTATCAGAGAACATCTCTATTTTTGCCGGTGATAGGTAACTAAATTGAGTTTTATATGTCGTATTCTCCTATTCTTAAAGTGAAAACTACGTATTCTATACACACTGTAGCTATTACTAAGAAATTTTTACTAAAAGTCGAGATGAAAAAATAAGGAGAGTGGCGAAGAATGGAATTGTACTTCTGCATGATTGCCATCAAACTTTGAACGTGTTAAAAGCGCAATCGGAAAAAGTAAGCTATAAATATCGACTCACTCAAGGCGAATTGGTTAGATCAAATTATATGGGTCAAAAAGTTTTTACGCAGCCATATAAAAAGAAATAGTAAAATTGTCGGGACTTTTATTTTTCGACCGATCTTTTCTCCCTCCCTCAATAGAATACATTTTTCTCGCCGTTCTTAAAGCTTTTCAATTCCCATTTTGCAGAAGTTTTCTTCTTCCTGCGAAATGAAAAAATCAGAGTAAATATTGGCATTGAATTTCCTTTCGACCTTTTTTTGTCGAGATACTCTCACCAAAGCCAGAAACAAATGACAATTATTGAGGTGTCGAGTTTTTATTTAAAAAATCAAATGTGTATATATGTATTTGAGATACTCGAAAAGGAAAAATATATTGGTGAATTCCCAATAGCTCTTAGTTCGTGCAATCGTGGCACTCTTTCTTCTTATTCCCATTTTCTCCAGAAATTGTATACCTACGTTCCATTCAAAACACGAACGTATGCAAATAAATATTTAAAAGCTCTAACACGCAACCTACAAGAAAATATCTCTACAACGTCGAAAAGCTCTTATACGTTCTCATAAAACGAAATCGAAAAAAAGAAAGCACATTAAGCAGCAGAATATATATTAGAGCATTCGATCGCTCATCAATAGGAATTCTCCTTATTCACGGTTGAACTTTTTGTCCCTACCTCCTTGCTTCCCCTTTATCCCATTGCAAATTGCAACGCTGCACATTGTGAATCTTAAAAAATAAAGTAAACCTTTCGTCGAACCCCTTCTCTTCCAAGTAGATTGCATCGAAAATTTAAAATCGAGCACTCAAAGAGGATTCGAGGACCATTTTCCTTTACCATTGAAATTGACTTGAATCGGATTCGGATCAAAACCTGAAGCAGGAGTGCATATACACAGACGCACGTGTTCGCTCGTTCACATTGCCATCTACTCGGCTGCCGTGTAATAAAATGAGTTTCTAGCACGCGAAAAGATTTTCACCTTTACAGTTACTTCCATACTACCACGGTGAACCATAGATCACGTCGGTCAAAGTTTATGGACCACCGTGTGCTTCCTGCAACGACTTGCTACTGTTTTAACTTCGATTATACTCTGATTTAGGAGTTTATTAGAGGCACCGAGCTGTTCGTAATTGGTTCAATCTTCGGGACAATTCGATATTCCGCATGGACTCCGTGAATTCTGTCTTCAAGTTGGCCCGAGACAACTGGCATTAATAGTTTTAGTAGTTTCATCGAATTAAACGAATCGATCGGTTGGAAATCAATTATTGAGTCATAAATATCGATTTCATTTGGAAATATAATCACAATTGGCAACGGCGTCTAAATATGTAATTTTTCGAGCGGTGAACATTGGACGAAGATGATGTGTACTTGTTTCTCCTTTGTTTAATTCTTTTAACTATGTTCCATCACTCTGAAAGATCCACTCGTTAACACTTTACCGACCGGTAGCCGATTAATCAGCTTTTCGAGCCCAACACTTTTGGACTTTAAACTTAATAACTGGTTGCTGCGGCAATTAATAAATTATTATTTATCATTGCGGTTAACTGTGCGAAGCACTCAGTGAAAAAACTTTGCAATTTTCGAAGAGATATCAGTATTAGGGAAATATTTGCGGGTAAGTGTCCGATCAGAAGTGGATAAGATGTTAAAAATACCGGTCGGTAAAGTGTTAATATTTATACTGACATACGAATTCTATAAGAACAGTGCTTTCATAATTTCAACAAAAATGTCCTGTTTCAAAAATTTCTGAATCTTTTAAAAATCAATTTTGCAAGCAATAAATTTGAAAACATTGACACATACGTACACCACTGGGTATAATATATCTGAAATTTTTCATAATTTTCTGTGAAGTGAAAGAAGAGAAATCCGGTTTAAATTACGAACTGCGTTTCCCTTTTGTAACTAAGCCAGTAGTGGCGGTAACGGTTTCTTCCTGTGCAGAAATAATTATAAGAGACCTATCAAATTGTATGCATCAAGGTCAAATTGGTTTGAGACACTTTCCCCATGGTTATCCAGCCAGAACCATTGAAGTTCCAGTATCAACACCGTGATGGTGCAGTTGATTACATATTCAGATTTTCACGGAACAATGGAAATGTGAAAGGGAACACAAACGTCGGTTGAGGATACAAGAAATTCCGTAAACATTCAGAATGTTTGTATTAGAATCTATGGTTAAATGTCTGTCATACTTTAGGTACTCAATACAGTAATATTTTTTCCATGGATATGCAAAGCAGGAATTCATGTTACCGTGCTAGGAATTGAACATCGAAATATATTCCGCAATGTTGCAACACACAAAAAATAAATTCTAATGTGACATTTATTGCTCTATTGCCTTTCTCTTCTTGCCTCGTTCGTCTTTTAAAGACTACCGACATAGTATCGAACTCATGCATTACTGTAGCATGTAACAATTGCTTCGGTCCATAGAAACCTTTGTGCTGCATTGTTATTGCCACTCGTCCGGTAATATTAGTTCCGTACATGGTGTATGTACGATATGCTATTTTGTAAATAGATAAGCAATCTTTAAATACATATTCTTGAAATATAAAAGTCCTACAAATATGGAAAATTAAGTTTTTTATAATAAAGATACAGATAATTAGAATTAATCGAGACAGATATTATGCAGTACTCGTAATACACACTTAATATTTTCAGAATGCTCGCTCAGTACTCTTGCAATTCTCTGATTATATTGTACTTATCTCATACTGCCTCTCCTTCCTAATCTTACTCGCTTATGTACAAGGTATGACGGAATAACATGTACAAGCCAGCACATGTTATGCAATAATAGGTACAACAACATGTGGAACAAAATTTTTTAATTTAAAGCTTAGTTTCTGAGAAAAAAGAAACGAGTTTTTATATCTGATGCGTATACAGTGGGTCAAAAAAGTATTGGTATACCCAGTTTTCTTTGAATATCTTAAACCTATAAAGTTATCTATAACCGAAATTGTCGTGAACAAAAGCTAGTAACACTTGTTCTTATAGCAAAACCGTACGTGTGCCAATATTTTTTTGACTACGGATTTTTCGTTTTCTTGACATTATTTTCTTATAATAAAACAAAAAACACTAATAATCATAAGTTTATATTAATAGATTACTTTACAGATATTCAGAGAAAATTAGGTGTGCCAATACTTTTTTGACCCACTGTATATGCTAGCATACAGCTAAAATGGCCGATGCTCTATCCTTTGGTATGGTCGCGCATGTGTAATGTCATATTATATTCAAATTCGCCGTTGTCTTCGATCTGCACTGTAACATAGTTGACCTCTATGGCTGCCATCGCCGTCGATTTCTTGAGACGGTTCTTCGTGTGTTCCGATTACCCGCGGATGAAGCACATGCTCCTCTCTCTTTTTGGTTTCGGGCGAAATCTCACATAATGCCCAATTCCATCACAATTATAGCAGCGTAAAATTACGGTACTTTGGCAACCGCCTCGCATTTGGAATTCCATCAATATCATACTTGATGAATTCGATATCACTTATTGGGTCTCTGCTTACCAAAATTACTGTACCGTACATGTAGTCCGCAATCTTTTTACTCGGTTTCCACACTCCTGCATCTAATTGGCGACGTAATTCCGATTTAGTTTCCCGTTACGCAAACACCTTTCTTAGCTGACACAATAATTCGTCGGAGGTAAGATAGACAGAATCAGTTCTAGCCTGAAACCATTTAAGTGTTCTACCCTTCAGTTTATAAGAAAGTAGAGATTTTGCCCTACAGTTATCCGACGCATACGTAATTGCTTATGATTTCCCTTGCCTGCCTCCTCTAGTTGGAATAATGCGAGTCTTCGTTGTAATCGTAGACTATATTTCTCACGTTCTTCCAAGACATACAATTTACTTGACTTGCACAAATTCGTGAGCTGCATAATTTCTAATTCTTTACGCAGCAGTTGAACTGCACGTTCTGCCAAAGACTTCTCTCTTTGCAATAATTGAATACAGGACTGTCGACAAAAATCGGCGGAACTGACGGAACCGATGAAAACGACGGAATCGACTGCGCTCGGCTATATCTTCTTCTGCGTCTCTCCTGTCTGTTGCTCATTCCGTCTTGACAGCAAAATCTGCTTCCGTTACAGCTGTCTCCAAAAACCGATTTATTAATTCGTCTTTGAGACCACTCATTGGCAAATACATGAGACCGATGTTTTTATGTGAATCCTTTACATAAATTGTTATATAACAACGAACCACAGATAATTCTCTATCACATAAAGTGACAAAATACATTTCTGAATCTGTAGTAGCCGATTAAATCGTTCACTTATTGGACACTTAATGTATTGTCTTGATCGACACAAAGCACAAGCATTTATTTGATCACGCTGCGCGATCGGACGACAATGCTGAAAGACCGCTACAATTTGTCAATAATACTCTTTCTTTTCAAGTCTATTTTCCAAGACAAGTATTCTAATAGATACTTCACAGCAAGTACGATCATAATCAAAGTGTTTCAAGTAGAAAATATTTATAATTTAGGTAATGAAATAATTCTTCCTGAGCGACATATCCTTTTCTACGTGCATGCTTTGTATGGGTCGTGAAAAAAAGAGAGTCGTACAGTAATCCATCCGAGCAGCGTATTCAGCCTTAGTAGCTTAACACTACAGACCTCTTTTCCCTAACTTTAACACTTTACCGACCTGTAGCCTATTAATAGACTTTTCTGGCCCAACACTTTTGGACTTTTATCTAACTAATCGGTTGTGGCAGCAATTAATAAATTATTATTTATTATTACGGTTAACTTTGCCAAAGACTCAGTGACAAGAATTTGTAATTTTCGAAAAGATATCGGTATCAGTGAAGTATTTACGACCAAGTGACCGGTCAAAAGTGTATAGGTTGTTAAAAAAGTATTGGTCAGTAAAGTGTTAATTCCTTTTTACGTCCTTTTCTTTAAAATTCTTTTACAGAAGGGTGTCACCCCGATCCCAAACGTATAATAAGTAAACATACTTTACAATTACAAAAATCTCCGAACATTCCAGTGAGAGGAGGAACTTTAACCGAAAATCTCTTGTAATCCGGTGGAGATTTCCCAAATACTTATCGATCAGCCTCAATCATTGCCGCTTAACGCTCAGGTTATCGGCATATGTATACCAACGTTTCTGGAGTATCCTATTAAATTTGCATTTCGCTTCGAAACGGAACGCTTCGTAGTTCCGCTGCACGCACGTGTTCTTCCGCCGCGTTCCAAATGGCACTGCATCAACACGGTTTGCACGTGGCATTATCGTGCTCACCCGCACCCCTATGGCTACTTCCATGGATCATGGTTACACGGTAGACGTGGCCCATTTGTTATTTACCGCGAACGCGGATTCGCACGATACGCAACGCTCCCGTAACTACGCTATACGTCGGCCCGACGAACAATGGGAATTGCCGGAGACCGAGAGAAACAATCGTGGATATACACCTACATAATCGCGAGCATGCTTCTCCCGTGATCGTGTGTATATCGTGCACTACGTCCCTCGCTTCGGGGCTAACGGTTAGGACCGATAAATCATTTTTGCATCGCCGTTCAACTTCTACCGCCTCTATATCGCCGTAATTATTTCACGGTTCAACGACGCCTCTTTTTCGTGCGAATCGCACTTCGCGAGCTCGCATGAATTTCTATCGATGAGAAGGTGCCACGAATCATTTTCATGGTGGTTTGATTGCTCTGCTCATTCGTCACGGACTGGAACTTTCTTTGTTTCTTTGGAGTATTTTTTTTAATGTTGAACTTGTTGTAAGTTTAGATGAATATACACCATGAGAAGGAGGGATTTGGTTTTCATGAAAGGAGTTTGTACATTGTGTGGAACAATGAAGTTGATAGAGTTATCATTTTTTGGTTGTGATTTTGTTTGTACGTTTTAATTCTTACAAGATGAGATAGAAGATTGTAATGTGCATGAAAACTGGGAATCAAGGAAAATGTTCAAACGATGATGAAGTTTAAGAAAAATACGGACATAACGAATAAATCATAAAAAAGAAGAAAATTATAAAAAAAAATAAATACAGCTTAATTTGATGAAAAACTGAAATAAAGACCAGGAAAAGTATAAATAAAAACAAATAGAGTTTAACAATTTTAGTTTTTAGATTTCTAGCTGAGGTCTTAACAGCATCACCGTTATTATATTTTGATACCTTGAAAGACAGGTGCAAAAAAGAAGCTTAATCATTGCAAGGAATCGTTATATCATGCAAATAATATCGTTCGTAGCACATATTGATTAACAGTCTACGCTCTATTGTATTTTATATTACATAATCAGTATATTTCCCTACACTACTTTATCCTATATCTTTCACACAAGTAATTCCATTCGCTCCATTATACTTTTATCAAAAGATTATTTCACAAAGAACGTTCATTTCTGTCATGAGACAGTAACAAAAAAATCTAAAATTCCCGCGAATTCGAGTCTTTCTCATGCAGACTAATAATACAACAAAAAGAAATCAGCACATTCAAGGGAAAAGCCATCTATAAGGGTACTTTTATAAAAAAAACTACCATAGAACGTACACGTTAATCACTTTGATACGCCAGCACCTTCTTCGACTCCCTCCTCCCTTTTCCTCATGAAAACAGCGATCCGCGAAAATTGTACATTCGACACCAGCACCTATTTATGTCACGGGCCTTTCTTTGAAGTTCGATTTCCCGGGTTCATCCTGGTCGAGGAAAAGGCCGGGTCCTCGTTGCCGGGGGTGTAGACGGGGATGAAAGGGTGGACGGGTCAAAAAGGAGGCGCGAGTTTCAGCGCCTGCGGTAGTTACGGCATTAATGACCGCCTAGTTCAAAGGGAATTCGCAGATAAATTCAGGGAGCCGTGTAACGAGAACACCGCGGACGGGTCCGAACAAGGACTATGTATATTAATGCATCCATCCCAATGTGAGAGCGAGCTTGGTTTTTGAAGCCCTCAAAACTTGATTTCAATTTCTTTTCTTCCCCCTTTCTTCTTGCATTTGTAATCACGAAACTGAGTTTCTGGTGAGATCATGAAGTCATAAATAAACAATTTCTCAGGTGAAAATAAATAATGGTAATGCGAGAGATTTGCGTGAGAAAATGGTGATGCAGTTAATTAACGTTACTCGTGTCTCGTGTTCTATTAATATTAGCTGTACTTTTTTAACCATACTTTAGGAAAATCAAATAGAAAATAGCGTGCACAAAATGTAGAAAAAATAACACTTCATAAATGCAAAATAATAATAAATTTTTGCTAATATTAACCCATTTTTGGACTTTGAATCAGATAGGAGTAAATGTACATATTGAGTGCAGAATATAGTTTCTGTAAGTGAAAGAGAAGTTGCGCAAATTCGATCTTTTTACATGAGCCACTCACTTGTCAAATCGATTAAATCCATAAAACCTGAGGTGGTGAAATGTTGCGAAATATTATACACTCTTTTTCAAAATTCTCTTCAAAATGTAAATAAAAGTAAATATTTTAGAATGTATAATCGCATGTAGTATTCCTCGAATGAAGCATAAAGTGAATAAGGTGGAGTAGCCTTCGAATTTTATTACTTTAACTTCTGAAATCAATTGTTTATTTATTTTTCTTTTATATTCAGACAAGTTTCGTTATTTAATAGTGCTAATCGTTATTATTACGGAAAATTCTAAACATAAAAAGTTAGCATTCGTTTAAGTGCTTTGAGGCTTAAATTTTTAAACATACAAAAAGTGGAGTTAATCGATTTGGCCTGTGAACGGCTTATATCTTAAAATTAGCCCGCAATGTTATCGTTGTCGCAAAGTAACTCAACATTCATGTACCAAATGAAAATATACATTTTTTACAACACGGAACGCAACATCAACACAACGGAAATTAGTATTTTCTTGTTCCAGAGTTACCCATTTTCTCCAACCTATGAAACTTACCGCCTTAAAAATATTTAAAAATTAAAGAATTTCTAAAAAATTTATTATTTAAATATTAGAAAATTTCGTTGACAAAACTTATAGTATACAATGATGATCATACTCTGCACAGTTTCAATAAGGGTTGACCAGTTATAAAAAAATATTCGATTACTGTTTCGTCTCCCAAATTACTTTGCATTTCAGGTCAAAATTTTACTACGTTAATGAGAACTCTTACTCTCCACCATATACAATATCGATTGCTAATGTCTAGCAACGAAATGTTATTTACTGTTTAATTGCTTTAAATAACTCGTTTTATTTTATACTAGCTTTGTTATATAAAATCTCACACTAACAATACCCACTTCTTACTCTCAGTTGCTTATTGCTGTTTACACTATTACTCTGAGTCGAATTTGTCGGAGATTTTTTTGATAAAAAGCTACAGTGTTCACTAAAAACATATAATTACTAGGATTTTTGTAGTACTGGGAGTTAGAAAGGATGCATATCAATTTTGGAGCATTAGTTGCAAGTTTCTACGTGATTATTCAAGGGTAAAGTAGAATTGCGGTGAATCAGGATTCGTTTGTGCCATTGTCTTTTGTACGATGCAATTTTGAGAGCACGCTATCTTAACACGTTGAACACCACGAGCATTTCGCTAGTTTTATCATTTATACTGAAGTGAAACTTTTTCTATTAAATTCACATCATTATGAAGCAGAAACTGTGAAGATACAGATAGATACATATCCGGCAGACCTTTATCTTTTTAATGTCAATATTTAGATATTTAGTATGTCCGAAAATTCACAAGTATTGTAATTTAAAAGTTACCAATGAACCCCATGGGAGTCAACGTTTTAAACTATGTGAAGCATTGTACAAATGCAATGTTAACAGCAATATCCAACATATTCACATAAATATGTTAATTAAAAGACATCTTTGTCCCTTAGCTTCCGTACAAATCAGACGTTCTGTTATTATTCGTAAAACATAATCCTTACGTTTATAAATAATGTGTCAGTTCATGATGCCACGCGATAGTTACCAAAAGCATAACAATATTATATTCAAGGAAGTTTCGTATCATGAACACTAATCCTAAGAGTATGCGGCGTAACTTACAACTGAAACTATGATTACGTCTACTAGTAAATCCAATAGTTGCTTGCATAGCTAATACACTTTAATCCTATCGATCGATTCCTATTCTCCGCTGTACTCTCCTCACGTTCACCATCGTCTTATCACCAACAGTGAATCCCCTGTAACCGCAACATCCTCTAGCAGAAACGTTTCGTAATAAAACGTACAGGAAGATCCTTAACAACCCTTGTAGTTTCACGAAAATTCGATCTAAAGTTCGAAGACATTTACAAAGTACAAAAGCGATAAAAAAAAAGGAAGAATACATGTTGTTCTTGCAACAAGAATGATTCTTCTCGTTCGAAGATTTCAGCAAGCAGTGCAGTGCTTTCTCTAGAGCAGTAAAACGTGACGCGTGGCGGTGAAAAGATCGTTAACACGGTGGAACATTTTATTAGCACTTCGCTACGGACACTCGCATCAAATCCATTAATGGCTGGCCATCGATTCCGTGGTCTCTGGTGGCAATCGACCTGAACCGACCGATGTCGAAAAGCGCGTTAAACTGCGACCGATAGAGCGAGCACGAAATAATTACTTCTCGTTACGCGAAATCACATACCTATATGTATGTATGTCGGCTTATCTGCCTGGTTGTAACGTGTAACTTTTTCATCCCCGCACAGCGCGGAATTAGGGCAACTTTGGATCTAGAAAACGTACGGGAAAAGCCCGTTGCGGTGTTTCTGGTATGCGGATAGAGAATATAATATATTTAATTGGAAATAACACATTTAAGGTAAAGGTACTAGTAGTTGACCAGTTAAGAGAAATTTTCGATAAAAACAATGATAACTGTTTATTCTGTCAATAACTAGCGAGATTCGATGCCTGGAGACGTTCTTTGAACATTCTAGATTATGTACCATGACCAGTTTTTAAAAAAACGTAATGTAAACGACAACACACGCCGGGCGCTCAAAGACACCAACTAATCGTGTGTCCAAAACGAAATTCATCCGATTAAATCGAACTTTTGCATATTATTTTCACGGCCTCGGCGTGTAGGGGTAGGTTCCGAAAGGTTGAACGCAGCCGCTCGGGAATACAATGGAACACACATTTGATTCAAAACTCAGATCTTACATTTTCCAAATATATTACAATGATATGGTCAATACAAATGGCCGCAACGTAGAAATACAACCGCTCGGCGATGCGAATATAATGGTCAAATATAAAACAATGAGAAAATCATATGACTGTAAGGTGCTCGGACGTGGTCACATGAATATTGTTCGATCCTCGATCGACAATAAACACGCCGCTAACTATTCGAGTCCAAATAACTGGATTTTCCAGTATTCAAATCCATTGACAGGATCACTCCTGCTAACTGGAAGGATCAGAATGGATGCTTAGCCTCGATAGCCCCGAAGCCGCGTATGTGTTGCCTAATAATCAAAAATATATTAATAATCAACGTTCGCGACGAGTAATTGTCGCACGTCCGTTCTCCACGATCGCCCATGGTCAAGAGCTCCTTCGGAGACGTCGCGCCAATGTTGAAAATGGTCCACCTTGCTATTCGCCGTCTACGGCCGACAGCTCGGAAGGTATTCCTTGGTTCACCTATTCTAGAAATGGTCTGCCAATGTCTGAGCTGTTCTCCATTTCAGTTTACAGGCTTCTATGCCGTACGTTCATATTTATAAAAAAACATTTCGTACTTTGAATGTAACAAACTAAATATCATTACTTATAAACTATTAAATTATATGTTTAAAGTTACAACTGAATAGTACTCTTTTATTAGGTTGGTGCAAAAATAATTGCGGTTTCCTTATTAAAAGTTTGAAATATTGATTTGAAGTTAGTTTTCTTGTTACTAAATATCAACATATAGTACCTCTGCAATCTCTCGAGACGATTTGCGTGGATCTTCTTCGACAATAATTCATTATTGTGGATCAAAGAAGGACGTCCGCGACCCTCTTCGTCTGCAAGCATTTTGTCGCCTTTACGAAATTTGTGAAACCAATGTTGAGCTATACGTTCAGTCATAGTTCCCTGGCTAAATTCTTTATTAATACTACGTGCATTTTCCGCAGCGTTACTGCGCAACTTTTCCACCCTTACTTTTCTGACTTAATACAGCCACGTGTGAAGAATCAAAAATAAATGATAAACATATATCGAAAAAGCCAACTTCACGCTTTCAAATGGTATGTTATATATGTATATATTTAATTACAAGAAAAATAACTTCAAATCAACATTTAAAACTCTTAATAATGGAAACCGCAATTATTTTTGCACCAACCTAATATAATGGTATATTTTTAATGAACTTAATATATATGTGCATTGGCAACACATAAGTTATACAAATTTGAGAAGTATATTTTAAAATTCGGCAAAAGCTTCAATAGTTGACCACCTTTGAAATCGATAAAACTAGTAATTGACTACCTTTTTTCGTTAGTAGTTGGCCGCTTATACTCGAAGCAGGGTGACAGCATTAATGCTAAAAATCAGTTTATTATCGTTTAATTTTAACAATTACCAGTACAAATTTTCATTAATAATTAAATAATAAAAGAAGAAGAAGAACAGAGTAGACATTGGACACTGATCAATAATTGTGTGCGAATACAATTAATAGGTGACCGTGTCATCGACTAAAACTCACAATCAGTATACTACAATATATCGATTTACATTTTGTATTTCTAATAAAGTGAAAGGTAAAACGGATACATTATAAATCGTAAACAAAGTTAAATGAATAATGTCGGTAATTAATCATGCCTGTCAACTTCTGAACATTGTAGAGTACCAATATCTTGAAGTTGGCCATTAAAAAATTATTGCTTTTTGAAGTTAAAATAATAAAAACTATGTATATATTACTTATAAAACGTTGTGAGGTCTTAAACAATAAATAATTCATTTGTGAAATCTTCATAATCTATGAATTTTATACCTGAACAGTACAGCCATTCTTAACATATTGCATACGGCACTCTGATGTTTCAATATGCTCGCAGATTTTTGAACACTCCAGAGATTTGTAATATTTTATATATTCGATTATTTTGTACTCTTTTGAAAATTCCATATACATTTATTTCGCTAAGTAATTGTCATAAGAATATTTAAAGCTACGTTGCGTTAGTAAAGTAGTAAGAAGTCTCGAGTAATCGGTTTGCCAAATACGAGATATCTCGTTACCCGTACGCAATGTGTTAACAGAAACGTTAAGGAAATAGAGATATAACGGCATATTACTTACCTTATTGAATTCAGACGTTCGCTGTTAATAGGTATACTTCACTTTACATGTAATTGTTTCAAAATATAATCGACAGATGCTGTGGCATCTGAAATTCACTTTCATCGAAAGTGCACAACTTATGCAAACCTTATTTTTTTTATGTTTTCTAAAAAATGGTCAACTACTGGTACTTTTACCTTACATAAGGTACTTCGACGTGTTTAAATTTAATATTGTGTGCAGAAGGGAAATTTAGAATATCCTTATGTTTATATTTATGCAGCAACAACAGGGTGAAACTTAGTTGAAAAAGCAGAGGTAGTAAATGTAGAGACAAATAATTTTTGCTCGATCAATAACGTATTTTTCGGCGATAACAGAGAGCCATTCGTATTTTTGTTTGTGATGGAATATATTGCTCCATTTCGATGCGAAAACAAATCCATTTAATGTTTGAATTGATCTACATTTTACTGTACAATCGAAACCAAACAGACGCGAAATGAAGCGAATGGTGGAATCTATGGTGACTACATTTCAAATAATATTACGATATTGGTTTTCTCTAATGTTTTGAATCTTGTCTTTCACTGTAAAGAGTCCTAAACAATTCAAATTTACACTTTACTTTTTTATTCCAGTGTTTTCATATCATACTGCTATTTATTGTTTCGTTATTAGTGTTATCGATTGCCATGACCATTAGCCTATTGCCACTACAAGATGTTGAGTAATCAAATATGCACTCTAATTCCATTCGTTTATTTGTATTAATAACAGAAGATTTTAAATTACGAAAAACATGATTTTAACTTATACTGCATTTAGCATGTAATTCACACAATTTTCGAGAAAATGAATCAAGAGTGATCAAAAGTATAATTTAGGGACAGGAACGATATGTATTTTATTTCTGTATTCATTGATATAAAGCAACACCCTACTTTTATCTGAACTTTCCAATTTTTTCCTATAAAATTCGAACACACTACCAGATTTCTCCAGTTTGCAATCTGCATGAGCCGAAATGATTTATAAAGATCATAAATTCAGATTACTATTTCAATATGGAATAAACCTATTTTATGCAATTTCCCTCCAATTGCAATCAAAAAGTTTTCAATGTAAAAAACAAAAATGAATTTTTCTGAGTATTATCCATGTGTATACTATTAATTGCACGATTGATACATACATTTCACTGCTTACCTATCTTTTACAAATAATTCAAACCTCCTTCGCCCGATCAACCCTAC
The DNA here is from genome assembly GCA_910591515.1 of Cerceris rybyensis. Lineage (NCBI taxonomy): Eukaryota > Metazoa > Arthropoda > Insecta > Hymenoptera > Crabronidae > Cerceris > Cerceris rybyensis. The sequence continues at coordinate 25,417,790 of OU342790.1, forward strand.
ATACAATACAGAAAACATCGTGCAGAAGAATTGACAATACATTTTTCAACTTACAACTAAAGTCCACCAAAACCCGATAATCCTGCAACGAAACATTTGAACTTGCCCAAGTAGGAAAAGTGACGAGCTTACTCAGGGAATTGAATGCCTCGATCATTCAAGATTAACATTCCCAAACGAAGTCCGGCACACCGTATTAATTGCGCTACCACGTCGAACAAAAAGCTTCAACAAGCGGAGCATAAGCGATTGAATCGCGTCGGTGTCGGCGTCGCAATGCAACCCCTAAGTTTCGGAGGGTGAACGCCCCGTTAACAAGTGACCGCCATTCGTTGGCCCTCATCATTCACTACGGCGTAAATCCCCTAACTTTCCTCTTCCCTCCAACAGTCTACATTCCTACCTCTCTTTTCTCGTTCCAGTCGAATATCTCTATCTCTCTTTCTCTTTCTCATTCTTCCTCTGTTTCGCTTTCTGGCCCTTCAGATTCGCGCACCACCGACGGCACACCCTTTTGGTTCGCGATTCACATTAAACTGTCTCGGAGTCGCAGAAGGCTGGTCGGCCGTGTAATGGGGCTTGCGAGTTTCCTACAGGTCCGCCATTTTTGGTCTCCTGGATCTGTAAGTAACCTGGGACAGGGTTATTATTTACGAGCGCGTGTAAGCACAATGCTTACTTCTTGATGATTTCCAATGCTTTATCAGCAGCCGACACTCTGGAGCCCTCCTCGCGTCCTCTAGCCGTGGATAGTCGGCTACCCGGTTTTTTCGTTCTGCGACGCCGCTTTAAGAATGATTTACTGTCATTGGCGGGAATACCGAGTGTATAAGGGTTCGCAGAGGTAGATTTTCCTCGTCTCTACGGTTTTTATACCTGTCGGTGGTAGGGTTTTGTTGACGGTAATCTGTTCTTCTTATGGCGAAAAAATGTTACGAATTTATTTGTGTCGAGAATGGTGGATGTTTTGTAGGCTGACTAAAATTTCGTTAAGGTAAGTGTAGGATATTTGTTGCGGTTGGACACGCAGAGAGTATTAAGTTGATTGTAGTTCTAAAAGATCTGTCTAAAATTTAAAAGAAAGCAAATCAATGTTGCTTTTATTAATATACCGAAGTTATGAATTATAATTTATATGCCTCTCCAAATTTTAAGATGATTTTCTCAAAATATCATAGAATTTTCCACTGTCGCTTATATTAATTGTTTCAGGCGACTTCTTTCGTTCCCTGCAAACATTTTTCATCAAAATTCTGAAACATCTAAAAAGTTTTAGACATAATAGAAATATTATTTAACTTTAATCTTCCTCTTTATATGAAATTTCGTTGCTTGCATTATCTGGATTTGTAATTATCAATAACTTCGGATCTTACTCGCACGTCATTTTGTAATAAATAATTAACCACGTTAGTCTCCCACTTAACGAAGTTTAAATAAATTGCCATAAAATGAATATAATAAGCAATTTCGAAGGTCTTCCTTCGTTCCTTAGAATTAGCTGCCGCTAGTAATAATTAAGGCTCTAGATGCAATTATCTAGGTGCAAGCGGAGCCAGCAAATAAACCGTGTGTGCTCTCGCTGAGATCGCGTGAATAAAGATAACCTAGGGGCTAAAGTCCACAGGGCACCCTAGGCGTCAGACTCATAGCTCTACATTAAGAGAATTAAACGAATTAGGAGGCTTGTGACCCCGAATCTCTCGGCTATCCTTCGTACACCCACCTTGCTCGTGAAGTCGCTATGGAGTAATGAGGTAATGCGTGCGGTCCCATCTGGAAGCACGTTACACTGCCAGCTCATATGGGAGCAGGTTACATAAAGCTCTAAGCGAACATAATATGAAAAGTTGCCTCCGATGAATATGCCCGAGGAACAGGAATGGCAAGTCAAGATGCACCAACCCTGCGAGGGTATGAATGTGAAATTTATTTCACGGTTTATCATTATATTGTACGAAGAGGAACTTATGGATGGTGCTCACAAAGTTTCGAATGTTCCTTTTTCACTTGCGCCTTGTCGTGTGATTGCTTTGGAGCAAGTAAAGATATTATATATAGAATTAAGAAATGGTTGCAGTTTACCCGAGTCGAAATATTGAACCTCATTTGAACCTTTTACTACCCAACATTTAGGAATTGGAAGTTCAAAAATAGGTCTAAATTCATTGTAAAATAAGATCCTACTTAGCACCTAAAAGTGGCGCAAAATAGGACGTCAATTTCAAACTCCGTTGAGGATTTACATCCTATCCAGTTATTAATGTTATTATTCTTATTATTATTATTATATATCTATACATAGTTTTCAAAAATAAATTAGTTAAAATCATTAAAAAATAATGGGTTTTTACCCGTTTTCATTTATAAGTGTACCACTATTCGAATTAATGTGATAACTATAATTACAAACAACTAAAAATTCATTATAACGTAATGGTATTAACTAATTTATATGTAAAAGTAAATGTATGTTTCATATCTATTAATAAAAAAGAGTTGAAATAAATAAAAAATTACTTTTATTAAAGTATTTATCCACTAGTTACATTTAAGTATGTATACATTCCTTATTAATTAATTATTTCAAAAATTAAAGTTCTTTTTGCGATATTAAATATATATTGAATACAAAAATTATTATTTAACCTAGGTGGAGTAACAGGTCCAATTCAGGGGATAAAGGTTTTGGTGATAGCTAAATAGGAGTATCATTTTACTGAGGAGTTACAGGTTTAAATTAAGAGTTTTAGTATTGAAAAGTATCATATTAGGTTCAAATAGGAGTAAATACTATGAAAATAGGTTCTCCATATTTCGACTCGGGCAAAGCTGTTTTTATTGGTTACTATAATATTAAGGGGGAGAACAGAAACGAGAAGAGAAGGCAGACGAAAGATAGATATTTAATTTTCAATTTGTTAATGAAAATAATGGTAAAAACTAGATGAATTGTGCAGTAACTAAATCGTAAAGCTTATTTTATTAATTATTATAGAACAGGTGAGAAAATGAAACGTGAAAACAGGATACGAAAATTTCTGCCTTAAGTTAACTCTGTTTGGAATGGAAATTTCTTATTAGCTTTTGCAGAAATTAAACTTGTATAGCTCTAAATTGGGAATAACAACTATGCCATTTATGCAATTATTAAGGTTCGATTGTATGAATAGATTATTTATTGCTGTATACAACTTACGCATATGGAACAAAGAAATTGGCTTAAAATGTTTAAATGATTCCGAGATCTTGTTATTTCGATTAAATCACTTCACACGGAATTTTCTAATTAAAAATGTACAAAAATCATATCAGACGTCAAAGAGTTTAAAAATTTGAACCCGTCATTTCTATAAAAAAAGAATGAAAAAGAATTATCAACACAGCCTTTCATCGTAATTAATATTCTATCCCGTTAACCCATTGGAGACCAATTGCACACCGTGTGTGCAATGCATTTCCGAGCCAAAAAGACCGACTGCACACCGTGTGTGCAATGATCTTGAATTGCAATTATCAGTCATTATAGAAAAAACAGCCCTTCGAAATAAGACTAGCTTAAAATGAAAGGTATCTGACAAATGTGTAAACATTACATTTGGTATTTGGTTCAATTTCGACCCTAAAGTAGGTGACCCAAAGCCACGATCATTAGAAATACATGAAGTGGTACATATAAAGCCAAAAGTTATCGGTCTTTCTGGATAGTCTCCAAAAAAATGCATGGTCTCGAATGGGTTAATTTCTTCTGAAGTTGGGCCTGACTTTACATTTTTATCTAACTATCCCTTAGAACCTACATATATCAGCATCATTCAATGTTAATGAATAACCTATGGTTAAGAATTTCTTGCAATGCAAATTTTTAGAAATTCGGACCATCCTCGACAAAAAAGATGCATTATAATCCTATGCGGTTCGAAAATTGTACTAAATAAAATTTCTATTTCGCAAAGTTATTCACCGTCGAGAAAAAAAAACAAAATACTTTACCAATTTATTCTTAGCTGAGTGAGAGTAAAGTATTTTGGTAGAAAAAGGGTTGACGGGTAAATTATCTTACGATGGCCCAAATACGATTCCCCATGCGGTATTGTAAACCGTGTCAGAACGAGTTTACCCATGCAATCGTAACAGAATCAAGATAACAGATTACACAGAGTTTTGTCGAGACACGTAGCCGGCTGACAAAATCAACGTCATTGTAAATTCGACATTGCAATGCTTGCGAGCATTAAACTCCGTTTACGACGAAACAGGCAGGCCAAAAAGTTCACGTGACCCGCATGCCTGATGGGTCAGATGCGGAACGATGTTCCGAGAGGAAACGAATGATTCCACATGGGCCTCTATACTCCGACACGTGGCAAAAGTTGATTACAAATCGAACGATAAAATCTGCAGTTAAAACGGAACGTTGTAATCCAGTACGGCATATATTCCGCTTTACGAGCTTTTAGCTAGTTACTTCGTACGTGAATAATGAAATGTAATGGGATGAAAATGGTGGAGTAATTAAAAGTAAAGCGGTTAAAATTTTTCAACGTATACAATTTTCCTCGCTTAATAGCCGTGCAATTATTTCACCAAATCATCGTACCGCCCACGTGTTGTTCTATTGTAACGTTTCGTTCGACCCGATGTAAACGGGGTTTACATTGATTTGTCATATTCTTAATTAGTACGACGGAAACGGTGTCGTTTATCATCGGAGATTAATCGGCCTTACGTACCTCGTAGTTTGCTTTTCAACAACAGACGGAGAACAGTAGATGTTGGCATAAACCGAGTACCAAACGAACATTATTCATAGTCCATTCAGTGTGCTTCTGTAGCTCTTGCTTCCTATAAATTTCTCCTGAATTGCCTTGTTAAAGAAGCAGAAGTTTCGTTCATTGCAATAAACGTCCGCATCATTGAAACGAAAGAAGGAGATAGAAACCATTTAGACAAACGAGAGTGATTGCTGTAGGACTTTGGGACTTATTAACAGTCAATTAGCAGGAAGTCGTAAAATTCTGTAATCTATTAGTTGCAACAAAACCGCAGTAATGTAATGCACCGGGCTAAATTTGTAGTTTCTTGAATCAAACATCGTTTAGGTCTCCTATTAAAGGACAATCAATTTAATATTGAATATTTATGTTACAGTTTTTGATCAAGACTTTGATATATTTCATTATTCCCTTTTTCTACTCGTCTCTTTAGTTTGTAGTCGCTACTGTTTCTTAAGTTTGTACAGTCTCCGTATAATTTTTCCATTTAAATAGAGAAACTTTCTTCTTAAATTCAATTTAAGTATTAAAATGAAACCGCGCAAGAATTGCTTCAAGGTATACCGCTATACTATTTATATTATTTTATCTATACCTTTAATAATTTAATCTCTTTTCAACATTATACAGAATTTTTATAAAAAAGTATCATATTATACCGGAATCATTAGCATATTAAGAAAGACACATATTTCTTCAAAAAAAAAAAAAATATATATCATCAAGATAAATAAATTCCATCGAGCTTTAACCCTTCGCACTCCTATGTCGAGTGTAATTCGACATTAGTTTTAATCTCAAGAACTCCTTTGTCAAGTCTCACTCGACATTTTTTCACGTCCAAACCAAGAGACGTTAACATGCGAAAGAAAACCAGAATTGCAACTTAGAGTTTTTTTCAAGAGATATCATGCACTTGCGAATTACATGATACAACAATAATGCAAATAAAGCAGATATTTAATTGAATTTGTTTCTTTCGTTATTTATTTAAATGGCCCTATTTTTCTGTTCAAGTAAATTTCCTCTATAAAAGTACCGAACCCGAAACAGTTAATACTAACCTATGGCAACGTTAAAGCCCTGTCATTTGCATCGAGCATCCGCCCAGAAGAAGTGAAAAAGTCCAGAAACAAAGGTCCACCGAAACCGTAGCGCGCCTCATGTTAATTCAAGTTGAAAGTTTTCTGGGTTAAATACATTCGCCACATTTAAGCCCTTGTATCCGAGTACAAAAACCAAGTCCGATGGTAAGCTGTGTGAATCAAGCCGGGATTAGACCGGTCGAAAAAGCAGCTCAACGGTAAAGTTCATTTTTAGCCATTACACGCATCAACGCGAGGTAATGCATGTACAAGTGTAAGCGCGATAATGAAACGACGTGCATCGCGTTCAAAAGTGCATCGTGGCGCGCAACTCTCCGGCTCATTCGGATAAAGCGCCGTCAAAGGAAGACCGTCGGAATTTAATGTTACCTTAGGTGGGACGGAACCTGAAATCGTTAACCCAGATTCTTTGAAGTCAGGCTTCGACATACGGCTCATAGTTTCGCCATTAGAGAGGTGGTACGAAGAGTCACCGTGGCCAAACCACTTTGGTTTCCTTCTTTTCGAGACATAACCCATCGTATAATGAGTCAATTCCGTTCGGCATCGGTCTTCCGTGCTTTTATTTGGCCTGTCACGAACTACTATATTGGCTTTTAAGTATTTCACAATTGCCATTGTTTCAAGACTCTTTTCAGATGATTTTTGTAATATTTGGTGCACTGAGAGGGATGAAAATAATTTGTATTATTATGATTGATTACAAGGTGATTGTATGTTTGAAGGTAGGAAAATGGTAGAAACACGATATTGAAAACATTATTTGAATTTTTTTTAAATTATTGTGTTTTCGCGGTCGAAAGATTTAATGTTTATGATAGCATGCGTTATTTTATGTCAATTTTTTTACATGCACTTTTCTACTTGTGCTATAATTAGCATGATGTAAGTATAATGTAATGTACAACGCAAAACATCAATTCGTCGGTTTTGTTATACTTTTATGCTTACTGGTTTTAATGGCAACTAAAAAATATTGCCTATTGTTAATATAATGATTATTGCATTGTGACCTATTCTTTCAGAATCGAATACACATTTTTTTCACCCAAATTCCAAACAATCTGTACATGACTTTGTTAACTTTCCATTTTTTAATTATGGCCTTCATTAAAGCTCCGGTACACTCATTCTATAACTTTAATTTGTTATTCAATTTAAACGTTCAGAAATAAATTCCTGAGTTATTAAACCTTACTTACTTAAGCACCACATTAAAAATTTTGCGATCATTGAAGTAATTGTTAAACGAATAATTCAATATCGGAATTAATCTTAATTGTATACACTCGAAATAAAGCTAGCCGGATCTTATGCTAACCACTTTAATTCTAAGATCTCAAGATCCACAGTACCCTAAAAGAAAGGGGGATGTCGAGGAAAGACGATATCCGAGTTACCGGAAGACAGGCGAAGTGGATCATAATCAGCGATCCGCTTAATGCAAATCTATTTTTTATCCCAGCCAGAGGCAAAGTAAAGAGCAAGAAGGCTACGGAGAAGGGGATAACGTAACCGAAGAATTTCCACGTAGTTACATAATCTCACGGCAACGACGTGGAAGAGGAATCACCGGAGGCAGGACGTCGAGTAGGGTCGTTGCCGAATTACTAGAGTTATTTTTGCCGGTGACGGAGCGATTTGCATTTAAACAAGCCCGCCGTATCCCCCGGGATTGTCGGCGGTGGTGGTGATGGCGATGGTGGTGGTCCGTCTGTCGTCACCTCGAAACGAAAGGCAGGATCAATTTGCGAGGTATCGACCTTACTGCGGTTTTATTATCCTGTTTACTGTCTTCCCATCTATTTCATTCCGTACACGACCCGCCGACCTCTTAATCTCTGTTTTCGCGAAGAAGACGAGGAAGACGGAGAAATCGGCTCCTTATGCATTTTTATTGAGCTATTATTCCATCGTAATCCGAATCTATCGATAGGACCATGATGTAATGTGAGACACTATAACGAATAAGGGATTTATTGTTTCATCGCTACTAACGAAAAATTGGAAGAGATAGATGGATTCGGAAATCATTTTTTGATTGACTCCTTTAACGATATCGTAAAACGAATGAAACTAAGGTGAAGGTGGTTTGGATAAAAGTTAGGAGGTGGTTATAGAATCAATTATATGACGCTAGTAGTAAGTTCTGTTTTCACTGCCATAGCGTTATGCTTTTTCATTCTGGAGAATAATTGTCCATGCAAAGTTCTGATTTTTGGTATGATGGCCATTAAAGGGACAAATCTAATTTTCGCATTTTATTTAAATTTGTTTTTACTTGTGCATCGTATATAATATATTTTCTTCATAATATTTGTGCATATATTTATTAAAAAGTGAAAATACAATAGTTTCGGATGATGAAATAGGATCAGTGCTTCCCTTTTTTGAAATTATTATTATTATTTTGAAATATGTCGCAACCATAGGGAGACCGCGTATGTCGAAACACCAATTTTGATTAAATTTTGTAGGATCCATAGTCCATGACAAGAATACTGGTATGTTTTATTTTTCCCTATACACATTCTATCGGGTCAAATCAAGGCTCGAGTTAAAAGTTACGCTTTAAATCTTTCATAGATAAATCATAAATTATGAGGAATAGAATAATATATAAACTATGTATCCCATTTATAAGATGTATTAGTAAGTTGCGCAAAAAATGTAACAGTCATGTAACATTTACCTAACTTTTACATTCTGTAACAGGAAGAACTTAACATGTCATTTTTTATGCAACCAGGAAATAGTTTAAAAAAAATGATAGGCAGCATCTGTCGAACAAATAAGGCCAGTGGTAAATAATGTTTTGTGTTTGGTTGCCCTTTATTTGAACGGGAGTCCCTTCTGCTTAATTGATTGCAAACCATTGTCAAATGCAGACTGGTTAAATTCACCAGCGTAAAATTAACCCCTTAGCCTACAACTACGTGTGAGGCTCGTAGCGTGGAAAATGAAATAGGAAATTTTGAAGTCTTCCAAAAAATATTAAATTGACAATATCAGCCGATCGGTGGTCTCATTATTTCTGTCCTATTAATATCTATTACTAGGTATCTTAGGTATCTATAGGTACCTAAGTCGTCTACAGACGATTCCGAGTCTCGACGTCGAACTTTTAATACCCATGATCGACTGTTAGAACGCCTTGTCGTTGTCCACGGCGAGATCCCGGGACTACGTACTAAAGGCGCCGTACGGCGAATAGGGCTCGTGCGACGATCGGCTACGAGAACCGACCGCCTAATAAGTACCGTGCGGCTCGTCAAGCTTGTCACCTGGGCGGCGGAGCTTCTCGTTTTCAACCGCCTATTCGTACCATTTTGTTTCTTGGAGTCCACTCGCTCAGCCTCTTAGAGGAAGCACCCGACAAAGTCGTAGCATTAAAATATTCTTATTAGTTTGTCTGGAGGAGCGAGACATTGTATTACATTGTTGTCTCGTCGCGCGCTTCGATTCATCAAGGAGAATCTCCCCATGTGGTGGGGGTAATTCTGCCGGAGTTTATTCTGTTTTCACTATAGAGATGTTAGAAATCTGGTGCCTACGCCGATGTCCTCACTGTCGCCACCCAAATCGCGTTGTCTCCCTTGCTTCGATCTGCAGCGTTCTCTCTTTTCGTCTTTTAGTTCGATTTGTATATGTAGCTCTTTTAACGAATCGCGAGGTAGAACGTCACGTGGCTTCGTGTACGTGTGACAAGAGGCATGACGCTTGACGCCTGGCGAATCAGACTCTGTCGAAACAGGCTTACCTTCTAGGTGACACGTCTGACGAGCCGCACGGTACAGTGCGGCTCGGCGGACCTGGCACCTCGACAGCGGAGCTTCTCGCTTTCAACCGCCTATTCGCATCATTTTGTTTCTTGGAATCCACTCGCTCAGCGTCTTGACCCTTTGGCCTATAACCACGAGTGAGACTCGTGGTAAGAAATTTGTGCCATAAGCGAAAACCACGAGTCTGACTCATGGTAGAGAATATGTGTTATAAGCGAAAACCACGATTCTGAACAACTAAATGCCACGGCGCGCGACCGACTTTCTTGTTTACTATGGCTCGCGCAATTGGCAGATATCGTGTAGGCCAAAGGGTTAAAGGAAACACCCGACAAAGTCGTAGAATTCAAATAGTCTTACTAGTTTGGCTGGAGGAACGAGACATTGTATTACATTGTTGTCTGGTCGCGCGCTCCGTTTCATCAAGGAGAATCTCCCCATGTGGTGGGGGTAATTAAGCCGGAGTTTATTCTGTTTTTACTATAGAGATGTTAGAAATCTGGTGCCTACGCCGATGTCCTCACTGTCGCCACCCAAATCGTGTTGTCTCCCTTGCTTCGATCTGCAGCGTTCTCTCTCTTCGTTTTCTAGTTCGATTTGTATGTGTAGCTCTTTTAACGAATCGCAAGGTAGAACGTCAAGTGCCTTCGTGTACGTGTGACAAGAGGCATGACGCTTGACGCCTGGCGAATCAGACTCTGCCGAAACAGGCTTAGCCCTGTGCCTGTCTGGTGCCAGGTCTGGCGAGCCGCACTGTATATAGTGTCACGTTGTTTCGAGCTTTTCGACCCGCACGAGACTCGTAGAGATATCGTTGCCCAATGTACCTTTGACTAGAAAGGATACGGCCTTAGAGGCGTTCAGGCATAATCCCACGGATGGTAGCTTCGCATCACCGGCCACTCGACCGAGTGCGTGAACCAAATGTCCGAACCTGCTGTTCCTCTCGTACTGACAATGAGCAGGATTACTATCGCAACGACTTAGTCATCAGGAGGGTAAAACTAACCTGTCTCACGACGGTCTCTTATAATTAATAGGCGGAATTAATATCAGTGAAACCTTTTGATTTCAGGAATTAATTTTGTGTCTTTGCACACACCATCAGAAAAGAAATCGTAGATTAAGGGGTTAAATCTGTCCCTAATTTATTTATATATCAGTTGAATCAGTTTAGTAACTTATACAATAGCATTAATAAAGGAAATCATTTTTATAGACATTTCGAAAGCGTAAATGTTAATAAATAACAGAATAGATATCTTAAATATTAACCCTTTGCAGTTATACATAGAGCTATATTTAACATAGTTTTTCACTTCAATTTATTTTCTAACGATTTTAGATCGACTTTCGATTTTGTAATATCAGAAAAATCAAAAAAACATTCAGCAATGTTGTGAAATTAATTTCATCTAGCTCGATATAAAGTTGTCCAAATAATTCAGGCTGCAAAGGGTTAAAGAAGAAAATATGTACTATATAATTGGTAATTGTTGCTGTAAAAACCCTTTCGGATGGGGTTTACCACCGGCACATCGAGTCTTCGGATATAGCGGTCTTTTGTCGTAATCGTAGCTGTTATGTCGTGAAGACTTTAAGTCCAAGCTTAAAATGCAAATACGAAAGTTTCAATTCTTAAGAACTACACCCCATATATTTAAAACAAATTTACCTCGCGTGTCTTCTGGTTCTACTCCTGATGTACCATTAAGTGGGAATAGGCAATTTAACATGATAATAGTAATTATTCAATTATATTGGTATGAATTATTTCCTAGTTCAATGATCGACAAGCTTTTTTAGGAGCGGGTCAGACAAAAAGCACTGTACTAAACACTAGATAATGCCAAATAACTTTGTCAACATGCTGAAATTGAAAAATTCTTGAAGTTTGAAAAGATAATTTACATTTGTCGGAAATTCCGCAAGTAAATCACGATATATTGAAAGCTTCAAATCGTAATAATGTTTTCGCAATAAAACTCAATATTCCGCAATTTTCGCGTGATTTAAACGAATCTGATTGAAAAAGGATAAAACCCAAGCGCGAACAAAGTTCTCCATACCAGCAGAACGTTAACTCGATGACGCTACAATTTCCGGGAATTGCGTATTACCGGCCGGCGGGGAAAAAATTAATCCCATCCAGCGGATAATTAAATGCAGCAACTAGAGAAACGTGGCTCGTAAATACGTAAATACGTGGCTACGTTGAACGTATTACCGCAGCTGTGCAAAGGTACTGTAACGCGTCGTAAACAGTTTTTATTCCACATTTTACACGTGTTCCTTTCTATCTCCTTCCTTCTTTTAGTTTATCTCTTTTCCTTCTTTAAACGCGTACTCTTCGTTAAACGTGTATGAAACAGCAACAAACGACACAAACGAAATATTACTGGAAAACATTGCGAGGAGCACATTAACTCGGATCGTTTCGAAATGCGCGTAACACGCTGAATACGATTGGATAATCGCTGAGCGCAGTTCCGAGTGCGTAATTGAAAAATAATTACCGTAATTCGATGAGAATGAAACGGTACTGGTATATCGGCTTTTCCATGATCGCATATTCACTAAACAATCCCGTCGATATTCCGTACAATATTCCTGAAAACGGATCGAGCTGCGACGTTAAATCCATGAAATGTCTTCGTTTAGAGGATTAATAGAGAAGAATGGAAATTAATATTAGCCGTAAGTCCACACTCTGGCTTTAACGTCCAACTCTGCAATTTCTGAGATGGTTATGCAAATCCGGATGAAGGAGTTTCCGGGTATAAAGCAGGAGTCACAGGTCTCGTAACGTAAAACGGCAGGCCTGCCAGGCAGAGCGGTCCCTTTGCTCTAGTTAATTATTATAATGACGCGTCGTGTGCAATTTGTATCCACAATGCATTTTGCCGGAATAAACTGTCGGATTCACGATGCTACGCGGCGTTGTCCGTAATCTCGTGTTTGTATACGCACGGAGAACAAAACCGTCATTTATGTTTTAACTAGTGTGCGCAAACAGACTCACAACGCGATAAAAATGCATACGAGTAATTAAGTTCTTATGCTAACTACGCAGAGGGGACCTTTCCTCGTGTTTTAGATCTCCATTGGTATTTAGCCGCGCGAACGTCGACAGCTTACGTTTGTTCTCGAAGAAAAGAAATTTTGTTTTTATCCTTTTATCATAGGGAATTCAAACTTAACGATGTGTTTCTTAACCCCTTGCCTTACAATGATGTGGCAAATGTGATACGGTCGATGGAAAAGAAAATTGTTAAGTTTTCCAAAAACTGTTGAATTGAAAATATCAGTAGCTTAGGGGACGATGAAATTAGTTATATCCTATTAATATTGCGTCATCTTGTACCGGTATATCAGAAATTTGTGATAGATTATTGTTTCAACAATTAATTATTGTGCGTTCGTTCATAAAAGCAGTTGTACGGCAAGGGGTTAATACAGGAACCATAAAAACAATGACTCTTAGATTCTCCTTGTATTAAACTCTATCCTTCAATTAAAAACGTGTATTTGTTAAGAATAACATGGATGTGTATAGATTCCATTGTAATATTAACAATACAATATCCGAGACATTTCGTCTTCAATATTATTACTAAATTATCCTAAGTAGATCAATTGCGTACGACAACAGTAAGTAAAACGAAACACGTGCCTTTGTAGGTGAGCTTTCGCATTATTAACGTACAATGATGCAGTCACGAATTCCTCGGTATTTTTCTCGCACGAATTGCTAATTAAGAGCTTTATTACGGGCTGCTTGCCTATTAAACTTGGACGAACGCCTGTGAATATATAAAGGACGCTTTAATGAATAATCTAACGACTTCCTCGTAAGCACGTACGTACGTACGTACGTCCGAAAAGCCTGTCCATCCTGACCGCAACCGAGTCGCCTAGATAATCTGTTTTGCATATTTCGAGCCGCGTCGTACACCGAAGCGATGTAAATGCGTGCGGTGCTCCGCCAAACGTTACACGGCCCCTTGCCGAAATTCACCGGGGGCTACTAATTAAGTCGAAATATTCCTCCATTTGAATGCAGCTGCAGCTGACCGACGGTCAACTTAACGACAACATCGAAAACGTAAATGCATCTTCGCGTAAGTACGTGAACGTATACAAGCGACATCTTCGTGCATCGTCGCTGCGCAAATTAGCTTCGGTGATAAAATTCACAATTTACTCGCGTCACATATTTCGTTTAAATACCCTCCACTACGCCTCGGAGATGTGATTAGTTTTTCGCTCGGCGTTAGAGAAAAATTGAAATATATTCTTACAGAGTATTAAAAGAGAGTGGTAATTCAAAGAGATTATGGATGGAAGGTCTTTTTTATTAGATTTATAATGCTTTGGAATTTTTATCATTGTGTCTATATATTATGTATATTTTTTCTTTTTTGAAAGAGAAACGTGTATCTCATTAATATTGAAATAACCTTTTAATTGACTGCATTCCTTCTTGATGACTTATATTCATTGTACGGTAATAGAATATTAAATTTGTAATTTTTTGTGGTGTTGTGTTGGCCAGTTTTATAAAGTGCATTCAAATTTTTAATTCGTAAGTAACATAGTATCTTTTCATCTCTTACGTTTACTTTAACGTGATCCAAAATGAAATGCACAGACTGACACGTAGTTTTATTCTATATAAAACAAAAATTGATAAAATTCATTTTCTCCATATTGTTTTTATCTCTAATAATGATATACATCAGAGGGATAAATATATATCGAGTTGATTGTTAAATTGCTGTCTCGCAGCAATATTAAGTTGAAAACATGCATAATGCAGTTTTCTCTAATTTTGTTGAGAGAAGATTTTCTCTTTTTAGTATAAATTGTGGCTGTTCTGCGGATAAAATTTATGTGAAATCCCACCATTACGTCAGGAAATTTGTCTTGTACTGTTTGCATCACTGTCTCGGGGGTTCTAAATCCCCCGTAAATTCTAAATCCTGACTAGTACAATAGCTGTAAAAATGGTGGAATTTATATGGTACGTTTTCCGAATATATATTCGCAGTAAACACTTTTTGTCACGTCTACCTGTATTAAACTTCTTTTTAAAATAAATATTTGGAAATTATCTTGCGCAATATTTATATGCAATTAGCGAATGAGTTGCAATTAAAATCAGATTCAACATTAACAAAGCTTGCAAACAATAATTTAAACCTTTAACAAATTTTGAATTTTTAAAGATTTGTGCTCATTTTTTCGAATGTATTTATTGATACATAAATACATAGATAATGTACAAATTGGAAATACCCAATTAATAAGGAGTAATTAATACTTTGTAATACATATTTTATGACAATAGTGGCTGCTTCTTAAAATATGGCCATATTCCTAAAGCTGTAAGTGGCCTAAGCAACTGCATATGTTTGTAGCAGATTGTCTGTGATTTTTACAATTTGGTGGTTAGGCTCAAAAATCCAAATGACCAAAAAGATCTCTACAAATTTTATGATACGATTGTGTCTGTCCCTTTAACCCCGTCCCGTGCCATTTCTTTCGTGATTAAATATACAATAATCTGAATTAATTACTAAAATAACAATCTAGTCGCTAATTTCGGATATAGCAAATGACTTAACGTAATATTGAATAGCATAGAATAAAGTTTATTTTATCAGGACCCACTGATATTTTTGATAAAATCATTTTTGGAGCACTTGAAAATTGACTATTCCATTTATCGCATTACGAGTAGCACTCGTTATTGTACGGCAAGGGGTTAATCCTAATTCTCCGCGACATTAGCGAATTATTCAATGCCACACGCCAAGTTAATGTAGAAGTGACGTTTTTTCTTGTTAAAAATTAACAAATTAACATCTCGATGTTAAGATGCGTTTACTTTACACAAAACCTGAATTTAACCGATACGTTCTGGAATTTACTCACACAAAAGATTTAAAGTAAATGTTGCATCCACGCTGTATCCGATTGACTCATGTAATTCATTAAATCTGATGACGAATAGGTAAGAAAACCGCTTACCATTGACAATACGAAAAGTTAATGCTAATTCCTGTTGATAAAAAAAGCACAGAGTCCTCTTTCGTTAATCGCCTTAACGTTAACAAATTCGCAGAAATTCCAAGCATAGAATTTATTACCAATATGTCTAACTGACCTTGTTTAAAATGGATTGCGCTCTTTGTGCCTGCACGCCAGATGTTTTATGATCACTCCTCGGTACTTGACCAAATACTTGTTGGTAAAGAAAACAAAAAATTCATATTATAGATATTGTTACGTCCCTACGACGCGACAAATACTATTTTGAAATTCAGTTAGAATATTTATGTAAGAAAAAAAGACACGCATCATGAGCAACGGTGTGAAAGATTTCAGAAGATCCGATCAGCAGATGCCACGCTTCCTTTTCAGGATCGTCGCAAAGCAATCTTGCGATATCGCGTGGCGCTTTTTAAACTCTTCGTATCGAGCTGATTCCACAAAGGGTATACGGACATACCGTCAAAGACGACGATCCCTTTTAGCGAATACTCGAGCCGAAATCGATCGTTCACCACACAGAGGAAGAGATAGAGAGCATCAGAAGCGAGATACACAACGAGCAGCAACGCTTTTAGCCGCAAAACTGCAACCCCTAACCATTGCCATCGTCGTACTCTTCATCGTTGACGTTTTCGCTGGCGCTCATCCGGGAGTTAATGCCGAAGTGTGGCCTCTCGGACTACTTAGTAGTAGGTAGCAGAGCTGCTTCAAAGGACCGAATAAATTGCTCCGACGGACAAGGAAATTTGCATCTTGATAGTGAATTAAAAAGTTTCGACTGGCAGCATGCGCGCACGCCTATTTAATGCCAGTCCAGCTCAAGGTGAAGAAGGGTACGCCGAGGATCCTGGAAGAAAATCCACCCCTCGACCGTACGACGTCGCATATATCAACTGATTCAAGCCGAGTGGAATATCATTTCACCGCCGCGGCCGGTTAAAGTCCGCGATGAATTTCATTCAGCGGAATTTGCCTGTTGGATTTTTTTTCACGGTGTTCCATCGTAATCGTAACCTACTGCTTGCCTCTTTCTTCACCCTCGAGTTTTTATAGTGGGAAATTTGTTGTAAGTCGACCTGGAGATGGCATTTTGAGGGATTTTAACCGCGTCTGCGGTGTTTATTTATGATGCAAAGGACTTGTGAATTAGTAGGAGAGTGTGAAAAGTATTTGGTATGGGAAAAATAAAACGATGACTTTCTATCTGTGGATTAACGGAAAATTAAGTCGGAAGTTTGATCATTTTAGAAGAAATTGTCCTTATTTAAGGGATACACTTTTATGCAGAGAATCCTTTTAATTTTTGATTCTTTGGAATAAAATAATTATGATTCGAATTTTTTATGTCAGTAGTAAATTCGAATCAGAAATATTTTATTTCAATAGAATCAAAAATCAATACGAAACTCTGTTTTATATTGTATATAAAATTGTAGTTTAGCAACACAATTTTTTGCGACAAGTATCTATTATTTTTCTATGAGAAAGCTTCAATTCGATTGTGAAATTGGCAGAAACTGGCACTGATTGTAATGAAATAGACTAACTATCTTTTAATAAAAAATAATGTTTCTTCAAATGTTAACATTTTAAGTGATATTCGTTATTATAAAGGATAAATTTTAAAATCAAATGCAAACTTTAAAGAAGTCACAATTTTTAGAGAATAGAAAAACTCTGTGCATGATCATTGATGAGTGGAATAATTTTGTACAATTTACATAAAGCAGCTTTATTCACTTGGAAAACTAAAATGCTGGATTTTTCAAAAAATTCCGAATATTCCTGTGGTTATGTTACGAAATGTCACTGAAGAACATGTTAAAAAGTAGCGCTTCAAGCTAGAATTTTACTTGCAGAACTGAACCATCTAAATGCAAAGTATTATAATTTTATCGAACTTAATATTTCAGCGAGTATTTAAATTCTTATATTACCATTAATATCATTTATGTGTTAAATTTAGTAAAATATATTAGAGCGGGAATATTTTATTGAATCATTCTTAATTGATGTGTGAATTATGGATTTTCGCTGTTCGACGTTTGTAATGTTATATAATATTTAAATCGATTAAAAATCGATTTTCATTATCGTTCATTTTATAATAGCATCTAACGGTAAAGATTAGGAAATGTCACAAGTTGAATTCTTAAACAAGTACAATTATCATAGATAGTCGCCGCAATATGTTTTACATGTATATGTCGTTTTTCGTATACATTACAATCGCCGTAAGAATTACTTCTATTCGTTTAATATGATAACAATATGTTTTTAAATCTGATAAAAATGTGTTTTTAAATCTTACTAGAAAGAATTTTCTGAAATGTAATTTTCCTGGTCTGCAATTGTGAACATTAACTCGTATGGCAGTTTCTACTAAACATAAAATACATCACAAAATTGTTTAAAAATAACTATTGCAGATTCGTTTTCCTCGTATTATATATTCTGCCCTCCATCAAAAATAATTATACAATATCAAATCTATTCGACTGTCTTGTTTCATTCTCATCGTCAGGATCATCACGGTACAATTGGTTAAGTAAATCCTCGCTCTCCGCCCCAAAAAAAAAACGACAAAAAAAGGCAGACAAAGCGCCTAATAATAGCTCGCGTTTATCCTATTCACGAATCTTCTGCCTTGCGAACTTTCCTTCCACCGTAATTTTTCTAAAAGTATGGCATACCCTCAGCTGAATATCGAATTCCCTATTCTCTCTCGAAGGGGAGGAAGTTTTACCGTGTTTGCTCGAAATAGCTGTCTTCGCCTTTTCAGGTAGATCTCATTTGAAAATATCGTTGACACCGTTACTGTCTCTTCGCAAACTAGTTCTTTCTATTCTAGAGAAGCGGACAGCTGCCAGGAGAAAGGGTTGATTCATTTTACACGAACAATGAAAATACGAATAGATTCCTCCTTTGTCCTTCTCCAATCTTAACGTGCAAAAGCAACAAATTTGTAATGGTACTCTCTCCGATTTATTATTTATCAGAGCCTTGGAATATTATTCAAAACACATGCTACAGGTATCGATAATTCGCCATGGCACGTGGCCAAATCGCCGTTTAACTGGAAATCAATAACGATTTCATCGAGAATCACAGAGTTAATTCTATAAAACCTTCGTACACTGAGGCTGTTTTTGACATTCTCTCATGTGCAATCTATGTAGGTTGTGGCAGTTTCAGATCATCGATTAGTCGATTAATGTTTTTCTCGAAGAAAAATTACTGTAGTAGACGCGCGTCTACTTCTTTTCAGTTCTCCAAGTAGATTCTTACGACATGTAGCAAAGTTGTTTCCGTTTTTTGCCCAAAACTTTCAGTAACGTGAATTTCACCACAGTAGGACACACGTGCTACCCCATCTTTAACACTAGATTTACCAGCGTGAAATCTATTATATTTAAATATGTTAAATATGTACCTTAAAGCAAGGAAAATTAAGACTTGGAAAAGACGGTAGATTCGGTAATTTATATTTTACACGATGGACGAAGAATGTTTATTCTACGGCTCTCTCATAAACCCGTAGAATTTTGGGAAAAAATTGTGTACCAGTCATTTTGACTGGCTTGGTAAATCTAGTGTTAAATACCGTACAGCATCTTTACTTATCCTTTGAATTTACAATGAAAACATTGTCTTTCCTAACGTGCATTTCTTCGCACTCAGCATTCTCTGTCACTCACAGGACTGAATCCTTTGTACTTCGTATTGTATTTCAATTTTGTTACCAGTAACTCCCAACGCTTTTAAGCGTTTTATTTAAAATTTACTTGAACTGAAAAGTAAGGCAATTTAAATAATCAAAGAAAGAAACAAATTCAATGAAATATCTGCTTTATTTGCACTATATTTGTATCTTGTAATTTGCAAGTGCATGATATCTCTTGAAAAAATGTCTAGGATGCAAACTTGGATTTCTTTCACACGTTACCATCTATTGCTTTGGACTTGTAAAAATGCCGAGTAAGTCTCGACATAGGAGCGCGAAGATCCATCATTCACGTTTTAATTTTCAATATGGAACAATTTTACATCGATTCAACGAGTGGAACTCTTCCATTCCAACAGACCTGCCGCCGCATTTACAAATACCAATTACCATAGGACATAAAGTTAAGGAAATTCTCGCGATCGGCAGCGAAGCCAGTGGGAAATTTGCGATTCAAACGAACGTTCTCGACGGGAAACTTAAAAATCTCGTTTCCTCTCCTTCCTCTCTTATCTCTATAACTTTTCCGGAATAGAAAAGCTCCGAATATAGATCGTCGAATGATTTTAGGTTTCTCATAGCGAGCACGACATTTTCCTCGTTCCATACCGAGAACCAGATTTGATTTCAGCCGAGTCACTGGCTCTGACACTTCGGCGCCGTCCCATGGGAATCGGCATAGTAACGTACACCTACATTCACAGAATTCGCCGGGGAAATTCAAGCGTCTATTCCGACAGTGCGCAGTGCGTAAACTTTTGCGAAGGATCCCCCCGACCGTCGATTGGTGGACTAAAAAGAGGATGGCTCTTACATAGGGTGACCCTCCCGGGGGTTATGTGGGGGTGAATGAGATACCTATCGGGGGATGATGGGGCTTCCAAACCAGTCGGGTGGTGGATTTGCAATCGACAAATATATATTTATATGTGTATGTATATATCTTTTTGTGTGTATTTCGCTGCGGAACGCAACCCTATTCCCTCAACAAATTCAAAACACCAAAGGGTAAGAGGATGTACAGTTTCGCAGGACCATCGTTTCCGTACTGTTCTCTGCTTGGAGAAAACAATGTGCTGCTTCCGTCAATGGAAGCTTTGCGCATGGATTGCGTCATTTGAGGAAAAATATTTACGCGGTTCAAAGTTTGAAGGTATCTTTGAATTTTAGTAGCAGTTTCAGCCACGGTACGCGCGGGTTTATTGTAGAATCTTGTGGAAGGCTTTCAGCGTTGAGGAATGGGAAAGGGCTGCAATTGGGAGTTGGATATTACCGAGGTTCTCTTTAATTAATTGTGTGAAATATGAAAAGATTCATGTACTTTTAGAAGTTATTTTGATATTTTTAAATTTATTTACAATTTTATATATTGTCAAATAAATACATCAAATGAAAGTGAAGGAGGTAAAGAACTTGGTAGATTTAGTCTTCTGTAGTCAACAAGGTAGATATAGAGAATTACTAAAGAAACGGGTATAGTAGTTTCTCCAATATTTACAAAAAAGTCCCAAGTCATTGTGATCATAAAGGAATTCAAAGATTTAGAAAAGATTTCTGTCATTAAGAAATGTTTCCGTGTTATCTCAATCATTCATAGATTTGTTTGAGTAGGTTAAAAAAGAAATATTTCTTTATTTGTTTTTTGGTACACTAATTACTACACACATTTAATAGCACTAATTTTCTTGCTCTCCCTGATGGTAATTCCTCTTCACGTCCTTTTTTTCTCATAGATTCTTATAGAAGGGATACCGCCCCGATCGCACAGTAATAATACTGTATTGCAAGTAGTACAAGTCGTTTACTTTCGGAAATGACGGGAATGACGAGAGGCTCCGTTGCTCCCTAGCCATCTTTCAGCTGCCGGACCGTACCCTCATGTCCGTTTTCGTTGCGTACGTCGATTCTCTGCATCTTCTTCACTGCGAGCAGTCAGTGTCCGTTTTGGCTTACGCTGAATTTATCTCGAACAATGTTTCTTAACCTGGAGTACGTGCTCCCCTAAGAATGAAGAGAGCATTTTCAAGACTGAGAGAGAAATTTCAAAAATTCAAGAGCTTCGTTTTGATAGAATTATTATTAATAAACAACAATAACCTAGCCACTAAAATTTAAATATTGCTTTTTATGTTATATAGTATAACAAAGAATCAGAAACGAGTTACTTGAGGGGAAATCCCACTGCGAGACAAAGAGAAAAGAGAAAAAGCCGTGGAACTGAGTGCGACAGCGTGATATCGATCGTGAAAATCGAAGCATTGACGTACGCACTATACAGTAAAACCTGTTTTTGTGCGGTAGATAGGGACCGTATAAAAGAAACCGCACAAAAAAAGAAATATTCAGAAATTTCACAATCACTTATAACAAATAATTTTTTACAACATATTAGAAAAAATTTTTTTTATGCGGTGGTTAGGGACCGCATAAAAAAAGTCGCGCTTGGAAAATATGTCAAAGACTTATGAAACACTGAGAAAGTGCTTTAAAACAAAAGTAATAATTAAATTATACACGGAAACGTTGAAAAAAAAAATAATTTCTCATTTTACACATGGAGAAATTTTCAAAATGCACATAATTTACTGCTGCTCGTCGTAGTTCAAAACGCGCATCTTCTTGTGATGCGTATTCTGCTGATAACAAATGAACATAGCGTCTGGAGCCGAACAGCGCTTTGTAGTGTACATGTGCACACTGATAGAAAACTTTGCAACAGTGTATAATGCCACACCGATGGAATTCATATACCGCACAAAATAAAATCGCACAAAACAAATCGCACAAAAATAAAATCGCATAAAACAAATCGCACAAAAGTAAAATCGCATAAAAAAGGACCGCACAAAAACAGGTTTTACTGTACTTTTATTATCAAATTGGTAGACACCGATGTTGCCTACTTAAATGAATGTGAATAGCGACAATGAATTACATAAGAGGACAGCAGACATACAAAATAGAAAGAGATAGTTAGTGCGAGAGCAGTCTCCCTTTATGTCCCAAGTGACATGTTTCTGATCCCTTGCAATAATATATATTGTAAATAAACACGGCATTTGTTTATGCAATAAATATTTTCTCTTAAATAAGAAATGTACACACTTTGTTTGAGAAGGTGCAAGAGCTTATTTTCAGATTCAAGGGGGTACTGACCGCCAAAAAGATTAAGAACAGTTGTTCTAAAACAGTTTTTGACATTTGATATTTTGCCATCTTCTCGAGATCCTGCGACACTTTGGAAATCACAGCATGTCAACCGTCAATTTTCTTTCTCGAAATTTTACACTGAAAGTAAACAACTTTTATCTAAATTTTGTGATTCCTAATTCTCTCAGAACGTGATATAGTATTACAGAACACTTGCCAAGAGACGGAAATAATTCAGAGAATTTATTGTAAGAGAGTGAGAATTTTTATGTAAAGCACAAGAAATCGCATCGATTGTTATAGTAAACAAATTTTTTAAACATTACAGTTACAATTTTCTAATGCATCGATGTACAAAAGTGAATAAAGTGTATTTCACATTATCCTAACCGTTTAGGAAATACAGCCCGTTTCAGTTGCGTAGGTCATCCTGTAGATGGAATAACGGCAATCTTGTTATAAAAACGGCAAGTATTATCAATAAGTTAGTAATATAATATCAAAAGCCCCTTTACTGAACAAGATCAACATTTAATTTGTAAAGTAATAACAACATCGCATTGTTAGCAAGAAATAGCAAATATTTGCACCAATTAAAATTTTTGCAGACCTGGTTAAGTCAATAATACTTAACTGAAAGTAATCTACGCACACTAAATATCCTAACGAATGATATATGTTGAATATTTCTTACTTCTTTCTATCAATTACATTTTTTGACTGTCCAAAATTTTTAATCGTGCAAAATTATCGTTAGGCGTATATCGATACAAGAACAAGATAATTTTATGCGCCAAAGTAAACAAAAAAGAGCTCAAGAATCTACATTTCTATATAACTTTCTTTATATTCCTTGCCAGTAGATACGTCATTAATGTTTTGCTGAAAAAAACGGTACATCCTGTATAAATTTAATGCAATTATGGTATACATTTCTCCAAAATCCCGTTACATCGTTTCAAAAACAGATTTATTTAAACTGCTGTTTATTTTCGAAGAAAAGGAGCATACACTATGAGAATGCAGTGAGGATACGCGATAGGGTGTGCTCGTATACACGAAAGTGTGGGCATTGGCATTGTGCCAGAATGCTCGAGGCTCTTCTTGTGCTCGTATTTTTTCCTCCTCTCGTCCCGTTATGATTTTTGGCGTATTTTTCGCTGTTTCGCCATTAAGCGCATGGACTCCTGCATAAAGTAAGTTTACGTAGCGTTGACTCTTGCTCAAGTGCAATAAACACATCCTTCGTCAGGTTTATTTTCTTTCTGCATTTTTTTATACCAATACCCTTCCCTCCGCAAGGTGTCATTAAACGCCTCTTTGTATTCACGTATATCTATGGACTATTAATTTGAAAATTTACAATCTCACTTTCTACGTGATGCATTAAATCGTCATACGTAGGATACATTTAGTTCGAATAACGTGGGCAACGTTGGGAAAATAATTTGGCATATAAATTTATTAATATTTTCACCTGTACCTTCTTAACCGTTTGAATATCAGGAATCTTTGCAAAAATGTTGTCTACAAGTGCCAAATTGATATATAGTTGATGACTGAATGGGAAGATTTCCTATTGCTATTATTGGACCAGGGAAAGAAGCCACTTGATAAGTTGTTTGCTCCGATTCATCTGAGGGGTAGAGATGTCTCTCGTCCTCACGTATTTTCGATTCTAATGCATGATTGGCCGAAAAAGAGTTTCACGACGAAATAAGTGTTTAGTTTTCGGTTGTCGTTCGCCAAGCTCAGTTTTCAAGGGCCGATGCCATGGAAATAGGGTTTGGAGAGACAGTCTCCCCTTACCTCGTACGTCAAGTTAAGCGACTTCACTGGCGACTTATACCTTACGTCATAAGTTAAAATGATAAAATTTAGAGCATAGAAGTTGTAATATTCGTTCAATTACATTTTTTTGCGACCTCGAATGTGTTTTATTTATTGTTATCTAACTCATACAAATGTCATTGATAATTTAACAAAGTATAATGTAGGATTGTGAAAAAGAAAGAGAGGCGCGCGAGGAGGGCTCCTCCGCTCCGACCTCACAATAATTTGTTAAAATTTTATAAAGGGAGGGCTTTGCGAAAATCTGGTTTCAGTAGGGGCGCCGAGAATCAAACATTTTTGTAAGTTTGTGGTAAAAGCAATATTTTAGCAATATTGAAACTCGATGTGTGATTTATATACATGATGAATGATTTAATTATTTTTAGAAGAATTAAAATGAAAATCTAAACTACTATCCGCAAGTAAATGTTCGCCGATTAATTTTCATAGCCATAACAAGCCCAACTGCTTGTTATCATTTGAATGGTTGCAACAGATACGTTGTCCTATCTACTTTCCTTATGTTTTGGCCATTTCAATAACTGCATGGTAAATATCATTGGGGAAATTGAGCAGCATTGGAAATGAATTGTGAAACATAATACTACAGGATATTTTATAGTTGTACATTGATCTTGTTACCTAATCTCTACTTATGTATATATTGTTTTAACTCTTATTGTGTAATTGCAAGATATTATATTGGGGCTAATTCGTGATTGATATAAATAGGACATTATTATGAAAATAACAGTGGAAACTTTAAAAGATAAGGAAACACAAAATTAAGTATAAGAAGTACCATATACGACAGGTTATTTTTAAGACATCAGACTGCTGTATACGAAGTTACATAATTAATATAGGAATGATACTAAACATTTTTCAGAATATGTAAGTATGAGAAATTTTGAAAGTATTATAAGTTTCATTCCAAAGAAACAACATGCAACAGGAGGTTTGTGTTTTTTTTGAAATTTACTTTTCTTAAGCAGATTTCATTAGCTGTAGATGCGTTCGTATTACCGATGCAAGAATATTAAAAACCGAAGAAAATATGGGAGATTACATTTTATTAAACAGCTCGCATTATTTGAGAAGAACAGAACTTTTTCAATCTGCTTTCAGTAGTAGAGATATCCATTTAAATTTTATTTCTTTCTAATTTCAACTCAAATTAAGTTTCGTCGAAATTATATAGCAAGACACAATTACATATAAATTATGTACTCGTCACTACAGTCACTTGTGTCTACCTCGTAAACACCCGCATTACAATAAAACATTGATCTTTGATTGATGATAAAATCTTCAATTTCAGTGTCTCTATCGCAACCAGACAAAATTTTTGGTCATTAAAATCTCTTGTACGATCTATGCTTTAAAATGATGAGTTTGGATTCAATCGTTCACCGATACCACATCCCACACCATAGACATAGATTTTTGATAATACCCGTAGTACTTGTGATGAACACAAGTGACTTCGGATATCATTTACGAATGCGTATCTCAAAAGCATGCTTATCCAAACTAAATTCTTCAAACGGTACTTGGTGGGACGATTCCTCGTGAACTCCTGCCAGGAAGCACCATATCCACAAAATCCACTTCCGTTCATTTACGAGCACCCTGTCTTTATCCACCGGTCGGATCGACGTCCCTTCCAATGCGACGACAGTCCTGTGTTTGGAAAACGGCTCTTCAATCTGCGTTGGCGGATTAGGTGCCGGTTGGAAGGCGCCGTGCCAATCTGATGCGAAAGTTAACTTGTCTCTACACTCATGCCACTTTTCTCTCAGACACCCCTCGGCTTTTCTCCAATCTCGTTAATCCCTTCGGAGATGTTCGCTAAAACAAACAGCTTGTTCCTTTTATAGGGTTACGCAGGCTACGATTAATTTTTAGTACGTGGAAAGTTTGATAGTCTTTTTGTACTGTTAGTTTTGGAATGATTGTTCTATAATTAGTTTACAGAATTTTTTAATGTTGTTGTGACTGGCAATTGTTCACCTTGTTAATTTTCAATGTTTTTTTTGTTTTTTTTTAGAAAGATTATAACAGCTAGCAAATGTATTAGATATTATTTACAAGAAACTTCTTTAGCTGTAATAATATAAATATTGATAGTTCCCATTGTGCTGAACGTGTGAGGTATTATTGAGAATAAAACTATCGACGTTACATCTATTATGCTTCAAAATGTTAACACTATTATTGAATTCAATGAAATTTCAAGTGACTTTTAAATTGGAATATTTATGAATTTTCGAAAATACTGAATATTTAAATATTGGTGTTAAAAAGATAAAGGTCTGATGAATATCTATTTATCAGTATCTTTAACGTTTATTTTTTATAAAGATGTGATTTTAATTGAAAAAATTTCACTCCAGAAGAAATAATGAAAATGGCGAAATACCGGTGGCGTTCAACTTATTAAATAAGTACATTGGAAGAAGAGGAATCAAAAGGTGAAAAAAATGATCAATTCGGTCATCTGTGTTTGATATCTGCCTTATAACTCGCCTGTAAATTTGAAAAATTTTTTGATAACATTGAAAACCAATCACTTTGACTTTCTTGATAGTTCCAGTGTTAATCTCCAAACTAATTAATAAATGTTATAATATCAGTATTGAACTTTAAATTTCCGAAATTAATTAAAACTTACAATTATTTAAATTGGGGCAACGAAACGTTCATGAAACAATTAATACTTTAATTATCCGTTACAAAAGCTGCTTTATATACTAAGTAACAATGTAAATTTCTGCATAGAAAATGTAAATTTCTATCGGCTACCAAATACTCTGTATGATTAAAACAAGCAGTATAATGGAACCAGTGTGTACGCTGTTGATACCTATCTATCTCGCCGCAGAGTTACGTAAATCACCCCCCATTGTTACACGTCACGTCGATCATTTACGTAATGATCAAATGATCATGACAGAAACAAGGTGTAGTAGAATAGCACAGTTACGTAATTAACTTTTGCCAGTGAAAGTGATGTACTATTAAGTCAGAAATTCTGTTTCTTATGTATCTATATCCATCATTGTTACACTTAACCATTTTTAACATGGATGTAATGAATGGTTGTCAACCCATCCTCTGTTTACTGTGAATCATGCTGCTACGTGTAGGCATACTTGTCAGAAACTCATGACAGGTGAAATTGTCCCTTGATCATGAACGTCATCACATTCAACATGCAATTAGTGAGATAGTAATATCTACGGAGAAATTCTCTGTCTACAATATGGAAATCATTCTCAGAAATTGATGATGTACATACTCGCTAGTTTAAATTACACGAAATTCTTATCCACGCTCTTTTATTATCAAACACCTATCTATCAGTAATAATTCTCTATAAAGAGAGAAAAAAAAAGACAGATTTTAAATTTATCTTGTATTACTATAAATGAATGTCTAATATCGATTATTTCACATAAATATTCCGGAGCAACATTAACATAATACTGATTGATGAACTGCATGAACAAATCCAATTTTCGTAAGCGGCGGAAAAAAATGTATTCTTCAGAATTTCAAAAAATTTCATCACCGAACGCGATCTTGAAATAGTATCGGAAAAATGGTATGCATAATCTTTATCGGCTATCGAGAAATGTCTAAGTCTTCGTTTCAAAATACAATAACATTAACTTATTGCACTTATGCATCATTACATTTTTTTGAAGAAAGCAAAACATTTTCCGTCAGGAATACCTGTATTTGTACTTACAATCAGGTAAGGAAGTTCTCCAACAGTGCTCCAAAAATATATCAATAATCATGTAACAAAACCACCATGTTTGCTGCCATTAAATCACAATATTCAACGTCTATTAATGTACAAGTTACAACTGATTGTGAAACGTCGTAAAGTATTTCGACTGATCAAACAGACAAACAGAATTCCAATGCCATGCATAAGAGGCTTATGATTCTCCGCGCTTACAGAATAGCAGGACGTTCAGTTCTCAGGATATTTATCGATCATATTTCTATGCATTTTCCAGCTCACGTTGCTTTCATATTTAAATATCAACGACTCTGAAATTCCGCATCAGTGGTACAATAACTATAGCCAACAACCATCCTCGAAACGACAACTCCAATAAAGTTAAATATCGCTGTTGATAAAATCCGAATGCGAGCGTCCCGTTTCTCTTCGCTACTCGTTAACCGCACAGCTCTCGGACGAGCAAGGAAAAGAAACGGGAGCCTCTTACATCGAAAAACATTGCTGGGCATGCTCAAGAGCCATTAATCGATCCAGCGTTCTTTAAGGCGGCTTAAAGTCGTCAAAACTCTTTTCGCGCTCCGGGGCTTGAGTATCGTTGGACGGACTTTCCTCGATCGTTCTTAATTACTTGGCCGGAAAAACACGGTGAAAACGGAGGGTCATTAAGCGGTGGTCCTTTAAGGAGGGTGCCCCATGTAAATGGCCTGTTTTTCAAGAATTTTTTTTTTTTAAATATGTCATATAGGATTTTTAATATTAAATTTATTTATTGCTAGATTAATATAGATTATAAGAACAAATAAAGAAAAAGTACGTCTCAGCGCCTACCCACACGATGTTTTGAAGGCCTCTCCCAAAACAACAAGCGATCGGCACTCGCATTCATAATTTTTTTAACATTCATCCTTCTTCTCACATGCAATGCATTTACAGATGTGCGTATCTGACAGTAATGCGTAGATTCACCTAAAATTTGAGGTATTATTTATTGAAAATATAATGTAAAAAAAATTCGTTGTAAATTTGGATTGTTAATAACAAAGGTGCATTAGTGGTTAGAAAATGGTATCTTGTAAATGCAACCTTCAGCGTACAGCGCACAAAAATTATCTGAAACAAAAAAATCGAAATTGTATCGTTAGTTTATGCAAAAACGCTCGGCATAACATTCTTCTTTTATCAAAATTTGCAAAATTACAAAAATGGCCATGTTTTGAAAAAAAAAACGACTTTCCTGTGAATGTTGATTACTAATGAATCAATGCAATAATATAAAATTAACATGTAATCAATATATATTATAAAGCAAAGTGTGCGTTATGTGCGTGCTGCTAAAATTCAGAAATGAGTCCCGGTACGATCAAGGGAGTTATATGGTGTGGTAGCCCTCTATCTACTGTCCATGAAGAAGGTTCCCGTTTTTACCTTAAGGGCTTGATTTTGAAGATATAAGGGCTGGAAGTTTCGCCCTCTAGAAATTTCTAAAACTGTCCGAAACATTCGAGAGTATTTGAGAGCATTCCACAACATTACAGAATATTGTAGAATATTGTGGAATGTTCGGGAACATCCCAGATCATTGTGGAACATTATATTATATTCCACTTAATATTATATAAATATACCTCTTATATTTTAAAGTTTATTCTTTAATCCCAACAGCCACACAATCTCACATCCACTCCCTGAGCGAAGCCGGGTACCTCAGCTAGTGTTTAATAAATCTTCATTACAAATTATACGTATATATCACTAAGTCAAATTCGTTAAGACAAATCAGTAAACAAACTTCATGCTGCACACATTCTCATCTTCAGATTTTATTAACTTTAAACCTTTTTAACCTTTCATTTATGTAAAAAATCATCCTCATACTTGAATTTCAACAACTTTGAACCTCTCATTCATTTTTGTTAATAAAAGCTATCACCCACATTTTCTGCTTGGAACAACTTGTAATAACAATACTTTAAATAAAATATATAAAAATCGGAGCTCGTCATGCTGAGACCAATTGTATATTGAATGTATGTACCGAGTTTGATAAAGATTGATTGATCAGTTTTTGAGCTACATTCCACAACTAGTGAAATTTTGCGTTTCGAAAAAAATGCGTGTAAAGTTTGATTAAGAGAAATATCGTGAAAAAATCGTAATTTATTTTAACTTATCGCAGTTTTTTGCTAATCTGCGATTCCAGAACCATACTACAGTTCTTTTTCTTCCTTAAAAAATTGTGCTTCAGCCGTTTTTTTTGCTTTTCGAAAAGCATAAGCCTCTTGCCCAATAAAAACTACGGCGCTTCTGCTGTGTAATACGGCGTTTGTTCTCATTTTCGGAAAAATTGTTGTTCTACCGTCCAATGACTATATTAAGCTGCTGCATTGCTTAAAGGACAAATGAAAATCGTTCGTTAAACATGCCGGTAGCCAAAAAAGCTGTTATCTCAACATTTTAATCGTTAAGCGATAGTTGTCTACTTCCTTCTTTTCGTATGTACTTCCTCAGGGTTCTTGCGTCGTAGGATCCCTTCCTCAATCCTTGCACGCCATGAAAGCAACTAGTATAACAGATAGTGTGCACTATTATAGGTTTTAACACAGAAAAAAGAAGGACCGAAAGATCACCGCTTCACTCAAAGTAACTGTTCAATATATTTTTAAATTACGTAGAACAACATCTCTGACCATTTTCTTATTTTTTTTCATCGTATTTCTAAGAAAAGTTCCTATAAATTTAAGCAAATAGAAATAAATTGCCGGAAAATTAAATTGTACATGAGGTTCCTCCCTTAAACAAAAACCTATGGAAAATCCAGCCGAAAGTGTAGCACGACTGATTGCTTTGGACGGTGGTTGAGAGGCGAGAAAAGAAAATGACATCGGAGGCAGTGGAAAGAAAGAAAAGCGGGGAATGTGGGGTCTACGATCCGAGCTTATTGGGGATGATTAAATACCGCGATAACTCATGCCGCGATACCCGCGGGGTGATATTTTAAGATTGTTGCCTCCGAGCTTCTTCGAGGAGTGAGAAAAACGAGAGGAGAAGCCATGGAGAAGGAGGGGGATGAGAAGAAGCGAAGAAGAAAGCAGAGATATCGAGACTAGTAGCGCGGAGGATAGGTAGTCTGGAAGAGACCGAGGGAATTTAAGAAGGTATGAAGGAAAAAAGCAGATACCGATGGAGGAAGAGAGAAGAGCCGTCGGCCTTTACTTGGCAAGCCAAATCTCCGAGGAGTTCAAAATACCGGAGCTATTCCACGCACGTATCATCGCTCCCACCTACAACCCCCTTTCGACCCCCGTTCACCCTGTCTTCCAACCCCTTCTAAGGAGGGAGCCGAATGTGGTAGGGGTTTTACTTCTTTCGCCCTCACCATCCTCCCATATTTAGATTCTCTCTCTTTCTCTCTCTCTCTCTCTCTCTCTCTCTCTCTCTCTCTCTCTCTCTTTCTCTCTCTCTCTTCTTCTTCTTCTTCTACTTCTTCTTTTTCTTCTTCTATCACCCTCTTTTTTCCTTGGCCCTATCTCTTCCTTTACCGGCTATCGCGTCTCAGACATGAAAACGACGCTCGGTGCAGCTTGAAACGACTGAAGGCTCGCTAAAAAATGCACTGACGCCCCTGCACGCACACAATCTTCCTTTGCCCTCTTCGTGTCCCTCTTTTCCTCCAGGGAAAGTGTTTCAGACCTTGAAAATGCACGATATCCGTCGGTGAACCTCCAGGGCGAGGCCTCCCGCCGAATCGATAGCCACGTACACTGGCTGCATTTCTATTTGCCGCCCTTGTTGCATGTGGAGTTTTAGCGAGTAGGTCTATCTAGTTCCGAATAGATTGGCGAACGATTGGTAAAGATATTATTTCTTCTTTGTTATAGGGAAAATCGAGGGTTGTTATAATGTGGAATTGGCAATGTAATACACAGAACACTAAAGAACTATAGAACACTTGTATCTGTGAAAGTCACTTTGAAATTTGTATCCCTGGAAAATCTTGAATTCAATAAGTATAACTGTTTCCACCGTAGCAATTTGGTGTTTCTTCATTTTACATTGCAATATTATACTAATAGTTGTTATTTGTGTGTCTTACCAGAATAATTCCATATAATGAATTGTTAATAATCGTAGAAGAGGATCGTAGGTTTTCCCAGTTGTAGGATATCAGCTAAAGAGCTGTGACTTCATCAGAATAAATTTAAAAAGGATTGTTCACGAAAGATAGAGTTTTCTTCACTTACTTACAATTAGAAGGAACGAAGAATGCATGGTTACAATCAAGAAGTCTAGTCTCTGTGAAAGGATTTATTTAAAACGATCTGTTTTTTCATTCTCCTTTGATATTCTGATTGTAAGGACACTAAAAGTTGTGCATTTATTTATTATGGATTAAAAGGAAAAGTATGTATTTCAGAAACTGTGTATAAATTGTTCTAAAAAATGGCAATTAGTGACATTAATCACCTAGATATGAAAAGTTATATATACTTTCGAATTTGGAGAGTAAATAGTTTTCAATTTATACTAATCTTTTGTAAAAATAAAATTCTCGCAAATTTTTCAACAGAGTTATGAGACGGTACAAAACACCTGCATACAATGTGTTAAAGAGAGTAAATACTGGTAATATAGTAAATGCTAAGAATTTTCTGTTATAAACTATGGCAAACAGTAAATTCAATTGGCAGTTAATCCATTTATTATGTAATGTACTGTAATAATGAAGTAATTTCACAAACTCGTGTTTATCAAAAGTAATGTTACAATGTGGAGTAATTTAAGCGATAATGATAAAATCAACAGCAATAATAACTAATGTAATTACCGATTATTATTAAAAATACTTTAAAAGCGCAATCTCTTTCATGCATAATAATTCGCAACATGTTAATAACAATTGATCAATCAAAGTGCTCTATAGAATTTCCACAGTGAACATGAGATTTGTGTTGATGTTTTTGCCTTCCACACCAGTCAAGCCTGGAATTATTGACATTCTCTTTCCCAATTATTATTTCCGATAATTTATTTCCTCTGATTCAAAGTCTCCCTTGACAGCAATTTTCTTCCTCCAAATAGCTTTAAAATTAACGAATCAGCACAAAACTAAAAACATCTTAAAGGAGTCGCGAACTTACATTTTTCTTCACGTTATTTCCATCGACGGGAACATTTTTGTCTCCGTCAAAACACTTTCGGCTTCCCATTAGTCGTCTTCGACAACCTTTTCGTCATTTCTACTTGTCACCTTAAGAAACTTCATTTGTCACGTTAAGTATTTTACTCTCTCACTTGTATGCAATGACTGGAAATTCTGAAACACGAAAAACTTTTGCACACTTTTCTATTAGTTGTGCAAGATGATTTTCATCAGTTACTCAAGTATCATCAATTATTTTTTGTTCCACAAAATATTTAAATTGAAAGTTGGACACTTTAAAAGAGGAAACCAAATGATAAATTATCATTTTGTATATATTTTTTTTATGAACACAGTCTCCGCAATTTTGTGAAGATCATCAATGTATAGTTAGTGTAATTCCAAATTTAATACTTTTAATATATTAGTTAACATCAAAACAGCAAAAGCTAAAGATTTAGAGGTAATCATATAGACTGAATTCAAAGGTTTTTTTTTTATAACTACACGATATTAAAACATTCCAAAGAAAACTCACTTACAATTTCTTATGTATCAAACGCGGATAAAAAATACACTTTATAGATATAGCATTAATTATCATTTTAAGAATCATATTAACACATTTTACGCGGCATCTGTCGTCAACTAGACTTGCTTAAACATCGGCGAAAGACGTATTTTTACGTGTCCGGCGTAAAATGTGTTAACCGTATCAATCCTCCTCGTATACCAACATTAAGAACGCAAATATCCTTTTAAAAATCATTCACTAATCTTCATACCATTGCAATGACTTTCTCGATGAGATACACTAAATGTGTAATACACACCAGAAAATTCTTCAACAATCATCTAAAAAATTCTACGATATTACGAATAATGTGATGATATTTGTGTCAATTAATTAAAATGGGTCATCCAGTATGCTTCATTATTGTTGAGTAAACTATGGCGACGTTAGTCTCATATATTTCAGAATATCCTTTAACCAGCGACCGCCAGGAACGCGAACGTTCTAACAGAGCGATAGGAATTTCTCTATAAAAAGATACTGCTATGCAGGACCAAGGAGAAAAGAGCAAAAAAGAAGTAGCATAGTTCGCGGTCCTTGTTTTTATACCCGGTTTCGTCGATTTCCAGGAGGATAGAATTACCTTAGGCGAATTGCGATTGATCCGGCCTGTGCGCCGGATTTTTATGACCATCGAGTGGCTCGTTTCTTTTTTCATTCCGCGATGCTGCATTCTTTAGGAGTAAAATGTATTTACGATATTACTGCAACGGTGCTGCGCGTAAGTAATGCATAAAGGGTATGCGAAGGAATGTAGGAATTACTACATTCTCGAAGTAAAAAAATAATTTGTGCGAAATTTGTTGATTACGGCGTTGTCATAATTGAAGGAATTCTTATATAATTCTTATTTGGCATTAGCAGTATTGTTATACGTTTAAAACTATATGTACTTACTGAATAATTAAGGAATTAATTCTGACTATTATTTTATTCCTTATTTACATATCAGGCATTGGAACGGTTTATTAACCCATTCACTGCCAGAAAAATCAAGCAAATATTATCTCACGTGATAAAATTAGAGAACACGCCAGTAAGTTTTCAAAACATTAATTTTCATTATCCAAAATATAATCCCAAGATTTGTAATGATTCTAAGAACATCTTTGTTCCAAAAATGGTATACAGGTTTGGCTGTTATTGCCAACTTATTGATTGAAATTTATTGTGCAACCACGAGATATCTCGTAGTTGGCAGGGAATGGGTTAATGTGATTTATACATTTCTGAATATTTTTAATATTTGGGTAATATCGTGATAAGTTGTGTGCGATGTGAATGTCTGTAAATGTGTTGTGTGTGAGAAGAAGGATGAATGTCAAAAAAAGTATGACTGTCAGTACCGATCACATTTTCTTTTAGAAGAGGCATTCAGAACACTGTGTGGATCGACACCGACAATGAGACGTAAGACGTTGAGACGTATTTTTACCTTATTTTTTCCCTGTAATCTATATAATCGCAATTCACTTTCCTCCTTTGAAACAAACTGTGATTAAAGTTGTGAATAATTACAAGCCAGGGGTTGTTTATCTGATAAAATATGAATTAATATATAATAAAACATTAAATCTGTAATGGGTGGCATATTATCTCTTTTACACGACACAAACGTTCCGCATTAATATACCATCACAGAAGCAAACGCTGAAAGTGTACATATTAAAATAGTATATAAACAGTCTGAAATGCTTTAAAAGTTTATTTCTTCTTTTCTGAATTAATTCGGAATAAAATTTCACCGTCCTTAAATTTTTTTTATCTAAATTAGTGCAGACAATAAACGTTCTATAACTTACGATTAGGGACACACAGTCGTTAAGTAAAAAACGATTTTTTCTTGGTGAGCGACTATTGCCGTCCTTCGTAACAAAATGGCTATCCATTAAATTGAAATATTCATAATATATATATAAAAGTCTTAAAAATAAAACATTAGAAATATAATAAGAGATCACTTTAATAATTTCTCTCACGTGTCACTTAAAGGAACAAGCGCGAGGGATGTTTCAAGCTAAGAATATCGAGCGAACTGTAATTATTTTAAATTGCACGTGAGATATATGATTCTGCAATCTACGTTGTTAGAAGCCCGTGCACCCTGCTAGGTCGTTTCATTGATTCTGTCATGGCGAATAAAGACAAATGGCCGTAGAGGAGACACGGCGAAACATTATCCAAGTACGGTACCTCAACTAGGTTAATTTGTAATTATTCATCTCGCTATTGTTTGGATAAGTTCTTTCACGATGGTGTTGGAGAGAGCAATGCAATTAAGAAGATAACTGTATAGAAGGGAACAGTTCTTAGTAAGAATACTGCGTAAAGCGAGTCCCTGTTAATTCCGTCGACCGCGTTTCGCTCTAACTTCGGTCAACTTGGGAATAGTGAATTTAAGATTATTCTTTCGAGGTCTTGGTGAACATGGCCACGAAGAAAGGCGACTTTTTCCCCAGGAAGAAAAAGGGTCTCTGGCCTGTTAAACGTTTGATCGTCTTGGATGAAACGAAATGCTATTCTCAGGTGCAATGAAACGTACTTCAGTTTTCAATTCAGTGATAACTTTCAGGTGGATGGTGTTGATTTATTTGAAGTGAGAAATTCGTAATTTATTACACCATCGATTCGGTGTCAAAGGAGAATTTACTGAGTTTTTATATTTGTGAATTTACTGTGAAATGAAAGATGGAGTTCAAACTACGAGAAAATGGAATATCGTTAAAACGTAATAAAAATTTTTTTTACATGCGCATTTCAGAATAGTGCAAACCATGCGACAGTTGGAAGTAATTGGACGTTGTTTAAACACTGATACTTAATATGGATGACACAAACGAAAACTATAAAAACTTTGAATTTCAATAATGAAGAGCATCGTAAAAGCCTATAAGTCTTTTAATGATTGAAATAATATTACATGAGCCATATTTGAAAAGCAGTGTTTGTCAAGTGTTTAAAACATTTAAAACTTTAAACGTGCACATTTTTAATCGTAGAATTATTGTGAGATCTAAAACTAAAGAATTCTGATCTAACATTGAAACCAAAATTCATACAAAATTATTAAACCGAATCATTTTTACTAATTAATTGACTGCGCTCCGAAATAGTTTGTGCTATTATAACGGTTATAAAACTTACAAGTCTTAATTTGCTGTATCAAGCGATACAAGTTTAAAGTGTATACTTTGTCTCTTTTTATCGATCCGTCGTCTTTAAAATCGCACCGGGAGAATTTAACACGACGAGAGACGCGTAAAAAGACACCAATAAAGTAAATCACTTCGTTTACCGAACACAATCGTTCACTTTTTCTGCCCCGAGAACTTTTAGTTATCATCTTGACTCCTGGAAAAGCCACTTGTTATTTTTCTTCCGTTTTTGTACCTTGTAATGCGAAAAGGTAAAAATCCTTCCTTACTCGCCGTTTATTTCGTATCGTAGAACGACAAAAGAAATCAATGCCTGAATTCACGTTCTATTAAAGCAGGAATAATGACCTTACTATGACTCCATAAATCATATATCGAAAAATAAGAGAATTCTCTTTCAAGGAATGTTAATCAAAAGTTTTCGGAGTTTCGGAACGGATTAAATAAAGAAAAAACGATCAGGTACACACCATTAAATAAAGCTAGCTGACATTGCTTTAACACTTCGAAAAGTTGGAGCTCGGAAATCCGAAGAATCCTCGGGCCACTTCCTCTCCAAGCTGCTATCGGACAAACTTGGTGGAAGCAATAATTTCATAATTTCTACATACGGATTAATCCGGGAGGAAAGTTCGCAAAGGGTGGCCGCAAAAGGACGAGGTAAAATGAAAGGCCGGACAGGGGAAAAAATTGCCCGGCTGGTCGGCTAATTGGCCAATCCAGTAAATCTTTTGCAAATCTTGAAATTTCGCAAGGACCGACCGCAAGACTTGCCCAGTCTCTACCGGCGAAAAGTGCGAGGAGAAAGAAAGGGGTAGGATGAAGAGAAAAAAAAAAAAAGAAGAAAAGGAAATGAAGAAGTTTAAGGTAAATCCGTAGCCGAGCCGTGGGACGGAAGTTGGAGGACCAGGGACTGGCTTGTACGAGCGAACGAAGTTGGGCAAAAATTAGTGTCGCGTAATTAACTCCGAGGAATAAATTCGCATTAAACCGGCGGGCACCGCAGGGACGCCGGCAGTGCCGCGGGCTGCTCGAGGACGAGATGGACGTCCACGAGGAGAGCAAAAATCGCGGGTGTAAAAATTAACCGTTTTAAACGCCCCGCCCTAGTAACGAATGAACCTTCAGGCGCACTCGTTTCTTCTGGAAAAATGGAGAAAATTGCCGGCTCGACCGTTCCTTTAGGCTTCTTCTCCTTCCTCTTCAACGTTTTGTCTCTTACTTTTACTTTTCTTCTCTCTCTGCTCCACTTGTCTGACTCCCGTTCCTTCGTCTTCGGTATCGTAAGCGGAGACTCATAATTCTGCGAATTCTCGGTGTGTTTTACAAATGGAATTACGAAAAGTTTTAGCAAAATGTCGATACATTTCGCAAGTATAATATTTAATATTTTTATTTTTTTTTTTTTTGGAAATGTCACTGTTTATTATTCAGTGAGCGGCAATATAAAACTGAATCTTTGAGAATGATCATATATAATATTGCGAAATAAATGTTTCATTGATTGTCATTTACAACATTATTTCGCAAGAAGGAAAACGCCCAATAATTCATTGAATGTGCAGCTATTGAGCTAATGCATGGAACAATAGGGGAGTCTTTGCGAATAACGATGTATAATATTGCGAAATAAATGCTTGGATCATTGTCATTAACAACATTGTTTCCCAAGAAGGAAAACGCCCAATAATTCATTGAATGTGTCGGACTAATGTACGAAACAACAGACGAATTGTTCTTAATAACATTTTAATAAATGGAAGTAATTTTAATATTCAATTGTTGAATATTAACTTGACAACAATTGACAGAAATTGACGTTTTTTGTAATTATGATGGAATTTATATTGCATATAAATTCGTATGGGAATAAAATAAATTTTGTATAAATTGATGGAATAAAAGTAGGTGGCGATATGCGAGATATGTTTGTAAATTCTGCAGTTATTGTTTAAACGTTTTCATATTATTGAAGTAGAGTTGTAATCGATCATGTCGAATAATATGATTTCGGTATAAATAAAACTTTATTTTCTGCAATATTTCATTAATTTTTTGAGTGTAGGTGTTCGATTTTCCAAAGTACCGATATTGAATGTGTTGGAAAACACGTGTTTCCATTTTCAATGCAAGAGATACGAAAAAATTACTGTGTTGGAATTTCAGAAACCTTCCAAACATATTGGAATCAAATACGTTTTCATATAGGTAAAAATTATATTGCACGAAAGGCTGGAGAATTCATGGTCCTTGTAAACTCTATGAGAAAGTAAAATAAAATAAAAGGGAGGATATTTTTACCGCCTCTCTTTCCTCGGTTATTCAATTTAGAGAATGTCATATTTTTACGATTTTTTTAATTTGCAAAAATCGCCTCCGGTTTCACCGAAAAATGTATTCACTCATATTTTTATATTTTCGTATCTCTGAATCAACAGTTTCTCCATTTGCTTTTTATTTATTTTAAAAAATGTAGTTCTTTACAAATTTATTTAGATACCTGGTAAACGTGTCACAAGTTTTACTTGTTATTTAAATTTCAAGAAATTCAAACTTCTTTTGCCATAGTTATTTAGAAATTGACACGGTAGTCTGCCCTTGTTAATGAAAAGTAAGTAGGTATATGTTGTTGATAGTTTAGTGATAATTCATAAGTCTATCTGGTATAATTTATTTTTATATACTTCCGTTAGAAATTAATTAAAATTAATCTTTATCATTGAGTGGGTTGACTTATTGTGAAACATAAGAAGTATACTCGTAGCTAATTTTCTGACTCATTTTTCCGACACGTTAAATGCCATGAAGTCACTGATCACTGGCGTTACGAAACTTTATACAGGCGACCCTCGACTTTCGCACAATTCGCTATTTTGCACATTTTTAAAAATTCAATTTTTTAAAGATTTTTGTCGCTATTTTAAAAATTGCTTCTATGCAGTCAGTCTCTCGGAGTGAGGTCCCCAAATACAATATTAGAGGATCCTGAGGTTTTCTGTCATATTGTCTCTACTATTACCTATTAGATGTTGAAAATCTCAAGATTACAAAGAAACCATATTAATATGCAACTTTTAATATTTTTCGTGTATCCTTCTACTTTCGAACATTCAACATTCGCACACATTTTCAGGAACCAATTGTGTGCGAAAGTCGAGGGCCGTCTGTATTTCTTGTAAGCTTTAAATGTTAATATTGACTTTTTCAATATATCCAAACAAGAGTTAGAGCAAAATAAACAAGCATTCTTGAATGGATAATTATATAAATTTACAGGATGTCTGCTCTATTTAATTACAAGAGTTTGAATTTAGTACGTGCGATAAAGCAAGTCAAATTATCTGGAACTGATCGTACTAGGGATGTACAATTCAGCAGATCTATACTGAAGGTACTTCCCAATTACAACTAACTCCGTATTAATATAATTTCGATATCGGAATTTAGTAATAATTTTTGTATCCTTATTTAAATATTGCTGACTACCTACAGTTTTTGTTATTATCGAATAAACATTATAATTTCAATGTTAAGGAGTTTAATGAAATCAAATTCTCTTACTTGATATGAATTTTAATTGGAAAACTAATGTATGTTGCACCTTCAGCATTCCCGTAGCATGCTACCAAAATTCAAACTTAATCTTTATAATCTCGCTTTTATTGAATGAACTTGATTATTTCATCAGTCCTTCAGTTAAATATAGAACCAAGGTTAGCGGTTTCAAATGATATCTCCTTAAAGCGAAAATAAAAAAATATTTATTAATGAAATCTAAAAATATTGAAGGTTCTTAAATATTCCTTCTAAAATTTAAATTCAAATTTTAACTTAACAGTAAAAAGAAATGACATATTCCTTATTTTCTCAGTCGGCTTTACGGAATGATGATGCCAATTCAAATTTATTCTTATTTTTTGAAGTATAAACGGGAGGCCCAATTAAAAGTTAATTTACAAGCGAACGGTTCGTTTCTGATCCATGGTTCCTCTCAGACATTTTGCCTACTTAACAAAACGAATACGGTGAGCCCATAAAAAAAATTTGATACCCTTTCCCGAATTTTGCGGCAGGTTTTTTTCGCAAATCTCCATCGATCCAGATGTGTAGAGCAACCCCTGAAAGCCATGATAAATTTTGAAACATCCTGATTTTTGAAACACCCTATATCTATACGATTTAATTTCGGGTTTTAAATCAAGCTTTCTGTCCAAGCCAAATTTAAACAGAAAATCCAAAACATTCTTGAAATACATTCTTGGTAAGACTTACGTGTCTGCAGTCTTCAAAGTGTTAATATCTATTAAAACACTAAAAAACCTTCCACTTTCCTCCACATTCAGGGTGGTCGGTCCTCGCCAACGTTATAAATAGCGATGAGCCCAGGACATTTCTGAAGCCTTTATGGGTTCTACATTTAGTCTTTAGTTGACGCAGCCTCGAGATAATCATCAAAAGAGACAAGACTCGTATCTACCTTCAACCCTACACAGAAAAAGAATATATTATTTTTTTAACCTTGCAGCTGTCGCCTTTAAGTCTAAGGCACATTGATCACATGGTCGACTACCATTTTTTGTAATTAAGAATTGCTTTCATAATAATTCGACTTATTTTTTTTCTATTATTCGTATGTTATATATTTCACTGACGTCAATCACGTTCGCCATATACATCTTTCCCATGGCTTTCTATTGTATCTGAGAATTCTCGAGTCTTCCCAATTTTTGCATGCGGTCGCATTAATATGGTATCTAAATAACAATTATGAATGACGATTGCCATCCACCTATCTACACAATAGGCTATGCATTTCCTTAGAACAGTTTGGATTGTTTTTTCACAGTTATAATTTTGCAATTTAAGATTTGTACTTGTTTTTTATTTTTTGCGTTTTTTAATATATTGGTAGTCAAGTTCAAGGTAATTGTTGAATATCGACTCGTTTAAAATATTTTGTAAACGCTCTCCAAAGTGAGTGAGACTCCAAACCAGACATACTGCTTATTGTTAATCCAATTATGGCTTCCCCTCAATATTTATTAATCACAAGGGACAGAGTTACTCAAAACGCCTACCACATTATTTTGGAGTCTTTAAAAAGAACGCTCTAGTGCTCTACCTCAAATAGTTTAGTCTGCAATCTTGACAAAATTTTTTATTCGAAAATCAAGAATCCTTTTCCTTTTAGAAAATCGTAGAAACTGTATTACGGAAAACAACATTCCTTTAAACTTCTGAGTAGATAACTTGATCAAAATAAAAATCTTGGGAATTTATAAATAGTACAATTTTTTGTTTACAAGTTCTAAACCTGTATTATGTAAATGTAAGTCGACACGCATTCAGAGCACAGCTATCCACGAGAGCGCAAATATGTACCAACACACGTGCTCGTAGTAGAGTAACTAGTATGCGCGTGGCACGTGGCTGTTTCATTCATACGTTCGATCCTCGTCGCCCGTGGCGCTCTTCTCTTTCTCCGGCTCATTGTCAGGCTCGCTCGTTCAGTCACTTCGCTCGCCAAACAGCCGTTGAATTACGTTTGTTAAATTACCGTCCAACATCGACAGAAGAGTAGTTTAATTCACATTACGGATCTATCTTTTCGGCCACGCGCCACACGTTAGTCACGTTCCACACGTTCCCGCATCGTGCCTTTTTATGTTTGCGATGCAGGTTCCTCTGTGGAGGCGTCGTAAAAGATAAGATAGTTTTACGATCAACATTCGGGGCGTGCTGCGTGCATTTTTATTCGTTTGGGGTCAACGTTGATCCGATTGA
This sequence comes from Cerceris rybyensis, assembly GCA_910591515.1. Taxonomy (NCBI): domain Eukaryota; kingdom Metazoa; phylum Arthropoda; class Insecta; order Hymenoptera; family Crabronidae; genus Cerceris; species Cerceris rybyensis. Next base: position 25,460,627 of record OU342790.1, read on the forward strand.
GTCGTAAGCACAGAATTTTAGAGATGAATGGAAGGGTATTTTATTGAGAATGTTTTGAGTGTTTTAGAGGATTTGAAATAAAATTATAATTTGATGGCGGAAGTGACGGTGGTGTTTGAACTGCATTAGTGGAGTATAAAGGTATATAAATATATTATATAGACATATTGTATTGTTTACAATTATTATTTATCTTTATATATCATTTTTCTTCTATTTTTCATATCAGGTTGCTATGGTCTATAACGTCTTTATTTGCTCTTGTCAATGAAATTGAACTTTTTGGTACAGAGAACATTTGCACTAGCTCTTATGTATTTTTTGGCGGTGAACACGAATATGAAATTCGTTTTTTTTCGATCAGCTTCTCTTTTTTGAGAAAAACAGCTTTTAAATAAAATGCGAATTTTGGACTTTCAAAATTTGTCGTATTTTAACCGTAAAAATTATTTAAACTTTTTTTTGCACAAAATGATTTTACAAACTCTTCCGAATATAAAGAAGTACTTATATTACAATACTTTAATGTTATAAATATTATTAAAACAAAGATACCTCATTACAAATTTGTTTTATGATAATTGATAATCTTAAGGATAGGAATGGTATAATTCTCCGCATTTGCAACTTATATGACTATCCAATAGAACCTTTACATTAATTGTTATCGTAAGAAATTTCCGTGTTATGTTATCTTTTTGCAAGTAGTTTATAAATAGTATCGTTATTTAAAATTTCCACAGTTTCTTCATTAAACAACAAAATCTCATTATGTATTCGTCTGTAATTCCAATTAGTTAGAAGTTTACTGGATTGCTATTAATCAATAATAATATACAATATCAACCGTGGTATGAAGCTTTAAAGTGGTCGTTTGTCGGAGAGTTGGATATTTTATAATTTTATTTGCATTAGCTCGGAAGAAGTTAGGAGGAAACGGGAAAACTTTCGTTGGAATAGTAGTAGCCAATAACGTGATCTTGTTTCTTCGGAAGTCGATGGAGTCAAGAATTTTCAGTTGAAACTTTGAAGAACACTCACTATCGCTTCTGGTGCAGTTTTATAAACAGAAGACTTTCTTTGCTGAAGTCAGTTTCTCGAGTAAGTTCAAGGGAAAAAAAGGGAAGTAACTGAACTTTCCAAATGCTCAATGTAAACCATGTCCAAATTCTGAACTTGAAATGCATCAGTGGATTGTGTTTGTGTGGAATTATTCACTGAAACGTAGTTATCTTCATAAATAAATTACAAATGTATAATTGACGAGGTCACCTGTTAATATCGCTACACGAAATTAGAAAATGGAGGAATGAGCCACTGGAGAATAACAAGGAGAATGTGTCTAGTTCTTAAAATGCAAAGGAAAAGATGTACAATTTTTTAGCCATTTTAGGCGCCGTTTATCCTTTCAGAAGTGTTTAACCATGTTTAAACGTTTATAACATTAAAGTAATGTGCAATGTTACATTCGAGAGGGTTTTTAGAATCAATTTATGCTAAAAACTAGATGTCCAAGAGAAGTTCTAATGCTAAGAGGCGACAGAGCAGACATCTTTCTATTATGGTCTGTTTTACAAACATACATTTAGTCTTTATGAGTTATTTTATGGCCTTATGCGTTATTATATATTACTTACATGCTTTACAAATAAATGGTATGTTTATGAGTTACTTTTTGACAATAACACAATGTTAAACAAAACGCTGTTTTTCTAATATTTGCGAACATAAATAAATAGTATCATTCAATTTCATTTACAATCTTACGATTAATTCTATGAGCAAGGAGAGCAATTATTTCCACGTCATTGGCTGAAGGAGTACGTTGGCTGCCCCGTGTTGTCAAAATAAACTCGGCGGAATTCAGCGACGTAACCTACAGGTATTTTATTGACGAATCACAACAATAAGACATTTCGATGCCCACCTCACCTCGCTATCAGTTCCCCCGCGACCGCGGACGAGTAATCATTGCTCCGTGATCGAGTTTAACTATTTTCACATATTAGTGCGTGTATAATAGTTTTTGACAAGATCCTGAATCACTAAACACCTCTCTTTTTGCGGGCTACTTGGTAATTCATCCTCACAGTGGTATCAACCCTTAATTAGCGGTTCTACGTCTGTTCTCCCACTAAAGCACTTTCACCGTTGCCATTGTATGTCTACTCTCAGCTACTGAAACAAACAATCAACACGATTCCAAGGTATATATAATTTTTACTAAGACTTTAGTAGGTTTGTTTTAAGTGTAATTACACATTTTGTTCTTAATGAAACGCGACCGTAAAGAGTTAAATATCTTAACCAGTAAGTAAGAAAGTCTCCATAGTAAGATAGGTAAAGTGTGGTGTCTTATTCTTCAGTACCCAGACTGACATGGCTGCCAAATGTTAGTTTAACAGTTTCAAAAAGTGCAGCGCTCAAGCAAAAAGAGAGGGACAGACTTTCGCTTTCTTTCAAATTCCTCTTTTTTCCTACAAATCCCCTTAATCTTCGTTGACCATCTGAATACCGATTTTATCTGTTCTGCTTCTTTCTGTATTAAAGTATTGAAGATGATTCCCTTTACAACGAAGTTTATCTATGTAATTCTTCGGAGGCTAGGAAGATGTCAATGATCTGCGTTCCTTACCTTTCCTTACTAGTTCGGTGACCCAGTCCTCTATTATCTAATTTCGTGTAGTACTAGTAACGATATCTCACGTGTTTCTTTCCAAAAGGTCGGAGACCTAGAAACTTGACTTCTTCAGATGAGTTTCTGTTGGCAGATAATTCGCAGGGAGGGAGTATAAGTACTTCGAACACTGCGTGACTTTGTAAAAATGTACTTTAACACTAGATTTACGGATGTTTGTATACCTATTTTTCTGAAGTGAGCCAATTTGAATCATACAAAAAAATTGATATTTTTTGCCAAGAAAATAGTTCCAAATCAGTTTAAATGAAAGGTTTATTATTTAAAAACTAATCAACCAATATATTATATATATATATAGTAATCAAATTTTGGATGAGTCAAATTGGCTCCGTAAATCTAGTGTTAATAGTGTCTTAGCGCGGTCCTTACATTTAGCGTATGCTATCTCTAGGTGTAGTAGAAAAAGGCGGGATCCACAGAGTAGCGTGGCACGTAGCGCAACGGAAATAACAGTAAGGAGGGCCACGTGTCGCCGGTGTTTGAAAACACCCTATTCCTACAGTTTCAATCGCAAAGACACAATTAAAAGTTAATTTCCGTGAGAACGGTTCATAAATCTCCGTCAATGCAAAAGTGTAGAACAACCCCTAAACTCCGTGACACCTACTTTTGAGACATCCTATAAAGTATATTACTGGTTATTTGCAAAACAAGTAGAAGAGGTAACAGTAAAATATGCTAATATGCCAATATTTGCAGTACTTCCATGTAGTACCGTGTAACTCACTTGCAGAATTACGCTTAACCCTAACAATAAATCTACAAATAACTTCAGGCGGCTTGTTATGCTTGGATATGTGTAGGAAGCAATACAAATGTTTTGATAACTACGAATCGATACTGGACTACGAATTAGATTTTATAAATTATATAAATTTAAGAAATGATATAATACCGCTTTGTTATTGATAAATGGCAAGTAATTTTGAAATATAATTAAACCAGCTATATACAGATAAACATATCAGAGAAACAATAAGTTAACATATAAACAATATTGATACTATTATAGAATTTAGATAATTCAATTTGATCGTTACATAATTACAGTCTCACTAATGAGTGCATCTGATTGTGAGAAACAACGAGTATCTTTCTTCACACTTACTACGAAATTTTGCCCGGTTTCAAGTTCGCCTTATACTTACAAACCTTTGTCTACGTCATTGTAAAAACATCTTTGAAATTGTAGAACATATAGGTTTTCAAAGAAAATTCCTTTCCGGCATATTTCTCTAGTGTGATCATTTTTCACAAAGGCGATTATCTTACTTCTTCCTTGGAAAATGTTAACGGGACTTAATCCCTCGACACGATATCTTCGGTTCCCACTACCCCTCCACGTATCCCCAACGGAAACATTATTTTTTTAGTTAAAAAAAATGTAAATTTTGTATCATTGTATCGTTCCTTCCGAACTCTACATGCAACTTTACGTTAAATTCTAACTGGACAAAGCGTTCGTAAAGCTTCCGCTCGAAATATTAGAAGAAATACAACGCTCCCTTATGTCGATCACTACGACCGGGGATTAATATTCACATGGCGGAATAAGACGGCACCTTGTCGTCTCTTTGGAACCTCGTGAATCACGTTTCGCGGTGCTGAAATCCGCACGACGGAGCACACCGTCGTAAGTGTAAATACATTGTCTCGAAGCGAAGCCGCAAGACCGACGAGAAAGCGGATTCCGAGCCGAAGGTGCCGCCCGTGGTAATGGCATTACGTGCACAATCAACAGGACCGACCTGCAAATTGAATAACGGCGCACTGTCGGCTGATATGTATCGCATCTCGGGCCAAATCCGAACGTCTTCGTGTACCACTGGATGTATCTCTTCCTCCTTCTCTTCATTTGCCCTTCCTCCTCAACCCATCTCTCCAGTTTCACTTTGCCTGTTAGTCTGTTCGTCTTTCTCTCACCATTTTTCTGTCTATCTTGTACCTTATCACTCTATCTTTCACTTTATCTCTCTGTTCACCTTTTGTCTTACCTCTCTGTCTATATTTTCACTTGCCTCTTTGTCATTCTCTTTCCACTTTCTTTTTCTCTTCTTATCTCTTTTATACGTGTATCTTTTGTCTTCTCAGCAAGCAGCTTCAGTTTTCTTCTTCTTGTTCGAGAATCCTCAGATGTAATGGGCAGTGCCCTACGTGACATTGAAACTGAATCGCAACAACTTTACCGAACGCCTGCCAGCCAGTGGCAGTAATCTTATTGAAAAAAATTGCTCAGACTTTCTTTGGCATCGTCCTCTGATAGAATTCCTCGTTCCTGGCAAAAATACACTTGGTTCGTGGAATACGTTAATTGCGGTCCGTATACCTTTTTGATGCTTTCATTTAATTTTTTGAAAGTTATGCTTGTTTGTCGTTGACCGGAAATCACTTTTTTATAAATGTAGAAATTATGAAGTACTTTGGTTTACCTTTGGGATTGAGGTTCTCAAATTTTCTACGTCCAGTAAAAATTATTTAACCTTTATATTTCACAAAGGAATTAATGTAATATGTATTTGTAAATATATACATATTTGAAATTATGGAGTATATTAGGGAAGTACTTTGCAGATAATTTAGTTCCCGTAGGAGCCACGAATAAATAGAAAGATGGCACGTATTACATTGTTTGTTATCGATGTAATGTGCCGACCCTTCCGCTAAACGATTAGTTAATGTCTTCACAAATGTTTTACACCTCGACGCCGTGACTCGATAGTTACTCACCATTCTTAATTCATCCCCGAATCATCGTTCCAAGTTCACAAATCCTATTTCTTGTTTGGACCCTTTGATTTCCATTACCTCCTTTTCTTAACCCATTATCCACCAATGTCCCTTTCTTGGGACACATTACTCATTTTTATTTCCTTTAGTTGGTTAGTATGAATCTCATACAGTTAACTTAATTTTTTTTTGTATTTCTAAATTGCGGCTGATAATGGGTTAAAGTCTTTAAAGTCCTACGTCCTTTTGTGCCGAGGCATAATTCAATTATTGTACTCATTTGACAATTTTACTCTCAATCTGTTAAATAGTCAATTGAACGAACCTCAATAATATCTTATGCTACCATCTCGCTGCACGAACGTGTCAATATCAAAATAAACCAATGTCTAAAATAAAAAGTTCTCTTGTTTGGTGATTCCAGTAAATGTGAACCTTAGTGTTCGCGTTACGTCGATACAGCAACCATTACTACTCTGTTGTCAGTGACGCAGATTGTTATATATATTTACATTATCATTGCAAAATAATTCTTAAAGCCGGCATTATCTCAGAACTTTCTTATGAATTATGTTAGCAGTTCACCAATTGAAGGCAATGGGTATAACACCGATATATTTATGGCTGGGTAAGTTTAGGAAATGCTTAGTGCTCCTTTTTAAGTAGTTAAGGTGGCAGTTTCAAAATCAACATTTTAATAATGAACGGTATAATGGTACACCATGTGAGAATTCTAGGGTGGGAACTATTGACGTAGCTCATAAACTCAGTAGAAGCTAAGTTACTTGAGTACGTTGTTATTCGCAGGCAACAAACAAACAAGTTTATACCGAACACTGAAGCAATAAACGAAGTATTAATAATTTAGTAATCAACTAACGAGTGCAGTTAGGCTTTAAGAATTGAGAAAGAGTCATTTACAGTATTTTTTAGCCATATTTAGATAGCCCTATAACTATACGATTCTGTGGTTCGATTTTATTAAATGAGCCTTTGAATCGAAAAAAAAATTTAAAAAGATTATATTATATGTAAACCATAGTTAATACATTATAGTAATACATAACGCAAAACATAGTTAGTAGTCTCGGTAATTCTAAATTACGAAATGTAAATTCATTTATTGTTGATTAATCTGAAAGAATTATTACAACGCAATGCAAGGCAAACGTAAGACAAAATAAATTTGTATAATCTTTTTATCTTTTCTAATTTCTTATAGACAGGCATAAGCGTTAACTTACGAACTAACTTAAGAGAACTAACACACGGTTACTAATTGAACAATTTGATACTTTAAAATTGATAGCTTACAGGTTATTACTCGGAATTTTGACAAATTCAAAAATACCTACATGCTGGTAAACAATCAGTTTATCAACAGATTTATTTATTTCCTCAAAACATATTACAACTCTTTCATATTCTTTATGATTTTGTGACATTCTTGAAACCTCTGTCGTTTCACATAAACAATATTTTATTACAATGTCTCTCACTTCAATATAAAATATATCAGTCAATGAGAATTATATTCTAACTGTAAAAAAAAGCGGTAACTGGTATAGGAAATGTTCAAAGTTCATGAAACCTATAAAATTGTAAATTTCAATGAGACACACCACGATAAAGTTATTTCTATAGTATTAAATTTATGTTAAATTATACAGTATATCAAGAATCAGTGACAAGTTTTTAAATAAATTAAAAACTAAATTTTAACAGCCCCTTTCAATGAGCATGCCTTGCAACGCAAGGTAATTATTTTGTAAACATCTTATTGTTAGTAATGATTCATTTTATGGCCTACATAGTACAATGATTTTTATGTAGAATTAGATGCTTTATTAGAATTTAGGGGAACAACATATAAACATCCCATTTATAGAAATGGAGGTGATATATTATATATGTATATCTCGATAAGATTGCATAACCATATTATTATTGAATGTCCCATTTATAACCATGTAAATTTTTCCGTACAGTAGATAGTTTCTGAGTTATTTAACCGTTTGCGTACCACGAGCCACTTTCGCGCTCTTCAGTTTATGTGTCGGAAAACTCCAGGACATTTTTTCAATGTTGAAAATTGAAGGAAGACTTTGTTAAGACATTTTGTTAACAATGTATCAGGTTTCTCTTTTATAATATAAAGTAATTCTAAATTAGGATACAAGCACGAGAAGATTGTTCTTGTTGTGCACTATATAAAATAAAACACCAACTTTAGCTTATTTTGAAATAAAATCTCAAGAGCGCGAAAGTGGCTTTTGGCTTTTTTCGAAGTAATTTTTTAAAACCCTTCCGGTATTCAAACGGTTAAAGTCATCACGTTCCTTAATTCACCATGTATACGATAAAAAAAGAACGTCATTAAGAAAGCTACTTAAACAGTTTACCAAACAATATCGCTCAAAGCAAATTTTACAGCCCACCAAAAAATCTATCTTCTCCATAAGTCATCAAAGCGGAACAGCAACTAACGCTTCCGAGGCGGAAATCCCACCAGATACAGAAATCCAGGGCACGTAGGTGCAAAGGCACGAAATTATAACTTGGAAGGAAAAACCGATCGGATCTAGAGGTTTGCAATTCGGAGGCCACGGTAATTGAAACGTTCGAAGCTTTCGAGAGGGTAGCACTTGTAGCTGGCTGGGCGCGAGTAAGAGAGAAAAAGAGTCGGCAATGAGAAAACGTTCCCGAGTCGAGCACGGAGGGTGGGTTAGGCGCGGTGCAAGAATTGGATTGGTTTTTTACTAATTAAAATTTCAAACTTGACACCTGAATGTGCCGTCTTTAATGAGACGGCGTCTGGGCGTGGGTTTCTCCCATTATTCTCGCGGGTGCCGGTTACACACTGACGAGTCAGGGAAAGTAAGGGGGATGGATGAAGAGACCGTGAAGAAAAGTACGAAAGATAAAAGCGTCACGGGGAAAGAAGGGGAAGAGGACGAGGTCGGAAGTTGCCTTTAGCCACGTTAAGTAATATGCGCGTGCCTACTGTTTATTTGTTTATTCAAAAACATTCGATTATGTGAAGCGGACTCAATACAAGATGTAGCTGAAAACTTCGGGTAAATGCTGCTGACTTCGAATGAAATTTAGAGTTGTATGATTGAATGATATAAAATATATGTACGTGCAATGTAAGCTCTTGTATAACTGGTGGTTGAATCGGGTAGAGGGTAGGTTTATGGAGGAAAGGGAATCGCAAATATAGAATAAAGTTTTCTCATTGCAGAATACTTTTGTAAGGTATCGACTTTTGATGCTTTACTAATTTTACGCGCATTCAACCGAGTTTCGATTTTACGGGTTTTACTGTTGATTATATTCTCACATTTGTCAGAAATTACTGCTATATTACTTAATGCATTTATTTCGTCCGATTTCGAAACAAATTATAGTTTATACCAAAACATTTTCGTTGATATCTGAAGAAACGATATAGCAATTCTTGATTCATATAATTTTGCTACGTTTCATGATAAGTAATGAAACGTCGATGAATTTGTGTTTTGCTTTCTGAACCATAGGTCATTAGTGAAGTGGACTAAAACATTCCATGAATATTTCATTTCTATAAGTATAATGGTTCAATAACTTATTATTCATAACTCAGATTTTACCTTTGTAAAATTTAGTCGAGTATTCTAATAATGGTAATAAGATACTTGCATATACATCAATTTCGTAATCTTCATTGTCTATCTAAAAACAGTCATATTAGGCATATGAGTTTTTTGTCATATCTTTTAATAATGATTCAATTCTCATTGTGAGAATAGTTTGTCGCCTAAAGTTAAGACACTTTAAATAAACAAAATCATGTTTAATTAAATCAGAATATTTAACAGATTATTGAAAAATATGTGATCATACACGAATTTTTAATTACATCGATAATGTGTTTTCTATTATTATAATATCTCCATTATAACTATGTATATTACTACCGTTGAATGTAATATTTTATATTTTATCGTTCACAAGGTTACAAGAATTATCCACTTATATACACATATCATAAAGACATGGCTTTTGTCCAGATTTCGTTGGTTTTTTCATTAAAAATCGAAACATTTTTCGATACATAAAATAAGTATCTTTTATAGAAACTGATATTTTGAGAAACCGAGGAGAAGTCCAGTAAAATGAATAGCAATCGAAATAAAACTATAACTTTTACAGCAGTAACTGGATAGCTCAGTACTCTCATTTCATAATCAGTATTGGAAACAACGAGATTGCAAAACTTTTGCGGCAGAAAATGAAAGTTAAAAGTAGAAGTGAAACAATTATAAGCTTGAATGTATTTATGAAGTGTACGTGTCAATGAAACTGAAACTCCGAACTAGAATTACTCAGATAAATGGAAAGCTTTAATTACTTCAGGATCACTTTAACATCATTTCAGCTCATCCGACCACTCGATTTTAAACATACGCATGTGTGTACATAGTTTTACACATGAAAAAATCACCGTCATCAGAATTTTTCGGATGCGTATTTCTATATGAATTAAACAAAGAATATAATTCCATTTCCAAATATTTTGGTAATATATAATATCAAAATCTATCTTACTTAAATTATTTGGAAAAAAATATTTGAATATTATTTGAAATTCTTGAAGTATTGAGAAATCTTACGACATGGTTCGAGTAAGCAGACGTGCACAGACTGGCTTTCGAGGCAGACACTTATATGAGTCTGCTCCTATAGAGGTAAGCAGCTGCACATAACTGCTCAAAAACGGTTATAGCATGGCAACAAGGTGGATACATGTTCATATTATCATTTAAAAATAGTTTCATATTTTTAACTCATTTCAAGGGTCAATAATGCTTCGTATGAAGTACCTACTTTGCATCCACCTAAATTATCTTCAAATTGTTTAAGTAACGCAAGTGTTTAATTAAAATCTGTTAACTAAAGTCTTCAATCATTATTGAGATCGTTTCCCTAATCTAGTTAAAAAGCTATATTTAAATGTATTCAAATTGGTTCTCTCCACATAAATTTGATTACTACAGAATATTAAGTCCTTTCCTCCATTAACAAGCAAATTTTCTGTAATTGTAAAAAGTTAGTGTCTAATCATGAAAACAGGGCCACTCAAAAGATCACACAGTCAAAGCAGTGTTTAAATTGATAAGCACTTGCATTTCAACAAAGTGACGAGTCTATTAACGAGTTAGCTGCCACAGACTGAGCCACACATTCTAGACGGAAGACTATGGTCGCTCGAGAGCCCGTCGTGAAAACGTTAATAGTACGTAGTATCCATCCTCCTGGTCCTTTACTGTTCTCTTCGTATATCCCTCGTACACCTTAATTAATGTTTGCGTTACTTGCGTCTGTAGCTAATTATCTGCTTGGCACTCGTCATTAAGTTTTCCATCTTACTAACTCGATACGAACTATCTTCTCATCGCATTCCCGAAGAGTGTGTCTTCTAATGACTCTCCTTCTCTTTACGAGGCAGTTAATTTCGCGTTCGCGAACGCATCATTATATGATTCCGTAGCATCAACGAAGAACGCGATCCGTTGTATCGTCGTAATGGTTATTGAACTCTTGGAGAAGCTGCCTCCTCTTTTACTCATCCCTTGTACTCGTCGAGAAGATCGAATCGTAATAATCATTACACACGACATGCGATTCATTAGCCACGATACCGGACGTTTCCGAGATTTTGTTTTTGCACAGTTTTGCCAATGCGATACACTGTTGTTCGAGTTCTGTAAAACAGGCTGGTGTTTGTTTGAGATTACATATGGCATGATTGGATGGGCTGTGCTATAATATTAATGAGATTGATGAAGAAAATGTTAACTGCCTTAGCGATTGATAATATTGTTGTTTGAGGTGATAATGGTAATAGGAGGCTGTTGAATTTTCTTTCAAATTCACCTTAATGACAATTTTTAATTTTTAGTGTTTATCAATAAAAAAGTATATCATTCTTTTAATAGTATTGATGGTGCTTATATATATGCTGAGGATGAAGAAAGGATGTATTGTATAATTTTGTGTATTGTTTTAAGGATTTAATAATTTGAAAATATGTAATATTGCAGAAGGCCTCGATTATACTGAGCTTCTTTATAATATATTTAATTAATAAATTACGTTGTGCGTATTCAGTTAATTAGTTTGAAGTTTTCAATTCTATTTCCAGGTACTAATAATATACCGTATAAATTTTACAAATAATTTAAACAAATGAAATGTCTGGAAATCAAAATATGGAACAGTACAGTAGAATTATCCGCAGTTTTTCTTCTTTTTCTCGCTGAAAGAAAAATGTAAAAGTAATGTCAACTTAGAGAAGGAGATTTCGCAAAGTTAGTTGAAAATAAACTAACAATTAGCTCAAGTTATCGAATCATTTCAATGAATGTTTTAAAAAAGCTGACAAGGAAACGAATAAAAGTTACTAAACGGCTAGGAAACTTCAAAGACCTTAATCCCTTACCCTAGAATCCCTATTTTCATTTACATCACTTTCTTTTTTCTGTACTCTGACACCTTATTTTTCTAATATTGTATAAAATTATTTATGTGTTGCAAAGTACTATTGAATTCAGGAACCAAAAATAAAGAATCTCACTTAATGAATTTTACGAAATATACAAACTATATCCACATCCACACTTATCGTTAGTTTTACTAGGTATAGTATTTTACAATCAGACAGATGAAATGTAATTTAACACTTTACCGTTTAATTTGCGATCCAACGTAGATGTTACTTTCACTACTCATATTATAACTGGTACGTTTAACCATGATATTGGAGCATCCTCTCCCATTAACTTTTCGACGAAATTGTCGGAGTAGAACAGTCGAGTGAACAACAGAGGGACAGCAGAAACAACGAACCAACCAGGGAACACGATGCCGTGTATTGTAGTTCGTATTGTGCGTCCTTGCGTCCTTTGATGCTGCCGACGTTACTGATCATCTATTATGACTCGCTTTCATGACACACAATTGTGGCTGAATTTGTACGCACTTATGAGGTACCGTTAAATTTTTTCTATAACATAGAATGCTATTCTTCTCAAAAGCTCGTTAAAACTCAGAGTTCCTTGTTCAAATTCACAATTAATTTAGAAATGATAATAGCGATAGTCTGGACAAATGATAACAACAATATGAGAGACACAACAATTTTACGTGGGATAATATATTGAACCTATTTTCATGGTATTTACTCCTATTTGAACCTAATATGATACTTTTCAATACTAAAACTCCTAATTTAAGCCTGTTACTCCTCCTAGGTTAAGTAATAATTTTTGTATTCAATATATATTTAATATCGCATGAAGAACTTTAATTTTTTTTTAATAATTAATGGATAAGAAATGTATACATACATAAATGTAACTAGTGGATAAATACTTCAAAAACTGTCATTTTTTATTTATTCCAGCTCTTTTTTATTAATAGGTAGTGAAACATACATTTGACAGTCAAAATGCATATATATATATTTAATTCAACCTCCGATGAAGATTTACATCCTATCCAGTTGTTCACGTTATTATTATTATTCTTATTATACATATATATACAAACAATTCATAATGATGGCATCTACAGGAATAGTCTTAAAATGGTTAGTTTCATTACAATTTATTTGTTTGTAATTATAGTTATCACATTAATTCGAATAGTGGTACACTTATAATTGCAAACGAGTAAAAATCCATTATTTTTTAGCGATTTTAACTAATTTATTTTTGAAAACTATGTGTATACATATAATAATAAGAAGAATGATAATAACATTAACAACTCATCGGTGGTTAAAATTGACGTCCTATTTTGCGCCTTAAGGTGACATGAATGGAAATTTGTGCCACTTTTAGGCGCTAAATAGGATCTTATTTTACATTGAATTTAGACCTATTTTTGTACTGCTAATTCCGAAATGTTGGGTAGTAAAAGGTTCAAATGAGGTTCAATATTTCGACTCGGGAAGAGACTTGTTTTTATTTTCCTACAGTTTCAATAGCTTTAATCACTTTATTTTGGATTAATAGATTTAGATGAATTGGGAATTTGAAGTTAAGAGACATCAGGGTTCGGAGGATTGTTAATCTTAATCCGTTGCCCTACGATTCCTTTTGTAACTGCGTGCACAGTGATTAATTAATCAAATAAAATAGAATAAAATCGGCCAGATTTAAACTGTTAAAATGACCAGCGGTTCCAAATATATCGTGCTATTTAACGTATTATTAATAGCAAGAAAACATTTTGATCATATTTCGCCCCATTCATATTTTCCATGTTGTACTTTTGGGAAAACTTAAAACTAGTCCAGTTTCATTGAGCTTATCATGAGAATATTTGTTACATGAAATTTTCATTCGTGGGGAAGTTAGAGAGAAAGTTGACTATATTATCTATTATTTTGAATCAACTTTAGACAAAGCTCCGGTTACACATATATTTTTTATTAAAATCTACATTAATCCTTTGCGGTCCAAGTAATTTTGTTAATTTTGTAGTGAGCTAAATAAAATTAATTTCACAATATTTTCTATCATTGGTTATACATTTTTTTTAATAGTATCAATAATTATAGGTACTGACGGATATTTAGGTGATATTATAAAGTCATTACGAAATTGGAATCGTCAGAAAATAAAATCAAATGAAACGCTACTCCTCGACATAGCACTGCAAAGATTTAAAGAAAAATTTTATAAGATCACTTTTATTTTGATTCGATGTAATGTAAGAGTAACTAATCATATGCTGAACAGTTATAAAGGCCGCTTGAAAAAGTCCACATGTTTGGAAGAATCAGCGGCAGAAGGAAAATATAATTAAAAGCTTCTAACAATAAGTTACCAAAATATCATTGGAAAAATTGATCACTTAATTAAACGTTGTAAAGAAAACATAATCTTTCTTATTCAGAAAGCTGTCGATTAGCAATGTTTTTAAAAAGTATAATATTCTTGTCATTGGAAAACATACGTAGCACCGGAAGTAGCTTAAAGAACGACCGTGGTATTATATGCGGAGATAAAGGTACGGATCTTAAATTAGTGTGTCCAAGTTTAAATCCTCATCTCTGGAAGATTTTTCCTACATAACATATTTATCATACTATCAATAGCTCGCAATCCATCGGATGCTCTACTTCCTACTCGAAATAATTGCAGTTTAATCCGAAATATGAAGTTAACCCATTCGAGACCAATTGCACACCGTGTGTGCGATGCATTTTCGAGACAAAAAGACCGACTGCACACCGTGTGAGCAATGATCTTGAATTGCAATTATCAGTCATTATAGAAAAAACAGCCCTCGAAATAAGACTAGCTTAAAATAAAATGTATCTTACAAATGTGTAAACATTACATTTGATATTTGGTTCAATTTCGACCCAAAAGTGGGTGACTCAAAGCCACAATCATTAGAAATACAAGAAGTGGTAAATATAAAGCGAAAGGTTGTCAGTATTTCTGGATGGTCTCCAAAAAAATGCACCGTCTCGAATGAGTTAAGAAAAATGTAACAAAGGAATAGTAACGTTTTTCTAAAAAAATGTTGATACTGTCATTTCGAGTGTCTTTCGAGATAATACACAGACATCAATATCTTCGTTTATTGTAAAGAAACCTAAATCAAAAATGTATGTTTAAGTGCACCTCGGTATGCTGCTACATATTCGTAATAGAAAAATGAAACGGAAAAATATCAAAATGGCACACTTCACTTAAGTTAAAATGAATTTGTACATAGATTTAACGGCACTTTTCACGAAGGAATGCTCGCTGCTGCTTCGAACAATATCTGCATAATTAACGCAATCAATTTCTGAACGCTAGACGGTGCCACGACTAATTTCATATTCCGCCTGAGAATTAAAACGAGAAGAATAAGAAGAGACGGAAATTCAACTGCGAGCAAGACGACGCCGGTTCAATTTTCGTTCCTTTTCAGCGGAATTACATTTTCGTGCGACCCCGTTAAATTTTACGTTCTTTAATCATCAAAACTTATTGCGTCCAATATGAATTCTCTATAAACTTTTGGATTGGAAAAATATAGGATTTTGCGGCCGACGTTCGAGTGTTAACTATGTATATCTGAGATTGATTCCACATCTATCAAAATATTCGTATAATTTCATTAATTCATGAAAATGTGGAGAATAAAAAAAGAACTTTCCATAGAAAAAATGTATTATATTTTGTATGCCTATCAGGTAGAATTGAAATTATTGACTTTTGATATTTATGAAATTTACATGGATAGATGTTTTAATAATATTGTTCATATATTGAATTTTGAATAAATTAATTAATAGGAGATTTTGTCTTGGAAAAAAGTAAGTTAACGTTTTTTGTCTGGTATTAGCTCCGAGTCCAATCGATAAAACACTGGAGGACTGATCTTATATGTCAAAAGGATAATCATTTTTTTCTTTTTTAGTACGGTAGATGCAAGTTTTGATGTAAAAATTTTCCCTCTAACGGCTTGTTGACCACTACATCCTCAATACATCGAGCTTTGTTACAAGCGCCGTAAGGTAGCTACCTATATTGGAAAACCTTATTAATTTGCCAACACGCTGAAATTTGCTTTTGGACCTTCTGTGGACCTAACCCGGTAACAAATCGTCTTCCGCATGTTTCATTTTATTCCCATGCCTGTCATAAAACTTACAGATACACTCAATTCTTTAGAGAAAATTCTTTTTCAAATTTATTGATTTAGGGGAAGTTTTCTATTGTTAAACAAGTATAAATATCTTTCTTATATATCCTACACATTATACTCCCTTATAGTGTCTATTATCTTAGTTATCACGTATATTCAACAATGTGTCAGCAAATATTTCCATCTAAAGTCCCAGGCTTTAATTGTAAGACTCTGATTGGAAAACTCTGTCCGTTAAACTCTCTATGATCATTACTTTTTTCTTGCCGTTTATTCTTCGAGCATTTATTGCAGAAACATCGATGTTACTTATAGGCACTGTATAGATAACAAAGAAAGTCACACATAAATGCGCATACAACTTTAAGTCCCGGTCCTTTTCCGATATAAAGAACACGGACATTTTAATCAGCGTTGAGAGATGCAATGTTCAGCTGTCGAAAAGTCTCGAAATTTTCGGACGCCTCAGTCCTGGTTCCTTTACATCTAAAGATTAAAAAGCTTCTTTCTTCGTGCGGGACATCCCTACGCGGTTTCTTCTCTTTCCAAGTAAGACAACTTGAAAGACTAAGAGAAAGAGAAAAACAGAAAGAGAAGCAATGGCATTCCGATCGACGGGGGTATGCTCGAAGTGTACGAAGAAACTGAACAAACGTAGAGAAAAAAGGAAACGAGCGACGAAAAACGGAAAAGTAAAGACCCAGCAGTCTAGCGGTCTTTCTGTACATCCACGTTTACTACCGTGCAGCTTTTACTTCGCATTAATATCGCGGAACGTGTCGGGCCAGCCGCACGGAACTCGCGTCGCGACAGGATAGCGCGAGCGTCTCCGAGAAGTTTACAATACCGGAAATCTCGCGCGTCGCGAGAAAGCGGAAGAGAAAGAATGCCGTAGAGACAGGCGAGAAAAAGGCACCAGCGAGAGGTAGAGGAGGATGAGAAGGTGGAGGTTGGAGCTGTTAGGCGAAGAGGAAAAAAGACGAAGGAATTTTTCCAGCTATACGAACCTCTGCGTTGACTCTAACCCGGTCAGAATAAGGCAGGAGGGAAAAGGAAGCGAGCGCTAAACTGACAATAGCGCTTTTTTCAGGTCTGCGCCCGTACAGTTAACAATGCTACAATCCATTCCTGCATACACTACTGTCCTCTGTCCTACCCTTCCTCCTTCTGTCTTCTTCTCTACGTCAGTCTCTTCTCTCTCCTCTCTTACTCTTCCCAGTCGCTTCCACTCGAACGTTCACCCGAACTGTTCTTTCACACCATATTTCTCCCTTTTTCTTTCACTCTTCCTTCTCTTCCTCTCCCTTTCACTTTCTCTCATACACTTCTGTCGCTTTCCACCCGAGGTGCATCCATCCACCACCGCCAAAAACCCCCGACATCCTCTTAGGTATCTACGTTCTACCTTCCTATCTTTTCGCCTCCAAACGACTGCCGGAACAATGCGCAATGCATTTTTGTGATTAAAATTTAGCGATGTAGCCAGTGTTTCGAGGTGTGCATGGTCGTATGCTAGAAGTAAGGTGTGCAGAATCCATGGAAGGGTATGAGAGCGTGTGCGGGACCGTTGTACCTGTAGCTTCAGCCACGTCGGCAAATGGGGTGCGTGGACGCAAATACTCCTGTCGCCGTGGGGAGAACTGAGAATAATTTTCCGCGAAACAACGTTCGTGAATAGAATACCCCTATCTCCCCCGTATTTTTTGTTTCTGTTGTTTTTATAGAGTATCTGTTTTAATGCAATATCCTCTGATGGTGAACTTTGTATTCATTTTGCGGCTTGACCAAATAAATGCTCTGTCAGATGACAAATTAATATTGGATGGTTCTTCCTTCCTGGAATTGGTTATCGGACTATGGTAATGTGACTTGTTTGTCGTTTATTAAGCTGCTATTCTACATGCCTATTTGATTACGAAAGCGACGTAATTGTGTGAGGTCACGTGGGTAATTTTACGGAAACAACTTTTGTGGTGATCAATATGTATGAAGGTATTGTTAAGACGAAAATATTAACTTCTTTCGGTACAATGACGAAGTAGACTCCCCGGGTAAAAATAAAAAAACTGAAAACAGACTGAAAATTTGAGTATGTTTTCTATACTAATATACAGTCGGAAACTTGACTTAAAGAAAACTGAGGTAGTGAACAAAAGTCGGAAAATCGTAAGCGAAAAAAAAACTGAAAACGATCTGAAAATATGCAGAAACTAAACCATATATTAGTGTGAACTATAATTGATATATGAGTCTCAAATCACTCTGCTTTCCGATCGAGCTGAATCAATGTAAAATTTTCAGTCTGACTTCAGTCTCGGCTTTAACTGAAAAATTCATCCGTATTGTTTCAGTCTCAATTCCGTTTGAACTTTCTCAATAGCATATGTCTTCAGTACATTTTCAGATAATTTTCAGTGGTAATTATTTGTTTCGTCTTATTTCCATTCGAAATTCGTCTAAAATTCTGTTCTCAATTTTTTTTCCATCTTTAATTTTTACTCGTGCCGTCATGAAATTTTAATGACAAATTGTTCAGCGATGAGCTATACTCGTCATGCAATTACAAATATGACAAATTTTGATATAATTTGCTCAGTAGTTGTTAACAAGCGTAACAGCGAACGTGCATCAATTATATTTTCAATAATAAACTTCATAATGGACTAAAGTGGCGAAGAATCGGTAGAAGAAATTTATTGATTGGAGCGATTATGAAAAATCGACCTAAGAATATGAGAGCATGTCACTTGATACAAATAATAAAACAATAAGTGATTATAGTGGGATGTTTCCAAAAGATGTCTTGTGTGGTATAAGCACATCATCAGAAGTGAGATTTCTCGACAACGCAAACAATGCCAAATTCCTTTACATCCACCACAATATTTGGTAACGTATTACAATCTGGAACAGTATTAATTACACACAATTTACTTTTTATCTTGTAATGTTGCTGTTTTTATTTTGATTTTCCATTATAAATTACAACTGGTATATTGAAACCAATAGCATACTTTTAATTTACAAAATATACGAATCTTAAAATTAACATATTCTGTTTTCATTTTATTGTTAGCACTTTATGTTATACAGTGGTTAACTCAGAGTAATTGGTGCTTTATTACAGTATTTTACAATTATCAAATGATACTATAATATTCAGTGATTAATTAGGTCTTTTAACGTTTAGATGAAGACTGTCAGAAGTAATTATAGTTAACTACTACTAAATGCATAGAAATAACACACTGTGTTATATTCCGATTTAATATTAATATAGAGCAAAATTCCGCAGTTGAAATTAGAGAATAAAAGCTGATGTATTCTATGGATGTATTTGTTGAATTAGATAAATGCGCAATGTCGCGAACATAGTTAGAAATATTTGAATATACAATCAAGTACGGGATGTTTCATTAATTTATATCAAATAAATAGACGCTTTGCAGTAACGTGCCATTGCCACATATACGAAGACAATTTTGCAGATTTGTTTGCAACCTATAACTCGTTATTTATCTATAACTCGAATTATAATTGTCTTATAATATCTTTTTCTATTGAATTTCTTCCTTACTACTGACAATGTGATATGTCAATGAAATATGTTAGGTACAAGAGGACAATGACACCCAGACAATGAAATCCATATTTCAATATTCAACATTTTCAACTGATAGTACAAATCCATCGTCGAAAAGTCTATTTTTCCAGCACATATTTTGAATTTGTAAAATATAAGTAAGGAGAAAGGAACACGAAAACGGACGTGTCTCTAGGTGCATTTAACATCAAAGAATATGCATTTTCGTGAAACCACGCATCGCTTGCTGGAGGGTTTTTTTCAGAAAGACCTTCGGCACTCCGGAGCGTCAGGAGCACCTCTCCTTTTCCTCCTGTTTCCACGATCGTTCCTCTTGGACGTCCTTAACCCTCAGGCTCCGTAAACATTCCATGGTTCTTCCAGGCAGAAAAGTTTAAAAAAGGAGAGAAGGGAGGTCTCGAAGTTTCGTGATGGTTCAACGATAGAGCCATGGTGAAAAAGAGACGCACGCAAGAAGGATAAGAGGCTGAAACGAAAAGACGAAAAGCGAATGGAAGAGGACAGATGGCGGAGAATGGAAGGTCGGTTGGGCAAGTAGAGATTAAGGCGGCGACCCTTAAGCTCGACGCCGAAATCCTGACGGCGAAGCTTTCGTTGAGCTGAAAAGGGATGAAATATCTACCACCTTTCGCTTACCATGGTATACCTACCACTCGTCGACCAGTCTGCTGCACAGTACTCGTCAACCTTTACCTCTTAGCGTCGTATTCTTTCCTCCCCCTGGTTTGCTTCGCGTCATCTTACTGCCAAAAGTTTGCGGGCCAACAGTAATTTTCTTATTTGTGTTAATGGTTTGCTCTCTAAGTCTCGGAAAGAGCCGGGCACTGTTTGTTTGATATGAATGAGGAATATCGTGGGAGGCACAAAATATTGAATTTTAGTTCCAGTTATATATTCAAAAACTATGATGAAAGAAATATTTTTCTTACGATGGAAATAAAAGTTCAAAATCTGTACAATGGTTCAAAGTGGTTGGTAAAAAATTTAAGATCGCAAAGTTGTCATATTTGAAAAATAAGTATATGCTTCGAATGGATAATAGATTTCTTTGGAATTCGACACAATGTGCAATGGCTTTGCGTAGCACCTGTTACCCATCTTCTAGAAGACGTTATTCAGAATGCAGAGGAAACTCCAACGGTTTTCTCACAATCAGACGAGCTTCTTTTTAAGACGGAGCATCTGAATTCCTTTAAAGTTGATATATCCTGTTTTGTATTTATCCAATGGAATCACAAGTTAATTATTCATATGCGATACTAGATATCTTAAAATTTATGTCAATAAATATCTTGATACCAAGCGATTAGTCCTTCTTGAGAATTTTTCCGAAAAACTAAAGCAAGGAAAAATCGACTTAACAAAAATTTGACTGCAATATTTTTCCTACAAGTTTTGTGTTATCTTAAAAAAAATATTCTCTCCAATCAATCTATTATTGTGTTCTATAACTATCAACATCACGAGATGTGAGTATCAATTGACAATTTGCAATTTACAAAAAGTAGTACCTATATTGGACAAGGCTAAAAGCATGGAAAAATTTAAATTTTTATTGTTTCAAGTCAAACATTAAACAGAAGGTACCAGCCATGTTTTCAGTTTGTTCTTCACTGTGAGTGATAATTCAAAATTTTCCAAAATGGTCGGGATTGGATTAATAATATCAGTGGCTATTTAATATTAACAAGTGTTTAAAAAGATTATGTGACGTTTAAAATTAAAGTAAGAGCGCCGGTATTTTTCACTTTAAATATGTCGTCAAATATCACTTGACATTGAATGTCTTATTTTCTGAGAAAATGACATTTCTTCATTTTTATAAAATTCAAACATTTATTTCAAAAAAATTCATCGTTATCACATTCTTTTTCTTATACGTGGCTATTTAGAAGTTTAAAATCGAACAGTAATATATTGATTGGACAAAAAAATTGAGAGACACTTCCTCATTTTCAATTCACTACCCTTTAGATTGTCAATATGCATTATACATTCACTTCCCACCTGTCAATTTTCGCGAAAGTATTTTCTGCTTTTATGTGTAATCAGATGGAGGAAAAAATAGATGAAAACTATGAGAAAATTCTTTTTCTTCGTATGGATCGGACAGAGAGATTAGCATAGAGATGACGGGGGAGGGGGGTTAGTGGAGGGTGAGAAAAAGGTGCTAGAGAAGGAGGAGAAACGTAGGACGCGCAAGCAAATGAAGTATATGTAAATAATGAGGGTGGGAATGAATACGTTGGGGGCTGTTCGTCCGCTAATGGCGGGTGCAACGGCCGTTGAAGGGGTCCCCGAAAATAATTCCGTCCTCTATCGTACCAAGAGAATCTCCCTCAGGCCGCCCAATTATCGTGAAACGCCTACCTACTACTTCGCACTTCGGGCTTAAGCAAATGACGAGCAAAGCCTGTCCACGGACAATGCGACCAACGATATATCTTGCCGGGTGTGAAAAATCGATGTTTCCTCGCGCAAAAATTGGTATTCCAGGTATAATTGAAACTTTGTTCTGGAAAGAGAAATTTTATACCTTGCCCGTCGTAATGCAGGCTTTGCCGTCCAAATTTCAAGCTCGATACTATTGATTTGTGATTACATAATTTCATCGTTTGCTAGTGCCAAGAATTTGGACGGCATTATTGATTATATATGTCTCTTGGTTGTTCTGGGTTATTTTGATTTGTTATAATTTTAAAGATTTTATAATGTCCCTCCTCATGTAATGTTAATTAGTTTTTGTATTTATTTCTGTATAAGCATCATCTATCTTTTAATCATCTATCTTCATCTAGCTATAAGCTAACAATGAGTGAAATACTGCTTGCAATTCTTTCGTATTTGTATATGTGGAGTAAAATACTATTAATGTAACATATTTCGATGTTTTGCCGTTCAGTTTTTTGTTGCCTTGAAGTATTACGTTTACGTTAAAATGAAGCGGAGGCAACTGAGCAATTTTAAAGCACTTTCTATTTGTCAGGTTGCGAGTTAACACAATGATCGGATGTTGAGTAATTTTTACAGAAAACCGTTTTTCTTATTATCTAAGTAATTTGGGGAGTTTAAAAAAATGAAGAAATCAGATGTGATTAATGTTTTATGTTAATATTTTTTTACATTTGGAAGATTCCTAGAATTACATTACAAAAGAACAATACTATTGTTACCTCTTACGGACACTGTGTAGTAGTTCTTAACATTAAACTTTTCAGTAATTTTTAAATAAATTTCTGTGTTAAGCCTGGGTCTGGATTAATATATTTTAAAAATGTTTGTAACTATTATGTGAAATTTGTCACACGAATGCAGTGGACGGTAAATTTTTATTGGAGCAAATGCAATATATCATCAAGTTCAATCATAGACTAATTATTAATTAGTATAGGTTCGATACATTACAGAAATAATGAAAAACTAACTAACTTATTCCTATTCCTGCTAAAGAATTTTCTACGATTGTTGATACCCGTGAAGTGATAAATGCACGCAAAATGATTTATGAAGTAATGTACAAAATCAATGAGCTGTCAACATCTTATAGTTAATCGAAAAAAGAACCGAAAAATTATATATATAAGTATATCACAAACATATTGCTATTACTGACATGAAATTACACCAAATTCATTTGGTGTAAACTGAGTAACACCATACTTTCTTGAAAAATTATCACGCATTGGTATTTGTGAAGTTTTCAATGCCGAATTACATTAATTTACTTAAGTATGTCAATTATCATAGATAATTAACACTAGAACTGCCGACTATTAATTCTCTTTAGACGAAAGAGAATAAAATATACAAGAAAGTAAATCGATTAAATCTCTCAATCTTTACAAGGTAGATATAGAAATGTAAACAGGATACAGCCTTTGAGAAAGATTTTGAAAAAATTCTGTACAAGTCATTTTGACCGCGTTCATAGATCTAGTATTAACTCAGAGACGTCGCAGTATATCCGAAAAGCTATATAAGAATATAACAGTTTAGTAATCTCTTCTTAAACCTGCTTCAGCATTAAACTCACGTATTTAATAAACAGAACTCTATACTACAACAATTTGTAATTTTGGCATGTACGCTTTAACACGCTACGATTTTTTAATTCAAACTTTTAAAACAAAAGAGCCACGCGTGGCGGTGAAATCGTGAAAAGAAGATATAACGATAGAGCCGTAGAGGAGGAGATGTTATAGATAAACCGACAGAAAAGAGAGTAAGACGATGAAAAGAAATGTGTGTAAAGCCGGTCTCGCAGTACGCGGTTAAACTTCACGAGCACATAGGACAGGGTGGGAGAGAGCTTCTTGACTTTTCAATTTTCTTCCACCCTTCTATCTCCCCCTGATCGTCCTCCTCTCCTCTCTTCCTCCTCCTCATCCTCCTTTTCCCTCTCCTCTGAAACCTCGTCTAAGCGATCGCGGCGAGTCAATAGGGATTGCCTTTGCCCCGAGTAAAATAATTTTCCGGAAAGTTGTACCGCATGGCAGGGTTAACACACCGAGGGTAGATTTGCGCCCGATCAAAGAAAATATGAGATCTCATCGACGCGTGCTTCATTCTTCGACTATGTAGCAGTAGTACTCCCTTCTTCCGTTCGTGTTTCTTTTGTTTTACATTTCCTCGTCTCCCCTTGTGTCCCTCTTTCTCGATGGATTTCAAGTATGTAGAACCTTCTCGTTGACCGCTTTGTATTCCAGCGTGGAAAGTAACGAGGTACGAGAGAAATGTGCTAAAGCTCCGCGGGACTACTCGACGTTTTTCGAATCGTGAGAACGAGAAATCTTGCGGAAACTGAACACAGGTTATAAAAGTATTCGTGCTTTTATCGTTTATGAATGAACCTACACGCCTAACCGTTTATGATTCGAAGTAGTTTTCCAAGTTTTCGTTAGCTATGTTAACCCATTTACATCATGCGCCTACTTACGGTGCCGTGTCCAGGCATCTGCGTCGTTCAACTGACGACTGGCTCATATCACCGCGCGTGGTCGGTCGTATGTGCAGACAGTCGCGTGCTTGCGGAATATTCTGCGCTCGGTGATAGCAGACAGTCACGGCTTGCGGAATATTCCGTGCTTGGTGACAGCAGACAGTCGCTGATCGTGGATTAATCCGCGTTATGATGCAAATGGGTTAAATTGATTTTGAAAAATTGTATATCTTAAGATACTTACGGACATTAGATAATAGTGATAATTAAAGGTTCTGGGAAATATATAGATGGAAATACAAAGTCATTTGTAAATGGGGAAGACTGAATTAACGCGGTAGAATTATACTGAACGCTACCTGTAGTTCTCTAATTTCATCAGTTCTACTGAAGACCACCGTTTTCTATTAAAATCGTACGTTTATAGAGCAAAAACGTTAAAGGTAAAAATAGTTTTATGGTCAGCAGAACTTTACTCCTTTAATGCCAAGCTTTAAATTTTGAATATATGACAAAGTTTGCGAATATCATTTAACTCTGTGCAGACGAATACTTTTTTGAATATTGTCGAATAAACGTTTCTTTGGTGATGAAAAGCAACCTATGTATTTATCAAAAAGCCAGAGTGTTAAAATATAATATATACGTAATATAATCATATGTCAACTGTTATATTTCAACATTTTAAGTCTGACTGTGTACGTGTGCGCCGATAAACTTTTTAACGAGTTAAAACTCTTTAAGAGTTCGTGCGGCAATGACTTACGGTAAACAAAGCAACTTAAAATACGGAAAAATTGCACATTAATAATCATAATAAGCTTAAAAAATCGTAGCAATATACATGTGGTCAAATATTTAAATAATTATGTTAGTATTATAAATAAATGTTCGCTTTTCATTTTTTATGTTGTTCGGATTCGGTACTGTGGGATCGGGGCGGGGAAGCCCTCCTATAAAGAACTTTAGGAGAAAAGGACGTGAAAAGAAATAGTCAGCAGGGAGAGGTCGCTAGCGCAGTGGTTCCGCGCCGACCCAGGCGATCGTCGACGTTAAGCTATCTCTGGCAGAGTTGCTGCCTTTGATGGGTTGCCGCGCGCTATTCGTTTCTTTTTCACGATCCTACGGTACACTATTCCAAAAAAACTGGAAAATTATAATTTAATGGTTATAGTAAAAGAACCACGTGCTCGGGCCGGCCGTGGCTCCCGATTGGGCCCATCCACGCCCAAGGTTGAGAGGTCACCACCGGCTGGTTGCGGTGATCCTGCTGCGGCCGGTCCGACGGGTGTCCTTCTGTTCCTAGGAAAGGGTAAAGGTGGTGATTAGCGCGCTGCGTTTCGTCCTGGGCCTGCTCGTGGACTCGTCAGTAGGGCTGACCCGAACAGGCCCTGCCCTAGACGCTGTGCCCCGGATGGGACGATGGTATTCTTCGACCAGCTCAAGAAGTCTCCTCGGAGGTAGGCCTGTTTCGGGAAGGTTTGATTTGCCAGGCGTCAAGGGCCATGCCTCTTGTCACACGTACAAGAAGGCACTTCACGTTCTACCTCGCAATTCGTTAAAAGAGCTACACATACAAATCGAACTAAAAGACGAAGAGAAAGAACGCTGCGGATCGGAGGAAGGGAGACAACGCAATTTGGGTGGCGACAGTGAGGACATCGGCGTATGCACCAGATATCTAACATCACCATAGTAAAAACAGGACAAATTCTGGCAAAACTACCTACCACATGGGGAGGTTCGTCTTGGCGAAACGCGATGTGCGACGAGGAGGCAATGGAACATCATGCGTTTTGTTTCCTTGTCGAGCATTGCGTTTCGTCAACGGGATCGACATTCCATGTGCAGGGGATAGATATTTTCTCTCCTCCTGCCAAATAAATAAAGATATTTCAATGCTACGACTTTGGTGATGCCTTCCTTCAGGAGGCTGAGCAAGGCAAATTAAATAAACGAAATGGTGCGAATAGGCGGTCGTTAGCGAGAACCTCCGCCGCTCAGGAGACTTCTTGAGCTGGTCGAAAGAATATCTGCCGGTCGATCGTATATATAGATATCAATCGTCGTTAGAGAACTTGCGAGAGCGATCCTTCAGTGGACACGTGGTCTAGCGGACGATCCTTGAACTAGGGTGGCGTAGGAGTAATGGCGGTCGTAGATCGGTGGTGGCACTCGATCGTGCTGCCGCCACAATACTAAAGTTAAAAAACTGTAAAAATATAAATGGGATCACATGAATAATTCAGCTAATAATATACACAATTGTTGACTTTTAATTTTTCTTATTATCTACTGATTTTTTGTCTTTAGCAGTTGATTTGTCAACCCTAAAATCTGAAAAATGTTGAAAGTATAGACAGCATTAGGTATCTGTGATTTTTCCCAGAGTTTTCTATGAAGTCAAACAGGCGATATCGGACAAGAACTATAAAATACGTGGCACCCTGTAACTACCCCTAGGGGTACCGGATTCATACTTTGCAGGAAGGATTTGTTAAAGAGAGCTATCGAATGGTATGCCTCAAGATTAATTTGGTTTGGGGACACTTTTTTCATCCTTATCCGGCCAGACCCTTTCTTTGAATTCAATGACGCCGATCATTGGAGACCCCCCATGGCATCAAACGTGTCAACTACAATGAAAACGAGCTATACTTGATATAGAATCCCATCGGGTTACAAATGACTTGCTTACTTCAATAAAGAACTGGTTCCACGTCATAGAAATATTTTGTAATAAATGTTTGTCTTGCATAGATATTTGAATATGCTTGGATAATAGTGTGGCACCGGGAAGAATGATCACACGACATAACTTATTTACAAAGGATCTATATTCAACAATATACAGATAAACTAGGGATTCGTGCTGCTTCTTCGCGCCGCAGTCACTACCAGACTCTATTTTTCAACTATCTTGTTTAATCTGTTGTCCTTGATACGATATTCAACTCTCGACTATTGATGTCTCGTAGAATATCTTCTCTAACCGATTCAATCACCGAAGACAGCTTTGCTTCTTCGTAACAATAGTATATGTATGTTTTGGATATTTAGTATACATATTAACAAATTGCAGCATTGATTATAGTAATGCAATTAATAATTGCTACTATTTGAGTATGCGTTTTTCATTCGGAAATAGTAGTTAATTAAAAGAGCAAATTTTTTAACTTTTGAACAAATATATAACTGCACAAGTGTCGAAATTTGTGGATGAAGTACATATGATCGCTTTCAATTAAAATTTATGTGTGCTAAATAATTAAAATGATTTTCGTCTACCAGTAAGATAAATGATTGAATAGTTTCTAACAATTCGTATTAAGGGGACCGGAAAGTGATGTCGTTTTTTTACATTAAATCCAAGCAAATAAATTTGTAACAAGATTATATTTTTATTGAATGATATAATCACCCTCGTTAATAACCTCGTGAATGACCTTTTGTCATTAGGTGCGCAAATTTTCAATACCGGATCGATAAAGATCGATTGGTTTTTGAGCAACATATCTGCAGAAGCGACATTACTTTCCGGTCCTCCTAATATTTACATTTATTGTGCGCTAAAAGAAAACTGCTTTAACGAGTGTATTTTCACCCGGATAGCAAAAATTAATCGACAATTTAATTAACTCGTGACACTTTCAATTCATTTAAATTTGAAAGGGATTGTGCAACTATTTATATTTTCCATGCTATCGTATTAATTCCGGGTATATTTTTGACGAAATTCAATTAAGGGTAAACTTGCGAACTATATCTCGCCCGATAAATTACGGTATAAGTAATTAGATCCAGAAATGCCTTCCAGTTTTGCGTTACCGATATAAACGGATTTCGATATCTTTAAATATAAGACATTAATGGAGATATTCAACTGAAACATATTAATGCCTTTATTTAATTTTCACTTTGATCCTTCATTCTATTACATCCGGCCGATATTTACTTTTACTTTCTGATATGAACCGAATCTTTTCTCAAATATTTGTTATGTAGTTCAAATACAAAGTGAACTTTGCATATGTTGATTTTGCAATGAAAACAAAATGTTTTTGAAATTTTTTTTACTGATATTTATCGTACACTTCATATCCTGAAATTCTTATTTTCAACGTTTTTTCGTCGGATGACTGCAAATTAGTCAAAAATCGTACGTCGCATTAGAGAAAACACCCTGTCTATATATATATTTATTATTGATATTACTTATATATAATTGATTCTTCGTGTTTTCCACTGTGCAAAACTTTTATCTTCCATCATTTCTCCACGAGTACAAAAGTTCTCTGTGCATCAACCTTTATTTTGACTTATTAACATTTCTATTAATGTCATTTTTTCCTTGTGGTAAATATTGTTTATTTACTAACCATTAAAAAGTAAATTAAATTATAGTGATCGTTATTAATATTCAACAAAATCCTTTTCTATGAAATTGTTTTGTGTTTCATACTTACGAATACGTAAATGGATTATTTTTGAATATTGAGTTTTTAAGTTTTCTTGACTTATCGAAAGAACTGATATAGTCTTTGTTTTTCGGAAGCAACATTAGAAATAAATAGGAAAAGAAAAATAAATATGTAGAAGTAATCGGCAGCATTCATTACATCAACTACGTAACGAATGATGACATTATAAAACAAAATAAATATTTAGGAGAATGCTTACACTTCTTTCATTTAATTCTTAAGTAATATTACACGCCTTTCTTTATCCTTTGCCATTGTGTACAAACAATGATTTTAGACTTTGATATCATTTTTCAACAAGTATACTATAAAAAGAAAATCAATATAGGTCGAGGAGATCATTAGTGAACGCCAGTAATAAATAAATTCAGTGAAATGCAGACAAGAAAAGCATAAGGCTGTTCTTTCGTGAAAAGTAATTGTAAGTAATAACAACGTCCTTTCTCAACCTTCCTTATTTTTCCTCATTTCCGTAACAGAAGCTATCCATAAAATGGCATCACGCAAAGATCGTTTGCCGTAAAGAAAAATCGAATAATAATCGCTTTGAATTACTGGAAGAAATATTCAAATGTAAGTCATGAGACATTTCTTGTGGGCGTGTTATTTCTTTATCGTCTTTCATCTCTTTTATTTTGTAATTTCGCTGTGTGGTTTAGCCATGGTCTTCGACCTTCAGAATTTCTTATTTACTAATTCTACTCATAGTAGTTGCATGTGCGACTACGAAATTTTAATTTTCTTTTCAAACTCATGTTTTAATCCTTCATTTTTACTAATAAACGTAACAAATATTAATCGTATAGGCAAAGATTTTCTAAAAAAAACTATGGAAGAAGAAATTCTATTTATGTAATTCTTATTGTTAGTAACATAGAAATTTATAGTAGTAACATTACACCGTTAATGAGAATGATAAATATTTAGAAAAGTCGTTTACACATCAAAACGATGTGATGATATTGTTTCGAGCTTCGTTACCTTATTTCATTCGTGGTCTTCTCCTGGAAAACGGGCATGGAACCAGTATGTTCTATGAACTTTCACGGAAAATTCACCTCGAAACGTGGAATATAATTACGACGTGCGGCTTGTCATCGAGCTTCACGAGCCGCACTTACGTTCGTGTCGGTGTAGTGTCAAGTTGGCCAACTGCTACCTTGTATTTCTAGCTCGTTAAAACGAAATGGTTCTCAGGTACCGTTTCTACGTAGAGTAACAGTATGGAGGATTAATTTCTGTCGCTCACTCTAGGACTGGGCACATAGTTTCTGCACAAATTTCTCTGCAACGAAGCGTTCCTGAGCTTGGAAGAAACCGTTTCTGTCATCTTAACTTCTGCCAAACTTACGTCGTGAAGAAATGACGAGAGTTAGCTTCACAACAATTAGCTACTTTTTATACAATTCTTTAACTATTTTAGAGTAATGCAATAAAGTACAAAAAATTATATAAAGATATTATTAAATATTCTATGGCAATAGGTTAATCTTGCTCATCATAGTTTTTATTTTTGGATTGTAATATTTATATCAACACTTTCCTTATCGACGATATAAAGATATTTCTTGTTTATATTATCAGATCATAGATAGTCGAATTATGATTACACGTGAAGTTAAGTGCACCTAAAACTTTTATATCTTCCTATCGTTTCTAAGCTTCGATTCGGTTATATATTTTCAAAGGTGAATGTTCGTGTCCAGTTTAATGCCAGTAATGCTATGCTTTAAGGTACAGTAATTTTTTTTAAATCATAATTATAAATAAAACGT
This sequence comes from Cerceris rybyensis, assembly GCA_910591515.1. Classification (NCBI taxonomy): domain Eukaryota; kingdom Metazoa; phylum Arthropoda; class Insecta; order Hymenoptera; family Crabronidae; genus Cerceris; species Cerceris rybyensis. The sequence goes on from OU342790.1 coordinate 25,491,552, forward strand.
ATAGGGCGTTTCATTAAGTGCATTGCGATATTAATTTATATATATTTAATTGAGATTAAAAAAAATTGATGTGACTCTCAAATAACCCAGCAAATGACAACTTCTATGAGAGATGCAATCCATCAGGATGCAAATCTTAAAATCTCAGTTTTCATCTGATATTGGCGATGAAAAAATCTGTGCATTTTCTTGTGGTTGAAAAATTATGAAAACATTCATCAGTTAATGTTATAATGATCTTAGTATTTTCCATTATTTGAAATAATTTATGCAGAATTTTAATTCGATCGTTATGACAAGAGTATCTGGAATGTTTACATTTTAAACTATTTTCATTAATTTTCCGATTAGTAGATATTTTCATTAAAACAGAGTTTATATTAAAATAAGTACCTATAATTTTCGATCACTTACTTTACTGGCATAATTAGTTACACAACTCAGTCTAAATCTTCGGTTATTCTGAAATTCTTCCTACTATTTAAAAGACAGATCAAAATACTTCCGAAATAAGCAATCAATATCTCGCAGGGATGAATTCCATCACCCATTTAAAAGAAACGAATGTTCCAGAATTCAAGTTAAACTTTCTAAAATGCTCACTAAATGCTGTGATATTATCATTTATTTTTCTAAAATGTCATAATGTTGTATAATGAAAAAATTCTATAAAATTCTATAATTGCATTCTAATGGTGAAACGTACATCCCGCCATAAAGTTTATCATTATTCATAAGCCCCGTAGCTTCAAACATGAAGAACCGTTAAAATGATTACTCATATTCTTTAAACGAAGTCTCCGAGCTATTTAAACTCACCAAGAGATTTACTGCAGCCGGTTAAAACAAAACAGCGAGTGGTCGGTCATCCAAGGCAAAGAGTATTGAAGTATCCTGTAAGGACGACGTAGTACAAATCATTTTTTTTCAATAGAGAAAATTATCGAAAGTAAACTTACTTTCCCAAACGGGACGTCGTCGATGTCAAACGGAAGCGAATCTTCCATGTCTCCGGAAGTCCGAGATGCTTGTTAAAGCGAATGCTTTAATCGACCCTCGATTATCTGTTCATGGATGAAATTTTAATTTACGACGCAGTAAAGTTCCAAAGAGTCGTGTCTCCGCGGGAAATTTGTTCGTTTTATGTTCTCTCAGTTCGGAACTTTCAGTGTGACCGTTAAGGTCCTGAAGGCAAATGATGAGAACTGGTAAAGCACGGGCCTGAGAGAGAAACAGGGAGAGAGAGAGAGAGAGAGAGAAAAGATAGGGGTAGAAAAGAGGTGGCTATATTCGAGAAAGAGAAGATTGGAACAAGAAGTAAATGGAAGTAGGAGGCAATGGTGTTCGTCGTATTAAATCGGTAGATTGGAATTCTAATTAATACTCGCGGATTATCTATAAAGGGAATGAGAGAAGAGGGTTGCAAAAGTAAGGGAAGACAGCGAAAGGATGACTCGTTCCATTCGTTTCATCATTCGCGCCTCTTTGGCATTCGCTTTAATGCCCGCTGTAATATTTTGCTCGTTATCCTTCCTCGAACAGATTATATTGTAATGAAAATTTTGAAGCTTGACACCATCGCCATTGACGAATTCATTCCATTGTTCAACTCCAAATACTTGACATCGTGAAGCGCACAGTGTTTTATGCCCTGGTTCTATTTCGCTCATTTGTACTATGTACAGTTCCACCTCGATGACTGTTTGAAAAAGTTTTATTCAATATTACGGGACGAAATATTTGACGATCTTAACAAATTACTTTTCCATTTTTAATTTTATTTGTATCTCGATGCTGATATCCATAAGTTCTTTTCATAGACTTGAAGTAGTATTGACTCTTCTCCATAATATTGTTTGCGGAAACTGTGACGTGTGCAATAGTTGCAGAAATAGAAATTTCATCAGTGAACGTAATTAATTACGTATTACCAAATACTACAAAACTTTCAAAGCAAAGCTGATTTCATGGCAATGAGTAGTATTCTACATTGCGTTTGCATTTCTCATTGCAAAACGAAGAGTTTTATTGTGAAAAATATATTGTAGAGTTAAATATAGGAATCTTAATATCATGCATTTTGCAAACAAAATGTAATTGTAAAAGTGTGGGTCGTATACGCTCCACTCGACCGGAACAGAAAATCTTTAAAAAATGATCTGGCACGGAACGTGTTAAGTAGCTAAATTGTCTATTAGAGAACACAATTTTAAGAAATTATTGGTTTATGTCCTCTAGTTTCCGAGATACTTCGAAAATGCATTTTCAACTCTCAACTTTGAGGGGCATTTTTACGCTCTCAACACGGACGATTGCAGATAAATAAAAGAACGAGTCAAATATTTTCTTGAGAATTATTTCTCACGTGAGTTTTATCAGAATTGGCGTATACAGGTTCGATGTGTTCCCATGCCAGCCCTTTTTTTAATCGTTTTGGAAATCCTGTCATCTTATTTTTTTTCGCGTCATAAGTCTGATTCCACGTTATTATATAAAATAGGAGATTAATGAATAAAACACTTGAAAAAGATATTTTCTGACCGGATAGTGTAGAAATACAATGGCATCTCGATATCATTCAGTCAAAGTATATATAACAACAGTTTTCTACTTCACTAACAATCTCACGATGATTGATACTCCTGCCTATTATTCTGAAAACTTACGATTCACCCTGTACACTCTATGTTATAAATTCTGTCGTCCAACTTTATGTCGAACTGGTGAGAAGAAAAAATACCTGACGTTTCGCACATCACGTATTCTTTGATGTATATTCACGTACAAAACTCGATGCACTTCTCTCCTTCTCTATTTTTCCGAACGTGTTTGCGTACTTTTCGCATCGATTCTTCCACGAATACGGGAAGAAACGCTGAAGTGGGAAAGTAAGCGTTTCTAAAATTCATGTTATGCCAATCTTATCCGGGTTTTTCGTTATGGAAACGTACATGCATGGGCCTTCCAATTTCGCAAACGTGCTATTCGTTTCTACAATTTGTTTTTACGCAAGGAATCCAGGTCATCTGAAAATAGCAAGGGTGTTGATTGAAAATCAAACAAAACTTTGCAAAAACTTTTTTTCTGAATTTCAGGGTTACGGGGGCGGAAGGTGTCAAAGTATGTATTTGGCGAAATCTATTATGTGCTGTAACGTTTTAAAATGACAAGATATCGACCCGAGATTCATATCGAAAAATATTTTTCACGATTTTCGTGTTTTTCAAAGTGGAACAAATTTATAAAAACTGCAGTTCCCCAAAAAAGTACCGTCGGATTTTAACCAAAAGCGCTGCACTAGTAGTATGTTTCAGGCCCTTTCGAATGGTGTTTGTCAAACCTTCAGGAAATTATTCCTTTTTGAGTTGTAAAATAAAATATGAGCAGAGGTTAAGATGAGAGGTTATGTTATTGTTATCAATTTATCTGTTTTGAAAGAGTGAAATTCATTGGGGGATCAATGTTATACCCAAGGAGGTACTAACATGTAAAGTTTTAGGAAAATTGGTCTCGTGTAATTTTGGCCTACTTTAATTCAAGGCCTTTGTTATCGCAGTCAAACCTCACATTGACGATGTGCATTTTGGAAAATTAAACATGACATTTATTTATTCTGTTTTTGAGTGTTATGAAATGACGTAGAGGCAGTCCATTACGATTATTAAAATTTATATCACTTCAAATATATTAAAGAATGAGTCACACGATACAGTTGCAGTTACATGCATATTAATATGGAAGTTGTTAATTTGTCTAATTTATGAATATTTTGAAACGTACGGAACGGGTATGGAATATCTACAAGTATGCAAAGTGAAGTTCAAAACCGTAATAAAGGGTGCTTCGTATTATTGAAACACAATGCCCATATGAAAATATTTATTGCACACTTCTATTAGCGATTACTTGTCAATGAGATGTGAATATGATTGTTTTTATTAACTGGAATGAATGAGAGAAGACATCTATTAAGAAAGTAAAAGATCATAAAAACAAAAAATGACTGTGACGTGACATTAGTTAGATAAGTTAAGTTAGCGCTAGACTAGAAGCAATCTTAATGAATTATATCTCAAAAAATTGCTCGCAATTTGCTCATCAAGAAAGTAAAATTGCTCATTCGGCACCAATTATTAAAAAAAAGTTATTAAACAATTTCGTAACAAACACTGATTTGACGATTTCTAAGTTATTCTAGTACGAACGGGATCCTTTCTGGGCTCAAAAGATTGCGATTAATGTGCTCATCACTGCCCCACCTTTTTATTCGCGTTTTATTAACATTTTTTTAATTAAAATTTCGAAATTCGGAACTGGTATTTCCGATTTGGATTGAGAACCGCTTTTACTGGGTGTTAGTTCCATGTCTCAAAACTAGCGGCGCTACTGTCGTTTTCCCAGGCTTAAAACATCGAAAATTTATTATTATTTTTAACTCAAAAAACGTTAATAAAACGCAAATAAAAAGGTGGGGCAGTGATGAGCACATTAATCGCAATCTTTTGAGCCCAGAAAGGATCCCGTTCGTACTCGAATAACTTAGAAATCGTCAAATCAGTGTTTGTTACGAAATTGTTTAATAACTTTTTTTAAATAATTGGTGCAGAGTGAGCAATTTTACATTCTTGATGAGCAAATTGCGATCAAATTTTTGAGATATAATTCATTAAAATTGCTTCTAGTCCGGCGCTAACATAACTTCACTACATTAGTTAACGATTTTGTTTAGCGACGATAATTTGGCGATACGTACAGTTTATACCGAAGATTTCTTAAACATTATATTCAAATTCTTATAAGATTGCATTTGATTAATTAACAACCAACATCTACATGAGACACTATTTGTCTGAACAGTCTTGATTATGTTAAAACTTACCTTTGTCAAATGCTTCAAATTATTTTATCAATTTTGTCTTCAATTGAAAATTCTGATTTGGCAAAATTCTCAACATTCAAATACCTGTAAATCTGAAATTTTCAATTTCTCTCACGAACGTTGAATAATTGTTAAGTTTGTTGTCTGTTGTAAATTTGTTTTGTACTTAATATCATTGTAAATCAAAATAAAGTTTAAAAAACAGTTACGGATTATTCATTTAAAATTATTCAGTTCACGGTACACTTATAATCTACGAGGTAAGAAATATTCTAGAATAATTCGAGTTCAGTGATTAACGAGATTCATCAAGTCTTGCCGTTACTTGTCCAGTAAAAGTTAATACAATACCAAAGATGACGCGGTCGACTTCTTAATGACAAAAGTTCTCTCTTAAACGAGGAATTGAAGTTTTTGTAAACGGCGTGAAAAAGTATTAGTCACTTTTTAACTTCGGGTAGTTTCAAAGTAGAATTACATTTACCAGAACACAGGTAAACAACGATAAACGCAAACGAATTTCTTTTAGCGAAATTATGACTGAACTGAATATAGACCGAATAAGGAATATATCCAAATCGGATTTAAATCCGCGGCGTACTCGTGCTAGTTCACGTGAATATCTTTTGACAGTTTAGAATGCAGCTGACGATGATAGATGGATGCATAGGAGCGCTTTAAGTGTAAATAGGAGAATCGCGTCAAAGTATTCCTCTGTCTTCGCCCATTTCCATCCCTCCTACCCTTGTTCTTGTTCGCCCTCTCCCTTTTTCTCTGTTTCTCTTTGCCAACCTCTTGCTCACTCTCTCTCTCTCTCTCTCTCTCTCTATCTATCTTTCTCTGTTACTTTCTGTACCTCAAAGCCATGAAAGGAAAAGACACAGTTCTTCTACGGACACGAGCAACCGGAGTCGAATTGAGAGTCGGCAAAAGTGGAATCGTGAAATATTAATGTGACTTCCGTCTTCGCCATACGCCGATCTTCTTCTCGTCTTCTTGTTTACTTCCTCTCTTTGCCTCTTCCTTTTTCCGCCTCACCCTTGCTTCCGTTGAGCTTTTTCGACGTTTTCTTCTCCTCGAGTTACATCTACGTATACGTCCCACCTTGTTGAATGATATACGAACGTGCCGACACATAGACGAAAAACGCTTCCTTGTTTTCTTCATACGGCGGATCTACATCGTCCCAGACTTCTGCCCAGGGAAATGAATTTGTAAACCAAGCGATTTACCCGTTTCAACGTTCCGAGACCTCGAGCTTTATACTGAAAATAACGGGGTTGGGAGGATGTGGGAGGAGAATCGGTTGCCTCTCTCCGGGGTTCAACCGATGAATCTTTGATAACGATATCGAAGAAAGCGGATAAAAGTGTATTCTACTTGATTTTCGTAATCGAATTTGTTACGTAACATCCATCTTCGTACTAGCTGTTTTTTAAAGTATACTAGGTGATAGATATATTATTATTTGATATATAAAATACTTCTTGCTTCTTCAAATTCCTTCCCCCAAAGAGGGTGTTTGAAAAGTAGTTGTCTTGGATTTAGGGGTTGTTCTACACCCTTGGATAGATGGAGATTTGTGAAAAAATCCTGCCTCAAAATCCGCGAAAGAGTAGTAGTTTTCTTATTGCATTCATCGCATTCATCTTGTTACGTAGATAAAATATTTGAGAGTAACCACCTTTATTCGGCCGTTTTCGTTTATACCCATTATTTTCGAAGATAATTATTACATGTTTCATTAACATGTTTAATTATTAATAAAAGGAGACTGCAATTGCAGTATTAATGGAATTAGCGGCTGAAGTATATAGCATTACTCAATTAGCTTTTTTCCTAAGGAAGATACAGCTAGACCTTTTAACTGGAGAAATATTTAACTAATAAACAAAACTTCTAGATCCACCCACGGGCAAATTTATCAAATATTCTTTGAAAACAACGATAAAAACCAGTGCGTTTTAACCTTCAGCGATTATTTTATCATACACCTTCAAGAGGAACACGCTCATCATTTCGTTAATGAACATAGCTCAAGGACAAGAACCTTCTTGTACACCTGTACAGCGAGAGTTGCAGAAACATAATTCATTGTGGAATGTGGATTTAGAAACCCTCACGACATTTACGCGGCTTAGTTCTAGCCTACGAAGGCCCATAGATCGAGCGACTACTTGGAAGTATTGATTATAGTCAACCATTGCGAAAAGTGCGTGGTGTTGGAAACCTCATCTTGCAAGGGAACATCCCGAGGTGTAAATCACCGATTTTTATGAAATTTTAGTATGATATAGTTCTCACGAAAATATTTGACCCGTATTTTTGTTTATCGGCAACCGTCCACGTTAAAGGGATGAAAACTACCCTCAAAGTTGGGGTCCTAAAATTTCTTTATCGAATATCTCGAAAACTATTAGAGATACGAAAATTTCGTAAGGATTGAAAATGAACGTATTTCGACCACGAATCCAGTGGTATAAACATTTTTTTTTTAACCCATTTGTTTAAACAATATGATAAAAAATACTTTTTTTCAACTTTAAGGGTGGTTTTCACCCGTTTAACGTGTACGCTTGCCTATAAAAAAAATACGGGACGAATATTTTCGCGATGACTATATCATACTAAAATTTTATCAAAATCGGTGATTTACATCTCGGGATGTTCCCTTGTTGGAGTAACAACAGTATACAAATTCACCACGCACTTTTCTATTCGAATAGCGTTAAGAACTGCTAAGTATAGATATAGATACTTAGAACTGCTACCACTCTGAACGTTCTGCCTTGTATACGAGATTTAAGAAAAGAAAACTTCATTCTATTGTTATTAACAATTATATTAACAATGTGTACGATAAACAATATTCCGCGAGTAATTAAAAGGCTACAAGCCTCAACCGAATTTGAAGAAATAACTTTTTTTCATTTTTCCACTATGTTTATAATAATTATACACTATTGCTAGACATGTTACAGATCAATATCGTATAAGACGAGGCCAATAATATTTGACAATATTACATTAGAACTTATTACAGTAAAATTATACTCTATATGAGATATAATAGAGTTTATTTCAATTTTGTACGGTGTAATACGGGATGCAGATTTCACATTATTGGGTAGACACTAGATATGCAAATATCGCGTCCTTCCATTATGCAACATTCACTCATCCCTTATATTACACATTTAGGAAGCAGGTGACTGAATTTGCAACTAAAGAATAAAACGTGTAACGCAGTGCCGCCTCATCCTCGCGGAAAGTCACCTCCAAGCGTTCCTCTACTCGAGCAAGCCAAGCCTGTTTACATAGTAATATCCGGTAGCACATTTTTACGTATTATTCAACAAGGGGACCGAAATACCTGTCCATATGTAACACGTAAACCTCCGCGTGCACGTCGTGCATGTGTCACTACACACGCGTATATCCAGTGACACGATTTTACGCATTATTCAGTAAGGAGTACTGTACAGAAAGTTTCACACGCCTATATTATCCATGTGAAAGACGCTCCCTGACGTTTCGCCTTTTTCGAATGCCTGTTTCAGGAAGGTGAGAGGGGAAACTTGGAGGGACTAGCTTCAAGGTATGCAGACCTCTTCAGAACGCATTACGGAGACGTCTTGGAGCCGCTCGAGGAGCTGCGTCGCCGTGAAACAAATGCTTCCCCCAGAATGCCCAACACTCAGCTCACCACCAGTCATTCACAGCCCATTTACGTGCCCGGAAAATACTCGGTGAGCAGATCTCTCTTTCTCACTTGCCCTTTATCTAACGCTGTGTTTTTTTGTCCTCTCTTTTAGATTTTCATTCTTCTTTATTTTTCCTTATCGCTATTTCAATGCTTGTTCTTACTTCTTACCCTCGTTACGAGGCTTTAGGTTGTAGGGTGATAGTGGCTATTTTGAAATTCAAAATAGCTTTAATGTTGCGTGATTACGTGAGAGTGGAAATGAAATGTACATTGTTTTAGAATTATCGTTGGAGATGTTGATTTGGCTTTTTTGATAGCGTGAGCTTTGATCGATTAAAGTTTGATAATGAGGTTTGGTATAATGTTTATCATGGTACTGGTAAGCTTGCTAAGGTTGAAACTTATTGTTAGATATCCTGGTGAAAACCAAAACTAAAATTTCCAAATATTAATATATTAAAAATACATGTATAATCGTAGGATTTTATTAAAAGATGAATAAAAAGCAGTTCAACGTGTTGAAATGTTTCAAATGACAAAGTGAATTCGAATCGCAGATCACAAATCGCTACGTATGAAAAATCACAAAGAATCAACAAAAGATCCTAGATTTCGTGATTCCGGGATTATGTATGTAACAATCGCACTAATTCACTCACATGTCGTCCGGACAATCGGCATCAGCTGACCTCTTTGATATAAACAATCGCCAATCTTACCGACGGACCTTTCTTAACTTTCTAAATTTTTTAAATAATCATATATACAGTAGAATGCCTTGTGTTCGAAATAACAGGTGGTTATTATCATACTATCTTTTTAGTACTGGTATCTGAGGAATCAAGGTACATGCTGCATATAATTTTCAACGTGTTTTTTAATGTCTGTCATTGTAGATATTGCGACATTATCTACTCTCATTAATTTTTATAATTTTTTACCGTTTTTAAGCTACGTTATTATTCGGCATTTTGCTTCAATAGATAACACTAGAGGCTTTCGTTTAGTTGCCATCATGATACCGCACGTTGTTAGTAATTGTTGGGATTACGATTCGCTTGAACGAACGAACAAACATGGGAAAGTTTACAATCTATAATGTATGTATTCATTGTAACGAATCGGCTCTTCAGATAGCAGAATATTCGGATCATAAAACATTTGGATATTAGGCTATTCGGATAAAGGAAACTCTACTGTACTAGAAAAATGTTTTTAAAGAGAAGGCAAATTATATAGATAGTTGCCAACAAATTGTGACAGTTGTCGTGACCATTAACCACTTTGCGTCATTATTAAAAAAAAAGGAATGAGAAGTGTGGTAAATAGTATTTATATTGAAAATGAACTTGAGGATTGTAACTATGTCTTTGAACTAGCAAGTTATGAATTGAGCTTAGGGTTTTTAAAAGTTTTAGAAGAGGAGAGGGGGTAGGATGACGGTATTTAGGAGTCTAGGGGTAGGAATAGAAAGTTGAACTTTGGATGTGGATGATGACTCGTGAATGGGTAAGGATCAAAACAAGGAGTAGGATTTTGGACTTGAGGTGGTGATTCTAGTATGACTAATGATGGTGAGCCGCGTACAAAATATTTGTGTTTATAAAGTATTCGTTAAACCTATCTTATATACTAACTCATCGGAGGGTCGGTACATTACAGTATCGCTGGTTATCAAAAACTGATGTAGTTTTCGACATCGAAGTTATTTAACGAAAACTTCTAGTAAACTAATATGTTTTATTGAATAACTTTTTCGCCTTTAACACATTAACCCATTGACTACTAGAAAAGTAAACAAATATTACCTTGCGCCTTGAAATTAGAGAAAATGACAGAAATGCTTTGGCACATTAATTTAATGTATCAAAAATATATTATCGACATTCATAAGGGTACGAAGAGCATTTTTGTTCCAAAATTACTGTACACGCTCGACCATTATTGCTAACTTCTTAATTCCAACTTATAGCGCAACAACGAGATATCTCGTAGTTGACAGTGAATGGGTTAAGGAGAATAATGACCTGGTAAAAACCAGAAAACAAAGTAAAATTACAGATTTTTTAAAGAGGAAAGAAGATGCAAGAACTTTAAATGAAGAAAAAAGTTCTGAATGTGGATGCGATATCATTCCACCAAAAAAACGTTCTCGGTTGATTATACTGAGCAGTGACGACAAAGAAATTTATTAAATTATAGTTGCATTATATTAAAATAATATTTTTTGTTTTGAGTTGTACGTATACAAACCAGGCTAATTCGTAGCGCGTTGTAGGGAAACCATCTACCGCGTTGTATGGAAACCGCGCTCTAAGAAGCTCAGAATTAGTACAAATCACATTATTCGTACCGCGTTACATGCAGACCAATAAATACAAAAGACAAGATAAATTATAAATTATTTTTATTGAATTGAAGAGTTCATATAAGGAAATGATAAAAAAAATGAAACAAAAACAAGAAAGACTTTTGTAAAATTATGTATATATATATTTTAACACTCATCCTCGCTGTCAAATATGAGTCGCCTAACTCGTCTTCTTTTAATGGGCAAAATGTCTTCCTCACTTGGTTTATCTTCACATTGGTTTTAGATTGTAGCTTTTTTTTCTAACTCCACTAAAACCTCTCTATAGGGAGCTAAGCAATTTCTTAACTCTCTTTTAAACTTTGCGCTGCGCACCGTTGAACGATCAGTTTGAATGAAATGAAGTTCTAATTCATTAGCCAAATTTAGCCCTTTTTTCACATCCTGTAAATCGAAATTTGGCACCCATTCGTTTTCCATATCTTCGTTTACCAATGCATTTGAGGTAGGTGCATCAATTAATTCCATCAATTCTTCCTCATTTAAAGTTTCTTCCCCGAGTACTAGTTCTCTTACATCCTGATGGTTTCCTGAAAATTCTTCGTCGCTTAAACGAGAAGCAATGTTTACTATTTCTGTAACTGGGAGTGAAATTGTAGAATCATCTTGTATTGCTTGAACCATTTGAAGTAAAAGAGTTTTCCAACACCCATTAAGCGTTGATGGTTTAATTTCTGCGCAAGCCGATGACGTTGTTGAACGGAAACCGCGCTGTAAGAGTACCACGTTATAGGAGGGCTGTCGCAATTTCAGCTGCGCGTTATATGGAAACCGCGTTCTGAGAGTACCGCGTTATAGGAGGGTTGACTGTACATACACTGTCTAACACCATTTTTACTTTCCGATAGCCACTGGGTGATTCTTGTAGGGTTTGTCGTCCTGAATATGAATCTGGCAACAAAATGTCTCTATCGCCCTCTGCTTTCGAGAAACATCAGTTGTTATGAAAACAGTAGATTTCGGTAAAGATTTATTTAATCTTCATCAGGCCATAGGGCCTTTGTGGAGATTAATAGAGACAAATAGTTCACAGTTCACAAATTATTCTAAATACATTTACTATGAATAGAGAAAATATAATTAAAAATCTTATTTTTTCATAGAAAATATACTACGGGTGAGGTGAGACATGAAGGTCTCTAATGTGATTCTTTTAAGGATCCAATAAAAGTTAAGGCGATTAAATATGCAAACTCATCAATTTTGGCTTAAGTCAGTTATTGTTCAGTGCTCAGATCTTCCCACTAGCTAATCTAGCTAACTAGAGTTTTCAGTCGAAAGTAATCGGCTGCTGATTAAAGGGCGATCTTTTTAAAAATCCGTTGCGCATCAGTTTGGAAAATTAATAAAGCGTTCCTACATAGACACAATACGGGGATATTCTCGGACTATTAAAGACGAAAACGGATTTCCATTCTCGCTTAATTTGATGGAGTGTCCTTAATTTAATTTTCTAGCTAAAAACTCCATAAAAATGGAAAGCATTATTAAGAACGCGCTTAATTGAATTTATAACATAATTATAGAACCCAGAAGTTTACTGACCGTGAAACTTTAAGTTTGATCGCTGTAATTAATAACCTGTTAATATTTGCGACCATTTTAACCTCGTGCAATTAATTTATTAATTTTGTGAAAGTCTTCCGGAATGAAATTTGGTAATTTTGGACTTTCTCCATGTATTGTATATTACGTGCGCCAGAAATTGACGTAAATTAGTTGCAATACAGAATATACTTACAATTAGTAATAATAATACTATAAGAATTCGCTATAGATCAAATAACAATTTTATCCTAGTATAATAGGTATCTCGAAAAAAGTTGCAAAAGATTGCTCTTAGTTACATAGTATAGTATTTTGTACAAACAACATACCATGCTTCGATAAAAAATTCCTAACCAGATCGAAATTTTTAATATTCTAATAACCATGTGTATTTATATGCAAATACATATTCATGTATTCATGCGGATAATGAAACTCCATCAAAACTGATAACGACGGAATGCCACGTTAAAAGGGATATCACTCAATTCTGCAAATATGTTAAACCATGTACTATAGCACATCGTAATATAATCTTTCGAACATTTATAACGGAAGGAAAACAATTTTATGTTCTGAATTTTTGTGTAGCCCTCGAGCTGCCTCAGTGACAAGGAAGAGGACGAAATCTATGGCTTCGGATATGGTGTCTTCAGTAGACAGATGCTTCAGCATCGGCAACAGAAACTCGCCCTCGCCACTCAAAATGCGGCTGCAATGACACCGGCTGGTCATCAGCAGCCATACCAGAGGTAAGAAACTGATGTTTACATTATTAAATTTAGTGCATCGGCATACTGCTGTTGTATTCCGTAAAACAGTTCCAACAATTTTTATGAAAAGAAAAAATTTTCTAAAAAATTGCAAACAAGAACTATTAGGGTGAACCAAAAGTCCGGGCGCTTTTTTCGTCAAATCTTTGAATGTAGGGGAGAGTACCCCAGTACCGGCCGGCATCTTGTACCGGCCAGTTGTAAGTTCTATTATTCTATAATAGATGAAGTTTAGATCTTTACCGCCATTAGTGCGATACACTCATGCAAGTATATCTTCCGCTCGGCGTCGACCTATCATGACCGGTTTACCGGTAAACTAAAGATTTCTATTGTGCGCGAAGAACATGCGCTACGTAATTAGAATTCTGTCGGTGATTTTTGAAGTTCAAAGATTCAATTTAAAACAAATAACTTTTGGTAAGTATAGTATGTTTATATGACTATAAAAAAATGGATATTAAATCAACTTTTGTACGTTCGTTTTTGTCTGAAATCGAACATATTTTTTTTGTTTGGTTCCTCCAGTACCGGTTATTACGTTGTCCTGCAGTACCGGCCATTCCTTAAGTTCGTTTTTAAAAGATGTTAACAAGAAAAGTAAGGTTTCAGGAAAAGATGTTGCTAAAAAAGGTAAGAGCTTGCTGTCAGGAAGAGATGTCAGTAAGAAAACCAAGAAAAATAAAAACGAAAACCTACCTCCTCCTTACAGACCGATTGAAGAAGAGTCAGTTTGCCCTTTGTGTGCTGAATCTCATGAAAAAGATTGGATACAGTGTGAAAACTGCAAGGTTTGGGTCCATGAGGCTTGTGCAAACATATCGGAGCTATCCGATCAGTACATTTGCGATTAATGTATTGTATAAATGGTTACATATTTACTGGCTGGTATTGGAGGCCAATTTTTTATAGTCTGATTTTTCCTAGTCTTAGAATTGCTGTAATAAAGCTGATTATTTCTAAACATATTGGTTGTTTGTTATTTTTATTAATAGCACAATAGTTCTTTTATATATATCAGGAGGTATTGAACATGTAATCTTAGGTATTTTGATTTTTTCGTTGATAAACCTTAAGGTAACGGTACTGGAGGACTCTCCCCTAAATTGTACAAAAACTATTTGTTATTAAGATTCGAAGTAAAGACCATTTGATTCTATGGTTTCTAACCATCTACTAGAGAGTTGAGTTATTCCACGGCGGTACCATTCCTCGTCCTTGGAGTTGAAAAACTCACGACACCCTGATTCAACTTGGTCTAAGTTGTCGAATCTCTGACCTCGCAAGAAGTGTGCAATTGATCGAAAAAGGTGGTAGTCCGATGGAGCAAGGTCAGGGCTGTATGCTGACAATGAGTGTGCTAGAAGTTCAATTGAATCGAGTTTTTTTAATTTATCCATGGTTTGTCTGGCGGTGTGCGGCCGAGCGTTATCTTGCTGCAGAAGTACAGATCGACCCAAGGAATTATATTGACGACAATAAATTGCACAATCTGAGATAGCAGGAAAAAACGCCCGGACTTTTGGTTCACCCTAATATGTTAACTACAATTCTAGTTAGCCCTTTAAAGGACGAACATTACTCAGGACTCCAATATAATGTTGTGGGAGGTTTGAACAACTCTTATTCTCGTGACTAAGAATCCAAAAGATGAATGTTACTGTTATGATATCACGGCCTGATCTATTGGCACTAATTGTAAGCCCCAAAAATTAATAAACCAATCTCCTCATTTTAATCTCATTAAATTAACCTCATTTTATACTCTTTACCTTCTTTATTCTCTTTAGATCAATTTTCACGATTGCTAGATTAATTGTACATATCCTACTATTTTGTATAAATTCTGTAATTCGTTTTTTACGGTGTCGTTTTGCACGATATTTTTAGCAACTTCTCTACCGTGTAAACCGAGGAATGGGTGTATTTTTAACATATTTTGGGAAAGGCATAACTGGACAAAAAATAAGCAGTAGTCTTTGGAATCTGAGTTACTTTGGGATCTGTTTTACAAAATATTTAAAATATCGATACCAACTTTCTAATATGTCGTATCCCACATTTTGAAAATTTTTCAGGAGACAATAAAAACGTTTCACGGTCACAAATTAAATAAATTAGGTATTTTTTTTACGTTTGTTTTAATGTACAAGTAATATAGATTGAAGTGAGAAAAAAAATTTAATCAATTTTTTAATTATTACGTGGGTTACGACATATTGATTGACGCTACATATGTGGGATACGACATATTGCGAATAGGATTCAAACAGTAGTAAAAGAGAAAGAAAGTAGTACGAAATTTTAAAGAAATAATAAATTTTATTACTTAATAGTAATAATTATTTTTAACACAGTTTCATATATTACTACATTTTAAATTTTAATATTTTCGATAAAATATTGACATTCGTAGTGATTTAAAATAATTAATTATTTACTACAAACTAAGAGAAATAATTATTTATAACTACCTTTTTACCCATTTTATGAGATATTTGAGTTAAATTAACTTAATACGAATTCCAAAATCAAAGGTGGCTGTCACATTTTAGGCGCCAACTTAACCTACGAATGTGGGATACGACATATTAGAATATTTATTTAAAAGTAGTAAATAAACAATTTGACTTCTAAACTTTTTACATAAGCTGCACAACGTTGTTATGATTCCATTTTTCGAAAACAGTGAAATTGTCAAATTTTGTGGGATACGACATATTAGAAAGTTGGTATCGATATGTAGGTATCCCACACTGTTATAACACGTTCGGAAACCACTCGTTCAATCAATTATCAACTTTAACCATATCGAGTGCTTCGACCATCCACTATCAGCCATTTTTCGCAATGCAAACTCTCAACTCGCGTTTTTCATGTTCGTTGTTTCAACCGGCTGCCTAGATAATATCAAAGTTGCGGGTCGAATTTGATGCAGCTATGGCCGCCGCAGCATCAAGACGGACTTGCGAAATATTAATGCGTACACCGTATCCGGTTAGATCGACATTCTGAACGTGGGAATTAACGGCCCTTCGAAAGAGACCGCAACTCGTTTGCCGCAGATACCATTATACCGTTCGATTAAATATCTTATAATACTAC
Source organism: Cerceris rybyensis (assembly GCA_910591515.1). Taxonomy (NCBI): domain Eukaryota; kingdom Metazoa; phylum Arthropoda; class Insecta; order Hymenoptera; family Crabronidae; genus Cerceris; species Cerceris rybyensis. Next base: position 25,507,934 of record OU342790.1, read on the forward strand.
CGTCAATGTGCCCCTCTCTTTGCTCGATTCCTTCTGATAACTTCCGATGCGAGAAGATGAATCAGCGAGTACTAATTATGAAATGGAGGAATTATCGGTTGCAGATTGTAATTGAACGCTTTTAGATTGTGTATAATTTATAAGATATTATCGGTGGTTGTTCAGTTACTGACTCAATTACACGAGTAAACTTAAATGGGGAAAATGAAAATTCTAGGGCGAAAAGATAGATAGGTCATTAAATATGTCAATGCCTGCCACAGATTATTGGAATATTCAATATTTCATGCGATCTATACGAAAATTAGACGACCAAACTATGACCCGCTGTTCTAATATCGTAAAATATAATTATCATGGTGAATGGCAAGTCATCGGTAACATTGTCTCCGCTGAGATTAAATTATTATTAATCAAAGATATCAGATTCTATTTTTCTCATTGAATCTTCGATAATGAAAATTAAGTTAGTTTAATTAATTAGAATTTTTCTCCTTTTGGATTATTTATCTTTCATTGATTTCTCTGCCACATATTTCGTGAGAAACTTCGTTAAATTTAGGATGGTCCTTCGTTGTCCTGGATAGAGAAAAGTAAAATTCAAAGCTTAACCGTTAGTTTATTTCTCCTTACAAAGCCACCTTTCACGTTACACGTATTTTACTCATTTGAAAAACAGGGGCGATGGAAAAACATATGCACATCGGGCTTCCCGCAATAATACCAATCCAAATCCAGCAACTAGAAAATCTCTCAATTTTCTACATTCTTCATGCTCCATTTTTCGATTGTAGTTGCTATAGTCATTTTATTTAGCAAACTACAGTTTTAGTTCCATTCCAAAATCATCAATCTGAAGATTATTAATTGGACATAATTAAAATTCATAAGAACTTTTTTCGCCAAATATATGTATGAAACAAATACCATAAAATTTTCACAATAATTAACGTGGTCTCCAATTATTCTACACCTAATAAAATCACGTAATTATCCTGTAACATCAATCATATCATATCCTAACATACCGTTTAGGTATTTTACAAGTATTAGTTTATTTCAGTAGTTCACGTCCATTTTAAAGTCGATTCAAGTCATTTTGCAATCACATTCACGATTCTTCGTTACTTCTCGCAAAATTAATTAATTTCCCGTTAAGCGAAATTGTCATCCAATCGAGATAACCCTTCCCAATATAAATTCAAAGTAATTTTCGTAACTATGTTGGAGAATCGTTTCCTCTATCGGCGAGCAAAAATTCCAACAGTATAAAAGGTAATTTTCCAAATATTCGTTAGCGTAACTAATCATAAGCAGTGTCACGTGCACGGGTTGTTCTCTGCCGTTAACTCTCATGGTCTGTTTATTATTCGTAATTACCCATTACTAACTGACCTAACCAATCCCAAATACCATCTGCGCTCAGCTTTACGCCGGCTGCTTGATATTTAATTGCTAATTAACAGCGCCGTGGGCCCAGACTTCTCTGCTAAATCGCGCACTCTGCCTTCATATTAACATCCTGAAAATCGTAGGAACGCAAGAGAATCCTGAAGGGAGAGGAGCAGAGAGAAAGATGGGGAGGAGAAAAGCACGTCGTTATTAAATTCCATTATCTTGCCGGCGGCGTTATCTGTTTTCATGCACGCGCGAATAATCACGCTTTTGGATCCGCGATGTTGTATGATCTTCTTGTCCTCGAGATAAGTAAGTCCATTTTTATAAATAATAGGGCCGCAGCTTTGTCATTTTTGGTTTTTCGAGATTCTTTTGTCTTTTCAATATTATTTTTAATTCAACGGTAGCTGAAGCTGAGAACAAACTTCGAAATACTAATAATTTAAAATCATGATGAATATTTGACAATTTATATATTCTTTCTTGGCAGCTATAATGGCACTTCAACTGCCAAAAGTGTCCAATAGGTTTTGAGATATTTTCATATTGAAAGATTTCATTTCATCCTAAATCCTCGATTGTGACTTTGGTTGCCGGCTATCAACGTTGTGAATCGCTTGTGATATTAAATTACTGTTGATCGGATCTATTAGTATTTTAATTTGTTATACTGAAAGTAATAAAATAAGATAACGTGCGATTTATATTATAAAAAAAGGTGCCGATATTTTTTAATTAAATTATATTTTATTGATGATATTTAAACGAAGCATTTCACAGAATTCGTGTGACAGGTAAGGTCGTCTCTGGGGTCACCGATTCTATAAGAAACTTAAAAAATGTTTCTTTCTCTTACAACCAATAGATTATTATAAGTATTCAGTACAAGATGTTCAACTTGTAAATCGAGAATTTTAAAAGTTACATGTGATTGTCTTTTTAAGTTATAGGTAGCTTTTTTTTAAGAATACAAATGAAGTTACTACAAATTATAAAGAATATTATATTACTTACAATTAGAAGCAGTTTTGACGCAATGTTCAATCGATGTTTTTATTCTGCATTAAATCAGAATACATTCAATTGCCCTATTATCAAAACAGAAATACGATGAATTCATTGGAATTTATTACCCGTTATGTCGAATTAAAGGAAAATTGAAAATCATATATACAGCTGATGATATTTTTTTATGCTAAACGACAAACACGCTGAGTGGGTTCGCATAAATTGAATGCACGAAAGTCAAATCAATTAACGAGTGATCGATGGCGTAGCATTATCATTTAATGAGTTAAAAAAACAACGCTTTAAAAAGTGATACAATTTTATGTATCATCTACGATGGGTTATACAATTTGTGGAATTTGGAACCAATTTCACTTTGGACCAATATTATTGCTCTTCAATTTAATAAAAATGATAAATGACACGTTACAGTGTGTTACGGATGTACGCCTCGCGGGTTGATACCTGCTCCACGATTTTTCGGCGACACCCCTGGAGTGAGCGTGTATTAAAACAGGCTTACCCGATTTGAGCCACGTATGAAGGTCTTGCGTGTAAAAGGATGTTGAAATATTCCAAAGTTGCCTAACTTAAGTGGTTTTATTTACACTTTGTACAGAACAACTATGGAGATTACGTCCGGGTCTTAACCTCGCGAACGGAGCTTCTATTAGGAACGCTGGATGTTATTCGGCTCACTGTTTGTAGAAGACTGATTTGTCTAACAAGGAGAACGCAAGGCCTTCGGGTCACCGATTTTATTGAAATTTTACATTCTCGTACAGTAAGTCGTTCTGATAAAGAATATACCCTATTATAGGAGCAGACGGTCAATAGTTTTTAAGATATTTGTAATTAAAGTTTCATTGGCATTCTCATCAAAAACTGTTGAATGCAGTACCAATATCTACCGTGGCAACAATATCACCTGCATTTTTTGTATCTCCCGAATATTGTCTTAATATTTTTTAAATATTTATTTTATATCTCCTGAAGGTTTTCTTAACATTTTTTAAATATTTATTTTATATCTCCTGAAGGTTTTCTTAACATTTTTAAATATTTATTTTATATCTTCTGAAGGTTTTCTTAACATTTTTTAAATATTCATTTTATATCTCCTGAATATTTTCTTAATATTTTTTAAATATTCATTTTATATCTTCCGACTATTTTCTTAATATGTTTTAAATATTTATGTTACATCTCCAGAACATTTTCTTAACATTTTTGAAATATCTAGTTTATATCTTCTGAATATTTACTTTACATTTTTTAAATATCTAGTTTATATTTGAAACTTTAATTAACTATTATATTTTTATACTAAAAATGAAACTTTAATTATAAGTATCTTAAAAACTATTGACCGTCTACCCCTATAATAGGGTATATTCTTAATCAGAACGACTTACTCTACAAGTATATAAAATTTCAATAAAATCGGTGACCCGAAGGCCTTGCGTTCTCCTTGTAAGCACGAGAAAACGCGCTTCCGTCAAGATTTGGCGGGGGTGGTCACTGCTGCAGAGCAGGGACGTTGCTGATTGGGAGACTCTTTAATTTTGCAAATATAAAATTTGCGATTGGTAGGCAAAAGAATCGTAGTTTGCCCATAGGTTAAGAGTCTCCCTTAGCCTTCGGTGGCATAGGAAAAACCCCGGCTCGAGTGGGGGAAGAAGTCCCTGATGAATACTTCTTACAGGACAAAACTTTTCCTGAAGAAGTCTTGACGACAATTGGCCCATAAAGCTCATTGATTTTGAGGTAATAAAGTATTTGCAAGGCGCGACAGCTATTTTTTGAAATGAACATCTGTAAAGTATTAAAAATCCTACGGCGAGTTAAGCTATATCTGTGAGCCTCAGGGCTTATTGCTCCGCAACACAGTGTATGCTTATAATTTCATATTTTAAATCTGACACCGAACATTTTCGAAAGAAAAGTTTAACCATTAATACGGAACAAATAAACAACTTTTTTTCATTTAGTTTTATCTTTTTTTTTGTTCAGAAAAGTGAAACTGATGAAATATAAACTGCTCTAGGGTACTGTTCATAGAATAATTACATAAGTGGGTATCAGAGTTTATCCAATTCCCGTGTGCAAACAACGGTAGTCATGAAATTAATTATTCGGAGGTAACGATCGATTGATGAGCGCTTAACTGAATTAATTATGTACCTCTATACCTTTGCTCCGTGGAGGTTATACAATCAGTAATAATAATGAAATAAGTCGGTATGAATCTATCACTGCTAATCTTTAAATTAATCGAAGTCTTATTAAGAGTAACTCTGTTTACAAATTTTACAGAAAGGAGAACCAAGTCAGTACCTTTCCTTTTTATAAATAAATATTTTAAATATCGTTCTTGGCAATTCTGTTATTATATATTATAATTACTGATGGTGGGCTAATTGGCTCACGGTTAAAAAATGTTTCACAATGATTATAACGGAGGAAACGGAAAATAATTAATGCTAGATTTACGCAGCCAACTTGGCTCATTCAAAATTTGATTGCTATATATATAATATATTGGTTGGTCAATTTTTTAGTAATAAATCTTTCATTTAAATTAATTTGGAACTATCTTCTTTGCAAAAAGTTTTATTTTCTTGTATGAGTCAAATTGGCTCACTTCAGAAAAATAGGTATATCAACATATGTAAATCTAGTGTTCAAAATGCAAAAGAAGATAATTTTATTATAAATTAAAAGATTTTTTTGCTCAAGATAATTATAATATATTAAAATTTTAAGAGAATTTATGCCTTTTAATGTATCTATTCTCCGAATACTTGATCGATACGCGCTTTAAATACTTTGCATACCTGAAGTGTCTCGCATGCCATTTTCAATTGATGCTTACACAGCATGAAAATATAAATAATTAACAATTTTTATATGCTTATCAAAATTTAAAGGATGCTAGTGCGAACATTTTTTTTTTTTCATTACTTTGGAATTTCTTTGATTTAACGAAGGATAATAAGTTGTCACTTTGTTGTACAATTACTAATATTTTTCAATAACTACAAATGTTTATTCCAAAAGATTAATTTTCCTTCATTCATCGAAAGATTAATAAGCTATCACTTTGTTGTACAGTAACTAATCTCTTTAAATAACTATAAATGTCTATTCCAAGAAAATTAATTTTTTATTTTTCATCATCGTACTCTGCCGCTACTTAATTTAGGACCACTAGATATTTTTTTATCAATTCTCATCAAGTCCATACAAAAATTCTGTCCCTCGTATAACAAGTACGTTTGAAAGAACTAGAGAAATACTCGGTTCGTGAGAGCCTTAGGAATCTCAAGCGATAAGAGCAGTTGTCCAGCAAACGGAAGATTTTGGCTCGATGCTTTAGACCAGCGTCAAGAATATTCTGCACGCCAGAGCCGTCCTTCGAGAAACACCGCCTCCTTCACTCAAACATACAGCCGAGATGTCACTGATTCACAGCCACTCTGTAGGCGTCACGCTCGTGCCTATTGACACAGGCGTGGTGCCGCATTTGGGGCGACATTCGTAGTTAATCGCTCGCGCTGGAAAGACGTGCCTCGCGCGTCAGTTGCGGAGATCAGAACGACGTGCGTGGCACGTCGACTCAGAATATTTGTTGAGGAACATTTACTGTAATGAAAGTTTTCTCTCCCGTTCGAATCTACAATAGATAAAAAAATAAAATAAATGATTTGAATAAGAGTCACAATTATTGGCACATATAAAAGTTCACGTCGGACCGATTATTATTACTTATCAATGAACTGCTTAGCATCACAAGAAATCTTTTCGAATATCAGTTACCTGATAAATGAGAATGTAATGTTGCACTTTACTGCTGATTCGTGCACAGTACTTATTCAGACGATCGTCGCAGAATTCATTAGTGCTGAAGTAGACGTCGCGTTCGATTGATGAATGACTCGTGTGAATTAATTATACATACTCTGTTGCAAACACGTGTGCGAGCGCACTAACCGTTTGTCACGCGGTCAATGATGCATTTTACGACTGCACGCCGATGATGCAACCGGTAGGTACTGGCACGTCTTTCTAATGGAATATTTGCAAATCTCCGCACGTTCCTGTCATTATTCGAACGATGCCATTCTACCTTACGCTGGGCAAGTGAAGTAATTATTGCTTATTACTTTCGTAATGGCTTGAAATTTAGAATCTTTGTGCTACGCATATTTTTGATGATAGATGGACAATTAATGAACATTTGTCGCTAATAGCGTTCTTTGATGAATGATTGTAAAAAGTAAAATATTAGGTGAACATTAACATTATTTGCTGAACAATACGCAATTTAAAGAAGTAACTAGAAAGGGTAAAAATTTTAAAAAATATGAAGCTTACTTATAGAGTGATTCATACATAGAACCAACTTATTTTTTATTTGAGCCATGATTCGATTCTAACGATAAGAGGTGAAAGGATCCCATACATAAATTCAAAACTTTTTGTATGATGAAGGACCTCCTATAGAGATTGTATATTAGGGAGCTAAAGAAAAATTGCTTAAACAACTTTCTCCGGAAATTCATTCCTTACAGTCACCCCCTTCATTAACACTTTAAATAAATAGAATATTTTAACATTTTCCATTTCCTGAAAATACTTATTTTCAAAAGATGTAGTACACGTAATCCTTGATTTACACGGATGATAAATTCTTTAAAAAATCGTGTAAATCGAAAACAACTGTGAATTATTCAGTCTTCGTTCCGCTGTAAAATAAAAGTAATTTTTTTTAAATCCCTTATTTTTTATACGGCATGAAAGTAATATCGTGCAACAATCTATTATAATAGAATATATCTATTAAATTATTTTGAGTTTAAGCATAACACAAAGAGCAAAGTTTTTGTTTATATTTCAATATGTATTATTATCTAACTTTTCCCAGCATACTATAGAGCAGATACTGCTTAATGATTTTTTATGACGAATTAATATTAATTAGTAATAGAATTACAGATTTTAATAAAATGTATATTTGATCTACTATTTTTCGATAATCAAAGTTATACATGTGCCCATAATTATGAAAGTGGGCTAAGTCAAAATTAAAAAAATGAGTTTATCAGTTATTTCACACCATATTATTATAAACTAAATTAATTCAATGTAATTTTTATGATATTGTCAAAAATGAACCATTAGATAGGTAGTAGTTGTAATTTCAACATTATATGGAATTCATTTAGTGTTAATTATGAAAGTGGTCTAAGTCAAAAATTTAAAAAAATTATATAAACAAACCCTTAAATTTATGGTATCTGCTCATTCCTTTCTACCGAATGATCGTGATTTTGGGTTGATAGAAATGAAAATAAGAAAAGTTACTTATACAACCCTGAGCATTATTATGAATTGATAGAAAAGTGTAGAAAAAGAAATACATTTTCGGTAAAACGAATGACCCAGCTGGATTTTATTTCAACGAAACCACTGGAAGAGTCAACGACAAGAAGGGTAAAAAATAACGCCGGCGAATCTGTCTCTTCGCTGTAAATTTAATGGATGAGATTCTTGCAAAATGAACGTTATAAAATGTTCTATAAAACTTCTTTAGATGATTCTAAATTCCACGTTTTGAATATTTCACCTAAAAGAGGGAGACCAAAAATATACGGAAATAATAAATTACTTCCATTATACACCACCACTAGACCAGTAACGGAACGAAAACATAAAGATATTATGTGTTTACTACCATACATCACTCCAGTTTTTCAGGAACATTTTAAGAATCTTAAAAACTCATAATGATAAAAGCCTAAAGTTATAAAAATCGATTACTTTTTCAAAATAATTAATAAACGTACTTAAGTTATTTCATTAAAATTATCGTTTCCAATAAAACTCGTAGTTTTTTATCACTTTAATTCATTTAAAGGACATTAAGTTAATTTTGAAAATGGTCTAAGTCAATTCAAACTTTAAAACCAACATTTCCGTATGAAATTCACGCAAAATTTCATGTTCACAATAAATTTCCATTAATCAAGACTAATAAAATTCTAAATTAAAATGTTGCATAATATAAAAACATTTTTTAATTCATTCAAATGCAATTCATTAAATATCTCGAAACAAGAAATATATGACTTAGACGTCTTTCATAATTATGGGCACACATATCTTTGTGAAAATTGGCGGTAACTCGTGAGCCAACAAAATATAATATAATGGGTATATTTGGACCTTAGGGCCCTCTTCCCGTACTGAATATACTCTCATATGATCTGGTTTTGTACAATACCAGGTTGAATTTTAATTAGTAGAAAGTGATCTAAATACACGCTAATATAATATGCTATATATACGTAATATATAATATAATACGCTAATATATACGCTAAATAAATGTTAAATACGGCCATTTATCCTGTGAGATCACAACCTTACAAAATTGATTTTGAATTACAACTATTACAAATCGACGAAGAAAATACTTCTTTATTCTATATAAACACCATCTGGAAGACTATTTGGAAGAAGAAGTAATAAGTTTTCACAGGATTTTTTAAAATTACATAATATTATAAAACTGCATCTATTGACTAATTAAAATGGTTTGTGCACTTTTTGTTGAAATGAGCTTCACCGAAAACTGTGCGAACTTTTTTGACTGCTTAATAATTAATACTTTGATATGCTTCATATTACTCACAAAGTAATATCTATATGAAATAAACCTTTTAATATCGCGAAGTTAAATAAATTATAGCAGAATTAGGGAACAGTTCGGATAGGCCGATAAGCTTAACAACGTGCTTCACCTGACGCCATCGGCGTCAAAATATTTCGCATGATAAACAACTGGTCATGCATCAGTCATAAATTAATAATCGCGTAATAATAGCGCGAAGTAAATCCCGATTGACACTTTGACATTCACGGCTGATGGTTGGTTTTGTGGTTTCAATATATAGATAATCTTGTCGACTTGTTGCCACGTTATGTCGCTGAAATAAATGGTTGATTACCTCTTCTTTAAAATTATATTGCTGATTTATATTATGTCTAATCTACATGTTACTGAAACTTTCTTTTTCTTCAAATTTTTAATTTTCCAGAAAATTGTATGATATTTGGTGAAGTATTACTAAAATAAAACTGAATTGCCAAACTTTAATTTTCCTTTTTTGAACGGGAAACAGACGGTTTTAGTGACGATAATGAAGTAAGAAAAAAATAATTTGTAATAAGTTATTGCAGAGAAGAGATCAAAATATAATTGTAAAACTGGTTTTAAAAAAACATTTAACAATATATTCTGCACATGCTTTTTGACTTTCATTATGAGACATTACGTAACATTAGAAATTACTGTTTATGGTATTATACTAAATGCAGCAATTCATTGTCCAATGACTACAATGAAATAAAAAAAAATGTAGAGCTCCAGAAAGAATTTTGGAAGTCGTTTGTACAACAAAATTCACAAAAAATTTTAATTTGGGACATTGTTAATTCATTATAATCACATAATCTCTTGCAACCTGACTTGACTAATGGGGCTTTCTCATCCTATCAATGAATCCAGAAGAAAGTTACTTAACCCTTTGACTACGGTAGACTTTGGCACGCACTGGCCGTACGGTACGGCACGAATTCACTCGCGACGTCCACTGGGTACGGCGAAATTTTTTGTTAGACATGCATTTCTGAGGACGTATATTAAAATATTCAAAATACTGATATTTATTACATTAAACGAATATTACTTGAAGTGAACATTAATTTTAAGCTTTTTTTAAATAACAATGTTTAATAATAAAATTTAATTTTACAAGCGAAGTTTTGTGTCTGACGCCAATAGCCGTCAACAGTACCGGGATGTCAACATGTGTCTGACGCCAATAGGCGTTAACAGTAGTCAAAGGGTTAAATATATCTTAACTATGACGAGAAACAGAAATAGTACATGAGTATCTTACTTAACTGTTTTAGGACAAATAAGATTTGTTAATCTTCAGTTCTAAAATCCTTTAAAGAAGTATGTAACAGAAAAACTCTCAACGTGAGCACTTTTATTGTTTCTTAAAGTTTAGGTATACATAATTTAAAAGGTATGATATACACAAATTATTTGCTTTCATATTGTATTAATTAACAAGGTCTTCAAGCATTGTAATACATTGTTTAATCGCTATACTTACTACACGAAAATAAAAATGGATGGGTTTAAATCTTTCAGTTTGGTTCGATGTAATGTGCTTTAAATATCTGCCTCTGAGAAAATTTTGAATACATATAATTTTAACGATTAGCTGTTAGTGAAATTTGAGAAGTCCATGATTTCTGGTGCGTAAAATACATACTTACGGAACTCCATAGTTTGAGTGGGGTCTATTTCATCGTTTTGCTGTAGCCGTGTTCAAAGTTTGAACATAAATAGAAACTAACTTCTCTTGAATGAATACAGGCAAATTTCTTCTGTGTAATTGTTATAGATGTATTTAGAGCAAATAGTAACAGTTAAATGCTTTGCAAGTCTAAATAACAAATGAGTATTTTTTACTTTCAAAAACTTGTATTAACTTTACATCAATGCATTATGCATTATACTTTATTAACCCTTCGAAAGAGTTTTTATGCTTTTATTTTCTCTAAGTGTGCAGTTCGTACCTGTGAACTATCAATGTAACATTTCCATTTATTCTGCAGCAATGTTCGGTCAATTTTCTCACATTGTTTATATCGAGTAACGACAAATTTTGTTACCTCAAACAGAAGTGGAAGAGTTATGATCATTTTTCATTAAACAAGTATCTCATGAAATTGTATCGCACATTCTGTGCATAATGATTCTTGCAGAGAAAACATAATATATAATGAGCATCATAAGTTCTGTCCACTTAAATATGTTGGTTATTTCAAATGATAGGAGAAAATGTTACGTACAGAAGTTGTGGGGTTTAAGAAACTACATAATATGATAGAAATGTTATTTTTTCACGTGAAAATGTAGAACAGATATAGCCTCCACCCTTTTTGTTTTTTAAATTGAATGCCCAATATTTCATGCTCGATTTCGATAGACTGGCGTATTCTGATTGTGAGCATAAAAGTACTAAGGTTTTGCCTACGCTAATCTATTGAAATGGAATATAACAAAGTAGGCATTCTTTAAGAAAAACAAATAAAAAAAACAAAGGTGGCCGCTACATCTTTTTGACGCTTTCACTTACAAGACTAATATTTATACCAGGTTATGTCGTTTTTGAAGCCCTATCACATTTTCTTGTATTGTTTGAAATAATAAATATATTTAAGTGGACAGAGTTCTTGTGACAAGTTGTTTAATTTGAAAGCTGCATAAGATACTTTCTGTTTAACCCTGTACAGCTCTATGTCCAGCTACTCTCAACGTAGATTATCATTGCATTTTATCTTATAATGATTTGATATCGACTTTTCAATTTCTTAATGATATCACATAATCACATAAATATTCGTCAAAACCTATAGTTATTATTATCCTTAAAGAATGTTAATAAACAACGATAGAAAATATTGGGAAATTAATTTTATTTAGTTCATCACGAAATTGCCAAATAAATCGGACAACAAAGGGTTAAAGCAAGATATTTAAGATTTTCGTTTTAACATGTTTGAACATATTGATGCCAATTTTCAAGAAGGCTTATTTGGACTTTTTATCTCCGATACTTAAATTTTTCTTAGTATAAACGATGTTGAATGACCATCGTAAAATCAACATTCTTTATTGCGGTAAAGTGACTTCTGCCACTTTGAAAATAAACATGTTTGTCATACCTATAGGTAACTAAGAAAATTTCTGTCTAACAAAGTTTAAGTTATTTCTCTCATTTTCATTGAAAATTGTATCAAAAGAAAGAAATTCTGCGAAACTGTAATTAATGTTACATATAAATAATTCGTTTTTTAAAAAAACGATTTGTTCCACTTTCAAAATAAGCTGCTCATACACCAATTACGTACACGCATGGTATCCGACTTTAATCTATTAATGCGAAGTACTGGTGAATTATCTGTTGTATGAAAATGTTTCAAGCAAAAATTGCATAGGCACGTATGAATTATAGTCCGATGTAATTAGTTTTAATGTAGATGGATACGTAAAAGTTTTTTTGAAATGGAATCGTACCATTTTCAAATTTATAACAATTTATTATTTTCACCAAAAATTACGTTCCACTATTTACATCTAAAAATTATTAGTTCGGAAGATACTTTAATGACTACACTCTACGTAGCATACCAAAATTATTCTGAAATTATATAACGTGATTTTGAATTTTACAATATATGCGGCGCAAAGTGAAATTCTTTTACAATAATAAAATTGCGTACATTTACCTGTTCGCTGCTCTTTTTTTCTTCACTCCCATTATTACTGTTTGCTTGTCAAAAATGAACTATGGAAGTGATGAATCATTAGTTCTTTTGCATAGTTGATACTGGAGTGATAACATAAACATGTTTAGAATCTAAATTACCATAGTTCCCACAGAACTGCCAATTTTCAGACGAATTCTAGGAATACTTTATACTTACAATTAGCTAAAAATATAACAAAACTAGGTCATACCGAACGCAACAAAAACAGCGGTAAAAAATTAATCCACAATATTGATTGATTTACATCTATATCCTTGGTTTATAACTGTTCGATTTGTAGATTGTATTTTTGCCTCGTTGATTTTCGAGAGTTTTAATCGTAGGAAAATATAGGCGACAACTGTCTATATGCGAGTTAACGTATGTGCCCGATGGCTTTTGGCTCGAGAATCGATACGGCTTGACGGCAAAATACGATTCTCTGTCGAAAACCTCTTCTGGCCGGTTAAATCACTCACCGGTAGATTTTTATTTGTAGTATCATTCATTATTGGAATTTATCTCAATGCAAAATAGCAATGCACACAAGAAGAAAAATGTTCTCTTTACTAAACACTCTTTTTCTCTCACGGAAGTATTATCTTATTTTAGAAAAAAGGTTAACAATAATGAAGTTATTCTCTTTTATGTTGTAATGGAAGGGGAGACTGTAAAACTCTTTGATAATGATAATATATAAAGAGATTTCCAGCATTGTCAGAAATTCTAGGAACGACGATGCACTTCCGACGGAGTAATGACGAAAGCTCTGATTTGCCCCGTAAATTCATTCGTTATTACAAATGTATCGCGCGTGATTATACTCGAATCACGTTAATGCAGCATACCGGATACGTGCCGTTTCTATGCCCTGCCCGTCACTCTGCCCTTCCGTTCTAAATGCCTGGTGCAACATCAGCTACGAACGTGTCTACGCTTGGAAAAACATATACGTCAAATTTGTGGAAAATTTGAGGTTAATTTTTCAACTAATCCAACACGTACTATCGTTTCAATAGTTCGCAATACAAAGATCTTCGAAATCTGAATGGTTCTTGAATAATTTCATTGAAAAATAGTAAAGCATAGAATTAATTTCACCCGGTGCTCCAGAATAGCGAATGTGACAATGAAATCGGAATAAGAAAATTTAAAATATTCTAAAAATTGTTTAGTTGGAAAAATAAGTGTTATAAGTTTTTATTCTATTAAAACTTATTTCGGTACTGATTAATGGTGAGGTAACAACGGCTATACCAAAAATCTTACTTTAGTAATATACTGTTACTTAACTAAAAATTTCTTTCCATTGTTATGATTAAAGTCTGAATCTTTAGCTAATTCTATTTCAGCAAATTCATTTATCTTGGCAACTAAATCATGTTTCTTTTAACCCCTTGTTATACAATATGTATCACGCAGAACCATTAAATGATTGTTATATTATCAATTTTATTTCAAAATCTTTGGTATGGAAGGAATGACTTGTAATGTTTTATTCCCCCAAGTTTTTGTTTAACTATGGCACGCATTATCAGCAAAATAAATCGTAGGGCAAGGAGTTAATTCGGTGAAGACTGAGCGAATTTTGTTTACGTTGTCAAGTTCACTTTTAATAGATTATTTACCGCGCGGGATCTGTCAATTTTTGTTTGAATTACACATAAGTACATATACTTGACGAAGAAAGGTTAGAATTATGATTCCGTGATATTAATCATTTCTTTAAAAGTTAAGGCCATCGGAATTTTCTGAGTGAAAGTGGAAAATAGTTGTAATGATGAACGATTCGACAATAGAACTTGGAAAATGTTATTCCTTTACGATCGTGTATCCAAAGTTAACACAACTTCTGCATTAAGTAATATTTTATTAAAATAATTTCAATATTGTGGTCCAATGAGTATTTCATACACTTAATCAAAGAGTCCAACAATACCTGCAAGTGTTTCTGTCTTAAACAAAATAAGTGTGTAAAAAAGAACACTATTACTACAGTAATTTTAATTGAGCGGTAATAGATTGAGAAATTATTTGGACCATAAAGATTTTCTATATCATATTTCATCGTATTGGCATGACTATATTGATCTTTATAAAGACATTTTACAAAATTGGTGTCCTCTCTTACAATATCTAAGTACCGATCGTAATTAGAATAATAATTTAAAAGCTGACGCATATGTTTCAACTTAAATTACTGTTAGATCGCCCTTTTTTATATGAACTCTACATATATTAAATCTTCACACTTTAGAATCACAATTCAGTGTGCTGAGATAACTCGTGTTTTTAGGGAAAATCTCAATATTCTTTACATATTAAAATTATTACTATTATTTTGTACTTTTTATATAATTATAAATGTACTTTTAAAGCAAGCTACAATATTATAATACTAACGCGGGTGAAAAGGGGTGTGCTGAAATATTTTACTTCCTTAGCCGAAACCAAAACTTGTGTTGCAACTTTCAATTATGTTTTCCTCGCAAAAAATATCTGCTCTATCCCCTCCTACTATCAGCATTCCTCTCCGGCCTTTGGTTTTTAAGCTACATAGGAAAACATTTACTTCAAGGCTATTTTGGGCGCCGTTTCCCATTTCAGGCCTGTTTAAACGTTTATAACATTAAAGTAAAATGCAACGTTATATTTGGGAGGGTTCTTAGAATTCATTTATGCAAAAAAACTAGACGCCTAGGAGAAATTCTAATAGCTTTCAATTCTATTTACAATTTTGAAATTAATTCTATGAGCAACGAGAGTTTTTATTTCCACTTCACTAGTTAAGAAGTATTTACGTGTGTTGTCAAAATGTACTCGGCGGAACTTGGCCGGTACCGGAACTTGGCGGATACCTACAGGTATCCTTTCTACGAATCTTAACAGTAAGTCATTTCAATGCTCGCCTCGTTATCAGTTCCCTCGCGACCGCGGATGAGGTAGCAGTGCTCCGTGATCGGGTTCAACTGTATTCACCTATTAGTGCATGTATAATACTTTCGAAGACGAGATCGTGAACGACCTAATACCTCTCTTTTTGGGAGCTACTTGGTAATTCATCCTCGCAGTGGTATCAATCCTTAGGGGGCGGCGTCTGCTCTCAGCTACCAATGCACTTTCACCGTTGTCATTGTACGTCTACTCTCAGCCAGTAACACAAAGAATCAACTCATTTCTGAGGTATATGTATATAATTTTCACTAAGATTTTAGCAGGTTTGTTTGAAGTACGATCACACGCTTTACTGCTAATGAAACACGACAGCAAAGGATCAAGTATCCTATTCGTTTCTGACCCATGGTTCCGCTCAAATATTTTATCTATGTAACAAAACGAATACGATGAGCCAAGGAACAAATTTGCTACACTTTCGTGAATTTTGTGGCAGGTTTCTTTGTCAAATCTCCATTGTTCCAAGAGTGTAGAACAGCCTTGAAAGCCATGACAAACAATTTTTCAAATAATGTCGTTCATTACTTCCGGTCTACAATGTCTGCAAAATTTTCTAGTACAAATGCTAAATACTACTGCATTAACGTAATAAAAAATGTCTTGAAATAATCGACGATCAATGACTTGAATGGCACCCATAAATGCTTAGTGAAATAAATATCTATCAAATTTCAGAAAGGGTACAAAATAATCGGATATATAAAATACACCAAATCCCTGGAGCGCTTAAAAATGTACGGGTTTGCAAATCAGTTGAAACAGCTAAGTACCGTATACAATGTGTTACGAATCATTCTCAAGCGCAAAATATTAAACGTTCCCCCGGTAATAAAGCAAGTTAAATGCAACCGTGTCATGAAGAGAACATTTTCAATTACATCCAATGAACAAGAAAGACATTTCTCGACTTGCCGAGAATGGATTCACTTTAATTTACTCCCCCTCATGGTTTCCCGCAAGAATCACGTATGCCGTGATTAATCCACCGCGAAACAGGTCCACCCAATTGGTCGGTCGTTCGCGCGTCTGACTCTTGAATTACGATGGGCTAATGGCGACGGACTTTGGATGGCACAACGGACATTGTTCGTTTGAACGTTACCGGTAGAACAATTACGAATCCATTCGGACGAGGGGCCACTCGATGCAATCGTCTCTTAGTGGGTGCATTAGAGAGAGGAGGCAGAGTCAGAGGAGACATCGAGAGACCAGGAACAGAGAAAGAGAGAAAGAGGAGGAGAGAGAGAGGAGTTACGGGATAGCACGCCATGACGATGGGTTCCAACCGGAACTGCAACACGGTTTGTCCGTTGAGATGTTAGCTTTTCGTCAAAGGGTTCTATTAGTATGCGGTTAGTATTACAGCAGTATGTATCAGCGTCGTGAATGCGTCGTTGCTATCTATTACCAATTCTCTGGCACGTGAATTGCTGTCCGTATTCCTCACGATCTTCCCCTCTCTCTCTTTCACCACGTTCTGTCCGAACTATGCGACGCATATGTTCGTATCTTCGACGAGAGTTTCCGTATTTCCATGAGGAGAGATCACTTTGGGAGACTGATCGATAGAATCGGGATTGTTGCAATGGCCACTAAGGCGATTAGTTCGATCGATTCCAAGGTAGGCACTTAACGTTAGCCGGAAATTGTTGCACACGCATTCCATCTGTGATCTACCTTAAGAGAACTGCGACTCCTGCACTCTGAGGGATACTTGAAATACTTGAACAAATACCATCGGTTAAGAGGACACGACAGCTTGTATTATCAGGTATTACTGCCTTGTCTAGTGGCTTCTGATGCATGGATAGATGTTCGGCCTTTCTTGACCCCTATGGCGAATCACCTCTTGCCCAGTGTTATATATTGTAGTGAATTATTTCAAACCTTATTATTGTATATATTGAATCACAGAATAGGTTCGAAGTAGAGTATTACATATCAAAATTATGAAATTAAGTTTTGAGCAGGTCGTTAGAGAAGGACTTTCTTTGGAGACCGTTTTTGACAATTTCCTTAATAATATTTAGACAAGAATTATAACGATACAAGGGCGACTGAAATTTTCCCTTAAAGTTCATCCTTTCTACAACATGCCTAAAAATATTCCCGAAAATAGTCAAACTCCGGTTACCAAAATTTATAGTAAACCTTTGTCATAGTAATCTCGATCGACGTGTGCACTTAAACTAAACAAAAACCTCTTCGTAGTCAGTAGTAAATAAGTCTTACTATATATTGAATTAATGAACGATCTCTTTTCTGTTTCTCTTTTTCTACGCCCTTCCATCTTTCTGATTTCTCGTATGCGAGCCATGTCATTAATCTCTCTATAGTGCGCTTTGTTCACTGCATACATTCATTGCCCCAAAGCAGGACATTCGCATACGAATGATCGGTTCTACAGTTGTAATAGATGTTCAATTAAATACGATCGCATGTTGCGAATCACTTTGATCTTCCATTTCATACAGGATCCTACACATCGACATGGGTACAGTAAAAACCAGCATTTACATGATCAATTAGAGAACAATATTAAGGTTTCTGATTTACCCCTCATTTATTTCCGGCTGAAAAAGATGGTATTAATAAAAATTGAAAAATAGGAAACTTCTTTCTGTTGGCGATTTAATATTTTAACACTAGATTTACGGACGTTGTGACGGTATGGGTTGCCGCCGGTGGCGACACGGGTGGTAACAGAATTAGACTTTGTAGATTGGACCATGGCTGAAAACATAGACATTTTGTTTCGTTCTGGAAAAAAGGAAGGTTAATTTTTATCGATCGCAACACAGGCCTTTTTCCTTGTAAGAACAAAAATACAGGGTCCACTGTGTCGGATAGTTGCACGGAAGAGACGTGAAATCTGCGACACCGCAATATATTAACACTAGAACTATCCGCCTAAAATCTACTATATTTTAATATATCAAATACGAGACCTGTTCAGAATGAAACCGAACTTTTTGAGACCCTTGCGGTGGCCAGCATTGTGTTCATCAATCCTCATTTTGTCATCACGTGTTCTTGGATTGTTAATATCTTGTATTATTTTCGTGCAATTTGTGTTTAAGTGCAACGTCTTTAAGTGGTAGTGTCGATTTTTGAAATGCACGATTTTCTGGAACAACGATACAACGTAAAATTTTGCGTTAAACTGGCGAAGACTGTCACAGAAACGTTTCAACTTTTTTTTGGTCTTTCTGTTTTTTTAAGGATTTCCACGCCGCTAGAAAGTACGTCTGTCGCGATCTAAGGTGATAGTGGTGATCATTGTTTCTTTTTCGAATTTCATGGAATTGTACATTTTGAATGTGTCTCAAGGTGAAACACTAAACCGTATGTACTATCAAGTCATTTTATAACGGTTAAGTGAACAAATCTGCAAAAAGAGACTAGAGTTGTGGCGAGACAACTCATGGTTCTTGTATCGCGACAATGCATCGGTCTACTCAGCTTTGTTAATTCGCGAGTTTTGCGCGAAAAATTAGATGTTCAACCCAACGTTCTTACTTGTCAAACCTGATTTTTTCTTGTTTCCCAAATTAAAATCTGTGCAGAAAAGATGCCGTTTTCAGTTAGTAGACGATATCAAAGCAAATTCGTCACAGACCTTAGAGAACATTTCAAATGAAGCTACCCAGGACTGCTTCATATTACCTCAATAGATGAAATATTACCTCCAATGGAATAACCCCAACAAATTGGCCGCTATTGGCTACACTTTGACTACTAACAGATAACTGCTAAATATGCAAGCGGCAGATCCCCTAGCGTTACTGAAGAAGAGGTTAATTTCGGTCGTGTTAACTTTGAGAGTCCGCCGTATTTTTCTTCCTCCGAATGCTAATTTAGTTCCACACAATTAAGAAACCAGGGACACATTTACCGACATAGACCAACCTTAAATGGGGAGGCTTCCCTTGAGATAAGAAAAAAAAAATTAAGAAAAAAGAACAGCTGTAACTCGGAAGTGAAGAGAGTGGGGGAATCCCTTCATTATGTTTTACTTTCGTTCGTTGTTACACGGCCGGGCTCTTGAGGTCTATTCCTCCGAGCAGATGAAAAATGAAAGACGAGTAATTCCGCATTGCCGAAAAGAAGAATCTCTGCTTTCGCTGGCTCTTGCCGCAGTCGAGGAGCCAGCCAAGCAGCACCGCCTCTTTAATTGTTAGCATATTTTAACCGTAATTTTCCTCTGTTCCAGTTGTCTGAGCCCGAGATCTGCGTTCTTCTACGAGTTTCCGCCTAACGGTAAGTTACCCGGCTGCACGGACTTTGTAGGTTCATTTGTCACTGCTTAAGATTTAAGGCGCGCAAGGAGAAAACTGCTGTCCCCGTCTCTCGCTACCCTCCCTCTTGCCTTTCAATGGATAAGTAAAAGTAGAACGTGTGCATGATTTCGTGATTATTCCTTCCGAACTACGAAAGGCACTCTCTTAGATAATAATATTACATTATTACCGAGGCCCCTTCATTTATGTGTGATAACCAGACTGCGGATTTTTATGCATTTATGACAAATTAAATATAGCTAATATATACAAAAAGGACATAATATAAAAATATATCTAAAATATCCAAAGTATAGTATTTGTTGTAATATCTATTGATTGCAATAAATCCCTAGATAGGTTTTCCTGTCTCACCTGCATTTGTGAAACTCGAAATTTGCATAAACATCCGCAGTCTAGTGATAACTATGCGAATATCCTGTGATATACGACAGTCAGCAAATTCCAAAAACGCAAAGAAACTGACGCTGTATGAGAAGAAATATGAGGGAGAGGAGAGTAATTGTTTGCATGATTAAGAGTAATTGATAATTCTGCGTGTTAAGTGCAAATTAATGTATATATGGTTGGAAATGGATGGAAATAGTGCAATTTAAATAGCCCTTAACGCGTTGAACGCCATCGGTATTTGGCTAATTGCATAATTTCTACTGAAGTGAACATTTTTCTGTCAAATTTACATCTTTATAAAGCAGAAACTTTAAATATACAGATAAATAGATATTTGGCAGACCTTTATCTTTTTAATGGCAATATTTAAATATTCAGTATGTTCGAAAATTTATAAATATTGTAATTTAAAAGTTACATGAAATTTCATTGAGTTTAGTAGCGTCGGTCACCGATAACCCCCATGGCAGTCAACGTATTAATTGAAGATACTGAATGTGAGAATACCATGAAAGTCGTACAGTTTTCGGTACAGTGTCTGAAAATATTTTGGCTTCAAACTAAAATACTGTTGCTTCATTAAAATTTGAAGATTCAAAATTTGAAAATGTGATTCACATTAAAAAATGAGATCACCTTGCTTCGGGGAAAACTTTTACCGTGAACTCTTCACCTTTCGAGCATATTTTCGTTAAAGTTGCAGGAAAAGAGAATGTAATCTGTGAAATAAATTATAGAAGCACGCATTGGGTGATGATTGATGAGAAAAGGGAAAGACTTTGTTAGAAAACCAATCTATATGCTGTGTCTCCACGTTATAATACAGTATTTATCACCTAAATCGTCATACAAATTTTAAAGAACGTAAAACTCGTAAAGTTTAACATTTTTCGTTGAAAATATAGATAATATAACTGTTTAATATACAGTTAAAATAATCTCTGACTAGATAACAATGAAGTTCTTGAAATATTAAAACTTATTCCGCCTTTAATTTCTTGCGGTTTATGCTGTAAGATGTGATTTTCTTTTACCTTCATATCCATCAGTAGGTTTAGTGTTAATAATAATTACTTTAATTTAGTTAAAAACTATTTCTGACAATATATTTAAGTATAATCGAATATGAATCTCACAAAATATTAAATGAATTGTCGCAGAAAATAAATGTGTTAGTTTGTACAAAACTTAACGAAGCTTGTGAAATACTGTTAAAAACAGATACCAAAGTTTTGTGTTCTGCAAAAGGTCGAGGATTTCACTTGCCATTGATAAAAAAAAATAACACGTGGCTCTTTCTTTTGTAAATGTTTGCCTTCTAAAATTTTAAATGAACCTGTCTTTATTTTCCTAGACATGCCTTACTGTTATATGAATTAAATATTCGCAAATCAGTATTATATAATTTTGTTAAGGTTCAAATTATAAATTACATTGCTACTGACATGCTACAATTGATAAGTTTATTTTCTAAATTTGGTATGCTATTGCAATGAGTGTAGTAACAAAATATATTATTGTTCTGAAAGATAATTAAATATATCGGTATGTATTCATGACGTATAAAGACAAGCTATAATTAGTGTTAAAGACGTTATTGATGATGAAACAGAGAAAGAAAATAAATATATTAATTGTAATATTAGAATTTGTAAATTGTCATAGTTTTACGTTTTATTCAATTTTGTGCTTGTCGTGTTGTTGAAGTTGTTTGTAAAATTATTTCTGGAACATTTCTGCGGAATAGAAATTAAATATTTTCAAAGATGCACAGTAGAGGTTTGCAAGATCGCAATTTTCGAAAACACTACATCTTTGTAATAATTAGGAAAAAATGTTGAGGAAGAATAAAAATGTTGCTGTTTCTCTTGATTTAATATTAAGACTGCAAATATTGCTATAAAAAAGTGCATATCCAAAATATCTATTTTATGTATCCAAACGACGATATATTTACCCTGTTATATAGTTAATGAAATAACAAGTAATATTTAAATAAGCAGTTTATAACTATTTCGTACATGTCAAATACTCGTGAACAAAGTAACAGAGTTTTACTCTCATATAAAGCGGGTTTATGAAATTTTATTCCTCGTTATATCCCTCTCTCTTTTATCAATTCATATGCTTTTTGTACTTTTTGTTCAAGCTTTTCAACCGTCAGTTTGCAGGGCTTTTCTATTTGATGGGAAAAAAATTATAACTTCGGATTATTAAACATTTTTCAATGCGAAGTATCATTAAAATTACTAAATGCAAATCGTAATCTAAAATTTCAAGTGATAACTTTTGCGTGCAGTACAGATTACATTCTTGTAGAATAAAAATTATATTTGCAGCTTTAATTATATCTGAAGAAATTAAACTTCGTTATAATATTTCATTCTATACATGCATTACACACATTTTCCTGTTACTTCTTATTTTCTTACATCTTTCATTCCATTATTAATATTGAGAAGGAGATGAATACTTCAAAAGTATAATGGAAGGAATTTTTTATTTAAATTAAATATGTTATTATACTTTATTATTTCTCATTCAATTAATTATACAGATTTAGGTTATACTTCTTTTCGATATCCATAATAATTTGACTTAATTAATGGGCATACATTATAATATATATACTGGAAAAAAAGTCCGCGGTCGCTACCTCAATAAAATATAATTATTTTAGCAATAATCAATATAATAAAAATAAGAATAAAAGACGCACACATGCACGAAAAATATATAAAAATAAAATTGTTTACGAAGGAAACCGCATTGCACCAGAGAACCTTGACAAATCTACTGACTTTAAGACAGAAAATAGAAAACAAGAGCACCGCGAAAACAAACGTGCGCAAAAGGGCAGCAGGTACTGCAGGAAACAAAAACGCATATTAGAAAAAAAATGAAACAAAAAATCTTATTCCAATAATGTCAAATCTTTCAGTTCTACGGAGTAACTGTAATTTCTATTAAGGATTAGTTAACTACCCCGGAAAATTTTACGAGGAGAGTCACTATAACAGCAGGGAATCGAAATTAAAAATGCAGTACGATGTTTTTGAATCTGTTAACGTGGCTTTCGATTTTTTCAATAAGTATTTCAACATCACAAGAGCAAAAGAAAATAAGATTAGATGTAACCGATTAAATTCTGACCATTTAATCTGGAACACCGCTATCTATTTTTAAATTAACTACTTTAAACTGTAATAAAAAATTCATTTTATATTTGCAATATTAACAAATGCAATAATATTTTTGATGTAATGATACTACTTTCATAATGTGATAGCTGTTTGACGCCGAGCAAATATTCATTTCGAATTTAGTTTTTTATATATTTTGGATGGTACAACAAGTAGATTGATATCCACTTATCAATGCAAACGTTATTCTTCTTTCATTTGCAGAATTTTGCTATAATTGTCTAGTTATAGTTAAGTCATTAAACCAGACTTTCAGTTTTAGAAGCACGTCAATTTCTTTCCAGGAGCATCGACAATAATATTTAAAACTTCACTTACGAGAAAAATCTTTTAATTACAGGTATAACAAAACCAATAAAATAATTACAATACTTCATTAATTATTCTTTCTCACTTCGAAATATAGTACGATTCTAACACAAATAAATGTTAAAACTTTATCAAAAAATAAATGAGTAATCTTACAAAGTACATTTTTCCGTCGGCATTCTGCGACCTTTCAATTCATAGTATGATGACCGCTACACGAATTACCCTATCCATGCATTTCCATTGTTGAGCCGCACTCCTATGGCTAACCATAACTCGATAAGTTAGTAACGGAGAGACATAGAGAAAAAGAGAGATAGAGGACATGCTAAGGTGGACTGTGAATGCAGTTCAGGTTATTTAATGCGCCGACTAAGGCTTTGCTCGATGCATGCATTCGGTGAGTTGGTACGTGTAAGCGCGAGGAGTATAGACGCTATTTCCAAGAGGGAACATCGCTCCTTCGTGCACGTCTTTCCCGATGAAATATATCTAAATGGTTCAACAATGGACCAGCACGAGTGCTATCTTACCCCGCCACTACCATCCACGGTGGCTGGCATCGTTATGCGAAGTTGTGCAACGGAGAACGCCGCGCCACGCGCCTTTGAGAATCTCCGCTGTTGCAACTGGTCCATTCTATGCGTGCAGCTGCCTCCGCGTAAGCCTCTATCTGCGAGACTATATACATTGACCAACAACGATGTCCCGCACCTTATCTGTCCGTAGAGTACGCGGATAATGTCAGGTGTGGATTATGTGTTCATAATCTTCAATTTCGATAACACGTTTATAAAAAAAAAGTTTCTTTAGAGTTACATGATAATGTCTCCATTGAAACTAGCATTATCTGTTTTTCTTCGTCAAGTTTTCGATGAATTTCATTCGACGGTTGCAAGTTTTTGCTACTTTCTTTGCTGATAAGCGATATAACGAAATATAAGTTTTTGTTAATTTTGATTGATAAGGGAATGGTACGAACTATAACACGAATCACCGGTAATTATGAAAATTCCAGGTGTTGCGTAGTGCTTCAAACACGAAGAATGGTGTATTTTATTTTTACCTGGGTTGATCCCGGCGAGTACAATTATTTATAAAAGAAATTTATAATTTAGCCGGATCCGGCTCGCTGCAGATTTTACAATAGTACTGTAGAAACATTCAGTTTCACTTTTTTAAGGAAATTCATTTAAAGGGGTGTTCGTTTTAAAAGATGTGTAGGATATTTATTGTAAGTAGTTAGTTAACATATCACACAAGTGAAAACATAGAATTTGGAACAGGCGCACTCATGCATATTTACATCTAATGTAATATTTTACACGCCTCTTATTGTTAGTATATCTTAGGAGCCTTTATTCGTCTAATTACTATTTTCATCTAATCGTGTGTAAATCTTGCGTCTATACATTTATATGTTTGTCTATTTGTCTGTATCAGACGTCCCTAAACGGGGCGCTACCGATCTCCAGTGACCGTCTAAAAGCTCTAGGGTGCCCTTTTTGCTCAAAAATCTTAAAAGACGTTAAGGCCAACCGCCGTACAGTGGTCGATTTCGCCGAAATCCTGATCAAAACCCCAAGGAGTTTTTCAATTTAGCTGAAAATTGGCATATTAGTATTATTGGGGTCGCTGATTAAGAATTCGAACTCAGAATTTCCAAAAACAAAATGGCGGGTGCAAGTATCGAAAAATTGTCGGATCGCACGAAAATTAGTATTCTTATGTTCTTCCGGTCGCTAATTAAGAATCCGAACTCAAACTATTTAAAAATAAAATAGAGGATTCAATATGGCGGATGTCTGTATAAAAAAATATTTGGTTGCGCGCCAAAATTGGTATTCTAATATTTTTTGAGCCACTAATTACAAATCTGATATAAAAATTTCCTAAAATATACTGATGGATCCAAAATAACAATAAATAAAACACGATATCCTGGTCAGAGGCCTTACATGCACTGCTTCACGGATGGGGGTCAGCGGGAGTCATCCGCGGCATACCTATTGCTGTCTCGAAATAAAACTATCAGACTACCAGACTACTTAACCCCATTTGACCTTTCAACCCGACGAAATAAATATATTATTTTGTAAATTATCAGAGCACCTGTAGAGAAAGATTAACAGTATTCATTAAGTAAGGTACGATAACCCGGTCCTATGTCTAAATAAGAATAACTTGTAGAGTCGGAAAATGTCGCAAGAAAACTCAACGGGGCCTTCTTCGGGAAGCTTCAAAGTTTAATTTAAAAAAAGAAATACGGTGGCATTTTATAGCATTCACAATTATTTCATTAAAAAAAAGGAAAAAAAAATGTATAGGTTTTACATTCTGCACCATCACAGTTGTAAAATATTAAATAAAAAAATGAAACCAAGATATTTATAAATTAAAAGTATGATAAATAGCTACCAATACTGAAAAAGTGTATCGTACTTTAATTTCACATTGAAAACGTATTCTCAATTTCGACGTGAAAACGTTACATTACTCAAGTGCCAACTTTGACATTGCATATCTCTAAGAGTATTGTTCAATAAAAATGTTTATTAATGGAAAACTATGCTCTGATGTGTTACAAATCAAACGCATTTGCTAGATTTTGAAAATCGTGAAAAACATTTTTGGGGTTTTTGCCAGGATTTTGGCGAAATCGACCACTGTGCGCCGTCCACCTGGGCAATACTCGTTAGGATGCGCTGAACAGTTTCATTGATACTAAAAATCATCGAACGCATGTTTCAATAAGTAGGTCGAAATGTCTTTTAGCCCTCCGGGTACCGAAGCATCGCATACCAAACGTCGGCCAGTTACGTATCCGGCATCGATACACTCACTGATCCAATGTTAAAAATCCTTGTTTTCCATTTCGGTCCTATGACTCAAAAAATTAGAAAACGTTGGGTTAAATTATTAATTTCAAGAACGGGAGTCGGCGTGTTTTTTCTAAAAAGGGAGCGGCGATCATTTTTTTAACACTAGAACGACCGGCGTTAAATCTATGACATTTAAATATATTAAATAAATACTTTAAAAAAAGAGCAATCAAGAGGTGAAAAATATGACCCTTTCCGAAATCTGTGTTTTATTAGATCAGCTTAGAATTTCTGGTCTAACAATAATACTATATAAACTATAAACTTGGAAATTGGATTTATCCAATTTATCCAATTTATTAAATTGGGATTATTGGAAAAAATTGTGAATAAGTCATTTTGACTTGTTTGGTCGTTCTAGTGTTAAAGAAGCGGTAGACCAATAAGGGTTACGAACCTGTGATCTATATGTTTATGCGCCTATGCGCTTAACTAAATGTCCGTCCATCATTCGTGGTCTTCCTGGACTAACTTTCAGAGTCTTCTTCAATTCCAGGTACACATCCTTCTTTCGCTTGGTTTTGTTTTGCCCTAGATTTTATTAAATTGTTTTAAAATGGAGTATCTTCACCTGCCAAAAATTTTATTATTTTGCTTGGCCCATTCCTTAAAAAGTATGCCCATCAGATATTTGTAACATAGTAAAAAGAAAAAAGTGTTCCAAATATGTATACATTTCCATAATAAAATGGTATTATAAGGATAGATAGCACTCTAAACTATCAACACTAAGTTCTTATGGCATAGAAGAAAAAAGACTCCTCACTGTAACCCGCAAACAAAGATTCAAAAAAATTAAATAGTAAGTCGTAATAAAAAAATATTTTAAACGACAATACTGTGTAAAAAACATCATTTCTAAATATTGTAAAGTACCCGCAATCATATGGACTGATCCGATACATTTAACCCTTTGCATTCGGAGCCATCTCTGACATTATCTATTAGCATCTTAGCGGAATATTACTATTTGCTATTTTGTGTCATTTCAATGTAAAAATCCAGGTAAACATACATTTCTAAAAATTGTTGTGGTGCAATAAGTTTATGCTCTGTACTCACTAATAAATTAATTCACGACCAAGTGATATGGTAGACTTACGATGTCTCCTCAGGTGGGACATCGGAGTGCAAAGGGTTAATATAAAAACCTAACTTACACAGTATGTCGGAAATATAACGGAACTTTTTAAATAGAAAAAAAACAATCAGATATTTTGCCAAAATTATTTTTTTTTATTCGAAGTACATCCCTTCCGCATCGATACGCCGCTGGGCACATTCAACCAATGCTAACATCAAATTTTTTATGTCTTTTTTTGAAATCGCCTCAATGATTCTTGCCAAGGCTTCTTGGACATGTATAACATTATCATAAAACGTTTTGTGTGAGAATCGTATTTGAAGCACCAAGCCTCGCCACCAGTTACAATTGATTCCAGGAAAGTGGAGTTCTGTCGGGCTGTTTTAATACGGTCCTTGCAATGTTCAACGCGAGCAACTTGTTTGTCCTCGTTTGACGCCAGAGGAACGAATCGAGCACAGACCTTCCGTTTATTTAAATCTTTCGTCAACATTTCGTGAATCAGATTCTTAGTCGTATTTAATTCTTCCGCTATCCATCTCGCAGTCGAATTCGAATCATAGGCGATTATTTCTTGCACTTTTTCCACCAATTCATCGTGATTTTTGTTCTTCGGCCGGCCTGGCTTTGGGTCGTCTTTCAAAGCGTTTACGACCATCCTGGAATCGCTTATACCATTCGAATACACGTGTACGTGATAAACAATCGTCACCATAAATTTTCTTCATTAATTCAAATGTCTCTGTAAAAGTTTCACCGAGCTTGAAACAAAATTTAATATTAGCTTTTTACTCCATCGTGTCTTTGTGACGAGATGACAACAGGTTATGTCACTTCACTTTAAGAGCTATAACTTAACAATACGTTGATTAAAACTAATGAGGGTGGACTCGTTTTGCAGAGGAGATATACAGCTTTCAAATGATATATTGTTTTAATAGATGGCATTAGTAGTTTTTTGTCAATTTAAAAAGTTCCGTTACTTCTCCGACATACTGTGTAAGTCCATCGAATATGTATATTTTAGAAAGGGATGGATTATCGCACGTTAATTAACGTGATACACAGTTTAAACTATAAACTAAATGAATGTGGGGTAACCAAAATGGGCTCTTATTGTTACAATACATAAATATTAACATTTCCAGCTCTTAACTTTATAGGATGAAACAGTAGAACGTCCAAGAACTTGATGATTACGGCATCGCTAGTTATAACGAAAATTAGGAAGAGGGCCCAGTTTTCTTTTTACTATAGGTATAATCTATCACTTGCATTTCCGGAAACGCAAACCTTACATCTATTATTCCTATCAATATACACAGTCAAAAGTTTAAAGTTCAAATTTAGCTCTCCTTGATATCACTCCAACATTGGTAGACCGTACAGAACGCAATAACTTTGTGGCAACACTATGGTGCTAGGACCGTGGAAAGGGCGAAGGCTTAAAAGAAGTATGTTCCATATCGAAAAAGAGCTTCGCCACGAAAGATATATCCCGAGTGGAGCATTGGAATCCACGCCCGATTTCCGCGGATGCAGTAGTAAAGTAGAGACGCTCTGGAACGTAGTTATGCCGAGGGTGCAGAAGAGGTAGACGGGCCAACGTCGAGAATGTGGAAATAAAATCAAGACGAAAACCCTGCGCCGTGCTGTCGGAATTTTTCAAGATATCGAAAAACACTTTAGATCCCATATTGGAAAGGCGGTCGGAATAGGGGTGAGGTGGTGTAGGGGGTTAGTCTTGATATTTCATTTCTATTGACTTCGTCCGCCGCCCTTATACCCCCCGTTCCAACTTACCCATTCCAGCTATGAATACATAATTGAGATCGAGCCCTCTGTATACCATTCGCAGATGTATGTATCTTTAACGGCACTCCACTTCTTTCGTCTCTCCATCACGATGGCCTCTACTCCCTTTCGTTCTTGCTAAAACGGAATATCGATAACCCACTTGGCCTCGAGCATTCGTTGATGTATCCGTTACGGAGAACATGTTTTTTACCATACATCGATTCGCGGTAATTCGATCGTCATGTAGGTTTAGACGAATAATTGACGAGGTTCTACATACATTTCCCAGGTTGTTTTACATGGATTTAATGGACGATTAATCGAATTACGGTCGAATTGCCGCAAACGCAAATGTTTCACGTGGATTTAACGACGCCTTGGATGAGGAATGTTGGTATACGTTCGCAATTCTATGTCGAATCATGCTCGATGTTATTTTTCATAAACAATTCGGCGCAGTATCGTATTACCTTTGCTGATCGAGGTTTTCTTTTTAGATACTTATACCAAAATCGAAAACTAGTTAGAAAACATTACAACTGTAACAAGTTTTACCGACTGGGACTGATATTTTGTTGGGCACAATGTATCGCATGTTATCGTGTTTTTCACGCTGAGAGGTTTTTCAGTGAGATTCTGTATTTATGCAATATTAGATAATTATGACGTAGTATTATAAATTGGTACGCTTTTTCTGAATTTTTAAAAAAAGTTTATTTATATTTTTAGTTGTAGCATCATGCTTATTTGAAACAAACTGTGTTATAGGGAAAAATATCAAAATCATATGCATCATGCAACGTAGAGATGTTGGGACCGTCATTTTACTGATTCATACAAAAACTCACGGAGCTTAGATAAGAGGAGAGCGATCGACATAGGCGTTTTAGGCAAATTTGTATCAATGGAAAATACGGCAGTTAATAATACCTATTCTCACCACCAGGGTAGCGTTAATATCGCAGCGATCCCCTTGACGTCATAAAATAGATAAACAAAGTTATCCGTTTATTGTTTATTTGTGTTGCTTTGAATTTGTTTTTAATGCGTCAAATTTAATAAATCTAAACAATGGTGAAAGTGTGTTAAATATAATGGTTATCTATTTTGTTTGGTTAAATATAAACTAGTTTCTCTGATAACTTTGACCGCTAAATTTGAATAAGGGATCTCTGCGATCGCAGTGCACTCTGTAACGAAACTTTATTTTCCTTACATTTCCTGACATTTTTATACATTACGATCGTTCTCCTCCTATCTAAGCTCCGTGCAAAAACTGAACACGTTCTTACGAACAAAATAAAGAAAACATATTATTATTACATTGTACATAGCGTTCTCTACTGTAAGAAACGGATTTCTCCTCTTATATAGATAATAATAGATTATGGGCATTTGGAATTTTTGGAAAAAAAATGTGAACAAGTAATTTTGACTTGCTTGGTCGTTCTAGTGTTAATATGATAACTTTTCATTTGAAATTTACCCTACACGTACATATTATGCTTTCAAAAAATTTCTTCTGCACCTTCAATCTGCAATAAATTCTGTATATTATTATATATTTAGCAATATTAATCCAAATCATTCCCTCTCATAAAAATCAACAAATTTCGCAATTATGCTCTCATTGAATATTAACACGTGTAACTGAATACATAAAACTTTAACTATCCAAGCATTAAAATAATATAATTCTGAAGTTAAAACTAAAAATACAGTAACCAACGAACAAAATCTCGATAAAAGTAACAGGATTTACCTTTCACACGAGTCGGCCATCCCACGCGAACTCGTTGGTATTCCGATCATCTTTCAACATAATCATCACGGAATGATCCCAAGTACTCTCGAGAAACGTCCTATCCCCAGTCTCCAATTTCTCTTCCTCGCAGACACCTCGACCGAATCGTAGAACTAATCAAGTTAGTCTAGGAACGCGCTCGAAAGGGCGCACGTTTAACAGTAATTCCGTGTAAGAGGCGTCGATGTTGGATTGTTAGAGCACTTAGCAGTTGTCACAGGTTAGAACGGTAGGAGCCGACCCATAGGAACCCGAGACCCAAACCAAACCCGAAATTCGTGGGGCTTGCTGGGATGCACAAACATCTTCGCTCTTGTTGCTTGCTTAGCGAAACGCATCGACTGCGAGAGAGCAAGTCTGTTTGTCTGGACTGAAATTCAAGTAAGAGACGGTCGGCTACAACGCCATGGCGAAGCAAGAGTATGTTTAACCCTGTATAGCGTGCAACTGCATCCGCGTCTTTGTGTCATAGCTGTTGTATCGTGCTATCCGCCACGACGGGGCCGAATGGTAATGATCGTGTGTTTGCACGTCATACGATGAATTCGTCGAGATGTCACGCGCAAAGTTTCGCCTTCCTGCAACTGATACCAGCTGCAGCGCTTGAATAATGTAGTATGTCGATGCACCGTGAATGTCTTTTTTAGGGAGTATTCATCTTCGAAATTGCACAGGGAGTTGGAAAATAGAATTTATTTTATGATAAAACTTGCAGCGATACGTGCATTATTGGGCGGTATACCGAGGATGCCTCCGGTGAAGGATATGCACGTAAATGTGACTTTTGGTTACGACGGCATAAAAAATATTTTATGCGCGTCTCAAACGATGTTAACAGAGGTATCCGGGATGAAGGGTAATTTTTCAACACTACTTGGATTTTATATAAAATGATTTTTTTATCATGTAATGGTGAATAAGGCTATTCGCTTTTCTGGATCCACTGGAACAAGAGAACTGTTGTAAGACACCGATTTCTCTCTTT
Organism: Cerceris rybyensis; assembly: GCA_910591515.1. Taxonomy (NCBI): domain Eukaryota; kingdom Metazoa; phylum Arthropoda; class Insecta; order Hymenoptera; family Crabronidae; genus Cerceris; species Cerceris rybyensis. Next base: position 25,540,445 of record OU342790.1, read on the forward strand.
ATATATCTCATATAATGCGGGCGTTTATAAATATTTGCGTCGATAAATGTAATATACAATAAATTCGTTTCGCGCCAATAATACAAATATTAATAGAGCTTCTTCGCGACGTCACTCTTGTAGAGTTCCCTCGATTTATGTAAGGCGTCGCACAGTGGTCCCAAATCGCCCAAAACGTGCGAAAAACCTCAAAAATGAACTTTTCGTTAGGATCATTTTTATTATTGCATTTGGTACTCAGATTGTTTATCTATGAAAACCTGGAAGGGTAGGATTTTCTTACTTATACCTGCGACGTTGTCGCATTTGGAAAATCGCGTTCATTAGTCTCGTAATCATCGTGAGCGTAGCCACTGTTTTACTAGTCGCAGTATAAAGTGAATAACTTTTGGGAAAGTAAGGCTATTTCAATTCTGTAAAATGGATGTAGTTCATGAAAGTAAATACAACATTTATTGATAAAAGAAAAATTTAAATTATTAATGGTTATGTTGTAAAACTGCAACGCAAATAGTAGGAAATATGGGGTCAATCTCGATGTGAGAACTTTAAATATGTAGTGAAAAAGTTAAGTGCTCCACAGTGTTCCACTATGATTCTTGTTTAGGCTTATTGGTTACACTTTCAACTTGCTGTACCTGAAGGGTTTAGGTGCTATTTGGCGCAATTAGGGCATTTTTATAATTTTTTGTACAGCGGCGTACTCGCGTTCTGAGCTTATAAGCGCGTTTCATCGAGAACCGTGGACGATACAAAAAAAATTCTTATATGAATTTTATACGATTTGAGAGTAACTTATTAGTTAATCATAATACATTTGTTTAAACTAATATATAAAGTTCATAAAAAGGTAAAATTAATTTTTTTCTTGCAAGTATACATGTTACGATAGCCATTCGTTTTATTTCATTAATATATATAAAAAATGTTTCAATTCTTTATAATATTCATTATTTTTCTATATTATTGAATTATTGAATGATTTACACCAATCATACATTACTGTGAGGGATATTTGAATGTGAATCTTGGGAGCTTTGAATGCGAATTTTTCTATTTATTAGACTACATGATAAACTATGTTTTTTAAATGTAGTATAATCACTAATGCATCATTTTGCGACTTTATTGCATTTCAGCATCTTCTGATGGCAAACAATTTTTCAAAGCGAACAATTTTTTCCATGTTTCAAGACTATTTATTTGAAATTCACTGCGTCAACAAATTTATTGGAATTACTAAATAAATTGTTCACTTGTGATAGATTTTCTTGCTTATTAGCGAAAAATATTTATTGTCACATTATTCAATTACTTGTTAGAGTAAAAATGAGTTGCGTACTAACTTTCACGCAGAACGGGCTATTTTTATACACACGCGTCGGCCATATTGAAACCGCTATTTTGTATTTGGAAATTGTAAGTTCAGATTCATATTCAGCAACCCAAAAAACATTAGCATACTAACTTTCGCACCGAACCAGCAATTTTTACATATACGTATCCGCCATTTTGTTTTTGGAGATTCTAAGTTCAGATTCATATTCAGCGACCCAAAAAATATTAGGATACTAACTTTCTCGCCGAAGCAGCAATTTTTTGATATATGTGTCCGCCATATGGGATCCGCCATTTTGTTTTTGTAAATTTTGAGTTCAGATTCCTAATCAGCGACCCAAATTATTCCGGTATGTCAATTTTCAGCTAAACTGAAGCACGCTTTGAGGTTTTTCGCATGTTTGGGCCATTTGGGACCACTGTGCGTCGACTCCGTAACGGCTGCCTTGCTATCCCTCGTTGTTATTGCTGGGTCCTTCGTGGACCTCTTTTTCCCCGAAAAGGCCCAGTAGGGGTAAGGGTCTGTTAGATTTTTGTAAGTTATATAAGGGAACGATGTATATTCTTTTAAAGTTCTGGGGTAAGTGCCGTGCTGTTCCTCACAGTCCTCTTACCAGAAGATGCAATACCTTCCCCACTCCGTGGCCAGATCCTTTAAGAATATGTTTGTCTCTTTTTAAATCTATGCAGCACCATGACGTCGGGTCATCGGCCACTTTACTAAATACATAAACTGTTTCTTGGAATGCGACAGGGTGTCTAGACATATGCCAAACACCCGTCGCCCTTCAAGAACACCACTCGAAATTGAGACAAACTCCAAACGCAGTGGCGACGGTCCCAATGCGGACCGACCCCATCCGCTCTACAGGGTGTCTTACCCTCATAAAATGCGCTGGCGCTAACACGGCCAGACTGACATGCTTCGCGCTCTCGAGAAGCAATCTCACTTACTACAATTTACAATGCAACTGACGTCGCTGATATTCCATATCGTAACAGTACTCGTAAGTACGTTACACCAACAGTCAGCACTTTTTTTAGTGCAACCACATATTTCAGGACACACAGTCCTCTTCTCAAGCGCACACAGCAGCGTTCCACATCCACGGCCAACACTTTCTAGTGTTCCGCATTTTCCAGGACACACAGTCCTCTTTTCACGCGCACACAGCAGCGTTCCACATCTACGGACAACACTTCTTAGTGTTCCGCATTTTCCAGGACACACAGTCCTCTCTTCACGCGCACACAGCAGCGTTTTAACCGAATTGTGTACCTTTCAAACGCCGTCCTTCGAGTACTTCACCAAGTCCGTGAGCCAGTATCACCCAAGGAGAAGTTTACATCGAACACCTAGCGTTACTCTATTCCGTACACAATCCATACTTTTCTTAAATCATCCTTTATTTCGCAAGTCGTGTACCTTTCAAACGTCGTCTTTCAAATACTTCACCAAGTCTGTGAGCCAGTATCACCCAAGGAGAAGATTTACTTCGAATACATAACGTTACTCTATTCCGTACACAACATTGCTCCATCTCAATCAACATTCACAAACACATTCATACTGTAGCATTCAAACTGCAGCATGGCAAATATACTGGTCTCTGTAACATTGCATAACAGCAATAACTTTGAACAAATTATGTGCAAATTACTTTAAATTTTGCAAAGCAACACTACAAAACAATGCGAATCATAAAACTTAACACATTATTAATTCGCTAACACGGCTCATCTCTATCGTTACTCTCAATATTGAAATTTTTCATTCAAATCTGTAAACATTAACACTCGTCTTTCCATAACTTCAGGCAGTCTTTAGGCATCGTTCGCGGTATTTTCAGTAACCTCGTAACAATCGTTATTTCAAATTTTCAATACTATCAACGGCTCTATATATTTACAATCTATTGTAACTTTATTCGCGTTGAATCCGAGACTTTTATGAAACATGTATAGTTCTCTTTAACAACATGCTCTGCGTTTCTTATCAAATCAACTATTCTGCTTTTAAACGTTTTTAAACAGCCTTTTCGTTGCTAAATCGCTATTTTTAATAATATGAATTTTATCATGCGTATTCGAAATTTCACATTCAGCAAAATCGACAGTGCTCGAGCTTAACTCCACGCCAAACATTTAACAATAAGGAAACTCTGAAAATTTTGTTTTTCACAATTCTATTCGAAGGAAACATTAATCGAATCAATTTGCTCGGCCATTCTGGAATTTTCTTTATTTCCCGTAGTAAGTAAATTTACTTTCGTCAAAATATACGCTCGATCTGCCTGTTAGAACGCCGTGCTTCTGTCACAACAAAATACAATACAATCCCGTGTTTCTTGCCAAATTGAGCTGACAGTTCCAATTAAAAATTATTTGTTCAATCCATTACAACGATTCTAGATGTACTGAACAATGTTAATAACTCTTAAACTTTGAAACACTTCAATAACTAACAATGATTGCACATATTTTGTAAAACATTTACGATAACTGAAATTTGTTATTAGCTGCCTTTTGACCATTGAAACGGTCTCACACAACCATAGGGCATACCAGAATCTTAGGAAAAATAACATTATTACCTTGTCTTCCTCAAGCTTGACTTTTATTTTGTTGTTACTCACGAACCGTAGTTTGATCGTTCCATCGTCATAACAAAAGTCGAACAATCTTATCCCATAAGACGACAGAAGTCCAAGCAGTCAACTGTTAATCAGGCTTTGTCCTCGGGATTTCCATGACGGCTACCTGACCTCTTCGCATCCTTGTCTTCGCGCAATGTTCTTCGTTTCACCCAGCATTCGGATTCCTCATGCCCTCTCTTCGAGCAAAAACTGCAGGTCGGCATACTCGATTTTTTAACGGCATCGTTCCGCAAACCCTCTGATTTGCGTTTCCTCGGACAGTCGTAATGCAAATGTCCTGTCTCGTTGCAATTGTAACAGCGCCTTGGAGATATACGCTCACGATGCTCAAAAGCTGCACTTTTAGTGTCATTTTCGCTTTTCTTTTCTTTCCGCGGAACTTTCACAAAATGCACTATTCCACTCAACAAATCTGCGGTTGTTGTATAGCGCGCATTCATCAACGATTGGCGCACAGCAGAGTCAGTCACATGGCCTATTACGAGACTAATTAGTTCGGTTTGTTTGAACGAAATCTGCATTTGCCCGTAATACTTCAGTTTATTGCGAGCGTATTCTGAATACGAATTTGCATCATCACTAGTATAATTCACAGCACATGACAGTCTTTCACATAATCTATCCTCGGACACAAAGACGGAACACAAATCGTCCCGAAAAGTTGTCCACGTTCTCGGATTACCTTCCCATCCTTTGTACCATTTCTTAGCAGCACCCGTCAAAGCATGGGTAGCCAAACTCAATCTCTGTGAAACGGGAAGCTTTTCGGTAATTTTCTCCACAATATTGACACCACTGATTCGCATCTTCACCGAGATTCGTACCACTGAAATCCGGTATTGCGTCGGCGATCGCTCTATCACTCGTCGCGGGCGTAACACTCGATACCGCACCGGACATCACACTTTCCATAAATCGACGGCGAATTAGATGTACTCGGTGTACCCTCCATTGTGAGCGTGAATTTTTTTTTAAACAAAAAAAAAACTGAACGTCTCCCGCTTCTGATGTTAGATTTTTGTAAGTTATATAAGGGAACGATGTATATTCTTTTAAAGTTCTGGGGTAAGTGCCGTGCTGTTCCTCACAGTCCTCTTACCAGAAGATGCAATACCTTCCCCACTCCGTGGCCAGATCCTTTAAGAATATGTTTGTCTCTTTTTAAATCTATGCAGCACCATGACGTCGGGTCATCGGCCACTTTACTAAATACATAAACTGTTTCTTGGAATGCGACAGGGTGTCTAGACATATGCCAAACACCCGTCGCCCTTCAAGAACACCACTCGAAATTGAGACAAACTCCAAACGCAGTGGCGACGGTCCCAATGCGGACCGACCCCATCCGCTCTACAGGGTGTCTTACCCTCATAAAATGCGCTGGCGCTAACAGGTCATTTTCCTCCCTCGCTGGAGGAATTGTCCTCTTTACGAAAGCCAGGCGTGTAAACGTCGAGCTCGACGCCTCGCTGGCGCTGAGTATTACGTTTTAGTGTTGTAGATTTAAACGTCGTCTTCTTCGACCATCGATGCAGTGATGTTTATGAACACAAGCCCTTAACACTCCAAGCCATCTCTGGCTTCATCTAGTAGCAATTTGGCGTTGCTTCACTAATTGCTATGTTGTTCCATCTCAATAGAAATGTTTAGGACATATAGATTTCTTAAAATATGGCGGCACAATAAGTTCATCTGTAATCACTAATAAGAAGATCCCCTCAGAGGGGCAACCGAGTGATATGATAGACTTACGATATTCCCTCAGATGAAACATAGGAGTGCAAAGAGTTAGAAAATAAGCGAATAATGAGAACTTGGCGTTGAAATAAATATTGAACTTGTTAGAGTTAGAATGAGAGTTAGCAACGATTTAGCAATGAACTAGCAATGAGAATATACTTACAGTATATGCGCTCCGTCCGGCTTTCAGAAAAGTAGTTGGAGTAGGATGTCGGTGTTAAAAAGTTGAGAGGTCAAAGTAGAAAAGTAAGGATTTATGAACTTGGAACGGTGATTCGGACATGAGTAAAAAATATTCATTGTGTTAGGGAGTTGAGGATGGAAAGACGGGATTTTAGGCTTGTGATGATGGTTGGCAGTGAATCAGGGAGTGGTGACTGATAATCGAGACATGTTGTCGGTACACAAAATATTTGTAAAGATGTTACTAATCCATCAAGCTCTCGCGCAAATAAACACAGAAATTCCTCATAAATCTAGGAAATAGACGAGTTATCTGTAGTGACAATGCACTTCCAACTTATTGCTTAAATCGTTGCATTCTTGATATAGAGAGTAGAATTCCGGAAGCATAAAAAATAATTATTTCTTTAATTATCATTCGATCCTTCCATCAATTACTTCTCCTCTTCAAACACCTTACCGCGTTTTCTTGGCAACGCACGATCGTCCCCACGGTAATATTTCAGAAATTTCAATGCACGTTACCATTTGCACGAAAAGGGAACTCGGATGGTCGATACATTACAATCATCCTGGTTATGAGATATTTGCACAGGTGTCTTTATTAATACTTTTTCTATTTTGTTTTCTGTTTTTCTTGTTCCTTATTGTTAGCTTATCTGCAAAGAATTTTAAAAACGTTACCTGTATTGTATCAGTATTATCAGTTACAAAAAGAAATGCGAGAATCACCTGTTTCTAAGAGTAATTTATTAATCTTCAAAATACAAATGTAAAACATATAGATCGTTCAGGACTTCTTGCAATGATACATTTAAGCGCAATATTTGCATCACAGCGATCCAACTTTCGGATGGATCAAAGGACGATCAAAGATTCAGACAGGGACATGAGAGCTTGGTGTCCCTACCAATTCACTGCTTAAAGGACATCGATGCTGGACTAATGCAATATTTAATGGACGTAGGATACGAGCAACTGTGGACACTGGGAATGTCTTGCATGGCGGATCACAGCGACTGTGAGAGAGCCGAAGCCTGTTTGTCTAGAGCGGAATGTAACTCGGATGATGCGCTTATCCTTACCGCGCAAGTGCATTTCAACTACCGTCCCGTTGTTTCCCTGTAGTCGTGCTAGGGTGGATAATCGTATGTCCGTATGGTGTAATGTTGAACGTGTCTCGTGTCGCTTGAAAGTTTCGCTCGTGGCCAACGAACCTCAGCTGTTCAAATAAATTGCTGTTGGAGACACTTACTTTGCAACCGATGTTCTGCGTGGCGTTTTTTAATCTGTAGATTAAACGCAGAAATGGGACAACGGATCTTAGATACCTCTTTTCCGTTCAATATCTTCGTAGTCGTATTGAGATTAAAATTTGTTGGATTAATTGAAAAGGTTGACTTAAATCTTAATATTCTTTAAATACTGTTTTTATGTTTATTTAAATCTTTTTGATTGCGGCACACTTGAGTCACAAACATCAGAAAAATACGTAGCGATAATTACAGGGCGGTTTGAAAATTCGATGACTCGCGTCACCTGTGATGAAAGAAAACTACAATTGAAGCACATTACTAAGAAAATCCGTAAGATCTATGATATACAGATACGTGCCATTCGGAACAAACAAGAAGTCACTTGGTAACGGGATGTAACGGCGAATATGGTTATTCGCTTTTCTGGATCTGCCAAACAAGAGAACTTATACTTTAAATAGTTTTGTATCAATTATCTCGGCTTGTTCCAGCAGCGACTAGTTGTGAAATACGAAATGATCTGGACTGGTTTTGATGAGGATTTATGCGAGTTTTGAATTAGAATTTGAAGATGATTGTCACAATTAGTTGAACTGAGGAAGAGAATTGGTTGTGAACGGAGTAGTGAGCCTTGGTAATGAATTGAGAATTGAGCACTTGGCGGAAAGAGACGTAGGGTTTTAAAGGTTTTCGGAAAAAGAGTAGGAGTAGAAGGACTGTGTGTTTGGAAGTTGGAAGGTCAAGATAAGAAAGAAAGGATTTTTGGATTTGGAACAATTTATGTGTTCGGGTACAAGTAAGGATGGTGATGAGTGATGTCGCTACGGTACAAAATATTTGCCTTTGGAAAATATTTATAATATATGGTAATATTTTTACCAAATATTCGCTAAAGTTATCTTACATACTAATGATAGATGGAAGGGTTGGTACATTACAGGGCTAAGGGGAGAGTGTCGCTCACACCCCCTATTTCCATGATACCGCTCCTGGAAACCTAAGATCAACGAATGACAATCGAAAACTAAACATTTTTTTCGTTATTGCCATGCCGATGTAACGAGCCTGTGGCTTTCTTGGCCAGTCGCGTATTAAAATCGAAAATGACGACAGAACGAGAGATGTCTCTATTCTGCGGGAAAATAGGAACAAAATACTTGCCAAGTGACTTCTTGTTTCTATTGAATGGTATGTAGAAGCCTTTCGAATACACTCATGAATCTGTGAGAATGTGTATATATATATTGCATACATATATATTGCCTTGCATACATATATGTGGGATCAGGCGAGAATATTCCTATAAAAGAACTTTAGGAAACAAGGACGTGGAAAAGAATTACCTAGGAAATCTCCGTTAAGCATTAAGCTACTTAGACCGAATACGATGCTTGGATGGGTTACCTCGCGATTCTTTCTCTTTATCACGTTCTCCAGGAGGCTTGAAGTCTCACAAGGGAACATCCCGAGGTGTAAATCACCGATTTTGATGAAATTTTAGTATGATATAGCCCTCGCGAAAATATTTGACCCGTATTTTTTTTTTATCAGTAACCGTCCACGTTAAAGGGGTGAAAACTACCCTCAAAGTTGAAAAAAAGTATTTTTTATCATATTGTTTAAACAAATGAGTTTTTAAAAAAAATGTTTATACCATTGGATTCGTGGTCGAAATACGTTTAATTTCAGTCCTTACGAAATTTTCGTATCTCTAATAGTTTCGGAGATATTCAATAAAATAGTTTTCTTTCCCCAACTTTGGGGGCGGTTTTCACCCCTTTAATGTGGACGGTTGCCGATAAAACAAATTAGGTGTCAAATATTTACACAAAATCCAGCTTTTACTATAGTTTCATAAGAATTGGTGATTTACAGTTGGGGATAGTCATACATGGTATTGATGTGACTCTACAGCCCACAGACCTGAAAAATTGAACAATTCTGGGAAGGTGTGCTTTATATATTTACAATTTTTAAACATAAACTGCTTTAACTGATATATAGCTGCTTTAGAATGCTCGTGGTGGTAGAAACTATTTGTTATGCCAATAACAATGGATAGCACTATTGCAATAATTATTAATAATTATTTATTAACCAATCGCATTTTTTAAATTTATATAAAAGCAATATGGGTGACTGACAATAAAATCTGACCTTTCAGAGCAGTCATACATGTATATATGAAAGAATAACTTGACAAGTACGCAAGCGTAAAAATTGAAAATGCAATAACTTTTTTTGTAATACAAATATCAAATTTTCAATTTATCCGTATTTTGTGTTTCGATATATAGTATCTACAAATATTAAAAAAAATTAATTGAAATTTAACTGACAAAATGATTAAAAAAGTGGTATTTTTTAGCATATTATTTAAACAAATAGATTTAAAAAAAAGATTGTACCATTGGATTCAAAATCCGAAGGCATTAATTTTCACTCTCTACGAAATTTTCGTATCTCTAATAGTTTTCGAGATATTCGATAAAGAAGTTTCAGGACACCAACTTTGAGGTTGGTTTTCACCCCTTTAACGTGACGGTTGCCTATAAAAAGAATACGGGCCAAATATTTTTGCGAGGACTATATCATACTAAAATTTCATCAAAATCGGTGATTTACACCTCGGGATGTTCCCTTGTCAGAGAGTGTCTGATTGTGAGTGTGAGTCCACCCCAGAGCTCCGAGTAAATGTGCTCCTCAGGCCCTGTCAATACCTGACAGGACGAGACGTGGCGATCTCGAGGTGTCCGAACAATGTGTGTGTTCCTTTAGGTGTACGCCAACTGGCGGGTGAGTACTGGCAAACCCAAAGATGAACCGACTCTAATTGTAAAATAAATAAGTGTATTCGCGATACACTGTGATAGCCTCTGCGTAGCGAACCGTGGATGCGGTCCACAAGGGACAGCGTGTACCCTGGAGACCGTACCTACTTAACATGGCTCTTTGTGGAAACGGTGGCACAAACATTTCTCTATTTTTCCATCGTTCGTTCTTTAACTTTGTGATGATTTCGAATGTAATCGCTAAAATACGGAAAAACAGCGAACTGTTGCATGTGCGAGGAAAACAAGTTTCGTTCGTTTCGTGCATGCAGACTGCATACAAATCTCTTTCTTTATCACGATCCTACTTATAAGAATGAATTTGTAAGAAGGTGTATATACGTATTGCATATGTATTGATAAATTGTTGAGAATGCGTGTATATGCGTTCGGTATATATGAATGATCCTTGATAACATGGTTATCAAAATATACGCTTCTATTATTATGAATATTTTTTAAAATCTTATCAATATGCTACTAACAAAATTCTGTGAGATCTCTCCGAGCACCTTTCGTAAGTATTGAGAAATCTATAGGAACCTATGTAGTACATATTCCTTTCACTGTCAAAGGGTTGACCCTTACGTTCTGATTTGGTGATAGATCAATTTTGTGAAATTGAATGTAGGGTGAATTTTTAGATAAGTATAAAGTTGATACAGAATTGAGTAAATTAGAAAAAATGGATTAAGTCATAAGTGGGGAACGTGAATGTTTTTTCTTGGTCCAAAATATGGAACGATAAGTTTGTTTTGAATATTTAGAGACATTTTCTTTACTTTAATAAAACGCTGATAATGAATTGCATTGGTGGTCGAATATTCTAAGGTATGTTATAAAAAAAAGTTTGTTTTACCATATATCATGATATTCATACTTTTTACGTTCTAAAATTATCAAACGACACAATTCGTTTTTCAAACATTTTGAACATATAAAATTGTTTAAACATATAATAATATTATTACTCTACTTCATAATTTAAAAAAAAAAACTTACTTTATCACATAATTACTAGTCCTTGCTGTTTTCTATTTTTCAAGCTAAATACGACACTTTTGAGCCTGTAATAAAATTTAGATGCACGGAAAATGTTAAACAACTGTATTTAATATCAATGCTCTTACTTGTAACCCGTTGATTAAAAAACGGTTTAAGAATCGTTACTACCTTTGATAATATCACTTTACTATACGCACACCGAAGTGTCATTTATATTTACTCGATACCTCTCTCCCTTGTCTGCTAATTGATAAATACACACGTGTGGGAAAGCAGATCTGTGCTGTGCATCGAGAATCCGGAGGGTGCACGCATTTATACGTCTCACCGTGCATTGAATTTCGCCAACACGTTGAGCTCAACCCCAGATTCCGGGACCAATGATTGCGATTGTGCATCACGTACGAAACATCCGTCGTCGTCGACGTCGTGTCGTCCTCGTGTCGTGCGAGTTTCGCATGCAGTAAGATCTATACACTCTGGTAAAGAATTACGGTTAGTATGTTTTGAGGAGAAAGAAGTCTAAATTGTAAACTAAATTCGATTTATTATCCATTCTGAAGGGGAAGTCTTGGAATTGTGGTTGAATAGAATTATGGAACGATTGAGCTTTGATAAAATCAATATTGAATGAACATCTTTTAGTGCACGTGTACATACGTACGGTTTGAGAGTTATGGGTGAACCGTTAGTGAATATGTTGATATTTCTTAAAAAATGGGTCATTAATGATACTTTTCTCTCACAGAAATATAAATAAATTAGTCAAGTGTAAAAATATTTCCTCTTTCTTTGGAAAATTAAAATACTTATGTAAAGTAAGTTAAATCATGCAAGTTAAATGATAGATTGGTTAGAAGCCTGATAATACTTAACAAGCTGTAAGTACAGTATGGAACAAAGTACAGGAAATCTTGTTATTTCAATTGTGATTTCCTCCGGTGTAGTTACACCTAGTTGTACCTTTGTCTCGAATCCATCGAATTGACCACAAAAGCTTTTCAAAAGCACTGTCGTAATTGAAGAACGATTCATTGGAAGCCATTCAAGCGGCTATACATTTTTCTTTGCAGGGAAACCTACGTTTCGATTATTTGCTCCTATCTGCTTTTTCTAGTTTGCTACGAAAGAGGTGCGATCATCCTTTCCTCCGATAACGACACACGAAATTACAACTCTACTTGGCGTCTCTTCGGAGTGGAGCAACCGATCGAAAATACATTCGACGGCAAACTTAGAGTCGGAAAAATGGCTTCTACGGGGGCAAAATAAACGGCATACTTTTTAATACGATTGCTCTACGCCAGAACGTTCTGCTTCTATTTTCGTACGCGCAATTGAATCAGCTACGACAATCAAAATGAATTTCATCGCAGGGGAATAGAGAAAAAGTGCTTCGTAAGGGAGCTTAAAACGCGATTTCTTCGTTGCATCTTGCAGTTCCGTTGTCGCATTTGTTGAGGCGTAATTGCAACGCGGGCCTTGAGGTTGCGAGGGCAAAATTTCTAAATTCTTTATTTCAGTTTCGCAGCTGTGTAGACCCGTCCATCTGGCAAACACCTTCGAATATTGAGGGATGGCACGTGGCTACCAGATTTGCACTTGAGAATTCTTGCGCTAGATTTATGACACCTGTCATAAATCTAGAAGTTTTCGTCCACACCTGAATCACCCTCGCGGCCCAAGGCCCCCCTCTGCCTGGGCCTTCCGTGGGTTTTGGCAACACCAATGCCAATTCTGCATTTTGGTAACCACCTACGAAGTCCAGGCAGAACCAATCACATTTCACCAAGGCCCAACATTCTCCTCCCTATCAAGCCACCCCTTCCTCCTCGTCGGGGTTGTCGACAGAGGAAGGGGTGCTTCCAAAATTTATAAAAGAACAAAAAGTGAGCCAAATCTTCAGATTCTCCTGTAACTCAAGATTCTCTCCGTAACTATATTCTTCGTAACAACAAGTCTTTTTCATACACATTTGGCTCGCTCGTATTTATATTGTTATCTATTTGTTAATCTCTTTCTTGTTATTTGTTTTCCGTGTAAATACTTGTTCTTCGTTATAATAAACAAACACCAAAACCAGTTCGGGAGTGTCGTGTTTATTAATTCTCCGAGAGAAGAAATCAAACTAAACTCCGACGACTTAACTGTCCGAAGAGTCGCAACAGCATTGTTGCAATCGAATTCAACTGTCGGTTCGTAAGTATAGGTACCCGTTCTGTATTGATTTCAACGGACTTAAAAAAAAACAAAAAATGATCGAAAGCATTATACAACAAAGTTATATTTGTTTAGTAGAGTAATTGAAATGTTTTATTAAAATTCAGATATTGATAATTTAATAAAAAATTATGTGTCAAGATATCTTTTTTGAATGCTGCTTCTATTGTAATCAGTATTATTAGCAGTAGATTGTTTATTCAGTGTTTATCTGATTTTTAATTTTCTGACACAACTAAAATTTAGAACGTAATGTGAATTAACACTAGATTAACGGAAGCCGTCAATTTGACGGGATCTTACATTTTTCATAAAGATTCCTCAAATTTACAGAGAAGCATAACAGTAAATATTTCACGTGCATTTTATAATACGAAAGTTACTTATTGTTAGCGAATTATCATCTTCGCCGCTTTATTCCCATTTTTTAAAGTCCTTATTTAATATATTGCAATGCAACAGATTTCAAACCCGTAAACCTAGTGTTAAGAAAGACAGAACAATAGGTCTGGGAAAAGAAGAACAATTAGTTCTTAAAATTCCTACACAGAGTTCTCAATTTTACGAAATTCATACTGAATGAACAGTTTCGAAAAAAATCAGTCATAGGATATAAACGAACTGATGCACTTAAGAGCCAACGTTGCAAATTATTCCCACATTCTAAACGTAACATTTATGCCTTCTAATGAAACGAAACTTTAATACGCTTGACAAACAAATATCTTAAAATTTGTTAATGTAAGGAATAACTTTCAAACTACGACAAAAAAGGATATTGTTCGCTTATTTTTATTTCCGACGTACATGTCTTATTGCACTGGCGTTTACCGAATATAACAGACAAACTTTTTGTTTCTTTTATCTCATTACTCGACGTTTTCCTTAACACGTTAAATACCACGCGTATTTTGCCCATTTCACTGTTTCTTCTGAAGCAAGACATTCTATTAAAATCGTAACTTCAGAGAGCGAAAATGTTAACGGTAAAAAAGGAATAATCATAATAATTTTAGTTCCCAAAATTTCATTGGTGTGGTATTAAGATTGACAAAAGTATCATTACAAAAATGATCTGATTGTAACTGACAGTTAAGTTTGGTTCTGGATGCCCGAGTCGAAATATTGAACTTCATTTGAACCTATTAAAGGTAAAAAAAATTCTAAGGGTTTATAGTGCTAAGAAGAGTTTTAAAAAGTATATATTTGAATGATAAAAACAAACGACATTATAAACCTCCAACTAGCCGAAATGTCCACATTTGACATTATAAAGTTAAAAAACACACCTATAAAACTTTTTTTAACTCTCCAACATCTTATTTCCATAAAATCACTAATATCTTTTTAACTCTACAAATTCTTAAATAGTGTCTATTTAACCCTATAAATTTTCTTTTACGAAGATATAATTTACAAAGGTTAAAAGTAAAATTACTTAATTAATAATAATTATTTTTCATTGCACATGAAGATTTTGTTTGGAAATTCTAAAAATATAAAATAATATTTTACTGTCACCAAATAAAAAACATACGTAACGATTCTGATAGATGATAAAGACATTTTTTATCTTTCCACTTTACTTATACATTATAATGATAATATATTTTGTATCGAAAAACAAAGAAAATTTGACAAAAGATAAGTAAAACTCTTTTATAATTAAATCATAGAATATAAACCATAGTAACACAAGTAATTTTTTGAAACACTTATTTAAATGTATTTTAATTTACCAGAAAGTTTTAATTATTTTTATTTAAAAGTTCCATTGAATTGTAAAAATTAGCAAAGAAATTGGGACTCACAACCTCATGACAGGAAAGATCCAGTGCAGTTTCGATTAAAGTGATAGGATGTAACGATGGAAAGAAGTATTAGAGTAAAACAGCTACTTACATTCAGGCGGCAAAAATGAAGTTCAAAGAAATAAGTATTTGTAGAGTAAAATGGACTTCTATATTTCGTTTCGGGTGAGCACCAAATTGCGCATCGTCGTATTGCGAAATCCAAGAATTGTTTTTCCAAATTGGCTGTTTCTCGTGAACATCCTCTCGCAATGCTTGTAAGAATTTCGGAGTGGACAACACCACGATACTAAAAGGAAGCAGCCAGTTGACGACGTTGATGATCGATCGAAACGAAGCAAATCTTCAACCACTTCTCAGCCTTGAACGCTTTGTACTACTTGTACGTTCGTGTTTTCTATAAAGCAACTGTAAGCCTTTTGTAACATTGCTAATCACTTAACATAAGATATTTCGTTGGGAACCCAATGTTTGAGGCAAATTCTTTCTTTGATATTTCCATTCATTTTGATAATTGCATAACATACTTGAGGTCAGTTAATTTAAGAATTGTAAAAAAAAACTAAATCGCACCAAAACTCTATGTGAAAATTAAGTACAATGATACCAATCTGTAGAAAAAAATCTTTTTTCGTGGACTTTTGAAATTCTCGGTAATTATTTGATAGAATGTATATAAAGCTCGAAAAGAACAGAACCTTCGGAATGAAGAGTTTGAGACAAACTGGATTTTACGAGTGTAAACTCTGCACTATGTCATTATTAATATTCGAAGATTTATTTGAAAACTCAATATTGTCTAAAATCTAAGACAACAATTTTCATCGGCTGTTGTGTCATTTATTTCACATAGCTTCCTCTTCTGAATATATCTGTTAAAGAAATTATATCATATCACAAAGTTAATTGAAGATGTAAGTAGATGTGTTTGAAGTTAATAGAAAATATTAACTACTTTCGTTTGTATACAATGGAAAATTATAGACAGCATTATTACTAAGTTATTCGATTTTCTCTACTCAATGTTCTATGGCCAGAATTCCCTACGAAATACGGGCGACACGTGAAAGTACTCCGAAGGTAAAAAAATTAAGCTTCATATATTAACTTCGAACCATGATCCTTAATGCGATGGAAGCGATAAAACGGTATAAGCTTAACTTTCTTAGTGGCGCATCAATCGAATGATGGAGGTAATAAAAAGATACGAGTATATGCTTTTAACGTCGTTCTTTACCACTTTGCGGCCGTTGTCGCACGTAAGAATCATAAAACAAAGCACCGCAAATGAGAAAACTCCCATCGAAGTCGAGAGGAACCTACTTTGGGACTTCCTTCGATTTCCAGTAAATTTTAGTTAGCCAATAAAGAGCTTTTCTTTCGATCTAAAACTACCGCTAAAACTACAACCGATACTTCCCCGCATGACTTAATACGCTTTATCCCTCCTATCTCATTCTTACGTTCTGTGAAAAAAAGAACTGCAGAGATATCCTGCGTGAGTTCATACATCGGAGGGATCGAAAATGACCCAGGAAGTCTGTAGATTGACCATTACTCTTGGGATAGCTAGAAATAACCTTTTCAATTCGAGCTTTATCTCATCCCCTTCTTCGTACCTATTATAAGGGATGAAGAGACACTCGACGAAAGTGTACACTTCTACTCCTCTCTGTACCTTTCCCTCCTTCGAGTTGTCGAGGGGGGAACAACGTAACACGCGATAAAAATTAATAACTTCGGTACGGTTGCGTTTCTTGTATTCTTCACGGCAGAATGAGATCGGTAGGTATCATTTTTCTTTCGTAGTATCGTGCTAGGAGAAAGCCATAGGGAAGTTTCCAGTGAAACATCTCAATTTCAAATGCTACAAGGGGAATATAATGCCATAAATCTTCGTTCTGTTCCGGGCCCCTGGAAGAGCATGCATCGCGTTAATCTAAGAAAGATCAACGTCCAACTTCCACACGAGCATGATATGAGAGTAAGGTTTCCTATCGCATCAGTCAGGATGTCTTACGTTTCATATCACGCACCCTTTATTTTTCTACAGTTGTAATTAGAGATAGGCGTTTTTCTATCAACCCTATAACCTTCAACGTGACTTTCTCTCTGCTGTTTTTACTGGATGATTTTATTATACGAATCCTATTTGACGAAGCGTAAAATTTATACAAGATAAGAAATAAAGTAATTGTAATCTTATCTACGCCATAAAAGATTCGCAGGATAATGAGAGGGTGTTTTTTTCTAATATAGAAACAATGTGAACTAAATTACATGTAGTTTGATCCACTTTTGGAACTTATAGTTCCCAATTTGCAAATCAAAATTCGCACTGGACTCTCAAATCTCCAGATGACATTTTGATGAATATGATAATTTCTTTATAGTCTTTTATGTAGTATGTGACTTACGTAGGTTATAACAATAAAAAAGCCAGAATTAATCCGGACTAATTTTTGCAATTACAAAATTTTTTAGAAATTTCAAATTTTCCCCTTCTGGTTTCTATCCCACTAATCTCACTCGTTATTGAAGAGCAAGCGGTTAAAGTAAGCATGATTAAGTTGTCCGGATAAACAAATCGATTAAAATATAATTAACTAAAGACTCTTACTCTAATCAAAACTATACGAAAAATACTTTCGTTCAATGATAGTATAGAATTAACCCTTTGCTCTCGTAAGCCGACATTATGCCGCTAAAATTTCAAACTCTTGAATTTTTTATGTGCTATAATATACTACTTGTTATTTTTTACATTTATTACTTTAACAGTAGGTTTACGGATATTTCTTACATATCATGCTACATGGAATTTAAAAATTAGAAAACATTGAAGGAAAAATAGATAAAAGTCAGTACAAGTGATGGAAGAAATATGTAAACGGTTTCTGTTATTTTCCTCAGGAAATTCGAAATGCGTTAAACTGTACATGTGATGTATTTTTTATGTATATGTTACGTATGTGAGATCTAAAATAAATTATCGAATTTTGTCGAAACATATAAATACAGATAAACCGATATTATTACTACCCTTTTGAGGATAGTAACAATTATTGTAAAGATTTAGGTCGCAATTCTACATCATTTTGATTGTACAGCTACTCTGTGTGTTAGTATGTTTTGCTACATATTACAGTAAATTAAAAAAAAAAAAAAAAGATAATCAAAAATATATCTAACACAATTATATTATATTATATTATATATATTTAACACAAAGCAGGTGAATAGACTTTAGTAAACACATATTTCAAACATTTCTGAATCCGTCTCGCTATAGCAGTAATTTAATACAAGCCATCGTACATTGTCTTGTTAGAAATGCAACTGAATTATCACGTGCACATCACCCATATTTCTTCACAGATATTTTATCATTCGCCGTATCCGTTCTTTCCTTTCCATTCTCTTTCCTTCCCATTCGTCTCCCCTCCTTTCCCTTCACTGTCCTCCACCATTAAACAATACCTGTATGCAGATCACCTCGGTTTAATTGCAACTGTTTTGCATGCGTGGAATATCCGGGTGACAATCGTTGTATCACGATCAGACGCAGTATCGTTCGTAACCGGTACGGGACGTATCTACATTCCATACAATTTTTCATTTGCTCGCGTGACTTGGTCGGATAAACAGTACGAAGACCGAGGGCGAGATAAGTTACGCGAGTCTTTACGTAATTATACAGTTAGAAGGTAATTAAAGCGTAGGAAAATTGCGTGCCGATTGCTCCGCGCATATTTGCACGTAGAACATCGGTTTTAATTAATTTAAAGGAGGCGTGGTACTTATACAATTCTGCTGAGACCTATTGCGATGGTTAATTTTTTCTGGTTGACCCGGGAGGCCTTAACTACACCTCTGATTGTTCAACATATCACAGCAAATGGCCTTTACATGCCACATGCGCTTGTACAATATTTTATAAACGGTCCAGTAAGGTTTTTTGTAATTTCAATTATATTATCAAAAATATTTCACTGCTTCTAGAACGTGGGATTAAAGTAAATTAATGAAAATAAGTCACATTTTTCGATAGTTTTGAACGGTAAAAAAATAAAATAGAGATACTTTTATAACTAGCAGTACTTAATGAAAAATATTGTGTATAACTAAACTCACTTAAGAGGAATATTGATGATTTTCTGTCTCTTGACCGCCGTCTGATTTCGATTGTTATTGTACATTTTGCTGCTAAAAGTGACTTCCGTTAATTCGAACTAATAATTTTTATGTATGAATAATGAAACATGATTAAATATAGCTACTGAAAATGATTTGCTCTAGATATAGGCGCATTGTTTTTAAGTGAAACAACCAAACATTTTTTATTTCAATGCTTTAAGTAAATACTCGAATGTTGATTGATGCATGTGTTTTCGCAACTTTCATCCATAACGTTTAGGCAAGGATGATGCATCTTGCAATGCAAAAGTTATATTTGCAATATAGCAATATATGCTATAGCATATTTAATATTAAAAAATTAAACAGCAATATTAAAAAATTGCTATCGATCCAAGGACATAGAACAACCCCTGACAGCTACTTTTGAAACACAGTATTTTTTGGTTCTAATGCAGAAAAATTATTAATCATATTAAAACGTCCACATACATATATATGTGGCATAATGTGTAAGGGTTTGGTTTTAAAGAGAAAGAGAGTGTCTTTTTCATTTAACAACTAAATGTTTGTATTTACAAGACATTAACTATTACAGATTGATAACTATTACGACACAATTCTCAACTCGCAACATGCTCACATATGCAAAAATGAACGTTATTCGTAGTACTTATTCCATTTTTACAAATGACATCAATCCTCACATGTCTATGTATTGTAAGTCTCTGTGTTTGCGCCTCGTCCAGCTGTCTGCAGCAAATCATCGAAATCATAACGTTCTTACTGAGCTCAGAACAGTCTGTCCTCACCCCCATTGTAATTCACGCTCCGTAAATTTGATCGTTAACTTCAATAGTCTCAGCGAGATGCACCAAATTGACGAGCAGTTGCGTCATAAAGGGAGATTTTTAATTTCCTTAAAGCCTTTAATCTAAAAATTCCACTCATCCAGTAACGTGTTAATAGTCAACACCGTCGAACGTAACGAGAAACGAACGGGTTCAAAGGCAAGAGAGCCGCATCCATTACTGATCACATAATTGCTTCTTGAATGAGTCGTGCCAAGATTCCAAGTGGCTATCGAACAGAAGGTAAAAAGAGAAAAAAGGTCTAGGGTGAGAGAGATCGAGTGAGAACGAACGAGCTGAGAGGGCAGAAGGAAAGGGAGTAGACGCTTTTCAATTCGTGCGAACACGTGACGTTACACTTCCGCGTTACGGAGTCCCTCTCTCGCATAGCGTACAAGTGCTTCCCCCAAGCAAGGGTTTCTCCCCCTTCTCCACGAGAATAGGGGATGGAAAAAAAAGCGGAGCGCATGCCGGTGTACATAGACACGTATGTATGTACAACTACACCACGTGGTGTCGTCATGGTAACAACACAAGCTCACGCGTGGCGCCGGCCGCAAAAGCAAAGGCGTGACAAATAGGGAGAAGAATAGACAATGACGATGCCTCGGACAGGCCTCTCGACGGGACTCTCAGCGTCTAGCAGCACCGAAGCGAGATCGTTCGTGCCTCTGACACCATCAGCCCACACGCTTTGGAGTTCACCCAGGTCTTGCTCTTCTCTCGGACCTTCTCTTTCGTCTCCTATGTTCTAGCCCGTCTTCGCGTTCTCTCCTTCGGTCGATGTCAGGTGTCATGACTGGTCGCTTGTCCACGAAATTACGGAGAAGTTGATGATACTGCGTTCTCCATTAGAAACGATTAAAGTATCTTTGTAATGTACCGACCCTCCAATCAATAAGTACGTAGGATTAGATTTAGCAAATATTTTGTAAACACAAATATTTTGTACTGCGGCTCGCTCAACATCCGTCATTCCATAATTGTCACTGACTCACTAACTGAAGTCCAGATTTCCTATTATTCTATCTCGACCTTTCAACTCCCTAATACAGTCACCATTCCTTACTCATCCCCAAGTCATCGTCCAAGTCCGAAATCCTACTTCCCACTTTGACCTTCAGCTTGCATCCACCATTATCACCACTTCCTCTCCGCTTCCAAAAGCGTTTAAAAACCCTACGTCTCTTTTCACCAGGGCTCGGTGTTCATAAGAAATTCAACTATTCCAAGTTCATTATTACTCAGTTCATTTGCAAGTTTAACTAGTTGTGAGAGTCATCTCCAAATTCTAAATCATATTCTAAATTCTAATTCTAAACTCTCACAAGTCCTTACCATCAAATCATTCGTTTCCGTACATCACACTGAATCGCTCTTGGAACGAGCCGAGTTATTCTAATACAAAAAGTGCGAAACTATAAGTTCTCTTATTCTGGCTGACCTTAACACTTTACCGACCGGTATTTTTTTAACATCTTACTTCCTTCTGACCGATCACCTGGTCATAAATACTTCCTTGATACAGATATCTATTAGAAAATTACAAATTCTCGTCACTGAGTCCTTAACACAGGTAACCGCAATGATAAATGATAATTTATTAATTGGAGTGGCAACCAATTAATAAGTTAGAAGTTTAAAGGCGTTGGGTCTGAAAAGCTATTAATTGGCTTCCGGTCGGTAAAGTGTTAAACGCGAATCACATTATTCGCCGTTACACCTTGTGCACGAGTTTTGAGGTTTATGGAATTTACTTTTAACTTTTATTTAACCTCTGAAAACTAGATTTGTTCCCATTTTTTGGTAAATGTGATTGCGATGAATATTGTACATTTATTGGGTCTATTTGTTCGTTAGATCGGTTATATGTAATTGTATAAGTGATGATGTTTGTGGTACAGATATTTCACTTTCATGATTGATTAGAGAAAGCTGAGCATTGTGGTGCAAAAATAATTAAATGTGATACATAAAATGAATTAAATAATCTAATAGAAGTGCAATATATTTAGGTTCGTATAAAGATTGAAAAGAAGTTGTGTCAATTAATATTATCTGTAATGTCGCATACCGACTCATGTTAGGTAATATTTTGTAAATGTACATGAAGTGGCTCAGATTTTAAATTAGCAGGTAATATTGCTCATTTTCAATCGCTGTCCCTGAAGAACTCTATACCTTGCAAAGATCATGGGAAAAGCGTCCGCCTGTTGGAACTTTAGTCACAAAAACATATAGTCATTCAAATCTGCCATTACATTATTTTCCAGTCCTTAACTCTTTTAGTGTCAACCGGAAAAATTGATTAAAGTAATGACCAACGTTGTTGCGAATAAAAATAATTGTCACTTGATCATAGTTTCTCATATAGAACATGGAATGTAAATCATAAATTGTGTATTATCAATTATCTGTCATAGAATTACTGACATTGTACAAGAAAGCTAAATAATAATCTTATGATGCCCGACGACAGAATTATTGTTAATGACGATATATCATGATTCAGCACTAAAAGTATTTAATGTATATCCTACGGTTCGGGTAGAGTCGATTTTATTTTTGCAAATTCACATAAAGTTATTCTGATGGTCAGTTATTGTTTAGATTTACTTTTCTTATACATTTAAATTAAATTTGTTTTTCCTTTTATACTAAGTTTATTGAAACAGCGTTACGAAATACAACATTAATTCAGTTTAGGTCGGTCAAGCAAATGTTATTTATACGGACTCAAATAATTATACATTTTAGATTCTACCGTTATATAGGTATATCTACGAAATATATTGATACCTTTCTATGTTTGCTTAATTTTCAACAACATTATGACAGAAATGATACCGCAACCGAGGCTGTGGAGGGTTTTCTGTTTGTATAAAAACGTGGGTGAAATTGAAGTATTTTTATGAAATATCTTATAATAAGATACCAAGTGTAATATAGATATTTATATTATAAATAGTAGAAATTTGTTCTCTGTGTAATGTTTTTCTCTGCTTTTTTACTACTGAAATTGATAGAATAGCCGAAGGCGGGTATTCGTATGTTTTTGCATGATGCACGGTGATTTCTAGGTAGATATTAAATCTCTTTCTGTTTTATATAAACAAATAAATTATCCTCTTTCTGATATTATGTATGTATGCGGGACGGACATCGTTTGTTGACAAAATTAATTTTGGTTTCTGTAGATCAATAATAATTATATAAATATGGAATGGGGTATCATAGTACCGATAGTAATATTTACATTGAAATTTTTCGAACAAATTAAAAATACTAACGCACACCTGACAAGAATATTTTTTATTTAACATTAATAGCTACATGTACCAATTTTACGTTGACTTGTAACGTAAAGTGGAATAAAATCCTTTTAAGAATATTTTCCTCGAGTTTTCGCGTTTTGAAAATTTGTTTCTTGAAAGAAGACAAACACATTTCAGTACACGACGGTACACGTGTTTACATCTTGGAATTCACCCAGATTTCACAATCTTCACACTCCATCTCCTTAATCCTATTTCCCTTACCGCTTCCAGGCACTTCAGTGTTTACTTCCCCTCGCTTCACCAATCAAAACAAAATATTCGTTAAAACATATATTATTCCAACA
This sequence comes from Cerceris rybyensis, assembly GCA_910591515.1. Lineage (NCBI taxonomy): Eukaryota > Metazoa > Arthropoda > Insecta > Hymenoptera > Crabronidae > Cerceris > Cerceris rybyensis. The sequence goes on from OU342790.1 coordinate 25,564,096, forward strand.
CTTCTGTCCTTAAGTTCCAGTATCAAACAAAAGTCAAAAGAAAATCTCTTAGCGGTTATGCAAATAGAGACGAAAATTCTTTAGCAATAAATCTGGAATACAAACTGCTATCAATTCTTGAAAATGGATGGTATATTTCCTACTAAATGGAAAAACAGCCTTATTACACCCATACATAAGGGTGGTGACAAATTATTGGTTACGAACTACAGGCCAATCAGTATTCAAAATGTTATGCCTAAAATCTTTGAAAACTTAATAGCTAGAAAGCTATCTGCGCTTTGTAACGGCATTACAATTAACCAACAACACGGATTTATGCCTGGCCGCTCTGTGTCAACTAATCTGGTATTGTTCCACAATTATTTATCAAAATCTATTGAAAATGGCTACCAAGTGGATGTGATCTTTACTGACTTTCGGAAAGCATTTGACACTGTCAACCATAATATCCTTCTTGATAAACTGCGTGCTATGGGCATTACAGGTAATCTTATGGATTGGATAACTAGCTTTCTTTCAGATCGTCTGCAAATAGTAAGGTTCAACTCAGCGTTTTCCAAACCGATTAAGGTACGATCAGGTGTACCACAGGGATCCCACCTTGGACCCCTACTATTCAATTTGTTTATCAATGACATCTCAGATACTCTTCTTAATTGTAAATTCCTGTTATATGCAGATGATCTGAAAATTTATCGCAAGGTCGACGTCCTGGCTGATGCGATACTAGTTCAGCAAGATCTAAAGAGACTAGAAAGGTGGTCGGTGTCAAATAGACTATTTTTTAATATATCTAAATGTCATGTGGTGAGGTTCGGACACAGAAAGAAGCCTATTCTACATGATTACACATTAAATGGTGAAATCCTAACTACCAAAGAGAACATAAGGGACCTGGGGGTACATGTGGCTTCTAATCTATCGTTCAACGAACACTTTCGCTTTATTACTACTAAAGCATTTAAATCTTTGGGACTCATACATCGAGTATCAAAGTTATTCGAGAACGTAAACACGCTTAAATTATTATATTGTCAGTTGGTGCGCCCTCATTTGGAATATGCTTCGGTTGTCTGGTCCCCCTACTATAAAAATCACTGTGATGAAATCGAGGGTGTGCAAAATAGATTTCTTGCCATTATTTCATATCGCATGGGCAGGGGCGTGTATAGGACAACTTATAATTATAGTCTTACAGCATCACACCTGAATTTGATGTCTCTACAAAAAAGGCGAATAATGTCTGATGTGTTATTTGTATTTAAGGTCCTGCGTAACTTTATCTCATGTTCTGATATTCTAAAGCTCATCAAAATTAATGTACCACCGAGATCAGCTCGACGTCACGTGGATTTATTATACCAAGAAAAGCACTCCACGAACTAGGGATGTTTAGCTGTATAAATCGGATGGTTATTAATTTTAACATGTTAAAAGATGAGGTTGACATCTTCAATAAGTCTATACCCGAATTTAAAAATTCCTTAGTGCGTGCTCTTCAATAATTACCCCATTAATATGTAATTAGTATTTTGTAGTTTTTAATTTTTATGTATATTATGTATTATATTCTTAAATGTTATAGAATCACATGTTCATGTATGAATAACTTGTTCGCTCTGTACCATTGTATATAGAATGTATCATAAGAAAGTTCTAAAGGGCCTGTCCCGTTAATAAAGTAATAATAATAATAATAAAAATTGGTTCAACATGATACATACCTACGTCAGGTGAGGCTATACCTAAAATGAAAATCCATGGAACAGTGCGTAATCGAAATGCAATCTGTTGCACAAGAACATTGACACGATATCATTGTATAAATAATTTCTGTTTTTTATTATTGTAGTTAACAACTTCTGAGCATACTTTTGATTAGCTTTTCGACGTATCAGATAGGAAGACACCATATTTCTCGAATACAACAAATTGTGGCTTTCAATTTTGAAATACGCTTTCCACGGAGATTTTATTTCATAGGGGACTAACTATTGAAGACAAAACCGTGGACATTATGTTCAAAGTTTGTATTAATTTCAGAGGAGCATTAACCCTGTTAGTGCCGACCAAAAAAATTGTTTTTACTAATGATAAATGTGGTTGCGAATAAAAATAATAGTCATTTGGCCATAGTTTGATATAGAACACGCAATACAGAGCATGAGTTATGTATTTGTAATTATCTTTCTTAAAATTATTGATACCGCTTTGGAAACTGAATAATAACACTACGATACCCAGCGTTCGCACTATTACTAACGACGATATATCGCCGTCCGGCACTAAAAGGGTTAAACACCCAATGGATGCCTATGACTGGGGACGTTTTAAAGTTCAAAATGTCAGGACATTGCGCGTCTTTAGAGATAATTTAAATTCTCAAGGATTGATCAAATCATATGAAAGGGTTTTTCTGAACAACATAGAGACATTGATTTAATTGAATTAGGGAACAATGGACACTTGAAGGGGATAATGATCCAAAATATTGAAGCCGCTTTTACACAAAGTAGAGATCGAGAAATGTTGTATTGACCATCTCAATTCCTGATGTCAATCCAATAGAAAATGTTTGGTCCGTTATGGAGTACAATCTCCGAGCAAAATGTATTTAGACATTGAAAGCCCTAATTCGTCGTATTCGAGAAATATAAAGGTTTCTTTCATATTTCTCTTAACCCAGACGTTGTTAAACAATAAACACAAGAAATTGGACATTCGACGCATTACTATGTAAGTCCGTATTAACTTTTTATATATGCTCTCAATTCATGTAAAATTTGTTACAAAAAAAATTATTTACATAGAAATGTCTTATCCACGCTCTTGTGGTACGGTCTGTATTCACAACGACTATGTTATAAGTATAAAAAAAAACTGGAAGTAGATAAAAAATCCCGATTAATTTCAGTCGTTTAGAAGAGATCTATTTTTAATCGTCCATCCTACCACGTTACATACCAGGAGCGTCCGTGCATGCAGGACTATTCTCCTGCATGCCTTGGAGCGCATCCAGGTTTCGCACCCTTCACCCACCATTGCCCTTTTGCCTCGATTCCTGCATCTCTCGCGCCATGAAAGTCACGTGCGGCAACCCGTCCTTTAGCCCCATGATGCAACGTGGAGTACGCTCGATTCGGAGCGTACTGCTGTCGGTAAGCGGTCCAATGGGAAATAGATTGCAACTAGGACAACCGCTTTGAGCATCGTTTCATTAAGTACGCTTGACTACATAGGCGAGAATAATTTAGTAATCTTCGAAGGTAAATATACGGTGTAACTGTACGAGCATGCAAAGTGGGCTTAAATTGTCTGCCCGCAAATTGGAATTTCATACTCTCATTCGTGTCGCGAATGCATCCTGAAATCTAGGATAAATTATACTTAAGTACAATTTATTGTGCGACAATTTCGATGGTAATCCATGTTTTCTTCCTTTCACCTTCGTTCTTTTTTCTTTCTGTTTTAAACTACAACCTGAAATTTAAATCGGCGTTAGTTAAATTTATCGTCGATCGTCGTATATTTTTACCGATTATCGGGTTGTAATTAATAGCACGATTTCCGGTTCGTTCTCGCGAGCTGCACGTTATCGAGAAAGTGAAAAATGGATAGCTCGATAATATCGGCATACTCTCGTCCATTTATCTCGGTGTTCATTTATTCAGTGTTCTTGAAGGTGGCCGACTTTAAGCCGGCATTAATCTCTCTGTAAAAGCTCCTTCTTCAAAGAAGTACATTGTAAAGCACAAACGTGACAGTTGAAATATTCACGCAACATCTCTCGAATTTAATTCTACGAGGAATGGGAAACTTTGCGACTTCTCGTCGTCGAGATTCGTTGAGAGAAATCTCGCTGACGGTGTATACAACAAAGCAAAATGATACCGTGCTGAAAATTTACCAAGTTTCCGTCGTTAAACGTAGAGAATGATTGTTCGACCAATCGTTAGCCACGGATCGCTACGTGTAGACTTTATTATCGAAAAAGGGCTTTCTCTCTGTTTCTCCCCCTCTATCATTGTCTCTCTGTCTCCTAAATTTTCTTCCTCCCTCTTGCATGAAGAAGTAACTTCTATTGGCGAACGAAGAAGGGGAGAGGAATAGCCGGAGGGCCTGATAGAGGAGCGCCTCGAAACGAAGTAAATTGTTGAGGAGGAGGAAGAGAAAGGAGAAGAGGAATGCCATTACACCGGCCGCGAAGTAGAACTCGGCGCCTACTTCGGGTAGGAAGGAAGCAAGCGTTGCGATCCTTGGCAAGGGTGGAGAAGGAGGAAGAAAGTGGCTTTTAATATCGCTTATTTATTCATGCTTATAGCCCCGCTTTCGCCGCTTGAAGATTTTCATAATAACAGGTTTGTTCTCCCGCTTCGGCAAGTCCATGGGCATTATCGGCGGTTATGACCTGAGATTGTCGATGTTACGCCTATGCAAATTAACCAAATTTTTTTCTTGGCATTGTCGGGCGATATGTTTCATTTCTCCGAATTCCTTGGATTGATCGTTCCTGCTGGTGTATACTTTATTTTTTGTGAAAGTCGTTTAATTCTGCAAATCGTTGATTAATCGTTTGAAAAGTACTTGAATTGTGGAACTTTGTTGGTTATATTTTGTGGGTGATTCTTCACCGTTATCGGGACAGACGTGTTTTTTCACGATACGGATGTAGAGGACATACATTACAAAATAACCTCATAAATGATACTCAATATGTTTAACATATGAGAGAGGAAGAGAGACATTTTGGGAAATGTAAATGCAATAGTATGTACAAAAACGTTTTGTGAATGAAATGTAAATGAAAGATGTGATTGTTTTTTTGTTGACTTACGGAAATGAATATATAGTACATTTCCGTTTTCCCCCATTTGCACTGAAAGGAAAACCTGTTATTTGACCAGTTTTCCTGAAAGAATATGAAAAGAGGAAGTCTAAATAATAGTGACTTTTTAACATTGTAGAAGTTGTTGCGACTCGTCGGACAGTTAAGTCATCGGAGTTTAGTTTTGTTCTTCTCTCGGAGAATTAATAAACACGACACTCCCGAAATGGTTTTGGTGTTTGTTTATTATAACGAGTAACTAGTATATACACGGAAACAATAATAACAAAAGAGATTAACAAATAGATTAATAAATATAAATACGAGCGAGCCAGAATGTGTATAAAGAAAACTTGTTGTTACGAAGAATATAGTTACGGAGAGAATCTGAAGATTTGGCTCACTTTTGGTTCTTTTATAAATTTCGGAAGCACCCCTTCCTCTGTCGGCAACCCCGACGAGGAGGAAGGGATGGCTTGATAGGGAGGAGAATGTTGGGCCTTGGTGAAATGTTATTGGTTCTGCCTGGACTTCGTGGGTGGTTACCAAAATGCAGCGTTTGCATTGGTTTTGCCAAAACCCACGGAAGGCCCAGGCAGAGGGGGGCCTTGGGCCGCGAGGGTAACCCAGGTGTAGATGAAAACTGCTAGATTTATGACACCTCAGGAGACTTCTCAGGAGAAATTAAATACTTCTTCTTACTGTTAGATAGCCTTTGTTTTTAAATTTTGTACATACTAGAACCCAGAATTCTTTATTTAATATGATCTATTAGATTTATAATTGAAACAACTAATTGTTGAACATTATTGTTTGCATATCAGCGTATATCCGGTATTAAAATCTAAATAAATTCAACCAAAATATTAAGGGTACCAGAAAAGAATGTCTTTTTTCGAACACATGACGACGTTATTGAATATTTTGAAAACCTAGTGAATTTTAGACTATTTCAGATTAATATTTGTAAATTACATTCTTCTATGTATTCACAAATTGTATTAAAAAAAAACGACATTCTTTTCCAGTAGCCCTACAATTTAAAAGCTAAGGCAAAGATTGAGTAAAAATAAAAAATATCAACACTAGAGACAGATCAACCATTTCAAAAAAATTACTATTTGATATCATTATATTTATAAAAAAATAAGCGCAAGATACATACGTCTCATCACTTAAAATGCAATTCAGTTGAACAGATTAAATCCAACGAATTTACATTGTACAGTTAAATTTTATTTCAGATTAAAATACCATTACTCCTAAATGTTTGACAGGTACCCGGAAGTCCCAATAGAATGACTCACTCCTAAACCTCAAGACTTGGTTAGTAAATCGCATTGAGCATTTTATTATGCGCATCACACACTACCTACTCGGTAACCACTTTTCAGTCGCGAAGTTCCGATTTTTCTGGTCATAACTCGGACGTGCAAACCTGAGCTTGCAGAATACGTAAGAACGCTTCTTGACCTCCCGCTTCTCTCTCGGTCTTTCTCTCGTGTCATTGGTGGCACGTAACTTCGTCGCGGGGCAAACTTTTCAGGTTCTCACTTCCTACTTCGTCGTTGCACTAAAATAATTCAGGAAGGACGAAAAAGTTCCCGACAAACGCATACCTTGTCAGTGGGATGAGGTGAAGGAGAGAAATAGCAGGGAACGAAAGCGGACGATGGCGAATAAGAGAGGGTGAGATAGAAAATCTCGCAGACTTTAATAACCCGTTTTCCTCGGCACGTGAAATTCTTCTCGCGTTGGGGTACAATGCGGAAAATCGAGAACACCCCGTCGTGAAAAGGGCGCACAAAACTCTTCTCGTAATTTACGGGGAAACGTGCCAGGAGTCGAAAACTGGGGGCAAATATCATTGCCCGCTTCTTTTTCCCCAGTGGTCCAGTTATAATCAAGGGTACCCTCTCGCCGGCAACCAATTGAATTTGTCTGCCATGGTACCTAGTATTTTCCAGGCTTCTGCCTCTTTCCGATGAACTAATTATTAGACCGCGGAGTTTCAGTTACACGTGTGCCTTCTATTTGAACTTTTATCACTGACCTGACAAAAGTCAGCTAATTGAGGCGCATCGAAGATTACTTTTAACCCAATTGAACTTACGTGTAGCACGTCTTCGACGACCTAGTTAAGGGATCATTTCGAATTCGATTCTTCTCGGCTGGTTTTCTAATCTTTTTTAAATACGATCGCACTGTTATTTCTGCACTGTTGTAATTGCACTGTTTTTATTGTAAAGTTTCGGAATACAGATATTAGCAGTATTTTTCTATATGAGAAAATATATTACAATTTGTACGTGCAGACGGGAGTGTTATCATTTTGTCATTAGCCGAAGTAAATAAGGCGACTTTAATTAATATGTTTATTTATTTATAAGGCTAGTTCCTTATTTACACGAACCACTTGTTTACGTATCACGTCATAAACTATTGTTTGTTCTCGGGAAGTTAGTGCGGGAATATATGGAGTTAACGGCACGAAACTCGAGTTAGTGAATATCAAAAGCTATGCAATTAGAACATGCCATATTAAACAGATGATGAATTAAACTTGGAATTTCTAGATATTCGTATTTGATCAAATGAAGGTTTTACAGCGCAAATGGTATTGACTCGGTATAAATTGCTTTAGATATAATGCAGGTACTGCTTGCTTTTTTTCAAATAAAAGCAATACATACCGATTAATGCGGAAAAAAATTTAGCAACTACATTGGTTAAAATGTGTGCAAAATAAGAAGTGTATTAGATCATTTTAAGATTTAATCATTTAACTACAACTTATATTGTTTATAATAGGATTCACGAATCTTGAATGTTATGAAGAGAAATTGAAATGATGTTTTCATAAATACTACATTATTACGCAAAACAACAAATACTTCAGTAACGTGATGCAATGGCATATAGTTTAGTGCAACAAGTTTGTATAAAATGGATTATCTTCATAATGAAAGTTAGCACGACAAATCAATATCATATAGTTTGTTTTTCACAGTTTCGTGTACATATTCAACGTGAAACGAAATTAAACAGTTTGTCTCAGTTTGCAACTTCAAACTTAAATTGCGAGACAAAGAAGCCATCGTCGTAAATACACCATTTAATGTTCGAGTACTGGTTCGGTCATATATAAACAACTCGGCAATCAAAATACTAGCATTAAGTTATCTATTGGGTCGTTCGGAAAGTTCGTAGCATTACTTGGGTGATATTCAAACTCGATAAACTTTTGGAAAATAAATACTTTATTCAATAATATATGCGCCATTTCTATCGATTACTTTTTGCCATCTATCAGGTAACTTCATAATCCCCTTCTCAAAAAACTTTTCATTTTTCTCAGCAAAGAACCGCTTTAAATGATTTTTGCAAGCCTCCGGACTACTAAATTTTTGGTCATTCAAAATATTTTGCATAGACCTAAATGAATAATAATAAGATGGTGCTAAGTCTGGCGAGTAGGTTGGGTGGGGTAAAATTTCCCAACCGAAAACCAATAATTTTTATCGGGTTTTCATTGACACATGCGGTCTAGCGATTTCTTGGTGGAAAACGACATTCTTCATTTTAGTTAACTCGGGCCGTTTTTTTAAAATTTATTCCTTTAATTGATCCACTTGGGCGCAATATTTATTAGAATTAAGAGTTTCTTTATTGTCTAGCCTTGTGTAATTTATTCATTACTGTGTTTATAGAAGTAAAAATTTGTGTTTGATTGTTTTATTAGAAATTAGAAATGATGTTGCAAATTATTTCCTTTAATAAATTGGGTATTTTTTTCTGAAAATCAACATTTATTTCATAAGGGGTCAAGTGACCCCTCATGGTAAGATTAGGTAGGTGTAAAATACCGGTACGTTTAGTGTTAAAGGGCGTAATAAATAATACCCTTCCAGTCCCACCATACACTGAGCAATACCTTCTTCAAATGCAATGCATCTGTGTGTAAGTATGGAAAGTATGAAAAGAAGCGATTAATTGCACTTAGCACACACACCAAAAAACACACATACACACACCACTCCACAGTTCGTAAGTACCGTTCAATAATTTAATAACTAACCCACAGTAACAACCGATAAGACACATTTTGTAACATAATTAAACATACATCATTTGTAATAAATATGTTAATTTAGACTCCTGAGGAGGGCACACTAGATTGTGCCGAAACATGTAGAGTAGACGGATTTAACACAAATACACACCTCAACCAAAAAAAAGGGCTTACTTAATCAATTAATAACAAATAATAGTCATAAAAAGCTTTAATTGTGCCATTGTTCGAAAACGCGAAGAACTTTCCGAACAACTCAATACTTTAATAGTTTCGGAATGAATAAAATGAAACCGCCAACTACTTTATCAACTTATACATATGTATAAAAAATATACTAAAATCATGCAATGCCTGTCAAGATCTTATATAAGTTCCCCAACGAGATGCACAGACACTTGGCTAAAATCTCAGGGAATTGGATAATTTTTCCTACCCCGAATAAGCGATTGCAAACTGTCTCAACGCATGCAACATGAACGAACGAGACAGGGACGAAAGGTCGAAGAGGCATAAACAAGGGAAAAATAAGAGGCTGAAAGTCGGATACGGGGGTGTCACGGATGCAGTTGGCTGCATTTGTCTCCCCATGCAACTATTCTCCCAGTATCTCACTTTTCTCTCCTCGTCCATCTTTTTCCTTCCGTTATCTCTCGTACCTTCCGGCGGCAGTATCAGGCTTGTACGTGCAAGTGTACCCACCTACCCACTTATCCGTTCTTGCCGTATCACCGGAAAGGGTAGTAGACGCGGTCGAGTGGGAATCCTGCAAAGGGTGCGCGAAATGATGATCGTCCTGGTAAAAAAAATTCTATCCGATTGTGAGAGTCATCATCGTCCCTTGCTTCTTCCGTTTTTCTTATCATATCTCTTTTTGTCTGTTACTCTCTCTATTCTTTTACTTTGACGTCGTTTTTATATCTCCTCTATTTTCTCTTCTTTTTGCAACGATATTTTCTGTCTTTGTCTTTCTACTTGTCGTCTAGCATTTTCTTTTATTTATTCCTTTTATCCTTTCGTTCTCATCTCAGCTTACAGCGCGGTATGCCAGCTGTTGCTTCGGTCTTTCAAGGGACACAGAGCTAAATGATAAATATAAAGGAGAAGACGGTGGATCCTCGTGAACGTTTTTGTCGGTTGTTTGCGGACAACGTCTTCAAAATTCTACGAGTACTCGGCTTCGTAGTCGATTTGTAGACTGTGAAACGAAATATTAAAAGAGAAATTGATCGAACAACTACGTATTGTTGATCTTGGGAAGATTCTTTAGTTGACTTCGATGAAATCTTTAATATAAAAGGAGAATCGTATTGAGAGATACTTACAGAATTGACAAAGAAGTAGAAATAAATTTATTTACTTGTATGAAGAGTATTCACACGAAATCAAGACGAAATTAGAAGAAACTTTTACCTGCGGAAAAAACGCGTAGTTCTATGCAAACATTTTTTTCGACCAATTTTTTTAAAATTTTGGATATCCATGCAGTATTATATTCCAAAACGATTTGCGAAAGATCAATGAAATTAACCACATAGTTTATGAGAAAATTATTTTCAAAATAAATTATTTTTACACGAATCTTATAGGGACAGCCATTTTTATATGCCTTGGAATGCAGGTTTTTATTTTTTTTAACTGAAACGAGTCGACAAAAATCTTTATAAAAATAGTAGTGGCCTAATCAATTAATTTAGAACCTGGTGTAATTTTTCTATCATTATTTACCACGTACTTATGAAGAAAACTTCTATTAAAAGTTGAAAAAAATCTATTGAAACGCATGCCTTCACACAAACCATACTTCATGCTACTTGAGATTACTTTCGGATGTTCGGCTTCTCCACTAGAATGAGTTAAATTTCTGATTTGATTTTTTTAGTTTCCCTTTATTGAAAATCTCCACTGCTTTAAAATTTCTTTCGAGAGTTTTTTTTTCACAAATTTGTAATTTGTCGTTTTCAAAAAAACATCTCAACTCTAATAACTGTCAAATTCTCGTTTGTATTTATAGGTTACAGTAGGTTGAATGATGCGATGATGGCACGATGTATTTGTCATAGTGTACGTCAAAAAATTCTCTCTATGTACACACCTTTTTATGTGTAGTAGGTACCGTATCGACAAAAGTTTGATTTAAAATAAATAAATTAGAATTATTTCGCATATTTAAACAATTATTTTTCTCTTTAGAAACATTTACTATGATGATTATAATAGAATAGTAGAAGTATTTTTACCAATTTTTGTGAAAAAATGATATAAAAAAAAATAAAAATCTGAAAACATAAAAATAAATTTTTTGTTCTGAATATGCATAGAACTACCTTAAATGTATTCATTTATGTTTAGATATAAACAATCTTTTGGATGATCAGGAAAAAAATTTATGATGCTGGGAATGTGACTTCAATATCGTGCAGTACATTTTCTTTACATAATTTCCTTACGATTGACAAGAATTATTTTGAAAAGATAGAATTTTGTTTTTTAAATCGATTAACGTCACATTTGAATTTTTGAAAACTTAAATCTTAAAGCATTTGATTGAATCCTATCTTTTTATGCTTAGAAGAAATTTACGTAATATCAACGATTAGTGCTATTAAATGGCGAAGTTTATTTTGCCATGTAATAATAACTACATTAATTGATTTTCGAAATCAATGTAACTATTTCCAAGACTATTTTACTTTATTTATTTCGTACTTCGTTAGAAAAAAGCTACATGCGATTATACAATCTATAATATTTTTTTGTCTCTATATTTTAATGGGAATTTTCGAATAGGCTGTATACTACTTCATTACATTTCTTTGCTTATGTTTTTTAGAGTTAATCAATTTGGTAAATGAACGATCAGTTAACACTTTTTAAATACCACTAACTGTAAGTACAGGGTGTTTCAAAAATATTTGTCATGGCTTTCAGGGGTTGTTCTACACCTCTGGATCGATGGACAATAAAAAAAATTTGCTACCCTTTACCGAATTTTGCGGCCGGTTTTTTTCGCAAATCTCCATCGATCCAGAGGTGTAGAACAACCCCTTAAAGCCATGACCATTAACTTTTTTACACCCTGTACATATTTAATGAAATACGCTTTGACACTTGAATCGGAGCATAGATGGGATAAATCTTTAAGGTCATTATTGAGTTTCAGAGACGAAATGAATTCAAAAATTTAATTATGAAAGAAAGCTTTGTTGTGTTCTTGCAATCTAATATCATTTAGTAATCTACTGAATTATATTACCATTCTACCATACATTTTAACTGAATATGTTGTAACATACTTTTCAATAATTTAGTGATTACCATTTAGTGATAATCATCTAATAGCTGCAGAAATAGAATAACAGCGTGCATTGTTTTTGAGAATTTTTTCTTAAAAACAATATTTATATCCGTTATAACTTTCAAGGTAACAAGAATACTATATAATCTTCGAGATAGCGGGTAATTATATTCCTTAACTCTCTTTCCTTTCCAATGAATGTGTCAAACTTTTTAAATGACGATTCTGTACGTTGCAGACATCTTCTGTTATAATTGTTGAAAATACTTTAACACAATGTCATTATTATATTTATTATCGTATCGTTACACGGTAAACACATTTTTAATTATACCGAACTTATTATATTTTTGAAGTTCCTCTCTTAAAAATAACTTTACACCGTCTTTTTTTCACAGTACACTTTCAACATACCTATTTTTTCAAACAATCCACATATCGTATATACTAAAAATCATAACTCGCAAAGAATGTAACATTCTACCGTAAAGTGAATCACAAATGCCTGTTCAATGCCCGAATCAGAGACATTTAATTTCCTAAATGTAAACATTTGTAGAACTCTTAATTCAAAGTAAGGTTCAATTCGTGGAACGTAGAATTCCGAAAAGATCTAAAGAAGACGAAGTCGCGGTGCTTTTATCACATCTTGCCGCTGAGCAAGCAAGGACTTCATCTTTGACGCAACTTTAAAAGATGCATGTACAGGAAGAACATTTGTTCGATCCTCTCCTCTAGTTCTTCTTCTTATTCTTCTGCATCTCTCTTTCCACTTCTTGCACACAAGTCCCATCTCTTCTTTCTCTCTCTCACTCCTGTTTTACCTTTCTGCTCGACAATCCTCCCCTTTCCGGATCTCCTTCGTCGATCCGGTAGACCTTTATCAGAGTACGGTATATTGGGCCTTCCGTCTCCGATAGACAGGTTTATTTTTATTCCATACGATTCATTCGATTGAACATGACTTGTGGTTACAGGCCTCGCAATATATTTCCGATATTACGGGCCAGCATTCCAACTCGAGAATCCCGCGAGTCTCCTGTATTCTTTGTTCATATCATTCGTTCGCTCACTCGCTCGCTCGCAGTTCGCAATCCTCCCCGATAAAATACGTACGGTTCTCCTTGGAATAATAGTGGCTTGCGGGGATTCGTAGCTGGATAGGTACCGAAAGCAGAGAGGACGATTCCAGAGATTGGATCGATTTTAGAAAGTAGCCACCCTAGAGGCTTCCAATCGAGAAGTCTGTGAACTGTTTGGATGGTTACTTACTTGAAGGTTCAAACATTTAGAATAAGTTATAGAAAAATAATGAGAGATGAAGGAATCGGAGGAAATAGGATATCATTGAATTGATAGAATAAACGTAGAAGGATGTTTTTGATTAAAATCTATACACCCATTGCAATATATACTCTTACATATGTTTTTGTAACTATAGGCAAATATTTATAAAATATTTCTGAAAGTCCTGGATGGTTTAATGAAGACTGTGTTGTCAGGTTTACGTTACACAATTTGTCAGGTTACGTTTTACAATTATATGTAAGATATGCAATTATACAGGGTGTCCCAGCTAATTTTGACATCTTAAATATTTTGGTATTGTGGTATGTAGCAAAAAATGTTTCACTGGAAACTTAAATGGTATCGAGTGGGGCATAATCTGGTGTCATTAGTTTTTCCGTAGGTGGACGCGTCAAGGACATATGAAGGTGAACTTTTTTTTAAATGAAATGAGGTACTTTTTTATGCACCAAGCGATGCAGCTAGATATTCTTTGTAAAAAACTACTGACCTATGTATGCCGAAAAGCTAATACAGTAGAACCCCGCTGTAATCAACCCCGCTGTAGGCAACATTTCACTGTAGTCAACTCAACGCTTTCACCGTAGTCAACTTCCCCGCTCCCCACCAAAACAATTACCAACCATTATTATGCTCAGTGTCAACCTATTTTGGACTTTCTGCGCGTGTCGATGCGCAGAGGGAAACATTCTGATAAAAGAAGATAGATACATTAGCAATGCAGAGAGGGGATGAAAAGCGTTGGAGGAGAAACTTGAATACAGCAAAAGAGTCAAGATTTTTTGAGTTGATTACAGCGGTGTTCTACTGTAGTTAAGGAGATATTTCAATATAAATAATCTAAATAAAAAGGCATCATTCCTGCCGCACTAGGACGTGAGCTCTGTTTATCTGTTTATCTGTCTGTCACCTGATTTACCGCCGCACGACTTCTTCTTCTGGGGCTATTTAAAGGATAAAACGCGAAAGTTTCAACTAAAGTGAGTGATATGAAGCAGCACATTATCGATGAATGTGGAAAAATATCAGCCGATATATTAAATAACGTAGGCCAGACCTTACTTCATCGATTTCAAACATGCTGCGATGCAAATGGTCGTTATATTGAACCTTACCTGTAAGTAAACGCTAATGTAATTACGAATTTCAGAATTATTTAAATTGAAATATTTCCTAAACTATTAGCTTTTCGGCATACATAGGTCAGTACTTTTTTTATAAAGAATATCTAGCTGCATCGCTTGATGCATAAAAAAGTATTTCATTCCATTTAAAAAAACAAAGTTGACTTTCATATGTCATTGACGCGTCCACCTACGGAAAAACTAATGACACCAGATTATGTCCCACTCGATACCATTTAAGTTTCCTGTGAAACATTTTTTGCTACATACCACAATACCGAAATATTCAAGGTGTCATAGTTAGCTGGGACACCCTGTATATGCACGGTGCCTGTAGTGTGTATAGATGAAAACATTTAAATCATTATAGCATATAAAAAGTTAAATGCGTGAAAATAAACTCTGATTTATTATACAAAACTTTTCTAAGTTACAGAACGCCATTTCTGAAAAAAACAACATTTCGCATAATTGAATATCCACCAAGGAAATATACAAATACTCTTCCATTCTCATTTCCTCTACTCTGTTGCACATATACATGAAATGTACAATTTTCCATATTTCATCACACGACAAAATTGTGTTTTTTACCGCTCAAATAATAATGTACCGTAATATAGCCAGACGCATTTATTACAAAACTACATGGTCTGGAATAATCCGTAGATGTTGCAACAACCGTGAGCCACGCGATTTAAGAAATGTGAAGTCTTATTTAAAGTTCATCGTGACTGCTGTTTCATGCGCACAGCCGTGCACTAGACTCATCATTACCGCCGCAATCGCAATTCATATCTACAAAATGCGCGACATAATAATTATATGGCGACATTAATTTATTTTCCTCTCTTCGCTCGAAAATGTGAATAATTTTCTACGTAAATCCACGTGTGCATAATGGCTCCGCTAATTAACACGTTAAATTGTTCTAACGAGCCGTTTTGTATGAAACTGTTACTGCGTCGCAATAATTAGTACATCGCAATAGTTTCTGATTAAATCCCGATTACGTTCACTGTTGCTTGTAACGTTATAATTGACAACGTTCCGGATAAACATTTCGTCGTTTCAAACCGAAAAACATAACATAGCTCAATGTAACGTTACAAGCCACAAATTATCGTAATTGTTGAAGTAAGCCTGTTGGTGAATCATTGATCCAGGTTTTAAGAAAATTGCACTTTTATGTAGAGATTTCACGGGTGAAATAAGAGGAAGGTAATTTTCCTGCACCAAAGTACATACAAAGGGTTTACTTAACACGGTGCGTGTAATTCAAGAATAGCTCTACACTTCAGAGCAGATGCTCCGAGAGGTTCAATATACTCCACGTAAAAGTTAGTTTGCCAAAAAGTAACCCACACTTGTTTTGAAGTATGTACATTTGAAGTAATTGCGTTCCTTGCTATAGCAGAATTGAACAATTTGTCTAAATCGTGGATTGTTTCAACCTTCGTTATATTCTACGAATAAATATGAAGTGTATTTTACGTTTATAACGGTTTCAATTATTTGCCGTGCGTCTTTTCTTTAATTTCTGTTCATAATTTCGGTTAATTCACACATACCATAAAGGGGAATTAAACCAACTCATAACATAATTAAGACGTCTTTATTGAATGGTGATCGTGACTGCACTGACAGATTTTTTCGCGAACGCCGTCACGTTACGATATCTTCGCGACGCTCAATTCTTTTTCTCTCTTTTTATCTATGACGGCAATTGTTCGCCGTTGCTACCAAATCCAACATCGCTGCGATTGGCCGCTTTACGCTTACACATTTATATACATATGCATTTATTATGATGATCATTTAATTAGAGTTAAAGAAATCGTTCCCCCATTTAACCAATTGCCCTACAATGACGTGTGACACTCGTAATACAGTGAACGGGATCGAAAATGTTGACGTTTTTCAAAAACAAATAATTTGAAAATATTAGTCGATCACGAGACGATAAAATTAGTATCGTACCGTCAGTATCGAATGAAGCTACACGTTATATCAGAAATTGGTGATAATTTTTTATTTCATCAATTAATTTTGAGTTATTGCGCGTTCAGTCAGAAAAGAAATTTTAGGGTAAAGGGTTAAGGATTTTTTATTTTTCCTTCCATTTTTATAAGTCTTCTATCTATTTAAACGTACATGTAAGGTGTGATGTATATCTATGGAACTCATGAATTCTCAGATTATATATTTCAGATAATGAACCAGTGTTATATAACAATATGGAAATTATTAAATGTATTTCATGATTTGGACAAACGTACAGATCCTGACTCGTTCATTCTCTGGATTCTAATTTTGTGTAGCACTGGTAAGCATATCTTGTGTATTTCTTTCCGAAGGGTCGAAGACTTGAAAGCCTGACTTATTAATCCAAAATCAAATCGCTATTCGACGTAATTAAAAATTAATCTGCAAGATAACAATTCGTTTCTGACCCATGGTTTCTTTCAAATAATTTAACTAAGCAACAAGACGAATGCGATGCACCGTTAAAAAAATTTGCTACCCTTTCGCGAATTTTGCGGCGGATTGTTTTCGCAATCTCCATTGATCCAAGGGTGCAGAACAACCCCTGAAAGCCATGACAACTATTTTCGAAACATTCTGTACATTACGAACTAGTATAGTTCGAATAAATAATTTAAAATTATAAGTGTTAAATTTTTATGGTTACCATGATTACATATAATCATAATTGTATAAATGTACACTACTGTACATTATACGCATCGTAAGAAGTTCTGCACAAGGCAGTAAATAAATGTTCAGCTTAGTCATAGCTGCAATCAGTAGGCAACATATTTTTCTAAAATATTCTGAACAATATGTATGCGCATCTTGTAAGATGAAATACATTTTTTTAGATCTCGCGCCTAGGTGCTATATTACAAACGAAAAGAAGATATTCTTCGATAACATCGCAAATTAAATAATGTTATAAGTAGACTCCGGATGTTTATGCAAATTTCAAATTCAACAAATGCAGTTAAGACAAGAGAACCTATTTAGGGATTTGTTGCACTCGATAAATGTTACAACGAATACCATACTTTGGATATTTCGGATATATTTTTATATTATGTTCGTTTTGTGTATTTTAGCCGTATTCATTTTGCCATAAATGCATAAACATCCGGAGTCTAGTTATAAGACAACTTTATCAAAATTTAGAACACACGTTATAGCAGGACGTATTGCTTTGTTACACCCTCATCTTAACCCTAGATCACTAACCTTATTTTTCGACGCTTAACAATAACCTTCGTTTCTTCAACTACGGTGTTTATAAAAGGGGTAAAAGGGTATTATTTAAATAAAATTTAAACATGTTTTTTTTTCTATTAATAAAGATAGGTATTTATTTATTACGATACGTTAACTAATATGGCATACTTATTAAATCCGCGTCGTCGAATCGACGAAGGTTAGTGATCTAGGGTTAAAAGCTGTTGTTCCAATAAATATAACTTGTCAGATATCCATAAAGATCTAACAATTTTCTATTCATATTTGGAGTGTAATATACTCTTTAAACAACTTACAAGTACAAATGAAAATCCCCATTATTCACACCGTGAATCACTCTACACTCCAACGACGTTTCATCAAAATCGATGATTTCGAGTTGACGAGTGTCCCTTGTCAGTAACATTCTACGCGTTTAATTCAGATTTATAACGGACTCTCCTTGTCGATCTCTCCCCTTCTATCATTCACTTTTATTTCTCTCTCTTTTTTCCCTCTCTGTGGATACACAGCGCATATCTACTACAACAGTACGTTTCAACAGCTTCCAATATGTATTCCGGTGATACTCCATTTCTGTCAATGATTCTGGTAGCTTTAAACTTTTCATCGATTTCATCGAAAACGATTCCGCGACTACGCGATATTCGCTTTCAAACAGCAACCTCACTGCGCTGTTCAACTCGTACCGCGTATCCTTCACGTTCAGAATACATTTCCATTGTTTTCCTAACATTTTTTTTCATTATATTCCGTGTAGACCTCTCATCGAATTTACAATTGAAACATCGACCGTTCCACAATTCAATAAGGTGAATTCGTTGTCCTTTAATCGTCGAGCACTAATCTTACGCGCTTAATTACTCAATGAGGGGAATTACATGCAGAGAGGGGGTCGGATAACTGCATGCAATAACCACGATTAATATATTACCTAACCGTGCACCGTTACAATATGACAGCCAATTACGTGCCAGTAATGTATTCCATTTGACCGAACCGGATAATTATGTCCATTGGACAATTACATAAAGTATCGAGGCGTTCCTCTCTCATGGCGAACCGTATCAGATGGAGAATTCTACAAATTATACTGACGATGAGCGTCCTGCTCGAAGCAGGATAATTCGTTCTTGCTAGCGCAGGAGGTAAAGGTAGCTAATTAGGGACCGTTGTTGTCGGTGCTAATAAACGGATGCGTTGACACTAATACAATATACTGTCGCAGTAGGGGAGGTAAGAGAGGAAGAGGTAACTAACGGCACGCCTGAATTATCCGTTAATGGATAGCGATGTTGCGGGAAACCCCGATTCATTCGATTATTTGCGAGATTGGTAGAGTAGAAGCGGCCTATAACCACTGCCGCTAAAATTGAGGGATTTTAGAAAGATTTTATCGAGCTCACTTTAAACAGTGAGACCAGCCAACGATTAATATAAAAATGACACGGTCCGATCGTAGGATATCGAATGCCACTGAAAAATTCCAAAGCTGCGGTAATCGTCTTAAAATTTCGCGTTTCGTTTCCGTCCGATATTCGCCGTGGAATTATTCAGTAAGCGTTTCACATTCATCCATGATACGATTATTATTTCACGGTGGACCGTTCCCCTGGAGTATCGCTTTAGAACGGGATACACTTTGCTACGTATTCATTTATCGTGTATTTCTCGTTGCAGAACAAGGACAGAATACGAGCAAGAAGAAAACGACGTTTTCGAGGCTACTACGGGGTCTTAAGACGCATAGGAAGGAGAAACAAGGCCAAGCTCAGGGCTCCCCGAGGCATGGCCGAGCGAGGATGGGAGTACCGCAGAGAGTAAGTGTGTATCTGTGTACAGAAATGTAATCCCATTCCCGATGGTGCAGCCGTTTGCTACCGTAAATTCAGATTTCACCTGTATCTTTTATTCAATGGTAATCTTACGTTCTCGCAACCGTAATTTCGAATTTGAAAAACCAACCGACACTTTAACGGGACGCAAATTAATAGAAACTGCCTGCGCGCGGGTTTTCTTTCACGTGGAAAAGTTTGTGGAGAGAACGTATGAGGATTATAATCTGAAATGTAACGTACTATTTTGGACCAGGGGTAAATAATTTTTCAGGTAATTTACGTGTTGATTTTCTGAAAACATGATATTTAGGATGTATTCAAAATGTATTTTGCATTAGTATAAATGAATCAACTAACAAACAAATACGATTTAGTGCACTTATAAAAAACTATTGTACGCGAATTATGATTCCTTATGAAATACAGTCGACGCGAGAAATGACTGAGTAATAGATGGATTTCTCTTGTGCTCAAGATGTCCTTGCATATTGTTAAACTGTCTTACGTGTAATCATTTTATCTGACTTTCGACCTTCTGTCTTGCTAAAAATTAAAAAAACTTCTCATCAATAGGGCGAGTTTGACGTCCTGTTAATTTTTGCGCGACGTTATATTCTTGATGGTACATTACCTATTTCAAATGTCAGAGTTAATAAAAGCTGAAGCTGACACATCAAGCCATACATTTAAATTGTACATTTCGTTAATTATATTTTATTAGTTAAATTACGTATTTAATATGTAGTTATGTAATTACAGGAAGCTGAAATTTCATTATTTTCTCATCATATTTTGTAACCTAAAATATGAGCAAGTTTATTTTGATTGTAAATAATTAGTTTTATCTCTATCAACCTGATATAATAATATGGGTTGAAGCAAATACAGCTGATGGGTGTCTTATTAACATCATATTAAGCGAAAGTACAAAGTCTAGTGTAATTTTCTACCCTTTATGTACACCGCGCGTATCAGCAGTCATGATTCTTATATTTTCATACATCACGTTATATGTCGAATTAAGGTTCTGCTAAGACGTGAAAAAATATGACAAACAACAAGGCGTTTTCCAACACATGATGTCGTCCAATTAAACGACACCTACAAGCAACAGCGGTAAATCGTACTGCTACACATTTGTAATCCGCTGTATTTTCGGGTTATCCCCTATATATGTACTACTTTCAAATATATTTCAGAATATTCTTACTCAACGCACAGATTATTTCACTGGCAGAAATACTTCCCCGTCAAAGATATTTTATCGTTCATATTTGTGTATCATTCCATATATATTTTCTTTAAATAGATTTCAAAATATTCCTACTCAAAACACAAAGTATCTCGCTATAAGAGATACGCTAGAATAATAAAGAGTACACCTTTTTTTGTCGTTGTTACCCTTGTCAGCTCTGTTTTGTTCATCCAACATAAAGGGACGTTGTGCAAAGTACTTTTCATACGTGCGAATGTTCGCTCCAACGGCTCATCGGTGTTCACCTGTAATTCCATTTCCGCGATGACGGAAACGCGGGACGGAAGCGCTGTTTAATTCTGTTTCATGGACCACTTATATTTCCGTAGTCATAAAAGCCAGCTCGTAAATCTATTCTAATTGCGTTACCGTACGACATTGTCGTATGCCGAAAGCTCCTCGCTGAATTTAATATTAAACTGGAAAACCCTCGCGGAAAACGATGCACCGCCGGCGGACACTTCGATGTGCCGAACAGTAATTTTCATCGCTCTGCCTTCGGCGTGCGCTTTTATTAACCCCGTCCAGACACTGCGGAATTGCCACCCCAATCCCGCTTTGGAGCTTGCAATTTTTTTCATCCGCTTTTAGATCCGCGCATCTCTACGATTGCTCGCGAAAGTTGGACCATGTACGATATCGACCGTACACATTTTGCAACGAGCTTTCTTTTCCTCCTGGCAATTAGTGTCGATGTTTCTTAATTTCTGACTGTAGTGAAGAGACAGCTGACAATGAGTGTTATTCACCTGCATGATATATTTGCGTACTTCAGATGTTCTGGTAAGATCAGAGCCAATTATAAAATATAAGTTAAATGAATAAAGGAAAAGTATTTTCTGGTTTAATAACGTTCGTTATTGGGATAGTTTTCTCATGTCGCGTCATTTAACAGATGGAATTGTTGAAAGTTTAATGTGTTGCGCAATGACATAATAAAATATATTTAATTCTGTTTCACTGTTATACGGAAGTACTTATTTTATTTGTCTAATTACGCAAACCTCGATACCCGGGTTTCTACGGGAATTCTGTAGAGTTCACTGATTGCTATTGCCATTAAATTGATTAGAATGTTTTAGTATTCTTAAATGATAATACTTATAGAATGTTTTACTATATCTAACATGCATATATATACTGATTCTTAATCGATGATTCTTTAATTCTTTCGACGGTACGGAGTAATTTCGGTGTGGACAAATATCTTTTAATCGCTAGTTGCATAATATAAATAATTAATTCATTATTGAAATTGCAATGCATATAATTATATCTTTATATGGTATAATTACATAATATAATTAATTCTTCGTGTGAAATTTTCACGAGTGATTTTAGTCATCGGTAGTATCGAAAGGGTTAATTCCTTGTTTGGCTTTTTTTACATTGCATTATTGAACACGTCGAACATCTTATAGTACATGAGTAAATGCCGATAATGAATTAATTAAAACTACAATTCACATCTTTCGGGAACAAATTTTATCGCAATAAAATTGCAATAATTGTCACATTTGATTACAATTGGAACGTTGGTAGAACTATCTGCAAGTCATCATTTCCGCAATAACCACCATTTGTCACCCGTACTATCGTGTAAATTGATTAGATATCAAAATTAGAATTAACAAATTCAAGGTGGTTCGCTAACATCTCTAAAATTGGTATTATGTGTTTTTTGCATGACTTTTACTACAAAGTGAATTTTCTACATTTAACACTTGTTGGTTTTTTATCGTTGTAGATTGAATAGACAATAATTATTTTGAACGATAAAAGTAACTTTAATTTAACAAAAGAGAAATTAATACATATGCGAAAAACACGTGGCTATATCGCCGAGACCTTCTTGCCGCAGAGCCGAAACAAAACTGGAAAAAAGAAAGGTGAAAGGGGCACACGTCCGTGACGCGGGCGTTCTATCTATATAATATAAGTGTGCTGACGCGTTAATTGCCGCCAAATTCAACAACACTAAAACTACCAACTCCGTCAAAATGTCTGGTTACCAATTTTTTCTAAAAATTCCTTTAATTTGTAGGAAAGCCATAAAGTAAATATTCCACGTCTATGTGGTAAAACAAAGATTACTTGACAGATCATCTTTTTCACTTCTTGATTCCTTCCTTTTTTCATCTCTTGAATCGCCATTTCCAAAGTATTTATTTAGTATATTTAGATCTAATACAACTAAGGCAGGTAATTTTGGTGTTAATATAGCTCTGAATTAACCCTAGATCACTAACCTTATTTTTCGACACTTAACACTAACCTTCGTTTCTTCGACTACGGTGTTTACAAAAGGGGTTAAAGGGTATTATTTAAATAAAATTTAAACATGTTTTTTTCTATTATTAAAGATAGGTATTTATTTATTACGATAATGTTAACTAATATGGCATACTTATTAAATCCGCGTCGTCGAATCGACGAAGGTTAGTGATCTAGGGTTAAAAAAGAAAAATAGAAGCTGAACAGAGAGAAATATCTCCGATGGAAATCAGCGGCACTCACAAACATTATAAACTTGAGTTATCTAAGTATCAGAGTCGCTGGAAGCGAATACGTTAAATTAAATTTTGCCATTCACAGTATAATATACTTTATATAGTCCGTCACTCAGAATTATCTTGAAGCGAATTACAAAATGTTTCTTACGGAAGAAGTATCATACTTGTTTTTCATCTTATTCGCTGAAAAGGTTGAGCAAATGAAAATGACAAAATAAATCGTCGTTTATGAGAATTATTTGTTACATGTGTATGGTGTTTGAAACAGTGTCTCTGAAATATTATATTGTATGGATAATATTGGGTTGTTTGGAAAGTAATTTCGTTTTCTTCGGTGAGAATGAAAGACGATTTTCTTGTAGTCCATAAATATGTTATTGAATTATATATTCTCCATTTTGTTCTAATACCTTTTGTCATCTTTCTGGCAGTAGTATGATTCGACGCTCATAAAAGTTTTGATGTTTGCTGGCAAAAAAATCAAAGCCATTTTTTATGTCCTCATTCGAAGTAAAGGTTTTGCCGTTCAAAAAATGTTGCGAACCAGTTTTGGCATTAGTATTCTGTTAATGCGTCTTTTCCATACACATCGAATAATTTTTTTCTTGCTTGAACAGAATTTTTACCTTTTCGATAGTAAAAAAGTAAAATATGGCGAAAATGGTGCTTCCGACTTTCCATCTTTAATAGGACACAAAACAAAAACTGTTGTATAGAATCAAACGAATTTTTTCACAAACAAGCGTTGCTATGTCAACAGTCAAAATATATAATAGCAATGCGAATAAAGTGTGAAGTTGGCTGTGAAAAAATGTAATTATGTCCTCCGTTGAGAAAAAACGAAATTACTTTCCGAACAACGTAATATAAATATAATATAAATATTATATTGTAGAAATCAAATTGCGATTAATATTATAAAAAAAATTGAAATAAAGAAGAAACAGATTCCTTATTACCAACATTGCAATTGAAAAAAATGTGTTTAACATGCTTATCATAGACACACAAAAGTTCTGCTAATCTTCTGGCGTGATGGATTGTCATACTCTAAGAAAATTATGTAGTCACTGTATGCAAGTCATAAATTGCAATGGCCCTTTTTCGTATGAAGAAAATTTTTTCCTTTCAATTGTCAAATAATGTTTTATTAAAAAGTCGCATTAAATCAATGATAAAATGAAAAATAGACTTATAATAAAATTGGAATACAGGGCAAATGTATATTCTATGACATTGATATTAAAAAAATGAATTCTAATTGTGCGAGGGTATTATATTCTTTGATACTGGTTTTACCTTTAACATCGTCGATTGTTAATTGGTTTTTTATATTTCATTTGCGTAGCAACAATAATAATAAATAATATCAATAAATTACTAAACTAAATTTCTATAGTAATTTCCTATATGTCCAATGCCAAATATATAAAATTAAAAATCTTATTAAGGATGTCGCAAAAATTCTGCAATTCAATTCCCTCATGCAGCTAAAATAATTTAATAAATTTTATTTTAGAGTAAAATATATTGCTACCGGAAGCATTGCAATTTTTATTACTCGAATTCTCGGCAAAAATAAAGTATCCGTCTATTGCAGTAAATATTAATAAGCCAAGATTTGTTACCATTCATATATGTGGACAGTAAATTTTTATTCAGTAAATTACCCACTTGAAGGCAGTACTTTTCATCGATTCATCGGTTTTCGTGAAATGTATCTAATTAAAAGCTTGACATTTATCCTTTCCCATTTTTGCGTATTAGAGATATTGGTGTATTTTTTGCCGGAATAGAATATAAATATAACGAAAAAATGAAATAATAATAACAACAAAAGTATAAATAGTAGTAGTATTAATATTAAATACATACCGGGGCCAAGAGCGTTGCAAGTGGCCGAAGTAAAAGAATAAGGTGCAATGTTCTTATGATTTTAGAGGTAATTATTAGTTACGGATGACCCTGTCTATATAATAGATAACAAAAGTTGCCACAGTAATGTAAGTCAAGCTGATATTATTTTATAATTTATTGCAATACTCTTCGAGCGGTAGAATTATTGCTGTAGGATCGTAGACTGACCATTTCCGGAAGTTGGTGGTAGAAAAAGAATTTAAACGCGATATGATTAAGAACACTGTTGAACTATATTTGTTTATAACTGCAAGATTTGCAGGTTAACGTATAACTTGTATTAATTACAAAGATATTACGTGGTATGACAATTGTGTACCTACGCATCTAGGTAACTCGTAATTACTTTCGGTTTTGACGTACTGAGAAATGCGAGGTGTTAGAAGGTGTGAAATGATTATAGATTGATTTTGCATCCTCGCCCAGATAGTTCTTGGTAACAATAACTAATGTTACCATACCATTGATTTTTCTTGTTTACAAAATATTGATGCTTAGAATTAGTTATGCCATAGGATTGATTTTGTATCCTCAACAAAATATCTTTTGGTAATAACAACTCCAATAACACTGTTCAACAAGATTTTTATAGATTTTGTGGTGCTGAGCATGAATATGAAGTCCGTTTGTCCACATCAGATGTGATTCTTTTGAAAAAAAATTCAAACTTGCAACTTTTCGAATTTTGTTCATTTCAACAGTAAAAGTTATTTATGATTCTTTTTTTACACGAAATAATTCTACAAATCCTCGCGAATAAAATACTTTCGGAGATGAGATTTAGAATCGTCTAATACCTCTCTTTTTTTGGGCTACTTGGTCATTCATCCTCACAGTAATATCAGCCCTTAGTTATTTGTCGTACATCTGGTCTCAGCCATCAAAGTAGTTTCACCGTTGCCATCGTACATCTACTCTTAACCACCAAAGAAAAAAATCAACATGTTTCTGAGGTATATATAATTTTTACTACGTTTTTACTAGTTTCGTTTTAAATGCGATTGAACATTTCGTTCTTAATGAAACACGACCGCAGAGGGTCGAATATTCTAACCCGTAATTAAGAAAGGCTCCTAGTAAGAAAGATAAATCGTGGTGCCTAATTCTTCAGTACCTGTGCGCGGCAGTACCTCTTGCCGAGTGTTGGCTTAATAATTTCAAAAAGTGTTTTTTTATCGGTTTCTTTCTGTATTAACACTTTTCCGACCGGTATTTTTTTAACATCCTACCCACTTCTGACCTGTTACTTGGTCACAAATACTTCCCTGGCATTGATATCTCTTCGAAAATTACAAATTTCCGTTACTAATTGTAAGTCCTTGACACAGTAAACCTCAATGATAAATAACAGTTTATTAACTTTCGTGGCGACAGATCAAAAAGTGCAAAAGTATTGATCCCGAAAGCCTATTAATATTCTACCGGTCGGTAAAGTATTAAATTGGGGAAAATTGCTCCCTTTATAACAAAATATATCTGTGTTTTGTTTTGGTGGCTAGGAAGGTGTCAATGATCCGCGTTCGGTGTCAAGTTCGCTTAAGGGCCCTCCTAGGAAGAAGAACATAAACACTTGCGCTTTCCTTATTAATTCAGTGACCCTGTCGTTCATTTTCTAATTTCTTGTAGCACTAGTAAGGATATCTGATGTGTTTCTTTCCGAAAAGTCGAAGATCTCGAAGCCTGATTTATACAGCAAAATTGCACTAGCAAAGTTAATTTGCGAGAGAATGATTCGTTTCTGCTCCATGGTTCCTCTCAAACATTTTACCTACGCAATAAGTCGAATGCGATGAGTCAATATAAAAAATTTGATACCCTTTTACGAATTTGCTGACGGTTTTTTTCCATTATAATAACCATTAATTTTAGTAAATTCCATGACCATTAATTATTTTTCACCTTGCACATATGATGAGTTTCCGGCCCTGAATGCGAAGTAAAATTTAACTCTTGTAGTCTCAAGGCTGTATGTAACAGTAATATTAATAACTTCCAATTAAACATGCATAGACGTATTAAACATTTTAGTACAGTATTCAATTTAATCATTTACATTTCACAGAGTTGACGTAGAAAATCAATAAGAATCTTCATCGTTGTAAATTTGAGGAATTTTCTCAAATAGTTAGAAATTAATATTTTAAATAGCAAGTTGCAATGGTTATTGTTAAGGAACGTAAAACTTAATAATAATTATGAATAAACGCGTGAAAATATTGAATGCCGTACAGATATAATTATACATACTTCGGCTGGACACGTCCGCATATTTAACCAAAATTAGCGATATCTAAATTTTATAAAAAACTATCTGCCTGTCTCTCACAGTCTGCAGTAGCACGGAACCTTTTCTTTAAACGAAAACTATTTTACCGCCATCGTCTTTAAAACATCTACAATGTGAGGCCTAAAAAACTATTCTGCGCTGTGAATCAAATGACTGTTCACATAAAACCTACGACTCCAACCTCCCCTGCTATTTGATAAATTTTGCGCGAATATTCGCAAAAACCTCTAATGTATGTTATCTATACGATACCTTCCGTCATTGGCAAACCATGGAATGGCGGTTTTCCTCCTCTTCTCTTGAACTTTTTATCGAAATTCCTTTCTGCCTTCCTCTTT
Organism: Cerceris rybyensis; assembly: GCA_910591515.1. Taxonomy (NCBI): domain Eukaryota; kingdom Metazoa; phylum Arthropoda; class Insecta; order Hymenoptera; family Crabronidae; genus Cerceris; species Cerceris rybyensis. The sequence goes on from OU342790.1 coordinate 25,592,138, forward strand.
CAAACCTTTTTATCTTTTCGTGTACCGACAAGGCTGCAGTGTACAATCCATTGTTGCAAAAAGTGTTCTACAATACTGGTAAAGCTTTCCGAGATACTTTGTATGCATTTTACGGCACATATATTTTCGAAACGCTTTAAGTCCTTTGTACAGATTTTTCGAAATATTCAGCAAATATTGATACGAGCGAGGAAATAAGAGAAGTAAAAATTGCCTCGAAAATTCTAGGAAGAGATGAGTGTTACAAGTAAAATAATGGAAATTATATACTGCACAAGTTATGCTTTATTTTTCCATGTATATAGAGGTAATGTACAATTTAAATGTGCACTTCACAAATTTTTGTATAATTACAAATTTATTAACGGAGCTTATAATATTTTATATGTATAATTATAATATGTCTCCTAACTATGTTTAATGTAATAAATGTAATAGACAAACATGTGTTGATAGTCTTATATAAATATATTTATCTATATTTACGTTAACAAACGTAACATTAAGTAGAAGTAATATTAAGATTAAATCCGGTAGTAGTTTCCACTTGACGCCTTGTCATAGTAGAAATATAAATTGCAATACAGACATAGTTATTTAGCTCCATATTAACACTATGGAGGAAATTAATTTCAGTTGGGTGGCTACTTTCATATTCATATTCATAGCTAAAACACATAAAAAAAAGTTAAAGTTGAAATCACGCAACGACAATGTTCATCTTTAAAAAAGTAATTTCTAAACAGGGCTCGGAGAACGATGAAAGAAAGTTCACCAGGAGACATTAACAAAACTTGTGGCCAACTGGAAAAATTGGGTCAAGCTATGGAGTTCCATCGCAGTTTCACAAATCCCAAGAAACTTTATACTTGGAGATAAGAAAATAATTCAAAATTAAAATTTATAAACATATTGACTTTAATACTAATAGTAAACGAATTATAATTAATATACATATATTTATTGCTGTATACTATTAACTACACAATTAATTGAGATGTGTAAAGAACAGAATGGCACAGATCTCAGAGAATTAACAGTATACGTGCACAATTAATTAAATTCAAATATTGACGACTAGAAAACAATAAAAAGGCATTCAATTTTCGTATGTCTTCGTATGATTAACGTTCACTTTCAATTTTTTGGATTCCTTCATATTAATTTGCTTCATCCATTCTTGTTTTTCACTCGCAGAACAAATACTATTCGACTAATGATGGAATCACAATTTTTTCTATAGATTAATGTAACATTATATCAGTTACGAACATGTTAAGTAAACGTGAAACCATGAGCTAGTATTATTTTCTGTACTCTCCTTTACATTAAAGGTAGGTATTTCTTTTATTGAAGCGTTTTTGAAATTAATCAAAATGAAAATGTATAAAGAACACTTACTTCACCTCGTACATACGATATTGGAAGCAAATATATTTTTCTTGTTGTACGAATTGTAAACCTCGTTTTAGAATTTATCGAGTTACACTTTACGTTAAAGGTATATTACATTTATATTGACTCATGTTTCGCCGCATATCTGCATATATCTACTTTTCGTAGAGTATAGAATTGTCTGATTGTTAGTCTCACTCAATATGTGCTTATACTACTTACTAATATCTACTGTTTCATATTCCTACGCTCACTTTGTCAACTTGAACATTGTTACATCTTTGGCATACTCTCTATTACTTTTACCACCCTTACTCTCTCTCTCTCTCTCCACCCTCTCTTCTGTCTCGTTCTATTCTTTCGGGCAAAGAAAAGGGAAATAAGCGATGTAGTGTTAAGAAATATGTAGAAAAACAGGAAAATCAATGAAGGTATGTGAATGAGAATGAAAGTGAGGAAGGATGCATCAAACAGACCGAAATAATCATTGTTAGTTAAAGCATAGTCGACATGATTTCTTTCCACATCTAATTTTGTAGTGAAGTACTTTCGGCTTTAATAACTGGCATATTTTACCGAAGTACCTCTACGCATTTGTAATTACTTATATCATTACGGAAAGTAAAATATTTAACAGTAAAAATACTATCAAATTAATTTTAATTCATTGACAGGAAATTGAAAAGAGAACTCGGATCGTAAATAGTAAAGATAGAAATCGCAATTAATACTCCACTCAGATAAGAATTATTTACATTCAGAATAACCACACTTATTTTACAAGGATCCAGTATAACTAATGTAGAATTAAGCCAAACAAGAGTTATAAACTTGCATTGATGCCTTGTTAACACTCGCACGTAGTCCGAGGCCTTTGAGGTAGTTCTTGCACTTGACCAAAGTCTGCAAATAAATTTAATATTAAAATATGATGTTCTTGAGATTGTCACGAACAAGTTACAAGCAAAAAAAAACTCAGTTACCGGGCATTTCGATGAAAAAATTGAATTTAAAAATACAGTTTCATACATTGACGTAAATGAGAGTGGGAGAGAGAGAAATAGTACTTCCGACTTTATCGTTCAATTTTCCAATCTTCCATACTGCAAATACTTACGAAAAACGAGATCATTAATTCGGGAACGTTTTCGAATAGATATTTCACAAAAAAATTGCAGCTGCGGAATATTTAATAAAGAAATTATTAATTGAAAACTATAAAATCATGTATTTCACGTTTACAATATGGCCACTGTTTGTGAATGAGAGTGTTTGACAACGCCGCATTGTCGATAAGTACGCGCACATCAAATTTAAAATTTTTTAAATCAATACTTCAATAAATTATTATTCGTTTTATAGAAATTCAATGGGGCCCATTCATAGCACCCATAAAATCCGCTCCTATGTGAAGGAACTACCTTAAATTCAATTCATTAACACGTTGAACGCTAGCAGTATTTCGCTTGTTTCATCATTTTTACTCAAGTGAAACTTTTTCTATTAAATTTACATCTTTACAAAGCAAAAACCTTAAATAGAGGAATAGATATGTAGTCAGCTAGACTTTACATTTTCAATGCCGATATTTAAATATTTAATGCATAAGGAAATTTGTAAATATTAGAATTTTAAATTCATATGAAATTTCACTAAAGTCAATAATATCAGTCACTGATGACCCTCATGGTATTCCACATGTTAAGAACGATGTTAACAAAAGATTCATTACAGTCCACAACATAACTACTTACCATCTCTTTTTCTTTTGTTTCTTCACTATCCGTCGCCGTGAGTCTTTTAATTTTCTACTTCTACTTTATACGATAACAATATTAATCTTCTTCCCTCCTTTCTTCATTTGATCTTCCACATATTTCTCTACTATCTTTAAAAATGACAAATTAATCGTCAGTAGTTTTAACATTAAAACTAAAACGTCATCGAAATAAGCTTTATGACAGCAAATGCGTCTCCATCTCTATCATATAATGACTTTTCCATGGGCACACGGCTGATCGCTCGCGACAGTAATCTCGTTGAGAAAATTGTCACCCGCGGCGAAACTTTGTTAAAAACCGACAACGTTAATAGACAAGGGAATAGAGATAACGTGCTGGCACGTGGGAAATCCGACTAACCGTTATTTCCGGCTCGTCAGATGGCACGGGAGGGCAAAAGGGTAGATGTGTGCATCAGCAGAGCTGACGAGCCGCCTCGGAGTATTAAAGATCCCTAAGATTTCCCATGTGCCGTCGATTTGTCGAGTTCTTTGCGACGTCGATGACGAACTGCTTCCCCCGTGGCTGCCATTTCGCAGATACGGCGGCGTGTCTAATTTCATTTGTGAATTTTTCCCTCGATAGATGCGTCACGACCGACAGATTGTGAAAGGAGACTTCAGAATCGCGAACGTCGTAACGTGCGGATACGATTGTCTTAACTTTGCCGACTCGTGACCTCATAGAAGTTGGAATTTCAGAGTTTATCGAGTTTTAAGAAAGTTCGTACTTTTTTTTTTTGTGAACTGTAGAAAGAAGGAAGACAATGGCGTTGTACGTTTAGTTCTTGAAGCATGTTTCAAATCCTTAGTGGTGAACGAATATTTCGTTGAAATATATGGTCTATGCAGCGAAATAAAGGTTTTTCATGTTCTCTGATAATTAGTACGTTATGTTTATTTAATGAAAATCTGTCAGTGATAATTTGGTTAGATTTTTCTCACAATGTAGAAAGTAAGTAAGAGATAGCAAATTGTATAATATATTAGGGTAGCCAGAAAGTAATGTCGTTTCTTTAGATTTTACTCAAAAACCAATTGATTTTTATCGATCCGGGATTGAAAATTTTGCACGCTAGATGGAAAAATGATGTTCATGACGAGGATGATTAAAAATTAAAATTTGGGACAAACTTATTTGTTTGAATTTAATGTAGTCTCCCTAATATATATTTTCATTTACAAGCGAGTCATGCAACGTGACGATTCCAAATAACCTATAAAATTTTTATGCTGTTTCACTACTTTATCGGGAATCGCAGATCATCCTCATTTTTTCCCTAGAATATGATAAAATATCGAATTCTGCATAAAACCTCATTATACTCTGTAGGGCCTTAAACGAGTAATTACTGAGACACTCACAAAATAATTATTATGTATTACTACACATGCTCATTCAACGGGGTTGTTATAATTATTATATTATAAAAGACTCACCATGTACGTAATATATACATTTGTCAGATATGAGTGTACAGTTTACTCTTATGTCTGTTATAATTTCAAAGTACGACAGTAAAAAATTACACTATTTGTTTGCGGGATTTTCGGGTTTCTTTTAGTTGTCATATAATTAGGATAGAAGTTTTTTAAACAAAACACTATCGCGTATTTTTCTTTTGTTTTGATATGTATTGTTGAATTAAAACTAGGTAAGTATCATGTTAGTGATGACGATTCAATAAACCAGTAATATTTTGCAAGAAGTTCATTACAAGTTAAATTTGAATCTATTTTATTTAATAATATATTGAAATGTTTAGATTGTTATTAAATATAGGTATATAGGTGTTATAAGTATTGTTTATTTTCCTAATTCCCATTATAACATTTCTATTTTTAACTCAGTAAGTATGTATGAACAGAAATGTAAATGTAGTATTCTCGAACTATTATATTCATAACTTCCACTTGAAACCAAAAATGGCAACTTCAAGTTTCTCTTCGCTCTTATAATATATTTACAGGCGTAGTGGTTTCATGGAAAATACTGAAAGCTCTTCTTCTGTAGTACGCTGTAGCGTAAACATTTATTAGATACACGAACATAAAAATCCAGTACTATCAATGTTTTTTCTATCGCTTAACCCGCATGTTGCACATAAAATGAATACATTTTTTCCATTTTATAGATAAACTCGTAAAATTTAATGTTAGCCTAGATGGCACAACGAAGACGTTGAATTTGCATACTTTATTGCAAAAATAGCGGAGAAAAACTAGTTTCGGTCGTAAATACACAGGTCGATCACTTCAAAGATAAGCCAATATTACCTTAGTTTTATATGCAATTCTTAGATGCTTTCCATCGTCCCTTACGTACATCCCCGTGTAAAACTTTAAACCAAATATCTTCGCCATTCAACGACAACTTTCAAATAATCATCACATAATCCCATAATTCATTTCGACAAATACTTCCAATTGCAAAAAGATTTCTCATTGATCCATGATCGCCTATGTCTAACGAAAAATACCATTTTTTTCCTCATTGCAAAAATACAATCATAAATCTCGTTCGCCTTCACAAAGCTAAAAGAACAGTTTGATGAATTGATGATATTCTACGAACAAAAAGCAAGGATTTTAAATTCTGTAGATTAACGACTCGACTATCAGCTTCCATCATTTCATTTTCCAAACGAGCTTCCATTTCTCATTCAAATTTCCATTCCTCTTGGCCCGTTGAAATTTCGACCGATATTAATATCACCCAAATGGACGTCGAATGAAAATTTGACCATACCCAAAATTACTCCGTACAGATCAGCTTTATGGAGCAGACGAGGGTTGCTTTTATCTTATACGAAGTACGTACAACAGGTACGTCACGTGATATATAGACAGAACCACGGTCGCATACCCCCCAGCGAGCCCTCAAAGACGTTCCTCTTGCTTTGACCTTGGCACAAAGTAGCGCGAACCTCGATAGTACTCGGAATGAAATTTCCTTGAGAGCTCTCGATAGAACACTCCCACATCAGCATCGTCTCGTGCTTCGTGCCACGCGTATCGAACGTCTACCCTTCTCTTAGACCATCGACCTTCAAACTATCCAGTGCTTTGAGATCAAGAATACGTATTTAACTGTTTTGTTGGAGCTAGTGCATTTCTCAATGCAAGAAGATTTAACAGTTTACCGACAGATAGCTGATTAACTCCTACCACATACAATGACGTGTGACATTTGTGATACGTTAAAGAGAATAGGAAACTTCAAAGTTTTCTAAAATTATTTCCATGTTAGCACTATTTCGTTTAGTTATACATCGCACCACAAATCAGTGACGATTTTTTATTTCACCAATTACTTTGGAATTATTGTGCATTCAGTCCGAAAAGAAATCGTAGAATAAGGGATTAATCCGCTTTTGGTCCCCAACGGTTTGCAAGCATTTAGTAGGCATTTATTATTTGGCATTGAGATGGTGGTTGATTTTTTTATAGCTCTCATATTTTTATACTATTTTGAAAACATAGCGTAAAACATTTTGAATCTGAAAAGACTATCAAATTTCGGAAACCATAAACTTATAAATATCTGTAGGATATTGATAACAATATACTTTTAATAAAAAATATTACACAAGTGGAAACTTAATTTATAGTGAAATATGGGGAACGCACTCTAAGAAATATACACACACACACACACACACTAAATATAAGAAATAATAAAGTACAATATAAAATCCGTCTAGTCGTCTATGCGTCTACTGTCCGTCTATCGTCTATTATTCGTCAAACTCGTCTATCGTCTACTCTATCTGTCGTCTATTCGTCTACCGTCTATAATTCGTCTATCGTCTACAGTTCGTCTAATCGTCTATCGTCTATTGCGTCTACTCGTCTCTCGTCAAATACGTCTATAGTCGATCTCGTCTACTGTCGATCTGTTCGTTCGTCCTCGTGCAGTCCACGTGTCGTCGTCGATCCTCTTTTCGTCCGTCGATTGTCTCATGGCGGCTCCGTCAAAACGCGCGGGATTTATAAAATCCCCACACTCGGCCATCCTGCAAGTCATCCGCCTCGGATGACACATCATCCTGACACCACGATCTCACACTCTTCTCATAGGTAGAGGTCATCATTGGCCCCTCCTGCACACTTCTCTTACGCAAATCACACGCATCTCGTCCCTTATCTCTAACAATTCTGTAAGAATTACATTTTCGTCGTCGGAAATTATAAATCTCATTTTCCTCGCGAATCCTAGCAGTCTCTCGATCAGTACTTGTTCCTCTCAATCTGGAATCTAAATCTTTCGTCTTCGTACCACTGAATTTCGCTCGTGACAATCCAGTCGTTATCACCTCGGGATTTACGTCTTTTCCTTCGTAATTTTCTTGAATTTCGTCTTGAATGAAAATTGTACCTCTATTGCTCATTGTATCATTTGGGTTTTCAAAAACAGTTTTTTCTATTTCTAATTTTCTTCTCACGTCTATTGCGGTGGTCATCTTGGTGTCGTGCTTTCGCTTGTCAGCTAACATATTTCCTAAAATGCAGGTCGCGCAGTTATCATTAAAATCTTTTACCTTTTGTATCAATTCTGGAATGTAATAATCTCGTTCTAATAATTTTCTCGTCTCCTCTATGGTGAAATGACCCTTCTCATGCGCTTGCCGTATCACTTCTGTCTCCATCGATTTAGGAACAACTAATAAATTGCGGCCTGAAACAAATTTATATAAAATACCACCTCTTAAATTATAATCATCATAAGGCTCCTCTTCTAATAATTTTGTAATCGTCTTAATTGAATCGTCATTTTGTTGTGCTCCTCTTATTATTCCAATTGCGCCTTCATGCTGCATATACGTAGCGGGTCGTCTATTCCGTTCGTCGATATGCGTCATCTTCTCTCTTTGTCTAATTCCTCTCGCAGTGGAATCCTTCTTATCTATAGGCTCCTGAAATGTCTGATAATTCGTAATGACTTCACCCGAATCTTGTCGTCTATCGAAATCTGATTCATTGTCCTTAACAATAACGTTAACTTCTACACTGGTACTCTCAGTCTTTTTCACTCCACAATTCGAAATTAATCCGTCGACTTCGTCACAGTCTCTTTCTGTATCGCGTTTATCAACATCTATAGACCTATTTCTCGAAATAACTGTAATACCGTTTACATCTATCTTAACTTCAGCTAAATTTAAAATATCACGTCCAATAATCATATTTACAAACATCGAATCATTCGCTACTACATACATCGTACATGGGAATTCGTTGCAATCAATCGAAATTGTTGTTTTAAAGTATCCTAACGCTCTAGTTTCACACTTACCTACACCCGTCAATATAACATCACACGCATGCAACTCACACACTCCAGTTCTTCTATACACACATTCACGCATAACACTTACTTCACTACCAGTATCAATCAACGCATCTACATCTAAATTATTACATCTAATATTTTTACACATAGTGTTTCTCTCAGCGGTCACAATAGTGTTCATTTCGAGTCGCGTCACTGACGGCTTTTCGCGATTTTCACCGTTCTCACAATTTGCAGCAATGTGTCCAAATTTTTTGCACTTAAAACACTTTTTACCTAGTGCCCTATTTTCACAGTCAAATGATCGGTGTCCCTTCTCACCACAGTTAAAACAATATTGTTCGTTTCTTTGATTGTCTTTCTCTACTACGCGCGGCAAAATCTTCGGATTCTCCGTCTTCTTCGTCCAAACGTCTTTTCCTCGGTATTCTCTAGGCTTCTCTTGACTGCTCTTAAACTTTTCTTGATTCTTCCGGATTTCCGCATATATCTTCAATCGCTCTTTAAAGTCTTTTAAATTTGCCACACCGTATAACACATTTTTATTAGCAGAGTCATCTTGTATTCCGTTAATTACGTACCGCATCAATGATTCTGGTTCGATCGCACCACGCATCGCCAGCTCCTTCATCTGCAAATAATATTCCTGGATGGTTTCTTCTTTCCTCAATTTCCGTCTAGCGAGCATCTCATGCAATTCAGCACTGTTCACTTTCGTCGCGAATTCGTCCAACAACACAGTCTTTATTGTTTTCCACGATTTAATAATGCCTTCACTTTGCACCACTAATTTCGCAAGACCTCTAAGCGACCTTTTCGCAAATACTATTTGCTGTAATTCGGTCCATCTAAAAAATGCGGCAGCCTCTTCGAAATCCGTAATCCATCGCTCTACTGGATACGAATCCCCTCCGTCAAAAGTACGTAAAATATCTTCAACGTCTTTATACCCCATCGAAAATCTTGCGTCGTCTCGTTCTCCACGTGGTACGTTTTTCGTCGCATCGACGCTTGCTCGGACTGTCTCCGCTACAAAGTCTTTCTCTCTCACACGCTCGATTAAAACATCAACTTCTTCATCCTCGTCCTCGGTTTCTTCATCGACAACTTTTCCCAATGAATTCAAATTCATTAAACCATTGCACACTCGTTGTATTATTTCTTCTTTACTTCCTGTGTAATCAAGCCCAAGTATATTACAACACGATGTCAAATCACCGACCGTCAATCTTCTCGCGTCTTCTAATTTCTTTACATGATCTTCCGATCCATCTCTAAATTCGAACCCTCTAAATCCTCGTAGTCTTTTACGATTTCCTCTATCACCTTCGTGTTCGAAAACGAATTTGTGCAAAGCAGCTACCGAAGCTGCTGATGCCGTCTTAATTTTGCGTTCGATGGACTCGATTTCTCCCAAGCTTTCCATCTTATCTGTTAGTCGACTCGAACTGTTATATTAAAATCAAAATCTATATCGCAAATCTTCTTTGCCTCGACTGTACCGTTTCTCACTCTCAGAAACGTGCGGATGCGAGTCGCGCATACAATGTTGCACCACGCGTTCGACTCACGCAGCTCTCTCGATCACTTTTCTTCTATATCACTTCACCTCGATAATATTGTTCGTCAAAAAAGTCAAGTCTCTAAATTCCTCACGTTCCCGATTTCACTTCGTTTCGGCACTTGTATCCCGGACGAGCCCCCAAAGTTTGTAGGATATTGATAACAATATACTTTTAATAAAAAATATTACACAAGTGGAAACTTAATTTATAGTGAAATATGGGGAACGCACTCTAAGAAATATACACACACACACACACACACTAAATATAAGAAATAATAAAGTACAATATAAAATCCGTCTAGTCGTCTATGCGTCTACTGTCCGTCTATCGTCTATTATTCGTCAAACTCGTCTATCGTCTACTCTATCTGTCGTCTATTCGTCTACCGTCTATAATTCGTCTATCGTCTACAGTTCGTCTAATCGTCTATCGTCTATTGCGTCTACTCGTTTATCGTCAAATACGTCTATCACCTACTACGTCTACTCTATAACTCGTCTCTCGTCAAATACGTCTATAGTCGATCTCGTCTACTGTCGATCTGTTCGTTCGTCCTCGTGCAGTCCACGTGTCGTCGTCGATCGTCTTTTCGTCCGTCGATTGTCTCATGGCGGCTCCGTCAAAACGCGCGGGATTTATAAAATCCCCACATATCTATTGATCAGTACAGGTCGAAGTGTAAAACCCTTAAGATAATACAGACGTATAATTAAAGAAAAAGTAGAACAAGTTTTACCCGTTTTGCAAAACTCCTCTACGCAAAGATGACTGTGTTGAGCAGTATCACACTTTAAAAAAATATTAAACAATTTCTTATCTGAAAATGGTTATGGTATATTATATAAATATGCAGCTGTGTAGAAATCTGTATATCGATCTTAGCGTGATAAAATAAATAAAAAGGGGACCAGAAAGTAATGTCGTTCTTCACATTAAATCCAAGCATATAAATTTGTGACAAGTTTTTATTTTTAACGAATGATGTAATCGTCCGCTTTATGAACAACCTTTTCTTATTTAGTGTACCAATTTTCAGTACCAGATAGATACAAATAAATTGGTTTTTAAGGAAAATATCTAGAGGAACGACATTACTTTCCGGTCCCCCTAATATATTAAATATATTCAGTGAAGAACGAAGCAAGACCTACTAGAATATTTCAGTGCCATGTTTCTTTTGTTATTTTGCGCCAGATTCAACTCCCCAACAAGCTTTAATAGATAAAATAAGTATTGCTTAGCACTCATATCCTGCAAATAAGAGATTTTATGTAAGACACCGTTTTCTCTTTTATATATACCTATATATAATATAATACGGGCGTTTATAAATGTTTAAGCCGATAAGTACAATTTACAATATACTCGTTTCCCGCCAATAATACAAATATATATGGTGTTAGCTATCCCTCGTTGTTATTGCTGGGTCCTTCGAGGACCTCCTTTTCCTCGAAAAGGCCCGGTAGGGGTGAGGGTCATTTTCCTCCCTCGCTGGAGGAATTGTCCTCTTGACGAAAGCCAGGCGTGTAAACGCCTTGCTCGACGCCTCGCTGGCGCTGAGTCTTACATTTATTAACTTCAATTATCCTATAATAACAGAAAACGTGTAATATTGTTGCGTATCAGGGAAAATCTACGGCTGAGCGGCTGATGAGAGGTGCATAGAATGTTGCATCGCTACCGCTCGGTAAAGTGTTAAGTACGTTCAACGTCTATCGCAACGAAGATTCAATTATGTGAGCAGGATGGAACGAAGGGCGATTTGAGACGGCGCTGAGAGTGCGGTTTACGGACGATGGTCAGAGCAGACAAGACGTCATCGTCGATAGTAGCGGGAGATCATCTGACTCGGTCAGCCGTCTCTGATGGCAGAGAGGTACTGCCTTCCATCTGACATGCAAAACGGGCTTTGATCATCTCTCTTGCCGACTCGCCTCTTGTCCGTCCCGTTCCAATCGCCTCTTCGACCTTTTCCATCTACACGCTGTTTCGCGCTATTTGCACGTAGTTTCTTGAGCGGTGCCTTTACCCACTCATCCCTTGGATATTTGCGAAGATAAATTCTATCGAACGTGAACGTGATGAATATGTTTCGTAGGATTTTTTTCTATATTTCTTCGATTGTAATGTTAAGTGATTAATTGGAAATTGTGATACCTGAACATTGACGCATCAGGATGTACGAGGGAATGGAAGACAAAAAGTATTGTTGAGGTTACCGGAGAGTGAATAACGATCGGACCTATCAATCTGGCGTTTTGACAGGGCTTTATAATTCATTTAGAGCTACTTGTTTGTGGTGACAAGCAAAACATTATATGTACAAGTAATAAATTCTCCGATGAAGGGAAAATTGTAGTTTAATTAATTGAAAACAAGTATAAAGTAAATGCATTAATAAAATTGTGTATAGAAGATGGAGACTAATTTATATTTAGGGTTCCTTGTGTCAAAATTATATTACGTGGAGCACATCATACTGCTGTGAAAGTATATAAAAACACTTCAAAGAAGTAAAAAATCTAGTTTCCTATAAAAAAATCTAATTATAATATTAAAAAGAAACCCTTTCTGTTGACACCGAGTTATATTCAGGTACATTAGAAAAAGGAATTGAACTGAAAAGAAAAAAAGGGACAACTGCATTTATTTAATTGCTTACATTTTGCAAGATATACTTTAAAAAATTCTACAAGCGTAGCGTTTATAACTTTGACTCGTTAAAAAAAAGCCGGGAGAAGCGATTTTCATATCGCAGAGGAAATAATCCCATGGATTCATATTAATTTAAAATCTAATTTAATTTGTATCCCTATTTAATTAGCGAAATGATTAATTGTTGTTGTGAAAAAATAAGATTTGGTTTGTAATTATTAGCTTGAGTTGTTAAATTCTTGAATAACTGATTAACGTAAAGAGATTTGATCGAAATTGTTTAATTCGATTTAAGTTAATACCATTATTACTTTGATGCAGAAATTAAAATAATTTGCAAAAAGATCGCGAAATTTTATAATATTTCGAAAGCGAATGATGTATTTTCAAGTTACAGTGCGCAGATTTTTTCTTAGTCTCAGTTACAACTCGTAATTTTAGATTTTATTCCTGAATAACAATAATTCATTCACCTTACTTTGATCAAATTCAGGATTACATTTTTATTCTTTCACTTCCAATTTATTAACGCAATTTGTTAATCAACATTCATTGAGCGAATGAAAACTTTCAAACAGGCGTTTTAGCTTTCTATTCAATAACTAATGTATCGTTACAATAAACATTTCATTCAGAACAAAATTTTCTCTCTTTAATGTCTTGGCTCACAATTTTATTTTGAGTTTTTGGATTTAAATATATTGTTTAGTTTTATATTACAATAGACCGATTTAAAATGGTTAAATTAATGTATCAGTTTGTCTGACTAATTAATTTACGATAGAAAAATAAAAATACCGAATTTTATTAAAGAAAAATGTAAGACATGGAATAAATATAGCATGTTAAACGTAAATCTGACATAGAAAAATCATGCGAGTGACATTCGTTTTTTTCACTTCAAGTATTAATCTTCATCCGATGGTTAAACAAAATTACACTAAAGTCCTTTATGTCTTTCATCCGCATTCTATTTTCTATTAAAAGAACATGTTTTTTGCTTTTCCTTTTTAACACTAGATAACAAATTATTTAATACTAAATAAATACTTTGAGAAAACAAGAATAAAGAGGTGGAAGAGATGGTCGATTCGATAATTAATGTTTTATGAAATGGACCTAGAATGCTTACTTTATGGCACTCTTGTAAACTTGAAAAATTTTCGGAAAAAATTGGGAACAAGTCATTTTGACTGGCTTGACAGTTTCAGTGTTAATAACTTTATTGAGGATATCATGTTTTCACTATAAACAATTTGTCTCAATTTGGGTAAAAAAAAAATTCCCCAAAAAAGCAAGCTCCCAAATGTTAGGAATCACTTCCCAATTTCAACTGTATACATCCTCTCATCTATTTCTAAAGCTAAGAGCTCCACAGGTTCCATTCAATCCTCAAAGAGCTTTGCGGCAAAATGAAATTAAGAACCGCTGACATACAATGTCACACACACGCGCGTTCTCCATTACGGGGACAAATATCGTCATCCGGGTAGCCAGAATCGTTGGACGAATTTGCTGTCGTAACCGCAGCTGAGGCTACGTTTCCCAGCCTGCAGGGACGTCCCCGTGGTTGTAACGAAGACCAACATTAACCGACGAGTTCTCGGAGGCTGGTAGGCGTTTCGCGACTCCAGCAGAATGGAATATCGCGAACTGTCAACGACGCCACTAGTATGACGTGTCGGACGCCACTGACCGCACCTTGTCATTCGTCTTGTTTTGAACTGACTACCGTCAGTAATTTGACGACGCATCTGTAAATCCGACGACTGAATAAACATTTTGCCTTTCGCGTACTACTTCGCGAGGGTGTATCCCATGGGACGTCCTTATTGTTGCCAGTTCTACCGGCGTGGTTTCGACCGATTGCACACGGGACGTTTCAGCTTCAGTGATCTTAGAAGATTCGAAAGATACTGAAAAATCGTACGTGCGATATTTTACGAAGGAGAGAGCGAAGGTGGATCCGATGTAGTCTGTAATTTCGTGCGATACGAGCACGCGATGAGAATTGGGAATTCCCGAATCTGTCGTGACAGTCGAGGAAATGGATAGTTAGGAATGGATTTGTGAAGATTGCTTTCCTGTTTCGATCCCGATTCGTACTTCTGTGAAATAAATATGTGGGATATTAATTTGAAGAGAGGATGCTTCGGTTGATGCTCGAACTCTTGGAACATTAACTTCGGATGGTTGATGACTTAAGGTGTTAATTACACAATTTAATATAGCCTCTAAAAAGTATTTGATTTAACATAAACGTTTGCTTGCTTGATATAAAACAATTAAGTGTTGAATTATGATATTAAAGATGTAAAGACATTTGCTGTTATTGGAATCTCTGCGATACGGAAGAATGTTTCGGCTCTATCGGTGACGAAAAGTTGAAGTGCAAGAATAAATAGTAAATCTTGGGGAAAATTTGATAAATTCTTAGGTGAGTTTCATTTTCATCGATATTAGAAGTTTCTAAACTTCCTTATCTCCAAAATATGTCTTAATAGAAATTCTGAGCTGTTCAGCAACTCTGCTAGTATTGAAAGGAAGTTTGAAAGATAGTGATGATACGTGCAAAGTTTCATTTCAAACATTTTTATTCTTCTTTGAAAATTCGACCACTGGCATATTCATGCACACGTGTTAGAAACCTGTTGCCATAAATCGTTCGGATCTCTATAAAATCCTGACAAAAGACATTTCGGAAGAAATAAACTGACGTCTCTCTCCTCTTAGAGAATTCCAATAATTTTCTAAAAAAAACTATAAAATTTTTCCCTATTATTTGCTCAACTTGCTTTATTAAATATTGTATTAGTTTGTTAGATAATGAACACCTGGAATCCGTCAATACTTCTGATTCCCCATATGAACGTTACTGATCAAGCGCCTACTTTCCCTCGCCTTTGACCAGATTTTAGCCATTCGTCAGCATTCCTCGCCCCTAGCGACAAGTTTGATCACAAGGGCAAGTATCATTTTTGTCTCAACGTACGCTACCTTTTCCGTCCTTTAAACCTTTTAGTGCTGGACGAGAAAGAGGTGCCTATGCGAAGATAACCGGCCTAATTTCACGATTTTACTAGGGTTTCGAAAAAGGTTCATAAAAACCAAACAAAAAACAATATTTATAAAATTCAAAAAACAGTGTATTATGGACGAAATAGAGAATAAAACAATGACACTAATTTTTCTATATTCATTGAAAAGTATATAAATAACAAAGGTATAAATGATCATAAAAAAAAAATAAAAATTGAGTTCTCTCTTACAAAACGTATTTGCACATACGAAAAGTCATCTTTTCATCATAACTTTATATAGACCATTTATTACAAAGTATATACTTTACATTTCCAATATATTTTGTAACAAAATAAATAATATTGCATAAGAAAAATAAAGAATAACACCAAGGTACATGACATCAACCGGCATAAAATATAAGGAAAAGTTAAGCCGAAAAAATCTGTTTTTTTTTTAATTCTCTCGTAATGAAATTAGACCTTTTATAACGTATTATAAATTTATTTTGGGATAGAGTTCTCTCGCAATGCGAATAGTAAAGCGCTACAAGGTACGGGCCGATATATCGGCGCTGGCACTTTTCGTCAGTGCAGCAATTGCCGATATATGGGCCTCCGGCACTAAAAGGGTTAATATATATATATATATATATATATATATATCCGAAATATTCAAATGAACACCTTATGGGAGTCATTTTTATACTAACTGCGTGCACTCGGATCTCTGTAATAAATTGTTCTTTGGCATTAGTATGTACTTATTTAAAAAAAAGTGTTGCGTTATAATTCCTAGCATGGAATCCAACAATTTGTACACATATTGATGTGTTGAATGCCATGGAGGTCACCGGCAACCGGCGCTGATGAATTCAATGACTAATTCAATGACAATGCCAATAATAAATTTCACACGACCTGAAAATTGTGATATTTACAAATATCTTGCGCAATTAATTATTTAAATATTTACAATGAAATGTAAACAACTACTGACTACATATCTATTTCTGCCTTTACGGTTTTTGCTTTTTAAAGAAGTCATTTTAATAGAAAATGTTTTACTTCAGTACAAATGATGAAATAAATGAAATACTGGTGACGTTCAACGTGTTATCTAAATTTTGGAAAACAAGAACACAAAATAGAATGACTTAATACAATCATTTTCTATAGTCCATGTAATCCAAGTATCCCTGGCAACATTTTGTATCTAATAACCTTTTTGTTGATGAAAAAATCGAAATTCCACTTTGTTCTTAATTTTGTAATGGATATACAGTTTTGATAAATAATTACTCTAGAAGATTTATTGATACTAAATTGGTAAAATAATTAAAAATATGTTATTTTTTTATACATTGCTTGAATAAGTGGAGAGGGTACAAAATAATGTATCTCTCATTAATATCCGAGATATACTTTATCCTAACTTTAGAGTCAGGTTAATAAACACGTATTTGTCATCAATGAAAAGCGATTTCAGAATTATGTGTCATTGAAAGATATTCTTAAATAATAATCCGTAATTTGGGTCCTCCGTGAGCCCTTAAAGTAATTAATATTAATATCGATGCTGCTTATTTTATTTTAAAGTTTATGACATTTTGACGCTGTATCTCACTACTGAAAGAAGAGAAACTGTATGGTTACTGTACTCTTTGTTAGTGAGCTTTTTCCTCAACGAGTGCTTCGTAATGCACGGAAGGAAGGACATAAAAGTCCGCAAATTTAAAGTACTTCTGTCAGAGCTGTGCGAACATTTTGCAGTATAAAACCTCTCCATAAAATCAACATTTCATATTTTATCATCATAAGCATGAATCAATGATAATTTCCGTATATGGTACTTACCTCTACTTTTTTTTTTAATAGATTTATAAAAGCTGATGAATTTTCGTTTAAAATACTAATTATATTATTCGTATCTCGGGAGTTTTGAATATATCATTTAACTTTTTAATAGTTTCTTTAACTAATTTTTAAATAATTAAACTTAAACGCCACATTTATTTAATATTATGGTATGCCTATATGCTCTCTTATTTTTCATAAAATCTACATCCTCTTTTACCCCTTTATACTCATTTCTATCCAATAAAACTCATTCATGTTCACATATTCAGCTTTACATGTGGCTGCACCACTTGTATGCACTTTCATATACTTCAACGTACTTTTACACACTTCCTGTCTCCTTATGGCTCACCTGAATATAGGAAATAGAAATAAGTGATAAAGAGGCAGAAAGTATTTTAATGTAGAACGTAAATATACATGGAAGTATAACACGTGTGTATAAGAATAGAAATGGATAAAAAAAGAGTAGTACTATTTTCGAACATATCTATCCGCATGTCTTATAACCTACGTAAGTGTTGATAAATATATAATTTGACAAGATAAATGTAGACTGAATAGTATCAATTCTTCTTTCCGGTAAGGAGAACTTATCGTTTATGGTATTAAAAGGAAAATCAAAATTAAACATTATCACCTATTATTCCTCTTACTACATATACTGTTCTTTAATGAAATAAACTGCAACATTTGATAAACAAGCTAATAACATATGTAATTGTCATCATCAAAATATCAACAAAATTCAAAGTAAATATTATACATATATTGCTTGCAACTTGTATGAACACCCAACAAAATACTTAATGAGCGCACCAGTAGCAAAATATCAAAATGAAATACATACCTAGACTTAATAGTAAAATAGAATAATGATAAAATACAATAATTAGTAATAAAATAGATATAATAAAATAGACTTCCCGAAAATAACTTAGTTGAAGCTGTTCAAATTAAGAATAAAGTACCAAAGAACGCGTGAATAAATGGGGAAGTTTCGAAAGAATAGAAATTCACTGTTAAGAATTCCGTATAACTAGGACAAAACAACTCTATTTTATAAAAATAATAATAAAATTCAGGAATCTTATTCACTCGCATAATATTTATGTCCACCCGGTATAAGTTATTGCACATTTAACCATTCATATTGGATATTATCTAAAGCACTTCCTTCAGCGAATGAATGCATGCGAAAAGTAAACATGCGAATCTTGAAGAAGGCTATTATCGGTGAAAAAAGATCGAAGAAGTAAAAATGCCAGGAGAAGAGCATTCCTATACGTGAATACAACATCTCGCTTTATATGCTAATATTAGGGTTGGTAGGGGCGTGAAATACACTCAACTGTTAACCTCCTGACCTAAGCTATTGCGTCAAGCAGGTCTTTGCTCTGTGACGACGACCTCGTTCAAACAAAGATAAGGTTAATCTCTATGGTAAAGGAAAGCGCTCTATTTCACGGACAAAGCATCTTTGTCATATCCGCAAACATGAATAAACGTATTGAAACATGAATCATATTGTACTGAGAGAAATATTGTTTCTATACCTAATGGATGTACAACTTGTACATAACAAGTCTGATGTATGGGATTCCACATAAAACAAATCACGTAACATTGTTATCGTTATTTCTGATACGAGGAGAAATGATTACATTTTTGCTGAAATTTTCCTTTTGGAATAGAAAATGTCCTGATAACATTTTCAAGATATATATACCTCAAATTAGAGTGACTGCTCGTTAAAACGATCACGGATTGATGGATGCGATACCTTTTTTAATGGATGAGTTTTTTCACTCATTGGACGTAAAATTTTCGTGCGTGACGTAGATCTAACGTGACAATTACTGCTCGCCGTTCATGGATCGTCGTTCGAGTATAAAGTTGACAGGTGCCTTCCAATAATTCATTAATAATATTGTTACGAGTCGACCGCGCACGCCTTGTCCTTTCAGACATAATTAAATAGAACACAATTAAAAAGCGATAACTTTTATTTAAGAGAACACGTCCGTCTACCAGGACTACCGACCGTAGAATCTCTACTCTTTTTATTTAACAAACAATTGACATGTCTCGTTACCCAGTAACATTGAATCTACTGGGTGCTTCGTAACAATATGTATATATTTATTTTAAATGAAAAGGAATGCAACGGAGAGTTATTGCTCGTTTAATAATCAACTGTAGGTATTCTTTGCGTATTCTATGAAATGTTATAAAGAGAAGCTGCCACAATACATGAAGCAGTGTTGATGAAGGCGCGTACGAAGATACGTTATATTGTATTTCAGTAATTAGATTATATTGTAATCAGAAATTAGATTACTCTAAATGTGTCTTATCTCACAAATTGTCTGATTCTTCCATACCTTTAAACGCAACTTTCAATACTCCTAATCATATTTCTTATCTGTGATCTTGAGATGAGTATTTATGAAGAGTAAGTTAGTTAACGAGCACATTAGGCATTCATATTATCAGTGCTTCTTGACGCTTTAACAACACGTAGATCCTACAACGTAGAAATTCGTCGAATCCTCTTAATGGTTGCTCGTGGCATCCTCGTGGCACGGTATTTACTTTCCTTTCGAGACGAAAGCGGATTCGAGGCGGTACGACTATTACTCTTCCGGTAGCATACCGTATAAGTATATGGTACCGGCTGGCACTGTGGTAACTCCATTAAATTGTCTGAGCGTAAAACTGTGTAATGCCATTAAGATAAAAAATATACCTACCTCCATCGAACTGAACCCCTTAACGGAGGGTTCCTTTCGCGTAAGTCCATTTTAACTGTCGCTACAGCCTCTTTTTTGTCTTTCTTCGTCCCTCTCTCGTCTCTTCCTTACCACTCATTCTTCTCTTTCTATCACTTTCTATCATTCCGTGAACGTTCAAAGTAGAAGACTAACATTTGCGAATTAGTTGTCTCTGGTAGTAGCTGATTTACATAGACTGACATTACGTTGAAGTAACAAGGTCGCTTGAATTACTTGCGGAAACTATTTGTTGATCCTATCTTTCGCTCGAGTAACATCATTTAACACCATAATTATTGACTATTCCTTACAGCTCTTAACCCTTTCGCGACTACCGCCGGATATATCCGGCGCGCGCGAAGCGACCGCCAGAGCCTACCGCCGGATAAATCCGGCGAGCATGAAACGATCGCCAGGGCCTACCGCCGGATATATCCGGCGAGCAAGAAACGATCGCCGGGCCCAGCGCCGGCAATGGCCGTGGCCGTTGCGAACAGTTTTCTGCTTAGTAGCGGCAACGTTATTAATTGAATTATTATTTATATATATTAAATTACTTTATATGTATAATGATTTTTATAATGTTTCCTTTTTGTTATTGACACCTTCAACATGTCGAGTCTACAGACCAATTTTCCTACGTTATCGTTTTCGTAATCTCTGCTCAAGAACCTATCAGTCCGGACCCGTTTTAATCATTTCTTTACTTTCCTATTAAACCAAGTGATAAAAAAATAGAGTCCCGAAACTTCCTTTCATCTCATATTTTGCATAATTATTTATTCATCTTTACAATTTACTTGGTTTGATGAAAGTAACGATCGCAGCCGATCAGTTACTTTAGATTCTTTCTTTCATATAAACACCCATCTATCTGCTGCCATTGAATTCACGAATTTAATCGTATGAGACTGTGCACGCGCTCTGTGTAGATTTGCGCCGCGGCGCCCCGTTCAGTGGAGTCGCTTACGCGGAGCGAACCGCCGTCGCGAAAGGGTTAATACGATTACAAGTGTACAATATTCACACAATTTAATAAAAACGTTACAGATGGTTTATTCATCCCTTAGATTCTCGTTACGTTTAGTATTTATGTAGGAATGCAGATTGAATGAGAGAATGAGTGAGTGAGTGAATGACAGAGAGAATGAGAGGTTGATGTGAAAAACAAAAGACAGGACAGGAGAACGCGAAGTTAGTTGGTAACGAAACGTGAAAGTGCAAGGACGCCATAACTGCTGCTGCTTATTTTTATTGTTCTTTTAAATGTTCATTATAGTTATATCTTTTATTTTTAGTTTTATGTATTTCATATTAACACGTTGACTGCCATGGGGGTCACCGGTGACCGGCACTATTGAATTCCATGAAATTTCATATAACATTGAAATTATAATATTAACGAATTTCCTAACACATTCAGTATTTAAATACTGGAGTTCAAAAGATACAATGTTGCTGAATACATATCCCTTTGTATCTTTAAAATTTCTGCTTTACAAAGATGGAATTTTTAATTGGAAAAGTATCACTTCAGTAGAAATGATCAAACGATCCAAATATTAGTGGCGTTCAACGTGTTAATAAATGTTAGTTAGTAATAAGACTGTGGAAATCATCAAAAAGTATCCCTACATTTATCCTAACGAAATAATAGTCTTTTGATAGACAAAGCGGCAATTAATAATAATAAAACGATTCCCAATCCTATGTAACAAGTAACTATTAAATCCAAGTAGTTGTTACAAAGTATAATCTATCAAATCTTTTTTAAAACCCCTGCGATACCGATTCTTCGGAAACATTCTACCCTCCACGTCGTAATTCATTGTTTCTTTTTCCCTTCTTTTTTGCTTCTTCACCGATAGGAATAGCCACGCAGGAAAACTGCATTGTGTAGAAACAGGATTGCTTTGCATAGCCCACGTAACAGGGCTCGAAACAACGAAGTAGTTGGAAAAACTTACGGTGGCAGTTAAGGGAATCTACGATGGCTCAGGGTTAACCGGCACTACGTCTCTGTCGTCATTCCTTGTTTGAATTAGCCCACCGAGGAGAATAAAATCGAGGCTCGTCGACGAGAATCGTAGGGAAGCGAGGGGATGCTGGCCTCTCTCACCTCGTGCTTTTCCATAAGCAAATCCTCGAAATATTTGAAAGTCGAAGTCTGCGAAGGAGGGTTCAAATTGCCGGTGTGGTTGTGAAGAGTAACGACTTGGAAGGTTGCCTAATGAATTAACCCCGTGAATTGCCTGGAAACGTACTCCTCTCCTTTTATCCCTTATTACTCGATTCTTGATCGTTAGTCTGCTCGTGATATCGTTGCACTTGTGAAGTGGCTACCGGAATTACTTTTGCCATTCGCCAAGCGCGTAATTTAATTAAAAATATCAGCTTTGTGAAGAAAAACTTCTTAATATCGTAGTGGCACTTAAAATGTATTAACTGCTTTCAATGTAATCCGTATTATTTATAATATTAGATACAGAATTTTTATATGAGATATATTAAGTGTATAAAAGAATTCTTTCCGGTGAACTTTAGGCAATTGCTAGAGTGATATGCTACGAAATATGATTTCAATCTTTTAACAGCTTGAACCGAATAATTTGAATTTGATAATTTTAAAAGAAGGAGATCTTAAGTAAATCATGATCAATTTGCGAGATTCACTGCGAAACCAGATGTACACACTAAGGTTGTTACGCATTTCGTGAGATATGAAAGGTATTATATCATGAATTGTTAAATCCGGGCAAACGGTGTCAACACGAGATCGAGCGCAAAGACGATTCTCTTGTCAAGGGAGTCGTAAGACAAAAGACCTCATCTTCACGTTGGGCTAAGAAACCCTCCATCACGCAGCTTATTCTTCAAATGTGGCTCTGTCTGATTTTTATTTATTCAGATCTCTCCAATGCCATTTAGAAGAAATATCCTTTAAAACGCTGGATGAGATATGAAAAAGCCTACATGAATTTATTGCTTCAAAGCCACCCAATTTTTATCAAACGGGGATCCATAATTTGCCAGAAAGGTGGCGAAAATACACTGATAATAACGGAAAGTATTTCAACGACTGAGGTGTGATACCTCTTTTAAAGTGAAGCTTCTATTTTATAAAAAAATCGGAAAGAATTAATTTCTACATTTAATATAATAGATAAGTAATCAGAGATTACTTGCTCTTGTGATTTGTTAACCCTCTATGAGCCCTTGTAACTTTGAAGTAACATAAGAAAAATCGAAGCTTTTATTATTTAAAGTCAATTTTTTAACATTCCCAATTCTTACAATTTAGTTCTCAAAAACTATGAAATTCTTTACAATCCAATGTTTCAAAATGAAGTTGAATCTGTTATTTGTAATAGTATTTATATCATTTTCTTTTGTGCTACTTTGCAAGTGATTTTCAAATGCCCCAGGAAATTCGGACTATAGAGGATTAAATGGAATGGTGCTATATTTCTGTTATCCTACACAATTTTCTCAAGAATTATAAATTATTATATAACTAATTTCAATTAGCTAATGAAATATTAGAAATTTAAATCGTAAAGCTCTAACGCCATACAGCTATTAACACTGTTTTACGAATTGCCGAGAATAGTTAATATTGTAGAAACAGTAAAAAACATCTGTTATGTGTATTGAAGCCATAATGCGAATAATTTTCGTGGTCAAAAATTGTTTTACAAATTTTGATTCAGTGATCTTGACTTAGGAGATGTGCAATCTACTTAACATCTAAATGCAACAAGTTATGAGTCATAACAATTAGAGACTATTGAATTTCCAAGTCTCTGGATCATAGTTGACAGAGTCTTTTTATCGTAACCCCTTAGCCTACAATAACGTGTGACACTTGTGGCGCGGTAAATGGAATAGGAAATTTCCAAATTTAGTAAAACTTACAAAATTGAAAATATCAATGCCACACGACTCGATAAAATTATTTCTTTAATATCAATATTACGTTAAATTATACAATATATCTAGAATCACTGACCAATTTCGATTTTACCAATTTAATTCTAAGTCTTTGTGGAGACAGTCACAAAAGCAGTCATAGGGCAAGAGAATAAAATGTCTCCGAACGGTTTAGAATCAATTAGAAATCCAACACGTTTAGAATCAATCAAAAATCCATTTCTGGTCACTCCATATTTATAATTAACAAATCAAGTACTTTGATAATAAGTAAATAATAAGTAATAAATATAAAACTGAACCACACTCAGAATAATTCTTAATAACGAAACCAGAAATATTAATTTATCGTCCATTGCTACAAAACGAATCTTATTATTACCGGTGCTTCAATATACCGGCACCTGTATCCATCGTCACGTTCACGGAAGTAACAGTATTCTCGTTTCAGAAATCGATCATCCTTCCCAGAGGTGACGTTTTTCGATCGTAAAACGAAATTGTTTAACCGATAGCGATACCGAGAACGCGTAGCTACTTCCCTCTTTATACCTTCTTCGTCTTTTCGACCACCCACTTTAGAACACGCCGGTGCTTTCGAAACATTCCGCGTGTTTGGAAGTACTCCTTGCGATTACAACGAGATGCGATTTTATAGTCACGATGCAATCTTGCGTTATCGGCAGCCCGCAATCTACCAGTAACACCGATGAACGCACAAATGTAACGTCGATCTTATCCTACGTACAAGGTTTCCCTCGATGCCGTGAATTTCGTGCGTTCCTATTTACTCGAAGTTTGCTCGTAGAACGTGATAGCTATGAGAATGAAGACCATACGGTCCCCGGTACTGTCCACGAACGGCCTTTAGGCAATGCATTTCAATGCACCAACACCGTTGCCACAATCACTAGCACCGTGAACGAACGACGAGTCGTTCGCTTTCCTGGCTGCTGGCTCCTGCACGTACCTAAGTGATTCCGGATTGGCGCGCTAATGACTGTTTCATATTCATTGAGTGTGCAGTAGTTGCCGCCCTTCTGCACTTCGCTTACACGCGTCTCGCCTTATCACTTCTATCTCGCTGTCGTGTCGTCTTTCTTTATGTCACAGACAGCATCGCCTTGTTTCCTTATGCCGACGTATAATTGCATTTTTAATTATTCCGTATAGAGTATTGATCGCAATAACTATGGCTGCACCGTGAATCTTTGTTTTTTTTGGGGAGGGGGCGTCGGTAAGACGAGCTTATGAATTTTTGAGTATTGCATCATATGCGTTGTTTTTTTTTATTGCCGTTTGAAATGTTCGTTACAAATGTACTACATAATCTAAACAGTTTATTTCTGTATTACTCTTCAGTTGTGACATCAGTGTTAGAAGTTTAAGGTCCTTTCCTCGACACAAATAGAACATAAAAAAATAATCGATTGTAGGAAGTATTCAATGTTATTTGTTGTACAAGCTGAAGTGACCTAGGAAAACGAAAAAATTCTGTTCACGTAAATCAATCTGTTTCAAGCAATTTGCGCAATGCGATGGAAGCGTGACTGAGTTAGCCAATGATAACAATTTTGCGGAAAACAGGGGTGTCAATTATACCGCAATACCTTAGTTCAATGCTATGAATTGCTAACGGAATGAACTCACTTACAAGGAGACATTACGACCGTGGACATGGGGATTTTAATGAGCTTCATATTAGGTGAAAGTACATCGAAAAATATTTGTGCCATGTCCGGGCGTTTTTGTGAATGGGCCCTCAATTTTGAGAAATCGCATTTTGAAAAACGCAATTTTTCTGTAATAAGTGATATACTCTTAAAGAGAACGGGTCTATCGAATAAGTGCGATGGCTCGGCGGATGCGTGCTTGGATTATACTTTTGCACTCCGCCGCACTTCAGGTTCGAATCCTGCCCGATGAATAATTTTTTTTTTTTTTTGTTAGTAGATAACGTTTTAAATAACTGATTTCAAAATGGATTAAAACTAATATATTTATCTATCTATTCAAATTACTGATTTCACAAGTGTTCGGATGAAATGATTCATAAAAACAGGCAAAACATATAAATTTCCGGCACCAGGAACATTTTATAAACACTGCTTCCGAACAAGAACATTTGGATCTAGAAATTTCAGACGGAAAACATGCTTGGTTTACGTTCATAAAAACTTTTCTAGTTGAAAGTAATTTTGAAGCAAACCAAGCATATTTAAACATGTCTTCAAAAACAGGTGCACATAATTGATTATGTGCCAATGCATTTTTACAGAAAGATTAAATAATGTTCAATGTAAATAACACTATGATAGTCAAAAGAAATTCTTTGACTGGATAACGCTTCCTTTCACTTCGGTAGTTGCAAGGAAACTAATGATCACGTTAAAATTGTGAAAGAATGCTTTTGAAATATTTACCGAACACTTGAAAAGTTACAAAAAGTTTACGGTAAAGTAATAAAACACAGGTACCGTAACTGTAAATATATTCGTTGTGACGAATAGCGAACCAGGTAATAAAACAGTTGCCCTTTTATTTGCTTGCATCCAAGAAATGTAATTTTGTAGTAAACATTTCTTAAAAGTTATAATATATTATCGATATACAAATTTTCAATTAAATGATATTTAGGAGGATTGAAATATTACAGAAAAGAAAAAAAAAAAAAAATTATTCATCAGGTAGGATTCGAACCTGAAGCGCGGCGGAGTGAAAAAGTATAAGCCAAGCACGCATCCGCCGAGCCATCGCACTTATTCGATAAACCCGTTTTCTTTAAGAGTATATCACTTATTACAGAAAAATTGCGTTTTTCAAAATGCGATTTCTCAAAATTGAGGGCCCATTCACAAAAACGCCCGGACATGACACAAATATTTTTCGATGTACTTTCACCTAATATGAAGCTCATTAAAATCCCCATGTCCACGGTCGTAATGTCTCCTTGTTAGCTTGAAGTAGGGGATAAGGGCAAACTGTTCTCGCATCACCTACTCCCATCATGGCCCTAGGAACCTGAGCTCGATGTTAACATTTATTTCGTCGTTAAGCGCTTTTTCGGCCAGTCAACAGGGATGTCACTTTTCGGCGGGCGAATCGGGTCAAACCACTTATCAAGTGATTTCTTTCGATGGGCCAATAATAACAGCGCCCTAGTCCTCTTTTCATCGCACTGTTTTAGCTTGTATATCAATACTGCCCCAACATCTTAGGTCAATGCAATACGCAGATCCGTCTACGTAAGATATATCGTAAAAAACGTAAATAAGAAGATATTTTTTATTACAAACATAAACTTAGACTCAGTCATGACTAGCCGATGTATCTTCCCCGAGCATCGACATGCACTTATCATAACGGGGAACCACTTTACGAATTGCATCCGTAGTTATCGATCTTCCCTTGTGACACTCGTCAGTAATTTCCATATGATCACTCTAGAATGTTTTGCGCAATTCAGTAACAATTTGACGACCGGAAAGTCATTTTGCTGGCTGGAAATGATATTTTTGTCCAAAAAAATCGTGCAATTACCTATTTGTACATATACTTATTGCAATGCATTATACGTCATTCCATAGTACACGACTGATTAATCTAATTGAGCTGACAGATATTATTCGTATCAAGAGTAGTGTGTATGCGTGTGTAGGCATCAATCTCTACCCTCCCCAAATAAAAAATAAGTGGATGATGTATGTAACCGTAGAAAAATGAGCTTAATCATGATCTAATTTACGTATATACAATCGTTAAAGATGTTTGAGACCTGTGATTGGATTCGAATTCTTGAGAAAATCGTTTCGAGAAGAAGACAAACACTGGTTAGATGATCGAGTCACCGGTACTTAAGACCCGTGAAGTCTGCTATCGTGTAATAAAGGTTGTGCGTGAACTTTTTCTCTACGAATCTTTTTGCAACGATTCCCTACCAATCGGAAAGTCAATCACGGTAATTGCAACTTTGATATGGTTTTTCTCAGACTTTTTATTTTTGTGACGAGACGAATACGATGAGGTAGTAAACCGCGTTTGATCTTGAATTTTAATTTCAATGTTACCTTTTCGATGGTCTCTTCTTACATATCTCATACAAAGGTGTAATGTACGTACCCTCCTATCTATCATTAGTACATAAGATAACTTTAAGGAATATTGTATAAGTACAAATATTTTTTACGCGGTTCGCTCAACATCCGTCATTTCATAATCACCACTGACTCACCACGTCAATTCCAGATTTCCTATTTTTCCATCTTGACCTTTCAACTCCCTAATACAGTCACCATTCCTTACTCATCCCCGAGTCATCGTCCAAGTCCGAAATCCTGCTTCTTACTTTGACCTTCGGCTTGAATCCACCATTATCACCACTCTCACTCCGCCTCCAAAAACTTTTAAAAACCCTACATCACTTAACTCTCGGTCATTACTCAAAATTCATTAGTTCATTTCCAAGTTCATCATTACTCAAGTTCAACTAATTGTGAGTGTCATCTTCAAATTCTCAATCAATTCTAATTCTAAAATCCCACAAGTCCTCACTATCAAATAATTCGTTTCCGTACATTATACTGAATCACTCTTGAAACGAGCCGAGTTATTGTAATATATAACAGTCCAAAAGTATAAGTTCTCTTGCTTGGCAGACCTTAAGCACGAATCTCCACAAGTCGCCATTACAAAAGTATAGAAGGAAACGAAGGATATCGACTAAAATGTTTTTGAAATACCTCATACAGTCGTGCGTCACTTTCGAACGTTAGGTCGTCAGGCTCAATAACTTCTTGTTTCATCCAGCTTACGACAAATGACATTTGATAATATTTTCCCTCTAATTTATACACATTTAATATAGATCTACAACGTTAAGTAACAATATTATCAGTAGAATTAACACTGACCTATCAAACCAATTATACAGTATAAATACTGAGCAACGAAATTTCGTGAATCGTAATAACACGCAAGAAGATTCAAACTCTAACCGACTATTTCAAAATCTAAGATTCTACTCTCATTGCTACGACCGTATTTGCATCAACGCGAGTAGATTAGATGATGTAATTGGTTTTCTTGGCGTAACGCTCATTGGTGTGTGTACCGTGTTCCGAGAATTTCCGACGCGACTAGTCCGACTCTATCAGTGAGCTCGTTCGCAGTCAGTTTAGACGAAGTTTATTCAGTGAATCCTTGCGAAACGATCGAGAAACGAGCACGTCGAGGAGCAGGAAGGGTAACCGTGTATCTCAGCCTCGAGCCGACAGGGATTACGCTTACGCAAATGCGTGTCGCACGTAGGCTGTACGTTGTACGCATAGTATATCGGAGACCGACTGGCACGAAGGGTGCTAAGAGGATCCGATACCTTCCCGCGTTTCCCTCGTCGCACGTTGCGTTGGGCTGAAAGAAAAAAGAAAGGGGGGTAGGAGAAAAAAGACGACAGAAGAAAAGGGGACACAAGCAGACCACGACAGCAAAAGGTGGGTGTTTCAGGTGCGATCGATGTAGCGTACCACCCTCGTCCCTTGAACTCTTTCCATCTCTCCTCCTTCTTGCCTTTCACTTTTACTCTCGGCTTGTCTCTCTTATCTCTTCTCTCTCGTTCTCTTTCTCTGTCGTCACCCTTTTGGGCTCGGAGAACACCCTTCGCCGTCCCTATTTCGTGGATCGTTCATTCTTCTCCTCTCGTCTTCCTCTACAAGCGGGCCCTATCTCTCTCCTCCTTTTTTCTACCTTTTTTCTGTCGCTTTCTCTCAACCCTTCCTTCCTTTCGTCCCGACGAAAGCTTCAATGTCACGGTCTCTGCAATTTTCTTGTCTGAGCACCGGCGCGTACACCGGAACCGAAGAAGAGTCAACCCTTTCAGTCAGGCTCCGTTCTAATTAGCGAATGCATCCATCCGGATGATATGCCAATAGAAATAATACTGAAATCGAACGAATGTCAATCTTCAGTATCGTTTCTGACTCTCGATGTCGGTGACTTACTGACGTCGATTCGTAGAAGGTATCGGTGAGCTTTCGATAAAGTTCTGTTCGCGATTTTCCACGCACGCGGTACGGGGCTTCGCGCGATGTCGTTTCCACGGTGAGATTTTTCTAAAGTGGGGTTGATCGATTGCCGACTGTCTAGACGGCTCGTTTATATGCGTCTACGCTCTTTTTGACGTACTCCCGTCGAATTATACCGACGGGAAAAAATTGATTACCGTGTTGAAGATGAATCCGCGCGAATTCACATTCTGGGCGGTCGTTTAAATGTGGATCGATTTAACGCTGAGATGACGAGGATTTCAAAAGATTTATGTACACCACTTCTTCCGTGGGTGATGGATATTCGTTTGTTTGGATCGTTAGTTTAATTTAATGATGCATTATTTATTCATTGCGTCGTTGATTGGTTGACAAGATTAATACTAAAAACTGGTTGCTTCGTGGTGTAAGTAACCATTCATCTGCTTCATCGACGTTTTTTTAACATGTAGCTAGTGCAATTAATACGGAATGAGATCCAATCTATCGGTCACCAAAGGGTATTTGGGATGGGCCAATTCTGCATCGCTGTAAAAATAAATAATAATTGCAGACATTTTGCTCTCGCAAGCTAAAGGCCCAAGTCGTAAATTAAGCCCTCCCGAGTCGAAAAGTCCAGCCTAAAAAGAAACTTCAAATCCTAGATTCTTTTGATTTCTCATTTGCCGCTTAATTATGTATACCATTTTGAACCTCAAAATCCTCAACTAATGTGTCTACACGCCTCAAAGTCCTGTAAATATGATTTTTACGAGTTATATGGACTGATCAGGTAACATTTTTATTCTAATTTAATCTGACATCCCCTAAAAATATTTCAGAAGTTCCAAGTCTGTCGACTCATATTCTAAAAATAGGGCTTTCAGGAGCAAGTTGGAATTAAATTATCATTTTATTCCATATAAATTCTAAATCTCCTAAACCAAATTAATTTTTAGTATATCGAGAATTTTTTTGGACCTCGATCATTCCACTCCAATTCCAATCCAATTCTAAAGCTCCTCATTATAGAATGCTGAGGATTATTTTGGGCTGTATGAAGCCTAAATTGCTCCTAAACTAGGTAAAAGTGGCAAAAAGTAACAAGTGTAGGGCGATTGTGGAATTAAAATTTGCATTCTTTTATATGTAACATATTTTTCCATATTCAGCCTAAATATCCTAAGTTATTGGTAATTTAGGAGGATTTTGGGCTTAAAATTTTCGACTCGGGCTAACACATGCATCGAGGAAAAAATGTTATTCCTCCGTTGTTACCCTCAGTTAAAGTTCAGTCGTCATTTGCATTCTGAACTTGTAACATTACTTTTCTAATTTGTTCTTCAGCATATTGACTTTAACTTTTCTCTAATTCACTTTTAGTTCCCCAACTGTGTTCTAACTCATTCATCATTTAGAATGCGAAATTTTTTGATTACAAAAAGTTCGTCTGAAAGCTCCCTTGTGTCTCTGTTTCGTGTACAGTCTCTTGATAAATCTTTCATGTGTACCGTGGAAGTTAGACAATTAAAAATGTAAAAGTAGAAAGTAAGAGAAAATTACGAGTTCTCGAATAAAGCAGGATTACAAATTACTGAGTCTTTTTCATCTGGACAAAATTTGTCTTGTTTGTACAAACTTAGTTAATCATACGCTTCAACGACCGCAACATAGTAGTAACGGGTTACGGAAAACGTCTCCGCCCTTTTCCTATGGAATTTAATTAAAAGATAAAATGCAAGAAGCAAGAATTCCTATATATAAACATATGCGTAGATAAGTGATTTAGTCGGTGCTATTGATTAAAAAAAAATGTTTTTTTGTTTCTTTCACTTGGTTTGTCTCCAGATTCGACGTAACGGCCGATGACGTATAGTAAATAATTGCTTTCTTACATGCTGTATAGAAATAACATATTACATCTATCTAAAATATATTATATAATGTGAGGCGTTTGTTTTGATAGAGACATACGTCTCCTTATCGCAATAGAAAATGGTAATTTCGAAGGATGAATAATTATACATTTTTGGATGATACATTTTTGAATGATTAGACGAAATTATTGTTACTGCTTAACATACAAGTATCTAAGGTAACAAGTCTGTGTACATTTTCTGAAAAATTGCCATCAATACTATTAAACACGTTAGAATACAAACTCTGAGTATCTCGATTTAAAAGGAAAAGGACTTATGCTACTTTCAAAACAAACGGTTCATATTTTATATATTATATGAGATAGCCAAAAATACATTTGTAAATTGACATTAAGACGACGGGTATTTACTTTGGTAAATATCAAAAGAAAAAGAGAACTAGACGGATTATATATCAGAATTAAATACGGATTAAATTGTTCATATTTTGTCAGATAAGTGCGGTAAATCATAACAGAAGTAGCATTGTAAATTTAGAAATTTGGAAAAGATATCATAAACTATTGTTAAAAATACTAAACAACTAAACTGGCGTTAATGTAACGTAAAGGAAATTTACCTGATAGAAGTGAAAAGTGTAAAAACATTTTTAAATATCCAATTGAATACATTTTAGATTAATTGCAATCACGGTTTTCATCTTCTTTAATGAGTCTTTATTTATAAAAATATGCTTGCACTAATTGATCATTTACCTAATTTGCACACTTTTTTGCCCATTCGTGTTCTCTCCAGAAGAACTATTTACATCGTATTTTCTCCAATCAGGCGTGCTTAGCCTGCAACTTGTAATCAAGTATCGATTTTTCAGCGTGTCTTCTGTCGTGCTACTGTCGAAATGTTCTACTCGTTACTGCTCGTACCTTTCGTTATTCGTTTTAATTGCTCTACCCTGTAGCGCTTCAGAAGCAGCCACAATGTCACCAACAGCAACGTTACCAACGACAGAATACTGGTGGCGACAACAGCGACAAACCAACGATAATGACCAGTGACGCGTAATTAGGAAAGAATACGTCGTCTGGCTTCCCCAATACGATTCTATCGTTCTTTATTTTCAATCCTTACTGACACCAATCGATTGTGTTTCATTATATTTGTATAAAGCGATTGGTTAGATCCATAAAAGACTAGATTTTTAAAAAATATTTTAAGGTCAAAACCTCAAATGTCCGTTGATTGAGACATTAAACCTTTTAGGATCAGAGTCTCGTGACACGGCAGAAGTAATGGCAAGTCACTGGTATATTCTAGTACTTATCACTTTTATTCATGTAAATATAATGCTTTTATATTATTTGTAGACAATACCGACATAGGAAAAATTCGACATAGGAGCCGTTTTCTTTGAAAATGGTCTAATGGTAAGTTCATTTTTGACAAAAAGCTAGTTAGTGATAACAATGAATGCAATGTGCCACGATCTTTTTATCTATAAACAGTTTCCAAAAAAAAACTTCAAAATTTTCAACATTTTTTCAATATAATTTCATTTACTTAATGAAAGTACAAATATATTTATAAGTCCAGTTTCCGCAAAGACATAACATTTAGTTAAAAAATTATACTACATAACTTCTCTACTTGTATATAAACTTGATTCTTCTATATAAATAATATATTTCTATAGAAAAAATATAAAATGAGCATCTTACATATACCAATATATTTCAAACCATTCAAATACAAGCCCTTAAATATCTCCATATAATATAAAATGGACTTACACTACTTTCAAAGAAAACGGCCCATATGATGCGGATATACACGACTGCAGTTGTTCTGACACAAATAGTATGTGCTGGTGTGCACAGCTACAGTCATGAGAGTGTTAGACACATTTTATACTTTATTTTGATAAACGTAATATACTGTGTTTATAAAATGGATACATGCATGACTAGCCTGCCAAAAAAATTCCTTCCATGATTGATCATATACGGTTTCCTTCAATCTCCGATGCGAAGTATAAGCATTAGTATAAATATAAGTATAAATATATGAATACAGTGTTACACATAAAATTCCTCCGTCTTTGCTGGTGCAAGGAGTCGAAGAACAGCTCGACCAAAGACGAGGCAAAAAAAAGGAGGGCCGCAAAAGGAAGGTGACGTTGGTTCTCCAGCGCGTTTCAGTTGTGGCGAGTGCTGGCCAGTGGAGGCTTCCAGTCTCACAATGGATCGGCTTCTTACAACGACAAGACGCCGGGCCGCGCTTTGGAGTCCGCTTAATTAAACAAGATATCAGTGCGCACCCCCAGGGCCCCGATGGGGTCCTTTTCAGACCTTCCTTCTTCCCCCGGATTTCACCATCTCTCTTCTCTTTTTCACTCTCTCTTTATTTCGGGGTTTCTCCTTTTCCTTTTCACTGTCGTTCTTCCGCGTCGGACTCTTCACAGTAGCTGAGCTCTTAGGTGCAGACTTTTCACATGCACGCCTCCTTAACAACGTCTCTCTTACCTTTTCATTTCTGTTTTTCTTTCCCGACTCGCCCTTTTATCTCAATCTGAATTTCGTCTTTCGTTCTTGCCTTACGCTTTTTTTTTTCTTCATCTCTGCATTTTCTTATTTTTACACAGTGCTATATTTTCCCTTCTGTCTCTTTTACGTCGGCTTTTGCCTATGGCAACGGTATTGCGTTTGTATTTTTGCACTTCAGCTACGTTGCACTTTGAGGAGCCACATTTGACGGGGATACTTTTACGAATTTAAAATTATAATGTCGATATCAACGATCAGAGTAAATTTCCCGATTTATTCGAGCATTATTGAAAATAGGTATTACGTTTTCCGTCATGGATGAATGTACTGCTTTCGAACACGAGAATCCATGTATTTATACGAATGGAAATGTAGTTTTAACTTATGATCTTCTTTCAGTGTTATCCTCGATTTTACTGTAACTGGTGTGCAATATTAGTCCGACCTACCAAACTGCAATTTTATCCTCAATGATTTTTGTACTACGTTTTAAATCGATCCTATAAAAGTGGAACGTTTAATTATTAACGAAGTAGTCATTAAAAAAGTCAGCTTTATGGTGCGATATATCAGTCGTGAAAATTATTTCAACAGCGAGGCTCGAACGCCTGACTCTTCGCACATAAAGTACACCCATTAGCGACAAATATACGTGTGCTTTTTCAAGTAACTTTAACGAACGCCATTTAATTAAACTGCTTTCTGTCGCTCGTTAGGCCACCGTATACAGCTAAATAATAAACAGGGTGTGTTCTCTGCATGCAGGGGCTTTATTATCGGATGATTTTATCTTACACGATGTGAAATTTATGTTATACACTGTACATCGACAAGCTATTTCACCCTATCATCTTCTTTAGGGCTGTCGTTTCAGTAATTAATATATCGAGTAATTAAATGTATTGGTAATTCGAAATTAATATTGCGAAATAGTGTCGTTTCCGGTGAAATACAATTTAACATCAGAATTTGATCAATGGTGTCAATCATTAACGATCGACATTGCAATCAACTTTATAGAAAGATGATTTAATAATAATTCTCGGTATAATTATAATACTTATTAAAATTACAAATAGAATTCTCACCACGATATTATTTTTTTTATTATATCCTGTTTATATGTCAATACGCTTGATCTTTGGTCGTAAAAGCTTTCTTATACCCTGAAAAAAGTAATTTTTCTGCCAACAAGTATCAACGAATGCATCGTTTACTTTAATTTTTTAATTCACTCTCACACACTTTCATTTTGAACAATAACATTAATCTGATATTGTAATGTAATGTTTCAATCAGTTACAAACTCTAGCAGATGTCATGCAAAATACAAATAATAAGACATAATATTTTTTTTAAAGAAAAATGCCATATAAGAGATAAAAAGATAAGAGTGACACCTAAAAATGAATATTTGCTGCCCGTGAGTGAGTAACGAATGTCCTTGACTGTTAATTGTATTATTAATTATTCTTTGTCATTATATAATTTTAACATTAAGGACGAAATTAATAAAAGAGTATACAAATGTAATTAAAAACACTGAAGGAAATATTATTGAATTTCCGTCTGTTATTGCATTAGTTAGAAACTACTATTTTTTTATTGTTATACAAACTAAATACGGTAACACAAGTTTTTTAGATGGTACATCCTTCAGTATAAAATATACTAATTAATCGTACAATTTATATATTACTTTAACAAATACTTATAAAAAAAATATTAGAAAATTCGGATGTACAGATACACCAAAATCAACGTTGTCAATGATTCTATAATATGATGTATTTGTGTGATAATGCTTCCAAAAAGAAAATTACTTTCATCACGTTAATCCGCTATTCGTGCAAATATTCTCTTAATCACCTCGTTACATTTTGGCGTTTAAAATTGAACAACAGGAAAGAATAACTTGAAAAGCGTGATTTGTTGATTCCACGCTTTGGTTTCTCGTGTTTAAAATCGCTGAATGCCGATAAAGGCGTCCGCTGAAATTGGACTGTTACACGTAAATTATACGGTCGGTATTCAACGCGTTAATTTATTACCGAACTGCGTGCAATTTAAATGTTCCGTGTCGATCACGTACCTCGTTGGAAGATCGATTCGGTCAGCAACTGCAACGATGCACGGGTAGTTAAGCGCACAAATTGGTAACCGGAGCATCGACATCCAGGAGACATTTCGGAAAAATCACTACGTCGCTACGTGATGGAAAAAATGCATTTTATGCAAATTCGTAACGTTTTGTTTAAATTGATTATGAAAGTGATATACAGTGAACGAATAAGTGAAAAATTTGCAAAGAAATAATAACTATCAAGTTGAAAAATTAAGGGATGAGACGTTAAGTAGAAAATATAGAAAGAATATGAAAATGTGTTCTGATATTGGAAATGAAAGATCAAGATAGCGATGTACCGTTGAAAGCTAGAAAATGGGTGGGATTCCATTGAAGGCTGAGGGAGAATTTCACTTTACTCTTTCCGTTATACCTTATTCACACACTTTAGGTAAATAAATTTATTCGCAATTAGGTAAATAAATTTTTTCGCAAAGCTCCATGGATCCAGAGGTGTAGAACAACCCCTGCGAGTCATGACCATTAATTTTTTTACACCCTGTACATCGGTTCGGGAAGATTGTTATTTTTGAGAGTATACAAAGAGTGTTTGCGATCAGAACCAGTTCTCTTCCAGATAGTTATTGAATGAGTCCGTCGTGTGGTCTTGTTTTTCCTGTATAGACATTTGTATAAATAAATTACATTATATATCATTACACCGTGTCTTGTCTCCAATAATACTTTGGTGATCGAATAAACAGAAGAGCCTTATATAAGAAGTTTCAACAATGAAGCAACTAGCATCTGAAATCTTAGGAAAGAATATGAATATTCGCTTAAATTAATTTAAACCAATTTAAATTAATTAAATCAAATTTCAATGAAATATAAAACGTTTCATACCGTTTTTGTTTCAAGGTATATTTCATCTTTAACTGTCATGATCAATTTGGTCTAAAAGTACAGTCTTAACTGGATTCCGTATTGGCAATTTTAATAAAATTATTTTATACCAGATTTTTGTTCCACTTTTATTATAAGTGGCAGAGTTGTAGGAATACATCCGTCGTATTCAAATATAAAATAACCTAGAAACATTAATTACTGATTCCCTAAATCATTAAAATGTCATAAAAGTACAACGTACGGAGAAAACGTTGAAACCAGTGCCACAAAATCTCTTTTCCAAATGGATCCCTGATATTTGACGCATCGAAGGTAACATGTGTATTAAGTCTACAGGTTGACAAAGTTGTTTCATGAAGTTCAGATTACTTCCATACGAGGATGTGTCTTTACTTTAGGAACCAAAGTTCTAAAATGTTTACCGTGCTATGTAAACAGTTATGAAGAACGTAAAGGGTAATATGCTTACTCAAGTAACCTCTTACCCCCAAGTGCGCTCCAACTAGACCTCACCAGACGAAAGTGTCTTGCTTAAACGACACAACTTTAATTAAATCGGTTACAACCAATTACGCATATATTATTCCAAAGTGGTTTCTCCACGGATACGGAAATAAACTTGCTGCTAATTGTAAGACTTTCGCACTCCAAGCCCGATCTGTCCTAGCGATACCATCTGGTAATAGCATAGATGGTAATCGTGTCTTATGGAAGCGTGGAATAATCACGTTTTGCGGGTAATAAGATCGAAATAAAACCAAAGTGATACTATCGTTGAATTCGGTCGCAGCTGCTAGTAGCAGCAAAGGAAATAGAGGAAAAGAATAATCGATGTTGGAAATTAAGTCTTTTAGCTGCCGGCGGAAACTTCTCTCGTCTCCTTGTCCTTAGTTGTTGCGTTAGTACCAATAATCTTTTGTAATTATCTAACAAGATTTCAAGTTTGCGGTTAAGCGGTTCAAGGAAATCGTCAACACCCTCGTATGTGGCAGAGTAGAATAAGAAAGAGTGATTTGACCGTGTTTCTAGCTATTTGACCCTCGTGACTCGACATCTCAAAGGTGCGCTATTCGGTATCGTGACGTCATTCTGCCACGTGAGAGGCGAACCGGTGAATTTACATGAAATACGATCGCCTCGTGGCGCACGCCTATGACTTACGCCTTCCACGCCGCGTAAAACATTTTGACGAGAGCCATAGCTCTTTTCGCGACCTAGGCTGTTTCATTTGCATCGAACGATACATCGTAAGTACCTCCCTCACTTCGGGATGGACATGCGGTATTTATGTCATTGACGTTAGCGAGGTAAAATAACCTCTTGACGTCTTCTGATATTTTCTTCTATCTAAAATTATTTATGTTATAATAGGAATGCTAGTTTTGACGGGAAGAAAATGTTATAATGTTAGGTGGTCATGATAATTTTGTCGGTTATTTTTTTAAGATATTTGAAGTGCAATATAATGATTTTTACTTCTGATGTTTTTTCTAAAAAGTCGTTATTGTCGCATATACGAAATCAAGTGTTTTAGATTAAAAAGTGTCTAAGAGATATAATACTTTTAATATTTATTTTAAATGCCAGAAGCAATTTAAGAGGAAATTTTGCGATAGTATAAATGTGAAAAAGGACAGAGTGAGTGGAGGATATGAGACTGTGTTCAATCTTTCCATCTAAATTGCTTCAATCTTGTTTTGTTGACTCAATATGAAAACGTATGCTATTTTAATGAAAGGCAATCCTTAAGCAATTTGCTATCAGTGACAATCTATAATTTTAACGAAATTTTGGTCCTACAAACTGAGAATAAAATTCTTTATAAAGTTAGACAAATACGCAGAGTACCTTAACTATTCTCTGAATTTGAATGTATTACAGATTTCAAAACTTCTAAAAATTCTTCTAGAACTCTCAAAAATTCTAAAACTGCTTTGTTGTTATAACGTCAAGTATAGGCAGCAAAGAAAATTTTTTGATTGGACAAATATTTCATCAATTTAGCAGATTTGTTATACTTATTATAGAAATAATTGTTCATTTTTTAAACTGTACCATAGGTACAGTATGTGTGGCAAAATCTACTTGATGATGCTATGCACAATTTTGCAAAGATCTCAATCGAAAAAAGAAGCTAACTATAATGTGCCATTAATATCGAAGCGATACTATTCCGTAAATGACAAATATCTGTCATATTCACCTAATAAGTTGATAATTATGGAAACAAAAATTACTACTGTAATACTACTTTACCAATTACCACCATAGCATGAAAGAATGGCAAATATAGGAAATGAAATATTAAGTAAATTCATTCAAACAAAAAGTATTATGTACATATTTTAGAAGATGCCTTTAAAAATAGCTGTGGCTTAAAATTAACGTGCCATTTACCAGAAACTTCATTCTTAAAAATTTCATCAACAGTCATTAAGAAGCGAAATCAAATATCATTTAAGTATCTCTTTCACTTTCCTTATTCTCCTCACCAAGAGAACAATATCAAAAAAGCTCGCATCATTCCACAAAAGTTCAACCACCGCTTAACATCATTTTCCAAGATCTCCCACTGTATCTCAAAGAGATATTCGTACATTATTCTCACCGAAAAAGAAACACGAGCGCCATGCAAGAGCACGTGAAAGTATCGGTTTTCCTGCGGAATATCAGTGACTTTATCGAGTGTCACGGGCAATCGCTATCCCAAGTGCCCATAATAATCGTATCTTATTCATCGCGTACGTAGCCAGCCAGAAAACATTTTGCCGAAGCGAGTAAGAACATATGTTCGAAACGCGAGAGCGACAGCGTTAAGATTCAAATGCCCGGAGCGCACGAACGTTCGAGCGAGTTTCCGAGGGCTTCCGGCGCCCTTGTGCGTCAGCATATAGGCAATATATTGCAAACCTCGTACGTGCATATTTTCCAACTTCCACCATACCTGTCTATTCACCACTTCCACTTTCGTGCGTGTGTTCGCCATCTTCAGCTTCTACCGCGAGTGTCGTCGCGACATATGCCATAACACCGTTGGTATAACTACCGCTCGTTTACCACCTCGTTCTCGTTCATCTCATCGATGACTTCGTATCTCGTTAAGTGATTATCGGTCGACTGGGAAAGGGGGAAGACAGGCAGAATGGATATTTATGCGTTGCGAATTTTCATCAGCGATATAATCTTTAGCTAGATCGTTTATCAATGATTTTATTAGTCGCGTAATTTCAATGGATTTATTTACGTTGCTTGTTATTGATAATTTATGATTTTCTCCATGTGATTACAATTACGTACGTTAGCTTGTACAATGGGGCTGTTTCGTATTTTCTGTATGTTCGCGATGTGATGATAAAATCTTGAATATGAAAGTCCGTGGAAAGTCTGACGGTGGAGGATCTTGCGATATGCCGTGAGATGTATTATTTTTATATTTTTTCTACAGATGTCTGGTAATGTTATTTCTTTATTTTATTCTAAATACAGCTGTGTTATGTTTTTATTGGTAGTATTCTTTTGAATACTGTACGGAATTGCTAAATCGATACTGCGCTTGATTGGAGCACGACTATTTTTAAATGGATGAAACCACTTTCAAGGACCTTCTCGACAAACTTGGCTACAGATTTTACAATATTTTACCTGTTTACAATACAATGGCACATCCATATTCTGTGTAAGCAGTCAATATTTTTTACTGTATACATTTTATTGGCTACGCCATTAGTTCAAAGTATCTAACAAATTACATTACGTGTACTTTCAGGATTTATCGTGCAAAAGCCATGCGTCGAGATAATCGACATCATTTTGTATCGTATCTAATTGTTTTCTTAATGTCAATTTTAAGTCTTTAAAATTATTCTATTGTATATGTTACGGTAGAAGTAATAAATCATCACTAAATTTGGTAAATGTGATGGATTCTTGAATATTTATGAAATTAAGTAGCGAGTTTACATAATTCCCAATTCGCAATGGTGAACGTGATAAAAAATTATAATTCCAATTTTTTATAATTAAAACAACGCTGAACCAACACAAATTTATCTCCTCGTTAAAAGCACATAAATTAAACCAAACTCTTCAGTGGATTGTACTCTATTATACACAATTCATCCTGAGTCTCTGTCCCAGAAGAGTTTGGTTTAACTTAGGAGCCCGTACGAAAAAGATGAAGTATTGTTGATTGGACATAGTTTAAAATAAGGGCCCGACTGGGTACTGAAATTATTGGGTTGGCAACTAAGTGATTGCGCATTTTAAATGAGAAGGAACATTCAAAATTTTTGCTTATAAATATAATTTTATTCAATTAGTTTTTGTCCGTTTTTGTCGATGACCTTTTGCCATTATTCAGGCACAAGGTCAGGGCTATATGGTAGATGTTACAAAACATCCCAACCTAGTTCCAATAATTTTTGACGAGTGACCAAATATGTGTGTGGCTTTGCATTATCATAATGGAAAACAGCACCCTTACGATTTGCCAATTCTGGCCGCTTTTCTTGAATTGCATCGCTCAGTTTGGCGAGTTGTTGAGTACACGTTTGAATTAATCGTTTGGTTTCTTGGTAAAAGTTCAAATTGCAAAATCCCTTTATAATTTTACCAAACTGACAGCATAATCTTTTTTTGGTGAATCTCAGCTTTTGGTGTCGTTTGTGCTGGTTCATTTTGCATCACCCACGATCTTTTCCGATTAACGTTGTTATAAACTATCCTCTTTTCGTCGCCAGTAATCAGTCGTTTCAGAAATGGATCAATTTCGTTACGTTTCAGAAGCGAATCACAGATACCAATGTGTTGCGTCAAATGAATTTCCTTAAACTGATCAGGGACCCATAAATCGAGTTTCTTGACATAAACAAGCTGTTTTAATTGTTTTGAATGCATGTATGCGATACATTGAGCTTCTGTGCAATTTCACGTGTTGTGCTATGACGATTTGAATCGATAATAGTCTTGATATGAGTCTCACCAACTTCAACTGGACGGCCAGATCGTTGCGCATTTTTCAGTGAAAAATCACCAGAACGGAATTTGGCAAACCAATTTTGACACTGCCTTTCTTTCAAGGCTTCATTCCCACATACGGCACATAATTTCTTGTGTGTTTGCGATTTGTTCTTGCCTTTTCGGAAATAACACAATAAAATATGTCTGAAAGCCCCGTCTTGTTTTTCCATTTTTACATTGGGATAAAAACGAAACTAAATAACTAATACACACAAATTTTTTACTAAATTAAAGGTGGAAGTCCAAACAATCAGAAAACAATATAGTTTAGGTGCTTTCAACACGTTGAAAAACCAAAAGAATGCGCTAAAACTATCTATTGACAAA
Source organism: Cerceris rybyensis (assembly GCA_910591515.1). Classification (NCBI taxonomy): domain Eukaryota; kingdom Metazoa; phylum Arthropoda; class Insecta; order Hymenoptera; family Crabronidae; genus Cerceris; species Cerceris rybyensis. The sequence continues at coordinate 25,635,173 of OU342790.1, forward strand.
ATCCGCAATGACTGAGTTGCCAACCCAATATATAGTTTTATCATATTCGCCATTACGAGTTGGGAATTATATAAACTCGCCGGTTAATTTGATAAATATTCAAGAATTTATCAAATTTACCAAACTTATTGTTAGTAGTGATTATACATAATCACGTGTGTAATCACACTTACCGCAACATATATAATTTCTAGAATTATCCTACATTTTAAACAAAGTGTCATATAACATATGAAACTAATGCTACCATAAAAAATAAACAGCTAGTGGGAGAAAATATTGTTAGCGTAAATTCAATAAATAAAAATGATGTGGACAATAAACAGTTAGTAAAGTAATTTGTGTCACCACTAGGAAAAATGTTCTTATACTAATTGTAAGTGAAAGGTAAAAGTCACACTACTTAAATACAATTTGAAATCAGTTTAGGTTGGAAATGTTTTTTTATTTTTTACTCGGAAGAGACCCCCAAAGTTGGACAACACATCCTTAAAATATTTTCCAGTGTATAAAATACAGAAACTGCGGTACTTCGCGCGAAGTGCAACTCATTCCTGAAATAACTGGGTACTCTCGTTCTACCGCGCTGAAGTATCAACATTAAGATTCAAATGGTCGAAAATCCAAGGAAAGCTCCGGAGGGTTCGTTTCCGCGTTCGCAGAGAAACGCGTTCGAGTACACGAAGACGACGAGTACTCTTAGGCAAGAGTTCACCTCTGCTGGTATGCGTTTTATCACGTGCAATTTCGGGATTGCGTACATACCACGTCGGCGATTTTCCCTCCAGCATATCGTATCTGCGATGTTAAATACACAGTCAAACTTCCTCCCCCTTTCAGCTCCCACACACTCTTCCTTTTGCTTCTGTCTCCCTATGTCATTCTCCTCCTTCAATGTTTATCTCTCTATCCGGCTTTGGTCCTTCTTATTTCTTTGCACTTCGGTTTATTTCTTCTCTTCTCTCTTTGTACACGTCGCTACTTCTTTGTTTCTCTCCACCTGGCGTCTCCTTTCCTTCTTTCTATCTCCTTTGCTCCTTTCATTCTTTTTCCTTCCTCACTTTCAATTTCTTCCTTTCTTTCTCATCTCTTCTTCCTCTTCATTTCATTTCTCTTTGTTTAATCGGTATCTCTCGATTTTTCTCTCTTTGTTATCTACCCTATGCTTTTATTCAAGCATACCAATTCATTCCTTCAGCAAGTAAGTCTGACTCCCCATCCCTATTCTACTACTTCAATCCCTTCTCTCCTTATACTTCAATTTTTTTGTCCGTCTATCCGTCATTTTTTTTGTATCGCGTCTTATCTCGCCCCCTACTTTTTTCTTCCTCTTCCCCCTAGCGTCTCTTTTCCCAACACTACCAAACGATTATGCACAGTATCGCGATTCTAAGTCACGAATTTAAATTTTATCAGGCAGTTGCGATACACACAGTTTGCAACATCTACATAGTTTCGGTAACGTATATAGTGAGATTACTGACATGCGTTTGGCAAATAGAAACCAGTGGCACGTTTCTTCGTCACGTGCGGGAACTTCCCCACTATTCGTATATGTGCGCTATGGAATCAGTTTGGCGGTATCGTACGTACTCGTCATCATGCCCAAAGAGACTATGGTGTTTTCTTCAATGGAAGACACTTTTACCAGAGTGCCTGACCGGCGACCGTGACTGGAATCCTTGAAATAGCGAACTTGGATATCGAAAGACGTGCGGTTGGTGACGAGATTTGCGTTTGTAATTTTCTACCGGACCAAGTACGCCACGAATAAGTCGTTTCCGCAGGAAAATCTTATCTTAATAGTATGTCATGTATGACAATGAATTAAATTCTTGTGTATGACCCGATTGAAAGAAAAATTTGTAGCTACTATAATTTGGGATTTTATGAAAACTGTTGGTTTTTCTCTTTTGCGAATAGAGAACCGTATTTTTCGATAGATAACACACACTTATTGTGTTACGCGCACTTCTATCTTTTCTTTTTTTTCTTAATTAAAATACCACCATAGTTTTATTATTGAATTTGACATCCTTCATGTCGCTTTCTAATGTATAAAGCGCAGGTTCTTATTTTATCAAATTTGAACTTTTTTGTGTAGATGATGCGCGCGTACAAAAATGCAATCTGTTTCTGCTTAAGCTGAAAAGGGTCCTTAGACCTGGCTTAATTGTCTAAAAATCTCACTCTGTGACTTTCGCTCGTACTAGAAAGACGTAACCGCCTCATATATTCTAGAATAAAGTTTCTAGTTTATTTTAAACAAAGTATTTTTATTTAAAGCCTTAAAAACCAATAGAAACGTTACTGAATTTTTTTATTGTTCTATTCGAAATGACATTTTGCTTAAATGTTAGATTTTTTTGGAAAATTAGCCAGTTTTACGAACTATTACAATTAAAACTTTAATGCTTAAAGTTAGCAAAATTCCTTCAGTTTCGTGAGTGGAAGAGGTATACAACACATGAGCAATGAAGTGATGGCAACTTACAGGTTACTTGTTGGATATAGTGTTGTTACCACGCATTCAAAGTACGGCAAAATTTACAATAAAGTATATACATTTAGACCGGAATATTGGCATTCTATCGGATCATGTGTTTTTGGAATAATATCGCTCATTAACAAAGTAACAACTAATTCTTTTCACGGTTAGCTGAATTATTTAACACTACCTATGGATGTTACTTATTAATTAATTAACACTTTCATGTAATGATTAATATATAATATTTAAGAAATCTTTGTTACAATTATAAACGTAGGACCATGTTTCTCTATCTAGGCAAAGTTTTGAAAAAGCTTCACGTTACATTAATTCCTTGTTTTTATAATCTTTCACTTTCTCAATAGGTGTCTTCTTTCATCCATTTCTGTTAATAAAAACAATTATCTTTACGCTAACCGCACCGAAACTTCATGTGTATCTATTCTGACCAAAGCTCAATATTATGAAATAATGGACACATTTTTTCAAAATAATGTGAGAAAATTATTAATTTCATATAGAAAAGAGCCATTAGTTAATAATACAAAAAATGACCTATTTTCATTTCATTGAACCCGGTCATTTGACCGTGTATGATGCGGTTAATGTTAATTCTGAAGTTTCACAGAACGGTCTTTACCTCAATTTTATGACAATGTCAATTTGAACTTGGGTCTATTAATACAAAAAACTATGTCGGAGTATATTCATTTATTTCCACCACATTTATGTGCATACTTATCATAATGTAGCTTAACAGATAACATTAATTTAACCTTATACCTACTATGTGAATGTCTAAATATTTATTTGCTAAAGCTTCATCAGTCCCTGGGGTCTTCTTTGATCCAAAACGAGATTTCATTTGACCCACATCACGACAAACTATACACAGTGTGGTAGGTTAAACTTAAATCCCTACCCTCAGTTTGTGAATGACCTCCTAATTGTTCTGATGTTAACAGCTGGTTTTGATGAGAGCACTCCTAATTCAGGAAATATGTACACATGAAATTCCCACTGTGATTTATTCAAGTTATTACAACGACGTGGTGCAAACACTGCAGATGTAGTTTCAACTGATGCGCATTTGTTCATGTTCCAAATCCGTCTACTCGGTCGCGATTAGGAGATATCATCAGCCCAGAGGAAGAAATCATTTAATACTTAACTGGTTTTCTCCGATAGAAACATCCCCTCGTCCTCACGTATTTTCGAATCTAATGCGTGACTGGCCGAAAAAGCGTTTAACAAACCTATAAGCGTATAAGGATCGTGAAAAGAGAGTCGCCGGTGACCGCCGTGGCAGTCAACGTGTTAAAGTTCTTTTTCGGAGTGTTTCTACCCGATTCCACATAAGTGTTTAGTTTTTAGTTGTCATTCGCCGAGCTCAGGTTTTTTGCATATGATGGGAATAAACGATGTGAAGACCCTAACCCATAACTCGAATCAAGTGACTTCACTGGCTTCGCGACTAATACGTGTGGCTGGCTCGGGGGTGAGAAGTACAGAGGAATCTTAACGCAGTGAATCTATATTATTCTGTGCAAAGTTATTGTAAAGAAAAAATGAAGAAAAATGTTCTTATTTAATAAAAATAAGGTATTGGCTGGGAATAACTCTAAAGACTTTTCTGTGATTTTTTTAAGTATCGAATGAAGATTTATCCCACTTATCGTAGTCCTACGATATATCTAAAATACTCATTTTTATTTGAAAAATTTAAAGCAATTTATTAGCTTCTTTTTATTTGTAAGCAGTTAAAAATATTCTGGCGATATCTCGTAGCCGCACTGCAGTCTGATATAATTAATATTTTCTGTTGCGATATTCTCATCCAAGTGCCACGTTTGCCAAAGTATTGCTCAACGTGACAGTCAATACCCGTAGAGAAAGACGTGGGGTTTGGGGAGGGGGAAGGGGGGTTTCTTTATTGAAAAGCACTTTTATCCAAGTGTCGTGACCGGAATTTTTGTGACATTGCCGTCCAATATTGAGGGTCACGCGGTTGGCCTTAAATGGAAACGTTGGTCTTATGTTCACCGGAATTTCAGCAAACTCCATACTGCAGCCGTCTTATTTGTTCATATATTTACTGCAAGCTGCTGTTCTTTCGATATTGCGTGACGAATTCGAACTTCAGATGCCGTGACGTGTATTATGAAATTTTTATTAGCACCTTTCACGTTATGGTTTTTAAAGCGTTAAATAGAAGTGTGTATGACTCGCCCGTTGCATTATTCTTTACGGTATTTCCATTCTTACTCGTTATTAACATTTCAGAGCTCTCGTCGAGAAAGGCAGAAATGCCATTCACCGTAATACAAAAACGGTTCCATTGTAAGCACACGTAATATGAAAGATGGATTACACTTCGTGCATGTAAAAAGTTTGCAATTAAGGAACAATGACGCTGGTTTTTAGGGAAATCTTTCATGTCACTTGGATGCCGTTTTATTAATATCCTAATAACATTATTGAATACATGAACGCAAAGTAGTGAATGATGTAAATAATAGAGTGTTTTATAGAAAATACTTATTGCGCATTAAACATAAAATAATATTTATATTATTTGAGATATAATCCATAGTACTTAAACCCTTGTCTGCGAAATCATATTTTGTATTTAGGGATGATAATCCATTCTTCTAATTTATAAAACATTGCAAATATTAGCAAGAAACAAATAGTTTTAAACATTTATACAAGTCTGATACAACGAATAAATTTGAAAAATAGAAAAGAAATAGTGAAACAAATTATAATTAGAAATGTCAAATTACTATTAATGTATCTTCTCCTGCCGTAACCTTTAAACCTTTTAGTTCTGACTTATTTTAATATTCATTGAAAATTGTAGGACTAATATTTATCTAACATTGCCACGAAACATAGAAAAGTCGGTTATTTATTGTCATTTGGTCATAGTTCACTATAAAATGCCTAACATGAAACATAAATTGAGTAATCTCAATTATTTTCAATAAAATTGCTAGTATCATATGATCAAACTAAATAATAATCCCATGATGATCGGCGTTAGGAGTGTTGCTATCTACGATATATCGTCACCCGACACTAAAAGGGTTATTTCCGAGTAACATTTACAAAGTAAACCCAATCGCTAACTTATCAATCGCAGCTTAGTAGTTGACACATCTTGCGCGGGAAGCGACTAAAGTCGTTTTGTACGCATTGGTAGTGGAGCGCGGGTAACGACAAAAGTCGTTTTCTATGAATTATTGGTGGATTATTGTTACTTGTGGGCTTGTGTAATGTTTTTACAATAAGATCGGGTACACATGAGTACTAGGTCGAAGTCGGTACACTTATACTTAAAACGTGCGTTGCAAAAATGCATTCCTATAATTGCGCTTTGATGATGCTGTTATGCTACGAAAAGCGTATTCGACACCGGAGCTTCCAACTATGCATTGACATAAATTATACGTATACATATAAATTTTGCTATGTACACTTCCACAAAGGAAAGTGCTTTGAAAGATATCACTGCATTTTTAAATTCTTGATTTTCTTAGTTTTTGATTTCTGGGAAAGTATTTTTATTTTCTTAAAGTGAATAGAGAAATTGATTTTTAAAGAAAAACTAAAAGTTTTATTAAAAGAAAACTTAAAGTTCAAAAACTACAGCTAGTTTGTGCAGAAGTAATTTAGCGCACGAATTGCAGAAAATCGCCCGCTACTCCATGAAAGTTTGGCGGGAAAGCACCCACGCAAGATGTGTTATGTATGTTATATCACATCTGTAATACGTTTTGGATCATCACCAAAGATTCAGTTTCCACAGAAAGCATCGCACAAATACTTCGCTTACTGTTCAAATTAAAAAATACCAACATCTACTTCAGTCCATTTTCTCACATACACAAATCCCATAATAATTCACATAATCAGTGCAATCAACAAATCGCAGACATTTAAAATACACTCCTACATTTCGGCATAATAATATAGGCAACAAATTTCACCAAGCAATCTGTTTGTTAATAAAATTCCCTGGATACCAAGTCCGTGCATATTTCTTCCGACCCCTTAGATGCTCAGATTACAGATATCGCGGCGCAGGAAGTCGCGAGATGCTTAATTGCGTTTGTCACGAGACCAGGTAGCGGTGTATCTATCCCATGTGGAAAAACAGAGAACCGAAGCGGTAACAATGCTAGGATAAATTGACCGGTAGGCGGCACAGCCTGCCTGACTGAGAGCGGCTATAAACCGATCCTATAAGGAGAACCAGCCCCAGGTGGCCAGTTAACTGCTTAACCTTAAAAATATATGTCTACCTCCTTCTCCTCCTTTTCCTCCTTCTCTTCCACTCCTCTACGTTTCGACCTTCGCCCATCGTCCTATCTAGCTTGCTATTTCGCTCGTTTGCCTGACTCCTGCAGCCAACCCCTCAAACACCCTTTCGGCCGAATCTATACGCCCACACTTACCATTTATTCTCGGCAAACGACCAGCAAGTTTATTGTGATTTACGTAACTGCGGAGGGGAGCAATCGCTTAATCTTTCTCGCAAAAGGCTAAGCCGATGTTTCTTGCCGCTTGCCACTTGGGAGCCATCATTTCGAAGGGCGATCGACTTGACACTCAATCGGCAATCGGCAATCAACAACTGTTGCTGGATTTTTGTATCGTTTGTCGTGATGCTTCTCTTTGGAGAAGGTGAATTGCGTGAAATGGCAATGCTGCACGGATTTTGGGATGAATTGACGGATTATATTGTTTGCTCGCTGCTGTTTGCATTTTTATGATTGTGGATTTATGTTACCTTTGGTACCTCGTGATAAATCCTGTCGATTTACGATCAGTCGAATTTTGAAGCTTCAGTGATAAGCTCGAGTCAAAATTAAACTGTGAATTTTAAATTGAGTTTTAGGTATTGTATTGATATATTTGATCGTGAATGATAGAGATACCAGGGTGAACATAAATTGATGCGCTTGGTGAAGTTATTACAGTCTTGGAGATTTTTAGAACTACCCACAATAGCCGATAAACAAATTGTGGAGAACATTGCTGAATATTTGTACAATTTGTACAGTAAAACAATAATAATTAGTACTTTAAGCATTTCTAAAAAACTATGGGAAAAATTAATTTGGTCAATGAAAATGTACGTTAAAAATTCAATATGACCACATAATTGATTCTTATTTGTTCGTTTTACGTAATTTTTATTCGTTCGTTTCACGAAATTTTTATTTGTTAACTCACACAATTTGATCATGCATTTTGTTTCCAACCTGTTATTTGTCTCGATCAGGTAAATAGAATTTTAATACTTTACCGACCGGAAGTAATTCAATGTCCTATACACTTCTCACCAGCCTCGCAGCCGCAGATTTCCTTTGACACGCGACAAAATTGTACTCTTTCTCTTATTACAACATAATCAAATTTAACCCTTTGCACTCGAGAACATTTTCGCTTGGGCGAACCAGCAATTCCAGATGATTTTGGCTATATGTGTTAGGCAAGTGTTTTACAGGCACTTTTAAATAATTTTCTATGAAGAACGTCGGACGAGCCGAGTACGAAAAGGAGTCCACGAAAAAATTTCGGATACAAATATCTTATCGTAAAACGAGAAATTAGAATTTGGAGCACGCCAGATCACCGTAGCGGCGCCTCTCGCGCGCAAACGGTTAATAAAATTTTTTATTTTCATGATATTAGTGCTAAACAATATTTACTTCTTTTTTCTACTACTTCTTTACTACATTCTCTACTACTTTTCTGTTCTACCTCTTTTTTTTTAATTGTACAAACTCTGCATTGTCTTACGATTTTCGGTCTTCAACTACTGCACAGTGGGACGAATCGGCAATCTAAGTGTAAAAAATAATAACTCGAGAACCGTTCATTTTAGAGAAACATTTTATATACAAAAGTTTCATAATATCGTGGAGAGAATATCGGTGCAATACTAATTATTTATTTAAGTGCTGATTTTTGCGCTTAGATGATTGCAAAATCAATTATTATTTCTATCACTGGTCTCAACGAACATTCTAGATTATGATAAAATTATTAAAAATTAATTCCCTAACTTGATTTTTTGCACTTAGATTACCCATTTAATCCCACTGTTCACTGGTTACTATATTTATAAGTTTGCTTTTTCCTTTTCATACCTTTCGGGACTCAAAGTGATTAACGTTAACACATTATGAGCGGGTAGCCTAACATATGAAACTATGCTGCGTAGCGGGCATAATTTGCGGGATAAGCAAAAATTGCGCGATCAAAAAAAAATATATATATTTGCAAAAGCAATGGTCAGATTTTAATAAAATTTGTTAATGTACTACTTACCACCATACTTTATTTTATTTTATCAAAAGTTTGGTACTAAAACGTAACCCAGCCTATCTGTATACCTTAATCAAAAGTCAACTATATTGATAAATTTACATTTATAAATCAATAGATATTTTGTAAAAAATATTTTATTGTCTTTTAAACCTATATAATACTTGTACAGTGTGGTAGTTAAAGAAACAGTCATTTTTATGAAAAAGTAGTAAATTTATTATAATGTATAAATTATCTTATTGTTTTTGAAAAAGATTATATATTATTATTATGGCTCCTTTATTATGTAAACAAATGTTGAAAAAATAAAATTTGTTAAACTAAAACAATTGTACGAGCTAACTCTTTTAGTTTCATATGTAAACCCAGCCGGTAAAAATACTTGCCCCACTTTTTAAGTAAGTACAGTCAAAAGGTAATTTTACCCACCCCGCTAATAGTCAGCAGTTCTCACGACGGGTAATTTTACCCGCCCCGCTTATAGTGTGTTAAGATTTTAGAATGGTTTAGAAAGTTGGGAGCTTACCCAATAAATCAACTAGCACCTCAACATCAAATAACAACCCGAGTCGAAATATTGAACCTATTTTCATGGTATTTACACCTATTTGAACCTAATACGATACTTTACAATATTAAAACTCCTAATTTAAAATTGTAATTCCCCCGAGTCGAAATATTGAACCTATTTCCATGATATTTACTCCTATTTGAACCTAATATGATACTTTTCAATACTAAAACCTCAATTTTAAACATGTAACTCCTCAGTAAAATGATACTCCTATTTAGCTATCACCAAAACCTTTATCCCCTGAATTTGACTTGTTGGGTAGTAAAAGGTTCAAATGAGGTTTAATATTTCGACTCGGGAAATGATTACTGAATGCTTAGTGAGCGTTGGGGGCAAAAAGCAGATTAATCGGCTACCAGTCGGTGAGCGCTGAGGATATAAAGCCGATTAATCCGCTACTGTTCGGTAAAGTGTTAAAATACAATACATCTAATAATTTTCTTTGGGAAAAAGCACGTAATCATGAATGCGATCTATAAAATAATTCTACAATCGGATGGAACAGTCCACGAAAGGCAGATCCAAAACTAATCCCGCAATTGAAAGTTTCCATTGTCTCACCGCATTAGCCGTTTAAGGATTCGAAAGAAAAAGTCAACATCGTGAGGGTAAACAAGGAAGGATGGTGTAAATTTTCAGTCTTGTCTCTCGGTATTATTCAAGATTAATGGATGCTATAGCTGTGCGTTCCTTTACCGTTGCATTCGCGATGGGAGTTCAGTCTGCGAACGCAAACAAATGGTTTTAATCCGTTTAACATAAACACCACATGGTTTAATTGAATAGTACCCAAGAGATAATAGTCCCTGCATAGCTGTTCAAACGTTTCTTCGTTCCGTTTCCTTGGTATAAACGTTAATGTTCAACAAATTTTTATTTTTTTCCTTTTTTGTTTCATAAAGTACGTCTAATGTATTTATTCATTTGTATTCATCCAGTCAGATTATCTTATTTGAAATCGCTGGATCCTAAAGAACGAATATCAAAGTCATATGCGAAAGAATATATTTCTATGAAGAACAAAATTTTGCATAGTACGAGTGTTGGTGCTCTTGAAATTTTTTCAGTTTTGTTTGCAGCTCTGGAAAAATTTTATGGCGGATTCTCAGCGAACGATTCTCACAATCAGTCCCATTGTTTCGTCCAGAGAAGCAGATAGGACTCGCTTTATTGTTTGTAATATCTTGACTACACTGATAATACATATACGATATGAAATATGTTTCTCTCATTCTGCTCCTCTTTTCTATCACTTGGTCAATCGGTCTCTCTCTCTCTCTCTCTCTCTCTCTCTCTCTCTCTCTTTCTTTTTTTTATAGTCTACCCGTCTTAAAAATCTCCCTCTTTTATCTACACTATCAATTCTCCATATTTTTATTTCTTCTGTCTCTCTTTTTCCCTCTTCTTATTTTTTAAAATTTCCATTTCCTCATTTTAATGTTGATTAACATCCGGGCGTAATATTTAAAATATTTTATCGTTATAATTCCAAATGCATCTCTCCTTGATTTCATTTCTCATTCCGCAAGAGATTCCAATTAGCTTCGGCAAACTTTCACGTTGACGCTCAAGTGCGACGAAACAGACCCGAGTAACTGCACTCATAGAATGTCATCACAATTTTCATCCTCTCACATTTCCTCTCACTCTCCCGGAGATATTTCTCCGTGGCGCTTTCGCACAATATTTCGCGTAGTTTTCGAGGATAATCTCACCGTCTTAGAATTTTCTGTCGAAGATAATCTGCTACGTTGGGAGGAGAAGAGCTTTGTAAATACTTGGAGCGCTTTGTTCAAAGTTGCCGCAGCCAAAATAGTCCATGTTCTCTGTTAATTATTCGACTTACGTGCCATCCGGAATCTCGACTTCCTCCCACGATTACGATCTTGGATTGCGTGTTTTTGAGTGCGCTCTGGATGATATTATTCCTTCCTCGATGCTCTTAGGGAAAGAGGAAATTGACGAACAACGGAGTAGCCGGTGCCTCGTCTTGAATTTCTTATGTACGATCCCCATTAGTAGCTGGTACTGTACGCCAGAAGAATAACTAGTAGTTGCTTTTAAAAAACCTTGCATTCCGTGGAACGACGAGTGCTCTCGAATGAAAGAAACAATCGAGCACCATGACAGTGAAGAGATGTATGTCTAGTATATTCGAATTTAAATGAAGTATTTCGCTTTCTTTTACTTTTCTTTCCTTTCTTTGTTGTTGATGTACACTAGTTTTAATATTTTTATTCCCTGCAGGATTTTGTCATAATATTTGTTTGGAGAGTTGCTATCAGAGTGATGTTATTCTTCGTAAGGATAATTCAATAATTTTATAGATGAAAGTAAGTATTACGATAAGAGGGACACATCATTATCTAACGATTCATTTATTAATATTTTATTAGTATAATATTGATCTTTAGACGAACTTAATTGTTGATCATTTTCACAAATTATTCTATAGGTTTCTCTTTACTGAAAAATTCCATTACATGGTTTCACTTTTCACCTCATTCACAAAGTTATTCTGCCATATGGTAATATTGATGCAATTCAAAGATAGGCTTCACAAATTTTTGATCTCTTTGTGGCGATCACGTCACAGTGATCTCTATTGTTTAATATTTGTTTTAAGATGTTTCAATTTTTGTTTAAAACACGTTCGTTTTTATGTAACGAGATAATTTTCAATTGCATTCAGTTATACAATTTTCTTTCCTTTTTGCGAAATGATTTCTCTATATTCTAGTGTGAATCAATGCTATACAGTATTAGTAATGAGCTTTTATCTAATTTGTCTTACAATTAAATCTCTTTTATAATCATGGGCGCACAGATATATTCCCCGTTGGCAACTAAGGAATACTTTGCAACTGGTCCACTACCAAAAATACGAAACGAAACCTTTATCTGTACTGAACATGTAATTATAATTAAATTTTTATGTATTGTTTCTAAGTAAATAATCACCACATGATCTCTCCTGGAATAAGTTAAATGAAGAATAGACTCACTGCAGAAGTTTTATGATTTGTTCTAGCTAACAATAAGTAACACCTTAAAACCCATTGTAGAATAATTATGATAGTTCATAATTGAAGTATAAAAATTATTTTGTTTCTGAGTCAACTATTAATTCCTTACATTGCCGAAAAACGAAGTTTATTTTTCCTCTCTCTCCCACTCTCCCTTTCTCTCCCTCTCTGTTTAAAAAATTTTGAATACACAATGCAAGAAACTCTTTTTCACTAGATACGCAGTTTATCGTTTAGTTCTGCTAGAAAGATTACACCGCTTCTTTTTTTTATCGAGAACTGAGTTAATAACAGGTTTTATCCCATTGGTTGTTATTTGTTTATTTTAAATCAAAATAGTTGCTACACATCTAGCGAACAGGAGAAATATAACGATGGCTATGCTCCCGTGTGTACTTCAATTCCGTAAATAATGTTGTTCTATTTTTCTGTTTGTCGAACACAGGTGGATACGCCGGATAGTGTATTGCAGAGTGGATTGGGTCTCGGACCAGACATGGGACACACCATTCTACGTTCCATGGTCGATCCACGGGATTACGATCGATTAAGATATTTGCAGATGAATGGTGGCCAGCCAAACAGTTTTGAAGAGACTATACACAGGGTAAGGTATCAACTACACCTTACACTAAATTGAACAATATAACGAAGTACAATAAAATTAACTTTTTACTTTGTTAGAAACATTTGTCGATGTCGCAAAATATCTACTTTTCAAATTTGAATTCGTATTCGTTATGAGAACAAATGAAATTCTGTTAAATTTTTAAAAAATGATTTAATAGCTAATAATGCTGCATTTCAGCTTATTCTGCAAATTACGTTAGTTTGATGTATCTATTGTTATTTGTATTTTCGTCACACACTTTGTTATATCAGTTCGAATAGAGGTAATAGGAATATTTCACTGGTATTAATTTAATTACAATGTATTAAAATATATATGTCTTTGTACTTCTCCGGATTGTAATTAACGCATATAATGGAACTAAAATCGATAATGAAATATTGGTAATTTTGTATCAATTAATGAAACACGAATAGATTAACAGTGACTACAATCATAATATTAATTGGCGCATGACGCATGTTATATTACATATTAATGTGGAATTTCACTAAATATTATCAAGAAATATAACACGAAAAAAAACTAACTTTAAGAACTATTAAAATTTACAGTTAAATTCTACCATTTTATATCTCCAAATATTTTGCATTTACATACAACATTCATTATTATAAATCGAACGTTACTTTTCATTTATCTCACGAACTGGTAGCATCATGTAATATTCTCCAAATAACTCAATAGTATTCGCTGAACTTTTTCGCTTTGTGTTTTTCAGTTGAAAGTTCAAGAGGCCCTGAGGAAGAAAGAACGATTTCACAAAGAGCACGAAGAGGTGAGTGCACTTTAAATTCCCGTCTCCCTCCACCTCTTTAATTTACTAATGAAATTTTATTTACGCGCGAGTCAAACGGGCAAGTATAACGAAACATACTTAAAAAAGAATAACTGTACGAATCTGATAATCAAGCTTCATTTCATCTACTCCTTTTATCCATTAATACTGCGATATCACGACGAATAAAATCCACTCAGTACTCCAATACTTTACGAAGCCTTTCCAAATTAAATTACCCAATGTTCTTAATGTTCTTCCGTCCCTTTTTCTTCATCATTGTAGAGACAATTTTCAGCGTTTTATACAGTTATAAATTTCTATCGACGATGTGCCATAAACTACACCCTCTGTTATCGTGACTAGCAATCACGGTAAGAGGCCATATCGCGATTAAACCGAGAGCTCTACCAAGCTGTTTCTGTATTTTCTACCTTCGATTCCTCTGCAATGCTTATCCGCGGAATACGTAATTAGTCGTAAATAACATTAGTAAGCTGCGATACTTATAATCGTACGTGTAAAACGATAGAATTTATCGCAGCACGAGTCACATGCGAATCTTCGGTAGGAAAGAGTACAAATGCGTGGAAAGAATCGGGGGTCATCGTGTAACGAATTGCGGGGGTATTCGGTTGTGAATTTCTACGGTTCAAGGAGTAATGGGTAAAGAATAGTTGTAGTTGTTCCAAACATTTATGGAGTAAACATGTAATGGTGGCTAACAATAAGTGAAAGTAATCTTCTGAAATTCTCTATGTTGGACATTCATTTTTGTAGCTTATATCACTCTATCTTTGTTTACGATGAATTTACCACGAAAATGTTTCTTTCTTCAATAAACTTTTGAAATATTTACTCTTTATTGTATGATTAATTTTGCAATATCGCCGGTTTTCAAGAACAATGACATATTTGGTTTTGTGTCGCCAACGAGTTAATTACACAGGAAGAATCTACTTTACTCCATTGCGAATACAACTCATATTTGTATAACTAATATAGGGGGGAGGGGGGCTACCGCACGCGTGTCGTTATGTGATTGGCCGAAATATGCCGCCATTTTGGCATCGTTTCCGACTAAAAAGAGCCTACTGTAAAACTGTCATTTTCGAAATGTGTCGTTATTCTAGAAAACCGGCGATATGTTGGTAACTGAGGATAATTAAATTTGTGAAATTCTCTACCATTTGTTGTTCAGTTGTTTCGACGATAGCTATAAATATAGCTATTAACCTCTTGCGCTATTTCGACGTACAATATACGTCACTGGTAATTTTTTTCTGTACTGACAATGAGACTGACGTACAGCGTACGTCTTCTGAATTTTCTGCGCTACTGTACTCCTTGTTTAACATATTTTATTGCTTTTCGCATTGGTAATAGCTCTTTACTGTTAGATTAGGACAAGAGCAGAACAGCGACATTCAATCGTGAAATTAGTGCAATTAAGTACACAGAACTGCATTTTTCAATGAAATTGTATGAAGTTTTTATTTAGTTTTATAGCGATATATTAAATTAAAACCTAATCAGTATAATAATAGTTTTATTGTTATTTTTAGTAAGCATTATCTTTATTCTGATTCCTAAAATGGAAAGTGAGAGTGAAGATAGAAATATCATTCGACTACTTTCAAAAAAAGGCGAGCCATCATAAGAGCTGATGAGGAGGCTGGTAGCGAGTCTAGCAATATTGTTTTCCATTTCGAGAAAAATGTAGAATGCTACATGAAGAAGATGGAACTGATTGGGTGTGGAAAAGTGAACCAAACAATAACAATGTAATGTAGGATTCGGAGCGAGATGCTGTATTAACAGTCCTTTGTTTTCCGGCAAATTGTATACGGCGCACAGTGGTCGATTTCGCCGAAATCCTGGCCAAAACCCCCAAATTTTTTTTCACAATTTTCAAAATTTAGCAATTGCATTTGATTTGTAACACATCAGAGCATTGTTTTCCATTAATAAAAATTTTTATTGAACAATACTCTTAGAAATATGCAATGTCAAAGTTGGCACTTAAATAATGTAACGTTTTCACGTCGAAATTGAGAATACGTTTTCAATGTGAAATTAAAGTTTGATCCACTTTTTCAGTATTGGTAGCTATTTATCATACTTTTAATTTATAAATATCTTGGTTTCATTTTTTTATTTAATATTTTACAACTGTGATGGTACAGAATGTAAATCCTATATATTTTTTTCCTTTTGCTAGTGAAATAGTTGTGAAGTCCACAACCATCCAAGCTAATTTTTTTTTAAATTAAACTTTGAAGCTTCCCGAAGAAGACCTCGTTGAGTTTTCTTGCGACTTTTTGCGATTCTTCGAGTAATTGTTATTTGTTTGTCGCGCGCGCCATGCTCGGGGAATTGCATTTATGACATAGAGCCGGGCTATCGTGCTTTACCTAATGAATACTGCTAATCCTTCTCTAAGATCAACCTGGCAATTAACGAAATAATATGTTTATTTCATGGGGTTAAAAATCGGAATGAGTTTAAACAAGCTGGTGGCCTATTGTTTCGAGGCAACAATAGATAGCCGCGGCTATCTCGACCGCTTACCGTCATAAACCGAAAGATCTTTGACGATTCTAATGAAAATCTGGCTAGTTGCAGGTACGAGGGAAATATTTATTCCTTACAATGTTTCATCTTTCTCCTTCGGCCGAAATTTTTATTAAATGGAGGGAAATTCGGAGATGGAACAGCAATGACATGCTTGTATTAAGATACAGCGACTGCTGTAATAAATATCATTAAAACTGCAGAAGTCCGTGGAATAACATAATATATTTTTTTAAAAATTAAACTTTGAAGCTTCCCGAAGAAGACCTCGTTGACTTTTCTTGCGACTTTTTGTGATTCTTCGAGTTATTGTTATTTGTTTGTCGCGCGCGCCATGCTCGGGGAAGTGCATTTATGACATAGGGCCGGGCTATCATAAGACTACTGATTTTCGTGCCGATCCGACAATTTTTCGATACTCGCACCCGCCATATCAGAGCCGCCATTTTGTTTTTGGAAATTCTGAGCTCGGATTCTTAATCAGCGACCGAAATAATACTAATATGCTAATTTTCAGCTAAATTGAAAAACTCCTTGGGGTTTTGACCAGGATTTCGGCGAAATCGGCCACTGTGCGGCGCGTCGTTGCTTGACGACGCTCGGCAGTTCTTCACCGGCGGTCGTACAGGGATGTGCTCGTTATACTTTTTTTTTTTCAATAAAACCTTTCTTTTTCTATAAAGCGCCTAATTCGGTCATCCAGAGAATTCCACAGTATGGCATTTCTCGAGAATTCTCGATATAGAGAAATCAACACTTGAAGTTATAGGACAAAATGCAAGAAGATTTTTGAAAAATTATAATAACGGAAACCAACCGTTAATCTTTTACATATATAAAAATGAAATGATATTTTTGTTGTATATATATGTATCTATTTTGAAGCTTTAACAGAAATTATTCCAAGTATAAGTTCATTTGGAATTTCTTTGGGTGGGATGGGCACACATTTCTGCTAATTAATTGATAGCGCAAGAGAAAAAAAGGAAAAAACAAAGGAGAAAACACAAAATTACGGTGAAACTGTAAAGTCCAAATTAGATCGAAACGAAATTAATTACAACGGAAAATTGTATCTGTGGCTCGGTGTACGACTGTAAAGTGGTAAATTGATTCGTGGAGATTGCTAAACATTCTGAGGTTCTTGATAAAGAGAAAGTTGATAGTGTATCTTATATTAATTAAAGTTTATTTGCTGCATTCATATCTGGTGTATCGGAAAGATGGTGCATTTCAATAGAGGTTTGGTGGAAATCGGAAGAACAGAGTTCTCTTGAATTCAGAAATTAAAAACATACCTATATCAAAGACATAAATAAAGACGAAAGTGAAGTAAGAATGATAATTTGAGAAATTGGAACCTCGAGGTAAACATCTATCTATCATTTATCTATCTGATTGTACATCTCTTTGAGATACTTAGAGTCGTATTAAAAGGATATTGAGAGGAAACTTCATTGGCAAATACTTCTCCAATAGAATTAAACAAATCTTCAAATTGTACATATTGAAAAAATGTAAAAATGAAAACTGAAGTGACCAAAGAGACACACATCTTTAGCCATTTGCCGTGCGATTTCTTTTGTGACTGGCTCCGCAATGATTCAGAATTAAATATGTAAGATGAAAATAGATCAGTCATTCCTGATATATCGTATAATTTAGCGTAATACTAAAGTTATAGAAATAAATTCATTATTTCGCTTCTCACTGATATTTTCAATTTTATAGAATTTTCTATCTAATTTATCGCATCACGAGTTTCACTCGTTATTGTTCGCCAAAGGGTTTAGAAAAAGATTTTAATTTTTGCAAAGTTTGAAACTGAAACATGAAACAGCGCATGCCAATGTAGTACGTATTTAAGAATCCATTTGTTTTTTATAATCTACAAGGCTACTTATCTTTAACACTAGGTCAACAAAGGCGGTCAGAATGATTTACCTAGAATTTTTTGAAACTGTTCCGGACATTTTTAATAGAGCTTCTTTTTCAATTTTCTATGTCTATCTTGAGGACTGTGAGGAATTGAATCGATCAAATTTTTCGCCCCCTTTATTTATTTGTTTCGAACCGATTTATTTGACACCTTTAAATATATTGAATTAATCGTTGATAGATCTAGTGTTGAAGTATTTGATAGTTCTAACTATTCTTAAGATTACTTAAAATACAGAAAAGATCACACAAGATGGTGATTGACATTTTTTTGTAGGAGCGGGAAAAAAGAACATATTTTGGCGGGCCAATATAATTTATTAAATATTTTAATTACAATATCAAATTTTGCAAATGAAAAAGAAGGAAAAGCCCCTCCAATTGATTTTTTTTTAAAATACTCAAATTGAAAATGGGTACACTATTACGTTAAAATTTGCGGTGGTTGCCCCCAGTTAATATAAAATAATTTGTATCTTATATGTAAACTGCTAAATTGATTTAGAGTGTCAATGCTTTCCTACTTAAGGTAGTTAAGCAGTGCGGTTTTTAGAGCTTGAAATTCTGCAATATGGAATATTTCTTCGATTCTGATACTTCCAGCACACTCTTAATGTGCTTGTTTTATTAACTGTGCCGAAGTCCCATATTCCTCATTTTTTTTTCGATTCTTAAAACTGTTATTAATAATTCAAAAAGAAATTATGTTGAAATTGACATCAGGAATCAAAATAAAAAGATTGTCAATTCCTGTAACACATTACTTATAAATTTTACTCTAAACAGATTTGCAATTATATCATTGTGATTTTTCATTTGAAAATGCATGATCTTCAAAAATTCGCTTTCATATCTCACATTTAAATTGACTTCATCTGCTTAAAATAGGTTCAATGGCTTCGAGAAAAGAAAAAACACTCGTTATAAAAAGAGAAAGATGAATGGTCGAATCCACTTTGGTTTTAGCACGACAATGGAACGAATTAAAACTGAAGCGTTAACGTTTTTACGTTTCCACGAGGCGAACTTTTTTCAATATGAAATTACAAAACTAATTTCGAGTTGCACTAAACGTTAAAACTCAGAAGGGATTGTGTAAAATAGGATTAGCAATATTAAGCTCAGAAAATATTCCATTATGAAGACAGAAAATAGAAGTAAATCAAATTTCACCGATTACTTCGAACACCTAGCTTATTTTCTACCTATCCCATTTTCCTTTTTCATCCAAATTCTCATTACATCTCACGATCCTATCTCATATTAGTATATCAGCCATAAAAACATCGTATCTCATTTATGGAAGTTTGTAAACTTGGCATAGACGTGCTTTCCCTACATCTCCATTTACATGTATCTTCCGTATCACATACATTTCCATATCTTTTCAAGCTAACCATACTTCGATATCGAAACAGCCCTCGTTTACCCTATCATCTCTCTCGAATTACCAAATGACTCTCATCGGTCGCAGTGCTCGTAAAAATACACTTTCCTCGGTTTATACTTCGTCCAAGAATTACCATTCGATGTCCTGTAAGCGACAATTTCCGTTATCGTAGCAGTTGATCACGATAAGGAAAGTCCTATCGCGATTAAGCCGACCCGTGTCTTAGCTCGTTTATTTTCAACCTTCGATTTCCCCATACATTCCCTTGGATCATCGACGACCTGCTTCTCATCGTTCAACCAATATTGGCCCTGGGAGCCAAGAGCCTTATCCGATACACAGATCCTCTCTTCTCTTCCCGGGCCTTCTCTCACTTTTCATGGTAGAATTCTCACAGGACGAAATTTGCATGTGTATGCTATCACTTGGACTCTCCACCTCCCACTCGTTGATTTTTTTCATCTTTACATCCTCCTTCTTCGTTGTTGAGGTCTCTCCTCCTTCACTTCATGCACTTCACTCCCTCTGTGTGTCTGTCTTTCACCAACTCGATACCTCTTATTATGCAAAGTAGCCAGATCGGGATGATATCGTCATAATCGTCAATGTGTACCGCGACGTTGTGCCGTGAATTTCTTATGCGCGATCTTACGATATACCATACTCGTGGAACGTTTTCGCGCTTCTCTTATTTTCATTGGCCGCTTCGCGTTTCTTCCTCCTCGTCAGCCGCGTTCTTTTTCTCTTCGTACAACAAGGCTCGTAGTCGCGAATTCTGGGGAGAATCTCACGAGTTTCAATGCGTTTTTCCTGTTTCTCTCTTTCGCTACTTCTCGTCGTTGATTCGACTCGTCGCTGATGCGTTTAAACTTCCGCCGAGCTTCTACTTCGTTTATGATAATAAAGAGTGTTTCGTCGAAGTTTCCAGATTTATTACCGGAAGGTTGAGAGTATTGTTAGAGAAAAAGAAGAGGACGGAGTAAGGATTATAGTATGGGGTGACTGCGTGTCGCTTTAACCCATGGTCGTACAATTTCTTTTGTTACTGCCTACGCAATGATTCAGAATTGAATTAGTAAAATATACATTGATCAGTGATTCTTGTTTATTGTATTAGTTAACGTAATATTAATATTATAGAAATAATTTGATTGTATCGCGTCTCATTGATATTTTCAAATTGATAGATTTTGCAAGAGCTGGAAATTTCTTTTTACTTAACATCAGTGTCACTCGTTATTGTATTGCAAGGGATTACGGATTATAATACAGTCGACCCTTGGTAATCCGACAAACGTTTTAGAAGGCGGTGTCGGATTATGAAATTTGTCAGACTATAGAGTACTGTCACTGCCCCCTGTAGTCCGGAACGTTTTGGAAAAGCGTACCTTGTAATCCGACAAATAACATATCAAAGTGATAAGATTTTATATGTACTAGTATACCTAAATCGTACGATGTGGAATTTAGTAACTTAAACAACACAATAAACAGCTTAGGGTTTCTTATAAAATTAACATAATTAAAGCTCTACAACACACCCCACCCCCGTGGCAGATTCATGACGCAACTCGACTGTACCTACATGTTATAAGCATGTCGGATTACAGGGGGTGACGGATTAGACAGGAGGCGGATTACCGCGGGTCGACTGTACTATCAATTTTAGGTATAAGTAGTAAACTTGATTCAAATGATAGCAACAGAATCATGGTTGATTTATTTTATCGCATTAAATGTAACCCAAATTATTGTTGGGTACTCTCTTAGATCGACCCAGTGGAATTTCACTGGTTCGCCAGTGGAAACTCACTTGTTTACCAATGACACTCACTGGTTCCGCCAGTGATCTCGGCGGCCATCGAAGTTCACTGGTTTACCAGTGAATCTCTCTCGTCAGCATATTCCAAAATAAAACACGGTGCATGGCGATGCGGCAGCGGACGCAAATTTCACTGGTTCGCCAGTGAGATTTGTATTCACTGGTTGAACGAGTGAAATCTCACTGGTTCGATCTAAGAGAGTACCGATTCAGTTCATGTTTTTTTCCAGATTCACTATCTTTTCTAACAATAAGATAATAGCTCCAAATATTATCAACGTGATTCAAGGTGTAAAAAGGAACTAGTCATCTTCAAATTCCGTTGTCGCTTTTCCCTCAAAATATGTTTTCAAAACCTATGGTCCTAGCGAAAGTCACTGGAAAAGCGATCGCCGTTTTGGGACCTTAGTCACGAGAAGTCGGGGTCATCCAAACCTCTCACCACGCTAGTTTAAGATATTTAAAAGCTCAGTCCTGCCCCGAAATCAACGAATTTTGTACTGAATCGCTGACAGTCCGCATTTCGCGGCAACGTTATCCTTAAATTGTTAAAACTCCAAGCGCGCAATAGTTCTTCCTAAATAAAGTGTTGTTGACCACACACGGAATACAACACAAAATTTGGTGTCAGAAGTGGGATACAACATTATTTTAGTTTCATCATTTATACTGAAAGAAAATTTGTTTAATTGCAATCAGGTCTTTATAGAGAAAAATCGCTGAAGGTAACAATAGTTTTATGTTCGGCAACACTTCATCTTTTTTATGACTATATTAAATGTCTTAGCAAATTCGTAAGTATTGTGACTTAAAAGTCATAAGAGATATGGAATTCAATAGCATCGATTACCCCTGACCCCTATGACATTTAATTGTTAATATTTTATAGTTTGATATACAAATATATATCTATATATTTAAACCTCTATTTTATTTAAGTGAAATTTCACTGTTCAATAATACTGCAACACATCGATCGTGTTTCATGCGTACCAATATTATCATTGTACAGTTTTTCAAATTTGTGTTCTAATTCTTACAAAGAAATGTGCGCTAATCGCAAACCACTTTTTATATACTTTTTATAAATTTTTTTACATAAATGTACCAGATTTAGCGGCCGTAAATTTAGTATTAAATGTTTCAGTATTTTAAAAATAACTTTTACACAATATTCTACAAAAATAAAATTTCGTCCGTTATTTGTTTTGTTTTAAAATCCTAACTTCTAATGCTAACCCTGTTCTTGCACTCTGTATAATACATTTTTCTATTGTGCTGAAGAGTAGTCATAATTCTGTAATTCCGTTCGATTAAAAATATTCTACTTACAACTATTGAATTCTGCATGGGAAGCTGATAATAAAGATTTTTGACATTTTCATACGGCATGGAAAGTCATTAAAACGAACATGAAAAACAGAATACATAGCTGTAACATTAGTGATGCGAATAATCGGCTTTACTGTGCTGCAGCAGGCTCTATGTGACCAACGGGAATAAAGACTCCGTCTCTGAATTAATTATATAGTAGAATCGAGTCCCAGTTCTCATCACCTCTTGGAAATTTTTCTACGTGATAGATATATCAAAAGCCTCGTCGCTCATACAGAACCGTGTATGCTAGACAACATGTCTGTACTAATTAAAGTCAAAAACATTAAAAATAAAGAACAAATTTTACTCCTTCTTCACTATTATCTCTCATTATGAACTCTTTTCGTATGATATTATTTTTAAATCTCATATTTTTTATCGAAAAACTTACCTTCTGATAATGAACTTATTAGATATCGTTCCCTTTGAAAGATTTAGTAAGACGCACCCTAAAGTGACTCACTGTCAGATTCCAAGTCAGAGCACACTGCTTATTTTCTGACCAGTTGTCTCTTTTCATAAGTATTGTAAATATATCAAGGGATACCATAGCATTAACATTCGGCATTTAAAGCCTTACAATTAGTGACGTGGGTCATAGTTGTCTCATAGTTGTAAACTTCCAATAACATTATTTTACAATCTCTAACACATTAGCAGTGTTGTAAACAGAAATTTTCGCAATAGCTGGCAACGGTTGTGCAACTATTAAATTGTTAATATTGCAATTGTTCCAAGGAACAACTAAAGTGAAAAATAATTTAAGTTCTTATCAGTATTATTATCATGACTCACCGTGTGAGTTATCGAACAATTTTAACATCACGTGGCCGATATCCACCGTTTTTTCTTAACTCCTCGGAGTTTTTTGCGATCATTAAACTCAAACGACATTGTAAAATCAATCTCGCAATATATATTTTTATATAGAACCTCACTACCAAGAAACTGACTCGCCGACTATACGTGAGAAATTTTTCGTTATTCGCACGGTGAGTAGCCGGTCTGGAATAACTTAAAAAGATAAACTATGACTCGAATTAGCACAATTTTCTATGAAGTCATACTGACAATAACGAAGTAATAAAAATCAATACGATTTGTGTTTCAATACAAAAGCGTCTCCTTCAAATGAACATATCTTTGACATAATTTTTTTATTAAACAACTCGTATTTCTATAACACGACATCAAAAGATGATACGACTTTTCCAACGTGCAGAACACAGAACGAAATAGATCACCTGGGATTAGGATGGGGAAAGTTCCCTGATTATTCTGCTAACGGGAAAGTTTGTCGTTCGATTCGTTGAGATAAATTTCGTAAATTTGACCCTACCCCTCTGTTTTACGGTACGATTGGAATGAATTTCGTAAAACAATGCCACTCCCCGTCATTCTCAGGGATGAGTTCATCTTGTCTGGCTGGAAGAATCTATCATCGTTAATTTATCCGCGATGTAAAAGGACGTGGTGGAACGGGTAGACTAAATTAACTACTTGAAAGGGACACTTAGGAGGATGAAGCATGGCGGACTTTATTAAAAAATTAACTTCATTAAAAAGTTATCCAGCCGTGTCATGGAAAAAGTCGTCAGCGACGTTCTGCTGCTTCTTCCGTCTTCGATTAATCCAACCCCTCGCATTATCGACTTGTAAAGTGGGACCGCATTCGAGTCAGAATGATAATTACGTAATAGAGTATCGAAAGTTCGATAATTAAAATGGCTCTCGAGCGATCGATTATCGAGAAGCACTCTGAGGAATCGCATCCTTCATCCTTGGCGTCAATAACCAGATGCTTGGCCAGTTGCTTGTGTCTTCTTTAACCAAGGTTCTTGATCTTTGGACAAAATTTGTATAACATTGAACTCTCTTAGTTCATTTGTTTTACGTTTAATTTTTTATTAAATGAGTAATCAGGTATACGATACGGTGAAAGGAAATATGAATCGTTCATTATGCAAGGGGCATAAATCCATTTATGTACATATTATTAAATATTGCTTTATTATATTGCTTTATACATTACAAGCGGGAAAGGTTGGGGTTTTTTTTTTTAAATAGCAAGATTAGGTATAGTATAAATAGATATTTAATTTTTCGTACCTATTTTAATACTTACGATTGGTCGAGCTTGTTTTGGAAATAAATTGATGTGCTATGTGATAAAGCGATGATGTTTGAAAACGGTATTGCAATTGAAAGGAAATTAAATGTTACTACACCTCCATCGCCCCTCAATTTGTACAAATTACTCATTCCATTTGTTTCTTCTTTTACGTAATTAAATGTTTAAAATCAACCGGCTAATGTGAAAAAGTATAAAAGAACGGACCGTTCCTATTATAAAATGTACACCTCACATATTTTACAAAGATCATTTTATTTATAATTTTTATGAAGAAGAAACTGACTAAAAGGAACTTCTTTACATCATGTAAAAAAGAAAATCGCGTGGAATAAATACCGATCAAATCCAAGTAGTAATGCATATATAAATTAAAAGAAATAACTAATTGTAAGAAATTAAAGCACTTAATCTTATAAGTAATGCGAAATCGTATACAATTTTGTGAATCATTTTATAAATACATTTTAAAAATATTGAACTGGAAAGTTGTAATATCACGAAACAAAAAAAAAGTACTACACCACATTTAAAGTTGACGGCTTATTAAAAAGTTAGCTTTACTTAGAGTAAATTTCTCAAAGACGTTATTAATGGAAGAGAAAATATGGTACAAACAGAAAATACCTAGCTAATACAGAAAGTTAGGTTCAATTAAAATAAACAATACCTCAAAAATAAAGAGTTTGACATAACCAATTAACCCCTTAACTTACAATGACGCGCGAGACACGTGATGCGATAAATAGAATACCAAAATTTGAAGTTTTCCAATAACTATTAAACTGAAAATATTAGTTTGTTACTAGACGGCCAAGTTATTTCTATAATATTAACATTACAGCCAACCATACCAAATGTTTTAAATCACAGGTGAATTTTTGAAATAAATTACGAGTTATTACGCACACTGTCAAAATATAAATCATAAGGGAAGGGGTAAAAAAACAAGCTAGTAAGTAATGTATAATTAAATAAAGGAATGATACCTACTAAAGAGCATTTCGCTCTGCAAACACAGAAAACTGATATACTTTGCTGACATAAGTTTCGATTCGACTAACGGGAGTGACATTCTCCTGTAACATACTTCCTGAAAAAATAGCTTCTGTATTGAAAAGGAAGGAAGGGCGGAAGGGTGAGTGTCATTGATGAGACTACCGAGAGCAGGTTGCAAATTTTAATTTCGCCAAACTGACGATTCTGTGGTCGCATAAGCGAGAAAAGCCGCCTCGTACGTGCGCTTTCAGAGGAGTTTAAGGGGCCAAAAAAGGTCTCCTGAAATTGGCCGAAACTGTCGGCCGTGGCCGCAGGGTAGGCGAAGGTAGAAAAAAAAAGACAGGAAGCAAGGGCGACGGAGGAAGAAATAAAGCCGGGGAGTTTCCTTTGAGGCTGCGAGCAATATGGAAATAAAGGTCGGTATCCGTGTAAAAGTTTTAGTGTCACTTCTACCTCCGCGAGTTTACCGCTCCCTGGAGAGAGCTCCTTTCTTTTCTCTCTGTTCAGCGGCATCCTTCGGCCGTCTATTTCCTCCATCGCCGGTTGACTTCTCCTTTGCTGCAGGAGGAACTGCGGGATAACCCGGCGGGCGACCACCTCGGCAACTATCGTCGTTGTCGTCCTCTTCCTCTACCATCATGATCACTTCGTTCCTCTCCTTGTCTCTGTTCTTTTCTCTTCTTTTTCTTCTATGTCTCCGACGATCGTCTGCCATCCACCAAAGTCTCCCTGCTATCTCCCTCTCTTCCTCTTTTTTTTTCACTGGCCAGGAAACTCCGACCACGTTTCTCATCACGCTGTTATTTTTGCAACGTCGTCTTCGATAATCGGCTTTCGTTTCGTTCCGCTGCACTCCGCCGATCATCATCGTCGACTGGCTGCACGCGCAGAAAAACGCCGATGCACTCTCCCGGCGACTTTCATCCGCGGCTCGCCCGATGCGTTCAAAAACTTCGACGGTGGTCTCACCCGCCGGATACCGGCGATTATCCTTTGCGGAACTCATGTCCGCTCTCGATTACACTGCTCGTATTATATGCGACCGTTCGGACGGCAACTGGAAAAAGTTTCTCCGCCGCGAGGAAGCTGCTCGTTTCCAATTACGCTCCCAATTATCTTCAGTTTTAGCGCGCCGTTTTATTCTCTGTGACCCAATAGTGTCCTCGTCTTTCTTTCTGTGCTCCCACCCTCCAGCCCTTCCTCTTCTTTGTTCAAATACCGTTACAATGTGCAATAATTTGAACATTCTTTTGCGGTATACACTTTGAAAACAAGGAATAACGTCATTTCCACTGAATTAGAATTAAATTCTCAATTTTCGTTTCGATACAATCGATAAGCTTTTTCCCCTCGTTATCATTACGTTCCATTACCGGTTGTTATCTCGTTCCACGGTTTAAATCAATTCCCATTGGTGTGTTACTTGTTACAATATGCATAAATTACCATCCGTTTGTTTAGCCTGTAACTGTTTATACGTTTATTCGATTGTTTGTCATTCGTAAACGTTATACAAATATCGTCGTCCCCCCTCTCGTCCCTAAATACCGCCGCGTAATTGGACGCAATTAATAACAGTTTTAATCCCGTATGAATGGACCATCATTCACGTTTTCGTTATTGTTCCTGTTTCAGATACTGAGGGACATCCGGCAGGGTTTAATGCAGCTAGGACGGGACGGACGGGGTCAGCTCCCTGGAGGTAAGTACATCAAGGAGTAACCTCCAGCTAGTTGTCGCCTCGACTCTCCACGACCTCTAACCTTCCCTCTCCAACCACCATTGTCCACCCCTCGGGTCTCTGTGTGAGCTTGTCTACGCTCTACCATCGAGGTACGGGAGTCGTGTCTGCCCCGAACAGAAACGTGCACGTGCCAGCTGTATGAGAATCGACTCCCAAATGCCTGACACTTCCTACGTATCTCCGCACCCTCATGAGACTCATTTCGAGTATTCGTTTTCCGATGGCTCCCTTCGTAGTCTTTTTCAGAAAATCTCACACCGACGTGTTCACTCCCGGAGGTTCAATGGAACGAGGATGTCCTCTTTAACGAGACTAGCGACCCTGAAAGTCGATGTTTCTGAATGTTGTAAAGAGAGTTGTTATCATTGGTTTAAAAGGATGGTTAAATAATACGCATCATATAAATTCTCTTTCGATTATCGTCTCTGTCTTTGATTAAGGTTTTTGACATTTACTCATTGAATAGGATTCTATGTAGTATTTTGAGTTTTGATTGGTCGTTTCATTTTGTAATGAGGTCATTAGTGTTTATGGACAATTATAAATAATTCAGTTAATTGAATAAGTTAATATTTGATCAAGGGTATCAAAAAGATAGTGATTTTGATTAAAGTGCACTTTTTATGAATACTAAATATATGAGCAAAGACATATAGTTCTTATAAACGGATTTACGTTAATTCAGAATTGGGTTATTTTTATATAAATAATAGATGCCGCTATTGATTTCTTGTTTTAGGGGAAAGAAACGATATTAATAATATAACAGATACGGAAAATTTCTCATATTAAAGTATCGAATTATTTCATGGTTCTTTGTTGTACATTTAATTCTATTTAAAGAAATATCTCAAGACAAAGAAATATCTTTTTTACGTAATAAAACATATGTAAATAGAGTTCCAAATATTTGAAGAAAACAAATATAGTAAGAACAGAGGAAATGGTAGAAACTAGCAACAACTCAGTAATTTTCATTTGTTCCTTAAAAGCAATAGATAATGTTTTGTAAACGGATCACAGAAAATATGTTGTGGCATGTGTTGTGGTATGTGGTATCTTTGCACAAAATAGCTAAAAAATATCTACTCAATACAATCGCTCTACCATATAAGGACAGCAATAAACATTTTAATTGCGTGTCATCATTTAATAATTATCAGTAATGGATAATGATAAATTTACTTCATTTTAATGTACTCAAAAAATATATTTTTGTATTAAAACGAACATTTCTTGTACACCTATCCTTATGGAAACTCATGAATTTGCAGAAATAGGTGTACCACATAGAGAATATTAAGATTGCAAAGTTTTGAAGAAAATGAATTTTAATGCTAGTCGAACCATACACGGTCAATGGAATGAAAACATGCGACTTTTTGTATTATTAACTAAAGACAATTTTCTGCATTGTTTCCTATATGAAATTGTCAATCTTCTGCACTTAATTCGGAAAAGTGTATTTTTATTTCATAACCGGTAAAATTATAGGCAACGGTTAGAATAGGTATAAATGAATTAATTAAAATACAGAATAGATTAAATGAATAAAAGTTGGTATAAGTGATAGAAGAAAAATGTAAACGGTTTTTGTCATTTTTGTTATAAAATTCGAAGTGCATCATAATTACGCGACACTCAAACCAAGTGTTAATTCACCCCTGCCTCTTCCCCTCCTACTCGTTTCAGTTTATATGACGTAAACATTTTTAGTGTTGAAGAACAAATCGCTGGTTAAGCGTAATTCGCGAGTTCCAACTGCTTCTAAATTTTCCACTGCTATTTTATCAGCGATTCGATGGATTCGCGATTAAGTTGATGTCAGAGTCGACCTCTGCCGCGAAGCCCCTAGGTATATTCTAGCTTAATCTCGTTATCGTCAACAGCCGTCGACTCCTTTCTCTGCGTTCCCCTTTTCGCAATCCTTCAACCCCTTTCGCGTCGCTATGCGTGTTTATACGTACACGCATGGTTCCTCTACACCTGATTTTACACGGTCTTTGACACCAGCAATACTTGAGGTCTTCTCCCGCGTCGGATTACCATGCATTAATGCCAGTCTTGTCTGGAAAGAGTAACGAGCCAATGTTTCTAAAACACAATAATTTTCGTAACGTAATGGTTAAAATCTCTGAAAGAAAATATTACGTGTTTGATGATATTTTTCAATCATTCAAGGTATATGATAATATTATTATTATTGTACTTTAAAGTATTATTTTATGTATCAGGAATTTGAGAAGTATATGAGGTATTAGAAAGAAATGTCCCTTTTTTAAATAAAAAATGTTAATACTTATAAGAATTTAAGTTACAAATATTAATTTAAAATGTAATTTCCACGATTTAATATTATCGTTCTCCATAGATCTGTCAAAGTTTTAATACCTTGCTCATAAAATTCACTGGGTTTTGATTGAAACTATTCAATGAGTCCTTTTTCCACGTCGCCATGAATTCAAAATAAGCAGTATTCTTTTTCGGTATCCTAAATATATAAATGAAAGAAGATTCATTATTTGCTAGAGAGAACGCTATAATCCAATTAATTTTGAATAGTGGCAATTATCGTTTATTTCGAAAGTGGTGTAAGTCTTTTCTGTTTAAAAATAAAGATAAACCGCACATATATCAAATGATTTATGAAAGTAATAGTGCCTAAAAAAAATTATTGTTTTACTTGTATATGGGAAATAATAATTAAACTGAAAATGTATGAATAAATAAAATCTGCACTTCGGCAATTGCTCATATACATTTTTATTCGTTAAAATCTCGATACCAAAAATACATAAAATGAGCAGACGTTTAATCCGAATGAAGATCGTTGGGCATGTATTAAAATATCCGTGTTGTTTTTACTTGCAGATGACACTTACATGTACGATGAAGATGCACGTTGTGGAGGTGTAGGTGGCTTAGGACCCGGACCTGGGGGACAACATTGGTATGACGAACCGCCATATGAATCGGACCCTGAAGATTTTCTTATGGGGACAGGCGGAGGCCCAATTCCAACTGCGACAATTCAGAACGGAAGGTAAATTAGAAAGTGATTCGCAAAGGTGTACATCTCGAACTAGTTTATGGCTGTAATATACAATAGTTTGAGAATATAAAATAAGGCACAGTGTAAGCTGACATAAAAGAATTTTATTATAATAACGTCCATTTTGTTCAGTTTAATATTTCTTGAATTACATACGTCGTAATAATCTGTTTGGAAATGCACCTGGGTTTATTAAACGAACCTCCTTTGTTGTTACATATCAAAAATTTATTTTGAGAAAATTCACTCAGAAGAAATAAATTTATTGTCTGACAGGACAAATTCTTTCGCTTAATGTGGCAGACGTATTTTATGAGTTATGAGACACATATCCAGATAAAATATCTGCCTTGTATTTTTTTTTTATAATACATATAAAACTTAGTAGGTCATTCATTTTTTTCAATAACTTTAATGATTTCTCAATTACCATATTAATTAAGAATATGCAATCTTAATACTAAGATGTAGCCAAAATTGTTATTTTTACAACCACAGTAATATTCTTTGAAAAAATATATCGAAAGTAAAAGCATAATAATTATAATTATCCAAGTGCACATTCTATCATTATTCTTAATTTTCAGGAAGATGAAGGAAAAAAAATTCTATTATACTTCTCAATATTTTTTTACACATTATTGTAACTGTCATTCTAATTTGGTACAGGGTGTGCTTCACGCTAAACTTGAGGCCGGAAAATAGAGGCGAGGGTGTGATTTCTCTTCCAACAGCCGGTGATATCAGCCTACCACGAGAGCGTTCTAGAAAAGGTGCAACATCGACGATGCGAGGACTTATTGTGCCTCAGGGTCACAATAATCCACCAACAATCATACCTCTTACGCACTCGAGAGCCTCTCGAGAGAGCGGAGATTATGCAAGTAGTGACGTTCAGGTAAGTCCTCCCAATGGAACTCTCTTCAATCGTAAAAGACATCTGATATATTTTTGTCAGAGGCAACTGTGACGTGAAATCTCAATGAGCGTTCAGCAATCACTTTCAACTCCGCGACCTTCGACATTACACGTCACCACTGCTAAACATTTCGTATCACTATTCACTGAACATTTAATAAGTAATATTGCTAGCAAAGAAGTCACATCTGACGCAGAGTGAATCTGAGCGAATATCGTAATACTATACAAATAACATTCATTTATAGAAATCCACGAAGTAGGACTATCGCTTTCATGGAGCGCGAAACATCATTGATCAAAGTAATATTTCTCTGCTCCTGTTCGGATCGCAAAAATGAAACTCATTAAAAAATAAAACGATAAAACACAATCAACACCCCACCTTGTCCATTTCCAGAGTTACCGAAACGTCCTACGGTGCTTCGTTTAAACAACCCCTTTCGCCAGCATCTAGATTCATTACGTGATCGAATCGTTTTGTCGTAATTCTATAGAAAACCTATTAGAACCCAGCCAGTAATTCATAGTCGAATTACATTAGTTCTCTTATCACGAGAAGTGACGCGTATAGCGTCGCATTATCTCTACATCTCTCATTCTATCTATCTATCCGTCTCCTCTATCACAGCCCTTATATTCCATTCATGCTCAATCTCTCTTTCTCTCGCGAGAGGAACATCAGCCCTCCCAACAGCACACGGAGTACCGCCCACGTTCTCGCGGGTATACGTCACGACGTGATTTATTTAATTTTGGGGGTGCAGAGTGTGAGCTCGAGACTGTCGACTGTGTCGGTGGACACGAGTAGGACCGAGCAGCTTCCGGTGGGTGGTCTTCACCCTGACCATTCGGGATACCACCACCACCGATACTACTATGAGGACCGTCACAACTACCACGAACAGTACCATCACCACCATCAATTCCGTCATAGCGAACACCACCAACACACGGTCTCACCTCGACTCAATCAACGCAACCCTACCACCACTTCTACTACCACCACTACTACCATTACCGACATTACTGACATGGAAACCTCGCTGCAATCCAATGCGCTATGCCGACGACCCGTCCCTAGACACGTTTGTATTCGCCTGTAGACGTAGATCCTGAAACGGCTACCGCAGTTCCATACTAACCTACTTATCTCCTATCCTGTGTATGTGTGCGCTTAATAAAAGAGTACGGAGGTAGACACGGAGAAGGATGATTCGCATTCATTACGTTTGCAATCAATTATCGTTCGCTAGTTCCATTCGCACGAAATTCCTGTGTGATTTCAAAATGTCGAATAACTTGGGTGCATTGTCGTGGAGGTATCTTCTAGATTTTGTCAATCAGGTTTTTCTCTTCGGATTGGGTTTGTAGAAAGAGGTTGTTAATGGTGGTTCTTAATAATTTGAATTTTCTTCAACCTTATTGGAAATATTAGGTTGGTGCGTATGAAATGTCGGATTTTTAAGTGAATAAAAACTGCATATTTTTTTTCAAGAACTGTTTATTTCATCAAAAGATGCTTCAGTTGCTCCAATACACTTTTCCCAAAGAGATTTTAATGCATAGATACCAGTTTTAAAGAAACTATGATCTTTAGAATTAATAAACTTTGATATTGAATTTTTCAGACTGTCTTCATTTTCATACTATTTAGCACGTTAAAACTGTTCTAAATGTTTAAAGAAATTTATTTAAATAATTTAAAAAAATGAAGGTCGATTGAATAAAGATCCGGTGAATAAGTTGAGTGTTGTAAAATTTCATATTTTATTTTATTTAATTTCGAAATTGTTTTGTACGACGTATGCAGCCAAGCGTTGGCGTGCAGAAGTGTTGGACCATGCTGATTAGCAAGTAATGGGCGTATAATTTTCAATTTTCCATACATTTCATCAATGTACTGTATTAAGTACCAAACCGAGTACTCTTCTGCTGTAATTGTCTCTTCAATTTGAAGGAATTGGTAGCGAATTACTCCAATCACATTCCACCAAACTGTTGTTAAAATTTTCGGTGGATGAAGTGATGGCTTTGGAGTATGAGCACAAGCCCCATTCTTATTGTGCCACGGACGAAAGCTTTTCCTATTGTCGTAAAATACCCACTTTTCATCACAAGTAATAATGCCATCGAAAAATGGCAGCTTTTGCAACATTATTAATAAGTTTGTACTCATGTAAAAAATTGCACGAATATGGATTGAATTCATATCGGTACAAAATTCAGAATAATTAAAAAAGGGAAAACTTTTCAGAAAATCTTCTTTGCTGAAATGTGACTCTGGCAATGGACAACGCGACTATAAACGTGGTTATGCCAAAAGCAATATGCTTAAGAAAAAAAGAGCATAATTTACGCATAAAAGAAAACAGGGAAACAAACGTTCACATGTAAAAAAATCCTACATTTTATATGCACCAACTTAATAGAAAATAGCTCTCATGTTCGGTGCACAGAAAAATAATATGCTTGGATGTGTTTTTGTGGTGTTACGATTTATTAATGAAATGTGTCATAATCTTTGAAATCGGATAATTTAAATTGGTATACAAGTATCGATTATTAAAGCACGTTGAAATATATAAATGTGGTGTAAAGCTACTAAAGCATAGAACATAATATATTTACATGTATTGAAACTGATGGGAAATATAATTTTGAAGAAATATCGATTTTAGTAAGGTCGACTGAACGTAAAACATTGTATTTCATTATCATCAAGCTTCTCCATTAAATTGGAATTTGCAATACCAGCGAGGGGCATCCATGTTTGCTCGTGAGGATCCTTTGACAATTTCTCACATTAATGAATTCAATTTCAATTCCAAGAGATTAAAATTAATAAACTTTAGATTGTTCCAAATTTCTGCACGCAGAGTTATACTTTCCATCGCATACAGCTATACACTTAAAATTAAAACGAGAAGAAGCATCTTAGAAAACATATAGATATTTTAGAGAATATTATAGAAAAGATATAACATACTACATTTTGATTAATTCAACTATCAACAGTGTAAAGTCCATGTAATACCTAAGTTCAAAAACAAGGTGATGAAATTCCACTTCATTTAATACAATTCCACGATTCAATTATTTTACATCAATTTCCACGCACCCTGCATTGTTCAAGATTATACATTCTTATCAGTCGAGAGCTTAAATCCGATCATTTACTCAAAGTATGAATTTGTATTTACCCAACGAAAGAGGTACCGAAGCTTCGTACTAATCTACTTATTTCCTTACGTACACGACGATGGAATTCTCTAGCCGTATCTGTAATTTTCGACTATTACGATGGAAACGTGTTCGCGCGAACCTCTACTCGAATCTCCGCAACAAGGAAATATCAACATCTTCGAGCCAGGAAGCGAGAGATTTCTCCAGATTAGACGCATACGCAGAGTGGCATTCATGAATATGGATTTTTCGTAGCGTTTACCCCTCGCCTACCTACCAACCATGCACAGGGAAGGTTTTCGTTTTCAACGTGGTTTCGCCCCACTACCCTTTTAACCAATCTCTCCCATACGAAATTCGCGTACAGAGGCAGACATCTGCACTGGCTAACACAGTTACGTGTGTATCTAAGCGAACCATACGATAACCGTCGTGCTCTCTCCCTTTCTCCGCGAGTCGCTTTCCGGTGTGTTGGCTTAACGAACCGAATCTCACGATCTGCTCATTCCATTCGTGGACTGTGTGGATTGTGGAATCGCGCAAATTGCAGATTGTTTGGAAGGAATCAAATGCGACGGTCTAGGTTAAAATCACGTTGGATTTGCGTCGGCCCATTGCTTTCTGCATAAAAGGAATCTTCTTTTTTTCTTTTCTCTTCTCTCTGGTTCTCCCCACCTTCTCTTAATACTCTGAGAGTATTGTAGGTATCGCTTTGTGCATTGAACTTAAGAAGCACTCTAGTAGGAACGGGTTATTTTATTTCTAACGTAATGTTACGGTAGATTGGAATTCTTATGCATTTTCTCGAGCACTCGTGGCGATAATATAGAGTATACTGATGCTATTAACGTACGGCAAATATATTCCTTTCGTACTGATTTTACGAAGCTCTACGTTCATTTAACTTGTTAACCAGGATGCAAGCGGTATTAAAGTAATCAGGCTTGACGTTAAGTACAACTTTCGTAACGCGCAATCTGATCGTGGAAGTAGCATATGGTCCTTCATTTCCCTCCTCGACGCCCACACAGCACTGACAGCGTCTTTTTCTCTTTATATATGTATACTCACACACTGACACACCCATATTAAGTATATCACTAACCCATCTAGGACCTCGTGGTCTGCAGTCGCTGTTTACTTCTAATAACACGCGATTCCTTTTTATTAACGTATCGAATGGCCCGCCAATTTGGCTTGACTTCCCTTTTTGCTTTTAAAGCTATCCGAGTGCATTAAAATTTACGAGAAAGTATATCATGTTATCGGGCAGTTTCGTAAATTATACGAGTGGAGAAAATTATATGAACTTAACGACCTATTATTTCGGAATCATTTAATCCTTAATCTTTTATTTAAACTAGCGGTTGTTATTCCAAATTACCTTTTCATTTTATATACATAACTTTCGACATGAAACTACTTGTTTTCTTTGATACATGAAAGTTTAACTGGTATTACTAACGTTTTGTTATTAGTTGGTTTTAGTTGCAACGGTTTTATTTGTTCGATCACGACTTTCGGCAATTAATGCTCATGATCGATGAAATTTTTAAGTCGTACGGTCGTATCTCAAGTATACCCTGTTAATTGATTAAATGGTACATTAAAGTCCATTAAAGAACGTTTCATGAAAGAAATGGATTACGTTTAGTTTGGGATTTCTATATCTGTTTTTTTTTTAGTAGAACTGTAACCCATTTAACACTAGAAGTATTGACGTTAAATCTATTTCAATAATTGAAATGGGTACTTCGAGAAAAAGAAATCAAGAGGTGGGAAAGATGGTCGATTCTGTATTTTATACAAGTAGTCGATATTCTACAAGATCACCGTAGAATATCTACTGTATGACTCTTCGATAAACTTGGAAATTTTTGGAAGAAATTGGGGATGAGTCATTTTGACTTGTTTGGTAGTTCTAGTGTTAACACATTGCGTACGGGTAACGAGATATCTCGTATTTGGCAAACCGACAACTCAAGACTTCTTGCTACTTTACTAAGGCAACGTAGCTTTGAATATTCTTATGAAAAATACTTAGAGAAATAAATGTATATCGAATTTCCAAAAGAGTACAAAATAATCGGATGTATAAACTATACTAAATCTCTGGAGAGCTCAAAAATCTGCGGGCACATTGAAACAGTAGAGTGCCGTACGCAATGTGTTAATATTTTCTCTACCGAACCTTTTTTCAGTAATGACAATGAAATTTTATTTATTTTTTATCCCTATCTTATATATGAAATAGAAGAATAAAGTTTATATTTCGAAATTCCCAGCAAAGGTAAAAAAGGAATTGTACATAAACATGGTGAGGGATTATTACAATTAGTAGTTTATGAAACTTTGTATCCGAAGCATTGTTATTTTCATTTATCTTCTGACAATTATAATTACAATTATAATACAATTATAATTTCCTAAATAGAATGTTTAGTAAGAATTGTACATTTATCTATTTTCCAAAAGGGGACAACTTTTTCATAGAATTTAAAAGTAAATCTCCACACACATAGCAATGGCTCTAAAGACATTAAAAGTATAATGTTATAAAGCTTCTTTTATGGCAGAAGTGATTTTATTCATAAATTATAAAACGATATATACATTCGTTACATTTGAACAGCAACAAAAACGTTAAAATAGAGCTTTGATTTAATGTCCACCGACCGAAAGTTTTTCCGCATGACGATGAGTTAATCAACCGTGCTTCATGAACTTTACGGCGAATGGCTGAGAATGTAACTTTCCAGAAATTTAATCCAAACTTTCGGAACGTCTAGTACGCTACTCTCAATTTCTCCTACATACTACGATGCTCCATTACAAGTTTTAACTTGTTATTAACAACAAATCAAGACAGTACATAAAGGGCATACTCTCCACTCACAAGAGAATGCTTTATTCTAAATTGTCTTCGAGGCATGCTTCAATAGAAATACAGCGAACTTTATTTCACATTAGTAATTCAATGTGGATCTTTTTGCCTCTATAATAATATCCCCTGCCATTGTTTTACTTTTACGAGGGTCATTTCAAAACAAATGATCGTCAAACCAGCGCAGGCATAATTCAGAGATGAGAAAAAGTTTAGCTGAACAATACAGGGTCGCTGAAAGTACTCGATTTGCTCAGGTTAAACTTACCTGTTACACGTCCGCCACTTTTGCCTTATTGCGACGCTGACATACAGTTCGACAACTGAAAAATGGCTAAGAAGCGGTGGAGTCTCTCAGTTTCAATCGTCTATTCCTACTATTTCGTCCCTAGAATTCCCAAGCCCACTGTTCAAATTAACCAATCACGTGGAGTGTCTATTTTAGGAGCGTTGGCTTGGGCATTCCCAAAATGAAATGGCAGAAATAAGCGGTTGAAAACGAGACGCTCCACCGCTCCCTAGCCATCTTTTAATTGTCGGACAGTTGTAATAGGTCAAATATACTCAAAGCAATTCAAAGTTCTTGATAACCCATTACTACTTTGAATCTTAACCCATTTGCATCTACAAGCAAAATGATCCACATAATACCATTATCAATTATCGTCAGCTGCGGAAAATTCCTCTCTCGGCATTCGTTGAATTATTATTACGTGGTAATGCGCGATAATACGGGTCGGCTTTCAATTGAGTGTTTCAGATGAATGACTCCTGCAGCGTATTCAGAGTTGTGATACAAATGTATTAATTTATAGGGTATCGTCTACCAACAGGATTTGCCCTCCCTGGCCTTAACTTCTTCTCATCTCTGTGCTCTATAGAAATAATCCTTAAAATTTGTCGACCTCATTATTATTATTGTCAAAAAAAAAAACAGGCACTGTAGAAGAGCGACATCAACGTAATCGTGTTCCTCCTATTCGAAGTAACCGGACAGTCAGAACACGAATCACAATAAACAGTACCTTAATCCCCCTAAACATCATAGCATGCATTTCTTCTGGGCTGACCCTCGTACGTGCACGTATGGTAATCATTGAAATTTGCGTTACACACTGTATATCCTCGTTTTTGCTATTCTTTCGATCTATTCTATCAATGGTACCTTCACGTATGATTTTATTTTTAAATCTAGCGTCTATCGTAACGAAACGATCTCTCCTCTAACAGCATCCGCGCGCCTACTAGGCCTAACTAGAGCCCGCTTCTCCTTTTAAATATGCGTGATTAGAACAGTCTCTGCGAGTATCAACGTTTTAGAGCCGGAGTAGCGGCGAGGAAGGACTGTCGCCGAGCCAGAGCAGCGACTACGAGGATCAAGAAGAGCTTGAGAATCAACACTCGGCCGCTGTACACACAGTACGTGATATATCAAAGTCCTCCATTCACGAGTGTCTCTTTCTCCACTCTTGTCGAATTTGTTCCCTCTCTTTGTCTTTCTCTCTTGTTGCATGTTCATTGGTGGATATTTGCATGATCGTGGCTATGTTGGGTAAGTGTCCCTTTGTGTGTGCGTACAAGCTGTTACAATTTTCTGTACGGTGATACATGGTACTGATGCATGAGCATGGTTGCGTATGTTCTGTATGTTGAAGTTTGAATGTGGTATTAGGTTTTCTTTTATTCATTGATTTTCTGCATATTTATCTGTCTGGTGGGGTAAGTAAGCATTTTTCACGGCTATGGGCTAACTTTACATTGGTCTGGTTTATCCTTGAAACACCTTTATTGTCCATGCGTTACTCTCGATACTGCGTTTGTGCAGTAGATTTTTAATGTTAACTCCTTCAGCCGATAATTATTTAGACTCGTCCAACCAGAAAGGAGGTATATTTGTTTTACATGATAGGAAGATGATGCAATTTGTAAAATTTAAATTAACTTCTGACAAACAGGTTTTAGAAGTGTTAAGAAGAACGTAAGGCCTTCGGGTCGCTGATTCTATTGAAACTTTACATACTTGTAGAGCAAGTCGTTCTGATTATAAATATAACCAATTATTGGGGAGACTGTCAGTAGTTTTTAAGATATTTGCAATTAAAGTTTCATCGTCATACTTAGACAGACCTATACTTGAAATTTCATTTCCATTTTCAACCAAAGTAATGCAGTTAATACATAAATTTTAATTTCTTGATATTTTATTTAATTTGGGAGGTATAATGCGAAAAAATCGACATTATTACATAATTTTACGACTATAAAACTACTAATAACTATTAAAGAATTACGATTATTTAAAATTAAAATTACAGGATATGGATATGAACTTTGTTCATGATTTTATCATAATACGAAGTTTTTGCAACACTTATTTCTTTCACCCAATTTATTAATGTAGCACACAAACAGAAGACAAAAAATAACATTTAAGTGAAGAAAATAGCAAACTTAATTATGTTTCTGCTATCAAAAGAAATTTCTTTAAGAAATCTAAATACCTCAGAATCTTACTATTCTGACAATGACTATATACTATTGTTACAGCTCCTTGCATTGGACACTTCAACTTAGATAAAACTATCGTCACAAAAGTTGTTAACGATTCAAGTGTGATACTTTTTATTCCACCGTTTACACTCTAAACACAAATTTTCAGTACACCTCGTTATTTTGGCTGAATGGGTTAATTTATTACACTAAAGTAACAATATTGATCAGCTACATTTGTAGCATCAATTTTTCATCATGATGCTGTTATTCTGTCCACAAATAGAAAATATCAACATCTGCCTATTCGTCAAATAATCTTTCAATCGTATTACCCATGAAAATGTACTATCAACAAGATTCGCATCGATGAATATTCATATTTTTCCATAGTAGAACATTTCCGCATTTTAATTCTTTTCGACTTAAAAATCAGATCGGTAAATTTAGTCCAAAGTGTTCTTAAACCCGAGTGCACGTAGGTCTGTTTTTAACTGTAAGATTAAGTTAGCCGTGATCCGTTACTGTTTTCCATTTTGTCCAATTGTTTTATTGTTGGAAGCATTCCGTTGTAGTAGCGATATTTTGTTGCATCAATACATAGATATACACGCCAAATGCGAAGTTAGATGCGCCTCTAGACATCTCCACGAATTATACAATCACAACACGTGCGTCTATTCCACCGACAAGTCGACAACGACGTCGTGCAAGCTCAGAGCCGAGATTTATTCGTCTCTACGAATCGTCGGTCGTGCCGTATAATATAATCGTTGCATGTCTTCGAAACTTTTCAGGATTCTAATATCAAGAAGGCAACGTAACTCCTAAACATCCTGATCCATTTGTAAAAAAATCCCACCTGTCATTTTCAGAAAACGATCGAGGAGTTACGTGGAATAATAAATTCCACTATTATTGTTTCGCTTCGTGCGAATTGTTTAACCAGTTAGCTGTGTTTGACGAGTATACTCGTCATGCGTAAAAGCTATCACTGGTTACTCAAATTGCAATTTTGGCGAAAACTAAAATATATTCATAAATTTCAAGATGTTTGGAATATTTTGAGGCCATGCCGATATGAAACGAATAACTAAAGAGTATAAATAATTTGAGATAGATTTATGTTCAGCTTTCGATTTTCGTGACCCAAAATTCAAATGAATTTTCGCCACAGTTAACTAGTTAATAGATTTGTGACGTTTAATCCTCTATTAATTATTTTGCATAATTTCAAAAATAATTGCACTATTTAATACTAAGTATTAAGTATTAAGTATTAAGTACTAAGTATTAATATTTAATACTCATAAAACTAAAGATAGTTTACTAAATGTAATTTGGCAATAAACATGTTATGTATGTAATTAGTTGAAACTTATTATTGAGAACTTATTTGAAACTTAGATATTTGCAAAAAAAAAAATAATGACGAGAAGGTGATATTGAAAAATGGAAGTAGTGTAGAGATTTTAGGAGATATTACTTATGCAAATAATATTTTTATATTTTTTACGGAGAGATATGTTAAAGCAAAGTACGCGCATATCTCATGTTAATCAAGCAATCACACATTGTTATTTTAATCGCGTGGGTAATATACCAATGGAGTAAATTGATATTTATTATAGCTCTTATAGCACTGGAACTTCCAATTTTTCAACTTCTAGTAGTACTGACGTAAAATTGCAGGTGTTCCGTAAATGTTACAACTATAAAAATAAGAATTGCACAGAAAAACTACTATAAAAGTATGTATCAAATCTTCCTGAAATGTTGGACTTTGAATGTTCTATTAGAACTTATAATTTTCAGACGTTCAATAAACTATGGCAAATTGAAATGATCAAATTTCGCAAATATTAATAAGAACTTGGAACTTCGCGTTCCCACTTTACTTGTCAATTTTTTCAGTTCGATAATTAATAAGAATTTTACTCATTATAGCTTTTAACGATTTCATTCCGAATAATTAATAGAGGGTTAAAGTAAGCAACATATACTAAAATTCAACATAACAGATATCTATGAAAAGATAGTAGAACAAGGTTCTTCGTTTTGAAAGAATAATTCAGTATAAATTAGGAAACTCATAGCGTGAATTCTTTCTTGAAAAAGCCTCGCAAAAGATCGCGGGAGAACCATAGCAAGCAAGACTCCCCAAAGGCTCACCCTCGTAACTCCTCGACTGAATTAATAACCTGCCGGCGTTACGAAATTCCTACTCATTTTCTCTTCCACCGATACGACCGAAGAGGAACTTATTTACCGTTCTTGCAACATCACCGATATTTTCCAATGTTCGATTAAAATTTCCAGTCGGAAGCTAGCGCTCTCTTAGAGGGAGATACTAGAGCGGGAATCGCAGGCCGAGCGAGGAATTTGAGGCATGACGTTCAACGAAAGATCTCAAGGCTCCGGCAAGATCGCACATCCTCGGAGGCCTTCCCATGCAGCGCAAGCAGCGTCGAGAGCCTACCGAGCGGAAGTGGCTCAAGCACGCAGGCATTGGTGCGTGCAGGAAGCAATCATAGCTCTATATCCTGCGAGGAGAGGGATACCGTTAGTCCGACAGCCATAGGACCAGTGCTTTGCAGAGCCAGGGCCCTCGTTGATTATACCCCTAGCCCTTACGACAAGGAAGCACTCAAGTTTAAGGTAACATTTCGGCTAACGTGTTTATACTGTAGGGAGAGATATAGCTGAGTTTTGTTATGTTTATAAGATCTTTGCGTGTGATACAATTGTTGGATATCGACCTAATTCTTTAAGATAACGCAGCCAATTATTACTAAACGCGATTCAGGGTCCAAACGGGAACTGTTTGGGCGTGGTTTCAATGAGTTGAGTTCGCCTT
The DNA here is from genome assembly GCA_910591515.1 of Cerceris rybyensis. NCBI lineage: Eukaryota > Metazoa > Arthropoda > Insecta > Hymenoptera > Crabronidae > Cerceris > Cerceris rybyensis. Next base: position 25,678,377 of record OU342790.1, read on the forward strand.
TGATTTTGGATTTGAAGTTAATTTTAATGGACTGTATACCCGAGTCGAAAATTTCAGCCCAAAATCCTCCTAAATTATCAAATAACTTAGGATATTTAGGCTGAATATGGAAAAATATGTTACATATAAAAGAATGCAAATTTTAATTCCACAATCGCCCTACACTTGTTACTTTTTGCCACTTTTACCGAGTTTAGGAGCAATTTAGGCTTCATACAGCCCAAAATAATCCTCAGCATTCTATAATGAGGAGCTTTAGAATTGGATTGGAATTGGAGTGGAATGATCGAGGTCCAAAGAAATTCTCGATATACTAAAAATTAATTTGGTTTAGGAGATTTAGAATTTATATGGAATAAAATGATAATTTAATTCCAACTTGCTCCTGAAAGCCCTATTTTTAGAATATGAGTCGACAGACTTGGAACTTCTGAAATATTTTTAGGGGGTGTCAGATTAAATTGGAATACAAATTTTACCTGATCAGTCCATATAACTCCTAAAAATCATATTTACAGGACTTTGAGGCGCGTAGACACACTAGTTGAGGATTTTGAGGTTCAAAATGGTATACATAATTAAGCGGCAAATGAGAGATCAAAAGAATCTAGGATTTGAAGTTTCTTTTTAGGTTGGACTTTTCGACTCGGGTAACTAACCGTATTTACAAAGTGTGAATAGTAGTTGATAATCGAGGTGTTAATGCGCCATAAGAGTGAGCGTGTGTTTCTTTTATGCTTACGGGTTGCCACTGCATTCTTACACTCTTTTCCAAGAACCAATCAGAAGGCTCTGATATTTTGGTGGAATGCAGTGACATCGTCGTTCAAGAGGGTGTTAGGGCGTCGGCAACGCTGCGATACCTCCAGGTTGAATCTCCTCACCCTTGACCTCCGAGGGGTTCGGAAAGGTGAGGTAGGGTTTGCCTGGAGGTGCAGCTCTTACGGCCTGCTGGCCCAAGGGGTGGCCATATGGTACATTTGGCCCGCCTTGCCAGCGCGTCACAAGTTTATTACACGGCAATAACTATTGAGCCTATGTCAAAATATGGAAACAATCAAACTCTAAGGCGAAGACGTCTTGCACGATTAGGTACGCAGATGTGTCCAAGGGTGCACATCTGCGTCCTTTAAAACTAATTAGTACTCAAAAATAGTCGACTAGTCGTCCATATAATAAACCCGGTACATTAAGCCAGATTCTTAACAGGAACTGTTACTTACACTTTGTTCAACAAGATCGTAATCAACCATATGTTCTAAAAAAAAGAATTGTTTATAATTAAACGCATAACGTGAAAATATCCACATTGTACTACATATTAGGTTGTAACGTATGAAATGTCTGATTTTTAAGGTTGCCATAAAATGAGAACAACTTTTTTATTGATAAATATTTTTAATCGAAATAACAACCATTGGATTCTTAACACTTTTTCCAACAAATTTCTAGTTTTTTAATTCCTTTTTGATAAAAATCAGGTGTTCTGGTGTTCATAAAGTCTCGAACTATGTCTTCAATGTTCGCTTGATTTCTAAAGGTTTTTTCACTGAGAAAATGGTTTGTATGTTTAAAAAAAATAAAATTCCGTCGGTGATAGATCCGGGGAGCAAGGAGGATGAGGCAATGTTTCATAATTTAAAGCAAAATTTTAATTTCGAATCAGTAAAGAATTGCATATTTCGTAACGATGAAGCTTTTGCCAATCATTCAATTCATGTGGAACGCACTTATTCAACTTTTTTTCTCGCCGATCAAATTCAAGTAGCGTGAACAATCTTCACAGCACTTGCGTTAAATTCTTGGGCAAGTTCTTTGACCGTTGTTCGAGGATTTTTTTCATCTGCAAGCTTCAAATGATCGTCGTTAACGCTCAGCTCTAGCCTTCCACGAGGTTCACTTTCAAGATTTTCATTTCCGGCTTCGAATTTTTAGTACCATTGACGATATGTACGTTCATCGACTGCATCATTATCAAATTCAGCGTTGTTATCATTTTTCCACTCGTACAAAAAAAGTACGCGAAAATCGAGTTGATTCATGTTGTAAATCGAAGCACAAAATTGAAAAGTTAGTTGCATATGCAAAACAAATAAAGATCGGATCTGGCAAAAGAAACTCTGTTCTTAACGATAGATGTAAAATATCCCTAAATACTTTAATAATCTTTTTCAGAAAAGTATTTAAAATAATGATAAACCAAAATCGGCGATATTAATTCATTTTGATACGTCAAAGTTGATGAAAAGAAGCTTGATAATTACTCGATCGTTTTCATGTTTTTTTGAGAGAGGGGGGGGGGGGGGGATACGTAGTATTATTATACGTATAATCTGGTGAGACAATTTTGTAGAATTTGGATCAGAAATTTATTAAAGGTGAGTGGTTATCTGACATATGTCCATACGAGATCCTCATGAATTTGTGTATTTTTAACAATAAGCATACCAAGCAGGGTCAAATAAACCCTTTCAAAATTTATTTTAAAACGTACATTCATTGTTACTTTGTCGCTCATTTGACTTCCTTTAAATTCGTATACTACCCATTTATTAAATTTTTCAGTTTCCAATTTTGTCTTATGTTATTTTTTATCTAGAAAATTTTTGTGCATACCTTACGTACCACGAGAGGTCATTTGAACCCTTATTGTTGGAATTGGTATATGCAAACAACCGGTAGGTTTAGTCTTAAACAAGTATCATAACGGATTTAAGAGTAAAGAAATTAATGTTTGCCAAATCTTATTGAATCTAGAAGAAGCCATATATGAGCATTAATATAGAGCATAATAATATTCTCTTTTACGTTTTTTATCTGATCTCTTGTTTTGTATGTCATAATATATACTTGAGATTGGAAACCTTTGTGTTCGCATAACGGAATTGTTATTACATAATACAAAATTGTTCGAAACGAATTTTATATGAGCGGCAATCCAATAACTCTAACGAAAATATCATTTAAAGGAGACTTTGTGTTAATAAAACTTAATATTTACGAACTTTATAGATTGTTATTACAAAGTATGTACCAAAAAAAGTGATATATTATAAAATTACTCTGCTCGAAAATTTTGAAACAAGAATTTTACCTCTTTAGAACGTACATCAATATTTTGCTGAAGTATAAGTCAAATATACTATAGAAAAATTGACGTTATCGATGTAGTTTTCTTTCTTTCATGATCAAAATTCAAGGTGTTTTAATATCATAACATTTCATAATGTTTTCTACGTTGCAGCTCTATTATATTATCCTTAGAATTTCTCATTTCGTAAAGCCCGGAAGTTTTACATGTACTGATTAAATTTTACGTGACATGAGAATCTCCATTCTATTGTAACAATATTGTCAGTTTATACAAATTTATTTCACTTTCCCTTTTAAACAGTTCCATTTTGATATGTTGTCTATATGAGTAATTAAAAAAGTGCTATGAAAACCTAAACATTGATTTTAATCCATAAAGATAAAATTTCGCACTCTCCACAATCACTTGTTACAATAACTGTTACACCGCAATATATTAAATAAAGACTTTCGAAATAAAGGGATCAAGTGGCATAGGAGCTAATGAATTAAGCAATTTGTATATTATAGATACATGTGAAATATCTACTGTACCATATCTCTATAAATTTGGAAGGCGTTTCTAAAAAGGTAGGAATCCGCCAATTTGGCGGCTTCCGTGCTCCTCGTGTTAATATAATATTAACGCTCGTTACCCATTTCATCCCAGACAAGATAAATATCATTTACAATATTAGTACCATACAGAAATATCGTTTACCGTCATACCTCTAATTAGCTCCAAAAGTACAGAATTGAGACACGAAAAAGGTACATACTCCCATCCACCAAGTTCATTCACCGCCCTGTAGCTACTGCACGATACTCGACGTAAGCTCGAAGGACTTAATAACCAGCCAGTAATCGCAACTCCCGCAATTTCTTTCTGAATTCCGTAAATGATAAAGCAGAAGAGTTTTCGAGCATCTTCTACAAAACACGGCGCGTGAATTATAACAGTGTGGCTTTTGTTGCAGAAGGGAGACATCATCGATGTGGTACAAATGAACAAGAGCGGACTGTGGAAGGGTATCTTGCACAACAGGATAGGCCACTTCAAGTTCATAAACGTCGAGATACTGAACGACAGGGTACCAAGGCGCGGCGAGTCCGACCGAGGGAAGTGGAGCCAGAGATACAGGCAGAAGCCTGGTTCCGTTCAAGAGCTCTTGCAGAGAATGAATCTTCAGGTAGAGAGCAATATCTTGCCACGGCTCGAACAAACTGATTCGAATTTGCATCGCTTCGAATGCAAAGTAGGGAACCTGCTTTTATACCTTTCTTTATTCGGTCTCTCCCTCCCTTCTTCATCCATACCCTGCGCCTCTTATACCGCATACAGATCGCAGTTCCACGGGCCATGACGAGTTCTTTTTGCTCGACACTTTCTTTTTCTCTTTCATTTTTCTCTTCTCTTCTTCCTATTTATTTCTTCCGTCTCTTCTCCTCTTGCTCCTTATATTCTTTTTTCATTCCCATTTTTCTTTTTCCCTCTTCTCCTCCTCCTCCCCTCACTCTTTCACTTTTTTCCTTCGTTCGTTCGCTCCTTTCTTCTATCTTGCGTCTTCCCCCTTGATCCCTCTCCCTCTTCTTTTTTTCTCCTGCTTGCGGTTACGATTCGGCAACATATTAACTTCGATCGTGATTCACCGTCGAAATCTTAAAAAGGAAGTTGTCCTCCTCACGGCGAAGCACGCGGATACGGTAGTCGAAGAAGGAAGAAAGAGCGAGAAATCGAACGAGTCGACGTACCGGAAACGTCGCACAGTGGGGCCGTTGCACGTAAAAGCGGCAAAAAGTCTTTTTATACGAATATACCCACAATGAAATAATATTTCGCTAATAGTTAATGGCACATATTGGCCACAATTTACCGTGATTTTTTTTAACATTTGTCGATTTTTAACACGACTACATGGTTTTGAAATAGGCAACCTCTAAATCGTCCAAAATTAAAGTCGTTGTTTATTATTGCCTTGGTTCTTCAAATTAAATGATGAGTAATTGAACTAAGTGTACCTGGTATGTATTTAAATTCCACCAAAGAACATTTTTATATATTTAACATTTTTTAAGTTATAACTAATTGAACATGTTCAATTTTCATTCTATTTTTTAATCATGAATGCAGTGTGATGCCGTGTTCATTTTAATTGCTTTCTTTAGAGTGAAGCCTTACCTTTTTTTTAAAAAAAAAATTAGCTGCTACTATCTGCGTATTTAGAAAATACAGAGATAAACATTTGTTGGCGCACCATGTGTCACAGTGGTCCGGAGCGTGAATTTAGCTGGTCACGCACCTTGCGCAGTTTTCAATCTTTTTCAACTCGTCACCACGGGCTCAAAATACATCGGATTTAGTTACAAATTTGTATTTTATTATTTTTTGGGTCGCTGATTACGAATCTGAACTCAAAAATTTTTAAAACAAAATGGCGGTTGATATATAGAGGGTAGCTATGTCAAGTACGCATTTACAACATGGGATTAACTTTTTGCCTTTTTCTAATTTAATCAGTTTGTACTAAAAGCCCTTGAAAAATTGACAACGTTTACCTGAACTTTTCGTTCATATTCTTTCCTAAAGCGTATATAACGATCAGGTACGCAGATGTGTCCAAGGGTGGACACATTGCTCGCAAACGTTCTAACATTTTGGCGAAACTATGCAATACTTTTTAATAATTATTGTTTCTATTTGAAGAGCATTCTTCGACGATAAAAATTCTCGTGTCAAACATAAAATTATTGTGTGTAGTTTATTCAAAAATTAATATTGAAAAAATGAAAGAAAATCGTCGAAGTTTTTTATCTTTTGCAGACAAAAACTAAAAAGTCCCACTAGATCCCACTCTCTGATTAACGACACTGTTTTCTGTGATCCTTCCCCTAAACGATCTTGTAAAAAATTAATCCGACCGGATCCGCCTCGGACGCATTTTTATTGTTTAAAGAGTCGCGCGCACCTCGGCAAGGCGCTGCCGCGGGACAGTCTCATAAACTTTTGGTAGATATAACAATGAAGAACGCAGGTAGACGCACGAACTTTTTGCAGAAATAACTTCTATATAGTATGAGGAATATATGTGGAAAGTTTTAGCCGAATACCTTTCGATACTTTTAAGTTAATTAATTTTTAAGTGAACCCTGCACCGCTAAGTATAGGATTCTCTTTCAATCAATTAACCTAGCTTATTTCTCTCTGCTCGCAACCTGGCAATAAAAGCGACGAAGTAATAAAAGTGACGCTTTAGAATTCTTCGTCCTTGTTAATGCTAAAGAGGTTTACTTTTTATTGCGCTGTATCTGGAAGAAATCTAGGAATGATTTGACCGCGTGACCCATTGGGTCTCTACACCTGGTCTCCGTTATATACGCTTTAGGAAAGAATATGAACGAAAAGTTCAGGTAAACGTTGTCAATTTTTCAAAGGCTTTTAGTACAAACTGATTAAATTAGAAAAAGGCAAAAAGTTAATCCCATGTTGTAAATGCGTACTTGACATAGCTACCCTCTATATATCAACCGCCATTTTGTTTTAAAAATTTTTGAGTTCAGATTCGTAATCAGCGACCCAAAAAATAATAAAATACAAATTTGTAACTAAATCCGATGTATTTTGAGCCCGTGGTGACGAGTTGAAAAAGATTGAAAACTGCGCAAGGTGCGTGACCAGCTAAATTCACGCTCCGGACCACTGTGACACATGGTGCGCCAACAAATGTTTATCTCTGTATTTTCTAAATACGCAGATAGTAGCAGCTAATTTTTTTTTTAAAAAAAAGGTAAGGCTTCACTCTAAAGAAAGCAATTAAAATGAACACGGCATCACACTGCATTCATGATTAAAAAATAGAATGAAAATTGAACATGTTCAATTAGTTATAACTTAAAAAATGTTAAATATATAAAAATGTTCTTTGGTGGAATTTAAATACATACCAGGTACACTTAGTTCAATTACTCATCATTTAATTTGAAGAACCAAGGCAATAATAAACAACGACTTTAATTTTGGACGATTTAGAGGTTGCCTATTTCAAAACCATGTAGTCGTGTTAAAAATCGACAAATGTTAAAAAAAATCACGGTAAATTGTGGCCAATATGTGCCATTAACTATTAGCGAAATATTATTTCATTGTGGGTATATTTGTATAAAAAGACTTTTTGCCGCTTTTACGTGCAACGGCCCCACTGTGCGTCGTTTCGAATACGGAGGGTTGTGCCACTTAATTGAGCCACTATGATTGATCGTTTTATGATCATCGTTGTCGGTTTGATCGTGTACCTTGTCGTCGATGCATACAATTAATTCGAACTCGAACTGCACCCTACACACGGATGGTCTCAAATAGAGAATGCGAGGGTGAAAGTAATTTTTTTTTCCTCGAAACAAGTGCAGAGAAATCCGTACGTTAAATGGTGTATATGATTTTCTCGTTGCAAACAATTCCAAATTGTCATCTGAATTTTTTCCCTCTGGAATGTCGTTTTTTTTTGTTCAATTAACGCGACGATGTTAGATAAATTTAATGTTCAACATGGAGAGGTGAATTTAAGAGATGGTAAAATAATGATTTCTGTTTTCGCAGGAACACATTCCTGTTTTTGTGTTGAACGGATATGAGGATTTGGAGCTATTCAGAGAAATAGAGCCGGCAGATCTCGATTATCTGTGCATACATCAGCCGGAACATCGCGCCAAGATACTCACCGCTGTACAGCTGTTGCACGATCTTCAATGTGAGTTTTTACATCCATTGAATACATGTTTTTGTTTTCGCTATTTATATTGGTAAAACTTTTTATCTATAATTGCATCAAATACTAAAATATTGCATTTGTATTTGTTTGTTTAATATAAATACATTTCCGAAGAGAAATATTTTAACATGACAATTAAACGTAGGAGAAAATAATTGAGAATGCTATGCGATTAGATTATTCTTTACCTTTGACTAGTTCATAATTATTTAGTTTTGATCAGGAGTTGTATCTTAGAGCTGTGATGCAAATAGAGTTAAGAAAATGTGACAATAGAGAATCGCGAACAAGACTTCATGGATTTGTGAATATAGTTTACGTCTGAGCGTGAGTCTAAATATTCCCCGAAAAAAATTAACAAAAATCATTTTATAACGATCTGCAAAAAAATATACGATATAATGCTTGATGAAAAACAATGTTATCTAAGAAATATAATGCTCGTCATTTTCAGTTGAAAAATTATACGAGAAGGTTCACAGCCATTAGTTTAGAGCGCCGGCAAAAAATTGTATTGTATAACCGTGAAAGAAAACATTGTTATCTGAGAAATATAATGTTCATCATTCTCAGTGAAAAAATTACACAAGATGGACCATAGCCATTAACTCAAAACGCAATTCGATCATTTACTCGCACAAAAACTTACCACCTTCCATCTTCTTTTTTCTTATTAATAATTCATCTTCCTAAACCCTATTCAAATCCCGAGGGCTCCGTTAGGTGCCAACAGCCCACGAAGCAGAATAACAAAAGCACACATTATTTTTTTGCCCTGTATCTCAACAGCCGGAAGCGAGGGCGATCTTGCATCAAGTTCAGAAGGCGACGAGGTCAACCGATTGGCCCTAACCTCCGGGCAGACACCCGGACATTACTCTCCCTTCAATCGTCGACAATTCTCCCGAGATTCCGGTTGCTACGATGCTCACAAGAATCCAAGTCGTCGAACCGTGAGCCCGGAATCGACAGCAACCACGAAACTACCCAGAGAGAACAATCTCGATATCGTAGCTCAGACGAAGAACGCAAGTGGTGTTGGCCCAGAAGGATCAGTTTCGAGCGACGGCAAGGACGATTTTCATCCAAACATACCTATCAGCGGTGCCGTGGCGGGTCAAAAAGAAGGTCAGTTCGAAAAGTCACCCCTACTGCGCAGCGGAAACGTGCGATTCATTGCAAAAAGGGGAAACTTTGGTGAGACGGTAGTGATCGAGGATGCCTGCGAGGGCGGTCAGAAATTAGGTGGCATGGTGAAATATGTGGTAAGCGGAAGTAGCGACCTTGGCCTTGAAAGTGCCGGAAATGTTACCGGTCTTAGTCAGAGAGGCTGTCTCAGTGAGAAATCTAGCGACTCTGGTGTCAGTTCGTCGAGCATCAGTTCGGCACCACCGCCTCGGGACAAGGTCCTTGCTACCGCTGGTGCTGTTTCTGACTCACCCACCAAGAACTTTGGTAATTTCACGAGAGCCTCACCTACGTCCATGGCTTCTGCTAACAAGGGTCAGAGTAGCGATGGTAGTTATCAGTGAGAAGCCAGCCGTCTTTTCGACTGAACTTTCCTTGAATCGTAGCAGCTCTTTTGACTTACAAGGGTAGGAATATGTGAATATTGATTCAATTTTATTCGATTTTTTCAAAGAAATGACTGGATGAAATTGTTGAAAAATATCAACTACGATTTGGGAAGAATTTCGACTTCGTATTCGAATCTCACAATAAGTACGATCTATTCAGCTTTTTTGTTATAGCGTAAGTATTTTGTACTTCGCAGGGCTTGTAGTCCTCGACCAGACTCCCGCGATAGATTTTTCTTTTTCGTAGCGAAGACCGATAGCATATTGTTCGCAGCTCGTTTATTCGGAAACGTATCAACGGAGAACGTTAAAGGGATGCTTGGAAGCGACGAATAATTACCGAGAATATTCACGACTATAAAGTGCTTCAACTTGTGCACGAAATAAAAAAGATTTGCATGAATCGCACAAACAGGAACGTCCGATCGGAGGATATAACGAGGTGCCGGTACTTCCTAATACCTTTTCGCGTTTTTTTCCGCTCATTATTCCGCGACGCGACTACACGGTGCTCACAAGAATATCTCTCGCAAGAGCTTTACTTTCGTTTTACGTATTATGACTTGAACGTCAGAAGGCAGAGCCGTACTTTATTATTCTCGTTCTGAATTTTTAAAAATCTCCACGAAAGGAAGACAAGGGGAAGAATGGAGCGTAAGAAGCGAAATTGAAGCAGTTTTAACGAGGTCTCCCTCTGGGAGTACGGCGAAGTTTCACGACGTTTGTACCGTGCACGCTCCGAATCCGACGAATTTGGCAGTAAGAAGAGAAAAGAAAATAAACGACGACACTGCCTGTTATCATGATCTCGTCTGTCGCTTTTAATACTCTCTGCACAACGGTCATACTCGAGTAGATGGTCGTGTGGAATTAATAATAAGCGAATTACTATGTGATACGGTAGCAATATAACGTGTGACTAACGAGTAGCTAGACAAAAATCAACCTCGACAAGACGAGGATCATTCGTTTCATGGAGATCCGATGCGTATTATAAAAAGGACAACGAGAAAGGCGAAGAGAAAGCTGGAATGAAGGTCGAGCGTTAACGGAGAACGAAGGGAATTACGCTGACGTGCTCGATTAGTTTCAATTTAGGATACTCGCCAAATGGTGTAAATTCATTCGACGACGATGACTTGCCTATTGATCACTTTCGCGATGTATCGAATCGCGTTTCCGACTGAAAACTGCCAGCGCCAACCGAGTATTTGCTTCCTCTCGCGAGAAAGCCGGTGCGTTTCATCTTCGATCTTTCGAGACCTTTGTACGTTTTAGCGTTTTTAGCTGATAACGACAGGTGAATGTGCACCCAGAGACTATCTAGGCACTTTGCACGATGATAAAGTTATCTTTTCGTGCTATTCTTCCGAATATAACGTTCACAAAGTATCTGTTCTATTTGAGAACGAAGATTTATCATTAGGCCGTACAATGCCTTACGAATATTTTTTTAGAGGTGTTTTTTTTATAAGATTTCGAGCATTCTATGTCTATCGATATGTCTCGACATTCTTTTTGCTGCTCTTTTATCCCCTTTCTCTACTTTTTTTTCACTTTCGGGTTTTTGTGACTAAAAAGGCAAACGTGTTACTTTACAATTACTAATATACGATCGACAATCCCCATCATCGTTGTAACTTAAAAGGAAAGGTCGTTGAGTAGCAGTCTTTAATTTTGATGAAAGTCGCATGTTTCCATTCTGGGTTAGGTATTTAGGAAAGAATGAAAATTGACGTTCTATGAGAACACAAAAACGTAGAATTTATTTTTCCTACGCTTATGACTAATGAAGTTAATACTTATAAAAAATAACAACAGTTACTTTTCCAATGTATTTTCTTCTGATTGAAATTAATTTATTGATCACATTTGCCATTGGATATTTCTTCTTTCCGACAATAGTAGTTATTCCAAATGTCAAAGATACTTTGTTTGAAGGAACATTTTTTATAGGAAGAAGAAAGTCGATGCAGCATCGAAGTCAGATATACATAGGAAAATATTCCATTCCCCCTAAAAAATAGAATCCAGATAAGAAAGGAAGGCTGAAATAAAAACAGTGAAATTCTTGAACGTTTTCATCTGTCACTTTAAGCACATTTAATTACCCAAAATTTTTACTGGTGACACGTTCCATCGAAGGTTCTCATTTCTCATCTTAAAAATAATCACAAACGAGATGAAATCTTTAAATCCGACTACTAAATACTCCCTCAAAATGCCATTAAAATTAGTGACCATAATTCGGCGACCTTCTCCCATTAGTTCTTCGGCAAGATGGTAATCTGTACATGTGTATATTGACCACGCCATAGGAAACGTTGAAAGTTACAAAGTTTTTGTATGTATATATTATAATAACGCGTAGAAACGTAATAATGTTTTGTATTGACCCGATCTTTGCCAAAACTTTAGACTATATTATACATATAAATATATGCGTATACATATATAAATATATATACATAACGTTATATCGCACCGTTGGATCTTATGTACATCTTTTGTATAGTGTATAATGATAGATGAATTTAACGAAGAAAGACACGTCGGGAATGAGAGCGAGCGAGAGAAAGAGAAAAAAAAAGGAAACGGATGATACGATGATACAGTAAAATAATAATGATAATAATTAAAACCATCAAAGCTAACACGTTACGATTTAAAGGCGCTAAGTGGCATTGCTGTAAATAAGAAACTTGGCACGGGTGATTGAAACGTTTCTCATCGGCCAATTATGCGGTATAATACAAATTCTGGGATTTAAGACGCATCTTTACACATTCTTTGTCATTATCAATTTTACCAGTAGGTTTAGAACGACGAGTGCGTCGCTATTTCTTTTTCTAACAAATAAATCCGTCACGCTCTCTGGCGCGCGCGAAGAATTCGAAGCGGGAGACGTAGGTTACGTAAAATAAAAGCTTTAAGGAAATAAAAACATTAAAAAAATGATAACGCGTCCAACGATGCTACCGACTGACTTGTGACACGACTTAAGTACGATACTTTCGTCGGATAAGTTGTTAGAAATTGCTTCCACCGGCGCGATTGATTTACTGTGTGCTTCTCATTGTCAGTAACGAACTACGTACTGTCGTTTCTTTTTCTACTTTAGCGTGATGAATGCGTCCGCATTTTAGATGATAAGGCATCGAAACTCTATTTGTATTTTACCATTAAATTAAAACGCGTCATTTGATACTTGTACGACGCGAATGCGATCGCGCTGATTCTATGTTTATTTTTCGCAAAAGCGACAATGTTACATTGAACGAGACTTTAAAGGAAACTCCATTAAGATTTACACGAGCCTAACGCTGTAGTTTATCCGTTCCATCGAGATTTTAATGTGACGTGTAGACGATGATATGTAAGATGAATCGCGGATAAAACGAAAGAGTTTGTGTATGTATGTATGTGTTTAAGCGCGCGAAATCCGTATGGGAATGCATGAAAAATGTTAATTAGTGACGAGTTTATGAAAATACGATAGACACAATAGTGATTTTATTAGCTCGGAAAGATTACGCAGCATTTGATGTATAAACAGAATCAGGTTCGTTCTAATGGTAGACGCGATGAGCTGTAATCGAGATAGGTAATTCTACCGAAGGACGAGTTGGAATATTATCGCCAAGAAAGCTGCTACGTATGTGTTTTTGACTTCGTACGAAGCAAAAGAGCGATTGATTTCGTCTGACGATAATTATGATCAGAATGAAATGGTCGTTATGGCGGAGGACGATGACGATGGCGCCTATATGGGGTTGCTGAATCGCTAGCGAGAATGATGATTAAACATTTATTTAGCGGTCTAGTCCAGTTTTTTCTTGCGAAGTTAACGAATCGACACGATATATAATGTACATAAAGTAATAAAATAGAACAAAAAAAGAGATAAAGGAACAGATTTAGAGAACGGTGATCGCGATCGCGCTAGCGCGCATCACCGAAACCTTTTTATAAGCTGATTTTGTATTTATTGATTAATTGCGGGGTTTATAGAGGTCACGAATTCATAATTCTTATCGTCTCTCAGTTCTCGTATGGTTTTCAACGACAAGTGTTAATTTATTGACTGTGAATAGAAATAAACGATGGAAGAATCAAACATAAATCCTCATTTCCTTCTGCGTTCAGTGTATTTCGCAACACCCATTGAAATTCCCATTCTAATGTTCATACTCTTTAGACATTATTATCCAGGAGTCACTCGTAAGTATATAATTTATAAACACTTGTACTGCGATGTAAGTATTTCGGCTTGAACGAAAGTCTTTAACCCTTTGCACTCGGAGCGATGTCTGACGTTATTTATTAGCAACTTGGCAACTTTTTATTATTTCCTATCTTGTGGCATTTGAATAGAAAAGTTCAGGTAAATATAAATATGTGTAATAAGTTCATCCTCTGTAATGACTAATAAATTCGAAGGTCTCTTCAGAGGGTACAACCAAGTCATATGATAGACTTACGACGTCCTCTCAGGTGGGACACCGTAATGTAAAGACTTTTCCTCTTCGTCGAAACTTGGACGTTTTCCATCGGGTTCCACCGAAAGTTATGTTTGACAGCTTTCTCGAGAAGGTTTCTGTTTCTGATTCTCCTTTTCCTCCTCAGCCCTCACCACTTCCCAAGTCCTGAGACTATGTATAAGGCCCTCCCGAAGTCCTACCCGAATCGGCTTCAATTAAAAATTATGTACCGTATTTTTCGGTAGATAATGCACGCATTATCTAGAAAAAAAAGTTAAAATTTGATAAAATAAGAACCTGCGCGTTACACATTAAAAAGCGACATGAAGGATGTCAAATTCAATAATAAAACTGTGGTGAGATTTTAACTAAGAAAAGAAAGAATGCCGAAAAGATAGAAGTGCACGTAATACAATAGGTGCGTGTTATCTATCGAAAAATACGGTATTTATTCCGATAATTTAGCGGATACCAGGCTAGAGTCTCGGCGGTCCTGTGATCCCAAACGAGTCGACCACTACGATGTGAAACTAAAATTATTTCAAGTTTCTTTCAATGTAGACAAAGATATATTTACGGGGAGGGCGGTAGTATGTGTATGGAAAATTGCAAATAAAACGTAACGCTAAATTTATCGTTAAAGTCAAGCACAATGGGTAAAAACAATAATAGCTTTTAACGGATTATCGTACGCTACCATTTTTTCAGGCACCGCCAGAAATCTGTTTGTTTGTAATTGAAAATTTCGCACTGAATTTACTATTATTAAAAATATAACGAACACATATTATCACAATGCAATGGAGTAAATGTTGAAATAAATTTCCTTTCAAATAATTCGTTACAAATTTTGCGTATAGTATAACGAACAGAAATAGCGTTATATATACCCGCGAAAAAGGATTACCCGCTGGAGATACATTTGTAAGCTTGTAACAGAATATTGCTCACACATTCAGATTAATGAGCGTCAAAAATATTGCAAATAAATTTCTACTGTATCGGATAATATTTATCAAAAACTATGGAAAATGTGTAGTACTTGTTGCGGCATAACGATCTCGCATAGAGTGGAAATACAAAATAACATCTATTGCTGATAAATATTGTAAAAAAATTAATATCAATTAAGAGTCACAATTGGCAAAAGTAATGATATTATAAATTTACATCTTTAGTAATTGGCAATAAAAGTGATTAAATTTTTTACTTTGCCTTGTTCACAGTGCGGCGGAATATGTAGTAAAATTTTTTCATGTAAGCATCAGTTTTTGTAAAATTGAATTTGAACATCCAAAGCTGCAGTTAAAATATCGAAGTCGTACGTGATGATTTTGATGAAAATAATGTGAAATGTAATTTTTGATAAAATATATTTGATATGTATTTTATTTTATCGGCTGTCGTCCACATTGAAGGTTGAAGGAAGAATTCCTTAATGTTGATGGTTGAAGGCGTATTTTTTAGTATAGCTTATTGTTAGTAATCTGTTATTAAATCAATTAAAAGTTAATTTGCAAGAGAACGGTTCGTTTCTGACCGATGGTTCCTCTCAGACATTTTGCCTACGTAACAAGACGAATACGATGAGCCAATAAAAAAATTTGCTGCCCTTTCCCGAATTTTGCGGCAGGTTTTTTTCGCAAATCTCCATCGATCCAGAGGTGTAGAACAACCCCTGAAAGCCATGATAAATATTTTTGAAACACCCTGTACACAGTCCCCTGGAAAGATGTCCTGTTTCGGCAGTCTGATTAGTCAGGCGTCAAGGGTCATGCCTCTTGTCACACGTATGTACAGGAAAGCACTTGACATTCTACCTCGCAATTCGTTAAAAAAGCTACACATTCAAATCGAACTAAAAGACGTAGAGCGAGAACGCTGCTGATCGGAGCAAGGGAGACAACGCGATTTGGGTGGCGACAGTGAAGACATCGTCCATCTCATGCACCAGATTTCTAACATATCTATAGTAAAAACAGGATAAACTTCAGCAGAATTATCCCCACCTCAGGGGGAGGTTCTCATTGACGAAACGGAACGCGCGACGAGGAAACAATGTACCATAATGAAAAAGGAATACGAGTGTGACTCATCCACTTCAAGAATAAAACTTTTTCGTACATCATACATGTACAATCGTACATGTCATTCGGCCAAACGCTGTATTATTGACCAACTAAAAAAAGTCTCTTGTCTCGATTCGCTCGGCGAATAGACACATCCTTCGTTCGACGTCACTTTCGATTCTAATGCGTGAGTGACCGCAAAAGTTGCACACTCAATACGTTGTCATGGGAATGACGAATAAGCATTTAGTTTGCGGTTGTCATTTCCCGACCTCAGATTTCGAGGACCGATGTGTTATGAATAGGCGATGTAAAAGGCAGTCCCCCCTTACGCCATGCCTCATACGAAGTGACTTCTTTTACTTGGCTAATGATACATCTGTTCCATCATACGACGTTTCCTTTCCTCCATATTTCGAAATGATATATTCTTTACAGAACTATTATATATTCACTGAAAAAAGGCATCGCCGAATTGGACAAGGACCTTTTACAAAATAATCGTTATTTGGCCGCAAAGAGTTGTCAATTATTAACTCCTTGTCCTATAATTTCTCTTGGGATGACATATAAGAAATTAAGCATTAAGATGTTAAAACAGAACTTTACAAATAATTCGTGCGATATCGTATACGTCTTAAAATAAAATTATTAGATACCGATTTTTGTCAACTTTACAATTTTTAGACAATCTTGAGTTTCTCTCTTCTATTTTCTACGTCACAAATGCAACTCGTTGTAAGGTAAGGCTTTAACATTTCATAGGCATTATTGCATTGTCTTACAATCAATCGACATGGATTGGTTAATGGAGACAAAAATTGCCAGTATGCCACGTTAAAGGTACATAATACAATGTGAAAATATTTGTGAACTCCACGTGAAAACGTTTTCTAATTTTCATCAGCATTAATCTACGGAATGACAGCGAACATGAGGTATAATTAGATGTTGCCTGCTGCAACCGATTAACGACTTCCATGGTTGGCGTTTAAGCGTTACGATGCCATTTTGTAAGTACGAGAAACAAACCTCCCTTAATATGGCGCGCCGGCTACATTAACGAAGAAGTTCGGAGTGACGAACGACTCAGCGCCTACTCGTAATTTCGCTAGCACAAACTTTGGCCGCCGGTTATCTGCTACACTTGGAAATATCCTCTTGTTTAACTATCTTTCTACTACAGAGCCTGTAATAGTAGAAACTCGGGAAAACGTAGCCATTTCTTGCACAGTTAACGGCAGTTTCTCAGACAGGGCACGACCGACTCGATTCTCTTCTCTTGGCTTGTGCTGCTTTCCAATTTACATAGTTTCTCTTGTTAACTGCGTTCGCAGAGTAAAGTGGAAAGTGGAAAATCCTTCTTTTTGCTCAATTTTGCCTTCATTTCTCTTCTGAAGAAAATTTGTACATAATTGGATTAAGTGTGACATCTAATTTTTGAATTTTGTACTAGCATTTTATTGTACTTTGAACGGGAGCATTTTTATGCATTGATCGGTTTGGAATTTTAAACGTATTACCGTTTTTTCTAAGTTTCGGGCAAGTTTTTGGAAGTCTGCAATTTCGGTGATTTGTTCCTCTTTGTTCCCTTTGTTCCCTTTGATCCCTCTTCCCCTGTTCTGAGTAAAAGTAAGTTGATATCATATTTTAACCTCAGAGATCCAAATAATTCTTTCAATATGTCATCCATTAATTAATTTTTATTAATTTATTAATCCTTTTTAATTAATTTTTTATTAATTTATTAATTAATATTTCTTTGATGGCAATAATAGATCTTACAGAAAGAGGAAATGATCAAATCAGTTGAAGAAAAACAAATGCAAAACGAAAAAAATTAGAGTAAAACTTCACTATTAAAATTCCAACACCTAATCTAGACTATGTTTAACTGTATGCTGTTTACGAAGCCACTTTGATTCAGGATACCTGAATTCAAGTTGAACCCAATTCATTTCTCTTTCCAAATTACCTATTCTTTACAAGCCTAGGCTCAATTTTGCGCTTCGATAACTGAGTTCAGGCGTTTAATACATTTTCGTTTGAATTAATTAATATTCGCGATTTAACCAACTAAGTAATATGTTGCAAATGCTAAATATAAATTAAGTGACATTTATACTATATTTTACAAACGATACAATTTTTATTATCTTTTTGATGATATTTTTAAGTGGTACCTGATATTTAATCCATCAATATAACAGAGAAATTATATCAAGTCAGTCTATAAGTTTGTGAGTATTAAATAATATCAAAATATTATAGAATATATAAAATATATGGAATATATAGAATATTTACGTACTTATAGACTGACTTGATATAATTTCTTTGCTTCATATACTTGGAAATTATTTAGGGTTATAATAACATAAGATGCTACTCTAACGCGATATAGATTGCACTCTTGCTATTATGGAACTAAGAAAGAAGTCACTTCACAAGTGGTTTGCTCCGATTCGCCTGACGCATAGACATCCCTCGCTTTGACGTAATTTCGAAGAAAGTGAAAATGCTTTACGTTTTCGAGAATTCGTCCAGTACTTTTTCAAATTAAGTTTGGTAGTTGCAAGTTGATACAAAATCATATGTTGCGTTAAATGTAACACCCTGTATTGTATTGACGTATTTCAAAGAAATTATAGATATACACCGCTTTATATAGGGTGGGGTGTATATCAGTATTATATACGAAACTCGCACGCTACAGAACTGAATTCTGCTTATTTACGTGAGATTCCTGCCTCGCGGCTTAACCCTCACGGCCCCCATGGGCGCGGGATCGAGATACGCTTGATCAACGCGTGTGCCTATAAGACACACTACCAGTCTTGGGCACGAAGATTGTGCTTCGCACTGGTCAGAGCGGAGACTTTCTAAACCCCTACCGGCTCTGCAGGTCGGTACCCGAGATGCAAAACACCCCATCTCACACAGCGACATCCGTAGCCCGGAGGCCCGCCAATGTCTCGCCAGCATTTGGCTCTTCAAACTTTCGCCCCCGCGATGGTTCTACCCATGGTTGGGCCGGAGTGGACTAAAACTCCGTGGGCTACCCAACCCCCGCGGTACCAATACACCCTTGGTATGGGAGCACTTAACTCAGGTCAGTGGGGTCGTTAAGCCCAGTGGGTTCGCCCAGGCCGCAGAATGGGGACCCCACACCTTGCCGTAAGACAGCTCGGGAACCCCCGGGCGCGCGAGTGCCCGTACCCACCCAGCTACAGAGCTGGGCAGGCCCCTGAGGGTAAAATTACTCGGGTCCGGTGGGGTCGTAAAGCCCAAAACCGGGGGACTAAACCACTCACGAAGCCCCCACGGCTTCCTGCCGATTCGCACGCTACAGAGGAGGATATATTGTGACATAAACATTTCATGGTCAGCTTTATTTTTTAAAATCAAATGCTGCGATGATCGTTTGCCACGATATAAAGTTTCAGTTTAAACGTATCATTCTAGCACATGCTGTATTTTATGGACCACCAGGTTTGTAGAAATGAAGACATTTCATTCGAAATATCAGAAAACGTTATCAGGAGGTCAAACCAAAGTCGGACCGGCATACGGTGGTCCAGAATGTGCGATTAGCCGCGCAAAATGCAAAAAGTCAATTTTGGAATTTCGATTTTCTTTCTTGTGATATCTATTCTTAAATGTACATCGACCTCAGATATGAAAAATTAATGAAATTGGACAAAAATTATAGTTACAACAAACGCTTAAAGTTGAAACTTTTTCTGAAGACCACTTTCTTTCGAAAAAACACGTTGTCTTATTCGTGACATTCTGGCGAAAGTATGCAACATTTTTTAATAATGATTGTTTCTACTTAAAAAGCATTCTTAAACGATAAAAATTCACGTGCGGAATATAAAATTATTGTTTGTAGTTTATCCAAAAATTAATGTTAAATGTATGAAAGAAAATCGTCAAAGTTTTTTATCTTTTGCAGTCAAGATCTTCCAAGTCCCAACGAGTCCCAGGCTCGAATTGCCACAGTTGTTTTCTGTAATCGTTCGCCTAAACGATCCTGCAAAAATCTAATCCGGCCGGATCCGGCTTCAATGAATTTTAATTGTTTAAAGCGTCGCGCGCACCTCGGCAACGCGTTGCCGCCTGACTGTCTCGTAAACTTTCGGCAGGTATAACAATAAAGGGGGCAGGTAAACGCACGAAATATTTGCAGACATAACTTCTGTATAGTCTAAGGGATATATGTGGAAATTTTTAACCGTGTACCTTACGATACTTCTAAGTTATTCAATTTTTAAGTGAACCCTACACCGCGGAGAATAAAAACCTTTCGGATTATCTCTTTGCTCGCAACCTAACAATAGAAGCAATTAAGTAATAAAAGTGATGCTTTAGAAGTCTTCGTTGTCGTTAATACTAATAAGATTTTCTTTTTATTGCACAGTATCTTGAAGAAATCCGGGAATTTACTGACCGCGTGTCCCACTGGGCCTCGACAGCTGGTTTATGTTACATAAACTTTAGGAAGGGATAGCGATTTATATATTACATATATTTAAGTTTTTATATATATTTACTAGTATAAATTAATTAGTATATTTGAAATAGCGGAAACTCTGTCCACATAATTCAATGGCGGAACCATTAATTTTTGGACACTCCTAACCGCCATATTTAATCCGCCATTTTGTTTTTTGAAATCTTGAGTTCAGATTCGTAATCAGCGACCCAAAAAATATTAGAATACCAATTTTTAGCTAAATCGGATGTGTTTTGCGCTCTTGGTGACGATTTGAAAAAGATCGAATACTGTGCGAGGTGCCTGAACAGCTAAATTCACGTTTTGGACCACTTTGCGGCATGCTGCGGCATGTGCATATGTTGTTTCCGAAAATAACTGTCTGCTTCTGTAATTCTATTTAAATAAACGATATTGTATCGTTATTTATATTCTAACCATACTTCGGATATAGCGAGAAATGTTAATGTTCTAATAGGTTTTAACATTAACGTGAATTGGTGGTAGGGTAAGAAAGTTGATTTTCATACCACATTTGATTTCACATAGCCTTACACACTGTTGTAGGATCGTGAAAAAAAGAAAGACGCGCGGCACTACATCCAAGCACCGTACTTGGCTTATGTAGTTTAACACCGGAGATTTCATTGGTCGGCGCCATTGCCCTCTCCCTGGTGAAAATGCTTTTACACGTCGTTTTCTTCTTATGAGTTCTTACAGGAGGGGTATCACCCGACTTCACATAGTATTTTTGGTACACGTTATACTTGACCAGCAGGCCACGTGTACCATAAATGATACACGCAGCCATATTTATTTAACACTAAACCTACCAAGCCGGTCAAAATGACCGATCTTCAATTTTTTGTAAAAATTACCTAAATTGACACTGAAGTAATAAAGCAAATATTTCACTTCTATCTTATAAAATTTAGATTTATTAATTAATCATATCTTTCACCTTTTGATTTCTATTTTTCCTAAGCACTTATTCAACATATCTAAAGTTTAGTAGTAGATATAACGTCGGTAGTTTTAGTGTTAATGCGCTGAAAATATATATTTTCTGACTTTAATTGTGTAAACTATATTTCCACTACAAGAATGAGGTATTATACGAAATGTAATCTAGAACAAAACATGTATAAATTTACTTAATCGTTATATATGCAATAATTATTAATTATATATAATGGTTGATTTTTGAAAGCAGGGGTGCATAAAAATGTTGTTTTCTATAGTTTGTTGTAATTTCACGAGATAAATTGTTGTTTTCATCCTCACAGTAACATAATTAACTAATCATTTTCTAAATTCTATTATTGACACAGGTCTATGTTGCTGAGTATTACACAATATCCAAATTTATAACTGATGTATTTGGGAAAAGCTCAAATCCTACTTATTTATACCATTCAAAAGTTTTACGTAAAGCGTTATTGCATACTGTCATTTTTACAAACTGAAAATTTTACAACTGACTGACTTTTACTGTCGAACTGATCGCAGCACAATATGTACCATAAATGGTACACAATGTGATAACCACTCTAAACAATCTAATTATTTATGGATTGATGATATAATGACATATTATGTGATAATATATCAATTCTAAGTCAAACCAACAAATGGCCTGGAAATCATGTCGATTAAAAACGGCTTGGCAAGGAACGTGTTAATAAAAAATAGAGCTGACCTTGAAATCTCCTCTATGCTTCCACCCACACAATAATTGGTTGTATCATAAAATATTCCTCTCTATACTGTACATTTGTATGTAGCACTTTCTGTGTATAATAAAACGACAATATTGTAGGTTTCTAAGGGTATGAATGGAGCAAACAGAAAGTGTTTTTCCATTAACGAATACAGTATCCGAGTTTAGCAGCAAACAGCGATTTTGAACAGCGTTGTGTAGCATTCTGAGTTTAGAGTATCTCATTTGTTGTGTTTTACTTTTTATATTTTAATAAACATTTTATTATTCCTTAGATTAAATAATAATTCTGCAACCTAATTACCGATCGTACACTCTAACATCAGACTGCATGAACAGCATCGTTAATGTTCATTTCCCTGCACGACGGACCACGTGAATGCAGCAAACGAACGTAGCCCATATAATCTGGAAAGACAGAAGAGCAAATCTAACCCGATTAGGCTGGTGAAAATAGATCGCGCGAGGAATACAGAGTAAGAGAGAGAGGAATGATGCAAGGAGAATCTGGACTGAATAGAGACGAATGTTACGATTAATTAGAAGTAATTTAGCTCCACTGTTTCCTTTTATTACTTCCCTCGTTACTCATGGTGCAAGGGAGAATTCACAGCGTGAAATGTTTCTCCGATTATACGCTCGAGGTTGTCGAGATGAAAAATGTAGAAAATACGCGGACTGAGTACATCGCGGTCTCCTGAATAGGTGCTCGTTCACCGAAAATTGTGTCGTAAAAGATCGCGCATGGTTGCGCTCGTCAGTCCTATGAACTTTCAAAGAAAGTGCGATAAAAAGCGTTTAGTAATGTATGTAAATGTACCCTCCGAGGATCATTCCGAACGTTACGGCGTGTACGTGTCCATTTCTGACCTTTATTTCGGCCCCTAAGAGAGCACCGGTAAGTTTTAGCAGGGTGGATTATGGGCGTAATAACTCGACCAGTTCCTTCTTTCTTCGCTATTGCGACGAGGAGGAGAGCGAGTAAATTCGTTACCTCCCCAGAGCTCTGAAATCTAATTTAACTTTTAAAGTCGCGCCGCGAAATCACGTCGATTTTGGAAGATTCGGGCTCGCCGCGTGAATTCGAGAAACGAATATACCTCCGGTACCCGAGAGTAGGTATTCCTATCGCGTTCGTCTGGATATTTAGCGTCTAGCTTTCGGTCTTATTTCACGGAATTCTCTTTGGTTGCGGGAACGGTTTTAATTCGCTTAATTCATTCTGCTTCCTGGAATTTTTTATCTACTGCGGACTTAATTCAAACTGAATTTGAAATAGGACCTTGCCGTACCTTTACTTATTTGTGGGACTCACAGGCAAGTAGAAAAGTTTTTGGGATACTGGATTTCGTTAATAATGCCTTTTAGAAGTGTAAAGAAGATTATTATTTGAAAATGTGTGTTGTATATTTATATCAAAATAATAAGTATTACAGTTTTTAATATATAAACATTGCAATTGAATTATGAAATATGAGAATAAAGTTGATCAATGTAGGTACATACAAATAGTTTCACGTAATATTATTCACTTTTCGGCAACACAAAATGGATCCGAGAATAATAAAAATTTGTTTGGCAAGGATTTGAAAATTGAAGAAATGTATACTTGTGTAGAGAAATACATACGTAATATAAACCAATGTTTTACTCATGTTATAATTTGGCTCTAGTAGTTGATGTTAACCGAAGGAAAAAGTTAAACACTTTTTTTTATGTGAAATGATGAAGAAAATGGCGAGAGAAATTGAAAAATGTTTACACAAAAATTGTATTGCTTTTTTAAGTCTACTGAATATGACTTGTTATAGGAATTTTGTATGGTCTTGGTGGTGAAAGAAAGTTAAAAACTTCGTGTGATATACTCTGATATTTAGCAACCTATTAAACATATAAGACGATATTTTCGTTTTTAAAAAATCAATTGAGAATGTAAACATTTACATACACCGTTATATTCATTGAAACAACTGCAGAACTTTTTCTCCAGCTCTCTTTTGCTAGAACTTACCATTTACAAAAAAAGATTAGAGTGGTAATAACAAACACCAATAGAAATGGGTATATTCAGGATGTTTTAAAACTATATGTTCCTCTCTACAAGGCGTTGTTGCACACCTTCTAAAAGATTATCATTTGTGAAATAACCGGCCCGCAAAACTCGTCAAAGTGTTAAAAATCAAGATATTGGTTTATCGCATTCGTCTCGCTGCGTACGTAAAATGTCAGAAAGAAATAATGTGTCAAAAATAAACCGTTTCCGTGCAAACTACATAGTGTTAATTGTAGCCGACGTCTATAATTATGAATAATCATCCGAATTTGAGGAATTGTAAGGGCCAGAAGTTGAGGAAGATTTAGAACATACTTGAGAAAGTCGACTATTATGATTCATGGCGTTTTTTTTTTTATATGCAGGCAACGAAAATTCCAATAAAATCCAAAACCGAGTCGTAGGCTACTTTATAGTCAATTTATATCTTTTTACGCCACGGCGCGGCGCTCCGGCTTGATTTCGAGCATAATGCCTGGGGGCCTTTGACCTAACACGGACATTCGTTCGAGCTCAAGCCGGTGCGCCGCTGCGTAGAAAGATACAAATTGTCTATAAAGTAGACTACGAGTCGGTCTTTGATTTTATTGGAATTTTCATTGCCTGCATAGGAAAAATTCCATCACGAATCATATTGTTCTGCTTTCTCAAGTACATAAATGTTCCTCAACTTGTCACGTGAGTGTAGCATATGAACGTAGCCCATATAATCTGGAAAGACAGAAAACAAAACCTAGCCCGATTAGGCTGGTGAAAATAGATCGCACGAGAAACACAGGATAAGAGAAAGGGAGGAAGGATGGAAGGAAAATCTGCTGCATAGAAAGATATAGGCCACCAAAATAGAAAAGTCACATCGCTTGTGGTGCGACGTAAGAGGAGACAGTCTCCCGCATCATATTGACCCTTGAAACCTGAGCTTTGCGAATAATAACCGAAAAAGAAACACTTATTTCGTCCTTTCCATGACGATGTAACAAATATGCAGCTTTTTCCGCCAGTAACGCATTATAATCCAAAATAACGTTAGAAAATGGGATGCCTCTATCCGTTGCGCAAATCAAAGTATACGACTTATCAAATGATGTCTTTCTCTAGGCCAATAATATAAGAAGTTAGAGAAATTAACGCTGCGGTGATTCAGTGACCGTGAGGAACTCGAGCAAGTGTCGATGTTGGGTTAAAGACCCACGGTCTTAACACTCAACTTTATTAGCTTGTTAATTAACATTAATTTAATTTTTAATGTATGATTTCTTTGAGACATTTCGTTATTAATACCTTAATTTTTAGCCTTCTCCTGCATTTTGCTGCCCGGTTGCTTGACAAATCTTGATCTTTCAGAAGGTGTAGAACTTGGTAGGTAGATACACATAATTGAGAAACACCCTGTGCACTTTCTTTTGGCTTTTTTTTAAATTTTCCTCTTCACAAAAATCTATAGTACGAGTAGCGAACAAATTGATTCTGT
This sequence comes from Cerceris rybyensis, assembly GCA_910591515.1. Classification (NCBI taxonomy): domain Eukaryota; kingdom Metazoa; phylum Arthropoda; class Insecta; order Hymenoptera; family Crabronidae; genus Cerceris; species Cerceris rybyensis. The sequence continues at coordinate 25,704,084 of OU342790.1, forward strand.
GTGACCGATAAATGGCGAAGCAATTCTTCGTCAATCACAGCTGATAGGAGATAATTTAATAATAACACTAATTTGAACACAAGACACGAACTTGAATGTATTACACGTCACGAGTGTCGTAAGTAGGCCACGAAACATTTAAAAAAATAGTTGATCATACATATGATGAAATTAGCCTCTCCTGGTGTATAGTATACGAAATAAACACTCGAACGAACACCGAATTATTATTGTAAAGTTCTGTAAAAATTCTACACGGACTTTCCATTAAGCCTCATCGTAAAGTCCTTGACCTCTTATGACTCGAAAAGGAACTACAATTTTTCAGAAGTTAAAATAAGGCTTTATGACAGTTTTATTGTAAGTTTTCTGAACACATACACGTATAATTCGAAATTCCAAATCACAAATACCGAGAGTAACGAATGACGCGTCGTGCTATAAAAACTTTGGTCTCCCAACTCGTGAGTTGAGGTAGTGTGATTTGCTATTGCGCGTTCTAACTTGTTATTAATTCCATCGAGCATTCTGTCATGCGAAAAAAAACCAGTCCCGCAGTTATCCCCGTTCAATTAACCAAATCGATCAACCGTAATGCAGGAACGGTCTTATATCTTTTGCGCCGACACCAAGTCCTTAATTATTGTCCGCGCTAATGAATCAACGGTAATACAGCTATTACCACTCTCTGCCTAAGCTAACCGAGCTGAACTTTTACTTCGGTGATTGCTTTTCGGATGTGAGCGTAACCGGCTCTGCTTTTTCTCCCAGCCATCCTTCCACAAGGTGCAAAACGTGTGAGAAGTATCCGATCGCTTCATCCAACCGGTCCCCTATCAATGTTACACCGCTTACCCTTATTAGTCCTTCCTCGTAAATCAAGTTTCGATAAGACCTCTCCTTAATATGCTGCGTCTTGTAATATGTCAAAATCGGATGGAATTTTTAATTCTTTATGCATGAATGTTGTACTGTAGTACCCCTTTGGAAAAATATATATATTTAAAGAAAAGATGTTGTGTTGAACATTTAAACTAAATTGAAAGAAAAGGAACTGATAACGGCCTGGTTAATGCTCTGTTGTATCCTATACGGTTTCCAACGTTTTATTTTAGAAGAATTGTTGCGCTTTCGGAGTATTTACAAACGTGGGAGTAATATCGTCGCGAGGTACACACTTTCATTGATTCAGTACAAAATTCTCTGTTTTTTAAATGCATTGGCGTTATATAGGTTACTTAAAGTGTGGTGAGGGGTTCAGATGACCCCCTTGTGATGCAGCTTCCAAAACGGAGATCGCTTTTCCAGTGACTTCTTCGAGACTAAAGGTCTTCTAAATATTTTTGGAAGAAAAAACGATACGAAATAAAAAATCAATTTCCTGTTTGGACCTGCAATCACGCTTAGAAATATTTAACCCTTTGACTACGGGAGACTTTGAGAGGAGCCGGCCGTACCATACGACAGGAATTGAGTCACGATACACCGAGAATGGAGCACTTTTGGATGTCCATTTTTGTAAAAACATATTTCAATAATCAAAAACCTGAATTCCACTACATTAAAACAATATTATATATTTCGCTGAATCGAATCACCATAGATATTACAAATTTAAAAGTGCTCTCCGCGTCAAAAAAACAAATTACGTTGAGTACCTATAGGCGCTATCAGAAGGCAAAGGGTTAAATACGATATCTTGTACAATTAGGTCGGTATGCAACAGCTCATTCATTTGTTTTCTGCATGACGATGAATGATGATTTATAATGTTACATGCAGTCTGGTTTCACAACCTTAATGAGATAGACCTGGTCTCGCTATTACAATTATTATTGCTGTTATTCTTATAATGATTAATACAATTATTACTCTTATTACAGCCATTACTATTACTAAATATAGATATCTAGTTCAGTTTTTATTGAGTAACTTGCATATGTTTTTCATTTATTTAATACTTTAATAAGTTTGTACTATAGCAAAATTTGATTGTGAGTGATACTACTTTGACAACTCTGTAATTCTTGATAACTATTGTTACCATTTGTATTTTCTGAATCTTTACAGACACTTTCGATATTTTAGCGCTATTTGCATCGGCACTTTGTGCCTAGCAAGTTCACTGTATTCGATCATTTCATCAATTACAAAATAACAACAATATTTTCGCGAAAGAAATGTAAGAAATTGTCAATTCAAGTAGGATAGAATACAGAAAACTGTCTATAATTAATACTTAAAGAAATTATATATTTTCATTCGAGTGGATCATCCCTCAACATTACATGGTATTGTAGGATCTGGAAAAAAAAGACAGGGGCATGGTAACCCATTGAAGGCAGCGTACTCGTCCTGTGTAGCTTAACATCAGAGATCTGGATCGGATCCACTACGATAGCATCCTCTTCCTGATACCAACTCCTTTTCACGTCTTTTTCTCCTAAGTTCGTTTTATAAGGGCGTACTGCCCCGATCCCATAGTATGGTTAGTGTTAAATACATTTTTGTATGTTCTAAATGATGCTAATATTAATTAACTAATGGATATTCAGATAATTACCGGTAGAATCTTAAGGAAATTTCTTAAATCAATGATAGTTTATTCCGAGATGAACCTTCTTGCAGTTTAATATTCAAGGTTAGCACAATTATGACGACAATTTCGCATAAAAAAGTATTATGTATATATTTGCAATGGTCTTGACCTGGGAAAAATTTGACACCATAATTTTATTTTATTCTCAATGTCAATGATCCATTGAATGCCAACACTCAGGGAAAATATCGATAAAATCAATGAGCGAAAACAGCCCCATATTCTTACTCATATATATTATAAATTTTTACTATATTATACTTACTATAGTTTTCACATCTTACGTCGGATCGTTTTCAAAATTGAAGTTCACGAGTGCATACTGGTCTTCTTGAAAATATGTGAAACATCCATTTATGGATTAATTACCAGTAAAACTTTGAATACTTGTATGCAATCAATGTAGAATATTCTGATACGTTCAACTGCACAAACGGATCATACGAAGACGAATACTGCGGTTCAAACTGAAATTCTGGGCATTGGCTCTTGGATAAATTAATACGCTGAAATCTAATTTCCTCGTGTTTATTCGAATTGAAGAGCCGCAGTTCGTTATGTGCTTGACCTGGTTTATTACACACTTAACTTGAATACTGCATATGGAAACTGACTATTACAAATGTTTGAGAGTTCAAGTTTGTATGTTATGCGTTTAAACGTTTAATTGTGGCTGTCGGTTTGATTGCATAAGTGTACCGATAAAAGTTCTTCAGCATTGCAATGTAGCTTGAATAAGATTATATAAGATTTTACAACTGCAAAAGTTCAGCGAGATGTCGTGCTTTCTTTTTTCCTCTTTGTATTCGCCGTATTCGGGTGTTTTTTAACGTCTCATTAAGACTCAAGAGGGAAACTTGTTAAAAAAGGGTATAACAGGATAAGGGGGTCAAAAGTGCTCTTCAACCGATTTCAATAGGGTTGGTCTCATTCGATAGATAATACTCGGAGATCATTGTGTACAAAATTTTAACCCTATGTCTTGACCGCCACGGTAGTTACGGGGAAAATTCAAAAAACAGGTTTTTGCCCTATTTTGCCTATTTATTGAGGTGCAAAAAATTCCTAAAAATTCTGACATATTCTACACGGCACCATACATGTTTGAGATTTTCTTCAGATTTTTCCATTGAGGAACTGAAATGTAATAAATAAGCAAACGCAAAAAAAAACAAACGGAAAGAAGTAGATTTCTTATCGAGATCTTCGAGGGACAACTTTTTGCATATTATAGTAACAAGCTAACACTCATGATTGTTATGTCGAATTTTTTCAGATTTTTAAACCGCCTGCGTCATTGTGAAAAAAATCGAAAACCGGTTTGCGCGACGCATTTCGAAGTGAAATGCCATGATCCAGTTATTATTTTCGCATTCTTCGATTACCGTATGTTCATTTTGTGACTTTCAGTGTTTCTGCCACAAAGCAATTACATGTTAATATAAAGAATCGAATTAATTAAATGAATTGTGAACTTTGATGGTTCCTCATCTGCAAGAATTTGTAAAATTTTTTCAATTGAGCGATGTGGTGGAATTGGTAGAGTGTCTGCTTGCGGATATTTTTTCGACCGGTCGGAATTGAAAACTGTTCCGAAAACTTTTGTACGCAGTTTTATTTTCAGAAATGTCTAAGGAATGCGATCCAGTATAGCAAATTCGTGCTAAATAAATAACTTTTCATAAAAATGTAAAAGTATAGCATAGTAAGTTCGCGCATCCGCACTTTTTTAAACTTTGACGGTCATTTGTTACTATTTGCAACAACCAATTTTAATAAATATATACACTAAAATATTCGGCATGATTTCCTCTATCTTTTAAGATAAATTTCAACTTCGCATCGTTTATATTTTTCGCGTAATACCTCATTTTCTGTCAAAATTTGGTGTTTTTACAAAAACTCATATTACTAAAAAACTGAGGGTGACGGAGCAATTCCGCCGACGGATTCGTGTTTAGGATGACTAACTCTACAAGGATCACCCATTGGATATTTGTGAAATTAAAAAAAGTTAAAATTTGTTGAACAGTGTAATCCAATATCCGAATATCATCACTATATACAACTTCTCATTAGACACTTGGGGTTAATAGTTAATTTAATCTCAATTTTTCTATTTTACGTTCATGCTAAATAATATTTATTCTTATAAAATTAATAAACATATTAAACTAATGTAAGTTATATTCTGGAAAGTAGATCGTTTTTTCTAAATAAATGAAATGCTTCAATGAGACACTTTTCTTGGAACGGTGTACCTATTATTTATGTTTGATATTTTTAATTAATGATATAATAATAATTATTTTGTTCATTGCTGTAAAGTAGGTTGACATTGTCATTATTAACCAACGTATTACGAAAAAATTTAATGCCGAAATGCATTTACAGAAGACAGATACGTGGCATTTATTTAATGAATTTAAAATTTGAATCTTCAATACATTATGTATACTCGACTGAAATTAGTGAATATTTCTTGACTATGTTATTCAAAGGGAAAGAAATATTCTATTTTAAATTGATAATGGAATTAAAAAATGCTGATCGAAAAGAAAATAAGGTTTCGTATCTGTGACAGCACCGAACAATCTCAATTTTCAGCCGAAAATTCACAGGGACTAATAGAAGATATTTTTCGCATTTTCAAAAATCTGAAAATACATGACTCCACTTTATTTTATTCTCTCATTTACTTTCAAATCGCGTACTTCAAATCATTTCGTTGAAAGTATCTCCCACAAACATGAAATATTTGACGTCCTTTCAGTTCTTTGAATTTTACAATATACTGTATAATTAATTAATTGTGACAAGCACGAATCTTTTTTCTATATATGAAGTTTCTATAGTAAGAAATCTTCCGACTTTTTTCTATTATAATTGTCTGCGTACTTGTAGAGGATAAGAACGTTGAACAGAAATTTATATAGCTAGCCGACTATATAATTGAATGCTCAAAAGCAAAATCCCGGCGAAGTTTAGTACCTAACCGCAGACTGTTATGTAATGATTGTTCTGCTCAGTTTACGGACAAGTTCAGTATCGATAATTAGTCAAGTTAGGACAACTCTGACCTTCGTAAAGTATTTCTCGCCAATAATGTGAAACATACTTCGCCAAAATATATATGTATTTAACTGTGGTTGCAAGCAAATGACGAAGCGTGTCTGCAACGTCAAATCTATGCAATTCAATACTCCTATGATTGATTATTTGAACATTTTGTGTACAAATTTTCATTTTTTCCTTAACAACGTCTTGTAATAATTGCAATATTTCTAAGAAAAACTATTATGGTGAAATTTGTATTAGGGAATAAAATACTTGTCATCGTGAATGCTATATTTAGCGAATAAATAAAGATAATTTATTTATTTTTAGTATTCTATTTATTCGGCCAAGAACTTTATTCTGAGCTGCTTATTTTTCGGCGAAACATACTTTGACTGTCAATGTGATGATCTCAGCATCTTAGACGTCTTGCAAAATCTGACCATAAATTACTCTTTTTATTGTTGGATTTTTTGGGTGAAACAGTCCTTTTATCTAGGTGTTATAGTTACTTCATGTTGCCTATAGACCACCGAGACGATAATATATACATCAAATAGAAAACACTTCGCATAAGTAATTGGAGTACACTAATTTGAAGTCTGACAATAAGTATCTAATTCTATCTTCGTTGTAGCCCTACGTTACCATTTTTTTGAACTTCTTTTTTCAATTATACAGTTTTTAAGCACGAGTTTAGCTGAATGAAACATGCACAAAATGTATTTAACACGTTGACTGCCATGGGGGTCGTCGGTGACCGGCGCTATTGAATTCAATGAAATTTCATGTAACGTTTAAATTGCAATATTTACGAATTTTCTATCCTATTGAATATTTAAACATCAACGTTCAAAAGATAAAGGTCTCCCGAATGTCTAATTGTCACTATCTTTAAAGTTTCTGCTTTATAAAGATGTAATTTTAACAAACAAAATTCCATTTCAGTAAAAGTGACAAAACTAGCGAAATTACCGGTGGCGTTCAGCGTGTAAAGTAACATATTCAAAATTCGAATATTTGAATTCCATTTTCTCGAAGACTAAACCTAAAATGAAAAATTGTATTCCACATTTTGTACTTATTTTTCAATAACGAATATTTTGTACCTGTCTATGCAGAAGTTACTCGCACCTGGGTATAACACAGACAATAGAGTGCATTAGGCATCCGATACTTAATATGACAGTTATTTTTCTTTTACTCTCTCGTGGATACGTAAACAGGATGATGTCAACGAATGCATTGAGATATTTTCATGTTAACACAGAATTTTAGGCCACATGCGTGCAATTTTAACTTCAGTTTTTCCGATTCTCGCCAGCCGTTTTGGGAATGGCGTTCCAAAGGTACAGTTACTCCACTGTATATATGGTGCACGGATTAAATCGGTGGAAAAAATAAACTGGAAAAATGTCAATGTCGCGGCAGTTGCAAGATATGCGCATACAATTTTTTGTATAAATTGTTTGTTACACGTGCCATAACACCGGATGCCTTTTCTTTGTGTAGTAAATTACTATTGCTGTTAGCACTGTTGTTTTAGGAATATTGGAAAATTTTAAAACGTTCATATTTAAGATAAAATAACATAAATTTCATGTTCCTACAGGATACTGCAAATAAAATGTATTGAGCTGTTTTCTTTAAAGTCATTGTAGATATCAACTTGAAATTTTCAAATGTTAAATAACACAAATTAACTAACATTGTAAATCGAAAAATGTTGTGAAATAGGCTTTTCAGGTTGGAAAGAGTACTGCTACATTTTTTAAAGTGGAATATCATACTAATTCCTCGATGATATGAGTTCAGAATAAAAGACGTCACATTTTTGGCCATTATAAAAATTATAAACTGTTAAAAAATAACGACCGAAAACTTTTTTTTCATGAGGGAAACTTGTTTAAAAAATTTTTTGTGTGTAAATGTATAGCTCTTATGTCGCCGTTTTTTTCTATCTTTTGTACTTTAAAAGATATAAAGTGCGAAAAAATGAGGGTATCGCTTTCACTTTGAGTTTACTTCATGCCCTTAAAGGGCGATTGAGCACGAATTATGCGTTCCATTATTTTTGTTTGGATCACTCTACAAACCTAGAAAGTTTCATTCAAATCCATTAGTCCCCATTTGGAGTATTTCCCTTGTCAGGCGAAGTTTCGCTCTGCCCAACTTCCAATAAATATTAATAATTAGGGCTCCGATCAACAATAGCTTAGGTTAGGAAAACTAACATAAATACGTATTCAAAACCTCGATCTAGGTTGCACCATTGCTTTACGTACGAAAAGTACGAGTACATTAGATTTTTTTTTTTAAATTATGTATTACTACTCGGAAAAATCTGGGAAAATTCTATATCAATTTTAAAGTACGATGCAAATACTGCAAAACTGTAAAAGCGGTCATTTCATATTTTCAACAAAAAATTAATATTTTTAAAATTCATTAATTTTTCAAAAATTGTTTTGCCAATCGAAAAATCTCAAAAATTGAAAAGTATACACACCATTACATATAATATCTGTCACTTTTTCACAGCTATTTTCTATCAAGCTAGAACGAAGAAGACGGGGGAAAAACTGTAACATATGTTTTACCCGGTAACTATCCCTACGGTAAAGGTAGCGACCGATCAAACAGAGATTAATTTTGCTTTTGGGGGCACCTTTTTCATCCTTACCTGGCTAAACCTTTTGAATTTTCATACTCTTTTTTCTCAAAATCGAATTGTAAGGATTGAATGAGAACATTTATTCTATATTTTGTACTTTTTCCTTCGTGAGGAATCACTTCGTCTCCGCTTGTACCATTCGCCAAGTAAAAGAAGTTACTTGGCATATGGCACGGGATAAGGGGAGACGGTCGTTCGAACGTCTGTTCCCATCGTATCGGCCCAGAAAATCTGAGCTCGACAAATGGCAACCGAAAACTAAACACTTATTTCGTCGTTCTCATGAAAACCTAACGAGTCTACTGTTTTTTCAGTAAGTTACGCAATAGAATCGAAAGTGATGTCAGAATATGGGATGTCTCTATTCGTTGGGCGAATCGGAACAAACCACTTATCAAGTGACTTCTTTTACTTTGCCAATGATACATACGTATATTTTATCCCGCGACACTCTACACATAAGAGAGTGAGAGAGGGCGGGGGGGCATGAAGATTGACATCACAGATGTTATTGATTATTTTTTTATCCACCTCATTTTACATTTTAATTGAAGTACTATCTTGTCAAACTGAAGAAATACTATATATGCAAGGGAAACATCGGATGAACATTTAAAAACAAAAAGGAACTCGAATTTATTTCGTATATATACTGTATACATAAAATCAGCATAACGTGTTGGTAAAATTAAAATATATATGTGAACAAAAATGGCTGAACGTAGTTTAATTATTCTCCGATGACTGTGAAACTTGTATAGTTTGATTTTTGGGTTGCACGATCCATTTTGGGGATCGTGTAACGAATGCAAGTAGAAATCGATGAAAATGACATTCCACCGAAAAACTGTGTAACTATGCAGGGTATTCGTAGCGAACGGTATTCGATTATTCTTGTAACAGGATGCAGAGAATTACGTTATCGCTTTATATTCCAGTTAATGAAATATCGAAAGGGACACACTCCGTGCTATTTTGAATTCACGACAGGTTTTATCCGCTGGTAAAATATCCATTTGTAGAAACGTTAAAAATTCACGAACACGTGCCAATTGTAACGTATTTGAAAACAAAAGCACTGTGAACGTCCGTATTGTGACATATTTCATTTTAATGTATGAAAATATTTCGAAGAGATAAGTTCTTTATCGGGAGGTAAGCCTTTTTTTCTTCATAGTTAGTGACAGTTACTGCCGTCTGCAAAAATAATCTTTCATTTCAGACGTAAACTTAACTCATAAGGGAACGTATCGAATCCGTAAACGCTGATGTAGATGAAACTCATGTGAAAAATATTTTCCGAAAAAATATTTAACACGTATTTTTTTATCATCTCTGTACTGCACCAAGGGATGATAATACCCTTCAAGGTTGATGGTTGAAAATGCATTTTGAAAAATATCTGGGCAACCGAATGAAAATGGAGTTTCTTTTTTTCATTTTGTGTGCCGTACCAGAAAACTTAACTGCATAAAAAAGTTGTTGCACAGAATGCTAGTCCTGGCAAGGAAATCAGCTTTGTTTTGAAGGAAGCTCATTTCGACAAAATAGTTTCGCACGACGTAGCATAACGCGAGAAAATGACAAAAGAACCGTATCTAATTTTTATTACAGTTAATTTATGTTTTATCCGGCGCGGAGGAATGTTCGTCGCGAAAAAGTAACAAAACTGTTTGTTATTGAGATATTCCAATAAATGCATTTTCAGTCCTTAATTTTTAGGAGTATTTTGACCTCTTCAATACGGACGAATGCCGATAAATAAGATATCTATTAAATATTTTTTCAGAAACTATAATTCACGTAAGTTTCGTTGAATTCGGTGTGTACAGATTCAATATGTTTACCACGTAATGATATTTTAATCGACAGTACGTAAGCGTAAGCAAATATTCGAAGAATGTATAAACAATGTAAACAACTATAAGTATCAAGCAGTCATTCTTAATATTAACGAAATCACTATTGGGTTACTTATGTTTAATAGCATTAATATAATATGTTGGTCTTTAGGTTATCAGTTTCTTCCATTGCTCTTGGAATTAGCAGATATTGAAAAAAATAGAAGAGTAAAAGATGTTTTTATGAAAATGAATGACTGAAATTAATTTTCTACAATTGCAATACATTTTAATACATATTCCACACGAAGATGAGAAACTAAAGGTACTCCCCCCCCCCCCAACTCTTTCGCGTCTTTCTTTTTTCCCTTCTTGGTTTAAAAAACATTTTAGGTAAAAGATAAAGATTTCTCGATCTCATAAAATTATAGTAGCAAGGACGATCTGTTATAAAAAGATATTCAAGCCTGTGAAATATTTAAAAAAGAAAAAGTAGTTTTTACATTCTGCAATACAATATTTACTATCAGGGTTGGAATACGATGTTTCGGTAATATGACTCTTATGTCTGATAATATAGTTTTCAACCTCATAAATTGGGTTTATGGATTTGATGGCCCGGTAGAAAAGAGGTATGAAATCCGGTGATGTCGACGGCCACCTATAAGATCTATCTGTCTGTCGTTGAATATGTTGCTATAAAAAGTTATTGGCAGTTCTGTGTCTATTCCGTATTTACATTAGAGATTCATAAAAAATTAATTCGTTTTCGAAAAATTATAATCATATAAGGTAAAGGTCCAAGTAGTTGACCAATTAAGAAAAATTTTCGATAGAATCAATGGTAACTGTTTACTCTGTCAATAACTGCCGAGAGTCGATGCCTGGAGACGTTCATTAAATATTCTGGATTATGTACCAAGACCAATTTTGAATTAAACATAAGTTATACAAATTTGAGAAATAAATTTAAAAATTCGGCAAATGCTTCAGTAGTTGACCACCTTTGAAATCGATAACACTAGTAATTGACCACCTCTTTTCGTTAGTAGTGGACCGCTTATACTCGAAGCAGGGTTACAGCATTAATCCTGAAAATCACTTTATTATTGTTTAATTTTAACAATTACCAGTACAAATTATAATTAATAATTAAATAATAAAAGAAGAACAGAGTACACATTGGACACTGATCAATAATTGACCGCGAATGCAGTTAATAGTTGACCGTGTCATCGACTAAAACTCATAATCAGTGTTACTACAATATATCGATTTACATTTTGTATTTCTCTTAAAGTGAGATGTAAAACGGATACATTATAAATCGTAAACAAATTTAAATGAGTATTGTTTGTAATTAACCATGCCTGTCAACTATTGAAAATTGTAGAGTACCAACATCCAGATGTTGACCATTAACAAATTATTGCTTTTTGAGATTAAAATAATAAAAACGATGTATTATATATATTACTTATAAAACGTTGTGAGGTCTTGAACAGTAAATAATTCATTTGCGAAATCTTCACAATCTATGAATTTTTTATCTGAACCGTACTAATAATACTTACCTTATTGAATTCAGACATTCGCTGTTAATAGTGTAGTGGCGGTGTTTAGCGTTTTGTTGAGATGCTGTATGGTGTTTGTGCGTGTGCTGTATGTGAGTATGTATGTATGCATGGTGTGAGATAAGAAGAACGGATCAGGGTGTGGAAGGTTAGAAACCACACGTAGTGAACGGTGCTGTCATTATTTATTGTTAGTGTTTCGTTTGTTCATATTGTATTACCCTTTAGTATTAATAATTATAGTGTGTTAATTGTATGCCTTGGTATTTTCCCTACCGTCACTATCCCACAATAGGTGTACTTCACTTTACATGTAATTGTTTCAAAATATAATCGACAGATGCTGTGGCATCTGAAATTCACTTTCATCGAAAGTGTACAACTTATGCAAAAACTTATTTTTCTATGTTTTCTAAAAAATGGTCAACTTCTGTTATCGTTCGACAACCTCAAGAAGTCTCCTGAGCGGCGGAGCTTCTCGCTAAATACCGCCTATTCGCACCGTTTTTTTTTATTTAATCCACCCTGCTCAGCGTCCTGAAGGAGGCACTTGACAAAGTCGTAACATTGAAATATCTTTATGACGCCTGGTGAATCAGATCCTGCCGAAACAGGCCTACCTCCGAGGTTGGCCTTCTTGAGGTTGTCGCGTTATACATGGTCAACTACTTGTACTTTTACCTTAATAGAAGTAATATCTGAAATGTTAAACTATAATCTTATCTATAAAGCTCAAATGCCACTAACTGACTCACTCACTCACTCATCACGAAATCTCAAAAATCACAGAACGGATTGCAATGAAATTTGGAACATACCTACTCCTTGGGTCTTAGGTGCTCACTAAGAAAGGGTTTTGAAAAATTCGAAATTTTAGGGGGGTTTTGGGGGGTTAAAGTATGGACCAAACTCATCAACGCAGAGCCGAAACTACTTGACCTAGAAACTTAAAATTTTGCATGAGCGTAACTTCTAGGGTATAAGCATCCACTAAGAAAGGATTTTTCAAAATTCGAATTTTTTAAGTTTTTTTTTTAGTTTCGATTAAACTGTAGTGAAGCACGGGAACTTTCAGCTAGTTATTAATATTTACTACTTGCTGGAAAGACGTTCCACGCACGTCAGTACGCAGTTGCTACGCAAATCAGAACGGCGAGTCGTGCGTGTGAGGTATGTCGACTAATTGTAATATTATTTGTTGAAGAACAATTTCAAATTGTCACAGGTTTCATATAGTGTAGAACAAAAGCATGGTTAGTAAAAAGTATACTCAAATATGTCTTTAATCAAATAAAATTAATAGATTTTAATATCTTTGGGCTCCTGGCGATAGTTTCGAGGAAATCGATCACCACGTGACACCTTATGGCGAAATAGTGCTGCCTTTTGATACGCGCGTTTGTAAATTAACTGCCAGCGCAAGTGGTTAATTTGCATACTAATTAATACCAAGTAGGTAATAATTTATAAATCATAACATATTGCGAGTAAATCTCAATATATTATAATTAAAAAGTTGATATTAGTATTCAGTATGACTGTTACAATTCACAGTACGAAATTTTCTTGATTGTCTATAAAGAAGATATACTTGATATTGATGAGATATTCAGTTGTTATATAATACCAAGAAACAAAAATGAACCGATCATTTATGGTAATACAAATGAAACTGCATAACAGAAAGTAGGATTAGGCCATTAAGTATTTTCTTCTTAAACTTGGACTTTCCTTAGTCACATTTTTCGGATTACTTAAATTTGAGACTCAGCGACTGTCAGAAATCTGATACATATATACAGATGCCTGTCTCGACATTTTCACGAAACACTCGAGACACGAAAACTCGAGAATGATACTTGGCTCTGGCATTGGTAATTACATCCGATCCACGTTAATTAGTGCCTCGCGGATTTTAATCCTCGGCCGTGTGCCAGCATGTAACACATCTGCCAGTATTCTTTGTTCGTGGTAGGTAATTTGCGCCTCTAATTAGGAAGCCTGGGTAAATATTTGCTTCCAGAAAAATTGTTATGTACTCTTTTGATCGGCGGTACGGCCTAATGATTGCATTATTTTGTTTCGAAATCGATCGAGACAGCATTGAAATAGGATTATAATATTCCTTGAAAGGCGTCACACTGTATAGGGCAGATTACAACGAAGTTTATATAAAATGTGCAATGAGTACACATTTAATTTAATTTGCATCCAAGATATATAAGCAAACTTAAAAGATTACAATTTTGGGCGTAATATTTTAATTGGCGAATTTAAATAATTATATAAGTAATTCTATTTTTTGCACATGACGTTTCTACATTGATCTTTTATTTTGTGAGCCTTATAACGCTAATCTAAAATGTTCATATTTTTATTAATTTGTCCAATTAAAATCTAATTATTTACACTATAATTATCACAGTTTATTATATTTGCAATTTCTTGAAATGAAAGTTTCTCTCCCTTTTTACAAATGTTCTTTTTCACTTTGCAATCTTTTCAACCACTATTAAGTATTTTTTTCTTTGCTATCTACACACTTTTAGCTGTTATAGCTACACGTACATTTCTATATTCTACTTGTATTTTCTATGTCTGATTTCGAATTCAGAAATAATGTGCAGTGCAGCTAAAATACAAATAAAGGGTGGGCCATTTAACGTTTGGAATTTGAACTATAGGTTATTTTGAGGTTGGAAGGTTTGATGACATTTCCGATGTGACAGAAAGTTAGATTTATGTTTGAAATTTATGAAATGGGTCGCTTTTTGCTTGAACAAAGTTGGGAAATATTAAAAACTTATATTCAAAGTGGTGAGTCTTCCAATGAAACTGTAAGAAATTTACGAAAAAAATTTGACAAAAAGGATGTACCAAAAACGCAACTTGTGGATCAATTTGTGAAGCGAATTCGTGAAACTGGATCGTTGTTAGATAAAACAACACGTGTACGTACTCGTCCAGTGCGCTCAACCCAAAACATCGTTGCTGTTGCTCAGAGTGTGCGTGAACAACCATCACATCAACTCGTCATCGTTCTCAAAAATTAAACATTTCGCGTACTTCTTTGAGAAGAATATTGCGTAAAGATCTCGGTATAAATGCGTACAAAGTTCAATTACTGCAAGAGCTGAAACCGCATGACCACCCGATGCGTTTTCGGTTTGCTCAATGGGCCGATGACCGCTTCATCGAAGAAGAGCATTTTTTCCGAAAAATCATCTTTTCAGATGAAGCGCATTTCCACTTTGGAGGATACGTCAATAAGCAAAATTGTCGTATCTGGGGCTCAGAAAATCCACACGTCGTCGTGGAGAAACCAATGCATCCACAACGAGTGATTGTCTGGTGCGGATTTTGGTCTGGCGGCATTATTGGGCCATTTTTCTTCGAAAATGAGCAAGGAAACGCCGTTACAGTGAATGGCCATCGCTATCGCGCCATGCTAAGCGATTTTTTGTTTCCCAAAATTGAAGAGGATGACATAGACGACATTTCGTTTCAACAGGACGGCTCAATGTGCCACACAGCCAACGTAACAATCGATCTTTTGCGCACTGTTTTCGAAAATCGCATAATCAGCCGAAATGCTGATGTCAATTGGCCACCTCGAAGCTGCGATTTGACTCCGTTAGACTTTTTTTTGTGGGGAGCCGTTAAGGACAAGTGTTACGCTAACCATCCAGAGACGATTGACGACTTGAAGCATGAAATCGAAGTTGCCACTGACGAAATAGAGGCCCATACAATCGAAAATGTACTGAAAAATTGGGCTGATCGAATGGGGTATTGTAAGGCTAGCCGTGGCAGTCATTTGAATGATGTTGTCTTCCATTCCTAAATGGAAAGGTTCAATCTTTCTAATAAACTCATAAATTCAAAAATATATTCATTAGTTTTTATTTTATAGCCGATTCAAATTCCAAACGTTAGATGGCCCACCCTTTATATACATGACGTAAAACGTTACTTGAAAAACTGTAATAGTTGAAATTTTTTTTACGCAATAATCACGGTAAGTGGACATTATAATCTTTTATTCATGTAACATCTACAATCACTTCCAATATTGGAAACTGTTCGTTCAAGAAACTTCAGAAATCATTGCAGAACTAATAGAATTTCACGGAATCCATGAATATTCATCTTAACATTAAAACTACAAACTTTATATTTATTAAAATTAAGATATATCAAATGAGTACTTTGGAAAAAGAGAAATCAAGAGGTGAAATAGATCGTTCATTAACTAACTTAGGTTTTATAAGATAGAAGTAGAATAGTTTACTTTATGGCTCCCCTGTCAATTTAGGTAATTTTTAGAAAAAATTCGGAATCGATCATTTCGATCGGTTCGGTAGAATTGGTGTTAAAAGCCAAGCTATTTATTGAAAAGATTTAATCGTGAATATCTTGAAAACAACGTGTTTTCGGAAAAATATCGATTGCAAAAATTTCTTGGTTTTGGATTACATATAAAGCTATAAAATTTCTTTGTTACTTGTTAATCTGTTTGAAGATATTAGAACAACTCAAACCATTTGAGTATACTGTCCCTTGTATCGTTTTATGTAAAATTATTTAGAATACTCAAACGGTGACACTTTGATCCTTTATCGACATGGTCCAAGTATAAAGAGTTCGTGCAAAGGCAGGCTCGGCCTGTATTAAACACCACATGGCCATTAATAACGCAGGACGTGGCACCTTTAAGGCTCACGCCCATAAATTTTGCGGTCGAGACAGAAACGGCAGTTTATCCATGGCGCCCTCGAAATCTAATTTATTTCACGATGCAAGTATATAATCCGAGGAGTAGACATTTACTCGGAATTCGACCTGCCTCAAGAAACCGAGCTTACGGGGAAAAGCAACGGCACGGATATACGTATTTATATCGGCCGATTTCACCTTCTGTATTTCGGATAAATTCGACGGAATGTTTTTAATCTGAAATTTCACCATTTATTACATTGAGGGAAATTATTTCTATTGTAAATATTTCATATCGAGTGAACGAGTGATCGAGGAAAATATAACAGTGATATCTAGAAATCAGAACAGAAAGTGTTATGGAACGTAAGAAATGAATAGCTGCTTATTTATGTCGCATTTATTAATAACTGATGTCCACGGCTATTAATTATATTATTAGTTAATTTATGTTGTTAAATAGTTTCAACAATTCCAACGTTGCATTCAATATTTGTACACATTGAATACAACATGACGTTTTAACCGCGTATATTTTCGAATTCTTTTACCGGACAATTTTTTATTTACAATGTTTTCGGACTGTGTACCAGTATTTGTTATTCCCTTCTGATCAAAAAATAAATTTATTTTTTCTCTCTGTAACTTTTTATACTGAAAAATTGTGATTGAAGAAATTCATTTTACTTAAAAAGATGTCGTGAGTGAAGCTAATTCAACAGAAAATCTGTTTAGAGTACAAATAATAATGTGTGTTTCAATATAAAATATGAAAATAAAAAAATAAATAGTAAAAAAGTAGTTTTAAGATAAAACGGATTGTATAATTAAAAATTGTACATAATTCTTAAAAGCATTAAAAAAAGTTAATTGAAAAGATTGAACTTTATGTTGATTCAAATTAATTTGTCAATTTAGTAATTCAACCTGTAAAGAAGTTTTTTTCTGGGAGCGGTAACTGTGAGTATCATAAACTGCTACATAAAACCCAAGGACGAAATCAGTTTAATATGATATAATCTAAAACAGAGGTTTGTGTTAGTTATTATTCTTCGTCAGATATAAATGGATGTATATGAAAATGTTCTACAAGTCTTAATTATTTTTTCATTCAAAGTATTAGTTAATTATATACTTACTTATATATACTTATATATTCCTAAAGGCATACCAAATAATTTTTTTTGCCTTTAAATACGTACAAGTCGAACGGACTATTTTATTGATAAACGGATGGACAAGTTTAATTTTGAAACAGTATCGCTTTATTTATTGTGAAAATGGACGTTAAACTTTTGCTTTGGAATAAATTCTATGAAGGCGAGTTCATTTCCTTTTTCCAAATATACAATGTTCAATACTCCAAAGAATGTGATTTTTAAATTGTACAAGAACTATTACTTTCCTTTCTCATTAATGTACGATAGTGAGTGTCTCATTTTAGTTTAGTAAAATAGTTTTCAGTTTGTTTTATTTTACATTATTTTAAAACTCTTTTCTTCATAAGCAATATCAAAATAAAGTTATACGTATTATTCTATTCGTCATTATAAACTACTGTGCAGTGTTACGTCCCGAAGGTCAGAATTTTTTCCAAATTTTCCCGTTGGTCATATTTAAGATTTGCGCAGATGTTACTTCGTTGTGTCGCGCCAAAATCACCCGGCTGGTACTCCGCCATCGACGGAGAATCACCAAGGTTATTTAAAACGTTCGATTTTCACCATGTGTTGCAATCTTAGCTTTGGAAGAAGGTTCTAGAAGCTTATGATTCAAATGGAGAAACAAAGGCAGATGCCGGATGAGCCTTCAAATACTTTTATGTATTTTGGGAGTCAACCCTTTGTTGCGCCCATCCGAGCATCGCGGGCCTAAGATAGACCAATAGCCTTCTTCTTGGGACGGGATTGCCTCTATAGACTTAGCAATTAAACATGCGTTTCAAAATTGTATCGTGCCATCTCCGTCAAACTAAGGTAGGATGTTACAACCGTATTAACCCATTCGAGACCGTGCATTTTTTTGGAGACTATCCAGAAATAGCGACAACTTTTCGCTTTATATTTACCACTTCTTGTATTTCTAATGATTGTGGCCTTGGGTCACCTGCTTTAGGGTCAAAATTGAACCAAATACCAAATGTAATGTTAACACATTTGTAAGATACCTTTTATTTTGAGCTAGTTTTATTTCGAGGGCTGTTTTTTCTATAATGACTGATAATTGCAATTCAAGATCATTGCACACACGGTGTGCAGTCGGTCTTTTTGACTCGGAAATACATTGCACACACGGTGTGCAATTGGTTTCGAATGGGTTAAGCAGAGAAAATCGATCAATATTTTCGCTCTTCCGAGGACGTGCTGCGGAACTAGACGAAAGGAAGGATGCTTAAGATCGACATTGTCTACGTTTCCAAGCAACTACCGCACCATAGGACCCAACATCAAAAGCCCAAAAGCAAGCTAAGCTCGTCACTACTTCTTCCTGAACAGTCGCGAGGTGCGTAGAGGAGGTCCGTAGTGAAATGTTAAGCATAGATTATTCGTGTATATCTTTAGTGGTGTCGTGGATAATAGACTTTTTCACTTCATTAACATATTAAACTCCCGATTATCAAATCGCGAGGCGCGTTATCGATTGAGTAATTGAAACTAAATCGATAGAATTATCGATTAAAAATCAAATTTTAAAGCGTTTATTTTTTTGTTTGTTATAATTATAAGTTAAAGTCGCCGTAACCGTCTATCGTAAAGTCGCGAGATGCGTGATCGAAGATGAAAGCGATTGCGACTTCAAACTACGAATGTTGTTTTGTTTACTTTTCAGTATTTTAACGGTTTCATTTATTCAATATTATATTTCATTTAATTTCGTTTATTATAATAAGTATTTATCTTTATAAATTGTGTGTAAGTTAGGCAGATCATTTTGATCGCATAATAATGTTCATTTTTATCCAGTAATAGATTTCTACATTGTAAAGGCGAAATCACCGATTTATCCATACTTCGAGTCATACACACATTTTAATACCATATGCTGTATAACATCTAAAACAGGGCGAATTTTAATTTTTCTAATTTCATTTATTTGTAATTGATTGCGTTTGATGATTCATTTTATGTTTGTGATCTTTATTTCTTTAAACAAAATTTAAATTAAATCAAAGATAAGCATTGTCACATTTATATTTTATATCTAAATTTTAAATGGAATATAGATTCATTTTGATACTACTTTGATTTTGTACTTTCATTTTAATACAATTTTAAGCTCGTCTTATTGTTAGTTTGGTAATCTTTAGGGGGTGTATAGGACTTTTGAGATTGGTATCCATCCTTTCCTAGCCTTTTGCTCAAGAAAGTATAAAATTATCATTTTACTTTTAATAATTATCCACAGACCGGGTCGCGTGAAAACGATCGCCCGTAGGCAAGGACGGTCGACAACGGAATACTTACATCCCAATATAATAATAAAAATTTGGTGTCAGAAGTCATTAGATATAAAATTTGTTACACAAGTGAAATTTACTTAATTCTGGGATATAACAAATTGATTGGTTTCCGAGGTGGGATGTAACAAAAATTAAATGGTGACACCGGTGATATGTAACAACAGAAATTAAGTACAGTAAGACCTCGCTTAACGCAGGGGATACGTTTCAGTAAGTTCTAGCGCTAAACAAAATAGCGTTAAACGAGGTCATCTTAACACGTAAATAATAGGAATAAGTGAAACAGACCAGAGAATAAGAAAATTTATCAATTCTTTTTTTTTGTTTAATCTTGTAACATTTATTGTTAAAGAGTTTTTTATTACATCAATTATAGACTTATTTATTGCTAATATCCATTTTTATTCATGAAACATTCATGAAAATCAAAAAAAGTTCGAGTAAAAGTGTCATGTTTGTGACGAGGAAGGTTCTTCCTCATTTGATATTTTTTGTTTGTCTTTGCGACAAAGTCATCTAAAGTCATTTATTTTTTTCCGTTTCTTTTAACGAGCAGTTGTCGATAACACGACACCACATCAATGATACTTTATCTTGCCTTTGAACTTCTATCAAAATTTAAATCATTTCGTACAAACTGATCCATAATTTCCGTTATAGTGGCTAAATTTTTTTTAGAAAACCCGTTGAGAGTTCCTTTTACTTCTCATCTTCAGAAACACCAACTTCGTCATCTTGGTGCACTTGCTGTTCTACTCATTCTTTAAAATCATCGTTAGAAAGGCCTTCACCTGTTGTAACTTGAAATAATTCATCAATATTCTGCGCATTTATATTATCCAACCCTGTTTAAACAGCTAGCTTGACAATATCGACGACATCAACAATACTGCCGTGTAATACTGACAATGAAACAGCGTTAAGCGGGGCAGTGTTAGGCGGGGTCTTACTGTACCATATTAAAAGTAAGATTTTCGTTACATTTTGAGATTACTACTTCTAATTTTATGAATCATGGAAAATGCATCATAAATTTATCATACTTGAGTTAGTAAAAACTTTGTTATAACAACATCGTTATTTTTCTCTCTTTTTTTCTCTATATACTGGCAATGAGTGGTCTAAAATTTGTGAAGGAAACACTGTGTCACTATATGATTATTACTATTTTTGTCTTTCACATTTATTCACAAAGTGTTCGTATGTATGTCACGCTATAATGAAATCCCATATTTAGAATTCGATCATTCAAGATAACTGCGTAACTGCTTTTATGAAGAGTACCCAAAATTCACGCGCTATTAAATAACGATACTGAAACTTCAATCCCTTCGTACGATGTATTCTACCAACGTTATAATGTTTCAACAAATTTTCATATCCCCACCAAAACGCTAAGACTTAAGTGAACTCGAAGATTGATGCGGATTGAATTCGTACGCGGAGTAGCGAAAGAACGAACAAAAAATTAGATTGGAAAGGTTTAATGGCCGTCTTTTCGTTTCGCAAGGGGTACGCGAAAGAAGGACTTACTTATTCTCCCTCCGACAATTTTCAGTTATTCCATGTATTCCAGACTGATGGATTCCCGCGTGTATCTCAGGAACATCAAAGGAATCGTTATGGCGCAAGCGGGGCCGAGGGTGAAATGAGGGAAGGAAGGAAGGGGTGCTATGGAAGACCGTGGTCCTTATACCATTTCGCGGGACGAAATCGTCCTCGAAGGGAAAAACGATTAGGAAAGAGAGAAGAAGATCGCTGGAACACGCAATATTCCATCTTGTAACCAGACCAACCCTCTTTCTATTCTTTCTCTCCTTTTCTCTTTGTGAATATATCTTTCTCAGATGCTCTTCTCAGACGCTTCTTTCCGGTGTCGTCGAATGATCGAAAAAGGGAAAAGCCGACCAATGGCGATTTCGATGGAGAATAACCACAGACATATTATTACGGGTCTTTGGTTAGCCTCAGATAGTAAAGGGGGAATTATTCCTACGATTATTTCTTGGACATTTCTTTGCCAATATGCACTTAACACGATGACGAATATATTATAATATTATTGGGGGAAATTATAGTCTCATTATCTCTTTAATTTAATAACATTACTATACTGTCCTATCTTTTTCCATGTTTTTATTAAACCAAGTTATCGACTTATCGGGATTCGTGTTACGCGGATTCGTAGATACGTGGGCACTTAGAAGTAAATCAAAAATCCATTCTTTACTATGAATTTCTTCTGTAACTTTCTATATCTCCGTTTTTTTATTGCCAGAACGGGAGCTTTGTCGGTATTTACATACATAGAGTAGCTCGCATAAGTGTTCGGACATCGTGGTAGTTGATTGCTTTCTATAGGTACTTACTTGAAATGCAATTTTTTGTTTCTTTGTCAATATGTAAAATTAATTGTTTTAGCATTTATTATTTCCCACATTATTGGGTATAAACGAAATTAAGCCTGGTTTCAGAGTCGTGAAAATATTCGGACACCTAACATTACACATAAAATAATAATAATTTTGATATTTTATTGAGTGCCTATTTTGTCTACTGACACGTGGTAAATGAGTTACTATACATTAAATGCTTTTAATTAAACAATTTTGCGTAACAAAGCTTCACTCATCCGATAAATCTTATTTTTAATTTTTCTTTCACAATTATGAGGGTTTTACGAATATTAAAATCCAATAAGGCCCATTCACGCTCCATTGAGTTAAAATATGTACGTGCTTCATTTTATTTTAATACTTATACAATCCCCATAAGGACGAAAAAAAATTAAAAATCCGATTAACAAACGAATGGATCTGTACTACGTAAAATTGTTTAATTGAATACATTTGAAACATGCTAACACGTTTACATGTTACTAGATGAAACAGACATTCAACAAAATACAAAAATCATTATAATTTTAATATATGTATCTATTTGCAATAAAAAAAAGGTATGTAATATTAGGTGTCCGAATATTTTTCGGTCTTTGACTTTGGGGCTACGTTCATTTACAATTAATAATTATAGTAGATCGTAAACTACTAAAATATAAAATTCTTGAGTCGATGTTTCTCGCGCCAACGCGTAAATCGGACTGTTCGGCCGGCACATCGGCCGTTGCCATGCAGTCACATCGCGGTAAAACAAAAGAGCATCAAATATCGAGAAGAATCTCGATGCCGTTAATATAGAAAATTTCTCGATCTACTACATAATGTAGGAAACAATGATCAATTAAGCGACTAAGTTTGAATATTTGCAAATAAGAATATGTGCTTTCACTTGTTATAAATTTCAGAATTTCATTTCTGGAAATATGATAAAACAATAAGTCCCCAAATATCATGGTATATGAACATTTATAGGAAGTATTGCATGTGGCAGAAGCGAAGATAAGTCTTTGCTTATGTACATACAGCGTAGGCATTCAGATATTTATGTGCATTGGGTTGTGCGAGAGTTCGCATCCCTAGCCTTGCTATGAACACTATTCGGCTTCTGTGTTTATTCCACCTGCGCAGGAAATTGCTGGAACAAATTAATTACGTAAGTCGAGGACTTATTGTTCATGTAACTATTTCAACCACTTGCCAATTAATGTAAATTTATTTAATAATATTTTTTGCAATTAACTATTTTCTTTTTATTGGCGATAGGAATAACTACAAGTATTACAAGAACACTCCAATTAAATATACAAAATAATCATAAAATCTTAAAGTCTAAATTACATTACCGAAAATTGGACTAAAACAAAAATCTTCGTATATTGTACCTCGACCCAATAACATGAATGAGTAAACCATTTTTTATTGAAGTCGAGACAAATTATACACATTAAATAAATATCATTCGCAATAGTGTTATTATATTAAATAAAAAAAGTAAAGAAAAATCATATTTTATAATCGAAAGCAGACTCCGGATCCGAAAAGTCCTATGGGATTTTAGTACGATCGTTTTCTAACGATCGAATGAAAGTCACAGATTGAAAATTGTTGTACACATACACTCTGTCCGTTTCTAAGTCTGTTCGGCTGTTTATATGGAATTAATGATTCCGAAAATGTAAGCATTATTTAAATGTCGCCGTTGTTTATCACTTTTTAACAGTGATTCAAACACAGACTGTTATTTAGATGTAGACACTCACTATTTATTATTTATACTACTTTTCTAAAAACGTATATTTGAATTTAGTGCTAAAAGTCAGACAATTTTCGACTTGCTAATTCGTAGTTGAGCCTCTGCCATTAAACCGTGAACTGACAGTTGCAAATAGCTTCTAATTCAAATAGCTATATCAATTTCATGATTTGAATTATATACATTGAGGAGTATAATTCGACGAGAATGTGGAACGTTAAAACTTAAACGTTACATGGATTATCAAATTAGCGGTTAAATTATTGATTCATGTGTGCCACTTATAAATGGGTATTTTTCACGCAAAGATTGCACGAATAAATCGTGTTAACTGACATTAATTTCCGCCATAAATAACGTCCCTTCGAACGCGGAACGTTTCTTAACCAAAGCTGCCAAGAGAAATATCGGCTTGCCTCGGAAGTGCACGGCAAGCGATTTATATATTTCAGGATAACCCGGAGACGATTTTTTTCATCTAGAAAATCCACTCCTCGGATCGACAACCACCTATCTCTCGAAGCTGGGCTTTGAAGTGATCCTGGATAGTCGTCTACCCTCGTACATGCACCTCTCCAACTACCAATATTGGAGACGGACTAAATCCTTAGAAGATTGGTTCATTTATCGCATAGCATCGCACCTATTATAGTCTATCAGTCATCCATTTAACTTCTGATACGAGGAAAGAAAACAACTTTTATTGGTTCACAATGTATTATTTATCTTAAGTCCTTTGATTTGTTACCATTAAAATTTAATTTGTGGAGATTTTATTGAAAAATTCTCTCGAGCTGACGGAGCGAATTCCTTAATGTTAAACTTATGCAGATTTTTTGGCAAGTATATATGAATTTTATCCTGTTAAATTGATATATATTTTACATTGCGAAAAATGCAACGCTAGGTAAGTTTATTTATCAAAAGGTTAATTAAACGCTAAGTTGTACATTTGTATAAACAATCGCAACAACTCGTGTAATATTTCAAACAATGTAAATATATATTGTGTTGTTATTTGTAATAACCGCTAACCACCAGTAAGCTGATGCCACTGTAAATGAATAAATTGAAGGGGAAAACGAAGGTTTTAGATGTTATAAATTTCGAATTGTTTCAACGAATTTTTTGTTGCACAATTTTTGTAGATGGCAAAAACTGCAATAATTTTGTCATTTATCCCAAGATTAATTGTACTATTTACAAGGTTCAAAGACACGAATTCTGGTGTTTTCATTATTTTTCTACCCCATTTTCGTCTTCTCTGTTTTCAAAGATATTTCCTTTTCTACTTTCAAATCTTTACTATAATCTTATACAAAGCTGTACTTTAAATAAATTTCACATATTTTCGCGAAGAAACAGGTTGTAAATGGAATAATTCGCATTTTCAATGTAAAATGTCTAAAATCTATTTAAATGTAGATTAGATATCGATTAGAAATTAGAATTGGAAATGTTTAAATAGATTTTTAACATTTTTCTGCTATGTGCTTCACAGTATTGTTCAAATGTTTTTAGAAAAATCTTTTTGTACAATTTTCAATATGCAGCAGAAGCAGGAAATGAAACACAGATAAAATAGAAATATTACGCTGGTAACATATCCCGCTAAATAATTGGCGTATTGTGAGAACGATATGTTAGGAAACGATACAAAGCGAGATAAAGTTTCTTTTTCATTATATTTTAAAATAATAGTTACAACGAACTTTTTAAATGTAGAGAGATTACAGCGATATTTAATTTTTAATCATTTCATGAAGTATTATTTTTCGTTCCTTGATCAACTACAACCAATTATATACCATCAAATAATGAAAATGGATACAATTTTTAAATTGCTTCGTCCGATACAGTAACAAAAATGAAATTATTCGCAAAGTTTAAAGAATTAAAAAAAGAAAGAATTATGAAATAATAAAAATTCATTTTCCTATATTATCAATTTATAAATTTGAAATGCCATTTTAAAATGGAAATACTGACAAAGAGAGTTTTACAATCTACCTCATGATATTCATGTTACATAATGCAGATGGAAGGTAATAGAAATATGATGATGGAAAGTTCATTCTTATTTCATGAAGTTTTCATTTTTAATCTTTTTAAATCGAGGACAAAGTAACAAATATTTTTAGTATATCTTTGGACACACTCATTTATCTACCCAAAATTGACTAACAATAAGTCAAAGATGTAAGAGGTTTTGCGAGAATTCATCTTGTAAAAATAATATTAAATCTTGTAACGGATCTAATTATAAGAAGCTAGAATTCAGATATATTGTAAACTTTCTTCAAGTAACAAAATGTGAAATATGTATGTATTACTTTTCGGAAAAAGTTCATCCGGATTAAGTAAAGATTCAAATACTTCAAATTTCTGTAAGAATTCATTTTATTTTACAATGTACTCACCACTGATTTCTATGCCAGTTTCTTAGTATTCCAGAAACTTGTACAACCCTTGTAAAACTCGGGAGCTTTATTCAAAGTAAATTAATTAATTACCATTTTTGCCTCGGTATCATCTTTGAAATTCTTATTGCTATAATCTTATTGAAAAAAATTAAGATCAAAAGTAGACAGAACAAAATTGTAATGCGGATAGTGTTAAGCATACCAACTGACTTCAGTTGTTTTCTGTCGAAACGTAGATGAAACTTGAGGCCATACATTCTCGTGCGAAAGAAGTCCTGGTACTTATTTTCCTCCGTTAAACAGTGCAATATCAGCATTTCAGTAATATTTTATGAAACCCCGGAAATGATATTCACTATCGAAGAGAAAATTTCGCAAACTTCTTCCGATGTCTAAAACAGTAATTGTGCCACAGCGAAGTTGTTGATTGATATTGAGGAACAGCTAGAGATTGATACTAAGCTTAGACCCATGGAATGAAATAAGAAAAAAGAAAACCCACGTATCTCCAAATTCCAGGTGGGTATCGGCCATGCGATGGATTTTTCAGCGACAAAATCCGACGAACGATTCGCTAAACAGAAGTGGATTACATTTTTCCTCGTGGTTCTTAACAAATACGGTCTATCGCTTTGGTCACTTTTTATTAAGCACGATCCACGAAGTTCGCTGCGACAAAAGGGGGCCACGTAATATTGGCAATTGAATCCTCGCGAATGGAGTGCAGCGATTTGTAACAGGATTTTCGACCGCCTGTCTCGCTCAGCACGGATAAGCCGTACGGATTTTTCAGGCTGACTGAAGTCAAGTAGTAGCAAAAGAAGATTTTGAAAGGGGATCACCGGCAACATGTCCCGGAGCTACGAAATTCATGCGAGGTGTGATACAAGATCGAAAGCACGCTTCAAAGAGACACACCATTCTTGTCGACAAACTAGACTTTTCTTATTTCTCCCGCCGTATTCTGTTACGGTTACGAAGGAAAATGCTGTGTATTCTACATATATTTCATTCAGATGATGGAAACGACATATTTACAACCAACGCCGTGGGACATTATTGATAGATTTGGGTTACAATTATGATACTTATTTAGAATTTGTATGAAGTACGATTTTATTTTTAAGCACTTTATATTTCGGGGTTTTATGTAGGCTGAGTATACAAATTTTTTTACAATTGCGACTTACGAAATTCGCAAACATTCACAAAACGGCCGTTTAAGTATTGGGTTGCTCGGAAAGTTCGTAGCGTTTTCAAAAAATGGGACAATTAAAGCTTTTTATGACTGTCATTTGTTATTAATGTTATTTTGTAACAGCATAACATTAAAAATCATAGTTTCACACATTATTCAGAACAAAAGGCAACAAAATTTATTAGTATTTTGTGCGTATAACAGTGGCAGGGATATGGAAAACAGAAAAGTACATTTCCGACATTTAATGCTTTATTATTATAATGAAGGTAAAAACGCTGTTGAAACTAAAAGAAAAATATGTGCGGTTTACGGAGATGATGCTGTTGGTGATAGCACTGTCAGAAAATGGTTTTCCCAGTTCAAAAGTTGTAATTTTTGTTTGGAAGGTGCAAAGCGCTCTGGTCGACCATCCGTTATTGATGAAGACGAAATAAAGTTGCTAATAAAAAATAACTCACGGCACACAACTACGGACATTGCTGAGATATTGCAAATAACAAACTGGACCGCATATGAACATCTTAAGCAACTTGGGTTCAACAGTTGTTATGACGTATGGGTGCCGCATAATTTAACGAAGAACTTAAAGGATCGCATCTCTGTATGTGACTCTCTGTTAAAGCGCAACAAAACCTGTCAATTGTTAAGACAAGTGATTACAGGAGATGAAAAATGGATTTTATACAATAATATTGTAAGAAAAGATCTTAGGGAACCGCAGAAGAATCCGCATTAGTAACACCAAAAGATGCATTGCATTCGTAGAAGGTATCACTCAGTGTATGGTGGGACTGGAAAGGTATTATTTATTACGAACTTTTAAACAATAAAGAAACTCTTAATACTCATAAATATTGCGCTCAAGTAGATCGATTAAAGGAAGCAATTTAAAAAAATAACCCGAGTTGACCAAATGGAAGAATGTCGTTTTCTATCAAGAAATCGGTAGACTGCATGTGTCAATGAAAACCTGACAAAAATTATTGGATTTCGGTTGGGAAATTTTACCCCACCCAACCTACTCGCCAGACCTAGCACCATGTGATTATTATTTATTTAGGTCTATGAAAAATGTAGTATTCTGGAGACTTGTAAAAATCATTTAAAGCGGTTCTTTGCTATGGCAAATGAAAAGTGTTTTGAGAAGCGGATTATGAAGCTACCTGATAGACGGCAAAAAGTAATCGATAGAAATGGTGCATATATTATTGAATAAAGTATTCATTTTCTAAAAGTTTATCGAGTGTGAATATCACCCAAGTGATGCTACGACCTTTCCGAACGACCCAATATAATATTTCATATTGAATATGTAAATAGATGAATTATTAATGGTTTCCTTAATAATTTTCATGTCCACAATAATTTATACATATACGATTCAATGACGAAAGAAAGTGGAAGGTATATTTTGATTTACCGTGTATAAATATTGTTTATAATAGATTTATAAGATGTATTGAAGGTCAATGTCATTGGCAGTAGGTCTATCTTTAGATTTGAAATCGTACATTAAGTGCAACATGTGGAACAAAATTTTAGTATATTCTCTTTCACAGCGTTCAATCAGACACGAAAAGTTACAATTTTTTTCACATGATTAACTGATGAGTTTGTTACGCCAGCAATACAATACAGTCACAGAATTTGGACTAAATAGATCTACTGTAAAGACGAAAAATCAACCTTCTTTTCAATGTTTCTTCGCTCTTAATTCTTTGTTAAGATGGAAAGCAACAAATCTAAAAAAATCTCTGACATGTACTGTCATCTTTATGATGTTTCAGAACCTTTTGAAGGTTTTACACCACATTAAGTAGAGAAAGTCGGGCTAAAGCTGATAGTTTCAATTGACCTCCTGATAGATAAACTGATTTATTCGTTTCAGCAGGTCATCAGCAATAAAAATAGGTTAAACGATTTTTGATATTAACATGTCTTTCATATAATCAATTGAAAAACATATTTATATACCTTCATTTTCAAGAAAGGCCACTATGGAGTACTAATTTAAACCTACTACTAGAATTGGCTTCCGGGTTGGAGCCGCGTTCAGAAGACGAGAAAGTCCGACGTTTCGCCAGCATTGCAGCTAGCTTCATCAGGGAATCAAATAATCTCTGATACTGAGGAAAGTATCAGAGGGGGCCCTAACTTATACCTGTGTCCATCGTTGCGGATCGGTGCACCATCCAATAGTTTTTAATTGGGCAGCTGAACAATTAAAAAACTGGGAGGAGGCTGTTCCAGATTGGATTGAGACCTAAACCTTTATCCCGATTGATGTTGTTCGGGTTTTTTCGGATTTCTACCGCTTCACGGTATTTCCTGGGGAAATAAGCTTTTTCCTTAGCCAGGATTTTGACACCTTGGAAAAGGATCTTGTGGCCAGTCTCAATCTGGTGTTCGGCTACAGCTGACTGTACGTAGCCCAATCTGGAGCATCTTTTGTGTTCCTTTAGGCGAGTATTGACACTCCTCCCAATTTCACCGATGTATACCTTACCGCATGAACAGGGTATTTTGTATACACCTGGGCAGGTAAGGGGTGGACACGGGTCTTTGGCCGAGGTCAATATTTGACTGACCTTTTGAGCCGGTTGGAAGATTGTTTTGATATTATATTTTCTGAGAACCCGCGAAATCCTGTCGGTTGTGCCCTGTAGATAGGGTAGAAATGCAATAGACGTTGGGGTGTTTTGTGAAGGTGGAGGTTGTATATTTGTGTCAACAGGTGCGTTGATTTTTTTGCGCATAGTGCGGTTGATTTGAGGTGTAGTATAGCCGTTTTTAATCAGTGCTGTTTTTACGTTGGTGAGTTCTTGTTGAAGGGAAGATGGTTCTGAAATTGAGACTGCTCTAGTGATTAATGAAGAGATGACCGATATCTTTTGGGATGGATGATGGTGTGAAGAAGCTTGTAAATATCTGTCTGTGTGAGTAGGTTTTCGGTACACTTTGTGTCCAAGAGTGCCGTCGTGTTTTCTGTTTACCAGGACATCCAGGAAAGGGATTTCCTGGTTCTTTTCTATTTCGACTGTAAACTTGATAGCCGGGTGTAATGAATTAATGAAGTTATGGAAACTGTTCAGTGCCTCTCTACCATGTCTCCATATTACAAAAGTGTCGTCCACATATCGGAACCAGGCCGTGGGTTTGGATGGAGCATTCTGTAGAATGGTCTTTTCCAGGTGTTCCATGAAAATATCCGCTACCACTGGTGAGATGGGTGAACCCATTGCTGCGCCTGTTTCCTGTTTGTAGAATTCACCTTGGTAAGTGAAGTACGCAGAGGTAAGGCAGTGTTCTATGAGAGGGATTATGTTCGAAGGGATTAAGTTGGTGTTACGGATGATGTCCAAAGTTTCTGGAATTGGGATGCTGGTGAATAGTGACTCAACGTCGAACTTTTCATAAAAATGTAAAAGTATAGCATAGTAAGTTCGCGCATCCGCACTTTTTTAAACTTTGACGGTCATTTGTTACTATTTGTAACAACCAATTTTAATAAATATATACACTAACATATTCGGTATGATTTCCTCTCTCTTTTGAGACCAATTTCAACTTCGTAGCATTTATACTTTTCGCGTAATACCTCATTTTCTGCCAAAATTTGGTGTTTTTACAAAAACTCATTTTACTAAAAAACTGAGGGTGATGGAACAATTCTGCCGACGGATTCGTGTTTAGGCTGACTAACTCTACGAGGATCACCCATTGGATATTTGAGAAAATAAAAAAAGTTAAAATTTGTTGATCAGTGTTATCGATGTCTCGTAGAATATATTCTCTAATCGATTGAATCATCGAAGACAGCTTCACTTCTTCGTAACAATATATTTAATTACGATTAAATGGAGCTCCAGCTCAATAATATTTCGTTATATCATTATAAGATGAAGGTTGTTTTTGTTCGGTCGGTGACGTCAAATGTGACAAGTTATGTATTTTTCTTCGTAATGAAGGACGGCTGTTTGTCGACAAACAGCCGTCCTTCATTACGAAGAAAAATACATACCTTATTTCGTTATATCTGAAATTATAAAAATAATGTTGAACTTATCAATGAATACTTACAAATGTATTTCTAAGAATTGCCCATCGTTATTAAGAAAAAAACAGTTTTCTTTTTATACATTGAAAATTTTCTTCATGGCGCAAGTCTTTAATGAAGCACAATTAAAAAAGTTCTTTATTTTAAATCAAACGACAATGGTACAAAACTGAATCGGTATTTCATTGCAAAAAGATATTCTTACTGTTACCGAGCGATTTTAACAACGATCGTGAAGAGTCATTTCTGAGATCACAGAGAACAGTGAACTCTCCGAAATGAGATTCACTTGAAATTATAATTGCGACAGGACCACTCTATCCGGACATAGCCTTTGAATGGAACAGAGAGAAACAGCTACTGTTTAACAGGTTCCTCGTGATTCGCAAGTTATTCGCCAGTGAAGCGTAGTGAGCCGTAACAAGATTTTTGGTCGACCATCGAGAAGAGGATGGCGTAACAAAGGTGCATCCTTAAAACGACTCGATGATAGATAAATCTAAAGAAGATATTCGGAAATAAAATCACGACGATCAACGCTCGAAATCGCAACAATCGTGAGAAACACGGAATATCACATTTCTACAATCGTCGAAAGTGCTTGCTCTTCTCTCGACGAGTTCGTTTTAATTAAAACATATCTACGGCAATAATGAGCGCAGAACTTGGGATAAGTTTCGATTATTGGGACCAGAAGAACGAGGAAAGGGAAGCACTCGTGACAGTTTATGGGATGGAGAGAAAAGTCGAAAAGGGGGAAATCCTTATGCCAGAGGGTGCTTCTCGAAGTTGTGTCCGAGACACCTTGATGATACCCCGTGTCGTCCGATTGCCTAAGTCTGTTACAGTTCTCTGCTCTCGTTCTCTGTTTCTCGGTTGCTTCTCTCTTTACTCTCGCAAATTCTCACATTTCCTCCTCTCTTCTTGTTTGCTTTCTTTTTCTCTCTTCTCTCCTTGATTCCTTTCATTTTCTCTCTCCTTTCATCCTTTCTTTCTCTTCATCTCTCTCTGCTTTTTTTTGGTTCCTTTTTTTATTTCTCTGTATCTTTGTATCTTTACCTCTTTCTAGCTATGTAAGCGTATTTACGCAAACACGACTGTTCCTCCTTTCTCCGTTTAACAGAGAAGTTCTCTACATTAACTTCTGGAATTGCTTCTACGATACACGTCAATTCGATAGCGCGATCGGGAGGCTCTCTGAAAAATTAATTGGATGAGAAATTTAATTCTGAACCGTGGTAAATTCAAGATGAATGTGTATATTAAGGTACTACTGTTTTATTGGGTAATTTGTAAATGTTACGATCGTCCTCTTTTTTTTACTGTAATATGTTATTAATTGTTCATACACTGTTGGCTCCATGTTGCTGGTTCCATTTCCCCTTGTTTTAAATTGTTTTAACATTTATATAGAGATTAGTATGAACAGTGATTCAATACAATTAAATGGACGAATCAATAGAATTGATATTGGAATGTAGAAATGAATGGGCATTGTTACGAATTATCAGGTTCTTCCTTATAGAATGCCGATTTGAATGAGCTTCAGGATATGCTGTTCCATTTGTTTAATTGATCATAGGTAATCATGAATACTGGTTTTCAATTTTTTAAAGCCGCAATATTTCTAATTATACCTCGTAATAAGAGAAACTCGCGTATAAATTGTGTAAACGATATTACAGGGACTAGTAGATAAGTTCGTGCACAAGCTGAATGATGACATTATTTATGTATATGGCAATCGCGATTGCTCACAATTGATCATAAAGGTGATCGAATGGAGCGTCGCAACGACAAGTTAGAGTTGTTTCATAGGAATCCACAAGAATTTTAGCATTCATAACAGTAGATAAAATATGGACTTCTAGTCTGATTGTGAGACTAACAAGTAAGGACTAACTTGTAAGGAACACTCAAAACAATGGTTCTCATTTGGGAAAGCAGCACCAAAGAAGGCGAAGGCTGTTGCTTCAAAAGGAAGTTGTGTTCACCATTTTCTAGTACACTCATCACATAATCTACAAAGATTTCTTGGCAAAGGGTTCATGATCACTGGAACATATTATGCGTCCTTGCTGTACTGTATAAATAATAAAATCAAGGAAAAACGATCACACTTAACGAAAAATAAAGTTCTTTTTCACCATTATAAAGCAGCAGCTCACACGTCTTTAATTATGGTCGAAAACTTGTTTTAGTGAAGGTACCACAATTTTCAGAATTCTTTTAATTCACCAGATTTGGCACCCTCTGAGTAATATCAGTTCTCAAAAATGAAAAAATGGCTAGAAGGAAAAAACATGATTGTCAATTGGGAAGATGATTTCCGAAATAACTGCCCATTTTGGAGAGTTAGACAAAAACTGGAATATCACTGGACTAATTGCAAGTGTATAAACTTTAAAAGAGCCTACTTTGAAACCTAAAAAAGATTTGTTTCGAAAAAATTATATGTTGTTATACTTATAGGAACTTATTGAACAGCCCTCGTATAAGTATACAAAATTTGTATTCAGCTTTCTTCGACTTTGTTGTGATTTGCAACACATATAGCTTCATATATATTGCCCAATTAGCTGTGAATTTGAGAATCGGTATGTCGATACCAACGTATCTAATTTCTGTTTGAGAAGAAATATTTTCCTGATACTCAACGATTACAATGATCAGTTATACAAAATTTTTTAATTGCTCTTGTTCATCACTATTTTTCGATATATATGTTGATCTCCGATTTTCTGAAATACAACTCAATGAAAGAATTTTTTTGCGCATTTAGATTAGCAAATATTTCTCTGAAACTTCACAACAAATTATTAACGACTAGTTCATTTAGTTTTGCAAAAATATAAGAAATAATTGCTGATTGGAACTTTTTTGTTAAATGGATGACAAATCTTAAAATTGCTTAAACTTTTTACATTCTGTTTGTAATAATAAAAACTACTGGCTCATTTATGTTATTGCAGATATGCAATGTATTATTTAACAATTATTTTTATAGCGATCGGATACTTTTTAAGCGGATGAATGAACCAAAAATAACCACGAATAAAATAATGTTCAAAACTCGGTATTTCCTATTTCCAATACGGGAAACCCTTACTTTCACGAGGGTAATATCGTTACGTTCACCATTATTGAATTTCAGACTTCAAACTTATTAATAATGAAATATTGAATGTTTCGTTTATATTACTTCATTTAATTTTATTTAGATTGTAAAAATATTTCTAAATAAAATAATTATTAGCAGCAATTTAAATAGCATATAAAAATTGTTTTGGAAAAAGACACTTTTGTGGACAGATAAATAATCGGAAAGAATTTTTTCTGGTGTAGTGTATTTCTTTTTCAAATAAAAATTCATAGTACTCTATTTTGAAATTTACTCAGTCGGAAAATTCTAAAGATTTCAAAATTCCACAGTATAAACAGTGAAAATGCTTTTCATAAAATATACGTTTCACGTAAAAGAACTGTCATTCTATATTTCTAGTATCTCTTTCACATATTTTTTGCTCTTTAATTAAAACTAACAAATTAGGATATTCAGATTAAGATACATATCATGAAATGTATATTATTGGGAGTACAAATTAGTTCGGTCGGTTTTCAAACTATAGCTCTGGCTGTTATGAATGTTTCATAGTTACAGCTGATTTATAGTTGTTCCAGAGCGGTTGGACATTTGTCAATCACATTTAGTTTGTATCGCTTTGAGTTTCATACAAAAACCTTGTTTTTTACTGTGTTGAATATGCCAAATTTTGTGTTAAGTAAGCAGCATTTGCGGGAGGTTTTAGTTTTCTGTTTTAATTGGAAAGAAAGTGTAGCTTTTACATCGGATTGTGATTGGGGATGAGAAATGGATATTGTACGACAACCCCAAGAAGAAAAAATACTACGCTATGCCCGGCCAATCGTTGCCATCGACATCAACATCAACACCAAAGTCGAATATTCATGATTCGAAGGTCATGTTGTGTATCTGGTGGGATCAAAAGGGTGTTGTATTATACGAGCTGCTACAATCTGGCGATTCTATTACTAGCAATCGGTATAGGCTACAATTGATGCGTTTCAGCCGTGCATTACGAGAAAAACGGCCGAAATACGACCAAAGACATGACAAAGTTATTTTTGTGCATGACACCGCTCGGCCGCATGTCGCAAAAGTCGTAAAAAAATATTTAAAAACGCTCAAACGGGTTATTTCACCGCACCCGCCGTATTCACCGGACATTGTTCTTTCTGATTACTGGTTGTTCCAACGGATGCAGCACTATTTGACAGGTCACCGGTTCACTTCTTTCGCAGAAATTGAAAATTGGCTCCTAACTTGAATCGTCTCAAAAGACGAGACATTTTTTCGAGATGGAATTCGAAAATTGCCTAAGGGGTGGGAGAAAGTAGTAGCCAGTGATGGACAATACTTTGATTAATCTGTTCATTCATTTTGTACTGAAATAAATGCATTTTTGACGACAAAAAAACGGGCCGAACTCGAACTGAGTACTCGCAAAATATTGGATATTTTGCCGGAACGTTAACAGATTTTAATTTTGATTTGTAATACATATAGTAAAGTTTCAACCTTGAAATGTGTATTTCACATCGTCACCAGTGTGAAAACAACTAGCTCGTACAGTGTCACTAACAGTTTGGCATAATTCTCGACGGGTACGAAAGTTCTTCCGTTTCTCCATCGGTTTGCATGACGAATAAAAACCATTTCCACAGCGCTTCCGACTAATTTCCGGTTCCGCATACTGGTCCATGTGTGCGCTCGTGGTTTGTAAATTAAAGGCCGACGTTATACCGAAACAAGGATCGTTTTTACAATCTCCCAATTTTACAATTCTCCCCGTTACCGGCATAAAATTGTCATGGAATAAAAACGGAGGTCAGTACCATAAAAATTGATGACGCCACGCGAATTGAACTTCCGCGATGGTTGTTGTACTTAATCGTTCGAGAAATATGCGATGATCTTCCGGGAAGTCTAATTACTGAAACAAAAAGTTGGCGAAGTAACGTCGAGCACAAAGTAATAAAAGTACAAGTCCTTTAGCCGGTGCTACTTCCAAGCGGAACTTGAATTCTATATTTTTCTTTTTTCCTCCAGGACTCCGTTGAATATTAATTATCTTGGCGTTCCTGACCTCTTCCGAACTAGCTTAAACATTCCCCACGACTTTTGGACGACTACAGAGTTTCCTTGCTGAGAAAAACCTCGAATGTCGTTCATAGCTTCTGGGGGAAATGGAAAACTGTCAGGGAAAGGAATAGGGGGAGGGAGGATCGCGTAGAGGAAAAAAAGAGTAAATTTTATGGAGAAATAGGCAAAGGGAGGAAAAGAGATGGAGAGAAGGGCGGAGAGCGATGGAGTTAGAAGCTCTTCACCTCCGGCTAAAGAAGTAATTAATGTAACCCAGTAACCCGGTTGTTTAAACAGCTTACCCAAGAAGTTTGGCTGGAGGTTGCGCTCGTTAATAGGTTTCAGTGTATATCCTAGAGACGGTTGCTCTCTAGTCTGCTGCTTGAA
Organism: Cerceris rybyensis; assembly: GCA_910591515.1. NCBI lineage: Eukaryota > Metazoa > Arthropoda > Insecta > Hymenoptera > Crabronidae > Cerceris > Cerceris rybyensis. The sequence continues at coordinate 25,741,389 of OU342790.1, forward strand.
ACCACGATAAGCTTCGACCCTGTGCCTCTTACTCCTCTTTCCCTCCTTGCATCTTTCTTTGTCTTCCATCCCCTGTCTGTTACAGCTAATCGTACTCTATTGTTCTCTCTATTTTTCTTCGTCTCTGAATGTTCCCATTCTCATCTATTTTATTATGTCCTTGTCTGTACAAAACTCTTTCTCTGCCTTTTTCCCTTTTGTTCTTTCCTTCCATTTCCGTCTTCTTCCAGTTCTTTCTCTACTTCTCTTCTGTCTCTCACCTTATATTCTTTCTCTGTCAGTGTTTCTTTCTTCTAATCTTACTAAATCTGATTTTCCCTTTTTTTCTCTCGCGATACTTTCAACACACCATTTTCCTCTTTCTCTTCTAATTTTTCTTGATCTTTCTTTCTCTCTCTATTTGTTTATCAACCATTACATCCTCTTTCTGCTCTTTAACTTTCGAATCCTGCAAAGTCAAATGCTGAAACTCCGAGAGCTACGGAATTTTCCTCGGTAAAATTAACGGATTAACCGCGCGCAAAGATAATGCGGGTGAAAAGCACTTGCGGATTGCCTTTGACAAACGAATCCTCTTCGTCGCTGCTATTGTTTTCCTGGAGGATTTTTCTATCCTACTGCATCGACTGTGAAAATGTGGTAAATATTTCAATTGGACACGCAATCTTTCTTAGTGAGATTGTGATTGTTCGAGAATAAAATAGTGGTTAAAACCTTTTCAAGAATGCAAACATTTTTTCGAATTTATAATTTACAAACTTTTGTTTCTCAATTTTATATCACTGGTGTGTATGTAAGTATTGGGTTGGCAACTAAGTGATTGCGGATTTTGTCAATAGATTATTTTAGCGCATTCTTTTGGTTTGTCAACGTGTTGAAAGCACCTAATCTATATTGTTTTTTGATTGTTTGGACTTCCACCTTTAATTTAGTAAAAAAATTGTCTCTATTAGTTATTTAGTTTCGTTTTTATCCCAATTTAAAAATGGAAGAACAAGACGGGCATTTGAGACATATTTTGTTGTATTATTTTCGAAAAGCCAAGAACGCATCGCAAGCACACAGGAAGTTATGTGCCGTATATTGGAATGAAGCCTTGTGTAGAGACCGATGGTTAATGAAATAGTTTGAAATTTCAGTTCCCGTGAACAAGGTTTTTAATAACAGTAAGATCTTAACTACACGAGCGCTCAAAATATAATCTCTATCTTAGCTATAATTTTAGCTCGAAGGAGTCGCTCCCATGCAACCAGCGAATTTCCGTGGCTGCTTAGCCAATCGGAAAACGAGAAAATTAACCGATTGCGCCCCCTTTTCCTTACGCCCTCGGCGCGCTTTTTAGGGAAAAGAGGCGAAGGTTTTGGCGGCAAGTTTTCGCTGGCAAGGGGTCGATCACGTAGGCATTTCCTCCGCGCCCCCGCTTCGTCTTGCGCGGTCCATGTTGTCGATGGGCCTGCACTCGAAGGGACATCGGAAATGCGTAATTTATGGCGCATACAAGAGCTATTGAGAATGTGCAGGAATTCTAGAAAACTCTAATTGCAAGTAAAACTAAACACAAAAGGCACTTCTCTCAAAAATAGCTATGTCGCAGCAAATGACATAAGCCATGACAACCGTTTGCACAAGAGTAGAAAAACTCTCTACGTAGGTGGTCGCTACACTTGAAAGAAAGGCAGTGTCAAAATTAGTTTGCCAATTCCGTTCTGGTGATTTTTCACTGAAAAATGCGCAACGATCTGGCTGTCCAGTTGAAGTTGATGAGACTCATATCAAGGCTATTATTGATTCAAATCGTCATAACACAACATGTGACATTGCACAGAAGCACAATGTATCGCATATATGCATTCCAAAAAAAATTAAAACAGCTTGGCTATGTCAAGAAACTCGATTTATGGGTCCCTCATCAACTTAAAGAAATTCATTTGACGCGACGCATTGGCATCTGCATTGGCATTTTTTAAACGACTGATTACTGGCCACGAAAAGCGGATAGTTTATAACAACATTAATCGGAAAAGATTGTTGGTGATGCAAGATGAACCAGCCCAAACGACACCAAAAGCTGAGATTCACCAGAAAAAGATTATGCTGTCAGTTTGGTGGGATTGTAAAGGGATTTTTCACTTTGAAATTTTACCAAGAAACCAAACGATTAATTCAAACATGTACGTTCAACAACTCGCCAAACTGGGCAATGCAAGTCAAGAAAAGCGGCCAAAATTGGCAAATCGTAAGGGTGTTGTCTTCCATCATGATAATGCAAAGCCACACACATGTTTGGTCACCCCTCAAAAATTATTGGAACTAGGTTGGGATGTCTTGTGATATCCACCATATAGCCCTGACCTTGCGCCTTCAGATTACCATTTATTTCGTTACATGCAAAACTCCTTTAATGATAAAATTTTTAATGTCGCTGATGATTTAAAATCACATTTAATTTATTTTTTTGCTGACAAAAACCAGAAGTTTTATGTCCATGGAATTACGAAACTGCCTGAAAGATGGCAAAAGGTCATCGACAAAAACGGACAATACGTAATTGGATAAAGTTATATTTATAAGTAAAAATGTTGAATTTTCCTTCTCATTTAAAATCCGCAATCACTTACATTAGTTGCCAACCTAATATATTACACATGTCGTTCTTCAGATTTCATTCCGAAGTATTAAGACCTATCCTTTGGAAATTTATCATTACATTTCATATTGAATACCACATACAAGTGGTGTATTCTTACTTGTCACAATTCAATAGAAAAACCCGTAATTTTATCAGATATACCAAAGTGCAAGTCTTTCTACTAAAATCACGTCTTTGTAAATCAGAAGCGTTAAAGGATAAATAGCAATAAGCTCCACAATTGTGTAATTTTGTTATTTTTCTTATTTTATATCATTTCATGCTCTATTTACAGCTAGGAATGAGTATGCCGAAATTTAACTGTATCACATTTAATATTTTGCTACAAAACGCTACTGTTCACGTACTGGTGTTAAGACATAATGTACCACATGGGCCTTAAGTTGGGAGAATCAAACTTTCTATTTTGAAAAATTATCTGCATAACCGTGCAGGCTTGACCCGTTCGGCGGAAAGTCCTCGATGGCCGAAGGGTTGCACGTGACCAGCCACGTTTACACGGACATTTTCTCCACTAGAGAAAGACTACACTGTCTTTCTCTCCAGAGAGAAGAAACTAAGGTTTTTTACTCCCTGGGCCTCAGCTCTAGTTTGTGAAAACTAATGCAAACTCTGGTAATAGACCATTTTTGGTAATAACCCACAATACCGAGGCAGAACCAATCATATGTAATCCCGGGCCTAACGTTCTCCTTCATGCCAAGTCACCACTTTCTTCTCGCAAAAGATGTCGGCGGAGGAAGAAGTGTTTGAAAATTTGATAAAGGTATAGGACTAGAATATTTGAACACACCTAGCTGTATTTTCCTTCACGTAATCACGGGAGCAGGATTCCTCTTCTACAAGGTCCTTGCCGACTGAAGTCCCAGAACATTGACCACTCCTTTCGGAAGAAAATGCAACAATAAACGCACTGCTCGGAAATCTGAAAAACCTGCCTGCTGAAATATCGTAAAAATTCAGTAAACGGGAATATCCGGCCAATGACTACGCCGATTGCGTTCGAAACGTAAATCCTTTGATTCATTCGTTTTCATACATCGTCACAACAAAATCAAACCGTTCATTCGTTCCTACCTGATGGTATGATATATCGTTTCAAGATCATATCATCGCACTTGTTCACAGTTTTGCTATTTGTATTTTGGAATACAGTCGCGAACTTGCTCAGAGATCTATCGGTAAAGTTCCGCGTTTTAAACTCTGCATCGGTCGAGAACCATCGCATTGATAATTCAACCATTTAAGGAGCAATCGTCGCGATTTGACGAATGGTAAATTAGTGATAGTCAAAATCAGCACTTCGGACTTTGACGTCAAAACAGATAACATACATGTATCGTTCGACAACCTCAAGAAGTCTCCTGAGCGGCGGAGCTTCTCGCTAAATACCGCCTATTCGCACCGTTTTTTTTACTTAATCCACCCTGCTCAGCCTCCTGAAGGAGGCACTTGACAAAGTCGTAACATTGAAATATCTTTATGATGCCTGGCGAATCAGATCCTGCCGAAACAGGCCTAACTCCGAGGAGACTTCTTGAGGATGTCGCGTTATACCTATACATTTCCTATTTTTTTCCCATTACTTCCAGATTATATATAATTGATTAACTTATTCTTCATTTACCTACACGCTAAGTATTCATTCCATTCCTAGGAGTCGTCGTCTTCCAAATCACGTATTTTAAACATCCATTCTTGCTTATACGCAATTCATCGATATTCACTAATTCTAAAGTTAAAATTATTTATTAACTCTAAAGATTCCATTCCTACAAAGGGTCCAGATATGCATGGCTAAGGGATACTTCCACACTACCACAAACAGTTTGACCTATAATGCATTTCATAAAACATCTTTATTCGTTTAAGCTCGTTCGATTTCACTTTCTTATTTTGTTATATTTTTGTTAAACTTTGTGTTTCGTGTATATATACGTTCCGTTGTTGTTTAAATAAACACATACAACCCCAATTTCGGAGTGCAAAGTTTACTTTCGAGACAAACGTCAGAATTAGACTCCGACTTATTTGTTCGACAAGACACCGTGTTTAACCTTCGTGCGAAAGATACACGATTCACCAACTGGATCTACGTGCACGGCACATTTATATCTCCCAACATTAAATCGATGATATTTTATGTGGAATTAATTTGATAAAGAGGATGTAAAAGTTTCTTCGCCAATTTTAAATTTCTCAACTTTGAACGTTCATATTGTATTGTGGGATCGAGGCTGTGCCCTTCTATAAAGCAATTACGAGAAAAGGATGTGAAAACGAATTATCATCAGGGAAAAATCGCTGGCCAGTCGCTCGGCGTCGACCCAAGAAATTTCTCTGACGTTAAGGTACTCAGGCCGAATACACTACATGGATGGTGACCGGACACGTCTCCTTTTTCACGATCTTACAGTATATGATTTTCAGCCGATATTGTTACCCTTCGTTCACATTCCTTGATGTCTCAACTTTCGAATTGTGTTTGGACAACGGTGCTAGTACAGGATGTTTCAAAAATATTTGTCATGGCTTTCAGGGGTTGTTCTATGAAGGAGCCCGTCGTGGCTCGGGCCGGCCGCAGTTCCTGACTGGGCCCATCCAAACCCAGTTGAGAGGGCACCGGCTGAGTTCGGTGCCTCGGCTGCGGCCGGTCCGGCGGAGGGTCCTTCTGTTCCTAGAAAGGGTGAAATGGTACTTAGTAGCGTGCGCTGCGTTTCGTCCTGGGCCTGTTCGTGGACTCGTCAGTAGGGCTGACCGAACAGGCCCTGCCTTAGACGCTGTGCCCCGGATGGGACGTCGGTGTCTGTCGGTGGTCGGTATATATAGACACCGATTGCCGATGGTGTAGCAGCGAGAAGATCCCATCGAAGGAGATACGGTCTAGCGGCCGATCCTTAAACTAGAGGCGTAGGAGTAATGGCGGCCGATAGATCCCTAGCGGCGAGCGAGAGATCGTACCGCTACATTCTACACCTCTGGATCGATGGAGATTTGCGAAAAAAAATTGCCGCAAAATTCGGGAAAGGGTAGCAAATTTTTTTATTGGCTCATCGTATTCGTCTCGTTACGTAGGTAAAATGTCTGAAAGGAACCATGGGTGAGAAACGAACCGTTCTCTCGCAAATTAACTTTTAATTGGGCCTTCTGATAAAAATTTCACCGATAGTTAGAGCAGAGGCGACGTAAACGAAGCTAGAAAATAGGGCACTGTGTCACCGAACCAGAAGAGAAGTGTAAGTGTTTATACTCTTCTTCCCGCGTGGGCCCTTGAGCGAACCCGAAACCAAACGCAGGTCATTGATATTTTCTAGTCATTTTCTCTTTCTTCAATTATGTTGCCTCTGTATCAACTATTGGAGCCAGCAAGGGTATCTCATGTGTTTCCTTTCGAAAGGTCGGTGACTCGAAGGCTGCCGTATGGGCGAAATTTTAATCGAGAGGCCCAATTAAAAGTTAATTTGCGAGAGAACGGTTCGTTTCTGACCCATGGTTCCTTTCAGACATTTTACCTACGTAACGAGACGAATACGATGAGCCAATAAAAAAATTTGCTACCCTTTCCCGAATTTTGCGGCAATTTTTTTCGCAAATCTCCATCGATCCAGAGGTGTAAAACAACCCCTGAAAGCCATGACAAATATTTTTGAAACACCCTGTACATATGATCCAAGATCGTCAGTAGAAGGAAATGTGACAATTATGTCATACCTATAGCGCAAAAAAAGACTAACTGAACTCTATTATAAAATAACATTTCGTTCTTTTACCAAACTATTAATTTCTATCAACGCATCCATAATCTCCGTACACTTCTTTCTTCGTTATCTATCCCGTCGTAACACTTTGCCCGGTGAAACATTCAAGTCCTAACTGGTATATAATAGCCCGGTAAAAGCAAACGAGCCTGCCTTTCTGTAGATGAAAGACAGCACGCGAATGGCATAAATCAGTCGAGGAAGGAAAGCAGAGAGAGAGAGAGGGAGAGAGAGTAAGAGATAAAAAGAAAAAAGGAGGAAGAGATAGATCGAGACAAGGTTAAAAGAGAAAAATCACACCGTGACATCGTTCTATTCCCTCAAGCCATCCTGTGTATCCCTTCTTCTGGGTCGTTGATTATTCCTACTTCTATTAAGACGAAGGAAAAGTTACTTCTGCCGGGAGTCAGGAATGCCTTCTAGCAGAACATAGTACGACGTTGCGATAGATGTCGGTGTTGGGTGAACGCGATTTAAGCCCTTTAAAATGCTGCTTAGACCCTGAGGCAGTTCCAATTAACCCGCCACGTTGTACGCGATATTAGTTGGATGTTGACAGTGGCTCCGATAAAATCTCTCGACAGCTTGTACCGTGTCCGCTTATTATTCATTACACTTTAAACTACGACTAGCTTCACCTTCACTGCGAGCCAAGACCGATGGAAGGGTTGCCTCGCCAAGAGAATATCTCGACATCGTTCTATAGTCGATGTGGAACGAATTTTCCATAAGCGAAGACTCGTTTTGCGGAGATGTATCGGTACCAGAGAACCAATTGCTTTTCTTTCACGATTTCAGGAAAAAGTAACCACCGGAGATATCTTGGATCCCTGAAAATAGTAGAAAACGTTTATTCGAGTCGTTTATCGAGATAAAACATTTTACAATAATGTTTTGAAGAGGAAGAAAATATACTCGTAGCTTTCATTGTACTTGTGCAAGATTTATTCGAGTGGAATTAGCGGTGTAACGCAAAGGATATAAAAGATTTTTATAATGTTTCTACATGAATCTTTAGGAATTTGACTAAAGGATGAATAGACTTGGTTTTGCGATTGTCCTTTTCATTTCGGTTTGATACTTTTGATAATTATTGAGTATAAGTAAAGAATTAATTATACGCAAAGATTAAATTTAATGGCGATTTTCTCAAGAGATGGAATATTTTTAAGAGAATAAATATCAGAGTAATTAAAATTGCAGTTAATAGTATTTTCTCAGTTGTTTGGTACTTTAAAAAAGAACAGACAAACAAATTAAACTACATACTTTATCTTCAGCCGATAACTTTTCCCACGACAAGACAAGATGCATAATCAAGGCAAGGGTAGTTTCATCTTTTAAATTTCCACTATTGTAGAGAAAAAATCACGTGAACTTTTGCTTTCCTCCTCTTGCAGATTTGTGAAACACCAGAGTCTATTGATAACTAATTGTGCAACTAGTAATACGTCTTTTAGTCCTATATCGATATTGGGGTGGTATATAAAGCAAGCTCATGATCGTACATTTTTTTTCCAAATACTGTTCCCGATTTCATAAAAATTGTTCAACAATATTTCAATAACTGATTGCACTGTATATCGGGTACCTCAGCTGAGTTTGGCATCTTGATTTTCCTCCTATGAAACATCTTTCGACACGAGTAACAGTAGCGAAAAAATCAAGATGCCAAATTCGATTAAAACACCCTAAATGGAAGATAATTTTAATTTAGTATTTAACGGTAATAAAAATATTAGAATAAAATAACTCGGAACGTAACGAACGTCACTTAACTTCCAACACAATATAAACATCAAATGTATCGTTTCGACACCTCAATCAATTTGACCGACAATTTATCAGTACTTCATCGAAACTGTTACTCTATTGTTCCCCCAAATGTTAACTTCGTATCAGCATTTTATCCAAAAAAGGTGTTCGAAACAATTCGTCCTCCTCTTTCCCATTGTGACAAGCATGAGCCCGAATGCACATACGTTGTTTCACTGAGAGATATGCGTCCGCGTTGTGGTCCGCGGCGTTCAGTATTTTTGATCGAGTGGAGTGCATCTGATGGAGGAGTGTCCAACGACAGGACAGTGGCGGATTTAGCGACTGGTCGCGAGAGAGATCTCTCTCCTTCTCCAGTCTGCTCCCTTTTTTTCACCCCTTGGTCCCTTTTTTACCCTCTTTCTCTTTCAATCTGTCTACTTCGCTCTTACAAAACCAACATTCTATGAACACATACGTCTCGTTCAACGGTATCGTCCTTTTTCTCTTCACTATTTCGCATGAACCATGTGCTGTAAACCCGCTTCTAAAATTTTCATCCTGCTTGTCGTCAGACACCCATACATGGACATACCGTCCTGACATACCGCTGAAGGACCGGTCAATATCGTTTCGAGCATCATCCACTGGTGCTTCGTAATATTGTACCTGCATTGTGTCTCTTACTCGCGCGTGACAGCTTCAAAATGGATTAACGCCCGTGCGTGGCCAGGCAAAATTGACAGACCGCGCGGAAATTACGCGTGACGCGGACGAACTTAACGCGCGCATTGACTACTTGACGTTATCTTTGCTGATCGCGTTTGCGAATGCGCCGATTCTTCATGGATGAATCTAACGATTTGTTGTCGTTCATTCTTTGTGATTTCACGGAGGATTGCATCGAGTGGCGAAAGAGAACGTAATGAAAGATAAGGGGAGCAGGGTAGTAGAAAATTAATAAATTGTAGTAACATTGATTTAACGATTAAGGCATGTTTGATTGATAGCGTATTCATTAATCTGAACAAAAGAAATTAAGGGAGGGATGAAAAGTAATACAATCGTTTCTATTTCTAGAGATTTATGTACAAAATCAAGAAAATAGGCCGTTATAACTATGAGAAAGGGTATAGCCGGATAAGGATGGCAAAAGTGCCTCCAAAGATAATTAACTTTGAAGCATACCATTCGATAGGGCTCTTTGGAAAAATCCATCCTGCAAAGTATGAATCCGCTGCCCCTACCATAGGGGTAGTTACAGGGTAAAATGTACTTTACAGTTTTTGCCTGATTTCTCCCATTTCGCTTGATAGAAAATTCGGAAAAAAATCACAGATATTATACCAAATGGTGCGCATACTTTGGAACTTTTTCAGATTTTTTGGTTGGCAAATTGATTTTTAAAAAATTAAAAAATTTATAAACATTAATTTTTTATTGAAAATATGAAATGACCACTTTTATATTTTTACAGTACTTGCATAATTTTTTCAGATTTTTAAGAGCAGTGGACGGCAATTAAAAAAATTAAAAACCAAGAATTGTTTATATTTTTAGCTAAATTATTGATGTCATCATGTTCATATTTTCACAGTTTCTCAAGTTTACTATAAATAATTAACTGTAATTTTTTCAGATTTTTCGCAAAAGTGTATCATACCAAAAAATATGAAAAACCGATGTTTTTGGAATGCGTATTTTATGCTAGTTTTTTTATAATATTGAAACATTAATGAACGGTTATTTTGAATAGTTTGGTAGATCCCAGTATTAAATTATTACCAAGCATAGGAGCACCGTTTTGCATTTTTATCTGGACTCAAAGTCTTTCATAGGGATCGACACACCATATGTGTCGATCATGTTTAAACTTCGGTAAAACAAGCGATTATGGCGGACATTTTAGAAGCTTCATTATACCCAATCGTCGATTATATAGTATGGCTAAAAGTAACTGTATTTACATATGCATTTTGTACTCGATAAACTGTTTTAGCAAAGTGTAAGTATTCATTGCTTAACTTCTATTACATATATCGAAAATGTTATTCGTGGAAGTTTTGTGATATGCATTTTCTACTTAATATTAAAAAATTCTCATTCTGTACACCGATTTATGCATGAATGAAATTCTCATAAAGAAATATCCTTTCAGTTTTTTTATTTATTTCTTAACATAGATTCTTCGTTGTACAGCTTATATCAACAGATCAGACCATTCTATTTTATATCGATTCCTCGAAATTCGAAATATTCTCGAGATTCTGTACCCTTAAAATCTTTGTAATCGTAAGAAATAGAATCCAAATACCTTTTTAATATCTCGTCTCACCTTCCTCATTTCTTGTTACATCGCAATACATCGTATTTCTCAGTCGCGCTTCAAATTTTCCGCCAATATTTCTGACTCTCTTCTGGATTTACTTTCTTCGAAGATCATTCTTTGAATAGTCTTCGTCAAGCGTAAAATTGGACGAAACTTTTTGTCACTGCGAATTCCAAAAGTTAGCTGACGTGGTAAGTTCGTTCGTCAGAAAGGAGCCACGTATCAAGGTAAACACCGATTGGGAAGTTAGTCGCGCTCGAAATGGAGCTTTCTAGGTCCCTGAGAGCTGCTGGCCGGCAAACAAATCCCTCTTCGTGGTCCCCGTTAACGTTGAACAGACCAGGGAAAAGAGTTTGGTTTGTTTCGAAGTGGGTCAATCTCGAGGAAAGAACGCGACCTCCGTCTATTTGGCTTCGAAGCTGGCGACCATCCACGATACAAACATTCTCTTGTTAACTTCTCGTGGTCGTTTCGATCAATAGGATACCTACTTCGTGGCTTATTGTTTGCTTTCGGTATTCTTGCCTTAATAAACGCTCTCCTTGGCAGGCCGATTATGAGACATTACATCGACTCATTTCTGTACAGTAACCATTGTTAAGAGAATGCAAACTGGAAAAGGTATAAAATGGATTGTAGAAATTAATATCGAGAAATTTAAGAGAAGGAAAGAATGTTATGCGTATGATTATGCTATTTTTAACTAAACATATTTATATTAAGAAGTAATTGATTTTAGAACGATGCTGTGTGTTTCTTATTTTTATTTCTGGAATTTCTTACTGTTGTTTGTGAAATAAACATCATGGATGTTTTATAATAATATTATATATCTGTCTTACACAGTTGTACATTTCGATACGCGTTATTCCTTTGCTTATTTAAGAAATACTTAACTTTTAGGAGATAACAAAGAATTATTATTGTATTTCATAATAAAGTTCCAGCAGGTTTATGAAAAGGGAAAGACTCTGAATGTCCGGATATAAAACTTACGAGACGCAGACTGTCAGAACGATTTCGTAAAGATGGCAAAGTAACTCGAGCCACAGATTGTTCTTTAAGAGACTAGAAAATATTCTGGTAGAAAGTCTGGATTATTCTGGAAGATTGAAAAGGCGGATGTTATTGGTACAACATACCTTGATATACCTGAAGTTTTTGGGAAAAGTGATATCTGATTCGAAGATAAGCAGTACTTGTGTCCTGTTTGGAATTTGAATCACTTTGGGGTGTATTTTATAAGATACTTAAAATGGGTCGATATCCAACAATATCGGTACCTATTTTTTAAACCATGAATATTTGACAACCATTGTGTCAGATAAGTGCCACATTAAAGTCGCACATATTGTTACTACCCTCGAAAGGGCAGTAGTTTCTAATTTATATTCCTCTTTCTGCTTTTATCTGATTCGTACATAATTCATATCACTTGCACTTATGCATCACATATATAACACAAACATATATCATCAGCTGTTTTGGATCAATATTTCTTGTCAGTGCCAGGGTTATCGAACTCGATTGAGAACATATAACAACCAGGCTACACGAATGAAAGCATGTATCCCTACACATAGTTTCCAAGCATACATAGAACGATCCAAACATTCGAATACGCACACTGATTAAATAAATATTACAGGCATTTTCCATCTTTAGAAAACGCTTAACAATTCTATATACCCAGTAAAATTAGTAATTTCGGTGGTGTATGTGTGAACAGGTAGTGCGTGTTCAATAATTATTTATCAATGTCCGCCGAAGGGCGTCGATAGAAGACACAAAATTTAAGACGAATAGAAGAGATAAAAGAATGTGTGTAATAGTGGCAGACAGTCGGAAACGAACAGCTGAACGAATAAAAAGTGTTGACAGATTGTATTTGTATAGATATTCATTCCTTTAACCTTATATTGTAAACATACTATTTAACTGTAGAATAGGATCTGTTTGCACCACCCATTCCTACGTATATCATACAAGTTTAAAACAGTCGAAGTGACTTAATTATATCTTCAACCTGAACGGGATTTATCGATTAACACGTTGAACGCCATAAGGGTCACCGGTGACCGGCACAATTGAATTCAATGACATTTCCCACGACTTTTCAATTACAATATTTACAAATTTGGTATAACATTCAACATTCCAATATTTGCATTAAAAAGATAAAGCTCTGTTGATTACATAATATATGTTAGCGCTAGCGCGTTTTATGAGGGTAATATACCCCGCAGTGGGACCGTCGCCAGTGTACTTGGGATTTGTCTTGGTTTCGAGTGGAATTCTTGGAAGGCGACGGGTGTTTGGCAAATGTCTCGTCACACTGTCGCATTCCAAGGAACAGATTATTTAGAGTATTGATGGGCCCGGGGCTATAAATTAGACCCGTGGCTGAACTATGGAAAAGTGGCGTGTGACTCGAGGTCATAGAAATGACTCTTGGTAAGCGGACTGTGAGGAACCGCACGGCACTTACCCCAGAACCTCCGAGCAAGTCCAACTAAAAAAAATAATTCAGTATATCGGCCGTAGTAGAAATCAGTAAATTTCTAACATATATCTAACTGTGTCATTAAGCTTTCTTCTTAGTAATGACATGGTTTTAATAGAAAAAGTTCTACTTCAGTGAAAACTATGGGTGTACTTCCGAAAACGGGATGCCTCCGAATTTTTTGAAACTTGGTACTCCCATGCATCTTGGTGCGCTAATTACGAAAATGATAGTGAAAATTGGCGGAAATTTGATTTTCATGGTGAAAACCATGAAAAACCCATTAGAATTATAGTTTTTTGTGTCTATCTCTGGAAATGTTGAGAATTTTTGAAAAAGTTTCAAACAAAAGTTGTAGATCGTTTCGAAGTACATATTTTATGTTATATGAATTTTTGTCATATGAGTGATAGTTTTTGAGAAAATCGCGTAGCGCCTGGCGACCACGGTCAGTTGTAAAGTCTGTTTTTTTCATGATATAATTATCGAATTTGAAAATCGGGAGAGAACGCTCCAGTGGTTACGAGATATTGAACTTATTCCAAAGGAACGATATTGTTCTAAGCATAGAAATTCTCATGAGTCCCTCATGGTTCTCACCATGAAAATCAAATTTCCGCCAAATTTCACTATCATTTTCGTAATCAGAGCATCAAAATACATAAGAATACTAAATTTCAAAAAATTCGGAGGCATCCCGTTTTCGGAAGTTTATCCAAAACTATTAAACCAGCAAAATACCTGTGGCGTTCAACATGTTAATATTGTATTTCCGTTTTCAGAGCTATTTCGGGCAAGTATCAAGCCAATATAATGAAACGCAGATTGATAAAATTTTAATACATTCTATTTAAGGAAATTAAATAAATTATATAGCGTAAATTATACAGCAGGTACAAATTGTGCAGCAAGAACTCTGTATTATATAAGCAAGTGGATTCTGAATCACTGAGCCTATGATATACCAGTCATAGGAAAAGTTTTCCAGACGTAATAAGCGAGGGCTGGAACCTAAGCACGCCAGTTGCGAGTCTGAGTCTGTACCACCTTATCTACTGTTGAGTTTTCGCGACACGTGAGTCTTGCATGAATTGTTTTGCTGCGACCGCCGATCTTGCTGAATAATGAAACAATGATATCGGTTTATTGCAGTTTTAAACGTTTGATTACGTTTTACAAGATGCTTGCGGACTTTGAGATTGATACGTCCATTCATTCCATACAGAATGTCGTGTTACGGGTCATTATCCCCTTGTAGTATCCACGATGCATTATTTTCACCAAACGACAGTCTAGCAGACTCTAATAAACATTTTTTCTCCAATTTTAAACATCCTTCGACCATGCAGATCTTCGGTGGACCTTACCTTGATGCTTAAAAATTCGTTGGAGCATCTTATAACTTTGGGAGCCGAGGCACTCTTTTTAAGTACTCTTGCCCAAAGCGAGAACTAGTAAAAATTATATTCTAGATCAATTTTTGCCAATTGTGATCAATACTTTTCTGGGCCCAAATGTACTACATACTGACTTCTTTCTCAGAGAGTAAAGTCTTTTGAAGTGTGCTCCTGTATATACGTAATTTTAGGTAATTTCAACTTAGTATTAATATTCCCTTATTTTTATAGCTCCAACGTTCTTATGAAACAAACTGCATATCTGTTGTATGTTTATATGAAAATAGAAATATGTTTTCTCATATTAGATATAATCATATTAAATCTTTGCAATCCTATATTGATTATAGCTCGTTTCCTTTATGGTTAATGTTCTATTGTATTAATTACAACTTTCGAAGCTGTCAATTTTACATTTTCACTTAACAATTCCGCGGGGCTTGAAATTAAAAAAATTTTCCCTGATGAATTACACACAGTTAACTTAAAATTAGAAACGAGCTATACACCAAAAATGATGAATTATGAGATACTGCTGAAAATAGCAGCTCTTCTCCCTTTTAAAGAGTTCTTCCTAAAAATAACTATAAATACTTAATTCATAATTTTATTAAAAAAATAAAATTTATTTAATTTTCTCTGGTAAAAGGCATATAAAACGGTAATTCAGCATAGAAAGCAAGTGTATGAAAAGGAAACTTGAAGCCGCATTCCGTGAAAAGTAGTAAAAGGAATATCGTGCGTTGTTTTATGAAGTACGTGATACTATTCGCACGATGTAGGCTATGATTTACAAGATGTACGGGAAGGATGCTAAATGCGTCTCGATGGTTTAAAAGCCTCTCATTTCGTTGTTTTTCTTGCGACCCGCGAGTGCGAGGATGAGCGAGAAAGTTTTTACACCGAGTTTCTAAGTGAGCACCGTAAAAGGATAGTGGATGCTTTGCAGCATGTGAAATGTAAAGCAGTTACGAGCGAGAGTCTGCCTGTCGTAAGTTTTATGCATACTCCTCGAGTTCTGCTCTACGTCTTCGTGAAAGGCATTATGCTCTACTTGTATACATTTTTAATTTTATTATCTGACGCGTTTAAGCAGCAATGACATAACTGTTGCAGAAAATGAAGAAGGTATGAAAGTCATCGCATTGTTTTTGCGAAAAGGCATGTGTAGTAAAGTGCAGTGCTTATGACGTGTTAAAATAATGAAATTTATTTTATAGAACTTACTGATGGTGGTTAACACAAAATTAAAATAGTCCGATCTTAAATGTTTGGAAAGTACTTACCGAACTGGCACTCACTTCGCTTATATTGGTAAACTTCATGCAATGCGCCATCCTAAAACACGGTTTCACTCTAACACGTTCTGAGACTTACAATCAGATAAATGCCCTGCAACGGTAAAAGTTTTTTAAGATCAATATTTGAAATTGGAAAAATGCCCTTATACCTAATTCGAAACGAAGTAAAAGTTTTTAGGTATCTACAGAGTTTTGAAGTTTATTAGAATTTGAATTCGATTTTTTCTGGGGAGTATTAAGAAAATTTGTATGTATCTATTTCCTAAATGAAGATGCTGCGATTGAAAGAAGCAGAAAGGGAACGTTACAAATACTGACAATTAGAATCAAACAAAGAATTTTATAAAGAACTCTGAACTAAAAACATGCAATCTAAAATAACAGACTTTTTACAAAAAGTAAAGCATAGAAGTAGAGATAACACTGAAGAAAGTTCAGAAGATGAAGATATCTTGTCAAAAAGAAAACTCTTTGGTTAACGATGCTTACAAATTAACTTCAGGAATTGATACACTTCGTTGTCGATAAAACATTGCATAAATATTTATTAGGCCTACCTAAGAACATAGCTGTAATTTCTCGTGTCCCTTTTCAACTTTCAGAGAGATGTCAACCCCTTCGTCCGAACTATCTTTTCTATACATGTGCTTCCCAAACGTGTATAATAAAAAATGATTAAAATAAAAGCTGTATCGTTCATTGGGATTTATAAAGCTTCATAAATTGTTTTAAAAAAGTACTTACTGTTGGAAAGTTGGACACTCCGGCCCCTCCATTTTGAAGAACTTTAGTTTTCTTTTCAAATCAATAAAAGCGTCTTTTTATTACAATTTCAACGATGTATTATATTTGATTATTCCGTAGGAATAATCAATTTAAGCTTTATAATCAATCTGTATTAACCGTTAATTCGATCATATTTTACCACCTGACCACAAATTTTAATTTTTAATTTTTCTGCGTTTATTTTATTTCTGTTTATACCACGGCCAACCGATGAGATTTCTCTAGCAGGCGCATCCCCGTAACGCGTTATCATGTATGTAATTTTTTATAAAGAATGTCTAGCTGTATCGCTTGATGCATAAAAAAGTACCTGATTCTATTTAAAAGAAACAAAGTAGACCTTCACATGTCTTTGACGCGTCCACCTACAGAAAAACTAATGACACCAGGTTATGGCCAACTCGATACCATTTAAGTTTCCTATAAAACATTTTTTGCTACATACCACAATACCGAAGTTATCAAGATGTCAAAATCGGCTGGGACACCCTGTATATTAAATGCCACACGTAACACAAGAATAGTGAAGACATTTTTGTAAGTTTTGTTGATATTTGTTGCTTGACTGAAATGGACATTTGAATGCCTCGAAGTAGAAAGAAAATAGATGTATATCGCTATGAAAATAAATATTCCACATCAAAAATTGTTTCTCTCGACAATCTGAAACATGCTCAAATATCTTTCCTGCTATATTAAAGGACCCGAAACGGGAATTCAGACGAAACTGTATATCTCGCAGCATGTAGCTGGAATCCAGACACCCTTTTTTATGTTTCACTTATTAAGGATCGGCCCAATGTGCTTGCATCGTGGAGGATGCATTCGATGATAGGAACGTTATTGGATCTCATCCAATATTAGAACCGCCATCACCATCCTCGTCGTCATCTTCGATACCACGCCCAATCCTATTTCCCGTGTCTAGGGAGCTAGAACTAAGCCTTTTGAATATTCCTCTCTGCTTTACTTGTCCCTGATACGTCTTTTTATCACTGTCAATTACAGCGCGAGAAGACTACTTAGAATATGGAGGAGTCATTTATCACAAATCAATGTCAGCTTCATATCAATGGAGATATGAGTAGTTGAATGTATATTACTAGATGTAATAGGGAAGTGTTTTGAAGGATTTTACTTTAACTTTGATCGTCGGATTTACTTTGGTTATTGCATTAGTTTCGCAGAAGGATATAGTATATTATATGCCGTAATACGGTTCTAACAAGTTTATCAAAAGGAAAAGAGTACTAACTTCCAGGTGTTAAAGGGAAATTGATAGGGACTGGTTTTTGTACGGCCTCGCGGACTTAGAAAAGTGCTAAAAATTATATAGGTACAAGAAGTTGCAAATGTTGCTGTTTTCATCGATTGACGAAAATGATGACGACAGGAAGTTAAAACTGTTTATTAATTCTTTGAGGCACAGAAATTCAGAAAATAAAATTTCCCATGTTGCGCATACATTTTTTTTTGTTTTAATAGAATAAAGTTAGTTTATATTGATTGATAAAGTTATGTAATGATATGAATTTTCGAGGTGAGACAAAAAATGTCCCACCATGTATGTACAGGGTGTAAAAAAATTAATGGTCATGGCTTTAAGGGGTTGTTCTACACCTCTGGATCGATGGAGATTTGCGAAAAAAACCGGCCGCAAAATTCGGGAAAGGGTAGCAAATTTTTTTTATTGGCTCATCGTATTCGTCTTGTTATGTAGGCAAACTGTCTGAGAGGAACCATGGGTCAGAAACGAACCGTTTTCTCACAAATTAACTTTTAATTCGGCCTTCTGATTACAATTTCGCCCATATGGCAGCCTTCGAGTCACCGACCTTTCGAAAGGAAACACATGAGATACCCTTGCTAACTCCAATAGTTGAAGCAGAGGCAACATAAACGAAGATAGAAAATGACTAGAAAAATGTCATTGACCTGCGTTCGGTGTTGGGTTCGCTCAAGGGCCCACCCGGGGAGAAGAGCATAAACACATGCTCTTCTCTTCTGGTACGGTGACACAGTGCCCCATTTTCTAACTTCGTTTATGTCGCCTCTGCTTTAACTAATGGCGAAATTTTGATCGGAAGGCCCAATTAAAAGTTAATTTGTGAGAGAACGGTTCGTTTCTGACCCATGGTTCCTCTCAGACATTTTGCCTACGTAACCAGACGAATACGATGAGCCAATAAAAAAAATTTGCTACCCTTTCCCGAATTTTGCGGCCGGTTTTTTTCGCAAATCTCCATCGATCCAGAGGTGTAGAACAACCCCTTAAAGCCATGACCATTAATTTTTTTACACCCTGTACACGCATCAAAGAAGTGGGACACTTTCAATCCCACTGTACCTCAAAGAGTTAAAGCAAAAAATTCCGTTCCTACACTATTGTTATACGTATATGTAAGGCTGCGCGCCGGGTTGGGCATTCTCACGCTTCGTTTTCGTCAAGAGGACACTTTCTCTAGTGAAGGAGGAAGACGATCCGCGCTTCTACGGGGCTTTTTCGGCGAAAGAGGTCCCCGTAGGACCCCATTGGCTATTGGAAGTAGAGGAAAGAAAGCATAGCAGAGAGTCGACGCCTACGAACCGTCAAGGTCACATTTTCGTGACATCCTCGCGATATCTCCGAGTATTCTCTTGAAGAGAGTTAACACATTAAGCGCCACACCGGTCCCTACGGACCGGTCGTTGATTTTTCGTTTATGTTGACGCTGATCAATGGAAATCAACGATTAGTTTTTTTCTTAAGCTACGTTGTCGCGCTTGACCAATCCATAATTGTGTACTTTTAAGTAAGAAATAAAACATTTTATCAAAAATTAATGTAGTTTATTAAAACAAATAGAAAGATATCTTTCCTAATAAAGGGCCTAAACGGAAAGTGTAGTAGCGGTCTCTAGGAACGAGCGTGGCGCTTAACCTGTTAAATATAAAGCATCCTGGAAACACGCATTAAACTGTATTTATTTACGCGTGGCAAAACATTTTATTATAGAGTTGATATTATATAATAATATTGTTAAACGGAGTAGAAAGTTTATATATGTGAATAAGAGCGAATAAGAGAATGAGTGAGTGACAGAGAGATCATGATAGGATGATGTGAAAAGACAAAAGACGGCATGACAGTAGAACGGAGAGTTCGAAAAAAGATGTGAACGTGGAAAGACGCAAAAACGACGCCATACCTGCTGCGGCTTATTTCTCTATTATCTTTCAGATGGTGCTCACACAATCATTTAACACTATTTCTACCACGATTTTGTGTATACCTATTTCGACCAAAAAGATGTCTTTTGACACCTTTTCGTATGAATGCAAATAATTGCCAAAACTGTTGAGATTTCAAATTATCAGTTAAATGTAGAGAATTTGAAATATACTTATTGATACATTGCTGTGTATTTATTAGAGATTATTTAATCAACTTGCAAATTCTAGTAGCGGTGTACAGTTAGTTGCAAAGTCACTGCAGCAGTGCATGCTAAAATGTAACATGGTGGGAAATAAGCGAGTGACAAAGCTATGCTGCAACTCCTGTATTTTCCGTTACAACTGAAGTTGGGATTCTCTAATCTGATTATAATTGATATGATGTTGCAAAATGGTGTTGATATTTATGTGTAAAATGGTTTAAAATTAGACACTGTCATGAAATCCTTAAGGATGATTTGTTAGTATATTAAGAGCGATGAGAATCCTATGAAAAAGTTATATATTATTCTTATAAGTCTTCTGAAACGCCTGAAAAAATTAGAAATTTTTGCACAAGCTCGTTCAAAAGTTATAACATTTTTAAATTATAACAACTTTACACGTACTTAAATGGAAAACATGTTATCAGGACAAGTTAAAAAGACAAGTAAAAAAAATCAGTGAAAATACGATTCGAAAAATCCACAAAATTGTAAACTAGTAGATTAAATATCTACAAAGCACATAATCAATTAACATTTAGTGGTTTCAACATTATTTACAGAGAAAAATAATAAAAATAAGTGATATTTATGGTATAATTGAATGCCGAGCGTAATTCACAGTGAAAACATGGCAACCTCGCAAACAGCTACGGGAAATAAAATTAAACTCGACTATAGCAAATTAAAAATATGCTATAGGCTATGTTACAGCGTGAATTTAAATGTTACTAAAATGCGTCGCAAAGTTGGAGCGATCAAAATCGAATCACTCACGACTACCAACTATCGAAATGTTGCGATGTTGTCACGTTTCATCAGATAAAAATTTATCTTATTTTATTTAATTTACTTAAATAAAATAAAATTTATGATTTTCTACGGTATATATCTGTCTTCTAATTTTTATTTAAATACATTGAGAAAATTTGTATTAGTGTTTTTTGATATAAAAAATTTACGTATTTTTTTTTTAATAGTTAAATTCAGTGTACAGCCACTATCAAAAGTTTTTTTATGATTGTGACAAATATCAAACATTTCATTGAAAAATTAATTAAAATCAAATGAATTTCCATTTTATTACAAGTTTGATATTAAAAATAAGCTTGGGAACAAAAGACATTTTGTTAAAATGCCATATTTTAAAAGATATTGAGAGATATTGGTTTAATCAAAATTTCACATACTCATGTCTCCGATTGTACCTACAAATCGTCCTTAAAGTGTCAAAAGACACCTCATGGTAGAAATAGGTATACCATATGCACATTTTTAGATCTAGAATGTGCTGGTGGACAATAATATCGCTGAATTAATTTAACAACTATTGTATGAGAAGTTAACAAAATAATTACGGAGAAATGATTCAACTCAGAGAATAATTTAATTAATAATTTAATAAGTTAATATTTGAAAGGTGTCTTTCGACACCTCTTGGTAGAAATAGCGTTAATACGTTGACTGCCATGGGGCTCACTGGTGAGCGGTGCTATTGAATTCAATGAAATTTCATGCTACATTTAAATTGCAATATTTATGAATTCTCTAATATATTGAATATTTCAAGACTGGTGTTAAGAAGATAAAGATCTGCTGAATATCGATCTATCAGTATCTTTAAAATTTCTGCTTTATAAATATGTGATTTTAATAGAAAAAGTTTCAATTCAGTAGAAATGACGAAACAAGAGAAGTATTCGTGGCTTTCAACGTGTTAATCTCTTGCATTCTCTTCGTATCATAATCGCCAGAATATTCTGGACTTGAGGAAGAAAGCAGGAGGCCTGCTAGCCGAAACTGACCCAACCACGCTTTCACCCTAGCAATCCTTCGTCGCTCTTAAAGCTACACTGCCACGAATATTTTCCGACGCTACAAATACAATTCTTTTAATGTAAATGTTTTGATCCGATGTTTATGTCCAATCACTGCATAGAAACAATAGCCTGAAGAACTGCAAATATTTAATAAAAAAGGAAGTTTTAAATATAATATTTTTTCATTTAATCCATTTTTTACTTCATTTCGTTATTACACCAAAACTTACAGAACCATTTTCCATATTTATAATTAAATTTTCGCAGTTTAATGTACTTGTGCTCGAGAATCTAATTGAAATGTGATATACACCGTTAAAATTTACTTCTAATGTAAAATATTCAAGTACAAATGTACTAAATATTCAAGTACTTGTTCTTTTAATTCTACATTTTTAATCTGCGTCAAAGGAAAAACTTTATTTCCATCAAATTGTGCTTCTTTGCATTTAAATGGTAACAAAGCATTTTTAGTGCCCAGTCTACGTAATTAAAGCGAGAAAGCCTTTCGAATTGTAAATAACGTGCGATGAAACGTACAATAGAAGATTGAGTAATAGTGCAAGTATTATGCATCATGTCAAGCATTGCTAAATTAGTATTTACATACTCTGAATGTTTTACGAAGCAACTGTGCGTGTGCGTGTGTGTACGACTTATTCAAATGTGGAACATTTGTATTGTGACCAGAAAAAATATTGTAGAACACTAGTTTTAGGATAAAACATTAATTGTACGATGTAAATGTCATTTGTGCGGAGAATTTTTCTTGTTATTTTGCATTATGTACGTTTATTACTTTTTTAACTGGATACAGTGAGTGCGCCACACCATTTTTAAAGTTTTTTACAAAACTGTGAAGTGATGAAAGGTTATAGTTGAAATTATCAGCTGAGAAATAAAGATGTCTATTTAATATATTGTAATTGCATTTACTTTTCAAAAATTTTGTCAAGTAAGAGTACACTTGCGCCAGGATTTTTTAACTTAATTAAGCTCAATTAAAATGATATTCCATTTAAATACCAATAATTATGCAGACATTTAGGTATTCATATTTAAATTATTCAGCTTACAAATACAATGGGCAATTATGTAACAGTGTAAGAAAGTATGGATAAACCTACTACATCGACTTGTGCAAATTAGTTGTATTGATGGGATGGTGGCGCGCATAATCTTTTCGTTTTCTTTTCAGTTAATTAGTTAGTCTGTGAGCTATCGTCCTGTTGCCACCACGTGCATAAATGTATATTGTTTCATTTAATAAATTAGTATTGTAAAGTGTGATAATATTATATCTACTATATTATTATCCCAAAACTTCTGTCAAACAAAAAGACACGCGTTTTTCTTCAAATACATATTCAGGCTTTAACTACGAAGAATAAATTGTTTAATAAATTAATAACTATTCACTTATGCATATTCATAGAAAGTGAAAAAGAACAACCAACTGAAAGCTGTTTTTTCTTGCAATTTTTCTTCAAATACATGAATGCATTTTTGTACAGTAAAATAGGTAATCATCCTTTCTTAAATGTTGCAGATGATAAAACTTTTCTTTCTATAAACTCATAATCACCAGCCCCATTTTTCACCCATTATGTTATATGATCACATTATTCAGACCCTGTCAATGAACTCTGGTACCTATTGTATATTTTTATGTTTGATACTCCTTTAGTACAATAATCTTAAATACGACTATACAGGGTCCGTCAGCAAAACCCGGACAAAATTCTATTTTAATTTCCCGCTACATGTAATGTCCTCCTTCGCGCGGAGCGTTCAGCTATTGAAATTATTCGATTCTTTAGATACCCGAATTCTACTGTTTATGATATTATACGAAGGTATGCGGCTGTAGAGAAGTTCGTTGAAGGCTCTGCTAATCGGTCAAGGCGAATTTATTCCAAAGAAAAGTATGTAAGCACAGCGGCTGCCGACGAAAGAGCTCAGCATTAACAATAAACTGTACCTCCGGATCATAATTTCGTTAGTGAAGCCAAATATGGAAAGTGTAGCATCCGAGAGATCCCACATTTTACAATAGGTTGACGCACAAGCTCATCCGAGTCATTTAATGCAAAACTGGTTTTCCGATAACGTCGAAATATTTCGGTCCAAAGACTTCTGACCTCCCAATTGACCAGATTTGAAGCTTCTAAGTTATTATGATTGAAGCGTTATTGAAAGGGTATCTAATAAATCCAGGCACCCCAACGTGGCATCCCTTCAGGTCGCTATAGAGGCAGCATTCGCGAATTTGGACAAGGATCAGGTGAAAAGAGCATGTTCGCGCTTCATATCAAGAATCCAAGAAGTGATCGCAGCGGGAGGAGGCTATACTGAATGATAAAACTTAATAAGGATCCCCTAATTAAGGTAAAAGCACCAGTAGTTGACACTGTACCAGTAATTGACACTTCTTCAAAAAATGTAAATAAATAAGAACACCACAAGCTGCAATAAATCAAACCTTATCAGTTTGAATAGTATCATCTTTCACCGGCTTAATTGCGAATTATTGTTCATAATCCACCATTGAAAAGTGTCGTAGCAAACCGGTTAATGAAACCCGTGCTCGGCTCTTACGATTTTTGGGTGTTTTCTTATATGAATCGCTAAGGACTTGGTTGAAATGCAAGTCTTATAAGTTTGTATTATTTAATCATTGCGGATAAAAAGGCATTCGTTTATGTTGTTTAAATCTTAAAAAAGGGTTTATGTATTAAAATTTGCAACAAAGAATGCTAAATTACCGAAATTCATCCTGTGTCAACTATTGGAATCTGTAATTGTCTGTTATTCAGTAATTGACATAGGGAAATATGTTGCATTTCCTTACGAAAAAGAGTTGTTCTGCAAGAGATTTCAGCACCGGCAAAGTGGCCGGAAGAAATGGATAAGCCAGATTATGAATGGGAAGTTGTGATGTTTCGTATCAACGAAACCATTGAAATGTTACCAGTTACCGAACTAATTGTACGTTAGATTTTTTAAGGAAGTAACTTCTAATTATTAAATATCTTTTTTGCAAACTTACTCAAGAATAATCTTTTTTAAACATTCAATAAATTCCTGTATTCATATACTACTAAGGCTAGTTCATTAAGCAGTTTTTCTCCCTATGTCAACTATTGAAGCAAAAGAATGTCAACTACTAAATCTATCGTTTTCCCTGGGTGTCAACTATTGAACCAAATTTTACTTTTAGAAAAAAATGAAAAAAATTTTGATTATCCGCCATTAGGAATAAATACTTGTCCGAATATCATAGAAGAATAGTTTGTACAGTGACTACTAATCATAAATTGGCCATAAATTAAACTTAGCTCTTGCTATGTTAATAAATAAGGAAAAAATTCCTTAAAGTGTCAAGTACTGGTACCTTTACCTTAATTTACACATTTTTTTTCATCAATACAACTAATTTCTAACTAAACAAGTGTTTGAATGAACTCTTAATTTTGTCCGGATTTTGCTGACGGACCCTGTATATGAAATTAGTTAAACTTGTTTTCTTTATAGAGACACACATATTTAGATATCGAAACTACTGTTATAGAAAGTTTGTACCTACTCATGACCGTACTTAGGAAGGGATGTATCACAATGTCTCTCACGTTTTCATATCATTTAGTTCTATAGTCGTACTCTGTGTAAAATCCGGTGAAAATTTGGCCAGTAGGGATGCCACTGCTGAGTGTGATAGTGGCCGATGAATTGGCTGCAGAGAGAAAGATATATTTATTTTACGAAAAAAGAAAGAATGTATTTAAAAAATTCCTCTTTCGTTCCGTATATTACTGTACATACAATCTGTTTCATAAGAGCATGGACATCATATCTTTGTGCAAATTAGCTTTTTTAAGCTAATAATCTCCACCAAATGCGATCGTTGCTTGAAAACCTCTAGAATAGGAAAACTACAGAAGAAGTCTCCATATTTCCCGAGTACGACGAACAAAGGCTTTCAATTTTAAAATACGCTTTTTCAGAGACTGTATAATACTTCATAAGGGACTAAACATTTTATATTGGATTGGCATCATAGGATGTCCAATCCAACAAAGTGATAACTTTTCTCGTTTTCCATTCCGCGCAAAAGCGGATTCGATGGTTCGGATCATTATCCTCTTGAAGCACCGACTGCTTTCTAGTTCCATCAAACCAACGTTTCTATCTGTCAGTAAAGACACGGAATGTCCAGAAATTCTGGGCCTTAAAATGTTCGTAAACATGGACATTCAATAGGTGTGTGATACTCTTTTGAATAACTAATATCCACGTTTTCCTCCCAATACTTGGTCCCTTATGAAGGAGAATCTCCAAAGACAGAGTACCCGAGTCGAAATATTGAACCTCATTTGAACCTTTTACTGCCCAACATTTAGGAATTAGAAGTACAAAAATAGGTCTAAATTTAATGTAAAATAAGATACTATGTATTTAGCGCCTAAAAGTGGCGCAAATTTCCCTTTATGCCATCTTAAGGCGCAAAATAGGACGTCCATTTCAACCTCCGTTGGGGATTTACATCCTATCCAGTTATTAATGTTATTATAGGATATGTAACTGTATGCATCAACATTATTCTATTATACAAGAATTTAATTGTGATCATGTTTTTGTTGGGAATGGTAATCATCACTCATTCAATACTTCTAACAATAAGTTTATGATTAATTGCCATGAAACTAACCATTTTAAAGCTATTCCTGTAGATGCCATCATTATGAATTGTATATACCTATATATGAATTTTGACTGTCAAATGTATGTTTCACTACCTATTAATAAAAAAGAGCTGGAATAAATAAAAAAATGACGGTTTTTGAAGTATTTATCCATTAGTTACATTCATGTATGTATACATTCCTTATTAAATAATTATTAAAAAAAATTAAAGTTCTTTATGCGATATTAAATATATATTGAATACAAAAATTATTATTTAACCTAAGAGGAGTAACAGGTCCAATTCAGGGGATAAAGGTTTTCGTGATAGTTAAATAGGAGTATCATTTTACTGAGAAGGAGTTACAAGTTTAAATTAGGAGTTTTAGTATTGAAAAGTATCATATTAGGTTCAAATAGGAGTAAATACCATGAAAATAGGTTCAATATTACGACTCGGGTATTTTAGAATTGGGAGCCGTATTTTATTCGTAAATTATGGTCCCCTTCTGTCTCATACACCGAAGAGCTGCTTTAACGCATTACTAATTATAAGTAAGAGCATACTAGTTTTTTAGATGTACTATCGATATATACAAAATTTGTTGCAAACAAATTCACAATTTACAAGGAATCCTGACCACCCTTTATTTTAAACAGATTGTATATCCATGATATTGTTGGATAGCTATAACAACGTTGCTTTTCTACTCTGATGAAATAAATTCAACGTACAATATTATATAATAAGTGCAATTAAAAGGTGATACAAGCTGACTCATGTAACGTAGTTCATGAACAAAAACTTCATTTAATAACAAGAATTTTGACCATTGTGATTAGTTCCTAACGAGTGCTGCTCGTAACACGATAAATGGAATAGTCAATTTTGAAGTGCTTCTAAAATTATTAAATTGTAAATGTCAGTGCGTCCTGATAGAATAAAATTAATACTATGATATTCAATGTTATGTTAAGTCAAGTACTATATCCGAAATTAGGGACTAAATTGTTATTTCAGTAATTAATTCAGATTCATTGTACATTTAGTGACAAAAGAAATGGCACGGCAAGGGGTTAATGAACGATAAACTTGACATACTGATTGTGAGACACGACTCCGACTCGTTTCTAATCGATTCTACTCAGTAATCGTTGCTGAGAGAATGCAAATCGAAAGAGTTATGAAATTAATGTCGACGACTTTAAAAGAACAGGCAGGGAAGTGAAACATTTATAATAACTCACATTAAACAAGTAAAAACATCCACGTGATCGATTACCCGCCAAATGCCATTTAGATTTCAATACGACTAAAGAAGAATTCCTACCCTATGGAAGTCTATCATACAATGCAGGCTGAGACACGAATTAGAAACATCGGAATATGTCGAGCGAAGAACTGTTCACTTTATTGTCTCGGCTTAAACAATGAATCGCAGTGGTTATTCGACGGAGAATGGGACAGAGAGGACGGGTGCAACGCTGACACAAGCACTGTGGTGCTCAGACGAGGAGGACCCTTCGTCTCGGCGCTTCCAACCACTCGTACCCTTACCTTTCTCCTCTAGCAACACATACTATCGGACCGTCGACACTTACGGCCAGCTTCTATCCATGTTCGTTCGTATACAGACACGACTAAACTCGAAAATACCTCTTTCGCCGGCTTACCGCCACGTGGATCCATCCATGTATGCAACACGCGCACCTCAGCCCTGGTTCGCTCAGCCACTTCTAGACACCTTGGAATTAACGCGGTGATTTCGAGTGCCCGGGGGAATTCTTCGCCTGGCGTACTTCCTACGCCCTCTTCTTACAGGTAACGGCCCCGCCGAAGGTTTATCGGCCTGTTGTGCCGGCGAATCGAGACCGATTTACGAATATTTTTACCCCGAATCACCGACACAGGCCGTGTCTGGGAATTATGCGAATAGTACGATAAATTTTACGCCAAATCGTCCTATCTCTGTTGTTTGAGTTTCAAGCGGAGAGGGCCGCTTTCGTTTCGTTTTACCGTGACTGCTGATTTTACCATTTTCAGTTGCAGTGTTGTCGTTTCAGTTTATTATTGTTTTGATGGGCTGACGATGAACTTCTGTTAAGTGTTTATAAATGTTTGCAGATTTTGGGACGATGAATTCATCTAGTACCTATCTATTGGTGGTTGTATTTTGTAACTAACGGTGATTTTCATATATATGAGAAAACTTTAGGAATTGAATTTATCACTTTTTTTTTGTATTGTACCAATTTTAGATTTCGTGACAAAGAAAAGAGCAGAATATAGTTTTCTTTGGTTTCTTGATTGACAGAAGTTGTCAATTGAAATATCGGTTCGCGTCCTTGCATACTGACTTACGGGAAAATTGAAGTTGAGTTTTTTTCGAAGGTTTCTACATACATTTTAGGTGTGTGAATTAATTCGGTATGTTTTTGTTCTTCCAGTTCGTATGGTATATGTATAATTTGTCTTCTATGGATAATTTTTTCATGGCTGCCAAACGGACAGAAATTGTTGATCGATCAACATTCAAAAATTTCACGAGCTCATGTTGCAATCAGCACGAATTTTCATCGATTAAGTAGTACGTTTAATTCCTTGTTTCTCGAACTTTTTCTGTTGACCTGGATGAGGTTTGTCATCGACACTGACGTTATCAACTTTGACTTTTTCTACAGCTTTAGAAGCTGACTTCTGATGGAAACAGAAAACAAGAACTTCCAACAATGATGTTTCGTGGGACTCGAATCTCGACATTTTCGAGTTGGATAAATACGATATTAATGTTACAAACCCAAATGTTTATCAAATTTATCAATTATTCCCAGATGTCAACACTAAATCATACAGCCCTTCTGCAAACATTAAATGCTAAAAAATTTGTTATTACGGCACTTGGTCACCAAACAAATTGAATCAAATCACATACCTAATACACACTTCCGAAGGTAGAAAGGATAGAAGTACAGGGTAGCTAGGAAAATGACGTAAAAGTCGAACTTTGTAGGATTAGTTACTATATGATTTATGAGTACGAGAATGGTTAGGATGATAATATTTAGGGTGTCGGAGTGATTAGAGTGGCAACAACTGGACTTTCTGGAAGTCCATCTAATGCCAAAATACCTTACAATATGATGAAAGTACCTTATAGAAGTGAAAATAATGATGTTATTAATGATATTACAATAGCCGGATAAAAAATATTCATGGCATATGAATTGTCGTAAAACATTTAAAGAATGCCAAAAATTATGATCGAAAAGATCATCGACAAAAGTGATCGTCAAAATTTTAAATGCTGAGCTGAAACTCTAACATGATTTGTCAATAACCATCGAAATATTAACATGCAAAGTGTTTATACAGTATTTTGAAAATTTTTATAGAAATTTTAATGTAAACTCTCCAAACCTTAATGCATAATGTACTATGTAAATATCTAATCAGAAAGTACAATCCGTCGTAAATAATTTCTAAATAATGTTGACGAAAGTTTTTTGGTGAATGATAATGTATAATAAAAATTTGGAAAAAAAATTCTCGGCGAACTATTCATTCATTTTCTCTGAACTTAATAAGTAATAAATAATTGATATATAAAACTTGTCTATGTAAGTGTAATAGGTTTACGTGAAGATGGTTATAACCAAAGTGTGTTGTAGATCTCATGTAATGAAGTGCACCATAAAAGAAATAAGGGTAACGACAGATTTTCCAAAGTGAACGATAACTTGAGATGATGTCATAAAATAATATGCTTGTCATTCACGCGGTCTTCAAGGATTTCTCACGATCAGTTCCAATCAAATTTTTTATATCTCCGTTTTATTACGTAGAGCCCCGTCGATTTATGCTTTACTCGTGATAACTTCCTTCCCTCTTAAATGGAAAATAACATCCTATTAAGTGCTCGTAGACGACGAAGATGCGAATTCTTTACTAAGAACACAATGTAAGCTTTCCAGGAGCTTATTAACTCTTATCATTACTGTAAGCTTTCAGAAAATAGTTATTTCTATCAAATTGAAAGGAATAGTAAAATGGAGGATAAATAGAATGCCCAATTTTACCGATCTTTATCGCTACCAGTGAAAACTTATGTATAAATGTTAAATAAACAGTTATTTATAAAAATATTGCATTTTTGAATAATATGAATTGAAGATGCAATAAATTATCTGTCACAGAATCCTAGAACATTTGTTAGAAATGAACAAAACTTATAATGGTTTTCTCAGATGATTCTAATTCGAAGATCGTTTAACAGCGCGAACAGTTAATTATGAAAATTATATTAAATAACAATCTTGCATTTGTTGTTAGTGTACTTACAAGTTAGAAGTAATATAATAGTTATTAGTAGACTCCGGATGTTTATGCATTTATGACAAAATGAATACGGCTAAAATACACAAAACGAACATAATATAAAAATATATCCGAAATATCCAAAGTATGGTATTCGTTGTAACATTTATCGAGTGCAAAAAATCCCTAAATAGGTTCTCTTGTCTTAACTGCATTTGTTGAATTTGAAATTTGCATAAACATCCGGAGTCTAGTTATTAGTAATACCACTTTGTGCAATTAGTTATATTGTAAAACTGTTAGATATTCCGAAATAAAATTGTAAATTTTTACAATCCACCATCGTCATTAATGCATGCTTATTTATACGTAATTGATAGTAGTATATCAATAAAGCTATCACATGCTCATACTATATTACAGTTCATACATATATATTTCATATGCGTATGATGTTGTAACGATAATTCAGTCATTAGAGAAGACATTTGTATTATTTGAATACAGTGTGAATAATTGAATTGCACCAGAAATGTCATTGAATAATGGAACATCAAGTATCCTCAATTTCATTGTCCCGATGATCAGCGGTGCGTGATTAACAGCTCTTCACTGATATTTCTAGCATTAGTATGTCAAGTATGCTTCTACGAAGAGAATTGTACTATTTGCATAACGCCGCAGAAAATATTGTACTATTGATTATTACGCGAGAGAAGAAAACATACTAATTGTTGCAAAAAAGAAAGTAATATTTAATCAGTAAAAGAATTAATGATAATTCGAACGACTCTTTCGGAGACGACGAACGTTTCACGTGGATTAACCACTCGCGATTTTCGCCTGGTGTCGCATTGTTCTCTTCCAAATCTAGCGTTCATTTGCCTATCAAATAAACTAGGATATAATCAAATTCTAAACTTTGACATCTTCGTACCCTCCGAAAAATTACATAAATTGATTTCATTGTAAACGGAGTCATTTTCACCATCTTAATAAAAAAAAAAGAAACGTGTTAAATATTTCTCCAAGACTTACCTCTTAGGTAAATGTAATAAAAATCGGCGAAGATTTTTCAGGTGGTCAGCGAAAACGAAGGTGATATCTAGATAGAAATTGAAATTTGAAAGAAAGCAAAGGTCTGAAGAATTAAACACCTCGTTTTACCTTTCTTACTAGAAGTTTTTCTTACGCACGGGTTAGGGTATTTAACCCTTTGCGGTCGTGCTTCGTTAAAAATAAAATGTGTAATCGTACTTAAAACAAACCTACTAAAATCTTCTTCTTGATTCTTAGCTTTGGTACCTGATTGTGAGAATAGACATAAAATGGCAACGGTGAAAGACCTTTCGTGGTTGAGTGCAGACGTACGACCACCAAGTAAGAGGTAATAGCACTGTGAGGGTGAATTACCAAGTAGCCTGCAAAAGGAGAGGTATTTGGTGGCGTGATCTCGTTTTCGAAAGTAGTACTATACTACTAATACGTGAAAATAGTGGATCCCGATCACGGAGAACTAATTACTCGTCGGCTGTGCTTGTCCTTTTTACTATTTCTTTATTGATTCTACTTTTTGCACTTACAGTTACTTTCTAGCTTGCAGACTTTTGTTTTTCCATTTAGACCTAGTTTTATTTGTAATAGTAGTTTGTAAGCTTCGTGTAATTGTTAATAACCGAGATACAATAGTACCACTGTCTAGTTTATTTGTTCACTGTTTTGGTTAGCTAGTTATATCTGTATTTTCGTTTATAAAATTCCTATGTACCATTATATATCAGACTTGAAATGAACCGCATTTAAAAAAAAACTTGTCGGCGGTCGCGGGGGAACTGATAGAAAGACGAGCATGGAAATGACTTATCGTAGAGATTTGCGGAAAGGATACTTGCAGGTTACAGTCGCCGAATTCCGCTGAGTATGTTCTGACAACATGTCGCGGTTGTTATACCCCTTGGCCAGTGAAGTGAAAATAAATACCCTCGTTGCTCACAGCAGTAATCTTAAATTTGTAAATGGAATTGAAAGATATTAATTATTCATATTACCAAATGTTACAAGTACAGTGATTTGTTTAATGTAACGTTATTGTCAAATGTGACTCTTAAACATACAATGTATTTGTAAAGCAAGCTACATATAACAAAACATGGAGTCATAAAATAATTCATAAAATAAAAATGTATACTTGTAAAACAAACTGTAATAGAAATATTTATGCTTTATCGCCTTCTACAATTATAATTCTTCCTGGACGTCTAGTTTTTTTGCATAAATTGACTTCGAAAACCCTCCCAAATATAACGTTGTATATTACTTTTAATGTTAGAAGCGTTTAAAACATGTTTAAACAGTGCTTAAGGGGAAACGGCGATCAAAATGGCCTAAAATTTGCTGATGTTTTCCTATGTATCTTAAAATCCAGACACCCGAACGGAATTCTAATAGTAGGAGACCATAAAGCAGACATTTTTCTTCAGCAGAACATAATTGAAAGTTGCAGCAGAAGTTTTGTTTTTGGCTAAAAAAGTAAAATATCTCAGCGCACCCGCTTCACCCGCGCTAGTATTGTGATTTGTCGGTTGCTTTACATGTACATTGATTGGTTATGATTTTTTTTGACAATAATGCTACATTATACAAACAAGTACATATGTAAAATTGCATCATACAAATAAAGAATAATGTTGAAATGCGTTTTTTTATTTTAAGATCATATAACATATTAAATATAAATACGTTTGCCACAAAAAAATCTACGTAATACTGATAAATGGATTACATATCTAAATTCTGGTGCAGATATGTAATAGTGGAAAAGTTATTAGCATTAACATATATTAAAGCTTTTGTGTCAAAAAATATACTTGGTTTGTCTTTTAGTATTCTTGCATTAACACTTTACGGTTTATTTAATTAAAACCAAAATGTGTAATCGCACATTAAACATAACTATTAAAATATTAGTAAGAATTATTTATACCTCGGAAACGTGTACTTTTGCTAGTCTTGTGGCGCTTTTTTTGCAAATCTCCATTGATCCAAGGGTGTAAAGCAACCCCTAAAAGCCATGACAACTACTTTTGAAACACAATCTACGATCTTGAAAATCATGATATTAAATGGCATGCTTCGAGCAAGTAGTTAAATCTGTTAAATATAATGTATTCCATATCCCAGTTCAAATAAATTTATTAAAAGAAAAAGAATCTTAACTTGCCGATATAAGAAAATGACGTTGACCTTCAGAGTAACTCCGTGTGAAGTCACAAATTAAATTTAATCTCTCGAAAATTTAAGGACTCGAAAATAACGAGATGAGAAGTTCAAATGATTTTGTGTTTTTGTGATTAATTGTAAGATTCAAATTGGGTATCTCATGAATAGTGTTTCCTATTTGGAAGCAGAGTCACTTGAGCTGCATTTACAAAACATTATTTGCGATGAGTCGGTATTTAACAACTATTATTCTATGGATATATTGTAACGACTTGAAAGTCTTCTTGGTCATTATTTAAGTAACAGTTTAAATAGTGTAGCATTTAGTCGAGACATTACACAATTATGTTACAAAGAACAATAAATTATTCTTGGATGCGATGTTACTCCAAAAGCAAGCTGTACCTCTTTTAAGGCATGTCTCAAGATTGTTTCGGCAGAAGTCTAAAGGTAGATTGTCCTCGTCGCGTCTCATCATCACACAAGTGTCTCAGGCCTACCGTTATTTAAGAAGAGTGCGAGGACCGACCAACCTAAGTCTGAAGAAAAGACCACTTGACATTTTCCAAGCTGAATGAGTCTTATAAGGGAACATCCCGAGGTGTAAATCACCGATTTTTATGAAATTTTAGTATGATATAGTCCTCGCGAAAATATTTGACCCGTATTTTTTTTATCGGCAACCGTCCACGTTAAAGGGGTGAAAAGCACCCTCAAAGTTTGGGTCCTGAAACTTCTTTATCAAATATCTCGAAAACTATTAGAGATACGAAAATTTCGTAGATAGTGAAAATTAATCCTTGGGATTTTGACTCCAATGTTGTTTGTTTAAATAATATGCTAAAAAATACCACTTTTTTAATCATTTTGTCAGTTAAATTTCAATCAATTTTTTTGAATATTTGTTTGTGAATACTATATATCGAAACACAAAATACGGATAAATTGAAAATTTGATATTTGTATTGCAAAAAAAGTTATTGCATTTTCAATTTTTACGCTTGCGAACTTGTCAAGTTATTCTTTCGTATATACATGTATGACTGCTCTGAAAGGTCAGATTTTATTGTCAGTCACCCATATTGCTTTTCTATAAATTTAAAAAATGCGATTGATTAATAAATAATTTTTAATAATTATTGCAATAGCGGTATTCATTGTTATTGGCATAACAAATATTTTCTACCACCACGAGCATTCTAAAGCAGCTATATATCAGTTTATGTTTGAAAATTGTAAATATATAAAGCACACCTCCTCAGAATTGTTCAATTTTTCAGGTCTGTCGGCTGTAGAGTCACATCAATACCATGTATGACTATCCCCAACTGTAAATCACCAATTCTAATGAAAGCATAGTGAAAGGTGGATTTTGTATAAATATTTGACACCTAATTTGTTTTATCGGCAACCGTCCACGTTAAAGGGGTGAAAACCGCCCCCAAAGTTGGGGTAACGAAAACTATTTTATCGAATATCTCCGAAACTATTAGAGGTACGAAAATTTCTTAAGGACTGAAAATTAACGTATTTCGACCACAAATCCAATGATATAAATATTTTTTAAAAAAACCCATTTGTTTAAACAATATGATAAAAAATATTTTTTTCCCAACTTTAAGGGTGGTTTTCACCCGTTTAATGTGGACGGTTGCCGATAAAAATAATACGGATCAAATATTTCGGCGAGGACTATATCATACTAGAATTTCATCAAAATCGGTGATTTACACCTCGGGTTGTTCCCTTGTTAGACTTGCCCTCGCACATTTATAACGAACTAAAACCTTTTATTGCCGTTATTACATCATGAAAAATTCACAGATCAATTTACCAAACATAATTTATTAAATAATTTTAAACAAAATCACATGATAACTTCTAGAAATAATTGCAACGAAGATGAATGGCTTCCAACCTTGGCTCGATTCCTCCAAAAGAAATATCTTCTGTAAGATTATAGGAGACGGTAATTCACAGATTTCTATTATATCCGTTCAACTGGTAGCCAAAGTTCGGACCAGCAGGTAACCACAGATATTCTCACTTAGTTACAATGCACCATACATTATCGCTGCCTGACGTATCAGAAATTCTAAAGAAATTTTATCAGCGGTAACGTTCTACGGCAATAACTCAATACGAAATTCCATCGGCAATCCTCTTCGCCGGAGGAAATTTTCGATTCCGACGGCCCTTCGGGAACGTGCGCTGGATCGCGGCACGGAATGGCACGAAAGAAAGGAAAATATTCCCCCGTAAGAGTCGTAGATAGTACGAACGTACACCGGGAGCGTGTCGATTCGAAGGCAGGTAATTATGGGAGCCACGATGAACAGGTTGGATCGATTCTACCTACTACGTCGTCCATGTTGAGCACCACGAACGAATTTCGGTGAAATCTCGAAAATCACCGAATGGTGCTTCCGGTAGCCGGGTTTAATTAGCATCAATCTTTTTTTTAATCCTCAGCACTTTACATCTCAACGAGAGTTACGAGTGGCGGGTGAACCCAGGCACACGATACAGCCCTTCGTCTCGATCTCATTGACGTTTCGAGTCGCGAATCATGTAGAGGAAAGGCAAAAGAAGAAAAGAAGAAGACCAAGCGAGAAAGAGAGAGACGGAGTAAACGAGAAAAATAATGCCCGCAATGCACGGTAGAGAATGTTTTTCAATTCGATCGGCCGTGTCACGCTTCTTGGCTCGAGAATATGACGGAAGCTTGAATTAACGGGCATTATATAACGCGCCCCTTTTTGATGTGTGTACCAGCCGATGTGGAGTCTCGAGGGTATGCCTGTATGCCCATACATCAAGAGAAATGAAATCAGGCTGACTGGTTGCATCCCAAAGTGACTCTTAAGTGGCTTTGCGAAAGTGCTTTAGAGATTTAATTAGGGATCAATTTCGAATCGGCTATTTCTGCTTAGTCTTTATAAGTTCGTATGTTAGATCCTTTAACCATTCAATTTTTTCTCGGCGTAAGTTTCAATCACTGTGTTTGGCATTTCTTATGATCGCAAGACTTTGGTTGATATTGACTGGCGTGTAATACTAAATAATTATACGTTTTATGTTTATCAGTCTTAGATGTAAGAAATTGACTTGGTTTATCATAATCCTAAGCAAAGCGATTTTATGATAACCTTACCTTGTTTCTCTTTTTAAAGTTTGGCTTCAGCAGCTATGGTAGTTTCGCCTTACATCTACAGTTTTCGGTGAGTTTCCAACCACGGGCTCTATGATATACATATCATGTAGAACAGGGTGTTGAATTAGTTACACGCCGCGAGCCTTTTCTGAGTCGCTCCGCCTGCTTCTCCCTCCCAACTATTTTACCCAACCAGGAATGACTTGCCAGGTTCGGCGTATTGCACGAGTATAGTGGCGCTTTAGGGCGCCATTCGCCTCTGATCGCTCGCGCTGGAAAGACTCCGCGCACGCCGATTACGGGAAAAAAAAAATCGATGCGCGTGTCCCGTTTTAGATCGCGTCACGTCGCGTATAGGTTAAAGCAAACATATTACTAGTAAAAAAGTATGCTCAGATATGTCTTGAATTAAATGCGATTAACAGATTGTTAGCAGAAAAACATTGAAATTTTACTTTGTTGCATTCCTCGATACAAAACGAAAGAAGCGCGTTTTCGCTGCTTGACACTCAAACGGTTAAAATCTATTGCTAAGTTGACCGTGGCGGCAACAATGTATTCTTTGACGCAAGAGCTAATGTTTTGCTGTCGCCGAATTTTTAAATTATTTGCGTTGGAAATTAATTTATACGTGCGCGTGTTAGATCGTAACACAACTGTTTCTTTACTATACATATGAATTAAGGAAACAAGAGGTAAAAAATTAAAGATTACTGGATATAATTTTAATAACCTGTCGTTATGATTGTTGTTTATATGGTTGTGTGTATAAATGTATGCACAGTAGAACTATTTATTTTAGAAGAAAATGTTATATGTATATATAAAAGTTTCATAATATTGTGGAGATAATATCGATGCAATAATAATTTTTTTATTTATTTATTTATTCAACTTTACTTGAAGGAAAACTTCATTGTTTGTACAGAAATATATATCTACATTGAATGTAGACATATATTCACAAATAGAAATATATGTTTACATTGTTTAAATTAGATACCCTCAATGTTTCCATTGGTATTTTGAGAAACAATATAAGTTTTTCAATGTTATTCCTGTCACTATTCTCTGCCGAATTTGCCAAAACCACCGCCGGAAGTCCAAAAACATTAAAATCTCTTAATCGCATTTAATTCAAGACATATCTGAGCATACTTTTTTACTAGTAATACTTTTGTTTTAACCTAAACGCCATGTGACGCAATCTGAAACTGTTCGTTGACAGATAACGTCAGTCGACGGGATACGCGCATCGATTTTTTTTCCCATAATCGGCGTGCGCGGCGTCTTTCCAGCGCGAGCGATCAGAGACGAATGGCGCCCTACAGCAGTGATGCCAGGACGTGGGATTTTTCCCACCCGTGCGCGCTACCCAATTCTCAGTAACGTATATACTTCACTCGAATATGCGGTATCGTTAGACCCCTGTGACAATTGAAATACGGTAGAAATTACAGGAAGAGGACATTTTACTAGATACGTCCATGGAAACAACCGCTGTCGAGCTGTGACGTCAGCATGCGCATGCGCACGAAGACTCCCACGTGGGAGAAAATCCCACGTCCTGGCATCACTGCCCTACAGCGCCACTATACTCGTGCTATACGCCGAGCCTGGCAGATGATTGGAAAGAGAAGCTTGGTTGGGTAAAACAGTTGGTAGGGAGAAGTAGGCGGAGCGACTCAGAAAAGGCTCGCGGCGTGTAACTAATTCAACACCCTGATGTAGAACAAACTTACAATTAGTTTCTCAGGGGCAGCGGGAGATTTTCACGCATACCCATTGATTGTGAGTTCGAGCCTCTATCTCCTTAACCATCATAACCCTCTTACATTTCGTACTTTCAATTTGTCGATTTTCATCATTCTCGTTCTTTTATCTTTCATTTTCTATTATCATTGCTCTTACTATCCTATCTTACTATTATGATATTTCTTAACACTAGATCTGCGGCCGCTGAATCTGGTATATTTAAATACATTAACCCTTCGCGCCCCAACTACTAGTCTGGCTGGCATAACAAGTAAAGACGATCTACTCCAACTACCAGCTCTACTGGCAACATTATATTTTCTAATTATTACTAACTAAAAAAAATGAATGTTTGGCTGATACCGTTACTTTCTTAATAACATTGGACATGTTCTCTCCTTGCTCGTTGCTGTTTTGTATACATTGGCGACTTTAACGATTAATTCTTTTACAATTTCAGTTTAGTTGAATCCATTGATCGTTGTAGGTGCGTGTCCATTACACGCATTAAAATATATAAGTTCGTTATCTGAGTGATTTGAATATTTTTTATTATTTTTATTAATAAATATTATCCTTAATTTATTGTTGAGAGAATCATATCATGAATTAATGAAAATCAATCATGAATTATCATACAAGAAAAGTTTATAAAACATAAATTATTATATTGCTACATTAACTTAACCTAATATGAATAAATTTTATATTATTAATCAATATTTAAGTAATTAATCGATGTTTAATACACTTCTACAAAAATTTCATCAAATTGTTTTTTGCCGTTTATGTTGTAAAAAAAATGTCAACCACATTGCATATTTTGAATCTGAATCTATTTTAAGACACATTAAAGTTGACTGAGTTTTTGAGTTAATTGTCGTTAATAAAAAATCATTTTTCTAAAAACTGCAGCATTTTTTCAAAGTATTGTGATTACAAAATATTGCTTAAAAGTCCGTGGAGTAGACTACCAATAGGCGCAAGAAATGCAAGTAGTGCAAAGGGTTAAAAAGGTACTTTGCAAAAAAATGGATTAAGCGACAGAAATTACGACCAGTTAAGTAATTTGTATATTACAAGATACACGTGAAATATTTGCTGTACTGCTTCTCTATCCATTTCAGAAATATTTTGGAAAAGTAGGAATCCGTCGTTTTGACGGCTGCCGTAGCTCTAATGTTAGTAATACACACATTTATATACAACATATAGTTATACTTTTCATTTTCTTTTTTAGGTACGTATTTCCTCCGTTGCCTTTCGGTTAATAACTACGTATTTAATGCGCCATATTGTTTGAATGAATATATGTAGGGATAGTTTTTGAGGTGGTGTCCACAGTATCACTTATTATTAAATTAAGATTTATTAACATAAAATACGTAAAAAAAAATACATAAGTATAAATAGATGA
This sequence comes from Cerceris rybyensis, assembly GCA_910591515.1. Classification (NCBI taxonomy): domain Eukaryota; kingdom Metazoa; phylum Arthropoda; class Insecta; order Hymenoptera; family Crabronidae; genus Cerceris; species Cerceris rybyensis. Next base: position 25,781,647 of record OU342790.1, read on the forward strand.
AAAATAATAAGAAATCGGCCGTAACAGTTATGGCGTCTTTACACTGTCACGTTTCTTCTCGAACTCTCGAACTTCGTGTTTCTCGGTCTTTTCGCTTTTTGTTTTTCACGTCATCCTTTCTCGTTCTCTCTGTCATTTACTCATTCAATCTGCATTCCTACATATATATGAATAATTCATCATCGTACAATTATATGTCAAAATTTATGTAGGTACTATTTTTAAATGCTACTTTGTCTGGTGCAGTTATCTATCGCTGACTGCACTGTGTATTTTCTGTAGTGTTGGTAAAATACTTCATTAAAAAAATATAATGCGCACATATATTTCTTTACACAAAGTACTCTTTTAATTCACTACTCCTGAAATTTTATTTTGGACGCCACTTTATGCATAATCCTTTAGGTAATACTTTATAATTAGCCGGATCTGAATTCTCAATATTAAACGACAAGACAACATTTTACAGCAGAAATTACTCTTTATATGAGCTACGAGGTATAAGATACAATATTTTGTCGCCACTATCCGAATAACACATTTGAATGTTCATTTATAATAACATATGAATATATTCCTTAGAAAGTGCGAAGATTTAATATGCATTCATTTTTATTTCACGTTTCTGACCACAACTCATATCATTATTCAACTTTTACATTCACAGCCTATCATTTAATTTGCAATTTTTTCATTGTCAAAATATTTTACCTGTGTGAATAGTTGGTTTAATAAATAATATATTTAACAAAATTCTTATTACTTTTCTTTCTAACATCACGTCAACGTTGTTAAGAGAACACAATAAATATACATACTTCATACTACACGTATTCTGTTTATTATCTATTACCGCATTCATTTATGCGTGGATTTTATAAGTCCCGCGTATTTGGAAAGCTCCGGCATGAGACACTTGACTGACGAAAAGACGATCGACGACGAAACGTGGATTGCACGAGGACGATACGAGGACGAGAGAACAGATCGACAGTAGACGAGATCGACGATAGACGTGCTTGACGATAGACGAGTTCGACGATAGACGGTAGACGCATAGAGTAGACGAATAGACGATGTATAGAGTAGACGATTAGACAAACAAAATTATAGACGATAGACGCATAGAGAGACTAGACGAGTAGACGAACAATTAGACGTGACTAGACGGATTTTATAGTATACTTTATTATTTGTGAGCCATAGTTAGTGTGCGGGTGTGTTTTCGAGAGTGGGCGTTCCCCATATTTCATAATACATCTAAGTTTCCACTTGTATATATTTTATTTTTTTAAATATATTGTTATCAATATCCTACATTTATATTAATAAAAATCAGTCACATTCACAACCTGCACCGTAGACGATAAACGTCGTGCGTTAAATAAATAGTGCTTCAATAGTCAGGAACGAATGGAAACAATGGCCATAACAGAAAACAAGATTAGATTGGATTTTACTCCTGCTGCTACATACTTTGCCCTCTGAATTGTTAGTTTTCAATCGTTATTCCGTTTCCCTGTTTCTTTGAACCAGAAATGGACGGTCGATCGAGGAATCGAGCGTCAGTATTTATTGAGCTTGTTTCATCTATAAAGGCGTAAAAGTCGACGGGCAAAGCGAGGTAAAAGCTAGATGGAAGGTAAATATAATCTAAATCGAAGTCTACTCTGATTCCATCACGATATACTCAGAATCGATGTTCTTGCAATGCTGCATCGAGGAAAAAACTACCGATCATGAATTTCTATCGTTCAATCGTTCAAATTTCTCCACCTATGAAATTTTCATACCCATAACTCTAATAAGCCACCAGATGTTTCTTTTGTATTATCTCGGTAAATTAGTGGTCGTACTCATCTAAACTTGTACTTTATCGCCGTGGTTTCCTTGCCGTGAAATTGTGCGACACTATCCAGTCTGAGAGTGCACCGTGAAACGTTGAAATATTAATAAGTCTTCCGGATGCAACCGGGAGACAACACAAGCGAATTTCCCCGGTAAGAACTGCCATGAGATTTTCGCAATGCGACTGGTTATTTTGCTCAACGTTGATGGACAGTCTAACTTTATTCTCGAGGACTGCTGCGAGACGGGTAAACAAGCATTGTTTGCCAGTGTAAGACAGTCGTCGTGAGAGAGAACAAAAGGTTCGGTGTACCGAAGGGAAATAGATGGTTCGCAGTTTCTTTTTGGCATATAATAGCACGAGCCATTAGGCAGTGACGATACGTGGTAATTCTTGTGGCGTTTTTTGTGTTTCTTCGTTTTAGCAGCTATTATTGCATCGACGGCAATCTACTGCTTTTCGTGGTGAAGATTAGGTACTTGAAATAAAGTATTCAGTTTAGGTTCAATTGGGTTCAGTGACTATTAAAAATGGAAAACATTTTTTTTTTCACCTGACTGATTTGATTTGAAAAACAATACAGTAATAAATATGTAGGGTTGCGAGAGCGGGATGGAAAAATGCGAGAGAAAGAGAGAGAGAGAGAGAGAGCAATGAAGAAGCGTGTATGTGTGAGAGAGAGCAAAAGAGGGTTGTATGAGAAACTGCCTGCGAGATGATGAGGGTGTATGACTGTGTATGATTATATGTCTGGGCTGTAGGGCCTTCGGAGGAATCCGAATGCGGAAGAAGGTCCAGAGTACGTTTTAACGAAACAGCAAATAGACAGATTATTCTAGCGTCACAGAAAATAGAGTGTATTTTTTGTAACTGCGAACGGCGTATCTTATAGTGAATTTTATTATATCCTAGTTTAAGTTATGTATGTCCAGTGTATCTTTGTTTTTACTTTATATTTTACATTATTTTATTTTATTTTTAATAAACTATTTATTATTCGTAATAGAATAATAATCTCACAAATATTGTATAATACTTTATTTTCTTTCGTCGGATAAATTAAAAAATTATTACTTACTACTTGTACATTTAGAAAGGTGTATTCGTATAAGCTAACAAGGGAACATAACGAACTCGAACACACCGATTTCGATGAAATTTATGTCACAGGTAGTCCTCGAAAGAATATTAGCCACGTATTTTTTTATCGGCATCCATACACTCTGAAGGGATGAAAATACGCCTCAAAGTTGAGGTCAGAAAAAACATTTTTGGGAATATCTCGGTAACCAGGGGTCAAAAAAATTTCGATTTTTTTTCAACTCGTTTGTTTTTCTACCAGGAATTTAACTGTGTTAGAAAAGTTACCTAAAAGTTATTTTTTAAAATAATATATTAAATAATATATTTTTTTTTGTTAATGTCTCCCAGAAAACATTCGCAGCCAATTAAATAAAATGTACACAAACTATGGTCCAAATTAGCAGATACGTGTTTTTGGATTTTTTCGATTTTTGACGATAACGGTCATTATTTCGCGTTTAACTTTTCTTGCTCTGTGCGAGACTGGCCGGGCAAAATGGATTTTTTTTGTAACAAAGCTGACTTTATTGCAAAGACTTGTTTTCCATGTAGGTCTACGTGGTAACAAGCCAAAAATATATAAATGAAATCATAAGAATTAGTCTATATAGTCCCAGTTACTGAAACACTTATTTGGATATGCGTGGGTCAGGTGTGATTATATAGATGGACGACCTGAAGAATTCGAACATCCTGTGGACTTCTCTTTCATGCAATTAGAAAATAAGAAATGTTTCCAGTACAATTGTGTGATTGCACTGTAAGCTTAAGTAGGTATTCTGATATAGATTATCTAGAGGTTATCGTCGATTAAGATATTCACTCCTCAAAACCCGAAAAAGTTTTAAGAAATGCACCCAATTCTTTTTTGACACGGTCTTTTTTTACCCGATTTTGAAATAATACGGTTCACCAATAAGGACAAATACACTTTTTTCCACGAATTTTTGTCCTAGCATGAATCCCAAAAAGAAAATTTTTTTAATTCAAATGTTGACGTTCATAACGGAAGAAATTATTCATTTGAATCAAACCCGACAGTTGTGCTAGACATATCTGATATATCTACTGATGATAGCATATTTGGTCCAGTCCGTAATGAATGTGCACACTTGCTATCAAGTAGCGATGAATAGTTGCGAAATTGATTTTTATTTCTAATTTCCATCTAAATTTGTATATGTTGTATATATACAACATATTGTTTTATATATTGAATTTTCACTTTAAAATAATTTTAATTTTTGTGTAATAAAAATGATTTTTTTTTGTTTTATAAATATGTAATATGGATTTCATTATTACTTTTTTTGCACGGTTTTTTGGGAAATATTTGGGGTTTTTTCATCTTACACAATTTTTTAAAATTGTGGAACATATCCCCATATGTCGTATTTTTTAGCACGATCTTTTCTGCATGGTTCTCTCAGGAATGGATCTACCATGTAAAAAAGAGTTGGATGTACTCCTTTTCCCATAACATGCTTGATTGTTTTATAATAATAGCACATTATCACAATTTCCTGCACTTGTAATTAGAACGTGTAATGTAAACACACTGACAATGAGTTCAGTATCATTTTTTCTTTTCGAAACAGTAAGCGCGATATAGAACTAATTATCTTTTTAATTACTTTTCCGTTATTTTCTTCTATAATGATTAACGATTGATCTGGCGTGTACCATCGTCCACTTCTTTGTAAAAAATGTTATCGAATTTAGTTGGAATATCGCTTGTCACTGATCCCTATGACACCTAGAGAATCTACTCGGCGCACAGAATAAAATGTTCCGGTCAGCGAATTTTCAGTAAAAAAGAATGAACAAGAACGCTTTAAAGTACCTTCCCCAAATGTCGCTTGGTATAGCACAAATTTGAAAGAGGGTTGTCATGCACGATATTCTCGTTGCATGTCAAGAATCGATGTCTCGATCGTTTCCAGCCGGTGGCCGATTCGAGTGCTCTGGTCGCGCTGTAACATGGGCTGCTACATCACCATTTTTATGGCGTTTTGGCAGACATAAATGAATTTGTTTCTCGCCTAGCTGCATGATCACGATCTAAATATGCACATAATAGAGCGTCCTATAACTCGAGAGAGGTTGAGTCAAGTAACACGGTAATAAATTGACTCAGCGCATCGGAACACGCACCTCTGCTTTGTGCATAATCCAATCAGAATGCATTGTCTGCTATAAACGGCAGTATGCACTTTCGTTGCATACTTATATCTTCGTTTGTGTGTTCGTTTACGCAGGAGGGTGTATGGCTTCCAACTAGAAGGGTGAAATGCTTAACACTAAACTACCAACGTTATATCTACTAAAATTTAGATAGGTACTCTTAATAACCACTGTAGAGAAAAAAGTAAAGAGATGAAAAAGATGGTGTATTATTTAATTAAGGTTTTATAACATAGAAGTGGAATATTTACTTCATTCTATCAATTTAATTCTATCTATTCAATTTAAATCATTTTTAGAAAAAATTTGAAACCTGTCTTTTGACCGACTTGGTAGATTTAGTGTTAAATGATTAGGAAATTATTACAGTACTTATCGTTAGTTTGTATAATAATATTAACCCATTGCCGTGTCATTTATTTTGTGATTGAATGTGCAATAACTCTGAATTAATTAATAAGGTAACAATCTAGCCCCTAATTTCGGGTGTAGTATATGATTTAACGTAATATTGACTAGCATAGAATTTATTTTATTTTATCAGGACTCACTACTATTATTAATTTTATAACTTTAGGAATACTTTAAAATTGACTATTCTATTTATCGCGTCACGAGTAGCACTCGTTACTGTACGGCAAGCGGTTAAGTTGCAATTGAAAAGAGTTTGTGAATACATTTGCGAATATATAGGTAGAATCCTACAATGTCCTTTTCGGTTTTATATTAGAAAACGTAATTATTAGTTTGTTAGAAGTTTTGATAGAAAAATATTTCTGTGAAATGTGTAGGTTACACTTTGTAAAAGGTAATCAGACTTCGATTTCTATGATTCTCAAACATCTTGTCGGAGTTATCGTGCAACTAATTAATTAAAGCAGGAAAAAGATATTATGGGCTGTCTAAGGTATTGCATTCTTGCAAACGATTGTTTGTTTAAAAAGTTTCATATGTCGACTTCTTTATGCCCTCCTATATAACAAATAGCAAACCGCAAAATGTATATTAAAATTTGAATATCGACGTTAGAGGCGGAAGTAAACATAACAATTTTGTTGTTGTTTTTGCAAAATTAGATTAAAGCCGAGACACGGACTATATTTTTTATCACTCTAAAGAAACTACTTTACTTGCTATTAATATATACTATGTGACGACGTTGTTAACATAATTTCTATTACTTATCAATGAAGGAAATTTCCGGCAGAAATACAATTCACTTTATGAACTAATTTGAAAATCTGATAAAATATTGTCAATTGATTTATTAATAAACCAATAAATATCGCAGTATCATATCCAACGTCGAATTTGATGTCTTCCCTCATTCTGCGTAATTTAGAGTTTGGGAATCAACTCCAAACGAGGCCATCAATCAATTTCGACGCTGAATTTCGGAAGTTCTAATTAACGTAGAATTACTTTCAACAACTGAAAAAGCTCAAAGTTCGGGTAACGTCCAGTTTATCACATACGAAAATTTCAAAGCAAAAATTAGCCAAATCTATACAAAAAAATTTACTTTTAGAGACTCCGAGATTTAAGGATGATTTGTAGGTACAATCGGAGACATAAGAATGTGAAATTTTGATTAAACCAATATCTCTCAATATCTTTTAAAATATGGCATTTTAACAAAATGTCTTTTGTTCCCAAGTTTATTTTGAATATCAAATTTGTAATAAAATGGAAATTCATTTGATTTTAATTAATTTTTCAATAAAATTTTTAATATTTGTCATAATCATAAAAAAACTTTTGATAGTGGCTGTACCCTGAATTTAACTATTAAAAAAAAAATACGTAAATTTTGTACATCAAAAAACACTAATACAAATTTTCTCGATGTATTTAAATAAAAATTACAAGACAGATATATACCACAGAAAATCATAAATTTGATTTTATTTAAGTAAATTAAATAAAATAAGTTAAATTTTTATCTGATGAAACGTGACAACATCGCAACATTTCGATAGTTGGTTGTCGTGAGTGAATCGATTTTGATCGCTCCAACTTTGCGACGCATTTTAGTAACATTTAATTTCACGCTGTAACATAGCCTATAGCATATTTTTAATTTGCTATAGTCGAGTTTAATTTTATTCCCCGTAGCTGTTTGCGAGGTTGCCATGTTTTCATTGTGAATTACGCTCTGCATTCAATTATACCATAAATATCACTCATTTTTATTATTTTTCTCTATAAATAATGTTGAAACCACTAAATGTTAATTGCTTATGTGCTTCGTAGATATTTAATCTACTAGTTTACAATTTTGTGGATTTTTCCAATCGTATTTTCAATGATTTTTTTTACTTTAACTTGTCCTGATAACATGTTTTCCATTTAAGTACGTGTAAATTTGTTGTAATTGAAAAATGTTATAACTTTTGAACGGGCTTGTGAAAACATTTCTAATTTTTTGTGGCGTTTCAGAAGACTTATAAGAATAATATATAATTTTTTCAAAAGATTCTCATCGGTCTTAATATACCAACAAATCATCCTTAATAAATGACCTGATAACAAATCGTTGATATCATAAATCGAGGAAATATGACTTTTAGCAACTGAGATAAAGACTGTAAATCCATCTTATTTTCAATAAAGTGATTCATAAAAGAGATAGAAAATCCATTCAGCTAGCAAATTACTTTGAACTTGTTTCCAAAAGTGACATTGTTACAAGACGATCTGATAATGTACGATACAAACGCAGGTGTATTATGCACTCAAAGAATCTTCATAGAAGTATGCCCTGCAGAATTTTGTCTCGTAAACGAACTTACGCCAAGTACATAATGCAATCACGATGCAGCGTGTTGCATAAACGATGATACACCCTCGTTGTGCACTTGCCTTCTGGTTGTTTTCCCGTCGCTTCATTCGCTACCTCGCATCGTGCTCGACATGTTCATGCAATCTGGGTGACAACGATTCGGTTGTTTCGTCATTAATCATCTTGCAAGGTGGATTCATTGCATTAAAATTTCGAAAATGAAATTATTTCGGAAATACTTTTGTATATCTCCACGAAAGTTTCTGGCATTGTTTTAGATGTAAATATGTAAATATGGAGGTATAAATATTACCTGGTATTAATGATTGTATTAGTTGTTCGCACCGTTAACACTTTGTATGACATTAGAATCACTGGTACCGATGATGTTGAATAGGATGAAATGTTATGATTTTTAAATTGAAATATTCACAGGTTTGCTAATATACTCAATATTATTATTGCTAATATTGCTGTTATCAAAAATTTAAGTATTACTGAATGTAGAATTATTTCTACCTTTTTCTTAACGTTTCTATCCAGAAATATATGATTTCAATAGACAAAGTTTCAGGTTTGCAGAAATAATGAATTTAAGTCATTATGGGGATATGCAACACGTTAACTTGTAATGTATTATATGAATTGTAACACTAAAAACATACATATTTTGATTAATGTTTACTTTCATTTTACACATTAAGAGTTAGTTGTTACAATGTACAATTTGTTTATCTATAAAAACAACAATATCTATAAAATTAGTTTAGTTATATGTATAAAAAATATGAAAAACGAATTATACTAATAAAAATTTACATGGTACTGTATAGTAATTATTTCTGTACTGTTTTTTTATTATTCGATTTTAAGGTATACTTACGTAGCAAACAATCGATAAGAGTGAACAATCAAAGATCTACTAAAGATAGAGTTTAGAACATTTCTTACGATAACAGTTACATATCCATTAACAAAATTGTAATTGTACAAACTGTATATCAATTGATTATTTATTTATTGGATATTAATATGAATATAGTGTAGCGTGACGAGAGAAAAAAAATACCAGACAAAGATTGATGAATATGGTTGGACTGACGTGAGTGTGTAACTTCATAAACTTATGTATTTAATATTTATGCATACAAATTAAACCCATATTTCTTTTAATGTATTGTACCTTGTGCTTTCATACATAACTATTAATAGTATGAATTCTTTGTATATCAATAAATGCTGTACTTACTTCCTGGAACGACATCCATTTTATAGAATTCAAATAAGTTCACTTTAACACAAGTTAGTTACTACATGTTTCAGCCAATAAAACAGTGGCTATGCTCATGACGCTTGCGAGACTAATAAACACGATTTTTTCAATGCAACAACTTCTCACATATGAACAATAAAACTCTCAATCTTCCATGTCTTGATAGATATCATAATATTATTTCAGTACCAACGCAGTAATAAAAATGTTCATAATGAAAAGTTCTTTTTGAGGGTTTGGGGACTGTCTTCTTATAATCTAGAACGCTAAACAAGTTGTATTGTATTCTTGATTATACTTCTTCGGCGTGCCAAGACTATTTTTCCTAGATTACGCTTGCCTTATTAACCATCTCCGGGCTGCATATTGAATAACTTAATTTTGAATATTTTTTTTACAAAAAGTAGTAATATTGGTGATAAATAAAACAAAAAAGTCTCATATATTGCATGCAACAGATGTCGCCATAACTGCTATGCACTATTATTGCCATGGTACGCACGACATACCACAAAGCAGGTTTAAAATATATAGATATGAGAATTGTGGTAATTATACTATACCACTAAGCCTGAAAGGGTTAAAACATATTTTAAATACCGTTTTCTACCGTTAAAGAATGTTCTCGAACCAGCTACCACACAACAAACGACTATCTGAAACGAGCATGTCGGTTAAAAATCGCCTGGAATAGTAAATCAATTTTAACAAACAGTACATGATGGTAGACTGAAATAATACAGGGTATCACAAAAACGATCGTGTCCCTGCGCATCAGAATATCAAAATGACGCTCCAATATGCCATTATCGATTGGAAGGGTAACATATTATATAATAAATGACGGGAAAAAAATAACGTACATTCTCTTTTATTTTAACTCACAAAAAGTATGTATACCGCCATTGCTTATCGATTAATATTAACATTGTAGATTTGTTAACAAATCTCTTCGTATCATGGTAAATACACGGCTAATAGTATCGTCGGTGTCATTTTAAACGAGCAGTCACTCGCAATTAAAACAATGTATTCATCTATAAATTATTAATTTTCTATCATTGAGCGCTGCTTAATAAATCATATTCATATATAGAATAATATTCAGGTATTTGATATCATTAACAATAAACACGGAACGGGTATTATCGATTAGCGCGTAAGGTTTCGCCTTATGAGAATTCGCGTTTCTGAGTCTGCTTTCGGCAGTCCACCCTCCTTTCGCGGCCCCTCGAGACTCGTTGCAGAAACTCGGAAAAAGAAACAGCGGGTTGATGGCTTCTGCTAATTTACGGTTCCATTAATCACATTCGCCTCCTCCATTCTGCTGTCGCTAATTTCGCGCGGCGCGACCGCTGGCAATTTTTCATCTACCGAGAGAAAAGGAGAGGTAGAGGGTGGTATTGGGAGCTTCGGCTGTACCAGAAGGAAAAAGGGTTGCTCTTAATCCCACGTAGAATTTCTAAGCCCTACGTTTGTATTGTTAATACTGACTGAAATACAAACACTCTTCCAAAGAGTGTATAATCGAAGATGAATGCGCATTTTTATAATACAATGAGTAATTGTTAAACTTGAAGATGTATTACAATGTGTTTCGACTTTTATTTTCATTTCTAATGGTATCTTCCTGGGAATTTACATTCAAACATTGTAGAAATGTTAAAGGAGATCTTATTGTTAGTACCTCGGTACTCCGCTGATTTTACTGCTAGGTTCATTTTGAATGTGTATTTATCCAGAATCAAAATACTGTCTTGGCATAGAAATTATTCATTTAAACTAAGTTATAAATATTGTATTTATATATGCTACTTTAGTTTAATATAGCAATGAAAGTTGCATTTGATTATTTCCATTCATAAATAACGAAGAATTTGCATATGTCAACGTATATAGTACCTCATAGCCTAAAAAATTAATGTAAAACTACCGGCCGCAAAAGATGTGATGTTTCGCGGTAAATCAGTGTGCCAAGAAGAGTCTTCGCTTGCATCTCGTATTTCCGCCGTATCATTCCTACAATCCCGAAGCTCGGCCAATGATAGCCGAAAATAAAGCATTTCTTCCGTTGTTTATATGACAATTTAACGAATGCGCAGGTTTTTCAGTCAGTATCGCGTTAGAATCGAAAATGTCGTGCGAACAAGGGATGTCTCTATCCGTCTGCCGAATCAAGCCAAAACACTTGCTACCCGCCATAAGGTCTTCTGCGCCCGAGATAAATTTTAATGTAGAAATAATACATGTTGATGCCGCCAATGATATGATGTTTCCTCTTTACCACCAAGTCGGACGGATAACCGAAATGTATGAGTGAATTGTGTGTGCATTGTTCGAACATGTGTCCGAATGAGGGATTGTACGCGATTTTGTCCAACACCCAATTCCGCCTGAATCGGTCGCACAGCTCCACGAGAACTCGTGTCCGATCGGTCTCTCTAGTCCGATGTCGGCTCGTCTATAACGTGTATAGTTCCTTTTTGTTTTCAATTGTAACCTCTAGAGCTTCCATTTCTTTTTTTTCGCCACGAGACACTTATGTAATGTTTTGGACATTTCTGTATAACCAGAGCTTTGGGATCGCCACATAGGCGACTGTATAGTTCATTGAATATATACTAATTTTAAGTAAAAAGTATAGTAAGAGTTAATCTTACGGATGTGCCGACCACGGAAGCGCCAAAGTCACGCGCAGAAAGGGACAATGCAACATTTTTATATAGGGATGAAAAAGTAGGCCAAAAGATGTGACGATCGACAAATGACCGAAAGACGCGATAAATATGAGACGAGTTTTTGAGACGCGAATTTTAAAACGTCAATTTTAATGCTAGTTCTAATTTTCTACCGAGAATTATTTCAATATATTAAAAATTTTCAAATAAATACATCCTAATGAAATAAACGAAGGGGGCAAAAAACTTGATCGATTCAATCGCTTACATACTTCAATATAAATGTAGAAAGTTCAAAAAGATACGGCGTTAGAAACCTCAAGAATGTTATCAGTAAATCAGGGCAAGTAATGTTGTCCACCATGGTAGATCTAGCATTATGACAACCTTTTTAATAGTTGTTCTTTTTAGTATAGTTTTAATTCCAATCTTACTTGTCGCATTTATTAAATATAGTTTAAAGATAGCGTTTCATTTTATTTTGTTCTTTTTTACAGCTTTTACAGCTTGTTTTTTCAGAGTCGTACATAAATAAATAATTGATTCTGATATCAAATTCGACTTTTGTCATTTCCTGCAATAAAAAATATATTTTTACGTTGTTTATGGGTACTAAGCAATGACTAAATTGTATCTTACTTGTATCTTACAACAGTATCTTTACGAGCATGCAATATTATAATATTGTATATGAATATATGAGACGTTTAATCGTATACGTGACGTGAAAGACAGAAAGGAAACGGAAATAAGAGAATGTAATTTTCCAGAGAAAATAGACAATGGAATGCTGAACAATTGAACTTCTTTATTGGGACCAGATATCTACGGTACACGAATCTGCCATGCAATTTTTCTTCAATCCAACAAATACTGGTCGATTTCACAGAAATACGGCCAAAACTCCAAAAAGTTTCTTCTTGATGTTTAAAATTTATTAATTATATTTAATTCATAACATACCAGAGCATACTTTTTTAAATAATAATTTATTTGCATAATACTCTTAGAGATATACCATCTTAGAGACAATACTTTTACACATAATGTGATGTTTCCCTACCAGAATTGTGCCCATAATTATGAAAGTGGTCTAACTCAAAATTTAAAAAAAAATGAGTTTATCAGTTATTTCACACCATATTATTATAAACTAAATTAATTCAATGTAATTTGTATGATATTGTCAAAAATGAACCATTAAGTAGATAGTGATTGTAATTTCAATATTATATGAAATTCATTTAGTGTTAATTATGAAAGTGGTCTAAGTCAAAATTTAAAAAAATTATATAAACAAACCCTTAAATTTATGGTATCTGGTCATTCCTTTCTACCGAAAACCGTGATTTTGGATTGATAGAAATGAAAATAAGAAAAGTAAATTACATATATAACCCTGAGCATTATTATGAATTGATAGAAAAGTGTAGAAAAAGAAATACATTTTCGGTAAAACGAATGACCCAGCTGGATTTTATTTCAACGAAACCACTGGAAGAGTCAACGACAAGAAGGGTAAAAAATAACGCGGGCGAATCTGTCTCTTCGCTGCAAATTTAATGGATGAGATTCTTGCAAAATGAACGTTATAAAATGTTTTATAAAACTTCTTTAGATGATTCTAAATTCCACGTTTTGGATCTTTCACCTAAAAGAGGGAGACCAAAAATATACGGAAATATTAAATTACTTCCATTATACACCACCACTAGACCAGTAACGGAAGGAAAACATAAAGATATTATATGTTTACTACCATACATCCCTCCAGTTTTTCAAGAACATTTTAAGAATCTTAAAAACTCATAATAAAAGCCTAAAGTTATAAAAACCGATTACTTTTTAAAAATAATTAAAAAACGTTCTTAAATTATTTCATTAAAATCATCGTTTCCAATAAAACTCGTAGTTTTTTGTTACTTTAAGTCATTTATAGGACATTCACTTAATTTTGAAAATGGTCTAAATCAATTTAAACTTTAAAAACAACATTTCCGTATGAAATTCACGCAAAATTTCATGTTCACAATAAATTTCCATTAATCAAGACTAATAAAATTCTAAATTAAAATGTTGCATAATATAAAAAAATTTTTTAATTCATTCAAATGCAATTCATTAAATATCTCGAAACAAGAAATATATGACTTACAATTAGACCACTTTCATAATTATGGGCACAATTGGAAATACGTCTTTGCTTGAATATAAACAAATGTTCCGTTTATTTCCCCATTCGTAGATATCTGAATGCTTTAAATTTATATATGATTTGGTTCCTTTTTCTTAATTTCACAGTTTACAGCTTTGATCAAAGAAAATATCAAATCTATTCATTTTGCCTCTTCTCCTAAGAAAATAGTTAAAAGATTGGCGTAGGTTACCATTACTGTTTCTAACAGACACTTATTGTTAGAAGATTTCTGAAGAACAGCCGGCTGACTTTAACTGCTATTTTTTGCAATTCTTCGAGTTGTTGTCAATTATTTGTAGCTTGTGACGTTTACAATACAGCGCATTTATACAAAATAGGACCACGAATAGGGTTACTAATGGGAGCTAAATGGGATTATTAATCCTGTCGTTTTTTAAAATAAGGTTTAGAAACATTACTTTCATTTTACTTTGAAACGAAGTAAATAGAGGGATAAGGTATATTATATTCGTAATATTGTTTTTGGAAATTGTTAGTTCAGAATGGTGACCAGTAACTCAAATAATCCTAATGTGTCAATCTTCGGCTATATTGAAGTACGTTTTGAGGTTTTGGCCAGGATTTCAGCGAAATTAACCACTGTTCATCGTTTTGAAGTCAGCAGATAGGAAACCAACAGCAGCGTTGGCAAAGGTTGAAGTATTTCGAGTATTTGATATAAGTCAGCACTGCTCGCGAGGAGCTGAAAACAGGAGAAAATGAAAAGGGCTATAGAATGTAAAGATCGAGAAAATCTCAGGTGAAGTGAAGTTTCTTGGATTATGGATGGATTAAGAATATTAAAAAAGTTATTGTATTTTAAATTCGCCTAATTGACGTTCGAAGTAGAATACTTGTCAAGTTGCTCTGAAAAGAGCTTACTTTATTGTCGATGATTTACTACTGTTTTTATATAAATTTAATAAATATAATTTATTAATTATTCCAAATCATTTTCGCGGTGATAGTATTCCTAAAGATAATGTCAAAAATACAAACTCCTTGTGCACCACGAACATTTCAAAACAAGTATTTACTTCATCGCAATTGAAACGAATATCTTCGAATTGTGAATCTGTGAAACACAGTAAATCAGTTCTCTTTCTAGGCGAACTTCCTCTACAACTTTTACATTTACAATTGAACATTATCTCGTCAATTTAGACGGTTGAATACAGATCGCTAAGCTTATTATTCTTAAAATATGTTTTCAGTATCCTCAATACCAATTCATCAAATATTTTATCAATAGGTGTATCATTAATGTTAAGCGCGGGTTAAAATCTTACGCAGTATATACACCCTTGGACAAAAAGATAGCACATGTGTGCTATCATTAAGTTTTCATAGATACAGTTGCAATCCCCGAATTTTGATGAATGGTGTTTAAACACTACCTCGTTGTAACATAATACATAACTCCAAAACTGCAAATTTATTGTCCCCCTTGTATTTATCAACAATGATTTCGAAATACGGTCGGCGAAATGATAGCACACTTTCAAAATTCTCATGTTTATTGATTATTATTTATTATAAATACGTATCAAAAAACAAAACATTTTATTATTTAATAATGCGTCGATCCGCCTTTATTTTCCACAACCTCTAACATTCGTTTTGGGAGGGAACGATACAATTTTCGAATATAATCTTGGGAAATATCGTTCCACTCTTTTTTAAGGCACTTCTTTAGCGCAGAAATGTTCTCGAATTGTCTACATTCTTTATACACCGCTTCAGCAAGTTTACCCCAACAGTTCTCAATAATATTCAAGTCGGGGGAGCACGCTGGCCAGTCCAAAACTGAAATATTTTCGGTTAAAAAAAACTCTTTCACGATTTTAGCGGTGTGAACCGCAGCATTGTCTTGCTGAAAGATGAAATTATCAGTAGCAATATCTGTTGCATGTTTGCTAATTTGCTCTCGTATCAAATTACGATACACTGTAGCATTCATCCTGCCGTTAACAAATATCAAGTCCGTCTTTCCATTGTACCCGATACCTGCCCAGAGCATAATACCACCTCCACCCGACTGAAGTCGTATCTATGTCATTTGTTCTTTTCGAATATCATGGTAATAATAACTGAAACCATCCGGACCATCCAAGTTGATTCTCTTTTCATCTGAGAATAAGATCCGTCTCCATTTCTTATTCCACTGTATATGTTCTTTTGCGAAGTTTAACCGATGCTGCTTATGACTCTTCGATAGTGCAGGTTTTCTTTTTAGCTTCATACGTTTTATGTTTGTTGATGTTTGTAGTATACGACGGACATTCCTGAGATTTGTTTGCACACCAGCTTTCTGAGCTATTTCACGCGATGTGAGACACGAATTTGACGCGGCACGTAAAATGGCACGTTTTCCGCGCGCACTAACCGCAGGAGGTCTCCCAGAACTTTTTTTTGTGCCGTAGCCTTTAATGTCTTTTAGTCAGTTATAGATAACTTTTCGACTTCTACCAATAGATTTCGCAATTTTTGAAATTGACACGTTTTGTTTTCTTAATTCTAGAATGGATTTAATCTCTCCTTCATTTAACTTTTTACCGCGTCCCATTTTTATAATAGATATTTATACTGATCCAGAAAATAATTCTCTAGACGACACTAGGTTTGCTCAACTCTAGTACTGAAAGAGACTAAGAAATCTAAGCGGCAGGTTGAGTGTGCTATCATTTCGCCGACCGTATTCCGAAATCATTGTTGATAAATACAAGGAGGATAGTAAACATACAGTTTTGGAGTTACATATTATGTCACAACGAGGTAATGTTTACATACTATTCGTCGAATTTAGGCAATTCTAACTGTATCCGTGAGAAGTTAATGATAGCACACATGTGCTATATTTTTGTCCAGGGGTGTACAATATTGTAATATTAAAGTAGGACACTTTTCGTATGTTGAACAATACAATTTATACTTTAAATGTATTTTGTTAAGATATTTCTATACTGGGGAAAAATTTGAAGCTTGATCACCTAGGAGAAAAAGTTCATTTATAGTCCAAAGTTTTTCGGAGGTAATGCGCAATTCAAACTGCAGCTCACGGAACATAAGTCCAACCTCTTTCCTGCATACCCACTGTAGCCTTCATTTTAGTAGTCGTTAATATATCGTAAGAAAAACAACGAATCACAAGATCCAGTAGTTTGAATAGATATTAATTTCCACTCAATTTCCACATAGTGCAGTGTCCTTAGCGGTCTGACTTTCCAGAGACTTATACAAAAAGCAGAATGCACGTAAGAAGAAAGAGAACGCGTTCACGCATGTAATTTGTCCGAGGACAACAAAAAGAGCTTCGAATGGAAAAAGAAGGAGGTGGAGAATTCGCTGATTGCGCTTCCTCCTCTTCAATCATCTTGCAGGACGCATTGCAGATACTAATTTGACGGAAGTTACGCGTCGACAGAGAGAAGTTGCCGTGTTTCTTCGGTGCACAAACCCATTCGTTATCGGCAAGCATTACGACGCCAAAGATGATCGTGCGAGCACACGCTGACGATCGATCAGCATCTTGTTTCGATAGCTTCATTCCCGGAGTAGAATCAGCTAGTGTTGAGTCAGACGGAGTGCCGGGACTTTCACCTCTTTATTTCTTCTTTTACGCTACTATGATAAGTTATTATGCTTGTCAATATTTCTTTTTCTATTTTCACGTTTACATCTACGGGTCTATATAGCAAAACTAAAAAGAATGTGATTGTTATTTAAATAATTATAAAAAATACGACAATTCATTTTTTAATTTCAATATGTCCTTCTTGAAAATGTTTTATAAGATATTAGGAATTTATTGGTTCAAACAATTATTTAACGTTAGATCAGTGATATTTACAAATTTGTTTTTAACAATTGAATACGCTATTTTCGTTTCTCGAGTGAAATAACATCGGCTATTTTAAATGCCATGCGACACATACATAGAATAATAATGATGTGTCTATCCAAAATGTTATGTAATAGAAGACTGTTGTGTCAACGTTATTGCAAAACAAACTGTTGCTGATCAGTTAATACGGTTTTACTCGAAGATTAACGTAGACCACCAAAAATTTAATTTACTTAATGGTATACTCATCGAAAAAAATGTTGCCGACCCGAAATACTCATGAGTCATGGCAGTCAGCTGACAGAATGAGATTATAAAGATTTTAAAATCATGAATCCAATAATTCAAAAGAACACAATGATAAAGTAACTTTAAAAAAAGTTTTTCCGCTTTTTCCGATATCCCGACACAAAAGTTCATACCCACGTCTATTCTATTATCTGTCTGGTTTGTTTATTTTTTTCCGCAATAATCATATTCAAGTTTAAATCTCTATTTCTCCTACTTCAATACTATGCGTAGTACAATATAATGTTTATTTCTCTAAAAATATGCACATTCAGATAATTTTTGAATCACTAAGTTCCTAACATAGTTCATAACTCTAGACTCTGACTCTTATCGGGGTTTTATACATTGAAAGTGAACCTCGTGGAAGGCCAGGCCTGAGCATTAACGACGATCGTTTGAAGCTTGCAGTTGAAAAAAATCGTCGAACAACGTTCAGAGAACTTTCCCAAGAATTTAAAGTAAGTGCTATGGCGATTTCACGCCACTTGAATTCAATCGGAAAGAAAAAATAGTTGGATAAGTGCGTGCGACATGAATTGAACGATCGGTAAAAGCTTCATCGTTACGAAATACGCAATTCTTTCCTAATTTGAAACCAAAATTTTGCTTTAAATTATGAAGCATTGACTCATCCTCCTTACTCCCTGAATATATCACCGGCGGATTTCCATTTTTTTAAACATTTAAACCATTTTCTCAATGAAAAAACCTTTAGCAATCAAGTGAATATTGAAGACACAGTTCGAGAATTTATGAACACCTGATCTTTATCAAAAAGGGATTAAAAAACTATAAACTTATTGGAAAGAGTGTGTAGAATCCAATGGTTGTTATTTCGATTAAAAATATTTATTAGTAAAAAAGTTGTGCTCATTTAAAGGTAACCTTAAAAATCGGACATTTCATACGTTACAACCTAATATTTATGGTGAGCAGTTAACACTAGAATTACCGGCGTTAAATCTATCATATTTCAATATATTAAATAAGTACTTTGATAAAGAAGGAATCAATTAGCAAAAAGGATGATCAATTCAGTGATTTATGTCTTTTGTGATGGACGCAAAAATTTTTGTTCTATGGCTCTTCTATGAACTTGGAAAATTTTTGGAATAAATTGTGTACCAGTCATTTTGACTGGTTTGGTAGTTCTAGTGTTAAAGAGCTCTCTTGATTGAAAGGAATGACGTTTTGAGCGAATATGTTTAATTGACCTTTCATTAGCTAATGCAATGACAGTTTTGACTCATTGATCTGAATGTTTGGACTCGAGTAATGCAGAGAATTTCCGTATCTCTCGGCTGGCAATTTTTCTTCCTACCGTTCATGTAAAAGTGGGAGGAGGACAGGACATATTTGACCTTGCCTTTCGCCATTATCTTAACTACTTTTTTTTATTGGCCGAAGGTTTAAGAAGTACCCCCAAGGATATATTAGCATCATAGCAAAAAGAGAACTATACACGGAAGTTTTCTTGAAATCCCAGTTAACGGTCGCGGTCCTCAAATCAAACGGAAAAATTCGTAAATTTTATGATCAACATAATGACTAAATAAAAAGACGTTTCCGAGGACTAAAAGTGTCTCCTGTTCTCGGCTGTGCACGTTACTTTATTTTTGGTTCTCACATCCTTATCATGCCCAAAGTGCGAGCTACAATGATGCCTAACAATCTGTGGGATCAGGGAACCGTGCCATTGTTTTTGAATTTTGGGAGAATGGCGAAATACGATATATGTCTCATAGATAAAAAAATAATGAAAAGTTACTGGATAGGGATGTGAAGTGATTGTGAGATCCATTATTTGAAAAGTCTGAGGGGCTATCCTCGTCACAATAGCTGTTTCAACTAGATTTTATTTGTGGAATTATTTCTTCGGCGTGGTGTACTCTCGCACTACCGTGGTGCACCGCGGAATCTTTAGAAAGCCCTGGTTTTAAAACTCCACATAAATCCATCTGGCACATTCATTCGTTTTAAACGGTGCAAAGGACCGCAAGACATCCTCGCAATCCATTTAGCTCAGCCCACTTTCCGGAATTACGCCAAAAGAAAGTAGATACGATCTCGTGTACGCCATGAAAAAGAAGTTGTTGAAACCGTAAAATGCTACCATGAAAAACATGCAAAAGTATGTTACGTTGAGGTTGTGTTAAATTGAATAAGATATGCGCGTCAACTAATTAAATATACAGGCGGCCCTCGACTTTCTCACATTCTATTTTCTCACAATTCTCTATTTCGCACGTTTTTAAAAATTCCATTTTTAAAAATTTTTGTCACCATTTCAAAAAGTGTTTGCTTTCATTACTCACTGCCAAGAAATGTTGTAGCTCGAGTTCACTAACTGCCTATTAGAAGTGTTCTAACATTGTACTATTGTTTCTAACATTGCTACTAGATGTTAGAGAATCTCAAGTTTACAAAGAAGCCACATTAACATACAATTTTTCATATTTTTCCTGTATCTCTCTACTTTCGAGCATTCAACATTCGCACACATTTTCTATCACTGCTTTACTTATTTATTTTTTTCACTCAAAATATTGTAACGTGTAATAAATCTTTATATAGCATAAAATGCGACATTGATTAAATATCTGTATCCTCGTTTCCGTACCACAGATCGTTTTTGTACATGTCCCAGTAAGATTCTAACAAATTAAAATTTCTTATCTGCAACTATACAATAATACCATATTGCATACGGAAGGACTTATTTAGTTGTTTCATTGTCTTGGATAATGTTCACAATGAATTGTCTGTAATTGTTAAGAATTTATATGGAACAATTTGTATGTTAAGCTTTCTGCTGCAACGTTGATTATACTCCTTATTTCTACGTCGAAGAAAAGCCAGTAATCCGCGACAAAGTCTCCTTCATTTTTTCAATTTTTTTTGCTTGGGAAATTGTAATTACCGCTTCTATTCTCCACTATATAATTCTCCACTCCTTATCTTCCAATCGTCAATGAATGATTTAATTATGTTTAAACGGTCAGCGTTACGTGAGGTGTCTCCTATTCGAAAGTTGAATATCAGTCACTGTAGATAAAACGATTTTTGATTTTGAATTGTATAGTAAATGTAATTTTTTAATTAATTGAACGAGCTGTATATGTTGATATTAACTCATATAAACGTTCTTTAAAACTTTAATAAAACACAAATAGCATGTGAGCTTGCCTCGTTTTTGTGATATTTAAGATATGCCACTCATGCCATTTATAAAAATGATGTACACAATACAACGTTTTCAGATTGTTGAATTATTCTAACAATAAGAAAATGGGTGTTCAGTGGAAAAAAATTATTGGATTTTTTCTAATGAAGCAAATTTTGAAATTGGTGGATATGTTAATAAGTGACATTGTCGTATTTGCAGTGAGGAAAATTCACGAATTATTTACCAGAAGCCATTACATCCAAAACGTGTAACTGCTTGTTGTGCATTATGGTATGGTGGTGTAATTAGTCCGTATTTCTTTGATAGTGCAACTAGTAAAGCTATAACTGTTAATGGATATAACTATAAAGCGTGAGGTGCCAACCGAATTTTTTTTATAATAATTTTTAATAAAATTTATCTGAAGGACCTGTAGTTTCAAGAGGATGGCGCTACATCTCGTTTTGCACATGAAACAATTAAATTATTGAAAGAAAAATTAAAGGGTTGAGTTATTTCATAAATAATGATGTCAATTGGCAATCAAGATCATGTGATTTCACACCATTGGATTATTTTCTTTGGGATTACGTGAAAACTGAAGTCTATAATAATACTTGATTAAGTAAGCCCTTTTTTCTTCGGTTGAGGTGTGTATTTGTGTTAAATCCGTCTATAATAATAATAATAATTCACATTATATAATAATAATAATAATTCACAATCGATTCCTGAACTAAGGAACTAATTTCATCCTTAACCCCTTAACCTACGATTTCTTTTCTGATGGGGCGCGCTAATTCATAATTAAGACTAAATGAATTCCATATAATATTGAAATTACAACCACTATCTAATGATTCATTTTTGACAATATCATTAAAGTTACATTGAATTAATTTAGTTTATAATAATATGGTGTGAAATAACTGATAAACTCACTTTTTTTAAATTTTGACTTAGACCACTTTCATAATTATGGGCACAATTGATAAAAAACAACTGAACCGTGATTTCTGATATATGCTACCATTTATCGCAATATTAATATTATAGAAATAATTTTACCGTCTGTCGTCTCACTGATATTTTCAATTTGACAGATTTTATAAAATTTTTAAATTTTCTACGCGATTTACTGCATCACGAGTGTCATTCGTTATTCTTCAAAAAGGAATTAATTATTATTTATATGAAACATTAACAAATCTATATTACCATCAGGTTATCATGCATGAAGCACAATCTCCAAGCACAATTATTGAAAAGTATTAAAGTCTTTGAATTATTAAACAGTCGAATAATGTAATATTTTCTCTGTGCAAAGAAGGAATATAATAATCCATTTAACACACTCTATAAATAAGCATTTCAGGATACCCGCTACTATAATTTTTTTTGTATGAAGTTATTATTAATTTTCTTTACACTAACTAGTAATAACAACTTTTAAGAATCTTCATGTACTAATTTCCGCAACATTACCAGCGCTATAAAAATCTAAGCTTTCCAAATAATACGTGCCGCTAGCTTTTTCTATACTAAAAACTCCCCGCGATTTTCTTCCGTAATACTAATACTGTCATTTTTTTTCGTTCTTGCATAACGCTTCGGAAACTCTAACGCGAAAGAAGAAATTCAGGACGCAGAAACGTTAGTAAAAGGACGGGGTAAACAGTTTTTCCTTCGAATCATATACATAGGTAGTTCTTGCTCATGCACGAATTTTCCTTATCCCTTTTTGTTTGGCCACGACCGAAGATAGAGGCCCGGGGGCATTCAGATTCTTCGTATTAGCCAAAGGAATCAAAGGCAATTGCTGAAAGATCCGCAGCCTCAAGGCTGACTGAATGGATTCCTCTCCATCTTTCCTTTTCCGTTTCTTTTCTCCGTCCCCGCCTTCTCGATTTTCTTCGTGTTCTTCGACTTCGGTTCTTCCAGAGCTGAAAACGTGGTTACCACGGAAACCATCCCTTTTCTTTCGAGGGAAAGTTCAAGACGCAGAGAAGAACGAATGAGAGAGACATTTTCTACCGACGTTTGTCCACTATCTTTCTCTTTCTTTCCGTACCGTGTTTGTTTGTGTTTTAACAGAAGTTCCTTGTACTCGCTGCATTTGAATCTAGCATGCTGGATTTCCGATCTCTCTTTAGAGGTTTCGATCGTCTTCCGGGAAAAGACTCTTCGTTCCACCTTTAGGTCGCTTAGTTCGATTGCTGTTTCCCATCTAGAATGGTCTACTGCCAGGGATCCCTTGCTATAGGTACGGAATACGGATTTCTTTGAATGCAGAGATTAGAAAGGAAATTCAGCATGAAATAAGAAATAATAGCTTGATGTACAGGGTGTAAAAAAATTAATGGTCATGGCTTTAAGCGGTTGTTCTACACCTCTGGATCGATGGAGATTTGCGAAAAAAACCGGCCGCAAAATCTGGGAAAGAGTAGCACATTTTTTTTATTGGCTCATCGTATTCGTCTTGTTACGTAGGTAAAATTTCTGAGAGGAACCATGGGTCAGAAACGTACCGTTCTCTCACAAATTAACTTTTAATTGGGCCTTCCGATTAAAATTTCGCCATTAGTTAAAGCAGAGGCGACCTAAACGAAGTTAGAAAATGGGGCACTGTGTCACCGTACTAGAAGAGAAGTGCATGTGTTTATGCTCTTCTCCCCGGGTGGGCCCTTGAGCGAACCCAACACCGAACGCAGGTCAATGACATTTTTCTAGTCATTTTCTATCTTCGTTTATGTTGCTTCTGCTTCAACTATTGGAGCTAGCAAGGGTATTTCATGTGTTTCCTTTCGAAAGGTCGGTGACTCGAAGGCCGAATTAAAAGTTAATTTGTGAGAGAACGGTTCGTTTCTGACCCATGGTTCCTCTCAGACATTTTACCTACGTAACAAGACGAATACGATGAGCCAATAAAAAAAATTTGCTACTCTTTCCCGAATTTTGCGGCCGGTTTTTTTCGCAAATCTCCATCGATCCAGAGGTGTAGAACAACCCCTTAAAGCCATGACCATTAATTTTTTTACACCCTGCACTTATGAGATCGAAAACAGTGATAGTATCAGTAGAGCTTTGATTGAATGTTTGTTATTGGATTTCACTTTTAGAGGTAAAATTCTTTTCATCACGGTTCGATGACTTTTTATTTTTTAAAGTTGTACGAAGTTATTTTGCTCACAATTTTCGGGCGCTTCCAAAATTCTCTCAGGAGGACCGCGTGTCAAGCTTTTTGTCACCTCGGTCCTTCCTACTCCTTTCGGGAGATTCGCCTCCCTAGTCTCGTTGTTCGAGGGTAGGTGGACGTTAACTTTTATCCTTGTCCAAGTGGGTCCCGAATAATTGCTAAGATTGCCTCGAGACGTCCGTGTACCATGGGGGTGTTTTTGGTATGGAAAATTCCACATTTGGCAAACACCCCTCAAGGCCCGGCCGCCTCCAGTCGAAGTACCCAACTAGACGATAGGATTTATCTTTGTGACGGCCTATGACCCGGCCCCTGTCCACCGTGGACGGTCGCAAACCCGCGGGGCCCGAAGCCTGAGGATTTCGTTAAATTCCTAATAGCTAACAGGCCCCGCACATGGTCAAACGCGCGAAGTTGAACAATGGCGGAGACCAGATCGTATACCGTCATCCCTACACACTGATTATATTTATAGTGGAAAGCACAAAAGGATGCACACCTTTTGTGAGTGAAATGTTATTGAGAAGAAAATCATACTGTCACTTTAGCGTAAAATTCCATGATCGATTCAAATGCTGTAAGGTAAAAGTGTCAAACTCTGTTAGCTATTAGGAGAAGAGGAATGACCGATTTTTCGGCTCAGCTAATGGGAATTGCTCGTTAATTATCAGCTATTAACCTCTTACGCGAATCTAGTTATAGGTCTGGAGAAGAAGTGTGAATCTGCGTTTTAAACGGCACGGATTCGGGGATAGATTGCTAAATTGATAGATAATGATTGATGGTTTATCGATCTACTGCCGACCGATAATCTTCGCAAAGTGTTATGTTCGCGTCAAATGCAAGGAAAAAGAGAAGCAGAAGAAGAAGAGGAGAAAGAAGAGAGAAGGCATTATCCGAATATGATGAATAACGCCCCCTGTAAATAAAAGATATCATTTCACGAACTGTGGCACAACGAAGAAACGTGGTTGCTGTTGAAACGTACTTTACAACGTGGGCCTTGAGGTTGCGAGAACAAAATCTCTGGATTTTTTATTTATTTCTACAGCCACGTAGACCTGCCCATCTGGCAAACATATTTAATCCTCATGCTAGATTTATAATACTTGTCATAAATCTAGCAGCGTTTCTACACCTGGGTCACCCTCGTAGTCGAAGGCCACCCCCGGGACTTGGCCTTCAGTGGGTTTTGGCAAAACCAATGCAAACTTTGCATTTTGGTAACCACCCACGAAGCCCAGGCAGAACCAATAACATTTCATCACGGGCCCAACATTCTCCTCCCTATCAAGCCTCCACTACCTCGTCGTAAGGGTTGCCGACTAAGGAGGGGATGCTTGGAGCAGTGATAAAGGGACCAAAAAGTGACCCAACGGCATATTCTCTCCCGTAACACAAGTTACGTGGGTCGATCAAATATAAACGAGCCTTTAGTGATTGAGAGCAGGGAAGGGTATTTGTGTGAGATTGGGTATTTGTAGTCGTTAACTAGGGATACCTAGAGTAGGGCAACAACATGAGCCGGCTTGTCCAGTGCTTAAGTTAGTAGCAATTATGATGAGTGAAAGGATTGTGCCCGTCGCATTTGAGCAACGCATTATTTAAAAGTTCCTCGGCGGTGAAAACGTGAAACCAGCCGAAATTTACTGCAGACTGCATGCCCAGTTAGGGTAAGCTGCTCTGTCATTTTTGAGAGTGAAGCTTTAGTGGAACAAATTCAAGCAAGGTAGTTTTTATTTTTTCCATTTTGAAGTTAGCAATGTAAGCTGAATAAGCTAATGTACATAGCTACCCTCTATATATCAGCCGCCCTTTTGTTTTTAAAATCGTTAAGTTCAGATTCGTAATCAGCGACCCAAAAAATAATAGAATGCCAATTTTTAACTCAATCCGATGTGTTTTGAGCCCGTGGTGACGATTTGAAAAAGATTGAAAACTGCGCAAGGTGCGTGAACAGCTAAATTCGCGCTCTGGACCAGTGTGCGATGTGGCGCAGTGGCCCGGCCGACCGGCCGGCAGGCTGAGCGGCCGACGAGCGCACGGGCAGAGGAACTCTTGCTTTAGTCCTTATCTCCAATGCCAATAGTATAGGCCACACAATGGTTCGGCTCATTTGGTTTTTCCTCAGTCTTTCTCTAGCGTCAATTAGGCAAAGTCGAAGCGTGGTCCTGAGTTCTTCTATTCCGATATTTGATTTTAGTCAGTTTGTATTTTATTTTGAACTAATACCTTGGCCAACAATGGCAGAGCAAGTTGAAAGAGATAGTGCAGAAACCTTGGTACCATCACATTTTGACAAGGACAATGTATCATCGACAGTATATTCCATATCCTTTAAGTTTCAGAAGAATAAATACTAAAATTTTCCTCCAGGAAATTCGAAATTTGCTCCTTATAAAGCTATTTATATGAGCGCGCATATCAAATCGGCCCGTGGCATATCTCGCATGTACTCCGTAAAACGCTTGGCACTAAAAGGGTTAATAACATAATGTAGTCCGGAATTATAGATATAAATAGCTTAGATGCCGGTAGCATAGAGGCTGACAAATAATGTCCTAATGAGACTCATTGTCAGCTTAGTGAAAACGTTTGAGTGGACCGTTGTTTCAACGAAAATAAAAGAGAAAATGGCTTCCTGCGAGTTTAACGACCGTGCGCGTCAAAGGGTTGCCATGTAGTACGCAGGACGAAGGCACTTTTCATTAGATCCGGCTGGCTAGTCGAACTTGTTCAGCCACTCGCAATTAGCTGGTATTCGAGGAAAAATCTCTTCGGTATTACCGTGACACAGTGTATAAACAAATTGTACGAAGAAGTAGGACTTACGTATATTTTGCGAGAAGGATGCCTTTGTAAATCTCAGTAAAACAATAAACCGTTGCCGGAAGTAGCGTCTAATCGGAAGACGGTGGACCATCACGCAATCAGCAGTTTCCGTCTTATATAATTTACAAGAGCTCAAGCATTTTTATGGTAACACTATTAAAAAGTTTATGCGCCATTTCTTCTTTCTTCATGGGAGGTCTGCACGTCGTAGTAACGATACTGTTTAACTTTTTCGTACTTAGTAATTCTATGTTCACGTCGGATGAAATTTTAATGGCCACGGTAAAGGGAATTAAAACTGACGTGCTGGTATAATGGAACCATTTCTGTCTTCGCGAAAAAACTAACGGTAGAAATTTATTATTGAACGGATTAAAATATTTATTTTTTGTCGAATATTACTATTATTTTTCATTCGGTTATTTTTCATATCTGTAGTAGAGGCTTGGTTGTCCAAACAGTCATTTGTCAAAATGATACATATTTTTGAACATGCTTATAATCCCTTTTTCTGACCCACTTGTAGCGTGCGATTGATCCAGAATAAAACTGTTAATCGGAACGTGAACTGACAGAGGATATGTTGTTGATAAACTACAATACTCGTTGGAAATGGTCAGATCTAATATTGTGAAAATAAATAAGAAAGAAATTGTGATGAACAAAAAAAATCATGGTAACTATACCGATGATGGGACATCCTACCGATTTGAATGATTTTTGAATATGTCGTTGGAGTAGTGATTCTATGCATCTTTTTCATATATATGTAACCCCCGCTCAGCTTTAGTTTTCGAGATATTGGCAAAAAACTTTTCCTACCTCTACAAGAATTTTTGCCTATACTTGCACGTCCGTGGGAACGTGTGCGTTTACTCGATATGACTGCTTTTCTACTATCTCTACGGCGGCTGGCAAATAGTCTTTATAACGGGCAAACTCTTCGTAAAGGTATGTCACAAGATTGTGCGAAAAGTATAATTATAATGTATAGTCAGGCCGTCTCACTGCAGCTTTTATTTAAAATTATCCCCAACCAACATTAATTTATCTTTTTGGTACAGGCACCTAACATAAACCAGACTCTTTGGGGACAGGGACCCAGGAAGAACTGTGTATAACTGAATACATGTCTCCGAAGAGTTTGGTTTAATTTACATGATTGTAACAAAAAGGTAAATCAGTGTTGGTTAGGTAGAGTTTTAACCTATTTGCATCATAGCGCGGATTAATCCGTGATCAACGACTGCCTGCTATCACCGAGCGCAGAATATTCCGCAAGCACGCGACTGTCTGCACATACGACCGACCACGCGAGGTGATATGGGCCAGTCGTCAGTTGAACGTCTCGGATGCCTAGACACGGCACCGTATTACGCGCATGATGCAAATGAGTTAATACGTTCACGACGGGGCCTGAATTTAGTGTTCCCTTCATGGGGCGGTTGTGTTTTTCGTATTTTCTCCTATCCGGCGGCGTAGTAATGCAAAAAAAGACGTTGATTTATCTGAACAAATGTTATCTTATTATAGCTGTTTAAGAAAAGCATTCTAATATAATATTATATTATACTATACAAAGATGTAAATAAATTTACCAATTAAAGTAATTAGTTCTTTACATACGGTGGCACGCGCGGCTCAGCCTGCCCGATGGGACAAATATGAATTGTACCACCGGTGGCTCAGCCCGCCCGATGGGACAGACATAAATGTACCACCGGTGGTTCAGCCCGCCCGATGGGACAGACATGAATGCGCCACCGGTGGTTCAGCCCGTCGTGAACGTATTAAGAGAGGTCCGCCGTCAAGCGGCCTGACTAAACATTGGAATTATCTTTTTTACACATTCTTGCCTAATAAAATAGCTTTTCGACTATTATAAAGACTCTTCGGTGCCTGTCACAGAAACAGCAGGTAATCGACAACATCGTGCTAATACACACATTGTCACGGACATGCATGTATAAACAAAGTTCAGTGTTTAAGTTCAAGGCAAAGTTTAAGTCACTTGATAAGTTGTTTGCTCCGATTCGCCCGACGGAGAGACTCTCTTCCTCACAAACTTTTGATTCTAACGGGTGACTAGCCGAGAAAGTAGTTAAGGACGAAATAAGTAATAAGTTTTCGGTTTTCATTCGGCGAGCTTAAGTTTCAAGGGCCGATATGATGTGAAGTGACTTCATTGAGTTGGCGACTTCTAGCGCATCAAGCACAGATGTCTCAAAAATGAAAATTCCAATCGTAAATACACTGTAGGATTTTTTCACGGGAACTATGGTATATCAGAGGCGGTCTACAAGTCTAATGCGATTGGTCGGCCGATTATAAAGCAATTTTTGATCGCCCACAGCCAACAAGAAATTACTTACATATGTTAAATGTCAAAATTGTTGTTATCAGTTCGCTAGAGATTTTCAATAAAAGAAGATTAACATTTATATACATCCATAAGTTGGTAACTTGGTATATATCTTCAAAACCTCACCGTCTCAAACTTGTTTCACGTGGCATATTCCACCGCACACTGATTAATCATTCAAGCAACATATTCGGTACTAAATCCGATTGCTGCAAACTCCATATTACATTGGCCAAAAGTCAATGGAAGTAAGTCAGCGCATTGCGAAACTTGCAATCAATCGTTCAGATGCTAGACGACAGAAGAGACCGAAGTTTCACCATCACCGATGTAACTAACCACATCAAGGTGTACTTTGCAACGTAATACTACCTAATGCTGTTCTCTATATACTCCCAATTACTGCGAGTGCCTAAGTTTCATTGTTATTTCATAAAGGTAGGTACGTATAGATATTTCATATTGCCAAAGCGATATTTGATATTCGCTCAAATTGCCTCAGTTTTCCCAACGTATATGGCGATGGACCACTTCGGGTCAACGACGAAAGCCACGGAAACTGGACGGTCGGAAGCTTTCGTTTCCCAAGCTTGTGGTTCTCTTTCATTTCTCCCGCGTCTATCTGCCGGGGATACCATACGTATCCCGTTGTTCCAGCAGGACGCTTTTGGCGGTGTTATTTTTCACATGGTCCGAGGAAAAACTTTGATCGCTCCGACCGGACAAATAAATTGTCTGCGGAAGTACGCGCGGCCACTGGCCAGGCTTCTTTCCCCCTTCACCCTACTTTTTTCCGTCCTAAGAGTTCCCCTCTGCCCTTTTTGCTGGAAACAAATTAATACCCGCGTCAGTCTTAACGGTTCCGAAACTGTATTAGACGTTCCTGATAATTGTACGAATAATAAGAGTAATATTAAACCTTTATTGCAGTGAACACAGCTGACACATAAATAAAAATAGAAATATGTTTTAAATCAGTTGGTTTGTCTAACATTCAAATATTAGAGTGAATTTAAGACTAACGTATGAAGGAAAAATCAGAACTAAAAAAAACTCAACCAAAATTCTAATGATATAAAAGATACAAACATTGCTATTTTATTTATACTGCTGCCTGAAAGATATTAGGGCTCTTATGTACGTTTCCATAGGACTGTAATCTATCGTATTCCATTTATTGGTTTAGAGCACTTTGTTTTCGAAGATACTACTTTCGCGTTTAGAATTTTAACAAACTTGAGATAACATCGCCGCGAGATACGGACTGTCAGCGATTCTGGACAATTCTCTGATTTTGGTAGCAAGATTGATCTTTTAAGAGTTTTTTAACAGTGTGGTGATTCGAATGATCCCGACTTCCTTTACCGGTAACCTTCATTAAGGGTAAGGTCTTCAAAACATATTTTAAAGGAAAAGTGACGACGGAATTGGAGATAAGCTTTAGTTCCCGTTTCGACCTTGAATTACGTTTAGTAATACTTAGTAATCTTTTTTTAGATATAGTATTATATCGTAAAGAATTACGAATTACGAATTAAAATTATGTCGGTATCCAACAAATCGTTCGGTCATTAAATGTGCTGTGTCTTATCGGTTTTTTTAGTCAATCACCGAATTTTGCTTTCAGGGCATAGCTTATAGGATGTCGCAAAATAATGTGTCACGACCTCATAACACCAGGGTTGTAAGATAACAAGAAGACAGTAGTCAATAATTTTAAGCTGCATAGCTTTCTTAAAGAAAGTTCAGAACGCACGTTAGGACTCAATGACTAACAATAAGTACTTGTATAAAGTTATTATTACTGTGAATTTTTATAAATAATTGTATAAGTGATAAGAGAAAGAGATAAGAGTGACATCTAGGAAGGAAACCAGAAAGTGTGATGAAACAGCAACAGATAAATAATTGTTTTATTATGGTGAGCGTGAAAATCTTAAGTATTTATTGCGATATTAATTAATCTATACTGTTAAATCGTTGCAAGAGTTTTTTCATTTATATGTTGTATCCCACTTCTGTCACAAAATTTTGTGTTATATTCCGTGTGTGGTCAACAATACTTTATTTAGGAAGAACTATTGCGCGCTCGTAGTTTTAACAATTTAAGATTCAGTACAAAATTCCAGATTTAAACTGTCTGATTTTGGTAACGAGACTGGCTGTTTAAGGGTTTTACAACAGTGTGATGGGAGGTTCAGATGACCCCGACTTCTCGTGAGTAAGGTTCCGAAAGGGCGATCGCTTTTCCTTAGGACCAAAGATCTTCAAAACATATTTTGAGGGGAAAGCGATGACGGAATCGGAGATAGCTAACAATTCTCGTTTGGACTCTGACTCACGTTTAGAAATATTTGATTATGAAATCTTAAAGAATTAGGTTGGTATCCATCATATAATAGTTTCTGTGTTACCGACACAATGTCGGTTCATAATATTTGATCCTTGAGTCATTTCATAACAATAAGTTTACAAAATTCTTTTTTTTTTTTATTTAACAAAAATTCGAATAATTCAACTTTCTAGACTAAATGAAATTTAATTATAAGTTAGTAGTCAACATGATTTTCCTAGAGTTTTGAATACTGCAATAGTCAGAAAATACTCTGTTACTACCCTTTAGTGGCTAGTAATATTACCATGTCGTTGATTGCAAGAATCTTACTTTTCACGGAATCTTTCTGTTGAAATAGAGAACGCATGTCCAGAAAATCGAAGTATTTAAGGATCACTTGGCATCAGGGCCGTCAGCCTCTATTGTCCTCTCCTCTAATGTTAACTTCTAATATTCCCGTATAAACTTAACAAAGGAGAGTGATGAATTCTCGCAAGGAGGAAAATTATTAATTAACGTTCTCCCAACGCCCAAAATTTCGAAATACACGCCATGAAACGTCAAGAAAATTCAGCGACCGGAAAGGTTCGGTCTGTGACTGCATCGACCTTATTTCGAGGTGTATAAATCGTTCATTCGTTTTTCGAACTGCTAAAGATACCAACCGCCCTTACTATCCTCGCTAAGGACAGATATGTCGTTCATGATCTAGTCATAACTTTCGTTCACAGTTTGTCATTTACATTGTACGAGTATTTAATGTAAGAGTGTTAATGTATAAATATTTGTATACATATGTATTAATCCAGCACCATGCATGTTTGTTGCCGCTGCGACGACTGGCTCGCGTTGGCCTGTTGTCGGAACACCGAGGTGCACATTTTATAAATATTGAATCAGTCATTTATGGAGATTAGACGTGAACACACAAATTATATAATTACGGATATTTAATTTATGTGGTTGAAGTTACAATTTATGCTTTAAGGTAGTTCTATGCATATTCAGAACAAAAAATTTATTTTTGTTTTCTGATTTTAATTTTTTTTATATCATTTCTTCACAAAAATTGGTAAAAATACTTCTACTATTCTATTATAATCATCATAGTAAATGTTTATAAAGAGAAAAATAATTGTTTAAATATGCGAAATAATTCTAATTTATATATTTTAAATCAAACTGTTGTCGATACGGTACCTACTACACATAAAAAGGTGTGTACATAGAGAGAATTTTTTGACGTACACTATGACAAATATATCGTGGCATCATCGCATCATTCAACCTACTCTAACCTATAAATACAAATGAGAATTTGACAGTTATTAGAGTTGAGACGTTTTTTCGAAAACGACAAATTACAAATTTGTGAAAAAAAAACTCTCGAAAGAAATTTGAAAGCAGTGGAGATTCTCAATAAAGGGAAACTAAAAAAACAAATCAGAAATTTAACTCATTCTAGTGGAGAAGCCGAACATCCAAAAGTAATCTCAAGTAGCATGAAGTATGGTTTGTGTGAAGGCATGCGTTTCATAGATTTTTTTCAACTTTTAATAGAAGTTTTCTTCATAAGTACGTGGTAAATAATGATAGAAAAATTACATCGGGTTCTAAATGAATTGATTAGGCCACTACTATTTTTATAAAGATTTTTGTCGACTCGTTTCGGTTAAAAAAAATAAAAACCTGCATTCCAAGGCATGTAAAAATGGCTGTCCCTATAAGATTCGTGTAAAAATAATTTATTTTGAAAATAATTTTCTCATAAACTATGTGGTTAATTTCATTGATCTTTCGCAAATTGTTTTGGAATATAATACTGCATGGATAACCAAAATTTAAAAAAAATTGGTCGAAAAAAATATTTGCATAGAACTACCTTAAGTATTATTGTGTTGCTTTTATGTATTAAGTATTGTTTTCCGTTATGTTAACCAGTTTATGTTATTAATTTATTAAAATAATTTGTGAAACTATTAGATTTTGTTCCAGCTTTTCCTCTCTTACATTAAGGGAGGGGTCGGCAATCTTTCTGCAGTTAAGAGCCATTTTTTTCCCGATGTGATAAACTATTTTTTTAAAGAGCCAAATATAAGTACACACATCGGTAATATGTATTATAAAAAATAATATAACCGTTATCTGCTGTGAAACATGTATTTATTGTGAAATCAAAACATATTTACTATTACATCAAGAGCCACAAGTATGATTCTACTGAGTGAGCCGCATGCGGCTTGCGAGCCGCAGATTGCCGACCCCTGCATTAAGGAGCAATCATCGTGGTTCTGCGAGTGATGAAACAATGATCGAAGTCGTCGCTTCGAATTTTGACGCCACTATAATTCTAACTACATTAATAATTAATTACGAAAATGCAAAAAGTGAACCCTATCCGATTTAGATAGTAGAGTGGTGTTGCTCGATATTAACCCCTTAACTTGTGCGCTCGAGTTAATTCGAGCCCGCTAAACAGGCCAAATTGTGCACACTGGAGATAATTCGAACGGCGTTGTACTTAAAATTAAAGTAAAAATTTTGATTCATTTTGTATTTTTTTTTGCCAAGACAATGTTCTAAAGTGTTTTTTTACATAAAAAAAAATTGATGTTTTTTGGCCGTTTTTTTTTCAAAAAATCTGTGCTTTAAGGGGTTAATAAATTTGCAAGTATATTATCGACAAAAAAACAAATATACACTGTGCACGGTCGAAAACTAAACAGCCGTGTTTCGAGACAATATTTTCCAAAGGTATTGGTACTCAAAACTAAATAGGGGTAGAGAAATTCATGATTTTTCAAAAAAATTAGTTTTCTTTCAACCAAGCATTCGCTTGTGGTCAGTCGAGTCTGTGATCATGTTGACAGTCGATGTAAATTTATTCTTTCGTTTAACCGAATCAATCGTTAGCCAAACGGCGAGAAAACGTCGGCGCACTCGCGAGTGAAAATCCACGGGAAAAAATGGTAAAAATCAATCTATTCGGTGAAAGTCACAGTGCAGAGGATCGACGTTGATGTCGACATTGCGCGCGTTGAAACGAGCCACGACAGATATTTGAATAAATAAATATTAAATACAAGAGAGGAGGTACCGAGTGATCGATCGATTTTCATGATTTGTAGGGACAGAAAAGTGTGCATACACGGATAACCTCTTGGCGCACTAAAATGCAGAAAATACAGAAGTGTACAAATAAAATAAGAATAATTTTACCCGAAAACTTATTTTTGTATGCTACATTGTTGTTGAAATTAAATCGATAAAGAATTAACTGCAACGCAACACAATCTTGAGTATAGTCCGAAGTAGGACAACAAATGGTTGAAACATAATTTGCAGCTCGATGATTTTATCTACTTTCTATTCCCTACTTGTGTATTTCGTCCGATTTTACACAGTATAATAATAGGGGTCTACAGTTGCAAGTATATTGGGACACAAAGAGAAATTCTTGTTTCTTTGTAACAAATTTTGTCGAAGTACTATATGAACTTTTTTAAAATTACAAAAACGTGGGAAAATGTGATGTTTAATAGAGAATATAATTTGACACGGTATAGAGTGCTTAAAACAACTATTAACATGTCATAATATTTTTAATAAAACTTTACTGAAATAATGAGGAATCGTAATAAATGTAACAATTTTCAAAATTATTTAAAAATGTCTCATTTGCATATAAATCACTGATTTATCATTGTCAGTTCAGAAAAGCATAACTGACCCATATATCGGAACAATAAGGGATTGAATTTATTTGCGACGCACATTCATAATTCACGACTCAATAAACCATACAGTGTATAAACAATAATTTGAATACAATCAATGACGGTTAATACTAAAATATATTATTCAAGTATTTCAGCAATTGCATATCAATTTACTTCGAATAATTTTAGTGTTAATTTTAAATATTATGTCGGAAATTCGATGGTCTCAAACGCGGATAGGGATTTTATCCTAAAGCGTGCGTGCGTTCTCGCGTCTAGTCCCGTGAAGAATTGCGAATCGTCGATGCGCTTTTGTCTCGCAAAAATACGGAAAGCTCTCTTCTTGGTCCGGCGAGCGGAACGTGTGGACGCGCGACGCACGGTCTCTTAATTTCAAAATATTATTTAGTATCCCTTTAAATCTTGAAAGCTTCTGTTTAGTCAAAATTTGTGTAATAATGTTTTAAGACAAGTCCAATGAAGAGAAATAATAAGACAGCTACTACATTAAAAATACGAATTAATTTTTCTTTAAGAGATAAACCAAAGTGCAGCTTTATCCGTAAATTCGTCATAAAAGTTAGAGAT
This sequence comes from Cerceris rybyensis, assembly GCA_910591515.1. NCBI lineage: Eukaryota > Metazoa > Arthropoda > Insecta > Hymenoptera > Crabronidae > Cerceris > Cerceris rybyensis. Next base: position 25,818,026 of record OU342790.1, read on the forward strand.
AACATATCAGTTACACATTCATTTTGTCAGAAAATCTGACTGCTAAATTAAACAAGTGCATCAAAGTGTACACAAACTAAAGGCAGCTTTATTTTAGAGCAAGGCGCTTTTAATTCTTTGAGGACTAGCGACATAAAGCTCACTCCAAAAGGTAAAATCCACAGTATGTTTTTAAACTTTAATTTCGATATTACCACGGACACTAAAATTCATATAACTGTCGAAACAAATTTCTGCAAAGTCTACTAATTATAAGTTATCATTACTTATTATAATTTGTAAATTCAGAAATTAATTGCATGTCAAAATTGTTCAATTGCCGAGATTGTGCTTGAAATAGACAATGGAGTCCATACATTAATAATGTAATCGCTGTTGCCAGATCAAAATAGTTCATTGAAGAAACAAAATCTTGTATTTGGACTGGCATGACAAATAATTTGTATTGTTTACGAAGAACAAAAGCTTGATCTATATTCAATACAAATATAAGAAAACGTACTAGGAACACCACTGTGAGGAAATACAGAGCTCTTTAGTCTAAATCTCTTTTCTCTATACAGTTACACCGGAAGAGAAGCCATAATAACTTTTTTCTTCTTTTGTTCTCTTCTCCGCGCGATGCTTGCGCTTCTCACAAAATGTTCTCAATTACAATACTAGCTCCTACATGGAAGACTTATAGTTAATTACGGTGATTAATTGGTAACATTAGGCGTAGTATGAAGACAATGAAGGTTTTTAAGCCCCTCCAGGGTCGAGCCGAAAAATTAGATTCCATGTTAGGTATGTTCTATACTTCGTTCATAAAGAAAATCATATGAGACAGCTGCTATTTCATTTCCATCACATTAAGCTGGTAGCGTTCGGAGAAGATGGTGAAGATTTTACGGCCAACATTTTGCATGATTTTACGTGTCAGCGGCTTCTCCGCATAATAGTCACAAGTCGGTGGAAATTTTAATTACATATTCGCTACGGAATTAAACTACCCACCCCAATACACTTACCGAAAAAAGAAAAGGGGAGAAATTCTATAATAATTTACTGAAGAAACTTCTATGAAGCAGCAATGCAGTGAACCCTATTCTTCTTTGTTCAAATTTGCCGTTCAATTTCGTCGTCGGGGAAAGATGACAGCTTCATAGAAATGAAAAATTCATACTTTTATTAACATTAACATACAAAGATTATTTGGTCGATGATTACTAATCTAAGCTCAAAACTTCTAAATACAAATTCATTATCATTATTGTAGAATTTCTCCTCTATCTCTGTCTATATATATTTATTCTACATACTTTTCTCTATCAATTATATGTACATACACCTTAAACTAACTAACAATATCATAGCCTAAATAACAAAATAACAAAATAGAAACACTCAGTAAAATAAAATAACTCTAATAACTCTAATTGCTAATACTCTCCACTAAACTCTATATACCTAGGTATAACTCCACTGTATCTCTCCTCGCAACAACCTCTGTGTCTCACGCTCTCAACTCGCTCAATTCTCTCAACTGACTCTCCCAAAAATTCACACTCGCATCCACCCTCGATACTCTTTCTCACAGCATGCATTCTTCGACTTTCTCACACCTTGAATTCTCTATTGCACTCACTCATTTTCTCCTTGTCCACAGACTAAAATTCACTCTAACCCTCGAACTCACCGTCTTCCAAATCATGTATTCTAAACATTCACTCTCAAATACACAAAATCCATGCACACTCACTAACTAAAAGCTATCTCTTATTTTTAAAAAATTACGAGCCGGAGAAGCCCAATCGGGAGGAATACGAATCGGGAGGCCTAATTAAAACTTAATTTGCGAGAGAACGGTTCGTTTCTGACCCATGGTGCCTCTCAGACATTTTGCCTACGCAACAAGACGAATACGATGAGCCAATAAAAAAAATTTGCTACCCTTTCCCAAATTTTGCGGCAGTTTTTTTTTCGCAAATCACCATCGATCCAGAGGTGCAGAACAACCCCTGAAAGCCATGACAAATATTTTTGAAACACTCCATACATCGCTGCTAGAATTTGCAAGTTGATTAAATAATCTCTAATAAATACACACCAATGTATCAATAAATATATTCCTCAAATTATCTACGTTTAACTGATAATTTGAAATCTCAACAGTTTTGGCAATTATTTGCATTCATACGAAACGGTGCCAAAAGACACCTTCTGGTCGAAATAGGTATACACAAAATCGTGTTAGAATGAATGTTAATGAAATTGCTTGAAAAAATGGTGATTATTAGTATTATATGTCTCCTTCGGTAGAAACGAAGGACGGTGAACAAAACGTTAAAATTCAAAGTACAGTGAAAGATGCGGATTGTATAGAAAGGGATTGGTTGAGGGGAGGGGTCAACAGTTGCGCGTCGTACGTGAATGGTATCTTATGGAGAGTAATTATGGTTGTCCATAGTGGGCAGCAGAGTTATACAAACAGTTACCAACTTTTGGAGTGATATTTTTGCTAATAAACTTAACTATTTGATAAATGAACATCAGCAAAACTATCAATTCCAATTTATTTACACTTATAATTGCTATCAAATATTTCTGCTGTAATGTAGCCATGCGAAGCATATTTGTACATCAATTTTAACTTGCAATTCATTCATTATATTCGGTATTTATCGTTTGTAAACAAAATGTTTACATCTGCTGAAATATCATATGCATGATAATAATGTCAGTGTTGCGTGTTTAATGTATAAATAACCACATAACATCGCCCAGTGTTTGTCATTGCATATATTCGTTTATGGCCAACTATCTAATGCAAATTTTCAAAACTGTTCGTTGGAAAATGATTATATTTAGACGTACGATATATGTATATGTTGTTAATTTTAAAAGTAATGTAAGTCCACTTTTGAGAAAAGGTTAACTTTTTTATTGGCTCATCATGTAGATAAGATGCCTAAAGGGAGCCATGAGTCAGAAATGTTTTCGTGCAAATTAATGTGAAAATCGCACTTTCACGATTAGTTTTCCGATCGGTAGGACAACCTTCATGGACAAATATATCGAGAAAAGAAGCACATGAATTACCTTTATTAGCCAAAGTGTCTTATCTACTATTTCAACAACCTAAACACAGTGACACTCTACACGAGCGTCGCAGATACATATGTAGGTGTTGCGTTCATTCAGCTAGTAAGAAAAGCGCAGGTGTTTATTCTCTGTCCTCCGGCAGGACCCTTGAGAGGGTCGCAGGTCATTGAAGTTATCCCAGCTTGCGAATTCATCGAAATATGTTGTTCTCTGAGAAGTGAGTTTAAAAAACTGCAACCATATGAGACTGAAATGTGTTAAAACAATTAATTAACGGTCAAATCTTGTTCTAACACCAGTTCTCGTCCGATCACTGAAGTTAAGCAACGTTGAGCGTGTGTAGTATTTGAATAGGTAACAGTTTAGGAACTCCGTGTGCTGTTAGTAAAATTTTGCACCTACCGTTTAGTACAAATCGTCACCCAATCTTGTAATTTTTTGATTATGTATAAAATAAATAACTATAACAATTCATAATTTTATTCTTAACCCTTTTCGGTCGCTAGCTTTCTATACATGATTTCCACTAGCTTGCAAATGGTTTTGGCAAATACGCGAAAAATGTTTGGTATTATAAGAGTAACATTTTTTATGGAAATTATTTATTTCTTGAAGGGGCATTATAAATAATTTAGTTTCAAATAATTCTTCGTAATTTTTGAACGAATAATATTTTTTGAAACAACATCCGACATGAAGGAATAGCTTTTTCTTTCACGTTTTACAGAAGTATATTGTTATTTTTCTTATTCTAATGATCTTTTTTCTTTCATTTCTAGGCCTAGTATATTAAAAAGATACTACAGGAGGCATTAATTGCTCCGTTGCTGATGCTTAATTAACAAGACAATCGCGCCGAATTTTATAGACAGCGAATTTCGACAGAGTTCACCTGTCACCCCCCACGTGACATACGACCGCCTCGCCAAAGTACTGTTGTCATGTGAGAGGTGGCTTACGGCCGTTAAGGGTTAATAATTTGTAATTAATCAATTAAGTACAAAATAATAATTATGTTGCGAGAAGCAGCAATGCTATCCTACAATTTCTTCAAATTAGTTATAATTGTCCTTTGTTTAATTAGGACCCTCTAAAATGGAAAAAACTGTGATGTCCCAATAGATAGGTTTAAAAAGTCCTAGATCGGTCGATTGTCGGGCATCTTTCGGTAGTCTCGCAATTTCTAGCCTTATAGTTTTCCTTCAAAAAACATTTATCTTCATTTAATAACAACTCGAGTACCTCAACATCGCGGTTACCAATTAAATAAGATAATTAAGTAAATTTATAAGATAATTATAAATAAGATAAAATTAAATAAGATAATTAAGTACTATAGTAAAGCAATTCAGTACATTCATATTTTTTATGTAAAGAAGTTACTCTCTCAGGCGATGATTCTGCAATTAAATATGCCATTGTGAATGGTTTAAAATTTCATTTTGAGGGGTATTCTTGTTCATTAAAATTTCAATCAATTTAAAGGGCTGCGAGCGGAAACTGAGGAAGAGCTCGGAACGAATACTCTCGAACCACCGTCGGGAAGTTCCCTCCGTTAAAACATTTATCCCATCACCGGTAGGATAGTTCTTTTCCTTAACTACTACTATTTACACTGAGTTCCGTGATTCCGTACAACAGTGGGGAACCAATTTCTTTTCCATTCGTTGGAGACCATCCAAAAGCGGCTGGTAAGGTTTTTATGCAACCACAGTACATTACTGTGTACATTTATAGACGAAGGAATAGCTTCGGACGAAGGATCGTGAACCAGAATCGTTGGTTGCACATAATGCATCATTTACCGTGTAAAGGACACCCAAAACCCACAAAACTGCCGAAGTTCGCTCCTTACGCGACACATGTTTGCATATTACGTACAAACCGGCATATAAGTAGTTACATATACTTTTCGTAATACACGCAGTACACACGTTATAGGATACGGCTCACTGGCGAAATATACGAGGAAGCAGCCATCGACCCGCGGCTTTTATGAAGATAACGTCTCCTGCTTATGAAGCATAGCTTATCTTTTGGCCTACTACAAGTCTTTCAGTGTACAGAAGTCAGCTTGTATAGAACAGCCAAGACCCCTTGTATAATCTATTATAGCATCTAAAACAGCCAACATCTACGAACTTCTGTGCTGGCCTTGATAAAAAAGTTATTTGCATGCAGCAACGAACGGCGATCGACAAAAACATGGAATACTCAATGTGTATCGTTAGAAGAGACACTCATCATGATGGTAATGTACAGAGTGTTTCAAAATTATTTGTCATGGCTTTCAGGAGTTGTTCCATACCGTTGGATCGATGGGTAACATATTTTTTTTTATCGTCTGCTTACGTAGGCAAAATATGTGATAGGAACCATGAGTCAGAAATGAACCGTTCCCATGAAAAATAACTTCTAATTATGTCTTCGCGATAGAATTTTAGCTGAATGAGTCAGGCTTCCAGGTCTCCGACCTTTTGGCAAGAAACGCACGAGATATGTTTATGCTACACTGATTGTTATTATGTATTTATAATTACAGGAAGCCCTCCTACAACACGGTATCCTATAACATGGTTTCGCTGTGATATGATCGTTAATCTTTAGTTTTACATGCGGTACATGCCTTGCGGCTTCACCACATGGCCCCCATGGGCGCGGGATCGAGATACGCTCGATCAACGCGTATGTATATTACATACTACCAGTTTAGCATGAAAATTGTACATCACACTGGTCTGATCGGAGACTTTGTTAACTCCTACGGGCTATGCAGGTCGGTTCCCGAGGTGGATGTGTTACTGCACCTCACACAGCGACATCCGTAGCACGATGGCCCGCCAATGGATGCTATGATATGATACGGAAATAGCAAAAAACCTTTATACAGCACTGTACTTTTATAGCCGCGGCGATGCTTGCCGTCTTAACCTCTTAGGCACCACGCGCCACTATAGTGGCTTTCGTGAATGTCATCTCTTTGAACGACGTGCCACTATAGTGGCTTTTGCGAGTGTCATCCTTCTGAACAACGCGCCATTACAGTGGCTTACTCGCTCGCCATTTGAATGAAAATTAAAGTATGTGTATCGTATGTTTAAGGAAAATGCTAATTTAATTATCAAAAACTTTATTACAATCTACTCGAGTAGTGATACGTTGCAGTACTGTATCGTTTACACATAATTGGCGTCTGACTCTGCAGTACAGAGAGACAGCACCGCGCAAAATTCAGCCGTACCTAAGAGGTTAAAGATACAGTGTGGCGGAAAGTATTTTGTTTTCATCTCCTTGGCTTGAAAACAAAAGTATTTCACGCTGCTGATCGGCAGTCTGCGTCGAGCCACGGTGTGTCAAAGAATAACTTTTTCGTCTTTACGACATTAAGGAGAAATTTATAATGACAGTTTTTTTAAAAGTAAAATTACAGATTTTTTAAAGAGGAAAGAAGATACAAAATCTTTAAATGAAGAAAAAAGCTCTGAAATTGAAGGCGATATTATTCCACCAAGAAAAAAATGATCTCGTTTGATTATACAGAGCAGTGACGATGAAGAAATTTCTTAAATTATACACTAGTTGCATCAAGTTAAAATAATACATATTGTTCTTGTTTTCTTTTGTTTTGTGTTGTACGTACATTTATATTTGTAATAAAAATTAAGTTGTTTATGTGGAATTTAAGAAAAAAATTGTTTTTAACAAGTTTTCAGAACGTAACCCCTCTTCTTTTACTGGCTCTGGGTCTCATATAACACGGTTTCACACAACGCGGCATTTTCTAGGAACCTATATACCGTGTTATAGGAGGGTTACCTGTATTATACATTATTGATAGCTTTACACAAAATTACAAAATGAATAACTGATAGTTTCTGCTTCTTAACAGGAAAGTATGTGTTGCGGAGCAATAATGCGTCCCTGAGGCTCACTGATGTAGCTTAATTCGTCGTAGGATTTTTAATACTTTACAGATGTGCATTTCAGAAACATAGCTGCCGCGCCTTGCAAACTGTTTATTACTTCAAAATCAATGAGCTTTATGGGCCTATTGTCGTCAAGACTTCTTCAGGAAAAGTTTTGTGCTGTAAGAAGTATTGATCAGGGACTTCTTCGCCCACGTGATCCGGGGTTTTTCCTACGCCACCGAAGACTAAGGGAGACTCTTGTCCTATGGACAAAGGACGATTCCTTTGCCCACCAATCGCAAATTGTATATTTGCTAAATTAAAGAGTCTCCCAATCAACAACGTCCCCGCTCTGCAGCAGTAACCGACCCCGCCAAATCTTGACGGAAGCATGTTCTCGCGCGCTGCAAAAATTAATCATCTACGACTAATGAACCAAACAACATCTAGCGCTCCTAATAAATGCTCCGTTCGCGAGGTTAAGACCCGGACGTAATCACCAGAGTTGTATAAAGTGTAAATAAAGACACTTAGGCTAGACAACTTTGGTCTATTCCAACATCTTTTTCCACACAAGACCTTCGTACGTGGTTTAAATCGGGTGAGCCTATTTTAATATACGATCACACCAGAGGTGTTGCCGAAAAATCGTGAGCAGGCATCAACCGCAAGGCGTACATATGTAACAGTATACTATCGTATATTTGCCTCGTGTTTAAATTTTGTGCTATGCATCGGATTAGCGGTACCGTTAAATCAATTTATCTATACTTTGTAAGATTATTTCAACTGAAGTTTCGATTTTCTAAATTGATTATGAAATTGTTTAACATATTCTCTAACCCTGCTTCTATCCTCATTTACACCTCACATTCCTATTTACTTCATGTCACAGCGTGCCGATAAACAGTTTCATATTTTGAAAAATGTTAAATTTACAGCACACATAAATTTTAAATATATTGAACATTAACCCTTTCGTTACGGAAGGGCTGGCCGCGGTCATACATTCGTGGGACGAAGAAATTTTACACGAGAGTGGTTGCACTCTACGGCAGCGTAAGCCGCGAAAACGCGTTGCAAGGCATTCTTAGAAATCTCGAGCGTAATTGATACTAAACTTTGCATTCGGCCCCCGAGAGTCGTCCATGACTGATGCGGCCATTTAACATGTTTAAAAAATATTTCTAAAATGTTTTTACTGAATCGAGGTTTTGAGGCTTTCGCGGCCATTGTTAAGTATACAATGGTTTGCGTTTTCCGGGTTTAAGCCGCGTTGTGAATTGTGAAAATTCCGACGTTTCGCCAGCATTTCAGCTAGCTTCATCAGGGTAAAACTGATACTGAGTATTAAACCCGGAAAACGCAAACAATTGTATGTTTTTACTGCTTTATCGTAACCTAAACAAATCCTCGGCCGAAATCAGATTTCGACGGAATCTTATCTCACGGAGCAGATGGAAAGACAGGCAAAACGGGCTTGGCGCTTCACGTTTAAAATAATATATATTTCTTCACAGTACATTAATTAAAGTAAATGACGTTGATATAAATAATATGTTCCGATATTACAAAATTAAAATAAATAACATAACTAAGAGTGTAACATAATAAATAAAACAATTAGTACAGCCGGGAATTTTAAACACAGAATAGTAAAGTAATGCGTACTGTAGAGAGTAATCATACCCACATAACTTTCTAATGATGCCGCCAATAGGCGTCGGTAGGACCCAGAGAATGTTTCGTGGATGCCGCCAATGGGCGGCGGTAGGATCCAGAGAACGTTTCGTGGATGCCGCTGTTACGTCCCGAACTAAATTTTTATATCGGATTTTTCCATTCTCTTCTGTTTCATCTTAAATATTAAGTTTCATCTGCGTTCTAGCCAACATAATACTAAGAGCGTGATGGAATCGACGTGCGTAGCGCATTCCATCATATATCACTTAAAATAGGCAGTTAGAGACAACTGAACAGAGAAGAAGAATAAAGAGTTGCATTACCGGAATCAAAAACTAAGCATAACGTGACCACGGAACGTGGCTACCACCTCCATCATGGGTCCACCCTTCGTGAGACCCAGGGCGAGATTAACTCGTCACTCTTGTCTGGAAAGTCGCGAGGTGCGTAGGCATTGAGTCCGGGGTGTCGTTAAGCCAAGTTATCCGCGAATAATTTCAATAGTTTGATACGCGGTAACGGACTTTGATATCCTCGTAAAGCATTCTAATTGAATACCTTAGTTAACTTAAATATCTCTTGGCTTTCAATCGTCAAGTCGCGTAGTGCGTGATTGATAGCTCGCGAATCTGCGATAGTGAGAATCTCCGATTCTCATTGTCAGTGAGAAATAGTTCGGTATCGATAATCAGTGCCGAAGGACTCAGCGTTTCACGTGAGATTTTACGTCAAAATTGAATTATCCTTTTAATACTATCGTTTATCAAATGTCGCTATCGTAAGATTACGAATTTTAATCCGTTAGTCATAAGTCAACATACGTTCATATCGAAGTGCAACTCTTAATTCGTCTTCTCTGTCTAGATTCTCAAACACTAAGCAACATTGTAATCCCAGCGTTTAACATCGAAATTGTGTTACCAATATCGGAAGATCTCAACCGAAACGAGCGCACCCCCGCACGCTCGATTTATACACATTCATCCGCAAAATTATAATTGTACCGACCACAGGAGACCAGGGTGAGTTCCAATTTTTACCAAAATTATTATTGAATATTTCCCCTGTCTATTTCCTTGAATACGAACCCTGAACCGAACCATCGAAAGTAAAGTCTTGTTAATTCTTGTGAATGGGAAATTCATTCGAACTTCGTTTCGAATAAGTTTCACCACCCTTACGTTGTTATTTTTATGATCCATAATTCAGAATCTTAAAGTCTCTCTCTCTCTCTCTTTCTTTTATATGTACAATTTCCTAACGCATTAGAATATACTTTATTCTACCAGTTCAATCTTTGTTCGAAACCAATATTAATTAAAGTCCTTATCCTTTCAAATTTCGAATCCAATAGACCTGTACGGGTTTCAACAGATCGGCCCATCCATCCTGTCCTCTCCTCAACATAGTCTGGGGAGAGCTACAAAATTTTCGTATTAGCTAGAACGCGCGGAATCTACCGTCCGTTGACACCCGCTCGACGGCGGACGGCACGCGGAAAATAAAGCGCCGCACGTAACACCGCCAATAGGCGGCGGTAGTACCGAAAGGGTTAAATGTCAATATTGACAAACGGAGTATCTGTTAAAACATGATTTTTATTTTGGGTCATATAGACTCGAGGAGAACAGCAGTGCGCCATCAACGGTGATACGCTTTACTAATTTTAATTCAATATAATTCAATGATCAGAGCATGAAAAGTGGAAGTTCAGACTATGTATGAATCGCTGTTTACAAATCTAATGGAACGTGGATATCCTGAATAGCTTATGTTATTTTCTTTCGTGTAAATTATTTTTTAAATCTACCTTTGTTTTAAATAAATGTCTATCCTACTAATCAATATGGTATGAGACACAGTTGTCCGCGATCATCCGCCGACAGTTTCCGGTAATTATTCGTAACATATAATTGTTCCATTTTTAATTATTGTATCAGTACATTTTGCCTGGCATATTTTTATTTCGGCATGATTTTAATAGGATTCTGTAATTTCTATAGCTTTTGATCAATATGTTACTGATTTTTTGGAACAAAGGCAGGGTCAATATTGAAAGTTGTATATTCAACACCTTAGATTTCATGCTTGATCAATTTTTAAATATTGCATCGTCTGGCGGTCGAGTTCCTCCTGTGTTTTTCTTGTAGAAAAGAACACGCATACTTACAAATGAGTTTGGACCATATGTTAAAAAATTCGCTTTGTTTTACTTAACATAATGTATTAATGTAAAATCCATAAAATATGACTATATAAGCTGAATGTATCAAGTATTTAAAGTTTCAAACTTATTTGAAACCATTATTTTATTTCACACATATACATTTCAAAAGTAATACTGGTTGCATATGAATTAATAACTTCTTAAGCAGTTTATATTTTAACTGAACAAAAGAGAAGCCCGTAACATCCTTTAATAATCAAGTTATGTTACAAACATGATTAAAAGTAGGAATAAAAGTTTGTAATACAAAAGAGAATTAAATTTTCCGATACAGAAAATTTATGTAAAATAATTTCTTTCACTTCATGCAGAATGAAGGATAAAAGATTAAGGTAATAGGATAAAAGAAGATAAAAGGATTTTTTGTCCCGTTTTCAGCATGGATTAAATAGCCTGTAGTTAAATTTTGTATTGTGTTATTTTGTGCAATGAAATTTGAAAACAGGAAACTCTGAAGGCATATGTATTGCAATGTTAATAATATCACTAAACGTGCCATTTATAAAAAAAAGCAAAAGTTCATAAAGATTTTCTAGGAGAATGCGTTTTTTCAGCTCTTATACACGGCATGTTCTTGGAGTTACGTTACCACAATAATTACTAATTCATATGCTATCAACACACTTCTTGAACTAATTCTTAAGCATCACTTGCATATTATAATTTCCTAAATTTTTTGAAAACAATTAAAAATGCAAATAGATACTTATATAAAAGGAAAATTTGCACTCATATAACTGATAAAATTGTTCTCTAAATAGTGTTAAAGCTGGTATACTTAACACTACTTTATGAGGAAGTGTAGCAATAAAAAATAAAGCTATTTTGCCCTTTCAAGGAGAAATACTTAAGCTATAAGTTACGTGAAATAAATAAAAATGCAATGCTAAAATTGTGCACCAACTTAAATGTTTAACGCAATTTGAACACTATTACAAATCGAAGTTAAAAAAATCTGGAGTTTTCACAATCTTAATCGAATGAGCTGTTATAGTTTGAATGTAAATATACTTATACCGTGGCATTTAATTCGCAATATGATCGTTTTGTCAAATATTTTATCATGGACATGGCAACACAGTTAAATAAAAATGTAACATTGGTGATTGCATGTTAATGATTCAAACGGCAAATAACGGTTCTTGACTAATGACCCGTAAATTTCAACGGTCCTCTATTTTTATAATTAAGAATAGGACCAGAGGCCTATGAATTCAAGAAACATTAGCTTAAGGCTTCAATCGGTTCTTTTGCTGCAAATATTTTGTATGAATGCTATTAGTGAAAATATAAATTTGATTGTACGGTATTTTTTGACAGTTAATCTACCTTAATCAAGCAAAACAATCGAAGCACAAAGGGACACGCAAGTTATTAAGTATAACAATCACATCAAATGTTAAGTACATTTGTAAAGTAAATAATAATACAAATTAAGTAATAAATTGCGCATTATTTGCATCAAATATCAGACTAACGTTTCACAATTGAGCTAGAAATTCGAACTTCGCGGTTTACGCAAATTGTCTCATTTCAAATTCGAGTCGCTACTGCCATCTAAGCAAGATTTTAGTCAGTCGGTCACAGCAAACGAGTTTTTGTTATTCACAGTGGGAACGTATCTTTGCACTTCGGCTTCAGATATACTTTATCGAGAACTATTACACGGCCGATGTTGCAGGGTCCCTGTTCTCCTTCTCTGTAACATCGACGATCACTAGGCCAGAGAACTGTGTTATCCGGGCATTTCAAAGAAAGTTTCACATATTCTGCTTGGTCGGGAAAGTAGATCGAACCCTCGCTGAGATATCTGCTCGTACCGACTGTAGAACGAGTAAGGATGCACAGGATACACAGCAGGAAAACGATTCCTCTTGTTGAACGATGCATCATCGTTTTAAAGTGATTTTGTATAGTGTAAGTGGTTTCTTTGTTGAATTTACAGCGTTTCACGTTAGTACTCTGGAAGAAGATATGAAGCAATTATTGCATATCAACGCTATAAGTAAGATAGATGCAGTGTACGATTTGTGTGCATTCTTAAGACATTGTTGATCTCTTATGTTTTTCAAATGGAACGGAACTTATAGATTATAGGTTTTTAACTCTCTCAAACACACAGAATACTGACAAGTTTACAAGACTCTTGCGGTAGACAGTCGTAAAAGGAAAGAATAAATTTATTCTTAGATTTCTTAATAATTTATTAAGATGTCTCAAAAACTGTTTTCACTGCGACACTACTTTGGAATCGATATTAAATGAATACGATATGAAACGTATAACACTGACGAAAATCATTATATCCACGAAAGCCACTATAGTGGCAAACCGTTCAAATTAATGTTATCAAAGAACCCACTATAGTGGTATACCGTATCTAAAAGTTTAAACATGTGTATAATGGTTGAAATATGAGTCAATAGAAAATAACAATTAGTTAAGGAAATGAGGGAACACCTTTTGTTATTTCTTGGAGCACCAATCTTCCGAGGAACACCAGTTAAGAGCTACTAGTATCGATTAATGCATAAACTTGGAATTGATTATTTGAAATAAGTACTTTATGCGTGGAGTCAACTAGCATAAGGCCTGATTCAAGCAATAAAAATCACCTATTACTTACATAGCATCCACTATAATAAAAAAAAAAAAAATTTTGGGAGAACAAAACTTTTTTCTTTATTATGAAAAAAATTATAACTTGTTGGTTGTAAATTTAAAAAAACTCATGTACGAAAGGAGACTTATTTCAAGACTTATTCAAAGATACATACCACTAAAATGGATTAATGTTTGAGAGGAAATAAAAATTAGTTTCACATATGATCAAAAAAATAAGAATTTCTGTTTTCAACTACTGATTGGAAATTAGTGACATTTAATTTTTCATTGAAAGCTTACTGGAAAAACAGAAAACAGATTTCTCTTTGTTTTTCTGCTCGAAACAACCTAGTTCAGCTGTTATATATAACACCCGGGAAAGGAAAACTTAAATTCTGGGTTATACTAACTACACATAAATTCTGAGGAAAGTTTGAAAATTATGTTCTATGAAGGAGATTAAGAGAATTCAAAAAATGCAAAAACATTGTAAAGCTTATCTAACTACCTTTACTTTAAAAAATAATCATGTTACCATTCTTTTATTTTTCATTCAATATTATCGAAAATGTTTTATCAACTTTTCGAAACGTGCGGCTAATTATATTCAATTAACCATTTATGCTTTACACTGCTATTATCCAGTTATGTTGATATTAAAATTGAAATGATTTTATTTAATGTTTGCCGTGAGAGATTAAAAATGGAAAACCCTTGCATATAACGCATATACAAATAAATACGAAATAATTTTATTTTTACTTGAAAAAGCATACACGTAAATACGAGTTTCGATATTAAAACAAATACAGACCTATCCGAAAAAGAAAATTCGATAAATCATTTGGTTAATTAATATTGTTACGTTCAATAAAATGCAACTTCGCACAGTGAGCAAATAGTGTAGATTGAGAAAAAATTTAAATAATAAATATGCATATTAAAGATAAATTTCGTTCGGTTAAAAAAAATTGTTATATGAAAAATTAAACAATCAAAGTAATACATTACATTTACCATTTTTAGATAGAATTATATAGAATATTTTTATGCATAAACATAGTTAACAAATCAATAGATCACATCATTTTTTTTCATTACATTCAAATACACTTTATGCTAATTGATACGTCACTTTGAAAATAGAACATTGAATCGTCTTTGGTTTAACAGTACAAAATTTATATTTTTTAATTGAAAATGAAATATTTGCTATAAATATTTTTCTTAACAATAAGTGCAAATTACCTTAATATTTTTGAATGTGATTTCGAAAATGCAATGCATATTTTCCGGTAGATTAAATATATTTATGTCCCACCTTTTTCGATTATGAATTGCAAATATTAATTGTTAATGTAAATATGGTTATAAAGTAGATTACTAGTTCCCAATTTGGAATTTATATATTTTCCAACGTAACGCATTTCACTGAATTGAATCTGCAAAATTTAACATACGGAATATAATTCTTATAATTTGCATAAAATAGCATAAACACTGTCCGTTTATACAAATTTCAAGAATTTAAAAATTATGTGTAAATCACAACCTTTTAAATTTTTAAATATTCTTTTTTTTTTAATTACGGGCCGCTATGTTCAAAATTAGTATAAAATACTCAAAACTGTTTGAATGAATTCCCTACTTAAACTTGAATCATTGCTGGCAAGCAGACCACGCATTCTTGACTTTGTGTACTGTGATAACTTGTAAAGCTTTAGTAAAAAAACATGCCGTGGCTTCTATTCAAATCATGTACACTTCTAGACAAAAGTATGTGAATACTCACTGTTTTACTGGAATCTATGAGATGGTATCCAAGACAATTATGAATTATATACGATATTATTGTAATTATATTACTAATTAATATTATTAATAACATACAAATTAATGACATAACTATTTAAATCTTATTTTATTTTTTTCAGTGTTCTGATCACATTTTACTCTGGTCTGCTGTCTCTAATCCAACATAATGTACTGATATAGGTATGTACAACCTTGATCCGGTATGGAGGACCTTACACAAAAACATAATACCTTTTTTTTACTGTTATTGTTAAGATGTATATATTGTTTATGCAATAGTTAGTAAAATTAATATTATGTTACACCAGTGTCAGTTGTTATAAATATTAGACGAAGAAATTTTACGGACTGACATCCTTAAATACGTGCGTGTTGTTAATCTTTGGTTCGAAATTACACATTTTTCTAAATTATATTGATTCGTTTGTAATAAATAATTAAGGCCCGTGAAGACGTGGAAGTCGTAACAATATTATCTAAGACCGTCAGGTTCTGAACCGTTCTTTAGATAGTTCTTACTTACAATTGGGGAACTGTCAACCTATATTTGAATTTATAGTAAGTCTTCATAATCCAGGCGGATATTAAGAATCACATTGTCCCATAATAAAATTCATTCAACACTATAATTCCATATTTGTATTAGACTAGACCGATGAAAACACAAGTTTTTCTACTCTGCACAATATTTTCACGACTAAAACTGATCATAATAACAATGCAATAATGATTCCGATCGGTGTTACCATGCAAAAAGGAATCCGCATGTTTCACAACAATTTCATATCTCTGGAATCGTGCGTTCGCGAAATCACTGTGCCTTCTCGTGCGTCATACGCGACAGAGTAAAGCGAAGTTGCAAATGCGAAAGAGATACATATATACCGACACAAAGAATGGTAAACAATTCGCGTTTTCGCGAAACCAGGCAGTATCGATACATTATCATCGTCGACATTTTTCCTCTCGTCGGACGCGACCGTGGGAGAGGAAAAGGGGCGGGTAAAAAGGTGAAGTGAAGTGAAACCGGAATATACCCTTGGGCTAAGAGGAATGGCGCGTTTTTCTCTCTTTCTCTATCTTTCCTTTTCTCTCCCTCTCGCACTCTTCTCCTCTATTCCCGCACGCGTCAAGTTCTCCATGGTAAAGGGAAACGGGGAAAAATTGTAAATGAAAATTGCAATTGATCGAAACGAGTCGCGGCCGTCAGTGTGCGGTAATAATACATGATATCTCAGAAAGAACCACTCACCTGGAATTCTTGGTATGTACCAGCACGTTAACTTGCGTGGCTTTTTGCAGAGGCGAATGAACTTCTTTCTCGGTGTAGTAAACTTACGTAGAGGAAGGTGAGAAGCGTGAAGGGTAAGGCTGGACAGAGAGAAGAGGAAGAAGTAGAAGAAGAAGAAGATTATATCGAGTTCTCGAAAACTGCCGTGCAAAGTATGGGGAGCGTGTTTGTTTCCTCGCTATCGTATCTTGCGAAATTTCTACGATGGCAACGGTTCACCCTACAGAAAGTTTGAATTTAATTTTCCGTCTGGGACAGAACTATGGCGCGCAATGGTGTACATACGTACAGAGACTTTAGATACGCGATGTACTTGCTTTTTACGTCTGCTTGAGGTTTCAACACTTTCTGTCTGCCTACCAGTTTACGTACGATTATATATAAAATACACATACCCTCAATAAAAGCGGTATGCGTTTTCGTCAGTCAATATCTGTAACTATGACTTTATAAAAAAAACAGGCTGTAAAATCTCGGTCTAATAAGGAAGCAATATTTTTATGGACGTATATTTTTATAGCAACGTAAAAAGCTCACTATTGTTTAAAAATTGTCTGCGTTAACACGAGAAATGTTGAATGTGTTTCTCTCTACTTTATTCTGCTCTCTACAATATTCCGATATTTTATAAAACTGGTAAGCTATTTTGGCAGTATATCTATTGAACGAGAGTGGAACATTTCCGTTGAATTAGAGTGCTCCTGATGTTTTGGACTCAGAAAACTACGTCGGAGTTGGATGAAATCAGGAATCTAGAGATGAAAATCGGGGATAGGGGCACCGAAATATGAAATTGTAATACCCCAGAGAATTATTAACCCACGCTTCGTCATACCATCGTTAAGGCATACATCGATTCTGTTTGTTTTTAATAAAACCTTCATTAGTTTCGCTTCAAGTTATTCAAATTTTAACGTTTTACGTTTGATGTGCGCACGAAAATTTCCAAGCTATTCAACACTGAGAATTTACGTTTCACTGATGCAGAATATCACTGTTTCGAAAACAGCAAAGAGAAACGTTCAAGGCAATATGATTCGAATTAAAATGTTTCCAGAGCTTCTATCAGATTCATTGAATTATACAAATGATAGAATGTATCGATTTAGAGTAAACATTGGTCGGAAATAAAAGCGATCTATCTAGAAGTAGTTAAATTTCGAAATGAAATATAGTGGTGAGCTATATCTGGTTTCTTCCTCGCAATAATTTTCAAGGAAGAAGTTCTCGAGTTTCCACGACGATACAATGACCGGCGTTTCAAGAAGATAGAGCACGACGAGCTTTAACATTATCATCATTCTTTCCGACTTGCAATTTATTGCATGTAGATAGCAATTAATTGTAACTCCTCCAAGAGATGGAAATTCGCTCGAGGACGATTTTTCTTGCGCTTTTTTGGAATTTCTCTCTGTCTAAACGGCGCAGGGGGATTCAGGATGCACGAAAGCCGTATAACGGGCATCCATTATAAATGCACAACGTGTTTTAAAACAATTTATCGGTTGCCCTTGTCAGACTGCCTCCCGTCTTCCGATATATGTGCATCGTAATTTTAAAAAATAGGTTCACCGTGCTTTAGTACGGAAAAATGAAACGAAGGAAAACACACTTCTCGTACATTCTCTCTTCCTTTTCGTTTTTGACTGCTTGTTTCTTTCTCTCTCTCTCTCTATATCAGTCTCTTTATGTCTTTAATCACTTACTAAATTCGCATTAGTATCTCTTGTTTCGTTAGTAGGTACCATCAAAGTAGTGCCACTTGAATAATATCTTTTACGGTCGCAACCGACCAACGGGAGCAATTAATTCTTACCAGTCTCTTCTGTGATATATACGCGTGCCAACGATTGTCGCATTTTTAACTGTGGTACTTCGCAGATGAAAAATTCACATATTAATTGTAGACCGAAACAAAAGGAAATACAAGCATTCGTCATTTCACTTTGACGTATCGTTTCGTAATTTCTACTTCAATTTCGCGCGAATATACGAACGAGATCGCGCTAGTACACTGATAAATTATCTGTACATTAAAAAAAAAAAGGGAAAAAAGAACAGCCATCGATACATTAACTGTTACACTTCACTAAAATCCATCGATGCGGTTTATAAAAGCCGATGGAGTATAACGCAACATAAATTTTTATTCGCGAACGAAACGACGTAACTTGCCGAATACAGATAGTTTATCGTTTATCGGTGACGTTAGTGCATCGCAAAATCACGTATTTTAAAATGAATAAAATACGGAATCGATTCCGCAACATACTATCGATCCCATTTCCATTGATCCAGAATTTTCAAAGAGGCATTGACGTTGTTCAAAGTACCGCC
The DNA here is from genome assembly GCA_910591515.1 of Cerceris rybyensis. Taxonomy (NCBI): domain Eukaryota; kingdom Metazoa; phylum Arthropoda; class Insecta; order Hymenoptera; family Crabronidae; genus Cerceris; species Cerceris rybyensis. Next base: position 25,836,975 of record OU342790.1, read on the forward strand.
GATTTTCACGAAGTAAATGCTATCCTCTCATACTCAATGAATTACAACAATCCAAAAATCTCGCATAAAACCGTACACGATGTTCTTAATATACGCAAATTGAGCGAAAGAGAGACAAAAACAATGAGAAAGATATCGCCATAGAGAATGCAAATCGTTTTATACAATTTAGATGAAACTTACACCTTTAACACTCCGGCGAACAACAAGATTAACGACTATTTTACGCTCGTGTTTATTCTCTCTTTTTCCCTCCCTTTTCCTCGATTCTTTGCTATCAAGTCTCACTTCTAGCTCTATTTTCCTCCCAATGTATGTCCTGTAGTACGTTGCTCTCCCTGCAGTTGCCAGACAAATTACACTTTACGAGCAATTCACTGCCACTAATACAAATTTGATGATCGAAGCTTGCGAATACTGCTGTCCCACTGCACACGTTTGAAACGAGACTCGGCCGAAGACTGCGAACGCGTATCAAAAGTTAATCTGCGGGAGACTCCGTAAGGATTTCAGTCCGTAAGGAGGTGGAAAGGAATGGTGGAGGTATCCTCTTCCTACAGACGTGTCATCACTTTTACCCGCTTGCGAAGGAAGATGAGAAGGAGGATGGGGGAAGGGATTAATCCGAAGCAAGCGGTGATCGTCTCTCGGAGAATAGGTCTGATCGTGAGAGGACTACGTTTTCCAAGAGCACCGGATTCTGACAGTCTTTTGGTGCTCTCAAGGGAAATAAAAGAACATATTTATGTCTTCGATATGATGTCGCCGAAAACCACTCGATAAATAACATCCTTTGGGATATTGGCCCGAATTTACGCGATTAACATTGTCTTACGTTGATCTGGAAATTTATACAGAAAAAATGGGGAGTTAATATTTTTGACTCGGAGTAGGATGATTGTTTGGCAATAAAGGTTCTAATTTGTATTTGGAAATTGTCTTAAATATCAAATCAAACAAACGAAACTTTATTAAACTTTCTTGATTATTTTAAATTGTGCAATTTTAGAACTGAAAATATAGATAATTTCGTAGGTTGTCTGCATAATTTAAATGAAAGATAATTGTCTTAATTAATAGTTGCAGCTATACTTACTGAAATTGTTCACGATTTCATAACATTTAATTTAGAAGCAATTCCACTTTTAAGTTTTAAGATTATGTTAAGTTGAATTGGAATGCATTCAGAAGACAAATTTTAATAGTATTGCAAGATACACAGTAGCTTTAGTTGCATCTAAAACCGTATTTTCTAAACAAATAGAAACGATAAAGCCATCGTATTAATTAAAACTTAGATATATAACAAACAAAAATCTGTAAACCAATCAGAAATTATAATATGATCGTAATGTGCCAAAAATCCTCATCGTTTTGAACCAAAAGTTGATATTCTTAGCTCATAAAAATTTAGTTTAACGTAATAAGATTTTTGCACATATATTAAAGGATTCCTAGAAGGAAAAATATGATTGTGACATATTAATAGGAATTAAATATGTCATTTAGTTTCTATAAAAAATTGAAAAAAAAACACTTTTTCCTTTCTACGAATCTCTTTTACCCCTATCAGGAATACTTGGCAGTCAGCTTTTCATTTTCTCCCAGAAAAGATGCAAGGAGACCCAAACTTTCTTAGAAGAATGTTCAGCGATTGAAAAAAGTCTGGGGCGTTCTGAATAATTTAAATAAATGTATCGTGCATGATTCAATGAGTAAGTAACTTCTCATCGAATTGCTATTGTCCGACAACCTTGACACATGCTTCAGCACGTTCATTACTACTGAACAGGTTCAGACGTCATATATGAACACGTGATGCTTGACGGGAATTCCCAGGGACAATGTTTCGTGTTCCAGTGGATTCTTTCGTTTAAACAATTACTGTAATTGGTCGTTATTCCCGCGATCGTTGGTAATGTCCCAAACCCATAAATATAACATACCTTTCCTTGCAATTCTAAGAACCACACTCTAAATTATAATGAATAATATATACGTTAATATAGACGGTCTTCGATTTTCGCACATAGTTGGTTTCTGAAAATGTGTGCGAATGTTGAATGTTCGTAGAGGAATACAGGAAAAATATGAAAAATTGTATGTTAATGTGTTCCTTTTGTAAACTTGAGATTCTCTAACATCTAATTGTCAATGCTAGAAACGATATTACAATGTTAGAAAACATTTAATAAGCAATGTGTGGGTGAACGCGATCTACAGCATTCCTTGACAGGAAGCAAATATTTTTTGAAATAACGACGAAAATCTTCAAAAAAATTAAATTTCTAAAATCTTGCGAAATGGCGAATTGTGCGAAAGTCGAGGGCCGCCTGTACAAGGAATCTTTAAAAGTTTTCATTCATGTTTTTGCTTTGTTAGATATAATCGAATGAATTATTGTGTACCGTTATTTCTAAAAAGATTTCTCGAATGAAGCTATTTATAGGAAGACAATAAGACGGGATCTTCAGTCAGTAATGATGTTATCGCGCGAGAAATAATACGCGACGTGTACATTCCACGGATGATTTTTTTTTTGGTTATTTAAAGATCGAAATTGATTCATTCTGACGATAAAAAAGTATTTTCCTGGAATTATTTAGACGTATTTAATGCAGATGAGTCACTACTCTCAGAATGAACTACAGAGGAATCTAGGATTCATCGATGAGCTATCCTTGTCAAATGGAAAATTTTGTTTTCGTCTATCCGCTTTCGTGGTTAAACAGCGAGAGCGGAATCAAAAACATTACAGCAATATAGTACAGGAAGTGAAATAAGGAAAGATCGAGTTGTACGTCATGTTTAATGTACGTCAAATTCGTCTGACTAATCCTTTACGTTGTATTGTGTGGTATTATGAAAGAGTTCACTTCTTTTCTGATTTCATAATGCATGTAACTATATTTATAGAAAGTATGAATTGAAATCCATGGTCTTTCGGAAATGATTCAAATGTAACTAAAAGTAAACGTGTAATATTATATAAAATACCGTAATTATCAGTTATATATTAGGATTTTCCACAGGTAGATGCATGTAAGTGATTTCATTTTTTTATTCTTTGAATGTGTTTCGATAAATCAAGATGATATTCAGTTATATGAATTAACGCAATGTATGAAATTAATGTGAAATATAAGAAATTTTCGTAATTTTCTTAGATCGATCCTCTTTTTATTTCATTGTTGTAGCATATAGCTTATATTGTGATAACAACAGTGTCTATTTTCAATTACATAAATTTTCTGCGAAATGAAAAATTCGAAACGTTGACGCTCCTTGTGGTACACAAAATTTGGATGCACTTTATGGACTATCATTGACGGGACGTTAACTGGCATGTGTAAATGACTTGCAAATTCCGAGAATTTGACATGCATTGTAATCACATCTAATTGATTTGTATTCTGTTTTCATTTTTGAATAATGCAAATGCAAATAATGATATAATAACGTGAAGACATTTACTCGATGATCACTCAAGTACTTTTCGTAGTAATATTTACGTAATTGTTATTGCTGAGAGAAGCTACTATCCGACAACTGAAAGATGGCTAGGTAGCGGCTGAGCCTCTCGTTTTCAATCGCCTATTCCTGCCATTTTGTTGTTGGAATTGCAAAACCTATTTTCCTACAATAAACACTACACATAATCGTTTACTTTAGTATGCTAGGATTCCAAAAACGGAATTGGCGATTGAAAGCGAGAGAGTCCGCCGCTCCCTAGTCATTTGATGTCTGGCTCGTATGACGTATTTTCCCACGTAATCTTCCCGCGCAATTATGACAGTGTAAAAATATTTCTTTCTTCCGTGAATTCTGACATTGATCTTCTATGATTCACATACACTTTTCATTGGAATTTTTGTATTTCACATATCAGAAAATTCATACGTGATATTATCAGGGACTGTGCTTTTTCTAAAATTTTTAATATTATTATCAAAAAAAAATCTTGTGCTTAGATTGAGTAAAAACAAAAGTGCATGTATATTACTTCGTCTTAATAAGAAAAGTCCTTATTTGTTCATTTTAAATAAAAAATTTTGTCGATTGACTATATCACTTACATTTAGTATTTGGGGGCTGTAGTAGGTCAGTATGTAAAGGCTCAGGCTCAAAATTAGTGGGTCTTACTACTTGTTAGTTCAAATCTCCCTCGTCACCTCTGAACAATTGAAAAAATTTGTCTTATGTGATATGTATTATATTATGTATTTATGTATTGAAGCCTCGGTAATTCAGAACCCACTTGAAACAGTGGGTCCTTGGTGAAATAAAAACAACGATTGATTAAGTGAGATTGTAAAAACAATAAAATCAATTTATTCATTGTTCCATCAGTGTATCTTACGGTATAGTGCAAGGCTAGACAACATGATACCTATCATTCAAGAGGGAGTGGTTGAAGCTCTCATTAAGGGTGGTATGGGCGTTATCTGATGTTGAAGCTACTTTCTTTTTTTGTCTAGCGGTCATTATCAGAATTATGCTTGATTTCTTTTTCAATAAAAAGATAAATTAAACTTCATGTTTTTATTAAAACTCCACTGAAATATTGCGAGCAGTTTGCTATTGCGCAGAATTCAGTTACTTATTTTATTAAGTAGAATCGGTAGGTAGGATGAAGATTCACATATGAACCGTTATAGTCGACAGTAGTACAAGTTCCGACCTTTTTACGTTTAGGTATTTGAGAATTCGTACACAAGTTTTCATGCTATGACATGTAACAGTTGAATCTTTTTGGACACAATCATTAGGATATTTTGTTCCAATTACTTTAATAATAATAATAATAATAATAATAATAACCTTTATTGCAATGAAATACAGTTGGCAGATACGAGTAGACCAAATGTTTTAAACCGATAGGTTTGTCTAACATTCAAACATAACGGAGTACTTAAAGACTAATGACCAAGCTAGAAATCATTATAAAGTAAAAATTGTCATAAAAAAATCTCAGCTGGCCAATTACTTTGCCATCTGAAATACGAGAAGGAAATATAACTAATTCAAACACTAAAACTAACTTAAATATCCTTTTCTCAAAAATAGATTTGTACTACTTTGAAAAATATCGGTACGTATAATCCAAAAGAAAAATTTAAATAGCTGACCACGAAGGATAAACTAGACTTACGTTAGATTTAAGCCACTGTCTTAATTATCGACTTATATAATATATGTCGCGAAACATTTTCAAAATGTCCATATTTTTAAATATGGAACTTAATTTAAATGAAAGAATATTTTATCCTAACGTAGCTTTGAAATTCATGGAAAAAGTTCGTACTTAGCAAAAGTTCGGTGGCTGCAAATTATGCGAACGTTTTATACCAGCATTTCTCGTACTGTTCTGAAAACTCGATGCGAATCAAAGTTAATTACCGTAAGGCACTGTTCGTAAGCATTTAATCGGTACGAATTCCAGCATTGTATTTCTATGACGGAAATACACGTTTAATTGTAATTTGTTTATCTCGTGTACAAAAAACTCTACTGCAGCAAAATTACAAGCTCAGCTCGTTAGAGAATTTGCAGTAGGTCAAGAAAAAAACCATTATATTGGTGAATGAGTAGATATAACCTGCTACTGTATTAAATATTTTAATTTATACTTATTAAAAGTATAATTTTCTTTCGGAGACATACACGTTTTAGATTATTACTAAGAAGATAAACAGGGAGAAAGAAAACGATAATGTAATCATTTACGGTTTTAACCCTAGATCACTAACCTTATTTTTCGACGCTTAACAATAACCTTCGTTTCTTCGACTACGGTGTTTACAAAAGGGGTTAAAGGGTATTATTTAAATAAAATTTAAACAGGTTTTTTTCTATTATTAAAGATAGGTATTTATTTATTACGATACGTTAACTAATATGGCATACTTATTAAATCCGCGTCGTCGAATCGACGAAGGTTAGTGATCTAGGGTTAAAATGGGTGTAACAATTTGACGAATTTTCACTACATTTAATTTGAATGATTTTCTTAAAGAATTAGAAACTGTTCACTAAAGGATTCTAATTATAATGCATTACCCGATACAGATATAGCGTCAAGCAAATGTAAAATAAAAAAGGTTAGTTCCTTCTACATAGTCGACGGAAATATTTTATTAGAAACCATTTTATACAACTTTAAATTGATTATTCCTTAATTATTTCTTTTTTCACCGCAATAAGAAAAAATAATATAGTTATATTTATGTTACATTCACGGTTGTAATATAATTTTTGTCTTAACGTCATGTATTTGCGAAAAGAGCCAAACGATCCCCGAACTCTGCCCGAAATATCATTTGCTCGATACTGTTCTCTAGAGAAACCGAATAATTTATTTTTAATACTCGTTTTCTCCACCGCCCCTTTGAATTGTAATTTACTTTACGTGCAGAATAAAATACGCGCGAATTTTACCGCGGGTGGCGTTCGAAAATTGTAATTATAATATACTGTCTTTTATTTTCAGCCGTACACCATAAATGCAGTAAAATTCACCGATTGCGATAAATCTCGCGCCAATAAATTCGTGATTAAAATTAATTACGTTTTAATGAATCGCAATCAAATACGTGGAAAAACGTTGTATTATTTCCAGAAATGATCAGGAGTGTATTTTAATCCATTCCCGTGTAATCTCATTTAATAAAATTGCATCGGAACAGTTTAAAGATAATACTGTAAACCACATATCTTAATTTCTTGATGCTCAATTTATTAAAAGTACCCATTGTCAGGGATTCGCTGAAAATACTGTAATCTGCAAACTAATTCACCGATAAGAGAAAAATTAGCAAAAGTGAAATATAATTATCACGATCAAGCATTGACTGGAACGTCTTAAGGTGGGGACTCGATTTCCGCTAATCCAGGAAATGTTTTTTTCACAAACGTCATTTATCTTAATAATCCTTCAGCTTAAGAGAGTAATTAATCACCCATTGAAGTCATGAATAATTCATCCGGGAAGAAAGAGATCGTTGTTCTGGAAATATTCCATCTTAACCGAATCTTAATTTCTATCATCCGATAGTGCCACTTAATTCAACTACCTTCATTGGCAGGCGCGAGGAACTTCTTCCGATTGCACTTCATTTGAGTTCAAGTTGATAGGAGCTCGGCACGTCCGTTGCGTTAGCCGATTGCTCTATTGTCCAGAAAATCGCTATTCTTGCCCAACAAGGAGAAAAGAATAATATAATGTTCGGGGAAAATTGAAAAAGTTGCCGCTTTGTGTAAACACACCCGCCACTGTCTTCGAACGTTCCGTGACCTCGTTCATAGTTGGCAGACCGAGCTCCATCAGGATCATGCTTACCTAAGTGATTTAAGAAGGTGTTATCCTCTGACATCATGGTCCGTGCCTTAAACCTGCGTGACACCACACGGTATATTCGCCCTCTCATCCTTCGGAAACACGGCCGTCCATTTAGCTCGGTATATTTCACTCACGTTATCCGTCGAAAAATCGACTTTCGAAGAACTGCTGATGGAAGTTATGGTATCCAAAATTCTTTAAAATTGTCATTATATATTTTTTTATGACACGTTAAACTTTGTGCGCTGGCTGATTTATTGAATAGTTGTATGATTCACTTCGGAATTATTTATGTGTCAATAGAACGTTTTGTATACATGGCATTGAAGTGAAACAATATATGTGAACGGCATTTGTAAGCGACATTTATAACGGCGGTAGTGGAACACTATAACAATGTTTATGATTTTGGAAATGCTACAAGGTCTTGTATAAAGTTGTTGTAGACGATATCAATATTATTATATCGTGAAGTATATTTTTAAAGTAAATCCCCTTTCGACTCACAATTTTCAAATATATCTGACAATGCGAGGTAGGAATACTTATATTTGTAGTTTTGCTGCACTAATATTCCAATTCCTTTAGCCAATTCTAATATGTTATTCATGAACGAACATCTGCAATGCCGTGGTAAAATAATAAATGGCGTTATTGAAAAATTAACTCTTCTTATATAATGATGTTATAAAATAATGGTTCTTGGAGTTGCAAATTTAGGTATGGTATGAAATTACATTCACCAGAAACATTTGATGTATTTATAAAAACATCTCTTATTATAGTTATTATAATTATAATTGATATTATAATATATAAAAACAGATAGTAATACTAGCATCAACATATCTATTTCGCGAGAATTGGAATGCAGGAAGAAATATTAAAATAAAGTCAGATTCGTCGTGCTACAATAAATTAAAACAAATCTGAAATTTCTGTTTTGTGATTAAAAATCCAGAAATAAATGATAGTTAAATCTCGTGTACAACCGGAGACATCATTTACGTTATACCATTCCGCAGTTCTCTGCTGCTACGATTACTCGGTGGGTGACAACAACATTCATTAAGAAGATTAAAATCGGAAATGAAATGAAACGTATAACGCGATACGTATGGATAATTTGCAGTCCTATTATCAGTGCTTATATCATTAATTTATCTGTGTCGCGTGTCACGGGAATCGTTAGTTATACTCGAAAGGAAAGTCAAGCGGCACGCATCGGAGCTGCCTACGTTGATCTACCACTAATTAATTTCTATGCTATTTCAGTTGTATTTGTGTGCTCGTTGACGTCTAAGGTCAATGATTAATTCGGAAATATCTCTGTCAAAATCCTAATACATTAGCTCGTCTACACGTACGTCCAAATGGCGTTTAAATGTAGAAGTCCTTGCGATATCCTGGTATTTATAAATATTCAACAATCCCAACCAGATGATATATTTCTACGTCAAAGGACCAAGTCGTTTAAAGACACGTCGAATTACGCAAACAATATTTTATAGTGACAGAACGATTGGTTATACAGTTTTTTGACAAACTATACTGAATTTACTTAAAGATACTACAATCGTTCATCTCCCCGAAAAACTTAATCGTCTCTTGCGCGTTATCTCATTGAGGATCGTCAGACGATTAATTAAAAAAAAAAAAGGATTCTCGTCGAATAAAGTGTCGGGGGAGCGATGAAATATGTAAACTTAGCGAGAATCATCTCCCGTGACTAAAGAGGCGAGTAAGAAAAGAAGACAGGGTAGAAAAGTAGGGTTTCATTTAATTTTCAAACCGAATCGGATAAATCTTCCAGATAATAGCAGATAAGGACGTTTATGCTTTCGTGTATGAATTACACCTGGCATCTATTATGAAATAGCGCATGTATTATGCATGGATGTGAGCATACATGTATGTATGTCCTTATTAGCGCCTACTACGTACTGCGTTACTCGCGCAGCATCGATTATTACTTACGGCTCGCACTAAATTACCCACAAAGCACCACCACCGTCGCTACTGCCACCGCCACAGGAACTTCGAAAGACAATCTCGATAATTTCGCTGACTTATCGTTGCTCTACCGTAGTTTCGACGTTGGTATACATACTGGAATTCTGTACGGTATCGGTACGGTTTACGGATTAACTACGAGTTACAGAGTACGCTCACTTACGTCGTGTTCTGACGTTGAATTAACTTTGGATTAAAGTTCAATTTCCGGATTAGAGTCAGCAAGAAAATGACGGTTTTGATGCGCGTTACTTTATGATCGCGTTTGTGCCGTAAATCTCCGAGATTCGTTGTTATTTACACTGTGAGACGTGCGAGAATTTCTTTTATTTCTACCCGTCTCGTCGACCTGTTGACATTTGCAAAAAGTCAACGATGATGTATGAAATAATATTACTTGGAATTTGTTCCTTCTTTTACATTTTCTTCCTTGTTTATTTTAACGATCACACCATATTCATCGCAGAGATGATGCTCTCACGTTAACATATAAATATGTATGTCTGCGATGAACATGGATCATTTTTCTGCATTAACATACGACACGAGCTTCATAAATCATTAGTAACACAATGAAAGTATCAGACAGTAGAATCTCGGAAAATTATGTCTAGGAATTTTTTATTCCAGGAAGGTAACTATAAGAAATCATCTTTTATTTCTCTAATGCATATTCATGTACACTTACGAGCTCCTTGTCGTGTTCTCGTTAAAAAGAGAGACGATAACCAAAGTTGAAACACTATCGCTCTCAGTTGTACCATCGTGACCGGAATACAATTTTACTTTATCATAAGACATAGTGGGTTATAAGTTCACAGTAGCATTGCCATCGTAAACCCCTTAAGATAAGAGATTAGATCACAACGGAATCAAGGGTAACGTAAACCGATCATTTGGAGCCGTTAACCCTTCGTCTCGGTTTCTGTCGGTTAAAGACGCCCGTAACGACCGCACCTGGGAGGCAAGTAAATTGTTTAGATAGGACAAAGCCTTAGACAGCAATGGTATGTTGAATTCACCTGGCGTTTAGTTCCCTCGGGCTCAGAAATGAATACCACTTCGCGTTCTTAATGATGTGCTTTACTCGGTCCTCATTTGGTTAAGCGAAAACACTCGCAAAGATAAAGGTGTGGATGGCCAAGAAGAAAGAGGATAGAAGGAAGGTGGTTGCTACGCCGACAGGAAAATTAGAACACCCGATATATAGATAGCGAAGGCTTCGTCGAGGGGGTAGAGGATCTAGGATGGATGAGGGAGACGTAGAGGAGAAAGAGGAGGAGGTGGAGGAGGAGGAGAAGGCTGTTGGAGGCTGGAGGGTGTCGAGAGACCCGTCCTGGGAGTGTGGATGGTAGTAGGGACTCCCGAGTGAGCTGTTTGCAGTTCCTTCCACAAGCCTCCAGTTTGCATTAGTTTGCATACGTGAGTGAAAGTTTAAAGTTTAGTAATTTAAACAGCCGTGCGCTGTCCCTTTTCCGAAGAGTTTGTGGATATGGCTGTATATATGTGTGTATACATGTATATGTAATATATATGTATGTATACATGTATGTACACATACACAGGAGTGTACATATATTATCTGTGCCTATATTGAGGCAGATAAGGATGGGTGTATGTGTGGCATACCAACTTCTCTGTCTAGGAATATTCAACGGACGCAGTTAAGTATTCCTGTTGGTCCAGCTACTGCTCTTTTCCCTTTTTTCATATTGCTGTATTCGAAAAAAAAGGAATCTGAAATTTGTCTGCGTTAGTTTTAGATTCGTCTGTTTTTGATCTTTATGTCATACGTTTTAAACCGGGAATTGCGTTAAACTTCATAACGCCATGCTAGACCATTAATCTGACGCTTTAAAATTACAGAATTTGTTGAGCGAAATGTTTGCTGATATGAAAGTACACTCGAAGAAGTTTCGTTTCTTTAATTAGGATAATTATTCTACAAATTAAAAATTCAAGAGGAGAGATTTTCCCATTCGTGGTGGAAATTATTTGATTTTTCAAAAACGTAATTATCTTTTCGGTGATAACAAGGATATTACTGAATACGGTAATATTGCAAAAAGGATTAGCAACTGATACACATCATTTTGATGATTTTAACATTATGCTCCGAATTTTGGAAGGATAGCAATATTTTCGTTTCATTGATATTCTGGAGTGTGGGACTTTATTATGAATTGATATCGTATTAAATTATATGATTTAAATAGCCATGTAATGAGGTACTCTTCGAATACGTTTAAGTATTATCTATTTAATTATGGATTGAACAATACAAATTCAATCCTGTTAATCCATTCGATACATAATTTCGTAGTGAAATCAATGCAAGCAAAGCAATACAGATTCCACTTTTAAATAAAATTTACACAGAAAATGCATAATTATTCTCCATCAATTATTTATTTTTCCGTTGATATGGCACATGTGATTTAAACCTTCTGTAATGTTTATCGCTGTAAAGCGTTACGTAAGAAACTTATTGCAGAAAGTACATTACACAAACGGTACCTGAATATACTGAGAATGCAATTACCAGCCTGGAAGGAGCTGTTGAGTAAAAGAAACGGCAATGTTAACTGCGTGCCATGGTTTGAGTTACCATCGTTAAATAGAACAACGCGATTTGAGTTAGAGTCGCTGGCTGCTGCATTTACTACAAAATAACAGTTGTATATTTATCTCCTAATTTATAACCGTATCACGTTTCCAGGATCATAAAATATTTCGTTACCACCGTAAACATTGTCCTGAATAATATCATTTGATATAAGCGCTACGTGTTTTAACTCGTACAACGACTATCAGTGATAATAAAATTTCTTTCTAATAAATGTAATAGACCGAGCCTCTGACTAACAATAAGATGCAGGCGGCCCTCGACTTTCGCACATAATTGGTTCCTGAAAATGTGTGCGAATGTTGAATGTTCGAAAGTAGAGGGATATACGAAAAATATTAAAAGTTGCATATTAATATGGTTTCATTGTAATTTTGAGATTTTTCAACATCTAGTAGGTAATGCTAGAGAGAATATTACAATAGTAGAGAACTTCAGGGTCCTCTAATATTGTATTTAGGGACCTCATTCCGAGGGAGTGACTGCATAGAAGCAATTTTTGAGATTTAAAAAATAGAATTTTTAGAAATGTGCGAAATAGCGAATTGTGCGAAAGTAGAGGGTCGCCTGTATCTTTACAAATATTTTTAAAGTCATCATCGCTAACCACCATCCTTACTCATCTCCGAGTCATCGTTCCAATTTCAAAAATACTTACTTTCCTACTTTGACCTTTTAACTCTGAAAGAAACTACTCCCACTCCTTTTCCGAAAGGCTTTAAAAACACTCTGTCCCTTTCCGCCATGAAGTCGTTGCTAATTCTCATTCAAACTCTCACAAGTTCAATATTCATTTCAAAACCAAGTTCTCATTAATCTCTTATTCTCCCGATTCGTTATCATCACATACCGTACCGCTGTACGAAGGAGACGACATTTAAATTTAACACACTTAAGGCGGTCATCTCATGTGTCAGCTATTTTTTTTTCGCTTCATTTGAGAATTTTTTTTGACGAATCATTAAAATGTACAATTTAAGAATTTTAACCACAAGTTAAATGATACTTTTGTAGTCTCATGGAATTTTTGCAAGCAAAAATAACGATTTTAATTGACACTGTTCGAAAGACACTCATATATTTTTGACGTCTGCCATGATTCCAGAAGTTTCGCTCATCTGAGAGAACAAAATCAAACGGCATTTTAATATGCAAATCTAAGGCTATCGCAGGAACTAGAACAAGATAAAAATATCAAAAATTAAAGTTTTGGCACAGCTTTAAATGCTAAGTTCCAATATTCGTCATATTTTTTCAGCGTTTTCAGCTTAAAAACAAAACAAAGTATGACAGTGTCAGAATTATTCCAGTTCCGACGAAAGCCTTAGATTTACAAATTAAAATGCCGTTTGGTTTTTTTATTTCAGATGAGCGAAAATTCTGGAATCCTGGCATGCGTCAGAAGTACGTGAGTGTCTTTCGAAGGGTGTAAAGTGAATTAAAATCGTTATTTTTGCTTGAAAATATTCCAACAGATTACAGAAAAGAGACTATAAGCGTGTGGTAAAAATATCAAGATTGTACATTTTAATGGCTCGTCAAAAAAAAAATTACCGAATGAAGCGAAAAAAAATAGCTGTCACATGAGATGGCGCTCTTAAATTAAAAGTTCTCTTGTCTGGGTAAATACAGAAGCGCGAATAATCTTATTCGCCATTACATACAGTCTCTGAATAAAATGGATTCCTATACGGATACTTTCCATAATCTATATAACGAAAGTCCGTCGCGAAAGGGATTATCTTCTTCAATGGACGAACTTTGTCATCATCCCCCTTTTTGATTTCCATATCGATTATTATTTTACGACATTCCTATTAATAATAGTTTTTGTAATTGAATTGCGTTCCCATTTCTATTTCTCCCTGCGGTATTCCCATTTGTCTATTTGGTTGTGGCTTCCCGAAAGTACGAATTCCCAACCGCATCGTTTTCATTCCCCTTCTTCCCAGCTTCGCATTGGTCCCTCCTTCCTTCCTCGTCTTCCGACGTTGTCGTAGTTATTTTTCCAAGGAAGATTCGACATCGATACGTTACATCCCTCTGAATACATTACCGAGATTCCCAAGCAATACGCACGCGAATGCATTACGCTATTCCTACCCTTACTGCCGTTACGTTTGTATACGCGGTAGTGATTTACGATATCGCAAACTACTTTTCAAAAGCGTATCTCGAAACGCATAGTAGCTGCATTAAATTTCAACCCGTGACTCCTGTACGCGTGTGGTTACGTTTCACTGATTACGTGCTCAATTTTCGCTGTGAAGACTTTCATTAAACATTACATAAAGTAGGAATTATCCGCTGAACATGGAATCTTTAAGTGGATTCTACATTTTGATAAAGTAGCTCTGATATATGTATTTTAAAAAGAAAATCGGGAAATGATTTTGCAGTTATTTGTAAAGGAATCATTGGCGATAAAGATTCGTACACTGCAAATCCAAGTGTGGTATTTTACAACACATAAACGTATTATTTCCTTGTAGTCACTTTTTAGACGTTTCCCGGTGTGTTATTATTTAACACAGTGCATGTGTGTTATTTTTCAGCATGTAGGTGCATTATTTTTAAAATACATAAATGGGTTATTTTAAAATATAAATATATATGTCAGAAAAATATTTTATTAGAACAAAACAATTAAACGATTAGAATAATAAATACAATACAAATCAGATCTACTCGGACACAAAATCGACTTCTTCACACCACTGCTCAGTCACGACTCTATTTACAAATGTTTCGGCCGCTTGTTCAAATATTCCAATCCTACATATATATATGTAAGGAGTTTGCTTTTCTGATGGTGCCCACAGTCTTCTTGCTATTAACTAACATTTATTAAAAAGATACATAAAACCAACAAACACTTAGAAACTAATAAAAATAAGCAGTAACAGTTATGGCGTCTTTTCGCTTTCACGTTTCGTTCTTCACTACTGTTCTCCGTTTTTCTGCCCTGTCTTTTGTTTCTCACGTCATCATCTCGTTCTCTCTGTCATTCATTCTATTTCTCGCTCACTCATTTCATCTGCCTTCTTACATATTTATAGTTAAATCAATTACATATTCACAGAATTGAATAAAATTATATTAAATATTATTATGATTGTTCAATATTTTAAAGGAGTGCAGGAACTCCGGTATTAATATGCAACCTACCACATTCAAGAATATTTCGATATATTATAGATGAGAATGATTGGTAACGTGTCAAATGATGCGAACCAATAATGCAAAAATTACAGTTATTGTTTTTCTACACTTTTAAGTGGTAATAATAACTGATAAATATCTGATCATCAAAAACAAACGGCTAACACGTAAAAACGTATAATTCTAACGAAATGTGCAATTTTAATACACTTTTGTGCATAAAAGTGAAGTGTGTTTAAATTTAACACACAAAAAAAATGCATTATTTATTTGCTCGGATAAAACATGTAAAATAACGCATTAGATGTGTTAAAACTTAACGTTAATTTTTTCAAGTGATTTATTTTAATGCACATAATTACATTTACACATTTAGACGTGTTAATGAAGTGTGCTTACACATTTTGGTGCTTTTAAATAACCCACTTTTAACACACTTGGATTTGCAGTATAGTGTTTTATAAGTATTCACACTTTAGTTCTACTATTATTTTTCTGCTCCATTTCGTTTGTAGAACGATGCATGGCGTTGAACATTACAAGGGAAATTTAAATGGAATTATTGAAAGTGTTAGAAAATTTGTGATGTTACAAGTAAAAATAATAGACTTTTTACTTTCTCCCGATATGCCTTTCAAACCATGAAATATATTCTCAAAGGAAAAGAAACTATTACACTTCCTATATCATTTTAATTGTGACCAGTAAAAATAGAATATAAGAAAGTTATTTACACCATACTTTCCTAAATCACGCGAGCAATCTTTCGTTATATTTCCTTTTTTAAAAATTATTTAATTCGTATATTTCTAAAATTTTCTTTTTAATATTTTTTTTTTCATTTCTGTATGATTAGACAGTTCTTATCAGTTTAATTAAAACTTAAAATTTCCCTTTCTGAAAGGCTTTCGTTCATAACAAAATATAATATTTGAGCGCTGATGAAACGCACAGCTTTCTTCAATATACAATACCACAAGTTTCAACAGAATCGGCAATTTCAATGTTTACTCGTCAACGATGCTTTTATCTTGTATTAGATTAATATGTAAATCAGCGTGAATGTATTTTGCTTTGATGTAAAACATAGGCGATATATTAGTCGTAACGAACGTTTGTCCGGTACATGCTGGAATCATTTGCAACGACACTACGTACACTTGTCTACCCTATTACCATTAGAATGCAAATTTATAACCGAGGGTGGCAGCCGGTAGGATCACCTCTCATCCTCATTATTTTCCATCCCTGTTCCCTTTCTGTCTTGCAATCAGCGACGTCTTCTTTGCTCCATTTTCAACTCGATTGCGCACGTGACTTTCCTTGTTCCTGCTGTGCTTTCACGAGAACAGGATCTCTGACTTTTATAAGGCGAATAATTGCTATAATCAGATTGTAACGAGACAGAAACGAACTACTTATAATGATTCACGTAAACTTCAACCATTCGTTTGTGAATTACACTGCAGACAATTGTTTTTGTTTCTTTTATCACAAAAGTTCTCCGCGAGTATCTAAATTTTTTTAAAAATCCTCTCCTCGTTGTAATCGCCATACGGTGAATTGGTAGCCGCGGAAAATGTACGATGTGAAATTACCCTCGTAATTTAGCGGTTTGGCTGACCGTGTATTCGCCATAAAAGCCGTATTGAAAGATATACTGACCCTTGTGTAATATAAAGTAAACGTGAATGCGAACTGTAACTTGGATTTAAGTGTTAAATAAAAATTCGAATTATCTGGGAAGGCCACTCTGGGATTGCCACTCTGCAATGCCGTTTATACTTTTGAAATACTTCCGTGATATAAAACTCTTTTTTTTTCACTAAGAGTAATCGCTGTTATATGACACACCTGAAATAAAAAGTAGAAATAGATCTTTAAAATGGCCATAAATTTTTCTAAGCACATTAAGACCTAATCTTTAAGGTTCCTCTGAATACCCCGTAAATTGAAATTGTCTGCAGTAGATATTTCTAGTGTCATATTTTTTGTAAGCTAAAATATTTATTTTTAACATTTTTTTTAGCATTCATTATTTAGAAAACCGTGTAAATAAAGCACGGTATAAATTGAGATATATGCGTATCTTGACTTATACCACTTATTGCAGATTGTTTGACTGATAGCGTATTTGTCAAAAGATCGTGTCAACAAATACACTGACTCCCATTAAACATAAAATTCAATAAATGTGCGAATTTTAACATCGTTTCTTTGTCAATGCGCTTGGAATATTTCCTTCGTATAAAGTTGTTCTCAACCCGTTTACATCGTATTTGTATATAATCTTAAAACTTGTTAGAATATTACAAGCTGAGAAAAATCTTGACTAAAAAGATTAAAAAAATGTCAAGTAATAACGTTACAAATTTCTGCAATTCGTTTACCTTCAAACTTCTAATATAATATCAGTATACTATCGTTAACGTAGTTAGAGAGAACAAAATTGTTTGCAAAGCAGAACAAGCGACGAGGTAAAGGAAGAAGGTGTCTGTTGGAAATTATTTGTGCGAAGGAAAATCCTAGAAGTAAGGTTGTGCATTCCTCGAGAGAGGTATTTCACGAGCGCTGGGATCTTAAGTGCAAATTGGGGGAGGAAGGTACACCTAGGCACGCTTGCTATTCCAACAGACTCGTTGCGATTAGATTTTCATGCTACCGCGTGTTTCTTTTGCAGTAACGCGGTCCCGTGGATGACTGTAATATCTTTGTCGCAAATTAGATTTACGTATAAACAGGAAAAGATAACGGCGCCGTGATTATAATGAATAAAAGTACGGCAATACGTCGAGTAGAAAAAGAAATCTGTACCGAAGCATATTTTCGTAGGAAGGGTGTACTTATACGCGATCATGGTACTGCATATATATGCACTGAAGTATTGCGATTGCCATGCAAACTCGTTCGCGACGCAAAACAGGACGTCATATTTCAAAATACTGTTATGGTGGTCCCTGAAAGGCAAAAAGTAAGAAAATACAGACGAAAATATAAATTGGAATTTTATGCTGATAGAAAGAATATAAAAATACTGTCGGAATTTGTTTCCATGCTGTTGAAAGCTCATTAATTTGTAATTCACGAAATTCTGAGGTGATGTGAAAAGAGAGATGGAAATGTTTCTACCATTTGCGGGAAGAAATTTCTAATTAAATTGGATGTATAATTCGCTTTAAATGAAATGACAAGCCTGTAGTTCATATGGCGCATAGTTTCGTCAACAGTAATTTAATACAATCGTGACAGAGAAATACCGGGTGCACGGATTTTTCGGTACACTTTCTGAGTTTTATTCGAAATTAATTATCCGTCGCGGCAATTTCATTCGGTACTCTCGTTTTAGTAAAAGGTCTCTGATATGGCTTGCCCTAATGATACATTTTAATGAACAGTGTTACGGAAAAACTAATTATACTTAATAGTTTCTGGAAATAGAAATTTGAATTGTTCGGTATTTGCATAGCATTCAAACGATTACTGTATTTATATCAAATATATAAAATATTTGACTTTTAATATTCATTTTTGGTATGTAACATCATGATTATTCGACGGAACAAGAATTTTCCTCCACGTAATGTTCCACTTTCTGTTAAATTCCTTTTTCATATCCTACAATCATTTCTAGAATTCCACATTCTGTAGAAAACTCTTATTAAGGGAAAAGTACCAGTAGTTCACCATGTACCAATAGTTGACCATTTTTTAGAAAGCAAACAAAAATAAGGTTTGCTTAAGTTGTGCACTTTCGATGAAAGTGAATTTCAGATGTCACAGTATCTGTCGATTATATTTTGAAACAATTACATGTAAAGTGAAGTATAACTATTAACAGCGAACGTCTAAATTCAATAAGGTAAGTAATATGCCGTTATATCTCTATTTCCTTAACCTTTTCGCTACGGAGCGCCGCGGCGATTTTTTTGCAGGATCGTTTAGGGGAAGGATTACAGAAAAGAATGGTGTTAATTATATAGTGTAAGTATGTAGCACTTTTTAGATTTTGTCTGCAAAAGATAAAAAACTTCGACGATTTACTTTCATGTTTTCAACATTAATTTTTTAATAAACTACAAACAATAATTTTATGTTAGACACGTGAATTTTTATCGTGGAAGAATGCTCTTCAAATAGATACAATAATTATAAAAAAATATTGCATTGCTTCGTCAGAATGTTAGAAAGAAGACAACATGGTTTTTCGATAGACAAAGGCCTTCAGAAAAAGTTTCAACTTTAAGCGTTTGTTGTAACTACAATTTTTATCCAATTTCAAAATTTTTTTGATTTCTGAGGTCGATGAACATTTAGAAATCGATATATGCAAAAGAAAATCGAAATTCCAAAATCGACTTTTTGACTTTTGCGCAGCTAAATGCACATTCTGGACCACCGTGCGCCGCGCCGAAAATGGAAACATTAAGCGCGCGCAGTATTCGACATTTGGGGCCAAGTCTTTTGTCTCAAAAACGACGTTGTGACATTGTATTTAGAAACAAAATGATTTGTGTTCGTAACAATGTATTCCTAATTTTTTCTTGAACGTATTTTTATATAGCACTTGTCTTAACTTTTGGTTCCATTTTTGCAGCGGGTGACTACCATATAGTCACCTGTCGAGTATAGGAGGTATCTCGTGGCCGGTGACTATAGTCATCCGTAGTAGCGAAAGGGTTAACGTTTCTGTTAAGAATGGCTCTACGTTTCAGGTAAAAAAGTCATTGATTGTGAAGATTTCGCAAATGAATTATTTACTGTTTAAGACATCACAACGTTTTATAAGTAATATATGCATCGTTTTTATTATTTTAACTTCAAGAAGCAATAATTTTTTAAAGGTCAACTTCTGGATATTGGTACTCTACAATTTTCAGAAGTTGACAGGCATGGTTAATTACAGACATTACTCATTTAAATTTGTTTACGATTTATAATGTATCCGTTTTACATCTCACTTTATTAGAAATACAAAATGTAAATCGATATATTGTAGTATACTGAGTTTTAGTCGATGACATGGTCAACTATTAACTGCATTCGCGGTCAATTACTGATCAGTGTCCAACGTCTATTCTGTTCTTCTTCTTCTTTTATTATTTAATTATTAATGATAATTTGTACTGGTAACTATTAAAATTAAACGATAATAAAATGATTTTCAGCGTTAATGCTGTAACCCTGCTTCGAATATAAGCGGTCAACTACTATCGGAAAAAGGTGGTCAATTACTAGTTTTATCGATCTCAAAAGTGGTCAACTACTGAAGCATTTGCCGAATTTTTAAATATATTTCTCAAATTTTTATAACTTATGTTTTTTTAAAAATTGATCTTGGTGTATAATCTAGAATGTTTAAAGAACATCTCCAGGCATCGACTCTCGCTAGTTATTGACAGAGTAAACAGTTACCATCGTTTCTATCGAAAATTCTCTTAACTGATCAACTACTGGTACCTTTATCTTACTTTGCTACTATTTTTAAAAATATATAATATTATTTCACGATTCTAAAATACAAATATTTTATACCGATTCTCTATTAATATATCTAATCAGACACTTTTGTAAAGGATAGTAGAATTGTTTAGTCAATGAATTCAGATATTGGATTTAATTGATCGATGCGTTATTTTCTCGTACTTTGTTCGTCTAGAATTGTTGACCTTCCTTTTCAAAACTGTTCTGTTCGATTACAAACATATATAGTTATAGAGGATAGAACGACGTTACAGTCAGTGAACCTTTACCGGTTCCACGCCGTCCATTTGCGGTGTCTGGATGGCCTTACGTTTCCACTGTATCTTCGCTAGAGCGGTATACTGTTAACGACACTCTCTCGTTGTCGTCCTTTCAGCACTCGGAGGACTTCGTGCCTGCATCTCGTTGCACTTGCCGTTGATTCTGGATAGTTTGAGATTCCAAGAGAACCGTCTCCATCAGCAGACAAGCCAACTGCCCGAAATTACTCTTAGCCTTCGAACCTACTCCTAATTTCATAGAGTCTCATCAAAGTCCATCAAATTAAGGACTGAAATCTATTACTTGCTGTAACATAGTTAGGTAAACATCAGTCAGATTGAAGTTTGGTCATAACGACGGTGATCCCATCGTACAAAGGTTACACTTTGGACTTATGCGAGTGACTATGTGTGTATTCGTTTGGTAAAGTTGGGCGCTGAAACGATACCCGAATAAACTGTTCCTTAGGTGGCAGAAGCGTTAGATGGAGTACATCTTATTATGGTAATGACTGTGTAGCAAAACTACCAGAATAAGGAAACCTGAGACCCACCGGCACCGTTTAAATTCTGGGCACTAAGAGCAAGGATGGTGAAATGTTTAAAACAGCACAAGAACGCGAGATTGAGATAGGAAAGGAGACAGAAAATTAGAAATACCACTTTGACGAATTACAGGAAACCTGATTAAAGAGCACTTAGGTGGATAGTAATTATAAAACGTTTAGGTCTGCAAAATGCATTTATAAAGATATCGTTATTTTAGGATAATCAGTCTTTAAGTGTCCGCTGGATGCGTTATTGGGTTTTAAGTTGTGTTTGAAAATTGGACAGAATTAAATGAAATATGGCAATAGTTAATAACTATTGGCATTATTACAGGTGAATGAACGAACGGGTGTCTGAATTCTTTGATGCTTGGTCCTAAATAAAATTTGAACATATTGTAATTATTAAAATCATTTGACAACATTATTTATGTAATTTATTACCATAACATAGACTATTTATTTCTAATGTATGTTTTCTTTGAAGTTTATTTTTAATAAAATTTATATCGCTCTGCAGAAGCGATTGGAACAAACGATGTTCTTTTTGGCTGGAGTTTTAAGACAAAAGTAGCACATACACACTGTAAATCCAAGTGTGTTAAAAGTGGGTTATTTAAATGCACCAAAATATGTGAGCACACTTCATTAACACGTCTAAACGTGTAAATGCAATTAAGTGCATTAAAATAAATCACTTGAAAAAATTAACGTTAAGTTTTAACACATCTAATGCGTTATTTTGCACGTTTTATCCGAGTAAATAAATAATGCATTTATTTTTGCGTGTTAAATTTAAACACACTTCACTTTTATGCACAAAAGGGTATTAAAATTACACATTTCGCGTTAGAATTATACGTTTTTACGTGTTAGTCATTTGTTTTTGATGTATTTAAATGCATTATATTTACTGATCAGATATTTATGAGTTATTATTACCACTTAAAAGATTAGAAAAACAATAACTGTAATATTTGCATTATTGGTTCTCATCTATAATATTTCGAAATGTTCTTGAATGTGGTAGGTTGCATATTAATACCGGAGTTCCTGCACTCCTTTAAAATATTGAACAATCATAATAATATTTAATATAATTTTATTCAGTTCTGTGAATATGTAATTGATTTACCTATAAATATGTAAGAAGGCAGATGAAATGAGTGAGCGAGAAAGTGAATGAATGACAGAGAGAACGAGATGATGACGTGAGAAACAAAAAACAGGGAAGAAAAACGGAAAACAGTAGTGAAGAACGAAACGCGAAAGCGAAAAGTCGCCATAACTGTTACTGCTTATTTTTATTAGTTTCTAAGTGTTTGTTATAGTTATTGTTGGTTTTATGTATCTTTTTAATAAATGTTAGTTAATAGCAAGAAGACTGTGGGCACCATCAGAAAAGCAATCTCCTTACATATATATATGTAGGATTGGAATATTTGAGCAAGCGGCGGTAACATTTGTAAATAGAGTCGTGATTGAGCAGTGGTGTGAAGAAGTCGATTTTGTGTCCGAGTTGATCTGATTTGTATTGTATTTATTGTTCTAATCGTTTAATCGTTTTGTTCTAATAAAATATTCCTCTCACATATATATTTATATTTTAAAATAACACATTTATGTGTTTTAAAAATAACGCACCTACATGGTTGAAAATAACACACCGGGAAACGTCTAAAAAGTGACTACAAGGAAATAATACTTTTATGTGTTTTAAAATAACACACTTGAATTTGCAGTGCAATCAAAGTCGAATTTACAGCTTCCAAGACAAACGTAATACAAAATATCCTATTGCATAACTTCGTCAATTCCATAAATCCTGATAGAAATGAACACAGTTTCTAAATCCGAAAATACAAAAAGAAGCTGCAACCCTATTTGAAGCAGCTTATGACGCAAATGTAAAAAGTCGCTTTTAACATGTCTAAGATAAAAAATCTTAAAACCTTCCATCGACATAAGAATTTCATAGAATAATACCTGTCGGCTTTATCGACTTTTAAAAACCGTTCTTGAGGTCTTTGTTTATGTAGGGTCCTTTTGCCTCCACGACGAGAGACATATTTTTTGGTAACTGGCTTCAGCATCAAAAACATTCTCGATTGAGTTTGGCTGAATCGGTTGACGGTGCCAAACCAGCTAGGGCATTTCCGTGGTCGACCAGGATAACGAGTTAAAGTTCAGCAAGCTGTTTCTGGCCGTGTGAAGTAAGAGCTGATTAGAATGCGGATGAGGTCGATCGGTTGGTGGTGGTGAACATGTATATTCAACGCGGTTTCCACAAGAGGCGTCGAGAAATCGATTTCGTGCCTTAAAGCTTGCTCTTCGAAGAGTGGAATGTTGAATGAAAAGACGCAAACTGATTTTAATGCAGCATTATACCTTTTTAACCTCAATTTCGGTTAACTGATTTACTTCCCTCTGTGAGGTAATAGAAAATCCTGAAGCTCTACCAGCCTCCAGGATGAAATTTAATGCGAAAAAATAGAAGCTAAATAAAGGATGTGCTGAAGCATTCATGTTAAGCTTGTTGTAGTAGTTTATAATTTGATTTTTTTGTGAAATTGCTACTAATTCATGTATACTAATTGGCAGACAATAAGTACTTTATGTTTAGAATTTTACGTTAACACTAGGATTACGGAGACCGTCAAATTGACGGATTTTTACTTTTTTTGGAAACGCCTTCCAAACCTATAGAGACGTAGTGTAGTAGATATATCACATGTTTACATCGTGTAACATACAAATTACTTAACTGATAGTCTTCTTTGCCACCTGATCCCTCTATTTGCAAAGTCTGTATTTAATATATTGCGCTATAACAGAGTTCACTACCGTAACTCTAGCGTTAATATAATGCGAGTACGGAATGAATATGTATTGTTAAAGGATTGACTAGCAATCCTACGGATACACATACTAAAATTTCTTTATAGAAATTAGTTTTTCACTGTAATCGTCGCTGAAGAAGTTTGTGGATACTAAATAATAGAGTAATAACGAAGGAAGAACAGTATTTTACCATTGTATTAAAGAATCATACAACGTTATTAAATCATTCAATATGTATTAAATGTAATAAATGTATCAAATGTGAAAAAGTATTTCAAGATTGAAATTTTAACGCATTTTTAGATAAATATTGCATCGATAATCGTCCGTACAGATAATATTATAACACAATGCCCATAATACAGTGAAAAGTGTATTCTGTGAAAAGGAGAATAAAATTTGAAACGTATGGAATATTTATTGTAGTTCAATGTTCAAAGGCGAACAATATGAAAATTGAACGCATATTGTCTAGCATGGTGTATTGCGCTTTTGTAATTTTACCCTCCGATAAAATCCTAAATATGTACAACGGTCATAAATGTTTTAAATGTTGTAATAAAATAGAAAAGGACGTTGCAATACGACGTATAATACTTACGCAAACATTTTAGCAGGACAGTTTTCAGATTTTACGGCCGTGTACTACATTCCGTGCTGCAGCAAGATATACTGGTAACCAGTTATCGGAATCGACCAGCAGCGAAAAAGTCACACAAAATTATGAGATCGTAGTTACAAAATACATCTCGTAAACGTTAAAAACCGAATATATCCTAATACAACCTTCTAACAAATTGCATACGCTGCATTCTATCCCTGTAAATAGGGTTTGTTTCAAGCTCTATGTTGCCAGCGTCGTAAACATTTTGAACACCTTAAACGCAATGGAAATCGCTATAAGACGTTGGTGCTCTAATAGATGACGTTTTCTTATAATTCTCAACCTAGAATTATTAAAATGTTTCTTTAATATACCAAGTAGAATAGTACTGTAACAATTTTACTAAAATATGATCATGAATTTTTTTCTATCAAATTATCACATCAACTCATACGACGAGATAAGTGAATCATGCCAGATATAAATGTGCTAAATAATGTAAATATTAGTGACTGAGAAAAAATGGTTCGTTTCTATCGTGTAATAATTTATTGTAATAGTTTTTAAACTTTAAATTTAAATCATAGACGAATTTCGTTAACCAGATTA
Source organism: Cerceris rybyensis (assembly GCA_910591515.1). Taxonomy (NCBI): domain Eukaryota; kingdom Metazoa; phylum Arthropoda; class Insecta; order Hymenoptera; family Crabronidae; genus Cerceris; species Cerceris rybyensis. Next base: position 25,862,458 of record OU342790.1, read on the forward strand.
CAAACTTCTATCTGGATATATTTGAGCACCCTAACACAACCATATAGTCACAAGTTCCTAATCGTGGTTTTGCGGTTTAAACCTACTTGCTGATATTAATAGACCTTGTCCCTTAAAGTACTAATTGGTAGTTCCTTCTTAATGTCCCCCAACTTCCTCAACTATCTTCTGTCTCTAGTATTCCACACAATCTCAAACGTACGGAAGAAAAAGTTCGGATAATGGGCTAATAGCACGTTCAGTCAAGTTGAAGTGTACTTCGTCATACCAACAATTGTAAACTGAGAGGGCAACTTTCAAATTTTGTATTGTAATTACTAGCTTTTTATACTTGTTATATATTTCATCTGTAAACTTGTTTAGGAAGTAATTAAAATAGACTCAAAGATACAAATAAATATCAACAATAAACTTCTAATACATACATGTTTCTTTAAAAAATTGTCGAACTGTACGAAAACAAGAGACATCTCTATGGAAATTTAAAATATGAAGAACGAAACATTGAGTTCTTACAATTGTTTGTGAAATATTTCATATATCTAAATATTTGCTTTCTCATACAAGCTCCATAACTCTGTCAACAATTTAATATATAATGACAATATAATTTCCATTCCCATACTATATAATACATAAAATTTTCTTTACCATAAATTGTAAATGATATTTGTCTCTTACTTAATGCTATTTGTAATACCCGGGCTACAAAGTGTTCAGTATTAAAAAGAATAGGAAAAATTGAACATAAAATATTATAGCTTCTAATAAAAGTAATCTATTATCTGAATCTCTGTCATGAAAACTATTGTCAGAGCCTGTAAACACAATCCTATTTTAAAGTCATCCATTGTCACGCAATGACACGTTTGTGTATTGCAACGATTCGAAGATGGAGTATCTGCCATACCGTCATCTTGGACTGCTCGACTTTTATCGCTTTTATCGAACGTATACACGTTATAGATTGTGTCGAGGTACATCTTGGCGAAATGTCGTTACCTTTCACCGTATCAGGGTGAGGTTTCCATTTGTGCCTTTCAACGAATTCTTCGCACAAGTATTTCGTACTTTCTGCACTCCCTTTTTCTTTGCCCTATATCGATCTTTATTTTTCTCTGCAGTTCACTGTCGCAAATCTACGTTGTCAAATCTGCCCCTGAAAAATCACATAAGTACGCGAAATGTTCGGATAAAGTTAAACGATACTTTCGTCTGAAATTACTGCAATGAAAACTTCTTTACGGCCGTATCGTTCCTATTATCCGTCTACAGAATTAAGTGGATTTTTCACAAGTATCTTATTCCTTAAAAGCGTAATTCCAAATGGAAACCTTTTTATTTCAGTATTCTTGGTATGCCAACGACAGATTAGTTTTTTATCGTCACTAAGATTTTAAAGAGCTTCACTTATTGCTTGAGGAATTGGTCATTCTGATCTTGGCTCTTTATATACCGTAGACCAGTGATGGGCAATCTACGGCCCACGGGCAAAATGAACCCGCTAAAAGGTTTCACCCGACCCGCGACAGATATTTAAATAATGGTAGAGAAACTTTCAATTTCAGCGTTTTAAAAAAATAATATGTACGATCGTGAAAACGAAACGAGAGGCGCGCGGCAACCCATCCAAGGTAGCAACTCGGCCAGAGTAGCTTAACGTCGACGATCGTCTGGGTCGGTGCGGAACCACTGCGCCAGCGACCTCTTCCTGATGACAATTTCTTTTCACGTCCTTTTCTTCCTAAGTTCTTTTATAGGAGGGCTTCCCCGCTTCGATCCCACATAATATTTTTTAATGATCTTTATTAAGTATTACAATAAATTATATTGGCCTGCCAAAATGTATTGTACCATAACACCGGAGATGTAAGTCGGTTCAAAACCATTGACGTACCAGCGTCCTCTCCCATCATGACAATTCATTTTCTCGCCTTTTTCTTCCAAAGTTCTTAATTTATAAAGGAGTTAATAACGTTTCGTGAGTTTGGCAAGTAAGTATGTTTAAATAACACTCTTGACAAAAGCGAAAATTAATTAATATTCGAAATGTGAGGAAACATCAATTTTGGTAAGGGCACCAGTTACTTTTTCAACAATATGGAGTAAAATTTAATTTCGAGGGGTTATATAAAGAAGAACCAATCGATACTTTGATGTGGTAAATGAAAAAATTCCACAATAAGCGATCCGCTGTAAAGTGCTCCGCTATCAAAAAATGAAGAATCATGGTATCTCGAAGGAAGCATTAACTTCTTTCAACGAAATGGTATGATCGATACTTCAAAGTAATCTCAAGTCGTTTTCAGCGTAAACCGTCATGCTGATATTATAACACATAAGTGATAGAATTGCTTCTTATGAAGCGGTATGTGTTTGCCAGAGACGTAACTTATCTAATTGTAAGATACAAGTATCTGAAATACAGATACAAGATACAAAATACGTATTTTCATCTTGTAACTATAAAACTTTTTTAAAATTCATTTCGTATCTTGTATTTAAATACCTTTTGTTTGGTATCTTAGTATTTTGTAGATACTATGTTTGCTAAAATACTTTTAGTAATAGGTAACTGATTCTATTGTGACATCGTAGGTGACATTAATTTTAAATGTCAATGTTGTCGTGAAAGAACTTGTTGTCGAAGAAAACTTAAATAGACGTTTTAAAAAGTTTTTGCAGTTAGAGCCTGCAGCAAATGATGCAATATTGACCTTAATGTCACATCCATTCTTTAAAATGAGATGGGTACCAAAAGCGCGGAATAGAAAGAATATGTAAAAGAACTTATCCTGACTGAAACACGAAAAATTAATCGAACTGAAAAACAAAAATTGGGGTCTTTAAACAATATTGAAGGTGATATAAAAAAAGTCAAAAGATGAATCTTATTTCATGTTTTTAGAGGATTCTGATTCCTCTGTTGCAAATGCCGAAAATATAGGATCTACTGACAGCACCGCAGACTTAGAAACATTGTAATACTTAAATAATAAAGATACCAACATAAAGAGCTTAAATGCTTATCTTACAATAAAAAAAATATTTTTCAAATACAACACTTGTTTGCCAAGTTCTGCCCCTGTGGAGCAACTCTTCTCATTTGGGGGCATGCTCATGAGGCCTCATCGAAGAAAAATGAGTGATAAACTGTTTGAAGAACTGGTTTTACTTAAGTCTAAATTAAAACCTTAAAAATATAATATTATGTTGTGTCACGTTTGCGCGATCAACGCGATTTACATGTAAAAAAATAAACTTTCATTAAAAAAAATGTTGTTTTTTACAAAAGTATTTTATCTAGAAAAAGTATTTTATCTATAAAAAGTATTCAAAAGATACGTATTTTATATCTAGTATTTCAGATACCATTCCAGAAAGTTATTTGCATCTGGTATGTGAAATACTTAATTTAAAAGTATTTTGCATTTTGTATTCCAGATGCTTTATTTAAGGTATCTGGTACATCACTGGTGTTTGCACACTAAATAAACAAAAGGACGTTGTCATCACAGATTTCAAGAAGATTGGATCCAAAATGGTGTCAAGAATTGCAAATATACTAAATATTTATAGGTATCATAGGAAAATTTTTAACTTTATGCATACATAGAATATGTGTACGTGGTAATACATGTATTATGTAAAAAACACTAATACAAATTTTCTCAATGTATTTAGATAAAATTTAGAAGATAGATATATACCACAGAAAATCATAAATTGGATTTTATTTAAATAAATAAAATAAAATAAGTTAAATTTTTATCTGATGAAACGTGACAACATCATAACATTTTAATAGTTGGTAGTCGTGAGTGATTCGATTTTGATCGCTCCAATTTTTCGACGCATTTTAGTAACATTTAAATTCACGCTGTAACCAGAGCCGTTTTTCGAGCTGCTCCGCCTCCTTCACCTACACATACAGCCGAGATGTAACTGATTCACAGACTTTCTAACTTTTTGAGGCGTTTCAGAAGACTTATAAGAATAATATATAATTTTTTCATAGGTTTCTCATCGCTTTTAATATACCAACAAATCATCCTTAATGATAAGTTAGTTGCGTAGATAAAGAGACGCATAATATTTTGCAGAGATGAACAGTAAAGAAATCGTACAGGCACAACTGTTTTCATTACATATGAGGATATCTAATAATCATGTCGGCCTCTTGAGGTTCTTGCCAAACATTGTTCAATTCATCGGAAGGTAGAAACGGAAAGAAGAAATGAGAGGGATTGTGAGAGGAGGAGACATAATCGCCATATTTCCTTTGACAAAGGAAAAGGAGGTAGCTTAAGCCACATCGTTTGAAAGGGTCGACCAAGGAAGAGAAGACTTTAAGACCTTCAGTCACATTCTTCCTTCGTTTCTCTCTCCATCTCTTTCTCACCTTTCAACTTTTCCCTAGTGCTTTATGTAAAGCTGCGTGTTCAGGACCGTTAGAACGAGTTGCAAGACTTGACAAACTGAACCTGTCGAGATCTAACGTAAGACGGGGTGCTCTTTACTGCTGGAATCTTGAATGTACAAGAAAAAGAGCAATGAAATATGAGCTTACCGGGGGAAATGTAAAGACAGGAAGAAACAATGATGCCACTATCGATATGATGGTTTGCATAGTGGAAAATGTTTTGATCGGACGATTCTGTAAAAGTTTTCTTGAAAGCTATTACAAAGGAGAACCTAGTCGATAGACGAAAGAGTACTATGAATAAGAAAATTGAATTGTATAAAAACTATATTGCGGTGGATACGAAGATGGATGAACTCTTAAGGAGTGGATCGTAATTTAGATTTCCATCATCTTCCAACAGTATTTTTTGATATTGTTACGTGTGAAGTATCCAGGGAAAATTATATTTTTTATGCTTCAAAGGCAAATACTGTATATTATACTGTGAACCAAAGGTTTAATTATTTTTAATTGACAATATGTCGAATAACTAGGAACAGCAAGCATTTGGGCTATTTTTTGGAAATGATTGTTACGAAGTATATCACGACATGAATATCAGAGTTTCGATAGGTCGAAATTCACCTGTTATTCTAGGTGCAAGGATCATACCAGATGTGGTCAAAATGCGAAACAAAAGAGGTTATACTATATGTAAGTACGTACTCATATTGTAGTTGAAAATAGTTGAAATGATGCATCTTCCAAAATAAGTTTCGAAAATAAGTGCTCGGAGGACCTCAGTATGTATGACTCTTTATAGGCATGTGTATGGGATTATGCATAGTTTATAAATCTGTGGGAAGAAAAAAGCAACATAACTCTAACTAAAACTAGTTCTATAAGATGAATGAAGATAAAAGCAAAATAATGTAATTGTCATGAAACGTTTGCAAACCAAATCATTTTTTCAATTTTTTCTCAGTTAAATGAATATAATTTGAGAAATTTCTCCACTATTGATTATTCAATTTTAGTTACTATTAGCAATAATTAAAAATACTGAGGAATACTTAGGTGAATATATTATATTCCTTTCAAATTTCAAAGTCGAAATTTATCTTAAATTATATTTTATAACTAGTTAATAATCTTTGAATAACTGATAAAGATCATATTTTCTAGTCCCTCCTCTCTCCGCCGTACAGTGGTCGATTTCGCCGAAATCCTGGCCAAAACCCCAAAATTTTTTTTCACAATTTTCAAAATTTAGCAATTGCATTTGATTTGTAACACATCAGAGCATTGTTTTCCATTAATAAAAATTTGTATTGAACAATACTCTTAGAGATATGCAATGTCAAAATTGGCACTTAAATAATGTAACGTTTTCACGTCAAAATTGAGAATACGTTTTCAATGTGAAATTAAAGTTTGATCCACTTTTTCAGTATTGGTAGCTATTTATCATACTTTTAATTTATAAATATCTTGGTTCCATTTTTTTATTTAATATTTTACAACTGTGATGGTACAAAATGTAAATCCTATATATTTTTTTCCTTTTGCTAGTGAAATAGTTGTGAAGTCCACAACCATCCAAGCTAATTTTTTTTTTAAATTAAACTTTGAAGCTTCCCGAAGAAGACCTCGTTGAGTTTTCATGCGACTTTTTGTTATTCTTCGAGTAATTGTTATTTGTTTGTCGCGCGCGCCATGCTCGGGGAAGTGCATTTATGAGATAGAGCCGGGCTATCGTGCTTTACCTAATGAACACTGCTAATCCTTCTCTACGATCAACCTGGCAATTAACGAAATAATATGTTTATTTCATGGGGTTAAAAATCGGAATGAGCTTAAACAAGCTGGTGGCCTATTGTTTCGAGGCAACAATAGATAGCTGCGGCTACCTCGACCGCTTACCGTCATAAACCGAAAGATCTTTGACGATTCTAATGAAAATCTGGCTAGTTGCAGGTACGAGGGAAATATTTATTCCTTACAATGTTTCATCTTTCTCCTTCGGCCGAAATTTTTATTAAATAGAGGCAAATTCGGAGATGGAACAGCAATGACATGCTTGTATTAAGATACAGCAACTGCTGTAATAAATATCATTAAAACTTTAGAAGACCGTGGAATAACATAATATATTTTTTTTCAAATTAAACTTTGAAGCTTCCCGAAGAAGACCTCGTTGAGTTTTCTTGCGACTTTTTGCGATTCTTCGAGTTATTGTTATTTGTTTGTCGCGCGCGCCATGCTCGGGGAAGTGCATTTATGACATAGGGCCGGGCTATCATAAGACTACTGATTTTCGTGCCGATCCGACAATTTTTCGATACTCGCACCTGCCATATTAGAGCCGCCATTTTGTTTTTGGAAATTCTGAGTTCGGGTTCTTAATCAGCGACCGGAAAAATATAAGACTACTGATTTTCATCCCGATCCGACAATTTTTCGATACCCGCACCCGCCATATTAGAGCCGCCATTTTGTTTTTGGAAATTCTGAATTCGGATTCTTAATCAGCGACCGAAATAATACTAATATACCAATTTTCAGCTAAATTGAAAAACTCCTTGGGGTTTTGGCCAGGATTTCGGCGAAATCGACCACTGTGCGCCGGTTAACGAGTAGTACACGAGTTGAATTATGCAATTCATAAAATACCGTTTATTACGTGTAGTATTCAAACATGAAGATTTGCACCTTTATTCAATATTTCTGTAAAGTGACTTTCCAAGAACGAAATTTATTTTCCTTTCATGTACAGATACAGAGCATCGAATATAAAACCTGCGTGCTAATGAATTTCTAGTGTTCTTGGCTCGTATCATGCTCCTTTTAATTGTTCAGCAATAGTTGGCCGGGCATCGTCCTACTCCATTTTCCTTGATGATGGGTCAGAGGAATAAGAATTCCTCTTTTCCATTTTCAAAAATTTTTGTGAAATCTATCTTTATGTTCTTCATCGACCTTACTTAAACCAAAGAAACAACCTAACAAGCGAGCTTTGGAAATCTGAAATAATAGATTTTCATGTAACTTCATGACATAGTGTAATATAGTGCAGGATAGAAACCATGATATTTTTCATTTCTATCCGCATTCCTCTCTTCTTTCTTCTCACATTTCTTTACGCTAAATAATACAACAGGCGGAGAAAAAATTTAATCCCCTATGGGCCCTTTTGACTTTGATGTAAGACAAGATGCATTCAAGATTCTACTCCTCGAAGTAAATTTTTTAACTTTGCCAGATATTACAGTTGAGTTGTCAAAAATCGTGATATCCTTTATAATTCAAAGCTTAAAAATCAAGTTAAATTCGTCATTTCAAATGGCATCTTTATCATTTTCTAATGCAGCATTGTGCAACTGACTTTCAAATATCGCAAAAAATTCGGTCCATAGTGGATTAATTATGCAACTTGGCTTAAAATTCTGCATGAAGTTTCACAAATAAAGAGTTCTACAAGTTTGTAATGAAAGAAACGTTGACATATTTTGTTTGCACAGAATTGCTAATTGAATTAAAGTATCTCAGCCCATTTGCTATAAGTTATCAGAATTATGCTTTAAGATTACATTTTGTCTCCAAAAGAGAATATGATCACGAATGAAATGCGTTGTTATTGCTATATCAAAGTTGCCAAAAAACAATGTATTCTGCGTCGTAAGATATTCTCATATGTACATACGTGTCAGATCTCGAGTAGCGCATTGCTTCCGATTCATTCATGAGCCATAAAAAAATGTTAATTAAATCCAACACTTAAAATATCTTACCGATATAGACAACAACGTTTTTAGCAATTTTCGAAAACAAAGTCACAAAATTGAGCTACAAATAAATTCCAACTCCATTCTGCAACTTATAAATCTCTAAGGTGAGAGAAAAATTAAATTGATTTCCAAAAAGAACAATTTCTACTATACAACGTGTGCTCAAACAGTAGAGAACCAAGGAGGAAATAAGTAGCAGGAAAATGCGAAATGGAAAGCATCAGGAATTCCAGAAATCTCGCAAATAGTTAGGAGCAGGACGATTAATCAATTCCGACAAATATTATGCGGAAAGCACATTCAGAAAGTTCGATAGAACTGTATTACCTTAATCGCTCCGTGCGATAGCTACAAAATAATCTTCCCTTTAGCGTTTCTCTCGAGAATTACCATTCTTGGCCCACATTCAACGATCTCATATCGGCAGTAATATCGGCGCCCCCGCATTATTCGTATCCCCCTCCCCCTTTCTCCGTTCCTACTCCCAGTTTTTGCACGATCACGCAAATCGTCGAATTATTCGTCGGTTCGCAGCATAGCGCAGGGCTATTGCTCGTGGCTCCGGCGATTTCATCCATCCGTACATGCATGTATATATACCGTGCCTTAAACTTCTCCCTGCGACGCGACGGTACGTTTTAAACCCCGACGAAGCATCGCCTTCGACCTGAATGTGGCTCTCATTTGTCGTCTTCCATCCCGGCGCCATTGCCTTTACGATATTTTATCAGCAGCCACAAATAGCCCCGATCCAATCGTAATATCCCAACCAAGCATCCTTAGCACAAAGGGATTTTCGGGGCTTACAATTAGATTAGTTAGAATTTGCACCTCGGTTTACACCTCGATAAAAGTTCCTTTTCCTCGACGTCTCATATCCGCCACGTTTTTCTCTTCTTTAAAACCTCTTTCGAAACCTCGAACGTCACTCTTGCGATTTTGGGCGAGAAATTTGAATTTTTTTCTTTGTCCGTGTAAAGGGTGGAAAAGAAATCCTCCTTCCCATCTCATCGGGGAAGAGAGTTCTCTGCTGTTTTCCTCGAGAGATTTTCGAGGGAATGTAACGGATTACCGGGGGTTAAGATTTATTCCGGTACAAACGGACGAAAGTTGCTTGGAGTTGTGAATTAGCTGAACTGTTAGAATGGCAGGAGAGTTTAAATTGAAAGTTTAGAAACGTTTGCGCAGGCTCTTGATTGTGCCGGATGTTTTGTTGCTTTAAACGATGTAGAAACAAATACCTCTTATTGCAGTGAATGTTGATGTTGATAACTTAACTTATCAGAGCAGGGGAGAGATAGGAGGAGATTGAAATTAGAAGAATAAAATAATAGAGGAGAGAGTAACAATATGTTAGTATATAGCGCTGTTTAGGGTGAATACCCGAGTAAAAATAAAAGATGGAAAATAAACTGAAATAAGACTGAAAACAGGATTTTAGACGAATTTCAGATGGAGACAAGACGAAACTAATAATTGCCACTGAAAATTATCTGAAAATGTACTGAAGACATATGCTATTGAGAAAGTTCAAACGGAATTGAGACGGAAACAAGACGGAAGAATTTTTCAGTTGAAGCCGAGACTGAAAATTTTACATTGATTCAACTCGATCGGAAAGCAGACTGATTTGAGACTCATATATCAGTTAATTCCAACGAGTACTGAAAAGAAACTGAAAGTAAATTAAAATGTCTAAACTCGAAATGTCTAAGATCGTTTTCAGTTTTTTTTTTCGCTTACGATTTTCCGACTTTTGTTCACTACCTCAGTTGTCTTTAAGTTAAGTTTCCGACTGTATGTTAATATAGAAAAATTACTCGAATTTTCAGTCTGTTTTCAGTTTTTTATTTTCCCCGGGTAGTTTGATACAAGGAACTTCATGATTTAACGTAATATTTTATTAGTATATTTATCTGTGTAGGATTAAAACTACACAGTAAAAATATTACGTTGTGTCAAGTTTTTCATCATTGATTAATTGTATTGAATCAAAGCAGTACTTCAGAGTCATATGATTTATGAGTGTTGTAGTAGGATTCGGTGAAATAGCACTAATTGTAAGGAAGATTTAGTTGGCTAAGGAGTAGGCGTGGATAAAATAAAAAAAGGAAGGAAGAAACTAAATGTCAGGACTAATGAATACACAAAACACACTAAGAATATAATGTAAATAAATATGATATATATATATTGAGTATATGAAATATATATTTATAATACAAAAAAACGAAATACTAAAGAACTAATGATCTAATGATCTAAGGGTGTCTAAAAGTTATACGTCTCACAGTTCCTCTAAAACTCAACTGTGTCTTCCGCATCCTGAGACGTAACCTTTTAAGATGATCTTCCCCCACTTCTCTCTAGGTCACGCATTTAAGGGAAGAAGTCATTCTAAGGGCATTGACATCTAATAGTATGCCACAGTTTGAAGGCCTCAGCCTCAATGTATATATAAGATTCATTATAAGGACGAGGAGGCAATTATTTTTGTAAAACTAATTATTTTTGCGGACTGTAAAAGTTCTTTCTGTGTGCCCAATTCTGCAAAAAATCTTGTCCTTGAGTTTGATTACTTCACTCATAACTTCAACATAAGTTGCAGTCCTTGTATATAAATACATAGAAGTTTTGTTAAGTTTGTTTTACTTTAATAAAAAGACCGACAATTATAAATGTACCAGAAAGATTCGCTAAAATCAAAGGATAAGGTCATTCATTGTAAAACGACGTTGAAACAATGAAAATTTCGTTAGAGATATCTCATGTGGTTAACATTTAGAAAGGTTTCATAAAATCGAAATATTAGGGGGACCGGAAAGTAATGTCGTTTCTCCAGATATTTCGTTGCAAACAACAATTGCTTTTTATCGATCCAGTATTGAAAATTTGCACATTAAATGGCAAAAGGTAGTTTATAACGAGGGTAATTACATCATTCATTAGATACCAAAACTTGTTATGAATTTATTTGCTTGGATTTAATGTAAAAAAACGACATTACTTTCCGGTCCTCCAAATATTTAAACTAATTCTTATATCCATCTTCAGTTACATATTTGAAATGTAACAAGGAAACATTGGAATGCATGGCAGAACAATACTAACAATGTCAAGAATATAAAAGAGTATAATAATATAAGGATATTTCATTGTTCAAATTTTTAATGCCAATTTTTAAATGCCAAAATGACACTTGCTTAAAGAAACAAAGACACGAATTAAGTTTCGTCGACGCTCCTTTTACCTTCGGTCACTAAAATGTTTAGATTTTAACAAAATTACTTTCGTTTTCAACGGACATCACTTCTTTCATGTCCGCGTACTCGAACAAGAACTTCTCGCGAGGCATAAATCGTGCCACGTAGATTCCCGAGAAGATGAAGCGCAATAAAGATGAACGAGGGAAAACAATCGTCCTGGAGGGATGGAAAAGCCAGTGCAATCTTGTTCCACTGGAACACGGACGAAGATGATCAGACGTTCACGTGCGTTTATAAAAAGTTTACGGCTTTCAGTTGTGCGAAAGTTGCACGAAGAAATCAACTAAAACATGCGAACGTTAATCCCTACCTCTCGAGTCGCTGTTGGTTCGATTAAACAAACGATTTCATCTCGAAGAAAAAGGAAACAGATAAAAAAAAGAGCAACTCCTTGCCAAAACGTTCATAACTTACGAATAGTAATTGCGTTCCATCGCAAACACGCGGTAAAATATCATGTAACAAGGGAGAAGCCGTGCCAGCCGAAATCGTGCGAATCTTCCGAAGGTGGAAAAGCATGGTAGGGCAGTTGGTGGGGTAATGGAGCTGGTAATAAAATGCCGGCGGGTGTAAGGAAACGGATAGAGGCACGAGTGAGACGCCTGGGAGCGACTTTCGGCTACCCGTTGGAATAAGAGACGAAAAGGGGCGAGAGGATAAGAAGAGGGCAAAAGAGGAAGGAGAGTGATGAGACACGGGAAAAGAGCAGAAAGGAACAAAGAGAAGCAAGAAAAAGGAAGACCTGAGAAAGTGGAATAAAGGGTGGGTAACGCGAAGAGGAACATGACATTAGTGCTACGTATAGAGAAAAAGAGAAAGAATATAGAGACTACGATGGCAGCAAGTGACGACAGGAACGATGTCGGCCGGTGAGAAAACAGCGGCTTGTAAGTAAACCGATATATAAAGGGTGCTCACGATCTCATCGTAAAATATTATACGGATACGTGTCGATCGAAGATGGGACGACATTTTTTGCACGATAACCTCTTCTCGAATCCAACCTGACCTCCTCTGTGCCAGGGATACTCATACACCCCCATTGTACTTTCTTTTCGTGTCACACGAGCGCCATACGACAGGACAAGATACTCGCCAATCTTGACGATGGCCGTGTCGTTGATACGGAATACCGTGTCCTACCCTACAAATGGTAGTTCTGCACGTTTGAGACACGTAACTGGACGTGCTTACGCGCAATTGTGTCCCGTCTGCGACACAAGAACTCGTACAGACGAATGCAATCAGGTAAGAAGCTGCAACCGGGACTGAGTCTTTTTTCTTTGCTTTTTTTTTATTTCTTTTCTTGGAGATTTTCTTCTTTCTCTCGGTCAACGAGAACGATACGGCGCTTTCTCCATTTTTGTCAAGCCCGTTTTATGTTAACCCTGGTGCGTTTTCGCGCAGTAAGCACATCCGGTGAACGGGTATCTCGAGTGGGGTAGAAAATTAGGACAGCTTTCTCCGTGAAGAAAATCGCGTTTGTAAATTCACAGAGTTAGGAAAGTTTTAGAAAATTGTCGCTGGTACATGGGGTGAGGTTCGTCGTTGTAATTTGCGAAGGATTTGTTTTTTTTATTTTCCAGCAAATCATTGAGGAGGATATACTATAAATGTCATGAGTAAGATGGAAAGAACGTTTATGGCACTTGGAAGTTCTGTAATTACACCTATCAAACGCAGAATGAGCCTATTACCTCAGTTGGTGGCTGACGGAAAAAAGACACTGGCTACAAAGACTTGTCGTAGGGGAAAGAACGGACTTTGACGTTTCAATTAAACGTTATCTAATTCTCCGGTCAAGAAAATCTGTCTCACGACGAGTTATTATAATGGTTCACTTTTTGCTGGAAAAATAAAAAGTTGATAAATGTAATTTAAAAAATGAGGATGACATACTGAAGTTATATTATTTAATTAATACGATGATTAAACTTTTAGTAGTTTCTGTGACAGTTGGAAGAGTATTTTAACGGTAGACACGAAGAAACAAAATGTAATTAGTTTTTTTTAAGTTTTATGTAACAATGTACTTGAGTATATTCTATCTGCGATGTTTAATGGTATTAAATATTAACAGTCAGTTCACGAATATTCATTTCGGTTATAATGAGGGTGGGAAAACGAACGGGAAAGAATTCAAATGAAACAATAGAATTTTACCACCTGTAATTGGATTAACGATCAATGGTACAGGCATTCGTATTTTCGAAACAGTGGAAATGTAAAGAATTTATTTTGTGTTTATAAATTGTATACAATTCATTTCAAATATGGTGTACAATTACTTCATGAATAATGTGAAAACGTGTTCTCAAAAACGAAGTCAAATACCGAAACCTTAAACAAGAAGAGAATTTTCATATTATTATTTCTGGACTAAAGCGTCATGCAAAAATTATTACGTCTTTTTCAAGGCAATGCAGGTAATTGCACTTAACCTTCCTGTTTTGTTTGAATATATTATTATGTTACATTCATTACGTTGAAGTCTCACACGACCTCGGCATTTTTATCCCTTGCAGTAACTGTGTTAAATAATAATATCACTCTGTGTAAATTGCAGAAACGTGCATCCAAACAATATCATAATATCAAGGTAACGTAATGATAAAAGGAGTATTTATACTTTATTTATAAAAATACATTCTTGACTTTTCTACCTATCTGTTATAATTTAATAGCATCATTCTGTGATCACAAAATATTAAATGCAAATCTGGGTGAATCCTTATATCATCGATGATTAAGGAAAGTTCCTGGCACACAATTACTACTAATATTGTTTTTCTATATATGGTTTGTTATAGTTGCTACAAATGTAGTACACACGTTTTCAAATATTGTAAGATAAATTCTTATGAAGTAATGTAAGATAATTTCTAGTTCAGATACTGACAAGGGAACATCCCTAGGTGTAGATCACCGATTTTTATGAAATTTTAATATGCTATAGATCTCGTAAAAATATTTGACATGTATTTTTTTTATCGGCAACCGTCCACATTAAAGGGGTGAAAATCACCCTCGAAGTTGGGGTTCCGAAAATTATTTATCGAATATCTTGAAAACTATTAGAGATACGAAAATTTCGTACAGAGTGAAAATTAACGCCTTCAAACCTTGAATTCAATGGTATAATTATTTAAAAAAAAAATTCATTTGTTTAAATAATATTCTAAAAAATACTACTTTTTTATCATTTTGTTAGTTAAATTTCTGGCTTGAATATTTGTTTGTGAATACTATATATCGAAACACAAAATACGGATAGATTGGAAATTTAATATTTGTGTTACAAAAAAAGTTGTTGTATTTTCAATTCTTACGCTTGCGTACTTGTCAAGTTATTTACATGTATGATTGCTCTGAAAGGTCAGTTTTTATTGTCAGATATACATATTATTTTTAAATAAATTTAAAAAATATGATTGATTAATTACCAATTCTCAATAATTATTGCAATTATGGTATTCATTGTTATTTGTATAACAAATATTTTCTTGCACCACAATCACTCTAAAGCAACTATATAATCAATTAAAGCAGTTTATGTTCGCAAATTGTAAATATATAAAGCACACTTCCCCAGAATTTTTCAATTCTTCAGGTCTGTCGGCTTTATAGTCACATCGATTCCATTTATGAATGTATGACTGTAAATCACCAATTCTTATGAAACGACAGTATAATGTGGTTTTTGCGGAAATATTTGATACCTACTTTGTTTTATCGGCAATCGTCCACGTTAGAGTTGTAAAAACCGCCCCCAAAGTTGGGGTAAAGAAAACTATTTTATTGAATATCTCCGAAACTATTAGTGATACGAAAATTTTGTACAAAATGAAAATTAACGCATTTCGACCACGAATCGAATGATATAATTTTTTTTTAAATACCCATTTGTTTAAACAATATGATAAAAAATACTTCTTTTTCAACTTTGAGAATGGTTTTCACCCCGTTAACGTGGACAGTTGCCGATAAAGAAAAATACGTGTCAAATATTTGGACGAGATCTGTATCATATTAAAATTTCATCAAAATCGGTGATTTACACCTCGGGATGTTCCCTTGTGCGACACATGGGCCACTTAGTATTTTTTTTTAATTTTTATAAAATACAAATCGGTATACAATTTTCTATGGAGTCAATAAAAATTTAGTAGCTCGAAAAAATTCAGATGAATGAATTTCTAAAAGTGCTATTGTAGCATTATTTAAAAAATCGACATTTGAAGCGAATTACTCATTTCTCAAAATATCCTTCGAGAATAAACAATTCTAGAAATTTCGCACGTCAAGTTGAAAATTATCAACCTGACATTCTCCCAGAGGGTTTAAAATCTTTTTCTCCTCTAAAATTCCGCGGTCTAAACACTTGAAATGTCGAGTGCACTGACAAATACTGCACTGCATTCTCTAAACATGTAGCCTCATGTTTCAACGTAAATATACCGATCTGAAGTTCTTAACGACCCCAATGTAACGAGCGTAATTATAATACGTACAAACAATCCTGAAAATCCGAAAACGCGTTTAATCCGAGAACATTACAAACACACAAAACAATAGTGGGAGCCAGTGAATTACGACATCTACACACATTTCTCGATAAAGACACATAATACCATAACCAACCTCTCTTTGGGAGTCTCGCATGCGAACCAACCGTAACCGAGAGAGGTGAAACGCTATTTCTCCATTTTCTTCTCTCCTGACAGCCGTAGAAACGTTGCACAAATCACGAGGTATTCAAGTTACCATATATTTACACAGTAAGCGGTTAATTGATAACCGCAGGCGACACAGCATAATTTAGATTAACCAGCTATGGTTTTTAGTTAATTCTCTTCCACAGCGTATACCTAAGGGCGGTAATTAACCTCGTCATCGAATGGTTCCGAGCGCTTTCCCTGAAACGTTAGCGACCACAGGGTAGAGGCAGGGAAATGGCGAGAATCCTGACGCACGGTGCTATTCGTTACTACACAAATTGGCCGAGCTTCCCGGCCCTAGGGCGCTTATTCGGGCGTGCTTCCTTCATGAATATGGACCCCTCGGTGTCAACCCCATCCCCCTTGGTAGAAGTAACAAAAGAACGCGCGAAACGCCACAGTGGCGTTTAAGAAATATACGCGGTCATAATGTACGCGTTTACGAGCCGAGAGATACATATAGTGTGTAACTATGCTGTTGGATACGGTTGTACCTATAGATCATGCGTGTGTGCGCGGTGTTTAAATAATTTTGTTACTTCTGAAAGAAATTAAATCTTCGTAATTGTTTAACACTAGATCTATGGCAGCCTTCAAATTAACGGGTTTATACTTTTCCAAATTATTTCTCAAATCGATAGAGAAGCAGAGTATTTAGTAAATATTTCATATGTATCTTATAATATACAAATTACTTAACTTACCGTATTTGTTGGAGTTTAATCCATCTTCTTTGAACGTACTTATTTAGTATATTAACACTATTCCTACCGCGACCGGTCAAACGACCGTTTTTAAAATTTTGATTAGAATTTCCTATATACAACGTAATTCAATCGCCATTAAACTTTACGACTTTTCCTGAAACATACGTATAATACATTTTTCAATATCCACTTCTTTTTTTATTGTTTATTTTCTGAGAAAAATTTGTAGTCTGCCTTGCCTACCACGACCGGTCATTTGACCGGTTGAACGATATATATCTTTTTATAATAGTATTCTCTCAAAAATTCAATTCCGAAACGATAAAGTCGTTTCAAATGAAAGGTAATGCAGTTGTGACATGATTTTATCCAAAAAGTGCCTTCCAGGAACTCTTTTACAGCACTTCCAAGTGTTTAGAGTTCTCGCTCACCAATCGGACTTGCGGTGCTTATTTGCCTCATTGGTATCCGAAGTGGTCCAGAACCGTAGATTTTCTTATACCGTCTTTACTACTATGATCGTGAAATAAATAAAATAGCGGAAGGGGATGCCTTGGAGGGGGGGGGGGGGGGGGGGGTCCCTCCAATTCAAATCAGTAAAATTTGTAACTTGTTAATTTTTATTTTTATTCTATTAGTACTATTCTACTCTCATTTTATACTGTATTACGTATTATAAGTGTAATTTTCAAGAAAGTGAACAAAACCAACAATACTTCGTAGTAAATTTCATATTTGATCTTTTATTCATTTTTTTATCCATTTTGATTTACATTTTTATATTTTAGTTTTTATTTTATCAGTTGAATAAAATGCATGGGTTTTATATAAAGAAATCACGGGAGAAGATATTTCGAGACAAGAAGTTTTACTTCAATCAGCAGAACTTTCCATCGAATATCAAAAAAGTGCTACAGCTAGGCAAAAAAGAATCAACCAACACAAATACAATTACAGGTTTCCGTAAACTAAAAACATATCAGGTAAGACATTGTAAAGATAATAAGCCTAACAAAGTCTATCTAAAATGTAAAAACTACGTATGTGGAAAATGTATAATAGAGATGCCGATATGCAAAAAATCCGGTGAAAACGAATAATATGTACATTATATACTACTGAATAAAAGACACTATATATGTATACTGTCAAATTGGCTGTTATCTTCATTCTATATTAAAAAATATAAGTTTTGCTAAAGACCGGTCATTTGACCGGTCGCGGTAGGAATAGGTATATGCGAAATGTCGGTAGGAATAGTGTTAAAACATGCTAGATTTAGCGGCCGTAAATCTAGTGTTAACCAATTACACTATAATTTCTTTTGAGACTTCATATGTCACAGATAGGCGTTAAATTGGAAAAATAATAAATTTGGGTGTTGTTTCCGTTATGTTGTATACCTTGATATGAAATTAATAGTGTGAGGGTAACTCTATGGTTTCGTGTTTTATTGATTTCTTCATCTTGAGAGTTTTTAGAAAATCTGAAGATTCTTTATTCTATTGTGTGTGCCATGAATGCCACTTGTTATTGTGGGACAAGGGTTAACAAGCGTTTAACGTGGGATACAGTATAGTAGACGTTAAGTAAGGTACAATTTTTTTATGAACTTTCACCCCTTGGTTTTGCGTGAATTTAATTAAAGGGCTGGATGTACTGATAATAACCGTGTGATGTATCTCCATTGTTTTTTTTGTATTTCAGAGCGATTTAAAGTTTTATCTTTACGATGCGAGATACGAGGAAGGAAGTAAAATTCATTGTACGCTAAAACCACGTTTTCTGAGGTATATAGCTTTATGTACATTTTATACATCCACAAATTTTGAGCGCAAGCATACATTTACATATTAAAAGGGCGGCGCCGTGCATTGTTTTAAACACCTCGTGCACATTGCTTCGGTTAAATTTCGTATTCAGATATGTAAAAGAAGATCAGTATATATTCAACATTGTTACTGATAATGACGTTTGTTATGTTGCCCGTGATGATGCATACGATATTGGATTGTGTTACAAGATCGTTAAAGCATATCAGTCGGTGAAATATTAACTAATAAATGATTTTTTTTATTTTTGCGTTGCCCTTTATACGAACAATTATTACAACGTGTAAACTAAAATTTGAATAATCAAAATGGAAATGGATATCCTCGTTGTTGTTAGAAAATGATATTTGCAATCGCAGTACATACCTAAATATAAAAATATTGTTTTGCATTTTTGGGATCTATTGTCGAGGTACTTACCATGAAATCTGATTTTTGAAAAATCACGTTATTGAAAATTAATACACATAATTGAAGGGTAGAAACAAAAAAAAAGTAAAGGCGGAGAACACGGACAATGATTTAATGAATAGTTGCAAATGTAATTGATATGAAATGCAACTGAAATCCGAATAATTAGGACGAAACTGTGATCGCCTGTTGTTATTCAAAATTGATATTCGCGATCAAACGCTGGTATGCGAAACTATTACCATCGAACCGCAGTTTGTCCAGATACGTTCGAGAATCTGTGCCAAACAGTGGTCACCGAAAGTTTGGTAACCTAGTTATATTCCTGGCAACATCAGGTGATTCGTTAATTTTCATAACTTCGCGGAACTATCTTATTCATTACTGTTGCTATATCATGAAACAGAAAATGCTATATGTCCTCTATTCCAATGAAAAGCCAATCATGTTGAGAATTTCAAATTCTTTGCTCCTCTTCCTCTTTTTGCTAATGTTTTTGTAAAATTGATTCTTTCGCGGAATTAGTAAAATACAACAAAAATGATGAAAAATTATATTTCTGTTTAATAATTTTTAATACTATTAAATAATCAACAAATTTCAATCTGTTGCAATTACTTTTTAATGTACATTTCTAATATACATTTTAATGTTAAGTTACTAATTCACATATTATATAAATTATGCTGCTTTGGTTATGAATGTTTAATAATATACCTACTATACTGATTTAATTCAAATAATATGTAGAACTTCAACAACCTCTTTTTACATAAAAAATTGATACCAATAAATATCAAATGTCTTTATTAATCATATGGAGAATAACCTTTCCTCTATTTCTCTATATATCAACTATATATTATTATATGATAATTTTTACAATCATTCTTCTAAATTGTCATAAAATATTTGCGTATACATAAAACAGATTTATCGTTAAAATTTTATTCCTTCAACCTTTTTCTTGAATAAATATTATATTTTATAGATATACTTCGTGACGCATTTACGTAAAGCAACGTATTTTGCATCACTTCAAGTCCTTTCGATAAATTGAAAATCAATTTTCCAGATTAATACTTAAAGAACTGCTCACTGATAGTTGAAGGATTCGTTCAGTATGTGAACTTCCGCTATGAGTACCTTATTAATTGAGATTTATCGATGAAACATTTCTAGGAAAATATTAACATTTTATGTTGACGCTGCCGCGGTTAAAGCAGAAATATTGCGATATAACAGTCCACAAGATTGATGAAATATTAAAGGAAAATTAATTTTCAGATACAATTTATCATATCTATTTTGCATGCACTGCATATCCATAAGTTTAAGTGATCAGTAAAATATTTGTAATCTACGTTCCAAAAGGTACCGAGTTACTATGCAGCTCATACTTTCGAATGTAAGTTGCAATACCTTTCTTATAAAAATAACAATATATAGGTACAGTGCGGCTCGGCCAACTTGGCACCTCGGCTGCGGAGCTTCTCGCTTTCAACCGCCTATTCGCACCATTTTGTTTCTTGGATCCACTCGTTCAGCCTCTTAAAGGAAGCACCCGACAAAGTCGTGGCATTCAAATATTCTTACTAGTTTGGCTGGAGGAGCGAGACATTGTATTACATTGTTTTCTCATCGCGCGCTCCGTTTCATCAAGGAGAATCTCCCCATGTGGTGGGGGTAATTCTGCCGGAGTTTATCCTGCTTTTACTATAGAGATGTTAGAAATCTGATGCCTACGCCGATGTCCTCACTGTCGCCACCCAAATCGCGTTGTCTCCCTTGCTCCGATCTGCAGCGTTCTTTCTCTTCGTCTTTTAGTTCGATTTGTATGTGTAGCTCTTTTAACGAATCGCGAGGTAGAACGTTAAGTGGCTTCGTGTACGTGTGGCAAGAGGCATGACGCTTGACGTCTGGCGAATCAGACTCTGCCGAAACAGGCCTAACTCCCAGGTGCCAAGTTGGCCAAGTCGCACTGTATCTAAATTGCTGTTCAGAGAAGTACATATGCGACGCACAGTGGTTGATTTCGCCGAAATTCTGGCCAAAACCCAAAGGAGATTTTCAATTTAGCTGAAAATTGGTATATTAGTATTATTTTGGTCGCTGATTAAGAATCCGAACTTAGAATTTCCAAAAACAAAATGGCTGCTTCAATATGATGGGTGTGAGTATCAAAAAATTGTAGGATCGGCACAAAAATTAGTATTCTTATGTTTTTCCGGTCGCTAATTAAGAATCCGAATTCAAAATATTTAAAAATGAAATGGCGGTTTCAATATGACGAATATCTGTATAAAAAAATGTTTGGTTGCGCCCCAAAATTGGTATTCTAATGTTTTTTAAGCCACTACTTACGAATCTGAAACTAAAATTTCCTAAAATATACTGATGGATACAAAATAACAATAAATAAAACACGATATCCTGGTCTGAGGCCTTACATGCACTGCTTCACGGATGACGGTCAGCGGAAGAGGCGTCCCCGGCTACCTATTGCTGTCTCAAAATAAAACTATCAGACTACCAGTCTACTTAACCCTATTTGAAATTTCAACCCGACGAAAAAAATATATTAGTTTGTAAATTACCAGAGTGCTTGTAGAGTAAGATTAACAGTATTCATTAAGTAAGGCACGATAGCCTGGCAATACGTCATAAATGCACTTCTTCGAGTTTGACGCGCACGACAAAAAAATAACGATAACTTGTAGAGTCGCAAGAAGTCGCAAGAAAACTCAACGTGGCCTTCTTCGGAAAGTTTTAAACTTTAATTTTTAAAAAAATTACGTTGGCATTTTGCAGCTTTCAGAACTAACAATAAGTATTTCATTAGCAAAAGGAAAAAATGTATACGTTTTACATTCTGTACCATCACAGTTGTAAAATATTAAATAAAAAAATGAAACCAAGATATTTATAAATTAAAAGTATGAAAAATAGCTACCAATACTGAAAAAGTTACATTATTCAAGTGCCAATTTTGACATTGCATATCTCTAAGAGTATTGTTCAATAAAAAATTGTATTAATGGAAAACGATGCTCTGATGTGTTACAAATCAAACGCAATTGCTAAATTTTGAAAATCGGTAAAAAAATTGTTGGGGTTTTGGCCAGGATTTTGGCGAAATCGACCACTGTCCGACGGTTTTGAATAAATATTACATGGCATTAGTTTGAAAATATTTCGGAGTTTTGATATTTCATTTAAAAGACATATTAAAGTCGCACTGAAAAATAATATGAAAATTGTAAACTGTATTTAAAAAATTATAGCAACTAATGAAATAAGTTTGCAATAGTAAAATCTATTACAATAACTTGTTAATTGCATTCGACGTGTATAGACGTCAATCTGAATTTCTTTTGTGGTTACATTTTTAAAATTGAATTGTCAAATCTTTATTAACTAAAAATGTAATTCTCCCGCATTTTAGGTTCCTCTTTTCGTAATAATAGAAGCATTTGGCTGGTGTGCGACGTATATACACGTCTCTGCTCAATTTTAATTCCATATCCCGCGAGGGATTCTTAAAATTAAATTTCGCAGTTAACTGGCTAAGTTGATTTCTTTCAGAAAAATTGCTAACAATGTCGTAAGTGCGGCTTTGCAATTAAACTAATCGTAAGGTTTTCTTTACCGGAATGAGTAATAATCTTTCTCCAACATGGACATTCTATCATGAAAAGCAGTACACGCGATACCCCGATAAAAAGGTACCTCTAGTTAGTCGGTATTTCCCGTTTACATTTACATTACGCTGTCATAACGAGCTCGTCTATAAATACGTACAGCCATACGGAAAATGATAAAAGATCTGTTGTGTAACTGGCAATGTCTTCATGTTTTCTATGGAGCGCAACACAAAGCCCGAGATAAACGACAACCGTAAAGATCATCATGGCGCGGCCGACCCCTAACAAGCAGATGTTTCATCTATAAAAAAGAGCTTGCTGAAAGAATCGAATGTTATTATAGAAACTCGTAAGTAATTGGTAATCTTTGGAAAACCTGTAGTAGTTTTTTCAAGGTAGGAGGTAATATAGAATTTTTATTGCGAATTTTATTTGTACAATAATACTAGGTAAGGCGAAGAGAACAGTCGATTTTTTATATGTGCCTGATGGTATATTCGAGATATGATGCATTAAAAGTTATTAACACATTTTGAGCGGGTGTTCTCCCGCCAAACTTTCATGGAATAGCAGGCGATTTTTTTGGAATTCGTGTGCTAAATTACTTCTGCACAAAATAGCTGTAGTTTTTGAACTTGGAGTATTCTTTTAATAAAACTTTTAGTTTCTCTTTAAAAATCAATTTCTCTATTCACTTTAACAAAATAAAAATACTTTCTCAGAAATCAAAAACTAAGAAAATCAAGAATTTAAAAATGCTTTAACTAGTGATATCTTTCAAAGCACTTTCCTTTGAGCAAGTGTACGTAGCAAAATTTATACGTATACGTATAATTCATGTCAATGCATAGCTGGAAGCTCCGGTGTCGAATACACTTATTGTAGCATAACAGCACCAGCAAAGCGCAATTACAGGAATGCATTTTTGCACGCACGTTTTAAATTGAAGTGTACGGACGTCGACCTAGTACTCATGTGTATCCGATCTTATTGTAAAAACATTACACAAGTCCACTAGTAACAATAATCTACCAATAATTCATAGAACACGACTTTTGTCGTTACCCGCGCTCTACTACCAATGCTTACAAAAAGACTTTAGTCGCTTCCCGCGCAATATGTGTTAAGACTCGGCCGGTCTATCGCAGCTGGGATTTACTGTATGCAATTAGCAGAAATAAATATTATATATATATATTCTTTTTTGTAAATTTTCAAAAGCGACATTTCTTTTCGCTTTATGTAATATATTGTTACGGTCTGGAGAGACGAAAACTTCAGTTGAATTTTAAAGATTTGTAATATATATAAATTTTGTTTTTCTTAAATTGCATATTAACGCGATACGAAATTAAGTTTGTCGGAGAAAAATGTATAAAGTATAGATACTTGTAAACTTCAAATAAACTTCAAATGTGCATTAGTTTAAAGGGCGTTATGAAGTTCTCCTGGCACAGTTAGAAACTTGGGGAAGGTTTCCTAGTGGTTGAAGGTAGAAAATAATTTCTAGATAATTAATATGGTACTAATAACAAGAGGACACTAAGCAAGAGTGGCTCGTTGTTAGAACTTTTGTGCTCCTGCATGTTCATGGAATTTCTTGTTCATATACCTGCTACCGTATTATTTACATTTTACAGCTCACAAAAGATTAATAATAATATTAGCCACAAAGAAAGTATACGAATTACACCATTTAAATGTGTAACACTTTACGAAGGAAGTCAGGTAACACCCATAATGTAATTTCCTTAGTTATCTCTAAAACCTTCATGAAGGTCATGTTCTTCATCCCTTAGTACTCGGGATTTTTTCTAATCCATAGATAACTTTCTATTAAAAAAGGATTTTTTTTCTCAATATGAGATTGGGCAGTACCCTCCTATAGAGAACTTGCGATTAGAAGAAGAGGACATGAGAAAGAAGTGTC
Source organism: Cerceris rybyensis (assembly GCA_910591515.1). Classification (NCBI taxonomy): domain Eukaryota; kingdom Metazoa; phylum Arthropoda; class Insecta; order Hymenoptera; family Crabronidae; genus Cerceris; species Cerceris rybyensis. Next base: position 25,887,159 of record OU342790.1, read on the forward strand.
ACTAGCGGAAGGTCGCTTACTCAGTGGTTTCGCGCCGGATCGCGCGATCCATGAAATCTTGACGTTAAGCTACTCAGGCCGAGTATGCTGCTCTGGATGAGTTATCGCGTCTCTCTCCCTTTTCACGATCCTACATAAATTAGATTTATCATAACTAGACTCCGGATGTTTATGCATTTATGACAAAATAAATACGGCTAAAATACACAAAACGAACATAATATAAAAATATATCCGAAATATCCAAAGTATGGTATTCGTTGTAACATTTATCGAGTGCAACAAATCCCTAAATAGGTTCTCTTGTCTTAGCTGCATTTGTTGAATTTGAAATTTGCATAAACATCCGGAGTCTAATCATAACTTTATTGAAACTAATGTGTATTCACTCTATCCAAATTGTTCCAATTGGGGTCAGACTAAAACTCAATTTGGGTTATAAAATACTGTACGGATGACTGAAGGGTAATTATTGCATATGTTGATTGTTAATTAATTAACGTATTCATATACCAACTAACATATAATATTAAAAAATCTTTGTTACAAGTCATAATTTTACCACCATGTTATTGCCGCTATGTACAATCCTAAACAAATATCACGTTATACACATTCTTTGTTTTTACAATCATTCAGTCTCTCAATAGATGTCCTCTCTCTCTCATTTCTGCTATTACAAACAGTCATGTTCACAATTATCTTCTTCATTTAAACAATAAAAAGCAGTTGTATTGTTCTTCCCAGTTTATGCGACACTATGTCATAATCTGTAAGAGCGTATTATTATTAGTTACATTGATCTTTAACAGTTAGAAACTATATACGAAAAAGATCCATTGATCTTGTCACAAAAACAGTATTTTTCTTGTTCACAAGTTAAATAACAAAATGTTTATACGTGCATAAAATCATCATATTCTTATGACTTGCTAAATGACCTCGTCATTAGCTGCTGGATCGAAAAAGGGTTACAATTTCTTTGCAAGTAATAAATATCACTAAAATTAGAACAGCATTAATTAAATCACACGACAAAAGACAATATCCCCGAAAAATACACACTGCACGTTTCAACTTATCCACCGTCAAAATTCATTTATTCCATCACGTACATTGAGTGCGAAATGAATGCATTTGTCTCCAAAAATAATCGTCGCTCATTTCTGTATCCCGTGGAAATTGAATTCTAATATGTCCTTGTTCTATTAGCGCTGAACGACCGTCCATCCATTCGACCAGCTGCTTCCCTGAAAACATTTTAGTCCAGATGTATAATTGTCCGAAGTTTGCCGGCAAGCACTGGGCAATCTGAATTTAAGCTTCCGTGATCCCTGTAATAAACTTACGCTCGCATTCGTCGCCGTACGCCCGCCTTGGTGAGGGGTTACGGTATTACCATAAGGGCGGCGCGGGGTATTTGTCTACGATGTGTAAACTCTGGATCGCGGTATGTGCTCGATGATCAACCACCCTTCTGAAAGTCTAATAGGTCACCGTGCACCTAGGAGGTTGCTAGTGGCAACGGAGTAGACACGAATCGTGTACCGCAGTTACTTCGCTGCGCTACCGCCTCAAATTCAGTTTGGCTCTAGCAGACGCGGAGAGTGTTAGGGTGCTTCTGGTTTACCCCAGAATTTCCTTCGGATCTGATAGAATGGTGCAGACCTATTATCTTTGTGTTACTGGCGAATCGCAAATTTCATTCTATCCATCTCCAAATTTTTATACTTTTTAGGTCGTAATCCGTACACTTGGAAATGTCATTTTGTTAGCAGCCTTCCTAGTTGAGATACTCATTCCCATGTTTTTTGTTTCGTTGACTGTGTTTAGAACAACAAGATCAATAAGCAAATGACTTGTAGGAGACGGGCGGATGATTAATAAGTAGTTATAGAAAAAATATAAACCTTTAATATTGACAACTCTTCTAATGGCGATCGGCGGAGAACTGACCTTTTCTCATTTTTTTTAAGAACCAACCGTCGTCAGGGCGATCGGGCGCACACGATAGCCGACGCGCGTAATTATACATAAAATAGCGGGAAATGCGCCAACGCGCTCGCGCTCTAACAACTTATAGAAAAGTTTTTTTGTTTCTTCCATAGAATGAAAATTCATAAAGAAATATACAGATTTTCGTATAAAAATAAACTTGGCTATTAGCCGGTTAACTGTTAGTTACCGGCTAATTTTTTAGTTATTCGTTCTATTTCAGTGTGACCTAAAAATATTCCAAACATCTTGAAATTTACGAATATATTTCAGTTTTCGTCAAATTTATAATTTACAATTTATTACAAATTATAATTACAATTTAAATAACCAGTGGTCGTGAACTTTTACGCATGACGAGTACAGTGCGGCTCGCCCGACCTGACACCTAGGAGGTAAGCCTGTTTCGGCAGAGTCTGATTCGCCAGGCGTCAAGCGTCATGCCTCTTGTGACACGTACACGAAGGCACTTGACGTTCTACCTCGCGATTCGTTAAAAGAGCTACACATACAAATCGAACTAAAAGACGAAGAGAGAGAACGCTGCAGATCGAAGCAAGGGAGACAACGCGATTTCGGTGGCGACAGTGAGAACATCGGCGTAGGCATCAGATTTCTAACATCTCTATAGTAAAAACAGGATAAACTCCGGCAGAATTACCCCCACCACATGGGGAGATTCTCCTTGATGAAACGGAGCGCGCGATGAGAAAACAATGTAATACAATGTCTCGCTCCTCCAGCCAAACTAGTAAGAATATTTGAATGCTACGACTTTGTCGGGTGCTTCCTTTAAGAGGCTGAGCGAGAGGATTCCAAGAAACAAAATGGTGCGAATAGGCGGTTGAAAGCGAGAAGCTCCGCCGCCAAGGTGCCAGGTCTGACGAGCCGCACTATACTTATACTCGTCAATACACAAAATTCTGCCGTTTTTCTATGACGAGTATAATCGTCAATCACAGCTAACTGGTTAAATGACCTTGGAGACATATAATAAATAAAAAACAAGTACTGCACTCCCATCCACTTGTCGATACTATGAAACCTTTAAATATAATATTTTTCTCTAAACGAAAGGTTTTCGAGTTAATATTTTTTTCCATCTAGAAAGCCGATTTGTTCCATTGCACCACGGTACACAGGGTATTCTGTAGTTTAACTGAGAAAGTGGTGAAACCGTTGAAGGTCGGTTGTAAAGGGTTTGTTTCAGAGTTATGGGTAAACATTGAATAATAGGAAAACGAGCTGGAAACTGGTTGGATGACACTTATGCCTAATCATAAGCTGATTGTAAGTACCGCAACTCGATTATTTCAGAGTTCAAGAGATTCCACACTTCTTACTTTCTGCACTTTGAAAACTCTAAGAGAAAATACTTACGTAGAAGGATAATAGGGTCAATTAATATTTCATTATTGGAGTTTTCGCTAAAATTCTCGGGAGATTTGTATATAGTGCAATACATTTCATATTTTATCGATCAATGTACAAGAATAATATTTTGAAATGCAAAATTCGGAGAGGCAATAAAAGTGTGAGTACACCAGTAAAACAAAATACGATTGACGTTTTACATTCTGTAATGAAAAATCCGTGGATATTCCTTTCACATTACATGTAATTTTTTCTTACAATTTTCTAATAAAGCTTTTGTTACCGATTTCCGTATAACACTTTTTGATATATCTCACTATGAAGAGTATACTCATAAAAACCGTCTTTTTAAAACCCAGACTATCGTACACATGTAAGTATATATCACTAAAAATCCAGGTTCGTATACTGGTCACGACAATGTCTGGCAGTATATATCAATAAATATAAATATAAGAAAAAGAAAATTCTGAGGCACAAAGAAAAATGAATCGTTTCTCACCATAAGAACTTTTGTCATTGTGTATTTCTAATTTCTACCCTTTAGCCATTACACTAAGAGTGTCTATAATAAAGATATTAGTGTATTGTAATTTTATGTTAGTAGGAAGTGTTTTGTAACAATTGTTTTTTGGTCAAAGAAAACTTACCGTACAAGAAACTTCATTTTTATTTATTCTTTTATCTTATAATAATGATTTGAAAACTTTACTATACTACGAGTTACAAGTACTTAGGTATACCAGTAAAATATATTAGATGCTAGAAATTAATTTAAAATTGAGCATCTTTTAAAGTGCGCCACTTAATCGAGACATTTTCTCTCTTTAATACATTTTTAGCCTGTATTATGCAAAGAAAAGTTTCGACAAATATTTTTGTCGAGCTATAGCAATTTCAGAAAATATAATACAGTATTCCCTCTGTAATGATATCGTAAAGATTTTTGTAGCGTGCTTAAAATATATGATCGAAGTTATACCATAATAATTAGTTCTACTTACTGACAGCCACTAAATGCTGAATCACCGTACTGCATTGTTTATGAATAATAGCAAAGTTCGTATCGGTGTTTACGTTGCATATGGGCAAATAAAATTTCAATTTCTTTCCCGGGCATATAAATATTATTTCGAAGACGAACCACTTACGAAAATATCAACGGCCTTGTGCGATTCTTTGTTTCCCTTCTCTGCACTGCGTGATTAATTTAATCGTGTGCATCCTCGAGCAATTGAAACACGTTTTTATAGTAGCAAATAATATTCAAAATGTATGTCATAATGGTTCCCGCGTGAATTTTCGCAATTAAGCAATGTTTGCAATACTCGAACGCCTACATTACTTTTCACGACTGTCACGATACAACGATATTAACAGTTTACATTACGCGGACAAAATTACGAAGTTTGTTAATGAACTACCGGAACACAGATTTTGTCAAATACTTACACGCTATAACAATACCAATTAACTCATTTCCTGATAGATATTCTGTAAATGGTAAACTGTACGATACTGGGGTAATTTGCATAAATAATTACATTCATTAAATCACTGCGTTTTAATAAATGATACAAATAATACAAATTAATTGTTTTCTGTTGAAAATGCGCATTCTTCATCAGTGAGACGGTGTCGAGGATGACCCTCAACTTCTTTCTTCTTCACTTCCTTTTTATGATTAAATATTGCGTTTTTCATTTTTCCTTTAGTTTGTGACATTAAATATTTAAAAACAATGTACGAGGTGTGGTTTATTATATAAAGAACATTTTCATTACATCAATAATTATCAAAGATATTATAATAAACTATATTTTAAACCAACATAAATCCTACAATTACGAGAAGGTTTCCTTGAATTTTTTATTTCGGGATACTTATATTTTTCCCAGTATAAATAATTTTGCATAGTCATTAAAAAATTATCATGTTTCATTAAGGTAAAGTGATATATGCGAATTTAAGAATAAATGGCACCAATTATATTGAACCATAAACCCTAGCATTTTATATTTGTGTATTGACAACGAATTGCTGATAACTATGGTGAAAGCAACCTTCGAATTATTCAAATATTCGAAATTTCGCATAATTCCATTTTGTAATGCTACTTTTCCACAGAATTCGCATCTCGTTTGAAAAATTACTAATTGTAAGATATTTATATGCTGAGAAAAACCAGAGTAACAATAATAAAATAGCTCCAGTTATAAGTGACAAGTCAAGGCGTAAAGGTAAAATTGTGGATTGTTTTTCCAAGAAAGCAAAAATTGAGAAGTGTGAGAAAATGAAAGTTTACGCTTACCTAAGTATTGTAAGTTCATGCGTTATTGTATGCCAGTTTTCAATTGCAAGGTCTACAGCGAAATACTGTGACGACGTGCATTTCTAATGACATACATTAATATAAATCAAAACACTGGATTCCACAATGTCAAATTAATATAATTTACGAACATAACCAGAAACAATTAAATATTACGCTATATTATAGGCGCTTTCAGTTCATTTCAGGCAACATAAATTTAGTGCCTATAAGCGGTCATCGTGTTGTGGAACGTGTTCTTTCTTTATTTATCACAATCTTTAATTCTTTTACACAGTGCGATGACTTAGCATTGAAACTGGTTTCAAGTCGCTCCATTACCAAAAAGATCTCAAGGAGGACCGCGTGTCGCGATTTTCACACCTCGGTCCTCCCTTCTCCTCTTTGGCGGTTTTTCAACTTTCGTTGATCGCAAGTAGGGGAACGTTAACTTTTTTTTATGTTTGTCTAGTTGAGTCCCGAAAAGTTGTTATGGTTACCCCGTGACGTCCGTACAACGGGGGTTTTCTTGTTATGAAAAATTATACATTTGGTGAACGCCCCTCAAAGCTCAGCCGCCTCGAAGCGAAGTATCCACCTAGACCTAGACAATAGGATCTCTTTTCCTCGACGGTTCGCGACTGTGGCGCTATCCACCGCGGATGATCCTAGACCTGCGGGACTCGCAACGTCAGGAATTTGCTAAATTACTGATAGTTAATGGGCCCAGCGCAAGGTCGGTTGTCGGGAGTTGAACAATGGTGGAGACCGTGTCGTAAACCGTTGTCCATACAGTGTAAACGAACCAACATATGTCAACCGCCTTTAGACGCCAATAGTAGCTAAAGAGTTAAAAAACCCTGTCCCTAAACACGATAAAGACGAATTTTTATTCCCAAAACATTAAGAAAATTTTCTCTCCGAGAATGCACTAGTTGGCTCCCATCGACGACGGTGTTTTAACCCTTTCAATACGGCGAAAAATCCAGTCCGGTGCGCCCCATTACCGGGATCAGTCATATCTCCTCCAAGCGATTATTAGATAAAATAATTTCTATGCCGAAAAGTGAGCAACCTTAACAATTGTTGCTTGTTTGATTAGATAGGGGACGATCGAGATGAGAAAGTTATGGACTCAGACCGATTGAGAATCAGTTTGGAGGCCCAACTTGGCGTTATTTTCTGCCCTAGATGTTTTTCAGTAACTGGGACATATGTTGTCCCAGCTGTAATATCAAAAATTTTCAGACTGGGACAGCACATGTCCCGTCCGGTGCGAAAGGGGTAAACAGGGATACGTAGAGGATGCTTAAGCGATGACAACATTTTATATATAACATATAGACAATTTTTGCAAGATTTATAGCTCGTTCCAGTCTCTGCATTATGTTTGGGACAATATATCGTTTATTAAATATTTCAATTATATTATATATACTATATAGAAAATTCCCGTACAGTGCGAATTCCTATAACGCAACAAACATTTTGAAACTATGATTCTCATACAACACGCAATATAGGTACATAAATAACTGGATGGAAGAATTTCTGGCGTTATAAATTGGATGAACGATCATGTTGTTTTCTTCATTTTTGTTGATTTTTTACGTTTTTTTAGTACCTACTTATCAATGTAACAACTCTTAACGTATCCACATCAGTACTAAAAGAGGACTCGATAAATTAGTAACTTATGACCTCATTGTTTTATAAAATGTAAAAAGCACAAAGGGATAGGGCAGTGATCATCCCAAACATTTTAGTTCAGATAATTACCCTCATAGGTGATAATTTATCGTGCATCCTGTATTTATTTACGTTTGGCCTTTCGAGATAATCGTTATCTTTCCCCCTATTTTTCGATTTATTTTACTTATTATTTGAAAGTGAAAGGTAATTATAATTCCCTATTGTTATTCTCAAATATGTGTTATTTTTTTTAGTGCAAAATCTACTTCATTGTATAGGATAAAAAGAAATTTCTCCTTCGAGAAAATGCGCTTAATTATTATATTTAAACATATCAACGAGTTTGGCTAGAAGAATTTTAAGTGGTAGATACTTATTACATTGAAAGTTCTCGTCTGGCGAATATTTCAAGCAGCGATTTAAAAGTGGAAGGTCGGTGAATAAAAGATTGCATAATTTTCGTTTAATGAATTGCAGTGAAAGCCAATAAATTTCAACAACGCCTTTTAGATAACCATAAAGGCAGTTGCTACGGTTATAAAATCTGATATCGTGGAACATCCGTTTATATTCCACGAATGAAAAAGTCATTCGTTTTGTACAACAAAAGGAAGCCACGCGAGTGGAAATCTAGAACGTTAATGAGAATTTCTACGGTTTTCCGGTAATGCAAACATTCGGCATCGGTTAACTTTACCCTCTTGCCAGGCCGATGTTGAGCTCCTTTAGTGCTGCATTGAAATTCAAATAAACTGCAAGCACGACGATATTCACCGTCGAGTCTGTGGTGCACTGTCTTCATAAACGATTTACTGCGAACCTGTCGTGTACGGTTGCATTAAGCGTGCGAAATATAAAGAAGAAAAAATGAATAGAGAACAGAGCAATGGAGGTGATGGTACGGTGCTTGAATGCGCTTGAATCGTCAAATATCTACACTCTGGTATTGCTACGTGATCAGTGGAAATAGGGAGTTTCGTTAAAATTTCAATGGCAATTATAACCTTGTGTTTATTAAGGGAACAAAAGAGGCCGTGCATTCAGTATACGATGCAGCGAAACAAGAAGATCGTTCCATGATTACGAAACTCACAATTAGTCGGTGTTATAATACCTATCGAGCCCCGACCAAATGAATAATCCTCAGACTAGGATTGACTTTTTACAGGTAAAAGTGCATCAACCCATGAAGATACACCGCTATACACATTCCTATCAGAGAAGCATTTAACAGTGTTGTTCTGTTATTTCTAAAAAGTGCAGCTGAGTGCGATAAAATGTACCGTGAAACGTGACGTGCAACCAATAACTCGTTATACAGCTACTCATAAAATGTAAATTGCACTCCATTTCTACGTATGGCTGACTGATATTTACAACGGCGACAGACGGCTTTAAAACTGGTGGTTGTTCGCGCCAGCGCGAGTAGGGGGTACTTTTTGATATTTATATTCCCTCCCATTTATTCGCGCTTTCTCGTAACGCGAGCTATTGCTTGTGCTGTGCTCTCATATCAACCGACCTTTCTAAGGTTTCGAAATTCAATTTCGAATTGCCGTTTCGGGTTGCGAATTTCGGAATACATGTAACCTACAACGGTAAACGGTAAAAATAACTTGACATTAGAGTATTATACTCTTATGGTTAGCTTTTGGCAGTAATGGAGGTATTAATATTTGTGGAAGATACAGAAGTTGAAATTGCTATCTAAACGTAGATATGATATTTCTGACACTGTACTTAAGAATAGATGGGATTTATGGTGTGAGACTATTGAAAGTATTGAATCCAGTGTGTTATATACATTACAATGGGGTATAGTAACAATGGTGATAGATGACATTGAAACGTTTAAGGATAATTTATTGGTATATTAAGAGCGATGAGAATCCTATATATATATAATAGTTAAATTCAGGGTACAGCCACTATCAAAAGTTTCTTTATGATTGTAACAAATATCAAAAATTTCATTGAAAAATTAATTAAAAACAAATGAATTTCCATTTTTTACATGTTTGATATTACAAATAAGCTTGGGAAGAAAAGACATTTTGTTAAAATGCCATATTTTAAAAGATATTGAGAGATATTGGTTTAATAAAAATTTCACATACTCATGTCTCCGATTGTACCTACAAATCATCCTTAAAAAAACTTATTATTATTTTAAGAATAGATACAACCGAGAGTCATTGTTAGAGAGTATTGAAAATAATGTCATAAAATTTATATATGTTCTGTGGCTGGGTTGAAATTATTAGCATTTTCTTGTTCATTATCTCTCTTTAGCGTTTAGTTTTCCAAGAAACTAAATAATGGTAAATAATTATTATTCAAACAATTATGAATTTTTTTACGATCGAGTTATTATGTCTATCCACAAATAAGATATCTAACTTTAATGTAATTTCTAATTTCTTTTCCTATCACTTAGACACGCTGTAACATTGAGTCACTTGAATAGAAATACATGATCAGTAAAATTTCCAGATGTTAAAGATAACTCAAACAAATCGTGCAAAATCTTGATTTCAACGCGCCCAGTCTCTTATACAAATAACTGGTGTTAATAACGAAGAGCAGTCTTCCTGAATTTGTTTCACGTCCACAAACGACGGTTTATACGCAACGCTGATTGCGATTTTGCACCGATGAATTTAATGAAAGGGATGACATTTTTTGAACCGAAGTCTTTTGTATTTAAACGCGTAATCGGAGAATTTACGTTCGTTGGAAGTGAAGCGTACCGTGTATTCGAAATGATTAAATGTGGACAGGTAGCAGGATAAAAATCTTGTGTTGAAGCTGCTATAATAGTATTGGTTACAAACGATTATCGGACTTATACGCCTGACTTTGTCGTAGGTTTTGTTTGATAGGGAGAGAGATAAAAAAGGAATCACGACCCGTCTGATGTTCCAGAGTGATGCATCCACCTATAGCAGAGTACATTGCCTTTTTACGACTACGTCCAACATCGTCTCCTGCTCATCGGGATAGATACGATGAGTCTGTTTATACGACGATGATATTGCTTTATTTCTCTTCGCGTAGATGCATCCTTCGTTCTGAAATAATTATTTCACGTTAGTACTCTTTAGTAAAAATTTTTAATTCGTACTTCTTTTTTTTCTTCTCTCACATGAGCGTTTACGATTGTACGTTAACTATCATCATTTTTTATCGTGGCTAATTTCTTGGTAAAATAATCTTAACTTTCTTTAATAGATATGTCGAGTATGCGCACTATTAAAGTGCCGCTCGACACGCGTAGACACTGCTATTGTTAGACATAAATGAATACTAAAGAGAAAAGAGAGGTTATGGATTCCGTGATCATTCACACTAGATCAACGGCAGCCGTAAAATTGATTGGCTCCTACTTTTTTTTTTTAATTTCTTCTCAAATCAAGAGAGAAAAAGTACATTAAATATTTCACGTGTATCTTATAATATGTAAATTATTTAAATCATCGTACTTTTTGTTGTTTGGTCCATCTTTTTTTAAAGTACTTATTTAATATATTTATATATATCAGAGGTAGTAGCCGTAGATCTAGTATTAATAATTAGGGATACAGCTTAAGTCTAATTTGTTGATTATTTTTCTGGGAATGGCTCAACGAAACTAGATAATTAAATGTATTCCTAAAAATAATGTAAGAGCTGCTTCGAACTTTATTTGAAGTATTTTTTGAGTGTAGTAATATTTTACTTTCGTGCAATTGTTATATATGTATGTGCCCATAATTATGAAAGTGGTCTAAGACACAAATTTTAAAAAATGATTTAAACATACCCTTAAATTTTTGGTATCTGGTCATTCCTTTGTACCGAATGACCGTGATTTTGGGTTGATGGAAATGAAAATAAAAAAAGTAAATTACTTATACAACCCTGAGCATTATTATGAATTGATAGAAAAGTGTAGAAGAAGAAATACATTTTCGGTAAAACGAATGACGCAGCCGAATTTTATTTCAACGAAACCACGAGAAGAGTCAACGAGAAGAAGAGTAAAAAATACCGCGGACGAATCTGTCCCTTGGTTGCAAATTCAATGGAGGAGATTTTTGCAAAATGAACCTTATAAGATGTTCTATAAAACTTCTTTTGATGATTCTACATTCCACGTTTGGGATCTTTCCCCTGAAAGAGGGAGACCAATAATATAAGGAAAAATTAAATTACTTCCATTATACACCATCACTAGACGAGTAACGGAAGGAAAACATAAAGATATTATGTGTTTACTACCATAGATCCCTCCAGTTTTTCAGGAACATTTTAAGAATTTTAAATACTCATAATGAAAAAAGCCTAAAATTATAAAAATCGATTACTTTCTAAAAATAATAACTAAATGTTCATGAATTATTTCATTAAAATTATTGTTTCTAATAAAACTCATAGTTTCTTATTACTTTAAGTCATTTATAGGACATTCAATTAATTTTGAAACTGGTCTAAGACAATTCAAACTTTAAAAACAATATTTCCGTATGAAATTCACGCAAAATTTCATATTAATAATAAATTTCCATTAATCAAGACTAATAAAATTCTAAATTAAAATGTTGCATAATATAAAAATATTTTTTAATTCATTCAAATGCAATTCATTAAATATCTCGAAACAAGAAATATATGACTTACACCACTTTCATAATTATGGGCACATATTAAGTCTGAGTAGGACATTTTCAATCCCGTTACAAACCTTGTTGCAACATTTTTAATCTTACTGCGGCTTCCATGGCAGTTTATGTTATCGTTATGAATGTCCTATCAGTTTTTCTTGGTAAAGAACTTCAACAATGCTGTGGATTTTTATACCTTGAATACAATGCAGTTGATCTTACAATTAGTATCTATTTAACATTTATTTTGAGGGAAATTGAAAATTCTTAATAAGTTATTTTAATTGAAATATTGGTGAAATGTTATTACTGCAACTACGTTATCTGCCAATATATTTGGTTATCCCAACGTCGTCGTATTAGCAATACTATATAAGTAACATATAACTGTCTAGAATTATAGTTATCCTTTCGTTTTCCCATTTTTCTTGATCATTAACTTATTTACACTCATTTTTTTCTTGCTTATAAGATTTTGTCACTTTTAATAGATACACACAGACGTACTGATTGCGAGTCCTAATTACCAATTTGTATTTCTATGAATTTTCTTCCTCACGCTTCACCTATAACCCCATTATGTTTTTCTAGATCAATGTTTCGGTGACATCACAACCTCCGAATAATATCGATATTCCTTAACCGATTACTTCCTGAAAGTTTGCACGAAAGTTTGTCTTTCGACACCTAACGTCTTTATGAGCCATTCGACGTTTTAATTGAATCACCCTATTAAATGGATCCCGTCTTCCGGAATGATTATCGGGAAATTTCTGGTGCAAACATTAAAATCTAAAAGATCCCTCGTATTCTATATAATATCGAACCATAAAGCCTCTCTTATCGGTGATAACGATCCGGGTTCGGTGTATTCGTGCACGTAGCGGATGGACGAGCGCCTTGCACAAAGAGCGGTTCTTTGATTACTCGATAGAAGTTAGCTTCGTGACCTTTCCAAGTACACAGCTCCAGTTCACCATCCACCCTTCCCTCTCGATACTTCGTTTCCTTTCTCCACCCTTCTCTACTCTCTGTAGTTTCTTCGACAGTGTACGGCTATTAATTGCAAAAGTTCCTCAATCGGAGACATCGAATGCTGCGGTAAAAGGAATACAAGATCATTTGTAATCCGCCTATCAAAAATTCTCTCTTCGCGAATACCTTTGATCCGCTTGATTATCGATGAATAACTACATCGTTCCTATATCCGCAGGGCGATCTTTTTCCACCGCATTAGTTTTGTGGATTCCTAAAGCACACGTGCATCTTGGTAATTCGTTCTAGTGACTTTACGGATAACATATTCCTTGCGATATGTTATAAAAATGCGTTCGTTATTTGCTGTGAATAGTGCCAAATGAAAGATTTAACAGTTTGACTTTTCATCTATGTCGGTGGTTATAAAAATATCTACGTACTTTCTCTAATTTGACATAAATGTATAATATCAGGATGAAACAATTAAGCGTCTTGGGTTAATAAGTAAATATATGTAGGATCGGGTTAATCACGGCAATGCCGTTGCATTGCATATCGATGTATAAAGCAGCTTATTGGCATTTTTTGGGCGAGGTCGTGAGAATGAGAGGTAAAGAGTGTATTAAGAGCGGAGACAGACAGTCGGTATTGTATGGTTGCGAGAATAATAGGTTTTGCTTAAATTGATTTAATTTGTTTTGTATTTTATTTCTCTCTACCATACCATTTTTGCAATTAGTGAAATTCCATCTTACATATATAAGTAAATAATAAATAGCAATAAAAACTTAAAATTACTAAAGAAATAGGCATAAATGAAGGTCATAAAGACTATCAGCGACAACTGATTCTGCACGACTAACTTCGGAAGGGTACAGTGGCGATCACCTAACGTCATAAAAATCACGGCAAAAACTTTGTCATCGCTTGGTCGAATGCTGCAAATACTTTGTAGTACATGAATGTTATATTTTCAAAAAAGCTTATGTACTCTTTTTATTAAATTGTTCCAGCAGGAATGGCGAATGCAGTCCAGTTACTTTTTGATATCGCTGTGTGTATGTGTACTAAGAACTACTTTGACACATTAAGCGCCGACTTCATTTGCTTGTCTGCGAACAACAAGTAGCTAAAAAAAATATTTGATACCTTATACATTCTCGCAACAATTTTTTCCGTAACCCAATGATTCTAATACCTTCATAATTCTTCATATCACGTGGAAGTCTCTAAGCACGGTCATCGTGTGATCTGCGAGGCGTAGAAACATGTATATAAAGAAACAAACAATTCCGCGTTATCGGGGGGGGGGGGGGGCTAAATAATTTTATGAATCCTTAATATTAGGAAGAAGACTTTTATGATCCACGATGTCACGACGACATTACAGAAATTGTTTCTGCTCAGTTGGAAATTCTACGGTATAAACTGTGATAATGCTTTATTGTATAAAAAAAATATGTATTCGTAATGAACGAATGTATTGGACTTACAAATATGCTTCTATTTTGTAACATTTTCATCTTAGCTTCCTTCCATTATTCAATTTATATTATGAATTTATATTATCACTTACTTAAACCACGTATTTACTGCGTATTGAGAAAATGGTTTGCGAATTATAAGAACGTTATGGATTATCGAACCGGAATGGAAAAAATGCATTAGATTTTTTAAATGTTCCTTTTAACCATACAATCAGTTTTATTCAGCCTTTGTAGCCTCATATCACTCAAATAATAGGAATCGGTCTTGAAGCGGGTGGATATGAAATAACATGGACATCGATCACTGTCAAAATAAAACAAGAAGACTTATAACGCTCTAGAATAGCGGAACAGCGTTTAATATAACTCCGAATTTCTTATCAAATTCTCTTCCCTTATATAAGAGTGAAGCAAATTTATTTCGAATAGTTTTATGACTGAGCACGTTTTTAAAGTTAAAAGACAAAATGGTCATGAAGAAGATCGATGTTTGAATAATTTTTGATAAAGAAAGAATATTTCATCTCTGCTATTTAAACAGCGATATTTGCGATACTAATTATGATAATTTAGTAATTATCTGAACAGATCAAATTTCGCTGTTCATTGATTATATAAATATTTATAAAGCTTTATGAACAGATTTAATAAACCTGTATATGTTATACAACTGTTATAAAGAAAATTTGAAGTTTGTAAGTGGCCAACTTTCTATTTTGTTTAAGTGCAGGTAATATTTATCTTTGCTTAATGGACTATGACATTCGGACTAAAATTCAAAATTTGGCAAAAAATATCATTCTTAAAACATTCGCATTGAAAAAAAGAAAGCTTTAAGTAACAATACAACGCGAGAACAAATGTTGTTTTATAAATGATGGAACACTTTTATGGTTCACATTAGTAATAAGTTATTGTCCATTTGCTTTTCTCCAAAGCGAAAAGAAAATGTAAAACCGACAATGTAGAAATATTTTTCTTTTCACGCTTTATCATTAAATTTTATTTCGGTAAAGAAATATAATAGTAATACTGGGATGAAAAAATAATTTGCGAAAACTTTACAATGACTGCTGTAATTTTACATTTTTAAACTTACAATTATAAGAAATCTAGTGACGCTGCCCAGTTACTTTTTTAATAATTATTTAGTTACAAAATCAATTGCAAAACGTATTTTACGAATACGAGGTTTGTAAGGTTTGGCCTAAATTATTACCTACACATAAACTTGTCGCAATTATGATAAAATTTTATAAGTTTTTAATTACAAGTATAATATTTAATAGTGATATATAAAAGGGTAATTACATACGTTTTACATTCATTAATATACACATGTGCGGACCAAATTGGCTATTAAAGCGATATAAATCTATATCAAGTGAGAAGGACTAGTCCTTTTTTTACTTTCATCCTCTCATTCGTAGTTTCATCGTTCCACTAAAATCGTACATTTTCATTTGGATACCGTATTCAGAACGTGAATTTTCGCCTCTAACAATCTGTTTTGTAATTAAGGAACAGTTAACAGCAACGTTTAATAAAATTCAAGCGAGAGAAACTTCAGTAGCCGAACAATTTTATATTATGTGAAAATCACATACACGTGAAATGGAAAAAATCTGAAACCTGCACAGCGCAAAATCCATGGAAAGCTTACTCCTTCCTACGGCATAACCGGTTAAACCGTTATGTTCGTGTAATTTCTCGTAGGTAGTCGATAAGCTAATTTCTCGAGAAAATTAATACAATGGGGCGCAGTGAATTCGTGCAGATAGTGAAACGAGGAAAAAATGTCGAACACGAAAAAGTCATCCATCCGTACGTTCAATCATGCAGTAAATTCATCGATAAAATCCCGAGAGACACCGAATACAATTCGAGAGAAACTAGAACGAAAACGCAAATTACAGCGAGTATTGTAATAAAAAATACAAAGCTATTTTTTATTATTGGTTTACAATATTGCTTACACTTACTTGATTATTTACTTCGACATTAATGACAGTGTAAAATTATTTAAACATTCTGTGCATGTTATTAATTATTATGGTGGACTAAACTATTATACTTAAAGTAATTAAAATCTTTCAGATTGTTACTTTTTCGTAATTATTGGAACACATTTTTTTTTATTTCTAAAAATATATGTTTTGTAATCTTTTATCAAGGAAAGTTTTATCCGACTTTAAATTAATTACTTTCTTTTAATCTAAAAACGGATAAAATTTTCCGGTAAGCCTATTAAAAAGAGAATACATTTCTTTATTGCATTTAAACATACACGTAGGTCATTAAATTAAAATTCTTTTTAAATGCATCTCATACTATCGCTATTTCTCTTATAAAATTCAGTTTTATTCAAAATTACGTGAACTTAAATAGTAAGACAGCACACTATTCCTTCGTTTTGTATTTGGTATCGACTTTATCTTCTTGTTTCCAAGCCAGTAATAAAAGTTCTCTCCAACTTTTAATAAATCTATTTCGTTGGTCAGTGTAAACACGAACTCGGTATGATTAGTGATTTCTGTACAATGATCGATAACTCGGCAAATATCCAATTTAATATCTCGAACTTGTTTACCCCAGAAATATTTTATTTCATATAGACTCTAACAGAGTAAGATATACCTAGCTGAACTACATTTTTCTTTTATCTATCCAGTTTCAACTAAGCTTCGTAGATCATAAGATGCGAGGATCATAATGTTTTTTATTATTGTCGTACAAAAAAACAGGAGCTGAAACGCAAGAAGTCTCAAGATAATCACTTTGACAGATAAAATATGAACTACCTAAGGCATACAAAATTCTGAAACTCACGAACTCCTGAAGGATTAAACAGGCAGACATCTTGGTCCGAGTATCACGTATAGAAGTAAATGATGAAGGTTTAGCAAGACACAGAATTATTTACGTATCACAAAGAGCTTGCCGCCGTACCAATAATACATTCCCAACATTATTCAAACACGATTTATATTATTTCAAAACATACATATCTATCTGTCACAATTGTGAATGAGCTCAACTATAATCATGTATCTCCAACGTCAAGTTTCGAGTTCCTCTACTTCCGTCGAAATAATTCCTTGCAACCTCAAACTTTGACAGATCTCACCGCATCTTATCCCCCGACGTGACCTTAGGTTGACCCACATACATCGAGAAATACAAACGAACACATTCAGCGATGTCTGTACGTGTATTCCTCGCGAGATACGTGGCAAATCGTCGTCGTGATTGTCGGCGTCGATAGGATATCCTTGAGCACGAGAATGAAATTAATGGCGCGCGAACGATATGGACACGCGGAGAACTGGCGAAATTTCACGATAGTGTTATGCAACGGGAACCCTTCGGAGCATGTCCTTGCGCTTCCGGTATATCCCTGGCATCACATACCGACCGTTTCGTCGCACCTCGATGTTAGCTACGCAGGAGATATATCTCTGCGTCTGTTTCGGACTGATGCGGGCGTGTATGTGTGTAGCATGTGTATTCGTGGAACCCATACCGGATGCCATGGTTCAGCCCTGGGGACCATCTAAAATTGAGTTTTGCATTTCCCATCATCGCTGACACCTCTGATACCTGAGTACACCTGAGTACACCTGGCACTTACAATTAGAATTAGAAAGACTTCATCGGCGAACAAGGTTAAGATCTGGAATATATTCTGTATTGGAGATACTTGTGGGTTTAGCTTGATTCGTTTCTGGCTGGTCTGCTGATTTGTATTAAGGTGAAGAAAGTAGTAGTTGGAGAATGTTGTTTTTTTATTTTCGTCTTAAAATTGTTTTTATTTTTGGTGGATTTATCTATTTTAACATTGGTGTATACTACTTATTATGCTTATTTGCGTGCGTATAAAGTTGATGTTTACTATTATTTCCTATAGTAGTATAGTATAATATTATTGTATTGTTTCTTATTTCAGAATGAGAGGAGGAGAGGAAGAGCAGTAGTAGTTTAATGATATAAACGAAATGATGTTTAACCCTTTCGCTTCGAGCGCCGGATATATCCGGCATCTATTATATATCATGTGTATATTGTTGCATTGTGAAAAATAATAATAGTTTGCTAGAGAAAGTTGTAGCAAGTTTGGTCAACATGTGTGACTGCACGGTTGCGACGCTTCCAAGGAGGTATGTGCTACGTACCGTGCGGCTCCACAGCCGTGTCACCTAGGAGGTAAGCCTGTTTTGGCAGAGCCTGATTCGCCAGGCGTCAAGCGTCATGCCTCTTGTCACATGTACACGAAGGCACTTGACGTTCTACCTCGCGATTCGTTAAAAGAGCTACACATACAAATCGAACTAAAAGACGAAAAGAGAGAACGCTGCAGATCGAAGCAAGGGAGACAACGCGATTTGGGTGGCGACAGTGAAGGCATCGGCGTAGGCACCAGATTTCTAACATCTCTATAGTGAAAACAGAATAAACTCCGGCAGAATTACCCCCACCACATGGGGAGATTCTCCTTGATGAAACGAAGCGCGCGATGAGACAACAATGTAATACAATGTCTCGCTCCTCCAGACAAACTAATAAGAATATTTGAATGCTACGACTTTGTCGGGTGCTTCCTTTAAGAGGCTGAGCGAGTGGACTCCAAGAAACAAAATGGTACGAATAGGCGGTTGAAAACGAGAAGCTCCGCCGCCCAGGTGACACGGCTGTGGAGCCGCACGGTAGGTCTGTTCTGTGTCCCGTTAAGCTTTTGTTACAAAGTCATAAACCAATGGTAAAAACAGTATACCGGGTGGTTCGTTAGAAAAAGGTAGAATAAAAATTGTAAAATTTGTGTACGGGACGTAACAATATAAGTACCATCTGTGGTAATGATGAATGTATACATAATTTCATTTTAAAAATGTAAAGAGTGCTGTATTAGATTATATGCTATATTAGTGCTATATTAGAGCAAAAATTGTTTATTAAGCATAGTAATTATTTAAGACTTACAATTAGAAAAACGTACCTATATACAAAAATCACGCGCACTGTGCACATTTCTGGCGCATGCTTCCGTTCGGTGATTGCACTTCGGCGGACTGGACTGCCGAAGCGAAAGGGTAATATAAAAATTAAAATATTATACACAATGCTATAATACAGGACCGACAAGTGGCTTTGAATTTTCCGCTTCTGCTCGTTTCTCCTTTAAAACCCGCGTTTTTTTATTTTTAAGACCGTGCTCACATAATTACGCGTGCATGCTATGTAGTAGAGCCGTATTTGCTACTTAATTATTTACAAGTATATTCGTTGTATTTGTGATACAACAGTATTAGTATCGATGTAACATTATTTCCTGTACTAGTGTATCAGGTACAGTATGATTAACACTAAAACTACCGGCGTTATATCTACTAAAATTTAAATTTATTGAACAAGCACTTCGAAAAAAGATAAATCAAGAAGTGAAAGGATTAGTTAATTAACTAATTTAGGCTTTATATGGTAGAAGTAGAATTTTTACTTCACGGTTCCCCTATCAATTTAGGTAGTTTTTTGAAAAAATTGCGAAGCGGTCATTATGACCGCATTGGTAGGTTTAGTGTTAATTCAGATCAATGTTATTATTTTCGATTGATAGTTACATATAGAGTAACGTACCTATAGAGTAACATACTTATAGAGTTACTTGGGCTATAAGTATGACACTTGGCATACTTCTAATTACAAAGATATCAGTTTCATTGAAATTTTAAATGGCATACAAATAACACACTTTTGGGGAATATCATGTTCTTAGGATTCAGAATGTAGAATTTTTGTTAAAATACCTTTCTTCTTCCTTGTATTATTTATATTATAATTATACATATATATGTATGATTGTGAAAAAGAAAGAAAGAGGGGCGCGGAAACCCATCCAAGGCAGCAACTCGGCCTGAGTAGCTTAATCCTTTACCGACCGGAGGCCTATTAACACTAGATTGCCGGATATTGGGTATATACCTATTTAGCCTGAAATGAGTCAATTTTTGACTCAAACATAAAAATTAAAGATTAAAGATTAAAGATAAAAAAAATAAAATTTTGTTTTAAAGAAACTTTATTGAAAACAGATTTCATATGTCTATTCCGTTTTTAAAATACATTTTTGTCAGATTTTTTTATTACATTTAGCACAGACGGCCTACCCTATTTCTTTTGCATGGCACTTGAACCTCTCAATTCGACCGTTTTTCAATAGGCATGAAGGTATTTTCGGCTTCATTATTAGTATTCACTGTTAGTAAATTGACAAGTTTGAATATGAAAACTCTCGCATCAGGTTGTTTACAGAATATTTCTCTGCACAAGAAATAAGTTATGTACATGTGTGTAAAACGACTAATTGTAAAAATATTTAATGAGTCAATTTGACTCACATCCGGCAAAATAGGTATAGAACACATGGATTTTTGGAACTAAAAGGGGTGAAGGGATAGGAATTTTTATTTGCATACATTTCCTAATTTTATTAAAAACCAATACATGTCTTTAAAAAAAATACTTTGGTTTTTCCAAATGTATAGCAATAAAATCGTAAATGAGTCAAACTGACTTGCACCGGCAATCTAGTGTTAATAGGCTTTTCGGACCCAAGGCCTTTGAACTTTTAACTTATTAATTAGTTGCCTCTCCAATTAATAAATTGTCATTTATCATTGCGGTAACCTATTTAGCCGACCGATCGGGTAGATCTACCCATTTCCAAGCTAGTCGATGGCCGACCGATCGGGTATTATTTTTGACCTGAGGAACGCTTCTTTCTCTATAGAGCTTCTTATTTCTATAGAGTACATCATATAATAAAATGCACCAATTTTTGAAGTCTTTTATTGCCCATTATTACGGCTCTACACAGAAAAATACGGAGGACTGTACCGTGCGGCTCCACAGCCGTGTCACCTGGGCGGCGGAGCTTCTCGTTTTCAACCGCCTATTCGTACCATTTTGTTTCTTGGAGTCCACTCGCTCAGCCTCTTAAAGGAAGCACCCGACAAAGTCGTAGCATTCAAATATTCTTATTAGTTTGTCTGGAGGAGCGAGACATTGTATTACATTGTTGTCTCGTCGCGCGCTTCGTTTCATCAAGGAGAATCTCCCCATGTGGTGGGGGTAATTCTGCCGGAGTTTATTCTGTTTTCACTATAGAGATGTTAGAAATCTGGTGCCTACGCCGATGTCCTCACTGTCGCCACCCAAATCGCGTTGTCTCCCTTGCTTCGATCTGCAGCGTTCTCTCTTTTCGTCTTTTAGTTCGATTTGTATGTGTAGTTCTTTTAACGAATCGCGAGGTAGAACGTCAAGTGCCTTCGTGTACATGTGACAAGAGGCATGACGCTTGACGCCTGGCGAATCAGGCTCTGCCAAAACAGGCTTACCTCCTAGGTGACACGGCTGTGGAGCCGCACGGTACATACAGGTCTCTGTGGCGCGTGCGGTCGGCTAACTGTTAAGGACTCAGTGACGAGAATTTGTAATTTTCAAATAGATATCTGTATTAAGCAAGTATTTGTGGCCAAGTGATCGATCAGAAGGAGTAGGATGTTAAAAAAATACCGGTCGGTAAAATGTTAACGTTGATGAAAATCTGGCGAACCAGTGAAATTTGCGTCCGCTGCCGCAACGCCATGCGCTGTGTTTTATTTTTGAATATGCTGACGAGTGTAATTCACTGGTAAACCAGTGAATTTTGATGGCCGCCGAGATCACTGGCGGAACCAGTGAGTGTCATTGGTAAACAAGTGAGTTTCCACTGGCGAACCAGTGAAATTCCACTGGTTCGATCTAAGAGAGTATCAAGGGAAAGATGTTGTACAAAAAGCTGTAAAGATTAACAGAGAATTTGTATTCACTGCTAGTTGTTATTTACTTTTTATTCAAGTCTATGTATCATTAATCGTTTTAGAGCATCTGATGAATAAAGTAATTACTTAAATATTCCGTTATATAGTACAGTGACAACGGTACTTTTCAACAACACTTTCATTCAGTGTCCTGTTTACGATGTTCTTTATCATCTGTCTCTTCCTGTACGTAAAAAGAAGTCAATTGGCACTTCTGGTAGAGAGTAATAAACAGCATTTACAGCTTCATTAAACTTAGTAATAATTGGATGAGCAACGGCCTAGACCAAAGATCGTATCTACTCGGACGAAATTATTTTCTGCTTCAGTAAATATTCATTAAGAGTTACAGTAACTCGACTCATTCCCGGCATGTCTTTTAAATTCTAATTTCTTCTGGTGTAATTTTCTTGCTACAAATCCCAAGACGCAGAAAAATACGTTTATTTCATTATTCATGAAGAATATTCGTAGAAATGTAGTTCAAGTTCTGCAATATATACGACAATAAGTTGTAAATAAAAGAATGTTCTGTTGGGGAATAGTAACTGAGCTTTTTACAGTGAAAGGTAATAGACCATAGAAATGTGAATATAAATTTTTCTTACTATTTATTAACCCTGTTTGTTTTAACATTATTTCCCAATATTTTTAATAAGCAATCAGTTTTTATGCCGAAATGTCAATGTATTTGTTTTCCTCTGGTAAATACAAATACTCTCTGCAAATGAAAGAACAATTGGAAGTATTATTGGAATTTAATTATGTATGCCGAGCAATAAATTTAAATTTTGCAAAGTAAAAATAAAATTACACGTATCAAATATATATAATTATGATGGCAAAATGCAATTTAATATTGAATTTTGAATAATACATTGTTACGAGCCGGGCGGTTGGCAGAACGCGACCGGTATTCTTTGCTTAGGTTTGCGGAGCCAGCAATTGCAACTGATTTTGGGAAATTATCCGGGGACCGGACTAGCCTATAGCTTCTATAGGAGCGCCGTTTGCCCGTTAACAACGAATGTACCTTTCGGTAATTCGCGCTAGTATAACGGATACGGTCCTGCACCAACTGCAGGAACTACCGCCAATAGCTGGTATGAATCCGGGGACCGAACTAGCCTATAGCTTTCTATAGGAGCGTCGTTTGCCCGTTAGTAACGAAAGACACCTTGCGATGCTTTCGCGCTAGTATAACGGACACGGTCCTGCACCAATTGCAGGAACTACCGCCAATAGCTGGTATGGGAGTTGGTATTCAGTTGCAAACGGTGAACTCTTAAATCGGAAACTTGACCCGTAACTTTAAACAAATAATCTTATTCACCCCGAGCGGCTTGAGTGAATAAGAAGGGATCGTTGCTCGGTTACTCGAAGGTGCAGGTAAACAATAAGAGACTCTAAATATTCCGTTGTAAGAATATAAAGGTATATTTTCTAAATATGTTAAATACTATCTGTACAAAAATGGTTAATAATGAACACTAAGTCCATTCAGTGGTTACCTTTAACTATTGAAATAGCTTTCAATTAAATGGCCGAAATTACTATAACGCGTCGGTTCGCGGGGGAACTATCGAATCTCGCAGGACGAACGTTACGTCAAGGATTACGTTTAAGAAAAAACCAGAAGAAGCAAAAACTAGCTAGCTTATATAGGGCTTTTTTTGGGAGTGGGGTCCTGGAAAATGTGGAAAACTGAGTGGAGGTGGAGGCGGTCTGGTGGGAGCGAAGGACGTCAAGGATGCGACTGAAAATTCTCGCCGAGGTTAACGGAAGTCGTAAGTTGGGCCTTAATGGAATTTGGCTGTTTGCGGATTGGAAGTAACCCTATACAGCTAGGCTTTTTCTCGCTTCCTAGGCTTTTTTACCAAGCGCCTGACTGGCGCCTGAACTGGAATTCGAAAAATTCCAGGGCCGGATGTAACAATGTTAACATTTTCATAAAAAAAAAGATGACATAATGTTAACATTTTCATTTAAAAAAAGATGTCATAAAGATAACATTTTAGAGGTCTAAAAGATATCATAATGTTAACATTATCATTAAAAAAAAGATGTCGTAATGTTAACATTACAACAAAAATGTTATCTTTATGACATCTTTTGTTTTAATAAAAATGTTAACATTATGTCATCTTTTTTTTATGAAAATGTTAACATTGTTACATCCCGCCCTGGAATTTTTCGATTCCAGTTCAGGCGCCAGTCAGGCGCTTGGTAAAAAAGCCTAGGAAGCGAGAAAAAGCCTAGCTGTATAGGGTTACTTCCAATCCGCAAACAGCCAAATTCCATTAAGGCCCAATTTATGACTTCCGTTAACCTCGGCGAGAATTTTCAGTAGCATCCTTGACGTCCTTCGCTCCCACCAGACCGCTTCCACCTCCACTCAGTTTTCCACATTTTCCAGGACCCCACTCCCAAAAAAAGCCCTATATAAGCTGGCTAGTTTTTGCTTCTTCTGGTTTTTTCTTAAACGTAATCCTTGACGTAACGTTCGTCCTGCGAGATTCGATAGTTCCCCCGCGAACCGACGCGTTATAGTAATTTCGGCCATTTAATTGAAAGCTATTTCAATAGTTAAAGGTAACCACCGAATGGACTTAGTGTTCATTGTTAACCATTTTGTACAGATAGTATTTAACTTATTTAGAAAATATACCTTTATATTCTTACAACAGAATATTTAGAGTCTCTTATTATTTACCTGCACCTTCGAGTAACCGAGCAACGATCCCTTCTTATTCACTCAAGCCGCTCGGGGTGAATAAGATTATTTGTTTAAAGTTACGGGTCAAGTTTCCGATTTAAGAGTTCACCGTTTGCAACTGAATACCAACTCCCATACCAGCTATTGGCGGTAGTTCCTGCAATTGGTGCAGGACCGAATCCGTTATAGTAGCGCGAAAGCATCGCAAGGTGTCTTTCGTTATTAACGGGCAAACGACGCTCCCATAGAAGCTACATATAGGCTAGTCCGGTCCACGGATTATTCGCCAAAATCAGTTGCAATTGGTGGCTCCGCAAACCTAAGCAAAGAATACCGGTTGCGTTCTGCCAACCGTCCGGCTCGCAACAACATATTGAAATTTAAGATTTGGTAATACCAAACATTTACATACAAATGTAAATTATTTTATGTTTCTAAGCCTCGTCGAAGTGGTTTAAAAAATGAGAAAGGCGATTTTCGCCCTTTTTGAAAACAATGTGTCCATTATTATTCCTACAAAGAAAGACAATAAAACAAGCACCTAATCAAATCCTTTGTATGACAAAAGATACTATTCACCATCCATATTTTCTGAATTATTATGTGTATCGACAATTCTTCGCTGCACATTATTCTTTGCCTTCCTATTGCCATTTTCTGAGGCATATGTGGAAGAAAATAGTACTTCATCTTTTCTGCTATGTAAAAGTTCACTTAACATCGACAATGGATATGCCACTACAACAATCAAATAAACTGAATGACAATATGGCTATTATTTAGAAAATAATTTATACAGATTGTTACTCGTTTCATTAAGTTTATACATTTTAAACATAGACATTTCACATAATGCGGGATAGTAATATCTAACATTTATATTGTTCTTGATAAATTATATATTGCAAATGACAATCATGGAAACCATTTTATTTATCGTTATGAAAGCACGCCTAACTATTCCGACATCCCGATATTACTTTCCAATATCATAAACTACCAATATGTTATTAGCGGGATGTTCGTGCCATTATTATTAATAAACCGCCCATATTAAGGTACTTTACTGTACGGCACGTGCTATACACTGAACCCTGCACGCTCTTTCACAGAACGAATACGTGCTTTATCGCGTATTACCGTTGTTGTAAAGTTGTTATATTTTCAGCTCATCAACCGAATTGACTTCGAGTTTTCTCCGACAGATCGATCAAATCCTTGAAAGTAGACGTACTACCTCGTTTCGGTATTATTGAAAATTTGCCTAGCATGCAAGAATCGACATGTTTCGATCTTCTTTATTCTCTCACTCACTCTCTATGAAATACTTCAATATGCCTGAAACTTTGAGTGTCGTCCTTGTCACTGTCGATGTATCTGCGTAATCTTGAAATATATCGCTATCTGTATGCCTATAGATCAGACGATACCTCCTTTTAACGGAATACAAGTCGAACATCGTCCTATATCCGTTATTGTACCTATTTTAATAACTTCATGAAAGATATGTAGGAGATACGACTTACTTGTACCGGCAGGTTCATCCTCAGGTATATCAGTTCTGCTATCTATCAACTGATATTGTATATCAGTTCTTCATGCTGTAATATTAATTTTATATTCTAAAATGGTAGCAGATCTTACATAATTTCTGATGGATATTACTTTCTTGAATTTATTTTTGTCTATTTTTTATGCATTTTTTTTAAAGGAACACAGCTTAAGTAACTTTCTATTTACACAGAATGTTTGTTTTAATAATTCGATGAAACGAGGTATAGCACATATGATATTTGTTTATTGTATGGTCAATTGGCTCACCCTCATGTGTGCCACTTTTTCCACTTTCAGCCATTTAAAACAACTTTTTTGTGTTTTGTACTGTAGAAAAGAAGTAGATTCTGGTGAGTATCTGAATCAATAGTATTTTAATCAACTTATTTTTCTCTTTCTTTAATGCAAACTATTTTCCCCTTGCAACTGATTGTATAATTCGATCGAATAGTAGTATATATCAAGCATGTGAAGTATAAAGAAGTCGTTCATCTTTGTAAGTCTTTTTGGTAACTTCAATTTAATAAATGTTTTACTAACTTTGCAAAATTTTATTAGATATAACTATCATTTTCTACTGTTTTTATTGTATTTGCTAATTGCATAGAACTTTCTTCACAGAAGTATATATTTAATATTAGCAAATAATGACTATCACCAGAATTCTCAAATTGGTTCTTCGAAGAATCCACAACGAAATTAAAAACTTGTACCTTGCCTTAACTGATAAATATGTTATTTTGAAAATGATTAAGTTTTATATGTTGGTAATAAAGGGTTTAGCCGATGGAAAAAGTGTCTCCAAAGTAAATCTTGGGGCATATAATTCGATAAGTCTCTTTAAAAAATCCTTCCTGCAAGATATGAGTCCACTGCTCCTACCGTCGTTGCAGGGTGAAACGTATTTTACAGTTTTCGCTTGATTTCTCCTCTTTGGCTCCATAACAAATTCTGAAAAAGTCACAGATATTATACTCCTGAATTTATGTCTAAAGAATAACATACTTTTCCATTTTTTCATATTTTTCGGCTGGCAGATCAATTTTTCAAAAACATCAATACAGTTTAAAAACATTAACTTTATATTGAAAATATATTATTATTAATATATACAACTTCTATATTTTTACAGTATTTGCATCGCACCGCAAATGTTCATGTGTACTTTTTTCAGACTTTTAGAAGTGGTGGAATATTGTTAAAAAAAAATAAAATCTGATGTTTTATTACTTTCCGTATGCAAAGCAATGGTACATTTCAGATTGAGGCTTTGAATACGCATTTTAAGTTACTTTCTGTAACGTGAGCTACTGCCGTTCGTAGTCCTCATTGTTAATAATTATTAGAAGCCAGGAACAGCGAAAATTCGTCTGAGATATTATTGGTTTATTCCACTAATGAGCTGAAGCTCATTTCTCGAAAGATTTAACAATTTGACAAGTGATATGAGTTAGTGACAAGTTAGAAAGATCATAAATTTGTCTGAGATATTATTGGTTACTCCACTTTTGAGTTGAAAATTATTTCGGCCAGATTTGATAACACGACTCTGCAAAAAAATTTCGTTCTTTGTCCTAAAGTTTATTTTATGATTTTTCGGTTAATTATGTACAAAAACGAAAAGAAAATACTTTTTTTTATATAAAGTTTGCTTTTGTGATTGTTATAGTAATAACACTCATTTTCCAATTTTTTTATAAATTTTAATTAATTCTAACACATTCAAAAATACCGCGAGATCAGAGTGGGGTTTTTACGTCCACACATGCTCATTTAGATAAATTTAAAAACAACATGGGAGCGTATTCAGAAGTGCGAGGAGAACGATTTTATCAGGATATTATGAACTTTGAACAACGATATCAAGGCCAATACAATGAAAATATGATGGGAGACTATATTTGGGGTTCATTAAAAGAAAGTACTTATGAACATAAAAGAAACAGTAAAAGCGTGCACTTTTAAATTATTTTCCACTTTTTTGTAAGCTATTTTGATAGTAAAACTTAAAAAAATGATAAACATATTTATTTGTATGGTTTCATCTTCAATTAAAAATTAAGACCACATATTTTGGAAAATATCGTTGAAACGGTCTTGTAGATACAAAAGCAAACTTTTTCATGCCATATATTTTTTTTCCGTCTAATTACGACCTAAACTATCGAAATTTTATACTTAAAGTCAAAGTCAAATTTTGTGTTGTCCCGTGTAATTTGACAAGTGATACGAGCCAGTGACAAGCCAGACAGAGCAAAAATTTCTCTATGGTATTATTTGTTCACGCCACTTATGAGCTGAAGCTCATTTTAGGCAAAAGGCCTGAATAGGGTCTATTCCCAGTCATCCAATAAATATTAATTAATTAATATTACATTAAACTTAATAATATTAAACGTACGTTAATTAATAAGTAATAATTAATTACGAATTTGGAATCAGAATTTCCAAAAATAAAATAGCAGATTACCGACACGTCGCGACGTGTGAAATACTGGCGAGTACTGTTCCTTGGAAACATTTGAAGTAAAGTGGGCAGTCATTGAATTAGACATGAGAGTAATGACTGTCAATAGATCGGTTGCAATCCGCGAGATCCTCTCGCTAAAAGCATCGATTTAAAATTAACTTTAAATCGACAGCTGCCAATCATTAGCGACCCCCAAATAAATTATAACAAAGTTAAGATTTGATACCATTCTCTCATTATCATTTAAGTCTTTTTAAGAAATCATAGATTTCACTCTTATCCAATAATTGCACGACGCTCTTCTCGTGAACCCTTCAAATCATCGATCTTCGTGCTCACGAAGAAAATGTTCGCGTACAATTCCATAACCATCTGCTCTTCCTTTAATAATCTTCAAGTGAAGTCTGATCTAGCGATACATTTTCTTCCATATCGCAGTCTTTCTTTCTTCCTTCGACTGCCTCTGTCCCGATCGAAACATTAATACGACATCCTCACTTTGGTGGAAGCATGACAAAAAGGAAAAAGACAAAGAACTTTTTGAGGTATGAAAGGGGGAGGAGAGAAGGGGGGGAATGGGATTCACAGAGATTTCACGACGCCTTTAGAAACGCCGCAGGTAGAAGTAGGGGCTGTTGTAAGCCGCGACAGCGTTCCCAACCTGCCGGTGGCTTCTTCCGGAGCTCGACGTTTTCCACAAAGGTGCAATCTTATTGTTACCATTTGTTGAGTTTCTACGAGAAAGCGCGAGGATAAAGCGTGTGTAACGTACCGACGATGTCGCCGACTTTCTTCCAGCGTCGTAATAAACTTGGAAATAGCGTGACGGATTTGGAGCAACTCTTAAGAGAATTTCGATTTTCAAACACGGGAGCACCGTTAACCTTTTTGTTGTTGCTTTCATTTTCGAGAATTTGCCCAGCGGCTTGAAATTACGTCAGAAAATGTAATCACTGCGTTATCGCATCGATCTTTGTAATGATTGTTTTCAATGGAGATTTTGATTACGTAAAATGCTTTAGATCATCTAGATTTCATAACAGATTTTTTATTATAAGTAAATTTTGAGAAAAAGTGATATCTTCTATACAAACAGGTTGTATATCGATTTGGATGTTATTTAGATATTTGGCATGATATTGTTTCAAATTGTTAGCTTTTTTCTAAAAAAATATTAATTTGTAATATGTAGCAAATACGTAGAATTATTTTATAAAATAGCCATGAATTGTTTGTCTTGAAGATTTAAGATATGCTTGCTGACATCCGTCAATGTTTTGTTGTTAAACGATAATTTGCAGTTTTTCAAGCTTGTGACATTTAATTATGTCTCACAATAAATTCAAATCGTACAACGATAATAACATCATTAACGTTTTGCTATATTTTGTCATATTCTTCATACATTAGTTTTTCATCTATTTCTAGTATTTTATTAATGTTATAAATTCCATATTTAGAAGAACAATAACAAGACAGCTCTCGTAGAAATCTGCAAAGGTAATTAGTTTGTTTCTGAATTGACTGCTGATAATAATAATAAGATTTTTGAGAATTGTAGAAGACCCAGAATAATGTCATATTACAGCCGATAATTTCTAATTAAAGTAAAAAGCCTTGTGATATAAAAATGGCACAATAAATGATAATAATAACTCCATCATTGTTATTTATACTATAAAAAATCCAGACTTTATAAAGGGTATAGCAGGATAAGGGGGCCAAAAGTGCCCTTGAACCGATTTCAATGGGAGTGGTCTTATCTGATAGATAATACTCGGCGATAATTGTGTACAAAATTTCCACCCTGTATCTTGACCGGAAGGGTAGTTATGAGGAAAATTCAAAATACAGGTTTTTGACAAAAAAGTCTCCAGCGTTTCGGCAGAGAGACGCCGTACCAATTGCGCCAAATCGCTCACTTGAAAAAACTTTAAAAATTCATGCAGATAAAGAACCATCAAAGTTCACAATTGATTTAATTAATTCGATTCTCTATATTAACATGTAATTGCTTCGTGGCAGGAACACTGAAAGTCACAAAATGAACATACTGTAATCGAAGAATGAGAAAATAATAACTGGATCATGGTGTTTCATATCGCAATGCGTCGCGCAAATCGGTTTTCGATTTTTTTCACAATGACGCAAGCGGTTTAAAAATCTGAAAAAAATTGAAGATAATCACGAGTGTTGGATTGTTACTATAATATGCAAAAAGTTGTCACTCGAAGATCTCGATACGAAATCTACTTTTTTCGCTTTTTTTTGCGTTTGCTCATTTGTTAAACTTAAGTTCTTCAATGCAAAAATCTGAAAAAAATTTCAAACATGTATGGTACCGAGTAAAATATGTCAGAATTTTTTCGAATTTTTTGCACCTCAATAAATAGGCAAAATGGGGCAAAAACCTGTTTTTAAAATTTTCCCCATAACTATCCTTCCGGTCAAGATACAGGGTTAAAATTGTGTACACTATGATCGCCGAGTATTATCTCTCAAATGAGACCACCCCCATTGAAATCGGTTCAAGGACACTTTTGGCACCCTTATCCTGCTATACCCTTTACGAAAGTAAATTCTTGCTAGATGAATCTCACACCTTCAATAAAAATGTTAATCGCGCAAGGTAAGTACAACAGTAGATATTCGATAAAGAATGCTTATTGCAATTGAAAAAATTGATAATCTGCAGGTAGCTCTAACTTATCGCCTATTAACCAACATCCAACATTTATTGCCATGGCGCAAAAATGAGACTTGTTACCCCGCGAGATCATTAAGATGTCATAGGTAAAAGAAACGTAGGAAACGTTAGGCGTGAGAGTGAAACAGCAGAATTCCGGGGAACAATGAGGAAAAATCAATTCCCCGGCGTTACGATCTTTATCATCCTCCTTACCAGGGCGAGATCTCGAGAAATGCCGTCGGGGCCGACATCGTATTTTTCAGCGCGTCAAAAACAGCCTGGCACATTTATCCGGCGGGCAGTACGTGTTTGAAAAATTACAGTTACTGGAAAAATAAATAACCGGCCACCACACCGGCGGCCCGCCTACAAACGTATATTTTACAGAAGGCCGCCCGATAGCTACCGACGAAGAGGAGCGAAGGGGGCGAGTGAGAGGGTGAACAAGGAGGGTTAGAGGGAAGGTAGAGGGAAACCCCCGCGAAATAATTGCAGGATGATAAACTGTGGTCAGCACGAACGTGTAGCGAACCGACAGGAATGGCAAAGATGAGAGTAGAATGCGGTAGAATCGGTTGAAGAGGGAGGAGCGAAAGACAGCCCGGAAGAATGATGTATCACAGGGAGTAAAAGAAATGGAGCAAGAGGGAGTACCATAGAGGCGGATATACACGTCGAATGACCGCCCAAGAGCGCATGTAGATGCAAGTAGGTACCGTGAATCTTTTTCTATATTTTCATCCTCCTCTTACCTTTCCTTTTCCTTCTTCTATTTCTTCTTTCCTTTCGAGCATCTTCCTTTGCATTCATTCCTATTTTTGTGAGAATCTCCACGCAACAATGCCGTTATTTCATCTGAAGAAATTTCTATTCTCTCAAGGATAAAAAATAATTGTACATTTTAATAAAAGACGTAAGGGCATAGGTATGCGTTCAAAAGC
Source organism: Cerceris rybyensis (assembly GCA_910591515.1). Taxonomy (NCBI): domain Eukaryota; kingdom Metazoa; phylum Arthropoda; class Insecta; order Hymenoptera; family Crabronidae; genus Cerceris; species Cerceris rybyensis. Next base: position 25,919,865 of record OU342790.1, read on the forward strand.
TTGAAATCGCGAAAGGCGAGTAAATCGAGCGTTCTGTAACATTGTGGAATATTGGCGCGTAATGCTCCAAAAAGATCGTAGGGCAATGACTACTCGGCTGACTTTCCACCTGAATCTTTTATCAGAATAGTCTGGTTGCAGTAGATGTCTATCGCGGGTATCCGAGGTCTCGGTAAAAGGATATTCCAGTTAGAGAGTGAGCAGATGAAAACAACCGGAGAGAAACAGTGGAGTTTCGATCTTTGGGAGCATTTACTACGTACACTCGATACACAGCCATTTTCCGTGCCGTTTACTCCGCATAATAGAGTAGATCTGTTTCCGCGGTAGACGCATCTGCGGGGCTACTTTAAAAAAGTGCTGCGTTCAAACCGTGTGAATTCAATAAAGCTGAGTGCGGCATTTAATTGCGGAGAAGCGAACAGGAAGAAAACGCCAACCCACGACGCTCATCAGGAACATTCAAGAAAAATTTGGGGTTATTTCGTACTCTGGTAAATAAAAAAAAAGAGACAGGGGATGTAGAAAAAGAGGGATGGAAAGAGAGTAAGAGGGTTGAAATAACGTTGGAGTATTCCAAGAAAGCCGGAGACCGTGATTCAATCTGTCCAGATTCAATGTGGATTTCGAAATAACATTTGAGCGAGTATGAAGTACCGTGGGGTGAGTCACCACCGATATCGAGGATATTTTACGGCACGATATAACATGAGATGTATCGCCCAGTCTAAAAGCACCGACAGCTTCAAGTGAAACTGTTGCCATAGGAATGATAAATTTTAAATAATGTTCGCAGGAATAAATAACCGCTTACAAACTGCACCGGGAAATAAATTGCTCGAATGTACGAGACAATTAAAATATAACCGGCGCAATGCGTATACAACGACATTTTCTGCATTACACATGAAAGGAACAAATGGTGCGGAAAGGTGGAATTAATTAACAAACGATTTTCGGAGTGAACGTTTGGAATGTAGCGAATAAGACAACGAGGTTTTTAGAATCGAAGTTGTAGAACAAAAACTAGAAATTCGAAGATACCGGCATACTTTTTTTGTGTATTACTATTAACCTTCCAATTACTTCGATTTTACGTGCAGAGAAGCCTGTGGCCAGAATACAGAAGCTGAAACCATTGAGTATCGGTTTGAATTTCCAATTGAAAGTTCACGCGATAATTCGTTTCGATTGCTTTCGAGAGGATGGCGTGCCAACTCAGCCTGAATGGCTACTAATTTTCTGGCAAAGGTTTTTCTCGATTTTCAGTCAATGATATCTGAGATGCAGACTGCGGAAGCCATTCCAATGTACTCGCGTGGGATCTGGATTGGCTTACATATAAGAAATATCGGGTTATCGATAATTATCGTCCATAGTTGTTGCACACTTTGTGGAGGAAAAATCAACCACTGAGTTTTCTTATAAACCGTCACTGAAAAAATTCCTCTTTTATTAGTTATCATGAACATTGTCCCACATTGCGATGAATAGTAAAAATTGCAATCTTTAACAAAAATAAATATGCAAAGAACAATTTATACATTTTTCTTATCTCACGCTTCACAAATATTAAATATTGCTTTTTTTACCGTCTTTTTTATTTCTACTCGATACAATTTGTCTTTACGAAATGTTTGGTGATTGCTTCAGGGAACGAAATAAGACATACCTTATTTTTTCTTATAGAACCTTTAACCCCTTGCCTTACGATCTCTTTTGTGACCGAACATGCAATAACCCAGAATTAATTGTTGGAATAATAATCTATCACTGATTTCCGATATATCGGTATAAGTCAGAGCAATATTAATACCACGGAATTAATTTCTACGTCTCCTGACCTACTGATTTTGTTAATTTAATAGTTTTTGGAAAAGTTACGAATTTTCTATTCCATTTATCGCGTCACGTGTGCCGTACGCTATTGTAAGGCAAGGGGTTAAAACATGAAGACTCCCACAAATTAACAGAAATCCTTTCACCTTCTAATTTATAGATCTTAAGTAATTACGAAGCTATTATATATCTCTATATAACAGATTCATGATAAAAAAAAGCCCTGTGAAGAGCAGAGTAATTGATGCAAACAAAATTCAGAAAACATAAAACTAAATAATTATTGGCAGCAACAGATTAACTCTTTTAACAATAGATCCACCAAGCTGGGCAGAATAAAATTTGCCTCAAAATATTGAAAATGCACCCGAAAGTTACTAATGCTTTTTCTTTTTCTATTTTCTACGTCTACCTTGAAGACTGTAAGCGATTGAATTGATCAAGTTTCATCCCGCCTTCATTAATTTGATTCAGGAAAATTTATTTGAAATTTTAAATATATAGAATCTAGTATCAAATTCTTTTACATTAATTGTCAATAATTTTGCCTCCAATCTTTGTCCAATTCCACGAAGTTTCATTATATGCAAATTACCCAGCTCTTACGATGTACTATAATAACTTTATTTCGAAGCGACAGCTAATCCTTCAGTTTATATTTAATTACTCATTATAGACGAGCAGTTATTGGTCTATCAGCTAGTAAACAAAATGGTGTCAAACTTTGTGACAGTCCCTGTCGATACTAAACTATCAGCGCTTAAATCTCCATGGGCATATAATAATAGCTCTTTTGTTAACCGTGAGATATAATTAACCTACTTAACAGAAAATTAGGTATGTTCGTTAATAACCGTTTCATGTTACACTTTTAACAAATCCTGTCCCATCTAACAATCAATATCATTGACTTGGTATCACTGCTAATCAAACTTCAGTTCGTTAACGTGTGGTAGTAAGAGAACGTCTAAACTATAATATCGCATGAAATAAATCGAGCGAAATGATCTGTTATGCAAAACGCAGTTGCGCAATGGAGTAGCTAACGATGCAATTTAGTCTGAGATCGATTTACACGGGTCAAACAGCACCTGGGCGTCTGACAGTAACATTACTGTAGCGGCAGATTGCACGTCTTTCATCATGTCCGGCACGACGTGTATGTATCAAGAGTGTCTGAAGTTAATATTCCTCCCAGAACGTAGCTAATGACCACCGCGCCTGAATTAATTGCCCTACTATTAGGCGACGATAACGTACATAACTTCTCTTCTAGAGCTAGTCGATATTTGCCACTTACTGGCAGAAGAGTGGAAAAATATTCGATCCCCGCTTCTCTTGCCGATACTTTAAAGGTGAATTTAATTATTATTACATTAAGAAATGATTATTTCATGCAAATGAAAGGACCCCGCACAAACCTTATGGATTTTGGATCCCGGTGAAATTGTTTAAAAATTTAGTATGTTGTTCTCCTTACTGTCCTGAACAAATGTCTCAATGGACATAAAGTTCAAAAATGCTTAGGGACCGAGTTATGGATAGCTAAAGAATGAAGATCTATCTCTTTCAAGCCTGTGCAACTGCTGCTCTCGTGCTCTTGAAGGCCACCGCTGGCCACCGCCGAATTTAGGAGAAATGTCCCCTTCCATCCACCTATCGGGACGTCCGTCGTCCGACGCTTCCGTACACGCCCCCCCCCCCCCCCCCCCCCCCGCCCCTCCACTAAAAAACACACTGGTTGCTAACGCGCCGTCTTTTGTTATCGCTTCGCAAGTGTTTCTGCCCGAGTATTCGTAAGGATATCGAATGTCCCGATACACGAGAGCAGCAGTTGCCCAGGCCTGGTCTATTTGCTCGACACAAATCAGATCATCCTAAGACGTTTGCTACCTTCTTTTGCTTACAATTAGGATTATTGCTTATTATACAATAAGTCCTTTTCAGGGCTACTTTCTGCTAATCAATTTGTTCTAAAATTCCCTTTCTCTTCTGAAATATAATACGTAAGTCCTGTCAGAATTCTTTCTCAATTGTTTCTTCACGGAACTATCTTTTTTGGTCCTCCTCTTTTCCAAAAGTTATCATTTATCAAAACTATTTGTATTGTTACGTATTTCAATAGCTGTTTTTCAAAAATCTGTTCTTATGGTATATCAGCTCAGTAGAAAACATGGCTCAAAGAATCTATTCACGGTGTTACGTTTGCGATAAACGGTTCATGCTGCAAAGAATGTCTCGAATAGACAGAGAAGAAAATGCTGACAAACGTGAGATAGCCATCCGACGTCGAGAGGAGTTTCTTAGACTCCCTCTTAATGTAACTGATCAAACCAGAGTATGTTTGAACTGCAATCAATCTATATTGAATGAAATAGCTTTAATCGAGCAGGACCCTTCATGCATACGGCTTGAAGTTCTGACACAGAGTCGAAATAGTACTTGCCTGATTTGTAATGCTGATATTAATTTGACTAGGTTATCAGATGAATGTAGAGCGAATGTTTTTGTTCTACGAAACATTTATATTCCCGATAATGTTAAATCATGCAAACGTCATTTAAATAATAGAGGCTATTTGTTACAACCTCTATTATTGGGCTTGCGTTCTGTTAAACGACCTTATGTTATCAAAGGGCCGCAGCTCCATTTATTTCTGCAAGGACTTCGCGTTGTTGCACAAAATCAATCGAGGATTGTTGATGAAGATAGTATGTCTAATGAAGATTTCGGATGTTTTTCTCCAGTTACAAAAGAACAGTTTCAGGATCTTTTCACTTACTGTGATAGAGTGCCTCATGAAAATGGTTACAGATATGTCTCTAAGAAAGATTTACTTGTGTTTCTGTGCAAGTTACGCCAAGGATTATCAGATGAATTTCTTAAGGTCATATTTCAGTATTCAAGCAGACAAGCTATTAGTATTGCAGTCGCTACCGTTAGACAATCTTTAATGTTACGTTTTGTACCCAATAATATTGGATTTGATGCCATTACTAGAGATAATTATGTAGAAAGACATGTTACAGAGTTTGCCAACCATCTGTATAATCCACAGCCACACATTCCGCGAGTGATTGCTATAATAGATGATACTTATACTTATATACATAAGAGTAGCAATTTTCGAGCTCTTCGCCAATCCTATAGCCTTCATAAGGGAAGACATCTACTCAAACCTGCTCTAATCGTCGCTCCTGATGGCTATATACTGGAAATCCAAGGGCCTTACTTTTCTGATGCATCCAATAATGATGCAGCTATGTTGCAAAATGAATTTGATAATGATGCAGCTAGAATGAATGCATGGTTTAGAGAAAATGACATCATTATCGTTGATAGAGGCTATCGGGATATTAAGGACTTATTGGCACGGTTAGGTATTATATGTAAAATGCCTGCATTTCTTAAAGCTGGTGAGCATCAACTCTCTACGGAGGATGGTAATGAATCTCGATTGGTGACGAAAAACAGATGGGTAGTAGAGGCTAGAAATGGACACCTGAAATCCATTTTCAAATTCCTGGTACAAGTAATGCAAATCCAGCATCTTCCAAATCTGGGAGATTTCTACCAAATAGCTGGAGCTATCATTAATAAATATCATAGTGTCATTCACATGAATGAAGGAAATGCCGCACTAGCTCAACGATTACTGGAAAAGGCTAAGGAACCGAACGTTGTACAGGCGCTAGTAGAAGTGAATAATCTCCATACAAGAAATGCTCAGAGATGGGTTCGATTGAGTGCTGATCAATTATTTGACTTTCCAGTGCTTACTTTGGAATTCTTGAAAGACCTAATTTTTGGCATTTATCAATTGGAATTATCACCGTCATACATACAAGATAAATTACAAAGAGATCAGTTAGAAGAATTCCAAATAGAAATGTTGCGAAATCAAAACCGATTGCCGGAACCAGGATTGATGAGAGTGAGAGTGTTTTCGAGGTTCCGCAATGTAACAAAACATCAGTTGTGGATCTCATATAAACCTATAAGTAATAATGAAATGAATAACCAGTTAGAAGAGAATGATGGAATAGAAGTAGATGACAGAATAGAAGATGATCCTCTCATACAAGGTTACTATTGTACATGCAGATCTGGTGCTCGGACCCTTGGTACGTGTGCACATGTTACAAGCGTTCTATGGTTCCTAGGCTACGCACGATATCAAGCAAGTGTTCACTTTCCTTCAAGTAGATTGATCGAAACTATCAAGGATGCCAGAAACAGACCTCAGCAAGTGAATTTAAGATAATTCCATTACATTTGACCAGTAGAGTATGTGTGGAAACATGAAAAGACAACTTTCATCTTGGCCTAGGATAGGAAAATCTAACATAACCTAGGGAAATTAATCTTGCCCTTAACCAGTCAGACCACCTTCGACTCGCCTTCGTCAACTAGACCGATTCCTGGTCTCACACACATATGTGAAGGCATTATAATTTTACCGGTAATCATCGAGCAAATTAGATGTATCTTCATTCTTTGGCGCTCCATAACTCGGTCCCTAAGCATTTTCGAACTTTGTGCCCATTGAGACATTTATACAGGGCAGTAAGGAGAACAACATATTAAATTTTTAAACAATTTCACCGGGATCCAAAATCCATAAGATTTGTGCGGGGTCCTTTCTGAAATTAATATTTAAGTAATTTTATGTAGAACTTTGAATTCTTTGAAATCCAGCGATAATTTCATTATGTTAAATTTGAAATTAACAATATTAGCACAACTCGTAAAATGAAATCAGTTACTGTAAATTGTAATAAACCATGAGTTTTACGGTCAAAAGTTTGAGCAATGTGGCGATATGTTTTCATTGGTTTACGTATCTGTTGATAAACGTTACATTGCACTTTGTTATGCTCGCACGGTTTATCTTATAAATTATTGTTGCTACGTATAAAAGATAGCGTTTACATAATGAACCCAGTATCGTTATCAATAATATGGGAATGTTGGATATATATGAAGACTCCGTTAATCACGAACTCACTAAAACTTTAACACATCAGCAATCAATATCTTCATATGATTTGTCAATTCAAATTGTGTACTTCTGTAAAATTTACAGAAAATTATAAATATTGTAATTCACGTGTTATTGATAATTTGCATAAAGATAAACAGAATAAAAATAGTTCGATGTACATATCTAATAATTACATTTCTTTATGCCAATTAAAGCGTCACATTTATTAAAAAATTGGAAAAATAAATTACAGCAATTAAAATTTGTTTCATTCCGTTGTGACTCGAATTATTTTCACAACATAAAATGAATTCAATACCATTCTCTATTCTTTCATCATTCTTTTTCTTTGACTACTGCAACAACAAATATTGAACGATACATTAAGGTAATTTACAAAATTGTTGTTAAATCTCCAAGCCGATTATACTTTTTCAAACAATTATCTACAACAAAACGTTATATAAATCATAGCTTGACATAAGACAGCAAAGGATCAGCATTTTCTTGCGTGTAATATTTTAATTACTCTACAAACATTACGCTGTAATACTTGGAACTTGTGCAAACGTGTAATTAATTTTGGTAGTGCAGTTTCCTTAAACAGAGAATTCTTTAAGGTTTCAAACGAGACTGGAAAAGTACACAAAAGCACGACTTTCTTTCGTTTCATCCTCATACACGTCCCGCCTTGACTTTGGATTTAAGACTGCTTAGAAAATAGTGTCGCGTAAATTGCAACGTGTACTTAACCAGCCCGTGGTATACTAACGTGCACAAAGAAGAAGCATTTAAGATGGTTCTTTTTACCAATGTCGTTTCTCAAATTTATGGCATAGGATTTTACACAGCGATGTTACAGTGACAGAATAATTCGTGAAAAAATAAGACAGTCTGATAAAATTGGAAACAGTAATATTTTCGACAGATATTAACGCAAACATATCGGATAATTCGATTCAATCTGATTACACCGGATTCTGCCGTATTTTCCGAAACATGTATCGAATTACTCGACATTATTACAGTTCGCCGCAAAACGATTACGTAACGGTAACATGAGTAAAGAAAAAAAAAACGGCAAATTAAAATATGGGTTACCTTTCACCGGTAAATTGAAAATGTGATGTTTGTATGTGTATTATCGTCAACATTTTAATTCATCAATTATCTGCAGTATACACATTTTACAAATGTCTCTCTGAAAGGATTAAAAAGCTCATAATATTGAATAATGCTATCACGGGTGAAATTTAATTCCAGTACGTATATTATTTCTATGTCAGAAATCAATGGAAAGATTTTAAACAATGGTCACGTTACCTAATTGCAGCATGAACTCTGTGGAATTTTTTCGGCAGATATACTTGACGATATAGTGATAACAGAGTAATAACAGAATGTTATAAAATATGATCTATGGATTTACGTATTTGTGGTTCGTAATAGTATATATTATAGTCCAAGGAAACTTTGTATTTCCGTAGACCGATAAATTTATGATCAAAGGGATTTGCGATGTATTAAAAACTTTTAATGGAAGAATTTACTGTGCGATCAAATGTTTATGATAAAATTATAATATTGAAACTGGTGAATTTATGGCATAAAGTAACGATTTAACAATTTTTGCAATAAAGCGTTTAAAACAGTGTTGAAGAATCTCTTTATTGCGAAATATATAAAGTTTGCTGTACCTACTATAAGGCTGGAGATTTATTGTTTTGTTTCTCCCGAAAACATGTTTATAAAAGTTTATGAAGTATTATAAAATCGAGTTTTTATATTTTATAAATAAAATTAATGAGCTTTTACACCTTTTTATGTACGTCAAGGAACGCACAACTTGCATTTCGTACTAAAGGACTAACTGCTTCCCCCTTTATCCTGAATATACTCGTGATCCTTATTTTGATCTGACACTATTAACCCGAGAATCTAAACACGACACTATTATATAATATTATATTATATATTATATAATATTTTTAATTTCTTTTTTTCATAGAAATATTTTTTTTTGCCGGAGTTAACTCGGGATAACATTTTTTATATAGATATTGTTGTTGCAATGCTTTAAGACTATAAAAATATTCTGGTAAGTTTTTGCAAATTAATTCATAAGGGAAGCGGTTAATGTCAGAGAGGCGTAGTTTTAATAATAAACGTTGCAGTTACAGAATATTAATAAAACATTTTGTTGTTTGCTCGTCGATTATGTTTGATGCTGATAGGATGCATTTACTTCCCATAAAGGGGCAAGATTGTACATCTATAAAAATATGTAATAATACTAAAATTATTTTCCGATTCCAGAAAATATGAATAGAAGTCGGAATAAAAGTCGAGATAAAAGTGTCGCAGTTCAAAGGTTTTGGGAGAGTAGAAGGTTTGGAAAATGTGAAAAGTTAAAAGTGGAAGGTAAGGATTTAGGTTAGCACGGGTAGTACTTGCGGGAGGAAAGAATTGGCGATGAAATTGTGTCTTACAGTTTTTTATGCATAATATCTGTTTAGGCGAATATGCGTTTAATGTTGCGAAATACGTATCCAATAAAAGAGACATTTACTTTTTGCGTTAAAATACAATTTATAGTTCATTCCAAATAATTACAAGCAAGATCTTCTCAACTGTCATAAGAATTTTATGTATTTGCATTACGTTCCGCAATTTTATAATAAACAGCATAATCCTTTGCCATTTTCGTAATTTCCTTGGTAAACTGTTGGTATGGATAGATGAAGAACTTGTCGAGCACAAAACAAGCCTGTAATGTGTGTAACATAATCTAATACAATTTAATGAGAAATAATTGATCATTGTACGAACGATGAGCATAATGAAAATCTAACGCATATAATTTTAGTAATATGAATTATAATTTCAATTTGATTTTGGTTTCTTCCGATATACATAATAAAACTAAATGTCACGATATATACAAAACACTATAGTTAAGAAAATTCGATTTCAAGGTTTCAAAATTCACTACTGCAAAACAATGGAGTAAAAGATCACAACCTATATCACGATGCTACAATTTTTCAATGATACCAAATCACTGTACCTGACCGGATTTTTTCAATTAGGATGACTCAACTCTTATTCGTGTACAACCAAATTCTGTTGTACTGGTATTAAAAACGAGAGTAAAAGTGATTATGATATTATATAATATTTATTTTACAATGAAACATCCTAAAATACAGCTATCTCAATAATATGTAATATAATAACATGCTCGAAAGGACTCATTTATATCAGCCCGGTAAACTTTTAAAGTTGTACGTATTACAGAATTTTATAACAGAAATGTCCTATTAGAAACCAGATGTTTCATTAATAATGCATCAAAAGAAAAAGAAATTTCTCTACTTCTCTGTCCATTTTGATGTTAGCTTCACCGACCTTCAATCCTCAAAGAGGAGTCTATACATTAAAAAAGTCGAAGAGAATTATTAGAACGTGTTGCATAATTAACATTTAATGATAGCCGTTACATTTTCTTTGCAGATGGAAAACTGCATGCTGTTTGCTGGAATTGCTTAAATTCAACATGAAAATCGTAACCTGCGTTACCGTTATATTTCTTACATTTAAGTAAATGATTAAAAAACATAATTATGCAGCAAAATTTGTACTGCTACAGGTAAAGGTATCAGTATTTCTTTAATACCTATAGTATCACACAAAGGGAATGTAGTTATTCTATACAGTTACTCTACACCTTACAATTAACTTTTACATGTCTGAAATTGTTTATTGTTTTTCGACATCATCAATAATATGAAAAATTTATTTTACGATAGCGTACAGTTTAATTATTTTACTATTTAACTTATTTTATATTACTTATTATTTTCAAATCGATCTACGGTTGCCTACAGTTATATGTGCCATTATTCTTTGAAAGTGTTATAAGCCCATTCTCGACAAAAGAGTGTTTAAATCAGTATCAGCTAATTATAGTTGTTTTCTTTTTCCACTTTAAACAGTAAAATAAATACAATTAAATATCCCCATGATTTCGATTAAAAACTTTCAACTTTACGTGTTACAGCATGAAAGTTTTTGTACGAACTCTTAAACACCTCAACATAAGAAGAAACGAACTTGTATCTATCGCTTTCAAGTATAACGACTAGAATATCTATATAACAAATCACTTAATTAATAAATCAAATAACAAGTTGATGTAGTTAAATTCTGCAAAAGTAGTAAATACTCTTGCCAACTGTCACAATATTTCCGAAGTTGCCCTCTCAATAAAGCTCGATCTGTTAACAATGCACGATACTTTTTCAGAAAGTCGTAGTCAGTTGCTTGGCAAAAGTTACGTCAAATTTCCATGTAAAATTTCACTTGCGTTGGAAAATAAGTACACCGACTGGCATGAACGCACTTTGTTACAAAACATCGAATATTAGTTGTCTAGGCGTTTAATTATGTAGCGCATGATGGATCCATGGAAAGGTAATTTATTACGGGTAAATGATTATAAATAGGATATTATCCTCCCTGATAATATCCCTTCTACGTGGTATTCGATATTTAGTTAACTTTCTAATGTCGCAAGCGTATCTCGTCTTTGCGTACAGAAACAGTAAACCCCCTGACGAACAAGATTTCAAACTTTCCCGTGGAAAAGTAGTTATAGGGGAGCGTACCCTTCTTTCTGTTGGGATCTCATTATGCTAGTAAACACGATATCCGACACTCTGATAGACGCGCTTTGAGTATCAGGTAAATCCGAGGAGTTGTTAAAGGTAACCGCAATTCCATCAACTGTGGTTTCCGCACGATGCATTGTAATCGATTTTGCGAATGTAGCTGCACAAAACTAGTTTTACCAATGAACGTCATGTTTATTGTTTGAAAACATTTAATTGGTTGAAAAAAGTAAACGTCAATGGTATATTTACCGTTTTCTGGTCTGATGTTCCCGAAATCTTTTGCAGTCTTTATTGCGCACTTTCTGATCTATCCTATCTTCAAAAAGTTGACCTATTGGCAAAATTGCATATTCAATTATTTGTCAGTCATGTATTAACACTTTAATGGCCGCTCACACAACATGTGTGTGATACCCGTAACAACTTACCGAAGACTATTGGCCAGTACCACACGCTCTGTGTGATGAATTATGAATGTGAACAAGTGTGGATATTGCTATTGGCTTTGTATGTCAACGCTACGTCTTTGATCGTATAAGATTTTCTCTTAACTTTAATAAAGTTTTTTAAAATTAATTCTTCAAAAATATTGCCGGCCCCTGGCAACGTTTGACTGCATAGACGTGCGGCCATTAAAGTGTTAATCATTTATGTATGTATGTACAGTGGCAGGCATGTAATACCAATTATATAATTGAATATATAATTTTGCCGTGTCATAAAAACATTTTTTAAAAGCTTGTCCATCTATTGGCAATCCACTTGCAATAACTTTTAATATTACTGCAAATCGTTCAATTAATTCTTTGTTGACTCCTGTTATATCAGAAGATAACTGCGGATTGCTAAAAAATCTTCGTGCTGTATGTCTATCGTTGTTTGTCCCTGATGTTTCTTTTGGCACATCTACCAGGAGAACCATTCTTCGTTTACTTTCATCTTGAATTTGTTTTTTCCGATGTTCGACTTCTTGTTTATCACATTATTCAACTTGCCATTTTTTAATATCAAGCTTATACGATACGTGCAAGAGGTATTCAAAACACCTTATCCACGCATGGAGGCTAAAGAGTCCAAATTTAAAATTTTCGTTATCATAAACTATTTTATGTTTTTCAATTAAATTAATCTGCATCTTGCATTTTCCTCAAAAATAGCTACATTTATACAAATGACATAAACCACATGCACCGTTTGGTCGACGGTGAAATATCTCCTATGTAAATACGTGCTCGCTAAAAAAATGTGTGCAAGTTTTCTATGAACCGAAAGGGATATCGTATTTATTTTATTAGCTTCAATACATGTTTTCGATATAAAAAATATAAAACGCAAAGTGAAGAATATTGGAGATTTTTTTGTACGATTTACTAAACTTTTTAGATATACAAAAAATCGTGCCAAATTATTTCTCCAAATAATGAGATATGGCAAGTAATATTTACAGAACAATTGACATGTAGAATCCATACTAAGCTTAAACAACACTGAAAACATATAACATGACAAAAAATTAAACTTAAAACAGACAAAACGAAATCGACATACAGCTTTCTTGAAGGCTATAAGTCATGTTACGTAGTTACTTTAACTTTAACCCGTTTCAGGTAAAATTCAGGAAGGTATTACTGAGACATAGGATTTGTTCGTTATTGTCCAGGTACCTACAAGTTCGTAAATGTCCATTAGAGTGAAATAACAACTCGCAATTTCGATTTTTGTCCAGCTAGATTCGCGAAATCGATCACAGTGCGATGGTTTCCGGCTTTAGCGAGTTTAACGTTCATATTTGATCGTTCTTTCTCCGAGCATGTATCTCTCTACCTCACCTTGTGTATGTGAACCTTTAGTAAAAGGCATTTTTTAGTTTCTCCAAATATAACATTTTATTTAATAAATGTTACTGAAAGAAAATAAGTTGTCTTAAGAAAATTCTGTGCAATAAACATGGTATAATTATTTTCAATATTGAGAGTAAAATAAATCAATATTGAGAAATACAAATATATGAGGCCATGTGGCTAAAAAGAATCGGTCGTAAAATGTTAGTTTAGATACATTCTGCGACAACAAATATTATAATTGTCTTGTGGCATTGTTTACTACATACTTTCCTAACAGAATTATATATTCGCAAATAAAATATATTTTACAAGTGACATGGTTTTTAATAATACTGTGTACACGATGAATTGTTTGTATGATATCCTGTTTGTATAATGATTATTTAATATGACATTATACTACAATGAAGCATTACATTTCTCAATTCTTCTTTACATTAATATTGGTTTAATGTTAGCTTCAAAATAGCTGCATTCCTACAAAACAAGAAAAATATTGTTAAGAATTTAAAAATATTTAGTTCAAAAGGAAATATTAAAAATTTCGAAAAAACTTGTTGTCAATGTTACATCGACAGTGACTAATTAACTTTCGAAGGAAGATCTGTAAAGTTTTGAACATCGGGTTCAGAGAAAGCTTGACTTATTTGTAGAAGACGTAGAATTAAAGATCGCGCATTTTTTTAGCTGCAATTCTGCTAGTTTAAAAAGTAAAACTGCTCTTCAAACTTCCATACCTTCCACGCTATCTTGAAAACTATTTACGGTTGCAAGAAACTTTTTCGACTTATGACTTTCTATGTAATTTTGTGGCATAATACGCCGGGTTACTCTGGGTCGAGAGTCTTTAAACTTTTGTCTAAACAGGTATTTGGTAGCTATAACAATTCCGAAGATAGTACAACAAGGGTGAAGCTTTTGGGTTGAAACTAATATTCTCTTAGTCGCTCTTTGTGTATGTATATTACTAATTAAGCTATTTTGTATATGTATATTATTGATAAAGCTAGTTTTTCAATGTCAATCTCATATAGCAATCTCCATATTTTCTAAATTTTTTCTACTAACCATTTATTTCTATTACGTATCAATAAGCAATAAATAATTTTTTGGATTTTAACTGCTATAGTTATTTCCTTCAGGTCCTACTGTTTTAAGTGTGTTCTGTATCGCAAAAACTATAATAGTCATCATACGAAAAATGTCCAGAACTGACGGAGAATTTATGCTCTGACTGACCAATTAAGATTTCAAGCTTTTAACTCCGTACTCACCATAGTTCCCACATTTTTTCAGCTATTTAATGTTCAACTACGTTAATCATACGAGAAAAGAAATTGCAAGGCAAAAGGTGAAATGTTCCATAAAGTTCCTGCACGTTTTTAATAATTTTCCTTTTTGCCTTCACTTCTTCCTTCCCAGAAATGTTTAATCTTTCGTAGTAAGTTGAAAAAACTATACATAAGAAAGTAATGACAATTATTTTTGAGGATAAAACGAGAATCAGTCATACCACATATGTGATACAATTGCGTGTACCTCACGCTCCCATTACACTTCCGTTTTAGCAGCCCATTTCTGATTATACAGATAATATGTACGTAGAAGCAAAAAACGTTTTTGTGTTATTGTAAATATTCAAATCCTAGCTTGTTGGTTCAAATCCGTTTTCATTTGTACAATGACGCAGAGAAAGTAAAGCGTATGTGCACCAGTGCACAGGGTGGGCTCGACAAATTAACGATATTCCACCGCGAATTGCATCCTCCGTTTTGTTGACACGTTCCGCCAACGAAGCTTCATGATATCACGCGTACGGCATTATTTGCGCTTCATAAGCGCAAGAACAAATTTAGGAAGACTGTTGCCTCGGTGCGACAAATATTGAAGCATATTTTATGTTCTATTTGTATTAATTGTTTTTTCTTTTCAGAATTTTGTGATATTATTTTATCCAACATTCAATACAGAAATATTTAAATTACGCCTGGAATAATATTACCTACGCTGTCGCCTGTTTTTATCGTTTCACAAGTATGGAAAGAAAATTGAGCTTTAGTTTAATCAGTACGTCAATTACTATTCAATTTTTAACGAATTAACCCACGAAAATATTTAGTAACAAAGAGTATTTACAAATTGAATTATGCAAAATTATCGATGCAGCGTTCTATGTAGTTTGCATCGGTGATTTAATATAGGAGATTGGTATATTAATGTCTTTGATTAGATATAGAGAGTAGATCGAGATAGGAGGATCACAATGTGATTAACGTCGACAATATCAGCCGAAAGGTGTTTTGCGTATCATTATTTTACTAACCATATTAGAAAAAATGTTATATGTTTATGATCATTGAAGTTACGAACTGAACAATAATGGAAAATGAAATCTATCTCGATGTATTAATTTTTACTGATGTAAATCCTCGATTAGCTCTCAATAATGATGACTAATCTACTGAATAAAGCTTTATAATACAGTGGCAAAGAGAAACCAGGTTCCCCTCCCTTTCCGGACTTATAGGGCTCGTTTCAAGGAGGGCCGACAAGACCATCAATTATTGTGAAAAGGAAAGGAAATCGTTATACCATTTCAATGAATATTTAAGTTTCGTTAACGCTAGTCAACGATAGAAGCAAATTATTTAGTAAATCGCTGATTTCGCATTATTCTCCGGGATGTCTAACAATAAGAAAACGAGTTTGTGCTTGCGAAACACCGTAACCGAAAACATACTTTTAATACTAAAAAAAATACTTACAATTAGACTGCTGAATTATTAAATTTCTCATTTACAAGTACTTCTATCCTATAACAATTCGATTTGTAACTAATAACTTCTAGTTTTGCTACATGAAGCTTCATTTATAAAGATATTATGCAATGCATACCTATATACAAGACACCACATATATTAATATTTTTTTCGGTAACATAAATTGGAAACAGATTAATAGTTCATTATAAAAAATACTTACAATTCTATGTTAACATTAAATAAAGGCTCTGCATATTACTTCATTGCTATAAAAGTAGAAGAGTAACTTTATTTAATAACAAAACGATGTTTCAGAAGGCAATCGTTGGAGACTATCGAAATACAGAGTTAAAGAATTGTAATGAACCGACCCTTCGATCAGTTAGTCCATAAGATGAGTTTAAGCAATATTTTGTAAGTACAAATATTTTGTACGCGGCTCACTCAACATCCGTCATTCCATAATCGTCACTGACTCACCACCTCAAGTCCAGATCTCCTATTTTTCCATCTCGACCTTTCAACTCCCTAACACAATCACGATTCCTTACTCATCCCCGAGTCATCGTTCAATTCCCGAATCCTACTTCCTACTTTGACCTTCGGCTTGTATCCACCATTATCACCACTCCCACACCGCTTCCAAAAACCTTTAAAAACCCTACATTTCTTTTCATTAAACTCAGTGTTCATAAGAAATTCAACTATTCCAAGTTCATCATTACTCAGTTCATTTCCAAGTTCAACTAATTGTGAGAGTCATTTTCAAATTCTAAACCAAATTCTAAATTCTCACAAGTCCTCGCCATCAAATCATTCGTTTCTGTAGATCATATTGAATCGCTCTTGGCACAACGCTTATTCTGGCGGACCTTAAGAGCAAATCACACTATTCGCTGTGACAGAATTATATACATTCTATAACTGAGAGCATTATCGGAAAGACACGTAGACTATGAAACATCGAATTACCGTCTGCAAATCCTTGATTAGATTAAAAAACAGGGAAAAAAAGAGAAAAATGTTATTAGACGTAATCACAACACGGCAAGCATTTAAAGAGTCGTTCATTTTCGCAAGTCTTATACAAATGATTTTATATTCCATCCGAAACTATTTTTTTGTGTTCCACGGTTTCTTTCCGCCGAAAGAAACTGTAATCAAACAACTTTGAACTGTTTTAATAAACACGAACGACGCGAATAGCTCTGCGGATTGATTGATGGCCATTCAACTGAAACAAGCAGAAAATGTCAGGCTTTACATATCGGCTGCAGATATATGATAGACAAAAAAATAACAACTCTGGATTGATGTCCGTTTCGACTGGTGATCACTCTTAACTCCGTCGCGCATACGGTGAAAAAACGTGCGACTATAAAAGTTAATTTTCAGCGGGTATAAAAGAAAAAGAATGAATTGCCATTCACTAGCTATAAACCATACTCGCAGTAATCTGAACGATATTGAAAAGGACAACAGGAGTGATTTCGAGCTCTGTAAATCGTTCAAAATCTTTCCCTAGCAGAGACATAACTTCACGTAACAAAGAACACCGTTATTCTTTCTATGGCGGGTAAGACAGAAGGAGTCATGAAAATGGTTGTAGAAATCAGAAGGAAATATTCGAAGTTTAGATCTATTTCACATTCTGTTGGATACCAACTCAGTTCATGTTTTTCCAAGTTCACTATCTTCTTTAACAATAAGATAATAGCTCCAAATAATACTCTACGTGATTCAAGGTCCAAAAGGGAATTATTAGTCATATTCCAATTCCGTCATCGCTTTTCCCTCAAAATATGTTTTCAAGACCTTTGATCTCAGTGAAAGTCAATGGAAAAGCGATCGCCCTTTTGGAACCTTAGTTACGAGAAGTCGGAGTCATCCAAACCTCCCACCACACTAGTTTAACACGTTCAACCCGGCGTGAACCACCAGTGGTTCACAGGCATTGCTTTCATCTGGCGGCGTGAACCATCGGTGGTCCACACGTAGTTTGCTCCGTCTGGCGGCGTGAACCACCGATGGTCTACACCTAGTTTCCTCCGTCTAGTGAAACAAACAAGCACCGCCAGACGAATAAACAACTGATAATCTCGAGCCCGCCGACCATACCAACTTCGAAAAAATGCGCCGGGTTGAACGTGTTAAGGTCTTTAAAAGGTTACTCGTGTCCCGAAATTAATGAATTTTATATCGAATCGCTGACAGTCGGCATCTCGCGACGGCGTCACCCTTCCACTGTTAAAACTCCGAGCGCGCAATAGTTCTTTCCTAAATAAAGTGTTGTTAACCATCTTCGGGATACAACATTAAAATTGGTGTCAGAAGTGGGATACAACAATTCAAGGATACTCGCCCGAACGACAATTAGTCCTAACCGTAGTGTTTTACGAGTGTTACAGAGTATCCATTCATTCGTAGGGTAGAAACCATACTCGGAGTAATCTAAACGATATCGAAAAGACCAGCAGGAGTGATTTTGAACGCTGTAAATCGTTCAAAATCTTTACCCGGCAAAGATATAATTTCACGTAACAAAGACCATTATTATTGTCCCTATTGCTGGGAAGAGAACAAGAATCATAAAAGTGGTCGAAGAAATCACAGGGAAATATTCGAAGTTTAGATCACTTTCACACACAAAAAGACTCGCCCCGACGAGAATTAGTCCGAACCATAGCGTGTTACGAATCTTACGACAGCCATTCGCATCAGAAGCTTTAACGAGGCTCCATAAAAACGTACTCAGGGAACGTCAATTCTACAGTCCTCCAGTAGCTAGTGTCTAATCCCTCTTCCTTCTCTCATCGTCCTTCCGTCCCTATCTGGCCCTGCTACCACCGAGCAAACAGAAATTAATTAGAAGTAGTAGAACGTTTGCTCTCCTTACGACAGTTCACCGGTGACTCTGAAACAAGATTACCGGATTTGCTGTTTTTGTTCGGTCGCGCAACGTAATTCGTTTGCAGGCACTCGAATCACCGCCGCCGCCGCTGCCGTCGCCGCCGCCGTTGTCGTCGTCGTCGTAGTCGTCGTAGTCGTTGTCGTCGTCGCCGCCGTCTTCTACGTCGTCTTTTCCAACGACGCCCGGATGTCGACAGCAACCGTGCCCCTTCTCCACGGCAGAGTATTTTTGTTTCTTCGTCGGCAGTTAAAGGGGGTGTGAGTAGGGACGGGGGGTCACTATTTGGCAGAAGAAACATCGGAGAGATGGCGAGAGTTAAGTTTCAGATTTTCCACGGAACTTGCCACCGATTAATTGGTTTACTTCCAGCGCATACCGTGGGCCAACGAACTTCTGTCTCGGACTGTTTTGTCGAACGATATCTGGAAATTGTCGCGGGAACCGTTAGGGCTTTACTTTTGTCCCTGTTGTTGGTAAACGTTGCTCGCGACTTCACTGTCTGAACGTGAAGGTACAGAATTGTACAAGTAAAA
This sequence comes from Cerceris rybyensis, assembly GCA_910591515.1. Taxonomy (NCBI): domain Eukaryota; kingdom Metazoa; phylum Arthropoda; class Insecta; order Hymenoptera; family Crabronidae; genus Cerceris; species Cerceris rybyensis. The sequence continues at coordinate 25,939,411 of OU342790.1, forward strand.
ACTCCGTGATATTTTAGAAATCTGTCCTATATGGTATGTTTATCTTTGCTAGGTATCTCAACCCACGTATAAGTGTTGGCTATGGGCGAAATGAACACAGCAGGTACAAATAAATTATACAGAAATAATATTTAACACATAAGTTCGTAACTTGTATTTCGCGAATTCAGGAAGCAGCTGTTTCCCGTTTACTTGCAATTAGACTACATGTTACCAAAATTCTTTGCCCACTATATTAGTTATTTAACCAAAGTATGACTATTATTCCGCAAAATTTGAAAGATAAAGATCATATGTTTTCGAGTTGAACCTTTTTTTGATTCCTTAGAATTAACCCGCGTGCTTGTGAAAGTTACAATGATTACTATAATTTGTATATACATAATATAACATGTTATCTGGGTAAGAATGTTTTATCTGATGTCATTTGTAGCTGCTTATTTAACACTATTCCTACCACGACCGGTCAAATGACCGTTTTTAAAATTTCGATTAGAATTTCCTATATACAACGTAATTCAATCGCCTTTCCGAAACGCTAAAGTCGTTACAATTGGAAGGTAATGCAGTTGTGACATGATTTTATTCAAAGAGTGCTTTTCAGGAACTGTTTTACAGCACTTTCAAGTGTTTAGAGTTCTCGCTCACCAGTTGGCCTTGCGGTACTTATTTGCCTTATTGATATCCGAAGTGGTCCAGTACCGTAAATTTTCTTATACCGCCTTATCTATTATGACTGCGAAATAAATAAAATAGCCAAATGGGATGTCTGGAGGGGGGGGGGGGGGGGGGGGGGCGTCTTGTCTCTAATACAAATCAGTAAACATTTGTGACCCGAACAGAGAAACGTGAAAGTTACAAGGACCATATTCAGCAGCCTTTTGTTTCGTATTTTGTATTTTTATTCTATTACTATTCTACTCTTATTTTATATTGTATTACGTGTTTCAAGTGTTTCAAAAAGTGTTTCATTTTCAAAAAAGTGAACAAAACCAACAATACTTCGTAGTATGGTTCACATTTAATCTTTTATTTATTTTTTTATCCATTGTGATTTACATTTTTATATTTTAGTTTATATTTTATCAGTTGAATAAAATGCATGGGTTTTATATAAAGAAACCACGGGAGAAGATATTTCGAGACAAGAAGTTTTACTTCAATCAGCAGAAGAACTTTCTATCGACTATCAAAAAAGTGCTACAGCTAGGCAAAAAAAATCAACCAACACCCGTCACAAATACAATTACAGATTTCCGTAAAATAAAAACATATCAGATAAGACATTGCAAAGATAATAAGACTAACAAAGTCTATCTAAAATGTAAAAGCTACGTATGTGGAAAATGTATAATCGAGATGCCTATTTGCAAAAAAAGAAACGGTGAAAATGTATAATATGTACATTATATACTACTGAATAAAAGAAACTATATTTCTATACTGTCAAATTGGCTATTATCTTCATTCTATATTAAAAAATATAAGTTTTGGAAACGACCGCTCATTTGACCGGTCGCGGTAGGAATAGGTATATGCGAAGTGTCGGTAGGAATAGTGTTAACCGTTTGGATTCCAGGCATTGCGATTGCATTTATTTTGTTCATTACCTAAAAGTGCCAAACTGATCGATCTCTAGACCCGATGACACTTATTGTATGAACAGTAAGTATAGTTTAGCAATATAGACAGATTGCAATAATATAGGTATAATATGGACAATATCTTTAATTAACGAATAAAACAGCGATATTTGCGAGTTATAAACAGAAAAACGTCGCAGTCTTGATGTCTTACAATCTTCGATGTGAAACGAAAGAAACATGCCTGCGCTGCTTTTGGCTTTTGCAATTTCCGGCAAGATTTTTGCAAAGACCCCTGCCATTCAACCGTTAACACTTTCATACATCCATACTTCGAAAGTTCAGACTTCAGGGAATGCACAGAAAAAAGAGCATCAAGAATAATCCAGAAAGAAATGCAATAGAACCGACCGAAGTTAAACTTTCGGTTTGGCAAGATAAATAATACTGATCAATACTGATTCTTATGAAAAATCGGTCATACAACAAATTTTTGCCAAAATTTGTTTTCGGGGGGAATTTTTGTTCAACACGACATTTTACCTGCTTTCAGGTGTAACAAAGTACAAGTGTCTGTCTATATTGTTTATAATCCCTTCAGACCCGAATTTCTTTCGTTTAAGAAACAATTATTTTTATACTAAAATTAACTTCATTCATGTGAATGAAAGCAACAGTATACTTACTATAAAAATATTTATTCAAATACCACTGACTGACTCACTCACTCACTCACTCATCACGAAATCTCAAAAACCACAGAACGGATTGCAATGAAATTTGGAACATACCATCTCCTTGGGTCTTAGGTGTTCAATAAGAAAGGGTTTTGAAAAATTCGAAATTTTAGGGAGGGTTTTGGTGGGTTAAATTATGGGCCGAACTCATCAACGCAGAGCCGAAACTACTTGACCTAGAAACTTGAAAGTTTGCATGAGCGTTCCTTCTAGGGTATAAGCACCCACTAAGAAAGGATTTTTCAAAATTCGAAATTTTAAGGTTTTTTTTTTTAGTTTCGATTAAACCGTAGCGAAGCACGGGAGCTTTCAGCTAGTCCGTAATAAAATACAGTACGAAAGGTATTATGTACATTACAATGTGCACAGGGTCCGAAGGGGATAACGTAACAGCTATATTTTCGTAGTTTTGAATAGTAAGTAAATATTTTTAATTAGTGTGCATAAACCAGCTGATTAAAGGAAGATGCTTTAAATATCGGAAATATGTATTCTTTAATTTATTATTTAATGAAATGCTTTAATACAGAAAAAACTTTTCCGTAATCAGTAAATAATCATACTAGAAGTCAGAGGAACCATGTTCATCAACAAACATAAATGCGAAACAGTGGATCCCTGTTACCAAACTCCATTAAAGAGTCAGTCGGTTTCGATATTCCTTGATGATGAAAAGACTTTGTAAATAAGTGAAATACATCTAGGTATATAAGATTGTTTGCAATTATTCCAATATATTTGAAAAATAGACATCTCGAAATAAGTGTGCAATGTGAATTTATACTTATGTATACGGTTTCAAGGAGAATGAATGATTGAAAATAGCGCGTTGCAAAGCATTCCACGCTGGCGTGAAAACATCCCTTGCGTAAAGTGGTTCGATTATACGCGCAATATAAAGTTAGGCTAGCAACCCTCTCGACAATGCATTACGATATTTTTGTTTACTCCCAGACACTATTTTTATTGTCAGTCGCGGTAAAATATCCACTTGAAAAGGACGTCTACCCTTGGAAGGTAGACGGAGAAACACAAATGAAGAAAATCAATACCTCTGAAGAAATAACATCTCAGGTATAAGGGAAAGCCGCGCCATCTAAAAATATTGATACTTTAACTAAGGAGGAAAGTTTGGTTGCTCACTTCTACTCAGAGAGGGAAGAACGTCGGTTGTATGTGTGTTGAGTATGTGTTGTGTATGTGTACGTATGTTTGCGCGTGTATGGGGTTGGAAAGAGGGTGGCGGGGTCAAGGGAGACGGCTCGGCATCTGCGGCGGCTGGTATTGACGGGTCTCCAATTCTATCAGACTCGGGGAAAATATATATGTATTGGATGGCACATTATCGCATATTAGTCATAAAACTTTTTTCTCCGGTCTGAGGGAGAGGAAAATAAATTCCGAGTGCGTGTCAGACGTCCACGTGGATTATCGTCGTTTGAACGGCGTCTTAGCCGGCATTAATCATGATGTTATGATTCCATCTAGGGAAAAAAGAAGATCAAATTGGAAACGTGAACTACTGATCGACTGTTGACTTATTACTTGAACGATAGAAATATTTTTGTACTTGGAATCATTTCCTTATTCGTATTATACTCTTTGTTTGACGTTGGTAATATAATTTCGATAGATTACACGATATAGTAGCAGGGATGTATAAGCCTGGGCTATCTTATTTTATGTGTTCTTCTTCCTATCGATGGAGCGACGATCTAGTTAATAATTGTCTTTCGAGAGAAAAATCCCGGTATTGTCTCTTGTCAATGGAAGAAATTACACGTCAACAGAAGTGGTTTACATGTGTTTGTAAGCGATAAGCGATTGACAGATATCGACAGTTGGCGTTAACTGGTCGACGCTAAACCACCGACGACTGACGGCGATCACTTGTCCCGATGGCATGTTGTTCACACTGTCGATGAGACAGATGACAGTGCAAAATATCATACTTTGTGCAGGGCTTTGTAATTTCTGTGTTACGTTTCATACGATTGCATGTGTACTGAATATATTGGTAGCTGGGTTCCTGTGTAACCTAAATTTTGTATTGATCTCGAGAGGAGATTAATATAATAATGTATTGCCGTACGTTTACCCGTAACGTTGATTTCGTGATTAATCTTTGATCTTTATATCGGATTTTGCGATTTTTGCACAATATTGAAAGTACAAAAAGTATAGAGAATATATAAGTACTTAATTATTTTTATTATTTTTTAAATAAAAGATGTGAATACTTATAAGAATTTAATTTAAAAATATTAATCTAAAATATAAATCCCATGGTTTGATATAATCATTCTCCATCGATTTGGCAGAGTTTTAATACCTCGCTCATAAAATTCACTGGGTTTTGATTCAAAATATTCGATGAGTCCTTTTTTACGTCGTCATGTGTTTGATAAAAACATTCCCTTCCGGTACCCCTGGTACATATAATATCAAATTTGATTATAAACGATAATGAAATATTTTGTGTGAATGTTAGAAATAATAGAACAGGCATTAACACAGAGAATAAAGAAAGTACATCGATGTTAATATACGGACCGTTTATTTTGAAAGTAGTGTAAGTCCATTGTTTTAAAAAAATGCGATATGACCTAATTTAAGCGTAATTAATGCTTCGTCCAATTTAAAATTGGCCGGTAAAAGAATTTACGTAACCTTTGAATATAAAAGTGGTGTAAGTTTAATTTCCATAGACTGGTAGATGAGTTCGTGGCCTGTTGTTACACATTTGTTTTATTTCATGTATCGAGAGTTACTATTTTAGGTTACTTCTTTTATTTTCATCCTAAAATGGATAATTTCATATTAACTAGTTGACTGCCATGGGGGTCATCGGTGACCGGCGCTATTGAATTCAATGAAGTTTTATATGACTTTTCAATTGTAATATTTACGAATTTTCTAACACATTCAAAATTTCAATACTGGCGTTCAGAAAGTAAAATCCTGCTGATCATAAATCTATTTGTGCGTTTAAAGTTTCTGCTTTACGAAGACGGAATTTGAATAGGAAAAGTATTACTTCAGTAGATTTGATAACAGAAGCAAAATATCAGTGGCAGTGAACGTGTTAACGTCAGATAGTGATATTGGTAAGAAGAAATCGTAAATTAATATTATTTTATGATAATTGAGAATATTTATTTCATTTAATTTTAAATAAATTCCTACAGAAATAAAACCCATGAATATAAACAAAAGAATAATTTTAAATGCGGAGAATGAAGATAATTCCACTACGAAAAACAAATTAATGAAAAGTATAATAAAAAGAGAAGAAGAATTATAGAGAAGAAAATAAAAGGAAATATATATGAAACGAATGAAATAAACAAAATTAAGAGAAATGTCGGATAAGAGTACTATAAATGCTACCAATATCTTATGTCTTTAACAATATAATTAACGGTTAAAATTAAAAATACTCCTTCTATTTTATTTCGTGTTATTATTCGCAAGCAAAATTGGAGTAGTATGAAATATATGTATTTTAAGTGATATTAGATTTTCCAAAATTTTAATTAAACGATTTTTATAATTGACTAATTCTGAAAGTGGCGTACATCCATCTGCAGGCCGTAAATGGACATTATTTTAATTTTTGCCTAAAACAAATTTATTTAATCAAATTACATATTAATAAATCAGTAGAAACATTGCCAGACTTGATATAAATAATGTGTATTTTTTCATTGACACATATGCTAACCTTTAATTTTCTCGAAAGAAGAGAAAATGGACTTGCATCACTTTCAAAATAAACGGTCCATATTTCCTATATGCTTGGACACGCAAGTAATTAATTTTGGACATAACAATTGAATGAAAATTTTTTGTAATTTTTATACCGAAGACCAATTAATTTCTATGATTTAATTAAAATTTGCTTTAAGAATTCAATGGCGTAGCATTTATAACCTGCATATTAAATTTTAAAAAACTTTTGAATTAAATGTATCTATAAGTGTAGCAAACTGCTTGTTTGAAGTTATAGAATAGCTACGATATAAGGCACGAGTTACCTTGTTTTAAAGTATTTGATTCTTGAAGGCATCTCAGTTTTCCTGGCGTTAAATTTGAATTGATACCACGTTTCAAAGATATATCATTCGAGAACCTTAATAAAAATGTTATTGAATCCATCGTATTATAAAATGCTGCATTGATACTCTGCATTTTCAATCTTCATGTCCTATTATCATTTTACTTACAGTTACTGTATGGTTATAGCAATGTATGACAATGGTATAAAAGCTTTCTTGAATTTCTCGAAAATTAAAAATCTCGTCGATATCATGACAGAGAATTATAATATTACTCAAGTTATAAATTTTAATTTTAACTTGTCTGCATTAAAGCTTGATGTGATACTACATTTGAAAGCGTTCCCCACTGCAGTTAATTAACCTTCCATTTAATTTCAATTTTGGATTTTTACAGTGATCTAGTATTTTCGTCTAAATATCCCTGTACTTTGATATTACTGTCATCCGATAAAAGCTGGTAAACAAAAGCTGGAAATTTTGCTATATTAACTTCACTTACAAGGGAACATACCGAGGTGTCCCCCTCCGATTTTGATGAAATTTGGCACAGTTGTTCAGTACGCGAGAATAATCGATACGTATTTTTTTATATCTGCTAAGTCGCACGTTTAGGGGGTGAAACCACCCTTCAAAGTTTCGGATTTTTTTCTTTTTTTGCTTATAACTTTGAAACGGTTAATGATAGACATTTTTGATAAATGTACGAAATATTTGTTTTTTCGTCTACTAAAGGCCTGCGGAACTTAAAATTTGATTTAACGATTTTTTGTTAATTTTTTATTAAAAAATAACGTGTTTTTCGTTATATCTTTAAAGTTTACGATCCGATTTTAACCAAACTTTTTTTAAATGGTAGAGAAATCAAAAATAAAAGTTACGTGTTTTTGCGTTTTTCCATAATCTACTCTGGAGTCGTGAAATTAACCCTTTTCTTTTTTAGGGTTTTGGCACTTTACGTTACTATATCTGATCAACGAATGATGATGGGAAAAATGTATTATGCAACAAATACTTCTTTTCTCATCTACTATATTATTGTTTTTGTAAAAAATCAAAATTTGAAAATTTTTTGTTTTCTTTATAATATTTAGGCTGCGCACATCCGCCAGGATGCGTCAATCACAAACTATCGTAGATATCATAAATTTCATAAGGGAAAGTTTCATGGATTTTTTATTTTTTTTTGCATCTTTATAAATAGGAGGCTGCAAGCCATAAAACTCAACCAGCTATGCACTAGAGATTTGGCGTGTTACGAGCCGGGCGAGTGGCAGAAAAAACGCGACCGTGATGCGTAATTAAATATTTTACCCGTGAATCCAAGAATTGCAACAATACAATTAAGGCTGTTCCGAGAAACGGACTAACTTATAGCAGAACTATAAGGTTGCCGTTTACCCGTTAATAACGAAAAACCTTTCGGTATTTCGCGTTAGTATAGCGGATAGGCTTGTATCAAACAATACAAGGTTACCGCCACTAACTGGTAAAACTCCGGGAACCAGACTAATCTATAGGAATACTATAGAGTTGCTGATCGCCCGTTAATAACGAAAGGAACCTTGCAGTTCTTTCGCGTTAGTATAGCAGATAGGCATGTATCAAACAATACAAGGTTACTGCCACTAACTAAGTATAAAACTCCGGAAACCAGACTAATCTATAGGAATACTATAGAGTTGCTGGTAGTCCGTTAATAACGAAAAACCTTTCGGTAATTCGCGTTAGTATAGCGGATAGGCTTGTATCAAACAATACAAGGTTACCGCCACTAACTATTATAAGATTGTTGCAAACCCTAGAATTCTGGTTCTAGAATTACCCGTAACTTTCAATAATTTTATTCACTCCGAGCGGCTTGAGTGAATAAAGGGGAACGTTGCTCAGTTACAAGAAGATGAAAGGAAGTTAATAGAAAATAACTTTATCCTTGAATTTTGTATATTAAGTTATTTACTAAGAATTAAATTCAGAATGCAATTACAATTTTATGATTTAATTCTATATGTTGTAATGTATTTTAACCGAATGTCACGCGTCGGAACGCGGGGGTTTCCAAGTCCCGTAGACTTTGGAAATTCACCTGTCTGACTGACAGCGTGACGTTCTATGAAAGAAATGACCCGCAGAGGCAGAAAAGTGTCTCGCTTATATAGGGCTCCGTTTCGGGAAGGATTTGGAAAAATGAGTGGAGGTGGTAGGACTCTGGCAGGGATGTAAGGGTACCAAGGACATATGGAATGCATCTGGCCATAGTGTAAAGTACCATGGTTTGTATAAGTTTAGATAAGTGGGAAGGAGCCCTGTAGAGCGAGGAACTTGTGTTTAAACCTTTCGTTTTCAAGAGCGGCTGACTGGCATCGAATGAAGAATTTTTAAAATTCTCAGGGTCGGCTGTAACATCTCCCCCCTTAAAATGAAACGTGACACATCGTGTTGCGCTTTCGTCTTACGATGCCAATCAGTCGCTCAGCTTGCTAAATATTTTTCTTGATATAAATTGTTGTACGGCATATAAAATCGGTACGAAAACAAAACTACGCAACTTAACTTAGGATACAAAGATATTTACGATTATAATGTTGTAGAAGAAACGCCGGAGATTATTGACAAAGTACTTAGCTTTTATCGTTAACGGTTGCCTACCAGATAGTTCAATGAATCGACTCTCAAACAATTTCTAGGTTCTAACAAGGGAAAGCTCTCACAATGCATAAGCATTGCACCAGTCTTTGAATTGTGGACCTTTTGTTTTTCTTACAACAAGAAAAAGAAAAGAAAACTTTTCTATCTGGGAGGCTAACACTAGTCCCGAAGATATTATTTCTAGAATTATTAATGTCGAAAGGCGGAATACGCGGCGATTTGTGTTTGTGAATTAATCAATTTCCGCTAACGCTGTGGCTGAATTTCAGTTGTCTCAAAACTTAGAAGAACAATGTTATCCTCTGGTATTATCGCACTACAGCATGTGTGGGTCCGTATACTGCGAAAGGCCTTGAAAATATTCCTCATATTTGTATAGGATGCCAGTCTCGTCAGATACAGTCCTTGTGATCAGGTGTCGAAACCCAGTAACTCTTGGTAGCAGATGGTTCGTCGGAGTCAGTAGTAGAAAAATAATCGGCATAAGCGTCAAGAAAATAAGTTTGTGTGTTATCTGCATCTGTAATCTCGGTATATGCGTCAGAATCAGAGGCAGAAGATAGGTCAGATTGAATAATTCGAGGGCAGTTCGGTCCATTGTGTCCGTCTGTAATCTTAGTACAATAATTACGTAAGTGTGCGTGTTTCAGTTTGTCCTGATGTCTAACAATTATTTTACCGTCTGGTGTACTTAAAACTATGTTATCTAAGTCGATTACTTCTATGATTTTACAAGGTTTAGTATAATGTGGACTTAATTTACCTACTTGTGGTTCTGATTGCAAATATACAAGATCGCCTACCTGAAAACTTACTGGTTTTGCTTTTGGATCGTAATAATGTTTTGAATGATATTTAGAAATTTTCAAAATATTTGCTGCTATTATTTGAATCTCATTAACTCGTGTGATTAACTCTTCTAAATATGAATCTAAAGTCTTACCCTCCGAAAAGGTAGTTGGAAAATTAGCTAGCTTTTCAAATAACATTTCATGTGAAGTTAAATTGGTTGATTTTTTGGGTTTAGCCGGTTCTGAAGGTCGGTAATAGACAGTTACATTTTCTTCTTCTTCCTCTTCCATGCTGGTTGAACTGTCTGTTGACTGGAGATACTGATACGATAGGTTAGGCATTAGATTCTTAAGAACCACTGGAGATGTACCTGCTGCACCTTGTATGATAGCTGGTGGATCGTTATTCCTTATCGTCGTCGGTTGTAAATATGATGTGTTCAAATGTGTAAGTGATGCGACATTTTCGGAAATATTTCTTCTTACTAATATTTTGGTTGGAGTTTGTTTCGTTTCTATCGAATTTCCTTTTGATTGATTTGTACTGTTCCTATTCAATTCACTTTCTAAGGGGTTTTCCGATTGCTCTTCTGATCCTGAAATTGAAATGTGGCGGCTACCTGTTCGTGTAGAATTGTATTTTGGGATGGTTGATTCATCCGATGAGCTAGATTCCCATTCTTTGTAAAACGGTTGATATCTTGACTTTCTTCTTGTTTCGTGAACTCTCTTTCCCACAGTAGTTCCTTCTTGCTTGTTACTGTACGAGTACCTTTTGTAAGATCGGTCATCATCCTTAGGAATGATAGGTAAGCAAACTGTTGTTGAATTTCTTAAAAAGACGTCTGCATTTTTGTTGGTTTTATCTGACTTATGAATTACTTCGTAGTCGTAATCCATAAGTTTTGATTTCCAATTTTTTAGTCTGGATGTTGGATCCTTAACGGAGTATAACCAAACTAGAGGTCGGTTATCTGCTATCAAAGTGAATTTTTTACCGTAAGTATAACGTCTGAAATGTTGTATTGCATAAACCATAGCGAGACATTCTTTTTCAGTGGCGGAATAATTCTTCTCTGTTTCATTTAATACTCTAGAAGCATATGCGACGGGTAAATCTTTTCCAATTTTTCTCTGACTGAGGACTGCTCCAATTGCGAATTCAGATGCATTTGTTGTAACTATGAAAGGTTTGCTGAAATCAGGAAATTGCAGAATTGGTCGTTCACAAAGGTCATCACGCAATTTTTCGAAACTATTTTGTTGTTCTTCGGTCCATACGAATCGAACTCCTTTTCTTAATAAATTTGATAGAGGTTTTGCCTTTTTGGAGAAATCCTTAATAAATCGTTGGTAATAACCTGCCAGTCCCAAAAATTGTTGAACGTTTTTCTGCGATCGCGGAACTGGAAAATTTCTTACCGCTTCCAGTTTCTTTGGGTCGGGTTTAACTCCGGTTGCTGAGATTATATGGCCCAAGTATGCTACCTCTTTGCGAAGAAATTTACACCTATTTGTTTGCAGCCTGAGTCCATGTTCTTGTAATCGATTTAGTAATTTCTTAACTTTGATGGTATGCTCTTGAAGTGATGAGGAGTAAATTACAATGTCATCCATATAAACAAATAATTCTGTTCCTTGAAGACCGGATAAAACTTGATCCATAAGTCGTTGAAATGTAGACGGTGCATTTTTTAAACCAAAAGGCATTCTTACAAATTCATAATGTCCGTGTGTTGTTGTAAAAGCTGTTTTTTGTCGATCTTTAGGATTCATGTCGACCTGATGAAATCCGTTAGCAAGGTTGAAAACTGAAAAGTACTTAGCTCCTCCTAAGCGATCTAAGATTTCAGTTATTTGTGGAAGCGGGTACCTGTCCTTTATGGTTTTATTATTTAGTGCCTTAAAGTCGAAGACCATGCGCCAACGCTGGGCACCGTCCGCACCGGGTTTCTTCGGTTTCATCCACAACGGAGAATTATACGGTGAAGTAGATTTTTTAATTATACCTGCTGACATCATAGCGTTTACTTGTTGTTGAATTTCTTTTTGATGTACAACTGAATATCTATTTTGCTGAGTATTAACTGGAATATCGTCCGTAGTGTGTATTGAAGGTTGAAAATTTGGTACCTTTCCTAATTTATCACCTTGTAAGAAAAAACTATCTGGAAATTTTTCTATTAATTTTAATAGATGTTGCTGTTCTTCATAGTTTAAATGTTTCAACTGTAGAGAGTTCTTGATTTTTGAAATTCTTTCTTGATTTTCTCTGATGGGTTGAACGGTAGAAAGATAGTATTCTTCGTCGGACGAACTATTTTGCATGTAAGGGGAAATTACCTGAGAGTTAAGTTCCATTTCAGTGTCTTCTGTGTCGGTATCAGACGTAAACACTTGACATTTTGCTCCTCGATTCGTTATTGCGGCTTCTCTGATATAACGGCTATCAGGAGTCCTAAGACGAGGTTGACATCCTTTCCTTAACTTAGGGTTAGCTATCGATACTTCTATTTGTTGCATAGTACGAGCCGGAATAGTGTGTTTTATTTCCGAAGTCGTTGTTTGAACGCAGTCGTATTCCTTAAAATTTGAAAATTTCCAGGGCCTCGTCGGTCTGTCTCGTAGCACTAAGGTCCTGTGAAAATACGAAATTTCGGCGTCCTCTTGCAAAAGAAAAGAGCTCCCTATGAGACCTTCCGAAGAAATAGATAATTTTTCAACAACGTAAAATACTGCCGGCACTCCATTGAGGTGCAGTATCGTTGTACCCAAAGTAACGATCGGTTTAGTGTTTAGGCCGGTTATCTCGACTTCTTCCCTAGAGTTTACGAGAGCCTTTTCACCTAATACCTTTTTTAAAACTAAATTTACCGATGCTCCTCCATCGATGATGAATTCTCCTACTCCTTTTTCCAATTCCGGGACCTCGATCCTGATTCTCGGAGTGGGAATTTCCTTAATGAGGAGTCGTTGATGTTCCTGTCTTGAAATATAATAATTTATTGACGAGTTTGATTTTATTCGTTCACCGACTCGTCCATACGGTGAACGCGATCTAAGTTTAAATGACCGGTAAATCTTGGTGAGGTTGCGCGAGACGATATGGCAATCTTTTTACAGATTTCTCCGCCATGACCTTTTTCTCCGCAATTCCAACAGAACAGTTGACTTGGATCTTTAGGTTTCTTTTTTCGTTCTCTGAAATTTTCGTCACTTTGAGAAGAATACCTGAAGGGAGAAGGGGTTCTCGATGCAGTTCTTCGCCGAAGGGTAAAAGCATCCGTCCTTGGCCTCCTATCTCTTTCCTCATCTTCTGATTCTGATGACCATCGATCTCGATATCGATGATAATTAACAGGGCTTGTCGCCGACGGGTAAGAAACATACCTGTCCTTCCGTTGACGATCTTTCCTGTAACTTTCGTAGCTATTTTTTGAAGAATACCTGACAGGCGATTTTTCGTCGCGTATATGTCTTCTATTCCGCAAACTTCTTTCAACCCGTAGTACGGCATCGAAAGCGTCTTCCAATGTTCTGAGGTTGGGATTCCTCGATTCCACTCTCCATGCTATCCTTTCTGGTAATCCTTCCAAGAAGTTTTCCAGAAGGTCCTCGTTGATTTGCCGAAGGATGTCTTCGTTGTTGGCAGGATAGCGATCGCGAGCAGCCAATCGCGCAGATTGTAATAACTGAGTCGTACGATCCATGTACCTGCTTAAACTTTCGTTATCCTTTATCCTTAGCCTAGCTATGTCCATTTGAAAAGAAACCAAGTCTTTTTCAGGGGAATAACGTTTTTTCAAATATTTTAGAAATGTTTCGATACTTTCGAATGGAATTTCTGTAATACTCAACCTAGCAGCACCAGTAAGTTTTGTTAATACAATACCTAAATATTGTGACTCTGCACCACTAGGAATAAAAGATAGCCCATTTTGTACGGCTTGCGCAAACACTACAAAAGGTGGGTTTTCACCATCAAAAATGGGAATATTCGAAGCTGCATTCTGAACACAATTTTGTCTCGTCGTAAGAGCTATGGACGCAGATAAATCTTCCAAGCCTAATTTAGACGTAGACTCGTTTGAATGAGCCATATTTTAAATAAGAAATTGCTTCCTTTCTTCGATTGTAATACTGAGCGATCCCACCGCTGTCACCAATTTGTTACGAGCCGGGCGAGTGGCAGAAAAAACGCGACCGTGATGCGTAATTAAATATTTTACCCGTGAATCCAAGAGTTGCAACAATACAATTAAGGCAGTTCCGAGAAACGGACTAACTTATAGCAGAACTATAAGGTTGCCGTTTACCCGTTAATAACGAAAAACCTTTCGGTATTTCGCGTTAGTATAGCGGATAGGCTTGTATCAAACAATACAAGGTTACCGCCACTAACTGGTAAAACTCCGGGAACCAGACTAATCTATAGGAATACTATAGAGTTGCTGATCGCCCGTTAATAACGAAAGGAACCTTGCAGTTCTTTCGCGTTAGTATAGCAGATAGGCATGTATCAAACAATACAAGGTTACTGCCACTAACTAAGTATAAAACTCCGGAAACCAGACTAATCTATAGGAATACTATAGAGTTGCTGGTAGTCCGTTAATAACGAAAAACCTTTCGGTAATTCGCGTTAGTATAGCGGATAGGCTTGTATCAAACAATACAAGGTTACCGCCACTAACTATTATAAGATTGTTGCAAACCCTAGAATTCTGGTTCTAGAATTACCCGTAACTTTCAATAATTTTATTCACTCCGAGCGGCTTGAGTGAATAAAGGGGAACGTTGCTCAGTTACAAGAAGATGAAAGGAAGTTAATAGAAAATAACTTTATCCTTGAATTTTGTATATTAAGTTATTTACTAAGAATTAAATTCAGAATGCAATTACAATTTTATGATTTAATTCTATATGTTGTAATGTATTTTAACCGAATGTCACGCGTCGGAACGCGGGGGTTTCCAAGTCCCGTAGACTTTGGAAATTCACCTGTCTGACTGACAGCGTGACGTTCTATGAAAGAAATGACCCGCAGAGGCAGAAAAGTGTCTCGCTTATATAGGGCTCCGTTTCGGGAAGGATTTGGAAAAATGAGTGGAGGTGGTAGGACTCTGGCAGGGATGTAAGGGTACCAAGGACATATGGAATGCATCTGGCCATAGTGTAAAGTACCATGGTTTGTATAAGTTTAGATAAGTGGGAAGGAGCCCTGTAGAGCGAGGAACTTGTGTTTAAACCTTTCGTTTTCAAGAGCGGCTGACTGGCATCGAATGAAGAATTTTTAAAATTCTCAGGGTCGGCTGTAACAGGCGGTAGCATCAATCGACACCTGGGTCGGGGGAACGAAGACGAAGCTCATAGTAGGCTCGGCATACTTCCCCTACGAATCCGAGGAGGCTCCAACCAGAGAGGTAAAAGCACTCTTTGACTACTGCCAAACAAGAAATCTGCCCCTGCTCGTGGGGTGCGATGCCAACGCACATCACGAGCTATGGGGCAGCTCTGATACAAATGTTAGGGGCACCAAAATAATCGAGTACCTATCAGGCTCAAATCTAGAGATCCTAAATAAAGGCTCTAGTCCCACATTCGTCACTCCTCGAAGACGGGAGGTTATCGATTTGACGTTGGGAAGTCGCAAGATAGCCCGGTCAGTCGCCAACTGGCACGTCTGCAAGGAGGACACTCTCTCAGATCATAGACAAATAAGATTCATGATCGAGGGAGACAACCCCATAGGTACAGCAGAAACCTACAGGAACCCCAGGAACACGGATTGGTCCTGTTTTAGGACAGAACTAATTAAACGACTGGGGGACCCCAAGAAGGGACTAAGTACCGAGGGCAAAATAGAGCATGCAGCTGCGCAAATGCAAGAAGCAATTGTGCACGCATTTGAGACAGCATGCCCTCTCAAAACCAGGAAATGTAGCAAAAAGGTAACCTGGTGGTCCAGTGAGCTGAACAAGCTCCGCACCAGGTCCAGAAAACTACTGAATAAAGCTCTCAAGACCGACGCAGTACCTGACTGGGCCAACTATAAAGTGGCTCAGAGAGAGTACAAGCGTGAAATCAAGGTCTCGAAAGCCGAAGGATGGCGTAAATTCTGCAAAGAGATAGAGGACCTACCCCTAGTAGCCCGTCTCCGCAGAATATTTACAGCTGGTCAAGCCTCGAAACTCAATAGCCTCATTTTACCCAACGGCAAAGAGACTGAGTCTCAAGAGGAGATCGTTGCTCATCTTTTCGAAGTGCACTTCCCGGGATCGGTACTCACGAGTACCACGGAAGAGCAACAAGAGGAAACTGAGGAGCGCATACGCACCAATCTGAGGGATTGGAGAACAGCCACAAAGGCCATAACACCTAGCAGACTGGAATGGGCGGTGGAGTGCTTCGAGAGATTCAAAACCCCTGGAGTGGACGGGATATTCCCGGCGATGCTCCAGGAAGGCGGAGAGTCCCTACGCAGACACCTACTGCCCGTGTTCCGAGCCTGCATCGCTTTGGGCTACATTCCCAAAGCTTGGCGTGAAGTCAAGGTAGTCTTTATACCTAAACCAGGGAAAAGCTCCTATGACAAAGCCAAATCCTTCAGACCCATCAGCCTAACATCCTTCCTACTCAAAACGTTGGAAAGGCTGGTGGACAGACATGTCAGAGAGGAGGCTCTTACGAGCAGACCACTGCTCTACTCGCAACACGCATACCAGGCTGGGAAATCAGTTGAGACGGCCCTACACGACGTAGTGAGATACGTCGAGGGAGCGCTCAACAGTAAGGAGTCAGCCCTGGGCGTCTTCATCGACATAGAAGGGGCGTTTGATAACACACCCTTCGAATCAATATGCGAAGCAGCGGACAACCTTGGAGTAGAGAAATCCATTACAAGGTGGATCCATCAAATGCTAAGATCAAGAATAGTGACCACTGAGCTTAACGACACCGTTAAGGCTCGGGTGAAGAGAGGCTGTCCACAAGGCGGCGTCTCCTCCCCACTTATGTGGATCATGGTTGTTAATGAGCTTCTAGAGGAACTGGAGAGACTAGGGGTCCACGTAACAAGCTATGCTGACGACGTGGCGGTACTAGTCAGAGGTACCAACTCAGAAGAGATGAGGTGGAGAGTACAAAGAGCTCTCAACCACATTCAAGAATGGTGTACATCCCGATCATTAAAGGTTAACCCTGAAAAGACGGAAATGGTGCTATTCACCAGGAAGAGGAAATTTGCTGTTAAAGCGCCCTCAATATTCGACACCAAACTGAAGTTCTCCAGGGAGGTACGCTATCTAGGCGTCACTCTGGATAGTAAACTCAGTTGGAACAGCCACATCACCAAACAGGTTCAGAAGGCAACCGCCACCTTTTGGGCTTGCAGAAGGATGTTTGGACAAACGTGGGGCCTCAAACCTATCATGGTAAGATGGATATACACAGCCATCCTGGTACCACAAATCACTTTCGCCTCCGTTGTCTGGTGGCCAGCCCTAAAGCTGAAAACCAACAATAAGGCACTATCCAAAGTCTACAGACTTGCAATGCTAGGGATCACGGGAGCCATAAGGACTACCCCGACCTTAGCTATGGGGGCATTATTAAATATAGCGCCACCACACCTTCAAGCAGAGGCCTTGGCGGTGAAGACTGCCATAAGACTGCGATTTGGAGGCTTCTGGAAGGGAGCTAGACAGGGGCATGCGGCAATCCTAAGGGGACGGGACCTCGAAGAGATCCTAACCCTGGGAGGCGATCGCTGCACCAATAGCTACCATTTCAGAACCGACTACAAGGTTCTCTTCCCTGATAGGCGGGACTGGGTAGAGAATAACCTGCACTTCCTGTCCCCAAAAGGATTGGTCTGGTATACAGATGGGTCCAGGAACAGCAGGGGGGCGGGAGCAGGCTATTGGAGCGATGGGCCCAAAACAGAGGAAACTCTAAGATTGAGCCACACCGCCACAATATTTCAGGCAGAGGTATATGCCATTTGGGCCTGTGTTGAACACATAATAAATCTGAAACACAGGAACAAGCATATATACATCTGCAGTGACAGCCAAGCAGCTCTCAGGGCGCTCACAACAGTGGTGGCAACCTCAAGGTTAGTACACGGCTGTATTGAGCGCCTGCAGCAGCTGGCTAAAAATAACCACGTCAATCTCGTCTGGGTCCCAGGACACAGTGGCCTCAAAGGCAACGAGAGAGCAAATGACCTGGCAAGGAAAGGAGCTTGTCATACAAGTAAACTTCCCATAAGTCCAGTACCCGTGCCGTCCTGTTTTATTAAAAGCCTCATGGACCAAAGAACCCAAGGAAAGTTCCAGAACATGTGGCTTACAGGAACAGGCTTTCTACACACCAGGGCCCTCTTTAAAGGTCCCTCAAAAACAGTTGGGACAGACCTTATCAATCTCAACAGAAGCCAGTTGAGGCTGATTGTTGGCATGATAACGGGACACTGGACCACGGCCAAGCATCTAGGAAGAATGGGCGTAATCGCGGAGACGATATGTCCCAGATGCAAAAAAGAGGCTGAAACACCTCTACATTTGCTAACCGAATGCGAACCCCTCAGAGAGGCCAGAAAGGACATCCTGAGAGTGGAGGCAGAAGGTAGTGTCAAGCTCGGAGAGGTCAAAGTGAGTGAACTGCTGCGCTTTGCGAAAGAGGCAGGACTTCACGAACGGACTCTCCTTATATGAATTGCCCTTCGTAGGGCCCGGGTACAATGGCTGACAGCTGAGTGCCCGGCCAAACTGCAATTCAATTCAATTCAATTCATGGATTTTTACATATAAAATAATATATTTATAATTTATTTAAATCACAATTTATTTATAACAAAAAAAATAATTTAATTTATGAATTTAATATACATATACTATTACAGCTTCTATGAAACATATAGTTCGCAAAAATGATATTCTTCTCTGCGATTCTTTATTAATTCTTGTTATCTCTATTATCTTTATTTGATATTAATCTTACCTAAATGAACCCTAACTAAACTAAATTAATCATGTGTCCTGTTTTGTATATAACGTAAATGGTTAACGACAAAAGTAAATTTATGGAACACAACCTGCCATTATAACATGTGCGTGCTGTAAAAAATCACTTTGTTTTGAACATTTCTTCGTGGAGTACCATTTTTGTGGACTATATGTTTCATAGAAGCTGTAATAGTATATGTATATTAAATTCATAAATTAAATTATTTTTTTTGTTATAAATAAATTGTGATTTAAATAAATTATAAATATATTATTTTATATGTAAAAATCCATGAAACTTTCCCTTATGAAATTTTATGATATCTACGATAGTTTGTGATTGACGCGTCCTGGCGGATGTGCGCAGCCTAAATATTATAAAGAAAACAAAAAATTTTCAAATTTTGATTTTTTACAAAAACAATAATATAGTAGATGAGAAAAGAAGTATTTGTTGCATAATACATTTTTCCCATCATCATTCGTTGATCAGATATAGTAACGTAAAGTGCCAAAACCCTAAAAAAGAAAAGGGTTAATTTCACGACTCCAGAGTAGATTATGGAAAAACGCAAAAACACGTAACTTTTATTTTTGATTTCTCTACCATTTAAAAAAAGTTTGGTTAAAATCGGATCGTAAACTTTAAAGATATAACGAAAAACACGTTATTTTTTAATAAAAAATTAACAAAAAATCGTTAAATCAAATTTTAAGTTCGGTAGGCCTTTAGTAGACGAAAAAACAAATATTTCGTACATTTATCAAAAATGTCTATCATTAACCGTTTCAAAGTTATAAGCAAAAAAAGAAAAAAATCCGAAACTTTGAAGGGTGGTTTCACCCCCTAAATGTGCGACTTAGCAGATATAAAAAAATACGTATCGATTATTCTCGCGTACTGAACGACTATGCCAAATTTCATCAAAATCGGAGGGGGACACCTCGGTATGTTCCCTTGTTAGTTAATGAAATTCCAAAAATAATTTGAGCCGCAGAAGTATAAAAAGTCTTTTAATTTAATTTTTAATCGAACGAAATAATTCGCAGACGATTCGCAAAAATAATTTTATTCTTAATTTTGATTACACAACGGTGCTGACATTACCATTAACCTCCTATAAAGAAATACATTATCTTTTCCTTTTACCAACTGTCACTTCATAAATTTATATACACAATAAGTAACAGACAGATAATAAATATTTTGATCAAAAGGAAACAAAACATATAGACATTAATTGTCACATCTTATTTGAATACTCGAGAATGTCACTTTTGAAACAATAATCGACAGAAAATCTGTTTGCATTTTCCGTATCTGAAAACTGTTATTATAGTACATATCATACATATAACAAATGCTCATATTTCTTTAAAAAAAATACCACTCTATTTATCAATCTATCAATTCGTTAAGGTAGTTCTAGCTGGATTCAGAACTAAAAGTTTCTTTTTCATTAGAAATGAAAAAAGTTGCGTAAGAATTAATGCAGGGGCTAACTTCACAGAGGTCATTTCATTCACTTTTTAGACATTAAAAAACATCTTTCTCTATAACTATGAAGTAAAAAATTATGAAAAAATTCAATAATATTCCAAAAGCATAAAATAATACATTGCTAATTTTTTATTAGAATCCATCGACTCGTTTTTCCATTAGAAAAGTAAAAAAAGATTTTACGGACTCAGCAAAAATTTTTTTCCATAAGGCCCATGTTAAATATGTTATTTTTAAACACGATTTATTTATAAACCGTGTGGACGAACTCGTTGAGATTCCGGTTATAATTATAAAATATCATGAAGAATATATTTTCAAAATTTTAAGGAAATCTATCGAAAAATGATAAGTGCCTAGAACTACCTTAATATTACAAAAGTTAATATTGTATAATATAAAAACTATCAGTACTGTTATCATTCCGTATTAACAACTGACTAACAATATAAAGGATAAGTATCAAGAACCATTAATTTCACGAAAATTTTCTTCGCCAACCAGGCTATAAAGATAAATTTCGATATTCGTTAGGAGATATTCAACGTGCATTGTCCAATAGCTCCGCCGTTTCTCCGCTTTTCCGCGAAACTTCGATTTTCGAACTATTCGAAGAGAAGCGGTATCATACGAGCTATTATCCGCAGCCTCGAAAACTGTGTACCGCGAAAGTGCACGGTACTCGAAGCGATACGCCATGAATCACTACGACCACGGCGTGTGGGACATCGGATTTCATTTATAAAGCAAATAAATCTTTAAGGCGAGAAACCACACGGGTCAGCAGCAAAGCGGGTGGTAGATAGAAAGAAAGGATAAGGAGGAAAAAAGAAGGGGGTTTCAAGGGTGAGAAGAGGAAAGGAGGTGAAGGAATAAAAAAGGAAATGAAGGAATAAAAAGATTTGCGATCGAGGAAGTACTGAAAGAGGAGAGTAACGCCGGGGAAATACCATATTGGCAAATTGTCTTTTAGATGCTGCGCGTGATGGTGGCCAGAGGTAGGCACTTTTCCAAGAAACGATGAATTATAGTGTACCCCGACATTCATCTTTGAAACAATATCCAGCGGTTGAATCGAAATGTGCATACGAAAAGTTAAATGGCCTTATATTTCGCTGGGAGGAAAATTCAAGGGAGAAAATGATTATGTGGGTAATTAAATCTTACTTGTAGTATCGTATGACGCGTATAGAGAGGAAAATTCGAACTGAATTATTGCTTGGGTTTTACGTTATATGTATTGGAAATATATTAGTAAATACATGACTTTGCTTCGCGCGTAAGAGGATTAAGTAGCGTCGTATCGATTGCGGAACTATTTCACACGAGTGTTCCTTGTGATAAATTTATCGTTACTTTAAAAAACAATTTTATTCCACCGTAAATTCTATCTCCATGAGCTCACTGGTATTTTAAACGTGGAAAAGAATTAAATTGTTTCTGTGCTAATCAATTTCACGAGGAATTATTTCCGCGACTTATTCCTAGTCGAGGGAAAACGGAGAAATACTTTAAGGTGCGGAGATCTTTAAATTATTCTTAGAGAAAAGAATGAAATTTTACACGATTTAAAATTCTAATTTCTTATTATTTTGTTGTTAATTTCTTAGACGTTCACAATATTTTTATAGAGAAAAAGATGGTAACTAAATATTTGATTTGTAATCAAATCCTAAAATCAACGTAGCATTTTCCAAAACCTTTATCGTAACGTGAAAAATCGAACCAATAAAA
The DNA here is from genome assembly GCA_910591515.1 of Cerceris rybyensis. Classification (NCBI taxonomy): domain Eukaryota; kingdom Metazoa; phylum Arthropoda; class Insecta; order Hymenoptera; family Crabronidae; genus Cerceris; species Cerceris rybyensis. The sequence goes on from OU342790.1 coordinate 25,961,472, forward strand.
TTTTTACATTGTTAACTCTGCTTATTTTATATATTGTTGTATGTTCAATAAAATTGGAAAATATACTTGTTTAATCTATTGATTGTTATTTCGTTATACGAAATAGAATTTTTTTTTACGTTCGAGTAATGAAAGTTACATGCATATGGCAATTATTTGCATATTTATTCTCATATGTTAATCTATCTGATCGATCGTAGTGCATATTCTCCAGTTCATTGATTATACCTGTAACCGTATCAGCCATAATCGCTTGTCCATGCGTACAGATATTAATTCGGTGACCAAAGCATAAACTCGTCAAGTGACTAATTAGCAAACAAATGAACAATTGTAAATTAATTCCTTGATCGATGAGTAATTAGCCAACTGGCTGAAATTTACTTAGCCACCCGGAAGGTGTAATATCCGTGCTTATCGTCAACTACTTCGCTCCCATATATCGTACTGTCTGCAAATTATCGCTTCCGAGCATATAAGCTACTCGCAAATAAGTAGAATCATTGAACAAATCATTTCTAGATGTGAAACAATATTAATCTGTGACAACATGCTTCTGGTCAGGTACGTATCTATCGATTTCGAGTAGGAAAATACAGATCGATGACACCGTTCCTGTTTGCACGGTCAGTTAAGGAAGAAGAAAGGATAGCTTTTTTAATCGCAAGGTGAAATTGTTATGATCGCCCGTTGTTGCCAAGTGGACGACGTCCAAGCGTTTCGATGTCACTATGGTTCATCCAATCAGGCGTGGCCACGTGAAAATAGCTGTTTCAGCACGGTACAGCGATTGCTTTTACGTGAGCTCGAGTTGATACATACATACATATACACTTTCTGATTCGCCTCTTGAGTTTGTAATATACTTCATTCCATCTGACTTTACTTCTCTCTCTCTCTCTCTTCTGTACATTTCTTTGCTTCCTGCATCGTCAGTATTTCGTTCCGAATCTCATCGTAATTTCTCTTTCTTCGAGTAACACGTAAACTAAGGCGAGGCCAACAGTTCGTTCCTTCAAAGTTCACCGATTTTCAATTTTCGCCGATGTATTTATCCGCTTAACCATTACGTGAACAAAGTTGCCAGAGAGTCTCGAATCAATGAAGCGAGAAGGTCGTGGTACCAAACGCCTTCCCTCTACTCTCTTTCTCTTTCTTCGAAGCTTCCTCCTCCTACACCGGCCTTTCGTTAGATACGGTGGTGCATTACGGATCCATTCAATGCTTTTGCAAGGAGCAGGCACGAAACTACGCGGTAATGGTTTTTGCAGCTATTAACGTTCGACTAACGAAGGAAGGTCCATCGTGGTCCCACGTTGTAATGAGAAAGTCAACGGAAAGGTTTGAGAGGGGTTGACGCCCCCCCCGTATATATAGATGGTTGGTCCGGTTTGCACCCCAGAATAATTGAGTCCTCCATTTTCTAACGACCGGTATCTTTCACGTCTCCGAACTAAGAACCGAATAAATTGAGCAGATTGAAAAGGAAGAGACATCGGAAGGGGTACCGAAGTTCTTTCGTCTCACCAGTTTTGATATTCCATTCCCTTCCCCTTTGGTCTGATACTCTACTTTCCTCTTCCGTTTTCTGACTTTCCCCCACGTTTTGCCGAGCGACGTACGACGACGTGCCTTTCAATGTCTCACTTGGCTCCACGTGGAAAATCTATCGGAATCGAGTTACAGGTAACGACGAGCCGAAGACTAATGGGTTGCTGGTGGGATGGGCGGATAAGCGTACTAAATGAGACATTGGACGAGAAACAAAAAAAAGTCTAGGGAATGTTATCGGTCGTTGACGACCGATCGATTCTTCGACGATGTTCGGTCTATGGGCGACGACGGAGGAACTTTCTCTCCACCTCGACGGCAGGAGCGAAGGAGAGAAAATTGAGTTACGATGTCACCGCTATCCCCCTCGAAAGTCGCTCGATATGGAAACGAGTTGGGACTCAACGCCAACCGCGAAACGCGCCACCGACGTTCCTCTTTTGCTCTTACAAACTATCCCAATGTCTGCTACTGTGGATTCACCCTATCCTTTTGCACCCTTCCCCCTCCACCTTTTATCCCCGCCGATCAAGCTCTTTTTCAAGCTTTCCGTTTTTCTTTGCTCAGACCCTGCGTCACGTATCGTTTGCTAACCGACGGTCAGGGTTGATCTCCCTCTTCGCTAACAGTGAAACCAACGTGTGTACAAAGCATAAGCGTTGATACTTTCGGTGTCACGTTCACCCTAAGGTTGCATATGTTTTAGGGATATTCAACAGATGAGAACATCCCGAGTCGAAGTATTAAACCTATTTTCATGGTATTTACTCCTATTTGAACCTAATATGATACTTTTCAATACTATAACGGGTAATTTAAACCTGTAACTCCTTCTTATTGTTAGTAAAATGATACTCCTATTCAATTATCACCAAAATCTTTATTCCCTGAATTGGACCTGTTACTCGTTCTAGGTTAAATAATAATTTTTCTATTCAATATATATTTAATATCGCATAAAGAACTTTAATTTTTTTTAATAATTAATTAGTAAGGAATGTATATGTTACCGTGAAAGACCGAAATTAGAGAATGTCGACTTTCACTGGTGAATGTCAACATATACCAAATACATCGGTGAAAGATCGAATATTTCATTACATTCTTGTACATTCGGACCCTCACCAGTGTATATCAACAAGCACAGATATGCTCTGGTGGAGGTCCAAAAGAGAGGAGCCGACAAAGTGGCGACTGGTTCTCTCCCGCCAAATTCTTTGTTCTGCTGTGAGTCAGTCAGCTTTGTCAGTCTTATGCAAGCTTTGATGATGCGAGCAGCGTTTTCTTAATTTTTTTTTCCGATGCCGTAATTTATACTGAATGGATACTGCTGTAAATCGTGATCTTTTTCTTGAAAAGTTAAATGCATTAATTGTGGGTAAACGAAAAGACAATTTTTTTTATTTTTCTCAAGAAAAGTACTCTAAAATACTTTCTGAAGTGGTTTCTGCGAAAACTAAGTGGAATACACCTTTGGATTACAGACGATTAAAACGTTTTGTCGTTTTCCACAACACAGGAAGTGTTCCACAAATAAATGCAGTTGTAAAAGCAAGAGACTCTTGTGCAATTCAAAGAGTCATAATAGTTTAAGTTGTTGCAATATATAACATTTGAATCACATAATTAAGTAATTCTTTTATTACTATTATTTTCTTTTCTCATTTGGAATGCACTGTGTGCTTTAAATTCTTGGTCACTCCTCTCAGAAAGAGAGGCGAAAAAGTTACATCACCCTTGTAACGTTTTATAGCGACTGAATTACGAAGAAGAAAATATAAATCTCCGACATGTTCAACATTCACCATTAGTGCATGGTGAATGTCGACATTTACCGGTGTAAGTCAGAAATAAGAGTATTTAGCAAATATTTCGGAGATACACCAAGCGACTATATGAATGTTGACATTTACCGGTGAAAGTTAACATTCTCCAGACTTCGGTGTTTCACTGTAACATATACATACATAAATGTAACTGGTGGATAAATACTTCAAAAACAGTCATTTTTTATTTATCCCAGCTCTATTTTATTAATAGATGATGAAACATACGTTTGACAGTCAAAATTCATATACATATGTACAATTTATCATGATGGCGTCTGCAGGAATAGCTTTAACATGGTTAGTTTCATGACAATTAATCAGAAATTTAGAAGTATTGAATGAGTGATGATTACCATTCGCAACAAAAACATGATCACAATTAAATTTTTGTATGATAGAATAGTGTTGATGCATACAGTTACATATCCTAAGCCTACATCTACAGTGAGAAAGTTTTACAAATCAATGGATTTTTCCGATTTTATTTTGGCCATTTTCTTAATACTGTATAACAGAAGAGTTTGCTTGTAATTCTCTGGTGTATATTTCAGAAACATATAGTTTATCATTTTTCAAAAGCCTATAGTATTACAACATTTGAGCATTATGAAACAATATGTTACTATTTCGCATTGCATTTATTACGAAATCTGGTATTTCCTCCAAATGCTTGTAAGAATCAACGCTGTAACAATGTTCATAAATGTTTTCTATTATTTTTACTTGTTTTTTTCTCATAATACAAAAACTACGAATTGGGCCATATGGTAATTCTTCTATTAATTTATATTCTAATAAATTGGCTCTGAGACGTTGCAATTTGTGTATCGATATGCCATGTACCATGGATCAATTGTAATGTAGAAACTATGTGTATATATACATACATGTAAATAATAATAAGAAGAAGAATAATAACATTAATAACGGGATAGGATGTAAATCCTCAACGGAGGTTGAAATTGACGTCCTATTTTGCGCCTTAAAATAGCATAAAGGGAAATTTGTGCCACTTTTAGGCGCTAAACAGGATCTTATTTTACATTGAATTTAGACCTATTTTTGTACTTCTAATTCCTAAATGTTAGATAGTAAAAGGTTCAAATGAGGTTCAATATTTCGACTCGGGATAACTCAGCCGACTTACAGATGCAAATTGCAAATTACTTTTACTTTTCTTATCACTCTTCTGGCATTTTAAAATATTGGTTCTTTATTTCATCAGAGTTATATGATGAACAGGTAGGTAATTATACGGAGTTTATTATTTAATGTCCGTATGATTTACATTTGGTGACGCTTACGCTGTTATGCAATACTGGTATGAAACTTTGATTGAAAAAATGGGCAGAAAATTCTATAACTGCGTGCAATTAAATTCTTCAATCTAGCTGATCGTTTAATATACTTTCAATTAAACGTGAAAAATCATCGGTGATTTAAATTCTAGAAATTTGTATATATTGGGGAAACGGCAATATTTCAATGCTTATGTGGCCAATATTTTTCTGCGATATTCAAATTTGCAATGCATTCTATTTAGTGATATACACTATAATTAAATATACGGTTTTCGATAAAATACAAGAAGACGGAAGTATTGTCTCAAGTCGGAATTGAATCTAAAGTCAATTATTATAATTAAAAGTACAACGTACTTACCGCATCATATGTAAACTATAAACGAATTTAGTATTCAAACGGCTATATAACGTTATTTTAATTTTCATTTTTTAAATTGCTAATGTACTCTTTATACATGCTAATGTACTAATGTACAATGCTAATGTACTCTGTATTTTGTTAAACAGAATTTTTTTTAATGATACATTATTCAATAAAGTTAATATCACAATACGTCACATAATAATTTAACGTCATTTAACACAGTCGCGGCGTTTATTTTTCAACTCGCTATTGTTTAAATGTTGAACTTTTATTTTCTGGAATAGACTGGAATAGTTTAAACCTGTTTTGGTTTCATTTTCATGTAGCAGACTGTTGGATACCGACTCAGTTCCTCTTTTCTCAGATTCACTATCTTCTCTAAGATAATACTTTCAAATATTACCAATGTGGTTCAAGGGCCAAAAGGGAACTATTACTCGTCTTCGATTCCATTGTCGCTTTTCCTACAAAATTTGTTGTGAAGACCTTTGGCCTTAGCGAAAGTCGCTGGAAAAACGACCACCCTTTTTGATCCTTAGTCACGAGAAATCGGGGTCACCCGAACCTCCCACCATGCTTTCTTGAGATCCTTAAAAGGTCAGTCCTGTCCCGAAATCAAAGAATTTGTCTAGAATCTCTGAGAGTTCGCATCTCGCGACGACGTTATTCCTAAGTTGTTAAATTTCCGAACGCAAAAGTAGTCTTTTAAAATAAAGTGTTGTTGACCACACACGGAATATAACAAAACCTTGCATCTACATTTCACAGGTACTACAAAACGTTAAAATTGCATTCGGTAAAGCTTCAACCGCATTTTTGCACTATACACGTTCTCTCAATGGCATCCACGCTATCACAGAAGTCGGTATCATTTCCTACAGAACTATTCTCACGCTTTCATCTATTCCTTACACTCTGAATATCTTGGGACACATTAAACTCAACTAACGAACCATTACCACATATGTACAAATTGAGTTGCCAGGTAGAACGCGCTTTTGATTTCCTCGCGCACACTCGAAACGGTTACTCGACTCGCACGTAGCTACACACAATCCAGCATTCGTGGTATAACACGATAATGATTGCCGGAACTTCCATCCTATCGCGAAATTAGATCGGCTCATATCAGATTCTAACTTTGTTGCCTGCCTGTAAGCTTTCCAACCATCTCTCTCACCCTCTTCCTCTTTCTCTCTCTTTGCGGCGACGCCACGTACCCTACGAGTTTACGCCCGGAGGCTCCGTGATATCTTCACCCTCCTACTTTCCCTGCTTCTACCGTGGCCACCATACTCACCCCTACTACCGCGTACCTATGGAATTAGCTTAATAGTTTCTGGCCAGCAGGCCATTACCAACAAGATTTAATTGTTTCGCGCTGTCCGCTCGCCGCTTAGGGTGGTACGTTTTCACCGCGGGAGCACGCACTTCTTTGCTCTTCTTATTACAGCGAAGAAATCGGTGTAATCTCGCACGCGAGACACGAACAGCTCGTGAAGATTTTACGAGCACGGAGCTCAGGAAAAACGATCGATGGAATGTCTATCCTCGCCTCTCGGCCGTTAGAACGCCACGTCGTTTCCGACGTTTCAATCTGCCCCTACATTCCATTCGATTCCAGCTTTATGCGACGATGATGTAGTGTCACGCATGTAAAACGTGGATGGATATTAATAACACGATAGCTTACCATTTTTTTTTTTTTATTAGAGAATCAGTTAATATGTTTGGAGATTTTTTGTTTAAGGGGAAATTTCGTTCTTTGTAATTCTAATAGAATACAGTAAAAATATGTGCAATTTGTCACTCTTTTTGGTCTCGTGAAACTGGAGAGAGAACTCTGTCGTGCGTCATTGAGGTCTGTGTACTTATCGGTCAATTTCGGCCATGGTTCGCATTGTTTGACATGTGTAAGCCAAAAGCGAGACCTAACGGTATTATGCAATACTGAAGCTTTGTACGAAATTGCAATTTTGTTAACAACAAGATATGAAATGTATTTTATCTCAGTGATATTTTATCGCATATAAGGGAAGTGGAAATGAAATATAAAATTTAAACTTGATATTAAAACTACCAGACAGTTAAAATGACTAGTATCAAATTTTTTCTAAAAATTCTAGTAAATATTTCAATGGTATGTTGTAAATCCTAAATTACGTAATTGATCGTTCTTTTAATCTTCCGATTTCTCTTTTTTCTAAGTACTTACTTAGTATATTCAAATATAATAGATAGAACTTTAGTGTTATTTAAACATGTAAACGAGTAATTAACTGCAAAGCTCATTCTAGAGTAGACATTATAAAGACCGCGAGAACGTGTACAGCCGGCTATTTTATGCAGTGTATAATATCCTGTGCATGGAGTACATATTTGGGGTTAAAATAAAAGACTTGCTGAAAGAGGCATTCACTTTGTAGCAGTCTTAAGCTGAAAATAATAGTGCCATCCTCTCAGACTGGATACCGATATTAAGAAACGTGCAGTCCTGTTACAGAAGCAAAAGTAGAACTGCTGTTTTTTAACATACAACTTCTAGTACAACATGGATATACGGGGTATTCTTAACTGAACATGATACGTAGACAGATTCACTCAAACGTACCTTTAATTATGTTCTCACGATTGAATTTTAGCTGAATAAGTCAGGCTTTCAGGTGTCCGACTTTTCAGAAAGAATCACACGAGATATCCTTATTAGTGCTACACAAAGATAGAAAATAGAGGAATGCGTTACCGAACTAGTAAGGAAAGCTCAAGAGCTTTTACTCTTCTCCCCTGGAGGACCCTTGAGCAAACCTGACACCGAAAGCAGATCATTAACACCTTCGTAGCCTTCGGAAAAATACATGGATTTCGTTGTAAAAGACGTCACTGTCACCAGCTTAATACAGAAAGACAACGATCAAAAAAATATATATTAGATATTCTTTCGAAACCTCCCTCTCTGGTAAATGTAATATAAATCGGCGTTCAGATGGTTAACGAAGAGAAACACGATGTTTAGGAAGAAAGTGTATAAAAAAACAAATAATAGTGTAGGATCGGAGCGGAGAAGCCCTCCTATAAAGAACTTAGGAGAAAAGGACGTGAAAAAGAATTGTCATCAGGGAGAGGTCGCTGGCGCAGTGGTTCCGCACCGACACAGGCGATCGTCGACGTTAAGCTACTCTGGCCGAGTTGCTGCCTTGGATGGGTTGCCACGCGCCTCTTGTTTCTTTTTCACGATCCTACAATAGTAAAATTGTTCAATTCCATTTATAATTATAAAATTAAATCTACGAGCAATGAGAGCAATTAATTCCAATTGATTGGCCAAGAAGTCCGTCAACGACCGCATGTTTTCAAAATATACTTGGCGGAACTCGGTGACCGTAAACTACAGGTATTCCTTTTCGCGAATTTTAACAATAAGTCATTTTGATGCCCGCCTCGCTAGCAGTTGCCCTGCGGCCGCCGAAGAGCAACAGTGCTCCGTGATCGGATTCAACTATTTTCTCTTACTAGTGCGTATACAGTACTTTCCAAAACGAAATCCTGAATCATCAAATATGTATCTCTTTTTTGGGAGCTACTTGGTAATTTATCCTCACAGTGGTATCAGACCTTACTTGGTGGTCGTATGTCTCCTCTTAGCCATCAAAGCACTTTCTCCGTTGCTATTATATAACTCCAATGCAGAGAATCAACACGCTTCTTAGGTATATATAATTTTTACTACGATTCTAGTAGGTTTCTTTTAAGTGCGATTACCCATTTTATTCTTAACGAAACTCGGCCGCAAAGGCTTAAATATCCTTACCCTAATCTAAAAAAGTAAGAAACACTTCTAGTAAGAAAGGTAAAGCGAGGTGGCTAATTTTTCAGTACCCGCGCGCATATGGCTGACAATGGCTGACAAATGTTACTTTAATAAACTTAAAAAGTGCAACGCCCGATAACGAAAGAACATACTTTCGCTTTCTTTCAAATTCTTCTTTCTTCCTAGATGTCCTACTCGCTTTCCTTGACTATCTAACGCCAATCTTTATTAACCCTCTATAGTCCGAATTTTGTATGGTATCTAAACATCACTTGTACGATGGCGCAATTAGAAAATTATGGAAATACAATTTTAAATAATGGTCAACACTTGATTTTTAAATATTACACCTAAGTCTGTTTTTACACGGTAGATTGGTTCCAGAAGAAGCCGTGTAAAAAAAAAACGTGTAAAAAAAGACATTGATCTTATACAAAAATGGGTGATTTGTTCCTAATCTCTAAAACCTATTAAAATTAGTGAAAAACAAGAATTTTTAAGAACAAGAATTCATGTTTATTTTATTAAATCAAATATATAATGCTTATTTTCACAAGCATAGTAATTAATGATAAAAAAGATATGCACTCTAATCTTAAAAGTAATATAAATTAAATGTATGGCAAGTTCAGGAACTAAAAAACTATGTTGTGAACGACGTAACCCTCTACGTAGGTGGTCGCTACACTATCGATGGTTTCAGACTTTTTTCTTTCATAAATACTTTTTTGTGATATGAACATACTTCGCAAAAATTAAATTTGACAAAAAAAATTTAAGTACATAAAATTTCAAATCGTGCTAAATGGAATAAAATCGTGTAAAAAAATTAAAAATATTCAATTTTCAAACCGTGTTATATCAAAACCGTGTACAAAAAGACCGTGTAAAAACAGACTTAGGTGTATATTGTAAAGAATGTCTGATTTTCACGAGCTAAATTATAATATTTAGCAAAATGAAAAATTCGACTTTAAAAAATAGAAGCTCATATGTGTCTTGCGTTACCTTCAAGTCACACGGGCCCATAGAGGGTTAACACGTTCACGACGGGGCGGGGCCTGAATTTAGTGTTCCCATCAGGGGGCGGTTGTGTTTTTCATATTTTCTCCTATCCGGCGGCGTAGTGATGCAAAAAAAGGCGTTGATTTGTCTGAACAAATGTCATCTTATTATAGCTGCTTAAGAAAAACATTAAATGTAAATATTTACCAATTACAGTAATTAGTTCCTTAAATGCGCCAGGACTGGCGACTCAGCCTGTCCGATGGGACAGACATAAATGTACCACCGGTGGTTTAACCCGCCCGATGGAACAGACATAAATGCGCCACCGGTGGTTCAGCCCGTCGTGAACGTGTTCACCTTATCTGAATGGTAGATCTTACAGGCATATTTAAGACGTATTTTTTTATCGCTCTCTTTCTATATTAAGGTGGCAGAAATGACTCCTGTTACAAAGAAATCTATTTGTATCATTTTTCTTCACTTGCGTTTTCCTTACTAGTTCGGTGACCCATTCCTCCATTTTCTAATTCTGCGCAGCACTAGTTAGGACATCTCGTATGTTTCTTTCCGAAAGGTCGCCGAGCTGGAAGCCTGACTTATTCAGCTAAAAATTCAATTAGGAAGGCATAATTAAAAGTTAATTTGCATGAGAACGGATCATTTCTGACCCACGCATCCTCTCAGACAATTTTACCTGTCGAAAAAGACGAACGCGATGAACCAATAAAAAAATTTGCTACCCTTTCGCTGATTTTTTGGCGGACTTTTTTCTCAAATCTCCATCGATCCAAGGCTGTAGAACAACCCCTCGAAGCTATTACAAATAATTCTGAAGCACCCTGTATTTAACCATATCTCATTTTAACAAAACTGGCTGTACACCATTGTATAGATTGTAATTTATGTTCATGAACACCTCCAATGTCAGTGTAGTAGAAATTTTACAACTTTGGTACGTCACTGAAGCAATCAATTACAAAATGTTATCAAATGTTATAATGGAAGGGTAAGCCCTTCTGCCTTGGTGATTTGATAAAGATATAATTCGTTCTCGTGTAAAATACATAAGACTGTCGAGCAATTAAAATTAGAATGCAAAGAAAGATTTCTTGTATTGCTTTTGTGATTCTTTCCTGCAGTATTTGCTTGTCAATATTTCTGCTAATGTATCGTCGCTGACCAACATATTGACGGAGTTGTTCAAAAGAACCATTATCGCTTAGTGCTCGCTCTACCCTTTGAATAAGTCGACTGTCAAGACGTCAGTGATTGCAATATTGGTACCTGTAACAATTAGCTGCGGCAGATACATTTCCATTATATATACATAACGTGGATATCATGTCCGTCTATTTCCGATTGCTGGATGTAAACCCAACGATACACCGTTATATACTGATTGCTTATAGCGATAAAGATAGGATAGTAAGGTAATAGGACGATATTGGAAATGTTTATCAACATAAACTTCAATCGATTCAATGCTATAGATCTAGACCCACTGTAACAAGACATGACAAAGTGCACGCGTACGTCGCGGATACTCCAACTGCATTTTCGCGATAACAAATTCTTAGGTCCATGAGAGATTATATTCTATATATGGATCATTTATTTTGAAGGTGGTGGGAGTTCATTTTCTGTTGTTTCGAGAAAATTAAAGGTTAGCATATCTGTCACTTAAAAAATATTGGTTAATTATGACGAGTCTGACAATGTTTCTATCAATTTATCAATGTGTAATTTGATTATACCAATTTCTTTTAGGCAAATTTAACTAACATTTTGTATATTTATCGGCTGACAATGGACTTACACCACTTTCATAATTAATCAATTGTAAGAATCATTTAATTTCAATTTTGAAAAGTCAAATATCACTTAAAATATATCTTATATTAATCCAATTTTGTTTATAGATAATAACAAGAAATAAAATTGAAGTAGTACTTTTTATTTTGAACGTTAATTATATTTAAGTATGTATTGCTAAACTCAACATAAGACATTGATATTATTTTTTATGCTCCGAAAATGTATGCTCAAAATTTATGTTTCGAAATTCTCAGTAACAATATCCTCAATTGATGAAGATTCTACATCTATAATTCTTCTTCCCTTTTTACTTTTCAATAATTTGTTTTTCATAGTGGAATTATATTCATCCTCCGACTCTCAGTTTACACTTTTGTTTACACTCATGAGTTTTATTTCTGTGTGTATTTATTTAAAATTAAATAAAATAAATATTTTTAAATGTCATAAAATAATATTGTTATAATATAATATTGATTTACGACTTCTTCTTATCTGTATCACTATTTGATGTCAACATGGAATTATTCTTTTTGGAGGAAAATAAAGTAAGTAACCTTAAATTGTAACTTTCAAAATGTTAAATAAAACAAATGTAGCCACCAATGGCCACTGACCCCGCAATCTGTCTATGGAAATTGGACTTACACCACTTTCATAATCAATGATTATGCAATTTATTTTATCTGCCAGTTTTAAATTGAACAAAACATTAGCATTTTTTTAATATATTAAATATTGTGAGAATTGTAATTCGGATACGTTCACGGAGAGGTCACTCCGCACATTGAGGATCCGCAGGATTGGGGCTCTAGCCTCATTCGACCTTCCGACGAATGCGTACTTCACTTTGACTCACAAATATTAAATAGTTATAAATAAAAAGTTTACACTAAATCAAGCATAAATTACGTGATACTTCATTTTTGTTAAAAAATAGACTTACACCACTTTCAAAATAAACGTCCGTAGGAACGACGGTGTAGGATCCGGTGTCCGCTATTGTTCAGCTTCGGACGGTTGATCATGTGCGGGGCCTAATAGCGATTAAGAATTTAACGAAATCTCCAAGCTTGAAGTTCCACGGGTCTGCGACCGTCCCATAGTGGAACGAATGGGTAATCTAGGTGGAAAAAAATCAAGTCTGGGATTTGAATTTTAATAATCTTATCTTAATCTAGAATGTTTGCTGAGACCAGTCATAGCAATAATAATTGATTTTGCAATCATCAAAATGCAAAAATCAGCGCTTAAAAACAACAAATTGCAACAGCGCGAGTAAGTACAAATACTTCTCTGAAAAGAAGATACTGTTAGAGGCATTAACAATTATGCGAGACTTTTTATTTTTTGCACAGTTTATCGCCATTAGTTAACCTTGAAGTACCCAAAAAGGATTTTTCGAAAAATTATTTTTTAAATAAGTTATGTAAGTTTTTTTAGACCCATGTTTTTCGGCGGAATTTGCAAACTTTTGCAGAGCAAAACTTATATTGTACCCCAAAGTACCCCCTGGAAATTTTGGGGGTATTTAGTTTGAACCTTGTAGAAGCAGCTCCTGCAAAGATCAGCTGCGCCTACCTGCGCCTTTTGTTGTTATGCCTTTCTAAAGTTTATGTGACAGAGCACGGGTGGCGAGTTCCTGTGGAGCTCGCGGTCACAAAATGCCCAGTGTCTACGACGTAAATATCGTTCAGCAATTATAACATCTCTTTGGCATTAATAAGAATGGAGACTTCTGAAATAACACTTTTATTACTTAATTGCTCTTATTATTAGTTTGCCATTACAGACTAACAAGCTAAGTAGTTAGGGTGAAAATCAGGGTACACGGTCCACTTAAACATTGAATAAATCAAAAGTACGGAAAAGTACCTGGTTGAAACTTCGCAGTTATATTCCTTAGACTATGTAGAAGTAATTAACGCAAAGATTTTATGCGCATATCTGTGCAATTCTTTGTTATAGCTGCTGAATGTTTGTTGGCAGTCCGCCTATCGAAAAAGGCTTTAGTAGGGTCTTTTTCATTAAATATATTTTTAATATAAAGTCCAACAAGAAAATGTCTTATACAAAAGTTTCTTTATTTTTTCTGTACAATGAACGTCTATAAAAAAATCTACCGATTTTTGTATAAAAAATTAAGTTGACCTTTAAATAACATTGAAGAAATATAAAAAATATAAAATTAGTATTACACTGATATTCTTTCCACGATACTATGAAATTTTTGTATAAAACATTTTTCTCTAAAATGAACGATTTTCGAGTTATTATTTTTTTCCACCTAGATGGTCGATTCGTTCCACTGTGCTGGGGTCAGGTCGTGGCCCGTAGGAACGTAGTCCTACTATCTAGGTGGGTGCTTTGCCTCGAAGCGGCCGAGTCTTGCGGAGTGTTTTCCAGATGTGGAATTTTCCATACAAGAACACCCCCATGGCCTACGGACGTCTTAAGGCAATCCTATCGATATTTCGGGACCCACCTAGACAAGGATAAAAGTTAACGTGCTCCTACCCTCAAACTACGAGAGTAGGGAGATAAATCCATCAAAAGGAATAGGGAGGACCGAGGTGACAAAAAGGGTGACATGCGGTCCTCCCGAGGAGAATTTTGGAAGCGCCCGAAAGTGTCGATAAAAATAATTTTGTACAGCTTTGAAATAAAGTCATCGAACCGTGTATAAAAGTACATCACCTCTAAAGGTCCATATTTAGAGATACTTGTAATATGGTGCAAACAGTCAGACGTATTACTAATTATGGTTTATTAGAATAAAGTACACAAAGAAAAAATAAGAAAATAAAAGTATAAAAACATGAAAAGTAAAAAAAAATAAGCCGCTGCAGCTATGACGTCGTTTTCGCGTCTTTTCACATTCACGTCTGTCCTCGAACTCTGCGTTCTACTGTCCTTCCGTCTTTTGTCTTTCTGTATCGTCCTCTCTCGTTTTCCCTGCCACTCACTCATTCCATCTGCATTTCCACTTATATTCGATTTATTTGTTCACATAGAATTACATTTTGCTTTCCGGTTGTACCATGAATTACCGAAAACTTTATACACTTATCTAAAACTTTTACCGTACTGTGTTCTGCAAATCAAGTGACAGATGCCCAAATTTTATCCATTATTCGAAAAGCACCATGTTTCTTAAGCTCTCTGGAAAACTCACCGCCGTTAGTTTATTGTCGCGTCAGTTTGGTGCATAAAACATTATAATTTACAAATGATCGCTACCGCCGTACATTTATTACCTACTTAAGATGTCTAAATAATGACATAGGAAAAAAAAATGATTAGTTCTAAGGTGGTTACAATTCTTGGAATAGAAGTGATTACAATTAACGATAGACTTTAGCAATTATACAGAAAAGATTCCATCCCATCGATTTTAACAGGTTGAATGCCACCGATGTTTCCCTTATTTCGTCATTTCTACTGTAGTGAAACTTTTTTTATGAAAATCACATATTCATAAAACAGAAATTTTAAGTACACTGATTGATCGGTGTTTAGCAGATCTTCATCTTCTTAACGCCAAAATTTAAATATTCAATATGTTTGAAAATTCATAAATATTGCAATTTAAACGTAACATCAAATTTCATTCAATTCAATAGCGCCGGTCACCGGTGACCCCCATGGCACTCAACCTGTTAATGATCTTGGTATATCTTACCAGAATTATGATTTTCACATGTAATACAAATTTCACATCGGATACTTGTCTCCGGGCTGTACGGTTTAAATTGGGTGTATGTAACAGAAAGATAAATTACTTGGTTAAGCATAGTTTTAAGTGTGAACTGCCGTGAGATGGTTCGACTAGCAATAAACAAACGGTAAACTGCTGTCGATGAATGGCTGATGGTAAATTTTTCTAGACCCATTTCTTCAACTCATAAAAAGAAAAGTCTCTAAGCAAATTCGTATGTAATAAATCGTCCAATAAAATACTCTTACGATTAATTCATATAAAGAAAAACACCATACCCTAACGCACCGTTAAAGATCACAAGATCGCAAACAAATCGGCCTATCCAGCCATTATGTTCTCCGTGAGAGTAATTGCCACTGGATATATAACCATCGATAGAAACAGACCTATTTTCTCACCCTCCTATATCAGCCTCTCTTTCTTACCCTCGCTTCATCCCTCTTCTCGTTTTCCCCCTCAATCACGTATCAGCTACATATTAAGCGAATCGCTATTTAGAGAATCGGCAGAAAAAGAACTTTCAGTGGGTTGCCCGTGCCGAAGGCTGAAAGGATCCTATCCAGTTGCAAACAAAGGATCGCGCGGACGTATGCAATCGGATGCATACATATGTATGCGTTTCTGCGAACACGCGCAATAGCGCACAGAGGGATGGGATAGGACAGGAGCTTGTTTCACTGAAAATGACCGCAACCCTGTGCAACCCTATGCAGCCCATACCGTTCGGCGCGCACTCTGTTGCATTCCGCAGAGCGTCGCGCGGCTTGCAACTTTATCAGGGCTCATCTCGTCCACGCTTCGAATTCCACAACTATGCAGTGATTACGAGGGGCAGGAACAGGGGCAAGAGACCGAAAAAGAGAGGGCGTCAGAGTTCATTTATCGGCGTTGAGCGATGCCGGGCCGAGCGTGAAAAGCACCGGTAATAAAATCGACATTTCCTCGTTTTTTATCGGATGGACTGCCTCTTTCACGAAACGAATTAGCGATGAGAGCGTAAGCAACTTATTATGCATACTAACGAGTTGTTAAATATAAATAATGTTAAATATAAATGGTCTTTGTCATTTCGGCTTGTTTCAAGTAACACAATTGAAGGACGCAATATTGAAAACTTCAATTTTCCAGGTTTTGTTTCATTTTAACGATTCTCGTTGTATAAGATTAACGGAAATGCAGTCGCGGCGCTAGGGTAGGGCGCGGTGGGGCGACCGCCCAGGGCGCCGGACATAAAGGGGCGCCGCAGGTTTAATTTTTTAACTGTCTTTTGGACACCACATTAATTTCAGTCAATGAAAAATTCAATCAATTAAATGAATACTCGGAATCTTGGTCTTTTTTATACAATATAAAACAGATTCCGGAAAAATCCGACCTTGTCAAACTCTGTGGTGATCTCCAATTGAAATTAACTGTAGATTCTAAATCAGATATAGATGGTAGTATGATGTGTGATGAACTCATAAGGCTGAAATCTTTTTTGCCTGATCAGAATGTGGTCACTTCTGTTTTTGTTTTAAATTTTATCGAAGATCGCAACTTACAAGAACTATACCCAAATGTATGGATAGCATTGCGAATACTATTGACTATACCCGTAACGGTTGCTAGTGGGGAGAGCAGTTTTTCTAAGCTTAAGCTGATAAAAACCTATCTGCGATCGACAATATCTCAATTTAGATTGACAAACTTGGCAACTTTGTCAATCGAAAATGAAATTGCTGAAAACATCGACTTTGATAACTTAATAAAAGAGTTCGCCGATAGAAAAGCTAGAAAAGTCAAATTTTATTAGTTTTTTTTTTTTAAATAAATGGTTATTTTTTAATAAATGGTTGTTTCATTATATCCTTTGCCTTATTTCGTATACGTTTGAATAGCAGTTAGGGGGCGCCGTAGAAATCTCGCCCAGGGCGCTGGTAGTGCTAAAACCGGCACTGCGGAAATGGGTATGGTTTAATTACGAAAAAATCTGATCAAATATGACGTCAAAAGTGATGAGTTTTGTGTTGGGGATGGAATACTACAAAAATGACCAGATGGTACGGTGACATTGGGGACATCTTTGTACTTGAGGGTGAAACTTTTGCAAGGAGAATTGTATTTTTATTTCGAGAATAAAAAACGATTGAATCTTCCACGTGCTTGATAGTTAGTTTAAGTAAATGTGTCAATAATTGCGTGACATTTTTTTCTTCTGTTTAATTTCTTCTTATGACACAGACTCACTTAAACAGTTAACTTTGGCGATTTCTTTTGAGAGTGCGTACTTACTTGAGAATCGAGAGATCAGCATAAATCTATCTCAAATTATTTATACTTTTTAGTTATTCGTTTTATTTCGACATAGCCTCAAAATATTCCAAACATCATGAAGTTAACGAATTTATTTCGCTTTTTGTCAAAATTACAATTTAAATAACCAGTGGTCGCTAACTTTTACGCACAACAAGTATTCTCGTCAATCACAGCTAACTTGTTAAAACAGTAAAATATATTTTTATTATATAATAATAACAGGTTTTAACAACAATTTTCTTAAAGTATTTGAAGTAATTTTAAGGACACATTATATTTTCGAAATTACAAGAAAATTTAAATGAAATAAAATATCGTGCACAATATAGTAAAAATAAAGGTTAAATGCAAATATAACGTTTCATGGAATAGGATACTATACCACTCTATACGGCATTCGTGTCTCCGTGCTCTTTTTAACAGAGGACAGCTCACATTCCGTTGGATTGGTCCTCTTCGTTCTGCAAGTATTAAAACGAGAATCAATAGAATCTAATTTCAAAAACGTCCATCGGTGAAGCTATTTTCCTTCAGAACTTTTTTCTGGCTTTGCGGTATTCTGTTCGCTCAACCATCCAAGAGATTCATAGTCGGTTCACCGAGTGCGGGAGAGCAATATGGTCACTCATCTTTTTCATACAAACTTATGCCGCGTGTCCCGAATGAGAAAGTGCCGGACATGCTTTTTGACCATTGCTATCGCATTTCTTGGCAAGAATACATTTCAAACGACGGATTATACTAGTATACTACCACGAGTTATTCGGAGAATCGCCAAGTGGCCTGTAAGTGAAATAGATTTATGCACACAGACAGGGCGGCAAATATTTTTTTTCGATATCTTCTACCTTTACGTTTATGTTATATTCCTTAATGAGACGAAAATACAATATTTCATGAAATGTATTTTTGAGCGAATTTTATTAACTGTTCGCAGTATTATGTCGAAATACAGCCGACGTAACTTGTGCCCATAATTTTAGGTCTCTTGACTCAATTTATTGCTGCGGTAAGAATGAAGTAAGTGACCAACGCTTTAGAACAATATCGTACTAATTTCAATTAACACGTTCAATGCCACTGACATTTTGCTTCTGTTATCAAATCTACTGAAGTAATACTTTTCCTATTCAAATTCCGCCTTCGTAAAGCAGAAACTTTAAAGGCACAAATAGATTTATGTTCAGCAGGATTTTACTTTCTGAACGCCAGTATTGAAATTTTGAATGTGTTAGAAAATTCGTAAATATTACAATTGAAAAGTCATATAAAACTTCATTGAATTCAATAGCGCCGGTCACCGATGACCCACATGGCAGTCAACTAGTTAATATGAAATTATCCATTGTAGGATGAAAATAAAAGAAATAATAACTCTCCTAAAATAGTAACTCTCGATACATGAAATAAAACAAATGTGTAACAACAGGCCACGAACTCATCTGCCTGTCTATGCAAATTAAACTTACACCACTTTTATATTCAATGGTTACGCAATTTCTTTTACCGGCCAATTTTAAATTGGACGAAGCATTAATTACGCATAAATTAGGTCATATCTCATTTATTTAAAATAATGGACTTACACTACTTTCAAAATAAACGGTCCGTATATTAACATCGATGTACTTTCTTTATTCTCTTTGTTAACACGTTGACGGCTAACCGTATTTCGCTAATTTCACTATTTTTACTGAAGCGAAATTTTTTCTATTAAATTCACACCTTCATAAAACAGAAACTTGAAAGATACAGATAGATAGGTATTCAGCAGACCTTTATCTTTTAAACACATATATTTAAATATATAGTATGTCTGAAAATTCATAAATATTGCAATTTCAAAGTGACATAAATTTTCAATGAATACAATAGCGCCGGTCACCGGTGACCCCCACGGCAGTGAACGTGTTAACTGATATCAAACTAAAGTATCTACGGGTCATAAAATGTTAACAGCAGATTTAATTATTTCACATGAGATAATCGATAATATTCTCTAAACGTTGAATTGTTAGTTTCTACGATTTAAGTACTGTGATGAATATAAGGCATAATATAGTTTTTCTAGGTCGTTACATAAAAAATATGAAGACAGTTTTGGTTATTCTAATGTCGATGCATTGTCTTCAGTCACTAGCATAGCGATTGTACTACATTTAACACTATTTTATTTATCTCTTACACGTATACGAATATCAGTGCCATTATCGCATTACTATGGATCGACTCGCGTAAAATGCGAATAGATACATATGTTCGAGTGAAAACTCTCTCAGTCATTATACAACTATAATATCGTGAAATATGAATTTCATTGTTACAGTGGAATAATCTAATAATGATTACACTCTTGTGAAAGAAACTATAAAGGCTTTGTCACAACGTAATGCGTTCCGCGTACACCAAAGCGACCATATTATTATGGGCAGCTTAAATGTCAAAGCAAATACGGTTGATGTACAGTAAACATTGTATTGTCGGATATTCCATGCTGTGTATTTGGACACGGTCATTACCGTCATTTATGTCATATGTGTATGAGCAAGCACCTGCTGTTGGTTCGACTAACGCATGCACGTAGAATAAAAAAAAATCGGCTTTTCTGGTAAAAACACTGCAATTTCCACGGCTCTTTCGCTCGAAGATCACAATTTTATACGCTGGTTTTGAATTTTCCAGGTTTTAACGGTAATCGGATAAAAAAAGTGCCAGTTTTATCCGAGTTGTGATTGTTCAATCACTTTAGGATAATTCTGAAAATGAAATGCAATTTATAGAAAGCGAAGATTTATCGTTAAACACCCGATTAACGTAGAAATATTTTTTACCGCAGAGAAGACGAAAATTTAATCAATTCCTGAGGTTAATCGATTTTAATTGTCACGTAATCTCATTATAAACTTGATGAACTTATTTATACAGATAATATATTGACAATGTGCTGATAATTAGTAATCGACTATTTATTCACGTATTTCCCTTCGAAACGCTGTTTCATTTAAGTATGTTTGTACAACCTCTGAAGCGCGTCAAAACCACTTCAAGAGACTGATACATCTCATATCTGCCTGCATTATAATGTCATAGTGTTATGCGGTACTTTGTAAAGTCCTTTGATAATATCATACATATGACCACTTTTCGATCGTAAATTAATACCACCTTACCACGATATTACACGACAGTATGGTATTGTATAACACAAAACATATTTTCAATACATATTTAACAATTTTCGCACAGAAAAAATACGATATTAAAAAATGATTATACAAACTTATTAAATGAATTTCAATAATGTTATATTAAATGCAGATTATAACTTTCGAATGCAAGTGAAGCTTCATTACGAAATATATTTTGATATAGTGATAAACGATTATCAGAGAGAAAATATATGCTTTTAGGAATTCGATAAGCCGTGCATCATGATTGCTGCAATAACGGATGTTACCCTATCACGTTGTAAATCAGCAGATTTCACGCCAGGACATAACGACACCCGCAATTTTAGATCGTTCACTGAGTTTAATGATAATGCGTGATAACGTCATTCTTGTGAAAATCATGGCTTTGTATAGAGAATACAACTAACCGAAATAATTCGTTTATTTGATCGCAAATAAATACTGAACTATCCCGTTTATATGCCGTCGACATTAAGTGAAAATTATGTTTCGGGAAGTATTCTTCGCAAACATTATCGAAAAGACATTGACGTTATAACCAAAGTCTATGAAAATATTTAAAAAAGAATTTTTTAAATCTCTTTCTTGATAACGTCATCGATAATATGAACAAACCTTTTCCTCTTTTATTTATAAATCCACGAGATAAAGTTCAAATATAACATTTATGTATAAAGCCATTTAAAAAAAAAAAGCAGAAAATATACACAGAAAGGAAATTTAACAGAATTTTACTTTGAATAGCGTGGAACAAATACTTCAGATATATCGATTTAAGGCCATATCGTTCAACGAAACGTGAAATATTGTTTTCGACGTTCTCTTTTCATCTAATATTCAATATTTTATCCGGCCCCATTTATGAACGTTACTTTTTAATCTCATATTTATGTAACTAATACAGAAAGCTATTACATCTTAATATTATGATATGACATATTATATTAGTTACAATTACAGCTTTAAAGGTATTAACAGCGAATACCTCATTAACCCCTTGATCTATGATTTGTTTTGTGACTACTTCCGCTACAGTTCAGAATTTAATTGCTAAAATAGAAATTGATCAGTGATTCTTGATACTTCGTACAATTTAACGTAATATTAGTATTATAGATATAACATTATCGTATCGTGTTCCATTAACATTTTCAATTTGATAGATTTTGCAACATTTGAAAATTTCCTACCGCATTTAGTTCATCACGAGTGTCACTCGTTATTGAAGGGCAAGGGGTTAAATGTTGCATGCCTTTTAATCCAAAGTTACCACTCTATTAATAACAGCTATTTATAAATGATTACTTACTTACTTTTTTTGCATAATATAATCTATACTTATATATGTGAATATTGCAATAAATGCAATCAATTATTCCCTTCAAGTGCCATAGAAATAGGCGAATCGTATTTGATCGCTGCTCAAAGTTAATAAAATTATAGAAAAATTGCAAAGCTAAAGCGCTGTTAAGAACTTCAATGACTATATAAATAACTGAAGCTTCCCTGTCTGCATTCAAAGTTTGTGAGTATTGTATAAAATAATTATAAAAATTTGGCATAATGCTTAATTTCAGAGATTCGAACTGAAAGCATTTTTGGTTCTCGACATTGCTGTTCGGTTTTTCAAATCTCTCTAATTCTGATGCGGTATCTTCTGATATTACATTTCCTCTGCACGAACTTACAGTTGTAGCTAGATCGCTGTGAGACTAATTTTACACAGATTGTTATTGATTTATAAAATTATTTTTACACTGTCGTAAGAAGGTGTTTGGTTACTCTTCGTCATTACGTTTTATAGTGGTGAAATTGCAAGAGTAATTCCACTGCTAGTAAATCTAAGGAGAAGGATCACTGAAAAATTGATGATGCAGACGCAATGAATGTAACATTTATAAAAATTGACACTGGGGATTTCTCGAAATTCGCATGGAAAATATTTAGGATCAGAAAAGGAAATATTTGAAAATCACAACTTGCAAAATTAGAATCACACGCAGTTTTGACCTCCGCGACGGTCGTACCAGCTCGTATATTCCTTTCATTATTTATTGGGTTAAATATTGTGTTATATGGTAATGGGGCCTTATTTTACTTTACAGTTATATATTTTATATATAGACGAGGAAAATGCAATTATTTATATAAGTCCAGTCATCCACCACCTACAATAGATATACATATTTTGCTTACACGACGTTATTACACGGTCCACCATGAGAGGTCATTAAATGGTAGAGATAGCAACTAATTTTTGTATATCCCACAAATCTAATCGTAATATTCCCTTCCCAATTATTTTATCAAACGTTTCCATTTCGTTTTGTATTAATAAGATTATAAATTGTTTACACCTCAAATGCCCAATAACTGTGTATTCACAGTTGAAATATCATGACCATAATTAAATCCAATGAACATCGATTTTGAATGCATGCTACCAAAAGTTAGAGCGAAAAATCGATCGCTATTTTGTAGAACTGATAATAGAATTTGAAGGTAATTGTATAAACATAAATGCCAAAATCGTTCGTTATAGGAGCGACCAGAAAATGAACAGATGGCTGGAAATTATTTCTGTGAAGCAAATCAACTTTGCATATACGCCAGAGCTATGAATGGCATTTGCAACACACAAAGGAATATGCACGTCCAGATGACTTTAGTGTCTCGTAATTAATTTTTAAATCACAGTTTGAATTTTTTCTAAAATTATTAATGCTTAATATAGTAGCGCGAGTAAAAATTAAATTCCTAGGAAGTTATAATACTTACTCTAGTTTAAAATTAAATAATATGAATTATGAAAGGGAGTAATACTTACAGCATTATCAAACTGTTAATACATGCCTGCAAACTATAATGAACCTTTTACTTTAATACAAGGAGTTGCACCTACATTTCACAATGCAAGATATCCCAACAAAGGAAAGTTATACTCGCATACAATCTTAAAGTGATTAAAGTTATACTTATTTCCATGTTTTTAACAGCCATCACAGCGCAAAGAAAGATCAGAAATCGTCCTATAACTTACGCTAATTGCATTTCTTCAAGTTTAACAAGATACAGAATTACCACGACATGAATGAGCACTCGCACAGCATTTGGTAAATAACTTCATCGAGCTTTCACGCTTCCTTAATCCCAAAACGTTGAAATTCATTAATGCTCCGTTTCATTCTCCAACAGATTCGTAGCTTTATCAATTAAATGAAATTACGGGAGAACATAAATCAAACAATTCTTTAACAGCGGTAAATGAAGTTTCGGTATTAATATTCCGTACCGTTTAGTAGAAATTATTTTTCGTTTAATACCGCTGAACAAAATTAATGTCCACATTTACCTGATATCTGAAAAATTGTCGAATTAAATTTTCACATCGAACGCTGCTAGAAAGTGTGGACGAAAAGTAAATTAAACGAATAGGAGAACGAAAGAATCGCCGATTGTATGAAACGAACGTAGTGAATCGGCGGATCATCGTTAGCGTTTCTACGCGAAGTGGCAACCGATAGGATTAACCCCTTGCGAGTCTAACTTTATTCCCTATGTAATCAAGCCTGATTAACGATTATCGGCGATTAGCTCACATTAGTTGATTAACTCTTGTACAGTGCCGTGGCACGAACATGTACGAGAATTTATCAGATGTGTACCGTTGTAAGCACCGTCGATTATCCGCATGCGTTTCGCAATTCACTATCTATATCTAAATCTTCGTGAGAATCGCTATGAAACTATGCATACCGATAAGCCCAAAATCGATTTATTGCTGATCACTTCGTACAGAGTCGTGCAGCTTTCACTTAACGCAAATTTATTGTTATAAATATTCCATCAATATTACTACAGATTCTGAGCAATCAATTTATCCAAATGCTATTTGTGTTTTAACTTTTGCGCACCCCGTATTGACACACTCGCCTTTCACTTTAAAAAAATATAGCGGTTATTGTTTACAATTAGAGGAAATTGCTTAACATGCAGACGTGCAGGTCTATTAAAAATGACAAAAAATGTGGTTGTAATAAAATTTATTATGGAGGATAAATTAAGTTTTTCATAGTTTTATTGGCGATAATTATATTAATTTGATGTGCTAGTAAGGTTTTAAGCGGTATCCCCTTTTTTTCGTGATACCTTTGAGACTTTCTGGACTTTATTTTGCAAAATCAGAATACTGTATTAATCTTATGGGCATATATTTATTTAATATGTTAAGTACTTTATACATTTTTTTAAAGTCAAAAAATGGAAAATTGTAGCAGCATGCTTCATTGAAGAAGGGAATCATTTAAAAATATATCTTGATTAATGACATAATTGCAGCTATTGTAGTGAACTGGTACAAAGAAAGATGTCATATTATTCAGTATGAATGTGGTTACAGCTCGTTCCAAGATAAATAAAATACCTCATTACTTTAAAAAATGGCGACATCTTAAGTTTAAAATAGATTATTTCCGCTTATTTTTTTCAGTTTTAATGTAACAAAAAAATTAGAACAAACAAAGTTAATTTAAAGACTTTGATACTGGATATAGCCGAAAATCTGGCGAAAAACATATTTAAATTGCAAACCGATCGGACAAATAGATCTTGAGATATCATGTCAGCCATGGTCGAAAATATCGTTTCGAGAAAAAGGCTTTGAAACCTGAACGGTGCAGTTATAGCAAAAGGTCACAAAGTTGCTTCTTAAATATCTATTATCTATATGTTCGCCGTTTTTATGAATTGCGACATATCCTTCGATAAATATACTCTTGGAGATATTAAGAAATTGCAAAAAAAATCGATTTTTTAACGTTCGAAAAGGGAATACCCACTTAAGGTTCTGACAAGGAAGAAAGTATCGAAGTAGTTTATTCGACGCGATAATGGATCGAAGAGTGTATCCATCAATCCGAGCAATTTGATTGACATAAATTACCGTTTTACAATTCACTGAATTCTGACGGAAAGCCGTTACCAGATAGTACAGCTTGATCATTTCAATTGGAACCTTCAAATAGGTACGCATGAGTTATTGTCCAGTGATCATGTGGCTTATTTATTTAAGGCGCCAATAATTCAGTCACAGTTGACAAATCGACGAATGAGAATGTGAAGGCTTGCAGCTGTAACATTGACGAGTTCGTTATACAATAGCAACTATTTGAGAGAGATTATTACTTTTCAGTATACTGCTATGGTTTATCTATCTACCGTGATATTGTTTATTATTTATAACTTACTATAAATAGAAATTGTTGTACAGAAAATCAAGACATAGGGCAATCTGGACCCAAAACCACTATTCGTGCATATCTTGACTGCCATGAGCGAGCAACAGGGTCCTAAGGATTTCACGACCTTTACTTTTAACCCTTTACAGTTTTTGTCGATTTACCCGCGACACAACATTTAGTCTTAATTAATGTTTCAACTTGTACATTTCGACTGTGGAATTTAATAATTGCTTTGTGTTTCTCTGTTAACAACGAGTTTTATTTAAAACGTAACAAATCACAAAGAAAGCTGAACGAAACACAAAGTAACAGCAGTCTTAACGAAGAAAATAAACAAATAGTGAGATTCGCAAGTGGCGAAAACGTGAATTATAGCGTCGATACTTTTAGCGTGAGCGGTAGCACAACAAGTGAAGCAGGGAGGTAAAATCAAGGACTTTTATTAGGCGAGGATAAAAAAGGTAGGTGGCATTAGGGCAACGGTTTGGAATATTCGGGAAGGAAATAATCGGGTGGCTTGTTTCATTTAAAATTAAGGTTGACGATCGATGTCAAGGTAAAGAGTGGGAGAGGCAGAGAACGAACCATAGGGAATAAGGACAAAAGACAAGGAGCAGTGTACTAGGTATAAACAGAGGAGCGCGATAGTTATAGGTAAAGACAAGGAT
The DNA here is from genome assembly GCA_910591515.1 of Cerceris rybyensis. Taxonomy (NCBI): domain Eukaryota; kingdom Metazoa; phylum Arthropoda; class Insecta; order Hymenoptera; family Crabronidae; genus Cerceris; species Cerceris rybyensis. Next base: position 25,988,269 of record OU342790.1, read on the forward strand.
TTGATAACAACAACGTCGGTAGAGGAATAACTGTTGGAAAGAAAAGAGAGGTTTAGGAAAGACAAAGGAATTAAATGGATCTTAAACAGATTTTAAGAAGCAAACCTAACACTTTGTTTGAAAAATGAATAATGAATAAAAAACAATTTTCCGAAATTACTATCGCTTAATTGATGAAAAATTGAAAAAATAAATGAAACAGCAAAGAGTTAAGACCAACAGGACTATAGAAAGCTTTAGAGGCTAATGTCATCGCGGTATACGTGTGCATACATTTGTAAAAATATGCATAATTAACAGATATGCACATCTCAGCAAAATACAGAAAAGGAAGTAGTTTCAGGATTTATGGTGGGTATGGAGGTAGAGGCTCGTATTTATCATTAACAGACCCAAGTTCAAATTCCGTCGTTTGTTGGAAAAATATGTTCTACATGATACCCCTTATATTAGGTTGGCGCATATGAAATATCGGATTTTCTTTACATGTGAACGTTTGTCTCCCTGTTTCCATCATGCTTTTGCTTTTGGCATAACCACGTTTATAGACGTATTGCCCGCTGCTAGAGACACATTTTAGCAAAGAAGATTTTCTCAAAAGTGTTCCCCTTTGGTAATTGTATTGAATTTTATACCGATATAAATTCAATCGACATTCGCGTAATTTTTACACGAGTATAAACTTGTTACTAATGCTGTAAAACGTGCCATTTTTCAATTGCATTATTACTTGTGATGGAATGTGCGTTCTTTACGACAATAGGAAAAAGTTTTCTTGGTGGCTCGATAGGAATGAGGCTTGTGCTTATATTCCAAGGTCATCACGTCGTCCAGGGAAAATTTTAACAACAGTTTAGCGGAATGTGAGTGGAGTATTTCGCTATTCTTTCCTTTGAATTAGTGAAACAATTACAGCGGAAAAGTACTGCCACAGTGCATTGATGAAATGCACGAAAAATTGAAAATTATACGCTCATCACTTGCTAATCGGCATGGCCCAATACGTCGCACAAAATAACTTCGAAATTAAATGAATTAAAATATGAAATTTTGCAATACTCAACTGATTCACCGGATCTTTCGTCAGTCGACCTTCATTTTTTTAAACATTTAAAACAGTTTTTATGGGCTAAACAGTATGAAACTGAAGACTGCCTGAAAAATTACATATCAGAGTTTATAGATTCTAAAGATCAGAATTTCTTTAAAATCTCGCTGGGAAAATTGTATTGAAACAAATGAGCCATATTTTGATGAAATAAACAGTTTTTGAAAAAAGATATGCAGTTTTATATATTCACTTAAACATACGATATTTCATACGCACCAACTTCATATATTATAGCCCCAGAATTTTCGAAGCCACATATGTAAAATAGTTGGAGATAGACGAAACGATCATTAATAGTTAAAACCGAAAAAGGAAAAAAGAAATAATTTCTAATTGACCGATCAGAACTCAATGGTCTCTATATTGAATTCCTTCTGCGTTTGTCTTCCAAATTTGAACTCAGAGCCCAACTTAAAGTAATTCTACCGTATCTACAACTTGTATTGTGCTGGTTGTACCGTGGCAGATGATCGTCATAAAAGTAGAAGAAACTGCAAATTAAGTTTAAATGAGAAAACGTGTCTGCTAAAAAATGAAAGATTCGTGAAACGTGCCTCTTTAACTAAGCGCAATTATCTCTCGTGGAGAGAAGAGAATTTCAAGCAGAGTACTTCCGAGTAGCCGGTAGCAAATGGAAAATTTCGAGATACTTATTTCACCGGTCGTCATCTGAAGCTGTATTTTAAAATACCATCGTTTATTACCTGTTCTTTTGATACTTTTTTACCTTTTTCGTAGCAATGTGTACGTCGGAATCGTTGTTCTGCCGCGTGGATAGTTGCACATTTTATATTTTCCAGTGGATTATACTCGTTTTTCTACGGAACACAGTTCTTTCGTGCCTTAAATGAGAAAGTAGGTTTCAGTTTACTGGAAATGACTGTCCCAAAAGGACAAAACACATGGCTTATTTAAAATTGGATCAGTCTTTCTCTAAATAAACGTTCGTGTTACCTTTGTATTCGCACGTTTAAGTAAAATGCAAATGAATATTTTTATTCCTCCGCAGGCCGAGCCTCCGGCGCATGCATGAAACTTAATTCGTCCCTTTAAATTCCACTTCTGTTCCGAAGTATAATACAATGTGAAAAAGAAGAAAAGAAACGAGGTAACACGGTACTTTATTGCCTGGCTACTGCATATCGGACGTATTATTGCTAAATTCATCGCAATGCATTTCGATTAACCTCGAAGTGAAAGAACATTGCCGCGTAGTAGCATCCGCGCTATAATATGTGCAACGGGAGAAGAAAATAATCGTCGTCTATGAAATTCCACGTCAAAAACTGCTGGGAAAGTTTTCAAGGAGATTTCTAATTTTCGAAATGAATATTTCTTCAGCACTCGTAGACGTGGATGCGAATTTATCGGCTTTGTAAGTCATTCGTCAAGTGCCGAAGTAGAAATGCGTTAGATCTTAAGAAGTGGTAATATACAGAAAGTTTCTACCACGATCGTCTCTGAAATTCGATGATATTCGTGAAAGCAGCTGCACAGCAGCTGAGTGCTGCGGATATGCAAACACCTTCAATACCGCTTTTCTAAGAAGTTTTCATTGCAAATATTTTCCACATTCGATATCTCGGCGTTCAATATCTAGATTGATGCACTTCTTGGTGCACTGTGTTTGTAGCATGGAGCACTGTATTTATGTTTTCGCGAAAGGTCACAATTTTTATATTTGTAAATCGTACAAATATTTCATCCTAGCCTTCCCTTCCCTAAGGCGTCGAGGAGGCACGCACATGTTTTCTCGGACAGTCATTTTTTAAAAATTCTGCGATATTTCCACAAACAGATGAATGTTGTATGTATATAGTGTAATACGAAAACGCGAAACTATCGGATTTTGTTTTGCCGAAGAGAGGTTGAGTCACAAATATTTTCCGCTCACTGTATTGGTTTCTATGTGCTGTCTTCTTTACCATATATGCCCGATTCGAAGGAAATCGTTTACAAAGGAAGAAAAAAGGAAAATCGCTGTGTTTGATATTTTAAAGAGACGTCATTTCACTTACTGCATATAAACTTTACATCAATAAACGAGATATTTCAGCAGAAAGCTTTTATCAGGTTGTAAACAAAAAAGGAAAAGTGAAACGCTAATTTTATAGTGTGTGTTATCCCGAGTCGAAATATAGAACTCCATTTGAAACTATTAATGGTTAAAAAAGAAAAACAAAACTAAGGGTTTATAGCCCTAAGAAGAGTTTTAAAAAGTATGTATTTGATTGATAAAAACAAACGTCATTATGAACCTCCAACTAGCCGAAATGACCACATTTGACATTATAAGATTAAAAAAGAGACTTATAAAACTTTTTTTAACTCTCCAACTTCTTATTTCCATAAAATCACTAATACCTTTTTAACTCTAAAAATTCTGAAATAGTGTCTATTTAACCCTACAAGTTTTCTTTTACGAAGATATAATTTACAAAGGTTAAAAGTAAAATTAATTAATAATAATTATTTCTCATTGCACATGAAGATTTTATTTAGAAATTCTAAAAATATAAAATAACATTTTACTATTTCCAAATGAAAAACATACGTAACGATTCTGATAGATGATAAAGACATTTTTCATTATGATATTATACAAAAAATAATATCACTATACTCCTTCAGAATAGAAGGTGATAATGATGTTAATAAATATATTTCTTATCTCCATCGATGCGAGAAAGAAGATGATTTTATAATAATTCCTGTCCAATCAATATTATCAATTTGTATATCAATTGTAATTGACGAACAATTATATTTAGCTGTACTAATAAACACTAAAGTATTAGAATAATAAATAAATAATTATACTTAACTATGCTTTCTTTTCATCAATGTCATCTCACTGTTTGTGTAAAATGTGAAAATATAATTATATTTAATGATAAATGTATCAAATTATTGTGATGAAAGCCACATGAATCCACGCAAAAATTTATAAACTACTTGATACATTTAAATCTCTATTTTAACCTATATAATATATTTAAAGAAATTTGTAGAGTTATTAGGAAGTTAACATTTTAAATTTAATATCTATTTAAAGTTTATATTATGCTATCAGTCATTAAAAGGTATTTGTCCACGCCGGAATTGCTCCGTATCGTTTTAGCACCATCGTGGAAAACTATTCCGTACCGAAAGGGTTAAAAGGGCAAACTAGAGCTCGAGTAAACCAATTTTTAGATTGCAACCGCCACAAGCTCGTTCTGACGGACTTCGTTTGTTATCTTCTGCACTCGAAAGTCCACAGTTTTTTTATAAAAACGTTGGAACGATATATTTATATGATACATTTTTATGATACTTTTTTTTAATAATTTAGATATAATGTGTTATCTATTGGAGGTTTCGATTTGATAGCTTCAAACCTGTTTATTATATTCGTTTAGATAAAGTTTTAAAAAGAAAGTCGGTTAAAAGAGTTTCGCTTAATACCGATATCCATAAACTTTTCCGTTCAACTTATCCTTTTCTCATTTTCTCTCTCGCTTTAACTTTCTTTCATCTCACTCTGTTCTCGATCCTTTCCAATGTTCACGTATTAACACACATAGCCACACAGAATCCTGCATATGAGCCGTCTATTTTCACGGTAGCATAAATCACTTTGCCGTGGAGAAAAATGGTGATTTGTTAATAACAATACAAAATTATTTATATTGCGAATAATAAGTATTCTGAAATAAGGAGGTTCAAGTAAATGATTTGCTCTGAATTTCTTGCATGTATTTCTAAAATATCTAAGGCTGTTTTTTGCATTTTTTAACATTTAACTTCTCGGCTGCATGCAATTAAATTGACCAAATTTTTTTTGTCCTTCATTTCCTTCCTTCTAATGTATTTATTTAAGATTTTTAAATGTATCGGTTTAATATTCAGTAATTTTATTTTTAACCAAAAATTGTTTCACATTAAATATATTACCTCTTCTTACTTTAACTATTCTGTACATGTACATATGTTATGTAATGTCTTTTTCTAAATAATGGCAGTAACAGTAAAAGTCTTTACAATACATATTCTCACATACTTACTAGCAACTTTTGAAAAATGCATTTGTTCTAATATGTTTGAACAATGTTCTACTATATGTTAAAAAATTAAGTTCCACCACCGATGAAGAATCTACGGTTTCACAAATCTGAAAGGAAACTCATGAGATTCATTACTTACATTATAATCGTATGTATAAGCTCTTCGTAATTTGTAATCCGCGGACGTAACGCGACTTCTTTTTACAACCCAGCAGAAGTACTCGGAAGACTTAGAAATGAAGTAAAATACATAACATCGCCTGCCGAGTTTGATGATCAGACTTAATTTTATATTTGTGCTTCATATGCATAAATCCTTCTATAAACAAGCTATCAATGCTATGAACGTGATTCACGTAAAAAGCAGGCAGCGTCGCATTGTTAGAGAGAAATAGCTGAAGTTTTGAAATATGCGTCGCGCGTCCTATCGTTCGTTTGCTCGACGTGTACCGAGTGTCCTGAGGTCGGTATCGATTTTCATCAACGAATGGTCCTATTCGTCGAGCGATTCCTCCTACTAATGCCGGTCTTTTCCTCATTTTACCCTAATAATGAGACACGCCAATCGAGATCGGCCTTTCGATCATTGGCTGATATGCGGCACTTCTCTTGTTTCGCATTCGCTCCCGAAGCAATCTCATGTGAAGTAATTAATGAACAATTTAATTTATCTGTAGGCTGTTTAGCTCTATCATGATTGGAAAGGTGTACGGAATAAATCTCTTTTTTGGGACTACGAATCAGGAGGACGCTCAATTGTTGTAGAATCATTATATCTTACTTTGCACTAGCACTTTCATTAATAGTGTTAAATGGCACACCTTTTGCCGCACGTTATAATGTTGGATTAATTGTAGTCTAGAAAAATGCAGCGTTGAAATTTGATACGTTACAATAAAGATAATTTTGTAAAAAAAACTTTATTTTTGTTATACTTCTAAATTTGAAAATTTGGTTTGTAGCAAGTTAGTTTTCACGAAACTTTGTGTAACAGTAATTAGGAATAAGATTTGGAATTACACTTTTTTAGTAATGGACATGCTATAAATAGAAAGTTTATTCATTAGAATAGGTCATTAAAGCTGGGATGCTTTTTCAAGATTTACAACTAACTCTGAAGTTCCTAAATAACTTGTAATTTAATGTTCGTCTTTTAATTAAGGATTGATATCTCAAGTACCAATTCATTTCTTAAAAATTGGTAAAACCAATTGATACGGTTATTACTTCGCAATGTCAGTGTAGTAAAGCTTTTTCATGAAATATCGTAAAATAGGTAATATATAAACGCATTTTTATGTAATGTATTGCTTTTCCGAAGACATACAAATGCACGTTCTATCCTTTATTATACAGTAAGTTATTTTTATAAATCAATACTCATTCTTATTTCCTCATGATATAAACAGTCCATTCGATGAATTTTAAATTCACTTTTTAATTTCTCGAACAGTGAATTTTATGAACGGAGTATTAAAACTTTGTCAAACTGACGGAGAAAGATTATATCAAAGCGTGGAAAGTATATTTTAGATTAATATTTGTAAATTAAATTCTTACAAGTATTCACATTTCTTATTTAAAAAAACGACGTTCTTCTACGGTACACCAAATATACCTATAAATGTACTTTTTTGCAAACGAAACTATACAAACAGTTTTCATATAAATAAAGTGCAACTTCCAGGCAGAATATATTCGTAGTTGTGTGCGGAATATTTTCTGAATCAAAGACGAAGATTTCGTCTTTTGGATCTTAAGATCTTTACGTCTTCTGTCTATTGTCTCGCATTACGGCTACATCGCGATGTACAATATAAGTTTTTGTCTGCAAAAGTTTGCAAATTCCCGCCGAAAAACATGTGTCTAAATAAACTTCTATAACTTGTTTAAAAAATAATTTTTCGAAAAATCGTTTTTGGATACTTCAACGTTAACTAATGGTGATAAACTGTGCAAAAAATGAAAAGTCTCACAAAATTCATAATGCCTCTAACAGTATCTTCTTTTCAGAGAAAATGTGTACGTGATAGCAATTATTATTGCTATCACTGGTTTTAGCAAAAATTCTAGATTAAGATAAAATTATTAAAATTCAGATCCCAGATTTGATTTTTTTCCACCTAGATTACCCATTTCGTTTCACTGTGCATCGATACGCTCTCTTCTACTCTTTCACACACGCATTTACATAATACACATACGCACAACATTTCATTTATTCGTCGTTATAAACAATTCCTACAATAGTTATAGTTTATTTCATATTTAGTTCATACTTATAGTTAGTTTAAATTATGTTTAGCTTTATTGTTCTTACAAGTAAACAGTTTTAAGTACAACCAATATTATTTCACGATCGTCTACGAATATTCCCATAATTGTAAAATTAAAATGTACATTTCAAAATATAGGACGTACCCTTCTATTTCAAGCGAAGTGGACATTTTTGAAAGCATATTTGATATATTGATGGGAAAAACAGACACCAACTTCAATACTGAATCGTGGCAAAGATAGATCATTCAGACATTTATAATACAATTTGACCTTGCAATATAGGAATAGCACAATGTAACAAATCCGTCTAATTCAACCAGATGAAGCTTACGTGCGGTCAACAGCAATTACAAAGCTCGTCTTCTCACACAATTACAAGTCCCAGTTTAACTTCCTTTCACCTCTACGAGGTCTTTCCTATACAATTCTTCAAAACTCACCTCAAACTGGTCTCCTTAAGTAAAATGTCTATAAATAAGAAATATTCGATAAACAAAAACAAAATAAACTATATAAATACTCAGAACAAGTTTCAATTTTAAGCTTTCTTTATTTAATCTCGGATTACTTAATCCAAGAAACGAAATCATCGTAAAATTGATAGTAAAATTACGGGAGCTTTTTAGAATTCTTTCTGCGCGTGTCCATCGGCGTGCCGCGCGCATCCCGAAGATGTAGGCGAGTCACGTGCGCGAGAGTCCTTTTTGCATCGGGTAGAATGCACTCCTGAGGGCGTTAATAGCAGACTGCGCGCCCCGTCGAGGATCGCTCACGATTGCAACGACGTGTGCGGTAGGAGCAATTTGAAAAAAATGTCCAACTGTCGAGCGAGAAACACGACAAATATCAAATCGATACAGTGTTCTGTGTTGCGCGCGCACCTGATAGTTATAAACACGTAAACGTTGTACATAAATGCACAGAAATACACATACATATATGCAATTTTTACTGCGCTTAAGGTATTTCTAATATAATTGGTAAGTAGTACTTGTTACATGAGAGGAAAACATATTTGGAAAGCATTGCTTTGAGAATTGATAACTTTTACAGAAATCGGTGCAGAGTTTTGTTCACTGTTGTTTTCTGTTCTCCAATAGATTCTCGAATATACTGTCATGTAAACTTTTTAAAGTAAAGTTTGATACGCTACTGTCCGAGCCCTCGACAATTGTTTGGTGAAAGGCGGATAGTTTTGAAAAGCATGTGGAGTATCTTTCGACCTTATTCTTTGCAAAACATGGTTAAAAGGGAGTAAAGAGTATATATGTTATTGTAAAAACTCTGAAAGATTTAGTAAATACTAAAATTGAGTTTTCCCGGAAGGAGAAACGTCTAGAGACAACTAGAGAATAAATCCGTATGTTGTTGAATGACGTTGAAAGATCGAAATTGAAGACTGTATCTGTGAAGGAGATGCAATAATGTTATTTGTATTTTTGAACGAGCTGCAATAATGAAACTTTATTGCAGGAGGTGAGAAACAATAATAAATGTAAAAATTTGACTGGTTAAGTGGAAGCTTAATTTTTATTGGAATATCTGCTTGTTGTGGGACGTTTAAAAGTATTAAAATACTCTTATTACTTCTTTTGCTTTTTGACTTTTCGTAATAAATTGTACAAATTATTTGTGACTAATTTTCAGTTCTGTGCAGTGTGAAATATGAAGATATGAACTATTATCATGCTACGCAAAACCGAGTTCATTTGCAACTAGTACAAAACTAATGTAGCTTAGAGCAAAACTAATATTACGCTGTTAGTAAATATATACTGTTGAATATTCTCTCCTAACAAATGGAGCAATTAGAATAATATACAGCGTTCACAAATAAAATCGCAAAAATTATACAAATATATCCACTTGCTCTTTTGTTTGATCTTAAATCAACACATTTTTATTGAACGTAAATAATATTCTACATTAAGAAGTACTATTAGACATCACTTTCACAACATGCATCATACTTAGAAATGCTATAAAAACTGCATATAAACATGTTACTCTCTTTTAATTGAGCTGATACACTTGAAAGTCGCACGTGTTCCGTTCATCTTATGCTGAGATATTAGAGAGTTCAAACATGTAACACTTGAATTATTTTAGACAAAATCATGAAATGTAAAAAAAAGACATTAATGTTCAGCCAAAATTAACTGAAATACAGACTTCTCAAAAATGAACACATACCACTTTGGAAAATAATGGCTTCGATATTTATTCGCTGTCGGAGTTATCTATAGTTACGTTCCAACCACGTCCTCTTTTGAATGTTCGTTATATTAATGCAGAAAGAAAAAATTTTTGTTTCACAGGGAGAGTCTCCTTTTACTATAATAACCAAATATTTGTATTACAAACCGCCAACCCCATTTTCACCCGTGAAGCCCATTGAGGTTCTTCACGTTACAGTATTAAATCTTTTTCCAGTACTACATTAATTATTGGAACAAAAATGTAACAAAAGCGTAACATCTGTCTCATTCTTCTATACAAGCTTCTTTCAGCAAATTCTACGAACAAAACCAAATTTTGTCCGCCGTCTTATATAAACTCGTGTTACAGGTGACCCTACTGTATTCACCATGCATTGATACCGTAATATACAGTCCGACAATGAAATATGACCAGGGAATGGCCAAGCCTCTCGTTTTCAACCACCAATTTCCCCCATTTCGTTTTTGGAATCCCCAAACCCAATTTCCTAAAGAAAACGACTATATGGAGTGTTTATCTTAGGAGCCTGGGATTAAAGATTTCAAAAACGAAATGACAGGAATAGGCTGTTGAAAACAAAAAGCTCCGCCACCCCCTAGCCATCTTTCAATTGTCGGACTGTACAGGGTGTAAAAAAATAAATGGTCATGGCTTTTAGGGGTTGTTCTACCCCTCTGGATCGATGGAGATTCGCGAAAAAACCGGCCGAAAAATTCGGAAAAGGGTAGCAAATTTTTTTTATTGGCTCATCGTATTCGTCTTGTTACGTAGGCAAAATGTCTGAAAGGAACCGTAGGTCAGAAACGAGTCGTTTTCTCGCAAATTAACGATTAATTGGGCCTCCCCGATTAAAATTTTGCCCATAAGACAGCCTTTGAGAAGCCGACCTTTCGAAAGGAAACACAAGAAACCCTTGCTAACACCAATAGTTAAAGCAGAGGCGACATAAACGAAAATACTAGTAAAAAATGACTCTTTTTCGAACAAAATCTTTCGGTGTAATTTTTCGAGGACTAGGAAAATGTCAGTGACCTGCGTTCGGTGTTGGGTTCGCTCAAGGGCCCACCTGGGGAGAAGAGCGTAAACACTTGCACTTTTGTTCTAGTTCGGTGAGAGAATCCCCCATTTTCTAAATTGGAGCCAGCAAGGGAATCTCATGTCTTTCCTTTCGAAAGAAATACCCGAAATCTGCCATATAGGCGAAATTTTAATCGGCAGGCCCAATTAAAAGTTGCGAAAGAACGGTTCAATGAGCCAATAACAAAATTTTACTAACCTTTCCTGAATTCTGCGGCCGTTTTTTTTCGCAAATCTCCATCGATCCCAGAGGTGTAGAACAACCCCTGAAATCCATAACCACTACTTTTTTTACACCCTGTACAAATTCACAAATTTCTAGACTACGAAGCCCGAGTGTTTTGCACGCTTAATATTGTCGATGTTAATGCAATACGCAATGGTAACCATTTCAAATGCAAGAACCTGGTAGCTATTCAGCCCCGTCCTTCGTAGCAAATACATAATTCACGAAACGTCGAACTGATTTCACCGATCAAATTATGTATATTACACGTATAATATCGGCCGTCCGTTCTGTAAACAAAAGTAGCATGCAATGGCCACAAAGTTTTGTAATTTTAATTATCGTTCCGTTTCTTCCGGCCGCGGCATATAATACACGTACGTATTTATGCGCACCCCCTATACAAAGCGGTTTCACGCTGTCATCGACGCGTCTATCGAATGTGCACCGACGCGAGAGTCCGTCAGTACGGGTTTTTGAAATGCAAATTTTACGCCTATGTCCGGATATTTTGCCGTGTTTCGCGATAAGCGCGGATGGCACGCACGTTTCTGCACGCTCCAGCCTGCGGGGCGATTTTCCCGGCGTACGTGAGCATACTGTCCGCATAAAATGCTCGTTGTATGTGTCGTATCTGCCCAAACATAAATCCTTGATTTTCTGACGAAAGAAATTTAGTGCGATGCCCAAAAAGCCAATCCACCGTATCATTGATACTACCAGAGAGAAATGAATTCCGTGACACGATATCGTCTCTGTGCATCTTAATTCGATGGAACGTGATATTAACTTTAAATCTGTGGCTAGTGTGAAAATAATACATTTCTGATACTTTTGTACAAACAAATATGAATCGGTACAGTTCTTTCAATTTTTTTCTTCAATTTAGACTTAATTTAAACGATTAAACATATTTATACGGACTTAGAATGTACGTGATTAAACGCATCTAGTTTTTTCGATTCTTCATTCTTCCCTTTCAGTACATTTATTTAAAATGGCGCAACTAAAGTGTTCTATACTTCGGATCTTACTATGATTGTGTAGGACTTAAAGTTTCTGGTAGATTCACCATCGAGACTATGATATACATATTAAATAGGTGATATTTCATTCAAGTGATAGGGATTTGAACTTGGGGCCCACTAGTTAGGAATCGGAGCCTCTAATTCCGCAACTGTTATAGCTGTCATAGTTATCGGCGTTCTCAATTGTAACGTTTAGCAAGCCATAAGAAGACATATTCGATATCGATAACATAGTGTATAATTTATAAGACATATCGCTAGTTTAATCCTTGACGTCGTATATATTTCATAAAGAAAAAATAGTATTATTCGTCTCAAAAAGTAATTGGAAAAATTATACAATAGTAATAGTGAATTACAAAATAACATACTTTTTAGAGACGATAAAAAATTGTCACATTTGTATTACGTATTTATTATAACTGGGAAAATATTGAGGTTTGTAGGAAAGGTCTTGCGAAAATACGCTCGAATGTGTTAAAATGAACGAGAACGATAACGTTTTGTCAGAGTTTCTCGTCTAATGAAAATTTACAGAATTTCTATTACATCCGAGAGATTCTACTCTTTACCACGACCAATTATGCAGTGAAATATCGCCCGGCGAAATTTTGAGATAATTCATAACCCCCTGCTGCATCAAGGAAATATTACCTTGCTCGTACTTGGAGCTTAAGTTATTAAATTATTATGCACGATCAAAGACATTTAAAACGATCTTGTATTTTCGTATACGTTCACGTAAGCGAAAGCACTCCCGCAAATTGGTCCTATTTAAACACCTTGAAGCCACTGGCCACGCAAGCCCCTCAGACTTGTATCGTCCAACATAAATCCCTGATTTCGCGACGGAAGAAAAACAAAGAGAAAGAGGGTACAGAGTACCAGGACAGGCCGAAAGTTTTCCAATTAAAGTGCTCGGTATCCAGACGATCGGCAGTGTACAAGGTCGATCTAGCCGGTCTCATTAACGCTTTTCCAAAGCGGATACAGCGAACGGAGGGAAAGCCGTGGGTAGCGAATAGAAAGACCGAATCGGATAGCTATTTTTCTTGGCTCTAGCCATAAAGTCTCAGCTAGAATGACAACATGCTCCTCGGCGAATAGATAGTAAACGTTTCGATTCCCATCAGCGGTCGGTTTGGCCGTGTATCGCGAAATCGTTGATAGCTAAAGGAAGGGGGCAAATAAACCCGACTACGGCCTGGCAATTTTATTCGAAATCGTTCGAGTGTTAAACTATGCCCGATTGAAAATCGATATTTCATTCTGGTCGAGCTCCCGATACGAACCACGGAGAGAGAAGATCGACAGATTTTCTACAGCGAGTGGACGGCGCGGAGTCGGGCTAGCGCAAAAATTCTGCCGTTCCGGACAACCCGTTTTGCCTTCTGTCTAGGATTATTCCCGATCTACGAAGAGATTGAGAGCTCCTGCGTTTCGTTATGCGAACATTGGACACTTCGTTCTCGTCAAAGTTTCATCGGAAGCTGTTTCACTGAAATTCAATGTGGTATTCAGACTATTTTCGTTTAAAATAGCATTTTCGCCTAAAGGTATTCAGAAATATTAAGAAATTAATCAAAAATTCAAATTTTCGATTTTCTAGGTGTATGGAAGAAAAACATTGACAAGGTAAAAAATAGTTTTTAAGATCTTGATAAAATATCCTATGATGGTTACTGGATTAAAAAATTTTAGAGGGAAAAAATGTGTAAAACTTATAAATGAAAAGAGATAAAAAATTGTAACTTCCACAATTCCATCAGGTAGGTTCTCATTCTTCTATTGAATTTTCTCAATTAAATTGCAAAACGTAGAACTGGAATTTAAAGTTCCTACATATTTCATCGTGCATTAGAGAAATAGTACTTAACACTAGAACGACCGGCGTTAAATTTATTACATTTAAATATATTAAATAAGAACTGTGGAAGAAGAGGAATCAAGGGGTGGGAAATATGATCAGCTTAGTAATCTGTGTTTTATAAGATCAAGGTAGAATTTCTAGTATAGAACTCTCCTGTAAACTTAGGGAATTGTTGGAAAAAAATGGGAACAAGTCATTTTGACTTGCTTGGTCCTTCTAGTGTTAAATACAATTTCAACTAATAGCAGATGTTAATAAAAGTATGCGGTGTACTTAAAAAAATATTGTTTCTAACCGAGGAAAATTTTCACTTAAATCTTCATACTTGGTGTCAAGTGAAACGAAATATTCGGCAGACTATGGCTATTTAGCACGGGGTAATGTCTAGCATTAATTAACGTGTTCCGTTATTAATTTGATTTCACCAAATACTCTGATTGTATTGCGTTGCAATATTCACACAGAAAACCAATTGTTCTCAAAATTATCAAAAAATTAATAACATTTTACTATATAATTCTTTATTTTTCCTGTTCGTTAGTTATATGTGAAAAGAAACGAAAAAAATTTCATGTAGTAAAAGCGTTTTATCACTTCAGATTTCAGTAGAAACGCATTCATTGCGTGTAAGTAGAGTAAGACTATACATCCTTCAATTCAGTAGTATAAGTACACTTCTAGTCAGACGTAACAGGTACTTGCTTTCAGTTCGACGCGTTTAAAGACAAATGCATTACATAAACATACAATACAATACCTCCACAAGCCAGCAATAAGGCAGGATAATAAAACTGCGTAACCGAAGGTTATCGTCTACACGATGATAGTTAGCTTCCGGAAGATATACTACCGTTCAACCTTGGAATGTTCACAATGATTTCTCGTTTAGACTTGATGCCACGAACTCGATTTCGTTTTATCGATAATGGCAAACAAAAGGCGATAGTAGGGCAGAGAGGAAATATTTTTTTAGGGAAATTGATGGTGTCGGTTAAAAACATGCTGAGTAAAATTCTCACTTGTTTCGTGGCTTCATTTCAAGGGTCTCATTGTCCGCATTGGTCCAGCGTATCATAATTCGAATTCGCGGCAATGCTCGCATCGTTTTTTACGCTGGGCCAAATAAAAAGTGCTAGTTGGAGGGCCAAATTTTTCATCTCGCGGAAGGATTGAATTTCATTTACTTACGGCTCGCCGGGTATCATGAATATCGCAGCGCCGTAAATCGGCCAGAAGTTCAGCAAGCGGGCGCAATTACGGATCTTCTACATTGCGCAGTGCATCGTAAGATATTAACAGCCCTGCCAGTCGTAATTTTTATTCCGACGTATTTTCTCCCGGACGTATTATTGTCTCGGTTGTACGCCCACGAAAAATAGTCGACGGAGACACTGAAGAATTTACATCGGCTAGTACATCTCGTCGTGGATAATTTTCTTAATTTCAGAATTAATGTTGATACCTTATACTATCCCGCAGTCGGATAATATTTCAATGCTTTTACCGGTTTTTCACGTGACGACTTCTTGGCGCAATCAATTATCCTTATTCTCGAGATCTTTTCTATGAATGCCTTTCACGAACGTTACTAAAGTAACACTCCATATTCCGTAGGAATTGTTCCATGTAAGCCATTGTGCACGAAGCGAGTGAACACGCGAGAGAATTTTTTATCAAGAATGATATCGTACTCGAATTATTTTGGAACAAGTACCGAGAAAAATCGGAGTTCTATTCAGTGTACCACTGAATATTGCCTAGCAACTAATTCCAGCACTAGTGTCGCAGTCATTTTTATTTGCTGCGTGTTTGGGCGTGTAAATTAACCGACATTACAATTTTTGCTATTCTTTAGTTTAAGGTACGTGCTACCAGGTTGAGCATTTAATGAATTGTGTATCGTCGTCCCAATGAAAGACTAACATGAATCACATTTATCTTAAACAAATTATACGACAGCTGATGTCCTTTGTGTTTTATCTTCCTTGCTTTTGTATTCTTTTCTTTGTTCAACTTTTTCTCTTTTTATATTAATTCTATTCTTTATTTCCAAATTCCTTTGTGCAGCGAGCATTGCTTGATAAAGCCACAAGTACAGAACCATGCTGCAATTATCTTACCTTGCTGCATGCAGATTAATAATATTAAAATAAAATTTAGGTGTCAAACTTTTTTATACTTTGAACCAATAATCTTTCTGCATTTCTATAAATGCCACATTTAATTGTCTATGAAAAAAAGTATCAAATCAATATTTCACTAGAATTTTCTATTACACCATACTTTCCTAATTTTATCCTGCTAAATCATATTTTAGGCTAATATATATACAGTAACCCCCCCTATAATACGGTAGATTTGTTCCGCATTATAGGAAAACGCGCCCTATGACCCCGTATAACGCGTTATGTACAAATGATTCAAGTAAATCGAATATTAAGGAAAAACTAAATATGTGCCAAATATGTGCATTTTATTAAAATCAAACTAAGAATATTTTAAATAAAAAACTTATACATATGTAACTAAAAAATAGTTAATTTCAAAAAAGTTACGTAATTCCAAAAATAGTTATGTTACATGTTAAATTTAACATTATTTAACTGTTTTGTAATTTTTCATTTCTTAAAAATCTGCATTGTCACAAATTTTATAAGAACACAATTGACATAATGTTCAAACGTACGCGAAGTTGATTATGTACAAATTCATTATAAATTTCACGGTACAGAAATATAACGTGGGAAAACCCCGTGTTATATGGGGGAAAACACGTGTTATACGAGGGACATGAAAACGCGTTATAAGAGTACCGTGTTATAGGGGGGATTACTGTATATAGATAGTGTACCAAAGAGAATCGGACTACTTCACCAATAAGAACAAAAAAAAACCTTTTCTCGATTTTTCATAATTTCATACACATAGAAGCACTATGAATTGTATAGTGAGAGGAGACATTAATTTATAGCACCGTGAATATGAAAATACAATCCTCAAATAGCAGTATTTGTCATGAGACGATTACAATGAAACATTTCCGAGTACTGTTTTCCCCGTTATATATCAATAATGTAAGAGAAAACAAATAATTTATACATGTTAACAACGCTCCAGATTATTCAGCTTAATTAGCACAGCATAATTAAAAAACAAATAGGATTAAAGTTCCGATACTCGTTACGACGAATAATCGATTGATAGGCTTTTCTTTCGAGAAACACAACATTCGACGCTTCGTTCATAGGATTCGGAGCAGCTATCATACCGTCGCAGTATCGAACCGCAACGTCATACGTTGACTGACAAAAGGTCCGAGTAATTAGCACTCCTCTACGAAAATTGTCTGCCGTCCACATGACTAATTAATCCTACGAGTGTCGGACTTTTCGACAATTTGCCGAAGCCATATAAGGAGTTTTGGTAGTGATGCAATCCGCCATGTGTTCCTCCCATTAATAACCGTCACGTACGAAGTCCCGAGGGTGGGTAATATTTCTTCGTATAGTCGGGCACGTTCGATGAGAAGACGGTACAAGAAAAGATGTTGCAAAAAGGTGGACGGAAATTCGCGTAGCAAATAGATCGTAAAACGAAGCAACTTCGATAACGGAATATAATTGTTAAAAGTGGAATATAATTCAAGATATAATTCGGTACGTTCGCGGTGTCTTTGATCGGCTCCGGTGGGAAATGAGGCGGCCACTTTCGACAATGCAAAAGAGTGAAGCAATATCGCTGAATGTCTGCCGATACGGATAATTTTCATTCGGAATACAAAGAACGGCTGGGATAGAATTATCCTTCTCTGTTACGTGTTGGGTCAAAGTTATCCCCAAAGGGGCAACGATACTGCAGATTACGCCGATGGGAAAGTTCGCATTGAATGCGAATAAAACAATTCATCAAAATGGAAGAGAACAATAGATTGCACAGGAAGAAAACAAAAGAGACGGTGAAAGAAAGGTGGCGGGAGAGTGACAAAACAAAAAAAAGGTTTCATTAAAGTAATGAAAAACTATACAAATGGCTTTATGTGATGGATAAAGAATTTACCGTTTCTTCGGTGTTTGATTTTGAATTACGCTGTAATTACTGCCACGTGCGATATGACTCGTAAATGGCGAAACAATGAAAACATTTTTTTACGGGTCTTTGTTTTGTTCCACTGTAGACGGCTCGTTCTTGATGAGGATGTTAATGGCAATGCAAAAAAAGATGTAATGAGATTGACAGAATTGTGTTGCTTGTTAAAAGAATTCCTTTTACTCCGGCTTTGCTTGTTTCGCGACATTAATTATATTTTCATTTTACCTTGATCCCTTCTTCTTTGTCAGTCAATATGGTAAACTTAATGTCTCGTTATATCAAAGATTTTGATACAACATTGAAATTTTCTCAATTCTTGCTTTTAGGAAAAGGAATTAAAAATGATTGTCGTAACAAAGTGAATTAATTTAAATTCAACGATTTATTTCGTAGTATGGTAGTTGATGTCGCCTAATAATTTTCTTAAAATTTTTCTCAAAATATTCTCCAGATTTTGATTCATCGAAGTTCTCTTAACTTCATGTTTTGCTCTTCCTTGACTGTTCATTATGTATTATCCTGCTCTTGCATAATCATATTATGACCTTAAGGCTGTGATATGAGCTATAAATAGCATATTCTTCACACTTCATTTTTTACCAGCAACGAACGGCACCTAATCCATCAAAACTTGTATTATATAGAAAATGGAATATGACTGCCAATAAAATAACAACATTTCAATTAGTAACAACGCATGAGAATTACCGGATTTTGTTGTTTGACTTAAAAGTCATTAATTCTCAACCACGATCAAAATAACATTTAAAAAAGCAACTTACCCTTTATAATGCAACTTTAATGTATCACCTAATTTATACCGTTTCTACCATTTCACCAATCTCACGAAAGTTATTAAATACACCTCATCAGTGCACACAAAGGGAGTCAGATACGCCATTTACTTAGGACTCAAAGTAAATTCTTCACTCCTGTTTACTCAACGATACGTAAACTATTATCAGACCGAAACGAATTCCTGCTCTCATCTGTCGAACATGAAAATTCTCCCAGACATCCGAATAACATTTCCCTATTAAAATGTAAAAGAAGCATTCCCAAACTTGTATGATTTAAAAAGAAACAAACCTATTTCCAGCTAAACAATGAATCTCTCTTACACGATAGAATGAGCGAACAAGAGAAACCACGTTCAACACATGCCGAAGCGATCGGCATAGAAATCGCAGCGCTTGGAATCACGCGTTCCACGATGGCAAGGTACGTGCTCCGAAGCTCTTATGAGAAGGAGCGATCGGCTCGATTACAGGACATCCGAAGGGTGAGGAGTTGGCGGTCACCCTTAAATTGGCCTGATGAAACGGCAAATCGTTGAACGATATTGTTGTCAGGGAGACAAACGAGCCAACGGTATCGTCATCGACGCCGGCTCGATCTTCTTGACGGGGCTTGGTGAATGACATACAAAAGCTAGGGAACACCCCCCTCAGCCATCCCATCCCGTTGGAACGTCATAGGAGATTGAATGGTGCTAATGCATCGATCATGAGTGATCGTGGAGTTGTCATGTCCTCGAAGAAATCTTTAATATCCTATTCATAGGTTCGAGGAGAAGTGGCTGATAGCCGAATGCAATAGCCTGGATGCATCGAAGCGGATTCTCCGGGTGCATGCAACGTGCATGGAGATTCGCGGGTGAGTAGGGAATGCAGAGGTAGGTAGCGATGGTGGTAGGTAGTCTCTATTGGCAAGTCCATCGGCGGAATTCAACGCTGCCGGGCCGTACATCCGTTCCGATGTCGACGGAAAGCAGGCGGTGAGCTCGAACGGGGACAGGCACACCGAGCTATTCATGTTTATGGAAGCCGCTCCATTTGCCGAGATCGCCGGTGGAAACTACCTGGCATAAGCTTTAACCCGAGCGTTGAAACGCTGTGCTGTTGTGTCAGGCTATCCCATCGCTGGCTGACCGAAGAGACGCGATGACATCTCGTTTCGGAAAAGGATCCGTCGGTCAGTGTAAGAGATGAGAAACGCTTCGTGATACTTACGTGTAATTAATTGACCGTGCGTTCAAAGGGAATCGATATTTTCTTTGGGGTTAAGGGATTTCCGGTCTAACGCTTTTATAAGGGGAAGGAGAAGGATAAGTATCCACGGACGAAAGATGATGGTAGTAGAATTCTGTGTAGTTCAAAATTATTAATGCTTTTATATAATTATTTTTCATTGGGAAAATTGATCGTGGGCGGGTTATTGAAAAATTTAATTCAACTCGTTCGCGAGAGATTTCAGTGTTTATTACTTTCGTTATTTTCGTTTAATTTTCATTGAAACGGTGATTCGTGCGGTTTGGTGAAAAATTGATTCTAACGGGACGTTTTAAGTTAATTACCGTGAAACGTGCACAAAGGCCAATTATCGTGGTAGAATCATCGATGCAAATTATCTAAATGTTAGTTCGGTCTAAGAGTCGATACCCAACGCTATCGGGGCTACGATTACAAAGCTATCTAGTCTCTTGCGAGCGGAAGTTGGTCCAGCTTGAGGCAACACTGCGGTCGTAGGTTGTCCACTGCCTCTCTCGACGGTCTAATTAACACGACTAATTGACAAAGTCCTCTTAGAGTCCTCGTCTTGTCGAGCTGGGGGTCATAATTGGAACTACATTTCGAAACTGAATCGATAATGTACTATCAAATATATTCCTCTACGCAATCGCGATACTATGATCCAATAATTGTGGTAAATGTCGAGAATATCTAGAGATCCTATTGTCACATTCGCACCGCCAGAGCGGCTATAAAACAATCTTAATATTGTAGACGATTATGTAATGGTGTCAGATATTTGTCATTTACGAGATATCCCTCATTATTATCAGACACCATTCTAAACACAATTACAGATTAGTTTAATTATAACTGCAACGTGGTGTCGAAATAAATAATTAAATAAATAATCTAGATCATTTGCACTATGTATATCGGCGTGCCAACAATAGGAAACTGTTTAACATCTATTTCGACATGTTTTTCCACATAATTTAAAGGGCATACAAAAGTAGACTCTGAATCGGCCCGGAGGAATCTTAATCCTCTCACGCTCCGAGATGACCGTAGTTCCGTCACTGCTTTGCTTTTAAGGCTATACATACAGCTATTACCAACTATACATTATAAATATTACCAGTATTGTAGGATATTTATAACAAATACACGTTGGTTAAAATAGATACAAATGGAAAGATTAATTAATCGGATATCACTAGAACGTACAATCACACACACTTACTATTTTAACCCTTTTAGTGCCGAACAACGATATATCGTCGTTAGCAATAGTTCTGTCATCGGACATAATGGGATTGTTATTTATTTTTCTGGTATAATATTAGTAATTTTATGACAGATAATTGAAAATACACAATTTATGCTTTATATTACGCATTCTATGAAAACTATGGCCAAATGGCAGTTCGTTTTATTCACAACTACATTTTTCATTAATTCAACCAATTTTTGTGGTCGACGCTAAAAGGGTTAAAGTACAGTAAGACGTCTCTTAACGCTGTTCCAGTATTACACGGTAGTATTGTTGATGTCCACGAAATTATCAAGCCAGTTGATCAAACAGGGTTGGATAATATAAGTGCTCAGGATATTGATGAATTATTGCAAGTTACAACAAATGAAAAGCCTTTTTAACGGCGATCTTAAAGAATTAGTAGAACAACAGGTGCACAAAGATGACGAAGTTTGCGTTTCTGAAGATGAGGAGCAAAAGGAACTCTCAACGGGTTTTCTAAAAAATATTATGGATACTATAACGGAAATTTTGGATCAGTTTGTACAAAATGATTTAAATTTTGATAGAAGTTCAAAGGCAAGATAAAGTATCATTGATGTGGTGTCGCGTTATCGACAACTGCTTGTTGAACGAAGCGGGAAAAGAGACTTTAGATGACTTCGTCACAAAAAAAAAAGTATCAAATGAGGAAGAACCTTCTCTCGTCACGAACATAACACCTTTACTCGAACTTTTTTTGATTTTCATGAATGTTTCATGAATAAAAATGGATATTAGCAATAAATAAGCCTATAATTGATGTAATAAAAAACTATTCAACAATAAATGATACAAAATTAAACAAAAAAAGAACTGACAAATTTTCTTACTCTTTGGTCTGCTTCACTTATTCCTATTATTTACGTGTTAAGATGACCTCGTTTAACGCTGTTTCGTTTAGCGCTGGAACTTACTGGAACGTATCCCCTAGGTTAAGCGGGGTCTTACTGTATCTATATTCTAGTCTAGTCACATCTATTTATCAGTTCGTCTACTTGTCTATTCTTTTAGTCGTCTCAACATCTTTTCATCCGACCGTCTATTTGTCTGTAAGTCTTTCTTCTCTCTGCACGTCTTTCTATAATACTATAGAGTTTGTCAAATCTCTACTACGTCTCCTCGCCCGCGTGCAATCTACATTCGCCTTTCTTTCGTCATTTGCTTGACTCTGAATCTTTCTAGAAGGATTTAGAAAGATTCCCGCGGGATTTTAAAAAAATCCGACAGTATCAAAGTTATACTATTTATTCAAACTTATTCAGCTTTGTAATATGCTCTTACTTATCCTATAAGACCAGGATGATTTCCAAAATAAATTGTAAAAAGATTTGGAACGCTCTATTTATTCCTGTACACAAAATCGATAGAGATAACTAGCAGAAGCTGAAAATCTCCATCAACTTCGTTTGTATGCCAGAATAGAACGAATCGAATTGTGACAAAGAGCACAGCTCCGTTCTTCTTGTCAACGCAACACCACTATATAGACATCCGTGAAGAAATACTGTACGAAAGGTTCGCGGAAAATAATAAGAATCCTCACGTGCCGGGAAGTTCAAGGGGCATTTGGATTCGCGCCACGCCACGCTGAAAGAATAAAGCTGTTCGCCCCTGATACGTACATGAAATCCATTGTAGAAGTGAGCGCTATTGACAAAATGAATGATGGTTATATGGCGCCAAACGTCCCGTCGCCTCTTACTCGCGCTATAAATCGTCTCCGGTGGAACCACCGACCGTTTTCAACCCCATGCGCCATGAATATGCTGCGTGTTGCCTTTCTCTGTTTCCCTTCTCCGTCGTTATCTTCAAGACCTCCTTAGAGATGCGATCACAGCGATTACAGAGGTCCCGAATCAGCATCGGCAATCGGCGAATGAAATTTCCCCGTTTTTCCAAAAACACCGTTTCCAATACTGTTCTCGATAACTGTTTATCTTCCGCGTTATTTATCGTTCTGCCGCGATTTATTAATAGGGTAATAGAGGCTGAAATTGCACGCGTCGACTGATAAGTCGTGGCTGCTTTCCAATTTCGCATTGAGGCTCTAAAAATAATTTTCCCGCTGCAAATTGCTCGTTACGCGATCAAATGTGCGCCCGATGATCAATTTTACGCGACTCTATGGATGTCGAACTGAAAAATGGAAAAGGAATGGAAACAATGTTTTTGCCTTTCGTTAGAGATATGTTTACGTCATTATAGGGGATATATGGATTACAGAGTGGGAATTGATATTGATGGAATTTCACTGAAAGGGAGAATTTGTTTCTTTGCAATTTTGCCAGATATTGCAAATATTTCAAAGCTATTATTTATATTTACTTGAATTTGTGTGCATGTTTTCTAAATACCTTCTGTATTATTATCATGTTGTTATTCAAACAAATATACATTTTATTATAGAAAAATATCGACATTTTAGACCATGCTGTATTCACCCACCATAATTATATAATTTGGTAGTGAATCTAGAAGATTTAAAAAAAAACTCATATAAAAGACTGAAATTATATTAGTATTTAGTTTCCATAAAAAGCAAAAATAATTCGAATATCTTGTTTTAATTTCTTTATATCCTTAGTAAGTAATATTATTCTGCAGCATTGAAATCTTATTGTTTAATATTATTATAATATAAGGTGTTGTTTTCGAAAGTATAATATTTACGTTATAAGAATTCACCATGTACACAAAAAGAGGAGGGGAATCTAGAAATGATTCAACCCAAGAAAATAACAGTATAAATACGAAACAAACATATAAGTGAAATTCAGAAAAAGATATCATTCTGAAGTCGATCCATCAATCATATCAACGAGAATTCACGATGTTAGCTCTATACCGCAATGGTTTCCGGATGTAGTTCTTATACCGAGAGATACTAATATCCTTTCAAAGCTCTTCATTGACTTTCTTGAAAATACTAAAATATCGTAATTTAATTTTCATATAGCACATCTTTGATGATTATAAAACTGGGCAGTCATTGCATACCTACGGTAAATGGAAATAATTGGAAAAGAGACTATCCAAACATCTTTCCACTAATTTTGAAGATAAACGATAAAACTTAACACCTTGAACACCATCGATATTTCGCTAGTTTCATCATTTCTACTGAAGTGAAAGCTTCTCTATTAAATTCACATCTTTATAAAGCAGAAACATCAAAGATACAGATAGATAGATATACGGCAGACCTTTATCTCTTTGACGAAAATATTTAAATTTCCTTTGATTAACTGCAACCGTGGAACTCCAGATCATCATTATTTCTCAATTAACTATATATATACATTACAAGCAACAAGATTTGTTAACAAACTTGCCTAAAATATTTCATACACAATGTAGAAAGTTTAGCGAATAGACTTAATTAAAACACAAAGTTCGTGAATACCGACGGCATTTATTATATTACTATAATACAACCTTAAATTAAATTACGTTATATGACATAAAACCGTATCCTATCTTCATCGTAAATACATGCATTAAACTCTCTGTCTCTCTCTTTCTGTCTCACGGCTCAATAAACTATCTTAAATCAAAACTCTGAATTTTCTACGATTTCGACATCTCGCACCCTAGTGGAGTCAGCAAAAATCCCTCGACAAAATACTGAAAAAAAGACAAGCAAGGAAGTAACATCTTACAATTGAAAATCAAAATCTACGAACATACTAAGAGGAAATCTGCACGTTTCCAGATTACATGTGGCCCGGAAAAGTTTAGTGGAACACCTCGGAGGATACACCGAGGAGCGAGGCGGTGATAGTTTTACGATAGTTTAATTTATATTCTATCTCTGTCCTCGGGACACCGCGCGCGAGGATCGTCAAAATTGCTAACGACCGGTTAGCAGGTGTGTATACTCACGTACATATGTAAACGCAGTCGTATGTGCCACAGATGGATCGATAGGTATACATACATACTCAGAGTAAAAGACGTAGAGCAAATACTAATCCCTAAGGGACTGCGAGGCATACCGAGGCATCGTCTGTTCCTGATATTTGCCCTGTGGTAATCCTCTGCACATATATTTATATCCGGTATACGCGCCGTAAAGTAACTGTCGCGTACGTGATACACACCTTTACCTTCCTCGGTTACAGATTTAAAATGTTTTCTTCTATCCCGAGTTCCCCATACGCATCACGGTGTCTCCGTCTACATCAACGTGTCTGTCTCGCTCTTTAATTCCTTTTACGCTCTCTTCGGCTACCCCTTGCTATCCTATCGTGCAATACCGCATTTTAATACGAAGCCAGTGCACTTTGCCCATTGCGTGTCTACGGGATGGAGATTTTATTCCGCGGATGCAACGGCGACAGAAATCCCCACGGATTCGGTGATAGAGGCACATTTTCCACCGTAATGTGCTTCAGAACCGTTCCTGTTCGGGGATACGTGACGAACGTAATGACACTCGGAGAGCCAGTATCAGGGTATACGTAAATGGAGTCCAGGAGAAATCTCAATCCGTCTCGTTATGGACGGAGCATAGTTTAAATATCGTTACTTACGAACGTTTCCGGATAAGCGAGATCGAGCAGGGAATAATAAATTTTACAATGAAATCGTTCATGGAAATTTTACAGGGCTTTGTATCATGGCTGGGTTATAAGTGAAACATGCAGGGGTTGAGTGCTCATTTTTTAAACGTTGCACAGAATCAAGAATTTAATATCACGCATATCTGGAAGTTATAATGTGTATGAAACATACGGCTATTAATTACGTAGTATACCATTTTAACAAAGGGGTATACAGAGTGGGGCAATAGGTATGCCCATCTTGAATGTTGCCGTTATTTGTAATAATATGAAAAAATGGTACGTACAGAACTTACAGTGTATAGAGCAGAGTTATAAAATCTTAATTAGAATGGGTGGAGGCATAGAGAAGATTTGAAGGTCATCTCTTTTTCTTTAAACGGAATGCCATAATTTTTTATTGCGATGTGATATCTAGTGGTGAGACGATTTCAACAAGCTATAGTGGAAAGGCATGTACAGTTAAGTGTGATAGTAAAATAAAATTCTTCTTGAAATCATCTCAACATCGGCTATCACATTGTGATAAAAAAAACATAGAATTCTGTCGAAAAAATGGACATGACATTGAAATCTCCTCTATTCTACCATCTACGCAACTAATTTTTATATGAAAATACGTCCCCCTCCATACGGTGCAAGTTTTTTTATGTAACATTCCATCATATTATTACAAATGAAAGTAATATTCAATGTGGACACGCATAGTTATTGCTCCACCCTGTATATGAGGGTTCTTTGTAGATTACGTATATATGGAAGACTCATTGTTATTCAAGTGAAGAGAATAAGTGATACCTAATGGTAATCGATAGTGCAGATATGAATTTTCATGTTGAAATTTCGGGTTCGCACCGTGGTTAATAAATAGCTAATCTTAAATATTCTTAAATAGTCTGTCTACTTCTAGAATATCCGCCTCAAATATTTAATATTTTTCATTAGTTAATATTGATGTAATAATGACAATTTTTAATTAGTACTTCGGTATTATGAAGAATGGATAAAATGACCTGTTGTAATACGTTAAATTTTAAACAGTTACGTGTTAGCATTGAACAAATGTTCTTTCCGTTTTAAATTAGATTGAATTACAGAAATTTGTTAAATTATACGATTCATTTCAGACATTATATATGGTTAATTTAATACAATAATACAAAAACGAACGCAGATGATTGTTGAATATAATACGGTTTATATTCATGGGAGTGGTGAAATGAAGGACACACACTTCCATAATTGCTTGTATAACGTTAAATGGTAATTTATTTATCTCGCGACTTTACTCTGTTGAGTCCGAGGCCTATCCGATTTTAAGAGGGAAGTCACGTTCTCGATCAATTCAAAAACAAAATGTGGTCGCGCCCGATGCACGTTTTCCGGATTGCACCGTTGCCGCTGCATCGAAATGATATCGATAGTCGATATCACCAGCGATCGATAACTGACTAGTAGAAGTATTTTTTACGGAACAATAATATTACATAGAGCTATTAAGGGTGAAACTTGACTGAGAATTTTTTTATAATTAAATTTTTAATTGAATGAGTAATTACTGTATGTTTTCGATATAAAAGTTCTGAATTAATTTTCCCAACATACTTTATTACACTGAAAATTCATTTCCATTGTATTTTAATTTAAGAACAAACATTCTTAACGTCTAACAAATATATCGATAGGATCTTGCATATCCATGCGCAAGAATAAAAACACAGTGAATTTAATTTAATTGCGTTTGAAATCTGACATAGCATTATTAACTGAAATAATCGGAAAATATGTAGTCTCGATAATTGAATTTTTCGGTTAATCGGCTGACTGCTCTTTTGCAGCAGGGTATTGCCTGTTAATTATCGTTATTAATTGATTCAATCATAAATCTCATCTTATCAAACAAAATATCGAATCTTTCTTTATAACTTTTATAATTGTTTCAACTTATTTCATAATTATCTCCAGAAAAATGTCCACTGTGAAAAATATAAGTATTTCATAATCATTTAAACAAAATCCTATTGTTTTCCGAACGAAACAAAACTCACGTAGAGATACGTATTTGCATATATTAATTACCAATTCACCGCTCGCGTAATCACACACTCCACGCTGATGCATTACACACATACACCGTATTATCAGAACCCGATATGAAATCGATATTATCGTTCACAAGGTCGATACTACCTTCAGGAATTAAATAACATATAATCGAAAAGTCAGTACATTTAAAATTCCTCTATCCCCGTTCTTTTAAAGGCTCAATCATTTTTATGAACCTTTTTTCCGCTTCGTCGAACATCGTATCGACTTTCACTGTGCAATAAAATGTCTTCGGTATTGCTGGCTACGTAAAAAATAAAGCGAAACTCGAATTCATATAACCTCGACAGAAAATGATACAGGATGGCCATTCCCCTTCGTAGTTCGTGATTTCAACCGGGCAAAGTGTTTCAACGTGATCATCAACGAAAACAACAATCACCGTGACAGAGGAAACACTGGTAACTTCAAAGCACGAGTCAGCCGGCGCCCTCCGTTTCATCATCTACTGCCTTCATCCCACCGTCGCCTTCACTCCAATTTCATTTCATTTAATATAATTACGACCTCTTTGTGTCACCGTATCCACATACGCACAACGATTTCGCGTTTCTGTGACTGTCGAGTGCTGACTGCTACAGTAGCGCCCACGAGTCATGTGAAATCTCAACGTTTTGGGAAAAATACTATTACAAACGTATTTCAAAGTATTTACAGAGGAAGTATTTCCAACAGAAAAATTGGAGATTTTATAAAGGTTGGAGGAATATTGAAAATATTGGAATACATGAAGAGTAACTTTTTGGTGGAAAATATTGAAGGTCTAGCATCCTCATAAAGATTTCTTGATGTTTAATTTCTTTCGGTTTGGATATATAAAGAGAATTTTATGTAATATGAATATCGTGTTAGAAAATGTATCAAAGTGATAAGGAAAAAAGTTGTTGACTTTTACTGAATGTAGACATGCTGTATTTGCGTATGCAAAAAATTATAACATCAGTTTTCCAATTAAGTGATCAACTAATCTGTTTGAATAATTAAAAAATAGTTAAAAAATTTTTCTTCGATATGAACTTAACCACGATGTAGAATTTTCAATTGTATTTTTTTTGTTACATTTCAAAATGATACGATTTTTAAAATGTAATTTTTTTTCTTTCTACAACTGCACGTAATTTTAATATAATTTTTTTACTTATCACTCACATTTAGTTATTGATATTGAAAAACTATATATTAAGAATGTGAGTGGATTAAACTTGTCAGACTAATATTTTATAAGGAAACACAACTATTTTTACCTTATTCCAATATATTCTGCTTTTCCACTGTTTGTCGTTAAAATCAAAATATTAAAACGAGTAAATTTTCATACCACTTTGAAAAATTTAGGAAAAGGTAATTAATTTAAAATATGCTTCCACTCAATACCATAACGCTCTTAATTATTAACAAATTAACGTCCTTCATTGGAAAGTTAAGTTATATTTGTGAATACTGTATTATTTTATTCAGAGAAATGAATAAAGTGTTTTAATAATAAATTTGAAGTTTTTCAACCGTTGTAACGATTATTACGAATTATCAGATCTGATGCATCATCATCTGCATTAGCTAATCTCATTATGCTTAAAAAACACGCATCGAACTTTGATATGTTAGTGAAAAGTACAATGAAAAACGTCCATATTTTGTCAGTAAAGGTTCAATCTGAATTCTCTGATTTTAATGTCACTAATTCTGGTTGGTTCTACTCATATATCCCTGTTTAATATTCCGATAAATGCTTCGTGGGCTCGAAGATAATTTCACAATTCGGATTCCAGGAGTTATTTGACTCTAATGCGATTAAAAGACGCAATACATTTTTTTTGTATTTCTTCAATTTTTAACGCTATGGTCATGCCAACCAGGAACTAATATTTCCGGTGGGTTCCAAACTATGCAGGCTATGGTATACATGTGACATAGGAAAAATTTGAATTCGGTCCCATTGATTGGAAGTCCGAGACTTTAATTCTGTTCCCATCATATTTCCTTGCTTTGCAAACGTAATGCACTTTCCAAGTTGTTATAGTATAACATTACAATTAGTGAGTTACTTCTTTGTTATCAATAATACTTTGACCATAAAGGATTTGAATTATTCAAATTATCTTGCTTAAATTAGAGAATAATATTTGCGTAATAACTTTGGGAAACTTTTATTTTTTAATGTGATTGTTTACAGCTTACTTTTTGAATATATTATAAAAGTAAAGTTTGTAGATTTAAACATTATCTCAGTATTGTACATCAAATACTATAGATATAATCATCTACTTTATACTTTATTTGATTTCAGTTACCTTATCCTTGTCTTTGTAATAATGTGTGATCAATGAAGAATTAATTTCTTTTCATATCATTCATATTTGACGACTTTCATATCGATTTGAAACTGAATGTATTAATTATCTCGAGCCCAATGAAGGAAATTTTACTAACATGATAGATCTCTCATAATTAGTAGAAAACGTAGCAAATTTTTCGTTGCTCGACACCGAAAACTCAGAAAATCACTGGCATCAGTGACAAAGAGTAGATCGTTAATTAACGATTCGGCAATCTAACATCTACGAAAATTCGGTGAAAAATAAAACGGACAAGTAAGAACCATTGACCCGTACACCTGACCCATTTCTAATTAATTACCCGACGGAGTTCCAAGTGGTAGTAGGTTTTCCCGGAAGATGTAAAAATTCCTCCAAATCAGATCAAAGTGCAAAGTCGTGCTAGGTATTTCTGTATTTTTGTAGTTGTCGTACATCGGAGTAAAAATACGGGAAATCATTAATCCACCAAAATCCAAAAGATTGCAAGTAAGTATATAAGAATATGTGTTGTAGAAACGAGAGTGGAGGTGGCTTATTGGGGTAAGGAACAAAAAATAGTATGGAAAGGCTGACGTAGAAATGGTTGGGGGGTGGGGGAGGGGGATATACGATAAAATGTCGGGGACAAATATGTGTTTAACACTTAGAGAAAGTTCTGCCGTTGCTTGTCGCCTCTGTTTTAGCCCGACAGAATAACACAGAGGTGCTCGACGTCTTTTGCTTCCTTTTTGGTTTTTATTACGATATTTCAGAAGGGCTGGTGTATTGCGTGTATTAGTGATAAGAGAAAGTGAGGGAGGGAAGGAATGAGGTGTCATTTTTTATTAAATACTTTCAAGTCATTATAATTTTTCGTATGCTTAATATTTTCCAAATGTAATGATTTTCAATAGGACAAAATTGTAGAAGTTTCTTTGCCTTGTAAATTGTACAGGAAAAATGTAAAAATGAATTTAAAAATAATTTAAATGGAAATAGAAATGTAAAAATAATTTATTAACAAACTGACAATTTTTGTCAGTGTTCGTGCGAAAATAATATTGCATTGTTGCGTACAATACTTTATCAAATTTTATTTTGGCTATGAAAAGATCAAAATATGCAAATATATAAAATACATGAAAAATATGATCATATTTTTATTTTATGCAACGTAAATGCAAAAATGAAGTTTAGCCAGTATTTGAATGTTAAATGGTTCTCCTTGGATGAAAATATTTACATTAATTATTTTGTTTCCACAGTTGTATGTCTGGTTTATTGATAGAGGGCATTTATATTTTTTTAATATATTTTTTGTAATTGTTTTTAAATCCAATATTCTGGTGCCGGAAGTAAATAACAAAGGAAAGATGTAAGGGTTTATCTACCTGTTAAAATTTACATGAAAATGTTAAAATATATTACGATTTGTTAAATAATATGTCCCAATGAAAATAAAAGGTGCGTTATAAAAAATACCTTTATTAAAAATATGAAATAGCATTGATAGCAAGTCAATTTGAGCCAATATTTTGTTGGACTTTTCCATTATTCGAGGTACAATACGTATCAAAAGGTATGGAAGAATTAATTAGTACAAGAAAGAGAGTAATACTCTTTTGGCGGGAAATTATGGATGGAATGCTCAAGAGAATATAAATTTACAGAAAACAAGATTATCAAGAGCGATGAAGACATATTTGTGAAATGTATGTATATAGAAATATCTGGATTTATAATTGCACAAATATTAAGCAAAAATGAGAACAGTAGTTCATTAAGTAAATCAATAAAATATAAAAGTGTATAAAATACAATAGAATACTCCGATATTGGAATCGTTAAATAGAAAAAAGTGGCGTTTCGACTATTGTGTTATAGGTACATCTTTTCACAGTCGTCGTTCTTTTCTAACTTTCGAAGCTGCTACGTATTCAAAAGCAAGAGGCAAAACGAAATACATTTGTGTTTTCCAAAATGCAGATCATTATAACTACATAAATGTTACTGGGAAAAATGTTATTCGATTGCAGCACTTTCTTGATGTAAAGATTATTTTAAACAAACTGTTTTTGTATCATCGTGTCTCAAAAACATATGATACACAATATCGAACTGCACTGCTAATAGCTAATATAGGCATATTTTTACGCCTTTTAGTTACCGCAAGATATAGTGGAATAGCACAAGACTGACAGTCGTACAAACTACTTTTTGAGAAAATTTGAAAAGTCAGCTCCGGTTCATCTAACTATATTTATAACAAAAGGTGGCTAGACACTCAAAAGTCGATGTAGTTCAAAGCGGTGGTCAATGGCTTTCAACTAAATCTTACAAATTCGAAACTGCGAAGGAACTTACAATTAGTTTTCATATAATTTAACAAGGAAAACACTGACCAAACATGTGAATATGATGATATTAAATCCCAAAATGGAAAAGATGCACGCAAATTTTTGTTAAGTGCACTAAAACAGTCCATTGAAGTCCGGAAACTTAAAAGAACAGTAAATACTGTTCGGTATTATCTTAAAATGAAACATTCGGGCGCATCCCTTTACCTTAAAACATTGTGTATGAATCGCCCAGTTTTGATTCATTGTGACAGCGTCCTTGTTTAAATAAATACGCAAGAAATGTTGCACAGGACGGCTAATTGTATATTGATTCAATTTTTCGTCATTCTATTCTCTCAATAATAATGAAATATATACCACAAATTCCCAAGATTTTATGTTTTATGTCCCTACAAAACATAAATTCTCACTAAAAGACATTTTTTAAAATGCAAAACACATTTAAGCCATTTACTTTGAAAGTGGCATATATCATTATCTTGTTAAATCAAGATATTTAATGATATGTGTTTTAAGGTGTTAAAACTTTTGCATTTAAAAATATTGAGAGCAATTTGTGAGAAGTTTTACCTTTACTTACAAGTTGTTAGTATGTTTGAAACTTATATTTTTCTCAGTATAAAGAATTCTGTATACTGATTGAAAAATCACCATTTTTCACTACGATAAACTGACTTATACCGCATTCAAAATAAACAGATCACTCATGGGAAAATAACAGAAGTAGTAAGAATGACATATTTTCTCAGTTACATAATACAATTGTAAAACTACATTTTCATATTACAGGAAAAAATTACAATTTATTCAAGTATTTATTAGCTTACATTAATATTAGAAATATCGATGAATAGGCTCATACGTCTAGGTATATTATTCACTTGGGTATATAGGGTGATTCACGTCACCTGTTACAAGCCGATATATCGATAACTATTCAACGTATCAAATAAATGCTTGACGATGGTTTAACGGTTCGAAAAAGTGTAGCACTCGCAATACACGAGATTTTGAGAGTACCATTACTTTTTTCTAATTTAACGGTGGCCTACTTTACAGTACTATACATATTCTTCATATATTTGCACTTTAAAAATGGCGATACGTACATCGCTCGAAAGGAACATTATTTTCTCAAAAGTATACATTCAGTATAGAAACGGAAAATGCGCAAAAAAATATATAGAAGTGCAAGAAATACATTTTAAATATTTATTAATATCGACGTTAAAGGAAATTTTACCAAATGGAATATTTGACGTGATAGTCAAACTTTTTAAATATAATATAAGGCATGATGGGATGCATTATAAGAAGTAAGTGCATCAAATAGTTTCTAAAGGCGTCATCAAAATTGGAAGTTGATTTTCGTGCCAAAACTGATTTTAAGTTCCAATCGTTTCAAGGTTACTCGAACAGTGCATGCATTTAGTATTTCTCACAAAATGATGGGATCACGGTCCTGCGAATTCAATGCGATTATTGAATACATAATGTAATATTAAATATTATATTACAATATTAATATAATATATTAAAATAATTTATATATAATAAAAGTGATCATAAAACATGCAACAAAAAGGAACACGATTTTACAATAACACAATAGATAATGCATAATTATAAAAACAATATATGGAAAAACTATATTAGTTCGATTCATTTTCATGTCCCCCCTTGACATCCTGATACTTTAGCATATCAACTGACACATATTGATCTCCATTTTTTCATCCAAATCATCCCAAAAGACAATTGCTTCTCTGCATACAGCCACATTTAACTCATACACGCATTTTTGCTTCCTTCATACAGAACTATATCGCGTCCAGAATCTTCGATGTATTTAAGCAATGAAATCAGGGAGTTTTTGAATCCATTTGGCTCTTGAACATTCCTTGTAACGTGAAAAAGTATTCCTAATGTGTTCTTCATCGTCTAAGTATATGTGAACAGAAATATACAATATTTCATAAGATGACAAACAAAATTCTGAAATTATGAAAAATAATGCTTGTAAAAAGTCAAACGTTACAACACATCCTCTTGAATTTCTCGAACCTCTGTTAAGTTTTTCATATAACTGGTATCATTATGAAGGCATCAGCTTATAATAAATTACTCAAATTACCCTGTATGTAACAACACAAAAAAGTAATGAAGAAAAGAGATCAATCAATTTAATCATATACACATTATGATGTATGGCATGAAAAAAAAGCTAAAAATTAATCGTTAAAAATTTACATCATTTTTAAATGAAATCGAAAATCTTGAATTTTGTTTGTATTCATAGTTTTACCTTTAATATTCAAATACGATTGAATACGAGGAATGTTATTAGTTTCATGGTTCGCTTGTCAATGCTACCGTTGAAACCAAGTCTCATTGTCAGTAGGTGAAATCACGTTTATCTCAGGATTGCGTTATATATGACATAGAACACGACGTCGAGAACGATTTCTACCTCTCGTTCGAGGAGCCAAACTGGGGCGGAGAGTTTGAACTTCCGAAATTCGAAAGACTTTCGAAGGATCGATAGGGAAACGTTGCAGGAAAGCTGTGCAAATTTATATACAAATAGCGCTTGCTATCTATGGAGGAAGAGAAGGGAACGTGTATTCAAACTTTCTTATTTAAAGTGTCTACATATACACGCGAAATAAAAACAGCTCAAAGTTTTATCAATATTTTTGACTGACGGTACAGTACAAACTCTTTGCATATTATCATTCTCATTGTATCAGCTTCATCATGATCCTAAAAAATAAATTGAGTTAGAATTATAATTTATATCTATTAATCACTCTCTCTTACGTAATTATAAAACCTACAGTGGAATTATTGAGAATAATCGTGGACATACGTGAAACAGATACGTTTCATTTGCGCAACGCAATGAACCTTCAATAAATGATCTCTTATAGGAAACAATGCGTGTTCTTCTTTATTCAAGTACTAAACGAAATATATTCCCTTGTCCTCGAGGCAGAACGGTGTCCAAAGTTATCGGATATTCTGTTATATTGAAGGAGGAACGAATTGAAAAAGCTATGCTGAATACGCGCTGACGCGTTTTAAAAGTAGCACGATATATCATTATCAAAGATGCCAAAAACTTTGAATGCGCTGCCTACCTCGAACACGCGGTGTACGAGAAGTTTCCTCGCTTTCCTGGAGCTATTTGCGGAAAAGCTATTTTAGTCGAGCATTTTTTCTTTCGACACGAAGAGAGATGTGCAACAAAACGAATCAAATTCATCGATTCTGAGAATGAAACTGTCAAATTGAGGAAATAACGGTTGCATAAAACATTACAAAACGATTGTATGTTTTCGAAGATAAAGCTATTTGGAAAGAATGAAAGTATTATGAAAACGTGTATAAATTAATGTGATTCTTGAAGACGAAATAATGTATGGGATATTTGCAGTATGAAATTATTCTATTTTATGTTGAAAGAATGTTATTGTAACCTAAACTGTTTTATTTCAAAAAGTTTCTACAACTGTAAAGTCTGTCCGGAAGTTTGCGCTGATGTTAAGATCGTCTTCGATATCTTATTACCAAGTTCTTAAGTTAAGTTAATGCAAGTACATTATACTTCACTTCATTTTTCTGATCAAGGGAATCCATAACTTTAGCGTCCATTACGTAAGAAAAAAATTATACGCGTTCCGCCTATTTACTTTTATAATTAGTGCAATTTAAATGTAGCTCATAAAATTAAATATTTGATAAAAGTATTTAATGCCAACGTCAATTACAATGTAAATTTACTTTGTGGAAGAATAATTTTTTATTTAACCATATAACATAAGCGTAAAATATACAATATTAAATCGATAACGAAGATATTGTCAAGTGAAGATCGTCAAATCTCGTAATCAATGCAGCCATTCATACACACAGCCATCTCTTATTGAATTATACAAACATACAATAACCATGCTGGCAGATATGTAATAATGTACGAAAATAATATCACACCTACTTTAATGTCATTTTTATCGATATGTTATATTGGGTCGTTCGGAAAGTTTGTAGCATTACTTGGGTGATATTCAAACTCGATAAACTTTTGGAAAATAAATACTTTAGTCAATAATATATGCACCATTTCTATCTATTACTTTTTGCCATCTATAAGGTAGCTTCATAACCTCCTTCTCACAAAACTTTTCATTTTTCTTAGCAAAGAACCGCTTTAAATGATTTTTGCAAGCCTCCAGACTACCAAATTTTTGGTCATTCAAAAAATTTTGCATAGACCTAAATAAATAGTAATCAGATGATATTCGGTCTGGCGATAGGTTGGGTGGGGTAAAATTTTCTAACCGAAATCCAATAATTTTTATCGGGTTTTCATCGACACATCCGGTCTAGCGACTTCTTGGTGGAAAACGAAATTCTTCCTTTTGGTCAACTCGGGCCGTTTTTTAAAATTTCTTCCTTTAATTGGTCCACTTGGGCGCAATATTTATCAGAATTAAGAGTTTCTTTATTGTTTAAAAGTTCGTAATAAATAATACCCTTCCAGTCCCACCATACACTGAGCAATACCTTCTTCGAATGCAATGCATCTTTTGGTGTTACTAATACAGATTCTTCTGCGGTTCTCTAAGATCTTTTCTTACAACATTATTGTATAAAATCCATTCTTCATCTCCTGTAATCACTTGTCCGAGAAATTGACATGTTTTGTTGCGCTTTAACAGACTGCATGCGCTTTAACAGTCACATACTGAGATGCGATCCTTTAAATTCTTCTCCGTTAAGTTATGCGGCACCTATACGTCATAACAACTGTTGAACCCAAGTTTGATATTTTCAATATCTCAGCAACGTCCCTAGTTGTGTGCCGTGAGTTATTTTTTATTAACAACTTTATTTCGCCTTCATCAATAACGGATAGTCGACCAGAGCGCTTTGCATCTTCCAAACAAAAATAACCACTTTTGAATTGGGAAAACCATTTTCTGACAGTGCTATCACCAACAGCATCTCCATAAACCGCACATATTTCTCTTTTAGTTTCAACAGCGTTTTTACCTTTATTATAATAATAAAGCATTAAATGTCAGAGATGTACTTTTCTGTTTTCCATATTTCTGCCACTGTTATACGCGCAAAATACTAATCAATTTTATTGCCTTTTGTTCTGTACAATGTCTGAAACTATGATTTTTAATGTTATGCTGTTACAAAATAACATTAATAACAAATGACAGTCATAAAAAGCTTTAATTGTGCCATTTTTCGAAAACGATACGAACTTTCCGAACAACCCAATAGTATTATAGGTTTATAAATATTATAGCAAATAATATTATAAATATTATAGTAACGTATTAATTAAAAGTGATACATAACAAACGAATTTAAAAACAACGGGCTTAATGCTAACCCTGCCGAGGCATTGACGGCTTGCGATTTCAGCAGTATCATTATTTGGTTTAGTGACCTGTATTCTTATGAAAATCAACAATGTTGTATGAAATTACAAAATTGAGGATTACTTGAGACTTAATTTTGACTGCAATGTACAGAAGTCAAGTCTACGGACACGAGTTCCTTTATAGGCTGTATTTAGATCCTCCTTTATAGGCTTTATATTGAAACATTAATGACTCTCCTCTTCTCTGTCTAATTATAAGAGCTCCTTCGAAGAATCTCCCATACTTTAGGGATACATCTTCTATTCAGAAATGGTAAATTGCCGTCTAATCAATTCACTTTTCCTGTAGTAGTAAAACCTATTCGTTACTTTTCATCGCCATTGCCTGTGTCAGTCACATTTACAAGTTTCTCGCAAAACACAAGTCATCAAAATAAAACATTTAAACGGAATCCGATATAGCGATAAAAAGTGACGGCACAAATGCAGTGGCGTTATAATTAACTAATTGTAAGAATAATAAGGATTGACATTTATTAGCAGAATGAAAATATGCTTTAATGCTGTAAGAGGATTAAAGTTAAGAAAGAAGAATAAGGAATTTAATAAAAGAATCGGAACTTGAAAACATGTATATTTAAATATTGAACTTCCATTGTATCTCCTCGAATACGAAAATTTTAGGCGTATACATTGCATCCGTACTGGAGGAAATAAGGTGGAGCGTTAGGCCCAGTTTATATGCCCCTGTTTCGTTTCATTTGTAAGAGTTGGGCGACTAACCATCTCTGAATAGTACATCTGCATTTAAGGAGATGGAGGATCTTTGGCAACGTTGAGCAAATTCCTGGGGTAGGACTCTCGCATCTTTGCCATGTGTCACACCGAAAGGGAAAGATTAGGAAATATATATATGGGTCCTGTGCAGCAAGGGCAAACTTCCTGAGATCTGCAAAAGTAGTAGCAGTTTGCTAATGACCTTGTATGCTATACGGAAATTGGTATCGAAAGGCGGTCGAACATCGAGAATGAAATTTAATTTTAAATCAAGTGTATTAAAGGGTACTGAAGGCCAAAAAGCGTTTTTATTGAGCCGCGGCGGGAGAAATAATGTTCCGTCTCAGATAATAGCCTCTATGTTCATATAATAAGATTTGCAATATAAACGTTGTAAGCCTTTACAATCTCTTAGAGTATTCTACACTGTGAGCAATGGGTAACATATATATCAGACTTCCTCCAGAAAAATCAAAAGAAATTTGTAGGTGGTAAAAGCGTTATCAATATTGCTCCTTTTAAACGTTTTTCTGAAAATAACATTTTTGAAGGAAATATTTGATGTAATCTTGAGAAGAACATAGTCGGGCTATTCATTCTTCGACGCCTTGATTAGTAAAATAATACTTTACGTTCAAGCTGATGAGATGAGACGATTTACAATTATTGTACGGGATGTTCATGCTAAATTATCGATATGATTATAAACTGTCGATTGATTAAATTTCTTGAAAGTGTGTAAAAACTTAACAGTAATTCTATATATTTTTATACTCCCAATCTCAACCAAAAAGTTGAGATGTACTTCTACAAAGTAAGCGTTTTACCGTAACCCCTTCCCTTACGATTTCCGATATACTAGCATAAGTTAATTAATATTAACGCAATATTAATAGTATTAAACTAAGTTCAACGTGTCCTGACCTACTGATATTTTTAATTTAACAGTTTTTGGAAAACTTAACCATTTCACTGCGTCATGTGTGCCACACGTCATTGTAAAGCAAGGGGTTAATATCACTTTATCATTTAATCTTCAAAATTTTTTCGCACGATTTATGCTATTGTGCCAAATTAAAAATTATAAAATTTACAATTATTTAATTGTTAATTTATAATAATTATTGCTGGATAGCCTCTCGCAAAAGGTTCAAGGATATAGTACATGCCTTCTAGCAGTGTTCCCCGATTTAACTCGGCCACAGAACTCATTGTCACTTACATTACATACACCTATTAAATCATTTCCAATAAAATTCTAGTTCAAAATCAAACATTCAAAAAATATACAATCCGATATTAATACATTTTTGTATTTAGTTTTTAGTGTAATCAAATGCAACTTACAATTAGGATTTCACGGTAAGTTACTTGCAAAACGCTCCCTTGGTGGCTGTACGGTCAAAACTAAAATACACTCCAGCGTCACGATGTAACAACGGTTCAATTGAAGTCCATCACTATGGCAATATCATCATAAATCTCTAGAGGACACTTCATCGATCGCGGCACTTTATCTAATAACTCAACAAAAGCAGACTTCAAATATACACAAATCGATTGGCAACAGACATCGTATCAATGGTCACAGCGTCTACTATTCAGTTTATTCTTCATTCCTTGGTTACATTCGAGCAGACCGAAGACGAAAAACTGCTGCAACCTTTCTTAGTAGTTAGACAACGTTCGGCAGGTGTGGACACAGTTTAATGACATCAAAGACTGACGCCCTCATCCCTGTCGAAACTATAAAGGACCTCCGCCTAGCTCCAGCTACCTGCTTTCTCTACAACACCATTGTTTGTGCTTTCTTTATACTATTATGTTTTCTACATTGCCTGTAATGGTTATTTTATCGAAAACCAAAATATTTAAAAAGATACGAATAATTTGAAGCTGAGAGACAAACATGTATATCGGTAGGAATTAGTTCGTTCTTATTACATTTTACAAGATCAAATGTTTCTCTGAGTATGTATCGTACTAAGGATATACACATAACGTTACAATATATATGTTATAAACCTCTGTACCTACTTCCTTGGCTGGCGTTTCGGCAGTACCAAGTCTCTTTACATCTTACTCAACAAAAGACATCTTCATGGTGGTTTAGAGGTAATGGTCTACTATTCACTTTTATGCACGGTGATTTTTTTGAAAACTTTGAAAACAATAGTTATTACTTGTTTACACTCATTGGATCACTCCCCAAAAATCCCCGGGAGGACCGCGTGCCACTCTTCTTGTAGCCTCGGACCTCCCTACTCTTTTTGGTAGTTTCTCCTCCCTACTCTCGTTGTTCGAAAGTAGGGAGATATTAACTCTTATCCTTGTCAAGGTGGGTTCCGAATAATTGTTAAGGTTCCCTCGACAGGTCTATAAGCTATGGGGGTGTTCTTGGTTTGGAAAATTTCACATTTTCGAATGCCCCTCAAGGCCCAGCCGCCTCGAGGCGAAATACCCACTTACAATTAGACAATAGTATTTTTCGTTTTGACGGACCATGACCACGGCCCCTGTCCACGGCAGACGGTCGTAGACCCGCGGGACCCAAAGCTCGAGAATTTAGTTACATTATTAACTAACAGGCCCAGCGCATAGTCGACCGTCCGAAGTTGAAGAATGGCGGAGGCCGAATCGTAAACTGTGGTCCCTACAGTGGTAAATGTACAATTTGTGCATATGTTAGTAGTTTTTGAGAGTATAAGGAATCTAAGAAGGGAACATCCCGAGCTGTAAATCACCGATTTTTATGAAACTTTAGTATGATATAGATCTCGTTAAAATATTTGACACGTATTTCTTTTATCGGCAACCGTCCACGTTAAAGGGGTGAAAACCGCACTCAAAGTTGGGGTAAAGAAAACTATTTTATTGAATATCACCGAAACTATTAGAGATACGAAAATTTTGTACAGAGTGAAAATTAACGCGTTTCGACCACGAATCCAATGACATAAACATTTTTTTAAAAGACCGATTTGTTTAAACAATATGATAAAAATACTTTTTTTTCAACTTTGGGAGTGGTTTTCACCCCGTTAACGTAGACGGTTGCCGACAAAAAAAATACGTGTCAAATATTTTTACGAGATCTATATCATACTAAAATTTCATAAAAATCGGAGATTTACACCTCGGAATATTCCCTTGTAAGAGTGTCTTATCGTTTCGTCGCGGAGTACTAGTATGATTTTTCCCCGGCACTGTCCCAATATCCTGAGATAAACAGTTAAATAATGTAGGATGTATAATGTATGCGTTGGGAGTAACCGGTAACTTGTCAAGGTACTGGCAGATATTAAGCATGAATCTCTCTGAGGACCTAACCAGACAGTAGAAGAAACATCAGCCTTCTCGTAAGAGAGTTGCTAGTACTGTTACCTTAGAGCTTTGTTCACAAAACAAAGTTGATAGATAGCTAAAATGTATATTATATTGGGTTGTTCGGAAAGTAATTTCCTTTTTTTCGGTGAGAATGAAAGATTTTCCTTTTCCTTTTCCCTTTCTATCTCCTTTCCTTCCTTCTTTATTAATAAAATCCTACAAATATGTTATTGAATTATATATTCTCCATTTTGTTCTAATACGTTTTGTCATCTTTCTAACCGTAGTATGATTCAATGCTCATAAAAGTTTTGACCTTTGCTGGCAAAAAAATCAAAGCCATTTTTGACGTCCTCATTCGAAGTACAGGTTTTGCCGTTCAAAAAATTTTGCAAACCAGTTTTGGCATAGGCGTTCTGTTAAAGCGTCTTCTCCATGCACATCGAATAATTTTTTACTCGCTTGAACAACATTTTTACCTTTCCGATAGTAAAAAAGTAAAATATGGTGAAAATGCTGCTTTCGAATTTCCATCTTTAATAGGACACCAAACAAAAACTATTGTATAGAATCAAACAAATTTTTTCAGAAACAAGCGTTGCTATATCAACTCTCAAAATATATAATAGCAATGCGAATTAAGTGTGTTGGCTGTGAAAAAATATAATTACTTATGTCCTCCGTTGGGAAAAAACGAAATTACTTTCCGAACAACCTAACAATTAAAAAAGTATCTAGGGAACAAGCTACCTTTAAATGTGTTCGATTCACAGTTACCTGTGCAATAATTTACACGAATTTTCATCTAACGATATATTTAGAAAATATAAATATCACTTGATGTAATGATCCTCAAATATGACAATACTCCTCGCAAGGGCAGTATCTCGTGTTTCTGTAAGAATACTTGTTCCATCTAGTGAATTGGATCAACGACGTGCGAAGGGCGTTATTGATACCTTTGGTGTTACGGCAAATGTGACTAGCAGAAATGACTGTTGAGTTAACATATCTGTTTCTAGGACGTTTTCAGAAAATTCTGAGTATATAATTCGAATGTGGCTGTATAATTTTATATTCATAACGAGAAGTTGAAGTTAGGCATGTGTGCCCCGCACATATCAGTGGTCAGCAGGTTTATGGCCTCGGCAGTAGAGTAATCGTGGAGTAACACAAGAAATTAGCCAAAACCTTCGTTAGAAAATTTTGTTCTACTCGATGATAATAAAACAATTGAAATTTTATCATGGTTCCCTATGCTCGTACTAGCTACAAGTTTCTATTAACATTTTACGATCTCGCGAAATTTTACAAATCTCAGTAAGGTACTCGCCAAATATCGCCCCCTTTTTTTAAAAAAATAATAAATGGAACGTCAAAGATTAGGGAGAACACGTCTTTATTATTTAGAATAATCAACAACTCGTTATCTTTGTTACAATTTCTACAAGAATAGATTTTACAATAATCCCGTCCCGGGGACGATATTGGGATCACAA
Organism: Cerceris rybyensis; assembly: GCA_910591515.1. Classification (NCBI taxonomy): domain Eukaryota; kingdom Metazoa; phylum Arthropoda; class Insecta; order Hymenoptera; family Crabronidae; genus Cerceris; species Cerceris rybyensis. The sequence continues at coordinate 26,031,854 of OU342790.1, forward strand.
TAATCACTTGAACTTAAATTACATTTTTAACAATTTAACAATAATGTAATCATTATAATTATTGTATCTAATCAGTCATGAATCATTGGTATAGTTTGAGAAATTTCAATTCTCCCAGCAATTTGCGGAAATAACGTCGCCCCCTGAACGATATTAGGCACACATGGGGGGACGATATTACGAATTTGCTACTTTTATGGATAACATCCATTCCACAAGAAACACATGTCACAACCTAAATGTTTTCGTACCGATTTGAATTTACGCAATAATAAATGACTTTGTCCAAAAAATCATTTCTGTAAGTCAAGCATATCAATAATTAAATCATTCCGACAATATATTAATCAAAAACTCACATTGAACTTAAGATTCGGGCTGTGAAAACTAAATGGCACTAGTTAGAAAAGAAGAAACGGACGGGGAAGAAATTTGGCGACTGTACCTTATACTTACTTCAGTTTGCGAAATTTTATCGTTTGAAATTTTATCATAGTCCTTCAAAAAGTACAAAACAGAATTCCATCACAAATAGAGTGTTAAATTACCGTCAATTGTTTACAACATCCTCTGTGTCAGATACAAGGGCGGTCTTATCAAATGCTATATCCGGAGCGCATTCTGTTATTAACATCGCAAATGCAGTACCATGTAGAACGGTTCGCTGGTGAAAGCCTCATAGTCTGCATAAACTTTGTGCAGTGAGATGTAGGCTTGAGGCTGTAGAACTCAGCACGGGATCTGGTTTCTCGATCGTTGCGCTCACTTGGCACAACGGAGAAACCGCTGGTTCGTGGATGTACTGGTGATGTCGTTGGTTTAACGGCTCCGTATCCAGCGACGACGGTGTAATTTAATGAGCATAAAAGCCAGAGGCGCGATTAATACGCACACCAAGACGAGAACCAGGGGCAGAGACTTTGACGATGAGACTCGGTTGCATGGAGAATGGTTCGTGCTGAGCGGCTTAGTATTATAAATACGATAGTTCAATACGCATAGTGCTATCATAGGAAGCTACAGGGACTAAAGAGGAATATACGATTGATCAGAATATTAATTATTTTTCATTGTTGATACATAGTTGGATGAGTAGGATAATGTAAATTGCGCAGAATGTTGATGATTTATTGCAAGTTACAACAGTTGAAAGTAGTTGAAGATGACCAAGTCAGATTTTCAAAAAAAAAGTTTAGTCACTAGGGAAATTATGGATCAGTTTGAGCAAAATTATGATAATATATTTTTATATGGTAATAGATTTTATATTTTTAATTAATTTTATGATAATATATTATTAAAATTGTTACTATGCTGTTGATATTCTTCAATGTTTTATTATACTTTGAAATGTTAACATTAATCTATTCTATTCATCTAGAAAAGACTCCTTCGAATACCAAACACCTAATGTTATGCGTATCAGACTAACTTATATCAATTAAAGCGGCTTAAATAATTAAATCCTCGAGCAGTCTATATATATTATGTATGAACCACCGATTTCTCCTTTTTATATATATGTGGAGTCGAAAAAATTTATTTGAATCTATTTTTTATTATGCGACTAACGCGTGTTGCGAGCTGTGATGAAATCTCAGGCAACCACGTTAATATATAGATATATTTTAAGTTCTTTTACGGCGACGATGGCGAGCTTCGTCAGCCGACGTGTCAGACGTACGAAAGAAATTCGAAGTGTAAGGGCGTACGACGATACTATTAAATTAATTATTTTCAACAAATAATAAAGTGGGACGATTATACTTTAAACTAATTTTCCTAATCGAATTCAATCCGCATTCATCCTTACCTGTGGTTCTGATCCCACATATATAATATAATGATATATTATAAGCTTGTATAAGTATTTTCTGATAAGTACAATATAATATATACAATTATTTCGTTTTGCGTCAATAGTACAAATATTAATAATTCAGTTCGCAATATCACTCTCGCAAGAGTCTAACTAATTCTTTCCTCGATGCGTGCAAGACGTCGACTCTTTGACGACTATATATATCGATTCTATAACGATTCTTTTACGACTCTGTGTCGACTCTATAACGACTGTCTATCGACTGCCTTGCTATTTCTATTCCCCTAATGCCGAGTCCTTGTAGGACCTCCTTTCCCCATAAGGCCCCGTAGGGGTGAGGGTCGCCTTCCTCCCTCGCTGGAGGAATTGTCCTCTTGACGAAAGCCAGGCGTGAGAACGCCTAACTCGACGCATTGCTGGTGTGGGGTCTTACAATTAATTGACGATTGTTGCTATCATCCAAACAGTGTACACGGCCTGAGTAACATTAGACCAGAGATCTCCTGGGTCACCGCGGATTTAGCAACAAGTGTTAATTGATATCATTATCATACATAACCATTGTTTATATTGACCATTACCACTACGTATTTTGCAGAAATAAAAAGTTCTTATATAATTCTGCCAGGTTATTTAACTCATGTTGCGTTTCGAGACACCGAGAAGGGAAACAAGAGAAAACTTGCCTTTGATCGTGACTCATTACGGTAGATTTACTACTAATCAGATTCGTCCTATATAAATTATAATGATGATATTTTAGAGTCTTCCAGTTTGACTAGGCAAAATTGAAACTACAACCGTGATTTGCTTTAAAATAAATCTTCCTATCTTAAACTGCTTCCGAGCATAAGATCCGCGACATCAAAAAGGATCCTGAAATGAAGAATATCATTGCTTTACTACACTTTAATGTTGCAAAGTTCTTATCCCTAAAATAATACTAAGTAGTTAATTAATTTTATTATTGATGATTTATTCGAGGTCGATGTGTTTGAAGTTAGATTTACGTTAAATTCAAATTAGATCTGTTGTTTAATTCCTAGCGTTAGAATCAACCATCCCTAGGGGCAGCTTATGTCCACGTGCTATTACAATAAATGATTAATAATTCAAAACAGATATTCAGTTGTAAATCTATGTAGTATTTCTACAATAACGATAACGATATATACATATATTGCTCTGAATTATTGGATTCTCAGTTTTATATCATTTTTCGTAATTGCCGTTCTTTGACTGGGATGCTTGTTGCTGTCTTCAAGGTAGTCGTTATTTGTTGAACAATTTTTGGTTTGAATGTATTTTTACTATTATTTCTACCAAGAGGTGTCAAAAGACACCTTCCGAAATTTACTTCAAATTATTCTCTACGTTGAATCATTTCTCCACAATTAATTTGTTGACTTTTCATACAGTAATTGTTAAATTAATTCAGCAATGTCATTTTCCACCAGCACATCCTAGATCGAAAAATGTGCATATGGTATACTTATTTCTACCATAAGGTGTCTTTTGACACTTTAAGGATTTCATAACAGTGTCTAATTTGAAACCATTTTACATATAAAAGTCAACACCATTTTGCAGCGCCATATCAATTATAATCACATTAGAGAATCTCTATTTCAGTTGTAGCAGAAAATAGTTGCGACATAACTTTGATATTCGCTTATTTCCCGCCATATTACATTTTACCGTATACCGCTGCAGTGACTTTACAACTAGCTGCACACCGCTGCTAGAATTTGCAAGCTGATTAAATAATTTCTAATAAATACACATCTATGTATCAATAAATATATTCCTCAAATTATCTATATTTAACTGATAATTTGAAATCTCAACAGTTTTGGCAATTATTTGCATTCAAGCGAAAAGGTGTCAAAAGACACCTTTTGGTCGAAATTGGTATACAGAAAATCGTGGTAGAAATAGTGTTAATGTAGGAAATCAAAATCAAAAATTTCAGGAGTATTTATACAAATTTCAGCACAAGTCATTTTGGCCACCTTGCTAGATCTAGTGTTAAAAACTAATCGAGCGTTTGGAATAACACGTGTACTAATTGTAAGAGTTACGTAGTCCAGGAAAAATATCCTTGGAGCGCTGGAGAAGCGGGGACCAGTTGTATTACGTTTAATGCGTAAGGAGGCATCCCCCGAGCCGACGGAGAATGACCTTTAGAGAGTTTTTTACCTGGTTAAATTGTTGAAGTTACGTTGTACCATTTTGCTGTGTGAATGTTATTTTGAATTTTTCGATTGGTATTTGTTGTTGTATTTAAGTTTATTAATTTTCCCCCAAATCGGTTCATCTCTACCTTTATCTCGTTTTTATCGGCTCTCAATACTTCATGTTTAACAATGATATGAAACTTTAAATATGTCCATAGATTAGTCGTTGGCAAACTAAAGCCCACGGGTCAGATTAGGTCCACCAACGACTTTACAGTAATAGTTTAGAAACTTTATATGAGAGGTTGTTCCTTCCTTTGCGTGTACAAAAGTTTTCATAGCAATTCAAATATTTAACGATTTATATTAGCCCTGTAAATTGATGTCTTGTTTTCTTGCATGTTCCTAAAGAAGTTTTCCTACCAGTGCCATAGCTGATGCCCTTGGGTTTTCGGGGCTGACTTGTGCTACCATTTGGTTTTGAAATACAGCTTGCATTTGACTAATATTTACTACCATATTTTTAATAATTATTTTCTTCTTGCAACCCTCTGTGGACCCCTGTAACTTTGAAGTAACAAGACATATCTAAGCTTCTATTCTTCACAGTCAAAGTAACTTTACCAAATATTATAATATAGCTCGTGAAAATCATGAAATTCTTTACAATTCAGTGTTTAAAAATCTCGTTTAATCCATCATTTAAAGTTGTATTTTTATCATCTTCTAATTCTGCTATTTTGCAACTGATTTTCAGATACCACAACAAATTCGGAATACATATGTAGGATTGATATCCATTCCGTAAAGCAGTGCAACTATATTACTATATTAATCCAACATTTACTAATAACAATACTTTTAAAAATTAATTGAGCCGTATATTTCGAAGGTGACACAAGTTACAGACAGTGGCATATAGTTCTTTTTAAATCGAAATACTACGAAAACTATGAAGGATTGGGACGGTGAAAGTTGAGTTAATTTCGGCCAGCAGGCCGACAGCTTTCTCCCTCAAGGTTCGAACATTCTAAAAATTAGTAGGTAAGTGCTAGTGTGAGAGAGTGAACGATTGTACAAGAAAGATACAAGAGAGGAATATAAATAAACGTAGGTCTAAGAGTCGTCAGAGAGGAGTTTAGTTCCTGGGGTAGAAGAATCGTTGTTGTAGCAGAAGAATTCATTTATTTTTCTGTTTGCTGTTAATTATGTCGATTTAATTAGCACGAGTCGTTAGTTATATGGCGTTGTCGAAGTTAAATTGTAGTCGTACATTGTATTAGGTTCGTGCATATGAAATGTTGGATACTTAAGTGAATATATAAAACTCCATCTTTTTTCAAAAGCTGTTTATTTCACCAAAATATGCTTCATTTGCTTTAATACACTTTTCCCAACGAGATTTTAATGTATAGATACCTGTTTTAAAGAAACTCTGATCTTTAGAAGCAATAAACTCTGACATGGAATTTTTCAGGCTGTCTTCATTTTCATACTGTTTAGCCCGTAAAAACTGTTCTAAATCTTTAAAAAAAAGAAGGTCGGTAGACGAAAGATCCGGTGAATAAGCTGGGTGTTGCAAAATTTCATATTTTATTTCATTTAATTTTGAAATTGTATTGTACGACGTATGCGGGCGAGCGTTAGCGTGGACAAGTATTTGGCCATGCCGATTAGCAAGTGATGGGCGTATAATTTTTAATTTTTCATACATTCCATCAATGTACTGTGGCAGTACTTGTCGTCTGTAATTGTCTCCCCAATTCGAAGGAATGAGTAGCGAATTACTCCATTCACATTCCACCAAACTGCTGTTAAAATTTTCCGTAGATGAAACGATGGCCTTATAATATGAGCACAAACCTTATTTCTATCGAGCCACAGAGGAAACCTTCTCCTATTGTCGTAAAGAACCCTCTTTTCATCACAAGTAATAATGCGATTGAAAAATGGCAGCTTTTGCAGCATTATTAACAAGATTATACTCTTGTAAAAAATTACACGAATATCGATTGAATTCATATTGGTAAAAAATTCAAAACAACTAACAAAAGGGACCACTTTTGAACAATGAAAACAGGGAGACAAACGTTCACCTGTAAAGAAAATCCGACATTTCACATGCACCAACGTAATATATATTTGTTAATACAGTTAAGTCTTGATTATTGAATGATTTCACATAATCACTGACAAATCACCATTTTTCGTCGTGGTAAAGACAGTTATACTTTCCATTAATTTAACATTGAATTTTAATTCCACTTTGTTCCACGGACTATCATATTTAACGGCATACACAAAGAATAAATACATTTTTGCTGAGTAATAACGATGAAACGAAAAGCTAGTTCTAATTTTTCTCGAGCAAGGAATATGAAATTCACCATCACACTCCTGCAAATAAATATCCGTTTCTATGAAAATGGACGAATCCTCTTTGTATTTTGATAAAACCGTCCCTCCATTCGGATACAGTATAGTTGGTGATTAAAACGACGCCGTGGTTCTTTGATGTCTCTCATGAAAAACATCTGTCCCGTCGTCCATTGTTTCCCCTTTTTGCATTTTATTTTCCTCAGACGCAAAAAATTCATCTGTGCGTGTAAAACAGATAAGCCAGCTTTTGGTAGTTTTCTAGGCTCACACGGTGGTGTGTAACGCATTGCCCCCGTAACAAAAGCTCGACTATACTTTATCGTTCGGCGGAACAAACGCGAAACAGTGCGAAACGTACATACGTAGGTATATCGCAGAATCAGGGAATTCGAGTTGCATGGAGCTCGCAGCGAAATGATGTCCGCCCGACTTGCAAGTTCGTACTACGAAGGGGCGAGATCCGTTGTCGGCGGAACCGTAGGAAAGTTGAACTTTGAAATTTACGGGGCGAAGCGACGAAAAAAGTTTCGGGCACACATCTGGATGCGGAGAACCGATAATCGATATGTGCGGCCATTCTTGCGCGGTCGTTCGACCACCCCGACGGAATTGTAATCTTTCGATACTAATTTTTTTCTCCCCCGTCCATTGTTGTCGGAAAGTTGGACTCGATTGTGCTGCGAATTATTTATGAAATCGACGTTAAAAGGACGATATCACTAGAATGTCGTTAGAGCCTAAAGAGATTGCAGTGAAACGATCGTGTGTGTTTTTTCGGGCATGAGAGAGAAAACGGGCACCGTGATACAAAGAGATTTCGCTATTTTTCGCGATTCTACTTTCACGACGTATTGCATATTTATAAATGCAGATTTACATGTAGAAAGTCAAAGCGCGGAATAATTACGAAATAAATCCTGCTTACAAAGTGGAATTCTATTTCGTTATGAATGACGTTACACCTGGCTGTTTGCACTTTTAAAATTTATCTTCTGCGTATTTTGAGTCTTCAAGAATTACGTTGGTGTGATGGATTAATGAATGAATTTTACGATGTGCCTACGGCATGCCGCAATTAACGTTCGTCCGTTGCAAGATGATAAAACGTGCTGCCACTCGTCTCTCGTAATTTTATAAATTAACTAGATGTAGCTAAATCTTTTTTGGATTACTTTATACTTGAATGAGCACTGAGAATGATTATGAAAGTTGAAAATTAGTAACACGTATTTTGACACGTTCCGTGCCATGTGTACCATTTCTGGTACACGGTAAACTTGACTTACAGGCCACGTGTACCATAAATTATTCACGCAGACATATTTATTTAATTCATCGAAAATATACATTTCATTACAAATGTAATTATGTAAACTATATTTCCACTAAAAGAATGAGGTACGGTATGAAATGCAAGCTAGAACAAAACACATTCATTTGTTTAATTATTGAAAATTATTGAAATAATTAATTTAATTATTGAAAAATTACATATAATGGTCGACTTTGTTAAAGCAAGGGATGCATAAAAATGTTGTTTTCTAAAGTTTGTTGCAATTTTAGGAAATACATTGTTGTTTTCATCCCTACAGTAACATAAATAATTAACTAATCGTTTTGTAAATTCTATTATTGACACAGATCTATGTTGCTGAGTATTACACAATACCCAAGCGTTTATAACTGGTGTATTTGGGAAAACCACAAATGCTACTTATTTATATCATTTAAAAGTTTTACGTAAAGCATTATTACATACTGCTATTTTTACTAACTGAAAATTTTAGATCTGGCTGACTTTTACTGTCAAATTGATCGCAGCGCCACGTGTACCATAAATGGTACACGATGTGATAACCACTCCAAACAGGCTAAATAGTTATCGACTGATGAAGTAATGAAATATTATGTGATAATGCTGCGCTATGTTGCGCCGGGAAGAATCGCCACACGACATAATTTGTTAACAATATTCTACAATATATAGTTAAACTAGAGATTCCAGCTACTTCTTCGCGCCGCTGTCACTACTCGACTCCAATCTTCGACTATCTTGTTTAATCCGTTGTCCTTGATACGATTTTCAATTCTCGACTATCAATGTATCGTCGAATATAGTCTCTAATCGATTATATTGCCGGAGACAACTTCGCTTCTTGGTAACACACCAATCTTTAATCAAAACATCAAATGGCCTGTACGACAAGTTGGGCAAAAACGGCTTGACAGGGAACGTGTTAATGTAGCTGAAGATATCAGCGCCTCTACTTTATATAATATTGATTTGTAAATATCTAACAATGATATACTCTTATTATTAATACGGTCATAGAATAAAATCTGTAAACGTCCGGTCTGTTCGATTGACTTCAGAAATCCAATACTGCTACTATTCAACTTAAGGTTTTCCAAAATATTGTATAAATCGCGTTACAATATTTTTGAGTCCACAATTTATTATTAATAGTACGGATTTGTATTTAATTCGAGAACATTTCACAACAAAAATTGACTGAAAAAAATAATAATGATCAAACATGGAATGTGCCAATGAAAACAGAATTCAGTAAAACTTGTTCGTAACCGCATTTTATGAACAATATAATCAATAAACGCAATTTATGAACAACATATATCGCGAATATAAATTCACGATTGTTTACAACTTCTTCAGTAATCGTCAAAGATAATTAAAAATTTCGTTGAAATAATAGTTAAAGGTCCTTTTTTGAATAGTTGGTTACAAATTGAAACGATCAGACAAATTAATAAAGATCACCGAGTGTTTTAAAATCAGGAAGAAACTCTTTAATACAAACAGTTCTGGGTATATTCAACGAAGAAATGAATATTATGGAAATTACGAAGATGATTGAAAAACGAGTTTTCCACGACGGAATCAAACTTTCCGCTCCGATGCTGACACTCGTTCTACCAACGCTGGTCTGTCGAAATACCGTGAAGAAACACACTCCCTCCGGTTTTCTCTCTCTTCCTTTCTGTCTACAAGCTTCTCGTTCCTCTTTCTTCCACGAAGCACCCTTCGCCAGTCACTCTCGTTGAAGCGTGAAACACGTCGCATCTGTAATTTCCGTACAGGAACTCTGAACCTCCACTTCACGACATCTCTCGCTCCTCTTCCTTCTTTCCTTTCCTATCCTCTCTTCTGCTCGCTTTCCCGTATCGTTTAAACATACGTTTCGAGGAATGGTGCAAATAGGTAGGATTCCATTCGATCTACCTCTTCTTGCAACTCAGTGTGTTGAAAAACTGGCGTAAGTGCGAAGCAGAGGATGAAAAGAGACCAACTTGGGAAAAAGAAAAAGTAGTGTAGCTCGACGAAAAGAGAAATGTGTGATCGATGGAAGGGTGTAGACTTTAAGATGATTAAATTGATATTAGTTAAACTGTAATTATAATTCTAGTGAGACTTTTGGATTACTCAGGATTTTTCTTTGAAATTTGATGCACTAGATAAAATGTTAATGTATGGAGTGAATAGGAACATCAACGAAGCAATTTCAAAGCACCGGAGAATTTGTATTCTCTGTAGAATAACTAAATGCGTGTTTGTCGTACCAAGCGAATTACACAACTGATCATTCGGTCATTCAATCTGCGTGCGTTTGACATTGCGAAATTCGGGAATTGATGTTTTTGTTGGGAAGTCTTTTAAGGATTGAAAAGCAACATTCAACAGTGCTCCTTTTATCACGATGTGTCGCAATACAATGGTACTTTTTTTTCTATTACTTAACAATTTTATGTTTCAGTGAGATAATGTCACAGTTATAATAATGTAATAGAAAATTATCTTTGTTAGTTAATTGGTCTGTATTACAATCATCTATTATGATTTTGGGGGCATCATAAAAATGGTTACATGTTAGGTTTAAATTTAATTCTAGAGCAACAATATACTTTTCGAAAGAACTTCGTAATTCTTGAAATGTATTTGTGAAGCTGCTAGTGTAATTTCGTGTTCTAGGAGAATTCAAGTCCGGTTCTGCAGCTTACATGTTGTTTATATACATTGTATACAGGGATATGCACTTACAATCAATGTACCTAACAAATCAACCGAACGACTCTCAGTCGACACGTTTAATTTCGCTCCTGCTAGCAGGAATAAAGTCGGAAATATCATTTTTCTTTTGAAGTAAAGAAGAGGCTCCAATCTTGCTCTTAGTACTTAATCTTTTCAACCTTTTAAATCTTATCTCCTACTGTAGCAGTGTATTTAGTTAATAAACCCATTATTAATACGGTACTCGGTATTTCAGTATTATAGTAATGTTTTAGCGTAAAAATTTGAAATTGGTGAGAGCTCTCCATTATGCAAAGATATTTAACGGAGATTTAGTTTAGAAAAATGATTTCTCACATTCTCCTCGATTTCTATATTTATCTCGAAAGTTAAAAAACTATATGTCCCTTTTCCAGCGCGTAATACAAAATCTATCAAAGTGATTTGCGTTACTAATTCCTAATTTGATCATGTGTTTGAAATTTCTCGCGACATATCCTGCCTATAACTTTTTTTGTGTTTCTTAGAAAGTGTTGTATATAATATAAATATAGCTCTTGATATAATTCACCTCAATTTCACATATTCATGCCGTACCGTAATTTTCAACGTTTCTACTTTTTTAAGCCGATAATCTCTACCTTCTCAACTCGTCGTCCAAGCGTTAAAATCTTCGGTTCAACACTCACACTGCGAAAAAGACTCAATAGACATCCCACACACGAACAATTCCAATCAAACAACTGACAATGAGAAGTCCAATCCAATATTCCAGAGTGCAACTACATTTGAATCTGTTGCAACGATCTGCTTACTCCTGAGTGTCCTAACTTGCACATTCAAATTCCAGTGTGTAAACAATGAAAGTAAACAATAACCGACCACTTTCAAGCATTAACTAATCACACGATATTAAGTCAATATACACCAGTTAGAATAACAACAAGATCGTCTTAGCTTCAGGAAAACCAAACTACAGTTCCATCTACCGAACTCTTGATAATATCACAAAATTTACATGTTTTACTTATTTACAAAACATACAACAAGTTATAGAATTTTGCATATTGTAGTCCAAAAATTACGTTTGAAACAAATTTAAGACTGACAGACGAGAAAACGGATTCCGGGGAGAACTGTGGTCAGTGATGTAAGTCAATTTACGCACAATCCCGGCGGACAAAACCGTTGCACAGTGGAACGAAATGGGTAATCTAGGTGGAGAAAAATCAAGTCTGGGATTTGAATTTTACTAATTTTATCTTAATCTAGAATGTTTGCTGAGACCAGTGATACCAATAACAATTGATTTTGCACTCATCTAAATGCAAAAATCAGCGCGAAAACGTACAAATATTTCTCTAAAAAGAAGATACTGTTAGAGTTCATTTTTTGCGCAATTTATCACCATTAGTTAACGTTAAAATACCCATAAATGATTTTTCGAAAAATTATTTTTTAAACAAGTTATGGAAGTTTTTTCGAACGCATGTTTTCGGCGGAATGTGCAAACTTTTGCAGAGAAGAACTTATATTGTACCCCAGCGCGCTGGTCCGTTTTGTCAGAGAACCGCATCTCTTTACACGGGACCGGGCCCAATAACGCAAAGGTTCGAGGTTGAGGGAAAATGAAGGCTAAAGGTAGGAAAACCTGTTTTTCCAAAAAAGGTGTTTTTGTGCCTTGATGAGGTGTCTGTCTGAATATAGAATATAATCTTTCTGTGGCTTTCTTTGTCTCGTGTGAATATCTATTATATTGTCTGTTGTCTCTATCGTCTAATTACGTTATATTAACTCTCTTATGTCAAAACTCTGTCTTCTTAAAACTCGTTCTCTTCAAAATTCGCTCTCTCGCGCCCTAGTTTCTAAGGGTCTTATACCCCTTTCGCATCCCTACTCTACTCCTACACTGCAAATCCAAGTGTGTTAAAAGTGGGTTATTTAAATGCACCAAAATGTGTAAGTACACTTCATTAACACGTTTAAACGTGTAAATGCAATTATGTGCATTAAAATAAAACACTTGAAAAAATTAACGCTAAGTTTTAACACATCTAATGCGTTATTTTACACGTTTTATCCGAGTAAATAAATAATGCATTTTTTTTGTGTGTTAAATTTAAGCACATTTCACTTTTATGCACAAAAGTGTGTTAAAATTACACATTTCGTTAGAATTATTCGATTTTACGTGTTAGCCGTTTGTTTTTGATGTACTTAAATGCATTATATTTACTGATCAGATATTTATCAGTTATTATTACCACTTAAAAGATTAGAAAAACAATAACTGTAATTTTTGCATTATTGGTTCACATCATTTGACACGTTCACAAATCATTCTCATCTATAATATTTCGAAATATTCTTGAATGTGGTAGGTTGCATATTAATATCGGAGTTCCTGCACTCCTTTAAAATATTGAATAATCATAATAATATTTAATATAATTTTATTCAGTTCTGTGAATATGTAATTGATTTACCTATAAATATGTAAGAAGGCAAATGAAATGAGCGAGTGAGAAAGTGAATGAATGACAGAGAGAACGAGATGATGACGTGAGAAACAAAAGACAGGGCAGAAGAATGCAAAACAGTAACGAAGAACGAAACGTGAAAGCGAAAAGACGCCATAACTGTTACTGCTCATTTTTATTAGTTTCTAAGTGTATGTAATAGTTATTGTTGGTTTTATGTACCTTTTTAATAAATGTCAGTTAATAGCAAGAAGACAGTGGGCACCATCAAAAAAGCAATCTCCTTACATATATATATGTAGGATTGGAATATTTGAACAAGCGGCGGTAACATTTGTAAATAGAGTCGTGATTCAGCAGTGGTGTGAAGAAGTCGATTTTGTGTCCGATTTGATCTGATTTGTATTGTATTTATTGTTCTAATCGTTTAATTGTTTTGTCCTAATAAAATATTCCTCTCACATATATATTTATATTTTAAAATAACACATTTATGTGTTTTAAAAATAACGCATCTACATGGTTCAAAATAACACACATGTACTGTGTTAACTAATAACACACCGGGAAAAATCTAAAAAGTGACTACAAGGAAATAGTACGTTTATGTGTTTTAAAATAACACACTTGGATTTGCAGTGTAGGTATAGAGTACATAATCTTTTAAGTGGTAATAATAACTGATAAATATCTGATCAGTAAATATAATGCATTTAAATACATCAAAAACAAACGGCTAACACGTAAAAACGTATAATTCTAACGAAATGTGTAATTTTAAGACACTTTTGTGCATAAAAGTTAAGTGTGTTTAAATTTAACACACAAAAAAAATGCATTATTTATTTACTCGGATAAAACGTGTAAAATAACGCATTAGATGTGTTAAAACTTCACGTTACTTTTTTCAAGTGTATTATTTTAATGCACATAATTGCATTTACACGTTTAGACGTGTTAATGAAGTGTGCTTACACATTTTGGTGCATTTAAATAACCCACTTTTAATGCACTTGGAATTGCAGTGTATTTAATTCTGATTGGGTCATGAGTCGAAAGAGGGGACAAGTAACTTTTGAATTTTTATGCATGGACAATCGGCACGTCTGATCTTATTCTCACAATCAGAACATATTCTCATCCGGGGGATGAGTGAACTGACCGTGAGATCGGTTTGTCGCCAACTCCCTTCCGCGATATCATAGTTTAGTCTACTCCTTCGACTCATTTTACGATCTTAACATATGAAGCATACCTTCTCGCTTCGCCTCACGTTTAACAAAGAACGTTTTGGATTTCATTTCTGTTACTCGCTCTTAAATTATAGAGTTTGTCCCTGAATGTTCATGGGAGATAAAATAAGATTTGTTACGGACGTAACAGTAGCATAACTCTTATGCCTTTCTGACTTTGTGTAAACTTGATAAAAAGTTTGGAGCATCTCTTATGCTGTACGATAGGTAAATTACAATGATACGAAAACGAACCTGTCCCATGATTATCAAAATTTACAAACCTTTAGCTAGAATACAACCGAATACAACATTACAAACTTACATGAAAAATACGTATACACGTCACGGAGCGAAACATCGTCTGTAAATCAGTTGGAAATATATTCGCGAATGGTGTTCTGCGAAATATTTAATGACGGTTCCTTTTGTAGCTCGTTCCAGGCACACGAGACTGCTACCGTGAATTTATTACGTAATTTCAAAACGATTTGGCTTTGCCGTGTCCGGCAGGCGAGTCACTACGATTGCATACTCTCAAACGCGCGATAAATTTCAAGCGGGAGCGTGCAGGTATGAGGGTAATGTTTTTAACCCGCTCCCATTTAAAATGTAATTTGAAAGAGACCCCAGACCGAAGCAACTAATATTACCGGCTTGCTAATGACCTGCTACAGTTAATATCACCACGCCGAATTGTTAGATATAATGTACTGTTGCTAATATAACGATACGTTCTCCTACATCCCCCTTCACACGTTCGAAATGTGTCTTTGATCCGATTTAAACAAAACGTTGAATATAATCGTTATTCTTTCAAAACTGATTATCGCCGATATTACTCACAATCGGCATGGTACTTTAGCTATGGTGTATCAAAAATTTTTAACTGTTTTAATCTTTTAATCGTGTCGCTGATTTCGCGCAAATGTTTTCGGGCGAAACCGAATCGTATTTAGATTATTCAAACTCAAAGGGATTTAGCTCTGACAGAAATTCGTACTTCACTTTCGCGAGTAACGAACTTACGAGGAAATATCGAGGATATTAAATGTATAAAATGTTTTGAAAAATTGCACAGAATTGACGTTAATGAGGGAAGCGTGGGTGAGCACGTGCAATCATAAAACATCCAACTAGCAATTTAGCCAGGACGGATGCATCACCACCCCTCGCAAACAGGGGTGCCTGCTCGAGTGCAAATCATTTAACGCGTCTAAAAATTGCCGGCGATATGTCACAGTAAGCTGAGATGTGATTAAGCGTATATCACTCTTCGCGAGACTTTTGAAAAATCATGGTGTGTTTGAAGAATAGTCTCACGTCGATTAATCTCACTGTTTATTTCATGAGACAGAATTATAATTGCTTTAATTAGTTGGCATAATCGACCTCCAATAAAATCATTTTTTACGTACATTTGAGACTATTATTTTGATATTGGCAAAAGTAACTTTTACGTAAAATATGTTTTTCTATATCCTATACGTTAAGACAGGGGTCGGCATCCTGCGGCTCGCGAGCCGCATGCGGCTCAGTAGATACTTGTGGCTCTTGAGTAGTTTAATAGTACATTTGTTTTGATTTCACAATAAATACATGTTTCACAGCAGATAACAGTTATATTATTTATTCTTATACATATTACCGATGTATGTACCTATATTTGGGTCTTTAAAGAAATAATTTATCACATCGAGGAAAAAAATGGCTCTTAATTCCAGAAAGGTTGCCGACACCTGCTTTTAGAGATATACGCGAAAAAGTGGAAATGTCGATCATTTGGAGGTTACTTTTTATGACCTTAAAGTGTGATTGGCCACGAATCATGTATACCGTTATACTTGTCTTGGGTCACTCTACAAATCCACAAAGTTTCGTTCAAATCTGTCATTAACACTTTGGAGCCTTTCCCTTTGAGGTAGTCATAGCAACGTTGAGACATTGTTGGATACCAACTCGATTCATGTTCCTCAAACTCACTATCTCCTCTGACAATAAGATATTAGCTCCAAATAATCCTCAACGTGATTCAAGGTCCAAAAGGGAACTATTAGTCATCTTCCAATTCCGTCATCGCTTTTCCCTCAAAATATGTTTTCAAGACCTTTGGTCTTCGCGAAAGTCGCTGGAAAAGCGATCGCCCTTTTGGAACCTTAGTCACGAGAAGTCAGAGTCATCCAAACCTCCCACCACACTAGCTTAAAGTCCTTTAAAAGGCCAGTCTCATCACCAAAATCAGACAGACTAAATCAGGAATTTTGTATCGAATCGCTGACAGTCGGCATCTCGCGACGACGTCACCCTTGAACTGTTAAAACTCCGAGTGCGCAATAGTTCTTTCCTAAATAAAGTGTTGTTAACCAACCACGGGATACAACATAAAATTGGTGTCAGAAGTGGGATACAACAACATCCTTCTAGAAACTATACTCTGTACAAAGGTGTAATATATTTTACAGTCATACTACCTTTCTAATTTACTATATAATAAGTGATTGTTAATAAAAATTCTTTTAATTTCACTCAACATCGGCAGTTTTACCCTTAATAGTCCCATGTCAAGTGTGGCTCGACATTATACTTTTTACAAGCTAAACTCGACATTATACAACGCAATTTTCAAAATAATAGTAGTAATGATATAATGAGAACAATATCTAATGCAATATTTTTTACTGAGGCCCCCTTTTTGATATATTTTGCAAATTTATTAAGGAGTAGTTAGATAGTTAAAAAAAGATTAAAGAGTGCAAGGGGTTGAAACGTTCTCAGGTAGAATAACTATTAGGTGTGTGAATTATTTCGGTCCGTTTGGCAAACAAGTGCTGTATTAACGAAGTGTCTAGCCTTTAGTGTTTGCAAAAGGGTTATTGATTTAGTTTTAATATTTGGAAATGACATTTCATATACATTTCATAACATTTCAGTTTGTGACGATGACATCGTGTTTATCTAATTCGAAAATGTCGAAATTTCAACCAACGAAACATCACTTAAGGGATGTTCTCATTTTCTCTTTTCATCTGAACAAATCAGCTCCTGAAGCTGTAAAAGCCTATGGTGAGATATTCCATCAATAAATCATTCAGAGAATAATGTCGACGCTTCAAGGGTGATGATTTCAGTGTCAATGACAAATCGTATTTCAGCCAGCCGAAAAAGTTCGAGAACAAGGAATTGCAGGCACTAATCGATGAAGATCCGTGTCAATTGAAACATGAACTCGCGCAATTGTTAAAAGTTGACCGATTAACAATTCCTTTTCATTTGACAGTCATGGGAAAGGTATGCACAGAAGGAAAATGGGTGTCATACGAACCTGAAGAACAAAAACAGACAGAATTAATTTACACATCCAATATCTTGGATGGAAGCACTTTGTCGTTGTACTTTTCCTAAAATTGGGCACTGAACAGACCAAATAAAAGAAACATCGATTTTATATGGATAGCGTAAAGAGAGGATAACAATTGTAAAGGAGGCAGGGAAACTCATTAATTTATAGAAAGATGATATAAAATATTTGTAGGGGAAGTCGGAAGTCAATTGTTTATGGATAATGGTAAACGAAATTCGTGTCTCGGAATTGTAATGTACATATAAATTTAAAGAAAGAGCTACATTTTCCCCTGCAATTTACATAAGAAATATTCAGAAATAACTGAAATAATTCATCCTCAAGTAGATAGATACGATTTTAAAAAAATCATACATACGCCGGTTTTTTCACCAATGTGTATTTTTCCGCTTAAAGCAAGCACAGCTTCAATTTTACTTCTTCAGGAATATGACCATGCTGTGTACCAAACACAAACATTTGCAAATAAACTTCAAACAGTCCAGTATCACGAATCAAGTAAACAACCTATTTATTTAACTTTCTGTCTACCATACACGGTACGGGTCATACACTTAGTTTAATTAATGTTACATAATTAACGTATCTGCAAATACATTCAATAACGTTGAAGTATTTAAGCTCTCTATTATGATGTCAGTCTCCTTTGGTCAACCAGCCAACTTTTATTTTCAATTTCAGTCGAGTATCTCCGCTGAACCTTAGCTATTCATCTTCAAAGCAATTAAACGGCCAGAAATTTGATGAAAAATGTATTACAACTGAAACTCCAAGATACTTAATAATTCCATAATCATAACGTAACATTTTCCCACAAAATATTATCTATCGTTGCTTTTCTATTCTCGTAGCAGCAGATTTTTCGTAGAATATTTTTACCGGTTTATCTCGAGCAGCATAAAACTCTTTGAACATCGACGTAACACATACGTAACCGATACCTTGTCTATGTAGCCCCACGGTATTCTCTAAAGTCCAACGAAATCGTTAAACCGAACGACGTGGCCGTGCTGCAATTGGAATTCCTCCAGCCGTATTACTCTGTCTAATGCACCAGCCCCTATAATGTGGCACTGGCACAAAGGATCTTCGAAAGTATATATATGTATGTGTATGTATATACATACATATATATAAGTATATATAATATATATAAAAGTGTGTATACATATACGTACAGCCGAATGACGTTAAGGGATTTCTTCTTTTATGGGCAAAAATTCATCTCGGTTCTCTCTTCTCATCCCTTTCTACCGGCACTGCCTGGAGCACGAACTCGAAACCCCTCCTAAAGATGTGTAGAACAGTGGCTTAATCGATATCAGTAACGTTAGAGCCTTCGATATGTGATGTATCCGATAACTTGTTCCCCGCAACTCTACTCCAACTACTGCAAAGTCCTAAAGCTTACCTGACGTATCATGGGAGATACACTGTCCTGTCTTAGCTTTCTACTAACTGAGCCAGAAGACTTATCGCATTAAATACTCTCGATAAATAAGTATCTCGCGAAGGAAGACCGTCCTTTCAATGAAAAATGAAATATCGGTCGATCGCCGAACAATTAAGTACTGGTTCGATGAAGTAGGAAAGGTGCAATGGTGGGTTTTAGATAATAAGAAAAAAAATTGTTGGCTTGTTTAACACTAGATTTACGGGCGTTGAATTTTTTATACTTAAATATATTAAATAAGTATTATGAGAAAAGAGGGATCCACAGGCGAAGAAAATGATTAATTAAATAATTTGTATGTTATAAGATACGAGTGAAATATCAAGTGTACCACGTCTCTACAAATTTGGAAACTGCGTTTCAAAAATTAGGAATTCGTTAAATTGATGGCTTTCAGAGATCTAGTGTTAAAAACGTTGTCGATTGAAAATGATACGAAAAAGTTTTTCGAATTGAACTTTTATGTAATTGAAAAATTCTTTCGTAAAATATTATGGAGTATTCTTATTGAACTGAAGTATTCTTTCTTGATTTTTGGATATATTGAAGTATTATCTTAAGTTTTCTTATTGAATTGAATACGCTCGTCTTTCGGTGAAATATCACAGTTGTGCTGGTTTCAGAAAATGTTTCACGCAGTCGATTCTTCGGAACATTTGATAATGATAGTCTTTAAACATTTTTGAATATGCAAGTCAGAAAACCTAAAATTGTATGGTTACAAAAATTTCGTTATTTTCAAAGTAATTTTAATAGCTTTGAGTTATACAATTGTAAAACTTCATGTATGCGAAAATAATTTAAACATTATTAACTATTAACCGTTTGCGTACCACGAGCCACTTTCGCGCTCTTCAGTTTTTGTGTCGAAAAACCCCAGGGCATTTTTTCCATGTTGATAATTGAAGGAAGACTTTGTTAAGATATTTTGCTAAGAATGCATCAGGTTTCTCTTTTATAATATAAAGTAATTCCAAATTAGGATACAAGCACGAGAAGATTGTTCTTGTTGTGCACTACATAAAATAAAACACCAACTTTAGCTTATTTTGAAATAAAATCTCAAGAGCGCGAAAGTGACTTTTGGCTTGTTTCGAAGTAATTTTTTAGAACCCTTCCGGTATTCAAACGGTTAATATTATTATATGCGAGTAGATACAACTGTTGTAATACGTGGTTATTTCCAGGTTGTTTCCCCAAAAAATGATTAAAAATTTGATACGTGCAAATTGACCTGCACATATTGTAAGAGTCCGAAAGAGTCAACGTATGTATGTTTAATACATTGTATGATTGCTAATCACGTCGACATTCCTTTGTCTTTTCGACAACTATTTGTAAGATCGAGCAGCAGCAGCGGCATCGAGAAGCAAATATATAATTCTTTAAAATATAACACGCTGTATAATTTGCAAGACCCCGCGCCAGCGAGGCGCTGAGCTAGGCGTTCTTACGCCTGGCTTTCGTCAAGGGGACAATTCCTCCAGCGAGGGAGGAAGACGACTCTCACCCCTACGGGGCCTTTTCGAGGAAAGGAGATCCTCGAAGGATCCAGCAATAGAAGAGGAGAAATACCAAGGCAGTCGCTAAAGAATCGTCACAGAGACGACATATGCAGTCGTTACGGAGTCCACCTCTTGCGCTCATGAGGAAAGAATTAACCCATTAAGGCCCAAAGTTGCGTTAACGCAACATTTCACTTCTAATTTTTTTTCGGGGAATCGGATTAATTTAACTTATATTTTAACCTATGCCATAGTAAAAGAACATACCAAAGGCATAATTTATAAAAAAAATTTATAATATTTATATCTACTTTTATGTAATTATAACAAATAAATAGTCGCATTTAAAATATTTCTGTTATTTCAATGCTTGGTCCTTAATGGGTTAATAAGGCTCTTGCGAGAGTGATACTGTTAATTGGAGATATCAATATTTGTATTATTGGCACAAAACAAAATTATTGTATATTGTATTTATACACGCCGATAATATATCATTGTATTATTATTATATATAAAAATAGAAAAATCGGTATTTCTGACAAATGATTGTTGCGGCCATGATTTCACCAATATTGATATTGTTTTCTTAAAAAAGTGAGATAGCAATATTACCTTTAACAACAGGGGTGACCAATGGAAATGATCTTGCGGGCCATTTTGAAAATAAATCATAACTCCGCGGGCCGCGTAAAAAATTATATATTCCCATATTATATTTATACGCACTATAGGCATTTTTTCGGAGTTGAAAAATTGAAATATCTATCTATCATGAGTTCGTAGAATATAATTTAATTATTCTGGGAACTTCTGGAAACTACAAACTCATAAATAAAACGGGCAACGTCTGTCACACATTTCCAAGAATATTATTTTAAAATTAAAGTTAATTTTTTCTCATAATTTCGATAGTTAAGCTTTGAATATATAAAATACATGTATTTCGTAAAAGTGTGATAAATCTCGCGGTAAGGAAAAATATTCAAGGCGGGCCGCATGCGGTCCGCGGGTTGGCCGCCCCTGTTTAAAATATTTCTAATTACTGTACTTACAACAGTAAATTCAATATTAAGTTATTAATTAACCAGTTATCTTTTAATTTTATTATCCGTGCGCTAATGCATTTACCTACTTAACCTTACGGTTTACATTAAAACAAGCGATTAGAAAATTATTAAACAACGCAAGTATATTCTTTAATACAATTAGGGTTGTATTGTCCTAATAAACCCTGCAGTAATTTACTTCGCAATAATTAAATTTAATATCCTTATTTTCTCTGAAAGACTACAATTGATACATAATAATTCTTAAACAAGGAGAGAAACAAAGCATCACCAGATTTTCTAAAACTTAACGATGCAACAAACGTTTGTACACTTGCGATCTGCTAGGACAGTCTCTTTGCTGAATAATTACCACGAAATTTTCCTTCATCCTCAGCAAAGAAGAAACTCTTTCTACCGCAGCTGCTCTCGTACGATTTTGCTTGCAAATCCGTTTGAAATATTCACTGATCGTTGAATTAAGAAGTATTCAGCTCGTCTTCGGGAATATGCTTCAGGTCTGTAAACAGTGCCGTCATAAGCTTGGCAGTCGGTTCGCGGAAGTCAGTAAGCGGGAAAGAGCTTAATGCCGTAGCATCGTTAGTCTACTTGGCACGTGATCCTCCGCGGTGGATAAAGAGAACTGACATTTAGACCCGGATGACGGGCAACAACGAAGAAGCGCTCGTCCATCTGACAACTTAAAAGAGCGCAGGCACTGTTTTGCACGAGAATTAACGAGAAAGAACGAGGATGGGGGAAGGGATACGGTTTACGAGTCAGATCTTAACGATGCAAATGCAAATAATCGGGAAGTGAGAAGGGAGGGTGAACAAAAAGATGATCGTATCGAAAGAAGAGTATAGACGAAGAACGAAAGAAAGAGCAAAAAAAATGCGTCGATACGAAAGCTAGTAGTTAGAGAAAAAAGAGGCAGTAATCAAGAAGTAGTTGATATTAGTAGTCGGCATACCGGAATAATAGAAAAGAAGGAGATCATAATTCTTAATTGGGAATTTGTAGCTGAATTTTAGTACAATGCAAAGTCCAGTAAGCTAATTGTAAGTTTCTTTTCTTAAGTTTTCAGTGAACATTCGATTACACGGGTCGTGTCTGTTGCCCCTTTTCCCGAATTCAACGTACGATCTAGATGTCTGGTGATCGACTGAAGACTCGTTGAGACATTGAACACCGACCACGCCCTAAACATCAGGGGTTCGACGGTCTTTCTCCATTCAAGAGATTTTAAACTATCCTCTTCAATGCTCGATATGGAAAGTTAGCGTGGAGCACCCTGTAAAAGGATCAAAACTTAAATGAAGTTAGCGGTGGGATAGACAATCCAGGTTCCTTGGCAAGAGAAACGGAGGGCCGGGTGTGTAGACGGGAGGAAATAAGGGAGAGTAAGAAAGGATGCCGTTGGAAACCTGGATATACTTGCCACCTGCAGTTCTCTTTCTTCGCCACCCCTTCATCTCGAACTGCGACCCCTTTATTTCATCGTTCCTTTCCTTTCTGCACTCTAAATAATATTTTGCAAAACAGTCAAGCACCGGCAATCCGAGAGCACTGTTTCCCCGTTCGGTGCACCGTGGAGAACGTTTTACTTAAACCACCTTCTCTCCGCCTTTCGCGCAATTTCATTCCCTCTCTAAGAGTCCATTAAGACTGTTTCATCTTTCCGTACAATTTGTTTTCCCTTTGCTTTTCGAATGCCGCGCTCCGCGATTCCGCAGGAACGAACTGCGGAAATGCGTCGGAATAAAGTAATCGCGCAACCTCTCTAAGAACTCGAACTCCGCTATTCTTACATTGGCGGAGAGGGTCGAGGTTGGGCCGAGTTGCAAGGATAAAGTGAGACAGGAATGGAAGAGAAGGAAAAGCGGTGAGGTCCATTTAAGATTAAAGAAAAATTCTTTTTTCTACGACGTACAATGGGGCAACTTCTCTGCCATTCCTCTTCAACCTAAGATTTGAGAGGAATTATTATGTTCCAACCGTAAAAATTAGTCGCTCGATGAGTGAGGGTTTCTAGCAATTGCCGACTGAAAGGTACCTTCGAATACAAATTTTTTGAATGTAACGTTCTGCGGCTGTTCCTTCGCTTTTATGCATTGTAGCTTTAAAATTCACGTTTAGAGTTGTAAATTATTTATTTGCAAAGGATTATTTTCGCTATGATAAACCAAAATGAAAGTAGTTGGGTTTTTCGCGCGCTCATGTTAAGGTAATATCTTTTATGCTATTAATCCCTAATGTTACAATTTCCTCTCAAACAGCTACATTATTTAAGCTAGAATTTTGGGAAACATTTATATTTTATAATCCGTATATGCATTTGTAAATCATTAATGTAAAAGAGCAAAAATGTAGAAAAGTAGGCCGAGTAACTCACGATAAATGTAAAGAGCAGAACGACATTGTGTTCCCCTTGTGTTCATTTGTTTTCATATTAATAATAAAAACATTAAATATAATAGAAACAATTGATAATGAATAAAATTTCTTCAGTATAAATTATTTAAATTGTTTCATTAGGTGTTGACTCTATAGGGTCGTTGCACAATTAGTTTCCAATTATGAGATTATTTATGGCATCGATTTGTCCTTTTTATGTAGGCATGGCATTCAGCATATTGTTCTTTATTCTTTCGTTTTTAATGTTCAAGATTTTGTTAGTGGAAGAATACATGGGTTACTATATTTTAGGTAGGACGTTGTATCACAGTAAATAATTCCATAACGTATTACTATTTGGATAACAACCTTCGAACTTATCACACTTTTAAAAACACCAATCAATCTAGTCCTCCCGAGTCGAAAATTTTAAGCCCAAAATCCTCCTAAATTAGCAAATAACTTAGGATATTTAGGCTGAATATGGAAAAGTATGTTATATATAAAAGAATGCAAATTTTAATTCCACAATCGCCCTAAACTTGTTACTTTTCGCCAGTTTTGACTAGTTTGGGATCAATTTAGGCTTCATACAGCCCAAAATAATCCTCAGCATTCTATAATGAGGAGTTTTAGAATTGGATTGGAATTGGAGTGGAATGATCTAGGTCCAAACAAATTCTCAATATACCAAAAATTAATCGGATTTAAGGAGATTTAGAATTTATATGGAATAAAATGATAATTTAATACCTACTTGCTCCTGAAAGCCCTATTTCTAGAATATGAGTCGACAGACTTGGAACTTCTGAAATATTTTTAGGGGATGTCAGATTAAATTGGAATAAAAATTTTACCTGATCAGTTCATATAACTCCTAAAAATCATATTTACAGGACTTTGAGGCGCGTAGACACACTAGTTGAAGATTTTGAGGTTCAAAATGGTATACATAATTAAGCGGCAAATGAGAAATCAAAAGAATCTAGGATTTGAAGTTTCTATTTAGGCTGGACTTTTGGACTCGAGCTTGCATCATCAGCTGATTCAACGCTACAAATTGGCGAATAAGTAGTTTCTGTTTAAGATTTTTAACATATTTTCTCCAATATCCTACTAATTTGTCTTAGAATTCGTCAAAGTCGGGTTTGAAACAATTCATAAAACCCAAACTCATCGTTTCAACTTATTTAACAATTTTAATGTCAGCAACGCACTGTTCTTCTCACAATTCCCAACAAATCTTCATGGAATCAATATTATGAATGATATATCGTTCTGTTACTCGTATAAATTGTCCTTTCACATTTGGTAGCTATTATATTGCAAAACTGTTCATTAAACTAGAATAAAAGTGTCAGAGTTACAAATATTTGACAATCATATTATTAAAATTTAAAAGTGCAGAAGTGTATGGAGAAAAAAGGAAAAAGTTGTTCAAATTGGCGGAGAACTAAGGGGAAACCACAATAAGAATACGGAGAGTGAGGGAAGGACAAAATCAGTACCCTTCCAAATGGTGTTTCACTAGCGAATTTTCTCCGTAGAGCCGGAGAAATTCTAATATAGCGAGCGAAGTACGATCAGAAAGCCAAGCCCTGCATTCTCCTTTTGTCTTGATACCGAGATTTTTGCCGTATCTCCTTGTCAACTTCATTTGCCCTTTGACGCGCAGACGGTTCGCATTTATTAACGTCACTTCGAGTAAAGGCAAGAAGGGGGGGAATCTGTAAGAATCTTCCATTTCTCATGAACCCTTCGAAAAAATGTTCCGTCGCGACAAGACTGTTACGCGTATAATATAGTAAGGGGAGGACGCCTATTCATTACTTTTATAAAACATTTAACATTGTATATATCTCTATTAAAAGAAGTAATTCAATTTGCTTTTCTGACGCTGACTCGTATACTATGAAACGAATAATACGGTCATTTAATAAAGAATGAATGTCAGCTCATAATGCCAGTAAAATTTGTCTTGTGTAATTTCAACAATAAAGTATGTAACTCACTTGTTCGGTAAATTCACACTTTATTTACTGCTCACTTTTTGACATCAGGCGGAAGTGTGTTTATTTACATGTCAGGGTAAATAATTTGTAAATCAAAATTTGAAGGAATAGATACTGGTCTGTTGTGATTCTAGTTATTCTTCCAAGAAAATATAGTTTTATCTTAACATTTATAATTGTCGAGTAATATAGAGTATTGCCAACCAAAACATACAAATAGATTTTCGGTAGATAAATTATTAATAAGCCCCTTTGTAGAAGTCTTGTTGTTAACACACCTCAGAGCAGTGCACAAAGGAATTACAAATTTTTCACAATTTTCTAAAAGCTTTCTAACATTGTAAATCTATTCTTATTTTCTTCCTTTCTGTTTGACTGTTTCCGTTGCTTAAAATTTTTCATAACTAAAAGTCATTTCTAAAATATGCAAAATTCAGTGTTTCTATTAATGACTTATAATCTTAATGTGTTGGAAAACAGTTATAATCATTTAATGGTTGTACCCCAATCATTTATGCTTAAGCCAAACAAATAAGAAAAATACATCATTACACTTGAGAACACAGCCCTGTTGATAACATCTTTTTTAATATAATACAAAATATCAAGCACCACTCAACCAAATATATTAATCAAGAACTTCTTTTAAATATATATTCCATATAAATTGATCAAATGTTTATTAAACAATTTATCACTCCTCCAAATTTAAAAACGTCCAACCAAAAAATTTCTTACTGTCTCATATTGCTTGCTACAGACAGCATAGCTTATAAACAAGTAACAACAAACATCAGTCGCACTCGTTGTCAGAACTCCACATGAGAAGAATTCCAAGTGATCTAAATAAATAACTAATTTGATTAAAAAATCTTAAATACGATTGGACTAATGTCTTCTAAGTAAACTCTGAGCAATGGTTGTTTTCTTCATCTGATATTTTTCTGCCAATTACCTTTTATCAGCACTAATGATGTATCATTTACCGAAATTAGAAAAGATAATCTTTTTGCATTTTCTATTAATTGTAGAAGCGGAATATTAAAGGCAGCGGGGGACCGTGTATTTTGCAAGATTGAAAAATAATCCGTTCACGGATGATCCTGGAAATCTCCCTATATGAAATCGAGAAGGAGGACATCCGTATAAGTACGTCGTATGTGTGTCGTAAACGCGACAGTTATGAGAAGGTACGTGTTTACGATACTCTTTGTACCTTCGAGATACATACATATATTAAAACATTGGGGTGGGTTTAAAAGAGATTCTATTAACGTTAAGATAAATATGTCGGCTGTAGAAGTACGCTGAGGGTGCACTTTTAAATTAAATATTGAAGTCGACTTTTCGAGGGCACGGTATCTACCGTTTTGTCCCCAAATTTGAGTAAACTACAGAATTGTTAGATCAAAGGATCTTTATTTAATCTGGAAACGGACAAGTGAAAAATAGTTCCGGGAACAAACGTACTGGGTTTGACAGAGCCTAAATGAAAGTCTATTGGAAATAAATGTTTTTTTTGTTGCATTTCCATTATCTCCTTCTATTTTACCGAATTCTTTTTTCTTCAAACGATGTCTGCCTTGAAATTTTTAACTTTAAATTGAAAACCATAATAAATATTCTTTAGTGACACTTCATGTCTACTCGAGTTTCAAATTCTTCGAGTTCAAATACATTTTGATCGTATTTTTAATATGCTCTATTCAGTTTTTTTTCCAAAATATGTATGAAATATGTTTCGAATTTAGTGAATTGTATTTATAATAGTGTTTACTGCATTATTGTTTTAAAAGATGCCAATAAATTGTACAATGCCTTCGATTTCTATCACGATAAACGCCACCAGTATTTCACTAGTTTCATCATTTTTACTGAAGTGAAACTTTACCTAAACACGTTCCGTGCCGGATCATTTTTAAAAGACTTTCCGTTCAGGCCACGTGGGGCGTATACGACCCACGTATCTTTTTGTGGTTTAAATAAATATATTTTTAAAGTATACTGTACAGTATTTCAATAATGCAAAACCATAAATTTAAAAACAAAAGTGTATATTTTAAAATCTTTCAACCAGAAAAGCGATAAATTTTATTTTACTTGACAAAATATTGTTATAAATATCGCCTGTTTTAATAAGAATTTTCCCGGCCTGAACGGAAAGTCCAGCAGCAGGGAACGTGTTAAAATCACATATTTAGACAGCAAAAATCGTGAAGACACATATACTCAGTGGGATTTTACCTTTCTAGTACCAATATTTAAATATTCAATGTGTTAGAAAATTCGTTAATATTACACTTTGGAATGAAATTTCATTGAATTCAGTAGCGGCAGCCATCAGTGACCCTCTTGGCGTTCACATGCTAATCTAATTTTAACCTGTTAACCGGGCGTGACGAATAATTCCGTCATATCTGAAAGAAAACTCCAGTAAGCTTGTCGATTTTTACTTCCTTAAAATTTTTAAACGTAATATGTTGAACGCATTACATTTTATGTCGTTCGTATCCGTTTAATCCTGACGTAGTACTTTAGATGTAATGATATTACTTCTCACTGTAAAAAAAAATATTCCAATTTGAAACAAGTTGAACAAAAATTAATTCCCCGGTTAACAGGTTAAGTATTCCTAGAAACACTTAAGTCAAACATTAGCTATTTCTTTTCGGCATATTAAAACAATCTGAGATAGAAAAGGTAATTACTACTTGCACCATTGCATCATTTTTTCAAATAATAATTTTACTATTCCTACGTTATATATCATTCAGTCAATTAATTTCTGCATCATCATCAATTTCCCTGAAAATGAAAATTGAAAATTACCATCTGCTCTTTCATTATAAATCTTTATCGTATATTTCACCGTAAACGTTTTTTTTTTTTATTAACGATGAAGTAAAAAATGTCCTTCCAAATATTGCTAACTTCTATAGAGTCGTCGAATTTCACCAACACGAAAATGTCATGCAGCAAACGAAAATCGTGGAAAACATTGGGCAACAAGGAATCACAGCCTTTACGCGTACTTGTTTACGCATCGTTTCTGCATACTCTCATTCAAAATGAAGTTCCATGAACTTCTTCGATTCGAACGTTAAACAACTCCCGCGTTTGGCTTTAAAGTTTGCGCAAACTACGTTGCACGATCGAATTTCAATTTACGTCCCGGTCGAAGTTTAAGTAGAGCCAGTGCAACCGGACCTCGAAACTTAATAAAAGGATAACCGCGGAAAGATTTCTGTAAAGTACTCCTGACTTTCATAGCGGCCGCCGTAAGAACGACAAAGCGTCCCTTTCTTCCAATACGCGGGCGACACTAGTGTTTCCAGGCCAGCGCTTTACAGTGAAACACTTTCTCGTCTCTGATTGTGAGTGTACGGTCCCAAGACGAGAATCCGATAAAAGTTTCGAGGATTATCCGTCGAGAAGCGAGCCGGACCAAAGTTCCTCGTAATGCGAGCATATTGACCACGACGTGCAGGAATAATGACGACACGGCTGCAGACCGTAGGAAATCTATCGTCGCCTTTCCCCCGAGTTATTGCCATCGGTTACTTTTGAACCACTGGTCATCCCGGACCGATATCGAACTGGAAAAAAATACACGACCACGTATAAGTAAAGGATCCCTTAGAGAATTAAAAAAGTTTATATTCAAATTACTTTTTTTTCTAATTAACAGCTTAAGGTAGTTCTTTCACATAGGAGCGGATTTTATGTGTGCTATGAATGGGCCCCATTGAATTTCTATAAAACGAATGATAATTTATTGAAGTATTGATTAAAGTTGTTACTGGATAAATTACAAAATTTTTTGATAATTAATACTATAAATTTTATAATTAATTTTAAAGGTAACTTTTATATTGTAAACGTGAAATGCATGATTTTATAGTTTTCAATTAATAATTTCTTTATTAAATATTCGACAGCTGCAATTTTTTGTGTGAAATATCTATTCGAAAATGTTCCCGAATTAATGATCTCGTTTTTCGTAAGTATTTGCAGTATGGAAGATTGGAAAATTGAACGATAAAGTCGGAAGTACTATTTCTCTCTCTCTCTCACTCTCATTTACGTCAATGTATGAAACTGTATTTTTAAATTCGATTTTTTCATCGAAATGCCCGATAACTGAGCTTTTTTTTGCTTGTAACTTGTTCGTGACAATCTCAAGAACATCATATTTTAACATTAAATTTATTTGCAGACTTTGGTCAAGTGCTAGAACTACCTTAAAATTGTATTAAGGGAAATTATTAGCGGATATTTGTCGTTTCCGGTAAATTTATCGTCCGAAATTCACAACCGTAGCAGTTTAACAGTTTACGTATGTATTGCCTGGCGATAAAATGTGATAGCGATAATTTGTAAGCTATAAGTTGCTTGTGTGGTTAAATTGCAGAAACTCAAACTGACGCAGCGGTAAACTACTGGCGATGAATTGACGTGATATAATGTAATATGATATGCAGGATTATGAGATGATACAGTTGATAGTGAGTTACTTATTAATAAGCCTAACACGTTCACTACCACTATGCAAAAGGGTACCGTCTCCCACAGACCAATGATATATTTTTGAACAGTATTACACAATATTTTATTATGAGAATTTAGGTGCATTTTAACCAAAAATATGCATTTAATATTTTCTTTACTACGGCTCATATGTGGGACATAGGTCATCCTTCAGTTCAGTGAATGAAAAAATTTTCACTGAGTGAAAAAAACTATTTAATACCAAAGCAATTGCTATAAACCTCGATGAGAAATTATACAATGACTATGCCTACATCATCGTCCCAAATATAAGTCGTTGGTCTGTTAGAGAAAATCATATGACTCAAATATGAGCCGGCTGGTAGTGAAAGCGTTAAAATACTTCGGTTAAGGTTTTGATGTTGCACTTTTTTCTAACTGTATACTTACAGTAAACATGTTTTCAATTGGGGAGCGAACTTACCATCAGACTATATTTTTTTAATTTTTTGTCATAAGGTAGGCAGTTTGTTGGGCCGTTTTCTTTTTATGATGTTCAGTTATCATGACGTTGGATGATTGAAATCAAATGAACTTTATTAAAAGGATTGTTAAAGAGAAATATGTTCCATTCTGTGTCTTAAACGGAAAACGTAATTAAAGTCAGAGGTCCTTTTAGCGATCTGCGTGGTAGCTGTGTTCAAAACCTTATCGTGTCTCGTTATTGTTAAATATGCATTCACTATATCCTCGTTTTCTTCCCAATGTTCTATTTATTTGATAAATCACACAAAATGGTTGCATTATTGTACTTCTAAACATTGGTAATGAACTGTATACGTGGTATGCAACATAATTACTTATAGATATTCGTACTTGAAGAATTTCACAATTTAATTTTTTATAAAAATACCATATTAACTTAAATATTATCTTAAAATATATATCTTCTATTTTCATGTTAACATTTCGACATTAACCCTTTCGCTACGGACTCCTTTTCTGCGAATATGCTAACACCATACCGGTCATTCCTGGCGCGGGCTGACTTATTTTGCTGCTAGTAGAATATACCTTCTAACGACCTGTAGCGTGATATGAATCAGAAACACAAAGTTACAAAGCAAATAATACATAAAAAGTAAAAACTTACCGTATTTAAAAAACATTCAATTACAAAATAGAATCTAATAAATAATATTGACCTACCTTTTAGAGAAATTTTCACCGTCGACTACAGTCACCATTCATACGTTGTGAGCGTCAGGTGTAAGCTGATCATAGTCACCGCTCGTAGCGAAAGGGTTAATATCTATTGCCATTATTTAAAAAGTTTCTATTTCATATTACACATTGTTGCATGAGCTTTTGTGATATCTGACACTTAGACAAAAATTGGAATCTTCCAAAAATTGAATTGAACTTCAATGTAAATATCGATGAGAAAACCTAAGCTATTTAAAAAATACTAACCTCGCTGGAAAAATAATAATACATAAAGAGAAAAAAAATTTGCTAACAGGAGGATAAATAGTTTCTATATTATTTGAAACGATTGTATCCAGTATTAAATAACGTAAGTTTTGTCCTACGTAAATAGTAATTCTGCAAATATATATAAAACCTTTCTTCGAATTTCGTCAATTTTAAATTCGAAATTATTTGTTTCAATTTCAATCACCCATACTCACAAAGTGCCTTATTGTTCATAATAATAGATGCACAGTAAACTTTATAAATGACGTGAATGAGGTGTTCTATCTACGTATTTGAACTATTTCCTTATTTTACTGGCATGAATGTGTCTCTAACTTATTTTCTCACTCGAACACTGATACTTTACCTGTTCATCATACTTCCTGTGTGTTTGTTTATACGACATAAAGCAAAACGAGCAGAAATGGAGATCGATGGAAAAGAAGAGAGCGGTTATTAGCTGTATGTACCTATAACACCGTTGGGGTTTGTCGAATCCTGTAGTAATTACTGTGCATGCATGGTAATTTAGATTGTTCCCAAAGGGACTTGTGCAAGAAGAAGAGATGAGAGAAGAAACAGAGATATCAACAGGGAATTGAACACAAAAAAACAATTAACTTTATTGATCGTAATGCAGGTTAGATTATCATATCACTAATTGCGCCACTCGAGCTTTGTGTTTGGATGAATGCAGATGAGACTTTGAATCGTTTAAAGTTCGACATAATCTCGTTCCGTTTTGGAATTGTATTTATTTTAATAAACGTCAGAAGGCATTCGGTCAAACCGTATACTGCATGGGAACGACTTTGCAGTAAAATATCTTTATTACAGCAGGACATGCTCAAAAGTAATTGGCAATTAGGTCGAGGAACATGACAAACTCATACTGTAACATTTTTTGAACGCAAATATATCAAGAAAAATAGAAATCTGAAATAGAAAAATAATAGATGTGTAGTGAGCCTAATGATACCTACTTTTTAGCACATTTAGTCTGAAGTCATCCATCAATTTAAATAAGTAGAACTTTATAAGAGAACGATGATATTAGCACCAGTATGGATAATCGAGATCTAATTGTAAGTCGTTCGATAAACAGACAACAACGACTTTTCGGCAGTGTCCGTTGTCACTGGTCCCAAACTTGGGGTACTCAAACTTATTTATCAAATATCTCGAAAACTATTAGAAATATGCAAATTTTGTAAAGGCTGAAAATTAACACCGTGCGACAAATCCGATGATGTTCATTTTTTTTAAGAAAATCAATTTGTTTAACCAATATGTTAAAAAGTACTATTGTCTCCATCATTTTTTCATTTGAATTTAACTCAATTTTTTTGAATGCTGTTTGCCGCTATTATAATATATCGAAACACAAAATACGGATACATTAGAAATTTAATATGTGAGTTCTAAAAAAAGTTATTATATTTTCAATTGTTTCGCTTGCTTACTTGTCAAGTTGTTCTTTCGTTTATACATATGTGGTTGCTCTGAAAGGTCAGATTTTATTGCCAGTTTAAAAAGTGTGATTGATTAATTAATTATTCGAAATGATTATCACAATAATGGTATTTGTGTAAAACATATTTTTTTACATCACGAGCGTTCCGAAGCAACTACAATTAATCATCAATTAAAGCAGCTTATGTTCAGAAATTATAAATCTGCAAAGCAGATCTCCCCAGAATTGTTCAATTTTTCAGTTCTGCTGGCTCTATAGCCACATCGAAACATGACTACCCCGAACTGTAAATCACCAATTTTTATGAAACTACAATATAATGTGTTCTTCGTGAATATATTTGACACCTATCTTGTTTTATCGGCAATAGTTAAAGGGGTGACAACAATTTTCAGACCTGTAGCAACAAAAACCTATTTTATCGAATATCTCAGAAATTGTTAGAGATACGGAATTTTTTTTATTATATTTTTAAAGCATTAATACAAATATCAATTTCATCTCGATAGATTTTCAAACTTATATTTCTCAAAAACGAAGCGTCATATGAAAAAATTTTATTCTATATTTTTGATTCAGTTTTTCACGTAGAATCACCCCACGCTCGGTTGTACCACCAGTTACGGGACACCCTGTATATCTCAAATAAGTGTAGATAACAATACATATGCGCAAATTCCATTCTAACCTTTCGATTTCCAATAAAATTTTATACATCTGGACCATTACGAAAATTGACTTTTGTCCAGCTAGAACCCTAAAATTACACACTGTGCGCCGTAACATAGTTGGTCGTACATTAATCTGTTTTTTTTTTTCATTACCTCGGAGAAAAAACGCCTCATCTAATTATAAAATGTTAATAATATTGTAGATTATTTTCTATTGATTTTCCAAATGCAGAAATATGCTAATTTCATTTTCGTATCAATCTATAAGCACAATCATCGATTATTGAAACATTATATAGTATTGTTACGCCAATATGAAGTTGGCGTACCGAACGAAGTTGTTCCGTCGAACCCGTTGGATTCGAGTATCGAATCGTTTCATCGACCGGCCGGTCGCGTTGCGTTAGCGATCATTGTGTTGTTGCCAGGAAGTCGCTACTGCGCATTCGAAGACAACAGACGTTCAAATTTGTGTAGTCCGAGTAATTTTTATTAGAAAGAATGCCGAAACTCGGATGACCCTCCGTGAGACGCAACAGTATGATACTTGAACATGAATTAATTAATATTAATATATTACATCTACAGCATTTCATTGTTAACTATGATACTACATCGGAACATTAAAGAGCATCGCCAAACAAAAGCTCGGGGGAAGTCAAACTTTTGTGCACTGTAGTAAAGTCACCGGGTTATGAAAAAAAACATCATACATAATGTATTCGCAGTTTATTACATGTCTTATGATTCATTGTCGTCGTGTGCGATTACCAAGGAGCAGTCGACTGGAATACAAGTGCGTAAAATGTTCGTCGCTGAAATGAGTTCTAGCGGTATTGTTAGGTGTTTGTTATGACATAGTATACGGGTATATATGGAGACACTGAGAGAGATGAATCGCCTATTCGTCCGCGAGATACACGAAGGTAAAACCATAACAAGATACTCCCCTCCTCAATTGTAATGCATGGCATAAACTGACGTGGTGGGAACGAAGCAGAACATTAAACGAAGTAATTGTACATACATCCAGGCAGCGGTTCCGTTTTCTGAATATAATGACGTTGGTGACTTGCGTAGAAATAGTGGCAATTTTATGGGTGTCGACCAATCGAGCGATTTACGCCGCATCGAGAAAACAATTTGGTTTAATTTATCGAGCGCGCTCTCGCCGGCTGTCAAAGTTACCTTTTAGCCGGGAGAATTATTTGTTTCGCTACATCGAATCTCGGTATCCTTTTCGTTTAATTTTGCCGCGATTGGTGTAACGATATAAATCATAGCTAATTGTGTATTTACTGGCGAGCGTTTGCCCGACAAATTTTGTTAACTTTTTTTTTAACGTTTTACCTCTCGATATCTATTTTTGAAGCTTTCTCTGTCTGTTTCGCTTTCCACTGACTGATCGATAGTAAGTGGAGGATAGGTTTTTGTTCGAATTTTTACGCTATCTGTTGAAGCAACTATGATTGTGAGGTTTAAAAAATTTCCAATATATCGATAAGAGTTGTTTCTTTAACGTAGAGGTACAGGGCGTACAAGTTTGTAAGTTCACGTAGGAAAAGTAGAGACGTGTTGTAAATTCTTGAGCTTCTTGCGCGTTCACGCCAGGAAATAGAGCTCTTCCTGCGAATGTTAGGAATTTCACGTAAAAGCGCATAATGTAATACCACTTTAAGATGAAACAGTTGTTCTACGAAATTTCCGTGAAGGTATATTTATAATCGTCTAGATAGCGTGTTACTCTTAAAACGATAAAAATTGGCATATAAACTTCTTGCACTTTAAACAATTTATTTACACGTTGATAATCAATCCCACCGACTTTCTTTAAAATTGTTCAATTATCTGAGAAGCATAAAAAAGAGTAATTTGTTAAATTATAGGAGAATATGAGATATAATTACCATATGTGTAAATTGATAGTGCCGTACGCCTTGCGACTGTTTGAAATTAAAGCACGTCATTCTAACCGGTAGATATGGATTGTTTATCGAAAGTTAATTAACGTCAGGCACAGTTTAAAGTATGAACTAAATATGTTTGGAATAAATAGAATTAAGCCGGTATTGGTGAAGTACATTAATGTCGGCATTGCTTACTAATAACTTTGTTGGATTGAACGATAGAATGTACATACAAGAGCTGAAAAACTTAATGATTGCAGCATCGATACTTATAAGGAAAACAGGAAGGGAGCCTCTTATTTTTTCTTTCTTAAATTTACTATTTCTAACAGTAGCACTATTTTTATATTTGTCAGACGTTCTGCTGTACATATAGGACATACGTAAATTTTAATCGAGAGGCCCAATTAAAAGTTAATTTGCGAGAGAACGGTTCGTTTTTGACCCATGGTTCCTCTCAGACATTTTGCCTACGTAACAAGACGAATACGATGTGCCAATAAAAAAAATTTGCTATCCTTTTCCGAATTCTGCGGCAGTTTTTTTTCGCAAATCTCCATCGATTCAGAGGTGTAGTACAAGCCCTGAAAGCCATGACAAATATTTTTGAAACACCCTGTACAGTAGTACAATTTCTTGAAAACAATGACATGTTACCGATATATTTACAAACTGAATATTCAACTTTCTCAGAATGATTTACCACCAGAAATTATTGTCACAAGTTTTAATCTTTTATCTCTATACTTTGCCACTGTGATTTATAACAAAAACAACTAAAACCTGCCAGAAATTCCGATTGCTTTTTGATGAATATAAAATTGCCCCGTTACACTTCACTGGTAACCGATAGCACGCCGCAAAATCGGTCGGACTGTTTTAACGCGTAAAAACCAAACAACCGTTTTTAATAACACTAAACTTTTAATTCCACATGACTAATGGATGTTCCCCTGTAAGAATGTCAAATGTGGTGCAAAAATAACAGAAACGAATCCTTTAATCTTCTTTTTAAATCCCACATTCTTTCCTTTATTTCTTTGTCCCTTCTTTCAATTTAAACGGGCATACGAATTAGTCTTCGTTCATTTTTTTTTTAATACAATACAATACCACGGATAATTTTTTTAGTTCAGATTGTAGTCTGAAAGGCGTAAAAAAGCTATGACGTTGGTTTTTTAAAACACTGGAAAAAACTTCCGTCGAGTTTTCCTGCCATTCGCAACAATTCACGAGTAACTATATAGAACCAGTATAAAGAAGCACTCAGTTCACGTCGAACAGAAAAAGCGGGACGCTCCGGTTGTAAACGCCCACGCATTCCTTCACATCCTGCGACGCGTCGTAACGCGGGATGAGATTTACGACACGGTGATTCCAGAATTGATCGGCACAATAGAGCCTTATTATCGTTTTCCTCGGCAAAACGATTACCTCGCCAATCCGGCAAAGGAGTTTCTTTTTATCCGCAAAACATTTATTCCTGCGCTCCTGACAAACGATAGAACGAGACCCGCGAGCTCTTCGAATGACCCTCTATAAATCGATCTAATTACATTACCGATGCGCTGTCAACCTTAAAGGATTATCTTGCTGTTTCGAAGATCGTTCTACGATGATTTCGATTTATCGACCGATTGTTGCGATTGCCGAGGGGAAATACGCTTAACCCTTTTTTTACACGGTAGATACGTTCCTTAGAAAATCCTGCAAAAAAGATCGTGTAAAAAATACATGCGACATATGATAAAAAGGATATGCTTCACAACTTTAAAAAATCGTGTAAGATGAAAAAAGTCTAAATATTTTCCCAAAGAACTGTGCAAAAAAAGTAATTATGAAATCCATATTACATATTTATAAAACAAAAACATTTTTTATTAAAAAAAGAAATTAGAATTGATATACAGTGAAAATTCAGTCCATAAGTAAATACAACATATAAAAGTTTAAATTGAAATTATGAATAAAAATCAATCTCGCAATTGTCCATTGCTACTTGATAGCTAAAGTGCACGTTTATTACGGACTGGACCAAAAATTCTATTATCAGTAGACATATCAGATATTTCTAGCATAACTGTCACTAACACATGTGTGGGCATAAATCATTCGACTTCTTATCACGGTATTTTCCCCATTGTATTTTGTTGCTATATAGGGGAGGGTAGGGCAAAGTGGGCCCCTGGGGGCAAAGTGGGCCCCTTAAAATTTTGGAGCCCAAAAAAATAAAGATATGACTATTTTTTGCTGAAGGGGCCCACTTTGCCCCACCCTCCCCTACATAAATTTCTGTAAGACACTGTCAAATTTAAAATTTGAAAAACGTTTTTTTGAGATTCGTGCTGGAACAAAGAATTCGTGTAAAAAAGTGTATTTATTCTTATTGGTAAACCGTGTTATTTCGAAATCGGTTAAAAAAAGACCATGTAAAAAAAAGACTTGGATGCGTACCTGTTGTAGGACCTAAGGTATTGCAGGGAATTGTAGAAATGGCTGATAACCAGAGTTTTTCTTTCCGTTTAAATGGTGTCATACATTTATTAAAATTCTTTAGGCATAGAATGATGGGCAGAGTGACTTTTCTTTCCTCATACCGTTTTAACTGTCAAGTTTCCAATTCCCAATAGTGTCTAAGATAAGATGGAAAAGAGATATGACGGAAAAGTTTACGAACATGATTAATAATGTGTCAAAAGTGCTCCAGATGGTGACAAAAATTGTCCCAAATTTTATTAGTGAGACTTTTGATAAATTGATGTGTGTTGATGTTTTAAAATATTCTGAGTTTAATTGTAATTTCTTTATTTTAATAGTAACACCAAGTTTGGGGACCGATTAAAAATATATTGACGGTATTTTTTTATATTATAAGTTACAGTTTCAAATTTTCTGTATTCTATTTCAAGGCAATCTTGCACAGCAACATTTAGATTTTCTTGTATAATTAAATATACGCAGTAGACCATGAAACTTAATTATGTTTAGTTACTCGCGAAACTTGGTTACGAGGCTTTGAGGAGTCAAACATAGCATGTCTTGATGCAAAATAATAGAACCAAATTTCTACTGGCCTCACTTTTATAAAATGTTCGCAGATGTTGACAGCTAAAACTAGAAACAAAAAAGGCAAACAATTCCATCCTTTACACATTTTTTCAATTTCAGCAGCTAAAATATAATTAACGATAAACATGAGTCTTCACAAAACTGTTCAGTTACGTTGTTAATACCATTACTAACTAACATCAATTCTAATAACAACATAATTATGTTACATATTATGCATGCAGACAAAATTATCGCGCATTATTACAAATTTAACAATAACGGAAAAGAAATATTTTTCGTATTTCGTTACTTCAACATAGTCAATTCGTACCACTTGCGTATCGTACATTTTAATACATCTGCAGAAAAAACGATTCACCAGTTTTAACACTAGATGAATGGCAGTCGTCAAATTGACGGATGTCAACTTTTCTAAAATGTTTTCTTATATCGACAAAGAAGCAGTACAATAAATATATCACATATATCTTATAATATACAAATTACTTAACTGACCGTATTTTTTACCGTTGGATCCATCCTTTTTCAAAGTACTTATTTAATATACAGAGTGTCCCAGCTGATTTTGACATCTTGATAACTTCGGTATTGTGACATTTAGCGAAAAATATTTCATAGAAAACTTTCAACTATAGGGAGTGATACGAAGTAGCATATTATCGATCAATGTGACAAAACATCAGCCGATACATTAAATAACGTAGGCCAGTCCTTACTTTATCAATTTCAAAAATACTGTGATGCAAATGGTCGTTATATTGAACCATACTTGTAAATAAACGGTAATGTAAGTACGAATTTTAGAATTACTTAAATTGAAATATCTGTTAAACTATTAACTTTCATATATTCTTGACGCGTCCACCTACGGAAAAACTAATGACACCAGATTATGCCCCACTCGGTACCATTTAAGTTCCCTATGAAACATTTTTTGCTACATACGACAATACCGAAGTTATCAAAATGTCAAATTCGGCTGGGACACCCTATATATAAATATATCGTATTTACCGGCCGTAGATCTAGTGTTAAGATAACGACTAGGTATTCAAACTAATCCACAGAAGTTACCCCAAATTACCATTTCGAAACTTCTTTCCTCTTCTATCCGCAGTTACAAAAACACTCAGAAAACACGATACATCAACGTATCGTCGTCATAGTTAATTGCTTACTTGTTTAACTTGTAAAATATCCGGGGTTCTTCGAAAACAGCGAGGGACCGGTGTCTTTACGCAGGCAAACGGTATAACCTACTTGAGAAGTTCCGCCGTAAGCAGGACCATTTTTCAAGTTTTACGCGGACGAGGGAGGAAGGACGAAAAGCGTGGGGGTGAGACGCGCGAACAGTGGCATTTTGAAGTTGCGATCGTGTAGAGACGGGTGCCGATGTAAGGGAGGGAAGGGTGAAACGGTAGCATCCCGAGGGCGAAGGAGACGCATCGAGGCGTGAACGTAGAAATCGATGCGAACTGAACGCCACGGAGGAGAGCAGAGACGGAGGAAAGTTTAAAGAACGCTCTCGATGGAAAGGGCGGCGAGTTCGTGGGAAGTAGCGGTATCGTTGGGAAGACGGGCCGAGGACAGAGGGCGAAATGGAAAGAGGGTGAATAGAGGAAGTAAAGTAAATTTTAAGCAGTAACGAATGCCAATACGTCGGAGGTTTCGATGGCTTTTGGACACGAAAGGGGCTGGGAAAGGCATCAGATATGATGCCTGTTACATCGATCTATGCACGGGGGAGGGAAATGTTTAATGTTCTGAAGGGGCGACGAGAAAAATTTGGACGAGGAATGAGATTGTATGAAAAATACATGAATTGTGTACGGAATGAAACTGTTATTATTGCCGTTTGAAGTGCCTTACTCTTTTATTGTTATACGAGGACAACAAGAAACAGTGCAAGGGCTTGATATATTTCTTTTCAACGTACTTATTTAACACATTCGCGACCGCTGACGTGAATTCATGTCATTTTAAATTCTATCCCTGATTATCGTTGACCTGAATTCACGTCCTGCAATTTTAGTTTCCGAATTCGGCGACATTAGGCGTTTTCGATAACCACTGTCTCAATGAAACACCTTAATCGTTCTTACAGTCTTTCAGATGACATGGCAACACATCAGTTGGAAAGAATCGCATAGTTTCTTTATGCAAAAGTCATTGTTTCTTTATTCAACACACTAAACAGAAATATGAAATTTTGTCTTTACTCTGTTTTTCCAAAATACATGTAATATAATTGTTGAGGACTGTACCACCAACATCTAATATGCGGTTGATACCAACCTATGCGACCAACTAGCATAGGGACTTTAGTCCGCAAAGACATGGCCAGATGCGATCACCCAATTAGAGTGATGCTATGAAGGTGTCCGGCAGATGGATCTGACCAGACAATGAGACTGGAGAGCAAATCGACAATTTGTACGAAAATAAAGTCAAATCAGTTATCGAAACGAATCTTTTTTTTTATCAACCCAACTGTGGCTGTGATCATTAAGTTGCGCACAGCAGAGACGACGCTGCGCATTCGCATAAAAATATTCAGCCCGTCCGCATCAGCGGCGAGAACAAAAAAGCGCCGCAACAATAATGCTAAATATACTGAGGGCAATAATAACAAGTGGTCCATTGTCTACCTATAAATCAAGTATACAAATTATAAAAATCTTTTTATTTTAAACAACACATAATTGCAACATTCATAATTCAAAACAAAAATTACAATTTTTATGCTTGCTTAAATGATACAAATTTGCGGCAACCAGCTTTAGAATTTCATTATTTTCACCGGTACTCAGTATTAGAAACGGGAAAAGATTACCGGTCGCGAATGTGTTAATTTATTTGAATATACGATATTTAGCAACCGTAAATCTAGTGCTAAACGATACAACAGCAAATGTATTTTGAGAAATCCCACCCTTCTTTTGATTTCATAGGAAAACTAGCTGAGGTACCCGGCTTCGCTCAGGGAGTTGATATGTGATTGTATGGTTGTTGGGATAACAGGATAAACTTTAAAATATAAGAGGTATATTTATAAGTG
Organism: Cerceris rybyensis; assembly: GCA_910591515.1. NCBI lineage: Eukaryota > Metazoa > Arthropoda > Insecta > Hymenoptera > Crabronidae > Cerceris > Cerceris rybyensis. The sequence goes on from OU342790.1 coordinate 26,073,894, forward strand.
GAATATAATATAATGTTCCACAACATTCAGCTATGCTCTCGAATACTCTCAAATGTTCTAGACTGTTCTAGAAATTTCTAGAGGGTGAAAATTCCAGCCCTCATATCTTCAAAATCGCGCCATTTAGGTAAAAACGGGAACCTTCTTCATGGACGGTAGATAGAGGGCTACCACACCATATAACTCCCTTGATCGTACCGGGACTCATTTCTGAGTTTTAGCGGCACGCACATTGTACACTTTGCTTTATAATATATATTGATTATTTAGCACGTTTTACGGAGTAGTTAGTAATTAAAAAAACAAAAAATGATTTTAAATGAAAATTTATTCTGTCGTATTTTATTAACGTAAACGAATGGAACTGAAATATGCGAAATTTGTATAAATAATCACACTTCATCTTACAGTTGCTTTCGGTTAAACTGTGTGTATAATGCACAGTTTAAATCCTTATGCGCATGTTGTTTTCACAACACCTTTTTATTTTTTGCAGGTATATATCAACAACACGGTTCCAGCAAAGCTATCACATCCGATTTACAGGAGTGTACACATATGTTCATTTATGTAATTTATTGCTCCAAAACAAGCTGTACTTCTTTTCATCAATGTAAGCACTTACCACGGAAATACGTTGAATTACTTACACCCTTAACTTTTTCTTTTTTACTTATTTAAACGAATAATTATTTGACATAAAAAAATATAATAATTTCTTATCTATAAAACAGCATAGTATGAACTAAATTTCAGACGTAAATCGACTATAATAATAATAATAATAATAACGATAATATTGAAATACAGTAAAAGTTTTCCAATAAAAATAAAATAACCCGTCCACACTTACCTGCCGATAGAAGAAGAGAAAAAATGCCATCCAGTGGAGCATTCTCATTTCCACAAATTTCAATAATCCCTTGGAGTCGAAGTGCCAAATGAGTTGGCTGGATGTGCCGTTGGCTTTTTACTCCAACTGTCAAATCAATCCTCCGTGTCATTATCTCCACATCGACGTTGTTATCGGCCGATTCGCTAACACGCACATCCGCTACGATCTTTTTCAATATCAAATATAAATTCCACAAAATAATCCCATTAGGTAATTCCGATACACGTCGACTAACGTAAATCTGCATTTGCTGCAGAACGTCAGCCATACGAACGAAACTAAATCTGCGCGTAAATGTAATACAAATATAACTTGAATGCAGCGTTTGCATTGTTGTAATAACGTAACTAAATCAACCGAGCCGAAACCACGAGCCAGAATCATAACTCGTATCACGTTCCAGTGAACCGTACTTTTATATACCTGCCGGAGCCATACTGTTTCCCCGTCTAAAACGTGATTTCGCACGCTATTATATCAGTAGTTATTGCCTCCGTACCCCGTCTAATAGCGAGCTCAGGGGGATATTAGAAAACTTCATGCCTCGTGTCTCCAGAGGCTCTATACGTCACTTGAGACGATCTAAAGCAGCGAGAGATGTGGTGCGCTTCTCATCCGTTATCTTCGATCCGGGTTAGTTTTCAGCCAGTTACGAATATCGTCGTCGATCCACGTCTCGCATCCTCGGCATGGCACGCGCGTTGGATCGACCAGGGTAAGCGGTACCTGCTGCTACCGATGAATTATAGCCGCTGCTGATGCATCGTCTGCAGCTTCAAGTGCATCCAGCGTGACGAGCGTCGGTCATCAAAATGAGTCCTGTCACTGTCTCGTCGATACTCCATTAAGCGTGATATCGTCCAAGTGGTATCCGTAATTTCTTGCTCTGCACGAACAAGTACGTATGCATACATCAACGATATATCTATAGGATGTCCTCGCACATCATATAGCACAGCTTGCAACGAATGATTCCTTCGCTAGGATTGACGTATCGATCGGACGTCGTGAACCTTTTTTTTCCCCAATTGTGCGGAACGTTGATGTATTTATCCGCGTTGATGCGAACGCAAATAATGGGGTAATTTTATTTATTCTATTTATTTTCTCCTCGTGCGTGAAATTGCGTTGGCATAAAAAATATATTGGAATTTAATATCGAGAGGGGTACGAAAAGTTGAATTGTCTATCGATTGGAAACAATTTAATAACCAACGAGTGCTTTCTTCGTTTGTCGAATAGTATTAATTATATGCATTGAATTCGGATGCAAATTATGCGTATATATACGTTGGGTGCAAGAACGTACGTTGAGTCTCTCTATGTTAATTACGGAGAAGAATAATTGAGTAGAACTGAAGCGCAGTATTAGTTGGCTTTGGTAATATATTAGTGGAACTGTAACGTTTTATTACGAAATATATCGAGATGCAATGCTGCGATTCGCAGGTGTGTAAATAATTACGGGGCGTATGTCGGGCAAACCGAAACGTTCCAGAGGACAATTCTCGTGTCATGTAATACAATGCACCTGCCAGGCATTGATTTGTTTATAGTTAAAGCGAACCCTTGCTTTTGTATTTTGGAGAATGCACAGCCACACCAATTTCATACGGTTTCAATTTATTTTTGTCGTTGGATCTGTATAGCTATTAACGCTGCAAAACGCTAGTGAATGATATATGAAAATAAATGGCTCGATCTATGCACGATTATACTATTTTTGTATCATCTCATTGTCAGTATAAAAGAATTTCTCATGTTTTTGATAACAAAGTATTCAATCTCTAAAAAAATTATTATCAGCTCATCATGAATGGCCTGAGGTACTGCAATACGATCGCTGAAAAATAATGGCATGTTTAATTTCAAACGAAGTAATTGAAAAGTGAAAATATCGAGGTAATCAAATTACATGTGTTACCCTATTTAATTAATATAAAACTTGTCGAATCCTTCTTGTTTATTTTTGGCGAGGTGTAACTGTCTTTCGTTAAATGTCAAAAATAACGTACATACATATTTAATAAATTGAAAATAAATATACTAATGAAATAGGTAATATTGAGTTCACACAAGGCTTTATTCAATTATTCGGTTATGAACAATTCAGTTAGAGCAGTTGAACAAACATCGTTAGTCAGAAGTAATCATAAAATATTAATGTAGCGAACCACAAAGTATGAAACCACAGTACAATGTATTTCGAAATTATTTGCCATGGCTTTCAGGCGTTGTTCTATACCCTGGAATCGATGGAAATTTGTGAAAAAAAAACGTCACAAAATTCGCGAGCGATAAGCAAATTTTTTTTATTGACTCATCGTATTCGCTTTATTACATTGGTAAAATACCTGAGAGGGGACCATGAGAGGGGGTCAGAAATGAATCTTTTTCACACAAATTAAATTTTCATTCTGTCTTTGCGATTGAATTTTAGCTGAATAAATCAGGCTTCCAGGTCACGGAAAAATTACATAGATTTCGTTTTAAAGGGAGCCATTTTCGCCACCTTAATGCAGAAAGAGGCCGATAAAACAATATGTGTTAAATATTTCTTCGAAACCTACCACTCAGGTGAGTTTAATCAAAATCGGTGTTCAGAGGGCCAACGAAAGCGAAATCAATGAAAAAATAGTATAAAAAAAAAAATAATAATGTTGCTCAATTCTATTTACAATTTTGAGATTAACTTTGTAAGCAAGAAGAGAAATTATTTCCACTTCACTTGCCGAGAGTACAACGACCGTGGCGTGTTGTCAACATAAACTCTTCGGAGCTCGACGATCGTGACCTACAGGTATCCTTTCCGCGAATCCTAACAATGTCATTTCGCGATACTCGCCTCACTATCAGTTGCCTCGCGACCACCGACGAGTAATCAGTGTTCTGTGGTCGACTTCAACTATTTTCAACTATTAGTGTGTGTATAATAATTTCGAAGACGAGATCCTGCATCACCAAACTCACTGGTGCACAGTGAAACGAAGGACCATTTAGGTGAAAAAAAATAATAACTCGAGAACCGTTCATTTTAGGGAAAAATTTTTTATACAAAAGTTGCATGATATCGTGGAAAGAATATCGGTGTAATACTAATTTTTTATTTTTTATATTTCTTCAATGTTATTTAAAGGTCAACTTCATTTTTTATACAAAAATCGGTATATTTCTTCATAGACGCTTATTGCACAGGAGAAATACAGAAACTTTTGTATGAGACATTTTCTTGTTGGACTTTATATTAAAAATATATTTAATGAAAAAGATCCTACTAAAGCATTTTTCGATAGGCGGACTGTCCAACAAACTTTCAACAGCTGTAACAAAGAAGTGTGCAGATATGCGTACAAAATCTTTGCGTTAATTATTTCTATATAGTCTGAGGAATAAATATGCAAAGTTTCAGCCCGGTACTTTTCGGTACTTTTTTGTTATTCAATTTTTAAGTAAACCGCAAGCCACCGCGGTGGTATCAACCCTTATTTGGCGGACGTACATCTAATCTAAGCCACTAAAGCAGTTTTACCGCAGCAATCATAATTATACTCTGAGCCATCGAAGCAAAGAATCAACATCTCATTCAGGTATATATAATTTTTACTAAGATTTTAGTAGGCTTGCTTTAAGTGCAATTAAATATTTTGTTCTTAATGAAACACGACTGCAAAGAGTTAAATATCCTAACCCGTTGTTGTATCCCACTTCAGACACCAAATTCTGTGTTGCATCCCGTGTGTGGTCAACAACACTTTAATTGGGAAGAACTATGGCGTGCTCGGAGTTTTAACGATTTAAGGATAACGTCGTCGCGAGATAGGGACTGTCGGCGATTCAGTAGAAAATTCGTTGATTTCGGGGCAGGACTGACCTTTTAAAGATTTTAAACTAGTGTGGTAGGAGGTTTTGATGACCCCGACTTCTCGTGACTAAGGTTCCAAAAGGGCGATCGCTGTTCCAGTGACTTTCGCTAAGACCAAAGGTCTTGACAACATTTGTTAAGGGAAAAGCGATGACGGAATTTGAAGATGACTGACAGTTCCCTTTTGGACCTTGAATCACGTTGAGTATTATTTGGAGCTATTATCTGATTGTTAGAAAAGATAGTGAATCTGAGGAAACATGAACTGAGTCGGTATCCAACATCATAAGTAAGAAAAATTCCTAGTAGAAAAGGTAAAGCGTAGCTTCTTGGAGGAAAATATTGGTTTAATAGTTTCAAAAAGTTGTGCTCCCGGTGACAAAAGGACAGAATTTCGCTTTTTTCCAACTTCCTCTTTCTTCCTAGATATTGCCTTCGTCTTTGTTTCGACTATCTGAACACATTGTAATTTTTTAACGCGTATTTTTTTTTATCAATCTCTTTCTTTATTACCGTGGCGAAGAGGACTCCCTTTAAGTCGAAATATATTTATATAATTTTCTAGAGGTTATGGAGATGTCAGTGACCTGTATTTGTTGTCAGGTTTGGTCAAGGTCCTCCCTGGGGGGAAGAATATAAACACCTGTACTCTCCTTACTAATTTGGTGACTCAGTCTTCCATTTTCGAATTTCGCGTAGCAGTAGTAAGGATATCTCATGTGTTTTATTCGGAAAGATCGGAGATCTGGAAGTCTGACTAATTCAGCTAAAATTCAATCGGGAAGACACAGTCAAAAGTTAATTTGTGTGAGAACGGTTCGTTTCGGACTCATAGTTCCTCTCAGACATTTTACCTATGCAACAAGATGAATGCAAAGAGTCAATAAAAAAATTGTGCTACCCTTTCTCGAATTTTGCAGCGTTTTTTCCACAAATATCCATCGATTCAAAGGTGTAGAATAACGCCTGAAAGCCATGACAAATAATTTTGAAACACCCTGTACATACACACATTTGGAAGTTTAAGCGATTACTTTCACGTCATCATAGTTTCCTTTATACATCGATAGTTGTTTTCCTATCATAAGCTAAATACACAAAACAAATAATAACACAGTAAGCATAACTTACATGTACCGCATGAACGTTTGGAGTTTTAAGATTGTCATCGTGCAACTGATAAGAAAAATATCTTTGCCTGATTTATTAAAAGCAGTTGGACGAGTTGTCATTAAATTACGATCTCAGTGAGCTTGAAGAAAAGCGGTCCGTGAATTTGACACGTAGGACGTAAAAATCTTTCGATAATCAATAGATGCTATAGAACATCGAGTCCTGCGCTGACAATTAGCGAGTTCACTGTGGTTTCGGTTATACCCCGCAGGGAGTTTCTATATTGAGTCATAAAAGACCGTGGCGTAAACTGAGATAATGGTCCGACTTGGTCCACTTAAGGCGGGAGAACTTACGACGCATGTTCATGGGCAAGTACTATGGCGACTCGTAACACTTGCAGCCGAAGGGTTCAAGTACGGTCGAATTTATGTGTGTGCCATATTACTACCGACGTGTTATGGTCCGGAAGGCCACAATACAAGACGACAAGTCTATAAGCTTCCCCCGAACTCGGTCATAATGCTTTGAATTACATGCGACTAGTATAGTACATCTACAAATGATAGATACATTATATGCATCACATTATGATGAAGCAAGCTCATTTTCTTACTCATCCCTCCACGAGGAACGTTTTACTATGATATCCCTTTGTTCGAAATTATCACGGAAATAGAAGGACTCATACGTATAGCTGTAATATCAGTGAAGAATTTTCTTCCACGTTAATTTAATGTTTCATAATTTAATAGCGCAATCATTCATTTCCGCGGCAAATGAAAAACAAACCGCTTTAAGCGTTGATTTGCGAATGGTGAAATTAATTCCGCTCAGTCGCAGAGTCGTGAAGCTCGTTTATGTAGTTGATTAAAGCTCTTTAGGAGGAGATCGAGAAACATTATTAAAGGAGATTTGTAAAACAATCGGGTTGGCCCCGATCGAAAGGGTTTCTCTCGTTGGCCCGTATCCATTTTGCGTCGGCACTTGAAAGAGCAAGGAGTCCGATCCTATCAACGCGACCCGAAAGCGGAAACGGATGATTGCTTCCGAAACATCGCACTATTTTCTAAGCTCCTCCACTCGAAAGCAAACGTAAGGAGACTGTGGAGAGACGGGAAATTTTATTCGATATTTTAGACGCTTAACCGTCGCTCGGTTCAGTTATTTTATTTCGTCCCACTGAAACTAGACACGGTACTACGCTCGTTGTAAATCTTGCTAAACGACGATTGTACGACTAATGAAAATTATTCCTGATTTTTGTCACATTACATGTTGCAAAAAATACAGCGGGAAAATTTCCGTGTGTGAACTTTGGAATTTACTTTTGAATTGTGTTAATTTATTATTTGGTAACGTTTATTCCGAGGAAATATATTATTTATTATTATACTGTGTACGAAGATTATTAACCCTTTCGCTTCGAGCGCTGGATATATCCGGCATCCGCGCGACGACTTGTGCGTCGTGCGAATAAATACCATTATAATGCAATTCGGTGTAATACCAGAGCCGCTGATAATGCAGCGAAATTAACGGAGAGACATTTCCCCTCACTGTATATATCCAAAGGTAAAAACCGAAGTCGAAGATGCATCGTGTGTAGTGATGAAAGATCAGGTTCGCGATGCGTGTGTAAAGATTGCAATGTTGGATTATGTATAGATCCATGTTTCAAAATACATCATACAAAATTATATTATTAGTCTCTATATAGTAATATACTAATAATTTTCGTTGCATTATTAAGTATATTAAACTTTTAATTGTGAAGTCCTGTAAATATGTAAATACCTAAAAACATGTCAAGTGTAATGCGTCTAATGTTTTTAGAATAATTAATATAATATTGTATAAATCTTTTCATTTTAAAAATGTAAAGAATACGTGCTATATTAGAGCAATAATTGTTTTATTAAGCATAGTAATTATTTAAGACTTAGAAGAACGTATATACAAAAACCACATGCACTGTGCACATTTCTGGCGCATGCTTCCGTTCGGTGACGGCAGTTCGGCTGAGTGGACTGTCGAAGCGAAAGGGTTAAACAACTTAGTCAATAAATTTATCACGTTAATGTTCATGATTGTGACGTGTTGTAAAACCTGAAGAAATTACACTATAATTAATCGCTTAAATAATTTCGTCATTTTTGTTTATAAGCCATTTTGTACCCTTCATCATGATAATGATAAATTTTCTAGACTGATAAGCAGACTACGGATGTTTATTTAAATGTATGTTACATTTTACGTATTTTTGTAGTTTTGAACATCCTATAAATAGAAAAAATTCGAGACTATTCAAAATTATAACAAATGAGAATTTCGGCTGACAAAAATATTTAACGTCAATATAAAGTTTGTGTAATTTTCAAAAATAGTTTTAGAAGTATAATAGTTTTAATAATTTAGCTCATGTCATCCATTTTTAGTACAGGTTTTCATTCTTCACTAAAAAATACTGTACGTTCTTTTCTAAAAACCAAGTACTTACTATAGAACATACAATTTTCCATACTACTCCTATTTTTCTTCGTAAAAAAATAGTGGTTATTAAGTAAATAACGCTTTCCAAACGTTCATCAGTAATCTAAATATGAAAACTATTAGAAACACCGTGTTACCGCCGAGGTATCAAATATATAAAGACATTAAATGAAAATACCTGTCTATATTTAAAATGTTTTTTGCTCTTTTAACCACAGAATATATTTTCTCCATCGTTCTTCTACAAATAACATTCATCACGCTCACAACAAGTGCCTCTATTATGTTTCACATCCAAGAGATATTTTTTTCCTTACACAACAATTTCTATGATATCCGTAAGATATAGTCTCAAATAAATATCCACAAACCTGCCATCCACACGCAAAGAAACGGCAGGAATAAAAACAGTGGAAAAAGCTCAGCAAACTGCGAACGAGAAAGTTACATGTTTGCAGTCATTGATGGCGGCATGTAAAGAATACTGCAGTAACAAAAACGAACGTACGATACTGAATGTTTGCGTAGAGATCCACGAGATCGTACAAAGGAACCTTTCTCTCTTCCGTTCGGCATCCCGGCGACCGAAAAATTCGCAATACCCTTTGTTCCTAACTTTCGCGATCTTGGAAGTTATCCCCCGGCAGTCGAGTCTGCCAAATTTAAAGTAGTTTCAAAACGTGAAACCGTGCAAAACATACCTAGGCGATTCACTCCTTAGCTCGTGAAACTCTCCGCGTCGACGTTGCGAAGAAGAACTCCGGAGTGCAGTCGCCTGCGATGGGTTCCTCCGATTCGTCGAGGCACAGGAACTCGATGCGTACTTTTTGCACGTTGAAACTTCTCGTCGTGAGTACTCCTTTTGCGGAGGGATATGTAACGGTGGTTGGAAAAATGACAGCCTCTGTTGTACCTCGCGGTTGATAGTATGGCTTATACTTTGAAATCGGAGCGACAATTGAGCTTTCGACGATAAAGGGAAATTGCGGAGAAAGGACGAGCGTAACTTGAGACAGGTGTAACGTTTGATGCAGCTTTTTACTTGGATAATTCGTCCGCGTTTTTGTGTTTCGATTCTAAATACTAGAGTTTTCTATTGACTGTGTCGTTCCCGACTGTATAGACAAAATGAGAGTAATGGGTACCTTCCTCGAAAACGGGTGGAATACGAAGCATCAGTTTTTCTGTGGTCTCCACTTTCGAAGGACTGTGCTGTGTGTAGTGGTGATTCTGGTTTAGTAAGGAAATATTCCCATTTTTCATGTTACTTTTTAGACCTTCTACTGGAATTAATTTTGTAAAATCAAAATACTGTATTGTATTAATCTTTCGAGTATCTATTTACTAATATATGTATTATCTATATTATTTACTTTCTTGAAGTTAAGATATGTAATTGTTTCAAGTATGAATTACTGAAGAGAGCAATCTTTTAAGAATATGTCGTGATGGTCAGCATAATTTGGGTAGTTGTAGTAGACAAAAAAAAACAAGATGCCACTGTCTTCAGTAAGAATGTCGTTATCTATCGCAAAAAAATAAACATAATATCTCATTGTTTTAAAAAGTGCGGATTCTTTGAAGTTAAAATTAACTATTTCGGCTTATTTCTTTAGCTTTAACGTAATAAAGAAAGATTAGACGATATCAAGATAACTTACAAATTCGGGGCTGGCTATAGCGACAAGCCTGATGAAAGTCATCTTTATATTTCAAGTCAATTGGACAATTAGATCTTGAAATATTCTGTCAGCCATGTCCAAAAACGTCAGTTCGAGAAAAAAGCAGTTAAACCCAACGGTAGAGCTGTAGGAAAGACCACAACAGCGATTCTTAAATATCAATATCTTCTTTAACTTTACGAATTTCTATATATGCTTTGAAAAATATATTTTCAAAGAAAATGAGTATACCCCCTTAACCCCTTGCAGTGCCATTTCTTTTGTGACTAAATGAGCAATGACTCCGAATTAATTACTAAAATAACAATCTAGCCCTTAATTTCGGATATAGTGATAATGACTTAACGTAATATTGAATAGCGTAGAATTAATTTGATTTTATCACGACCCATTGATATTTATAATCAAATAATTTTTAGAGCACTTCAAAATTGACTATTCCATTTATCGCGTCACGAGTAGCACTCGTTATTGTATGGCAAGGGGTTAAATCCGCAATGAATTTGGCTATAAGCTATTTGTATGTAGCGATTAAACTTATGAAAACAATATACTTAGCGTTCATATCCAGAAGTTGAATGTAACTGCATGTTAAATGTTATTAGTGCGAGTCTCTTGCATCGTTGTGCGCGTTAAACAACTATAAATTCAAAAAAAGAAACTACAAGTACGGTGTTTTTATTCACGATCAACAGTGCACCATACCAGGTCAGATTATGATTAAAATTATTTTCGGTCAGAACAATCTCGCAAATAACGGCTGTGTTCAGAGAATTACGAATTTGTTGGTTGCCAGGACACCGAACGGAAGAGAGAAAGACTTCCATGATATTTAACAGAAATTTGGACATTTGAAAGATTATTAAGTTATTGCTATATCTTCTAATCTAATTATCTTCTATCTAATTATCTCAAAAAAGAATCCGACAACTTGCGACGCGGATGCAATAAATGTCCAGTGAATATAGTATATCCTCTGCGCGAGAGAAATACCCGTCCGTGGTAAGAATCTTTTAGAAAAATACCTATGTTATTTTCTTACTTGCACACTGGTATATACTTCTCTTTCATTCACAATTGTTCTTCGAATTCACTTTATGTGTCTATAATTCACTGCTATATCAAAATCATATCGGGATACACGATCTGTGATGATCGTTTCTTTATGAGATCCACATCCAATTTCATACATTTAAAATATTTAAGAAATAGTTTACGATAGTGTTTTTCGGAAAGAGAAGAAAAAATTCAAATATTCATAAAAAAATTCAAATCAAATATTGATAAATTAATAGAAAATTAACTACGAGGAATTAAAAGTGTATAAATACATTATCGTGGTTCATTTCTCAGTGGTATTTAGACAGTTTATAGATGAGAATCTGACCTAAATCTTTTTCAACACATTCCATGTATTAAATTTCAATTTTATGTTGCAAAGTGTAGTTCCAAAGGTTAAAAATTAAACGTTTAGCTTGTGACTCGTGTCCCTTTTGCCGTGGATCAAGTTAGGCATAATGTTAGACTCGCCAGACAATTACGTCGTCAGAGCCAAATTCTGCTCTTCCCTCGGTGAATAAATTTGACACTCCGAAGTTAGGTTTTTTGTTTGTTTATTGCAAAACGAGGAACAAGTATAGTTACGGATACAAATAATAGCGAAAGATTAAACAAGAGATAACAAAATATGAGCTAACGCGAGTTGTACGGGAGAGAATCTGGCGTTGGGTCGCTTTTTTGGTCTCTTTTTAACTTCTCCAAGCATCCCTTCCTTTGTCGGTAACCCTTACGAGGAGGAAGTGGTAGCTTGGTAGGGTGGAGGATGTTGGGTCCGTACTGCAATGTTATTGGTTCTGCCTGAACTTTGTGGGTGATTACAAAGGTGCAGAGTTTGTATTGGTTTTGCCAAAACCCACCGAAGACACAGACAGAGGGGGACCTTGAGCTACGAAGGTGACCAAGGTGTAGAAACGATGCTAGACTTATGACCGGTGTCGCGGCACTCGTGAAAATAAATAAAAAATCCAGAAATTTGCCTTCGCAACCTCAAGGTCCATGCTGTAAATTACGCCTCAATATAATTTTGACATCTTAATCACCATAATGTGATACCTCGCGGATGGTCGTTTGAGCTTTGGCATTATTCCAATCACAATTACCATGACTTTATGAAATAGAACGTCTGACTCCTTCGAATATCCGGTGGCGATTTCCGTCACTAACGCAACGCGGCCGACTGATGCAACGATTCGATCCTCAAATCCTCCGGGTTCGAGAGAGCAGCTTCCTTCAGTACGCTCACTTCATATCGGCATAACAATACCTTAGTTAATAGATGTTTATTGGAAAATATTCTAGGCATAGTCATTGTTTTTTAATTTTATAAAACACATTTATAAATTACCCGGGTCGAAATTCTACGTTAACGTTCGAATTCCTAGCCCTTGCTCCAGAATATTTTATCAATTTCAATTCAAATAATTGAAGAAGTTTCACGTTTATAAATTTAAACATCATTTTTCCCGAAAATTGGAATTAATCATCGTGACATTCTCGCTACACAATGTTAAGAACTAGTACATGTTACTGTACCACCAAAGTGATCACGGTGACTCTCTAATTCGATAGCACCTTAACACGTTCACGACGGGGCCTGAAGTTAGTGTTTCCACCATGGGGTGGTTGTGTTTTTTGTATATTCTGCTATCCGGCGGCGTAGTAATGCAGAAAACGGCGTTGATTTGTCTGAACAAATGGCATCTTATTATAGCTGCTTAAGAAAAACATTCCAATATTATATTATATTGTATAAAGATGTAATTAGTTGTTTAAATGCGACTGTGCCGGCGGGTTAGCCTGCCCGATAGGATAAACATAAATTGTACCACCGGTGGCTCAACCCGTCCAATGGGACAGACATAAATGTACCACCGGCGGTTCAGCTCCCCCAATGGGACAGACATGAATGCGCCACTGGTGACTCAGCCCGTCGCGAACGTGTTAAATATTCAAACTATAAACTTGCAACGACACGTCAGCAATAAAATATAATCGAATATTCCGCCTTACGACAAAGCCTTCTTAACGGCCTAATGGACGGCATAAACTTCATCGATTCCGCATCTCAATGCGAAAAGATTTCCAATCCACAATTCCTGATGTTTATTCTGAATGTTACTGCTCGCTTCGTACTGTAATACATCCCCTCGAACTTTTCCGAGGATTCAATCATCCTCGAGTTTATTGGTCGTATCAATTTCAAGCACGTCTGCTGATTTCTTATATCTCTTTGTTTCATCCACTTGAAGACAAAGACAAATTTTAATTCGTCGTCTCGTTACGCGTATTATTAAAAGAGTCCGCTTCTCGAAACGCTGGCTATCCAGCCAACTTGATGACCCGCGTTAAAGTAATTGTCTCGGGGGTTAACGTCTAACGACCCCTCGAGAAGCGCCGTCTCGACTGCATCGAGTACCTGCCTGCGACTTTACAAGTTATCGAAAGTATCATCTCCATTCTACCTCTCAAAAGGGTAAACGGCAGCTTGTACCGATGCTTCTTGTCGAGATGATAAAAAGACAACCAAACCTCGTGAAATGGCCGACGATGAAAGACGCCGTTGTTGTCGTTTCTTCATACTTTATCGAGCAATTATTTCTCTTATCTACGTCACCCTGGCAATTATAACGTCACACAATTTTTCAATCCAGCCGACCGTTCTGTACATTTGGATTCGCATCAGGCACGACTTTAATTTGTCGTTTCGTTACATGGATAATTAGCAAGCTCAACGTACCGAGACCGCTGAGTCGAGAATTCTGCGAGTATAATTATTCTATCTTAATGCCAGACGTATCTCTTGAAATACGTTTGCTTTGCAGATATTATACGTATTAAACTACTGAAATTCTCAGCTGTGCCGACCGGCGTGTTATACCGTCTTAAAAATGTCTCGATCCAAAGGAGCGTGTTTTTGAAGACACCATCAAAAGATATTGGTTCATTTGTTAGGTGATAATGTACGAATTAAACAATATATTAGGTCGAGTCATAAGTAACTTCCGTTTTCTTATGAGACATTTATTTTGCTCTCATTAAATAACAAAATTATATTAATTTATTATGCATTCTCCGTTATTACGTATAACCTTCTCCCATCTTCCTGGCAGTTTATTAATCCCTTCCTTGTAAAATGTGGTTGGCTTGGACTGGAAGAAGTTTTCGACGGCCTGTCTGGCTTGTTCTTCAGAATTGAATGTTTTTCCAAGCTGAAGAATTTTTTCTTGAGTCACCCTTGCCGTATGTCGTCGCGCCTTGTCGCGTTTTGCAAGTTTCTTACAGTCCAAACCGACCACATTTTGCAAGGAAGGGATTAATAAGCTTCCAGGAAGATGAGAGAAGGTTATACGTAATAACGGAGAATACATAATAAATTAATATAATTTTGTTATTTAATGAGAGCAAAATAAATGCCTCATAAAAAAACGGAAGTTACTTATGACTCGACCTAATAGTTAATAATTGTCTATAGTTAACTCCGTCGCCATAATTTTCTGTAATGCACTCCCCGTAAAGTATTTTCATCAATGGTCAACTCCTTGATAATGACAATCGGACCTCTGCCCATGACTCCCCTGTTTTGAAGAACTTCATCCGTGAGTACTCTTTGTAAAGGAATACGTCCGTTTCTGTCTTTTATCACCTTCTCTGTCAGTCGAGAGAAAAATGACACTTTCACTCCCGATCACGTAGACCACCCCGTAGACTTTCCTAGGTCCGAAAGATAGTGTCATCCTTGTTTCGTAAATCCTGCTTGTACAATGATATAAGCTGTATCACAATAATAATAACAACAACGATAATGATAGCAATAATAATCGAAACTCAACGAACGGGACGGGCAAATTGTCGGATGAAAGCTGACCGATGCGGACCCGCTGATGTTCAGGCATTACTTACGCTCGGCATTTTGCCAGTAACAATGAAAAGCATCTCAGAATAATGTAACTCGCATCCACGGGAAATGAGAATCCATAGACGTGTGCACTAATACCGTTCCGCGAACGATATTCAGGCATTCCCATGCATAAATAATCGACGGTCTGAATGGCGCATAATACCAACTTGCTATTTTCCACCGAATCATCGGTCAAACTTACAACTCGAACTACAGAAGTTTGCCTTTTTCGGTATATGAGCGAACTTTCTACCATTCGTTCCGATGGTACCCAGGATTATTTTTCGATGAATACGAAACATTTCCGTGGTGAGACGGACACGCTCGATATCACTTTACGAATTTGCAGAATAATTGACGTCGTGACAATACCGAGATCTTCCTTCCTTGCAAGATACAAAGAGAGGAACAGAATTATATCGCTTCGAAAGTACAATGGCACTAACAAGAAATAATTTTCATTATGTGGAGAATAATTAAGAGGGGTGGAGTAACGAGGACATTGGTAATATCGTTTAATACTGATAAGAATTTTTAATTAATGACAGTACTAAGGGACGCGGTACTTGCAAAGGTATTTTCAGAAAAAAAGCGACGTGCAATTAACGATCGGAATAGCTGGAAAATACGAAGCGATTAAGCTAGAACAGTCGGAATATCATTAAACGAATCGTGAGAACTTCGGGGTGCATTTTACAGCAATTTAAGCGTCCTTTATAATGCATCCAATCCAATAAAGAGACTTGAAACAGTTCTTTCTATCTTATTATAATTTGTAACGTACGTGAAGCTAGAATTCCTTTGTTTATCACGATGTCGTGTGATTAATGTTAATACTATTCATAAAACCTTAGCACTTGTTATTCAATCCTATGGTTTTCTTTTTGGCATTGTTTAGAAAGTTCACAAAAGCGTACAGTATCGTACGGTGGCAAAAACAAAATAAAGGTTTTCATAATGGATAAAAGAAAGTCAGGTGTTTCGTGCACCGTCATCGAGAAAGCAACGAGTCACCAAAGTACGATATCACGCGGTTAATGAGTCGGTGCGAGGTCAGGAATTTCGTGGGTGAAATTCAGCGTTGGTACCACCGCAGCGCCGATGTGCATACTGTTTTTTCGATGAATCGTAAAAGCTGAACGACGCGTAGTCGACCAAGCGACCCAAATGTTCTGACCACCGTAAAGAGGTATAGTTCTACGAACGAGTGATATTTTACCTTCCACCGGGTCCATACGTGTATACACGATATTTGCATACATATATGTATATACATATATATATATAACAAGTGCGAATAAAGAGGAGGAGGGGAAGAATGATCCCAGTGGTCTGGAATTGCAACGGCACGAATGCATTTTAAATTAAAAGTGGACGTTCACGTGATTATACGATTCGTTTCCACGTTGAATGAATCAGTTTCGCGATGCAGCGTGAAAAGGACTTCTGGCGAGTAACGTGTAGTTTCATAAATTCCCAAAGTTTGATCTCCGACTATGAACAAATTGCTCCGTAGGATATACATTCATGGACGAAATAGCAGACTGCTGCTATTTGATATTTTTCGGTAATAAACTTGGAACTATAGAATAGTGTGGAATTTACAACGTCAAAAATATATTTGGAAAAGCAATTTCATGTCCATCTGTATTGAAACTAACTGTGCGATGGAAAAGATGAAGTGAAAATACAATTGTGAAATTTGTAGGTGAACAATATTGATCAAAATGTAAATTAAAATATTAATTTCTTATTTTTGATACGTGGTGGACCTATGGTGGGTATGGGGATAGAAGCTCCTACTACCAATTATCATAGCCGAGTTCGAATGACATTGTCGTCACCTGTGAGAAATATTGTTCTACCTCATATAAGTACTAAAAATAGAGGAATAGCACCGACTTTTTCAGTGACGTCAATGGACCAGGCCTATGAATTGTATAGTTGATTCATTTTGTTTTGCTATTGCTACAAAATGACTTAGCCTCGAAACTTGTTCTTATTGTAATTGAATAGATTTTTATGCAGAAAGTGAGAGATATAATTTCTATATTTCGTTGCTGTTTTTTATTGTCCCAGAATGGTGCCCATATATTCGACTGAAATTATTCGAATCCTAGGCAATTCGATTTTCGGTGAAAATAATAGTTAAATATAAAACTCGAAGGAAATTTCGTGTAAAAATTTCAATTTCTTGAAACAGATGTCTCTGACAAAAAAAGTCTTGTTAGTTTTTAATTGTAAGATATTATGAAGTTTTTAATCATTTTAGAACAGCTTTATTTTCAGAGACTCAATATAAAAAATTAGAATACTGACAGAATGTAGTGTCATCCACTAATGACCTCTATGGAGATCAACGTTAATTTTATCTGATCCCCAAAATCAAAACCCTAATACCTCAAATTGTATTTTTCTGAAAATATTATTGCTACAATCATTTTATTATGATACACTACATGTTGTACTTTACACTCTTATTTTTAGAGTTTGCAACAGAAGACAATAAACCAGTTTCATAATTACTTGGGATAAATTAATCAGGTTTTAATAATTCATAATAAGTCATAATGAAAATATCCAACCGACACATGCAAAAAGAAACGACATTTCTTTTCGTACACCTACCAATTTTAAAGTTTCAAGCAGCTTAATTACCATTGAGATTTTTGTACTTAATAATAATAATAACCTTTATTGCAATGAAATATAGTTAACAGATACAAAGCAGACCAAATGTTTTAAACCAATAGGTTTGTCTAATATTCAAACATAACGGAGTACTTAAAGATCAATGACTAAGCTCGAATTCATTATAAAGGAAAAATTGTCGTAAAAAAACCCCAGTTGTTTTTTCTTTTTTATAATAATGATAACCTTTATTGCAATAAAATAATGTTGACAAACACAAAGTAGATTTTGTACTTAAATGATTTCTCTTCAATACTGCCTATATGTAGAGACATCGCGAATACTTTCGCCATCTAAGCACATCCGCTTTAAGTGTTTCCGAAAAGCGTGGTCGTGCTCCAACGTCCGCCGTGTAATTGGATCTCGTCTGACTTTATAAATGTCGCAAATAATTGGTCCGTCTGCAAAGATCCCCACCATTTCGAAAATCTTGTTAGACGGAAACCACAATTTCACCTTTCGTTGAGCTCGCATGAATAAACAAGACCGCGGTGCGATGAGGTCGTCATTGAGCAAATATCCTTTCCTCTTTAAAACTGTATCGTATATGGATCTTCTATCCTGAGATAAAAATTTCATGAGTCGGAAAAATGTTGATCATTGCATCGTGAACCTTTACAATCATTTCCACGTTTAATTAAAAAAATGACGACGTTAGAATGTCGAGTTTCTTTTATTAATATCAGAGTAGCTTTTAAATATTTCTGCTTTGGTCAAATAATACGTCGTTTTGCACGGAGAATATTGTGGGGTTATATTTTGTCGGCTAGCCGTGAGAGTATGACGGAGTATGCAAATTTCATCGTACAATTTCGCGGAGAAAAAAAGGCGGGAAATATTCTCCTGAATTAAAATCCAAACGACTCTGCCGGCTCGGTCGATACTAACTTCTGTTATATAAAGTTAACGGTTTCGGCCCATTGTTTCACTGAATATAACAAATTGCATGTACGCGATGGGAATCGATAGGACAGCAAAGGGTTCATATTGGATCGTAAAATGCAATTACCAACTCTTGTAACACGTTTCAATTTCTAAAGCGTTGAACAGATAAATGAAACGAACCCTTCGTTCGTAATACACGTAAACGTAATCAATGTTCGAATTTAAAATCCATAAAAGGAACGTCGATTCTTTTGATTCGAATGAAATGGAATACAAAATTTCGAGATCTCATCCTGGATTTGTTTGATATTAATTACCAGGATCCTTTGTATATGTGAACAAGTTCAACTCTTTCTTTGAAAAGGTAGCAAAAGTTAGGTGGATCCTTTTTATTTAGAAAATCCCGCTTTTTATAAGGATGAAGAAATATAAAACCGTGCTATATAAATTTATTGCAGGTAGAAACAGTATATATTTCACGTGCACATCCTGTTCAACATTAACCGTACTGTAAGCGGTAAAACGACCGATTCAAAGGAATAACGACACACAATTTGTTTGTATTACCAACTACAGACTGTTTTCTGTGTTGTTTCCTATATTAAATTGATAATTGCTTGCATTTGTTTTGAAAAATATGATCAGTTTTTCGCAAGCGTTCAATTAACAGGCTACTGTCAGAATAGGTCCGCATAAAGTGCCGGTTCGTGTACTGTTATATATAATGTAAAACCGTGATGTACAATACGAAACAATTAAAAATATTTTCAAGCATAAAACAAAACTACTGTTTTTATAAAAAATAATTATTTTTGTTAAACATTTTCATTTTCAAACTTTTACAATATACTATCATACAACAAATATTTAAAACCCTTTCATTATTTTCTACCAACGTACTCCGTAATCAAAGACTTTTGTTTGAATGTTTAATTGACCGAATTTTCTACATAACATAGTCTCTCCTAAACGCAACAATGGAAATATTATTAATGCCACGTACAAAATAACGAACGAACCTTAATTGTCATTGAAGGAAAAAAAACGATGAAAATTTGCAAACAACCTCTCGTAAAGTTTGCCGCGAACTCAACTGCTGGCGCGCAAACTTCTTAACCGTCATATTGTCAGGCCGATGTCGAAAAGTTGCGTAACAAAATCGTCGTCCCCGTCCGGTCGCACCTTGACACAGTTTAAATAACGGAAAAAAGCGAAGCTATTTTCCCTAAAATTGAACCGTCGCTTTCCGGATTATCTATACTGCGATGCACCATCGACTTGAACGAGGACACACGCTGCGACAGAAACTTCCCTGCCTCTTTCCCCTGCACCAAAGCCGAGGTCGAGACTGTGTCCGCTGAAATTCTGTGTTACGCGAGCGACGTCCATTAATGAAAATCGATTACCCATCAGGGCTGGTGCTTACACCGATGCGCGTCAAAAGCTCGTGCACGTATATACTCGTCCTACCCGGGCCTACCACGTCAACGGTCGCTATACGTATCGGAGCTCATATACGTTAATTCCAGAGATTCCAGGAGACACATTTACCTCGCTGAAAATAAGTCTGTGTCTGTGCATGAAAAAAAGAGCTGTTAAAGAGGAATTTAGTTAGCAGATCGAACCGTGTCCCCTTGTAGGAATATTATGTAACGACGAGAACAGGCTGACTCTCGCAGATCGCATTTTGAGGATTATTTAGAAGGGATGGTTTCTTAACATTATCAAAGGATAGTTGTGATTTAGGTAATCAAACTGGACATCCTTAATATTGCAAACATTATTTACAATATTAAGGATGGTGAGTTTGATTAATAATGTACAATATGATCTTCATAACTTATAGTTTAGATATGTGGCAATTATTTTTTCATTTTTGGAATGTTCCTAAATTAAAATCTGTTCTTCGAGGATTTAATGTGTACCTTTTATACCTGTTTAATCTCAGTGCAAAGGTAATATCAGCGGCTTTAAATTTTCTCGAACAGTTGAGTGAATAGGATGAAGAGCATTAATTTCTCTATTACTGTGTTCACAAGACTATATCGCCACGTTTTCAGTCAACACTACTTGCATAGCAATTTCTTCTAATATACTACGAATATGGCCATTGATTTGTCACTATTAATTACAGTGGTCTAACTCATTGTCAGTGGGTTTTCGTTTCTAGATACTTAGATCGTTGCTTCTAAATTGTGAGTTGCATTTTTTAAATTTTAGACTTAAACCATTTTCATAATCACAAGCACCCATAAGGGAAAGAGTTTCTTCAACTGAAAATTTTGGTATGCGTTCATCAAAGAAGCTTAAACTAACGTAGCTTTTCCACCGCATAGAGTCTTAGAAAAAAAGACTAGAAAATATACAGTTTCTGTTTTGTCAACTACATGTGCCTTAACAAGAACATAACAAATTTTGTTGAAATATGATTATTACGATGTAAATATATAATCAACAAATATAAAATATGTACAATTTATATTGCATTTCTTATGTACAGTCGGCAATGTATTCGTCTCCTTAACTTCAATTCAGATGCCTGACCTCTTAACAGAAAGAGTCTGGAAGGCCGTTCTAGCAAACAGGAGAATTTCAGTTAAGGGTGACTCGTTGTCCCGCCTGTAATTCGACATATTTCACCGAGGGTAAGAATTTACGGACGGTTGGTTGAATTTCTTTGGCAACGAGGAGAACGTTCCCGGAAGGGTTACAAGAATATTCCTGAGAGGCGTTCCGAACGGAAAGCTTCACGCCAAGCTATAAAATTCTGAACGGCGTGAGAGCGGAGGACAGAAAAATCAATTAGACTGCCTCCGACAGCCACGTCGCCATGATTCAGGAAACCGATAAATCTGAGCGTACCGACATCAGCACCTCGGTTGCAATCTTGAGTATCTTGCGCCGGTTCTTTCTCTTTCCTTCTCTTCTTTTCTCTCTTTGCTCTCTGCCCTCTATCTCGTTCTCTCGTTTCCTTTTGTTATTCAGAATAAAGGCCGTGATGAGCACCTAACGAAGATGAAACCGTGAATCTTCATCGACATGTTGGCAATGGAAGTCTCAATAAATGAAGATCCTTATATCCCAATAGAATATGCCAATTTTAATTCTTTATATCCTAATTTCCTTTAGGTTTTGTTCTTCAAAATTAAACGAGCACTTTTAAATGCTTGTGTATTTATGCGACCAATTGGGTAACAGAATTTAATTCTAATATCGAATAATTTCCAGATGAATATATATTATAATTCTGCTTAAAAGCATCAGGTATATCTATCGGACAATCTGAAGAGATCTTTCCTTTTCCCATTATCGATATTGGATTTTTTTGGTACCGATTAGTCACAGACTGACTCGAATGAAGAATAAAAGGTATAGAATGAGAGGACGATGTCAAATGTACCATTTCTGTCGAAAGCAGAAGCGTGAGAAATTCATCGAACCGATTTTACTGATATTATCTGTCAAAGTGATATGTAGCTATGATATTACTAAGATAAATTACATAGTACTGTAAAAAAATATTTTACATGATGCAAAATTCTATCGATTTGTTTTAAACATCATTTAACGTTTATCGTAAATTTAATTACCAATTAAATGAAAACGCACTGGAAAAGGAATTTTGAAACCTCTATTTTTTAAACAGATTTTAAAATTGAATCAGTGTTGCGTATATTGAGATTTGCGAGGAGTGCACCAAACAGTATATATTGGACGAAGTATATAAGTCTCTGGTGATCAATATCTCAAAGAAAAATAGATATCTATCGAGAATGTATCGTCGTATCTTTCATGTCGTAACTCGAACTTCTCGCTAACACTTTTCAATATCTCGACGAGACGAACGCCATTAAGATTGGCTCGATAAAAATATTCCGATGAACGATAAGGAATTACTTTGTTTACTTCTTCATTACACAGCTATTTGGTAGATAAATTAATTTTCAATTAATCGAATCATTGTGTAAAAACTGGACTCCAATAAAGAAGAAATCTCAGTAAATATCATTTTTTTATTTTCGAGAAATTATATCGAAGCTGAATTTGTCCGAAACAGCAAACTATTTCGTTTTTCTACATCATGTTCGTGTTAGAGTAATTAGTGTAGAATTTAATTATGTTCCCGTGTGTTTGCATCACGATTAAGGTAAATAAATGATTTGGAAAAATAGATATTTCGATATTACTAAAATTATATTTAGTTTTTAATTTCTGGTTTGTTTAACTTCCACTTAAATTTATTCGTTAATGCATTGAAATTTTGGAGGACAGTATTATGTATAATTTCCAATTAACAGCACCAATTTCATTATTAACATTAGAAATCAATTTTTGCTTATTAATGCATATGAAATTTCTATGCAAATGGGATTCCAACATATAGTTTTGAGTTTGAATGGTGCAGTAATATAGGAAATTCTGTCCTCGATTTAATTATTGATTAAAGGCTATACCTTAAAATTTAATTTTTTTCATCTTTTTAACATCTCCGTTGATGTGAATTAGTATTATTTTGCAAATAATATCAAGTTCATAGTAATGCTTGCACCTGTGGTATAATATTGAGCCATCGATAGCCTTAGAACGACGTCTCCCTTAAAGATGTGTGACGTAGAGAGGTGGGGGAGATCGTCTTAAGAGATTGCGTCTCGCGATGCAGTCAAGAAGAGTGTTACTATTAAAGATTCCTTAGCCAGAGATTCATTAGTGAGACCTTAGAGACGTTTGTTTTAATCCTTAGATATTTTAGTTAATTCTAGTTATATCATATTTAGTGTATCCTATTCTGAGTATTTTATATACAGGGTGTTCCAACCGATTTTTGACATCTCGATAATTTCGCTATTGTGGCATGTAGCGAAAAATGTTTCATAGGAAACTTAAATGGTATCGAGTGGGACATAATCAGGTGTCATTAGTTTTTCCGTAGGTGGACGCATCAAGGACATATGAAGGTCAACTTTGTTTTTTTAAATAGAAAGAGGTCGTTTTTTATGGATCAAGCGATGCAGCTAAACATTCTTTATAAAAAAGTACTGACCTATTAATGTCGAAAAGCTAATAGTTAAGGAGATATTTCAGTATAAATGATCTAAATACAAAGGCATCATTCCTGCCGCACTAGGACGTGAGCTCTGTTTATCTGTTTATCTGTCTGTTACCTGATTTAACGCCGCGCGACTTTTTCTTATGCGGGTATTTAAAGGATAAAATGCGAAAGTTTCAACTAAAGTGAGTGATATGAAACAGCACATTATCGATGAATGTGGAAAAATATCAGCCGATACATTAAATAATGTAGGCCAGTCCTTACTTCGTCGATTTCAGAAATGCTGTGATGCAAATGGTTGTTATATTGAACCATACCTGTAAATAAACGCTAATGTAATTACGAATTTTAGAATTACTTAAATTGAAATATCTCCTAAACTATTAGCTTTTCGACATACATAGGGTAATGCTTTTTTATAAAGAATGTCTAGCTGCATCGCTTGATGCATAAAAAAGTTCCTCATTCTATTTAAAATAAACCAAGTTGACCTTCATATGTCCTTGACGCATCCACCTAGAGAAAAACTAATGACACCAGATTATGCACCACTCGATACCATTTAAGTTTCCTATGAAACATTTTGTCCTACATACCACAATACCGAAATTATCAAGATGTCAAAATCGGCTGGGACACTGTGTACATCCTTATCATTATTATATTATAATCTTAGTGTGTATGTTATCTTGATTTATTTATCTTGACATTTATCATTTTTTAACTTTATCCACGCCTACATACATTACACTATCTGACACCTTTTTCATTCTCTTTTTAGCACCTCCTTATCACCATCTTCTTCTTACAATTAGACCGAATCCCTACTACACACCTATTGTCAAATTTACATTGGCGAAAAGGGTTTGGTACCATTAACAGCAACCAAATTCAATTTGGAATTACAACTAAAAAATCCGTGATTTCATTTTTATAAGGTCATATAGGATCGTGAAACGTTGAAGAGGTGCACGTTAATCCATCCAATTAGCGCACTCGTCCTGAGTAGCTTAACAAGGAAGATCTCCTGGATCGGCTTACAATTAGACCTACTGCGTTTGCTACCTTTCCTTGGTAACACTACTTTTTCACGTCATTTTCTCTTAATAGTACGTTCCTGTAGGAAGGGTACCTAGCAACTTTGCTGTCGTGACCTCTAACACTTTCTACTTTACATCCACTCTGAAGCACCAAAGCTTTGGTACTGTGGCGGCAGCACGATCGAGTGCAACCAGCGATCTACGACCGCCATTACTCTTACGCCGCCCCTAGTTCAAGGATCGTCAGCTAGACATCGTGTCCACCGAAGGATCGCTCTCGCGAGTCCTCCAACGACGATCGGTATCTATATATACGATCAACCGGCAGATACCATCGTCCCATCCGGGGCACAGCGTCTAGGGCAGGGCCTGTTCGGTCAGCCCTACTGACGAGTCCACGAGCAGGCCCAGGACGAAACGCAGCGCGCTAACAACATCTTTACCCTTTCCTAGGAACAGAAGGACACCCGCAGGACCGGCCGCAGCAGCATCACCGAGACCAGCCGGTAACCTCCAACCTTTGGGCGCGGATGGGCCCAATCTACAGACGCGGCCGGCCCGAGCACGCAGGTTCCTTTAGTACAAACCTATGACATATGTAGCTGTCACATAGAAATAATTCTTAGAGATGTCGGGGGAGTATTTAAACTTGGGTCCACTAGTAATTATAGTTTACAAAACTGAGCATTTAGCTTCTTACTGATTATAATTCATCTTTAAGCACCTGCGTAATCCAATTATCTTTTTAAAGCTATTATTTCTTCCTGCAAAGGTAATTGGTAAACCAAACCATAAAACTACTTTTATCAGTCATAAATTGTGTCGCAGAATTTTAATAATTCTATTTGCTCGAACCATAGCAGCACCATTGTGGTGGTGTGTACCTTGCATTAATTAACAAAATTGAAATAAACAAACCTTCGAGAAATAAAACGAACTTTGCTCTAATACCCCAAAATAAGAAAATTTGTAATAGTAGTCAAAGAATTTTTCTAAATTGTTACGTATTATGCATATTCCTATAATAATACTGTGCTACTCGGGAACGATGAACATAAGGGATGAAAAATTTACGATCCATTATAAAGAGAATCATCAAATTTCTTGAATTTTCAACTTCTGTTCTTTCTCCATTAGTCGGGAGTTTGTTTCAAGGGTTTCGGGAAAAGAGGAGAAACCTAAGTGAAGAAGAAATTAAATTAATATATCGGAAGTTCCGAACTTCAGTTTCCGCTCGAATCGCTCTTTCACTTTTTCTAGTTTTTTTTACCTTTCTCTTATTTCTGTTCTGTGCGTCAATCCATGTAAAGAATCTGATATTATTTATGGATCTCATGGATTTCACAACATGGACGCAATTATTTGTTAATTTTTTAGTTTTTGTTACGTACAGGGTGTTTCAAAAATATTTGTCATGGCTTTCAGGGGTTGTTCTACACCTCTGGATCGATGGAGATTTGCGAAAAAAACTTGCCGCAAAATTCGGGAAAGGGTAGCAAATTTTTTTTATTGGCTCATCCTATTCGTCTTGTTACGTAGGTAAAATGTCTGAGAGGAACCATGGGTCAGAAATGAACCGTTCTCTCGCAAATTAACTTTTAATTGGGCCTTCCGATTAAAATTTCGCCGATAGTTAAAGCAGAGGCGACGTAGAGGAAGCTAGAAAATAGGGCACTGTGTCACCGAACCAGAAGAGAAGTGTAAGTGTTTATACTCTTCTTTCCGGGTGGGCCCTTGAGCGAACCTGACACCGAACGCAGGTCATTGACATTTTCTAGTCATTTTCTCTCTCTTCAATTATGTTGCCTCTGTTTCAACTATTGGAGCTAGCAAGGGTATCTCATGTGTTTCCTTTCGAAAGGTCGGCGACTCGAAGGCTGTCATATGGGCGAAATTTTAATCGTAAGGCCCAATTAAAAGTTAATTTGTGAGAGAACGGTTCGTTTCTGACCCATGGTTCCTCTCAGACATTTTGTCTATGTAACAAGACGAATACGATGAGCCAATAAAAAAAATTTGCTACCCTTTCCCGAATTTTGCGGCAGGTTTTTTTCGCAAATCTCCATCGATCCAGAGGTGTAGAACAACCCCTGAAAGCCATGACAAATATTTTTGAAACACCCTGTACTTTCCTGCTTAACCCTGCTGTCCTTCTTAATTATACCTAAACCGACGTAAACTTTAACCCTTTCATTACGGGTGCCGCTTATAGGCGGCGGCCGCGCGACGACCTGTGACCTGTGTGTACGGCTGTTGACTATAATCGACGTAATTTATATATACAGTCGAATCTCTCATAATGGAACACTTCGGGACCGGACGCTCTCTCAAAATGCAACATTCCCCTACAGTCATATTCATCCCCACTTCTTGATTATATAGTCTATCTTTCTCATATAGTACCTATCTTCGTCGGCGCAAAGAAATGCGCAGAAGTAAAAAGTGAACATAACCTTTCCATACAAACATTTAAATCTTTTCAAATAATATGTCGCGTCATACATCTCAAATTTGATTGGTTAGTAGCATTTAACTGGTGGGGATAGGAGAAGTTTCATTATGAGAGACCATGTTACATTTTGAGAGAGGTTTCACTTTGAGAGGTTACATTATGAGAGATTCGACGTAATAGATATAATTTATAATTTAATATAATAATTTAATGTCTAAGTACCTCAAATTGCATTTTTACTTATAATAATATAATAGCAAAATTTGCAAATATGTAAATAACTGAATATTCATACAATATACTCATTTTCATGTTTTTCCTATAATACGATGAAACAGTTGTTATGTAGCTCTTGAAAAAGTGTACATACAAGACAATCACAAAGTGGCGTTGAAAAACGTTAGTCCGAATATCGAAGACTACTGACGAACAAAGTGCACACTTCGCGGCGCGGTGGCCCGTTCAGTGGCGTCACTCCAGCGGAGCGGACTGCCGTAAGGAAAGGGTTAAATACATTGAACATTAATTGCAACTACTCCAATACAATAATAATCATATAAAGAAGAATGGCAGAGTTAAATGTTAAAGTCATTAATGACGCATTTACCTATATCAGTGTTGTTCATATTATATTCAAAACTAATAACCGCAAATGAATTTGTTCCTTTAAACTGAGGTGATGGTCACGAATGATTGTACGACTTTTCCGGACGTTGGTCGAATCGTTTATTATTCGTTGCACGTTTTTTCACAATTGATCCTTCGTTGCAAAACGGTTGTCATTTTATACCCATGCTTTCCGCCGGGCTTCGTTCTGATTCGCTGAGAGTGTTTCAGAGGGGGAAAAGGTTTTCCTGGTTGCAATGCGTCGGGAAAACTCCGAGACTCGTGCTTGGGTCTTATTCTTATTACCTGGCCGCGCCCGACGGACGGCGCGGCCCGAACGCCTTGACCGTTGCCTCTATGCGAAGCACCCTTTTTCTCCGCTCTGGGACCGACGAAAAACATGGGTGATTGTCCGCCACAAAACTATTTTCGCAAATATATTCTATTAAATTTTTTTTATATTTTAATTAACAACATATTCAATAATATACTAAACGTTGCACCGCGGTGTCTACATAACTATGCCGTTAATTATGACGGTGATACAAGTGAATT
Organism: Cerceris rybyensis; assembly: GCA_910591515.1. Lineage (NCBI taxonomy): Eukaryota > Metazoa > Arthropoda > Insecta > Hymenoptera > Crabronidae > Cerceris > Cerceris rybyensis. The sequence continues at coordinate 26,102,175 of OU342790.1, forward strand.
AGTCTTCGTTATACTAAATAACTAATGATCTAATGTATCTAAGGGATTCTAAAGTAAAACGTCTCACAGTTCCTCTAAAAGTGTACTGTGTTTTCCGTATCCTGAGACGTAACCTCTTAGGATGATCTCCCCCACTTCTCTCTAGGTCACACATTTAAGGAGAGAAGTCATTCTAAGGGCATTGACACCCAAATATTATGCCACAATTTCTACACAGTAGATCCACAATATTGTCATGTATATTACTATAATACAACATACAAAACTGGTTATTTGAGTTTTTCTAATTCTTTATTTATAACTTTTTTAAATTTAACTCTTTATTTAGACCACCTCCGTAACTGAGCCAGTTGGCAAATCAAGACAAAATCCAGGCAAATCCAGATGCTAGTTTCGTAACATTCGAATGATTTATAATGATATGTTTGAAACATAAATATACACATATCATCACAAAATTTAAATATAAGTATATTCGTAGAATTTTTTAAATTTTTAGATGGTGGAAGACATTTGGCAAAACAGGAATACGAAACAAATAGTTCTTTTTTTAGATATAATCCATCTTCTGTATTCTTTAATCTTATATTACTTTACGTCAATAGATTCAACGTTGTTACAATAACTGCACGATGCAATTGGCGGGTTTAATGTTTTACAGTTCGCACACGTGGAGAGGATAACATTTACGTGTGCCGATAAATATTCGGGATTATTGAATATGCGATAAAATTATCAAATTTAAAATATATCGAAGCCTGTGAACGTAATTTAAACTATCGGATTCGAACGAAGCGTAGGGCATATTATCTATTTTACGATCATCAATTTCCATATTGTGCAACATGAATATTCAAACAACCGCTATGTGCATTACGTCAAATGCATATGTACATTTTTGATATATGTACTTCATCCAGAGGGCGATAAAGCAAGAGTAGCATCTGGTGTATCCATGAATATCTATTATGTGTTTAAGTTTATTCGCTAGACGATATTCACACTCAATGGATATGTTACTAAAATCGATCTCCTTTTAGTGAAACTTTGCGAATCCAACGATAAAGATCTTACGATACTTACTTCATTTCCGTTTCGCACTTAAATAGGTCAGTTCACTTGTTCTTCGTATTTCATTCTCTTCAATTTAGAATACCTATGTATACGTTAATCGAGCAGAAAACTTATAACGCCGGAAAATTATTGCCACTTTAAAACACATGTGATTACTTTCGAATTGCTGATCTTCAAAATTAGGAATTTTCAGTGACATTATAGTGGGATGCAAATATCTTTGTTTATTTATGAAATAAAATATTTCAAAACTTAATTGGTACAAAAGAAAGTTGAATAGGGTAAGTCCGGGGGAGATGGCCCTAGTAACTTTAAGACTCTATTGTGAAGGAATTATGACGAATTAAACATTGAATTAATATAGAACATAAACTTTATTTATTACTCTTATCAAACATTAACGATAAATTACTTTAAAGAACGCAAACAATGTAATTTTTAACTTTTAAAAAAAACTGGGACTGGCCATCTCTCCCAGAGTGTCCGGGGGTGATGGCCATAGTGTTCGGGGGGAGATGGCCAGTACTCTTTTTGCTTTTCCCTTTGCCCTTGAGATCTTTTAACTCTTTTTTTTTCTTATTACCGCAGTAAGAACACATATCCTCAAACTCGGTGCAGTTTTCATGCACCCAGAACATGCAAATATTGCATTGTATCTAATCTTCAGCTAATTGTGTCCTGCAATAATTATCACCACAACCTCTGCAGTTTTCTTTCTCTCTATCTTCAGATTCACTTTCAGAGGTATCATAGAAAACGATGGGAATTTCTTCGCAACTGCTATAAGACAACCTACGAATTGCCTTTCGTTACTGAACAGTATTTTTTTTCTTAGGTCTATCAGTCTTAGTTTCCGTTTTTATTTTTGGTTTTTTTTACCTTTCTTCCTTTTTCTCTTTTTCATTTTCTTTCAATTTTCGTTTTTTAATATGCTCTTCAGATGTCAAAAGTGATCGGTGACTGACACTGAACTTTCCGTTCAGACCGCGTCCAAATTTTATGGCCATCTCTCCCGTAAATACTATGGCCATCTTTCCCGATTGTCCGGGTGAGATGGCCACATTACTTAATTAAAGCAACTTCTCAATTTTGTAGTTAATTTTGAAGTTAGAACACGAGAAAGTTTGTTTACTTCACATAGAAAGCATAAAAACGGACAAAACTTTCAAAACTTCTTTGTGACCATTTAATATGTCAACCGCTTAGTTTAGATCGAACGTGTTATGAAAAAACAAAGTCAAATTTCTCACCTTTCCGTAATTGTTTCGCAAAAAAATCCACTAACACTTCTTGCCCGTGCCAAAACGAATCGATACTAAATTAAAGTACTGCCATTTATGAATTATTACTTGAAGTTTTTTCTATTGGCCATCTCTCCCGTACGGCCATCTCCCCCGGAATTACCCTATATATTGTAAAATTATAACACTTATGAATGACATTGCAGCGGGTAAGACATAAAGTTTCAGTAAATATGGGTAAATGAATTATAAACTTTTATCTTTCTACACTTTAATTAGACTGCGAATAATTATGGTTTATGTGAATCGTATAAAGCATAGCATGCATTATATGAGCACAATCAAGGATGTGTAATTTAGGTAGAAAACTTGCTGAATATTATAATGAGTGTCATACCTTGAATTTTATAATCTGTTTTTTATTACTTGCATTCTATTCAATTTTTTAAGTTCAAATTACTCGCAGAAAACTGTATTTTGGTCCTAACGACAAAGATATGATGCATTATATTTTCATTGAAACATGAATAAAGCAAAGTCTGCCGAAGAAAATACATGAATGATAAAATGGCAATCGAAATTATAAATGAAGTTAATAAGTACGCAAACAAGTTCGACATCTTTACGTTTCGCCGATCACAACTTCCGTTTAAAATATAATATCTTCAAGAAGTTGGCAGTATTTAAGGGGTTATATACAGTTAGAACTTTCAAAAAAATCGATTTTTTTTATTTCCTTTTGATAATGTACATATATTTAAGTACACACCCAGAAAATTTCAAGTCAATCCGTCAATTGTTATCGAAGTTACACGCATAATTGTTATGATGTGGCACAGCGTTTGAAAGTAGGAGGCCAGAGTGACAGCGCTAATTTAGAACGCTGGCTCTTTTATTTACCCGCCTATTGTAAATATTGTAAATATTTGCCAGACTGGCAAATATTAACCCTTTCGCTACTACGGGTGACTATAGTCACCGGCTACAAGGTGCCTCCTATACCCGACGGGTGACTATAATCTTCCGCTCCAAAAATGGAACTAAAAGTTAAGACAAGTGCTATATAAAAGTACTATATGTACTATATGTAATGGTCCCCAGACAACACCAACTCGAGTTATTAGTAGCTGCCGAAGGGGCGGAGGGTGTATTATATAGCCCTGGAATAGACGACTCGATGTAAGTTCAAAAAAAATTTGTTTACTCTACATAAAGTGATTTGAAACTTTAAACGCGTTTTTCTCAAAACTGTGTTTTTAAAGTCGGTGACCAAGATTGCTCGGAAACGGTTGAACCGATCAGTCTCAAATTTTAACACAAGTTTCTTAAGTATATTTTTTAGTAATTGATCGAAGGTTTTTCCTCACCGATAAATATTTCTTTTTTTATAAACAATTTAAGGCCAAAATTTTGGTCATAAATCGATTTTTTTTCTAGAAGCCGCCACTTTGTAAAAAAACTTTATTTTGCTTATTCCTTCGATTAATCACAAGATTACACATTACTTTAACGGAATCCGTTTGGTTTTTTCATTTTGGATGATCCAGTCCAGAGATATCGTGATCACCGCAAGGCGCCTTTTTCGAGAGGAGCTCCTGGAGATCAGCTACAGCAGCATTCAAAATTATTATTTTTACTAATAAAAAATGTTAAAATACAGTTGAAGGTTACCATAATATGTTTACAAATTTTTACATTAACAAATTTAAAAGTCTTCTCAGGAAGATTTCTTGAATAATCGCTTTTTTTGGGCCTCCTGACTGTATATAACCCCTTAAAAGCACCAATCTTTACTTTTTAACCTTATCTATGTCTTATAAAATAAATGTTGTAACGTTTATTATGCGATGAGGAGACAGCTTTTTTGTAATAGAGTGTCATATTCTTGAACACTGTAACCTCACTTTGAGATTTAGAGTTTTGACAATTATAGTTTTTGTGTTAAGATTGATTTAATTTCATCCTTCCAACTTGTTCAAAACAGTACTGAACTACTAAACTGAACTACCTGTACTAAAACTCATCGAAAAGGTGCGAAAAAGTAAAAAAAGTTAACAAAGAATATTTTGACTTATAATGTTATATATGTGGGATCGGGGCGAAGGAGCCCTCCTATAAAAAGAACTTAAGAGAAGAGGACGTGAAGAGAAATTATCAGCAGCGAGAGGTCGCTGGCGCAGTGGTTTCGCGCCGACCCAGGCGATCGTCGACGTTCAGCTACTCTAGCCGAGTTCCTGCATTGGATGGGTTGCCGCGCGCCTCTCCTTTCTTTTTCACGATCCTACATATAGTTATTTGTAAATAAAACTCCAAGATTGCATAAAAAGGTCCTCAACTTATTTGTGTATTTGATACATATATATTTAATTAAATGCAAAAACGTTATTTCTGTCTCTTCAACAAAATTTCACACCAAATAATTCCAAATATCGAAACGTTATCATTGTTTACAACAATTATGTTAGTCCCATAAAAGAAATGTCTTGTTCAAATAAGAAGCTGTTTCCTCGATCCTGACGTTTCTCAATCCATCTCCAGTTGTTGATGAATACCTCGAAACTAAATATTATTATCCCATAGTAATTATCATTTCTTTGTGTTCAGGTTTCCACTCGAATGGAATTCTATCACACCGATGTAAAAGCAAAAATGACCGACACGATAGACGATGTAAAACAGGCAATTCATATATCTTTAACTTTTTCCTCGGCGACGGGCTGCGAAAAATTGACTCACAAGAAGAGTCAGAGTCCAGCAGCTTCCGACTGAATATACAAGAGACCCCTGAAAACCCCATAGATGTTCTATTTATCGAAATCGAAGACTGTAGAGTTCCAATCATCGCAAAAGGATTTCAGTATCATGCCGAGAGAAAATTGGGTGGGGTTGCCCGTCCATATTCTCCTCCCTATACGCTCAGAGTTCTCGGTTCACTCCCCTTTTTCTACCCTCTTTCCGGCTTCCACTTTCCATTCCCTTTTCCGTGTCCCGAACCGGTCCATTCTGTACTATTAAACGTCTATCGGTGTGCGAAAGATCATACCCAATTTACGGATGAATTCCAGTCCACTGTAACATTGCGCATGAATCGGCAGCTAATAGTTTAATGTTCCCTCTCGATTTCTCACTCGATCGTGCCCGCTTATTCGATAGAGGAGCACCGTAACTAACAGTAACACCCTCCAACTTCCTGCTGCCGCAGGTAAATGTAATGGAAAACGCTCGGTACCAGGATCGAGCATTCGAATCGATATCTTCATTCGACCTCGTAATTCTTGAAGACTGACTCACCTGACTTTTCTGAACGTTTGGAACAGCATTCTGGATAGGTGAAAAAGAAATCGTAATATATCATGACGAACTTTCTGCAGAAGGCAATATTCGCCTGTCTCAAAGGACGTTTTTGCTCGTGACGCGAGTCCTACATTCGAACGTGACTAGACGAATGCAAGTAGAGTTTTGTCAGCCGTTTTGCTGTTCGGTTTATAATTTCGAGGTTGGACACAGACGGATATGCGGAGTTTCGTTGTGCAGAGGGAAAAAAGAATTTAATTAACCGGCGCGGTAACTGTTTCGTATGATCGCCCGGTTAAACGAGATAGGAGGGTAGAATTGGAAAGAATCGGGGATAATTCCACGAAGCGGAAGAGACATGACAAATCCGTTAGCGGTAGATATACTCGTCATGTCGTTTCTGCGGTTCGATTATCCTATCGCCAGTTAACGGCAAGTGTTACGTGCTAGTGGTCGGTGAATTCCGTAATCCTTTGAATTTCAGCAGCCTTCGACTATTGCGATTTGGTACGCTCTTCCGATACCACGTTATATTTGTTGCAAACGATTTGTTTCCGCGGTTTCATTTTTTTTTCTTTGTACTTTCAATTAGCAGGTCGGTGAGCATGCATGGATGGAACATATGAATGACGAGAGGGAAAAAGGGAGAGAAGTGAAAAGAGAAAAATTGTGAAATAGATATCATAATTGAAAACTGGCGTATTAAAGAGTCAAAGGAGCATTGTTTCAATAAATGGCAATTGTGCGCTTGAAGAATAATATGGAATATAATGAGACTTGATTGTGCAAGTTTTCTATATTCGTTTATTCAAATTTGTTCATTCTTGTGGGATTAATGCAGATTTAGTTGCTTGTAAAAATATGTTAGATTTAAATCTTCCCACCAAATACGTCGCGTCACGTCATTCAAAGTAATGACTCTAACAATTTTATTTTTGGTATCGATTATGGTTCCTATAGAGGACTTCCGGTCTCTCACATTCATCCTGTTTCAAGTCTTCATAATGTAACACGCAATTTATTTTCTCTTCTCGTTATTCAGTTTATTGTAAATATATTCACTCATTTTATAGTTAATACTCTGTGTACTAATCATTTCCACTGCCGCCTGCTCAAATATCCTTAACAAAATATAATTAAAAAAAAAATCGAAAAATAATCTCGTATTATTTCCGTAACACCATAAATCATTGACTATCGTATTGGATCGAACAAATAAATAATCAAGCAAAGCTACAAGGCGAATAGATTGAGTTTGTATAATAGACATCTGAATAGATACGTTTAATTTGTTTTAAATATATATGCAACGTAATAAAAATTTGAACAAACGAATAAAAAGAATGATACCTTTAAAATGATCTGTGAAAGATAGAAGGGGAGATTTAGAAGAAATTATTTGTACTTCTTATCTCTCAACGGCATGTGAACTTTTTGATGTAGTAAACAAATACCTATTCTTTACGATTTCTTCAGTTTCTGATTTATTTTCATAATATTTCAATACAACAAATCTCTTTGAATCATCAGCAACAAAATTCTTTACCATGATGAATTTCCGATCAATCCGATTACAGAAGCATCAGTCCTCACAGCCTCACAGACGCTCCCAGATGAGGCATAAAAGACAGAAACAGCATGGGAAGAAATCGTTAACTCTCCTCATAAAATCAAATCCATCGATTTTCCCAAAGCTAACAAAAAAGCCGTATCTCGCTTATCCCGTGCGAAAGTGTTTTTTTTAATCTAGCGTGGGACATAAATCCGTAAAAATGCCTGCGTAAATTCACGTAAACTAATAGCGTAAGGAACGACGGGTTTGTACAAGTTGTTAACGAACACCATGTATAATTAAATATTCCTCCTTGGTACCTACTGTAGTGCTTTATTAAAGATACGACTTCTAAGGACCTATTATACCGTTCTCCAGAAGCGGGGATATAATTATTCCCGTAACGCTGTTTATAGAGCAACTTGCCAACTGCTTCCGATTCTCGCGAGGTCTTGGCGAATATCGCTTACCACCACTTCGATAAAGTAAACCACAACAAAGACAGGGGTGTGCAGTAGAGAGTAAGGTCAACAGTGAAAGAAAGATAGAGAGAGGTAGAGAAGATCATAAAACGAACGGACACGTAAGTAGGATAAGGAAGGAAGACTGATAATTAGTCGACGTCCGTGCCAGGGGAAAGTCAGGTATGGCAACCTATAGGTTTTCCCCCGGTCCTGAGTAATCATCGCAGTTGCGAAACAGTCGTAACAAAAGATGGAATTAATTAGGATGGGACGATCGTCGGTTCGGTGAAATCCCGCTGGCAACGGTCCAGTAAACAAGTAGGTATTGATTCAGATGGCAAAGGTAGAGTGGCGCGGTTCGGGGTGGAGGCGGATTAGGGTGGGGACTGGGCTCGCATTAACCGGCTGTCGTACGTATTTATCCGCAAATTTATATCTTTGTACATATGTGCCGCCATTTAAACACAGTGGCCGCGCGATGAAAGTTGAACGCGTGAAATACAACGAGCACCGATCGCCATGTGTCAATTAGTATTCAATTTATGACTACCGGCAAAAGCATCAGCCGACCACCCGGAACGTTGCTCGAGAGCGACGCTATTCCACCGTTGTTACCGTTGTCGGCCCGTGCACCCACGTTGCTCGTCCCGTCGGTACTCTTCCGAAATAACGATAGGTTAGCCAGTTACGCTCGAAATGAATATCGAATCGTGCGAGCACGATGAAAAGTAAATACCAGGGATCGCGGGGATACGTGTATCCCGAATGTACCCGGGATACCGCGTCAATCGCCGTGAACGATGCGAACAACGCCAATTCAGCGTGGACGTTTGTACGATCTTGCTATGTGCCAGTTTTAGCGAGAATACTTTGTTGAAAGGATAGACGTGAAATGTTGACATTTCTTTGATTGTTTGAAAGTACTTGAATATACACGTATCGCACACTTGCGAGGAAGACGTCACAACTGAGGTATATTCTACTGTAGAAGCGATATTTGTATTTCAACATAAGAATTATTAGATTAATTCAATTTACATGGTAACATAATTGGAAAGTGTTTATTTTTTCTTTATCTGCAGTCTTCTACCGTGAAAATATGAAAGGAAGTAAAAATAAAATCTATTTATAGAGTGCTGTACCGTTCACTGCAGGGCACGTCTATCTGGTCCCACTACTACTGGACGGTTTTGTCGGATGCTGAAACTACTTTCTTTCTTTTTTAGCATCCATCATTGGTCTTCAGTTTCCCTCACGCTTAAGTGAAAAGATAAATTTAGCAACGTATTCCTATTAAATCTCTAATCAAAAATTACCAGTAGCTTGTAATTGTTTCAAATTACGTTACTGTGAAATTGATGGACGGTAAGAAAATTTTCCTACTGATAAAGTGTACAAGATTGAGCGTTAAGTATGAATAGACTGACTACATTGGTTTGACGTATATCAGAAAGAACCATATACATAGCAGGTCGTTATTAATCAAATTATGCAAACAAATAAACCAGTCTTTCATTGTCGCTTCAGATGTATGTTTACAACATTTCTCTTAGGACCACCGGGAACTTTTGTAACTCAATGAATCATCCGAATTCGTAAACCGAACGATTGTTTTCCGGTGGTTAGCTCAGTAGGAAATTTGGTGAGGAATTGTAATTTTCTTTTATATAAAACTAGCTTGATTATTATTTACCAAACTATGTACAAGGTGTGTGGATGATTAACAAATTATTGTACTTTGCGTCTGAGATATTCGACTTGTTGATTGCGGTAATCGGAACGCTGGGTGAATTTGTTCGTGTTACTTGTTCCGATGTTCTTAAGAAACTAGTTTTTGAGAAACGCGTGAAGACGCGCTTCCGTCAGAGTGAGGCGGGGGCGGTCATTATTGCGAGCGGGAACGTAGCTGATTGGAGACTCTTTAATTCAGAGATATGAATATTTCTGATTGGCGGGCAAAGGAAATGTCCCTTGCCCATAGGTAGACTGCGGATGTTTATGCAAATGCATATTTTTATAGAAAATAGGTAGACCAATGGGACCTGAACAGAAATTTATGTCATGATTAGATGATTTCAAAAATATATTTTTTATTTTGCATATTCAGCATATAGCATATGTTGTGCATATTTTTTGCATATTGTGCATATTGTACATATTTAAATTACTCTACTGCTTACCGCTCTCTGTATCACTGCGGCCTAAGAAACAGGCAATAATTATGTTGCATGATAATATTATAAATCATGTCAACATACGATCGTTCGTTCTATTGAACATAAACGACACATCCCCATTGACATTCGTTTATGAATCGCGTTCGTAAACATAAATTGTAAATGTATAGTTATATTGAAGTATCTATCATACCGTATTCAGTTCCCTTATAGGTGATAGTAAGGAGAAATTCAACATTCCAAAATTTTCAATTCAAAAATTTACTTCACGATGCTGAAATCTAGGAAACAGTGTGTGATGATAAAGAAATGGATATCTGAAGTTGGAGATATTCATTTATTTGAAAATGGTGATTCAGCTACTTGTGATGCTTGCAATAAAGAGGTATATGATCTAGGTATATTGTCTAAACTGAATAATACTTTAGATGATTCCAACATCGACTGGAAATAGTATAAATATGCCCCCATCACATCTTGTGATGTTGAAAGAACATTTTCGGCGTATAAATTAATTTTATCTGATAAAAGGCACTATATGACCTTTGGAAATATAGAAAAACTCATTGTCAGATACTGTAATGCCAATTACAAGCAGCAATAAATGATATACAACTATTCTATATCATATTATATTATATCATATCGCCTGACTCATACGTTAATAATACAATTACTCAAGGCGACTATTATACATATTTTTTTCATATATTTTACATAAATTCTGCATTAAAATTGCATATATTTTGTATATTTTGACATATCAAATTTACATAAACTTCCGCAGTCTACCCATAGGTCAAGAGCCTCCCGTAACGTTTCAAGGAACTGGAAAAACTCAGCTCGCATAGGGGAAGCAGTCCCAGGTCAATACTTCTTTGGCGGACGAAACTTTCCTCAAGAAGTATTGACGACAATAGGCCCATTAAGTGCATTGATCTTGGAGTAATAAACGATTTGCAAGGCGCGACTGTTATTTGGACAAAGAAACATCTGTATGTTGAAAAATAATGAGAAACGAATTTTTAGCTACATCTGTGAGCTTCAAGGACATATTGTTGCTCTACAACAATTTCTTTAGTAACAACTTGAAAATCACATTTTTTTAGTTTTATGTCTTATCGTACTATCTAACCAGCGACGGTGGGTCATTTGTGTAAGCTTTCTAAATGGAACGCCTCATTCTTAGTTCGAAAGTCGATCTCATAAGGGTAAATCCGTACACGACGATAATTCTGCAATTTCAAACTTTCGGATCGTAGTACGTGTAAAGGTGCAAGAAAGGCCGCGAACCATCGAAGTAACCGTTAAGGAGGCACTTCTCTATCTCGTTACCATAAAAGTAAAAGTTCGCCTGGATTTTGTATAGAAACTTGTACGAAGCTATTCTTTATTCTTCACGAGTAACACCGAATAACTATGAAGATAAGAGTCGTCTATTTCGTTCTGAGGATTATCCAGGGCTAGATTTATTAGCGAAACAATGACAGTTTAAAACGGTCTGTAAGAGGTCTCTAGATCATCGTTAAATTCTTAACATGACCTCTCGGATTGACAGGACGTATAAAAAAAGGGAAAATGGGAAAGAGGACGAAGTTTCCGGCGAGGAGAGCTAAAGGAGAAACTGCGCAGATCGAGTGTACTTAAAACGTGCTAACTTCCATTTTTTTACAAACTTTTCCCTGAAAGTAGGAAATTACGTTTTTGAGTTCGAAAAGTTCATTGCTGGCAGTTGTAAGAATTTTACAACTCGATCAATATTATTTTCAACCTAGTTGTAAAACTTCGAGTACTCCTTCAGAAGCGAACCCAGTAGGTTTCGCTTGGCTAATGACACCGTTGTGTGATTTTGCAAACAAATGCGAAGCAACGTTGAATGGAATAACGAGACGACACTCAAAGCAGTTATACTCCGTAGATTTCAACGGAGAGTTACTCTCTTTGGTATTTTTAACCCGTTACCTTATAATAACGAGAGGCCTTCGTGCCGCAGATTATAGGCTGAATCCAAAGGACACGAGCGTGGCTTGTGATATCGAATGTAGTCCAAACATGAAAACCACGAACGTGACTGGTGGTCGTTAGGAGTACGACATTTTACTACCGTACAGTGGTTGAAAAATATCAATCGCTTGTAGATTATTGAATAGGAAATTTATTAGTGTATTTGAGTATACTCAAAAGGCTTAGAAAATTACAAGTTTGCTTAAATAGGAATGAAAGATTTCCTTAATATATGTATTTTAGATTTCATCATTCACTGAAATGTTGAACTGAAATTCAATGAAATGTCATGTAACTTATAAATTGTTATATTTATGAATTTTCGGACATACTAAATATTCCATTATTGGCGTTAAAAAGATAAAGGTCTACCGAATATCTATCTGTCAATTGCTTTAAACTTTCTGCTTTATGAAGATGTGATTTTAATAGAAAAGGTTTCACGTCATTAGAAATGATGAAACAAGCGAAATATCGGTGTCGCTCAACGTGTTAATATCTTAACACATTTTGCGCGGGAAGCAACTAAAGTCGTTTTGTACGCCTTGGTAGTCGAGCGCAGATAACGAAAAAAGTCGTTTTCTACGAATTATTGGTGGATTATTGTTACTAGTGGGATTGTGTAACGTTTTTACAATAAGATCGGGTACACATCAGTACTAATTGTAAGTCAACGTCCGTACAATTCAACTTAAAACGTACGTTGCAAAAATGCATTCCTATAATTACGCTTTTGCTAGTGGTTTTATGCTACGGTAAACGTACTCGACACCGGAGTTTCCAGCTATTCATTGAAATAAATTATACGTATACGTGTAAATTTTGCTATATAAACTTGCACAAGGGAAAGTACTTTGAAAGATATCACTAGTCAAAGCATTTTTAAATTCTTGATCTTCTCAGTTTTTGATTTCTGAGAAAGTATTTTTATTTTTTTAAAGTGAATAGAGAAATTGATTTTTAAAGAGAAACTAAAAGTTTTATGAAAAGGAAACTTAAAGTTCAAAGACTAAGGTAAAAGTACCAGTAGTTGACATTTTTTTAGAAAACATAAAAAAATAAGGTTTGCATAAGTTGTGCACTTTCGATGAAAATGAATTTCAGATGCCACAGCATCTGTCGATTATATTTTTTAACCAATTACACGTAAAGTGAAGTATACCTATTAACAGCGAACGTCTGAATTCAATAAGGTAACTAATATGCCGTTATGTCTCTATTTCCTTAACGTTTCTGTTAACAATGGCTGTACGGTTCAGGTAAAAAATTCATAGATTGTGAAGATTTCTCAAATGAATTATTTACGTTTTATAAGTAATATATACATCGTTTTTATTATTTTAACCTCAAAAAGCAATAATTTTTTAATGGTCAACTTCTGGATATTGGTACTCTACAATTTTCAGAAGTTGATAGGCATGGTTAATTACCGACATTACTCATTTAAATTTGTTTACGATTTATAATGTACCCGTTTTACTTCTCACTTTATTAGAAGTACAAAATGTAAATCGATATATTGTAGTATACTGATTGTGAGCTTTAGTCGATGACACCGTCAACTGTCTGGTTGTCGGAAAAATCATGACGCATATTTTGTATGTATTTCAAAGTCATTTATTTATATAGAGAACAAAGATCAATCAATGATATATTGTCCGTTTTGTTCAATGACCTTTTGCCACCTTTCAGGTAGTTTCATAATTCCTCGTTCATAGAAAGACCTATCTTTATAAGCGAAAAACTGAACAAGGTGCTGATTTACCGCCTCATCGGAATTAAAAGATACACCACGCAAGGAGTTTTGTAGAGCACGAAACAAATGGAAGTCTGATGGTGCAACGTCGGAAGAGTATTCTGGATGTGACAGTGCATCCCATCCCAACTCCACCAATTTTTTACGTGTGATGAAACTTGTATGTGGCCTCACATTGTCGTGATGAAACACCACTACTTTACGATTAACAAGCTCTGGACGTTTTGGGATGATCGATTCGTTCAAATTGTCCAATTGCCGTCAGTACACAGTCGAATTAATATTTTGGTTCCTTGGTAGGAGCTCGAAAAATACGACACCTTTAAAATCCCACTATACTGAGAGCAATGCTTTTCTCCGATGCATGTCTGCTTTCGATGTCGTTCGAAGCGGACTACCATGTCGGGACCAAGATCGTTTTCGGACCACATTTTGAGAACCATCGTTGGCGCTGACGTTCCTGTAGAGAATCATCACCGCAAGCTTTACGCAATTTTTCACAAGCTTAACACGCGTTTTTCCCTTTACGGAAGTAAAACAGCAAAATATGGCGAAATTGCACACTTTGGTCTTCCATCTTACTCTTACTGTAAAATCTCTAAAAGTCAACGATATGACTCTATTGTTTTTTTAAAATGATGCTGAAACCGACAGCTGTTAAATGATATAGTGATAATGTAGATGTGAATGACCCTAGTGCATTAAAAAATGATCGACCGCCACCTGTTCGCAAAATGCGTCACGACTTTTTCGACAACCCAATATTAACTGCATTCGCGGTCAATTATTGATCAGTGTCCAATGTCTACTGTGTTCTTCTTCTTCTTTTATTATTTAATTATTAATGATAATTTGTACTGGTAATTGTTAAAATTAAACGATAATAAAATGAATTTCAGCATTAATGCTGTAACCGTGCTTCGAGTATAAGCGGTCAACCAGTGACACAACGATTTCAAAGGTGGTCAACTACTGAAGCATTTGCCGAATTTTTAAATATGTTTCTCAAATTTTGGTAACTTATGTTTTTTTTAAAAAAGTGGTCTTGGTCACCAGGCATCGATTCTCGCCAGTTAGTGACAGAGTAAACAGTTACCATTGTCTCTATCGAAAATTTCTCTTAACTGGTCAACCACTGGTACCTTTACATTACAGCTATTTTGTGCAGAAGCAATTTAGCGCACGAATTGCAAAAAATCGCCCGCTACTCCATGAAAGTTTGGCGGCAAAGCACCCGCGAAAAATGTGTTAAAAGCTAGAAAAGTACATTACTTATTGGAATATATCGTGGCATCTAGACATTTAAATGGCTAATAGTAAACACTAAAGAGGTCATAAGACAACAGGTTTGAATGTAGAAACGGATTAGTCAGGTATAGGGTCAAAATTCGAAATAAAATAAGTAATCGGATTAATGTTAACCTTTTCTCTTTCTGATGAAATAGTTTGAAATTAACTGATAAAAATTATAATGTAATAGTAAGTTTTTATTCTATCGATATAATTGTACGTCATGCATCGTTGTATACTTCACCATATCTTAAATATCGTTCTTCAGAAATATTATTTCCATCTATACGAACAAAATAAATCCGATGTCCTCACAAGCGTTTCCCGCATGTAAATGACATTTTTAGCTCATTGGCACTCAAACGTTTAAGATCTCTTTCAGAAAGCAGAAGGAGCACGGATCTTCGTAAGACCTCTTCTAGCCGTCGAAAGAGTGTTCCGTCGACGGCGCCTAACACTGCAGTAGAACTCCATCTTATGGAACATCCTCTTACTTTGTCTTTCTTCTATTCAACCCTCTCTTGCGTCCTCTTTCGCTGAACATTTCGAGGACAACGTGGTCCGTTAGTTGGTTTAAAAGAATTTCGCGAAAACCGGTGAAATCGGTAAGAGTGCAGCAACCAGCTTGTCCTATAACGCTCGTGCTAAATCCCTCCAATGTCTCTCTCCCAGGTCACGCACAGCTTCTTGGTATGTTCCGAAATTTTCTTCCTTTTAGCGAGTTGGACTCTGACCAAACTTGGTCCTCAGGCCAGAAGCTCGGCCTAACTTCCGTCTCGCGGAGACGAATGATCCCGACCTTTTCCCCTTACCATCGTCACCCCTTCCTCCTATCCGGTTCCTCGACTTCCGCCCTTTTGCTTTTTCACCCTCGTCCAACTGACCCACCCCCTCTCTATCTTCGTATTCTCTCTTCTTAGTCGACCCTACCGGCAGAGTCGAAGTTACTTATAAGTTATGTTTTCGAGTGAACTTTGCTGGCACCGCGGAATTTCGAAACTTTGATATTCAATAACTCCATGTTCGCGCATGGAATCCTCATTTTTCGCTCTTTCAACGGAAAAAGGCCACGGCTGTTCGTACCGGTAGTCCCGGTTTCGCTTCCTACGATTCTCACGGTAATCCGCCTTCCTACGCGAGTTTCCACCTACCGTCTTAGCCTGGATATCCAATTCTATCGAAGACGCTTCGTCCCGGCTCTTCGGACACGAACTCTCACGACGTAGAAATTAGATTTTCATCCCCGGTTGAATTTCACCCCACCCAACGGTCGTAACCGCAATCGCGACTTCGTCCTTTCCCTTTCCCCGATTCGCCGACGATCGACAATAGTTCGTCAGGAGACTCCCGGCTAGGACGTAAGATCGCTACGAAGGATATTTCTTTCTCGATCCTGAACGCACAAAGTCCTACAATCGGGTGACATTAGCGACCTGGAAAGTCCTTGCCTATCCCGAAAGAATTTTCCATCCATGTTGGGAAGAGGGAGGAGACGGAAGGAGGGGTATTCTGCTGTATTTACGATCGCTCGTAAAGTTGGATGGATATAGGTGCCGGTTACGTACTAACCTATAACAGCTCGCCCTCGCCCTTCGACCGTGCTCGTTGTACTTCATCGACCTTCCATTTTCGTTGAGTCTTTTCCGACTTCCGTTTCCACGTCTGTTCCTTCGTTATTAGGGATATATCCATTCGAAAGCCATCCATCGACGAATTAACTTCCGACTCTTTTGCTCCCCTACGGAGAGACACTGCGAGGATTTCCCTTCCCCCTTAGTTGACTCGATCAACTTCCTTAATCCTTGATGAATCAATGGGGGAAAGAAGTCCTATTGCAACAGCCGGCAGTAAAGTCCTCGGAACTCCCCTAACTCTGAATACGATGGATTTCTGACTGGTTTTACGCACAGGACTTCGGGCATTGTCGGAAGACGACGGCTTGGAGAGCTTTGAGACGTTTTGAATGTTCATGATACTAAAGGAGGAACGATTACCGCGTGAGCGCTTTCGAATTATATTTGATAACAATGAAGGATGAATATCGTTTGCACGGTTAGAGAAGAACGATGATGTAGTTTTTGAATAAATTTCACAATTCAAGGGATATTGTGAAATAAAAAATTATAATCTGCTTTTAACAGTAGAGATGCCGACTTGGTATCTATTATAATGAAATACATTAACACTTTAGTGGCCTCTCACACAACATGCGTGTGATTCTACCGCCGAGAGTTATTGGGCGGTAGCACATTCTCTGTGTGACGAATTATGATTGTAAACAAGTGTGGATATTGCTATTGGCTTCGTATTTCATCGCAACGGCTTTGATCTTATAAGATATTCTCTTTATTTTAATACATTTTTATAGGATTCCGGAACACGATTGTGGGGGGAAAATAAAAAAATTGGGTATACTAAGCTAAAACTATATTGATTAAAAATAACACGTAAAACTAGAGTTAAAACTAAACTGGAAATAACTATAATCACGTCTTAAAAATTATCGTTTTAAATATACGTCTTATAACTCTCGTCTGAAAAACACGTCTTCAATTCGTCGCGTCTTAACGTCCTCTACCCACCGCGTCTTAACGTCTTCTCCCCGATCGTCATCCCTCAGCATCTCGATTCCTCATTCGCGCACTTGTTCATTCAATATAAATACACATATACATGATTTCTTAAAGCGCCGTCAAAAACGATTAATACAGTTTTTTTAAATTAATTCTTCAAAAATATTGCCGGCCCCTGGCAACATTTGACTGCATAGACGTGCAGCCATTAAGTGTTAAATAAGGAAATAGTTTGGGAAAAGAGGGATTAAGAGATCAAAAATATGACCTGTTAAGTAATCTTTTTTTATGCGATGGATCTAGAATATTTACTTACTGTATAGCTCCCTTATCAATTTGTGGAATCTATAGAAAAACTCAAAAACCGGTCATTTTATTTGTCTTACTAGGTTTAGTGTTAATAATAAAGTGCATTAGGTCGCAATCTTTTCCAGCATACTAGCGGAATCTACTGTGGATAGCTTTTTAAGGGTAGATACGTTTGCGTGAACATAATTGTGATTTCATAGTGACCGATATGTCGGTATTCTTACTTAAAAATCCTTCGATACATGCCATTATTGCTGTAAAATATAAATAAGTTGCAAAAGATAGGAAATTTGACATAGTTAATAACATTTAAGGAACGAAAAGTGGAGATAGAATTCAAAGCGTAAAGATTTAAGGGGTGATGTGTCAATTTGATGTAATGAAATTTTTGAAGGTAATGAAATTTTACATTTAAATGAATATTTTACATTTTAATAGTCCGTCTATTCTACTTTTCCAACGTTTTATTTGCAAATTTGAGAAACTGTCAAAAGTTGTGGTAGTCATTACACTCCGATAACTGAAAGATGGTTAGGGAGCGGCCGGACCTCTCGTTTTCAACCCCCTATTTCAACCATTTAGTTTTTGCATTGCCCAAACCCAACTCCCTAAAGCAAACAACTATGGGGAGTGTTTACTTTAGGAGAATAGATTTCGAATTCCCAAAAACGAAATAGGGTGCAAAGGGAGTTAAAAATGAGAGGTTTCGTAGCTCCCTAACCATTTTTCAGTTGTCGGACTGTATCAGATTGTATCAGTAATATAAAAGTAAAAACAGCTTTTTTGGAAGAGAATATCAAGAAAAAGGGAATGTTAAAATCCAGGATTCAAAAATACATTGTAAGTTAATAAAAAAATTATAATTTTTCATTTTTCCTTGGATCATAGCGATAACGGATAACCGACTGATGCAAGAGTGACTTATTGAAACGTATTATCACAATTCTAGCTACCTCATATCTACACCAAATTAGAATCGATGATAAAATAACATTAATTATCGGATTAAAATGAATTCATACGACATCCCCAAGAACTACTTCAGTAAAATTCATTTTTCATGCAGAACTAAAAACCTTCTAAAGAAATAACTGGCCAACGGAGCTTCCGTTATAAAAGCAGAGGCCACTTAAGAAATATGGTATTTCATCGAAATTTTCATTCTTGGCAAAAGCAGTGCGTTTTTCCTCTCTAATCAAGAGCCTTAAGTAATAATATTTAAACGGGCTGCTTCAAGCTCCGCCAAACCGGTACTTCTCAAAGGGTTGAAATATTCCACCACTTTAGAGCACATCCCCTTTACACGAGATTTATTGCTACATTAGTTTGGATAATACTCGAACGACGCAACCGCACAAGAACACTTGATACTCTCCCTATCAAAAACTTCGGAGACACTTGACCTTTCGCGAAAGACCCGGGCTGGTTTCCTGTGCTCGACGATTCTTTTTCATTTTCCAAGTACTTCCGCATTAGATCCGTGCGCCACAGTAGACGAATTAGCTTTCCAACTTAGCGCGGGTCAAAGGGGCTAGGAGAGTTCACCAGCTCTTCGTCTCGCGAAACGGAAGATACCACAGTTAACACCACCACGTTGAACTCAGACCAACCGTGGATGGGAGCACTGAAAAGAATGGCTTGATGGAGACCCCAATTATCCATGTAATCTCAACCAACGAGACAGTATCTCAGAGGTATAGTCGGTTTCTTTTTTTTTTCTCTCTTCTGCACAGTAAGACGAGGTTAAATATAGGGAGACTGTATCTTGACGGCCTCGCGGGATGTTCCAAAAGAGAGTCGTATTAATGTAAGGTCTTATCAATTCTTCCCTTTTCACCCCCCCCCCCCCCCCCCCCTATCATGCCATTCGACTTTGCGCGCACCGCTTTACCCTTTTTGACTGATTGTGAGCGAAAGCAGGCAGGCTTTATCGACTTCCTCGTCGCTAACGCGATTAAAGTTTAATTATAGGGAAATCTTTGAACGAATTTCGAAGGATTGTATTTTTGTGGCAGTGTAATGTAATCGAGAGAAAATTGTTTTTCACTTTAAATTGTATCGTATGAGTACGAATTACTTTTGTTTTTGTTCTTTCTGTGATTGTTCATTGCCACTCTTAGTGGATTTGATTGAGTTCTTTATATAGCAGAAAATTCAATTTTATATGGGGCTGTAACATTAACAGTTCTCTTTTAATAACACATTTTCATGGAAAAACATATTTCCCTTTTTCTCTTTTTGTAATTATTAGTACAGTATATGCACAACTTTAAATTACGATATAAAATTCTGATATAAGAACATCAAATAATATTTATAATATACTGAAAATATTTGTTTCATAGCTAATTTTGTATGCAATTTACGAGAAAAATAAATTCCGATTTTTAAAAATACATATATGTGCATATATAGTACTCCAGATGACAATGCTCCTTCTTTTTATAGTCTATCATTTTAAATGTTTAGTTCATCCTTCATTGCGAAATATAAAAGCGCTATCTGTATTCTAAATACAACGGACTTTTTTAAATACGCAGAAGATTAAATGAAATAATCGTTACACGTTAAAACTGAAACATATTTTTTGTGCGGTAAAGCTATTAAATTGTACGCATTTTGTTCGACTTTTCGTACACTCTATTTTATTGGTCCAATGGAAGCTTACACGATTATGACTGACAGTTTTAATCTTCATTTAACGATCTTTTTGGATTTTTCGACTGCTCAAAATATTGATTGAAATTTATCGGCAGCACGCGACTGAATATCTATCTACTAAATAAATGTCATTTTGAATATACGCATGAAAAATTTCTTTAGGTCGGTCCAGTTTTAGATCTGATATAGTCTCCGATGTTTTTCGTTTAATGTTATTGTATAGGATCCATTTCTCATCTCTCGTCGCAATCCGATCAAAAAACAACTCATACCCTGTATACGCACAGGACCAAAAACAAGAAATCAATCCATTGGGATTTTTCGAAAAGTTATGAAATATATCATACTTTGGCATAATCCGAAATTTATTATCACCTTATCTCTGATCAGGTTGTAGCTTTTCCGCGATTTCTTTCTGTATTTCCTAAGAATTATCATTTGTTATAACTGGTCTTCAGAGACCTCAAAATGTACTGTTCACTTTTTGTTTAAAAATATGATTTATAAAATATATAAGAATAATATAGTAAATACTTCAAATAATTTATAAAAATTAGTTTTACATATAATCAAGCGTAAGAAATTGAAATTTTTGTGAAAATTACATTATTAACATCGGATAGTATTTAGCATTCAATTTCAAGATAGTCGAAATGAATATACTAATAATAATGCAATTGCATTGTATGATTATATCCATCCCGTTGGGTTTGTACGATTAAATGGATGCATTCTAATGGAACATTCTGAGATGTTTCATTATAATGAATTGCCTTTAATGATTAATTTATTCCGGAGGACGTGCATTGCTTTCTCCCTGAATCAGGAAAGCTCGTACAAAGGTATTGAGGTATTATCACAAAGTTAGATAATTAAAAAGAGTTGAGTGATACTTATTGGCTTGGAAACAGCGAGAAAATTAAATTTTGTTTAATCTTTTTACCCTTATTTTAATAATGATGTTGAATTTTTATTCCTCAATAAATCTTAATATTCCTCCGAGCTACTAATGTATTAATTGCTAACTTTGAACGTGACGAAAGTCGCTTTACTGTAATGAGAAATAGCGATTTTTCGATGACTGTAAGAAGTTATCTATACTCGGAGAATATAAGTATCCAAATATGAAGTACAACTAAATTTTTTCAAAAATTGACATTAATGTTTTGTTGCACGTAAAGCGGCAAACTCTAAATGTCTCACTTTAAAAAGAAATTGACATGTGCAATTTCCCCAAAAAATGGCTCATATATATCTATAAAATATGGTTCATTGATAGTTCCACTTAAGGTAAATGTCGGCAATCGTTGTTTCAAATAAAGGGTTTTCCAATAAGGGCGGGTCGATGTTGAAATGGAATAAAACAAGCTGTGTGTGAGGTATTAACCAAATTTTTTTTTTATTTAAAAGGCCTATGTATGCCATTATGTGTGGAGTATGATATCGTTCAAATGTCCGCCGCGGCTTCGCAGGGTGGCACGAATCCGACAGGTCCAATTTTCGATGACTTTGCCGCATAGATTCGGCTGAATTTGAGCAATGGCTTCGGTTATTTTGGTTTTGAGGGCATCGGTCGATTGCAGTTTATTGGCATAGACCTGCTACTTTAAAAAACCCCACAAGAAAAAGTCCAGTGGGGTCAAATCGCACGATCTTGGTGGCCAATTTACGTCACCTCCTCTCCCAAATGCTCCAAAACCCAGTTAGCGAACAAACGGCGCTGTTTATGGTCGTTAACTTTGAGCTCCTGGGTTAGTTGGATCTTGTCCGGATGCAGGCCCAAATCTCGGTGCAAAATTCGCCAAGTTGAAGTCTGCGAAAGGCCAAGTTCTTTTGTGCACGGCGAGGAATTGACTGCCTCGTGTTCTCCTTAACATATTCACTAACAGTGGCGATGTTCTTGGCCGATCTGGCGTTCCTTTGACGCACGGGTGTCGAGTGATTGTTTATGGAACCGGTCGTCTCGAATTTGGTTACCAAACGTTGAAAAGTTGACTTTGAAGAGCCATCGCGTCTGCCGTAAAATGGGTGCAACGCGCGCAACGTTTGTACTAAGGAACACTCATTTTGATAATAAAGTTTCATCATTTGGACTTGCTGCTCTATCGTGTAACTTGCCATGATGATTTGGCATCATTGACTTAATAATAAACAAAACATTTGACAGACGTCGTAAAAAAAACATGGCCGCAACCGATTGTCAACATCGACCTGCCATATTGGAAAACCCTATAGTTCTGATATAACACGTGACATGCAGAATCTTTCAATAAGAGCGATAGACCTTTGAATTGAAATAAACTGAAGGATACGGAAGTAGTCTAGTACTCACTACTTTATTTTAAAGCATATTCGATGACATTATACATGAAAGGCAACATCACTTAAATAACCACCACGATTGAGTTTAGCAGAGAGACTACGACAAATCCAATTTCCGTTGACTCTGGCACACATATCAGATCGTATTTCACCGATAACATGGTTATCCATCACTGATCACCGATAAACATAATATGTTTGCTTTAAGATCATTAACAGTTTGTGCCCTATTGGAACAAACAAGAAACTTAACATAGCCCCCCTAAAATGTACCGCTCACCAGAAAGAGATGCAGTCGCAATTTTGTAATTTTCGAAGAAATGACTCCTCCACTAGAAAAACCACGCTAAACAGTAATTGTTTTTTAATACAATACTCGTTCGACTATTGATTGATCATTTCTCCTAATTCAGGAATTTTGTTTATTGACAAAGCTATCCATCCAAAAGTGAAACGAACAAAGTGCACGAAACGTTTCTCGAATTGAACAAGAATTTTGATAATAAGTTTTAATAATCTCAAAGCATTCGGCAGCTGAGTACCTACTCATGATGATTTGGCGAGCATTACTGATTGTGAGTACAAATAACATATGGCACTAACAATAAAATAACAAACATAGCGGCAGTTAAAGTTGAAAGATCTATTGCTCTCGCTAAAAGATCGTTTATTACGTGCGATACCGAGGCAAAGTTATCAGCGTCAACGAATATGACGACAGAAGAACAAAAAAGTAATTGCACCAGATTGCTTAGGACGAGAGAAAAAAATACATGGAAGCAATGCAATTACAGAAGTAAATAAATACCATAGAGTTCAAGCACGAAAGAGCAGTTATTACAAAGTCATCACAGCTTCACAACAATCATTTTAGAACAATTATACTTATAAACTCAAAACTTCAGAACTAACCGCACCATACGGTCCCAAAAGACCGTTTTAATGGAATGAAAATATATGAAATTGCACCAGATTGCTTGGGACGAGAGAAAAAAATACATGGAAGCAATGCAATTACAGAAGCAAATAAATACCATAGAGTTCAAGCACGAAAGAGCAGTTATTACAAAGTCATCACAGCTTCACAACAATCATTTTAGCACAATTATACTATAAACTCAAAACTTCAGAACTAACCGCACCATACGGTCCCAAAAGACCGTTTTAATGGAATGAAAATATATGAAATTTTATATTATTAACTGAAGGTTGTTTTCTGCGCAGTTTCCTGTATTAAATGGAAAATCTTTTGTATTTCTTTTCAACTGAGATTTTTTTATGACAATGTTTCCTCTATAATGGTTTCTAGTTTAGTCATTAAGTTTAGTCTTTCAGTACTCCGTTATGTTTGAATGTTAGACAGACCTATTGGTTTAAAACATTGGTCTACTCTGTATCTATCAACTGTATTTCGTTGCAATAAAGGTTATTATTATTATTATTATTGTATTTCTTTCAGAAAAATATAATCATTAATGCATTACGTATAAATGATACGGTCAGAGTAATTATAAGCAAAGAGGCGGTACGGTTAGTGTTAATAATTTCCTACGTACTGAATAACTTTTAAACGGCTAAACGAGAATTTTTAAAAATTGGCTATGCAAAGAAGTAATATCTCCGTTATAAACTGGATCTAGAAAGTAATAAAATTTTCGCGTTGAATCCAATCATTTCTTCTGATTTAAGAGAGTATCAGTTTTAACGATAATACTTGGGCATAAATTTGTTATTAACTTTATCCAATATCATAGGCTAAACGGCAGAGGGTTTATTTGTTGTTCCGTTTCGTTGGCGGGGGCGACATAAAAAAGAGTTTTCGGCAGCACCGTTCGACGGAATTATGCAAATTGTTCGACGGTAGTTGGAGAATATTTGAGCGCACTGCTTTCTATGTACCTTCACGTTGATTCGCATCTACTGCCGTGAATCAGTTTCCATACAAACGAGTATTTTCAGCTTTTCTGTCGCGATATCAAGGTCCTTTCTAACTTTTTCAATGATCTGTTCGACGACCCAGATTTGCAGCTCAGTTTCGTGACAAGAATTACAGAAGTATACACGGGTCGTATACATACTGAGCGCAGGTAATATTTTGTTATGCGATCTCGAATAATCATTTCAAAGTTCTTGGCGAAGAAGCGACTACGACTTTCCCGACCATAATTTGTACCTTTTTACGCGTATAGAGCAAATAATCACCTGAGTATACGAAAAAGGATATCTAATTATGTAAAAATCATTCATAACGAGGGAGAATCGCAACTCTTTTGAGGATGGTATTCGCATGCTCTCGTGAAATGGTTACAGTGCAGCTGGAAAGAAATAGATTAATCACCGTCGCAAGAAGGCGATCAGGGATGAGAAACAGAGTTGTATTTTCAATTTCGCCATCGATGTTCTTCTACCTCATTTTATTATATATTAATTCAAATGGATTCAAAACCTTCGTGAATGTGTTGCATATGTCTCACTGTGTTTTAATCCAGAAATCCCGGAATTATTATTTCCTTCCTAATTGAAAAAGCGATATTTGCAAACGATTGATAACGGCGATGAAAAACACGATTTTTGTAAAGGAAAAAAAGGAATTTCAATGCTGATTAAATCACGCTGTAAAATCATTGCGTCTGCGTTGTCACTACATTTACCGGGATGGACCAAATGAATAGTTATACATTTTTTGTAATGTTTTCTAAAATTTCTAATGCTACTTCTTTTTCAATTTCGTACGCTTGTGTTGTAGACTGCATGTGATTAAATTGGTCAAGTGTTTTGTCTACTTCATTTCGTTTCTTCTTACATTTTAAAATGTATAAATCATCGATGGATCTATTGTTCAGTATATAACAGAATATGAAGTGAATGGCACAATTTAATTTTGTTTAAGTTAATGCTTTACGGTCCACGTTGGTTGTCAATTTTAGACAACAAATTTTGAAATTAATTTGATGGAATACTACACTTTTGGATATTTATTTTTATTTTATAATAGTGGTATGTACAATTATAGCAATGTAAATGACTATAAGTTCTATAGAATATATAGGAGGAGGTATAGGTCGTTGTTAAATTCCAAATTCGAAATTAAACCGAAAGAAGGATAAGTACAATGGAAACCTGTGTTCAGTGTAACTTAAAATAGATCTGCAAAATATTAAACATTAGATTTTACAATAATTATGGTTGATAGAGTTAAAACTTTGGTTAACGAGGTTCCCTGAAGTAGTTGAAATATATAGTAAATTCTTAATGCCGCATACATTTTCTGATTTCACAGTTAAATTCTAAAATGACTCGTCAATATTGTGAGTCAATATTGTCGTCATTGAATAGAACCCTCGCGACTGCAAGAGTAAGCATAAAGTACATACATATAATTATTTGTGTTCATTTATTTATATTTAATAACCGACAAGGTACCATTCATCATATTTAAATTATGAATCTATAATATGTAAAATGTCATATATAATAATTCAAACAAATCTAACAGGTAAACAAGGGGTTGAAAGAAAAAAAGTGTAAACTACTGCAGAACATTAGAAAGAAGAGTAACAGAAAGAATACAAATAGAATGCGACTTCACACATTCAAATCAGATGTTATGATAAAAAATAAGCATAAGTATAAGTGAGTAAGTAAATCATATCGAAACTAATTGGAGTTAGAGGAGGTCCGAGCAAGAAAACTCCTCTTTCCTCTGTGCCGTCTCTAAATCTACTAGCCTTCTGCTTAATACCTCACAGTACCATTCAACAGAAGAAAGCAGTCACTTGGCAAGTAGTTTGTTCCGATTCGCCCGGTGGATAGACACATCCCTCGTTTTGACGCTATTTTTTATTTTAATGCGTAACTGAGCGAAAAAGCTCCCTACATTGTCATGGGAACGACGAAAGAAATGTTTTTCAGGTGGTCCGGTGTGATATGGAGATAGGCGTTGCAACCCGAGTCGAAATATTGAACCTCATTTGAACCTTTTACTACCCAACATTTAGGAATCAAAAGTACAAAAATAGCTCTAAATTTAATGTAAAATAAGATCCTATTTAGCGTCTAAAAGTGGCACAAATTTCCCTTTATAGCATCTTAAGGTGCAAAATAGGACGTCAATTTCTACCTCCGTTGAGGATTTACATCCTATCCAGTCTCGAGGCGAAATATTGAACACCATTTGAACCTTTTACTACCCAACAGGTCCAATTCAGGGGATAAAGGTTTTGGTGATAGCTAAATAGGAATATCGTTTTACTGAGAAGGAGTTATAGGTTTAAATTAGGAGTTTTAGTATTGAAAAATATCATATTAGGTTCTAATAGGTGTAAATACCATGAAAACAGGTTCCATATTTCGACTCGGAAAGCAACAATCTTTCCTTACCCTGTAACCGAACCAATTGACTTCTTACTTCTCTCGAATGGTACATGGAAATGTTTCAAAGAATAATTCATGACTCGTGACAATTTTTAACTTCTACTCGGGAAAATTAAATAAGATTTCATTCAATCCGCCAATAACAGACGTGGTGAACACAGGCACGTTTTGCAGTTTATATTGTGTACTTCAGCGGATGAGTTTTTAGACCAAAAGAACTCAATATACTCGCGTTTTTCTTAACCTGGCAACGGACATGTGAAAAATAGCTTCGCAAACAAACTCATTGAGCCTGACAGGGTGTAAATGAAAATCCATATATAATATAAATTTTTTATCGTTCTCTTTACTACTCTGAAAATTTCTTTCTGCGTTTAGGAACTACCGCTCCTTCGAGAACGTCATAATGGTTCCAATTTTGCAGAGACTGAACTTTATTATTACTTGAAAAATTTATTTATCGTAAAACATGGCTAATAATGGATTTAAAATATATTAACGCAAATTGAATGTAATATTGGAAGAGATGTAAAGTTTGAGTGGCCAATTTCAATGAAATGTTACTGCTACGAGTGGTTTTAAGTGGTAATGTTTCATATCGACTTTTAACAATTATTATTTTGTACACTCCCACATTATTCGCAATACAAATGTATTGTTCTTTTCGAAGTTGGAGTACAAAACGTAGTATTCATTGGCACCATTCACTGTGAAATATTTCTATCATTTACGTTTGCAATGGTTTTTATCCTCTGTACCATTTCTCCGTTTGGCAAAGAAAATGAAATTGCAGCCCAGCCGCAGTAAGGTAAAAACGAAACAATTTTCTGGTCTTTCGAGAAAATTATATTTAGCGTGCGGAAAATTTTGATCCCGTGCACTGAATTCTCTTTTGCAGGTTACCAAGGAACTCCCTATAATTTCAACGTATATATACGAACAATTGAAAAAAGTCTTTCTACTTTTGGAAATTCATTTAACATTTTTTTTGTTACTTCCCACAATTAAAGTATATATCATAGCAATGGTAACACGAGAACTTAATTGAATGACGTAATTGATCGTTTACAGTAATTCATCAGATATACCTCTTGTCGTTGCAATTTATTGCTTAAAGTATCAAATTTATTTAAAGGAAAATATGAAAAACGATAAGGTAGTAAAATATGTATATAGCTTAAAGAACAACCTAACGTGAAGAAAAATGTCCAACTAAATCTTATAAACATTACGCATAATAACTACGTACCTCATGACAGAATTTGAACATTACAAAGAAACTAATATTTTACAAATAGATTAATTAGAAATTAAAAAAGTATGGCAATATTTATTATAATTCCACGACATTCAAATTGTTATAGATTCTCATTCAAGTAAATCATCCCTTCCGTTATTCCATTTGCAGTCTCATCCGGTTCAGTTTAGGTATATTCCTATTTCAAATACATATAAGATATCTTAATGAAACATCAATGTAAACTTAAGGCGTATTGCATACCAGAAAAATAGTCCGTTCCGATGCAGACCTCTCCGTTAATCTTTACACCAAAAAGCGCGATCACCGTGTCCCTTCGGTGTATGTTGCCAAGAATCATCGAAAAAGAAAGAAACCACTCGATACAGAACCGAGAGGCAGCAAAAGAACCCCGAGAGCCAAAACAAATTTTCCTCGTCCACAATACGAAATTAGTTCTCCTGGGGTCAGCAGAGGTTCACCGTTTGCCCAGGCAGAAGTCGATTTTCCCCTAGTGGTCCACCGTCCGGTCCGTCGAGAGGATCGTCGCAATTAGAGCGTTGGTTGCCGTCGATGGAAAACCGGGTCGGTCTTTTCGAGGTTAAAGTACCAACGTTTCGGTACCACGGACGGATAACGATAAAAGAAGGATGCCGACTCGCAGACAATACGAAACGATTTCAATCCCCCGTGCTACATGGCGTGCTTCAGTAGCCGTGTAGCCTCACCTCGTGGTTCCAGGAATTCGGTCGTTCTAAATTTTTTTCGGTAAGAAAAGTAAGGGAGGGTGGCCAGGAGGATGGTTGAGAAACTGGAGGATGAGGAAACGTGGAAGAAGTAGGCAGATGAAGAGTATGTGGAGCAGTAGACAGACGGAGGGAAAGGTGCACACAAAGGGAGATAGGTATGATATATAAATATACATAGACATAGGTGGATGTAGATAGGTATGAAGTACATCTGCACGTACATGTCCAGATAGATTATTCTATATGCACGTGTGTACGTGCGCTCGGAGATAGAGAGAGGGAGAGAAAGGAAGACAGACGTTTCGCTCGATGTGAACTCGTCAAAATGCCAAATCCCCGCGGATAGAGGGACTAGAAAGAGGAAGAGGAAGATAGAGAATCGTGTGTGCCACGGTCCTATAGATTCGATCAATGGGAACAACGCGACGTCGGTTCGCCGCTTCATCGACGACGTGATCGAGCTTCGTTTCTCCTCATCCTCCATATCCATCCTTCTGTTCTCTGGCTCTCTATCCCTTTGGTTCTCGATTTTCCTTCTGCCTTCTACCACCCTCTCTTTTTCCCTCTTACACTTTAGCAGGCAGTCTCTTTGCAACGACGTCGTCGGGAAAGGCTACCCTACGTACACGTTCGTTGGAGCAGCCCAGAACGACGAACGAGCCATTACCTATCCATATTCCGCGATGTGGCGCCGACTTCATTGCTAATGTATTCTGCTAGGTCGGAAGTGACCCGTCGGAAGTAAAGGGGTGAAAGCAACTGAGCTATCCTACGAGTACGAGGGTATTTAATCACAGTGCCCATCATAACCCTCGAGTTGTCCTCCGGCTCTTCTGTATACGAACTCGAGCAGAAGGACGGCCTAGAAGAAGTGGGACGAACAAACATATATACGTATTTGAACGAGTCCAAGCGCGGTCGGCCAAAGAAGCCACCGTTAGAAACAGAAACGCAAGGTAAAGGAGAGTGACGAGAGCAAAGAGACTGGAATGGAAAAGAGAAAGAAAAATGAAAAAAGAGGGATACAGAAAAAGAGAGATAGATAGAGAGAGAGAGAGAGAGAGAGAGAGAGAGAGAGAGAGAGAGAGGAAAAGGAAATCTTCGAATTCTGCACTTGACTCTATGCGGAGAACAACGAGTAGAAGAGAAAGAAAATGCCGGAACGTGGCTCCGTCGCACCCTCTGTCATCAAGCTCAACTTGTTCGATTCATGACCCTATCACCCAGCTATCGTAGCTAAAGGAAAACACAGACTAAAGAACCCTTTGACCATCCTTCCTTCTTCGAAAATTACGAACTACTATTTTCCAGGCTGTCTTAGCTTTTCCTGCCTCGATCTTGCCCTCTTTTCTTCTTTCTTCCGGTACTTGTCCTGTTCCTCTGTGTTTTGTCTTCTTCTTTCACCTCTAGTTCTCCGTATCTTACCGATTACCTTCCTTATTTCTCTTTTATTATCATTCGCTCTCCTCCATCGACCCTCGTGAAAGAAGAGGCAGGTTGTTCCTTCCTAGTGGAGTCGACTTTTACCTCTACCTTGGAAGCGACTTCGTTATTCTTTCTTCAGCTGCGATACTATGTGCGGAACGTAATTCCCAGGAAAATAGGGTGAAAGTGAGATGGAAAACGTATAGGCTTCCATTCTGTAATATTTATGCCCTTTATTTATGTACCTCTTCGACAGCGCGATTTAAGAATTGAAATGTACTCCGAATTCGACTCTGAATTCTTGAAGGCTCTATATATGGCATACAAATAGATCCAGAATTTAGGTGGAAAAGCATTCAAGGGCACGATTAATTATGCAGAATCGCTTCGTGCGGCATTCAAAAGGCAGCTGAAAGATTTCTTAAAAATTCTAAAGCTTTCGCTAAACGTATTTCAGACGATGACATTAACTATTAACTTCCGAAGTATTCGGAATATTTGCTGTTTATACGTATCAGCAATTCTTACAATATGTAACATAATAAATGAACATAATGAAACACTCTTCCTAGTGTGATGGTATTTCGAGAATTCCATTTTTGGAAATGATTCATCCTTGAAGGCAAAAACCAGAACAATTACTTGACGAATGTCTACTCCATTTTTGGATTTTTCTCCCCTCAAAAAATTATAAAGAAAGAGAAACAGATGGTTCTAGATTCAGAGAGAATGGTATATGTGATAATACTTTCCAGCTTAAGTCTACGATGTTTTGATGTGTCGCCAAAGCAGTATGTGGTCTGGCACTGCCATGATACACTATAATTTATTTCCAACTGACCAGTGCCAGTCTCTCTTCATTCAGTCTTTCGTTCGAATCATCTATTTGTCGGCAACACATTTTCAAGTTAAGCCTTTCTTTGAGTTTGAAAAGCTCATAGTATATTGCTCCTATAATGTGGCTCCGTATATACAACATTCCCTTATTGAAGCTCAAGCTTGACATCGAGGTGGAGAAAGAAGATTGTCCAGGTCCACAGTACACTCTTTTTTTTACAATGTTCTCATATGCAATCCATTTTTCATTGCCAGCTTTCATACAATCTAAAAAAAGCTCATTTTTATATTGAGCAGAGCAAACATGGAGAAGAACAAATATCGAGTCGATTATGTTAATTTCTAGGACTTATCTCACGAGACACCTATCTAGAATATTTATACGTTAATCCATGTTTCTGAATACGGATCGAAATGGCTTATTGTGTTATATTTAAATGCTTACCTTTGTGAATTCTGGAAACCCCCCTTTGTTTTTAAAATTAACCTGTAAGTTTTTATCGTTCCTTAAATTTTTATTATTCTATCTATCTATTAATTTTAGTTTCCGCGTAATATTAGCTTCTTTGCCGATGTCGATCACTTTTAGAAAAATATATTTTTTCAAAAATGATAAGCGAGGGAGTTATATCGTTAACTCATTCGTATTTGAGTCAAGGAACTCATTAATTGTAAACATATAGTTGTCAAAATCACTGCATAAAAAAGGAATTAAACATTACATTAAATTTCCACCATGTTTGCTATTTCCAAAATAATGATTGTTACTAAACCCTTTCTAATCAGATAAAAATGTCTTATAGTAGGTACAGCAATTAATTACAATTCGTTGCAATATAATGCGATTTCTTCGTAGACTGCTTATCAAATTACGGCGGAAGTATTAGTTGTTTCCGTAAAAGTATAAGGTGTTAGAAGTTAATAACGACGATTGGAAAGTTAACGTTCAAAATATTTAAATTTCGCCGACAAAATAAAATGAAGAGAGAAAAAAACAACTCTTGAAGTTTTCGGAGACCTGTAGAAGATACAATTACCTACCTTTTGCAGTAAAGGTCATCTTATATTATATTATACAAATTTTATCGTCAATGACACAGAACTGACAGCGCAGCTATCCAGCTGTTTTATGCTTTCTGGATTCTATCGCTTACCTCGTTTCACGAGGTAACAAAATTTTTACTTCGGCATACAATATGTTCTCATAAAATGCCATGTGTATACCGCAATATCAAAATATGAAGTTAATTGTGGAATAATTTGTTACAGTTCAATTTACTAATATCGGTAATTCGGTATTTGTATCCATTAGTAGTCCGTTAATCCGTCGGTTTTCATCACAAAAGACATCGCTAGCTCAATTGAAATCAGACGAAATTCAAATTGGAATTTATACTAATTACATTAATCCACCGCGTTTTAGTTATAAAAGATATTATAGATAAAATAAAATCGAATCAAATTCTAACCGAATCTCTATGAATTACATGGATACCGATTGCATTAATTCGTGCACTCTCAGGTATAAACGGTGCATGCACATAAAATCCAATCAAATTCAAATCAAATACATTTCCTGTGGGTTACCTGTATCCAAAGGAGGAGGTTTGCTCTGTGCATTCGAGTGGGAATCTGGGAGAATGAAGAGTTCCAATTTCAGATCAATTGACAGAAAAGGCATGAATAAACTCCAAAGTGCCAAAGGTTATTTCCGAGACTCCAATAAGAAAAACGAAGGCTCTCAACATGAGAAGCTTGCACTGTAGAATATAATAGAATATAAAATACCGTATTCTTCACGATTTTTAACGATTTCATTCGACTGGTATTACGGATACTAGCTTTTGCGTCGCGCTTCAGGTTCAATTAATTTTTTTTTTCATCAATTTTTCATTTGAGTACGAAGACTGGTCGTTTTAAAGAATGTGCCTATTCATATTGATGCATCGATATTGATTTAATATACGAGAAAAGTAGCATTTCCGGCTATCAAGTTTACTCTTTTTTTTTTAATTAGAATTGTTGTTATGAAGCACTCCAACGATCTTGGTAATGACTCTTAATTTCAGTATTCCAAATAAAGGATCGTACCATTCAATCTTATAAATTTTCATTGCTGTTTCAGCAAGTTTCTGAGATTTCTTTGTATCTTCTCGTCTAAATTTGATGTCGATTGAAGAACACATTTATCCTCGTGTGACGGGATAATTAAATATTAAAATTTAACATTATATTTACTCAATAATATGAGAATTATGCGCTCACCTCCACGTTATGATGTTAATGACTCAGAGCTATACTCAGACACGAAATATAAGTCTTTGGTATTCGACAGTTTAGAACGAAAGATAGAGGATTCGGAAAATCGAGGTAAAAACGTAGGCGCGCTTAACGGATTGCGGCAACTGTTAATTATCATTAGGCGCTGTACTCATAAGCTCCATTAATGAATAGCCTTTCAAGGAGGAACTTAATATCGTGCAAAAATGTGGTATTACCTTCTACGGAAATTTTTTATTGGACCAATTAGACGTGCGATTAATCTTAGAGGAAAGCTATTCGGTTACCTAATTATCAAAGTAGTTCTCTGATAAATTACTTTAACAACACTTACAAAATGCTTCCGCACTTTGCACGAAGTTATTTACATGTTACTGAATTAACAAATATCTCATATTTGTATCTTTTTGCTAAAGTTTAAGGTCATAAGAAACACATACGCATAAAAACTTCCACTTCGCTGGTTTCAAGACCTTCAGGAAAGATCGTCTGCACTCCAGAGGGGGTGATATCCTTATTTTAATTCGCAATAATCTTGCTTACATTGCACTCCAAAATCTAAAGTGTCCTGATCAATCTGTAGAACTGGGTGGCATCGAAATTACTAATATTTACCCTCCTACAGATATATTTGTATGTTATCGATCTCCCCATTCGACACTTTCACAATCTCATTGGGACGAAATATTCGCCCAGGTAGATAAAAGCCAATATGCAATTTTGATGGGCGACTTCAACGCTCACCATTCAAGTTGGAATTGCAAAAACAATGATACTAACGGCGAAAGACTTTTTAATAGTTATAACAAATCTGATTTATTTCTTCACAACCCAAAATCTATTACATATGTTCAATTTCATAATGATATTAGGTCCAATTTAGATCTCATATTCTTTTTAGCAAACATAGGTTATAAAGTCAATGTAGAAGTAAATGATGAAACTTGGGGCTCTGATCATTACCCCTTATTTACGACAGTATCCACTAAAAAAAGTATATATCACAAGAAATCTTTTAGACTAAAATCTTTAAGAACAAACTGGGAAGAAGTATCTATCAACTTACAATTAGAAGAAAATTATGATTGATTTCTTGCAACAGAATATGACATTCTAACCGCAAGTGAAAAATATTCTATTTTTACCAATACACTTATAAATGCTGTTATATCAAACACTCCAAAAAAGAAGGATTGTTAATGACAAAGTTCATCGAGATCCGGTACCATGGTGGGATTTAATGTGTGACAAGGTCAAAAGGCTTAGAAAAGCAACCCTTAAAAATTTGCAATTTACTAAAAACTATAATGATTACGTAGAATATACAAAATGTTCTGCTCTGACTAGAAAAACTTTAAACAAAAAGAAGAAAGACAATTTTAGAGATTTCGCACAAAGCATCAATTTTTGGCACCAGCAAAAAATATGTTTGGGATCGCAGTAAAATCTTAAAGAACAAATGGATCAAAGTTACACCTTGTCACACTCCTGACAATCACCAGTCCGAAACCAAAATTAGGGAAGCTTTAGACAAAATTAGTCCATCATGGATTTCTGATGATCCAGACAGACTGCCTACTTGTAAGGACAATCAAATTCTTAACTCACTTTTTGGCTTTGCTGAGTTTAACATTGCTCTCAAAAAAAGAAACACTCGTTCAGCTCCAGACACAGACGGTTTGGACTATGAAATCTTTCAGAAGCTACCAATTAAATACAAATTAATTCTTCTTGACATATATAACGAAATGTATATTACAGGTAGCTTTCCAGCACAATGGCAACAATCATATATCCACCTTATAAGAAAATCCGACGGCAAAAGTGGGAGACCTATATCTTTGACATCTTGCCTGTGCAAACTTTTTGAATCAATAGAAAAAAACTTTTTGAAGTATAGATTGGATTGGTGGGTTGAGCGGAATAACATTCTTCCTAAATCTCAAACGGGGTTTCGCAAAAGACAATCCACTATAGACAATTTGACTAACATTATGCTAAGCATTGAAGAATCCGTTAATAATAGAAAGAACCTTTTAGCCACATGTTTAGACGTCAACAGTGCATTCGATAATGTCAATACAAACATTCCTTTGCAAAAATTGTCTATGATTGGTTGTCCATTAAATATGATTAAATTCATTAAATTCATAACTTTTGAAAGGATAGTATATACAGATCTCACAGGCGACCAGGCTAGAAAAGTTTTCAAGGGTGTTCCTCAAGACGGAGTCCTCAGCCCACTTTTATACAATATACACGTTTCTTGCATTGCTGATAATTTACCTAAGAACGTCATAGTCTCTCAATTTGCAGATGATATCGCAATTTATTGCCATAGATCTACAGTTAGCAATAATTAAAGATTATTAGAAAAAGCGATTTCACTAATCGACCTCAACCTAAGTAATTTAGGATTAGAACTCTCTCCTCGGAAACCTGTTCTCATACATTTCAACAGACTCAATGTTCACCCAGGACAAACAGAAATAAGGGTCAAGAATACAACAATTAGATCAAGCGAATATGTACGTTTTTTGGGGATAATCCTTGACTACAAAATGTCATTTAAAAATCAAATCGATCACGTACGAAATAAATGCACAAGAGCTATGAACATAATAAAATTTCTCCGGGGTACGTGGTGGGGATCAGATCCAGAAACCCTAATAATACTTTACAAAAGTTTTGTACGCTCAATACTAGATTACGGCTGCTTTGTATATTTTCTCATCCAACTAAACCAAATAGAAAAGCTAGAGCAAATTTAATTGGCAGCAATAAGACTTGCTCTTGGGCACAGAATTAGCACACCTACCAATATTCTTCTATCGAAATCCAAATTACAATTTATACAAGAATGTGCTCGATTCTTATGCAAGAATGACCCCAATAAGGTTCATTCGAAGCAAAACGCGATAGCAAGCTTAAAATTAGTAACAGTCTTTTATATTAATGTATAAGAGACAGGAAAAATTCGATCAGTCAAATCTACCCTGTTAATAACCACTATAACGATGTTCAAGAATATTACTCTTATATTAACAAAATTTATATTGACACAGATTTTTGTACATCTCTTAAATATGTAGAAAATCCCAACTTACTAATTGAAAATCTAATTAAAGAAGAAAAATCCTATGCTGTGTACACTGACGGTAGCAAGTCAAAAAATTCAGTTTCCGTAGGAAGTGCGTGTGATTGTAATAACTTACAATTAGATATAAGCGTTCTAAGAAGTATAAACAAAAACGCATCTATTTTCACTGCGGAATCTATAGCCCTGAACAACGCTGTAAAAATAGCTTTGAAATGAAAAATGCTGAAAATTTGGAGTGGTCCTAATTCGATGACCAGGGACGGTATTGTTACGAGATGATCGCTCACGCAAAATCCTTCTAGACATATTAACCCCTTCCGGTAAAATGACGAGTATAACTCGTCATTGGGTTTTTGTGCCATACAACACGATGACAACCCATACTCGTCATACGACCAAAGTTACTGTTGAATATAATAGTAATTAATTTAGTTTAAAATATCTATGCTACTGAAAACGGTAACACTTTTTTACTAATGTAGATATCACAGATAGCTAGAAAATGTCGTTTACCGTTAGAATTTCTTGGTACAAGTCATGGGCAAATTGTTATTAGTCAGTAGGATTTCATTCTTGAAAACATTTAGTGCGAACATCGGTCAATATACACCCAACTCTTTTTTTATAAGGTGAATACGTTCCTTAGAAAACCGTGCAAAAGAAATCGTGTAAGATGAAAAACTCTAAATATTTCCCCAATAAAAATTAAATGGTTGTCTCATACAAAATTTTTCATTATTAAATCTTATCAGAAGGGGTTAAATAAAGAGTACAATTTTTATAGAAAAAGTTATAACATTTTATTTAAGACACACGTCTGTCGACCAGGACTATTGCCCGCAGAATCCTCATTTATTAATTTACAAACAATTGACATATCCCGCAACCCAATAACATTTATTCTACCGGCTGTTGCGTAACAATACATTCCGGTTACAACAGTATAGGTACCTGACAACTTTAACTGACAATCAAAAAAACAAGACTTACCAGTTACTAGTAGAAACACGTCGAAATTTGGCTTTCTTGCATTCATCGATACAAGACTAATGAAGCACGGTAGCGAAGCTTGATATTTTCCACCAGATTTTTGCAACGACCCTTCTGAAAAGGCTAAAAAATAACAGAAACTCTAATAACATCATTGTACCATACATCAAGAGCAAACCGGTCAAAAGTATACTGTCTGCCATCATATAAAGTAGACGTGCTCCATTTAAAGATGTGCAGTATTACTCCACCCTCTCTTCCATGTATACCTACTTGAATTTGATCCCTGCAACATCATTCGGCGACGTGCGAATCCACGAAGGACTCACGGCATAGATTTGAGTACGTGCTCGACGAATCCGGAGTCATGGAAAAATCGTCTTTCGTGGGAAACAAGCACGAAGAAAGCGAGGCGATACGTACATATACATAGTAGACAGCTATAGCACCTCCATGAAGGGGTGAGAGTTCACTCTTCGGGCTCGGAAGGCTCAGAGGGCTCACCGGGCCATTGTAGGAGCAACGAACCGACCAACCGGGAGTAAAGACGCTAGGCGCCTACTTGCTGCCGCGATCCCACCAATCATTTGCGCATTCAAGCAGCTACACAGAAACTCAGTGGTTCTCCGTCGTTTCGCATGACCGACCTAATTCACCCTACTGGTGAGTCCGGCGATATTATTATTTCGGAGCCGCCGCTGGAACGTCGAATCGACGCTTCGGGGTATGTATTCATGGGGTTAGTTGCCTTTTGCCTGGCCAAACGATGCGTACCGGAAGACCTCCTCGGAATGCACAAGATATTTCAACCCTTCAACTTACAACTTTAATCCCGTGAGACTTCTTTCATTTCCTTAGGCAATGTTTAACTTGGTGTTGCGTTGTAATTGAGGATTATGCTACTTATGATGGGTTGATTAATTGGACCGTGAGATTAGGGAGAAGTTTGTGCGTAGAACGTGGATAATGGAACTGAGAATTTGTTACAGTATCAAGGTAAAATATATTTATTGGGGAAATTGTTCGAATGATGTCTTCGGGGAATGATATTTGTTGAGCGTTGTGTGCATTTTTAAAAAATAAAGATATTAATACTGAGTAGCTCTTTTGTTGTTACTTTAATAATTCTTTATTAAGATACAAAATACAATAATATACTCGCACTCGCGTAGTCGATTACTATATAAGAAAAATTAAGAAAAAGAAAATAACTATATTAACGGAAGGAAAAAGAAATGAAATTAAACTGATGTACGCGGATACATTCGCACTGCAAAGAAACAAGGTATGATCACTTTCGAAGCTACCGTGAGAAGGAACCGGAAAAGGAACGGATCCGTGCAACAATGCCGTTTTCCGCGATAGCGCCACATTATTCGAGTCTGCACCGCGCAATTTTAAACTCCCAACACCTTTGATATTTGATGGCGTTTTTCATCATGTTTATAAATGAATGTCTTTAATTGTTAAAAAAAATTATGTTTAACACTAGAACTACCGATTATTAATAAAGTATAATTAAAGATCCTAGATAAATACTTCAGAGGAATGAGAATGAAATATGCAAGAAACTAAATTGATTTAATCTCTCACGGTTTACAGAGTAGATATCGAAAATGGAACGGGATACAGCCTTTATTTCAGCAACATTTTTTAAAGAATCAGTACAAGTCATTTTGACTCCCTTGATAGATCTAGTGTTAAGAAGTTCAATTAAGAAAAGTATTACAAGGTGGACAACGTTATTTAAAGTTGAATAGTAATTTATATTTATTAAACGCAATCTTTTTATGAACTTGACAACTTATTTTGAAATGGGATAGTAATATTTTTGAATGTGAATTTTCCGTCGTACCTTATTAAAATACTGCTAATGGTAACATATATGTAGTTTTAAACAGGAATTTAATACATAAAATGTAATACAGAATTAAGAAAAGTGGGCCCAGTGTCACTCACTTCGAGGTTTTGAAATCATATAAGATTACATTGGGCGTCAAAAATGTGCCAGAAAAAGTGATTTTAATTTCGATATTTCCCAGTAACTATTTTACAAATACCTTTTCAAGATCTACAAGTTGAGCTTTGTCATTTGTCAAAGAAGCGAGTAGTCATTTTGGTGTTCTTAGTTTTAAGACAATGAATTCTTTACAGAATTGTCTTGGATAATTATTGAAGAATTAAATTATTTCTGTTCTGGGAACATATTAATCAATTTACACGTTGAAATACATATTTCCGGATAATACAGAGAACAAAACGACAAAAGCATAACGTTATCAGTTAGAAACGGAATTATAGATTAGACTGTAGTTAATATCGGTTTAATTACGAGATAATTACATGCTCGTTGATGGTCGTATTCGTACACGCAAATACGTAATGTATCAAAATAACTGACACGTTACAAATTTGCGGGGCAACGACATTGTTTAATATTACAAAAAGCCCTCACACGTTCACGTTGCTGGAAAATTACTTTGCAGCACATTTTAGTACATAAACAGTGAGTTTGAATTAGCATTCCACCACTTTCATTTTATTGCGAGATAAAACATTCGCTGACATACATTTACGAATGAAACAAGCGTATTAACACAATTGTCCAGCGAGACGTTAAAAAATGTTGAAATATAAATGCATGTAAACATGTCTGAGATCAAAATAATCGTTTGACAGAGGTCCTTCGCGAATCTTAACGTTTACATTTTTGTCGTAGTCCCTAAATAAATATAAAAGAACAAATTCCCATGAAATGTAACAATGTGCAAAAAACATGCAATTATTCTGCCCTGAATCTGCGTTTCTTATGTAAAGGCAGCGAAAGTAATCAGATGTAAAAACTTTGAACGTGTATATTTATACTTTGTTCCCGTTGCGTTTCATAATTTTCTTGACATTAATTTTCATCGTTCTAAATTTGTTACGGAACAGTCACGCGGAGTACAGAACAGTTTCTTTCCGCCTTAAATTTCTATGCAGAAAGTGATATATATATATTCCTATGCAATTTTGGAAATTTTGAATCTTAAATATGTTAAATATAGTTTTAAAATTGACA
This sequence comes from Cerceris rybyensis, assembly GCA_910591515.1. Lineage (NCBI taxonomy): Eukaryota > Metazoa > Arthropoda > Insecta > Hymenoptera > Crabronidae > Cerceris > Cerceris rybyensis. The sequence continues at coordinate 26,142,945 of OU342790.1, forward strand.
GCTTAGAAACGCTTTCCCTTTAAAACCTTTTTATCCAGGAAAATAATTCGCCAAAATTATAATTTTCACCCAAACAGTATTTTTGCTTATTTGATGGACTAATTGTGTCGTTCATAGGCTAAATCGATTAATACCATTTTTCAATTTATATTAAATTTAAATGTCACAAAATTGTAATTAATGTCATTTTCAAACTAGTTTTGACTGTTTTCGAATTTTACTTGAAATTGGCAGGTATCATATTAAAACTACTTTCTAATTCGTAAACCAATGTATAATTTTTGGTACTATTAAATAAAGTCTGTGCTGTGCGTTGTTTTCTACATTAAGTTGAGCTCATCCTGCATTATTTTAGTAACTTTTTATTTAACACCGTATTTAGGAACGTTAAATCTGCTACACTTAAATATATTAACACGTTGAATACCATGCCGCACAGTACTCAAAATCCTGAAATTTAGTGACATTTTGCCGAAAGACCAAATTTTTCATATCAATATTTAGCAAATACATACAGCATGTTAAATGTTTATCAGTTTTGGAACCAAAGGTATTAATGGGATTTACCAAAAATTATAATTACAATGAATATTCAAACTTAGATATTTTAAAGACGGCGTTTCTTACGAAAAAACTGCCTGCCTCTTGCGAAGTATTCTGATAGCTATATCTAATATTTCATTCCCATTTTTTTTTACATGAAAAGTATTCTATATTATTTAGTAAAAACTTCTTCAACTACAGATTATCGTTAATTTTGTATTCAAAGTACAATGTTGAACAGAATGAAAAAAGTAGATAAATATTTTTCTCTTGATAAGGTGTATCTTTTAAATTCCAAAAAATTCCAAATTCGTACATATTAATACATTTTCAGCATGCTTTCCCCTATAAAAAAATGTAAAAATCACATCCTGTTTCTTCCTGTTTTTTAAATTATCTGCGTCTAAAGCGTGCAGTCTCAGAAGTTGTCATCTGGACTATGTCAGACACTTGAGAATTTACTTGAGAAAGCATTTAGACCACACAAAATGTTTTTCCTATAATATAGATGAGGCTTCGGCTAAGTTTTCTATTTTTCCTCTGCATTCAGTTCTAACAGTTCCATCGGACTTTTCGACTCCCCGAGAAAATTGTGACTCCCCGAGACGAAAAGTCCAGCCTAAAAAGAAACTTCAAATCCTCAATTCTTTTGATTTCTCATTTGCCGCTTAATTATGTATACCATTTTGAACCTCAAAATCCTCAAATAGTGTGTCTACACGCCTCAAAGTCCTGTAAATATGATTAGTAGGAGTTATATGGACTGATCAAGTAAAATTTTTATTCCAATTTAATCTGACATCCCCTAAAAACATTTCAGAAGTTCCAAGTCTGTCGACTCATATTCTAAAAATAGGGCTTAAAAAATAGGCAGGAGCAAGTAGGAATTATATTATTATTTTATTCCATATAAATTCTAAATCTCCTAAAATCACTCCAATTCCAATCCAATTCTAAAACTCCTCATTATAGAATGTATGGCTGAATATTGGCTTATTGTTAGATTAATTTTCTAAATAAGAATGCTGAGGATTATTTTGGGCTGTATGAAGCCTAAATTGATCCTAAACTAGGCAAGACTGGCAAAAATGAACAAGTTTAGGGCGATTGTGGAATTAAAGTTTGCCTTCTTTTATATGTAACATATTTTTCCATATTCAGCCTAAATATCCTAAGTTATTTGGTAATTTAGGAGGATTTTGGGCTGAAATTTTCGACTCGGGTCGGGATCTCAAACCTCACGGACATCTCACATACATACCATATTCCTAAATTATTGCACTATAAAAATACCTTTAAATCGTACTTCAACTGTTCCATATCACATCCACTAAAAGCATCAAAGTAGCTCGTAAATGAGCTTAACAACCAATGCGTCAGTTTAAAGTTCTATGGAAGAAAATTTCTTCGAATAAATTCGTTCTCTCGACGAGAAAGAGTATGACGTTTCCGTAAAATTATCGATGCCGTGCTACCGAAAGTCCTTAACCCCTCTCATACGTGTAATCGTATTCCCAGAACGAACACCTGCGATATCGCACCACTCCTGCGTACTTCTCACAAGAAGATAGCAAACGTAAGACCCACCACGTTGAAACCAATAATTCTGCACAGGGGACTTAATCGTCGAGTAGCACGCGTTTCCACGCACCCTTCTATTCCTGAACACGATGTAAATCTGTCGAAAATCCCTCGAACGAGCGTGGAGAAGCTCGGGAAACGTCAACTTGACAGGACACGAATCTCACGGTAGAAAAAATGCGAGTGCGATGAATGTATGATGAGTAAATTAGGAAATATTCATGAAGCATTTAAAAAGAAAAATGTATTGCACGGAAATATGAATGATATTAATTGAGTTGAATAAATGAGCTATTAAATAACGATACTCTGGCAAAAAACAGCTATTAAATTTTGAAACTCAAATTTGCGATTCCACAGAACATATTTCTATATTGTCTCGTGGAACGGATAGTATCATTGCTTGATTTTTTTCGTTTATTCTTTGGAGTTCCTTAAATATTTTTTTCCCTTAATCAAGAGGAATATATGAGCATAAAAACTAATATTAAGTATATTATAAAATGTGAGACATTCTTTGCACCAATTTCAATGCAATTACTTTTGCATTGCATTTTAAAGAAAATTCTTGAACAAGTAAATGCAATGATAGGAAACTGTGAATTATAATATGGCTATTAAAAATAAGAAATTCTCGAGATCTGTTAAGGTTATTTTTTAAATAATATTTGAAATACTACTTGTTAAATTGCATAATTTTTGTTTGAATCATATTACCCGGCTACCTCCACAAACATCCTATTAATTGTTTACAATAAAGAAATATATTTTCATGCTGTCGAAACATCTACGATATAACCAAAACAATACAAATATGCTTGCATTTGATAGAAACAGGTCAACATATTAGCGGTGCAATTAGAGAAAATTAAACATAACCATTATAACGTAAACACCGGCATAGTTATTTAATGTAAACATTTAATACGGCGATGATATCAAGCTATATTAAAACATGAAGGTCTATGAGATACATGAAACAGCAGAAAAGCATATGAAGACATATTTAAAGGAAGAAAGAAAATAATGAATCTAATGAAACGATTGCAACATCACAAGTGAAAATGATTCCATTAAAATGTAACGGCTAAATACGATCAAAGTGAGCAAATTTTAGACTGTGATTTATTACAGATCAGTAATTGTAAAATACCAGTAATCAGCTGCAATAATAAAGCAATGATAGAAATAATTAAACTGAATCTTTTCAAATTTGAAATTATCTTTTGAAGAGGAAATCATGTGCTTTTGAAATCCTGCTGAGTTGAAAATTGCGTAATGAGAACGTATAATTTACCCCTCGTGAGCATCGATGAACCTTGTGGTACATTCAACGAGAAACATCACAATATTACTTATATTTGAAAATGCAAAAGGGAATGGACCGTTTTATTTCCATTATAATCCAAAATTCATTTTAACCGATTCTTTCGGGAATATTCTTGTCGTCCTGTGAAACCATTTTGTAATTCGTCTCGACATATCTCATAAATACCTATGACGTTACATTTTTAATCATATTCGGATTTCTCCTGTCTGAAGTGTATATAAAGTGAAATGCTTAATGAAATTTTATAACACATTGCAATATACAGCTACAGATTTTTTAATAACTGTGTGTAATAAAAAATTATAAAGCTCAGAAAATGGAACCTGGGAACTCGTAAACTTAAATTTTCAAAAGGAAGAGTTGTAACATAATCAGAAAGATCCGAATCAAGAAACATCTTCTCTATTTAAACCTGCACCAAGTAATACGGTATTTCATGGGCCATTACAATTGTATTGTAATCATGGGTCATTTACATTACAAATTACTAAAAGTCATTTACAACTTACAACACTATGTACCATCTTTTTGAAAATATTTGGCAGAATTTCAAATGAGATATTTCACTAAAGAAAACATTTGAATACGTTTCCTGGTGAAGGAACATTCCCTTCAAGAAGTCGACTGGGACCGGAAGATCATAATAAATTTGTTCATACATTACTACATTTTACGAATAGTAACATAGTAGGAAAAAATTGAAAAAAATCTTTTCTTTCTTCTTATATAAAATTCTACGTTTCCAAATTTAACATAAACTCTTTGAAGAAACGTGAAGTAAAAGACGTTAGGAATGGAAGAAAAATTCCATGGTATATTTTATGCACTTAATGACCTTTTCGGTTTTTACAATTTTTGTCAGCGTTATCATTAATCTTCCATGGTAACGTGAATGAATGTTGCAACATTTCGAAACGTTCCTTGTTTAATAGAAATTTCAATCGGGATTTATAAATGTGAATTCACGTCATAATAAATCTGAACGCTATTCGGAAACGGAAAATATACGGTTTTTCGTGGTCGACCTGGCATTTTATCACTTTCGATATTATTGTAAAACGTCCCGAGCGCAAAATGACACATAAAAATGAAATTACCTTTTTTTTTTAATAACATTGTATCACGCACAAGCGAAGCAAAGCTGCACGAGGATTCTCATCCTGCATTACGAGAACGTAAATGAAAGTAGGGCAAGATGACGAATGAGGCAACATGACGAATTGCGATCTTTTCATGTATAGTAATGGATAACAGAGCTGTGATTCGTCAAAACAATATTTATAAGGCGAGTATTGTTATTTAATCGAACGATGCCATTGTAGGATCGATTCTTCGTAGATAGAATTTTAATAGATGTACCTAAGTATAGGATTGCATGTGAAAAGCGGAAAAGTACAAGTCATGAATCGGAAGATTCTTGTCGAATTCTTTTCGAAGTTCTTTCTTTACATACTAATAGCTTCGTTGGACGTTAGTGAAGCAAAAATTGCTGACATTGTAACTTTTCGGTAATATAAATGTGGCATCAGGGTGGAGAAGCCCTCCTATAAAAGAACTTAGGAAGAAAAGGACGTGAAAAGGAAGTGTCAGCATGGAGAGATCGCTGGCGCAGTGGTCCCGCGCCGACCCAGGCGATCGTCGACGTTAAGCTGCTCAGACCGAGTTGCTGCCTTGGATGGGTTGCCGCGCGCCTCTCTTTCTTTTTCACGATCCTATATAAATGTGATTATTTTTGGAGAGTATTCAGTACCTTTTGTACCTGAGATTACTGGTGTTCTTTGCAGAATTGTCGTACGCTGCTGCAGCACATATTTTAAGTGAAAACTTGAATAACCTTGACACATAGGTCATTGGACTCGTCTTACAACGTACTATTTCATGGCGGATAAGAAAAACATACAAGCATCATTCCATTTGGAAAAAGGTAGTTGATCTTTATTCTCACCTTGGAATGTCCGCCGAGGAAAATTAAAATCTCGCGACATAATGTCCCCCTCGATAATGAACAACTTCCATCTGAAACATTTTAGCGTATACTCAATAGTTTTGTAGGTATCCATCTATCACGCTTTATAATTTCAACCCCGTCTAATAGATTCTCGTAGATCTCCAGAAACAGTTACAGTGTAATTACAGTGTTACAGAAAATGCATTGTACGATATATGGGTTTCAAGTAATTGAGCTAAATTAACATTAAAACTGTAAGGTTTGGAGAATATTTTTATTATGTAACAGAATAAACGATTTTCTGAGATGTATCACTTGATGTCCTCAGCGCATGAAGATTTACTCAGTGTCAGTGAAAATTTATTCGCGGAGACACAATTAAAAATTTTGCGAGACATCACGGAGGTTTCTTTCTGACGCATGGTTTCCTTCAGAGATTATACTTACATAAGAAGGCGAATACGATGATTCAATAAAAAAAATGTGCAACCCTTTCACAGATTTTGCGGCGGAAGTTTTTCATGAATCTTCGTCGCTCCAAGGGAGTAGAATAAACTGTGAATGCCATGGCAAACACTTCTTAAAACACCCTGTTTGTATCTTCTCTGAAGGTGGATGTATTTTAAAGTTTTCGTATTCAACTCAACTTTCTTTGTAAACCCTTCACACGTAAATTAATTTATTTGAAAGGTATTGTTTCTCATAAACCTACAGAATATCTGCTTTCAATTTCAATAATCTATTAAACAAAGGAATTATTTATAGATTATGATTTAAATGTTAAATTTATCTGACGCATTTAACATTCATAATTATAGTGTTCCGTGATTACTGACAGAATTCCTCCACTGTGTTATGAAGGCATTATACTAGGGTCCACTATAATCTATCGTACGTTAAGCACAACCAATTAGTCGCTTGGCAACGCGTTTTTGCAACTCATGCGAAATATAAAACTAAAAGCCTTCTATGATATTACCTGTCAAAATTAATTTCAGACCATACACAAATATTTCTCTTCGGATAAACTTCTATCATGATAAATGAACGAAATATGTGTTTTTTAATTGATTTGTAATAAAATAAGCGAGTTTGAAACACTTTACATTGACAGCGAAAATTACACGAAAATAAGGCATAAAACCACGGAGCATTTTGCATCGCTCCGCAAAGATCAAACAATCTAACGTGCTGAAGATATGTATATAGTTTATTCTGATATTAGATGCAAAGAACAAACACGGAAATCTTTACACCGTTGTTAGACGAAGTTGTTCGAAATATTTATAGTAGTAACCTTTCAAAATCTTTTTAACGATAACGAGATCATTTACAAGAAATTGTCTCTTATATTGATACTTTGAAAGTAAACCCTTTGAATATTACTATATGTAACGAAATTTGTTGTATCTGAGTGATGCATAGTACCTTATACTAATTTCAAAAACGTATATATAAGGCTCAATCATTTTTAAATTTTGTGTTTTGCAAGAAAGAGCTTGAAATTATTGTAAATATGTCGCTACAGTACAGGAAGGTTGGAATGGGTAGTCCCTGCTGTGTTAATGAACACTATTAGAAAATCGCCAATATAGTTATTCCAATTAACTCTGCATATTGTATAAATGTCCGCAGGACTTTTCGAACATTCGTTGACATCCATATATCTCAGCAGTTTTGAAAGGGTTAAATGCCCTAGTATTCATACACCATCTTCTATTTCTATTCTCTTATATCATATTTTTGTTACTGCTGATCACTGCCATTTGAAGTAACCTAAGTCTAACAATAATTTAGTGTTAAATTAAAATTGTATGTTATTGTGCATCGTATAAGAGTAGATACTGTGCATATCAAGCAATGTAATCATAAAACGAAATAAGAAAGTATTCAAACTCTAAAGTAGTAAATCGAAGAAGTAATATAATTAATGAGAACATAACACACAGAGAATTATAGGTTACACATACATGACTCATAAAAATTGAACAACAATCACACAGAACCTATAAACAGTTTAACACTTGACGCCCATTTAGATAATTAAATGTACGTCTCAAATAGACAACATATTTATTGTCCAAACATACGTATCCTTCTATAACAATAATCCAAAGTTGTAGCACATATAAGCAAACCGTTTCTTCCTCAAATTCTTCGATTACATTCTATCCAAATTACCGTATTACCGGCATAAAACCTCATTGATTGAAACAAAATTTACATAATATTTTCACACAATATACGACGGTATGAATGCTGTATTGAAATACAAAATACGAGACACTCATTATGCACTAATTATCAGAAATCAATTCGCTCATTCGCTCCATAATGTTTTCCGTCAAGGACATCGCGTCATCAGATGTTCGCAGAAAATAAGAAGAGGGATATAAAAGTCGGAAGTTTTTAAGAGATTTTTCAGCTATTCAGTTTGCCTCTCCATTCCGCGCTCTTGGGCTTCGCGTGAATTAAATCGTCGCGAATTCCTGACTTCATTCTCGGCTCCATCCGGAGAATTGAAGTAGGGACTTTATTTTAATAATTGAACGAACTATCCAACGGTGGGTTCCCAAGTTCCCGATTCGTTCGAAATTTACGAGCGCCTCATCGTCGCCTTGGATTGTGCCCACGAAAACGGAATAAGACATTGACGATCGATTCATTGATCGATTGTGTCCACTGGATCGATCAACGGACGCGACGGTGACAAATGTTACCCTGCGAAAGTATTGCTCGTGAACAGTGATAAATTCCCGCAAGTACCTCCGACAGGGTAACGCTCTAAAGGCCGGGGTTCATTACGGAAGTTCAAACATTAGAACTTCGCTCGAACGACTCCGGTATACGATGATTTCAGCACTCGTTATTTTCCGGAGCTATTTAAGAAATTTGTACTTCACGCTTGATCGATTGTAACGGATTATGGTCTCTGGGAACACCGCCACCGGAGAGGGGTATTTAACTGTTCTAAAAATATACGCGGAAGATGAAGGACTTGCGTCAGATGTTTTAGGAATGAAAAGTTTCAAAAATTTCTAAAGGTATTATATGTGCCGATAATTATGAAAGTGGTCTAAGTCATATATTTCTTGTTTCGAGATATTTAATGAATTGCATTTCAATGAATTAAAAAATATTTTTATATTATGCAACATTTTAATTTAGAATTTTATTAGTCTTGATTAAAGGAAATTTATTATGAATATGAAATTTTGCGTGAATTTCATACGGAAATGTTGTTTTTAAAGTTTGAATTGACTTAGACCATTTTCAAAATGAACTGAGTGTCCTATAAATTACTTAAAGTAATAAAAAACTACGAGTTTTATTAGAAACAATAATTTTAATGAAATAATTCATGAACATTTATTAATTATTTTTAAAAAGTAATCCGTTTTTATAATTTCAGGCTTTTATCATTATGAGTTTTTAAGAGTCTTAAAATGTTCCTGAAAAACTAGAGGGATGTATGGTGGTAAACACATAATATCTTTATGTTTTCCTTCCGTTAATGGTCTAGTGATGGTGTATAATGGAAGTAATTTAATATTTTCGTATATTTTTGGTCTCCCTCATTTAGGTGAAAGATCCAAAACGTGGAATTTAGAATCATTTAAAGAAATTTTATAGAACATCTTATAAGGTTCATTTTGCAAGAACCTCATCCATTAAATTTGCAACCAAGAGACAGATTCACCCGCGGTATTTTTTACTCTTCTTGTCGTTGACTCTTCTAGTGGTTTCGTTGAAATAAAATCCGGCTGCGTCATTCGTTTCACCGACAATGTATTTCTTCTTCTACACTTTTCTATCAATTCACAATACTGCTCAGGGTTGTATAAGTAATTTACTTTTCTTATTTTCATTTCTATCAACCCAAAATCACGGTCATTCGGTAGATAGTAATGACCAGATACCAAAAATTTAAGGATATGTTTATACAATTTTTAAAAATTTTGACTTACAAGGGAACATCCCGAGGTGTAGATCGCCGATTTTGATGAAATTTTAGTATGATATACATCTCGTCAAAATATTTGACACGTATTTTTTTTTTTGGTAACCGTCCACGTTAACGGGGACAAAACCACCCTCAAAGTTGAAAAAAAATATTTTTTAACATATTGTTTAAACAAATAGGTTTTTTAAAAAAATGTTTATATCATTGGATTCAAAGTCCGAAGATATTAATTTTACCTCTCTACGAAATTTTCGTATCTCTAATAGTTTTCGAGATATTCGATAAATAAGTTTCAGGACTCCAACTTCGAGGGTGGTTTTCACTCCTTTAACGTGGACGGTTGCCGATAAAAAAATACGGGTCAAATATTTTCGCGAGGACTATATCATACTAAAATTTCATAAAAATCGGTGATTTACACCTCGGGATGTTCCCTTGTTAGTCGACTTTCATAATTATGGGCATATATATTAATGTAGAAATCGTTTTTGACATGCCATTGCACGTTTCACAGAAGTATATTGTTTTTTTCTACAGGCTATTATCACTATCGAAATTTACAAAATTTTCTTTATGCATTTTTTGATCTCAATATATTAAAAATTTTGTGGAAAGCTATATTTATAAAAGATATTGATATATCATTGGAGATATTAACTGCTCTACAGCTGATGCTCAATTGACAAGACCAGCGCACTACATTTCATGGATAACGAATTTTGACAGGGTCCGTTGTGTCACCTACCACATGACACATGACCGCAGGGCCAAAGTACAGTTATCACGTAAAGGGTGACTTACGACAGTTAAAGATTAATAATTAATAGTGTAGGTAAACTTAAAATACTCTTCCCAACCCCGCTTAACACACGTTTCTCCCAACGCTTTCACTTCACTGACTCGCACCCTAATCTGACTCCCTCATATCCACTTTCACTCACACAATTTCGTTCTTTTCCTAGGACACACCCATTCACGATTTTGGACAACACTCGCATTCTTCCACGATTCACTCTCGTTTGTTCAGACATATGTTTTTCAGTCACACTAGGGTTTCACGTCTAAATATTCACCCAAAGATTCACTGGCCAGATGCTTGCAAACAGTTCCACGTAGCCTATGCATAACGACACCTCCTTTAACCATAGATAAGTATGTTGTACAACGCTTGTTATGTAATTATTTCTCATTTTATTTATTTTGTGTTAAAAATTTCGCTGGTTTTGTATTTTGAAACGTTTATTTTTCAATTTGGGACACAAATTGATAGATTTTCTATGTGACGATTCGATCGTTATGATTGAAGTAAGGAAATATTATTATATTAACTGTATTGCGGTATTATGACAATGGTATCCATATTAAAATTTTAATTCTCGGTAAAAGTTTGTGAAAATATGGAGTGTGTTGAGATAAATAGAAGATTATCTTTTCCTATGAAAAATTGCAGTAAGTTATTAAAACCAATTCTATCCAGTTTCAAAATTTTTGATCATTTTATTATAACTAGCTAAGAGTCCGAAAAAGAAAGAAGTTATTTCATCGAGAAATTGCATTTATTCGATGATCCATTCGATTGAAAATAAATATAATTTTTTTGAAATGATTCTTATAATGTTCTGTGTAACACCGACTTAGCAAAATAAAATACCTTTACATTTAACACTACAGCTACCAGCGTTAAATCAATCATATTTAAATACATTAAATATAATAAACATTAATTACAATAATTAAAATAAGACCAATCACTCGGTGAAGGAGATAATCAATTCCGTAATTTATGTTTTAAACAACTGACATGAAATGTCTATTATATCGCTTTTTCCTAGATTTCGAGAATATAAAAAAGAAAACAATTGAGTCCAATCATTTCTACAGCTTTGCTAACTGTAGTGTTAATATCTACGAATACATTTTAACGGCATTACAAACATTTTTCTGGTAGAAATAATTCTGCTTTTGTGACAGTGTGGCCAAGTCGATCTTGCCCTAAATGCTGAGTGACATAGGTTGAAAAATAGTTAGCAAAAAAGTGAATGCCATTTTTCTAGACAAATATTTCTTTCTTACTTGCGAATGCCTAGTACTTTAAAAATGTTTAAAAGTGTGAACACTTGTTTGGGCTATTTTTTACCACGATATGTACTCATTTCAGGTAGTGTGTTTTTCGTGTGATGACTGTGCAAGCATCTGTCCTTAATGGCAAACGCCTGGTTCGAGAACTGTCTTAGAAAATAAGTATGTAAGTTGGAAAGCACGTGGTGTCTAACGGTTACACAGGGCAGTCAAAATATCCTTGAAACGCCGAAGAATCAAGGCACGTTGTACTGCAGTTTGATAATCCCTAAGGGATATAAAAAGGCAGTTCCCAAGCCGCCATGCATTCTGGTCACACAGCTAAAAAATCTTATTGTTTTTGTTTTTAATTTTTTTTCTGCTTTAACTGTTATTTTTTCAAGTACCTGTTACTCTGGATGGGCTGGGAATCATCGAGGCTGTGATATAAACATTACATTGGAAACATTTCCCAGGGGTGACAAAGGAGGGGATTTGAACTGGGACCTACTGTTTGCGACTTCGCGCCATTATCACCCTAGTCATATTGTTTGTCACTTGATTTGTATTTCGACACCTGTATATTCTGTTATTATTATTATTGTTTGTTACATAATGTTTTGTTTGATTGATCCATTCGAGGATCTTTGCACTTTCACTTACACTTTAAATGATATCTTTTTACATTTAGAATTTTTTGGAAGTGGCGGTTACACTTTACTTGCTACAGTATAATGCACATTTTTGGAAAGTTTTAGGCAGATCGACATTTGTAATCAGAAACATATAAGTATGCTCATTTGTACGATTTTATTTTTGTGCATGACAAGTATGAGTTTCTTTGGTCATATGTCGAACAATATGGACGTATATTTTTCATCGGTTTTCTGATTCTGCCATTAAAAGATATACTTTTTTATAAGTTTGATGATTTCACAAACCGCTATCACGCCAGTAAAAGAGTAACTCGTACACGTACCATTTGTAACATTTATAGCCCCATAAAAGTGGCTATAGTGACACCGGACATAGAGATTTGGATTTCCATGGTTTAGGTATACGTTTCATGATTGTCACAGTCGAAATTCAAAAGAATAAAAGTAACACGTTACAAAAGTATATTCACAAATCTTTCGATGATACATGCGGAATTCGTTGTTAAATTTTGTATTAAATAAATACACTGGTCAACAAAATTCAACTTTCCCGTTTGTACAAAGAACATTTATTCTAGTTTATCTGATCCTTGTGGGGTTGAATGCGAATATGAAATCCACTTGACTATATCACATACCATTTTTGAGAAAACCAATTTTGACGAAAAATGCAAATTTACAAATTTCAAATCTTTCTGTTTCTTAATCGTTACAATTATACTACAGTTGAACAAAAAGATTCTATACACACTCCCGAATATAACGATGCATATTACTTTTGTGTTATAAACATTTGAACATGTTCAAACAATGCTGAAAGCAAAAAGTATACCCAAAATGTTCCAATTTTTGTGAACATTTTCCTGTGTCGCCCTTCATGAAGCCCAGAAGAATCAGCATAAACCTTTTTTCTGCAAGAAATCATATTGATCAGTAATGTTAGTATTATTTACTTTTTTTTACATAAACAGTTTTTGTTGTAATGGAGTTATTTTCACCATTTTAATTCAGAAAGAAGCCAATAAAAAAAATGCGTATTAACACATTAAGGACCGCTCACGAGGTTTCTCGTGTTGTTGGTCCCATCTGTTACGGATGGATAACGAAGTAACCCGTGTTTTCTACACGCTGTTTTTCAATGACAAAGTAAGATTTTCAGTTCTCCACAGATTGTACTCGTACAATTGTAAATAGTTTTGCAGTCAGTACTGGCAACTCATAAAAAAATGACTCGGAGTGCAAAGGGTTTGTTTGGATTTAGGCGTGGTATTGTGCGGAACAATTTCGCCCTTCCGTGATTTTAGCAGTGACTTTCTTGGTGCGAGTGGACTGAATTTTATTCTAAAATTGACCAAACTTAACAATAGTGTAACAAAACTGATATTAACAAACTTATTAACACTTTCGATGCCACCGGTGACTATAGTCACCCGCCATCGGGAATTGGCTGGGTACTAGCGGTGACTATAGTCACCCGACGAAATTTCACCCGAAGGATTAATTATTAGATCATATGTTGTAATTGAATATTTTTCAAATACCATAATTTCTTATTTTTTCTGTATTATATGCGTTGTAACTTTGACAAAGAAGTAATTATTTATATTATGTCAGTAATCATTGAAAGTTATTCGTCCGCGGCGGAATTGCTTCATGTTGTGTGTGACAAGCTTGCGGAAAAGTACTCCGTAGCGAAAAGGTTAAAAGAGGTGAGTTTTGGCTTATTGTTAGTGAATGTTGCAAGATCCGGACGAGACGCTACTCGTGCACGGAGGTGTGAGTGTTGCCGATCTGAGAGTGTGTCTTTTTCTGCTACAAAATCCGGAGGAGGCGCTACTCGTAGTCTCACGTTTGTGAATGAATGTCGCGACGCCCTTATTCGTTCTTTCCCTTCCGAGGGAACCTTGCTGACAAGAATGTGATTTTTGCACCCTCGGAAGTTGTACGGAAGAAATCGGTTTTATTAAGTAACTTGTGCAGAAGCGATTTTGGCGCGAACGCTGGTTTCGGCGCGCTAGTGAAAGTGCGCCCCCCTTTTGGGACCGATGGAGGGGCAACGGTCTGCGGGAGGAGAAGGAGGCCCACTCGAGGGCTGTTCGAGCGCCGAAAGCACATGCTCCGGCGTACTGAGTTTATTTCACGGCAATAACCATTGAGTCTTTGCTCAAAATATGGAAATAATCAAACTCGCAGGCGAGGATTTCTTGGAAAAGAGTGCCCGCAGAAGTTGTACATCTGGCACTCCTGCGTCCCGTTAAACTAACTGTTTTCTCAAAAATAGTTGCCTCTTCGTCCGTGTAATAAACCTTATATATTAAGGGCTTGGGCCTTAACAGGATTAAAATATACTCGATAGAACTCGCCAACCGTAACCTACGGGTATCTTTTCCGAGAATCATAACAATAAGTCATTGCGATGTTCGTCTTACTATCGGTTTCCCCACGACCACCGACGAGTAACCAGTGCTCCGTGATCGGGTTCAACTATTTTCACCTATTAGTGTAGGATTTCTGAGGGCGGCGGAATGAATGAGCCCTTGTTACAAAAAAATGAAATATATTTAAAATAATAACACCATCTTCGCTGACCGCTCGGAATGATCTCTTCCTTCGCAACCGCCTCACGGTTGCGACCCGCGCTCGTCTTCTGTCGCGTTGCTAAGCACCCATGCAAAATTTCTAGATCCCACATTAGTGCATGTATAATACTTTCAGCCATGGAATCCTTAATCGACAAATACCTCTATTTTTGCGGGCTACTTGGTAATTCATCCTCACAATGGTGTCAACCCTTAGTTGGCGGCCGGGTGCCTGCTCTCAGTCAACAAAGTACTTTCACTGTTGTCTTTGTATGTCTACTCTCAACCACGAAAGCAAAGAATCGACAAGTTTCTGAGTTATATATCGTTTTTACTAAGATTTATACGCAGAGGGTTCAATATCCTAACTTGTTAGTGAGAGCGAATCCTAGTAAGCAAGGTAAAGCAAGGTGCCTATTGCTTCAGTACCCGCACGCATATACCTGCTAAATCTTGGTTTAGCAGTTTCAAAAAGTGCAGTGCACGGCAACAAAAGATGGATGGACTTTTGCTTTCTTCCAAATTCCTCTTTCTTCCTAGATGCCACCTTTGTTAGCTCCAAATCTAAATGCAGATGTTTATTTAACTTACCTGAAAAGTATTTCTTGAAGGAATATTTAATATTTAAAATGACTCCATTTATAAAGAAATCTATAATATGTATGTATAGAATTTTTCGGTGGTTGCAAAGGTGTCAATAATCTGTGTTCAGTATTAGATTTGTTAAAAGACCCTCCTGGAGAAAAAAAAAACACTTGCATTTTCCTTATTAGTTCGGTGATTCAGTCCTCCATTTTCTAATTTCGTGCAGCACTAATAAGTACATCTCGTATGTCTTTTTCCGAAAGGTCGGAGACCTAGAACTCTGACTTACTCATCTAGAATACAACCGCAAAGACACAATTCAAAGTTAATTTGCGTAAGGGACCTATGGTGCCTCTGAGACAATTTACCTACGTAACAAGACGAATGGGATGAGTCAAAAAAAAAATTTGTTATCCGTTCGCGAATTTTGCGGTGTTTTTTTTTTCCATAAATCTCGAACGAACCGAGGGTGAAAAGCAACCCCTGAAACCCATCAAAAATAATTTTGAAACACTCTGTATATGTGGTAAGTCCTAAGGAAATTCAGCACTGTAGTTTAGAGATAGAACGATATTGTAACTCCTTGGCAATTAGTTACTTATATCTTTTAGAAATAAGACCTTTGTACAATATGAGAGGGTGGCGGGGCGATGTGATGTTTTTCGGATCAGGGGTGATTCCCTAGAAAAAACTCGAAAATATTAAAACATTAGGGCTACATGGCCTACATCACTAGGTCAACACGACGCTTTGTGGATAATATGAATTGGTCATCCAACAGTACATAGCATAAAACAAGGTTTAATTCGCGGTGTTAGATGGTCAGTTGGATTTCCCCTACAGTTTCAGCAACATTGTTGTACTATCACGCTAATTTATCATCCAAAATACGACCTCAATTGAGAGTTACGCGATGCTGTTTCACCAAACATACCGAATACTGTATAACTAATTTAACACAACATGTATAATGCGATACGTCATATTATAATGTCCATTTTCGCTGATGTTGAAGTGGAAATTGGGTAAAAAGTGTGAACGTTTTCGCGCAACAATTACTTTGCAAGAAACTTGTACCATTGGTACTACTATATATTATTGGCGATGAATTGAAATAATTTGTCATTATTCTAGAAAGTAACTGGGATTACATGATTTACAAAACATTTTAACATAGTACATTTACACCTACAATATTCGTATCCTGATGTTATTTTGCCCTTGCCATTAGCGTGGAACTTTTATCATCGTCGGCATGATAAGAGGAAAAAAATGTACACGTAATTTTTGAAAAGCTTTTTCGTTACTTGCAATATTCAGCTCAAAGCCGTGCAGAAATCGAGGATTTGTTTGTTTTTTTTCCAACCGCAAAGTTTGCTATATTACGGGGCAGTGTCGGTAAGTACAAGCTAATGCAGCACAGGAAATACATGGTACTATGTCTAGTAGATTTTGCATCTAGAAATTTGGTAAATACGCTGGAATTCAGCTAACACGTGATTCACACTGAAATATGTATTGTAACTGTAACAACTCTTGGCTGTTCCTGTGATCAATTTTTAAACGAGCTCACCTATGAACGCATTTTGCGATGACTTGTACAGAGAACATTTCATGCAATTTTGAACACTGTACTCGTGACCGGACAATCACAATTTCCGGCCTGCAATTTTAATTCGATTTAATGAAACACTTTGAAAACTCTGACAAATAAAATTTCGCGCACTTCACTCGGAGATTCCATACTGAAATTATATTTGTTACGCCATCTTTTTCCTCATTATCTAAATATGTTGGAACTCGTTATTTTATTTAATAAGTTGATAGTTCTATATACTTATTTTTCTTTCTTTCAGTATATTTTAAAAGTACTACATTGCTGGCACGACAAATGATAATTACAAAATTTTAATATATTTAACAAAAGTTTGAAGGAATTCACAAATATGTAGGACAAATGTTATATCTGAGGACATTTAAGTAATTACAAAAAAATACTGAAAATTATTCGAATGTGACTTTTTATCACTTCCAGTGTTCAGATCTTGCTAGAGATAACTACAATTGTTTAAAACTTACTTCCATTTATGATAAATTTTATTTCAGAAATTTTGGGAATATTCAGCTAAAACATCATTATTAAATTGTTTCAAGATTTTTTAGAAGCTAATGTATGTAATAATAAACCACTTAGGTAAAACTTCATTTGAAAGACCATGTGTGGCTTTTATAGAGAACTTTAATTTCCTACCCAGATAATGCTATACTGCTAGAGACCTTAATTTCAAGCAGGTAATAATGTACTCTTACAGTATTGCGCCTAAATGGAACGTAGTTCAACTAAAGTCACCAACTGGAACAATAGGGTTAAATCATAATAAAACATAAACTTAACGAGAATGAAAAAAAGTCCTTGAAAAAAAAACTTCCACGGGAAATGTCCCGTTTTCTTTTCAAAGGTTACGCGAAGACAGATTTCATAAAGGTAACTTCACTTTCATAACTCGCAATAGAACGAAGTGTTCACGGACTTTTTCTGGTACGATACTTTGTAGAAACAATCAACTGTAAAAGTATAAACTGTAGAAAACAACGTCTGGAAGACGGTAGGATTAATTTTAGTTAAAGTAAAGCACACAAATCAAATATTATCACTGTTGCGCGTCAATTTGTGGGGCCAGGCCTCGACTGGACCAGTTCGGGTTGTAAGGCCGAACCTTCGCTTGGTTGCCGCGAAGACCACGAAATGTTTGCGCTCCCCGCGATTTCGTGCTGCTGATGAGCGTCGCGAGGTTTTTCAGGGGTGGAGTGGAAGGAACTTAGTTGTTGTGAATCACTCCGAATTTGTGTTTTGGTACTTTAATGAACTGAACGTAAAACTATGGTAACAAGAGAAAACTTAACAGAACTTAGAAATGTGGTTTACGGTAACTATTGCGGCTGAATGTTTACTAATTGAATGATATGGAGTGACTGACTCTTCCAAAAATTGGAAGAGTCCTCGTAGAGTAGATCTCTCCCTCCACCGTCTGGACACGCCCCTAAGAACAAGGCTCGCACGCCAACGGAAACAGTGGTGTGTGTCAACACCTGAGAGAGTTTCTCACTATTTCCGAAGGGTGCGAATTCCCTAGAAAAATGTCCTTGGACATCCTTTGGACGGTTGGAGGGGAGAGCGATCAAGTCCGCGCGGAGTGCGGGCCCGTGCGTCGCCACCTCGGTTTGGGACCGAGGGTGGTCGAGGAGGGTGGTGAGGCCGGAGACTTGCCGGCGCAGGCGAAGCTTTATGGGGCGGCTATAATCTATTGAGGCGCGAAGGTGTGAGCCAGATGTTGAGTCTGGTGCACACGTGGGTACCGAGATTGTAGGTAAATTTGCAGCTCGCACCATAAGCCCACCGTCTCTACGAAAAGACATCTGCATGCCAGGAAAACACTGAGGCGTTTGGAAAGGGACCTTGAGGCCCTTTGTTTGCAAAGATGAGTTATGGTCGACAGGCTTGCTTTCCCGTCAACCTGGAATGCAACGATTTCCCGGACATGCAGCGTCGATCTTTAAGCATAAAAATCCGCGAGACAATGAACCGCCTGCGCTCGACCCTCGAAACCGTTACTATCCGCTTAAGGGTAGTAACAATCACAATATGCACCAAGCGATAAAGTATCACTTTACTTAACAGAACGTCTTCGTCAAAGAACAGTCTCTTTCTGGTATAAAGCATAATAAAGTGTTAAGAGATTCAGCCCGTTGAAGAGTTTACAGCGGATAAACAATATAAATGTTACATCGCTACCATACAAATGATCATTATAATTCTAGTAACATCTTGTGTCTTTGCAAATGTAATGTACCGACCCTCCGATCAGTTAGTACATAAGATAACTTTAAGGAATATTTTATAAGTACAAATATTACTGACTCATCACCTCAAATCTAAATTTCCTAATTTTCCATCTGGACCTTTCAACTCCCTAACACAGTCACCATACCTTACTCATCTCCGAGTCATCGTCCAAGTCCGAAATACTACTTCCTATTTTGACCTTCGGCTTGCATCCACCATTATCACCATTCCCACTCCACTTACAAAAGCCTTTAAAAATCCTACGTCTCTCTTCACCAGGCTCAGTATTCATAAGATATTCAACTATTACAGGTTCATCATTACTCAGTTCATTTCCAAGTTCAACTAACTGTGAGAGTCATATTCAAATTCTAAATCATATTCTAAATTTTAATTCCAAACTCTCACAAGTCCTCAGCACCAAATCATTCGTTTCCCTACATCACACAGAATCGCTCTTGGAACGAGCAGAGTTATTCTAATACAAAAAGTGCAGAAGTATAAGTTGTTTTATTCTGGCGGTCCTTAAGCGCGTATCACACTATTCACCGTTACGCACATATCCAAATCAGTTTCTCAGTGCGAATTAACTGCATAATAACCAATTTCTCAAAGTATCACTACACAAAATACCAAAGTACCACTGTTTTTATAAATATCCAAATCAGTTTCACAATATGAATTAACTGCATAATTAATTTCTCAAAGTATCACTACTCAAAGTATTATAGTATCACTGTTTTTATAAATATCCAAATTAGTTTCACAATGTGAATTATCTTCATAATAATAAATTTCCCAAAATATTGAAATCATTGTCTTTACAAATATCCAAATCTGTCAATTAATCACAGTTCAAAACTCGTGGTAATTATAAAAGTCCGATGAAAAAGAGTATTTCCAGTAGGAGAAAGTCCGCGCATCTGATAATGAGCTTCCCTAACAACGACCTTCGCGAGTATTAACGAAAACACGGTGCACATAGTTGAAATGAAGAGCGCAAACCGCAACGATGAGCGCATATTGCCGAAATAGCGATAAAACGTGAATCCAGGTACGTTCACGGTTATTTCAAAGTTTTCGTTATATCACCAACTACTCCACCGCCTCGTCGAATCCCGCATTGAACGTGAGTTGGAAAAAGGTAGTTATACCTGCGATCGACGCATACATTTGAACTCGTATGGAGACACACAAACACAGCTGGGGAAAACTACACAAACGTGTAAACAATCGCACACGAGCCAACGGATGGATATGTACGCTACTAACGGTAAATACCAGCTTCCGAATCAGCTGTACTCCGAATTTCCGGGGACTTTTAAAACCCTTTCGACGTACCGGTTAGCCACAATGTTTACAACACAACTATCCGCGAATAGGCCGGTTACGTGAACGGCTATCGGGCCGCCTGGCTTAAAATGAGAGAAGGCTGATGGTGGAGGATGAAGAGGAGGAGGAGGTGGATGCAGACCGGAAAATAGTACGTACTTTCGCACAGGGTGGCATCGATACCGTCCAATGTACGCTGCTGGTGTTTTCAGCAAGGGAAATAACGATTTCAGGGTATAACGTATAATTAACATCCGCCAGCGTCATTAAGCCGACGATGGTTGTGTGTTTTAAACAGTGGTGGGGCTGCAATGTGATACAACCGGTTAATACCATACCTGCTCTCGTACCGTGTCACACCCTTTACTACTTAATCTTCAAATTTATATCGGATCTGGGAGATATGCATCGCACGCGGAATACGAGGCTGTGGCGATTGCTCGGTTTGGCTTATCTGTATTTCGTGGATGCGATTTTAATCGGGATAATAAAATGACTTTTTTCGGAGAGAGTTCGAGGAATGAGGGGATGATTTGTTCATCGTGATCTGCCGAGTACTATGACTTACGCAGAGGGTGCGGTCAATCTTTTTGGGATGGGGATTATGCGTTGATTAAATTGATATCGTGGAAGCAGGTTTTACATAGGTGTAGTTGAAATAATATTGACAAGTAGATGTTTTATTTAATAATTGAATTCATTTCATTAAATCCAATTTCGTCAATCATTTATTTGTGTCGTTTATAAATTAAATTGTGTTTGATGAAAATCATTTTGATACCTTCCATAGCAGTTGCGGTGAGTCGTTCATTAAATTTTCAACGAGAAGTAAAATAATACTATGTTTTGTGGTGTCAAGGTTCGACGTGAATGGTGTTCGACAACCACTACTCTCACTTGCGAAATCGCGACGATTATGCTTCGCGAGTAAGAAATTTATCGACGCGATCGTCCTCGACCGACGGAGAACTTGTCGGTTCGCGAGAGAGTTTAATACTTCAAAATATACAACAGCAAACTGTGACGGTTTTCGTCATCAGCGAGCTCGGTTTCGTTTTGTCGTATCGGTGATCTGAAGGCAAGTGACTTCAAAGATTTTTCCTTCGAAGTCCCTCGATGACGCAAAGGGCCGGACATCCCCACTTGCTGAATTTTCGCGACGTTTCAGCAGGCAAGTTTTTCGGATTTTCTGGGCAGTGCGCGATGTTGATTGGCCGCACTTTCCTCCGAGAAGAGTGACCACCCCCATGGGACCTTCGACGAGAAGGGCCCCACGGAGGCGGAAGCCCAGCCCCTGCGAATACGTGGTGGAGGAAAGTGCAACCAGATGTGCCAAAAAAATCCTAGTCCGGCCGATCGGCAGAATTTCTCTTCGAAGGCGCGATTTATGACCGATATGTTATCGCGAGTCAGCGGCGGTCGATGGGACCGTTCGGGCCGAAGTCCCTGTTTACCAACGGCTGACAGAGCACGACGGATTAACGAAAACTTTCATTCAAAACGAAGGCTGCTTAATTCCTCAAGGACCGGAGTTCTAGCCACCTTGGCGCACGATGGCCGCCAAATGTTTGTCGATAATAAAAAATCTGGCAGCCTGACCCGGGCCTCAAGGAACGGCAAACTTTCGCTTCGTTCCGAACGCGCTTTTGTTTCCGTACGACGGAACATAGTATCTGTATTTATTTATATTTCAGGGTGTTAAATTAAATTTAGGAACTATATTTTAATTATATTAAAATGTTTTAACTATATTAAAATGTATTAATTATAAGTTAAATGTTAGCGATAATACTTCGTCATATTAAACAGCGACAAATAATTGAGACCAAGCATTTGATATTACATGCACTGTATATGCTAATCGGAAACAAATAGAAAATTGATTTATGTAAGTGGTAATGTGATTAAACAGGAATGTTTCGAAAACGCTGGTACTACCTCGGTTGAATGTACAAGTACAACAGATTAACCTATGTATTTCGCGATTACGTTCTGCGCTTCTGCCACAAACATATCGCAGAATTCGTGGATAACATTGATGCACTATTTAAATTCAAATACCTCGAAACCTGTAATACACATTTTCTGCTTTCGTTTAATTAAATTTTACAGATATCGGTTTTTTCAAATAAACATTACAACTGTACAATCGAAACTGTAATGTATTCACATTCTTCTAACGTAATAGCATTCCTAATGATTAAACTTCAAACGCTCCGATCCAAATACACAG
The DNA here is from genome assembly GCA_910591515.1 of Cerceris rybyensis. Classification (NCBI taxonomy): domain Eukaryota; kingdom Metazoa; phylum Arthropoda; class Insecta; order Hymenoptera; family Crabronidae; genus Cerceris; species Cerceris rybyensis. The sequence goes on from OU342790.1 coordinate 26,165,598, forward strand.
GTTTGTAGAATTTCACAGAAATTAATGAAACCTACGTAACTTCGAGCAATCATGGCTTTTGAGTTTTAACTAATCGATGAACTTCACTTCTGAAATTGACCAGTCTACGTATCACAGGAGAGATTCGTATAATTTTCATTTTATGAAAGAAACGAACGTTGGACTTCGTTATATACATATTAGGGGTACCGAAAAGTAATAAAAATTGGAGAAGCGAAAAGGTCATTGAAAACGTTTTTCAACAAAAAATCGACGGACTTTTTTAAAAAAAGGAAGCGCACAACTATCTTTACGCTGACAAAGAGTGTTAGAAAATTATGGAAATTATTTTGTTAATTGATATCTATTATTTCTTTAATAAATAAATGTTTCTCGCGAGCAAAAGAGATTTTGATTACTTTTCGGTACCCCTAATATATTGGGAGTACAAATTAGTTCGGTCCGTTTTCAAGCTATAGCTCTGGTTGTTATGAATGTTTCATAGTGACAGCTAATTGTAGTTGTTCCAGAGCGGTTGGACGTCTGTCAATCATATTCAGTTTGTATCTCTTTGAGTTTTATACAAAAACCTTGTTATTTACTGTGTTGAATATGCCAAATTTTGTGTTAAGTAAGCAGCATTTGCGGGAGGCTTTAGTTTTCTACTTTAATTGGAAAGAAAGTGCAGCTTTTACATTGGATTGTGATTGGGGATGAGAAATGGATATTCTACGACAACCCCAAGAAGAAAAAATACTAAACTATGCCCGGCCAATCGTTGCCATCGACATGAACATCAACACCAAAGTCGAATATTCATGATTCGAAGGTCATGTTGTGTATCTGGTGGGACCAAAAGGGTGTTGTATACTATGAGCTGCTACAATCTGGCGATTCTATTACTAGCAATCGGTATTGGCTACAATTGATGCGTTTCAGCCGTGCAAAAATCGTAAAAAAATATTTAAAAACGCTCAAACGGGATATTTTACCGCACCCGCCGTATTCACCGGACATTGTTCCTTCTGATTACTGGTTGTTCCAACGGATGCAGCACTATTTGACAGGTCACCGGTTCACTTCTTTCGCAGAAATCGAAAATTGGCTCCTAACTTGGATCGCCTCAAAAGACGAGTTATTTTTTCGAGATGGAATTCAAAAATTGCTTAAGGGGAGGGAAAAAGTAGTAGCCAGTGATGGACAATACTTTGATTAATCTGTTCATTCATTTTGTACTGAAATATATGTGTATTGACCACAAAAAAACTATGACCACAAAAATTATATGTATATATATATGGTTTTAAACTTAGACACGGAAAATGTTTGAGAAATTGCCTAGTGGTATTTTACTTGATGTTCCGTGCATGTTACATATATAACATATACACATGCAGTACATTTCAGTTTAATCTGTAAATGCGTTTAGTTCGAAAAGTTCTGAACTAAATAAATTAAGCTAACAACGTTAAGTATATCATGGTTAAAATTTATAGAGAACGTTGGAACATTGAATACAAAACATTGGGGAATCAATTTCCAATTTCAATAATTTCTGCGGAATTTTTTTAATCCATTTGAAGATTAAAGAACAAAATGAACTTTAGAGTGCGTTATTATAATGATACTTTCTATATTATATAAATATTATTATATTTTGCCTGTCTGTATATCATTTACGTGTAAAATCGAATCGAATTAATTTATAAAGATTATTTAGCATCGGTTAAGTATCATAAATTTAAAAATAATAACATTTGGTAGATTCTATTATGCTTTGTTTTCCTAAGTCAAGATAGAGATACTCTTTACTTATGGTATGTAATGGGAGTTTAAAATCAGGATGCCAATGAAATAATGCACTGAGACTTGTATTAAAACGAAATAAAATGGCATATTTAATATGTAGAACAATATGTAATGGCGAATTGGGTTATTCACGCTTAAGGTCCGCCAAACAAGAGAACTTATACTTTTGGACTTTTATATATTAAAATAACTCGACTGGTTCCAAGAGCGATTCAGTGTGATGTACGGAAATGAATGATTTGATGGTGAGGACTTGTGAGAGTTTAGAATTAAAATTGGTGTTTAGAATATGATTTAGAATTTGACGATTACTCTCACAATTAGTTGAACATGGAAATGAACTGAGTAATGAACTGAACACTGAACTCTGACAGTGGTGAACTGAGCTATGAACTGAGACCGTGAACTGAGCTATGAATTGAACTCTGAGTAATGAGCTCCGGTGAAAAGAGATGTAGGGTTTTTAAAGGTATTTGGAGGTAGAGTGGGCATGAATGCAAGCCGAAGGTCAAAGTAGGAGATACGATTTCAGACTTGGACGATGACTCGGAGATGAGTAAGGAATGGTGACTGTGTTAGGGAGTTGAAAGGTCGAGATGGAAAAATAGGAGATCTGGACTTGAGGTGGTGAGTCAGTGATAGAATGGAATGACGAATGTTGAGCGAGCCGAAGTATAAAATATTTGTGTTTACAAAATATTCGTTAAACCTATCTTACATACTAATTGATCGGAGGATCGGTACATTACAAATATGCTACCGTTGCTGCGTCGAAACTGTCCTCGTGCTACGATCGCTGTATTTTAGCAGTTCAAAGAACAAATGCACGTCAACGGTAGTCGACAACGTGATCAGACGCAATATATTGTATCTGCCTGGTCTCCCAGGCTCTTACACTTAAAATAACAAAAATGGCTTTGTATTTACACCTCATGTCTTCATCAGTAGTTCTTTTTAATATTCCAACCTATCCTACCGTTTTCTGCGACCCGAATATTGAACCTCTTCTCCTACTTTCTAAAGTCCTTTGTTTCGAGATTAAAAATACTATTCTTTATCAAAATTACAATGGCTACAAAGTTAAAGGCTCAAATTTCCAACTAATAGACCTAAATTCGATCTACATATCTTCGAAGGTTCACCTTTCTCTCTACCAAATCATATAGGTCACTGTTCTTCAATGTAATATCAGCTACCCAGTGAAACGGGAAAAATATTTCGTGGGCTGACGTCAACGAAAAATAAAAACCAATGTTAGATAGAATTTTATTTACTAAACTTCACGATACAAAATTGTAACATGTTAGTGCGACAACTGCTGCTACTTTTTTTGTAAGCAAATTTGATATACCTGGTTTCAGTGTTGCTTTTGAATCGAGAAGCGCTGAGTTATACAACAGTCAATCGATTTATTCGCTTGGTTTTTATTGCTGACATAGTTGAAAAAGTCTTGCAACACAAATAGCATGTAACAAATGATTAACAAAAGCAAAATAACATAGTATTTGAAGAAATACATAGTTTCGCAATCGAGCTGTAAATCTGTCGGGAAGTTGGTAAATTGAATGCTTATCGATTTTGTATATGCACCGAGCAATTATATCGATGAAATCTCATAGGCGCCGTCTAATACAAGCCGCAGGCAAGCGCGTTTGCGCGGACGTGCTGTTATCGCGCTACATAAAACGGCTGCACAACTACTCGTCGCTCGAATCGTCGGTTGACAAATGGGCAGCGAGTCGTGCGGAATGACAAATCGAAGCTCCAGATTCCAGCACGTGAGGCGAAATTACTGGTACGATCCGTGTTACCAACCGGCCGCTCCTCTCGAATCCGCGCTGCAATACTTCTCTGTCGGTCCAAGTGAGCCGTACCCTCGTACGTGGAACCTGTTGGTGCCGATCGCGCTTTATCAATCCATTTCTAGCTTCCTGTAATCTTCCAAGACTCACGGCGTGACGTACAATCTATTCGGATGTAATTCATCGTCATTTATACCGATCGTCATTTGCCTCGCTCAATTATCGTTGCCCTTGGTGGTGTTAAGTACTTCCGTGAATGCCGGATGATAAATCTCGGATAGCATTTTCATGTGACAATTTAATTTAGTCTACTTAGCAATAAACTTTTCTTGGAACAAAAAGGGAGGCGCCGAATCGGCACGAGGAAGCTCACGGTTACACACTCTCGTCTCGACGACCAAACTGTAAAGTCATGCGACTCTTTTAATTAAAGTGTAATGTACCAACCCTCCTATCTATCATTATTATGTAAGATAACATTAAATATTATGTACAGCAGCGACACCATCACTCATCACCATCTTTAGTCATACTCGAATCCTAGTGTAATGCGAATAATGAGATTCGCATTCAGGATCTGCCAAATAAAACAGAACTTGTATTTCTGGGTTTTATATATTAAAATATCGTGACTCGTTCGGACAGCAATTTGGCGTGTTGTACGTAAGTGAAAAGAATAATCTAATGACGACTTGTGAGAGTCTTGAGTGAGAGTTAAGACTTGGAATTTAGGATCAGAAGACGGCTCTCACAATTAGTTGGACTTGAGTAATGATGAGTATGAACTATGAACTAGAACTGAAAGTAGGTGAAAAGAGGTGTAGGGTTTTTAATGGTTTTAGAAGTGGAGAGGGGGTAGGATGACGGTATTTGGAAATCTAGGGGTTGGAATAGGAAGTTGGGCCTTGGATATGGATGATGACTCGTGGATGAGTAAGGAATGGTGATTGTGTTAGGAAATTGAGGATCAAAACAAGCATTTTGGACTTGGACCATGATTCGAGTATGACTAAGGATGGTGATGAGTGAGCCACATACAAAATATTTGTACTTAAACAATATTCCTTAAAGTTATCTTATGTACTAACTGATCGGAGGGTCGGAACATTACAATGGTCCAAGTCCAAAATCCTTGTTTTATTCCTCAACTCCTTAACACAGTCACCATTCTTTACTCATCCACGAGTCATCATCCATATCCAAGGTCCAACTTCCTACTCCTACCTCTAGATTCCCAAATGCCGACATCCTACCCCGTCTCCTCTTCTAAAACCTTTAAAAACCCTACGTCTCATTAGTTCAAATCTCTCAGTTCTCAGATATAGTCACAGTCCTCAAGTTCATTTCCAAGTTCATCATTCCTTAAGTTCAACTAATTGTGAGAGTCGTCTTCAAATTCTAAGTCTAAACTTTAACAAGACATCATCATCAAATCATTTGTTTCCGTACATTACACTAAATCGCTCTTGGATCGAGCCAAGTTATTTTAATACAAAAAGTCCAAAATCATAAGCTCTCTTGTTTGGCAGACCTTAAGTGCGAATTTCATTATTCGCATTACAAGAGTATAATACTAAGTTTTGCACTTGGTGTCCTTTCTTTCTGGGTATCCCGAAATAAATCAATGCGTTTAAAAGAAGCAAACGCATTTTCACTTCACATAGCATAACAGTGAGATCCTTGATACTCGCTTTAAAATTTTTGTCCCTTGTGGATTGCAATTTGTATTTTGGGTTAGCAGGAAGGATACGGGGGTATGTATGTTTTTTATAACTTCTGTGTACAGAGAATACTCGGATGTTTTCTCATACAAGGTTGGAATAATTTGTTTTATTTGAGGTAGGCTGTCTATGCCGTGTAGTTTTTCTGGGTTCTGTATATATTTGATGTCGTGAGAGAAAATACAAATGTTTTACTAGTATATTTTACAACTTTGTGAAAAATTTCATATGGGTTTTATTAATATTGGCGGTGATGAAAAATATTTTAGTAATGTAATGTATTATGGAATTGCAAAATTATATTTACTAATGTTGAATATATCGAGTGAATTTTAATACTTTGTAATTACAAAATGTGGATATATTCAAAATAGAAATTATTTATTGTAATATACAATATAGTTAATAATTATGAATATTTAGGCGATATTTTTTATTGCAAATTAGGTGTGTGCACTGTTAAGAAAAGATCATTAACACTAGATGTACCGACCATTAATTCGATATATTTAAAATTATCAAATACATAAGAGAGAAACAAATACGCAAAGGGAGCAACAAAATTAATTGATTCAGTTGCCATAGTATTCAAGATAGATGAAAAACATCGATAAAAAATTTCGTTAGAAATTTCAAAAACATTTCCAGAAAATTCAAGACCAGTCATTGTGACCACCTTGGTATATATAGTGTTAATTTTTACCACTTATGAGAAAAGTATGTATCAACATGGTGTCTGCAATAACAGTTGAGTTTAAATAATTATTTTCAAACAATTGTTGATTTGTCGTTGTTGTTGAATACCTGTTAAGTTTGTTATTTAGTTAAGGCATAGGGTCCCAGTTAAAGTCAAATCCCACTCTCTCCCTAAATTGTCGAACTCGTGTCAGAAAAAAAACCAAAGACCCGCACTTGGGCCTTACCGAGGTATAGCCATAAATTACATAACTCCTCTGTCCTTTTTCCATTCTTTCCTCCTTTTCTTAAAACCCTTACTTGCCTTCCTCTACGTAGTTCCCTCTCTCTGACTAATTTTCCGTCCATCCCCAACGCTCTTCCAAAAATTTCGACACTTCTATTCTATCTTCAGATTCTAAAACATCTTCCTCCACTTTAATCAACGCAGCATTAAACAAAAATTCGACTAGTTATTTCTACGGAGTCACAACATTGTATTTTGGAATTAGTACTTTTAAAGGCCTATATAAAAGTAACCAGAAATTAATACTTTCTTCGCGACTTGAAATATATCTCCTTTTTGCACTTAAAAAGAACAAGTACCGATTGCTTAATAAAATTAAAGTAGGAGAAGTCAAAATACACATATTCGTTAAAAAACATGCAAATACCACAAAGCCGCTGTAACAATTTCAATATACGGCACCTAAAAAAATGTGTGATGCTTAAAAATATTATTTAAATGGCAGAGAAAAATATCATCGTTTGCATTTCAAACCGAATATTACGTTACTCTTAATTAAGTAAAATCCACCAAAATTATAATCGCTCGAACGACATGAATATTTTTCAATCTACAGGAAGGACATAAATCTCGAAAGCACACGGCAAGGAGCAATGTATCACTGCTCATTTCGTAAATGCTGAAGTATTCGCGTAATAACATTTAGGATACATTTACTGCCGTCTAAAACACGACACAGTCAAGTTCATCGAGTAGACATTAATGTCTTAAAAGGATAGAAGGCACCTCTATCAATTATAGATACCATCTATATTTACTTTCCACGATTCTATAAATTCCTTCACTCGCATAACTAGCCGTCTTTCTTAGCGGCAATGTTAAAAATACCAACAGAAACGTTACACTCCTTTCGTACAGTTAACCCGATGGCATCGTAATTTGTCGAGCGCGTAAAACCCGGGGTGTTTGAAGCGTCGGCTTAAATTACGGCCTTCCTAATTTTACCAGGCGGCAATGAATCTTGGATATAGGCTAGGGTTAAAGAGTGAAAACCGAGGTGTCGAGAATCACGCTCCTCGTCACTGCGGTGAGCCACGTCTCCTAGCGAAAGAAGGAGAGACCATGAGGACAGAAGAAAAGGTATAGTAAGAGAGAGAGAGAGGCAGACGAGAGGGCAGAAAGTAGAAACAGCTACGAAATGTGTCCCTCTCCGCATCCGGTTGGATAGAGTCTCGGAACTCAGCAAGTAAGGCAGGTAGCTGGAGTAACTTATCGCCTAATAAATTCCAGCCATTAGACTGCGGGAAGTAATGGATGTACCATTTGCACCCTCCAGTACGTTCTGTGGAAGGCAACTCCGCAAGGAGAAGAAGGGATCGTTGTGCAAAGCGCGGGCGTTATGCCTCCTACCCTTCCTCCTCTCTTCTTAGACGAATTCCAGATATCGATTTAAAGTTTTCCGTTATTCGCCTTACGGGCATTGCATTTGGGCAAAGAGTCGATTAGAAGTAGCACCCTCGTACCCACTTATGACTGAGCTTAAAGTTTCTGATGTCGCGTTAACGCTTTGCAGGATGGAAGAGAGAACAGTGTGTTAATGGAAATTCAATTCCTGGTATTGTTATACTTATGTATAATAATTAGCAATGGTTTTATTTGAATGATGATGAAACTGCGGTAAACAGTCGTTTCTTGCTTTGATCATAGGGTGGTACAGTGTATTATGAACAGTCAAAGCGTAAGGCTGCGGTTCTACTGGGCGCATATTCGAACGATTAACCCTTTGCGCTCCTGTGTCGAGTGTATCTTGACATTAGTTTGTATCTCAGGAACTCCTTTATCGAATCTCACTCGACATTTTCTCAAGTCCAAACCAATAGATGTTAATGTGCGAAAGAAAACCAGAATCGCAGAATTTTTTTCAAGTGATATCATGCACTTGCAAATTACAATATACGTACAATTACAACTCGCACAGAAATAGTGCAATTGGAGCAGATATTTAATTGAATTTATTCGTTTCTTTATTTATTTAAATTGCCCTATTTTTTAGTTTAAGTAAATTCCAAACAAAACACTTAAAAGGGTTGGATGCTACTGGTAACAAAATGAAATATAATTCGGAGTGCAGAGGGTTAACTTGCAATCTATGTGTAACCCGAACTGATTGTACAATATGGCACTTATTTTTAGATTAGCTTCATATTCTAACGTTTACAGTTAAATTATAACATTGTAATGTGCTTGAACAGTACTTTTATAACAATTTTATTAACAAAAGACTGATTTTAACGGTATTCTTTCAAAGATCTGGGTCACGTTTTTTCAGTTGCAACGAATGGCATGAAAAATCAAACTAATTTAATTAACTTGCGTGTATGGATGAACATGGACAACGTCGGGCAAATCAGACATATATTGTTATAAAACCTCTCTTATTTGTTTTAAAATATTCGATTTATTCGTATATGAATAACTGAATATCATAACCCATTAAGGACCAAGCATTGAAATGAAGAAAGAAATTTATATCTAACTAGTTTTTGGATATAATGTTGCGTTAACGCAACTTTGGGCTTACGTGCTATCTTATAGTGCGTATATTAAGCCTTGGGTTTTACTATGACATAGGTTAAAATATAAATTAAAATAATCCGATCCCCGGAAAAAAATTAGAAGTGAAATGTTTCGTGAACGCAACTTTGGGCCTTAATGGGTTAATGGGCATGCAGTATAAGTGTATGCTAAAGGTGTGAAGCAAAGTGTAAGTAAAGTTGATCATTAGCATCATTACAGAGATCATTACCTATTTGCGCCCTTGTTCTCCTGTCAAATAGAACAAACAGTTGCAACACGATTTTCAGACCGAATTGCAAAATCGATGAAGGGCGATAAATCAAGAAACGAATCTGTGGACAATTTTGACGACAATTTTATGCGGCATAAAACGTTACTGGCGATAAGAGAATGACGGATAACTGCACATAGCTTGAAAACTCGTAACGAGATATAAGGTGTGCTGGTATAAACTTACTTTATCGAGAAAATATGAACGATCGAACCGGGTATTTACTTGAATTCTATTCGCAAAGAGGCATCCTTGACCTTAAGTTCCAAACTTTCGATGGGACACTCGAAACTGTCCTCGACGATATATACTCAGCCGATCTCTCGCCAGAATTCGATCGCTGTATGAAGATCTTTGGGAAGTTCTGCAACGGAAGATCATCTTAAAGAATGATAGAGATGAAAACTTTTCGGTTAATGATACGACCCGGACCGAAAAATAAGACGACGAAGAAGAGGAGGAAAGTAGGCGAGCACATTTTCATGAAGCCTTTTGGCCAACGATCTAATCGTGAAAGTCTTCCCAGTAACGAGAACCACTTACCGATTCGACGTCCAAGGAGGTAATTACTGTTGGCAATTTTACGAATGTAATAAAACTATGGGGAAAAAATTTTCCGTCCAGAGGGAATAGGGTCCCTCGCCGAAGACGTTTGTTACTAACAGCTCGACGAGAAGAACGATCGGAAAAATCGACTTAATGAAAAATATACGGGCAAAGAGCATAAATCAAACGAATGGTTAAAACGTCGAAGTGGTTGACATGAAAATTTAATGATATCTCGACCTGGTATAGTCTTTTTTTATCTGATATATAATACTCTTCAAAGAAATTTTTACTTGCGAGTTTTTCAATAACGTTAAAATTCAGTTCAGTGGTTGTCGGAAATATTGAGGTTTGAGATGAACGTTTAAAAACAAGCACGCAATCAAGAAATGCGATAAGGACGGCTTACTGACAAACGGTCTTTTCACGATCATGAGAACACTTCTTTCCGCTCGAATCGGCGTCCTTTTTAAGGTGCATATAACGAAACGGTCGAGCAATGGGCCGTTGGAACAATGGTAAGACCGAAAGAGTAGGGAATTTCGAACGATAAGCGTTTCCACGCACAGCGAACCGTTTTACGTTCGTTTCTATGGACTCCGGTTTTACGGTACGCCCCGGTCTTTGGGAATGATCGCACACCGGAATTTCTTTGATACTTAGTGAGCACAGAAGCGCGGCTCGTACATACGTTTAATAAAACTGTCGTCCTCCAGTTTTATTGACAAACGAACTTCTCCAGTTCACCATGAAGAATTCCTATGAGACTGATTTCACTGAGAATCCCGTATCCACCGTATCCTCAGGCTTGTAAACTGGGACAAACGTCTATGCACCTGATTTCGCATATCGATGCACGATCCACCTATTGCACGGTTGTTTGTTCACTTGGCTGAGTCGCGATACGGGATCAAAATAGCTCGCAGAATGCTTTAAAAGCCATCCGGTACACGTGTAGAGGCATTCGGGTTAGGCTCTCTGTGCCATTCTCCCTGTATCTTCTCATCGTACGTGCCAATAGGTAGAAATGTATATATGTGTACACACGAAGACGGAGTATACCACCGGGCTGGATTTTACGGTCCGGGTTTTATGGTTATATTTATTGCGTCGGGCTTCTATGGGCTCGAAGAACATTTTCCCTGGGAGCGATTGCGACGTAAGTAGTCGATAAACCAATTCTCAATGAGCGTAGGAAACTCTTGTACACCACGGTTATGTTTGTACCTTACCTGGATAGACAATCGCGTCTGATACTCCGAAAGGATCGGAATGGATTTCAATGAGTAATTAGAAGAATTTTAGGAAGTAGACGGAATGATGGATAACGTTATGTCACTGCGGAGAAAAAATATAAAATATGGTGACAAATTGTTAGATAATGAATAATCAATCTATGAATAATGAATTTAGCAGCAATTTGTTTCAGTATAGCGTGAAGCAATTTCATTAAGCAGAGGATCGGCAGGTAACTCTTAATTCAGGCTTATCTTAAGGGAAATGAAAATGTACTGCTCTATCTGCGTCGATCAGTCTTCGTCGACATACACGAAAGACTCATTTATATATGGACGGTTTATTTTGAAAGTTGTGCAAGTCCATTTTCTATTGTTTCGAGAAAATTAAAGGTTAGAATATCTGTTAATTAAAAAATATTGGTTAATTATGACAAGTCTGAGAATGTTTCTAACAATTTGTCGATATGTAATTTGACTATACAAATTTCTTTTAGGCGAATTTAACTAAAATAATGTATATTTACGGATTGCAAATGGACTTACACCACTTTCATAATTAATTAATTGTAAGAATCATTTAATTTCAATTTTGAAAACTCAAATATCACTTAAAATGTATTTCATATTAATCCAATTTGGTTTATAGATAATAACAAGAAACAAAATAGGAATAGTATTTTTTATTTTGAACGTTAGTTATATCTATATACTATTGTTAAACTCAGCATTATTTTTTTTCCAATTCCTTATCTCTGAAATAGAATATCTTGCCGTGGACGACGCATAAAAATACATACCATTCTTCGCTGTAACATTGGAATAGCGTCGCAAAGGAGTAAATTATGATTTATTTATGTATTTTCATTGAAGGGCAATATAGTTCATTATATCTTCCCGTCATTGTTTTAAACTAATTTAGTTTTTAAATATTTTAAACAAACATCATGTTACCCAGTGATATAGAACAGTGTTATACAAAGTTATCCGCAATTTTCTTATCGTGTTAGGGCGAAACCGTGTTATAGGATGGTGTGTTGTAGGAATCTTTTCGCGTTCTAGGATGCCATGTTGTAGGAGGGGTACCTATATAAACACTATAACTACCGACGTTAAATTAATTATATTTTAATACATCTAATAAGTACTTTGGGGAAAAAGGAATCAACGGGTGAAAACAGTTATCGATACGGTAATCTGTGTTTCATAAGATCAACGTAGAATATTTACCCTATGGTTCTCCTATAAACTTAGAGAATTCTTAAAAAAATTAGGCATCAGTAATTTTGACTTGCTTGGTAATTCTAGTGTTAAATAGTTGTCAGCTCTGAGAATCAAAATATTAGGAGATATATTCATATCGACTGACTGAAGGTCAGGCACAAAGTTATCAACATGTCTCACTTATTGTTAGATTTAAAATATAGAGAAAATCATAACTTCTAATTACAACCTATTAATCATCTACGATCATCTATCACAATAAGCAACCAATCTCCAAACAAGACATCTTCGAAAATCTCTTAATTTGAACTTATCGACGTCGAAAGAGAAAATGAACGGCAATGTCGCGAGTTCTGTCTGCGTCGATCAGTCTTCGTCGGCGTATACCCCACGGCCCGTTTGTACCTTTACATCGCCAGTCAATCAAATCTAATGTTCGAAACAGACACAATCGATTTCGATACAAAAGTCGTATTTGTAAATCCCTCTTAATTTTGACCTGTCGTTTGCAAAAGAAAGACGAACACCGTAGAGAATAGGAAATCCTATCTGCACCGATCGATCCTCGTCAACGTGTATCCTGATGGTCATTTGTGCTTTCACGAACACTGTGCGCGAGTTTACACGACCCCTGGGAGTCTTTCGAGCTGGGACTGCGCAATTGAACCGCGGTATGAGATCTTCCAGTACCGTGTACATTCAAGTCATCTGTATGCATGCGTCACATTTGCTTCGTTATACGAAATGTACGAGCAGCTATCGTGCACGTCTTCGTATAACGGTTAAGTGTTTCGGAGGTATTATTGGAATTTATATTAAAAAATTAACCTCTGATAACTGGGAGCATTAAATTGATGTTTCTACTCCATGTTGCAGGAGATTTTAAAGAACCTCAGCATTGCGAGAATGCGATTAAATGTGACGTCGTGAAATCTGATTGAACGAACTGTTAGAATTATAAGAATCCTTACAATCGTAGCAGTTCTTCACTGTTTTCGTGGATATCGTTGAAACGAGAACATTATCTCTGACAATTCTTTTTTACTATCGAATAACTTGGATTAGTTGAAAGTGGACGATACAGGAAAAGATTTTAAAATTTGTTAAACGTAAAGGGATTCCAGAGATACCCATTTAATGGAAATATCTACCGTACCTTTTATTGAATCTGTTTCGGTAAAACGGTAGCGACGAAAATTCAAGTCTACCCCTTACGTTTTATAGTAATCTACGTCCGAATATTCTGCAGAAATCAGATTCTCCTAGACGAAGATCTGGAATAATCTCGAAAGGAAAATTCAAAGATGTTTCCCAAAATTGTTCTGCTATCTTCTACCCCTTCGTGTTACGTATGCTCTCGCTATTTCGTATATGCGAGGATTGAAAAGTTTATCAGCTCGCGAGATCGGGATAAAATTGAAGATCGTTCGTGTACACAAAGGAGAACGCAACGTATGAAGATGCTTTACAAAACATTTCGTTGGTTGGACTGGAGGCTGATACAGCGGTAATTTAGTAATTTGTACGCCCTTCGTGTGAGCGGAGCGCGTGTTCCCGTCGAAAATCAAGGGAAACCACCGGGGATCACCTGTGTGTCCCAGTTTCTATTCTCTCGATGCGGTAAGCTCTCTCGAAGCTTCGCCGCAGAGTTCCTGAAAGCATCGAGAGCACCTCGAAGACCCGCCGCCCCTTCGAGCCGGATAAGTGGGTATTAGGAGAGTCGAGGGGTGAACAATAACGCGGATCGGTTAACTTAATAATGGACATTAGAGCGTTATACCCGCTTGGGAGAGGGGTGGCTAAGGTCGAGTCTGAAACTTACTTCTCGTGATGTGGGTGATTTGCTTCCAAGATTTTCTCAAAGCACTTTGAGAAGTCGACTTCGCCTCGACTATGAAGACGTTCTCTCTCTCTCTCTCTCTTTCTCTTTATCTCTCTCTCTCTCTCTTTGCCTCTCACCCTCTTCTACAGCCTCTCACGATTCCCTCGTGTGCCGTGAAACGTTCCCGATTCTCTTTGAATTTAGCTACACGCGATGAGAAAGATTTAGAGGCCAGTGTGATTTATTTGTGCATAAATTTTATAGAATTGCCGGCGCATAACCGTCGATATTTTTATTATCATATTATCCACGGCAGGGTGTTTTACGACGTGTAAACAACCTGCTTCGATGGCTCGTGACAGATAAGAACGGCCTGCTCGGTGAGAGGGAAATAATTAGATATATAGACGTCAGGCCGATACGGTCATGATAAAAGTAAAGTAATTAACACGGGAAAAGGGGTGGGGCGATAGTAAAATCATTATGGTCACGAACGATATCCCGTGACAAAGGACGTACGGTACAATTAGCTTAATTCAACTTTAATTAATATAATGCGTGCGAAGGGAACGGGTGTAGGGGGTGGAATCGAGTTTCTTAATGAGGTAAGTACACCTTAAAGTCAACGCAACACGCAACCTCCTGCTCGTTGTACATTTTGTCGCGTGACGGACAGACGACGCCCGATAAACCGGAAGCCGAGTTTCAGACACCAGACTGCTTTGCATGCCTGTGATAACACTTTTTGTCCATTAACGTGATTAAACGTCGAGTACGATTACCGCAGGATCTTTTTCAAATATGCCCTTGCCATTATCTGCCAGTACTGGCTTTTCTGTCCACGTCTCTGCATAGAATTCATTAAAATAATAATAAAAGAATACGTTGATCAAGAAAACCGTCTGAAATTGTTGATTTCTACAGTCGTGGAAAACTTGATATATTCTTTTAATTAATACTTATTTAATTAATTTCTATTTGTATAAAATTAAAATTGTGGTCGCGATATTTTTAAATTTTGGCGCATGCGAAACAAGTGTCAATGGTGGAGCATTGATTTTTTTTAGTGACATTATTCTATATTCGTTATACAGAGTACAGTAGCAACCATTAATTTTTCGTTATCCTACGTCTGGGTACACTTTACATGTCCTTCCGTTTTATTTATTCTATCGATTTATTACGACTATAAAATTTAATAATGATTATCTATCTTCAACATTCTAATCATTCGACGATACTTTGACTTATTAGTATTAGCGAATAAAAAGTTATTATAGAATAACCAACGAATTTAATTGATGGAAGATTGAGAGAAATATTCAGGCTGTAAAAGGTTGATTCTTGGCCGACATTTTTCGAGGACGCAGATTTTACATCCGTAACTCAGCAGGCCCCATATGAATATATTAGCGTATCAAAACTTGATATGCTGAGGTTCAGTAATGTTATTTGTCTTCTTGTAGAACTAATCTATTTTCTAACAATTTTTAAGTACTTATTCTTATAATGATGATTTATTACTGTTGATTTCCTATTAAGCCTTATTGTTACTACGAATACTTATATTTGGTGTGTATCTTACAGAATGGGGGCGATTAAATTGATTAATTTTTCCCCTACCTATTTCTTTCCTTTCAGCATACATGCTGAAATATTCAAAGTCATTGGGCACTTTGAGGAATATGTTCTGCATTCACCATAGGTTGACGAACCCTATAAGAATGCATTAGCGTATTATTACAGTTTTATGTAATTAAAGTGATTTTAGTAACATATATTCTTGGAAAAAATAAGTATATTCTAAAAGTAATTCAAATTTTAGTAGCTCTTTTTCTTCATTTCCTTTAGTATCGATTATTGTGATGTAATAATGAATCTTAATTTGCAAATAAATTTCAATATTCCATAATGTTTCTAACTTATATGTATATGTACGATGTATATAATGTTAAAATTCAATTTGTACAGAAAAATGTATGCTGTTCTATAGTAACTTTATTTTTCCTTGTTAAAAATTGTACCGGTAATTTATAAGGTGATATTATTATAAATTACGTGTAACACGCAACGTCGCACGCAAAATTTCTCAGGACACAATGATGGATAGTATCAAAATATACCTCGCAGGAGTTGTCGAAATGTAATATTTGGCGGAAATTAATGATTACTCCTGCCGTCCATGCTCCGTAATCATCCCTAATGTCGAATTAATGTTCGGCTTCTGCGAAACGTGTTTACGAGAATTTCCATTGTTATCACCCGTCAGAAATCTTTTACAATTATTTGTATTTTAGTCAATTTCAAAATTAACAGAAACCTTTGTTTATCGTCTTATTCTACAAATGAATCATCACATTAAAATCTGTTTATAAGTTATATATCTCCGTATCGCAAGTGCAAAGTTGTCTGCCGAGAAAATTCTACTAAAAATAGATGCAAACGTAACTAAAGTACCGGCCACGGTATTGCGGACTTAAATTTCTCGCAAAAAAAAGCAATTCGATGCGAAGCCACACCTAAAGTAGAGTATTTGTGCAAATGCAAGGAAAGATAATAGAATACATTACAACTAAACCTTAATTACGCGAGATTCCATTTATCTAAGTGCTCAATTGTGTAGACATCGATTTCCTGAAGAGCCGTGTTCTAAAAGTAAATTCTCGGTGGTGCACCTACAGCAATCAGAACTAGTTATTTAACAATAGCGCCTATTTATCATTAATAGTAGTGTCGGTTATTTCTCTTATTTGTCGTGTGTACAGTACTTATTGTCGGAATCATTACATGACGAGAATATTAACAAGTATATTGTATTGTAAACATAACTCTCGTACATGGTGGAGAATTTTATGCTGCAAAATATAAATTGCATAGGTCGTACATTACATGTGTCGATAATGATTTTGATGAATTACACTATGCTCAGGGCTAATAGGTACACCGGGATCCACATTCCATGACATTAACCCTTTGACAATGATGAATTCATATATTGAGAAAAAATCTGACTATTGTTTATCGGCGAATGGATACATGGTTAGGCTTTAAAAATTGAAAATTGATTACGCAAATAGTAATTTGTAACTTTTATATATTAACAGTAAGCATACCAAGCGGGGCTAACAGACCTCTTTCAAAACCTACTTTACAATCCTACATTCATTGTTACTTTTTTTTTGGTAATCTGACCTTTTGCAAATTCTTATACTATCTGATTTTGAAATATCTCGCTTTCCATTTATCTCTTAGCTTATTTTTTACTAAGAAAAATTCTGTGCATACCTTAAGTACCACGAAAGGTCATTTGATTCTTTATTGTAAGAATAGGTATATGCAAAATGCAAGGAGGTATAGCGTTAACCCTCGGACTTTATGATAAAAAGATGGAATTTGATTGTCAATAAATAACTGATTATTTCTCTATATTCAAAACAGTCTCCGATCACAAAGAACTACTTAACTATATTTTTTATTCGCTTGTATAAGCTATTATTTGAGACTCTACTGTTCAATTAATTTTAATAGAATGGATTAGCTAGATATTATACGTAACAATATTTATAAAATGTTAATTATATTTACCACTGCTTTTACTTATTGTTTCTGGAGGCGAATACTCGAAATGAACTTATCAGTTGGTTTTAGGCAATTAACGTAATTGTTAGACATTTTTTTGCAGAAATATATAATATTTGTACTGCGATGTTCTTTTTATAACAATTAGCTCTTTGCACTCCGATACCCCACCTGAGGAGACATTGTAATTCTATCATGTCACTCGGTTGCCCCTTCTAAGCGGACCTTCGAATTTATTAGTGATTACAGAAGTTGAACTTATTGTGCTGCAATATTTTAAGAAATGTATGTGTTGAAACTCAAACTTGATATAAACTTGGAATGAAAATAATTTATTAATTAAACATAAGGTAAAGGTACCAGTAGTTGACCAGTTAAGAGAAATTTTCAATAGAAACAATGGTAACTATTTACTCTGTCAATAACTGGCGACAGTCGATGCTTGGAGACGTTCTTTAAACATTCTAGATTATGTACCAAGACCAATTTTTAAAAAAACATAAGTTATAAAAATTTGAGAAATATATTTAAAAATTCGGCAAATGCTTCAGTAGTTGACCACTTTTGAGATCGATAAAATTAGTAATTGACCACTTTTTTTCGTTAGTAGTTGACCGCTTATATTCGACGCAGGATTACAGCATTAATGCTGAAAATCGCTTTATCATCGTTTAATTTTAACAGTTACCAGTACAAATTATCATTAATAATTAAATAATAAAAGAAGAAGAAGAATGTTGGTTAAATCTTTAATTGGCGTGTTAGGGCTCAAAGAAATAGAGAGGAATACGTATAATATTATGTTTATTGTATGGCAGTTATAGATGGACTGATATACATCGAGAAGAATAAAAGAAAAGAATGACGGAGAGACCGCGCCCGAAAAACAAAACACGACTATGTTTTAACTCGGTCGCTCCGTTAGATGGTGCGTGCCGTTGATTTCTAACACTCCTCCTCAACGGCAGCATCCTCCAATTTCGTTTGTAACCCGCATCTTTTCCGTAGAAGCTCAATGCGAGTTCCATTGAGAGGCTTCGTTAACAAATCTGCAATCATATCTTCAGACGGACAATATTTATAACCAAAAATACCTTTGTTGTGCAGGTCTTTAATAAAATGGTATTTTATATCCACATGTTTCATCCTATTGTTTAATTTGCTTGATTCTACTGTGCTGAGGCATCCTTGGTTGTCTTCGAAAATTGTTGTAGCTTCCTCGCAGAATGTTCCAAAATCTTCTAATAATTTTCGAATCCAAATTGCACTTTGACTTGCCTCTGCAAGGGCTATATATTCGGCCTCGGTGGATGATAGGGCAACGCAAGTTTGTCTTTTGCATCCCCAGCTTATAGTGGCTCCATTGAATTGAAAAACGAAACCACTGATGGATTTTCTATTTTCCTTATCTTGCGCCCAATCTGCATCTGCAAATCCAACTAGACCTTCATTATTGTTTGAATGTCCTAATTTGAGTACCAAGTCTTTCGTGCCCTTAAGATATCTTGCAACTCGCTTTGCCTCGATCCAGTCTATCCTCGAAGGTTCCTTGTTTCTTTGGCTCAATATCGAAACGCTAGCTGCGATGTCTGGACGAGTGTTGGTTGCTACGTATAGCAAAGACCCTATGAGTTTCTGATATCTCTCCGCATCTTCCATAGGTTCTGGACAATCCTTAATTTTAAAATAACCCGTATCTAAAGGTATTTTGGAGTTTTTCGCCTTTTCCAAACCTGTAATATATAGTATTTTATTAATATATTTTCCCTGATTCATATAATAAAACCCTTTACTGTCCCGCTTGATGTCGATTCCGAGGTAGTGCTGCAATTCTCCTAAATGAGTTAGCTGAAAATATTGATTTAATATCCGAGCAGTATACGTGATGGATTCTTCCTTCTCGCTTGCGATTAAAATGTCATCGACATATATGATTAAATATACATCTTGTTCTTTAACTATAGACTTGTATAGACAAGTATCTGCTTTTCCTCGGATATATCCTTGTTGGTAAAGAATCCTATCCAACTTGTCGTTCCATACTTTCGCCGATTGTTTTAGGCCGTATATACTCTTTTTTAATTTGCAAGCTAAATTTTGTCCAGAAATTTCATATCCTTCTGGCTGCTTCATGTAAATGATTTCCTTTAGTTCTCCATTGAGAAAAGCAGTTTTCGCGTCATAATGATGAATCACCCAATTCTTGTTTCCCGCGAAAGTAAGAAACGTTCTTAAAGTGGTATGTTTCACCACCGGCGCAAAAACCTCGTCAAAATCCGTCCCGTACTTTTGTGAAAATCCTTGTGCAACGAGACGGGCCTTGTACTTAACAACTCCAGTTGAGTTATTCTTTATTTTGAATACCCACTTGCTACCTACGGTTTTCCTTCCTTCTGGTATTTCAACGACGTCCCATGTCTGGTTTTTCTGTAACGACATTACCTCTTCATTCATAGCCTTTATCCAATTCTCTTTATCAGGACTTGATAATGCCTCTGCCCTATTTCTTGGTTCAGTAATATTCCTTTCTTGACTGAAATTTGCTGTATACCTATTCGGCGGTACTCCTTTATTTGTCCTTGACGATTTTCGAGGTTCCTGTATCTCATAGTCGTCTTCATCGAGACTTAGAAAATCGTCACTTAATACTTGGTCATCGATGTCATCAGATAATGCATCGGAAATATTTTCGGCAACATCAGTTTCCTTGGTTGTCTCACGTTGTGGTGCCTTCGCCAGTTTAGAGTCTATAAACTCAATTATTGCCTCATTATTGCTGCATTTTTCCTGAACTTCATTTACATTATCTGTAACAAAAATCACGTCTCTACTAATGATTATTTTATTTGTCTGTAAATCTAACAGCCGATACGCTTTCGATTCTTCGGAATAACCGACAAAAGTATATGCTTTTGCCTTTTGATCTAGTTTGTTGCGTTTTTCTTTAGAAATATAAGCGTATGCTTTGCAGCCAAAGATTTGAAAGTGAGCAACCGTTGGTTTCTTTCCATTCCACAACTCGTACGGTGTTGCCGAAACTGATTTAGATGGGAGCCTGTTCTGTAAATAATTTGATGTCATTACAGCCTCGCCCCAATATTTTTTGTCCAATTTAGCGTCGATTAGTAGGCATCTAGTCATTTCAAGAAGGCTTCTGTTTTTTCGTTCAGCGACGCCATTTTGTTGCGGAGAATATGCTGCAGTATACTGAACCTTAATTCCTTCGTTCTTTAAATAATTTCTTAATTGCATACTCGTGTATTCTCCTCCTCGATCCGATCGTATTATTTTCGGCCTTTTCTGAAACTTTGTCTTAACCATTTCGATGAATTCCCGAATATGAGTTTGTGTTTCGGATTTATTTTGCATTAAGTATATTATACAATATCTACTATAGTCATCTATTACAGTTAGAATATACCTTTTGTGTCCGGGTGTTGGTATCTGTATCGGTCCACAAACGTCGGTATGTATTAAATCCAAAACAGCATCTGCTCTTGTATTTGATCTTTTCGGAAATGGTTTGCGCGTCATTTTTCCTTCCACGCAGCATTCGCAAATCTGTCGGATCCCGCAGTCCGTAACGTCGATCCCGATGGCAAGATTTTTGTCGCATAATTGCTTTATTGCGTCTGGATTTCGATGTCCGAACTTCCTGTGCCATTCGTGCTGACAATTTTTGGTGTGCGTCTCGTTGTTTACGGCACTGCATACCGTTTCCTTTACCTTTAATCTGTATAAATTGCCTTCTGTAATTGCTGTAGCTACTGTCCAATTATCTTTCATTATGTTGCACACTTTGTCTTTAAATTCTATTTTAAAACCCTTTTCTGTTAATTTCTTCACGGACAGCAAATTTTCCTTTAAACTTGGAACATAGAGAACATCCTTAGCCAATATATTAAATTCTTGATACTTGCTATTTGAACATTTAATGTTCCCAGAACCAATACCACAGACTTCCGCAAATTTTCCATTAGCTAGGCAAACTTTATCCTTAAAGTCGAGAGTAAGGTGATTGAAAAAACTTTTATCATGCGTCATGTGACTTGTTGCACCCGAATCTATAAACCACGTGTTTAGTGCTTCATTTTTTATTTGTGCAACGAAACAATAATTTGCCGAATTTCCCTTTTCGTCTTTTTTCGTCCGCTCTTTTGCAGTTCTCCATTTTTGATATTTTCTGCAATCCTTTTTAAAATGTCCAGTTTTTTTACAGAAAAAACATAAACTCGTACCTTTATTTGGATCTTTATCGTTGGACACCTTTAAGACCGTTTCGTTATTCATACTCGTGTCGGATTGTTTTCGTCGTCTGTATTCATCCAGCAATTTTCCTTTGACTAATTCCAGAGTCAAATCCTGTTCTGGTCTGCTTTCCAATGCTGTGATTAATGAATTAAAAGAATCTGGGAGACTACATAAGAGCATGGCAACGACCATGTGTTCTCCTAATCTTTCACCAAGAGCGGCCATTTTGTTCACTAAATCCAGCATGGTACTTACGTGATTTTCCATATTACCTGATTCCGGCATTTGCATTCTGCAGATTCGTTTTAACAGAAAAATCTTACTTGATAATGTGGATTTTTCGTGGTAATTCTTTAA
Source organism: Cerceris rybyensis (assembly GCA_910591515.1). Classification (NCBI taxonomy): domain Eukaryota; kingdom Metazoa; phylum Arthropoda; class Insecta; order Hymenoptera; family Crabronidae; genus Cerceris; species Cerceris rybyensis. The sequence goes on from OU342790.1 coordinate 26,187,693, forward strand.
TGATAACCATGCCTCGCGTGCGGTGGCTGCCTGCCTAATATGAATTAGTTGGTCATCGTCTACCAACAAGCCGATTGTTGCACGTGCTTGTCCATCCAATCTTTTCCAATCCTCTGTGCGTTGCTCCGGAGGATCATTTTGCACGATTTCCCATAAATTTTCTTTAATTAATAGAAGTTCAACCTTATACTTCCATACCTGATAATTGTCGCCGTTTAATTTTGCAACCGTGAAACGTGCACTGTCTGCCATATTGTTCTTTTACTTTCACGCGTTTCTGTAATACTTTTCTGTCGCGTATTTGTAACAACCTTTTTACACTATCCACTCTAATTTCCCAAAACACTAAAGCCTGGGCCCATAACCTGTTGGTTAAATCTTTAATTGGCGTGTTAGGGCTCAAAGAAATAGAGAGGAATACGTATAATATTATGTTTATTGTATGGCAGTTATAGATGGACTGATATACATCGAGAAGAATAAAAGAAAAGAATGACGGAGAGACCGCGCCCGAAAAACAAAACACGACTATGTTTTAACTCGGTCGCTCCGTTAGATGGTGCGTGCCGTTGATTTCTAACAAAGAACACAGTAGACATTGGACACTGATCAATAATTGACCGCGAATGCAGTTAATATTGACCGTGTCATCGACTAAAACTCAGTATACTACAATATATCGATTTACATTTTGTATTTCTAATAAAGTGAGATGTAAAACAGATACATTATAAATCGTAAACAAATTGAAATGAGAAATGTCGGTAATTAACCATGCCTGTCAACTTCTGAAAATTGTAGAGTACCAATATCCAGAAGTTGACCATTAAAAAATTATTGCATTTTGTGGTGAAAATAACAAAAACGATGTATATATTCCTCATAAAACGTTGCAAGATCTTAAACAGTAAATAATTCATTTGCGAAATCTTCACAATCTATGAATTTTTTACCTGAACCGTACAGCCATTCTTAACAGAAACGTTAACACTAGAACTACCAAAGCAGTCAAAATGACTGGTACACAATTTTTTCAAAAAATTCTCCAAAATTGTATAAGAGTCATAGAGTAAATATTCTACGTCTACATCAATAAATATAAATCACCCAATCGGTCAAGTTTCCTGCCGCTTGATTCCCTCTTTTTCAAAGTACTTATTTAATATATTGAAATATGATAGATTTGACGCCGGTAGTTCTAGTGTTAAGGAAATAGAGATATAACGGCATATTACTTACCTTACTGAATTCAAACGTTCGCTGTTAATAGGTATACTTCACTTTACATGTAATTGTTTCAAAATATAATCGACTACTCCTGCTTTTACCTTAATATAATTCAATACAATGAATGACGTTTTCCCTATTACATTTCCATAGTTATAACAAAAAACAATACACAATGTTAACACTTGAATATTTCGGATTACAGGACTGTATCCTCAACAGTGTGTTTATCTGAATTTTTCTACTAAAAGGCACAAGATAGTAAATAGTAAAGTGCCGCCAAGTTGCTAATAGATAACGTCAGAAGTGGCTCGAAGTGCAAAGGGTTAAAAGTGTAAATATGTATCTTAACAGACGAATGAAAAACGGTAAATACGTGATGTTAACGGTTTTTTTAGACCTTACAACGATATCATTCTGTGCTGATGTTTATGTAAAAATGCTTGTGTTCTAAATTTTCAATAACTCTTCCAGATATGTATTCTAATGAGCGTACACTATGATATAAGGTTTTTAAAGTCATTACCTTAGAAGAATTTTAGTTAAACTTGATTGTGAAATCATTTCACAACTTTTATTTATTAAACATAAACTGCAATTTAATGCGCAAGTAAAGTGGTGAATTTTACCACATGTTCGAACACATTTCATAACTTTGCCATCGCACATGAATAATCGTTTGCCTCATTTCTATAAACAACGACCGAAAAGTTGAGAGCAACAGAATTAATTCCTATATATAGAAAGATCCGCCGTAAATCGTGAAATGTGTTAAAAAATAAAATCTCTCGAATTTCAAATTCTACTTACAATTAGAACTGAGAACATTGTCCGAAATCGTAAAAAAATGTCGAAAAACGCTACAGTATATTGTCCTTAAGAAGTATGATAGGTAACTTCTAAACACCACGGAAATATATTGTTCACTTATGTTAGCGGACTCGAATATCACATAGTCTTCAGGAGTGCGTGTTACCAGTCCCCCTCCGCGCAACCCACGTCGAAGCGTAACGCTTAGGCTGTTATCAAAGCCAGCAATGTAATACTGTAATTACCCTAATAGACAAAGATGACGCCGATAACATTGACGCGTGTTCACATTCGCTTATTCAAATTGTCGCTGAAATCCCGGCATTATACGTACGTGACAGAGTCAGAGGGCATTGTTCCCTTGAAGCTGTACGCGACTCTCGCAATCTCCACCGTGCGATCTCTTTCATCGAAGTCTGATAGTATAAACGCGCATGCAAAGGCTTCGATAACCGCTCACGAGGATGTCAAGAACACACGATGAAATAAGCACCGCACGAATCCGTACCGGTCAATCCGTAGCAGACCGTGGCAGAAATTTCATTTTCCAGGCGAATCTCCAGGGACGAATCGATCGTTCTGGAATCTCCGTAGAAACGGCAAGAGATTCACTTTGACAAGAGCATCGTACATGGGTCTGCGGTGCGATCCCATGCGAAGCCTTCATCCTTCTCTTTAAAACCGACCATACGCCAATGTCTCGTTTCCCTCACGTGCCGTTATTCCCGCAAAAGAGCAGACAGAAAAGTAACGATAACAGAGGTGAAGAGGGGGTGTGCTCCTTAGGTAGTTGCAATTTTATCGAAACGAAATTCACGTAAGTCGTCCAGGAGTTTCATTCTGCTTCTCTCCCTCCGTCGACTGCCGGATCTCCCAGGAGTATCCTTTCCACCCCGATGCCGTTCTATCCTCCCCACGGTGGATGTTTGTGGTTTGTTAGAAGGACGTAACAAATAAGGTAATCTTCCACACATATAGCCGGGCTTGTTGAGGCCGGGTGCCGCACTGACTCTAAAACAGCACAGTTGGAAGGAGCCCTTCCTCTCCTTCTCCTCTTACTTCTTTTTCTTCCCTTAGTCCAGTGCGAGAAACCGAGAAAACGCCGAGGAAGACAGGGTTGGAATTGTTGGAAGAGGAAGCGACTCTCGAGGCAATGTTTATGCGTGTGTACGTGCCAACACATCGTAGTTTCTCAGTTGGTGTTAGCGTAGGTGTGCTTGCTGGTACATTGATAAGTAGAGGTGGAAGAGATGGCACATAGAAGAAAGTTCCACACGACAGACAAAGCTCTTCGGAGTGAAGTCGATGTGTTCGTGGGTGTAGAGAATTTGTCGGCAAGAAAGAGACAAACGGAGAGAGAAACGAGCCGAGTTCACGCATGCAAGAGAACCGGCGGGTGTACGTGGTCGGAAAACTGGAAACATGGGCCCCTATATTCTGGATTTCTTCATTACGGGATCATGCGCGAAAAAGTGTGAGAGTGTGCCTCTACGGTCAGAACGGAGATGTGTGTGTGTGTCGTTAGGAAGCTTGAAGAATTTTCACCCGGCGTGACGTGCAAGCCCGCGGTTCACCGGTCAAAGCTCAACGACGTTTTTCTCACTGCTCTCTTCCAAGTCCAGCCGGTTCCTTCTGTTGGATTTTTTCAACCATTATATAGTCCGCGTGTGACGGGCGTACATATATAAATGTTTCGAGACAGTAGTATGTGTTTCATCTTGCTGCTTCAATCGCAATTATTACAGAGATTATGCTCGACCGTTTCTTCATGTATCTCGCATTTCATAATGGGAGAATAAATATGAAATAATTAGTTGCGTGTCTATTTCTTTGTTCATTACTTTTCTTCTTTTGTGGTTTTTATTACACACGTATCCATAGATTGTACTGTTTCCCATCAGTATGTTTCTAATAAGGATGAAAAATTCAGTACAATTGTACGACATCTATCGAATTAAATTTTAATTATGATGGAAATTATATATAATTTAATTAGATAGATATATATGTGTTTATCTATTATGTGTTTATGCAAATATTGAAGAATAGAAACGTTAACACTAAAAGCACCGGAATTTGTGTGTATCTATTTTTATTGGTCACTTGATGGGATTGGAAAAACTGCTAATGTTTTTTTCAATGAATTGCAGGAAAGTATTAATTTCGTGCAGAAAACAGTCTTAATTAATAATATAAACTATTATATATTTTCAGTCCATTGAACCGGTTATTATTATTATTGAATTTGGCCGCACATAGTACTGTTAGTGTCAAATGTACCTCTGGTTATTTAACACTAGAACGACCGAAGTTAATTTAGTACATTTAAATATATTAAATAAGAACTTCAGACGAAGAGGAATCCAGCGGTGGAAAATATGATCGGTTTGGTAATCTGTATTATATAAGATCAACTTAGAATTTCTAGTCTAGAACTTTGCGGTAAATTTAGGGAAATTTTGGAAAAAAATGTGTACGAGTCATTTTGACTTGTTTGGTCGTCTTCAGTTTATTTCTTACGATCGAGTAAAAATATAAGACAATTGAGTAGCGAAAAGTAGACAAATGTTTAATTGAAAAAGTAAACGTCGCTTTTTAGTTGCTATAGGTATTTCAAATAATTAGAAATAATTGTTGTAGTTTTTCTACAATTTAAAAATTTTGCTGCCTTATTTCATAGTTTCAGGTTTTTGTACGAAAAAATTTATTTGAAAATATTATATTCAATTGAAGTTTCTCCAAGTTTGAAACAAACATTTTAAAATTAAAACGATATCTTGATATAACTTCCTATGCTATTCAAGAAGAATAATCGAATTGAACAGAAGTGAACAATAACTTTCAAAATTTTCTGTTATTAATCCGTAAAAAAAAACTTTGGATCGCTTGGATAAATTGGATAAATTCGAAATTCGGAACTGTCCAAAATGTTGAAATTATTGAAAAATTTGTTCTACTGCAAAATCATAATAATATCATAAAAGCAAGAAATTCTAGAATACTTAAGTTTTCAGTTAAAATAATTTTCCATTTAATTTAACTACATACCCTCATTCTTACGTAGAACTTGTCGAAAAGACGCGTTAATTAATATTTTTTATGACGAAAGTGATAAAGAATGACAGAAATAATGTATAAAAGGAGGAACGACAACTTCCCTACTACTGGAGACACATAAAGTTTTCAAATTATCACGTAAAATTTTTCGAGATAATAAGTAAACTTTTTTCTGTACTTCATTACGTAGCAACCGTACTATTATGTTATACAACATTGTATGATCTATTTCTTTTGTTATTCGAAAAGAAAGTGACAAAAAGTAGTATCCCAAAATTTTCCAAATTAATAAGTTTCTCAGAATGTACAATATTTCTAGCAGTTCCAGACTTCAAACAATTATCGAAGTGAGTTAAAACCCTATAGCACACAAAGGGGTTGAGCTATGAGAGAAATGGGGATAAAGGACAGAGTTCCAGTCGTCATCACCGCTGGAAAATTGTTCGTATATAACATATATATCATAGTTTGAAACGTTCCTAAAACTGTATGTTCTCGGCGAAATTACTAAACTGATTGAAGCCGAAAAATGCAAAAACAAACAACAAACAAACGACAATGTATAGTGATTGAATTGCCTGAAAACCTGAAAAACTGACTATCGATGCTCATCGCTACATATATTGAAATCATATTGCCGCAACTACAAATATACAGGCTCCTCCAAAGGCCTTACAATATCGACGTTCCAAATTCCTGGTACAACCTTTTACGATATTGAATCATAGTAAAACTATTAAGAATTTTAAAGGCTCTCTACTAAAAAAGGATACGACGATGTAAAGCAATTAAAGGACTTTTAGGATAAAAAGCATCGGCGTTTTTCCAACGTACAACATAAAGAACAAAAATACTGGCAAATCTTATATTATTATGCTAATAATACAACTTGTAATTATTTTACACATAGTGACGAGAAAACTCGTAGTTTAAAATATGGGATCTTTCGTACAACCAAAATATAACCTAACGACCCCGATTCTCAAACAAACTTTCCCGATCCTTTTATGTACGTCAAACTATTTAAAGTATAACCATGTTGTACGGTATATATGCTGATACCATGGAAACAATGATAGGAAAGCACCAAATCGATTTTCAAAGCGCGGCCGTCAGGATTGTTGGTATCAGGGAAAATCCAACACGCTGTAAATGTGCCGAATCTATTTCAGGAATTACGATCCGACCGTAAGGTATGACATAGGATTTCGAGATTCAAATACACGATGTGCACGGAACAGCAATTAATACGTTGTATTTTCTCACCTCGTAAACGATTGGAGCTAGTTAGAAATCCGTAACGGGCTCCCTTCTGTATGTGCGAATTTCCTCGATAAAGCGAGAACGTAGCGAATAGTAGGGGATGTCCCCAGGCTCGTCTTCGACCCCTCTTGGCCTAACGTGTCTATACGTGGGGTGAGTATCAAACGGGTCTCCGGTTATCATCCTTTAGTAAGGAGGGACGAGCAAACGACTCTGGTATTACGGATTTACGCGCGGACCTCAGTTTTCCAGGGGTAGTTCCGTCAAATATTGCATCCCCATGGGGCTAGCAGGAAAGAGAGTGCGAATAAGACGGAAGAAGGTGACCGGAGTAAAAGATTTGAAGGGAGGCAGGGAGTGGCAAAAGTTAAGGGTAACTACGAGGAGAAGTGCGCAAGTTTACGGTTACCCCTGGAGAAAAAGCAAGTGTCTTGATCGATTTCCTAGCGTGCACGTTTTCACCCACCTTCGGCTTACGAAGAATGTAGAAGGGGACAGTGTATATTTTCTTTGCTCAGAAATAAACGAAGGAAGACGCTATATATGCAAATGCTTTATATGGAGAATAATATTTTCATAGCGGCAATATATCGATACCGTTGCATAAGACGCTTTCGGCTGTTAGATAATAAAAACTAAGTGTGAAGAATCAAAACGTGCAGGGAAACCTCGTTTGCCACATGTCGTATTCTATCGTTGTTTCGATCGAGATTAATGCATGTTTCATTCTCATTTTTTCTTTTCTTATGTACTTATTTTACATGGTATCAATCATACGTATGGTCATTGATCACTGTAACGTATGTGTAACATCTTCGTACGTTTACAGTATACAAAATACATAATACACATATTATTATCCAAGTATAGTTTTGGTAACATTAAACGAAGTTAATATTAAAAATGTATAGTTACAGTAATATATCTTGCATATATATTACAATATGCACACACGCACATACCAACTAACACAGATCTTAAGAGTGCGGGGAAATATGATTAAAGGATTGCAAGTTGCATTATATCTTTAATTCTTTTAACACTAGAACTACCGGCGTTAAATCTATTAGATTTAAATATATTAAATAAATAAATGTTAAAAAAGTGGACACGGTGATCGAATTGGTAATTTACGTTTTATATAGTGGATGTGGAGTTTCTATTCTGTGACAATCTAACAAACTCGGAGTATTTTTAGAAAAAATTAAGAACCAGTCATTTTGACTTGCTTGGTAGTTCTAGTGTTAAAAATCCAATTACGTTTTCAACTTATGTTTTTTACAAAGAATTGAGCTGATTTCATTTCACATCTATTCCTTTTGTAAAAAACAGTTGCAATGGTCGCAATATTTTGTATTCTTAATTTCTTTCTCTACAGTAGAAAAACAAAGTATTATGCAGGTGTTACGGTTTAACATGTTCCACCATTTGATTTTAATTCAGAAAGAAAAATGGAATCTGTTAAAAAACATTTAAAGGTTTGCGTTACGAAACAGAGCAGAACACTTTAGCTAAATCTTCAATAATAAACGGCGAAAAAATACATTGGAGAATCCAATAAATCTGGCTGATTGAATAATAATCCAATGACATATCCATCGATGTAACTCCGGAGAGTGGGATATGCGGATTGATGAAAATTTTTATTGAAATTTCGTAAGGCGGTATCCATCCCTTCAATCGGACCCATCGCGAACCTTAATCCCGGTCGTACCGGAAAATTGTATTTCCACCTACCATACGCCGCGGTTCTGAGTTGGCACAGCCAACTTCGAGACTCTCATTTCCATATAAGAACACGGGCCACGATATACATATTTCACCCTGGAAATTTCGGCATCGGCACCAAGATACCAATACCGAAGGGAGTGTATAAATTCGAATGAGCTTATTCGTTAAACGAACTACCACATCGCTTTAGATTTCGCGATAATGATAAAGAAGAAATCGGTAGAGGCGAAAGAGAACGTCGTGTGTGAGTAAATCTTGAAGGGAAGAACCAGGGGATTCCAGGGAGTTCTATCGTAGAATATTGGATGCTTGGAAGTACGTTGAGAAAAGTCGAAATAAACGAGGAGCTACAAGAATCGGGTGAAATGGCGGATAGACATACGAGAAAGTAGAAGATACATCGATAGATATGTGAAATATATTTTCAACGACCGCGTATCTATCAAGTTACAAGTGGCTACTTCGAAAATTGTATGTTCCTTCGGAAAGAGCTTTTTCCGAAATTAGAGAGACGTCCCTATTAGAGGAACATCCTTTCGAGAATCAACCGATTTTGAAGTTGCGAAAGATTTGACCTAAATCTTCGAGTATTCCCGATCGCTTTCCAACTTCCGTCCTTCAAATTTCAACGGTTACACAGATTCAATTCGATCGGGCGGATATTATCGTCCGTTAGTATATCGTCCATTTCCAACATGACAAGAAGTATCAACGGTTAATTAAAGTATTTGTTCAAAAAGTACAGCCTTTCCACGTTTACTCTTTATCTTCATTAATTCCGCTCTTGTACTTCAGCATTATTAATCATAATTATGTGGGGGAATTTATTTAATCCCAGTTAATAAAATTACCAACGTTCAAATAATAACAAAATCATCACCCTTCCTATCCTCGATATTTATCATTAATGCGACTCGATGTTCCATGATACTAGATTATACAATTATATCACGAAAATAAAAAGAAAAGCGATATTGTCGATTATATCCGACTCGAAGAAAGTACAACGAGAAAACGACCACGAGTGGGGATTATCTCTCAAAATAATTAGCGTGGTCGGTCATCGTGTCCACTTACCGGGTGCGAAACAAGTAAACCTGTAAAAATACCATTATCTTCGTGGAGCAAGTGCGAAGGTTCGCACACAGCGACGAAAAGAGATAGGGTTGGAAGACGAAAGGGAAGAAGGAAAATAAGGGGAGAAACAGTAGAGGCGAAGGAAAGAAGAACGGAGAATGGATATAGGGAGAGGAGAGAAAGTCGAAAGAGTGTAAGGCAAGGGGCAGGTTCCGTTAATGAATTTCGAACCTGGAAACGTTCCGTTCCCTATATCCTGGAGACTCTCATTACGTGAGAAGCTTTAAGAATTCCTGGTACTCGTAATTCACTGCGATTCTAGAAGACCGGAAGGTTGCTAGAACTGAAACGTACTCAGGACGCCATTAGAATGTTCATTCTCCAGCTGAATGTCTTTCTGAGCACAGTGATAATCCATTAATCATTCGGCAGGAGGATCATAGAATTTTCGGGCAGACCAAAATCAACCCCTTTCTTCGTTTATGTACGTCGACGAGTCTTAAATATTCGTTATTAAAATTTTCTGGTACATTCGGACGTTGATTCTTTCAGAGATTCTGCTAAATGAAAAGGTGATTTGACGTCGACAATAGGATTTCGGAGAATAAGCGACGGTTAAAGCATATTCGTGAGAAAAATTCGTCGCTTTGCGAAGGTTAAGGTTTAAGGTTTAGACGACAGATATAGCTGGAAAATTCTCTTTATACAATCTGTTGGTCGATACTGGCCACTCAATTACGTGAGGATCGTTGCTGCGTTTCTCGTGGGCGCTGATGCGAGACTTCGCTATTGTGAATGAGCGTTACAACGCGACGCAGCTAATACAATAATTTCGACAATGCACTACGGGATTATCATTGCACGATAATGCGACTGATGGCAAACGAGCCGTAAAATGTTGTTTCACGAGCGGCCTGTTACGATCTGACCGTAGAATATTCCAAAGTGTACAGTGCGCTTCAAGAATGGTTGGTACGTGGAATCACTTCAAGCTATCGAAGTATTTGCACGTTCAGATTTTATGTATTCACCTTTACGATAGTTGTTTTTCGAAATATACTAGCGGTATGATTTTGTAGAAAGATACTTGACTTCTAAGAAGTAAACATATATGGTCGAATTTACAATATAATTGAGAGTATATCTGATAAAACGTATTAATAATAATAATCGGAAGACTCAGTGAAAAGTTTATTTGCGAGAGAACGGTTCGTAACATGATGAATACGTTAAGTCAATAAAAAAATGTGTTACTTCTTCCCGAATTTTGCGGCCGGTTTTTTTTTCGCTAATCTCCATCGATCCGAAGGTGTAGAACAACCCCTGAAAGCCATGACCATTAAGTTTTTTATACCTTTTACGTACAGTATCTATGATACCTTTCTATTTTATACATCGTTTTCACTTGATGAAGTTGTATCGTACAAAATTAGTCTGCAAGGTACGTTCAAATTTACGTTAACGCCAAATATCATATCAAACCAAGAGAACATCTTACTTTTGACGTTGATTTATTTTGCTGTTAGCACGTTGCTGCAATGAGCTGGTTCCGTAAGATTATAATGGCGGATTCACGATTGAATGATTGACGATTAACACGTTCTGTGCCAAGTCATTTTTGCCTAACTTGTCGTTCAGGCCATTTGATGTTGTGACTAAAATCGATATATTATCACACGATGTTTCGTTATATCATCAATACATAAGTACTTCTCTTGTTTAGAGCAGTTATTACATCGTGTACCACCGGTGGTACACGTGGCGCTGCGATCAGTTCGAGTGAAAAAGTCAGTCAGTTCGAAACTTTTGGGTTAGTAAAAAACCTGCTGCACTCGAGTTTGTTGAATAAAAACGAGAAAAATAAAATAAATTTTTTAACAAAAGAAGGAGTAGATAAATATGCAGAAAAAACATTTTTTGATTTTCATCTGTTTCTGTTGGAAAACAAGGTTCTATTATATACTTTCATTAGATTATTCTTTCATCTTTTAACTTTTGATAATAAGAGTAACAACGTTTTGCTGTGATTGCCCGAAAAAGCCATCTTTATGCCTCGCTTGCTTCAACGAAATGCACCATTAAATGTAATCACTAATTATTGTATATATAACAATTAAATAAACTTATATGTTTTGTTCTATACTGCATCTTGTATAATGCCTCATTTTTTAGATAGAAATATAGTTTACAGAATTATATTTGTAATAAAATATATCTATTCAGCGCATTAAATAAATATGACTGCGTGTACCACCGGTGGTGGAACGTGTCACCGATTGACGATTGAAGATAGACGATCGACGAATGGCGATTGATGATTTGAGAGATTGACAGTAAAATAATCAAAATAAGGATAATGATCGAATAAGAGTCGGCAAAACAGGGCGCAGGTTTTAAAGATTTTAGGGGAAGAAATGGGACGATGAGACTGTTTGGAAGTTGAAGGGTGAAAATAGGAAGTAGGATTTTTTGCTTTGGCACAGTAATTTGGGGATGAGTAAAGAACGAGTCATGGTGTAGATGTTAATAATATTTGTCTGTACAAAAGATATTGATGAATCGACTAGCCGAATTGATTCCTTAAATACGGACTGTTGTATTGCCTCAAGCAACGTATCATTCTTCGTTATAAATGCAAAGTGTAATGAAACATATTTGGTGCAAATATTGTTACATTATTTTCTGCTTAGAATTCATTCACTCTGTTCATGCACATTATCTCAAAATGCGGACCTATTACTAGTCTGTTACACGAGTCACGCGGACCGCTAAAGGTTAAGTTGGCATACTCGATTCTGGAACATTCCGCTGTTTCTGCAACATCTCAGAAGCTCATTACATCACCCACAGGTCATTTATCGAATTCACTACGCGGTTGACTCGAATAATAGATTCTATGGATAGTATACCATTAAACCATTTTGAGTCAATGTACTTCAAAGTGTTTAACACTTAATTTTTAATAGAGACATTAAAGGCATTCCATTGTGAGTTTCATTGTGATGTATAGGATTTCCAAAACGGAATACAACTATAAATTCTCCGGACAGGAGAACAGGTTACTAGCCGTGGAAAAACGTATGATGAATGATATTACTTAATTATATTAACTATTACATTATACATAAATGCTAATATGCATTTGTCTACCACATCACCTGAATATTCGATCAAGTGTTTTATCAAAACTTCTTCGGTTGGGATGAATTAGGAGGAAAATTATTTGAAATTGTAAATCGACTTGACGACTTTTCTTTTTTGGTATTGTAGGATCGTGAAAAAGAAACGAGAGGCGCGCGGCAACCCATCCAAGGCAGCAACTCGGCCAGAGTAGCTTAACGTCGACGATCGCCTGGGTCGGCGCGGAACCACTGCGCCAGCGACCTCTCCCTGCTGACTATTTCTTTTCACGTCCTTTTGTCCTAAAGTTCTTTATAGGAGGGCTTCTCCGCCCCGATCCCACAGTAAGGTAAAGGTACTAGTAGTTGACACGTTAAGGAATCTTTTTCCTACTTGTTTACATAACTCAGGCTATGCTCACTTTATGGAAAATTTATGAGTAGTAGTTGCTGCACAAACTATTCTTCTATCATATTACGACAAATAGTCGTTCCTGCTGACGGTTGTAAATTTTTTTTTCTTTTTTTCTAAGAGTAAAATTTGATTCAATAGTTGACACCCAGCGAAAACGAAAAATTTAGTAGGTAGTTGATATCCTTTTGTTTCAGTAGTTGACACAGAAAGAAAAACCAATTAATGAACTAACCTTGGTAGTATATAAATACACGAATTTATTGAATGTTGAAAAAAGATTATTCTTGAGTAAGTTTACAAAAAAGGTAATTAATAATTAGAAGTTACTTCCTTAACACTAGAACTACCGGCGCCAAATCTAACATATCTTAATAAATTAAATAAGTACTTTGAAAAAGGGGGAATCAAGCGGCGGAAAATTTGATCGATTCGGTGATTTATGTTTATTGATATAGAAGTAAAATATTTATTCTATTACTTTTATATAAACTTGGAGAATTTTTTGAAAAAATTGTGTACCAGTCATTTTGACTGGTTTGGTAGTTCTAGTGTTAAAAAATCTAACTTACAATTAGTTCGGTAACTGAATACATATATCTGGTACTGCTCATTTTAATGATTTCGTTGATACGAAGCACCATAGCTTCCCATTCATAATCTAGCTTATTCATTCTTTCCGGTAACTTTGCCACTGCTGAAATCTCTTGCAGAACAACTCTTTTTCGTAAGGAAATACAACATATTTCCCTATGTCAACTACTGAATAATAGACAATTACAAGTTCCAATAGTTGACACAGGGGGAATTTCGGAAATTTAGCATTCTTTGTTGCAAATTTTAATACATAAACCCTTTTTTAAGATTCAAACAACATAAACGAATGCCTTTTTATCCGCAATGATTAAATATTATAAACTTACAAGACTTACATTTCAACCAAGTCCTTAGCGATTCATATAAGAAAACACCCAAAAATCGTAAGAGTCGAGCACGAGTTTGATTAACCGGTTGGTATGACACTTCTCAACAGTGGATTATGAACAATAGTTCGCAATTAATTCGGTGAAAGATGATAATATACATACTGATAAGATTTACTGTTTTCCAACTTGTGGTTTCCTGTTTATTTACATTTTTTGAAGAAGTGTCAACTACTGGTACTTTTACCTTATATATCCCAAATATAATTGCAAAAGCAACGTTTAACAAATGCGATACTAAATTTTATTTGTTTATAATCAATTCAGGCAATTCGGTAGTAAGATAATTCAATACAGATTCAATACAGTAGTAAAAAAGAATGAAATTGACAGAACTCTACTACTTCATCCTAGTATCACTTACAGGTTCTTATATTATGTTCACAATCTTGTTCACCATTCAGCTTTCAGGCATTGTTCGTTATCACTATGAAGAGTTCTACAAACAACTCGCGAACTGCCGCAAGGTCTTCAGCGATCAACGAACACTGTTCGCTCATGGGAACGATACGTCAATGGATTTGCTGGCAAGCCGTTCTGAAACGTGTTATGGACAAGTTAAAAATGCTATATACTCGAAGTTCGTGAGCAGATCGCAATACGATTTTAGACCTGTTCGTCTAAAATTTGCGATAAATCTTTTATGCTTTAAAGTTAATGTTATTATCACTTAAGCACCTCACTGAAATGTCAGATGTAAGAAATGTCGGCCGAAGATTCATTACTTAGCTGAGTAAGGCATTTCACTGTAAAAACTGACATGCACAGTAAGAAAAAGGCCGATATAACGAAAATTATTTTTTGAAAAAGTAAATGTATACAGGGTATTTCACCTAACTTGACCACTTATTTTGAATGATAGAAAAAAGTGTTAGAGGGAGAAAATATTCTGTTTGAAGGCACCAATACGGTGATGGGCCGAATACTTTTCTCAAGGTCATTGTTTTCAAAATTTCAAGATCATCGTATTTTTTATAAATGGGAATGTATACATTCGCTTTGACAGTCTTATATCTTATAAAAAAACGAATCCAACGAGGTACAACATATTAACTTTCACGTAAATTTTAGTGGGAAAATTGTTAAATGTTTATCAGTAACTTCAGTACGCGTTCGGGGACGGTACAGTAGAATCCCTCTAATGTTGCTCCCTCTAAGGTTGCTCTCTCGCTAATGTTGACAGGATACTCCCGTTACTGTTACTTGTGTTTTCCCCCACTTGGACTTCTTATTGTCCAATAGAATTTTAGTTTCGTGGCGCGTCATATAGGTTATGGATGTTTACATGATCCTTCGCTCAAGTTTCAATTCTGCGCATGCTTATGCGCATAGGGGAAAATATTTCATGAAGAGTGGGGATAGAAGGGAGTGTCAACATTAGCGAATGATCCTGGCCCGAGTTGTCAACATTAGAGGGATTCTACTGTAAATGAAGGAATTTCAATTTCGTTGAAACAGTGCACAGATATTTGACTATCGAGATGTTACAGCGGCTTGCGGCTACAATGTATCGCTTACAAATAGCACGCGTGCCCTGTTCTTTTCATTCATTGTTTTAGTAATTCACATTCATATAAGAAGGTATTTAACAGCGGTGTCTATTTATCGTGATAGTAAAAATCTCGTACCTACGTCAATGCTTCGATTTTCACGATCGACATCGTGCTATCGCAAAGATGTCCTGCGGAAATCTGTGATAAGGTCGAATTTCTAACTTGATATTACGCGAAGAAAATTTTCAGGAAATAAAGTGAAATTACTCGTTAGTTATTAGGTTTAGGGCAAATAAATGTCAATACTTTTTTACTCAGAATTCGACATTCTTCCATATTTTGATATAAAAAATATAGCATTCCATTTAAAAAAACAAAGTTGACCTTCAAATCTCCGAAACGCCTCCACCTATAAAAAAATTAACTACACTATATAATGTGCCCCTTCAGACCATGCAACTTCTATATAAAAACTTTTTTGTGCAACGCATATTTTGGTAGTTTTTAACGGTGCACACGTTGTGTGGACCACCCTGTATATAGCTTTACCATCCGTATAAGAGGACGCTAAACAGATTTCACTTTAGATATCACAATGTCCAGGATGCTATTATTATCAACAGGCAACTTGTTATCTTACGATTTTGTGGACGAAGGTCACTATATTATCCTTTAAATTGTTCGCGGACTCTTTAGAATTAAGTACAATTACCTTACAGGCTGTTATTACGAAAAATATTAAAATTCAAAATATGGCAAATCTTAGTTTATCAAACTTACATTCAATGGAGTGAGTGCATCTGTTTTGCATGGACCAGTTCTTCTAACAAGGGTAAAACCCCATTCAATTTTAATGAGATTTGTAGGATGATATCATACAGATTTCTCATGATGAATGTAACACATTAATCGTAGTTGCGCGGTAGTTTTAAAGGCATAAACAATTAAAATCCGCAGCTCTTGACATACATTAAATATAAGTTTGGTTGCCACAACTTTGGTAGCAAAGTAGCGTTGACGTAAGGACCGTAGTCGGAAAGTTTAATTACTCTTGATCTAATATCTTTAAAAATACTGTGTAACTACGGTTAATATTTTATATCATGAGGAACCTATATTCTATCTTTTTATGCCATAAAATTCATTAACCTGTTAACCAGGTATTATGACAAAATTCGTCATATCACAAAGAATTTTCATCTTCAACATTTTTAAGCGTAATATGTTGAACTCATTAGATTTTATGTCGTTCGTATCAATTAACTCCTAGCATAGTACTTTAAGTCTGATAATATTACTCCTCACTTTGCAAAAGTAGTTCCACTGCGAAACGAGTTGAACAAAAATTAATTCCCCGGTTAACAGGTTAAAATCGTACAGTTGAGACCTCTCTCGGCTACGTGATCCCTTCGTGGTCTCTTGGAAAACAGCAGATTCCAGCTTAAGAACCATCGGTACGTACATTTAAAGATTCGTGGAAATATGAAACCAGAATCGTAAGCGCACACGAGGAAAGTTGTACCCTTTGTGGACCCGTGTGCCTTTTGCCGTGATTCCGGTTAGGCACAATGTCTTAACTCAGTGGTCGGCAAACTTATTAGCCAAAGAGCCAAATATGAACATTACAACAATTTAAAAAAAAATTGGGAGCCAAATCTGCTTGTTTAGTAAACTTTTATTACACTAACAACTTACCCCAAGTCGGGGTAAGTTGTTACTTTCCGACTTTAGGCATTAAAAAATTAATAATAAAAGAATCTCTCAAAAAATGACCCAAATAACTGTCTTAATATCAAAGTTACATATGTAAGTTGATTTTGATCGCATCGTATGAATACTAAAAGCAATTATATTAACAAATTTTGAAGTTAACTAAAAATCGGAACTTTTACCCCCGATCTCCCCTACGCCGAAAACATACGAACAATTTCAGCCGGTAGCTTGTACATGGTTTGTGTTTACGTTTACGAAAACTAATAAAATTAAACTCGATGTTCGTTACATATTTTTACAACAATATAAAATTTTAATTACCTATCTATCTTTTAACTTAAACAAACAATTATACATGTTCTCGATTTATAGAAGAATTTTAATTTATCAAAATAAGATGTAATTTTTTTCTTACCAAGTTTTTTTTAAATGAAAATATTATTGCGTCTTCTGTGGATATTTGTGCCAGAGCCGCACTTAAAGAGCCAAAGAGCCGCATGCGGCTCTGGAGCCGCACTTTGCCGACCACTGTCTTAACTCATCGGACAGTTAAGTCGTCGGAGTTGAATTTTTATCTTCTCTCAGAGATAATAAACATTTGACACTCCCGAATGGTTTTGGTGTTTGTTTATTAGAACGAGAAATAAGTATGTACACGGAAAACAATAACAATAAAGGATTAACAAATAGAGTGACAAGTAGCAAAATACGAGCGAGCTAGACGTGCGTAAAAAACTTGTGTTACGTGAGAGAATCTAACGTTTTGGCTTGCTTTTCGGTTCCTTTATCACTTTTGCAAGCATTCCTTCCTCTGTCCATAACCCCTCCGAGGAGGAAGGGGTGGCTTGATAGAGAGGAGAATGTTGGGTCCTGGTGAAATGTTATTGGTTCTGCCTGGGTTTCGTGGGTGGTTACCAAAATGCAGAGTTTGCATTGGTTTTGCCAAAAACCATGGAAGGCCCAGGCAGAGGGGGGCCTTGGGCCGCGAGGGTGACCCAGGTGCGGGCGAAAACTGCTAGATTTATGACAGGTGTCATACATCCAGCGCAAGAATTCTTGAGTGAAAATCTGGTAGCCACGTGCCATCCCTCGATATTCGAAGGTGGTTGCTAGATGAACGGGTCTACACAGATGCGAAACTAAAATAAAGAATTTGAAAGGCTTGTCCTCGCAACCTCAAGGCCCACGTTGCAATTACGCCTCAACACCCTCTCCAATCTGGCCATTTCAATTTGCATTACCCTCAAGTGAAATCCTTTCAGCTTTCTATAGTGCAGTAAGAATGTAGGATGAAGGACATACTCATACATCGTTAATCGAGTCGTCAATACGTCTATACATATAAAAACGACAGACAGGAAGAAGTTTTATCACAACAATTGGCAGACGTTAATTGATAGTGATGAATTGCCCATAAAAATATCGATGTCGCGCTCGGAACCTTCGATTGCAAGGCAAATATTGTCTCGTACTGGAATTGTTCTTTCTCGTTGATCGTACCGTCCGGTGAGCGGAAACATTTCTATGCGTGCACAATGATATTATTTCGACGGTAGAATACGATTTATGCCACAGATGAATATAGTCATGTGTTTGTGCATACAATGCGAATGTGTCATAATTTAAACTATATCGATAGGCTCCGTTGCTACTCCGCTACTACCACGGTTCAATAGCGTGTTTACGTTATTTGTGCATGGTTTATTCGAAATATTGTTTCGAGTGGTTACATTGAAAACAATTGAAAATTTTCATTACGAAGAAAGTTAAGAAACAATGACCGATTGATCGTTATTTTTCAATTTTAAACTGTTATTTCATTTCAGTTTATTTTATAATAATTTATCATCACATTTTTGCAGAACATATTGAACTAAGTGGTGTAATAACAGTGAAAATAATATTGTTTTTACACCAATTTACAACGTTAAACTGATTTATTATTGTTACAATTTTCGTTAAAACGGTTCTATAGATTTACTTTAAAATATTAAATCTTTTATTGCTCCATTGGATTACGTGCACTCAACTTTCGTACTATATCAACGGGTTTATCCTATGAAACAAATATTTTAAAACATGAAGTTACTCGATCTACAACAGAAAAACTCGCGCAGATGAGCGATTCGAATTTCTCTTTCGATACAGCTCTGTTCTAATTAACTTAATTCACATGATGTACGTTTAATATATTGCATTTTTCTAATGCACCGTTTCCCTTTCCCGCTGAATTTATATATCTCACTGAAAAATGCTCCGTAATATTTCTCGAATGTTCCTACAAATCATTACATTTTAATTAAAAGAACGTTCCTTTGAAACGCGGAAAACCGAATGAACGAGGATGGTTCATAGCTGAATTAACAAAACCACATGCGTAACTTTCAACATTTCTCGTACTGTAATTTCTCTAATGACTCGTTTTACTCCAGACTATTAATGAAGATGAGCAAAGAAATGTCCGTTTCAACATCAAACGAGTAAGTGGAACGGCGAGAAGAATGAATCGAAAAGTCATACGTGAGTTCTAATAAAGAGATACAATACCTATATAAGATTTCTCGCGCAATATCCGGCAGCAAATTACAAGAGGTTCAAACATTTCTACCCCGGCCAGGGAGTAAATAAACCGTCTCGAGTATTTAGGCAGCAAACATACTCGCGAAAGAACTCTTTTCCAGTGGAAAAGGGCATATGATTTTCGCAGTGCATTCTTTCTTCCGTTTATTTCCGGCATTACATCCTCTAAATCTCATTTATGTATTATAGCATTGAGAACGATATGTACAGTTCCATCGCAACTTTCATTCGTCTACCGAAGAAAGACTGCTTTCAGAAGAGTATAATAAAAGGAAAGAAAAAAAATGTCTTAAGTTATTCCTTTTTGATCTACTCTCTTTCGACCTTTTTCGCTATCATCTCTCGTGCCCTGCTTCTTCCCAGAAGAATCTTTACAAGTAACCTTTTAAGACTGCATTTTTCCCCCAAGTGAACGCAAACGTATGCACCGAGAGAGCATCATATGTAAATGTGGATTATAATTCGAAGGGACGACAATTTTTCCCGCTCCTTTTAAGGATGAATTCCAGTGACTCGATAAAGAAGGAATAAACTCTTTTTCTTTGGGAAATAAGACAATTTGAAATGAATTGTAATACGAAGAGAGACCTTACAATTAGTTTAAAGACTTTGGTACGTGTCTAACATACAGCGTGAACCGTATAACCTGATTATCTCGATTATCCTCTCCCTTTCCGGGATAATTTTAACACTATTATCTCCGACAATTTAATTTTGAAACATCCATAGCATGATTATAATTTATTTTTTATTGGGTCATTATATCACCGAAGTTAAGCCGGTCTCTTTCGCTGTTTTATGATGAAACTTTTTAATACGGGAAAAATATTTTGCATAAATTATCATAATTTATCTGAGATACCACCGGAAGATCAAGGCTAGCGGAATTTGAACACCTTTTTTTTATAAAGGAGTTCAAGATTTCATTAAAATGTTACAAAAACACATAGATCATAAATCAAGTTTGCATCACATGACTGACAATAAAGATAATGAAAATGATTCACTTGCACAATTCGTGCCGCAACTTGTTATATAATAAAATTATGATAAAATGAATAAGCAAACAATCGTCTTAAAAGGATATTGCTGAGTGTGATGGCTGGATGTGATTTTTATTACTTCCTTTAAAAAAGTAACAATTCTATTTTCTGCGGAGACTTTGTTTGGCCTATTTCATGGGGTTGGAACATATTGAATACGGTGAATACATTTCTCCAGGTTCAATATAATACAATTTCCATCACCTTTTCTGGTCGCTTGCATACAATCTATGGGGCGTTTGAATTTTGTTATGGCATTCCACGATAAATAACACTGTTCAACAAATTTGAACTTTTTTTATTTTCTCAAATATCCAATGGGTGATCCTCGTAGAGTTGCTCATCCTAAACATGAATCGGTCGGCAGCATTGCTCCATCACCCTAAGTTTTTTAGTGAAATGAGTTTTTGTAAAAACACCAAATTTTGGCAGAAAATGAGGTATTACGCGAAAAGTATAAACGCTACGAAGTTGAAATTGGTCTTAAAAGATAGAGGAAACCATGCCGAATATTTTAATGTATATATTTATTAAAATTGGTTGTTGTAAATAGTAACAAATGACCGTCAAATTTTAAAAAAGTGCAGATGCGCGAACTTGCTACGTTATATTTTTACATTTTTATGCAAATTTATTTATCTAGCACGAATTTGCTATACTGGATCGCATTCCTTAGACATTTCTGAAGAGAAAACTGCCCCCAAAAGTTTTGGTAACACTTTTCAATCTCGACGGGGGTCGGGAAAAAATATCCGTCAACAACGTGTAATCGGTGTTTCGTCGCCATGTTGCTATTCTACGCGGGCTGCGGTGTAACAGTGCCGTAACTACGCGTTATCGACTCCAATCTGACAGTACCATCCGAACGACGCTTAGCACTTGTAAATATAAATAAATAATTGTTTTTTTTTATGTGTTAGTGAGAACTCTGATCTTTCCTTACAGTTGTTTAAGTTTCTCATGCTAACAATAAGCAAATGAAAATGCTTTCCTTTGTTCGGAATAAAATGTATGCTCTGCGGGGCACTGTTTTCTACGCAGGTTTTATTCATTAGAAAAAATTTGGAGATAAAATTAGAATACAAACTTAGATATTTATAGTCTGGTGTTGCGACAGTTGAGATGGTACTTTGAATTATTTTGTACAAGTCATGTAATGCTATGTCAACTTTTTCTGAGATTTTCAGAGGAATATTCTAAGTTATAGTCTTTTCCATTCTTTTTTTTTAACTCAACGTAGTTGGTCTTTTTATTTTATAGATGTCATTTCTTTGAATAAAGATTTTTGTACACATTTAATAATAACCTGAAACTGATGCGACCTTAAAATTGAGATTTTAAGAATAAATCTTTCTGCTGTTAAATCTGATGTTAAAAGTGCTAATTTCGTTAATTTACACAATTACTCAGCCTCTCATACTTTTGAAGTTATTTGCTGAAATATACTATACACCCCTCACTTTGGGAACGATTTTTACCCCTTTAACGTCAACGATAGGCCACAAAACAAATAAGTGTCAAAAACATTTAGTATGAAAAATATTAAACTTGAGTTGCAACAAAATAGACACATTGAGGCATCATATTAACCCTTTCGCTACGAAGGGCGTATTTATACGCCCTCGAAGAATGAACATTCATATACGAAGAGCGTATTTATACGCCCTCGAAAAGTGGGCGCTCGGGTACGAAGAGCTTATTATAAAAAATAAGTTATATGATTATAAATTTTTATATTTTAGAAAATAAAATGATATTACTACATATAATAAATTTCATTGTAAAATTTAGAGAACAAGAAACAACTTGTAATTACTTCGTGGCATTCCGTACCTCAGTGTCGACTAGTTTGTTATACGTTCCGTACACAGCGATCATATATTTTGTCACAGGCGCGCCGTAGCGAAAAGGTTAAATCTAGACATAAATCAGCTAATTTTTCAGAATCATTGGTTTATAAGCTCGCCAATTGAAATAACAATAGATGAAATGTATAGTTTATTTTGTTTTATCTTTTGTTCTCCTACTTTCTGATATTCTGCCGTCTTGGCAATGATATCATCGCTTTTGCTTTATTATGCTTGACGTATGTATATAATTCGTGCTACTTCTCCTATACTAAATTAAACTTTAAATTCAAAGAATACATCAACTTGAATATCTTAGCGCATAATAACGAGTGATGCTCATGTTGCGACAAATGGAATGGAGAATTTTGAAGTTATCCAAAAACTTTTAAATTAAAAATATCAGTGGGTTATTTTAGCAGCTAATTCTGAGTCATCGCGCATTTATTCACAAAAGAAATGGTACGGCAAGGGGTTAAGAATATTAGTTATAACGTTTTCTTCACCAAGAGCGAAAATGAACTACAAGATTTACTAAACAAAAATGCCACGTGTAAGCTTGCAGAATAAACTGGTGCTGCAATTTATCTTACATATTTCCTAATGCTAAGACACAAGGACACACAGAAACCACCGAAAGGTCTAACTCGTATCCCTGGAAATAAATAAAAACACATCTCACATTAATCCTCCATAAAGCACCGAAATCCTTCTTACGTTTTCGCCCTTTCTGGCCCGGATTACATTGACTTTGTGGCCATACGCTTCAAGAACTACGATGAAATTTTCTCGGTGTCTCGAGGAAAGTTCTCCTGAGTTGCAAAGGTCGATACACTTCCATACGAGCAACGAGGAGGCGGAAAATCTTTGTAAAGTTGCATTACCGGACAAAACATGTACATATATGAATATTGACACAAAGTTCAATGACTGGATAGCGTATTATCGATAAGCACAATATTCCCATTGAATGTTCGTTTATTTTGTTACACCAAATTACTTCTATACGAAGTTTTTTTTCTTTTAAAGTGTAACGGCATGCACGTTCTGTTAATGAACGCTGGTTTAATTGATTTTCCCATACGAGTATTGAAATTGCACTATTCATGGTATCGGGACTATTGTCAATGCGGCATTATGAAATAAATTTTTATGAAAAATTCTCAACGATATATTCAGTGTGCACCGTGCAGTGGTTATTTAAAATTCACTTGAAATCAGGACAAATTCACGTTAAAATGACCATGGCAAGTTTTTGTAAAGTTGCTGTTTTTCAAAGGTGTCGTGGAACTACTGCTGATAATGCGGACAATTTTCAATGTTTTCAATATTCTGTTTTGGACTTAAGGTAAAGGCACCAGTGGTTGAAAGGTACGAGGGGGGGAGGTCAATAAGTCCTTAGAAATTCTAAGAAATGGCGCTCGTAGCATCGCTACTCATTGGTTTTTAGTAAGCGTCATTCGTCACTAGGTATCTGTCAGATTTTGAGCCATATTCATAGAGTGATCTCGTTTTTATTGTCAGTCGAAGAAAACAAGTTTTGTTCATTGAAAAAAATGGAAAAAAGTGAATTTCGAGAGGTGATTAAACACTTTTACTTAAAAGGCTTAACACCGAAGGACATTAAATCCGAGATGGATGCAGTTCATGGCACCTCTGCCCCTGTGTTTGCAATTATTTACAATCGGATAAATGAATTTAAACGTGGCCGTGCATCAACAAAAGACGAACATCGTTCAGGACGTCCCGTAGAGTGAGTGCCCCCGAAATGATCGATAAAATCCACGACATGGTGTTGAGTGACCGAAGAACAAAATTGCGCGAAATAGTTGGGGTCACAGGATTGTCAAAAGGTACCGTTGTTTCAATCTTGCATGATAAATTGGCCATGAAAAAAATATCTACAAGATGGGTGCCGCGCTTGCTCTCACGAGGGAACATCCCGAGGTGTAAATCACCGATTTTTATGAAATTTTAGTATGATATAGTCCTCGCGAAAATATTTGACCCGTATTTTTTTTTATCGGCAACCGTCCATGTTAAAGAGGTGAAAACCACCCTCAAACTCCCAAGACTTACATTTCAACCAAGTCCTTAGCGATTCATATAAGAAAACACCCAAAAATCGTAAACGTCGAGCACGGGTTTGATTAACCGGTTGCTATGACACTTCTCAATGGTGGGTTATGACTTATGAGCAATAGTTCTCAATTAAGCCGGTAAAAGACGATACTATGAAAACTAATAAGATTTGATATATTCTAGCTTGTGGTTTCCTTATTAATTTAGATTTTTTGAAGAAGTGTCAACTACTGATGCTTTTACCTTAATTGGGAAATTTATCTATAGGCCAATAATTTTAGGGTGCTATGGTTAGATTTTGAGCAATTAGGTCTGAATTTATAATTCAACGATGTATGTACGATAGATTGCGTATTGTTACCGAACAAGTTAAAGTCGGTGATGTAATTTACAAATGTATTTTTAGGATAATAACTTGTTTCGAAACACTAAAACAATTTATGCCGAAAGATGCTTACCTTTCTTAAAATTCATTGCTTATATTCCCTGTTATACTTAATTTTGTTCAAGCAGTCTCATTTTCTCGACTGCCACATTAATTCAAATATTCATAACCAAATAACGCTAAAATCGACCCTTGTAGACAAATTAAATTTGTTTTGCCGTGTTTATAACGCTTCCCATTTTTGCTCTAAACGACAGAGGCCAGAGAAAGCACCGCACGGGAAAATTTGAAAGTGGCATTGAATTTACGAATATTTGAACAACGATACTCTCGCAAATACCGGTTTCCCTCTTTCTAGGTAATTAAGGCAAACGATGGTAGGTTTTCGCGAAACTTACTACACGTAACGTAGCATTGCGCGAAATTTCGTATTGACCGCAATTGCAATAACCTCCCTATAGGAACGTCAGCGTTTTACGTTTGTTACCGGTCCAATATTTTCCGAGTTCTCAGCTCGGTTCTCGACTGAGAATGGAATTTAATCAGACGCATATTGTACGAATTTAATATACATATTAATTTAACTCATGCGCTTGTTTCTTCTCTCCAGCGGTATATTCAAAAATATGCTGGCACGAATGCAAGAGGAAATATTATACCTTCGTGAAACAGCCGAAAAAAATTTCGCCAACATTAATTTGTACACGTTAATAAAGCACGAAACCTGCATCTTGCTTTGATTTTATGCAGAACACATGCAGGACTATACTCTTAAATTACAAAAATTGTAAATTGAGAAAGAAAATAAATGGGAGACGAATAACACGGAATTTAACACGAATAATATGCAAAGTAGAATCATGAAAATTATACACGTTCGGATATTCTTTTTTATGTGTTTTGTTTTGCAGTAATTTGTACAGGAGACGATATTAAATATGTCTGCTGGATGAAAGACGTTCCATTATGCTTTTAACATTACATACAAAAAAGTTAGTTCGTTGCTGACTTCTTCATTGAATGTCTTTAACTAGTTATTGTTAGTTAATTTCAGTGTATTATAATACAGTTCATGTCTCATTGAAACACTGTAAATGTGAAAATGAAATGGTACATTCAATTATAAAATATATTAATGAAATTTACAACTTTACAAACAAACGAAAATATTCAATATACAATAATAATAGTTATCATGTAAACACATTTTATTTAATAACGGAGAAAGAGATAATACACGAAGTACTGTAATTATTATTAAATAACATTTTTATGTAAATATCACAAATCGCAAATGAAAATAATGCATGTCTGTTATTCAGTCTGACGCGCAAGCAATTTTTCGACTTTTCTCAAACAAGAAGTGTAACATCTACCTACAAAACATAGTAAACTATTTAAAAAAAAATTATCATTACCAGTTCCATTACAAACGAAACATTTACGATTATTGGATATATAAGTATATGTCGATCTAATGAAGATCGATGCCCCCATTTAATCGATATGCGCACTCATGCATAGGGATCTTTCATTTTATGGTTGTCTATCTAGTAGTATTTCCGGTGTGTATGTACATGTATTTTTATTTCTATATTATACGTTAAATAAATACTTTTATGATATGTATTACCATTATATGAATTACCATTGACGGGTGCACAAAATCCATAACCAATTTCTATCAACGATGTTGATATTTTTCACGAATTACGTGCATTCGATGCGCAGTAAATCACCATGTTACTATTCCCGTAATCAGGTGGAATTCTAGCTTGAATCCCATGCCCCCTGCAGATCGTTGTAGTCCCGATCGGTTGGGAATGCTCGCGATAGTAAATTCACCATTTAGCAAGTTCTCAACCGATGAATATTCCGTCATACGACGGTATAATGGAATATACGCCGTACGTGCCTCATCCTCCCTTATTATAGCTGCCGTTCCGTTTCTATCGTGGCTCTTGCTGAATCTCTCCTAATACCAACCCGCTATTCCGTGGTTATTCTATAGGTCTCAATTCACGTAATTATTGCAAGAGGGCTTTTGCACGTATACCAAGCACGACAGGAATCGATAAAGTTCCTATTTACCTTACTCGCAAATTATTCTAAAGCCATTGTGTCTAACAATGTCATTCTCTTTGGGTTCTTGAGTTGTCTACATCGATATATCGATTTTAAAGTAAATAACGTTGTAGCCTATTATTTGCTGGCTACGTAATGGAATATTCAAGCGCGGATAGTAGAGTGGAGATAAATCAAATAAAGCGTATTTGTTTCGATACATCGGAAAGGAAAGTAATGCCGCAAAGTGCTGCAAAGAAATACGGGGCCGAAGTTTTTGTAAGTAGAAATTGGATCCCGCATTGCGGGGATTGTATTAAAATTTCAATTATAACACAATGACTTGGGAATGTTTAATACCAAGTGACTACGGTGGTTCCTGCGTTTTTTTTCTTCTTTTCTTCCGGTTTCTTCAATGAATATCCATAATACGAACGAAAGTTTTTGTGCTATTGAATACGCGAGCTACTTTGCATAGTATATTCTCAATATGAAGAAAAATGTTGTTGCGATGTGTTTACTGAATCTTTTTGCTATACTTCTGGAGTTTATCCAACGTCGGTTGAGGCTTTCCACGCTTACATTCGTTTTCAACTTCTTCTTCGTGACTGTTTGACATTTTACAGAAATTGCATTATCTCTTTTCCCTTAGATTGACTCTCTGATTCGACATCTTTTTCAATAATCGTTAATGTATTTCCGTGCATGAGAAGTTCAATATCCGATATTCCAATGCCATAACTACATACTGCTTCCTTTTATAAAATATCAAAGATTTCTATTCGACTAACACTAATAAACATGCAATCGGTATAAAAACAAACCTCAAGAAACCTCAACGAATTGCGTATCTACATTTATGTACTTGAATTAGATACTTAATCAGTTGGAAGAATAGAAACAGCGTGGAAATAGTACAGCGAAACAGAGTTACGTTTGGTGATCGTAAAAATGTTTCAATGTCCTAGAGAACAATTCAAGGGGAGTGAAGTATTACGAAAATTCTTGGTGCTTGATAATTCGATCCCGGCGCGAGTGGCGTTCGTTGTTTATGTCGGTAGGATACTGTAAACTGCAATTCCAACCTGAATTTCCACCGCGTTGAATACCCACCACATTGGGAGCGTATAGCCCATGGCGGCTCCGGTCGGTCGAAAGAGCAGCTTCCAACTCGGAAACAACAAATTGCCTCGTCTAACATAACAAACAGGTTGCGGAGCCAACGTGTCGCCCGCGTAATGCTCGAGGGTGTTACCGTCGCTGCAGGACAAAAAATTATCACTTGAAGTGGCCACCCTTTTGGTGTAGGTTGCATCATAGTGTGTACTATACACAATGTAAAGCAAATATATGTATAACGATATAAATGTGTTTTCGTGTATCTATAGAGACAGGTAGATCGACGTTTCCTGTACACCTTGGGATCTCCTCGTAGCCCGTTTCGCGTCAGAGACGGCCATTTGTCGATGAAGGGGACTTTGAACGAGCGATTCGCTTAACATCGAGTCAACAGCAGATAAAACCAGAATCGATCGTTCTCGTATAATGGTCGATCGGAGTCCAATGTCGCGTTACCTCGCATTAGCTTTTTGTCTCTAACGAAGGGTGACCGCCCCTGCCCTCGAGAAGAATGGCTCGCGTTCTCTCTTCGATCTCGTTTATTTTTTCGACTCCTACAAGAACATGACCGAGCGAAAGGAAAAAGAACGCGACACGAGTATGAGGAAGAGAATTTTCATCTAAATCAGAAAGGGACGAGATTTTAATAGCCTCGTCGTATTGTAAACGTGTCGAGCTAATTTAGAAGGATCACCAGAAGTACTTTCAATTTACAACTCGAGTAAATCGCATCATTGGCAAAATGAGCGACGACGAGACGATGCGCGTTTCATTCTCACTTTCTCTTCTTCCCTTTTAGAGATGAGAAACCGAAACTTCGACGGAGCTTATGAATAATGAGGCAACCCTCCATTCCACCTTCTTCATCTCCCCGTTTCAATAAACGTTCACTTTGTTGCGAGTAGTTTTCTTTATTCGCCAGAAGAACGGGAAAACTTTGTTCATTCTATAAACGCGCGACAGACGTTGGAGGAAGTGACGCGATATTTCCACCGTACTTTCGTCGGCTCCGGTCTTCGACATTAAAAAGACATTACAGGACGTTTCTGTTCCAATTGTATTCCTCGCAACAGTGCTCGGTGACGGATGCACCATTTGCGCGTTAAACGTCGCGCCGTTTGTATCTTCGTTACAATCTAAATCCAACGACGGAAAACTGTGAACTCGAAAGGAAACGGTGTACTTACGGTAACATTTATACTTGAAAGAGACAGAAAGGTGGAGGTGGATAAGTAGAAGGTGAACGAAGAGGTGCGAGTTCTTGGTTCTCCGTTCGACTCTCACCTCACAACGGTGTACGAAGATGGCACGGAAGTGACACTCCTCTCTTTGTTTTATACCCTTCACAGTTATGTACATACCTGCTTCCTGCGACGTAGTCTCCTTTCAACCGCGAGCTGCATACGCGTATCATAGTTACAGCTATGAGTAAAACATGTGAGTATTCGGGAAAAAAGGGATTTTCGAAACAACATCCAACAAGGCACTTCTGACAGCTCGGTTAAAAAGAAAGAGGAAAAAGTATACAGGGTGTCCTAGCCGATTTTGACGTCTTCATAACTTCGGTATTGTGGCATGTAGCGAAAAATGTTTCATAGGAAACTTAAATGGTATCGAGTGGGGCATAATCTGGTGTCATTAGTTTTTCCGTAGGTGGACGCGTCAAGGACATATGAAGGTCAACTTCGTTTTTTTAATTGAAATGATATACTTTTTTATGCATCAAGCGATACAGCTAGACATTCTTTATAAAAAAGCACTGACCTATTTATGTCGAAAAGCTAATAGTTTAGGAGATATTTAAATTTAAGTAATTCTAAAATTCGTAATTACATTAGCGTTTATTTACAGGTATGGTTCAATACGACGGCCATTTGCATCACAGCATTTTTGGAATCGATGAAGTAAGGACTGGTCTACGTTATTTAATGTATCGGCAGATATTTTGCCACATTCATCGATAATGTGCTGCTTCATATCACTCACTTTAGTTGAAACTTTCGCGTTTTATCCTTTAAATAGCCCCATAAGAAAAAGTCGGGCTGCGTTAAATCAGGTGACAGACAGATTAATAGATAAACAGAGCTCACGTCCTAGTGCGGCAGGAATGATGCCTTTGTATTTAAATTATTTATACTGAAAGATCTCCTTAACTATTAGCTTTTCAACATACATAGGTCAGTAATTTTTTATAAAGAATGTCTAGCTGCATCGCTTGATGCATAAAAAAGTATCTCGTTCTATTTAAAAAAAGAAAGTTGACCTTCATATGTCCTTGACGCGTCCACCTATGGAAAAACTAATTACACTAAATTATGCCCCACTCGATACCATTTAAGTTTCCTATGAAACATTTTTCGCTACATGCCACAATACCAAAGTTATCAAGATGTTAAAATCGGCGGGACACCCTGTATATATGTACACTTTGTTCCACAGGAGCGTATTGGTTATATTTTCATAAAAAAAGGAATTCTTCATAATCAAACACATAACGTCGATATATAAACATTGTACTACAATACATTTACTTAACCAGTTAATTGCGATTGACGAGTATACTCGTCATGGAGAAACGGCAGAAATTTGTGTGTTGACAAGTATACTCGTCACGCTTAAAAATTAATGACCATTGGTTATTTCAATTGTAATTTTGTCGAAAACTAAACTATATTCGTAAATTTGAAGGCTTTTGGAATATTTTGAGATCATGCCTAAATAAAACAAACAACTAAAAAGTATAAATAATTTGAGACAGATTCATGCATCCTGCAGCTTCTTATCAGTTTGTGTAACCATTTTATACATGTGTAACAGTAATGCTTTTAAAAGTTAGCGTAAAATCCACAAACATAAAAGTCCAAAATCAACTAACCTAGCGCTAAAACGTGAGGGTGGTTTATCATAGGATTCTTTCAAGGATGGTCCACCACAGGACAAATGCATGACGATTGTTAACTTTATAAGTAGTTAATTTTTCTTGCATTTTTCGCTTATTATGTAATATAATATATGTTTGTATCAAGTAAATAAGTAAATATAAGTAATAAAATTGTTAAGTTTATAAAACAATATCATCATTTTGATCCAATATTTTAACAGCGAAACTTACTCTGTGATTGACACGTATACTCATTATCACTAGATGAGACACACCTAGATACGCACTTGCAAAAGTAATCGCCACACTTAACTGCTTAATATGTTGTCCAGTCGTCATCGGAGTCAATTATAGCCTGGCACCGTTTAGGCATACTTTCGACAAGATTTTTCCCAATCATTTCAAGTATAGACAGTCGTATTCGACAGATGTAACATGTCAACTGCTTGTCATTGAAAACTTGAGCTTCCCTGAGTTTGAGCTTCATTTCTGGTCGCACATTTTTAATGGAATTAGCGTTAAGCGACTAACAATAAGAAGGCCAATCAAGTGTCCTCATTCCATTTTCACGTTTCCACTCTGTGCACGCATTCTTTAGCTTTTTCGTGTCATTATTTTCTTGTACTCCATTACTAATCTTCTCAATTTCAAACCAGGCGATAGCCAAATGACTAATTTAACTTCAAAGCGTCGAAGGCAAATGTTCAATAAATTGAGGTAATCGCATACAGTCAAACCTGTTTTTGTGCGATCCTTGTTGATGAATTCCAACGGTGTTAACTGCACTGTAGCACCGTTGTAATGTTTTTTATCAGTGCACACATGTACACTGTAAGATGACACATGAACAATGTGCGCTGTTCGGCTTCAGGCGCTATGTTCATTTGTTATCAGCATCATACCCATCATAGAAAGATGCGCATTTTGAATTACACAGAGGAGCAGCGACTTATGTGCATTTTGAAAATTTCTCCATCTGTGAAATGAAAAATTCATTTTTTTTAAATGTCTCTATGTGTAATTTAATTCTTAATTTTCTTTGAAAGTACTATTCTCACTATTTCGTAAATCTCTGATATACAGGGTGTCCCGTAACTGGTGGTACAACCGAGCAGGGGATGATTCTACATGAAAAACTGAGTTAAAAATATAGAATACAATTTTTTGACACAAGGCTTTGTTTTTTAGAAAAATGGGTTTGAATTACCTCATGAATGAGTTACCTATTCTGAGTTCTGAGATACACTATTCTGAGTTACCTCAACCTTTGTTTGCAAAGCTTTCCGAGGTTTGTATAAATCGAATAAATCGAAGGTCGAGGTTACAATGTTAGAATTACCTTCGAGGAATTCGTTTAATTCGTAAATTGCTTGAAGTGCTGTCCACGTTGTTGTTAATATAATTGTGAACTTCGTATTAAATTCCTTCGAACCTCTTGTAATGTATCATAATAATTGCATCTTGTAATACAATTATTATGTTGCTTTAAGTGTTCAAACGCTATCACAATTATTTCTTATGCTGGAGCTTGGATCGTCATTTATGTCTTCCAGAATTCTCTCTTCCACTTCCCTGTCAATTCTTTGGGCAGGTCCTCCATTCCTGCGAAGTTTTTTAAAAGACCCGTATTCTGCGAGGTTCCGTTCGGGTCTTTGAATGACTCTTCGATCAGGATGTTGTCGATTAGGGTACCGATCTCTGGAATTCGTTGAGCCGCAAGTAAGCCGAGTGCACGCGCACTAGACAAATTTTCAAACTTATTTTTCTCAAAAACAAAGCCTTGTATAAAAAAATTTGATTCTATATTTTCGACTCAGTTTTTCATGTAGAATCTTCCCCTGCTCGGTTGTACCACCAGTTACGGGACACCCTGTATTTTCTAAGCGCGATGTTTTTATGCGGTCCCTGTTCACCACATAAAAAAATTTCCTCCGATATGTTGTACAAAATTATTTGTTATAAGTATTTATGAAATTTCTGAATATGTTTTTGTGGAATTTCTTTTATGGGGTCCCTATCTACCGCATAAAAACATATTTGACTGTATTAAACAAATGTACCATCTACTGACGAAATTACAAACGATACGCTCTTGTTGAACTGACTGTACGTACATGTAACAACGATAATACTTCAAATTTCGTGCCAGTCGAATCGAAGTGGGATGAGCATCAACTTCCTGGGAAAAGCGAGTTTTTTCCAATGCGGGTAATATTTTAGACTGCTTCTCGTACCGTCATAGTTATCCTGAAAACTTTCTGTCATCCCTCGGCGAGGACTTCGACGCTTTCGATGGGGTGGATAGCAGGCGGTGACTTTCGAGAATGTGGCACAGAGTATTGCGCCTTACTTCGCGAAAGTGCTATCGAGGTTGACCCGAGGATAGCGGAGGAAAATAAAATATAAAGAATGTTTACGTATTCTCCCATCGGGGCGCAGGTTTCTTCGCATTAATACAACTCCTCGGCGGCCTTCTGTTTCGCAGAGAGAGGTTGTAGTAACTTTAATGAAATTGAAAATTGCTTTGAAACGCCCGTCAACGGAATGGAAATGTTTCCTGGTGCATTAAAGTTATCGAAAGTAATGACATATTTTACATTATAGGGAAACAATAGAATGATTAAGTTGTAAATAATGATATACTTTTCAGTGAAGAGGAATAACGGAGCGGCTGAACGAAGGTTCTTGTAACGTGTAAACGTCGGTTTTATTATTCTATTGCAGAAGTTCTGTAATTTTTTTTTTATTAACACTAAAACTACCGGAGTTAACTCTACTATATAGGGGGCAGCCTAGTAATTTGCAGGGACATGAGATGATTCCCTATTAAATAATAAGAAAAAAATATAGAGTAAAAATTTTTAATTTAAAGCTTAGTTTTCGAGAAAATCAAGTTTAGAAATACGATGTGTATTCATGTTGTTATAACTGAAGAGGTAATACATACACATAGAGGAACTCATACACGCCAATTTTGGTGAAGTTTACGTGAGATGTAGTCCTCGAAAAAATATTTCATACGTCCGTTTTTGATTGGCTACCCTCCATAGTGAAGCGGTGAAAATCCTGCTCAAAGTTTGAGCATAGGGTTGAAAGTGCATTACTTGAAAAAAATATTTTTTAAAATTGCATGTTCATTAACAGAAAACTTAATGATAAAGTAAAAATTGCACGAATGTATATTTAAATAATGTATTCAAAATTAAAATTTTTGGACTCAATTTTCTTGTAAACTAAGCGTTAAATTAAAAGCGTTTATTCTATATTTCAGTCTTATTTTTAGAAGGAATCACCTACCTCATGACCGCTTGTAAATGTTATTTCCCTGCACCCTGTATGCAAGTCTATGAGATAAGTAAATAATTTAGGTAAAGGGGAATTGATAGATGGAAGAGAAGATTAATTTACTAATTTATGTTTTATATTTGTTCTATGGCAATTTTAGTGTTAAAATTTCTCTAATTACAGTGACGCAAATAAATACTACTGACGAGAAATTGTACCGTATGTATTGTTCGTATTCGCAGTATATTTACTCATTAACAATTTATTTCGTAACATCAATTCTCGTATCGTAATCTCCAACGGATGTTCAAATATGGATACAAGGCTTTTGTCGTTATGTCTGCATACATCTGACAATGAGTGTCAGACTTGTGCGGACCATCCATGCTTTAGAATTTTCAAACGAAAAGAAACATTTATCCTTGGAAGGGATGGAATTAAAGCGGAGCGTTCGAAAATTAGACCTCCGATCAAATTCTCCGACTTGTATCTGTTATTACGATTAACTTCTTAAAGAACTAATTGTAAGTGTCTCAACTTAGTTCTCAAAGAACTAAGTCATCTAAGTGGACGCCTATATCACTAGTTTCCATTTTTATTACAAACATTCACTAGTATCTTGCTAAAATAATAATCGTTAAAATTATATAACACAGTAATATGGCTTAGTACTACCAGATGCTTAATTAACTAAGAGACAATTAGTTAACAAACGTTTAGTACGTTACACAGTAGTTTGATAGTTAATGAATCAAAACTGAATACTGATCAACAGAAATTCATATAGGTACTTTATCTAGATTATTTTATCTCCTGCATTCTTGTGTGACATATATCTAATATTATAAACAAAGTCGCGATTCCTTGACTTATTCTGTAAATGCTTTAACGAATTACAAACCTGCTAGAAGTCGAAAAGGGTATTTGCAAATGTTACCTAACGGTTTTTCATCTAAAACAAAGGAATTATAAAACGCAGAAAAGGAAAAAATCAACATTGAATACAAAAAGTTGACTTCTAATACATTACTGGCAAAGTACGTATTTCATTTAAATAAAATAGCAGGCATTCGTAAAGAGGGAATTAAGGAACACTCTGTATCTGGTGCGACGGCTGTGTGGGGTTGTCTTTGGAGAGTTAATAAGAAACGCAATAAAGAAACATTTTCCAACAGAGTTTTGCTCGATGCTAATTAGTTCAAGATAATTTCAGCCTGATATTTTCCCTTCGTCAGTTGGTAGAGCTACGGCTGTCTTACTTTGTAACGAGTTCGGTGTAATCGCAAAAAAAAATTACGACAACTCGGGAACCCGTATCGTGTATCGTCCAGTTATAAACTCGGTGAGTCGGGTTGAGCAAAAGTGGTACATTTACATTTGATTTGCCAATTCACGGCTAACGATTTTTACTAGAAAAAAAAAAAACGTAGATCCGCTTTTTTGCTTCGCCCGAGCCGTTTTTTTTTTTTAATCGGGTGAAATGTATTAGAGGAACAGAAAGAAATTACGGGTTTTCGCGAATTATTCGAACGTGGCTCTAACAAATCGCCGCGTTGATTTAATATTTTCGTTTCGGCGAATACCCCTTCGGAAGTTTTCACACAGTTAAATATTTCAACGAGTATGTTAAAAAAGCAGACTTTGAGAGAAAGTTTAAGTAACGACGGGGTTGGGTAACCGAGACCAAGGAAAACGAATGGAAAAAGTTTGAAGTTCGGTCTGATTAACGGGAAATATGTCACGGTCGAGACTCGTAGCGGAAAAGGAAATCCATCAACAAGGCACAATCATCTTCAATAAACTTTGACCAGAATAATTCTTTCGCGTAGCGACGATTTTATAAATCGTTCCTTGACGAACGATTTTTTTTTAATTAATCGACGTTATAGGAAAAGATGTGGAACAGAATGAGTTTACCGCAGTTGTCAAAGTATACTTGTAAAAGAGTTATTCTTGTTAAGTAGCTGAAAGCTTCACAGAGTCTTGTTAGAATGGAAAATGTGACAAACGATCGGTCAATCTTATACCAACACTTTTCACAATTCTTATATTTTTACAAATTGTTGGTCTATACCATGCATTGTTAATGTCTATGTAGCAATGAGATGCAATTACTAACATGTTGACTGGCATGGGGTTCAATGGAATTCAATGAAATTTCATGTAACTTATAATTTGTACTATTTATGAATTTTGAACAAACTGAATATCTAAGTATTGGCGTTAAAAAGATAAAGGTTTGTTAAATATTTATCTATCAGTGCCTTTAAAGTTCTTGCTTTACAAAGATTTGATGTTAATAGAAAAAGTTTCATGTAAGTAGAAAGGATTAAACTAGCGAAATACTAGAGGTGTTCAACGTGTTAATAATATATTAGAAAATACAGTTGTCCGTGACCTTGCATAAAGGCTGGCCGTGATATTGTGGTATAGAAAATGCGATCATTAAGTTTACAAATATTGTATCGATTTATTATACCGTATACTAGTTATCAGAAATGTAATAATATGCATTTCTATATATCTAATAACTGTCCAGTTAAAAATGTTGAGAAAACAGTGCAACATTTTCAGCGATAAGGACAGGCAATAAATATCAATACATTCACTGGGTGTAGAAAGTATTCGTACACCAACTAATTTCGAATAATGTATTGCGAACTTGTAGTTTATTAATTAGTTTATTATAAACAACGAGTTTTTACATATTCTCAGAAGCCTCTAGAGCAGTTACAGTACAGAAAAAATTAATTAGTTGAATAATTTGCACAGTTATCAAGAAAAAAACGAAATATTGTCCGAAATATAAGAGCAATAAGTATTCGTACAGTTCTGATTTCTAACTATATGTAAGAGAGTTTCTATTGTAAACACTTTATATGATTATCTAATAGTTATGATTGGTATCGTCAGTATGTTTAGAGACGTTGTCAGTATCATTCGACCTCGAGACCGTGTACTGTTCGATACTGTCGTTGAAAATGGGACGAAAACGTAGCAAAAGTACGGTAGAAGAAAGGAAAATTATTATTAATTTGCATAATCAGTGTAAAAGTTTATCGGAAATTTCGCCGATTATAATCCGTCCTCGCTCAACTATACAAAGTATAGTTACGACGACGGATTATACAAAGTATAGTTGATCGATATGGATTATGAAAGAAATTGCAAACCAACTCAATATGTGGACGTCCACGTAAAATTAACCGACATAGCGGACGAGCGATTACTAGGATGGTAAAACAAGATCCAAGGATAAGTGCAAGGATATAGCTGAGCACCTTAGAGATAATTTGGATATTAATCTCTCTGTCAGTACTGCACGTAGATTTTTGCGGAGTCAAGGGTATAACGGTCGGGTGGCCCGTAGAAAATATTTAGTGAGCGACGCAAATAGAAAGAAAACATTAGAGTTCGCAAATAATAATGTTATCACACCATTGGAGTAGTGGAACCGAGTGATCTTTACAGACGAGAGCAAATTTAACATTTTCGCTTCTGTTGGACACTCTACTATGTAGAGAAGAAGGAATGAAGAACTGAAACCAAAAAATGTACGACGTACAGTAAAACACGGTGGAGGTTCCGTACTCGTTTGGTGTTGCATGAGTGCAGCTGGTGTTGGAAAATTAGAATGTATTGATGGAATAATGAACCACCGGATTTATATTGACATTTTGAAACGGAATCTTTCTGCCAGTGCAGAAAAAATGGGCATTAAAGATAATTTTATCTTTATGAACGATAATGATCCAAATCATACGGCGTACAATACGTGAATGTGGATAGTATATAATACGCCGGGATATATAGAAACTCCACCACAATCTCCTGATCTTAACCCCATCGAACACCTATCGGACTACTTGGAACGTCACATTACAAAACATTGCATATCCTCTAAAGAAGGTTTAAAAAATGCTCTTATGGAAGAATGGAATAAGATTCCCTCCAGCGTAACAGCGAAATTAGTAACATCAATGCCAAGAAGAGTCGCAGCAATTATAAAATCAAAAGAAAATCCTACTAAATATTAATTAACTATTTATTTTACTTTTTCATTGTCAAATAAATTTGATTTTCACGCTTTTTTCATGAAAATCTAATGACTTTTAAAAAATGTAGCAGCTGTACGAATACTTATTGCTCTTATATATCGGACAATATTTCGTTTTTTTCTTGATGACTTTGCAAATTATTCAACTAATTAATTTT
The DNA here is from genome assembly GCA_910591515.1 of Cerceris rybyensis. Lineage (NCBI taxonomy): Eukaryota > Metazoa > Arthropoda > Insecta > Hymenoptera > Crabronidae > Cerceris > Cerceris rybyensis. Next base: position 26,226,079 of record OU342790.1, read on the forward strand.
TTCTGCACTGTAACTGTTCTAGAGGCTTCCGACAATATGTACAAATTCGTTGTTTATAAAAAATTAGTTAATAAACTATAATTTTACGATATATTATTCGAAATTAGCCGGTGTACGAATACTTTCTACACCCACTGTATATGTACAAAAAAAATGTAAAAAATATTGCTGGATGATACTGGAATTCATCTATGCAGAATTTCATATATTTTGTACGAATATGGTTACACCACCGGTTAGCGATATGTCGCGAGTTTAAAGCGTCGGCGATATAATTTATCTCAAACTAGACATATGAACCTGAAACTTAAAGTTTACCAGAATAATATCCGCCCTGAAACTTTGTACATTTAAACTGATTAACAGTAATACGGCTTTAATATACTAAGTCTTATCAAAAAGACACTTTAACTTTCAATCGCAATGCTACTTTCAACACAAATACACCCTTAAACATTCCGTGAAGATATTAACTATAAAGCATTACTTCGGGTGGATAGTACAAAGCTAGGGCTTATATATGTTAATATTTTCATCATAATTAAATATTCTCCGAGAAATCGGAAAGAAAAGAGCAATTAGTAAAAGAACAAATACTTTTATTATAACAAAAGTAAATGTATAGATATTAATTATTCATTTAATAATTAAGAATAGAGTTAAAATAAGAATCGAATTAACATGCATGTTTCACGCTATCGGCTATACACCATAATAGATGTAAAATCTAGTTCAATACTAGAACTACCGGCCTCAAAACTAACATATTTTAATAAATTAAATAAGTACTTCGAAAAAGGGGGAATCAAGCGGCTGAAGATTCGATCGATTTGGCGATTTATGTTTATTGATATAGCCGTAGAATATTTATTCTTTGACTCTTATATAAACTTGGAGATTTTATTGAAAAAATTGTATACCAGTCATTTTGACTGGTTTGGTAGTTCTAGTATTAATGACTGTAGTTGACAATCATATAGAAAATGGTAACATAATCCCAGAGTGGTGCAAATAATATCTCTAGAGTATGTTAGTGACATGCGTAGAATTTCAATTTCATTACCTCGGAAGGATATCAACCATATGATACTCATATCACGAATCCGACTGTTTGGAATCTGCGTAAAATTGCAAGTTTCCAGCAAAATAATTAGAAAAAAAAAATTTTGTGAATTTTTGCAAAAAAGAAGCATGAAAATATTTGTTTCTAGAGCTATGGTGTGACGAGTATAGCACCCGACTAATATTTACATGATGCGTTGTATTTTATAAAATAACGACAGCATTTGGCACCAAAAATATCAATGCAAGCATTAATATCAGAATGACAGCAATGGGACAGAAACCTCAAATGATGTATCTCAATTAAAATTTACTTAATGTAGCGTGTGAAGAATCCTTTCACATTATAAAAGTAGCAGCATAAGTGAGACGGCAGCTACATAAACGTATAAGTCGCCAAACCAGTGAAGTCACTTGGCTTAAAGTATGTAAAAGCTTTTTCGGCCAATGACGCATTAGAATCGAAAATACGTGAGAACAAGGAACGTCTCTATCCCTCAAGCGAGTTGGACCAAACCACTCATCAAGTGACTTCATTCTCTGACCCAATAATACCTCAGGGCCTGTCCAGTCCAGTGGACAGGTACGGGTTTGGCGAACCCGAGATTACCTGAGCCAGGGGGCGGCAATCCCATAGTGGTTCCGCAGAAAAGGTGGGATATTATAGGCCAAACCAAAGAAGTCACTTGGTGTGACATACGTAAGGGAAGACTGTCCACGCACCGGCTATTTCCATCATATCCACCAATACCAAAATATGTATTAAGTGACTTCTTTCTCTAGTCCAATAATACAATTGCTCGATAAAACGGCGATGAGTATGGAAATCGCTAATTTAACACGAACGTCCGCTTAATCCCCATAAACAATACGTTGCACCTAGAAATCTGCGACAATTCACTAGATGATACGTTCCACTCGAGCACATAGGAACTATGTATATTGTAAGTGAAAATAAAGGGATCCCACTGACTGTTCTTAGAAGTCCATCCATATTCATGTGTAAAACCAATGATACATGAGCTTGGAGGTTCCGCTTAGGGAAAGAATTACGGGCGCCACGGCCGTTTGAAAATAAAGTCCTTTTTCGTCCCTGCAGCAGCCCGTGCAAGGCTCCATAATTAAAGAGGTTGCGCGGCAAGGGGTTCGCATTGTCCGGCATCATGGGAGAAATTGCCGAGGGGAATATTACTTTTCCATTGAAAGATCTGTTAAGCATTCAGCCTGACACGCCCACCTTTTTTATTCCTCGGTGCAGCCAGGGTCGCGGTGCGAGTACGCTTTATTTAATTCTTCTCAGCACACCGGGTTTTACGATGCCATTGAATTTCTATCCTTTCTATGAAGAAATCGCGCGAATACCTCTGGAAAAATATTACGCCGTTGTACGGAAGAGTAGTCTCACGTCGGTGCATGGGTATTCTGTCTAGATGGAACTGCACGTAACTTGCAGACCGGCTAGAAATATTGCTTAACCAAACGCAATTACGATAACCGCGAAAGTGCCCTCTCGGTCCTGTCCTCTCTCTTTTTACCTGCACCGTTGGGAGAATTCTCTTCGCCTTTTCTTCCCTCACTTTCTCCGAACGGTTTTCCGCTTCTTTTACCTCTGTCTTATGCAACGTCGCTTCTTTCTCGTTGGAAGCTCGAAGGCAAACGAGATAAATTAGGTCTCTTTCACTGGCATATATGTTGTAGATCGAATGGTGGAATTTGTTGGTTTTCTTCTCTCTCCTCATTACCGTTGGATATTCAGGTGCGCATGTTTGTAGACGAATCAGGAGACAGGTAGATCGTATGGAAGTATACTGTACACTCTACGTATATATACAGGTATATGTCCCTGTATATAAGTACATATATATTTTGAGGATCCGGCAATAAAACAGTGGGTATTATCTCTTCGTTCGCAGTACTGCGATTATTATTTGCGACGGGCTTAACTAGAAACGCCCGGCGCAGCGTGAAAATAGCATTGTTTGTAACGCGACACGTAAATCCGTCCTCGTTTAGAATTTCCATTATGTCGTGTTATTCTGGTGTGCAAAGTAGCTGTATCCACTGTGACTGAATAACGCGTCAATATGTGATTCCACGGCATAATACTTGAGGTTGTCTCCTTCTGAGGGAAGGAATTGCACGTATACAGTTGCAAAGAAATTCGTGAAGATAGGTAAAGTCTGACTTGAAAAATCGAAGCGTTTGATGTTGGAACAAAAAGTAAACGGGTTCATATAGATACACGTAGATACGTTAAACGGAAACCCAGGGCGAATCTGTGGAGAATATCTGCAAATACACCGTTAAACTTTTATGCCGTGTAAACATGGTTGCAATGAAATCCAAACGAAGGAGTGGCGCATTCATTCACAGTAATTTATTCCTTTTAAAGGGTCGTATTTTCCTAGTCGATAAAACTTACGCAATAAAATTTATACGTCCATAGGACGCGGCACGAAATTACACATGGAGCTCCGCAAAAACACGCTGGAAGAGAAGAGAAGAGATTAAGTATTTACCTGGCGAAGCAGCATCGCTCCGAAAGTTCTAAAGCTCTGTGAACTATACCGCGGGCATCCCTTTCGCGATCTTTTGTTGCATACAGTTTTACGAGAGTAATCGATTTGCCCACGCTTTCCCGCCAAGATCCCCGGTGAGTTTTTATGGTGGACGTAGAGTTTAACGAAGACTGCAGCCGTTCTTAGGGTTTATTCTCTCGAAGGAAGAAAAAAATTACCGCCCGTATAATTTCTTACACCAAACTATTACGACTTAGGTGTAGGGACAATGTGGAAATGATATTTCGTTGGGAATTCATTTCATTGGAGTTCGTTCGGGTAACTACTACCGCGACGAAAGAATGCCGGCGAACTTTTGAAATTCGACCATCACGGAACGTGGCTTTTGCTAAAGCGAGTCCCTCGAAAGACCCAAGAGCGTCAAATGTCATTCCCCAAAGGCTGTTTATGCCTTTAAACGGTGTAAACCGCAAACGAGCTGGCGGCTCGCTCGTCCGTGTTAATTTTAAATGTATCCACATACCCCAAATGTTACTCGCCGCTCTTTGCTTAGTGTCTCCAATTAGTAGAAAACCATGTACGGGGAATATTAGTATTTAAAAATTAACACCAATGCGCAAAGGGCTTATTTAAGAAGCGTGTAACATGGACAATCCGTGTGGGAAGTAATCTTGTTAATAGTAGTTTGTTTACTTTAGAAAAATATATAATTGCGAATCGTTTTGGGATTAAGTTTTACGAATAGTTTTGAATAATTAAGCTATTCCCTGCCAAATTCTTCTTGATTTGATTGTTTGTGGAAGTATTGTCACAGTGTAAAAATAAAAGTAATTTATAAAAAAACAATTATATTTACGGACATAAAATCTGTTACACAGAAACTTATTAAATAAAGACTTTACAAATAGAGGGGTCAAACGAAAGAGAAGATGAACAGTCAAGTAATTTGTACATTGCAAGTTACATGTGAAATATCTCTCTTACCATGTCTCTGTAAGTTTGGAAGGCGTTTCGAAAAAGTAGGAATTCGTCAATTTGACGGCCTCCGTAAATCTAGTGTTAACCACATTTAATATCAGAAGCACATCAAATATCTACATTGAATGCTAAAAGAATTAGAAAATGAATAGATCTCCAAATGGGGATCATGGAAGGTAATAGTTTAAGCTGGCTGTCAAGCAGAACATTATAGAAGTAGACGATTTTTATTAATATTTTTACACTATATGTGCCATACTTCATTTTGGAATATATTTTTAAGTGCTTCTATGATTAATATGAAATAATTTGATGCTATCGAAGTTAAAAACTGGTGAAATGTTTTTTCATGTGTTTTTAAAATTTGGTTGTTTTCAATATCCCGGGTAAATATTCTGCATCGTGTTTCATCTCTCTTTTCTTGTTTATTATTCTTTCATGAATGATTCTCCGAGCAATAAAAAACTGGAATAACATTCGACAGTTCAACTATGACAAAAGGTCTCTATAAAATAATAATTACAACAATCACTTGTTAATTTGTTATTATGCGAATCTAGAAGTTATTTAAATCTATTACTTACTTGACACGCAAGGAACTGCATTTCGTTTCAATGATATGCATTATATACAAGATACAAAGAAAATGTTCTTTTTTTTACATAAATGTCGGTGTTTGTTGAAGTATACGATAGCTGTAATCGATTTTTTTTACACACGTCAGTTTACTTCTGAGTTTCAATCCGATACGCAAGGTTCGTTTACTCTCGAAAAGAAAAACAAGAAAGAGGTAGATTGGTACTTCTACCGTTACGATAAAATACCAAGTTTTTAATTCAACATAGACCTCTCTGTTTTCCGAATGATATTGTAATTCTACCTGGAAGAAAGGAGAAGAATTATTCGATGTATTTCCCGAGCAACCAGGAAACCGAGTTTGAAGTATCTTTCAAAGTAATTGGTACAGTTAACATTTTTCAGTCCGATATCAATTTAAATTCATCGTTTGCCTGACACGATCCATTTAAAAGCTTTACCTAGAAGGGCTCAATTACGATTTATCGCACTGATAAATGTTTTCTGATCACTACGTACCAATTACTCTCTACTGAAGTACAATCGAAGCTCAACAGAACGTATCATTTCGCAGAATTAACGTCAAACGTACACTGTTCAATCAAAACAAATCAATATAAATGTATGAATCACAAGACCTATCTTCATTCTTAGACGTGATTAAAACTAAAATTAAATTAGTGGAATTATATTATTAAATTTAATTAGGTTTTTTGTAAAACCATGTAGTTTATAACCAGGTTTATAAGTTTAAATTACTCTAACCAGCCTTTGATTTTTAGCCATTATCAATTTTTTACTTTAATAATTTATCCAGTATTTTAACAATCACGTTCTTGTACTTGGAGAAATAATTACTCATGTTAAGACGACAATTATGTGAAGAAATTTTTTAATTTTATTAAACTATAACGTAAAATTTGTTATGCTGAAAATGGTCTCTCGTATAATTAGGTATGTTGCTAAACATTAGCATAACCGTACGACAGAAAAAGCGAAAAAATAAAATGTAGAAATAAGTTACAAGATGAAGGAAAATTCCGTGCTATAAATGCAAAGTTTTCCCTGCCTTGAGAAAGCGTGTAGTTTAAAAAAGTATAAAGACAACGATGGAATTAAATGTTGTCTCTAAGAAAACAATTACATCATTAAAGCCTGGTTTTTGCATATTTCAACATTAATAAAAGCTGTCAAACATGGTGAATCCTAGTGCAATGAATTATGAAATAATGTACACTCTCTACTACACCATAAGAATTTACAGGTCAATAAAAGTCGCATATTACAATCGACAGAAAATTAATCAATATCTTCTCTTTAACCATACTTGCAATTTAGTGCTGCTGCTGATACGACGTAAAATAAAAATTTCAGCATTTATTTAATACATTCATTAATATACTCATTAATAATATCAACAACCGGAATGTATTGAAATATATTAGTTAATGCTGAGCAATGGCCATAAGTACAAAGCAGCTTAAATAATTTTAGTTGATTGAAACGTAGTTAACATTCTTTTCAAATATCATATTTATCGTTCTACATGTTTTTACGATCTACATATGGATGCCTCACTTGCCAAATCGATTAACTCCATTTTCTGAATTTTATTAAATTTTAATATCAAAGCACTTAAATAGCTCCTAACTGTATATATTCATAACATATTTCTCTAATAACAAGTATTAACACCACTAAATAACAAAATATTTTTAGCCATTGAATAATAAATAATTTATTTCAGAAGCCAATCTAATTAACTCCATTCTATAATGTATTTAAATCGTAATAAAAATCTAGTTAACCCACTGCACTCTTTTTCTTCTGCTACGGAGATATCTGAAAGTTGTTCTTTTAATTTCATTGTCTCCGTTAGACGAGAACTGTTATCGCTTACACGAATCAAGTACGAGAAATATAAATTATAAATCAATTGTATTCGAATTACCGCAGAAGCAAGTACTTATAATTTTAATTTTAGTGTGTGTTGTTTTTTAAGAAAAAAAATTAAACCATTATAATATTAAAATGGAAGATGTTAATACGAATTATTCGAATAAGGAAAATAATGAATGGATGGTTCTTCCGTACAACTTATTGTCAGAAAGCAGGAATCTAGGAAACGATTTCGCATTTATTCGGATTCGTCATCTGGTCATAGCAATGAAAAAATTCCAACAAATAATTCGATTGGACGAAAAAGAAGCTGTAATCACACTGAATGGGACCGAAATGTCCAAAATCATAAAATAATAAAAAGTTTAAGATATAGAAATAGAAATGGGTATTTAATACCGGAAAAACATTTGTAAATCTGCCATGTCGATGGCTTCAGAAGTGCGATGAAAAAATCATTTCGGATGAAAGGAAAGCTGCCATGGAGGAATTTTATCAGTTAGAGACCCAACTTGAGCAAAATATGTGGGATTGTTGGGGTATGTGAGAGTGTTGGTGTCAGATATGCTGATGGTATAATTGTTGAGCAAAGAAGCATTTGAGTAGTATAATTGGCTCTATTAAATATTTACGTCAGTAACAGAAGAGTTATTTTTCATTTTTGCTAAAATCTTTATAAAACCCATATTTATATAATGAAGTTTTTCCGTAATAAAAAAATTATTCGAAGACTGAATTTGAATTAATAATTTTCTTTCACTTCCCAAAACGATTAACTCCCTTCATCACGAAAAAATTATAGTAATAATAACAATTACTCTAAGAATATTCTATCTCATACTTTCCATATGTTGTTAGATAAAAGGTGCATATGCAGTAATACAGTCTACATCGTATTTTTGAATTTTTAATTTAAGAAGAATTTTAAAACACAATGTATACTATTTTATCATTTTTCTCAACTTCTTGTTTTATGGAGTTAATCGATTTGGCAAGTGAGGCATCCATATATAAAATATGTAAATGCAACACCGAATATTGTACATTTTTTTATGTGTAAACATGGTGCACTCCTTCTTCCAGGAAAATGTGTTGGATACCGATTTAAAACTTTTAATGATTCGACGTTATGCAATTAAAAACAATAATATGCAGAAACCACTTGCAATACAAAGGAAAAGTATAATTGAAGAGTACATCTACCGTTGACTATGTATGTTTAGAATGACACTGTTACGCATGCTTGTTCACGCAACTATTGTATATTTACTGTTATCAACGGACCAACATTGTTTACAAAAATGTATAACTTCTATTTTGAGAACGTTCGACTTCAGAATTTATTACTCTAACATACATGATAATCAACCCTTTGCGGACGGAGACATTTTTAAATATTGGGAGGTAATAATTTATTTAGTGATCCAAAACCACCCTTTTATTAGAAAGTTAAGCGGTTAATATATATAAATTATAAATTACTATTTGTGTAATCATATTTCAACAGTTGATATTTAATTTTTCAACCCTAATCGTGTATACATGTGGCAATAAACTGTAATTAAACTTTTTCTCAAAAAGGGGTAACATGCCTCCTATCTTAAAAAATTAGTAACCTTAATTCTGTAGAATGCATCATCCATAACAGTATATCAGGTCCAGTAAAAAGTTCTTTCCTATTTAACGAATTTTCTCACAGAAAATAAATCTCATCATCATAAAGGTTGGGAGGTTTTGAGCGAAATAAAATCATCTAAGCATCCTTTAACGTCACGTATTTCTTAATATTTTGTGTTGCCAAATAATGTTGCCAGGATTGGATAGACAAAGCTACACGTATCTGTCTAGTAAGCTGCATGTCGACAAATTGTGCTTCCGAATGAAAAAATTATTTTATTTACCCCTTGGCCTATATAAGTGCCGTAGTACATAAATACAGTGTTACAAAATGATTTATCACGAAGTACCAAACATTGTTCTACACCTTTTGATCGGTGGATATTTGCAAAAGAAAGAAGCCACAAAATTCGCGAAAGAATTGTAAAAAAGGCAAATTTATTTATTGGCTCAGCCTTAATGCATATATAAAATGTCTGAAAAGTGTCATAACACCGAAATAAACCGTGATTTTTTTGTAAATTAATGCCAAATTTCTAGTTCCGTGTTTTCGATCTGTAGATGATCCATTGTCCTACATACCGAATATGCTTCTTCGTTGGTACTATTACTTACGATATAAATTAAAGAAGTTTTACTATGAAGTTTTCTGAATCTCACAGTGTTTTATTATCCCTATACTTCAGATTGCTAAAAAGGTGATGGTTTTTATCTGATCAAATAAACAAGGCAGCCAAATGAAACTCGTCAGAACGAACTTTCTACTACACTTAACATTTTATATTGGACAGACGAAGAGGATTAAATAACATAACTTTTTCTAAGCCCGCAAAAGAAGTGCATTGGAAAAATATTTGATTTGTTATTGGAAAAAGAGGGTTGCTGGGGTGTGCAACGGCAAACAGAACTTCGTAACACACGCTGGAGCGTTACGAGCATAACCCGGTCTGGCGCCCGCGTGTCTGGTCGGAATCTGAATGTGAAAAGAATCAACTCAAACCTCATTTTCCTCATCGCGAGCACTCGCGTTTTGCAGCACAGACATACCCTATCCCAGACCCGCCACGATTCTCTCGAGAATATCGTGACTCGGATTCGCCGATCTTGCACACTTTTCGCGGCATTCTCTACCCCCGTGAGGCAAAACGAAGTTTGCGGAACAGTCTTCCAGACTTCGAGGCTCTTACGGCTTCTCTCGCCAACTCGTGGGACTACGCGATTTTCCGTTTTGAAGAGAAACGTTCAAGTAACACGCGAGAGCGTGTGCACCAAACGGTACCCACGTATCAGCAAAAAAGTTTCGTCCATGCGTCGGAGAGAATTGCTTCTCATCTATATAAGCGCGAGTGGCATTACGAGATATTAGAACATAAATATTTTTACGTGTTCGTAGTCATATAAAGCAGGAATTACAGACGGGAATATTTATAATTTAAGATTGCATGACCCAGTGCAGTCGAGATGGTATCGTGCACTCAACAGGGTAATTTTCGCGATGGCAAGTGAAAACGGTGAACGTAAAGAACTTGAAGTAATTGCAAATTCTGTATAACTTACAATTAGATCAGTGGTGGGCAAGTTTTTTCAGGAATGAATAAAAAAAAATTTTTTTAAATTTGACTGGTCAATATAATTTACTATAAAATTCAATAAGGACTCAGAAATAAAAATTATTTAAAAAGTTCGTTAAAAGTAATACGATGAAAAAAGCTCTCTCTGCATTTCGAAAAGTTTCTCGTAATCAGGTTCGAACGGGGATGTACCCACTGATTCTGAGAAGTGAAATTAAAACCTCATTTAAATCCTTACAACTATATTTTGCACATGCAGAAGAATATCTTGATTTCTATGGAAAATTTTGCATACGCGGAAAAAGGAACATAACTTTAAATGAATTTGTTTAGAACGCTGAAATTGATAATTTCTATACTAATGATTATAAAACTGTGACGGACCGAACAGATCCTCTAAACGGGCCGTATTGCTAATCACTGCCTTAGATAAAGGTTGTACTTCTTTGAATTAGTTTATCTTTGCGTTGTTTTAAAATTAAAGGGAATTCAAATCCTGTGATATTTGCACAGTTATACAGGGTGATCCACCTAAGTAAGGCCACCTAAATATCTCCTCTGATTGTGGGAGTACAAAAAATGTTTTGTATGCTATTTGAATGGTTTGGAAAAACCATTCTGTTGCAAAAAATGTTTTTTTTTCTGGGGTAATTTTTTTCGGGTTCACAAGGTTATCGATGTTTTTTTGCGCATAAGTGTATAATTTTTTTCATTGCATCGTGTAGCTGATGTAAAAATACGTTTAGATATGTACCTTAAGTGACCTTGAAGTGACCTTTGAGTTTAAAAATTAAATGGAAACGAAAAATTTTTGTCTATCGAGACTTTAGAGATGAAGACGTCGTTCGGGAATCTATAAGAGTAAATAAACATGTTCACTGTAGGATATGGCGGTGAAATGAAAAGAAGATCATGTATAGTATTTAGTAATGTAAATAAAATAAAACTATTTATTAGTAATTAATAATATGAGAGAAATACTGACAATTATAACACTCCGCGTAAGGGATCAAGGAGAACTGCTCCTTCCGTTCTTTCTGCAGCCATTCGAGCTCGCAGAAAGAAATGAAGATCGCACTCACGCATGCATACACATATGGAGGGGCACCATTGCGAACATCTATTACAATGACAATTTGAAAAATAGGTTCGTGAAAAAGTATTACAAATTTCATAATGGAGTTTCGTTACAATGAACATGGTTATTTACTGTTACAGATTCCCGAACGACGTCTTCTCCTCTAAAGTCTCCATAGACAATAATTTTTCGTTTCCATTTAATGTTCAACCTCAAAGGTCATTTCAAGGTCATGTAATTTACATATCTGAACGTATTTTTACATCAGGTACACGATGCAATAAAAAAAATTATACGCAAAAAAAAACCGATAACCTTGTAACTTCCGAAAAAATACCCTAGAAAAAAAACATTTTTTGCAATAGAATGGTTTTTTCAAACCATTCAAATAGCATACAAAATACTTTTTGTACCCCCACAACGGGAGGAGATATTTAGGTGGCCTTACTTAGGTGGACCACCCTGTATATAGGTAATTTGACTGTACTTTATGGGGAGTATTTTACCGATAGAGTTATGAAATGGACGAGATATTCTTTTCGAAAGAACAGGCATAACAGAAAGGAATAGAAAAATAATGTATTTAATTGTTTACATATTTCATAGCAGACGTAGACTAAAGAAATAGTATCGTTATAAAATCGAGAAATTCTTTCTAAAAAATGGGAACCAGTATTTTTTCTGTTTTAGTAGCTGTACGATTGAATACTATATTTTAACATACAGATTTATAATATTTCCTAGTAAATCTTATATTACTAATAATGCATTCAAGTTGTTATTTTTTTACTGCTGCAGTGCAGTTTCTGATTTGTCAAAAATTCTATGAAACCCAAGGAACAAATAATTACGAAAAAATTAGGACAAAATTTTCCATTGTTTTGATATGTTGCATCTACCACTAATTTTACAGCTTTGTTCAGTTTTGGTTTATTGATTAGAGACAGAGGTTTGTCTGTTAACACTGTTTCAGTTACGATTTTAGAACACTACTTATGCTTATTCTCACAGAGAATATCATTTCTGTTTTGGAATAAATATTTTCATATCAAAACATGTAAGTAACATTGCTCACTATAAGTTGTGTACTAAAAGCATATCACGGTGCAAAACTTATATAAAACACACATATTTGATAATACATTATGTCTTATCGTTTGACAACAGAAATTATCGATCACTGTCAGATATACATCATTTTACTCGTCAAAGGTTCAAGGACGTACTAAAATAATTTCAACCGGTGAATTTAATATTTACACGTGAACCCTTTCAAGCTTAACGTTATCACACTAACACAACCTTTCAAGTTCCATGACAGCTACATATTTCTAGACCTCGCGCTCCTATTTCTTACAATTAGAGATGTTATCTAATATTTTGTATCTAATAAATATTTGTCAATGTTGAATTCGGAGTATTACTTGCATAGATTTAAATCTAACCATTGCAGTTAGAATTAAGACAACGAAAATAAAGAATTTCAAATTAAAAATTTCGCCATGAAAGGGTTTACACATGATAGATTTTATTGTTATAGTAGCTATTACAGTATATCACTTGAATAGAAATTTTTTTGTTCTACTGCAACTCTCTTTCACTGCTTCCTCAATATTACAATTTCAGATAAAAAGGGAATATCGTAGTATGAATAATGCACCATAACATCTAATAATTTCACGATGAATTACGTATACATCACCGATAACGGGTAACAAAATTTCGTAGCATTCCCTGGGGACAATGTAAAGGTCACCCGAAAAATGTGCCACCGACAGCGTTAATTCGAGGTAATCACACGGGAATAACAATAAATCCATGAATAATGCTATTGTTTACAATATTAACCTTAATCAACAGCGTAGCAACGTTACAACACTAAATGTGAAACATTTCTAATAATCGTTTATAGCAAATTTTATGAATTATAATTAAACATCGTAGTCTTTTATGAAACCCTCCCCTCAAACTAGGTGCCAGAAAGAAAACCAGGCTTAAATTCTTTCCATTCATCGAATGAACTTGCGTTACACCGGCAGACTAGACGAAACTGTCGTCGAATCCGCAAGGGAATATCGTGACTCGCATTCGACGATCTCACATATACTTTTTCCCATGCGACACGAAATGAAGTTTACGGAACAGCCATCGACTTGAGACTATTTGGGGCTTCCTAACTTCCTCGTGGATCTCCTCGATTTTCTATTGTACGGGTAAACGTCTGACTAATGGGAGTAGATATCCAACTAACCGTCGAATTTGCTTCGATGTAAAATCGTGAACGCAAATCCCTGCGACTCGAATGAGCTCTGGATTTATACCAGCAAGCATTTCGTACGCCTGTCGCGCCTCGTCTATATCTCTGTACAAACAGTCTCATTTGCTCAGCAAGAAGGATAGATAGAACGTGTAAAGTACAGCCATTTAACGTTCATGATGCGCCTCGAATTTTCCACGCGCTTAAGGAAATTATCTAACGAAAAATTAACCTAATTATATTGTTCGTCCTTGTCAATAAAACTTCAGAATAAAAGAAACCTTAACACTAAGTTTACAGAGACCATCAAATTGATGGATTCCTAGCTTTTTAGAAACGCCTTCCAAACTTATAGAGACGTGGTACAATAGATATTTCACATGCATCTTATAGTATACAAATTACTTAACTGATAATGTGCTTTGCCGCCTGATCCCTCTACTTCTAAAGTCCTCATTTAACACGTTGACTGGCATGGGGGTCACCGATGACCGGCGCAATTGGATTCAATAAAATTTCTTGTAAGTAACTTTTAACCCTTTGTGCTCCAACTACCAGCCTAGCTGGCATAACAAGTAAATACGATCTACTCTAATTACCAGCTTTACTGGCAACATTCTATTTTCTAATTTTATTACTAATTAGAAGTGACTTACCCCGACTTGGGGCAAGTTGTTAACAAGCCGGGATAAGTTGTTACCATATCTGTTAAAGCTATTATTTGTTAAATAAAAAACAATAAATGATTAAACCAAGTCTGTTTATTTACGTACTACTCAACAATATCGTACGAATCATTCGTGAGATAGACCACAAATACTAAATGCGAAAATATTTTTTTACGTGGACCAGCGAGGCACGTGCTGTCGTTCCGTTGTTCCGGGTCCCACTCGTTTGTTTAAAATGGCTATTGTCGGTGCAATGTGGCGTTCCATTTCATTACGAATTTACATAATATTCTTATCTCTTCTCCTCGCGGAGTTATTCCAATCGGAACAACTTACCTCGGTAACTTTTAGCCCTGCTCTCCCCTACTAAATATTGCCTAAAAGTCCGTGGCGTAGACTACCAACAGGCGTAAGAAATACAAGGAGCGCAAAGGGTTAAATTGCAATATTTATGAAATTTCGAATATACTGAATATTTCAATATCGACGTTAAAAAGATAAAGGTCTACTGAATATCTATCTATCAGCATCTTGAAAATGTCTGCTTTATAAAGATGTGAAATACCGGTGGCGTTCAACGTGTTAATATATTACTGTTTAACAGATTTCACTTCTCTAAATCTAGTGTTAAACGTGCTTACATCTTTAATTTTTATTTTCCACTTTTCTTCAACTTTCAAGCATTACGATGTAAAGTTTCTTGTAAAAGTAAAGAAATAACGTTTCTCTAGCTTGTTGGCAATGCACAATTAAAGCAAAAATTGTTGGCGACGGCACAGTGTTGATATACCGGAAGATTTGTGCTCTCGGCGTCTAGTCGTTTTATGGCTCCTATAAAAATAAGAGGAACAGTGGTGGTAGGCTATCCGTGAAAATAAGTACATCAACGTGGAAAACATAGAGGACATAACTAAGATACAAGGCAGGCTTAATTTCCAGCAGTAGGTCGTTGTTTCTTAATTATCTACTGCGAAATTTTTGAATGGCTAATAAATGCTGAAAACGCTTCTTGAACTATTTTCTACTACGAAATACTACAGTGTGTTTACGTGATTTCGAATGCCGAGATATTGTAGTAAACAAGTTCGCGGGTCGCTAAATTGTTAAAGTTATATTGAGAGGCTAAAATTTAGTATAACGTGAATAATGATTTTCGCACGGGTTTGTGTTCATTTGGCTGATACTACTATTACGTGCGAAAATGCACGGTAAAGTTAAATGTGAGGGAACTTCTGTTCAAATTACATTTTGAGAAGCACTCAAATTGATTTCATATAACATAAAGATAGTCTGGATAGTGTGCTAGTTCAGTTTATCTTTAAATATCCAATTTGAATCGTACACATACATGGGAAAAAAGAGCTTGTACAATTGCTTGAAATTCCTGCTAAATATTTCAAAGCATGAAAACGTACAATTTAAACGAATTGCACGGTCTATCGTCCGTGTTGACGGTTCTTTACAATTGCAGGGAAAAAAATATCGATGCCAGAATGGGAAATACATTTCTATTTCGCGGGACAACTTCACTTTGTGAATATCAGCGAGTTTAGTCGTGATTTGACCGGCTTAAAATACTTCTAGCCCGAGGGCAGAATGATATCCCGAAAATCCGTGGCTTTTTGCATTGCTGACAACGCAGTATGAAAACTTGCGTCAGTCAATGTTTCACCCACCTCAAATACGCGGTAATTGAAAGTCAATTTCTGCGCTAACGAGTACATCGTAAAATTCTTCCATGCCAGTAGCCTATGAGGTATTTCCACCAGCGAAAAGAGCACACGCTTTTTCACCGTGGGTCCCCTTTATCTCCATCGTCGAGTAACCGTTTTTGTAAAAGCCCCGGTGGAGCATCGCGATAACTGGAGAAATTATCCGGGACCGTGCGAGCAAAGCTTTTCGAACGACGTTCCGGCCGTGTTTCAGATTCAAGGCTGGATAAAGTGTCCATTCATTTTCGCGAAACCCGCTCTGGAAAATACACAGAAAAAAAAGAGTAGAAGGGAGAAAAAGAGAGACCAGCAAACACATCCGCGAGCGTCAAATGCCTATCGCAGAGCAACGTAGTTTCTTATCGGCATTGCGTTTCCTTTCGATATCTCGAGGATACAATCTCTTCGCCTCTCCTCCGTGCACTGCCAAGGGAGTGAGGCTGGGACTACCAACGAATCCGTCGTACGTTTCCTGATTTTTATCGTCGATCGCAATTTACGAGGCGGAGGAGGAAAACGAGAAAGGGAAGAAGGTAATTTCTATATAGACTTACCGGCTCAACGTTTCCCAATGCCTATATATTTATGTTTGACTATGCGACATTCTCGAGAAAGGTCTCCCCTTTGGAAAGAATTAATTTCGAGCGTACTTTGAAGCAGTTTCTTGGATACAGTGGCGCGCAAAAGTTTACGGGCAATGAAGAGTAACGAAGTTTTTTTTAAATAGGATAAAGAGTTAAAAAAATCGAGTGATAATTTGCTTGTCACTGATGACTAAATATTACTTCCAACGAAGTAATTCATGAACTAGGTGAGTAATTAAGTTACACTGTGTTAAATATGAAAAAAACTGTGAATTAAATTTTTTCAAAAGTGACAGAAAAAATTTGATGCATTTTCATATGTAAGGAGAACATAGAATTACTTATCGATGCTAAGTATATCAATTTCTTACTTTAGATACAATAACAATATATGATTGAAGGTATCCTTTCTCTAGAGTTTCCATCAGCACATGTTTTTTTGCTCATCTTATTGTATTTGTTAAAAAGTCCTATCAAAACTGACCAAAATTACAGCGAATTTATTATCTGCAGTTTCCCGGTATTCTTAAAATGGAGAAAAAAACGTTGGAGCTTCTCCCAGTTAATTTGTTTATTCGATTTTAGATAAATGTAGGAATAAGGTTTACAACAGAAGGTGAAATTTTTCATAAATCAAAATATCTGCTTTCTAGCGAAATGTCACAAGTTGGTCTATTCTTCTTCGTATTATATACTTGTTTATTTATTTTTTACTTTTTATCTTTCTCATATACATATGTGCAATCTAGGTATAAAAAAACAATGAATACTTGTGCAATCATTGAAAGGAAACGAAGTATTGATGAAAGAAAAACGTAAATAGCAACGGCATAAGAGTACTCTCGCAGCTAATTGCATGTTTTCTGCAAAACGAAAATACAATGCCCATAATGCGATTAAACGACCGATTTACTGGGAGGTTAAATTGGCTGTTTATTGAATAAATCGCTGATATCTTTTTTGCAATTTCTCTTTCATTTAATTCCTCCAAGTATAAACTCTCTTTGAAACTTCATCACCAAGTACACATTCAGTTTACGATTACAAGGAAGATATGTATTTCTCTGAGTAGAGCTCTTGTACGTTATGCGAAACGTTCGGTTCAGCGTGTAAGTAACGAGCATGTAAATCCACGCGATAAGTAGATTACCGGTATCGTCTTGTTAGAAAGTTGTTAATTACGAAATCATTACCTCGAGACAAGGGTTTCGTTCAGTAACTGGCACGCTAATTGAACTCGGGTTTCATACTTGACGCATCATTTGTTCAACGAAATACTCTACATTATTAATTTTTTATTAAATTGCTATATAGAAGGGAAATATAAAAATAACGTGATAGGATATTTATTACAAATACACGTATTTATTTTAAATAAATACAAATGGAAACATTAATTAATCGGGAATCGCTAGAACGTACAATCACCGACATATTCTCTTACTATTGTAAAATATATTTATATTCTATCGTATGTCTAGTCACGACTAATCGTCAGTGCGTCTACTCGTCTATACTTCTGGTCGTCTAGACAAGTCTTCGTCTAAGTGTCTAATCATCCAACCGTCTATTCGTCTATAAGTCTTTATTCCTTCCCCGTTTACTTTGGCGTCCGTCAATTCTCTGTTCATTTTTTTAAACATACTTCTTATATAGTAAAAGAGAAAACGGAAAAACAGAAATATTTAAAACATAAAGTATATGTATTTAATGTCAAATTTATAAACAAATATTTGCAAGTGGACATTGACTAACTGTGAATAAAAAGAAATAGTTTTTAACCATCCTTCCTTCCTCATTTCCATGTGATGTCACTGATTTAGTGACCCACGAGCTAGTACTAAAAAAAATAATGAACAAAATTTGACCCAATTCTAAGAATGGTTCGCCATCACTGGCATAGACTAAAGTTAAGGTAGCATAGAATGTAGGAATGTAGGTAAGGGCGAAGGAAAGGACATTTAAAATCTTATTTATTATTGCACAAACCGACAATATGACGCATGACGACGGGTAGGCAGAAGGCCGAAAACAGTCGTCTTAAGAGAAAATGGTACCTAGAGAAAAGCGTACTTGGATAAATTGCTTGTATTCATCTATAAATAAGTCCATAAATCCAAAAAATTCATATATAGTAATTCATAAACTTATATCTTATACCTTATTTCAAACGTCCGATTATTTGTTAATACGCACACATAAAACTAAAATATCATAACGTAAATAAGTCAGTCATAGCAAAATACGGATTTACATTTGAATCGTTTCAATTTTTCTATTACAATTGACGTATGAGACGCGTGACACACATGTGACATGAGGAGTGACCATATTGACCGTTTGCGGCCAAAGTTATTTTTCCGATTCGTCGGTAGTTGATTAAGATTAATTTCATAAAATTTTCCATCGTTGGGTAATCGGCTATATTTAAAGACAACGTAACTTGCAACTACTGGATGAGATATTAATTACATAAGCAAATTTAGCGATAATTTTTAAATCGATATGTGACACAAACTTGTATCTTATACAGAAAAAAAGGTCGAACTCGATGGTGAACTTCAAACACTTGTTATAACTTTTGCTATATGAGTAACAAGGAAAATGAAAATAAATAGGTGGATGTCTAAACAGGAAACTCGAGTTTGTAATATTTAGTTTTACGGTTTTATACATTTATATAATGAAAAAAGGGGAAAATGTTAAAATGTTATGTCGATGAAATAGATGAAGACTTTCAAATTCTAGGCTCGAATTGAAATCCTCTTGCTGTCGAACATGAGAAAATTTTCTAACACGTCACTTTTATTCTAAATACACTATGAATATTTGTGCTAATCAAAATTTTGATATACACAACCGCATGCATTGTTTGCTCGGCTTTGTTTCATTCATTAAATGGACCGTTTATTTTGAAAGTGGTGCAAGTCCATTGTTTGTTGTTTCGCGAAAATTAAAGGTTAGCATAACCGTCAATTAAAAAATATTGGATGACTATAACATGTCTGTCAAAGTTTCTATCAATTTATCAATATGTAATTTGATTGTAGAAATTTCTTTTAGGCGAATTTAACTAAAATAATGTATATTTACAGGCTGCAAATTGACTTACACCACTTTCATTATTAATCAATTGTAAGAATCATTTGATTTTCTATTTTGAAAACTCAATAATCTTTTGAAAAAGCAATAAAATAGAAGTAGTAGTTATTATTTTGAACGTTAATTACATGTATATATTGTTAAACTCGACCTAAGATATTGGCATTATTATTTTTACAGTGTCTTGAAATTCTCATTAACAATATCCTCGACTGACGAAGATTCTACCTCTGGGTATAATTCTTTTTCCCTTTTTGCGTTTCATTAATTTGTTTTTCATAGTGGAATTATATTCATCCTCCGACTCTTAGATTACTCTTTTGTTTATTCTCCGGAGTTTTACTTCTGCGTGTATTTATTCAAAATTAAACAAACAATTATTTTTAATTGCCATAAAATAATATTATTATAACTTAAAGTAACTTTCGACATGTTAAATAAAACGAATATAGCCACCAGTGGCCGCTGACCCCGCAATCTGTCTATGGAAATTGGACTTACACCATTTTGAACTGAACAGAACAATAGCATTTTTTAAGATATTAAATATTATCTTGTTATGAATAAAAAGTTTACAATAAATTAAGAATAAATTGCGTAATACTTCATTTTTTTTTAAATGGACTTACACCACATTCAAAATAAACGGTCCAAATATTGCTATGGGTTTTGTACTTTGACAAATTTATTCTTTTTGCTTCTATCATATGCATTCCGTGTGTTTCTGATGTTTTGTATACTTAACAAATGTATGAAAATTCGCTGCTGTATCATAATTCTGTTTGTACGTAACTTACAAAAATTGTAAGAACTTTTTAACCCATTGACAGTGTATCCCGTGACAGTCACGGGCGAACGTCAAGTACCAATTGGTTTATCTCGTTTAGTTTATCAAAGATATCTAAGTCTATGGCTAGATTCTTTGCTTCCTTTGTTTTCTAAGATTATTCTAACTGAAGAAAGAGACATGATTTAATTTGCGCTCCGACGTGTTTTCGAACATCAAAAAACTAGCCACTTTTTGGGCCACAATTCGTAATTTTACCTCACCGTGAAAGGGCTAAAATCATAAAAAATCCTAAAAATGGTTGAAAATTGTTCATACGGTACAAAAGTTCTCACGATTTTAGCAATTAAGTTGACTCGGGGACATGTTTCCTATGCTCTGTGTAATGAGGTGAGAAATGAGGGTGGTAGATGTTAGATAGTGAAGGGTGAACTACCAAAGCGAAAAGAAGTACCTACGAGATTATTCCTTCCAATTTCTATCCATCTGTGTACAGGTAACCCTCCTATAACACGGAAGGCAAGTTCCTAGAAAACGCTGTGTTGTAGGAAACCATAAATAATATAAAAATGCAAGTAAAAGACTAATTATATTCGAAGTCGCAAGATCAACGAAGTTCTTCCAAGTTACAAAAAAGATTCTTCTGTAAGATGCTTCATTTGCAACAATATTTAACAAAAAATACTATGTTGCTACTTATCTAGCTATGTCATACTTATATTAAAGCTGACAAACACAAGATAACCTACGGTCTTACGCAGGAACGAGGGGAGAGTGTCGGTCATTCCGTCTATCCGCACCACATCGTTCCTGCAAATCAGCAATTCTGCCAATAACAACCAAAAATAAAACACTTTTTTCGCTATTCACACGACAACATCTGTATCTTTTTTGGTCCGTCGCGCGTTAAAATCGGATATGACGTGTAAACGAGGGATGTCTCTATTCGTCAGTCGAACCAGAACAAAACACTCGCCACAGGTCATCCATGTGCTCTGCCAGTTTTACCTACTTTATATAAATTCATCCAATAACGAGAAATTTTCTTTTCTACCAAACTGCATTACAAAATTTAATAATCAAATAATTCTTACTTAAAGCAGTAACATTCAATCTCTCGTAGTGTCAGCAACTTGTAGGTGCGTAGTATACATATACCAGTGATGAAACTGTGACCCGCGGGTCGGATGCTGAACCAGGCAGATTTTTTAAATGATCCAAGCGTTCATTTTAATAAACATATTTTTTATACAATAAGAGAAAACTGACAATCAAAAATATTAAAAACATAAAGTATATGTATTTAATGTCAAATTTATAAAAAAATATTTGCAAGTGGACATTGACTAGCTGGGAATTAAAAAAAATAGTTTTTAACCATCCTTCCCTCCTCATTTCCAAGTGAGTCACTGATTTAGTGACCCACTTCTCAAAAACGTTCGTCAAAAACACTGATGTAGAAAAATCCGTACGAGATTTTACAAAATTCCCAGAATAATTTCGCACGATAACAAAGAATAACAATTTGCACACCTACAAACTACTAGAATTTATTACGAAAAGTACCTCGAACGTGCACAACTATTTCCTTCATGAAAATAATTGCTTTCCTCGAAACTTCTGTAACTTTTAATAACGCTTGTACATTACACGCATACACATACGAAGGAGTTAATAGCTAATGCCAAGCAGAGCGTGCATCTTCGAACGACTTTATCGTTTCGGCGCGGCAATAGCCATCGTTATACCGCCGCCAAGGAATGTCGGGAAAGAGAAAGAGCGGTAACCCCTCGACGTTGCGTCGAAATACTCGTTAATCTCGGTACTCCAGCAGGGACGAAGAACGTGAAGAAGAGCCGCAAACTCTCGCAAAGAGTCCTTCGGGAGCAGCCACTGACCCTCGTCCTTTCTTTGCACATATAGAAAAGTAAATAGGTACACCAACAGGAATGGACGGACGTGATCCGATTCGAGCTTTTCTTAATCTAAGGACAGCCTCGAAAATTTCATGCCGTAATGAGCACTTCGGGTGTACGATTACATCTACTGAAATGAATTTTGCGGATGATACATGAATCTTAATTGATTTGCATTATGCAACTTCGTAGAATCTAATACGATTATTTTGAGAATTTTTTTAACATGTTGAATGATACCAAAGAAAAAGTAAAAGTGTCCTTTATGTATGCTTCTTGCCGGATACCTCGTATGGGGTGAAATCTACCCTTAGATCAAATGTGGTATTTCACTTTTTCGTAAATAGCTCTTAAGTAAATTAGAAAATTATTGGGTCGCGGAAAAAGTTTCCTCCTATATTAGAGCAAAAGTGAACCTAGGTTTACAGGTACCTATATGTTTTAAATGTAGTTTAATAATCCAAAAGTGTCATAGTTGCCACAGTATAATTTTTGTGATATCTAGCCAAAAACCTTGTTTTGATTATACATTAAAATATAAAGAAACTTTTTTTTCTCACCTCAATACATAAAACAGAATTTCAACCATGCTGTTTCTCTCGAAAGAATTATCTAATTATCTAATTTTTAAAATTTCTTTTTTACTTTGTTGCTGTTGTATTCTTGCTTCTATGCTATTTTGCTGCCGGTACTTCCCTCTATTTGTTATACTTCAGCAGCTGTGCCTGGCAAAGTGGAAGGACTTTTCTTGATTTAAGGGTAAAACACTGCTCTTTAGGACCTTTATTGAAAAGAATGAGTTGTACCGTTTTACTTGTCTTAACATCTGCACCGAACTCGCAGGTTTTCCTTAGGATCATCAGCACAAATTGCTAATTCCGATGCACGAATTTAAACTAATAGGAGTTAGTTGATCGAGATGATAAAATCCGGAAACGACTTAATTGTAAGATGTATATAGTGTTTTTTATATTATAACATGCCTTGTCATTTTTATTAGAAGATATTCTTGATACCTGATTGAAATTTGCCGTATTTGCTTCGACTCTAAACAGAAACTTCTGTTGCATCAAAAATACAATTTCTTAACTGCTAATATAAAAGGTATTCTAGAGTAGGATATTTCGAAATGCATTAGTTACTATTTTTATTTTAAAATTAATATAGTGTTAGTCGATGGACAAAAGAATTGTAGGTGATGATTTGAAGAATACAGTACACAAAACATAACGTTTTTGCATCCCAAAATCTAGTGTTGAGGGCTGGCTAAACAATTATTTTAAATTGGGAACAATTATTTTGCAGTTTCTTCGATATATATAAATTACTCATCGGGTAAAAATGGTTGCAATTACAAAATGCACATGGCTTTTATTATCCTGGAAGTCTATATCTCAGAGAATAAAATCACACCGGAATCATACTTCAATTGGCCATTTTTTATTCACAGTTCAACACAAAAAGAACATCTACTGAACATTTTTCACTACAAACAGTTATACTTGATTCTTACAGTATGTACACTCGTTGAAAAAAAGACAAGATCCTCCGACCATCAGCACACAAAGCAAATGTTTCTCTACTTATTGTTAATTCAGTTGCATGAACAACGTGCCACTCTATCGCAGAGCATACTGCATCGTGCACATAGCTGATTCCAACCATAAAAGCATCCCCATCTCCCTGCGCCTAGGGACGTCACATTTAATTTGCTTGACTGTACAATCGTAAAAATCAGGGAAGCGCAATTCCCATCGACTTTCCTAGGTGATGCTGTACGTAAGCGAAGCTTATTTGCCAACCGCAGAATCCCTGTGCTCTGTGTGCGTAACAGACCAATAAGAGGGAGAGAGAGAGAGAGAGAGAGAGAGAGAGAGAGAGAGAGAGAGCGATGTTGTTGATTATATATACCTTTCGCCGAGGAAATGCAAAACTTTACACTGTTCGCTGTAACGAAGGGAAGAAAGATGAACGTAGGCACTTGAGCGCCTACAATAGACGCTTAACAATGAGTTTACCGGCGGCAATGGCGGTGGCGTAGAGACAATTTCGAGTAAACTTACAGAACGATGGGATTCGTTGTTCCAGTTATGAGCTCCTGCTGGTAGTTCTTATGTATACGGACATTGATCTACACAGGACGTAGGAAGCGGCAATAGCGTAATGGGTTGATGATTTAAGGACGCAATTAGGCAAAGTGGAGGGTTTCGTAGAAGTTGAATGTTCCCCGGCAAGTATCCACGGTGTTTTCACGAAAGCACTAATTATCCTTCCTCAGTTCGGTTTTTCTCTTTACCCGCGTTCGCGCGACAACCGGTCGATTTTTATAACGACAATTTTTTTTTCATTCGTGTGCTTTCAACCCCACAAAGAGGAAACGTAGCAATTGCTTCATCTCCGGTGAATATACAACATATCTTTCTACCTGACGTTGTACTAAATGATCTTCTAGCCTCCTTCTTATTTTTTTCGAAACCGCCATCGATCAGATACTGCACAATCTGTTATTATCTGCGTCGGAGAGGAATTCAAACACTCAGGTTTCCGATTCGAGGGTAAAACAAGGCAGAAAATAGAACGAAGAGGTACTGTAACGGAATAGGAGGAAAAATAAGAGAAACGTTAGATAGAGGAACAAAGGATGAAAAAGAGGAAGGGACGGAGAACGAAACGGGAAAGAAAAGTTGGAATAAGGTTGAAGTTGAGAGAGAAGATGAAAGAAAGTGTGAGAGTAGGATAGAGAAGGTCGTTTGAAGCGGTTTTTTCCGGGTGTACGTAGGTACAGAGCGGCAGCAACACGTCGCTCGTTGTGTGCTGGGAATACCGACCCTTACACGATTAATCACTGCCATCCGCGTAGCCCTGCTCCGCACATGGAAAGAAACGGGAAAAGCGCAGAGAAGAGAGGAAGGATGAAGGAAAAGGGGAAAAGGGGAGGATTGTATATATTTCGACTCGTATACCACTGACACTTTGGACAGGAGATGCTTTATTGCCAAGCGAGTGCGGTTCAGTCGCATTTTCGTACTGGACTTGCTGGATAAAGCGCGAACGTTTACCGGTCGACTGAGGAACGCGAAGAGCAATGTGAGTAAAAGAAGTGAGAAATATGAAGGAGGCAGCTTTTTGAGTATCTTCGATGTCTCTTCGAATTTCATTCTGGTATTACACTCGTGGAAACATCGCGATAATGTTCTATGCAAAATCCTGGTCGTATCTAGTGAGGGAACAAAAAAGGGATGAAAGAGAGAGATAGAACTTACCATTTTGTCTGTCATAATGTAGCGATGGGGAAAGAGGAAGGCAGGCTTTAAAAGCTCGCCGAAACAATTTTCGGGATGAGGTAGAAGACGATAAATCGCAAGCGTGGCATAGAGGAACATTGTAGAAAGGAAACAGTCTCCCAAGCATTTGTTATTCTAGCATCGTGCATTCGGTATATCTATAAAGCTGCGTACATTGAAGGGGAATGCCACTTTCGAAACTGTTGTCGCATTTTCCATACCGCGACGTTAGAAAATAATTCGCGTGTGTTGAAGCACGTTCGATACTTTTGTCACGTTGCTGGCACCGGGAGGTACATACCGCCTGTCGGCGAATATTTTTATATTACGCGTATGATAAAAAAAAATGCATATCGTGACACATGTGTCTCCGGTTTTATTTACTTTAGGATTCTAATGCGACTTCGTGGATATGAGTAAGACAATTCATGGGAGAAGAAATATTACAATACGTTCACTTTCTCGGTAGGGGTTGGCCCGGGTGAAAATAAAAAACTGAAAACAGACTGGAAATTCGAGTAGGTAATTTTTCTATATTAATATACAGTCGGAAACTTAACTTAAAGAAAACTGAGGTAGTGAATAAAAGACGGAAAATCGTAAGCGAAAAAATAACTGAAAACGCACTGAAAATATCCAGGAACTAAACTAAAATCTAATCGTAAATTAAGCATTTTTTTCGCTTTCCGATCGAGCTGAATCAATGTAAAATTTTCAGTCTGACTTCAGTCTCGGCTTCAACTGAAAAATTCTTCCGTCTTGTTTCAGTCTCAATTCCGTTTGAACTTTCTCAATAGCATATGTCTTCAGTACATTTTCAGATAATTTTCAGTGGCAATTATTTGTTTCGTCTTATTTCCGTTCGAAATTCGTCTAAAATCCTGTTTTCAGTCTTATTTCAGTTTTTTCCCGTCTCTTATTTTTACTCGAGGGTGCTTTATTTTATCATTGAAACGTTTTTAATTAAAAGCCCTATTATTTAATTGAATTCCGCTCTTTAGCTGCGGATCGCAAACAATGAAAATTAAAACGATTTTAGAGGTATTCAAGAATTGGTAGTTCCACAGGACTAAATACTTTTATTTTTGGTTCTATCAAATATCTCGATAAAATTCACATGTCATTTTACATTTAACGTGTCAGCCTGGCAGTGAAATAAGACTTTTCTTCCAAGATGAAAGATCCTTTCCGTGAAAACAAGATATTTTTAAAGAAACTATATTTTTCGCAGTTCTATCTCCGCATCTTGAAAAACTTTTCGGTACAATTTTTATCGAAACGTGTTCATACTCTGTAATATTCCATGTGAAAACTTTTTCGCAATAACCGAAGGAAGTACCAAATGTAATGTGAATACTAAATGTGCCGGTGAATTCAGCAAATACGATTAGGCCTTTTAAAGAAGCTCACGTCTCGAATTTAATGTTAAATATAAAATTCGTTCATAATGCGCTCTTGTTATTGCGAGCTAGTTGCGACAGAAAAAGTACGAATGGGAAGAAAACAAACATTTCTATAACGATGTTACTGATACGCGAATGTACGCAGTACGTACACACCATTATATTTTCACAATAAGTACCATAGTCGCACAAAGGAAGAGATCGTTGAAACCGCGAGTAAATGCACGGAATAAAAATTGGGGTAAAGAACGTACTCGTAGAAAAGTGGAAGGAGAAGAAGAGAAATGAACGGAAGGAAAGAGAGAATGATAGAAATAAAGAGACAAGAAGCGAATGACTGAGAAAATGAGCGAAAAGGGAGAGAAACAGAAAGAACAGAAGAAAGAAAGTACGAGTACCCAAAGTGCGTAGCACTACGTCGTTCAATAGTCTGGCGAGACAATACTCTAGAGCTTTTTATACATATCTTCCTCTTTTTGCTCGAGTCCATTCCCAATACCCCCGATGGATCGTCTTGTGTGGGTGAGCGCATAACTTTCATTCCTATGTGCCTAGGTAACGCATACATTTCGAAGTCCCGTAAACTGGAAGGACACAGTAGAAACAGCATGGACCATCGTATATCTATGTGTACGAGTATCCGTGTAAAAAAGGATATATAGAAAGAAGAAATAAGTACCGTGCGATAATTCAAGGGACTCGCCCTCCAAACTAACGCCTCGGTACTTCCTGTCTTCGTGAAAGTAATGCCCACCGTCCGAGTCGTGGACTTTAAAAACTGCTCTGTTTTCGCTTTTTTCCGATCTTGGGGGTTTGGCGATCCTATTAAAGTGCAATCTTGCGAATCTCAGTAACGGTGGACGAACATGGCCGTGCGAAGTCGCATCGAATAAGGATGGAAGGTAGTTTTATAGGTTCGGGGGAGGAGCGGCGATACGGATAAACGACGCGGCAGCAACGAATGATGTCTTCGTAATATTTCAACAGAGCTCTCTCTGCCTTTCACGTTCCCTTTCTCCCTCTCTCGGTGCTTCCGGGGTCAAGATTCACGAGACGTGGAAAAGGGAAAGATGAAAGGAGAGGAGGGAAAAAAGGGAGCAGGCGACAAAAGGAAGGGCTGGGCGAAAGAACGAGACAGGAAAAGATAAATTGGGATCGTAGATCGTGCCTTTGTAAAGGGTATACTCACCGACACCATCCACGATCCTCACAATATATGTGAATATTTAAAGAGTGAATTGTTCATTCAAGATGCACAAATATGAAAAAGAGAAGGGTAAATTGTAATCCTTTCCACCATCGTAACGTGTGAAATATTACAGGAGGTTCATCGCAAACAATCCTAACGGGCATCAGAATTTCTTCGCGAAAATTACAGGGTACGAAAGTTCTTTACAGCCTGCGGGAATAGATTTAAACTGAAGCACGAGGCAGGGCGTGAAAGTCGTCCACAGTTAGTTTATTCGACTATAAATTTCACACTCCGTAAATCGCACATAAACGTAATCGAGGGGGAACACACACGATGAAACAGAAACGCCACGCGAGCGTTACTCATAGACCTTTTAGATTTCCTAACTGCTGCTACCGGTGCTTCGAGTCAAGCACTGTCGAAGTAACACAGGACTTAGAGTTGTGTTTGTCGGTGTGCCCTCGAGCGAGAGATCAGCATATGTTGTTACGCAGTTCGACACCCTGGCGCCTGCGGGCAGGGCGAGCCATGGGACGGACAAGAGCCGTTCACGAGAGACATTGCGCGAGAGCATCGTAGTATGTTTGCGGTCTACCGCGTAGCATTCAACGGGATGGTCGGTGCTCGGCAGGAGCAACGGACAGTAGAAATATAAGGTCGAGTTGGAGGAAGAGGCCGAAGCTCGACAATGGCCCTAATGCGGGTGAATGATGATACGTAACAAACCTTATTCAACAAAAAGTTTCGGTCGGCAAATTGAATCCAGAGGGCTTGGACTCTCTTTTACCCTCTTTCCTTTCCTCTTTCTCCCACTCCTTCTATCGTTTTTCCTCTCTCTCTCTTTCTTTAAGTCTCTGTCTTTCTTCCCCCCCTCTCTCTCTCTCTCTCAAGCCGAAAGGAGGTGTGGAATAAGATCGCGGCGCGGCCCCTTGATCGTGTGCGTGCAACGGGGGAGAGTTAGCGGCACGGGATGGTCGGGAAATGAGCGCGGGAGTAAGCGCAAGAGAGTAGATGGGCGAGAAAGAGTAGAGAAGCTCTTTCGGATGGTTGAGTAGAAGATCGGAACGGCGAGTGGTGGGGATAAAAGGGCGGTCTGCGCACGCGCGGCTCGCGACGGAACAGCTTCGCGCGGCGACGCTCAGTCTCGTCTGTCGCAATCCAGTGCAGATATACGTGCAATTACCCTGTCAACAGTGCTTAAAATCTCTTCTCGTGTTCGAACCTTTCGTGGGCATATAGTGATCGATAACGTTTGCCGGCCGATACGCCATCGATCGGTCCTCAATTTGCACCAAATTACGCGCAACGACGGACAGAGATCTAGTTTCGAACCACGTGAAGAAAAATTCAACCGCATCTCTTTCTCGCGGTTTTCGGTGATTCGTATCGCCGCCGTCGTGCAGCGTAGTCGCGTCAGTCGGGATTGTACTCGCACCGAGAAAGAACGCCGCAGGAGCGAAAGTTTGACACTTGGCACGTAACGCTCGTGGACTGACGTACAGTGACGGGAAGATAGAGTAATTTAAGGGTGACCGGTAACTGTACGCGTTTAACAATGAATGTTTCGTGTAGTCGGTGAAGGTCGTTACAAAGTTTAATCCACTTTTCTCTGTAATATAAATGTGTCGACAAGTATTTCAACGTCGTGTCTACATTCTTCATTAGCTAACACGTGATCAAATCGCGAGTGGTGTGACAGTGTATACCAGATAATTCCGTGACAAGGGAAAAGCTTACAACGATATCGAGATGACTCGCCACCTGTGGCTAAAAGCTACGTTTGTTTTCCTCGTCATATCAGGTAAGCAATTGTCATAAATAATCAGTGAGCGACGATGAATGTGCAAAGGTGTTTACCTATCATCGAAGTGAAATGAAATCGGTGTGTATCTTGAGAGTGTGTGTCGATGCGTGGAACGCGGGTAATCGCGTGTAATGTGGCAAAATGGCAGGATCACTGCTTCCCCCCTATTTTCACCCCCACGACTTGCCTCGCGTGCCGGGTGAAACATCGTCGTGAACACGTTGTTGTTCTTGACTTTTTTCTCGTCGCCTTGCACGGCATTAAGCCAAAGGAATCGTCGACTTCCTTTTCCGTACATGTGCCCGGTCTCTATCAGCTGGTGGTTCCGTAAAGTGACAAATAACGCGAGAATATAAAGTGCTGAAGAGTATGTCTCGTACAAAGTTCCCGCTGTTTACTTACTGTCGCGTGAATCCTTTTTTCATTGTTACGCCTCGAGCGTAAAGTGGAGACAAAAGAATGCAGCTGATTCTCAAGCTAGACTACGCAAAGAAATATTCTTTTCCTTCTCAAACGGAGCGTAGGAAGAAGTTATGAGAAACGGTATTGCGTATCAGTTATTTGGTATCTCCTGTCATCCTCGGAGCATCACTTTGGTTGTGTCGTGGTGAATAGAAATGGATTGCTATGTTTTATATGGTATATTGTTCGAATCAATGAAATTCAGGCGTACATGTATTAATTGGAATGTAGAAATAACAATGGCTCTTTCCACGATGCCAATTAGTCTTTGACTTTGATACCCAAGTATATGTAATATTGCAGTAGAACATATTTTTTTTTTTTAATTTGTCTACTTTGTTTCTGGACAGATTAGAAACAGTTTAAGGTATATTTCGATATATTGTTACGATCACTGTGACCGGTTAGTATCCAAGTAAGGCGTACTCAAATGGGCAACTAGTTCTGCGAATTACGAGGTCGTTGCTAATGTTGTTAATTTAAAAACATTGGCTTTTACGACTCCATTTGGCTGAATTTACAATGGTTTGAGTGTCCAATATCTCAATAAGTTATTTAAGTTAAATTATTTCAATTGTTTATACCGGACTTTTAATATCTTTCGAAGATACTGGATTTTTAAGAATACTTTCATTTTAGTATTTTCAACTTGAATTACTCTCTTCGTTCGATCAAACATTTTTAAATCTGCTCTGATACGACTGTTCTCACGCAAGAACAAATTTTGCTAGCAGCAACTGTTCAGCTTTGAAATATCCGACACTCGAAGCGTTAAATGTTCCCGCAATTTATTGATTTGCAGTCGAAAATTCAGCCGTTACTTTTTATATTTTCCGCTTTAACTACTCCGGTCGTATCGTCCAGAACCTACAGTTTCATGTAGTTTCCGATATCGCGATATGTTGCACATAAAAAAGTATTTCGACCGCATCGTGCGCTCAACTTTGGAATATCCCATATCAAGCGGAGTAAGGGCCTCCGTAACTTATTGTTGAAAATGTTCGCCCTTTTTATATTTTTTACAACAACCACTCCGAGTATATTTGCCGTCAATTTGTATTTTCAAAGAAGTTCCGATGTTTCAGTATAGCACTCAATACTTCTACATACAAAATTCCGAGTTGGTATTTCTGAAAATGTTCTTCTATTTTCCGCTAAGACGATTTTTATGACATCAGCAACTTATAATCCTCGATAGGTTTCGATATCTCGACACGTACATAGGAGATTTTAACCGCACTTCTGCATTCACATTTCATATAGTTTATGGTGAGAGTGTTAACGGCTTGTACATGTTTATTGATCGAAAATATGGTAGGATATTTATTACAAAAAATGTTATTTAAAATAAATATAAATGGAAACAATAATTAATCGGAAATCACACTTACTATTCTAAAGTGAATATATTAGGGGGACCGGATAGTAATGAGAAGAATCAATTAATTTTGGTTGATCCGGCATTGGAAATTTGCGCACTAGGTGATAACGAGGGTGATTGCATTATTCATTAAAAATAAAAACTTGTTACAATTTTATTTGTTTGAGTCTAATGTAAACACGACGATACTTTCCGGTCCCTCTAATATATCCTATCGTCGATCTAGTCACGTCTATTTTTCAGTTCGTCTACCCGTCTATTCTTTTAGTCGTTTAAACATCTATTCGTCTAAATGTCTAATCGTCTAAACGTCTAAACGTCTAATCGTCTAACCGTCCATTTGTCTATAAGTCTTTCTTCTCTCTGCACGTCCGTCTACTGTGGCGTTCGTCATCTCTCTGTCTACGTCTTCTCGTTTCTCGTACCATCTACGTCCATCTTTCGTCTCTCATTTGCTCCTGATCTTTCTAGAAGGATCTAGAAATTCCCACAATATTATAATGTAATTTTCATTTCAATTTTTCCGTTGACATCATGAGAACGTGGCAATTTGAATTTTAATCTGAGTGAGTTAGCTTATGCGTATCGATGGAATCTTTTTGAGAGAACAGCAATGAGATTTTAAGGAGAGTTCAGTATTTGGGAGTCCGAGTTCCATCACCGTCGCTTCCAAAGCTTTTCGTCTTTGATGCGATTGTAATTGATTTCGTTCGTATCCATCGTTTCGAAATCCATTTTATTTTCCATTCAGACTGTATTTACACATCTAACGAACGAGAGGAAATTGAGGTTCAGTAGTAATGATGGTTCTGTGAGAATAGTGCATCGGATTTCCAATTATTGGGTTCGAGTTACAATTCCTTGTCATTATCTTTAGACAATTTGTTATTTAATACGTCGGTATATCATAGCATTAATTTGAAACCTTATTAAAATAGTTGGCTTCGATGGAATGGCTGTAGGGAAGTAGAAAGGTGAAATGCAAGTCCGCCATGGCAGTAGTATGGGTTTAGAAATTGCGAGGTCATTGATACTACAAAAAATATTAATTGGAATAGTATATTTTTATGAGTATGCGATAATTTTGACAGTAAGAGAATAACTGTATACTACACTGTATTTTACAATGATGTCCTGTAATGAGGAATATTGACGATTCCAAAAAAATGTAACGTAATGTTATAGTTTGTTAGTTATTTTACTTTAAGGTAGTTCTAGCTGGATTCAGAACTAAAAGTTTCTTTTTTCATTAGAAATGAAAAAAATTTCGTAAGAATTAATGCAGGGGCTAACTTTACAGAGGTCATTTCATTCACTTTTTAGACATTAAAAAACATCTTTCTCTATAACTATGAAGTAAAAAATTATGAAACAATTCAATAATATCCCAAAAGCATAAAATAATACATTGCTAATTTTTTATTAGAATCCATCGACTCGTTTTTCCATTAGAAAAATTTAAAAAAATTTTACGGACTCAGCAACAATTTCTTTCCATAAGGCCCATGTTAAATATGTTGTTTTTAAATACGATTTATTCATAAACCGTGTGGACGAACTCGTTGAGATTCCGGTTATAATTATAAAATATCATGAAGAATGTATTTTCAAAATTTTAAGGAAATCTAGCGAAAAATGATAAGTGCCTAGAACTACCTTAAGTTATCACATTTGGTAAGCTTGTAATGTAGAAATTTGTATGTGCTGAAGTTAGGAACAGAGGTACACAATATTCTTGAGGGGGGCTGCGACAGAACGCATTTAGGAAAACGGAATCTATTGGAGCGATT
Source organism: Cerceris rybyensis (assembly GCA_910591515.1). Classification (NCBI taxonomy): domain Eukaryota; kingdom Metazoa; phylum Arthropoda; class Insecta; order Hymenoptera; family Crabronidae; genus Cerceris; species Cerceris rybyensis. The sequence continues at coordinate 26,259,721 of OU342790.1, forward strand.
AGAATAATAATAAGATAGTTATATAGTTTAGTTACTTTACGTACTCTTGCCCCCAGTGGGGTTTGTTCCTCTGGGGGAACATTAACTGAAACTAAAAAAGGGTATAGTATATTTATTCATTGATGTTGTAAGAAAAAGAATTTTATGAGTGTCCTCGAGGAAATGAATTTTGAAGTTTTAGATTGTTAGTTAAATTTTGTAGCGACGAAATTTGTTTAGTATGCACTGAGGAAATGTGGGAATATTTTGTAATTTTGTACATACGTGGCAAAAAAGAGTTTCGTGAGAAGATTATATTGGGAAATTCTGGTATATCGAGTAGGGAAAAGCGAATGTTACACCTGAAGGATGTTCGAGAAGGAGAATAAAATTTATGTATGCCAGGTTGAGATATTAAAGAACATTGCAGAAACAATGCAATCAGTTATGTGTTACTGCCAATATTGTCTGTGACAAATTGATCTACGATATCACCTACTTGAATTCCTGATTGAAATATCAACTGTCACAGGAAGAATTTATGCATTATTAATATTGAATTTCAATTTCTACATTATTAATTCATTGCTGTCTTTAACGCTAAACTTACCAAAGTATCTATCATAATTTCTCATTTCTTTAAGTACTTTTTTAAATCATCTAATTTCATAAAATTTTTTATTTTTCATTAATTTCTTTTTACCATTTATACTTAGTATGTTTAAATGTGGAGAGTTAACTGAGTATATTTTTAACACAAAAATAAGTGAAATGTATTAATGAAAATACTTGATTTGGACGAATCATTTCTTAATTAACACTAATATTTTTAACTCCTGTGTTTGAAATTTTGCACTGAAGTTAGAGAAACAATTTTGGTCTCTTGTATCGTTAAGCTTATGATAAATATATTTTTTGAGACTGTCTGTTAGGGAAGAAAGGACATTTTTGGAGTATTATAGAAATAAAATTCTTAAACTTACTTAGTATAGATACGCATGCCACTTAGCAAAAACGCGAAACGATAAAGTTATTTTCATACAGAGACAGAGAGCCTTTCATGAATGCCTTTACCACTTTTTTCGCTTGCTACTAATGAAGCATATATACAGAAGAGTCAGTCATTCTGTTTAAATGGTTTATATTAAAACCACGAAACATTCGGTAGAATGACGATGTACTTTACAAGCTCAATGCAGTGCAAACGTTAAAAAATTTCTGTTCCCGGGAAACGGCAGTAGATACGTTGTACAAACATCGCAAAATTATGCATATTTAAATTATGTATAGAAACATACACTTTTTACTCAAATCTGAAATATTTATACACAACATTTTTCAGAAATACATCTTCCATCCATTCATCCATCCGATTCATTGTCGTTCCTGGAAAACATCTATTTCCTGCATTTAACACTTGATCTACGATCACTAAATCTAGTGTACTTAAATGTATTAAATAAGTACTTTGAAAAAAGATGGATTAAACGGTAAAAAATACGGTTAGTTAAGAAATTTGTATATTACAAGGTACACGTGAAATATTTACTGCACTGCTTCTCTGTCGATTTAAGAAAACATGTTAGAAAATTGGGAACCCGTCAATTTGATGGCTGCTGTAGATCTAGCGTTAAAAGCATCTTCCAAAATGCAAATAAACTTCATTGCTACTGAGGACCGATTCCCCGTGATCAAAAACCGATTGAAACCTTTCCCTTAAAAAAATTCTCTTCCCAGGAAACGTCAGCAGATATGTCGTACAAACATCGCAAAACTATGCATATTTAAATAATATATAGAAGCATATACTTCTTACTCAAATTTCAAATATTTATATACGACATTCTTCAGAAATATATCTTCCATCCATTCATTCTCTCCATTGTCGCTTCTGGAGAACATCTTCACTTCATCTATACGACTGTCACGTTAAAATTTCAAAAGATTCCAATGAGATTGAAGTATCCACGATAAATTTCAGTTATCTCCATTTCCTTCGATTAAAAACACCTTCCAAAATGCAAATAAACTTCATTGCTACTGAGGACCGATTCCCCGTGATCAAAAACCGATTGAAACCTTTCCCTTAAAAAAATTCTCTTCCCAGGAAACGTCAACAGATATGTCGTACAAACATCGCAAAACTATGCATATTTAAATAATATATAGAAATATATACTTCTTACTCAAATTTCAAATATTTATATACGACATTCTTCAGAAATATATCTTCCATCCATTCATTCTTTCCATTGTCGCTTCTGGAGAATATCTTCACTTCATCTATACGACTGTCACGTTAAAATTTCAAAAGATTCCAATGAGATTGAAGTATCTACGATAAATTTCAGTTATCTCCATTTCCCTCGATTAAAAACACCTTCCAACATGCAAATCAACTTCATTGCTACTCAGGACCAATCCCCCATGATCAAAAACCACCTTTCCCTTAAAAGTGAAATATCCTATCGAGTAGAAAGGCTGAGAGGAGTTTCTCGGCAATTAATATCCCATTGCGTCGTACTTATCGCATCTTCTCCATCGTCCTTAGACGATGGCAGAATCCTTGGTCCTGTCTGGGGTGTTGGCTCGTTTGCCTTTGGGCGGAAATTCAAATCGCAAGAGAAGAACGTCATCCCTTGCCGCGTGGTCCCTATTCTCGTTTCCGCTGCGGTTGATTACAGTCACGAAACTCCTCCGCTGTTGCCCCTGTGCAAACTCATTTGATTCCATTTACTTTTTCGTCGATTTCTGTGTCCCGTTTGTACATTCGTGTGTGTACATTAGCAGTAGACCAAAGCAGATAGGACGAACAGCGTAAAATCAGCGGGGCTTTTCACGACAGGGATACTCCATGCTGCTATGGGGATTCCACGTTAGGGGCTCGACATTGTTAAGACCGGATACTTGACTAAGCTATAAAGAGTCACTTTTGACTACCGCGGTGAGTGTAATCTCCGTGGTTGGCTCGTGCACGGACCGAGAGGAACGATTTACGACGCATTAACGGGTCTTGGCTTTCCTCTCTTGCAAACTTTGGAGAGAGACTTAACTCAACCGTACGTCTAGTGTACAGTGGAAACTCTCTTTACTGCCGACGCTACTTGAAGCTCCTCGATGCGTGTATTGGGAGCGAAACCGCTGTCAAGATCAGTTATAATCGAAAGACTGCACTTGGGGAATGTACACGAGTGTTCGTATTAGTTTTGAGAAGTCCTGTACGACCAGTGGACGTTCTACAATTCTCCTGAGTTTCATCTCTCATCGTCACAAAAGTTTACTTGATTACTATGTTGGCTTTAGTTACAGTTAGGTGATAAGAGGTTTCTTCAGGGTAGTTAGAATTCGCTAAATACATGGTATTTTCGTATAATATTGTGGATGATAGGATGTGACAATCATTGAAAGTTTGAAAAAAGATTATCGGAACTTTAACTCATTTGTAACACAAGCGTATATAGGTGGGCATTTTTTCTGGTCACAATCATCGAACCACATTTGTGCGTTCGCATTGCAAGTGAATAGCTGTATATGTTAGCAGCGTAAATTATTTATATAACATTTAGCAAGGAAAGTGCAATATCATTTTTTGAAATACTTAGATTTAGTATAAGGAAATTTTATAATAATGATATATTTTTGATATTGTCAAAGGTGATTGTCGATTATTTTATCGAAGGATGATATCTCTCATTTTTTTGGCGAAGAATTAGGAGGTTTCCATAAAGGATTATAGTCCCCCTCTGTATACAGTTTACAGTTTAGGGGTGGATGAATATACTCACCCCTTGCATACCGATAGGATTTAGCAATTATTGTAGTCGCCTTTAGTAGTTGAAGGGTTGAAACTGAGTTTACGGTATAAGTTGGTGAGAATATGTCGAGTGTTCAACTAATTCTCCATTTAACTACTGATATAAATCGAAAGGAATATATACATATTATATTCATTGACGGAAATATTACTATACAGAAGAAAGCACAAGTTTAATGATGAGTTTTATGATAGAAATAATTCCATTTAATCAATCAACTTCACAGAAAATGAAATCTATTATTTTCGGTTTTAAGCCGTTTTACGTGGAAATTGTCATTCAAAAAACGGAATTCTGTTAATTTTTTCAATCGATAGAAAAGAAACGATGGAAGTAACATGGAATAGCGTGCGAATTTCGAATTGTACCTATGTGTTTACACTCTTTTCAATAATGATGCGCCATGAAAAACATGTCCATTTACACATTTTTCGTGTATTTTTACATGGTGTGAGCAGATGACTTTCGCGGATGATCCTCATTGATTGTATTTAAACGATAGTACAGATTTATTGTTGTATAGGTGTTTCTGTAAATTGTTACTCGAAATTTTGACAAACGTAGTTGACCTTTTTTTATTTTCGATGCAATATGTGCTATTGCATGCAGTTTCCATATTGCAACAAACTGTTCATAAACTTATATAATCGTATGACACTTTTCTTCTTATTTTGAGTTGTAAAATTGTCGAATAAACACTTTCAAGGTACCATAAATTGTGGACCTTTTAGTTCGTGGTGTATTGTGATAAAGTAGGATGTAAAATTAGAAAATCTTCTGTGGTGTTTCCTGCGAAAGTAATGGACATTTTATCCTACATAATGTTTTACGCTCTGTTTTTCCGCTTGATATTTAATCACCTTAACCCTCACACACTCCTATCGTAAAATTTCACCCAATATCCGTTGCCAGATACTATATAATGTTGGATTTCTTTTTAAATACAGGCGGCCCTCGACTTTCGCACGTTCTACTTTCGCACAATTCGCTATTTCGCACGTTTTCAAAAATTCAATTTTTTAAAGATTTATGTCTGTATTTCAAAAAATGATTGCTTCCATGTAATCACTGCTAAGGAGTGGTTACTCACACGTTGCCTATTAGAGGTTTTCTAATATTGTAATATCATTTCTAGTATTACCTACTAGATGTTAGAGTATCTCAAGTTCACAAAGAAGGATATTAACATACAATTTTGAATATTTTTCCTGTGTCCCTCTACTTTCTCACAATTCGCTATTTAGTACGTTTTCAAAAATTCAATTTTTTGAAGATTTTCGTAGCTCGCGCTCACTTACGTATTGCCTATTAGAAATGGTCTAACGTTGTAATATTGTTTGCAATATTACCTATTAGACGTTAAAGAATATCGCGTACGTAAAGAAATCAGATTAACAAACAGTTTTTCATGTTTTTCCTGTATCTCTCTACTTTCGAACATTCAACATTCGCACATATTTTCAGGAATCAATTATGTGCGAAAGTCGAGGGCCGACTGTATCTCGTAACTTGTTTTAATTTATAATAAAAAACAATAATTGAAGCTCAAAGTTGATAAAATATCACCTGATGTTGTTTAACGTAACTATTTTTGAAAAGTGTACGTAGGAAAATTATTATCAGTAAAGTAAAAAATAACGTTAAAAGAATTAAAGAAAAATGAAAACATTAGTCTGTTAATAAAATTCATTTTTTTAACGGCGTGTATAATTCGATGAAATATACGGTTCAATAAGAGATTAACGAGGTTCACATTTTTCTCATTTATGATGCAAATGTATAGTGATTTCTGAATTTTTTCAGAGCTTAGAACTTTCTGAGAATGGCATTAGAATTTCTTTCAGTGTGTACAAAAAAGCGAACTCCGTAAGCTTTATGGTTGGAGTAAAGCCATACACAAACTTTGTCTGAAATATCTCAATTATAAAAAGAACTGAAAGAATGTTTCATTATGAAAGTTGGGAATAGTTTGCTCATTAACTACACAAAGTATATTTCAGTATTCTCTCTTTTTAAAAGCGCTGTAAATAATGTACTAATTACTCCGCTAATCGGTTTTCCACTTGTTTATTTTTCTCGGAATTGCCTGTTTCCATATCCGTCTCATGCCTCCAGCCACTCAACCAGCAATATTTTTTATACCTTCCAAATCCTTCGTAAATCTGCACACGCATTCCAAATCTGGCAGCGCGAAATATAACATTCTTATAAATTTTATATTGCAAATAACAGCGCGGGGTACTGTCACGATGAATATTAACACCGCATAGTACTCAAAAAAATTCGTATCGACATAACGTATAGCCATGAAGCATGTATCGTTCATGGTGACTATAACACAACGTTGCACAAGACAGTAATGGGTGAACTTTTTCAAGAATAGGCCAAAAAAAGAAAAAAATTTAGCGGCTCAGTATAGGTAATTTATTATAGAACTCAATAGGAACTCGAAGAAATATCGTATTTTTCAGTAGATAACGCGTACGTTATCTACCCAAAAAGGTTAAAAATTGATAAAATAAGAACCTGCGCGTTATACATTAGAAAGCGACATGAAGGATGTCAAATTCAATAATAGAACTATGGTGAGATTTTAACTAAGAAAAAAAAGAATGCCGAAAAGTGCGCGTTATCTACCGAAAAATACGGTATTATTTGTTTAAAACACTATAATTAAAATTTTCTCTATCATTTTAATATCTTTGGCGAACCAGTATCTGGCCCGCGGGCCGTGCTTGCCCATCATCGATGTGAGGGTTGCGCGGAAGCATCATTCCCCCTCGAGATTGCTGCTACCACTGAGAACAAGGGTATTATTGGCCCAGCAAAAGAAATCACGCGATAAGTGATTTGCTTCGATTCGCACCATGGATAGAACCATCCCTCGTCCTCACGTATGTTCGTTTCTAATGCGTGACTGGCCTAAAACAAGCTTAACGACAAAGTAAATGTTTACTTTTAGATTCTCATTCATCGAACTCAAATTTGAAGGGTCAAGCTAATGAGAATAGCCGTTACGAGGACAGTCTCTCCTTACCCCGTACTTCAAGCCAAGTGACTTCAAAACGTTCACGTATATATTAGGTATAAGGGAAAGTTCTGTCGTTTTTGAACACGTGCACTTTTATGCGTTGTCGATCCTCGGCAAGAATTCTGATCCGACTGAAACCAGTTTAAACACTTAGATTAGTTTATGATTGATGATTTAGACACATTTTTTTGTATTTTAGTCAGTTTTTTAAACTTGTACAACTCTTAACATGAGTGAAGAAAAAGTGCACTTAAGACATTGCATGTTGTACGAGTTGCAAAAAGGGAATAACGCGATGGAGGCAACAAAAAACTTGTGTGACGTGTTTCGAGAGGATGCAGTAACAGTTCGAAAATGTCAAAGATGGTTTGTGAAATTTCGTTCGAGTGATTTTTCTTTGAAAGATGAACCCAGATCAGGAACGCCATCGCAGTATGGTCAGGACAAATCCCACGTCAACTTCCTCAAAAATGGGCTTCAAACATGAAATTCACAGACTACTCCTTTGGATCACATTAAAGGACTTAGCTTCCTGTTCAAAATCTCTGTTTGGATGCCATACGAATTAAAAACGACAGAACTTTCCCTTACACCTAATATTAGATTGTCATGATCATACTGCTACGGCTTCCTAATCTGGGTTCATCATTCAAAGAAAAATCACCCGAACGAAATTTCGCAAACCATCTTTGACATTTTCGAACTGTTACTGCATCCTGTCGAAACACGTCACACCAGTTTTTTTTTTGCTTCCATCGCGTTATTCCCTTTTTGCAACTCATACAACATGCAATGTCTTAAGTGCACTTTTTCTTCACTCATGTTAAGAGTTTTACAAGTTTAAAAAACTGACTAAAATACAAAAAAATGTGTCTAAATCATCAATCATATACTAATCTAAGTGTTTAAACTGGTTTCAGTCGGATCAGAATTCTTGCTGAGGATCGACAACGCATAAAAGTGCACGTGTTAAAAAACGACAAAACTTTCCCTTATATCTAATAGTTGGGATAGTCGTAGGAACAGCGTGGTATCGTGTAATGTCAATCGTTGATCATAAAAGTACAAGTTATCTCGTTCAATCTAAGAGGATATTCTCCTCCAATAACTAGAATACTCCTCTTTGAAACTTGGACGAGCGTATGCTGGCTTCCGCGAGAGATTAAGGGCAGCTTTTTGTAAGGGTAAACGTTCCACCTTGCGACCGAACGAGTTAAAACGAATGCCTCCACGGCTCGTGTGTACCACGAAAGATACCAAGGGTGAGGGAGTCTTCTCTCGGTAGAGATAGGTAGAGAAAGAAAGGCACATTGCTGAAGAGCGATATGGAAGGTTGAAAGAGAGAAAAATAGAGCTGAAAGAGAGAATGCGATGAAGGAAGGCAACGCGGAGGCAGAGGCTAGGGGTACTGCTGCCACTGTCTTTCGAGTAGACGGCGTGACTGTCGACCGGAACCCCGGGGGGCTGTAATTTCATCTCGCATTAGCTAGGGAAAGTCCCCGCGGGATACGGTGAATGCGTCTCACGGTTCGCGGACTTCTCCGAGGCGACTACCAAGGAGAGGAAAAAACAGCCCAGCTTTGAATGAACCCAGGGCTTTCTCGGATTTCCATTGCGGCGTAAATGCGCGTCTCGGAGGCCTGCATAGCGACCATGACGGCGACAACAACGACGACGACAATACGACAGTGGCAGACGGCAAAAAGGAGCTATCGAGCACACACGTTCTCGTACACATATGTACGCCTGTACATAGACACGGTTTATGTGTATGTGCTTACATCGACAGAGACTTTTGCCAATTTTGGTCGTTATTCCCGCGGGTAGGCCCTTCGCGTGGAAGAAGCGAAAGAAAAGGGGTAAAAGAAGAAAGGGAGCTTGGCGGGAAAGAAACATAGAACTGTGTCGCAATGAGTCTTTGGAGACTCGTGCTGGGTAAACGCCTTGGATCTGTTCAAGTTTACGTGCAAGAAGAGACACTCGACTTTCGCAATCGAATCTTTTGTATGTACAGGTATAGGAGCAATCGTGACGGTCGAACGAGCAGTTTAGATGGGCTGGAAATGTTGGAAATAAAATACTTAGGATGTTCGGTACATAATGTAGTTTTATTCTACGCTCGTTAAGTTATCACATTGTTCGCACTAGGTGCGCGGACCCGTTACCATTTATTTTGTTGCACTGCTTTTTCGAGCTCGGTGGTTTGTTACAATTTAATGACATTTTAAATATCAGTGAAATTTTTAGAACTCTACTGCGACATTTTAACGTGATCTGTGCTTTAGCGCCATGTTGTCCTACTTTCTTCTTTGCTGGTAATGAGAACGTTTCGTATTTACGGCGGAAGGGAGGGCGGGGATGATTTCATTGACTCCTTTGCCAACTTAAGCTATGTTTTTAGACAAACGTTAACTAGTTGCGATTAATTGGTATACTTCTCTATCATGAAGTTTATAACTCTATTTATACATAAAAACAAGTGAAAAATCAATAAAAAGAATACTGTTAGTAGAATCTAATATTGAAAACGATTTAGTTTAAAATTCAAAATAAGAACGTATTGTTTTGAGTATGATATTGCATAAGATATGATTAATTCGGTTTGGCAGAGGAGAAATATTACAGTTTTCTCCACAATATCAGAGAAAGCAATCAGAACATTGTTAATGTTACTTGATCGCAATTATCAGATTAATAATGTATCTATCTATGTTATCAGTGATTAAAAGTAAGGAGTTTTGTGTTTTAAACAATTGCATTTTATATATTACCGGTATAAAACTGCGTTGAGTGTCCTCGCTACGTTGTTGGCATTAATATAATTTTTATAGTTTTGCGAGCTGCATGAAACGGTCATTTTAGAGATGAAATGTGATACAGCTACAGAATTATTATAAAAGTCTTATTGTGTCGTTAGCTTGTACATCAATTGACATAGTACTATTCCATTTTTCTACTGTAAAATGTGACATTTTTATTTTATTCTCTTATTATGTTATATGTTATTCTTATACAAGTATCTTCCCATTTACACTGAAGATACGTTTCTTAGAAAACGATGCAAATCGAAAATAAACTAAAATGTGCATATTTCAGTTACTTATATCGACGCAAAATAAAAGGTAGATCCCTTGAAAAATATAAGACTAACAAGCCATTCAGAAAATGACAGTTGTACAAAGGTACAAGTATGTATGTATATATACCTAACTACTTTTACATCCAGAAGTAATAGACGTAAGGCTCTGAAAACATTTCAACAAATTATATTTTAAAAGCCGTATAAATCGGAGAACAGATGAACGTTATTTCGTTCTATTTTACTGTTATTATATGCACTTTTTTCAGAAGATAGTAACTAATTGGATTCCACGCATCGTAAATTACGTTTCCTATTTTTAATAACGGAGTCGTTGCGTTTAAGGAAGCATGAGAATATAATTCATTCAATTTGCGAGTCTCGTTTATCGACAACATCCAATTTATGATTCTTGAGTTCGACTGAACACTTTTCACAACATACTTGTACGTACAATAAAGTCATGTTTCAATTTTATGATTTGAACGTGCTCGAATTTAGAAAATAGTGCTTATGGCGAAGTCCTTTGCGCGACGCTGGCTGTTACTACCCTTGAATGGGTAGTAATGTTTTTGAGGGTTGAGTGCAGGCATTCCATCGTCTCGAGGAATTTTATGTTAAAAATTGTCCCTGCAAGCTCAGGAAGCCATAACGACCAAGGTTGACGGGAGAAAAACCTCGTTTGGAGTTAAAGTCTAAAGTTTCGTTTGAAACATTCCAGCGTTTTCTTGGCACGCAAATTTCTATTCCATAGAGACGGTGGGCTTATCGTGCGAGCATGAAGACTATTTTTAAGAGCTACTTTAATCTCCAGCATACACGTGTGACTTTGGTTTTCTGTATTCAGGGGGAATGAAAGGTCAAAAAGGTAATACTTGGACTCTCTCTTCTCTATACTTCAATAGCTTATTGTCGCATCATGAAACTTCGCCTCTGTTAACGAGTCACTGGGGTTACCACCCCTCTTCGGCCACCCCTGGTCCCTAATCGATGTGGTAACGAATGGGCCCGCGCCCTGCGATGCCAAAATCGCTGTCCCCTCTACTGGTCCAAGGGGTGTCCAATATCGTCCCGCCAGAATGTTCGTGCGCTCCGGAAAATATTAACCCTTTGCGGTCGGCAGATTTTGCTATTAGGAGTACCAGCAGGTCGGAGCATATTTACCATGACGCAGTTTCTTTTTGTTTAACACATCAGTGCCCGCTCACACAACATGTGTGTGATGCTACCGCCAAGAGTTATTGGACGGTAGCACATTCTCTGTGTGATAATCTTATCTTATAAGACCTTCACTAAATTTTAATAAATTTTGTTAAAATTAATACTTCAAGAATATTGTCGGCCCCTGGCAATGTTTCACTGCGTAAACGTGCTGCCATTAAAGTGTTAATACTACTTATAATACGTAAAAATGAAAAATTAATACGTAAGAACAACTTGGCATGACTGTACCAATTAAACGGAGATTTAGTTTTAGAAGTTCATTAGCAAGTAAATTAGAAGTCTGACTTCCACGGCGACTTGGGAGTATCCTTGCTATGGGGAGTTCGACCTCTACGACGCGTCGTAGAATCCGTCATTGTATTTTTAAATATTCTGAGTTCGGATTCTTAATTAGTGACCGGAAAAACATAAGAATACTAATTTTCGTGCCGATCTGACAATTTTTCGATACTCGCACCCGCCATATTGAAGCAGCCATTGTGTTTTTGGAAATTCTGAGTTCGGATTTTTAATAAGCGACCCAAATAATACTAACTCACCGATTTTCAGCTAAATGGAAATACTCCTTGGAGGGAAATTCCCTAATGAAGGACTTTTCCAAAAATGAAAGAATCCATCACTTCATAACATCTGAATTTAAGTATCTTTAACCCCTTGCACTATTTCCACGAGTCTGACTCGTGATGAAGATTTTAGGCCAAACTTGAATATCACGAGTCTGACTCGTGGTATTAATCTCGGACAAAGTATTAATATCTCGAATAAAATCGTATGCCCCGTGCAGGATTATTAAATTTAGACTTTGATTCAAATCCATTTGAGTTTCACAGAAGTTCCATTGCGTGAAGTAAATACTAGCACGGTAATCTTTGTCAGTCGTGAGATATTGTATATCGGGCGTTCGGTTTAGGCATGGATTTTTGCGAGTTTACCGATAGTGCAAGGGGTTAATAACCACGTTCAAGTTAAACATGTGTATTCTGTTCATTTCCGTTAGGTTTTGTCATAGCAGTTTCTGCAGCACAGTTTATTGATGTTCTAAAGCCCGAAACAGGAGGTACTCATAATTATTCATTATTGCTTCCGCTCGCCGCGAAACTACTTCACGCGTTACAATTCAAAAGACCCGCGAGGAGCGAGCTTGATTCACGTTCCTCACGGCAATCAAAGTGAGGTATTCGGATCTACGACTAGAATAAGATCAGTCGGAGAGTTGATTGCGTATTTTGGGACGCAACAATCGCGAAAGCTCCACTACACTTCCTCACGTACTCCTCTTCTAATGTAAATGGTTTGCATTATTCGTTTTCCAATGCAAAAAAAAAGAAGCAGTTCTTGTCGAATTAACAAAAGTAAATGAGGATAAATGAGAGAAATTCATTATATTCGAAAAAATTGCATTTTAGACGTAGAATATAAATTACGAAACAATGGGACGTATTTATGTTAGTGTCAATAACTGTTGGACAAAAAATATAGTGTGACCCGATAGGTGCACGCGTGTCTCCATCTACTCTAATCTTTTTTATGTACGGCGATCTTCTTGTTTTTCCTTATCTACATACATATTACATTTGGATCTGTTCGCAGCGAAAGCATGTAAATTCAAGTATTTATAAGTAATACAGTACTATTACGTTTGGTGTTGTCTAACAAGGTGTAGCTATTTTATCCTTCCAAGTCCAAAAATAACACGTGTCTGATAGAAACACAAAAAATCATTCCTTGTAGAGGTTTCTTCCTATGGAATTTTCAAGTAAAAGACATTTTAGGAACGAAAATTCAACTTAAGAAGATTTATTTTTAACTATCCCAATATTAATGTTTTGAGGTTTTCAAAAATGTTCTTGCTTATTATTGTACTTTAACAATACTTTTGTAAGTAAGTATCTCTTATATGATATTTAATAATGAATGTATTAAGGTTGTGATGACGATTGACCCTCAATTTTTACTAAACGTTTCAACCAATTTTAATTTAATGGTAACTATCTCTTCTAATTTTCCTGTTGCTTTCACTCCTATTCCACTAATATATTTGTAGGATTTCTTACCAATACGTTTAATGTCTATTATAATAGTAATTTTACAAATAAAAATAAGGAAAAGAATATAATATAAATCATAGGTAAAAATAAAAAAAAGATTATGATATATCGCGTCTTATCTAAACAATATCTATCCACAGAGGATTCTAACCACTAAGAATATAATAACATACCACCACTAAGGATATACACAGTGTGTTCACAAAGGATTCCAACCGCAGAGTGCTTCGTTGGCATCTCGAAAAACAACGTGCGATCGGCACTCACATTCATACATCTTATATAAAATAAGTCTTCAGGCATTCGCATCCCTCATATTTATTTAATATATCACATCATACACTAGATTAATTAACATTGGCTTTAATGTTGAGCATTATAAAATATTACTGCCAAAAACTATAATAATTACATCTAATCTATTCACTGTATCGCAGAGCATATCTATCTCATCTTTTTTCAATAAAATCTGATATTCTAATATACATCAAGTTTGTATCCGTTTTTCTAGTGCAAAATGTTGCAAATCCATTACCACCCCAAATAAATTATAAAGCATTACTTTATCATTTGACGATATCGCTCAACAAATCAGTCAGCTGTACAAAAGATCCCGTATTCTAAGTATTTCAAAACGTGTCAAGCCAAGTACCCAGTACGACATGACGCTTGACGCATTAAAATCGTCCTTGATCATTTCATCGGGTCTATTCGTGCAATTAACGGCTCGGAAAATAGGGGTCGTGATATTCCGTGTGTTTGGCGGCTGCCTCGTATTAAAAAGGCACGTGCAAGCATACCACAAGTACCAGCAAGTGGATCCAAGAGGACGGCATAAAGAGAAGACTATGAAAACGAACAAAAAGGGGAGTCGGTGTGTAATTTTAGCGACGTTCGTAAATGTAAGAAAGCGGCATATGCCGAGGGTGAAGATGGTTTAATAATATACACGGCTGTCCACCTGGTACCATTGCGATAATAAACGAGTCGAAGTATACGAGTACGTACGATGATACGAGACGACTCGTTGGGTATTGTGAGAAATCCTTGGATTATTATCATTGAAGCTATCAATAATGGAATTTAACGGAAGGTTGTCAAAATGACAAATATCGTTATATACCATTCTTTCCTTTCTTTTTTCACTTTTCTATTAATATTTACGCCTCTGCTTAGATAAAGGCAACTTCCGTTTCCTCCTTCCAACATTGGTACATTCGCCGCTTTTTATTTATGATAAAACATCGGTTTTTAAAACTTCGAGAGCAAGGATATATATTTTGCGCGTCAGGAGCAGTGGTACGTTTGACCGTACTTGGATATTACCCCACGATACGACCCGCATACTCATAGCATTTCATCGTGTTATGACCTTACCTACATGTGTAATGTGTGTCCTGCTTGTAAAAATGTTCCGCGCACGAAACTTTAAGTCTGCGGTTTATTGCACGGTCCCTTGTACGGTCTAAGAACACGGCCACGAGAACGTTGAAAACGTCAGAATTGTTCCGAACTCGCCATTGCTGTGGCAGGAAAAGTATGGCGTGATATTTTCGCGATATATACCGAGCCACGGCTGGCCTTTTTATTGGGATACTTCGGTGAATTCCGGCAAGAACACGTTTCTTTCGTGCTTGCAATAGTGAATCTATTCTTTTCCTCTTGCAGCACACGTGCGTTTTCTCGTTAAAAACAAACCCACTTGGTAACCCATGATGCATGCGTCGTTAAATTTCGGGAGACAATGGTGAAAAAGATTTCTATCCCTCAGTGCATGCGTCGCAGCAACACTGATTTCTTTTTCTTCCCTTTTTTAACGTAAGGGGGAAAGAAATATCTATACCGTTGGTACAGTGGTAAAGTATACCCGGTCCTAACGTTATTAAAATTCCAACTCCCTCGTTTTTTTTTTTTGCTACCATAGCCTTTGCCGCGGCTCTCCTTCTTCGGAGACCTCGGCAACTGCCGAGAATCGTTTCCCGGCCACATTCTGTTAAAGGGTAGAGAGAGGAGGAAATGACGGCAAGATGAGAAGCCCGTGTATAATTCGGTAATCCCGCGGGATGGAGAAAACCACTCGTGACGTTCGAACACCCGGAGGTTTTCTTACGGTCTATGCGCGTTAATTAATCCCCTTTCAATTAGCCGCCACGCCCTTCTTGCTCCGACAAAATCCCGAAGCGCGAAAGCTAATGTCTACAGGTGCAGTTAGCACTTTGGGAGTAAGCGTGAATTCAGAACGAGGCTATCTTACTGCTAGACGTTTACTTAACGTCATCTCTGATCGTAATAATCAAGGCTGCCTTTTCACTCTGTCCGGATAAAGACATTGATTCGGTGTGGAGTGTAGGATTGTGTTTTTCGACCAATTTCACTATTTTCTGGTATTTTTAGTGTTTTATTGGAAGACGGTTGTTCTATTCATATTGTGTTTACAATTGTATTAGGCTGGTGCGTATGAAATGTCGGATTTTTAAGTGAATATATAAAACTGCATATCTTTTTTCAAAAGTTGGTTATTGCATCAAAATATCCTTTATTTGCTTCAATACAATTTTCCCGACGAGATTTTAATGCATAGATACCTGTTTTAAAGAAATTCTGATCTTTAGAATAAACTCTGATATGGAATTTTTCAGACTGTCTTCATTTTCATACTGTTTAGCCAGTTAAAACTGCTCTAAATGTTTAAAAAAATGAAGGTCGGTTGACGAAAGATAAGGTGAATAAGCTGGGTGTTGCAAAATCTCATATTTTAATTCATTTAATTTTGAAATTCTTTTTTACGACGCGTGCGGCCGAGCATTGGCGCGGAGAAGTATTGGATCATGCCGATTAGCAAGTGATGGGCGTATAATTTTCAATTTTTACTTTTCGGCTCTAATTGTCTCCCCATTTCTAAGGAATGAGTAGCGAATTACTCCACTAATATTCAACCAAACTGTTGTTAAAAATTTCTGTGAATGAAGTGATGGCTTTGGAGTATGAGCACAAGCCTCATTCCTATCGAGCCACCGAGGAAACCTTTTCCTATTGTCGTAAAGTACCCACTTGTCATTACAAGTAATAATGCGATCGAAAGATGGCAGCTTTTGCAGCATTATTGACAAGTTTATACTCATATAAAAAAATTACACGAATATCGATTGAATTCATATCGGTACAAAATTCAAAACAATTAAAAAAGTGGAAACCTTTTGAGAAAATTTTCTTTGCTGAAATGTGACTCTGGCATTGGACAATACGACTATAAACGTGGTTATGCTAAAATCAGAAGCATAATGAGATCAGGGGCACAAACGTTCACATATAAAGAAAATCCGACATTTCATATGCACCAAGCTAATGCAAATAAAGTATACGGAGCACAAAGGAAAGTACTCGATTTGATAATCAATCGTCTATTTTAATATATACGTTCTTGTAGAGAATTTTAAAACATTAACACTACCCAACATCATATTTATTTTCTCTATCACAGAAATTTCTCTATCACCCTCTATTTTCGAAAAACTACGCGAAGATCCAAAGTGAATGCCTAGAAAGTTCGTGCATTTACTCGTTTTTAAACTTTGGCATTGATTTATTGCCATCAACAAGTACAAAATATTATAACTGTTCACACCTGCATTCTGCGGAAACACTCCTCTAGATTTGGAGACCAAGAGCACCTATCTTCTTTAACACATTCACGCCGGCGCGTACCACCGGTGGCTCGCGCTTCGGAGTCTTTCAGATGGTGGTCTTAACCCTCTATGGGCCCTTGTAACTTTGAATTCTTTACAACGCAATGTTTCAAAATCAAGTAAAATTTATTATTTATAATAGTCCTTTTATTATTTTCTAGTATCCTACCGTCCAACTAATCTTCAGATATTACGGAAAATTCGGCCCATAGAGGGTTAAAATAGCCGCCCGTAGGAGCAAAACGTAAATTGCAACGCGCCGGCGTGAACGTGTTAATACCAGCTTCTTTGTCGAAAACAACTGTTTTTATAAGAAGTGATGTTTTTTGAAAACAAAAGGCGATACCGAAATTTCGTTGTCGGATCCGTGTTCAGGACGACGAACCCTATAAGAATCACTCAGCAGCTATCGAAAAACAGAAAAAAGATTTTTTGTAGGGCAGGTAATCATTCAGATATTTGATCGTGAAGCTCTGAAGTAGAAACTGCGATACCATCCTTCTGTTCAAGCGAACAAATCGGAATTCTATAATATACTTATTTCTTTTACGTTCTTAAAGAGAGAGAAAATTTCCATATGATCAAACAACGGAATATGTCAGCCAAATTTTCTCTTGCCATTGTACCTAGAGAATAGCTAATTTTAACTACGAATCATTAGCATTAGCACTGTGAGCGAACAGACGTATCACAGAACGTCTGATGGGAATTCGTTTGACATTTATTGAACGGGGTGACATTAAGCATAATTTAGTATCAATTAAATCATCTATTCCTCTCTCTCTCTCTGTCTCTCTTTCTCTTCCTTTCTTCATCTCTTAACATCTGTTCTGTTCTTAACACATCTCTTAAACGATGGTGAAACTTATAGCAGTTTAACGAAGGAGAGAATAATGAAGCAATTGTGGCGAGTAACTTTGTTTAAATATCCTGCAATATGTATTATATCCTCCCGTTGTTGACATTAAGAGTAATTGCAAACGCCACGTTAAGGGTTAACTCTACTCTAAGCGTATTTACAAGTTGCGCTAGTTATTGTTACATTAGAAAGTTACACTGAAAACTTGTTTAATATTAAGCAAGTGTTACGGCTCCGCTCGGTAGCTGTTGGTGATGCACTGAACGAAGGAAACGTGTCTCTTAGGAGTCTTCTAAAATGGTAAATTTCAAATGGATGTTAACCATTGTCATTCCAACAATAACGTTCTGATATTCGCCAAGTAATTTTCTCGCCTTTGTACGACTAACCTGACTTTTCACACGTACCACTCGTATTTTCTTTAACCCTAATGTTCCCGCTTAGTTAAGTTTGTATCACCTAAAGGTTTCGTGACTATACCCGATATCCTAACGTGCGACGTACTCTGCTCTTTTATTGCTCGTTTCGTATAAATGGACTTAAAACTTTTGTCGATCTCCGTCAAAAGTACTGTACAAAATAATATTTCACACGAAAGTTGCACAATTATTAAGAGGACATTCAACAAGAGAAGATTTTGTGTTTTATCGAAATGTACAGGCTATTTTCAATTTTTTAAAATGGAATGCCCACATTTCTTTTTCTAAATTGCGACAAGCTATCGAATTCTGCATAAAAAATCATTATACTTGGTAATGTGCAAAGCTAATAATTGCTGTAAATATTCGAGAAACAATTATCTTGCATTTTAGAGTATACTCATTCAACGGGACTGCTGTAATTTGAAAGACATCTTTGTTTACGACGTTAGGTAATGTTGTCTAACATGATCCTAGGCATTGGATATCGTAGGCATAAAACAACAGCTAAGCTTAGTAATGATAGAAGCCGGACAGAAAAGAGTACTACATTTATTAAGATATTCAGTAACACAGAAAAATATGATATGATAATTGTTTCCGGTGGTTGCGATAAAAATACTGCCACAGCTAAAACATTGTGTAAAAATAAATATCCTGATCGAAATCAGCCATCGCATTCTACTTTGTTATGGCTTATAATTAGTAATCCTCTCAAAGAAACTTCCACCTTTAACGTAGAAAAATGCAAGCGCGAAAAGGAGATTGTCGAAGGTCGAAGAATCTCGTACTTTAGTCTCATTATTAGCAGCCGTTGCATATAATTCATATTTTGGTACACGGCAAATATTCATATGGTGTTTCAAAAAATTATTCGTCGTAAAAAAAGTTGTCCTCCGACTTATAGCAATTTCTTTGAATGAACATATAGTGCAATGGAGGATAATTATTTTACGAATATCTCAGTAATTACAAGTTGTAAACTTTACGTGGTATAATGATTTTTTATTTTAATTTAAGACATCATAAAATCCATATTAATATAAAATGTCCCTATCGTAATTGTGCAACTTTCTGCGAAATGTTTTCTCGTACAATACATATTTTATGAGTTATTTAGAATCGTCATTTTGCGTGACTCACCCTGTATATGAGTTTCATTCATAAAACTTACATACATGCATCCAATTATAAAACTATGAATTGAACTTGGAACCTTTTTGTAGATATAATAAACAATGTTCGCACATATTCTGGCTTCAGTGGTATACTTTGGTAAAAATTGCATGAACATTGACCGTACCATGCACGGTAAAATGATTGTATCAGAGCCTGTTTTTTGTGTTATTTCCCATATGAATTTACCTGTTACCTGCATCTCTTATAGATCAATATTGTTGTAATTTCATAGTTACTTAGTCAAGAGATGGGTTACAGTAAGAAGAAACAAGTGCCGTTACGGTTAGTGTTACGCTGCAACATTTACATATCAAGTAAGCCAGTTTAGATAGTTTGCTGCGCATTCTATAATATGTAGATATTGCAATAATATATTAAAATAATATAGGTTACTTACGAACTTATAGACTAATCTAATATACGTAAAAAAGGAACACTCAATTTCTCTAATTTTAAGTTGTGCGATCAACGCTCATGAATGGTGCTGTTTCTGTGTATTTATACTTGGACTAAATTGTAATTTCTGTTTATATCCAAGAATTCAAAATTGCAAAATGGCAGCACGTTATAAAATATTAGTGTACATATATTTCTCAACGAATGTTGAATTTCTAGAATTTCTAGAATTTTATAAAAATGCTTGAAAATTTCGGAAACGCAGTTCTAATACTTCAAAGTTACCCCATTTATCGAATTGACAGTTCATTCTCAATTTCTCTGCACTTTATACCCAGTAATATCAGAACGCGAAACGGTTGTCCACTTTGTTAAAAAGCAAAACACAACATTCGAAAATTCAAGTGGTCCATACACGTGATATTTGCAAACGTAAACTCAGCCAAAAAATAAATTTCGACGGCACCGTCGAGTCTGGCAGCAATTACGTAAGCGTTGCTGGAAATGGCCGAAAGGTCGTTCGGGCATCGGTGTCTTTCACGGCCGAGATCCAGCAGATGCCGATCTCTGACATCAAAGCCAGTTGACTGTGTTCAGTCTAGCTCGCATCATTTGACCGATGAATAATCCAGGTCTTCGAGTTAAAAGGCAGAAACGTCACGGTTGATCAAACCGTGAAAATTTTCGAATTTATTCTACTCGCAATCAGTGTAAATATTAAGGCTCAACCATATAGATCCAGGTCAACGTGAGTCATTGTAAGCCAATCATGAAAGAAAAACATGAAATAATTCATACAACCGCATAGGAAATTTTTGTAGAGGCATTATATCTGACAGCCTGCTACAATTTCCACCGATTCCTACACCTTACAACAGCGTAATTGATTTTCCTTGCTGCCTTTTAAAGCTTACGATCGGACGAACTTTTTTACACTTCGTCCGGGGTTTTCGCATCGATCCGAATACGTTCTGGAGAAATCCTTCAGCCTAAGTGGTAGCGATTTTCGTTCGCCCTTTTCCAAGAAGGAGACCCCAGGAAAGGGGTGAGAGCAATGTCGGGCGTCGGTGAGGAGGAGAGGGCGGAATGATGAGAGATCGTTGGAGAGGGAATGAAGAGAATAATTAAAAAAATGAAAGAGTCGACGGCACGACCTCGTTCGCCCGTAAATCGTACCACTCTTCCAGATAGGCTTCCTCGCGAGCGGAATTCGCAGAATTTGCCCCGTGCTCCATGGTACCGTAGATTATAAAGTATGCAAATATGCACGAGATGGGACAGTGGGTGGTAGGAGGATAGAAGGAGACGAAAAGAGTAGAATAGGAGAGGGGAGAAAACGAAAAAGAGCGAAAGAGAGGGAGAATGGGCGGTGAGATTACAAGTATGACAACGGTTCTCGTGGTAGGGGAAGCGAAAGTGGAGGAATAGCAAGTGGTGTAAATCCAATTTGCGCAACATCGGGGGTTACAGCATTTCATTCATTAGCCCTTATTAGGCTGCATTATGCAAAAATGAGTCAACCTGCGCAGCCAGCCGGAAATTAGGAACGTACCCCCTTTTTTTCTTATCTTGGACACACTCCCGTCGATGTTTGCCTCGTGTATAGACAACCGAGTAGTCGATATCATTATCGTTCTAACATTTACCAGTTGCCGGTGCGGTGACCTGAAGGATTTGTTGTGCGTCAATTGTTACGGAGGAAGCTCCTCAATCCTACACGTATGTACCGTATGCACGAATGGAGTATGTTGCTGCTCTACGAAATACGGAAATTGCAATCGATTTTTTTTTAAATACTTGATATGTTGACTTTAACATATTGTTATCAGCGTGTACACCTTATTCTACGTTTATGTCTTAAAAAGTCAGTAAAAATAATACAGTACATCGTGAGTTTTCATAATAGGATGTAAAGCAGTTTATTTTGTAAAAGTTGCATATATATACACATATATCATACAAAGTAAATTATCATTTGAAAAGGAAAAAAAAACATGTCACTTATTTATGAACACAAATATTATGAGTTACACATAAAAAGATTGTATTCGTTGTCACTTTCTGGTGATAAACGCATACGTTTGCGTTACTGCTACTACTAGAAATGTCTCGGTTATCGTTTTCCTGCTCCATTGATGAAATTGTTTCTGTAATGTCTTAATTTCAAGTGGTCCGTACACGTGATATTTGCAAACGTAAACTCAGCCAAAATATAAATTTCGACGGCACTGTCGAGTCTGGCTAATGTCTTAAACAAAATTAGGACTAGCTTCCTGTGGCGACAATTTCTCAGTGGTTTTAAGAATGAATTCAGTAATTGATAATTGTGTTTGTGTTTTGGTTAGGTCAGAGGTAATTGTCTGTATAATTGTCTGCAAGAGGATATTGACACTAGATATATTCACGGTGGTCGAAATACACTACGTTTGTTAAACATATTGCTGAAATTGTTAGAACTGTATTCTGTTTAATATTGTATGTCCATCTTGAAAAACGTGAGAGATTCAATCGGTTTAATGTGTTGCGTATTTCATTATCTTGCTTCTGAAGTATTTATCTAATATCTTTAAATATACTGAATTAATAGTCGGTAGTTCTAGCGTTAATGAATTCAGACATTCCTCCTCTCCAATGTCGCCATTATAAAAATAAAAGTAAAGCAACATTTTCTTCTTGAAATTTAGTCGATCGTGTTAAATGAAAATAAGTCATGTAAAAAGAGAATTAAATTGTTTTCTAATTTGTGTTAAGTCAAAAGCGCATAAAAGAAGTTCATTTAATAACTGAATTGGGTGTGTTACTTTCGGAACTATTAACAGAACCATTTGTAATCGCAACACTCAGTTAATGGAAATATCTTTGAACAATTTACATGGGATTAGGAATCGTTAGAATAAAAAGTAAACTTACAAAAAGTTTATTAACAATAACAGCCCAATTAAAAAAATAAAAAATAATAGTTTTCCCAGTTTTCGCACAAAAAAAAACTCGCACAAAACTCTCGCAATTTCTCTCGTTATTTCTCTTACTATTTTTCACACCACGTCTCACTATGTCTCGTTTGTGCGATACGAATTGCTTGTCGTTTTTTGTAACAATTAATACCTCTTGTCGAGAAGCAGAAGACTGATTTGCGATCGATATCGGCAAGATGCCGACACAGGTGTCGAAAACGCATCGATTTGCTTAAAACTTTCTGATTATACCGTTCCTTTTATCTGTGCGCGTATACGCGGGCATTGTTGCCCTACATTTATATTGGCAAAAGTAATTGCATAATGGGTATGATAACTGTAAGTGTTTTATATGAAATCGACGAGTTCAGTATATATTTCAATGAATTTCAGTAATGAAATTTCATGATCTGATGGGAACCAGTGTCTTATTAAAAATTATCGTAGCGTTCTATACGCATAGGATTAGACGTAAACTATGTAATTGAAAGATATTGAAAAGTACCATAGTCATTAACACTAGATTTACCAAGCCAGTCAATATGACTGGTACACAATTTTTTCCAAAAATTCTACGGGTTTATGAGAGAGCCGTAGAACAAATATTCTTCGTCCATCGTATAAAACATAAATTACCGAATCTATCATATTTTCCACGCCGTAATTTTCTTTGCTTTATGGTACATATTTAACATATTTAAATATAATAGACCTCACGCTGGTAAATCTAGTGTTAAAGCTATTACTATGACTCTTATTATTATTACAAATCTTTTTTTTTTACTCTAATTAAAATTCAATTCAATCTTCATTCATTTTCGTAATTATGTCATCTGTGTTTCTTTGAAATATTATTCCACACTGTATTGTACCTAAAAATGCACGAAAAAATGAAATAATATGAAAATGCTAGTAAAAGACTAATTAAATTCGAAGTCGCAGAATCAACAAAATTCTTCCAAATCACAAAAAAGTTTCTTCTACAAGCTGCTACATTTGCAACAATCTTTAACAAAAAATACTATGTTGCTACTTATCTAGCTATGTCATACTTATATTAAAGCTGATAAAGCACAAGATAACTTACGGTCTTACACAGGAACGAGGGGAGAGTGTCAGTCATACGTCTATCCGCACCACATCGTTCCTGCAAATCATCAATTCTGCCAATAAAAACCAAAAACAAAACACTTCTTTCGCCATTCACACGACATCTATAGCTTTTTTGGTCCGTCGCACGTTAAAATCGGATATGACGTGTAAACGAGGGATGTCTCTATTCGTCAGTCGAATCAGAACAAAACACTCGCCACAGGTCATCATGTGCTCTGCCAGTTTTACCTACTTTATATAAATTCATCCAGTAACGAGAAATTTTCTTTTCTACCAAACTGCACTAGAAAATTTAATAATCAAATAATTCTTACTTAAAGCAGTAATCTTCAATGACTCGTAGTGTCAGCAATTTGTTGGCGCGTAGTATACATATATCAGTGATGAAACTGTGACCCGCGGGTCGGATGCTGAACCAGGCAGATTTTTTAAATGATCCAAGCGTTCATTTTTATAAACATATTTTTTATACAATAAGAGAAAACGGACAATCAAAAATATTAAAAACATAAAGTATATGTATTTAATGCCAAATTTATAAAAAAATATTTACAAGTGGACATTGACTAACTGTGAATAAAAAAATAGTTTTTAACCATCTTTCCCTCCTCATTTCCAAGTGATGTCACTGACTTAATGACCCACGAGCTAGTACTAAAAAAAATAATGAACAAAATTTGACCCAATTCTAAGAAAGGTTCGCCATCACTGGCATAGACTAAAGTTAAGGTAGCATAGAATGTAGGAATGTAGGTAAGGGCGAAGGAAAGGACATTTAAAATCTTATTTATTATTGCACAAACCGACAATATGACGCATGACGACGAGTAGGCAGAAGGCCGAAAACAGTCGTCTTAAGAGAAAACGGTACCTAGAGAAAAGCGTACTTGAATAAATTCCTTGCATCCATCTTTAAATAAGTCCATAAATCCAAAATGTTCATATATAATAATTCATAAACTTATATCTTATACCTTATTTCAAACGTCCGATTATTTGTTAATACGCACACATAAAACTAAAATATGATAACGTAAATAAGTCAGTCACAGCAAAATACAAGATTAACATTTGTATCGTTTCAATTTTTCTATCACAATTGACGTATGAGACGCGTGACACTCATGTGACCTGAGGAGTGAACGTATTGACCGTTTGCAATCAGCTATATTTAAAGGCAACGTAACTTGTAACTATTGGATGAGATATTAATTACATAAGCAAATTTAGCGATAATTTTTAAATCGATATGTGACACAAACTTGTACCTCATAGAGAAAAAAAGGTCGAACTCGATGGTGAACTTCAAACACTTGTTATAACTTTTGCTATATGAGTAACAAGGAAAATGCAAATAAATAGGTGGATATCTAAACAGTAAACTCGAGTGTGTAATATTTAGTTTTACGGTTTTATACATTTATGTAATGTAAAAAGGGAAGAATGTTAAAATTTTATGTCGACGAAATAGATGAAGACTTTCAAATGCTAGGCTCGGATTGAAATCCTCTTGCTGTCGAACATAAGAAAATTTTCTAACACGTCACTTGTATTCTAAATACACTATGAATGTTTGTGCTAATTAAATTTTTTATATACGCAACCGCATGCTGTTTGCTGTTTGCTGGGCTTTGTTTTATTCATTAAATATTGCAATGACTTTTGTACTTTGAAAATTTTATACTGTTTGCTTATATCATATGCATTCCGTGTGTTTCTGATGTTTTGTATACTTAACAAATGTATGAAAATTCGCTGCTGAATCATAATTCTGTTTGTACGTAACTTACAAAAACTGTAAGAACTTTTTAACCCATTGACAGTGTATCCCGTGACAGTCACGGGCGAGCGTCAAGTATCAATTGGTTTATCTCGTTTAGTTTATCAAAGATATCTAAGTCTATGGCTAGATTCTTTGCCTCCTCTGTTTTCTAAGATTATTTTAACTGAAGAAAGAGACGTGATTTAATTTGCGCGCCGACGTGTTTTCGAACATCAAAAAATTAGCCACTTTTTGGGCCACAATTCGTAATTTTACCTCACCGTGAAAGGGTTAAAATCATAAAAAATCCTAAAAATGGTAGAAAATTGTTCATACGGTACAAAAGTTCTCACGATTTTAGCAATTAAGTTGACTCGGGGACATGTTTCCTATGCTCTGTGTAATGAGGTGAGAAATGAGGGTGGTAGATGTTAGATAGTGAAGGGTGAACTACCAAAGCGAAAAGAAGTACCTACGAGATTATTCCTTCCAATTTCTATCCATCTGTGTACAGGTAACCCTCCTATAACACGGAAGGCAAGTTCCTAGAAAATGCTGCGTTGTAGGAACCCGTGTTATAGGAAACCCAGAGGCAGTACAAAAAGGACGGTTATGTTCCGAAAACTTAATAAAACCAAATATTTATTTTAGTTCCATATCTCTGAAATAGCAAGACTCGCCGCGGACAATGCGCAAATTACATGCCGCTTTTCGCTATAGCATCGGAATAGCGTCATAAATGAGTAAATTATAAGTTATTTATGCATTTTAATTGAAAAGCACTATTATTCATATCATTCACTCATTCATCTTGAACAAAAATCATGTTATCCAGTGATATAAAGGTAGGTTTTCGCAATTTTCTTATCCTGTTAGAGTGTTATAGGATGCCGTGCTGTAGGAACGTTCCCGCAATTTATGAATCGTGTTATTGCGAAACCATATTATAGAATGCTTTGTTACAGGGTGAATACCTATACTTATATTCTTATTCTTTATATTCTATGATAATAAACTATATTTAAACAACCATAAATCCTACAGATACGTAGATCATATATTCGATGATTCGGATTCTACCCAAAATTCAAGGTTTAAGACGAAATTACTGTAGTAATTGAAGCTGAAAAAAAAGATAAAAAAAGGAAGAAAAGTCTATCCGAAAAAAGGAGAAATTGAAGGACAGTTAACTTCGTTTGCGAGTTTCCCAAGAATAGTTTCAGTTCAGAATTCTCCGATCAAAATAGAAGTAGGTACCTTCGAAGGAATATCAGGCTAGGATGCAGCGATTTTTGAAAGTTTTCAGTTAGAATCGTCGGATCTCTCAATTGAAACTACCTAGTTGCACTTTGCAACGCGTTACAGCTGCTACGTGAGCTTAGAATTATGAAGTTCTCTGTCACAAACTTATCCGATTTACGATAAACTTTGACCCAAACTTGCAATATGTATAGTTGTACTCGGATTTAAAATTCATATTTTGAGTACTTTTCAAATATTTGATATTTGTTCACCTTAAGCTTACATTATGTATTATGAACATAAATATGGATTAATTACAGTCATTTAATTTCGTACGCAGCACATAAATGACTGACAATGAGAGTTTTTATAAATTAAAATTCTCTAAAAGATCATAGGTTATTGTATAATCAGATTATACTATTTACAATTAATACACTTCGGTGGACACTATATTTCCAAAGGAAAACGAATATCTTTGAATTGTATTTGATCTATTTTACAATTATGTATTTTCAAGCAGAATTTATAAATAAAAAGTTTCTCCCTCGCTGCAATCAATGATTCTTTATACGTTACGTCAGCTTCCGATGGCAGAATTATATAACTGTACCGACGAACCTGAAGTTCTGGAAGGTTATCGGTATCTATTTGTATCACAGGCATTATTTACTTAATTCAACCGACATATTGCCGAGAGTTGGAGATTTTAAATATTTCTCTCCGCGATAACATTTTCATGAATGAATTTTACATTTTCGGGGTTCCCTTTTTTTTATGTAGAAATATTTCAGTGGGTATTAGATATTTTGTAGAGATAGGGACATACAAATGTCGTTGGAATAGCGCAAGAGAAGGGAAATCCTATGCAATCGCAGGACCGATCGTTCCCCGAGAGAGTAGAAGGACGACGATGTCGACCTCATTCCGCGTATACCACAAATCGTATTTTGTTCCAAGAACAGTCGATTTTCGTTGTTGGAAATTGACCAATTCAAAACGAAAAAAAAACTCTACCTATGCAATCGATGACAACGACTTCAAGCCATTCTCAAGACGTAATGAATTTTTCTATTGCACTGTATCCTTTAACAAAAATATGCCAATTATTCGTGAATATTTTTTATCAACATTATTTCTATCCTTTTATGTCATTTTGTACTATATATCTTTATAATTTTGTTATCATAACGACTAAAAGAGAAGGGGAAATACAACTGCAAAGGGTCTAGCAGAATAAGGGGGTCAAAAGTGCCCTTGAGCCGATTTTATTCGACGATGGGTCATTCGATAGGTGATCATGAAAAACCATTGTACACAAATTTTTAATCCGATACCTTCACTGGGAGGGTAGTTATAGGGTAAAATCGAAAAATCAGTTTTTGCCTCATTTTCCCCAATTAATGTGGTGCAAAAATTCCAAAAAAATTCTGCCACATTCTAAACATGAATGTACACATTAGCGATTTTTTTCAGATTTTTCCTTTGCAAGTTCCACTAACTAAAAATGAAAAACCGAAAAAAAATTTTTGAAACATCGATTTCGTATTGAAATCTTCCGAGCACAACTTTTTCCTTTTTACAGTAGTTGCCTAATGTTGTCATTGTTATAGCCTAATTTTTTCAGATTTTTTGAGTACGGTGCATCACGGTCGGAAAAATCAAATACCGATTTCTGGGACACATTTTGGGCTGAAACTCGCCCATTATTTACCACTCTTGCATGATTTTATTACAGTATGTTCATATTGTGATCTTCAATGTTTCTGCGCAGAAATATGTAGATGTTAAAGAACAGGATCGGGATAATTAAATAAATTGCTGATTGTATGGTCTTTATAACCTAGAATTTCAACCGTTCTTTCAAGAGCATTAATGGCGCATCGGCTATGGTGTCTGCCTGTGTCAGAAAACACAATAAAGATTTAATTTGGATACATAAGAACGGTTCGTTTCTGACCCATGGTTCCTCTGAGACATTTCACTTACATACCTACGTAAATCTCCATCGATCGAAAGGTGTAAAACAATTCCTGTAAGTCATGACAAATAATTTTGAAACACACTGTATGTATAAAAGAAAAGATTTTCTATTACCCATCTCAATCAATTGCTGCTTCCCGTAGGTATGCAAAAATAAGTTAATGTGAAGTGTAACATTAACACTTGGCATGCGGGTATACTTCGCCGCGGATTTATGCGTGCAACGGGCGATTTTCGTGAATCTCGCGGGAGTTTGGTCATTCACTAAAATCGCAATAACTCGAAAACTACTTTGTTTTTCGAATTCACGAAAATAGATGATTTTTAAATATTTACTCTATATCCAAAAATATTTGTTCAAGTACAAACAATAAGTACAAAAAGCATTGATACAACTTTAATAATTCTTCACCGTATGGTACTATTCAAAACTTCCTCTGTGGAGTGGAACACCGCACAAGTTACATATAAAACATGTTTCACTCCGTATCTTTTTCGCTGCGCACACACAACCTTGTCCCCGCGTATTTTTATTCTTCCCGGCACCTACAATTTTCTCTAATATGTATTTCCGCATATCCATTGATAATCTTCCAGGAGCAACAACATAAATCTACTAAATCCGTATTTTTACGTGACCCGCGCTCCAGTGACAGACTGCGGAAAACGTTAAAGTACGTTGCTCGTATGCCAAGTGTTAATTAGCGTGAAAAGTAATGAATATATCATACATCTCAATATAGAAAATGCATGCTATTTTTTGTGAAATGAGAAAAAAATGTGAAACATAGAGCTATTGAAGTCAAGATTTATTCAAGTAAAAAGTGCTACAATCATTGCATAAGACGTATCCAGTTTTTAGTTGATAATAATGTAGAAATTTTAAAGATGTAGAAATTTTTTGAAAAAATATGCATCTGACGGGGAAATTCATATATGTAGGATCGTGAAAAAGAAACGAGAGGCGCGTGGAAACCCATCCAAGGTAGCAACTCGGCCAGAGTAGCTTAACACGTCGACGATCGCCTGGGTCGGCGCGGAACCACTGCGCCAGCGACCTCTCCCTGCTGGCAATTTCTCTTCACATCCTTTTCACCTAAGTTCTTTATAGGAGGGCTTCCCCGCTTCGATCCAACATATATATATTGTGGGATCGGAGCGGAGAAGCCCTCCTATAAAAGAACTTAGCAAGAAAAGGACGTGAAAAGAAATTGTCATAAGAGAGAGGTCGCTGGCGCAGTGGTTCCGCGCCGACCCAGGCGATCATCGACGTTAAGCTACTCTGGCCGAGTTGCTGCCTTGGATGGGTTGCCGCGCGCCTCTCGTTTCTTTTTCACGATCCTACAATATATATACAAGTTTTAATGCATTGAAAAAATATAAAACTGCGAACATTTTTTATTTAGTATCGATGTAGGAGAGTGAATTGGAATCCATATCTACGCGAATTTTGTATTGCACGGTCAGTTAGTAGTCGTAGCACGTTGTTCGAAGAAATGCTGTGCTTAATTCGTATGCGCATGTCCTTGGATTTCATTGCGAAACGGCGTTATGGCGTTTGCTTTCCATCCCTAGTTTCTAACAGACTTCGTTAACAACTTCTTCGTTCGGCGCTGGATCTCGAGATCCCTGTTTTTAAATTCACGATTTCTTTCGCAAGCTCGTTTAATTTTGCAACCGATGAACTGCAGGAAGTAATTAAAGTAAATACACTTTTCGACGTGCAAGAATTTACACGGTAAATGCAATTCCATCCCGATGAGATCAATGTTTTCTACTCGTAGTCGAGAAGGACTTAAGTCTACGTTCGGATTCTAACTCTACGGTTATTTCGCGAAAGTATACAGTAAAAGAACTAATGCCATGGAGTTATTCCGTTTGCTACTTCGTTTCATTCTGTAATCTTTGTGGAGCCAGCACTAGGATAGAACATCGGCATCCAATATTCTGAAGAACGATTGTTATGTATAAAGAAACCCGATAACTCTTTTCTCCTTCGTTAAACGAAGTTTCTCTGATTGGCAAAGAACTTGCACGTTCTCTCTGTATCAGCATGAATTTTTATGTTTACCCTCTCGTTGTTTCTGTTCGACATTATTATTATCAACTGCTAAAATTGACCGTATGTAAAAATGAATGCGAATATAAAAAGGCCAGTTACTACAATATGTTACGGTATGATTTGGAGTAGTTCTTCTAACATTTTGCAGATAAAAAGAAAATAACAATTTCACGATTGAGGAATTGCAGTAAGATAAATATGGTATTATATTCATACTTCCCTTTTTTTGTTTAAATGTTGAATGTCTTTTTTAATACAATAGAATGCTTTTATAACGTTTCAATTAAATGTCCTACTCGTGAATGGTTTTTAACCCGTTAACCGAGAAATAAAATTTTGTGAAACTCGTTCCACACTGGGGACTTTTTACGCAGTGATAAATAATGTCATGACTCTTTAAGTGTTAAAAGAACATAGTTTTTAATTTAAATTATTTTGCAAACACGTGATTGTACATATACATGATTCGTAAACAATATGATGCCACATAACCACACTTATATACATAAGCACTACATAAAACTTAATGCCATCAGCATAATATGGTTAATTTCAATGATGAAAAACGTCATTCGTATTTTGGTTAACAGGTTAACAGTTACTGTTTAACAGTGAAGTTAATTAGATAGTAACTGTTTGACAGTAAAATTCATTAAACACTAACTGTTTAATAGTTAACAGGTTAATTAAACAATAACTGTTTAACAGTTAACAGGTTAATTATATAATACATGTAAGAGCGCGTTAGCGCATTTTATGTATTTCGCGCGCTATTTTATGTATTATTACGCGCGCCAGCAATCGTCTGCGCCCCGATCGCCCTGACGCATGACGGCGCGCGCGAGATGTTTATTTTTAAAAAATGAGAAGAAGAGAGTTCTCCGCCGACGGCCATCAGAAACACTATTAATATTAAAGATTTATGTTTTTTTCATATGAGAAGTAATTACTGATCCTTCACCCGTCCCCTACATACAGAATGATCAATCAATTCAGTTCATCTTACTACTTTCAGTGCAGTTTCTTAATACCACGGTTATGCTGGTAGAATATGGGGCTTCGGCTATTGCAATTATCATGGTATAAATCCGATAAAATCTGTTAACTACTGGTATATCCTATCTGAAATGCATTTCAAAACGTTCGCTGCCCATTCAAAAAATTCGAATCAAACGCTGAAAAATATGTAACCATACCTTCGAGCAAAATCGAAGCCTGATGGGCGAGCTCGATTTAACTGAACATAGATCCATCATACATACATTGTCACGTGATGGGCAGCGACGTGTTAATGCAGACATATCGTTTCGGTAATAAATATAAAATTTTTGGAGATAGATATATCCTCCCATGATTGGACGGTTGAAATGTTTCCGTTGTAATTGAAGTATATTTTTCACTGTGTGCGTTTTAACTTATTGAAAGTATACATGCGCTACAGTCTCTTCAAACTGTTATTTGATAGTGAAAAAAGTTCAAATATCTCAGAAAATATTAGCATTCTAAAAGCTGACTAGTCTATCAATGAGACATTAAAACTTCAGAAACTTCTGAATAACAAAATTGATATCTCAATTACTCCCACGCCTGTACAGAAAGACAAATCATTTTTGTATTTTATCTACCTCAAAATTACGGAACAGTTTTTAAATATTAGTTTATCAGAATTTTCTGTCCGAAATTTCTATTACACATACTGTAGGCGTCAAATGTGATCTGACAAAGTCTGTTGCACCACCCCGAGTTTCTTTCCGATCTCCCTGAGATAGAAAAGAGATTTTCTTTAGTTATACTCTTAAGTATATAGTCATCTATTACCAAAGATCTGATAGACAGGGTTCATCTTCTAGGCTGAAATCTCCTTTCCGGAATTTGTTATACTAACACTGACAGGTACGTTCAGATAGCTCATCTCGTTCGAAAACAGCAACCAAGTGTTGGTGCGCGATTGATGAATTATGCAAATTTTTTTTTTGGTTGATGCAATTTTAACTCCTTCATTGCGGCTGTTCTGTCCACCGTAACACACCTGTTAAATGAACTATACGGAGCTATCTAAATAGTTTAGTAGAAATAAATGACAGTGAATAAAACACTGAAACTTCAAGTCTAGAGAGAGGTGCCGACTCTCTAAAGAGCTAGCAACTATTGATGCTTATTGTATGTGAATAGTATTATAGGACACAATACATCTTGTAAAAATGGATATAATATAATTTATTTAATTATGAGCATAACAGAGGAAAGACATGAACACAGAATACACTAATTAATTATCTCAAAGAGACTCGTTCCATTAACACATGTTCTCTTGTAATTTTTCAAAACTGAATATCATCTCCTACCAACGCATGTTTTCCGAATATTTGATACTTCTTATACTTGCAGATATGCTACGCAGAGATGATAAGTTACCGTTCAATCAATTTAGTTTTCCTATAAAAATCACACGTATTTGTTTGTTTTTTTCATCACTATTAACTGACAATAAGTTAGACATATTTACAAGTTTATAGTGTGACAAAAGTCGCTAACGTGAAGCATCTGAAGTTTAGATGCTTCACGTTTTAGATGATAATGTTCAAATTCTAAACAAAATGAGATAAAGCGATAAAGAGCTACGGCTTAAACGCATTGGCATCCTGGTCTGCTCAGGGTAATAAGGATTAGTATTTACTAACAGAAATACTAAATAAAATGAAGAAAGAAGAACAAAATATTTAAGAAAAGAGTTTTAACTTGAAAACATGTACCCCGAGCATTAAAATATTCATATATCTTCAGGGATACGATAGTTTTATTCCTATGCATTGTGCCCGAACTGGAGGATATAAGGTGAAACGCCAGATCTAACCGTTCTAGCAGGTTTATGTCGTTCAATTTGTTGGGGTTCAGCAACTTACAATTTCTGCGTACTATACGTTTTATGCTTGGTCTCAAATTGTATAGTAATCGCACCATGTAACATATTTTTCTAAAATCTAGAACTTTCTATGTGATACGCGTATACACGGATACATCGTATTTCTTGCAGGACATTCATATTCTAGACGCACTTGTACCGCACGAGTTAGCGGCCTTACAGTATTTGATGGAGAACGACTGTAATCGCCAGTTATAATGAAACGGTTATCTTTTGGTGACCAAAATACAAGTAAATATTTAATCGAACTAGACCAATTAAAAGTTAGCAAGTCACACGAAAAAAGACCGTTACCAAAATTCCGAGATGTAAGTGTGTAGAACTTTACTTTATGCAAAATTTCAGAGAAAAACATCCGATAAAACTTTCCAGTAGACCCGAGAATCATTTTATTTCAAT
The DNA here is from genome assembly GCA_910591515.1 of Cerceris rybyensis. NCBI lineage: Eukaryota > Metazoa > Arthropoda > Insecta > Hymenoptera > Crabronidae > Cerceris > Cerceris rybyensis. Next base: position 26,293,874 of record OU342790.1, read on the forward strand.
AAAACTTCTCTCTATCATCTACATCAATAACAAGCATACTGCGGCTCGTGATCCAGATGTTATATATATTCAAATAATAACAGTATTCCTACCGACACTTCGCATATGCCTATTCCTACCGCGACAGATCAAATGACCGGTTTTTAGCGAAACTTATATTTTTTAATACAGAATGAAGATAACAGCCAATTTGACAGTATAGAAATATAGTTTATTTTATTCAGTAGTATATAATGTACATATTATTCGTTTTCACCGGATTATTTGCAAATAGGCATCTCTATTAGGATACATATTCCACATACGTAGTTTTTACATTTTAGATAGACTTTGTTATGCTTATTAGCTTTGCAATGTCTTATCTGATATGTTTTTAGTTTACGGAAACCTGTAATTGTATTTGTGACGGGTGTTGGTTGATTCTTTTTTGCCTAGCTGTAGCACTTTTTTTATATTCGATGGAAAGTTCTTTTGCTGATTGAAGTAAAACTTCTTGTCTCGAAATATCTTCTCCCGTGGTTTCTTTATATAAAACCCATGTATTTTATTCAACTGATAAAATAAAAACTAAAATATAAAAATGTAAATCAAAATGGATAAAAAAAGGAATAAAAGATCAAATATGAAACTTACTACGAAGTATTGTTGGTTTTCTTCACTTTTTTGAAAATGACACTTGTAACACATAATACAATATAAAATGAGAGTAGAATAGTAATAAAATAAAAATAAAAATTAACAAGTTACAAAGGTTATTGATTTGAATTGGAGAGAAGACCCCCCCTCCTAGACATACCCTTCCGCTATTTTATTTATTTCACGGTCATAATAGTAAAGACGGTATTAGAAAATCTATGGTTCTGGACCACTTCGGAAACCAATGAGGCAAATAAGCACCGCAAGGCCGATTGGTGAGCGAAAACTCTAAACACTTGAAAGTACTGTAAAACAGTTCCTGGAAGACACTTTTTGGATAAAATCATGTCACAACTGTATTACCTTTAATTTGTAACGACTTTATCGCTTCGGAATTGAATCTTTGAGAGAATACTATTATAAAAAGATATATATCGTTCAACCGGTCAAATGACCGGTCGTGGTAGGCAAGGCAGACTACAAATTTTTCTCAGAAAATAAACAATAAAAAAAGAAGTGAATATTGAAAAATGTATTACATGTATGTGTCAGGAAAAGTCGTGAAGTATAAAGGCGATTGAATTACGTTGTATATAGGAAATTCTAATCGAAATTTTAAAAACGGTCATTTGACCGGTCGTGATAGGAATAGTGATAATGTGGAAGTTTTCAGTTTCAGTGCTTTAACACTAGAACTACTGGCGTTAAATCCATTGAATTTCAATATATTCAATGCGTACTTTCGAAAAAGGGAGATCAAGAAGTGGAAAACATGATCGATTCGGTAATTCTGTATTTTATAAGATCAACGCGGAATCTGTAGTCTATAACTATCCTGTGGACTTGGACAGCCATTGGAAAAAATTGAAAACCAGTCATTTTGACTTGCTTGGTAAAGTTCTAGTGTTAAAATATTAATTTAAGGATGTGTTCCTTTTTTGTATATGCAAAATTTTCTATAAAAATTAAACTTTCTTCGTTTCTCTTGACTCGCTCCTAAAACAGTTTGGCTATCTCTGATTTAGACTGACGAATATGAAAAGATTTACACTGACATAATATAAGAGTGACAGTACCTGATCATCTTGGGTATACATGTGTAAAACTATGAATGAGCACTGCTGAAAGTTAGCTGTTGCACACATTGCGCCCGAAAGGCGAAGTTTTCGAAGACAAGAAATTACAGGATGACATTTAATCTTTCCAGATGTGTGTCGGTGTTTTCTCCCGCCACGCCCTAACTACTTATGTTCTTTCAGGCAAATACTAAAGCGGCATGCCGAATCGGGAATGATTTAACGACTAGCGCATAAAAACATACGGTTTACATAAGTACGTCGTTGTCATTCGCGCCAGAGGAGAGACACGGGATCTTTTTAGATCCCACTGAGGTTCCCCGGTTACAAGTGGTCTCTCATTAAGGTTTCTTGTTAACACGGAATCAGATAAAAATCTCGGCGCACGGAAACGTGTTAGGGTAATCGTTACGTGACGTCTGAAACTTCACTTGCGATTAAGTTTTTTACGCCGTGCGCTGTTAAATGTGTGTTTTATTGTTTTTAATTCATTGTAAACGTTCATTATATAGGTCCAAAAAGACGAAAAAAATCGCATGATGTGAAGAAATTTGAAAAATAGAGAAGATAGGTAACCATGTCTCCAAAAGTAGTTTGTTCAATAATCATTCTTTCTCGTAAACATTTTGTGACGATAGTAGAATGTAAAGAGGTTTATTGCTAGCGTAAATGTATTATTTTCTTTAATAGAAGAAACGTTCTACTACGAAAAATTTCGTTCGCATACTTAAATGTGACCCCTGTGTATGTATATTCGGCATAAGAAAACGTTCGACGCGAATAATTCGTGAGCCGTACCTCTGCTGTTGTATTAATAACATTATTAGAACATTAGGCGTTAATGTGTCACCCTAAACGTGAGCAGAATGGATATTGCCTTTTCATATCTTACAAACTCTGGAGAAAGTATGACACAAAAGTAATTAGATGTTATGCTCGTATTCTTACAAGCATACTTTAATTTGCGTACGATTTGTTGCTTGCAACGCAGGATTTGGAATCAATTAATATATTCTGGTAATTATGATAGTGGTCTAATTTCTATTAAAGTCTTTTACTCTTCGTTTCGATATATTTCAACTTTTCGTTGTAACGAGACAACTGTTAACAACGTCAAATAGTTTAATCTTTCATCATTTCTGCAAAGTAATTTCACAAATTGTAATGTACATTGATATACGACAAATAACATTTAAATGCAGTTTTTCACATTTTTTAATTGAACCCTTTTATAATCACTGGCAAACATACATATCTGACAGAGATTATCTTGCTTATTAGCAAATCTTAGTTAATTAAAAATAAGGATTATCACGAAACGTTCAAGGATTACAAAGTGATTTATAATTAAAAAGAGATACACTGCCTACATGCCTTTTCATTTTTAACATATCTAATATATATCATCTCGTTTGCAAGAAACTCTTAACACTAAAGCTACCGACGTCATATCTACTGCAATTTCGATGCGCTGAATAAGTGTTTTGGAGAAAGAAAAATGAAGAGGTAAAAAAATGTACAATTAACTACTTTAGGTTTTATGAGATAGAAGTGAATTATTTACTTTATGGCTTCACTGCCAATTTAGATAATTTTTAGAAAAAATTAAAAATCATTCATTTTGATCGGCCTGGTACGTTTAGTGTTAAATAGAAAATACGGATTTGTTTGATACATGGAGGAACTATGTAGATATAAAGGTCTAGAATAAAGAAGAGATGCTCTACCTATACGCATTTTAATTTATAATATATCTAACAGAGGTTATCTCGTTTGGAAAAGAACCTTATTAAATGGAATATGAGGATTTATATGAAACGCCAAAGGATTACAATGTGATCTAGGATAAAGAAAGTTCGTTGGCTATATACATTTTACGAGGATATTCTACGCGTAGATTGGAAACGTTAATTTCTACTTGTCTTATTAATGACTTTTAAGTTGTGAAAAAAGGAGGAATGCCCTTCAAACAAAATTTGAAAGTTGTAACAAGAATTATATAATTATTAATGTAACATTAAACTTTCGTTGGAAAAAAGTATGAGTGTCTATATTACTTTTCTGTATGCTAACGCTCATTGTATGCCCTATAATTTCGAAGTCGCAAATTTTATTGGAAGTCATTAATTTAAAAAGAAGACATTAAAAAGGTAATTATTTTGTATAACACGTTTGACATACGTTATTATTTCTTACGTCGGCTAAACTTCGATATTTTCAATAGTCGATGCACTGTATCTGAAATTTGTATCTTTCAATTTTATAAAAATTCACTTTATCAAGTGATTGGAATCAGTGCACATAAAATAGCCGTCATTTTTATAATCATTAATTTCCTTCAGTAAACGTGTGGCCATTTATACTTTTAAATATTTTTTCCTTATTTATTATTTCTACGTAATATATTTTTGTAAACCGGACTACCAAACGGTCGTAAACCGTCAGCGTCATATTGATGTTTGAATGCAAACAAAAATTCAATCAGTAGAATGGAATGAAAGTCGACGAATTTAAGTGATACAGGAAATTGGAAAGTCATTGAAAATATTATTCTAATTGTTTTTGGAAACAGTCACTGTGAACGGAAAACAAATCCAGGATTTATTAAACGCATCACAATGCTATGGGACATTGGGTAGAATAACAGAATTTCCTGATCGGCCAAAAATATTAATGTAATCAAGTTATAGCAGATTTATATATACTACATCATTTAATAAATCTGGATTACTGATATTATATTATTGATAAAATTATAGTCAATAATACATTGCTCGAGTAACAACATCGTATTATTGTTTCAGTGTTACCTTTGTATTGATTTAAAAAAATTATAATTCGCCGCTATTTTTTGCTAATTACACTCATAATAATATTGTACTGGCATTAGACTTTGTCGTTGGTGATAATTGTAATCGTGATCAGTGCTTAATTTCTTGAAAATTCCTAATATTTCCACTCAGTTTTAAAAGAAATAAGTGGTGCTGTTTATAAATCAAATTCGTGATCGCTTTTACAATGTACTTCTGTCAATTAAAGTAAACACTTTTTGCACCTATTACAATATACGAATTTAATAAAAATAAATCCAGAAATCACCCTACACTTTCGATACAGGTATAATAAAAGTAAGAGTACTGACAAATATTATGTATAATATTTATTGTGGCTCCTATGTATTTACAGTATGAAAATTCAACGCGATAAATTAAGTTACTTGAAAATTGTGCTTGTTGTTATGGTTTAACGTTTTGCGGTCTTACTTTGATTTATTGTCGGCATAACTTTCATATCTAATATTCACTGCAAATAATTTTGACATTGCGGTTTAACAATTATTATGTATGTAAATTTAGCCGGGTTATGAAACGAAACTTGTAATTATTCCTGATGTCAATTAAAAAGACGTATTCAACTGTATGAACTATGATCGTATTAATTTCCCCGGGTGAAAATAGAAAACTGAAAACAGACTGAAACTTAACTTAAAGAAAACTGAGGTAGTGAATAAAAGTCGGAAAATTGTAAGCGATAAAAAAATTGAAAATGATCTGAAAATATCCAGAAACTAAACTAAAATCTAATCGTAAATTAAGCACTGAATTCGGACGGAAAACAGGCTGAAATAAATATTATACTAAATTAAATAATAAAAAGAAGAAACTGACATTACACTGAAAGTAGTCTGAATAAATCAATCAAAATTCTAAGTCCTGGAGTTTAGACATTTCAGTTTACTTTCAGTTTCTTTTCAGTACTCGTCGAAATTAACTGATATATGAGTCTCAAATTAGTCTGCTTTCCGATCGACCTGAATCAATGTAAAATTTTCAGTCTCACTTCAGTCTCGGCTTTAACTGAAAAATTTTTCCATCTTGTTTCAGTCTCAATTCTGTTTGAACCTTTTCAATGGCATATATCTTCAGTACATTTTCAGATAATTTTCAGTGGCAATTATTTACTTCGTCTTGTTTTCGTTCGAAATTCGTCTAACATCCTGTTTTCAGTCTTATTTCAGTTTTTTTTCCGTTTTTTATTTTTACTCGGGTTTGTCATCTGACAACATATTACAAAAATTAATTCTACAAAATAATTATTACTATATTATTTTACTATATTATTATATATATTTTACTATATTATATATATATATTACTATATTATTTTATTATTATACAAAAAAATTAATTCTACGAAATAAAATACAAAGTAATTTACAAGTTAACATTTCTGACATGTGATCAATTTGAAATTTGTTGTATATAAAATCAATTCAAAATGAAATGACAAATATAAGCCAGATTATCGTGAGCACATCGTACTACGAGTTCCCACGCGCAATAACTACGTTTGTATTCAGAAAACGTTGTATGAGCATCAATCGTTATTCGGCCATTGAAATGCGAAGTACGTTGCTCAAAATGCTTTTTCTATATTCGTCGCCTTTTGTCTTCGAAACCGTGACATATGCGTCGAACCCTAGAGACCCCTTTTCAGAATCACAGCTTTAGTGTTCACGGTAGTAATGGAAGGCTTAAGGCAGTAGGTCACAATTGACATAACACCTCAATATGTATAGTTAGAATTCAATGGAGTTCGCTTTAACCGGTTAGAATATTTTAACGATTTTTATATATTTACATAAAGATGCTGCAATAACAGTGGACACACAAATGTTTTGACTTTCACGAGTTTTCTGTTTGCTTTATAAATGTACAGTTTGATCGTAGAATAGGAGATGGTGGCAGTGCAATTTTATTTCACGAAGTTTTTTTATTGGTAAACATAAAATCGTGGGTCGTTTAATCAGGCTATTGATGGAAATGTGTGCATATGATTTAAGCTATATTCCGCTGAAATTCCCTTTCCTTGGTCGAGAAACAGAGGCGAATTTTATTCTGTTTGTTTGATCATAATTCTACTCTTCTTTTATTCTCCTCTCCTCCGTGTGCAGTTTCATTATTATGTTCTTTCTTCAACACGTGCAGATTTTATTCATTGTAGTTCCTACTTTCATTTATGTCTAATTAAAATGTTTTAATTGAAATCTTCTAATCACCTCTGTGGATAGAAGAATAATTTAAAATTAACGTACCACACAAATTTGGCGCTAGTTGCAAACGTGTTAAGGTTTTATAATTTTTTCCGAAAATATTTTCTACTCATTTAACCAATCAGCTGTGATTGACGAGTATGTTCGTCGTGGAGAAACGGCAGAATATTTTGTATTGACAAGTATTCTCGTCATGCGTAAAAGTAATTCTGACGAAAACTAAAATATATTCGTAAATTTCAAGATGTTTGGAATATTTTGAGGCCATGCCGAAATAAAACAAATAACTAAAAAATATATATAAGTTAAGATAAATTTATGATCGTCTCTCGATTTTCGTGACCCACGTAGGTGCACACTCTCAAAAGAAGTCTCTACAGTTAACTGGTTAAATTATAAAGTAAATTTAAATTGTTAGTAACAGTTATCGTCGTTAATGATTGATGAGTTAACTACATACAATCAGAATCAACTTGCAACACGTGCTATAACATAAAACGAAAAAGGAAACACAGATGGAAAGTGGTCGCAGTTAATTTTTCCGTGAAGCTTGTTTGTCGAAATTTTCGGAACTGCATCATCTTGTCGTTCACTCGATCCACAGCTTTAAAAAGCATTTGTTCACACTTAAGATTACTATAAATCAGTTCCCGATCTCGTCAATGGCTTCTAAAAATATCCTGCGCCCCCTTAGGTAGGGTGAAGTTGTTGTCTACAACCAGCCGACGTACTGTGGGCTTTATACCTTACTATAAATGTCGTCAGAATTTGTGAGAGCAGAGTTGCTTTTAGAAAATCTAGGTCTCCTGGAAATTGTAGAATTCCGCCCTACGCTTTCCTACACACGCTGTATGGTGACATTAATTCCTGTCGATTGACAAGGGCGTTGTAAAGTAATTGTTTTACGACTCAACTTTTTACAGAACTCGTTCAAAAATGAGTTTCTGTCTTCGGTTGCCCTATTGAATATATAAATGAAGTCTTATAGGTTGTGTAGAGAATAGTCTCTCATATACTTTGAGAGCGACGTAGAGATTAATTAAATTTTGCACGAATGCACAATAGGTACGTTAATTATTACGATGAAAATTCATTAACCTGTTAACCGGGGAATTAATTTTTGTTCAACTTGTTTCAAATTGGAATATTTTTTTTTACAGTGAGAAGTAATATCATTAATCATTACATCTAAAGTACTACGTCAGGATTAAACGGATACGAACGACATAAAATGTAATGCGTTCAACATATTACGTTTAAAAATTTTAAGGAAGAAAAAATCGACAAGCTTACTGGAGTTTTCTTTCAGATATGACGGAATTATACGTCACGCCCGGTTAACAGGTTAATCCGTTTTTTAGCATTATGTGAATTGTGTCGTAGTTTTGAATTTAATATTCTTTTAAATGGATCAGTGGAATTCATAATTGCAAATATGAGTGTCTGTCAACTTTAATTTGTGTTATAAAAATAAATGGTATCAAACCTATTATAACGTTTTACAATCAATTTGAATTATAAATTAAAGATTAAAATTATTCGTTACAATGTTATATTATATTTTATTGATTTCTGTCAATTTTCGTTTAGAACAGTGCCATATTTGATTAGTGTACTTGAAATGTAAATTAAATGTTTTAATCCATTGAGAGCTCAAAGTTCTAAAATGTTGGAATAATAAAAATAATATTGTCATAGAAAATTTAAAATATAATTGAAAAAAATTATATGCTGTAGAAAATAGGATATGAAAAATTTAGAATATTGTTCTGCACATTCGATGGTTTGTATTAAAAATTTGAAAATTGAAGGAAATAACAGTTCTATGGCTAATTATAATTTAAATTACACACTTATACATGATTCATACATTTTCCTGAATAACTGACTATATTTAAAAAATGAATTTCCCTTATTGTTTCAGAACTATTGAAAATGTTCTCTTCCAACATTTTCAAAATTATGAAATTAAGTGCTCACTACTAACAAAAGTAAACGTATAAATACCAACCTTACTACAAAGCCCATTACACAGATGCGGATACAGTGGCACATATCATGTTATTCTGAACGGAAGATACGTATCCCCCACAGTTCATTATCCATCGCCATACTGTGATGATGGTATACGTTTCGCGTATATTACAATTCGAATTACACTTGATTCTTTTCCCTTTTTTTCTCTCTCTCCATCCTATATCGTTTCCCCAGTGATCTCGCCGATGGAAATTTATATAAAATTCGAATTACTTTTGACCCGAACTTTGCGGCACGGTATGCGTTTCACGTTCGGCGTATATGAAGCAGTCACGTATGCGATGTGCCACAAAGTGTCGAGTGTTCGTTGTGCCCTTATTGACATAACAGGGTGACGTAGTTAGATGCAGGCGGCACTAAATAAAATAAAAGTGCAGTAGCAACTAACCGACGGGTTGTCCGTTGGCTTGTGTTAGTTAAGTCGTTGAAACCGGCACAGAAGAATTACACGACTCGTCGTGATAACAAAGCACCAATTATCTTGTCAATTTGATTGCTCGCCTGTATTCCACGCATATCATCGTCCGACAGAAGTGTTTTGTGATGGCTGTGGCCAATTAAGATGCACGTTTCGGCGGAACGAGCTTTTGCAGGGACTGTCGCCGGTATTAATGCCTTTGTTACGAACAGGTACTGCAATTGTGTGATCTCCCTTTGCATACGAATCTTCTAATATGGAGTACTACTGCAGCAAGTGCCTGTACGTTAATTTGTGTGTATTAACCCCTTGCCTTATAGTTACGTGTAGCACACGTGACAACAAATGAGATAGAAAATGTTTAATTTTCCAAAAAACTATAAAATTGAAAATATCAGTAGAGCAGGGGATCTTGAAATTAGTTCCATGGTATTAATATTACCTTAACTTACACCCTTACATCACAAATCAGCGAGAGATTATTATTTCAACAAGTAATTCTGAGTTATTGCGCGTTCGGTCACAAAAGAAATCGTAAGGCAAGGGGTTAATATATTAACACCTGTAATTTTCTCGAGATCGTTCATACTATTATTAAAATATTAAAGGTACTTGGAAAAGAATGTTGCTTTTTCCCGAACATATGGCGATGTGAGGAAGGACTTATTAAATTTTTTTTAATCAAAACGCAGTGAATTTTATGAGGAAGGTAATAGAACTTTGCCAGATCGACGGTGAAAGAATATGACAAACCATGGAAATTAGATTTTAGATTAATATCTTTAAATTAAATTCTTATAAGTATTCACATATTTTATTTAAAAAAAAACGTCATTCTTTTCGGATGCTCCTACTATCATAGCGAGTGTTTTTTATTTTTGAAATACTGAAAATACATGTAAATCCATCTAAAATAAAGAAATTGAAAAAAAGGATTGTAAAGCTGTAAAGCAACTTTATACCATTTATGTACATATTAGATTTGTGGTTTTCCGATACTAAAGCGGTGTCAATTCGGAGCAAAGTTTGAAAGGCGCTAAAGTAAAAGTTTCTGAATAATCTAGCAGCATTTTATCAAGAAACTTGTAGAAGTAAATAGAATTTCTTTATGTAGATTGCATTGTTACTACAGTAGTACACTCATGTCATATCGGTTTAAAGGAAGAGAGACAAAAGAGATCATTGGTAGCAATCCGAAGGCGAAATTGTTGATGGATTATTTTTGGCCTAACAGGACAAATTCGAAAAGAATACAGAAAATATTTTATCAATTAAAAGTCTATAAAAAGTAAATGTGAAATAAATTTTTATCTTGTAGTTATGTTGCAGTCCGAAAATTCAAAGATGACTAACGTAAGCAAAAGAATGCGTGTCAGATTTGTGGAGAGGGTAGCCATGCCGCATTTATTCAAAACAAGAAAACGAGAGGCCGATCTCTAATCATCTTTCACTTGTCACACTATAGTACTGCAATTCTGAAACCTTATAAGAATATTACAATAAATATGTTTTAAGAATTGTGCTTGCTCTTACCACGCGACTATGTAGTTCAAATTATTTAATTTTCTAACAAACGACGTATGATTTATGGTGTTTTATTTCCGTTTCAGCAATCTTAACAGATTCGCGACCGGCAATTTTTTTCCGTTTCTAATGCTGAGTACCGGCGAAAATAATGAAATTTTAAAACTGGTTGCCGCAAATTTGTATCATTAAAACAAAGATAAAAATTACAATATTTGTTTTGAAATATCAATGTTGTAATTATGTGTTCTTTAAAATAAGAAGATTTGATAATTTGTATACTGACTTTATAGGTAGATAATAGAGCATTTTATATTACTATGCTTGGTTGTTTTTTTTACGACGTTTTCCGTGAGTTTTGCAAACTCTGCAACGTTTTTGTGGATATTTATATTCCCCGATTGTGCGATTCTTTCCAACTGTTGTGTTGTCTTGTCACCTGAAAGTCTGCAAGGACGATCAAGGTGTCTCATTGAGTTAGCGGTTATCCAAAGCGCCTAATGCTGCCCAATTCAGAAACACAAATTGCAGGACGTGAATTCACGTCAGCGGCAACCAGGTATTGGATTTAAAATGACGTGAATTCACGTTAGCGGTCGCGAATGTGTTAATGTTAATTCAAACTTATTTGCAATGATGCAGCATCAATGCTTTTTTAAAACGTTTAATCCTCTTCGTTTAACAAACGATATATAACACAATAATTCCTATTGAATAAAATATTGGCCTTTTGCAGTCGATCGTCGAATTAAATTCAACATCGTTTCTTATCAGAGCGGACTTCCCATCGAATTAATTTTCACTTTGAATTTGATAACGACAGTGTTTACTTAACAAAGGCACGTACCCGTCGCTGCCAGTGGTAAAATTATCATCGTTGAATAAACCTGAATATTGAATGTTAGAGAACTGTGGTAAATTAATTTCAATTAACTGACGAGAAATAAGAAAAGTAAATGCGACCACAAAGAGTTAATCGTTTGCGGTCGCATGTCGAGCAACACTTGACGTTCCTTTAGGACGTATTTCATTTTCTGTCGAACTCGTTTCAAAGGAAGCAGCAGGACATTGGATATATAATTTCATCAGATATTTCAATTAAGTCTATTGTTTTTTTAAAGTAAAAACTTTTATAAAAGGCAGAATAATACACTTCAAAATTTTCTTCATCCTTCACCGCTTTACTTATAAAACTGAAAATGCATAGACAGACTATTAATATGTCAAATATCTAAAGTAACTATAGTAATTAAAGAGATAAAGACTCGCACTCGAACTCTATGTATTCGAGTTAATATGCCACGTCATCTCTAGAAATTTTTCTCCATGTGATCAGTTTATCACAGCCTCGATGATTCGGAACTCAAGCTAAAGCAGTAGCAGATTCTAAATAAAAATTCCCATAGTAAATACTTGAAGTCGAAAAAACACAAACGAAAAGAAAATACCTATATGGTGCAGTTCAATCCCATTAAGGTTTAATAGAAATAAGAGGCTTATACTATACACCCTTCCAAAATTAATCGGAACCAAATATCGAGAGATTGTTGTCCTACGAAGCTTCAAAGGCTTAACACAGCTATTCTCATCGAGCGGCCTAGGTATTACTAAATCCCCCTTATACACGATATACGTATCTTCGCGGTCTCTCGTCAAGCTAAAGTTTTTCGTCGCCCTAATGTCGCAGGAAAAGGAGATGGAAATAGAGAGAAAGACAGACAGAGAGAGAGAGAGAGAGAGAGAGAGAGAGAGAGAGAGAGAGAGAAGGATACCGCGACAAATCAAGCACTAATTGCATCTGCATTATACCGCATCCGGCGCCAGCACGGGCAAGTACAACAATTACGGACTTATCATCTTGGAGCACAGCGGCTCTCTGGTAGATCGATCAGCGCAAATACTCTGGCAGAGGAGATACCGGAGGAATTCCCGATGGATTAGCCGGGGTCTCCTAAGGCGTTAGTATGCCTCAGGGTGCAGCTGAGGCGCGTTCGAAATTTCGATCGCTCATTAACGAACCTTTTGCGCCTGTTACCACAAGAGTATATCCCCGTACTAATTACTGTTTCATATTCTGGCAAACGCCTTGTAGCGCCTACTGTTACTGTCACCAAACAGAAAACCGGGAGCACATCCCTGCACATAATTCTTTCTAAGAAGGTGGGAGCGATTTTCGGTCATTCCATGCGATACTCTGTATATTAACACTTAACGGACGGATCACATAAATTTACGTTTTTCCTTCGTGACTCCCTAGGGCGGGCCACGTAGATTTACGTTTTTGCTTGAATTTTGAATACACTTCACAAGGGTAAGTGTTTTAAAATATATCATATTCGACAAAAATTCTAGACATGTTAATAAAGAACTTTGTAAAATATTGTTACGAGTCGACCACGCGCGCATTATCCTTTCAGACATAATTAAATAGAACACAATTTTGTAGCAAAACTGAGAACATTTATTTAACACTAGAACGATCGACGTTAAATTTGTTACAGTTAAATGTATTTAATAAGAACATTGGAAGAAGAGGAATCAAGGGGTGAAAAATATGATCGGTTTAGGAATATGTGTTTTATACGATCAACTTAGAATTTCGAGTCCAGGACTCTCCTGTAAACTTAGGAAATTTTTGGAAAAAAATGTGAGCAAATCATTTTGACTTACTTGGTTGTTCTAGTGTTAAAGAAACACGTCCGTCAACGAGGACCACCGACCGTAGATCTCTACTCTTTATTACAAACAATTGCCAAGTCTTGTTTCCCAGTAACATTTAATCTACTGGGTGCTTCGTAACAATATTATAAGAAATGGTGAAAATTTAATAAAACCAGAACGCTTTAAAGCCATCCATATATGTATATTTAATTCTCCTAAACCATGCCCAGAAACCGAGAAAGGCAGAACAGATTCAACCCGTCCGTTAAGTGTTATCGTGGAAGTTGAAGTTATTCTTGGGAACTGCTCATTGTTTTAGCAATGGTAAATGTTCATAGTTGAAGAACTTGATGATGGATGTTTTATGCAAAACAGGAATGTTGAAGCAAATTCTATGTACTCTTTCAAATAGATAACATCTAAACATGTTACATGTATTCAACAGTTTCTCCTTCAACAGCTACCTCTGAGTGTGGAGAACGATAAGTTTACATCTTCTGAAGATACAATTTTACCAGTCAATAACATCTTCGTCTGAAAGAATTCTTTATCAGCAATGTACAAAAATCATGAACCAACACTGGCTCCACCAATCATAACCATAATAATACCATCATAAATAATATCACGTCAGTGTTTATAAAAAAGAAACAAAACTCTAAAAATACAGAAACACATAAATCATCAAGTACATCAATAAAGTTGTGAAAATTCTTAATCACAAAGTGAATAAAGTTTTCGCGCTCTTATTATAAGCATGACATCCGTGCACATATTACAAGAGGTCTCAACACACGAAGCTATTACTTTCCTACAGTATTCACGCTAAAGACAGAGACTGTACGATGTTCTCGGGAGACCAACTTGAATGTATCACAAGTGAATATCGTTCTCAGGAAGGCTTTTTAATTGAAGCGCGTTGCTGCAATAGGGTTAATTACTTCTTTGGATCTTTGTTGACGGCATAACCTTTCTTCGCTCAAGTTAGTTTCACCTTGACAACGTAGATGTGTTCCGGGTATGAGTGCGGCTGACTGCATCCTTGTAGTCATCTACGAACTCACCTGAATAATGCGAGAGGTAGCGTGAAAGAGCGTACGTGTGTACGTACACAAGGGGCTAGCTTACAAAGTACCCACATGACGGCAATCAAATGGCCAACGTTCTCGCCCACACGTTAGCTTGTTTGGCCGAGTGCCTTAACAATGGACCTGATAAACGGACATCCTTGCTTCTGTACTTGTATCTCTACTACATCATCGCTACAGGCATGCTCACTTCAACGGAATAAATTCGTGCTCTCGGGCGTTTTATGACTGGGATACTTGCCGGAACGGTTTAGGCACGATTGTAATTAAATATTTCGCGGTTAAAGTATAGTGGTTTATTTTCCCCGACCGTGGAAAATGAGGGTTTCATTGCCTGTCGTAATTCTATGGTATGACGTGGTGTTGTGCGCGATACTTCAATCCTTGTTAGAATGGCAAAGGTATTTTCGAGGATGGTATTTATATTTGCTCATTCTGTTTCGGCAATTTTATTTTCATTTTTGTTCGTATATGTTATTAAAATTACTGAGCTTGCCGTAGGTATTCGAGTTATGAAGGTTTTGGAAAGAGAGTTTCGCATGATTTAATCGTGAGGGAAAGATATTGTTTTTACAGTGATGATAATTCTCTTAGAATTATAAATTTTATATTTTTATGATATTCTTAACGTTAGTATTAGGGAAACACTTGCAACGATGGAAAATATAAAATATAAGTTTTAATGATCCTTGATTTTATCTGAATTATCTATTTTATAGGGCCATCTTATTTTTAATGCTAGAATTATCAAGGCAGTTGTTACGATTAGTAAATACGTGATTTTCTTCGAGAAGTTATTCAAGTTTGTAGCAGTGAAATTTGTTAGGTTCACAGCGACCGTAACCGAATATTTTAACGGTAAAAGCAATCAATTTTATACCACCGGTCATTCGAAGGTATTTCTCTGTTTTATTGAAACATCCTGACATAATCGCCGATAAGTCCTATAGGATGTTATTTATTGTGGCATGGAAATTTATGCAGAACTTTACAAATCCGTCCTGTAAAACGTGTAATTCTACATTTTCATGTATTAAAGCTCTTTTTTATAAAATGCTGATGTCGGCATTACAATCGTTAAAAATAGCTGAAACCGTTAAAATCCTTAAAATGAATCATTCGACCTGAAGAGATTCAATTGTATCGTCGTTTATGCAATGTCGAAAAAATAACCAAAAGCACAGTAAATCATCGAGTACTAATCGGATTGCTGTTCTTGAAATTAGTCTCTTCAGGAAATTATTAAATTACAAATTTGTCGCAAGAATATCTCTGCGTTGATTCAGCAAGAATTGTTTATATTTTTTTTATTCAAATGTCTCAGATTATTATAATTTGTCGTCCAAAAATTGTTACATTGCTTAACGGGATATTGTGCAGAATACTTTGAAATCTATTATTACTCGTTTTGTCTTCTTTTTATATAATGATACGTCTCTATAAACTTTTATTTAAGATACTTTTATTAAATAAATTAAATAAATTACAGTCATTGTAATATTTGCTACATAGGAAATGTAATACAATACATATATATATTCAATAATATAATTTTTAACGATGAAACAAATCTTGGGGTATTATTAAAACATTATAATGTTCACGTAATATGTTTTTAACGTTTAAAGAAAATTAAAGAGATTTTTGCGCAGTTTTTTACTGTTCGGGATCAAATTAATTTCATTTGGGAAACTAATCTTGGTTCTCATATGCAAGAACTTCTTTCAATTCGAAAAGTTATCAATTGATAAAAAGAAATTACAAACATTACTCTTTTTGTCTGTCACTTTCGTTATTAACCACATAAGAGTGTTTAATGACTATATCCGTCATGGAGAAATGGCAGAACTTTGTGTTATGACGACTTTATCCATGCGTAAAATGTTGATACCATTAGCTATTTAAATTGTAATTTTAGCAAGAAGTAAAATATATTCACAAAATTTCAATTTGTTTAGAACCTTTAGAGGTCAAGACGAAACAAAACAAATAAATAAAAATTATAAATAAATTGAGACAGTTTCATGTATCCCCGTATCCTCTAGCTGGAACTGCTTATTATGACGCTAAATTAAAAGTCGAAAAGTATTTATCCCAATACTAAAGCCGGAAACTGATTCGTGATACAGAATAGTATGTATTCCCTGTTTTCGTGAATATCATTCGAAAGAAGCAATCTGAATTTTTTACTTTTACAAACATTTGATTTGTTCTGAGTTTCCGCTTTATTATGTATATAGTATATGTTTATGTTAAGTAAATTAATAAATATTAGTATGAAAATTGTTCGTTTTATAAGATAACGTCGATTTTTTTTATCGATTAGTTTAACGGCGAGACTTACTCTGTGTTTGACGACTATATCCGTCATCGCTTGATTTTCGCGACACACGTACCTACATATGTAGATGTGCGCTCCAATAAGAGCGCGCCACAGCTGACTGATTAATAGAATGTATCTCTTTTTCTTTATGATAAATAATGCGTAGCAATATTTCAATGCAAACTTTCGTAACAATATTCTTTTCAAATGCAGCTTCAAAAATAAAGTAAAATAATATCCGACTTATTTTACACAACAGTACCACGTCGGATATATCTGTCTGTAACATAAAACTAGTTCTGTCAGGTGAAGCCATGAAAATTTTACTTCGTTTTTCTCGAAATATAAAAGAATCATTTCATCAGTATCGATTTATCCGAAGCCATTTATTTCGTTTCGAGCATCAAAATTTTCGAATTTTCATTCCAACGAAATTTTAAATTTCCTGCATAGACTGAATTTTCCTCCTAATTGTAAGCCCATTATCTATATCTTCATTGTCGGGGGAAACACAAACACACGGACATCAACCACCACGCATTCATTAGGAAAATCCTACGAGATAAAACGTAGAGATACCGATCAGATTATTCAAACTCCGTCTCGTCAACTTTCATGAACGTTTGCGTCACGCCTGACACGGCCTGACAGAGTAGAACGATAAAATCACATTGTCACATCAGTCGAGAGACAATGGAGAATTCAGAGGATTAGAGACACACGTAATCTAGCTCCTCTGCTTCTTCTTTATCGTCCCACGTAATCCAATGGATGTGATACAGTAACAAAGCGTGCTCGTCAATGCCCACGAAAAACCTCTATCGTGCAAACACAGTACCATATGTGTACCAGGTAAAACAAGAAATCGCACGAAGTACATACGTGATGGAAGCTAAATCGCCAACATTCTCGTTCATGCATTATTTCGTTGGAGAATTCACATGGCCCGACCTGAAACCCGATATTCAAACAATTCTACTGGTCTTCTTTCGCCCGCGTTTCCTGTTCTCCTGCTCCGTTTCGCTTCTCGGATTTCGTTATCCGATATTTTATTGTCTCCTTGTACGCGAAGCATCATGGAATTACAGAGGTTGAACGTTCGCTTCCCGTTCATTCGCGCTTGCGTTTTCTGACATACAGTTTTAGTGGGATGCAGGGATGTAATAACAAAATATGGGCTCCATTGTAGAGGGATACGGAAATGGATTTAACACGTTGATGACAGTGTTACATGTTTCTTAATTTGGTTGTTTTAAGGACGTATGTGGACAATATTAGAAAACATATACACTGCAAAACCAAGTGTGTTATTTTAAAACACATAAACGTATTATTTCCTTGTAGTCACTTTTTAGACAGTACATATGTGTTATTTTGAAGCATGTAGGTGTGTTATTTTAAAATATAAATATAACACACATGTACTGTGTTAAATAATAACATACCGGGAAACGTTTAAAAAGTGACTACAAGGAAATAATATGTTTATGTGTTTTAAAATAACACACTTGGATTTGCTGTGTAGGCGATATTAGACAACATTAAAAAGCGTAGTTATAATAGACGTATTCTAATGAGTTCAGAATTATATGAGTTAATTTTAATATACTTATATGAGTATAATTTTAAATGAGTTTCGACCAATCAATGTTGTAATGTTTATAATTTTCCAGACTTAATAGATAATTGGAGCCTGGAATTACTACTTTATAGACAGAGCCTTTTACTCCGCAATCATTATAACTTTCTTTCACTGCTGTGGGCCCTTTGCAAGTTTTTTATTCTTGATCTTATTATTTTAATATTTAATCTTTTGCAGTATTAATAACAAGCAGAAGTTGGTATAACTTTCTTTCATAGAATGATATTATAATTTTCGGTTGATATAAAGTCCTGACCGATTGATAATTATTTTTCATATTTAATTGACGTGTTTCACAATACTTGCAGTTACCAATATTTCGCGAACGAATTTTCATTAATTAACAGTTTGGACAAATTATTGAAATTTCAAACGATTAGTTATTTATTTTAACCTTTTAAATTTTGTATTACTGCATCTAAGAAATTCTTTCTTAGCATTATAACCCTAGTGATGCAAATTCACCTAAATAATGTAACAAAATGATTATTGTAATATGTTTAAAACCAAATATGTGTGCCACGCATAGAGCTCACTACATAATATAACACAAAATAACTAAAACAATATCCTTTTTCGTTACCTAAAAGTTTTCATAAGTAAATATAATCAAAGTGGACGTATTTAATTCGTCATTACTGATCAGATTAATAAAAATACTTTTGTAATAGTCTGAGGAAATCCCATCTCGTCGGCAACTTGATAGTCAACGCATTTAACACTAAACTTACCAAGTCGATCCCTAATTTTTTCTAAAAATTAGTTAAATTAATAGGATAGCCGTGAAGTAAATATTTCACTTCTATCTTATAAAATCTTAATTAATCACCTTTACTAGCTCCTCATTTATATTTTCTGCACTAATTTTTAAGTGTATCTAAATTTAAGTAGATATAACGTCGGTAGTTTTAGTGTGAACACTAGGTTTTTCTACTGTCTATAAATTAACTTTAAAATTGGAAGTTTTTGAAGAAAATGAATTTTAATATATATTCGTTTCATTGAATGAATAAAAGCCAGTGTACAAATGGCAGGAAAAAATGTAAACGGTTTCTGTCATTTCCATCGCGAAGTTTAAAATTAGTCAGAATGCCCCGCCCGGTAAATCTAGTGTTAAAGTATCGATGTATTGCACCGAAATGCTACACCATTGGTATAATAACGTAGTGTATTGGTTAAGTGTATGTTCTAAGCCGCTGCACAGCGGTCGCATATGCTCAAGAGACTTCCACGGACACACTTCGGTACATACTCTAAAATTATGGCACTTGCCGTTAATTCTAGAAAGCACAAGTACCACTTCAGCCTCTCGCGATAGAACTATCACGATCTAGGTCTTTGATTCTTGGAATTTAATTAGATATTACAATTTTTTCAAAGAGTCCGGGCAATAACAACCATGCATCTGTAGTAAGGATAATATACTTCTCTCTCTTAACTACCAGTTTTCTTGTGTAGAAATTCAGATGACGTGAAATGATTTTAGAAGAACTAGTAATATGTAGAGAGTTACATAGAAATTTGGATATAGGAATCTTTACAATAGCTGTTTGATAGGAAGGGTACAAGAGTGCATTAAATAATTTATCAAAAAAGCTAATAAGATTAGTACCAACAAATTTGCTATTTTTTCATTTTTTCCTTCTAATTCTGAGCATTTAAAACATTAGCACTACCGACAATATATCTGTTGTATTTCAATATATTAAATAAGTCCTTTGGAAAAATAGGAATTGTTAGGTGGAAAAGATGATCGATTTGATAATCTCTGCTTTATAAGATCAACATAAAATATTTCCTTTCTGGCTTTCCTGTAAACTTGGAGATTTTTTTGTAAAAAAATTGAACCAGTCTTCTTGACTTGCTCGGTAGTTCTACTGTTAATAACAGCAGTCGACTATGTAATTTCAAAGCTTTGTAACAATGTTCTTGACGACAATGTTTGTTAAGATATTATGATAATTTTCTATGAATTACTTGAGGAATATTTGCATGTTAATATGTTGTTACTTAGTCTTAACACTAGATTTACGGATGTTGATATATTATACTTATTTTTCTGAAGTGACCCAAATTGGCTCATACAAGAAAATTGAAGTTTTTTGCAAAGAAAATAGTTCCAAATCAATTTAAACGAAAGATTTGTTATTAAACAAATTTACCAACCAATATATTATATTCTATATAGTTATCAAATTTTGAACGAGCCAGATTGGCTCCGTAAATCTAGTGTTAACTCTACTAGTATCAGTACAGATAAAATCCTCCATGTTTTAGACAATAAATTTCATCAACGCAAGTATATGTTTTTGAACAAAAACAATCAACAAAATTTATATTTCTGATATAATATCGTACTGTTTACAATACATGAATTTATTCTAATTGAGTCGAGGATGCGTATCGTTTTAGATTAATCAGGCACACAGATACATACATATTTTCCAAATACAAGAAAACACTTAACAGTTAAAACGCAATCAGGCTCCGCTCGCAATAA
The DNA here is from genome assembly GCA_910591515.1 of Cerceris rybyensis. Classification (NCBI taxonomy): domain Eukaryota; kingdom Metazoa; phylum Arthropoda; class Insecta; order Hymenoptera; family Crabronidae; genus Cerceris; species Cerceris rybyensis. The sequence continues at coordinate 26,314,832 of OU342790.1, forward strand.
AAATATCATTTCAGCAGAGATCCTATAAATTGTTTTATAATCCCGAGAAATTGGTAATTAAAACGAGCAATTCAAACCGCAATACAAGATTTTCTTCGCTGTTCCATGCGAATAAAACATGGGTTTTGCGTTCGAATGTGTCGCGGGAAATGTATCCCTGAGTTTACACCGTTTTCGGCCCACGTACGTTTTTCCAACGATCATTAACATAGGCGTGTTGTTTGTGCGATTTCGATGTGTCCGATTTCCATTTCACGGCATTTAACGACGCATTTATGTTCAGTCATGACGTCGGAAATATTGGAATTGCGGGTACTGTTTACGCTGTTAGTATATTCCTACAAGTGCGAATCGTCTATTAGTATCCACATAGCTGATCGTAGACCGGAATGGATTATTTTACTGACCGGTATCCATTAACGAAATTGCGTTACTGATGCCATACGCAAAATCGTGGGTTTAATTGTTCCGCTACATGAAGCAGTTTGTGAAATGACTGGGAAATATTGCATAAAGTGTTTTCATTATCGTAGAAAATATTCCAACCGGTGACCACGGAAATCGACGCGTTTTTAATGAACATCCTCGCTGTTTGTTCTACCGCGCCGATTCGCACAATTAGTATAGCGAAAAACGCTTGGATAAATATTAAAACACAGGTAAATTGACCCTGATTTCGGTAGTTCGAATGAATAGGAAAAATTGTTTTTTTAACTTTAAAAAGTACCCGTGGGGTATGTAATTATCAGGTCGGTTAGTAAAGAATTTAAGGACGCGCGTGTCATCGTTGCTTTTACGGTTTGTTATTAGAAATTGCATTTTAATTGATTCGGCAGCGAGTTACCTCTGCAAAATGGTACGCATCGATTACACGACTCTACAAAAAAATTCTCGTTCTTTGTCCTAAAGTTTATTTTATGATTTTTCGGTTAATTATGTACAAAAACGAAAAGAAAACACCTTTTTTTGATATGAAGTTTGCTTTTGTGATTGTTATAGTAGTAACACTCATTTTCGAATTTTTTAATAAATTTTAATTCATTCTAACACATTCAAAAATACCGCGAGATCAGAGTGGGGTTTTTACGTCCACGCATGCTCATTTAGATAAATTTAAAAACAACATGGGAGCGCATTCAGAAGAGCAAGGAGAACGATTTCATCATGGCATTATGAACTTCGAACAACGTTATCAAGGCCAATACAATGAAAATATGATGGGAGACTATATTTGGGGTTTATGAAGAGAAAGTATATATGAACATAAAAGAAAAAGTAAAAGCGTGCACTTTTAAATTATTTTCCACTTTTTTGTAAGCTATTTTGATAGTAAAACTTAATACAAATGATAAACATATTTATTTGTATAGTTTCATCTTCAATTAAAAATTGAAACCACATATTTTGAAAAATATCGTTCAAACGGCCTTCTAGATACAAAAGCAAACTTTTTCATGCCATATATTTTTTTTCGTCTAATTACGACCTAAACTATCGAAATTTTATACTTTAAAGTCAAAGTCACATTTTGTGTTGACCCGTGTAATCTCTGACCATATCTCCGTATGGAATTTCGCAATTGCAAATACCTCTCGCGTGACAAATGAACAGGATCTCTGTAGGAATCGAAGAAATTCTTTCCCAGCGCTCGTTAGATTTTCATGGCTTATTTTTCCTCCTCTCTTCTTCACCGCTTGGATACCCGATAGATACGGGGTCTATGGTAACACCAAGACGTGAATCTATGGCCGCAGGGAGATGTACACCAGACCTGGAAAACTCGGTAACGATTACACGAGCAAAAAAGTGGCCGACCAGTGGGAGAAGAGAGTCAGTCTCTCTGCTTGATTAATTAAAACCGTTGGCGTATTCCCGGAGAAATCGAATGTTGGCACACGTGGAAGGATCAATGGGCCAAAACCCCGCGCGGCTGCTTTTCCGGCATGGTGCAATTTGTCGGACGAGAAAAGGGTTTTCCGAATTTCCTCGAGCGATTTTCACGAGGCGAGGAAAATCCACTGTATCCGCTTGATCGAAGAATCTCCGCTCGAGAGGGCAATACTCTCACGTTTCCGCATCGTTGTCCGAACACACCTATGCACGTATCTATGGGACCCCAGGATGGTGTGGGCTCTATGCTCCGAGCATCAGCAATCCCTCGGAAGCATCGTTCTTCATGGGGTCTCTGAAGAGCTATATTTGCGACGCGGTTTCGGCTCTCTTTGTTCTGTCACCGTGACGTATCTCTTCATTGGATCATTATTGAGGCATGATGGGGGAATGATGATTCCCAATATCAATCGTTTTTTGCACGATTTGTCTACTACATGTTTTTTTCGGCATGGAGGGATTACGTTGATTCAAAAGGCAGCTCTTTTTCTGAAATGTCTTTTTTAGAAGGGGAGTCGCGGAAACTTATACACCCTCTGTCCCAAAAGTAACCGGAATAGATTTAAATAAACATATGTACTTCAGAGTAGTTGACAAAAATCACTTTATTTACTCGAAATATTCTCCCCCAGTAGAAATACAACTATTTGCGAGTTTTACTAATGATTTGTATCGGACGGTTTAATGTAGGCATGTATAAAGTTAAATGATTAATTATCGGGATAAGGCAAAATAAGAATAACACACACTAAGGTTATAATATAATAATAAATAAAATATAATATAACTAAAAATATGTCCACGGAAAAATAAGTAAAAATATTTAAGGTGTTACTCTAATGAAATCTCTAATTATATTTGAACTTAAGATGATCTCCCCCACTTCTTTCTACGTCACGCATCTTTATGGGGAGACGTTCTAAGGGCATCTATAGCTAAATATTATATCACAATTGGTAGGGGAGTTATGAAGTAAATATTCTACTTCCACCTTGTAAAATCTAAATTAATTAGTTAATTGTCTTGTTTGCCTCTTGATTTCTCTTTTTCGAGAACTTATCACTGAACTGTAATCATTTAGTACATCTTAATACATCTCGTTAAAGTCAAAGATTTTACTTCCTTTAAGCAATTCCACTAAATACCAATAACAATAAGCGCTTGTAATTATTTACATTTCTCACACGTCAGTCCTACAAATTATATAGCACTGAAATATAATTTTATCAAAAAATTTTAATTCAATACCTTTTTCTATATCCCATTGATGAAGCCGTTGACTACGAATTGAAAATAACGTTATCGATTCTTCGATGACAACTATGGGAATAAAGCAAATTATACGCGTTTTATTAATACTTGAAGAACCCGCCACAAGTTTTCTTGTGGTATACACTTCAGAAATAAAAAACTACTCACGAGTTTTCTCGTTGTGCATACTTCAAACGTTAAGAGACCGGTCAGGAGATTTCTCATTTTCATTTTACAGTGCAATAAGAGTACCGTAATAACTACAATCGTTATGTATTACGGGGTATTTGCGAGTGTGTAGCCCTCTGGAAGAATGTGCTATTGTGTTCAATTTTATTCGGTTGGATGTGGTTTAATATTTTACATTTAATTGCGCAATTTATGTGAATTAATTTTTCTTCGTATAATCTAAAGGCACGAATGCCTGTTCACTTCAAAGAGCTTCTGGCCTCTGGAAAAAAACTTTCAACACGATTATGTCGAGTTGGTACTATTTGTAAAAAGAGGAGTGGTCCACGGTAAATGTGCTTTTTGAAATGTCATTGAAAACTTTTATGTGATTAGGAAAATGTTTTATGGCAGTATGTCTTTTATTAATAATCTTTTGGTAAGGTAAAGGTACCAGTAGTTGACACTTTAAGGAAGTTTTTTCTTATTTGTTTTCATAACTCAGGCTATGTTCACTTTATGGAAAATTTATGATTAGTAGTTGCTGCACAATTTATTCTTCTATTATATTACGACAAGTATTCGTTCTTGCTGACGGTCGTAATTTTTCTTCCTTTTTTTTTCTAAGAGTAAAATTTGATTCAATAGTTGACACCCAGCGAAAACGAAAGATTTAGTAGTTGACATCCTTTAGTTTCAGTAGTTGACACAGGGAGGAAAACCAATTAATGAACTATCCTTTGTAGTATATGTATACAGGAATTTATTGAATGTTTAAAAAAGATTATTCTTGAGTAACTTTACAAAAAAAAATATTTAATAGTTAGAAGTTACTTCCTTAACACTAGATTTACGGATATTGATTTACCTATTTTTCTGAAGCGAGCCAATTCGAATCATACAAGAAACTTGAAATTTTTTACAAAGAAAATAGTTCCAAATCAATTGAAATGAAAGATTTATTATTAAAAAATTAACCAACCAATATATTATATATGTAGTAATCAAATTTCGAATGAGTCAAATTGACTCCGTAAATCTAGTGTTAAAAAATCTAACTTATTGTTAGTTCGGTAACTGAATACATATTTCTGGTTCTGTTCATTTTAATGGTTTCGTTGATACGAAATACTACAGCTTCCCATTCATAATCTAGCTTATCCATTCTTTCCGGCCACTTTGCCAATGCTGAAATCTCTTACAGAGCAACTTTTTTTCGTAAGGAAATACAACATATTTCCCTATGTCAACTACTGAATAATAGACAATTACAAGTTCCAATAGTTGACACACGGGGAATTTCGGCAATTTAGCATTCTTTGTTGCAAATTTTAATACATAAACTCTTTTTAATGATTCGAATAACATAAACGAATGCCTCTTTATCCGCAATGATTAAATATTACAAACTTACAAGACTTACATTTCAACCAAGTCCTTAGCGATTCACATAAGAAAACGCCCAAAAATCGTAAGAGTCGAGCACGGGTTTGATTAACTGGTTGGTATGACACTTCTCAACGGTGGATTATGAGCAATAGTTCGCAATTAAGTCGGTGAAAGACGATACTATACAAACTGATAAGATTTAATGTTTTCCAACTTGTGGTTTCCTGATTTATTTACATTTTTTGAAGAAGTGTCAACTACTGGTACAGTGTCAACTACTGGTACTTTTACCTTAATTCATTAATAATTAATTCGATTATATAGAAAATTCTTTTTTAACTTACTATTAATCTTCCTTAGTAAAAGAGAACAATGTTTACGGGCACATTAAAAAAAGATATATGTTAACTGATTAAAGTTTAAAGTTGAAAAGAATGTTCCGGATCATTTAATGATTAATATTATATTAAGGTAATACATTGTTTCCAATCTTACAATTAGAAGGGAACATCCCGAGGTATAAATCACCGATTTTGATGAAATTTTAGTATGATATAGATCTCGTCAAAATATTTGACACGTATTTTTTTTATCGGCAAGCGTCCACGTTAAAGGGGTGAAAACCACCCTCAAAGTTGGGGTCCCGAAAATTATTTATCGAATATCTCGAAAACTATTAGAGATACGAAAATTTCGTAGAGATTGAAAATTAAAGTCATCAGACGTTGAATCCAATGGTATAATCAGTTTTTTAAAGAATCTATTTGTTTAAATAATATGCTAAAAAATAGTCCTTTTTTAATCATTTTGTCAGTTAAATTTCAATAAATTTCCTTGAATATTTGTTTGTGAATACTATATACCGAAACACAAAATACGGATAAATTGAAAATTTGATATTTGTATTACAAAAAAAGTTATTGCATTTTCAATTTTTACGCTTGCGTACTAGTCAAGTTATTCTTTCGTATATACATGTATGACTGCTCTGAAAGGGCAGATTTTATTGCCAGTCACATATATTGCTTTTATATAAATTTAAAAAATGCGATTGATTAATAAATAATTTTTAATAATTATTGCAATAGTGGTATTCATTGTTATTGGCATAACAAATATTTTCTACCACCACGGGCATTTTAAAGCAGCTATATATCAGTTAAAGAAGTTTATGTACGCAAATTGTAAATATATAAAGCACACCTCCCCAAAATTGTTCAATTTTTCAGGTTTGTCGGTTGTATAGTCACATCGATTCCATATATGATTATCCCCAACTGTAAATCGCCAATTCTTATGAAACTATAGTATAATGTGGTTTTTATGGAAATATGTGATACCTACTTTGTTTTATCGGCAACCGTCCACGTTAAAGAGGAAAAAACCGCCCCTCAAAGTTGGAGTAAAGAAAACTATTTTAATGAATATCTCCGAAACTATTAGAGATACGAAAATTTTGTGTAGAGTGAAAATTAAAGCATTTCAACTACGGGTCCAATGATATAAAAATTTTTTTAAAAGACCCATTTGTTTAAACAATATGATAAAAATACATTTTTTCAACTTTCAGGGTGGATTTCACCCCGTTAACGTGGACGGTTGCCAACAAAAAAAATACGTGTCAAATATTTTGACGAGATCTATATCATACTAAAATTTCATCAAAATCGGCGATTTACACCCCGGGATGTTCCCTTGTTAGTTTCCAGGGGATCGCGTTAACAAGTGTGTCCCGTAATGCCCATAGTGCAGTCCTTTGGCATTTCTAACTTCGGATTTATTTTAAAGGTATTTCTCTGCGAATAATTAGTAATTCAGATTCACATAATGCTGTTGTTAGTATGGGACGTAATTCTATTTAACCCTTGCTATTTGCAGTGCACTAACGCTTCAAATTTCATTATCATCAAGTATTTCAAGAAACTTGTTGATATCAATACTTTTAGAAGGTATTCATTTCTCTTGGTTTGACTTCTTTGCAAATTCATAATTTTCTCTGTACAGAAATACATTCAATCGACCTACAAGATATAGAAGAAATTGATCACGTCAAAAATTTAATACTACAGTATTATCTACAGATCGTATACAGAATTTTCTAAATTAAAAAAAAAAAAACATATTAATGTCCACAATGAAAGTACAAGACATTTTCATAGCCTCTGATACATTTATTTCAATTATCTTCCCGTATTTTTTGCAATGAGGAATTCGCATACTATGGTAAAATAGTGAAGTTGTATAGTGTCATCATGAATTTAAGGAACATTTCTTAGAAGGCGTACAAGCACAAATAAAATATACCATCAGCCTCCTGTAATAATAAGATTGATCTACAATTCTACAAAGCTTCATGAACATCTCCGTGTTCGGTTATACGATGTTCGGCTGTAAATTGCAAAAATCCAAGGTTTATGTGATGGCAGAGGTTCCTCTTACTAGGATACTCTCCTTTTACGGCTCCACGGCAACATAAGCTCGTATATAGTATTTTGGAGGCCCTCTCAGGGGATGAAGTTTTCGTTAAGCGAGAGGTAGAAGTCCGTCTTGGAGGAAACTCCATTTCCATCGCCTCAAGGTAGAAGTTGGGAAAGAACGTGTCAGTGATGAGATTAGGCCGCTTTCTCACCCGCCGGTTGAGTCATACATATTCGATACCATCCAAGGTGCGTGGAGAACACCTGGGAATACGTGGCGCCTCGCTTTGTGCCTGCAGGCAATTTCTACGTCGATTTTGCCGTCCTTTATTTTCTTGCTGGATATATAAAGCTAATTGCTTGCGCTTTCCGCTGTGTTGTAAAAGTGAACAGGTATTGTTCGAATTTTTGAAAACCAATTGCGAACGAGATGAATTGTTTTTCCTTTCAATTCTTTTCAGTTTGAAAGAAGATTTCGTTAAGATATTCATGATTTATGTTGCGTAAGTTTGTTAAAACATGGAAAACGTAAAGTAGTCAGAAAATTTGTAACACTGGATCTATTGAAGGATTTATGTGGTTTGTTCATAATTTTTCTGAAAAGAAGAAATTCCTAACATTGTAACGTTGCTGTTTCATGAATTTTTTACGTTTGTTTGGCACAGTTTTAACAAATAAATGTTGCCTATCATCCCAGGCGTTTTCTTGTTTCGTGCCTAAATAATATGTGATTTGTTTATTTTGAAATTGGCATGAGACACTCTGAAAACAAAAATGATGATTTTTAATGATTAAATAATGACTAAATATCTCGACGCAAATAGAAAGTGACTTATGTTACTTTTAAAATAAACGGTTTATTTCTAGATATATCAGATTTATTATCGGCAATTTTAGTGTTTCTCTTTAGAAAAATTTTAATTCCCACAACTACTTCGTTTAGGATTCGAAGTATTTTTCGGTAAATTTGAACTTACGAATCTATAATATCCCACAGTTACTCCGTTTATGAATCACAGTTTTTTTAGGTAAATTTGAACTTACCAATCTATAATATACATATATACATACGTGTAAGAAATATTGTATTTCCTAAAGCTAATGAGTACACGGGCTCGAATCTAGTAGTTGGGAGTGCAGAGAGTTATCGTTATTTTGAAACTAAAGGTAGTTTCGTGTAATATGTGTTGAAGTATTGATTGATATACAATTTCGTCTGCGAAAGTTGTCGGTGGAAGGAAATTTACGAATCGGAACGGAATCTGTTATGTCAGTAGTTTCAACCTAAACATATGAATATTACGTCAAACGAGAACAAGTTTTATTAGAATGTGTCATAACATGAGGACATAATCCATTTGAGGACATAATCCACTTCCTGTTGGGCCCAAACAATCGTGCTGCTGACGCAAACCTTTATTGTGCCCAACTTGACCGAATATATGCAGAATTGCGTCAAAAACATCCAGTTTTGATCTGACGGAAAACATGTGTTTTTGTAGAAAGCTTCACCACATACCACTGATAAAAAAAATAAAAGAATTCAAGAAACAAATTTCATTATATTTTTGTTGCATACAACTCTGATCTTGTTTCATTTCATTTCCACCTTTTTAAGAGAATGACATAATTTTTCACTTGAATGATGCAGCAGCGCACTGGTTGATGTCTGTATAAGTTTGCATGAGTATTTCGCTTTGGAGAATAAATCATGGAGGCTACGGTGGGTAAGGAGGAAAAGACTTGGACTCTCAGTCAGGGGAATCGAATTTAGATTCTCTATCACCTCTGAGTAATATATCATATGTAATATATACCTAATCGTAAGCATATCATAGCCTCGATAGTTCGGAAGGCATCTAAAATATAAGGTTTCAGATGAAACGACCATGGCTGTGGATGTCGAAAAAAAAAACCTAGAAAAACAGTAGGACATGGTATTCTGGAATCGAACAATTCTGCAAGCTTGAATACTGAAATCAAGTGACCATAATATCAAAGATTAATCCTTGTTGATTTGAATTATACGTATATCTACACTTATATTATACGTATGTCTAAAATAATGTAGGATTATCACTTTAAGTAAACTCAGTTTTTTAAATAGTACTCATTGAGTAGTATTTATAAAATAGGGAGAATAATTAATAATAACGTCGCGGTTCGTTAAAATCGCAGATCATCACTACCTACTTCGATTTTTCCCAACTGCTACTGCTGTTCGTCGCCATTCTTCTCTCTTTATTTCATTCCCTCCCATTTCATCCATACCCTGGCTTACGACACTTTTTCATACATTTATCTCATATTCGTCTCCTACTATCACTTACCCAATAATAATCCAACAATAATATTGAATAATTTTCAGTATTACTAACGCAGAAATTTAGGAATCACTCTAACAAGTATGAAATATTTTACTCTAATAAATTAATTGTTTTCATTATTTTATAGTCTTGCGTGTGTCTTAAACTTATTTCTCAACGTTGCAAGAGTTTTTTTTTAACTGAAACGTTGTTTAAGATATTTAATAAAAAAATTCAGCCTTTTCATTAGCCAAGAAAAAGATTATGGTAATTAGTTATAACTTTGAAGAAGTTATCGGCAGTGGAAGCGAACTTAATCAAACTTCGTGAGTCACAAGGGAGATCAACTTGTACGCAGATATTGGAAATTTATAGGCATATCGCAAATTATCGAATTTCTAAATTACCGATGTGACTACAAGTTTTTGCAGAAAAGGTTCGTTAATATCTCCAATAGATTTTTGACAAAAGTATAACTTATTCCGAGTGTAACACATAGACAAACTAGTATAGTGTGGGTGATTTTTAAAAATCAATAAAAATGAAAAGAACTGTGTGATACTGGACTAATGGTTATGCAATTTTTAAATGCGGACAATTCTTCGATTTAATTATATAGCGTTTTTTATCAGAGTTTGCGATGTGTGAAAACAATGGTCACAATATCATTAATGCGTTATAGAAATTCAAGTCATATAATTCTCGTTATGGGGGAGTTTACTATGCATAATTGATGAGCACATGGTCACCAAGGATTGTACTGCCCAGAGAAGATATTTTTAAAACGTTGGGGAAGCGGGGATCAAGTTAAATGGTATTTTCGACAATTCCCAAGAGATATAACAGATAGGTCTTTCGAATTCGCAAGTAGTTTCAAAAGTTTCGCTATTGGAATTTAATTTTGTCACCCGTTTGTTACTCATAATGGGTTAATCAGATTTTCTTTGGCTATGCAGTTAGTTATATTACACAGCCGTGTTAAATTATCATCACTTTTTGATCCCATATTATCATTCATTTTTCCTTCGTATATATACCTCCCTACAATGGAAATAATTCAGACTTTAAAATAACGCAGACCTACATTGTGCCTTTAATTCTGCGAGTCGGAACTTGTTTAACATAAAAGTAACTGCAAGGAAATTCGCGTAAATTTTTCGCTCTCGTGTAGAATTCCGTTTACAGGATTTACCAACCCTTTCGCCTTGTAGATAACTCAATTTAGGGCTATATTTTTGTTCGGCTTAAAACACAAAGAACTATAATACGTCGCATAAACGTCTGAAAAATGTGTTCATTAACATCCTTTCATATTATTCACTTGGTACCATTATCATTATGTAGCTTTCAACTCGTATATCCTACCTCTTGCAGTACTTTATTACTGTCCTAATGAATCTTTCTGTAATTACTTAACATCCCAAAACGAAATTCTGAGGATTCAATAGGCAATTCCTTTTCCTTTCTTTCCTCCCACTTCTATTGTTCTTTTTCCTATAGAGACGCTTAATCGCATCTTCCCATCCCCACTCAAAGAAACGAAAAGGGAAACAATTCCATTTGAGATTAATTAATAGCAATTTAGTTGAGTGAACTGAAATCAAGGAAGAAATTATCTTTTTCCACCGAAAAATAAATTCTACTTCTACCGAAAGCATTTTTTAAAAGTACGATAGACCGATAAAACTGAAATTATTTCTGGATACTATAATGTCAGTGTTCATTTTTTTTATAAAGTCGAAGTATACAGGTGTTATTTCATTTATTTATTAATTTCATGAAAATTCTATTGGAATTATATAACATATTGTAGGAGTGTTAATGTATATATTAATATAACACCAAGTATCTTCGTAGCCGCTGCGACGACTGACTCGCGTTGGCTTGTTGTCTGAACGACGAGCCGCATTTTTATAAATATTGAGTCAGTCGTTTATGGAGATTAGAAGGGAACATACAGATTATTTAATTACAGATATTTAATTTATATGTTTAAAGTTGCAATTTATGTTTTAAGTACTGTTGCGTTGCTTTTATGTGTTGTTTTCGGTTACGTTAATTAGTTTATGGTATTAATTTATTAAAATAATTTGTAAAAATAATAGATTTTGTTTCAGCTTTTCCTCTCTTACAATATCAACAATATACGTTCTCGTAAATATGATTCCCTCCATCGTTGAACTTATGATATTTGAATTCAACAGAACATTCTTAAAGAACAATTGTAAAAAATGTAGCTCGTCATGGCGATTTGAAACTCTGCCCACTTTAGTTCTTTCGGTACATTAACCAAATTCATTTGTCGTGCAATGATCAACGTCGTTTCTTTTGTTCTTTCTTATCTGCTCTCCTCCGAGGAATCAGGGAAGAAAAAGTTCAATACTTGAAAGGGTTCTTCCGACGGTCCCACCTGATTCCTTCCTTATCTGTCTGTAAAAGGAGATTGAAAAACATCCGTCTGATAGAAATTCGATTGGACGATCAAAGATTTAACTCGCGAAAGTGGAATATTTAATTCGAGCAAAGCAATTGACGTTCAACCGGTTATATGTCTTCCGCGAAATAAGCAGCAATTCTATCAGAGATTCTGGTGTTTGCAGAAAATTTTTCAACAAGAAAATCAAACGAGCTAATACAATTTCACACTTTATTCGATTTGAAGACTGTTCTCTTGGAAGAAGATAATTAACGTCGAGATTTGGAAATTTTTATATATCTATCATTCTTGTTGGTTCGTTATTAAAGTCAAGAACCCCGTAATATTCTTAGCCATCGTTTCAAGGTGACTTTTTTCGCTCGTAATCTCCAAGAGCATTCAAGGTATGTGTGTGCACCGTAATCGGCTTATACTGAGTCGATTATCGTCGTTATTGCTTCGTGCAAAGTATATCTTCACCCCCCGCTACTTCTCGATTGGTCGTGCATTATTGGCAAGAATTAAGTTCGTGTAGCGATTCTGCACCTTCTAAAGCTTTAAATTTCGAAAACTCAATTGCACAAAGTACAATCAATATTATTATCAAATATTTAATAATGTTTTTTCATCCAGATGTCAATACCTGGTGAAATCGTATATGAAAATTTGTTACGAATGGATTGAAATATAGGGGCATAGGGGTAGAAAATAATAATTAATATCGCAAGAGAATGCATATAACATACTTCATTTAAATTAAAATGTGTCGCGAAAGATTAAGCTTTCGCGAAGAGTAAAAGAAAAATGAAAAAAAATCCGACGCAGTCATTGGACATTACCGATTGAACTTCCAGGCAGCATAAAAGAAGAAACCATCTATAAAATAATGTAACAGATTTGTAAAATATTACAAAATATAATATATCACAACGTTAAAAAATGAAATAAAAAAAACTGTGGGATATTTGTATCTGAAATAATTCTCTTAGAAATTGCTTGAAAGGTAGTTTATTTCTATGAAGTACCTCATAAATCGAATCAGTTTTCTGCGAGTAATTTTACATTATCCAACTGCCGTGTTGTATTACTCCGCTTCCTTTTCTTTCCTCACAACTGAAAGTAACGACCAGACGATGACATTTTTACGAAGGGAGAAATAATATTCTCCAGAAATAGCTTAAAATATGTTCCTCGTCATATCGGTACATACAATAGAAGTCGAGGTGGAAAGAAAATCTCGTAATATAAAAGTCCCACTTTAAAATTCGATACAAACGGACTCTTGAGCAACAGTATTCAAAGGATCTAAGCTCGCCACGCGTCGTTTCAAAAACCTGACACTTTTCATCGCCGTAAAGGTAGTCCAAGGAATTTTAGTAACCGATGAAAGATTTATTGTGATAGTCGTATCACGGAGAAATGTACGAACAGTTTGCGTCTTCTCTTTTGAATACATGCAACATTCGTACATAGGAGGATTGATTTACGACACGTATGTATAGGTGTAAATTTTTTTTTTCACGCATGCATCCTCTGGACGTACAATTTCAAGTGGAACTTTTCAATTTCCTCCTGGTGCAAAACTGCCGGAATCCTCTTTCCCCTCTGGCAGTCATCTTTCAGGGTTTCAGTGTTACAACCCCTATGTGTAGATTTTGGATGGTCCTGTGGACGATCCAAGGCGCATACTCACCTCGTGATATATTCATAAAACTTGCGGGTTGCCATCGCTTTTCTTGCTCTCTCTATGATGCCTGAGACGAAGTAGACTTTCGTCCCTGGATAGTAACTTGGGTCTTTGCCGTATAGTACGTGACGACTACTGTATCTTTTATCTTGGGGATTGACTGCGGGACGTGACTTATTTCGCAAAATTTGCTTTACGGCTCGTTCGAAAAGTCATATTTAATTAATGTAATCTGGAATTATTAAAGGTAACGTGGAAAAGGTATTGTGAGCATAATATTGCTGATTTTGATAAAATACTGTGCAGTGTTTGCAGGTGATACAAAATGCAAAATGTGCATATTTTATTTCTGTTGGTACTGCTCGCAATGGAGCTTTATTTAATAATCATCTGCTGCTTAAAAAATTATACAAAGTTGTTGAGCAACAGCAAACCAATACCGCGGTATTATTTAATCGCTTAATTTACAAAATTGACGTAGAGTGATAAGGTATAAGTGAATTTTTTCCGTGTGAAACATATATCTGAAGAATATGTTTTTGGAATGATAAGAAAGAAATAGGCATAATTACTTTACTTAGGATTCGTCCGTCCCTGACGTCTTTTCTGTTCTTTAGTTTATATAAATTTAAAAAAAAAAAAAAACATTTGTTTACTTGTTCTTTGTAACAATTTTATTAAGATTAATATGTATTCATTACATCTAATTTGTTTTAATTTGGGTGAAATTAAATCTCGATTTTAGTAAATATACACAGCAGACGGATGAATGAAGGTTCACTGAGGAAAGTGTTCCTATTCATTTGGTACCACTTTAAAAATATAAACCGTAGAGATGTTTTACACAGGAAAAATTTAGTTTCAGTTTAACGGTTAAAGAGCTGCTTAAATTTTGCAAATTAAGTGATTAAATTAAGCACTTAATAGGTTTTACTGTCCATCCAACAATTCGTTTTCAAACCCAGGATAATATGTACGCCAAGTAACTTTAATTTAAGTAGCACCATTGTGTGATGAGCAACAGATTTCAGTTTTTTTACTTTCTGCTTCTGTATCATATTATCAAAGTTGGAAATAATTACACAGGGAATGAATTTAATCTCGAATCAGAGATTCCAGACCAATGTAAACGAAACTTTGGATATTAAACGATTTACAGTTTAACGGCTATGAACTAATTAATAAATGCATCCCGTTCGATTTAGCAGTAGATTTACCGCTTAGGGGCAGCCTTCAGGGCAGAGGAAAAATACCGTTGTTATTTTTGTCTCATATCACTCTGTAATTCCGGAGTTCCATAAAACTCGCTAAAAAATCCTTTCAGGTTTGTGAAATTCTGTGATCAATTGTATCAAAGGCTGAATCTTTTGTTGTTATGATTTTTTTGCGCAACGCCGTATGTTCTCGTTGAAAATTTGGTCGAAATGCTTTGTTTAAAAACGATTGACAACAGTAAAGAAATACACTTTGATAAAAGGTTGGTTATATCGCACTATATTCTTTGTATATCTATCCGTATTCAAAACCATACAGAAATAGTAAGTTGGACCACAGTGTCGAAGTGTTGGGCACAATTTTAGAGATGAGGAATTTATGGAATCTACAATAAATAAAATGAGTTGAGAATTAAGATAAATTTATTACAGAAATATTCCAGAAGAATCGAAATGATATAAAAAGCTTTTTAACACTTCCATTTAACAAATACAACTTTAGATATGCAGTAAAACGTGCTTACAATAAAATAAATTTACCTCGTAGAGACAAAAGATTTCACTCTGAGTGTTGCACATTTTCAGTGACTCGATCGCTTATGGAAAAAATTTGAGATATGTCTGCAAAATTATCAATTGCTTCATTTTATAATAATATCAAGGGAGATTAATATTAATGTGAAGGTTTATGAAATAATTCTTGACTTTGTGTGTAACAGATTAATTAATAATTTACAAATAATTCATTTCAGAAATTAATAAACTTGTGAGGAACATTTTACGTCGGTAATAATTTGTAATTAATTATAAATATTATATATCCTGTTTGATTACAAACCTGTACGAGATGTATTTTTAGCATTTGCGAATTATTAAGTAAAATGTAATGTTAATTTTCGCTGTATACTTTTCTACGTAATATAGATACAAAAATCCCCGAACTCAATGACAATTAAATTATTCGCGAAAATTAAGTCAAAAACATATTACGTTTTTCTATACAACCGATATTTTCACCAAGATAATTCTGATATGCAACACAACAAACTACTTTTTTTTAGTTTTTCCAGAAATAAGAATGATCTAAAATAAAAGTGAGAAAAATTCTATTCTAAAGAATTTCTATTTTGAAACAAAATTTCGCACTTCTCTCATCACTTCTGCCTCATTGATATCTGCAGGATGAGTATGAATTAAAGTTCCCAAAAATGTGAGATTTTACGGAGGTCGTAACCGAAGGCGAATTTAAATTCCGTAGACCCGAGAGAAGTTTTCCACATGCAAAAAACCTCATATTGGAGTGTCATGAATCAGCCGGCTGTTCAGAAAATTCCTACTTCTTACAATCACTCGGCGGATCGTCGATCATTCGCCCGAATTTATGTGTATGTTTCATACGTCATAATACATCTCAAGTCGACGAGTTCCGAGCATAATGTCAAGCAATAAAAAGGAGATAGTTGCCGCGTCTAGTAGTCCCGACAATGGGAGAATGGAGTTTCTCATGGGAAACTCGATATCGTTCGAGAACCGAGCAGTTGGCTTTTCGCATTTCTCGCGTGTCTCAAGACAAGAAACAGATTTCGGACGCGAGAAATCGCGAAACGTCTTACGCCCCTTCTCTTCACACCGTAATCCCAGATCAGCCTAGAAATACGATCTCCTTCTTTTATTCTCCTTTTATTCGTCACTCGGCTTGCCTCATGTATACGGCATTGCTGTCTGTGATTTGGATATTTGAAAAATCGCAATACTTCGTGCTGCTTACCGTTACTGCACCCTTAATCCTCGAATTATAGGTGTTCCAATTTCTTAGGATATCGCGTTTTCTTCGTTTTGACTTTAACGCTGGATGGCTGTGTTATCCGTAGATTTATTTTATTTGATGTTCTTTTGCAATTATACAGGTATAGAATGTATTAAATGAGACGTTTATTTTGAAAGTGACCTACATCCATTTATGTTGAAATTCAAATATTTATGAGATTGCATTTCAATAAGTTAAAAATGTACATGTAGGATACCAATGTATTACACTTCTAAAATGTTTCTAAGAGAGTTAAATTGAAAATATTTTTTTAAATAGCCTATTGTTAATTAAGCATAAAGCTCTCATCTCATCAAACTACTCCATCATATATTTTATATACGCTTGAAATTTCCAAAATGAGACTTAACACTAAACCTACCAGACCGGTAGGTTTTTAGTAGTTATCTATTTGCTGGCTATCTTTACACTTCTATTAATATTTGCACCATCCGTAAATGTTTTCTTCTTTCTTAAACAATAGTCCAACGATCTTTAACAGTTAATTATTTCTCGAAAAATGTTTTTTATGTTAAACCTACTTATTACCATCGTACGTTAAAACTCCATATTATTATAATGCAGCTTGATACAGTTTGATTCTTTTAAAACATCCATCGCGTTTAACCATTCAACCGAAGTGAATACCCATGGTGAACGAAATGAAAAATATTGCATCAATCTTCATAAATACAAAATGAAAAATTATCGCCGTCTCACACCTGTGATTTCGGTTATCCCATAGGAATCACCGAATGACAAACGGTCCGTGCGCGTTAGCGAACGTGTTAACATCATTGCAGCTCATCCCTATACTTCAAAATCGAGCCTCCCACGTATCCCGATTCTTTCGGGTATATTTTATATTCTAATATATCCTCCTTCCGCCCCTCTATTTTCCTTGTCTTATGGATCATTTACCGTGAACGGTATTAAAGATTTATCTCTCCGAACATTCATCCAACTTTTTCACTCTTCTCTCCACCACGATTCAGACTATAGCTTAGATCTTCACAATAGGCGAGGCAGTTGTCCAATAGATCGTCGAAAAGAATGAATTTTAAAAAACACCAACGTCAACGAAACTCCGCGACGGTGCTTAATATTCTTTCAAGAAAACTAGTGATGTATACCCTCAAACCGGTATGAGAATTTTTGCTCCCGTACATTCGTCAGATAGTTCTGTATTACGTACATCCGTCCCCGGATAGATCGTAAAAGGTAGACGCCGGATATGCGGACCTCTTCTCCCGGAGAACCGACTCGAGAAAGAAACGACGTTGGTTCTGGAAGGAGTAGACGAATGGTTGTTTATCACCATTGAAAATATTCCAGTATCCGACTTCGGACTGTGGATAAATGTGAATGTTGGCCGATTCAACCTTCTCAACTACGTCGGATTTCTGAGAACCAATGCCGGTGGAATGTAATGTGCGACTGTGGATGTGGAAGTAATTCAACCCAGACCGCGACAAATGTATGTCGTTCGATTTTTACATGGAGGAGAGTGATTTTATGCGGGACGAAAAACTACTGGCGGATTTTGCGCATAGTGAATTCATTATTCATCGATGAAAAATGAAGCGACTCTGCGATGGTTCTACTCCTGTCGGTACGCGTTTCAAACTTGGTAGTTCACCATGCATGCTTAATGAAGCTTTGTTCCGTCAATTAATGTGAAAAATTAATTTTTCGAATTTTCGCTTTAGCGGAATATCGTGTTATCCTTTCGCGCGATGTTCTCCACATTGGTCATTACTGAATATGTGATGTATGTAGAGATAACGAGAGAAATGTGAACCATAGAGAGATTAAATAGAGTATAGTGATAGTAAAAAATCTATAATGTTTAAACAGTGTATATCATCATGACATTGTTATTTTCTTCAATGGTAAACAATACGATTTTACTGTGAATTATTTGTTGCAGCGTATGAGCACGAAACGACAGCTTTTATTGTGCTTTCAAAGAATAGAACACACTCGTACCATGATAGTAGTTTTATAGAATCGCAGAAATAATTACTAACTATTCAAAATGTATGAAAACGTTCAGAGTCGTACCTAATGATTTGTTCAAATAGATATAACGTGATTTACATTAACAATATAAAATGAATGCAGTATTAAAAAATCAAATTTGTCCGACGGGAATTTAATTTTCATAAAAATTAGATTCCAAATTCCACATCTATGAATAAGCTATTTACAACTAATTCCTATGCAATATTTAAGAATTTCGCAACCCAATTTCATCGTCGTCACTTGAACCATCAACATTTCAAATGACAAATGGATTTTTCTACGCGAAATCGTGGAAATAGCGCATGATTTATAAATATGTATTAGTAACCATTAATATCATATATTTGATCTCATCGCGCTTCTTGTCACACCGTAATAAAAATATCACGTTGACATTCCACTAAAAGCAATATCAAAATAACGTTATAGAGGGTCAACGTATACAGAGAAAGGGATGAAAACCGATGAGGGTCAGTGTAAGTTAAACGATCTGTAAAGATGCAAAAGGAATATCCTCTCTAGATTTACTCCGTAATAGACTACCGTCGACCATCGGGAAACGATGTTGACGTTTGAACTACAAATTCCTCAAAACGGAAGGCTTCTCTTTCTGATAGACGAAGGCCCTCGTATATTAGCCGGATTCGATTTAACGGATCGTCTCCCCTTCCGCTTCCGGCCGCGAACGAAATCCCCGAAAATCCCTGGTGGAAAGCAGAGCTTGAACGGCGAGGGCGAAAAGAGGGAGGGGGGTTGGAAAAATCGGCGAGATAAAAAAAAGGGCGTGCTACATGGACCTCGGTAAACACACCGGTGTTCTCTTTTCCCTCTTTTTTCCTTCGCCGCTGCCTCCCGCACGTACACACGCTTAACCCCCTCTTTTACCCTCTGCCCGGTTTCCCCTTTTGCTCCTCTTCCCTATTCCAAGAGTACTTTTTCCCAATATAGAAATAGATCCCGTATAGGGGCGTGGCAAAGCGTGATACGTCGTACAGGAAGAGAAATCGTCCTTTCGTAACAACCACCCACTCTACTCGGTCACCCACCGTTGCATCTCCGAACCCCGTCCGTTTCTGGATTCTTTTCTAGCGGCCAAATTTTCTTACTTCTTTTTCCTCCCGGGAAAAATAAACAATGAAGTTTCCGATTTATGTACGGGAGCTGTATCGATCCTGAGTTCGACTGTAGTTTGGTGTTTCGTAGATCGAGAGAGGGCTGGGTAGAAAGGGTGGAAAAAAAAGGGGAGGAGGGACGAACGAGTAACACCCGGTAATCGTGGCGCGTGTTTAGATTTACTTGGCGAGATCTATATCCGCAATGGTTTAAGTTCTGTCTCTTTCTCTCTCGGTTTTCGTCCTTTATTTAAGCTTTCGACGTAGTAATGGGAGGCCATCGTAAATAAAGCAGTTTGCCGAAAATGTAGCACTTGGTTACACTCTTAAACCAGAAAGAAAGCTGAGCATTTGTCTTCTCGAGTTACATTCTTCCACGGATTTAGCCCATTAAACGGTGTTATGTTTATTCGCGGTGAAATTTAGCAGGCAGATAGTAATAGGTACTTGAATTATTAACGCGAAAAGATACTCGTTGTAATTAAAGCGATTTAGCCAGGGAGCATAAATTTTTGGAAGATCGCTAGTTAGCACCAAGATATTTGCTTAATTATTTCGTAATCCTTTTGCGGTCGGAGTTTCGCGCGTATATGCATACGCTGAATATTTAGAATGTAAAATCACTGTGATCTTTTCAACCTCGGTCGTAATTTTTTTAGGTATGAAATACTTCACTACTTCCTCTTAACTTTCAACAATTTACAGTCCTTCAGAAAATGATCTATAATTTTTACATTTAAATATAATATGTCTAAATTCTTTCTCGACGCGTAACCTATTATATAACTGTATTATAGAAGATCTCAAAATTCATTTTTGGTCGGGATTTACCATCCAGGGCAGTTAGAAGATATCCTCAAAATGACACATAAAAATGGGAAATTTTTTTGCACTACTTTCTGCACTTTGCTTTTAAAACATTAACTCCTGTAAGAAACTATTTTGCTTTTTGTTACTGACAACATAAAATTCACGGAAATAATATATTTAAACAAAAAGTTTTTTTTCGGGGACAAAATAGGGCATAGGTATGTACGTATCTCATTTCCATATTTTTCTGTCAGCATTGTATATCAGGTATAATCCTTTTTTGCCCTACAATTTATTTTGCAACTGAACGTGCAATAATTCAGAATTAATTTTTGGGGTAATAATTTATCACTAATTTCCGACATACCGTATTAACACAACGTTAATAACATAGAACTAATTTCAACGTCTCCTGGTTCAATGGTATTTCCAATTTAACAATTTTTGGAAAATTAAAATTTTCCTACTCAAATCTGCTGCGTTATGAGTGCCACACGCTATTGAAGGGTTAATCGAAGAAGAATAATTATTAATCTCGACAAATACGACGTTGCACTTCTATGCATCAGAAGATGGGAAAGACGGTTATTTGAGTCTTTAAGCTTTTTAGTTCCTTGACTGCTATGCCGAGGATTTTCCGGATATCCTTACACGAGACCGAAATGGTACGTTCATAGGTACGTAGCTTTTAAACTCTTCCATTTTTTATGCCTCCATAGCTTCTGTACAAAGTCGGGAAGACTCAGCATTTTTTTAAACGAAGAGTAAGCCGCGTAAGCCTCAACTATATTGTCTGAACGTTCACTTTTTCTGGACCTTTCCGTAATACCGCGCCATTTCCGGTTCTTATAGTTCGTATTCGTGGAATTCTCCTCATTTCAATTTCGCAAATGACATTCTCGTTAAAAGAAGAAAAAAAAGTATACAAAAAATAAAAGAATGGAAAGTAGAAAAAAAGGAAATGAAAAAAGAAAGGTAGAAAAATCATAAATTATATCCCAACCTCGGTCTCTTTCATTACCTGGGATTTCAGTATTTTCATTATACTTCTTACGCCCGAGAGACAAAGCCGCTAGAGAATAAAGATCAAAATTGTCCAGAGCTACGGCATCTGCTCTAATTTAACGACATCAATTGTTAATGAGCACAAAATGGCAAGGGAAACACGATCTCGTTCAATTTTTCTCCTGGTTTCCTACCGTTACACGGCGACAATAGAATCCTCATAGTACCGGCAGTTTCGACGGTCATGTAACATCCGGAACTCTGGCGCCAATGTCAGATTTTAAACGGCTGTCATCCCTTGAAAAAGTTGAAAGGGTCGTGACAATATTATGCTCCGGGTTCATAGGTCTGGGGTCCCGTGTCCTTCGACCGAGTGTTTGTTTGACGTGCCTGAGGTTTGTATCTTCAAAGGGTCAAGCACGCGCCCTCTCTCCTCTTCCACTTCGTTCTCCCGTTCGTACGCCCTTTTTCCTTCGTTCGGTACGTATGGGCCCATATGGCACCGAATGTATAAATAACGCGCTCCGTTCTATTGTGGGATAAGTAAACCTCGAAAACGTATGGAGAAAGACAAAGGAGAGGGCAAGGAGGCATACTGAGGTGGGAGGAGAGAAGGCAGAGATGAAAAAGGGGAATGCTGCTCTAAAGAAAAGCACACTTCACTTCGGTATGCCTGACACGGAGACAGAAATGAGAACGAAAACGTGATACTTCGTACGAGGAAGATTGGCACCGGCTATAGAGTGTAGCGAAACGTTCGAATATAAAGGGAGAAAGAGCTAGAACTGTCTGGAATACCGACACCTACGAATTTGACATGACGTAGGACACATTTTTTAATTGATGAATTTATAGGAAAAAAAACAGACAAAAATACTTGTTTCTGGGAGTAGATTTCTCTTTTATGAAGTTCTTCTCCAATAGATTCTGGACAGTCATGTCGAATCGAAGATACTTTCTTGTTTCGTGATTTTTCCGAGGTTGATAAGGGATTTTTAGGACTAGATAGAAAGACTATTAGAAAAGTTCCTCGTATAATACGAAATAGCAATGCCTTTATTTTCTTCTATCGTTTTGAGATGAGTAATTTTCTTGGAGCAATTTAAATCGGAGCATATCAAAAGCACATTGATTTTGTTACCACATTTACATTCCCACCAAGATTGCGGAGTGATAGAGAATTTCTGAATATTAGCAGTGAAAAGATTATATGAATATGCTAGCGGTATCCGAGGCCGTAAATCACTGGTAAAACCGTGCGAGCATGGGGACCGTCTGCGAAACTCGCAGTTTATCATCGCAAATGACGAAGACAGAAACGATCTGCCTGCCAGGAAGAATTAACGTTGACAGGACCTACTTCCATCCTCCTGCGATTATCTCTGCCAACTCCGCGAGAATCCGGATTATGAATTAATTATCACTGAGGAATGGCACCGTGAGCTTTGCCAAGGGAGACGATTTTTCGATGACAAACAGGAAATAATCACGGCAGTTACGGAACGGAAACGAACATTTCGGTAGATAAATTGATTGTCTCGCCCTTCGGAAGCATCGGGCTTCATTAAAAATTGCAGACACCGGCGCTTTCATTAAACATTAATTTCGAATCGATCTTATCGTTATATCTTAATTGGAGAAAAAACCGGTTGCTGAGAACTCTTCGTCGACTAACGATACATTTTTAACGTTGAGAATCATTAATTATCCTTGCGTAGATTTATAGGTCCGCCATTGTTTTTCATAAATTATTTGTGGAACTTGTGAATGTTTTACGGAGATTCACAATATTTGAGAATTCTTATCTAAGCGGATCATTTTTGTCTTAATGAAAGTTTGTGATAGTAGCAAACAAGTTGGGATAAGTAAGGAAAAAGTCATTGACTCGTGCAGAAATTCATTGGTAGGGGTAAACTACCTTAACCACCCTTGATAGTTTGCAGAGTTTTTAATGTTTTCCATATATAACTAACCGAGCAGTAAATTTTAAAGAGAAAAGATTTTTTGTACTATAATTCCATTATATTGTTTAATTCTTAACACTTTACCGACCGGTAGCCGATTAATCGGCTTTTCGGGCTCAACACTTTTGGACTTTTAACTTATTAATTGGTTGCTATGGCAATTAATAAATTACTATTTTTCGTTGCGGTTAACTGTGCCAAGGACTCAGTGAAGAAACTTTGCAATTTTCGAAGAGCTATCAGTATCAGGGAAATATTTGCGTGCAAGTGACCGATCAGAAGTGGGTAGGATGTTAAAAAGTACCGGTCGGTAAAGTGTTAAATATATTTGAGTACTTTAAAATCTATCTACTACCAAGAAAATGAAGTGTCGAAATATATGTTTTAGAGAAATATCTAATTTTTGTGCTCTTCAGAGATGTTAAATTGCCGAACCCCTATCAACTCAATGACACAGGGGCAATGAGACTAGGCCTGGTGCTCCAGCTTATCCACTCCAATTCGGGCACAGTGCATAGAGAAAAAGCTTTCATATCTGCGGAGATACATTTATGAAAGGGAAATATAAACTTAATTCTAGGTATACTTACATGTTTTCAAATTCAAATTATTTTTTGAAAAATTTTATTAACTTTTTTAATTGTAATGGTCTTAAAAGATTAAAGCATATTTCTATTGTGTTAATAAATATTATTCGTTATTACACTAACAAGGAGACATTACGACCGTGGACATGGGGATTTTAATGAGCTTCATATTAGGTGAAAGTACATCGAAAAATATTTGTGTCATGTCCGGGCGTTTTTGTGAATGGGCCCTCAATTTTGAGAAATCGCATTTTGAAAAACGCAATTTTTCTGTAATAAGTGATATACTCTTAAAGAGAACGGGACTATCGAATAAGTGCGATGGCTCGGCGGATGCGTGCTTGGCTCATACTTTTGCACTCCGCCGCGCTTCAGGTTCAAATCCTGCCTGATGAGTAATTTTTTTTTTTTTTTTGTAAGTAGATAACGCTTTAAAAAACTAATTTCAGAAAAGATTAAAACTAATATATTTATCTATCTATTTAAATTACTGATTTCGCAAGTGTTAGGGTGAAATTATTCATAAAAACACACAAAACATATAAATTTCCGGCACCAGGAACATTTTATAAACGCTGCTTTCGAACAAGAACATTTGGATCTAGAAATTTCAGACGGAAAACATGCTTGGTTTACGTTCATAAAAACTTTTCTAGTTGAAAGTAATTTTGAAGCAAACCAAGCATATTTCAACATGTCTTCAAAAACAGGTGCACATAATTGATTATGTGCCAATGCATTTTTACAGAAAGATTAAATAATGTTCAATGTAAATAACACTATGATAGTCAAAAGAAATTCTTTGACTGGATAACGCTTCCTTTCACTTCGGTAGTTTCAAGGAAACTAATGATCACATTAAAATTGTGAAAGAATGCTTTTGAAATATTTACCGAACACTTGAAAAGTTACAAAAAGTTTACGGTAAAGTAATAAAACACAAGTACCGTAACGGTAAATATATTCGTTGTGACGAATAGCGAACCAGGTAATAAAACAGTTGCCCTTTTATTTGCTTGCATCCAAGAAATGTAATTTTGTAGTAAACATTTTTTAAAAGTTATAATATATTATCGATATACAAATTTTCAATTAAATGATATTTAGGAGGATTGAAATATTGCAGAAAAGAAAAAAAAAAAAATTACTCATCAGGCAGGATTCGAACCTGAAGCGCGGCGGAGTGCAAAAGTATGAGCCAAGCACGCATCCGCCGAGCCATCGCACTTATTCGATAGACCCGTTCTCTTTAAGAGTATATCACTTATTACAGAAAAATTGCGTTTTTCAAAATGCGATTTCTCAAAATTGAGGGCCCATTCACAAAAACGCCCGGACATGACACAAATATTTTTCGATGTACTTTCACCTAATATGAAGCTCATTAAAATCCCCATGTCCACGGTCGTAATGTCTCCTTGTAAGCCGACCACTATATCAATGCGTTTAAGTTGTAGCTCTTTATCGCTCTCTCTTATTCTGTTTAAATGTTCCACCTTAGCGACTTCTATCGTGCGATAAATTGGTAAATGTGTTTGACTCCGCCAATAGCAATATAAGTAACAAATACAAAAGACACAAGTAATTTGATTGGACTTACCATCTTTGCATAGTACACGTCCGAGATTGTAGTTTTATGTGTATAATTAATGTAGGAGCATGGAAAACAAATTCATGTAGCAGACTTTAGATCAGGGGCAATTTACCTTTCTATATCTACCGCCCACTTTTACATCTTTGTTGCCAGTAGAATTTTCTTACTACCCATCGATTCCGTAATAAATTAATTCGTAAATATTGTAACAAATGTAAGTATTAAATAATCACAATTGATCAACAATACACAATATCTTATCAAGGAAACATTTTTTGGCTAATACCAAATTAATGATCCATCTCGCGCCTATTCAAGATTTCTAAATCTAACAAAATTATAAATACTTTTCTCGTGAAACGTTTTGAGATTCTTGTTTCTTCTCCGTTCACTCTTACGACACCAAGATAAGATATATTCCCTCCTTACAACGCAGGACACACTCATGTCTGAAACGATTCTGTGGAGCACGCAGATAAAAGATATTTTAAGGAGTTAAGTTTCTTTTCCTCGTACTTATAGTCTCGTGAAGGGTGTCTCCGGTAATACGATCAGCTGTGCCGTATGACAGTGCCATTTTTCTCCCTGGCCAGTTGCAGGTCACGTACATGCTGCAACGCAAGGTGTTCTCCTACGTACGTATCGCACGTACATTTTTGGCACGGTCGAGAGCACCGTCACCCCGTCACCCCGTTTACAAGAAGACACGTACGTTTCCTACACGTGGGTTACATCTCCGCTACTGAACCTTACATACGGGAAGAAGGACGTTTCGTCCTTTTGGACAAATTTCAGCGTGATTCGCAATGATATCGCAACGGGAAGAATTTCTCATTTTTGTTGAAAGGAATGCAAGCGTTTTTTTTATTAATTGAAGTATATTATCTGACATATCGGTGAATTATTACTGATATTGTATCCTGACGGGAAATATGTTTAAATAATGTTAATGTGGAGGGTAGTTCTATTGTAACGGGCAAATAGGGTTTATTCGCGCTTCCGGAATTCACCAAGAAAGAGAACTTGTACTGTAGGTATTGTAAGGGATCAGAAACAAGTCACTTGAGGGGAAATCGCACCGCGAGACAAAGAGAAAAAAGAAAAAGCCGTGGAAGTGAGTGCGACAGCACGATATCGATCGTGAAAATCGAAACATTGACGTACGCACGATATTTTTATTATCAGATTGGTAGACATCGATTTTACCTACTTAAATGAATGTGAATAACTACGACTATGAATGAAGAGGACAGCAGACATATAGAATAGAAAGAGATAGGTAGTGCGAAAGCAGTCTCCCCTTACGTCCCAAGTGACTTCATTCTGATCCCTTTCTATAGTTTTGTATTGAAGAATTTCGACTCGTACCAACAGGAATTAGGTATGCCTTTTGAATGATCTAATCTTATGAGGACATGTGAGAGTTTGAATTAGAATTAAGAATAGAACTTGAAGATGACTCTCACAATCAGTTGAACTGGGAATGGCCCATGAGAGATTAGTTATTGAGCTTAGTTATGAGCTTTGGTGGAAAGAGACATAGGGTTTTAAAAGGCTTTCGAAAAAGGACTGGAAGTAGGATGACGGTGTTCGGCAGGAAAGTAAGGATTTTTTTAACCTCCCTATCAGTATCTGATCGTAATTATAGTATATATTATTTACATGGGTTGTAATATTTATGACAATTGGCAAGTTTCGTAACTTATTGTTAGTAATGTTAATTCTAATAGATACTCCTTCTATAACAATATTTGTAATAACTTAAAAATGATCTAGTATCAAGAATTTTCAAAACTAAGGTCCAAATTATTTAATAGTTTGATGAGGCAGAAACAAATTTGAATAGATCATTCTTTGAAATTTTTGTGGGGTCAATTCCATCAAATCGTTTTTGGAAGACTAATGTTGCAAGGGTATATCGACGTTTACGTTCAAGAGGATTGAAAATGTATTCAAACTACTGAGAGTTTTCGAGAGAGAAATCCCTCGCACTTCCGTTGGGGGGTTCCTGTTGTGGACACATTGGATTTCCATGGGCTTGTGCAATTCGCACCCGTTAACCAAGGTCTGAACGGACAACGGCTGTTGTAGCAGCTTGTCAATGTCCGAGTTTATTGTACGGCAATCACTAGTGAGAGTACGTCGAAAATCTGAAAACAAAATCAATCTCAAAGACAAGGATTTTCTCACAAAGTCCAGACTCACTACGAGCTGCAGAACGGAATTTTAATATATTGAATACCATTCGTATTCCTCTAGTTTCATCATTATTAGTATAGTGTAACTTTTTCTATCGAAATTATATCTTTACAGTCCAAAATCGTTAAAAATAAAAATAATTTTATGTTTAACTCATTGACTGACATGAGGATCACTGGTGACCGGCGCTATTAACACTAGATTTACCAAGCCAGTCAAAATGACTGGTACACAATTTTTTCGAAAATTCTACGGGTTTATGAGAGGGCCGTAGAATAAATATTCTTTGTCCATCGTATAAAACATAAATTACCGAATCTATCATCTTTTCCACGTCTTAATTTTCTTTGCTTCAAGGTACATATTTAACATATTTAAATACAATAGATTTCACGCTGGTAAATCTAGTGTTAAGTTCAATGAAACATGTAACTTTTAAATTACAGTATTTATAAATTATCTAACATATCAAGCACTTAAATATTGGCGTTCAAAAAATAAAGGTCTGTCGAATATGTGTCTATCAGTGTCTTTATGGATTCTGCTTTATAAAGACATTATTTTAATAGAAAATGTTTCACTTCAGTGAAAATGATGAAATTAGCAACATGCCTGGAGCGTTTAACGTGTTAAAAGTACTTGACATGTTTAATACTACTATTTTGATATTGAATATATTTGCAAATTCATGAATATTATATTTTGAAAAACGTAAAAACATTGAATTCGCTAGTTCCGACCAGTGATGCTCTCAAGAAGAACAATAAATTCTTGAAAATAACTTCTTACCTGACCGTAGAATAACTTTGCAATATTTACCTTGTATTATTCTTCTTTCGCTAAAATTTGCATAGAATTCATGCAGCAGAAAACGTATTGCATCAAATATTTTACAGCATTGCAGCATTGGAATACAAAAACTATTTTTGACGCAGTTATTGTTTATTGCAATTTACTTGTTATTGTTAATACTTATAACGTGCAGCTCGTCGAATAAAGGTAAACAATAATCTGTCGAGCGGTAAAATTTTTTGTTAATTTGCGTGGGTAAAGACGATTTTAATACGTAAAAGCTGTATAATGTTATATTAAACATTAAATAAGGGTTTGATTTTTAACATTAAACAATTGCTCATAAGATT
This sequence comes from Cerceris rybyensis, assembly GCA_910591515.1. Classification (NCBI taxonomy): domain Eukaryota; kingdom Metazoa; phylum Arthropoda; class Insecta; order Hymenoptera; family Crabronidae; genus Cerceris; species Cerceris rybyensis. Next base: position 26,343,815 of record OU342790.1, read on the forward strand.
TGTATTTCACATTTAGCAAAACTGTCAGCCTAATGTTAATTACATTCGAATATCCAATAAATACTAAAGAAGTGATGAGGTAAAGAAGATATCAGTTCAGTAATTTTTGTTTTTTAAGATGGATATAGAATATTTATTGTATTATGACGTCGCTATAAAGTTGGATAAATTAAAAAAAAGTCATGGAAGCCGATCATTTTGTTCATCATGATAGTTATAGAGGTAATTTCAAATGTTCTCACAATATTATGATTTGTATATTATTGGAAGAGATAGATGTAACATATACTGCACGAATATGAATTACTTTATAATGGATTTTATTAATTAAATAATGAAAAGATAAAGAAAAATTATACAATGATTCTACTCATTCGGTTGTACATACCCTTTGGCGTTCCTTCATACCTTTTGTTAATACCGTTTTTAGAACTTTCGGACAAGAAACTTTCGTTTTTTAAGAAGCACACAGATTTCTTTACAGCAATAGCAATTCTGGGGATATCTTGAATTAAACAACTGTTTCGTGGCGTCAAGATCAGACGTGGATGATTTAACGACCACTAACTCTCACTCGCGGTTCGCGTCGATTATGCTTCGCGAGTAAGTATTTTATCGTCGCGATCGTCCTCGACCGACGGAGAACTTGTTCGTTCGCGAGATAGGTAATACTCCAAAATATAAAATAGCAAACTACGACGGTTTTCGTCGTCAGCGAGCTCGGTATGTTTGCGTTTCGAGGTTCTGAAGGCAAGTGACTTCGAGGATTTTTCCTCCGAAGTCCCTCGACGACGCTATGGGCCGGACATCCCCACTTGCTGAATTTTCGCGACGTTTCAGCAGGCGGGTTTTTCGGATTTTCCGGGCAGTGCGCGATGTTGATTGGCCGCACTTTCCTCCGAGAGGAGTGACCACCCCCATGGGACTCTCGGCGAGAAGGGCCCCACGGAGGCGGGAGTTCACCCCCTGCGAATACGTGGTGGAGGAAAGTGCAACCAGATGTGCCCAAAAAATCCTAGTCCGGCCGATCGGCAGAATTTCCCTTCGAAGGCGCGATTTATGACCGATTTGTCATCGCGAGTCAGCGGCGGTCGATGGGACCGGTCGGGCCGAAGTCCCTGTTTACCACCCGCTGACAGAGCACGACGGATTAACGAAAACGTTCATTCAAAACGAAGGCTGCTTAATTCCTCAAGGACCGGAGTTCTAGCCGCCTTGACGAACGATGGTCGCCAAATGTTGAAAGATAATAAAAAATCTGGCAGCCAGACCCGGGCCTCAAAGAACGGCAAACTTTCGCTTCGTTCCGAACGCGCTTTTGTTTCCGTACGACGGAACATGCTCCCCCCGTTGAGAGACTCTGTCGATCAATTACGTTACCGATTCGTTGCGCTCGCTGACGCTGGCTTCGATGATAACGATGCCGCTTCATCGACCCTTGAAGCGGTGCCAGCTGAATCGGTACAATCTACGAAGACGGCGATGACTCCTCGTAGATGGGAAGGGGTGCCAGCTGCCGAACGTTGCGCCGGTAGACGCCGCACGCCGTGCGAACGGTGACAGCACGCACAACGTCGTCCTTCCCTGGATGGACCTGCTCGATACGCCCGAGATGCCACTGCAGTGGCGGCGTATGGTCCTCCTTGAGTACCACGATCGTCCCCTCCGTGATGTTGTGGCTCCCCTTGGTCCAGCGGTGGCGTACATTCAGGAGGTTAATGTACTCCTTATGCCAGCGCGTCCAGAAATCTTGCTTGACCTTCTGGATATGTTGCCAGTTGGTCAAGCGATTGCTGGGAGTGCCGCTGAAATCGGCCTCGGGGAGGCTCGTTAAGGCGTTACCGATCAAGAAATGACCCGGGGTTAACGCGAGGGGATCGTTAGGATCGGATGATAGAGGTGTCAGAGGTCGGGAATTGAGGATGGCTTCGACTTCGATGACAAACGTGTTGAATTGTTCGAGAGTGAACAATTCCTCGCCGACGACGCGTTTAACGTGATGTTTGAACGATTTAACGGCTGCTTCCCATAGGCCTCCGAAATGAGGCGAGAGAGCCGGCGTGAAGTGCCACGTAACGTTCCTCTCCGTGAGGAAGCGCCGGATCCCTTCGTCCTCAGGTAGGGAATTGTGCAGCGCCGTTAAATCGTTGCTCGCGCCAACGAAGTTCGTACCGTTATCCGAATATATATTTCGGCACAGTCCTCTTCGACCGACGAAACGTTTAAGCGCCGCCATAAACGCCTCCGATGTCAGGTCCCCGACCACCTCTAAATGCACTGCCTTTGTCGCAAAACAAATGAAGACCGCGACGTACACCTTCACTTGTTTGCGGTTTCGGCAGCGCCGTTCCTTAACGTGAAATGGCCCGCAATAATCTACACCTGTATTATAGAACGGTCGGTGCTCCGTTACCCTCGCCGCAGGTAACTGACCCATGATGTACTGGGTCTCAGGTGGATTTACCCGGAAACACTTGACGCACTGTCGAACGATTTTTCGCGTTGTGTTGCGTCCGTCGATCGGCCAGTACGTTTGTCGCACGATGTTTAGTGTCGATGTGATTCCGGTGTGGTGATGCTGGAGATGGGCCTGCCGGATGATGAGGCCAGTGACGTGATGTCCCCTCGGTAAGATTATCGGATGTTTTTGCTCGAAGGGCAGGTCCGAGTTTTGCAAACGTCCTCCCACTCGCAGGAGACCCCTTTCGTCCACGAAAGGGTGCAGTGGTAGGAGTCTGCTTTTGCGGTGCAATTCAGTCCCGCCCTTGAGCTGCTGCAACTCTTGTGCAAACGCGGGAGCTTGCACGAGTTGCAGAATCCGATTTGTGGCCTTCTGGAGTTCTTCCACGGTTAAGGGTCCCTTGTCGCGATCGGGCCGTCCAAACCGAAGACAGTACGCCACAATTCTCTTCAGCCGAGAGAAACATGAATATTTCTCCAGAATTTCCTCGCTGTGGATGGTGGTCGTAGCGAGGCAGATTACCGCTCGGGCCTCCGGGATTTCTTGCAGTTCGTCGATGGGTGACACTGGCCAACTCGATTCGGTCCTCGAAAGCCAGGCTGGTCCATGTTTCCAAGCGCGATGGTCGATCAATTCGCTCGGCGATTGTCCGCGAGATAACACGTCGGCGGGATTGTCTTCCGACCGGACATGTCGCCACGACCGCGCGTCGGTTTTCCGTTGGATTTCCGCCACACGGTTCGCGACAAATGTTTTCAGTGTGGCCGGAGATCGTCGGAGCCAATTGAGGACGATGGTTGAATCGGTCCAGAAGATCGTACGATCAATTTCTTCAGCCATCGCCTCTCGGATCGTAGCGTATAGGCTGGCGAGCAATGCGGCGCTGCACAGCTCAAGTCGCGCGAGGGTAACGGTTTTAAGAGGCGCAACCCGTGATTTTGCGCACAGAAGATGCGTCTCCGTCTGTCCGTTTTCGTCGACCGAGCGAATGTACACGCACGCTCCGTATGCCCGTTCGCTGGCATCACAAAACCCGTGCAGCTCCATAAGGTGATGTTTCCGTTGCGCAACGTGACGTTTGAACGACGCCTTGTTTAAATTTGCAAGGTCGTTCACAAAAGTGGACCATTCTGTGTGCAACTGAGCGGGCAACGATTCGTCCCAGTCGAGTTTCAGTTGCCACAATCGTTGCATTATAATCTTCGCCACAATGGTAACCGGACCGAGCAGTCCCAAAGGGTCGAAGATCCTCGCGATGGTTGAAAGAATGGTCCGCTTCGTCACTCTTTGCGCGATATTTGGATCGACGGTGTACGTGATGGTATCTTCGTTCGCGTTCCATACTACTCCCAAGGTCTTCACGGTGTCGGTGTCGCCGAAGAGTTTCGGATGAATCTGTTTTTCAGACAGTCCAGTAAGGAGGGCTGGCTCGTTGGATGCCCACTGCCGGATGTTTAAGCCTCCTCGTTGAAGTGCGCCGATGATTTCATCTCGTAGCACCAACGCTTGATCGAGCGTATTGGCGCCGGTGAGAAGGTCATCGACGTACAGATCCCTCCTCAGCGTCATTGAAGCCCTGGGAAAGTCGGTCCGTTCGTCGTCTGCCAGTTGTTGGACGCATCTTATGGCGAGAAACGGAGCTGAAGAAAGCCCGAACGTGACGGTGTTCAGCTCGTATGTGGCGATCTCGTTTTGCTCGTTTCTCCACAAGATGCGCTGGTATCGGCGATCCTCCTCTCGCACGATGAACTGGCGGTACATCTTCTCGATGTCACCGGTCAGCACGAACGCGTGAATCCGAAACCGCAGGAGCAAGGCGAATAAATCGTCCTGCAGCGTAGGTCCCGTTAGCAGAGCGTCGTTGAGTGAAACGCCGCTGCTGGATTTTGCCGATCCGTCGAAAACCACGCGAACCTTTGTCGTTGTACTCGAAGGTTTCACGACCGCGTGGTGAGGCAGGTAGAATCCGGGCGCGTCGACTGTTTCTACCTGTCTCATGTGCCCGAGTGAGAGGTACTCCTCGATGACGGCAGAGTACTCGCGCTTCAATTCCGGCTCACGATTAAGCTTTCGTTCCAATGAGAAGAATCGGTTGAGTGCTCGCGCACGTGACTCGCCGATTTGCGATTTCTTCTCACTGAACGGCAGCGCGACGATATATCGACCCGTATCATCCCGTTTGACATGCTTCGCGAAATGGTTTTCGCAGTCCCGCTCTTCTTCGGAGAGATGTCGTCCGCTCTGCCCCTCCTCTATCTCCCAGAATCTTCGAAGATCGAAGTCCAGGGTAGAGAAGAACACGTTGCGTCTCGTCCTTGGCGCGATGGATGGTGCGCTCCCCCCGATGATCCATCCGAACTGGGTCTTCTGGAGAACGAGATCTGCTCCCTTTCGCGGCGCGAGATCGATTTGCCCCACACATAACGACGCGAGTGCGGGGCCGCTACCGATCAACATGTCAACGGGCGCTGGTTGATGAAAGTACGGGTCGGCTAATCGAATGTTTGCCGGAATTGGAAGTTTCGCCCTGTCGATGCGCGTATCCGGAAGCAATCCTGCGATCTTCGGCACCGTGCAGAACGTCAGAATACGCGAGTAGTTCGATAGGCGAGACCTTATGGTTGTAGCGACGAGTTTGCTCGAGACCGTGTTTGCAGCATTCAAGGTTTCGATGGCCATGGAAAACCTTTTCTGGGGAAGACGCAACTTCGTGGCGAGATCTTCTGTTATAAAGTTCGCGTTCGCGCACGTATCCACCAACGTACGGCAGTCGATCATTCTCTCGTCGCGATCGAGAACTTTGATGATCGCCGTGGTCATCAGGCCGTTGGTCGAATTGTCGATGGGTTGCGTCTCCTTGCTGCGTTTCGGTCTGTTCCGTGGCCGCTTGCGTTGTGTATCGTCGGGCGATGTCAGTCATGCCGACGTTGGACTTGCCGAATCGCGGTGTAGTCGCGTATTATGCGCGCCGTTGCATACGCGACATTTGCCCGCCTTGCATTGTTCAGTTTTGTGATCTCCCCGCAGACAGTTCAGGCAGAGATTTGCCTTTCGCGCGACTTCAGTTCTTTTTTCGATTGTCTGGGCGAGAAACTGGTTGCAGCTGTATTCCGGATGCGCACCTTGCTTGCAGATCCGGCACTTTGAGGTGGCTGTCACGAAGGCTTGATTCTTTCCGCGTACGGACGATGTTGGCGACGGCGGCGAATTTCGCGGAGAGTGACGCGGTGGTTGCGAGTATCGCGATTGCGACGAAAGACGCGGAGGCTGCGACCGATACTTCGCTGGAGGTGATGGACGTTGACGTTCTTGGGCCGAAGAACGAGGCGAAGAAGGCGGCGAGTATTGCGGCGTCGGTCGTGGTCGCTTCTTTCCTCGTTTCTTCGGTGTTTCCCACTCTCCTTCGTGCTCGTCGTCTTCGCTGGTGCAGCAGAAGTGCACTTTTCGCGGCTCGGGAGATGTTGTGTCGTCTTCGTTCGCTTGGTGGACCACCGTGAGGAGGAACCCGAAAACATCGTCGATGGTGGGCATCTCCTTTGTTCTCAGTGTTCTCTCCCAGTTCGACCGCGTTTTCTTCCCCATTCGTGATACCACGATGCTGGTCAATAGATCACTCGCGATCTGTTCTCGCGATCGACCCAGTGACTCTAATGATCGCACGTGTTGCTGCATATGAGTCACCAAATCTAAAATTGATCGCGGCGAGTTGTCGGGCATCGTCGGAGTGTCCCGAAGTAATGCGGCGTGGCGGAGAATTTGTAGGCGTTCATTGTCATAAATCTCGACAAGTTGTTTCCATGCGAGATCGTAGTCTTTGTCGCAGACTTTATAGCCCTTGATCGCGCGAAGAGCTCTCCCTGATAACGACAGGTATAAATAATTCATTTTCTTCGACTTGCTTAATCGGTCGTTCGTATGGATCATATCCACGAAGGCGTCTTTGAACGTAATCCAATTCTCGATTAAGCCGTCGAATTTAGGCAAGTCGATTTTCGGCAGGGCTTCGTCTGCACCCGTTACGGTCGCGGTCGATGGAGTCGGTGTGGCCGATTGCGCAGGATGTCCGTCGTTGCGCGCTGCTTCTGCCGATGCTTCGGCACGTTGCAGCACGTGCATCGCGGTCGCGAGAACGTGGTCAAATCTCTCAAGAATTTCATTGTACCGCGTGTCTGTTTCTTCGGGACCGTCAATAAGGATCAAATCGTCCTGGATTCCGTCGAAGGCCGTTAGTTGTTGCTCCAGACGCTTTATTTTAATGCGGAGCTTAATCCGTTCTGTCTCCGAATCCTTGTAAGAAGCGACGTATTTTTCGACCGTAGTAATTTGAGACTTGAACGTACGACGTCGTTGTCTTCGTACGCGGACGTCGGTCTCGGAAAATGCGCTTGTTTCACTGGCGGTCACGGTCGCGTTCACGTTTGCCATTTTAAGGGAGTTTTGAGATGGAAAGGACGGATCACTTCGAACTTGGTACTATTAACGAGCCTACCTGGTCGATGGCTTGTCTCCGGTCCGCTCGATCGCCGTTGACTGCTTCCAGGTTGGTGATTCCAAGTTGTGGTTCCGTCTCGTCTTTCCCTTGGATCCACTGGATGGCTGCTGCTCGTCCTTAGGGTGGATCCGGCTCGAAGGACCAAAATGTTTCGTGGCGTCAAGATCAGACGTGGATGATTTAACGACCACTAACTCTCACTCGCGGTTCGCGTCGATTATGCTTCGCGAGTAAGTATTTTATCGTCGCGATCGTCCTCGACCGACGGAGAACTTGTTCGTTCGCGAGATAGGTAATACTCCAAAATATAAAATAGCAAACTACGACGGTTTTCGTCGTCAGCGAGCTCGGTATGTTTGCGTTTCGAGGTTCTGAAGGCAAGTGACTTCGAGGATTTTTCCTCCGAAGTCCCTCGACGACGCTATGGGCCGGACATCCCCACTTGCTGAATTTTCGCGACGTTTCAGCAGGCGGGTTTTTCGGATTTTCCGGGCAGTGCGCGATGTTGATTGGCCGCACTTTCCTCCGAGAGGAGTGACCACCCCCATGGGACTCTCGGCGAGAAGGGCCCCACGGAGGCGGGAGTTCACCCCCTGCGAATACGTGGTGGAGGAAAGTGCAACCAGATGTGCCCAAAAAATCCTAGTCCGGCCGATCGGCAGAATTTCCCTTCGAAGGCGCGATTTATGACCGATTTGTCATCGCGAGTCAGCGGCGGTCGATGGGACCGGTCGGGCCGAAGTCCCTGTTTACCACCCGCTGACAGAGCACGACGGATTAACGAAAACGTTCATTCAAAACGAAGGCTGCTTAATTCCTCAAGGACCGGAGTTCTAGCCGCCTTGACGAACGATGGTCGCCAAATGTTGAAAGATAATAAAAAATCTGGCAGCCAGACCCGGGCCTCAAAGAACGGCAAACTTTCGCTTCGTTCCGAACGCGCTTTTGTTTCCGTACGACGGAACAACAACTTTATATCATATGAAACAGAAATTATACATCCTAAATTTCTGCAATTGATAGGCATATGAAACGGGAATAAATACATAATTGAGTAAATATATTTTGTTTTAAATACGCTACCTGGCCAACCTAAGGGAGATTGAAGCACAGGGTATTACACTTAATAAATATTCTTCGCCGTTTTTTTTTTTACTTTTGCGGTAAAAGTTTGTAACATCTTATTACATATTTTTGGATGGAATATTTCAAACTGTTGTGTGTGGTAGAATATAGATTGAAGTCGAGTTATTTAAATTTATGCAACCTCTTCTATATCTTAACAAAGTCAGTCAACGGCACACCTTAAGTAACAAACACCTACTGCATGCACTATCAAATTCTCTCGTTTTTCCAAACGTATATGCTACTGTATACAAATATAAAGAAATTTCTAAAATACATTTTTCAGAGAGTTATGTCCTGATACAACGTTCATCAAATGTTTAAACAATATTTTATTAATAACGAAATAAAACATAGGTATTCCTCTCCAATTACAATTGCCCTCATCTCCTACAGTACACGTTGACCTATCGCATCACCGGTAAACGTAATATCTATCCATCGTATTATTTTTTGGTATTGTGCTATAAACAATCGAGTCCTTATCTCTACGAAATAATATAATGCACAATATGCGGCCAATATCGGTACCATCTATCGAACGACAATATAAATTGCTCCCATATTTGTACGACAGACCGACGTACAATTTGCAGTTTGATAAAGCAAAAATAATGCAACCCACCGTTTTCCCCATATTTGTACTAACTTCGGCACCAACGTTTCTATGAATTGTCGGACACTGCTGGAAGACAGTGCGACATTAAATGAATCGATGCATGTGCAAATATTTCCCTCGTGCATGACGTAACAAGCAATTCACGCAGTGCAAATGAAAATCTTATGGAGGTTGTTTCGCGTATTGGTAAAGTGTGCTGGGGTGGATGGTGATGAGGAGGGGGTGGGTGGCGGTGAATTGAGAGAGGACAGTTCGTTTCGAAAACGCTGGCCGCGTTAAATGTAACCAAATGTGACCGAGACCAGGTGAAAACGGAGCGGGTGCTTGTGCCCGAACACGGGCGTGTTGACATTGCATTAGCCTCGGAATAATTACTTGCGTATCGATCATCGTGTCGAGGGTAATTGATTTCGACGTGACTCTCCGACCTATCAGGCACTTAAATTGCACTGCATCGTGTACAGAGTAGAACTGTGCACGAAGAATCATTTTTAGCCACAGTACAAAATACTACGTTTTACGCCGTGTTACAACTCGTATGGGAAAATTGAGGCTACACCGCCTAATTAAGTAAAGCCTAATAAGTACCCGCGTGTGGATATATACGTACGTACGCGTCTATGTATGTACTCGTGCTCATTACTATTCTATTGGAATTTTCCATTCGGGTATTTAATAATCGTACCAACTACGGCTCGTTAGTAATCGTTTGCACTTGTAAAGTAATAGTTATTTGCGAGTAAGTACCTTATTAGTGGAAAAGACCGTGGTCATTAAGAATGCACTCATTATACTGATGCTAAATTGTAGCTTATCAAATTTCCAGCGTTTACACATAGATATTCATGTAATAGATATAAATGTTTGATGGAATTATAATTAATGGTTTATCGATACCGTTAATTTTCCATGCGTTACTTGACAGCAATAAAAAACTGTAATTGTTGGCAACAAGGTAGGCTTTCAGTTTAATATGTTGACTGGTGAGGCTATGGTGACGACGAGAGTAGCGTTTGGGTCTGTGACGCTCGAAGGACCAGCAATGTTTGTGGTTTGCATCCGGACCGCAGCTCCAATTTTCGACGTTGTAGATGAGAGGGTCGTAAATCTTCTCACCCTGCTGGATTGGCCCAGGGAGCGAAAGTTCTTGCTTCAAAATTAGGCGAGCTTCTTGGATTCGTGTAGAGTAAATAAAAAATTAATTGAATCTTTTGATTTACGAAAAATGTGTAATAATCGTTGGCATGAGTAGATAAACGTAAACTTGGAATTTAGTCCATCTTTAGTTACTTGAGTCTTGAGAAACTTACATTCTTATTATATAATAATCTCATCTTATTATATTATTCGTTCAATTATATTATATCTTATTATATTTTTAGTTTCGAACAAAACATGCATTGAACTTTACTGGTTTTGTGGGAAATATCGTACTAAGCACGACATTTATGGAAATATCAAAACTTCTATCTCCTTTTGTAGAAGTATGGTGCGGTTTTTATTTTCTTCTTTTAAATTAACAAGATTTAGTTAAAATTAGTTGGGAAATCATGCTACAATATTTTATCGGTGATGAAGGTTGATATTGGGCAATTAAAGTGTTGTTACAATGCAGCTAATACGTTAGAATATAAATCTGTTTGCAATTTTCAAACGCAAACCGTTGAGAAACTTTAAGTCCAGAAGTACTGTTCCGTAAAGCAGGGATAATATAGTTGTCAAAGGATTAAGTCGTTCAAAACGGTCAAGAAGTGCGCATCGCGTGGTGAAGTTATAGGACAATAAAAGTTTTATAGCTAGAAATTTGGAAACCATCGTGTACCATTCCCTTTATTAGCGATACGTGAAACTTTTCGATATGGTGCTCCAACTTTTTGATGCTCTACGTCGAGTTATACTCGACATAATTATCTGCGGCAGATAATTTTCTACCGTATTAATTTCAATCTCTACCTTTCATAGTCTCATATAATATATACTTCTATACTAATATATATACTAATATATACTTTACTATATATACATATATAAGAAAGATAAATTAATATATAAAAGAAAGATAAATAAGTTATTAGAAATGATGAATATTAACCAAGCGCCAATTAATAGACAAATTAGTTGATAAATTGTAAAATTAAATCATCACATAAAACAAGTTAATGGAACATCTTACAGAAAAGATATTTTACGATTATTCAATACTTAATCAAATGTTCACGAAGAAAAAAAAAATCTTTTTCCTAGCATGATGTACAGGGTGTTTCAAGATTTGTCTCTACATCTTCTCAAAGATAGACATTTATCATAGAACCGAGCTACAAAATCCGGAAGAGGGATGAAAATTAAGGTTGAAAATTTTATTAGTTTATCGCGTTTGTCTCACTGCAGAGGTAAACGGTCTGAAAGGAATTATGGGTCAAAAATAAACTGTTCTTGTGTAAATTAATGTTAGTTAACAAGGTAACGAACTCGGTTGCTATGTCGTTTACCTTTGATGTAGCACTAACACTCATTCGAGTAGGTACCCTGTATAGAGTACTTCAAAATTATGTATCCCAATCTATCAGGCGTTGTTCTACACCTTCTGATTGATAGACATTTGCGACAGAATCGCGCCGCAAAATCCGGGAAAGAATTAAAAAGTGAGTTCAAACTTTTTATTGGTTAGACGCATTCGTCTCGTTGCGTAGGTAAAATATCTGGAAGGAACCATGGGTCAGAAATAAGCCGTGTGGCAATTGGTGCACGAGTAAATTGCCGGACTGTTGACAAACGCACAGCCAAACGCGAAACGGACGAAACAATTGCCGCCATCAATGAGCTGCGTCCTAGCAAAGACGATTGTTCAAGAAAAACAGCAGAATCTTCTAAAATTTCACAGACAGCAGAACGAAACAGTGCGACGTATATACAACAGCAACCGAGTTTGATAAATAAAAACGATGTTATTACTTCGGCTGTTTTTCTTATTAGTTGGATGAATTGGGCAAACATTCGAAACCCGTCTAATTGTAAGGTGCGTTTACTTTAAACTAGTAGGTGTGTAATTAGATTCAGTAAAGATATTCATGTGTCTCTTTTCTTGTCCGCACAAGACGAACGTGACAAATCAATAAAAAAGTTTGATCTGAAAATTTCAACCTATTCCCGGATTTTGCGGCCCAGTTCGTTTACAAATGTCCATCGATCAGAAGGTATAGAACAGTCGTGACATATAATTTTTCGCAGGCTATACAATTTTATTACTGTTTGCACAGTTTTACGCGTAATCATGTTAAATCGTGATTGATCGACGTCTAATACATTTTATGGAATCATACATTACTGTTGCGTACCTACACATAACATGTCAAATCTCAAACGTGACCCGTTACATGCATCCGTACTGTCGATATTATCCGTAAACAGCATTCATTTCTCATAGTTATCGAAAATGTCAGTTTAATTAATGTCCCATACTACACCATGGGATAATGCATTGATTGCTACAAAGCAGTAGCCATTGCCTTGATCGAGGCCGATTGAATAATGACCAATTAGTCGACGTTACCATACCAAAATTCTACGACATATTTTTATCGAATCATGTGAATCGTGTGATAATATCCTTGAATATTGCTAAATTGATATTATTTTATTTAGCCGCGTCAAATTGATTTTACGCAAATGATTAAATTCACAGGTGAGGCAGTACATTTACTATATAGGATTTGCTCGCACTAAGCGCACCTGCGATTCCTGTTAAAGTTCGATGGCACAAGTTTGATTTTAAAGTTGGCACTACGTTTCACACTTTAGAATTAAGTGCAATGCACAGTCATTTTCATTTGATCATATTCGAAATTGTATTTAAATTAATCGGATGTTCAATTAATTGATATTACTTATGCAGTTGTTCGGATATTAAATTTTGAAGTGGCTTTTCTTTCGCACAAATGCCAAATTCAATACATGTGGAATAAAATCTGAGATAAAAAATTTGCCGTTTAAAAATAAACGGAAATTATTACATTTATTCTAGTGGTGTTTTTCGACTTGATTTGTGACAGAGGTAGTTAAAAGAAATTGCGGAAGCAATTAACCACACTAAAAATGTAATTTGTTGGATACTTGACGTAGCACATCGATACATTTTCATACACTTTTTGATACATTTTCTATACACTTCACATCAACTTTCACTATTTACACGTAAAAAATGAGCGATAAAATAATTCTATCTATAAATGACAAAACTTTGATATTATGTAACATTGAGAATCAAAAAAGTTAAAGTGTCACTTTGAGAAATTTGTCGGCAAAACAGCAGTCTTCTTAATTTTTAGAATTATTTTGACTACTGTGGTAAAAGTGCTGAACTCCTACCACATCATATATGATATACCACAGTTTTAAAATAAGTCAGAATCTCTCGTAAACGGGTCGAAAATTTTGACCCTTAAAGTTAATTCAGTATGTTCAAAGATGCATTTGGAAATTTGTTTCTCAAGCGATCCATTTTTGAAGCGCAATAAGGGAAGGTAGCGGTGACGGAGATATCCACCGAATGATAGAAAATGGGGTTTCCGTTCCACTGTAGCGTCACAGAGGCACAACGGAAGTCGCTCTTCCACAGAATTCCAATCTTGGATTATTACATCAATGTCATGACAGTGTGCCGGATTCCTTCTGTAGAATTTCAATCTAATCTATGGAAGAATCTGATTGTGTATTTGTGATCTCTTGAGCTGTGATTCAAATTTCTCGAGCCTTGAAAAATAGAGACTTCCTCCCCGGAGGATTAATGGTAATATGAGAGCATAAAAATGTTTGCATAAAAATATTGGAAGTGCAGAAACGCGAGTTATTTTCGACGCTGGGAAATATAAAAATTTCGTTGGTATGGTAATTTGGTTCAGTTAACAATATATCACGAGATTGTACTACACGACGTAAATTTGTAAAGATTTCGCCGACCATTGAAAGCATTTGAATCAAACAATCAAATTTTCTGGAAATCGAAGTATACATCACAGTTGAATTTCCCTCGTTTGGTCGTTGCTTAACCGTTTTGTTTATGGCGGCAAAGATAATTTACTTTCAGGTAAAATCTATTATTTCTTACTTGACTAAACATGATTTCTCAATAGAGATAATATATAGCTGTTACTGAGATGAATGTCTCTGAATATTTTTTTAAAGTTGCTTTATGAATGTTCTCTTATTATGCTTTTTCTACATGTCAATGTAAAAAGAACGGTAGCTTATTAGGTAATTATCTTGTTCATCGAAACATTCCCCGTACACAATATTGTATAAGTACTAAAACGAACGAACGCTAAAACGAACAGAGCCAGCAGAGTTTTAACGAGAATACGGCAAAGTTTCAAGGGTTGCTTGTTGTAATTTTGGGAAACGTTTCAACGGTTACTGGGGCAGTGTTTTTCCTATTTGTGGAAAAAGTAGGTAAAAATGGTACCTTCGTGACGTAATCTTTAATCCATTTTTAGGAGAAAGATTGCACAAGATTGTCTCTAAAGAAAGATTTACAAGAATTGCATTATACCGTTGGAATCTTTAATTTGTAGATGTTATTATCTACTCTCGTTATTCTGGATTTTATCGCGTTGTTTTCGGTCATTTTCTGATAAATTTCCTGTTGATCTTATTATCGCCGTCGGCAATTTTTTTTGGAAAGATCTTTCGTAAAAATATATCGTTTTTGAAGAAAGTACGAACGATCGGAATTCTTTTTGTCATGTTCGATGGAAAATAGAAATTCGATCGTCAAGAGTTAGCTGTTGACGTATTACTTAAAAAGCTTTATTTCTAGTAAAATGAACATTTAAATACTGAATAAAATTCATTTTGCTTCACCGTAGACTTTTTCAAAAATATAAAATTCACTTACAAGGGAACATTCCGAGGTGTAAATCACCGATTTTTATGAAATTTTAGTATGATATAGTCCTCGTGAAAATATTTGACCCGTATTTTTTTATCGGCAACCGTCCACGTTAATGGGTGAAAACCGCCCTCAAAGTTGGGGTCCTGAAAATTCTTTATCGAATATCTTGAAAACTATTAGAGATACGAAAATTTAGTTGAGAGTGAAAATTAATGCCTTCGGATTTTGAATCCAATGATATAATCATTTTTTTAAAAAATCCATTTGTTTAAATAATATACTAAAAAATACCACTATTTTAATCATTTTGTCAGTTAAATTTCAATCAATTTTTTTGAATATTTGTTTGTGAATACTATATATCGAAACACAAAATACGGATAAATTGAAAATTTGATATTTGTATTACAAAAGAAGTTATTGCATTTTCAATTTTTACGCTTGCGTACTAGTCAAGTTATTCTTTCGTATATACATGTATGACTGTTCTGAAAGGGCAGATTTTATTACCAGTCACATATATTGCTTTTATATAAATTTAAAAAATGCGATTGATTAATAAATAATTTTTAATAATTATTGCAATAGTGGTATTCATTGTTATTGGCATAACAAATATTTTCTACCATCACGGGCATTCTAAAGCAGCTATATATCAGTTAAAGAAGTTTATGTTTGAAAATTGTAAATATATAAAGCACATCTCCCCAGAATTGTTCAATTTTTCAGGTCTGTCGGCTGTAGAGTCACATCAATACCATGTATGACTATCCCCAACTGTAAATCACCAATTCTTATGAAACTATAGTAAAAGGTAGATTTTGTGTAAATATTTGACACCTAATTTGTTTTATCGGCAGCCGTCCACGTTAAAGGAGTGAAAACCGCCCCCAAAGTTGGGGTAAAGAAAAATATTTTATTGAATATCTCCGAAATTATTAGAGATACGAAAATTTCGTAAGGACTGAAAATTAACGTATTTCGACCACGAATCCAATGGTATAAACATTTTTTTAAAAAGCCCATTTGTTTAAACAATATGATAAAAATACTTTTTTTTCATCTTCGAGGGTGGTTTTCACCCCTTTAACGTGGACGGTTGCCGATAAAAAAAATACGGGTCAAATATTTTCGCGAGGGCTATATCATACTAAAATTTCATAAAAATCGGTGATTTACACCTCGGGATGTTCCCTCGTTAGTCTCTATTAAAAGTTAATTTCTTATGTTCGTATGTCATCTAAAATGAGAATTATGTTAAATTAGACTTTCTTAATGATTGTAAACTTTACTAAACACAATGTGTCACATTACAGAATTATATATTCTGTAAGAAGATGGCTAATTTGCTTTACAAAAGTTTTAAAGATTATAAATGTACAATTTTGTAGCTTCAGCAATTCTCTTTTGAATCTCGGTTTAAATCTAAATGTTTATACAAAATAAATATAATTTCGCAAAGTGGTAATTTCTAAGGACCTCATAACAAAAATGTATGTTTTCATAATTCTAAGGCGCACAATTTTTTGGTAAAATAGGATACTCTGAAATCTTTGACGTTTACAAAGGCATCAGTAGGTGGTAAAATTTTATATGCACAAAAATGAATGCATGAATTTTACATACATCAGCTTCTTGTTTCAAGAAAGAATTGCACTGATGCACATGCAAATATTTTATGGGTCACTTACGAGAGCAACTTAGATTACGTCTCGTTGCCAACTTTTGTTTCAAAGAACCGACGCTATAACGAAAAATCCATGCAATGCAGTGTTACATGCTTTCATTGGATAGTGAGCATCGTTTATTTTCCAGAAATACATCCTGTTTAGCGTAAATTGATATGTTAAAAGTAAAACGATGCTTCCAAAAGAAGTTATTTTAATAATTGATGGTTCCTTTTACTTTACAATTACTTCGGAAGATGAACTTTTTCTAGTTTCTGTTGTACACGGATAGCAATTTTCTAGTTGTAGAGTAGGACGCCGAGGGAAAACCTTTCTCGGTTATGAAATTAAGAGGAAAAATGTTTAATAAGATATTAAAATTACCAAAATTCTTCCAAGAGTTCGGCTGAACGTAGGGTATAAGAAAACGGGAGGTAGTTTCTTGGAAGAAAAGTAGCTCACAAAGTACATGCGATTTTCACAACTATTTCAATGAAAAATTAAAAACTTTTGACGATCTAAGTCCTGTTTCATTTAACAATTTACTCCAATTATGTATTAATAATAACAGACAAAATTTTAACGTTTCTCCTTAATTAACGCAATGCAATTCATGATTTTACTCGCGTACATGAGAAATTCACAGTTTTCAGGGCTACACATTTTTGTAACTACACCTCAAACCGATGCAGCTTATTACTTTATTATAAAGAAATTATTTCACAAAATCAGACAAATATATCTAATATCTTACATTTGTTTAGCATCTCTTATTCTTAAATGTCTTCTGTACCGTTGCAGCAAAATATGAATTCGGTGTTAATTATATCAATGACTAATTTTCAACTTAACACATCGATGTCATAATCTTCATGATCAATTATAACTTTACAATAAAGATACTATATTCAAAGAGAAAAGTAGCAGGTCACCTGCAATCCCGTCAAACACATCTAGCGGCAGAAATTTCGCACAAACTACTTAAAATCTACCGCAAAATAGAGTAATTTTTAGTCGACTTACAATTCCGCAGATTCATTAATTCCGACTTTAACTGACACAATAAATCCAACTAGATTTGTATATTAATGTTATACATTTTATTATTTCTACATACAGTTCATTCGAGAATATCACTAATTGCAAAAAGCAAGGGGAATCTTGTTCGTCGACGATCCGCCGGCGTAGAATGTCCCAGAGCGAAAGTTTCAACAGCCAATTGGAAGTTCTCTTCGGTGTCTTGAAAGCTCGAAGAATAAGTGCAAAGGCAGAGAACGTATAATGCCTAGGTTTTCACGAAGGACATGAAGTTAATGATCATACGGATAAGATTTATGGAGACTGGTACCGGTAATTCTTTGGCAATCCTGTCTACTATTTCACGTACGAACTTCTTTCTCGTTATGCGAGCTTCGCCCTAGGTACTTCGTCTACACGTAAAAGTTTGTAAAAAGAAAAATTCCTCGAAACAGCGGGTCGACACTACTTCCGACGAAGCATCGCCCGAAGTGAAGAGAATCTTCCCGGTCGATCGTAGTTGAGAAAAGGGCAGAAAGTTGAAAAAGTCACCTGTACCGAGATTTATTCCTGTCATAGGTAGATGTTTCGTTCTTCCGGTACACAGAAGTACAAAATCTTTTACTTTTTAACCGTTCGTACTTTTTCAATTTCTTACAAATCTTTGGTCTCTCTCTGTGATTAAAGTTTTACCAAAAAACCTATAGAAAACTTGTATTCTGCTTCGTTAGTTTCTTTCGGAGAAAACTCTCGAGACTTCGTGACACTCGAGTTCTTTGTTGGTAAGCTGTCGAAGGAGTGTCACTCCTCAGAGATACCTTGAATGACGATAGAAAAGAGAATGATATCGTGGCAAGGAATAAAAGTAGATAAAAAAAAATAACGAGAAACGAATTCAAAGTGAATTTCACGTCGGAAGTGCATCATTGTCGATGGTGTATACGTCGTCGAACTGAAGCAAGCCAAAGAGAAGTTTCAGCACGATGGAGGAAAGCAGAGTTTTGTAAATAATTCGCAAGCATTCAAACTTTCGAAGTCGTTGATTTTCGATAGAAGCGAAAAGAAGTGATGAACATTCTCCGTCGTTGAGAATTTGTCAATCCGACAACTTCGTTACGCATTGTTTTCCCTCAAAGACGAAAATTTTCAGGGTTTGAGAGGGGATGCAACGTCATGATACCGGTTGGCTTACTCTACTTTGTTTATAGGAACTTGGATTTGCAAAAGCAGTGACATAGTATGAAGATATGCCGTGCTTTTGGCGAGTCATGGGCTTTGTTGAAGGAAGTACACGTTGTACCGAGATTTCTCTGCTGACTTCTTTGTCGTAATTCTGAACAAAGGGATGTCATCAGTAATTTGCGTCGGTATACGTGTGCATATGTATACATACGTTGCTGAATTTAATTCTTATAATTACCAACGCGTTGCAGTTACAAGAAGCGAGATTCTAGCTGCTTTTAGCATGCGACTGTCGCTACGATGCTTTTATCCGTAAACGTTGAAACATCACTCACACACATAAATTCCTAAAACTCATTTTAAATCAAAAACTTAAAAGTATTAATACTGTAAATTTTCAGTAGTTTTACGTAGTAAATATTTGGCACGTTAATTGGCTCTCTGAGAAGTCAAACTCGTCAACTTTATCCATTGAATGTTTTTAGTTTCACTGACTGAGGGGATAATTGGCTGTGGCACTTGGGAGAAATTAAAGAACTAACTTTATACTTTTGCCTCAAAAGCATATGCAATGAAATTAGCAAATTACATCTTGTTTCGAGTATGTTGCAAATAGTTATAGCAATCAGATACGAATGATGATATTAACGAATTTATAAAGCTCACAACAATCTTACTGTACCATGTCATTTCATGCTTCTACGTTTTTAGACAAATCTTCCTTATTTTGCAGCATTTTATGGTCCTTTTATGAAGACATTGTGATGGTAGCTGTTTCTGCTTTTTATAATTTGTAATATTTTTTAAATCAGACAACTGATGAAGATTGTTAGTAGTGGAAAAATAGCATGTATCAAGTTGATAAGATAACAGAAATATGTTATCTATAAATTATTTATATATGTTGGATTGTCTTATACAGGGTGGTCCACCTAAGTAAGGCCACCTAAATATCTCCTCTGATTGTGGGGGTACAACAAATGTTTTGTATGCTATTTGAATGGTTTGGAAAAACGATTCTATTGCAAAAAATGTTTTTTTTTCTAGGGTAACTTTTTTCGGAGTTTACAAGGTTATCGATGTTTTTGTGCGTGTAAGAGTATAATTTTTTTTATTGCATCGTGTAACTGATGTAAAAATACGTTTAAATATGTACGTTAAATGACCTTGAAGTGTCCTTTGGGTTTAAAAATTAAATGGAAACGAAAAATTGTTGTCTATCGAGACTTTAGAGATGAAGACGTCGTTCGGGAATCTGTAAGAGTAAATAAACATGTTCACTGTAGAATATGGTGGTGAAATGAAAAGAAGATGATGTATTGTATTTAATCATGTAAATAAAATAAAACTATTTATTAGTGATTAATAATATTAGAGAAATACTGACAATAATAACACTCCATGTAATAGATCGAGGAGAACTGCTCCTTCGGTTCTTTCTGCAGCCATTCGAGCTCGCAGAAAGAAATGAAGATCGCACTCACTCATGCATACACATGTGAAGGGGTACCATTTCGAACATCTATTGCAATGACAGTTTGAAAAATAGGTTCGTGAAAAGGTATTACAAATTTCATAATGGAGTTTCGCTATAATGAACATGTTTATTTATTCTTACAGTTTCTCGAACGACGTCTTCGCCTCTAAAGTCTCCATAAACAAAAATTTTTCGTTGAAAAATGTTTTACGTATCATTGTATTACGTTCATCTTCATACTGATCCATTTCAAAGTAAATACGATTATAAAAACGATCCGGGTCTATCTGTATCACACTTGTTTAAATTATTCCTTTTCTATCATATCTACAATGAAAGAAGATATGAATTAAATTGTTTTTGATGAAATGTTAATTATTTTTTTGATATCGTAAAGCTGGCTGAAAATGATCAATATTAACTTGCATGTAATTAATTACCTAGCAACATCAAACTTATATCTACCAGGGAATGTAACATAAAACATATCAAGTAATATCATTTGTGCAGTAAATTTTCCTCAATTAATACAGTTAATAGTTAAAAACCTAGCTGAAACGAAAAATTCTTAAAAGCATGAATATAATTTATTCATATTTCTATATTTCCGTTTGAATATTTCAAACGAATAGATCTACAGTGTCATTAATTCCATCCGCTCTTTACGTCATGAAGACAATCAACTTGTCTTCTAAGAACCTCAATTCGGCACGATGAAACTCCTCCTCCCCAGGAATGTTATAAAGACATCGCGGAAAGGACGGAATAATGTTAACAGATTTACATGCGAAACATGGAACGGTATAATGCTGAATTCAGTTGTAGCGCCCGCTCGTAGTGCCGCGAATAGAAAGTGCTTTGTTTCAAACGTTGCCGCGGGCAATTCTTTGTAAAATGGAGTGTGCACTGTTCTACGGAATATATTATACCGCGGCAGAAAAATGTCGCTGAGTATCACACTCTTATATGCACGTCGAAAAAAGAAAACCTAGGAAACGCAGAGAGAGAAGAGGAGTACCGGAAATCTCATTGGCGGAAATAGATCTTAGGGCTTTCCCCCGCGAGCCATTGTTTCCTTTTAATCGGAATATTCAGCGCGCATTAGGTCGCACGGGCAAATCTCTCCTCTGGAGGTCTCTCGTTCTCACAATCAGTACTCTCCCGTTTTGGTGCATCTTTCATCCGCCTGACAACAGAAATTCGCTCTTGCATGTGTATTCGATCGTGCTGGCACACTTGCCCAAGGATGCACGCGCGACACGATGAATGCTCGCGTGTACTTTGAGCGCTATTTGCGTATACGTAGATACTCTCTGTCTCTCTAGGGTTCAACGTGGCACGCAACGCATGTTTTCGTTCCATTGGATCGCCATACCCTTCTCTATTACTCTCTCTCCCAAGTATTCGAGTATCTCGGTTAATTGCTACCTTTTACCGGGACAATTATGTATGCTAATGTAACAGCGTTGGGCGACGTTGGTGTTTCTCTACTTTGTTGAGTATAGGCTGAGTGAAAATGTTGACGGTAAACTACAGGAATAGTTGTGCAGTTGATTATGAAAGTGGCTTGCGTGGCAAATTTTGAGAATTGTATTTATCAGGTATTTTGTATTACACTAATTAATGTTGCAACAGGGTTAGTTAAAATGTGGTCAACAAACTATATGCAGGATTGTGTCGTTAATTGTAAGAAAGGGGTCTAAGAGTAAAATTTGAAAAAAAAAATGAATTTATCAGATTCTTTATATTGTCATTATTAATATTGTAAGTAATATGATGAAACTACTTTGCGTAAATTACTAATAGTTGGACAGGTAATGAAATGAATGGCTGTCTCATCACATAAAACTCTGCTCTTCCCGAAACAGAAGTCTATGCGTTGCGAAATGATGAATAAATGGCTATTACTGTCATACTTATTGCCATAGTTAATAGAGAAATAAAAATTTATAATTACGGATTTGAAGTGCTCAAAGGAGGTCAAAATATGGAAGCCTTTGTGCAATTAGGGCTTTCGCTAGTACGGTTAGTCATGTATATGTGAAATATTAATTACTGTATCATAATAAATTCATGAACTTTGAAGTGACATATTTAAAGCGCAAACCTGGACATATTTGTCGTATATAAACGAGGAAACTGTCATAGTTTGACAAAATATATTTCAATGGAAACATGAAAAACTGTTTTTGAACATATAATAATAGACAATATTCTGTGAAACTAATTTATCAACAGAAAAAGTAATACTCACGAAAATAAATAAGATTATTTTCAAATTTTTAATAATAATTAGACCAACTCCAAGATATATTCCACGTCTATCTTATAAAACAGAAATTACTTAAGTTATCGTCTTTTTCACTTCTTTATTCTTCTTTTATCAAAACACTTATTAAGCATATTTTAATATAACAGATATAAAGTCTATAGTTTTATTATTAATATTTTTGCGACATTTGGATATATACAAATTGAGAGCATGACCTACGTTGAATATAGTTGTTAAAACTGTTAATAAAATCTCTCGCAGTGTACGCAATTTACAAATTCAAATATTTGAACTGTAAATGTTCAATATGCGTATATGTGATTAGTAAGCAAAACGCATGCATTATACCAAACAAAACTACCAAATTCGTTAGAAAAAAATACATTATGAATATATCATTTGGTAGGAAAATTTGAAATAATATTAAAAGAATAATTCTTGGGATCATGGTAATAATTCTGTTTTGACTGGCTTCGTAAAAACCACGTAGATTTGCACTTGGCTGCAATATTTTTGCGCAGTCGGGGCAATTGTAAATTCCTACGTCAGTGCAGCAATATATCGTCATACTGCAAAAGCTTTGCCACTCGTTTTCGTGATCAAGTCAGGGAGGACAGCAGCCTTTTAACGGAAATTCAAAGTGCTTTGCTTTGCTGGATTCACTTCTCCGTGTCTTTCATGTTCTTGTATTTTCGTACAGTTTTATTTGAGTATCGGTATTTGAATGCAATTACTCGAAAGATTGGAGAACTTTATAGCGTAATAAAGTGGCTTTGTGTGTATGTCTTTTTTACGAGCAATCTTCCAACAATCATCTAAGAGTGTATTAAAAAAGTTCTTATATTTATCGTTTAATGTGCAACGGCCGATAAAAATGCTTGAGAATGTTTCGATTAGGAAGTTGGACGGTAAATTCAAGTAAGTGTCGGCCTTTAACGCAAAATGCAGTTTCCTTGGAGTAGAGATTATATTTTTAATTTTAATTTATTCGAACTTTTTATAATCCTCAGTTTTTGTTGTGTGCCGAACCAACCATATAATACACGTATAAGATCGATTGAATTTCCTAGGCGTTACACATCTTTTCTATTTGGTCTCACGAGTGCTAATTATTATTAGTACCATGTCCGAACCATATCTATATATCTGTATCTCTTTTCAAATTTTTAATTCTATTCCACTCTAATTTTACAAAAATTAAAATGTTGATATAGATTAATTTAATTTATTTAATGTAGTTAAATAAATTTGTCCGGACCAAATAAATGAAACGAGGAAAAGACTTTTTCGAGTCAATCGCTTACAGTCTTCAAGATAGCCGTAGAAAAATGAAAAAGAAACAACGTTAGAAATTTCAAAAATATTTTCAAAAAATTCAGGGCAAATAATTTTCACCAGCTTAGATCTAGTTTTAATTAATGAAATATTCTGACGTCAGACTACTGTCGTCTTGACGAGAGGAGCAGCAAATAATAACCTCAGGCGAAACATCAAAGACTAGATGTTATTTAGCAGTACTTAATTGTACATAACACTTGTGTCCCTTTGTGAGAAAGGCGATGCCACGAATGGAATCCTTGTAATAATATTACACAACGAAACATTTAGTTAATCCGAATGTTCCTACCCGTGTAAAACGATGTATCCATATAAGATTAATTATGTTGCCTACCCACATATGTAACAACGTAAACGAAAACTGCAAATTGCAGCGGCAATTACAACGAAATTTACAAAGTTAATCTTTTAGTACGATACGTGCATGAAATCGTATCTACCACCGGCGGAATCGATTCGTTCGTACATTTACCCGCATTACCGAATTAAACAAATTGTTCGCGCGTAAACTTGTATTGCATGCAAGTATTTTTTTGAAAACCCACGATTTAATTTAAAAGTCCAATCGTGTTTGAAAATCTGTAGCTTGACGTGTCGCAATTTATTGATGTTGCTCACAATCTTCCGTAAATAATGTACGTGAAACTCTTTAAAAACAGCTATGTTCAACTCAATCACGGTTATTTATAGCCGTTGGGTTTATGAATAATTTTCATAACTTAAAACGTGGGCTTGGCTGCACTTCAATTATGAAATTTGTATTTACGTGAAAAATCTAAGTGTATTAATGTACACATGTTCTTTTTACGAGACAATTAAGGCTACATAGGCAGGAACCCAATCCATTATACATATTACATTACCTTCCCGTTCGTTAATTGCTGCATTTTGCTCACGAAATCGAATTACCGTGGTAACTGACGCGGCCAACTCGGGCATTACGTGAGGATGTGTGGATCTCTTTTGGAATACGACATACTTCCTGCAAATGCGAATTAAAAACTTACTAACAATTGTTCTTTTGTTGCTATAGATTTTAATGTGAATTTTCGAGATATTCTTGTTTGGAAATTGTAATATGAGTCGTTTAATTTTTAATTAGAATAATTCACTTCAACGTAATGAAAACTGCTGATTTTTTAATGACTATATGGAACTGTTTATACCGACAGAAATATAAGTATGTTAAGTAACAAGTGCATGTAAATCTTCGCGAAAATTGGCATCAATATTTTTGAATACGTTGAAACTTTAACCCTAAATATCTTGATTTTAAAAAAAAGTAACTTAATTATGTCACTTTCAAAATGGACAACTCATATATTTTTTTTTATTTAACAGATTTAGACTGATCTAACAGATTAGTCTAAAATCAATTTTTTGTAAATCATTTCTCACATTTTTAACTGTTTTTCCCAGTTTTTTTTTGCATTTTCCGCGTCAATCTTGTAGATTTTAAACTACTGAATAGATGCAGTTTTTGACCTTACTCATTTCTTTGCTTGTCACGTATTTACTTGATTTTTTTTTTAAATAAATTGAATCACTCATCGGTGGATTTAGTATTAACAACCAACGAGAAAATTGTTAGGTGAATAGTTTGCTATATTTGAAAGTACTTATATATTGATTTACTTTTTCGATTTATCTAAAAATAAATTTTCATGTGACTGGAATATCTGTGTAGCTTATTAATATTATTTTTACCAATAATATGAATTTCAAGCGGAATTTATTGATTTTAGTGCGGAAAAAAATTGCTCGCAATTGATAACATGATTGTTACGATATTGTTCGATACAGTGATTTTTACGAAATGGAATTTCAATTCATACGATATGAATTTTACCCAGCGGTGAAATAAATTTGGCTGGGTTTAATTATTTAATACGTATTAAAATTTGTGTATGCTTCGGTCGCTTTTGAGGTTGTTTGCCTTTGCATCGCTCTGTTTAATAAAGTGTTTTTCCACAAACCGTCGGATAATTGAAGTACATACCTGTTACTTTATTTTTAAATTTAGGTTTTCAATCTAATCGCAATTAATACACTGTGTTTTAGAAAACATGAGAGTAAATTTGTTGGCCACAGTCGCCTTTGATGAATGTTTTCAATGTTATTTCATTGGATATAAGTGATTAAAATACACACTTCAAGTTTCAAGTAATTAAAGTTACCTCCAAATTATAAATTTCTATGTAGCCAGGATACCTCTTAATTACTTTTACGGCGTAATAGGTTTGTGTATGGCAATTATAATATTAAATATTATATAACCATTTTACAAACTTACTACTGAAGCATTAGAAATAATTTTTGTATACGTTCATCAATAATTATATTTTCAACGGTAAAAAATAAGTTACAATAATTGAGTGATTTTTTAGTCACTGATTCAAACAGAAATACATGCAAAGTAATAAAGAAAATATCTACTAGATTTTTAGAGGACATACAAACAGTAGAAATCATACAATAAAAGTACAGAATGTAAAACATCGTATCACTACAGTTAACAAATTAGCTAAATGGACCGATTTTAAATTTGTTTAAAAAATACTTAACTTTGCAATAATGCATTTTCTGAGATTTTTCATTCCTGTGCCATTATATGTAAATGGTTATACTGACCAACTTCCACCTCCTTTTTCTTCATCTGTTCGAAGGAACATATACCGGATTTATCGCCCGTAGTTCTAATGGTAATCAGGGTTTACCGATTTCTACTCAAGTCACTGTTCTGCGAAGACCAACCGCCCCCATAAATTTCCAGTAGTGAGTTAGAATAGGGGATGATCAAGAATGTACGGGCAGGAGAAGAAGGAGTGAGATAAAACTAGCGATTTAAAAGAAGATTGTAAAACATGCGGGCTATGTCAGTACAAAAATAAAGATAATTTTGGAAAATATTATAGTGCTGTATCAAAGGGGCAATCAGTAATAATTAGACTGCGGATGTTTATGCAAATTTCGAGTTTCACAAATGCAGGTGAGACAGGAAAACCTATCTAGGGATTTATTGCACTTAATAAATATTACAATAGATACCATACTTTAGATATTTTAGATATATTTTTATATTATGTCTTTTTGTATATTTTAGCCGTATTTAATTTGTCATAAATGCATAAAAATCCGCAGTCTAGTAATAATATAGGATTACTGTAGTTGACATTAAATAGACAGGGATAGTTATGCAACGTGACGATTCTAAATAACTCGTAAAATATGTACTGTACGAACAAATACTTCAAACATTACGATTAGGAAGGGGGCATGCAATAGTAATTTGAGTTTTATTGTTTTATCTTAAGGTAATAAGTCAACGAACCATCAATTTCTGTACAAAAAAGTCTCCTTCCAACATCTGAGACAAAGGGCAGCTAGGCCCACCTCAAACAGAAAAATATCCTAGGTCTTCTTTTAATAAATTTTACGACTGAAGAGGGTAACATACAGTTCCCGAAACGTATCGAAAAATTTGAACAAGAAGTATTTTATTTAAACTCCGGTCAACAAATAGCCGTCCTTCATTACGAAGAGAAAAATACACAACTTGTCACAAAAAAGCACTATAATATGTAGAGATTAAAACAAACAATTACTGGGATATGCACAAAACAATTGTCGTACGTTATATGACATGTTCATTTAACAAGACTGTTGTAATTATCAAAACTTTGTTTACGACGGTAGGTATTGTTGTGGAACACGATCCTAAGCATTGCATATTGTCGAGATAAAGCATCAGCTATGCTTCGTAATGATAGAAATTGTACAATTATTAAGGTGTTTAGTAACAGAGAGAAATATGATATGGCAATTGTTTATGGTGTGCTTGATGGAAATGCTACAAGAGTTAAATATGTTACAATCATATCATTAATAATTGTAAGATTAACTGATAATTCATACCGATTATATCTCATGCCTAGGATCGATTTACTAAAGCATTATCTCAACGACATGTAACAAGAGAAAATGTTGTTCGGATAAAAGATTTAATATCTTTTAATTGAAACGAGTATCGCTCGTTGCAAATTTTAAGATCATTGATCTCTTTTTGCACAAAAATTAACAGTTAGTGCTATTTAAAAGTATGCTTTATGGAAACACTTTTTGATTTTTTCCAACAGCAGCATGTAACAAAAACTCTCTTACTCTATGCATTGAATAAACAGAGATCTTAATATTGTATTACCAAGATGTGTCAATCTTCAAGCCATAAACTTTCTTTAAAAAATTCTGCAATCTTCTCTCCTCATTAGTATTATCACCAACAATTTCGCAAGCCATATGCACATAAACATAACCCAAATTAGACATTGACATTTTCGTACATCGACAAAACTATTGCACCGCAAATTTACCATATCCAGTTATTTACATTAAAAACAAACGCCTTTTCACCATCACAATGAATCCCACAATTGCATGCCATTGGAAATAAAGAACCACATTCGATCATGCCTAAGCACCGATCCAAAGACCCCGTTCTTTACCTATGAGACTGTACTCTTAAAAGATAAAACTATTGTTCGGTCGTGTGCATATGGTTGAATAGTCGTTTTTATCAAAGATTTTCACAAAGGGATATAAAGGCCGGAAGAAATGTTAGAAACCGGTTGAAGATTTCTTCCTGTTCCGTTGGTACTATTCACTCGTTGTTTATACGAACACACGTATCTTCTTGTACGTGTACCGATTGCCATTGGTGGTATATAAAGCATCTATCGTACTACCATAGGTAGCATCATCCATACACATCCGGAGGGTGGGTCTCCTGCGATTTGACGTAGAAAGCCGATGCTCCGCTCGGAGACCGAGCAAGGGTGAATTGCTCGATTCAACTATTATTTTGTTTACCCCTTCCGCTGTTTTAATTCAGTGCGCAGGCTTTTAAACTTTCGAAACCACGGAAATTGTACTGTCGCACTTGAAACCGTTCGGACCGGGGGTTGGAGGTAGTGCCGCGCGCGGACCAGAAATACCGTGTAATAGAGAAATTCGAAGGACCATTCAGAGCAGTTAGCGGAAGTCGAGCGGCTATTCCGTGGAGTACAAATGTCAGTTTTTCAAGCGGTACGCTCGACCTCGTGAAATAGACCGGTAAAAGGGAGTTAATTTTCGTTCTACGACGCAGTGACTACTCGGGACGAGTACATGGACGATGTGTAACTGCTCATAAAATGTGCCTAGAGTGGTAGACCCCCATCAGATTCCCTCTTGCTGTCCCTTTTCTCCTTTCTATGGGTCTCTATCGTCCCTCATTCTCTGTCTTTCTCTTTTCCTTTCTCTCGTTACTCCTACCCCCTCGGTCTATTTCTCTCTCTTGGCTCTTTCGTCCCCTCAAATACTTTATCGAGTTGTCTCTGCAGAATCCTCTCCCACTGTATAAACATTCCCTTTTCTCTCGTGCCGTTTTTTTCTCTCGAAGCGATGTAGTTTACGTTACGAACTTCGTAACTGAAACTCGTTCAAAGTTTTGCAAGTAACGATATGGAGGGATTTTTGGGGATACCGTTACGTTATCGCGATGTGGATTACTACGTCTGGCGGTAGAGGGTGATATATATTTGCGTAAATAAAATTAAGGAGAATTTATTAACTTGTCGGATTATAGGAGATACCGTGTGTGTTCTAAATGTGAGATATTTTTTTGGCGAGTTATATTGGTATTATAGTGATGGATGTTAATAACGGAATTAATTTGGTATTACGGTTTCGTGGAAGTTCTCTCCATCTATATTTCAATTTATGTGATATTCATTATATGATAGATAAACTTTATGTATCTTTTATTTTTTCATTTTGTCAGATACCATTTGTAAAATTATATTAATAATAATAAATATAGCCATTAATAAAATAGATATTTAGAGCGAAAGTGTTGTATAAGAATTATCAAAAATTTCAACGTATACAGAATGACCTGTGATATGTGTTGGAAACTGTTTGGTTTTTACTTGAATTTCAATCTAATTTGATACAATTTGGAACAGCATAGGACGAGTGATTACTAAAAGTATATCGAAATATTGTTGTCATGTATTAAGTGATGTAACATACAATTACCTGGATATTCATTTCATTCAGTTATGACTTTCTGTTTACTTATATTCTGTTTCTTTCCATCTTACTTATTGTTAGCAAGTGCTCTAATGACTGTAATTACTAAATAACAATATGTAATCTTCCACAAAGACTAGTGAAGGTGTTATTTTATTTCGCAAAAATTATTCTGTCCAGTGTTAGATATTTCTTTTATTGTGTACATGAATTTTAATGAGTGCATAACAAAATTTGTTAAGCATCCACGACGATGTTTAATTTGAAAGAACTTGCAAAGCATAAGCACAAAACAGAATCAACAGAACAATTAGAGTGGATAATGAATTTTTTATACTCCATAACATACTTAAAATAAACATTATATAAGTATATCAGAATGTTATATACAGAATACATACATGTCAATAGTATAGTAAAATTTATGTTATGTTATATTTAAATTTCTCTGTGAAAATATTTTTGCTGGAACTTCAGCTATAAAAATTGAAATAATATCTATTTAACCCTAGATTTACCAAGCCAGTCAAAATGACTGGTACACAATTTTTTCCAAAAATTCTACGGGTTTATGAAAGAGCCGTAGAATAAATATTCTTCGTCCATCGTATAAAACATAGATTGCAGAATCTATCATCTTCTCCACGTCTTAATTTTCCTTGCTTTAAGGTACATATTTAACATATTTAAATATAATAGATTTCACGCTGGTAAATCTAGTGTTAAAAGTGTAGAATATCATACGCATTTTGATCGGATTTATATCTCTTTTTTCTTGCGAACCCGTGTAGAACTACTGTACATGCCCAATAGTGAGTTTTTTTTGTTGCAGTAAATGAAAAAAATAATTGATGTTGACATCTTCTGTAATTTTAAGGATATAACTGGTAACGTTTTACCCGGGTCACCCAGTACGACTCTCTCGCTTTCATTTTTGTGAACTCTATGTTTGGCGAGGATTCTGTTCCCACAATTTGCCGAAGGAAAGGAAACTCATTTCGCTACAGAGTGTCCTTTGAAAACGTTAATAAAGCAGAAGTAATTGTCTTCCTTCGTGCGTATAAACTTTACTTCCACGTGTAAAAAAAAGACAGGAACTAATCTAAAAAGCAGTTACTGAAATAGCTGAAGAAACTTTTTAATCTTCTACAAGGTTTCGGACGTGAAATTTTATTACACAAAAACATCGTATGTTAGCCCAGGAATTTATACGAAGAACAAAGGGGGTAACGTTGTTTATATCTTTTTTCATGCACCTTTTATCTCAGTCCCTTTGTAATGTTAAGTGTTTTACAGAATATTTCTTTATTTGGCAACCGAAGAAAGTATTGTAAGTATAGCATTTACGTGAGCAACTGTTTCGTAAAAGTCTGTTCGCGTTATACGAAAATTGTTCCATTGTTTGAATCCATTCTCACAACTTCACTATTCTACTGAGAAATTAATAAATATCGGAAAATAACATTTCAGTCGAACGGAATCTCTGATAAAAGCGAAATACATTTCCCATGTACATTCACAGAGAGAAGTTGATTGCCCGCCTTTCCGATACCTTCGAAACTTTTCGATAATAAAAAAACTCGATTCGCATTCACCAGTGAAGGGTTTTTTCTCATTTCTCCGTTGATAAAACGGACATGAAAAATACTCGTTGTTTTTTTTTCCGAAATTTCCGAATAGGCCGACGTGGTTCGTTTCTCTTTCGTGTGTGGAATGTCAAGCTACGTCTTGAGTGGACGTCCACTATTTCTTTTTCCTCTTCAACGTAAATTCCATTATAGTACTTGTCAAAGACAATCGGGGTATTATCCTGGCCCCTAGACAGCATCCGCAAACTTGGAAAATTGGCAAGAAACCTCTTAGAAGGACGTCGATAAACCGTCCGTCAGCGTTAATAAAGGATCGTTGACATCGGCATAGTGACAGCAGGCAGTCCTTTTGTTGATGAACGACCTACCTCTGATACTTAATCAAACTTATTATATCGAGCCATCTAGAGTTTCGGCTTCTCCGTTACTTCAAGAGTCTAATCGTGAAACTTTCAAGGTTTTTTCTCGACCACATTTCCTGCATAGAAAAAAAAACAGCACACATGTGTGCGTGTCTTTATTTATGTTCACTCGTATTTTGTACTGAATTCGATGATTTTTATAAATATTTGCACAATCGGAAGATTAACAGAAGAAGAGAAATAAGTCCATGAAATAATAATAAATGGTATTGCCTATTTTAATATTTATGAAATGTACAGGGTGGTTGATACAGGAAATATTTCTGCGAAGATACAGTCAATATTGTGTTGTATGGCAAGACTAAAAAGGAAACAGGAATGGCTTAATAGAGTAAAGACATTTATAACTTTCAATTCTTTCCCGTTGCAAAGATATATTATAATTGTGTGAATGTCACTTATTGTTAGAGTAAAAGAAATTAAAATCAAAAATATATAAAAGGGTAGAATAATAATATCATTTTTCAGTTTCCGTCTGATGTGACTGTTATTTATGAAACGTACATACTGTTGTACGCAGCTGGGCCCGTTTTGATAATTTCGTAAATGCTGTTTTTCACAAAAATTAAGTCGGACAAATGTTGCACAATTCAGAAGCATGCCATATGTTACACTACTTGCATTTTTTATCATTTGGTATTAAATAAAATTCAAGGAAAATTTGCTAGTAGTTATAAAGTTTGTGTAATTACGTAAATTTTGTTTAATCTTTATCAATTGTTTTCCATTACATTGATGCGTATAACAACAGTTTGGAACTATCATTCAAAAATTATCAGAAATTCAGTTAATTTATAGGATCCGTAATTGGAAGACTGCATAGCAATTAATCCACATAAACCATGATTAAAGGTTTACATATCTGCAAATTAAAATTGAACGATTTTATTCATATTTATGTAGCAATATCTCTACGATAAGATAAATATCGAGTAAATTTTCCAGCAAAACGTCGACTAAAGGTTAAGGAATTCTTAATGTTTCAGTTCTGAAATGAAAATAAGTTTTTTCCAATATACTCCAAAATTAAAAATTTCTAAATTCACTTTTTAAATTTGCGACGTTGATCGTTTATGATTGAAGCGATTCTCCGTCATTAGCTTATGCTGCCACTGTTTTAGTATTTTTCTCAAATCATTGACAAAAGAAATCTAATAATCTTCACGATTTGCACGAAAATCACAATATTTTACAATTTGATTCTGTACAGAGATTTCAAATTCTCAACTCGTGCAATGTTTATTCAATCTGTAAAGTGCAATATTTCTAGCCGGTCAAAATTATTACAGTATCATAGAACATTCCACATACAGTACAAAAATTTTTTTCTCAAAAATACCCACGAACTCCCGATTTGTAAATCTTACAGGAAACTCTTATCAAACTTTTACGAACTGCAACAGAGTATTGCTTTCGTAACTCCTCAAATGGAAAATACCGCGTAAGCAATTCTTTTTCGAAAATGAATTTCCGCAGTTGCAAAAAATTATCGTTGAATAATTTTCATCGCAATTATATATGATGAGAGCTCTTCGATTTTTACAGAAATAAACTATGACGCAAAACACGGGGTTGCAGTATTTCCACGATGGGGAAAAACAGTGCGCATCGTTACGTCGCGTAATTAAAGCAGCGCGTCATTTGCCGTGTAGTCAGAAATTACGACATTTTTTTACTTGACGTTTTGTGAACAAAATTATGAAAAAAGTTAATGCGTATCGCGCAGCAACGTTTGGTTAATGGCTCATTCTCGAATTTCCAAATGCAATAACGTCGTGACACATTATTTATACAGAGAAATTGTCGAATTTTATCGATATTAAATAACATTTTTTTTTCTCTCCCGAGTCATGTAAAGATTCAAACGATTGACCGCGCTATCACGATCGGGAATGACAAATGATTTCACGTCGCAATATCGGGCCGATGTTCGAATTAATTTGCCGAAGTCGGCTCGACACTGTCGAGTTATCGGGATTTGTCAAGAGCAGCAATAATTTCGGTTGTCGATGGCACCCATTTACGTGAAACCGATATGTAACATATGAACTATTTTATACGCCATACCTGTTAAAGCTTACGAAATTGTAATTAACGTATTATACGACATACGATATAACGGTTTACGATATGAACTCGAGGACGTTGCTATTCACACAATTGTAAAGATTACTAGCACGGATTTATTTGTTGGTTGTTTAATCAGGAATGATTAATTGGAGTTTTGCGATTTTCAGAATGTTAAATCATTATTGTAGGATTTATCTTATCAATTTTTGGATACAATTTTTTAAACTACAATTCTTCAGTAGAGAGGTAACTTGTGGAACATCTAAATACGGATAGATTTTACCTGAATATAATAGTATAGAATATTTTCACCTAGGATATCATTTCAGAAATAGCTGGTATTTAATACTTCGCTAGATGAAACAATCATGAAATCGGTGATATTTATTACTGGTTCACTAGTATAATTGTAGTTTTCACAGCATTTAAAAGGGACGATATTATCTAGCAAAGCATATTAAGATTAAACAACTCGTTGAAAAAAATTTCTTGTACCAGATAAACTATTAGTATAATACCTTATAATATTATTTTGCGTTAAGTAACCAGACTGTTTAAAAAAGTGATTCGCAGAAAAGAATAGATGACATAGAAGCTCTTTTATCGTCCCAGCTTCAAGCTGCTGATTGCCTCCTCTAACATATTCTATGTACCGCGTGTAAGGAAATACTTGAAAACGATCTTCACCAAGGAAAGCCATCGCGTGAGCATTGTCATTACCATTTTCGTCGATAATATACCTCGAGGAACGAGTTAAAATATCTTCCACTCTCAGATGAAGGTGAATTGAAGCACGCCCCCTTGATAAATCAAAATTCATGCAGATCTTTCTAGGAATCAAATATTCACATTACTATTAAATTGATTTTAATTATATAAAAGATATTTGAGCTACGAGAAAGTCACTTTTTCTGCTACGTTTTACTTAGATCTTGCCGTGGGCAGTAGATTTCATTAATGTGAGAAGAATGTACTTTTAGTGTATGGTGTTGAATGTCAGTGTTAAAAAGAAAAAATAAAAGGCGACCGTAGTGCGATTGTATTGTCTTACGAGTTAAAAAACTATTATGTGGGGATTTTATAAATCCCGCGCGTTTTGACGGAGCCGCCATGAGACAATCGACGGACGAAAAGACGATCGACGACGAAACGTGGACTGCACGAGGACGAACGAACAGATCGACAGTAGACGAGATCGAATATAGACGTGTTTGACGATAGATGAGATATAGAGTTGACGAAGTAGACGATAGACGATTAGACGAACTGTAGACGATAGACGAATTATAGACGACAGACGAATTATAGACGAATAGACGACATATAGAGTAGACGATAGACGAGTTTGACATATAGAGTAGACGATAGACGAACAGACGCATAGACGACTAGACGGATTTTATATTGTATTTTATTATTTCTTATATTTAGTGTGTGTGTGTATATCTTAGAGTGCGTTCCCCATATTTCACTATAAATTAAGTTTCCACTTGTGTACATATTTTTTATTAAAAGTATATTGTTATCAATATCCTACAAACTTTGGGGGCTCAGCCGGGATACAAGTGCCGAAACGTGGTGAAATCGGGAACGTGAGGAATTTAGAGACTTTTGACTTTTTTGACGAACAATATTATCAAGGTGAAGTGTGGTAGAAGAAAAGTGATCGAGAGAGCTGCGTGAGTCGAACGCGTGGTGCAACATTGTATGCGCGACTCGCATCCGCACGTTTCTGAGAGTGAGAAACGGTACAGTCGAGGCAAAGAAGATTTGCGATATAGATTTTGATTTTAATATAACAGTTCGAGTCGACTAACAGATAAGATGGAAAGCTTGGGAGAAATCGAGTCCATCGAACGCAAAATTAAGACGGCATCAGCAGCTTCGGTAGCTGCTTTGCACAAATTCGTTTTCGAACACGAAGGTGATAGAGGAAATCGTAAAAGACTACGAGGATTTAGAGGGTTCGAATTTAGAGATGGATCGGAAGATCATGTAAAGAAATTAGAAGACGCGAGAAGATTGACGGTCGGTGATTTAACATCGTGTTGTAACATACTTGGACTGGATTACGCGGGAAGCAAAGATGAAATTATTCAACGAGTGTGTAACGGACTAATGAATCTGGATTCATTAGGAAAGATCGAAGATGAAGAAACCGAGGACGAGAACGAAGAAGATGTGTTAGTCGAGCGTGCGAGAGAGGAAGACTTTGTAGCGGAGACAGTCCGAGCAAGCGTCGATGCGACGAAAAACGTACCACGTGGAGAACGAGACGATGCAAGATTTTCGATGGGGTATAAAGACGTTGAGGATATTTTACGCACTTTTGACGGAGGAGATTCGTATCCGGTGGAACGATGGATCACGGATTTTGAAGAGGCTGCCGCATTTTTTAGATGGACCGAGTTACAGCAAATAGTATTTGCGAAAAGGTCGCTAAGAGGTCTCGCGAAATTGGTGGTGCAAAGTGAAGGCATCATTAAATCGTGGAAGACAATAAAGACAGTGTTGTTGGACGAATTCGCGACGAGAGTGAACAGTGCGGAATTACACGAGATGCTAGCCAAACGCAAATTGAGGAAGGACGAAACAATTCAGGAATATTATCTAAACATGAAGGAGCTAGCGGTGCGTGGAGCGATCGAAGCTGAATCGTTAATACGGTATGTAATCAATGGTATACCGGATGATTCTGCAAATAAAAATGTGCTATACGGTGTGGCAAATTTAAAAGACTTTAAAGAGCGATTGAAGATATACGCGGAAATACGGAGAAATCAAGAGAAGCCGAAGAGCAGTCATGAGAGACCTAGAGACTATCGAGGAAAAGATGTGTGGACGAAGAAGACGGAGAATTCGAAGATTTTGCCGCGCGAAATAGAAGATAACCGAAGAATCGAAAAGTATTGTTTTAACTGTGGTGATAAAGGACACCGATCTTTTGACTGCGAGAATAGAGCATTGGGTAAGAAATGTTTTAAGTGCAAAAAATTTGGACACATTGCTGCAAATTGCGAGAACGGTGAAAATCGTGAAAAGCCGTCGCCGTCAGTGACGCGACTCGAAGTTAACACTATTGTGACCACGGAGAGAAACACTATGTGTAAAAGTATTAGATGTAATAATTTAGAGGTAGATGCGTTAATTGATACTGGTAGTGAAGTAAGTGTTATGCGTGAATGTGTGTACAGGAAAACTGGAATGTGTGAGTTGTATGCGTGTGATGTTATATTGACGAGTATTGGTAAGTGTGAGACTAGAGCGTTAGGGTATTTTGAAACAATTATTTCGATCGATTGCGACGAATTTCCCTGTACGATGTACGTAGTAGCGAACGATTCGATGTCTATAGATGTAATTATTGGACGAAATATTTTAAGTTTAGCTGAAATTAAGATAGATGTAAGTGGTATTACGGTCCGGAAGGTAACACCGTATGATGTTTCGAGAAATAGTTCTGTAGATGTTGACGAACGCGATACAGAAAGAGACTGTGACGAAGTTGAAGGGTTGATTTCGAACTGTGAAGTTAAAAAAACTGAGTGTTTTGAAGTGAAAAAAACAGATTTCGATAGACAAAAACATTTTTCGGTAGTTAAGCGTGAAATAATTACAAATTGTCAGCCGTTTCAGAGAGCCATAGATATGAAGAATTCTACTGCGAGAGAAATTAGACGAAGAGAGAAGACGATGAATATTGATGAACAGAATAGACGACCCGCTACGTATATGCAGCATGAAGGCGCAATTGGAATAATAAGAGGAGCACAACAAAATGACGATTCAATTAAGACGATTATAAAATTATTAGAAGAGGAGCCTTATGATGATTATAATTTAAGAGGTGGTATTTTATATAAATTTGTTTCAGGCCGCAATTTATTAGTTGTTCCTAAATCGATGGAGACAGAAGTGATACGGCAAGCGCATGAGAAGGGTCATTTCGCCGTAGAGGAGACAAAAAAATTATTGGAACAGGATTATTACATTTCGGAATTGAAGCAAAAGGTAAAAGATTTTAATGATAACTGCGCGACCTGCATTTTAGGAAATATGATAGCTGAAAAGCGAAAGCACAACACCAAGACGACCACCGCCATAGACGTGAGAGGAAAATCAGAAAAAGAAAAAAATGTTTTTGGGAATACAAACCATACAGTGAGCGACCGAGATCAAAATTTCATCGAAGACAAAAATCAAGAAGATTGCGAAGGAAAAGATGTAAAACCGGAGATGATAACGACTGGATTATTGTCACGAGCTCAATTCAGTGGTACGAAGACGAAAGATTTAGATTCCAGATTGAGAGGAAGAAGTACTGATCGAAAGACTGCGAAGATTCGCGAAGAAAATAAGATTTATAATTTTCGACGACGAAAGTTTAATGCTTATAGAATTGTTAGAGATAAGGGACGAGACATGTATAGTTTGCGTAAGAGAAGTGTGCAGGAGGGGCCAATGATGACCTCTACCTATGAGAATAGTGTGAGGTCGTGGTGTCAGGATGATGTGTCATCCGAGGCGGATGACTTGCAGGATGGCCGAGTGTGGGGATTTTATAAATCCCGCGCGTTTTGACGGAGCCGCCATGAGACAATCGACGGACGAAAAGACGATCGACGACGAAACGTGGACTGCACGAGGACGAACGAACAGATCGACAGTAGACGAGATCGAATATAGACGTGTTTGACGATAGATGAGATATAGAGTTGACGAAGTAGACGATAGACGATTAGACGAACTGTAGACGATAGACGAATTATAGACGACAGACGAATTATAGACGAATAGACGACATATAGAGTAGACGATAGACGAGTTTGACATATAGAGTAGACGATAGACGAACAGACGCATAGACGACTAGACGGATTTTATATTGTATTTTATTATTTCTTATATTTAGTGTGTGTGTGTATATCTTAGAGTGCGTTCCCCATATTTCACTATAAATTAAGTTTCCACTTGTGTACATATTTTTTATTAAAAGTATATTGTTATCAATATCCTACAATTATATCAATTTACGGCATATTCCATAAAATGTGGGTACTATCTCGGAGATGAAGGCAGCATACAAAACAGTGGAAAAAGTTCATGAATGTATATCGGACTTATCACTTTGCTTTCAGTTACAGAAATTTTTATTGTATATTACACTCTTTGATCGTTGCTTTATTGTTTATTTGTTCTTTATGTGTCTGTCATTATTGACATACTTCGTCAGATTTGTAGAAAGGGCTGTCAGTAAATAACACAGAAACCTTTAAATGGATCATAAAAGCAGTAAAAAAAAATGCGTAGAGCATTTTATTCTATTATATTACAAAGTGGTTATTTTAAACAATTTGTTCGAAAGGCCTACGAACAATAGAAAGATTACAAGAAACAATAATACTTTCAGAGTAAAGTTGTTTACAACCCTAAATCTGACATATTTTCTAATGTATTTTGTTACATATTACATTCAGCAACTTTCACATATAATGATTGTATTTCAATACTTAGAAAATCCTCTTATGATCGTCTTTTGGACCGCTTATTTTGAAAGTGCCATAACTCACTTTACCATAAGAAAAATGTAGGAATTAAAAATAGCAAGTATACCTGCAAATAAATATTCTCGAAAATTCACATCAATATTTTTAAACGCATTATTACACTTCAGAAAGGGATTTGTGCCATTTTGAATCAAATTGGTTCTTATAACCATCCTTTACATTACTTCGATCAATTCAAGATCAACATGCCGCCGGTTTTCTAGAATAACGACACATTACGTAAAATGACAGTTTTAAAGTAGGCCCTTTTTAGTTTTTTATTTTTTTCATCCTTTAATATCTATAAACATATAAAATATGTATTATACTATGTATTATATACTCATATTATGAGTTTTATTCACAATGGAATAAAGCTTACATAGATTCTTCCTGTGTAATTAACTCGATAACGACACAAAACCAAATGTGTCGTTTTTCTTGAAA
Organism: Cerceris rybyensis; assembly: GCA_910591515.1. NCBI lineage: Eukaryota > Metazoa > Arthropoda > Insecta > Hymenoptera > Crabronidae > Cerceris > Cerceris rybyensis. The sequence goes on from OU342790.1 coordinate 26,383,495, forward strand.
ACCGGCGATATGGAGGTGTGGTGATTTAAAACAGAAACAACTATAAAGCAGCAATTCTTTATTTATAATGTCAAACAAGTTTTACAGAATCAACTCAATGATATCAATAACTATTTTCACTTCTTCTAATCAATACATCTTTACACGTACATGTACATGTAAGCTGTTTTCTCATTATATAAACGCACAGTAATTACGTTCTCAAATACGTAAATAGTATAGAAAAACAATATTTTCTTGTTGGTTTAAAGTTCTAATTCTCCAAATGCTATAAATTTTCAAATCTATACGCAGTGCCTGAACACGGCAAACTTTACGATACACGGCACCGAATAAGATATAATCTCTCCCCACGCTATGAGCAATATCTTCCACGTATAAGAAGCTGCTTACCGGTTACCTCATTACATTTATCTATTCGCCTCGTTGCTTCTCGAGAAACGAGAATAAAAAGAGAGCAACAAATTCGCAAGGAGTTCTCGCGCCGGACGAATGGCCGGGTTCTTCTACTGGCAAAACTTAAGGAACATATCACTGGCAGAGCTCGCGCAGCTCCTGCAACGAAATATACTTGAGATTAGAAGCGCGATAATTTACTGGGAGCTCGTTTCTTCGCAGTGCTCTCGTTACTTTCTAGTTTCCGTCGCTTGTATCGTAGATACCTCGCCGGCGTCTTGACGTAGAGCTCTTCGTGAAAAAAAAACTCAATTAAGAGGACAAACGGGAAAGGTCGGAAGTAAAGGAACAGTGAAAAATTGCAAGGCCGACGTCGATGGAAGAAAGCGTGCAACTAATGCTGCCAAGAACAGCTTTGTTCCAAGATGTATTCTAGTCTACTGTCTTGCATTTCAGGGAAATACGTTAAGACTGTTCGGTATAAGAGCCGATACGAAGTTTCACGTGCGCTCGTATGAAATACATGTAGTCACGTTTGTACGGATGGACGATTGTAGAGCAGAAGACGTTCTCGGATGTAAAAGGAAAAGAGGACAAAGCGCCGAAGCGACTGCTTCTAGTTCGTTGATCATAAGAAAATACAATAGTTTCGCGTAGTTTAAAAGCAGGAACAGATAGAGCGAAGTTGTGGGCGGGCGAGGTTCTTCCCTTTATTTCACTTCGGAGTTGTAGTCGTTGACTCGACTACGCCGGCGGGCCGGCTTTTGAATTACTTGTGTCTGTCGAATTACAGGGAGATCGAAAAATCACGTTTTTTTTTTTCTTTTCGATAATCCAATGAATTTTTCGCCCTTCTACACTCTCTGTTTTGCTACGATCTGAAACGTTTTGGTGGTATGGACAAAGAATGGTATTTTTTTGCTAAATTGTTTTTTTTTTGGGAAATATTACTTTACAATTATATTTCTTAATGAAGAGAAAAAACTGTTTCGCATGGCACTCAATTTTGTGACGCTTCTTTAAATTTGTACAATTTATTATCGATTAGCGATACTACGGTAATTTTCTAATAGAGACATTTAAGAGGATGGATTTTGGAATTTGTATAATAGAAATGAAAATCCATTTTCCAATGGTGTTCTACATTTTTTTATGTGTTTTGTGTAAAACTATATTATTATGAAATACGTAACGAATGGTCGCAAAATTTTTGTAAAATGGTTAATCACAAGCACTTACAATAACATTTACAGAATTAAACGTTCTAACATTAATAGAAAGATAAAAACACTACAAAAAGAACTTTGTAAATCCAAATGAAAAAGATGTTATATCACAGCACAGACTTCATTATCATTTCTAAATATAAATTTTCAATTAATTAATATAACGTGTTCAATTAATATAACGTGTATACCGAAATGTCTGGCTATTCGACTTCCAAACAAATCAGAAAATTTAGGGTTTTTAAAGCGTTAATTCAATTTAACACTAGATCTTTTTCAAATTTCCAGAGACGCAGTACAGTAGATATTTCACACGCATCTTATAATACATAAATTTCTTAGCTGATCATATCCTTTGCTGCTTGATCCATCTTTTTCCAAAGTACTCATTTACTATATTTAAATATACCAGATGTAGCCGTAAATCTAGTGATAAATTATTCATTCAAGTATGCAATTGTTTGTATAGAATTGTATAAGTTCCTTCCCGATTCTTGTAGATACCGTAAACTTTTACTGCTTTAGTATTATTGTTGGTCATGTTATATTCACTAATTAAGTGATATCGTCAACTTGACTTCTGCGTAAGAGAATTTCTCAAAATCTCTTTCGGTCTTTGTAGAATAATTTGAATGGCAAGCATCTTAATTCTGAGAAAGTTGTCGCAAACTACTTCACCAACTTTTTTCAAGGGAAACCAAGATCTTCTTTCAAAAATTGAATCGACAAGTTTGTAGGTCAAGATTTATTTCAAGATTAAATTAAAATAGAACACTTTATGCCGTGTTATACAAATGCCATATGATCTAATTCTATGGAGTTGTTTGTCACGCAATTTATAGTGCAACACGATTGGAGATGCAAGCCTTGAAAGACAACAGTGTGGCAATACATGTTAGCTCATTTCATTACTTTAAATAAACAGTCATGTTTGCGAAGGAATTGTATGCAGAGCGTAACATACACGTTTCTCCGACATTGTGTGCGTAATCTGTAACAGTCTCGGTATCCCTCATGGCTACATTATCGAATTGTGCGCATATCTAGCTTAAACAAGCAAATGTTGGTACACACACTATTCGTGATACGGGTACCGAATGATTAGTACACATTAGGATACCTAACGCGCTGTAATTCGTCATAATTAAAATTAGTGATACAACGATTATCAAACAAGAATCTTCAGACGTTGTCTACGCGAATGCTACACTGCTTGGAAAGAAAATATAGTTACGTCTGTAATAATGTTTATTCCGACATGGATTATTATTGCTTCTATATGCAAGAGATTTACTAACTGAAGACGTGTCTGCGTGCACTGTAATACACCTTGCCCGTTTCATGAGTTTTCGTGAACTCTGGCAGCGATCGATTATTACGTGTAATATGTCGTATTATTATTAGTGGTTAATAATTTACAGAAATTGAGGATATCGAGTAAACGAGTTTCTGATATAGCACACACCTTGTACGAAACTATACATAAATAGGTACAGGTACGTTGCCAGATTTTCTAGGATCTTACCTTTTTTCTTGGTTCCATTTCTTATAAAACTATTACATAATATGTTTTAATTGATCAGGTCCATTCTGAGCAGTTTTAATATTAATTGCATTTGGACAGTTTTACGGCAAACATCACTTTGTCTTAAAAATAAGAGAAATGTTGTATAAAAAGAAAAATGTGGTTACAGCTGATTTTGTCTTGTTTCAGAATCGTAAAACACATTGTTACAAAAGTGCTCTTCTTAAACTCAATTATAGAAATTTCGTATCACACCTTTTCGACATACAGATTGACTATTAATTTATTATTTTAACTAACGCTAAACAATGTGTGTAATCATAATTTGTATTCATAGTTTACTCGAAGTACTATGTGTCAATAATCAAATCAAACCAAACGTACATGTTTTATTATTTTTCAATGCATACAAAATGTACTTGATAATTACATATTATCTTGTAACATAAAAACGATTATGCATTTTAAAAACAAAGATATCTAGCTAATTCATTATCTGCAGTATTTTATTACAACTAAGGATGAGAATATGTAAAGGCAGTCGACTGAGACATTTAAATCGAGCAAGTTTAAAAGCTTCATTTAAGAATAAAGTCATTGAAACGATCTTGCAATGGTGAAAACGAACGGTCTACCATCAGCATGTCGACTCTTTTCAATCCTTTTGTCGTTAAGTGGTTGTACCGCGTGTAAGGAAATACTTGCAAACGATTTTCACCGAGGAGCGGCATCGCGTGAATATTGTCATTGTCATTGTCGTCAACGATATTCCTCGAGGTACGGGTTAACATATCTTCCAGTCTCAGAAGGGGCAGAATCGAAACAACTTCAGACCAAAAAGTTTTCCCATATCTCTCGGATTTCTCAAAGAACAATGGAGAGGCTCCGTTTGCGTGTGTCGCATCCGTATGTAAATTCTGTACGTGCGAAGAAATTAAACGCGAAAGACATTACGGAGGGAATGTGATTTTCTACGATTTTAATCTATTATCCTCCGTTTCGTAATTGAGCTAATTTTACTTGATTATTAGAAAGGTCTATTAGCTTAAAATAGTCCTTTTACTGTAATACTTTTTTTTATTCAATTTCGTCGTCATTCAGTTATATGCTGTTTTGCATTAGAGAGAATATTCTTGTAAGGATAATCGATTCGGTGTCATGTACTTTTTTATCTTATTTGAGAAACAATTGTTGTTAAATATATTTTTTGTTATCTATAATTACAATTTATTTTTGAGATGTTGATGAAATAAAATGTTCATTTTGAGTTTATTCAACGAGAAAGACGATTAACGTATTACTAATAGTGACGAATTTTATCTTAAACTTTTACACAGTGGAATTACGTGTAAAACGTAACGTTTTTATGTAATTTTTAGCACTATAAATTATTACATCATTCCAAAATCTCATACACCGTCCTTGTAATAAGAGGCTCTTAACCCATTACCCTACAATTTCTTTTGATCCTACATATATCAGAGTTAAGTAGTAACTTCACTTTTTGAATTTTATGATTTTCGGAATTCCAAGATATTTGGTTTCATTTTCAATTGCACAGATCTGACTCGATATTGTAGGTTAAAGGATCCATTGAAACTTATTCATCACTTAAAATCTTACTGTTAGGTCTTATAAATGTGTCAGCGTGTAACTAATTTTCATGTTAACAGCAAATTCAATTTGCGACTAGTGAAAAGCATCAAATTATATAACTAAGTAAACGTAAAAAATATTTTCCAAGTTCCAACCATAAGTGACAATAATTCTTATGAAAAATGAGTTGAAAGAGAAACTATCAATCAGTCATTCAGTAAAAACAAATTGAAATTGTGCATTACTAAAATACCCATTCTGTATTTCAGAAAAATTGTATTAATTTAACATACAGATGCAATGAAGATAAGCCAAAAGAAAGTACATAATTTCAAAGAACCTAAAAGAGTTTACACCTCATAAATTATTTAAATGTGCGGAAAAAAAGTCTCGCAATCATCATATTATACATTAAACATTGACGGGGAATTGCAATCTTTGCGAATTTAACGGTCAAATTATTCTGTTATCGCGATTTTGTAAATAATTCAGCGTGAACAGCAGAATTTTATGCAGGAGAAAGGCTAATGTATACGTAAGGAAAACAGCCCACGTGTTTCCGAATATTGAGCATCGTCAACGCTCCTTAAACTCCGTATTTTGATAACGTAGATAGAGATTCATGTTGCAATGTAGAGGATCGTAGATCGTAGAGTATAACTGCATTTATTACTGCACCTATTACTTCTTTCTTGCTCCTTTTTAGTGTAATGGATTTCCATCATTATTAGACATATACCTCATTTACTAGAAGGCGATTGAACAATTAATCATCATTCAGTCACCATAAATTTGTCTTATAATTCTGACAGGTCTATGATAATGGTGAATGACATTAGGATTTCCTGCAAATTTATTTCGTGTACAAAGTAAAATAAACTTGACGATTTTACGGATTTAAAAGAAGCGTAACGAAATTTGTACGTACCTACCATATAAAAAGTTTGTTACGAAAATTGTGAAGGAGTAGCATATGTGTTATATTTAATTTAATAATGTATAATTTTATTTATATTCATGACACTTTCATATTTATTAGTAAATTGTATTTTATCACATTTATTTTCCGATATCTCATTGTTAATTTTAATTAAAATATTTGGTAAAACTTTAATGAAATGTTTTAATATAAGTTCAGGATAAAAAAAACATGGAAGTAGTTTGCGAGATATGCGAGTGTTTCAATTGTTTCTTTTTTAGATATGAATAACGTTATTATCAAGAAAGTATTTACAATATTGCTAAATTTATTTCACACTCATTCAACATTAATACCTTTCTATTGCTAATCATTGGAATTTATAATATTTACTAAATTTGTCTTAATTTCTTTCAATTTAATCGATTAATCGAAACGAAATAAAAAATGCATAGGAATTCTCTGAAGAATTAATTTCATTAATGAAAAAATTTCCTGGACATTTCTTTGAATTTAAAAATAACAAAAAAATGTTGGTATGCTTTCTTTATAGAATACCTGAAACAGGAATTGTGAAAAATAACACGTATTGATTCCATTTAAAAGTAAATGTAACAACATAAATACAAACACACTCCGTATAATCGTTCATTTCTCTCTTCAGAAAAATCAGTTCGTTCGAAACAGCGTAATCTGGGAAGTATTTTTTCCCCAAAATGGAATTTTGAGGAAAAATCACAAATACAATATGATTTTTGTTTCAAAATCGCTCGCAGTTTTTATTGTTTCCATTTGCATCGTTTAATTTATATTTAGCACATAGGAAATTGTTGGCTATATTCGCAATCTTAATTGTAAAATTGAGGCCGAATGTGCATACGTGTCAACTCTTGCGGGCGGTCTTCATTTTACACCATATGGCGTCAACCGCAATAGAAATCAGTATTCAGTTTGACGCCATATTGCGTAATTCGTCGATAATACGTCGAAAATAACTAAAAAAAAAATATGTTTCCGTAGAAATTACCAAATATGAACGTTATAATTAATGAATGAAAAAGTAATACCGTTTCTCCGGAAAAGGCTGTTCTCCAAAAAAATGTCTGTAAGAGAAAAATGGTTTTAGAGCAAGAAGTAGTTCATCATTCGACTCTACGAGCTCTCATTTAAATTTTTACTGTGCGGAAGAGTTATGTTATTTTTCCACTCACCAATTTGATACAAGTTGTTTACGTAGCCTATTTCTCTGAGGGAGCAAAAGTCAGACAAAACAGAAAGCTACATAGCGCTAACTTTATTTTCACGCGTCATATTTGAGCTGACTAAGTGACTGAATATTTAATTACGCTTTGGGATTTATCTATGAAAATTGGATATTGCAACGTGTCGAAGTTTTAATGTGGATGAGTTGTTTATCATTCAATTTACTCTGTGTGTGTGTGGCTAAAATTTTCACTTCGTTTACACAAGTTTTTCTTTGGACTTTGAATCGGTAAAAAGTAGTATTTCAAAGCTTCCAATAAACATAGCAACTAGAAATGAGCATTCGGAGTTCTACATCCTTGTATTTACAGGGTTACGAAATACACGTAACTGACGATTATAAGTTTCAGATTGGAATATGAATATGTGGGGATTTTATAAATCCCGCGAGAATGTTCTAGAAAGATCCGCCACAAGACAATTGACTGACGAAAAGACGAACAACGACGGAACGTGGACGGCACAAGGACGCACGAGGACGAGCGAACAGTGCTAGAATAGACGAGTTAGGGAATAGACGAACGAAAGAGTAGACAAACTGTTGGATACCTCTTAAATTTGTTAAGGCATAGTATACCAGTGAAAGTCAAGTCCTACTCTCTCCCTAAACTGTCTAACTCGGGTCAGAAAAAAACAGAGATCCGCACTTGGGCCCTACTGAAGTATAGTAATAAATTACAACACTCCTCTGTCTCTTTTTCCTTCTTTCCTCCTTTTCTAAAAACCTTTACCAGTCTTCTCCTACGTACTTCCCTCTCTCCGACTAATTTTCCGTCCACCCCCAACGCTCTTCCAAAAATCCACACTTCTATTCAATCCCTCCGCTTCAATAAACGCAGTATTAAACGAAAATTTGACTAGTTCTTTCTACGGGGTCACAACAGAACGTATAGACGATTAGAGATGCAGACTAGAAGAATAGAGTTATAGACAATTAAACGGGACTAGACGGATTTTATAGCATAGTTTATATTTTATATAGTCAGAGTGTGTGTGCGTGTGTGTTAGAAAAATATCCTTCGACAACATCAACTACAGTCGCTGGAGGTGGGCCTGTCAAGGGCCATGCCTCTTGTTACACGTGCAAGAAGACACTTCACGTTCTTCCCCGCAATTTGTTAAAAGAGCTACACATTTTAATCGAACTGAAAGACGAAGAGAGAGAATTTCTCACCATCTGAACACCAGATTTCTAACATCTCTATAGTGAAAACAGAATAAACTCCGGCAGAATTACCCCCACCGCATGGGGAGATTCTCCTTGATGAAACGGAGCGCGCGACGAGACAATAATGTAATACAATGTCTCGCTCCTCCAGCCAAACTGGAAATAATATTTGAATGCTACGACTTTGTAGGGTGCTTCTTTTAAGAGGCTGAGCGAGTGGATACAAAAAACAAAATGGTGCGAATAGGCGGTTGAAAGCGAGAAGCTCCGCCGCCAAGGTGCCAAGTCCGCCGAGCCGCACTGTACATAACAGCATGCGTTTTTGTTTGCTTGTCGAGCATCGCGTTTCGTCAAGGAGATCGATATTCCATGTGGAGGTGGTAGATATTCTCTCTCCTCCTGCTAAATAAATAAAGATATTTCAATGCTACGACTTTGGCAAGTCCTTCCTTCAAGAGGCTGAGCAGGGTGGATTAAATAAACAAAATGGTGCGAACAGGCGGTCGTTAGAGAGAAGCTCCGCCGCTCGCGTGTCTAGATGAAGTTGTCGAAGGATACGTTCCTCATATCTCACATTAAATTTAAATTTTCACTTGTACAGATATATTTTTAAGTATATTTATAATAAATATCCTTACAAATATGACGCACGATAAAGAATATTGTAATTGTTCGAAACTCAGTTGCGTAAAATGGTTTGGCGTTCTGAGTCCGTATTACACGCCTAATTAAATTAATGCAATTATTTACTTATTCCTTCTTGATTTTCTTATGTGTTTATTAACTAGAGGCACACTGTAGATGACTTACAAGAACAAATGGTGATTTGACAACCTTCGAGATAGTATAATGGTAGAAGTGGACGGTGTATGTTCTGGAAGGTGTCTGCCTTTTGCTCGAGTTGTGTAGGATTTTACATTAAAACTCAATGGGGGAAGTCTGTTAAGAGTGAGCGTAGACAAGTCTTGAAATTTTTAAAATTATTCGGATTATTAATTAAAACTTACAGACAATTCCAAAAATGCGGCCCAGGCGGAAATCCCATTTTAGTAATAATAAAACATAACGTATCCATCCTAGAACAATGAGACAAATAATTCGGCCTTGCTTGGCCTCTAGCGTCCAGATATAGGCCGTAGGGGGTGGGTATCAGTAGCAGCACTTTGATATCGTTTTCTTTAGAAGAAATTGTTTTATCATGACGGAACAGTAATTGATACAAATTGAAAGCTTCATATATTTTGATTATTATTATAATTACATAGTCATTATGTTTTGCTACGTCTTAATATTACAGTATAATATTATTAGCACTATTAAACAGTAGAATATTTTGTACTTTACAGTGAACTGTATGAAACTGACCATGAGATCAGATTCATTTGAAAAGACTTTTTAAGATGATGCCATAGCGCAACCGAGGTCTGATTTACTCATAAAGATACATCAAGAAAGGAAATACATTATCTTAAATTATATAAGACTCCTCATCTTCGACCGGTTGGAAATCTATTTCCATTTTATACTTATGTATATTATTCTACCTTTTCCAAGTCGCTGATCGTCCCTATGGACTTTTATCTCACTAAGACCGTAATACCATAATTGTAGTCTGTACTTTTTGCTCCATTTTCCTTTTCGCTTTTTATTTCCATCCATTAAGACATTTTTTTCCAGTAAAGTGTTTTCCAGTTCGCATATAATTCCAATATATTGTGGAAGCTTTTTGACGTTTAAGTGGCCAAAGGGCCGAGGCTACATTTTTATTCGGCACTGTCACTATATTACATTTTTTTGCAAAATTTTTACTTTTTTGTAATTACTCGCTTTTTTTCTCTTTTTATACTCTACATTATCGTAAATAAATGTAAGGAAATAATTTTTCCGTAACCTCTGTATGTATCTCATTTTAATCTTTACTCATTTTGAATAGTCTCTTTACTTATTTTGAATAGTACAATTCAGTTTCATTCAAATATCATTTCATTCCTACTAAATCGTCATTGCTCTACCGAATTTTACGAATGTCATTGTTTTTCGCCGTTGTAATATTCAAAATTCATCCCAAAATTCAAAGTAAAGGCGTGATTTTGCGATTTGATCAAATGTACTAAGTCCCGCACATCGAGGTCAGATACAATTTTTATTGTATTCATTTGCACTGGCTGCATTAATCCGAATGACAATAGGTTGTACGTGCGTACCAGACGCATTGCCAAGAACTGAAAAAATCATTAATCCGCTAAATTTCCATCTTTATGATGTCAATCATAACCTCTGAAAATTAATCAACTCCAACCCTTAAATTCGAAAACATGGCCGCTGCTTGAATTTCTAGGAAAAACTCTTTACGAAGTTCCGTTTTTGCAAAGATGCTCATTCCTTTTTAAGAGAACTTCCTAAAGATCAGGCAAGACCAATAAAAAAAGTAGTTAAATTTGCAGAGGCACGATCTCGTACACCACATCCAATCTACCGGACGCTATTACTCTCTTGCTCCTATGTATTACTGGCCAACTAAAAAAAGTCACTCAATAAGTAATTTACTCTGATTCGTCCGATGGATAGTGACATTCCACGTTCTGACATTATTTTCGACTCTAATACGTGACTGGCCCAAAAAATTGCACGCTCGTTGCATCATCATAGGAACGACGAAATAAGTGTTTCGTGTTTGGTTGTCATTTGGCGATCTCAGGTTTTCTAGACCGATATGATGGAAATAGATGGCACAAACGACAATCTCTCCTTACCCCGTGCTTCATACTAAGTGACTTCTTTATTTTGAGCTATAATAGTTTAAGTATCCAGCGCTGGCGGGGCCTCTTTGGTCAGCCCTAGTAACAAGTCCACGAACAGGTCCAGGACGAAATGCAGCGCGCTAACTACCATCTTTACCCTTTCCTAGGAACAGAAGAACAACAGCCGAACTGGCCGCACCCGATCATCGATCGACCGTTGACCTCTCAACTGAGTGTGTATGTGGAACCAGGGTTGAACGCTGGGAAGAAAATTTATAAAACAGCGATTAAATGAATTTTATCTGCCATTCGAATCCAAATATTCAATTGAATCATATCAAAGCTTCAACAATATTAATCTTCTTACGAACCATCAAAACCGTATTCTCAAACAAAAGAATTCATTAACTTCATATCGTTAGTACACCTACGCGTTGAAGTTTCGTTTGAATAAAGCTATTTACTCCAACGGAGATTTTAGAACACTTTGTGAATGCGCCATAACTAGGCTCAACTCTTAACCGGCTTATAGTCATCAATAATTTCTTCTATGACAAATTCCTATTCGAAACGTTCACTGCTGTAAAATAAGATGGCTCTCCTATTCATGACACCAAAGTAATCGATACATTCGAGGAAACTTTCATCCCTCTATCATAGCTATTATTGTGTGCTCTTTCGATTGAATCGTCAAACTTGCTGTAATAATTCAGCCCATTTGTTAACTTCTCTCGTGAACGGCGAAATCACATGAGGGGACATTCGCGAACACACACGGAAAAGTATACATCCTCCCGTCTAGTGGTGAGCGGCCACACGATGCTAAATCTGTTTGTTACTTCCGGTTGATTCATTGCGACTCTGTCGTACCAACCTGCCATCCCTGGAGTTGAAAGTTCACCCCTCTGGAACGACAATAAGCTGAAGCATATACCACCGGCGTATGGTCTCGGATTCTCTAGAGAACGATCGAATCTTCCACTCGTACTTCCGGTTTACGTCGACGCAAGAGGAGAGAACATTTCGTGTAGACCGTCTAGCAGCGGGTAATCCATATCGAATCTGGTTGTTTTGCAGTACTTCCACTTTTGAATCTATTTCTGGCATTACCTGCATTCTGCACAGTGAGATAAATTTGTCGAATGCTGCACGTTGATACAAAATATGAAAGTTCAAATTTGCAAATGTGTTCCCAAAACAATTACCACTTTCGAACTATATTCCACTGTATATTTACATTTTCAGATACATATTTACATTATGTATCTTGGCAAATTCCTTTGATAACTTTAACCAACTAATGTGTCCTTTTGGATAAAAAAAAATACTTTGACTCGCTAAGGCTAACCGTTCATTATTTTTATTAAAAAAGAATTTAATATAAATATTTGTATAAACATAGATAGGACTGGGTTAGCAGAGAGGTTATTGCTTCGAACTCTATCTTCTTTACCGAAACATCTGAACGTAAACCCCTTCTTAGCACGTGGTAGTACAAAGGGGTAAGGCGGAGAGCATCGCTCCCATGGTCTATCTTCACCATATCGTTCTTTTAAATCTATAAGTCAATAAAGAAAACACTTCTTTCGTCCTTCACATGCGAACATAACGAATGTGCGGCTTGTTTCGCCAGTAGCGCATTCAAATCGAAAATATGTGTGAACAAACACACGGGTCTTGGCGTCAAACGGATTAGATGCGCATTCCATTCGCATTCCTTCTGCTTGCCTTTTCTCTGTAAGTATATCATCGATACAGGGTTTTTTGTGATAACATCAGAAAATTTTTAAACTGTTATATAAATATGAAATAATGTTCTATAAGCCGTTTCTTTGGAAAGTGACATTAGTCACTTTCTTTTTATATCAAAATATTGAAGGACTTGCGTTTTCTAAAAATAATGTGTTAAAAAATATGGGTACCTATTTCCGGGAAAATTTACTGATCTTGTGGTTTTAGATATTGGTTCTAAGCTCCTTCTATTCTTTTAAAAAGAATGATATTCTTTTTTATTTCGTAGTGATGGCCGATAATAAGACGACTTCAGCACGCTATCATAGAAGGTAATGCAAGGTCAAATGTTATAGTAAAACAATCTTTTTGACGTTATTACCTTTCATTGATTCATGTCAGTTTTATAAAGTGGTGAGATATTCATGTTTCCAGCTTATTGTTAGTGTGATGTGAAAAATTATAACTATAAATTCACGCAAACGGTAACCATATCGAACATCACTTGTAATTTAAGAAAGTTTATTTTACTACCACATTTGACCTTGCATGACCTTCAATGACAGCTTCCTGAAGTTGTCTCAACACTAGCTATCACATCGCGATAAAAAGAAATCATAGCATTTAAAAAAAAAAAAAATGACCTTGCAATTTTCTCTAGGTTTCTACACCATGCAAGTTTTGTATATAACATTTTTTCATATTACAAAAAACAGCAATATTTAACACTTTCCCGACCGGAAGCCTATTAATAAGATTTTCGGATCCCAGGCCTTTGAACTTTTAACTTATTATTTAGTTGCCTCTCCAATTAATAAATTATCATTTATCATGGCGGTTATCTGTGTTAAAGACTCAGTCACGAGAATTTGTAATTTTCGAATAGATATCTGTATCAAGGAAGTATTTGTGTCCAAGTGATCGGTCAGAAGGGGTAGGATGTTTAAAAAATACCGGTCGCTAAAGTGTTAAGGTAGGCATATGGTTATGGTTATTACCTCACTATGTACCTATAGGGGAGGGTGGGGCAAAGTGGGCCCGTTCAGCAAAAAATAGTCATATCTTTATTTTTTTGGGTTCCAAAATTTTAAGGGGCCCACTTTGCCCCCAAATTTTTGGGCTCCAAAATTTTAAGGGGCCCACTTTGCCCCCAGGGGCCCACTTTGCCCCACCCTCCCCTATAAGTATTTTCGGTGTACAAATTTACAAATTATTTTACTTATTCCATACATTTAATACTTAAGTAATTTTATCAATTTCCAACGTTCGACGCATTCATCCCGTGGCACTTCGTTTCCGTAAAATGCACCAGTTTGGCAGCACATATGCCATTCACTCGTATGCGCGTGTGTTTACGGCATCAGGTGCATCCAGACCTGTGAAATAGATCGTCGAGAAACAAGGCAGGCGAGCATTCTCGCACGGGGAGAAAGAGATGTGGAGGGAATAAAGGGCGTGGAATTTTGCAATTCTGATTATCGCTCGTAACTGCTCGCGCGGCTTAATTTGCACGGTTCCCAGGTGCCGTTGTACTGCAAATTGTAGTATATTCGCGAGATGTATCGATGTCATAATAAATCGTCTCTCGTTTATAGAATTATACGGATGTACAGGTAATTCATTCTCAAAAAGTGCTTTACGTTTTGTCCTGGTTACTTTGCGTTCAGAAGGGATGATATTCATGGAAAATTTGATGGAATATAAATTTTAAATAGGTTTATAAAATTTTATCTATTCATTGCGTTTTCTATGGCGAATTTGTATTTCTCAAGTGTAATTGAAAATTGGACCTTTACTGGACAGCTTTTGGTAAATTGAAAAAAGGACGAAATAAGGTTTAAATATACGTAGGTTTAATATTACGTAGTGGTTGAGATTTTTATCATTTCGAAGGTTTCGTGTAAAGATATTATTTTCATTATTACATTAAAAAAGAGAAACATGTTATCGGTAATAAGAAAATTATATTATACTTTCAAATATATTAATATTACAATTATTGCATGCTAATTTCTGTATTTAAAACAGAGCATTACAGTGATGCATATTAATGGACCATTCATATATTATACACCACACACTTTCGTATTATACTTCACTTTGAAATTTTATTATTCTACATATATTATTGCAACTGGAGAATTTCGTATTTGTCGATAAACTATTGATATTCTTAATAATTAGAAACAGTTTGCATTCAGTGAATTTTGACACTCTGATAATGTGCCCTACTTATTAATCGTTGTATTCTTGCCGAATAGTTTGAAATCGTTACGCTTCGTAAGGCAAATTCGGGAAAGTTCTTCAGGGTGACTTAGTTCGGGCATTCAAGATTATACAGAATCGCATTCGGTAAATGACGAGTATTGTAAACTTTGTAGCAATGTATAAGTGAACTTAGACGTTTAAAGATTTCAGTAGTCCATACAAACAGTTTACTTGATAAACTATTGAAGATACTTATACTATTGAAAACGTTTAATGATTACATTAACAAATGAACGTGTCCATAATTATTCGCCTCCTTTCTAAGATAATGCATTGATTCTATAATTCTGTTAAGGTAACGTATAGAATTATAATTTAAAAAAAAAATTACACTTTATTAAGCCGAAACCAGTTATGAATAAATATTTCCAACTAGAGATATATCCAGTATATGGTATCAATATAAGTACGAATATACCGGTATTTATGACAATCATGTAAGTCGTGTACTTTTCGTTTCGAGATATGTACATGTTTAAACTTTTAGTTAGAATTGTTCGTTAAGTTTTATATAATGAAATAATCATTACTTAAAAAACGGTTTAATTTTTAAACGATTCAAATGATCAAAAGCGATTCTCTATGCGTATCCTGCTAGATCCTTTCAACCGAATAGAATTTTTGTCGCCTGATACTCGTACCACAGCTAACTATTAGGTTGTTCGGAAAATAATTTCGTTTTTTCCCAACGGTGGACAAAATTATATTTGTTCACATCCAGCTTCACACTTAATTCGCATTGCCATTCTATGTTTCGACAGTTGACATACCAACGCTTGTTTGTGAAAAAATTTGTTTGATTCTATATAATAAAAGTCGAAAGTCGAAAGCAGCATTTTCGGCATATTTTACTTTTTACTATCGAAAAGGTAAAAATGCTGTTCAAGCAAGAAAAAAATTATTCGATGTGTATGGAGAAGACGCATTAAGAGAACGCCAGTGCCAAAACTGGGTTGCAAAATTTTGTTCTGGCAATTTTTATGTTGAAGATGCATCACGATCTGGAAGGCTAGTTAAAGTAGATGAAGACAAAATAAAGGCATTGATTGATACAAACCGCCAAATAACAACTCGTGAGATCGCTGAAAGATTAAATTTATTGAATTCGACTATTCATGATCACATCAAACGCCTTGGATTAGTTTCAAAACGGGACATATGGATTCCCCATATTCTTAGCGAACCACATTTGTTCCGTCGCATAGACATCTGTGACTTGCTTCTCAAACGTCAAGAAAATGATCCATTTTTTAAGCGAATCATCACTGGGGACTAGAAATGGATTGTTTACAACAGTATTAGACGCAAAAAATAATGGAATAAAAGAGATGAACCAGCTCAACGTACTTCAAAAGCTGAAATGCATAAAAAATGGTGATGCTGTGTGTTTGCTGGATTTTAACACTAGATTTACGGAGTCAATTTGACTCATTCGAAATTTGATTACTATATATATAATATATTGGTTGGTTAATTTTTTAATAATAAATCTTTCATTTCAATTGATTTGAAACTATCTTCTTTGTAAAAAATTTTAATTTTCTTGTATGATTCGAATTGGCTCGCTTCAGAAAAATAGGTAAATCAATATCCGTAAATCTAGTGTTAAAGGAATCGTTTTTTTGAGACTGTACCGAACAATACCACTATTAATTCTGATGTGTATTATCATCAACTGGACAAATTGAATGATTCACTTACACAGAAAAGGCCAAAATTGATCAATAGAAAAGGCGTAGTGTTCCATCAAGATAATGCGAGATCCAATACAAGTTTGGTAACTCTCCAAAAGCTTTTACAGCTTGGATGGGATTCATTACCACACTCGCCATAGTCTTCAGATCTGGCACCTTCGGATTACCACCTGTTTCAGTCTCTACAAAATTTTTTAAACGGCAAAACCTTTACTTTGAATGAAGACGTCGAAAATGGCTTAGATCAGTTTTTTGCCAGCAAAGATCAAAACTTTTATGAGTATGGAATCATGCTACTGCCAAAAAGATGACAACAGGTATTGGAGCAAAATGGAGAATATATCATTCAATAAAATATTTCTGCACTACAAGAAAATCGTCTTTCATTTTCACCAATAAAATCAAAATTACTTTCCGAACAACCCAATGTATAAAATTACAGAAACTCAACGAATCGGAAATACTATAATCGAATTCAAAATGACAATCATCTTTTCTTTCTGAAGTTATGCGTTCAGATGTTGAGCGCCTATAAGCATTCGGCCTTCAATCCTTTTGTCTTTAGCCTTTGTAAACCGATTATAAGTTGACATCCCGTAGTCGCCTTCAGCAGAATTTTTCTCACATAAAATCTGAAAGAAAAGTACTAACAATAAGATGCAAAAGCTTGAGAGTTTGAAATTCACCTAAAACTCGATATCCTCAACGAAACACTCAATTGAAATCTGACCTTAATAATCGGGGCCGAAAATGTTAAAAACAACCAATCAAAGTTTGAAGTTATGGAAATAGATTAAATAAGCGAAATTTTCTAAAGTATAAGTGGCTCGTTATAACAGACATTTTTGAAATATCTTAACTCAGCTCTTCGATCTAACACCGAGAAAGCTGAAAGTCGAACTTCCGGAGAAACGTGTGATACTGTTATGGGCGTAACAGAATTTATACAAAATTATCTCCTTTGCATATATGCATAGAGTTTATGGATATTTTATCTTATACATCGGGGCGAATGGTAGCACGGTAAACGGGAGTTGTTTGCTACGGAGAAAGAAAGGGGAGAAAGGAGAGATATGCGCAGCGAAAGAGCTAACAAAACTTTGCAATTCTGATAGGAGCCTTTCGCGGTTACGAGTGCAGCTTAATTTGCCTAGAGCATATTCGCAGGTGTGCACCAACTCACTTTTTAGCAAATATCGAAATGGCATAGATGTGCATACTTGTCGCTGTATTGGTAGGAAAATAACGGAGTCGTAGTATTAGAAACAATTTAGAATTCTAATCTTTTCGATAATTGTATTATACACAAGTATAACGCGAAACTTCATTTAACAGCATGTACTATAACACTATGGTAATTAAACGAAAAAAACAATGCAGACAATAGCTCATTAAGAAGCAAAATTACACGAAAGATAAACTACTCTTTTTTACTTTGGAAAATGAAACTCGAGGAAGGTGGAGAATGATTAATGGAAAATTTTGCAAACGTCATTGTTACTAATTATACCGAATTGTCAGGTCTTTTCTCCAAATTAATATTTTACCTTTTCATGGAATAAATTTTCGATAATTCCCCTTGATTTTCTACCGCTTTATCAGATGCACGGATACAATCTAAAAGGCGAAAATGAAGCAGTAATTTACCGTCGTTTGTAAAGCGAAACACGACGACATCATCGATCGGGGAATTGAATTTTCTTGAAAGTGGAATAGTATTCCTCTTAAACAGAGTTGCCATAGAATTTTGACTTTACAGGTTAAGCAGTATTCATGCTTGCATTTGTGTTCGTTATGCATCCTCGATACGATGGATTCCCAACTTCGTTTTGTTCCTGACTGAGTGAAGACTGGTTATTAAAACTTCGTTATAAATTTCAAAGTTAACAGCAACCCCGACGAAGACGTGGGAGAAGACGAGAGGAACGAGTCGAGAAATAGTGATAAAGAACAAACGCAACCAGCTTCCATATAAAGGAGGACGCTTTGCTACTAATTATCGGGGAAAATGATAATCCTGTTCTCTTTTCAGCTTGTTATATATCTATCCTCGTCGTCTTCTTCAACATCAACCGTCTTATTCGTTTGGATCGACAGACGGTCTTCCTCTTCTTATATTTCACTGCATTCTTTTCAACGATGAAACAAGTTTCACGACGAGAAACGCGGAAGTTTTGATAAAATTTGAATTCTCCGGAGAAGTTGAAATTAAAGTACAGGGTAATCTCCTGGTCGGTGATCATACTTTGAACATGAAAAGACGAGGAAGACCTAAGAAAGCAGATGACGTTTTTTGGCTAATTAGCTTGTTTTGACGGTAATTAACTGTAATTCATCGGAGAATTTTGGGTTTCCAGAAAGCGACCAGAGAGAGACAGATTTCGAGATGTAAATCGTAGATATATGTCGAGTATTGCACTGGGAAAGTAGCGGAAGCAGTCGCAAACAGATTGAGAATATTGCACTCCTCAAAAGCAGCATTTCCCTCGTTTTCTTCCTTTCCGAAAACTTTCAACATACGCGACATAGCCTGGATATGTTTTCCAGAATTCCTTTCAATTTGAAATGAAAAAGGGACAGAGGCTCGTTCGACTTCGCGGGTCTCGATCTTCGTGGTGGATTTACATGCCTCTCTTTTTTCCCTTCCTTTTCTTCCACTTCTTTCACTTTTTTTCACTCAACGCGACAAACATCGTAGCAAGTACGATAAAGTACGTACTACACGTATATCTGTAGCTTGAAACATTCTTCTTATTCAAGCGGAGTAATTCAAAAGAATTCATGTTGCCTTACCGCTATAGAAAATGTTCGCTCATTTGTCCTTTCTTAATCGTGCCTATGGTATAACATTGAGCAAGTGACCTCCATTCTTTTCAAAGTGCTCTCGGCTTATTGAATGTTGCACAGAGAGCTGAACTGTCCCTTCGTATTAAAATAAAGATTTTAATTTACCTGTATCACGGTAAGTAATTAAAACTTCACAACTCTGACGATGAAAGCGGTCACAAAAGGCAATAGTAATTTGTAACTCACATTTGTAAAAACTTATTCACCGTAGTCAAGCAATACTCGAGACGCGTAAAATAACCAGGGTACATTAAAAATTTTGCGCATTCGCGAACTATTAAACTTTTTTATGTTGCGTTTTTTTTTGTTTTTCCTCCCTTTTTTAACGCTTTACCAATCTACAACTCGAAAGCTGTAAATTTTTTACAGCTATATGAAAATTATTTTCATTTCGTTCAGACCGAAATCGTGATGAGTCCCCTTTAATCGCGTGACAAAGATTTACAATACAGTTTGCGTATATATTCAAAGTTGTTATTGGAATTTTAGATTTTGTCGACATATAACTTTTTTTTTTAACGTATGAAACAAATTGTTATAATTTTCCTCTTGAAAGCGTTGATTTAATTGAGCTTGTCTTTTTTCCGCCCACAATCTGTGGATTATGCCATTGCAGATGAAAGGATTTATCCTTAAAAGACAGCATTTGTAGAACGTGTATAGAAGTTCGCCGAGGCAGGGTAATTGTAGCAAAATTCCTACTTCATTGGGCGGTTTTCCGTCTTCATTAATGTGAAAGGCGTTTGAACATCCGATGTGAAATGTTATTAAAGAGATGATAATCAATTCAGTGTTTATTTACGCGCTTTTGTTAGACGCAAATTGCACACTGTGTCATGTAGGTAGATAACTGGCAGTACAACCTAATAGGTGCCGACTCTATATTAAACGTAATTAAAATATGTAGAATGAAAGTTTTTTATTCAAGATTACGTTTTTGGAAAAACTGACTTTAATCTTCATCCGTTGCTGGAGTCTTCTTCGATCTAAAATATTACTACCCTTGAATGGGTAATAATATGTTTGAGGGTCGAGCGCAAGCGTTTCATTGCCTTGGGGATATTTTATATTAAAAATTGACTGTGCAAGTCCGGACAACCGTAGCCTTCGAGGTTGGCGGGAACACAAAACCGTCAACTTAAAATCGTTGTTCCAACCTGGTCTCCTAAGTTCTCTTAGTCGTTCGCATGTTTCCGGGAAAAAACTGCAGCGCTTTGCATTCTATTTATGATTTCAAAATCAAAGCGATTTATTGGCCTGTCGTCAGTACTTCTTCCGACAAATATTTGACCAGGGATCTTGTTCCTCACCGAAAGCCGGGTTTTACAGGCATTTCCGAACTTCGAGTGAGACTCTCGATTTTCGAAAGGTTAATTCATATGCCCATCAATCCGAAAATTAATATTTGCAAACTGCAGAGCCACCCAATCAGCTTTTTTAGCTGTCGAAAATTCGCCCGACGAATAGACAACCTTCCTCCTCGCCGATATTTTCGACTGTATGCATGACTGGTCGAAAAAGCACTTAACGATGAAATAAGTTTTTAGTTTTCGGTTATGATTCGCCAATCTCAAGTTTCAAGGGTCAATGTAATGTGAATAAACGGTGCGTGGCCAGTCTCCCTTTACCCCATGGCTCATGGCAAGTGACTGCATTGCTTTGGCGTGTTACATATATCAACTCTTAAGACGTGCTTCTGTAACAACGGATCAGAAAGTACCCTATTGACTTTAGCGCGATTCTTTTTAATGAGTGAGTGAAGATTGAAACCCTACTCGGTGTTGACTCATGTGCCTTTTGCTTCGTTCCAGGTTAGACACAGTGCCTTAACTCGTCGGGCAGTTAAGTCGTTGGAGTTGAATTTGTATCTTCTCTCAGAGTTAATAAGCTTGACACTTCCGAACGTTGGCTTCTGTGTTTGTTTATTAGAAACGAAGAAACGAGTATACCCAACGGAGAACAAATAACAAAGAAAGATTAACAAATAGATAGCAAGTAACAAAATGTGAACGAGCACGAATTGTGTTAAGAACTTGTGTTACAGGAGACAATCTAACGTTTTGGCTCGCCTTTCGGTTCCTTTATCAATTTTGAAAGCACCCCTTCCTCTGTCGGCAACCCCTATGAGGAGGAAGTGGTGGCTTAATAGGGAGGAAAATGTTGGGCCCTGGTGAAATGTTATTGGTTCTGCCTGGGCTTCGTGGGTGGTTACCAAAATGCAGAGTTTGCATTGGTTTTGCCAAAACCACGGTAGGCCCAGACAGAGGGGGGCCTTGGGCCGCGAGGGTGACCCAGGTATAGCCGAAACTGCTACATTTGTAACAGGTGTCATAAATCCAGCGCAAGCATTCTTCAGTGCAAATCTGGTAGCCACGTGCCATCCTTTGATATTCGAAGGTTGTTGCCAGATGGACGAGTCTACACAGCTGCGAACTAAAATAAAGAATTCAGAAGGCTTTCCCTCGCAACCTCCTACACTTAACCAAGTCTCGACTCAAAAGATATCACTGTATATTGTCTGCCTGCTTCAAAACTATTGTATTTGTAAACGTCGTCAATGTTATCTATTACTCTTGCTTTTAAAAATTCATCGAATAGTCTACCGAGTAGACGTGTTGTAGGAGATGATAAACCAAAGAAACTCTAAGCTCTTTCACATAAAATTTCATCCAAAAGTAGTAAATTCCACATAAAATATACTCTGCACTAGTACAGAAATCCTTTATTTTCATGTGGTAAACTATCAAAAACTGTTTTCCCGCGATATCCAAAACATCATCCAGCTTAAATCCAGCAATTGAGATAGTGCGAAACCGTGGAAAATAACGTTTTCTATAACCCTGCCTTTTAAGCTTGTGTGCTTCCCCCGAAAGCAAGTTATCTCGCAACGTTTCGTTTCCATTCGTGGTTCACCAGCGTGACTACTTCCGTATAGCCTACAGGTATCACGTAATAAGGGTTTCATCCTGTACATGCATCAAGGAGCACCAAAGCATGTTCTGTGTTTTAATATGAATGCCGTATACCGTTCGATTCCTCCAGGGTTTAATAGGTCGAATCGTCGATAATCCGGGTGAATGGAATGTCAGCAGAAAATACAAAAAGAATATGCACGTTGGTTCGGCCATAGAGGAAGAACGGCGAGGGGTTGAAAGGCGGGAGGGAGGGACGTGGTGGAAGGGGTTGATACGTTCATCATGAGAAAAGCGGAGGGAAAAAGATGTATGTTTGTGAATGTGCGTTAAAGCATGTGTGACTGGGAGTTACATAGAGAGAGAGAGAGAGAGAGAGAGAGAGAGAGAGAGAGAGAAAGAGGGTGAGAGAAGAGATTGGCGGAGGGAGGGAGGAATTGTCATTCGGTGGAATTGCAATTTCTCGCTGACGCGTGCTGTGCAACCTCCGGCACGAGGAGTAAAAGCGGACTAATGATGCACACTAGACTTAATGCTCCGTTCCTGTTCTCATTTCCCACAAAGGTGCGAGATGCCTGCGGGACGTCAGCTTGGAAGTAGTTCCGGAGGCAGTGCAACGTGGTCAGGAGGCGATTCTACGGTGCCATTACGATCTCGAGGAGGCTCCTCTTTACTCCCTCAAGTGGTACCGTGGCAGGCATGAGTTCTACCGTTTCACGCCCAGCGAGGATCCAATGACCAAAATTTTCAACATTTCCGGAATCTACGTCGATGTAAGTGTTGTTTCTACTGTGTTATTTGCCGATGAAAACTTGGAGGAATCCTGAGTCGAAATGTCCAGTCTAAAAAGAAACTTCAAATCCTAGATTCTTTTGATTTCTCATTTGCCACTTAATTATGTATACCATTTTGAACCTCAAAATCCTCAACTAGTGTGTCTACGCGCCTCAAAGTCCTGTAAATATGATTTTTAGGAGTTATATGGACTGATCAGGTAAAATTTTTATTCCAATTTAATCTGACATCTCCTAAAAATATTTCAGAAGTTCCAAGTCTGTCGACTCATATTCTAAAAATAGGGCTTTCAGGAGCAAGTAGGAATTAAATTATCGTTTTATTCCAGATAAATTCTGAATCTCCTAAAATCACTCCAATTCCAATCCAATTCTAAAACTCCTCATTATAGAATGTATGGCTTAATATTGGGCTTAGATTAATTTTCTAAATAAGAATGCTGAGGATTATTTTGGGCTGTATCAAGCCTAAATTGATCCTAAACTAGGCAAAACTGGCAAAAATTAACAAGTTTCGGCCATTGTGGAATTAAAATTTGCATTCTTTTATATGTAACATATTTTTCCATATTCAGCATATTGGGCTGAAATTTTCGATTCAGGATAGCTTTTGCCGCTGTTTCTTTAACTCTTCGGCATCAAAAGTGACTCAATGCATTCTGCAGTAGTTTCATACCTGCCATTTTAATTGTTATTGTTCAGATTATGAAAATATAAGGCCTGTTAGTGCAGTAATTGTAATATAATGTTATAAGGGACGGAGGTGAAAATACAACTCATATCGATAGATTTGGAATGAAATTATCTTCCGTAGGCACTGCTATGAAGAAGAGATTTTAAAAATTGCAGATTTTCAGAAAAGATTTGAAAATATTTGCTAAAATTAATGACACTTGAATTAAGTCCGTTTACAGAATCCTTGTTGAAATATCTGCGTTTTTAAGAATTCAAGAAATATACATTTTTTCAGATTTATATGGAACATGAAATTATTAAAGTTCAGTGAGCGTATGTTATTTCTAATGCAATTAATTGTTAGGATAAACGGCAATGGAACTTAAATAATTCTCTGCGCTCCCCCGAAAAATAAAAAATCCAGGATGTCGAATTAAAAGTTTCAATTAAAAATTATCACTATATGTTGCTTGAAAGAAGTGGAAATCAATGTTTTCGATAGTACAAACAATTGTAGTTACACGTTGAAAATTTGTTTACTTTTAATTTTACCATACAAGCAAGATCAAAGTGAAAACATAAAGGAACCAATCGTATCAGCACAATTTCAGCTCCAAACCGATAGCAATTCAAAACCGAAACATTTTAATTCTGTAAACCAATCAGTTCACCGAAAACGTTTAAAGGCACACCATAACAACAAACTACGTAGAAATTCGACACCAATCTATATTCGAATATTTGAAACCAAATTCTAACAACCGCAGAAAATTCGATTTTCCTCGATTAATCCAATGTATAGAAACACGTACTATCATTCAGCAACACAAACTTCAAAATCAATGTATTGTTCGGCAAACAAAGAAGAATTCCACTTTTCTTAGTAAACCTATCCTGAAGACTCCACCTCTTAACTCTTTGCGCTGCAACTACGAGTCTGGCTGGCATAACAAGTAAAGACGATCTACTCCAACTACCAGCTGTACTGGCAACATTTTATTTTCTAATTATTACTAGCTAAAATAATTAACGTAGAGCTGATACTGTTACTTTCTTAACAACATTAGACATGTTCCCTCCTTGCTTTTTGCTGTTTTGTATACATTTGCTTTTATATTTTGTATACGTTTGCAAGTTTATGAGAAATAAATTATTATATTGCTAGATTAACTTAATCTAATATATGAATAAATTTTATATTATTAATCAATATGTAAGTAATTAATCGATGTTTAATACACTTCTACAAAAATTTCATCAAAATGTTTTTTTGCCGTTTTTGTTATAAAAAAAATGTGATCCACACTGTATATTTTTTATTATTATTATTAAGCATTTCAGATCTCATCTGACGATGAGATCTATTTCTGCTGTACATTGAAATTTTACATTAAGTACATATCCTTACAGACTATATCAAATCAACTTAAATTCGTAGATTACAATCTTTAAGAAAATTGAAAACAAGGAAGCAAACTTTAAAAAATTGTATATCTTGAATCTGAATTTATTTTAACATACATTGAAGTTAACTAAGTTTATGAGTTAATTCTCGTTAGTAAAAAAACATTTTTCTAAAAACTGCCGAATTTTTTTTAAAGTATTATGATTACAAAATATTGCTTAAAAGTCCGTGGAGTAGACTACCAACAGGCGCAAGAAATGCAAGGAGCGCAAAGGGTTAATTTGTACAATGAGCAAAAAATCTACAAAAATTATTAACTTCGACCTTTCACCTCGTAGCCTTACCAGAAGTCCTGATCAATACAGCAAGAAGCATTCCAAAGACGGGTGTGAAACGTTACCGTTAAATCATCTTCCACTTCGAACAAGCATTTCAAACGTTCCAAAAGTGCAACATTTAATTTCCGCGTCGGATGCGTTACATGCATCATTCGTTAGGACGGGCTAGCAATACCGGATGTCAGAGGCATTTCCCACCTTTTCCTTCTCGCCAGATCGATGGTTGAAGAGAGGGAACGCGAAATATGCGGTTTTATCGTACACACCAGCCTGCCGGTAACCGCAATGGCCCGATCCTCGTTAACAGCACCCTTGACCGCTGTAATCGCCGTAAAACAGTCCGCGCACACAGCGGGGCTTTTATCATCGTTCGAACATTTCCGTAGGTAGTTCCGTGCGATGGTTCCACGCAGTGTCCCCCCAGAGCATGGTGGTTTGGAAAGGACCAATGCACGCACCGAGTGCACACGCTGACGGTACTGAAAACAAGCTCGTCTGGCCTGTTGTTTCGAGGTCGAATGAACGATCTGCGAACGACCTGCGTTGCTTTTACCGTTTATCGTTTCGGTACATATGCGACTGTTCTCCGGTGACTAACAGAGAGTAATGCGGAATGGTCATGTCATGTGGATAAAAGCTCGAAACAAAAAACAAGCCGGTACCATGGTAGGCAGCCGACCATCGGTTCACATTGGACTGGCAAGAAAATATTGTTACTTCGTTTATGTACGATACGCATATGATGCTATCAGGGAGTCGCGTTGGTATTGTTTCGGTGATTTTTAATTCTTTACTTACACCTAGAACCTGTCCGGTTTTTTAACTGTTTCCATTTTTACCGATTTGTTTTGTATGCATGCATATTTTTTCTCGTATCCGTGCAACCCTTTCATCCTAGCTTCTGCCAGTTCTATTGTTTCCCAGGATACGCAGTTACGAATCGTTAATTGTTTTTGACGTGGGAATAAATATCGTGTGTTTGATTTATCGTGGATTTCGTTAATTTGTATTCTGTCGGTTTTGACGATCTAGATTGACGTATGATAAATGTGTATCGTACTTAGCGGGTTTTAAATGCTTGTACAATTATTCTGACAGTTTTTGGAAAATTGTTGTACAGTTAGAAAGAAACTGATTGAACTCACTGTACGTGAATTTCGAGATACCGAATAAATGTTACAGAGAAGTATTTTGGGCAATAATGAAAGTTTGACTCAAGCACCTATCTGATTACACTGATAAAAATTCGTTATGCTGGTTATCCTAGTTGTTATTTTCTATGTAAGGAATCTCTGAGTTATTAGTAATAAAAATACTGAAGATCGACAAGGAAGAGGAAACAATAGAGACTGAACAGGGTCCGTGAGCACGCGAACCTTAAAAAAAAATTAATTCCTGCTCTCGACGTCCTGGAAATATTAATGTTCATTCAAAGGTAGTAACAATGCGTCAATACTGGTTCATGTAATAAACTGGTTCCTTCTCTAAACGCATTCGTATTACAACTTATAACTATACTTTTAGGGTAAAAACTTGTACAAAGATTAATCCTCTTGAAATATATGTTACTACCCTCGAAAGTGTAGTAATAATTTCAATTTATCTGTATTTATCTGTTCCGAAATAATTCAGTAATTTTATTTTCGTTCTCACATACCTACGTAACACATACATCACACATCATCTGCTTTCGATCGATATTCTTCTGCAGATCCAGGAGTCATTGAATTCATTTGTAACACTTAGCAAACTACATTACACATACAATAACACGCATCCTTACAAATATTCCACGCAATTATCCATAGAAAATTCCAAACAGTTCGATACACACACCAATTAAACAAACATAACATGCATTTCCCATCTTACCATACAAATTTCGAAACAATTCTGTTCATGCACCTAGACAGTTTCTTATACTTACACAACACACACACATTCCACAACGGAACAGATAAATACAGGTAACCGCGCCCCGCAACGGACTTCTGGACTTCTGCATTTCGTATCGACAAATCGTCACCTCATAGTTCTAATTTTTCGACAATTATTATTTTTATTCAATTTATACCCAGAATTATTTTAGTTCGTTTTTCTTTTTAAATAAATTTTATTCTACGCGTAAAACTAGCGTCAGTGTATTAATTTCACTGCGGCGAGATTGAAGTTTACGCCTTCAATCTCTACAAATTATCCGCGTACGGGAGATCGACGCCTCCAATTAATCGGTACGACAGGAGAACTTCGTCTTCCGATTTCGGAGTGCTCTCGGACGTGCCGGAAGCGGCACAAGCCACCGAATAATATATATTGGGATAATAATCCTTATTAACTAGTCCTGAAAACTTAACGTGATACTTCCTGTGTGAAACCTTTATTGGATACAAGTCAAGGAACAATACTGTTATGGAACATATTATGTAGTTGAGGAACAATATTTAGATTCACTCGTATCTTGTTGTTAAGTAAGGATCAGCAAACATTTTATTCAACGTGTTGAATTAAAGCTAAGTAAATTTTTCGGTTGGAAAACCTACAAAGTCAAATAACATAAGCGAATTATTTTTATCATAAGTATTACTTTACGATTATTGAAAAGAAGTCTATTGAATCAAGTACAAAGATTTAGAGTCTTGGAAAAATGAAAGTACAGTATTTCATTCGTCTTTTTTATAGGACTGTGGTACCATTTTTCTGACAAAACACCGATGAGTTGAAAATCACCCTCCGCAGAATCTGTATCGTTTCATTCATTCGTCTCGTAGCGATTCGCACGATTATTTGTCCCTTACGGAAAGTCATCTGAAACGTCGCGAGCATTCTGACACAAATCAATGAGAGAAGAACTCGGCTGCCTTTTATGGTGATCTCCTGCTGCATACTGCATTTTAGCCTTTCCTGCTTTCGTTCCAATCATTTCTTTTTCTCCTGCTCGGTATTTTTCCTCTGTTCTCTCTGTTCTCTCCGCTTTCCACTACTCTTCTCCCTTTTTTTTTGTATTTTTTTGGTTTCAACTACCATGGTTATTTCGCCTCTCTCCTCTTTTCTACTCCTTTCCTTCCTTTATTCTCCTCTTTTCTTCTCCACTCTTTGTCCTTCTCTCCATTACTCGTCTGTCTTTCCTCTTCTTTTCTTCCTTTCTTTTTTTTTCTTGCTCCGTTTGCTCTTTTCCCCCTCACCTTAGCTCTGTTCCTCTCTCGTCATCTCTGTAACCCTCTTATTTTCCCTTCTCTCGTACCATCCTTCCATTACTTCTTCTCCCGTCATTATTTAAGCTTCGCTAATTATGCATACTTCACTTTACCCATCCCGATGAAACGATCCTCTCTTCTTCTTTTCCGGGGAGGTACTTCACTTCCACCTTTGCCCCCTATCTTCCACTCGGCATCTCGGCTTTCGCGCTTGGTTCATCTAGCCAATTTAGTCGAGTGGTGGGTAATTCCTGATAAGATGACGATTTTCTCGAGTGGTGTTCTCAACTTCAACTTGTCGAAGGAAACATTTAGTATGAATAAAGAAGAACTTTTGTCAGGGTATTTCTTTGACGATGTTAATGCGACGCGCCGGTAATGCAATTAAGCTGCTGCACTTATTAAGTATCGAATTTAAATATCGCAGGTTTAAATTTTCCATGTTATAACGATTTAATTGCATGGCGTATTGATTATGACGCTCAAATTAGACCCACCCTCAACGCGCGGTATGCTTTTAAATAATAATCGTTTGTTAATAAACATCGATCGCCGATGGAGGAAATATAACGGGCAACTGGGGAAAATAAACGTTGCTCTAATTATTATATTAGGGGAGAGTTTGGTATATTGTACCACTTTTCAGTTTCAGCAAAATATCTCGTTTTGATATTAATTAAAACAAACTATTTATCGAATGCCACATAGTGTAGAGCCTCGTTTAACTTATACCGCAAAATCAACACCATACTCTTAACCGATTTCTCAAAATATTCGTTTTTCTAAAGGCTTTCCGTTGGAACAATTTACCCGACCAGTCGGTTTAATTGTACCACAGGGTCGGTAAATTGTACCACTAAGAGTTAAGGGACTTACAAACATGATAAATGATTAGTTATTAAATAAAATGGTTTTAATAATACACAATATTCTTCATGACAATGTTTTTATTATTATTGCAAAAGTGCTAACAAAAATTAAATCAATATTTCTTCAATAAGTAACATTCATAATTATGAAGAAAAAATTATCAAAAACTAAACAAATTTAAACATGTATCAAACTTAAATATGTACCTACTTACAAAATTAAATGATTACTTTTATGAAAACGAAATAAACCATTTTCACTTAAAATTATTATATGGTCAATTACTAATTATTTATTATAATTGTTTTGTACTGAGATCAAATTCTTTATTTTCTTTTACCCTGTTTTAGTTCAAACAATTGTCGCAAACATTTGGATGCAATGTACAGGTTTCTTCTTGTTGAGTAAATTGCACCAGTACAATTAAGACAACTACTGGTGGTACGATTTATCGAACTAAGAGATTTAAAAATATATATTTTTGTCACAAAATATCCAGAAAACCTAATACGTTCGTTACTTATAGTTTGAGAGGTGATTATAGAACTGTTCAATAAAAAAATATAGCAAAATTCTAACTTACCATTTTACTGACAATGAGTAATGTCCTTAGGTACACGCGTCTAAATTTACATCAAACACTAACAAAAACGTTTTTTTTCTCTCAAACTCAATGCACTTGCCGGATGCCGTTACAAAACGAAAAGTAGTTGTGGGTGCTGTCAGTGCTTAGTTTCGTATTGCCAGGAAAGAAAAATAGTGGCATTTAGTAGGAAATTTTAAGGTAGTACAATTTACCAAGCAGTACAATATACCAGACTCTCCCCTACATTCTATTTTCTGTGCTGATATTCAATGTTTACGTATTCGCAATTAGTTAATCGAAAAGAAGATGCTATATTGATCTCATTACAAATGTTATTTTTAGAAGCACGTAGCTCACAAATTAGCTCACAAATAACGCGCGCGTTATCTACACAAAAGAGTTAAAATTTGATAAAATGAGAACCTGCACGTTATACATTAGAAAGCGACATGAAGGATGTCAAATTCAATAATAAAACTATGGTGGGATTTGTAAGAAAAAAAAAGAATGCCGAAAAGATGGAAGTGCGCGTAATACAATAGGTGCGCGTTATCTATCGAAAAATACGATAATTTTTTACCGCGTACACCCTTGCTCACATCGAATTTAATCATTCGTCCAGGGATGTTACGAACACAACCAACCTCAGCGCGGTCTCCTTTGCGGACCCCTTGCCGAGGGTCAGGCCGTGCAAGGAGTTTCCGGTCGCCCCCTTGAGGGGAGGAGTCGATGCCTCCCCGTCTCCCCGAATTTCTCCTGCGACGCGATTGGAGAATCGAGTTCGGGTGGGGGGAATCGGCACCTTAAATTAGTATAAAGCACAATAGTTTTTAGCTAGCTTTTAGTGATTAGGGTAGTCACCGACGTCATCGGATCAACATACCGAGAAACGTATCGAGGCCCTGTCTTGTTAAACTCTCAAAGGTTTAATAAACGTTACCTAGAACAACTCCGGTCTACTAATACACAGTACAACAACTCTCTCTCTCTTAATAACTTGGCGAAGATTAATTTTTTCGTCAAGACGACGCAACTACCTCACGGTTGCGCCGAACAAGGTATATGTCTTGTATTATATTGGACAGTTTGAAATTTTAAAGCATATCAAATAATACCAAAACAATAAATAAAAATCTTCGAAGAAGTAATATCTTCGGACACAATGAATTTGACTCAAACTTGACTTTCAAACCGAACAATCTTCTTACAATCCACCGGCACAGTTTCATCAGAATACAAATTTCCAGGCCGATAAACTCTCCGTGTCCTTCTCAATGACTCTTACGTTCCCAAAACATGTGAACTCCACTCCAAAATACTTCACATAAAAAGCATCGAACACTGTACATTCTGTTCCTCAAAAATAAAGCACCATATTCCGGATAATTCAATACGAACATCGTAAAGCCATATTAACAGAATTTACCCACCAGGTATAAATTGAATCCCAATTAGGAGAATGTCTCTTCATAATTGAGTTATCGTTAATCGGCTAACGCGAAGCGCAACGTCCCCCTTACCTTTACGCAATAACGTATGTCTCCGCAGTTGATATCCATTTGCATTCACTTTACACACCTTTGCCTCTGTTTCAGATTGCCAACTCGAACAAGAGCCAGGTAATGCTCCGCAACGTCGACTTTGCCCTCTCGGGTACGTTCTGCTGCGAAGTTACGGCAGACGCGCCGACTTTCTCCACGGGCAACGCCTACAAGAATCTTACTGTTGTGTGTAAGTACATGCTCCAACGGCATTGCAGAATATCGCGAAACTCTCCACGTATCTAGGATGAACTCGCCCGGCTCTATCGCGCGTTGCTCCTCGTCTATCCTCTCATCTCCTCCCTTGGCTGCACTTTGTTCGCGCGAGCGTACCAACGTAACTCTGGGTGCACCCTTCCACCTATCTCTAGTCGTTGCTTCCTCTGCACCCTCCTTCTACCCTTTCGTTGTCTCTCGTCGCTTTTCTATCCCGTGTGAATTTACGCCGTGCAGCTCGCATACGTGAGAAAACTTTCCTTGTCGCAGTCATTAACCAACCTCGTATTTGATTCGGGCTGGATACGTGTTGTATGCTGTACTCAATTCAACGGGGATGTTGGTGGATAAAAGTAGCCTGTGATTCTGCTTATATGTGCGTAGTGGAAACCGCGGGAAGTATAATTGTAAAGGTTTGAAAGTGGGTTTACGAAGCAGTTTTATGCTAAGTAGCATTTAGGCTAATTGTTTTTCGGTGGAACGATGATGTTGATAATATGGTATGAGTTTTTCTGTTAGAAGAATAGGAATGTGTTTACGATGATGGGTAAGGGAGCAGGGTATTTTAAGTTATTGTTATTTTTGTATCATTCGAGGTTCTATCTATTCAGTTTCTTGTTTTATTTGGGAAGATGAAAATTTTGAAGATTTACGTGTATGGTATGAGAGAGGCTGACAATATTGTGGAGGCTATGTGCAGGACTTCATTCCAGACTTTTCGATAGGTGTTATCGAACGTTTTTGCTTTCTCAAGGCACATATAGCTCAGTCATTTGTGTCTGGCATTCGATAAACACAAATCAAATGTTTATTCAATAGTTATTCAGTTACTAATCTCTCGGAGGATCAATATGAAATACAGAGAAACGAGGATATGGAAACTGTAATCTTAAAGATCCGATGCTACTTTCGGATTTGCCGATCGAATAACCATTTGCTCGTTTATGGATCCTTAAAGAGATTATATTTAGATAGGTACCTCTTTATAATTCTACCGTATAAAATGTCTGTTTCTATAAGAAGTCCGTGATATAGCGTCCAATGTTCCAATCCCATTTCCAACCTGACCGACAAGAGTCATCATTGTAGGATTTCTTAATAATATATTTAACGTTTAATATAAAAGTTATAACTAAAAATATTAAACGGAATATAAAGTATATTATAATTAGAAACAAAAAGAAAGATAATACGTTGCGTATTATATAAACAGTATTTCAGTCCAGTAAAGGTGCAGTTAAAAATAGGGGTATTAGAAAATCGAACATCCACTTTTAGAACAAGATTATTTTTGTGTAAAATTGCACTAGGATTCTTAAAAAACCATTCGCAGGCAAAAAAAGTGTACCCGTCATTGTGTTTTTTTGTTATAATCAATTTTTGCCTGCTCGAGCCCGCACATTTTCGTTTATAACTTTTTAACTATGCAGAAATCGACTATGATTCTATTACATTTATTTAAAAAAAATATAGAACACAGAATATAAATATAACAAAATGTAATAGAATATAATTTACTGAATTGTAATATCAACAATGAGGACAATAACAATGATGATTGATAGTAAATGCCAATAATAATTAACAAATAAATGGTATTTCAATTAAAAATCCATCTGCTCCTATTGAAAACAAGTGCATAAGTCATTTCGTGTATTGATAATAATATAAAAACATTATATGTAAATAATAAAAAGAAGTAAATAATAAAAACCGTAGATTATATGTACGCCGCGGCGCGCCGTTTATTTGAATGATGCGCATGCCCGCGCATTGCTGTAATGTAAAGTCGAGCAGTTGGTAAAATGCGATATCGATAAATTCGATCGCTTAGGTAACTGTAATACCAACAAATTCGCGTGGTAACTGAAAAATTGTTAGCACGCTCTTTTTCATCTTTTGAGATCGAATATCTCAAAAACTAAGTAACAAATAAAAAAAAGTGAGGTAACAGAAAGTTTTATTAGATGATAAGAAACAAAAAATGTCCTATCAATCATAGTCTATTTCTGCATAGTTAAAAAGTTATAAACGAAAATGTGCGGGCTCGAGCAGGCAAAAATTGATTATAACAAAAAAACACAATGACGCGTACACTTTTTTTGCCTGCGAATGGTTTTTCTAGAATCCTCGTGCAATTTTACACAAAAATAACCTTGTTCTAAAAGTGGAGGTTCGATTTGCTAATTACATTGCATTTTTACTGGACTATTTGTCCAAACAGGATTTGTAACACAAAGAATAATAAAACACTAAGAATATCCACAGAGGATTTTTACACACAGAATAACACACAGTCTATTCACGGAGGATTCTGGCCACAGAGTGCTACGAGGCATCGAATGCCTCGTTGGCCTCGCGAAAAACAAAATGCGATCAGTGGTCCCATTCGTACTACTTAAATATATGTATAAAATAAATCTTTATACATTCGCATCCCACATCATTATCCAACATTAGCAAACCTGCTAATGATCCCAATAATTCTTAAACAACAATATATACCACGCTTCTCATTAAATAAATGACTTGTACGTTAATATGATATTACTATTATATTGGGTACCGGAAAAGAACGATACGTGGAGTTAATTTATAATTATTAATGTATAACATAATTTCCATAGTTTGATATAATCTTTCTCTATTAATTTGGCAAAGTTTTAATGTAATAAATAAAATTTTATAACTTTCGATTCAACATATTTGCATTGAACGGGAGGAATGATTAATAAATACTCATAAAAGAAAACGTAAACCTTTAATATCGATGCTTCTTCTCATGGCAATCGGCGGAGAACTAACTTTTTCATTTATAAAAATCAATTGTCGTCGTCAGGGCGATCGGGCACAGACGATCGCAGACGCGCGTATTTCCACATAAAATAGGGCGCAAATGTGCCAACGCACTCGCGCTCTTACAATTCGGCCATCCTGACCATCAATCGTCCCGATTGATTGTATTTAACATAAATAAAACTTACTGCTAAAATTAAAACTTCCTTAAAACTAATCTTAACGCTAAAACAATTTTATGTACAAGAACTTAAACTATCCCGGTAACCAGGGTCGCATGTTTGATGCCTCCCAAGTTCCACGGTAAGGAATTTGCGTCAACTGAAAACCTTCCACGTCTTTTATAACGTACCGATTATTTCTTAATACACGATCTACTTGATAAGGACCTTTGAAACGCGGTATCATTTTATGCGAAACGCCTGGAGAATTTTCAAAATTTCTAATCATTACTTTATCACCAACTTGGGATACCTTTGCACTCTTCCGTTTACGATCATAAATCTGTTCATTCATTCGTTGAATTTTTCTAATTTCCACGTCCGCTCACGTTCGTAAACCCTTTAAACCCTTGCACTATCGGTAAACTCGCAAGAATCCATGCCTAAACCGAACGCCCGATATACGATATCTTGCGACTAACAAAGATTACCGTGCTAATATTTACTTCACGCAATGGAACTTCTGTGAAACGCAAATGAATTTGAATCAAAGTCTAAATTTAATAATCCTGCACAGGGACATACGATCTTATTCGAGATATGAATACTTTGCCCGAGATTAATACCACGAGTCAGACTCGTGATATTCAAGTTTGGCCTAAAATTTTCATGACGAGTCAAACTCGTGGAAATAGTGCAAGGGGTTAAATCTCAGGGTATATCGATACGTCCCTCAAGCTCAAACGCATCTCTTAAACTATCGACTACATTTCCACGCTGATGCACTCCGAAAAGCAACATGCTAGGGCATTCATTCGTCGTTTTTGACACCGTATTGTTGCAAGCAAATTCAACGTCTTCCAAAACTTCGCACCGTCATACGTTTTGTATTGTATTTTCCACGATCGGTACTGTCGATTTCTGCGCATTAACATACTGATTTTCAAACATAACCCGAGCTCGCATCTCGATGTCACGCGGCAGATCTTCATTTATTCACGTGCCTGTCACATGTGCGTCTTTCTCTATTTCAATATTCATAATATTATTGATTTCACTAACCTCTTTTCCCTTTTCACAATTCAAAGATAACTTACGAGGGAACATACCGAACCCGTACACGCCGATTTTGATGAAAATTATGTGGCAGATAGATCTCGAAGAAATATTTGACACGTGTTTTTTTATGTCTGCTGTCGTCCACATAGAAGGGGTGATATTAGCCCTCAAAGTTTGGGGTTGAACAGAGTTCTTTTAAATATCTCCGCAATTAAAGGGCGCAGGCAAAAAATTTTTTTTTCAAATTGTGCGTCTCGAAATTACGAATCCATCGATATATATAATAATTGAAAAAAATTATTTGTTTAAACAATATACTAAAATTTCGAAATTTTTGTTAACTTTTCGTTAGTTTTTCTATCATATTCAAATTTATATGTGTAAAGTATAGACAAAATTAGTGAATACGTGTTTTTGGAATTTTTTTTTTCTAACATTTAATACACATATAAATTTATACGAGAAAAGAACAACATTTAGTACGAAAAACTAACGAAAAGTTAACAAAAATTTCGAAATTTTAGTAAATTGTTTAAACAAATAATTTTTTGCAATTATTATATATATCGATGGATTCGTAATTTCGAGACGGACAATTTGAAAACAAATTTTTTTGCCTACGCCCTTTAATTGCGGAGATATTTCAAAAAAACTGTTTTCAACCCCAAACTTTGAGGGCTAATATCACCCGTTCAATGTGGCCGACAGCAGATATAAAATAACACGTGTCAAATATTTCTTCGAGATCTATCTACCACAAAATTTCCATCAAAATCGGTTTGTACGGGTTCGGTATGTTCCCTCGTTAGCCAATCTCATAAAATCACGCCCCAAAACCATAGCACTTCTCGTCGTATTTTCCGGCACGACATACAACGTAATTTTGTATTCTTCGCGGTCAAATAAAAGTGTCGCGTCTACGCGGCCTATTACATTTAATCCGCTCCCATTTATACCATAAAACCTATTGCGCGCGAATTCTTTAGTCATAAATACTCGCGGAATGAAATTTTCTTTCACATAAGTAATAGAACTGCCGGAATCTAATAATGCACCAAACCTGAAATCGCTATCCTTGTTTTTCATTCGCAATTCCACAGTTCGCCGGAAATCGTCGTCGTCGTCCTCAAGCTGCTCTCGTGTCACGCAATTTATTCCTTCGGGTTGATATTCATTCACAAGGTGACCCATCTTTCCGCACCTGAAACAAGACCCCCTTTCCCTCTTCGGTCTTGGACAGCCTGCTGCAAAATGGCCCGTCTCGTTACAGTTATAACACCGCTGATCCAAACCCTTTTGTCTCCCTTGCTCTCGGTCCGACGGGCGTCGCTCTTGGTCCATTGGGCGGCTCTTCTCGACTTCCCGCGTTTCCTCTCGACGCGCCGAATAGGGCGCGAATGTGCCAACGCGCTCGCGCTCTTACATATTCAATGACGTTTTTGACAAATTCTTAACGTCGTCATGTTTTAAAAAAAACGACACTGTTTTCCACCACCCCTGATACTATTGACACTAGAACCACCTGCGTTAAATCTATTATATTTCGGTATATTAAATAAGTATATTGGAGAAAGAGGAATCAACAGATGGAAAAGATGCTTAATATGGTAATCTGTGTTTTATACAATCATTGTAAAATATCTGCTCTATGACACTCCAACAAACTTTTTTTTTATTAATCAGGCAAAGTTTTAATGTAATAAATAAAATTATAAATTATACTAATAAAATTCTATAAGTTTCGATTCAACATATTCAATGACGTTTTTGAGCACTTTTTTAACGTCGTCATGTTTTCGAAAAAGCGACATTCTTTTCCGGCACCCCTGATACTACTAACACTAGAACCACCAACGTTGAATCTATTATATTTCAATATATTAAATAATTATCTTGGAGAAAGAGGAATTAGGAGATGAAAAAGATGCTCAATTTGGTAATTTGTGTTTTATACAATCAATG
Organism: Cerceris rybyensis; assembly: GCA_910591515.1. Lineage (NCBI taxonomy): Eukaryota > Metazoa > Arthropoda > Insecta > Hymenoptera > Crabronidae > Cerceris > Cerceris rybyensis. Next base: position 26,421,378 of record OU342790.1, read on the forward strand.
TAAAATATCTGCTCTGTGACTCTTCAATTAACTTTGAGAACTTTTTTAAAAAATTAGGAACCAGTCATTCTAACTTGCTTAGTAGTTGTAATGTTAAATAAAATTATAAATGTTTCTTTAGCAAATGTCTCATACAAGCAAGATAGGTTCACCATTAAACTTCCTTATCACTAACATTAGAATAACCGTCTGTAAATTTTCCAACTGTGCTGCAACTAAATATAAATAGAGTCAGAAATCAAGAATTCACTAATTGCCTCAGAAAAGGTATGTTATGTGATAGTTTGCGGAACAAGCCGTGGCAAGCGTTAGCGAACATCTACCAGGTGGATTTGGCATAGAATTCTGTACATGCATCGATCTATGCTTCGTTCTCTCAACTTGTTACCGCGAATACTTCCGTATACACCGGATGGTTGCTTCCTGTGGACGATATTCGCGCGAATTCGCTCTGTACGTTTGCGATTCCCTTGAGTAACCTACGGAGATGTCAAAGCATGCAATTTCGTACCGTTAATCAGTACATGCACATGCACTTCCAAGTACGTTTACACTTTTCCCGAGTTTGCAATGAGAATAAGATCTCAGACGATTTTTAATGACGCCAGCCGTGTTTCTGGACGTGATTATATTCACGCTTTTAACCATCTTAAGTCTTGCCAGATGTGAATAGCGGCGTTAAAAATGTAACGAATAAAAACGTTTCTTTTTTACGACAAAATTTTAATGTCTCATTATAAATTCTCACTCTCAGTTTCTCGATAACAATTAACGTTTGCTGAATTCAGAGATTATTGTGAATATGATTGTTTTTATTAACTGGAATGTGACTTGAAGTTTGCTTGTTGATTTGGCTTGATGGCGATGACCTGGTGATACATATAGTTTGTAACAAAGATTTATTAAATATTATATGTTAATTATTATACTGACTAATTAATAGCCAACATTCACGCTTATGGTAGTATCACAAAGTTTCCTATTGCAATGGAGTTAAATAAGTCACTCTATCCTTGGAACAAATTTCTTTTACAATGTAAATGGTGCTAAGTAATGAAACTTTTTAAATTACTATTATGCACGTAATACATCTCGCCATATTTTCCAGTGCACCAACCAATGTAGCTCTCATTGCAAAAAGTTAGTAAGACATTTTTGAGAGAATTATATGTTTTATTACGTGCTCTTCCGCAGTATTTATTAACTATTACTTCTAAAGTTTCAAAGTAAATCCGTTCCACCATGAAAGTAATTAGTTCCATTCATTCTCTTAGTTAGTTTCGCCAATCCCGAACTTTCCGTGTAGTTCTTATCTTATAGTGCAATGAAGAAATTTCGAAATTTCGACGTATAACTCGGCCAGTGCCTGGTGCTTTTTTAATTGCTTAAATTTGAATACGGAGTACAGCGAGAGTTCTGCAGAGCTTATTTTGCATCGATACCGCAGTGTCGTTAAAACTAGTTCTATATACATAGCAGCCCAGTGACAGTTTGCTCAATGTTCTCCAAGAGTTAAGTCAGAACTTGATAGAATCAAAACTCCATGGACAATGCGTGCATAAATATTTGTATGAAGTTTCGCCAGAAAACATTATTTGAAGAAACAAAATTGAAAGATGAAATTTAGGTAAATGTAAAGCAAGTACTACAAAACGGCGTTAACCTTTCTTTTCATAGAATGCTCGAATTGGAATTAAATAATAGAATTTATATAAGGTATATCGAAAAAGAGTAGATTTTAATCTATATAAATACTTTTTTCTAGGTATTGAAATACAAATTTTAGAAAAATTATATAATTACGATATTATAGATCCATGTGTGTGAATTAATTAAATAATAACTTTTTCTTGTGATGTTCAGAAAGTGAACTTCATACAGTGGAATAGTAAGTTACAATCCTTTTTAGAAATGGGCCAGAAAAGTAAACATTTTGGCGGGCCAATAAATTTCACTAAGAAAAGAATACCTTCTTAAATGAATTTCTCGAAAACACTGAAATTGAAAGTTTCTTATACTAATATTTTCAAATCTTCCTAGATGCAGAGGTTTACCCCCAACTGCAGCACAGGGTTAACTTTATTGCAAGTTGCACAGTGAATTTTTATATTTTGCTGTATAGATGTTTTTACACGTGGTATAATGGTATTTTCAGCTTTGAGATATATTCAACATTTAAAATAAATTGTGTGCGAGCGTAAGATGATACCACTCTATTTATATTTTAGAAGATATTTAATTCTACGTGTTCGAACTTCTTTCTTGCAATTTTGTCTACATAAAAGAATTCTTTCGCGGTATGTCTATGACAAAATTCAATGTGATTTTAGGTGTGAAAATTTCTAAATGAAACAAGATAGAATTTTCATATGGACTCGTAGTTTTCAGTATAGAAAACAAGATTTGATAGTAATGTTATCTCGAAATTTTACTTTTGCCAAAATTTATTAACGTATTTCCTATATTTGATATTTTGATTCAGATAAAAAAGTTACACCTTCTTCTACATAGCATTCTTAGAAATAATTATTGAGATTTTTCCTTAGAACGCATAGATGTCACAATAATTATTTCTTCAAAGAAAGCTGTGTCACAGAAAATAATTCCTCTTACTAGATCGATTAAGTTTCGTTACATTTAATTATAAAAACTAATTTGAAAGTGATACAGAACGTGTATCGCTATTTCTACAGATGTGATTCGTATGCACAATTACAAGTGTAACAAAAACATTGCAAAGTAATAACACTATTGCTCAGCGTTAAAACAAATGACAAATATCTTTACCTTTGCCAACATCATTCAATAATATAATGTCATAATATTAACCTGTTAACCGGGGAATTAATTTTTGTTCAACTTGTTTTAAATTGGAATATTTTTTTTACAGTGAGAAGTAATATCATTACATCTAAAGTAATACGTCAGGATTAAACGCATACGAACGACATAAAATGTAATGCGTTCAACATATTACATTTAAAAATTTTAAGGAAGAAAAAATCGACAAGCTTACTGAAGTTTTCTTTCAGATATGACGGAATTATACGTCACGTCCGGTTAACAGGTTAAGAAATGCACCTCAATCAGAATCCTTTAGCAAACAACGGAAGAGTAACTTGTCATACCTGAAGATTTAAGTAAAACAGTTCATGAAAAATTCAGCGAATACTGAAAGATAAAAAGTAAATATTATATAATCGATCGAAATATATTGAATTTCGTTCCATTTAAATGGATATATAATTGATATTAGTTAGATAGCAGACATAGGAAGAACCTAAGCCATGAGAAAAGCAATTAAAAATTTCATTACGTGACATTACTTTCATGGAATTTCACATTTCCATCCATTAAATTCTACACAATGTTTTAACAGTAAATTAAACACTCTAATGAATTTTATATTGTTTTACTAACCGATCAAATATCTCGGTTACTGGTTTTTATTAATGTATATCCTAAATTCATCGTATCATCGAAATACAAAGAGTGTATATTAAAATCGTTCACATAATATTCAAATACTTTCGAGCAAACTTAATCACCGTCCGCTGTTCGCGCTCGACTACCGACAACAAATTGTCAATATATTTTCCCATTGAACGACACCCATTAAAGAAGTCATTTAAATTGAAGTTAAGCTTAAAAGAACCGGCGATGCCTGTCATCAGATGGAAGTGAAATGCAATTTACGCCGAGAAAAAGCGATCGCAAAGCAGCAGGTATCCAATACCTATATCCGAGCGTTTTCAAAGGGTTCTCCATTTTCTGTGACTTCCACTGCTATCTGAGCTCTTTCCCTCGCCTTTCGGTGATCCTGAGAACGATCTTTCCTATCGTACCGGTCACAGGAATATTCGAAACGCAGTTCCGTCACAGCTTTCGCCAAGGACCCGCAGGAATCTGCAATTTACGTTGAGAGGATCGAGAATAGAAATCGAATCCTCGACGTAAATCTACGTAGTCTCGTTCTTCCTGTATTTTCCTTGAATTTACGTATGATTTCAAAGACCAAGAAATTAATTATTTATATTTTTCTATTAACACGTCCACTATGACGGTTTTTATGAACATATTTTACTCTTTGTCGCAGAAGAATAAATATGACCCGTACAGAACTTTCCAATTTGACTGTTACACACTTTATTATACAAAGACTGAATTCGTGCTCACGATGGCAAAAATAAAAATGCCAACTTTGCACGAAATGGTTGTCTGATAAAAAAAAAAAAAAAAGAAGTTGAAACTACACTACAGACCTTGTTCGCCACCTACCATATTGAACTTGTGAAAAATGTAATATACGCATTTATGTGGTTGTATTGAAAAAAGAGTTTGCATTCAGTTGCAAATGCCGATATAGAATATGTTTCACACGAATTTATGTGAAATTTCAAAATTCATAATTTTTATCATTTATACATTTTCATATTGAAGATGTACTGTGTAGACGTTTACGTGGATCCCTCTTGGCGCAAGAGTTTGCACCCAGTTGCGAAAATCGATGATGCGTATTTACGATGGCAGAAGCTTATTTGCAGATAATGCTGTTAGATGTGCATGGGAATATAAGCCGAAGTTGAGCGGAATGATATTCGATTGGAATTCATGCTATGGCTGTGAACTTGAATTGTATGAAAACGCGCACAGACTCTGTTATCATTTCCACCGTACCTTTCAATAACGGCGTGAAAACGAATACCGGAAGCGTATGAGATACTTTAAGGTGTACAGATACAATTTTTTCGTCGTTTTCTATGAAACGAGTTTCCGATTTGAAAGAATAATATTTTTCTCATTGCTTTCTAGGCGTTTTCTAGAATCATATAGAAAAATGCAAAGAAACGAGTACGTCTATCGGCACTTCGACGTAACGACGAAAAAATTGAATGTCATCTACTTCCATGAGTAGTCTATCCCAAAGATATCCTGAATAATAGAAATACGAAAGGGGTCAAAGTAATAGGTTCCTATTGTTTTTAATTCCTTAAATGGGAATTTATGTTTATAAATTCGACCAAAACGGGGGAGACGTTTCCGTGGTTTCTTTAAAATTAACATGATCAAATAACATTTATTTAATGGTAGAACTGTGGGCGTTAAGACACTTGTATTTAAATATATCAGACAGATATTTGTAGAAGAGGAATTATGTGACAAACTGATAACCAGTTAAGTAATTTGAGTATTATAAGATACATGTGGAATAACTACTTTGCTGCTTCTTTAGAGAGAAAAATTTTTATAAAAAAGTAGGAAACTATCAATTTGACCGCTTTTGTAGTTCTAGTGTTCACATCAACCGTACCATATACGGTGAAATTGCCGCCGGTTCGACGAAATGAAAGAATTTTTGTACTATTCAGTAAACCTTGTTTTGTAGATATTTCTTATATTGAGTTAATAGTTTCCTACATTTCTTTCAGAAAAGTAATATCGTTATTTTATAACCGGTCAGAGAATCTGCTATGGCAAGAATCCATAAAATGTATGCACGGCTAGTGTTATGGATATGCATGGTGATCTTTACGAATTTTTACCAAGAGTCCCATTTATTGGGACCGTACAAAAGGCCGGTTTGCGAATAAGGATGAAAAATAAAGTCAAGAGGCAAGCTTCAGAACAACAAGGAGTATAAAATAAATCTTAAAAAGGTGAAAGGGATATAAAAACAGATACAATTAGCATACATATAGTTAACATCATAAATAACAGAAAGACGATTACAATAGTATGATAAAAACTGACGGAAATGAGTGAAAGCTCTGACTGCTACAAAAGAGACAGAATGAAATGGAAAAAAACATGCTGGCCATAAACGAAAGATTTCAGTTTCCGACGTCCTATCAATGTTTCAAAAATCATACGTTTCTACCAAAAAGGCCATAAACTCAGCCGTCAGAAAATGTTCCAATGAGACAGTAAATTGTAATACTCACTGCGTGAACCCGAGTAAAAATAAAAGACGAAAAAAAACTCAAATAAGACTGAAAACAGGAATTTTAGACGAATTTCGAACGGAAATAAAACGAAACAAATAATTGCCACTGAAAAATTATCTTAAAATGTACTGAAGACATATGCTATTGAAAAAGTTCAAACGGAATTGAGACTGAAACAAGACGGAAGAATTTTTCAGTTGAAGCCGAGACTGAAGTCAGACTGAAAATTTTACATTGATTCAGCTGTATCGGAAAACAGACTGATTTGAGGCTCATATATCAGTTAATTCCGACGTGTGCTGAAAAGAAACTGAAATGTCTAAACTACAGGACTTAGAACTCAGACTTTTGTTCACTACCTCAGTTTTCTTTAAGTTAAGTTTCCGACTGTATATTAATATAGAAAAATTACTCGAATTTTCAGTCTGTTTTCAGTTTTTTATTTTCACCCGGGAAGCTATTATATAATAATTACAATTTCAGTGCACCTATTCGATGCATCTGTAACGTATCTCTCCAATCGAACGCTATCTGGTAAAAAACACCTCGTGAAAAAACGCGAAGTGGAGAAGTTATGATAATTTTGATGCTTTCTCGTGGCCGCTGCATCGAATGGTCTATGAATTTCAAGTATACACGAAAAGAATACCAATTCCATTGTCAGAGATCTCTGGCCACACACGCCAAGTATTTTCAGACTATTTTCTCATTTCACTGTATGCAAAGAGAACATTTTATCTGCTATTTCGAATGGTCTTGGATCTCAACCGAAAACAATTGATTTTATCGTTTTCGTTTAACGCGAGTCAAGTGCAAATACACGTACTTGCACTAAATAAACGTTTAATTCGTTTCAGAAATTTTTCCTTTTCGAGTTCATTTACATCAGTATTACACGAAGTTATCCCTCTGCTGTGTTAAATTGATAATAGACAACATATATCGAATGGAGAAAGAACGGTTAATGTAATTCAAACTTCCTGCACCGGTATACGTAATTACAACTTCACACTTCCTCTCTGACGGGATAAAAACAAATTTAGTCAGCAGTTTCGTAATGGATTAACTACGTCCACGTAATTGGAGGCAACGAGTTTCCTTTTCCATTGTACCTATCAGAAAAACTTTTCCTCTTTTGCTTGCCCCGCCTCTTTTTCCTTTATCATGTGCCATTGTCATCGATAAAAGAGGATCGTAATTAGGCACAGAAAAGTGTACAGCCATAATTTATGGATAGAGGTGAACGAAGTAACGACACCGGTATACTGTATCAGTAAACGTACTGGGCCTGGTATTTTTTCGGATAACATACGTTACTGCAATTTGGAAATCGGCTTCCGATAAGCAGAGTGCGAGATTGATGATCGAATGATACGCAATGCCTGCCGAAATCCCTGGCAACCGTTGGCCGTTTAAATCTGTGGGATTCATGGACCGTTTGTATCCACCAATATTCTGTCGACTATGGATGGATTCGTTGGTACGAGACACGTTCAGTGTGACACAAATTAGCAGAAATGTACATACAGTCGTTCATCTCTGGTGATTGAATGAAATTTCTGAAAATGTACAGTCGTTGTCTATAAAATCCGCTGATGATAAAATAGGAGGAATTTAACTTTCTCGAATAATTTGATGTTATATGAAGATAAGTTAAGTTAGCGCCGGACTAGAAGCAATCTTAATAAATTATATCTCAAAAAATTGCTCGCAATTTCCTCATCAAGAATATAAAATTGCTCACTCGGCGCCGATTATTAAAAAAAAGTTATTAAACAATTTCGTAACAAACACTAATTTGACGATTTCTAAGTTATCCGAGTACGAACGGGATCCTTTCTAGGCTCAAAAGATTGCGATTAATTTGCTCATCATTGCCCTACCTTTTTATTCGCGTTTTATTAACGTTTTTTTAATTAAAATTTCGAAATTCGGAACTGTTATTTCCGATTTGGATTGAGGACCACTTTTACTGGGTGTTAGTTTCATGTTTCAATACTAGCGGCACTACTGTCGTTTTTCCCGGCCTTAAAACATCGAAACTTTAATTATTATGTTTAACTCAAAAAACGTTAATAAAAAGCAAATAAAAAGGTGGGGCAGTGATGAGCAAATTAATCGCAATCTTTTGAGCCCCGAAAGGATCCTGTTCGTACTCGGATAACTTAGAAAACGTCAAATTAGTGTTTGTTACGAAATTGTTTAATAACTTTTTTTTAATAATCGGCGCCGAGTGACCAATTTTATATTCTTGATAAGCAAATTGCGAGCAATTTTTTGAGATATAATTCATTAAGACTGCTTCTAGTCCGGCGCTAACTTAACTTCACTGTTATATGAAACGTTATATGTGATGTTATACGATACTTTGTCGCAGATATTGCCGTATTAACTGTCTCTACTTATTTTAACTTTTTAAGTGATACAAAGTACGTATTTTTGTGAAAGCAATTTCATTAGAAAGAAGTCTAAAGGATTTGGAAGTTATTATTAATTCACTGCATAAGCAAAAAGAAGGGATATACATAAAATTTGCAAAAGAAAGTTTCGCATGCATTGAAGAAAAATTACATTTGAATATACTGAAGGAAGTAACAAAATCAATGTTAACTTCAAAGTCACAGAAGATGAAAGAAAAAACATTGACTTAATTTTGAAAGTGTTAGTATGTTTTTTAAGTAAGCTATATATAAGTTAATTTCGGAAAATATTGTGTTAATTGAACATTAAATTATTAAATATTAAGTTCTGTAAAAATATTATATACTAGCTGCACCCAGCCACGCCTGGCTGTCGTTCAATCTAATTAACCCATCCACTGCCAACTATGAGATATCACGTGGTTGCACTATAAGTTGGAATTAATAAGTTTGCAATAATGGTCGAGTGTACATAGTAATTTTGAAACAAAAATGCTCTTCGTATCTGTATAAATGTTGATATTATATTTTTGATTCAATAAATTAATGTTCTAAAGCTTTTCTGTCGTTTCCTCAAATTTTAACACGCAAGGTAATATTTGTTAGTGAAGTTAAGTTAGCGCCGGACTAGAAGCAATCTTAATGAATTATATCTCAAAAAATTGCTCGTAATTTGCTCATCAAGAATGTAAAATTGCTCACTCTGCGCCAATTATTAAAAAAAAGTTATTAAACAATTTCGTAAGAAACACTGATTTGACGATTTCTAAGTATTCGAGTACGAACAGGATCCTTTCTGGGCTCAAAAGATTGCGATTAATTTGCTCATCTCTGCCCCATCTTTTTATTGATTTTTATTAACGTTTTTTGAGTTAAAAATAATAATTAAATTTTCGATATTTTAAGGCCTGGGGAAACGACAGTAGCGCCGCTAGTTTTGAAACATGGAACTAACACCCAGTAAAAGCGGTCCTCAATCCAAATCGGAAATAACAGTTCCGAATTTCGAAATTTTAATTCAGAAAACGTTAATAAAACGCAAATAAAAAGGTGGGGCAGTGATGAGCAAATTAATCGCAATCTTTTGAGCTCAGAAAGGATCCCGTTCGTACTCGGATAACTTAGAAACCGTCAAATTAGTGTTTGTTACGAAATTGTTTAATAACTTTTTTTTAATAGTCGGCGCCGAGTGAGCAATTTTATATTCTTGATGAGCAAATTGCGAGCAATTTTTTCATATATAATTCATTAAGATTGCTTCTAGTCCGGCGCTAACTTAACCCATCTATATTTGTTTAGTTTTTCTGGCAGTGAATGCGTTAAAGCATGTTTTTACCTGCCGCAGGTGTGCCATCTATGCAATTGGTATAAACTTTCAAAGTTTTAAGACTTTAAACAAACGAGCAATGACATTTTTGTTTATATAGATTAACAATGTTTTCGATTTAACAAATTCTTTATTCATCATTCGTATATTCATATTGAACATAAACAAATATTATAAAATATGCATAAAATACAAATGTGTGCTGTCCTGTGCCTGCCCTGATGGTCTTGCGCTTGCCTTTCCTCATAAAGCTCGTAAGTGCAATAACCAAAAAAATCTCACAATCAGACAAATTTGTCGCCATGTCTAACTTATTACTGACTCGTATTATTTGCCAACCAGTCAAATTTTTTGAAAAGTGAAAAATTTCAAGTATTTTTGTATTACAAAGTAAAATATATCAGATGAAATTTTCACTCTGTCTGATTTATCACTGACTCGTATCACTTGGCAACTTGTAATATTCTTCGAGAAATTAGTAAAAGTTCGTAGGCTAATTAAAACAAAACATCTCAGATGCATCTTTCGCTCTAATTATGCTTCGCCCCATGAGGAATTTGTAGAGAATATACAATTTTAGGAATGGAAAAAGTGTAGCGGTTAAAAAAGTTCAACAGTGTCTTCGATTTAACAAATTCTTTATTCATCATTTGTATTACACAACATAAACGTATGTGATACAATATTCATCACAATTGTGTGTTTCTAAAGCTACAAATTATTTACTTCATAAATGCTGCCTTGGCTCTCCTGCACTCTCCTGAGCTATCCTATGCTGTCCTGCGCTGTGTACTATCTATCCAGACTCTCTTCTGCCTGTTTTGGTAGAAATAAATATTACAATTTTATTCTCTCTGTGGTGTTATGAAACTTACCTATATATATAATTTATCTCTAAAACAAATAGTTCTCGAGTTATTATTTACTAGCTGTAGTCGGTCACACGTTACTGTGACTCAATCTGGTTAAAGCATATTTTTACCTGGCACAGGTGTGACATCTATATAATAGGTAAATACATAAAAACCTATTGTGTCAAAATTTCAAAACAATCAGCGAAGAACTTTGGGAGATTTGAGATTTCGAAGGAACGAATATTTACATTTTTAGTCATATAGAAATTATTAAATGATTATAATCTAACCTGTAACTGTAATGTAAATTCTTATGATTTATCATAGTTTATTATCACAGGAGTATATAATATAAAATCTCCAAATGATTTCCTCTTCATATCATAAGACGAAAGTATGAAAGCCCATTCATCTTCCAAATAGATGGATCGCTTGAACCATTGGGTTGGAATCACCGGTTTACCTACATTTATTTTAACCCTTTACATTCGGTGATTTAATGCAGAGGTTGTGGGTTAAGTCAGAGGTACTTTATATCACTCAGACCTAGTATCCAGAAAGTACGATAAGAAATATTAACTGCTTCTTTCTGCGATATTCCTCTACAAAAATTTTGCACAATAGTTCGTCCCAGACTTGGACAGCACATGCAAAATATTATCGATTTATACTATGTCAAAAACCTGCACCCTGACAAATTAAATGTTACTCTAGAATGCTCAAAAATTTTCCCATTTGAAACACTTCTTTGAAAATTGATTTGATTTCTCTTTGTCAGTGACTCGCTGCAAGACATTCTTCTTTATCCTTTCTGTAACGCGTGAAACTATGTTCATCTAGAATACTGTCTACATAATGTTCCTATGACTGTGCTTACTCGAAATGAAGCGAGTATATGTTAAGAACGGCTAGAATTCGTCAATGTGTGTACTTAATTATGCATGGCTGTTTAATTATGACAGTGGTTTAACTCATTTATTCCACAGTTTAAGGTATTTGCACTTACATTTCGGAGTGCGCGTATAGTACTATCTGAAAGTACAATTATCAGCTTAAACGGTCAAAGTTCTCATCGTTTTTACGATCTAGTATGATAATTCGAATTTTCCATTCTCTCGATTTCCATTTATTGTACATCATCCAATCCGTCATAATCACCTCCGTATGTAGATGTTTATTGATTTCGAGAGAAAAAATTCTATTATACAAACGGGATAACTTAAATAATCTGCACAAAAGTCAGGCAGACATAGACACCCAGTAACATTATGTTAACAAATATGTCGTTTTATAATTCTTGTAAAGTTGAATTCAATGAATAAGATGTTATTGTATCTCATGGAAATCGTAGATGTTCCTATATTATATTACAATTACTTAATAACATGAAAATTAAAGATGTACAATAAAATAAATATCAATAAAACCACGAAACGACACATATACTTATGCATTCCACAGGCTTTTAATATTGAAGAACGAAAACAGGAACCGGTCAATTTAATCAATAATACTATCTTTTTACACTTACACATCGAGATAAACTCGACGTTGCTTTCTCTCGTATGTAATATTCCATAGTTACCGCTGGTACTAGCTATGAAACCTCCACCGTTATCGAATTTAACAAAATTAATTTCACTCGACTCACTAAAAAGTAAAAAATAAAACCGCACCCCAAATAGTTAAACATATTTGCTAACTTCTAGTAAAATAACAGCATGAAAAAACACGGTACCAGCCATGCTGCAAAAATACTTCGATAAAATGTTTATACGATTACTATTCCCTTCTTTTTTTTCCAACCTTTTTAACATTTGGTGCATTTTGCATGGAATATCGGTAAAGCGAAGGAATTGGCACAGTTGGTGCAAATTGCGAGAAAGTCATTTCTCCGTGATATTCTGCAGATTGTGATAGCGATCCTGAGGTTCGTTACGATTTGCACAGACATAATATCTGTGGATGGCCTTCTTTATTAGCGGCAGTTGAATTCGTGGAAAGAAGAATCCACGGCGGTAAAAGCGAGGCTATCCGTTCGCTCGTCCGGATATGAATTTCATATTTTACGATAATACCGCGGGATGTTCTTAAAGTAAACGAATCCCGGCTCGCTCAAATCTTCACACGGAGGAAGAAAAATCGTACTTATCCTTAAATTTTTCGCAAACGCCCACTCTTCGTATCCTACACGGCCTTCCTTTCTAGTCTTTCTCTCGACTCACAAACATTCGAGATTGCAAAGAGTGAGGTATCGTTTAAAGTTGAAGATTCCCTTTGAGATACAATGAAACGTTATAAATAAAAGAGGATTTCCATACTTTGCGAACGGTTTTACTGAGCGAAGTTGAATGTTGTCATTAGGAGGTACTTTTATATAGTTTTGTGAACAGGGAAATGCAATTTAATATAATTAACGGTATAAAGGGTATTATGAATCTCTAAAACAATCGCTTTCACTCGATTTTACAATGTCTCGTAACGACGAGCTGTCTCGCATTGTGTTTTAATCGCAAGTTAACCGTGGAAGATACAAAATGTTAAAGAGAAATTTTTCCCTTTCAAAGACATTTAAATTAATCGTGTTTACTATATATTCTTCAATGGATCAGTGATAATAATGCAGTTACTCAGTTTCAATACTTTTCATGCTCAGCTTTTGCTTTTACTTTTGCTAACCAGACAATGAAATTCAAATTGCAATAAGGAAAGGAGATGTATTTATATATACATTTCTGAAAAATGCTGTCTCTTTCATCAGTAGATTAAATATATTTTACCTGAAAATAATAAAGATACCTCTTACAACGCTACATTCTGTTATTTACTGATTTATCTTACTTCACGAAATTCGAAAATATGGACTTTATTTTTTTTACATGTATTTGTCCATTTAATGGTTTTTGTTGCTTGTTTTATCAGAAACAGAATACAAATTAAATTAAAGTACTTTGTTGTAGCCGAAATTAAAAACTCGTCCCCATATACGTTAAAGATACAGTTAAATTGTGTCAGTAATCTAATATATGTCCGCGAACGTCAGTTAAATTGTTGCATAATTTAGAATAAAACGTGGAGAATTAATTGCTTCGATAAAACATGTGTGTAGACACGGATGTGGACAAGCGAGAGAACATTCATCTGCTTCAACGAGTCAATCAACATCACGATGTTCCATTACCTAGAACAGAGTAGTCCGGCAATGTCAATGCGGCGGTGTAATTTCGTCCGTAAATAGGAACTGACGATTATGCTTAGAATTCATGGGAACAGAGTGTTTGCAACTGGTATACTTTTCAGCAGACACACAGCCTAACGTTATTTGCATGATGATTACTTCGGACGTCTGTATTTATCTTTGATAACCATGAAATTGTTTTATCTCGCAATTTCAGTTATTTAATAACAATGTTCATGTTTTCATGTTTGTTTGTTATATTTCTGTTTTTTAAAAATCTGACACTTTCCAGGAGTATTCTAGAATTTGAGTTTATGAGAATTCTAGGGTTATGAAAAATGTATATTAGTCAAGGAAACTATATTTAATGGTTTCTTCCGGAGGCAATACGTTATTTTTTATAGAAGAAGCGTCTACATTTCATTGTATGTCTTTTTATAAATGGCAAATATTAATAATCAATTAAAACTGCAAGGAAAATTCAAGTCAAAATTGAAATGTTTTATTTAAGAAGGAAATTAATGTATTCTATGACACTAATGATCAGCTGCAAAAATAACTGTTCCACTCAATGGAATTACTCTCATGAAGCATTTCAATTATCTTAAATATGAGATTAAGAGTTTCTGCAGTCTAACGATCGTGGATCCGAAAGTTTTCTGAATCTATTTTTCTAAATAATATTGATTCGTTCATAATGAGTAAGAGAGAATCGAAAACTGGTAATAGAATTATAACAAAGCATTAGCCTTAACACATCTTTTCATATGCCAGATATGTGAAAAGTGTTGATTAAATACTTAATCAACTATGAATACTTGATAAAAAATCGTGCAAATTATATCTGCCGCATGAAAATTAAAGACTAATTTTTACATAATAAAACAGTGACTTGTCAAAGTTGCATGAAATTTCTAAAAGAAATGAAAATGCTTCCCTTTAAACCAATGAAACACCAACGAAAAAAACTGCAAATTACTCAATCACAAAAAACCTGTACCACAATATTACTATGGTATAACAAAAGATTTAACAGAAAAGGTTTGGAAAAAATATCCCCAAAGCAAATTAATATAGAGGAATGCCAATCAATCACATGTTACGTTATTTGACTGATTTTTCCTGTTCAGCTTCAAAGAAAATCCTGAAAAAATCACAGATACTACATCCAATGCTGCGTATACATTTGAATTTTTCAGATTTTTCGCCTGGAAAATCAATTTTTAAAAAATTAATAAAGCTCAAAAACATATATTTTTTTATTGGAAATATGAAATGACCACTTTTATAATTTTGCAGTATTTGCACCGTACCGTAAATATTAATGTGTAATTTTTTCACATGTATAGGAGTAGTGCAACATAGATAATAACAATAAAATCTGACTTTTTCTTACTTTCCGTATGCAAATTAATGGTACACTCCAGATCGAAGCTTTGAATATGCATTTTAACTTACTTTTTTAAATGTAAGTTATTACTGCATGAATTCCTAATTAGTAATATTTATTGGAAGATTAGGAATAGACCCTAGAGCCTCTGTCTGAAATGAGCTTCAGCTCATAAGTAGAGTAAACTACAGGACAGGCAGGACTGCCGCAGCACACACAGTGCATGCGCAGGACAAGCAGTAGAAGAGCAGGGCAAGCATTGCAGACGCAGGCCAAGCAATACAAGAGCAGGCCAGGCAGTAGAGACAGCGGAGACAAAGGACAGGCAGAAGTGGCACAAGAAAAGCAAGACAGAGGCAGGACAGAAAGGAGAAACACAACAGTAGCAGTTACAATAGTTCAACAGTGTTTTGATGTATCAAAATCTTTGTTCATTATTTGTATTACATAACATTATTTGTAATACACCTCATGGAATAGAATTGAGTGTTTCTAAGTGATTTATTTAATAAATCCTGTCCTGAGGATCCCACATTTGATGTTGAAATAATCTAAAACCGACTTTTACCTCTTTGTGACTTATCACCAACTAGTAAATACTACTTGCTCGCTTGCAACATTTCGCCGCAAATTTTCTAGACTTGCAAGCAGTATAAAGCAAAATATCTCAGACGCACTTTTACGTCTGACTTATCACCGACTCGTACTATTACACACTTGTGAAATTTTGTCGAAAAATGTTAAAAGTGAATTCAGTAGTATAAAGCGAAATATCTAAGGCCGACTTTTCGCTCCGTCTGACTTATCATCCACTTATAACTACTTGCTCAGTTGTGAAATTTCACCCAAAAAATTTGGAAACCCAGCAAGTAATATAAACCAAAATATCTCAGACCAACGTTTACGTTTGACTTATCACCGACTCGTAATACTTGCCCACTTATAAAATATCGCCGAAAAAGTTTCACTTACCTGAATATGCATCTCAAATCAGTTTAAACTATACTAGAGACCTCATAATTGCGATACCCTCTGGTGAGGAGTTTTCTTGAAAATGTGGATTGTTAGTGGACTGTATTTGATATTGTAACAGGTCGATGGATATCAATTCCTCTGAGTATAAGTATACAAATAGTTTATTGTACAATTTTAAAGATGAACTTATATTCACACTTATTCTACGGTAAACCAAAAGACTTATATTAATATTGCGTGGAACTTGTAACAGGAGGTTCCGGTATGAATATGGATAAGAATCGTGTAAAAGATTTCGAAGAAAGCTTGACAGAATTTGCGTCTTACAAAATTGGATGGCCTTATATCTCGTCGGCACGAGTTGAAAATCCAATCAGCGATGTCGTGCGAGGAGATGGAAGTGCCCTGATTGGGCCTTGAATTTGTTTAAGGCGGTCCTTCCAAGGTGGTGGGTCACCCTCCTTCCCTACCTCTTTCGGGGTTGAAAAGTTATAAACTTTCCCTCTCCTGCGAAGATGCAGAGAAGGAGAGGGGGATCCTTGAGAGGCGTGAGAAGAAGGGCACTGACAGTGAGGTTTTTCAGACCCAACCCTGGCGAAAGTCCCAAAGTTCTTAGGAATTCTGTTGCGTATAAATTATTCCAGGGTGGTATAGAAAACCCTGGCGAGACATAAGGCACTTCATGCACTAGTAAGGGCTGAAGAGGCAATAAATATCCCAAAAAGGTTACAATTCAATGCCTCTCCAGCCTGGTAAGTAAAAAATGCGTTTGTAATAAATTACCATTTTCAAAGTTAGTGCCTTTTGCAGCGTACGTGACTTAAATCTCGGCCTCACTTGTGAAAAATAAATAGGAACATCTGCATCCATCGAGAGAAGCAGATACCCCTCCCAAAGTTCGTAACACCTTCGTTACTTACTTCTAGGGGAGGAATTTTAGGAATGGAACAATGGTAGCGTTTAATAAAGTTTAATAATATTTTAAATTTCACAAATTCTTTATTCATTATTTGCATCACACATCATAAAATAAAGTTGGGTGTTTTTAAGACTATGAGTTCTTTATGTAATAAATCCTGTTCTGGCTGATCTATACCTGTCCTGCGACTGTATTACATATTCTGCGTCTGTGCTGCATGTGCTGCGCCTCTCGTGCCTGTCCTGTCGTTGCTGCATGTCCTGTGCCTCTCGTGCCTGTCCTGTTCCTGCATTACCTGTTCTGAAGCTGCTCTGTCTGTCGTGCGTCTGTACTGTATATTCTGCGCCTGTCATATGCCACTCCTGCCTGTCCTGTCTATACTGCATGTCTTGTGCCACTCCTGCACTGCGTCTACCATATCCACCGTGTTAGTCCTACTCGTCGTACCCAAAAAACGAACGTGGGCTCATATGATTTCGTCATTCGGTTCAAACCAATTTAAATCGAAATAAAGAACGTTGTGAACGGGAATCTTTCTTTCTTCGATGAAACTGGATCAAACTGGTCTAAACTGAATTAAAGAATTTCTAATTATGATACGCTCGTTAAGTTTTCGCAGGGAATATGAAATTCTACAAATGGATCAAGAGTAGCGGTTCAAAAAATGGGTTTTCGATTTATAAAATTTTTTATTCATCACTTCCATTACAAAACATAAGCATATGTGGTATAATATTCATCAAATACAATCGTATGCTTCTGGGAGTATAAATTATTTGATAAATGCTGTCATGTGCCTGTCCTCGGCTTTCTATACTTGTTCTGGTTGTTCTTCACCCTCCTGCGTTGCCTTGTCTTGTCCTGTACTGTACTACGGTATCCCTTATCTGGCCAGCCTTTTGACTGTGTTTTGTTTAACTTTTATGTAGTTGGAAATAGTTAAGTAGCAACCAGTGTAACGTTAAATCTAAACATTATTCCATTTTTCATTACACCGCTAGTGTTGTTCCTTCCCTCGATCTAAAATAAGAGAACTTACATTACTCCAATATTTGTACCACACCCATAAAGTTATGTATAAATGATTATTTTATCGTTACAAAAGAATACAATGAAAATAATAACAATTTCCTAACGATAAATTCAATTGGTCACCGCCCATTAGCGGAGAAAGATTGAAACACGTTTTAAATTAAAAGTACATTTAATTTTTTCCATCGAACGAGTCGAAGTACAATAACACTCCACCCAGGGTTACGCTATTACCAATACGACTCTCCGAATACAGAAAGAGCCATGGCATTATACTATCGGACTAAAACTCGTTTTGTAAAAGTTCCACTTTTACACGATATTTCGAGTAGAATTTGAAACCTTTCTCTCGATTCTCGAAAATCCATTCTGAAGCCGAAAATCTCTCGAATTATATTCTCACAATGTTACGAATTGGTCATGCACCACAATATCAAGTAAAGGGTAATCAAGTATTGAGCAGACATCTTCGATAGTATTCATAGACGGGAGAACGATAACATAACTGAAATTGGATTAGTCGTTCTGTCGTTTTGCCAATCATCGGTTTATCATCGCCTCGAGCACAGAGCCTGAGAGGATAAGTGGTTATTTCCCTCGTTTGACTCCGCCATAATCGGTTCTAGTTACATCTCTCAAGTCATGTTAGATAATTACTTGTCCTGTGTGGAAATCTTCCGATGTCATTCAAGACATCCCTTTCTTTCTTATGTATTGCGAATGACACCCCTCGGTTGGAAAGTTAAATGTTGCAACGAGCCATCTGATATCTTTAATTTGAGTACACGGTGTAGTAGTCGTTCGAGTGGCGTGAATCACGAAATGGCAATTAGCACGAGACGAAATGAACTGCGATAATACTACGGCATTTCATTCCCTTGAATTTAGTTGCTGCAAACTCTTCCATTGGGTGAATCGAAGTACGTAATGTTCGTAAACTTGGTTTCGCTTTTTTGGCGTTTAACGTAATAAAGATATACCTTTTCTTGTACTTTTAAGTAGAGATTGTTTCGTAAATTATGTTCTGTAGTAAATTGACAGTCACCTGTGTTTCTTTCAGAAAGGCATTAATGTTAATTTACAACCGGTCACAAATTTTGCTATGGTAACAATAAGTATCCAAAAAGTGTCAGTGTACTCTCTTAGATCAAACCAGTGAGATTTTACTGGTTCAACCAGTGAATACAAATCTCACTGGCGAACCAGTGAAATTTGCGTCCGCTGCCGCAACGCCATGCGCTGTGTTTTATTTTTGAATATGCTGACGAGTATAATTCACTGGTAAACCAGTGAATTTTGGTGGCCGCCGAGATCACTGGCGGAACCAGTGAGTGTCATTGGTAAACAAGTGAGTTTCCACTGGCGAACCAGTGAAATTCCACTGGTTCGATCTAAGAGAGTAGTTAGTGCTAAAACGATGAAGGTATTTCCGTCGAATTTCACTTTTTATATAATGACATTTATTTACTATATTATTATTACGGTAACTTTTATGTAGTACTTGGGCTTTCCAGAAAATTCAATTGAGATATTAATCGCGTGCGCTCTTCACTGCTGATCATTGCTATAAGATGTCAGTATATACTAGTGATTTCGCTATCAAAAATCAGTTAAAAATCAAATTAATTTTCCCGCTGCAAAGACGCGTATTTATTACTTTTCCTTGATACGGCCTTAATCAATCACATTCATAAGTTAATCGCGAGACAGAATTCACCAAGGTGAATCACCAAAGAAGAATTACATGGTGCGATAAAGAACGACGTCTCAAACACATTCGTTCACGACAGTAAAAACTGATAATAACTATCAGAATAAAACTACGATTAGATGCTTTACGACTATTAAATTGAAAAACGAATAATGAGATATTTAACAAGAATCGTAACTTAGAAACACATATATCAAAAATTACTTTTTGTCGACCTTTTATATGTCGCTAAAGATAGAGAAGCTTTACGCCAATGTGTGCAAACTGGAGGGGACCTCTTTCCCCCTGTGACATTCAGTTTAATGTATTTACGCAACTAACCATCTCTGAATAGTATACAGTTGGCTGAAAACAGAAGACCAGCGAAAAGAATGCGAATATTATGCGGGCCTAATTCACGTATTGAAACCGAACTGTATGACGGAATAAATGAACGAGTCGCACTAAAGCCAATTGATCGAACCTGAGAGAACTGTGCCGTTCTGCTAATCTACGTTCTAATTCCCTATTATATATCTCTGTGAAGAGTGATGTTACGGTCTTATTCCTACAATTAGTGATAATATCGGTCCTTTTCATTAATCAGTGCGGCTCGGATGAAGCAGATGAATGCAAGACCGCCTAACTTCAAAAGTAGCCGTCACGAAGACGGATCGTGTAGTGTCCGAAATTGAGTTAACATTCACTAATTCGCATATCAAATCGTGCATGTATGTGGAATCGGGGTGTCGTGTCATCAGGGAGAGGTCGCTGGCGCGGTGGTTCCGCGCCGACGCGACCGAGGCGATCGTCAATGTTAGGCTACTCAGGCCGAGTACGTTGCTTTAGATGGGTTACCGCGCCTTTCTTTCTTTTTCACGATCCTACATGTACAAAATAGTTATTGAGATCGCTATGGAAGCACTTTAAGAGTTACGGTATAGATATGAGAATGACAACCTTCTAATGAAACGAACTTTTGTATTCATTTTACAATCTTAATCGTTAGCAACGTTTAATGCGAATTGTAAATAATTTATGTACATAAAAATACATAATTAACATTTAATACGAATTTTTATTAAGCTAATTGTGAAAGAAGCAAATATTTGCTTTCTTTCTTAACTTTACATGAAGAATGCTTCTTCTTGATTGTACCGCGAATTTAAGCCCACCCTATATACATAGGCATTTATCATGGTCCGGTTAGAACCCTTATGTTTCAGTTAATTAGTCTCGGAGAGCAGTTCGTTTCGGTATAATGAACAGTCACTCATATATTTCGCGTTATTTATATTAATTATAGTGATGGTGATTCTGTAACGAGTGGTAGACTTTCAGGAAATTACCGTTTAATGGTATGGTTTTGTAAAAATTAATTATACTGTGTATGCCACCAGTTTATTCAATAAATTTCTGTAGGATATAATAATATTTATTATAAAGAGGAAATGAGACTATCTACAAAAATTATTTATTAGTATACTTAGAAATTATAGTTTGATTTACTTAGATTATTGTGCGGTAGATTTTTGCTTGACTGGGACATTAACATTCAAAGCAGAGTTTTTACTTTGAAGTTTTTTATTCTGATATGATACGATAAAAATACTACAACGCTACAAAATTAATGGAATCATAGAAGATACTATGATTGCGGTAAAACAAAGATTGAAAGGGTTAAAGATTCTAAATTAAACATTGTAAATCACAGTTCAAATTAATTATTTGTATTTACTGCTAGCATGTGATAGAAGTTACCGATTTATGTTTCTGTACTTAAACATTAATAAATTACAAAGAAACTTAACGCAATCATTGTTAAATCATTCATTCATTAGTAACTGCATTTATTCCGGCATTTTACATTAAACGAAAAGTAATGGAATTCGAATTATTTTTTGTGCCTCCAATAAAAAACTTAAAATATTCTTGAAACGATAAAAGAATTCGCAATATCTTATAATTAAACGGTAGATTAACTAAGGTGTTAACCCTTTGCAACTCCATATCTGGATGCATTCGACAGAGTTTTCAATTGTTGTGAAGTTTATATCCAAACATCTCTGAAGACTTAAACTTACCGCTCTTATCAAGTAAAACTGAATATTGTATGTTAACACTTAGCCGACCGATCGGGTAGATCTACCCTTTTCCAAACCAGTCGGTGGCCGACCGATCGGGTATTATTTTTGACCTGAGGAACGCTTCTTTCTCTATAGAGCTTCTTATTTCTATAGAGTACAACATATAATAAAATGCACCAATTTTTGAAGTCTTTTATTGCCCATTATTACGGCTCTATACAGAAAAATGCACGGTCAAGGCTTTCAAAGTACTTGACTTGCGCAATGCACACATCATTGGAAGAGCAATGAAATTTTTAATAATTGTGGTATTCATCAGGAAGCATTATGCGGAAGGGATGCAAAATTATCTTTCGTCGTGAAAAAGGTTGCAAAGATAATTAATTCTATTAAAGGCGGAAGTGGGTGATGTAGAAACCTCATAATACGAATGTCATCCTATGCGGCGCCACTCGCAATGCGCAAGGTTCCCGTCTGGCAGCGAACAATAGTCGCTTGCGCCGAAACCCTGGCCAAACTCCGATTATTTTTTTCACGGCTTTCATACTATAGTAATTGCTTTTGATTTATAACACACCAAAGCATTCTTTTCCGCTAATCATGATTTTTATTATGCACTGCTCTTAGAGACTCATGCGATCTCAAAGTTGGCGCTTGAATCATGTAAACTTTCCATGCCGGAATAGAAAATATGTTTTCAATGTGATATAAAAGTACGATCCTCTTTGTTCGCAATTTGTAGCTATTTAACGTGATTTAAATTTATAAATTCTTTGGTTTAATCTTTTTATTTAAAATTGTACAACTATGTTATTGTTATTTATTTCTCGCGCATGACATTCATGAGGCAGCGCATTTATGACATAGGACCGGGGTATTGTGCTTTACTTGACACTAGATTTACGGCAGCCGTCAAATTGATGGGTTCCTACTTTTTTCAAAACATTTCTCATATTTATAGAAAAGCAGTACAGTGGATAATTCACGTATACCTTATAATTCGCAAATTTCTTAACTGATTGTACTTTTGCCGTTAGATTCGTCTTTTTTGAAATTACTTCTTTGACATATTCAAATATATCACATTTACCGACTGCGAATCTAGTGTCAATGAATACGTTTTATTCTATGCTGAAATCAACCTAGTAATTTAAGGACTAATACATTTATTTCGTCGGGTTAACACATGCTGTAGGACGAAGTAGACGGTACTCCTCCGAGGGCATGTATTATATGCCAGTGACTTGAAAGCCTGAGTTAACAAACACAAGTTTGTTCATAAAAAGTACTACTCTTACAATAACTCATTAAAACACAATAACAGAAAAGATACAAAGCTAATCAGTTAAGACACTGACTGTCATGGTGGTCACCGGTGACCGACGCTATTGAATTCAATGAAATTTCACATAATTTTTAAATTGCAATATTTATAAATTTTCTAACATATTAGATATTTAAATATTTATATTAACACATTTTGCGCGGGTGCTTTTTCCCAAACTTTCATGGAGTAGCGGGCGACTTTTTGCAATTCGTGCGCTAAATTACTTCTGCACAAAATAGCTGTACTCTTTGAACTTTAAGTTTTCTTTTAATAAAACTTTTAGTTTCTCCTTAAAAATCAATTTCTCTATTCACTCTAAAAAAATAAAAATACTTTCTCAGAAATCAAAAACTAAGAAAATCAAGAATTTAAAAATGATTTAACTAGTGATATCTTTTAAAGCACTTTCCTTTGTGCAAGTGTACATAGCAAAATTTATACGTATACGTATAATTTATGTCAATGCATTGCTGGAAGCTCCGGTGTCGAATACGCTTATCGTAGCATAACAGCACCTGCAAAGCGCATTTATAGGAATGCATTTTTGTAACGCACGTTTTAAGTTGAAGTGTACGGACGTCGATCTAATACTCATGTGTACCCGATCGTATTGTAAAAACATTACACAAGCCCACTAGTAACAATAATCCACCAATAATTCATAGAAAACGACTTTTGTCGTTATCCCCGCTCGACTACCAATGCGTACAAAAGGACGCTGTGTCGCTTCCCGCGCAAGATGTGTTAAAAAGACAAAGATCTGTCGAATACCTATATATCAGTGCTTTTAAAGTTTCTAATTTATAAAGATGTGATTATAATACAAAAGGTTTCTGCGTCCGTTGAAATGATAAAAGTAATACCGGTGGTGTTCAACGTGTTAACTTGTTTCTTTTTGCGACTGTAATGCCGAATAAGATGAACGGCGACCTAGAAAATAACAGAATTACCTTATCTGCGTCGCGTCAAGGCAGATAGTGCAAGCAGACTGCTCATCGGCAGTGAGTATAAGAGAGACGAAATTATTATGTTTCAGCTCTACCCGAAGGCAAGCCCGTTATCGTATCAGAACGTGAACGTTATGACCCAGGAGACACTTTGAGAGCAAATTGTAGCTTACCACCCTCGAAGCCACCGGCTGATCTCTCATTCACCCTGAACAACATGCCGGTAAGTGATACCTACATACACACATTTCGCGCGTCATTATTGAATCCCGCGATTACGGTGAACCAAGAAATTAATGGTATAAGAGGCCTCGTTTCCCATCCATCTATACGATTGAAATAATTGCACAATGTACGAAGGAAACGCAGAAGTTATCATAGTATAAAAGTTAGACTGGCTGCTCTATAAAAGTTGAAGAGGTTGAGCAAAGAGGAGAACTTTCCTTCTCGAAGATTCTTTCAACGTGCGAGCGTGTATACCTTGGCGGCTTCGTGCTCGTAAGTCAATGTTTGCTTTTTACGAAGAGAGATTTATTTTTCGTAATTCTTGAATTTTACTCCTTTTGCAACGTGCATTCGATTAGCGCTACGATGGGTCTATTATCTTCTGGTTTATTCTTTGAGAAGTTTCCTCTCCAACGTTCAGAACCTTGTGAAGGTTTTTACTTCGGTTCACCAGGATGATATTTGTGGACCGTAGCATTATACTGTTTTTAAAATCGAGAATTTAATATAACTTCACTTTGGAATATAAATATGGCCATTTTATTGTGAGGTGTAATGATTTGATTTTTTTATACGAAACTTAGATTATGATTATTAGGTGGTAGCAATTGAAATGTCATCCGTTGTCGCAGGATCCTGGTGCATATTCATTTTGGATGTTCCAATTTTTTAGAGAAATTTTCCGATTTTGTATCAATAAAAGTAGCTAATGACCGAAAAATTAATTATTGATTTGATACATTTGCAAATTTTAGGCAAATACTTTCGTCACATAGTTTTAAAAAATAGAAAATTTATCGCATGTAAGTTCGAATAAATGCAAATATGTTTTTTAAAGAAATAACAAATTCCGCTAATGGCTTAGTGTTTCTGTTACAAAGGTCGACAAATCGAAATATAATTTGAACTATTTTGTGTAGTCAGTAGCCCTGGATGGGATTTCCGAGGAGGTCAAGTTAGAATGCTTTTGAAATTCGATTAAGAGATATTTTGAACTTCGCGGATCTTCGAACAGAACTTCTTGAACATTTGCTTAGAATGCATTTTGGACGTTGCACGCTACTATTGGACTTTCCATACTCTATATATGTTTCAGTCCATATAGTTTAAAACCTCTGAGACTTTACTACTTGTAGAACTTGCAAAATAGGAAATACTCAGTTCATATATCTCGTATGTTTGTGAATTTTGTTTTGATTAATCCTTAAATAACTTGTTCATCAAATTACAATAAAGTAGTCACCGAGGTAGACGAATTGGGAGAAAAGATAGATTAATATTGTACATTTGCCACTTTCAATAATCGTAACTTACAATAAGTTTTATCTGAAATTGTGAAACTATTCACAATTGTGTTATGAGATTTGAATTATTAAATTCATTATATTGCCTTTTATTTTTCTTTGACAAAAATATACTTTTAAAATTTCTGGGAAGAAGCTTTCAAATACGAGAAATTTCTTAGCCGTGCTATTAAAAAATCTATAGGTAATGTAAGACATTAGTTTTCTGAAGAACAATGTGGTTCAATCAAAAATATTACTTAATAAGCATATCGGATAATTGTAATATATACTTCGAGTAGCTTAATAACGAACGAATGAAGATTTGAAACCATAGAAATACTTTTACATTTAAAAGTTAATTTTATTTACCGCAAACGTGTTTCAAAAGATTTGATTATTAAGTGCAAAAAAACAAATTCGACAAGCATTGATAGTTTTCACAAAATTTAATTGAAATGAAAAAATACAACAATCTATCATTCCATTTATTTTTGGATATTTGGCGGATATACCATATTTAGCGGATCTACTTTCAGTATACTACATTAATTACTGTTAATTCTAACTGTTAAACCTGCAAATATTCATCATTTTTGATAATGTGAAATCTTTCTTCTCGACCATGTGCAGTCCGCGCCCGTTTTTCCTCTGTCATTTGTTTTCTCTTCTGTGTCTAAAAAAATCTAGGAACATCTGCGCGGTTTTTAGAAAATTCCCACAATGTTATAGAAACTATAAGAAACAAATGAGAGTCGTCTGTCCATAGTACCGTATTCCAAAATTCATCACACTATTCAGCATTTTTAAGACCTTTGCCGTGATAATTCAAAATCTACCGCCCCCATTTATAAAACACATGCATTCGTATCCTACTTATTCGTTACTTTGCATCTTATCCCTTCCAAAAATATAACATATACCATTATAATTACAAGGGTGACAGATAAAACCGTAGGATAAAAAAATGGAGCATTTTTTGCCGGATAGATTGAAGAACTGTTTTACGCTAAAGGGTTAAATACCAAAGTTGAACATACTCTAACATAATTTAAATGACATTAACATAGAGAACAAAATTTATGACAAACGGATACGTCGATTACACTTCGATGCAATACCTGAAATTGTTGACACTGTCCACAAAAGTCGAATAACGACTAGTAAATTCCATACAGCAAGTATGAATGAAAATGCCGGGTGGCATGGTAGAGCAAAAATTTTGTTGGGTAACTTTTGCAGAGTACTCGTGGAAGCATAGCCGTCGGCGATGCATTACCCATAATCCCTAAGGATGACGGCGTAGGATCTCATTATGCGATATGGTTAAATACGCGTATAAAACAAAACGATCGCCGTGTATTCGATCGTCCTGCGGTAAGCGAAATTTTTAACTAACTTTCATCGAGAGGGACGATCGCAAAACAACTCGGTTTTGCTTTGAAATATTATTGTCCACAATTGAAATATGTATTTTCGTGGAAAATATTTTCCACTCCGTCGCGTCTGCGACGTCGTATAAATTAAAACATACTAGAATATCGGAAAACTGATTTTCGTTGGAAAAGGAATTCTTTCAAATCGATGGAAATAATTTGTTTTTCCTGTTATATCGAACGTCGACATTTTTTCATTAAGTGCAATTACGTTCTTCACTGTTTGTGTGGAATTTTAGTTCTTCGTTACGAGTTTCCGATAGAAACGTTAAAGAAGAGAATAGCTATAAGGCATTTCCTTTAATACACCGCCGTGAAAAAACTGCGAAAATTTATGGATATGGAGAACGTCGGACCACTCGAATTTTGATACTGCGGGTGGAAGAAAATTAATACTGCATATATATGCCTGTGCGGCAAAGAAACGCGGAGGTATAAGGAACTGTAGAGACGGCAAGCAAGAAGATTGGTTCGCCAGTTTCTTACGTTTAAACGCTGTTTCGAGGAATCCGTCGAATTTGTAGAGAACATTTCGCAAGAGGCAAGAAATTGTTTAGGAAACAGCCAGTTCTCTGGCCTCGGGAACGGTTTAAACTAAATTTACTTGCCCCGAAAGGGCTATCCAACTTCCACGTACACTTTAATATTTGCAAATTCTATAGCAATGTTTGTTCATCCCTATGCAGTTCATTTAACACGTTCCGTGCCAAGCCATTTTTGCCTGACTTGTCGTTCAGGCCATTTGATATTTTGACTAAAGTCCGATATATTATCACACAATATTTCATTATATCATCAATACATAAGTAGTTCTCTTGTTCAGAGCAGTTATCACATCGTGTACCACCGGTGGTACACGTGGCGCTGCGATCAGTTCGAGTGAAAAAGTCAGTCAGTTCGAAACTTTTCGGTTAACAAAAAACCTGCTGCACTCGAATTTGTTGAATAAAAAACGAGAGAAATAAAATAAATTATTTAACAAAAGAAGGAGTGGATAAATATACGGAGATAATATTTTTTGTTTTTAATTTGTTTCTGTTGGAAAACAAGTTTCTATTATATGTATACTTTCATTAGATCATTCTTTCATCTTTTAATTTTTGATAATAAGAGTAATAACGTTTTGCAGCGATTGCCCGAAAAGCCGTTTTTATGCTTCCCTTGCTGCCCCCCAAAATGCGCCATTAAATGTAATTATTAATTATTGTATATATAACAATTAAATAAACTTATGTGTTTTGTTCTATAGTACATCTTGTATAATGCCTCATTTTTTAGGTAGAAATATAGTTTACAGAATTATACATATTTATAATAAAATATATGTTTTCAGCGCATTAAATAAATATGACTGCGTGTACCACCGGTGGTACACGTGACACGGAACGTGTTAAACGTATGGTTAATAATATAGATTCGCAATGTTGCATAATACGGGATTCGTTAAATCAGGGGTAGGTAATTGTAAGTGTTAGCGATGACCTCCACGCGGTATTTGAATTATGTTGGTGGTTGATGATGCGACAGCCGATTGGAAAACTCTAGAAACTTTACTGTCAATTATTTTAAACTTACTTGCACTCGAAATTATGACAGTGATCTACGTTAAAAATGTGAAAAGTTGAACTTATCACTATCTAATTCATATTATTACATATTGGAATCCTTTTATAGCACAGAAATGATAAAATATTGAACGGTTTAACCAAATTAGTACTCATCTCATTATGTGGTATTCATCACAATTCCTGTACCATAAGTGTAAACATTTCGAAATAAAGAATAAATAATTTAGACCATTATTGTGCTTGCTGGCATATTTATTACCATAAATCTGACAATTAACGATATGCGTGATTAAAAGTTATAGTGTATACATGCTAAATAAATTTTAGTTACGAGATCTGTTCAGTTCTGCTTTGTATTCATGAAATAGAGACCTTAGCAGAGAGTATCTTTTAACGCTACATTTATAATTACTTCCTTCTAACTGTTCAATTTAATTCTAACTATATCCTACGAATCGATAAAAGCATCACAATTTTGTACATGACTCGAAAATGAAAAGAACCATTTAGTTTTTTTTCATCGTACGAGAAACCCCGAATACATAACATTAAGTAGTAACAACATTTTAGCATCTAAGAAAGTAACTTAGCTAAGTGCATGGAACATCATGCCTTACAAGAATTCACCCCCAATGCGTAACGTCGCATAACGGTAATCCTTATTTCCTGTGTTTCACCACGTACAATCAATCCATAAGTTAACTTCTTTGCGTAGCCACAATTGTTATATCGCAAAAAGGTGCAATTGAATCCAAAATATATGACAGTCGCGATTCTTGCAGCTACGACCTATGATTCAAGTGGAGAGCTATCACACATGCTTGCTAAGCATGCAATTAGTTTATACAGTAAACGTGAACGCACATAATTCGCATCAATTCAATTCCACTTGCGACCAACGATATTTCTAACGTTTCACATTCAGAAAGCATTATTGAACAGAAACCTCACGTTGCAGTGGCCACCGCGTTATATGTATAATATAACCTGCTTATTCGTACTTTTAAACAAAATCACAGACCGCCGCGCTGAAACAACTTTTAATGACGAAAGTTTTCTCTATAACGAATTATTACTTTTAGCTGTACTTTTAATTCACAGAATTCTATGCCATATAATGAGAACAAAACGCGGCCAGTTGATGTACGCCTTTTTGCGACATAGAGATACGACTGCACTTATCGACAGTAACGTATCTATATGTTGTAGTTGAGCAGTAATTACTGGCGATGTATGTAGATAAAAAATTCGACTTTCGCATAAATCGGGAAGCATTTCCGGAGATAGTTGTAGGTTAATGGATCGATTTAACGGAGACTTGCTTAAATGGCAGCTGTCGTAAGGGTTGATCGTCGCCTTATCGTCGTCCCGCACTAAATGACGAAATGACGCATACTGAGGTGAAAGTAGAGCATCTTTACGGAGGCGTAAAATGCTATGAAGTCACAGAAAACTGAATCGCAAGCAAGCCATGGAGAAAAGTCGCGTAGGTATGGGGTCGGTGACACCGATGAGGGCCAGAAACGCTGTAACGTCTCTCATATCGGAATTACGAGGAACCATTCTTGTATGTTTATCAGGAACGAGCAAAGTCATAAGGCAAATAACGCTTATGGCTTCTCGTCAAACGCTGACAATGGATACTCAGTCTTGGAGCGTTTTCTTTTTGTAATTTTCATACATACAGGGTGACCTAAGTTGCTTACTTGTTTTACGGATCTTTTAAACTCTTTTGATTAGAATCACTTTTATTTCTTTAATTAAAAGCACTAGAAATTTTAAAATGAATTCCACTATAGTGGCAGCTGAAAAATTTTGTTATAACAGTAAATCTTACGTTACAACAGGTAATTTCACTCACGCATGACGAAAAATGTATTCTTAGACGCAAGTTAATACAACACATAAGTATACGTAACACCAATTAGAATATAAAGAAATAACTGCTTATATCTCACATAGAAATATATCCTGAAATTCTATGGCACATTAATTCGTCTACTTTTAAGACATTTGCGCATATTAGGTGTACAGAAGTGATAAAATTGTGGCCTGATGTATATTTTAACACTAGATTGCCTGAGTGTGTCAATTTGACTAATTTACGATTTTATTGTTATATATTTGGAAAAACGAAAAAAATTTTTTAAAGAACATGCATAGTTTTTTAATAAAATTGGGAGATAGATACATATACTAATTCCTTCCTCTCCCCTCTTCTTAGTTCCAAAAATCCGTATATGCTATACCTATTTTGTCGGATGTGAGTCAAATGGACTCATTAAATATTTTTACAACTAGTCGCTTTACAAACATGCAACTTATTTCTTGTGCAAATAAATGATTTGTAAACTATCTAATGCGAGAGTTTTCATGTTCAAACTTGTCAAATTGCTAACAGTCAATACTAATAAGTAAATACTAATTGTAAGCCGAAGATACCTTCACGCCTCTATCTAATATATAGGTACAGGGTGTCTCAGCCGATTTTGACATCTTCGTAACTTCGGTATTGCGGCATTTAACTTAAATGGTATCGAGTGGAGCATAAACTGTTATCATTAGTTTTTCCGTAGGTGGACACGTCAAGGACATATGAAGGTTAACTTTGTTTTTTTAAATGGAATGAAGTACTTTTTTATGCATCAAGCCAGCTAGATATTCTTTAGAAAAAAGTACTGACCTATGTATGTCGAAAAGCTAATAGTTTAGGAGATATTTCAATTTAAGTAATTCTAAAATTCGTACTTACATTAGCGTTTATTAACAAGTATGGTTCAATATAACGACCATTTGCATCACAGCATTTTTGAAATCGATGAAGTAACGACTGGCCTACGTTATTTAATGTATCGGCTGATATTTTGCCACATTTATTGATAATATGCTGCTTCATATCACTCACTGTAGTTGAAACTTTCGCGTAAACTTTATCCATTAAATAGCCCATAAGAAAAAGTCGAGCGACGTTAAATCAGGTGACAGACAGATAATCAGATAAATAGAGCTCACGTCCTAGTGTGGCAGGAATGATACCTTTGTATTTAGATTGTTTATACTGATATATCTCCTAATCTATTAGCTTTTCAACATACATAGGTCAGTACTTTTTTATAAAGAATGTTTAACTGTATCGCTTGGTGCATAAAAAAGTACCTCATCCTATTTACATAGAAAAACAAAGTGGACCTTCATATATCCTTGACGCGTACACCTACAGAAAAACTAATGTAGGATCGTGAAAATGAAACGAGAGGCGCGCGGCAACCCATCCAAGGCAGCAACTCGGCCAGAGTAGCTGAACGTCGACGATCGCCTGGGTCGGCGCGGATCCACTGCGCCAGCGACCTCTCCCTTCTGACACTTTCTTTTCACGTCCTTTTCTCTTAAGTTCTTTATAGGAGGGCTTCCCCGCTCCAATCCTACACTAATGACACCAGATTATGCCCCACTCAATAGCATTTAAGTTTCCCATGGAATATTTTTCGCTACATGCCACAATACCGAAATTATCAAGATGTCAAAATCGGCTGGGACACCCTATAGAATAGTGGTGGCGAACCTATGACCCGTGGGTCAGACACTGACCCACGCATGCTTTTTAAATGACCCACGCGTCGATTTTCATGAACTTATTTTTTATATCATAAAAGAGAGAACAGATAATAAGAAGTACTAAAAATTAAAGTATATATATCCAATGTCGAATTTATAACTAATACTTCCGATTGAGAACCAAAAAAAAGTAGTTTTTAAGCATCCTCCCCTCCTCCTTTCCAAGTTATGCCATTGACTCGGTGACCCACAAAGTATAACTTAAAAAAATAATAAACAACATTTTACCTACCCTTCAAAAAGATTCGTCATCGCTGCTGCAGATGATATGAAGTTAAAGGTTTAGAGCAGTGGTGGCGAACCTATGACCCGCGAGTCAAATCTATAATATCTATAATGTCGAATTTATAAAAGAATGTTTCCCAGTAGACACTGGCTAACTGACAAGCAAAAACAGTGACACACGCTAGTACTTAAAAAAATATTGAGCAAAATTTGACCCACTTCTCTAAAAGGTTCGCCATCACTGCTATAGAATATTAAAAAGCGGTCGAATTGTGAAGTTCAAATATCATGCAAAAGAAATAGGAGTAAGGCCGTCTGTGCTAAATGTAATACAAAAGTCTGCGGAAATTGTATTTTCAAAGCGGAATATACATGTAAAAACTGTTTTAAATAAAGTTTCTTCAGAACAAAATTTTATTTTTGATTTAAAATCTTCAATTTTGATGTTTGAGTCAAATTTACTCATTTCAGGCAAAATAGGTATGAAGCACATCCGGCAATCTAGTGTTAAAATACCACAGATATTTCCAACTTCAGTGTTATAAAAAAATACATTTGAGAAAGTATTCCTTTTTCAGCAAATGCAACATTTTTCATAGAAATTAAGATATTTGACAAATTATATTGGATCGCCAGAAATTTTTTCCTTTTTTCTTTCTCACTCTTCTTTCAAACAATTTTTTCCACCATTGATCTATGACATTTTCATATGGGGACCGTAGTAGCGAAATGGTTGATAACATCGTTTTATTCCAACATTCTTTGCATTTATACTGCGAAGAATAAAAACGCCTATACGCGTGTTGCTAATAATAACCATGAAAATTAAGCGCTAACGATTCAAATAGGTTGAGGGAAATATTAAAGGCGGTGGAGCAAGTTAGACAGTTCTCCGTGTATATCGCATAGTCCATTCACTTATGTCATCTCCATGTGTTTCGTCTGTGCGAAATGTAAAAGACATACGTATATCTCCGCGTAACGTAGGCGGCTTCTATTGTTTGAGTGAGATTTATTGCTGCTTTTATATTCATATGTATCGCGCCACGCTGTCGAACACCGTGGTTTGCGAGCTGCCACGTCTATAACTTTCTATGGTTTTTTTTTTCCGATAACGTTTTTCCGTTCACCAACCTGACTAGTATTTGTCAGTTACCGTTAAACTTGTTTTACCAAACTATTAGACTTATTAACTTCACTTTGGAAGTATAATATATTTCTTACACCAATATTATACATTCTTACACCAATTTCAATATGATGTCTTGTGAAATTCGCTTCCAACAATCTTTATTGTAAAGACAAGACTTTCGAACAGAAAAGTGATGAGAAATGAAGGTCGGCGGTACCAGTTTGTAGTAAACTGCAAACCAAAACTTGTTTATCACCTTTTCTTAAAATGACATCGAACACTTGACGCGGTGAACGGAACAGGAAATTTTGAAGTTTCCGAAAAACTGTTAAATTGAAAATATAAGTCGATCACAAGACGATCCAATTATAATATATCTATACAAGTAGTATTGCAGTAAGTTATACGTTACATCGGAAATCGGTAATAAGTTCTTATTTTAACAATTAATTCTGAATTATTGCACATTCAATAAAAAAAAAATCATAGGGTAAGGAGTTAGTCACGAGGCTTGGGTTGTCGTTTTAAGGAATTAGTGTAATTGGGAGGTTCGGAAAGCTCTGACCACCATACCTAGAATTCCCAAAAGGCGGATGTTAATGTTATGATGTCTCTTGATAAGTCTAAAATGTTAAAGGAAAATGATAACTGGAGCGTAAATAGTCAACGAGTCCTCTTTGGGATCCGAGCTACTGTAGAATATATCTTATAAAAGTATTTAATATAATTAATTATATTATAATTATATGTATATAATATATAATTTCGATAAAAATATATTTTCTAATACCATACTTCTGGCTGGCTGATTTATTTTTCCATCGTGTAACGTAAGTTTGTTAATGTATCGTCGATGGTGATTAAAATATTTTGCATAAGAGTGAAGTCTGACAATGAGAAGTATCTTGCATATACTACTGACTCTTTTGTTTCGAAAGTGTAAGACACGGATTTTTCTCTTTATACAAATATCATATTATGAGAGTATATAAATATATGTGTTGTAAATACAATATATACAATAATCTCGTTCCTCGCCAACATATCTCTTGTGCGCGATGTCACTTCTTTAAGAGTCTTCCTTCGACGAGCGCAAGGCGTCGACTTTGTGACGGCTGCCTTGCTATCTCTCCTCTGCTCTTGCTGGGTCCTTCCAAGACCTGCTTTACCCGAAAAGGCCCCGTAGCTACGGGTAGGGGTGAGGGTAATCTTCCTCTCTTACTGGAGGAAGTGTTCTCTTGACGAAAGTCAGGCGTGAGAACGCCTCGCTGTCGCGCGGTCTTACAAAAGATTAAGTTTATTAATTCTATGTCAATGAAAAATCTGACTATCGAGTATTTTTAGAGTAAATGTCGTATGTATGAGATAGTATCGAATATTTATCATTAGTAATTAGTTTTAGATAGGTTTACATGCAGACACCAATATCAAAATTGTAAGGAACAGTAGTTTATGGTTCCCAAGGTTTCTTTTCCTAAAGTTATACACTTTTATAACGAAAAAGATGTAGCTTTTAACACAACAGAGTTCCTTTCTGTTATAAATTGCTTTTAAAATATGAAAAATGTATAATCTGATTCGAATTTTATTACCACCCTTTGAGCATCATTTAACAAGTGGATCTTATTACATTATACATACGAGAACTAAAATATTTGTGCAATTAACCCAATACAATCCATGTGTTAACTGATGCTCAAACAGTAGTAATAAAATACGAATCGCATTTCACTTTTTGTACGATTTAAAAATCCTTCCAGAATTTAACTTCAATTGTGCTGTCATTGATGCTGCAAATCATAAGTCTGTTGTTTATCTGTAATATTACTTTATAAACATTGATAGGCACCCTCAAATTGGCACGGTAGTTAAAAATCAACACTTCCAGCCCCTAATTCTCCAAAAACAAAAGACGTTGAACTCTACAACACGTTACCCATCATGGAAAAGAATAAACGGTATAATGCTCCTCTAGTGCAACGTCCCTTGTTTTTCCCATCTCCCGTGACAAAACATCGTTGAACGGCGGAGTTCTTAGACGTAATATTAATGGTTGTTTCAAGATTATAACTACGGCATAATACATCGCTCGAACACAGCTCCTGACGTCGGTACTCTCGCCATTTAATTAACTTATGACCCCAAGTAATTTTTACCAATCAGTAACACATCCCGCGGGAAGAAAGATCGAGGTCGCAGCTGCACAGGAAGGGTGGAGGGTAAAAACTTTATTGGATCGTAAGTTGCCACCTGAAGGTACAAACGACCGATGTCCGTGCCACTCTCAACTTCCCAGGGAGGCGTCAGCCACGTATTTTCGTTCTCTTATTCTCAGGCAGAGCTCTCCGAGTTCAAACTCAGTCGTTCTCTGTTCTTCTTGCATCCTCGCGAACTTCGGTCAATTTTGTAAATCTTTTTGGCAAAAATTTGTTAAAGTGAACAGGTCGTGAATACGTAAAAAGACCATGAATACTACATAGAAGTTGATACTACTTGGCGAAGAAGTGTTGTGTTGGATCCCCAATTCTAACACCAATTTTAAGTTGGTGTTTGCTTCGAGAATCGATTACAACACTTTTTACTACTAACTATGAAGAGTTTTATTTCTGAAGAACCAGAGTTCACGCGTGGAAGTACGTCGAACGAGATTATCGTGACGGAGGTTTGCTGTCGATAGTGAAAATTAGAGCCCGACCCCTGAGTTTTGGGGATGTTTTTATGAGTAAAGTGGAAGGGATGGGTGACGACTTCCACGTTGCATCTTGCAACATGAGCACGACTTTTGCTCAGATGACTGATGTAAAGGAAAGTCACGATGGCCCTTGTATGTACATTAGACATCCTTGCCTAAATATTGTGAGAAAAATGATGAAAACACATGCGTCATCCAACAGTTGTATACCGCGAATGGTTCATAGTACTTTAATTTCGAAAATACTATTTGCTCGTTGGAAGTTTTAATAAACTTATGGTAACGTCGTTACGAGATGCGGAGTGTCAGCGATTCTGGACAATTCTCTCATTTTATGGGTTTGAGACAGTGTGGTGGGAGGTTTGAATGACCCGATTTATCGTGGTAAAGGTTCCAAAAGGGCGATCGTTTTTCCGGTGACTTCCGTGAAGACTAAAGGTCTTCAAAATATTGTAGGATATTTATTACAAATATACTTGAGATCGATATGTGCAAGTGGAAACTTAAATTTAATGTGAAACATGGGGAACGTACTACTCTAGATCACACACACACACACACACACACACACACACACTAAATAATATAAAATATAAAGTATAAAGTCTGTCTAGTTACGTCTAATTGTCCGTCTACTCGTCTAGTCTCTCTATGCGTCTAATCGTCTATAAATAACTCTGTTCGTCTAATCGTCTGTAACTCTATTTTCCTAGTCGTCTATACACGTTTGCCTATTCTCTCTTTCGTCAACTCTCTAATTCTATACCTTTATCTGTTGTGGCATTCGTCTACTCTCTATTTAACTGCTTTCGCCTTCGCATCGTCCTCGTGCCGTCCACGTTTTGTCGACGTTCATCTTTTCGTCAATCATTTGTCTTATGGCGGATCGAATAAAATCTTCTAGAAAGATTCGCGTAGGATTTATAAAAACTCCCAGAATATATTTTGAAGGAAAAGCGATAGGAAATGAGAAATCGATATCCAAAAGTGTCATCGCAAGTTACATCAATCCGTCTTCAATCACGGGCCGGTTGAATTTCTCGTATCATTGAGAAAATTTATTTCGAGGTTGTATCGATGACAGGAAGAGTTGTGAACGGTACTCATATCGAAACGAATTATGCAATCATATTGTTCTTACGAGCTCGTGAAATGGAACTGATACTCAGAACCCAGGAAACGGCAATATTCCAGAACGTATAATGGAAGGTTCTTATTGCCGTGGGTTTATAATTTACACTTTGATTTTCTGGCTTTTTATTACGACATTAAAACGGGTTCCGCTAAGATGGGTTTTCTGTGTCTTTGCGCCAGTAATACATACTAGGTTTTGCTCATGGTAATTCGCAATGCAAAAAGTACCTTGAAAGAAAAAGTGCCGTACGGCGAATGCGCGGTATACGTTTCGAAACGACAGATTGAAAGCTGGAAAACATCGTAGATCCAGTTTTTCCATTTCGTCCGTTGTCGATGTATTTCCAACGCTAACCATGCCGCCAGCAACGGTTATATTAAATTAAAGTTACTCCATCTATCTTGAATGTAGTGTTGTCGCAAAACGTTCAACGTATCGAGCAAATTAGTTTTAAAACTCGAGCAAGGTGAGGTGCAGAGGGGCCAGAGGGGTATTTACGATATAAAGTGTCGGGCTTGCAATAAATACAAGCTGCAAGAGGGCATAACATAATTGTTCAAAACTCCAGTAATAACATCGGAAATGAACATCTGACGAAATGCATGCGTTCACGCGTGCACTATAATGATCCGATTCGGCTTCATCGAATTGGACGAGGCCGCAAACACGTGTTTATCACTTGCAGGCACAACAGCGATGCATGCGCGCCGTTGGAAATCGATTTGTGCGTCGACGTTCTGGTTTTCGTGCTGATTGAATGGCGTTAAAATTAATAGCAACGTCTCTAATAAACAACATAGTGTCGTCTCACGTTACTCTAAATAAACGAGACTATTTATCTAACATGGTACGCCTAAAGAGAAAGGGAGAGGATGAAGTTGAAAGGAGAAAAAAGAGGGAGAGGTAGTAGCAAGCGT
This sequence comes from Cerceris rybyensis, assembly GCA_910591515.1. NCBI lineage: Eukaryota > Metazoa > Arthropoda > Insecta > Hymenoptera > Crabronidae > Cerceris > Cerceris rybyensis. The sequence continues at coordinate 26,459,697 of OU342790.1, forward strand.
TAAAATGAATTTCGTGGTACAGGATGCAACGAGGTCGTATAAAAGTGAGGAGGGATTATAGCATTTCAACACTACTTTCATTTTTCATGGTAAATAGACGGGTGTCTAAAGTGATAACGCAAAAGGATTTTCCTCAACGGTGGACGTTCTTTATTCCCTCCACAGTTTCGTCTTCTAGCAGCGTATACAAACAACGGCCCACTTTCCCGCGTGGCTTCGACATAATGAAATGCATCGTCCTTTGAGGGTATAATCCGATGCAGATTAAAACCCCGACTCTGCCCCGTTCCTGTGCCTCACCACCGCGATACAAATTGCAGACCAGCACCAGCAGAAGAGAAAAGGGCGTCGAGGCTAATCCAACGCGAACCTCGTCACGACTTTATAGGCGAAACTGACTGAAGTGGAAGAGCAGGAGATACCTATGTATCCTCAGTGGGAAAAATCGAGGTCGACGGGGTGATTTCTTCTTTTTTTTTCCTTCCCAAAGTTGAAGATGCAGCCTGTTACGTACGTCTCTTTTGCAGTGTCATCGAATCCAAAATGAAGTTTGTATCGTACGAATGAAGAAAGAAGAAATCGGGTAACGACCCCCGTCTCATGGCTTTAACCATCCTCCTCCGACAAGCTTGACGTCTTCTCCTCCTCCTTCGCTCTCTCTTCTACCTTGTTTCCATCTCATTGATCTTTCTCTTTCTCTGCTTTCCATCTATCTCTCTCACTCTTCTGCCGCCCCATTCATTAAGTCTCAAGAACGGTTTCGCAATCTCCATAGGGTCGTCAGTAGACGTGTACCGTGCGGCTCCACGGCCGTGTCACCTAGGAGGTAAGCCTGTTTTGGCAGAGCCTGATTCGCCAGGCGTCAAGCGCCATGCCTCTTGTCACATGTACACGAAGGCACTTGACGTTCTACCTCGCGATTCGTTAAAAGAGCTACACATACAAATCGAACTAAAAGACGAAAAGAGAGAACGCTGCAGATCGAAGCAAGGGAGACAACGCGATTTGGGTGGCGACAGTGAGGACATCGGCGTAGGCACCAGATTTCTAACATCTCTATAGTGAAAACAGAATAAACTCCGGCAGAATTACCCCCACCACATGGGGAGATTCTCCTTGATGAAACGAAGCGCGCGACGAGACAACAATGTAATACAATGTCTCGCTCCTCCAGACAAACTAATAAGAATATTTGAATGCTACGACTTTGTCGGGTGCTTCCTTCAAGAGGCTGAGCGAGTGGACTCCAAGAAACAAAATGGTACGAATAGGCGGTTGAAAACGAGAAGCTCCGCCGCCCAGGTGACACGGCTGTGGAGCCGCACGATACACGACGTGCCGTTTGTTCTCCTCTGAAACTCGAGATGTCCTTCTCGGATAACACGGTGCGACCGTGAGCGTTCACACAAATATCCGTATGAAGGTATCGTGACGGTCGCGCACACCCTCGTCGGTTACCACGCGACACAGCCGATGTAATAAAGTCTCCGTCTCGAGATAATGAAAGCTTACACCCGTGACCTACGACGACACGGCGACAAGGGATCTCGGGCCCTTGACCCGTCGGCCGAACATCTTCGTCGACTGGTTTTGTCGCAAAACAGAATCGATCGATTCAGTAGAGAGAATGCTTGAGAGAGAGAGAGAGAGAGAGAGAGTATTATTGTAGTGTCGCCTCTGTACCTGCGTATGTCGGAACATCGAAATTTTAGGATGCTATGGCACGGACGACGTAATCACATTGTTTGCTTGCCTGGTCCATCACTCGACACGAAAGGCGGCTGGATTGGTAGTAGTAATTAAGCGTATCTCACTAACACAAGTCTACATACGCTCTTATAATCTCTCTCATTTTGCTGTTACTCATCTCTTGTGTCATTCTCTCCTCTGTACCTCTCTACTTTCTCTCTTTGCACTCTCTGGTTCTCTCCTTTCTTTCATTTCTTGTGCTCCAATTTCTCTACCTCTCTTTCTGCTCTCTCGGACGGCGGTCGATTACGTTCTTGAATCTCTTAGAGATCGGAGGAGTTTCAGAAAGTCTGAGAGATGGAGATTATGGTAGACGAGTAGATAGAGTTTCATGGGAGGCGGGAAGTTTGGATTCGGATTGCACCGTAGAATTTTTGCATGGTATGAATAATCTTGAAGCTGAGTTTGAAATAGTATATCTTAAGTGAAATATCCGTGGCGAGCAGCGTCGAAATTAAAACGAAAAATTTGCAAGCAACATCCTCCGCGAGAATTTGGAAGACTGTCGAACAGGAGTTATACTTTAACATGCATTGACATCGCGATTTCTTATTTCAATTGTTGGAATACTTTTATAGGATTCCCGGGAAGCTGTACATTCATCGAACTGCTATTATTTGTTTTGTATTACTTTTCATTCATAAGTTATAATTGGAGTAATAGTTACCTACAATATTCAATAGGTTATTCAGTTGAGAAAATCCTTCTTAATTTAGCAGAATTGTTAGCAACTCAAGTGTTTTGCTTTATAACGAATCTTTATATGCCTATGGGGATGGGGGTTGAATAAAATATAATTTTGTTAGAGGAGAGGGGCGGGAGCGTAAATAATAACTAAGTATAATAAAAATAAATCTGCATAACCAGGAATAAGGAATAAAAGAGGAATAATGAAACGAATAAATAGATATATAAATAGATATTTATTTTGGAATAACTGACAATGAGTGCAACTCCTCACATTTACCCTTGTCGCGTCTGCTTTCACAATAACTTCTTTCACTCATATCGTTTCTTTTCTCATTCGCTCGATGCTCTTTTGTTCCTCGCTCTATCTCACTCTCAAATAGTTCTCTCTCTTACTCAATCACTCGATCATTTCTCGTTCCTTGTCTTACAATGTAGAATTTTTTATCGTTTCAGTGATATTATTTTAGTATTCATTATTTTCGCTCGTCCTTGAGTTTCATATTATAATTTGTAATAGATTTTTTTGGCGATACTTACTGAAAAGAAGTTTCTTTATAGCTTGTAAAAATAATACTAATAAAGAAGTATATACATCTTGAAAGTATCGAAGAAAGAATTCTTTGTACAGTAAGCCCTTAGAAAGTAAGTTTTTGTAATGTATAATAATATTGTGTACATACCAATAGGAATATGTACTCCCTAAACTGCAAACACTACAGGCGGCCCTCGACTTTCACACATAATTGGTTCCTGAAAATGTGTGCGAATATTTAATGTTCGAAAGTAGAGGGATATAGAATAAATATAGGATTTTTTCTTTGGAAACGCAATGTGATGGAAAGGAGGTTTTAATCACTCGTTAACTTCACTAATAAAACTGTTTAATAAGAATAATATTCTAATGGATATACAAATAGAATTAAAATGAAATTAAAAATAAACTTCTTAAGAATATACGTCTTAAAAATATACGTCTTGAAACTCTCGTCTTTTCACATTCGCTGATCTCTACGCACTCTTTAAATATTCGTCATTCGAAAACATCATCAGCTCATTCGCACACTCACTCACCCAATACAAACGCACATTCACACTTTTTCGAACGTCGTCAAGAACGATTCCTACATAAATATAAAAAATTATATGTTAATGTGAGTTCTTTGTAGACTTGAAATTCTCTGACATCTAGTAGGTAATATTAGAAATAATATTACAATGTTAGAAAATCTCTAATAGGCAATGAGTGAGTACGAGCTACAGCACTCCTTGGCAGTAACTGCATGGAAGCAAACATTTTTTGAAATAGCGAATTGTGAGAAAGTAGTATGTGCGAAATTCGAGGGCCACCTGTATTTGACTTTTTAACGATAATATCAATAGGTATCTAATTTCAGAAGATATTAACTTTTCTTCAATCTTGTACTATAAAGGCTGATTTGAAAAAGTAGAATTTACGATGCCGATACGCTACACAAGCATAATAATATATATAATATTCAAATGAAAATATACTAACGAGCATACCATAACGAAACAGTCGAAGCAAAAATTTGTAAAGCATATTCATCCTGCAATTATACAAAATGATAATTAATGCAAGTGGATAACGAACCGCAGATAAATCCCTCGAATCCCGAAATTAAATTGATTTCAAATCGTTTTAAAAACAAGTCTAATTTTAACCTTATCGTGAACAATTAATGAGCTTCGTATCAGCCATTAAAATTTCGTAACTCTGATCATTATTAACATTCGAATACATTAAAATCATTGCAACGAAATACTAACAAATTTCTGCGCACCATGGTTTACATTTATCTTTAGATGTTTCCGTACTGCTCATAGAGCATACAACGTCATGTTATTTTGCAAATCTGTACGAAGCGTTGGACACGCGACACAGATATCCTGTGAAAATTATTACCGAGACCTGTGGATGTACAGCGGAAATTAGATAGCCAGTGGACATTGAATTGTAATTCATACAGCATATAACGTAAATATCGTAGAGATGAGAACAGGTTGAAACTTTAGATGTTACACGGCCGTTATTAATAGGCGAATTTCCGTGCTTTACAAACGCGACTGTGTCGCACGACATTTTATACATCTCAATTGATGCGGTATTAATATAATACATCAAAGGAAAAGTGGAATCTACCGGTTAGAAATCGGATTTCGATAAATACTATTTCTCGTGGCTTTTATACCAGATGAAAAACATAAATCGTTATTTTGTACAAAGTCATCGTGAAAGAGGGCATGTAACATATATCGTCATTTTTATTAAGTCATATTCGGACGAAGTTATCAATATTTTTTTCCTAAAAGATCATTATAAAAAAGAAATGAACAAAGATTCCAGACTGATAAGAAATGTATAATAATATTTTACACTTCATATACTCTGTTTACGTAGCAGTAACTGGAACAAATTCCCTGCCAAATTGTTCTTGGTTTAATTGTTTCTGAAAGAAGTGTTGTAACAGTGTAAAAATAAAAATAATTCACGAAAGCTATTGCTTAAAAGCACAATTACAACAGACTCTTTTAAATGCATTTAATTTCAAAAGCACGTCAAATATGTAAATTGAATGCTAAAACACTTATAAAATCAATAAATCCTCAAAAGAGGATCATGGGTTGAGAATCACTTACGAATCAAGATCAACTAATAATAATTCCTTTTCACCAAAAACGAAAAAAGTAATTCAATGTTCAATTCATTCTGCACTAAGTTTCTCAACCATAACGGAGAAATCGAAGTTATAAAACATATTCTAATTATATAAAGACTTGACGTCAGTGTCGTTGTTCTCCAGGCCTGTTGAATCATTTTAGTATCTTGTAAAACCCCACGCCAACAAGGCGCCGAGCAAGAAGTTCTCCCGCCTGGCTTTCGTCAAGGCGACAATTCCTCCAGCGGGGGAGGAAAACGACCCTCACGCCTACGGGGTCTTTTCGAGGAAACATGGTCCTTCAAGGACCCAGCATTGGCTGAATAGAAATACACAGCAAGACAGTCGATAGACAGTTGTTGTAGATTCGGCACACAGAGCCACTAAAGAATCGTTAACGAGTCGACGTCTTGCACGCGTCGAGGAAAGACTTACAATTAGACTCTTGTGAGAGTGATATTGTAAACTGAATTATTAATATTTGTAGTATTGACGTAAAACGAAATAATTGCATATATTATGTTGTATCTATCAGAACATATTTATATACGCTCATATTATATCAATATATTATTACATACAAAAAAAAAGAAAAATCGGTGGTTCTTACAACCTGCTCACGAAAACTGCCCACTTACAAGGGAACATCCCGAGGTGTAAATCACCGATTTTGATGAAATTTTAGTATGATATAGTCCTCGCGAAAATATTTGACACGTCTTTTTTTTATCGGCAACTGTCCACGTTAAAGGGGTGAAAACCACCCTCAAAGATGAAAAAAAAGTATTTTTTATCATATTGTTTAAACAAATGGGTTTTTTTAAAAACATGTTTATACTATTGGATTCGTGGTCGAAATACGTTAATTTTCAGTGCTTAAGAAATTTTCGTATCTCTAATAGTTTCGGAGATATTCGATAAAATGGTTTTCGTTACCCCAACTTTGGGGGCGATTTTCAACCCTTTAACGTGGAAAAAAATGGAAAAAAACAAATTAGATGTCAAATATTTATACAAAATTCACCTTTTACTATAGTTTATATGGGATAGTCATAAATGGTATTGATGTGACTCTACAGCCGACGGACCAGAAAAATTGAACAATTCTGAGGAGGTGTGGTTTATATATTTACAATTTTCAAACATAAACTGCTTTAACTGATATATAGGTGCTTTAGAATACTCGTGGTGGTAGAAAATAATTGTTATGCCAATAACAATGAATACCACTATTGCAATAATTACACTATTAAACACGATTTTTTTTCTCGAATATTCAATAGGTGATCCTCGTAGAATTACTATTGTTATAAACAACGATATTTTTTAAAAAAGAACAAGAATATTATAGTTCCAATAATAGTTTCTTGTAACGAAATGCCAAAATGCAGCATGTCATTTCATCATTTCAGCAGGCAGCATTTGTAGATCAATTAAAATTAATTAAAACGTTTCTTATAATTCGGTGACCAAATTATAAATAATATTTTATATATTGTTATTAAAATGTGTGTCTTATTAATAATTATTTATTAATCAACCGCATTTTTTAAATTTATATAAAAACAATATAGGTGACTGACAATAAAATCTGACATTTCAGAGCAGTCATACATGTATATACGAAAGAATAACTTGACAAGTATGCAAGCGTAAAAATTGAAAATGCAATAACTTTTTTTGTAATACAAATATCAAATTTTCAATTTATCCGTATTTTGTGTTTCGATATATAGTATCCACAAACAAATATTCAAAAAAATGGATTGAAATTTTACTGACAAACTGATAAAAAAAGTGGTACCTTTCAATAATCATATTATTTAAACAAATGGATTTTAAAAAAATGGTTATACCATTGGATTCAAAATCCGAAGGCATTAATTTTCACTCTCTACGAAATTTTCGTATCTCTGATAGTTTTCGAGATATTCGATAAAGAAGTTTCAGGACCCCAACTTTGAGGGTGGTTTTCGCTCTTTTAACGTGGACGGTTGCCGATAAAAAAAATACGGGTCAAATATTTTCGCGAGGACTATATCATACTAAAATTTCATAAAAATCGGTGATTTACACCTCGGGATGTTCCCTTGTTAGTGTTCCAAACTCAATAACAAAAAATGGTATTTTTCATTTTTATTATTTTAAAACTACAAAATAAGTATTAGTCACAAAATACCGGTTATCGTACTGACAAATTTTCATTCGACAAATATACCCCCTATTTGTCACAATATAACGATTATGCAAACTGTAAATTCGTAGATTACACAAATAGTACATGCTTCCCCCATTTAGAAATCGAATATGCCACATCAAAATATACTGTCAATCTTATTCCCCGTTGCACTAAACATCCAAAAATCTCACGACGTAATCAATGTATTCGTACTGCACAAGTTCCCACGAGTCGGCAACTCTATGAATCGCGCGGCTGTATCGATGCATACATTAATCCGTAAATAGATGTTTATTCTGAATTAAACACGGAAATAATAATGTAAAAAGTGAAGTAAGCATTGCCACCGAGTGAAAGTTATTTCAAGTCCTCCGTAATTTGTCGAAAACAACCCTTTGCGTTACCATACGCCGGTCTACACATCGGCTTTCCAGCTCGGCTTTCCCTCCTGGTTAAGCTCCGATGACCATGCGGATCGATGGGATAGCAATCACCTGATCTCGTATTCAACGTTCGCGATCCGACACACGCTCTCGCACGGTAGAGAGCACCACGTTGTGTATAGTTTCATGCCTATATCACCCGCATAGTTGCTCACACGGACAACTAGAGAGTCGTTTCTAGTGTTGGTAGCCGGCGCCGGGTAGCTATTACAATTTACACGCGGTTATATGTAGCTAAACGAAGCATCGGGGCTGCTAATTGTGGTTAAGTTTAATTCGCGCCGACGTGTGGGCTCGGATGTAGGAGAGACAGTAGGAGAGAGAAAGCAAGAGAGAATAGAGAGAGAGAGAGAGAGAGAGAGAGAGATGAGGCGTTTCATTTGACGTGTGCTCCTAACGGTGCTGCTGTTGCATCCATCGTTGTTCCTGCGGTGTTACCATCGATGCATCCGATGTGCATGCACCAGCTTCACGGAGTAACATGCAGGCACGTACGCACGTTTATCGATACCGCAAGATTATCTGTCGATAATGGAACAAAAAATCATCCCGATAATAATATCGCTCATATCGATAATAACGATTCAAATTACTATACATACTACAACATCGAGCTTCCGTTAGCGAATTCATCGACGAAGAAGCAGCTGGTAAGGGTGAATAGAGCGAAACAGGGAGAAAGGGGAAGAAGGTCGAAGGATACCCACTTATCGAATCACCAATAGCGAGCTGTACGATCACTTGGCGTCAAATTACCGGCGGATAGGATAGAAGCCCATAGATGCAGATGGATTCTATTGTTTCGCGCGTAAGGTCCTCGAGAAGGTGCGGGGGTTGCGGATTCAAACGATTCTCTCGCGTGCTATCTCTTCTCTTCTGAAACCACTCCTCGTTGCACACCTCTCTTCTCCGCCAATTTCCGCCCTTTCCTCCCTCGTCTGTTAGTCTGCCAGTCTGCTGTCTCTCCTATTTGGTCTTCTGTTTCAACTTGTCCCGACCTTTCACCGGCGGTGCTTCCGAGCATCCTCTTGGTTCCTTGTAAGCCTCCGTGACCGGGCCTCGGACTCCTTTCCAATAAGACGTCTTTGGAGCTATGTCTACACTGAGGTAACGTGTACGTGGATGTTAATGGGATACACAAGGGTTGCTGGTGGCGTGTAGGGTACAGTTTCGTGTTCATCCATGAGCGAGCGAAGAACTAGGAGTCAGGGTTGTCGGTAAATTGGAGTTGATACCATACAGTCAATTCAAATAGCTGATGAGTTTATCGAATAGCTTAGCCGTCGCTAGATCCTCCTGCTCTGCCGAAATGGCGGATCTACCGGGGGCTAAGAGCAAGGGACTAATACCATGTCCGTTTCTCCGGGCATAACATCCATCGAAATTGCCTTGCGGTGAAGAAAGGGCTCGTGAATCTACGTTAGTCCTGAACCGTAATAACGTATCCTTGACGTTGTATATATGATATACGACGGTGGATTCGTTAGTGACGAAAAAATTTCTATTGGCCGAGAAAGAAAAAGTGTGGTAACGGATCGTTGACCACGGATTAGTGTTTAATCTTGCGTGTTTTTTGGGGCGGAATTTAAGTATTTTGTATGTGTAATGAAAATAGGAATTTATGTTTGCTTTTTTCTGTTTTTTTTTGTCTAACAATTTGACGCTGGAAAACACTAAAATAATTTTATGTTGTTGAGCGTGTTTGAATAAACAAGATAATTGTATGAAGTAATGACTGTGCTCTCTTAAAGGTGAAAAGTTCTGTGATCATGGAACTTGAAATTTTAGAATAATGCAAAAGAGGTTTTATTTGTATCATCATAATTAGTTGTTAAAGTATTGATATGTAATCTCAGAAAGATTATATTCTCTTATCGTTATATTCTTTGTTTCATATATTTACTTTTCAAATTGAAAATACTGCTCACATAAACTTTAAAGTGATACTTGCAAAAAGAAAGGAAACGTTTAGCGACAAATTAAGCGTAATCATGCGAATGGGTAGTATGTAAATGCAGAGAAATGAAATGCTATTATAACAGGGGGATGGGTGCATATATCGACAAAAAAATATAAGAAACTTTAGAGAGAAAGAGGAACGGTATATAGGAGAAATGCACGTCAGCTAAAACAGGAGTGTAGGTGAATCGTTGAAAAAAACGTGACGTTCTTTTCATAAACAATTCCCCGCTCGAGGGGTTTGAAATATAATCTCTCCTATTCCACTGTCGTGTGTGCTAGTGTACGATTTTATGTCGGTGAAATTTGAATATTTCATTAAATACTCTTAGTTTATTCTACAATAAACAAAAATATTCTATATACCTTCAGAGCAGAACATTTCGTGCAACTTTTAACAAAAAGTTCTTCCGAACATGCGGTAACTGGCTTCCGTTACTGTAATAATATACTTGCAGGGAGAAATGTAGCGTTCGCCATTTTTACACAGAAAACAGTATTCTATGTAATCAAATAAATGCTAGTTTAAATGATGAATTTTCTGGTAACTTTTAAAACATTGAATAAAAAATTGAATCCAGTCAATATTTGTGGTTTACTGATTCATTGGACGAAATACGTTTTCATACTCTAAAACAACTAACTAACTTATTTCTGTATATAAAAGGATAATGAATAGAATTGCGAACGTTCTATCGCGTTTAAAGTTGTAATCTCATTATTTGGACGATTTATCAGTGCTGATTATTTTTGGGTTGTCCTGCACAAATTTTGTTATTGCCCCCTTTGAATCATTTCAATTGAAAAAGTAATTAACTTTCCTAATTATCTAATAAACAACACGAGCACTAGAATTGTAAGACATGCATTGAAATTTACTGAAACAACGTTAAAATAATGCACGATAATAAGTACTTATGTTTCATGAAGTCCTTAAATGCGAGTATCACATTAATTTTTAGGAAATAATCAAGCAACTTAGCAAAACCAGCAAAATCAAAGGAACTTGTATGTACAAATGTATCGGAATTTAGTGCACTTCAATAGAAACATGATACAACTAAAATGTTTTATAATGTAACTTTAAAGTTTTGATTTTAATAGGACCGTATATTGCTGTTACAAAAAAAAGAAAACAATTTTTTTTCGCGAAATTGAAATTATTCCGCAAGGTTTGCTCGATTTTTCAATTTTCCAATACAACTAGCCGACCGTAAGCAATAGGAGCAAACTTTATACGTAAAAGTTGCATCGTATTGGAAGACCTATCAAACTGGGACTAAAAATTATTCACTTAAAAGTGTGAGTTGAAATATGTATTATACAAACTAACACAACTTTTATTTTTACGCTAAAACTTTTTAACGCTATTTGCATTACTTATTTGAAATATATAAAGTAGCGTAGTTTGTATAATATTTGAACGACATACTGAATATCGACGTGTAAAAAAGACTGCAATCTTAAGTCGTTGATCTAAAAACGCAGTTTTAAAATTAATAATTATTTCTCTGACAATTAATAGTGAGATATAATGATAATCACTAAGATCTTGTATAGAACTTATCAAAACTTCAGTAAAACGTAGAGGACTCATAGAATTCTTATTTTATATTGAAATGAAAAATATTTAATCATTTCATCGAAAGTTCATTCTCTATCTGACAATGACCGAAAATCGTTAAAAGTGACTATAGTCACTCTTTCTATATTTACGTGGGACAAATAACGACGTATAGCTGCAGTCACTTTAAAGCAGGATGATTCAAGCTATATTCGTTATACATTAAGTTGAATTTCGCAAAATAATGGATAAAATAAATAGTCACGCATATAGTTTTTCTGGATTAAATTTTATCAAAGAAAGTTTCCCTTGTCGAGTTATCGCTGAGCTGAAATTTCGTATACACTGATTTTCACGCGCACTTGTAGAAGAACCCTTCGTAGGTTAATTCGTTGCAAGCACATGTTTTAACTCTTTTGTTCAAGAAAAATTGGAAGTTTGAATACTTATTTAACATTTTGCATTAGTTATTATCTGTCATTATCATAGCAATAATTGTAGTCACCGTCTATGTCAAGTCATATTTCCTCTTCAACGCTCAATATCGTGAATTTCTCATAGAGGCAGGAGAGCTATATACTCATAGAATTCCCTTAAAATTAGAACCTCCTTGAAACTGGTATTCTCAGAAAGACAATACATGGCGGAAATAGGCGGAAAAAGCACCATGTAAAAATTGTCTGATTTTTTGGGGTAACTGAAAAATGGTATTTCTTCAGATTTATCCGACTCAGCAAGAACTTAGTGAATTTACTGCGAGTTACGGATGACGAGCTAATAGTACTTCGTCGTCGGCGTAACGTAATCCCGTAGAGGCTATACCATCGTCAAGAAAGTGCACAGCTGGCGCTTGGTATTTTCAAAACTCCCCGTGATTCGGTCCCTCTTAATTTCACGCATTACCTAACTAATTATTTCCGACAAAATTGGTATTACTACATTTGGAGGGAAAAACGAGAATGACGCATTATAGGATCAATGCATACCAAATTAGGGAATGAACAGTTTCACCAAGTATCACGTGTGTCGCGCAGGCAAATGGATTTTAACGTAGAGAGAGGTTTTGTAATTTGAATGGATACTCATCCATTGTTTTTTTTGTTTTTTTTTCACTTGTTCAGTCGGTTATGGATTACCTCAATTTAACGATACGTGATTTATTGCGCTGTCAACAGCTTTTATTTTAGCTTTTACTGATATGTTGTCGATTTGGCAGGTAAATGATGTAAGTGAAACAATGCCAGTGTAATCTAATAGTGCTATAATAATCAGTATAATAAATTTAAAATGAAAAAAAAACATGTTAATGTTTTAATGACAGTGAGTATAAATTAGCATTATGAGTTCAGGCGTTCATTTTTATCCGACATCTAGAGTTTATAGGCATCTTTATGTGAGACTTTGGTTCGATTTAGTAGAATTTTATTATAAAAATAACAATAAAGGGTACTTTTCCGTTAGCCGGGCGCAAATGTCGCCAATTGTGAACCAAACGCGAGCCAAGTCGCCAAGCGAAGCGAATGACAAAACAGTTAACGGAATAAATGTCGAAAAGATTCAACTATAAACAAATATTAATTAATATATATTTCTCTAATGAATCTATATTAATGAATCTATAATGAATATAATGAATATATATTTCTCTTGAAAAAAAGAGACTGCTAGAAATTTGGTTGTAAAAAATAACCTTTGTAAGAAAGAACCTTAGGGTTGTAAGAAATTTGGCGGAATTCTACATTTTTGTTTTGCGCTCGGCTAACGGAAAAGTACCCAATAAAGTAACAAAACGATTTTTCTCACAATTCTCCTTGTCACCTTTCTCGTTCTTTACATAATGTTTTCTTTACCGTTGCCTGGTTTTTACTTTCGTCTTTTAGAAAAATCGGCGATCGCGTCGCTGCCGCGTTCCGCTCGGTTTTCGATTGCGCACGGCCCTACATTTATATGAATTTGTAGGCAATTTTAAGGACATCTCGAGGTCTTTGTTAATGATTGGATGCGAAAAAGTAAGAAGTCAAAATACAGTGGCGATTGACAAACAATGCCAAGTACGATATCATAGTTTAACCAGAATGCAAGTATCAAAAATTGGAAGAAAATATACCTCGAATTTTTCAGGAAATCTTAATACAACAAAGTATGGAAAACTTTTAAGCTTTATAAAAGAATTAGGTTTGTCGATTTAAGGCGATAAAGAAAAAAAATTATTTAAAAACCATTTTGCCCTGATTTTTTATCTTTCATTTACGAATTCTTCATATTAAATCTCTCATGATACATTTAGTGTGTAATAAGATTAATTAAGTAATTGATTATCCAAGGTTCTTCAACATTTGAAATATATTTTATATCGTCGCTTCACAATGCCTAATTGATTCAAGTATTTCAATCATTCAAATTCGCAATGCTATAATTGCAACGAAGTTTTAAAGAGAAAAGATAATTAAAATTCCTAAATTTTTCACATGTGAAATTGTATTATATTGAAATTCGAGACTGGGATGCAGTTACGATGTACTACACGTTACTGGGCTTTCCGTGCCGCATACAAATTGGATCGCAATGCTCATGTCCGTATAATCATAGAGTTTGCATTACTTTCGTTACGATTTCCTTGCACATAATGTACCGAAACTTCGGCAGTTCGGCTGGTCGTTACGTCCGTTAAAACTACCGTGCGCCTCGATACTTGCGAGCTGTATTTCTTCGCCATTAATAAGATGCATCGATTATTTCGACGCATTGAGAATCTCAAACTTTTAGAAAACTGTCGGTGCCAGGAACGAGTTTGTGCTTTGACCGAAATAACATTTTGTGCAAATGAATAAGACACACAGACTTACTTACAATTAGAGAGAATGTTCCAAATTGTCTCTTTAAAGGAAAAGGACTGAAGTTGAGCAAAAACGACATACTATTAAAATCAAGTAGGAAATGCTTTATTGGGGAAATAAACATATCTAAATAATAGGTTAAGGAAAAAGTTTGTGGCGTTTTTTGCAACAGATGGTGTTAGAGTTGCATAACTATAGTAACATAAACATTATCAATACATGTCATAGCGTATTTATAAGGTGACAGTACATCGATTATTTAAAAAAAACACGTTTGACATTTGTTTATTTAGTAAAAAGTTATGACGTTCTAAAAATGAGCCAACGTTCTGAAAAAATTAGCTATGTTTTGCAGTACCACTTTGACCAAGGCGATAATGCTTCGCACGCTTATGAACAAATTTGTAGTGTTTACGGTGAAGGTACTTTATCAAAATCAGCAGCGCGTAAATGGTTTGCTCGTTTCCATTCTGGAAATTTCGAGATTAAAGACTTGCCGCGCTCTGATCGGCCAATCATTGAAAAAGTGAATGAAATTTTCGAAAAAATTGAAGAAGAACGGCACGCATCAACCTATGACATCGCTTCGGAACCGAAAATCGACCAAAAGACCGTTCTGAACCACTCAAATAAGGCTGGGTACAAAAAAAGCTCGATGTTTGGGTACCTCATGACTTAACAGCAAAAAATTTAATAGACCGAGTTTCCATCAGCGAATCGCTGATGAAACGAAATGCAATCGAGCCATTTTTGAACAGACTGATAACGGGTGATGAAAAGTGGATCACGTACGATAATAATTTACGAAAAAGATCGTGGTCCAAGATTGGTGAAGCTGCACAAACGGTGGTAAAGCCCGGATTGACGCGTCATAAGGTAATGCTTTGCATATGGTGGGACTGGAAGGGAACTGTGTATTACGAACTGCTCTAATTCGGTGAGACGATTGATTGAAATATTTACTGTCAGCAATTAATGCGATTAAAACGCGCAATAGAGATAAAACGGCCAGAACTCATCAATATGAATGGCGTTGTCTTCCATAACGACAATGCTAGACCGTACATCTCTTTAATGAGTAGGAAAAAATTGGGAGAGTTCGGCTGGGAAATAAATTAATGCATCGGCCGTATAGTCCAGATGTTGCCCCTTCCGATTATCACCTATTTCGCTCTCTTCAAAATTCTCTTAATGGGGTAAAGCTGGCTTCAAAAGAGACCTGCCAAAATCACTTGGATCAATTTTTCGCCCAGAAATCACAGAAGTTCTACAGTGATGGCGTAATGGTTTTACCAGAAAAATGGCAAAACGTTCTCGATCACAACGGTACATATTTAGTTTAATAAAGCTCATTTGAAATATAAAAAAATGTGTTTGAATTTTGGTGAAAAAACGCTACGAACTTTTTCCTTGACCTAATATTTCAATGAGGGCGAATATATACGTCACGGACGCTTGTTCGTCATTTATGAATGCTCTAAACTAAATTGAGATCAACAAACCGTGTGTTTAATGTAGTATTCAACTTGAAAGGCTAATCACATACTATGTTTGAAACGATCATATTAGCTTCAGTTAGCTTTGAAAATTAGGTCGTGGAAATAAGATTATTGATTATCTTTTAACAAACGTAAATGATGATTTAACAATTAAAATTTGCACTGGTTTCAAGCTAACAATATTTAACACAGTCGGGAACTCCCTAAACTTTTGTTCCAAAGTAATTCTACCTTCGATTTGGTTGAAAAATGTTGAAATTTTTTGAGTTTTCAAACAGATACATTTCTATATATTTCTTTATCTGTTATCTATGACTTTTCAATGAAAAAAATAACACTTTGATGGTACTGATTAATAAAATGCGAAATTAAACAACATTTTTTTATCTTCTTTCAAATAATTTAGATTTCAGAATGTTTTTGTCACTTCCTCTGATTTCATTTTTAAAATATGAAAATTAAAATTTTGCTTGAAAATTTAAATTTTAATCAAATGGCGTATATAGTCGATATGTGTGTTGGGTTTCAGTGACGAAGGCAAAGTGGGTTACCAAACACTATTGTGTTTTAAAAGTATTTACTCTACCTCGCCAATTCCCGCAGATCCCGAGAAGAACGTATTTCGGCCAAAGCATGTAGCATCAATAAAGTTAAAAATTGGCAATAATTGTCTGGCAATTTATAACCATTTCTTTTGCATAAAACTTCAATTATCAGACTTGTCAGCGTACAGAGTTGTTATAACAAAAACAATGTTTTCACAGCTACAATTCAATTTCGTTATTCTCTTTTAATTTGTTTTTTTTGTGATACCTTTTTTTAAACTATATCTATTTCATTAACTAAAAATCTGGGAATCGTTATAAGAAATTATAACTTTTCCCGTTCTTGTAGGTACCCCCAAAACCCATTCTCCAAGAAAATCATACGTTTTGAAAGAGTTTCTACGTAAAAGCAAATGCCAAAGAAATCTCACCAATTCCACAGTTCCAATTAAAGAAGATAACTTTAGATAATTTTAACTACTAACTTTAAGGTCATTCTTTATGAAGTAGCTTACATAGGATGGCAAACAACGTTGAAATTTCGACAATTTCCTAATCTCTTCCAATTATCGAATATTTGGCAAAGCCGGGTGCAGTAATTCCTTGACCTACATCTGCCTTGCCGAGCAAACATTTTTGCTACCGTGAAAGAACATTCTTTTTGCTCTTGAAAATCCTAGCAGTTCCTTTTGAAGAACCCATTTTCCTCCAAGACACTCCCTAAAATGAAGCGACAATGGGATTGTAAACAAACTGCTTTATCATTGCAACTGTCAATTCTCTTTCACGTATTTACAATCTCATCGAAACTATGCTGGCCTGGTAATCGGGGCATCACCTAGATCAGAACAATTCGCATACAAGCGCATTAATTGCAGCCATAAATCCAGGCGTTAATGCACGGTCGCATGGCTAATTGCGCGAAAGATCGTGCGTGGGATTGAGCACGCGTTACACGAGCCAGAGTGACCCTGAGGAATCCAATGTCTATTTGGCATTTAGGAGGATCTAGGCACGTCGGTACGCAGTCCTACGTGCTTACGTTGCTTGGCTATTGCCTCGGATTTATCCCGGAGAGAGGTGCGTGCACAAATGATTTCATGTCCTACAAGGTCTTCTTAATCGTCGTTAATTTAACCTCGCACAATGCCATCGTCTCCCTTACAATACAGAGAAGAGGCAGGTAATGGCAAAACATCGATAACGATAAGAGATGAGGAAAAAACAACATTGTTATAGTGGAGTCTCTTACAAACAAGCGATGCCTTGTTGTGGTAGAGTATAGGAATTTTTGTTGAAGATGAACAGAAAAGAGGGAGGAACCGAGAGTACAGGAAACAACGAGAGAAATGAGAGAAGAAAATAGCGAAGAAGAGGAGGCCGTTGTGCGCGATGCGAAAGCCGAAGGGACGATCTGAAGGGACGGAGCTTCGGCGGTTCACTCGTCTCGAAGCATAAAGCGACCGCGATGAAATGCACCGAGGAAAGATAGAATGTCGCTTAAGCGCTGTCACGATCAATGGACCGGAATGCCTTTTCCGGTATCGGGCAAACGGCGCATTACACATCGATGCCGAGTTATACGTACTCGTAATTTTTCGTACGAGACGAGAAATAGCCGGAAAGAGGAGTATATGGTCGATGGGTGAGACGGAGATATGAGGCTCCTGCTGGAAAAGCTCGTCTTCTTTTCCTCTCGACTAAACGTCCTTGCTATTATCGCCGAGTTTAGCGTTCTCCAGCGGCAATTTGGGATCGGCGTCGATTTCGACGTGCCCTCCTTGTCATCGTCTTCCTGCGTCATTGGTTAATACTTTACAAACGCCCTCGATTTCCTCAGAGAATAAGAATTTCACTTTAAAGGAGGACTCCTGGCAGCCAGGCCATTGCTATGACAGCACCCTAGACGGCTCCGGTAGAACGGTGACGGTAGATATCGAGACCAGGTCGGACGTGCATTCGTAGTTCTCCCTTGTATATCTATATATCCATGACGGAACGATAATACCAACGGCAGGGAATGTGTCTCTCCGAAACGACGACGGCCGACATCCGGATCGATGGGCACACATGATGGCATACTGGATAACCTCCCCGCGGATCCTCGATGCTGCCTGGATATTTCCTCCTACCCTCGTCGACGTGTACGCGTACGCGGCCCTGTGTCCGTTTCTGACTGCCTAGGACTGTATATGTGTACAGAGCATGTTTCAGCAACGAAACGATTCATGGTATAAAACGATCGGACTACCACCCCAGATCGCAGCAGATCCACCTTCCGCAATCAGCTTCGGTCGCTGTCTCTGCCTGCCGGCCAGGGAGAGAGTACGTCGTTGGAAACGATCGACTCTATAAAATTTAATCGCCGATATTTCCCAGCGAACACGTATATATCTGTACGCGTTTTGCGTTTCGACGAAACATAGATGCGATTTTCTCTCGTATGTAGGTCGCACCCTTACAGAATTCGCGTCTAAAGTTAGGACCGATGACGCGTGTAAATATATGGATTTGTCGGTTGTAATACCGGCTAGTATAGAGATTTTCTCTAGTACTGTCATATCACGGACATGCGGAGAAACAATTTTAACCCCTGGGGATGGTTCTCGCGAAATTCAACGTTGTAAATTGCCTCCGTGATGGCATGCCGTTCAGCAAATGCGAATGCTGTCGATTCGAAAATTAATCGAACACCTGAGAATTGAAAGTAAACTTCTCCCCGTGGAAGCGTATGGTGTATATAGAGAAGAAATACGTTTAAATAGAGGGCACAGAGAACCGGTAAATAGCTAGTACGGCACCGGGACGCAATGGCTGCCGGGTTTACGACGAAGCGACGATAATGGATGCGATCGTTTGTTCTGCGACGCGACGTTCGAGTTTTTGTTGTAATTTTATACGTTTAATGGCCGTCCGCGCGAGATGGCTTCCCGCGCTCGAAAAAATATTCGACGATTGTTTCCTCGACGGGGATTTATTTATTTTTTGAAAAGAATAATCGCCGGTTTTCTTAGAGTACGTGGAACGGTCGACGGGAAAGAATGAGCTTTATAGATTACGAGAAAATGTGTCAGTGGACGATTATTTCCTCAATGAGAGTAATACGAAATTTTCGCTTATAATGGAAATTTCGGTATAACGATAGCCGGTATTATGTCATGGGAATAATTGAATAATTAAAACTTGCATATACCAGTAAAGTTGGATATCGATTAGTTATATATTTAGATATTATAATTTTTAACATTTTTATTTGATGAAGTTATGCAGTCATTAAAAGATATATGCGTGCATGCAACAAATTTAGAAAATACTAGGAGTTGGTTGCTCAAGTCGTACCACAGCCTAAGTCTACCTGTGCTATACCTATGCTGTATTGTAGTTGTTTTTGATGATAGAACAGATCTGATGGTAGTGTGATGTATACATTAGCGTTAACAATATTGATTTCTAATTTTTTGCGAAGAATCAACACGTTGCAACCCATTAACGACAGAAAGCAACGTTACTGTTGTATTCTTATAATTGTTTATGCACACTTGGTAAGGTATGCGGCAGTATATTTTTATCAAACTGTTATTATTTCCTAGGCAATCTGTTTGTACAATTTATTTTTTAAGTGTTAAGCATACCATTGCCTAATCGTACTCACAGAACGGTGCCTCACAAGGGAAATCTATGAAGTGATGCACTGCAATCGTAATGAAACTTTGCATAAATATTTTTCGCACCTGCTTAAGAAGATAACTGTAATTGTAGATGCCTTACGCTATACAGTAAAACTTGGATAAATGCACAGAATTCGGGGCTGAACAAGTGCAGTTACGAAGTATGTATAAAGTAATTCCGATGGAACAGTACAATCAAATTCCAAACGGTTCATTCTACAAAATTTGATAGCTCTAAAATGATCTTCGGAGTATAATATAACTAGATAAAGATACGTATAAAAGTACAAATAAGATTGTTACTAATTAATACACTGCGAATGTTTATGCAAATTTCGAATTTCATAAATGCAGCTAAGAAGGAAGAATTTTAAGTAGTGGAATCTTTCAGTTACTAAATGTTAAAATGGATGCCGTACTTTGAACATTCACATATTTTTTTAAATTACGTACTTTTTGTATATTTTAACAATATTAAACTTGTCATAAATGCATAAATTCCATTGTCTATTAATTAGTATGATAAGTATGATAAAGATCGAAAAACGAACAAACGTGACTGGTTTCATTCTAACTAGTTAAACACGAACTTCTCCATTAATTGGAACTCTATTCATGTCATCGTTAAGTATTGTATTACAACTCTATGTAACGCAATTCTTTTCTAACATGTTTCCTAAAAATATTGTGTGAACAGCATGAAACACAATATAAGCCTTCAGAAATTGTTGTTTGAGCTCCCCATAGCGAGCCTGCAAATGTTTACTATCGCAGAAGCATTAAAAGTATTAAAAGCATAACATGTGTAAAAAAACAAGGGATTCTAGCGTAAAAGAGTCGATGCACCTGGGACCATCGCCATTACGTTCATACTGTGTCTAGATATTGAATGGGGTCCTTTGAGGATAACACATATTGGTTGAATGTCTCATGCATCACTTCCCATTTCCATGAATTTATCAATTATTTAGAGCTTTGCTGCATTACTTTGTATTAGAACTACTGACAGTTAAGTAATTTGTCATAGTTAAATATATCAGATAAACTTAAAGCATCAGAAAAGATGACGAAATCAAAAAAATTCATCGATTTAATCGTCCATATTTTATAAAATGGATGTGCTACTGAGCAATACGGCTCAGTCTCACTGAAAGAGACCTGCATGTAGAACAGCCCTAATCGTAAGACTATCTTCCCCATGTCCCCCTTTTATTGCACGACAATTACTAGACTGCGGATTTTTATGCATTTATGACAAATTAAATACGGCTAAAATATACAAAAAGAACATAATATAAAAATATATCTAAAATATCCAAAGTATGGTATTTGTTGTAATATTTATTAAGTGCAATAAATCCCTAGATAGGTTTTCCTGTCTCACCTGCATTTGTGAAACTCGAAATTTGCATAAACATCCGCAGTCTAATAATTACTATTAACCCTTTGCACTCCGATGTCCCATCTGAGGGGACTGAACTTATTGCATCGTAAGATTTTAAGAAATATACAATGCACTACTCCTATTTAAACAAAAGAAACGTCTGCGTGTTGATAAATGCTGAAAGCCAAATTCTAAGCTATTATAATCTGTAAGCTTCAGGGGTGTATTTTTCTTCCGCAACAAGCATAAATTGCGACGATTTTCTAGAATTTGTCTAGAGATCTATCGAAATACGATTAGATCTATCGGCGTTAAATCTATTATATTTCAATGTATTAAATACCTTCGTTGGGAAAAGAGAAATCAAGACGTGGAAAAGAAGACCGATTCGGTAGTCTGTATTTTATAAGAGTAACGTAGAAACTCTACACTCTGACTGTCCTATAATCTTGGAGAACTTTTGGAAAAAATTGGGAACGAGTCATTTTGATTTGCTTGGTAGTTGTAGTGTTAATCATTAACTCCTTTCCCTACAATGACGTGTAGCAGTCGTGACGTGGTGAATGAAATAGGAAATTTTTAAGTTCTCCAAAAACTGTTAATTTGGAAATATCAATGGACAAGGTGATGTTGAAATTAGTCTTATGTTATTAATACTGCGTTAAGTTATACGGTATAGCAGAAACAAGTGATAAATTATTACTCTAACAATTAAATTGGAATTATTGCGAGTTTGGTCATAGAAGAAATTGTAAGGCAAAGGGTTAAATACCGGTGCATTATATTTGAAGATGTCAAAGAGCAAAATTCAAGCCCTAAAAGTTGTTTCAAGCCCTCGAAGTAGTTCGATAGGAGGTTCGGATAACATTATACTCCACGAATAAGATTTCAAATTCTAAAGATCTTGAAAACATGTATTGAAGGTAGAACGACTAGAGAATCAGAAATGAGCAAGAAATTCGACCTTAATAGACGCTCTCCTGATTTACAATAGGCTACGCCTGAAATCAGTTAGCATCCACGCCATCTCAATCAAAGTCCCGTGACTTATTCACTAACAAAACAAACAGATTCCAATTTCACTTCAAATAATTACGAAACAAACAACTGATCACAATTAAGACGTAAATTAAATGCAATATTAATTAATTATAGGAATTGAATTGATCCCGTAAAAAAGCACAATTCCGTTCTAGTGAAACGGAGAGTACAGAAATTTGTACATCCAAGAAGGGGGATGTTTTTGATTGGAAAATTATAAAGCGAGTATTAGAATGGAGGTGTAATTACATTATCCATGAAACGTACATGCTTGAGATCAAGACTTGTTTTGAATTCATGGTATATGGTATACATACCGCGTATCTAGAACCGCCGTAAAGCTTTTCCCATTACGTGTGTACTTGTCACGAAAAGACCTCTCTCGCGTTCGCTGAATCCTCGAGTTACAGGAGATTTATTCGAATCAAGATACTCCCGCGTGATTGCGAAGCTTACCCGTAGGAAGATATATTTCAGGTGCGAAGAAGAAGTATGTAGGAATTTGGAAGGAGGATGGAAAGGAATCTTTTTCAGCTCGAAGTCGAAAACGAACTTGCCTCGACCGCCCTTGTCAGGTTACATTTCTCCTTCGGACAATTCGTAATGCTTATGAATGATTCAAATCTTGAGAGAGACAGAGGGGTGGAGGAGGAAACGAGAGAGAGAGAGAGATAGAGGGAGAAAAATATCTACCCTTTGGCCGATAGTTTGAAACGTATACTGGGCTACTTTACTATTCGAAACGATTTATCGGAAGAATTTCATTTCTGAGAAAGGTATTCTCGATGGAACTTATGACTATCGTGAAGTTTGTAATTTTTTAGGGATTTTGAGAGTGCTGGTAGCCACTTTTATCGAGTTCTATGGAAATAACGGAAATGGTTTACACCACTCGCAAAATTGGGTGCATTAATTGACAGTGTAGTGGTAATAGAACGAATTCTTTGTCTTTTTTGTAGACATACGTCGAGACATATGAAATAAATGTAATTTTTATGTTTAACATTTATCGCATTTTACTGTTCAATACTTTGACTATCACATTAGTCATTGAATTCTTACGGTGTATTCTATTTAATCGAAGATAACAATATTTTAAATTGCTTTATCGTGTCTTTGATGTTTAAAATGAAGATGGTCATATTAACTAAACATAAGTAACTGTAGATCCTTCAATTTTGTAATGTTACTTTTCGTTTGATAAAATCAGGGAAAAAATTTAGAATTAAAATGAAAGTGAACTGGAAAAGTTTCACATTTATTATTTACTAACACCTATTTTAGATAAGGCAATTTGATATATTTAAAACTAGATTTACGGAGTCAATTTGGCTCATTCAAAATTTGATTGCTATATATATAATATATTGGTGGTTGGTCAATTTTTTAATGATAAATCGTTCATTTAAATTTGTTTTGAAACTATTTTCTTTGCAAGAAACTTCAATTTTCTTGTATGAATCAAATTGGTTTACTTTAGAAAAATAGGTATAATCAACATCCGTAAATCTAGTGTTAATTGTAATATTCGGAACATTGATAACATAAAAGTGAACTTGAAATTCAATTGGATTATAATATTTTCCGGTAACTGGGCTTCTCATACAGGCTCGTTTAAACATTTGTAAGGCCAACTTTATGTACCTTGCGATGAGCTTCTGCCGGGAGTTGTCGAGTAAATAGTCCGAATAGGATCTACCTTGGTAAATATGTCTCCCGATACGTCATGGGGCTTTCACGTTATATAGCGTCGTTTATAACACGAAGAAGACGCTTATGGCACCACGCAGTTATAATAAATAATATGCAGTCTGAGGAATCTCGTTGGAGACTCGGGTCGAGAGATAAGGAGAAGCGCGCGTTACGAATGCTTTCTCATTCTAAACATCGACGGCTTCACACTTTTCAACAACCCTGATGCGAAGTACCAACGGTAATACCATCTCGCCTTTTTCCACCATTTTCGAGATTTTATTTTCATTCCTGAGTGTATTGTAACGCTGCTGATGTGTACTATAAATTCTTTAACACAGACTCTACGCAAACTTCAATTTTAACCTAATCAATAACACATCATGCTAAGACGTTTTGTGATAATCTCAATGTAGTACCTACAGTTTATTATGCAGATTGATCGACGAATTTTTTTTTAGAGTTAATTCATTTCCTGGCATACTGAAGTTCGCAATGGAATCTGCAATGCCCCTAATGCGATAGCAATTCCACGTTTGCGAGTTTCATTTTATGTTTAAGGATTTCACGATCCCTTAACACTTTGCACTCGGAGCCATCTCTGACGTTATCTATTAGCAACTTGGCGGCACTCTACTATTTGCTATCTTGTTCCAATTCAATAGAAAAAGTTCGCGTAAATATACATTTCTTAAAATGTTGCAATACAATAAGTTAATCTTCTGTAATTAGTATTAAATTTGAAGGTCCCTGTTGAATATAATGCGGCTTATATTCACACACTTCCGTAATTACTTGTATATCATTAAATATTCATTTATTTTTTTCGCGACTTTACTCTGTGGAGTATGACAATGAGACCTACATATCTGTCGTAACCGGGAATCCACGTTCTCGAGAAAATTCAAAAACAAAAGGCGATCGCACCCGATGCACGGTTTCTGGATTGCACCGTTGCCGCCGTATCAAAATGGTATCGATAGTCGATATCACTAACGATTGATAATTGACTAATATAGGTATTTTTACGGAACAGTCCCCTTAGAGGGGGCAACCGAGTGCTGTGGTGGACCTGCAATGTCCCCTCAAGTGGGACATTGGAATGCAAAAGATTAACATATTGAACGCCACTGATATTTCACACGTTTAATCATTTCTACTGAGGTGATACTTTTCCTACTAAAATCCCATCTTTGTACAGCACAAACATTAAAGCTACAAATAGGTATATATTCAGCAGTACCCGAGTCGAAAAGTCCAGCCTAAAAAGAAACTTCAAATCCTAGATTCTTTTGATCTCTCATTTGCCGCTTAATTATGTATACCATTTTGAACCTCAAAATCCTCAACTAGTGTGTCTGCGCGCCTCAAAGTCCTGTAAATATGATTTTTAGGAGTTATATGGACTGATCAGGTAAAATTTTTATTCCAATTTAATCTGACATCCCCTAAAAATATTTCAGAAGTTCCAAGTCTGTCGACTCATATTCTAAAAATAGGGCTTTCAGGAGCAAGTTGGAATTAAATTATCATTTTATTCCATATAAATTCTAAATCTCCTAAACCAAATTAATTTTTAGTATATCGAGAATTTTTTTGGACCTCCATCATTCCACTCCAATTCCAATCCAATTCTAAAGATCCTCATTATAGAATGTTGAGGATTATTTTGGGCTGTATCAAGCCCAAATTGCTCCTAAACTAGGTAAAAGTGGCAAAAAGTAACAAGTGTAGGGCGATTGTGGAATTAAAATTTGCATTCTTTTATATCTAACATATTTTTCCATATTCAGCCTAAATATCCTAAGTTATTTGGTCATTTAGGAGGATTTTGGGCTGAAATTTTCGACTCGGGTATGTTATCTTTTGAACACCAGTATTTAAATACTGAATGTGTTAGAAAATTCATAAATATTACAACTGAAAAGTCATATGAAATTTCATTGAATTAAATAGCGCCGGCCACCGGTGACCCCCGTTGCAGTGAACGTGTTAAATAAGAATACAAGAATTTTTACTAAAATAGCCAAATTCTGGAAAAAGCAATGTATGAGAATGAGTACCGATTCTTAAAGTTCGAATATGCATAGAGAATTCGTGCAGTTCATGGATTACCTACATAGGCATTCGAATGATTTATGACAAGAGGTTTATGAGCGTGAGAAGACAACTGAAAAATTCCGAATTCTCAACAGTGCCTGTTATCTTCTAGACGTTATATTTTTCAGACAGCCAGAACGTCTAAGTTGCACGATAAGTCTCTCGATTGCACGCTATAAACCTAGATACTTTCCACACTTCATTCTAGATTAAACCTAAACTACCCTCTATACCAGCCTGGCATGAGAGCCCCGAGGATGACCCACATTTGACACCTCCATGATAAATGACATCTCACGGGTCACTAAACTAGTGAACGATCCAATCTTAATAGTACTGACGGGACACTTGTACCAACTTAAAATTGAAACTGTTTATTACAGACTTACAGAGAAACAAAGAACTTAATAATAATGTACCGTACAAAAAATATTATTTAACACCTTCAGCTCTGCATCTAAATGTAATTTTGAAATATCATGAGCGTTAAGAGTTTTAGTACACACAGTAGAATAAGTGAAGAAAAATGAGGGAAAAAGTTTTCTCCACGACTTTTTCCACATCTCATTTACAAAGATGTTGATATTCGTTCGAAAGACCTTTCAATACTATAGTAAAATCGCCTTACCAACAGGTAATAATATATACTTTATTTTTATAAAAATGAACAGTTGCTTTTCAACAATTACTTCAGTTATCGAATACATTCATTTTATCCTCTTTCCGCCCGTTGCGTAGGAAATGTGATATACGACGTGCAAATAACGAAACGAATCTCTTGCTTTGGTAACAACATTTTTCGCGAGATAAAGCACGTATTTTTTTTTATACATCCTTCGTAAGCGCATTTGATACAGTATTAACAAACTGGCAGGAGGTCGGGCAAATGGGAATTAGACGTTACTTCGCTGAGAGTTAGTGCCTGGGAGATGTTACTTCGCTCTTGAAATGGTATACGGGGATCAATCGTAACCACAAAGTTAAATCCTTCGTACTTGCAAAGGACCTCGTCCTTGCACTCCGTGAACTACATAAGGAGTATCCACGGTATTGGATTCGACTGGTAGTAACTTTGTCATTGAAGAAGTAATCAACGTTACCCGGATAGTATAATGGGACCGACGTTGCGTGTTTGACACTGTTTAGTTGTTAAGATTACCTTATTTCTAAGGGAATTAAGGTTTTTATTGTCTCTTCTCTTGGGACATGTGCTTTCAATTGTTGAATTTAATTTAATGTCATTAGAAGATTGATGACTTATAGATATATTAAGGGGTTACGCCACCTTGAGATTTCAAAAAAATGATCTTTTTTTGACAAGATGAATTGTTTATATTTTTAAGAATATTTTAAACGTTTATCCATTCCAAAATTCAAACTATTACCAAAGTTATAGCAATTAACAGTGAGGAGTCAACTTCAGTCGCTCTGAAATTGGTCTATGGCTCCAAAAGTACATTACAGTGGTGTAAGAATTGTTGAAATTGCATCTTATATTGCAGCTATCACGGCAACAATAGAGGACGTCATGTTATGTCCAGGAATCGGAGATTTAAAGCAATTTAAAAAAAAATTAGGTTTCAAGACGCTTACGACGTACTGTTACTTCTTTTGCGTTTTCTCGAAACTACATTTTTCTAACTGGTGTACAGGATATCTCAATATCTACTCAACCGATTTGGCTAAAATTTACAACACTTATTTTTTATAATATTCTTCAATATGTGACATAGGATTTTTTGACTGGGTGCTGTGTTCTAAAGTTATAAATATTTTTAACTCAGAATTTCCATGAAAATTAGAAAATTTCTTTTCAAACAGCTGTCATTTCTACAAAAATATTTTTAAAAACATTTTCCTACGTTACATTTAACCTATTACCTTGTCAACTAGGAACAAGAATTTTTTTTGTCTCAGACAATGCCTAACAGAGAAATCAAGTACACCATCAGTAAGGACTTTCAAAAGAGGGTGCTACTGATCGGCTCGTACATATCTCCGTCATATTTTAATTTTTTTAAATTGTTAACATTGCAAATTGTTCATAAAACTACTATATATATGTGTAAAATAACGATCCTTTTACACACTTACTGGCTGCATAAAAAAAAGAGTTTATTTTTATACCTATTTTTCCGAGCGCCAGGGTGGCGTAACCCCTTAACCATAAATGAAGTAATTGTAATTGATTCGAACGCATTTCATGATTAAAGTATAGTAGAGGGATTCTTTAATTCACGTTGTTTCTTATGCGATTTATCTTGTATAGGGTATAAGAACGTTACAGCATGATGCAATAAAATGTTCACCGATCTACAGATGTCGAACCATGTTACGGTCGACGCGGCCCAACGTCGTTTTTGTGCATTCTCCGCTGAGAAGGGATTTCAGTTTTTGCAATTTTTTTTCATAACACTTGCTACCGCTAAAATGTGTATGTTTTACGTTCTAGTCAACCTTTTTTTGATACTCCTCTCTACCTTTCCAAATTCATTTGAAATCACTTTTAATCATGCACCAAGAAACTGCGAATATTCCCAAACAGTTGAATTTGTCGAAGAGCTCAACTGTCAAATAATTCGCCCCATTTTCTGACACTCGATGTTTAATTATTTTAGTACCAGGATTCATTTCAAAAACCATGTCGGATAATGTCACACAAAGCGATAGCACTGCATAGAATTGAAATGATTAACTGGAGATCTAATATTTAAATTATTCGGGAGAATTGTACAAAGTGACAAGGTTTATAATGAGAATGCTACAATTGATAAATTAAATGGAGAGGTATACATGTAACTTTGAAAGAAATTTTCATAATTACAAATTGTAATGCAAATATTTTAGGAGATTACCTACATCTACATAGTACAGTTGTAATTATTACGCTTACGCTTCTAATTGTCTTGTTTATTATGCAATAGCATATATCCTTGTCTCGTTTCTAACGGCATGATACATTAGAAGCATTTATTTCATGTCACAATCCTTACCTCGTGTGTTACATTTATCCCGAGATAACCTTTTTAATTTGTGAAAATTTGCCAAAGTCTAAGTTCATAAATATCATTATGATGCGTGACAATCGTTTTCTCCTTATTATTTTAATTATTTATACCACAAGTATAAACTCACCAGTATAAATGTAGAATTAGAATATTTGCAGCGATTCGCAGTAAGCAATGCCTTTGCGTTGCATGGCAATTTGGACAAGCGGTGGTAACATTTGTAAATATTAGTCGTGATTGAGCACTCGTGTTAAGAAGTCGATTTTGTGATCTAATTTGTATTGCATTTAATGTTTTACTCGTTTAATTTCTTGTACTAATAAAATATTCCTCTTACATAAATATGTAAACTTCAAAGTATAAATATTCTTTCTCTTCTCATCGAAAAATATTCAACTGTTTCATTGTGCCATTTATTTCAATAAATATTAATTTAAAAGCGATATTGTACGTTTTTTTTTTATATTTTGCGCAATGTGATGGAATTTTTTGCTGTTACATCAGTGTGTATTAGATGTGGAGATAAGCTAATTTCGATTTTCCGATGAAAATATTTTATTTACAAGGAAATGTAGTATAAGCGCATGGAAATTGAAATTTTTCGTGTAATTTAAATAAAAATCTGGTGATGATAAAACCGGCGTTAGTACAAAAAATAGATGAAATTCTACGAAATAACCTTGGGAATTATTGTAATACTGATAGATTATAGAATTACGGCATGGTTGCTTCTTTCGTTGTAACGATGATTTATAGCTTTACTTTATACTACAACTTCATTTTGCGACACTTTTTAATTCTTCTCTTTCTCACGAATAATAGTACTCGTTAGTATATCGCCGTTGACAAAGGCGATCGTTAAAAATTGCATTAATTTTGACTACCACGTAATAGATCCTATGAAACTGATAACAACTGCCTAAAGGCAGCCATAAATATGTGGGTGAAACACCGCAAGATAAAGCGATAATATGAATATGCGTGAACAGTGAAATAATATACACAATAACTCTTCGAGAGCAAAAGGTTAATCCTTTGCAGTCCCGATAATTACTCCATTCGACTCTCAGTTGGTAGAAATTAATTTGATAATGTTCTATGCCGTTAGATATTAATTTTCCGTCGATGGTGTCGAAAACAATTGATATTTAGAAAACACCTCCATAGAATAACAATTGATTACAAAACACTTCCATAGAGTATGGAAGACAATTGTCAAATCATAAACTTATAAATACTGCAACAGAATATTGGTTACGTCGATTATAGAATATGTTGGATCACGATTGGTTAGGCCAGCATTAATTTCCAAATTTGTAATTAGAAAAGAGAAGATAATTCTTTTTATCTGATGGAACTAACAATTACAGATATTGCCAAGAATCTTGTCAATGGTATTTAACAATTTTTATGCTCAACTAGTAAAATTTCCAGATCAAAAAGAAATTATTTAACAAATATTTAACAAAATACTATAAATAAAATTATAATTGAAAAGTGTGTCGATATGGACGAGTTTACAATTAGACTCATAAAGGTTCATCTGTATGCACCTTGTAAATCCTATCATCCCTAAATAAGTCAGATCATTTTATGTTGCTACCTTTATGACTGTTTGAATTGTTAAATCAGTACTAAATACATCCTTCAGACCACATAGATTTTAAAATCTCGATAGCAGCAAACTCTCTGATGACATAGCTATTAAAAAAATTTAGCAAACTGCACGATACCATCAATTGTTCCAAAAAATAACCAAAGTCTTTCGTCAACCGAAAAGTTTGAAAAATTAAATGCGCTCAAGATCATTATCAAAATTCATTCACATATTGTTACCCGAAACATTCTTTAAATTATTCTTAAATTCTAAAGTTGAAACTACGTTGATATTAAAATGAAAGTTAAATATAACAAAAGTAGCTCAGCCCATGATTACAAAGGATTACTGATTGATACCGATCTTGAAACGGTTCTTAAAAAAATCAACAAGTGAAATGAAAAATGCAGCAAACAATAATCAGATTTACAAGGAAACAACAGGTAAACTTAACCAGAAATGCTTTTATGTTTCTATCAGTTGTAATACCAGTTGTCAGTCGACCTAAGTATACCTGATGAATCCATCATAGAATGGATCAGAAGTTACAGCAATAGGATGTACCCGAGATCAATGTGCTCGGGAGTAATGAACGTATGTGCTACTAATGAGCATTATCTTCATCATGCAGAGTAGTCCATCCCTCGGTTACACGGAACTTTGTCGTTTATTGGTCTATACATCTACTACCGTATTTCACTGAAAATAAGATTCTGTCTCATATTAATTTTGCACCCAGAAAACGCACTAACAATAAGACTTATTTTACGTTCAGAGCCTACGTGTTGCAGGAAAGAGTCTAAAAAGACAAAGCAAAGTCTTATCTCGTGTATGTAATTGTAGAAAAATGCAGGTGTACATTTCTTTAACACTAGAACGACCGACGTTAAATTTATTACATTTAAATATATTAAACTAGCTGAAAGTTCCCGTGCTTCGCTACGATTTAATCGAAACTAAAAAAAAATTTAAAATTTCGAATTTTGAAAAATCCTTTCTTAGTGGGTGCTAATACCCTAGAAGGAACGCTCATGCAAAATTTCAAGTTTCTAGGTCAAGTATTTTCAGCTTTGCATTGATGAGTTTGGTCAATAATTTAACCCCCCAAAACCCCCTCTAAAATTTCGAATTTTTCAAAACCCTTTCTTATTGAGCACCTAAGACCCAAGGGGAAGGTATGTTCCAAATTTCATTGCAATCCGTTCTGTGGTTTTTGAGATTTCGTGATGAGTGAGTGAGTGAGTGAGTCAGTCAGTGGTATTTGAACTTTATATAA
Organism: Cerceris rybyensis; assembly: GCA_910591515.1. Lineage (NCBI taxonomy): Eukaryota > Metazoa > Arthropoda > Insecta > Hymenoptera > Crabronidae > Cerceris > Cerceris rybyensis. The sequence continues at coordinate 26,491,606 of OU342790.1, forward strand.
TAGATAAGAACTTTGGAACAAGGGAAATCAAGGGGTGGAAAATATGATCGGTTTGGTAATCTGTGTTTTATAAGATCAACTTAGAATTTCTAGTCTAGAACTCTCCTGTAAACTTAGGGAATTTTTGCAAAAAAATGTGAACAAGTGATTTTGACTTACTTGGTCGTTCTAGTGTTAAATAACAACTCAGCGGTAACGTTTAAACTTCATAAAAAATAACGTGAAAGCCACTATTTAATCAATTTCAAAAGTCATTGTAAATATAGCTGCTAGTGTATGTATTTTTCACTAGGCTTTATTGTCGGGGTAGAGCCTATTATTGACACGTTGACTGCCATGGGAATCACAAGTGACCGGCGTTATTGAATTCAATGAAATTTTATGTAAGTTTTAAATTGCAATCTTAATGAATTTTTGAACATACTAAATATCTAAATATTGGCGTTAGAAAGATAAAGGTCTGCTAACTATCTATCCAAAAAGTCTTTAAAATTTCTGCTCTATAAAAATCTGATTTTAATAGAAAATATTTCAAATCAGTAAAAATGACGAAACTAGCGAAATATCGGTGACGTTCAACGCGTCAAAATTATCCTTAAAAATTATGATAGGGATTATTTTCAGAATAGGTGTTATTTGTCGGGGAAACACATTGTTATCCAGAACGGATAATGTGATGTTTCTCATGGAAAAATGGAAGCAAATATTGCAAGGTGTTACAAACCACCGTTACGTTGCATGAACTCCAACGAGATTCAGACGCGCTACGATACTTATTTAAATCGGTTAGCCTTCCTATTGCACCTTCTCCGTCTTACGCAGCGATCTTCGTTGTCAAAAAAAAAGGAGGAAGAAAAACTCTCGAGAGGCTTGCAACTCGGAAACGAGAAGTGCTACTAGAGTCGACCCGAAAGCACACTTTTTCGTCCCCAGTTTTTTCTTACGAGCTGCGCACCTCGTTCCTCGAGATGCTCTTTGCAAGAGGTTGCATATATTATTTTTCTCGGCTTGCGTTACAACGAAAGGAAAGAGAGGGAGAAAGAAGGAGTCACAAAAAGTTTGGAGGAAAGAGAAAGGTATTTTCACCCCGCGCGTGATTCAGCAACACGTCGTTTAGCTCACTTGGCTATTTCGTGTTAAGTACTTAGGGACTGTTTTGAAGCCACTGTGATGCTTTACAACGATGTGTTTTTTTAGATGAACGTTGAAAATACATTTTTTTATAAATTACAAATCCTCATATAATTATAAGAATATTTTTATATTCTAAAAACTGTTGGTAACGATAATTTGGAAGGAGGTCAGATAGTAATTCAATTTTACATAGCGTGACGGTTTATGTGGAGCCACTATAATAATTTTGAGGAACTGCCTATGAAATAAATTGAAAAGTAATCTTCAATATTTTTCGTTGTAGGAAAATTGACAAAATTCGATGCTTTCATAAAGAAACTGAAACTCACATATATAAATTGAATAGTAATTTTTTACATTTCAGTTACACCTTCTTGATCGATAGTATACTCATTGCGTATTGAAATTTCTTGTTTTGATTTAATTTAGTCGTGAATTGTGTACTTTTATATGTAATAATATCAGAATCTAGAAAGTTGTAAAAATAACTACTGAATTTGCAGTATTTCAATAAAGTATCAAAACGAATACTTTTATTTTTTAATCTAACCGTTCCTTTTCTATTACTGTTTTGAACATAATTAGGTGGAGATGTGTAAACATATATCGCTGGGACAATGTAATCCCATGTTACTTTTAATCACCATAATCTTGTTGCATGAAATTTGCACGTTTGTAACATTATAATCATTTCAGTCTAAAGACATAGAGATGAGCATAGCCTGTCATACCTGTCTTTACCATCAATTTTGAACAGTTTTAAACAGTAATATTGTGGAAAAAAAGATTTAATTTGTTCTCAATATATTATAGTATTTCAAATTGAAAGTAGACACATATCATTTTTAAACGTACAGGTATTAATTATGAATATATATTTCTTAAATTGTTTCTTACTGTCAAAAGTATGAAATATGTTTTCAGTTTATATAATTTTAAAATATACAATGTAAAATAATAATTAATGAAATATTATTTTTCCATTTTAAGGAGTGAATTAGGAACAGAGGTCTCTTACCTGTTCAAATATTTTGAAAGCTTGAAAAAGAGTATAAATATTTTTTTTGCAACTTTGGAGTATCAGTTATAGTCTTACAATTACCTTTCTATGACTTCTGAAATACGGTTGATGTCTCAAAGTAGCACAATACTTCTTTGCGATATATAGGGGCAATTTATATAATAAATTGTCTTCTCCATTTTTCAGAAAACCAAGAAACTCTTTTTCCTAAATCTGGAATGCAGTTTTTGAACCCCTTATCCAACAATAATAAGTAAACACTCGTCACACGACAAATATACTAGAACATTTGAAAATCCTTCCAAAACCACTGGAAACTGAAGATATCAGTGCAAAAGAGGCACAATAAAATTAGATAAACCAGAAATCACTGATCAATTTTCATTTCAAGTATTTCGTCCTAAATCATTGCATACGCAATCACAAAAAAATGGTTTAGCAACGAGTTAACTTCTCAAAAGGTAACGAATTATGTTTCATCTTTTTTCCAAATCTCGGTAGTACGAAAAACATTCTTAATTTTCCAAATGTCACCGATGGCTGCAGTTGATAAAGCAACAACAGCAATCTCTGCACGATCATCGATCAGAAACACACAAGAGAGAGTCGACATCGGAGAGAAACTGCAAACGCTTGCCCTGGACATTCGACCTGTTTCGAAGGGCATCCCTGGCGTTTCGAGCTCATATTCGCTATGATTTATCGTATTCGCGTGTGCAACCACACGTAGGCGCGTCAGTCCGTGCAATCGCTGGATCAGATCTAGCTCATGGATTATCGATAGAACGTATGTCTGCTGAACAGCGTTCCCATCAAAAAGAAAGATAAAAGTTTCCGTGGATCGACGAACAGTGGAAAAAGGAATCCAAGCATTCAGTCGGTAGATTGATTCCGAAAATACCCGGGCGCGCTAAAGTAACTTGCTCGAAGAAGAAAAAACGAGAATCTCTTGGATCAATTCGACGTTCGAGTAGTGTCGTTTGATTTCTATCTGCGCGTGGAAACTCCGTCGATCTTTTTTCGTTCGATGGTTTCGAAGTCTCTGATATCTTGCCTTAACTGAATGGTAAAAGGAAGATTAATTCCCGTTGGATAAAAGCGATCATCGTTAACGTTTAACAGGACGATTTTCGTGGGGTTTAATTTGATTGTTATTATTATTTCCATACCGATTACATGCGACGCCACACTTTTCTGAAAACGGTTGAACGAAATAGTGAAAACTAATGAAGTTAAGAATAAAAAATCCTATGCGTTTTCTGTGTTTTTTAAACATCCCCTTTGACGTCGACATCTTCCTCGTCGAGACAGTTCTTCCCAGTAGCATTATCATTGTTGTGTTTGTTTAAAATAATGATTGGAAGCTACTTTGATTGGAATTTTTTTTGCGATAAAACTAAAAGGTATAATTAGAGTTTAGCTGAGAGCATTTACGGATCAAAAGGGGGTGGCTGAGGTTTACAGTGTCCTCGCGCAATCTAAGTTTTTCCAGGTATCGAGGGTTAAATTGTACATGTGGATAGAGATTCGATGTTCGGAACGCCATTACCTCTAAGAAATTTTCCCTGCGTCGTACGTGTTTACGTGTATTATTCTCTAACTCGTTCCAATCCCGTCTAAAGGTATACATCGAAATGTCCGAAATGATAGTTCAAGAAATTAAAACAGAAAAGTTACTTCTCACCGCCTAGTATTTTAACAAAAACAGGTTTAAATCATTTAAAAGTTGGCACTGCTCTATGATGTTATCGATTCTTCAAGCATCAATTGATCTTTGCCATCGTCTTCGCGAATTTTGTCCGCTATTAATTGAGATTTTACCCTCGTATTCGCCCGATAAATTACAAAAAGGTACAAATTCAGAGCCTGGCTCGTACGTTCTCGACTCTCAAAACAAAGTAAAGTCCAGACACGTCGGTCGATCTTCTTTTCCAGCTAGTAACAGCCGAGTTACCCTGTAAAAGGTAGGAACGGGAGAGAATCTTATAGGATCGATTCGGTGTTCGAGCATTGGGTTTCAGTTTCTTTCTTCTCCCATGGCTCCGTTTCTCTTTTCGTTTCTACCTTCCAGACTATTTCTCTCCTGTTTCTCTTCCCTCGATCCACCTTTAGCTCACTCGATACCACCTATCCCCTGGCTTTTTCAACGGTAGTAAGCGCGCTTAAATACCTGCTGAATCTCGACGAGGCCAGGAAATCACAGACGAGAGAAGTCGTTGAAAAAGGAAGAAGTAAAAGGTAACTGTGCTAGATGCCACTGCTCTTCCCATCACCCCCGCCTCCATGGAACGTCCACCCTTGTACAGATGTATAGTCTTCCCCATTGCGGTTGAGATTTGAATGAGCGTTACGCGAAATTTTCACTGAAGTTTCAGACCCCTCGGACGATATTTTCCAGTGATTCAGATAGAAGCGACCTTCGATCTACAATAAATTACTTCTGTTGCAATAGAATAATGAATTGGTTTTGATTTAACGAGGAAAAGAGACGGAATGGGTGTTAAGGACATTGTCATAGGTTGCTTGATATGACATCGATAGAAAAACAAAGCATATTTAGGAGGGATTTACAAAGTAATTAAGTGTCGAGGATTTTTTATAATTTACTTATCCATCGTCGTTGAAAATGGTTTTCAATTTGATGTTTGTATTATATACCTGATGGTTCAAAAGCTATTGATGTAGATAGGTCTTATGGAAAATAACCATAGCAGCTGCAGCTAATGAAATACAAGAAAAATGAAAAATGTTTTGTGTGTGTATTTCTCGAAAATATCTGATGTTTAATATTTGCCAATAAAGTATTACCTTCTCCATAATTTCTTGCATTTTTAACACTAACCAAGATTTTATGGATACTTCTTCTTACTATGACAGATACTGTGGCTGATTTGAAATAACAGTCGGTTTGTGTTACGATAACGATAATTGTTATACGATAACTATTTATCGTATAAAAAGTGACATTCAAAGAAAATACCTTCCTCGTTTTAACACTAGCGAAACCGACACTTTGTCAATATTTGTTTTTACCATATCAGAATTTGTGACCAATTATAAAGTAGCATTAACGCCTTTTTGAAAGAAATCTAGGAGATTGTCAACTTAATACAGGAAATGACGAAAATAATCGTTACTTAATAGTACAAGAAATGGTATATCTTTGTTACAATGAACCGGCCACTCGATTCTACGGTACGGTTAGTGTTAACAGTGTTTCTCCTTTCTAACAAAATCTTTCTATTTCCTTTTATCTCTTTTAATGTCACTCTCGTACAATAAATTTACTCCCAAAATTTGCATTACTGTGCTATGTTTCTGAATTATAATTATTTACTATATCAAGAAGTAATTCAAGTGAGTAGTACGTGAATGCAATTAAATAATTATTTAGATACATAGGTAAAAGTGTTACGCACATTAACTCCCAAGTGACTTTTGTAAAATTTTTTGTTGCAAAAAGCTAAGCAATATCACTTCATGAATTTTTATTATATAAACTTTGCACGATACAGCAGACTTTTTTACGGTGCAACACCTTCTTTGTTACTGATTACAACGCAAAAATATTTGTATTTTGCATTAACACTAGACTACCGACTATTAATTGAGTATATTTAAAGATACCAGATAAACACTTCAGAAGAAAGAGAATTAAATGCGTAATACACTAAGTCGATTTAATTTATCACATTCTGTAAGATAGATATAGAAAATTAAACAGAGTACAGCCATATAAATTTCAGCAACATCTCTTGGTAGATCTAATGTTAAACATAATTTAATAATTAAAATTGAGCACAGAGTTAGTGACCGGCACCACAATCAACATGATAAACTTGTGACGAACATGATTTCAGACAGGTATACATATATTATCTCCCGTTTTTCTTTCACGAAATATAAAGGGAAATTTTACCATTTACATTTTAGCAAAGTTCCACATTTGTTTGTCTTGTAGATAGTAAACAAATTGAAACGTACGCAAAGATTTGCATTATGATGTAATTTTGCATTCGATTTATTTTCATTAATACGAGTTACGTTACATATTCATACCAACTGATGTTGATCTTCGATAAAGGTTCTGCAATAGATGTTTGCCCGTCTGATGTTTACGGAAATATATTCAACCGGAAGAATGAAATTTTAAACATTTTATGTAACGCGGACTACCTAAAGGTAATAAAACAATCATAAACGTGATAGCATACCGTTGTGAAAAATAACGTGATGCTGATAAATTTATAAACAAACTTGATAAAAAACAAGAGACTGTGTTTCCCATTTTATAATTCGTTTTAAAATAAAATAGTTCTAACTTTTAATGCATTAACGCGAAACTTTTACTACGTTCGCGAGTATTTTAACGACAGAAAATGATTGCATCGAGTATACAATAAAACCGCAATAACTACTTTCCGAATTGATACATTTCACCGCAATTTCCCTAATTACAGGTGTAATATGCAGTTTTATTATAAAATAAATTACTTCAGTTTTTTTTTAACATTATGATATTTAATAAAATAGTTTTTTGTATGTAACTTCGCATGGACAAAATTTCAGAGGCGACATGTCTCGTTTCTTTTTACATGTGCCTTGCAAACTAACAATAAGCAGACTCTTGTGGACAAGTGTTTCTTGCTTGAAGCTTTTATATATTCAAGCGTATCACTTGTCATATGACCAGAAAGTCTATAAAATAGAGCTGTATTTGATACTGTAGGATAAAATAACTGTAAAACTATGGGTTATATTACCTTTATCATGTATGGGATTCGACATGTTTTCTGTTTAAAAAGGGGGCGTATAGTAATTTCATTTGGAAAGGGTGCCATATACGGAACCTGTGTTTCATTCATTTCCATGGTTAAACACCACATTCGTGTAGGAAATAAACAATGTTTATATCAGACATGCCTAGTTGTACTAATTTATGACAATACTAATTTACAAATCCGAAATTTTCGAATTTTCGTAGAATATATTTTCATTCTTCGCTTTCATTTGGAGTACTCTTGAGGATAAAAGAACAGAAAAATCTTTAAAAAGGAAAAACCGATATTGGTTCATAAATAAATTATAATTTTTCATAAAAAGTGCCTTGTAAACGAATGAACGGAAGTAAATGAAGTTCGTGAAGCGTCTTGCATATTGCTGTACCATGAACGCAACAAAAAGTATATTTGACGACATTTAAAAACGATTTGGTCAATATTCTTCATTTACAGCCGATTCTTTTGGGTTCGCATAATTGTCAAAGCTTGCGTGCCATTTCATACTGGATATTTTCTATTTCGTATTTTCATATAGCTATTTGAATTTTTATTCTGGAAATAAAACGTAACATGCCGAGAAAAATACCGAATACCAGGAAACATCGTTGAAATACTAGATATGGCACTCTGTTTTATGAAATTTTAAACATTCTGACGTGACTGAATTCCACAATCGGCGATTTTCACGCATCAGTGAGTTGTATACATCTATGAGACACATAGCAAATAGATGGTTCAAATGCTCGGTCATCGGAAATGGAAGCGTTCAAAATGTTTTACTGTAAGGCATTTGTCATTAAAGTCCCACCCAATTTACCATAAAATATATTCCTTTCACACTTACAACTTCTTTTTACAACCAATTCAATTCGATAACAAAATTTCTATCAATAATCTCAAACAAATTGTACTGAAAACTACACAGAATATCCCACGACTTTCGAACTAACCACAATGGAGTTTCACGCCACACGTTTTCATATCCATACAATGGAAAAAAAATATACCTCAAGATTACATTTTATCCTTGAAAAATCGTGATAACGTTAAACGATATTAACGAGAAATATTCAATGTCATATACGAATACATTTTCTACTACAGTTGTATAACGATACGTCCATTAAATCAAAAATAATATCGAGCATACGTAACCGAACAATAGTTGCATCTGCACAATCTAACATCTGCTAAAAAACACGGTATATTTGGGAACTGCCAAAAAGGATGCAAATCGTAGACTCAGGGTTAAAACGGTCAAAAGTATCACTTTTCGAGAGACGGTAGCCGCGTGCATAAATTCACGGGACAAACTGCCATTGCAGGGGTTTCACATGGCTACGCCCTTAGGTGCAATGCATATCGCGGCTGCAGTACATTTCGAAGTGTAAGCCCGTACAGCTCTATATATACAAGGGTGTACCAAGCGTAAGTCTGCTGGCGACCTCCGGTATACCTGATACTTGCAGGTGTACAGGGCTCATAGCTACTGTACCTATAGCTACGTTTGTAGCTGCGTTTACGTATACTCTTGCACTTTGTCGTCGTTGTACGTCGTAAACTGCATCGTTCGCCGACAATCGTCGTCCCTCGACGAAGAGAACGAGCAACGGTGTCGTCGTCCTTGTCGCGACCTGGTAATCCCGCCGCTGGTTTTCAACGACCTCTCCACCCCTGGCTTTTCTTCTTCCACCCATGCTTTGCCACCTTCGACGAATACCGAGCTCGTCCTGCAGAGAGTAGCTAGGGAACACCGGCAAAATGTTTTCTCGGTTTTCTCTAATTGAACGGAGCGCGCAGGATTTAACCTCCTGCGACGTACTGTGTTTGCTCTCTCACCCCGCACAAGCCTACGCGCCCTGTGTACTTAAGTTTACGCTTGCGCTATGAGCCTCTCATAATCTTCATTTGTTTTTCCTAATTACTTTCATTCCTACGGTCGGCCGCGAATCATGAAGTCTTTTGCGCTGCTACGGATTAATGGGGCGTGAAAAAAGTAGTATTCGGTGTTTTTAACACTTAACGGACGTGTCGAATCTGCTCTGCCTTTCTCGATTTCCGGGTATTGTTTAGGAGAATCAAATAAACATGTATGTATGGTTTTAAAGCGTTGTAGTCTTATTAAATTTTCATAATTTCTTATAATAGTTTACAAAGTTATTTATTAACATACCTACCATTTTTTATGAGTATGAAATATTGCAATACATTCACCTTTGTAAAGTGTATTAAAAATTCAAGCAAAAACGTAAATCTACGTGGCCCGTCCTAGGAAATCACAAAGAAAAAAACGTCCATTAAGTGTTAAGTTATTTGAGATTTCAATCGTATTCGTTTAGGGCAGTGGTACCGAACAAGGTCGGTACTGACTACCGAGCGGTGTTAGCCCCTTGCACTATTTCCACGAGTCTGACTCGTGATAAAAATTTTAGACCAAACTTGAATATCACGAGTCTGACTCGTGGTATTAATCTCGGGCAAAGTATTAATATCTCGAATAAGATCGTATGTCCCAGTGCAGGATTATTAAATTTAGACTTTGATTCAAATTCATTTCAGTTTCACAGAAGTTCCATTGCGTGAAGTAAATACTAGCGCGGTAATCTTTGTCAGTCGTGAGATATCGTATATCGGGCGTTCGGTTTAGGCATGGATTTTTGCGAGTTTACCGATAGTGCAAGGGGTTAAAGAGATATAAGGAGGTATTTTTGGTTACATGCACAATGAAGGTGTTCAGGACTAACTGCTGCCCTTTGAGCAATACTCATTGTCAGAAGAATGCACCGAGAAGGTTGATTAATACTGAAAATTGTGGAACCCAAGATTCAAAAAATAGTTCCAAATAATCTTTAACTCTGGGAGTACTAAGGCATCACATACTAAACGTTGGTCGATCCGTATTGGGCACTGATACATTCCCTAATGCAAATTTACGATCGAACAATTTCTCATGCTTAGTGGACTAACACAGCGTTGGTTGCATCCATTTTTGATGTTAAAACTAGATGTACTGACGATTATTTCAAGATATTAAAAATTGTCAAATAAACATGTCCAAATCAAATCAATGAAGGAGGAGAAAATTTGACCGATTCAATCATTTACAGTCTTCGAAATAGTCGTAGAAAATCGAAAAAGAAACAGGATTAGAAATTTCAGGAACATTACCAAAAAATTCAGAGCAAGTTATTTTGACCATCTCGGTTGATCCGGTGTTAAAAATGGGCGTCGGTATATTTTTTTCTGAGAGTGGGCAGCAAGTCCTTTTCTTCGAAAAAGGTATGGTATACTAAAGAAGTTGGGAACCTATGATTTAGATGGAATACGAAACTTGTGGTAATAGTGTTCCGCAATTTTTTGTGGTTTATGGGACACTGATTTGTTATAACCCATCATCCGGTATTTAAAAATGTCGAGTTAAATTTTTAAAGGTGCCAAAGATAAAGTAATCGCTGAAGAATTTGTATCATGATTACGTTTCGCACTTTTCTGTAGCTTAACACGTTCCGTGCCGCGCGGGGGTATAGGGGCCCGACCTAACCTTTCCATTCAGGTTGCTTGCACTTTTCACTGCAAAACAAAGAATATTCATGTGAAAAATGTATTGTAAAGTTAAATATAGGCACCTTAATATCATGTGTACAGCAAACAAATTTGTTTAATCGTAAAAGTGTGGGTCGTATACGCCTCACGCGGCCTGAACAGAAAATCGTAAAAAATGATCCGGCACGGAACGTGTTAAGAGGCACTGATTACTTGTAGTCCACCACTCGGTACTTAAAATCACCTGATTAAATTTATTAATTGCGTTAAAGGTACAGTAATGTCATGAAGTTCGTATCACAAAATGTCTTGCGATCTGTACAAAGTCAATTATTGTAATGTTTTAATTTTAAGGGTAAGTTTATCAATTATTAATTAATACTATATTAATACTAGACTATGAATGAACTATGAATTATGAATGAACCGTATCAAAAAAGACAGTTCTATAAGAAAAGTAATTAATCTTACCTAATTCTAAAGCAGACTAATTACAGATTTCATTAAAATATCTTATGGAATTAAATACGATATACAGAATAAGGATACCTCGCTTATATAGAATGATAGATAGATTTTCTTCAAAAAACTTATCCTATTAATAGATTAATTTAGAAAACCATTTCTTTATCAAAACAATTGAAAACGTACATGGCAACTTTACAATACAGTTGCTATCATGGGTTTAACGATAGAATTACGACAATCATCTGTCACTATATTTCCGTATAACTACTGAACCAAGCCGTCTTACTTTTCCGACGATAAAAGTTTCTGTGGTACGCAGATTCGAGGAAAATTTCACCAACGACCGCGGCAAGTTGGCAATAGCTTCACAAGGTCCATTGAAATATTCGTTGAACGATATTCCCTCATATCGGAGAGCAACCAGCATTTTCAATTCAGCTTTTAACGTTACAGACACAGAAAACATTTCGTATGACTGTATCTTTGAAGCAAAGCCGACTGTTAGGGTGCAGATAATTTGTTTTTTTTTTCTTCTTCTTCTTCTCTCATAATCTCTATTCGGCCGCTGTAATCACTTTCACCCTCTTTTCTACGAGATTGGATCCTACGAGTGGGTGTTTAAAGAGCAGAATTTATATTCAACGTACTTCTCCCTCGTGAAGAGATAAGCATCGACGTTCCTGAACCATTAATCATTGAATCGCATTTTTTATTCTTAGACGCCCTTGTGTACTCTACAGTTGAGGGTGAGAATTGCATAATTTTTCAAGTGCGAAAATCTGAGCATCCGTTCCGTTCGTCCATTCGCTTGTACTCTCACCCTATTTGTTCAGAGTGATGTAAATCTGTCAAATCATTGAATCAAAATTGCGCCGTAATATTAATTTCTTCATTGAAACTAACTCCTTCTATTTTTCACGGAATAATTTAAATGAATTTTCTTTACACTTTGGACAGATAGGAAATCGTTTCAACCAGTTAGCTGTGATTGACGAGTATACTCGTCATGCGTAAAAGTTAGCGATCACTGCTTATTTGAATTCTAATTTTGACAATTAATTTTGACAAAAACAATTCATCAATTTCAAGTATGTTTGGAATATTTTGAGGCAATAGGTACGCGCCCTCAAAAGAAGCCGCGACAGTTAACTGGTTAACACTGACACTATTAAGCGTGAGTGCTTATAATCATCTGCCACTTACTGTTATTTAATTCGAATGATGTCCGCAATTGAAAATTTTTCGTCGAAAATTTTTTTACTCAATGATAGACTTGTAACATTCCCCATTACAATAACCCAATATTTTATATTTATTATTTTGAACTGACTGGAAAAAATATTCAAACGTTGGTGAATTGTGAAGAAATTATTCCTACAATTTTATTCATTATTAAATTTATGACCGCACCATTACAATATTTTCACGATTATGGAATATATCGTTATAAATGGCTTGAGATTTGACGCTCGCACGAGATGAATTGGAAAGTTACGTAACAACGTAGTATCAACGCATTTGGGGGATATTTTTACGAGGGAATTGCAGGGACTTCTTTCAAAGGTTTCGATAGAATGGCTTCTTTCGATTGCCAATGATCGAAAGCCTGCCCGGATTTAATTTCAAGACCGTAACCCTAATTTCTTTTTCTGTACGTTGCTTCTGACAATACTTTTTCGTGTAATGCTTTTAGGTTTCTTCAAATGTATCGTGCTATTATTTTTGTTGGTCGTTGATTTTACTTACAACTTTCTTCACATACCATTCTCAGTTTCTCTTCTTTACGATATTATTTCGTTTTTCTATTAATTGTATATTTCATTATCTACATTTAAACATGAATATAAAAGTGATTTGTGAAAATTAAATTATTTTATCATAATGACTATACAATGTTCTCATTAATGTAATTATAAAATATTTATCACATTAAATCAGTTACACAAGTAATTATATTTTATCAACAAAGCGGCCAAAATTGAATTACCTGCCTCAGATGAATGTTCGATTAATTCCGTTAACCGATAACAACCCATCCTTATTGATACAAACATATTACGGACAATATTCCAGGACATTTTTTCCAAAATTACTATCCCTAATAATTAGAACTCACTTCTTTTTATATCAAATAAAAGGTTACAGGTTTTTCAACGAGATAGGACATTTAAAAAAACATGTGTAAACGTTGAAACTATCTCTTCCTTTCTACAAACTCACAAAGTTTAAATTCAACTTATACATACGCCATAAATATTATAATATAAAATAATATTAAATCTTATATTGGGTTGTTCGGAAAGTTCGTATCGTTTTCGAAAAATGGCACAATTAAAGCTTTTTATGACTGTTATCTGTTATTAATGTTATTTTGTAATAGCATAACATTAAAAATCATAGTTTCAGACATTATTCAGAACAACAGGCAAACAAATTTATTAGTGTTTTGTTCGTATAACAGTGGCAAGAATATGGAAAACAGAAAAGTACATTTCCGACATTTAAAGGTTTATTATTATAATAAAGGTGAAACCACTGTTGAAACTAACAGAAAAATACGTGCGATTTACGGAGATGATGCTGTTGGTGATAGCACTGTCAGAAAATGATTTTCCCAGTTCAAAAGTGGTAATTTTTGTTTGGAAGATGCAAAGCGCTCTGGTCGACCATTCGTTATTAATGAAGACGAAATAAAGTTGTTAATAAAAAATGACTCATGGCACACAACTAGGGACATTGCTGAGATATTGAAAATATCAAACAGTACCGCATATGAATATCTTAAGCAACTTGAGTTCAATAATTGTTATGACGTATGGGTGCCGCATAACTTAACGGAGAAGAACTTAAAGGATCGCATCTCCGTATGTGACTCTCTGTTAAAGCGCAACAAAACCAGTCAATTTTTAAGATAAGTAATTACTGGAGATAAAATATGGATTTTATACAATAATGTTGTAAGAAAAGATCTTAGAGAACGACAGAAGAATCCGCATTAGTAACACCAAAAGAAGCATTGCATTCGAAGAAGGTATTGCTCAGTGTATTGTGGGACTGGAAGGGCATTATTTATTACGAACTTTTAAACAATAAAGAAACTCTTAATTCTGATAAATATTGCGCCCAAGTGGATCAATTAAAGGAAGAAATTTAAAAAAACGGCCCGAGTTGACCAAAAGGAAGAATTTCGTTTTCCACCAAGAAATCGCTAGACCGCATGTGTCAATGAAAACCCGATAAAAATTATTGGATTTCGGTTAGGAAATTTCACCCCACCCAACCTACTCGTCAGACCGAATACCATCTGATTATTATTTATTTAGGTCTATGCAAAATTTTTTGAATGACCAAAAATTTAGGAGGTTTGCAAACATAATTTAAAGCGGTTCTTTGCTAAGAAAAATGAAAAGTTTTTTGAGAAGGGGATTATGAATCTACCTGATAGATGGCAAAAATAATCGATAGAAATGGTGCATATATTATTGAAATATATTTTCCAAAAGTTTATCGAGTTTGAATATCACCCAAGTAACACTACGAACTTGCCGAACGACCCAATATAAAAGAAAAGAATTAAGGATTCTATAAATGCCGTAAACTTTTAATTTGTTAAAATGTAGAAATATTCACCGTTCACTACGTGCTTTTAACATACAATATTCACGAAGCACGGAGTATACACACTCGCAAAGAAGGATCGAAATTTTCCTACTTTCTCTTGCTTAAAAGTTTTAAGCAAATCTCATTCGATCCACTTGCGATTCACTCTGCCGTACTGCTCAACCGAATAACTTACTTTCTACGCCATCACCAGTTCTTAGAGCGATAATGATCCATTAAGAAAGTCGGAACTCCGGGCATTCCAGTGAATACTCTGGACTACCTAGCAGTCCGGTACCCCAGGTTACCTAGAGACGCTTTCTCACAGGAGAAAAAACGTTAATCGGAAGAACATGGCGCCGGGAACGGCCAAGTCTTTCGACTTTTCATCGAACTGGAAGGAGTCGTCTTTGTGCTTAACCGAGGGTGCCAGCGTGCGGTAGCAACGCCAAAAGGGTCAGAGAGGCGAGGGAACAGAAGTAGG
This sequence comes from Cerceris rybyensis, assembly GCA_910591515.1. Lineage (NCBI taxonomy): Eukaryota > Metazoa > Arthropoda > Insecta > Hymenoptera > Crabronidae > Cerceris > Cerceris rybyensis. The sequence goes on from OU342790.1 coordinate 26,506,637, forward strand.
AGAGGGTAGAGCAAGACGAAGGGTTCACTTCCTGATTCCAGATGAACGGATTTCGTTAAAAGCAGATTTACATTTCCTCGATTCTTCGACTCTCCTTTCCATCCCTTGTCTCACTCCCCCCTTTATAAGTCTCTCTCTCTCTCTCCTTCTTCTCCACATAAACGTTTTCAGAACGTTCGCGCGTTTAGTCCCACGTGAATAAATTCTCATTTTTCACAGCACTACGATTTCATTGAAGCTTCATTTCTCGTAGGTGGATTCCTACACGAAACATCAGCCGCAACAGAATTCCCAGTCACGTGATCACAACGAGGCTACGTCCCACGGCGAGCAACAGGAAGCACTTCAGTGGATCGGGATCAGAGTGAATCTCCAGTCGTTTCATTATTCCAACGGTCAGTTAAATCTGCGTTGCACTGCTCAAATACCAGGCATCTATACGACGACGAGCGAATTGCAACTTGGGGCTGGTTTACGTGAGCCGGTACCAGAAAGAGGTAAACGTTCGAATTTGATAATAAGCCATCTTTTCTATTTTCCTCGGTCTCCACAACCCGTCACACCTTTCTCCCTGTTAGTCCCATGTGACCCCTTGCATGCTTGGTATACGCTGCAGGTAATAGTTGCACGCTCCGGCTACCTACCCGGGGATTAGCCGCTTGGTCGCACAGGCTAATAAATTTCGAGAGTAGGGTCCACCCACTCGAAATCGGAAAGGAAGCCTCCGGTGCACGCTGTGCGCTCGCTTCCTGCACGCGACGTCGACGAGATTTAATTGACCAGCCACGGGTATAACCTCGTTCCCTATTACCTCCCGACTATAACCCCATACTCGACCTCGCCCTTCCATTCTTTCCACTCCCTTGAGCCCTGTACATATTGTATGTATCCTTCCCGTTCAGGTACTCCCCTCCGGAATTCCTGTCGCAAATATCTTATTGTTCGTATGACGACGCGTCGTGTTGTTTCCCGTGGTAATCTTATAGCCGGAATGTTTTGAGACCAAGTTGGGGGACGATCGAGGGCTATTTGGTGGTGGATGTGAAAATCGAGAATAAAGTCTTCGTCTTCGTTGATGAAATTATATATTGGATAGATTCAACTGTATTGCTAGTCTAGGAAGATTCGCCACATATAATTCACCGCCAGAAATTACCTGCTAAGTCCGTTTAGCGCATAAACAATTTATAGTGAACAAATAATCAACATGACATTTTGTGAATGTAATGATGAGTATAAATTCATACAGAGTGTGAATGCGAATGTATGGAGTACGTAGAGAGTATGTAATGTGTGTAAAGATGAAGAATGTGAAGTCAAGGTGACATTTTGTAATACTTTAGTTTAGTTACATTTGATTTGTTTTATATGTTACTTACAATTACTTAGTTTATTTATCTGGTCATTTATATGAAATAACTTGTTTCAGTTATTTCTCCCTTTCATTATTTGATTATAGTGAATCAATAATAAATTTATATGAATTATATGTATCGTTTGGTGATAAAATGTGGCAGAAACCATTTGTAAGCTGTAAATTCTTTATGCGCTAAACTGACGCGCCGGTAAACTTTTAGCGGTGAATCGCTGCCTGTGAACTTCCGGACACGGATTTTTTTTTGGATATTTTTTTTTAGGTTAGGTTCAGCATACTGAAGAATTGACTCCTTTAAATTTATTATTTGCAGAACCTTTTCCTATAGAGCATTGAAATATTGTTTTTCTAAAAACGATGTAAGTTTCCAATAAACGTTTTCACGTTAAAAAGTGAAATAGTTATCCATCTATATAAATCAATTCGGTGACTTTGGACAGATACTCACAATCAGATACAATTCCCAGCTTCATGGCTCATTTTTTACAATTGATTAATTTTCACGGTATTTCCCCAGATTAAATTTAAAAGTGCCAAATCATTTGTCACTTTCGCCAAGCAAAGAAATTATTGAAACTTGGTAGGTATACACAGATTGTGAGTACATTTGATATCACTATGTATCTAAAATCTATCGTTAGATTCATCGTCTCCGACATGTCATTAGAGTGCTAAAGAATTGTATGCGAGATTAATTATTAATATTTAAAAATCTTCACATAGTAGGCACATGTTTATTGTTCCATTAGTCTTATATTTTTTCTCAAACATCCTAGGTGATATAGTAGTAAGAGGAAGGAGGATCTAGTGTTTTCTAGTGTTAAAACTATTGTTATTGTGCTTTTATTGTCGTTGTATTAACTAAGTGCACACGTGAAATATCATGGTGTTTGCATAAATGCATTATCAATCATAATAAATTATATACATTTATAACTTGCATACCTGACAAAGTTTAATACATAGGTATGAGCTTTCGCGACAACTAAGTTCAAATAATAATTCTTGACAATAAATCTGTAATCTATGGTCAGAGACGTATAATACACCATAATTTAATTGATTTCGGCGAGGACGTTGCTTTCGTAAATAATTACCGAACTGATCTGTAATTTTGAAATGAATGAAATTTTCGCTTTTGTATTCGCATTAAATGATTTACACATAGCATTAAGCGTCGGATCGAGAGATGTGTTTATATGATTGAAATTAATATTACTTTTTGGCACTGGCGATATATTACTTTTCTTAACCTTTTCAGTATTAATAGCGAAATGATTTGTCTATACAATTTACTACAGTAGACACTATTTGAAATTTTAGTATCTAATAATAATTCGATTTCAAGAATATTATAAATATTATTTTGGATGTGTTTACACTTCGTTCTGTTCTGCTTACATATTCCACATATTTTTTAATATTATGGGAACAGATTATAAATATTTAGAGAATGTACACGCGACATTTCCTTGCGAATCGTTATTATTTGTACATGCAGAGTATTATTGCTTAACGAATCGAATAACGCACGAAAAAGAAAAAGATTACTGTTCTGTATTAACATTAATTTTGTAACCCTTTCGCTGTGGTATACCACTATAACTAAACTTTCCCGCATTTGCGTTTGTTACGAAATTGGAGTTGAATTCACAAGGTAAAAAAATGTATTCTTTCATAGGTAATGTAATATTTAGCAAACTTTTCAATATATCCACTTCACTTCAACCATAAATTATTATCTGCAAATTTTAATCAATAGCGAATGAGTTAGAATTATTTTTATTAAACTCGAAGGTACACATTATTCTATAATGTATGATTTATGTAGTATAAAAAAAAAGAAATGATATATAATATAGTGCCTAATTTTAACGTGTCAGCAGCAACAGCCGCAGTTCTCAAGCGCCTTGGTATTTGCCACCTTTTGATTCCGTAACATATAATCCAATTTCGCTGATAAAAGACGATGAATCATACGACGTCGTTTCCTTGACAGGAGACAATGAATTATAATATAAAGTACTCACGAAATAAGAAAAGGAAACGAAGTTGTAGAATTTCAGAAGACTTTCCGTACGGGGGTGACGGGTATAATTGAATTACAATATTTTAGTATGTTAACCGGGAATAAGATGGATGATGCCGAACCAGAGTGCTTCAATGGATTAACAGGAAAATAGTATTTTTCATATTCACTTCCGACGACGTAATTTGAAATTTAATGAAATATCGGAAATTCTATTGTGTACCTGAACCCCTTTCGATATTGTACCATCCGGTCAAACAGTTTGCGTTGCAATCATTGTACATTCTAGCAACGGAACACTTAAGTACACAGGATAGAAATCAATTTACGTTGCGGGCAAGGGAATATTGCTATTTACAATAATTCGTAATACTTTGTACAACAAATTATTTGTACAGCTTGTACTTAACATACAGTTTACACTTACAATTATGACGACTGGATGAAATTAATTTTACTCTTTATCATCAGTCTATCATTTTTAACACGTTTTAGCATTATCTGTTGGCACTGAGAAACATTTCAGCGAAAATACAAAATTGTTATCTTATATATAAAGCTCAAATACCACTGACTGACTGACTCACTCACTCACTCATCACGAAATCTCAAATACCACAGAACGGATTGCAATGAAATTTGGAACATACCTTCCCCTTGGGTCTTAGGTGCTCAATAAGAAAGGGTTTTGAAAAATTCGAAATTTTAGGGGGGGTTTGGGGGGTTAAATTATGGGCCAAACTCATCAACGCAGAGCCGAAAATACTTGACCTAGAAACTTGAAATTTTGCATGAGCGTTCCTTCTAGGGTATTAGCACCCACTAAGAAAGGATTTTTCAAAATTCGAAATTTTAAGGTTTTTTTTTAGTTTCGATTAAATCGTAGCGAAGCATGGGAACTTTCAGCTAGTTTAATTATAAATTCAAAGTTAAATCAACAAACAATTAAGTATTAGAAAAAGCTGTTAAGAATACAGCTCAACATAAAAATTCACAGGATCGATTTCTACATTTCCCATATACTTTTACTGTACAGTTTCTCGTTTACTTCCAAGAGGTGAGTATGGTTTATCCGTATACATAATGTCAGTCCAAAGGCAAATGTAATATATAAAAGCGAAATAAACCTGGTAATAAAAGAGAAATAAACTTGTGATGAGAAAAAAGAGGTGGTCGAATGTGCGTTCATCAAACATATAACAGCTTTATGAACATGGCTGATGTTAGTATAACCGGCTTATAGTGTTGACAACAAAAAACGTTTCATGAATAACAACTACAGCCTGTGATAGTAATCATGGTAGGATTCATAGTTGATTATTATGATCGGCACTGATATTTTCCACGTTTTATTATTTCTCCTGAAGTGATACTTCTACTGAAATTCCATCTCTGTAAAGCAGTAACTCTGAAGATACACACAGATGTATATTCAGTAGGATTTTATCTTTTGGATGTCTTTTGTATTTGTAAATATTACAATTAAAAAGTATTTTGAAATTTCATTGAATTCAGTAGCATCAGTATCGGTGACCCCCATAACAGCAAACGTGTTAATAGTGGGAAAGTTTAAAAATTCAGCAGGTGTTGCGCATGTGCCGCTTTAATCCATTGACTAGTACTCACCCATCCCATTTCGGGGTAGACAATCAGCTATGCAGCGGTAGACCAAAGTTATTTGGGATAGGCAATCAACTATGCAGTGGTAAACCGAGATATCTCACGTGATACGAAGGGAAAGTACCTATACGGGTCAGCAGTGGAACGATACTGTAGAATTGCGAGTATTACAACGTTAAAGATCCGCGTTTGCGCATTTTACGATTTTCTATGTTGAAACGAAGCTTTTAATTACAGCGAGAGCGTTTAAATTCGGCTCGCGTTTTATTGTCTTCGGAGTCGTGCAACTACAGTTAAAGTGCCATCTACTGTCAACACGATGTACGGTTTATTACATAGTTGGTTATTCGACAAAGACATTCCATAAAGTTGACGATGACAGAGTTTTTTTTAAAGTTGGGTGAAAGCACTGTTGAGGCTCCTCGCATATTAACCCTTTTAGTGCCGGGCCGATAACCGGCCGAATTTCACGATTTTACTAGAGTTTGGAAAAAGACTCATAAAAACCAAACAAAAAACAATATTTACATAATTAAATAAGCAGTGTATTAAGGACGAAATAGAGAATAAAACAGTAATACTAATTTTTCTATATTCATTGAAAATTATATAAATAACAAAGGTATAAATGATAATTAAAAAGAAAAAAAAATTGAGTTCTCTCTTACAAAAGGTATTTGCACATACGAAAAGTCATCTTTTCATCATAACTTTATATAGACTATTTATTACAAAGTATATGCTTTACATTTGCAATATATTTTGTAACAAAATAAATAATATTGCATTACAAAAATAAAGAATAACTTCATGGCATCAACCGGCATAGAATATAAGGAAAAGTTAAACCGAAAAACGATTTGTTTTTAATTCTGTCGTAATGACATTAGACCATTTATAACATATTACAAATTTATTTTCGGATAAAGTGCGAGCCGATATATCGGCTCCGGCACCAAAAGGGTTAACGAAAAATTATTTAACATTTTGAATGCCATGGAAATCATCCGATAATCGGCGCTATTAAATTCAATGTTTCGTGTGACTTTTAGGTTTTAATGTTTACGAATCTTTTTAAAATTCTGAATAATTAAATATCGGTGTTTAATGGTAAAGTCCTGTTGAGTATATAACTACTTGTAGGTTTAAAGATTCTGCTCTACAAAGTTGTAATTTTAATAGGAAAAGTTCCAACTTCGTAGAAATGGCGGAAGCTGGAAATACCGCAGGCATTCAACGTGTTAAATAGCAAATATTAACTCGGGATTAAATTTTATATTGTGCTACGAAGAGATCGAAAAAAGAAATACTTTCATTTATTTATGAAATATGTTATTTGGTATGCGTGCCAATGACAGAAGGGAATGTAATAATTGAAAAGTTAAAAAATATGATAAATATCAATTTTTACTATAACTATTTAATCCTTTCGTGTAACAGATAAAATTGTCGAAAATATCGCAAGGCAAGGGGTTATAGATTTAGTTAGAGAAGTTAAAGTTTGTTAAATTTAAAGTTGCCAACTTTTAATTGCATTAACTAACGGTGTACATAAAAATGTACTAATGAAATTTTCAAACATCGAACGCTAGCTTCTGGCATATTTAAAAACTTATCTCCTTTTTAAATCCGTTAATTTTTCGTTAAGAAAACATAAACCAGTCTGCTGTATTAATCTTATCTTACATCAAATATGTAGATAGATCTCTAATTTGTGACATCTACGTAGTTGGAAAGATAAAATGCATCCAATTCACGTATCATTTAAAATAACAAAAAGGCTACTACTACAAAATATGAAATACAATTTACAGTAATTCATATAAAATACAGAGCAGTCAGCGTAAAAGTATAAAAGTTTTATCGCAAATTTGAGCAGCCGGATAATTAGACTAGCACGACGCGATTGGATCTTACTGATAGTTTTCGAAGAACGTTGCACGTATCCAGCATATTACACAGAAATTGTCCTCTCTTCTTTAGTTTCCTCCCAGCTGCAAAAACTGAACGTACACGCAGAGAAGTTTAACAGCCAGCAGCACTGAAATTGGATTTTCTATCCCCCTTTATCGATAGATTGATGCACGAAAGATTCGGTGGCTCGTTCAGAAACTTACTCGACTGAAGACGCCGACTCTTAAGTTCCCACTGTCGTTGTCCTGAAACTTCGAATCTTCTGTCTTACCCTCTTCTCTCTTGACCCCTTTATATCCTTCCCTTTCGATTCCTTTCTCTGACTCTCTCGCTTTCTCTCATTCTCTTTACCTATCTCTCTATCTCTATTTCTATTCTCTTCGTCCTCTTGCTCCCTGTCTTTCTTGCAAACCTTCTTCCAAATCTTGATTCCACTGGCTTCGCGAATTACTTGAATCCCGAGACGCTAATCTCACGTGTACGACGACGAAACAGGAAGAAAGGGATTTGAACGTCTTCAGGCATGAGAAAGGTACCATTTCGCTGTCGAGAGCGCTTTCGTACTTTATACGTTCATGTTCCTCCGTTCATTTCAATGCTTAAGGATTCTTCGTTGAATATATAGTATGTATATGAAAAATATGTAGGAAAATTAAGTCGATGGTGGAAAGTGTAATAATAAGATAATGAGCCTCATTAAGTATGATGCTACATAGAACCTCTTTCGAGAAGATAATCCTTTTTAATCCGAATAAATGCGTAGCCTCCCTTGAAAAATGATCTCCATAAAATTGAGACGAACAGCTCTCAGGAAGAGCTGCAGTTGCAAGTTGAAAATATTTTCGCGTAGACACCCACGAATATAAATCTTGGAGGAACATTCAACCGAACTGTGAGTGACGTAGTAATTTTGAATATATTTCTTTGGGGAAGTTTGCTGAATTACTTTCCTCGAACCACCGACGTAATGCACCTACCTTGTTTCCAAGGTTCTTAGAAGTTTCTGAAGGTAATGCTACGAAAGTGTACGTAACCCACGAAAGCAATAATTCTACTTGAATTAAAAGTAGTTGCTCTACTTAAGATGCTTGTCTGTTACGTTTTCTTCTGAACGAACTTTCTATTTCGTTTGGATAAATATTATGTAATTGAATGTTAGTAAATATAGCAAATATCATCTATATAATATTTCTTGTTTATAAGTGTTACTTTAATAGATTATTATTTTTAAGAATTTGAGAAACTACAGGATCTGAACTTTAGAATTAAAAATATGCCTCCTTCACACTTGCTGTTGAAAATAGTGGAGGAACAGTTATGTTATAAATATCCAGTACCATGTAAATTATTGAGCAAACAGTAATAGAGTCTAATACTTTCCTACGGAAAGTGATCAAAGAAATCGATTCATGTCGGAAAAAGGTATAATTGAATTTTAATAAAAATGCAAGTTACAGTGGTAGATAAAAGCATTGGTATATTACCAATAAAACATGTAGTTTGTTAATATATTATGCTTTTCTGCTTCTTTAATTTTTTTTTTGTTTTATTTTAATCGCCGTAGTCGTTTGTCCTAGACCTTTGTGTTGAGTAGGTTCAGAAGTACTGAAGCTATGGTACATATATCACGTACCAGAACAGCTCCCAAAGGCGTCAGGGATTCGTTCTCGGGCCCACTAACCGGCAGTTTGAGCTTTTAAATCTATACTCACAATAGACCGAAGACTTAATACTTTCGTACGCAATCTAATAAAAAAACCGATTCTGGTGAAAAAAGATTATAGCTATTTCTACGTAACTTCATAATAAAGCAGCTTAACCCTTTCACAGTTTAGTAAAATTACGAATTCTGGTACAAAAAATGTCTAGTTTTTTTATGTTCGGAAATACTTTGGCATGCAATAAAAAATGTAAAAAAACATGTTTTATATGTACCTTGTTAGTAATTAGTTCGTGTATGATAGATTTTAAAACATGGGATACATAAGCTGACGTCACAATCCGGGCAGTAGTACCATGTATCTTCTTCAGTTAAAATAATCATAGAAAACAGAGGAAGCAAAGAATCTAGCCATAGTATTAGATATCTTTGGTATAATAAACAGTTTGAACGTCTTACCCTGCCCGTGCGTTGCACGCGATAAGCTGAATGGTACTGCACGCTCTGCCCGTGACTGTCACGGGATAAACTGTTGATGGGTTAAGAATTATAAAAATAACGATTCTATTTTAACAGATCTGATCACTCTGACAGCTTACGGGCAACTCTTTCACAAATTACACCTAACTCTTTTTTTACACCGTAGATAAGTTCCCTAGAAAGCCGTGTGAAAAAATCGTGTAAAAAAATATATGCGACATATAGGTAAATTTGGGTATATGTTTCACAACTTTTAAAAATCCTGTTGAATGAAAAAAACTCTAAACATTTTCTCTAAAAACCGTACAAAAAGAATAATAATGAAATACATGTTATATATGTATAAAACAAAAACAATTCATTTTTATTAAAAAAGAAAATTAAAATTAGTGTACAGTGAAAAGTCCGTCTAAACATACAACATATAAAAATTGAAATTGAAATTAGGAATAAAAATCAATTTCGCAACTATTCATCGCTACTTGATAACAAGCGTGGAAGTTTATTACAGACTGGACCAAAAACGCTTTTGTCAGTAGATATGGCAGATATGTCTAGCACAACTGTCACTTAAACATGTGTGGGCATAATCCGACCGACTTCTGATCACGGTATTCTCCCAATTGTATTTTGTTTCCGTATATATAAATTTCTGTAAGACACTGTCAAAATTAGAATTAAAAAAACATTTTTTGAGATTCGTGGTAGAACAAAAAATTCGTGTAAAAAAGTGTATTTGTTCTTATTGGTGGTATTTAAAAATCGGGTAAAAAAAACGTGTAAAAAAGGCATGCCTGTATTATAAACATACGCAACTCATTCCTATCGCTCTAATAATCGATAACATATAACGGGAAAACAATTTCGGTATATTGTCAAAAAAGTCACATCACAAAAAGATCATTCTCAACAAACCATACAATATTTCTACACGTATAGATTCACACGCGCAAGAATTGATGCGCATCACCGAGTTTCATGAGCGTTCAGATAGTCAACATCTCAAACGTCCCCTAAGTACCAGTCCTCTGTTATCAGACCTTTGCATACGTGATTATTCGGCCCATTTTGAACCGAGCGCTAACTACTTCGCAAAGGAAATTCGCAGGCCAGACTCCGGGTCCAATCGACTAACACCATCAAGAACCGACGACATCGACTACGGGAACGCTTATCGGGTGCACGGTTTCGCGCTGTGGAATACAGCCATCCGAAACGATCTACTAGCAGCCAGATAGGGAAATATCCGTCTCTACGGTGTGCACAGGTCTTGGAAATGTGTCTCGGTATTCGTGCTGCACTTACAGGCAAGCCTGGGAAAGCTATCCCGTGATTGATCGTCGATGCTTAGTGCTGTGATTATCGGAAGTGTCTTGACGTCGATTACTTTGAACGATGACTTTGGGATACCATAAAAACTACTTCTATGGTGCGACCGACTGTAAAGGAATTCTCGGTGCTGGTCAAGCGAGAGAAAAATCTATACTGGAATTTTCTCGTTTAGTTATATCGCGTTAAGAATCGAGATGTTTCTTTGCGTTAGTATTATCGATGATTTAAAATTTGTTATATTGCCTATTAGAATATTTGTGCTTGATGTCATATGAAATGTCATGTCTGATTTGCTTTTAAATTATTAGTGGGTTACTACTTGTCTATAGAGATTCATCCAACAAGAATTGTATGGCTTTGTAAGAAATGTACAGTAGCTCATTTTTCATGATTTTGGAGAAATGAAATTGCTAATAATAATTTTTAAAATTTCATTAAATATTTAGCGTTTGTTAAACATGTGTTAGCGTGGATACGTTCTGAAGTTAATGATCGCAGAGATATATGTAAGTAACATAAGTATATTTGAAGCGTTGAATGGTTATCTATTACTATGATATCATTCACAACGACATAAGTTAATTTAATTCTTAAAGTAACCTGACTTACGAATGTTACATTAAACATCAAGAAATATAAAGTTTGGGATTTTTCTGCACTAGAACTACGTTCGAATGTATACATCAGGAAATCAAACGGAATAGTGATGAAACTGGTTGCTCATTGCAAACTGATACATTTGTCAAAAGTTTTAGAAAAAAACGTACGGAAAAACTGAACGAGTTATTATTTACTGTATGAGATACATAATTTCCCTTAATTTGTCAATATGATACTTTTGAGTCACACTTTTATCCCAACGATTAGTGTCCTCCGTAATTCCTTGATGCATGAGTTCTTGTTTTTTTTACTGAATGCACAATAACTTACAATTAGAATTAATTGCTGAAATAACAATCTATCTACATTAATGTTAATAATACAGAAATCATTCAATCGTATCGTGACCCACTGATATTTTTAATTTAACAGTTTTTAAAAAACTTAAAAATTCCCTATTCCATTTATCACGTCACGAGTGTCACTCGTTATACGTCAAGGGGTTAGATGTAGTACAAAATTGATAAAATTGCCGTTCAACTAACTGTAAGTCAAAATCATCTTTATATTCCCTAGTTGATGTATAATTACGTACAGGGTGTAAAAAAATTAATGGTCATGGCTTTAAGGGGTTGTTCTACACCTCTGGAACGATGGAGATTTGCGAAAAAAACCAGCCGCAAAATTCGGGAAAGGGTAGCAAATTTTTTTTAGTGGCTCATCGTATTAGTCTTTCTACGTAGGTAAAATGCCTGAGAGGAACCATGGGTCAGAAACGAATAGGATATTTAACACGTTAAGCGCCACACCGATCCCTACGGACTGGGCGTTGACTTTTCGGTTATGCTGACGCTGATCAATGAAAATGAACAATTAGTTTTTTACCTAAGCTACGTTGCCGCGCCTAACCGAACCACAATTAGTGGAGTTAAGTATAAAATAGAACATTTTATCGAAAATGAATGTAGTTTGTTAAAACAAATAGAAAGATATCTTTTCTAATAAAGGGCCTAAACGGAAAGAGCTTTAAGAACGAGCGTGGCGCTTAACGTGTTAATTCTTTGCAGTCGTTTCTCATAAAGTACAAAATATGTAATTGCAATTAAAATAAACCTACTAAAATCTTAATAAAAATTATATATACCTCAGACGCGTGTTGATTCTTTACTTTGGTAGCTGAGAGTAGACATGCGATGACAACGATGAAACATCTTTGGTGGCTGAGAACAGACGTACGGCCGCCAACTAAGGGTTGATACCACTGTGTTTTGAATTATCAAGTAGCCCGTAAGAAGAAAAGTATTTGGTGATTCAGAATCTCGCGTACGAAAGAATTATCCACGCGCTAATAGGTGAAAAAAGTTGAATCCGATCACGGAGCACTGATTACTACGGGTGTGCGAGTACTCGATTTATTCGGGTGCTCGAATTTCAAGTCGAGTAATAATCGACGAGTCAAGCCGAGTCGAGCGTTCGAATTTTTCAAGTTACTCGAATCGTCGAACTGCTTGAAAAAAATTCGAACTACTCGAATATTATCGAACTACCCGAATGCATTCGAACTACTTGAATATTGTGGAACTACTCGCATATTTTCGAATTATTCGAATATTTTCGAGCTGCCCGAAAACATTCGAATATTCACGTACTTATGAATTTGCTGTCAAATGTCACTCTTATTTCGATGGTAAAATGTGTTAAACACTAATTATTACTTGGCCACAAGGTTTATTTTATTTTTATATTTTCATGTAGGAAACATATTTCTTCAATGTGGTCCGTTAATAATTTAGTGCGATTTACACTAACAATATTTCCAGCCGTTGAAAATAAACGTTCGCTGGACACCTGAGTAGCGGGTATTCCTAATAGACTTTTTGCTAATCTAGCTAAAGTAGGAAAACGGCCCTGATGCGTTTTCCACAAATTATACTAAATTATAACTTATTTAATAATAATTAAATAATTATAAATTATAACTACAATAACAATAAATTATATAAAATATTATAATTATAAAATATAAAAATGAAATAAATTTTATGGCCAAGAAATAATGTGTATTTAACATATTTTACCATTGAAATGAGAGCGACATTTGACAGCAAATTCGTAAGTACGCGAATACTCGAATGTTTTCGGGCAACTTGAAAATATTCGAGTTATTCGAACGTATGCGAGTAGTTCGACAATATTCGAGTAGCTCGAATATATTCGGGTAGTTCGATAATATTCGGGTAGTTCGAATATTCAATCTGTTCGAAGTTTTCAAGTAGTTCGAATTTTTTTCAAGCAGTTCGACGATTCGGGTAGCTCGAATATATTCGGGTAGTTCGATAATATTCGGGTAGTTCGATAATATTTGAGTAGCTCGAATGTATTCAGGTAGTTCGAATATTCGATCTGTTCGAAGTTTTCGAGTAGTTCGAATTTTTTTCAAGCAGTTCGACGATTCGTGTAGCTCGAAAAATTCAAGTGCTCGACTCGGATCGAGGAAGCGAACCGGACTGGGCTCGACTTGTAAATTACGAGTACTCGCACACCCCTACTGATTACTCGGAGGCCACGGAGGAACTGATTGCGAGGCGAGCATTGAAATGACTTATTATTATGATTTGCAGAAAGGATATCTGTAGGTTACGGCCGCTGAGTTCCACCAAGTATGTTTTCACAACACGCAGCTGTCGTTGTACTTCTTGGCTAGTGAAGTGGAAATAGTTGCTTTCGTTGCTCATAGAGTTAATCTTAAAATTGTTAATGGACTTATACTACAATATATTATTTATTTATATAACCCAATTTTAGAATTACAGTGCCCTGTTTAATGTAGCATTATTGTTTCAAAGTAACACATAAACATAAAATGTATTTGTGAAGCAAGCTGCATGTAATAACACATAAAGTCATAAAATAACTCATAAAGGATAAGCGTATATTTGTAAAACAAACTATAATAGAAAGATGTATGGCATATCGCCTCTTACTATTAGAATTTCATCTGGACGTCGAGTTTTGTGCATACATTGATTCTAAAAACCCCCTCGAATATAACGTTGAATATTACTTTAATATTATCAACGTTTAAACATGTTTAACAATCCTCAAAGGTAGAACAGCCCTCAATATGACCCAATATTCGTGGATGTTTTTTCATGTATCTTAAAAACCAGACGCGCTTTCTTTACCAGTTCGGTGACCCCGTCCTACATTTTCTAATTTCTTGTAGCACTAGAAAGAAAGGATATCTCGTGTGTTTCTTTCCTAAATGCCGAAGACTTGGAAGCCTAACCTATTCAGTGAAAATTCAAAATAAGCGAAGATACGATTAAAAGTTAATTTGCCAGAGAACGGTTCGTTTCTGGCCCATGGTTCCTCTGACAAACAGATATTTAATATTCGCAAAAAAAAAATGCGATGAGTCATAAAAAATTGCTACCCTCTCACGAATTTTGCGACGGATTTTTTTCATAAATCTCTATCGATCCAAGAGTGCAGAGTAACCCCGGAAACCCATGATAACTACTTTTGAAACACCTTGTACGTTTTAAAATCATGTAATTTTGTATGCAGAACTTATTGGAACGAATTCTCGAAGTAATTTACTAATGTATTCAAGTAACTGTCTCCCCGCACAGTAGATTCGTCCACTACAAAAACCCCAACAGCTTCGTAATAGAAACTAACGATGAGAAAAAACGCGATTTGCATGAGAAAGAAATAAAAAGACGAGCGCATTTGGCACAACATTACACGATAATAGTGTAAAATTGTTGTAACTCTACCCCCATTCTAAGGATTCCCATTCCCGCCTTAATTCTTTGTAATTTGCAAACTTATAAGTTCAGTATGCCAGTTAACCGGATCTTTTACCTAACTCCCGTATCATGCGAATTTCCTAGACCCTCGAAGGACAATGTACATATATACATGCAACAACAACGGCCGTTACCCTGACTCTCCGTATTCTAAGTAAATCGTTTCTGCGAAACTTCTGAGGACTCGTGTCACGAACTTCAAAATGCCGGCTCATGAAGAGTCGCCTGAAGAGTTTTTATATCAAGAACTCTCTGGATTTTCCTACAGCCTAAGCCCTCGCGCATTTCTCAGAACGTACGGTCACTTCAATTCCTCTCAAAAGCTCTTGCTGAAAACCCATAAAGGACTGTCATGGCCCATTTCTGTATGTAGATCGTGCTTTTATACGCTACACCGAGAATTTCACTGGGACGATTCAAGTTTTATTTGAGATACTTTTTACTGTGACGTTTATTAACGAGTTTTGGGTGGGTGGATATCGTGTAAGAAGTATTTTATAGTGTTCCGTTGTTGATTTTGTACAAAAACGTTTAATCATAACACCGTACAGCAAAGATTAGCAAGATGTTAAATATACCACTGTACTCTGTATTCCTGAGCGGGAAATAGGTAAATGTAGAGATATTTGTCCGAGGAGTTATCCATAAAATTTGAATATATCAGCGAGTCCACCGTTCTTAATGGAGAAAGTTGTAAATTGTCATAAAATTTTCTTTATCTTACATTAAAATTAGTAAAATATTAAAATCGACTTTTCCGTATTGCAATCTAACTATTCATCTGAAGTATCATAAGTATTATTTTAAAAAATATTATTTTCTGAATTAAGTTTCCAATGAAAATAAAAAGAATTTTCTACTAGTTATACGAATGAATAATATAAAAGGTTTTCATCATTTCTCAAGAGTTTCTTTTATTACATGTCAATAGTGATAATTTGCAGATTATAGTATTGCATTACCTATACCTTTTCCTTCGTAACTGCGAGACAGAAGTAGATTTTTGCAATCAGTACCACTTGAACAGGAAATACCAGCATTTTCATAGATCTACAGACAAGAATCTCCCAGAATTTAATGGATGTGTTTTTATACAATTTCAAATAAGATTCTCTTTTCGCACCATCGTCGTCCACCTATCCTTTGTGCACACTTTCAAAGTGTTGAAGACGAAATCGATTAAACAAACTTAAACTTCCATCGGACCGTCTCACTGGAATTGTGTAAAAGGCTACAACCGAACGTCGATAATGAAGCCGAGGATTGATACGTAGAAAAAGGGGATACTTTCTCTTCTAATTCGAAACCCGTCGGAGCTTATTCCTTTTAGTCCCTTTTCCATCGCAACCTCGTGCACCGCCGTTACAGAAATTCGTTCGGTTCTGTGCCCGTAGTAATTTCATTTCGTTCACACCAGGTCTTTCGCAGGCTGCCGGTTGGTTGATTCGTACGTATTACTCCCTGGGCCGTGGTCGACAGAATTGTTTTTACGAAATTGACTTTTCGCTCGACAAGAGGAACAAAGCGCGGGAGAAGGAAAATCTATTGGCGTTTCATTTA
Organism: Cerceris rybyensis; assembly: GCA_910591515.1. Lineage (NCBI taxonomy): Eukaryota > Metazoa > Arthropoda > Insecta > Hymenoptera > Crabronidae > Cerceris > Cerceris rybyensis. Next base: position 26,523,022 of record OU342790.1, read on the forward strand.
ACGATGTCCCCTCCGAAAGTTTCCATTGCAGGATTTTACATTTTATTATTCCACCTCGACTTAATCTTATTATGGAGACAGACGGAAAGAGAGCAGAAGTCTGCAGAAATGGTTTTTTGGCGAGCCTTTTCTTGGGAGTATAAATGACGATATAGCGTTATAGAATTATTAATACTGTATTTATACATTGCTACAGGAATCGGGCGTGATACGAAGAAATTTTAGAATAAAGAAAGAATGTAAGGCAATAAATTATGCTTGAAGTATTTCTTTGCATAGTAGCTTGACATTTTATATCACTTTACGAATAAATATCTTCTAACTTGGATGAAATAATAAGTAAAGTCAAAAAACAGTACTTTAAAATAAAATTATTTCTGCACTACCCTTCCTATTTTCAAGAACTTTGTAATTAGATACGTAAAGTTTCGGTAAGACGTTCATGTCCTCATAAAGCACCCGCTGGATTTCCTCGCGAACAAAATATACGCATTCGAACGACGCCCGCCAAATGTTAAACCTTCATAATTCGCAATAATATCATATACAGTATAATTATCATACATTTTTATGAAACAGAAACTGATAGACCATACGTTTCCAATGGGATCACCATCGGCCATTGGTGGACGTTGAAGAAATTCTAACTCAAATTTAGGGGAGGGGTTGGGGTTGAGAACTAATGACCATTTCTATTCAATATCCGCAAGAATGTACTGAAAAGTGTGATTAATACTACAAATCGTCGAATCGCGTGTTTCAAAAAATAATTTCAACCATCTTTTAAGCCTGAGGGTTTTGAATGTTGAATATTAATCGTAGGACCGCGCAGGAATGTACTCACTATTTCAAATTTAGATACCTGTCCTTGTTTTTCATTATATAATATAGTATACTTCAGTTAACACATTCGCGACCGCTGACGTGAATTCACGTCCTGCAATTTCTATTTTTGAATTCGACAACATTAGGCGCTTTGGATGACGGCTATCTCAATGAGACACCTTGATTGTCCTTACAGACTTTCACGTGACATGACAACACAACAGTTGGAAAGCGCACAATCGGGGAAATTAAAATATCCACAAAAACGTTGAAGAGTTTGCAAAACTCATGGAGAATGTCGTGACACTTCTTATATATGCAAATTATGCAGAGTTTCTTTATACAAAACTCATTATTTTTTTACGAATCACACTAAACAGAAATATTAAGTTCTGTCTTTACTCTGCTTTTCCAAAATGCATGTAATATAATGCTAAATAAACTAAGCATAGTATTAACAAATGCTCTGTTATCTACCTATAAAGTAAGTACACAAATTATCAAATCTTTTTATTTTAAAGAACACATAATTACAACATTGATAGTTCAAAACAAATAATTATAATTTTTATCTTTGTTTTAGCGATACAAGTTTGCGGTAATCAGCTTTACAATTTCATTATTTTCGCCGGTACTCAGCATTAGAAACGGAAAAAAATTGCCGGTCGCGAATGTATTAAGAAGGCGCCATCGAATCACAGTTTGAAAAAATGGGCTATGGACAAACAAAAGCTGCAAAGTTAAAGTTTTTTTTAAGGGTGTGGTTAGTAACTTTTTTCTGAAAAGGGGGCGGGAGGCCAAAAAAGTTTGAAACCTATGAAGTAGACATTGAACGACACTGTTACAACACAATTAAAGTACACGAAATCTATTCTTTTCAAAGAAGTATGTTTACACCTTCTTCGCACAAAATCGATAGTTTTGATGATAGAAAATCAGTTTACGAAATTAGTGTTTCGTCCACACCCGCAAGGTGTGGCAAAAGTAATACGTAATTTCTAGCTTCAGTGAATTTTGTAAAAACGATATAACCGATCAAAATTCAGAGGACTGTAAAAACCGAGGGTGTCCTCATAATAAAGTATTTTGCGAAACATCATTGTCTTGAACTCTGTTGAATCAACAGGAAGTCTGCATAATTAGTTGTGCAAACGAAGTTAATTAAATTTCTCAAAACAGAGGTTCATTGTTCGCGTTGCAAATAATCCTGTATATCTCAATCTCTTTCCTCCTTCAATGACGAGCAAGAAGAATTTGCGTTGTTGAACGTTTTAAAGCTTCGACAGAAGCAATCATCTCTTGCAGAAAGGATCTGTGCGTAGATTGAATAGAAATCATATTTCCGTGCTCACATTCCGTGCTTCACTTTTACATTTGCACGACCCAATGTAAAATGCGTTATACAATTTTTATAACAAGTCTAAAGATTTAACTAATTTTAAAAAGTTTGAATAAAGCGATATTCCTTCGATATTTCAATTTCTTTAAGCTTTTATCAAGTAATAGAACTCCGTAACTCCATATAAAAAGAATAACAAGCTGTGCACTATTAACCCCTTCTGGCAGAATTCAATAATGAAAAATTGTACTTGAAATAACTATTTAATTTCTATTTAAAAAAACTTATTGCATTTTATATTTTATATGACACGGTGAATGCGACGAATCCGGTGATTATGTATAATTGCCGCCTGAGTCGAAATATTGAACCTCATTTGAACCTTTTACTACCCAACAGGTTCAATTCAGGGGATAAAGGTTTTGGTGATAGCTAAATAGGAGTATCACTTTACTGAAAAGGAGTTACAGGTTTAAATTAGGAGTTTTAGTATTGAAAGGTATCATATTAGGTTCAAATAGGTGTGAATACCATGAAAATAGGTTCAATATTTCGACTCGGGCGGTTATTATATATAATTACTACTAAAATCCAGACGAAACCCAGATCTTTTTTTGTCTCAGGAAGGGAAATGCGTTGATACACCCTCTCGCGTTCCCGGGGGATAACGAGATCTACCTTACACCTAACCCAAACCAAAGTCCCAAGACCCAGTCCACTAATCTAAACAGGTATCTTCTCTGCACTCCTTGCGAGCTGGACAGTCCCCCGAGATATAAGTCGCCAACGGAATGAAGTCACTTGTCTTAAGGTACGAGGCAAGGGAACTGTTCTCGCAGCACCTATTTCTATCGGCTGTTGAAATTTGAGCTCGAAGAATGACAACTGGAAATTAAACACTTATTTCGTCGTTACGTGCTTTTTCGCACAGTCACGCGTTAGAATCGAAAATACGTGGGGACGAGGGATGTCTCTATTCATCGAGCAAATCGGACCAAACTATCTGTCAAGTGACTTGATTTGGTGGGCCAATAATAACTCCTCTTCTTGCGGAAACGCTATGGGTTCGCCGTCTTCCGGCTCAGGTAACCCCGAGTCCGTCTTAGACCGTACCTGACCAATCAGCTGGACTGGTTCGTGAAAGGAACAAGCCATATCTAACTCCTTGTCAGACTCATCGCTTAATTTGATAAATATTTAACAATTCATCACATTTACCAGTGGTGAATATGCATAACGCATATAATCATCGGATTGATCACATTTACCGTAACACATAAATATTGTTAACTCCTGAATATTGTTCACTAAATTAAATATAATCATATTTAACAGCAACTTTAATCACATGACGAGTGTAGCTCGTCATTGTACGGTATGGTATGAAACATCAATGACGAGTTAGATTCGTCATTTTAGCGCAAGAGGTTAAGTTTATATAAAGTATATTGTTGCAAATGTCCTATTTAATAGTATATCTTATATTTTTCATTATAATTTAAAACCTTTTCCAACTTGAATCTTCTTATTAAGAAAACCATACAAATCCCAAGTTTATACAGCCGGATTTAAATCATTTCTTATTTTCCGCATTAAATGAGAAAAAAGAAGAGTATAAGTATCCCCAATTAGCTCGGACTAATAATGGTGTCCAACTAGTAAAAATATTTTTGCAAAAAACCTTTGCGGTTACGGATTAGATGTTGGTTGACAGAGAAACATCGTGGGTACTCCAAAACGGTGAATTGGACACAGCACTTTTGAAAGAGATTTTTCATATCCCTTTAAAACGAAACTGCCGTCATTCGGAAAAGCTATTGCACGCATTGAGTCACTTATTTTCACAACCACGAGACGATCATTACATTTATAAAAATTACTCTCACCTCATTTGCGCTTATTATATAATCAATAGACGTTACCCTTCGAGGTAGGCTTGCTAGTTTGGACTTGGTGTATCGAACAGAACAGTATACACACGAAACTGACAGATCGGATTTGTAGGACCTTTGAAAGAGTCATCCGGTTATATATCGATGTTTGAGGTTATACACTGCTGGACAAAAGTATTGGGACATCATGATGATTTGTCCTTTTGACACCTTTTCGTTTGAATGCAAATAATTGCCAAAACTGTTAAGATTTCAAATTATCAGTTAAATGTAGATAATTTGAGGAATATATTTATTGATACATTGATGTGTATTTATTAGAAATTATTTAATCAGTTTGCAAATTCTAGCAGCAGTGAGCACGTAGTTGTAAAGTCACTGCAGCGGTGTACGCTAAAATGTAACATGGCGGGAAATAAGCGAATATTAACCTGTTAACCGGGCGTGACGAATAATTCCGTCATATCTGAAAGAAAACTCCAGTAAGCTTGTCGATTTTTTCTTCCTTAAAATTTTTAAACGTAATATGTTGAACGCATTACATTTTATGTCGTTCGTATCCGTTTAATCCTGACGTAGTACTTTAGATGTAATGATATTACTTCTCACTGTAAAAAAAAATATTCCAATTTGAAACAAGTTGAACAAAAATTAATTCCCCGGTTAACAGGTTAAAGTTATGCTGCAACTCCTGTGTTTTCTGTTACAACTGAAATAGGGATTCTCTAATCTGATTATAATTGATATGGTATTGCAAAATGGTGTTACTATTTATATGTAAAATGATTTAAAATTAAGCACTGTCATGAAATGCTTAATGTGTCAAAAGACACTCTATGGTAGAAACAAGTATACCGTATGCACATTTTTAGATCTAGGATGTGCTGGTGAAAAATGAGATTGCTGAATTAATTTAACGACTACTGTATGAAAAGTCAAAAAATTAATTGTGGAGAAATGATTCAACTTAGAGAATAATTTTAAGTTAAAATTTGGAAGGTATCTTTTGACACCTCTTGGTAGAAGTAGTGTTATATTACAGTCGCTAATAACTACTAAATAAGTTACTGAAAACAAAAAATTAGTTGACATATACATACGTTATTATCTACCCTAGTTTGATATACAACAAGAATCAGTGGTACAAATAAATCGATACACAAAATAATAACAAAATATATTTATTGAATATTTTATGCGCGGATAAAAATATTGGCACAAGATAGAAAATACATTGTATTCTTTGTTTAACTTGTAAGTTCCCGATTGTATATAATTTGGAGTACATATAGGAAGAAGAACGACCGATAGGCATTTGTTTCGCTATTAAATCCATAAAATTTACGACTTCAGTCAATTAGTAATCAAAGTATTAAAGTAGAACAACCATGGCTAGAAAAGTGAAAGAAACGACAAAAGAAGAGAGAAAAATAATATTAAATTTGTATGACACAAATAAATCGTACAGCTAAATTGGAAAAATTGTAAATAGAAGTGGTTTCACTATTCGCAGTGTTATAAAACCATTTAAAAATGGAAAAAGTTTTGAAAATAAGATTAGAAGTGGTCGGCCTTCAAAACTGACTATACGAGAGAACAGAAAAATTATAAATATAGTGAAAAAAATCCAAAACAATACGCAGGACACTAAAGGACACCGGTTATACTGCTTGCATGTCACGAAAAAAACCCTACATTAGCAAAATAAACCAAAAAGTAGGAAAGAGTTCGCAATAGAGTTTGTTAAAAAAGACTAGTTTTTGGGACAATCTAATCCTCATCGAATGAAAGTAAATTTAATATATTGGGTTGTCGGAAAAGTCGTGACGTATTTTGCGAACAGGTGGCGATCGATCATTTTTTAATGCACTGGAGTTATTCACATCTATATTATCACTATATCATTTAACAGCTGGCGGTTTCAGCGCCATTTAAAAAAAAACAATTGAGTTATATCGTTGATTTTTAGAGATTTTACAGTAAGAGTAAGATAGAAGACCAAAGTGCGCATTTTCGCCATATTTTGCTGTTTTACTTCCGTAAAGGGAAAAACGAGTGTCAAGCTTGTGAAAAATTGCGTAAAGTTTACGGTGGTGATGCTCTACAGGAATGTCAGCGCCAACGATGGTTCACAAAATGTGTCCCGAAAACGATCTTGGTCCCGACATGGTAGTCCGCTTCTAACGTCATCGAAAGCAGACATGCATCAGAGAAAAACATTGCTCTCAGTGAGGTGGGATTTTAAAGATGTCGTATTTTTCGAGCTTCTACCAATGAACCAAACTATTAATTCGACTGTGTTCTGTCGGCAATTGGACAATTTGAACTAATCGATCATCCAAAAACGTCCAGAGCTTGTTAATCGTAAAGGAGTGGTGTTTCATCACGACAACGTGAGGCCACATACAAGTTTAATCACACGTAAAAAATTGGTGGAGTTTGGATGGGATGTACTGTCACATCCAGAATACTCTCCCGACCTTGCACCATCAGACTTCCATTTGTTTCGTGCTCTAAAAACTCCTTGCGTGGTGTATCTTTTAATTCCGATGAGGCGGTAAATCAGCACCTTGTTCAGTTTTTCGTTTATAAAGATAGGTCCTTCTATGAACGAGGATTTATGAAACTATCTGAAAGATGGCAAAAGGTCATGGAACAAAACGGACAATATATCATTGATTGATCTTTGTTCTCTATATAAATAAATGACTTTGAAATAAGTAAATACAAAATATGCGTCATGACTTTTCCGACAACCGAACATTTAATTCTGATGGAAGATTGTTGGTGTGGAGAAAGCTCAACACGGAAACGGATCCATGTAATCTGCTAGCCATGGTTAAACACGGAGGTGGTGGTTTAATGGTTCGGGGATGCATGGCATCATCAGGACTTGGCGAACTTTCGGTTATTGATGGCATAATGGATAAATATAAATATTTAAACATATTAAAAGAAAATCTTTTTCAAAGTGCTCAAGAATTTAATCTTCCTAGGAATTTTTATTTCCAACAGGATCGGGATCCTAAACATACGGCATACATAGTTTGCCAATGGATCGTTTACAATACTGCACATACATTTGAGCACACCGCCACAAAGTCCGAACATGAATCCAATAGAGCATGTATGGAATGAATTGGAAAAAAGGATCAGAAAACGTAAGATAACGAACAAAACTGAACTAAAAAAGATTCTCCTGCAAGAATGGTACAATAATATTGATACCGAATTTACAAAAAAATTCATCTATTTAATGCCGAGAAGGCTCAAAGAAGTTCTTAAAAGAAAAGGACGAGCAACAAAATATTAATACCCGACTTTATATTAATTATGAGTATTATTATTTAACTATGCCAATATTTTTGTCCGTGTATTAAATGCTCATTGGCAGTAAACACGTTTTTCTTATTATTTTGTATGTCGCTTTATTTATACTACTGCTTCTTATTCAATATCAAATTAGAATAGATGGCATGCATATATGTAGGGATACTTATTTTTTTGAGATGGTTCCAACAGTCTTCTTACTACTAAATAACATTTATTAAAACAATACATAAAACTAACGATAATTCTAAACAAACACTTAAGAACTAATAAAAATAGGCAATAGCAGTCTGGCGTTTTCTCTTTCGTGTCCGTTCTTTTACTCTCGATCTTCACTACTGTCTCTCGTTCTTCCCTATCGTCACGCGTTCTTCTGCCCGGCTTTTGTTTTACACGTCATCATCTCGTTCTCTCTATCATTCATTCGCTTTCTCACTCACTCTCTCATTCACTCTCTCACTCACACATTTCATCTGCATTCCTACATATATGTAAAAAAACTTGTTGCTTTTAATGACTTATTTAGTCTTTATTAGCGACTGTAACATAAAAATCATAATGTGCCAATACTTTTATCTAGCACGGTATATTTATATCATACACGGTATTTGTATATGTATGTGATATAGTGATTACTAGACTGCGGATGTTTATGCAAATTTCGAGTTTCACAAATGCAGGTGAGACAGGAAAACCTATCTAGGGATTTATTGCACTCAATAAATATTACAACAAATACCATACTTTGGATATTTTAGATATATTTTTATATTATGTTCTTTTCGTATATTTTAGCCGTACTTAATTTGTCATAAATGCATAAAAATCCGCAGTATAGTGATTACATTTTAAATCTATATTGTATGGTACTGAAACGTTCGTTAACATCGGTAACGTGCGTGAACTAAATACGGTTGCCGTTTTCATATGCATCACATTTACAGTCGATAACGTTCAGTTGTACGATCAGGATTAAAATCCGCAAATTACCATTGATACGCTTTGCTTTCCCATGAATGCGATACGTATTCATCAAATTCTGAACATACTGAATGGAGATATATTGGTCTTGTGGTACTATGTCGCTAATAGTGCTGATGCACAGATAAATAGAACGAAACGATTACTTTGTCGATATTAACAATGCAGTTAACTATGAGAAAATTTACAATATACATATCATTGAGATTATTTCACTAATCATCAATTTTTCCTTATCTAAGAATTCTATTACCCAGTAGAAATGCCTATCACCATACAAATATATCACTCGACGAACATAAAGCAATTATCGCTTTTTAAACCGAGTAATTCTTTCATTTCGTTGTCAATTAATTGCAATTAAGTAGACAGAATTCTATACTCATGCATACTTATTATTACTCAACCTACAGAAATTTCAAAAAGCTCGTGTACGTATACAGTACTTACTGTAACCCAGAGTGAGTCAGGCAATATGACGATTCTAAATAACTCATGTAATATATGCTGTGAGAAAAAATATTTCGGATGAAATTCGCTCAATTACGAAACAGTAATTCGATAGTAATATGCATTTTATATTGTTTGTAGAGGTATGCAGGTCACCGTAATTTTTTAAAATTGAACGCCCATATTTTATTTTCAAAATCCAACAATACACCGTATTCTGAATGATAAATCATTATATTATGTAAGATCTAAAACAAATTATTACTGAGGCGTTCACAAAATAATTATCCTGCGTTACAAGCCACGTTCGTTCAACGAAACTCTTACCATGTAAAACAATTTTATTTACATCGACAGATAATATTGTTGAATATAATATTGGGCATTAGACATCAGCAAAGGGCAGTGATGCCAGAATTTGTACAGAGGAAAATACTACATTTATTAAGACGTTCAGTAACAGAACGAAATCTATTATCTATTATCTATTATATTATATAAAGCTCAAATACCACTGACTGACTGACTCACTCACTCACTCATCACGAAATCTCAAAAACCACAGAACGGATTGCAATGAAATTTGGAACATACCTTCCCCTTGGGTCTTAGGTGCTCAATAAGAAAGGGTTTTGAAAAATTCGAAATTTTAGGGGGGGTTTTGGGGGGTTAAAGTATGGGCCAAACTCATCAACGCAGAGTCGAAAATACTTGACCTAGAAACTTGAAATTTTGCATGGGCGTTCCTTCTAGGGTATTAGCACCCACTAAGAAAGGATTTTTCAAAATTCGAAATTTTAAGTTTTTTTTTTAGTTTCGATTAAATCACGAATTGTCGTAACGAAATTGTCTCCCCTATATTTGATATCGATTATGAAAATGATAACAACGAACTGCAAATGTTAATATCGATTTAATAGTACAGACAAGAGTTGTCTTTGAGCAAAAAGTTTGGATCCGTTAAAATAGAGACATTATTTTGTAATATTTGAGCTGTTTAATAATGCAGCGCCGTTACAATACCTGTATATACGACATCAAGAACTCGCCGTATCAATATACTGCGAACTGTTAAAAGAAACTTATTTCTCTGTTATCCCGACATCGTTAAAACAAACGAAAATCTTTCTATTTGTTAAATACCGAGTTTCACATTTCTTTAATCCTGCATTACATATTACCTATAAACAATAAAGCAGTGTAAAATCCATTTTTCCATCGAATGGTCCTTTCGTAACCGTGAAACTTTTCTCCAAAACATTTTTACTACATTCTTCATAAATTATTTACAATCTATATTGCGTGACTCACCCTGCATATATATAAAAACCTAGAATCGATACATCTTTAACAGAAAATCATCCTGACCGAAAGTACGTAAAGAACTGTTCAACATAAGGGTTAAAATCCTACATTCTGCAGCATCCATAAAATTGTATCGGTGTAACGTAAGCTCACCTCCAATATTTTTCACTTTTACCTGACCCCTCTTCCATCCTCTTATCCTGTAGTATAACATATCGATCGGAAAGTTTCCGCAAGTGCGAACGGTGCACGCGGTCCACGGATATCAGGATAGAATAATAATAGTGTGTCTACGTAACACATGTTACAGTAACATCAGAAAACGGAAGCGAAGCCCACACGGTCGCCTACCTGACGATGCTCGGTCTAGGAATGCTGCATCTTCTTCTGAGATAGTCACGATACACCTGAGGCCACGACAGGGTAGCAAATGGGCGACGTACGATCAACAGCGCACTAGTCAAAAGAAAAAAAAACAGGAGGAAGACGAAGGGACAGTTTGAGGACCGACCGAATCAACGGCGGGGAAGCAAATGACGTTGCTGAAATCGGCAGGAATACTGTAATGTGTTTTTTAGTGTATTCAGTTCAAAGATTCCGACTCGATGAAGTGACGTCGCGTCCCAAGCGCCTCGGATCGTTTTCACCTGTATATTCCCGATGGTTACGATTATCGGTCGTGCAATCGTTGTACGGGTTAACGCGCCAGTTATGATTGTCCGATAACCGTAACGCTCGATACGCTTATCTCGAGACTCGGATAAAACGTTTACCGGGCGGTTCAAGGAACACGATGTGAAGCGCTTTACGGTTCGGGATACGTTGTCCGTAGATACGTGCATACATAGATCGGCATAGCAGTGTCGGATGTCTCGAGGCAGAGCCAATTAGTCGCGTTCGATTGCCGTCACGATGCTCAAACGATTTTGCGTCTGGTAAGTAAGGACAGAGGCTGGTTGTTCGAGGAGGAAGATAGAGAAAGAGAGAGAGAGAGAGAGAGAGAGAGAGAGAGAGAGACAGAGAGAGAAAGAGAGCGGGAGGGATGGTATATATAATAAAAGACAGAGAGACAAGGCGGACTTTGAAGTCGAGCTTGTACAGAATTTCGCCTCGAATGATCATCACTCTCTGCTGCTATGAAATATTCTCTTCTGACCCCATTGACGAATATCGGTGGAAAAATACGGACACTGAGGAAACGAGAGGAAGAGGAACGAAGAAACGGAAGATTCGGAACGAGGGAAACACATTTCTCTTCGATCCTCCTTCCTCTCTCGTACCTCGATAAGGACGCACTCGATGCACAGTCGGATATCTTTCCATTATTCTGTGCAAGGATGTATGTCGTCGCACGGTGTTCGTCCATTCATCCATTGTTCGCGGGCCAGTTAGAGGACCGGCCGTAGCGAGATCGATCCTACGAATTTGAAGCAGGGGAACTGGTCGAGAGGTACGCTGGACTTCTAGCTTTTCTCTTTCCTCTTCTCGCGTTCCATATGCTCGTGAAAATGCTACTGCGATTTTAATAATGCTTCCGTATGAGAGAGAGTGAGAGAGAGAGAGAGAGTTACCTGCAGGGTGGAAAACCGACGAGCAATGCGCGTGTACTTATATGCGGTGTTTACAGATCGTGAGAGAAAGAATCCGATTTTTCTGTTACTCTTTCGTTTTTTATTTCAGCGAGCTACTCTGATCGGTTAGGGCCTTTTTTACCTCCGAGACACGTTGAGGTTTTATTTACCCTTTTTGTAAAATATATATTTAAATATTTAAGGTATACGTACTAGGGACAGATCGCAGTTGCAAGTGCAATTTTAATTTAACGGAGAATTTATTTTAACGAGAGTGTAAAGAAGCGTTAATCATATACGAATACGTGTGGAATAGTTTAGGAAAAAGTTCGAGGAGTACTTGAACGTTGAAAGTTTACAGAGCATTTTTGCGCGTTTCTTATTTTTCTTCCTTGTATTATAGTTCTATATTCTGTACCCTTGTTTAACAATTTACGTTGTAAATATAAGAACGATGCCAATATTGAAAGTCTCTTTTTTCAATGGATAGTAGAGAGATCGTAAATACGAACGTTTATACTGAGAATATAGCCGAGCAGAAGATGAGAGATCGATATCTCGAGGAAGTTCGACAGAAGGGAAAAGAAACGAAAGGGGTAGCGTGAATATAACGTTTTCCATTCTCTTCTTCCATCTCTCCCCACTTTATTAAACGGATAATAAAATTCCTAGACTCTTCCGCGTGTCTATAAAACGGCCGCGTGCACCACTTTTCACCACCTTGGACGCAAAATCGTTCATATCGTTTCACCAGACGCGCCGAAGTTTGTTTTTATATTCGAAAATGCACGAACTTTATTCGACGGTCTCGCGGATGGCTAATATTTTGCAAGTGGGATAACTGTGCATCGTAAAGTTTTATTGTCCCAAATATTTTAACTCTATAGGCGACGAAACATCCTGAATTAAAAGTCGTGTATAATGATTGTTCTACTAACGAAAATATACGAGGCTATGATTTAAGAAGTTTCAAATGAAAGTGACATAAATATATCACGCACTTGCGAAGAAAGCGATACAATAAAGAAAATGTGACTTTTACATAATTGAAATTGCTACAGAGAGACCTTCCAAGTAATAACGAAAATGTTATGTATTTATTTTCATTATCTTAACAGTGGAGAACAATAGTATATCGAGCATCGCGGTTCATGTAGCGTTGTACAATATTTCATAAATGTGTGTTATCATTAATCAGTCAGCTGTGTTTGACGACTATACCCATCACGGAGAAATGGCAGTGTTTTGCATCATGACGACTATATTCGTCATACGTACAATGTAGTTATTTGTAAATTTCAATATGTTTAGAATCTTTGCAGGTCAAGATGAGATAAAACAAACAAGAATTATAAATATTCTAACAATAAGATGGATTCATGCATTCTCGTATGCTCTGGGGAGTGAGAAACATTTCCTGGACTATATACCGGGCAATTTAGTAACAAAAAATCATTTACAGAGGTGTACACTTTGTTATTAAAACAAAGATTAAGGAAGAATCGCGGTACATATTAGTGTTCGACGTGTCAAGTGCCACTGTGTGTCACTTTGCTTTTGTGAATAATCGTGTATTATGAAACACGTATTGTGAATAATCGACCGTAGCAGTTTGAATTTTCAACTTTTAGACAATACATATTTCTTGAGTTTTTCGTTTATTATGTTTGTGGTATATGTTTATGTTAAATGAATAAGTAAATATTAGTAATAAAAATTTTCATTATATAAAATACAGCTGTCTTTTTAATCCAATATTTTAACAGCCTCTTTGGCTCTGCATTTGACGACTATAGTCGTCATCGCTTGATTCTCGCGACATACATAGATCCGAGTTCTGAAAAGAGGTCGCCAAAGCTGACTGGTTAAATAAAGGTTTTTTCTTGGGTTCGAAGTACGAAAAATCGAGAAAAGACTTTTCAACTTGTCTTGCAAGCATTACCTTTCGTTAATAAATTTCATTACCAAGAAAATGTTTAAATATCTGAACACAACAGTTGCTGCGTTCTCCAAAACATAATGTTGTATTTCCTCAAGTTGTAATACTTCCTTCCCAAGTGTGCGATATCTTCTTTCACTTTGTATTATTCTATTAACCTTTATCGCTCCAAGTGTGCCTCTCAGGCACCACTGATGTACGGCGTTCTACTCCAAGTGTGCTTGTCAGGCACCCCTGATTTGAAGCGTGCTACTCCAAGTGCACTTTTTACTTTGGATATTGTTCGGGTCATTATCGGTAATTATTTATAGATACAAAATAGTACTTCTCAGTCAATTACAAGCGATCAGTAAAGAAAGTCAGATCTCAAGCTGTTTTATTGTAAATCCATCTATTTTTCAATTATGTTGCATTTATAATGACGTAGCTGTTAAGTAGCCAAAAGGAAGTAATGCGGTAAAAAAACAAACAGTTTTCTACTGCGAGACCAGTGAACGCAAACTCGGTATGCATCCCAATGACTGTTTTAAAAGGTACCACACATTAAGCAATTATAATTAATAATATAAATATTGCAATCAAAATGATATTACTTCTGAAATTAATAATGATTGTTTTCAATGACTTTAATATTATTATTTACACGTAATTGAACCATTTAAAGTCTAACACTTAAAAATTTGCATGTCAAAATATGACGAGAATAAGTTGGAGTTACCAGTCAATATTCACACTTAAAAGTTGGAGCGTTAAGGGTTAAATTCAGCCGGCTTTGAATAATAAAAAGCAAGGACATTTTATTCCATTAAGATATAAAGTTTTTTGAACATCGTACTCTCACGAACATTTTTTTCCAATCGTATGGCATATATGTTTTGGTTTCCACTAATCGCATCTCTCATCTCCTGTCTTACCTGCTATACCACCCGATACGCAGGGGTTACAGAGTACAAATATAAGTCACTTGTAAAATTCGTCTTCCCCGAAGTTGGAGTCTACAAGCAAAGACCACAATTAACCCGAGATCCCCGTGCTCTCTATACACATCAACATTGGCGAAGTCCCGGAAGGAGCTTCCGTGTCTGGAAGCTGAAAGTTTGTCCGACGAATACCGTGTGCAGCAGGTATACTACCCTCCAGGATAGTGTGTATCCTTCGAGTTGCCTTAGATGATTGTATGTCCTCCTGCGGAGCAGTACGCGCACTATTGGTCGATTCACTTGTGGGTGTGTGTCTGAATACGTGTGCGCATGTACATGTACGGCTCGGTGTCTACGCGTCGAGGATAGTTCCTTCCTCACACAAACGTGACAAAGGAAACGACGTTTCAGTTAGCTGAAACGTCGACGCCGTAACAATCACCATTGCTGTCCCTGTGTTCTCTCGCTTCGTCTCTTCAACTGCTTGCACTACTCATTCTCTTTAGTCCTTTCACCCTCTCTTTCTCTATCTATTTATCTATCGCTCCTTCTCTCTTTCTCTCGCTCATTCACCCTGTTACTTTATGCTCATCCATCTCTCCTACCCCTATCTTTCTATTTGCCTCTCCAAGCTTCCCCGAGTAGAACACTGATGTCGAACCGCACAAGTAGTACTTGCTATTGCAGTTGCAGTTGGAGTTGTTGGCGCGGCACGACTTCGTTCGTTTAGATGGCTGAATCAAAATAAACTTTGTTTCGGGGATATGCTTAATATCCTTCTACCCACTAAACACGGCCACCACGTACGTTCTCGATGCACTACTCGTTTCCACGAAATTCCCAGTTTTCGTGGAGTACACCTGGGAACGACTGGCAAACTACGGAGCTTTCCTGTGTTTCTGGGTCGTTATAAACATCTTCAATGACATCGGCTGGTCCGTTTAGTCTGCGTGTCGCGAATTAGATATGTGGGGTACCTTCATACGATACGCCTCACTGAATCTCCGCCTCTCTTCCTGTTTCGGTAAGGGAAGTTTCTAATGGAAATGTCTGTCACGTTCAAGCCTTATTCAACGTTTCAACGACTAAAGGAGAGTCTCTTGTCTTACGGCTTTACGTTCATTCGTTTCGCATTTTGCAAAGTATTACAGCATGATCGTATATTTCTATACCCGTTGCATACTTTGATTGCAACATACAAGTACTCTCTTTTGCACGCATGAAACATTTGGTCAGTAGATACGAAGAATTTCTTTACAATTCTGTAATAAGGTAGACGCTTTTGCACCCCTTAATGCAACCGTTTTACCTCGATACGTAATGAGCAGGATTCAACGCAGTGAGCTTGAAACACGGTATTATACAAACACAGATATCCACTTTATTAACACTAGAACTACCAAGCAAGTCCGAATGACTCGTTTCAAACTTTTTCCAAAATTCCTCCAAATTTGTAGGGCAGTCATAGAGCAAATATTTTACGTTGGTTTCATAAAATACAGGTTATCGAATCCGTCATTCTCTCCTCACTTAGATTTTTCTTTTTCCAAAGTACCTATTTAATACATTGAGATATAATAGATTTAAAGCCGGTAGTTCTAGTGTTAAATAGTACAGAAGATGATAGGTATAAAAACGTATTGCAGTTTTGATTAAAAAAGGAGGTACAGTAAACGAGGTCATCCGATCATCCGGCCAGGTTGTTATTCACGTGATTCTTCCGATCGCCTCATTTTGGACGCGAGGGTTTGAACACTTAGCAATACGTATCATCAATTTAGATTCATCATCTTCTTTGGTAAGCGTGAAAGTTCGTGAAAAGAAATCGAACGATGACGTTGAGACTCTGCCATCTTAATTTCGAAGAGAAACAGGACAGAAATGCACGCTGGAAGTGCGGTTTCACGCTACGTTGGAGTTCACCCTTGTTCAAGGGCACATTTTTACCACTCTAGACGGGCATTATTTCCAGCAAAGTATCGCATTAGGTATAAGAAAGACGACTGGAATTAGGTCGCGCGCGATCTTTCAGCTAGGTACCGATTTAGTAAGACAGAGTAATGTACTCTCGTACTTTATACCCTCTTTTACAACGACCGATCCTCTTCGAAACGACTTCGAAGATACTTTCATCCGGGATCCACTTGCCGCGAATTGATACTACGGAGGGTAAACGTTTGCTCAGGTTGTTTGAAAAAAAAGTCCCGCCAGGAAAGCTTCCTTCGATTAAAGTACGTATTATGCGCTGGTGTAATGGGAAATCATGTGTACTCTGTGTGCCAAGGGGAGCTTTCGCTATGGCTTCGTTTATTGGCTTTTGTACCGAGCTGAGAATCGTCGCGATCATTTTCTTATTGCTCCTATAATCGAAGCTCATATGAGAGACATTTTTAAAGTATCGGCAAGGAAACACGTAAACTTGTAAAATACACGTGAAAAAGAAACGTGCAACGAGGAGAACGAGAGTATCGAAACATTATGTACCTAACTACTAAGGTTTGAAACACAATGCGTTCCAGCTTTTATTTCGATGTTTATCTTTACCCGGCTGTTCAATGAAAAACACTGTAAAATCGACGATGGAGTGATTTTACGAAACGAAGCACAAACCATTACTGTTAACAAATTAAAAGGCACTTTTTTGCCAGAAGCAAAATGTATTACACTGTTTGTTACAGTGCAGATTTTTATGAATTCCCAGGAAATTAAAAACAACAATATTGCATAAAATGCATGTAATACCTGGAAAACATCAAAAGACTCATTACGATATTCATTAGGTGGAATGGATCTCTGCTCCAATTGTATTTACTGAAATTTAAAATGCTAAAATATCCTCAATTTTTCAATCATGCTGGAGATAGCCTTACAAGTTGACTGCCACCGGTATTTCGTTACCTTCATCGTTTCTATTGAAGTGAAACTTTTCCTTTTAACCCTTCAGCCTACGATTTCTTTTCTGACTCAACGCGTAACGATTCAAAATTAATTCCTGAAATCAAGAGTTCTCATTGATTCTTGATATTTCGTATAACTGAAAGTAATAGTAATAGCATAGAAATAATAAGACCGTTTTACGATCGGCTGATATTTTCATTTTAATAGATTTTGAAAGACGTCAAAATTTCCTATTCCATTTTCCGCGCTACGAGTATCATAATTTGTAGCCTAAAGGGTTAAAATCACACCTTTATAAAGGAGAAACTTCGCGAACACTGACAGATAGATATTCAACAAACCTTTAACTTCTTTATGCCAGTATTTACATATTCACTATATTAGAAAATTTATAAATAGGCACTGCAATTCAAAATTTACATGAAATGTCATGGAGTGAAATAACACCGGTCATCAGGGACTCCCGTGGCAGTCAACGTGTTAATGGCTAGAGTGTCACATCCATTTCTGACCTTACACTTAATCGTTGTATCATGCGAATCGTCCACTGTGCCGATGTTAATTTATTCCAATTGACATATTCTTTATCGTCCTTTCCACCGAATATAAAACGTCTTGCAGATAAGGTAAGGTTGCGTAAATCATACCCCTTAAGACAAAATAGGTATAAATCGTAAAATTTATGAAAAAAAAAATTATGTGCGGTATTGGCATCATGTGTTTTCGTTGATGATATTTATTACATTAAACTTTCTTGCGAACTTACTGTTTCGGATGAAATTAATAAGATGTATGAAATCGCACTTTATACGATTTAAGAAATCAGTATCTTAAATCGTACCACCTATGACTTAAATCGTACCGACGTTTAAATTTGGACAATTATAATAAAACTTTCTGTTTCTTGATTAATTTATTTACACATTTAGTTACAACAATGATCACAATGATATTTAAAAAATTTTTTGTCAACTCCCGCACATAAATGTATCCATCCTTTGCATTTTAGGCACTGGACCATATTTTCCTCACGGTCTTCCTCACAAATATTACAGAACCGAGTGTTATTAACAATTCTAAAGCAAAGTCAATGGGCGGCAGTAATACCGAAAGGGTTCAATCAAAGTTATGTAATAATTAGACTCCGGATGTTTATGCATTTATGACATAATGAATACGGCTAAAATACACAAAACGAACATAATATAAAAATATATCCGAAATATCCAAAGTATGGTATTCGTTGTAACATTTATCGAGTGCAACAAATCCCTAAATAGGTTCTCTTGTCTTAACTGCATTTGTTGAATTTGAAATTTGCATAAACATCCGGAGTCTAGTAATAATAAATAGTAAACTCCTAAGTTTTACCGGTACGATTTTGGAATTTCATGTACGTACGATTTAAGATACGGCAAAATTTATAATTCTAATGGCCCTAGCCAAACACTGAATAAAGCTAAAACGATTTTGTTTGCGGTAAACAACTCCTTAATGACGTTCCCAAAGACCAGTCGTTCTCAACCTACGAATACATTTTCCCTATATAAGTTACCCATTTGTACTGTAAGAATTAGTTGATCAGCAGTACGCTCTTTTGCCCCGCCTCCCAAAAAATATGTTTAACTTTGAAAATTTATATAAGTTAGTTAATATTGTTATAGAGAGGTAAGATAACATTACGAAAGTTATACATTTTTTATCATTTTATATAATTGTTTGTTCATTTTTATTATTATCAGTCAATAAATATTTAATTCATTATCAATATAAAAAGTGTATTTTATTATTTATTATATTTTTTAAGCCTATGATTTACTTTAAACATTTTTTACAACAAAATAAATGCCGCTTCTTGTACCGCTTTTGTATGGAAATTATTTATGTGAATATTATCTGCCAATTCTCGAAATTTAAAAAAAATTGTAAGAAAATTAAAATTGTTAGACACTAAAACCTACATGAATTAGTATGAAATGTATAAATTAACATGCGTTCAACTAGAAACTAAAAATGCTAATATTTCCAATTTTAGTACCGCAAAATGGGTGGAAATTTTTCGTATGCGTTCAGAATACTGTCAAGAATTTAGAAATAAATTTTAAAGATGATCGTCAGAAAAATATTTTTTTTGAGAACGTCCTTAAATGCTACTACATGACTTGAAAATATGACGCATGATTTTATCAATAATGTGCTTGCGAGATGAACTACTAAACAGGCAGGAAAAGTTATACGAAAATTACGATAAACTTACTTCTTGAGAAATTGCCTTTCAACGGTAATGGTGGGAGATGAATACAATGTGAAACAATATGATTGACTAGGGAGTAACTCGTTTTGCCGGAAAAGGTGCAGTTAGCATGATATTACGCTTAATATTTAGAAGGCACGATTTAAGCGGTGGTACGATTTACGCAACCTTACTCTAATTAAATATAATAGATTTGACGCCGGTAAATCTAATGTTAATCGTTGTATTATGCGAATCGTCCACTATACCAATATCAATTTATTCCAACCGACATATTCTGTATCGTTCTTTCCATCGAATATAAAACGTCTTGCCGGTAATACGAGTGTTTGAAAACTGTCCAAGTAACGCAGTCAATTTTACCAAGTATTTCCCGTATTTCAAGCAAGTTCACGGTATTAGTAACTCAGACGCGGAAAGTTTTACCTTATTTGCCTGTCTGCCGGTTTCTCTTTCTTCCGACGATCGTAAATCGGGGGCATTTCGGCATCGTCTAGCGTCCAAGGAGCACGTAGCCATGTCCCGATAACGAAATAGCAGAGTCGAACGAGCCAGCACCTGCAAGATCGCTCGACGCTCGAGTTAAGTACCTGCCTATGGAAATTTAACGCCACACTTTGCCGGCGTGTTACATTTGTAATTCATCGAGCCACCGCGTGTTACGGACAGGTTTGAAGTACGCGCCGTATAATAGAATGAATTTATATTGGTTGCGAAGTACTCCCTTTGGCCTTTCTTTTTCTCTCTTCCTTCAATGCACTGACTGTGCAAATGCTTACCTCTTTCTTCACTGTTAATGTTCCCGATTGAATTTCCTCCGTGCCTTTTTCCCTCCACTCTACTCCATCTTCCTTCCTATTATTTTCACCTTATTTCTCTGGAACATATATAAATACGAGACAGCGAATTTATATATATAGAATTGGGGGGGTACTCGTTCGTGCATCGACCATTGGTACACATACTTATACAGGTCTGGCTATGTCTTTTATGTACATAGATATCTACGGACGTCTACACCGCATGGAAAGGAACGTAATAGGTCTTCCTCTGGGTCCCCTATGTAAATTTGCACATGCTCGCAGTTATCCAACGACCGTCCGCACGTCCGTGCTCTTGCGACAACGCGTTCAGTCGCGCGATTGTGTGCATCCACTTTTCCTCGACGAATTCTGAAGGATCTCTCTCTTGCTCACTCTCTTTCTCATCTTTCCTGTAGAAAGCGACAGAGTCGCGAATCCGATCAGCGAACATCGAATTTCAGACTTTCTTTGAACAAAGTGCTCCTCCGGTTGTCTCTTTCTCGCGACTCCTCCTCCGTTGCTCGTTCGCTTTTGTCTAATAACGAATTAGGTCAACGACGGAAGCCGTTCTATTTTACCATCCGCTTTAGTGAGATTGGTAACGTTAATAGCTACGAAGGAATGTTATTTGTCAACCTATTTTTGGAATTACGTTCGCTTGTTACAAATGGACGAATTGCAATTATGAGAGTAATGTTATGGAGCGTAAATAAATTGGACGATCGTGAAAAGTTCTGTACTGTTTTATGTTAAAGAATTTAACTTTGGAAAAATTTTTTATAAAGATATTGTTACTTCAATATAATTCTCGATGAGTTATTCACGATTTTTCAATTTATCATGAGAAATTTCGCTGTTTCGAATGGAACAGTTTGCAATCTGTTATAGATTCGAAAAAAATGTATCTATTAAATGATTATGGATTATCTACTCGGTTTACAGGACATTAAAGTTTGGAGAAGTTCTTATAAAAATGCTGTAGTATGAATGTATGTTTCAACAAATTCTTGCTCCCAAAATGATTGATAGATTATTTTAAAACGTGTCTTATATCGTTAAAAGAATCGAAGATTTCAGTAAGCGAGTGATTTATTAATGGAACGAACAATAATCAGATACATCTACATTTGAAAAATACCATTAATAATAAATCTTTTTAATTCTTTTTCATCGTGTTCAAGCGCAAAACTTCAATGATTAAGTAAAGGTAAATAATTATAAAGCAAAACTTGCCTAAGTTAATTCATCCCAAGTGTTTCCGTCTCTCTCTAATTACAATCAGTATTTTTATGTACCAGCGTAAATAACACTTTTTTAATCACCCAGAATTTTACCGTATTTAACACCAAAGATCTATCCAGCATAATCAATAAAGAAAATATCATGAATACATAAAACTACATAACCATCATCGATCTAACACAAATCCCTCACGAATTCCCGAACCATTTGTTCAATCTTTCAGAGCCTATCGAGCGGACACGGAAGGACGTAAAATTCGAAGACCATTTGAAAAGAGTCCACCCCATTCGTCAGGTTTCAGATCTCTCGGTTAGCCATACGGGACGTAAATTACGTGGCGACGAAGTCAGCGCGTCTTTACGCTCTTAAATCAATTCTATTTTCTCCCCTATACTATCTTCTATCCGCAATCGGTTCGACGATAGTCAGCTTCGTGAAATCACGTAATTCGGTGAGAAGAACGTTCACGGACAGTCCCGATACTCTTGACTCGACACGTACACATATAACCAGACAGAACTCCTGTCTATCTATATTCACATAGCCACGAGGGTGCAAAGAGGGGGTCAATACATTCGGTGGCGCACGGAGTATCCCTAAAGTCGGTTTTCACCCTCGATTCTGGATCGTAACGATCGTATTTCGGTGACGGTAGGTAGAAGAACAGGGTGGAGGTGGTATTGAGGTGCCGAGAATATATCGCCGCTACAACGAGCTTCGATCACCTTGAAAGCTTCCCTCAATGGTCCCAACCGATGCCGACGCCACGCTTTGCCGTCGGTGCCTGGTATAAATCGTTGTGTCTCCTTCTATCTGGTGGAACCTTTGCTCCGAGGTATTTCGCCGCAGAATTTCTCACGGTAATCGAAGGGATACTGCCTTTATACACCACAGGTGCATCCGGTACTTCCTACTGCTTGAATTCAGGTGAAAGCTGGGCTAGAGACACAGGGATCAGGTGAAAGATAGAGAGAAAGTGGGAGGGAGAGAGGATGACAGAGAAAGAGAAAAAGAGAGAGAGAGAGAGTGAGGACGACGAAGAGGTCGTTGGAAGCGAGCACTTCTTAAGCTTTAATTAGCCATGGATCAAAGGTTCGGTTAATGGAAGCCAACGATACCAAGCTAGGATGAGTAGAGAAAAAGAATCAAAAGCTGTTCATAGGATGAAAGCGAATCGTATCGTTTGAAAATTCCACGGACCACCTACTGACACTGTGTGTTCCCACAATTTTTCGGGTGACTGGTTTTTTCATCGTCGAGAAGTTCCGTGCGATTGTACGAGGTCGTCGACGGTGCACCATCGGCGCAGATCGGAAACAAAGACGGGAGAAAAAGAAAGGGAAGTAGAAACGTTCCACTATTCTTTCGCGTTTGTAAACTGCAGAGAGCTGCACTCGCTTTTGAGACATTCGTGCGAATCGGTGCACGGACCAAAACGATCGAACCGGTTTTACATGAGCACCCGAGACTGCGTCGAAGGAAAAAGCGGAAGTCCAGAATATCTATTCCGCCTAGCCGTCTAGCTACTTTAGAAATCAGTCGTCGTTTTATATGAGACGAATTGTTTTTCAGTGGCCGTAAAAAAAAAGGAAAAGGGAGGGGGACGTAACGAGAGTTCGTAAGAAGCCGTTTCGACGAGTTGGCCCTTTTCATGGACGCGACTCCATAGACTGAGAGGATCCTCGTTACTTGTGTACTTCTTTCACGACTGGATTCGAACTTTACCACTGAATCAGCTCTCAGCCGGAAGATGTTCAATGTTCGGGCATAGAATCGTTGATTTTCCTTGGATTCGTACTTGCGAATTTCACCGAAGATAAAATACATAAAACGGAACTACAATTCGCCAACTGGCTGCAACCAATGAAAAGAAAGAGATCGATTTCAGAAATAAGACGAATTCGAAGATATTTACGTTCTCGGTTATATGCCACTTTTTCGTAGTTACATATACTATTCTTGGTACGACACATTGCACGAACATTGAACGAAACATTGAATCAAATATGAGCGTTGTAGTAAAACGAAGAAACTCGCTGACGTCGATTAAAGTTACATACCGGTGACCGTAAACGTCAAATAGTTGATGTGTTCTTTTATCTCGTACGTGGTTTAACAAATGCAGGGAAAGCTACTCCTACGATTCTTCATTATGCCGATGTAATTTTCATTCTAAAGTTTTGTAGGAGATCTTACAATCAAAAAAATAGATCAGAAACTTGATTTGTTTGCCGAATTTCATTTTTCTGAGGAATAATATGGTACAGTCGCCAAATATCGCCCCCTTTTTTTAAAAAAATTATAGGAAATAAAATATTAAGAAAAAAATAATAAATGAAACGTCAAATATTAGGGAGAACACGTCTTTATTATTTAGAATAATCAGCAACTCGATATCTTTGTTACTATTTCTATAAGAATAGATTTTACAATAAAGTGGAAATTCTAGGAATATATTTTTGGGCACCTAATTACGTCCCGCGGACGGTACTGAGATCACAATAATCACTTGACCTCAAATTACATTTTTAACAATTTAACAATAATGAAATCATTATAATTATTGTATCTAATCAATCATTAATCATTGGTATAGTTTAAGAAATTTCAATTCTCCCAGAAAATTGCACAAATAACGTCGTCCCCTAAACGATATTAGGCACACATGAGGGGAAGATATTACGAATTTGCTAGTTTTATGAATAACATCCATTCAACAAGAAACACATGTCACATCCTAAATGTTTTCGTACCGATTTGAATCTATGCAATAACAACTTACTTTGTTCAAAGAATCATTTCAGTAAGTCAAGCCTATCAATAATTAAACCATTCCGACAATATATTAATCAAAAACTCACCTTGAACAATTCTTTCTTTTTTTAAATATCTTGTCACTGAAGCGACACTTCACCGCGAATTGTTTACAATGGCCGAATGAGGTCACTAACTTAAGATTCGGGCTGTGAAAACTAAATGGCGCTAATTGGAAAAGAAGAAACGGACGGGGACGAAATTAGGCTCGGGGACGAAATTTGGAAACTGTACCTTATGAGTTTCTGGAGGGACATAGCTCAGAAATATTAACGTAGCGTCCCTCCCGAGGCGCTTCATCCACGTGCTGGCTTCGCACAGTC
Source organism: Cerceris rybyensis (assembly GCA_910591515.1). Taxonomy (NCBI): domain Eukaryota; kingdom Metazoa; phylum Arthropoda; class Insecta; order Hymenoptera; family Crabronidae; genus Cerceris; species Cerceris rybyensis. The sequence continues at coordinate 26,547,908 of OU342790.1, forward strand.
AGCGCGCCATTCGTTCTCTTATGTCTTCACGACCCTTTTTTTCGCGATTGTTTCGCTCAGAAAATGCTTCCTCCCTTTGGTCGGTGACAACTTATTGAAGGCAAGTTTTGGAAAAAGTTTCACCCTTGATAATTCCACCGTTCTCCGTCATCTAAATCCTGCACTATTGGAGCGCGCTGTGGCAGTTAAATTCTCGCTCGGTCGCGTAAAAGCGACTGCCTGACGATCGATGAACAATTAGTTAGCAATTATGATATTATGAATTTTTATCTTTTTTTTTCATTTTGCGTTCATATATATGAGAAAATAGAATTCCATTTTCAAATTCTTCCGGAATGGAGAGATGGAGAGAAAATGCGGGCGATGGAGTATCGGGTAAATAATTGCTTTGTCGATTCTGAAGTAAAATTATTATTTTTTAACTATTTGAACTTCGAATGGATCCCCCAATTGCAATTTTTTAAATCGAAAAATATTTTGTTTCAATTGCCTATAACGCGAAGAAGGAAAAATCGTGGATATTGCAAGTAATACATTGTGCCGCGGAGTTTTTAAACTATTCAATTATACTGGAATGCCAAACAAAATGTTCAAGGTTAATACATCTGAAGAAATTGGTAATTTTCTTATAACTTTGTATCACGATTTCCGGTACATGAATGGTTAAAGTCGCTGTAGTCGGTAAGTTACTTTCTATTTGCGAAAAAAATATATTTTTAATTTTACTCTTTCAATTAGACAGATATTTGAGATACACACTTAAACGATAAATATGTTGTGCCATTGTCGTGCCATTTACTTTGTGACTGGCTCCACAACAATTCAGAATTAAATTAGTAAAATAAACATTGATCAGTGATTCTTGAAATATAGTATAATATAACGTAATATTAATATTATAGAAATAATTTTATCGTGTCGCATATCACTGATATTTCCAATTTAATAGATCTTGTAAAACTTGAAAATTTCCTTTTCAATTTATACCATCACGAGCATCACTCGTTATAGTACGGCAAGGGGTTAATACGGTTACAAGACAGTGTCAAGTATAAATCCCATTTCTTATAATCCCATCTTTGCCAAACCTTTCACCGACAGAAACCCTTCCTCGACGGTAAATAATCGACTAATCAACGAACAACCAGCAAGCGATCAAGATCTCTTCACTAAATTCAGCTATGCTTGCTGATGCATAAAACTCCCCTCATCGTCGACAGATTGGAAATAATCGGAATAAAGAGATTTCAAGGAATAATGTCAAAAATATCATTTCCTTCTACTCTAAGAGATTCGCAAGAAGAAAAGCGGCGACGAAGGAAGAAGGTAAAAGGAACAGGAAGAAAAGGTGGAAGGCTGATAAAAGGAGAAAAAGGACTCAGCCAACATCGGGACGCTGTAGAATCACATTGTGTAGCATCCAGGTCAACAATATATACCCCTTCCCCTCTCACGGCAGAACATAATGGAACGTCGAATAAGTAGGTGCACGCAGCACGGAAGGACAGGAAAATACTACCGGGATTTTATTTTGCAGCGTCATTCGTCATGGATTATATACTCGACTCTCGTTTTCCTACGCCGTTCTCCTCTTCCTCGTCATCCATTCCCGCCTGCCGGCTTTTGGATTAAGTGCTATATCCGTGAGGAGCCGCTTGGTTATTATTAATGCGATAAATTACTCAGCGAATTCCATTGCGTCCCTTAACCCTTCTCTCCTTCGCTTCTCTTTCTCTTTCTTTCCGCAAGCTTGTTCTTATCTCGTTGAATATGAATTTAAAACGTTCCGCGAGATTCACTTGTCCAGACGAGGACCTTCGTGGACGCAGAAGAGGTTCTGTCGTTCGCATCGCGTAATATCGCTGACGGACCAAGAGGTAGAACGTCTCTGGTGCCGGTCCTCATCGCTCAAACGATGACAAGTGATGCTGACTGATGTTCGCCGCATAAGCGCCTACCGAAACGCCGTTGCTAGTTCTTCTTAGCCGACACCCTCTTTCGCTTTTCGCGCGCCAAGAGGAAAGCTCGTAATGGAGCACGATGGAAGAAAAAAGTGACGGGTCTGCTGAGAAACCTACTGTGGGGCCATTTTAAGAACATGGATGGATATCTGGCTTGGACTCTCTTTTCCTCTCTTTCTTACTTCGGGTGAACTCGAATTTTACGACTCATCCGATTTCCACGGTGCTTGTTGATTTCATTTTGTTAGCCTCTTTTCCGAGCTGTAAAAAATGGTGACCCGGTATGCTGGATGATTTGTTACGGGACCCCTAGGATTGTGAATGTTGTTGTGGGTTTTGGTAGAAGCTTTATCGACGACCGATTTCGAATCAGTGCCTTTCTCGGATGGTCAGACATTTTGGTGGGAAGATTAATGTGATTGGATGGTCCTGAGAATTCGAACGTGCAAGAGGAGAAATTTAAGAGGACGATAACGATAAATTTTGGGAAATGTTTGAAGTAATATTGTACGTACTCATTGGTCTTTTAGCAATTGGGATAGTGAATTTACGATATGAAGTGGAAGATTGTGTGTAAGCATGATCTTTGTTTGCCCTTTAATACCTTGACTGCTATGGGGGTCACGGGTGACTGGCGCTATAGAATTCAATGAAATTTCATGTAACTTTTAAGCAGCAAAATTTATGAATTTTCGGATATACTTACTGAATATTTAAATATTGGCGTTAAAAAGATGAAGGTCTGCCTTTCTGCTTTATAAAGATGTGAATTTGACAAAAAAAGGTTCAGTTCAGTAGAAATGATGAAACTAGCGAAATATCGGTGACGTTCATTGCGTTAAGGGTGGTACTGTTGCATTAACAAGTTAAACGCTACCGCTATTTCTATTGTTTCATCACTTTTACTGAAGTGAATCTCTTTCTATTAAAATTACATCTTTATAAAGTAAAAACTGTAAAGACAGAAATAGATATGTAGACTGCGGGGCTTTACTTTTTCAATGCCAACATTTAAATATTTAATGCGTAAGACAATTTTTAAATATTACAATTTTAAAGTCATGTGAAATTTCAATGAATGCAACAGAGATGGTCACCAGTGACCCCCGTGGCATTTAACGTGTTAAAGCTTAATAAGTATTACGTTTTTTGAAAACACTATTTACTAGGTAAATCCTACTATGTCATTTTCAGAAAAGTGGATAAATCAATAGTCATTTGACTTGGTGACAAAATTATTACTGCATCCAATAGTTTGAATACATTGGTCATTTACGAAATTCAAACTCTACTACTTCTGAAATCTGATAATTTATGGGTCACTATTTATTTAACACGTTCGTCGCCTAGCGCGATTTGGTTGAGATTTTCGTGGGTCCCAAATCCGACTGTCGCAGAGTGAAAAAAAAAATAATAACTCTAGAACCATTGATTTCGAAAAAAACGTTATATACAAAAGTTTCATAGTATCGCGGAGAGAATATCGGTGCAATATTAATTCTTTATTTGTTATATTTCTTCAATGTTATTTAAAGGTCAACTTCCTTTTTTTATAGGAAAATCTATATCTTTAAAGAATCTATATCTATAAAAAAAATTTTGTATAAGTCATTTTTTGTTGGACGTTATGTTAAAAAGATATTTAATGGAAAAGAGCCTACTGAAGCTTTTTTCAACAAGCGGACGATCACCCGTCAACAATAAGAACAATTAAGTAATAAAAGTGGTTTTTAATATTTTGATGTTGTATATCCTATATTGATATTTCAGTGTTTATTCTATTAAATTCCTTTGAAAAATTCATCTGAAAATCCTATTTAACTTGAACAAGAAGAGCGTTACCCATATTTGGGTGACGGGTCCTCCGCGGAAGTATATCTACCCGTCACCCAGATATGGGTGACGCTGTGACGAACGTGTTAAGGTATTTCGTTGCCATTCAGTGTCTGTATAATTGAATCATGAAGCTACCAATAGGCCTTCGGGAAAAGACATGGAAAAATTGTATGCTCTTTTGAAAAAATAATTCCACATAATTATTATACAAACATAAATATCTTTTTATATAACATAATATAGCAAAAATAGTACATCCTTTAATGGTAACTGACATAATGATCAATGAGTTAATGAAATCACGGAAATTGGAAAGAATGCATCCACTTCCATGCGATCCAACTGTCAAATTTATTGAGCATAAGTGCAACAAACAACACGGGGTACTTCTAAAACAATAGCACAGTTCTTTTCCATTGACCACGAGTCATTAGTTCAGTCATTTGTCGTTAACGGACCTGCACTCGTTAAGATTTTAACGATCCATTTTTCCTCACTGAAAAGCGTAACAACTTAATTAAACAATAATGAAAATGAATCGGAATCAGTGTTTCCGAAAAACCACCGATTCAAATTGGCAAATGTAAATCAAGCATGACGTAGAATTTACTCGGTGCATTTCTAAAGGCGAACAACCGTTTGGCCGCGATTAGAATATTTCCGAGTTCTAGCCGGCGTGCGTATCAGATGAAATAATGTAAAGAGCACGTTATTTTCTGTGCCACTGCACGGGCATATTGTTTCAAAGTAAACAATGCACTGTATGAATATCACTTGGTCATGTGCTAATAGTACCCAACGGCATTGTTATGCTCAGTTTGAAACTAATCCAATCCATCTAAAAATTTGCAGCAAATATTTTCTGATGTTCGTTCTGGCGTTATCCGAGTAAGTTTTATGCAAAATAAACTTGATAAGCAGGCCGTACACAAGTACCGCGTAGGCAAGCGGGCTGTTCATTTGAACATATCGCTCGTACGCTGTATTTATAACTTGAAACTAACAAGCAAGATAAAACTCCAGTTTTGCGTCATCCCATGAGAAGCCGCCCTCGACGTGATTTAGTTTTACAAATTACGGATATCAGGGATGTCGATTTTGTCGATCTTGAAGTGTAGGAGGAAGAAAATTTTCACATCTCCATCCAACGAGGTTTGCAATTAATGTTTAACATCTGAACTACCAACAGAGCTCAATTGAATTTTTCACAGTATTTCTTCGAATAATTACTTGTGTTTGATAAGCCTTCCCGACTAAAAATAAAAGACGGGGAAAAAACTGAAATAAGATTGAAAACAGGATTTCAGACGAATTTCGAACGGAAATAAGACGAAACAAATAATTGCCACTGAAAATTGTCTGAAAATGTACTGAAGACATATGCTATTGAAAAAGTTCAAACGGAATTAAGACTGAAACAAGACGGAAGAGTTTTTCAGTTGAAGCCGAGACTGAAGTCGGACTGAAAATTTTACATTGATTCAGCTCGATCGGAAAGCAGACTGATTTGAGACTCATATATCAATTAATTCCGACGAGTACTGAAAAGAAACTGAAAGTAAACTATTTTTCGCTTACAATTTTCCGACTTTTGTTCACTACCTCAGTTTTCTTTAAGTTAAGTTTCCGACTGTACATTAATATAGAAAAATTACTCGAATTTTCAATCTGTGTTCAGTTTTTCATTTTCACCCGGGTTGGTTGCTGAAATGTTTTTACTCGTGTTCGTTGAAATATATAGTTCAAAGATTTTATAAATTTGCGACATATTCATATTTTTGTTTCTGAACGTTTCGATACGTCAATCGTCATTTTGAGTTTCCACAATGTGTAGGTAAAATTGATATTGTATTCAGTTTTCAAAATCAACGAATATCAAGATAACAAATTTTCCAAATAATCTGTAATTGAATTACAGTACAATGTGCTGTACAAAATGCAGAATATTGAGTTTAAAACAATGCCCGATACAGTAATAAAGTAACGTGAAACGTTGCAATAAAGTCAATCTATCATGTTACGAAGTCGCCAAAGAAATTTGAACAGCACACCCAAAAAGATCCAAAAACTGCAAGATTTACGAGTATTCTACAAACACCGATCATATGTCGAAATATAGATTGTAGGGTCAACATCGTGCAACTCGTAAACATCCGTGTTTTTCAACGATAAAACACATCCTAAAAGGATGTACCAAGACGATAATAATAATGGTCTCCTGGTATATTTAAAGTTAAATTTATATTGCTCGGAAAAGAAATTGGTAAAAACGGGGCAATCTCAACGATTTCATTGAAAAAGATTCACAGACAACGGATTCTTGTGCCGCACGCTTTCCATCGCGATGAAGAAATTCCTTGGCGGCATCGCGTGTGTAAGACGATCGACGACACAATGGGATGGGAAAAGTATATTCGGCTTCCGTAGATCCCGTGCGATTTTCTCTTACTAGCCCCCCTTTCCTCGATGCAATATTGGAATTCAGTTCTCCTTCGCAGTGCAATACACTCGCCACGTGTAATTCGTTTTGCAGTTTACTCGTCCGTAAACTTTCACGAACATTCACGATCTGTCTGTGATACGGACTCGTAAGAATTAAATCTTTGGAAAAACATGTTACGAATGATCGATTTTCTCTGACGATCTGCATCCTTTGCCGGAGACTTTTTTGAATATTGATAGATAATTATTTATTTCGCGATTAAAAATTGTCTTTTTTTTATCATACAGTCACAGTGTTAACGTATCCAAATTATAAATTACTACTTGCATAGTCATTTTTCAACGATTATGTTTCAATTTTTCAACTCTAACCGTATGTACTTGCGCCGATAACGTGTAATTAGGAATTTTGTCAGATTGCATATGAACGTCCGTGGCCCTCAAGGAATTAACTCTACCAGACCTGAGCATTTTCCGAATTTTTTCACGTCAAACTACACAAAGTTAATTCCAACACATAGGACATACATTTGCAGTGGCTAAACATGAGGTTTGACCACGATTGGCTAGTTATGTTTAGTTTGTGACGCATTTTTTTCACGTACTAGGCAAAATACCAAAATATATACTATCGTAGTTCGATAGATTTTTACCTGCAAATAAAATGTTTCGTCCAATGAGTGCGCATGTACCGTCAATTTCTAGCAGTGCTTTTTCAACGAGCAGTTTACTCTTTTCTATTTTCACAAACTTTGATCCGTGATGAAGTAGCACTTATAATTCCGACGAATTTTTCGTAATAATAAGCCGCTAATTAAAAGCTTTCGAGTTATACAAAACGAGACTGAAGATTTCTCGATCCATATACATGGTTGAATGATTCAATTTGTTGTGTTTTGTTTTTTCTTCTTGTTTGTTTTACGGAAAATTCCATTCACTTCAAGAAATAACAATACAGGGATCAGAGTTCTGTTCTCTTCATGCTGAAATTATAATTACGCTTCTATCGTGATCGTCGGATCTATCGGTTTTGAGATAAAAAAACTGGGCCGAATAGGCGACGGCGTGAAATGCCGAACGATTCGAGAAAGAGCCGTGTATCGTGAAAATCAGCTTTAGACTGCCAGAAAAGTGTGCGAAATATTCCCATTTATCACGGTCCATCACCTTTAAGCTCGGCTCTTCAGCGTCATCGAGAGGTACGAATCGACAGCCGGCATTAAATACGTCCGCCTGCAAAACGTAATTCTCCGTCTGTCCGTGTGAACGTCGCATCGTTATTGTATCGTATGCGAAATTACATTTCCAATAATCCTTGGAAATGGTACTCGATCACAAAACACGTTCTTTCACGCAAAGCTCTCTTTATTCGCCATCCTTTTTACATTCTTTTTTTCTTCCTCTCTTTTGAGCGAATTTTCTCCATCCCTCTATTTTTCTCTCTTCCCTGGTTTTGTTTTATAAATATTTTCTGCTTCTCATTTCCCGTTTCACTTTCTCTTCTTATTTCAGACACTTTTTATCGTTCCCGTCGTTGTACGTTGTTAAATTCTCGTGAAAATCGAGGTAGAGAAGCATCGGCAACCTGAACTATGGCGATGAAAAATTTTCCTTGCATTTGCTAAGGATGAAGAAGCCGAATATTTAACTTTTACGTCAGTAATTGGATTGTATTCTTGATTTTAATTATTTATAATACTTTTTGGATCGTTAATATTTTATCAGTGCATGCCGATCGATTCATTTATTTTGCATAAAGTTAGTTTCAAAGCTTACTCTTTATGATGCATAAAAAGTGTAGAAACGATAAGATTACCTTTATTTCCACAGTTCTTTCAGCAATAGTTATTTCGATTTGCACAAATTGCAACATACCGTTGTCTTCCTCGAGATTATGATTTTAACGCAAACTTGAAAAAATCTGTATTTTTGCGAAGGGCGGATATATCCCTTAGATAATTGTCTAAACAACGGTAATAAATTAAATTACGTTTGGTTTCGCTAATAATCTTAGCTGTACGTCTTGAGAATAATCGATGGATCGTATGGGACGCATGACAAAATATTTTCGCTCCAATAAACATACGGCTTCGAAGTTCTCCGTCCTCAAAGGATTATCATATTATTTCCAGATTTTCTTACAGTTTAAAAATAGTTATTTGATTTTATGATTCCGTGTTACGGTGCATTCACTATAAATATGACTTCATTTATTTGAATTTCATAAAAACGGATGGTAAAATTACATTTCATAAAGTCTTGTTAGCACACCGAACTCATCATTAACACGTTGAATGCTATGGCGGACAACAGTGACCGGCGCTGTTGAATTCAATGAAATTTCATATGGCTTTAAAATTGTAATTTACAAATTTTCTCACGCATTAATGTTCAAATATTTTGCCGCTCACTATATGTTTATTTGTGTCTGTAAAATTTTTGCTTTGTGTAGATGTAATTTTAATAGAAAAGTTTTACTTTAGTAAAAATAATGAAACAAGCAAAATACCGGTGGTCAACGCGTTAACCAGTTTACGTCAATCTTTCCGATTTCGATTATTTTCTGAATTTTTCATCAGGTAAGACACAAAAAAATACTTACAGCCGCTAATTACCTCAGCAGGAAATGAGAAATACTTATGTCGTGAATGTTGTGATTTAATATATAAAACTTTTAGTTCCACCAGAAAGCAGTTTCACAGTAGCTCCGATTTAGTACCGGAAAAGATTAATATCCCTTACTTTTTTCAACATGAAACAAAAATACATGATTGTGTTTCCTTTCATTATCACGCTGCTCAACAGTTTCATTGGCATTTATCTATAATTGTACGTTTTGAAGATCACACAATTATTCTGTAGTCTACAATTACTTTTGTAATATCAAATTTACACATTCGTATTTCCTTCAAAATGTTACGCCTCGCGGAGGGTCCTCCGAGCTTCGGCATTCTCTATTATAAAAATTACTGGGACTATGCGAATTCGAACGACCGGCCGAATCGATCCATCGACTTGAATCCTACAAGTTCGAGGGAGCAGCTTCGCTCGGTACGCCAACTTCATATCGGCGTAACAATATTTACCCCTTATATTTATTAATAAAATAAAACTCAACTCCATCAGAATTTTTTTGAGAGAATTAGAAGGGCAATTTGATAGCTTGACACTCAGACTCTTACTTTAAACATATGGTCAGATTAAAAATTAAAAATGGCTCAGAGTAACAGCGCATGCGGTTGACGACAAGGTTTGAGTTATTTTTTTAAATATTATAAGGATAATATCGTAAAATTGATAGAAAAAAAAAACACAAAATACAAAAGAAGTATCTGGTTAACCGCTGTCACGTCGGATAATAAGACAGCATCGTTTTATACGAACGTAAGCCCGGAGTGAGCCGCAACGACCGTTAAACGGATTATTTAACGTACATATAACCATGAATTCGCAACGCTTATGTGCCTGCGGTTTCTGTTGGTATAATAGCCGCAACCGACGCGAGTTGCCAATTACGGTAATCGATGTTTAACGTTAACGGGCACAGCAAAGCCAAATTTCATGTTCGGATTCGACTCGGCGTCACTGAAATCGCGAATATTGTTAAGATTTGACTGTTTGCGTACTGCGAGAGGAAATGGAAATGATAAACATGCACTCCCTCTTTCTCTTTCTGTCTTTTTCAGTTTCTCCTTTTTCTCTCTCTCTCTCACACACATACCTCTCTTGTTCTCTCAAGGATAATCGTACTTCGTAAAACGGTCTTTAGAGAGAACAGATAAATAATTCCGTCGGTAAAACGTGGCATTGAAAAGCAAAGTCAAACGTCACGACCAATGCGCAAATCGATCATACTTATGGCGTAGTTGGCGACGAATCCATTTCGAGTTTATAGCGGCAGAATATATCCGAAACGATTCACTCGAATCCTATTTGCGATATTACAATGGTAGAAGAGGAACTTCATTCGGTCGCCGTCGGCCAATCGTAACTAGTTTCCACTATAGGATCGTACCGATCTTAAAGGATTATATGATGAATGCCATACGTTTCGTTGGAAATCAATGTGATTCTAGGGTGATATCTTTTCGAAAGTTTGATGCCGTAGTAAAATGATATTAACCATTTCCTGGGTTATGATTTTCAAGGAATGCCGTCGACCTGTGGAAATCGACGAATGTTTCGAAGGTATTAAAATTAAAGTAGGAAGTGATTTGATACAAGAGCAAGTACCGAGCAATAATAACGTTAAAGAATAGTGAATGAGGATTTAAATCAACACGATTGACAATTGAGCCGTTTATTTTTGTGATGGTGAAAGAATAATCTTGAAAAAAGTGATTTTGTATCATTTAATATTATTTGAATTGTATCCTTTAATATTACTAATAACTGTCAACTAATTTCGGTTGCAAAACGTGCTTCATTCACGAAGTAGAAATGCTAATATCAGCGTTAAAAGCAGTATAGTTGTTAAACTAAATGTAATATTCATTTGCAAAATAGCATAAATATCTTTAAAATCATCATTAAAAACTTGAATATGTAAAGAACCGATAAAGAAAAACTTCCTTTGTTACAAACTTCAACGATTTTTTACAGATTCTTTTTACTTTCTATCGTAAAAGATACCGAACTAAAACCTCAGCTTTTATTAATATTCTTTAATACCTTGGAATACAAAACTCTCAACACCTTCGATACAAAACAAACTTTACATACCGTGATATCGGTAAAGATGAAAATCTATTACATTTCTGATTTCAAATTATCACTATATTTTTTAAATGTTTCCTAAATGTTATGTATTTAAAGAGTATAAACAAAATAAATAGCCACGATTTTCAGGAATTATTCTACGGTCGATGGAGATTTGTAAGAAAAACCTTCTGTAAAACTTCTTTTACAAATCTCCATCGATCCAACGGTGTAGAACAACCTTTGAAAGCCATGATCATTAATTTTTCTACACCCGGTACATACATCCTCTAAGGAATTAACTTAAGCTTTCCCAACGATACGACCACCGCAAGTAACATTAAAAAAAAACAAAAAAACATTAACACTTTAATGGTCGCACGTCTACGCAGTCAAATGTTGCCAGTGGCCGCCAATATTATTGAAGAATTAATTTACAAAAACTTTATTAAAATTAAGAGAAAAGTAAGAGAATAAAAATAAGATCAACGACGTAGCGATGAACTACGAAGCCAATAGCAATCTCCACACTTCTTTACATTCATAATTCATCACTAGACTGCGGATTTTTATGCATTTATGACAAATTTAATACGCCTAAAATATACAAAAAGAACATAATATAAAAATATATCTAAAATATCCAAAGTATGGTATTTGTTGTAATATTTATTAAGTACAATAAATCCCTAGATGGGTTTTCCTGTCTCACCTGCATTTGTGAAACTCGAAATTTACATAAACATCCGCAGTCTATTCATCACACAGAGAATCTGATACTAGCCAATAATTTTCGGCGGTAGCATCACACACATGTTGTGTTAGGGGTCATTAAACTGTTAATCAGGAATGTGATATTACATCACCTTTAAAATGAACGGCTTAATTGTGTCTCATATACGAGACAGCTCCAGGACCGTAAATGTGATAATCAAAAACCAGCGTATGGGTCGCATAAATGCGTTTTACATATGCGTAGGCTATAACTTAGCCAAAACTAAAAGCTTGGAAGTCAGGACTTCCTTGGCATGATTTCTGTATCGCGGCTGACGTAGGTTAGGGCGATATACCGCAAATACCTCGGGTGGATGCATTTCAAGAGATACGGATGCTGCCTGAATGGAAGACACGAAAGGAGTAATAGGAGAGGGAAGAAGAGGGAATCGGAAGAGAGCGAAACGGTGAATCGAGGCTCGATGCACTGCGGAGACAGCATAGCCATCGGTCTTGCCGCGGTTTTCCAAGATCCTCGAGTTTATCTCCGGGAGTTTATCTTCACGAACGGCAGGGAAGTGATCTAAGTTTCATCCGGCCGGCGGGGCGTCAGACTCCACGAATACTCTGGGCTATCCGGCTGCTGGTTATCTTTCAGTGGTGTCAAGAGCCTTGCCTAACACTGCCCTCGATAACGCCCTTTTCGCATAGTTACAAGTCCATACATCATGCTACCAAAAACGTACTTTGTTATCATGTCGAATACCTCTATGATCTTATACATGCTATGATAAATGTGATGAACTTGTTAACTATATACAATTGTCGATTATTATATATAATTACCACTAAAACCCAGCCCAAAACCAGATATTTTGTTTCTCAGCACCCCCTCGCATATCCGGGGGAGTGTGGGAATCAGCAGGACTTATGTTCCGGGCGTAAACGAGATCTAATCCAGACCAAGGTCCCAAGATCCAGTTCAGCAAGCTGGACAGGGCCGTCAGGAAGTCCTCTCTCTCTCTCTCTTTGTGGGCTTTCTATTCATGTGGCTCGGTAAACCTGTACCTGACCAGCGATCTGGACAGGCCCCTGAGGTATAAGTCGCCAACGTTATGAAGTCACTTGATTTGAGATACGGGGTAAGGGGAGACAGTCCACGCACCGTCTATTCCCACCTACAGCTTTAAATTTGTGGCTGTTTCGGTCAATAATACGTTAGAATCGAAAATCCGTGAGGACGAGGGATATTTCTACTCGTCGGACGAATCATAGCAAGCCACTTATCAAGTGACTTCTCATTTGGTAGACTAATAACTTCTTTCCTGCGGAACCACTATGGCTTCGTCGTTCCCTGGCTCAGATATTCCCGAGTTTGCCAAGATTGTACCTGATCAGCGAGCTGGACTGGACCCTGAAGGGAACAAGGCAAATCTAACCCAGTCTCGCCGGTTATTTTTTGATAAATATTCAAGAATTCATGACATTTACGAAACTTAGTGGTGATTATACATAATCACTGGATTAATCATCTTTATCGTAACATATATATTACGGAATACCGCAAACAGTCCGAAGGTCTTTAGTTACCCAATTACCGAAGGGAAGATTAAATTTCAGCTTTTTTCTGGTCGTACCGTTACGAAGTATCGATCTACAAAAGTACCACCTTGTTTTTTCAGATGTAATCGTTACTTCGAACAGGATTTAAATTCTTAAACTCGAATGCCGTTCGGAGATGGAGGAAAGTTTTTTATCGATACCCAAGTTTTACAGGCCTACGGAGGATTCCTGTGGGATTACGCTTTCCAATGTTTCTCCAACATTCCTCGGTTCGAAATAATGCTTTATATTTTACTTCCACGACTGTGGAAGATTCCGATTGTTCGATATAAAAGCAAAGTTAGGGGGACCTTCGATTACCGCGGAGACCCCGCTATCGGTTGCTATCGCCAACGCGAAAAGGTAATATCGAGTAAAGCAACCCAGGAACGAGATAGGTACGCATAATTTTTTTCCACGCAATATCCGTTCTGATTAAATTTACTTTCTACATCGATCTACAGAGAGAGAGAGAGAGAGAGACAGATGAAAAGTGAATGAGTCTTTCGCTTTCATCAATGGTTAGACCTGAGTTATTGCTCGTTGTTCGTGAATGGTGAACATTGTCGATGTTCTCTTTCTTCGGTCCAGACTATTGATCCTTCGTACCGAAGATTCCTGGCACCGGGGTCACTTCTGGTAGACTGCTCGGTTAGCAGGAAGTAGAGTGGTAGTTATCCTCCGAAGAAGATCGACCAACGAACTTATTGATTGTACTTCCAAACTCGTTCTCTCTCCGCAGTACCTGCTGACTGTTGCACACTCCCGCGGATCAAAAGTGCTCCTACCGTGCGATCCTCGTCGAAATTTTGTCTCGTCTGCTGATTCCTCGAACACCGTACTTCCACTTATTCTTCCCAATCTGTTTTTTAATGGATTCTTTGGCAACTATCCGTAGAAATACCACGCCAGGGAGGAAGAGTGTCCGTTTTTATCGTACACGAGAAGCTATTTTTTTTAAGTATTTCTAGTACGCGTGGAAGAGAATCACCGAGTCGTGGAAGAAGAAGATTCTAGGAGACGTCTAGAAGAAACTTTGAAATATTAACGTCGTTAAAGAAGTCTCGTCGGTTGACGGGATATCAACCATCGCGAGTAATGCGGAAACGCTTTCTTCTCTTTCTTACTGGCGTAAAAGAATGGAATGATGGGTCGATTGTGTCATGGTTTTGTTAATACGTCGTTATACGTTGAAAATGATGTCAGGGGGGTGGAAGAGAATGTAAAACTATTTGTACTGTATAGATATACATATAATATATGAATATATTTAACATATTAATCGACTAAGATTAAGCGTATGTCATAAGTAGTATCGAATGTCTGTTCTTACGTTAGTGTTATGATTGTATAGGGAGAATAAAGGGAAAATAAAAGTAAGAAGATCCGTCGTTATACAAGTACTATTATATTTATAAACGGGACTGTGAAAGTTGGAAGGTTTTTGGTACGAAGAAAATTCAACGACGAATGAGTTTGATAAAAGTCGTTAACTATATATATAAATATATAAATATACGTATACATTGTATATATACATATATACACAAATATTATGTAAATTAATCGCTGCCAAGCTCCGTTGTAACGATGGCACTTTTTGGTTTCTCTTTTTCCGCTACGTTTTATGAACGCGCGAGAAAGAGGCTTCGTACTTTATTATCACTTAACTTTCGTCACTAAAAGTAAGATTAATAAGTGTTCCCTTCGACGGCCCACCGTGAAACGTTTCCTGAATCGATGTAAATCGTATCGCGCCGCCGAACTTGATATTTACCCTTGGAATATTACATGCGGCCCCAGAGTTCCATGTAAGCTTAGAGTACACAACGCTACGAATGCAAACTTCATGAGAAATGCTAACGCGCGTTCGAGCGTTGTTTTAAAGTGCATATATGTACGGATGCATGTGAACGAATACATACATGCATATATGTATACATATATTGTACATATATAAAGGATGTGTGAAAATAAGTGACCTAAAAGGGAGTGACCGATCCTTCGTGAAAAGTAAGATGAAATTATCAAATAAAATTCGTTCGTACGTCGCTTAGGTTTTTATGGAAGATGTCCTAGAAAATTAATCAACCATGAAAAACTTAAATTTTCGATTCCTTTGGAATTTGCTTGATAACCGTTTATTTATAGATTAGAAACCACTTTTTTTATCGGAAACTTAGAGTGTTTATTTATACAAATTATAAATTATTATTTGAAAAATCAAATTTCAACGATTATACATCAATTTTCAACTTCTAATCCTGGATAGAAATCCTGATAAACTATAATTAAAGTTCTTACAATTAGTCCAGATATATGCGCCCATAACTTTCAAATGGTTAATCTCGCTGAATCCTGTACAATTTGAATTTTTTATTGCACCTGATAATCAGCCGCATGAAAGGAGAGTAATACCTACATGTTTGAAATTGAATTTTGAATGCCAAATTAATTTAATTCGACATTTCATTGCTAACAAGCTTTCTGACTTTGACGATTAAGGTTCCAATGATTTAGAGATATGTAGCTGTACTTGTGATATTTTATGAATTTGAATTTTTTCACTGTGCTTACATGTCCTTTGCAAATTATTATTCATTTATACGCATCGATACATGCCAACAATTGCACTGAACAAAAAATATTTCTGTAAATGGATAAAAGCATTGTAAAATTATGTGTTCGAAACGAATATACTTAATGTTTAAAATGTCGTAAAATTAAGCACTGCTCAAGATTTGCAAAGGGTTACAGTTACGGGGACTATGAAAAAATGCGCGTGCAACTAACTATCAGCTAATAATTAACCTATTCCTTGCCAAATTTTGTTTGGTTCGATTGTTTCTGGAAGAAGTATTATCACAATATAAAAATAAAAATAATTCACCAATACTACTGCTCAAGACTACAACTAAAACTGACTGTTTTAAATACAATTAATCTGAAAAGTACGTCAAATATCTAAATTGGATTCCAAAAGACTTAGAAAACGAATAAACACCCAAGTGGAGATCATGGAAGGTATCTAATGAGTTGATGCTAATAATAAGTGCGTCAGCAAAATTCGTGAAAATAAGGAAAATAAAACAAATCAACGAATCCAATAAAAAGAAAGAAAACGTGGAATTCAAAATTCACATTTCTCGATGAAATTTCAAGAATGAATAATGTTGCTTCTTTTACAGAACAACGACCTCCTAGTTACCTAACCACTTATGTGATACAATTTCCGTGCAAATTTCATTCTCAGATCGAAGCGTCGTATAAAACAATTATATTTGATATAATTCTATTTTTTCACATGAAATCATCACCTTTCCAATTATACCACGCATTTTCATGCATTCTCTATACTCCATAGACAACCACGTTATACATGGCTACGTCAACGTAATTGCAATATGTTCAAATTTACATGAATTGCATTTTTTTCCCCCGAATTCACCGTGATGTACTTGTATGTTAGCACGATATGGGCAGGATACGATTATTACTGTTAAATATAGGCAAGTACCGTCGTCGACGGCTTCCTGAAAATTTACGACGAGGCCTCTGTATCGCTCAAAGCATCTAGTGTAGGTCTTCGTGCATGTATATTCGACGAAGATTTACACAAGTTATTATAGGTACAAGATATAGTCTAATGTGATATTCATACGACGTAAAAGTTTTTACATCTCTGTCTTTCTCTTTCTCTCTGTCTCTCACTCTAATATTCTATCGTCCTCGCGTATTCCTTACTCTCATCGCGCTACATTTATCGTTTGATACGAGAATGCACGCGATTCGGGGCGTTTCACTACGTATCTTAAGCAGGTGTATATTATACGAACGAGATAAATATTGTAGTTATACGAAAAGAGGTGCATTTGAATTACAAAAACATAATAAAAACGATACGTTAACAACGATTATTGCCTCTTGGATATTGTACCCGTGATCCTGTTTATCCGTGTACGGTATTGTTATCATTTATAACGATACTTCTAAAAGCTGGTGCAGTGAAACCTCAGTGGGAATGATAACAGTAAAGGGCAATGTATTACTGTGTTCAATTCATTGTGGTGAGATGCATTTTGTTTAATATACGTTACTTCGCAACATTGAACGTCATTGACAGTTTGCTAGTTCAATCGTTTTGATTGGAAATAAAATTTTCTATGAAAACCAAATTTTTACAGAGCATAAACTTTAGCCATTTGCACTCCTCAGTTTTTTGTTAACTCTCTATGGGCTCGTGTAACTTTGAAGTAACAAAAGACAAATCTAAAATGCTGTTCTTTAAAGTCAATTTTTTAACTGTCTCTCATATTATAATTTAGCTCTTAAAAATCATGAAATTCTTTACAATCCAATATTTCAAAATCATGTTAAATCTATTATTTATAACAGTATTTTTATCAGTTTCTAATGAGCTATCGTGCAACTGATCTTCAGATGCTAGAGAAAATTTGGATTATAGAGGGTTAAGTTCCAACAACTCCTTAATTCATTTTGAAAAATATATCGAAAAGGAACCTCAATAACAAATTGTCTTGTAATAAAAATTGTTATTATTATACTATTATTTTAAAAATTGTGTGTATAAAGTCGAGTCTTGCTCGACATTAAAGTTAGCGTAAAAAATGTAATGTTTAGCCATACTTACTCAACATATGATTGCTAAGGTTTAAGGAGATAAGTAGATATGTCAACAGAACGTCACCTTCTTTTTAGTGTCAATATTTAAATGCTGAATGTACCAGAAAATTCGTAAGTATTAAAATTTAAAAGTCACATGAAATTTAATTGTATTCAATAACGCTAATCACCGATTACGTTCATGACGTCTAACGTGTTAATGTTAAACTCGTTTGTTTCTTGTTATGTTTTTGTCTTAAACTATTTATCAAGGTTATGATTTACTATGTATCAAAGTTATGATTTACTTACATATTGTATAGAAATAGTTATCCAGAGTTATCCAGTGCTTTTTGAAAGCACGAGTCTCTGTCTCCCTAACTTGAATAGCTTTTAGCACTAACTTTTTGTTATAATAATGATCAATGAGAATCACTCTATCACAAGAAAGAAAATGATATTGTTCAGGTTGAATTTGTAGTACCATGATATTTCTTTGAATTCGCGCGAAGAACACCGTAAATGTATCGTTGTGCCATCTACTGGTGTCCCTCATGCATTTCTACACTGCATGTTGTCGGTTCAACGAACCTACAGTGTGTATGGGGGTTCTTCCCCTTACAGCGTGTTTTCCGTCAAAGATTGTTTACAAAAGTTTGAAAACTGTGTACGTTCTAGCGTAGTTTATTAGTACAAAAGGAAAAATGATCGATAGCTATTTGGGAATGCTTGTGAGCCGTTTACGCTTTTAATGTTTGCATTTTGCTCTCGGTATCTTGGCGACGGAGGAAGTTAACCTAAATCTTTATTTATACTTCGCCTATCTCTTATGAAGGATTTGAATCGGCGGGAAAAGTAGAATGTAAATACTTTCGAAGGTTTATGAAACTCGCTGTAAGCGGATACTTTGCATCGTTGCAAGATAATTCAGGTGGATAATGAGTGATTCTGATGACACGGATGTTTTGCTCCTAATCCCACCTGATTTGTTCCTCGTACCATCGTCATCGGACTCCGATATTAGTTGTGATCGTATAAAAACGGAGTACAACAGCGGAAGAACTGGAGTTATTTCGGAGCTTGTAGAGCACATGCAGTCCTTGGAGAGCAGAATTTCTGTTATCGAATCAAAGGATAATAGCTTGGATGCTACTTTATTAAATAATTCATTGGAC
Source organism: Cerceris rybyensis (assembly GCA_910591515.1). NCBI lineage: Eukaryota > Metazoa > Arthropoda > Insecta > Hymenoptera > Crabronidae > Cerceris > Cerceris rybyensis. The sequence continues at coordinate 26,566,959 of OU342790.1, forward strand.
TCGCAGATACAAACTGGCGCAGTTGCCAGATTTAGACAGACATTACCTAGAACTAGATTCTCCGTAAGTCAGAGTTCTAGCTTACAAAATTCACCTGTAAAACCTTGTCAGTCCATGTCCGTTCCATCTACTCCTAGTGGTTATTCGTTCAGTCGTACTAATCTTTGTCGGAATGATACATCAGCCAGGCATTATATTCCTGCAGCTGTTGGTACTAACATAATAAATACTAACAACCATGATAAATGTAAGCATGATCTTCCGGTGTCTTATTCTGATTCCTCTGTGATACCTGCTCTCGGACACCCGCATGTTGCTGCTATTGCTTCTGAAGGAAAACCTTATTCTTGTACTATTGATAACTGTAAAAATACATGTAATCTGTATATTAAACCGCAAGATCAATCACATTCAATGCCGTCTGAATCAACTTTATCTAGCACAACCAGACAACTCCACCTCTGTTGTAAGAGTAACGTACAAGAAATGGAACTCTCTGAAGTTGATGAATTGCTTCAAGAGATGGAAGCTACAGAGCTAGAATTATCAAAGAGAATAAGTAGTGTTTCGATGCATCAACATAGTAAAGGGCAAAGTGTTGCATTGGTAGCTAATCAAACGAATGACACTCTTGTAAACGAAGGGAATGTTTACAGACAGTTTAGCAATAAAAAACTAGAATTCGAACCACATGGTTCCCGATCACAGTATTATGATCCTCTTTTAGCAGCATGCCCAAAAAAACATGCAGATACTTTTCCTAATATATCATTGCCATATGATTCGTTCTGTACCGACGAAACTGAAAAGATGATCTCTGAATTTAAAACTTGGGACCACAGTGTGCAGCAATCGATTCCAGTAAGTGGAGAGCACAAAATAGAAAGTACAAATACTATAAAAAATGTGGATAATGTGTCTGATAAATCAGTTGCAAAAGTAACTGATACGAAAAGGAAAGAAATTGCAACTGAACAAAATGGAGTACCCACAGATCATTTAAATTCGAGAGGCATAGATGCTATCCCAGCTGATACATTTAAAAAAAATGAGGATACTACAGTATCCAATGAATGTAAAAAACATAATGTCGTGACACTGCCAAAACATATTGAGTATAAAACATGTTTACCAGAAGTTTGCACTTCTCAATGTCAACAAAGTGATAGTATGCAAAATATTAGAGAAACAACGGATATACCATTTGCTAGATGCACTGCCCATGTTGCAACTAATACTGACTTTCTTACTAGGTACTTAGTATTATTATAAACTGAACCGTAACATGTACATTTAGTAAAATTTCTGTTACAAATACTTCAAAAAATTCCGCAAAAGCAAAGATCATTTTAGGCATTAAATATGTTTATAGGAAATCTCAGCGTCTTTTGTCATTGTCCGATTTTTGGGATAATAATAGAAGTAAATCACAAGAAGAAATGTTGAGTATTAAATTAGAAGAAGAAAAATTTCGAAGAGAGGTATATTAACCATTTCCGAAAAATATGTACACGAATTGTAATTATTTTAAACAACGTAAAACATTTTGCAGCATTGTGAATATCTAATTCAAGAACTTCAAAAACGATTGTTAGAACAGCAAGAAAAAGTTGCTGTGGCTCTCAGAGTAGACAACGAAAAAAATCAATTAATAACACAGTTCCACAGTGCGTGGTCGAAATTAAAGCAACGAGTTCACACGTTAGAATCTGAGTACAAAAATTTGCAGACGAATCTGACGAATGTAACAGAAAAACATCGGGCCGAAGTAACGGAGTTTCAATCACAAATTAAACGCTGTGAGAGTGAATTGTCAAAGGCTTTAGATCTCGCAGCTGGATACAAAGAAAAGAGTGACGGAATGCTCAAAGAAAAGGTCGATTCATTGAAAAGCCATGCAGATGAACTGGAAGGTTACAAGTCTTTAGTTCAAGAAGCGGAAAATCGCTACGAAGAATTAAAACTGAAATACAACAAGTTAATGGAAAAGAGCCAACAAATCGAAGAAACAACAAAGAATCTTCAGCAGGAACTGAGCAAAGAACGTTTAAAGGGCGGAGAAGTTAGAAACGAAATGAACGTTATTCATAAGGCCTTAGACACTTGCGAAGCGGAATTAATAATTCTTCGGCAAGAAAAGGAAAATATGCAACTAAAACTAAAGGAAGAGATTAATAGAAACACAATTCTGGAGCAAAAAAATGCCATGTTAATCTCGTCCGTTGAGGATGCTACCAACGCGGAGGTAATGTGTTAAATCGTTAGCGGTATCGATGTATTTTTGAAGAAATTACCTGCATCCTTTCTTTTTATAGAAATTGGCGAAAGAAGAAGCACAATCTTTAATAGAACAAAAAGAAAAAATAAGATCCGACTTGCAAGAAGTCTATCAAAAACAACTTGATGCAGTTGTGAAAGAGAAATTGCAAGAATTTCAAATGCAACTCGATACAGCGGAATTTGGCTTTTTAGAAGAATTGAAAACTAGGCAGCAAGTTATTGCTGAATGTGCAGCTAGAAAAATTAAAGATGTTATAGACAAGTGTGTTTATATGTATTGTGTAATACTAAAATTTGTACAATAAATGATTCAGTTAGGTTCGTAAATGTACATAAATATACGTTATTTTTAGACATAAATTGGAAATAAATTTATTGGAAGAAAAGCACAAAGAAGAGAAACGATTATATGAGCTTCAATTAGCTCAAGCTGCTCAGAAATCCTCATTTTTAGAAACTCAGTTAAATTCTCAACGTGCTACTAAATCTCAACTTGCTGAGCAACTTCACTGCGTTATGCAGAAACAATGGCAGCAAGCTTTACAAATAATATCAGGTAAAGTTAATGTAGTGTCACAATTTTCATTTATGTTCACTAACGTTCATTTACCAAATCAAACGAAATCATAGGTGGTAATCCAGAAAATTTGACTCCGCTTCAAAGAATTCACGCGGAAAAGATCTTTGAATCCAGAATTCCTAAGAAATCAGAGTCAGCGCCGAACTGTTATGTAAAAGTTTCTCAAGAACCAATGAGATTGACGTCGCAGTTATCAGAAGGAAAAATATTTCACGGTAGACGGGAGGAGCAAAATGAAAGTTTGAGTACAATAACTCCTATTGGCGATACACCGATAACAAGTAGAAAAGAGGTTAAAGATGATCTTAGAAACTATATAAGAATGGTAAATCTGATTTCATTGTAGCATTACATTCATTTAATTGATATTGGTCACGCAATTTAAATCAACCTTTTTATTATTTTACAGATTGCTGAAATGCAGCAACCAAAGGAAGAGCTGAAAATTAGAGAACACGTACCCAGTCCACCTCTAGCATGTAGAGAAGTTCCACGAAAACATTATATGAAAAAAGAATTGAGTATTATGAGCGAAGACAGTATTACGTGGCAGCCCGTGTCAGAGGTATATTTTACTGATAGTCATTAAGATATACATTACGAATAATGTCTAAATTTGTTCTTATGATTTTTCAGACTTCTGCTCAGGATGTCAGTGAATTTATTCCAGTTTCTCAAAAATTCAGCACAAAGATCGAACAACAAAAAAATAAACCACCGTGGAAATGACACTTTCTTTACGATTGTACAGATAACGACGATGATGGGGTAGACGAATTAGACTATGTCACGCTTATACAGTGCATTTAATAACTATAATTATAACTTTTCTACTATGTAAATTTTTCTACTGAAAAATAACTTTTTTACGAGAAAATAAAAAATAAACATTGTACTTCATCCCTTTTAACTACTTTCTTCCAACTAATAATACATCATATACCAGTTCCTCGTATTGTAAATATAACATTGTTTCACTTTGACCATACCAATATACGGAGGAAGAGGATGTTTGATAAGGAAATCAAATGACGAATTGATAAGCGGACATACATATCTTTCGTGTCAGGAATTGTATGTTGATATTGAAGACATTGATAAAATAATTCTATATGATGACAAACAATAAAATCGTCGCAATTGAGGAAAATTAGTCACACCTCCGTACATTAGTGTATACGATTACCTGAGTTCATGCTTGCCATAAAAGTTAAGCAATGGGAAAAATATTTTCTATGCCAAATACGATGTTTCTTGGCGGAAATAAATAGAACGTGCGATCTGTATTCGGACAAATATTTTCCGTGATGTTTCATTTTGTTATGAGTCATTGTAATGAGTAAAGCAAGTCGCTCATAGGCATTTCGAACACGTTTTCTTAGCACGAGATGGTATGTTGGGATTATTCAGAGAACTGTTACTGAATGGCTTGTTGACAGTGCTGCCTGAATACAAATCATGATATAGTATATCAATCGTTATTCTATTTTAAAAACGTACAATAATCGAATACACGTATGTTATAAATCAATTAGCATGTTATTGTAGTAGTGGACCATTATATATTATTTTATTAACTTATACAGATTTCTAATATTAATAGAATTATCGAAATAGTGCGGATGTTAAGCTGATAGATCGTCACGAAAATTGCTTAAATTTATAGGTGGAAATTTTCCGAGATATTTGACCACTGAATTACAATGATCAATCTACTTCATATTTTCTTTATACTTTGAAATTCTATATTTATCTATACAATAGCTATATACCCGTCGTAAGGAGACATTTTGTAGTTTTATCAAAAATCGTTAATTTGGAAAACTTTATCTTTATACAACACGAACTAGTTTTTAAGTAAATACTACTTTATTCGTTATATTTTTTTTATTGTGATATGATTATACGAATCTATTGAACTGATTCTAGAAATTAAATATCGTGACCATTTTATACGATTTGTTTGTCTGTCTCCTTGCATATTATGTATATGCAATTAATTGAAAACAAAGCTCGATAGATAATAGCATCCTGAGATAATAATAGTAAAATACTTTTAGTAATAGATTAGAATTTATGTTTCTCCATCACATTGATTAACAGGATAAATGTAGTGTATATACAAGTGATGATTTAATCATGACATACGATTCACTTTCATATTCAGTTCATAACACTCATTCTATTCCATCTCTGACCGCGCATTGTATGTTTTCAATTAAAAATTCTATTTCCCTCAAGCTAACGAACAACGCGGACGGCATCTAATTGTTCAAATGAATTTTGAATTTCCAATCGTCCACCATCAATTATCATCCGAACAAAATATTAACTCGTTAAACCCCGATGAAAGGTTCGTCGACAAGTTTTTCCCTGGTTCGTTAGCACCTCCTAAAAAAATAGGAACAAAACGTGTATCCTGGTTTCAATACCACTACGTTCATCTTCCATGACCGCAGCTTAAACGTTTAGGCTCGACGCACACCGATTGCAGGAAATCCTTTAGATCCTTAGTGTCATTTCAAGGATACTTCGTCAATAAGAAATTATCATTGACACATATATGTGATCTGAGAAAAAATCTGATTACAGTTTACTAGTGTACTTAAACGCGGTTAGTTAAATTAAAATATGACCGTTGAAATATAATTACAAAAGTAGCAATTCATAATTATTTTTTGATAAAAATATTATCTCTGATCGCCAAATGAATGATTATTTCTCAATATTGGGCTTCGCCCGCAAAGGGTTAAATATAGGCTTTAAGTGATAATCTATAGGGAAATTGTTTGGAGGCCTGATTTAACGAGGCTGAAAAATTATGTGAAAAAATTGTGAAAGTTAAATGATTGTTGTTTACGTAAGAAGAGAATTTTAAATAATTATCTGGGCCAAAAAGTTTTCTCCATTCGGTCTGATTGACTACGGATGGTAAATTGGAAGCGTCATTTTCAATTGAAGTTTTATAATTTAAAACGTGTAAGGACTCTTAGATTAAAATGTATCATTATTATTGCTTATCTCTCTGTAATTTTTGAAAGCTTCTTAAATGTTGCTTTTAAATAAAGGAAAACTAATATAATTCTTCTTTCGGCGGGGAAATTAAAATCCACCGGCTACAGACCCAATTCTCTGTGGGTATAAGATTATTCTACATTTTTACTAAATGCTTATTATACAAGTGATAAGAAAAATCTGTCACATGATACATAAATCATAGAGTTACATATGATAGACATAAATATTAAATTAGTGCCTATAACAGCTTATTTCTTCGTCCATAAAAGAAATTCGATTTATACAAATCCCATTGCCAAAAACCAACAAAATAGAAAATGCGACAGTCAAGAATCCACCGAATTCAACCTAGCAAGGATCAGCATACACCATTTCAAAATTGCATTCCAATCTACACCAACTTGAACAATACCTAAAGCAAATTGTTAAAAGCATTGTATACCAGTCCCATAAACCACTCCACGTATATACAACTCTCTAAGTTTCTTCTTGCCAAATACTTTATCTAAAACAGTTCAAGACCATTCTATCGTAAGCAGTGTGCGGTCAGCCTTACAGTTGTAGCAGAGAAACGCAGAAAATCACGAAGGTACGAGAAGCCAAACGTAGGAGAGTAAGCGGGACGTGCAATAACACAGTCGATGCCCTTCTTTAGTCGTGACGATCACGCCTACGGAATCCTGGTCTAACCCGGCGCCAGTTATGAGGATTCTACGCGCGACATGCCGAACAAGTTGCCGATTGAAAACGAAAGAGCATCGAAGAATGCAAAGGGAGGAACGTGATAGTGGCCACCCCCTCTTCGTGCAGATAGTAGTAGTCATGAAAGCGCCTCCGCTCTTGATGTCCGTTCGTGGCCTTTAGTCGGTGAGTTGAACCTACGGAGAGAAGAGGCAAAAGTCCTCTCTGCCCAGTGCCGCGTGTGCCAAGTTGCTAGAGGCTGAATGCACTACGAGAATGCAGCCCGGAACAAAATCATTGAGATTCTGTACGCTGATAATAGTACTGGTACTCGTTGCTACTCTGATCGATGATACAGGCGGTACCTGGAAGAGGCGGGAGGATAAAACCAAGTGTCCGAAAGTGAAGGGTATCAGGAATTTTGATATATCTGAGGTATGCACTTCTTTCGGATCGATGGATTTGGTTGGAGAGAGGTTTCATTGCTATTCTAGGGCCTAGATTTGACGTATTCGGAATGTTGTTGGTTTGGATGCGATGCGAGGTTCGTGGATAGAAGATTGCGGGGATCGATTTAGAGAACGTCATAGGGATTAATTTGTTGGGATTTTGAAGTTTTTATTAAAATCGAGGAGAATGAATTTGGGTGATAGTGAAAATGTTATTGATTTGGGATTTTGTTGGTCAGTTTATTGTGTTAGATGATAGTATTATTTAAATGTACCATTCCTCTCATACAACTTCTATAGTAATTTAAAAAATGAAGTATAAATGTAGATCAGATAAGTGTGGTATAAAGTATATGGAAGTGTGTTTATCTTGTTTTGTTCAGATTAGTAAAATTTCCATGGGATACGCGAGAGAAAGGTTTCCTGATTTAATGAGGTTGCTGCTTTGTGTAGTGAAATTTTAAATCGTGTCTCTAAAGGTATATCGGATAAAAGTATACTATTTAACGTAAACAAAATAAACAAAACTACCGTGAAATTCTCTCAGAACAAACAATTTTTTTTTAATAACATTATTGCTATTAATTTATTCATAACACGTTAATAACATGGTTTTACCTTATTTTATTGATATATGTTCTTTGTATAGAAAAGACATTTCTTTTGATGAAATTAATAGAATTATTTAATTATTTTTAATGGATTAAAAAAATACCGTCTACATATGTAGAGAAATTATATCAAAACTATGAAACTGTAGAGTGTATTCAGTCTGAAGAAAAAAAGTAATTTCTGTACTATGCTACAGCTCTCAATGATTTATTATGTGACCATGAATAAATGTTATTCAGAATCGTTAAAGCTACGAAAGGAAACTCTCTGGTATCTTATTAACGATGCAACTTTACAAAGATGCGATTACGACAGATTCAATGGGAACGTATGTATTGAATAAGTTATGATTGCGGGGAACGCAATTAGGACACATTTGTTCAACGGCAATGTGCGTGAATGTGATAACAGAAATTATAATTTTCTCTACATTTTGCGTTATTGTACCAGCCATATCGTCGCATAAGATGAATTGCATTAAGTACGAGTACATACAAGCTTAATGTTTTGAGTATAAAATCGACGGAAACAATGAAAATAAAAGTACACTATTAAACTAAAAGTTATTGTCGCTATATTTACTACAAAACTGTACAAGCAGGAAATGCAACAATGTAATATATGAATATTCAATTGATTTCATCATTAAATAAAAAATTATTAGTATTACAAGTCACGTTATGCACGTTCAATGAAAAATTCAAATGTACTCCTTAAAATGGAAAATAAAATTCAAATTAGTTTCGAAGGGTAGTAATTGAAACGAAAATGAACACTTACAATGTTCACGATTTGCATGGAAATGTAGAAGATAACAAGTTGCGGAAAATATCGCAAACTTTCTTTTAAAGAGACCCTGCGGTGGATTTATTTTTAGATCTTTACGCGTACTTAAAGGAAAACTAATTTTAGGCATACCTTATATGTATATAAAGGTTATATAAAAGTATCAAATATTTTTTATTTGCTGTAATAAAGATATATATTTTTTTATATCAATTTAAGTTTGTTTAACTAAAACGCCGAAACTTTAGCTTCCACGGGCAACTCGGTTTCAGAACTTTTCACATTTCACGGTCATAGTTTAATCTATTTGAAATTCTATCCATTAATATCCTAAAGGCCCATATTTGAAAGATATAGAACGGTTTGAGCTAGCCTTGTGCAACTTCATTAAGATAGGCAATGAACCAAGCCGTGTAGTGAGTGATAACCCAAAAATGACTGACGTTGTATTTATTTTTAGTACGGATCTCGGAAGTTATAAAATCTATCTATATGAAAATGCTCCACCTAATGACAATTAAAATTCGCGTTTATGAAACTTAATTTTATTTAATTTTTAACGTTTTTATCAACTGGATATCGTAAAAGTGCAATGTAGAGATTTTATAAATGACCAATTATTCGTTAATTTAATTATAGTCCTTGATTTCTTATGGGCTGGATCCATCAAAGGAAAGAAAGCGTATAATAAAATTCTTTGCTAAAAATAATATATATTTTTTTTCATAAGTACTTGGGTCACGTACTGTATGACTGTGTGATTATTATGTTATAAACATAGATTGCGAAAGAAAATTATAACATTGTTAAGAATAGTTTCATAGAACAATAGGTGGTTGATACAAATATTTTCTTACATGCTTAATTTTAATAACTGTTAAATGAACATCAACTTTAATTGTAAATAATAATGTACAAAAGGGAAACATGGCTGGTATTCCTTCACATTGACGGAAAGAAGTTAATGTTAGGTATTTCGAAATTTTGTACTATTATATTTATAATTTTGTATTTTTATGGCAATCTATTCAGTGGAAGTATTAGCAGTTAAGAAACATTTACATATAATTTTCATAGAGTTTGTTATGGTATGTTCACATTACGTGTGGGGTAGAAGCAACGATTGGAAGAGATATAATAATCTCATTAGCACGGAAATCGGTGTAGGAAGTTAAAGTTATGCGACATTAACGAGAATTCAGTCAGCTGAAAATAGATCGGCTGTATTTTGAGTTTGGGGTTATTAGGGCATTTTGTACTTTATCTTATCTTAAACTTCTGATCACAGAAACAATTTTTTTGTTGTTATATTAAAATATACTACTAAAACGTAATCCATGTTTGAAATGCAAAAATTACACAGTGTCTGTCATGCTAAGAATTTAATCGGATATAAAAGATGTAACATCGCAATTTCAAATCAATTTAATTTTCGATCATTTTAGTCCAGCTTTACATTCAAATAGAAATCTAATATTATTTGAACTTCGAGAATAATAAAGATACAGCTGTATGTAACCACAGCTATTTATAACATTGCTCTAGTTTGAAAATGGCAAAGCATGCTCGTTTAATTTTATATAAATAAGCATGTAAAAATTACGTCATAATTTACCGTGAGTTATTAATGTAAATTATGAAATGTTCTAAGAAAATTACAAAAGGCAAAGGCATATAAACCACTTAAGATTTTCAAATATTTAAAATTCTTTGGAAAAGTTACCGTATAATTTGTTAAAAGTAATATGTTTCCTTCTTTCAACATTGGCATACATTTATACACATGATTTCAGTTTTTATTTCAAAACCAGACTGGAAAAAGAACACTTTCATTCAATTTCAGTCTCGCCGACGCACATAATTATACACTATCTTACTCAATAAACGTGTGTAACACTAGATTCACGGATGTTGATTATATACCTATTTTTCTGGAGCGACCCAATTTGACTCATACAAGTAATTGAAGTCTTTTGCCAAGAAAATAGTTCCAAATCAATTTAAATAAAATCTTTATTATTAAAAAATTAACCAATCAACATATTATATATATATAGCAATCAAATTTTGAATGAGCCAAATTGGCTCCGTAAATCTCGTGTTAAAGATATTTTTAATATTCAAGATTTTAGTTAAATATTTTAAATATTATAGTATTGCATTAAACCAATAAGAATTTGACATTCTACAGAAATTACATGTATTTATGAATCCTCAGCTAAAAAATGTATTGTTGAATGAATATCACGTTAACAATAATACCGTTATATTACTAATAAAAAGAATCAGGTGCAAATCCTCTAATTCCATTTACCAATTTTCTTCTATCAGAACACGACTGTCGATTGAAATCCATGTCTATTAGTATTCGTGCGCGAACAAGATCATTATTAGGTGTGAAAAGCGATATAGAACGTGCTAAGCAAACACCATACGTTTCTTGCAGTTTCTCGGATCGTGGTACATAGTCCAATACTATGCGAGCTCGGAAGAAGCCCTTGCTTATAGGTGCATGCGAGCTGAACTCTCAATTTCGTCCGAGAGCACGGAAGTTACCATGAATTTCACTTATAGCTTTACCGACGATCCGATCAACGAGCAACTTGTTGGTAATATCACCTGGAAAATTCCTTCGCCAGAGTTACCTGCTCATTGGGTACACGCCGAATATCCATGTAAGTATATGAAATTGATTAAGTTAATGACTTAATTCTGAGTTACGATTCAATTTCATATTCTGTTCTTAATATTCCATTCATTTTCTATGGCTTTCTATTGAGAGCTCTGAATTCCTCTTATCTCATCGAAAATTCTACTTCGTTAAAGCTAACAAACAACTTAAATGACGTCTAATTGCTTCGAATGAATTTTCAATTTTCAATCGTCGAAACGTTCTTTCAATTATCATTCGAACGAAACGTTACCTCGTTATTCCACGATTAAATATTCGTTGGAATGTTTTTCTTTCGTTCGTTAGCACTCAAAAAAGAAAAAGAATACGTATAAATATTCCGGTTCTAATTCCAGCATGCTCACCTTACAGAAGCGGAATTTAAGCTTGGTACACATTGTAACGCCATCAAGTATCGAATGGGAATTCTTGGAAACATAAAATCCTTGATTTTTTCATAAATTTGTAAAAGTCAAAAAATAACTATAATTAATTTTTTCTCAAAGAAGAATGAATTTGTTCTTTAATATAACGTACAGATTTCCATGTCATTCCGTGATACTTAAGTAATTGTGCCATATAAACTGAAAAATTTGATAAGCACAATTGTGATAGCAAAGCTATCATTTTCGACACAATTTTGCCGAAAAAGAATTTTTAAAAGATTTCATTTGCATAATTTTGTTGCCACCTTCTGTGCTATTGAATTTTTGTTCATTAAATCACTAACTGGTTCGTATATTAAAGAATTTCTTAATTAAAATTGTATAAAAGATGCATTATAGAGAAAAGCAGACAATTTATCAATATAATTGTTTTTAACAAAATCAAGGAACTTTATTAATTTATAACCGCAGAGCAGTAGTGTAGATGCTAGCAAATAATAATTACAATTACAGAAACAATCCAATTTTATAGCGAAGACTTGAACTGTGTGCTTAACCCGTTGCCGCACACTTTTAATTTGACGAAAGTGCTCAGAAACACACACGAAAATATTTCGAACTTTTAAAGCATAAAAAATCGCACAAAAAGAACAATTGTTATGTTATCTGGAATGTTATATCATTTTTTCGGTGTATTACTGAGTAATTAACAAATAAATACATTAGTACAAAAATTTGCAGGACGGCTATAGCCGTCATTTGCGGCAACGTGTTAAACAACACATTCAGAACAGAGATAGATTATTTTGTTATGCAATAAATTGAATATGAGTCATCTTTAACACGGGGACTAATAAATCTATTTTTTCTTTAGATGAGGGTGTATATAACACGTACGTGCTAGATTCAGACTACAAATCATGGGCACTACTGATGCATTGTGCAGAAAAAAGTAAAAGCCCTCGATATTTGTCTAGTTTTATCATGAGCCGCGAACCGAGTCTTGGAGCAAATGTGATTTCTTACCTTCGTGAAAAGTTACCCAGGTAAAAATTCATTTTTTATTCTACATGATTAAATATTATTGTAATTATTTTAACAGCTATGTCTTTATCCGTTTGAATCCCATGCTGAAAAGCTCCCAATGTCGTTTGCTTCTTTATGTACCTTCGTTTTGAGAATACAGATCCTCCGTGACATTTCGCAAAATATATACCAACATCCCATTTATTTTATAACAAAGAAACACATTTCTTCGGAAGAAATTTTTTTCAAACAGATTTCTTGAGTTCACATGTTCGTTGAAATTTGAGATAACTCCCTCAGAGTAACGTTAAGGGACTATACATTAATATTTTTTTTTAAATTTCACAGTTTGAAGAAAGTTAACACTTCGTTAATTAACCCCAAGAATTTGTAATATTTTTATCAATTACTTATAAAATTTCGTGTCTGATTTGTATGTAACTTTGAGTTTAATAACGATTTTCTTTCTGTATTCAAATAAAATATCCTTCAATGTTCGTAGTTAACCATTATCATGAAATGAACATAAAAGTTTTATGGTTGGAAGTATTATTAATCAACCCCTTAAAGAAAAATATTATTGTCGGTTTGTAGAGAAAATAATATTTTTCTTCTTGCAGCTAATTGGAACTTATTTTCATCGTATCTTATTTAAACTAAATGAACAGTCTTTTCAGATCATTTAAAATTTTAGCTTATTCATCCCTAACGGGTTAATTACTGTGCACCGATAAAAATCAGATAACTGAGTACAATTACAATGAAACTTAAGCACATCCACATTTTCTTTGTTTAGATACGACATCGATTTGGAGTATATGTTCCCGATGGATCAAAAACAATGCAATAAAACGGAAATGTCCGAAATGGATTTATTAATTCCTCCATCCGTACTTGCTAGAAGAAATTATACTGCAAGAAAACATCCGTTAAAACGGAAGCACAAACGACTTTGATTTCGGTTGTTATAATCTCCTACTTTTGTAAACGTGGATATTGTATAATCTATCATATTTTGTACACTTTGTATTATTACTTCGGCGTTGATATCTTTGTTATATTTTGATTACGTGCGTTTTGATAATACTATGAAATCTAGTAGGCTATAACATTAGAGAATTACTGTACTAGTCTACTACGAATTCTTATGTGACTAGGTAGTTTGGGTTATTATCAGTCGATTATCATCTAAGATTTTATTCTTTATTATTATTAAAAGTTAAGCGAATTTTTAAGACATGGATTTTCTGATGGAAATAATCTAAGAGTGTGTGTCTTGTCAGGTAACCAAAAGAATTTGAGCGGTCCCACATGTTAATAAACAAAAGTCTGAAAAGAACAAATTATATACTGTATTTTCGATTTATTTCTTTATGTAGATTTATCTTTTTAAATACCTGATGGTACCATCTGCATATTTGGCATAAAACTGCAAAAATTTTTTTGGTCACAATATGTAGATTCGTGAATATGTATTTTATCGATGTGCAATTTTTGTACTTAAATTCTTTACACATGGAAAAATATATTGAGAATATAATGTTATGAATTTATGTTAATAGGTAGAAGAATATTCTAATATGTTAAGATAGTATTATTTAATCAAATGTAACTGCCGCAATACTTTCTGATTTATTTATAGAAATATAATAATGATGACAATCATTTTCTTTCAATTCTTTAATTTCCAAAAAGTTCCATAATTAGATCGTTATATATAGAAATAAACAACAGACAGAATATTAATTTTTTCGATATAATGAAACTGCTGGTCTATTACATGATAAAAATTAATTATTTTGGTTACGAATATTTGCATCAGAAGATGGCTTACTACATTATTCTGTTTTAACTTGTAATGTGATAATATATTTATATAATTATACAATATAATGATACAAACAAATTATTTTATATACATGATAAACATTTAAAAATATAACATTAAATGCAGTATAATTCTTTTATATTGATAATGCAAGAATGTAATTACATAATAAACTGGCATATCATACACTTTCGAATATATTAATATTTTCACGATTATATATTATTAATTTCGAACACATGGGTACGATAGCATTTCCGTTTTTCTTTGCATTTCAAAGGATATTTAGCAAAAAGGATGGTCAATATGTACAGATCATCAGACATGGCTTTTAGGGGTAGTTCTGCTCCTTTGGATCGATTGAAATTTGTGAAAAAAACCTGCCGTAAAATTGAGGAAACAATTGCAAGTTTTTTTTATTGACTCATGGCATATGTCTTGTTGCTTGTGTAAAATGTCCGAAAGGAACCCTGAGTCAGATACGAACCGTTCTCTCTCAAATTAACTTTTAATTACGCTTAATTCCGACTTGATCTTACAAGGAGAACGCAACGCCTTCGGGTCACCGATTTTATTGTAATTTTGTATACTTGTAGAGTAAGTATGTAAGGAATGCACGTGCGCCCTCTCTCTCTCGCTAGGAGTATATAATTGTAAGCGGAGCGGGAGTCCGCGTCTGTACCCCGTAAGGGAGAAATAAAGACACTATTATTATTGTTATTGTTATTATATACTTGTAGAGTAAGTCGTTCTGATTAAGAATATACCCTATTATAGGGGCAGACGGTCAATAGTTTTTAAGATATTTATAATTAAACTTTCATTTTTAGTATAAAAATATATTAGTTAATTAAAGTTTCAGATGTAAACTAGATATTTCAAATATGTAAAGTAAAATATTCAGGAGATATAAACTAGATATTTTAAAAAGGTTAAGAAAATATTCAGGAGATATAAAAAAAAATATTTAAAAAATGTTAAAAAAATATTCAGGAGATATAAAAAAGATATTTAAAAAATGTTAAGAAAATATTCAGGAGATAGAAAATAGATATTTAAAAAATGTTAAAAAAACATTCAGGAGATATAAAAAAACTATTTAAAAAATGTTAAGAAAATATTCAGGATATATTGTGCCACGGTAGATAGCGGTACTGTATTCAATAGTTTTTGATAAGAATGCCAATGAAATTTTAATTACAAATATCTTAAAAACTATTGACCGTCTGCCCCTATAATGGGGTATATTCTTAATCAGAACGACTTTACGAGTATGTAAAATTTCAATAAAATCGGTAACCCGAAGGCCCCTTGTTAGCTTAATCAGTTAGGCTTCCAGGTCTTCGACCTTTTGGAAAGAAATACACGAAATGTCCTTACCAGTGCAACACGAAATTAGAAATTGTAAGATTGGGCCACCGAACTAGTAAAGAAAGCGCAAGTGTTTATACTCTTCTCAAGAGGACCCTTGAGCAAATCCAACACTGAACGCAGGTCATTGACATCTTCCTAGCCCCTAAAAAATGACATCGAAAGATTTCGTTCGGAAGGGAGTAATTTTCACCACCTCAATACAGATGGAAATGTTTAAAAAAATACCTGTTACGTATTCTGTTGAGACCTACATCGCAGATAAGTTTAATAACAATCAATGTTCAGATTATCAACGAAGATGAAGATGCTATAATACTTAGGAGAAACGAATTTGGAAGAAAGCGAAGGTCTGTCCTTTTTTTGTTCTGCATCTTTGGTCAAGGTGACAATGTATGACCCTTTTGTTCACCTAGTCCCAGGTAGTCGAGGAAATGCTCCCAAACAAATGTTTCAATCAAATACTCGTAATAAGAAAGGTAAAAACAGATGACTAATTCTTCGATATCTTCAGTCCGTCGCACGGTGGTCCAGAACGTGCATTTAGCCGCGCAAAAGTCAAAAAGTCGATTTTGGAATTTCGTTTTTTTTTTTATATATCGATTCCTAAATGTCCACCGACCTCAGAAATAAAAAATTTTTGAAATTGCATAAAAATTGTAGTTACAACAAACGCTTAAAGTTGAAACTTTTTCTGGAGGCCCTTTTCTATCGAAAAACCACGTTGTCTTCTTTCTAACATTTTGACGAAACTATGCAATATTTTTTAATAATTATTGTTTCTATTTGAAGAGCATTCTTCCACGATAAAAATTCACGTGTCGAACATAAAATTATTGTTTGTAGTTTATTCAAAAATTAATGTTGAAAACATGAAAGAAAATCGTCGAAGTTTTTTATCTTTTGCAGACAAAATCTAAAAAGTGCTACATACTTACACTATCTAATTAACACCATTCGTTTCTGTAATCCTTCCCCTAAACGATCCTGCAAAAATATCATCCGCCCGGATCCGCCTCGGACGGTTTTTTATTGTTTAAAGGTTCGCGCGCACCTCGAGAAGGCCAGTGCCTTGCGAGACAGTCTGGCGGCAGTGCCAGACTGTCTCGTAAATTTTCGACAGGTATAACAATGAAGGGCCCAGGTAGATGCACGAAATATTTGCAGAAATAACTTCTATATAGTCTAAGTCTAAGGAATATATGTGGAAACTTTTAGCCGAATATCTTTTGATACTTATAAGTTATTTAATTTTTAAGTGAACCCTGCACTGCGAAGACTAGGATTTCCTTTCAATCGGATAACCTAGCTCATTCCTCTTTGCTCGCATCCTAACAATAAAGCAATTAAGTAATAAAAGTGATGCTTTAGAAGTCTTCGTCTTCCTTAGTACCAATAAGATTTTGTTTTTATTGCACGATATCTTTAAGAAACCCGGGAATTTACTGACCGCATGTCCCACTGGGTCTATGCAGCTGGTCTGGGTTACATAAACTTTAGGAAGGAGTATCAAGAAAAGGTGCAGATAGATAAAGCCAATTTTAGCAGGAACTATTTCTATATAGTTTAAACTAAACATCTTCAAAGTTCTCAGAGGCTACTTTGTGGTACTTTTTAGTTTTTCCATTTTTAAGTTAGCAATGTAAGCTGAATAAGCTAATGTACATAGCTACCCTCTATATATCAATCGCCATTTTGTTTTTAAAATTTTTGAGTTCAGATTCGTAATCAGCGACCCAAAAAACATTAGAATACTAATTTTTGTGCAATACAATTAATTTTTAAACAAACCTGTCCGCCATATTTAATCCGCCATTTTGTTTTTAAAATTTTTGAGTTCAGATTCGTAATCAGCAACCCAAAAAATAATGAAATACCAATTTTTAACTAAATCCGGTGTGTTTTGAGCCCGTGGTGACGATTTGAAAAAGATTGAAAATTGCGCGAGGTGCGTGAACAGCTAAATTCACGCTCTGGACCACTGTGCGTCGCGTCGCACAGTGGTCGATTTGGCCGAAATCCTGGCCAAAAGTCAAAAAATTTTTTTAACGATATTCAAAATCTAGCAATTGCGGTTAATTCATAACATATCAGAGCATCTTTTCTCAGCAATAAAAATTTTTATTGCCCATTATTGTTAGAGATATTCAACGTCAAAGTTGACACTTAGATAACGTAACGTTTTTACGTCGGAATTGAGAGTACATTTTCAATGTGATATCAAAGTACAATCCTCATTTTCAGTATTGGTAACTATTTATCATACTTTTAACTTATAAATATCTTGGTTCTATTTTTTTATTTAATTTTTTACAACTGTAACAGTACAAAATATAAAACCTATACATTTCTTTCCTTCAGGTAGGGAAATAGTTGTGAGGAACCCAAAATACCTCCGTGTTTTTTTTTTTAAATTAAAGTTTAAAGCTTCCGGAAGGAAGCCTCGTTGATGTTTTTTGCTACTTTTTGCTACTCCACGAGTTATTGTTATTTGTTTGTCGCGCGCGCCATACTGTAGGAAGAGCGTTTACGACCTAGGGCCAAGATATCATGCTTTTCTCTATGGATACTGTTAATCCTGCACTAAGTTCACCCTGGCAATTAACGAAATAATGTATATGTTTCATGGGCTTAAAAATCGAAATAAGTTTAAACAGACTGGTGGTCTTTTGTTTTGTGGTAACAATAGCTAGTCGAGGGTACCCCGACCACTTGCCGTCATAAACTGGAATATCTTTGAGGATTCGACTTTTACGTGGCTGGTAGCAGGTATGGAGATGATATTTGTTTCTTATAATATTCCGTTTCTCTCCTTTCACCGAGATTTTTATTAAAAAAAGGGAAATTCGGAGGTGGAGAAGCAGAAATATGTTGGTTTCAAGATACAGTGACTGTTTCAATAAATATCGTTATAACTTCGCAAAGAATAGAAATAACTCATCATTTTTTTTTTAAATTAAGCTTTGAAGTTTCCCAAAGGAGGCCTCGTAGCCCTTTTTTGCTACTTTTTGCTACTCCACGAGTTATTGTTATTTGTTTGTCGCGCGCGCCATGTTCGGGGAAGTGCATTTATGACATAGAGCCGGGCTATCGTGCTTTACCTAATGAATACTGCTAATCCTTCTCTAAGATCAACCTGGCAATTAACGAAATAATATGTTTATTTCATGGGGTTAAAAATCGGAATGAGTTTAAACAAGCTGGTGGCCTATTGTTTCGAGGCAACAATAGATAGCCGCGGCTACCTCGACCGCTTACCGTCATAAACCGAAAGATCTTTGACGATTCTAATGAAAATCTGGCTAGTTGCAGGTATGACGGAAATATTTGTTCCTTACAATGTTTCATCTTTCTCCTTCGACCGAAATTTTTATTAAACAAAGGGAAATTCTGAGATGGAACAGCAATGACATGCTTGTATTAGGATACAGGGACTGCTGCAATAAATATCATTAAAACTGCAGAAGTCCGTGGAATAACATAATATATTTTTTTTTAAATTAAACTTTGAAGCTTCCCGAAGAAGACCTCGTTGAGTTTTCTTGCGACTTTTTGCGATTCTTCGAGTTATTGTTATTTGTTTGTCGCGCGCGCCATGCTTGGGGAAGAGCATTTATGACATAGGGCCGGGCTATCATAAGACTACTAATTTTCGAGCCGATCCGACAATTTTTCGATACTCGCACCCGCCATATTTGAGCTGCCATTTTGTTTTTGGAAATTCTGAGTTTGGATTCTTAATCAGCGACCAGAAAAACATAAGACTACTGATTTTCGTGCCGATCCGACAATTTTTCGATATTCGCACCCGCCATATTAGAGCCGCCATTTTGTTTTTGGAAATTCTGAGTTCGGATTCTTAATCAGCGACCAAAATAATACTAATATACCAATTTTCAGCTAAATTGAAAAACTCCTTATAGTTTTGGCCAGGATTTCGGCGAAATCGACCACTGTGCGTCGTGCGCATATGGCTGCCAAATGTTGCTTTAACAGTTTCAAAAAGTACAGCGCTCGTCAATAAAGAAGGACAGACATCCACTTTCTTCCAACTTCATTAACCATCTGTATTCCTAGTTTTATTAAAATTACCTAAGAGGTATGTCTCAAAGGAATATTTAATATGTATTTTATTTATCGGTCTCTATCTATATTAAGGTAGTGAAAATAACTTTTCGACGAAATCTTTCAATGTAATTTTTCCGGGACTTAGAAAATGTTAATGACATGCGTTCGATGTTGGGTTCGTTCAAGGATTCTCTTGAGAAGAACACAAACTCTTCCGTTTTCTTTACTTGTTTGGTGACCCAGTAATAAAGTTCCTAATTTCGTGTAGTACGAATAAGGATGTCTCGTTTGTTTCTTTCTGAACGGTTGGAGCCCTGGAAGCCTGACTTATTAGCCAAAATGGAGTTGCAATGCAATGTAATTAAAAGTTAATTTGAAACGGTTCGTTTCGTCAGAAACGTTCTAACGCAAATTAACTTTTAATTGTGTTTTTGTAATTGAATTTTAGCTAAAAAAAAGTCCAGTTTCCCGATTTTCGATCTTACGGAAAGAAACACGCGAGATATTTTAACTAGTGCTACGCAAAATTACAAAATGGAGGACTGAATCACTGAATTGATAAGGAAAAGGCAAGTGTATCCTTTCCGGGGGGGGGGGGGACTTGAGTGAGCTTGACACTGAACACAGATCATTGACATTTTCATAGCCTCCGAAGAATTACATAGATTTCGTTGTGAAGGATGTCATTTTCGCTACCTTAGTGCAGAAAATGACTGATAGAAAAATATGTGTTAAATATTTCTTGGATACCTACCTCTCAGGTTAATAGAAATCGGCATTCAGATATTCAACGAAGATCAAGGCGATAATTGGTAAGAAAGAGGAAGTTGGAGGGTTACTTGGAAGGTTACTTTTTGAAACTGTTAAATCAACATTTGACAGTCATATGCACGCAGATGCGAAAGAATTAGGCACCTCGTTTTACTTTTCTTACTAGGAGTCTTTCTTACTTACGGTTTAACTGTTTGCGGTTGTGTTTCATTAAGAACAAACTGTGTAATCGCACTTAAAACAAATCTACTAAAGTCTTAGTAAAAATTATATATACCTCAGAAACGCGTTGATCCTTTGCTTGGGTGGCTGAGAGTAGACATACAGTAGCAACGGTGAAAGTTCGGCGGATGAATACAGACATACGTGCTAACCAAGGGTTGATACCACTCTAATTGTAAGGATGAATTAGCAAGTAACCCGCAAAAAGAAAGGTGTTTGTTGATTATTAAATTCCAGGAAATTTCATGTAACTTTTAAGTTGCAACGTTTATGAATTTTCGGACATACTGAATATTTAAATATAAGCGTTAGAAAGATAAAGGTCTGCCGAATATCTATCTATCAGAATTTTCAAAGTTTCTGCTTTATAAAAATGTGAATTTAATAGAAAGAGTTTCACTTCTATAGAAATAATGAAACTAACGAAATACCGGTGGCGTTCAACGTGTTAAACACGCACTATAAGTGAAAAAAATCGAACCCGATCACGGAGCACTGATTACTTGTCGGCGGTCACGGGAGAACTGATAGCCAGGCGAGCGTCGAAGTGACTTATTGTTGAGATTTGCGGAAAGGATACCTGTAGGTTACGGACATAGAACTCCGACGAGTATGTTTTGATAACATACGGTGCGCCACGGCGGCTGTTGTACTTCTTGGCCAGTGAAGTAGATATAATTTCTCTCGTTGCTCGTAGAATTAATCTTAAAATTGTAAGTGGAATTGAACAATATTATTAATTTATGTAACCAGGTGTTACAAGTATGAATTGTGGACGGTGTCAAGTTCGTTTAAAGGTCCTCCTGGGGGGAAGAACAAAAACACTTGCATTTTCTGTATTCGCATTTTCGGTAGTGGGAACCGACAGTGAACTTTCCGTTTGGCCGGCGTCAGTCCCTGGGGACCGACAGTATCAAAATTAAAAAATAAATGTGGTAATAAAATGTGACGACTTTTTTAGTCAAATTTCTAGATGTCCTGCGTCCGAATAGCCTTGAATTTTTCTCATAATATCCCGAACAATATCGAAATCGTCTCTACACTTCCGTAGCTTCTTTCTAACTGATCGTCTTTTAGACGTTGTCCTTTTGTTGTTTGTATACATATGCATTGACTGCATCATTGCCCCAGTCCAGAAAAGAAGTTAAAACAAAGCAGACCTCTGTTCATTCTATGGTAGCCGTCTCAAATTTTGCCCAAGCGCTCGCCGTTAAGTGTTCGCCCGCTGCCGGCTGAACGGAAAGGACAGCAATATCGGCGCCGCGCTCAACGTGTTAAATTCATACTGCTTTGTGTCTGACACTTGATCGCTTTTCAGAAATTTAGATTGTGTAACCGCAACTTTAAAAAGAAATGTTTGAAAAATCGCAAAACATTTTTAAAGAAATATAAAATACAAAGGAACTTCACTTGGACGAAGTTTGCGCAACTAATTTGTTACAGGACGAAGATCCCACTTTTTATCAATTCATTGGAGATATTAAGAAAAAGAAGAATACTTTCACCACTTTTGAAGTTACTCTAATTTCATTTCAGTTTTAAATCGTTCTTCCAACTTTTAGGTAATATTCACTAACTAGTGGGAACATTATTAAAGAGGGATCTCTGCTTCTCCTTTGAGTATCATCAACATGATCTTGTTATCGCTCAGCATGAACATTAACCCTTCGAGAGTGGAATATTTCGAAATTGCATCCTTTCTCCGAAGCATATTCAGTATATAACGAGATATTGATTGACTCTACGAACTGTTAATAGCATCATTATGTGATATATGTACAAGTGGTAAATACCTTTTTTTTTTTGTTACATATAGGGGATAGTCGGATATATTGTACCATTTTTCAGTTTCAGCAAAATATCTCTTTTTGATATTAATTAAAACAAACTATTTATCCAATGCCAAATCAACACCATACTCTTAACCGATTTCTCAAAATATTCGTTTTTCTAAAGGCTTTCCGTTGGAACAATTTACCCGACCAGTCGGCTTAATTGTACCACAGATTAGGTAAATTGTACCACTAAGAGTTAAGGTAGGTACTTCCAAACATGATAAATGATTAATTATTAAATAAAATGGTTTTAATAATACACAATATACTTCATAACAATATTTTAATTATTATTGAAAGGTGCTAACAAAAATTAAATCAATATTTCTTCAATAAGTAACATTCATAATTATGAAGAAAAAATTAAACAAAAGTATCAAAAACTAAAAAAATTTTAACATTCATCAAACTTAAAGGCTTCTACTTATAAAATTAAATGAGTGCTTATATGAAAACGAAATAAACCATTTTTACTTAAAATTATTATTTGGTCAAACACTAATTATTTATTATAATTATTTTGTACTGAGATCAAATTCTTTATTTTCTTTTACCCTGTTTCAGTTCAAACAATTGTCGCAAACATTTAAATTCGATGTACAGGTTTCGTCTTGTTGAGTAAATTGTATCAGTACAATTGTGCCCATAATTATGAAAGTGGTCTAATCGTAAGTCAAAATTTAAAAAAAATGAGTTTATCAGTTGTTTCACACCACATTATTATAAACTAAATTAATTCAATGTAATTTTTATGATATTGTCAAAAATGAACCATTAGATAGTGGTTGTAGTTGCAACATTATATGGAATTCATGTAGTGTTAATAATGAAAGTGGTCTAAGTCAAAATTTTTTTTAAATTATATAAACATACCCTTAAATTTTTGGTATTTGGTCATTCCTTTCTACCAAATGACCGTGATTTTGGGTTGACAGAAATGAAAATAGGAAAAGTAAATTACTTATACAACCCTGAACATTATTATGAATTGATAGAAAAGTGTAGAAGAAGAAATACATTTTCGGTAAAACGAATGACGTAGTTGGATTTTAGTTCAACGAAACCACTGGAAGAGTCAACGACAAGAAGAGTAAAAAATACCACGGGCGAATCTGTCTCTTCGCTGCAAATTCAATGGATGAGATCCTTGTAAAATGAACCTTATAAGATGTTCTATAAAACTTCTTTAGATGATTCTAAATTACACGTTTTGGATGTTTCACCTAAAAGAGGGAGACCAAAAATATACGGAAATATTAAATTACTTCCATTATACACCACCACTAGACCAGTAACGGAAGGAAAACATAAAGATATTATGTGTTTAGTATAATACCATACATCCCTCCAGTTTTTCAAGAACATTTTAAGAATCTTAAAAACTCATAATAGTAAAAGCCTAAATTATAAGAACAGATTACTTTTTAAAAATAATTAATAAATGTTAATGAATTATTTCATTAAAATCATTGTTTCTAATAAAACTCGTAGCTTTTTATTACGTTAAGTCATTTATAGGACATTCAGTTAATTTCGAAAATGGTCTAAGTCAATTCAAACTTTTAAAACAACATTTCCGAATGAAATTGAATTTACGCAAAATTTCATATTCATAATAAATTTCCATTAATCAAAACTAATAAAATTCTAAATTAAGATTTTGCATAATATGAAAATAGTTTTTAATTCATTCAAATGCAATTCATTAAATATCTCGAAACAAGAAATATAGGTATGACTTACAAGGAGAACGCAAGGCCTTCGGGTCACCGATTTTATTGAAATTTTACGTACAGGGTGTAAAAAAATTAATGGTCATGGCTTTAAGGGGTTGTTCTACACCTCTGGATCGATGGAGATTTGCGAAAAAAAACGGCCGCAAAATTCGGGAACGGGTAGCACATTTTTTTTATTGGCTCATCGTATTCGTCTTGTTACGTAGGCAAAATGTCTGAGAGGAACCATGGGTCAGAAACGAACCGTTCTCTCACAAATTAACTTTTAATTGGGCCTTCTGATAAAAATTTCGCCATTAGTTAAAGCAGAGGCGACGTAAACGAAGTTAGAAAATGGGGCACTGTGTCACCGTACCAGAAGAGAAGTGCATGTGTTTATGCTCTTCTCCCCGGGTGGGCCCTTGAGCGAACCCAACACCGAACGCAGGTCAATGACATTTTTCTAGTCATTTTCTATCTTCGTTTATGTTGCCTCTGCTTGAACTATTGGAGCTAGCAAGGGTATTTCATGTGTTTCCTTTCGAAAGGTCGGTGACTCGAAGGCTGCCATATGGGCGAAATTTTGATCGGAAGGCCGAATTAAAAGTTAATTTGTGAGAGAACGGTTCGTTTCTGACCCATGGTTCCTCTCAGACATTTTACCTACGTAACCAGACGAATACGATGCGCCAATAAAAAAAATTTGCTACCCTTTCCCGAATTTTGCGGCCGTTTTTTTTCGCAAATCACCATCGATCCAGAGGTGTAGAACAACCCCTTAAAGCCATGACCATTAATTTTTTTACACCCTGTACTTGTAGAGTAAGTCGTTCTGATTAAGAATATACACTATTATAAGGGCAGACGGTCAAAATAGTTTTTAAGATATTTGTAATTAAAATTTCAGTGGCATTCTTATAAAGTCCTCTAAAACGCAACTTTAAGAGCTATTATGGCACAGTGACAACGTGCAGTGTTTGCGCAGAAAAAACTCGGGTTCGTGTCCTTCCATGAAAAATAAAAAAATTTTTTAAATATCTATTTTACATCTCCTGCATATTTTCCTAACATTTTTTAAATATCTATTTTATATCTTCTGAATATTTTCTGAATATTTATTTTATATCTCCTGAATATTCTATGAATATTTATTTTATATCCCCTGAATATTCCCTGTATATTTTATGAATATTTATTTCATATCCCCTGAATATTCTATGAATATCTATTTCATATCCCCTGAATATTCCCTGAATATTCTATGAATATCTATTTCATATCGCCTGAATATTCCCTGAATATTCTATGAATATCTATTTCATAT
The DNA here is from genome assembly GCA_910591515.1 of Cerceris rybyensis. Classification (NCBI taxonomy): domain Eukaryota; kingdom Metazoa; phylum Arthropoda; class Insecta; order Hymenoptera; family Crabronidae; genus Cerceris; species Cerceris rybyensis. The sequence continues at coordinate 26,592,582 of OU342790.1, forward strand.
CCCCTGAATATTCCCTGAATATTCTATGAATATCTATTTCATATCCCCTGAATATTCTATGAATATTTATTTCATATTCCCTGAATATTCTATGAATATTTATTTGATATCCCCTGAATATTCCCTGAATATTCTACGGATATCTATTTCATATCCCCTGAATATTCTATGAATATTTATTTCATATTCCCTGAATATTCCCTGAATATTTATTTGATATCCCCTGAATATTCCCTGAATATTCTATGAATATTTATTTTATATCCCCTGAATATTTTCTTAACATTTTTTATATATTTAGTTTACATCTCCTGATTATTTTCTTAACATTTTTTAAATATCTAGTTTGTATCTGAGACTTTATTTAACTATTGTATTGTTATACCACAAATGGAACTTTAATTATAAGTATCTTAAAAACTATTGTCCGTCTGCCCCTATAATAGGGTATATCCTTAATCTGAATGACTTACTTTACAAGTATATAAAATTTCAATAAAATTGGTGACCCGAAGACCTTGCGCTCTCCTTGTTAGACCACTTTCATAATTATAGGCACAATTAAGACAACTATTATACTTACTGATGGTACGATTTATCGAACTAAGAGATTTAAAAAATATATATTCGTCACAAAATAATCTCAAAAGCTAATACCTTCGTTACTTTATAGTTTGAGAGGTGATTATAGATCTGTTCAATAAAAATATATAGCAAAATTCTAACTTACCATTTTACTGAATAATGTCCTTAGGTACACGCGTCAAAATTTACATCAAACCCTAACAAAAACGTTTTTTTTCTCTCAAACTGAATGCAGTTGCCGAATGCCGTTACAAAACGAAAAGTAGTTGTAGGTGCTGTCAGTGCTTAGTTTCGTGTTGCCAGGAAAGAAAGATAATGGCATTTAGTAGGAAATTTTAAGGTGGTACAATTTATCAAGCAGTACAATATACCAGACTCTTCCCTAAATTGAAAATCGTTAATCATTACTTTCAGTCACACGTCATTGGTTACATGTCAATTGTAAATTTGAAATAACAAACTATTCAATTATGTACGTTTAACATACGCTGAAAGATTGAACAAGACAATATGGGGAAATAAGAGAAACCGAAGTCTTGCGGATTATAGGCAATATCGTCTACTTAATTATGAAATTTTTTTTATATCTAGTCATCTAGTTCCTATTTAACATATGAAGATAAAGTGAAATAATTATTATTTTACGTCATTTCTTGATAGATATTTCATTAAGAGTATGACAGCAATAAAACCTTTCTGAATATTGTCCAAAAGTCAGATACAAAATTATCAGTACTCTATACGTTTATCATCTTCGTATTAAATGACATATAATTTATAAAGACGTAAAATGAACTTAAAATGGAAAAAAAGCAATTTAGGTAAAGAATGAAGAGATGTTCAATACTTTGGGCTAGTTTTATTAATTCAATTAACAACGTGTTATAATACTCTTCGTCTCTTCCTCTTATTTATAATTACATAATTGTAATGAACTGTTATTGTTTTCTTTAGACCCGTCGTCTTTCAACATCTTAGCATAATTCATCCAGAACCACGGACACACACTTGTAGAAGCACGTAGGATCATCACGATCGTCATCATTATCATTACCCTCTTCCTCCTCAACATCATCATTATCTTCACCACCTTTAAATCTCGTTATCATAACAGTCGTCGTTAGATTATCACTCATTGCACCTAGATTACTTAATTACTGGATATGGCAGCTACAACTTATAAGAAATATTACAAAATCACTTACGATTCGTTCTTCTTGCGTTTTGACAGTCTCTCACTCATACGACACAATCATACCAGACGGGCTTTCTTCGGATATTCTTTTCGCGACGATCCTTGTCATTTAACGATTTCAGACTTGTCTTTATGTTAAACTGGACCTGTTCGGAACATTTTCGACTCTTTGCCAGGCGATTCACGCGAAAATATCGATAAAAACAACAATCAGTCGCTTGATACTGCCGAACATCGAATTTCCTTTGAACTTGCATACTTTATTATCTTCTAACATCGATGTCGATCGTTTATTACCGATACTTCCGCGCATATTAACTGATTACATGCATAGAGTAGGAAGAACATAGCATAGTAAAACCCAGTGTTAACGTGTGTCTGTGTGTTTGTCAAATGTGTATTAGTATCAGCGTGTGCGTATGGTTTTTCACGAGATCCTGTAAGATAATTGAGCTACAGTTAGCCGATCGAACAAAGTTCTGAACAAAGTCGTACGAGTGCCGATCACGATGTCGTTGAGCGTGCAAAATAGAGATTCACACCATGCCCGTACGTACACGCATTCACTCCTTCACTCTACGGGCTGCATATGCAAATTTCCTATTAGTCTTCTAGTAATTCAGTATTAATTAGTTACACAATTAATTTATTTAATCACTTTTAATTAATTACCTAGTCGTTAAATCTTTATCTCATATATCCACGTTTTTTTCCGTGCCTTTAACGCGCTTCGGGTACATGTATGGTATTCATGCATGCACGTATGTGTGTATGTATACGTATAGTGTGTCTGTAATCATGGTAGCGGCGTTTTAAAGTATATATGTGTAATGTGTGTATTGTACATGTAATATGTAATGCGTGTACTTATGCTTTCGTAGTGTGTGTACGTGTTCTCATTAGGTGAGACGGTGTTTAGTACTTTATTTCATATAGCTGGTAGATCTATCTATTTATTTGAGTTTACGTGTTATAAATATCGTATAGTAAACCGCGTTTTGTTACTTCGTCATTCGATTATGCGCTTTGTACGAGGGTGTAATGCGAACCGAGTGATATTACGGTTTGATGCATGTCCCATTGCATGTCGTGTATCAACTGAAAGATAAATAACTCGTAGAAGTGATCTCGCAAAAGAAGAGAGACGAAATTGGTGACGTTTGTGACCGTATGACGTTCCCTCGATTTCATCGTCATGCGACGATACGATTCAAAATAACCATAAATTACGAATATAGATATAATTGGAAGAATCCTCGTTTGAGAGGATCAAATGGGTTAAATGGAATGCAAATGAAAGTTTTTTTCAAACTGAGATATGCAACGGAAATGTGTACATGGGAGGATTTAGTAGCAATATAATGCTCAAGTGCAATTGTCAAAGACTTTCAGGTGCTATCTTCAAGTTCGTTTGAATTTTTTTTTCCGGAATTTTATGCAAAATTATGAGAATTACTTTGTCAGAGAATATTAGAGATGTTTCCATTGAATCTCATGTTTATGGAAATGATATTTACACAGTGATGAATTCTATGTTAACCCCTTGCCGTACAATAACGATTGAGAGTCGTAATGCGGTAAATTGTATAGGAGATTTTCAAGTTTTTGAAAATTTGTCAAATTGAAAATATCAGTGAGAAGCGACAAGATAGTAATATTTCTATAACATTAATATCGCTTTAAATTATATGATACATAAAAAATCATCGTAATAAATATTCTATCGCGTTCATTTCGACTGATCTGCCAATCACTTAAATTTTCGTTTAAATACCGCTCAGGATCTATAGTTATTGCTAACATCTGCTATCAGTTAATAATTTACGGTAAAGAATTCTTTCAAATTAATTTCACATGTCTGATAAAAAGTTAGAAAACTACTTCGGCCCGTGAGAGGTTAAAACATTTTTACGTAAAAATTTGAAATTAATGTAACTGAAATATTTTTACTGACTTTCATGTAAGCAATTCAATGTGTGCAGATTCAAAAGAAATTATATTACAACGAATCAATACCGCATAGAGATTTGTATTAAAAGTAACTGCTGGAATAATTTTATTAACCCTTTGTACTCCTCAATTTTTGTTACCAACCACTTCTTAATTAATTTGGAAAATATATAAAAAAGAGTGCCTCTGTAACAAATTGTACTGCAACAGAAGCTATTATTATTATGCTATTATTATAATTATTTTAAAAATTGTCTTGTATAAGTTCGACTCTAGCTCGATATTAAAGATGGCGTAAGAAGTGTAAAGTCGAACCACACTCGAAATAGGAGTACTAAGGACTAAGGTTCGTACTAGAACGACTATCATTAGCTTCGTGGGATTAATAAATGGAGATAAATTTTTTAATCATGTCGTTTCTACTCGGTTTTATGATAGACTACAACTTAAAATTGGACCGATTTTAATCCTTACTTTCAGAAACTGGATTATTATAGGATGACTTCTGAATACAGTTTTATACAATACTATTAAATTGATTGAGATGTGTTTCTGATTTAAAGGAATTAATTTCATCAAAGTCTATATGTATAATATACTAATATTTCCTGAGTACCTTTTTTTAATTGTGTACGGAGCAATTTAAATTTATAGTTGCTAATTATTAATTTTATTAATGTAATTTCAAAGAAGTGAACATATTAACAGCAAAAAAAATCATTTACAGAAAGAATCAGAAATTTCAATTACAAGTTGTCAGACCAATTAACTGTAAAATTAAATTGAATATGTATTATGCATAATTGCATATCGATTTCATCCTAGACCTGTATTTGAAATTGTTACGTTTAGGTAAAAGACAAATGTTATGCGAAACTAATAATTCACCACATATTTATACAGTGAATTACGATAAAATGAAGATCAAAGCACCTGAAAATACATTCTGAAACTTTAAAATGCACAAAAGTGTACACAGTTTATTGCAAACGCCATGCGCTCAATTCGAATGGTTCCATCTGGAAACGGAAAATTTGAATCTATTACAAACCAAGGAAGAAAATTAGATACTCTAGTAATCGACTTTAATAAACCTTAATAAAAACGAACCTAAGACGACGGAACGTGCGATGCAACGGTCATTTGTGCAACGATTAATCCGTCCAAATAATCGATCGCACAATTATATGTAATAAATTCGGAATGAGTAGAAAAAAAATTGGCAACGGGAAATTGACAAAATCCAGTAAGAGCTAGATGAATGAAATGATTTACGAAAACAAGGTATAGTGCTCGCGCATATACGCGAAAGTTCATCGCAAAAGTTCATCGCGAATCTTACAGATAGGAGATGAACACCCGTTATATATTTAGAAGTACTAGACGAAACCGTCAAAGTTTTCTACTGCTTAAAATTACAACGGTCGGCCATCCAACATCGGTCCCTCCTCCGGGGAGTCCCAGCGATTATTACGGTGGGAAGGATGGACTCCCCGTTCAAGTCGGACTATCGGAAAGCGCGGTCCTAGTTTCTTTTCGTTTAAATAGTTACGAGATTGAGAGAGAGATAGTACGATAGGAGGCAATTATAGTTTACGGGTAGTCGATTGACAGATTTCGCAATAACGGTATAAATGTTAACCACTCGGTCGACATTCACGAGGAGCTCGAACGACCGTTCCGATTTTGATCTTCTTCGGCGTGAATCTTTACAGGTGCCTCGCGGACTGTGCTCTTCGATATTCTTTGGTTGTCGCATCGTTTCCAGTATCGTTGCTGCACACTGCTCACATGGACTGCCGGTAATCGCGATAAATTCGTGTACGCGCACTAATGTGGCGCGAGGAATGTGTCAAGAAATGCGAGAGAAAGACAGAGAGCAAAAAGATGCGGAGAGAGAGAGACAGAGGAAGAGAGAAAGATGCTTAATCGTAGCTACCTCGAGGAGAGATTTCTCGATAGTTCTTCTGTGTTTATTCGATATATAAACGAGGGAAAGACATGCAGTCGATGTACAAATTCGAATTCTTTCTTCTTCGATACTCTTCAATCGTATGTCGTAATATTAATTGATATACCAATATGTCGCATCGACTTTCATATTAGCAATCGTTTCTCTCAATAAATGCTGACATACAACATACTACCGATCATGTTAGTATACGTTTGTATCTACTCATCCTCGAGATAACCAGGATGACTTCATTCCTGCTGATCTCTCCATGTGTTAATAATAATGACAGTAATCCAGTAATAATAAAAAAAACTTCATGAACACACGGCCAAAATCACGCACTCGAGTCGATCGATTGCCGCCGATCGCTCGGCCGACCGGCAGCGCATATGTTTTATTTTGTTCGTCCGTTTGATTGGTCCGACGTCCACGTACGTCTGCCTATCCCGGATTGGTACCGATTGCAATTTCCCGCTGACACTGCGTGTTAGTACGGAGAGTGTGCAGAAGATTACCCAGGTCGCGGGAAAGCGATAGCAACTGGACCGGTCGTTCGATGAATCGCGATCCGATGATCACTGTTTTGCTCTCGAAGAGCCATTGCAGTCCGCGTTGACGATCTGTCGAATCGGCGAGGACCGCTGTCAGTAGACCCAAGAGACGGGCACCCATTGAGGTGTCGTGTGGACCTGCTCGATAGCTGCCTCGAGCTGAGCGATCGTCTCCTCGATGTCGTTGTTCACGATAGTCAGGTCGAAGAAGTGACCGTACGCTTGTTTTAACGTGTCCGACTCTTTCGCGAGTCTCTCCAGGCTGCCGTCGCACTGAAAAGTAACGAGAGACCGATTCTAGGTGTGGTGTTTCGTGTGCTTGTGGTTCAACATACTCAGTTGACCCTTTAACTGCGATAATTCACGTATCAGTACACAGCGAACATTTCATATTAATGATGTCTAATCACTAGGATTGTGTTTAACCGTTTTAGCGCCACGCAGCGCGTTCGCGCTGTTTCCGTACTGTGGTGAAATATGCTACGATGTATGCTACGATCGTCAATTCGAAGCGCTATCGCGCTGCATGTGCACAAACCGAAACGGATTTTTAAAAACCCCTGGCACTAAAATGGTTAACACTAGATTTACGGATGTTGATTATATACCTACTTTTACTGATGTGAGCGAATTTGATTCACACAAAAAGATTGAATTTTTTTGCAAACAAAATAATTCCTAATCAATTTAAATGAAAGATTTATTATTAAAAAATTCATTGAAAACATTTTTTACATAAAAACTCTGTTTTTAATATACATTTTCACTAAAAATGCTCTGTTCACGCGCGATGTATAAATCGAAATGATGACAGGAGTGGGTAGGTAAGAAAGATAATGTAGCGGGGTCGCGAAAACAAGAGGGTGGCTATCATACAAATAAACATTGTATGCAAGGAGAAAAAAATTAGTGGAGAAACAAATCACGCGAGGCATGAAAGCTGCAAGATACTCTGGTCTGATGGAAGTTACAAATTTCATGTGTTATGCGATTAACTGTTAAATCATTTTATGAGTCAAATTGGCTCACAACCGTAAAAATAGGTATACCACATTCGATAATTCGAAATGAAAGGGTCTGCGGGGGAGAGGAATCAACATTTATACATATTTCATTATATGACTAAAAACCAACATATGTTGTTCAAAAATAATATTTAACTTTTTTATATATATACAGCAATTAAATTTTCAATGAGTCAAATTGGCTCAGTTCGTAAATCTAATGTTAACAACACTAGTTGACATCGTAAGAAAGTTTTCCTTCAAATTATAATAGTCCCGATACATGAACATGCCTTGTAATGCAGGTCAATTAATTTGTATATATCGTAATAATTATTCGTTTTACATTCTACATAGTATAATGATTTTTTACGCAAAATTCGATGCTTTATCCGAATTTAGAAAGAAGATGTAGGTATGCTATTTAAGAAACTGAACTTCACTTGCATATCTCGATAAAACAATAAAACAGCATGAAACTAAAGGTATTCATCGAATATCATTAGCCCAGTAAAAGAAGTCATTTCATGAGTAGTTTGCTTCGATTCGATCGACGGATAGAGATATTCCTCGTTCTGATGTCATTTTCGTTTCTAACGCGTGTCTGGTCGAAAAAGCACTTGAAGATGAAATAAGTGTTTAATTTTCGGTTGTCATTCATCGAGATAAATTTTCCAGGACCGATATGTTGTCACTTCTTTTAGGTGGGATATGATAGCATTGTACTTCAATTGCACGAAGTCACGAATAGCAAGGTTAAAAATTCCAACAACTCTCGAATAATTCGGAGTTCGAATTTCTCATGTACACCGTGTCATATGTACTGATTATGTATTTAATGAATTTTATGTCATTATATTTTTGTATAAAAAATTTCAAAATTAAAAATACATAAAAAAATCGTTTCCTTATTTTCAACGTTTTCTTAATTAATTTTTGAAACGAAATGTACAAATATGTATAAATATCGAATTTCAAATTGCACAATTTTAAATAACATGAAATGTTATCTCTAAAATTGTATGAATCATTAGTATGAAATAACAAGGTTTCGAATAACAGGGAACTAATTGACCGTGTTGGTCAAGGTTTCGAATCATTTCGAAGCTCTGTAGTATTGAATATGTACCTCTTTTATAATAGTGCAACTTTTCAACAAAACATTATTTCTATATCGTACACATTTTATGAGCTACATATTTAGAATCATCACGTGTTGTGATTTATCCTATATAAGCCCCCATAGATTCATCGATATTTACGGAAAGTACACTAACAGATGTCAAAGAAATTTGTTAATAATACGCCTCAATTGCAGTTTTCTTTTTAAGTATGAATGGCATGCGTCAGTCAGTCTAATGATAGTTATGCAAATATCACACTGCATTCTTTTGATGGTTTCTCGTTCGAATGCGTCGCAGTTAAAGGGTTAAGAGTTTGAAGCAGACAGATTCCGAAAGTTGCATGTTTTTTCTTACGTTCCACGGAAGTGGAATTCAGACGTTACTTTAGTTGTCAGCGTATGTTGAGGATAATATTTTGCGATGAATGAAATATTACATAAATAAATATACTTATTATCGCTTCTGGGACATCTTTGAATTTAATTATGTGGAGTTGTTATATTAACACAAAGTTTACGACCACCAAAATTGGTAAATGTATTGAAATGTATTAAATAAGTACTTCGAAAACAGATGGATCAGGTGGTGAGAAATACGATAATTAAGTAGTTTTTTTATAAGATACACCCCAAATATTTATTGTACTATTTCTCCATCAATTTGAGAAAAATTTTTAAAAATGTACATATCTGTCAATTTGATGGTTATCGTAGATATAGCATTAAAAATATATATGATTTCCGTGTTAGATGCCGATTATTATACATATATTAGAAATTCATTTGATAAAGATTTCAGAATGGATTATAGCTCACTGTTCGCACAATCAGAAGGTTAATTATTTAGCGTAATGATGGTGTGTCAGATATTGAAGTTCTGTATGAGAGGTATATTCAATAAGTATTCGAGAATGTAAGGTTATAAGTGAAAGAAAATTATCGTCAGAAGTCATGATGAATAATTAAATACAGAACAGTCATAAGAGAGCAATAAAGAGCAAGGAAAGGTATGAAAACATTAAAGTCCGTCGAGCATTCTACATGAATGTCATTAAGACCAGAAATAATGAATGTACAGCATTAATCATCTTTGCTATCATTTCATTCTTCTTCTTCGATAGTACTTATTTAATATATTTAAATATCATAAATTTATCGTCGGCACTTTTACTATTAATGGTATGCGAAATGTGAAGGTAAGCAAGCGTAAATGAAATTATCTGAAAATGAAAAAGTACCAAAAAACACAGAATTAATTCGGAAGTTAGAAATAAGCAAAACCTGATAGAATCTATAAGAAGGCTCTGTAAATTACAGCTAGTCACATCTCAAATGATCAAAAATTACTTGATTCTAAATGTTAGCTACAAACTCCAAAACAAAAAGGACGGTCAAAGTGTAGACTAATTTTCCCTAAAATCTTACACCATGGATCTTAACCCCAAGCGACCACAAATTTCGTAAACTCCATATAGCCTATAAACGTTATGGGTTTATCTAGAGCAGAAAATTTCATCGAAGTAGAGACTTCCGGCAAACTTTAGTAATTTCATCAATGATCGATTAATCGTTTAAGTGATTAACCCGGCAGCAGTAGTTAGCCGTTCATCTTCATGAGAGGGTAGCTGATCGATATTTGGTACTTACGTCGGTAATATTCTGAAATACTGGAGCAGCGATGAATACGACATAAGGTGCAAATTCTGCAGTGCGTAGCACCTTCAAGGCTTGTGGCTCGACATCTAATATCGCCACTCTGCCTTCTTCGTGAATTTTGCGAATCGTTTCGAGCTTCGTTCCATACATTGCGTCTTCGTGCGTACCTACGTGAAGATAAGAATAATGTGTAATAATTGTGAGACATTGCGGTATCGTAAAATTGTTCGTTTCAAGGAAATCAGTAATGATATTTACCATATTCGAGGTATTCGTTAGCAGCTATATCGGACATCATCTCATCGTGCGATACGAAATAATAATTGCGACCATTTTCTTCGTCGTTTCTCGGAGGCCTCGTTGTATCTGTACCAAAAAGTTCGAACTTATATTATTTCTGTTATTTTAAATTAACAATTATGGGCGAAGCTTTTCGTAGAAATGAATTGCTTTTAACGAGATTGAACTGAGAAATTGTTAAAAATTAATTCTGGATTGTTAACGACAGTGGACTTTGGGGTGTTCTTTTATATATAAATATTTGGTTGGTTTTTTTATATAAGGATTTTGAGTTAATAAATGAGAAACAAGGTTTGTAAATATTATCTCTTCCTTCTTTTAAAGTAGGGAAGGGTACGGCTTTACGCCACTTCTAAATCGATGCCAAATTTTTGATTTCGTATTGAAAGAAAACAAGAAAAGAAAAGAAATAGAAACAAATGTTGCGTACAAAGAAAAATGTGTAATTTCATGGTACTTATACTTTACTATAATTAATGAATATACTGGTTTAACCCTTCTGTTATACGGAGAACATATTTCGTTTAATTAAATATAGCGTGTGATTATATTTCTACATTAAAAAGTATGTGTATGCCTCATAACACGCTAACATTTTTCCATTATACGTTGTCTGCAAAATTTGGGAATTTAAAACGAGGTCAACGAAGATTTTATATTGGTCTGGAACGTATATCTGCATTAAAACGTGCTGTACATACATCGTGTCTATACAGTGCAGTGCGATGTTCATTATCGCACTCTGGTGTTTCAAGTGTTTAGACGAGAGAATTCAAAAGAGAAAAAACCTTTCATACCGAAAAAATGATACTGGATTCGTTGGTTTGAATTCAATCAAAATTTGAATTTTTGGGGCGAAATACTTCGCGAAAGGGGGAAGTCTTTCGCTACACAACTATATATCTCAATATGTTTAAAATTGCTTACTGTATGTTTTAAATTTAAATGTTACACTTAAAACCGATAAAATTAACACTAAAACTACCAAGATAATCAGAATGAGTGATATCAAATTTTTCGAAAAATTTTCCAAGTTTATAGGAGGATCATAGAGGACCCGAGTCAAAAAATTAATTCTAATTTTAGTCTTTTTAAGGTCTAATTTTATTCTGAATAACAGTATTCAATCAGAACTTATAGATTCTGATCGTATACTGAATACGCAACAAATCAGAACTAAATCAGACCTTGAATAAAATAGATTTAATACTGATTATGTTCTAGACCAGCTGATCTGTAATCCGTATTTTGCCCTGATTTTTTTATTTCATAAATGCAAGTTCAAATGACAATAATAGACAGAAAAGATCAATTGCAAACTTTTCAAACTATTCCTGTAATTAACTTACTAACGCCATGCTTTAATGTTACTAATAGTAAGAATGAAAATTTTGTTGTAAAACCTATAAATAAGTATAAAATTGGACGATTTAAATAAAAGTACTAATGATCTTTATTATTGTATTTTATTTTTACTAAATTATTGAGTACCTTTAAAATTCTAACTACACAAAATGAACTTAAATTCACTTGTAAAATTTGTAATGCGAATTAAATTAAATATTCGTACATTTTTTAATAAAAATTTAAATTAATTTTTATAGTTAAAAAATCAACAAGTTTCCATAACTCGTAAAGTTTTATCAATTTTCATTTAAAAATTCCAGGTCAAAATCAGAACAAATTTTGAGTCAGAAAAATCTAAAGATCCAAATCAGTATTAAATTAACTTTATAAAAATGTAGCAGAGTCAAATCAGAATAAGAAAAAATATCAGTTCATTTACTGTAAAATGAAATCAAAACTATCAGATTAAAATCAGACTTAAAAGAATAATACCAGAACTTATTTAGTATATAATCAGATCATACAGTATTAAATAAGAACTTAATTTTTTGACTCGGGGAGATATTAGCAGATATTATACATTGATTTTATAAAACATAGATTACCAAATCGAACATCTTTCCCAGCACTTGATGCCTATTTTTTCACAGTACTTTATTAATTTATTGAAATAAAATAGATTTTATGCTGATAGTTCTAGTGTTAAGCGAGTTCCAAAGCATTAATATTGCAACACAAAATGTCACGCAGAAGGTATAAGAGGACATTTAACTGCTTGAAGCAAAAAAAAAAATTCCTAATGGTGACAAACGGATACCATATTTGAATTCAGAATAAAAAATGCTATTACAATTACATATTAAACATTGTGTGATAAAAAAATACTCCAATTTTTCTTCGGGAACTTTTATACTCAGTGACTCGTATAATTCATCTTGAAATTATGAATGCAACTGAACAATATTGTTTATTTATATGATAAGATTTTATAAATACGATACTTGGTTTTATGTAGCTTTATTGTCATAAAGTACCGCACAGAGAATTAATGTACTTGTAAAGCAAACTATAATATTAGTGCGGGTGAAATGCTGCGAATTAAAATTAAAAGCTAATTAAAATAATTTAAATATTCTTCTAAAAAGAAAGATGATTCATACAACATGTTTAAAACACCCGAAGGTCACATGTGCAAAAATTGTATATATCTTGTTAACAATCAAGAACTCATTTTGAAACGTTCTGAGGATCACTGATGGTATATTGTGTTTCTAGCTGCATTAATATCTTACAATTAGCCAAACACAAATCCTATATTCCAACTTTCAATTATGGTCTTCTTAAGAAAAATTCCTCCTTTATTTCCTTCTATTATCATGAATTTCTTTTGGATGTCTAGTTTTGAAGATAAATAGCAAGATAAACGCAAAATTTGAGGTATTTTGGGCACCGTTTTTGCTTTCAGAATTGTTCAAACGTTTCTAACATTGAATGAATACGCATGGTTATATTCGGAAAGGTTTACTGAATTTCTATGCCAAACAAATTTTAATAACTCTTATGGCTGAAGTATAAAAAATTTTAAAAGTAAAAAATTTCCGTCTTTTAAAAATCGATTTTCTCAAAAATGGAGTTTGATAGAAACAAATAGGCTTCAGATTGGCACCACAAAATCAACACAAACATTTTTTCGGCTAAAAAAAGATCAATTTTCTAGGCCAGTGTTATTATCGTTAGAAACATTGTAAATTATTCACAGAATAATACTAACGACAGAAGTAAAACCTATATTTTATTATTAATAATAAAATATTATTAATAATATACTGCGGTATACAAGATCCAAAACATACCAAGTTCGATATGTTAGGGTAAATGTGATGAATCCCTAAATTACCTCTAAAATTCAGAGCTAACCCAAATACTTTCTTTTGTTAGAATGGGAAATGCGTTTACGCAAACCCTCGCGTACCCGGGGGAGTGTGGGGAGGCCGGGAGTTAAGCTTCCGGACCAAAACGAGATCTAACCCAAACCAAAGTCCCAAGACTTCTGGGACTTGCGGGCTTTCTATTCATGTGGCTCGGGTAACCCCGGGTACGCCACACTCGTACCTAACCAGCGATCTGGACAGGCCCCAGAGGTATAAGTCACTAACGTTATGAAGTCATTTGTCTTGAGATATGGGGTAAGGAGAGATTGTCCGTCTGTTTCCACCTACTGTTTAACATGTGTGACTGTTTCGCTCAATATCACGTTAGAATTGAAACTCCTTGAGGACGAGGGATATTTTTACTCGTCGGACGAATCAAAACAAACTACTTATCAAGTGACTTCATTTAGTGGGCCAATAATAACTTCTTTTCTATGGATCTACTGTGGGTTCGCTGACCCGTGGCTCAGGCAAGCCTGAGTCCGCCAAGGTTATATCTGACCAGTGAGCTGGATAAACTCGCAAATTAACCCCTTAACGCACAGATTTTTTGCAAAAAAAACGGCAAAAAAAATTATTTTTTTTTAATGTAAAAAAACAGTTTAGAACATTGTCTTGGCAAAAGAAAATTTAAAAAATACAACGCCGCTCGAATTATCTCGACTGTGCAAGTTAAGGGGTTAATTTGAAAAATATTCAAGAATTCATCACATTTACCAAATTTATTGGTGATTATACATAATCACCGGATTAATTACATTTACCATAACAGGTATATTAGATGTGCAAACAAGTTCAATGCTCTTACGTTTCATCGATGATAACTTCAATTTATTATCATTTTTGTGTTGACTTTATTTCATTTTTGCAACTTATTCTAAATGACAATTTTCACGTAATAAAATTATATCTGCAGTCTTCGTCCAGGTTATATCGAAGAATTTATAATTTATGGGAAATAAGAGATACAGTGATAGAAAATGATAGAGTGTATTCTAATTCGTTATTTTTCAAGCTTTGGAAGTGCAGTAAGTACATGAAAAAAAGGTTCGTAAAAAAATATCGAATTCATTTACGCACCTAATATATTGAAATAGAATAGAAGTGTTAACAACCAAAAATTGATTTGTACTCACGTGGAATAGGATAGGCATATTTGTCTGGATGCTTTGCGATAATCGTATTTTTTATATGTCGACGACCAACACCATGTGCGCCCAACAATACTAACGTCTTCCGCTGGAATGCGGGATCTGTTGAAAACGAAAAAGTAACGTAGAGTTTAACAGTGTTTAGGATAGTAATTTAAAAAATATTTGATAATGGCAAGTGAAAATGCAATACACTTACAGGGAAGCTTGACGACCTCTTCGTAGGTGACCAGATCCAGCTGGTCAAAGACCGCGTTGTGCTTAGCGAGATATTTATCCTTATACTGTTTCTTTTTCCGGGTGAATATTGAGCAATTCACTGTAAATGTAAAGTCTGATTGAACAATAACGTCAAATAGGTCGTAAATAATTCATAGAAGAAAATGCACAAAATCGTGTGTCCTGCAAGAGAAGGTATTTTATCTTTCTTCCTTAAATCGAGTTAATTCGTTGAAGATTGTGCATTTTTTTGTAGCATGTAGTTGATATTCAAATAAAATATAGAATCTATGCGAGAATAATAACTATTACGTTCAACTCTGTCGTATAATGGAACTTTCTGTTATCAAGGATTACAAATATATTATTTAAAGGGAAACAAAGTGCAACACCTCCTAGAAAACACAATATTACGACTAAGTGTGTCTGTTGAATCGTAACAGCTAAAATAACTAAAGAGATTGAAGAAGAGAAGATAGATTAAGTTTCATCTGTTTTTATAACATCCACAGCGTATGTTCATTTTCAAAATGTAGTGTGGAATGTGCCGCAGTATGAACAATCGGCTAAAATGATTTAGCTAGTCAGCACCTTCCTTAAAGGCTGCGGATAATCAGAGTCCCAACACGCGAAAGAAGTAAAGAACTACTTCGTAAATGTTGATCACTGTGTAAGCGTATTTTGATCTAGTGGTAAAAAGAATTCATTCGCTCAGCCAATTTACAAAGAAGCCATAACCAAGGGGGCGTGGGTTTCCCACTGAGAAAGGTGTTCCAGCAGGTCACAAGACGAGAAGATTATAGGGATCGTTGGGTGTTTATGCGTGAAATCTTGAGAATTACTGTGACGGTCAGAGCCTTATTATGATAAAAGAAGGAATATACGATCGCCAAGTAATTAATACTTTTCCAAATATCTTCCAATATTTAAATCAATACTGAAAATTATTTTTCTATGTATTTCTTTACAAATAATTATTTCAATGATGTTAACAACTATGATACAATAGACAAGACATTACCTAAGATTTCATGAAATTGGACTCAACATACTGTCGGAACAGTATATATAAAAAACATGAAAAATAATTTTGTAACTTTAGCAATAACCTTAATTGACATTAGAACTATCGGCTTTTAATTGAGTATATTTAAAGCTAATAGATAAATACTTCAGAAGAAAGAGAATGAAATATGCAAAAAACTGAATAGATTTAATCTCTCAAGTTTTACAAGGTAGATATAGAAAATTCAGCATGGAAGAGTCTTGAAAATTTCAGCAAGATTTTTAAAAAATTCAGTATAAGTCATATTTACTCCCTTGGTAGATCTATGTAGTGTTAATTTTGTAATTCGTCTACATCTTCTATACTTCATTTATTATCAACTCTATATTATTTCAATTTAAATGTAACGTAAACTTTAACGGTAGAATTACTAAGGTAGTAAAAATAATCGGTTCTTTATTGTTTTTGTAAGAATTTTATAAAATAGAAAAAGCATATAGCACATACTCCATGTCTATCTCACAAAATATAAATTACTGCATTAACAATCGTTTTTAACTCTTAATTTCTCTTTTTCTAATATATTTATCTAAAATATTTAAATATAATAGATTTAACTCTAGTAGTTCCAATGTTACACATATGTTGAAATAATGATATCTGATAATTAGACTGCGGATGTTTATGCAAATTTCGAGTTTCAAAAATGCAGGTGAGACAGGAAAACCTATCTAGGGATTTATTGCACTTAATAAATATTACAACAAATACCATACTTTGGATATTATTAATTTGTCATAAATGCATAAAAATCCGCAGTCTACTGATAATTATTCGCAAGTACTAATTAACTGGCGATACGCGAAACGGAGATTTCCGAACTCTTATCATAATTGTACCCGCGACAATGTGCTTGCGAGTGGAATCGTGCGAAACAAGCGTTAAAGTGCATGTAATGTTTGGCGGAAGCATGCATCAAAGCACGCCACATGAAAGCAATTTTAGTTATTACGCAGGATAATTTGAAATTTACAATGTCAACCAGAATTTCAAGGAAATTAGACTACTTCGTCTTACCCTACGTAATATTTCGCCTACAATGTCAATATGTAATATACTTAACATTCTCTAATTTTGGAGACGTTGCAACCTAATTAATTCCCTGCCTTTCTCATACGGCAACACTAAGGGTTACAAATTTCATGTTCTATGACGGAGTAGAGAAAAACAAAAACACGGTAGACGGATGTGAAGTATAATTAAGGAATCCCTTCTCGTTTATTCTTCGTGCTGTCTTGCTAAAGCCAAATCTTATCTACCTACGCCGAACACTTAGCAAGGAACTTCTTGAAACGTCTTATGCCAACCCAAGCAATTTGTTCGAGATTATCGCGTGAATAAGTCGCAGCCATTAGATTATGAAAGACAGTGTCTCTGTTCGTAATAATTCTGTGTCTTTTGTTTACTATCGATTCTCATTTTCTTTTTCAATAATTAACAGCATCGCCTGTGTCTTCGAACCTTAGCCGATGATTTCAGTGGGTAGGATAACCCTTGCCTTCTTCGTCCGATGGCACAAAGTCGTTCCTGTGTATTGTCATTTTTGGAAAAGCTTTCCTGCTAAACCTCCCATCGGCTCCTTAATTTAATGCGTGTGTTGAAAGCATGGAACGAGTATTTTGTATTTTCATGCGACTACACGGTTCTAAGTGACTCTACACGTGTCTACCTGAAGGCAGAGCCGTACCTGTCGAACCGTCGCAGCCTTCGGTGTGAGAAGAACATCCTCCTTCTCCTTCAGCATCTAGCCCCGCACAACACACAATAATAGATGTAACACTGCAGCCAATTAGTATTTCTTCTACTAGTTTTCCGTTCAGTTAAATTCTCACTTCTTTTTCCGTTCTTCGTTCCATGTTATTCATTTTTGCGTTTTTTTTTTGTTTTGAATAAATGGATTTCGTATATCTTTGCCTTTTCGATACTTTTGTCTTTAACACGTTTTAGCATTTTAATTGATTATCACTTTGGATTATTGGAATAAAGTTGGAATTTTCGGAAGCCAAAGGTAGGGCTTTTTCTTGGTTTCATGCAGACGTATATGGATTTTTCAAGGATGCGAAGTTTTGGCAGTTTTTCAATGTTGAACGTAAGAACATAACGTAGAGTTTTTCATGGGGTTTCAATAGTTTTAAGAAGGATTTACAGATCATTTTAATTTTCGTGGGGATATTATATATACATTATAATTTTAATAATTACAAGTGGGTTGCAGGAAAAGTCACATTATGAACCACTGAACAATCACTGACTGACGTGCAATTTTGAATATTTTTTGCAGAAAGTATTACGCAACATTTATCCTATACTGATAAAGATTTCTGATAATGAGCTAAACATTGTTACTTTTCTAACAGTAAATCACAATATAGTCATTACAAATAATTTGTAAAATTGTGACGAATAGTTAATACAATATTTATGCATCACTTTTAATTTGTGGAATAAGCTAACTGTAGTAGCTACCAACAGTGAATACTTATTGTACTGTTTAAAAGCTTTGAAATAATAATGACAACAATGTGTTTTATTTTTTATGCAAAATAGTGAAATTTTATTTAAAGATATCCAATTAACCTTTGTAAAAGAGAGGTATATTCGATTTTCAATACTTGATGTCAGCAATGGATGAATTTATGGTGAAAACTAAGCAATATCGACATAACGATGTTTATGAATTTTTTAAGAGAAACTACGATTGTCTTCGATGCATATATGAAAAGAAGACTGCTAATCACTTAAAAACAATTGGCCTGAATGAATAATTGCTATTACGGAAGTTTTTACTTTTACTGAATATTCATTCTATTGTTTTTAGTGGAAACTAAATACAATTTTTTCCTGCAGAAATTCACCCTGAAGAGTTGCGGCTAAAACTAAAATTTTTTATAGTTATCTGTTTTTTCAGAGTAAACAATTACAGTTAAAAATTGTTTTTCTTAAAAGATTGTATTATACTGGAAAGCATATAAGTTTAAAACCATTAACTTGCATCTGCAATTTACAACTGCAATGATTTCTGCCGAGAAATATTGTTTTTTATGCAAACATTCTGTATTCTCCTATAATCTTTTATTATAACCACAATATTCAGGTTGATTATTATACGTCGTTAGTATAAAAATTTGTTACCCGATTGCCTTGGTATTATTTTCACAAATACTTAGCAAACACATGCTGACTGTGCATACGCTAATAAATTGTGTCATGACTTGGAATATTTGATAATTAATATTCCAATTAGTTGTTAATTGGAATTGTTTAGTTGCCAAATGGTATCCAGCGAATATGAAAATTCAAACTTTTTAAAATAAACACTCGAAACACTAGTAGCCGAATATGGGGCCATTAAACGATATGTCATTAATACCCGTGCATTATGTAGACGTTAATTGAAACTGAAACAATACGATTTCGAACAGACTATAAAATTAGACAATTATCGTAATCGTGTTAACAACAAAACGATTAATTAAACGTTTGTTAATTTTCCAAGTTCCAACAGATAAAAAATTGTAATAATCAATGCCTGTAATAATTGGAAAAAAATGCATCCAAGAAATGATAATCAGGATAAAATTACTCAGTAGTCAGTAGAAGTAATAGTAAGAATCAACCCCTTTTTTCGTGATAACTGGTATCGCACTAACACCATCTGTTATGATTCAATTATGTTTGCAATATTCCGGTATTCTTATTGTTTCGCTTAAGGATGACTTTTCTCAAACTTTCCAACTGACAGTTCTATCCTTAAAAGATTAACGGAAAAAAAGTAATTTGATAATTTAACAAATAACATTCTTCGGCATAAAACTGATCGAATTTCATAATTTAACCAGTTAGCTGTGATTGATGAATATACTTGTCACGGAGAAACGGTAGGCTTTTGTGTATCGACGAGTATACTTGTCATGCGTAAAAGTCAGCAACCACTGGTTGTTTCAATTGTAATTTTAACGAAAACTAAAACATATTCGTAAATTTCAAGATGTTTGAAATATTTTAAGGCCATGCCCAACTAAAACGAATAATTAATAAGTATAAATAATTTGAGATAGATTTATGCTCATCTTTCGATGTTCGTGACCCACGTAGTAGGTACGCACGCTCAAAAGAAGTCGCCACAGTTAACTGGGTAAAAGTGACTAACAATTATTACACCTAATCGACACCCGTTACATTTAAACAAATAAACGCGAGATAATTAATAAATCCAACAAAAAGGACTCTTCAAGATAAAGTCGATCGATATACGGCAACAATCTTTTTTTAAATAAGTCAAAATTTGTACACCTAAAAATCCGTGATTTCGTTTCGCGCGATAAAGAGGATCGACACCCAGCGATATTACATGCTCCATCGAGACCTGCGCACAGCTAATAACACATACATGACATCATATTCACCAGCACATTCGTTTTATGGCATTAGCGAGAGTAGTGAAGGTCAATCAGAGAATTAAACATGACAGGTTCATAATGGATCGGTAAGGCAATGGTGATAAAACACGGTGAAGATTTATCGGTAAACGAAACTTTTAATTGTCTGATGTCGAACATTGAACACGATGCGATCTGCTGGAACCTATAATTACCTTAAACTTGTTCGACGTGAAACTGGATTTGGTATAAAGAAGACACACTCTTTTGCCGTGGCAGTGCCTCATACTTCTCATGCTTTTGAGAAAGTCCATTTCGCGAAGATAAATCGCGAAAGTTCCTACGACTTTCTCACCCTCTTTTTTTATACAAGTAAAATTAATATATTAATTTATTGCATCGATGCAACTAGTGACTCGTTTTTTTTAAACGCAAGACTTATTCTCGTAGTTGTTTATAGAAGTAAAACTGTCTTTAAATTTACTATCGTGCATAAAATAAATTAAATCATTGACCATCTATGGACCCTTATGGCTGTGAAGTTACATAAGACGTATTTATATTTCTATTCTTCAAAATTCTTTTCTCAACTGTGCAAAGTGGAAGAACTGAATTCACAAAGACTTAAAATTCAGTTTGAAATAAGACACTTAAAAATTAAGCCAAAGGAATTATTTAAAATTCCACTTATAACATTAAAATCTTCAGGTACGACAAAACATTTGTACTATAGAGAGTTAAAAGAAAATTAAATTAAATATTCCGTATGTTATTGGCGATTGCCAAAAGAATGAAACTAATTAATATGTATATCTGCTTTTTCGCTATGCAGAAAACAATTTTTACCAAATTATATTCATAGCAGAAATATTTCTAGTGACTTTCGTAAACTTGTGACTTTTCGCGAAACAATTTTTCTTCGACAACAAGAACATCAGTCATATTTATAACGCTGCTCGAGAAATGCACCAAAGAATAATTTTTTCATTTCTTCTTCGAACGATCTCCTTGAATTTCTACCAAAACTACATAATAATCCCGATAGCTTCAACGCTCAAAAACGTAGCAAAGAAACCAGGAAAAAGCATAAATCGTGTACCTTGTTCTTGTTTGTTCTTTTCCATTGCCATGCAAGCGATGCGCCATTCCTGCAGTTCAGGCGATGGTATTAAGCCCGCGGAACCTGCCGCGTTGTCTTTCCGAGCCTGCCACCAATGACGATCGTCTTTGCTAATAATTTGCAGAATATCGCCAGTTTTAAACGCGATTCCAGCTTGCGCGCAAGGTATGAGATCATCCTCCAGTGGATCGTAGTCGAATTGAGCACGAACGAAAATCTGTCGATAGAGAAACGCAGACATGTAATTTCTTATAATCGTAGTTTTATTAATTCTTAGGATATCAGTGATCTAGAGTGAATCCTGTGAAGAGATTCGATACAACATCGAAAAGGGACCACTTTTTTCATTCTAAACCGATTACACTTGTATTCCTTTCTTTCGTCCCTTTTTCTTTACGAACGCAAAATACGCAGATTTTATTGCGAAAATAAGAATGATCATGAGATCTTCAAGGTTCTCGATCGAGATCACCGAAATCATTATAACTCGTGGAAAATCATATTAAGGGTAATTACTTCTTTCCCTATAATGTGGGAGGAAAGTTCGTTCTACGGTATCGATCGCTGACAACGACTACTTACGTTAACTAGGCTAGCTGTTTGCAAATGAATTCAAGTGTTACGGAAAAAAGCGTAATATGCGATATAACTAAGCACTGGCAGGAATGCTTGGTTAAGAGCGACAATCGAATACGTTTTTCCGTGATAAACGTCAACTCCGCAACTCCTTTGACAATAGAATTGTTCTCTGTAAATGTGACGCAGTGGCACATTTGCATTTTACGACAAATGGAATTACTTCGAAGTGACCAGCGATCGATGCGTAGCTTGGATTCGTCACATCGAGGCATAGTTAATTAAAGGGACACGCGATAATATTAGTGTACGTATTTTCGTGATATTCAAATGAAAATACCGTAATCTATAACACTTAAACGTTGCTATGTATAACGCCTTCGCTTCGACTACTGGGAGCGATTCGTTTAAAAAATGCCAGATGATTCTTTTCACGTGTGTACACTCATCGAATTAAAATCAAAGTTTCGGAGATTGGAACGGTTAAGTAACGGCAATATCTGTAGTCATTACGAGATTATTACGTAATTAGTGCAACAATCGGTCATCTAGCGATGCATGTACAGACACGAGTCATTCTCTTTTTTTTCTTTTTTTTTTTCTTTAATAAAAAGCTGAAGCACTAGATGCTGCACAGTATATAACACAGCACACTTACAAACACGCACCTATGCGCGTGCATACACACACACACACACTCCCACACGCAATACACACGCTTGAAATGCGCGATGCAGAGTATGTATTCGGGCTCTACGTAAAATGTGTGTGAATAGGAATGGCATACGAAGAAATGTAATGATGATGCAGAGTGACGATCAAAATGCCATCGATCTTGCGTACGTACCATTTTGGATAATGATAGTAACAAAGTTAAAGGGAAGAGCAAATTGAGTTGGTTTCGGAAATCTGAGAGAGAAAGAGGGAAAAAGGAAGAGACAGAGAGAGAGATGAGAATCAATTCTGTGCGAATATCTCCGATAATCCGTCTTTTAGTCAAATAATCGCAACAAAATAAATCACGTTTTACAACGTCGAAATTGTTTAGTGTTAAGTATAGTTATATTTCGGTTCTTGTTTATTTTGTACGTCAACTTCTGCTTTGAATAAGCACGGTAAATATCTCGTATAATTTCTATGTCATTGGCAGCGAGAGGCGAAGGTTTTAAAACTATATTTAATATTAATAATTTTATATAGATAAATCATATGATGTTACATTTTATGCCATTCTGAACTTCTTCAGGGCCTCCGTCACATATGTAACCAGTTAGTTTAAATCCTATAAACAGCTATTTCCATTAACGAAGTTTCTGCAACAATAAATGCATAACCTTTATTGATTTTCTGATGATTTTATAAATAATTAAGCCCAAAGAGCAATACCTGTAGTTTTGTATATTATTTTTGCGTTTAACTTTCCTTTCAAAGATTACAATATTTAATACTCTTTGTAATCTATTTTCTTAAGTAGCTGTAAAAAGGTTGAAGAAGTAAAACACTGTGTTAACGCTAAAAAAAAATTGGCCCTGAAAAAGTTAATGCAGAAAATTTATACACAAATAGTAACTAGCGTAAAAGACATCTTGCTCCAAATTCCATAGTCAGAAAATGTGTTAACAGTTACATTCGTCTACTTAACAATTCTTCTAAGTGATTCGATTTCTAAAAAGGCAATGAGATACCATAGTGAATTGAGATTAGACATTCGCACAGTCTTATTATTAGTGCAGTCTACACTAAATCTAACAATTCGTGAAATGAAGTAACCTTGCAGTCGTTTCCCAGCGACTACGAGGTACACGCAAAATGGCAAATCTCATGGAAAATGTCAATCGATAGGACCACTATGAGTATTTTAGTCTCTATCATTTTTCCATGAATACTTGCATTAACATTGAAATAACGACCTCTCGTGCATTCAGTATTTTAGGCCGAGTTCCCGTGCCCGAAGGATATTTCAATGAACGTTAAACATTGGTTAATATTGATGTTGGTACGTATCGCGCGTAATTCGAAAACCTGGCAAAGTGTCGAGCTAAAAACTGAACAACTGAAAAACGCAACAAACGGGAAGGAGAGTGAAGTTTTCTGCGATGGCGTATGTAAACAGTCGAATGATCGCACAGCCTGACTCTGGGTAAACTCTGATCCAAGGGAACACTGTAAATGATTGTCGTTGAAGGATTTATTTCAAACTTCGGCAGCATCTACACAAACATGATATTCTAAGTCTAAATTCTCTAACGTTTAGGCATGTAACAATGAAGCGGATATTCGAAGTAGGACAACCGATTTTCTGGTCGGAATACCAAGGTATATCGGGATGATATTATAGAATCGTGTGCTGATCCATGTTAGACAATTAGTCAAATATCACTATCTAAATTGAAATGAAAGTACTGTGCTATGCCTCGCAATAATAAACGCAATTATTGATAAACTTGACGTCTCCTTGGTAGCGTCACGGAAATTTCGACAAGCCATCATTTACCCAGACTCACGCGTTGCTTTGTACATAAAATGTATTTAAACGGAATGTATAATAGATATGTATATATATGATAAACGCATAGCCTTCTAACTACAGCAGTCCAATCACACCAGATCAAGTGGCGGTACTTACTAACACTGGCAGAGGCTTAATCCTGAACAACTAGAGCGTTGAAGAAACAGAAAAAAAGGAAGATCGATTAATTAATACGTTCAACTCGTCTCGAGCGAAAGTTCGAATGATTTTTTTTTCTTTTCTTTTTTATTTCTTTTCGTTTGCGGGAACGTTCTCTTCGCGAGACGAGAGAGAAAACAAACTGCACGATCAACAATAAAGAGAGCACCTACATCGAGGTTTAGAGCGCGTCAACGCTTCCGAGATACACGGCGCACATTTCTGCGACACATGCAGATCCCCTTCGAGATCCTCGAATCGTCGATGGACGATCATTCGTACCATCGATCGATCGAGGATCGATCGTACGAAAGTAATCGAGCTCGTAACTTTGCGACGTACTTCCATCGAAAGACGTCGCCAAGCTGCGAACTGGAGAACTGGAATACTTGGCTTGCCGTCGTTCGAGAATAATCGAACTGATCGATTGCTGAAGTGCTAAAGTGCGATTGCGTGCATTTCTCGAATTCTGAATATTTTCGGACTTAACATTGATACTTGGTATGTGACAATAGGAGCCGTTAACGTCAGTATTTTATTGAATCGAAAGCTTGAAAGAAGCATTTCATTACTCGCAATGTACGTTTTCAGATTTGGTAATCCGTGTCGGAAGCTTCCTGGTGAATGCAGAATTCTCCGTTGAACTTTGCATTATTATTCGTCAAGGCTTAAATTAGTTTTGGATTAAGGTGAAATCGATTTTCCTCGAACGATCGAACGGTATTCGGTTTACGATAATAGCATTTCATAAGCGTCGAGAAACGTCACATTTTACTCACGTTCGGAGTTACTTTTTTTTCTTTTCTTTTTTTTGTTTTTAATCTCTGCAAGGACTTTATCTCTACAATGCGGCCTGTTGTATGTCCACTAACGATTATTCTCAATTGAAACTTTCAATGTACAGTATTTTACAGCTATATGTACATGTGCCGTAAAGGTATGAAGACATTAAGTGGATATTGCATAAATGGTAAGGCTCAAGGGTAATAAACATCAATGCACTTAGAAGGATCAGTTTCATAGTGTCTGCGAAAAACACTGAACAATGAATATTTCAATTCACACATTTGTGAACAAATGTCTCCTTTTACTGTACAACGATCTTTATAAAGTGCTACTTATGAAACTGATCCTTGAGAGGTCAAATAGCAAGGATACGTTTGGAAGTTCAAGCCGCACTGTTCCAGTAAAGTCACTGCAAGTGTCTTCACCCGTTTTCTTGACATTATCTCGGAGGATAGTGCATGGAGATGATGGTCGAATGGCTCCGGGCGTGCAACGGAAGCTGCATTCTACTTTAAACAAAGGTAGACATAAAGAAAAATAGGGAGAGAAAGAACGACAGAGAGAGACAGAGAGAGAGAGAGAGAGAGAGAATTGTGAGAGAAATAGAGACAAATCGACAGACAAAGAAAGAGAAAAGATAGAAAAATAGCATAGAATAGATGGACAAACGGATGGGAGAAAAGTGGTCGACGATGGTAGGCAAATAATGGAAATCCGTGGCGAAGGAAGAAACGACAATTTCTACACAGTGACATAGCAGGTACTGCACTATCGACAACTCGTCTGGTGGACTGACTGCTGCTGATACTGCTGAATTCTCTGCTCGATTTCCATTGGGACTGCACTCTATCTTCGAGTGCTGGACCAGAAGGGTTCGTGTTACGTTAACCTTGCTGGTCCCGTATCTCGCTATGGCAGAAAGAAAGGACGTGTACCGTAAAGTGAAAATCTGAATCGTTTGAAATCGTGCACCAAGATTGTTCATCATTTTTTTTTTGCATTTTAAAATCAAAAAATATCAAACACGTCGTTTGTTTGTGAAATTTATGAAATCCATAATTTGCTCAGTACTCATGGTCGAGAAGTATTATCGTCAACAACTTTTTGCTCTGCGTATTTAGTAGATACATAAATTATCCAATTCATTGAACGCAATACATTCTTATTTTTCTTGCGATACGTCCCTTAAAGTCGTCCCCATACAAAGACCGTTTCATGTTTGTCCGATACTGCAAAAAGGTTGAAGCTGCTAGTACATACACGATGATCGGATAATGGTGGTGACGTGACGATCGAGGGCAACGGGGCAAAGAACACAAATACGTAAAAATTACCTAATTGGTCCACGCATACTGCAATAACACATGTTTGGGAAAGTGGTGCATTACAAAGGGACATCGTGAGCTGGGAACGATAAAGTTGTACGAGGAATATTTCCAGCGGTCGTAAACTCCGTCGAAGGGTTGAATTTACAGAAAAATCGATGATTCACGTATCGGGGTGTAGAAAACTTTCTAGACGCTCTTTTTAGGTCACGTATTATTATATGGTCGAGGTATACGTGAGCCGAATTCATTTATCGTGCTTTTTCGTGAAATTTTACTTGCGGCTAAGGCAATAAAGACGAGCAAACAAAACGTAAAATTCGTTAATTAAATTTAAAAAGTAATTTTAATTAAAATGAAAATTAACATAACAATAATTGATGTTAATAACACCAGCAAGTGTGTGTAAATGTATATGTACACGTTGATACCCATATAAATATTAGATCTACCGGAAAGTTCTGTCCATTTCTGAATTAACAGGAAAAATCACATTTAACTAAAATTTATTAATCATTTTTTATCTAGGTATATAATATCTATCGTTACTAATAATCTCTTTTCAGCATAATGGTAATTTGTGGATTTCATTTTTACAAACTGATTCATCCTTGGAATCGAAAAACTCGAGTAGTACTTGAAGAACATCTACTTCGTTTTGAAATTCTTTTTTTCAAAAAATTTTCCAAGAAAAGAAGCAGATAGTAACCGAATGCTGCTAGGTCCGCACAGTATGGCGAACATGATAATATTTCTCAGCCTAGTTGTGCAATATGCAATATATTTATTTTGCATAGCAATATAATTTGTTTCTAATTGACCCGCGCCGACCTCTTTTCTTTGAATGCTTCGTTCATTCATGCATTTTTCGACAATATATTTTCGAGTTAAACCGTTTTCGATTTAAGAAGCCCATAGTGTACATCTCCTTTAACATCCCAGCATATACACAGTATTCTTTCGTCGAGGCTCAAGCTCAGTTTCGAGGTCAAAGGAGAAGGTTTTCCAGGGCCAAGGTATGCTCTTTTTCTCACAATATTCTTATACGCAATCGACTTTTCATAATCGGTTACCACGCGGTTTAAGAAAGGCACGTTTTTGGTTCAAGCAAGCTGAGATGTCCAAATGACGACTTGATAATGAATGTATGAATATTTGTAGTGTTATACTTTACTTATGAGACACACATTTATAATATTTATATTTTGATCCAAGTTTTCGGATATGGTTCAAAGTAGGTAAATTGCTGTGTTGAATTAAGCTTTTCTGCAATCTCTGATTTTGCTGGAAATGACTGTTGCTGTATAATGTTCTTATCAGTGATGATACCGGCATCTATCAGTGATGGTATCCTAGAGCATGGTTTCTTGTTAACACGTTGCCGCAAATAACGAATATAACTGTCCGATTTTTGACGATATGTAGGCGAATGACGGCTACAGTCATCCTGCACATTTGAATTAATAAAAAACCGAACATCATTAGTACGAATTGTACTAATACATTTATTTTTTGATTATTCAGTAATACATCGAAAAAAATATAACATTCTAAATAACATATCAATTGTTGTTTTGTGCGATTTTTCATGCTTGAACAATTCGGAATATTTTCCTGTGTGCTTCTGAGCACGATCGTCAAATTAAAAGTGTGCGGCAACGTGTTAAGTTCGAAATTGTTCGTTCACGCTTTCGAAAACATCTACACGTCTTCATCAATAACTTCTATCAATTTCCTCCATGCTTCCGTAACATATCTGCATTGTTAGGATATAAAATTTAGTGCCATAGATGAGATTTATCGATAGACATGTTTCAGCGAACAAATCTCACCTAATGTTGAGATAATAGAGCGATTCGTTCGGTTCAAATTTGAAGGAGCACATTTGCAGAAATACATTGTTACAAAGGACTCAGCCATATATGTTCCAACGGAAGATATTCATACATGTTAAATCATCAGATATTATTATCAGACAGAACTTTCGGGTAGACCTAATATACATATATATATCAAAGTTATGAAATAAAAATCAACACTCGACTGCCAAATTTTCAAAGTAAAATATCGTTCTTCCGACATGAGAAAAATGCAAGCCACTTTTCTTCGTAAAAGATCTCGCGTCGCTTTCTAGAAAAAAAGAGACACAAACAATGATTAACGGCACCAGGTCGAAATGGTCATGTTTTTCGCAGAAAATCTACGAAAGTATCATAGACGAGAGCGTTGTCCGTGCAGAGAAACGACAATACGAATAACACCGTTGACTATAGAAATACCATGTATGTACGTGTTTGTGCTCGCGTGTACGATAAATCGAAATTCGTGTTCACGTTCGTCGACTATTTCTACTACAGACAACAGAGAGAGAAGAGAAATCACGTTGGAGGTGACGTGCGACGAATCATGGTGTTCCAGCAGTTCGTGCTTTATTATATCTTCGTACAATGTACCGCTGTAATAATACCGTTGCTCGTTTGTTGCCGCCGATGCCGTTTCTGCACTCGCGTACAATATACGTACGAAAGGAATGGTTTGGCCGATGACTTCCCAAATATACAACTTCATACAATTTTATCGCTTAACGTTATTATTAACGTTATTACAGGGCTTACACGTCTCCCTCGAGCGATGTACAGGGGGGCCACTTACGTTTTGCCGTTTAAATACCTTCGACGTCCGACGCACTGACAAAACGTTATCGGGACTTTTACTGACTTACTGTTAGAAATATTTCAAAGCAGGTATGCATGGATCGTTGTAAGATGATTCGTAAAAACATCTGTTAGTTTATGCGACTGCAATTGTTTCACTGTAGGCTCAATTTAATGCAGATAATGTAATGATATCGCACAGAACAGGAACAGTCAACTATGATCTTCGATGATACGAAGAACGAGTGAGAAAGTTTATTTTACCCGTGTTCGTGAATCATTTGTTTCGATTCGTTGGAATTGTTGAAAATATCGCGGTTATATTTATATCGAATTCTTCTCTTATTTTTAATATCACGATATTATTAGTATCAATGGTAATATTTTGAATTTTTCTGTAAATGTTTCTGGCAATTTTTAGCACGTTTTTTTTTTAGATTAACGCCGATACTTTACATTATATTTTGTAAAATATTTGTTATAGATTTATTTCGATGTATGGAGAATTGTTTGTTGTAAAGTCCAGTCTGTCCTTCCAACTCTTTTTTTTTCTTTATCGGTATCGAAATTCTAGTCGAAAAGTGCCTGTTTTGTGCCGTTTCATCTCTAACAATACTGAAGCAGCGATAATAGAATTTTTTAAATCTTCAAATCCTCATGATAACGCGATGGTAATTGTACATATCAAAGTCTATTACATTAGCACTTCTACTAACATATATGCATATATAATAATAATAATCGATAAACCTTTGAACTTCATGTAACATTCATATACTTTTTTCCAACACATCTCACAGCGCCTTACAAAATCTAACTTCGATTAAGCCGTTTGTACACATGTAAATACTACAGAGAGTAAGTACGTATCGATAGAAGTGAATAATTATCACGAACCACGTCTTCTCTATTGTCGGAGTTGCAAATTTCTACACGATATATGGTAAAACCTGACTTAAACGCCGTACAAAGTATTTACAAATCAAGACCAGTATACACGCTTATTTCTTAGATGATGGAAATCAATTTATCTCAAACACTAGCGATAAAGGTGATGACTACTGTGCGCATGTTATTTATATGAATATTATATATCCCTCGTATTGTTGAATATATTAATTAAAATAACGTACAGAGGAATAGATCTCTCGTAACGATCAAATCAAACGTAACTAATTTTCGCAATAACTCCGGCTATCGTTTTACAATTCTCGGACTATGTAACAAGTTCAACGATAATCTCTCTGTCAGGTACGATTAAAGTAGAATATACTTTACATAATCTGATGAAGCAATGATCGTTGTTTTATCTGCTCGTGAAACGAATTAATCCGATACCTTGAGAGAACGTATCGATATGCAATTAGGCCCGTGAAAATCGAATCAGAGCGAAACGAAATGGTAAGGCTCATCGTTAAGGTACCCTCACCTGCATGTTTAGAGATATTTGCATGACCGAAATTTCTCGCCAAAAATTCTATGCACTTTTGAACCCGATTGTGTTGGGAATGATTGATGATCGTGACGAGATATGCGTGACGTATCGCATCAATTAAAAACGAAAAATAAAATAGAGAAAGATAGAGAAAGAGTGGGAGAGAGAGAGAGAAAGAGAGAAGAGGAAATAGAAATAACCAAAACGCGTGATAATATATTAAAACAGAATTACTACGAGGCTTTCGAGATCTATCGCGTATTATATTAATCGTGCAAAATATAACTAACGAACGATCCAGAGTACTTTGCGTGTTTCATACAAAATCTGAATGGCCTATCTTACTTGGGAGACTTGAACAATATGCAGTGACCAAAATATCGCACGATGCAAGAGGGCTATATGTATCGGTTAGAAAGAAAAGCTTCATATTCGCAAAGATATCCTTCATGCAGGTGAGGGTATAATGGGGGGTGTAACAAAAGCTTCTTTACGACAAAAAACAACAAATAACATTCCAACAGATGTCGAAACGAAAAGTGCATTCCTTACGCAACTTCTTCGCAATGTTACTGGTCTATCAGTATACGAGGTAATGATTTTGTCGTTACGAAACAATAGATAGAGAGATTAACAAGAAAAGATAGAATAGTAAATAACATAGAACAAAGAGATGGACAGAGAATCAGAAAAAATGAGAGAGAGAGGGAGAGAAAGACAGAAGAATAAAAGAGAAACTTCAATTAAAAGACAGAGATAAAAAAGTAGCGATAATATAAAAATAGAGATGTGAAAGAAAAATACAGAGAAATGGTGAATTGGATAAAGAAAAACTGAAAATTCCGGAGAAAGGAAGAAGACGGAGAAAGTCATGCACGCGCCGTGGACTCGAAAGCGCCGACCAAAGCGTTTTGTTACACCGCTCCAACTAAACTCTGCCCCTTCTTTCTTTATTACACAATTACAGGCTATGCGATCGCACTAATTATCTTGTAACGATAGACTTGTTCCGCCTTGTTATCTCGCTGTATCGCGCGACATTCGTTCAACGAAATCGACTCACTCTTCCGTGATTCAAAACTCTCACGGTCAACGGTCACGTGTATATTTCACCACCATAAAAGCGGCAACTATTGGTCCACCAGAATCGTGAACTCACGGACGTGAATTCCGAGTAAAAGGTGAACCGATACGGGTCAAAAATGTGCTGGTTTGGTTTTTTGCTTTTTCGTCTACCTCTTGTCCTCGTATATATACGCCAATACGCGCATATAATCGCATATTTTACAGGGATTAGGGAGAGATCGTGTTTTCTACACATATATACATATATGTATAATATCGGTTGTCATCGCACAATTCAAATAAATCGTACGAATATCGTTTTCCTGTATCCACGTTTTAGTACTGTTTCAATCAAACACCATTAAACCAGCGAGGGTGTATATGTAGGTATGTATATGTACATTTATGACGAGTATACCGGTGAAGCGGGAAAAGTGGGTGGATCGTAATGTGTGTATGTCCAAAATTATTCTGGCAGGTATTACATAATATACTGAAAATTCTGTATGTACATCCCTCAGGGGTATAATAATGCACGTCGTGTTAGAGAGATGCGAAACTCGCAGTGGAAAACGACAGTGGTGTCGGTGAAACGGGAACTGATAATATTCTTGGTCAACGAAAATTCGTTTTGTTGTCCAGAAAATGTCGCGTTAATTTGGCAGGTCAATTAGCGATTTTCCCATTGTAACTTCATTCTGATCGACCGGTACGCATGTATATATATGGTGAACTAAAATAACGTTACAATGGGATAGCTAAACGCATATTTGTATTTCGTGAATTAATAAGCATAATGTTTTTTTTTCCATTTGAAAGAAAACTTGTTGAAAGAAATTTCTTGAAAGAGAACTGGACTTCTTGTTGATCTCCTTGAGATATTGATATCTACTTGGTTTTAATGGTAAATCACGTTATAAATAAAGAATGGACTTTCGAATACGAAAGCGTACGTAATTCCTGTGTAATTAATCATTGTAATAATTTTCATGGAAAAATCATTGTAATTCTAACGTACGAAGTATTTTGTAATACTAAGCTATGTATTAATACAAAAAATAAATAAATAAGTCTACCAAATAGATAATAGAGTTTATGTACTGCGAAAGAAAGTGTAGTTGTACTTGAACGTAATTATTGCAAAAAAATTGACGAAAATTCGGGCCTATGTTACTGTCATATCATCAATGTTCTTCAAAGAAAGATCTATTTTAGATTTTTTAAAATTGTAAATTACGTGCTGATTGATACGATTAAATAAAATATATGCCACGATTAATATGTGTGTGTCTTTATTGCGGGAAATATGTGAAAACCATCTGTGACCTCATTATTAAAACGCTAATCATGTTTAGAACTGTAATTTCTGTATAATAAACATCATTGTGTTACAATTTGATCCAAAACGTGGGCCGAAATGTTCAAATTCTCGTAATATTTTAAATTCAGATTCTCCTAAAATGTCGTTCTGCAACCATTGACAGAATATTTAAAAACTGAATCCGACCAGTGATATCAAGTTGTTCTTAAACATATTCCAATTCTTGCTAAACTAACTTGCAACGTTATTTCGCAATCTTACTTTTCTGTGCTTCCCCCGCAAATTTGATCTTGAGTGGACGAGGAAATCAGTGATCTGACTGACGTCGAATTTCAAGACTGCTCTTCCACTTTGCGAAACACATCCAAAGCAATCCTCCACCGAGACTGATTGCATTTGACCCAGTTCCGTTACCTTATTCGATTCAATTTCCAATATACAGAAAACTGATCGAATAGTTGCTTCTTTAAATACTTACGGATTTTTGCGTTTCATATTAAGAACGATATTCTTCGTGCAAATAGTTCCAAGATTTTACCGGAACGTGTAAGAGGACGCTCAAAATATGTATCGCGGTGATGTAATTTGCGATATAACGAAATTATGATTTTTTTCCAATGTTAGAAAATGAACTTTCGGTTGTGTAGCATACTACATTTTCGTGAAATTATGATCTCACGGTAGCGGGATGTTACGTATCATGTAAATTGCAGATAGAAATTCCGAACATGCTTCTAATTGAATACACGATTATCCGACATTCAGGTACGAATATACGCGGTACGCAAGGCAGGATCACTTCGTACGTAATCCAATAGCAAGGAGTTCTGTAACTGCGGTTATTAAACGACATGTAACTGTTATCTTGTACTGTATGTGGTATTTAACTACAATCGTGATACTGGTGTAAATGAAGTGATTTCTTTGATACAAGTACGTTAAGAATGGAGGATAAGATTTCTTTTTACACGAGTGTGCTTCTACAGCAATCTGCTTTCAATGTTAACGCGTAAAAAATGCAAGAAAGTGATGAAATTTTACAGCTATGGAAGTAATCATACTAACTTCAGTAGACTTTGAAAGAGAGAAAGACATGACCGTGGTGGTGTAAGAGAATGATCATTGATCTTCTTTATAACAGTGAATATACACGGTTGAATATCAAAATATTGCTAAACGTTATGATAAAACGAATTGTAATAAAATTAGAAAATTGCAAAAAGTATTTGTTTATTATTAGATAGTGTAAAGAAATGTATCGCTCTCGAGACTAAACTATACACTTAATTGTATAATAAAAACATAAAATTTCAGTAGAAAAACTGTTATCCTATATTTCATTGTATCTTTGTATCAGAAATCACTTCTTTTATGGTTGTACTAGCATTACAACTAAATCCTGTTAAAAGGGTATTCCAGGTTTTTTATAAATCTATTAGTAATATTGTTCAATTGCTCTAACTCGTTAAAAGTGATGCTAGAACCTAAAAGTAACACGGCAGATGAAAAGTCATGCAATTTTACCGCATATGAAAACTTTTATGCTTGAATTCTGCCAATTTTTTATACTTTTTTTTTAATCCCTCGGGATTAATAAAACCTATATGCGGGGTATAAAGTTGTTATAGAGACAAAGGCTATTTTAAGTTAGAATGATTAAACTATTACGTTTTGTAAGAGCAGGATTAAAAAAATATAGTATACAAATATACATATGTTCAAACATTCCGCTTTAAACAGTTGTTAAATTATCAAGCTATACGGTGGAAGAAACAAGTTAAGCTCCACGAAAACTATAACCGATACGGAAACACATGAAACTCATCTACTCACTGTACGAATTCTCTGCCAATTTTGTTTAATAAAACAATCATTTTAATAAAGAAATATTTCACATCAATTACGGATGTGTACGGAATTCAACCCCTACCCGTATTAATTTCCTGCAAACTTTATTTGATAAAATACTAAATCATTTCCGCACATAAATTCATATTATAGAGAGTAAATATTAAAGAGAAATGTAAATAATGTTTATATATATCTGCATTTCGTTCGAGCAAAATTCAACATTTTTGGCTTGAAATTTATAAATGATTAACATGTCAATCAGTATTCTTAATCACTTATCATCGTTTCGAGTAGTAAACTACAATAGATGAACATACGACGTTACTGAAATCTATGAGAAAATTATGATTTCCTCTTTAAAACGAGCTTCTTATTTTTTTACTTCTTTAACAAAGCATTTAATGATCTATATTTATATACAAATGCTTCATCTAATTTATTCATAGAATATATTCCGAAGTTTGATAAAAAAAACTTGGAATAGACTATATATGCTATTATTTCATACTCATATACCTAGGTACATTTATGCGAATATAAGAAATACAGGAAAGCGAAGTTACGTGAAAGTGGCTATTCTATCTAAGAAATAATATCGTTCTCGGTAATTCCCTTACTATTTAATTAAATCGAATTAATATCGAGATTCCAGTTAAAGCTTGAAAGACTTCGAGCTTAGATAATTCGAAAAGGCGAAAGCTTTTCACAATGAACAAGTTCATTTTTGAGTAAGATGAAGTTAGCAAAATGCTACTTATCACTAACTTTTGAAGTGAGTTTCACTGTTCAAACACTGTGAACTGTATCCTTAAATCCATAAAAAGGGGAACACAAGCAACACGAAAGAGATTCCAAGCAAGTTACGACATGAACTGCTACACGGTTCATCGTGCTTGCAGTTTTACGAGAAACTTTTTGTAAGCTATGAGTTAGTTTAGAAAAATTTCATCCAACTTTAAGGGAAATCGTTATGTGGTTGAAGATCTCCTCGATTTACTGTTAGATGAAAATTAAGGCGCGTAAGGGGCATAGTTCGTTATTGGATTCCAAGGTCGTATTGGAGAACAAAAAATTGTGGTAATAACGTTTAGTAATTAGTGACTAAATTGAACTAATGGGGGATTACGTTAAGTATAAGCTATAGCAAGATTATCGTATAATTAGAATATATTAAGACTATCGGCAGACTGAAAAACGTTGGCCATAGAAATTTTCTGGATACAGAAATAATGCGCGATAGTATTATTGTGTTGCTGTCTTTTTTTCCTAATTTTAACGATATTGTACAGTTTTCTTTTTACAGACTATCGTCGTATCCAATTGTCCATTTTGTCCCACAATTTGTGAGATATTTAAGGGTAGACTTTCAATATTCAAGATAAAAACTGTGTGCAAAATTATTGTTCATGTTGGAGATTCCACCGAAATACTAGCGCATTTACTTTTGCACTTAATTTGTACCCCAATTATCCAAAATTCTATTGTTATTTGATATTTCTCTCGCTACGCGTAAAAATTCCTTAGAACATTTAGTATAAGACGAAGCAAGTTTAGGGAAACGATTCCAGCACCTTTTTTTTACATTTTCTTTCTTTTTTTTTAAATAAATGGCATTAGGCTGTTTCAAATTTTACATAACTACGTATAAACTACATACTATGAGGCAAGTAAACAAGTATCGCAGTTAGTTTCCTAAGGCTAGAGTGATTTTAGGACGAAATGGGTACCCTGACGTAATTTAATACGAGTCCTTCCATTATGTTGTAACAACTTTAGAATCCGCCAAGCTAAAAACCATTACCGTGCGACTCGTAATTAATCAAAGCCTATTTTAATACTAACAAAACAAGGATATACATGAATGTTAAAAGAAATCATTAACTGGCCATTTCCTCGAGGCTCTCCGCTCAATTTACATTGGAAACAAGCGCAATGGGGATTAGACTGAAGCTATGTATTACTCGAGAAACATTCGCGGATCCTTCTTTATGCTTAATATTTTGCAACGCTAAAGCAAATCAGGTAGGTTATTTTCATTCATGTTTAAATATTATTTTTCAATAAATAATACTAAAATTATGATGCAACGGATTAGTTATTTTTTAATTATAAATTACGATTTTACGTCGCTTCATATTGGAACGGAATTAATATTTCTGTTTACGGAATATTAATTATAAATATCTACGAAGGAGGTATTATCATGAAAAATATTATATATAAATATGAGAAAAATGTCTGCGTTTACGATATGGGGAAGTGTTGAAACGGTTATGTAAAATAAAGAGCTTTGCCAGTATCTAGTTTTTCCAAGCGAATGTCTCTAACGTGTGAAATTTGTTTCATTTTGCCAACATTAAATATGTGAAGCGAAGAAAATAAATTATGCAATCAATGTATTAAGTAATGACATTACACGTTTAATATTCGTTTAAATTGGGCAAAAACTATGTTACGAAAAATTGTCCTATAAATATCTAGTCTGACTATCAAGTTAGTAGCTCTACTGTAATGTAAGGTAGTAAAGAGAATCTTTTAATACCACAGAATTGCATTTCTCTTCTTCAAAATAGGAAGAGAATAAAAAATTCATGAATATATTAAATCAGTGATGTTTGTAAGAAACTTAAAAAATAAAATTTGTTCTTCCATTCTGCAATTCTGTGAACGAAAATGAAAGGGGGTTAAATAAATATATCAAACACGACGTAAAGTATTCGTCTGCTGTAAGCGTGTAGACGTCATTATACAATTATCTGTTACTTATACAAAAATTCTACAAAAATAAAAATAATGATAATATAAAAATAAATTCTATTAAAACAAAGGTTTCAAACACGAGATAATTAATTGTATTAAAGCACATTGCTTAATTTCAAGAACGTTAAAGTAAATAGATTGCATTTACAGAAACAACATAAAAAATAAGAAATAGAATAAAGTATCATGGTACAAATTAATAATAACACTCCAGTAATCTTAATGTAAACAAATAACATTTAATTTCTTCCGCTATCTTCAGTATATCTAATATTCTTTTGATCTTGGAAACACGTAGCCCCATTTATTAATGAAAATCTCTTTAATATATTAAAGTATTAAAAATGATTAAGTTACAAGAGGTTTGAACTGAGCGAATGAAAAAACAAATGTTCTTAACATCAAGCTATAAAAAAATTGTAGACTTTCTTAATCCCTTCAATTTCTTATTATTTTTTATAAATAGTAACAGATAACATATAACTTGTACGCATATAACTACAGCAGACACTTTAAAAACTAAATAACAATCTACGCGAAAGCGTAACATAATGTCTCGACATTCTCATTTACGATGAAGATATTTAGTTCAACGAAAAAATTATTTATCATTTATAGGAAACTATTACAATACTATGAAGGAATTTCAAAACATCTATTAAAACACTATCAGTAAATTAAATCAAGTATCCTCGAGTATTCAGGTTTGTTTAAGACTTTCGTGATCTAAGGGCCGATAACGGATTTAGCCGGCGTCTTGGTGTACTTTCGGTTGAAGAGGAACCACTTTTATTCTTTGAGGTCTTAGATGATTTAGTCTTATCTTTGCTTGTGGTAGCCAAAGAGGTTTTCACAGATTTCCCGGATTTACTCGCAACAGTTCCAGAGCCGGTGCTCGTGGACACTGTCGAGACAGTGGGTTTATTTACTGTAGTAGGGTTCTGGGAATGGATTTGGGTTTTAGGGCTTACTTGTACCTCGCAGGGGGGTGGTGCACTCCTGTACGATGGCACGATTTTAAAGGTCACCGATCCTCGTGCTTCCCGCTGTAACAGATAAGCAAATGGACGGGATGTAAGTTACACTGATCTAAAGATTTTTTTTGGATATGATTCGGGGCATTTTGCAGGTATTGTATGCGAAATATATTCAAATTTGCATATGATTTGGAGAATATGTTAACACGTAGACGATTCAGTGAATTTTCTTGGCTTTTTCATTGGATAAGTTTGATATGATTTTTAAAAACGTTTTAAGATGATTGTATATATCGTATCTTTCGTCATGAATGAGAATTTGTAATACTAGGTCTATCAAGATCGTTAAAATTACTTCTTTTGAATTTTTTGTAACTGTTTCGGAAATTTCTAATGCAATATGTTTTTCAATTTTCTACGTCAATCTTATAGATTGTGAACGATTAAATGGATCAAGACTTTTGCCTCTTTCATTTACTTTTTTTTAATGTATTTAATTGGCATTTTTTAACATAAGGTGTTAATCGTCGACAGATGTAGTGTTAAATAAATTTTAAAATCGAAAATAGATACAACCGCAAGGTTGTTGTACTTATTTTATAATATTGGGACGATAAATTGATAGAATGGAAGAATACATAATACATTAATGCGATAATGTATTCATCAGCTTTGTTTTTTGTAGCAATGGAATATCCGGAGACAATTTACAAGTTACACCTAATTCTATTTGTACGTGCACTTCTTTCCCAATAGCACCGACTTAAAACAGTTACAGGGAAAATTAAATTTTCTTTCGCCTTTCTTTTTTAGATTTCACATTGTAAAGTAAATTGTCCTTCTTAGAAACCTGCATTTCTGGGTAAAAGGAACATACTCATTTCCGTTTCTAGATGATTTTTCATAATATGTCCGTAAAAACGGACAGGAAAGAAGTCAAAAGATGATGGCAAGAGGAAAGTGCGGAAACCTAGAAAGAACAACAGAAATTAGGCGAATACAGAAGAGAGGAAATGTAGATTCAGAAGGGAGAAAATGTAGAATTTGGGAGCTAGGGCCGGAGATTCTGATTCACCTTTTGGAGGATTGTGTAGGATTAAATAGGTGCAATGTCACACTAGAAAATTTTTTGAAGGAAGGCAAAATGAGAAAGTATGAGAGATGGCTAAGAGTGATGATAAGTAAAGAAAAATATTTCTTGGCCGTAAAGCTAAAATCAATATCAGTGAGATTGTTAAATTAGCTCCTCCAACATCTTTATTTACGTGATCCATTTATATTTTTATAATGATTTAAAATAAAAAAATACCTATGAATACATAAGAAATTAACATTTGAACACATGTTTTTATAAAACTTGTTCGTACCTCTCCTACTATGTTAATACGTAGGTTGCTACTTATGTATCCGGAATTGTCAACACAGTTGTTGCTAGGTAGCTTTTGACATATCTATCGTAAAGTTGGACACTTTAAACGTTATATTTACTCAGAACGTTTTGTCATACGGCGCTATTATTGGTGAGTATATGGACTGCAAAGTTTTACCTCAGTCAAAAAATGGAATCAATTCGTGAGAATTTCGTGCGATGATTTACCACGACTTTCGATGTGGATTATCTCAACAACAGTGCATCGATCAATTCATTTCGACTTTTGGCGATGAGGTACCATCTAAAACCACTGGTTTATTGAATTAAATCGTGGCTGTCGTTCGCTCACAGATGAATTTAAAGAAGCTCGTTCAAAATCGATTGTTGTGCTAAAAAATGTCGATACTGTTCATGAACTGATAGTGAAAGACCGTCATGTAACATACCCTGAATTTGAGGCATCGCTGGACATTAGTATGACAACCATACATAAGATGCTGCATAAACATTTAGTCGCGAAAAAACTATGTACCCGTTGGATACCGCATAATTTGACAATCGCTCAACAAAAGGGCAATCAGTGTCAGTCAGTACAAAGAAGTGCTCAAAAAATGCTCAAACGCATGCAAAAATGTTTTGATAGTCTCGTGCAATATTTTGAAAAACAATAAAACTATTTCTAATGATAAATATTTGATTTTGATTCTTTATTCCAGAGCCATAAATAGCAACCCTTGTAGATTCATTTTATAATATTATATAGGGTTCTATTTGATACATGGATTTATTCTAGATGAGCTCCCAAAGAATAATCGGATTTTTAATTTATCCGAACAAGTTCTCTGGATATATTCAAATTAACTAAACGTATGAAAATAAAACACTTGTAATCCACCGATCCGTCGGCATCATGATTCGTCAATATCTTTATAAATACTTCTTGTAAACACAAATATTTTGTACATCGACTCGATTTTTACTCATCCCCGAATCACCGTTTCAAATTCAAAAATGGTATTTTCTATTTTGATCTTTCGACACTCGAACACCATCGTCCTCCGACATCTTTCTCTGAAGTTCTGACTCTATAAGTCGCTCCATCGTTCAATCACTCAATCAGTCATATATTCTAAGCCAGTGATTTTATTTAGTTGATGGCCGCGTGCCTTTTTCAAGTCGCTCCGCCTGCTTCACTCAACCATCCTTTCTACCCAACCACGATTCTCTTTCCTATCACTTGCCAGGCTCAGGCCTATCAGCACGAGCATGATGGCGCATTGGGGCGACATTCATATCTGACCGTTCGCACTGGAAATACGTGCCACGCACGCCGACTCCGGAAAACAAAACGATGCGCGTGTCCCGTCGACTGACGTTATTTGGCGACGAACAGTTTCAGATTGCATCATGTCGCGTGTAGAATAAAATTAAAGTGTTACTAGTAAAAAAGTATCCTTAGATATGTGTTAACTCTTTGAGGCACGGGAGTTCAAAAAATAAAATGACCTATGTTGCATAGGCATTTTTACAAAATTTTAATTGAGTAAAGTTGGTTTATATTTATTCACAATGTTATATAATAATATACATTTTTGAGGTGGGATAAAAATGTCCCACAACGCATCTTCACGTATTAAAGAGTTGGGAAATTTCCTACCCCACCGTGTCTCAAAGAGTTAAATCAAATGCGATTAACAGATTTTATTGTTTTTGACTTCCAGCGATGGTATTGGTGAATTCGTCTGAGCACAATGATAGGAACGGCTTTGAAAAACTTATATTGTACACCAAAATACCCATGGAAACTTTGAGGGTATTTAGTTTAAACCACGTAGAAGTCAGTCGACGGGACACGCGGATCGTTTTGTTTTCCGTTGCCGGCGTGCGTGGCACGTCTTTCCATCGTGAGCAGTCAGTTATGAATGTCACCCCAATGCACAACCATGCTCGTGCCGATAAGCCCGAGCCTGGCAAGTCAATCCTGGTTAGGTATAACAGATGGTTGAGAGAAGCAGGCGGAGCGACTCGAAAATGGCACGCGGTGATCAACTAAATGAAATCACTGTTTTAAACTCATTCTGTACGCAATTCAGGTTATCATTCAAAAGGTTTCTAAACCGAAACTTTATCGTATCCGAGCCGAATAAATCCCGATTAACACTAGTTCTCAATTTTGGGTGAATCTCCCCTACAAAAGTACGCGCCCGTGCGTGTGTGCATTACACATTGAGTAACTTTATTAATAATATATAAAGTTATAATAAAACTCACTAAGCATTAGCTCTGACAAAATAATTCAAAATAATCTAACTTGCACTCTCACAAAAATTCTAACTTCCTCTTCTCAGGGCTTACTCCCTATTGAATGTATACTCCCAGCACACGCCCTATTCTCAACTATCTCACTCTCAAAAACCACGCTCGCATCTACCCTTGATACTTTTTCTCATCACCCGTTCTTCTTTCTGACAGTACGAATTCTCTATTGCAGTCTCCCATTCTTTTGTCATCTACAGACTAAACGTTCAGGCTAGCCTTAGTATTCATCGTCTTCCAATTCATGTATTCTAACCAGGGACTTAATACCGATGAAATTTTATACTTTTAATTTATATAGCACCTAAGAATTTATATTACATCGCGTGATGTAATACGGGTACATATAATCTTGTAAAGTATTTCAATTATAGATGATAGATTAATCGCCTGCAACCGTAAACGAGATATCGCACGATACAATGTTATTCGTACAATGCCATGACGATGTCAAGATATTTCCAATGTCTTGTTAATAATTAATACTAATAAAAATTGTGCATATTTGCTGAAGTTAGTAAATGTTATTAACGATTGTGAAGAATCTATATTAAATGTGATTGATAATAAGAATAAAGTTTGTATTAAAATTAATAAAATTTAAAAATTTAACATTGACTGGCTCTCAAAAATCACACTCGCATTTTAAGTTCACCCAACCCAGTCGTTTTTGAAATCATGTATTCTAAAAATTCACTCTGGCTTGTACATAATCCATCCACACTCGCTAATTCTAAAGTTAAAATTATTTATTAACTAAAAATTCTGTTCCTATTATTATTTTTTCATGAATTTTTTTCAAAAGTTATATTTCTTTTATTAAATGGTACAATTTGCAATAATATTATTATTTCAAGAGGTTTTTAGTACTTACGAGAATCTTTTGCAAGGCATTGACAGACTGATTGGCCACTGGTATCCCATTGATTTCTCTGATTTCATCACCAACATGGAGGGTCGCTTGTCTATGAATCATTCCACCGTGCATAATTCGCGCTACTACACATTTTCCATCTTCATTCATTTTTAATGTGATTCCCTACAATCAAACAATTGTAAATATTAGACAATGTTAAATAAGTTAAATCAATAAATAAGTGTATATATGCGAAACATTTTCGTCAATATATGCGTAAAAAATTATATCGTTCACATACGGAAAAATGACATAAAAATAGCTACAAATATGTAATCTGTCATTGTCTCCACATTTCATTTCGACCCTTTGAATTTTTTTTCCTGAGTTTAAGAATAAATGTAAAAACGGATATTATCCAAATCAGAAGCACCACTAATTACATACGTCAAGTAATGCCAGAATTTCCATAAAATGTTGAAAGATATTTTTCTACCTCATCAGAAATATGATTTATATTTACCTTCGTATAAATGCAATGCAAAGTCATTCATTTTAGTAATATTACGTTTACATTGTGGAAACATACGGCAAATAGAAAAATACTTGTTTTTACAATCTCATTCGTTTCGCAAAAATGTTATTTAAAATTATTTATTGATGCAAACTTCCGGCCACTTATATTTCGTATTCATATTCACAGAAAAATACATTTACTTTAAATATTTTAAATGGGTTCCATTCTGACTTAATATTACTTGACTGCCAACACCCAACCTAGATTTCATCTGATTAAGAAATGATTACTAATTTTGCATTTTCTTTTGATGAAACAAAAGAAACAAAATTTTTTAAAAATATGAAAGTTACTGAACTAAAATACTCGATGAAGTAACTAGTCGACGCGGTACGCTGCTGGTGCCAAATACTGCAAATGGTTTTCAACCTTATCACTGCTAATGCCAAAATATATCTTTGATTTGTCATCAGTGTGTGCAATCTGATTCGATGTAGTATGCATATTAGTATATATTTCATAAATGTCTAATTATTTCTCTTTTGTTATTACGTGTTATACTTATGGAAAACCTAAATTTACTTATTTTCGGAATATACGCGATTATCTTAATAAATGTTATATTTCTAACAAAATAAATCTGGAATCACTGCAGTGTGTAGGTAATAAAGTTGTGGAAACGAGCATATTTTAAAAACACAGAATTTTTTAAAAATTTGCTCAGCTAGTAGTCTAGAGCCAAGTTTAAGACAAAAGGACTGTACAAATCCAGGTAGCATAAGCCTACATGACATATTGCAAAGATTATCAAACCGTTAGAAATTGTTAAAAAACGGGACCTTTGGAATAAAGAAAATAAAGATCAGAAAGCGTCACGTGAATGAATTATTTTTTCTCTTGTCAGCGACTGAATAAGTACTATAGTGCAGTAATTCCAAAATATTAGGAGTAAAAATTAGTTCGGTCCG
Source organism: Cerceris rybyensis (assembly GCA_910591515.1). Classification (NCBI taxonomy): domain Eukaryota; kingdom Metazoa; phylum Arthropoda; class Insecta; order Hymenoptera; family Crabronidae; genus Cerceris; species Cerceris rybyensis. The sequence continues at coordinate 26,637,560 of OU342790.1, forward strand.
TTTTTTTGTGGTCAAAAATGCATTTATTTCAGTACAAAAGGAACGAACAGATTAATCAAAGTATTGTCCATCACTGGCTACTACTTTTTCCCATCCCTTAGGCAATTTTCGAATTCCATCTCGAAAAAATGTCTCGCCTTTTGAGGCGATCCAAGTTAGGAGACAATTTTCGATTTCTGCGAAAGAAGTGAACCGGTGACCTCTCAAATAGTGCTGCATCCGTCGGAACAACTACTAATCAGAAGGAGCAATGTCCGGTGAATTCGGCGAGTGCGGTAAAATATCCCGTTTGAGCGTTTTTAAATATTTTTTTACGACTTTTGTGACATGAGGCCGAGCGGTGTCATGCACAAGAATAACTTTGTCATGTCTTTGCTCGTATTTCGGCCGTTTTTCTTATAATGCACGGCTGAAACGCATCAATTGTAGCCTATACCGATTGCTAGTAATAGAATCGCCAGATTGTAGCAGCTCATATAATACAACACCCTTTTGGTCCCACCAGATACACAACATGACCTTCGAATCATGAATATTCGACTTTGTTGTTGATGTCGATGGCAACGATTGGCCGGGCATAGTGTAGTATTTTTTCTTCTTGGGGTTGTCGTAGAATATCCATTTCTCATCCCAAATCACAATCCGATGTAAAAGCTGCACTTTCTTTCCAACTAAAGTAGAAAACTAAAACCTCCAGCAAATGCTGCTTACTTAACACAAAATTTGGCATATTCAACACAGTAAAAAACAAGGTTTTTGTATGAAACTCAAAGCGATACAAACTGAATATGATTGACAGATGCCCAACCGCTGTGGAACAACTAAAATCAGCTGCCACTATGAAACATTCATAATAGCCAGAGCTACAGTTTGAAAACGAACCGAACTAATTTGTACTCCCAATAGATGCGTTACATTTATAAAAACTGAATGCAACTGTTATATAATTAACCTATATAAAGTTCCTAAGAAACTAAGAAGAAATTGATACGATTGGCGATCAGTCATTTTTTGGCTGTAAAGTAGGCAGTAGACATAAAGGCTACGGACAGTGGCTAAGGAAGTAAGAGCTCATACTCGTAATTATTGGCTCGAGTTCAAATTCACCGTCACCAGCGGTAAATTTTTCCCGTATATCATAGTATCAATAGTTCGAAACCCATCCAAAACAATGAGTCCTAGGCAAAATGACCTATGTTACAACATAGCAGTTGAAGCGAAAAAAATACAAAATCAGAAAAAAGAAAAATGTTGCAGGGCGACTTGCGTATCCTATATTATAGAGTAGGTTTTCTGGTACATGTACTCTTCTGTCCCTTTCGTTAATGATGATTTAAGATATAGTTTGTTTAGCAAGATATACAAGTTAACCCTAAAGTATCTTACATTTTATTGTTTCCTAAACACGGATTCATCTTACCATCGGCTCATCTGTATTCTTTTGGAACTGGACCAGCCTAACGCGCGTAACATTTTCGAGGTCTAAGTCACCGTTTTGGCCTTCGAGATCATCGCCACCATTCAGATACGGAAGAAGGGGTGGCGGTGTCACCCTGGTGGCTTCTTCGCCATAGACCTCGTGTCCAGCAACGTCGTGTGCTTGCAAAAGTGCCTGAAACATAGAAAGAAATTTCGAAGTTAATACAAAAGCTCACAGGTAATGGTAAGAAAAGAATACGAGAATTGACAAAGCAGAATTATACTTAATGTTGTATACGTGGTTTCATAAGAACATATAGAAATCGAAAGTTGTTTTAGGCTGGTTCGAATTACTTCAAGTCCCTCCCCGTGACAATACGGAACGAATCAATTAATTTAAAAAATCAATTTAAAAACAGTGAGAAATCTCTAATGGAAGGCATACATTAGTTTTGAAAATGGATTTGACATGTAACACCGTAAATTTAAATTTGAAATGATCCTTCCAATTTCATATAGGACAGAATTAGTAATGCAGACATTATGCATTTTGTGCAGGCGTACATATATATGAAATATATTATATTTTGTTTAAGTAAAAGATTTCTTTGCTTTATTGCAATTTTAAAATAATTATAACTCTATTCTAATCTTCATAAACGTTTTATTTGTTATGATGAGCGTATCTATGTTAATAATGAACTTTCGTTAATGAAAAAGGAAAGTAGTCAATTTCACAGGTATAATTTTACCTTAATTGTTCAAGATTATGCTCTGCAAATTTTTCGTGTAAAAGAAAACAATTACAGTAGTCAATTTTACAAAAGAAAGTTCACATGTCTTAATATTCCAATCGGATGTATAATTTTTGCTTTATGAAAGAGAATGATTTACATATTCCATCGCTGATCGCCTAATTTAAATGAAAAACGAAAATACAGAGAATTCAATAAGAACAGAATTATTCTTTGCTATTCGAACGTCAGATTGCACGATGGAATTTATATATGCGAGAGTGAACCAATGTTACCAAAAACTCAATTAATTCCGTTAGGAAAATAAAACGATTTATATGCACATAATTTTCCAGATTTTTGTAATCTTTTGTAAAACGCTGAATACCATTATGCTCGTTTAGAAATAGTATTTGGTAGTCCAACCATGAAACGTACATCAACGGTTTGGCAATATATCACTGACACATTGCAAACTTTGCCGAGTTGATACGATATTCAAACTTTATGTTAAAAAACAAAAAGCGATCTATGTTTTATGATCGCTGTTATATTCTGTAAATTTATTACATGGCAGTTCGAAGAAATACTTTCGCATTTATATATACACGCAAAAAAAAGTCTGGATTCATGGCCTCTACGTTTCATGGAACGCGATTAATATGCACTAGAAGAGTCCGAACTATTCCTGATAGTGGAAAATAAATTGCTTCGATGTTGTCTGTTTCCTATAAATTACAGGTCTTTAATTCTGTATGTTATGAACGCAGATTTTTTAAAGTTGAATATAATTATTGAAGTAAGACTGGATAGTAAGTTTTGTCATGTATCAAAAATGTATTTTAGGCAAATTATAAACTTGCACAATTTGATTTTTAATCCGTTACCCTACAGCAATTATATGATATTGTAATCGTAATGTGTTAATTGTGAGTCTTCTGTTGTAAATGGTTTACCAAGTAATTTAACCAGTTCACTGTGACAATTTCTTTTGATAGTGCGCACCTACGTAGTTCAAGAAAATCAAGAGATGAGCATAAATCTATCCCAAAATATTTATACTTTTTAGTTATTCATTTTATTTCGGCATGGCCTCACAATAATCCGAACATCTTGAAATTTACGAATATATTTTAGTTTTTGTCAAAATTACAGTTTAAATAACCAGTAACTTTTACGCATGACGAGTATACTCTTCCATACAGAAAATTCTGTCGTTTCTCCATGACGAGTATATTCGTCAAACACGGGTAAATAACTGGTTAATTTGAGATACCGAAACTAATGTTGCTTTATGTATCATAGTCATATGTTTTAAACAACTTTTTATTATTTTAAATCAGATATATAAAATATTTGTAACTACACACGAAGCATTTAAAACTCCATAATGCGTCATCTCAATAGTCATAAGCATGCACATTGTATTTCCATACAATAACATAACGATACATATTCGAGTGATTGACGAGGATGTCATTACCCGATCAATGCTTAAATTAATTCTAATGAATTCTAAATAATATCTATATCAAGTTAATTGAATTCGACATGAATTTCATGAACTATACGCATCCAAATTTATAACGCATTTAATCGATTTGTTCTTCTACCAATTTTATTAGATAGCAAATAGCAAATATTAGTGTTAATACGTTGAGCCGAACTTCACCTATAATTTTCTATCGATAATATACACCGTTCAATTACTTTGTACATAGGATTTGCACAGGGTGTTCGTATTTGCGGTTGAAACGTGGCCTTGGCGTTCCAAGTTTCCGTTCTCGCTTGGATAAGCTTAAACTTTAAACCAAAGAGTTCTGTAAACTGTCCTGATTCGGTAACCGAATTCAACTCGATAAACCATTAAAATGGAATTTACTACACTTGCACTTCAATTATAGAATTTATGCGGATATACGATTTGTTTATATTAATGACGATAATAGAATGATATTGATAATACTAGGTATATTACAAATTTAACGGGAATATAATTTGTAATAAGGGTAGCCCGCATAGCTTATTTAACTTTCAAATTTAATCCCTGGTTTGTTAAATAAGTTAGATTCTTTATGGAATTTCATTTACATAATAAATTCAGCGATCGTATTGTAAGAGCTATTATCGTCAGTAAAGAACAAAAGTCAAACATCTTGCTTTTCGATTGCAAGCTTACAGTAGAAATATTTCTTTTAAAAAGTTCTATTTGAAGGGCAAAGCCGAGACGCTTATAAAGTTGATATTTGGGAAAAACCGTTTCTTGTAGCTCTTCAAGAAACTCATTTATTACTATTTACAACAACCAATTTTAATAACTATATACACTAAAATATTCGGCATGTTTTCCTCTATCTTTTAAGACCAATTTTAACTTCATAGCGTTTATACTTTTCGCGTAATACCTCATTTTCTGCCAAAATTTTGTGTTTTTACAAAAACTCATTTTCTTAAAAACTGAGGGTGATGGAGCAATTCTGCCGACGGATTCGTGTTTAGGATGAGTAATTCTACGAGGGTCACCCATTGGATAATTTAAAAATAAAAAAAATTCAAATTATTTGAACAGTGTTATCGTTAAATATTTACAGAGAGTTCTTCTCCTAGAACTTCTTACGGTAAATATTCATGTATTGGGGATAAAACTTTTAAAATTTGGAACAAAGAAAATTTCGTTTTGATACAACTGCCAATTACTACAAAAGTGCGTTGCAGTAATACGTGACGGCATAGTTTAATTTAGAAACAGTATAATATAACAATATTAACACATTGAATGTGATAGAAATCACCGATGACCGGCACTATTAAATTCAGTGAAAGTTATGATCTTTCATTTGTAATATTCAAGTATGTATATTGTAACCGATTCAATACTTGAATATTAGTGTTAAAGAAGTAAAGTATAGTAGAGTACATAACTATTTTTACTTTTATCGCTTCTACTCTGTAAAGACGTGGTTTTATCAGGAAAGTTGTACCGCAGCGGAAATGATGAAACTAGTGAAATACGAGTAGCATTTAACGTGTTAAAGATCTAATAAAGGTCATTATATAAAAGTTAGTTGAATAACATTCATAGATCATTCTCAATTACTTTGGTTGGATATAATAAGTGTGCTGTTATGTGAAATTCTTATAAATATTTTACGTCTCATATTCCTTTCATTTACATATCACCAAGTACTTTTTCTTCTCGTAATAACAAAGAGATGTACCAGACATGATTTAATTAAGTATTACCCAGGAGGCACTTTTACCTCTCTTATTTCTCAGGTGCCCTGGATAAATAAAAAGTAACCCAGTTTCAGATAACATAATAATAATGGAGAAATCAATGATTCTTTTATTATCATCGTAGAACGAGTAATATAGCTACAGCAGAAAAAAATAAAAACAAACAAATAATAGCAACACTAACACTAAACTCTCCGAAACTCTGTACACATATTTTAAAACATATAAATGATACTCTCAATCTATGTAATTTATTCTCTCACCAAAATAATCAAATTCTCCTATCATTACCCGTGATCAGAATTAATTTTACCCTCATGAAAATTCCCTTACAATACACCTTGTACGCGTCTATTCGTTTCATTAAAAGAACATTTAAAGCCAGTTGGCGTTTCACGTCAGGAGCAAATAATAGGGAAGTTCTTATCAATGTTCCGACGACTACCGATGCACTCCTCTTCACTGTCAACCTATTCAGCTCATCCGTGTTTCTTTCAGACTTCGTAACGAGAAAAGAGTCACGCCGATTGGCTCGAGGGTGAGAGAAGAAACGGGTAGAAAGTGGAGAACGCTCGTGGCACGACATACGATACGGCATGTCGAGCAAATGGGTACATTGCGAAGCGTTGGAATAATTCGTTGGAAGATTGCCAGTGTCTGAAGTGGCTTGTCGAGGCAGGGGTGAACGGTCGAAAGCCTACAGCAAGGGTGGCAGATCGAACCTGGAAAATCTTTTCTCGGACGGAACGTTTTCCGTGGCACCCTTGGCTGTTTACAGACGAGTGGAAATACGACGGGAAATGTCGTCGGGAGAGAAATTTCGCGAAACAGATAGGAGAAGCGCGTTTAGCCTGAGAGCTGAACGTCTTTCTTAAAGTCACACAAAATTCGACTTGTGTTGTGGTGATAATGAAAAGTTACATCTAAATGAAAGGAATAATTTATGAGCCATTGATAAAATGTGTGAAATGTCCTGAGACGTTTCATTTACTCTGGAAATCATTTTTTAATGAAATGTTTGTTTTCTGGGTCATCTGGGAGAACAAAAAATCAATAAGTACTCGAGTCGAAATATTGAACCTATTTTCATGGTATTTACTTCTACTTGAACCTAATATGATACATTTCAATACTAAAACACCTAATTTAAACCTGTAACTCCTTCTCAGTAAAATGATACTCCTATTTAGCTATCACCAAAACCTTTATCCCCTGAATTGGACCTGTTACTCCTACTAGGTTAAATAATAATTTTTGTATTCAATATATATTATATACCTGACTGAAATATAATATTCTTTAACAGAAAGAGCTCTCGGAAGGTTATGGATTTTATTTGCCAAAAAAGCACAAAGAAATTTAATTAAAAACCGTGAAGAATAATGACTGGAAAATACTAATCCGTGAAACACTTATGGAAGTTTATAGGCAATACGGTATTTGCAATTATTTAACTACAGGAGTAGAGTAAAAATCCATTGTTTTTTAGTGATTTTGACTAATTTATTTTTGAAAACTATGTGTATATATATATATATATATATATATATATATATATATATAAATAATAATAAGAATAATAATAATAACATTAATAACTGGATAGGATGTAAATCCTCAACAGAGGTTGAAATTGACGTCCCATTTTGTGCCTTAAAATGGCATAAAGGGAAATTTGTGCCACTTTTAGGAGCTAAATAGGATCTTATTTTACATTGAATTTAGACCTATTTTTGTACTCCTAATTCCTAAATGTTGGGTAATAAAAGGTTCAAATGAGGTTCAATATTTCGACTCGGGTAGTTTCTATTGGATATCTTGGAATTAGCGATTTTTAATTACAATGCCTTCTAAAAGCAGACTTGTAATTATGCAGTACTACATTTATATGGCTAATTTACTCTATCCATTTATTACTAAAACGCAAACGAATTAAAGAAATCTTCATGAATGCCCATTATATTTTTCTTTCTAATTTATACAAATTGTCGTGTTTCGGTAATTGTTAATACTAGATCTACCGATGATTAATTCAATGTATCTAAAATTTGTAAGTAAATATGTCTGAATGAAATAAATGTAGAAGGCAAAGAATTTGATTGAGTTAATTATTTAGAGCTTTCGGGATAGATGTAAAAAATTGAATAAGAAACTGCATTAGAAATTTCAAGAACATTTTTAAAAAATGCGGGGTAAGTCATTTTAACCACCTTGGTAGATCTAGTATTAATAATGAACTACGTTTGATTCTACGAAATAATTCACGTGCAGAGATCAGTACGACCTGAAAATCTGAGACGGTTAAGAAGATTCGTGTCATTTGGTTTCCACAAGATATTCAGACTAAATGTTGGTGGTCTGAACATTTCTTACATAAATAAACAGCTTCAAATTGCAGAATCAACAAAATGCTCATAATTTGGCAGCAATAATGGAAGATTCTGGCAAAACAGATACAGTTGAAACAGCGTACTTGAAATCGCGCCAAACTCGTCACCTGTGTTGCGTTGATAGCGAAGCCACGTTTCTATTTCCTGTCCTGCGGACGTCTAATCTATATGTAAATCGCAGTTGTGGGGGAAAGCAGGTGTGACATAAAAAAAAGAGAGGAAAAAGAAATGTGCAATGGCACCGCTAACGGTAATTCTCAAGCGGTGTATACTGAATCACATGAGAAATTGAAAGGAAATGTGAAAAATGAAATTTTTTATTTGTCGCCTGTCTACTATGATATCACTGATATGGGAGATCTCAAGGAGATAAGTAAAATGGTGATTATAGAAGCATTATGGAAATAGAAATGAATTTTTTCCCATCGAATTCTTATTGTAATGTTAACATTTTGAAAAACTTTGGTGCAAGTGTTCACCAATTGTTTGGTGATTAATTATGTCTGTTTATTCTTTTTTAAGAGGTTTATATGCAAATTCCAATCAAGGAATTTTTAAATACGACTGTGTATTTTGTAAATAGGAATTAGATCTATGTTAAAATTAGAAAATAATTTCCACGATTTGATACAATCTTTCTCCATCGACCGGGCAAAGTTTTAATACCTCGCTCATAAAATCGACTGGGTTTTGATTGAAACTATTTCCTTGAAACTAGAGTCCTTTTTTCACGTCATTATGTATTCCAAAAAAACGACTTTCATTTCCGGTACCCCTAATATTTTCTAACAAAAATTGATAGAATTTGACATGTTCGTTCAGTCACTATAAAATGAAATTACGCAATTAAATAAATAAACAAAAGCTGGAAATATAGAAATAAAGGATCAACTAATAAAACAATTTCGAAAATACTTTGTCCGATAATTTTTAATGAAAGAACACATTAAGGAAGTATTATACTTGTAACGACTTGTGTAGGCGTAGCTATGTGCGTGCACATGCCTGCGAAAAATGCGGCTGTACGTACGGCAATCTGGGGAAAAACAAAAAGAAGCCGTTGCTGGACAACGAGAAAGGGGAAAAAAACAGTCTCTTCGTGTCGACCGAACGCTTATGGTGTAAATAAATTTATTGGACGTTTATTTCCTTATTTTTATTACAAATTCCCCTACATACTCCTAGAATATAATTGCAGAAATGTTACCTTCATTGCGAAAATATATTATTAAAGCACATCGAAGTAGTGCTAAAACGAACAGAACGTACACTGGCTGATGTAAATGAACATAATCCAGATGTTAACATGTAACCAGGTGTATGTTTGACAAGTATAAGCATGTCAAAGGGTTTTACGAAGCGCGTTCGTTGTTTGCATTCAGAAAGCGAGAAATTTTCCTCTCGGTGGTTGCAGTAGCACTCGTCGGTGACGTTAGAACCGTTAATTACGACAGCCCCATCGGGTATTCATTAATTAGAGACGGTCGCACACCTGCCAGGGGAGAGACGTCCATTAAGCGCTTTTTCCCGCCTGAAAACCGAACGGAAAGGGAGAAACAATGGGTGTCGGTCCGATTCGATCATTTCGAATACGCGAGCTACATCTTTTTCTCCGAGAATTGGAATTTCTTCCTCGACGATGGCTGACAGATTGTATACTGACGCCGCGTCTGCTTTCTTTAGCTTTTCCTTACTTTTACGCTTCAACGGGGCCACAATTATGGAAATTAATTTCGCGTACGTGATACACAAGTACGAATGATTATGCCGTTGTTTTTACCTTTCTTTTTCACACGAGAGTATTAAAAGTGCAATTTTTAAATGATTTAATTTGTTAATAAGTTCTAAGTGTTTTTGTATTCTATCTGTAGTATGCTATATTAAATGTACTGCAATATTATAATTTTATTTTTTGTAATTTTTGTGTGCTAAGAATAGTTTCTGGTATTTTAATATTGGTATTACTGAGTTTATGATTGATTAAGGTATAATATGTGTACCGTTATTTTATTACTTCAATGTTATAGACTTTGTCTTAATACGAAATTGTTAAAGAACATCGAAGAAATTAAGTCCTTAAAAACTTCAACCAATTCTTAATACCTAGTTGTTTTTGGAGTTTTATTAACCCTCTAACCGTGGACACATTTTCTTTCTTTTTTTAAATTGCGGGCAAATTTTATGCATTATTTGTATTCGAAATGTGAATTGTATAGAGGAGATATTGAAAAGAAAAACAAAAAATTAAGAAAAAAGTAAAAAATTTATTTTACGTTCCTCGACGAGCGCCGAAGAATCGACACATTCACACAAATATACATTCATGCCGAACACACACACAAACATGCTCGACTATCGCTCATCATACATTCGCAATCCCACACTAATACTGAAAAATAATTATAAACAATACAGTACAATCTTCTACAAACGTAAATATATTTTAGACATGTAGCGACTTGTACATGAAATGGGCGTTAGTAACGGCTAACCATTAGTCAGTCGATTATGTGATTGGTTTAGATTTCTCCCGCATATTTTATGCCCGATAAGAAACATATTAGACGGGGAATAAGCGTTTCCTGACATATAAACGCCTAAAAAATAGATGCGGCGTGGTAATAGCGTGGCCCGCAAAATTTTACAAGCAAGCACAACGCGATTTTCACGTCGCCCGCGGTTAGAGGGTTAAACTCCTCCGAAATTTATAATTTTTCGTATCAAAGTTATTATATTCTCAAAATAATGTATAGTGACAAATTCTGTTAGTTTGAAAGCTAGAAATCATCATGCGTCTATCTACCGTCTAAAAGTATTGCCTTGGCCGCAAACGTGTTTATCTGTTGATGGAACAGTTAGCGGTTTTGAGGAGAAAATAATATTGTTTCATGCAAATTGTGCCGCAGTACAGCTATTGCATTGGCATCGAAACGAACCAATCGATTTAACATATTCGACGTATGTGCCAGATTTTTGAAGTCGCAACTGTAGTATCTTTTCAATTTTTATAAGAAACAGAAAATTCCGATGATAAATTTTGGACGCTGCAAACATACCATTGTTTTCAGATTCCATAAAAAATGTCAGTATGTATCGTTGCTCGTCAGTAATTCAAGCAAATTAAAACGGATGGAATTTCAATGTGCACAGTTCGTCATGCCAAGCTCCAGAAAATAAAGAACGATCCGCGTAAAATTAAAAACTTGTCAATAAATGTACTTTTCGCGTTTACATAGCATCGAAATTTTATGGATTCATCAAACAGCAGCAATCCTGAATGTCGTTAAATAATTTCGTTTCATTAAAATTTCTCTTTGCAGCGTACATTTCATCGTTTCATCGAAATCGCATTTCACCTATTTTTCGTGGTCATCCGATGAACTTCCTTTGACCACAACATATTCTGATCCATCTTTTTTTTCAAGTTTCTAAATTAATAGATTACTAGCAGAAATTTCAATTGCTTCTTACCATTTAAATAAACGATTCGGAAAGAAAAAATTTAATTTCAATATCTTTTTATATAAATGTACATTTGTGAAATTGAATATAAAAATAAAATGTCCAATAGTTCAATAAAATTACGTTTATTATGTAATCTGCATGCTTTTTACCCGCGTAATACAGTTGTAGAATAGTCAAATTTTGAAGTTCGAAAATTGTATTCCAACGTAGAGGTATTTTCTCGTTCAAAGAACGTCGTGACAAATGACCAACCAACAACGATAGATGTCAGCAATATTGTTTCTTGTGTCACGAAAGTAACGTCGGCATGAGAAACGCGGACTAGAGAGGAGTTCGACATATTCGTAAAAATGGTGCCGGAGTCCCTCGTGACAGATGAAAGGAATCCGCCTTTCCGAAAGCCATTGAACATTCCTGATTTATTTCACCTAATCTGTAGCAGGGAATTTCAACGGGGCAATCTTGCACGTCGCGTTCACTGACGTGTACGCATTACTATCGCGCTTTTCCATATTTACAATTTAGCACCATCCCTTTTATGAAATGTATATGAATGCACGGAAATACAATAAGATACGTTTCAATGCGAATAATATCGTATAGTGGCCATTATATGAAACTGCAATTGCAAGATTCTAAAATGAATATTCATTCTCTTCAGAGAATCGCTACGTTTCATGCGAAAACACGTACAGTGGACAGAAAGCGAGAAATGCAATTGAATGTTATCATATCGGATTTATATCGTGCTTTCATAAATACTCTGGATGTAATTAAGATTTGAAAATGTACACAGTATGGTAACATCGTTAATCTGTGAGATTATCAATATTTCATACCAATTGCATAACGTCCAACTGAAAAAAGGGAAGGTTCTTTTGCTCCACGATAAAAGGGTTTATAAACAAGAAGGCAGGGTGACAAGTCAACTCTTAACCCATTTGCATCATGCACCCACTTAAGTATGTACAGACAGTCGCGTGCTTGCGGAATATTCCGCGCTCGGTGATAGCAGACAGTCGCTGATCGCGGATTATTCCGCGCTATGATGCAAATGGGTTAATACGTTAACAGTCATGTAAATGCGTGATTTATATTTTATTCATTAAAATTCGCTTGAATATCTTTCAATGTATGTAAAGAAAAGAGTCCCTTAAGTTGTAAAAATTAGATTGTGTGCAATTACGGATTTCAACCATTTTATTTATGAAAGATTCAATGCGGAAAATTAGCACACTGGCATCTTTGATTAAACGTAATTTAATTTCAAACTAGAGCATTGATTAGTGTTGACCGATTTGAAAATTTACGTGTTGAAGGTTTTATGAATATGAGATAAACAGTACAAACGTATGGGCGACAGTTTTCATGCGTGCAAATCACTGAAAACATATCGTACTCATTTATTTCTTACGGCGAGATATCATGAAACTTTTAAAATATAAAAAGGAGCAAGTTAATGAATTGTAGATAAAATTTCTCTCGATTGTTATTTATTTGTGCTACAAACTGGGATATCAATCGCATAATCTAACAATATGGATTTGCACTCGAAGATATGCTCTGTTACGAGCCGGGCGGTTGGCAGAACGCGACCGGTATTCTTTAACTACGTTTGCAAGGCCACCAATTGCAACTGATTTTGGGGGGAATTATCCGGGGACTGAACTAGCCTATAGCTTTCTATGGGAGCGCCGTTTACCCGTTAATAACGAAAGACACCTTGCGATGCTTTCACGCTAGTACAACGGATACGGTCCTGCAACAATTGCAGCAACTACCGCCAATAGCTAGTATGGGAGTTGGTACACAGTTGCAAACGGTGAACTCTTAACTCTTTTAGTGCCGACCGAAAAAATTGATTGAATTTGTGATAAATGTAGTTGTGAATAAAAATGAGAATCATTTGGCCATAGCTTGATATAGGACACGCAATGCAGAATAAGAGTTATGTATTTATAATTATCTTTCTTAAAATTACTGATATCGTAACGAAAAGTAAATAACAATACTACGATGCCCAGCGTTAGCATTATTACTAACGACGATATATCGTCGTCCGGCACTAAAAGGGTTAAAACGGAAACTTGACCCGTAACTTTAAACAAATAAACTTATTCATTCCGAGCGGCTTGAGTGAATAAGTAGGGATCATTGCTAGGTTACTCGAAGGTGCAGTGGTAAATAATAAAAGACTCTATATAGGGGAGACCGGGGCAAAGTGGTATAGCGGGGCATAATGGGACCGGGGCAAAACGGGTTGATATTCCACTTCTCTCTGTCCCATTTTGCCCCTATCACATTTTGCCCCAAATCAAGCACCCAAGAAACTTCATTTTTTGCTATCCCATTATGCCCCGATCCCATTATGCCCCAGTGCCGTTTTGCCCCGCTATACCATTTTGCCCCGGTCTCCTCTATTCTGTTATAAGAATATAAAGGTATATTTCTAAATAAGCTAATACTACCTGAACAAAATGGTTAACAATGAACGCTAAGTCCATACGGTGGTTACCTTTATAACAATTGAAATAACTTTCAATGAATTAACCGAAATTACGATAACGCGTCGGTTCGCGGGGGAACTACAGAATCTCATGTGACGAATATTACGTCAAGGATTACGTTTAAGAAAAACCCCGAAGAAGCAAAAAACAGCCAGCTTATTAGGGCGTTTTTTGAAAGGGGGGTCCTGGAAAATGTGGAAAACTGAGTGGAGGTGGAAGCGGTCTGGTGGGAGCGAAGGGCTTCAAGGATGCGAGTGAAAATTCTCGCCAAGGTTAACGGAAGTCATAAATTGGGCCTCAATGGAATTTGGCTGTTTGCGGATTGGAAGTAACCCTATAAAGCTAGGCTTTTTCTCGCTTCCTAGGCTTTTTTACCAAGCGCCTGACTGGCGCCTGAACTGGAATTCGAAAAGTTCCAGGGTCGGATGTAACAGTTCATACAGAAGGACGTTTATTATGCAATATTTGGCACACATTTGAATACAGCATGAATCACATAAAATATAAAGTCTTTTCTTTAAAAGTACGAGAGATCTACAGTTGTATCTTTCGTGAGATAATGCAGAAGAATCAGCTATTAAGTAAGCCATACGTACATACATGTTAATAACACATTTATAAAAATGAATATTAACCCCTTGCACTACGATTTGTTTCATGTCTGCGTCCATTATAATCTAGAATTTTATTGCTAAAATAAAAATTGAGCAGTGATTCTTGGTATTCCCTATAATTTAACGTAATATTAATGTTACAAAAATTATATTATCTCACTACACCTCATTAATATTTTCAATGTAATTGGTTTTGGAATACTTGAAAATTTCCTATCCCATTTAGCTCAACACGAGTGTCACCTGTTATTGTAAGGCAAGGGGTTAACACCTATGTCGTACCTATTTGATACTTCTTTGAATATTGCACAGTTAAATTATTAAAACAAAAATAAGTTCCAAAAGTGAAACTCAAAGACATTAACAATAGCTGACCAAGCCACTATTTGATAAGTTGCAACATTTTAAATAATCAAATCGCAAATTCTTTCTTATCACGTTAACGATTTGAATAAAAGTAGAAACAAACATATAAACTAATAATACCGCATGAAATCTGTCCAAAGATTCATCGATCAGATTATTACTTCTCTAATTGTAAGAATTTATTTTGTATCAATTTCTTAATTACAATAGCCTACGATAAAATAAAGTTGTCACAGCTTTTCAAACGAGTACTGGTATCCAATGCATCACGATGAAACTGTTTACCCTAAATTCTAAAAGCTCCACTACACTCCTATGTTCATAGACGCGGCAGCTCGATAAATAATTCTCTACAATTAATAACTGCAACGTCAACGCCGCGACCTGCCAGCAGTTGAATTTGTTTCTCAGGAAGACGCGATAAATGAAATATACAACTTTGCCCCGTAATCTAGTAACTCCAGCATGCTTTGTATTCGCTCGACTCCGCCCGACTCTTGCATGCCCATTTATTAACCCCCTTTTTTTTATCTCTAACGCCCCACTTAATTTACTCGTCAACGGCAGAGAGAATAAAGACAGGCTAAAGAGAATTGTGAGTGCTCGGTTTTAATGAGGATTTTGATGATCGTCGTCCGACCTCGATTGCACAACGTACAGCATCAGTTTCAGGTTTGAAATGATTTTGCTTTTTCTGTAAATCCCTTTCTGCGGGTTAAATGCATTAAATAAAAGTCAATGATAATTCATTTATTTGTATTCCTATGAATTCAAACAAATGATGGAGCAAGTGATTCATATTACCTTTATAATATCATATTTTTAATGTAAAAGTTGTTGCAGTGAAAATTACGTTATAACAACCTTCTGAAATTGTATCGAATTTTCAACTACCGAATGTAACTGAACTGGTTGAAATGTTCATCGGGCTTGAATTAATTAAAACTGTTAATTAAACCACTCAGTTGTGTTTCGAATAATTTAATAGCTCTTTGAACGTGTTTACTTTTTTTAAACTTACGAACCAACAAAATCCTATACGATTCTGCCAATGAGTCCGATGTTTCGTACTTGATACACAAATGGTATGGAAATATGAATCAAGATAGAAAGATGACTGAGAATATTCCTGAAATGATGCGCATAACCAGGGAAGGGAAAATCTGCAATGTTGCGCCGCAATGTGAAGTTTCTCGCCGTGAAACCATGGGGAAAAATGAAAAAAGAGGCAATGCCTTGGGATATTCTGTAGATAGAAAAGAAGTCAGTCTATGCATCGTGGATCTACGTTGAGCGCATATAGACGGAAACACGCAACGGTACGTGCAGTTACAACTATGAAGAAATAGAGTGCAGGAATTCCGATGGAATTCAAGATAAAAATACTGTAAGATACGTAGGGATATCTGAAAAGGTACATCGAACGAAACGCAACGCCTATACACATGCATCGCGATGCATCTTCGACTTCCGATTTCCAATAACTTTATCATACGGCACACTCAGGGCAAACTATGCGAGAAAGTATACTATTTCCTCTATTTCTTGTATCTTGCTTTATACGCCTCGGTAAATAGCGACTTGCAAAGTGATCTTCAAAAATGTGCGAGGAAAGTAAATAAACATCAGGGAAAGTTAAAATTACCGAAGGGTCTGAAGGTGAAGGAAATTTCCGTGGAATTTCTTAAGTATTTTTCAGAGCTTGGAATATTCTCGAAGTTGCATTTCTTAAATTGTTTACTGTTTGTTCTTTTTTATTATTTTGTACGCGCTGCGAGAAATTCAGTGTAAAGTATATCAGATTTGTTTGAAGGTGGTAATTATGTCAACATTTACAGTGTAGAAAATTATCTATTTTCTATGAATTTCATTTGACGTTCACGTTACAAATATTGAATGTATCCGTGAGTTGGTACAATTATGAAGTCGATATCGATTTGTATCATCGATGCAGTAAATTATTCTATTGTTGAAAACAAATTAGAAATAAATTTATAAAGGTTCGTGGTTATTGACGATATACGAAGAACTTTAAATTTCTTTTTTCACATCTCCGGTTATTCAAACTTAAAGTACTTAAAAATCATTTATCTTATACTTTTTAAATGACATGTCTTTTATTTTTAATAAAGAATCTTTTCTTCTAGAAATTCCACGGGTTAATAAATGAAATCGATAGCTCATAAACTAGTTTAATATAATGAAAAGAGAAGCTAGTAGATATCAGATGTTAATTAGCTTAAGTACATACTTTGCTTAGTTTACATGTAATGAACAAAATCTGCTTTCGACGCCGCGTAAAATTTTCAAGTCACTCTTAAGGTCGATTTTATCTTAATTGCAGGAAAATATCGCTTGGATAATAACCCAACACTTTTATTACTTCCCTGGAATATTAATTTCTCTCAGGCAACAGACGCTTCAGAAACTGAATAGGGGCGTATTAACAGAAAGCACCCAAGTATTATTTATAAAATGAAAAAAGATCATTAATTAAACTTTATTCCACATAAAATATTATTTCAGGAGATAACCTTTGAATTATCATTTGAATAAAAGTGATAAAAATTTATTTCCCGGAAAATTATCGTTTTAAATAATATTAAAATTTTATCAACTAACCATTTTATATAATTCTTTAGAGATATTACGTTGAAATATTCACGATTTAAAAAAAAAATATGTAGCCCCGATAGGATATCGAAGGAACCAGCTGATATTGAAATTTCCAATCTATGTCACATTCTACAGTACTATCCATGACGTAACCAGAACACTTTACAATACAAAATCAGTTCAATAAACTGTCGCATTTCATATATGGCCTTTCTATTGCTACCGTGCCATTGGCTTGGAACACTCATCGTAATGTATTCGCAGATTAGCATAAAGTTATAGTAACTCGATGATCCGTTTTACATAATGGCACATTTCGCGTTAACTCCATACTATAATCCGAAAGTTCGTCGCGCCGGTTTTGTTGTTGACCTCTAACGACGAAGCCAATTAAAACGAACTTCCTGCATTTACGAAGAAAACAAAACTTCTCTCGATTCTCACCACGACAGTGCCGAACATCTTTTCCAGGTATCTGCAACTTTTTCAAGTTACTCGAAAGTTCCTGAAGCAATCGAAGAGTGCACGAAATTGCTCGCCAACAGTTCCTTTACTCTTTAAGCTTTCAAGCTTCGAAGCGATACAATTAAGTTCTGTCGATACCGATTACATTTTAAATGCCGATAAAAATGCAATCCTTATTACTAAAAAACCTTGTAGCAGAATTCCCGGCAGTTCGACTTTATGCAATCCGTAACAAGTGTGTTAAAGCACACAATTTCCAGTAATGCCTTCGCTTTTTCCTTCTTTCATACTCCATCCTTTTCAGTGTTACCTTTCATCTCTCTCCCCCATCTTTGGTCTCGTTTACTTGTACTTTCTTTTTTGTTGGTTGGTTTTTCAGTTTCATTCTTCCAATTTCTTTTCTCTCGTAGTCTCTTTTATTTCCAATTTCTATAGATTCTTCTTAGCCCTTATAGTATTTCCGTCTCTGTGGATTTTTCTTACTCCCTTTTATCTCCTTTAATCTTCATCTCTTTCTTCTTTTTTTTCTCTTGTCTCTCTTTCTCTCTCTTCTCAGCTCTTCCCGTTCATTCCGCATCCCTATAAATTTCAAATCAATTTTCCGTATCACCGATTCTGCACGATATTCAACGCCGTCGGGCCGGATGAGCTAACTTTGGTTCGTCGTTCTGGCGCAACTTCCGATGTACGCGATTGTGCGAGTAGACGCGCTCGCAAAATTATGCAGATGATAACTTGGAAAGGCGGAAGAAGAGATAGGACAGAGAAGGCACAGAGGACACCGAGGGGACGAAAGTTACGAGAGTTGATCCTCTCGTCGTTACTCGCCACTCACAACTGCTATCCCTCGACTTGCTTAATGGCGAACAATTACAGAAGGAGTCGCACTGAGAGAACGGATAGAAGAAGAAAGGGGAAAAGACGATGGCGCGCGAATGAATGCGCATTGTCTTGGGTTCTCGCTTTTTAAAAAAAAGAGGGATGGGAGAAAAAAGGGAGGAAAAAGAAACCAGGTTGCGGTGCATTAGAACCTATTCTCCCATCGTGGAAAGGATAAATACTCCTTTCCTAGTAGATATAGCTGATTTGGTTTGTGTGACCACGTGAACATTTTCACAAAGAATTCCACTAACAATAAGATTCTGTAAGTGTAGAGCGTCGCCGCGAGTAGTCTTTCAGGTAATTATTTTTAAACTTATATCAAGACGACGGGGCTTCCGAGAAGGATAATAATTTCTTATGTAAAAGATTAACTACTTTTCGCTTAATGCTTCTAATGATACGATTTATCTTGCTTAGTAATGCGAAACGTCTCTTGTGATAATAAATGGACATTTTTAAGTATTAAATAGTTTCTCATACATTCAACGTGGTTGGATTCTTGACTGTCTTTTGGCATTCAAGCTGGGAGGTGTATTATTTTATTACTCGAAGTTTCACCTTCCATAAGGGAGGAAAACTTTTGAATTTTATACAGACTCCATTATCACTATTTATTCATTGGTTATGGTAATAATAATTATAATTTGAGTCTGTCAAACTTGGGCAGCAAGTCATGGCTACCAGTAAGCAGTACCACATCACTTGTGTATAATGTGACGGTGTAAGTATCACTGTGTTATATCAAAGTGTAAGTGCAGTGTTAATAATAGTTTTGATACTTTCGTGGCCAGAATGATTTTTACTGAATTTGGCTTCCGGGTTGTTGCCACGTTTGAGTTTTGAGTTAAACGAAGGTTTCGCCAGGATTAAGACTAGCTTCATCAGGGCTTCGAGGAAACTCTGATACTGAGGAAAGTATCAGAGGGGGCCCTAACTTATATCCTTGCTCACAAGGGAACATCCCGAGGTGTAAATCACCAATTTTGAGGAAATTTTAATGTGATATAGATCTCGTCAAAATATTTGACACGTACATATTTTTTTTACCGGCAACCGTCCACGTTAAAGGGGTGACAATCACCCTCAAAGTCGGGGTCCCGAAAATTATTTATCGAATATCTCGAAAACTATTAGAGATACAAAAATTTTGTACAGAGTGAAAATTAACGCATTTCGACAACGAATTCAATGATATAAACATTTTTTTAAAAGACCCATTTGTTTAAACAATACGATAAAAAATACTTTTTTCGACTTTGAGGGTGGTTTTCACCCCGTTAACGTGAACGGATGCCAACAAAAAAAATACGTGTCAAATATTTTCGCGAGGGCTATATCATACTAAAATTTCATCAAAATCGGTGATTTACATCTCGGGATTGTTCCCTTGTCAGTGTTGCGGATCAGTGCACCGCCCAATGGTTTTTAATTGTTTAGCTTTCCAATTAATGGCGAAACGTTGGTTTGACTCATAACTCGAACGCGGCTTCAACCCGGAAGCCAAATTCCGTAATGTTAATGTGTTGATATAGCCCAACACTTGCCCCTTTATGCGTTGAGAGACGTTACTGCACTGCCTCACCCTTCTCTTCCTGATTAATCAGGAGGGCCTGATATTTCTTGGAGTGTACTGACGTGTCTGTTCAAGGGGATGCATAAATGTCTGCAAAGTTGCAAACTTCTTGAATCCGACTCTGTCTCTTTCGACCAAGTAACGGTAATGAAGTGGAAGTCGCGATGCTCTGGGTCCGAGTATCTCTTCAGCATAAAGATCGTGGTCCGCTGGAAACAATGACACTAGGACCACCTTGCCGATGATCACGGGTCTATCATAACGCAATCAGTATCAAAATTGACGAACAAATAGGCGGATTCATTTGAACTCGCTAGCGAGGATTGTTCCCGGATTGGACGAACTAAAGGCCCGAAGGCAGCAAAAGTTAATTAATATTTTCATTAGCATCTCAAGAATAATGGTCTCTTGGCCGTATAATAAACTTTGGCATATTGAGACTGCAAGCTTGAACAGAAAGTTGCTTTAAGAACTTTCTTATAATTAATAAAAACTGTTCATTCAATATAACGGGACATTTCATATCTTTACTCTCGCTTGAATAAGTCGGTTGTGTTTTTCTATTGAAGCTTCCAAAGCAATATATTTTATCAAAGTTATAACACTTATGATTGAACCTTTCTATGAAAATAATAAATGCAATTGCAGATTTTGCCTGAGGTTAACGTTTTATCTTGGAAGCACTGAACAATAGAAACTTGGATTGTATTAACGATAAGTTCGATATGTTATGTTCGATTATGTTATATTCCAATTTCAGGACTTTTACGTGAGTATATTTTATCGGTGGTATGTTATATTAATATTAACACATACGTTCTTATGTTAACATTCCAGTAGTTCGTTGAAATTTCACAATGTAAAGTCAACTAAACCAGCATAGGCTAGGATACTTCGAACTTTGGCGGGATATGTGGAAAACCAGGAATTGGATGTTTCATGAGTTAATTAACAAATACTGTGTATTTAAATGTATAATAAATTTATCGAGACCTTGATACCGTATTTTCATTTAAAAAACTTAAAATAATTTTCCCTGTTTTAAGCAACAGATTAACGTTCATACTGATAAGTTTTTAAATTATAATTCACGATCAAAATATATATATATAACATATCTTGATAATAATGACAATCAATCTTAGCAAGATTATAGAATTATTGGAATTGAAAAGCTTTTAAATAATTACCAAACTATCACTCATATTACAATTTATTATAATAATAAGCTGAAGTTCGATATTTTGAACTTTCTGGCCCATAGCAGAAATTTTAATGTCGACCAGGCAATTAAAAATATTTTACATTATAAAATACAGAGTAAAGTGATTCATCTAGAAACTTAATGAGATCTGACGTTTGGACCATCAACTACTCGTGAAAACTGTAAACGTTACAATTACCGATTTTAATCATTCGTTCTGATTGATCATTTATGTGATTGTACAAGAGTGAATGTTTCTGCTAATCTGTCAGACTGACTGTTTGACAAGATTAACAAAGTTTCTTTCCCATTTGGAAATACGTCCAAGTTGTCACACGTCTCTGTTAATTTGACAAAAAATAAATTAAATTGCTGTAGATTTATATCATTTATTATCAAAAGTATGAATTAGCAATGAAACCATCAGAAAAAATAACTTCCATATATAATATACAATATAGAAATATTCTCGAGTATCACATAAATTATCTATTATTTTATGCGACTCGATAATATAAATTTGCAAAGTAGATGATAATTATATTCTTATTAATCATTGAAGCGACAAGAGCATTAACTAAATTGTCATTTACTTTGTCAATTTTATTTCTCCATTAAAACTGACAAACAATCAATTTCTTCCGGTTCACTTGGCAAAAGCACGAAAAAGCTTCTGCTTATATTATTCAGTTCTATACAGTGGCACATAATGCTCTATTTTCATTAAAATGTAAAGCTTCACCACCGCTCCAGATAGAGCTGTATAAGAAAATAGTGCCGAAAAAAAGGAAGAACTTTTAATAATTCCTGATATTAAATTTTGTATTATACCATCCCGAAGGAATTCCAAAGTCGTCATTAATCTTAAAAATAAATTCTTAATATATACCATGCAACGAGTAAGTGGCCGTAAATGCGTTCGGAATCTTCTACTCTGTTCACGAATAATTAATGGTAGCTGTGTATACCGTATCACGAATGTATTATGCGTAATCAACCGCATCCCTGCAACTAGAAATTCCACGCTATCCTCTAATCAAACAACGCTAATTTTGTATCAAAATCAATTTCTTTAAATCTCGAACTCTACGAAATTAAATTACTTGTTGTTATGTATCTTCAACATGCACATTAATATTAAATTCCAGGGTTTAGGAATGTCAAAAGGACATTGTTACACTTTTGGTACTGTCACAGGACATGATGAACTGATGCAGTTTTTATACATTTACGGATTGTATTTTTTAAATAATAATATGACGTCCGGCCAATACGGAAGCTGGACAGCTCTGTCTCTTATCGTATTATTAATAATATAATGTTTCTGCTGGATATTATCAATCGATACGATGTAAAGAGTAAACGAACAATTTGTTAAACTATTTAATAGTCCTATTCACGAAATTCTGTGTATTTTGAACCTTTTGTAGGGAATAAGGAAAAATAACATTCTCTTGAATGCATGGTAAACGGATAAAAAATCTTCCATTCAAAGTTTTGTATGTTATTAATTTATTTCAACAGAAATAGATCGTATTATGCGGTATCTCCCATCTTCGTCGTGAAAGCCTCGAGAATTTAAAATTGGCAGCAGTAACCAGAGAAGATTCCGCGATAAGTATGCACTAAACTGGCCGAATATCTAGGTGCAGAGAGGTCGCCGCTTATCTGTTAAATTAGATTTTCCCTTTTCTAGGACAACCTCGGTCTCTGGCGGTTACAAGTTCAACAGTCCAAGACTTTAAATCGAATTCTATGTCGAGATCGATTTAGCAACCTTGAACCGTGGAAACTTCTAATTTTCAGCTTCGCAAATTCCTCGTGAAGTCGATCAAAACACCTTCACAGAGGATACGTAACAAAGGAACTTTCCGTGCAACTAAGTACTTCTGCTAGAAGCAACAGAACTTGCAAAATTAGTTTAATATTAGAAATTCATGCTTATCGATCTTCTAACAACTTTGTAATATCACTTGTACCAATAATTGTATCATTGCATTTGGATTGTCAAGTAAAGAAACAAAGAAATGCATGTGTTTTTACGAAAACGATTAACACTAGATTTACGAATATGAAATGTGTTACACCGTATTGTATTAACACTTTACCGACCGGTATCTTCTTAATACCCTACCCCCTTCTGACCGATCACTTGGCCACAAATACTTCCTTGATACAGATATCTATTCGAAAATTACAAATTCTCGTCATTGAGTCCTTAACACAGGTAATCGCAATGATAAATGGTAATTTATTAATTGGAGTGGCAATCAATTAATAAGTTAAAAGTTCAAAGGCGTTTGGTTCGAAAAGCCTATTAACTCATTTACGACCAAGCATTGAAATAACAGAAATATTTTAAATGCGATTATTTATTTGTTATAAGATTATATAAAAGTAGGACTTAAGGTGATGAACAATTAGAGAACAAAAGTGCATAAATTAAGCCTTTGGTATGTCCTTTTACTATGACATACGTTAAAATATAAATTAAATTAATTCGATTCCCTGAAAAAAATGAGAAGTGAAATGTTGCGTTAACGCAACTTTGGGCCTTAATGAGTTAATAGGCTTCCGGTCGGTAAAGTGTTAAAATAAGGACTTTAGAAATAGAGGGATCAAACGGCAAAAAAGAAGATCAGTTAAGTAATTTGTGTATTATAAGATACTTTTGAAATATCTACTGTACCACGTCTGTATAAATTTGGAAAGCGTTTATAAAAAGGTAGGAATCTGTTAATTTAGTACAGCTTTCGTAAATCTAATGGAAAAGACTTTGGATTCAGGAATAAAAGAGACACTTATTTGGTTCAGTTAAAACGAATTTGTAATTAACACGATGACAGTCATTAATTATTGATAGAGCACATGACTTATTGATGGCATTTTGTATTCCCTGCATTGCGGAAAAACTGTTATACGCCGTTTCTCCATTATTTTTCGAATTCGTCCGTAGGACGGTCAAACAAATATGTCCATCTCTAACACGTGCACTGCACGGAAATAATTTCCAGCCCATTTGTTAATGGCCGTTTGGGAAAACGATATTACAGTGACATATTGGAAAACCAGCGGAAAGTGCGGAGGGTATGGTATGTTAAATTGGAAAAGGGCTATCTGTGTTCTTTGGATCGTCCCATTCACAGATTGAAACATGAACAATCGTTAGACATAGTTATTCGTATTGGTGATAAAATTGGATATATCGATTGTCACGTGGTTAATTGAACAAAGTAACATTAATCGTTCATTAAAACATCACAAACGCGTAAGTATTCACTGTTGTCTGTACAAGAAACGTGTAATCCTTTGATATGTTGTGTTAAAGGTACCGATACAGGATCGAGAGAAATTCGAATATTTGTAGCTTTTCTGAATTTTTTGAAGCATATCCAATAAATGGAAGAAGTATAATATTTACACGGCATATATTTTGTGTTAAAATTGAAGACATTCCTCAATACGACGTATATTTACAATTCTTTTTGTTTTTCTAACAATATTCGATAGATCGGCATAAAAATCCTAATTGTATAAAATAGCAATTTCACAGAGCAATGCTGTCACCAAAGCAGTACTTCAACATTTCAAAGAAATAGATGTCTTGTGTTGTTAAAGAATCTATCGATACCAAAAAAAGGAAATTCATACTCGCAGGAAATAAAATTTGTAAAACAACTCACGTAGCACAGCATCGTTGAGAGAACGCGCGATCTACAGGTCGGCGAACAAAAGTCGCCAATTCACGGAAACAGAATCGAAATTGAAGCGAGTAGTTTTAATGCGACACCATATCGTTTTGTTAACCGAGTGACGAACATATCTGGCCCGATCAAAACGGGACCAAAAGGGCCAATTAAAATTCGCGCGACTCGTTTGTTAAAGTAAAAACAAACGGAGCGTATTTACTGTCACCACCGTACGTGAAGACGGTCCGACGAGCACTGACTGCGCCGCGCTCTGCTGTCGACGCTTTGGAGTTCGACTTCCCGCCAATCCCCTGCAGCTCCGATAACGCTTCGATCTTTTTCCGAGGTTGAATATTTCCTCGATTTTATGGAGAACGAGACTCAAACTTCGTAGACTCTTCATGGTAGGATGATAATGTTTAACTTCCAGGATTAATTGCGTTGATGTTATAGAAATTAAAAACGGAGTACAGAAGTGACACGTTAAAAGTCAGGTAGCAAGAGCAGGAAACTTTGACGTGGAAAATTTTCTGGTTCGGAATGCTGATGTAAATGTGCATGTTTAGATTTCAATTATTATTTCATATTGTAATATACGCATACTTAATGAAATTATGGAAAGATATTTGTAATTTATGTTACACCCAACGCTTTCGCAGAGCAGGGCTACTCATGAACGAGTCGACACTATTTAGAACAATATATAACTTTTATTTAGAGGTCGCAGAATATATTTTATAGAGAAGTAGGCTCAAATTTTGTAGAATTTCATGGAAGGATGATAATGTTTAATTTTCAAGATTAATTTCGATGATGGTATAGAAATTAGAAATGAAGTACCACAGTGACACGTTAAAGGTGAGGTAGCAGGAGGAAAAAAATTTTCTGTTTTGGAATGCTGATATAAATATTCATGTTTAGATTTCAATTATTGTTTTTTACTGTAACATAAAGATAATTGATGAAATTATAGAAGGATATTTATAAATTACTTTACGCGTCCAACACGTTCACGGAGTACTGCAATTCATGAACAAGTCGATACTGTTTAGAAACATATGTAACTTTTATTTAGAGATCGTAGAATATCTTGTTTTTATATTTATGACAATTGACATGTCTCTTAACTTACAATATTAATTCTACTGAAAACTTTATGAGCAACACTATTTTTTGCGTGGGGATGTAACAATATGTTTTATCATGCGTCGAAAGGAAGATGCATTTTGTTGGAGATTTAAACAATTCCTGAAATGATTAAGTTAACAATTCGTTGGAAAATCCGGAGAGAAATTGTATATGTTGTTCTTTTAGGAGTGAAAGATATAAAAGCTTTCATTCGTTTTAAATTACGACAATAGGTATTATGCGATCGTGCTTGCAAGCGGAAATTAAATAATGATAGGTACTTGCTTTTTGATGATTTAAAAAGTAAACGTTTTAAACGAAGGATTCTGATAGCTATTCTTGCACGATACCTCATGAAATTTTCGCTTTAGTGCAAATTGCAAGAATTAAATGTTTTTCATAAAATATAATTTCACGAGGAAACTTTTGTCTTCACAAAAATCACTTTATGAAATTTACACTTTATTCTACTTTACTTGTGTTAACGTTTTACCTTACTTCTGACGTTCCAACATAGGTACATAGGATTGAGAAGATTAAAATTATTAAATTTTATTTTTATATAAGGTCAATGTAATTATACAAAAATAAAAAGAACGATCAAAGAGACTTCAGCACAAACATTATTAAATTCAGAATTAGCCTTCAAAGACAATCATGAAATTGTATCGCAAGCGAATTATGTATGAATATTGTGCCAAAAACTAAATGATAGGTAATACTGAGATTTGTAAAATTTATACACTGGACATAAAGCAAAGCTACCCAATTTCGCGTGGTATGACTTTGTACGGTTAAACCACTAAAATTAACAGAGAACATAAATACAATTATCAAATATATCCGACAAAACTGCAATTATCGACATAATGACGAAACAGAGGACATAGAAGCATTCTCACACTGACGTTTCAATAGAATGAATATTACATTTTTAATCGCGAAACATCATTTTACTTCAACGGCACTGGGTCTTTTTAATTCAACTTATTGTCGAAGTTTCAATATCTCGTTTAAAGTTCATTGAGTTTATTCAGCGACTCGGAGCTCCAAAGCAAGTGGCTTGGCAAAGCATTATAAGCCACCAGCAGTTGCCACTTACAGAGCACATTCGATCCTCTAACACGTGACCTGCGTGATCTTCTGAGAGACTCACAGAAGGCATTGTAGGTACTCCCTCGAAATGTGTTTGTACATGAAGTACACTAGCCTCGTGTTTCAATGTACTAAAGTATTCCGACTTCCTCTGCGATTCAAGAGCAAACATAATACGAAATTCTATACCATTACATCCCTGAAAGAACGCAAGAAGTTATTGAAAATGGTGAAAAGTATAAACACTAATTCAGAAACAACGAGACACGATGCTTTACATTTTGGGCGATTGGCAGAAAAATTAGGATACACCGTTCGTTGGTTGAAATATTGGTAAACGAAGAAGAAGGCAGTTGGATGATCGTTGAAAGCTACAAAAGTTACGGGATCTCTTTAAGCTCTTCTAGCAGTCAAGGTAACTAAGTGAAGAGTAACAAATTTCCATCAAGTTGACGAAGCACTTTTAAGTCCAATACTCCACTTTTGCCTTACTCTGCAGTATAAGAATGCCTTTTACCTCGTGTGACGAGGTATATTTCGTACAATTGAGACGAAGCTACGGGAGATAGACCAACGATATTGCCTCCAGTGAATCTAGTAGCCGGAAAGTTTCAACTCCCCGAAGGCAAAACTTCCTATCTCTCAAATTTCGACTAATATGACAAAAACCTATAAATGCATCTGTAATTCTCGAATCTGTTCGATGACAAAATATGAAACACTATTTTTCCGATTATTCACACGATGGAATATCATTTGAGAAATAAATGACAACTATCGTATCAGAAACTTGTCTTACCATTGTTCCCCCATAAAATTAAGAGAGCCATCATACCTGAAATTCTTAACGATGAAAATAAATTGAAATTCTTCACACAATTTTTTCACACTTTTCATTTTATATTTTTGTTTTCTGCTACACAATTTTTATAGGTGAATATGTTACGGTAAATGTGATTATATATAATTACAACTCAAACCCAGACCTTTTATTATCAGGAAGTGAAATGCCTCTCCGCACCCCTTGCGTACTCATGGAGTGTGGGAATTGTTGGGAGTTAATACTAGATTTACAGAAACCGCCAAATTGACGGGTTATTGCTTGTTTTGTAAATATTTTTCAAATTTACAAAGAAACTGTACAGTAGATATTTCACGTGTACTTTATAATACAATAAATACTTAAACCTTTGCACTCGAGGTCATTCTCGCTTGGGCGAACCAGCAATTCGAGATGAATATGGCTATTTAGGCAATTGTTTTACAGACACTTTAAAATAATTTTATATGAAGAATGCAATAAAACAAGAAAATAGAATTCGAAATACGCCAGGACACCATACCTGTGCCTCGCGTGTGGAAAGGGTCAAAGAATTATTATCTTTGGCGCTACGTCCCTCTTTTTGGAAAGTTCTTATTTAATATTCAGTATTGTAACAGATTTCACGTCCGTAAATTTTGTGTTAAGCTCCCGGACCTAAACGAGATTTAGCCCAGATGTTATCCAGACCAAAGTCCCAAGACTTAGTCCAGCAAGCTGGACAGGCCCCCCAGGAACTCCCTTCTGCACCCTTTGCGAGCTTTCCATCAATGTGGCTCGGGTAACACCGGTTTCGCCAAATCCGTACCTGACCATCGAGCTAGACAGGCCCCTGAGGTGAATCCTTTCCTACAGACTTTGTCCCCGAAGGGAACAAACAAACCAGATCTAACCCAAACTTGCCTGTTAATTTGATAGATACTATAAACTTCATCACATTTACCAAATTTAACGGTGATTATACATAATCAATGAATTAATTACATTTTCGTACTATATATAGCGCAAACCTTGGTGACCTTCTGCTCGTACTTTATTTTTCATTTAGTAAATGCAATACTGTAGTAAATCTTTGGAGTGCGAACCTCATTAAAATTATCTTTTAAATAGCTAATTACTTCACTGATTAAAGCTATTGATGGCGGCGAGGTCAAAGCCTTGATACGTCAAATAGGAGAGCTGCGTTTGAAACCGTGCAAAATTTGTCCCGTGTGACATGTACGCCATAGCCTCGGCAGCTTGAAACCAACTTAGAACGATGGATTTTCGACAAACTAACAGTAATTGTATATACCTTATATGTAGAAAAATATGAGGTTGGTACGTATGAAATGTCGAATTTTTAAGTGAATATATAAAACTGCATATCTTTCTTCAAAAGCTGTTTATTTCATAAAAAGATGGTTTATTTGCTTCAATACACTTTTCCCAACGAGATTTTAATGCATAGATACTTGTTTGACGGAAATTCTGATCTTTAGAATCAATAAACTGTAATATGGAATTTTTCAGACAGTCTTCATATTCATACTGTTTAGCCCGTAAAAACTGTTCTAAATGTTAAAAAAAATGAAGATCGATTGACGAAAGATCAGGTGAATAAACTGAGTGTTGCAAAATTTCATATTTTAATTCATTTAATTTCGAAATTGTTTTGTACGACGTATGCAGCCAAGCATTGGCGTGGAGAAGTATTGGGCCATGCTGATTAGCAAGTGATGGGAGTGTAATTTTCAATTTTTCATGAATT
Organism: Cerceris rybyensis; assembly: GCA_910591515.1. Taxonomy (NCBI): domain Eukaryota; kingdom Metazoa; phylum Arthropoda; class Insecta; order Hymenoptera; family Crabronidae; genus Cerceris; species Cerceris rybyensis. The sequence continues at coordinate 26,667,514 of OU342790.1, forward strand.
TCATCAATTTACTGTGGCAGTACTTTTCAGCTATAATTGTCTCCCTAATTCGAAGGAAAGAGTAGCGAATTACTCCACCCACATTCCACCAAACTGTTGTTAAAATTTTCCGCGGACGAATCGATGGCCTTGGAATATGAGCACAAGCCTTATTCCTATCGAGCCGCCAAGAAAACCTTTTCCTATTGTTGCAAAGAACCCACTTTTCATCACAAGTAATAATACGATCGAAAAATGGCAGTTTTTGCATCATTATTAACAAGTTTATAGTTATGTAAAAAATTACACGAATATCGATTGAATTTATATCGGTATAAAATTCAAAACAAATAGCAAAAGGGAACACTTTTGAGAAAATCTTTGCTGAAATGTTGTCTCTAGAAATGGACACTACGACTATAAATGTGGTTATGTCAAAAATAAAAGCATAACGAAAACAGGGAGACAAACGTTTACATGTAAAGAAAATCCGACGTTTCATATGCACCATCCTAATAAATACATCTAATTGATCTTGTAAATATGAGAGTGGTCAATTATTAAAGCTTCCAAGTAGTTACAAAAACACTTTGTATAATTGTTTTTAAATAATTACTAAACTAGAGACTAATGTGCCTAGCTATTAATTTACTTTGACTAATATTTTATCTCCTCTCTTCTATATCTCACAGAGATGTCACTACATAATTTAGTCATGACTAACAAACAATCCTACTACGCTTCGCAAAAAATACACAGTTACTGCAATGCAGTAAAGCATAAACGTCAATTTCAAATTTTCAATATAATTTTCAATTAATTTCAATTAACTACCGAAAATGTATTTGCAACGTGACATATCGGTTTGTCGAAGATTGATGGAATTTCATAATATATATTGGCATATATTTTTCCCCTCCGTTCAATCATCCTTACATTTCTCAATTTCTGAATAATAAAAACTCGGTAATATCCATGTCGCTTAATAACTTCACTTTTAGCACTCGTATGTCATTCACAGTAACACGGTTGTATGCGCCTCTTGAAAAACGAAGCGCGCTTCAGTGAAGAACTTCGTGCCCGAAGCGAGACCCGTTAGACCGCGAGGAAGACTTTGTAAAGTCTAGTGTACCTACCAGCGAGTAATCGTCAGCTGAAGGAGACTGTCTTTCCTGTCAGGGATTTACGATCCTCGAACTCTGTGGAACGTGAAATATGCAGGAACAGCGCAACTTGTGTTCCTATCCCGAAGCAGTGTTTTACTTTCGTGGCTGATGCACGTATTCTTATTTCGTAACGCTACGTTTCTTTACAACGGCTCGCACGAATTATAATTTATCTTTCGTACAACGGTGAAATTCATTATGCCAAGTAAAACCTGCGTGCTTGCAGTCCTTTATTTCTATACACTTGAATATATACAACACCTCCGTATATTCAACTTTCTTGCCTTCCTGGGTTTCTGGTTTCGCCCCTTTTAAGTGCCTGCGCGTGTGTATATTTCAACGGGAATAAATTACCTTGTAAAAGCACACCTCTTTTTAACGACATACAACAGTATATAGTTAGATGGTTAATTGAGCAAGAGTTAAATATTTTTTAGAGGTCCAAAGCGATGAAACGTCACTTACGCGTGTATGAAACTTTTTACTGTGATTCAAAACGCCGCAGTAGAAAAAATATGACGTTGCTTTTCGTATTATTTATTTATATTTTTGTCAGGTTTTGTGACGTTAACTGACACATTGAATAGACCAATTATTGTGAATTAGTGGTTACTTTCGCGAATGGAGTTTAAAAGAATAAGTTTGTCACAAAGATTTGTTGATGAAACTTGCAAAATTGAGAATACACTGTGTTAGTTATACATGTGAGAGACATGATGCATGTCGATTTACATTTCAGGTATGCCCTCCACGCAGGAATATATATGAGCGTGCGTAAAAGTTAATCGTCCATGAATCAAATGTGTTTTAGCAAAGCGAGCGCACTGCACGGTGCGTCTGACTCGTCTAACGCGCTACTACTACTTGATGGTGGAACGCGTACTTACGTAAATACCTATTTAGGTACCCACTCCCTCTACTGACAATGCAATTAAAATGTAAGCTTTTTGCTTATGATGTATTATTTGAAAAACTGTACTCCCGGGTTTATCGTATAGTTTCAAGTACTTTGTAAAATATTGGGGATACCGAAAAGTAATCAAAAATTTTTTTTTGCTGGCGATAAACATTTATTTCTTAAAGAAATGTTAAATATTAATCAACAAAATAATTTCCATGACTTTCTGACACTTTTTCCAGCGTAAAGGTCGTTGTTTGCTTCCCTTTTTAAATAAGTCCTTCGATTTTTTGTTGAAAAACGTTTCCAATTACGTTTTTACTTCTCCAATTTTGATTACTTTTCGGTACGCCTAATTTGTTTTCTTAAATAGATTTGTCGATTTGAGTCCTAAGGAGATATATTTTTATTATGAATAGAATTGTGTCCATAAAAATTCTACATTTTTTATAATTACACTGTTCAACAAATTTGAACTTTTTTTATTTTCGCAAATATCCAATGGGTGATCTTCGTAGAGTTACTCATCCTAAACACGAATCCGTCGGCAGAATTGCTCCATCAGCCTCAGCTTTTTAGTAAAATGAGTTTTTGTAAAAATACCATATTTTGGCAGAAAATAATGTATTAGGCGAAAAGTACAAACGCGACGAAGTTAAAATTGGTCCTAAAAGATAAAGGAAAACATGTGGAATATTTTAGTGTGTATAATTATTAAAATTGGTTGTTGTGAATAGTTACAAGTGTCCGTCAAAATTTTAAAAAGCGCGGATGTGCGAACTTGCTACGTTATATTTTTACATTTTTATGAAAAGTTATTTGTCTAGCACGAATTTTCTATACTGGATCGCATTCCTTAGACATTTCTGAAGAGAAAACTGCCCACAAAAGTTTTGGGAACAGTTTTCAATCCCGACGGGTCGAAAAAATATCCGTCGAGAACGTGTCATCGGCGTTTTGTCGCCAAGCTGTCATTCCACGCGCGGCGCGGTGTGACAGTGCCGTAACTACGCGTTATCGATTCCGATCTGACGGTACCATCCGAAGGGCGCTTAACTCTGATAAGTATGAATAATAAACTGTTTTTCATTAATTTTTGTTTAAGAATATTATTTATAAATTCGTCATCGAATTATTAAAAACGTATTAATTAATTTGAATTGATCAACAAATGCTGCCTGCTGAAAACCATTTTGGCATTTCGTTACAAGAAAATATTATTGAGACTATAATATTCTTGTTCTTTTTTAAATAATATCGTTGTTTATAACAATAATACAATATGATCTTCCGACAAGCGGATAATACAGTATAATGGCAGTTTGTCGGGATGTTCACAGAAATATTCTCTGGAAGTTTCGTAACAATAGTTCATAGAGAAAATGCCCGAGAAGGAAATGTGTGACCCGGCGTGTCCTAGACATCGAATACATCTACGTTGCCTTCCTTCATCGATATTATCCTTTAAGGGCCTTCTTCTCCCCATGATGAGAGAGGCCATTGTTCCTTCCTCGTTCGAGATAGCTATCGTGACGAAAGTCCGAAAGTTCAATTGAAATGAATGACGTCTCCCAGACGTCATTGTATGTTAAGGCGTTAAGCAATAAATATTTTAACTAATTAAATATGGGATAACAGAATGCAAAGTAATATTTGTATAAAAAATGATTTGGAGTATTACGTTCGTCAACTGTTTCTGCTATCTGTTACATTTTTGTAGATGGAAATTATCAACCTTACGTTTCATACAGTAGAATATGAATTATAAGTGAATCTAATAAAATATAAATTTATCATCTGATTTTTAATAAAACTTGTTAAAAGACAGATTGAAACGAGGAAGATAAATGTAACTGTAAGCGAAAAATATCTCTGCATTGTATTGAATCCAAAGTTTCAAAGTATGATGATGCAAAAATACTTTAATCGCTTGAGATTCTTTGAGGGAACATTTAATGACGCTATTATCGAACTTTGCTGCTTTTTAACTTTTTCCCATCTGAAATTTTCTACCTTATATCGTCGCATGCCGCTCATATAGTCAAGCAAAGAAGGTCGTTAGAATCTCTTAAAGACCTTCCGTATTCGATGTATGACTTGGTAGAACGTCACTACTGAAGAAATATATCTCGTACAAACTCTGAATATTAAAAATATTAAAAGACTTTATGAGGAAATCGTGTTCCCTTATTCTGTTAAGACAATTCAATTTCCAGAATTGCAATTTCTACCTTTAAAAGTGTCTTGATATATTTCTCTGAGATAATGTCAATCGTTATGATTGCATTTATAAAAGTCGGCAATTTTTCTTTCATAGTTCTAAAAAGCAAAGATAACGAAGTCTTTAACCTCTGGCCATACAGTAAAAGTTAACACTCGTGATACGGTAAATTGTATAGGAAATTTTCTAATTTTTTAAAATCTGTGAAATTGAAAATATCACTAGTGTGCCACAGGATACACTTATTTCTATAATATTACTATTACGTTAAATTACGCGGTATTTTAAGAATCAGTGATTAATTTTCATTCTATCAATTTAATTCTAAAATATTGCCGAGGGAATCACAAGCCAAATCGTAAGGCAAGGATTCAATACAATTATATTAAAGAAACCTTTCCTCTCTTTTGTTTCGGAACAAATACTCTTTTTCACTTAATTCATTCTGATGTGAATGGAATGATAATACTAGATTGTTGAGGCAATTCCTTTTAAAAAAATATACATGGAGCGGCAGAAAAGAGTAGATAATTTTTTGAAATTTTCCTCTCTCCTCATTTATTCTATTATACTGTCACTTTATTTGCATTCATGATTAAGCATAACTATTTGAAATCATGGCTTTGTACAAAGTGGAAACGAAATCCGACCCACTTTGAAATTCAATTGGCGTGAGAGAAGTGTTTTATACATTTTTCTTGTACTATATGATAACTGCTCCCCATCAATTATCCGCTTGACTCGTGTGAAATGCATTATATTCTTAGCTATGTATTACTCGACATGTGCTTGCGTGTCGGCAGTGCATTTTTTTAAATTCTTTTTCTGGCTTAAAATTGTTAATATCACATCTCGCAGTATAAATTTGCAGATGTTATCAATAATAAGTCGTGAATAATGGACAAAATATTATCAGATGTTAATGCGAGAAGTTATCAGCATAGAATATTTTATATTTAAATATCGCTTGAAAAAAAATCGAGTAATTAGCAACAAGCCATTTGTACAAATGTAGAACGATTTATTCTTTTTATCCATAAGTTAATTAAGGTTTTGCAAGACGTGGTTGGAGTATTTATTTTCATTGCTTCTGACTTCATTTTCTTCCAGAGAAAATTAAAAGGATCGTGTTAATGGACATAAGTAACATGATATTATAATTTACAATCAAAAGCTAACTAATTAGAAAAGTATTCCGGATTGCAAATGTTGTATAATAAGTAGAAGTTTCAGATCTACTTGAATGTTTTCTATTTATTACTTAACGCGATTATACGTTTTATATTATGTTATGTACATAATATGTTGTTTTTTAATGTTTCAAGTCGTATTGTTAACAAATTATCGTTAATTCTTTGCCTTAGAATCTTTTTCATGGTTAAACTGTTGCTTTTATTACGAGATTTATTACAGTTTAAAAGAGTTAAATCAACCGTAATTTAATACAAATTGTGACCGTATTTAAATCTTTACGATACTTTCGTTTACTACCTGCTTTTAATATTTATTTAAAATGTTTAACTTATAAATCATTTGTATATTGTACCTTGAAATTTATACCTTTAAACGAATATAACTCTCTCCCACATTGCATTTTTTAACATTAATTACCGAAAAATTATAAATTGAACGTAAAATACAATTTATGGCTGATATCAACAGTTCAATTACTTTTACGGATATTTCGAATCTTTTGACAGACAATGACTTTTGTTAGACAAATTTTAAATTAAATTTTATATTATCTCCTCTTACTGTTTGCTTATCCTGTTTTCTATTGTCCAATTTTGGCTTATCCAATATGTACCTAATTAAACAGCATAAACTGGTGCTGTTGCATTTGAAACTCTAAACCGTTTCATCTGTATAGAAATAATAAATGACGAATTATATCCACCTTATAAAGATAAATATATAAATATAAGTACCATTCTCATAGCGTAATCATGAAAGAAGTACAAACAGTCACGAAAATCTCTTAACATACAAATCGTCATATAGCCAAAAATTGAACTCTGATATCGTGAAAATGAATAAATAAATAGAAACATATAATATAGACGCTTCGCATGAAATGTCGCGTTAAATTCAACAAAAAATTCTATCCGAAATTGTTAAAAATAAGTATCCACCTAAAACTGCGTTACTCACAAACTATGCTACACGAAATTATATTATATAAGTAGTTACTTAAATTATAGTATACAAGGATACATAAAAACAGATATTGCGTCGAAAAAAAAAACACTAAGTTTTACATAATGTATATAAATTATAAAATGTCATATTAAAAAACAAAGTTCGACATTTCATCCGTCGAGAAATTAACTTTAATACCCTCTGTGTCGAAATGCACGTCGGTGCGGACGATTGGCGAGGTTTAGTCGGTAAATGTTCACCCCTGATATCGGGGGTAAGTGCACACCCCAAGTTTTCCCAGGGGCATTGATTTCTCTTTTCTGCAGGATTGCACGAGCTTCCACTGTTCGCCGACTGATGGCGTGTGAACGTGCAGACAACTGCTACTACTTCACTGCCAAAGTGGTGCATTCCCTTGAGATGCACCGAGCCATTTGCCAGGAGCAATGAGCGAGCGTCATTGCGAGTCTCTCTCTTTAGGCCGACAAACGGTTCCTTTCTTACAATTGCTGCGCGTGCTTTTCAATCTTCTCTGCCGGTTTTATATATTTCAAATGTTATACTCACTTCTTTATTCAGGAGAATTTAACCCACCACAAAAAAATTGAGTTATTTGAGAAGAGAATTTTAACTCAAACACAAATTTATTTTGCCATAAAAAAATAAATTTGAGACACTACAGTAACCGTACCGATATTTTATGGATAGTTATTCTTACAATAGCAGATCCTGTGAACGGTTATGAAATAACAATAATACCTTCCTGAAAGATATGTAAGAGACTGCCAACTTAATATAGGAAACAATGTACAAAACTGTTTTTACTTTCGTAGTAGAAAAAATTGTGAACTATGAAATGTACGCTAAATAATAAGACCCCACATGATGCATTCTACCTGCTTGTTTTGACCGAAAAGGTAAAATTACCTGCAAGTAGTAAAATACGACAGAACTTTCCCGCCAACCCAATAGAATGATATGGAAATGAAGAGATAACTAAATTTTAAATCAATATTAATACTGAATGCCGAGAAACCTGAACTAATTATTTCCCATTGGAATGCTAACAAGGTAAACTTATTTTATCTCACAGTTCGTATTATTTCATTTTCCATGTAGCCGAAAGTCAGTCAGAAGATCGGCGTGCCTATTGATAGCTTTCGGCAAAACAGGATTGTGTTTCACAAAGTGAACCTTGTTCATTTGCGAAATAAACTTATAGCGTTCCATGGAAAATTTCTAAAACTGTTTACTGCATAATATTCTTTTGAATACTTTTAGTATACCATTTTTCCACGGATTAATAATAATAATAAATTTATGTCAGCTTTTCCATGTTGAATGCGATAAAAGAATATCAAAGGAGATATGTAAGGAAAATAAAAAGCATGGTCGAAAGAAGAACAATTCTTTGCGGTCTGCACATTTTCTTTCATTCAAAGCGGAATAATAATATTGTTTTAAGTAAGACCACCGGCTTACAACTTTTCAAACAATATTTTTCTTCGCCAACAGAGTAGTCAGTTCATCTTACTTTTCATGGTATATCACTGATACGAATTAAAATAACAAAGAAAGAGAGACGGTTAGTTAATAAAAAGATTGTTCGTTGTTGATTCTTGTCCGATATTTTAGTCGAATTAAGCTATTATCTTCTCCAACTTCGCTAAGATGGAATGGAATACCTAAAACATTTTACCAGTGTGATCTTGTAATTGTACGAAAATTGAGATCGCAAATTAATTTGTATTATTTTACTGTTGTGAAAAAATTTTTATTTGAAGAAAAAATTCTAGACAATCTATAACACATTAAACATTTAATGTTGTGTTATTGTAACATAATTTCTGAAGGTTTGCAAGACTTTTCAGGCGACGATGTAATATGCAGATATATTATGATGTTACGTGGTGTAAAAAAAGTAGTAAATACATCATTTTATGAAGTAATAAAGCATCAATGTAATTACGGGAAGCAATTCGAATTTTTCACCTATTCATAAGAATATTATCTATTTATAATTAAAATTGTATTTCAATTATTGGCAAATCGAAGATTCTTCTTTCCAACAAAAATATTTTAAGCATAATTGATTTTACGGATGTGCTTTAAATTAAATTTCCATAAGATTAATCGCGCTTTAAAAGTATTTACATAGAATATTCATATTTGTTTAAACCCATAATTAAGTCATTCACGTTAAAATGACCATCGTAGCATTTTCACTCAATTAATTGAGTACAGTTGGCATTAACGAGTTAATTTTAAATCATCTGTACTTTAAATTTATGGAAAGAACTAAACACATTTTCGATTTCCCGACTGGCATTGTGGAAATCTAATTTTTTAAACAAAAGAAAATTTTTGTGGGTAAGAAGGCCTTACAGTTAATAATTAATATTCAAACCTGCCTGATCGAGTTATGGCGAATAAAAAAGTAAAGGTTCTGATTCGTAATTATCAGGCCTGAATTCAAATCCTCCCTCATCAACGTAGAACAATTTCTTCTCATGTGATATGTACAGAGTGTTTCAAAATTATTTGTGATGGTTTTCAGGGGTTGTTCCACATCCTTGGAACGATAGAGATTTGTGAACAAAACGGCACAAGATTCACGAAAGGGTAGCAGTTTCTTTATTCGCTCATCGCATTCGTTTTGTTACGCAAATAAAATGTCTGAGAGGAATCATGGTTCAGAAACGAACCATTCTCATGCAAATTAGCATTTAATTGTTTCTTCCCAATTGAATTTTAGCTGAATAAGTCAGGTTTCCAAATTTCCGATCTTTCGGAAAGAAACACAATAGATATCCTCCCTAGTGCTACACGAAATTAGAAAATGGAGGATTGGTGTACCGAACTAGAAAAGAAAACGCAAGTTTTTATGTTCTTCCCCCCAGGAGGGCCCTTGAGCGAACCTGACATCGAACGCAGATCATTGACATCTTCGTGGTCTCCGTAAAATTACATAAATAGATTCCGTTGTAAAGGGTGTAATTTTCATCACTTCAATACAGAAAGAGACCAATAAAAACAATGCGTGTTAAATATTCCTTCAAGATACATAATACTTCTCAGGTAAGTTTAATAAAAATCGTAGTTCAGATGGTCGACGAAGACGGAGGCGGTATTTAGGAAAAAGGAATCTGGAAAAATGCGAAAGTCTGCTCTTTTTTTTCTGCCGGGACCGACACTTTTTAAAACTGTTAAACTAACATTTGACAGCAATATCCGCGCGTATACTGAAGAATTAGATAGCTCGCTTTATTCTTACTACTTACGGGCTACAATATTTAACCCTTATCGATCGTGGTACATTAAGAATAAAATATGTAATCGCAATTTAAAACGAAACTAGTAAAATCTTAGTAAAAATTATATATACCTCAAAAACGTGTCGATTCTTTGCTTTGGTGGCTGAGAGTAGACACAAGATGGCAATGGTGAAATTACTTTGATGGATGAGACTGGACCACTAACTAAGGGTTGATACCACTTTAAAGATGAATTACAAAGTAGATCAGAAAAAGAGAGGTATTTGGTGATTCAGGTTCTCGTCTCCGAAAATATTACACACGCACTTATAGGTGAAAATAGTCGAACCCGATCACGAAGCACTGGTTACTCGTCGACGGTCGAGGGCAAACTGATAGCGAGGCGAATATCGAAACGACTTGTTATTGTTAGAGGACGAACACCTGCAAGGTGTGGCCGCCGAGGGCCACCGAGTATATTTTGACGATACCCGTTGTACTTCTCGACCAGTGAAGTGGAAATAATTGCTCTCGTTGCTCACAGAATTAATCTTGTGAATGAAATTGAACGATATTATTTATTTAATATATAACCAAATGTTACAAATACAGTGCTTTGCTTAATGTAGCGTTATTGTGAAAAAGTAATTCACAAGCATAAAATGTATTTATAGAGCAAGCTACATATAATAATACATAATATCGTATAACAATTAACAAAGAATAAATGTATATTTGCAAAACAAACAATAATAGAAACATGTTTACTACTCTATCACCTCCAAACATTAGAACTCCTCCTGGACGTCCAATCTTTTGCATAAATACATTCTAAAAATCATTCTGAATACAACGATGTGTATTGCTTTAATATTATAAACGTTAAAACATGTTTAACACATTGACGCCGGCGCGTACCACCGGTGGCTCGCGCTTCAGTGTCTTTCAAATGGTGGTGTTAACCCTCTATGGGCCCTTGTAACTTTGAATTTTTTTACGATCCAACGTTTCAAAATCAAGTAAAATTTATTATTTATAATAGTACTTTTATTATTTTCTAATGTGCTATCGTGCAACTAATCTTCAGCTATCACAAGGAAATTCGTCTCATAGAGGGTTGAAATAGTCGCCCGTAGGAGAAAAACGCCAAATGCAACGCCAACGTGAACGTGTTAAACAGTGATGAAAGGAAAAACGGCCCCGAAATAGCCCAAAATGTATGATCGTTTTCTTACGTATCTTAAAAACCAGGCATCCCAGAGGAATTTAAATAGTAGGAGACGATAGAGCAGATATTTTTCTCGAGGAAAACATAATTGAAAGTTGCAACACAAACTTTGTTTTCGGCTAACAATAAGAAAGTAAAATATCTCAGCGTATCCGTTTCACCCACGCTAGTACTATTATTATATGTAACTCGATTTACAATACATTTATTGTTTACGTGTAATTTTATAGAAATAATGCTCCATTATACAAGAAAGTATACTTGTAGATTTGTATGATATAAATAAGCAATATTGTTCAGTTACGCTTTCCATTTTAAGATTATACAACTTATTAATTGTAAAAATACTTGTCGCAAGAAAACCTACATAATGCCAATAAAAGGATTACGTATCTGAATTCTAGTTTAGATATGTAATAGTGAAAAAAAACGCCATTGGCATTACTGTTAAGAAATCAAAACTTAGGGCCTGGTGGAGCGGTGAACATCGTGTCGCCGACAACTGTCTTCGGCACTAAACCTCGAAGGTACGTTTGAGGCTCGGTCAGGTTGCACACACTTGTGTGTTATTTGTATATAGTTAATGTAAGGAGTTTTTGTGCATTCCCACCGATGACTCTAACAGGACTTTGAGCTTACTCGGAGGCAGCTAAAATTTTGAAATCCTCCATCAGGTGCCAAGAGCATATCGTCACCTTCCCTGTCTTGAAGTCCTCGAAGGGATGGAGAAAATTAGTCTAATAATCAATAGTTGCTTATTTTCAAAGACTCAACTCCCATCGAATCTCAGAAATTTCATACACGACTCCAAGAGAGGGGCGCATCACAATTTTCGACATAACATTTACATTTGTAAATAGTTAGAATACTTCCAGCCTTCGTTCAATACACAGAGTTTTCCGAGTCCATACGCAAGTTCAATAAAATTCATTTTCCCCCTTTTTTCCCTAACAAAACGCGGTGATCCTTCGAGCACAGTTAATAGAGATACCACAGTGCAAAATTCTTCGAGATGCGATCATATTCAAGCTTTTGCCACAAAAGAGATATTGCAAGGGATCAGAAACAAGTCACTTGAGGGGAAATCGCACTGAGAGACAAAGAGAGAAAAGAAAACGCCGTGGAACTGAGTGCGACAGCACGATGTCGATCGTGAAAATCGAAACATTGACGTACACACGATATTTTTATTATCAGATTGGTAGACATCGATTTTACCTACTTAAATGAATGTGAATAGCTACGACTATGAATGAAGAGGACACCAGACATATAGAATAGAAAGAGATAGGTAGTGCAAGAGCAGTCTCCCCTTACGTCCTAAGTGACTTCATTCTGATTCTTTCTATACTTGGTTTGTCTTCTAGTACTCTTACGTTAACCCTTTGTAGTCGTATTTAATTAAAAACAAAATGTGCAATCACACTTAAAACACAACTATTAACATAGAAGAAAAACTATACACTTGTGCTTTCTTTACTATAATAGTTCGGTGATTCAGTCCTCCATTTTCTAATGTCGTGTAGTATTAGTAACGATATCTCGTGTGTTTCTTTCCGAAAGGTCAAAAATCTGAAAGCCTGATTTGTTCAACTAGAATTAAATCACAAAGGCACAAATTAAAAGTTAAATTGCGTGAGAACGGTTTGTTTCTGACCCATGGGTTTCCTCAGACATTTTTATTTTACATTTTAAGTAACAAGAAGAATACGATGAACCAATAAAAAAATGGCTACCCTTTCGCAAATTTTGTCGCGGTTTTTTTACACAAGTCTCCATCGATATAATGGTATAAAACAACCCCGGAAAGTTATGACAACTACTTTTGAAACACCTTATACATAGGTACATACATTATAGCCTCAGTAATTCGAAACTTGGTTCGAAATCAGGAGGTCACGGGTGAAATGTCCATAGCAACTGAAGCCAAAAGAAATAGAAAACAAAAACAAGAGCCGCTTGAATTTGAGCATCGCTTTGGCCTTACAACATTGAAATTAAAGAAATCAGCAATTTTTTTACTTCACCCAATAAATTCCAAATATTAATGATTTAAAATAAACACATTAACACCAACTGTACTCGATTAAATAAGGGAATATATTTTGACGATCATTTAACATGAATGGGTTAAGAATAGACTTAATGTTGTATAATAGTGTAACGTCAGATTAGACAATCTTCTATCAGAGAAACATTCAGAGTTTTTCCAGTGCTAAGCTTACATGTATACAATTATAAATCTAATCTCGTATTTTAGTTATTTGACAGATTCTACCTGTTAATTTGTTTCAGCATGATACATATGAAAGCAATCAAGAATATGCAAAATTACCCCGTAACGAGCACATTCGTAATTTGCAAGCAAGAGGATTTCGATTTGTATACTAAACTGACTCAGGTACATCCACATTGGCTTTAATAACGCACCTCGGGTTTCACTCATTATTCTGCGCGAATGGAATAATACAGACGCACTTTAAAAGTCAGGGAATCTCAAGTATCCGTGTGCCGTTCTTGTTTTGAGTATCGTGTAAACGTATTTATATGTCTGTAGCAACGTAATGTATTATTTAAAATAAATGAGCTTCCTAAAAATTGGAGAATCATGGAAAACAAACGAATTTGATATACTTGCTTATCGTTACAAAATATGTAACAAAATGATTTATAATTATAGACATTTGTAACGAAAATGATGATAACGAATGTAATCGGTGGACGGTCACATGTCAATGTACAGGGAGTAAAAAACTTAATGGTCATGGCTTTAAGGGGTTGTTCTGCACCTCTGGATCGATGGAGATTTGCGAAAAAAACCGGCCGCAAAATTCGAGAAATTTTAATCAGAAGGCCCGACTAAAAATTAATTTGTGAGAGAACGGTTCGTTTCTGACCCATGGTTTCTCTCAGTCATTTCGCCTACGTAACAAGACGAATACGAAAAGCCAATAAAAAATTGCTACCCTTTCCCGAATTTTGCGGCCGGTTTTTTTCGCAAATCTCCATCGATCCAGAGGTGTAGAACAACCCCTGAAAGCCATGAAAAATATTTTTGAAACACCCTGTACATAAATATTGTAAATTATAGTAAATGAAAAGATTTGAGGAACGTTTGAAATATGCAAATATGTGCATAATGATATATGAAAAAATAATGTTTTATTTTATTCTTACAACTTTCACTAAAATGTCTATAATTAATTGAATGCAAATAATAGTAAATTCTTATAAACAAAGAAATCAGTAAATACTTCGAACGAAATTGTGCAGAACATATTCGAAAATACTTGCTGGAAATTATTCACTGCCAGGAAGAAGAGGCGCAATGAAAGATGTAAGTTCGAAACAAGTTTCTATTTCAAGTTACATAGCCGCATTCGTAACAAGCAAAGTTTTCGTAGATGGTATCTTTCTTACCACCAACTACATCTCACTTATTTACGTTCACTTGTTTTTGGATATGAAACTTTGCCATTAATCGATCCGTCCTTTCTTCGCCTTTTTTGATCATCTGCCAACCTATTTTTTGTAATGAACGGGAAAAGAAAATGGATTTGTCGTAATGAATAGAATTAGTTCCACAAAACGACACTGACAATGAATTGTATAATTTCTGTCAGCGTGTTACGTTAATTACTTAACAAAGTAAAGTATAAGAAAGGGAAATAGAGTAATAAAAAAAAATTAATTAAATTCATTACAAATCTTCATTATAATTCTATCGTCTATAGAGCGTCGTGCGAGAATTTAGTCCAAAGCAACCCACCGTACCAAACGCATTATATATATAAATAAACATATTCAGTCAGGAATAGCCGTTTCGTTCTAATTCCATTCCTTATCCACGCCCTGCTAACACAAAGGTACAATACTCAATTGTAAAATTAGCTTCATATTTTTTTTCTCATAACACCTGTGTTTCCCTTATTTCTTAATTACAATTCAATCAGCTTTATTCACAAGATAAAAGATATTTCCAAAGTACCAGATCAAAATAAATCTGATATTATTCTGGAAGAGATGAAGTGAAAGTACATGAATATGAATCCCAGAAACAATTTCTTTCCACATTACAAACGCAGTTTGCATAAAACAGAATTTAACGAAATAAAAACTTTTAAGGACCTCATAATATTAACATTCGTTCTAAGGCAAATTGATTCAATTCTCACTATTATTACAACTACTGTGAATAGTAAATATGCTTCAACATCCAAACTTTACAATCTCTGTTAAATTGTGTTGTAACTAAAATATTCTGCATTTATAATACCGAAGAAGAATTCCAATCTCATATTCATGTGACACATACGATAAATAAAATACCTACTTAAAATCTGATAATCTATTTCTCGAATATTCTATGCACCTATAACTATAATTCCCTTTTCTCTAACCCTCTGCGGAATATCCTTTGTTGAATATTGGTTAATAAGAATTTAATTTGCGATGAAAAGCTCCAATTTAAAATCGGAGAACCAGAATATTATTAAGTATAATAGTTTTAATTCCCACAAATTTCGTAAGTTGATGTCATTTTCGGTGTTAGTAGATCGATTTGAAGGCTCGTTTGCAAACATTTCTGAACAATATTCACCAATCTTCTACTTTTGACTGTATTTTCATTACTAAATATAAAGTTTTCAATAAAACTTTATGAAATGTTTCGCAGCAAGTATAACAATAAAAGGTCTCTTACTTTTCAATATATATATATATTGAATAATATAATATAAGATAACGCCATTTCATAAAATTTACTGGTCCGTGAGGTCAAAAAGTTTGGCGACCGCTGGTCTAATCGGTCCTACAGCGTGACAGTTTTACACAGAATTAAGCCCACGACATGATCTGTAATCAGTCTTTTATAGGTCGAAAAAGTGGTGGTGTACTTTCTTTCCAGGAATTTCCTGAGCGACGTTACAGGAAAGGTGTCTGTGATTACATGTTCTGTCGCCTGTTCGAGTTGCTATTTTCTAGTATAATT
The DNA here is from genome assembly GCA_910591515.1 of Cerceris rybyensis. Lineage (NCBI taxonomy): Eukaryota > Metazoa > Arthropoda > Insecta > Hymenoptera > Crabronidae > Cerceris > Cerceris rybyensis. The sequence continues at coordinate 26,683,389 of OU342790.1, forward strand.
ATTCTATGCAAACAGAGCGACTTCGGGTCTGAGCGAGGGGTCCGGCTGTACATGTGGTAGATTTTCGACCCCGAACGCGAGGTGGAGAGTCAAATTTTCTTAGACTCAGGGCCGTATGTAACACATATAATTCAAAGGGTGAAGCTACAATCGAAAAAAACAGAAGAGAATCAATACTGTACAATTATCAAGCAACAGCAATAACAAAGTCCATCAAATGAAATTGCGAATGAACCCATATACGAAGCTGGACACGATTCTGTTAATGGACGTGCAAATATTAGTTCAATGCTGAAGTCCATCCATGGACTGTATTTACTAATCGTTTAAACGATCGAACCTCCGTTGCTTATACAAAGTTAATAGTTACTCAGAAGTCAGCTAAATAGTGCATCGTAACGGCATTTGGATCGCTATTTCATTATATTATTACTCTTTGATGGTTTGAAACTTTGAAACCTTGGTGTTACCACCACACATTTGACTTTCACGTAATAATAAAGGCGTAATAATTCCGACAGTTAGACGGAAGATGTTAATTTTTTTACCCGAATAATCGCTGCAAGAATTCACAGTGAACGTTCGAGGACAGTGGGACGTTTAACAATTTCCGAAATTGCAAAATTACAGAGGAGGAAGAATTCTGACGAACGTGAAACTCGGTGGCGCGCACTGACCTAATTCGACGTAGTGGCGCAGGCCGTCATAGTTGAGACGAGCTTGTTACAAGTGAAAACCTTGACACGATCCTCAAATGTACAAGAAAATTCTCCTGGGTATTTGGTTTCCGCTACTTGGAAGAAACGAAATAATCTTATTCTATAGGATAATAATCGTTGAATTTGTAATTTCATGGAATTATCCAACGCTTGAGAGAACCAGAAGAGTTTTTCTTCAAGTCCGCGAATTCTTATCCTTGCGATACTTCTCGTCTTGTCTCTTTAAACTCTGTATTTGCAAGAGACGAGAAATGCTAATAAGTGAGCGCGTGCTACAATTAGAAGAATTACGAAAGTACTTGCCTACATGTACGTTTCGCGAGAATGCGAGAGTGCATATAATTTAAGACTCTTCATTTTCTTGAAACTGCTACGACGTCGGGTTCGTATCTTTTTTTTGTAAGTAAAAGCGCATTTATAAGGTTAAGTATTCTACCCTTGCGACTTGGGTAATTCCTTGCCACGATTGTTGCTCATTAACGCGCTTTCGACCGAATAATTAAAGACAGGCAAACAGACAAGAAAGCTGACGAAGGAAATATCTCAGCCTGTTTAGAATTAAGCAGAATACATAAATAAAGTGTTATGAAATATTGCTGGTATGGTGCATGTTTTATAACAAGATCAAATGGTGAAATTGCCGAACTTAATTAGCATAAAATAGCAATGCAAATTAGATTGATCGAAGAATCAATAAACGAATAATAAACTGAATATTTTATTGTATATACATAATGTAATTATCTTTTATAAATAATAGTAAAACTACTTTTAGGTGTAAGACAGTGGCGAAATTAATGGGCAAGTATTATAAAATTATATAGTCAAAACGCAATTGTACAAATATGTATAGCATCAAACTTAAAAATAAAGTAATACGGAGTCCTCAAACATGTCAGTGATATTTCCATTGGCACACTGAATACCTACGGTATTTCGCTGTTTTCACCATTTTCACTGAAGGGAAGCTTTTTCTATGAACATCATATCTTTACCAAGTAGAAAGCTTAAGAACACAATTAGATGCGTGGTCAGCAAGTCTTTTTGATACAAATATTGAAATGTTGGATATTATAGAAAATTCGTAAATATTGTAATTTGAAATTCATGTGAAATTCCATTGAATTCTATCGCACTGGTCACCGGTGGCCCCAATAGCGTTCAACGTGTTAACAAAAAAAAAACGATCATATAGGGTTATCATATACTGAACAAATGTTACAAAAAGGAACTTTATTCTATCATAGAACTACTGTTCTTTACCCCGGCTCTAGCTTACTCTCAATTTTGATAAAAACTCCTGAAATGAATTTTATAGTACCAAAAATTGATTATCAAAAATAAGTGTAATTGGGATACAATGTGTAGGTAATTTTTCAACGACCTATCTCTCAAAATAAATAATTCAAAAATCTATAGAAAAAAGTATGTACAATTACAATTATTACTGGCAATATTAAATCTTACAAACATTCTTCAAATGTCTACTGAATTCATAACTTCGATTATATCGGTAAGTTTGGCAAAACGAAACAGATTAACATTACGTAATGGGCAAATGTATGTCATCCTGCAGTAATTCAAATTCCTCAATAATTTCCCTCACGCAATACCATTGCGTGAGAATATTTACGTATAATTAGTGACCATGCATCAGGTATAATATGTAAATTTCAATGATTACCTCGGGAATGAAATAAACTTTTTGGTAGATCGGTCCGACGGGAGCAGCAATTTGTTTGCCACTTGAGCGAACGTTACGGGTCCGTCCGTGCGTGGATTAATTTAATTAACGTTTTCGCACCTATACACGCATTATTTCGATATTTGGCTCGTAAAAGTTAAGGCTACTATCACGCTGAATTTCGATTTTGAAGATTTATTAAATGTAAGAATTTAATTACATTAATTACATATTTAGATGTAAGAAGAACCATCTTGACGTAATACAAGTATCTCGTGAAAGTAGTGCGAAGAATCAATGCTACCATTTTATAAAGCGAATATTATGTAGCATCTGAAAATTAGCCAATAGATAACAATCATTTATTTATTAATTCCATTTAAAATCAATTTACTACGAAGTAATCGCATGTGAGTTTTAATACAATGCATTACATAAATTACCAAAGTATTTGAAAGAATACAAACACCGATCCTCGATTATTTTGATGTCACAAGAAATTACAGAATATTTTATTTATATGGTCCTCGTCATCGATAACATTGAAATTACAATTTTTGTTTTTACTGTATCTCAAACGACGAACGTAATGGGCGAGATCATCCGAACCATGCAAAAATAATTTCCCACCAAACTACATTGCAATGACACCAATTTGGATATTGCTTGTCCCCGTGTGCAATGCAATTAATCACAGAATTTTCGTTATGCATTTTAGATCCGATTTGAAGTAATTGCGCAGAAACGATAAACGATCTGATCCGCCTCGGGTGTGGTGTGAAAGTGTCAGGTGGAGGAAGGAGTGTCCGCTGTTTAATTAACCATGCTTTAGCCAAAAGTCGGCGATGTCGATGGTTAACAGTGCAAACCAAACTCGTGGCTCGTATTCGCGTTGACTGGCATCGACTAATCGAGCCTAGTCGTGCAGATATAGTAATCTATCCCGATGGTACTATTCGTCATCTGCTCTGTCAGCGAATCACGTTGCTCTAATATATGCTAACTGTTTTCATGCAAAACGTTTCGCGCAAACGCTTATAGCACGTGACAACATTAATTCAGCGACGGCTGTGTTTTCTTGGATATTGCTATAAACCGTGGAATTTAATAAGGCTATTATTTAGAAGAGGAAGCCCACGGATTATATCAATCTAATGATGCTCTTAAGAAATCAAAGATGGATGGAATTTTATTAATAGTCGAGAGATTTATCGTTGGAACTTCCTGCGGAAACGCCCATCAACGTTAATTAAATATAAATGATATTAAATTCGCTTTCTGAATTTTATGAGGAAACTGATTATTTAGTTACTTGTGCAAATGCAGATCTGGAATATGTTAATGGTTTTGTTTATTAACCCATTGACAGCTTATCCCGTGACAGTCACAGGCGGAGCGGCAAGTACCAAACGGTTTATCCCTTAAAATCTATCAAAGATATCTAAGTCTATGACTAGATTCTTTGCTTCCTCTTTTCTCTAAGATTACTCTAACTGAAGAAGGAAACGTGGTTTAGTTTGTATGCCGAAGTGTTTTCGAATATAAGAAAACTAGACTTTTTTTGGGCCAGAATTCGTAATTTTACCACACTGTGAAAGGGTTAATATTCTATTTTACTTCCTTCAAAGAAATGTGTACTAAACGTAAACGACTCACGTGGAATGTCATATTACTGCTATTTACTTCCTCAGTTGCAATTGTATGCAATAGAGGATTAAAAATACAAATAACTTATCACTGTTAACACTAGATTTACCAAGCCATTCAAAATGACTGGTACACAATTTTTTCCCAAAAATGCTGCGGGTTTATGAGAGAGCCGTAGAATAAATATTCTCCATCCATCGTATAAAATATAAATTACCGAATCTATCATCTTTTGCAAGTCTTAATTTTCCTTGCTTTAAGGTACATATTTAACATAATATTTAAATATAATAGATTTCACGCTGGTAAATCTAGTGTTAAAAATGCCTTCAGATGAAATAAATACATCGTTTTATAGGAGAAAAAAGCTATTTCATCAATAAAGGCAATAGAGATTACTAATACCATGAAAGTTTAGATAAATGGTAAAGGATTTTCTTTCATTCTTATGTAAAATCATACTACAACCGCTTTTGTCAATGTAGGTTCTAAAATACAAATTTACTCGATTACACTGAGAAAATTGTAAAACTTCAGAGCACTGGTACTGTTAAAAGCAAACTCTTATAAAAAAAAAGTTAACCTCATTTTCAGAGACTCTTCTTTCTCCATAAAAAATAAATTAAACGTATCCATCAAAGTACTGCCATTCCTGAGTAGAAGAAAAACCGCAAGGGGAGAGACCAACCTCAGCTGCTAAAAAAATACTTCTTGGATCTAAGAGATCCAGCATTAGGATAAAAATGTTTGCAACATTGTAGAATTTCTAAAAGTTTTATCAGTAGAACGAGGTGGTGTAATATTTCAAGTTCCTCTGTCATCTAGATGTCACCCAATTTAATGAAAGCTCATGATTTTTTAAAAACTTACTGACTTCTACAATTTCCTCTCAGAGTTTCAGATTACTGTAGATTTAAAATGTTTTAAATGGAATTCTCTTTGAAAAACTTTGCCTTGAAATTAGAGAATTAATCACCGAAATTAATTCATTCTGTAAATGCAAGTTAACAATACAATTGACAACAAGAAATTTGTTGCAATTGGGTACACGGTATAATGATTGTTTATTAATTTTTGTACTCCTGGATGGATATAGTTTTGCATTGTATTGACAACTTTTGGTTGATTACAAATTTAAAATATCACGATAATTTTTTATCTCTATGAGAATCTACAATTATCGCTACTTTTAGATAAAAATGGATAAGCAACATTATATAAATTAAAAAATTTAGTTTCACCTAATTCACCAATGATAATAACTTGTATGTTAAAATAGTACTAGGTATCTCTGAATAATTGCTTTTAATTTAATAATATATTGTAAATACTACTAAACATTAAAGTTGTTTGCCACTTAACGCTCGAAAAAATTCTAATTTCTTAAATATTCTTTCGCAGAAAAGTACTACAAATATTACTCAAAGATTTCTATCTGTTGTGTATTTTTCTTTGGTACGCTAACATTTACCTTCCAGTCAGCAATATAAATTAAGATTATTCTTTCCATAATCCAATATGATGCAGTAAGAAAGAAAGATAATATCAAAGTATGCATATTCTGAGCTGTGTGTTTCGAGGAAATGAAGATGCAACGTTAAATTTCAACAAAATTTCGTTCAATGACGAGTTTCAGTATACTTTGTAGATCCTTTTTCGTCATGTAACTCTTTCAGTGAGAAGCATCACGCGAAAACGTAAGAAATACTACCTGTGGTGTAGCAGTTCACTATTTTCTTCCACTTTTTATCGTATCATGTATCTCTATATCGTAGCAATTTCCCGGAAGCAGAAAGTTAAAGAAAGTCGTTACTGAGATGCCATAAGAAACAAATTGAGAATCGAAAAGTATTATTTCTAAATCTGTATTCATCCGTCCTTGATATCTCTTTTGATCCAAATCGATTGGACACGGCGAATATTTGTTATTCTCATTACAGTTGTTACAAAGGAAAAGTAAATAACATCTTGTTTTTTAGTAGAAAATAGACTACAGGTCGCAAAAGGTCCCTGGGACTATAGCACAACTTTTTTTAAAGAGCGGATGAAGGTTAAGGTACAGATTCTGAATACGAGATATTTTAAATCCTTACTTAAGATATTTTTTTAGAATAATCACTGAAGTAAAAATTTCAGAAAAAGAGCATGTACAAGCGTTAATTCAAAAAAGGACGGAATGCAATTGAAAATATAAATAAAATTCGCTCTTGGCACTGTGAAAGAATAAATAGACTTGCGCGCACTACGAGATCATAATTTGTATGCTGAAAGGATTAAATTGAGACAGGCGAGAAAGAAGTTTATGAGGTACAAATATTTGCCTAGGTAAATGTAGGCGCTATAATTCAAAACTATGTGGCAAATTTAAGTATGGTTTCAAAATTATGTTTGAAAATTAATTACGACAACACTAGACTTTCCCTTCCCTTTAATTTCTGACACTTATCAAAGTAAGCGAGTTTCTCGTAAACTACATTGTCAAGGTACACATCAAACAAAGAACAATATTAAATTATTTTGTTAGTTTCCTTTTATGCTAATGAGAATAAAGCTGCAAAGAAGAACTACTTTGCCCTACAAATTTTTTACTGCTTTTCTTTTATAACAGTTTTACCATTCCATTTAGGACACACAAGAAACAGTTTAGTATTCGAACTTTTTTAATATAACAAGTACGTAATTTATGTATTAAAAATATCGGATGCTTTGGCAATATAACAGACCTTGAAACTTCGACAAAAAGGAAACTTTTGTGTGTCTTTATGGTCATTTGGTATTTAAATATGAGCAAAATGATTTCTGTAGCGTAAAAGGAATTTAATTAAGAATGTCCATTGCTTTGACGATATACAGTAAAATTTGAAATTTAAAACAAATAGAAAATTGGTGTGCGGCGTGTTAATCTCTTAGCACTCAAATCTATGAAAAACGTTCAAAATATTTTCTGAAAAAGAATGTTGATATTATAAAATATGTATTAATATGAAATTTTTGGTAATGAAAATTCTTCCGTTCAATATAATTTTTCCGATACATTGAATTAAGCGAATTACTTTTCTTTTGAACCTATCTTCCTTCTATAAATATTTAGTATTTGTTGCGCTTGATATTTTACCAGCATTTTAAACGAAATTTTTTCGAATTCCGGTAAACTGCATACTAATTGTCTCTAAACTTTAATTTTGTACCTGTATTTTTACATAGTATGATGAAATTAGCAAAATTGAAGATTCTCTATTGCTACGAACTACATAAATATAATACGAAAGTAATTAGTATCAGGGATGTGTATGATCATTAAATTAATTTCTCCTTCTTGCTACTTTCCCCATTATGAACCTATCTCTGTAACCCTTTGTTTGAGCTGCTCATTCCGTTATTTAACTTTTCAAATATATAGTTAATTTGTATAAAATAATTTGCCTATTTATAGATACATATTGTTACACCTCACGAAGGGTCCTCCGAGTTTCGGCATTCTTTCTGATACATAAAAATTGAACAACAACACTTCCGGTCACTAACGCAACGCGACCGGCCGATCGATGAAACGATTCGGTACCCAAATTCAGCGGGTTCGACGGAACAGCTTCGTTGGGTACGTCAACTTCATGTTGGTGTAACAATATGTAGGGATAATGGAATCATAATCAAGAGTTATGTGAATTAACAAGAAACAAACAATAATAATGTGAAAGGAACCACAGAAATACAACATGGACTACACAAAGACGCAAATCTCTTTCAAACTACAAGAATCACTCTCTTGCTCAGATTTTCAAAGAATCTTCCGGCTCTTCAAATTACGGGTATATTTATATATCATTCGCGCGGCATATAGGCACATCACTAACACTGTTGCCATCAGCTGTTTGCCATAATGATTAGTAGACTGCGGATTTTTATGCATTTATGACAAATTTAATACGGCTAAAATATACAAAAAGAACATAATATAAAAATATATCTAAAATATCCAAAGTATGGTATTTGTTGTAATATTTATTAAGTGCAATAAATCCCTAGATAGGTTTTTCTGTCTCACCTGCACTTGTGAAACTCGAAATTTGAATAAACATCCGCAGTCTAATGATTAGTAATCATTAATTACTGATCGATAGCTCCGGGGTCATCGCCCTTAAAAACATTTGCGAATGTTATTTTCGGAAGCTTCTCGGTGGTTTATACATTCATGGCAAACAAGTGATGCACTACATTCATAAGTGTAAAATCCATTCATGCCATTCATACTAGTCATACCACATAATATCTTATATACCTATATTCAATGTGCAAATTTTATTATAAATCTCGCAAAATTTATATTATCTAATTTCTAAGTACCTTTACAAGATTCACTTATATATAAATCATAATGAAATTATGAGGTCCTATAAACTGTAAATCATATTCAATCCGGTATACTAACAATAAGATAATGTTACTTAATATAGTGTTAATTAATGTTATTTATAAAATTTAAATAGAACGATCGGAACAAAATAGCAAAGTGCTATTAAAGTATCTGCTCGAGTGAGAATTCAAACATGAAATTCAAATTTTTGAACAATAGAAATGATGGAGCCGAAGAATATTGAGATCGTGGTTATTACTGAATTGAAATATGAACATTGAATTCTTCGGGCACGAACAACTTGGAAACAACAACTAATTATTGATTGAGCATGCTGACTTGTGCTGAAAGTTTGTCATCTAGTTACAAAACTTTTAACGGCACCAAGAACATTAAGCTATTGGAGCAACTGAAGACTTATCTCAACTTTCGGTCTACTCTGGAAATTACGGTAAATCCTCAGGAAGATTCGATGATTAAAGTTGACTTGAAACAGAAGCATTAATAATATTCCCAAAATCTTATTCTGCGGAAATACATTCGTAAATGAACATTTTAATAGAATTTATTCGAAATTTCGCAAAATATTGTCGCGTTTCCCTTAGAGGATGTAAGAATTGATAACGGCTTTTGACGAATTATATGAACCATTTATTTAAAATATTTGCAGCTGTATTTGGGCAAAATAAATCTTAAGTTAATGCAATTGAGATTTGTAATGTAGACGATTTCTGAACACAGTGCTCACACCAAGTAATAATTTTGGTTTTCAGGCAACGCCAGGGTAAGCGTCTACCTTTAACCCCTTGACCTACGAGTTCTTTTGTTATTGTATAGGCAATCTCAGGAATTAAATTCCTGAAATGCAAACGTAGAATTTTTATATGTGCCGAGAATGAATGTCGGATCAGTGCATGAAAAAATAGATATAAGAAAGTATTGAGGAAAGAAGACCGAGTGACAAAAGGATGCAATAGTGGAAAAGGGCGGTGACGAACAATAGAAAAACAATAGAGTTAAGACGAAATGATTAGTGGGTAATCATATATCTTATTAGATATGTGTATACAAAGTGTGACCTCTGGATCGATGGAGATTTGTGAAAAAAACCGTCCGCAAAATTCGGGAAAGGGTAGTACATTTTTTTTATTGGCTCATCGTATTCGTCTTGTTACGTAAACATAATGTCTGAGAGGAACCATGTGTCAGAAGTGAACCGTTCTCTCGCAAAAACTTGAAAACAAATGGTATATTTACAATCAACTAATATTACGAATTGTACAACAAAAAACTAAAATTAATCTCCGTACATTCACGTCAACTCATGTAAGTCTTCGACTGACTCTCGATAATGATGACTAATCTACTGAACGAAATCATTTCAAATTACGGTACGACGATACTTGTTAGTCGAGCAAACTGCTAATTGTTCTTTAGTATACCCCTATTATTATTATTATTCTTTGTTGTTAAACTTATTATTAATTGGATCTGCTCGAATATCCTAGTCATGTCAATCTAGAGCAATGAGATCAGCATAAACTAACCCAAAACATAATTGATTATTTAAGTACGAGTTTGTATAATAAACAAAATTAATTGAAGAAAAAAAATAAAAAAAATTACTACAATTTGCAAATATGTTCAATACAACATAATATGGTTTATTTAATTTTAGCGGAAATACATATGTATTTTTAAAGATACCTTAATGTTCTACAGTATACATTTCCGGAACTGGTTGGTGAAAGAATTGACACTTAAACTACCGACGAGTAATACAATATCAAATAGGATAGATAAATATCTTGAATAATAAACAAAGAAGAAGAAATGTGCTGATTGAATCTCTTTCCTTTTCCCAGAGAAGCGTAATGAAATAAAGGATTTTCATTGTTAAATATTTTAAGAATTCTTTCGAAATGTTAGACAACATGACGCTTTGTTCGCATCAGTAGATCTAATGTTGAAGCTAAAATATGTAGCAAACATATACTTTTGACAATTAGAGTATCCTATTTCACACATGCCTCATAAGGACAATATTGTTGTAACAAGATGATAAAATAATCGGCTGATAAAACAAGATAAATAACATTTCCAATTAAAACGAAAATAATTCTGTCCGCCGTGGCACCAAATTTCCTGTCATTGCAGTTTCGCTTGCAAGACCATGTGACAGGGAAAGGTGCAACGTCCATCGGGTTGTCATACGAGGCTCCAAGGAAAATGAAAAACTTGGAAGCCTGACACGTTCACCTAACCGTATCTTCGAGCTTTGGCGTCAGTGGAATGACGTGCATTCAACATGAAATATTTAATTGGTCCTTTCGAAGCTGCAGAACCGAAACGCGCCAACGACCGAGTTCGTAGGCTCTTTGACATTGTATTGCAATGAAATAGGTCAGCCGGTGCCAATCCTGCCAGCTGACAAAAGAAAACTTCTATAGCGGCCAATGTGGTTTCTAGCATTTCGCGGTAAGCCGCATGTAAACATTCGTGAATTCACACCGTCTACCTCTATTATCGCCTATTTACCGACTCAATATATCTTATGATTTTTTTTCTCTCACTAGTAGACCAGAAATTTCTGTTCACATTTCTTTAGAATCCGATGAAATTTTTTATCAAAGGTTTATATCATGTAGGACACATGTGAATATGTATGATTGTTTTTATTAACGGGAATGAATAGCTCACAGATTAAAAAACAAAGAATGCCTGATTTGACGTTTGTTTGTTGATATAGCTTAACGGCGATAACTTGGTGATGTGTTTTTTATTTAATTTTACTTGGCTACTAAATTATTTAGAATATCTTAAACATTAGAACTATCGGCATTAAAACTACTATATTTAAAATAAGAGGTGGAAAAAGATGATCGATTTGGTAATTTATGTATCATGTGATGAACGTAGAGTATCTATTCTATAATTGTTCTATAAACTTTGGGAATTTTTAGAAAAAAATGTGCATCAGTCATTGTGATTGGTTTGATAGATATAATGTAAACAATACTTGACATATGAAATCGCATCGTGAAATGTGCTTACGCACAATTGTTGATTTTAATACAACTGTAATACATTTTTCCTTTAAATATTCTGCTGATTTCAATTTGAATCTTGAAATTTTGTATAAAAATACTCTAAAGGTAATGAAGATTTGAAGCCGTATTCGCTAATTGCGAAACAGAAACCTTCATCCCTGTAGCCTGCAGATTCTATGACAAAAGTTTTATATTAATTATCTATTATATAAAGCTCAAATACCACTGACTGACTCACTCACTCACTCACTCATCACGAAATCTCAAAAACCACAGAACGGATTGCAATGAAATTTGGAACATACCTTCCCCTTGGGTCTTAGGTGCTCAATAAGAAAGGGTTTTGAAAAATTCGAAATTTTAGGGGGGGTTTTGGGGGGGTTAAAGTATGGGCCAAACTCATCAACGCAGAGCCGAAAATACTTGACCTAGAAACTTGAAATTTTGCATGAGCGTTCCTTCTAGGGTATTAGCACCCACTAAGAAAGGATTTTTCAAAATTCGAAATTTTAAGGTTTTTTTTTAGTTTCGATTAAATCGTAGCGAAGCACGGGAACTTTCAGCTAGTTTAATATAAAATGAAAGAGTATTAATATTACGCACCAAAGGATAATACTCACTTTTCTGTAGCTGAAAATAACGTACGGTATAAAAAGAATAATAAAAGAATTAAAACTGGTGTATTTCGAATAATGAGATTCACAATCAGGATCCGCCAAATAAAGAGAACTTGTGCTTCTGGATTTTTGTATTAAAATATCTGGGCTCGTTCCAAGAGCGATTTAGTATGATGTACGGAATGATTTGATTTCATGGTGAGGACTTGTGAGAGTTTAGTTAGAATTAAGAATTTGATTTAGTATTCGAAGATGACTCTCACAATTAGTTGATATAGAATAATGATGCACTTGGAATTGAAATTGAGAACTGTAACTATGTCTTTGAACTAGCAAGTTGAGAATTGAGCTTAGGGTTTTTAAAAGTTTTAGAAGAGGAGAGGGGGTAGGATGACGGTATTTAGAAGTCTAGGGGTAGGAATAGAAAGTTGAACTTTGGATGTGGATGATGACTCGTGGATGAGTAAGGATCAAAACAAGGAGTAGGATTTTGGACTTGAGGTGGTGATTGTAGTATAACTAATGATGGTGATGAGTGAGCCGCGTACAAAATATTTGTGTTTATACAATATTTCTAAGAGTTATCTTATGAACTAACTGATCGTAGGGTCGGTACATTACACTGGATCGACAAATTAGCAATTGAGACATGAACTAATTCCATAATAAAATTTTCAACTATTATTTATTATAACTTAATATGAGGTTAAAATATATAGAACCATATATCGGTACATAGAATAAGGATACAAGTTGCATCATTACTGAAATTCGTTACATAGTTAAGAAAATTTAGATTTTTACAACTACGTAAATATAAGTATGTAATTCGGAGAGTTCTAATATATTTTGCTGGTGGTAAACTGTACGCAATTTTTTAAATTCTACAAAGTGTCCTCTTTTTCCATAACCAAGTAATTTTCAAAAAGAAGAGCTCATGAATGAAAAATATAAGGATACAATTTCATTCACGAAATATTACATGAATAAAGAAATTTCATTTTTTCACATGTCACACGATATTTATCACGCAAGCGACAGAGTAATCGTCAAAAATTGTTACTGAAAGATTGCCAAAACTAAATTGAATTTGATGGTTTATACAATCGATTGGATTAAAACACTCCAATCAGAATATCGAGAAAATTGCGATGATACTACCTCCATTGAACTTCGTCTTTTTTTTCTACAATGACAAAATTCCCGGATTAAATCTAATATCTCTCTGAATCACGTGCCTATATATAACGCTTCAATTCTATTTGCAATTTCGTCACAATGGCACTGACAGATTGATAATTGATGCCACAAATCCCGCGTGAAAGTAGGACACAGAAAGAGGACGAAATAATAACCGATTGCCAAGAACTTTCATCGACGTAAAATATAAAATTCTCCGGTAAGATTAATCCGTTAAAAGCTCCGTGAACATGCTACGATTTTGTACTTGCGGCGAAGGCGGTCGGCTTTGTGCCAGGAAATGCTTTGGGAAGCGTTAGTTGTTCCCGAAAACTTGGAAGCGAGCCTTTCCCCGGAGCCTTCCCTGCTCCTCTCTCACACTTTATTTCCTATTTGACCTCTACTCTCAATCCTGATTCAACGTAGAATTTACTCTCTCAACTTTTCGTGCACTTCACTGTCACAGAAACTCGCGGTTTCTAGCGCAGATGCCACATTCGAAAATGTGCCCAACCGCGAAGGAAATCTGCTCGAATTTAATGGGATTCTATGATACCACTCTGCATATTCAGGAATGTGGAATGCGAGCCCCTTTCGTTATCGATTACCTGAAATTAGACTCCAGCGTATCTTCACACGGATCTCACTTCCGTAAACCTAAGTTCGTAATTAAGTGCATCCCGAAGATATGGGTATAGTCTTGCATATTCAATGTGTTATGGCATAATGACGACAGTTTATCGTTTTTTGAATTTGGAAAGCTGCTTTCCATCCTCCGTGTCTTGTAAACATATCTTCGTTTAAAGAATATTAAATGACTGTGGATCATTTTGAAATATAATGCAGGGTGAGATGTATTTTCTGCTTTGTAGTATGTGAATATCGAAGTAAGAAAAATGTCTTGTTTATATAGTTTTCTAGAGACATAATACGAGTTTGTGGCAGTTTTTATTTTTACTTCCTTCGGCATTTAAATTCGCATATAAATTGGCATATAAAAAGGAAATGAATTTAACTCCTAGTTTTATGATACGTGTAATCGCTACATCTTTTGTAAGAAATATTTTTTCGAATTTTATGTTGTAACGGAAACATATTATAACACCTATAATTACGAATTTTTTTTGCAATCCGATTAATTTTATGATTGAAGAAAAATCCAGTTGTAACAATGCTTATGGATTCTATGTAAATTAAACTTCATTTTTCAATTTTTGTGAGCTATTGTTATATAATTTTTCATTTGTTATCCAGTAACAAATTTTCAAAACTTCATATTATGAAATTTTATATTTGCAGCAGTATTTACTTTCAAAATATTGAGTTGATGTATGAATAGGCAGCATGTGGTAAACAACGATGTCAGTAACAAAGGAACCATATATTTTTTCCAACCATTGAAAATCAACAATTTAAAACTATAATGTGCTGCATGAATTCTTATTAAGTTTAAAATTTATATTATCTCAAAATATGAAAAGCCCCAATTTTTGAACACTAAAGCTGTTAAGGCAGATCTATCTGGATTCAGAACTAAAAGTTTCTTTTTTCATTAGAAATGAAAAAAATTGCGTAAGAATTAATGCAGGGGCTAACTTCACAGAGGTTATTTCATTCACTTTTTATACATTAAAAAACATCTTTCTCTATAACAATGAAGTAAAAAATTATGAAAAAATTCAATAATATTCCAAAAGCATAAAATAATACATTGCTAATTTTTTATTAGAATCCATCGACTCTTTTTCCATTAGAAAAATAAAAAAAGATTTTACGGACTCAGCAAAAATTTGTTTCCATAAGGCCCATGTTAAATATGTTATTTTTAAACACGATTTATTCATAAACCGTGTGGACGAACTCGTTGAGATTCCGATTATAATTATGAAATATCATGAAGAATATATTTTCAAAATTTTAAGGAAATCTATCGAAAAATGATAAGTGCCTAGAACTAGCTTAAGGCAGTCAAAATGATCAAAGAAGATTATGTAAAGGGTCTAGCCGAATAAGGGGGTCAAAAGTGCCCTTGAGCCGATTTTATTCGACGATGGGTCATTCGATAGGTGATGATGAAAAACCATTGCACACAAATTTTTAATCCGATACCTTCAGCGGGAGGGTAGTTATAGGGTAAAATCGAAAAATCAGTTTTTGCCTCATTTTCCCCAATTAATGTGGTGCAAAAATTCTGACACATTCTAAACATGAATGCACACGTTAAGGATTTTTTTCAGATTTTTCCGTTGCAAGTTCCACTCACGAAAAATGAAAAACCGAAAAAAAATTTTTTAAACATCGATTTCGTATTGAAATCTTCCGAACACAACTTTTTCTTTTTTGCAGTAGTTGCCTACTGTTGTCATTCTTATACCCTAATTTTTCCAGATTTTTTGAGTACGGTGCATCACGGTCGGAAAAATCAAAAACCGATTTCTGGGTCACATTTTGGGCTGAAACTAGCCCATTATTTGCCATTCTTGCATGATTTTAATACAGTATGTTCATATTGTGACCTTCAATGTTTCTGCACAGAAATATGTAGATGTTAAAGAACAGGATCGGGATAATTAATTAAATTGCTGATTGTATGGTTTTTATAACCTAGAATTTTTAACCTTTATAGGATTATCATAGAGCAGATATTCTACGTTGGTCTTATAAAACGCAGATTATCGAGTCGATCTTCTCCACCTCTTGAATTCTCTTTTCCCAAAGTACGAATTTAATATATTGAAATATAAATGGTAAGTAATTCTAGTGTTAAAAATTGTTCAGAAATGAATTTAGTGCGACGTTAAAATATGTTAAAATCTAAACGATAGTTTAAATAGTTTTTATTCTATGGGCCGTTTCTACAATAGATCACTGACACTCTTCAAGACGGCACAAATACAATTTATTCCAACTGTTTCACGAATATTAAACAGATTTGGTGCTGGATTCGTTGCTTAAGTTGAACGTTCTAAACCTCGTCGGAAGGGTATTTGCATATCGATCGAAGAGCACTCAGCCTCGAATTCGTTAAGCGACGGAGAAAATGAAAAATTATCGCTTCGCGGGCTGGAAAATTGATTCGCCGTTTTTTCTTCCTTTTCTACTATTTTTCGAAGTGTTCGAATATAAGTGCTGCCATTTTCGGAGAAGCGAATCACCATTTTATTGAAAGGCGGTAGAAAAAATAGAGAATGACAATGAGAACAATGCAAACTGAGCGAAACAGAAAGGGCTGATTAAAGAGAAACGGCGGAATCGAAATTTTTAAGGTACAATTTACCGACACGGTCGAACCACCCCAATAATTGCCTTCATTTAGCAAATCATCGGTAATTCGTACACTATAGATTGCTCGACATCAACTTGAAAAGTATCGAGTAATTATACAGTCAGACAAAATTACAGAATACTGGACATTCTCTGTTCGGTTCGTTATACTAATTCAAAGAAGTTATGAGTAGACGTTGAGATGAATTATGAATAATAATAAATGGATCTACGTGCTTCATATAAAATCGATTTTATGAAAACTAAATCTAATTTTTCATTTTAAACTGATGCATTTTACTCTATTCTATCTGCAATATTATGTTACAGCGATCATGTGATGTTTTTTAATATAAAAAAATAAGTTTACATGTGATAATTGTACCACACTTTTATTTATTTATTTTTTATTAATCCCTGCTTCGGGAACCGTTTCGCAAATTTACCTAAGCGCTTTATTGTGCATGTTGAAAACATAAAAACAATAGCACTGCAGCTCAACAGATAAATAAATTTACATTAATCCTTAACAACATGTATGCTATCTCCTCAACATGGCTGAACGGCCTGAATTGAACTGACCGAGTTACAATATTTTATTCGTACTTTATTTAAATACCCTTAACATCTGTCTTTGTAATGAATGAAATAATAAGAGCATTATAATATATTTCTCAATTCAATGGACAATTATAGCAAATGAAATAAGCGCCGGAAAATCAAATGTATTTGACATAAATTCACACCACGCGTATATTTAAATATATTATATGTATATCAAAGATAAAGTAATTATATGAAACATGGAAGTAACTTCTTCATAACTTTTCATCTTCGAATACAAATTTTATTATAGTTATATTTTTTATATTAGATTATCCTTTTACATAGATATCAGGGAATGTTCCGAGCCTTTTCCTCTAAGCTTTTATGACACTTGCAATAAATCGACTAAGTCTTTGCAGGGTTTTGGCAAAACGAAAACAAACTTTGCATTTTTAGTAACCACCTACGAAGTCCAGAACCAATAACATTTGATCGCGAGCCCAATATCCTCCTCACAATCAAGTTACCACATGATCGTCGCAAGGGATGTCAATGGAAGTAAGGGTGCTTGCAAAAATGATAAAGGGATCAGAAACGCGTCCACAAAAAACATTACTATTTCTAACATTACTACTTATACAAAATGCAGTTCATACATATTGTTAATATTTATATTTCCATGGATACATTCGTTCCTTATCGTTATAATAAACAAACACAACCAAATCTCGGAGTATCAAGTTTATTGTCGAGAGAAGTGAACAAATTAAATTATGACTATTTAATCGTCCAGTGAATCAGATATCTAGGTTTAATCTTCAGGGAAAAGGATACGCGTCAATATATGCATTTAATTTATTTTTCACACTGGCAAGACAAACTACTAACAAGGGAACATATTGAACTTCATTTCGGCTTGCCGGTCCCGCACGGAGCGAGAAAAGTTAAATGCAAAATAATGACCATTATCGTCAATAATTTGCAAAAATCCAAAAACACGTATGCGCTAATTCGGGCCATAGTTTGTGTACATACATTTATTTAATTGATTGCGAATGTTTTCTGGGAGATATTAACAAAAAAAAAGATTTTTTAATATATTTTTTAAACAAATAACTTTTAGACAACTTTTCTTACACAGTTAAATTCCTGGTCGAAAAACAAACAATGTGAAAAAACAACGACATTTTTTTGACCCCTGGTTATCGAGATATTCCGAAAAATGTGTTTTCTGCCTTCAACTTTGAGGGGTATTTTCACCCCTTCAGAGTGGATGGTTGCCGATAAAAAAAATACGTTTCTAATATTCTTTCGAGGACTACGTGTGACATAAATTTCATAAAAATCGGTGTGTTCGAGTTCGATATGTTCCCTTGTAAGTTTCGTAACACAGACTAAAAATATGAGTGTAATCAAAAATTGAACTTTTGAAAGAACCACTTTTATCATGATGTTGAATTCCGAATGCAGATTTCAGTAACCAGTTTTAGTGCTCCGGCACATACGTAGTGGATGATATGAGACAAGTTTCGAGTATCAAATTGTCAGCAATGAGTTGTATCTCGGTATTATTACTTCCATGATGAGTAACATTTCTCTCTTCTATTCCATGCTGCTTGAGTAAGGATTTTAACACATTGTACGCCGATCCCGCGATAATACGGGATTTCAAATATATGATTTTTGGATTTTACCGATCAATATCAGTCGTATTATTTTATCTTGAGGAAAACGGTAAAGTGGACAAAGAAGGCAATATTATTCCCTTTAAATTGTGCATTACTTAATGTGTTCAAATTTATATTGATTTAAATAGTAACATTATCAAATATAAGAAATTTGATAGCAGATATTCCATGAAAGTAAAAGTAAATAAATCTCAACCGACTTAAAATTCCCGCTTCGTTAACATTTGCAAAATATCTTTTTCACGAATACATATCTTTTTTATATCCTCTCCTGCGCTTCTCCCTCGTCTCATATACCTTGTCGTTGAGAGAGCATTAACTTAAAACTGTACAAAATTTCTTTCCATTCCAACATCGTCTTGTTAGCAAACGTTACCATTTTATTTCCCGAGGAATAACGCCAACGAATTCGTTCTCCCATATTTTATGTAACTTCATGTAAATAAATTCGAAATGAATGCAAAAGTCTATGTATCACTAACGAGAATTTATACTGCGCTGACATTTTCACGTTCTGAATATTAATTACCATCACAGCTTTTGAAAGATTGATTTCTAAATTTGTATCGGTGACAGACAACGACCCAGCTAATTAGCATCACCGTTGGAACAATTATGGAAACGATACGATAAACTATGACTGGCGATACGAGGCACTGGCCTAATTAAAACAAAGCCGCTGCGGGTTAGTCGAAGGAACAGTGAGAAGGAGAGAATATAGCCAACACCCGCCACCCAGTTTCGACTTCCATACATTGTTCCAGAGATCGTAAATAAGGCATAATGACATCCGGGGTTGCACGAGACTGAAGTCGTTTGATCACCAGAGGAGACCATGGCCCAGAGGGAAATGACTTGGGAGAATTATATATGTGAGCACTTGACAAGATGTGTTGGATGCGAATGTATAATTATTCGAGTTTAGAGAATCAGAATTAAATTGCGACGGTAATAATGTCACTTCGAAATAAACCGCATTTTCATAGAGAGATTGATAATAAAGTTCATTTTGCTGTTATGCGGCTCATAAATTATAGAGCTTTCCGTCGGAATTATTCAAGAGTTAATGAAAACCTAGGAAACTGCGCCCGGATATTTGAGATCAATATAATGCAGTAATTAATGGAATGGGGTACGTTTAAAAAAACTGTACGAAAATCCGAGTTGAATTCTTAATTAAGTAGTTGTATGCTTATATGAAGACTTTATTTTCTAAAGTAAATAGAACGACATAGAGACTTCTTCCTTATACGAAAAGTGTGCTAGCATTTGTAAACACATTTCCCAGATATTAATTGACGAATACAAAAATTAGGTATACAAGGTTTACTTAACCTAATAAGTACTCAATCCTGTACTTATATAGCTATTAATAAATTTTAGAATATTAAATAGTCATTCATTTAACAAAGAAATTCAAGAAATTTACATTAAAGTATGCATATATGGTAAATATTACATAAAGCGAAAAAACTGTCGTTTTCTTACAATGTGAACAAATTAATTTTAACAGAATATATTTTTATTCCTTCTTGCTGCTTACAGTAATCCCCGTCTATGATAGACTAATAGTAAATAATAGGTATTTACTGGGACTATGATGGGTAAGGAGTAAAAACCGAGGTTCGAAAACGGTAGCCCTGAGTTCAAGTCGACAGTCACTTACGTGAAATGTTTCCTATGAGGTTTGTACAGGGTATACAAAAATTAATGGTCATGGATTTCAGAGGCTGTTCTACACCTTTAGATCGATGGAGATTTGCAAAAAAAAGCAGCCGCAAAATACGCAAAACGGTAGGAAACATTTTTTTATATTGGCGCATCGTATTCGTTTTATTATATGGAGCAGAAACAAACCGTTCTAACCAAACCAACTTTTAATTGCGTCGTCGCGATTGAACTTTAACTCATTAACAATGAAACAGGCTTCCAGTCCTCCGACATTTCGAAAATAAACACCCGAGATATTCTTATTCGCACTACACGAAATTAAAAAATGGAGGACTAGGTCACCGAACTACTGGGAGGAAACTTCTCTCCAATTCAAATCAGTAAACTTTGTAACTTGTTAATTTTTATTTTTATTCTATTAGCACTATTCTACTCTCATTTTATACTGTATTACGTGTTACAAGTGTAATTTTCAAAAAAGTGAACAAAACCAACAGTACTTCGTAGTAAGTTTCATATTTGATCTTTTATTCATTTTTTTATCCATTTTGATGTACCTTTTTATATTTTAGTTTTTATTTTATCAGTTGAATAAAATGCATGGGTTTTATATAAAGAAACCACAGGAGAAGATAGTTTGAGACAAGAAGTTTTACTTCAATCAGCAGAACTTTCCATCGAATATCAAAAAAGTACTACAGCTAGGCAAAAAAGAATCAACCAACACCCGTCATAAATACAATTACTGGTTTCCGTAAACTAAAAACATATCAGTTAAGACATTGTAAAGATAATGAGCCTAACAAAGTCTATCTAAAATGTAAAAACTACGTATGTGGAAAATGTATAATAGAGATGCCGATTTGCAAAAAATCCGGTGAAAACGAATAATATGTACATTATATACTACTGAATAAAAGAAACTATATATCTATACTGTCAAATTGGCTGTTATCTTCATTCTATATTAAAAAATATAAGTTTTGCTAAAGACCGGTCATTTGACCGGTCGCGGTAGGAATAGGTATATGCGAAGTGTCGGTAGGAATAGTGTTAAACGAGCAGCTCTTTTTACTGCACTCTTGTTCCTATCGCCCCCAAGGTCCCTTTATTGTGTCTTATTTCTATTTTTAAATAATGACACAAAGTGCATTGCACAATAAAATGTTGTACGTAATTGTCATTTACACATGTGTTAAGAAGTTTCAATGGTAAAAGACAGTTTCCGGTGGACTTAGAAGGATGAGACCTATGTTTTTTAGGAGATTTTCCTTCTACCTAAGGAAAGTATATATGTATATATAGGTATAAAATATATATACATAAAAAAAAACACTTTATACAGTTTTAATCAAATTTAATTTTAGCTAACATTTATAACATATACCTTGGAACGAAATGACTCGTTATGAAACAAATCTTGAAATTCGGATTTGTTTAAATATTATGAAAGTGATTCCTATAATATAAATTTCTCAAATTTTGTTATTAAATAAACTACAATATTTCATTCCAAGATTTATTAACTACTTTAGTATTATCTTTTCCAACTTTGTATTCGTTAACACTAGAACTACCAAACCAGTCAAAATGAGTGGTACACAATTTTTTCAAAAAATTCTCTAAGTTTATATAAGAGTCATGGAATAAGTATTCTACGTCTATATCAATAAACGTAAATCACCCAATCGATCAAATTTTCCACCACTTGATTCTCCCATTTTCAAAGTACTTATTTAATTTATTAAAATATGTTAATTTGACGCCGGTAGTTCTAGTGTTAATTAATATTAAATTAATTTGACGCGATTTTTTTACGACTGATACAATTTAGTCAATTCCTCTTTTGTTCTCACGAAAACATATTTATAAATATTTTACTTCCACGCAAAATACATCCAACTAGATAAATGCCTGAACAATTATGAACAGTTGTATTCCAAACTCACCGATCACTCTTTGAAATACCATAAGTCTTCCATAACTGGTCTCTAAGGATGGGTGATATGAAAGAAACTTATTATAATTTATCTTGAGTTGTAGTTAACGCACTAGAATAATGTCCACCATAATATGATTTCCATACAATTGCAGTCGTGGGATTTTCATAAATAACGACGAGTAATTCATGATTTATGAGACATTGTGCTCTCTTATTCGGGCTTTTCCGTTCGAGACAGAAGTAGAGGTTTTTCGGAAAGAGAAGGAGAGAAAGAGAGGATCTATCTCGGACTGCGACATTGAAAGCGGTAAAACGTCGTTGCGAACAGGAGCGGAAACGTAAATAAGAGAAAAGCAGCCTGCCCGGATTTTCCTGTGACGACGCGAATCTGCGAAATTACTCTGGCATGCTTGCTCAGGGATACGGCGTTGTTAGCCTCGAAACAAACGTCAGGGAAATTTAATAATAGAGAAAGTGGTATTGAAATTGCAACTTTCCAAATTTAATTTGTCGGTTTGCTTAACCGGCGTATCATTGCCATGCGAAGGAAATTTGCAGCAACGCATACGGATACGCTGAGCGGAAAAAGAAACTTCATTTAACGCTATGCAATTTGCAGACTTATTTAAAGACAGAGAAAAATTTTTGAAAACAGCCACGACGAGGTTTGAGCGAACCTCGTACCACGAAAGCGAAATAAACCAGATATGGCATATTGTTGTATCACAACAATAGAAATGAGTTTGAATAGGTGATTAATGAAATGGTCTGATTTCTTTTTCCCTTCATTTTCACTCTGCTCTGGAAATATTTTGTCTTAAGGTAAATGTGTCACTAATTAAGAATACAATCTTACGTCGACGTTGGCATATTTTCTGTGTGAATGTTCATGGAAATTTTTTCTCTTAATAATGTGAGTACTCGTTTAATGTTAATATACGTGTGTGACTTTTTGCGAAATAAATATTGGAGAATGCGAAAATTTTATTGTAACGTTCCAAGAATTTTAGACACTTTGTGACTATTTAGCACGTTATATAAATTATTATGTCAATTTACAATTAATATCAAACGAGTAATACTCGAACATCATAAATTAATTTTGCAAACAAACATTTTGTAATCACAGCACACTTTGACATTGATCGAATCCTTTATGTTCCACAAAACAGGCATAGGAATATAAAAAAAACACCATTAATAATTGAATTAATTTTAAAAAAAATGAACCAATTATTTAAACTGCATTAGTAAATTTGGGGTTAAAGGATTACATTACCAAGCAGTAACATTAACCCTTTGCGGACGAAGAAATTTATGAATACGTATTGAGAAGTAACCATTTATTTGGCGGCCGAAAAGCATCATTTCATCAGAAAGTCATAATGTTAACACTTTGACTGCCATGGAGGTCACCGGTGACCGGCGCTATTGAATTCATTAAATTTCCGTGTAACTTGGAAATTGTAATATTTATGAATTCTCAGATATATTAAATATTTAAATATCGACATTAAAAAGATAAAGGTCCGCCGAATATCTATCTATCTGTATCTTTAAAGTTTCTGCTTTACAAAAATACGAATTTAATAGAAAAAGTTCCACTTCAGTAGAAATGATGAATCTATAGCGAAATACCGGTGGCGTTCAAAGTGTTAATGTATAGAAGTTATTACTAACTTCGTAATGAATGAACTAATTCTGTAATGATGTTTCAAAAGCTATATTTTAATTTTCAACTCTAACCATGTATACATGCATCGATAAACTATCAGTTTTTTTTCTCAAATCATATATATGCGTCCGTCGTCCTTAGGATGAAATTCTTGATAACATCCTGACTAATTGGAAAAAATTCCACAATTTCCGAAATATCGCTGCTGATGTTATTTTCCTCTGCAAAATGACCTGCTCCTCCGCAAAAGGTTGAATTGTTTTTAGCACACTGTAAATTCACTTACATCTATATGCCATTTTGATGACGCACGAGTATACACCTTAGCGAAGTCGCGTGGGTTGCGGGTACGTCGAATATATTCACTTCTTGCTCAAAGGAGCTTAAGTACCCGAAGGGTTATCGATTTAAGACGAGCAGTTTCGAATATCTACTAAATTATGAACGACAAAAGTTAAGTGAAACCCATTTTTCCATCTCCCGATTCGTCTTCCATTGTCATAGCTCGAAAATCGTTACTCCAGCGACACGAATGTAGTTTCACATAATTGTACGTTGCATGCAGTGTTTATATTTTACTTGACGACAGGTTGAAAGAATGAAGCATAATCTCGAAGCACGCAAAAGTCGAGGAAAAAGGATACGAAAATTTACTCTTTCTCTTTGCTCCGGATAAAATACGGAGATGGTGGAATTTGTTGAGCGGACAAGAGAACTCTCAAGGACTGTGTACATAGGAATTGAGATATCAACTCTCAGATATTGGATCCACGTTCGGATCATCGACGTTAATAAATATTTCCTATGTGAGATGTGTATCGATGGTCTCGAAGTGAAAAATGTGAAACGACTACATATGTATAGTGATCTACGTCGAATATTTAGAGTAAATGGAGTATGCTCCGTTATGCGCTGAATGAATGTTATCATTGGCTGTTTTTTAGAATGGGGTAGGGGGTTGGCTGATACGGAAAATTTCTAAATTGATGTATAACTATTTCTGACTAGTAGCGGTTACGAGGTATGATAATTTCGATGCTAGTTTAGTAAATGGAAAACTGGATCGCTTGCAAAATTGTTTACAGAAATACTACTGACATGTATGCAACATTGATTTTGATGCCATTGACCTAAATGATAAAACGTGTATGCTATACACTTTGCCGTGTTACTATAAAAAATAAGAGATGGAGGTGCGAGCCAAATTTAAGAATACCATTGTTAATTTTCGATTACATGTGAAGAAAACCGTCAGAATTGCTTAAAGAAAGAACATAATTCCACCTAAAAAGACAATGCAATAGGAGGCGAAAATCATTTTTTAAGGACTTCAAGTTAAATCAATTTTTTTTCATTTGAATACGTTCTAGGAATAAATAAATCGCGTTGCTATTTTATGATGCAATTATTGAAGGAGTGCATAGTTAAACTTAAGAGCAATTAATTAAAGACTTTTAAGAAACAAAAAATAAAGTTTGCAAAAATATGACAGCTTAATGATGGCAATGCTATTGTTGCTATTCTGAGTCAAGTGATAATAATTTTAGTGATCTGCCGCACACGGATATATCGTTTTAGTTATTGTTTCCGCCTAACTAGTTTTAAAAAATAATACATGTCCAGAAAACCTTAGTAATGCAGACAAAGAATCTGGGACCCCGTACACCGTTATTATTTTTTTAACTTCTCAACTTTTCACCATTCTATGTACCCTGCAGAATAAAATTTATTCCACGTTATTGACTTTCGTACAACAAGTTATCGTATCACCATATGGCGAACCATATGGACAACCCAACTATGTTGATATACAAATGTGGCAACAGTTATGAAAGCAGAAATTTGACTTTTTCGTATTTTGTTTTCCACCAGTATAGTTATATTCAATTGTAGTGAGTTTATTCTGCAGAAATAATCGAAAAAATTTAAAAAACTGGTTATTGGAGCTAACAGTTATCTACAATAGTATAAAGGATGCACCACGAAACGAAGAATGAATGACTTATTGTTAGGCCCTGTCCTCTTATACAGAACAAGTCACGCAAAGTAAATATTCTGAATAAATCATAAAATATGTATTGTACGAAAAAGTGTTTCGGACAAAACTTGCTCGATGACGAACGAACATTCAATAGTAATGGGTGTTATGCTGTTTTACTGTGTTAGCGAGATAACTAAGTAATGCAATAGCGAGGTATGCAGATCATCTTCAGTTTTCAAATGCAAAGCCTATATTACGTTCTAAATTTTGATAAAACATCGAATCTTGCATAAAAAAATATACTTTGTACAGTCTAAAACGAATGATTACTGAGATATTCACGAAACAGTTACCCTGCATTATAAGGTATGCTCATCCAACTAGACCGTTATGAACTGGAGAACAACTTTGTTTAGAACGACAAATAGTGTTAAACACGAAGCTAAACAATAGAAATATGAAATATTAATTAACTAAGCTAAGTAATGATAGAAGTCATACAGAAAAAGATACTATTGCGGAATCAGGGCGGAGGAGCCCTTCTATAAAAAAAACTTAGGAAGAAAAGGACGTGAAAAGGAATTGTCAGCAGGGAGAGGTCGCTGGCGTAGTGGTTCCGCACCAACCCAGGCGATCCTCGACGTTAAGCTACTCTGGCCCAGTTGCTGCCTTGGATGGGTCTCCGCGCGCCTCTCGTTTCTTTTTCACGATCCTACATTATTGTACATTTATTAAGCGTCTGGTAACAGAGAGAAATATGAAGTGATAATTGTTTACACTGCCTACGATGAAAATGATGCCAGAGCTAAAATATTATGTCAAAATAAATATCGTGATTGAAATCTGCCGTTGCATTGCTCAGTAAACATCTCAAAGAAACTGGCGCATTTAACGTACAAAAACGTAAATTCGGAGGGAAGGTTGTCAATGACGAAGAATCTCTTGTTTTTTCATACAAATCCGCATACCAAGATCTTTCCCCAGATTTCCAATAGACATGATCTATTAAACGACCCGAAATCATAACATTTAACGCTCCCTCGATCCGGAAGCAGCGGTTACAGACACCATGACGTTAACTGTTGAGGCGTAATTGCAACGCGGGCCTTGAGGTTGCAAGGGCAACATTTCTAAATTCTATATTTTAGAATCGCAGCTGTGTAGACCCGTCCATCTGGCAACCACCTTCGAATATTGAGGGATGGCACGTGGCTACCAGATTTGCACTTCAGAATTCTTGCGCTAGATTTATGACACCTGTCATAAATCTAGCAGTTTTCGTCCACACCTGAATCACCCTCGCGGCCCAAGGCCCCCCTCTGCCTGGGCCTTCCGTGGGTTTTGGCAACACCAATGCCAATTCTGCATTTTGGTAACCACCCACGAAGTCCAGGCAGAACCAATAACATTTCACCAAGGCCCAACATTCTCCTCCCTATCAAGCCATCCCTTCTTCCTCGTCGGGGTTGCCAACAGAGGAAGGGGTGCTTCCGAAATTTATAAAAGAACTAAAAGTGAGCCAAATCTTCAGATTCTCTCCGTAACTATAATCTCCGTAACAACAAGTCTTTTTCTATACACATTTGGCTCGCTCGTGTTTATATTTGTTAATCTATTTGTTAATCTTTCTTGTTATTGTTTCCGTATATATACTTGTTCCTCGCTATAATAAACAAACACCAAAACCATTTCGGGAGTGTCGTGTTTATTAATTCTCCGAGAGAAGAACAAAACTAGACTCCAACGACTTAATTGTCCGAAGAGTCGCAACATTAACAGCTGTATTGTTATTACAGTTCTGTAAAATAATATAAACATATTGTGGGATCGAAGTGGAGGAGTCCTCCTATAAAAGAACTTAGGAAGAAAAGGACGTGAAAAGAGATTGTCAGCAGGGAGAGGTCGCTGGCGCAGTGGTTCCGCGCCGACCCAAGCGATCCTCGACGTTAAGCTACTCTGGCCCAGTTGCTGCCTTGGATGGGTTTCCGCGCGCCTCTCGTTTCTTTCTCACGACCCTACAATGTTATCTATTATCGCAGATATATGTATATCTACACAGAATGCATAGAAATTAAACAAGAGATATTAGTAAGATACTCCGTAAAAAGTAACTGTACCAGTGAGAAATATTTTTGGTACAAAATGTTAAATCTGAAAAATTGATACATACTAATAAGCCTAATACAGTACAATATTTGTTGTTTCATGATGTGGAAGTTTTATATATTATTATGATTATATATATACATTTCTTTGAACGATCCTACAGAGCTAGAAATTTAATTGCATGCTTATATAATAAGCTGCTAATAAATAACAGTCGACACTGCTACTGTGCAATATTGCAGAAATATTTTCTGCCTCTGTGTATTTGTCAAAATAAATTCGTTCAAGCAGCGAATTTTGAACCTCCATGCTTGTTCGAATGACTAGAGAAATGACACATTCTTTTGTTTTAATAACCACACAACGTAATGTCAATATATTAATTCTAATACAAAAATGTGTCAACCAATTATTTTCACACAGTAATAAATCGAAAAAGATTATTTCTTTATAAAATTACTAACGACTTTTGTAAATCGATTAACATGTTGACTGCCATGGAGGTCACCGGTAACCGGCGCTATTGAATCCAATGTTACGTTTTAATTGCAATATTTATGAATTTTCTAACATATCGAATATTTAAATATTAACGTTAAGAAGATAAAAGTCTGTTGAATATCTATCTATCAGTGTCTTTAAAGTTTCTGCTTTATAAAGATGTGATGTTACAATTAGTAGAAAAAGTTTCAGTAGGAATGACGAAACTAGTGGCGTTCAATGAATTCATTGCGTTTTGATTTTCTGGCATAAGATTCTATAATTCCATTTTCTTGAATGTTTAAACCATTTATACTTCGGTTCTGCAACTACTTGTATTAACTACTAACAAATACGGATATAGAATAAAAAGTAAGTACCATGATGACTGAAAACAACGCGATATATCCTGAAATTTTCAGTTGATTAGCCGTAATATTTCCAGATTCTGAGTAGATCCGTAATTCGAGGAATCGAATCGACAAGAACATCGTGAATGCCCTAGCAGTCCCACATACATTTCCAGTCTCATAAGTTTGAGCTTATGTTTGCTCTAGCTAAGAGAACCACGACCCAGTTCCCTCGTTCACTTCCGTTAGTTGTTACATGTCGCTAGCCTGTCCTCAACGTATACTTACTGCAGCACGTAAGAGCTCGAACATACAAGTGAATGTGTTTTTCCGGATGATATTTACGGCATGAACTCATTCGCATTGGAACGCATTGCGAAGATATGGTGAAAATGTATTTGGAATGACCTATATTTATGATTTGTAAATGTACGCAGAAAGAGGGTCAATATTTGCTCCAATCTCCTAAAAGCCACTGGCTATTCTAATCAGTTTCGAAAAGTATAGCATTTGTAACAATAACGAATATATATATTATGGCGTGCTTATTTGTATTTTTGAGAAGAATTAATGCGGCTAAAGTTGCAGTGTGATGAAGAATATGCCGAAGAATGTGACGAATATGACCACCAATGTATGACCATGAATATATCAACCGATGCTGATCGATGACCAGAGTTCTTTAAAATTTATGATACGAAGTCGAAAATACTCCAACTGTATGCATTCTAGATATCCCTTTTTGTTTTTGTTTTCTTCACGATTGAAGTTTATTGTTGTATGAAATGACAATGAGTTACTAATGAATCAATTGAGCATGCTGGTATAAATAATTACAAAATAAATTGATGTTACTGTTTTGACACGTAGTTTCGATTTTATCTCGTTTCGAATTACATTTTGTGATACAATTGCAAGTAAAACAAATGAAGAAGTAGTATAAAGATTTCCTTAACACTAGAACGACCGACCTTAAATTTATTACAGGCAAATATTTTAAATAAGAACTTTGGAAGAAGAGGAATCAAGGGACACTCCTATAAACTTAGGGGATTATTGAAAACAAATGTGCACAAATCATTTTGACTTGGTTGGTCGTCTAGTGTTAAACTCCATCGTAGTAAAATTTCATATTTCTACAATAAACGTATAAAGCAGTCTTTTAATCTGCGTTGATAATTTGGAGTATTAATTAGAAGACGCGACTTTCTAAAATGCATTCTTATGAATAGTGATCCCTACTTTCCATGCGCATTCAGGCTCGCTCAGCCATATATTCCATTTAGATATCAACGTTTTTGTCACATTGCGATGCACTGTCACGCAGAATTGCAGGCTATAAGCCTCAGAAATTCAGTACACATAATTATTATTACTATTATACGATCCAATTAAAATAGCACCTCAAAACTTTGGTAGCAATTAGCGTAAGTATATATTAGTGAAAACTTTTCGGCGAACAAAAGAATTGACAGTTACAGTTAGCTATTTATCTTGATATTCACATAAATAGATGGGGTAAAATTGGTAGTAAGCTTTAGCAATTTATTTTGAAAATATTGCTTAAAAAAATGGTGCATAAAAAATTAAGACTTACATTAAAGCTAAACGAATTAGTCGAAGCTATAGAGCTATTTTAGTAACCGTAGATAACCAAAGAGTACCATATTAAAAATAAAAAATAACTTTAATGAATTTACTAATTTATGAAGAATATATAGTAGCAATGTTCGCTAAACTTAACTAGAAATAAAATTCTCTATATCGATGGAACGGAATATATTAAACATTTAATATTATAATTATTAAATATCTGTCATATTTTATTCCATTCATACAGAGAATTATCAGAATTAATGCAGCTACACTCAATTCAGTTACAACGAATAAATGGAAGAGAAAGAATTAAAAATGTGATCAAAATTTCAATGATTTTTCAGTATTCTACTCCACGGTATGACAAAGCTTTGTATAGCCCCTACGAATAATTGTGTCAACAGAATTATCAAAGAACAAAGCAAAATTTTTCATCTGAAAATAGAATTTGCAAACAAAAAACGTTTATGCAGTCAAATTGAGCTCTAATTAAAGATTCGTATCGTGGCTGAAATTTCAAATAATCCACTCAAGTAGGTATATTCTATTCTCTAAAACATGTTCTTATTAATTTATTACTGGGGTTTGCAAAAACAATATTTTCTCTTTCATCAAGCTGCAAACTTTCGTTATCAATATACCTGTATTTTACAGATATCAAAGGAATATTTTAAATTGCTCACACTTCAATTATTTGCAAAACATTTAAACACCTATGTCACGTCTCTTTAGACGAAGATTAATTAAATTTCCGTTCATTGCGCTGGGACTCGTTTAATTCCCTACCAGTGCCAAAGAGATTGCAATATCATGAATGGAAGAGAGCATCATGTATGGAAAGAAGATATATATTGCACATTTGTCGCAATGCTTTGTTCGCTTTTGCACAAAAGATCAAAAATCTGATAAGTCACTATAGAGTAAGATTCTTTAAAAAAACTGAACAAAGAATATCAAATCATAAATACTCTCCGGTTCAGAAGTTCTCGATGAATCTGATATACATTAACATGTAAGGAAAAAAATTACATAAGAATGGAGCTTACTAAACTCAATCTTAATTGCATTCTGTAATTGATATAAAATTATAGTCTGCATTGAATTCTAGAATTTTTATTACGTAAAATAAAATTTTTAAAAAATTTGGTATGATATGTCTTTTGGAAATAAAAGTTGGGTAAAGTCAAATGAATACCTGCGGACGTTGTAAGTTAATTGTGAAATGAAATGCAAATGAACTTAGGACAAATTGAGACGTTATCGATGCTGCTATCGAAATATGTTAACAAACGTGTCACGCAATGTAAAAGATCATGTACAATAAATCATGTATTGCAAATATTTTAACAAAACTCAAGCTTTTCAAAACCTTTCTACAGGGCATCAAAGTATTGACTTGCTCCGTACCACTAATTTCACTCATGTCTAATATTGTGATATTTTTATATTTATTCATCCTGACCTTCCTATTAGAGCGTTATCACACTGATGGTATTTAACAAAAAACAGCGATATTCCTGTATTTTATATTACATCATCGTTAAAGAGCAATTACGATCTTAAGGACACATGTAGAATTAACATTTATGATCAAATACGTTTTGAATCGTGACATTTCCTTATTTTCTTTACCAAAAGGATATCACGGAATTCTTTCTCGAAAGGCAACGTATCAAAGTGTTTACAGAGTCAAAAGTATTGATTCCTTAGAAACAAATTACCTATTGCACTGGTCAACACAATTTTTTACTCAAAGATTTTTTGGCTTATTATATGATAACACCGTACATTAAATGAAGTATTATAATTGTAAATTAATAAATAAACAACGTTGTTCAATTTACATTCTCCATTTTAAGATTGGACGACTTATTAACCAATTAACTGCGTTCAATCCAAAGTTCTATTGCGGTAGCCTTTTTAATACTGAATTATCAATTTCTTATGAACTAAAATGTAATTTTTCCACATTTTGCTTTCCTCTTTTCGTAAAATTTATAACAGAAACATTTGCCGTGTGTTCGACGAATATACACATCATTGCTCGATTTTATTTCCGTATCCTGCGAGGGATTTATAAAACTAAATTCCGCAGTTAACTGGTTATATATAGCCGAACTTTTCACGAAAAAAACCCTACATAGTAGATACAAATGAATTATATATCTGTATTGAGCACAAAAAGCACTATTGGAATTACATATTAAAACTTTTGTGCCAAAAGGAATACCTTATTTCCCTTCTAGTACTGTTACGTTTACCCCTCTGCTATCGCTTTTAATGTAAAAAAAATGTATAATCGTATTTAATATAAAACTAGTAAAGTCGTAGTAACAGTTACATATATACACCTTAGAAGTATAATGTCTTCATTAATCGTAAGATCAGAATGATTCTGATGAATCATTTTGAATTGATAGCTGAGAGCAGCCATACAACCTCCAACTATGGGTTAATAGCATTGCAAGGTTACTGTGAGGATAACCAAGTGGTCCGTAAAAAGAGAAGTATCTGTTGATTTACAATTTCCTCTTCGAAAATATTATACACACACTAATAAATAGGTGAAAATGCCTAGACCCGATCACGGAGCACTGAATACTCATCAATGGTCTCGCTGATTTCTGAATTTTCATTTAGACCTTGTTATACTTGTAATCATAGTGTTAAGGACTGGTCGGAGGTTTGTGACACGGTGTTTCTATCGGCACTATTTTTTGAGCACCCTATATTTTGTCAGCGACTCTTCTCTCTCAGAGACTTTGATATTTTTGAAACAGAAACTTGAGAGATTTTTCAGACTTGGAACTTGAGACTAGAGACTAGAGACACAACTCTTTTTGTACTTTGCATTGTCAACTTCTTTAGTCATATTCTTCGTTCAGAGTAAAATTTAGTGTTAATAAACTAAGCACATATTCTAAGGAAGTGGAAGTGGAAGTGATATAATCATTTTCGTTAACCTCCCTTCCACATAGTTTTTTAAGTACGGTAGCATTGTTAATAACCAAGATACAGTAGTATTACTGTCCAGTTTATTTGTCCACTGTTTGTTTAACTAGTTATATCTTTATTTTCGTTTGGAAAATTTCTTATGTATTATTATGTATCAGACTTGAAATAAACCATATTAAAAAAAAAAAACAAAAAAAAAACTCGTCAATGGTCGAAATCAAACTGATACCATCGGCGGAACGACTTACTGTTAGTGAGCCCAAGAGATGGACATCTGTAGGTTGCGGTTACCGAAACCCGCTTAAAAATAATATATATTGACAACACTTAATGATCGTCGTATTTGTCGGGTAGAGAAGGGAAAATAATTGTTGCCGCTGCTGGTATAATTAATCTTCAAATTGTAAATGCAATTGAACAATATTGTTCATTTATTTAGTTAAATATTACAAATATAATTCTTTGTTTAATGT
Source organism: Cerceris rybyensis (assembly GCA_910591515.1). Taxonomy (NCBI): domain Eukaryota; kingdom Metazoa; phylum Arthropoda; class Insecta; order Hymenoptera; family Crabronidae; genus Cerceris; species Cerceris rybyensis. The sequence goes on from OU342790.1 coordinate 26,717,366, forward strand.
AACGTTATTATAACGTACTTGTAAAGCATTCTATAATACAAATAAGAGTGAAAGTTCTTTGCTGAGAATCACTGGCAGTACCTTGTGTTGTGCAGAGTTATTTTAATTTCTAAGTTGAAACCAAAACTTGTATTGCAAATTTCACAGATGGTTTCGCCAAAAACAATGTCTGATCTATCGTCTTTTGCTATTAGAGTTTCTTCTGGACGTATAGTTTTAAGGTAGATAGGAAAATATTTGCAAAATTGGAACATTTTGGCGTAGCTTTCGCTTTGGACATTGTTTAAATATGTTTAAATGTTTTTAACATTAAAGTAATATCGTTATATACGGAAGAGTTTATAGAAACTTTTTGTGCAAAAAACTTTTAATAATTATAACGATTAAAATACAACAAATTCTGAATGTTGAAAATTTGCATTTTTCTTCAAGCTTGATTTTTTCAAAAGTGGTGAGTGATATAGAAAAACGTATTTCATATTATATTCTGCGTCACAAAATCTAGAAGAATAAATGTAACTGATCTTTGTATAAACAAAAAAGGTTGTAGACCTGTATTATCATTGTCGTTAACGTGAGATACATAGTCGCGTCATAAAATAGATTCAGACTTCAAAATATATTGTACTCTAATTATTATAATATTAAGATCTTTATTATTATAATGTTTTAAACATTAATATAACAGTGCTAATTTTACGCATGCATTTAAAATGCAGTGCGCGTAGGAGGCTCAAATTTTCATTTTCTCAATCAGCTAACATGCTGAAATATTTGCAGAATAAAGAGTATTGACACCTAAACACTAAAACTGCCAAGGCTGCCAAATCACTGGTTCCTCATTTTTTGTAAAAATTCCCCAAATTTACAGGAGTATCATAAAACAGATACTCTACGTCTACTTTATAAAAGAAAAACTACTGAATTAATCATCTTTTCCGCCTTTTGAGTCTTCTTTTCCTAAAGTATCTATTAAATATATTTAAAAATAACATATTTAATCCCTGTAGTTTTAGTGTTAAATATGAATTACCTATTATCATCGTCGCTAATTGTAAGATTAAATACATGGCCATCCCGAAAAATTCACTTTTTATCAAGTTAGCTATTAAGTCTCTACCATTTATAATTCTAAAAAACATTAATTTATAACAGTATCAATTTTACGCATCGATTTAAAATGCTGTTTGCGTAGGAAGCTTTAATTTTTCATCTTCTCATTCATCAAGCATGACACCGGTAATGCGTAACATTATCTTAAAGCGTAACCAGCATAAACGTCGTCCCACATAACCACCTTCTAAGCCTCGCTGACCTTTGTACGACCACTAAAGAAGGAACACATACTTATGCCTATCAGCCAGGCTTCATTCACTTTTTATCGATCAGCGTAACGTACTAAAGCGGGAAATGCTTACTACGCGGCATCAAGCGATAAACAAAGTATGCGAGAACAGTATAAAAAGCATCCAAGTGGGGTTAAATGAGGCGCAATGAGGATTTCATTGATAAGAGAAGCACCGTCAGCCGACGACGAGAAAACGGTTTCCCCCTTCGTGAGTTGGATCGATAAGGTTTGTCCTATCTTCTCCTTCTTCTCCTAGCTCCTCTTTGTCTCCGGTTGCTTTCTCCTATTCTTGTTTGTTCGGGATAGTTGGCTATTGTTCTATCGCTTGTCAAATACGAACTTCAAGTTTCCGGCTTCTGCGAGCTCTTAAAAATCCATAGATAAACCGAAGGATACGATGTCCAGTAATTCTGACAATCGTATCTTATCAAATGTCGTCCGTTTGACGGTATTTCTCGAAGATCGTAAGACCAATACATGGGGGAGGAAAATGTCATGAACTATACGTTTCATGGATTTACTGCTTGCGACGTATACAGGGGACAATTTTAGTTTGTGAACGTTCATTCACATTTAATGGCTTCGGAACGTTATGAAGGATATATAGATAAACTGAGATGTATGATGGCTGGTAATTCTGACAATCATATTCTACGAAATGTCCTTCATTGAACAATATTTCCAAACAGATTACAGTTACGGTTTACGCGAAGAAGTTATTGTGTACTACGACTTCCATAATTTTACTACGGCCACCGTGTATGAAAGAGAGTCTTAGGTTCTAACCCTTCATTCATGTTCATAAAGTTATATTTTTAGCGGATACATAAGTAGACGTATACTGGCTGCACTTTACGTGTATCACGTTAGTAATATACCCGTGATGTTCAAATATGTAAGGAGCAAATACCTGCCTCTACATCGTTCTGTTTTAACGGCAAATATGTCTCGCACATCGACCAATTCAGATAAGTAGTCCTGCGTGTAATTAAGATATAAGTGATTCTATTTCGTTTGGAATATATGCTAACTGTTGAAAGTGCGTAGACTCGTTTATGATTACAACTGTTTGAGAAAAAGTAGCAGAACCATTAATTTATTTATTTTTTATTATTATTCTGTTCTCCTGGACTAATGTTTTCAACCTAATTTATTAAAAATATAACAAACGATAGTTAATCAGATTTTATCTTGGTTTTTTAATATTGTTGATTTTAAGTTCTATAGTAAGCTATCATATTAATATATTAATGGCCCCTGGTAGAATAGTTATATCATGGAACCAACTAATGGACGTATCTGAGGTACTCAACAAAATTCAATCGCAGAAATATAATTAAAAGTTAATTTGCGAGAGAAAGATTTGTTTCTGACCCGTGGTTCTTCTCAGACTTCTTACCTACATAACAACACGAATGCGATGAGCTGATAAGAAAAATTTGCTACCTTTTTGTGAATTTTGCGATTTTTTTTTCACAAATCGCGATCGTTTCAACACTGTAGAACTACCCCTGAAAGCCATGAAAAATAATTTTAGAACACCCTGTACAAGCTATTAGTTATTTTCGATTTGACTGGGAACAGGTGGGAAATAGCAATATTATAATTTGTTTAATCTTACGTCAAGTACATGCCTTTTCATTAAGATAAAATTAATTTATATAATTTATTTCTACTTTATGGTGTTAATTATTTTTAATCCTTCGTTTATAGTGGAAAACGAATCAGGTGAAAACATCGTCAATATATTAGTGTAATGTTACCGATTTTTATTACTATATGAATTTAAATATTTGTGAAGTTTACCTGACAATTGATTGCTAATTTACAAATTATAGTTTAATTATTATTTTGTTTATTTATAAAATAGCGGTTTAATCCAATAAAAAAAAAATGGATCCCCATGAAGTTTTTCCATGAAACCGAGCAACCTGTTAAAACAGAAAAGATAGAAGAATCGCGCTCTGAAATATGTCATTATCGAAAAAAGGGAGAAAAGACTTAGAAATCTACACACAATAAAATATAAAATAATGATAGATATACTGAATAATCCTTCAATTTACCAAAGATATTAAATAACTGAACAATTCAATTTGACGCTATTGAAATATGTAACATATATTTCTAATCGAATCAATCATTAGAGATTGTTGATATAAAACTCGATGGGCTTGGAAAACATACTGCACTGCAAATAGCTATGTTCAAACAATGAACTCGCAAATCAAGAATACTTTGATCAGTACCAACGAGATGATTTCAAAAAAATGGCAAAGAATATACATTTTTTTTTTCAAATATATAAAAGGTATCCGACAGCACTACCATCGATTAAAGAAACTCTTGATACATTTCCATCCATACTTTCCATCTCTACCAGTAAAAACGATAGAGGGAAAAGAGAAATTAAAACCACGGACGAATCGATAAATGTACCGTCTTTCATCCATTCGTCACACGTTGACTATGAACCAGAAATCGGAACGGAAAAAGGAAAAAATAGGGGGAAAGATGGGTCAGTCGAGGCTGAATTGTGACGGCTGACTTTTCATTCGTGTAGCTCTGTGATTGCTCCGAAAACAACGGACGAGAGTTCACGGCGGGTTAGGCTTACGGTTGGATCACTGAATTGAATTACCTTTATCGAGAGCACGGTACTAGTTTGCTACGCGGTAGATTGGATATTTCTCACGGCACAATTCCTGTAAACGGCAGTACCTAGGCAGCCATTGTTGCCGATGTTTCCGCAGTGTTACGAGTCCGTTTCCGCGCTATTGAAGAGTCTATAATCTCGACCAATTGCCCAATTGCAAGCCTGTTCGTCGCTTTGGCATCAACCGGAAATACTGGCTTTAGGGGAAACAACGGTGTCATGTGGAGATGATGCGAGAGACAAACCTAAGCAGGTGTATTTACAGTGTCTATTTTAGGTGTACTGTACATAATGGCAGAAAATTATTTCACATTTTTTCAAATGTGAGAAAAAAAGGGGAGAACAATAATAGAAGCGATAATTAATTTTTATAGGTTTTAAAATATATATATAATAGGAAAAAAAGCATTCGCAGATTTAGTGAAAAATATTAGTGAGCTCAATTTTGAAATGTTACTTCCAAAGCTTCGAAGAGTACCTACTATGCGATAATTGTTGCCACCGTCTACCAACTTTTAGGAAAACTAATGAAACCTCGAATATCCGATACATTTCGTTCGATTGCTAACGTTCCATATTACACGATGACATAACTATGAGCGCGCCAATATATTGGAAGTATTTGCAAAGCTAATATGCACCTTCAGAGGTCTCGTTAATATCGAAAATATTTCTGAAATTCCATATACCCTCTCACATTTCCTTCATTCTCACAGATTTTTTTTCCCTACAACGTTCCATGATCAGGCATAAAAGACTTTACAATGGTGCCGAGGAACGGCAATTGGGGGGTTTTGTTGAGTTTTGCTGCACGGGAGATTGGATTTTCTCACGTCACAATCCGAATGTGGAAAGTTTCTCTGCGCTTTCTCATTGCAGGCGCGCTTCCGCTACGCCGCGAATTCGTTTCCGGGCTATCGATGCGACCGTGTTTCGAATAATCCCAGGCAATTGGCCAATTGCGAGTCAGTACTCTGTACCAGTGTCAACGAGGAATCCGGAGTATGTTGTATATGACTCGCTGTGCAAATGATGCGTGCGATGCGTTATTGCCAATGCGTACAGTAGGACACATTGACCTGTGCTCCTGTATGAATAGTATGCGAAAGAAACTCCGCCATTGGTAAATACCGTTTTATGCGTCAATTTCAATTAGTCTCAAAGCAATTAAATAAGCTAGAAGTAATATACTTCGGCGAATATCACCATTAACTCCTTGCACTATTTCCACGAGTCTGACTCGTGATGAAAATTTTAGGCCAAACTTGAATATCACAAGTTTGACTCGTGGTATTAATCTCGGGCAAAGTATTAATATCTCGAATAAAATCGTATGTCCCCGTCCAGGATTATTAAATTTAGACTTTGATTCAAATCCATTTGAGTTTCACAGAAGTTCCATTGCGTGAAGTAAATACTAGCACGGTAATCTTTGTCAGTCGTGAAATATCGTATATCGGGCGTTTGGTTTAGGCATGGATTCTTGCAAGTTCACCGATAGTGCAAGGGGTTAAGGAGACTCACTAAAGTTCTGAGATGTAGATTCTTATCTATAAATTTATTCAAATATATATTTGGTGCAATAAGTTTTATATTTATCTGCGGATTGTTAGATCTGCTTCTTGATTACATGTTTTTACAATATATTTCATGAATTCGTGTACTACAGTTAAGTACACGATGCACGATTTCATTTTCATACAGTTTCTGGAATAAGGGATTAGGTAAACAAATTACTTTTATTTTATTTTGAAACGAAGACTGAATTATCCACATTTTATGTTGCTTTCTATTTACACTGTTTTCCGTAGAATTTATCAGCCTTGTAAATAGAGGGATGGGTGTATACAATAGTTAAAACGAAAATTGACCTGTGGTTTTTCGGATATCATGTACTTCAAAATCAAACTATTAGAGCAGAGGTAATTTGATTCTATAATGTACCATTCACTTTTGAATTTGACCGTTTTTATAAAATTCTAAGTTTTTGTATTGTATTTTCTGCACTACGAGTGTCATTCTTTACTGAAAGATAAGGGGTTAAGTATTAATTAGCGCGAGAAGGAAAGGATTAAAGACTTCCAAGTTGAGAATGATGACGGATAATATTATCTTTGAAACAAGGATGAGTATTATGGAAAAGTGTTTACCTATATTTAGTGTTTATTCCCTTTTATTCATTATATTTTCCGCGTTTTTTTCAATATTTTCCTCTAATTAAGTATTACCCTATCTGCCACTAAATTCCACATGTCAACGAAGTGACAATTATAATACATAAGAATTTTAATTGCGTTATACGAGGTTTGTTCAGAAAAATACTGAACTTGTTTAAAAAAAGACTTTATTTTTAAATTTACAGATTAATGGTCTTTGTCCCCTTCAAAATACTTTCCTCCACTATTCACACACCGTTCCCAGAGGTATTTCCATTTCGCGAAGCAGTCCTGGATAGCTTCATTAAAAATGTCCTCTAAATTCTGTGACGCATTGACTTTTGTATCATCTACAAACTGAAAACGGTATCCTTTCCGCACAGATATTAATTTGGGAAACAAGAAAAAATCACAAGGAGCCAGGTTTAGCAACTAAGAACGGTGAGGGTGAACAGCCATCTGATTTTTTGCATAAAACTCTCGAATTAACAAAACTGTGTAGACCGATGCATTGTCGTGGTGCAAGAAATATAAATTGTCTCGCCACAAATCTGGTCTGTTTTTGCAGATTTATTTACGTAACCGTTATAAAATGACTCGATAGTAGACTCGAAATTCGAAAAAAACAATGACCATCACTTTCACATTGGGTCGCGACTGATGTGCTTTCTTGGGGAGTGAAGATCTTTCGACAAAAAAAAGTTGAAGCATTTCTGTGACAGTCCCCCCTCCCAATTTAAAGCAAAATTTTACGTTGCATCGTTGTTCCAGAAAATCGCGCATTTCAAAAATTGGCACTACCAATTACAGACGTTGCACTTAAATACAAATTACACAAAAACTAAACGAGACATTAACAATCCAAGAACATGTGATGACAAAATGAGGATTGATCAACACAATGCTGCCCACTGCAAGGCTTTTAATATCACCATTGACGCGTAATTCAAAAAGTTCGTTTTCATTCTTAACGGGCTTCGTAGATCTCCAACTGTCTCAGGTTGGACTTATTAGATTGTGAACAATTTAACACGTTGCCGCAAATGACGGCTATAGCCGTCCTGCACATTTTTGTACTAATGTATTTATTTGTTAATAAAATCAAATTGTTCCCAGTATTTAGGTTGACAAAATATGGTTAAATTTTTAAATTTTTATTCACTCTACATGTTTCGACATCTTACGATGTCCTCTTCAGGAGTTTCTGTGTTATGTGTGGTTTGTTTTATCGCGAAACTTATGTGTTTCCATAGTTTTTCGGGTTTTATTCTGAGTCAAGATGTTAATTTGAAAATTTGTCTTCTACATACTCGGTCTTAATGTCGAGTTGCTGTGAAGAAGACGAACCACTTAAAACAAGGTTGAAATATAAAAATATTTATTTGTTAATTGCTCAGTAATACACCGAAAAAAAGGTGTAACATTCCAGATAACATATCAATTGTTCTTTTTGTCCGATTTTTCATGCTTTAAAAGTTCGAAATATTTTCGTGTGTGTTTCTGAGCACTTCCGTCAAATTAAAAGTGTGCGGCAACGGGTTAAAGAACGTTATTCGGTGTCACTACGTCGAATCTTGAAAACTGAACAATTCAGGAACCCGGACGATGGTATTTCGCACTATGAGAAATTTAATTAAATCTTGACTTTACGGCGAAAGTCATAAAGTTGGACGGACAAAATGTGGTGGTTAGATATACTGCGATTTAGAACGAGTTTCGGCTCGTATGACCAAACTATAGTGTACAGTTGTGAAGGTGCAAGGAATACACTATAGCCAAACGTTACATCGATTGCTTTAAAGCTAATATTTGTTATTCCTGTGGCGTCAGTGCCTGTCGTTCTTTATTGCAGCTCTATGAATTGTTACAAGAATCACAATAGTTAAACTGTCACTCATTTTTGTGAACCCTGTTTAATGGATTTTAGTCTATTTTAGTTATATTTATTATTTAATGAAATTTTTCAGTAAATTTTATTGCATATTGCAGTCATCAATTCAAGTATCGTCGTATTAACCTTTTCGCCATTGCTGGTGGCAACTGACACCTTCGTATTTTTTAACTTTTCTATATTTCTGAAAAGAACATTCAGAGTTCCAAATGTTTAGTTAAATGGATATTAAAATTCAAATATGTACAAACTATTTATATCACCAATAAAAATAATGTTTATAATTGTAACATGAAAAGGGTTGAAAAAAGAGATCAACTTTGCAATTCTTGTAAATCAAGTGAGCCCAAAGTTCGTATAACTACGAGATCAAGTGTAAAGTGGACTTTGAACATAAAAGGAGTAGTGTATTTTAAGCTGTTCTTGAACTTTTAATGCACTTACTTCTTCCGCTCTGTACCTTGACGTAACTTTTTCTTTACGTACGTTAATTTTTCTACATTTTCTTGAGTGTCTCGTAATACTGAATTTGAATTTCAGCATCTCCCTTTTCATTAATGTATTTTATAGCTTGTAATCATTAACATTGTTATCATTTCAATGATATCCATTTAGAATACCGAGCCATTGAAGATTCATAGAATTGTTAGTATGAGTTCCACTCAAAGAAATTTTATAATGGCTTTTAAAGTTCTGATAAATTTTTTTACGTGTTTATATTAAATTCCACTTGACTTATTAGCGTAAATATTTTAAGGTACTTGGAACGTCAATACTGGATAGTGAAAAATCATTAAGAAAATATTTTTTGTTTCCTAATGCAGTTATTATGTAGTGAATACAGTTACTACGGCTCATCATTCCAATCATTCCAAAATTAATTCTTTGAATATGAAGACTGCCATTCTGGAAGAATCCGACGTAGCTTTAATTCACGTTATTAATAGTATGACTATAAAGATATTCAAAACTATTGTCTTCTAGTTTGTTTTAGAAAAATCATTCATATTTAGAATAGCACATGGCTTCTAATCTTCTTTCAACTCTAAAATCTTGTGACATATGAACAATTTGTTGGATACCGACTCAGTTCATGTTTTTTTCCAGATTCACTGTTACGGGCTCGATTAACTTCTTAAATTGTCCCGTCTGAATTTTGCACGTATGTGCCTGTCTAGATACTTCTCGAAGGACTACCCCGTTTTATTATAAAAAATGGGGAAAAAATGAATAAACACTTTGACTTGGTGTATGTGGACTCTATTGAATAGTTCAATGATTCTGTTCTCTGGATGTGTTCTGTTTGAATTCTGAATGTTATCAATGCTCTCTGAATGTGTTCTATTTGAGTTCTGAATATGTTCTGTGTTAGTTCTACTTGAGTCCTGAATATGTTCTGATTCTGTTCTGTTTGTACAAAACGAAAAGTGTTTCGTGGTAAACTGTGATGCGCCCCTCTCTTGAAGTCGTGTATGAAATCTCTGACTTCGATGGGGGTGGTGTCTTTGAAGAATAAGTAACTATTGGTTGATGAATAATTTTCTCCACCCCCTCGAGGACTTCAAGAGAGGGAAGGCGACGACATGCTCTCAACACCTGATGGAGGATTTCGAACCTGCCAGCCGTCTCCGAGCAAGTCCAAAGTCCCGTTAGGGTCATCGGCGGGTACGCACAAAAATTCCTTATACTAATTATTTAAAAATGACAAACATATGTGCGCACCCTGACCGAGCCCCAATCGTACCTATAGGTTTATTGCCGAAGACAGCTGTCGACAAAATGTTTGCCGCTCCACCAGGTCCTAAGGTTTATGACTCCTTAACATTCACTATCTTCTCTAACAATAAGATAATAGCTCCAAATATTACCAACGTGATTCAAAATCCAAAAGGGAACTATTAGTCATCTTCAAATTCCGTCATCGCTTTTCCCTCAAAATAAGTTTTTAAGATCTTTGGTCTTACAAGGAGAGTGCACGATCGTCACGACACGGATTTAGTTCAAACTTTGTAGGATGGTAGATTTTGGTCCCCTGTTGATAAATATATATGGTTATAGGCGCCACAACTCAATAGTTTTTTAGATATTTGCAATTGAATGTCAGTCACTTTCAACTTCAGTTCTGTAGCAAACGATTACACATAACCTATTTAGCGTAGCTGCAAGGGATCGGTTTTCGTAGTCGGTGAGTGCCGGGTTCGAGTCCGTGGCGGGGAGAATATTTTTTTTTATGTGTATTTTTACATATAAATAAACACAATGGAGTTTAAATACATTTTTAAATCATTCATATAAGTATAAGTAAACAATAAAAGCATTTCGGAAAGAGAGGTATTTGAGAATGTCAACGAAGTCTGCTTTCCACAAGAAATACAAAGCAGCAAATGCCTATGCAACAATGCTGTTTCATTTGCTTTTATGACAAGTTTCACAATTGTACGGACAATGAGGGGTAAGAAGCTAATCATATTTTTATACCAATTCTGTTAACCTAATAAATGTTTTATTTATTCTTTCCTTTCACAATGTATTGTTTCCAGGTACGATTAACCAGCGGTTAAAGGGCTTTTCTCCTGTTCTTCTTGCGAAATGCTTTTATTGTTTACTTATACTTATATGAATGATTTATAAATGTATTTAAACTCCATTGTGTTTATTTATATGTAAAAATACACATAAAAAAAATATTCTCCCCGCCACGGACTCGAACCCGGCACCCACCGACTACGAAAACCGATCCCTTGCAGCTACGCTAAATAGGTTATGTGTAATCGTTTGTTACAGAACTGAAGTTAAAGAGTGGCTGACATTCAATTGCATATATCTAAAAAACTATTGAGTTGTGGCGCCTATAACCATATATATTCATCAACAGGGGACCAAAATCTACCATCCTACAAAGTTTGAACTAAATCCGTGTCGTGACGATCGTGCACTCTCCTTGTTAGCGAAAGTCACTGGGAAAGCGATCGCCCTTTTGGAATCTTAGTCACGAGAAGTCGGAGTCATCCAAACCTCCCACCACACTAGTTTAAGATCTTTAAAAGGTCAGTCCTGTCCCGAAATCAAAGAATTTTGTACTGAATCGCTGACAGTCCACATCTCGCGACGACGTTATCCTTAAATTATTAAAATTCCGAGCACGCAATAGTTCTTCCTAAATAAAGTGTTGTTGACCTCACGCGGAATACAACAAATTAAACCAGTAAATTTTATTTCATCCCTTCGTAATACTTCTTTAAAATTATTTATCTATGATATTTAAATATTCTGTATTAACAGTTTTTAATTTTAGCCATAATTTGACTAACAATAGCATACATAAGCAGCAGAAAGAAAACGTTTTTATTTCACACGGACCGTATAACGTAAACGGGCACTGAGAGCAATTTCAATCGTGGATAATCCATTCTATCTTCAAATAATGCGACATATTAGTTCAGGTCCGCCGCTTGACATTATTTCAGAGAAGAATGATGAACGCGTGCTCGATCACCTGTCTTGAAAGATCTTATGTGCACTTCTGGCTGGTATTATTTTCCACGTCGAGTAAGAAAAAATACTGGAAATTCTTACACGAAAAATATTTTCCGGAAAAATATATTTTCACATTTTTATACGGGTGATGCGTCAGGAAGAGACGTTGAATAATAAATACTTTTTCACAATTCCGATAATTTGTATATGTTTAAGTGATTTGAATATTTCTCAGGTTTTCTCATTATTTTTCAATATTTTTATCCTTTCACTTCATTCACAGTTATTCGCAAATTAAAACCGCGTTCTCCATTACATTAACATTGTACTTTTTCGAAATTTAGAGGCAAATCCAGTTCTACCTCGTTGATTATCATCAACGGATATAATGTAGCACACAGAGATTAGAATAAATTATCTAAACACAAATAGGAAGTTACGTTGCAATTTACAATTATATCAATCACATAAATTTCATTCCACTTTTGCAACAACATAGGCCAATTCAAACACGATCGAAGCATTTACATTAATCGCAAAAGCGATTCTACCGTCGAAATATTTTTAAGCGAAATGGATCCCGGGCAGAAGATTTAGGTCGTCCATTAATCCGATTAAAATTAGTACGGTCGAGTTCCTTTTTAAGTTTGCGGTCGTATAAATCTGCTTAATGTTATCAGTTACCACTGTAATATCCCACGTTGTGTATCAGTTCCATGAACGCATGAATAGTTCTATTAACGGACTAATTTTTTGATTGTCTTTTCTGTTGCAATGTATTCTTTTGTTGAATTTATCGTGGTCGAATGATGAAGACAACTGGTTCAATTTGACTTATCCAAGTTGATGGGTAATTCGAAATTCAGCACTATTAAATATACTGTCAGCATTGTTGACTTATGGCTCCACCATAGCGCATTGTAATATTGATTCCTGATTGTACCTATAAGCAATCTCAAGCTTCCGTGTATGCTGTGCTTAGACAAACTCTATGGTTATGGCAAAATATATTCAAGTAGACTATGTTCCATCGTCACAAACGAGCATAACGTACGTGTATGACATGTTAAACGAATGGACGTAGAAAATGATTATTATAGAAGATTATATTACTATTTCTGGTACAGTTAAGTAATTAATGCGAATACGAATTGAATTTTTCATAGCAGGAACGTCTATTCCACGTTTACCTTTCTTTTTTAGGATTTCTTGCATAAAGATCTCTTTACCATTTCTTAGATTGTTTGAATTAGATTGTTCTGTGCTTTTAGAATTCTTGCAAATAGTCCAAAATTACAACTAGCTATAAGAGATACTTTTCTCTCAACCGATATACACATTGTTTACATTAAAAAAGTTTGAAGATAAAATTCATACCTGATGAAATCAGATTAAAACTAATATCACAAAACGGTACTTCTATTTATTTGCACTCAATTTTCATTGATTTGGGAAACATTTTGACAAAATTTCTGAACAAATATTTTGAGACACAAAAAGAAGTTCTATAACAGTATACGATGGTCAAAAACTTCCAATGCTTAATGAAACACTTAAGGGTGTTTGATTCCTTAGAAAAATATAAAAAAAGAGATTCTCAGATAACATATTCTTGTTTTATGCTGATTTAAAAAAAAATCTACGATTAAAGGTAAAAGTACATACAAGCACTTCCAATTGTTCATTGTTTATTTCGACCTATCCTTTACACATTAAAATAAAATAGGGTATAAAGAACTCGCGAAATAAGGACAGACTTAATTATCTGCTGATGAAGTAGCGAAGGCGAATTAAAGCAAGGCTTTCGAGAGATTCCTGGTGATCATTAAGCCTTCTTCACAATGTTTGCCTACTTAGCAACCTCTGCCGAACTTGGAAAAGTGGATATGTTTCAGACTTTCTTACCACCGCACATTATCTTCCCGGGTACGTAGATATAGCTACAAGAAAGTTCGAGATGATGCTGAGGTCAGCTTTTCGCGACACCCTGAAATTGCTTTTTACGACTCCGAGAGATCAGTGGTTGATAAACTTCCTGTAAAATGCATGAGATTTTACTTTAGGACCCCATCGATTTTACGCTGAAATATATTCTTTTGTCGGTACAACGGCATACATTTTAAAACAGAACGAAAGGAGAATGTTTATTTACCGAGTCCCTTTGATTTGTAACAACGAACAGTTCATTACGTAACTTCCCTGTCAATGGAGTCCAACAGCAAAAATAAACAAATGAGTCTTTGTCAAATTATAAATATATGAGGCTTCGTTGAAATCGTGATATTTAACACGTTAAATGCCGCGGGGGTCACCGGTGACCGGCGCTACAGAATTCAATGAAATTTCATGTTACGTTGAAATTGTAATATTTATGAATTTTCTAACATATTGAATATTTAAATATTAGCGTTAGGAAGATAAAGATCTGCTGAATATTGATTTATCAGTGTCTTTTAAAAGTTCTGCTTTGTGGATATGCGATTTTAACACTAGAACTACTGGCCTCAAATCTATCATATTTTAATAAATGAAATAAGTACTTTGAAAAAGGGGGAATAAAGCGGCGGAAAATTTGATCGATTGGCTGATTTATGTTTATTGATATAGACGTAGAATATTTATTCTATTACTCTTATGTAAACTTGGAGAATTTTTTGAAAAAATTGTGTACCAGTCATTTTGACTGGTTTGGTAGTTCTAGTGTTAATAGAAGAAGTTTCACTCAAGTAAAGGTGACAAAACAAGCGAAATATCGGTAGTGTTCAAGGTGTTAAGGTTTTTCCGTTGTAAGATGTCTAAATCTCATGTGCTTTTTGGATGAAGTTCCAAAACAATCTCTGATTCTAGAGATTTTAAAATATGAACTTTTTAAAATATGCGAATTGATTATGTTTAAATATGTTAATATTCTAAAATTGATTTAGTTTCAAATAATATATAAATATATGGGACTGGGTAGGACCTTCCTATAAAAGAACGTAGGAAAAAAGACTGTGCAGAAAAGTCACCCCGAGAAGACACTGGCGCGATGATTTCGCGTAGACCTAAAAAATATCCGTGTTAAGCAATTCGTACATGGGCTGCGCGCTTTTCTCATTTTTTAATACCATATATAACGCAACAGATTACAGATAATATTAATTATATCGCAAGTGGGTGAAATTATAACTAGGGGATGAACACAACAAAAAATTTTTATTCAAGAAGGAAAGCTATTTTAAAAATTGTTTTAATGCAAATGTGTAGTGCTCATTTTACCGTTAAACTTTTACATCAAACATTTTTTTCTATCTTTTGTACTTTAAGAGATATAAGTGAAAAAGTGCAAGTGTCGGTTTCACTTTGGGTTTAAATTTCATGCCCTTAAAAGGCGATTGGACACGAATAATATATACCATTATTCTTGTCTTTGGTCACTCTACAAACCCACAAAATTTCATTCGAATCCGTGAATCCCCACTTCGAATACCTTCCTTGATAGAAATGCGGTCTTGTGCTTAAAATTGACATCAATAGAAAGTTACGGTATTGTTGTTGGTGTATATATATATACATAATGTGCAGCTTTCGATTGTTTAAGAATTCTATTCTTTATGTGAAGTTAAAGATGGACAGCGAAAAAGTTTAAGACTGGTGATTTCTTGCTTTACGAGTTTCAACTTGAAATTCAATAGAAAATGCAGCAAAACGTATTTACAACGTGCACGGTGAAGACATTGTTAGTGAAAGGATATAAATTATTTAAGTGAATTTATGAAGTGAATTGCTAGAGCATGAGGCAGACACGTCTATCCGTTATTAAAGGCGATGAACTACAAGCGTACATGCATTTAAACTCTCAAAAAATTGTACACACATTCCAGAAGTATTTCAATGTGATGAATCCACAGCTAGAGAAAGACAGCAATCACTGGATATTTATAAAATATTAAATTTTTGTTTAATTATTGAATATTCGCAATAAAATATACAATATGCAACAACTTTCTTTCACGAGTTCATATTGACCCATTCATCGTCCTGATCTGTCATCATTTGTTTATCACCCATTTTTATCGTTATCAAATATTATTGCCAATAAATATTTCAGAAATGATGCCAAAGTCAAAATGGCAATTAATTGATTTGTTTCTTATAAAATATCTCATATTTAGAAGAAAGGTGTGTGTAACTTTGTAGGATGTTGTAAAAGTGTCATAGAAGACAATTGAGACAACATTGCAAAGTAAAACTATTTTTTTAGAAAAGTTAGAAGTGCTTGAATCTGTAATTACAAGTCTGCACGAATTTTTTCCGGTACCTAACATTTTTAAGTAGAGTATGAGGGTTAAAGTTACGAATGCCAACTTTCGAGAAGTCCTACTTGTATTTCTTATTTCAGGGTACTTAGCACAGTATAAATAATTTCATATAATCATTGAAAAGTCACGTAATTAAGTTATTTTTCATTACGGTAAAGAACTGTTTTCAGAATAAACAGCTCATATCGAGAATACGTGACATAATTGATTTCATGAAGGATTTTAAACACTGGACGTTTTATCACGGAATATGATTCAGCAGTGAAAAATATAATTTATTCCAAGCGACCGTAAATTACGACCGGTTATCCAATTCCTAAATGATCTTCCAATGATATATCGATTATACGATATCAATTTGAGCATTTGCAAAACACGCTCGCGTAGCTGTATAATATAATTTATGTCGTGTGACCAGAATGAGCCAGCACATGCACGTGTGTGTGCACAATGCAGGATGCACGATACATATATGTAAATGCAGCAGCTACGAGCAAACTAATTAATTGTGTTCATAAATTTTAGAATGACTTTGTTGACCTTACTGGACGAAACGAACATCGACCAACACTTTCGTTCAACTATAATAGAAAATAAACTTACGCAAGAAATACAATCTAACTCTATACTGACTAAACTATGATAGTGTAACACCTTCAGTTACTATGAACTAACGACAAACAATCTATCCCCACTGTTTTTTTTTTAATTAAAGTTATTTGTATTGATATGCATGAAACATCTCTTAGAATTAATGTTGTCGAAATACATGTAATGTCAATTGTCATGTGTATTAAAAAAAGAGATTCTACGATCGCTACGGTCTTTTATCTTCAGAAAGGAATGTGTCGCAAATCCTTAGCTTCAAATAAACGTCACAGGTGTTTATAAATAGTATTAGTTTGCTGATAATGAAAAATAGAGTTCCGTGAATGCGCAACCCACGTAATAATATTAACTAGCTACCGACGAATATTAATTATAGTACGAAGTCTGGGAAGTTCCATTTTACAAAACATGTTAACTGTTTATAAAACAACCTGTTTTGAAGAAAGTGTACGATAAAATTGTATAAAAAGTTAAATCAAATTAGGTGGTAAATATTTCAATTTGGGAATATTTTAGTAACTATCAATTTGTTCCAAAAATAAAAAGGCGATGAATATTATTATTTATTAAAAATTAGTTTGACATTATTGCAGATGGCCTTTTTTAAAAGTGAAATATAACCGCAGTATCCTACATTGCATACAATATATTTTTACATGATCGCCTGTACATTTTCACGAGATGAACAGAACTAAAATTATAAAACTACTGACGTAGTAATTTTAAAAAATTTTTCATGAATTTAATTCCAGTATATGATCGTATAAGCAATATGATGGAGAAAATATTGTCGACGTTTACTTGTATGATATTTATGGCGATAGTCTTTCTCTACCAGCTGTCAGTGCGTAGAGAAATAAACTATTTATGGATGTTGAAAAATATTTATAACAATTAAGTACCTATTATCTCTAAAGACGATATCTATTTTGAGAATAAGGTATTGTATATATTATATTTAAACATGTAGAGCAACATCTATTTCTTTTCCATTTCATGTTTTTTTAGAACTTTACGAAAATCTAAAGAATTCTTATTCATATGTAGGTTTCGGCTAAATAATGTGTACAACCGGGCACGAGGTGATCCCTGATGAAAAAATATGAATAAAATATGGGCAGCAAATTTTTTAATTTAAGCCTTAATTTTAAAGAAAATCGAGTTTAAAAATCCGAAGAGAGCTTGTGAGTTGACAGCTCATTGTAAGTTATGTTTCATCGTGCAACGTATAACGCGTATCGTGTTTGTAAACAACGACTTCATAGCCTTAAAAAGTTATCGAGCTAAAGAAATATTATGCAGAAGACTTTTAAAAAACAATATTTTATTTTATAAATTATAGAGTTGCTGAAACTGACTATGCAGGATAATATTCTTTGGAATAATGGCGACTAGTAGACAAATTTTTTTATTTTAGTCTTTGAAAGCAAGAATCATATCAATATATTCCTTGGTCGTGTACGTCATCGTTGAGTTGATCAACGAAAACTGCTTGGGCAAATAACATATTAGAAGAAATCTCAAATCACTTTTTACAAACACGACATGCATTATACGTTGCTCGATCCACATCGGATGTAATAACACAAAAAATAATAATTCGTTTAGTGATTGAAAGTTATCTTTTTGTCAGAAATTCGAAGAATTAATCTGCAAAAGCTAAAAATTACTATATACGACACTATATTTCAAAAATTAAATCCCATTGAGGTCACTGGCGACCATCGCTGTTGCATTCGATGAAATTCCATATGACTTTTAAATAATAACATTTACCTTAATACATTGAATACTTAATTATTGACGTTAAAAACATAAAGTTCTGCATAAAATAAATATGTGCTCTATAAATATGTGATTTTATCATAAAATTTGTCACATTCAATAGAAATGATGACACTAGCGAAATGCCGGTGGCATTCAATGTTTTAAGTGAACAAATTGTACACTCATTTTTTGCTCTTATTTTTTCACATGAAATCACTTCATGCTCGGCTGTCCATATTATTCAGACAAAACCTAAATACAAGAATTTATAATATATCAATAAAAAGATAACAAAAGATAATTAAAACGGCGACTGTCATGGCTGTTGAATACAATGAAATTTCATGTAACTTTTGAATCGCAATATTTATGAATTTTCGAACATACTGAATATTTGAATATTGGCGTCGAAAAGATAAGGTTCTACCGAAAATCTATCTATCTACACATTTAAAGTTTCTACTTTATAGAGATGCGAATTTAATAGAAGAAGTTTCACGTCAATAGAAATAATGAAATTAACGAAATACCGGTGACGTTCAACGTGTTAATAAAAAAAAGAATATATCCATATACGAACACTGCATGGTTTCTCTAATCACCGACGACAAGCAATTTTTTTTCTTCCCCAATTCTCTCCGGGAGCCATCAAGATGATAACTATGTTATATCTAACGCTCTTCCATACAAAAGAGCACATAATTCTACTGTACAAATCTATTACGAACAACCTGTGGAGACATCTCGAGTTCCGTTATCAAGGGACAAAGCAAAAGATACGTCAGCTCGTAAGAACGGACAATGGAAGCAGCATATGCAGCAGTCATTTTCGAGCCTCCCCATGGAAACGTGTCGCTAAATCCTAGCAAGTGCGTTTTCTCATCCTCTCCTTCTTCCGCGAGGCACCGACTGGATATCCACGGAACGAGATATCGCCTGAAGCTGTTTCATACATAAGAGAAACGACGGGCCATTGTGCAGAAAAGGGTCGAGACTGGTTGATGACACAAGGCGTTCGATGATTACCCGCGAGAACGTCAATAAGCAAACGGCATTGGGAAAAGTGGACGTGAACATATTTTACAAATCGTTGTGTACTCGACACGCAGAAAATGGAATTTACGAGTGTATAATAGACCTCGTACGTAGGTTTCAAGAGTGATGTCGGATAGACAGTAAGTAAGTGCCGGGGAAGAATTCTTTTGCCTCCGGTAGAGTCTACGGTTCAGTATAAAAATCCAATCTCGTCGGAGAGTCAGGAGAGGAAACCCCGTAGGAACGTACAGGAAATAAGAGTTCAGTGAAGATAAGGAGGGTGTTGACGCGTGATAGCGCAACAAAGATAAACGATTCGCCTAAGAAATCAGTGGCCTCGCGAAGCGGTCACCGGGGCTGCATCGCGTACCGTTAGGCGCGACCTGGCTGGTCATTGTTCGGCAGGATTACCAAAAATACAGAAATCGACAGGCCCATCTGGCTGCCAGATGCTCCAAGTTCAGTCGTCTGGTTTATGACTCAAGTCATAAACCTAGGCGACTGAAAATATTAATTAACACTCGTTCGTACATCATTTCTTAGAACCGAACCACCGGTTCTTGGAATCCTGCCGCCTACAGTGACCAGCCAATCACAAAATTCGATACCTGTGACCGACGTCACTTCCGTTCTATCTGCCAATCAGAAAATCGCATTCTGAGAAATACCGAACCCTCCAATCGGAAATTTTCCAACTTTGCATACCACCCCTTCTCACTACGAACAGTGAGAAGGAGGGGGCCGATTGGAGGGCGATTCGGACTTTGGCGGATAGAGCGGAATCAGAACTGCATTAACTACCAAACGAATCAGAACTGTTTTGGCAATCGAACACATTAGAACTGCATTAACTACCAAACGAATCAGAACTGTTTTGGCAAACGAACACATTAGATCTTTTTAACTGCAACGAACACGAACGGCTTTTCTAACAAACGCAGTACATCATCATTCTCGACTGAGAAATTAATTAATCCACGTGTAACATACATCTCGACCAAGAGATAAAATAGTTTAAGTGTCGTTGTTTGACTGTTATTTCATTTTAAGTGTAAATAAAGTATAACTCGATTCAAATCAAGACTCAGCTAATTCGGGAGACCCAAAAAAACCAGGTTGCGGCACTTTAATTAGTCCCGCGCCATCACGTCAACCTCGCAACCAAGCGAAAGAGACGTGCGACTCAACATTTTGGTCCTTCGAGCCGGATCCAGCGACTGCATCCGATTGTCTCCCGAGTTGCAACAGCAACAAACTATTAAACACGAGACTGGTTGTGCTCGAGCAAGAGGCAACCCAAGCAACGACAAATCCACCCACGGATTTTCATCATACCAACGCAAAGTTGCGCTCAAACAAGAGGCAACCCCAGCATCACAGAAATCCACTCACGGATTTATAAGCCGCAACCAAGCGGAGTCAAGCAGTGCAAACCGGAGCCAAGCAGTGCCAACCGGAACACAGCAGAGCCGAGCAGTTCTCAGCATCACGCAGCCAAGCAGTGCCAACCGGAGCCTAGCAGAGCCACGCAGAGATACGCAACCAAGCGAATCAACTGAGAGATTCTCCAGCATCACGCAGCCAAGCAGTGCAAAACCGGAGCCAAGCAGTGCCAACCGGATTAACTCAGAGATTCTCCAGCATCACGCGGCCAAGTAGGTCTCGCAGCTAAAGCAGCATCACGCAGAGATCCACGCAGCACCACGCAGCCAACGTGGAACGTCAGTAATCAAACAAAGGAACAAGGTCAGATCTAACGCTTATCATTCGCATCACCATCCTTTATTCCAACCTACGTTGAGCAATTGCCCTGAGCGCCGGCAATGTCATTCCCTGTCGAATCCAACATGACTACCGAGCAGATAGCCAATATCCTCCGGAATAAACGCACGAATTTAAAGGGGAAATTGACCTTCTTCAAAAGGTTTTTAGACAATTGCGATGAAAATACCGATCTCATAATCATTCGAAACAAGTTGAATCGCATTACTCAACACTCCACAGACGTTTTTAAGCTCCATTTTGAATTAACTTCTGATAACGATACGATCGATTGCGCGGACGAAGAAATTCAACTAGAAGACGAATTTGATATCTTAGCCTGCCGAGCACAACATTTAATCATCGCCGCGACTACAACAACATCGACTGACGGCGCGATTTCTCCGCGAAGCACGAGTAATCATTCGGAATCGCCAGCTCAACAAACGATCAGTACGATCACAGAATCTCGGGAGAATATACCCATCGACAAAAGTTCAGTTTCGGTCGTCCCTAAATACAGCGACGAAACTCCGTCGCAACATTTGCATCAGTCGGTGAAAACTACGCAACGTACAGTATCAACGAATATAGCGGTTGACAAATCTGCACGCGAAGAAATGCTAACAAACACGGTCGACCAACATTTACAAACAAAGACGGACAAAACCGACTCGACAATTCTAACGACAAACGTTTTACACAACGGAACGACTAACGAACGAGACGCATTGATCGACAGAGCAAAGACATTACGCAAAGACTTCAACGTAAACAATTTACTAATCGGGACGGGTGTTAACAATAACGATTTGGATTACCGAGACAATTCTATCTCGCGTATAAAAAACGAGCATGATCATCTGGAATATTGGACAGCAAATGATTGCTCTTTATCGTCTTATTTTTTAGCAAAACTATTTAATATACATTCTTCCCTCGACGCGGAAAAGAATACGGAAACATTAAGAACTTTCAAAACATTTCATAAAGCGAATCGCGACTTTAGAAAATACATTGCGCCTTCTTCGATGATAACACGTCGGGTTACAAAGAGTACTATCTCACCACGGATACGCGAACCACTACGATCAGCAAGCTCAACAACGTGCAGAGCAAAAAGATTCACGCGACGAATTAATCATTTTATATTTAACCACGGCAAAACGACACCTAAGGCAAGGAAGACCACGTGGTCCGAAAACCAGGTGAAAGTAACCGCGATCGACTACGTTAAACCTCCGCGGCGAATATTGACAACAAATCCGCGAATATTAAAATCACTTACTGGTAACGTAGGAAAACAAATGCTCGGTTCGTCTAACCGTTTTCAAACTAGGACCATACACAAACAAAATGGTAGTGTCATAAGAAAGCGCATTACTGACTTAGAATTTCATTATCAGCGTCCACAATTAACAAGCGAAGAGGATACAATTAGAGATTCTCTATCTAATCGAATTCGGCTTCAGCGACAATTTCTCGTCTGGAGTATCACTTACGACAATCTATCCGCTAACGAGAAACGGCATGGAAATCGTGAAAACTTAAAGATACGCGTCGCAATGTATATCAAACCCATAAAACTATGGACTCACACTGGTTTCAAAATGTTCCAAATACAAAATTTCTATTCACGCGATACATTCTCAAGGCGATACTCAGTAAATGCGCCTCCTAAGAAATCGATTCGAAATAACGGAAATTTTTACACCGTCGCGAGGAAAATTCCAGTCGGTAAACAAATCGTTGGATTTCGGTCGCGAAAACGATCCAGTACGACCGTACGAGTCCAGGAGAGTCCAAACCCCGGTCGACTTTCGCGCTAAACAGAATCTTCACACATTATTTCCGAACCCTCTCCAGGCAAAATACATTTTTTAACCGCGTGAAAATCAATCGACAAACGTAACAGACTATCCACACTAGCAACATTTTTGAACAACGATAGCATCATTAGAGTGGGAGGTCGGATCAATCGTGCCAGTATCTCATTTGATCAGCCATCCGATAGCTTTGCCTTCTCTGTATAATTTTTTAACTACCATTCTCATACATGAAATTCACATGAATCGTTATCATGCCAGAGCATCCACAATATTGAGCGCCATGCGCCAGACGAATTAACCATTAAACGATCGAAAACAGCGGAAACACCACATTATTTTCGCAATCGTAGATGCTGTGCTAAGCAACAAAGCTCCGTCTATCATGTCTCGTGGAAATTGAGGCGAATCTTGAATTCGCGACTGCTCATCCCAACTTCCCGTATTCCTAACGACTCCTGGTCCTGTCCTAATCGGTGATGCGACAACAAGCACACCAAATCGAGATCTGCGACCTGCGACAAGTGCGAGCTTATCTCGCTCATCACTACTGGCAATGCGCGAAAACAGCCATCGCGACGTAGTGAAAACTAGCGCGAGTGTCCGAGAAGCATCCGAATACCAATACTGTCCTTCGCGTTATTACATACATTCGGCAACAAGCGAATAAACAAAGCACAAATTTGATATCATCGTTTCTGTTAGATATAGAAAACGAATTACCGCGAGCATCGTTACTCGCAGCGTTTTATCTTCTATTAATCATGTTAAGTTCATATTATCTGTAGATCTATCATATCGATTATGTACATCATCAGTTCAATACCATTCAGTAAGTTTGCATATCACTCTTAACTCTATCTTATAGTTTATGTAAATCGTCATTTTATATCACATCATTATCGTATACAATTCATATTTATTTCTACATAACACGGCATGCAAAATGCCACGATAGGCGTAATCCTCCCTAGCGAACCTTAAGATAATAGAAGCACGTATATCACATTGAACGCAAGCCGTTCAAGGGGGGGAGTATGTTGACGCGTGATAGCGCAACAAAGATAAACGATTCGCCTAAGAAATCAGTGGCCTCGCGAAGCGGTCACCGGGGCTGCATCGCGTACCGTTAGGCGCGACCTGGCTGGTCATTGTTCGGCAGGATTACCAAAAATACAGAAATCGACAGGCCCATCTGGCTGCCAGATGCTCCAAGTTCAGTCGTCTGGTTTATGACTCAAGTCATAAACCTAGGCGACTGAAAATATTAATTAACACTCGTTCGTACATCATTTCTTAGAACCGAACCACCGGTTCTTGGAATCCTGCCGCCTACAGTGACCAGCCAATCACAAAATTCGATACCTGTGACCGACGTCACTTCCGTTCTATCTGCCAATCAGAAAATCGCATTCTGAGAAATACCGAACCCTCCAATCGGAAATTTTCCAACTTTGCATACCACCCCTTCTCACTACGAACAGTGAGAAGGAGGGGGCCGATTGGAGGGCGATTCGGACTTTGGCGGATAGAGCGGAATCAGAACTGCATTAACTACCAAACGAATCAGAACTGTTTTGGCAATCGAACACATTAGAACTGCATTAACTACCAAACGAATCAGAACTGTTTTGGCAAACGAACACATTAGATCTTTTTAACTGCAACGAACACGAACGGCTTTTCTAACAAACGCAGTACATCATCATTCTCGACTGAGAAATTAATTAATCCACGTGTAACATACATCTCGACCAAGAGATAAAATAGTTTAAGTGTCGTTGTTTGACTGTTATTTCATTTTAAGTGTAAATAAAGTATAACTCGATTCAAATCAAGACTCAGCTAATTCGGGAGACCCAAAAAAACCAGGTTGCGGCACTTTAATTAGTCCCGCGCCATCACGTCAACCTCGCAACCAAGCGAAAGAGACGTGCGACTCAACAGAGGGAAAAAAGGAAGTAAGAATGGAAAAGGAAAGGAGAAGAAAATAAGATAAAAGTGGAACAGGACGAAGCAAGTTGGCAGATGTTACCACGTACGGCCGGCAGCCTAATGTGAAGCTAGAGTTAGTCTCATCTCTCATAGTAACAGCCCAGTCCCGCTGAAGAGTAAATAGGGCAAAGAGACGAAGGAGGGAGCAGACTTTGGGCGTAGTTTCAGAGACACTCGAGGAAGATGCTCATGGCAATTCATTAGGGCGAAATATATCCTTTTTTCCCCCTTCTTCTCCTTTTTGGTCGAGCAAAGTAACGAGTAAAGTTGGTGGCCTCTGCCTATTCCCGTTTCACCCTCTTTCGATGATGTACCGGAATATCCTTCCAGTTCTCCGTACTTCCGTCCGCAGCCGCTCTTTCCGCCGATTTCTCTTTATCCTCTCCGTTGGATGTCTCTATTCCTCGTCCGTCCGGACTCCGAGATATGCGTCTGCAGACAGGATAGCAGAGTTGGCCAACATCCAAGCAACTACGACCGATTGGCTCTGCCGATGGTACTGTACCGGACGGTTGCAGTATGTTTGAGCGTCTCTGGAATGTTTGGTCCGCAATTCCACAACCTCTCCGCCACCGAATTTCTTCCCTCCAACGTACGCTCCGAGTTCCTTCGCCGTTCCCCGGATTAATTGCTTTCGTATAAATCTGGCCGATCAATACCTGCAGGAGGTTAATGCGGGAGGAAGTGGCTCCTGTCTCTGATACAAATGATCGTGGTGTCAGAGGTGACGACAAGCATGGACGCCCCTCGGTTCCACGATATTTCATGGAAGTAGGTCTCGTTCTTAGTGACCCCTTCCATGCCCTTTTCTTTTATACTCTGACCCTGTGCAGTATCGAATATCGATAGGGTACCACGTTAACCATTAAGAGAGTTCGGCGTTTAAGTATAACGGCTATGTATTTCCCAAGTTTTGTATGGGGTGCATTTTAAAGGTAATTCAGTAGAGTTATTACCGAGTGCACGTGATATATCATTAAAACATTGATGTAATACTATGCCTGCTCTCCTCTTTTGTCCTTCTCTCTCGCTTTCTCTCTTTCTCTCTCGGCCGGATTGCAATTAATTCGAATCGTTTGTCAGAGACATGAAATAAACTGGTGGCCCTAAAATCGCGGAATTTAGACTGATTAACCCGTTCATTTTTCAGTCGATGTGATAATTAATATCGGACTGTGCTTTTGCGAGAATAATGATCATCGTTGGTCGTAGAATGTGAGTGTGCAAGGGATATTAAGTGTCATTTTAATAATATTCTTTGCATTGAAATTTTAGAAATATGAATTAATGAGAACTTATGCTTGTTGGAGAAACTATAAATCGACAGTCAGAGAATGAATTCTGTCAAGTTTAATAGTTCACTTTTAAACTTTTATTTATAATTTTAGATCATTTTTAGTCAAAGGTAAAGTTATTAAAGGCGCTTATGGGTTTCCCAAGTTTTACAATGGCGACAAACAATCCCTTTGTCTATGGTTTCGAAGCAAAAACGATGTCATGTTTATGATGACAAGAAGAAATTTTCTTGCGATACCGCCAGTGCTTCATTTTATATCCACCCTCTTTCTTTTTTCATTATAAAAGAAAAGTTCGTAAAATTTCTCAACCAATTTACCCGAATTTTATAACAAACGCAATTTCAGTTTTAGTAAAGAAGCACATGCCTTAGAAACTTTTCTGATACTATACGATAAATTCACACAAAATCGGGGTAGTAATTTATTAAACAATAAATCATTTCTCTCCAATAGACATCGACTGATCCTTGCGAATATATATTGAGATGGATTCAAGGTCACGCTTAGGAAGGAAAATTTAGCCATAACACATAATGGAAGAGGGGAGATATCTCCTAAATAAGTGGTCCATTTATTATTAAGACAGGGACATAATTCGCCAGGAAGAAAAACGAAGAGTGGAAGGTTAGGGGGGCTAGGGATAACAATATACCGAGGGTTGTGATCCCACTCAAAAGCACTTACAGTTGTTTTACAGGAATAATAGACGGCTACAGCTGATAGAGTGCCCGAATGGAATTTTAAATTAGTTTAAATAACAATATTATTTGTCGAATATATTTTCAAGCAAGTAAAACACTACAGTTTCAAATAAAAAAAACATATCAAATCGTCTGAAAATTCAATTCGTCAGAGTATCGTTGAGGCAATTTGGAAATTCCAGCAAAAGTTTATTTTTGTTCACTGCATAGAATTGTCAATTTTCTAAAAAGATTACATGATTTATATTCGAGAAATGAAATAAATTATTTTACTTTTACAATAATCATTTTGCGATTTCTATGAAAACCCATTTATTAAGCACTCCCTTTTCTCTCCCATTTTAAAAATATCTCCGTTACAGAAAGAGATGTAAAAAACGATATAAATATAAATGGATTAAAATTTCCTTTGTTCCGTAAAATAAATTTTTTCATATTTGTAGTCGTAATTTGGCGATGTCCGTAAAGCTACATTCGTACTTAAATGTTCTTTTCTCTTCTACTTCTTTCTGCAATACCTTGGAGGTATAAACATGGTAACGATATGAAGGTTCTAAAAGTTTCAAATTTACACCTGTCCTGTAAATTTCTCAAACTAGCAAAGAACTAAAAAAACTAGAAGCAAGACTTTTTTGGAGGAGATGTGGTAAGAAGTATCGTGGACATTGCACGGAAAATTTATTCCAAGTCGTCATAGTGGTTTTGCATACGTCGACGATTTCGCGCAAAAGAACGTGTGCTGGAATTCTCAGTCATTATTCACAAGCCAAAGCACAAGAGGATTTCCATGTTTCATGCGAACGCCGGTCGAGGTGACGCAA
Organism: Cerceris rybyensis; assembly: GCA_910591515.1. Lineage (NCBI taxonomy): Eukaryota > Metazoa > Arthropoda > Insecta > Hymenoptera > Crabronidae > Cerceris > Cerceris rybyensis. The sequence continues at coordinate 26,745,008 of OU342790.1, forward strand.
GGGCATTCATTTCAATTAATGTAACACAATAAATCGCCCAAGGAACTCAGCACAACGATGCTCAAGAGTACCAAACTTATTTGAAAATGAAACATCGTAGATTGTGTAATAATTCTCTTGTATTTAGTGACAACCATCGAAACATTATTTCTTAGTTATCAGAGAGCAGTTTGCCTAATTGATCGTACGTTATAATCTCTAAGGTTACCTTCCACAATGCTGAAACTCTCGATTTAATTCGGTCACGGAATATTTTTTCATTATGAGAGATATCGACCGTTTATTTTGAAAGTGGTGTAAGTCCATTTAAAAAAAATGAAATATCACACAATTTATTCTTAATTTAGTGTAAACCTTTTATTCATAAGAAGATAATATTTAATATCTTAAAAAATGCTATTGTTTTGTTCAGTTTAAATTTGGTCGCTGAAAGAAATTGTATAGCCATTGATTATGAAAGTGGTGTCCAATTTCCATAGACAGGTTGCGGGATTAAGGGGCCACTGGTGGCTATATTCGTTTTATTTAATATTTCAAAAGTTACTTTAAGGTTACTTACTTCATTTTTCTCCAAGAATGAATAATTTCATATTAACATCAAATAGTGATACAGATAAGAAGAAGTGGTAAATCAAAATCATGTTATATGTTATATAATAATATTATTTTATGGCAATTAAAAATAATTATTTTGTTTAATTTTGAATAAATACATGCAGAAGTAAAATTAATGAGTATAAACAAAAAGAGTAATCTGAGAGTCGGGGGATGAATATAATCCCACTATAAAAAACAAATTAATGAAACGCAAAAAAGGAAAAAGAATTATAGAGGTAGAATCTTCGTCAGTCGAGGATATTGTTACTGAGAATTTCAAAACACTGTCACAAGAAGAGCAAAAATAAATATGTAATACTAATATATTATATCGAGTTTAACAATATATAAATATAATTAACGTCCAAAATAAAAAGTACTACTTCTATTTTATTTCTTGTTGTTATCTATAAACAATATTGGATTAATATGAAATATATTCTGTGTTATTTCAGTTTTCAAAATAGAAAATTAAATGATTCTTACAATTGGTTAATTATGAAAGTGGTGCAAGTCCATTTGCAGCCTATAAATACACATTATTTTAGTTAAATTCGCCTAAAAGAAATTTCTATAATCAAATTACATATTGATAAATTGATAGAAACATTGTCAGACATGTTATAATCAACCAATATTTTTTAATTGCCGGATATGCTAACCTTTAATTTTCTCGAAACAATAAAAAATGGACTTGCACCACTTTCAAAATAAACGGTCCATATAGAACTTTTAAAAATGTCTTAAAATCAAAACTCTATAATGTTATATGTATTTCAGTTAAAATTGTCGAGTGCATAAGTGTGTAATAGAAATACTTCACTTTAATATAACAAATCAACTATAATATACTTCATGAGTATATAGGACGAATGAAAAAAACATAGTATAGCTGTTATTAAATTTTGTATAGATCTTCTTTGCTTTTTCGGCAATTAAAAAAATGTTTGGTAAATGTGTGTTTAAAATTTAATTGCGGGAAAAATTTCAGTCAAAGATTTGTGAACTTAATTGAACTGATGAAACTTGGAATTTTAAATTATTGAGATATAGAAAGAAGTGTTATAAGACATAAATTAGAAATTATCAATAATAAACATTGTTATAAAATTCTGCAAAATGTTTGACTTTTAATTCTTCTTCTCCGGAAACACTTAACTCCGTCTGAAAAGATTTCAGACTTCTGCGAAGTACCATTTCGAAATACCGCATCAAGGACGAATGTCGAAATAGAAAAATGGCGCAGTATAAAGAACTCAAAATTATGTTATTAATAAATATAATTCCTATGATTACTTAATTTTAATAATTTGACAAATAAATTATGATTTCCATCTTTACTGAAGACACGTATAAAGTATAATATTATAATTGTCGGAAATCATTGCAAGTATGGAAAAGTGCTCCGTCGAATATTTATATTTCGTGATAAACGAAAAATTCCGACCCCATTCAGATCAAATTTATTTCCTGATAAGGAAACTTTTGTCGCGCCGATGAAATTCATTTCTATCATATATCTGTCAGATAACTTCGTGACGTTTCTAAATGGCAGCGGATAATATTTTCCATGGCACTTTCTCGCAGTTTTAAAAAATTGTATAGAAATTGCTGAATTCAAAAGAGACTCGAATCTCTAAAAGAAGGTCAAGAGATGAAATTTAACAAGTAAGTAGGAATGAAATTTCATCATCTAAGAACACGATCTGATATTCATTGACCTACAAAGTTGTTAAAATCCAGAACTTCTGCGACGGAAAAGACATGAAAAATGAAAAATGACTCGATCGCTTTGAAAGACATTCCGAAGTTGTTAATCGTCCGGCTGACATATTTTCTAATGCCTTACCATAATTTATACATCGTAGGAAAATCTACTCATTCTTTGAATTCCGTTATCGATTTTTAACCCTTCAGCCTTGGTTTAAAAGTGTGCAAATAGAAGTAATAGAGATATCCGCTCGAAAGCACTCAACAGTAAGAATTCCGCATAGCCTTAGGAGATACCACGATTGCTTGCAATAAGAAAGAACACCGGTATGTATTGTTGGAACTTGAAAATGGAGTAAATATACATACAACACGGGCATCGGATGTCTATAGGAAATTGAACTTTACGTTAGCAGCGTCGATGATCATTGTTGATTTGTATCACCCAGAATATCGACGATTTGACGTATGATTTAATATCCTAATGACACAATCTCCGATATTGAATCGTTTTCCAAATTATATCCACGGTTTACCGAAAACATAAGCCGCATAAATATCACGATATAATTAATAACGTTAATTCGGATTGAGTATAACAATGATTCTTGTCATTAATTCGATTCGGTGTTAAATGGAACGGAAATTAAACGGTGATATTACTTGAAAATTTTTCGTACAATCCCGACGGAAAGTAAGCGACAATGATAAGAAAAAGAATGTGAAACGTCGACGTGAAGAATTAGGACAACGATAGCGAATCACTGATGTGTTTAAAACTGAATTACGTTAAACAGCACCGTCGGACGGATAATGGCATCGTCGTTCATTCTTCGTGAGATCGTTCGGTGTAATGAAGTGGCTGATGAAAAGATCGGACGAAAAGCCCTGTCCTCCTTACGAAATGGTCGACTAACGAAGCTACCAAAGTGACAGCCCGTCTTCCAAATAACTGGCTTCTAGTAGAACAAAAGTGTCTGGTGCATCATTAAATGCGGTAAAAACTATAAGTAATAGTGATTGCACACGTCAGAATATTAGAATTGTTCTCCACTTTTACTCCTTTATAGAGATTAAGGTAATGCGATTCTAAGGGAATGCAAGACACAGCTGTGCTTTCGTTCTGTAAAATCTTTCTTTTAAATGTACTAATTATTATAACTAAATTCCTGAAAGTAATTAGCCTTCATTGTTATTAAATGTTTAAACATTAATTTAATTTTTTTATATGACATTTTAATATTTTAATATTTGTCTGTGTGCCAGTGTGTAATTAATTTTTAGGCAGGGAAAGAACTCGAAATATGAAGGGTTAGAGTATCTTTTGTCGATTAAAATAGCTGAAAATATATAAACCATATTTTCCATAACAAATAATGTTGAAATATCGAACACTGATGCTAACTGGTTATACGACCTTAATTTAAGTGTTGTTAAAAATCTTTCAATATTGTAACAATTCCATATTATTATATTTCCACTTAGCTGCAAAATCTTTTTCGTCAAAGTAGATTAATTTTTCTAATTTTTGTTATCTCCGACATACAGAATTAGTATAGGAGTTTACTTTGATTTAAAAATAACAGCAGAAACCCAAAGGAATTTAATCAGGTAAAACTTTGAAGTACAGTAGTGATTTAAAAACTGATTATAAAACAATATTCAAAAACAACAACGTTCAAAATACTCCATCAATTTTGAAAGAAAATACCCTTCTATTACATCCGACAGAACCCTTAGCTATTCATGACGATGGCCTCAATTTGCCGCGCTATCCTCTTCGCAATTTTTCATTTTGTAATTTGTAATTTTAAACCTCACTACGCTCGATCATTTCTCCGAAGTTTTAGAAGTGTTCTAAAGCATCAAGACTATGATATACACGTCCAGTAGAAAAAATTTCCTGAAGGTGACAGCGATTCGAACACGACTTCACTATTCGGAAGTCCGAGACTTTATCCCCGTCAGCGACATAGCTTCCCTTCTATTTCGTCGCCTACCATTCCCCAGATTTATTCACATACAGGGTGATACAAATTTTCTTTTTTAACCAAAATGCATCGATCATTTCTGATAACAAACAAAATATTTTTAAAACTAACAATAACTATACGTAAGCATATAATTATCTCATATGTTTGCCAAAAATTGCAAAAATTTTGGTAAACAAAGTATTACAACAAAAATTTCTATCCAAATGAACGAAGTATAAAATAATTTGAAATTTCACGAATATATTAGACAGAATGTCGTTTCTTCAGATATTTTACTCAAAAATCAATTGATTTCTATGGATTCAGCATTGAAAATTTGCAAGCTAAATGACAAAAGGTTGTTGATAACGAGGGTAATTACATCGTTCGTTAAAATAAAAGCTTGTTACAAATTTAATGTAAAGAAAACATCATTGCTTTCCGGACCTCCTACTAAATTAAGATTCATACAAAGAATTGTAAATCTATTTCTTTGTCTCCAAATCCTGCTTCGAGAGAATTGCTTATAACTGTGAACAATTTTCAAAAATAATTTGCACTCAATATATACAGAGGTTAGCCGTTTGACCTTCTCATACCCTGCAATACATTATAAAGCGGGGAAACGCGTAGAGTAATGGCGTACCCAATAGCCTGTAAAAGATGCATATCCAATAGTGACTGGCAGCACGTGCTTTCGCGGAACGGACGAAATTTAATCGAATTAGGGTCTCCTTAAGAATGATTCAATATTTTCCGAAAATTTGTATTATATATATAATCAATCCATTAAATTTCCTTCAATTTGTTAGGTGTGCAAATAAGTTCCTTCCCCTTTTTTTTCTATGATCCCAACTTTTGACTGTATTATTCGAATTAATTGATTGTGGTGCCATCTGAAAGAGCATTCTTTTGATTTTAAGAAGAGTCATAATGGCCGCTCTAAGAGTTCTCAGTCCTAAACAACAATTTCAAACAATATGGCGTGTCAGAAGCATAATTTGCCTCACTGCTGACTCTTTGCATTCCAGCTTAAGAAATCAGCTGTAGAAGCTACTGAAATGGTTTGTACGGCACTGGGAGAGAACGCTGTCTCTTACAGAACATGTGTAAAGTGGTATCAGAGATTTAAAGCCGGATATTTCAATTTGGAAGACAAAAATCGTTCAGGTGCCCCGAAGAAGTTCGATGACGGTAAGACACAGCCGTCATTCTTCAGGGATGGGATTTATAATTTACCCACCAGATTGGGAAAGGTTATAAAAAATGAGGGTAAATACTTTAAGACGTAATCTTGTGCCGAATTTATGTAATAAAACCCTGAATTTCGAATATGGGGAAAGAACTTATTTGCACACCTAATATACGATTAAATAATTATTTTAACCGTTTGAATACATAAAAGCTAGAAACTGTCATTTAACTATGAGACTCGTAGGAAAGAAATGTTTACTGAATTTCGAACTGAAATACGAAAGAAGGAATCGAACTGTCATCGTCATAAAAGCTTGACAAGTAAATTCCCCAACGACAGGAAGACAGAGTAAAGCTGAAAAGGTTTTAATGAATCCTTGATAAAGTATCAGAGGTGGCAAGTGAACGGGTCGTTAAAGCCGCGATACAGGTTGTAGGAGTATCCATCAACGAGGCAATCGACTGAGCAGTAGGAGCTTTGTGCAAATGGAGATCGGAATTGCTACGACGATTATATCGGTGCTTTCGATGAAGTGAATTTTCTGTGATCACAATTCCGTGGAACATCTACACGTACCGAAGCAGAGTAACGACTGAATGAGCATTAATGTCGCAATATCGAAGGAGAAGAAATATCTGTCGTTCCCTTGGCTTCTACCAATTTAAAATGGAATTCAGGCTGAATGTGAGAGCAGGTTGACTCATTGTATATGCATAAAGTCGTTATGTTCATATTCAAATGTATATATGAAATGTTTAATAATAAAAAATTCGAAACAACTGAAAATAAATCTCAACAAAACCGATGCAAAGTAAAATATACCATGAATGATGTACGAGCAATCTGAAGCGTAATTTTTATCGATTACATATAGTGTGAATTTATATTAAAAAAGGGATTGAACGTATTCGTTTGACCGACGAATGATAATAAATCAAATGTGTTCGTTGATATCTTGCGATCTGAAAAACTGCCTCACATATATTGGTATTCTTTTTGCAATTCAGTTATAAGGCAATAAATTACTTATATCAGCTTAAAATCCTTACCGCCTCCAAAACCTGATATATGTTTCATTATATTTCGAACTGATGCCAGTCCGAGGTTTACACTTTGAATTATTTCGTCATATATCATCGAATATTTATACAGACTAATTTAACGCATTGATGTATTAACAATCCCTAATTTACAATAGATCAGTGAAATATTAAATTCAAACTCGTTACCTTAAACGATATCAACCTACACGCGACATCAAAAATCGATAATGCAACGAAAAAGAATCTTTTTCCTTTAGCAGATAAAACAGTTTTTTATTCCTTAAAAAAGGAAAGAATAATTTACCTGGTAATCTCGCAGAAATGTTCAGACCACACAATCCAAATTCCAGACTTACCTGAAACAAAAACAAGAAGAAAATCATTAGCCGACCCCAACCACAACTCGCATTCGTATGTCAGGTCGCGTGTCGAAGTAGAACGAGTCCACGTTTGCCCGGCCCCGTGTTAATTTTATTTCGTTAAGGACCGACCGATTGTTCCGAGGAGTCACCGAGAAGATTTAATGCGATTCCGAAATCGTCCCACGAATTTTCGCGAAACTTTTCTCAGTCCTTTCGCGCGTGCACGTTCGAACCAGAAATTCCGCATTGCGGACTATCGGGGGGTGAATTCGCAGACCGTCCACATACCGGGTGTTCCCCTGTGCGCGCTCGTCTCTGCACGCAATTAATTTTTCGGATTGTACAAGGATGAGGCGGCACGTTAATCTTCGTTTTTTTCCTACCTTTTCTTTCCTCCTTTCGCGATTTCGCAAGATCAGCCACGCGAGCGAGGCAACTAAATATACAGCAATATTGATCGCAATCAAACTTTATATCTTTTTTCTGTTTAAAGTCGTCTATAGGATGACTATGAAATCGGTTGATAAAATAGTAATAAAACGGTGTATACGTGGAGAATGATATCAATCGAAACGTTCCTTTCTGTACGTTTCATGTTTCCCTATCGACACAATGTTTGTTACGCGTGCTTGAACGATTATTCGTACGTTTATGGTAGCATAAAGTAAAATCCACAAGGAGGTATGGTGATCTTGATGGAAAGTAACGGAGTTACAAGTAGATGTTGACGCAAGCACCTTCAGATATTATGAGAAGAGTCTACTTTCCACGTAGAGACATAAAATCGTAGACATTCCTTGAAGTTTGCTAAGATTGGTAATTTCGAGATACCCACAAAATCAGATGTGCACCGCTGTGTCGCAAACAAAACTTTGCGACACTGCCACGTACAAGGGTCGTAAAACAAGTTGATTGAATGGGAATATCTATAATGCACAGGTGAATTCGTCAGTGAAAGATAAGGACCACTTAGTGGATACGGCTTACTGAATGGTTGGAGAGAAGAAAACGGTTAGAAAGATAAAATATTCGACAAAAGGTAGTCCTAATTTATATTACTGACATAATAATATTAATGATATTACTGAGAATGAGTGCTACGGGTATTCAAAAGACGTAGGAAAGTCAGGATGACCTATGCAGTCGTGCGGAAAAGATTAAATGTCTACTTTTCATCTTCATTCTAAACATTGTAGAAGGTATTTGTCAGATTTTCTATCGTACGTTGGATGCGGAATTTCGGTGGAAATTCGATCGGTAAACTTGAGTTAAACGATCGAGAAGGAAAAGGCAGAGGGCGAAGGAGTGAAAATGTGTGGAATGCTCAACGAGCACCAGCTGTCTCGACAAACAGTACATTTTACGAGTTAATGAATCTCCTACTTCTATGTATTTTTCTTTTTATCTTGTGTTTCTTATCTTGCATTTTCATTTTTCATGGATTTACTTGGACCATGAAATACTTCGTATCGAGAATAAATCGCGGTGGATAACTGTTTTCAAGTTTGCGTCCAGTTCGTCATGAAAAATGCAATATTTTATTTAATAAAGAAAGTGCTAGTCTTCCTAAAGGACAAATCTATGTCTGCTATTTAACCAATTAACTGTTTACGACGAAGATGTTCGTCATGAGAGAAGTATAAAATTTCGTGTTATGACGAGTAGATTCGCCATGCATCTTTAGTGGTGACCATTGGCAGTTAAGTTTGCAATTTTAGTTAAAATTGAAATATGTTCGTAAACTGCGAGAGGTTTGGAATATTTTTAAGCCATGTAGAAATAAAAAGAACTAATAAAAGTTTATAAATAATTATTATAGAAAAAAAACAGATATAGTATGAATTAGTCTTCGTAAATGTATCCTTGTCTTTTATTACAAATTTTATAACAAATACCATACTTTGGATATTTCAGATATATTTTTACATTATGTCCTTTTTGTATATTTTAGCCGTATTTAATTTGTCATAAATGCATAAAAATCCGCAGTCTGGTCATCACTGAAGCAACAACGGATTCATATATTGCGATAGGCTAGACTATGCAGTAAGTGATGCGCCTGGTAATAAAAAACAGGATGAGGATCCTTTTGTTCCCTATTTACTTGTATTCAAGGGAGGGGGGAGCGTTTTTTAAGGCTCATGAGCGAGTTTCAAGATCTAGCGATCATCCAAATTATATCGTGAGCTACTAACCTGCTAAGATATTTCCCTGCACATCTCATTCATTTTTTCGATATTATTTGCCTAAATTCATTTATATCATATAAGAATAATTGTACGCGATTTGTACATCTTGGTCGAATCGCCAACCATCGCGTTAACGGAGATCACCCCTTTTTTGTGCAATTCATTTTTTTGTTCGGTTTTTTTCATCAGAACGCATCTGACCGCCTTTTCAGCACAACGTTTTTTTTTGTCAACCGTCGCACAGTGGTCGATTTCGCCAAAATCCTGGCCAAAACCCCAAGGAGATTTTCAATTTAGCTGAAAATTGGTATATTAGTATTATTTCGGTCGCTGATTAAGAATCCGAACTCAGAATTTCCAAAAACAAAATGGCGGCTGTAATATGGCAGGTGCGAGTATCGAAAAATTGTCGGATCGGCACAAAAATCAGTAGTCTTATGTTTTTCCGGTCGCTGATTAAGAATCCGAACTCAGAATTTCAAGGAACAAATATTTCCCTCATACATGCAACTAGCCAGATTTTCATTAGAATCGTCAAAGATCTTTCGGTTTATGACGGTAAGCGGTGGAGGTAGCCGCGGCTACCTATTGTTGCCTAACGACGCGTCGCGTCGTTTCGGTGCCGCGCAAGGCGACCATTATAATTTCCGTGAGATATTTTTTCTCACGACCGTGCCCGTTTTTGAAAACCCACTCGACGCACGGAAGGCGTAAAACGTTTACAAATTTCGTCCAGTAATAGTGGAAAATTTCCACGAGTAAATTTCTTATTGGAGTGCATTGAACAAACAATTGAATCCAATTCAGAGTGTTAACACCAACAGTAAATCGACGAGGTAAATCTTATTCTACCCGTCTAATCGGGCAACATTTCCCTGACTATACCTATACCCTCCACTTCTAAAATCATACGTACACGAAGGTGTGTACATTGTTTTAAAAATAACATTAGAAAAGAATCGCGATATTGGTGTTCAACTTGTGAAGATGCCTTATGTATTGTACCATGTTTTGCTGAATTCCATCCTGTCACAATTAATTAAAGTAAGAAATTTATTTTTGATGTTTTTGATTCCTATCTAATGTAATATGAGTAAATCAATAAATGTACATGAAATAATTAACGAAATAAAAAATAAAAAAGTGATTTCTTTGCAAACTAATTTCATGTCAAACATACTGTGTTTGACGAATATATTTGTCATAGCTTAATTTTTACGACGCACGTAGGGGACACATTTTCCAACAAGATCGAAACAGTTAACTGGCTAATTAGAATTTACATAAAGTAAAAAACATTTTACTCATTTGAAGGCATTTTACAATAATATGGAACTAAACTTTCATAAATAAAACGTAACCATAATGTTGTAACTTATTGGAACAGGATGCATGAAGTACTGTCACATGCAGTTATTTATGTTGAAAAACAAATATATGTATATATTTCACTTTGTCACACATTACTTTGTCATAATTAATTTCAATTTACTCCACATACATTTACTCTGCTATTATCGACCATACTCAAAATAATTGAGAACATAGGTACATACTGTTCACAGTGAATAAAACACTTAAAGGGTTGAGAGAGTTTAATTGTCGGTAGAATTAACTTCTTGTGACGAGTTAAATGCATGCTAGAATGCTTCAGGAGTATTCTTTAACACTCTCACCACAATGGACGTTTATGGTAGTTCGCCACGAAGAGCTATTCACATTTACTGTCTGATAACAGTATATGAATAATTTCCTGGTGGCTGTAGCTATTTAAAGAAAATTAGAAAATAATTACTGAATTGCAACTAGTTTTATTAATTATATGTACTATCTTCAAGACTACAAGTTTGCCCAAAAATTCTTTAAGTATAATAACAACAACAAAAAATCATTATATGCTCTTCTTTTTATTCTGTCTATTATATTAATTTAATGAAAACAGAGATATAATCATTGCAGAAACAGATGAAGGATACATAATAACCTATCTGCATGCAATACAGCTGTAATGGCGAATGATGTGATTCGCGATCAAGATCCACCAAACAAAAGAACTTAAACTTTTGGACTTCAGTATATATATTAAAATACTCGATTCGTTCCGAGAGAGATTCAGTGTGTCGAATGATTAGATGAGGACTTGTGAGAGTCTTGTATTAGATTTAAGATTTGGAATTAGAATTAGAAGATGACTCTCACAATTCGTTGGAATTCGTAATTTTAAACTTGAACTAGCGTAAGAGTAAGAGAAACTAGTGACTTTGAATTGATAACTGATTGTAGCGCACTGAACTAATGAGGCGTAGGGTTTTTAAAGGTTTTAGAAGAGGAGAGGGGGTAGGATGACGGTATTTAGGAATCCAGGAGTAGGAATAGGAAATTGGACCTTGGATATGGATGATGACTCGTGGATGAGTAAGGATCAAAACAAGGAATAGGACTTTGGACTCTGAGGTGGTGATTCTAGAATGACTAATGATTAGACTCCGGATGTTTATGCATTTATAACAAAATGAATACGACTAAAATACACAAAACGAACATAATATAAAAATATATCCAAAATATCCAAAGTATGGTATTCGTTGTAACATTTATCGAGTGCAACAAATCCCTAAATAGGTTCTCTTGTCTTAACTGCATTTGTTGAATTTGAAATTTGCATAAACATCCGGAGTCTACTAATGATGGTGATGAGTGAGCCGCGTACAAAATATTTGTGTTTACACAATATTCCTTAAAGATATCTTATGAACTAACTGATCGGAGGGTAGGTACATTACACAGCATAAAACGATGTTGTTGATGTATGTTAATGTAATGTTGATGTTAATATAAAGTAAGGCATTACAACGACGTGGCTGTTGCCTGTTTGCAAGGTCGTCAAAAAATTCTAATTTCTTTAAGCCTTCATACGCAAACTGACAACTATCTCCCCATAACTGAAGACCAGTTAAGGACACGACAGATTTCAGACTCAAACATCTGTAGAATATTTAAAATTTGGACGAAATCAGTTAGTTTTTAAAATTGTTAGAACACAGAGTGGACAGCCACAAGTGCTTTGCTTCGATGGAAAACATTCGCAAGCCGTATTATATATAAGTATATAAGAATATGCAGTATATAAAGGATAGTATCCTTGGGAAAGCACTAAAGATTTTTTGGACCTCATTGTCACTCTATCTGATTGTCACGCGACATAACTTTCTCAAAATTCTCACTTCGTCTATATTCTCAAAACTCTCGATACGTCTCTATGTCTCTCACAATTCTCTAAACAGTCGCTATGTCTTCCCTTTATATGTATTTCCGTTTGTTTCCATGTCTCGCTACGCCGTTTTTTACGAAACAATTTAATCAATACTCTTTGTCTCTAAGGCGAAAACAAAATTTCCGATCGCATCGCTCCCTCGATCTACATACTCGCTCTTTCGCGCTATTGCGCTACTTGTTTTGTTTGCGGGCATGGTCCTACATATATTCAGCAGAATTTTATATTTTGAATGCCACTATTTAAATACTGAATGTATTGGAAAATGCTAGAATAAGAACGTGCGATTCTAAAATGAGAAGAAGGTGTTAGAATGTGTTAACACTGGCAGAGTGCAATATTCAATTGTTGTGACAATGTATCAATTACACTATCACCCTGAACTTCATAAAGACAGTATACATCGCCTTTGGCAAAAAGTATAGCATCGACGGGTGTACTCTCCTATCTCAGAACACTAAAGAATGTTTATACTGTTATAGGAATTAAAAAGCTACAAAAGATATACCGACAAAGAAACTTCTACCTAACAGTAATGCTATAAATTTGAACAGTTTAGTCCAAAACACCGCAAACTATTCATATGTTAATACCCTCTTTTGCTGCTGGGTGTACATAATGGTGTTCCGACACGGAACTCTGGTGTAACAAAAAGATCATATTACATTTTACTCACTTAAGATATTTCGTTTTCAGGTATAATACAATAGTATAATATAAAAATCTTTATAAATATGCGAACAAGTAGACCACATAACGTTACTAATTTTACATGCACAACTTTCCGATAAAACTTTGTCCATGTAAAATGCCGTCACCTTTTACGATGAATTAAGGATCGAAGTCGGTCACGTTTTCCCACGTTTGTCGAAGTCTATTGCGAAGTTGGAGAGCTCAGGTGGCCGACTAACTCAATTTACTGGTAGACACGCCAATCACAAAGTTACAAGCTAAATTTGCAAAATCCTTTCGTGCCCCATGAAATTGCTAGTATTCACGGTCGTACCGTAAAAAACAGTCACGATACTCGTCGAGAATCGACGAGATATCGTACGCATGATCGATTAATTCTATCACCATAGAAACTGAACGATACAGTGTATATCATTGTCTGCAGTTTCCGTGCTAACCGCGTGATCTTCCTCGTCGTCGCAAAAAGATATTGATATATTCATTCTCCGTCGCGTCGTAAGTTATCTTCTTGGTTATTCAGCGATTCTATCAGGTTTATATTGAATTTAGCGGGAGTACGGTGGCCCAGTTTTAAAGGAGTATTTTCACCTCAAGTTTCGCCATAAAAGATACCTTTAGATCATAATTCTTTATCATCGTAAAGCGAAGAAGTAAGCAGCGCCAAGCAGAAGCAATTAGTACTTTCTTCACCGTACATTTAAGGAACGATCTTTACCATACTGAATAATTCAAACGAAGAAGGATAATGTATTTTTTCATTATCCTGCTGCTCTGTTCATTTATATCTCACATTCGTATTCCTTTCAGTCATAGTGATCCACGAATAAAGATTCACATTTTAAGAAACATAAAATATACGAATAAGTAGACGTAAATGTTAAATACATTAAATATCAAAATTATAATCTTAAAAAATGTTAAATGTTAAAAATAATTGAAAATTGTTAAATACATTAAATATCAAAAATTAAAATATAATCTCTATTTCGGGTCATATAGATCTGAACAGGACAGCAGGATTAAAGTACTATTGAGTTGTGAAATGTTAACACTCTATTCATAACTTGATATGATACACAGGAAAGGGGAATTGTTCGAATACTTCCTTTAATTCCATTAGTAATAAGTGAATTCCAAATTTCTAAAGTTTCATCCTGCAGCCAAAAGTAAATAAATCGCAAATCCCTTTTGTACGTATGAAACATCTGAGACTTACAGAAGACGAGCAAGTCATGAAAGTAATGTACGTCAAAGGTAACTTCACACTGTTTAATGTTTAATAGAATCGATGTAATTCTACAAAGTAGCCAACATCTCGTTGAAATTAGACACTGCACGTAAACCCGTGATAAGCGACCCAGACAGCAGTTTCCAGGAGCACTTGAGGGCTTTGCGTTTGAGCTGAATTTTGCAAGTGGAAGTGAGATAAATATCTCGCACAAGGGTTTACGGTCTGGATTTGCGGAAGCATCGCATCTGCATGAGGGAGCACGGTTATGTTCCTAGGAAGAAACCAGGAGAAACGGTCGGTCGAAAAGGGGGACAGGTTTAAAAAGGAAGGGCCGAAACAGAAGTAGAAAAAAAAACGTAAAGCTAAAGAGAGAAGCAAGGCCGCGAGAAAAGCGGAATACGGAAGATGAGATGCAAGAGAAGGCAACCAGAGGAAATATCACGGGAACGAAGATAGAGAGCGAATACTTGCTTTTTTACGACTACCCTATCTAGGGTACGCTGCAAGTTATTTTGTTTGAAACTAGATAACCTTTCTTGCCCTTCCCTATCCCCCAGAGGCTTCGTTTTCCTCGCCGCCAGCCAGCCAAAATTTATTAACCCCCTTCTCGTCTTCCCAAACTACATCGGGCTACGAATCTCGCTCTTTTTCACATCTTTCCCATCCCGTGTTACTTCCCTCGATGAGCATGCAAATTCACCGTACTACGAGTTCCAACGAATTTACTTCGTAAGGTTTGCGCGTCAGTTTTCAAGTTTCGTGGACGCCCACTCGACGTAGGATCTTCCCAAGTACCATCAACAAGGTTTCGCGAAGCACTGACGAAGGGAAGACCCTCGTTTTCTCCTTTTGCTCTTTATCATTCCAACTACCCCACAAGCTTCCCCCCTTAAAATGTAACGCCGTTTCGGAAGACAGATAAACAGCCACTACTGCTCTCAGTATGTATTAATTACGGTCACAGCAGGGCCTGCGCGTTAATTCAAGTTCCGCAGCCCTAGTAGTATGCCTAGTTTCGTTAACATCCCCTCTACGTGCCTCTGCGACGAGTTTTAATTACGGCAGCGCGCCAGGAACAGAGCTGGGACGTAAAAAAGAACACTGTACCTGTATTTCACTCTTTGCATTTGCGGTTCTAAATGTGTACTTTGATGTCAAACGTCAAGGACGCTGTAGAATTTGTAATGCTTTCAATGATACGCACATCGATGACATTATTGCGAGAAGAGGAATATACAGGATTGCAGTGAGCAATGTTTGAAAATATTTATGCTGTTGTAGAGTTGCTAACACGAGTGTACTTTGAATGTTTTGGAAGAAGTGCGATGTTTGTGGGTATCTGCTTGTGCTATGGAAGCTTTAGAAGAATATATTCCCATGGTGTGATTAATCTTTGAAACCGAACGTGATTCGTGTATATTAGTATGTGAGAATTCCCGAGTGTTCGATTTTCGAAATTGTTACTATTTAATAGTTGAAATTGAAGTTCCGAATAGGAGAACGTTTGTGAAAGTGATAGGTCTGTTCAATAATTCAAATTCGTTCCGTAATAAAAAATGTCTCGTTACACAGAGGATCGATAGTAAGATTCATTGTCGGTGTAGGACTAGATTTTTCCCTGTACAATATTAAGAATGTCATCAAAGCGACATTCGTTGTTTTTGTGAAGTTTTCTGTAAATAGATAAATACTATCATTTGATATATATTTAGGGATTTTATAATTCCCGCTAGAATTATTTAGAACGAAGACAGTTGACTGACGAAAAGACGATCGACGACGAAACGTGCCCGGCACGAGGACGACACGAGAACGAGCGAACAGTTCGACTGTAGACAAGTTCGGCGATAGACGCATAGAGTAGACATTGGTATGTAGACGTACAGAGTTCGATGATAGACGCATAGAGTAGACGTTGGTATGTAGACGTACTGAGTTCGACGGTAGACGATTTATAAAGTGGACGAGGTAGAGAGTAGATGGGTTAAAGAATAGACGAACGTATATAGACAAATAGAATTATAGACGATTAGACGGACAGAACTATAGACGATTAGATATATAGAGAGACTAGACGCATTTTGCATTATTGTTTGTATTTTCATATCATTTAGAGAGAGTGTGTGTGTGTGTGTGTGTGTGTGTTAGACGATTGCCTTCTCTATAATTTACAACATATTAGCGCTTCCACTTGTATTAGCTATTTTTAAGTATATTTGTAATAAATATCCTACATATACTTTTTTATATTAAAATTTTATAAACATTTTCCTGTAATATTCAAGCTTGTCAATGGATGGGAGGCGTTTTCTTTGCATGAAGATAAAGTCGTTCAATAGAAGATGGACATCTTTATTTTCTTCCAATGAACAATTACTATTTTTGTATAAATATTTCTTTTTATAGAGAAGCAATTTTATAAATATTTCACGAATATCTTGCAATACTCAAGTCACTTAACTGATCACCTTGTCTGTCATTTGATCTCTCCTTTCCTAAAGTACTTAATTAACATAATTAAAAATTACAGATTTAACGCCCGTAATTTTAGTATTCAGAAGATTCTTGGCGAATTTATTAGTTTGTTCACGACGAAAATTCGAAGCAGGCTCATTCTAAGTCTGTGTATCAGCTGGTTTATTTATTTTCTTCGGCTTTAACAACTACACTTATTCCGTATAGAATGTACTAATTTATATAAGTTCAACACTATCGTGGCTATGACGTACATATCACGTAGGAAAATTTTCCCACAGGTGACGGAAGATTTGCACTCAGGGACATCTTTTTACTTACTGTAGCCAGTTACCAGTTGTTTTATGATGCCTACGCAGTAACGGGAACCGGAGGCTATTTTGTTTCGCCAAGGGATGTAGCAATAAAATGTCCGTGTTATTGTTAAGTAAGATTCACGTACCGTAAAAATGTGCCAGTGGGTAACGATAACGTTAGAAGATGTTGTAAACTGTTATAAATGTACTCGTATAACGAAATATTTATATAAATTTCTATGGATGGCTCCCGTTGTGTGATTATGAAGCTTCGATGAGAACTTTGCAAAGACTACCTGTGACGTAGTTTGTCAATACCAAAGTGTTCTAATTGTAGCCATGGTTTACAAGGACTAAAACCTATCGCCTTGAGTTTTGGAAGAGTTTTGACATTTTACAAGCAATAATATTGTACAACTTGAACTATAAATTTTGGTGCATTATCACTTGTAATATGTTCAATATATTGTTCAATGTTCCCAGATTTTCCTGTTTTTATAAAGAATTCAATAATTGTTTCCGATAAAAGATACAGAAGTTGGGATAATTTTCACTTATAATAAGTGTTGAAAGTTTAAAATGAGCATATAATCAAAAGTAATAAAGATATCATCTCTGCATTGAACTAGAGTCGTAAAATCTCGAATAAAATGCTTTGAAATAAATGAAAATCTGAAAAATGCGTCGGAAAAGTTAGTCCACTAACAATGGAATTTACGCAAGTGATATAAATTTAAATTCGTATCCCGTACCGTCCGTAAATTCCGTTTCCTTAAAATTCATCGTATTCGGCTACGATTAAATCTGACTTGAACAAGATGTAAAATATCACGGAAGAGAGTTTTACACGTAAAAATCGAATTTGCAAACGAGTCAGAGAATAGGATTCATCCTTCATATTTGCCCGTGCTGCGGTCGGCGAACGAAATCTTTTTTTTTCCCTTATCCTCTTTTTTTCATCGCGAATTCCATTTTCATCGAACAAAAGATACCGTATAATGGAATATTACCTAGAAATTTTTTTAAAATGATTTCATTATGCGCGATTGACGTTCCCTAGGGGCACAGAGAAATTACTTTTAACATGACAATATGATACTGATGCGCTCATAATTAATTATCGATCGATTGATACATTATTCCATTAAAATGAAACGACTCTTCAACAGAGAATTCGATATGGACGATGTTAGCCTGTACGCTCATTGACTTGTATGCCGTTAATTTTGGTCATGAGAATAGCCTCCTGACAATATAACGAATTAGGACTAGTTTCTGACTATGACGTAAACATTTAACCAGCGAATTTTCCTGTTAGTGGTCGGCAATTGTGTTGATACACAAAAATATCTACGAACAATGTATCGATACAAATTTAATGCAAGAGGAGGGTGTAAAATGTGAAATGAAAATAATTATAAGCTTAATCACTTTAGAGGTTTTGTTACATATACGGACGATAAGTTTGAATTTTGTAGAAGATATTTCTTCTACTTCTTACGAGAATGTAACGAAGATAAATGTAAAATCAACAAAATAAATTTTAATTATTATAAGGTAAATGAAACTTCTTGTTACATGTACATTTCTCACAAAAATGTGTTTTCTGCGCAGAGAGTTGACAAAACTGTAATTTAAGTGGCTAGCGTATTGATTAAGAAGATTCAGTGTTAATCCAAAAGTAAATAATACTCTCAAACAGGTATTTTGATACTTCGTGAGAAATGAAATGTTAATAATTTTCAGCCTAAAATCGACTTGTAAAATGTTGAAAACATTTTTCTAAATGTTTTCACTTAAAATGCAAACATCCCTTTTATATCTCAGCTATATATGCAACGGAATTTTTAATTATCAAAATTTCGATTTTTCTCTGCCATCAACTGTTTATACAGTGTTCGTGAATGAGGTTAAGCAGAAAAAATTGTTAAACTAGTTAAATTGTAAACGAAATCTCACTTTATAATATTTTGAGTTATTGCAAATTTATCATGTTCCACAATTTGGAAACCAAAGGTGGAAAATATTGTTAGTTAATAAAGATATTTCATCAAATTATGGATGAAAAGCACGTGCAAACTGTAATTTACGAAAACAGTGTTTATACAAGTCACTTATACCAAGTAATTTTGTGTTTTCTAAAACATGTCAAGAGAAATATTCTAAGAAAATTACCTGTTACTTAAATAACCAATTATCCTATAGCAAATTTAAGCCTTGCCTTCATGAGTTCTGTCAACATGGAGATTGCCTCAGTATCACTTTTCGATTATAAAATAAATTACATATCCAATCATCAACTTTACGCGATTTCAATTTACATTTATCACCACGAGGTAAACAATTCAACAATGAGATTACAGCAGTAACACAATTTAAACAATAACATCAATTTAATTATAACGAAAATAATTTGTATATTACTTCTTAAAACGAAATTTACAAAACAAAAACAATTTTGATGATATGCAAATTAACCGTTTGCGTACCACGAGCCACTTTCGCGCTCTTCAGTTTTTGTGTCGAAAAACCCCAGGACATTTTTTCAATGTTGGCAACTGAAGGAAGACTTTGTTAAGATATTTTGTTAAGAATGCATCAGGTTTCTCTTTTATAATATAAAGTAATTCCAAATTAGGATACAAGCACGAGAAGATTGTTCTTGTTGTGCACTACATAAAATAAAACACCAACTTTAGCTTATTTTGAAATAAAATCTCAAGAGCGGGAAAGTGGCTTTTGGCTTTTTTCGAAGTAATTTTTTAAAACCCTCCCGGTATTCAAACGGTTAATTTATTGTGGTATTAAGGGATAAATTACCTGGTGATTTAGATTAGAAAATCAACAGTCCCTTTTACATATGAATTCAATTAACATCGTATTTGAACTTCAATGTGATCATCGATGCGTTCAATTCGACATCCCTCGAAGGTCAAACCTCCACAACTGTAGCTTTACTTAGTCGATAGTCGACGATTCGAGCAATTCAATTTTCCGTAGAATGGCATTAGGGAATCCGCTGACCGAATGCCTAGTTGGTCGCCAGGGTCGAAGAGCGGATTGTCTGTGGTCACCATAGGACGATAGTCACGCCCGATCCGGTGAACGGTCTAACCACGTGTTAAGCGAACGTCTACTGGCAGCAAATAATCAGACTAATCGTCTACAGTAGCTACTTTGTAGATACCGTTTGCCAACGGATGAATAAAGGGGTAAGCGAATCTTCAAACCGATGGCATGTAATTAAAGAGATCGGTTGTTGAGGAGAACCCCATGACTAAAATTTGGATAGAGTTAAGAAAATGTTGAAGGAACATAATCGCGAACTTAATTCGGTAAACAGGTGTACTCAAATTTAGTTTCATTTATTAATAAGAAACATTCTTTTTGATTGCGATATTTAATCTTACAGCAACAAAGAACTTGTTTTATTTAGTTTTAACCCTTAACACTCCGACTTTTAAGTGTGAATATCGACCGGCAACTCCAACTTCTTCTCATCATATTTTGGCTTGTAAGTTTTTAAGTGTCAGACTTTAAATGCTATAATAATGTATAAATAATAATATTAGGATCATTCAAAAAAAATCTTTACTCATTTAAAAAATAGTATAATTTATATTGCAA
Organism: Cerceris rybyensis; assembly: GCA_910591515.1. NCBI lineage: Eukaryota > Metazoa > Arthropoda > Insecta > Hymenoptera > Crabronidae > Cerceris > Cerceris rybyensis. The sequence continues at coordinate 26,765,673 of OU342790.1, forward strand.
TATTTATATTATTAATTATAATTGATTAATGTGGGACAATTTTTAAAATAATCATTGGGAGGCAAATCGGGTTTGCGTTCATTGGTCTCACAGTAGAAAACGGTTTGTTTTTTTACCGCATTACTTCCTTTTGGCTAGTTAACAGCGACATCATTATAGATGCGAAAATCAAAATTATCATCGCCACTATCTATCCTATTTTCTTCACAAAGATAAATTATTTTCCTTCTCGACATAATTGAAAAATAGATAGGTTTCCAATAAAACCGGCTGAGATCTGATTTTCTTTACTGATCGCTTCTGGCTGACCGAGGAGTACTATTTTTTATCTATAAACAATTTATAAGTCAATGCCTTTAAGAAGCAATAATTCAATTATTAACAAAGAAATTGTCAAATCTTATAATTTGGTTTATGATAAAAAAAAAAGAAAGTAAAACTAAAATAAACTTTGAATACTGCTGACTAGAACCTTTCATAAATATGAAACTTCAACAGATACAGAGGAATATTCTTCAATTTATAGGAAGATTTGAAGTGTTTGAAATAGTTACACTAGATTTGGAAATTGTTGTTCACTGTATGGGAGATGTTCAATTATTACGTAACTACGCGTAGAAACTTCAGTTCTAAATAAAGTTTAAACTATCAAAGAGGTTGAAGTACTTCTCTACGTGTGGTTATGATTATCGATCCTCTTTAATTTCTGAAGCGCATTGCAATTGATACGTATATGAAGACCCGGTTATTTGAGTTTGCAATTTTTATTGAGTTTAAAAGTTTGTTCTAACTGTAATCCCACTCTGACGTTCTACAAGAGGAAAAACAGACTTTCCTCGTGTGTTTTTGACAATTCGTATTTATTACTCAACAGCAATTCATGTGACATAATTTGCAACTGAGCGCAGAATTTAAAAGTGAACAATGCTTGCACGCTTATATCGGTCAGGTGTCATCCTTCAGTTAGTTCGAAATTCTAAAAATCTTTCGCGACCCAAGTGAAAAGTTTTGAACTGCATATGTACTTTTAACTTTGAGTTTAACAAATTAAAATGTTTTAGAAAGTACCTTTGAAGAGTCAAGAGCTCGAGACAAGTCTTCTCGAAACGAAAAGACGGGACTCTTGTGCGATGTGACACTTTGACCTTTGACAAATTGGTTCAGACTTCGATAGAACACTTTCGTCTTGTCAATAACTTTATAATCGCCGATCGGAACACTTAGAACTCTCGGATGGAACATTCTGATATGTGACTTTTAGTTTCAAACTGTTAAAAGAACTTTGTATCTTACATTCGTCCTTCAAAACAGCGTATTAGGAATAATCAATGACCGAGAAATCAAGGATATAATCAAGAGAATGACATTTAATTGTGTTAAAGTGTTAAATCTGGCGCGAAATAATTGTAGTTGGCCTTGCTTCTGATGTATTCTGTTAAATCGATATTTATTCTATTCATTGTTTACCTATTATTCACAAATATATTTAAAACATGTTTTTACTAATACAAACGTATATAAGTTATTTATCATTTTACGCGATGACATATATACAAACTTCTACAAATTACTTAATGCCTTGTTTTACAATAACGGGTGATAGTTGTAACATAGAAAAAGAAACAAAAAAATTGAAGCTTTTCTAAAAACTGTCGGGATGAAAAGCCCAGTAGGGCACGTTACTATAGAATTATTCTCATTTTTATTATTATTTTCATACGATATAGCAAAAATAATTGGCAAAATTTTTTTTCGAAAACAGCATGTTTAGCTTAGCATTACAATAATACTATATTTGAGAAGTGCATAGAGTTTTACTTTTCAAAGTAATTTGAAATAACAGAACAAACATTATTATGTCCTATTATTAAATATACATATTGCTTGTGCAAAAAAAAAAAACAGAAGAATGAGAATATTGTATAGGAGTTAGACCAAATGTTAATTCCTCGTGCTCAAATATGTGGAACTCAACAAATTGTACGCAAAAGCAACAGGAATTCATTGAATATTAACTCTATTTAATATTTGTTTCAGTTTCAATGATCATTCATGTTCAGATTAAAATTTCTGCTTCCGTTGAATATTATATCACAGATTTGTACATATTTATGCATGAATGAGGATTATTTAAAAATCGTAATTCGCTTTTATTTAGACAATATATAAATAATGTTGTTTTGTAATGAGTTTCTCAAGATAATGCTATATGTAGTTCAAGTTTAAACAATACGTTAAACTGCATTGTAAATTCTCTTAAATATAACTAGCGTCCACATGCGAAATAATACAAGTATAATAAAACAGACTGTGGTCTTAATTGTATGCGCGGTAAACAGTTTCCATTATAATTATTTCTCTTCGTACGTTACCGGACACACTAATGAGCAACGCTTAAATACGGTTTAGAATAAGTTTTCAACCATCTTGTCGCAATATTTTTTATAATCTTAATTTTTCGAGTAATCTAAGCTGAAAGCTCAGTTCGAATAAATAAGAAAGAAACTTCTTAACATAGAAATAAAATATTATTTTTTAATCATTTAAGGTCGAAATTAGAAATATTAAGTGGATTTTCCTATGCTTATCTTTTGCAACATTTGGAAAACTCGCAGTTATTTTTGTACAAGTGAAGCTTTTTACATATTTAACCTATTCTCTCCCAAATTTTTCTTGGATTGATTGTTTCCGGAAAAGGTATTGTTACAGTGTAAAAATAAAAATAATTTACGAAATTTACTGTTTCAAAGTACAACTAAAACAGACTATTTTAAACACATTTAATCTCAAAATCACATCAAATATCTAAATTGGCTGCTAAAAAACTTACAAGGGAACATCCGGAAGTGTAAATCACCGATTCTGATGAAATTTTAGTATGATATAGATCTCGTAAAAATATTTGGCATGTTTTTTTTCTTGTTGTCAACCGTCCACGTTAACGGGGTGAAAACCACCCTCAAAGTTGAAAAAAAGTATTTTTTATCATATTGTTTAAACAAATGGATTTTTTTAAAAAATGTTTATACCATTGGATTCGTGGTCGAAATACGTTAATTTTAAGTCTTACGAAATTTTCGTATCTCTAATAGTTTCGAAGATATTCGATAAAATAGTATTCGTTACCCCAAATTTGGGGGCTATTTTCACCCCTTTAACGTGGACGATTGCCGATAAAACAAAGTAGATGTCAAATATTTACACAAAATCCACCTTATACTGTAGTTTCATAAGAATTGGTGATTTATAGTTGGGGATAGTCATACATGGTATTGATGTGACTCTACGGCCGGCAGACCTGAAAAATTGAACAATTCTGGGGAGGTGTGCTTTATATATTTACAATTTTCAAACATAAACTGCTTTAATTGATTATATAGCTGCTTTAGAATGCTCGTGGTGGTAGAAAACATTTGTTATACCAATAACAATGAATACTACTATTGCAATAATTATTAAAAATTATTAATTAATCAATCGCAATTTTTAAATTTATATAAAAGCAATACGTGTGACTGACAATAAAATCTGACCTTTCAGAGCAGTCATACATGTATATACGAAAGAATAACTTGACAAGTACGCAAGCGTAAAAATTGAAAATACAATAACTTTTTTGCAATACAAGTATCAAATTTTCAATTTATCCGTATTTTGTGTTTCGATATATAGTATTCACAAACAAATATTCAAGAAAATTGATTGAAATGTAACTAAGAAAATGATGAAAAAAGTAGTATTTTTTAGCATATTATTTAAACAAATAGATTCTTTACAAAGATGATTATACCATTGGGTCCAAAGTACGAAGGCATTAATTTTCACTTTGGACGAAATTTTCGTATCTCTACTAGTTTTCGAGATATTCGATAAATAAGTTTCAGGACCCCAACTTTGAGGATGGTTTTCGCCCCTTTAACGTGGACGGTTGCCGATAAAAAAATACGGGCCAAATATTTTAACGAGTACTATATCATACTAAAATTTCATCAAAATCTGTGATTACACCACGGGATGTTCCCTTGTTAGAAAATGAATAAATCCCCAACTAGGGATCATGTAAGAAAACAGGTTAATACTTTCATATTTAATTACTATGCAAATAATGAATATTAACACTTTACGATAATTTTTTATTTTTATCCTAACATGTGACCATTAAATATTTCCTTGACAACATACAAATATCTGGAAGAAATGTAGTTTTCAGTATTTCATTGTCAGTATTACCCTAGATGATACAATTCGCAATTAATCAACCTGACGAAAGCTTTCCTAGAGAGTATGTTTCAACAACCTCCACCGTGGTTTTGTTACATTTTTCCTCGTCATCCCAACAAAGGTCATAGCATGCAATGCTCTCTAGAGCACCATATTTCTTCCTAAAAAGCATTATCGGCCCGTTCATCTTACACCTTCCTATACACGAATAAAAAATTGCACCGCCACGAAGCAGTGGATAATACGCCGGTTGTATTTCTTCGAAATTGATCGATAGATTTAACAGTCCTGGAAGGGAAGAAAAACCGCAGACTCTTGCAAGAGACGCTAGGCTTTCCACGAGGTCACCCCTGGGAACAATATCGTGTTGTCCTCAGAGTAGGGTCGAAGGCTGCAACTATGTCCAATGGTTCGTTCAGAGGCATTTCCTGTTTCAAGCTGCCTCACCGATATCGACCACCATTCTCTCTTTCTCTCTCGCTAAACCGAGAGATTATAAAGACATACATATTGGGGCAGAGCCAGCAGGACCTAAGCCCTTGCAATACCTGCACATTCATCCCCCTTTTGCTCTCTTCCTCCAATTTCTTCCGCCATCCTTTACTTTCGGTATCACTCGTGCAATTCGTCCCCATGTACGAACCTCGTGCAGAGCTCTATATAGGTACACTGTGTACCTGGGACCAGCACACCACAATTGCGGCATAATGCTCTTTGGGAAGTTTCAACCACGGTGGTATTTCTCAACTGAAACTAATTGCAGACGCTAATTGTAGAGATAACGAGACCAATTCTTGAAATTTTTAAAGCTCATTATCTCGGTAATTGTTCGTGGTTTTTCAATTTGTGGAGAGAAATCCTGTGACACGATTCACTATGGGGTAGGATTCTGTGGTTGCGGGAAGTCTGCTTTGAAATGCAGCTTGGAATCTTAAACATAATTTACGTCGTGTAATATGTAGAAATTGTGTCGCCTATTTTTTTTATGCATTAGTTAGTCATTTGTTTGTGGAATGAAGTTTCGCGTGATAGCAGAAGGCTGTTCGTGGAATGAGATTTTAGGAAGAAATAAACTCCACAATACTTCTACTATATGATATTACAATTATTAGATCGTGATAAAGAACTTGATAAAAGCATTAGTACGCAGAATATAAATTTTGCTCTTATATTTGCATAATGTGTTATACATCACAGAATTTTTGTAAATAATTATCGTAGTTTGTATGCAAATTTAATATTATTAAACATAAGAGTAAATAAAATGTAATTTTAAAAATAATTAGGTTGAAAAATTTTTTTTCTGAAAGTAAAACTTGAAAGTTCTCTGATTTTATAATTTAGTCATCAGCACATTTTTATTAAAGATTTTTCGCAAAAAAGTGAAAATACCGGGAAATCTATCCGCAGCACAGTTAAATATGAAAAGAGAGTTATCACGTTGAAAAAATAATTAATGTACCGTCAATGAATAAAATTTCAGCATTGGACAAATTACTACGATTTCACTACTCATGTCAAACTTGTTAAAGATAAAAACTTTCAGGAAGAACTGTGCAATTTTTGACATAGTTATGACATGAAAGGTCTGCTATGTCTCACGAGCCATACGATAACCAATTTGAAAAGAGATATTAGAACGCTGAAAGATGATACGGCTTTCCGGGAAGAAAATCTTTTACTATCTTTCGGTTTGATAAGTATACTTCCACTGAGATTACATTTCCACTAAAAATACCCGAGTTCTCGACTCAGGAGACAAAGGCTCACGTTTTGAACTCGGTCGTGGTAAAAGCCACGTAATATCCTCGGATTATTAACACTAGATTTACGGATATTGATATACCTATTTTTGTGAAGTGAACCAATTTGAATCATACAAAAAAATTGAAATCTTTTACAAAGAAAATAGTTCCAAATCAATTGAAATGAAAGATTTATTACTAAAAAATTAACAAACCAATATATTATAAATGTAGTAATCAAATTTTGAATGAGTCAAATTGACTCCGTAAATCTAGTGTTAAAAACAAAGCGCACACGTGCGAAAGAAGAAGAATAAAAAGAAGGAAATTCCACCGTTATTTTCTTTAATATTATGGTCCGTAGAAAGTAAACACGGTAGATAAACAAAAGGTTTTCCCGTTGTTTACACATATTTACTATGTCGCTAATTGCTTCTCTAAAAGAAAATTTTAATAACCGTGTATGATGTTAAGATTACAGCTTTTCTAATAAACATCAAGATAATGCTACTCGTTAGCCCATTTCCATCACAGAAAGGAAAGAAAAATGGGTACATATAATAAACCACTTTTTTTTACTAGATACAAGTATAAATATTAAATTTTTAACATTTTTACATAACGCAAATATAGCTTTTTATATATTTTTGATGCTCTATGCTTTTCTTTCCAATTCATAATTCTGATGGTAGAGAAAAAACACTTGCGGCCATACGTTAGCTAATAAACAAAATGAGTTAATTAATTGTATTAAAGCAAAAATACTGGTAATAGATAAAATGCACTTTCAAAAGGAAGAAAGTAGTAAATGAGAACGGCGTTCAAATTTCTCGCAATAATCACTCTTCGACGTAGCTGTAACTGTGTTTGTATACACAATAATCACTCTAAACGACACAAATAAATACAATTATACGAAAGTTGGAGGTATAAACTTTCCAGCATGTACACGGCTTTGCTTCACAGAGGATCGGCTGAATGGAGTCACCAGAGTTTTACGGTATCCGCTAACAGGCGTAATTTTATTTAACTTGAAAATTTGATATCCTGTTACAAGACACTGCAGCTACGAAGTTTGCTCAGACGAAATTCGACAACGAGATAATCTCTCGGGCGACAACGTGAACATCCTCGCCCCTAACGCTTTTAATTAGGAAGTCTGTCCTCGAAACGATTACGCGAGTTTCGCAAGATCCGGATGAAACCCTAGAAAGGACATAAGGCGAAACTATATATCCTGCCTAACCTCTATCCTACGCAATAATTAACATGGGCCTGTAATTGAATTGTACACCCGCAGTACCGTCGAACTCTATCTTGTCACGGTGTCGTGTTTGTCGAGGCAAGTCATTGGTAGGATCTCAAAACTTCGAACCTGATCTGTGGTTTAAATACCCGTTGAAACTAAACAATATCATTAAAGTATTAAGCAGATGAGAGATGATTGTTAAGCGAAACATTCAAATTTCGATGTTTTTCTTCTTGTCTTAACCCTTAAATTCGCGGAGTTGCATTTCTGCAACATACTAATTCTATGAGAATAAAAAAAAAATCTGAACGGATTACGGTTTCTGAACGAAATTGGTCATAGACTATAGTGTACTTTGTAAATTTTTGACACTTGCAGTGGCACCAACTTTCAAATGTTTTAATTATTTGTCAGTTTTAGCGGGTTTTCATCGGCGCGGAAAAAAGTGATATTGGAATAAATTTCCTCGGACTTTGTTATAATAGAGAAAATAACTGTTTTTATAACTATCATAATAAATAGAACTATAATTAAGTACTAAAATATTTTTGATTCTATTTACATGAGTCAATAATTCCCCATACATCTGCTTACCTAGGAACGCGCAGTGGTGCATAAATGCAACCAAGGATTTTCAGGTAATTTACAAGCTGAATTCTTTCAAAAGAATTTTTTTAATATTTTTCCTATAATCTAAACTATATATGGATATTAAAAACATTTTTTCTGATTAAAAAAATAAAATCGCGCATTTAAGGGTTAACTTGTCCTTCAGAGTACTTTGATAATATTCGTATCTTAACACTAAACGTACCAAGCGAGGTCAAGTGACTCCTTCCATAATTTATATTAAGATTATACATTCATTATCATCTTGTTTGCTTATCTAATTTTCTGTGAATTCTTATATTATCCGATTATTAAATTCCTCGCTTTCCACTTTTCTCTTAGTTCATTTTTTACCGATAAATATTCTTTACATATCTTACATATCACGAGGGGTTATTTGACGCCTTATGGTAAGAATATATAGGTATATGCAAAGTACCGGTATGTTTAGTGTTAACGTACCGAATTAATTGTTATTCCATAAAAGAATATACTTTCACTGTGTTTGCAATGCTAATTTTCTCTCATACTACTGTTAACCCCTTGCCGTACAATAACGAGTGACACTCGTGATGCGATAAATTGGATAGGAAATGTTCAAGTTTTGCAAAATCTATCAAATTGAAAATATCAGCGAGCTGTAATAAGTTTAAATTATTTCTACAATATTAATATTGCGTTAAATCATACGATATATCCGGAAGCACTAGTCAATTTTTATATTAACAATTTAATTCTGAATCATTGCGGAGGCAGTCAGAAAAGGAATAGTACGACAAGAGGTTAACAATGAGAAAAGTTACACGTTAACCAGGATTTTAACGATAATTTTTTTCAACCTAAAACTGATGTCTTTTAAAACTACTTGTACGATAAAATTGATAAATGTTACAGTAGCATTTCAAGTGACAGATAAATTTCACGCCGAAGAATTTTCATACAAGTAAAGAATGTTGTATAAAACAACGAAATTACAATAGTCCACAAAGTTGACAAGTTTAAAATACAAAACAGGTATGAAAATACGTGAAGTTCTACTTCAAAGTCAAAACGAGGTATAGCGGGTCGATAGAATTCTTGTACCGCGTTGGCAGACCTTGCGGGCATTGAATTATAGTGCAATTAATTTAATATTTCATTAGACACTGAATTTAAAAAGCAAGCAACTTGATTATACAAATTCACGAAGACTTCGTGCCTCATCAAAAGACATAGCCCAGCAGGTAGTCGTTTAGAGCTCCTAGTAGCGTGTTATTAGCATGGCCCCATCAAGCCCCCGGCTTCATTAACGGCCCTATTAATATGACGGCCTGGTGCGATACGTTACGACGCATGTGATTTTACCGGACGCTGACAAGATCTTGTACTTGTAGTATGCAGCTGCTTCGCGTACCTTCACGTGCTTGGTCCATGAATATATTTTCTTTTAAGTTGTATAATGAGGGCTGTATCTCGCATAAATAACAAAAGTAGAAGCACAAAGCAATGATGTGCCTTGAGCGCGAAAACCGGTAATGTGAAAGATTTCGTAACTTTCTTTGTTCTATAGCGTGATTGTGTTTGACGAAACTTATGGATTTTGTTCTGAACCATTTGCTTTGTCGACCCCCATGGTTATTACTACAGTTGTATAGCATTCCGATTATTAATTCAAATTATAAAGTGCAATATTTATGTCTTTGTTTTATTCTCTTTGTTTATTATAAGCAAAATTGTAAAATATAAAAGTCTTTTTTTTTTCTTGAAATTAAAAAATTGAGTTGAAAAGAACTTGAACACATCTGTTCAGAGAATTGAGGAAACTGTAATCTGAGTGCCTAGCGAATTGATTAAGAAGATTCGGTGTCAATCTAAAAGTAATTCTATGAAAAAGGTATTTTGGTGCTACGTGAGAAATGAAATGTTAACGATTTTCACCCTAAAATCGACTTATAAAATGCTGATAATCTTTTTCTAAATGTTTTCACTTAAAATACAAACATCCATTTGGTATGTTTGCAAGCAACGATGTGCAACATTGATACGAATTAAATATATTGGTTAATGAGATATGAATTTGCGAGAAAGAAACTATGTGAAATCATGTAGCGATGGAGTGAAACGTACTTTGTCTTTGCAAAAAACAATCGAAAGTCATACTTGCACATGTACATACTATATACCATTCGAAAGAAATAAGAAGTCACTGGGGAAGTAATTTGCTCGGATACATAAAATCAGGTAACCCTTCACATTTAAATAACATGAAACAAGTTAAGTATTAAGTTTCCAAAGTAACAAGTACTTCCTGCTATGTCATTAACCCATTCACTGCCAGAAAAACTAAGTAAATATTACCTTGCGTGTTAAAATTTGAGAAAGCGACAGAAAGGCTTTGGAACATTAATTTCATGAATCGAAAATATAATATCGACATTTATAAAGACGCGAAGAGCAGTTTTAGAACAACTATACACACTCGGCCATTATTGCCAACTCATTAATTCCAACTTATAGTGCAACCACGAGATAGACTATATTCGAAGATATTTTTGGTGAGTTTCAGACGATGATGTTCAAGAGTTTTTTACTATATTCGGGACTGAAGTGAAAATGCGAACTGAATAATCTAGTAAAGATGTAACTTCTTTAATTATTACCATTCCTACTATACAAAAACATGATGTTTAACCTTCTACAATGTTATATCGAATTACACTCAACATTACTTACAGTGTTAATAAATTTGCTATAATCTTAATTTCGAGTTTAAAATTTGACAATGTTTTTGTATCTTTATGTAAGTATATCCCTACATGTATAGCTATTCCTATGATTACATGAAACTGAATAATTACGCCGACAAAACGTTATGAACTTAATTTCGCTTAAGTTGCGAAAAATTAGAAACTAGTGTACTCGAAGTAAAAATGATGAAAAAAAATGTTCGCGCTAGAACGCATGAAGATGAAAACGAAATACATTTTTTATCCGAAGTGAAGCTGCTAGATAAGTTAGCAAAATATAACAGTGAATTCAACAGGGGAATATTGCTCGAATGAAAATTTTGCACAGCAGAGATATATAAAGAATTGTTACACTTTACATTAACACTAGATCTACCAAAGGGGTCAAAATGACTTGTACCGAATTTTTTTAAAATCTTGCTAAAATTTGTAGCTCTGTACTATTTTTAATTTTCGATATCTCCCTTGCAAAACGTAAGGTATTAAGTTAATTTAGTTTCTTGCGTATTTCATTCCCTTTCTTCTCAAGTATTTATCTGGTATCTTTAAATATACTGAATTAATAGTCGGTAGTTTTAGTGTTAAGATATCAATACTTGAACATTTCTTTGCTCACACTCCGCAAAGCATACCTTTCTTCTACAGATAAAGATAAGAGATACTTAAACTAATTCAAGCGTGTCGTTTGAATTTTACAAATAGATTATCGAAAACCCACAGCAGTATTCCATTAAAAATAAAATATAATAAACTAAAATTCAGAAGGAAATCTGATAAACTGAGCAACTATAATATTTGTATATTTCTCTTCCAAAGTACCGAGCAACTATACAACATGGAGCAAAAAAACAATTTTGTAGTGCAAGTATCAAAATCTCCAGTGCTCTGTTAGCTTGCGCAATCTGGGATATCGATCATATGAAACTGTCGTTACTATATTTCTCTGCCTTTATATAAATGTACACTCTCGGCGTTACGAATCAATAGCAGCATTTTCTCTTATTCATGTATCGCTGATAACTGCCAAGTGTTTTCCCGTGCATTTGCAATATTTAATACAAAGCGTGAGACTGAGTTACCTTGAATACGTAAATTCTGCGGTTTGCGTATCGCCAATTTGAATGACGTTAGAATTACTCGTGTAATGCAAAACGTCTTAAAACTGGGTATCGAAAAAATACATATTTCATTTGTATAAAGATGAAAAATATACATATCATTGTGCTCGAAAACTGTGCAGAGCTTCAAGCCAGTTAAAGCGGACGAGAAGGGAAGGGAGAAATTCAGAACAAAATTGTTATAGAGGAATCGGCCCTCGAATCGTACCGGCTTGTGGACATAAGACAATCCTTGAGATGATCTACGGAAATAGAAATGGGAATCCGCTTTCAATCCTGACCAAGAAAAGCAGTTTTGAAAAACAACAACAGAAGACGACCTTTAAAATCGCAACTCACTGACTAAACGACAAGATATCATTGCGGAAAAGTTACGAAGACACTTACAGAGCCAAGCGAACAAAAATGATTTAATTCTTTGCGGTTCAAATTATTTTTTGAACTTGCCCTTAAGTAATGGAGAATAATTTCGGAAGATGTTATAACGTTAATGACACTGGTCATCATGAGTTTTGAAGAACATTTATGCTGATTGTTATGGTTTTTGTTATACAGAGTATGAAATTCGCTTTTCTCTAGCTAACACCAGTTTTGGAAAATTCAATTTTAAAGAAAAGTGGAGCTTCCAATTTTAGAACTTCTTATATCTTAATCGGTAAAGTTATTTAAATTTGTTTGCACCAAAAGATTCTTTAACCCCTCCCGAATATAACGAATATGACAGTTCATTATTATAAACATTTAAACATGTTTAAACAATGCTCAAAGTCAAAATGATGTCCAAATCGTTTTAATTTTTGTGGATATTTTCCTATCTATCTTTAAAATTATACGTCCAAGAGAAAATCTAATAGCAAAAGGCGATAGAGCAAACACTTTTCTTAGGGAAACCACGATTGAAATTTACTACACTAGTTTTGTTTTCAACTGACAAATTAAAATAGCTCCGCAAGACACAGATATTGCCAGTGATTCTCAGCCAAGCTGTTTCAAAAGCGCTGTTATTGTATTATAGCTTGCTTCACCACATATTTATTGTTGATGAGTTATTGTGCGGTACTCATGCTATATTAAACAAAGTGTTGTATTTGTAAAATTTAATCATATGAAGAAACAATAATGTTCAATTGAATTCTCAATTTCAAAATACAGTAAAACCTGTTTTTGTGCGGTAGATAGGCACCGCATAAAAGAAACCGCACAAAAAAAGAAATATTCAGAAATTTCAAAAACACTTATAACAAATAATTTTTTGCAACATATTAGAAAAAAAGTTTTTTATGCGGTGGATAGGGACCGCATAAAAAAAGTCGCGCTTGAAAAGTATGTCAAAGATTTATGAAATACTGAGAAAGTGCTTTCAAACAAAAGTAATAATTAAATTATACATGGAATCGTTTAAAAAAAAATTATTTTCTCATTTTACACATGGAGAAATTTTCAAACTATACATAATTTACTGCTGCTCGTCGTAGTCCAAAACGTGCATCTTGTTGTGATGCGTATTCTGCTGATAACAAATGAACATAGCGTCTGGAGCCGAACAGCGTTTGTAGTGTACATGTGCACACTGATAGAAAACTTTGCAACAGTGTATAATATCAACACCAATGGAATTCATATACCGCACAAAATAAATCGCACAAAACAAATCGCACAAAAATAAAATCGCATAAAATAGGACCGCACAAAGACAGGTTTTACTGTACTACATATTAAATATCAAAGTGCTTGTCACAAAAAACTCTACATAGTAGCAACAAATCGATTACATTTCTGAATTCAGCACAAAAATCCCTATCAGAATTGTGAATCAAAGCTTTTGTGCCAAAAGTAGTGCCTCATATCTCTTCTACTACCTTTACATTTAGCCCTTGGCGATCGGGCTTAAGTTTACAAAATGTTTAATCACTCTTAATAAAAAACTAATAAAATCTTAATAAGAGTTATACATACTACAGATGCGTCTTGCCTTTGTTAAGTGTAATGTCACGATGATTCGCTGCTTTGTTGGGTGATAGTATATGTATGACCACCACGGTAAAAGTGCTTCGATGGTGGAGAGCGGACACACGGCCGCTTAGTAAGGGGTCATACCACTGCGAGGATACCGAGAGAAGAACCAAGTAGCTCACAAAAAGAGAGGTATTTGCTGATTCAGATTCTCGTTCTCGAAAGTATTATGAACGCATTAATATATGGGAATGCTTGGACGTGATCACGGAGCACTTATTACTCGTCAGCTGCCGAGGGCAAACTGATAGCGAGGTGAACATCGAAACGACTTGTTATTGTTAGAGGACCACCTGCAGGGCGCGATCGCTGAGAACCGCCGAGTAAATTTCGATAACACACGGCGGTCATCGTACTCGTAGGCTAGTGAAGTGGAATAATTCCTGTCGTCGCTCCTATAGTTGGTCTTGATATTACAATTACAATTGAACAATATTGCTTATTTATATGATCAAATGTTACAAATATAGTATTTTGTTTTATCGTAACAAAATTACCTTCGCTATATTTGATATCGATTATGAGAATGATAACAACGAACTGCAAATATTACGATTGATTTAATAGATAAGAAAAAAGTTGCCTTTGAGCGAGAAGTATGGATTCGTTAAAATAGGGACATTATTTTGTAATATTTGAGTTGTTTGATTATGAAGCGCTGTAAAAGTATTATATAGCATTATTTTCATAAAATAAGTTATAACCAGTAAATGAAGTTTTATAGCAAGCTATAATAATAATGCGAATGAAACGGCTGGGTTGTGTATCATTGACAATACTTTAGGTCTTGCTGAGTTATTTTAATTTCTCCGCCGTAAACAAAACTCGTTCTATAAATTTTCATCACGATTTCCCTGAGAAAAACATTCATATCTCTATATATTAGATTTTCTCGTAAACGTATACCTTTAAAGATGAATAGGGAAATATCCACAAAAATTGGAGCATTTTAAGTGTAGTTCTTACTTTCATCATTGATTAAATATGGTTAGATGTTTGTAACATAAAATTAATATGCAACGTTATTTCGGACAGTATATAGAAGCTTTTTGTGTAAAATAACTTTAAATAGTTTTAACAATTAAAATACAAAAAATTCCGAATGTTGAAAATTCTCAATTCTTTAAATATTAATTTTCCCGAAAAGTTATGAAATATAGAAAACCGAATTTCAGATTCGTCTTTAGCGCCACAAAGTCCATAAGAATTAATGTAAATATTGTTTTTGCAAACAAAAAAGTACAAATTTTATAGACAGCAACTCTGTTATTTACTTTTATTTAATAATAGGAATAAATTGTAGGTACTGACGAATATGTACGTAAAAGTATAATATCATTGTTAAACACAAATATATCATAATTATTAGGTAATCATATCATAATTTAACAGATAAAATACTAATTATCGAATGCTGTTTACAGTGTAGTAGGGCGTAGAACTGCAAAGGGTTAATCCGTTCGCAAATGTGGATGATATAGCATTTATGTAATGCTAAGTGATAATGTCAATAATAATTCATTTATTTCAATATAAATTTCTGTTTTTATTATTATGCATTTTAAAATAATGGTTAACTAATTCATTGAACATTTTCATATTATTGTATTTCTTCTGCGCTCTGTTAGACGTGTTCCTTAGAAGTGTAACACTTCATTATTTATTTTTGCAGCTCACCGAAATTTTACCTGCCCGTGAACGTGTTAAATGAACGCGAATAGACGCTGCCACCTCGAACGTCAGAGAAGGTACAATATTCCGATTATCATATTAAAATTGCTATCTTATCTATCTATCTAATTGTTTATAACAAGAAGCGACTTTTTTTATAGAAGTATCGTTACGTTTTTGTTTTTTTTTTTACAAAATGCATTCAAAGTGAGATACAGCAAGACCGTTGATACCTGTGGGACGAAGAGTGAATTTGACTTTCTGGAGGATCGGTACATTCTCTCGCTTTTCGCGTCACACGTCAAATTAACGTTATGTGACTAATTGGACAGCCGCAAAATGGAACAGCGTATTCCATATGAAGTTTTGATTTTACTCACTTACAGCAGCGATCATTTGTTTATGATAGTGTTCGAACTTACTGCGTGCAGGAGTTTGAATTCAATTCAATAATATTTAGATCAATAAATTTATATTTCTTAAGCAATTTTACGTTTCACTGGGAACTGTAGAGGAGAAGGTACGAATATGAGATAGGGTAGAAATATGAGACACCATGGTTTTTACCTATGCACATTAATTAGAGGTTTTAAAATCGTAGCATTATTATGTATTATGGCGCCTAAAACGATTTCTATAGCAACGGATGTTGATAGGCGCCCTTGTTTTGTTTAATGGATGTTATACGCTTCGGCCATACGGAGAAGTTCTTGCGCGTGCTTCTTAAAATAAACGTGCATCAATTAATATTGAGTTTTTTTAAGGAATCGCAAGGTAAGTTATATTATATTAAGTGCAGTTTTAGTATATTAATTGATTTTTAAAGGATTTCTTTCTTTTGCGTATAATATAATGAACAAGTCTCCTAGGAGGTAACCCTGTTTCGGCAGGATCTGATTGTGATGGAAAATTTTCCGAAGATCACAAAGGAGAATTATGGCTTCAATGCTTGTCCTGCAATTTGTGGACCCATTCCGAATGTGCCGATCAAGAAGGAGTAAACTACATATGCGATTATTGTAGAACCAATTAATTATAATTATTCTATTTGTGTTTATGTTTTGTTATGTTTTTTCAATAATAAAAGTGTCTATTACCGTTCTAATACAGTTTTATAACATATATTCGCGCAGGAGTAAGAGTGTCTCATATTACTACCCGAATTTTTGACTATCCAAATTCGCCCGTATTTAGAAAAAGTAAAAAAGTCATGGGTTCCAGGAGGACCACAATATTTATCTTTACCTAGCACGTTCCATATAAAATTGCCTACATTTTGACGTTTGATTTTTTCATTTCTGACTATTCTAAGATTTTCTACATCAATAAATAAAAAGGTATCTCATACTTGTACCTTCTCCTCTATTAAATGCTTCAGATTGTTTTTTGAAATTCTATCATACTGTAATTGTTAATTGGCGCTATACAATGTAAAAAAGATATTCAATTTCTCAAACTTTTCACATACAGATCACTTTCATAATGCCCAAGCCATATGCATATATAAGGTGAGAATATATGCCTGTATTTTCAAATATTTGTATATATTTACGTTTCTACAGACATTGCGTTGGGGCCAAATCCTTCTAAATTTAATTTTAAGAAAATAATATGAAAGATTCCAATTTGTGTAAAAATATATTAAATAAAAAACACGCAAAGCGATAAGAATCAACGTGCGCCGCAGATATCTCCATCGCACTAAGCATTAACTATTTTCGAGGCGAATCTCGATGAATTCAACAATGAAACCGATACTTCAAATTTCCACTCCCAATATCCTACGTAATTTGTCATTAAAACAAGTCACAAACGATAAAATCTGACAATACGCAATACCTCTCACGTAACATCGAACCATCGTTCTTAGCGTATTCAGGTTAATGCGGAGCAACGAGGTCGCTGTCGAACTTTATTAATTTCCAGGAACACTGGCTCGTCATAGAAGTGGCGGCAACCCTTTGCGAGTATGTTGCCTGCTGTTAACGATTTTCTGTCAATGAGGACCACGGTTTCGGCGGTGTAGTGCCATGGAAACGTTCACGAGAAATGCAATCGACAGAGCAGCTTTGGAAGCGTAATGTTCCTACCTTTAAAAGTAAATTATTATGCTCCAATTAAGACAATAATGCAAAGTGCACCTAATTACATAGCCCCTTCAGCGGCAGGTTTTTAGCGAACGAATTATGGGCAACGTTGTGCTGGTTCCTCGGGGGTATGTGTATGTACTTCATCCTCAGTGCAACCATCCCCTATGTACATAATTGCATCGTGTTCGTCAGCAATTCCGACGTACCAGATACACTGCTATGGCAGTAACACTTTCAAGGACAATTATCTTCCACATTTAGTTGTACCTTGGGGTGGAAATCCACGAATTAATGACATGACCTTACACTTTACATCAGCTACTTGATCCGGTTTTGTTCGGCGCATTTTAATTAGAACATAGCATCGTCATTCTTGCGACTTAATTTAGATCTCTGAAGAATGTTGAAATTTTTAAAACGAGAGAGAGAAAGAATAAGAAATATAATGTCGGTGCAACGAGTACTGCCAAGGTTTTGTCATATAATTACTTTGGTTATTTTTGTTCCTAATATCTGCCATTTATCTATCTATTTTATATATTTAGTTTTATTTTTTGTAAAACTTCTACTAAAATATTATTAAACTGCAACATAAAAAATGTCGAGAAAAGTTACTATCTTATAGTTATGACTATTAAGTGTATTTTTTGAACGTTAGTGCTACCGAAACAAAGAACATAAACAAATACAATGGAAGAATGGCTGGGGAGGAAACAATTGAAATGAACGAGGAAAGGATATTCAACAATCATTTATGTTCTACAATAGTTATGAAAATCCTAAGATATTGCATCGTTAAAAGTTTCAAAAGCTATTCGTAAAAAGTTTGGAATCAATTATAGTGATCGTTTTGATAGATTTTGTGTTATAACACATGTTCACATCGATCACATTTGCATTTCGAAATCTGATTTTCTGCCCAGATTTTAATGTAAAGTAATTTGTACAACTATTTGCAGTATCTACTCCATCATCATAATTTCAATATGCGCAACGTATTAATACACGGAAATACATGAAACGGTTATATTATGCATTTGGAATATACAAATATCCTTCCTTAAATACTATTATCACTTCATCCAGATGCCACTGTCGGATCAAACTGATGATTTTCTCACAAATTCATAATTGCTTTCATACCAAAATAATTTTTTCATTAATACACTGTAACACTAGAATTTTTCCAAAATGTCCTTGAAAATTCTAACGCTGTTCCTTTTTCAATTTTCTACATCTGTCTTCAAGATTATAAGTCGATTAAGTTCTTTGGCCCGTTCAATTATCTCATTTGGACATATTTATCTGATAATTTTAAATCTATGGAATTAATCGTCTATAGCCCCAGCGTTAAATTTGATTAAATCAGTAATGCAGAAGTTATTCTATTCAACATGCTTAATCCTTGTTTATTTTGGCCAATACCCGTCGAAAAATGCACAGTTAATTTTTTTTAAATATTCCTGCGAACTAAAAATATAGGTATATTATCACAGCTTCCTAGCAATTTACTAAAAATAGTCCGACGTTCGGTCTGTTTTACAGTCTGCCATTGTAAATGTATACAGAAAACACTTTTTCATTAACATAAATATGGGAGAAAACAAAAGCATCCAAAATAAACTAATTTCATTATTATTCCGTTAATAGACGCCGTGTTTATTTTCTACTATCGTAAAACCATCAATATTGTGAACAATTACTTAAGTATTATAGTTTTTTATAAGTATGTCATCAAGAGCTATAATATAATAATATATTATGGTATTTACGTTAATAAAATATCTGTGAGTTTATCGTGTTCCCACTCGACTTATTGAAACATGTCGGGCCGCTACACCATGAGCATGCATAATCCGTATTCGATGGCGAATACCGTTGTCCAAAACGTTTGGACGGTAGATATCTCTCAGAGACAGTATTTGATATTGATTAGCGATTTGGCACGGAACAAAGATTAGAAGATCGCATTTTACTGCACAAAAACGTTCAACGGCTGCAGAGATAACGGACTATCTATCCGTCCAAGTGGATAAATCTTAAAGGGCAGGCCATGAGAACAAGAAGATGTCCTCTCTCTCTGTTTCTAGTACTCTCGAATTTAAATTCTATATTAAGCAGAAATTTAAATGTTCCATGCAAAGAAGAATTTCATTGCCTCTAAACTTTCTGTCATAAACTTTTATAACTCCCCCGAAATTGCCGGGATATGCTGTTTCGTCAAGTTTATTTAAGCAGTATCAAAGTGTCTATAATTATTTATGGTGCCCGTGAATAATTTGCCTATATCAAATCATTTCATAGTAACCGACAAAAATTTGTGGATAATTTTTTAACATTCAAGAAATACTATGTACTTACAGAGAATTATTATTCTTTTGTAAAATTTTGCGTGATTACGCAGTGGCACAAAACTACGATTAAGATTTTCAGGCTCGCCCCTTCAATTTTCTTCATTTAATGTAAAGAATTAACATTTTATGAACAAACATTCTATTTATAATAGAAAGAGTTCCTGAAAATCTCCTACAAGCCCTAGCGGCTACTCTAACTCATTAAATAGTAACAATTTATGAAGTAGAACGAAGGGGCAAGTGATTTTTGCATAGTTATATAAGAAAAAGTGTATAGAAATTATATTATGTGTGAAAATGCAGTACTGTTTGTAGCTCGAAAGATAATTATTGTCAGTGTTAAAAAGCTTTGACGATTTACTTTAATTCATTGAACATTTTTTTTTACCTACTGATATAAATTTGAATTTGTGAATTTTTGAACTCATGTTAATTCTAGTAGTAGAAGAATGCTCTTCAGTTAAAAAAATAAATGAATATGAGTAAGAAAAGACTCATCAGGATGCCACGAAAACGAAGACCTGTCTTTTGATAGAAAATAGTCTCAAGAAAAAGTTTCGACTTTAAGTATTTCATCTAACTGCATTTTTTATCAAACTTGATCACTTTTGCCATTTTCGTCAGCGATAAATATTTAGAAAGCGATATAAGAGTAATAATATTATTAATAATATATAATAATATTATTATATAAGAGTAAGTTCATGTTATAGCAAGTGCACAACTAATCTCTCGAGTTGGACCGCTGTGCAGAGGGCGCTCTACAGGACATTTTCGCTTCTAACTATTGCCAAGGGCACTTCTTTAGAGAGGGAGGAATAATGGCCCGTGCCCTTCTTACAGGGAAAGAAGATCCTTCGACCCCCATCAACGATGGAAAGAATACACAAACATGCCCGAGAAATCTAACTTCCGCTCACTACAAATATAGAATTAGACAGCAGGTTTTTTGAAAATTATCCTCCTAGCCCAACCTCGAATAGTAGTAACCACTGCAAACTTAATTCTACCTGAACAATGTCCCCCGCTACTAGCCAAAATTATCTCAAGTTATACATAGGTTAAAAGGAGAACGCTCCTAAGGCACTGTAATTTACTTAAGTAGCACAACCCAAAAAAAAGAAGGAAGGCACGTATACAGATACAACGCCAAGGACTCGACGGAGTTACTTCGCTCAGTTACTTTTATCTGAACCGTTTATTTTGAAAGTGGCATAAGTCACTTTACCATAATGAAAAATACTTATTTTTCAATGACGATATGAAATCATCGATTCTGACGAAAATATAAGTGGCCGAGGTAACAAGTATAAGTACGACTTCTCGTATGTTAGCATCAATGTTTTCAAACAGGCTCAAACGCAAATCCTTAAATATCTCGATTTAAAGAAAGTGGCTTATGCCACTTTCGAAATAAACGGCTCATTTAGAACTTCATACTCAAACTGCTTCTCTCTTTACTATCCTTGAACTTATTGTTGCATCCTTATATACGCCAACGTTGTTTTGGATTTACGTGCTTATCAAAATAATTGTGTTATCATACCAAAATACAAGGTGTGTCATGCAACTTGGCGACTCTAAATAGCTCATAACTAGACTCCGGATGTTTATGCAAATTTCAAATTCAACAAATGCACTTAAGACAAGAGAACCTATTTAGGGATTTGTTGCACTCGATAAATGTTACAACGAATACCATACTTTGGATATTTCGGATATATTTTTATATTATGTTCGTTTTGTGTATTTTAGCCGTATTCATTTTGTCATAAATGCATAAACATCCGGAGTCTACTCATAACATATGTACAATAAAACCTGTTATTGTACGGTAGATAAGGATCGTATAAAAGAGACCGCACAAAAAGAAATTCAGAAATTTCATAAATACTTATAACAAATAATTTTTTACAACGTATCGGAAAAAATTTTTTTCATGCGGTGGATAGGGACCGCATAAAAAAGTCACGCTTAGAAAATATGTCAAAGATTTATGAATTAGTTAGAAAGTGTTTTCAAACAAAATTAGTAATTAAATTACACATGGAAACGTTTCAAAAAAATTAATTTCTCATTTTACACATGGAGAAATTTTCAAAATGCACATAATTTGCTGCTGCTCGTCGTAGTCCAAAACGCGCATCTTCTTGTATATGCTTCTGATAACAAATGAACATAGCGTCTGAAACCGAACAACGCTTTACAGTGCACATGTGCACACTGATAGAAAACTTTATAACAGTGTATAATTGTTCGATTGTACTGCACGAAAAAATGTTTCGGGCAAAAGTTACACGGTTAAGAAGAGGGCATTTAATAATAATATAGATTCTATGTTGTTTTACTGCCTTACTGGCAATGAAATATACAGATTACCTTCATTTCATTACATGGATTGCTTATATATCCTTCTAAATTCCCATAAATTTGCATTAAAAAATCATTATTATAAATATGGTATAAAGCGAATAATTACTGACATGTTGACAAAATGTAATAAAAATCATACGTTACGAGATACCTATGCGCATTCCATGGAACTGTAATTATTTGGGGGAGAACTATGTTTACAATGACAGCTAATGCTGTTAAACACGAACCTGAGCATTAGACATCGTCGATATGAAATATCAGTTAAGCTTAGTAATGATATAATTATTACAAATCATATTTTAGCTTTAGGAGCATTATCTTGCTGTGCACTTTATCTAATTATTATATAATTCTTCCAGTCGCTAAACATGTTAATAAATTTGGTACTTTTTTCTGTATGACTTCTATATCACTACTAAGCTTACCTGATATTTCATGTCGGCAATGTGTAACGCTTATGACCATGTTTGACAACATTACCTATTATCGTAAACAAAGTTGTGCTCCAAATTATAACAGTCCCGTTGAATGGGCACACCATGTAATGCAGGATAATTATTCTGCGAATATTTCAATAATTATACGTATTACATCCTACGTAGTTTAAAAATTTATTATGCAGAGTTCGATGCTTTATCAGAATGTAGAAAGAAAATGTAAGTATTGTAGTGCCCCTTTAAGAAGAAAAAAAATTTTCCGAGTCGAAGGAGTGAAGTAGGCTCGAGCGAGACATCTTAAGTTTACGGTTAATTTAAACAACTGTGCTAGCGACTGCCATTGGAGTTCGTTTTAGGCAGTGCGTTTTGAGCATCTATGCGAGTCGGATGCGAACCTTATTAATACCTTTATTCAATATTATTTATATCATTCTTATTATTCATTATTATTATTACTGTTATTATCATTGTTATATTATAATACTCAATATTTTTCATTTATCTAAATATATATAAGTAGGGGAGGGTGGGGCAAAGTGGGCCCCTTAAAATTTTGGAGCCCAAAAGAATAAAGATATGACTATTTTTTGCTGAAGGGGCCCACTTTGCCCCACCCTCCCCTACTCTAGTTTTGTTTTTGTTAATTTGTGAAGTGAATTTATTGACTATTTAATACCCCCCTTACTACAGTATTTCATTTAAAAAATTAAGGTGACCCGTATATTTCAATAAAGCAGCAACACAATATGAAACTCATGTTACTATTGATTACCGTTTTCGTAAACGTGCAACTTTTGCTCGAAATTCTTCCGCGTTAGCAATTATTAATACTTACTTCACATTATTCTGGTTTGCAGGTACGAGCACCTACTGTAGTTTTGTTCGAGAGTACAACTGTATCCAAACGCATTGTAAAGTTCATACTTCAGCTTCTGTATCTCACGTCCGATAGTTTTACCCGATCCAGGGTCGTAACCTGAATACGGATACGTATATATGATTCCACGAAGTTGCATCCTGCTTGTCATGGCGTAATATCATTGTCGATTTGTCCTATGTACGATATACCACATTGATGTATATGCCTATTGTCTCTTCCGTCAATTCGCAATTACATTGCGTATTAACTTCCAGTATCAGTGTCTCTTGAAACATTGCTTCTAAGATGGAGATTGTTGCGCATTGTGTATTCATATATATAACTATGACTTACGAGCATACTAGGTGTATGTATTCATAATAAAATTGGATTAACTTAGTTTGTACTTAACACAACCAGAGCACTTATTCTAACGTAATTAGATAATAGTATTGGATTATGCAGCTTAATTTGTTACTTTGTCTTTTCCTTTTACGAAAAAAAAGAAGAAGGTAGGCAGTAAGTTTCGTTGCAAAATTTGTCAATAGAAATTAAAGACTGTTTATGATTTTATAATTATCATACAGAGAATATAAAAGAAGTAGTTGAAGTCTTGAATAAAACGCGTCTGGTTTTTGAGATACATAGGAGAATATCCACAAATTTTGGGCTATTATGGGCCGTTTACATTAAAGTAGTATGCAACGCTACAATCGGGACGGTTATTAAAATCAATTTATGCAAAATATTAGACGTCCAGGAAAATTCTAATGGTAGGAGGCGATGGAGCAGTCAACTTTCTATTATTATTTGTCCTACAAATATAAATTTTCTCTTTACGAGCTATTATATGTAACTTACTTTACATATACATGTTATGTTTATGAGTTACTTCTTGACATTAACGCTACATCAAACAACACACTGTGCTTGTCACATATGGTTATATAAATAAATAATATCGTTCTATTCCATTTACATTTAAGATTAACTCTTGAAATTGCTTCCCTCCATGAGCATCGAGAGAAATTATTTACACTTTACTGACCAAGAGTACTACGACCGCGGCATGTTGTTAAAATAAACTCAGAGTTTGTCAGTTTTTGCATAACCGTCGCACCCTTTTCTTTTCTGACAACCACACCATCTTTATTTGAACATACTAAAACTGTATTATTACATTCTGCGTAAACAATTCATTTTCTTACAAAGAGATTTTATGACTCGAGTTGCAGCCGTTGCTGCCATGTTTCATGTATTTCATCATTTTAAAATAGCCCGCCGTTTATCGGGTCTTTCATTGTATTTTCTTTCACGCTCAAGAAACGAAATTTTATAAAAAAAACAAAAAACTCAGCGGAACTCTGCGGCCGAGTTCAACTATTTTCACCTATTAGTACGTGTATAATACTTTCGAAAGCGAAATCCTGAATCAGCAAATACCTTTCTTTTTGCGAGGTACTTCAGGTCCTTTCCGAGATAACTCATCCTCACAGTAGTATCAACCCTCACTTGGCGGACGTACATCTGCTCTCAGCCACCAAAGCAGTTTTACCATTGTCATTGCAAGTCTACTCTCAGCCATCAAAGCAAAGAATCAAAACGTTTCCGAGGTATATATAAGTAATTCTTAATAAGTTTTTAGTACCCCAGTTTTAAGTGTGATAACGCATTCTGTTCTTAACGAAACATGGCCGCAAATGGTTAAATATACTAATTCATAAGAAATAAAGACTCCTAGCAAAAAAAAGGTAAAGGAAAGAGTCTAATTCTTTAGTACCCGCGCGGATATGGTGTCTAAATGGTGGCTTAACATTTTTAAAAGATGCTGAACCCGGTAAAAAAATAGAACAGACTTTTGCTTTCTTCCAAATTCCGTTTTCTTCCTACATATCACTTTCGTCTTCGTTGAACATCTAAACGCTGATTTTTATTGAACTTACCTGACAGGTCTCGAAGAAATATTTAAAACGTATCTTTTTCAACGGTTTCTTTCTTCATTAAGGTGATAAAAATGACTCTTTTTACAACAAAGTCTATCTATGTAATTTTTCGGAGGCTACGAAGATGTCAATGATCTGAGTTCGCTATCAAGTTTGCTCAAGGGTCCCCCTGGGGAAGAGAATATAAACACTTGTGCTTTCCTTACTAGTTTGGTGACCCAATCCTCCATTTTTCAGTTTCGTGTAGGATTAGTAAGGATATCTCGTGTGTTTCTTTTCAGAAAATACCGAAGACTTGGAAACCTGACCTATTCAGCTAAAATTCAATCGCGAAGACACAGTTAAAAGTTAATTTGCGCGAAAACGTTTGTTTCTGACTCATGGCACTTCTGGATCATTTTAAATCAATAAAAAAAATTTGCTGCCCTTTCTCAAATTTTGCGGCGAGTTTTTTTTTCGTAAATCTTCCTCGACCCAAAGGTGTAAAACAACCCCTGACAGCCGTGACAACTACTTTCGAAATACCCTGTACTGTGTACCTACATATAAATACCTGATGCGGTCCTGTTATCTAATTTTATTTCTGTTTACATGTTTGTGGTGGTACTATTGTGGTGTTATATTAAAACTATTATAATTAATATACACGTTTCTTTTATTATTTATATTTGTAATATAAGCGTTTATATGAAAATGATCATAATGTAATTATATCCTGCGACTATGACTCGATACATATTTTCACAACTCTCATAATCTTTAACCTCTTCACGCCCTTGGCCGCGTATGTGGACGTTTAGTTTTTTCTAATTATAATCATTATCAATAAAGAGATCAAAAATTTTATAATAACTTATTCACTACAGAATCCCTCAGCAAGTGAAGTAAAAATTGTACGGTTTGGCTGCACTGATATTGCTATTGTCGATGCAGAGTTAGAGACATAAAAAAAACGTAATGTAATAAATCGTCCCTGAAGAGGTTAATACGTTGCCGCAAATAACAGCTATAGCCGTCGGATTTTTGGCGATATGTAGACAAATGACTGCTATAGCAGTCGTGCACATTTTAATCAATAAAAAAAGGAACATCATCAGTAAGAAGTATGCTAATGCATTTATATCTAAATTATTCAGTAATACATTAAAAAAAGATGTAACATTTCAGATAACATATAAATTGTTTTTTCTGTGATTTTTCATGCTGTATCAATTCGGAATATTTTCGTGTGTGTTTTTGAACACGACCGTCAAATTAAAAGTGTGCGGGAACGAGTTAAAGCGTAAATGCCTTCCTTTCCCTTATGATCATGGGATGATAGCTTTACCGACGAACAAAAAATATTTAATATCCCTCTTTTAAAATTTGTTTATTTCCAAATAAGTAAAGTTTAAATAACGTTAACAAATATTGAAGGGCAATACCGCCACGTTTTCAAGAAATTTGATCAAGAAGTTTAGTGTACCACATGTTTATTTTATGCATACAAAGTGACCTCTCGGGATGTAACTCACGTTTCCGAACGCGACTCGAGCGAGTTTGTGTAAATGGACGCCTCGTAGAGCATACATAAAAAGAAAATGCCACACCGCCTGCGTTTCCGAGAAATTAACAATTATAGTTGCTCAAAATACAAGTGTCCATTGCACGACACAAACGTAAACGATTAAACATTGAGTTAATGGAGTGTAGTTGGAAACACCCGCGTTTGCGTATATCTGTCTAGCTGATAATTAGAAACATACGTCATTTCATCTACTCGTTTTATATATAAATATCTTTTTTTTCTCCTTTGCTTTCTAGGAACATCATTTTGACACAATAATTACGTACGTGAATGCTGTTTAATATAAAGCATTTCTCTTATGAAATTTCTGATGTTTGAAATTTAAAAATTCTTTGAAATTATAATCACTTTGGAGAAGATTACAGCCCCATTAGATTTCTGTAAAAAGGTATGGGGAATATCTTGCTTGCAGACAAATTGAAATTATCATTATTTTGTAACTACATGGTTCCTAGACAGCCAAGATGGACAGAAGATTGTTCTCTTAACGGAACAATAAAATATTACATTTAGAATATGCAACTAAAATAATAATAATTCATGAACAAGTTGAATAAGAGGAGTATAGCGAAAATCACGTGAGAAAACTACCCCACAGCGACTTTCTAAATTAGCAATATCCGTACTTGTAGAGTACTACTCTAAAAACATTAAATTTAACAACAAACAGTAAAATCTATATATCGAGTCCAGAAAATAACTTCCAACGCCACACTTAGTTGTAGAAATATCGCAACCTTAAAACACACTCACGACCATTTCCGCAAGAAAATTTATGTTCCGGCACTGAATCGTAGTATGGAACACCTGAGAAAGACACACACTCCAACACGGCGACACAGTCCATAAAACTGACAATTTATCTCGTCGCCCTCGATCGTATCGTGTTTGAGAAGATTTCGATAAAAATTTACGTCGGCGATCGCGATTGTCAGAGGTCAAGAAACTAAGGGAAGCAATTTAAGCCTGGCTGCGCCGTTAAATATTGACCAAAAAGTAATGAGCCACCCACTTATCATGCCCGAGATTGTGAAACGACTGCGGTTCATGGCGGTGAAAAGGAAGGAAACGCTTGGTGGTCCAACCGCGAGTCGACGTAGTGACGGTGGAAGAACCGTACACACACGTATAAACACATACGTTAGAATGAAGAAATAAGGGATGAAGCTGAAAAGAGAAGAAAAGAGGAAGAGAGATGCGAACAGATTATACTCTGCACACCGTACACACATACGAGGGAACGCCGTGAAGCGGTTTCGTGCGATCCTCTTTCGCTTTGTATGACGCTAATGTATTCCATTGAGGGTGACCAACGCTAGTAACCCAACAACAACCCCCACCTTTTGAATAATGAGGGACCGGAGCTCGGCCGACTTCGCAGTCGTGGATTTACCGCAATATAGCTGTCCCCGGCCAAATTACCCTGAGCGTGCTAGTTAAAATGCTAAAGGTGGACTACCCTCAACGATTGAAGGCGCAGTCGGACCTGGTTGCAAAGATTTATGTGTTCAAAGCTCTCGTAAATTTTATGGACGGCGCGAATGTGACGATTCATTCGCGACGACTACGGATGGTAATTGATCTATCGTTCCTTAAGACCCTTGGTGAATTTTTATTTTTATTCCCTTTTATAATATCGTCCACCCTGAATTCCTCTCGAAAGGATCGTGCTGGTTTAGCTTCATGTAAAAATTTCAAGCGGGTGAAAATAGCCGTTTTTTTTTTTTTATTCTCGACGAACGGGGTGGTATTGATCGATTCGATAAAACCTGTTTCATTAATTTGCTTCACGTTGAGAATAAAAAGTTCCCGTTGAAAGTGAACAAATAAAAGTATGCGATACATAAAGCCAAAGCGCACTCGTTACTCTCAATTTCCTTTATTAATTAAGGAATTACGTACGAAGCAAAATGACTGTATCGTGAAGAATAGAAGTTGAGACTATTTAATTTTCAACTCGGCACCGCACTTCTCGACTAAACTGACATACGTATTTTGTTTGCACAGAGAATTGTATGGAATTTTTGTAATATTTAGTAGAAAGGAATTCCGGAAATAAGAAAACTTTCCATTTTTAGGTATCTTCTGTAGACGTAGGATTCGTGTGCGTCGCAGTTCCGACATTTTTTGGTATAAATGTACCGCGATTTAACTTTACAAAGGGAAGCAGATGAATAATAAAACCTGCAAGGTGCAACATGTTTTTTCATCAAAGGCGTAATTCTTTCTCTAGCAAATATATATATTTTAACTTTTATCGGGTTGGTACAGCGGGCAGGCATAAATGGTTTACTAATAGTGACGTATTAAAATGTTAATACTCATATTTTAATATTATATGAAAAATTCATCTGATTCCCAATATTACGTGCTTAATGGATAAAACATATTTATTGCTTTTCTAAATCTGATGTATCTATTTTGAACCTGTCACTGATTTAAGATATTACGATATCTCCGAAATATTATTAATTTATAGCTTTTTGGTATCATTAATAATGCCATACTTTAAATAATAGTTAATATAAAATATCCTAAACAATTAGTATGCCGCGTATTAAATGCGCAACAACATGAAATTTGTTGTAGTTATTTTAGTTTATGTTAAATCTGTGAAGCATGTGAATGAAATATTTGATGTTCATTCAAACGTTATATTCTGCATTCATATTACCAAGATGATGGTAATATCTTATATCTTGTACTCTGTATCTCTTATAGGTACTCTAATAATCTATTAGATTATAACAATAGTACAGTACAGTAATCATAAATATCAAAATAGTGCCTCAATTTTATAGCTGATACTGGTGGTACAGAAATTTTCAGTTATTGTAGGAATTCACTAAGAAAATATATCTCCAACGGTATGAATTTAACATCACTTCTTTTGCATATTGAAATACTCCGTGAAATATTTACACTTCCTTAAAATCACTTTCCTTCGGTGCGTATAAGCGTGAAGCTCTGCCCGTGTTACCTACGAGAATATAATAGGGTTATTTAAAATAAAAGCATTATTTAAGGTAAGCATCGGCTACGGAAATGTAAATTTCCGGCACTCGGGGGAAGAAAATTCACGTGGAAGATAGACGAACACATTAACTAAAATGTGCATCCTCGAGATAGTCGATGGGAAGTTAAGAAAAGTATAATAGCCTCGATGAGAATCACCATAATTGTGTAACCATCGCATTGAACATTACGGCTTGACACGCTGCGAAGATGGAACGGTAGTTTGCGTTTGCCACAACTAATTTCCAAGGGTATCCACAAAGTCGTTACGCGTGGATTTAATGTGTTGCAATACCGGTAATGGGCGAAAAAATAATGCATAAATGATGAAATAATGTACGAAGTTTTGATAAGAAATGCTACTCAGGTTATCGTAATTTGGTGACTAAATTGTGCCTGTGTACAGTAAAAAATAAGATTAAAATTTTTGTTAAAAACGAAGGAAAGAAGTTTTAAATAACTCTCAGTTCGCGCAGAATTATGGGATTTAAAAAAAAGCTGGTGCAATTTAAAGGATATTATTGTTGAACTACACAGATGAATGACTTGAAATGATGTAGCAGAAAATTAATTATACCTTAGGTTTGTTTTATAAAAATTGAAAACGTTAGGAAAAATTGTTGATAGTAGTACATCTCCGAAAAAAATGAAAATTATAAAGAAAGTAAAAAACGTTAGATATTATTTTTTTGAATTGGCAAATTGTATTAACGTTTCACATATTCGTGTTGCTGTCTTCGTAGAAATTTCATTTTTAATACACGTGATTTTTCACAGGTCATTAATATTAAAATAATGAACACTGTTAACTACACAAGTTTGATATCATCGATCAAAGGTTAAACGCAAGTCGTTTCAGAACGAAGTTCAAAAGTTGAACTTAAATCGTACATTTTCACGGCAGCGTTGCTTAATAATTTTCGCAAATGCAATGTTTACCCCATTAAAGAACAGTTGAACATAGATTAGATAAAAATCGCCCATTTTCGACTTCTAATTTAAACATAGAAAAAAAACAACTGTCGGTTTCTTTAATTAGAAACTATTTTGTAACGTTTAAACGAAATTGTAATCTTATTTTCAATCCGCAGAATATTCAAACTCTGTTCAACCTATTACCTCAAAACATTCAACATACACCAAAAGTAAGTACCGAATTAAAACTGCGAATATCTTAAAATTTCCTACCATTTTTCAAAAGACTTTCCAGGAAATAATTGATGAAATTTCAAACCGCCTTACTCAAATTAATGTTAAAAGAAGTTTTTACCGTAATAACTAAAACTATTATAAACATGCTGGCATCTTAAAAACCTACTTTCAAACCAATTAAAGTTCCGCGAGCGTCTCATACCTAACAAATTCTTTTCACATAATACCATGTTCTAACAATAAAACCACTCTACCAACATTAAGATATAAATTCCTCCTAAACCTGTATTACGTTCTCATTGCAGGTGTAGTGGAAGGAGACACTGGAACTTGTTTTCTTTAATAAGTAAACTGGACGCACCAAGATAAGATAAATCAAAATGGAAGCATTAAACCCAATTCACCCGGGAGTCATTAGGCGTCCCAGAGTACCAGAGCAAATACACCATAAGTAGATGCACGTGTGTCGTATACATGGAAACCCATAAGAATAATACTTGGATGCGTGGTATTCTGTAAATAGCAAAGTACAAAACTAACCAAAGTGGAAGGTGAATCAGTACGAGAATCGTCCATCGAGGGTTGGTAAACGTGCTTCGTGTAGAAAAGGGACAGTATTTACCGACGTGTCCCGTTCTGACAGTCGAAAGATTATTCCGTGCTTCGACGGGTCCTCGAGTGTTGTGTGCAGAAACAGTTAACCCGTTTGGACAATAATTACTCCTCCAGGGAAAACGATGGACGGGAAGTGCTTAATTGCTGACCCCGGTAAACGGGATCTGGAAATAGGTATTCCTCGCCGGTTGCTAACGAGAAAATGAGAAACGACGATAGGGGCAAGCAGTTTCGTCCGGTTTTCGGAGCCTATAAGTTTAGTCGTGCGAATCAATCGATTCGATTCGTAGAGTGCACTTACATTATAGCTTGGATTAAAAAGAGAGATAGAGAGTAAAAGATAGATAGATAGATATGTTGTAAAGAAAGAGGGAAGGATAGAATGAAACTCTGTAAAAATTGCAGTGAACGTTCGAAGTGTCTAAATCACCGATAGGAAAGAAAAGGAAGTCAATCGCGCTATTTGAAAGAGAGAGATAAGGAGAGGAAGTTTTCGAATTACACGAATAGGATTAATCTTTATCCTCAATGGTACAATAGTGATATAACTTTACGACAGGGAAACATACAGAGTAAACGGAAGAGAAAATTCCTAATACTCGGAATTGCCCTGTAGAATGGAAAATCAATTACGGTTATTGAAAGAGGACATCGGAACGATAGGATGTTAGACGTAAAAATTTATCTTCTACGTTGAAAGATGATAATAACACTTGGGAAAAGTGAGGTCTATGATACAAACTATAGAGAATATTTCCAATATATTTAACATTGTCTTACAAGATAACATCCCAAGGTATCAATCATTGATTTTTATGAAATTTGAGTATGATATAGATCTCGTTAAAATATTTGACACGTATTTTTTTCTCGGCGACTGTCCACATTAAAGGGGTGAAAACCACCCTCAAAGTTGAGGTAAAAACCGCCCCCAAAGTTGGGGCAAAGAAAACTATTTTATTGAATATCTCCGAAACTATTAGAGATACGAAAATTTTGTACAGAGTGAAAATTAACGCATTTCGACCACGAATCCAATGATACAAACATTTTTTTAAAAGACCCATTTGTTTAAACAGTATGATAGAAAAACTTTTTTTCAACTTTGAGGGCGGTTTTCACCCCGTTAACGTGGACGGTTGCCAACAAAAAGAAATACGTGTCAAATATTTTGACGAGATCTATATCATACTAAAATTTCATCAAAATTGGTGATTTACAGCTCGAAATGTTCCCTTGTTAGTCATATATACAATTACAAACAACCAATGAAAGTGAAAGATCTTAAAGAAATTGAATTTCGGATCATAACTTCAGATTCACGAAATTTATATTCTTAAAAAAATAAATCAACAAGTACCTCGAAAAAAGAAAGGACCAAAGCGGGAACATCAATTATAACTTTTACTTCGGAGGACAAGAGATTAAGCAGTCAGTGAGCTGAAATCACCGTTGCAAGGGAACATATTGAAGATCAGTCGGTACTATTGGGGTCAATGCGGCAGGAGTAATTTCTGGATTATACGGTGACCGTAATCCTCCCACAAGCGTAATAACATCGTCTCATAGATCATTATCCTCCCACTGGACCCGCGACACCCCTACTTGTATGTACAACTTTGTGAATTTCACGCGTCTAGTAATTCCAATTTTCCACGCTACAATATAATAAATGCATCTTGAATACCATGTATCGATTCCGCGCATAGGACCATCTCTGATGCATCGACTCGTCTGCGAAGTTTCCTTGTCTGCAATTTGTATTCACGTACCCTAACAAATTGTATTTTCCCCAGTATGAAGCGTACAAGAGATCCCTTAGAATAAACAGCAGCACGATAAAAGGGGATAGGAGAAACGTGATGTGACAGAAATTCCATAACATATTTGCCACGTGTACCGAAAGATAATAACTTTTGAAGATCACTCAAACAAAATCAAATGTCACGGGATAAAGAGGAATTATTCCGTAAGGGTATCGTAAAAAAAGCAGCGTTTTATGAACGAAGCGAGGTAACGCATTTGTTCAAGTCCCTGAATTTTTGCAGAAGGGACTAATCTAAGTGTAAATCCATTCAAAACGCTTAATGGTGCTTTTTTAATCTCACGGAAGAATTTTATAGCACATGATTTTCTTCTTTCTTTTTATCAAACCCGCTACCAACAGCGGAGCCTTTCAGGCAAAGTTCATTTACATAGGTTTTATGGAATTTTTGTTATAAGGTGGCGAACTACATTCATTTATGTATTCGTGCATGGTTAAATCAGAATGAAGGAAAAAGAAAGAAACGGCACTGACGATATTACGGGTATCTAATGGGGAAAAAAAGAATTTCCCTTCGTGTCTCTTAATTCTTTTCAGAAACTTCCCACATATATGTGTGTAACGTGATTTTCTCCTTTCCTAGTTCCTTGATGAGAATTCGATGGATTGAATCTTTTCTTCTCTGCCAACATTATCAGGGAAAAAAGGAGCGTGAAGTATAACATGTGTATCGTGAGATACACATAAAATATATACCGAAAATGTTTTTGGATGAAGAGATAAATATCTCTCAACGAAAGAGGTCACGTGGCACTCTTCGAAATGTGTGTTTTTTAATAACACACCATTGAAAGAAATCGTAGAATTTTAGAATATGGATTACATAAAACTTTAGTTTCTGTTTTTTCCGATTTTTAAGATGATTTTGCTATGTTTTCTGGGAGAGTGAAGTACATAACACAACTGTAACTTTAATGATTCTTTCATAATTTTGGACATACGTATTACAAAAGGATATCTCACAGAGCCTCTACTCTTACGGAAGAAAATTAAGTGCTTAACGCTAGATCTACGGTCGCTAAATTTAATATATTTAAATGTATTAAATAAATACTTCGAAAAATGATGGATCAAGTAACAAGAAATATGATTGGAATTGTTGTATCCCACTTCTGACACCAATTTTAATGTTGTATGCCGTGGATGGTTAACAACAGTTTATTAACACTTTGAACGCGACCGGTATTTCGCTAGATTCATCATTTCTACTGAAGTGGAACTTTTTCTATTAAATTCGTATTTTTGCAAAGCAGAAACGTTCAAGATACAGATAGATAGATATTCGGCAGACCTTTATCTTTTTAATGTCGACATTTAAATATTTAATATATCTGAGAATTCATAAATATAACAATTTCCAAGTTACACGGAAATTTAATGAATTCAATAGCGCCGGTCACCGGTGACCTCCATGCAGTCAAAGTGTTAATGAAAGAACTATTGCGCACTCGAAGTTTTAACAGTTCAAGGGTGACGTCGTCGCGAGATGCCTACTGTCAGCGATTCGGTACAAAATTCAATAATTTCGGGACAGGAGTAACCTTTTAAAGACCTTAAACTAGTGTGGTGGGAGGTTTGGATGATCTCGACTTCTCGTGACTAAGGTTCCAAGAGGGGGATCGCTTTTCCGGTGATAATCGCTGAGACCAAAGATCTTGAAAACATATTTTGGAAGGAAAACCGATGACGGAATCGAGGATGAGTAATAGTTCCCTTTTGGACCTTGAATCACGTTGAGTATTATTTGGAGCTAGTATCTTATTGTTAAAGAAGATAGCGAGTTTGAGGAATCCTGAATTGAGTTGGTATTTAACAGAATATGATGTTTTGTGTATTATGAGATACGTGTGAAATGTCTATTGAACTGCTCCTCTATAAATTTGAGAAATGTTTAAAAAAGAAGGAACCTGTAAATTTGAAGACTGCCATAGATCTAGTGTTAAAAATAGCGTATATAATCTTCTAATCATAATCCGAATGAGATGTATGGGTGAACCAAAATTAAAGAAACAAATATTTCATACCTTTAAGTTCATTTTGCAACAGAAAACAGCATATTCCAATGAAAGAGTCACTTTAAGAATATACTTCCAAACGTATAGGCGCTCAAAAAAGTTCAGTAAAAATATAAAATTTATCAAATCATAACCTTCATAATATAATCACAAAATTTAATAAATAATGAAACTCAAGCGAGAATAACATTCATTAGTAAGTCGTAATACTTCTCCAAAATATTAAAATTGTGCAGGAAAATTCATAATTTCATAAAAGCAGCTTACGAATCAAAGGTATACCGCTCCTTTGCACGTGAAAAATCTCACTAACTCCTTCCAAATGTTCCACCATAAAAAAGGACCCCTATAAAGTTTTTAATACCCTTCATGAATGAAGTAGCTGCACAAGCAGGTCACGTATTCCGATCGCAACTTTGTAGTAACTTGTTTGTAAGAGCGAGCCTTCGAAGGATAATGCTTTATAACGGTATCCTATGTGCTTAAAGGGGAAGACGGGGTCTTTGGCAAAATCAAAGAAGTATCCTTCAACGGTAGTCAAAGTGGATTCTCTTCTCACGAGTCCGACTAACTTTTAAAAGAGAAGTCACGTGACGCATATCGAAACCGATTTCAGATGTATTCGAGGGTGAATATAGAAATGTAAAAGCACGAGGATAGCACTAGGTAAAAGGGTCCTTATAAGACCGATAAAGTGTATTCGAAAGGGGTAGCGAACGATAACGCGTATGAAAGTCGGCCATCGATTAAACGTGCATCTGAAAAAAGACGGTCAAAGGACCACGAAACAAACAAGAGTAAACCAGACTCGCGTCTCTGTTCGATACTTCCTGAATAAAAACTAGTACGGCCATCTTCATTTCTTCTCGTCCAGAAGAAAAGGTTTGTGCCTTATGTCGTCCATCGTCCTATATTATTTTTCTTTTTCTTTTCTCTTCCTCTCTGTCTTTCTTTCGGCTGAGTTCCCGTTCTCCAACGTTAATACCGTCCTGGCAATAGCTGTACAATCTCACAGACTCGTTGACAGTTAAGGGTAGAAGTTTCGAATATTCGTTACTAGATTATTGCGTGCCAGTAAGTATTTAGTTGCCAAAGTTTAAGTACGTTAAAAATTTATTGATAGTAAAATGTACCGCGGCAAGAAAAAGTCTATTGCATGGATGGCTTAAGTTTTCTAACGATAGTTTTAAAGTTGACTTCACTGCTTTTTCTGCAGCTGCTACACAATTTTTCATTGGCACAGTGATTCCCAATATCCGGTTTACCGAGGGCTTTCCATCAATTTCACTTCGAAGTTCCATAGTCGTAGATGTTTAAAACTTGCTTTATTCTATTGGAGAATCAATCGGGTGGAAATTCAAATTCCTTAATCAACTGTCAAATAAAACTTCGTAGTACCTCTTTTCAACAATGTTGAACCAATACCTATTAAAAACAGTATTCACGTAAAAGGAACGTCTCTATTACGTCGTGTACCGTTTAATTACAAAAGAATGTTCAGCATCCAGGTAAAATGGAGTTATATCCAATTTAAGAATGTGATTGCTTAATATCACCTATTACTGTAATATGTTCTACAAAACAGCTTAATAAAAATTGGCACGGAAAAAGTTCAATTTAAAGCGCAATAAAAATGGAAAGAAGTGACCAAAGATTTATACGTAAAGATTCAAAAATAACACGTGTTTAACAAAATGGTGTTCGACAAAACTCTGCACGGAAAGTAAATGCTCCGTTCAGCGCAAAGTTTGCCCGAAGCTTGTCGACTTTCGCATCTTATGCAAAACGCTTATCTATATTTTATGACCTACGACAGGGTGAAATCTTCGCTATTCTCGCATGAAAAATGCCACAGTACCTTCCTCCCATAGACTGTTTGCATTCTACAATACTAGAAATCATTCTATACTTTAACGGCTCCATTTCGTCAAAAGTCATTGACAATTAGGAGAGCAATAGGTAATATATCCTCCTTATTTGTTTCTTCGAACCTAAGATAAATCGTAAGATAAAGGATCGACATTTGACAGATAAAATGTCAAGTTATGCAAAAGAGCACAGAAGATAAGTGAAATGGACCGTGATGGGGTACAGCCGGCCCATAAATCAGGGAACAGTCGCTTGATGGATCGACATAGAGGACCTCTATTTTCTTTCCCGTCTTCCATACCTACTTTCTTCCACGGCCAAAATCTTGTTCGCTGAGTTCTCCATAACTCACCCTTTCGGATAACAATGTGTGAGAATATCCGACATTAGGTGTTCGCCATGAAAGCACGTATACCCAGTGCGCCTGTACAAACTGTCCTATAAATGTATCATCGCTTCTCTGTTTCTCTTGCGAGCAATCTACCTGATGAGGTATTAACAATGCACGTTAGAATAGTCAACTAGGAACTTAATCCTCGAGTATGAGGAATATTCGTCCTCTCTATTAACTCCTGAGCGAACGGACAACCATACAACCGAGAATATTATTATTTATCAGGTATAATATAGGATTACGAAACCTATTGTACTTACGACTTTGAATTAAGTGTAACGTAATTTATTTATACACAAGAGCACGAGGTTGAGATTAAAGGTGGCTTAAAGTACGCAGACATATGTTGCTTAATTAGTCTCCGGAAGAATAAGTTAAATTGTGTTAATCTAGAACATTTAATTCCAATTTAGGTAAGTTTACAGTAATAGGGTGCTTTAAGGACACGAATTGGAAGGGTTTTAGGAGAATTATGTGCGTTGGTATTATATGACTTGCACATTGTATTTATAAATGGTCATTTTGTAGCATAGAGTGTTCCTTATTATGCTTTAAACCTCCCGAGTCGAAATATTGAACCTCATTTGAACCTTTTACTACCCAACATTTAGGAATTAGAAATACAAAAATAGGTGTAAATTCAATGTAACATAAGATCCTATTTAGCGCCTAAAAGTGTACAAATTTTCCTTTATGCTACCGTAAGGCGCAAAATAGGACGTCAATTTCAACCTCCGTTGAGGATTTACATGCTATCTAGTTATTAATGTTATTATTATTACTTATATATATACACATAGTTTTCAAAAATAAATTAGTCAAAATCACTAAAAAATAATGTATTTTTATTCGTTTGCAATTGCGAATAGTGATCATCACTCGTTTAATACTTCTTAAATTTTTGATTAATTTTAATGAAACTAACCATTCTAAAGGCTATTCCTGTAGATGCCATCATTATGAATTGTATATATATATGAATTTTGACTGTCAAATGTATGTTTCATTACCTACTAATAAAAAAGAGCTGGAATAAATAAAACATTACTGTTTGTGAAGTATTTATCCACTAGTTATATTTATGTGTGTATACATTCCTTATTAATTAATTATTTGAAAAAAATAAGGTTCTTTATGCGATATTAAATATATATATATTGAATACAAAAATTATTATTTAACCTAGGAGGAATATCAGGTTCAATTCAGGCGATAAAGGTTTTGGTGATAGCTAAATAGGAGCATCATTTTACCGAGAAGGAGTTATAGTTTTAAATTAGGAGTTTTAGTATTGAAAAGTGTCATTTTAGGTTCAAATAGGAGTAAATACCATGAAAATAGGTTCAATATTTCGACTCAGGCTTTTACTCTCAATTGATGATATCAATTTTCTAAAATTCTCTGTCATCGGTTGCTATTCTTCTCCATTTCTATTCAAAGATAGTTTTAGCAATAAATACTGGCCAGTATTTCAGCCAAAATTTAACATGATTGTTTTTGCAAATAGTAATAAAATTCACTGAAACCAATTATAAGAAAAAATTATATCGACGCGGTACTACAATTAGCGCAACCAAATATTTTCCGTCTTTTGTCATTTATAAGAACTAACAGTTGTCATTTTAATAAGAATTCACAGTTAGAACTAATAAATTCTGAATTGTCAAGCAACGATTGATATGACATAGGAAAAGTGTCTCACAGGTGATGCTGACAGGGACCAATACGTGTGAGACTGCAAATATTCTGCCGATGCTGCTATATAACATCGTTTTGTACATATGTGCACATCAGCACGAATCATTGCGAATATAAGAAAACACGAAATATTTTCTTGCATTAAAAACTTTGGAAAAATTGTCAAGCGAGTGAAGTTCAAGTTTAAATTACATTTGGCTCAGCCATTATGAACCAATCGTAAATATAACGTATCCACTAAAGAATATAGGTAATTTTAACATTAAAACTACCGATGTTATATCTACAAAGATTTAAATACACGTAATAACAACTGTAGAAAAAAAGAAATGAAGAGTTGATAAAAACGATTATTTAAGTAATTTAGGTTTTATAAGATAAAAGTGGAAGATTTACTTCACAACTAATCGTAAGCTATTAATTTAAACAGTGTTAGAAAAAATTTGGAACCCGTCTTTTGATCGGCGTCGTAGATTTAGTGTTAAAACGTACCCCCATAAAATTATAATTTCTATATTCCTTACATGTTCAAAGAAATGCGTCTTGAATTAATGTCTTTATTCCTTATAATCGTTATAATTTGAAGCATTATTGTAACTATGCTTCGCAAAATACCGTAGTTAAAAACAAAATCGCTTTTTAAAGAAATTCTCCCATTACTGGAAAAGCCATTATTGACATTTACCGATGTGGCGCTCGGTAATTAACTTTCAGAAGGCACAAAAAATTCAGGTCACAGAAGGTTAACATAAACTAGCACAATTACATCACCCCAGTTTAACATTTCGAACACTACCATTACAATAAACGAACTACCCCGTCACGTAATGAAAACGAAACAGTGGCAATCGGTGTGCTTACATCATCACCGTTTACAAAATCTTACAGCGAATTTACGAGCAATCGTACCGCATAATATCGACTCTTTCACGATTGCACTTCATGGTAGTACATTGCCACGTATGTATCCGCAAAATGATGGATCGCGGTATCTACACCCAATACCCGTCAGTATACCCGTATCAGTAAAATTGGAACGTGAAACGTTATCGCATTTTGCTGCAGGCGAACGTATTTCGGGAGATCGTCAGCTTAAATCGCCATTCGATGCGATATCAATTGATCGTAAGATCACGTAGCTTCTGCGCACGAATTGAGAATTTTCATAGCTAAGAGACGCGCAACGACACTGGAAGGACAAATGATAGCTATCTCTGAGAATCACCGTAAGACGCGAAATCAGTACGTCCCCTGTTCTTTCGGTATTTCGGGCACGTAAAAGTCGACGGGATCGTAAACGTGCGCCAGCAAGAGACGACTCGCCGATGCTGCTTTTAAGGTCGACCCGGGAAATGCGAAGGACATTGGGAAGGACGCGAATAAAGAAGTGGGCTTAAATGGTTCCAAGGGAAGAACTCGATAACTGAGCACATTGCAATGATAACGATGCTAGGAATACCGAAATGACTTGTAAAAGCAGTTGTCTGCTTTGAGAACGATTTGGATTTGGAATTTGTCCTCAAGACATTATAATACGAATGCGGCTTAATTTAGTATAATATCAATGGGAGTTCCTTTTTGAAATAAATCGACTAGAAATGGTAAAGGGCTTTGTGTTATGCACTGATGATTATAAATGTGATACGAGTCATTAATTTGAAGATATTTAACTTGGTGCTTACTTTGTGATTCATGACTGTCAGTATAAATAATATAGAGTTGTTTTTTAGTGGTCGGAAACTAATTTGTTTAATAAGTTTGGCAATTGTCTTGTTAAGTTAAATAGCAGTTTGATTACACCCACTTTGATGAGATATATTAAAAATCGTCGGTTAATTTGGGAAATCGAAGAATCTTTGTTCGCAAAGGACGAAAATACTTTGACATTTACGTTATACGAAAACATTTTGCAAAATATTTCATGGATGGAGGTATTATGATACAAAAAATCACGAGACGTGAGTTGATTGTAACGCGTGTATAAATATTACCATCGAAATTCTTTATCAATATCAGTATATTTAATTGAAACGAGAAGTATTTCTGAACATACGAAAATACCGATACAATTTGTGGTGACTACCAGAATAGAACTTTGGATCCCCAATTAGTGGGAACGATTTCGAACCCTCTTGCCAACACCTTTAGGAAATTTGTTCTTACGTGACATGTATCTTATATAACAGTGACGATTCGAAAAACTTATAATCGCATATTCTCTACGTGACACTTAAAATCGAAAATACAAAAGTAAAAAGTATTATTAGAATTCCGGACTTTCAATGAAAGAATATGATACCGATACATTCCTTAAATAACACATTGCGTAAATAATGACCGAGGAAAGTATAAATGAAATATCAATCTCTTAACAACGATCCTATAACTCAGTCCAGTTAATCCAAGTACTTACAAAGATTTATAGCACATAAAAAACCTCTTCCTAATATCCCCTTCACTTTTGCAACATGTAACTACCTACATCACATTCTGTTAACGAATTACAACCCCCTCATTGTGAGTTACACCTTCCAGAAAGATCAGTCATTTTAAACCTTTATAGTAATTCTCAAATATCCTATTATAAATGTATAGTATTGTGTGGATTTTATAAATCCCGCTAGAATTATCTAGAAGGATTCACCATGATAAAATTGACTGACGAAAAAGACGATCGACGATGAAACGTGGACGACCAGATCGACGATAGAGGTGTTCTACGATAGACGAGTTATAGAGTAGACGAAATAGAGGATAGACGAACGAGAGAATAGACGAATTATTGACTATAGAGGCATAGACAGACTGGACGAGTAGACGGACTTTATAGTTGTATTATTTTATTATTCGTTAATTATATTTAGTGTGTCTGAGTGTGTGTTTTAGAGTAGTGAGTTTCCCTATATTTTACGTATTTAAGGTTTCCACTTGTATAAATTTATTTTTAAGTATATTGTTACCAATATCCCACAGTATATATAAATGTATAAATATGAAAGTATTATCTTTATGATCATAAACTACATTATGTATTTACTTCAACGCCGTGCTTCGTCCTACTCGAAGATCAGTCGTCTCGTCAATGGTATTAATATCATCTTTTGATATCTATATGCGCATATTATTCAACGAACTGTCTGATATCAATAGTTATATCGATACCTATTTCAAGGATGAGGCGTCGAGATCTTGCGAGCCATTTCTAACGTGGCAAAAGCATAGGCCACAAGCCAGGATCCATAATCGTAGATCCAGCTGGCTTCTACCGCGGCCACGTTTGCAGGCGCATCCTGCAGATGCAACCACTACAGTTACATGGATAATCTCATTTAAGAGTACCTCAAAGGAAATGCAATATATACGAGCTCCTAATTACGTCAGTGTAGTATCCGATTTTGGTGTAAGCACTGAAATCACGAGCCGCATCGATGTATTACATTAATCAATGGAATTTCAATAATCCTATTTTAATAGAAACGCATTCAACGGTCAGATAGAACGAAACTCGAATGGCATGTGCATGTTTTATGATTTAATATACCTTTTGGAATTTTATCGACCGATACGAATATATATGATATTACAATGAATATAAAAGGGAATATTTGACTTGAAGAGACAAAATGTAATAGAGGTACCGAGATATGAACTTTTAACAATATGATTACTCGACGTTAGAGTGAAAAAAATTTTTGGGAGATAAAAACTGCGAGAACTGCGGCAAACTCTTTGCACGTAACAGTTATAGTACGAATTCTGTATAATTCTGTCTATAGAAGACAGACTCTGCAGGAGAAATACTGCAGTATCATCACGTCCGTCATTATCGTAACTATTTTTTTCATTCTAAGGGGATATTCCATGAGCGAGGGTTACTATACTTTTTCGATACATGTTGCACAATACAATTTGCACGTTTTCATGGAAATTTTCTAAACGGATTTTCACACAGCGATGTAGGTACAAATTTTCGAATATGTAGTAGAATGTATAATGAAACGATGCCTGTGCGTGATACGAGGAAGAAATAACGAACACCGGAAGCCCCGAAAAGCCCATTGAAATGGAAAATTTTCCGGCCCTACGAATACTAAACGTTTAGTATTCCGTCTTCATACGGCTATCCACAGTTTTTACGAACCAAGTTGGTCATGCGAATTAGGAGTGACATTTGCATGAACAATAACCTCCCTCGAGACTATTTCGGAAGATTATTTTTATTTTTGTTTTACACTTCACTTCGGTGGAAAAATATTTTGGAAAAAGTGAAATGCTGTCAGTGATGCCAATCGATATTCAGTGCTTTTTTGTAATGATTTGCCCATTTAAATAAGTATGAAAGGTGTATTGTACGATAAAAATTGCTGAACGAATTCAATTCCACGTTGGAGCTAAAACAATGTCAATTCATTCAGATTTCTAAAAACGAAATGGTAATGTAATTTTTCGAAAACTCTGAAAACTACTTTTTCTCCTTTCTTTTTGTCTATTATTTGTCAATTTCTCAGTCATATCTTGCAACATTGTGGTGCCCACGAATATTTGATACTATTATTAGTTTTAAACTCTTTACGGACGGAGATTTTTTAGAAGATTGAGAAACAATTATATACTTAACGATCATAAACCATCTTTCTACCAGACA
The DNA here is from genome assembly GCA_910591515.1 of Cerceris rybyensis. Classification (NCBI taxonomy): domain Eukaryota; kingdom Metazoa; phylum Arthropoda; class Insecta; order Hymenoptera; family Crabronidae; genus Cerceris; species Cerceris rybyensis. The sequence continues at coordinate 26,809,879 of OU342790.1, forward strand.
GTCGGATTATTAATGTAGAGAAACTTGCGAGCTCATATTTCAACGGTACTACTTCAATTTTTCAACCCTAAGTGTGAAAAAATACGCCGATAAACCATAATCACATTTCTTCACAAACCACATATATGCCTCTGTGTTCCTCAAAGAATTTTAACACTAGATCTACCGACAATTAGTTCAATATATTAAAAATTATTAAATAAATGAAGGGGTGAAAAAACTTGATCGATTCTATTGCCTATAATTGTTATGATAGACGTAGAAAATTGAGAAAAGGGCAGCGTCAGGAATGTCAGAAGTATTTTCAAACAATTCAGTGCAAGTAATTTTGATCACCTTGGTAGATCTAGTGTTCAAAGTGTTTGCATCAAAAACATTATGTTCAGGCGTTACATCCACCATCCGTTCAAGTCATACAGATATTTCTAAGAGCCAGATAGGGAATGCTGTTTTTCATCACTTATAATATATCGAAAATCCATTCCCCCTTGCTACATCATACGAAGATAACTTACCTGATGCGAATGGTAGTCAGCCGCAGCGCCGTTTGGGTATCTGTATCGAAAAGGACTATGCACGGGGCAGTTGATACGGTACGGACTCTCACTGGGTAATCTTGGTGGTGGATGAGAGTGAGAACCATAAATGACACAATCTGGATGCGTTTCGTGAAGTCGATGTTCCAATAACCGTGATACGTGTTCAACCGATCTGCAACCATGATCGTGCATTCGTCCAAAATGATGATCGTGCATGTAACTAGCGTGATCCTTCAGTCGACAAGGATGCTCTATTGCTCGCATTGCATGATGCTCCATGCCACCTCTCATCGGTACAGACGATACCGAGGAAGCCATCGGGGGATGATCGACGACGGATCTCGGTTGTTCGGTACGTATCTGTTCGATTGGTCTGCCCATTGCTTCGATCGACCTGCTCGATTGATGATGCTCCACGGAAGCACGCATAGGATCCGCCGATGGTTGCCGTATTACAGAATCGATCGATCTCATCGATTCCATCGATCTCATTGTCTCCGTCGAACGCATACCATGATCGATCGGTCGCATTGGCGATGGATCTGTCGATCTGCACGGTCGATCCCAGCATCGCGGTATAGTGTTCGCTCCGCTGTTTCCACCAATGATGTTCCCACTACCAGCGACACCTCCGGTAACAGCCCCGATACCGTGACCTTGAGGCATCCAACCGACCGCGTACGGATCCATCTCCGTTTGCGGTTCGTAGGTTAATCGCGCCTCCGCCTCGTTAAGGTCTCTCTAGCCACATGGCCCTGTCCGGTGCCATTATCTGTGCCTTCGGCGTTACGGAGGCGACGAAACACGTCACTAGGACACGTCGCGTTTTCGTGCACTGATTTCACACGCGAAAAAAACACGAGATACAATTAACGAGACAGGTGTCATAAAATGATACACGCTAATTACCGAGATAGGGTGAATCGAATAGAAGAAAACGGATAAAAAATATCGTGATAAAATAGTGACGAAGTGAGAGAAAAAAAGAGAAGAACGGTAAATACTTAATCACTGGAGAATGTCACGAAGAAGGGAAAAGCTATAACGGGGAAAGAAGCTGTGAGTGAGTGCGGCAGCAAGGAGAAGCCGACGCATCGCGGTGCCGCGCTCCCCAGCACTGAGCCTCGCGGCCTCGACTGCCGCGCAGTCCCTCCACGCAAGCCAACCGACCGACCCACTACCCCCGACTATCCACCCACCGCCTAACTATCCACCCTTCCTACTCCAACGTCCCCTCTATTCCCGTCCACTTATACGCTACCATCGCTACCCCTCACCAGCAGCAAAGCTCTCTCCTTCATCCCTCTGGACCGCAATGTTCACCCACCACCTCCAGTAACCCACCCGGTCGACCTTCTCTCTTTCTCTGCCTTCTATATTCCCTCGGCTGGTCCTTTTCGTTCTTCCTCTACCACGGCCAATCTCCGGAGCCATCGTCGAGCCTTACACTCTCCCTCTTTTTCCCCGTAGGTCCTATTTGCCTTCTCCCTTCGACCTCTTGTCCTATTCTATCTTTCTTCGTATTTTGCTGTTTTTCTTCTTTCCCTAATCTTTCCACCACCTTTTCTACCTGTTCTCGAAACGATCGGCACTCGCGAACGAGTCTGCCTTATCTCGATAACGAGCTGGTAATCATTTCAAGATTCGCTCGTTCGTCGAGCGACAACTTCAGATGGATCATGATGACGATGTTAAGGTTTGATATGCTTGAACCTGGTCCACTCCGGAAATAACTTGCTACAGAAGTTGAAATGTATTGGTACATAACATGGTTTCATACGTAGAAAGTGTGTGAATGGAAAACGCAATCGAATTCTCAAAGAATAGGTGGTACTTGCGATACTACGTCATCGACATATGTGGTAACCCCGATTCGCGTGTACAGTCAAGATTGACCCGATGCCTCTTGCACTGCCTGAATATATTCGAATGTTTCGTATTCGATTACGCTTTGAAAAGGAACAATGTTCCTCTATTGTTTCCTTTCCGCTGATGAGAGACAAATAGGTAACGCTATAAGCCGCTGTTGTGCTTCGCTCTACAATTTATATTCCATAAATGTCTTGCGGCGCGTAAAATCGGATAAAGCCTATTGATCATTACCGACTTTTTAACGACTACCGCGCAATGCAATAATACATCAAACATACAGTTTCAATGGGTGTTGATTCAATAACCATGGATACGATCAAACAGGATTTCAAGATTATCCAAAGTCCCGTATGTTACGTTTCATGCTCGATTTTTACTTTCTCAGGGTGAAAGTAAAACGATCTCGACCTATTTCTTGAATGGTCAACTTCCCTCTTCCGTGTAGATAGATCGGTTTTTTAAACGTAAGTCGATATTTTCAAAGACATTAAATCTTTTCTGCTCGACTCTACGTTCTCAGTTTTCACCAGTTAGTTATTCTCTTCTCCACTGTTAGTTCTCCTTCTGTCCCCAATAATAACTATAAAGATATTTAGATGTGGTACAAAATTATTTCAAATTGTAAAACAGACATGAAGTCAATAGAAAACTGTGTACTGTAAAAAAAACTCTACCAACTATAGCTCAGTATACAACTGCAAGATGCAAGAAAAGACAAACTGGCAAAAATCAGCTTAGGATTTCCACATCCTTCCAATCCAACGAATTTATTCCATCAAACTACGTATGTACGTTGACTTGCATTTCTGTGACCCAAAGGCTTGAAGTACTTCGCCTTATTCAAGCAAACCTTCTATCGCTTGCTATTCTTCCTGAAATATCGTTCAAGCGGTAAGATTTCTCGACACTTGTTGCCCTCAACCATCGATCTATCTTTAATCGTCTTTCGTTATAGTCGACAAGCGTGACGATAAACTCTGACAAGCGGTTCCACCAAAGTTGCAGGTAGAATTAATTCTCCACTCTCTGAGTGCGTACTTGGTGCCGGCAGTATGCACGTTGCAGGCTAGAGGGAATACATTCATTACAATATCCGCGATGTTGAATTATGCAGTGCCTGTCAGTCAATGCCAGAACGATTTAAAAGCGTCGATAAATGTAACTTCAAAAAAGATGATTGTATTTAATCCTATTACTTCCCATATGTAATTCTCTTTTTCTCCTCCCCAGCAACCTTCTTGGTGTGCATTTCCACTAAACAGACACACAAGGACATGTTTTAGTTGGAAAGTTTTAGTGGAAGTTGACCTACATTAATCCGGGGCATTCCCAGATTCTCGTTTGTATTTACACAAACACAAGCGACTTTGCCAGGACAGCAGTAAGTACGTGCGCGTCCATGTTTTCATTGCTACTTGTGCTGTTGCATTCAGTAATCCTCCATGGACTTATCTTGGACCAGTTCGAGTGCATGTCTTCTACCGCGAGATAAAGATTGGTATGGATTGTACTTGGAATTCTATACCTGAGAGAGACCACGAACTTGGAAACTTAAGTAACCTTTAAGGACGATTGAGGACCGTCCTGAGCCCTCCGGTATTACTTCTAACAGCTGCTACGAGTTAAACGAACGTATAATTGTCGCGTATAAGAATACTACTAGAGAAGCTTAAGATTCACTCGAGCTTGTACTTTTACAATTGCCATTACACAGACGTATAATCCTTCGATTGAGAATATTGTTTTGAAGCTTGATTTCAATCGATCGGATGTTTAACTAGCGGAAATCTTTAATACTTTATGATACTTTTTTTTCGTGTATCGTTATTATCGTTTTTGAGAGATATATTCGTCTGTCTTATTCCAGTGAAGTATTAAAAATTCAAACTTAATTCCGCGCGAACGCGCGCGTACAGTTTCATAAATGCCATGAGCCTTGCAAGAGTTGCAATGTTAATCTCGAAAAGAGGTTCTGTACGAACGTTGCATCGTGTTAGTTCTCCACAAAGAGAAAATAATGCTTACAAAGCGGGTGATATTTCAACGTTGCATACCATAATCCTATAATGATCTACTACCTCCGACGCATAGTAAAAGCATACTTTCACTATTTTTAAGGTCATTCTCTCATGACCTTATAAATTCAAAGTCGATGATTCTTTCTCCCTGATGCACGTGGAAATGGCAAAAGATGCAATAAAAGGTCACCATACGTTAAGTGTAACTAGAATGTAGAATTTTCGATCATTAATATTAAGGAGAAAAGTAATGCCGTTTCTGGAAATATTTTGCTCAAAAACCAATTCATTTTTAACGATTTGGTATAGAAAAATTTCACAGATGACAAAAAGTACTTAACCAGTGACTTGTTTTGACATTGCGCACCTACATGGAGCACGAAAATCGAGAGGTGAGCATAAATCTATCTCACATTATTTATATTTTTTAGTTATTCGTTTTATTTCAAAATATTCCAAATATTTTGAAATTTATGAATATATTTTAATTTTCGTCAAAATTACGATTTAAATAAGCAGTGGTCGTTGACTTTTACGCATAACGAGTATACTCGTCAAACACAGTTAACTGGTTAATAACGAGGGTGATTACATCATTCATTAAAAATAAAAAGTAGTTACAAAATTTATTTGCTTGGATTTAATGTAAAAAAAAAAACATTATTTTCTGGACCCCCTAACATTAAGGCATTTGACACAATATTATTACACACTCGGTGTATGCACGGAGCTCTGTCACTTATTATGAATGAACCAACACTTTTATAAAAATTTGTTATAAATATTAGAACAAAAGATTCTACCGTTCAACATTCCCGAATACGGACGTGCTGTAAATCCTCGGTACAAAATAAAAGTTGTATATTTTTGTAAACAGTGTTGGTTTGTTCGTAATAAGTAATAAAGTTCTACGAATGCTTCGAACACATAACAATATGTTTACGTTATAAATGTCAAAAGGACTTGATGTTTGTAATTCCAGTGTTGTTAAAAATTCGAGTTTCATCATAATTGCTGCTATAAAAGAGACATAATTCTTAATAATTATTTTCCTTAATTAGTAATAATTAATTTCGTTACGACCGAATTTTTTATTTTAGTGGCAACAAAGACATTTTATTCCTTTTTTACGTTTTACCGATCGCAAATAACGAAAGTAGAACATGAAAGATTGATGAGGCTATTGGCCCATAAGATCAATTACATATATATTTGTATATAAGAAACCATTTTACTTTCTCTAGGACAATTAGGATTTATTTTGTAATTAATAATTTTAAAAAACATTCTATACTTATTCCTATTCAAGAAAAGATTTTGTGAATAGAAATATCTTTGTTTTTTCATAGAATTTAAACGATTCAACCACGCACATGGCCGAAACCTATTTAGAAGAAGTTAGATACCTAACGATACAATATTTTGGAAATTTTTAATTATTTTCTACGTGCTAATATTTACCTAACATCTAGAATTTTCCTATGTAAATAGTAACGTTGAGGTAAAACTTTATTTACAATAAAATAATTTCTGTCACGCTAGGAATCGCGATGACATTTACTCAATAGCATTTTTCAATACACGTCAGCCTATATTTCAAATTCATATTTTCGTTTTACAATATCGAGACCGCAGTATACAGAAACCGATATACAACTTATTTCAATGATAAATACGAACCGAAAGGCCTATAGAATATTCTACGTGACACATATCCGGATAAATCTTCCACCAAACGTAGTTATCCCTGTTCATGTGTACAAGTTGGTTAAAATTCAAGACATTATGTAAACATCGTTCCGAATATTTTTCACCTTATTAGAAAACTCCATGCAAAAGTTTGGTATTACATTATCCTCGATATCCCAATTATTTTATCACAATTTTTCTAAACTCCAACTTACCCCTCAAACATCAAACCCCCTCATTTCTATGACGTACAGGGTGTTTCAAAATAATGTATACCTACATACCAGGCGTTGTTCGACACCTTCTCAAAGACGGGCATTTGTAAAAGAAACAATTCTCAAAATCCGAGAAAGGGTTGAAAATTAAGTTTGAACCTAATTGGCTTATCACATTTCTCATTACGTAGGTAAAATGGTGAAAGGAACCATGGCTCGTTTCTGTGCAAATTAATGTTACTTAAAAAGATAATAAACTCCTTAGTGTTTATTACCGATAACGACTTTTGACACATTACTGATATTAATATATTTGAACGCAATGAAAAAATAACTATAAACCAATAAAATTTTTGACTTTCATTTTCAACACTTTTCTAGATTTTGTAGCCCGGTTCTTCAACAAATGTCTGTCTTTGAAAACGTGTAGAACAACACCTGGTACAGGCATCCCTCGAATAGCACGGTACTTGAATTGCACAAAGTCGCGAATAGCACAGTTAAAAACTGCGACAACCCTCGAATAACACGGAGTTCGAATTACACGAAGTCGCGAAAATTACTGTTAAAAAATAAGTCGATCACACAGTACATATGTACATATACATATCGTCGGCTTACAAGGATAACTGAAATTAACAACTGAAATTTTACAGCTAAAAATACAAAAAAATTTCGTTCTTATTTTCAATGTTTTCTTAATTAATCTTTGGAACCAAATGTACAAATTTCTATGGATCTCGAGTTTCGAATTGCACGGGTTTGAATAGCACGGAATGTTATCTCCAAAATTCTAGGAATTATTAGTATCGAATAACACGGAACCAATTAGCCGTGTTATTAGAGGGATGCCTCTATATAGGTACACATCTATTTGAAAATACTTGTATAACAATTAGCGAACAACACGAAACGAGACAAACAATCAAGAACGAAATACTACCTTAACACACGAACAAACTCCACGTTTCCAAACCTTCCCATAGTAGTATGTGACATGATTACATGGCCGCAAACGATTCTTTTCAATTCTCGTTAGCGTTCTCCATCTCGTCACAGGCGACTATCTCGCCGGAAGAATCGCGAGAATATTAAATTCGAAGAGAGACGGTAACTCTTGATTTAGAACCGAACGTTACCGTTTGAATATATGCGGTAGATAGAGTATAAACGACACGAAAAATAATAGTCCTTATCCAGACCAAGGAATCCATTAACACCCGGTGCAAACAGGTCGCGGAACGCGAGGGAACTGCCAGAACGGTATACGTAATTGCAGCCGCGAATAAATTTATGCAAGCCAGTGTCAATGGCGGTTAGTGAAGGAAGCTATTCGCCGGAAGAGGACGATCCCTTTGGTGAAGAAGAGGAAAGGCGCGCGCGTATAGAAGAGGCGCGGTTATATCTTCGGTAAGAGGGAAACCATGGGAGGGCTACCGAAGATTAACGACTCCCTCCGCCATCGATCCTGCGAACTTGAGTTTAGTTAAAAAAGAGTAATAATGAAAGATGGATGCCCCGGCCACTATTTACTTGTAAACACTCGAATCGACAAAGAGGAAAGATAAAGGCTCGATCCGTTCTTACCCTAGAGGAAGACTGGAATTGATTGTCGCAATTAAGAGTTTTAATTAAACGTGATCATAACTGTCGACGGCTGGCGTGGGTGATTGTAAAATCTACGTTTCCATGGAACGTTATTACCGGATCTATTTTACCACCATACTCCATATATCACTTTGACGGGTTTTCTTACGTAGTCTCATGATATTACCCTCCATTCTTTGGATCATTTTTTGAGCCTTTTTTTATCGAGAGTAGAGTGAAGTGCGTTACATAAATGAATTGTATAAAGGTATTGTTTTAAATGAGGCACTATTAGTGTACAATGATACAGGAAACAATGCGGTATTATTTTAGAAAGAATCAGTTTGCGGTGACTCAGATTCAAAGAAAGCATAAGACTGAGCGCATAAAAGGTAAATTAATTTCGCAGACCCAGCGAGAGGGAATATTTAAGATATTTCCTTTTTTGAGGCATAAAAAGTTCCGTTTGTCGGTTAATGGAAGTACTTCTTTCTTGAGTAAAGATCGTTTTCATTATGCGGTATAGAAGTGAACATAAATGATATTTTTTGGAAATAAAAGAATTTCTAACTCGACCTATTCGGTAAAAATTATCTTCTTTCCGGAAATGATAAACAATTGACGCAGTGAAGAAGAAAATCTGGAAAAATTGATAAAGAGGATGCTCTATCAATGTCTCGAGAGGATGGCAATTTCCGATATTAATACGATCACATCGATCGAGGGATTTAAAATTGCGTGTCAATAAATAATGTTGTGAAAGTACATAAGCAACAGGATCAGGTTTGATTCTATTGTATTCTAATGGTCTATTATATTAAATATATCAATGTTCTAACGCTTTGAAAATAAAAGAGTTCCGTATCGTGACTTTTCAGAAAAGGTTTTCGTTTGCACTGGATAATATTAGGAGTACCAAAAGGTAATCAACATTTTTTTTTCTAGGGAAAAACATTTATTTATTAAATAACTCTTAAATACTAATCAATAAAATAATTTCCATAATTTTCTAATACTTTTCGGTAGCGTAAAGGTTATCCTTCACTTCTCCAATTTTGATTACTTTTCGGTACCCCTAATATAAATGCGATGAATCCTTTAAGACTCGGAGCTTTACGAAAGAACATTGTAATTTTACATTTCAAACATATTCTGTGTTTACGACATCTTGAAAATTAAAAAAAAATATTTACAGGAGGTTCCACGTAACAGTCTTGAGAGTATTAAAGGTGATACGTGGTCTGGGAAGGTTTCCTCCTTAGCATGGAAGAAACCTCTTCCTATCTTTCAAACATTCATCGGAAACAACACTGAAATGCGTATAGGTAGCCTTAAACTTTCATAAATCGCAAAACCACACGATATACATTTACCAAGAGCAACGTTCCGTAATACTTTTCGGAAACAGGGCAAAAATATATTAACATTGTACGTTCTATTCATAATCCTGAATGAGTAAGCAATTGGCACATGAATTTATGGATCGCAATCATTGATTGATGACCATTTTTTCTAGAAACAGCCTATAAAAAATGAAACAAGGTTTATCTCGTGGCTCTGGCCACATGTAGTAATTGATATTCACGAAACTGTGGATTGTTATAAACTTTTGAGGGATTCAAAGTATCAAATATTTAAAATATGTTGACGGTTGTCATATCTCACAAGTAAAGCTAATCATAACTTAGATTCTGCCTTCTTAACCGTCTGCATAAAAATTTGCATAAACTGTTAAAACTATAATTTGCATAAACCACTAATCCTACGATTTTGTAATCACAAAAGTTATTTACATGGTAATTCCCTATAGCAGTATTTTTTAAGGTGCCGATATTGCAAATAATTACAAAGTAGCATATTATTTTATTACGCGATAATAAATTGCAATGGAATTATATAAAATTTGGAAATAGAAATAGTTTACAGAAAAAATTATAACAAATAGCAAAAACGTTGGCATATGATGTGTTACTATGAATTCACAAGGAGTTATTGAGGATTTAAGCACTCCAAAAAATTGTAATTATCTATTTGAACCTCACGTTATATTAGTCAAATAAAAGAAGTAACATAAACAATATTACATTCTAATGACTATCGATAAATCGTAAAAAAAGAGCTATAGATCCAAATGAAAAATGTAAAGCCAAATTTCATCGTGGTTTCTGAGAAAATGTATTTTAAATACAGATATTAAAACGAACATGTATCATACGTTTGAGATTTCTGCAGAGTATAAAAATAGACCGAAACTATCAATTTTGCAATTAAAAAAATGTCATTTCTACTGCAATACCCCGCCCCCAAAATCGGGAAATCGTTTACAACTAGGTGCAATGTTTGAAAAACATCAATGCTTCAAAAAGAGCTGAGAGAATAAAAAAAAAGTACGCTGCAGGGTGAACGTGAAATTATTTTGTTTCAGAATTTACATGTACAATTTCACAGAACTGCCATTTCCTATGAAAACCCTATACCCAACGTTCTTAGTATCGAGTTATTCTTTCTCCGTTCACCTGTATTTCAAAACATTAAATCCGTCAAGACTCCTGACACTTTATCGATTTCGACTTTTCGTGAAATCACGTTCACCGAATACACAATCGGGTGCGCCGCATTTTTCCCCCTGAAAATAGTGCCCGGTAAGAGATAACGGACTTCTATTCACTAAAAAATATTTTATGCAACCGGCACGGTCTCAAGCCATAATCGGTAATTAGAGGGCGTAATAATTCGAAGTAGATTGAAATTCAATTCCTATTGGCATGCACTTTTAATCATCGTCCCATCCATTTGCCGTTGAAGCAGGAAAAATTGGATGAAGTCTGGGTGCAACGTATAAGCAAAACGCACGAGGATATCAATGGCGAATGGAATTATACCATTCGGAATTATTAAGCCTGGAGCGACCCGAGATTTGATACGCGACTGTACTTTTGTAAAGTCATTCATTGTACTTTTTGCAATTAAATATTACATTAATATCTCTTTTACTTCATATACTACTCTGATATTATTAAAAATCTCAAAAAGAAACTGAGATAAAAACGGCACATAATTTTCGAAAAGTTTTTGTTTTATATTTTCTTGTTTCATTTTCTTTGTGATTGTATCGAATTCTTAGATAATAGTTAACGAATTTTTCAGAGTTAAAATAGAATACGTAATTTGCTACTAGAATCACATATGTAAGATCATATAATATCACCAGGCTAACGTTATACCTCGTATGATTTCTATTCTAGCAATTAAAATACATCAATTTTAAATTAATTCTATAATTATACATGTTATTAATTATTCAGCATTGAGACATTTTCATTTGACGAAGAAGTAAAAAGCATGCATTAAAAATAAGTAATATTACCATGAATTTTGCATAACGATCAACTCTCTAAATACATTTTGACAGGGGTTGTATTAAAATCTTACAACTTTCTGCTGTTGATTAACACTAGATTTACGGATGTAGATATACATATTTTTCTAAAGTGAGCCAATTTAAATCATACAAGAAAACTGAAATTTTTTGCAAAGAAAATAGTTCCAAATCAATTGAAATGAAAGATTTATTATTCAAAAATTAATCACCCAATACATTATATATGTAGTAATCAAATTTTGAATGAGCCAAATTGGCTCCGTAAATCTAGTGTTAAGGGGCATGAATAACATTTTGAGACTATATGTAGAAAGAAAAGATTTTAGCTCAATGAAATAACTGATTGTTAAAAAACTTGAATCATAAAATAAAGAGTAGTATTACGTTGGTAGAGTTATGACAAATCGGCAGTAGTAAATCCCATCCTAATTCAGACCGATCGGAATTTCTGTTATTCCTACAAAACTGACGATTCATTTATCATGCTGATCAAAGCGACGAAATTTTCGTGGAACAGGTATCAAAAGATTTATCACTCATACATATGTATATCGCTACCAAAAATCAATGAAACCGTACGTGTTAACCGTGTTATTACCGGCATAAAGTAGTGTTCGACAAAATGCAGCACACGTAGAAAATAGTATTGGACAGATAGGTCGCATATATTTCCTGGAATTCTGGTATTTATGAAAACCGTATCCTTTTATAAAATGTGTGTCATATCGTAGTTTGAAAAATTCATTTCTTTCAACGTGTTACTTACGTTGCAAATTCAATATTTTCAGTATTCACGTACCCAGAAATTCGGTTAAGTTGCAAAGCAGCAAATGAAAGAAGAGAAATTATATATGAGATATTTAATGTACTTCAATTATTCGTGCTAAATTTCACTTTCATTTATTAATAAGATAGTCACTAATTCAAGAGCACTTCCAGAAAATCAGATCATCTGTGCAACGGTACTACGAGTTAAACTAATAATGGAACATTTTTGCAATCAAAGTAAATGATATCTTATATTCACTTGAAAATGCGATGAAATATTTCATTACTGAATGTCACTCTAATACGGCTTGATATACACGAATTTCTAATAAACCGTTCCAATCAGATTAATATAAAATAATTTATTTAATTAATGTGTATATCTGTTATTTTCGATTGAAAAGTAATGCGAACCAATTTATTAGGTTGTAACATATGCAATGTCCGATGTTGGTTTATCATTATTTTAAATTCTATTCTGACAAAAATTATTAAAATATTTAGGGATATTTTATATCTATCGTGACGAGCAGGGTTTCTTTTGTTAGAATCGATCTTTATTTGTTTTGCATATGCAACTAACCTTACAATTTTGTGCTTCGATTTACAACATGAATCAACTCGATTTTCGCGTACTTTTTCTTGTACGAGTGAAAAAATGATAACAACGCATCCGCAGCTGCTCGAAATATCAACGCTGCATTTGGCAATGATGCAGTTGATAAACGTACAGTTCGTCAAATGATACCAAAAATTCGAAGCCGGTAATGAAAATCTTGAAAGTGAACCTCGTGGAAGGTCAGAGCTGAGCATTAACGAAAATCATTTAAAGCTTGCAGTTGAAAAAAAATCCTCGAACAACGTTCAGAGAACTTGCCTAAGAATTTAACGTAAGTACTATGACGATTTCACTTGAATTTGCTCGGCAAGATAAAAAAGTTGGATAAGTGCTTGCCACATGAATTGAACGATTGGCAAAAGTTTCATCGTTACGAAATATGCAATTCTTTACTGATTCGAAATCAAAATTTTGCATTAAATTATGAAACATTGCCTCATCCTCCTTAATCCCCGGATCTATCACCGACGGGTTTTCATTTTTTTAAACATTTCAACCATTTTCTCAATGAAAAAACCTTTAGAAATGAAGCGAGCATTGAAGACACAGTTCAAGAATTTATGAACACCAGAACACCAGATGATTTTTATCAAAAAGGGATTAAAAAACTAGAAAGTTGTTGGAAAAAGTATGTAGAATCCAATTCTTGTTATTTCGACTAAAAATATTTATTAGTAAAAAAGTTGTGCTCATTTAACCGTTTGCGTATCGCGAGCCACTTTCGCGCTCTTCAGTTTTTGTGTCGAAAAAGCCCAGGACATTTTTTCAATGTTGACAATTGAAGGAAGACTTTGTTAAGATATTTTGTTAAGAATGCATCAGGTTTCTCTTTTATAATATAAAGTAATTCCAAATCAGGATACAAGCACGAGAAGATTGTTCTTGTTCTGCACTACATAAAATGAAACACCAACTTTAGCTTATTTTGAAATAAAATTTCAAGAGCGCGAAAGTGGCTTTTGACTTTTTTCGAAGTAATTTTTTAAAACCCTCCCCATATTCAAACGGTTAAAGGTAACCTTAAAAATCAGACATTTCATACTTTACAACCTAATATGTAATTTAAGTGTACTTTACAATATCCCATAAAGTTCTCAATTGCTTGAACATTAATTGAAAAGTAAAACTAATTGTAAGTAACACATTGTGTGCTTACACAAGAATAATGCGAGTTTCTGACAATGAGTCTATCGCTTTAGTGTCAACCCCGCAATGTTATAGAATTTTTTGTTTCTTTGTATAGATAATCCTACACTTCGCAAAATTTGATCACCCCCAGAAACATTCGGGTGACATGAAGAAACTATAAAAGTGCTAAAATTAATGGTTGAAGGAGAAAAAACTAAATGAAGCCGTTAAGGCCTTAAGGCTTTAATTGGCTGATATGTAGCCGGTGCGCAATGTGTTAACACTAGATTTACGGTTGTTGATACACCTATTTTTCTGAAGTGAGCCGATTTGACTCACACAAGAAAATTGAAGATTTTTGTAAAGAAAATAGTTCCAAATCAATTTAAATGAAAGATTTTTAATTAAAAAATTAACCAACCAACATATAATAGGTATATATAGTTATCAAATTTTGAACGAACCAAATGGGCTCCGTAAATCTAGTGTTCACTTTCATTCCCTTGGGGAAAAAAAGGAACAATAAACATTTGCATGTGATTTCTGCTAAGAATTGTAATAATTTGTACGAATACGTTACCCATGTGTAAAAGCAAATCGTTACAGTCAGTGGTTTAGATGTTAATCTCACTTACCTGAAACAAAAACATGAATAAAAGAAGATTAGAGAAAAGCTGAATAGTTTAACAGAAAGTGAGTTTTATAAATATTTATAATAATATGCACGAGTCAACGAGAAAGAAAGAGATAATTTTGAATCTGACAGTGTTTAAAAGTTACATTGAGAGAATGAAGATTTTCTCGGTAAAATAAATTGTCGGATTATAGTCTTTGTATTCTTCCAAAACGAAGTACGGGGTTATTGCTGGTGTGGTAACAGTTAGCTTTGCCCCATAAATATAGATATGAACAAGTTAATACCTCCTCATCCCCCACCCTCACCCTACGCAATAAATCTAAAGATTTGACGTTATCAAATATGGCTAAATTCAATTACTGCCGCAACCCCCGAAAGAGATTATTGTATGTATATTTCTTTACTAATGTATATAATTTCAGTCTCTCTTATCGCACATCTTATTTATTCTTAAATAGACTATTTTTTCGAATGGGTATCCTTACTATAAACTGTGTTCTACTTCATTGAAGATGATAATGTGAAACTTAAAAATAAGACTGAATGTGTGGGGGAATATTTGATGTAAAAATATTATAATAACGTTACGTTTTTTTACCTATCAATATCTGCTTCTCTACAAATTTTGGATTTACATTTAACAGCTCCATCGTTATTACAGAATACGCTAAGTCATAAAACGAAAGTCTAGTTCTCAAGAACAAAGTTTAATCCTACAAAGTCCATTGGTACTTTATATAACCATCTCCATAAAAATATTTAAGTAAACTTGTAAAGCATTAGCCGTCATAAAATTTCGCAAGTGTACTTATTCTTTATTTTCCGTCGAGAAGGCGAATAACAGCCGAAGACATTGAAGATCACGCATTAAAATAGCTCCTCCCCGCTATCCTACAACAGGGTGTAGATACATCTAACCGATTTTCTCGCAAAACTTGCCACATTTAACCCCTTGCACTATCGGTAAACTCGCAAAAAACCATGCCTAAACCGAACGCCCGATATACGATATCTTGCGACTGACAAAGATTACCGCGCTAATACTTACTTCACGCAATGGAACTTCTGTGAAACTCAAATGAATTTGAATCAAAGTCTAAATTTAATAATCCTGCACGTGGACATACGATCTTATTCGAGATATGAATACTTTGCCCGAGATTAATATCACGAGTCAGACACGTGATATTCAAGTTTGGCCTAAAATTTTCATCACGAGTCAGACTCGTGGAAATAGTGCAAGGGGTTAAAATATAATACGTTCGTGCGAATAAACGATATGGCTTTACGAAAACCATTTCTCATTGTCAAAACTAATTCCTCCCGATCAAACGAGAGAAGCATCAAGAGCTCGATAACGGCAGCACGTTTCGTGAAAGTGTAATCTTTCGAAATGGAAAGGAAAATAAGGGTTCCGTGGAGCATCCTTCTTTATATTAGAACTTGAAAGCCATTCGATATCCAATCATCACTCTGCGCGAACTTCCGATATGCTTTACAGCGTATCACGATTTCAACCCCTGCTTGTATCGTTATAACGTTTCAACGACCCTCTCGTTAAGTTAGCTGCAACTTAAAAGTTTGCAGACGATGCTATAACACAGTCCAAGGAGAAACGACTATCTTCGTTTCGTAGAAGAACGTTTTTAAACGTTACGCTTCACAGGGTGGAACGATGCGGGTCCACTCTGCATTTTCCAAGAATGATTCACATTGGTGATTTTTGTCTCTCTGGCTTGCGATTTATCGGTGAATACGCTTCGTTCCAATATTATCCATCGACAGGCAGAAAAAAAAGTAGCGAGGTTGATCCAGGTTACTCTGTTCCAACGCGATACGCTAATCCTTGTATCGTCAAATATCAGCGGATCAGCGATTGAAAAGGGATACTCGGCATTCCATGTGTATACGACGAACATTATGGCCGATCTACATTTCAATTTCACACGAAAGGTTATATGTCAATATTGGCTGGAGTCGATTACTCAAATCTAACCCAGTTTGGACATTGTGAATCTCGTGACGTGTACGTTAGCGTACTTGGTCGCATTATGGTCCGCTTTTAATTAATTCTTCTATCCTTGCGTTAATGTCTTTCCCACGTTTGCAATTATTAATGCCTCGGTTATTGCAGGAATAATCGTCCATGCCACACTTTCGTTCGTTCTGTATCGTGGAGCTTGGAAAACATTACGATGGAAGCAAATTATGCCAATGATTTAACTGCGCTTAATATTAGCGAATAAACGTTTATTGGTATTAACGATGTCTATGTACCACTCGAATAAAGCTGTAGCGATACGTAATATGTATCATGTGTGATCCACTTAACCGATTCGTGGATATTATGGTTTTAGATCGTTTTCGGTGCTATCGTAGGCTGTTTATCTCTTACTACACATCTTTAGTATGATAATTTTCAAATTCTTTACTTTGATGCTCTCTTGTAATAATATTCAAGTTACACTGAGTAGATAGTACAATTTTTTTCATAATAGAAAATGACAGAGGTGATTGCAGGCACATAATACTGCCACTAATGAGAAAATGAGAATTTTAAAAAATATAAACTGGTCGTATGATTTTAGTTTTACTTAAGATTCGTTAGTTGCATATTTTTTATATTTTACTTACGTTATTTTTTTCGAACTTCTTGCAAGCGATTTTGTAATTACGATTTTGTCATGTATCGTGTTGTTATTCATTAATTTTATAGTGTGTAAACGTTCACACTATTATTGCATAGAATTGATTTCAATGATGAAAAACCATGACGTCGAAATCATTGATGAAGCGTAATGGAATGACAATGTCATTCGAAAATCATGAAATATGAGAAACGTATCACGTTGGTTTTAGTTGAAGTTTACACAGCGTCAAAAAGAAATTTTTGACCCAGTAATTATTATATATTTTTTTATATCAAGGAAGTGCTTCTTCTTTTTCGTGTTAATATAAATAATACGTCATGAAATAATGAAGAATTAATGTAAACCATTTAAATATTTTATCAAAAAAACTCTGAAAATTAAATAATAATATAATTGTTGAAATAAAACAATCATTTTTCATTGTATGCGATTTTATAGCTATTATTATGTTATTAAGGTATTACATTCAACGAACATTATTTGAAAACTGTGTGTAAAAAAATGGAAATGCCATTGTCAATTTTAAGGGTAAATGTTATTCCTCGGGAGATACGTAGGTTCAACTGAAATATATCGTTACTGCTAGCTTGGACCAGCCAATAGCACCATAAAGTTTCATTGAAATCAATGTGTAACAGCTCGTGGGGTTCTCTTGTAAGAAAAGCTCCTCCGACTTTTGTGTGAAACAAATGAAAAATAATAATCAGGGATCTTAACGTCCTTATATATTGGTATATATCAGTGGGATCGCCGTATTTCAGCTATCGATCAGCACTATACTTTACAGAACCATGAAAAAGTGAAAATCCCTGAAAAACTGATTGAATTTATACTACCGATAGTTCAAGAAATATTTATACAATTTCTCAGAAGACAAAACAATTACGTAGATAGGAAAAAAATAATTCTATATTCAATCTTAATCAAGGAACGTGTAGCACTAACAGTATAAGTGTATTAAAATTTGTTAGTATATAAGAACGTGTGTGTCTTATTAATTTTTTCTATTACTCTTGAAATTACTGTATGTAAATTGCGAATAACTGCACAAAATTTAAAAATTGAATTGGTCATTCCTGTTATATTTCATAAATACGCAAGTAATTTTCCATCAATATAGCTGCGAAAGGTTAAATAACTTTTTGTTTATTTAATAAATTCGTTTTCGAAGAGGTTGCAAATGAATCAGGAAAAGGTTTTCCATGATTTCAAACATTTACAGATCACTGAAGCGCAAATTTCAGGAAATTTCTGTAAATGTATAATTCTAGTTCAATTAAAGCGATACCGATTAAATGTGCATGCATTTACACAGATTTCAATACAGTTTTACCCGGATAACATGATATAAACATTAAAATGAACTTTTAATTCAAATGGTATTTTTTTATCAATGCTTCTTCATGTATATCTTCGGAAATTATGAAAAAAGTCCTAATTCTTCATTCACCGTTTACATGACTCCTTAATCCGAGTAAAAAAAAAACTTAAGCAGAGAAAGAAAGAAATTTACGGGTGAACAAAGGCAGTAAAAATTACACTTGACATTTTTTTAATTATTCAAGTGAAAATATGTACGTATATAAAGTAGTACGGAGAGAAAAAAAGAACGCAATCCTAAATTTATTTGCTTTGCACACGGTGTAAGAAGGATGTAGTGCCCGAATTCCGATTTTTTAACCACTGTTTCATTTCTGCTGGCTGCGTTTCATTTTTACGGTACAAGTAATAAGTACGATAAATTCACCTAGTCATGTTTAGTTTTCCTCCAGTTTAAATTACGGAAAAAATATACTATAGAATTTATTATTAGTTAAGAATATATTCTATATATTTCAGCATATTAGAAATGAAAAGTGGTGGCACAATGTGAATTATAAATTTGCTAGCGATTTCATTTAAATAGAAAATTATCAATAGATGCTTTTATCTAATTAATGCCTTTCAATGTCAAAACTTGTTAGAAATGTTAGTATTAACTGTTTAATAATATCAAGTGCTGCTTTTAGTTAAAAATCAAACTTCTGTCTGAAATAATGAAACCTGAGTTTTGCTTATAACTTTCTCGGGAATATTAACACCTTAAATACCAAACTCATTTCGTTTGCCCCTTTGATTGTAAAGTGAAAGTTTGAAGTTAAAAATGTTCTCTATTAAAGCCACATCGTTATAAAGTCAGATACTTACAAAAAATGGTAATTACATATTCAATAAAGTTATAAATATTCAGTAGAATTTATGAAATATATTAGCACCTTCATTTTTAACAGTCCTCTTTTACTGTATATAAATATTTTCATGTTAAATATACGCAATACAATGTTATCTTAATAAAATTATAACAAATTTTATCGAATTTACTAATCGATAAGCCTACAATTTTTTCTTCAATCTCCTAGGCAGCTTTTTCTACCGAAATGCCTGCAGAATGCGAGTCTGTATAGCAAATTTGCACCCGAAAAATAAGTTCTGGTAAAAACTCAAAAATACAACGTAGAAATTTCGCGCATTGGCACTTTTTTTAAACTTTCATGGTCATTTACAACTATTTAAAACAACCAATTTTAATAATTATATGCAATAAAATGTTCGGCATGTTTCCTATATTTTTTAAAACCAATTTAACTTCCTAGAGTTTATAGTTTTTGCGTAATACCTCATCTTTCATCGAAATCGGGTGTTTTTACTAAAACTAAAAGATGATCGACCAATTCTGCCGGCGTTGTGTTTAGGATAAGCAACTCTACGAGTATCACGCATTGAATATTGGCAAAAGTTAAAAAAGTTCAAAGTTGAACAGTGTAATCAGTCCAGTGATAAGACCAGAAAACGTATAGACTGCCATCTGTCGTTTAACATCTGCAATCCGTTATACAGCTGCAACTGCAGCCGAGCTTGAGGATACAATGTAAATTATGTTTTTGCTGCCAAAGTCACCGGTAGGATTAATTAATTTAAATAGGGACACGTACACTTGCAAACTTTCGCTCGTTAGAATTTCATTTCGCGCTCTGTTTCATGAAGCCACGAAAATAAATTTGGCTTTGCGCATTTTGCTATAGATTAAGTAAAATATAAGCATAACAAATTAAGTTTGTACGATATTAAAAGCAGTATGAATAATGTCTATGAATATATGTATATTTCATCTATTAATCCGTTAATCTCCTTCGACCAGCTAATAGAAGTACTAATCTCGTCTTTTTAAATCATATAAAAATTAAAATTAGTTTAAACCGAATGAAGCGTTGGATTAATAAAAAGTCTGATATGAAATGTACACCAATGATTTTTTAGTCGCTTAAGGCGACGTCTTTATCACTGTCGATAAAGCTTTCGAAAGCAGAGACACTGTAGGAATGTGACTGAGCACTTTGGCTGCACGAGATAAGAGGGAAGCTTTTGCTGCATTTTCTTGGTGTAAAGTGCCATTAACTACAAACTTTTATCCCTTCGAATCGTTTCTGAAGATGATCCTGTTTCGACCAAGATGTGTGCATTACTGGAATTTCCGGGATAAGATCCCACGTTCTGCTCTTTTTTTTTACCTTGCGTCCAGTATTGGGAAATGGTTTTCGAATATCGTTTTTGTGGGGTTACTGTGTTTAAAAAAATAATATGTTTAAAATTGAAATAGGAAACAAACTTGCATTTTAACTGGCAGCTCCTTATTAAAGGAAAACTGCAAACCGACTGTTCTCACCACGACGTCGTTCTTAAGAGGTCCACCCTGCGTTATTTACGTTGAAACGACGCAAGGCCTCCGATGACAGAGAAAGAACAGATGTCGCATCGCTTTTCCACCTACATTTTATAATTAAATTTTGCACAAAAATTACATTGGCCGTTTAATTTTTCAAGTGTGTTTAAAGAGTCGTATCACTATATAATAGTTGTGTCACTTATTTCACATCATTTTCGTCTTGAGCAACTTTTTCCAACTCTTATAGCATCGAAAGTACGACAATGAATGTGAAAATGCTTTTTTTTGATATTCGAAAAATATTTCCTCAAATGGACTGGACATTGAATTGTTTCCACTTGTAAAAGAGTATTTATTTATTTTTCTATATTATTGAGTATTGAATTGTTATTTTGTTATTTTAGAGTACGTGCTTTGTTTCGTTTTAACTTTTGCAATCATATGTGCACCTTTATTTGATTTAACTTTCGGAAGCGATTAATTTTCCTGCCAATTTAATTTTTACTTTGAAATTTAACAATAATTTCGTAGTGTCGTATACTAGGATGAAAATATATATTGAGCGTTAGGAAACTTCACGAAATTCATTTTTCTCGGCTGGCGAAAAATTGTAAAACTATTTCGAGTCCACAAGGGAATACGTTATCATTTTTCACATCTGTCATATTTTATTTCGCAATATCCTACGCACGTTTTTCCTTTTTTTAACTTGGAAATACATTTATCTATTTTACACAGTGCACTATATACTTTAAATACATATTTTTACTACAAATATCCTTCTAACTCCATAGAAACCATAGAATAAATAACGTTCTCGTATTTCGTAGACTCCGCAGTGCGTAACATCTTCGAAAAATATTTAAAATGGATTACAAGGTAAATCCAGCATAACAATTTTTCTACGCTGAGAACAGAGATTATTAATAAAACTCCCACCATTTTAAAAGTGTTTTAAAAAACAATAATAAAAGAAGTGATCGTAGGTAATAAAGAGGGAAGAGTCTTAAAGGATATCTTCACTTCCGTTTGGACTGAAATTAATAAAGGTAGACAGAATGAAAAGGAGGACAAGAAAGACTTTGGTGTAAGAATTAATGAAAGACGATAGGCAGTTCGGTAAATTACCCCGGTAGGAAGTTTGAAATTCTTGAAATACCGGCTTGCGCTTCAGAAATGCAACTTAAGAAATTCATTAAGGGTAACAATGAAACTTGCATCTTCGTACGTCTTAGGTATCCTTTCATTTTTGATGTTACATACACGTCGGCGAGTATCTTTCGATGTGCGCTGCGAATTTATAAATAAATACTCCGATGGTAATTTGAAAATAATTTAATAATTAAGATTTCAGTTATGCTATATTACCGTGTTACATTATGCAAACTATGTCGTTGTGAATTCAATATTAAAAAATCTGGAATGGGCGTGCAAGTGTGTTAAATAATAAAGAAAAATTACGCCCTCACGCAACGTCAGATGCGACATAGTTTACATAAAAAATGAGTCGCACGGCTTAATGAAGTGCACAAGTTTTGATGCCATTGTCGACGAAATTAAGAAATTAAAAAGAATCGTCCTTCGGTATAACAGGCAGAAAACATTTTTGGTACTTGTTAATTGAATTTTTAGGCGAACTATATTTATCCAAGTGGTGAAATTTTTGTTTCTTTAAAAATAGAACGACTTCAATATTCACGAATGCTTAATGGTACTTAAAACCCGAAAGCGCTTTCACAAAATGTACATAAAATGCTGTGCAACGTTATTTTTAAGTCCGGATATCATGAGAACTATACGGAAAAAAATGTACAGCGAAAGTTATTATTTTAAAAATCCGTTCCTTATCCATCGATGTTCTTTTTTCCCTACCTAAAAGCAAGTTCGTCTCGACATCAACTTCTCGGCTGTTGTACACTAAACTGCGTAAAAAATTGGTCCGCAACGATTACATTTTTGGTATGGTATCCACAAGCGTTAGCAAGGAAATCGCATTATTTTATATTCATCAACGATTTATATTTGCTTGTATAGTATATCCTGGCATCCGTTCGATCGGTACTACCAGCCCATGGGCCATATAAAATACGTTTAATAAATGCAATCGTATATTATCTACATCTCCATTCAAAGTAAAAAAAATGTATACCCATAACTTGTTTTCATTTTAATCAAAACCGTACAATTATTCGTTAAAAAAAGTCTATGTATTCGTAAATAAAATGAACATTAATAATTGAAAAATACTGTCAAAATTCTCCGGTAGTCATATAAATCAAATTTCTTTGAAAGTTTAATTCAACTTCGAATCAGATTCCAAGGAATCAGAGCCCACATCGAGGGTTATAGTGGTGGCAAGGATAATCTCTCCGATAAGAGGATAAACGGGATTCCAAATCTCAAATACTAGAACCGAATTCCTATCGCCATCAGCTCCGTGAAACTTTATGTGCAAAAACTACAGATCCCCAGCGAAAAAAAAACAATCCAGTAAATCCGAAAATTAAGAGATACAATACATAACCCAATATCCCACTGGTTGTTTTGTTGCTCAATTCCCCTCATCAATTCACAATTTACCTTGACGTTTTGCCGACGATACTCCTTGGTATGAGCAAGATAATACTTGTAAACGTGGGATGGCAACGATTTCTTGGTCTCCTCACCGATCCATCGATGAGGTGGGTCGAGTCCCGGAGGTTTAGGGACGCGTGTACCTGGAGAACGTTGTCCCAGTGAGCCACCTGGAGAACCGAGTCGAGCAGCGCTTATTGACTTGCTCAAATGATGACCAGAGGACGAACTTGGTGGTGGATGAGTGTAATAGTGAGGATTAGAAGCTGGTCGTCTATCGACTATCTCGGTGTGCCTATGTGGCGATGGAGTTTCAACGGAACGCTGACGTCGCGGATGTTCTTCATAACGTTCCTGTTCCGGGAAGGACGGACGCACGAAAGGTGCAGGATGTCGTACCGTACATTGATGCAGTGCCAATACTGGCCTCTGACATATTCTGCACGGTGGATGTATCTGCCGGTTCCACGAGTGGTAGCAGCATCCCGGCGACCTGGAGCCAAGTGGGTCCCTGGTCGCAGGGTGGTTCATGTCGAACTTCACATCGCATCAAGAGCGCGGTTTTCCTCTCCCAGTGACCACCGTACGTGTCACCATCTCGTTTTGCATACTACATCGTCATCCTTTCGTCACGATGATTGTCGCACGTGTTTCACGAAGTGTTCATGTTCGATGGACACAATATTCACATTATGCGGCCGATTGTTCGATGGTCAACGGTCACTTAAGAGTAAGGTCAGATAGAGAATAATTTTCATTGGAGTAGAGACAAGAATGTAGTGGATGTTAACAGTTAGGTATATTTGCTCTCACGTTTTCCGGAAACTTGGGCAATGCACGAACGCGGTAGTTCTTGAAGATCTAGGATTCATCTGGATTGTGATCTGGTTTGAAAGTTGAAATGTTGTAATTCAGTATGGAAGTATTGTATGAAGAATGATTGTAACATCTTACGACGGCACAATTCATCTTTTGCTGGAAGATCTTGAAAACTTGGATACAAAAGGAGATTTATGGATTGATGAATATCAGGTGCTGGTGTGAGAAGTCCAGAAAGTGTGATATATGTGAGAAACTTAGTAAACTGCTTTTTGTATAAAACTAATTTTAGAAACACCTTGGTTACATATGATTTGACTTATTCAATACGACTAGGTAAAAACAAACTGTAACTGACTCCAAGAAGTAATATTAAAAAATGTGACCCTGTGTGACACTAATCGACAGGAGAAACACAGAAATATAGAAGAGAGATCGAGTCATGAGTAACTTCCCTTTTTTTATGAGACACTTATTTTGCTCTCATTAACCCCTTAACGCACAGTTTTTTCTTAAAAAAACGGTAAAAAAAAATAGAAAATTAACCAAAATTGTTATTTTAATTTAAAATACAACGCCGCTCGAATTATCTCGAGCACACACGTTAAGGGGTTAAATAATAAAATTATATTAATTTATTATGTATTCTCCGTTATTACGTATAACCTTCTCCCATCTTCCTGGCAGTTTATTAATCCCTTCCTTGTAAAATGTGGTTGGTTTGGACTGGAAGAAACTTGCAAAACACGACAATGCGCGACCACATGTGGCAAGGGTGACTAAAGAAAAAATTCTTCAGCTTGGATGGTCTGTTTTAACACACCCACCTTACTCCCCGGACCTTGCCCCAACAGATTACCACCTTTTCTGTTCGTTACAAAACTTTTTGAATGGAAAAACATTCAATTTCGAAGGACAAGTCCGATATGCCGCCGAAAACTTCTAGCAGTCCAAACCAACCACATTTTACAAGGAAGGGATTAATAAACTGCCAGGAAGATAGGAGAAGGTTATACGTAATAACAGAGAATACATAATAAATTAATATAATTTTGTAATTTAATGAGAGCAAAATAAATGTCTCATAAAAAAACGGAAGTTACTTATGACTCGACCTAATAATTATCACTTTCATAATTAATTTATATTACAGCTATAGTACATCGCTCTTACAGAAAGTAAAGGGGGAAAAATGGGGATGCACTAATTGTTATTTATAATATACCAATTTGATGATCAACTTTCGCTATTCATCTCTAATAATAATCGTATCACATTATAGCAACCAGCAATTTCGTTTAAAGTGGTACACCTTCCTTTGAGTCTGCCGTTGTGCATATACGGATAGACGCGATAATGCAATTATACTTGGAATCCAATTAGGGACAAGTTTCTCGAGGGAAATGAAATTGATTTAAATAAGCCAAAAAGAAAGGTGAAGTAGAAACGAACAATAGAAAAGTATACGTGACGAAGAAACAAGGCGTGCAACGCGCGGATGAGATGCTCCATGCAGAACGCAAAATTCCGCAGAATTCTTTCACCCTTGCGCCATGAAGTACCCAGTACGTTGCATTATTTAATTTACCAACGTCGTCTTCTTCAATTACGCGAACTAACGAGGCGAGAGAGTGGCTGAAAATACTCGTATCAACCACTACGTTAGATGGTAAAATGTATAATATTTCTCTCGTACCATGTCCTCCTAATTTTTCTCTAATTACGTTATCATCCTACACTAGGGTGTTGCAATAATTCCAAGCACCTGAAGTCAAAGAATACACGGAATAGTTGAATAAAGAAACAACCGTGCGGGCCGTTACACGAAGCTGCATATTTCATACCGCACCGTAAGATTTCCATGAAGAAATTGTGTGGAACCGTAGGAGTTCCTTTGTAAGAAAAACCGAGCAAGGCCATCACCTTTTCAGACGATTGGGGTCCCTTATAGACGGAAAGGTGTTCCGATGGTAGAAGGGGTGGTTGTGCGTGGCGGTGAATATAAAATAGTATGATAAAGTAGACAAGGTGTCTTCGTTCGTAAATCTAAAAATTTCGAGGCGAATACTATCTTTTGCGTAGGTAAGAAATTCTCTATCCTCTGATCCTTTTCGAAGTAGATCAGGCGCGCCATTCCCTCTACATGGCGGTCGATAAGGGTATCATCTGTGAAAGGAAATCGTGATTTCTAGAACACGTAGTTTCTCTCTTTGAAGCTCCAGCAGAAAAATAGAACACGGAAAGGAAGCAAGGCCAACTACATTCCGATTGAAGAAATTAAGGTCGCTTCTGTTCGATATTAGTTTTCTTCCAACCTCAAAACCATAGAAACTACGTCCAATACTTCGTTATATTACTTTGCATAACGATTTTACAATCAACATTCAACGATGTAGTTTCACTCCGTAAGTTGCCAAATCATTAAAGATATTTAGTCGAATTAATACCAATTTACATCTTAAGTTTTAACCAGCAACAAAATTTACGAATGATACTTCCATGCACTCGTTGATACAAACGACTTATAAATCGAAACGTTTCTGAGGAACGTATTGGACGTAAATCAAAGGACGTCCGAAAGTCTGGCGCGGTGGTTATAAATGTATCTAATATATATACACACACATTCCAAAGCGTATTCCTATTTCTACCGAAAGTATTTTCTGTTTGCGTAAGCTCTCTCTCCTTGGCCGATACCGAGGGAGAGTTTCGGGCACTACGCCATAAAACGAGTAACATGTAGTAAGCGTTTCGTCCTGAAGTCATCTCTGCTCCCTCACTTTTAACCCCCGCCGAACTTTTCACCGTCGTACATTTTCTTAACCCTCTTCCTATGCATTCGCATGGTACTTCTTCTGCATTTCCATTTCCTTAAATTCTCATTCCACGGGGCCTCTTCCCCGAGGAGTCGGCCAGGGGTGAAACTTCGAACTCCAGGGTCTCTGAGAGGATTGGCAGTGTCTCAAAAGCGTTCGCCTTTCCTTTTCGTCTTCTTCCTTTGTACCTAGCCGCCTGACTACATGTTTTGTAGATAACCAAGGAAACGCGAAATAGTCGTAAAAATAACAGCCTTTCGCGATACAACGATGCCAACGTAGTATAAACCGAATGGGAAGGGATGTCTGTCAGTGAGGTACGGTTACTACCTCTACGTTATTTAGCTTACAATAGGTGTTTATTGTATCTTTCATGGATTTCTGGAGGAAATATTCTTTAAAACATCTGGTAACTTCGAAAAATAATGTTATTGCAAAGTGTCTGGAATGAAAATTAGCAATGGAGCGAGAAAATGAATTGAAACGGAGAGCTTAATGAGAAAAGAAGTACCTTCGAATAAGAGTTTAATTACATTTACGTGCTCGAGAAAATAGGATAAAAACTCGCAAGTTCGCGACGACAAGCGGGAGAACTCGCGGAACAATTTAAGGCATCTAAGTTTTTCTATCAAGGTGATTAAAATTCTTACAACATCGGCAATTGTAAATTACAGTATTCTGTAATTTCTAGTTAATAAACTAATGCAAAGTATTCTGTACAATGAGTGAACGAGTGTAAAATCTTTGTAGCATGAAAGTTCCGTAGACGAGAAGAATACGATAAAATTCGTGAAAATGATCCTATAATTCATACAGCAATTTGTCCTTTTGTAACTAAACGTCATCGCCACGTCGCGCATGCAAAATCGAATGCTGATGCAAAATTTTAGGAATTAACATATAAAGTGTACCCGAATCACACGAAATGCAGAGTGTTCAAGATGGATATCCGATATCTTGCATGATAATGTATTCCATGATAGAAGAATGTCTTGGCAAACATTCAAAAACAATTTTAATCCAGGCTTAACCCAAACGAGGTCGCCGACTGATCGCATTATCCATGAGCTTATGAGAAAATATGTCTCATGATCAGATTGCATTGGTGAAATATGGTCTGTCAGTAAAAAAAGGGAGGTTCTATCGTAGAAGTGATGGTAGCCAGAAATTTATTCGGCAGCGGCTCCTAGCAGTAGACACGACTGTCCTTACTGGTAATTATCTTTTACTGTTTTCATATATTATCTAGGAAAATGATTAATTAATATATGCTGACACACATTTGAGTCTCATGAATTGTTTCTTTTGGTGGAAACTAATTAACCAGTTAACTGTGATAACTTCTTTTGAGAGTGCGCACCCACATTTCCGTGGGTCACGAAAATCGAGATGTGACGAGTATACTCGTCAATCGCAGAGTAAGTTTCGCTGTTAAAATATTGAATCGGAAAGATCATTACATATAGATATATTAGATAACAGTATTACTAACTTTTACTGATTCACTTAACGTAAAACTACATTGCATACATGATAAACGAAATATGAAGGGAAAATCAACTATTTACATATACAGTTAAACATCGTCATCCATTTTTCCCGTGGCGAATCATCCTTGAAGGAGTCCTACAATAAATCCCTCTTAGACTTTAGTGGCATACTAGTTGCTCTTTGATTTTTGCTTTTGCAGATTTTAGGTCAATATCTAAAAAACATTATCGTCGCACATGTATAAATGGGTTATACAAACTGATAAGCACTATGCGATGCATAAATCTATGTCAAATTATTGATACTTTTTAGTTGTTCGTTTTATTTCGGCATGGCCTCCAAATATTGCAAACATCTTGAAATTTACGAATGTATTTTAGTTTTCACTAAAAATACAATTTAAATAACCAATGGTCACTAACTTTTACACATGACGAGTATACTCTGCAATACATAAAATCCTGCCGTCTCATCATGACGACTATACTCGTCAATCACAGCTAACTGGTTAAATACAATCAATTGATTAACACTAAACGTACCGGTATTTTACACCTACCTAATCTTACCATGAAGGGTCGTTTGACCCCGTATGAAATAAATGTTGATTTTCAGAAAAAAATACCCAATTTATTAAAGGAAATAATTTGCAACATCATTTCTGATTTCTAATAAAACGATCAAATACAAATTTTTACTTCTATAAACACAATAATCAATAAATTACGCAAGGCCAATTGAATGTAACGGAAACTGTCGTGTATTATCACTCCTTGTCGAACTTGATTTCTTGTAGACTCTGATCTTTACTTTCTGCCTCTCAATATACGACTGCATTTGTATTTCGTTTAGCTAATTGAAGGGAGTGTTTCTCGTGAATCTCCGAAAACGATCTTTTCTGTTTATTCGTTACGTCGCACAGTCATCGATTTCGCTGAAATCCTGGCTAAAATCTTAAAAATTTGTTTTGCGGTTAGCAAAATCTAGCAATTGTGTTTGATTTATAACACATAAAAGCATCCTTTTCTACTAATTAAAATTTTTATGCACAACATTCTTAGAGATATGTAATCTCAAAGTTGGGACTTGAATAAAGCGTCGTATGGATCCGATCGGATCGTCCAACTCTTCACGCCGAAAAAACACACATATCAGGTTCAAATAAATGAAACCTTCACTTCAGAAACGTATCTGAGTTTAGAACTAAGGTTTCAGTTGAAGAAAAATGCCGAAAAATACGTAAACTTTGTATGGGGTCAAATGACTCCTCGTAGTACGTAAAATTTTTGGCGGTAAAAAATAAGCTACGAGAAAAATGAAAAGCGAGAAATTGAATAATCAGATGATATAAGACTTTACAAAAATCAAATGAGCGAAAGAAATAACAATGACTGTATGATTTTAAAGTAAACTTTGAAAGGGGTCATTTGACTCCGCTTGGTACGTTTAGTGTTAAACTAGTCCGTACTACATTAATTTCAATTAGAAACAAAAAAAATTAAAAATATTATTCAGGCAGCAAAGGGTTAAAGAAATTACATTTTTGTTGATTAGATGATTGTACAAAATAACATACAAATTGCTTCCGTAACTATTCAAAATTTAAATATAAAGTAAGAAATTGTTTGCACCAAGTGATACAAAATTTTAGATTCTACCTGTACGATTGTTTATCTCTCTCAACCCTTTTCCTTTCTGTCTTTTCCCTTCAATTACACCTTTATCAAAAATTTCAATGTGATCCTGGGAATATTGGGCGCGATTACATTCCATTGAGGTTTCGCAAAAATCCTTTACAAACACAATACAAGTCCTATGAAAACAAAAATTCCTATTCCGTACTGTCAACGGCGTGAGAAATGATGACGACGATGAAGGAAAAAATACGTTGGTATACATTTATGTACGTATAGAGGCTGAAAGTGTGCTAAATGAAAAGCAGCAGCACGGTGGGTAAGGCTGCAAGAGAGATGAACGCGGAATGAGCGCGTTTTCATGCTCGAACGCAAACAAAGAGGCTCGATGACAAAACGTGCATGGCCTGAAAGCCTGTCTGTAGGAAACACGAGAACTAGTAATATCGCCAAACTCCCTGGGGGCGTCGATCATTTGCTCCGAAGGCATCTTAATCCCTCCCCCCTCCTCTCACTCTCTCTCACTCTCTCCTGTTCTCTATTTCTCTCCCTCTTTCTGTGTAAGCGAAACTCAATTTATATATATAAAGAAACAAGTACCTATATAAATGCACCCACATAACCCACCTACGTACATAAGTTGCAGCTCGGTATGTGTGCAAAGTCACGCAGAACCTTGGAATATTGAACTCCCTTATTTAATGGTTCGGTCGAATGGCAGTTAAAGAGAAATACTGCCCTCATTATGTATTCAGACCCGTAATTTTCTAGCTAAGTAGCCTCATTTTTCTTGTGTACCGCGAAACCGGCCTGCTAATTGATTCTTCCAAAGCCTCTGCTTGAAAAAATTCAAGAAAATGTACGAGCTAGCCGATACGCGTGAACCACTATCAGGACGGTAAGCCATCAAGTCAGACTCTTTATAGTCAATTTACTCCTTTTCGTTTTTGTCATCGTGTGTCATCCCTTACTTCTCAGAATCGTAACTTCCTTTATCATTCGCCTTATATTACTCCGCACAGTCGTATTTGCATATCCTATTTGTTTCAACCATTGCACATTTATCCGGGTTACTCATAAAATGCGCAAATAACGTTCGAGTTATTTCCGAAAGCTTTGAAATTTCGATACTTGGAATGGCTCAATCGGCAACGTAAAAAATACATGATATTCAAATATGTTCTACGTAGAAATTCAATTTAACTGGGACACGTAATACTGTTCGCGGTACATGACACTGTATTTGCGACGTGCTTCAACAAGAAGGACATTAATTTGCGTACTGGCGCGTATCTCCACTATCACCCACCCCCTTTCCCCCACAGAAAATAGTAAAAACATTTCCCGGACCAGTTCATATCACCAGTATTTATCTGCAAATACTTGTAAAGGATTCGTGCTGCTTTAAAATATTCGAATGCAATTTCTGTGTGTTGAACTTAAATGCCTGGAAGCAAGTAGAATTTCAGGCTTCGTAATAGTTTAATGTACCGTTTCAAGCTGTTTTCTCATACGGTGTATTTCGTTCGTGTAGGAAAAATGATGTTTCAGTTTTTCCAACACGATTTCCAAGTTCCAGTGAAGACGACGACGTCGTCGATTTGGCTTCTGAGGGGAAGTTTCTTATGTAACATTTCTATGTACTATGTAACATCTCCTGCAATGATAAATTCTCATCCAACGGCATCCTTTTTATTTCCCTCTACAGCGATACTAATTCATAGACGGACGCTGAACGGTTGAAAACACTGCTTTCTTAAGTTAACCGTGCTCTCTCGTAGTTCAGTTTTTGTCATTGGCTTTTATCCTTGCTTACATCGAAATAAGGATTTACTTCCATTGCTGTTATTGCAAAGCTTCGATAAAGCTATTTGCCTGATTGAAATGGACTATCTGTCACAAATAATTACGTTATGAGGTTGCGATGCTAATTGTGGTACTACGCATACGTTTTAATGGAATTTATCACGTTGAAAATATACGCCAGTATTAACCCTTTGCGCTCGAGGCCTTTTTCGTAGCATCTTTGGGGAATTTCTTACCTCTAACTTAAAATGGATACACATACAAATTAACGTATAAAACTTATATATTTTAATTTTTCGTGCATCTTTACACCTTTATGAAGATATTTTCTTACATATTAATGTTTGTAATTTTGTTTTTTATGATATTTTTCGTAACAACTACTTAAATGCATGCCCGGTTTGTCGGGATAAGTATTACAACAATATGTTGTTTGATGTCTTTTGCCCGGTGTATTTCTTTCAGAGCAGACTTTACAATCCTTCCTAATTCCTGTGACAATGGTATGCAGCTTTCCATTTAGACGGATCTCTTCGAAATTGAAGGTCGAAGATGAGGCTCGGTCATGTCGTTATGATGCGCCCCTCCCTTGAAGTCGCGTATGAAATTTCTGATGTTCTATGGGGTGGAGCCTTTTAAAATTTATTCGTTATTAGACTAATTTTCTCCACCCCCTCGAAGACTTCAAGAGAGGGAAGGCAACAATATGCCCTCAACACCTTATGGAGGATTCAAAATTTTCTAGCTTCCTCCCAGCAAGACCAAAGTCCCGTTAGAGTCATCGGTGGGTACTCACAAACATTCTTTACATTAATTATATATAAATAATGCACAAAGGTGAGCATCCTGAGCAAGCCCAAATCGTACATTTGGGTTTTATTTTCGAAGAGAGCTGTCGACAAGATGTTTGCCGCACCACCAGCTGCTAAGTTTTAGGACTCCTTAACAGTAATAGTCCTTTTTCAAGGTATACATAAGGCCCAAAAGGCATAGAAACTCACGTCAAAAAAACAAAACAGAAAACAAATCATTTTCGCGCATCGGGTCTCCGCATCAAACCAAGTGGTGAGCGAGAGCCACCTCTCGAGTTATGGCACCGAATAATGTGGTGCCTGAGAGGCACCGCTCGAGCGCAAAGGGTTAATCTTTTGCATTCTGAAGTACTTTCTAATACCTAATTTTTGTGATAATACTATTTCTTTTTAGTTTTCTTAATACTGCATCTATCCAGCTAAAACAAAAATTCATTTTTATAATACTTTTAAAAATCTCTGAATATTTGTAATGATATTCATTCACTCATTTTTGTGTCTTTCTTGCAGAATGAAAACAATTAAACTTATTAATTTGTATTATATTGCCGTTTTTCTCCGTGCAATATATTAATCTGTTACGTTCGAATATATCGGGTTAATAATCGATATTTCTAGTTAAGTCAAGTAATTTTAAATTAAGTCAACTCAAAAAATACTTGGACAACTTGCAATTTCTTTATATCTGAATTGAGGTAGAAAAGAATCAGAAACAAGAAATTTGTGTTTATCATGAACGAACTAGGGACATAATTATAGTGCAAAGTATTAACACTTTGCGGATTTATTTTTTATTAACTTGTACATTTTTACGGATTTACGAGACATTAAAAAATGCAATAATGTGCAGAATACATATGCGCATAATATCTAATTAGATCTGCAGCACCGTTCATAAAGATTCAACAATGGCTAAAGATCCACTGTATAACTAGTCATAGCTGAATTTCTGTTAAGTTCTCTATTGCTACTAATTCGATATATAAGTTTCTAAAAATAAAATGTTGCAAAGTACGACTTTTTTAGTTTTGAGAGAAATTTTCATCTTAGCAATGAGAGAAAGTAGCTGAGTAATAAGGTATTTTGATGCATAGTTCATTGCAATGTAAAACGTATTTCTTAAATTTTGCTGATAGATGTATTATCCAATAGTACTTCATGAGGGACAATTTTCGAAATTAATTTAGAGTGACAGGGTTCATTTATTACACAATTTTCATTTAAAAATTGAATAACTAGTTAGTACATTTAACTCGAATGCCCTGTCAAAACCTATAGTTAGTACTATGATCAAAGAGAAGTAAGCATTTAAAAGTGCAGCATTGAAATCAGTTTTAATTACCTGGTCGCAGATTCAATAATTTATTCGGATTGTAAATGGTTAATTTATGTTTAACGGGAGATATCACTGCATCACATTTGTGCATAGAATCTCTGCAAAGTATATTAATGTGATCTTACAATTATTTTATAATTATTAATTTTGCATGATTAGCACCTAATATATCAACGATTAATCCGATACATACAACTATTAAATGTAAATGAATATGTTGGAAGGAAAGAGAATAAACCTGGAAAGATAATTAACCACCTTCCATACAAATCGATACAATTTGCAAGGTATATGTAAAAGAACAATGGAAAAAATATATTTAGAACTGCGAAAAACTCTTTAAAAAAATCGAGAACCAGTCCTTTTGACTATCTTGATAAATCTAACATTAAATTTTCTAATACACGTCATCAAACAAATTATAATGTGTTAAAAACGCTCTACAGCAATTTTCCAACATTTAATGCTTATTCATCCACTCTACATTATCATTCTGTGAAATACCAGGGAACAAATGAAGCGACATAATCTCTCAGGAAGAAACGAATTACGAAACAACGACCAACGCAGAAAGAACTCTTAACAATCCTCTTCGGCCCTCAATCACGTTTTATACAATCGTCGAGAAGCAACAAATCGTCTTCCATCGAATGTCGAGTCAAAGTTTAAACTTTGAAAGAAAACTTCTCTTTCTACAATTTTTCGCTCCTGATTCCGTTGGGAGCAGTAGAAGAATAAGTGCGTAGATTCGATGCAAAAGTTCGTATTGACGACTACATAAGAACGACAAAAAAACAGACAAGCACGACGAGGAATCGTAGGAATGACAAGAAAAAAGTGAAGATTGAGGGTTAAAGACGCAAAGTAACGGCGGAAGAAAAGCAGAAGGTTTCCGCTCGACTGTGAAGACGAGTTTTGAGCGAAAAGGCAGTAAAGAGAGATTTGCTAAGACAGGTTGCGCTGTTAACTTCGCCACGTTCTCCCACTTCAACGATTTCGTCGACCCGTCGACCCGGCGCTCCAAATCCCCGCTCGATCCTCCCCCCACTCTCAAAAATCTACCCACCCTCTACCACCCCCATTTCACCCTCCTCTGTTCCTCAGTCACCCTCTCTCCCTATGCTCAGCTGTACAAAATTCAATCAATGCGCTAACGCGCAGGTCTCCTACGACTGTGCGGAGCTTCTCGCTACTTTTCACCGTTTATTTTTTTTTTGTACAGAAAATCAAAGTGTTCCTATTGCGTAAAGATTTTGCCTGGTAAAGTTGGACGTAATCGTTTCGTAAGGAATGCGTTGATTCGCTTCGCCTTAGAAGTGCTTTGTAACGTTTTTGCATCTGGAGACTGTTTCTCTTCGTTTCTGTGTACTCTTGTTCATGACTTGGAGTGCTCAGTATTTTTTATTGCTTTAAACGAAGTTGACATTCTATGGTGGAAGAAATTTAATATTTGCTGTTGAGCGCATGAAATAACAGTATTTGTGTGTACATGGTTTAAGGGAATGATATTCTTGTGTTATGATACTGCATAGAGCGTGAATTATTTACCATTTCTAAGGTAAAGCGGTTTGAAGTTATGTTTGCCAAGAATATGATGCAAAACATGAAAATATTGATATTTCTGATTAAATATAAGTTAATTGGAAAATAATCGGGGTTGATATAAACTTTTTTTGGAGTGAAATAAAGTAAACGTTCAATATTTAAATTCATATTGTTTTATATAAACAAGAAATCAGAAAAACTATAGAATTTATTGACAATGATACGCGTGTAGATAAAACAACAGAACTTTTTATACAACATATGGAATAAAAGGAAAAATTGGAAACGGTCAACAATTTGTAAACCGAGTACATAATATTTAAATAATATATTTAAATATATATCCATTATATATGTATTATGTATTACATATATTTAAATATTAATATGTTAATGGTAAATATTAATATATTTAAATACATAATATTCCATTAATTCTAAGCATGCCAGTAATTTTTACGTAAAATATTTTTTGCAAATATGTACTGAGATGATATTTCCTTGCATGTATATTTATGTTTTTATAATTTATATTTTTATAAATATACCCTCATAATTTATTAAGACTTATTGTTAGATGCAGATATGATTTAATAATGTTGGACAGACACAATCGCAACCCTCAACCACCAAATAAAAATTATATATTTTTCTAAATAACATTGATTCATTCATAATGATTTCCGGAAACGCGCCAAACACGGAACAGTATTTTCCACAAGTTTTTCATCAATGCGAAACATTTTTTACAGCTTGCTCAAACATTACTACAAATCTATTAAATGTACCCATAAATAATTACATCCCATAAAATCCAGTACCAATTTTATTTTCACGATAACTAGTACCATCCGCGTCCAGGATATCGGCCGTGCAAAATTTAGTTAATGGTCGTTCGCCATAAAGTAGTCAAAAAGTTGTAGTTCTTTTGAATTACGATCGGAAACTGGGTGAGCCGCACAAAAGCTACACCGCACTGTGCCAAATAGCGATCGACCACTCATTAATTTTGCAACAAGTAAAACATCAGAGGTCTGCCGGATCTGTGTTGCGCTATTGTAAAATTTATTGACCCGACCGCGAGAATAGAGCCGCACGTAGACAAGCAAATTTGCGTATAGAGATTCTGCCAAAACCATAATTAAGGACATTCCGATAACCCCGGGAGTCTCCAAAGAATCGAACTTTTCTGCGAGCTCTGCCAAATTAATAAGAAAAAGCAACCGGCGCCATGGACGTCGTAAAACGATGCTTTTACGACGACGAATACGCGAATGTCGCGTCATATGTACGTATAATTTCCTGTTAACATTACAGTTAGAATATATTCCAGATGCAAAGTAATAGCATCGCGTTACGACAGAAAATGTATACCGGCTGCTATCTGTCCGAGGAAATCCAAATTTAGTGTTTGGGTACGTTACGTGTAAGAGAGGGGATATCAAGGGGATCGTAGAACAACGCTATCCAACGGATGCAAATACTTTTAGTTCAAATCTAGCGTAAAGGTAGATGTTGCGTTTAAGCTCCTTCATTATTCTCTTTTAACCACTGCGATGCGGTGGTTCGATGTCTTTCGCACAAGTTAATTCACTGCCAATGTTACGAAAGAACGCGGAAACCTTTAATAGTCCAAGATGAAATAGAGGGTAGAATTATAAATTGTATTTTGTCGAATTAAAATACAGAGGGAAGAAGTACGATAAGAATTATGATTTAATTGTAGGCAAATGTTTACTTAACACTTTACCGACCGGAAGCCTATTAATAGGCTTTTCGGGGCCAACGTCTTTGAAATTTAACTTATTAATTGGTTGCCACTCCAATTAATAAATTATCATTTATCATTGCGGTTACCTGTATTAAGGACTCACAATCAGTGACAAGAATTTTGTCATTTTCGAATAGATATCTGTATCCAGGAAGTATTTGTGGCCAAGTGATCGGTCAGAAGGGGTAGGGTCTTAAAAAAATACCGGTCGGTAAAGTGTTAATATTTTTATATTGTAATACTCATCGGAACGCTTGTTCCTTTTAGTTCCAATTTTTGATGCTATGTTCTGGCACATTTCTAGCTGAATATCATCAACTAAAATGCATCTCAAGATAAACTGTCTCGTTGCTCTTTTAATAAATATTGTACGGGTCGCAACTTAAGTTCAGTTAACTTGAAAATTAATAAAATGAGACTTTACGAAAAGTAGCGAGAAGAACTTAAAAGAAAATAACTTTCTTTCAAGAGATTAAGAACTTTGAGAAAATCACTTATTAATAGAAAATGAAAATGATAAATACAAAAAAAAGCAAGGATAAAGTCTTCGGGAAAAAATCGAAAGCTGTGACTCACGATCGCTATAAGAAAACATTTTTCATGAAATCCCTATAGATCAAACATACCATAAAACCGGAAAATGATCGTTGTAAAGCTGGAAGTCTTCATCTACAATCTATGTAATATATTTTTTTTCGCATCGAAAAAATTTACTACAAAATAGCGCTATTACCGTTCGAACGTTTCTGACACATGGAATGTACACGATTTTATAGCATCGACGTGATATTACTTTAAAATGAGAAACCGTACACGAAGCACAGCGAGAGTTTACTCAGATTTAGTAGGAACTATATCCACGCTGTGAAAGCTATTCGACTAGTCGAATTTTCTAGGACGAAACTAAAACACCGCAGGAGAAGTATTCTCGGAATTTTGAGAATGGAAATGCACAGGAAACAAATTTTCGCACGGCTTGAGAATACTCAATGAGAAGAGAATATAGCAAGAGAAATCCTCCGACATATTGACTTCTATAGTATAACGACACCTGCTGCACTAACGATCAATTTCGTGCCGTGTTTTATGTATAAGGCAGACGAGAATTTATTTGAATATAATTTTTATGTGAATATTTACATGAGCGTTAAATGCGACTTGGAAAGATTAATAGAAAGCACATGGCTTGATATAACAAGTTCTATGTACACTTTAATCACTATAAATACTTACACTCAGTTTAAAATAACGAACAAACGTTTTGTGGCAGAAAAAGCTATGTTAAACGTTTATAAAGGCAGATTATGGTTTTTTTGTTCAGTGTAGTAATTTTTTGTATGTCGTTTTTCATAGACTTTTATGAATGAAATGTGCAACTTGATGAAACAATAGGTACACTTTATCGCGATAATTTCTTCATGAATGTAATCCTATTTGTTTAATTTATTCCGTACTCTTCTACATTTGCAGAAAATCTTTTTTATTTCCATGACCATATATCATTCTTCGTTAGTCGTATACTGAAGGTATTTGATATAGACACGTGTAACCAATATAAATCATATCGAAACGTAGCAGATCATAACTATCATCGAGCATTTCACGGGACAGCAACTAAAAAACATTGCACAAACTTGAAACGATTTCATGGAAACAATTGAAAAAACACATTGAGCCCCTCCAAATGCATGAAATAAAAAAATTATAATCTTCGTAAATCGTCGAAAATGAAGGAATGCTTAAAACATACTATTCAATTTGATTTATTGGAGTATGTCGATTGCAGCGATAGAAAAGCGATGAGTGGACGGATAGAAGACATTGGAAAAGCATTTTAAAGTACAAGACAATTCCATGAAGTGTCCAATATATCTATTCTGGACTTTGCATCCGACTTCCGCCAGGCAAGGTCCTTAATAGCTGAGTCAGGCAACCTGTCTGTGACACGAGGTTTGTATCGTTGACACCACAAGTACAGCCTGGGAGCGAAGATCAGGTGATAGGGAAGAGCTACTTGTAGTTAGTGAGATGTACTGATTATGAGGAAACCAGACACTAACGTGAAATACGATGGCAATCAAAGGAAACCACTAAAGCTGAAGGAGACCGCATTTATGCTCCTTCAGCAAGACACGGAATTAGTGGTTTTTGATCTTTCACGATTAAATTTATTAGTGTTATGTATTAAACAAACTAACAAAATGTCAATATTTATGTCTGCTTGGTAGAGTTCTGTAGAAGGATAATGTCATGCTAAACTATTTCGTGTGTTTTTCAGGCTTTCAAACATGTTGGCTTGGAATTAGTAGTGAAGTCATAACAAGACATTACCGAAAGCACATTAGTCTCGTAAAAGTAATCTAATGATAACGCTAACCGTATAATCCCCGATCAAAGGACGGGTTTAGTGAAATAAAGATTTTTTGGCATTATTAACTACAGACTTTTCAATATCAACACTAATCCTACAAAGCCGGTCAAAATTTTATTTAGATTGATAGGATAGATCTGAAGTAAATATTCCACTTCTATCTTATAAAACCTAAATTAGTTAGTCAATCATCTTTTCCATGTCATCATCTCTCTTTTTCTACAATCGTTATTAACACTTTACCGACCGGTAACCGATTAATCGGCTTTTCGGGCTCAATACTTTTGGACTTTTAACTTATTAATTGGTTGCTATGGCAATTAATAAATTACTATTTTATGATATCAGTATCAGGGAAATATTTGCGTGCAAGAGACCGATCAGAAGTGGGCAGGATGTTAAAAAATACCGGTCGGTAAAGTCTTAAGTGTATCTAAAGTTGAGTAGATATAACGTCGGTGGGTTTAGTGTTAAGCCGATAGCTTCCTGACTATCCCAAGATCTAATGAGGTAAAAAGATGTAGGTATCCACAATGTGCCGGTACGGTCAGTCTTCAATGAATAATGAAATTTTATCATAAGATAATATAACATTATGTTATTACGTGTAAGGGAAAGTTCTGTCGCTTTTAATTCGTGTAGCATTCAAACAGAGAGTTTGGACAAGAAACCAAGTCTTTCAACGTGATCCAAAGCAGTTGTCTGATGAATTTCAAGCTTGAAGCCCATTTCTGTGGAAATTAACGTGGGATTTGTCCTGATCATTCTGCGATGGCTTTCCTGATCTGGGTTCATCTTTCTAAGAAAAATCAACCGAATGAAATTTTCCAAACCGTCTTTGACATTTTCGAACTATTACTGCATCCTCTCCAAACACGTCACACAAGATTTTTTTTGCCTCCATCGCGTTATTCCCTTTTTGGAACTCATAAAACATGCAATGCCTTAAGTGCACTTTTTCTTCACTCATGTTAAGAGTTTTACAAGTTTAACAAAACTGACTAAAATACGAAAAATGTGTATAAGTCATCAATCATATACTAATCTAAGTGTTTAAACTGGCTTCAGTCGGATCAGAATTCTTGCTAAGGATTGACAACGCATAAAAGTGCACGTGTTCAAAAAGCGACAGAACTATCCCTTACATCTAATATAATAGCCCGTATATCAAAGATACATTATTTGTCTCAACGTAAAGTAATTTTAAACGAATTAAATCTAATCCAAAAGTTGAGATTTACCAATTTCTGGTAACATCGCTAAAAATATAACAAATAAGGAGATTAATGTTAATATCAGAATAATACTGCAACGAAGACAATAAAAAACCAGGTGTGTAGCCGGTGGAGAAATTAAAAACCCATTTCCAACCGGCAGGATCGTTTCACGACACAATCTAAAATTCTACTAGCATGCAAACTCCCCGCTTAATCATCGCCTCTGTCTTTGCTCACACCGACCATTAGTCGCGTCGCTGTAAACGGTATCCAAGAGCATAACGACGTCGAAATTACTCGAGTGCATTTCTTTGCGCTCATTATGTTAAGCTCAGACGGTTATACGATGCGTATGCATCTACTCGCGACGAAGACATTCGACGTCTAGCCTGCACGCGGTAACCGCCCGAGATCAACGCCCTCGAGTACAGCGCGAGATTCTTCTGCGGTGGTACAAGATACAATTTATTTTCTTCATTTTTTCAAAAATTTAAATCTGTAGATTCTAGGAAATGATCTATGCTGTTCCTCGTTAGAAAGAAAATAAAGAACCTGAGCCTGCTGAAATTTCAGAAGAATTCTGTTAGACCTTTGATGAAAGGATATTCATCAGCTGTATGTCGAATTTTATGAAATGTAAAAAAGTGTAAATTGTTATTGCGATTAAAACATAGTTGAATAGGTATGTACAATTGTAAATGTTACTAAAGTTTTCGCTTGCAATGAATTGAAAAAGTGAAAGAGGAGATGGAGGAGGATTTGCACTTAAGCGAGTTTCTGCAAAATTCAAATATTAATATTCAGATAATTTAAATCAATACCGTAATGATGTCAAATGTCGTTACGATGTATTAGAATAAATAGTATGTGGATTAATATGTGTAAATCCTACTTGAAGCCACCTTGGAAAGAGTTCAAGTCTAATGAAAATAGAAAGAATTCTTCAGAATTAAACATCAACCTAATTAAACGAAGAAGAATAATTAAACAAGACTAGAGGTACATTACACCCGAGTCAAGTACAACCATACACCACCTATCTCTACGTCCTCTAAATCCAGCACGAAGTAGTTTGAGCGCTCATGAAAAATCTACCCCTAAAGTCACAGTCGAGGAGTCGTGAATGAAAGGGAAGGATGCGAATACATAATGGAAGCCCTGCTAAAGCGGGGTCAGTAGGTTGTAGTTTCGTAGAGACATTTCCACGACTTTGATCGCGTATCCTATCATACCGAATGCCGTAGCCAGTGTCATAACACACAACCGTAATAAACGAACACGCCGCGGATTCGAAAGTTTCTATCACAAAAGTAACAAAAGCTGCGCGATTCGACGACGCCACGTCGAGAAAATACGTTATACTCGCAAGAGGTCGGGTCGAGCTCGCCGGAACCGACCACCGTCTGTTTACAGCTCCCGCGCGATAACACGATGCCAAAAATCAACGAGAGTTTTCTCCCCGTTGGAGAACGGTACCCGTTAGTCACGTATCACGATCCCGAAGCTAACAGCGGACAGGTTGTCTCGAGTTGTCACCAGCCGACAGCTATCCTCCACGTGTTCGAGAAGCACGGTCGACCCCAAGGGATACACATTCGTCAAC
Source organism: Cerceris rybyensis (assembly GCA_910591515.1). Taxonomy (NCBI): domain Eukaryota; kingdom Metazoa; phylum Arthropoda; class Insecta; order Hymenoptera; family Crabronidae; genus Cerceris; species Cerceris rybyensis. The sequence goes on from OU342790.1 coordinate 26,852,482, forward strand.
GAAACCGTGGACAAGGGGTGGCGGAACGCGTCGCTCGCGATCTACGTTCTGCGGCATACTAGCTCTTGTGCCCTGGCGCCCACCGCCACCTCCGACCGGCTTCACCCCTTCTTCCACCAGCATCCTCCTCCCACACACCGCACTTCGGTTCCTTCCACCCACCCCCCACACCCTTGTCCTCCTCTTTCCCTACCCTCCCCGTGTCCCCTTGTCCTAACGGCAGCCCGCGCGACACGCCGAACTACCCCCGCGTCGACGGAGCGACGCGACGTTTTCGCTGTACCGTCAACCCTGCTAGCTGCCGATTCCACTGGATCACCATGGCGTGCCACTGAAAGATGTCACGCGAGTCAATCGGCTTCTAACTTACACTTGCTTCTACGATCGTTCTCTTTCGTTTGTGTGAAACTTGACGCATGCAACTGGGCGTCGGTTTGGCGCTACGCGTACAAAGACCTTGGGAATGTACCAGTTTTGCGGAAAATTCGAGAGATTGGAGAGAGACTTTGGGCGAGAATAAATTTTACTTGGGGTTGGATGAATTGGAAAGAGGGTAAAGTAAAAGATTGTAAGTAGAGTGTTTGGAGATATAGTTTAATTATTTGATAAGGAACGATTTTTTAGGTAGAAAGAATGTTTTGAGTTTTGGCAGGATCAGTGTTTTGTATCTGTGATGGAGTTTTTTTTTAGACATTAATCGATGTATGGTGTAATACTTTTTGGTTGCAAACATTGTGTATGTAGGTAATAATGATGGTGGTTTCTTTATTTTAAGCGAAAGTGTCAATGGCTGGAATGAGGCCACACTAAATAAATTTAGACTAAATAAATTAAATAGGTTTTGACTAAATAAATTTTGGAGCTTTGAAGGAAAAAATTCAATTAATAAATATTGCAAACAATGCTAAACATGCACACCGTGGCCAATAATTGTCTCAGCCAGTTGTATTAAGATTCACGTAGAGTTGAACGCATTCACGGAACATTACATCCTGATTATTGCTAACATAAATTCGTGCAAAGTCCAAATGAATTATCCAAAGTTTGTAACAGTATATGCCAACATGTATGCGACTTAATATGATTTCCGACTGTGAATAATTTTCCAGCCACGTTTTATTGCAGACAATTTATTACACACAATCTGTGCCTGATTTTAGAAAGCGCTATGGTTAACAACGAACTTTACACTTATTTTCTTGGTTCACTGTAAAACACTACAACGGGTCATCAAAATAATCACTTCTGAATTGGAAGATTCTCTTGAAAATTAAATTTTCAACAGCCTCAATATCGAAGGAAACATCGAATACTATTTATTACGGTTGTCTTTGAACATTAATTAAATCATATTCACAATTTAATGAAAAAACCCTAATCTATTGTAATTCTATTTCATTATGATTCATTGTAATTAATTAAAACTAATATCATTAAATTTTCTGACAACAAATGCGCTCTACTTTAACCCTCTATGGACCCCTGTGACTTTGAGGTAACGCAAGACACGTTTAAGTTTCTACGCTTCAAAGTGAAATTTTCAACTTTGTCAAATATTATAATTGAACTCGTAAAAACCATGAAATTCTTTGCAATTTAATGTCTAAAAGTCAGGTTTACTGCATCACTTAAAATATTACTTTTATCATTTTCTAATTGTAATATCGTGAAACTGATCTTCGGATACCACAAAAAATTTGGACTATAGAGGGTTAAAATCGTGACGACATCTCGTATCAGGAAGTAATTAAGGCAAATAAACAAATACATAAAAATTGACAAAGTCAAAATCAATTCAATAGAAAATTGGATGCAACGAAAAGTCAAAACGGGAATAAAGTTCGATAGAAGCTATATTTGACTTTTCTTCTTGTCATTATGTCTCAGAGCCGTCGAGTCTGAACTTTTGGGGGTAGAAGCAACGAAGGGAATGAATGGCGAAAAGTATAATGCGAATCGATCGACGTCCTTTCTACTCATTGCTCGGGTCTCTTTCAATAGATGCGACGTGACGCGTATAGCTGCATATTTTTGAAACGTTCGACCCCACGTTCGGAGTTACATCTTGAACCGAACAAATTGGCCGGGGATAACGTGATAATAATGTATCGATCACGTACTTATCAGCGAGAAAATGATAAATGCAGGGAGTAATTATTAGCTGACACGATAATGGAGCTCATTTTTTTCAGGAACATCCTATTCACCGAACGCTGTTATCTCTTCTTCTGTACCTTATTAATCATACTCTGGGATCTTTGAACCGACAGGGTAATATAGATATTCTAGAAGAGCGTAGTTTATCAGTTTCGAATAGAATCATCGGTAGATGATAATAAAGCACAAAGTAGCAAATTCTTTTCATCTTCTAATCTTATAAATCCAACCATTTCGATTAACCCCTTGCCTTACAATAACGTGCGACACTCATAATGCAATGAACGGAATGGGAAATTTTGAAGTTTCCCAAAAATTATTAAAAGAAAATATTAGGCGATCACGAAAGTATCAAATTACTTTTATATTGGTAATCATGGGTTAAGGTATACGTTATATCAGAAATCAATGATAATTTATTATTTCAGCAATTAAGTTTGATCGATTGCGCATTTAATTGGAAGAGAAATCGTAGGCTAAAGGATAAAAGTAAAAGTTTTCGCGCAATAATGTTTGCTTTTGAAAATTGTTCAATTTTTAATCGGGATAACGAATAAATGAAACTCTTAATGACTATGCGTATCTGTAAGTAGATTAGGTGTGAACTCATTAACACTGTATCCACGGAAGCTGTCAAATTCAAAAGTTCCTCCTTTTTTTGGCATCATTTCTCAAGTTTATAGAAGTGCGGTATAGTAGATATTTTACGTATATTTAACAATACGAAAATTTTTGTTTGTTGTAGTTTTCTCCTTCTTTTCTCAAACTGCTTATTTGATACATTTTTTACTTTACTAACAAAAGTGAAACTACTTTTCTATAATGCATATTGGTATATCAGATTTAATGCCCGCAAATCTATTTTTAAAATAGCCAAAACGACTGTTTTATATAGTTCGTTATAAAAAAGCGCTTAAAAGAACAGTGCATCCTCCAAGAGTTTTCACCATTTATATCCTATGTACCTATAAATGATCAATTAGCTGTTCGTCTTTTAACTTCTAAGTAGAAAGATAACAACAAAAATTGTAAAGTTGAACTAATGATAAAGTTCATTTTCTTTTTCGAATCGATCGAGTAATACCTAGTTCTTCCAGACAAGGATTTTACACATGTTCTATGACATCATTTTTAGAGTATATCGAGTATTTTGCATGATACTAAAGTATTTTATATATAATATAACAGACAATGCAACTCTTCAATGTATTTATCGACTTATTGGTTTAATAAGAAGATGGCGTCTCAAGTGACCACAGAATTGAAGTACCCGCTATTATTACGGTCCCCGAAAGTATTCCGGGTATCTTAATTATACAATCGGCAGGGTTATACGTATTTGCCCATTGAGCTGATAACAATGTCGCTCCGACGATAAACCGCAACATCGTCTTGTTTCGATTGTGGTTAGCAAAGACTAAAGCAGAATGAGATGCAAGAGGACGAGAATGGCCGGAATAATTAACTATCTCCTCTGTTTGTGGCGTCTGTATCGTTATGTACATTTCTAACAGAAACAGAATCAAGGTGCAAAGTGTAACGCCAGACGAACACCTCGAAACACTCTCTATTAGATTCCGTGAGAATTTCGAGGCAATCTGGCCAACCTGCTATAGTCGGACAAACTGAAAACGTTTCCGAATCTCTTGATAAATCTTCTAATTTCATAGTTTCCTTTAGCCTATCTGTCTGATTGATTTCTATCCTACCCGAGTAGAAATATTGAACCTATTTTCATGGCATTTACTCCTATTTGAACCTAATATGAAAATTTTCAATACTAAAACTCTTAACTTAAACCTGTAACTCCTTCTCAGTAAAATGATACTCCTATTTAGCTATCACCAAAACCTTTATGTTTTGAATTGGACCTGTTACTCCCCCTAGGATAAATAATAATTTTTGTGTTCAATATATATTTAATATCGCATAAAGAACTTTAATTTTTTTAATAATTAATTAATAGGGAATGTATACATATATTTGTATTTTTATTTGTTTGTAATTATAATTATCACATTAATTCGAATAGTGGTACACTTATAAATACAAACGAGTAAAAATCCATTATTTTTTAGTGTTTTTAACTAATTTATTGTTATATATATATACATAGTTTTCAACAAAATAATAATAAGCAGAAGAATAATAACATTAATAACTGGATAGGATGTAAATCCTCAACGGAGGTTGAAATTGACGTCCTATTTTGCGCCGTAAGATGGCATAAAGGGAAATTTGTGCCACTTTTAGACGCTAAATAAGATCTTATTTTACATTGAATTTAGACCTATTTTTGTACTTCTAATTTCTAAATGTTGGGTAGTAAAAGATTCAAATGGGGTTCAATATTTCGATTCGGGCATTTTATTATAAAAAAGGATCTTTTCCTTTAACATCATGCCAGCCATCTGGTTATTCAACACTCAAAATAATTAACACTAAACTGGATGTTGGGTGTCCTGTATTGGTAAATATTGAAAACTCTCACGAATGTATTGTAAACAAAAAAAATATTAAAGATAATTGGATATATTATTTTTTAAGATAATATACAATTGGCAATTTTCGAAAACTGCCAGTAATTAATAGCCTCTTGCCTGAATATTCCTGAAATGTTATATGACTAGTATACGAATTCACGTAATGCTTCTCTGCCTATTGCATTCCGTGGGAAATGCATCGCAACTTGTATCTCGCCTCTTCAACGATAGTCGCGCTTCATCATTGGCAAAACTGCAGTTTCACTCCCTGCGCTTTCAAACTCTAATGAGGAATGGTGATCCAACCGTGACAAGGATCTATTACTCTCGTCTCACAAAGAAAGGCTTCCTTGCGCAATTACTTCCTAAGTATACTTCATTTTTCAAATTACATCCACAACATTCCTCCAAAAAATGCAAACAGAACTTTTTCATGTTTATTACATTTCATTTTAACGTAAAAGTTTGAACAATGATAAATAACATTGTTAATTAATCCGAATGGTTTAATATCACAAAGCAGAATGATATTATTATTATGTACATTATTATTATCGATTCAGTTGCAACCTTTTGTATTAATACAGCTTTTGTTGGAAGAACTTATGTTCCCTTCAATTTTTCGTACTTGTATGAAAATTTAGCCCAGTGAAATTTTATGCTGGCGAAAGAAACAAAGGAAGAATTATCTTTACACGTTAAAAAAAATCTTTCACAATAGCCACCAGAAAGTTTGGTGATGAATAAGCAGACTAAATCCTCCGAAATTCACTCGAAGCGAAATTTATTTTCAACGTCCTCGTCGATTCCGTCGATCGACGATGAATCGAAGCACCGAAGAGTACACAGTGTCGTGTAAAAAAAAAAGAACACTTGACACTTTAACATCCATGAATAGAAAATGGGAAAAGCGGTGCAATGGAGGGAAGAGTTTTATTTTCATTGTTTCACACTGTGAAGCGCGCACGAAGCACTACGTTTACTTCCCATCAAGCCGAAAAAAAGCAGTTTACCAATTCAAATTTTTTCTCGACAACACCCTTTCGCAAATTTTCTCCACGTAATCCAGCACGAAAGTTTTAGAATAAATTTCGTGACTAATACAGAAATCATCTCGCCTATAGAAACAGAAAATACCAAACAAGACGGTTAGAATTTCCACGTCATAATGATAAAAATCTAATATGAAATCCCTCGTGTAAAACTAACTTTATTGTCGTTTTCTACACGTTGAAAGCCGACAATATTTCGTTACTTTCATCATTTCTACTCAAGTGAAACTTTTTGTACTAAAATTTTAACAAAGCAGAAATTTTAAAGATACTGATAGATAAATATTTAGCACACCTTTATCTTTTTAATGCCAATATTTAAATTTTCAGTATGTTTGAAAATTTATAATTATTCCAATTTAAAAGTTACATGAAATTTCATAGAATTCAATAGCGCCGCTCACCGGCGATCCCCGTGGCGGTCAATGTATTAAACTAAAACCGTTTAGTCACAGGGACATTCCATGGAAGATAGAATGGAATAACGGATACCTAACATTATGGACGAAAAGAAAAATTGATGGAGATTTGCGAAAGATTATAAATTCATTCAGAACAGATTTCTATTACAATGGTACCACCCGTCCGTTTCGATGGTCTATCTGAGTCTCTGTCTTTTCCCTTTTCGCAACTTTGCCTGTCCTTTTGCTCCTCCTAACAGTCTTTTTCTCTCCTTCCCTTTTCCTCTTCCTACAGCATACGGGATTTTTAAATGAGAATTTTAACGATCGACCTACATTTCTGCGCCCTATTTACAGTGTATCGCAGGCAATGTCAAACATCGCAGTAAATATACCACTACCAGACAACTGTTACCACGAAAAAGAGTAACGATTCTCAATTCCGTGTGTACCATTGATGCGCGGATACAATTGCTCGAAAAATTGGAAAAACCGATAAAAGGAGATGGAAATGAATCGATTGAGCTGATTAACGATGGTATGAAAAATTTGAATAACAATTCGAGTCTATATTGTTCGCTGAATTTCTACGATCTATGCTTTAATAAGTGTTTCATTATCATCGTATTGAGTCCAGGAAGAAAATTGTTTGTAGCGCAAGAGTGAAACTAGTTTGTTCATATTTTATATGAATGTTTATCCTAATATTTAGTTTTTTATTCAACCATTTTTGCTTTTTACGAGGTGAGGTCATAATTCCATTACTATAAAAGTTCGGTGATTGTTGGGCAAAATATTGATTTCACTTTTGCGTTAAAATACGAAAAACATATTAATCATCGATGTATCAAAGATACCGTAGGTATAACAAGAAAAGAAACTACAGCGAGAAAGTATGTTTTATTATATTTTCTATCATATAGCGTTTTATGATGTTTTACGAAGCCACTTTCTATCGTATTCTTTAAGTGATATTTGTAGCATAATGTAAAACTTGTGCTCATCATACTTTTCACTTCTCCCTCATAAATAAATTGTTTCGATACTCACCCTCATATGCGGCTGGACCAGAAGTTCATGAAGTTCTCGAAGATCTGCTCTATCGATGTTTCGTATCGCCGAATGCTCCGCCTCGCGAAGAATGTCTTCGACTTCCCGTGCACGTTGAACTGCATCCGTCTGTGGTGCTCGACATGGCGTTGGAACGCGACTTGAAATCCTGTCGTAAAGCTGGAAAAAAATCAACACAGTTATTTAAACATCAAATTACAAGCACGTAATAATTCTACAGCTAAATTTAACGTGGCAAATGCAATGCTACTTGTGTTTATAAACAAATACCTTTCTTCGACTCTTTTTACTTAAAATTTCATCCTCAGAAATGCAGTTCTCTAAATAAATCTGATATATTATTACTTTACGCAATGAAATTTTTAAAGCATTTCAAGTACTTAAGACACAAATGAAAATGTTTATTAATATGACTTTTTTAACGGTATGCGGTCGCGTTTATTTCTTAACTTCAGTAATGGCTAACATAACTCGTAAGAACAATCTATTTCAATTGGTTGCATACAAGTTCTACCTTATAAGATCGCACAATACTAGGTCCACTAGAGTTATTGTATTTATCGAAGCAAAACAATAACGTTAGAAATATACAATACAGAATAAAGTAAACTAACTATCAATGAACTATTCACTCGTACATTGTGTAATCAACAACGTACATTGTTAGATCGAATTGAAACATGAAGAATTCAAATTACCTACAAAGAATGTCCACGCGTCAACTGTTAGTTTCCATCGTGTTGACACATTTGATCGATAGACAGTTATTGATAGTTCAAGTAGCACAAAACGTACCAATTCTCGAAATAACTCAAATGCACAATCTAATGTCTCAATATCACGACGGTAAAATGAAAAGTAATCGTTTTCGCGGCAAATGAAGATAGTTCATCGCCAGACCTTTAGATGTCCTGTGACGTCGCTACAAGCATGTTCATAGGGCAATGACAACACAAACTTGTTTACATTAAGAACAGAGGACATGAAATGCTGAATGAAAGGATTTTTCCTCGTGCCAACGTGAGACCTGTTTACTCACCAGGAGACCTGCGATTTCGAGAAGGTCACCGGCCAGCTCAGCCTCCCCAATGAACATTAATTGACAAAGATGCATTTCTATTTACGACACGGAGATAATATTTCACCCGTTCTCGTCATACCCCTGACACGTGGATTCTTTTACCACGTGGCACTTCAAATAGCCATGAAGAGCACATACACATTTGCTCACACGAAGACGCGATCAAGCGACTCCGCGATCCTCTGTAGCATTTTGTTTATCTGGCCTCCACGCCGGCCATCTTGGTACCCGAGTATCCGGCGCTTGCGCTACTTTTCCAGAGGTAGAATAAGGGTGAGTACCTCTTCCCTCGGGATGCAGGTTCAAAGAGGGAGAACAGAAAGAGGGATGCTTTAAAGGGTGGTAGAAAACGGCAGTGGCGCCAGTTTGAGGAAAACTTCTGAACCCGTTGTCGGTTTAGCGAATAGAGGATGTTTTAAGTACTTTAGTCTTTTTATAAATTAATGTTGAATATTAAATTGCAGACTTGTGTTGTGGAAGTTTGATGAATGATTTAAAATGGAAATAACGTTTGATGATGGTAGTTATTAAAAGATATCGATTACGCTTACGTTACCACTTGCGCATACAGCGAACAAGGATGTAACTTTGTTACTCGCGATGGATTCAACAGATGTTTCAATTTAATTTGATGAAAATAGCAGCATTTTGTACTTTTACTTTTTAAATGTACCCCACAGCAACTATTTATTGTTATTTTAGGTAATGATATATATTGAAATAGAATTAAATTTTTAAAAGTCGAGGTGTCCAATGAACGTGCATATAACTCCCATAAAACGTTTCGCCAAGAAAATTGTTAGGTAGTTTCTTTATATTTCTCACTATGAGAACTGCATTTCACTTTACCCTATTTCAAACGAATTGCAAATTTTTCTCAACGGCGATTATAACTTCCAAAAAAGGATATTCGAAATAAATGATTTATCGAAAATTCGAAGATAGGTATTTAACAAAATTATCGCCGCGTATCGTTGAATGAAAGATATCTAAAAATAACGCCATACCTCCAAAATTGCTCGAAGACGATAATCATCGACCGCATTAAGAATTTCATTGCGCGTCAATCTACCGCTCTCTTGAAGTACCTCAATATCATCTAGAGAGTCCATAATTTCTGCCACAGCGCCTGCAAAGTAAATTCATTATAATACAATATTATGGAATTTTGAATACTTTGTAATTTCTAAATTCAATCGCGCCCTTCTGATTACAGTAATACTTCTACCTCAACCTTTCCATCTGTCGGCATCGTAGAACTAAAAATGATCGAGTACCATTATCAATACAAAAATGATAAACAAAAATGACGCTACAATAGTAATCCAAATATCTAAGATAACGAACATTTCCGACGTATCTTTACTAAAAATAAATAGCAGCAAAACATAAATACGTATCGTGACTATCGATCACGTTTCGAATTTTATCTGATGGCCTTGTTTCGCACTTAAAATATATACGAAAATTTCTTATTCGGGCAACTCAGAGAAATGTCTGGCATAAGTGAAACATTAAATTATATATAAATAAGGAATCTAAGTTGTATAATCCACTATAAATTTCTACGTGCGTTTATAAATCAGCCGAAAATCAATGACCACCTTCATTACGAGGGTTTTACCAGTGCCCTATTCTGGCAACTCAGAGAAATGTCTGGCACAAGTGAAACATTAAATTATATATAAATAAGAAATTCTAAGTTGTATAATCCGCTATAAATTTCTACGTTCGTTTATATTAAATCAGCCGAAAATCAATGACTACCTTTATTACGAGGGTTTTACCAGTGCCCTGTTTCTTTTATTGATTTCTCACGCTGAACCATTAAAGAGGAGTTTACCAACGGGAGTTTTTGACTTTAGCGCACCTGTGGTCGTGACTTCGTCGTCCCCGATGTCGTAGAAACTATCACCGTTAACTTCCGAAAATGGGGCATGCCATTTCGCCGAAGAAATAGCTGCTTTTACAGCTTCCTTCAGTTTTCGTCTCGCATTGAATTTCTTAAGCTCATCTATAGTTTCGGCTAAGTGTATTCGAGCCGCACCCTTGTCGCGATCCTGCAAGAGAGATGGAAATTATTTCGTAATTAATCAACTACCAGGGAAATATGCATTGTACAATAAAGCATTGTTTAAAATAAACCGTCTAAATAAATTGTTGAAGAATATCGAACATTAAGTGTACTCGACATGACTCGTAAGTCATACTGCCCTAAAAAAACTCAGCCTTACTAGTGCACAAAATAAATACGCAAGTAAATAAAATAGAAAAGAAGCATTGCTAATTATAAAACAGAATTTTGTATAAAACCATTCGTTTCTTTTACTAATATTAAAAGCAACACAAATTGAGCGATAAAATTTTTAAATGCAATTTACAATGAGTCCTTCGAACAGATCACTGAAAAGAATTAAATAAATACAAACTCGTATTTTTACCAACAATTCAACCTTTCATGAACGACATTATACAGCACCGCGAATATAATCAGTTATTTGCATTAAAGAAATTTGTAGAAATAATATCTCCCCATACAAAATTGTTCGTTTTGTAAAATAAATTCACCTCTTTCGCTATATAAATTCATAAAAGTCGATAAAACTGACAATACATCAAACTGAACAATTGTCCATCGGGTACCAGTTATTTTTCTGAAACAGAGGATACAAAAAGGGAGATGGGATTACACGAGTACGTTGACCAGAGGGAACGGTAGTGAATAATTTCGTTCTAATGGCAGGTGGTTGTTGTATTGACTTCCACGAAATCCTTATGGCGTTCAGAGAATGTACAGTCGTGAACAGAAAAACTGTAACTAGTGCAGGGCAAAATATCCATCGCTACAGTTATTTTCATTAACCAGTGGAGCTTTGCCCCTGCTATAGCGATCGATAGCCCAGTTGCACGTGTATTGCATCGATATATGGGGTGACTCCAAGCCTTGCTACCTTAGGTCACTGGCTGACTGTCGTTTCACATAGGTATATTCTCACTTTATTGCACCATATCCCATGCACATGCGCACGCACATTCACCGGATATAATAACAGAAAATGAGGCCGCTTATCGAAAGCCTGATACGATATAAAAAGATGCAGATACGCCTGTTGAGGCTACTAAACAGAAACTTTTATTCTATGCGTTTACAAGTATGACAGGAATAAGCAACTTTATATAAGGATAAGTACAAGGTGAGTGAAGATATTTTTTTCACGTGCAGGTAATATTGAATTTAAGATAAGATCCTTCATTGTTAATTATTCATAGATTATCGGAAAAAATGTCTTAATGAACTAGAGCTCCGCTAATGTCGCCTTTAATGGCTATTTTTTGTATGTAACTTAACGCGAAAGTGGTTCATTTTTGTAAGAATTATTACTGAATATTCGGAGTCCTGTAGTCGTGAAAGGCTTCATCTTTAAATTAAATTCTATTATATGCGTGATAACATATTGTACTCCGTGTTGAGACTTCTTTCGACACTTTCGATGAAGTATGCAACAAAAACAAAAAAAATGGACTTACTCTAAGCCACTTATGATTGAGAACTTCCTGAATGGTAATCCTATGATTCACGTCTGTCGTGAGCATCCTCTGTAAAAGATCCTTCGCAGGCTCGCTGATACAGTCCCAAAGTGACGTTTCCATCTGCAAATTTAATTAATCCTTTACCATCCGTTATAGACAAAAAAGTCGATAGGCATCTTCGACAAAGCCGCATATCACATTCCCCGAAACGTTTCGATATTATCGTTCCCTGTATACACGTGAAATGGAACGACGTCGAGGATTGTAGGAAAATTTCATTAATTTCTACCTGCACTCGTCCTCTGCATATCGCTTCTCGCAGTCTATCCCGAGATCCCACGAATGGAAGTGTACCAGTTAGTAGAACATGAAGGAGCACTCCGGCCGACCAGACGTCACCAGGTTTGCCATACTGTCGACGTTGGATCACTTCTGGTGCCATGAAGTGTGGACATCCGACACGACCTGTACGATCAGAAATATCATCAAGCATATGCAAAATTATTGAAATATTTCGTAGAGTTGAAGCGAGGCAAGTGTGATTACTTCGAGAGTTCACAGTCGATCGTTTTGGATAAAGGGAACTTTCACGAATATCCGCATTTTTAATATCAAATTCGATCAATGGATCGATTTGTTTTTGTGTTTTGTACATTTTTAAAAGTATACTTATATCTTCATGTATGACTGCAATACACGATACGGATTATAATGAACTGAAGTTTCTATGGCATCAATCAATTTTATGCAACAACTGCCGAAGATTCTCCTAATTTGAATATTCGCTAAATAGGGCGGGAGATGTCAAATATCTGATGTAAATGGCAGATCGACTGGATCAATTGAACTTGTATAATGTTCATAGATAAGTGTGTAAAACACAAATGCGAAAGAAATGGAATGTACAGTGAAAAAGAAAATTGCGGAATCAGCGTAAAACATCAGCGCAAAACACTTTTCGTGGCAACGTGCTAATTGACTTTCCAATAACGCACTAAGACTATTGAAAATTGCAAGAAACGGCACATTAAGCTTCGTAACACACAGTATGTAAATAAATGCGCGTTGAAGAATATGTAAGAAAAGAGATGCATTTATTGAGAAGCTTGAAGCAATAACGGCAAAATTGCTTAGAATGTCTTACGCTTAACTAACTGCTCATATTGTTGTACATATATTTTTTGTGCATACAACAAAGACGATAGTACTTAGATACATAACATGTATGTAATATAGATTATGTAGAGTAGAATAACCTACAGTGAATGCACTGCAGAAGTGACACGCAACATGACAACGTACAGTATTCGTCAGTAATAGAGTACCAAACTATTTTTATAAGTTTGATTTTTAAAACAACTGTTTAATTTATTTTTATCGTCTACGTCCTGCTCGTATTTTCATTAATTATGAATGCTGCGTCTAAAAATATGTCATAGAATGTCTGTTGCGATATATTCTATTGAATTCGAATACAAATAGTTAACCCCTTGATATTAACACGTTTTGTGCCGCTTGGGGCGTATACGACCCCCACTAAACTTTTCGTCCAAGCCGCTAGCATTTCTCATTGCAAAACGAAGAATTTTAATGTGAAAAATATATTGTAGAGTTAAATATAGGAATCTTAATAACATGTATACTGCAACGAAATTTATTTAATTGTAAAAGTGTGGGTCGTAAATGGCCCACGCGGACTAAACAGAAAGTCTTTAAAAAATGATCCGGCACGGAATGTGTTAATAAAGATTTTAGTTTCAGTTAGTAGTTTCAGTTTTCAAATTCAGCCAATCATTATACTTATTGTAAATGATTTTTATCTCCGTCCCTAATAATATCTTTTGAGTCTGAGTGTGTACAGCGTTAAAATAACAAAATAATAATATAGTAACCAATTTTGAATATGTAGTGATTATTAGCATAAAACTGATAATATGCAAGAAAAATGTAGTAGAGTTTATTCTGGAATTAATTAGAGAATTTTCTAGCTTAGACGTTTTTGAAATTTTAACTTCATTCCTACTGTTTTCTACAATCATAGCTTGATACAATATTGAAAAACATGGGGTTGGAGAATCCTTCAAATTTTATTTCAAACAAATATCGATTCTGTTAAATAAATATTTTTGGATAAATAAATGTTTTTAAAATCGATGATATTGTTGCGCACGCATAAAGTTCTACATGCGGAAAGTTTCTCCAAAAAAAATTGTAATCCAAGGGGTTAAATATTATGATATTGAATTTATCTGACAATGAGTACCGATTAAATTATGAATGCAATCAGGAATATCTTGTACCTACGTTACTTTTAAATGAAATTTTTTAAAGAAACTCTGGTGTAAGAAATGTCAAATATTTTGCTTCGGCAATAGAATGCAAGCACATAAATCAATTTGTTATTCCGTGGTTTTACCTGATAAAGTGGCATGAAAATGCTATTAAAAGCAGATTAAAATTGTTATGCACAGGGTGTTTCAAATGTAGTTGCCATGCCTTTAGAGGTTGTTCTACACCCTTGGATCAACAGAGACTTGCAAAAAAAACCGCCGCAAAATTCAGGAAAGCGCAGTAATCCTTTCTACTGGCTTATCGCATTCGTTTTGTTACGTAGATAAAATGTCTGGGAGAAACGAACCGTTCTCACGTAAATTAACTTTTAATTGTATCCTAGGAATTGAATTTTAGCTGAATAAGTCAGGTTTCCAGGTCTCCGACCATTCGGAAGGAACACTCAAGTCATCCTTACTATTCCTACACGCAATTAGAAAATGAGTCTTCGGGGACCGGGGCTAATTTTTAAGATACATAGGAAAACATTCATTTTGTTGTCATTTTGAGCGGCGCTTCCCTTTTGAGCACTATTTAACCCTTTGCGGTCCGAATTATTTTGTTAATTTTGGTAGTGAGCTAATTAAAATTAATTTTGCTATATTTTCTATCATTGACTATTAATTTTGTTCAATCATATCAATAACTATAGGTATTGAGGGACATTTATGTGATATTACAAAGTCATTGTGAAATTGGAAAGTCGTTATTAGATTATCAGATAATAAAGTCAAATAAAAATCTATGTCGAGTACTGCTCGACATAGGACCGCAAAGGGTTAAACATGTTTAAAGGTTTATAACATTGAAATAATATGCAAGGTTATATTCGTGAGGGTTTTAGGAATCAATTTATGCAAAAAACTAGACATCCAGAAAAAATTGTAATCGTAGAAGGCAATAGAGCAGACATATTTCTATTATAGTTTGCTTTAGGAATTCACATTTATTCTTTATGATTTATTTTATGACTTTATGTGCTATTATATAATATGTAATTACTTTTTAACTATAATGAAACATTAAACAAAGCACTACCTTTCTCACATACGATTATATAAATAAATAATATTGTTCAATTCTATTTACAATTTCGACAATAACTGTACGAGCAACGAGAGCAATTGTTTCCACTTCACTGACCAAGAAGTACGACTGCTGCGTGTTGTAAAAATACACTCGGCGACTGTGACCTACAGGTATCCTTTTCGGAAATCTTAACAATAAGTCATTTTCATGCTCGCCTCGCTATCAGTTCGCCCGTAACCGCCAATGAGTAATTACCGTGATCGGATTCAAGTATTTTCATCTATTAATACGTGTATAATACTTTCGAAGACGAAATCTTTTTGCGGTCGACTTGATAATTCATCTAAAGAATGGTATCAACCCTTAGTTAGCGGCCATATGTCTCCCCTCAGCTACGAAACCACTTTCACTCTTGCCATTGTACGTCTACTCTCAGTCACAAAAGCAAAGAATCAACACGTTTCTGAGGTATATGTAATTTTAGTAGATTTATTTTAAGTGCGATTTCACATTTTGTTATTAATGAAACTCGACCGAAGAGAATTAAATTTCCTAACTCGTAAGTAAGGAAGGCTCCTAGTAAGAGAGGTAAAGCGAGGTACAGTGATACTCCGAAATACTCGGACACTTTAGTATCGACTTCCCCTATGTGGACGGAGTTTAACACTAGATTTACGGAGCCAATTTGGCTCATTCAAAATTTGATTACTACATATATAATATATTGGTTGGCTAATTTTTTAATAATGACTCTTTCATTTCAATTGATTTGGAACTATTTTCTATGCAAAAATACTTTAATTTTCTTGTGTGATTCAAATTGGCTCACTTCAGAAAAATAGGTATATCAATATCCGTAAATCTAGTGTTAAGATTCCCATACTCTCGCAGTTTTCTCGTTCCCTATCTGTGCGACCTACACGGAAAAACAATTAGCTTTTAGTCTCAAAGCAAAAGCTTTTAGTCTCAAATTCTAGGAATTCCTGTCCCCGAAGGCTCGAGTATTTACGAGTATCACTGTACCTAATTCTTCACTACCCGCGCTCATATTGCTACCAAATGTTCGTTTAACAGTTTTAAAAGTGCAGCATCCGACAACAAAAGGAGGACGGCTTTAGCTTTTTTTCCAAATTTCTCTTTTTCCTTAGATATCGTTTTCCTTATCGTTGACCATCTGAACACCGATTTTATTAAACTTACCTAAGAGATATGTCTCAAAGAAATATTTAACCCCGTATTATTTTTATCGGCCTCTTTCTGTATTAACGTGGTGAAAATTACTCCCTTTACAATGAAATTTATCTATGTCCTGTATGTAATTTTTCGGAGACCACGAAGATGTCAATGATCTGCGTTCGGTGTCAGGTTCGCTCAAGAGTGTTCTTGAGGAGAAGAACATAAACACTTGCCTGACTAGTTCGGTGACAGAGTCCTCCATTTTCTAATTTTGTGTAGCACTATTAAGGAAATCTCGTGTATTTCTTCCCGAAAACTCGGAGACCTGGAAACCTGACTTATTCAGCTAAAATTCAGTCGCGAAAATACAATTAAAAGATAATTTGCGTGAGAACGATTCTTTTCTAACCCAAGCTTCTTCTCAAACATTTTGATGAATCAATAAAAAAAAATGTTTCCTTTTCGCGAATTTTGCGGTCGATTTGTTTCACAAATCTTCATCGATGCAAGGATGTACAAGCCCCCCTGCACGTCATAAGAATTACTTTTGAAACATCCTGTACATACGAAATACGTCACTTGAAACATTAAAAATATAGAGAAAATGCATTGAACCATAAATAAATTATGTAATAATAATAAATTGCAGTGAATTCTGGTCAAGTGCAATTAAGTGGAGGGAACTGAAATTGTTTGGAATTAAAAGTGATCAAATACGGATTACAGGTAGAATTGGTACAGACATTGTAGTGTGTTGCTATGAATGGGGTTACTAAAATGATAAAAACAAAAGCTTAATGCATGTGTACAATACCAGGCATTAATTGCGTAGTGTACTTTCAGTGAGAGAAAATATTGAGATGATGTGTTTATCTACTTGGTGGCAAATTGGTAAATGTTAATTTAATTCACACTTGCAGGTGTAATACGAATCTCTTAATTCTGGACAATCTGATTGTTACGTTGTAATTCATGTACCTACTATTTGATAACATGATTAAACTAATACTATTAAAATTGATATATTAAAGTGAAGTTATTAACCGATTTGAATTGACATAATTTACATTAAATAGAGAGTGACTTATCTTTCCATGCTAACAGAACATCGTGTTCAAAAAACAATAGATATGCTAAGGCACAACGAAACCGTATCTCACGTTGAATTATGTTTTTGCAGAATTGCAGCAATTAAAATGCGTTTCTCAATCCCGCACAATTTTTCCCCGAAAGAAATATACATATTGACGACATAAATCAACATAAATCTTTCAACACAACGTTACAGTAACATTTTTTATCGTAGCATAAACCATAAGGTAAAATCTCGTGGCTCGACAGCTGAATATTTACAAAGAAATATATAATATTTATAAATCATCCACATAGCGAAAGACATAATTATATATCTCTTAAGAAATTAAATATTTCTTTAACTGGATATATACATTGTTACTAAGACATTTTTGCGTTACCCCAAATTAATTAGGATATTTTATAAAGGGTTTATTATGTGTAATGTATTTACGATTTGTCTGTGATGAGTTAAGTTAATTAATAATGTATGTACGACGAATCACCATAGATAGTAAAGTATAAGACAAACACAAAGGCATACAGATAGGCAGACACACAGAGACAGGCTAGTCTACCGCTACGAACAATGACGACACAAACAAGCCCAATAATCGGGCAGCTGTTGAACGCAATACGATCAGCAAAGGAAAATCGAAGGGTTGGTTACACAAAAAAAAAATCAACTGGAATCGCGAAAGATTTTTATTCATATCTGAATATTTACGATAAATGTAAAATTGATTACATACGTCCTCAGTCTTTATTTCATTATGAATAATTCATGTTTGCACACTTGTCAAAAAGGAAAGAATACATTGAACAAAAATCAACCCCCAAGAAGTAAAAGTACGGTTACCATTTTTGAATATAAAAACAGTATCCACGCATTGTGCAACGAACCCTTCGTTTGTTGAATTAATTATCGAATCCCTAGTACGGTGAAGCAGAACTTGATTCATTCGCGCGCTACAAAACGAGGTACGTTGACGAAGGGGAATTAAAAAA
Organism: Cerceris rybyensis; assembly: GCA_910591515.1. Lineage (NCBI taxonomy): Eukaryota > Metazoa > Arthropoda > Insecta > Hymenoptera > Crabronidae > Cerceris > Cerceris rybyensis. Next base: position 26,870,876 of record OU342790.1, read on the forward strand.
AAAATAAAATTCAACCTCTCTCACTCCCTCACTTTCATACACATTTCTCTTTCTGTCTGTTCTTCTCTGTCCCTCTCTCTTTCACCCACTCTCTCTCTTAATCTCGAGATATTAGGTAGCTCGGCGACACAACGAATATTTGTCACTACGCGACCTGCACAATGATTTTACAGGAACACACTACCGCACGTAGGTCAAGTGGAGTGTCTACGCAGACACTACGTGTTCTGAAGCTGACAGAACTGAACTACCCGGGGGTAGAACGACTTGTATTACCTGAATCAAAAACAAGCACGTCGAGAAGGCTAGCGGAATATCCACGAACGATCAACGAGTACGATAAATACGTATCGACAATAGTGAACCATTTATTGAAAAGTAAAATCGAGCAATCGCGATAGAGGTGGTAAAACCTTTGCCGGCGTAAAAGTATCGGAATATCGCGTGCACATTGCCAGCTATGGTCACGAATACCGAATACGTACGAGCAGCTTTACGATCGGCTGGTTTGCACGATAGATCTAGATAACTGATTGGTAGGGCGATAACGTTCCCCTTCTGAAGGAAAATTCAAATATAGACGATATACATATATTCTCGTTTCTACCCCCCGGTTGTTGTGTCAGTTGTTATGCAGGTGTTGCAGGCATACGAGTACCGATATTGTCCTCCGTGTCGCTCACTAGCGAATCCTCAGCGTCGGTCAGGTCCTCGAAAGGGAAATTGCAGCTCGGGGACGTCAACCCTATCGAAAGAACACAGACAAATAGGAAAAGGATTGTTATCGGCAAAATGTGTCACGATGTGCTGCATCTGTCATGGTCGACGATAAGAGCTTTATCGTCATCGTCGTTATTCGTAGAGGAAGACAGACCTGTGTGTTGTGCCGTTGTATCAAAGAATCGAGTTGATACGGGTCAGAGAGCAACATTGCTCGAGGAAGACAATTTTCTCAAGGATTTTGTGGTAAAGTTGTGCCTGCATTGATATTACGACTCTTGAATTCGACGATACGCCTTCATCATTGCCGTGTATATACGTGTGTTGTAATTATACGCCGTTGAATATAATATGGTTATTATTACTTATTTATACCATCGTTACTATTATTCGTTTTTCTGGCTTGCTTTATAATATCGTGAAATTCCCTTCGAATCGAATTACGTATGAAAATACTCGTTAGAGAATATTCTACTTCAATGAAAGCAGTCTGTATCTTAAATCTTAAGCGCCGCATGAAATTTGATGATAATTGCATACAAGATACCTGTTCAAGGTATAATTACTCTACTAAATTTCCTTCGATTACTCATAATCCTGGGTTATTGCAATAACTTCATTCCCTCGACAAGGATGTTAGGACATTTAACCCTTATTGCTCCAAGTGTGCCTCTCAGGCACCATCGCAGAGTGGAATGAATCGACAATCTAGGTGGAAAAAAACAATAACTTCAGAACCGTTCATTTTAGAGAAAAATGTTATATACAAATGCTTCATAATATCGTGGAAAGAATATCGGTGTAATACTAATTTTTTATTTTTTATATTTCTTCAATGTTATTTAAAGGTGAACTTCGATATTCACACTTGAAAGTTGGAGCGTTAAGGGTTAACCCCTTGCCGTACCATTTCTTTTCTGATTGACTCTGCAATAACTCAACATTAAATTGGCAAATTAAAAATCGGTCAGTGATTCTTGATATATCCTATAATTCAACGTAATAATAATACTGTAGAAATAATTTTATCGTGTCACGTCTCAATCATATTTTCAATTTCATAGGTTTCACAGAATTTGAAAACTTTCTATCCAATTTACCTCATCGCGAGTGCAACTCGTTATAGTAAGGCAAGGGGTTAACATCGAACTGTACAATTTCTCCATTTATAAATAAAATAATAGGGTGGAAATATCAAACGGAGCTTAATAATACATCAATCACATCAATAAGGATTAATATCGTCGACAAATATTGAAGGAAATATATACGAAAAGATTTGATTATATTCTTGACGGGTTTCAAGTTCAAACATCCAAATCTCATAAATGCTAAATATCGAAAGTATTCCGAAAAGTTTCAACGTTCAGGGAGCATCTTCAACTTTTAATAGAAATCACATTTCTGGGCTTGACGGAAGGATATGAAATATTAAAATCTTCCCATTGGAATATTCCATTGAGTATACAGAACGGCAAGTTAACGTGGTCGAAATCTGAACGCGGAAAGCAAGCAAGCAAGCAGTGGCAGCTTCTAGAATACAGTAACGTGATAGGAACACACGGATCGGGTTAAGATGTAGCATAATACAATCTGTGTAGACGTGGTAAGTGTGTGTGATACATATGGCATGATGACACAAGGCTCCTGCGGAAGTGGTGATTAAAGGTTAGGTCAGGCTTACCCTCGCTGTCGGCCTTCAAGTAGAGCTGCCCCTTTGGGCTCAGACACTGCCGATACTCGGTCGTGTAACACTCTGTATTCATTCAAACCAAATTTCAGGTTATCAATTTGTTCTAGAGCGATGCACTTTCCTCGCGTTGTCATTTAACTAAAATAATTTACTGCTTTTCAACTCTTTCACGATGTTAAATTGATTTTATTTCAAGATGGAATAAATGGTATGATTGCAGATAATAATTCCGATCGATATTTCTTATTAGATTTAATTGTGAATTGAAATAATCGAGGATTCTTTCTTATTCGTTTCAATTTGATTTGATGAAAAAAATTGTATTGGTTTGTAGGGAAAAAAAAATTGAAGAAAAGATCTTCGTGTGTTTTTTTTTTAAATTTGCTAAGTAGATCATCGAACAATTTGTAACTTTAGCAATCGAAGATGAAGAGTTTTCAAAGGTGCGCTTCAAAAGTTTCGTGGCCTAGTTCATAAGATACCGTCCTCCTCGATATTTGCCCTACTCTTCTTGTTAGATATGCCAAATTAGTTTCGAACTTAGAAGAATGAAGAGTGACTGTGAATCTTAGAGGCATTAATTTCTTATTTCCGCGAAGAAGCGCTTAGACAGATGCCGATGAAGGAAATATTTTAACGTGAAATTTAAAGATTGTTTGGTTTTTATTAAATCACGATACTGTTATCATGATAACGTGACATGTTCCTAATTTATTTCTGTGTCAATTCGATTGTTACTTGGATCGTTTACTTTCTATTACGTAAGAGAAACATAATTATTGTGATATCTGTGTGTATTCGGTCTCTTTTTCTTAAACACGTTATCTTTACGAAATTAATATTATTAAAAAACGATACACGTAATTAAAGAATTAATTTTTTTGACGAATTAAAGTGTGCAAACGGAGATACAGACACTTATACACGAGTACCAAGTGAAGTAGATAAACTAATACATAAAAGTGCATCCTATCAACGGCTCTTAACGGCGTTAAATATCGATGAAAATTATCTGCCTCTGCAACATTTATAAAAGGATAATAAACGAACAACTGCAAACGAATTTCTTTGCAATTTATTCGCACTGAAACATCTCCGTAAGAGATTTCGCGCGTCATATCATTTAATCGCAATCGTATCGTAGAGGCTGAAATTGCAAAGACAAGAGATCTATATAGAAAAAAAAAACAATGAGACGTTTTTATCAGAAAAAAAAAACACTCTACTTACCCTGAAATCATGCGATAACAAATCAAAGCAACGAAGAAAGACAACTAAAAAAATTGTAAACACCAATTAGAAGACGTCTATCGAGTATTTAATGAAACAGTAACGTTCTTTAGAGAAGAAAGACCGATAAAAGCCGTTGCATTTTGCACACTGAACACCGAGAAATTTCGAATGTGACTGCCAATCATCGACCAAGCCAGCCAATAGTGAATCGCAGAATAGGGCATTCAGCAGAGAGACGATACAAAAACACCGAGTGTCTTTGAAATACGTTTGACGAAGAATCGGGAACACATCAGGTCGTTATATTATATATAATATATATATTAAAAAAAAAAAAATAAGAAGAATACTAGCATTACATATTCTGAAAAGGCAGCATTCAATGTTGAATTCATAAAAGTCAACAAACGGAGTACTATATAGGGGCTAATTCAAGTGTGAATATTTTATTATCCCCCTAGATCAAACCGTTTTTCATTAAGTATAACAATTCATTTCTCGAAGAAATATCTCCTCGTGAAACTAAGTGGCGGTTTTCATTTTCTAAGACGTTAATCAGCTTTGTCTGCAAATATGTCACCATGCCGGCGGCAATAATGTCCTAACCCTCGGGGTAAGCTCATCTCCTTGCCGTTGAATCTTTTAAAGCTGCTCCTACAACGCTGTCTGCGAAAAGGAGGTCGCGTAGCTCAACGACATTCGTTAAAGTCGTTCCCGTAAATAATGAATTCTGCTACACGCAAGAACGCTGTGCCTCTCATCGCGTAAGAGAAAATTAGCAGGACCTGTGATTCATAAATATGTCAAAATATCGACGAAACTCCTGCAGTTGAGATGTAATGTACGAGGGAAACTAGGTCAACTATGAATTCGAGTAATTTTACGATTTATACTGTCAAACAACAACTAGTAGTTTTCTAACATTTAGACAATTTACTTTTATCGCGGAAAGGTAACTTTTCATGCGATAAAATGTACAGTATTATTGTTTCAACTGTTTCAAATTCCTGCTATCATCGTTTATTTTCATTAGCTTGTTTCAGTGAAAATAAAGTTCGCAAAATAATATTCTTTGCTCGTGTTATCATAATTATGTTACCGTTTATGATACCGGATATATTCGCCGATATAAGGAGATATAGAAATGAATATTGAATGCTGCCTTTTAGTTGCTTGCAGAAAAGGTAAGCGTATACTACGCGAATTATATTTCAATGTAGCACAATTCCGCTATAATGATAAGTATCATCAAAAATACAGCATTGATTATCTTGCTGTATTATATCCGTACGATGTTAGCTCTCTTGCAAGAAATTTCTTTCTTTCTTATATATTTTCCGATATCAAACTTCTTTTTTTCAAATAAACGTGCTTGAATTTCAAATTAAATAATTAACTTTACAATGTTCGTTCCATTAACACGTACAAAAAGGGATTTTAATTAACACGGTAGAACTCGTACAGGTATTTCGTTTAACAGTTACTTCCCTCTACGTGGTCTCTGACAAAGGAAGCCGCACCCTTCATTTAAGATTGATCTAAAGCTAACGGCGTAACGGGCAAACAATTTCGAAACGGTCTAAGTAAACGAACCACGTCTCATTCTTGCCAATTACTTGACGTCTGAGTTAGCAACCCGCACAACGTCACAGCTGACGATTATCCCCTCGTTTGTCTATTCGAACGATAAAAATTGCAACTTCTTTATTTTTCCCACAAAAAGCGACTATCCGCTAAAGGTCAAATAATTCACGCGAGTTATTTATACTGTACCACGCAAATCGTTGTGCATATAATGGAAATAAATCGCTAAACCTTTTATGAAGACAGAAAAAGCGTGTGCAAGTGTCCGCGAAAGGAGAAAGGTTTGATGTCCTTTCTGTAACCAAAGAAAGGGTAGGTGGTACAACTTGTAGATGCAACCAATATTTTCCGTCTCCGCGCTCTCGAGTCCGAGTTGAGGGTTCGAGCAAAAACCGATATAGACGTTTTATACGTACGTCTACACTTCGACGAGGGAGGCAAGAAAACGGATGAAAACAGGAGACACGAAGAGATCGCTGAAGAGAGCTAACGCCGTACGCTTTCCCCTCGAGAGTGCACAGGAAAGAGTACGTTATGTAGAATATAAATGTATACGGAGAGTAAACGTTGGACGGATGAGGAGGAAAAAAAAATGGAATACTGAACGTACCAACGCCGTTTGCCTGCGATGATTGAAGCTGTACCGCGACGCTGAATCCACGTAGCTTCACCGGGGCAGAATTTTCTTTGCCCGCCAAGAGAGCGCATTGCGGCTTTAGATCACGATGAATTATGTCGTTCTCGTGGCAGTAGCGCAACGCTTCCAGGATCTGTCGCATGTAATGACTGCAAAATTAAAGGTAATGGTTTGTTAATTGCAAGATTCTTCGATTAAAACATTCGATGATAAATACGAGGTTTTTGGGTGGAAGATTTTCGATGAGAAGATGGCTTACTTTTTCGAGGGTGTGTTATACGCGGTTTATGAATGTATGATATATTCGATAATTATGAACAAGGAAGTTATATTTATCCTATGTTATAAACTCGATGGCGAAAGACAAAGTTGAGTGTAATAGTGTATTAAAAGACGTCTGATTTTAATGTAATGTATAATTAGATGGTTATTTTTCTTACGTTAATACGCCTATGCTGATTTGTACGCTGGACAGCGTATCAACTTGGAGTAAAAGTGGCATAAAAATGACCATGCTCTTAGGTGTATAGGTCATGGCGATTAAGGAAAATGTTAAACAAACGACGATTAATCAGGATTATTGAAGGGTAACTAGGATAAAAGAGGAATATTGAATATTGGTTTGACTGTTTGGATGTTGCGAATAAAACATAATTTAAAGTATATTCAATACACGGAATCTCCACGTGAAGAGAGAACGATAAAATTGCGGCTAGTTAAAAAAACGGAAAATAAAATTCCAAAACAACTAGTCTTTTTATGAGGCTTCGTTGCAAAGAAATATTAATCTCAAAAATAGGCTAAATATGCGCTTCAATGATAATAAACTTTCAGTCGTGGTATCAGTGTCATTCGATAAATTGAACTTCTACTTGTACGAAAATATTCGGAGATTCTAAATTATTCCAGTTAAGCGACCATTAGCACCGCAGACTGCATTCATTTGTATACTACGTTGATCCTGTTAATGCATCTGCACAGTATTAAGTTACCAAGTGGTTATATGTTCCCATGAAGTTTTAATGAAACTCTCTAAGATCGAAGATCACGATTGGGTCCCAGGTGACAAAGATGCATCAATATTTCAGAAACAGAGAGAGAGAATTTACAGAAAGTGGAAGATATTATTCTCGTGACACATTCATTTGAAAAGAACTATTTCTTTTTTTGTCTATATTATTAGTGCTAAACGGATTATCACTTATTTTTAGTAGATTTCTCACGATGCAATTAAATCTTGAATAAGCATATATTACCAAACTGGTTGCAATGGATGTTTGAGGTAACAACTGTAAGCTTTGACATAAATGTGCAACGATCTACGTATTTCGCAATATGCTTCCGAGAGAATTTTCGACGTGACGTTTGTGAAGCACCTATCTCACGTGACTAAGTAATTCCGTTCTATTCAGTACAAATTGATTCATAAACATTGAATTATTACTTCAAAGAGGGGAATATGTATTTGTACTTCAAGAAATTGCACACATGATCAAGGGACAAATTACCAGTGAATGGAAAGTATCGCGAGGAAAAATATTCTTGTACAGATCGAACTGCAATTAATTTTTAATTTATACGATTAACCCTTTGCGCTCCGAATTGTTTTACTAACTATTCGTCAGATAAGCAAACATAATCTCGGAAAATTGTCTACTCTTGATTACAGTCGGTCCTCGACTTTCACGTATAATTGGTTCCTGAAAATATGTACGAATGTTGAATGTTCGAAAGTAGAGGGATATAGGAAAAATATGAAAAATTGTATGTTAATGTGGTTTCTTTGTAAACTTGAGATTCTCTAACATCTAGTAGGTAATATTAGAAACAATATTATAATGTTAGAAAACCTCTAATAATAAGAGGCAATGAGTGAGCACGAGCTACAGCACTCATTAGCAGTGACTTCATGGAAGCAAACATTTTTTGAAATAGCCGCACCGCTCTTTAAAAAAATTAATTTTTATTATTAATATTAGGAAGAATTAAAAGCACTGCGGGATATTTATGTTAAAATGTAAAATTATTGTTGATTTCAAAAAGTCGATAATTAATAGATGACACGTTAATTTCCATGGAAAATTGTGTCGAATGTAGCTCGTTATAGGAGTGCAAAGGGCTAACCCAGACCTACCGGAGTTATTATTTATTACATTTGAATATACTGAACGACTATTTTGGAAGCAGAGATATCAAGAGGTCAAAAAGATAATGAATTCTGTAATTTAGGTATCATAAGGTAGAAGTGGAATATTTACTGCATGGTTCCCATATTAACCCCTTGCCCTACAATGACGTGTGGCACTCATCAGATGGTAAATGGAATACAAAATTTTTAAGTTCTCCAAAAGCTATTAATATTGCGTTAACTTATACGGTACTTACATTATAAATCAGTGATAGATTATTATTCTAACAATTAATTCTGAGTTATTGTGTGTTCGGTCGCGAAAAAAGTTGCAGGGCAATGGATCAATTTGGGATATCTTTAGAAAAAATTGGGTGGTGGCCATTTTAACCCCTTGTCGTATCATTTATTTCGTGGCTGAGTGCGCAATAACTCCGAATTAATTGCTGAAACAACAGTCTATCCCTAATTTCGGATATAGCAGATGACTTAACGCGATATTGAATAGTATGAAATTAATTTTATTACACTGTGACCCACTAATATTTTTAACTTCATAATTTTTAGAAAGCTTGAAAATTGACTATTCCATTTATCGAGTCACGTGTGGCACTTGTTATTGTACGGCAAGGGGTTAAAATTTGATAGTTGAAATAATAAGTCTATGCCCGCTGAAACCCCATGCAAACTTTCATTTTCCACTGTGCTAATCCTTTGTGCACCAAAGTTTAAAAATTTGATTGTTTAATACACGTAGCTTCATTCTATTTTTCATTTTTAATTCAATTACAGCAATGACACTAAAAATGAAAAGTGTCAGAAGAAAAACTGGCAACAAGATATGTTTCTCTTAAATTAAGTCCAGAAAAGTCAATGAAAGAAAAATATGAACATTAAATTATGTTCGTCTGAAACGTTTTTCTTTGAACAGTCTACATAGCAAACAGTTACTTAATTGCGGGATAATAATAGCTGATTCAATATTGAAATTTGTTGTAAAAAATTGCAATTATGAGTTTACATTATTACACAGCCAAACGTTTAATAACGAGGAAGTAAATGAAGTTTATATACAATTATGCTACGCTTGCTGATATTCGAGATAAAGGAATTCGAGGTACTTTGCAAATTTTCAAAGGATTATTGGAATAACACGCTTCGCTGATTGTACTGCAGTAATATTCCATACAAAAGATTCTGTTCGACAACAATTGATTCACACTTTCATTCCCAATCTTCTCATAACACAAAATAATATTAAACTGCAACCGTTGGAAAGAAAACAAAGTTGTTTTGGAGTACGATGAAAAAATAAATAAAAATGTGTTACATCCGTGATGATTTTCTAGTTGAAATGCATATAATAGATTTCCTTACCTCGCAACCGCTTCGCTGTACACGAATCCTGCAGTTGCTCTGCGAACGACCTCGAAGCATAAATCAGAGCCATCCATACTGAAAGAGAAGCGATCCATATTAACATATAATTTACATGCTAGAACGATGATGCGCGACAATTTACAAGCAAAACAGAGAAGGTAGGTCAGTTCTTTTCTGTCGGAGTTATACGTACGCTAACAAAGAGCGCGCGATGCAATAAATATTCGAGTGTGTTCTTTGTTCCTTTGGAACATTATTATCGTTGTTCGTTAGAAGTCCCGTCATATTTTCCAGGAAGAATGTGTAACAATATCGGGCTCTATTCAAATTCGTGGTATTTCAAAGAAACAATAAAGGACAATATTTTTCTCGAGCAAGAAATAATTATACAATGTAAGCTTGGCAGGAAATTAATACTGTTTCATAAATCGAACAACAAAAGATAATATTACTGTGTGCTAATTATGCTAACAATCGTAACGAGATTTCTCGTTGAGGTAGGTGGAGCTGTTGATAACTTATAATTGGTTCAACTGGAAATTAGGTCAAATGCATCCTGATACGAAATATCTACCGTCGTGTTACCACTCATTAAGCTCCTCAATTACATCTCTAAAGGATAAACAAATCTTTTCGAAAAAAATACGTTTACTCTTCCACCCGCTTTTAACCACCACCTTTCAGCCATTTTGCAATAATACATAAAGCGTTGCAATACTTGAAATTAATTTCCACTTACAGATTTAACAATGACTTAACATTCGTACATAAATATTCCTTAAAAACTAAATTGATTAGTAGTCATAATAAATATTTAAATTAAAGAAATCTCCAAATAAAACTAATGGAATAAAAATGAATAAATCATGGTAAAGTATTGTTCAAAATTCATTTTACTTAGCTATCCAAAAATTAGTCAGTAAATTATAAAACTAATTTTAACTGAAAATGAGTGATCTTTATTTCATTATTCATTGTATCAATTGTGTTAATTATTGTATATTTATCGAAAAATACAGTGATCCAGCTTTCGAGGTATTTCTAAAAAAAATATATGTCTAAGCAGCGTTGCGCGACATTTCGGAGAACAATCCCATAAAATGTTATACCGGATGTTAGCATTCGGAAGCTCTGCGGGAATACAGATTCGTGCCTGTTAAAACATGTAGCTGACTCGAGTTACGTATACCGGAGATTATTTCAAAGACGCACCAGATGCCCAATTATAACGGGCGAGAGTGTAGACTCAATTATAACAAGCAAAAGGGGAACGTTTCAAAAAACTAACACTGTGGTAAAAACGTGCTCTTTCGCGTTAAACATGCAAACATTATAAAATAGTGTCGGTTTTCTCCTTTTAGTTAGTCATGAAGGCTTTTTTAACTTTAACACTAGAACTACCGGCCTCAAATCTATCATATTTTAATAAATTAAATAAGTACTTTGAAAAAGGGGGACTCAAGCGGCGGAAAATTTGATCGATTGGGTGATTTATGTTTATTGATATAGACGTAGAATATTTATTCTATGACTCTTATGTAAACTTGGAGAATTTTTGGAAAAAATTGTGTACCAGTCATTTTGACTGGTTTGGTAGTTCTAGTGTTAAATATCATCTACTGGCAGAAAGATACATAAGAAGCAGAAAAATGCGATAAATAGGTCAGTAGAATGACGAGATAAACGGCAATAAAAAACTTATTCGATTAAAAATTGGTAGACTATACAAATTTTGAACATATAATTGTCGTAACAACCATATTATATAGGTATATTTAGTCACTCTATTTTTGTTACGTAAGATCTAAACTATTCTGAAAATAGGAAGATAATTGATAATTATTTTTTCTGTCGAAGTTTACATTGGTTTGTGTTAACTTTATTCAATGATCTGAAGGAAACACCATCGAGAACAATAATTAAATATTAAAATAGTAATATGAAAATAATAAAATATTAATGAATTAAAATAGTTGTCGTTACTTTAATTTTTTTATGTATACAAACGTCATATAAAAAGAGATAATAATAAATAATACGATAAAATTAATAAAATTTCAATAAATAGTGTATTTTAATTGACATTTTTTACATCATCACTAGAATGAAAAAAGAAGCGAAGACAGGATACTATTCAACGAAAATACACAATTTGTGTATAAAGCGAAACAAAATAAACTTTCCATCCGAAGAGAAGTATTTACTTCTGTTATACGAGGGGTAAAAGTAAAAGTCGGTTAAAAATGAATTGAAGGTTCAGTTCAACTTATTATAGAATAGAAATCACGCGATAAAACTTTATCTTGATCCCTCTACCTTTTCCCATGCGAAACGTTCATGGTTCTGTAAATAATACTACGAAACTGATAAAAGTACCTCGCAAACTCGAATACACTGACTTTGACGAAATTCTATGTGATAATAGAAGGACTATCATGTATAGTTCTTCAATGATATCAAACAAAAGGATAAATTCAAGATAAAAACTTTGTCAAATAATAAAATTTACAAAAACGCAGAATGAGAATTTTAAGAGATGTTATTCTCTTGTGAACATCATATAGTTGTCTAGTTATTAAGATTTGCCTGGCAAACTTTACATTCCTTATTGTGCCATTAAATCTTATCCTGAAACATTTTTCTCTATTATAGTTTAAGAGCTATAGACAAAGTAATAGAAGCATCTCTCTTACTTGAAGGAGAGTCTTCGTGCCTCGGAGGAAGTATAGACGGAAATGAAGTACGTACACTACATTATGTGCCCTGGATCATTGTACAACACTACAAAGTTTCTTCAAAGTTGTGAATTTTGAGTTCGCAAGGTTTTCTCGCGCGTATCTATGAAGTTGGCAAAATGACGTTAACAAGTTTTTCTGCTAACGTATTTGTATCTATTTTAATGAATTGTTGTACAGACAAGGCTCATTAGATGAGATAAAGGAAACATAAAGCTGTCGCGCATCGCTCGATGAAACAAATAAGTTTAGTTGTATTTTTTATACTTACTATTCAAATACCATGTAGAGCATACCCTCTGAACTATATGTTTCTAGTAGCTCTACAATGTGTGGGTGCTTCAACATGTGGCATATTGTGGCTTCGCGCTTCAGATCTATAACATTCGTATTTTTACGAAATTATTGTTAGTAACAATGTATATCATTATTCTTATTATTGTTCGACAGATATTGAGTCACTACTTTTCTATATTCTGTACTATCGTTAAAATATTAGCAGTAAGTATATTTGTAAACGGAGTAAATCATATTTTCGAAAATTCAAGTGTTCTTAATATAATTAACTTTGTTCTTAAATTATTGCAATTATTTGCAGTATTTATGCCGGAGTAAATACAAACTTAGTGTACACTAGTATATACCACAGTAATTTTTTTATTTGTTATCCAAATTTGTTAGTATAAACGTCTTTCAATGCGCTGTGAAAGACAGAATTGTGAACGAAGTGCTTCGAAAAATTCAAGAATTTAATACCTATATGAAATGAAGTGTTTTAAAACTCTCTGTTATAACAATAAATTCTGTGTTGTATAATTGACTTGAAATTACAGCTGCTCTTTCACGGCATTTTCGTGAAAAAATAATATTAAAAATATGACTTTCAACGCGGACATCGTTTTACACTTTTTACGGATAACCGCGAACGAGTAAGATTAATCCGTTAAATAACTCGCAACCATGTTTTAAATATGCTATTCCCTTTTACTTTGTCACTAAAATGACACGCTCAAAAAGAAAAAACGAATTAAAGCAGAAAAAAACAGTGCAGTATGATGATCGTTGGAAAAAAAATTTGGAACTTCTAAATTAATGAGTTCAAATACAAATCGCTTGCCCTCAACTCTAACAAACTTCTCCTACATGATATATGCATTTGTATAACCATATATATAATGATATCCATGATTTAAAACCGTCGTAAAATTGTGCGGCCTCCATAAAACAACAGTAGTAGATACACGGAACCGAGAATATAAAAACAAATATAAAAACAAAAATAAATAAAAAAGCTACGGAAAATTCCTCAATTTATTTGACAGTATAAGAAATATTTCTGGAAATGGAATAGGTACTTCCAATGAAGACACAGGTACATCTTAACCAGTTAAGTGTGGCAATTTCATTCGAGAGTGCACAACGTGTGTCACCAAAATCGAGCGATAAGTATACTCGTTAATCATAAGTTTCACTGTTCAAAAATTGGATCGAAAAGATAGCTTCATTTTATGGAATTAATAATTGTTACTAACATTTACTTATTTACTTGATATAAAAATATATTACATACATAATAAACGAAAAAAATGCGAGAAAAATCAACTGTTTATAATGTTAAAAATCGTCACGCATTTGTCACGTGGCGAAAAAGCATTAAAGAAATCCTACCATAAATCATTCTCAGACTTTGGTGCTACGCTAGCTGTTTTTTGTCTTTTCCTTTTGCTGATTTTACGCTAAAATCTGAAAAACATTATCGTCGCACATATATAAACTGGTTATACAAACTGATAAGCAGCTACAGGATGTATAAATCAATCTCAAATTATTTATTCTTTTTAGTTGTTTGTTTTATTTCGACATGACCTGAAAATATTCCATACACTTTGAAACTAACGAATATATTTTAATTTTCGCTAAAATTATAATTTAAATAACCAAGAATCACTAACTTTTACGCATGACGAATATAGTCGTCAATACCCAAAGTTCTGTCGTTTCTTCATGCTGAGTTCGCGAACTCGCGACTCGCTGAACTTCGTTGACTCGCAAACCACAACTAACTGCCCGAGTCAAAATATTGAACCTATTTTCATAGTATTTATTCCTATTTGAACCTAATATGATACTTTTCAATACTAAAACTCTTTCAACACTAAATACTAAATTTAACCCTGTAACTCCTTCTCAGTAAAATGATACTCCTATTTTTGTACTTTTAATTCCTAAATGTTGGGTAATAAAAGGTTTAAATGAGGTTCAATATTTCGACTCGGGACTGGATAGGATATAAATCCTCAGCGGAGGTTAAAATTGACGTCCTATTTTGCGTCTTAAGATGGCATAATGGGAAATTTGTGCCACTTTTAAGCGCTAAATAGGATCTTATTTTACATTGCATTTAGTCCTATTTTTGTACATTTAATTCCTAAATGTTGGTTGATAAAAGGTTCAAATGAGGTTCAATATTTCGACTCGGGTGAATAAGTAACGAGTATAGAAATCAATACTATAACAAAAAACTATTTTCACTTATAACAACTACTGAAGCCACCCCAATAATCTTTATATTTCTATATTAGTAGTATTTTACATTAAATCCACGAGAAACATTCTCAACAATGCAACCTCCCCAATTCAATCACACAATAGATAGCACGAATTCGTGGTTCGAAACCGCGTATGGATACGGTATGAAAGAGGACATGCAAACACAGAGCCAAGTAGAGAATACGTTTGTTTCGAGCAGTCGGCGGAAATTAATGGCGGAATACCCAGATTTGCACACCCTCTCTCGTTATATACATACTAACCGTTAGTACTAAGGCCAGGACTGGAAGTGAACTTCGCCACGTCGACAATTTTTACCGCGAAAATCTGTCCGGTCTGTCGGTGAGTGCATTTCCGAACAACACTGAATGGTCCCCTGCAACAATGAATACAAAAAAACAACAAGGTTAGCAATAACAATTACAAGGATAAAAGTAGCGTTTAAATTATGCCCCGTGAACATCGTGGCCGTTCTCCGTGTATGGACACATTACGATGGTGAGTGGTTTAGCTTGAAACCCCTCAACTGAGCTATATTAAACCCGATAACGGTCCGGGTAATTCATCGAATGTTGACCACGCGTGCATTCATCGAATTCGCGAAAACCCATAATGCAGCAAGAGATCTCAATAGCGATTACGCAGGCACGCATCCTTGCGGTACGATTGATTGTCCGCATAATTTTCGATCTGATTTTATCGGACAATTATTACCCGTTTTAAGTCCCGCATTTCTCATGCGCGCATTATTTGATTTGTGAATTTGCGAAATGAACACAGCCCAATCGAATTGCTCTCTGTTATATTGATTTTTAGAATAGGTAATAGCTAAAATGGTTGCTGTGTTATGTTGCAATTATTTGGATTTAATTGATATGTTGCGTGGGAGAAATTTCTACAAGCAGCACTTATACTCGTGGACAACAAGACATAAATATTTGTGTCGTGTCCGAGCATTCTTGTAGGTGGGCTCTCAGTTTTGAAAAATTTATTAATGGCATTTGGACCGAGAGGTTTTGTTATTGAACTGAATTACATGAAATTGAACATTTTTTATGGGCGTTGAAGATTGTTTTTAGGTTCAACAATTATTTGACGAAAGTGATACCTTTGATTAATACTAAAACTACAGGCAGGAAATCTGTTGTATTTGAAAATATTAAATAAGTGCTTTAGAAGAGGAGGAAGAATCAAATGGTGAAAAAATGATTAATTTGGTAATTTATTATAAGAAAGACGTAGAATATCTATTCTTTAGCTCTTTTATAAATTTGGAGAATTTAAAAAAAAATGAGGACGCACTCATTTTGACTGCCTTGATAGATCTCGATATTAATAAGAATTATTTTTTATAAAGAATTACAAACAAATACTTTTTCACTTTTATAACAACTCCGATGTCAGTAGGATATAATTCTAGTCTATAGTACTACTCAATACTTGTAGAAAATATCAATTTTCCTTCCTATAAAGAAAACAATATATCTCGCTATTATTCATTACCTGATGGTGCGACTTACATATTATAAAGAGTGACAAGAGGTTTCGCGAGGCATATTGTTATAAAGGGTATAGCCGGATAAGGACGGCAAAAGTGCCTACAAAGATAATTAACCTTGAGGCATACCGTTCGATAGGGCTCTTTGGAAAAACCCTTCCTGCAAAGTTTTAACCCGGTACCCCTATCGTAGTGGTAGTTATGGGGTAAAACGTGTTTTTCGGTTTTTGCTCGATTTTTCCCGTTTGGCTTGATAAAAAATTCTGAAAAAAATCACAGATATTGTACCCAATGGTGTGCATACATTAGAATTTTTCAGATTTTTTGGCTGGAAAACCGATTTTTAAAAAATCAAAAAAGTTTATAAATATTAATTTTTTATTGAAAATATGAAGTGACCACTTTGATATTTTTACATATAGTTGCACAGTACCCTAGTTAATAATTCTGTAATTTTTTCAGATTTTTTTGCCAGTGACAAATCAATCAAAAAAATTAAAAACCAACAATTGTTTATATTTTTTGCTAAATTATTGATGTGACCACGTTTATATTTTTACAGTTTCTCAAGTTTGCTATAAATAATTGACTGTAATTTTTTCAGATTTTTTACAACAGTGTATCATACCAAAAAAAATAAAAAAACGATATTTTTTGGAATGCGTATTTTATGTTAGTTTGTTTATAATAATCCGCTGCTATACCAATTCCTAATTATTAGAACTTATGGAAGGATTTGGAACTTGTGTCGTATCAAAATAAAATTGTAATAGGTGTTTCATAAACCTATAGCCATTCGAGTCTTACGGCTGGAACTAGCCGGTAACAGCTCTCCTCTTTAGACTTTGCCTAAGGAGGGTAATAAGTATATATGTACATTACCTTTTACCAATTTTTAATTTTCATGCATTAAGTAAGAATTTGGAGTTTCTCTAACATTTAAATAGTAATTGACGTATTATAAACATTGAATAAGTAAATAAATATAAATATTTTATATTTGTAAAATATTTTTACAAATGTAAAAGTATCTAATAATTAATACCTAACACGCAATATTTTTTATATTTAAACGAGGATAATTTATGTATTTTCCGTGGTGAATGCTTAAATTCGATAATACAGTGAGAACGTTGGAGAGTGAACTTACGCGCCTCACGGTCTTGAGTCCAAAAATTAGAAAACGTAAAACTCATTCAGTACAATTAATTTTTGAAATGTAAAAATATTTAATAATGAAGTATATTAGTTTATTTCATGTGAAATAGTGGATATTGCTTATAATTTTCGATCATCCAAGTCTTTCTTCTTTGTGTATTGGATATGATTGAACATCGTTTTGTTATTGTTTTTGGTATGATACACTTTTTGCAAAAAATCTGAAAAAATTACAGTCAATTATTTATAGCAAACTTGAGAAACTATGAAAATATAAACGTGGTCACATCAATAATTTAGCAAAAAATATAAACAATTGTTGGTTTTTAATTTTTTTTGGCTGATTTGTCACTGGCAAAAAAATCTGAAAAAATTACAGAATTATTAACTGGGGTCTGTGCAACTATATGTAAAAATATCAAAGTGGTCACTTCATATTTTCAATAAAAAATTAATGTTTATAAACTTTTTTGATTTTTTAAAAATCGGTTTTCCGGCCAAAAAATCTGAAAAAATTCCAATATATGCACACCATTGGGTACATCATCTGTGATTTTTTTCAGAATTTTTTATCAAGCTAAACGGGAGAAATCGAGCAAAAACCGAAAAACACGTTTTACTCCATAACTATCACTACGGTAAGTGTACCGTGTTAAAACTTTGCGGGAAGGGTTTTTCCGAAGAGCCCTATCGAACGGTATGCCTCACGGTTAATTATCTTTGGGTGCACTTTTACCGTCCTTATCCGGCTATACCCTTTGCCTAATTTTCATAAGTCATGTTGCAGCACAGTCCAAGCATAGCAACAATTCTTTCAAAACGGTTCAAAGCCTTGAAAGTTGAAACCTGCCTCCATCTCTCGTTATCACCATTCACAATACTTATTATCACCATACACACACTATATTCAAGTTACATGCATACATACATACATATCACCACCATAGACAGGACTTACCACGCTCCACACCACATCATGACCTGTATAGTCAACGAGACCACATTGTTCATCGATCATTATAATAAAGCAATACTTAAACCTAACGCGAATCATTAAGAGAAGTCTTGCTTTTATAAAATTAAAAGTATGGAATACACGTGTGTCCTACGTTAAAGAATGTATCTACACGTGGATTCAAAGCAAATTCACCAAAGCGACGCCATCAACCAAGCGTGGCCAGTTTTGGTCCAAACAAGTTATCATCCCTTAAGTCTTATCAACCAATTCATAATTTCGTTGTTCATATAAAGCGTTATTTCGTCACCTTTAGTAAAAAGAAAAATAATTTAATGTAAGAAGATGTGAAGCATTAATAATCAACATAATAATTTTGTTTTGTACCGTCTCAGTAAGACTGAAGCGGGAAACTTGTTCAAAAATTTGAGCGAATTTTATCTTTACAAAAAATTAGTATAAATTGAAAACTGCTTACTTTCTAAATTCGAAAATATATTTAACTTTTCAAATTTAAGCAATTAATGCCATTAATCACGATTTTTTAAACGGTCTATGCACAGTTTTAGAAAGATATACTTTTTCGTGGCCCGCATACAATGCGTACTAATGCAATTCTACAAATATAAATATATAATTAGATACTATCATAAAACTGGTGTACTGTATAAAAAGGAGCATGGTAACTGAATGCAAAATTTATTCCACGGGCGCAACGAATAATCTGTTTTGTTAAGTAACGAGTATTCCACGATAACACCCCTCGTGTAAAAAAAGATCAGTACTTAGGTACTCGTAAATTCGTGTCAAGAGTCGAGGACGCGATAACTGACTACAGTGAGAGACTTCAATATATTCGGCGATATCATCAACAAGGTCAACTTCTATCTTCCGGTCCCACGAGAAAATAAAAACATATACACACACATACAGAAAAAGATAAAATTGTAACGAATGTCTCTTCGGGATTATAGAAGGTGATTCGGTTTATAGAAAGGCAAACATTTTTCGAGGTGTATTGTCAATAATCTCAACGTGTTCGCTCTACAAGAATTTGATGGGTACTCTTGAGACTTTACTTCTACAAAATTACGTCTATATTTCTCATAGAAGGTAACGCGTCGACTTTCTAACATCTTTTATATCTCACGACATTGTGAACGAGTATGGAAGACGTCGTTTTCAGCCTTTCGTCATTAAAAGGTCTCTCTTAAGACATTCTTTAACCCTATAAAGGACTCTCCAAGGCAGCTTATCCGACAACGTGGCCCTCCTTTTATGAGAAATTATCGACATCGCGTTTGTTCCTTGACAACGATCGATTAATACAGAGAGCGCGTGGAAAGTTTCCATTTTTCCACTTTGTTTACTTTTTGTTATGCGAAGTCGCGAACATGTGAGACTTTCTTGTGTATTATCAAACTTTGAAATTACTTACTTATGTATATAATTTTTATTTTGTATTTTCATTGTAACTCGAAATTTCTTTTAAATAACATTTCATGTTGTAGCACCACTTTTGGTATTTATTTTTTTTTGTTTCTCAAGTACAGCATCCAATGGAAATGGAATTATATTTTTACGCAACGGTAATTCTTTAGAAAAATTAATTTATTTTAAAATATAAAGACAGAAATAAAAGTATCGCAATAAACGTTATATACATTTTTTTCGATTCTTCTCATGTTATTAAAAGTATATAATAAAAATATAATTGAACCGTCGTACGCTTCTAAAAAATTATTGCACAATACATTTTCGGGTGATGTTTCACCCAATTTCCTTTTATACTTTAATTAATATTACTTGAAATCTACTGTACTATATTCCAGTGAAGTTTCAATATATTTAGAATGAAATCAAACATTACATAGTTTCGGAAATTTCACTCGAGGAACGTATAAAGGTTAAAATAAAGTCCATTTTAAGTTTTGGAAGATACACGAATAATTTTCAGACAATGCACGTCTGAAAAAAGTACGGTGACAAGTGAAACTGGAATCAGTCTTGTGTAAGTACATTTTACAGAATTAAAAGCAGCAACCGGTTCCCGTTACAACGCAGCAAAGATACGAGGGCAGTCTGAAAAGTTCTCGGCCTAACAATGAAAGAAAATTGTTTTTACGTGAAATACGTTTTATTTTTCAATATAATCTCCTGAAACTTCAATACATTTATTCCAACGTTTTTCCAATAATTCAATACCATCATTAAAGTGTGATTTCGGAAGGTCTGCAAAATATCCATCCACGGCTGCAATAGTTTCGTCATTTGATGTAAAACGCTGTCCAGCCAGGAATTTTTTCAGGTTTGGAAATAAATACTAGTCAGAGGGAGCCAAATCTGGTGAATAGGTTGGATGTTCAAGCAATTCGTACTTTAATTCGTTTGATTCAAACACGCTTGAGAAATACGCATTCGAATGCGTTTCTGGTCAATTGTCAGCAAATGCGGCACCCATCTTGCACAAAGCTTTTTCATATGTAATTCTTCATGCAAAATATTTCCAATTCGTTCTTTTGAGATGCCTATGGCAGCAGCTATTTCACGCACTTTTACTCGTCGATCATCTAATACCATATCATGGACATTTTTAATGATTTGTGGTGTCGTAGCAGTTTTTGGTCGACCTTCGCGTGGATCATCTTCGAGGCTTGTACGACCAGATTTAAAAGGAGCAGCCCATTTTTTCACAGTGGAAAGTGAAGGCGATGCATCCTTATAAACTTTTAATAATTTCGGATGAATTTCCGTTGGTGTTAAACCATCCAAAACAAAGAATTTAATCACTGCGCGATATTCAGTTTTCTCCATTTTATAAAAAATCAATGAGATGTCAATATTCAATAGCTGCTACTACTCGAATGAATTGATAGATCGCAATAAAATTTTACATATGTTTATATAAAGGATTGAAATTTCCAATACAATTATGGTTTTACAATTTCTAACGCCCTCTGTGTCAGGCCGAGAACTTCTCAGACTGCCCTCGTAGATAGGATTTTTCTCTGTAACTGTTTTTAACAAATCAGCAACGTTAAGTTACATAACAAATTTCTCGTAAAAAATAGAAATAATTTGTTTGTTTAAGTGAATTAATTAAAAAAGGCAGCCGTGTTTATTCCAATTATTTGTAAAATATTACTTAACACTAGATTTACCAAGCCAGTCAAAATGACTGGTACACAATTTTTTCCAAAAATTCTGCGGATTTATGAGAGAGCCGTCGAATAAATATTCTTCGCCCATCGTATAAACCGTAAATTACGAAATCTATCATCTTTTCCACGTCTTAATTTTCCTTGCTTCAAGGTACATATTTAGCATATTTAAATATAATAGATTTCACGCTGGTAAATCTAGTGTTAAATAATTAATCATCGGTTATCCTTCATTCTTGTGTTGTAAATATTTTTGTACAAGAAAATAACTGAAGCTGACATGATATTTATAATCGTCAGCATTTCTTTCAAAAAAGTGATTATGCTAAACTACAAAGATTATCAAAATAGTTTGCCCTCATTTTTTTCAGAACGCTCCTGAGAGTTGTAGTTCTCTTCTCCCTCAACATTGTTTCTTTATACTGTGAACTGTTTCAATGTTAAAAACAAGTTACAGAATATTGTTCAACAATTAATTTTCCAAGGTGATGAAAGTTACCTATGTTTATCATGTATATCTTGCGTATTAAATTTTTTAAAAAGTTCTTATAATTTGTAAGTAATCCTGTTTCTTCTCTAATTTGTTAGGCATATTTTATAATATGTGAGAGATTAAATTGTTGAAGTTCACTACCACCTTCTCCTAAAGTATTTATTTATTAGCATCTTTAAATAACTATCGATAGTTCCAGTATTAACATGTTACCGCGCACTTTTAATTTGACGATCGTGCTTAGAAACACAAACGAAAATATTCCGAATTGTTAAAGCATGAAAAATCACACAAACAATCAATTGATATGTTATCTGGAATGTTGCATCTTTTTTTCGATGTGTTACTGAATAATTAACAAATATTTATAATGTAAGTAAAATATGCAGGACGGCTATAAACGTAATTTACGGCAACGTGCTAACATGATCATACTATCTTTAAACACAACCTTATTTGACCTCTTCGTGTCTGTAAATTAAACCTCAGATGTGTCGTAATTGGACTTCATGCATTTATTGCCACAAATTACGCATTCATTCGAGATGACTCGGAAACAGTTACAAATGCTCTAACGTAATATAGCGTTAGTATTTGTTTAATTGCAGTTGAACTAAATAAATTGCATATTTAAGAAATCCTGCTATTTTAAATGATTTTCAGACCGTGCTAAAAGAAAATTATTTAACCAATCCAATTGTGTACTATTTATTGTAAATTAAACATTTTTGAATACAATATTTCTATACTATATGTCCATTGAAAAAATGTTTCATCTGTCGAAAATACAGAATTCGGTGCATTTCAGAATTCTGACCAAGAAAAACAATTAGAGGAATATTTCAAAAGCATGTAAAAAATGACAAACACATGCGTACAGTATCTTGAAAGCGAATAAAAGCGTTGAATTTATGTAGTGAAACAAAACAAAGATTCGTGTTGTCCCCCGCTGTCTGCTCATTTGTCACAGTGTGTTTGCGATTCGCCTGGCTTATTGCGAAAAACTTGTTTCACCAGAATAATTTCTTTAAAATATTCTACTTCCAAGCTTTTATATATTTCCTCTGACTCTGTGTGTTGTTTAACACGTAACAGATATTTGTAACATGAACTTTTAATTGCAAGAAGAAAGTACAGTCGACCCTTGGTAATCCGACAAACGTTTTGCAAGGCGGTGTCGGATTATCAGAGGGTCTAGCCGAATAAGGGGGTCAAAAGTGCCCTTGAGCCGATTTTATTCGACGATCGTCATTCGATAGGTGATGATGAAAAACCATTGCACACAAATTTTTAATCCGATACCTTCACCAGGAGGGTAGTTATAGGGTAAAATCGAAAAAGCAGTTTTTGCCTCATTTTCCCCAATTAATGGGGTGAAAAAATTCCAAAAAAATTCTGACACATTCTAAACATGAATGTACACGTTAGGGATTTTTTTCAGATTTTTCCTTTGCAAGTTCCACTCACGAAAAATGAAAAACCAAAAAAAAAATTTTAAACACCAATATCGTATTGAAATCTTCCGAGCACACCTTTTTCCTTTTTACCGTAGTTGCCTAATGTTATCGTTGTTATACCCTAATTTTTTCAGATTTTTTGAATACAGTGCATCACGGTCGGAAAAATCAAAAACCGATTTCTGGGACACATTTTGGGCTGAAACTCGCACAGTATTTGCCATTCTTGCATGATTTTAGTACAGTATTTTCATATTGTGACCTTCAATGTTTCTGCACAGAAATATGTAGATCTTAAAGAACAGGATCGGGATAATTAAATAAATTGCTGATTGTATGGTCTTTTTAACCTAGAATTTTAACCGCTCCTTCAAAAGCATTAATGGCGCAGTGGCTATGGTGTCTGCCTGTGGAATCGCTGGACGCTTTTTTGTCGCGGATTTGAATCTCATGTGGGACTTAAGTTTTTTTCTGTAATTTTTTTTCTGGTCTTTTGTAACGGACGTAAAATTTTCGTTCTCTTGCTCGCCTATGAACTTGGAGACTTATTGGAAAAAATTGTGTACCAGTCATTTTGACTGGTTTGGTAGTTCTAGTGTAAAAAGAAAGTGGGCATCAGGGAAATATCAGTCGTCGATGTTTTGTCTAAATATTTTTAAGGAGTGTATAATGTTTAATAATTTAACAGTAATAGAAACCACTGTCACAGAAAAATGATATTCAAGCCATTTTTAAAAGTGAAACTTGACAAGTGTTTAACAGCAACATTGAGATAATATCTCTTTAATAGTTATAACACAGTAATGTAATTAACATTATTTGTTCTTCATTGTTTTATGCTTCATATTTCGGATGTAATTAAATATATTCCATTTATTTATAAATATGAGTAAGCCGCATATAATTAGGAAAATACTTTGATAATATAATAAATCGTTCTACTTCCAGTGAACTTTGTACTAATCTGATTTCAGCGTGCAATTGAGTAATTGTTTCTATCTTGCGCTTTAGTACTGAATATTATTGTCAATTTTTAATAAAAATACCTGCAAAGGAGTAAAACATTTTAATCAAACAGCTCGAAAGGAGAAACGCAAAATTGGACAGCCACGTTGATCTGCAAAGAGTTAATATTCCATCTGCATAGCTTATAGTTGTTTTCGCGGTATTGGTGAAAGACGAAGAAGACAAATTGTTCGTATACGGAAAACAGATAGCGTGGGAAATTGGATTTGGGAAATGGAACTGTTACAGCAATTTAGTAATAAATAACAGGTTTAATATATATATTCGAAAATTTTTGACCCATTTAAACAAAATAACGTTCCTAAGTATACCAAAACTCTTTACCCATATTTTTGCTTCATTATAAATTATAATAAAATATATGTACCTACTGTTAATAATTACAGTCAAATATTAAACTGTTTTTATTTGCAACGTATTTGAAGCGCCAATGATATCAAACAAGTACACGAAATAAATAATAAAGGATAGTAGCTTATTTTGAGAGCAAATATCCATTATTTAAGTATAACAGAGAATGTGATTCTATCCAAGTTATGTATACTGAATATTTTGTGCTGTTTTTACAACTGCTTTCTCATCAAATATTTTCAGTAATGATTTTTTACTTATACACTTATTTAATCAATGTTGAGGTTCGTTTACGTTCTTTTACCGCACTTTTACGTTTCGTTTATAGCTCGACAAACAAAGATGCATTCGTGTTTATTTTTACAATATATAAATGTATTTTCACCTCAATCGTCCATTTTGAAAAATTATTTATACACATTTTAACTTCATTTTAATCAATTCTAGTGATTATCTTCAAAAGTGTTAACGCTGTCACACAAAAATACCCCAAACAAAAATGCAAGGATTCTAAAGAGAGCGTATTGTTTAACCCTTTCGCACCGGACGGGACATGTGCTGTACCAGTCTGAAAAATTTTTGATATTACAGCTGGGACAACATATGCCCCAGCCACTGAAAAACATCTAGGGCAGAAAATAACGCCAAGTTGGGCCTCCAAACTGATTCTTAATCGTTCTGACAATGAGTCCATAAATTTCTCATCTCGATCGTTCCCGATCTAATCAAACAAGCGACAACTGTTAAGGTTGCTCAGTTTTCGGCATAAAAATTATTTTATCTAATAATCGCTTGGAGGAGAAATAACTGATCCCGATAATGGGGTGCACTCGGACTGGATTTTTCGCCGTACTGAAAACGTTAAGTTCGCCTAAATTCTTTTCTAAACAGAGACATTGAAAAGGTAGAAAAGACACTTCCTTTTTTTTAAATACAACTGCTGATTTTGTAAGACCGATATTTACAATATCAAAACGAATGGAATGTCTGTGCATGCTCAAGATCATCTAATTGTAAGTCCATAAATATATCGTTTAATTATTTTAAACATAAGCATACAGTTACGTCTTTTCCAGGCTAACATTTCGACCTTGGGATAGTTGGCTGAATACCGCAACAAGAAACTACTACTATTCTCTTTATCTCGGCTGAGGTCGTGGATTCAACTTAAAAACCCTCATTTTTATACGAACACGTGCTCCAGCACATTACACAAATCCGGATAACCTACGAGCAATGTTTCCGGAAGAAGATCGACCTGTGGCTTAACAAGGATGCTCGCTGGTTCCAGCCTTCTTACAGTTTTTCTTATAAAATAACTCAAAGTGAGATTTAAAAAATGAGGTTTCTCACTGCTGAGACATTGGATAACTTTGCACTAAATTTATCAAGATTGTCAAACTAATTTGTTTTGAATAGTTTTAGTGTTCCTAATTTTAATTTCCTTCCTAAGTTTAACACTAGATTTACGGATGTTGATACATCTATTTTTCAAAAGTGTGCCAATTTGTCTTATAGGTACAAGAAAACTGCATTTTTTGCAAAGAAAATAGTTCCAAAACAATATATAATTAAAAAATTAACCAACCGATATATTATATATAAATATAGTAATCAAATTTTGAATGAGCCAAACTGGCTCCGTAAATCTAGTGTTAATGCTGTTACTGCTTGAATTTTTTATGTTTGCCTTTTAAAACGTAAGGCAGAGCTGCACGAAATGTGCACGCTGGATTCATTCTTGGAGGAGTGCCGCCTACCTCTTTCGACCTCACGTCTTTGGTACCATAGACCGTCTCAAACTGGCATGTAAGCGAGTCAAATATGTGGAACATAATATGTGTTCTGGAGTGCAGATCTTATGCAGCTTTGATGTGAGGGATTAAATCGATCAAGGTTTTTGCACACTTCAACCCTCTTCTTTTCAAGTACTTGTCTGGTACCTTTAACACTAGAACCATCGGCGTTAAATCTATTGCAATACATGGAATAAGTGATTTAGTAAAAGAGGAGTCAAAAAAAAGGAAAAGTCAAAGGTGGTGGAGATGATTAATTCAGTAATTTATGTTTTATAAGATGAACATAGAATATTTGCTCTATGAATCATACATTTTTTCAACTCTTTAGGAGAATTCTTATAAAAAATGAGAGCCATATTGATTGCCTTTGTAGTTCGACCGAGTTACTCGTCGGTAATACTAGTTTTAGCTTTACAGTCATTCAGTCAGTTTGTTTTTAACCAGTTAGCAGTGATTGAAAAGTATACTCATCATGGAAAAGCAGCAGAATTTTATGTATTAACGAGTATACTCGTCATGCATAAATGGTAGCGACCACTGGTTATTTAAATTGTAATTTTGACGAAAACTAAAATATAATCGTAAATTTCATGATGTTTGAAATATTTTGAGGCCATGCCAAAATAAAACGAATAACTAGAAAGTATAAATAATTTGAGACAGATTCGAGAGATAGATGTCCAAATAGGTCGCCACAGTTAACTAGTTAAAAAGTAAAGGTAAGTTTTTCCATTTCTTCGACAGTTTTTACATAAAAATCTATCGAAGTGTTCTACAAATGTTTCTTTTAATCCTCTCGAATTCATCGTCACAATTTGAATATTAGATAAATATATTGTCGTGCATCCTAGCAAGAACGCACAAAAAGCTGTAAGAATTCAGTCGTTTTGCTTCCTTTCGAGGATTAGATGCAACGTATTGATGTTACTCAAGAAGTGTAGAAATCAACATTTTTATGCTAGTGAAGATCACCCTGCAATAAGAATCGTTGTGTTCACAAAAACAATTGAAACGCGCCATAGGAACAACTTAAACTGTGGTACAATTTAAACAACCTTCCCCTACGAGATAGCATATTAGAAAATCATAAAAACATTCTTACACGTCCCGTGCGGAGCTCTGTTAGCGATTATCAATGAACCAACACTACCCGAGTCGAAAAGTCCAGCCTGAAAAGAAACTTAAAATCCTAGATTCTTTTGCTTTCTCATTTGCCGCTTAATTATGTATACCATTTTGAACTTCCAAATCCTCAGTTAGAGTGTCTACGCGCCTCAAAGTCCTGTAAATATGATTTTTAGGAGTTATATGGACTGATCAGGTAAAATTTTTATTCCAATTTAATCTGACATCCCCTAAAAATATTTCAGAAGTTCCAAGTCTGTCGACTCATATTCTAAAAATAGGGCTTTCAGGAGCAAGTAGGAATTAAATTATCATTTTATTCCATATAAATTCTAAATCTCATAAAATCAAATTAATTTTTAGTATATTGAGAATTTTTTTGGACCTGGATCATTCCACTCCAATTCCAATCCAATTCTAAAACTCCTCATTATAGAATGCTGAGGATTATTTTAGGCTGTATGAAGTCTAAATTGATCCTAAACTAGGCAAAACTGGCAAAAAGTAACAAGTTTAGGGCGATTGTGGAATTAAAATTTGCATTCTTTTATATGTAACATATTTTTCCATATTCAGCCTAAATATCCTAAGTTATTTGGTAGTTTAGGAGGATTTTGGGTTTAAAATTTTCGACTCGGGTATTTATAAGAACAGATAACTTTTATTTCGAGTTGAGGATTTACAACGCGTCCGTTATCCGACGACATTGAACTGTAAAATCTCTTGTTTTAATATTTATTACAACAGAGATTCCTTGTAAGTTAGGAAAATGATTTCAAACAATAGAAACCCAGATTTGTGTTATGCTACTTTAAAATCACAAAAACTCATGAATGATTAAAATTCCTTCCTTCTCTCGCAAAATGTTTGTCTTCCATCAAAAATAATTTCGATAAAAATAGAAGTTTAAACAACGGTTAAAGTTGTGTATACGTCATTCATCAAACGCTTCTTCAAGAATGTAAATGTGTGTGCGTCAAAATAATTACAAGATTCTATCGCATAATTGAATCTCATCTATTTTCTCTCGAAATATTTGTTTCACATCACAAATAATTTCGAAAACAATCGAAACAGATTGATTAAAATATTAGGTTGGTGCGCATGAAATGTCGGATTTTTAAGTGAATATATAAAACTGCATATCTTTTTTCAAAAGCTGTTTATTTCACCAAAATATGGTTCATTTGCTTAAACACACTTTTCCCAACGAGACTTTAATGCATAGATACCTATTTTAAAGAAATTCTGATCTTTAGAAGCAATAAACTCTGAAATGGAATTTTTCAGACTGTCTTCATTTTCATACTGTATAGCCCGTAAGAACTGTTCTAAATGTTTAAAAAAATGAAGGTCAGTTGTCGAAAGATCCGACGAATAAGCTGGATGTTGCAAAATTTCACATTTTAATTCATTTAATTTCGAAATTGTTTTGTACAACGTATGCGGCCGAATGTTGGCATAGAGAAGTATTGGGCCATGTCTATTAGCAAGTGATGGGCGTGTGATTTGCATTTCATCAATGTACTGTGGCAGTATTTTTCGACTGTAATTGTCCCCCCAATTCGAAGGAATGAGTAGCGAATTCCACCAAACTGTTGTTAAAGTTTTCTGTGGATGAAGTGATGGTCTTGGAGTACGAGCACAAGCCTCATTCCTATCGAGCCACCGTGAAAACCTTTTCCTATTGTCGAAAAGAACCCACTTTTCATCACAAATTATAATGCGATCCAAAAATGGCGGTTTTTGCGACATTATTAACAAATTTATACTTATGTAAAAAATTACACGAATATCGATTAAGAACATATCGGCACAAAATTTAAAACAACTAACAAAACGGAACACTTTAACGAAAATCTTCTTTGGTAAATTGTAGCTCTAGCAATGGACAATACGACTTAAACGTGGTTATGCCAAAAGGAAAAACACAATGAAAACAGGGAGACAAACTTTCGCATGTAAAGAAAATCTGACATTTCATATGCACCAACCTAATAGAACATTCTGTATATGGTTATCGGAGACGTATTTAGAATCTGCGAAGAGTTGAAAGTTTGCTCAGAGTGTCTAAATTTCGAAAACAATGAAGTGCCAGCTTAAATCGTGGGTGATCTTTTTCTTTGATGCCAAGAAAAAGTAACTTGATTTCAGTGAGTCAATCTTTCTACCACTCGTTCGAGTTCGAGTGGATCGAACTTTCTCACTTCGGTATCCTCGAGTCCGCGTGCCTGTGTCGGCCTCACCGTGAGGTCTGCTCTGCTTTGCGTTCGAGACAGAAATAAATTTCGTCCTTGGTGTATATTAAATATCGCAATTTGCAAGAACTTTCAATATCGTTAACATCTATCAGTTTCTGATATTGCCTTCCCATGGACTATATACGATTATTTGTTAAACGACTTTAAAATACTAAGAATTTTTAATTTTGGCATTTCCATTGTTAGTGATAACAAGAAGAGGCTAGTTACTGCAACGACTAATTGAGATTATACATTGAAGAAGCACTCTTGAAAGAAGAATAGAAACTATATTTCAGTACCTGTTGAAAAATAATCGCTGTTTCGTGACATTCGACTAATTGTAAGTATTAAATTATCGGATATCAGTTTTTAATATAAACAGATGGAATATCATGCCATTGGCGGTCGAAGTGAAAAATCATTTTCTCTAGTACTCTGGCATGTTTCTGTAAATGATACAGTCTTTTGTTAGTTCAAATTTAATTTTGAATGTGTCGATTGAAGCAGGTGCAAAAATGTGACAAACAAATACATATAATGCATCCGGAAACTTGATAATAAATTTTTGGCGGCTACATATCCTTGTATAATTGATATTCCTTAAATAGAGTAAATACTTTTTAAATAGAATAAAGAATACTCTAATAACACTAAATCTACGGCAGCCGTGAAATTGACGGGTACCTAAGTACTTTTTTTTAAATTTTCCCAAAATGGTATAACAGCAGCACATCAAAATTTTCACATGTATCTTAGAATATACAAATAACTTTATTAATCGTATTTTTTACTGCTTCATCTATCTTTTTTTAAACCACTTGTTTAATATATTTAAATGTACCAGATTTAATGGCTGTAGATCTAGTGTTAAGGATTACTAATATATGGTAAAAAACGAATCACGAATGTTCTAAGAAAAACATAGCTTTAGAATTGAAAAAGGACCAATTTTACATACAAAAATTTTGTCGAATTTCTTCAATCCAAGAAAAGAAAAAAGGTAAAGAATTTAACACGGTACAGTACACCTACAAATATATATATACCGTTCTATATTTAAGTTACATCAAACTTATTTCACACTGACTAATGACTCCAATTAAAACAATAATAAACACCTTGAAATATCTATCAATAGATACCATTCTTCGGTATATTTGTATTCTAGGCTCGTTAACTCCGTCAAAGCGTGTAACTAATGATAGATAACATTTATACTATATGTAATCAATTCGATTTCTCCTTGCGAATAGTACAACTTGAATAGAATTTTGTGGTGGCGAAACAGAATTTTTAGTACATATCATATCAAAAATAAGACATACGAACGGAAATAATAAAAATTAAACATTAACCGTTTTAGTGTCAGGTGTTTTTAAAAATCCGTGTCGGATAGTGCCATGCAGCGCGATAGCGCTTCGTCCATTTATCTACAGTGATGCCGATCGATGCGATCGCGATGCTCTTTTTTTAAATATAATTATATATTAAATATATAAATTTTATATAATTACGACAGACAACTCTGATACGACTAGCGACGAGCTACATTCTGAACCGAGCGTGTTGAGAATTGACGATAGTGACCAAACATCGCGACACATTTCACCACAGTACGCGAACAGCGCGATCGCGCTGTGTGGCGCTAAAACGGTGAAGTAAAAAATAAATAATAATTTCCTATAAAATATACAAACTGAAATTCGTGAAGACTTGTTTGCTGGATAACAAGAATTTTCCTCGCTAAACTTTGCTCTTGCGACTCCAACCTTTATGACAATTTACTTAACACTAGAACTACCGGCCTCAAATCTATCATATTTGAATAAATTTAATAAATACTTTGTAAAAGGGGAAATCAAGTGGCGGAAAATTTGATCGATTGGGTGATTTATGTTTATTGATATAGACGTAGAATATTTATTCTATGACTTTTATGTAAACTTGGAGAATTTGTTGAAAAAATTGAGTACCAGTCATTTTGACTGGTTTGGTAGTTCTAGTGTTAATAAACTATATGAAATTTCCAAAAATATAATTATAATATTAATTTAAAAGACTTTTCAAGGCAGCTGAACTAAAGAAGAAACCCTTTCAGGAAAGAAAGTCTCGTATGTAGCTCAAGTGCAATTTGTTTAAACACAGAAGTGCCTGATACATTAGTGAAGGCTTTAGGAAAAGTGTATCTTTAAATCATAATTGCGCACTTTTTAAATTTAAACATCTGAATGTTATTTAAACACGTGATACACTCTTACCATTGAGCTATAATCAGCTTATCTTCGTTTACCTTTCTGAATGATTCTACTGGAACAACATATTAACTACTGTTATCTTCTGATAAAGTTGTACCCATTATGCAAGATGGCAATTAATTACCTTCTGCCTATCAATATCATCGCGAAATATAAAATGAAAAGAAGCGCCCGAAAGGTGTTTGAATCGGTAAGAACATAAATCCAGAAACATGCTTCGAATTATTTTTCTTACCACGTGCCTGTCTTTTGCAACATCAGAATTTTTCTATGCTGGTAATTCTTCTCTTTCCTTTTGCTACATGGAAGATTTGTGACATGACGTTATCGATAAACATTTACATAAATTGCAATTTTAACGTTCTGAGTCCTGGAAACTGACATTCATCATTACGTTCAAACTTAGTATGGAAACTAACAGTGACTTTTATATAGTGTTCTACTTAAACACTGAAACCGAAATTTAGTTTTGACCGAATACAAATTTGTAATTTGACGTAGTGTGACGACAGTGTCAGAATATTTTTGTCAATGTGCAAAATCATGTCAGAGACAATGCTGCATTATGTGTAAAAAGTGTCAGTGCTAAAAGTTTTAACACAGTGGTTCATACTGGAAACGACCTAAGATTGCTGTATACATGCTTTTGTTAATTACATATAGAGCTTTTAATTTTCAGGTCAAGGATGTACTATATCGATAGATTACAAAACTGGCGACTTGAAAGACCCTCAACCGCTGATCTTAACACCATCCGCGAAAAATCGGGATTTCTTTTATCCAAAGATCAATAAGCCAATATTACAATTTCGAAAAGGGCAGAAGGTTTATCTAGCTTGTCCCGGCAAAGATAATTATCTGAAGGATGCCGGTAAACGTCAAGAAGCAACGGCAATTTGTGTCAAAGATAAAATCTTCAGCATCGATGGAGTTCATCGACATTTTTCCAACATAACTTGTGATTTCATGCCAAAACACGAGGCCAGACGAATGAAGACACCATGTTTGGGCCAGCATAGTTCTATTGCAATTGGCTTCCAGACAAACAATACCTTCTTGCAAGTGATGGACGTATGCCGCAATGATGAACTCTTTGAAACGTTTTATGTGAAATTTCGTATGATCAAGACAATTGGTGGTTATCAGGCGGCGTATCCCAGGTAAGTACAATTGACAGTAATTGATATTGCATTGAAAACTTCATAATGTTCTACAGAAAATATTAATTTTTCGTATTCAATACCAATTATAACAATTAAGACGTTGATTGCAACATTGGAAAATGTTAACGAAAGCTGTATTTTGATATTCTTAACTGATACTGGATCTACAGGCGTTAAAGTTGTCACAATTAAGTATGTTAAATAAGTACAATGGAAACAGAGGGATAAAACAGCAAAGAAGATAATTAATTATGTAACTTGTGTATTACACGATACACGTGATACATCTATCATACTGTTTTTCTATTTTGTCAGACGTGTACAGAAAAGTAGGAACTCGCCATTTTCATGACTTCCGTAGAATTGACTTTCATCTGTCCCTTAACACTAGAACTACCAAACCAGTCAAAATGACTGATACACAATGTTTTCAAAAAATTCTCCAAGTTTACATAAGAGTAATAGAATAAATATTCTACGTCTATATCAATAAACATAAATCAGCCAATCGATCAAATTTTCCGCCGCTTTATTCCCCCTTTTTCAAAGTACTTATTTCATTTATTAAAATATGATAGATTTGAGGCCGGTAGTTCTAGTGTTAAAGAAAATCATATTAGTACCTAGGATCTTTTCCGTTCCGTAGCCTATATTCTATTAAAAAGTAACATTTTATTTCACTTTTTCTTTGCAATACACTTATTGAAAACAATACGTATTAATCGGGTACAATTTGTATCGATTTGGGTCAAACTAAATTTCGATTTGACTCAAGAATGACCCAAGGGGCGGCTGAAGGCTAAATGGAATGTAGTCGTGGATATCAGTATTCTCGTCATTTACAACGGATATTTACTAAGAAGAGTTTTTAAATTATTCAGAAAATACTAGCTCATTTTTCCACATTTCACTTCTACAAAGTCACCTTCCGATATATAAAACCAATGTAAGAGTTTCATAAAATTCACATGGCAATCAATGTATTAACGATTCTTTAAACAACGATTAACGTCGTGTATAAGTTTATCAAATTCTTTTTCAAGAATGTAAATGTTTGTGTGTCAAAATAATTACAATATTCCGTCGACCACATTTTCTCGAATTTAAATGAATAATTTAATTTTCTAGACCAAATTGGATATCAGGAAATTTCTATCCTGGAATACGTATACACGACTTGTACAAGGTGGAATCTCAAATTAAAATGATAAGCAAAATATTAAATTCCACGGAGATTGCAAAGGACAGCATCAAGCAAGGCTCACAGTTTCTATCTCGTGGACATTTAACGGCGAAAGCCGATTTTGTTTACGGTTCTCAGCAGAGAAGTACTTTCTGGCTTTTAAATGCAGCCCCACAATGGCAAACTTTTAACGCTGGCAACTGGCTTTCTCTCGAAGACAGCGTCAAAAACCTTGCCATCACTCGTTATCTGGATCTCGACGTTTACACGGGAGTTCACGGTCAAATGACGATGAAAGATGCACGAGGAAAACAGCAACCGATTCATTTACATTACGACGGTGAAAATAGAATTGTTGCTACGCCAAAGTTCTTTTGGAAGATCATTTACGACCCGTCTAGTAGGAATGGTACAGCTTTCGTAGGTCTAAACGATCCTTTCATCAAATCAGTCACGAAGAAACTTTATCTGTGCAACGATATTAGCTCGAAATTAAAGTGGCTAAATTGGGAACCGAAAAACATCACTTTGGGAATATCCTATGCATGCACGGTTGACAGTCTAAGAAAAGTAGTGCCAGCAATACCGCCTTTAGAGGTTGACAACCTACTGATCTAACTTTTGTGAAACGACAAATTCTGTCTGTCATCTACGGTTCCCAAAGATCTGTTTTTTGTTTAAAACCTGTTGTTCTCGTCGGGTATATATGACCTGAAATGAACATTGTTTTAACAGGTATTATATTTATGTTCAATGTATTTAACCAGTTAGCTGTGATTGACGGGTATACTCGTCACGGAGAAACGGCAGAATTTTTACGAGAATACTCGTCATGCGTAAAAGTTAGCGACCTCTAGTTATTTAAATTGTGATTTTGACAAAAACTAAAATTTTGAGGCCATGCCGAAATAAAACGAATAACTAAAAAGTGTAAATAATTTCAGATAGATTTATGCTCATATCGCGATTTTCGTGATCCACTTACTATGCCGCTCAAAAGTATATGGACACTTCCTTAACTCTCATAACTACCTGAAAAAAGTTTCGATATCTTTGGCAAAATTGATTATCTTGTAGGCATTTCTGTTTGTACAGTTTTGGAGAACATGTTTTAATAATAAATTATTAAATATCTCTCCGATAATGATAACAGATAATTATATCTTCTTTTCGTCTACATATCCACCGCGTGATTTTATGACCGAGTTTACTAATCGTGGAATCCTGGCTATTAATCGTTTAATTATTTCGCTGCCAATCACGTTTATAGATGTTTATGTTACTCTAGAGAAGACAAGAGACCTCACTTTAGCAATGCAGTCTCTAGAAACTGCTAGAGAAAAACCTCAAAAACTCCACGCATGCAGTGCAATATAATGCAGCTTTCCTTCCACCGGATCGATTTTTTTCTTTAAAAGAATTGAATAACAATATATGCAATTTAGTACTATTGGAATACATTACATACATATTCGTAAAAGAATTTAGCAACAAAAATTGATTAACAACAAAAATATACCTTATCTATCAGAAATTTCATAAAAGTGGTAAGTGTCCACATACTTTTGAATGGCAGTGTAGGTGCTCACTTTCAAAAGAAGTCACCGCAGTTAGCTGGTTAAAATGTACGTCTACTTGTTTCTGTATTTTACATTTTTAAATGTAATCTATTGTTCATTGGGTCACTATGGCTAGAAGGAATACGTATGAGAGGTATAAATGAAGAGAATAGCAGGGTTAAACGGGATATCTTCTGATTCTTGCACTTGACACAGATCGAAGGTTCCAGAGCTGCGTATTGAAATCATTGATACGGGAAAAATGGTACGTGAAAGTAGCAAATTTCTGTTGACATTTATCGACAAGGTTTGCTAAACTCGACAGAGGAGATCTCCTATACATTTTATATAAATATCGACAGAATTTCTATAACTTTTCAAATGACAGATTTAAACGTATGCCTCATTTATTAAAGATAACGTACAGCGCTATAATTGGTGCATTGTGTATTATTATTACCATAACTTGAAAAATTAGGTATTTACTTTTCCATAGAAAACAAACTACCTAATTACAAGGTTTGACTTGGTGAGATTGAAGCTTCCCGAGTCATATACCAAGTGCTACGTGAATCAATAGCTAATGACATTGTATTGTAGCATTTTGTACATGACAGCTAATTAGGATCGATCGCACCTAATTCTGAAATGAACACAATGTTGTTCCTATGAAGCACGATTCAGCATCATATCATCTCACAATTGGCAAAATGCCAAATCGAAGTCTTAGGAAACGAATCTATCGCTTTCGAAGTAAATGAGTTATTAGCAGAAGACGTCGGATACATAAAGGTAAGAAGTACCACCAAGATGTAACGTCTTTGAAAGATAAATTGCTCTCGACGAAACGCTCTCGTGAAATGAACCACAAAAACCTCACGTCAACGTTTCGTATTATTCTCAAAGGGATTGATCAAAGTATACGGAATTCTAAGAAAGCTACTTCCCTATCCTCAACAAACGGCTAAGTTCAATTTCACAGTGTGCTCCATTCTTGCCCAAGGGATTTGTACGTGAGATAATTGTTATATACATTTATACTCAACATTTACATAAGTTTAAAAGAAAATCTATGATAAACTGGTACAAAATATCTTAGAATGAATTGCAGCGAAACGATGAACGATTGCAGCACAGTAAATACAACTTTGGAGAACACCCGAGTCGAAATATTGAACCTATTTTCATGGTATTTACTCCTATTTGAACCTAATATGATACTTTTCAATACAAATCCCCTAATTTAAACCTGTAACTCCTTCTCGGTAAAATGATACTCCTATTTAGCTATCACCAAAACCTTTATCCCTTGAATTGGACCTGTTACTACTCCTAGGTTAAATAATAATTTTTATATTCAATATATATTTAATATCGCATAAAGAACTTTAATTTTTTCAAATAATTAATTAATAAGGAATATATCCATACATAAATGTAACTAGTGGATAAATACTTCAAAAACAGTCATTTTTTATTTATTACAGCTATTTTTTATTAATAGGTAATGAAACATACATTTGACAGTCAAAATTCATATATATATACAATTCATAACGATGGCATCTACAGGAATAGCCTTAAAATGATTAGTTTCATGATAATTTATCAAAAATTTAGAAGTATTAAATGAGTGATGATTACCATTCGCAATAAGAACATGATCACAATTAAATTCTTGTATAATAGAATAATGTTGACACATACTGTTACATATCCGAAGCCTACATCTACAGTGAGAAAGTTTTACAAAAGAATGGATTTTTCTGATTTTATTTTGGCCATTTTCTAAATACTGTATAACAGAAGAGTTTGTTTGTAATACTCCGGTGTATATTTCAGAAACATATAGTTCATCATTTTTCAAAAGCCTGTAATAATATAACATTCGAACATTATGAAACAACATGTTACTATATCGCATAGCATTTATTACGAAGTCTGGTATTTCCTCCAAATGATTGTAATTTTGACTAATTTATTTTTTTAAACTATGTGTATATATATCAATAATAATAATAATAATAATAATAACAACAACATTAATCCTCAACGCAGGTTGAAATGGACGTTCTATTTTGCGGCTTAAGATGGCATAAAAGGAAATTTGTGCCACTTTTAGGCGCTAAATATGATCATATTGTACATTGAATTTAGACCTATTTTTGTACTTCTAATTCCTAAATGTTGGATAGTAAAAGGTTCAAATGAGGTTCGATATTTCGTCTCGGGCATTAATTCGGTATTATTCGTATGTCCCTGTTATTCGTGAAATTCTGTTAGCTTAATCAATACTTTCGACTTTCCACTTAATTGCATTCCATCCTTTAAAATCTGATGCTCGATCGTTAGCACTTGTTTAAATGCTACCAATTGTAAATACAATTGTTTATACAATGAAAGAATTTCCAGTAAATTACCGCAGTGCTCTCAAGAGACCTGCTAAGACAGACGAACAATTAAGTTCAAGGACAAATTGTAGCAGCAAGAATTTTCCTTTGACTTTTCAGAAACGCGTATTGTTGGTGTATACACGACCCTAGAGTTGCTACAGGGATGAAAAGTAGGACGAGGATCATAAAAGCGGAGCACACCCAGTTGCATCTCGCTTTATATGTGTTCGTATTAAGATTTAGTTCTGCCCTGACATTCTGGACATTTCTTACCGAGTTTTCTTACGTATTGGTCGACAGGGACGTAGAAAATATGTAACACTTCAATAATTTCATTTCATTTTCGTCAATCTTGTCAGTCGTTCTGAATGACATGTTTCCAATAAATTGAGTTTTTCTCCAATATTTTTTTCCTTGGTCTCGGGACCTCGGTTCTGTGAGGGAAAATGAAGAAAAGAGAGAAAAGTCTGTTAAGTTACTTGATGTTTTTTCCGCAGTGAATGCTTGTTGCTCGACGATTTTTAACGAGGACGTCAAAACAGCTTGCTTGTTAAAGAACTTCGCAGTAATGAACTCCCTGACACCTGACACTCGACAATGAAAAATTTGAAAATTCCGCGTTATCGCGTTTAATCGGATTATTGCGTAACGTGTCGTCACATTTTATTGTGCACATAAAATATTCTTTGAAAGCAACTTCTTTCGCTTATATATATGGACGTATTTATTTAAATTTCATATTTTACGACACACTTTATATAATAGATTTGCATTATTTTCAATACTAAAAACATTTTTCTAGCTGAACGAGCAATTCCTATACTTTTACATAAACATAAGATAATAATTCTGAATTAATTAAAATTTCGTAGCACCAAAATTTCAGAACTTTGTTACAATACTATACTATAACAAAATCGTTTATTAATATTAAAAATATTATTTACTTATCTTATAATATGTGTGTTACGAAACTGCAAAAGTTTAATATTTTCACAAAATATTTCAACATAAAATTACTTTACAGTTCCGTGTTCATTAAAAATT
Organism: Cerceris rybyensis; assembly: GCA_910591515.1. Lineage (NCBI taxonomy): Eukaryota > Metazoa > Arthropoda > Insecta > Hymenoptera > Crabronidae > Cerceris > Cerceris rybyensis. The sequence goes on from OU342790.1 coordinate 26,910,402, forward strand.
ATTTGCTGATAATAAGAATATACAAAAGTCCGAGGCTGTCGAAGTGTCGAAGATTATTTATAGTAACTTTTGTGCCAGACGGACTTTGATGATATAGACTGCATGCGGCTGTAGACGATACTAAAATAAGTCTCACGACACTTAAATTTAATTCAAACAGAAAAGAATAACGGGCATTCAACTTTGATTAATAGCTCTTATGGTGTTACGTAGTAATATGTTCGTGTGTGGTATAATTGACAACAATGAAATACTGTTCCAAAGAGCCAAAAAAAAATTACAATACACGATGTTGCTGCTTGTAGCATATATCTGGTTAATGTAATACAAAATACCAAACACGATCTTTAAAAATTACAAGCAAAAATTCTAAGTAAGAAGTCATTCCAGTAACACGTGGCGATTTAAGATTTTTGCTATACAATTAGATTTAGTCCTCGTGAATCTAGAGTTTATTATTTTACTAGACTTTTCCTGAATCTAGAATCAATTATTTTGCTAAACGGTGCAGATTTTAATAGCTGTTAAGTTATTTTATGTAAAATAACAATATATTAATAACACCAAAACTCTATCAGATATATGACGAATTGCAATAAAACAGGCACACAAATGACTAGTACCTCATCATTTGTACATTAATTTTAATAACCAGTGCGGCTCTAACAGTAATCGTTTTAACAAAATATAGTATCAGTCATATTTAAAATTTATGAAAGTCATTATGGTCCCTGTTTTGAATCATTCAGATGATCAGAGAGCATGTTAGAGCTTTAAATATTCAGATATACTTAAAATTATATAAATATTTACTATATAATAACTTCAATAGTTCAGCTATGAAAATTATTTTTATTTTATTTAACTACTCGTTACGTTCTCTATTCAGGTTCAGAAATTATTTTACCAACACAATGCTACACCGAATTTTCAGTACAATCCTCGATCAAATTACTTTGCATTATTTCCCTGCTTTTAGTGTTTTATTAATAGACTGCTACATGCGAGTTATAAATTCAAATCATCTCTGTATACGAAGGAAACAGGGCATAATTTATTTTAAAAGTAACTTTAGACATTATTTCCTAGTTTGCTCCATAATCTAAATCAGTGTTTCTCAAAGTGGATCTACGGTTATCTAAGGGACCATAAAGTGGCCTCTAGGGCAGCGATGGGCGAACTACGGCCCACGGATCAGTTGCGGCCCACTTCTTGTTAGAGGTACTACATGGCCCGCTACAGATCTTAAAATCATACTATAGAAAACTTAAATTTCAGTGTTACAATAGAAATAATATTGTTTTGAGTTTTATAATTGATTATATTAGTCGGATAACATTTTCTCTTTTTCTTGGGCCGCTTATAAGAAATGTTGCGAATCAATGCTCTAGGGACGTGTGAATGGGTCACTCATTGATAGCTAAAATTTTGGGTTAGTTCAAACAAAGATGCAGCCACCTGATGATTAAGATTTACCATTTTCTGAATAAATAATTGTTTGATTAAAAGTGTTTTCGCAATACCCTATATGTTAATTGTAGTTAATTTTAAAGGATCCGCGAGTAATTGAACAAATTAGAGTCTGCCATGCAAGAAATCTTAAAAAAGATTGAGAATCACTGGGGTCTAAATAAATCTTTTTACTTCGGTCACAGTTCTCGGAATACTATAATCAGAGTACAGAGGTATACGAGTGAGTATATTATACAGCTGCACTATGATAATTCTCTCATTGCAATTAAATACTGGATACTAGATCTTTAATTGGCATTACTAGTTTCATAAATGAAACACGTACGTAGTTAAGGTCGGAATATTCCACAGAGTGCGTTTACATTTAAATTACCATAGTTAAAGAAAAGTGATATTTTAAATTGAGAGTTCTATGTTATTTTTCTTATTGCTTGTTACGTGAATTTAGTATATAAATAGTGTTAAAACCGTTGTGTAAAAACACATTTATTTCTGTTACTGCATTTTTATTCTTCTACGATATATATATTTCAAAATTTACTATTCTTTAAAGTATATTAAAGAAGGTGTTTTCAATAGGAACAAATATAAGAATATATTTTAATTTTTCATCTTTTTTGATTCTTTTAATTCGAGGCCAATATTTGTAATAATAAGATATATTCCAAGAGAATCATAAGAATTTTCGAATTGGTTATGAATTTTATTGAATTTGTAATAATAATTACAACGAAAATAGCAATATATTTATAGAATTTATAATATCTTTAAACTTAGGCACTACCTCTATTCAATGATTTTTGGAAGTTTGATTGTTTGTCGGTAAATATTAGACGCAAATAGGTATTATTATCGTTATTTCCTAATAACAACAAACTTCATTTCGACTTAACGTTCCTAAATCTAATTGGACTGGATAAATCTAAATAAAAGAAACTTTCATTCGTAGTTAAATGACCTTTTTATTTCTAAAAATCAGTTCCAACCTGAACAACAAGACATAATGTTAAAATAAATTTAAACATCTTTAAATTCCATCGGCAACAAACATTCGGGAATGATAAAAATCATAGGTAACAAAGGAGATAAATAAATCAACAGTACATGAAATCAAAGGAAAACAATTGCAAACCAATTAATTCATTTTCCTGCCTAAATTCATTTTCCATGTAACCCATTGATATTTCCTCCTCATTTTATTTCGAAATTAATATGACATACAAAACTAACATGCATGTGTCGTATTCGGAGTATTACGTAAAGACAAAAACACTGCCGTGAATTGTGATGAAAGTTATTTGCACACCTAAATCAATACTTAATTAAATTGACTGAAAAGGAACCTCAGTCGGTGAATCAAGGACAACTGAGAAATTTTATTCCTTATATCGGCACCTATATAATACGGTCAATGAAAAGAAACTGGGACAGTTTGACGATCCTGTGTTTATAAAGAAGGGCAGTTTACGTTACTAGGTGGAATTCGTCGAAGTAACTTGAAACAGAGCAAAATTTGCACATACAGAAACCTAGATCATCTTCCTTACTTTGCTCTCACCTTTCCCTTACTTCTGCGTCGTTACTTACCCACTCGCCCTTTTCGAGTCAACGTATACAAGTCACTGTATATACATACACGCGGTACATGCTGCGCCCGCGCACATACGTACCCTTACCTACATTCATGCAAGTTTACGCGCAGTGCACGTACAGTAGGACGTACGCACACACTACCGTCTATATTCGTGTATCTCTTTTACACTCATTGTCTCTTTTTCGTATTCGTTCTTTTTCTTTCTCATTTCTCTCGTCTTCGTTCGTACTTCACATTTTCCCTCTTACCATTCTTTCGACCCTCATCCTCTCTCACTCACTCCATAACGATAGGCCAACCCTTTCTTTCTTTTTCTGTTTCTCGCGTTCTCGTTACTCACTTGCCGATAATCTCGCAGAGCTCGTAAACATCGTCGAAGAGAACCTCTTCGTCCGCCATAGTAGCGACGAGGAGGTCGAAGAAGTCGACCAAACGAGGAGCCTGTACGCGCCAGAAGGTGCGTTAAAGCTACGTGAATTCGTAATGATTCTTAGCGCGTGCAGGTACGCGCCTCTCTTCTTTCGGTCGACGTCGTTGCTTCGTCTGTCGTGCCGTGTGAAATACACGGCGGCGTGAACGCAGCCACGTATCGTGGATTCACGGCCGCCTTGCTTCTCCCTCTCTTTCTACCTCTCACGTCTTCCGTCTCCTACTTCCAAACCGGCGTTCAGTACTCGTTCTCTTTTACGCACACGTTACTCACATACAGAACTGTATACACAGTCGCGGATAATACACCCGTATAGCACGCCCGACTGTCGTCGCACTAGCACTCGATCGGTAGACACGAGTTCGCACTGTATGACTAAGGCTCGTCAGTAAAAACGTATGTGATATTTTACGTGATGGAATACACGGTGTCGAATACACAAATCGACACCGCCTTCTATGTGGCCTCGGGTTGCTTTCGCCGGCAAAGTCAGTGCACACGAAGGATGCCAATATGTAATACAGTGTTCGCACAATCGTGTTCTATCTCGAGCACGCAGAAAAACCGGAATGAGCTGATTCGGTTTCCTTGTCGGAACAACGAGTCGTATGGCTGACAAGGACCGACCAGCAAGAAGCGGCCAGACAGACACCGATGGCACTGCACACGCTTTCCCCGTCTGTCAAAGGCTGGGGAGTAGATTCACTCGCTCCGAAGCAAGACTGGTTGCATAAAACGCGGCGAGCGACTGCGCCGACTAACATCTTCTCCTCCTTTCCCCTCCATCGGGACTGAACGTTCTGCATGGAGGGGCGGGCGTGGCGCCGTTGAGCGTATAACCTTTTGCGCTTTTAACATGTCCTTTACTTTCTTCCTTCATCCGCGATATTTGCAAATTGTATAGAACGTTTATTGGAGAGCATGAGAGCTTGGGTGTTGATCGTTCAAAGTGGATGGAATATCAGCGATTATAATTACTCTGATGATAAGTAATAACTTATCAAGAGAGCATTGTTTTTAATGATTATACGATTTCTAAGATATTTGTTTCCTACGTCTTAATTAAATACTCATCGAGATACGTTATAGCAGGAATGTATGTCGATGAAATCAATTTTATAAAGATGTTTTGTTTGTGCAAGAGTTTGTTTTTTTATTTGTACGGTAACATTGTATCGGCTGCAGGTGCAACATTTTATCAGTGCGTTTTATTCAATCGAAAAATAAGAGTTTGAATTAAGAAAGTATTGTAACGACAAAGTAATGTAGCAAATGTAATAGATTTGACAGGAACAAAATTATTACGCGATTATGTCCCTGATACATGTGGTAGTTACATTAATTTATTTTTTGATAGCATACAATTGTATTTCCAGTTACATTCTATCATCTTAAAAGTTCTAAGCCTTCAAATATTTCATCTAGATCTTCTCTGTGTCCAAACACTGTCAATACTGAAATCACCCTGCTTGAACTCCATTGCTGACGAAGCATATGAGTCCCAAGCGCTGCAAATTTTACTTCCTCTTCGAGATACTTCAAATGTTTCTCACCGTATCCCTTTAGAATTGTTATCTTCCGACTATGGAGAATAAGTATAACTATATGTTCTTCATTTGATCTGACATGCTTATAAGACGCATTGAAAGTGGTACATGAAATAATGCCTTATAGAAATTAAGAACTAATCCGAGGAAAATATAATTGTAATATACACAATAAGTAGTAATATATATATATTGAATATTACCCAAACTTTATCCATTTATCCACATAATGAAATGCAGTTTCATTTTCTTCTAATTGAATATAAAGTAAAATTAAGCCGCATGCTATCTAAAAGTCAACAATTCATAAACATCTACAAATACATTTCTTATTTGAATTTATTTAAATTCTGCTTTGCAAGTACTTTGTATTGTGAAATATATTCGCATAGAAATTATATTGCAATTTTTAGTCTTACCGCTGCTGCTGTTGAACCAAGATCCAAGGAGAGATCTGTATTGAAAACTGTATAAAAAGCATATTGAGATGATAGAGATTCACGTTTATCAGTATTATTGATCTTCATAAACTTTTGATGCAAAGGATTTCTGTGTTTCTGGGTACCTTTATAAGTTTTTCTACAGAAAGATGAAATAAAAACTTTTTCAAAACCATTTGTATCAATATTCTGTATTTAAAATATGTTATAAATTGCAAATTTATTAATGGTTTATATACATGTGTATATATTTTGCAACCATACTTGTTTTTTCCTTTCATACAACGTGTCACAGAATTTTTATTTTGATATCTCATTGCAAAATTTAGGTATTAATCTGAAGTATGTAATTGGTTATCACTCCATTGTCCTTGGAACATTTTAGTAGCACATATTTGAAATCAAGCATAATTTAACTAATAAAAATTGGACTTGACACTGTTTCCTTTTACTTATAATATAAGTTTTATTTTGTGCATCTGTAGTATTAAATTTTTGCAACATATTGTAAAATGTTGATAAAAATTGACACCCGTTGAGTCTGCCTAGAAGTTCGCAATTCCGTTAAACGGAAGCGCGTTTTTTGTTTACAATTAATTACCATTACAAAAATAGTTTTAAAAATGTATATTATGAAATATATTTCGCTACAAAGAACGTAGTAATATAAAATTCAAAAATCCATGTCCAACCTTAGGCAAACGTGCCAATTGGTGATCCGTAAAGCAGGAAACTGTATCACCGTCTGTAGAATAATTTAAGTTCTTCTAACGTTATCAAATTTATAAAATAATTTTCAATTGAACCGTTTCATGTTATGTTATACATATATTAGCTTCGAAGAACATGTTATATCTATGAATACAAAAGATAACGGCAAAATATTTTATCTTATTTATCGACTCCACTGAAGTTACCCAAACTGTCAATATCGCAGTATGAAAAACAAGTAACATCGATATCAACTCTAAACCTCAACTACCGGCAAATTTCAGGGTAGCAGTGTAGTGTTTGATGTGTTAGGTTAGAATAGTTGTTTTCATAATCAAAAATATTCATGTTAAATCTGAATGTCAGGTGATTAGTATCAGATTTTTCAACGTCGATAGCAATTAATTTTCGAATGTGGCTTTATTAGACTAAGATCAATTTTTACGAAAATATGGTGAATGTTATGAAGTGAACATCGTAAACATATTTTCCTATTGTTCTGTCAAATGATTTTTATAAGATTTTGATAAAAGAAAATAGAAATACACTCAGGTTATAATAGCATATACGAAGGATTTAACCTAACGGAAATGGCTGCAAATGAACCAGGAGTATCAACACATTCTAGAGAAGATAACAACTGGAGAAAAGATTTAATTTCACAGCTTCAAGAAAGAAATCGTACGGAAACATATTGTTTCTCGGATCTCATTAGTTTGCGTAAGATCTTTCTTCTATGAATTCATTGTAATTATTTTAAAAATTGTTTGAAATTTAAAACCCAACTCATAAAAATTGTTTTTTACATGTAGATAATAGACTATTCGATAGTGCAAATACTTTACGTGGAGAGAACATTCAATTGACTATAGCAAATGAAACTCTTAGACGCGAGGGTAGTGGAGGAGGTGGTGGCATAAATGTAAATGCTGATCTTGAAGCTCGTCTTTTAAAACAGGCAGAAGAGTTGGCAATGTTACATAAAAGAAAGGGTGAACATACTCAACAAATAGTAGATCTTAATAATAAGCTACAAGAAATATTAAAGGAACTTCAAGCGAAGGAAACTAGGTATTTACATTTTTTTTTTATTATTACGTGTAATATTTCAAAGTGTCGTTTCGAACTGAATTCTTAAAATGATTTAAGTTACAACTAATTTCTTTTACAGCCTTGCAGAAAGTATGGAAGTTAATGCAAACTTACGTATAGAAATTTCTAAGTATGCTAGTAGAGAAAGGGAGCTTGAAAGTATCAATCAAATGCTCAGAGATGAACACCAAGCGTTACAACTTGCTTTTGCATCTTTAGAAGAAAAGATAAGGAAAGCACAGGTAATGAAATCAAAATTATGGTGTGGTTATCCAGGAATCTTTTATGAATTATCAGACTATTATTATCAAAGTTATATTCATAAGTGCTGAAAATGATAAAGATCTATATATTTGTAATATTTGCAGGAAGAAAATCGTCAGTTAGTCGAACGCTTAATCAAATACAAAGCTAGAGATGCAGAGAAAATGAATGAAGAAAATGACAACTTTTTAAAGTGAGTACACGAGTTTTTTATTCCCTACCTTGTTTGTCTTCTGTTTATGTGAAGTGAGCAGAATCACAACTCTGAACTGTCCTTTCAAGTTTGTAAATAATATTTTTCAATTTCTTCTTTCTGTATATATATTTAACACTGCTATAAAGTAGGCCAGGTAGATGCTTTTGCATTTTAATGTAGTACAGCTATAGTATATTATGTGTATACTTTACCATAAACATTATTTGTTTATTTGCATGAATACAATATTTCAAACAATATGGTTTAACCCTTTCTGTTACTTTTAATTTAAATTCTCTTTGCGTTTTTCAGTTATAATTTCACATAAAATGTAATTATAGCAGAAAAACTTTCAGTACCTTAATTTATGCTACTTACCAATGAATCATGTTTTTTTGTATGAGTCACATTTGATTTCCTATCGAATTGCAGATACAAATGGTGTGACACTTGTATTCAAAATATAAATCACATTCTCTTTGTTGTTACGCTCACATAGCGGCCCCCTCGTAACTTTGTTTACCAATGCCTTTCTCGTCATTTTTCTTTTTTTAGATTTTACGTTTCGCTGTCACAATCACCAATGTACAAAAAGTATTTGTTAAGCGTAAATAGTTACATTTTTCGCTTTATATAATCTAATCGTTATCATTGAATCGAAAAATTGAATCAGTTGCACCACTATTATTTTCTATCGAACAAAAAATTTGTCGTCGGACCAGAACTGACGATTAGAAAATTTGAACTGTACTTGTCGCACCAAGTTATTAATTTCGAGAAACTACTCAAACTAGGGCATCGATACTCGTTAGCGTACAAACTAGTTTGTATAAGCAAACACAGTGGTTGTTGCTTCGTCCTTATAATCAAGCAATTAATTAAAGTTCCAGTTTATTATTTACACACCTTAGGCAACATGACAGTAACAGCAATAATAATAGTAACTATAACAACGATTTCTACAACAGACAGTAATAGAATATAATAATGGTAGAAACAATAATAATCGAATTAACAGTGACGTTCTATAAGGTAATTATAAAAATAATAGAATTTCAGTATCATACATGTTATACGCTGCAAAATAATTGTTAATATCTTTTTAATTAAGAATTGATTACAACATGAAATAATTTTTAAATCTTCATTATTTATGAGAACTAACGTTAAAAGCTTTTAAACGATAACCATAGAAAAATCTATTTTGTTATAAAATAAAGTAATTTAGAAAACTTAATGAATATTTTATTTAACGATACAAATTGTATGATTAATTAAAAATATCGATCATTACGACAGTATTCACTGACCTTAAGTATGCTATATGTACATTTGAATATTGTTACTTCTAATTAATTAACAATCTCTTTTAATTAATTTGGTGTACATTTTAATAATAGTTTTATCGAATATCGATTACTTCGGAGAATGACTGTTGTATTGCTTGTGTGCATTTCACAGCATGACTTCAATTAATATTTTAAATTAATTTAATTAATTTACTTGTGCCATGATATGATTTTGAAGAAGGTATTTGTTGTGTTAGTTTGTTTTTACTTATAAGGTATTTCGGGTGTGAACCAACAAATAGCAAAAGACTGAAAACAATGTGTTGAATAATTCCAATTGTTAATAATCTTATTTTGATGAGCCGACACTAATGATACCTTATATTTACAATTCTTTCACAATTAAGTGGTGAAAGTTTATTGCGATTCCTTGTTAAGAATTATCTTTAGCTGGAACCTAAATACCTTCCAGATATACAAAATATGCTAATAAGACGTAAATGCATATGCGTCGCGCAATTTCGAATTTATTCCGATTTTTTAGTGCGACAAAGTCTGAGAATTTAATTTACATATTTCTATGCTATTTGTTCCAATCACTACGTGCAAGTATTATTCTTTGCCATTTATGCATAAATGTTATTTATATAAGTAAATAATTAAATTATTACTTCGTTTTGGGGAGAAAAATGAATACAGATGGAATCATCAGATGCGTAAGTTTTTTATACCTTTAGTGCACAGGAAATAATTTTTTGTTATTTTAGAGAACACTTTATTTCACTAAACGTTTTTTATTTATTAGCTCTCGGTTCTTGTTTCACAAATACCTTATATACGAATGCATATACACTAATTCGTTTTGCATGAAAACGTTTGCATACTAATTTCAACAGAGTACAATTTTACAAAACAATTGTTTGCACTATCTTCCATCATTTACAAAAGAGTACATAACCGTAATAAAAACTAGAAGTACATAATTCTTCATGTAAAACAATTTGAGATTGTATAACTTTTTTAAATATAAGAAGTTGTTTCACGTAAAAATCAATTTTTAAAATGTACAAGAAACTTGTACACTTAGTTTGTAAAATTTGACGAAAACTTAAAGTAAATAAATAGTTACAAATCTAGCAAATATAAACATAAACGTAAATACGAACCCATAGAAAAATTTAGTAAATTAAATCGTATACATTATTAAATGTTTGTCCTTTATGGTTTCATCGGAATTGTACTGTTGTAGAAGCGAAATATAGAACAATACAAAAATTATTATACAGCTTTAATTTTCATTTACAAAAGAAATTACACTGGTCTAGTTTGTGTTACGGTTTTGACCTTTCACACTATATTATTTTTTTCTGATGATGTTATTACAAAAATATTATTTTTCAATATATTTAAAAAAATATGTGTTCAGTATGATTACGACTGTTACAGATTTTTATTTTATGTTATAGCGAAGTATTATTATTCTTTACTAATTGTAATTATTGACCTTTTCAAGTTTGTTGGCTATAAAAAGCAAAACTATTCGTGTATGTATAAGTAGTTAAAAAATATTTAGATTTAAAGCAGTTGTTTATGGAATTTGTGTACGTATGTACATGTAATTTAGGGAAACTCTGTCAACATCAAATTTCCGTCTGTACATGACATATCTAATAGATGAGAAAAATATATCTAGAAACTAATTAAATAACTAAGTATTGTATTTTATGTTTCCGAAATGTACGAAAATTTTAGGTGCGCGTCATTCAAATTTGTTCGACAACTTGATGAATAATGTTATCAGCACCGTTAAACATAATTTCATCGAACATTTATGAACGTTGGCGACTCATAGCGAAAATTCGATGACTCTCGAATTTCAAATGTTTCCTTCTTTCTACACTTCAATAACGTTATTAAAACCGTGTACTTTTTCAATAATTTCAATCATATCGACGAAAATTCATAGAAAATATAATATCTTCATGTACTCCATTAATCAAAAATGTCTTCAATAAAACAAGTGCTGTTTTTTGTATCATAACATACCGATTTTGCCACTATTAGTCTATCTTTACGATGTCCCAGAATGAAAGTTACATAAAAATCAATTTATTATTCCTAAATGTATCGTAAAAAAATATTAATAACACAGTTAGATTGACGTTGTCACTAATAATATTATTATAAGCTGTAATATATTAATTCGTCACCTTGTGCGCGTGTAGGGTTTTAATTCACGACACGTTCACGATAAATGTACACGTTTATTTTAAATATATCGTTCTAAATCTCACTTAACAGATTTAGGTTTCTCTGCAGAAAATATTCAAGACGCTGTAGAGCTTTCTACATTTAGCACTTCACACTGCTTGACATTTTCGTTTCAGTGAGAGTTTTTCCAGTCCGACTGCCTTTTTGATGCATACCATATCAAAATTTGGGTAAGTTTGAGCAAACGACCTGATAAACATTACGCTTAACGCTATATTGTAGCTTTGGGCCGGTTGCTAAGATCCAGGTTTACAATCTGTATAAAGCGTCTGCACAATTTCTCTATGTTTCTATACTTTATCTCTTGTTTCCTTCGTTGCTTTGTGGATACAAAAACATTACCCGTAACCGTAAAACCAAACAAGTGTATAATTATATGTTAAAAGTATTGATAAGATAAGATATATCTCGATATGTGATCTCGTGCAATATGAGTATGTTGTAATACGAAGAACAAACTTGAAAAGCTTAAAGGAGTATTTATGCTTGACGATACGTACATATGTATTTCTAGAACGATGTTGTCGATGAAACATGTCGAAACGATGCCGATTACGTAATATTGAGAACTATATATATAATTTAATTTTGAGAAATGTGTCGTATATTTAATGTACTTATCCTTTTATTCACGTATATTTAATTGAAGTAATCGATCAACACACATATGTAATAACACCTAATATTGGAAGAATAGCGTCAATATTAACACATAATAACATCGTGTGATTGTTTCACGTAATATTATTTAACTTATTTGCATGAAAAAATAACAGTTTATTGATTTAGGTCGATATATAAGGCAGAGTGTTTTTTCTTTTTTGTTTGGTAACGTTTGTGGTATACACACCTAGGTCATCTAGGTGCAAATCGATTGATAACGTTTCATTCATTTTGCCAAGTGATCGTGTTATTTGTTACTGTTTTTCAGAAAGAGGCAGGCAAAGATGCAAAAGGAACTCGAGGATGCAGCCAGAGACGTTCGACCGATAAGTCCTGATCGCTTGAGTGTAAAAGACGAACTTGCTGGTCTCCCTACATCGGTACCGACAAAAGCGTCTATTACATTTGTACGTTGACAAAAATTTCATTTGAAATATTTTTTTAAAGTTAAGCATTACTGTTAAGAATCATGATACAAATGTTTAGTCGCAATTAATCGATACTCTTTGTACAGCGAAATTGCATGGTTTTTTTGATAATGAAACGAGGAAATTCTTGAGCGTGATACTGCTCTCGTGTTTTTGGTATCACGTATCAAAAATAGATCAATGATCTAATGTCGTTTGTTCCTAATATCTTCGATATTTACCTGCATTAATTTTGTTCAGTTAATAAATTTAGGTATTCGTTTCGACATTTCAACCTGGTTGTAATGAAAACGGATCTGCGTGTAATAAAATTATTTTATATAATTATGGTTAAGGTCTCTACAATCATGGGGGAATAACATTTCTGTAGATAGAGTAACATGGCACTTCGTCGATAGTTAATACTTCCGCACAAGATTCTAGGAAATCAAGTTGTTATCTTAAATTATATGTACCGTTGGAGAGTATATGCAAGTTTTTTTGCATCTTATAGATTTTATTTCAATTACTGATTTCAGCGACTGAAAAATTGCTTGAATTATCGTATAACGCGTTGTCAGGCATAAAATTGCGTATACCGTTCCATAATACTTTTAATATTGTACACATTGTACGTATTTAAATATGTACATAATTAATGTTCATTTTTAATAATTATATCTTCTAAAAAAGATTGTACATACATATTTTATATAAAATAAAGTCAACATTTGTATTGTTTTTTAATATTGCAGTCGAACATAGTGTTCAGCTAAAACGGTTCTGTTAATTTTTACGAGAAAAATTATATTTTATATTTCTTTCTAAACGTACAAATTTATTTTCTTTTTTGTTGTACAAGTGTACTGTGTTAATACGAATTTTATTTGATGGATCTAACTTATCGATTTGTTATAATTTCGTTTACACTGTCACTATCATAGGCTTACAACATTTGATTTCGAAAGCTTTATATATCAGTTATGTGTATTATATGTTTACTTATGTGTCCTCAAGTCTTCGTGACCAAGTTTTATTATTGAAACATTAATGTAATTCGCATTTGATGATTTCAATCTTCTGTTGTATCTAGTTGAGTATTTTTAAGGAATTTGTTATTATATTTATCACTTAATGTTTAATGTAGTATTATATATTTTCTTGTTTAAGTTAAGCATGGTTATTCTGTGAAAATGTATTATAATGTTAATATATATGTATACATATATAGACACGTATTAATATTATAATTTAGGAGCATGGTTTAAATTTTTGTTTCTTCTATAGGATATAGAAGTAGTTCCTTCTTATTTACTTATTCATGGATATGAATCACATTTATTTATTTGTTAAAATTATGTGATAGGTTCGTTCGATAGGTAATATTTACGCATACTCACGACAAATACAAATATCAGACAGAAGAAAAACAATTTTTTCTTCACTTAGTTCTTCGTGTGTAATAATGTTTGTATAAAAATTATACTTTGCAATGATAATTTATGCCCACACGTTTCTCAAAGAACAGATGTGAACATGAAAGTTTAATAAATACAGCTAACGTGTTTCTGCAGTATGTAGGATCACAAATTAGAACTTGTTATTAGAGTGATACTTTTATCATTATGGAATGATATAGGGTATATCATTATCATAAGTGTGCTTTATATATAATTATAATAATATGTGTACAGCATGCCACGGACCGTTAATATAAATTTATCGTAGCATTTGAAAGCAGAGTTTATTTTACGTAAGAATAACAACCTCCTCTCTGTTGACTGAATTTATTCAATCCATTGAATTATTCTAATTAACAATTTACGTAATTAAAAGCCACCAGTTAAAGCAACGTGATTACGAAGTCTATAAATGCAATTGTCGATTATACTTGAAAAGGGAAAAGTATTATTTTTATCAATGAACTGAATCTATATTCGAGTAAACTGACGTAAATATTCCTGAAAATTTATTAAATTATATTACTACATTAATTTAGTAATATATATCATCAATATTTCCTTATTTAATTAATATCTTATCTCGGAGAACGTACGATTAAAAATATTTAATTTAAAATTTATTTTCACATTGTCCAAAAAACTTTAATGAAAATATCATCATCATGAATCTTCTAAAACATTTTCATTCTAATTAATGATAATAAATATTGAAGGTTTTAAGGGACATCGTTAAATTTCCTTTATCGCATGTTACATTATCATATACTTTACGTCATCTATTTCTTGAAATATTAATTAATGTTAACCGAGCAACAAAAAATACAGCCTAACGTCTTACAGCTTAATATATTAACATTTGTCTTGTGCATGTAAGAATTCGTAAAAATTGATACGTCAAGTGTTTAATAACCCTTACAGAGCGCCCATGAGGGAGAAGTATATGCCGTCAAATGGTCTCCCGCCGATAGAATTCTTGCAACCGGTGGTGCCGACAGAAAAGTGAAGCTTTGGAACATCACAAAAGGTGATTAATTAAATCTGAATATATATTACACTGCTTTTTTCGAATCTTAAACTGTTCCAATCGATTGGAATTCCTTTGGCGAATATAGAATCCATTATGCAGAACCACTGTTCTATTGGCATAATTATATGGATATTTTAAATATAATGTTTTATTTTAAAATGAGATAATTACGATTTATATTTAATTAAAGTTTCTTCTAATATCTACATTTATCGTCGTTATTAACACGTTGAATGTCACCGGTATTTCGCTACTTTCATCATTTCTACTGAAATGGAACTTTTTCTATTAAAATCAAGTCTTTATAAAGCAGAAATTTTAAAAACATTAATAAATATATATTCAGCAGAATTTTATCTCTTTAACATCAATATTTGTTAATACAAAATACAATAAATGTTATACAAAATTTGATTGAATTCAGTAGTGTCAGTCACTAGTGATCCCCATGGCAGTCAACGTGTTAAAAACAGCAATAAATATGTAATTGTATAAAATATTATCAAATCAATTCTAATTGATTGACGATCAGCTGGAAACATTATTCGAATTGTAATGGTTCAAATGACAAAGTCTTTATTGTGACCAATCCGTGTAAATTATTGAGTAAAATTAATGATATTACGGTGGTAAAAGTTTCAAAAGTTTTATCGGAAACAACATCTATTAGCGCAACTATCAAGACTGTCTTTGAGTTATTGATTGATGATTCGACGTTCTTGAAGTGCAAAGGGTTAAAATTCAATGCGACACGTGCCATATAATTCTTGAAGGAATCATCTACTAATTGTAAGACGAAGGACATTTAAAATTAACCACGCTTTCCATTACGCGACCAACTAGACTCGTACTTCTTGCTCATTGAAACCGATATGATCTACACGTGACGTATTTATTGGTCTTGTCATTATTCAAATTCGTTAACGAGCCGGTGTGCATGTAAATTCTTGAGATTTCCATTCCAGTTTAAAAGTTCCTTTCGTCGTGCAGTGAATTCAAGGAAAGGAACGTTAAGATGCCTCTTAATGTTTTGCACACCTTTCTTGCGGTCTTACCATTTTACAAGCAATCATCAGGGAACGTATAATTTTATTAGCGAGTAAAGGAAGGAATGTTAGAATGCATATATACACCTCGAGACGGGAGGAAAAAAACTTTAGAGTTCACGTAACGAAACTGTATGGGGATGGAACTTCGGTTTCCAGTTAGGTCGTATGGGCGCCGTTTTAGTAATTTAATATTTATTGCAACTATCATTTCCCTGTATTTAATGAGAACATACAAACCAGTAAAATGATATTAAAGCCACTTTAAAACTTCATTAAAACTTACCGTAATGAAGTAATTAAAACTTTGTTTTCGTTCTCTATTCATGGATACGTGCTCAGGAAACTAAGTTTCGTATCGAAAAAGATAACGTCCGCTTAAGAGATCGATCGCAAACATATTCTTATAATTCCTCGAATTGTCAAGTAAAACTAATTTACTCCATTCAACCAAAACGTAAACGATAGTTCTCTCAAACTACACTATTACACTATTTTATTTCTATAATTACCAAAAGTCCATCTATCTTTCCAATATCCTCTGTCCTTTATCGATAACATCACAACTCCACTTATGATTTACATCGTTTCCCGAAATACTCCAATCGACGGAACATTTTTACCGTGAAGTTTTGACGTGAATTTAATACTTTCTGCTTACGACTGACACTCCATTCTATACCAGGTCCTTTGAGCGTGCTCTTTTCTATCCCTTTGATGAAGTATGTTAACGAATCAACAGGTTACTTGGTACGGTCCGTGCGTTAGTGTATGGCCCGGTATAGCGGCGCCTATTAAAACCCAGCCTGCTGGTAGGAACGTTTTCCCCTACCATAGTAGAGTGATCGCACGTGCTATAACGTGCTTGAATGTAATCCCCTCGCCACGTTGCAAATTGGATGAAACATCCGTCCTTATTGTATGGGTTATATCCGCTTAACCCGTTATTCCGTGGATCCTACCGCGTTTCTCGATTCCTCTTTTCGCTCAAAAGCGTCTCTGCGCATCCTACACTCTCTCTTTTCTAAGCCGGGTCTGTTTGATCCATTATCTCGTTTCGCTTTATTATACAGTTTGCACGTACCCGGATACTAATTAAATTGAGAGTTCCGAGATTCAATTACTCACGCTTAGACGATGATGCTTTGACGATAGGAAGTCGGTGGAACTACAACGGAAATTTTAGAGATCAAAGAAAAACTAGAGGCAAGACGGTCGGAATGAACTGATATGATGGTCCTTAACACGTTGACTGCCATGGGGGTCACTAGTGACCGGCGCTACTAAGTTTAATAAAATTTCATGTTATTTTTAACCAGTTAAGTGTGTTTGACGACTATATTCGTCATGGAGAAATGACATATCTTTCGCGTCATGACGACTATGTCCGGTATGTGGGAAATTTAGTTACCATTAGCTATTTAACCAGTTAGATGTGATTTATGTGTTTACTCGCCATCACCCGATCTTCCTGACTCACGTAAAATAAATAGATAGATGCGCACTTTTAAAAGAAGTCGTCATAGTTAACTTGTTAAATTACAATATTTATGAATTGTCTAACATATTAAATATTTAAACATTGTCGATAAAAAGGATAAAAGTCTGCCAAATATCTGTCTATTAGTGTCTTTACAGTTTCTTTATAAAGATGTGATTTTAGTAGAAAAAGCTTCACTTCAGTAGAAATGGTGAAGCTGGCGAAATGCCGGTGGCATTCAATGTGTTAACACTGGATTTACGAGCGTGAAATCTGTTGCCCTGCAATATGTTAAATAAGGACTCTGATAAAAGAGGGATCAAACGGCAGAGATGATAAATCGTTAATTAACACATCTTGCGCGGGTGCTTTCCCGCCAAACTTTCATGGATCAGCGGACGATTTTTTGCAATTCGTGCGCTAAATTACTTCTGCACAAAATAGCTGTAATCTTTGAACTTTAAGTTTTCATTCAATAATACTTTTAGTTTCTCTTTAAAAATCAATTTCTCTATTCGCTGTATAAAAATAAAATTACTTTCTCAGAAATGAAAAACTAAGAAAATCAAGAATTTAAAAATGCTTTAAGTAGTGATATCTTTCAAAGCACTTTCCTTTGTGTAAGTGTGCATAGCAAAATTTATACGTATACGTATAATTTATGTCAATGCATAGCTGGAAGCCCGGTGTCGAATACACTTATCGTAGCATAACAGCACTAGCAAAGCGCAATTATAGGAATGCATTTTTGCAACGCACGTTTTATGTTGAAGTGTGCGGACGTCGACCAAGTACTCATGTGTACCCGATCTTATTGTAAAAACATTACACACGCCCACTAGGAACAATAATCCACCAATAATTCATAGAAAACGACTTTTGTCGTTACCCGTGCTCGACTACCAATGCGTACAAAACGACTTTAATCGCTTCCCGCGCAAGATGTGTTAACTTTGTATTACAAGATGCACGTGAAATATCTACTGTACTGCTTCTCTGTAAGTTTGAGAAATTTTTGTAAAAAATTTAGAAACCCGTGAAATTGATGGTTATCGTAAATCTAGTGTTAGAGGAGAGGGTATTTTATGGGAATTTTGGAAATTCTGTTTTAGGTGTTTCGGAGGTTAGAGGGAACCTCATTGGAAGCAACGCTGGTGTGATGTCCGTGGATTTTGATTCGACAGGAACCCTGATCCTCGGTGCCTCCAATGATTATGCTAGCAGAGTTTGGACTGTCAGCGATCTTCGAGTAAGGGTGAGTCAAACTTTGAAAGTTGACATTGGCTTATCGCCGGAGAAAATGTATTAGTTTGATAAATACCACAGACTGGGTAATCATTGAAATACTCGCTCCGTATCTACGTGGAAATTTTTCTGCTTTAAAACTTGCTAAATTTCAGGTGTGTTCTTGTTTGAATTGAGATAATAGGATGTATTTACGGTTTCAAAGTTATTTTCTCCGACGCTCTTTCTCGATAGGTGAGAGTAATAAATGACGTGCTTGTGTCTCTTTCTCTTTAAAGAAATGACACTTGAGAAATACTTACATTTAAGAATTTTACTTTGCAAATATGATGTTTAGAAAAAAATTGAAACGTTAGTTGAATTATATATGGACTGTCTATTTTGAAACTGGTGGAAGTCTATTTTTTTTAAACAAGATATTTCAAGTTTTGTTATTAATTTAGTGAAAACATTTTATTCACAATTAGTTAATATTTAATATCTTAGCCTCTTTAGTGCCGGACGACGATATATTGTTGTTAGCAATATTCCTGACGCCGGTTATCTTAGGATTATTATTTAGTTCCCGTATACGATATCAGTAATTTTATGACAAATAATTGAAAATATTGAATTTATGCTCTATATTGCGAGTTCTATTTTAAACTATGGCCAAACGATAATTATTTTTGTTCGCAACTACATTTAAGTTTATTAATTTAATCAAGTTTTTCGGTCGATACTAAAAGGGTTAAAAAGGCCAGAGCGTTGTCCAATTTAAAAATAACCAATAAAAAATTATAATAGTAATAATAACACTATGATATATTGATATATTAACATTAATATCAATATTAGTTATTATATTTATAATTAACCGACAAGAAGTTTATATAATCAAATTACGTATTGATAAATTAGTTGAAACATTGTCATACGTGACATATTTAATTAACTTATGTCTTTCAATTGACTAATATGCTATCCTTTCATTTTCTCGAGAAAACAAAATATGGACTTGTACCACTTTCAAAATAATCGGTCCGCACATTACTGCTGTATTAACATTGATACAATTACATGATAATTATTGCTCCTTAACGGAAAAGAAGTTAAATGATTTAAAAATTCATTTGACATTCATTGACTATAATTGCGTATACTTTTCTCGTTCCCCTATCCACTGGAACAAAAAGTATAAACTTCTCGTTGACATTAAAGCGATACCCATAATTGAAGAATACCAAGGAACAACTATCAAATTAGTAAATGATAATAAATGCAATTTCGATTATAGTTGCGTATTCTTTTCTCGTTCCCACATCTACGGGAATAAAAAGTATAAAATTCTCGTCGACATTAAAACGATATCTTTACTTGACAAACACCAAAGAATTATTATAAAATTAGTAAATAATAATAAATGCAATCGATTATAATTGCGCATATTTTTCTTGTTCCCATATCCAGTGGAACAAAAAGTATAAACTTCTCGATGACATTAAAGCGATACCCATAATTGAAGAATACCAAAGAACAACTATCAAATTAGTAAATGATAATAAATGCAATCGATTATAATTGCGTATACTTTTCTTGTTCCCATGTCCACGGGAACAAATAGTATAAAATTCTCCTTGATATTTAAGCGATACCTTTAATTGAAGAATACCGAAGAACTACTATCAAATTAGTAAATGACAATAAATGTAATGAAGACTCTCAAAGTGATATACCACTGACAGTTCTACATTAATAAATGAAATATTAACCAAGAAGATGTAGAGATACATTAGAACGCAGACCACGTTCTTCTTCGGCATTGTAAATGCATTATGCCACATTGAGCGAAAGAAAATGAAAAAGAAGTTGTATAGGCTAGGAGAAAATGACCGAAGAAGTACGGTAATGAGGCATACTTATCTTCTCCTCATGAAAATATGATTGGCTTTACGGCCATGTCCTAGGAAGTGTATAAACTGATGCCTCGCAAAACGCGCATTAAATTACAGGGCTATTCCGAAGGGAGACGATCCGTGAATCCACAAGCACTAGAATACGAAATGTATCGTCACCTTCTTCTTCCTATTATACCGTGGTTCATGTAAATCTACCAGGGAAATTGTAAAGCTAATGACAATCCGTAAAAACGTTCTCCACTGTATAGTATGTGTAATCAACTCGAAGAACTGAACCTCTTTTCGTGTCATATCGAATCAAATTTTGCAAAGTTCTTAGTTTCGTAACCTTCGATAAAACATCAACGTTGTTTCCCTTATTTTCTGGTATCAATACCATCTAAAAGTTCGTCCTATTTTTGTCGTTTGCCACCCTTCTTACTATTCGACGTCAGAATGAAACGAAAAGTTTAGATGTGACTTTCCTTTCGGCTTTGAGTCACTTTTTTTCTATCATCCAGTTCGAGAGACATTGTTGGAAGTAGAAAAGACATCGACGGAATATTTCGTCGTGTATATGTGCGAAGGAAATACACAGCCTTAGTGAGAATGTATCGGGAAGTGTAATCAAGGAGTGATCAATTGGGATTGGACTTCAGTCGCGTATCCATCCTAGTCAGAGGTTTTATACCTTGTTATTTTGAAAAGTTCGTCAAAGCAGTATATAGCGATGTAACGTGATAAAGCAACTCTCGATGATTGTTGTAGAATCTTCAAAGCAGTCGGAAATAGGGGAACGTAAAAAGGGTTGGGCGTGAATCCTCTACGGACATACTAACACTATCGTTTTCCGTGCTTCTGTCGAGCTTTTACGCCCCTTTGTCTTTCAGAATCGTTAAAATGTTCACTCGTAAATGACAGCTTTTAAATCCGTCCACGCTTTTGTTATTTATACAATTATATGTAAACGCGACGATATGTGTTTCAATAATAATTACTTCCGGATGGATTGTTTCTTTTATCTGTCTTTTGACATTTTAACCGTCCTCGTTTTACGCTCGTTTCACCGCTGACCGCGGTGAATTCTATAGAAAAAGAGAAACTATCGTATATAATACATTCGTCAAAGCCAACAAATTTGTAAGTGTATTAATATATATCAAATTGGATATTTTTATGCTTTTATTCTACATTAACTGGAGAATTTTCTTATTATCTCGAAACGTACGTAGTACTAATTACTGAGAGTTAATGGATTTTAATCTCTTCAAAGATGAAATTGTTTTAGGTGGTTGCACCATTCTGCGATGTAAAATTATGCATTTCGATTGAATATGAGAAAATGTAATCGCATATTCTAATTAATTACTGTTACTTTGCTCCGGAGATAATAAAACAGATTTTTTGATTGAAGTTTTTCAAGTTACGCGCTCTTTGTGGTAACAAAAGTCAATTTTTTTAATAGCGTAATAATTAAGTGTAACTCTTAATGAGTCTAGACGATGTTTTATAATTTACTGTACATTAAGACCGCTCAAATTTTAAATATAGAGTATTCCATGATCCAGAGGTGAATTGCCAAATTAAAATGGAATATCTAATTTTCTTTACTTTCAACCTAGGTTTTAAAATATTATGTACATCCACTTCATCGCTAAAATATTCGTTATTTTTGAATTACATATGCACATTCGTAGATGCATATTTATCAAGGCTTTCAGTACACACATCTCAAACGCACCATCGACGTTATTACCGTAGCTTACATTAGCGCATTTCACTTTTCGTAACTTGACCGTCTAGTTTTTGCGTGTTTTCAAAGGATGCCTGAAGTGCGCGATAATAAACGACGTACATAACGCAAGACCATCTACATAGTTTTTGCGGGACTCGAGTCATCGTTTTGAGCAAAGAATCCAATTTGTCCCTTGGAAGCAATTACGTGAGGTACATATTCATCAGGCTGTACCAAGGGATTCGGTAAGGATAAGAGTACTTTGAAAAAAGAGAGAGGAAGGAAGGGAAGAGAAAGAGAGAGAGAGAATAGACGATAGCGTGACTTTACAATCTCGCAATTCCATTACATACTTGATAGCTCGTTTCCAAGCTGCATTGTAAGTTTCAGGTTGCTCGCTATGCAGTAATATCGCCGTTTATAGCTTTCCCGTTGCCGATGGAATACAATGTGTAATATATCTGTATCAGAGAATACAGGAGTATTGTTCCTGTATCGCCGGACGTGTTAAATGTGATTATTCGTCGCAGTTCAGATCGTACCCCGTTATATACGAGATGCACTTTCCATCCGGCCAAGAGTAAGATCCTTTTCCTCTTGTTTTTTCTTTTTTTTTTCCCCCGTCTTTCTTCACCCTACTCCTTTCGATTTTTTCTCGTCTCCTTCTTGAAGGAGGACGGCCTGAGAATCCACTCAGCAGCGGCAGTTTCATTCTGAAGATTGGCGGCCAATGGCGCGTAAACTTACGAGAAAACACGCAAACTGTGAGGGATTCGAGCCGTACCCGGTCTCTGGGCTATTCATGTTGAAAGGTGCGAGAACTGGCCGCCTGATGTTTATTCTCCGGTACTTCGTCTCAACGACAGAAAAAATCTTCTTCGATGTTATTTCTGTAAGGGAGGCTAGTTTCTTCTATTACTTTGTCGACATAACGAGAAATACGATTATATCAAGCTGTACTGTATGCTTTCGGTTGTCTAAATTACAATTTCTCCTTTTTTCCCCTTCTATCTGTGTTGTATCCCACTTCTGACACCAATTTTAATGTTGTGTGCCGTGTGTGGTTAACAACAGTTTATTAAAGAAAGAACTATTGCGCGCTCGGAGTTTTAACAGTTCAAGGGTGACGTCGTCGCGAGATGTCGACTGTCAGCGATTCTGTACAAAATTCAATTATTTCGGGACAGGTGTAACCTTTTAAAGACCTTAAACTAGTGTGGTGGGAGGTTTGGATGACCCCGACTTCTCGTGACTAAGGTTCCAAATGGGCGATCGCTTTTCCGGTGATATTCGCTGAGACCAAAGGTCTTGAAAACATATTTTGCAAGGAAAACCGATGACGGAATCGAGGATGAGTACTAGTTCCCTTTTGGACCTTGAATCACGTTGGGTATTATTTGGATCTAGTATCTTATTGTTAAAGAAGATAGTGAACTTGGAAAAACATGAACTGAGTTGGTATCCAACATCTGCTTGCTGTTGAAATAATGTTATTCTTTTGGATTGACCGTTTTGATTGTCAAATTTTAGTCACTCATTTACATCCTTTTCGGCAAGGAGATTAACACTACATCTATTGACGATTAATTCAATATATTTAAAATTTTTCGAATAAATCTGTTAGAGTTAAATAAATGAACAGGCAGAAAACTGGATCGATTCAATCTTTTACAATCTTCGATATAGACGTTGTAAATTAAAAAGAAACAGCGTTAGAAATTTCAGGAACATTTTCAAAAAGTCGGAACAAGTCATTCTGACCACCTCGGTAGATCTAGTGTTAAAAGCAAGCGTTGTAGGGTCACTATTGATTAATTTGGTAATAATTTGTGAAGCTAATACTTGCTATATGATGTATAAGTAGAATTAGTTAATCATAGAAGATGCAGATGTGTCATTTGGTCAGATTTCTTCCAATAGTAGAGATAGAAAAGTAGCAAAGGATCTTTCAAGTGATTCAGTGGAATTGAAAGCCAGGGGTTATTCTTCGTTTTCCTTTCTTTATTTATTTTCTCCTTGAGGAAGGTTCGGATGTTTTTCTTCTCTTTTTCTTCCAGGTCTTAGTTCCTAAATTTTATATTTCTCGCCAGACCCTTGTTTGTCACCCTTCTGGCAGAGAAACGATGCGTTAAACGAATATCGATGGTAGTGGAGGGTACCTGGCCAGAGCGATAATGGACTCAATTTCGCGGCAGTGGGTCGCCAGTCGTTTTGGTTTCTCATCTGCCGGCACTCTCTATCGATTTCTGTGTGAAGCCTCCTACGATTTCCTTGCTGTCTGCTACTCTGGAATCAGACTTTTTATTAGCGCTCAATTTCTCCATGAAAATAAGGACTTCTGTATTCCACTTTATATTTCAAGGATATAACGTATGAGAGCTCGCAAAGGAACTACATCCATTGGAAGTCATCAAGTTTTGTCAAATATTCTGTGAATGAAAATTTACTCTTCAATCAAAGGAGGTACTCTGATTCATGCGTGCTTTCAAATTCATAGATACAGCAAATGTTTTCTAAATTCCTTGTACTTACAATTAGTTCTACCATTTTTATTATTTCACTAAATTTTATTTAACAAGTTTTCCGATGTTTGTCAGGATTAAAGTATTACAAATAAAATACTTTAAGTGGAAATATTTTTACATAAAGGTAGATCTTTCCATCGACATTCTGTCCTTAATCCTTTGAGGATTATTTGTGGTCTAATTGTAAGAAAAAATCTCATTGAAGTTTATCGATGGATAAATACACGGAGAAGAATATATATGAACATTAGACAAATAGTAATAATATATAATTTGGATACATGAACGCGCTTGACTCTTTGAAAAAAGGTGAATTTTGATCGTCAAATAAATGATTATCTCTCAATATTCCAAAAATCCTCCATCCGTACAGGGTTTAGTATGAATTGAAATTAAAAATAACATTGTCAGTGTCTCTGATGTTCCTATAATTCCGCAAAGCACCATCAAAATCGATGATTTCTAATTCTGTTAGTGCGAAAGCAACTCTATCCGCTAATTTTCGAGCTCCCTGTTTATTCTGATATACTTACACATAGAATTCTTCGATTGACGAAGAAATTAATAAATAAAGGTCGTCTCATAATGATTTGATCATTAACCCTTTACGGTCTGAATTATTCTAACAATATTGTAGCGACATAAATTAAATTGATTTCACACATTTCATTTTTTAAAATGACAGCAATAATTATAGGCACTGACGAATATTTGACTGATATTACAAAATAATCGTTAAAATCGAAAGTCGGAATTTAATCATTAGAAAATAAAACACAGTGAAAAGATATCTCGAGTAAAACTCGACATAGGACTGCAAACGGTTAAAATTGTATGACTTCAAAATTAGAAATGTTCAGAAATATCATCGTACAGCAGCCACATTTTTGATTGACTCATTGGGCTTACAATTTAAAAAACATTATACAAATCTGTAAATTCCCTTTTCTCAAGTATTTAATGATACAATCAACCTGAAATGTTTGGCGTAGCTTTATAATTCGACGACCGAGATAAATGAAAAATCTTGATACCTTTCTCGTACAATCAGTTAATTTGACTGAGGTTGAAACGTTAATTCAGGAAACGCAAAGACGCTTTCAGGCGTCGTCCGATAGGGTAATTTCAGGCTAAGACGGTGGGCACCGTGCACTACGATGGGTAGCTGCCTCCGTTCAAAGGCATTACTTTCATGCCGACCTCAGTAATTACCTTGCGAAATTACCGCATTTACATCCCTAATAGGAATAGGTGGATATAGGTAGGAATGTCAGGTACGCCGCAAGAATATCGCGAGGAAAGAAAAAGGACGGGGAATTAACTTGAACATTGCCAGTGTACTGTCCTTGCATCGTGGGGAACAGAACGGAACGTCTTGGTGGTTTTTCCTGATCTTTTTTTTTCTCTTTCGTGGTATCCTTCAACGTAGCCAGAGGAAGAACGGGAGAATGGAAGGCGACTATCAATTTTATCGAATTAAGACCGGATTGCACGTAACTCCTATTAAATCCCACCGGTACAGCTTGGAGATTCTGTCTTCTCCGCTGTGTTTTTAGCTGTTTATTTCACGAAGGTTCCTATTACTTTAGTTAATCTGAAATTCTATTTATAATTCGTTTCCTCGTCAGATAGGTTTTAGCATGTTTTATTAAGAGTTAAGATGAAAGAGCTTCTTGAAAATTCAAATACAAAAGACCTTGTCATCCGTGAAGTCTTCTTTGTGTTTACATTTGTCGTTGAGACTTTTCGGAAGTTAGATTCTGTTAGACACCAGCGTATTGGTTGTACATCGATACTTCTTGAGAAACTTGAGTGTTATATTCCCCCATTCTCTATCCCATTAGGGAGCGTGTAAACCACTTCGCTATATATCGCGCGTCATGTATACCGTATGTATTACGTCAAGTGGCTGATAAGGGTGCAAAGAGAATTAGCCTTCTTCTATATCTCTCTTTCTTTGCACAGTCTCTCATTTTCATTTTCTACCCTTCCGAGTAGTATCTCCGTTATGCATTATGTATACATTGAGTGTAGTCAGTGTTTACGCATTGGTACGACTTCAAATCGCACAATAGAAATGCATTGTTCATCTATTTTCTAAACGCAATGTGATTGAAACAGCAACATTTCAATCTTAACACTTGGTATACTTAATGAATAAATGAAAAAATTAACGCTAGGACTACTAAACCAGTTAAAAGAACAGGTACTTAATCATTTCTTTTAAATTCGCCAATTTTGTAGGAGAGTCATGGAATAAATATTCTACGTCCATATGAAAAAACATAAATCATCGAATCGATCATCTTTTCCGCTTCTTGATTCCTCTTCTTTCAAAATACTTATTTGATGCATTGAAATATAATAGATTTAACGCCGCTAGTTCTAGTGTTATCCCTTTGCGCTCCTTGCATTTCTTGTGCCTGTTGGTAGTCTACTCCACGGACTTTTAGGCAATATTTTGTAATCACAATACTTTGAAAAAAATACTGCAGTTTTTAGAAAATTGATTTTTTATTAACGAGAATTAATTCAACAACTTAGTTAACTTCAATGTATCTTAAAATAAATCCATTTGGTTGACATTTTTTTAATAACATAAACGGCAAAAAACCACTTTGATGAAATTTTTGTAGAAGTGTATTAAACATCGATTAATTACTTAAATATTGATTAATAATATAAAATTTATTCATATATTAGGTTACGTTAATTTAGCAATATAATAATTTATTTCTTATAAGCTTTTCTTGTATTATAATTCAAGAAACAGTCACCTACATGTAGACCGGGTTTTCTTGTACATGTATTACAATAGAAAGTTATTCTTTTTCTTCCAGGACCACCAGCAGTTGAACAAACCATATATATTTTGGTCCGTTTAGGGTCACCTCTAATTAGTAATAATTAGAAATAGAATGTTGCCAGTAGAGTTGGTAGTTGGAATAGACCGTCTTTACTTGTTATGCCAGCCAGACTGGTAGTTAGATCGCAAAGGGTTAATATCATTTAACTCTTTTTAATTATATAAAATTACGATACTCTAATGTTTTTGGTCGGATCCTGCTGATTTATAGCAAGAGTTATACTTGTTTTGGACAAGTGTCTAGTGAGTGTGCAGGGTTAAATAAAGCTCGTTGTTTAAATTTATATTTTCAGAGTTTTAATATCAATTAGTCGTTTTTTCTCCCATAAAATTAACGTTATTTAAAGGAAGATATACAGTGTATCGTAAGTCACCTTTATATTACGAAAAATAATTTAATATAGTTATAAACAACTGCGTCTCGTCACAGGCTCTAGTCTTTGAGAAATAGATAAATTGAGTTAAAGCAGAAGTTTTGCAACTTCTCTATTGTCGACTATTGTAAATGTTCTGGCATTTCGCCAGTTGGCCTAATGAAATCGGCACGTTTACACAGAACAACGCGTTCGGCACAATGAACAACCTGTAGATATTTGGCCAACTAACAGTGAAATTTGCAATAGAGAAAGAGAATCATGGTTGGATTCGTTGAGTGGCACGAGATTACTATAAGTATACCGTAGACAAGAACTCCCGTCGAGATATACGCCATTTAAGAACTCACTTTTTCTTTCAGGAAGGATGTATGTATTACTCTCTGTCTCTGTACATATATCGCATGAAAAGACGGAACTGAGCTCTTTCCGTATTTCCTTTTTCTCCCCTTTTCCTTCCCCTACTTCCTATTTCCTTTTGTCGTCGGTGCGAAAACGCTCACCCTTCTCATCTCACTCCTCTTTTTCCGCCCGCATAACCGCACCGCTGTGGTTGCGAAAGTAATTAGTGTTTACGCCACTTTCAGAAGTACGTCGGTATCTTTCTTTTATCGCGGGAGAAGTATGCTTTAACGCGGCATGATGCAGAAACCGATGAACTTTGCTGAACGATTCATAAAAGGTTTCGCATCTGCAGTTTCATACGTTCCCCAAAATGGCGTTTCTGCGTATATAAAGTTATGGGTTATTACACAAAGGAGAACACCGGAATTTTGTTTGTATGAATGCACAACTCTGTGGGCACAGACGTTGGCCGTATCCTCCATCAGTTAGTCGTTAATTAGAAATTAATGCTCTGTACCGGACACGTCTTGAATAGCGTTAATGGTGAACTGCGGTTGGCCGCAATACGTTCTCATGATTGTCGGTTACGCGTTTTGCGATCAAACCTGGAATGCGAACTGTAATTTCAGATGTCACGAAATGAACCATATAGCCTGCGATCTATAACGTTTCGATGTATTATGGTGCCATATTATACATTTTAAATTTTCATATCACTCAGGGAATTATTATTCATTTGAATTTTATGTGGGTGGTTGAGTTTACGTCGAGTTTCTTTATAATCTCTAGTAAAGCATTTAGTACGCTTGTCATTAATATAATACAAGTAGAATTATTTAGAGAGTGTTTTATAAAATATCTATCATTGGTTCCAATAAGTCTGATCAATTCATGATCCGCCGCGTGTGTAAATCGCCAGATTCGATGATATTTCATGCCGTATGTTTTTTTTTTGTTGTAATATTTATATTAAGCGCCATAGAGTTGTACTCCTATAAACTTTCTGTCATGTATTTTTACGAATTGATGTAACGTTGGGATTGTGCAAAAACAAAACCAGATTTATGTGCGTATGAAGTTGCATGCATGTAAACCACGTAATAATAATGATGCAGCTTCAAAATGGAGCACATAATCGTTTGAACAATTATGGCTAATATAGAGATAAACTATGTGATTCAACTCTTTCTCTTCCTCAATAATACAGATTAGTGGGCACCATTTTAACATGAGAATTACCTGCGTTAAATCTGTTATACTTGAATATATTAAATTAGTAGGGGAGAGCGGGGCTAAAAGTTCCGATTTTTAGTTAACTTCAAAATTTGTTAAAATAATTGCTTTTAGTATTCATACGATGCGATCAAAATCAACTTACATATGTAACTTTGATATTAAGACAGTTATTTGGGTCATTTTTTGAGAGATTCTTTTATTATTAATTTTTTAATGCCTAAAGTCGGAAAGTAACAACTTACCCCGACTTGGGGTAATTATTTGTGAAATAAAAAACAATAAATGATTAAACCAAGTCTGTTTGTTTAAGTACTACTCAACAATATCGTACGAATCATTCGTGAGATAGACCCCAAATACCAAATGCGAAAATATTTGTTTACGTGGACCAGTGAGGCACGTGCTGTCGTTCCGTTGTTCCGGGCCCCACTGATTTGTTTAAGATGGCTATTGTCGGTGCAATGTGGCGTTCCATTTCATTACGAATTTACACAATATTTTTATCTCTTCTCCTCGCGGAGTTATTTCAATCGGAACAACTTACCTCGGTAACTTTTAGCCCCGCTCTCCCCTACTTTTACAAAAGAAGAGTGCAATTGTGAAAAAGATAATTAATTCAGTAATTTATGATTTATAAGATAGATGTTGAATGTCTGCTGCATGGATGTCCTATAAAATTTGAGAATTTTTATAAGAATTCCGGAACCAGTCATTTTGACTGTTTTGGTAATTTTAGTATTAACACGTTCACCGCCGTAGGGGTCACCGGTGACCGGCACTATAGAATTCAATGCCATTTCATGTTACAGTCTGTATCACAAGAGCGTGGACGCGATATCTCTGTGGGAAAAATCTTTTTTATAAGAAATATCATATAAATCGAAAGTACATCTAAAAAATTGATACGCATTTTCTTAATAAAATGTCCAATCTCCACCATTAGCGATTATCGCTTAACAATGTCTCGGCATGCTTTCAGCCAACTTTTCGGTATAAGAGAGGAAGGGACTTCCATATCTCTCGAATTCGACGAACTAGTGTTTTCAATTTGACAATATGCTTTTCTCGGAGTTTGTACTTCATAACAGACCAAACATTTTCGATTGGATTGGCATCGGGGGACTGAGATGGCCAATCCAACACATTAATACCGTTCTGTGTTTTCCATTCCGTACAAATACGGCCTCGATACAAATATACCTATATTAGTAATTTTATAATACACCTTTTTAATATAGCTATATCTATGCCCTTTTTAGTTAAAATTGTTTGCGCTTTACGTAAGGAAAGCGTCGGATTTTTCGAAAAAAGGTGTAAAATCGCTTTATCTTCCCGTTTCGTCGTAACCCGTTTCGAACCGCGACCAGGGATATCATCGACACAATTTGTGTCTTTATACCGTTGCACCCACTTATTTACGAATGCGCGAGGTTTATGCAGATATTTTGCTGCATCTCTAACAGCCATTTTAGGACCTTTCGGGTGATGGCACAAGAAGACCGCTTCGAATCGTTTAGCGTACACGGCACTCATTTCGAAATGAACTGAATTTCTCAGAGATAGAAACGATACTAAAAGAATTGGGCCTATTGCGTATTAGAGGAAACTTTGTATGTTTAGACCAGCACAGTCTTTAACAAATTGCGTACCAGATTTCACAAATATCGCGTCCACGCTCTTGTGGAACAGACTGTACGTCTACATTGTAATTTTTATGAATTTTTACGACATATTGAATATTCAAATATCGGCGTTAAGAAGATAAAAATCTGCTGAATATTGATCTATCGGTGTCTTTAAAGTTTCTGTTTTATAAATATGTAATTTTAATAGTAAACGTTTCACTTCAGTAGAAATGACGACACAAGAGAAATATCAATGGCGTTCACGGTATTAACTCTTTCTATAGTCGAGCTGTACTCGACATAGCTTTTCACTTGATATTATTTTCTAACAATTTAATATCGACTTTTCAGTTCCATAATAATTTTCTAATACAGGTAGCCCTCCTACAACACGTTATCCTATAACACGGTTTCGCTGTAACATGATAAGAAAACTGCAAAAACCTTTATACAACACTGTACTTCTATAGCTGCGACGAGGCTTGCCGCCTTAAAGATACAGTGTGGCATAAACTATTTTGATTTCATCTCCGTGACTTGAAAACAAAAGTATTTCACGCTGCTGATCGGCAGTCTGCGTCGAGCCACGGTGTGTCAAAGAATAACTTTTTCGTCTTTAAAATATTAAGGAAAAATTAACATTGATCCGATAAGAACCAGAAAGTAAAGTAAAATTACAGATTTTTTAAAGTGGAAAGAAAATACAAAAACTTTAAATGAAGAAAAAAGTTTTGAAATTGACGTTGATATTATTCCACCAAAAAAACGTTCTCGATTGATTATACTGAGCAGTGACGATGAAGAAATTTATTAAATTATAGTTGCATTAAATTAAAATAATATTTTTTGTTTTGTATTGTACATACATTAATATTTTTAATAAAAATTAAGATTTTTATGTAGAATTTAAAAAAAAATATTTGGTTTTAATAAGTTTTGGGAACGTAACCTCTCTATTTGTACTTGCTCTGGGTCTCGTACAACATGGTTTCACACAACACGGCATTTTTTAGGAACTTATCTACCGCGTTATAGGAGGGTTACCTGTATAACCAAAATATCCGTTATTACCTACAGTTAGTGATATCATTAAAAAAAATGAATAACTAGTGATAGAAAATGTTGCAAAATCAATTTAATTTAGTTCACTATAAAATTAACAAAATAATTTGAACCATAAAGGGTAAAGAATTATCAGTTTTTAAATACTAACATTTTCAAAAGCTTTATCACATTAGAAATGGAATGTCAATAATTTAATTGATTTTATAAACGCAGCTTTATAGAATTACTGCAGAAACGGTTGCTACATTCAAACGTTACTAGCGATTCTTTCTGCTACGTTATCATTTTGTTCAATTTTGCTTGAGATATCTATCATACATCGTTAGAAAGAAATAAGAGGGGACAAGGCGGAAGAGTTTCTCAGACACGCTCCAATTACGATGTCCAGAGCTTTCGAAGAGATTATAGGTATAGTACAATGACTGCGACTGATCTAAATCGGATTTAGGTTCAATTCGAGTTTCCATTCTCCGAGAGCTTCGTACTCCTGTGGTCTGACCACGTACGTTCAGCCTGAGCTGCAAGTTAAAACGCGTCGTGAACCGTGTATATAGGTTCTCGTTGCAGATAAAAGCGAAAGGGTGAAATCGGCTGGAAAGTGCAAGCTTTTACACTTTTGACTTTAACTCCGGCCTCGCATAGTACTCTGCATTTATTACATCCACCATTCTCAGGGCGATGCTGCGCGTGCTGCTACGCATGCTGTGACATTTCAACGTTCATGAAAGATACACTTCCGTGTAACCGCGTGACATGAAAAAGGGGAAAACGTAAAAGCCACTTGACATTTTTAAGCTTAACAGTCTAATTTTACTGAAGTTACATTTTTCGCGTTAGACGTTGAATACTATCTGCTAATTGCGAGAGGATATTAAACGTATCTTTATAAACGTTTATTGCCTCGAGGAAGGAAAATGTACTCTTTTCCCTTCATTCTCTGAAATAACTTTTAATTCTTTCATAGCATTCATAATCCAGCAATATTCGGTGTTTTGCGTTAAATAATTTCGTGAAATATTAAAAGAGGGTTTACGAATGTGAAAGACTAGGCTTTCTTCGTTTCGACGATATCAATGGAATGCGCATAACGTTGATTTCTCTCCTTATCTACTTCATTTCCTTTCCCTCGTAGACAAGTCTTCTTCTTCCTTCTTCGTTCTTCTGTTTTCACAACTGACACGAACCTAACATTCCGTACCATGCTTTAAACGTAAATTGAACACAAAACTATTTTCGATTTCGCATCTATTCAAATCTAATGAACCGACCATGCCGGTTGGTGGCGGGTATCTGTTCCGCCAGCGTTGCGAAAGTCTCTGGAAGGAATTTAATTAATGGGACACGGTTTGTATGATGTTATTCGGGGTGCCATCGGACCCTATTTTCCTTCTTGCTCCAGATATGAACCGGATTTAAATTAAAAGTGTCGAGAACTTTTAACGGAGGATTCCGACCCAACCAATGCGCTGAATCCTCAGCTAATTAAATCCGGAGCTCGGTTTATTGCAATTCTTCCTATTGTACCTATAAGAGTGAAACGTTCTCAATGATTATCAAAGATCCAGCGAAATTCAATTTCTGCTTACTACTTTATACAATACGTCTCATAAATGAGAACTAACAATAAGGAAAATCTTATAAGATATTTCTTTAGTCTTTCTTCAACTATTTTTAAAAGGAATGAAAGACTATAAGATACATTTGCAAAGATTAACGTGTAAACATTGGATTAAAAATGTTTCGTAACTTGGTAAAATTTATTTGCAAATCCATACCGCTCGCAAACAGATATCTTATTACTGCTATTCCCAACGAACCGTCTTATACGCGGCTGCACGTCATTCGTTAATCCAAAGTCTTAACTTAATGGAATTAGTTTATGGATCTCCGCCGTAGATAAATGTAAACCCTCCGTTTTCCTGGTTCCCTACCTTCCCCCTTTCTCTTTACATGGGTACTTCTGCTGTTCTCTCAATTTCTGTGTCTCACTCGTACTCTCCCTATTCTACTAGCTCCCCTAGCGATCTCTCTCTTATTCCTCACCAGAGTCCCCTTGTTGAGTCGCGAGATCGAGGGACGGGCGCTGACTATAATAGCACAATGTCAGATAATTTTGCACGCAGTGCTCTACCGCTATTGTATCCCCAAATAGAGTCTGCGGAAGCCTTATCTGTAAACCAGTGACGGCTCAATTAGACGAGTCTACTTGGCCAACCTTAATCAGTGCATTCTCTCATGGGATAAATATATTTTGATGTATTAAGGTTGGATACGATGCGTTGAATTATTTCGGTAGATGCAGAATGCATGGTACATGAGGATGACAATTGATAATATGCTGAACATTCGACCGACGCACAGTGGTCGATTTCGCCGAAATCCTGGCCAAAACCCCAAGGAGTTTTTCAATTTAGCTGAAAATTGGTATATTAGTATTATTTCGGTCGCTGATTAAGAATCCGAACTCAGAATTTCCAAAAACAAAATCGCACGCTCTAATATGGCAGGTGCGAGTATCGAAAAATTGTCGGATCGGTACGAAAATCAGTAGTCTTATGGTAGCCCGGCCCTATGTCATAAATGCACTACCGCGAGCATGGCGCGCGCGACAAACAAATAACAATAACTCGAAGAATCGCAAAAAGTTGCAAGAAAACTCAACGAGGTCTTCTTCGGGAAGCTTCAAAGTTTAATTTAAAAAAAAATTAGCTTGGATGGTTGTGGACTTCACAACTATTTCACTAGCAAAAGGAAAAAATATATAGGATTTACATTCTGTACTATCACAGTTGTAAAATATTAAATAAATAAATGAAACCAAGATATTTATAAATTAAAAGTATGATAAATAGCTACCAATACTGAAAAAGTGGATCAAACTTTAATTTCACATTGAAAACGTATTCTCAATTTCGACGTGAAAACGTTACATTATTTAAGTGCCAACTTTGACATTGCATATCTCTAAGAGTATTGTTCAATAAAAATTTTTATTAATGGAAAACAATGCTATGATGTGTTACAAATCAAACGCAATTGCTAAATTTTGAAAATTGTAAAAAAAAATTTTGGGGTTTTGGCCAGGATTTCGGCGAAATCGACCACTGTGCGACGTTGGTTTCTGTAGTAATTCATATTTTATCTAACGATTTGTTTTTGGAAAACTGTACCGAAACATGAGTAGGGTAAAAGTACCAGTAGTTGATCATTTTTTAGAAAACATAAAAAAATAAGTTGTGCACTTCCGATGAAAGTGAATTTCAGATGCCACAGCATCTGTCGATTATATTTTGAAACAATTGCATGTAAAGTGAAGGTTCAAAAAGGTAAGTAATATGCCGTTATATCTCTATTTCTTTAACGTTTCTGTTAAGAATAGCGGTACGGTTCAGGTAAACAATTCATAGATTGTGAAGATTTCTCAAATGAATTATTTACTGTTTAAGACCTCACAACGTTTTATAAGTAATATAAACATCGTTTTTATTATTTTAACCTTAAAGAGCAATAATTTTTTAATGGTCGACTTCTGGCTATTGGTACTCTACAATTTTCAGAAGTTGACAGGTACGGTTAATTAACGACATTACTCATTTTAATTTGTTTACGATTTATAATGTATCCGTTTTACATCTCACTTTATTAGAAATACAAAATGTAAATCGATATTTTGTAGTATACTGACCTTTAGTCGATGACACGGTCAACTATTAACTGCATTCGCGGTCAATTATTGATCAATGTCCAATGTCTACTCTGTTCTTCTTCTTTTTTTATTATTTAATTATTAAAGATAATTTGTACTGGTAATTGTTAAAATTAAACGATAATAAAGTGATTGTCAGCATTAATGCTGTAACCCTGTTTCGAGAATAAGCGGTCAACTACTAACGAAAAAAGGTGGTCACTTGCTAGTTTTATCGATTTTAAGGGTGGTCAACTACTGAAGCATTTGCCGAATTTTTAAATATATTTCTCAAAGGCTATAGGAGGATGAGTATGATCCTGCGGCCTTAGCTCCGATCATGCTCGTTTTTTTTTGTTAAATTAGTACCTATGTGAGTACTTATCACAGCAATTTTCAACCCTCAAAAATTCATCCCCAGGGAGTAATCGTTAAATAAACAAATTTTTTCAAAAATTCATAACTTGGGAACGACTATTTTGATTTTATTGAAATTTAGTTAGGACGTACATATAACTAAGGTCTCTGGATAAGTACTCACATAGGTACTAATTTAACAAAAAAAAGCGAGCATGATCGGAGCTAAGGCCGCTGGATCATAGGTACTTATCTTCCTATAGCCTTTGTATAACTAATGTTTTTAAAAAAATTGGTCTTGGTACATTATCTAAAATGTTTAAAGAACGTCTCCAGGCATCGACGCTCGCCAGTTATTGACAAAGTAAACAGTTACCATTGTTTCTATCGAAAATTTATCTTAACTGGTCAACTACTGGTGGTACCTTTACTTTAGTTGTTGGAAAAGTTCTGTAAGGTTAGAATCAAAGTTGAGGAAATATTCATTCGCTCGTGTTCATTTTATTTTGTTCAGGGCAGGAAAATCTTATGTTACTGTAAATTGCGGTAGATGATTAATACACTATCGATCGATAAGCGTTGTTATACAGAAAGCCTGGTAATGGGCTTTTGGTGGATACAATGTCAATTTTCTACGGACATAATTTTGGCTATGGTATTTGACAATGACTTTGTACCTTTGTATAAATGCATCTTGGTACGTATAATTGTTGCCACTGTGATAATTAATATAATCCCGAGGACAAAGAGCACGGTTATATTCCATATTCTACGTTTGGTGAAGCTGTTTGAATACGTGGACTCTTGTAGCACACAAATATTTATTTAATAACTTTTTCGAATATTAAAATAATAAAAAAAAAATTGTTATATATCTTTATGAACAAATATAATCAACTTTGTTCAATTAGAATTTAAAAAATGCCTGTGCGACTTTGGATATTTTAGTTTTTGAACTCCCGTGCCTCTAAAAGTTAAGAGAATAGCTGAAGTGTTTTGAATCAAAGTGGAAATACCTTAGACGTGAGTACATCTGATTTTACACTAAAACTACCAAGGCGATCAAAATGACCGGTTCATTATTTTTTCGAATAATTCCCCAAATTGATAGAGGTACCACGAAGTAAATATTCTTATTCCTTATAAAATCTAAGTTATTTAATCGATCCTCTGTTTCTCCTCTTGACTTCTCTTTTTCTAAAGTACTTGTTAGGTATATTTAAATATAATAGATATAATGCTGGTTTTAAGTGCACTTCATCTGCGAGAATAGAAGCGAAGCTAGAAGAAATTTTGATTGACAAATGCAATTGCACATGAGTGCCAGTTTTTTCGTCTCGCTTAATATAAAATGTAGTGTCTTCCCTGTCTTCCTGATTATCGAATTTTAACGTAAAAATGTCCTTTTAAATGCATTACCCGATTGAAATCTGTGTCATTCAGAACCATGAGTCTTTTTAGGAAGATTTTAAAAGCTGTATTTTTAATACATAGAACTCTATCACGATGTATTAAAGATCTCACAAACACAGAATGCAGTTACATGGTTCTTACAGAATTCTTCCACTGTACATCTTCCAATATCAAATCATACAAGATTAACATACAAATCATACAATTTCTGACTAAATACTCAGAGTAACTCAGAATTGATTGTTGGAATAAAAAATATTCTCTGATTTCTTATATAATGTGGAAACTAATGCAATATTACTTGCATATAAATAACTTTATCGTTTCATGATCGATGAATACTTTTAATACAATATTTTTTGGATAAATCGACAAATTTGATGTTCTCTTAACCACGTCACGAATGTCACACGTTGTTGTAGCACAAGGAGTCAAAAGCACGATATTAACCCTTTGCACTCGGAGCTATCTCAGACGTTATCTGTAAGCAACTTGGCGACACTTTACTATTATTCTATTCGCTATCTTCTGCCTTTTCAATAGAAAAATTCAAGTAAACATACATTTCTTAAAATGTTGCAGTGCAATAAGTTCATCCTCTGTGATCACTAATAACTTCGAAGGTCCCCTCAGAGGAGACAACCGGGTGATATGGTAGACTTACTATGTTCTCTCGAGTGGAACATCCGAGTGCAAAGGGTTAAAAGCAAAAAAACTTCCCAATTCACATCCCACCTTTAATCACATAACGTTGTAGTCTTTTGCTATAGACTTACTTCAGAATTACCATGAAATGTACTAATATTGATCACACAATGTACCGTATACATCATCCCGCTCCTATTTGTCCTAGAAACGTCGTTCATGTCGGTGTTCAATGCGATGAGGTAACAGTTAAAAATCAAAAGTTACAAATCCAACTTCCCATTGGAAGAGTGCGCACATCCGATAAAGTGGAAAGGTCTGATCACATCGCACAAAGGAATCATTACGCTGTCGAAAGCAGACGTTGTCACGTAAAGGGGAACAGAAGGCAGAGGGATCTTGGTAGGTCAAAGATTATAATTAAAGACGAATCTTTATTCGGCATAGACGAGTTCGAAAGGTCTCCTCACGAACCACCGTTGCTATAGTTACGATGAAAGCGGACAGGAATATCGACCGAGGAACTGCACCAGACGGACGCACTCAACTCGCTCGAATAAGTTGAAGTGAGAAGACTGAGAAAGGTGGAGAAAAGTGGGAGGGGGATGGGGTTTCAGGGGGATGAGCGAAAGACAGAGGACCGGACGTTGCGGCAGAGAGGAGAAAAAGATAATTAGTTAATTCGCTGAAGTATAATTAAGTGGAGATTCCACTGGCTGTTGGCGGAGGAAACTCTTTGCGTCTTCGTCCTTCAAATACCAACGTCTTTGCATCCGTGGAGTTTGGATGCCCGTTGCTTTCGGCTTCAATTACATTGCAATCGATTTCACGAGTTTTGCATGGTCATTCGACTACTGTCAAACT
This sequence comes from Cerceris rybyensis, assembly GCA_910591515.1. Taxonomy (NCBI): domain Eukaryota; kingdom Metazoa; phylum Arthropoda; class Insecta; order Hymenoptera; family Crabronidae; genus Cerceris; species Cerceris rybyensis. The sequence goes on from OU342790.1 coordinate 26,949,652, forward strand.
TTCGTGTCTCTTGAATGCTTCGTATCTTATTGCCAATTGGTTTTGTCGAAATAGAAACACGTGGGAAAAAATAAAATCGTCTGATTTTGTTGGCAGTGAGACCTCCGTCGAAATGGCGATGGGGATGATATATTGTGAAGTGCGGAAAATTTTATAAATTTTTGCCCCTGTAAAGTCTCGGTTTAACACGACTCGCTGTGATGAACGGCCTTGATTCGCCGGATATCTCGCGTTGAAATCGTATTAACTCGCAAGCCCGCGCATCGGTGACACCTAACGAAGTTAAAGTCTGGAGCCAAATTTGCTTGCCCGTTTTGATTGTCATATTATTCTTCTGTAACAGCGGTTTTTCTGTATCCTCAAATTTTTAACAGCCGTTCAAAAATTACATTTTTTGACGTCGCCTGTAAGGTTCTTTATTTTCAAGTTATATTATTTTTGAAGAATTCATTTCTCTTACTGTATTGTAAGTGTCGATGATTATGAAAATTGTTAAATAGATTACGTAAAAAATGAAAAATATTAAATTTTAAATCAGAAGCCAAATTCTCTTGTCCGTTTTCATTGTCACATTATTCTTCTTTAACAGCGGTTTTTCTGTATCCTCAAATTTTTAACAGCCGTCGAAAAATTACATTTTTTGACGTCGCCTGTAAGGTTCTTTATTTTCAAGTTATATTATTTTTGAAGAATTCATTTCTCTTACTGCATTGTAGGTGTCGATGATTATGAATACTGCTAAATGGATTATGTCAGAAATGAAAAACATTGAATTTGAAGTCTGAAGAAAAATTCCCTTGTTCGTTTTCATTGTCACATTACTCTTATGTAACAGCGGTTTTTCTGCACCATCAAATTTTTAACAGCTGTTCGAAAATTACACCTTTTAACGTCTCCTGTAAGTTTTCTATTTTAAAGTTATATTATTTCAAAGAATTCATTCTTCTTATTGCATTATAAGTGTCGATGATTATGGAAAATACTAAATGGATTATGTCAGAAATGTAAAAATACTGAAGTTGTCATTTATATTACATTACAACGATATCCACTCTAATAATATGGTACCATCTTTGAATAACAACCGTTTGACCGCTTAATCACTAGTTGCGTGATTACATAGAATTAAGTTCATGTACAGCTTTGCTTTTATTTTCTTTTATTCTTCCCCTTTTTCGTTTTCTACTTAACAGATTTGTAATCTTATAATTTTCACTGGATTGAAAATTGGATATGCTACACTCTTGGTAGTATAGAATTGCAGTTATGTTTGCAGATTTAAATAAAATCGACAATGCACGGAAGATGGAACAGTAGTTTTCGTAATCTCGAATTATTTTTAAATCATGCTTTCCGTTTCTATCATCACACATATTCCTTTTTTGTTAATTTTCTGTTGAACACATTTCTAGTCTTTTAATTTTTAGCAAATATCTAACAGTACTCTACGTAGAATACACTCTAGTTTCATTTCCCCAAGTAAGTAAAATCCACAATTGATTGAAAATGGAACAGATGATATTTCGATTACAAAATCACGAACTTGATACATCAGACGTCTCTCTGTTTGTATAAAATGCACTGTATTTGCGAAATTGTGCTCTCGGGAGAACATACACCATAGAGTGGATTATTTTTTTTTTGCGAACTGCAGACAAAAGGCAATCAACGCAGCAGTGCACGAAACGAACAATGACCACCCCTAACTTGACCAATTATCAGAATAACAACTCGTCGGCTCTGAACATAAAAGTAGTTTTTCAGATCGCGTACTGCAATTTATTTCAAGTTTCATTTCAGAAATATTTCCGTTGTTACTTATTATATACTGCACAGGCTTTATGCAAATGAGATAAAGATTGTATTTTTTATGTAGTCAAGTTTTTGTTCTTTTCTATTGACTTTTCTTTTACTCCCATCTTTCTTTAACATTCTATACTATAACAATTGATCGACGAGTTGTATCGATATTCGCGTATCTCATTAGTCTGCTCGAGACATTTTTACAACTTATCGTTGTAAATATCTGATTCTGTTACTGTCATTTCACGCACGGCTGCACTTTATGATCCGATATCACAAAGCAAACATTCTTAAACGGGATTCAGTCTGTACCGTATGGTTACATGGACTCTGTTATACTTATCGTTTGGATATTTTATGCTTCAACGATTGACGTATACGTTAATGAAGAGCATAATTAACCGAGTAAAAGTCTAAACGTGTGTCTTATACGTTATATGACTTTTCGTAATTGTCGGTGATTATTCACTCGCAATCGCCATTCGATTGTATGATTAATGATAATTTGCCGCTCGTGATTACCCTATGGGCTTGATAATAATTAGCCAATTAACTACGGCAAAGTTATTCCCCCTCGATGAAACTGGCATGAAAACTTCTCGATACCAAAGCGGTTTGTGTCACTTACAATAAGGCTCAACCCGTTTCACGTCGCGAACGCTCGATTATCTTTGCTTTCCTCACGAATAAGGTTGGTAGTATGGCATTCCCATTTTTTGTTTTGAGATTCTTGAATCTACCTTGTGGTGGATTTTTTTATATATCTCCTTGCATCTTGCAATAAATTGTGTGTGACTTTTTAGAAACTGGAAATAAGAATATGAGCAATTTTAAATCCTTTAAATATGCGACATTATTTAAATTTGCCATTGCCATGCTTAGTTTTTAAATGTTAGAAATACTTTTTTATCGTTCAATATCAAACGAGGCTAATAAAAATCCCATTTTGTCAGCTCTCATGTTAAAAACTAGCATACTATAAAATTTCTCCTACAATAACCATCAACAGTTAATAAACTAACCGAAGGAACAGAATATTATAGTTTTATGAATGTCAATTTAAAATTTTCATTTATCATCTAAAAATTACATTTTCCAGTATTTTACATAGCCTCATTTCTGACGAAACTTTTCTTCGAACGATTCATCGCGAATAGATGATTATCCGCTCAAGTTGTTTACTTTAGTTCCTCGATAATCTACGCTTGGTTTTACGGGAATAATAACCAATCTCAGGTTTACCTTTCGAAAGTAGATTTCGAGACGAGCAGTGAAGCAGTTCCCATCAAGTTTCAACTATTTTCACTTATATGTCCGCCAGCTGTGTGACTCTGCCCTCTAAGAATCACATTGTGCAGCAATGCGCATCCTTCCCCCTATTATCTTCTCGAGCGAATTGTAAACTTAAGTACCTCTTAAAAGATGCTACACTTTAACCGTGCCAGCCACCATATTCTTCCTTTTGTCCGTTATGCATGTATAGCTGACTTTATTTTGCACGTTTCAATGTGTGGAAATTCAGTCGACGACATCATTAGTAGCGTGTACGAATGTATCCGCGTAAAGGTGCTGGTATGTATGAATGTACGTAAGTGTTTGCACGAAGGGAAGAACGGTGCAGTTTGTTATAAGCGTTCTTAAGGAAGTTCGCCCCAGGGTGCAATGAAGTGGCCCCCGTATCAGTTTTACTGCACGTGATTCGCAAGCTCTAGTCGTACGCGGGACCACATTGCCTCACCAATTTCCTCGGGCTTTTTTTAAATCTTGAAATTGTATATAATGTGTAGATCCGTTTACTTACGTGCGAGATATTTCTTAAATGGTTTATATCGTGTACGTGGAGAGACTTCTGACACCAAAATGGAATTTCGCGATACCTTTGTGTAGAGAAGTCGCTTATTTTTAGAATCGGTGATATCTATTGAATGTGTGTACACGTGTATTTCGTTGTTTGCTCTACGGTGTGTGTATTTGCGAGTGTCCACGATAAATAATAGATGTCAGGGTGTCAAGGTGAACAACGGAAAATATCTATGTATGTTTTCTTAGCGATTCTGGTGATCTTGTAAATATTTTTGTAAACGTTTGTCGATGATGTTATATTGATATTGATGCATATTTATTCGCGTTTATGCAAGCGGAATAGGCGCAGCTTAGGAGGAGATTTTCTTGGTGGTAATTGCAAATCCTATGGAATAAATATGGACATTGAACATATCCAAAAAAAATATTGTAATGGTTCGTTGCTATGTTACACAAAATATTTTCATATGTTGATCTTTTTATAAATTACGATCATTTCACCTACAACCGATGTTTCTAGATATCTTTCAAATTCCGAAAAGCAATTTTCTATTGTATATGTTGTCTAAAAAACATTGTCCAAAGATAATGAAAAATTGAATGTGATATCATAACTCGAAATTTTCAACTTTCATTTCAAACTAGTTTTTCATTCACTTTGACAAAATCTGATTTCCATAAACTTGAATCATTTTTAAAACATACAGTTTTAAGTATGTTACGAATCTGCGAAATTACGTGGATTAATTCTTTGAAAATTTAACCCTTTGCAGTCAGATGTCCCATCTGAGGGAACATCGTAAGTCAACCATGTCTCTCGGTTGCCCCTTCTAAGGGGACCATAGTTGAACATGCACGACCAGGAAGGGTATTTTAACAGGTTGGGTGCCATGGGGGTCACCGGTGACCGGCGCTATTGAATTGAATGAAAGTGTATAGCAGGATAAGGTGGTCAAAAGTGCCCTTGAACCGATTTCAATGGGGGTGGTCTCATTCGATAGATAATGCTCGGCGATCATTGCGTACCAATTTTTAACCCTGTATCTTGACCGGAAGGGTAGTTATGGGGAAATTCAAAAAACGGGTTTTTGCCCCACTTTTCCTAGTTATTGAGGTGCAAAAAATTCGAAAAAATTCTGACATATTCTACACGGTACCATACATGTTTGAGATTTTTTTCAGATTTTTCCATTGAAGAACCTAAGTGTAAAAAATGAGCAAACGCAAAAAAAAAACGGAAAAAAGTAGATTTCATATCGAGATCTTCGAGTGACAACTTTTTTCAAATTACAGTAACAATCCAACACTCATGATTGTGATCTCCAATTTTTTTCAGATTTTTAAACCGCCTGCGTCATTGTGAAAAAAATTAAAAACCGATTTGCGCGACGCATTTCGATGTGAAACGCCATGAACCAGTTATTATTTCCTTATTCTTCGATCACAGTATGTTCATTTTGTGACTTTCAGTGTTTCTGCCACGAAGCAATTACATGTTAATATAGAGAATCGAATTAAATAAATCAATTGTGAACTTTGATGGTTCCTGATCAGCAAGAATTTTTAAGGTTTTTTTCAAGTGAACGATTTGGCGCAGTTGGTAGGGCGTCTGTCTGCGGAAGCGCTGGACACTATTTTAAAAAAAAGTATGTTCTGTATTAATTTATATTTTTCTGGTCCTTAAAAATACTTTTAAATGTTTGAAAATAGCAACTAATTATCGTTATGTAGTTGACAATTTTTAAAAATGAAAAAAAAAATATCAAGTTCCCCATGGGGATTCGAACCTGCGACAAAATAGTGTCCAGCGCTTCCGCAGACAGACGCCCTACCAACTGCGCCAAATCGTTCACTTGAAAAAAACCTTAAAAATTCTTGCTGATCAGGAACCATCAAAGTTCACAAATGATTTAATTAATTCGATTCTCTATATTAACATGTAATTGCTTCGTGGCAGAAACACTGAAAGTCACAAAATGAACATACTGTAATCGAAGAATAAGGAAATAATAACTGGATCATGGCGTTTCACATCGAAATGCGTCGCGCAAATCGGTTTTTGATTTTTTTCACAATGACGCAGGCGGTTTAAAAATCTGAAAAAAATTGGAGATAACAATCATGAGTGTTGGATTGTTACTGTAATTTGAAAAAAGTTGTCACTCGAAGATCTCGATACGAAATCTACTTTTTTCCGTTTTTTTTTGCGTTTGCTCATTTTTTACACTTAGGTTCTTCAATGGAAAAATCTGAAAAAAATCTCAAACATGTATGGTACCGTGTAAAATATGTCAGAATTTTTTCGAATTTTTTGCACCTCAATAACTAGGCAAAATGTGGCAAAAACCTGTTTTTTGAATTTTCCCCATAACTACCCTTCCGGTCAAGATACAGGGTTAAAAATTGGTACGCAATGATCGCCGAGCATTATCTATCGAATGAGTCCACCCCCATTGAAATCGGTTCAAGGGCACTTTTGACCACCTTATCCTGCTATACCCTTTTATGTTACGTTTAAATTGCAATATTTATGAATTTTCTAACATATTGAATATTTAAATTTTGGCGTTAAGAAGATGAAGATCTGCTAAACACCGATCAATCAGTGTCCTTAAAATTTCTGTTTTATGAATATGTGATTTTCATAAAAAATGTTTCACTTCAGTAGAAATGACGAAATAAGGGAAACATCGGTGGCATTCAACCTGTTAAAGGAGCCTTTCTCAAGTCATAAACTGCGGATCTTCAGGATATTGTGGGGTGAAATTAGAAATTTGTAGAGGAGAAGGAATTTTCAGTAATTATTTTAGTATTTATTGTATACCATTGGACGAAAAAGAGATGAAGTACGTGGCCTTTGCCTTTCAAATTAATTTTTGAAACTTTTGTCTATTGATTAACGTTCCTTGATCTGAAACTAGCACTTCTTCTCTTGGTTTCCTGGAGAAAGAGCCTTCATCTTATTGTAATAACGTAATTGGTATAAAGTTGGATGAAATTCGCAATAGCTACTTTCGGAGGATCATTTATTTTAAATTCCAATTCAAGTTTATTAGTCATTGCAGAAGATGAACTTATTGCACAGCAACATTTTAAGGAATGTATGTTTACCTGAACTTTTCTATTGAAATAGCACAAGATAGTAAATAGTAAAGTGTCGCTAAGTTGCCAATAGATAACGTCAGATACGGGTTACAGTGCAAAGGGTTAAATCTACCATCATCCTTTAACACTAAACGTACCAAGCGGAGTCAAATGACCCCTTTCAAAATTTACTTTAAAATCATATATTCATTGTTATTTCTTTCACTCATTTGACTTTTTGTAAAGTCTTATATCATCTGATTATTCCATTTCTCGCTTTTCCTTTTTCTCGTAGTTTATTTTTTACTGACAAAAATTCTCTTCCTGCCATACGTACCGCGAGTGGTCATTTCATCCCATACGAAGTTTACGTATTTTTCGGCATTTTTCTTCAACCGGAACTTTAGTTCTAAACTCATATACGCTTCTCAAGTGAAGGTTTCATTTATTTGAACCTGATATGTATGTTTGGTTTCGGTGTGAATATTTGTACGACCCGATCTCCGAGCCGAAGTATTCAAGCCGAAATCAAACATACATATCTAAGAATGTTATACAATAACAATTTTTATTAATGGAAAAGGATGCTCTGATGTGTTGCAAATCAAACACAATTGCTAGATTTTGAAGACCGCGAAAAAAAATTTTGGGGTTTTGGCCAGGATTTCAGCGAAATCGGCCACTGTGCGACGGAACGCATAAACAGAAAAGACTGTTCGAAAACGGTCCGAAGAGATTCACAAGAAACATTCCCTTCAATTAGTTCTCTATAGCTAAACGAAATAAAAATGTAGTCGTAAATTGAGAGTCAGAGAGTAAAGATCAGAGCCCACAAGAAATCAAGTTCGACAAGGAGTGATAATACACGACAGTTTCCGTTACATTCAATTGACCTTGTGTAATTAATTGATTATTGTGTTTATAGAAATAAAAATTTGTGTTTGATTATTTTATTAAAAATCAGAAATGATGTTGCAAATTATTTCCTTTAACAAATTGGGTATTTATTTCTGAAAATAAACATTTATTTCATAGGGGGTCAAATGACCCCCTCATGGTAAGATTAGGTAGGTGTAAAATACCGGTACGTATAGTGTTAAAAAGCTGAATTTTTACAGTCTCTTGCATTATCCTATTACGTAATTATAATAACATAAATCTTTGTCAATCGGAAAGTAAATGCTGTATAATGTAAACTTAAACATTGATAATCTATTCCAGAAATGCTCCGTATTCACGGTGAACGTATGCCCAAATATAATCATTACATCCCCATGTATATCAATTATGCATGCATCTATTCATCTAGTTCCCCGCAGAACATACGCGCGTGTTTGTACGTGTATGATACAGTGAAAGCGGCAGGTAGATTGCCAAGTACCTGAATTCCTTTGATCGCATACAACTTAACGATTTCTAGTTGGGTATACGAATTCACAGTGGCATAAACGTTTCCCTTCGTAACATTCGTAGGATGAAATCGTCCCCGGATTTCACTGAGAAGTTCAAGTGGAAAAGGAAACGCGGGTTACCTGTATCAGAAGCGAAGACGGAGATTGATTCGCGGCAGCTTACGATGCCAGCCTCTGAGATTTTCTATCTAGACAGCGTATACCTCAGACACGGGGATGAAAGGTCTTGAGAAAAAGAAGAAAACGTTCCTTCGGTATCAAGCTTCCTCGACGGTACCGTGTTTATTAACTCCTGTCTGTACGGGCCAGTAGAATAGGTCTTATTCTTCGTAACAGTTGTTACTTGCTAGCGGATAGAATGAAGCTGTAGATTCATAGGTAACCTTTGAAGAGATCATTTTTAATTTCCGTCGCGAGATCAATTTTCATCCCGTTCAATACGATTGAATGGAACGTCGAGTCGATGCTCTTCAGAACGTTCATCATCGAGGAATACGTTTTATACTGTTTCAAAATCTCATTAATATAATGTCTGCTATGCATAATTGCAGGCATTTCATGTAGGTAGCTTGCAATGTTAACATCGTACTATATAATACTTAAACTTTGTTTCCTATAATTGAATTTATCTCTTACCATTTCAATATGCGTTCATTATCTTAAAATGGTATTGTGGAAAATGCATTTTTCGTTTTTACAAGTTTAAGTATCTGCTAATAATTTTCTAATAGTTGATAATAATGAAAATGTTGGGTGTTTTTTTAGAGGATGGTACTTTAAAATGAAATAAAACACATAAAAACCAAAGTTCTGGTTTTATTTAAATCATAATATTTTGTGGGATGCGAATGTGTAAAGATTTATTTTATACATACAGTCAGTTCAACAAGAGCGTGTCGTTCCTAATTGTGTCATTAGATGACGCATTCGTTTAAGATGTGGGTAATTCAATTGTTTGAACATTTGGCTTCGATACTTTGTGGTTAAATTAGTAGTAGGACTATTATCTCCTTTGAGATTGAAAAAATTAACAATGAAAAATAGGAAGATAACGGCTTGAAAAATGTAAACTGTGCGTTCACGGAGTGGAAACGTGAAAATGGGATCAGGACACTTGATTGGCTTTTTCAATTGCCTGACACTAATCCTATGGAAAATGTGTGGGCAAAAATGAGGATTAATCTGAAGAAAAATCGAATGTTCAATGTCAAGCAGCTAACACGTCACATCCGCCAAATATGACGATCTCTACCTGAAACAATGGTGGAAAATTTTTCCGAAAGCATGCCTAAACGGTAGCAGGCTATAATTGACACTGATAGCGATTAAACAATGTTTTAAGTAAATGCATTATAGTATAATGTTTATATTTCCATCTTATGCGCTTAATTAGAAACAATTCTCTTTTTTAAAGAAAATATTATCGTCAAGCTCTTGTGGAACAAAATGTATAAGATGTACGAATGTGAGTGCCGATCGCAATTTGTTTTTTCGCGAGGCCAACGAGGCATTCGTGCATCGTGGCATTCTGTGGTTAGAATCCTCCGTGGATAGACTGTGTCATTCTTTGTGTTTAAATCCTCTGTGGATATACTTAGTGTTTTATTATTCTTTGTGTTACAAATCCTGTGTGGACAAATAATGTTTATATAATACGCGACATATTATAATCTTCTTTCCTATTTTTAGTTATAATCTACTCTATATTCCTTTTCATAGTTTTAGTTGTAACTTTTATAATAAACATTAAATATATTATTAGGAAATCCTACTATTTTGTCATTTGTGTTAAAAAATTATAGAATCTCCTCTATCTATATATATTTATTCTACATACCTTTCTCTAATAATTGTATGTACATCTTAAACTAACTAACAATATCATAGCCTAAACATTAAAATAATAAAATAGAAACTCTCACTAAATAAATAACTCTAATAACTCTTATTCGTACTATTCTCCACTAAACTCTGTATGTATCTCCACTATGTCTCTCTTCGCAACGAACTCCAAGTCTCAACTAGCTCTCCCAAAAATTCACACTCGCATCCACCCTCGATACTCTTTTTCACAGCATGCATTCTTCGTCTTTCTCACAGCTTGCATTTTCTATTGCATTCACTCATTTTCTCCTTATCCACAGGCTAAACATTCACTCTCACATACACAAAATCCATCCACACTTACTAATTGAAAGTTATCTCCCATCTTTAAAAAATTACGATACCACAAAATTATTTTTGGCATACGAGCGCAGCAGCTGGGTCCAATGAAGTACAATTTCGAAGTTCAATTTTCGACCATACGAAATTATGTGCTCATCGAACGTTTCCTTCAACAAATTGTTTGTTTCGCTCGATGTGTGGTATGTTGCACCGTCTTGTTGAAACCGGAACTCTTTCACATTAATGCTATGAAGTTGGGGAAGAAGAAGTCTATATAATAATGTGAAAGAGCTTTGGTTTCAACAAGACAGCGCAACATGCGACACATCGCGCGACAGAATCAATTTACTGAAACAAACTTTCGATGAGTACATAATTTTGCGAAATGGGTCATGCATTGGGCGTCATGATCGTGTAATATCACACCTCTGGGTTATTTTCTGTTGGGATATGAAAAGTCACTAATATATACTGATAAACCATAAACTTTGGATCACTTGGAAGTCGACATTAGCCGTGTTATTGCCGATATAGTGCATCAACTGCTCGACACTGTGGTCCAAGATTCGACTTCGAAATTGCGCTTCATTGGGACCAGCCACCACACCCATATACCAGATATCATTTTTTAACATAAATGGCATAATATTATGATTTAAGTAAAACCAAAACCATGACTTGTAGGAGGAGGATGATGGCCGTTCGTTAAATTATTTGAGGGCGTAATATAAAAAAACTAATATTTATTAAATTAAGTTAAAGAATAGAATTAAGAAATATATATGTAATCAAAATAATACTATTCTACTTAATACATAACTCTTAACACCAAAAAAAAAACATAAATAACATAAAGCAACATAAAACCATAAAAAAAATAAACCGTAAAACGTCCGCACTCGTTTGTCGCAGAGTACCGTGCGGCTCCACAGCCGTGTCACCTAGGAGGTAAGCCTGTTTTGGCAGAGCCTGATTCGCCAGGCGTCAAGCATCATGCCTCTTGTCACATGTACACGAAGGCACTTTACGTTCTACCTCGCGATTCGTTAAAAGAGCTACACATACAAATCGAACTAAAAGACGAAAAGAGAGAACGCTGCAGATCGAAGCAAGGGAGACAACGCGATTTGGGTGGCGACAATGAGGACATCGGCGTAGGCACCAGATTTCTAACATCTCTATAGTGAAAACAGAATAAACTCCGGCAGAATTACCCCCACCACATGGGGAGATTCTCCTTGATGAAACGAAGCGCGCGACGAGACAACAATGTAATACAATGTCTCGCTCCTCCAGACAAACTAATAAGAATATTTGAATGCTACGACTTTGTCGGGTGCTTCCTTTAAGAGGCTGAGCGAGTGGACTCCAAGAAACAAAATGGTACGAATAGGCGGTTGAAAACGAGAAGCTCCGCCGCCCAGGTGACACGGCTGTGGAGCCGCACGGTACATTCTGCTCTTAGGCCCATCCGCGGCCGCACGCTGCACGTTGTGACGTCACTAGTCTAAACACTTGAATATCAAGACGACTCTCGCTACGACGGCATAACTTTATAAAATATACTACAGACTACAACCATGGTTTTTATGTGTTTTATTTAATTTTAACCCCTTGTAACCCAGATCATAAATTCTAAAATAAATAAAAACCGAACTATCAGAATTAATTTGCAGTAATATACTAATTAGCGGCATCTCTGCGTAAGATGGTGTATTGTTTCGATAGTATGGTATGTAGCAGTGATGATACAATGAGCTAAAAGGAAATAAATATGGTCCGTATGGAATTTGTAGAATCTTTTTTAGTTTGTTACAGAAATGTCACAAGGGGCTACAAGGGGTTAAAGTTTCATACATCTGAAAAAAACCATATAATTCAAAACTCAATGTCCCGAAGACTTGATATAATAGAATGAACTTTCAACGTCCGTGCATGTCCATTTGTTTCTCCTTTTGTCAGCTGCACTCTTCATTCTATCCATTGAATAATGAATCCGTTATTCAGAACTGTCCTTTTTTTATTTCGAACAAGGTGAATTGTCTGGAATCTTGTAGCAGACATAATTGCAGAACGTTTGGAAAGGGAGGGAGAGCAATCTACGATGAGTCATGTACAGACAGTAATCCAAAGTCTCGTGTGGCAACTGAATGATGATCGAGCGAACGGCCACGAAAATGAAAGTTCATTGATCTACACGATCGATAACAGGTACATGTCTGCCAATGGTATCATTCGATCGTACTGTACAACGAGAGGTAAATTGAGCTGCCAGTCGATGTATCGTACTCCCCTTATCATCTACGGAAACAGAGTTACTTTCGTTTTTCATGTGACACGGGATGCACCGCAATCAACCTTGCCTTTCGTGCTTCGTCTCTGTCTCACCATTTTCTCACCCTTTCGTTCTGCCTTTCTGAGTTTTTCTTTCTTCTTTTTGCTTTCGTGCTCTTCTTCCGTCGATTTTCTCTTCGTTCGCCTCGTAACTTTGGAATTTCCAAGTTCGCAAAACGTCGGCGAGTGTAACGTTGAGCGCAGTTTTGCCTCAGGCATCAAGTACGCGTTCAGACTGGTGGATTTATCCAAATCAGAAACTTTCAATGTTCTCGCATTGGGAGAATTTTGTGTGGTAGTTTCGTGGAACTGCTTAAATATTTGCTCACGTTCAGGATAGTTAAGATCGTTTTGTATCGGAATTTGAGGAGAATGGTATTATGGATAATGATTCGAAATGATTCTGTCAAACATCTCTTATGGAAGTTCAACAAGTCTATCTTGTTTTATTTCCGAATGTTCAAAAGTTTAAAACCGGCTAGGAAATATTTCACGAAATGTAATGAATTTTTTAAATATTTTTATAACCCTGGAATTTTCTGTGTTTCTTATGCAGTCATTGTTAGTGGCATTTATAGAAGGTGTTGTTAGACATGAGTCTACCATTTATAATTGGTGAACAATCAAAAGATTTTATTAAGTTAGTTCATTCAACTGAATTGCATTTATAGTTTTATAACGATGGATAAGATAATTGCGATGAATAGAATAATTTTTCTTCATCAGTCAATGATTCATTAAAATGTTTTATTCGCATTTTGTTCCATTTTTATATTTTCAAAGAGGTTTTTATATACTCCTAGTACACTGGAAGCTTAGAGAAGATAATAAAATCACGTATTTATATTCTAGTAATTCAAGGGACATCATATTTTGATATGAAAATGAAATTTCTTGTAATTGTATTTTAACACTAGATTTGTGGATATTGATTATACCTATTTTTCTAATGTGTGCCAATTTGACTCATACACGAAAATTGAAGTTTTTTGCAAAGAAAATAATTCCAAAACAAATTTAAGCGAACGGGTTTATTATTAAAAAATTAAGGGACCAATATACTATATAGATACCAATCAAATTTTGAATGAGCCAAATTGGCTCCGTAAATCTAGTGTTAACAATTTCGAAAAAAAAAACGCCAATTTTTAGCATGTAACTGGTCCTATGACGTTTGGTGAAAGTGGTCAAGAACAGAACATATAAAAAATCTGGGGAAGCAAAGACACGTTTCATTTATTATTTAATTATATTAGTTATCTGCGATTTTAATAATTAAATTTGTATCGACAAGGAGATACAAGTATAAACAAAGGGTTTAGCCAGATAGGGATAGAAAATGTGTTCCCAACAAATATTAATTTTGAGGCATACCATTCGAGACGTCTTTAAAAAAAAACTGTCTACGAAGTATGAATCCGCTATCCATACCGTAGGGGTAGTTATAGGGTGAAACGTAATTTGCAGATTTTGCCCAATTGTTCCTGTTTGGCTTGCAATTGGCTCGTATTACTTACCTGATTGTGCAACCCAAGCCGCTGTATACCATATTAGAGAACTTATAATTATCATATGCTCGTGAGGCATTTGTGGGAAATATGGAATTTTAGAAATGGAACAAAAGTAGCGGTTTATAAAGTTTAACCGTGCTTTCGATTTAACAAAATACTTTCATTCATCATTTGCATTGCACAACATAAACGTATGTGATACAATATTCATGAAATGCAATTATTTCTTTCTAAGACTACAAATTATTTATTTATTAAATGCTGTTATGACTGTTCTGTGCCTGCTCTGCCTTTCTCCTGCTTGTCCTATCTGTCTCCTATCAATCCTGTCCCTCTTCTATCTGTCCTGCCTAAATTAATATCTCAGACGAAGTCTTAGATCTGCCCAACTTATCACTGACTCGTACTACTTGTCAAGTTGTCACATTTTGCTCGATATGAGCTTCAGCTCATAAGTGGAGTAAACCGATAATACAGAACAGGTAGTACAAACCCAGGACAGACAGGACAAGCAGCGCAGGCGCAGGGCAAGCAGTACAAGAGTAGGACAAGCATTACAAACACAGGACAAGCATTGCAGGAGTAGACAAGAGAAAGCACAGGACATGCAGTACAAACACAGGATATGCAGTACACAAGTACGACAGGCAGAAGAGATGCGAGAAACAGAGGACAAGCAATACAGAGCTGAACAGGCAGTCTGGCAGTAGGATAGGCATAAGAGAACAGGACAGACAGGACGCCACAAGACTGAAAGGAGAGGTACGGGGCGTAGCAGTTAAACATGTTTAACAGTGTTTTCGATTTAACAAATTCTTCATTCTTAATTCATCATTTTTATTACAGAACGTAAACGTATATAATAAAATATTCATAAAATACCAGTGTGCGTTTCTGAGGCTATAAACTATTTCCAGTTTAAACTAATAATATGTCAGATAAGTTTTTCATTTTTCTGATTTATTCCTGATTCGTTATCACTTGTCAAATTTTGCCTGAATTGAGCTTCAACTCATAAGTGTATTAAATTAATAATACCTCGGACGATGACAGTGATTTTTTCAGAATTTTTTATGGAATCAAGCGGGAGAAATATGTAAGAAACTGTCAAAAACTGTAAAATACGCTTCAGCCTCTAACTATCTACCTGTACGGTAGGGGCAGTGGATTCATACTTTGCAAGAAGTTTTTCTTTTAAGAGATCTATCGAATAGAGTATCAAAAGATTACTTAACTTAGGCAGCATTTTTTCTATCCTTATTCGACTAGACCCTGTAATTACAAACTTTTAAAAAAATATCAATAGTTTATTCCTAATGAAACAATGTGATTCGATTAAATTTTTATCAATAAAATGTATGTTTATTATTCAAACGAACAGCTTGTAATTATTTAACCAAGAACGTAAATTTAAGGTGGGAAAATCTGAATAAATTCGTTAAAGTTAATGCGGCAAATAGGAGAAAAATTCCATATTTGCTCTGTTGCATTTTTATGAATTTTTACTGCAGTGCGGTTGACCTGTTTTTATATTCCTTGACATTGCAGAATTCAGAAAATCGCTCTAACCTGGTACTTTAATGACATAGCGTTTTAACTAAAAAAAGTCAATTTTCATCAACCAAGGAACTCATTGTTCAAATTACAACATTATGTAAATATCATATAGGCTCTATATCGAGGAAATATAACATTATTAATTACGTTATAATTTATATATTTAAAGAATATTTCTCTGAAATTTTGCAATGAATTAAAGTGAAGAGCTCCATTCATCTCGGACGGAATAAGGCAATAAAAGAAAATTGAAGGAATTTCCAGAATAAATTTTGTTCTCCGTCTCGGTCGTAACACCGTTTTACTAATTTTTTACACCTCTTTAGTTACTTTTTCTGGAAATTTAAAATTCCGTTATAAAAAACAACGAGTCTACCAAGGTTTCTCGCTTGGTGCAACGAATCCTACACAGATCCTGGTTATATTCTGCGTGTTTGAATAGCTGGAATCACTCGAATTGCTTGAATTTAATGGGCGAGGTTACGAGAGAAACGATCGCATACATCCTGCGTACTAAAATTTGTATCGATCCTCACACTCTAGATGCATATACGAGTCGATAAACTGTTTATCGGGTAACTGTGCAATAAGTATTCTGTAACTAACACTTTGAATGCCTGCCCATATCTGAATGTCCTTTTCTACCGGTTTTTCTCCTGCAAGAGAAATGTCCCGGTTTGATTCCCGGTTCAGGAACGATTTCTCACGATTAGTTTATCAGCACACCTACAAATAGAAGTTTCCGATACTTCTAAATTTCAAAATAGTTTTTTATCTGAAAATTATAGTCAACAAGCAGTTAACCCTTTCGCTCCGACGGGCGTATATATACGCTCTCGAAGAATGACCATTCATATACGAAGAGAGTACATATACGCTCTGGAAAAGTGGGCGCTCGGGTACGAAGAGCGTACTTAAACGTTCATACCATATATACTTTTATTTTATACTTTACATGGGATACTTTTGTTAATTGAGTATCTGGCAACGCTGCATGCCTCAAACAGTTGACTATCATGAAATAAAACGTTACCGACAAGACGTTATTGTGTTTTGTTTTAACAATACACAGTTTCAGGCTGCTTTAGAAAATCGTCAACGACGGATATATACCAGCAATTTATAATAGTAGCGATTAAAAGGTTTAAACGAATTTGTAACTCTAAAATAATTTTGTTAGCTTAATTTTAATAATTCACAGGTAAATATTCAATTTCTGGCTTTGTGATAATATGTTGAGTTTTAAAGTATTTAATCTTTTAGACCCATTATCAAATCATGGGGATAAGAAAATTTAGGAGAATATTTAAAAACATAAATTATGATTATAAATTTTTATATTTTAGAAAGTAAAATGATATTACTATAACATTTTTTTCTTTTGGAAACGCACTGTGGTGGAAAGGAGGTTTTAATCACTCATTAACTGCGCAAATAAACTGTTTAATAAGAATAATATTCAAATGGAGATACAAATAGAATTAAAAAATAAACGTCTCAAACTTTCGTCTTCAAATTCTCGTCTTTTCTCATTCACTGTTCTCTACGCACTATTTACACATTCGTCATTTGTAAACATCGTTACCTTATTCGCACACTCACTCACCCAAAACAAACGCACATACACATTTTTTCAAACGTCGTTAAGAACGATTCCTACATTACTATTAGGTTGTTCGGAAAGTAATTTCGTTTTTTCCCAACGGAGGACATAATTATATTTTTTCACAGCCGACTTCATACTTAATTCACATTGCTATTATATATTTTGACTGTTGATATAGCAACGCTTTTTTGTGAAAAAATTTGTTTGATTCTATATAATAACTTTTGTTTGGTGTCCTATTAAAGATGGAAAGTCGAAATCACCATTTTCGCCATATTTTACTTTTTTACTATCGAAAAGGTAAAAATGCTGTTAAAGCAAGAAAAAAATTATTCGATGTGTATGGAGAAGACGCACTAACAGAACGTTAGTGCCAAAACTGGTTTGCAAAATTTTTTGAACGGCAAAACCTTTACTTTGAATGAGGACACAAAAAATGTCTTTGATTTTTTTGCCAGCAAAGATCAAAACTTTTAGGAGCGTCGAATCATACTACACCCAGAAAGATGACAAAAGGTATTAGAACAAAATGGAGAATATGTAATTCAATAAAATATTTATGGACTACAAGAAAATTGTCTTTCATTCTCACCGAAGAAAACGAAATTACTTTCCGAACAACCCAATAAATACGATAAATATCATTGTAAACTTGAGAGAACAAGGAACGACTTCTAATTACTTCGTAGCATTCCGTACCTCAATGTCAACTACTTACTAATGGGCTCCGTTCACAGCTATCACATTATGTCACAAGCGCTCCGTAGCGAAAGGGTTAAAGAATCGTTCGGTCCTCATGAGTTTTCTCTTGGCGGCTTTCTAATTCGAAAGCAACTGTGAAGAACGTGGTCCAGTAAGTAATTTAGTGATCGACAGGATCATCGAATCCCATCATTGAGCACCACGTAGGGTGAAATGCAAATCGCGTTCGACGACGGATCACTGAATCCTCCTGGGATCTACCGGGACACGAGGTGCCTTGGCACGAAAATACTTGTGCTGCCGCGAGTGATTTCGAGCCAGACACCCTCAATCTTCATCTCAGCACTTAGGAGCTCGCGTAAATTAATTCCCCACGATGCTGGACGAATACAAAAGTCGAGGAGTGTGTAAAGTCACGTCTTTGTTCGAACGCTTTTTCTTATCAGTCCTCGATACCGCTGCTTTTAAATGCTGTCCTCGTTTTCACTTAGGTTTCCTGGGTTAATAGAATGCGATGCTGTGTAGAAGTTCCACGTAGAATTTTTCTTTAGTTGCACATGCACGACCAGGAAGAGTATTTTAAAGGAGCCTTTCTCAAGTCGTGAATCGTGGATCTTTAGGATATTGTGGGATGAAATTAGAAGTTTGTAGAAAACAAGGAATTTTCAATAATTATCCTAGTTTTTGTTGTCTACCATTGGATGAGAAAGAGATGATATTCGTGACTTTTGCCTTTCAAATTAAATTTTGAAACTTTTTTTTATTGATTGACGTTGCTTGATTTGAAACTAGTGCTTCTTCTTTTGGTTTCCTAGAGGACGAGTCTTCATGTTCTTGTAATAATGTACTCGGTACAATAGTTGGATTAAATTCGCAAAAGTTATTTTCGGGGGATCATTTATTTTCAATTTCAATTTGAAACTTAATCATTTTGTGGCTTATAGTGAAGTTACGCTTCGTTATTGTAATCAAATATTTGTATTACTTGCATTTATAATATCATTGGAATTATTAGCATATAAACCGTATATGTGCAATAATACAAATATTTTTGAATAGTAAATGATATTGCATTCAAACTTTTAGATGATTAATTATTTTACATTTAAATATTATCGTGAATTGTGTTATCATTGGCTGCTTGATTTGGAACATATTTACAACTGTAGATTAACACGACGAAGCTGGCGTACGTAGAATTTTCTACAGACAATAATTGAAAATATTTATTTAATAATCATAGTAACTATATAAAATCGATTTTAACTAGGTAAACCAAAAATAACGTGATAGTTTTTACCACTCGTATTTTTCCGAATTTTTATTTAAAAACTTATGGTTCTCTTGTGTATTGGCAAAAAATATTTTCCAGTCGCGAAGACTTCGAATTACATGCAAGAAAATTATAATTTCGTTATTTATATGCGCATATGTTTTGATGAAGATGTGGTTCACTGTTTAAGGCTATTTTGCGACGACGTTGCACTAACACACATACTTCCTGTGTCTTTTTCAAAACTACATAATGCTGTAACCAACAAAGATTTAAGCATTCTTATTGTACTGTCTACAAAAGAAAATAATTGTTAACCAAAGAACACAGATGAATGCTACAAATAATGAAACGATAACAGCGAATGTATAATTAAAATTTCTTTTCCTTTCCAAGGAAATGGTTTTTCTCTAAGGAAAATGGAATTTGTTCCCCCCTTTATTCTCCTTACTTTTACAGAGATGATTCTACAGTCTTACTCAATCACAAAGCATTAAGGCAATAATAAAAACATAAGTAGTGCGCTTTATAAAGTAAAGTTTGTCTCGAGAGTCCCCTTTGTAGAATTATTTTCATTACGATGGAGATCGTGTTTAAAATTCTGTTTTAACAATTTCAAAATTCATATAGGTGGCTATTTTTGCGTCAAAATTATTCGCTCAGTTATTCTCCTTTTCCACTCTTTCATTAAAATTCCTTGAGTGTATCTTTTTTTATTAAATGTACTTGATCCCGAGATAAAATGAGAAATATCAAAATTGAAAATAAAATGTGGAAAATACAAGATATAGTCTATATAAAAATAATTAATATTAATTTTGTCAGTAACAAAACAGATTAATTACCGTAGAAGTTGTTCGAGTATTTTGTGAAATTATTAATAATTGATGTTTATGAAACAAATGAAAGTAGCTTTTTCTGCGTAATGTGAAATGCTGTGTTTCTGCCGAACTGAAAATTAAAAAGTGCTTTACGATATTTCAATTTGTGGCTATGCACGCAATTAAAGGTATCTATAACGTATACATTGCCAGAGTCGCAATTTCATAAAACAATAAAATACAGGCAGATATGGAAACTTTAATAAATCAATTGTTTCAAGACCATTTTCAAACATGCCTTTTTCCAATACACACAGATACATATGAGCCGTTTGTTTTGAAAGTGGCCAAACTCCATTTATACTTAAATTGAGATATTTAAGGGTTTGTGTTTCAATGCAATTAAAAATATACGTACAGGATACTAATGAGTCATACTACTTAAGTGTATCTAAGGGTGTTAAATTTATAGTTCCTATTAAAATAGTGGCAATTATTAAGTGAATAATATCCGTTTTCTTATCAAGAATGGAGTTAGGCCACTTTCAAAATTAACAACCAGATTCATTATAAAATTTGAAAGTGCCCAAGCCCATTCAACATAATTTAAGATGCTTCAAATTGAAAAAAAACAATACCCAATGTATTTTACATATCTTTAAAACACTTCGTAAACATAATTTATGCGATTCAAAACATTTTTTAACTACTAACGTACAAAATTACAAACATAAATTTATTACAAAACAATTTACTACTCATCTACATTTTATGTGTGTGAAAGGGATTTGAAGAAATCATGATGTTCCGGTAGTATATATCGTAATAGGTCAATTATGTCCTTGAATTTTGCTGTTGTAATTTGTCTGATATTTTTATATAGTGGTGTCAACACAATATTTACGTACTTTCTTGGTATACTCCGACGTGATAGTAAATTCAGGACTTTAAAATTTTCATTCTCATTCATTGATGTCTTATAGAAAATTTTATACGGTTTATTTCTGACAAAACGCATCCAACATATTTTTAACCAGTTTATTGATTCTCCATCAGAATTCGTTACCCTTTTAAAAATTGCGTATTCTAATAATTTTGTTGAAAATCTTTGTTTTGGAAAATTTTTGCAGGTACAATATTTCCGGTTTGAGTACAATACCTCTTTCCTGAATTCAGTTTAATCTTTCGCACTTTTTGGATGTATGATTTATCAATCTTTTCTCCATTGTTATTCGTATCTTCATCCCCTGAAGACGAATATTTTTCTATAATTCTGTTTCTTTTTCGATTTATTTTTAAATCATTAGTTACTATTTCTTCTTCACTGTCTGAACTAAAAGGTCTTGTTCTGTTCTTCCCCATGGGTGAAATAATTTCTAAAATTTAATATTAAATTTTAAGTTTTATATTAATTAAACGTACTGGTTACTCAACTAACGCAATTGTCCAAAAACTGAGGTTAACTTGTTAAATACTGAGTAATTCAAATTACCTTCATCACTGCCTTCGGATATTATCAATAGTAAATATCTTGATATAAGTATAAATGGAGTTCGGCCACTTTCAAACTACACTGTTCATTTATAGAACTAACTCTGAAAACTTATGTGTCAAGAATTATCGTATTTGCTCGGAATATAAGCAACCTGGAATGCTTTACTGATAAATAACATAAAGTTGTACATATAACCATGGCAACCAGAAAAAAATTGACAAATGGAGTTAGGCCACTTTAAAAAAAAACGGCTCATATATTTTTTTATTTTCTCAAATAAATGATGAATAACCTTTAAGAAAACTGCCCGTCATTTAACATCAAGTAGCACAACTTTGTATCATCGCCATTAGTATTGTAATTTCTCCCTATAAATCTAAAATGGAATCTAATTCAATTACCAAATTATGATAATAACATCTTTCTATAAACGTTTTAAACTCAATGGTCCTCAAATAGCGAAGAAAATCATTTTTCCCTAAAGTTCCGCAATATTTTCCTATTTCTTATCCATAAACTTCCGTGTGTCTTGCATACCTCCCTCCTCTCTCATACATTACCATTTTTATGTGAATAACTTTTACGAATCTTATTACATAACATAAGGAAAAATGCGCATTGAGGATCGCTTAAAACATTTTGTTAAATCCTCAGTCTATAAATCCACAATTCCCTCCTCCATAATAATGTATGAAAGTTTCGAGTGAACTCGAGAAGAAAACTTCCAATATTATGGATGTCGGTTAACCTTCTCCCCCTACGCTGCGAAACTTCGTCCGGAACCATTTTTCGATCTCTGCCAACTTTGATATTATTCGCGCCTACGTCGTACATAAATTCAAACATTCTGCATATATATCGAGCATGCATATATGTATACACACGTTCGACCACCGAGAGGGTGTTATTAATTCTCCTCGTACATCACCAGTCGTTTCTCGGGTTTTCTGTTGTCTTGTGGGCAAGCTGCCGAGGGTTACCGTAGGAGAGCTAAGGGGGTGGCTACGGTGTAGCCAACAGATGGGAGCATAGTATGGTGGTTCCAGTCGTCGTGGTCGTCTGGTTTGTTGCCGTTCAAGTGGAGGGGTAAAAGGTACACATAGAGGTCGAAAAGAGAAGAACTCGGTATAAGAGAAAGGTCGAAGTCGATGGAGTAAAGGCGAAGAGCATACGAGAAGGAGAGACCCTCTGTCGGTATTAGACCCGGCCTGTTTATTAGCCCATTTACGGTAGACGCCGAGTCGGAGCCATAAAGCACAAAGAAACACGTCTGGTTATTGCGTTTCGTGGTGGTGCGTGGAGCCCTAAAACAAACGGCGGGAAATTTATGCATTCACTTAACGGAGTTCGACCGAAGCTGCGAGTTTACAGGAACGTTTGAGGCAGAGGAAAACGTAATAGGGTGAGACTGACGTCGCCTACCACCGATAGGATTGCAGCCACGAATGGAATACGCGATTGGATGAATGTGAACGATATTGCGTATGAATGAAAAGTAATTTGAGGCTAGCAAGAGCCGCACAGTTCGTTCTTGATTGCCACTGTACTGACAAATGGTGTGCTTGCGTCACTTCCCGACATCGTTCCGATTAACGTTATAATGGTATCTCATAAATCAAGCAATTATTTCTCCCAGATAAATACCCTGTCGAGTTAAGTTAAGTACTCGGTATTTCGTAACCGATGCATTAAGAGTTAATCAAATGCATTAATTAAAACGCATTCATATTGTCCGTCAGTCAGAGAATGGGATAATAATGATGCTGTCACATTGCAATTACAAAATTCTTTAAACCTCTGGTAGACATTAAGTGGCCTTCGTGCAGAAAACCATAAGTCAGGTTATTCGGTATGCCGTTAACAAATCCTTTAGGCAATATGACGTCGCGTGTAAATCGACTGTTACCCTATACTTATTAATATTATGTTACATACGTGTTCTTCATGCTTCACTTGTTACCTAAACATTTTGCATATACATTACAACCTCTACAAAGTATTTTCAAATTACGCAACCAATTGAAATTTCATTCTTCTTATATTATATTCTCCTAATTATATTCAGTACAACTCCAACCACATTAATTACGATTACCAGAAATCGTATACGAGTCCTTACATTTTAATAATCTTCTCCATGGGCAATTGCCGCTTGAGTACGGATCGTTGGAAAAGAAAGTGTTATTATGCCATTAGCGATCATGCACCGTATCCGGTTTTTCCCGCAATGTTTACAACCTTCCGAGTGTTATTTAACCGTAGGAATTACGAGGGTTGAAAGAGCCTTGGAAACAGGAGGAAGGTCGAGGTGCCGTAAGAAGGGAATGTGGAAAGATCCACTTTGAGTTCCCCAACGACTCCAACAACCATCTCGTTACGGTTGTGTATATACATATATGGTTGCATGTGTACAGTTAAATTATGTACGTGTACGTAACGAGTATGTACGGGAATAGGAAGCCCGATCTTGCACCTAACCCACCGCGCGTGTAACTAATTGCGTTTGGATTCTGGCCACGATCGCCCGCGGTTTCCTGGGTCCAACTGCGCGAATACTAGGCTTCGTTTCCGCGAATCGGAACATCGGTTAATTATTCGGCCCCGACATAACTGCAAAATCTGCAAGTTATGTTTGCTTGTAGCTTCTCCTTGTTAGATTCTGTTTGTTTGGGAAATTGTTGGAAAGAGAAATTTTAAAATAGTGATCAGTAAAGGCTAAAGATTTTTGAGTTTTAGAATTATTGGAATTTTGTTTGTAGAAGGATATATGTTTCTCTAGTAGTTGTTGAGAAAGAGATGTAACGCGTTATTTCGATTGGTTTAACAATTTCGTGCATGAAGGTGTAGAGAAGAAGTGGGAATTGAAATATAGAAGATAAAAAGGAGAACATATATGTTTGTGGTGCTTGAAATAGTAATTTACAATCGAGTCAGTATACTAAACTACATATTTCAATGTACGCAAACACGTTATGTTTATGACTGTGCATAGAAAATTTCTAATAGTAGAATAACGTACCATTGCGTTTCAGTTTTTTAGTTAAAAATTGGTCTGGGAGAAATTTTCGAATTTTAGCAGTGAACACACGATTTTTTTAATTGACGATTATCAGGCTTTATACGTAGTTTTTTCGACATTTACATTTTCATGTAAATAGTGCTTTCTAAAGTGCAATTTTCGAGAGGACTTATTAATGCCTGCAGCAAACATTAATCTGGGACGGCGTTGTTTACTAACGCATCATACATAATTTCTTCATTATTTTTGCTTTCCACGAAGACCATTATTTTGGATATATTTACGTTCTATGACATGGTTCAAAGTAAACAATTTTAATCTGTAAACATCACTTTCCGCGTATTATTTATGAATTTAGCGTCCTACAAAACCAAACTCCCTATCTTTTTGAAAATCCTCACGTGATGAACTTCACTCTTTTTACGACCACCACTGAAAATATTTGCACCTTCGAATATTTGCAGAAAGGTCTGCTATGCTCCTCTTTTCAACCGTCTACCTGTAGTGATATATAGGGAGTTTGAACACTGTTTTAAAAATCTGTCACACAAAGCTTGTTTACTCACAAGAGATGGGCCTCAACTGTCTGACTTCGATTTTAATGAGCTTTTTCACGGTGATATTGTGCATGTCCTTTATGACATATGTAAAGTATTAGCCGTTATTATCAACTAGTTTTAAAGATATAAGCAATTAAGTCCGCATGGCGACGTCTTACAATCGATTTCCGTTTGAGTATTTTACCGAAAATAAAACTCAGTTGTACATTAATTTTGCGCCTAGAAAATGCACTATGCTTTATTATAGAGAAAGGGTTTACGTGTAGAGGAGATATTCCTTCCCTACATATTTTTTCTTAAATTATTGTAGGGTAATTCCGGGGGAGATGGCCGTACGGGAGAGATGGCCAATAGAAAAAACTTCAAGTAATAATTCATAAATGGCAGTACTTTAATTTAGTATCGATTCGTTTTGGCACGGGCAAGAAGTGTTAGTGGATTTTTTTGCGAAACAATTACGGAAAGGTGAGAAATTTGACTTTTTTTTTTAGTAACACGTTCGATCTAAGCTAAGCGGTTGACATATTAAATGGTCACAAAGAAGTTTTGAAAGTTTTGTCCGTTTTCATGCTTTCTATGTGAAGTAAACAAACTTTCTCGTGTTCTAACTTCAAAATTAACTACAACATTGAGAAGTTGCTTTAATTAAGTAATGTGGCCATCTCACCCGGACAATCGGGAAAGATGGCCATAGTATTTACGGGAGAGATGGCCATCAAATTTGGACGCGGCCTGAACGAAAAGTTCAGTATCAGTCACCGATCACTTTTGACATCTAAAGAGCATATTAAAAAATGAAAATTGAAAGAAAATGAAAAAGAGAAAAAGGAAGAAAAGTAAAAAAAACAAAAATAAAAACGGAAACTAAGACTGATAGACCTAAGAAAAAAAATACTGTTCAGAAACGAAAGGCAATTCGTAGGTTGTCTTATAGCAGTTGCGAAGAAATTTCCATCGTTTTCTCTGATACCTCTGAAAGTGAATCTGAAGATAGAAAGAAAGAAAACTGTAGAGGTTGCGGTGATAATTATTACAGGACACAATTAGCTAAAGATTAGATACAATGCAATATTTGCATGTTCTGGGTGCATGAAAACTGCACCGAGTTTGAGGATATGTGTTCTTACTGCGGTAATAAGAAAAAAAAGGAGTTAAAAGATCTCAAGGGCAAAGGGAAAGGCAAAAAGAGTACTGGCCATCTCCCCCCGATCACTATGGCCATCACTCCCGGACACTCTGGGAGAGATGGCCAGTCCTAGTTTTTTTTAAAAGTTTAAAATTACATTGTTTGCGTTCTTTAAAGTAATTTATCGTTAATGTTTGATAATAGTAATAAATAAAGTTTATGTTCTACATTCATTCAATGTTTTATTCGTCATAATTCCTTCACAATAGAGTCTTAAAGTTACTAGGGCCATCTCCCCCGGACTTACCCTATATATAAAATGAATGGTATCGTAGCCTAAACATAAAACTAAAGGTATGAAAAGAACAATGAATAACTTTATTAAAGATGTTGTAAAACTACAAAATAAACAATCGCACTAATCACAAAGAACTCTAAATACTCTAACTAGCACTGTCACAAACTCTCCACTGTTCACAACTTGACTCTGTTCATAACTCAGCTGACCCGAGTCGAAATATTGAACCTCATTTGAACCTTTTGCTACCCAACATTTAGGAATTAGAAGTACAAAAATAGGTCTAAATTCAATGTAAAATAACATCCTATTTAGCGCCTAACAGTGGCACTAATTTCCCTTTATGCCATCTTAAGGCGCAAAATAGGACGTCAATTTCAACCTCCGTTGAGGATTTACATCCTATCCAGTTATTAATGTTATTATTATTCTTATTAATGAATTATTAAATATACTCCAGCAGTAAATAAAGTTGATTAATGAACTAATGAAATTTTGATAATTTTTTGTTTAATAATCTTATCAGAAAGATTTAATGTATTATTATTTATATATATACACATAGTTTTAAAAAATAAATGAGTCAAAATCACTAAAAAATAATGGATTTTTACTCGTTTGCAATTATAAGTGTAGGTACCACTATTCGAATTAATGTGGTAACTATAAGTACAAACAAATAAAAATTCATTATAACGTAATGGTATTAACTAATTTATATGTAAAAAGTATACATGCATATTGATGTAGTTTGAAAGGTTATTTATTTACAAAAATTATTATTTAACCTAGGAGTAACATGTCCAATTCAGAGGATAAAGGTTTTGGTGATAGCTAAATAGGAGTATCATTTTACTGTGTGAGAAGGAGTTACAGGTTTGAATTAGAAATTTTAGAATTGAAAAGTATCATAGTAGGTTCAAATAGGAGTAAATACCATGAAAATAGGTTCAATATTTCGACTTGGGGACTCTACCAAAAATTCACGCTCGCATTTACCATTGATACTCTTTGTCTTTCTCAAATCATGCGTTCTTCATTACGCTCATTCATTTTCTCCTTATCCACAGATTAAACATTCATAAAGGCTATAGCATTCGTCACCTTCCAAATCACATATTCGAAACGTCCACTCTTGCTTATATAAGATCCATCCATATTCGCTAATTATAAACTATTCCTTGTCTTTAAAAAATTCCGTTCTTACACATGTTTATTGGCCTAATCCAAAGAATCGGAGCAAAGCCTTATGTTCTCATGTAAAAGAAAATAATTTTAGAACTCCTTATTTTTAATCAGTTAGTTGTGATTGACGAGTATACTCGTCATGCGTAAAAGATAGTAACGATTGGTTATTTAAATTGTAATTATCATAAATTGTATTGATTTATGCATCCTGTAGCTGTTTACCACTCTGTAGAACCAGTTTAAACATGTACGACGATAACGTTTTTCAGATGATAGCGTAAGATCCAGAAAAGCAAAAATCTAATAAGAACTAGTCTAGCGCTGAAGCGTGATAATAAACTATGATAGGATTTTTTCAGTGACAGTTCGCCACGGGACATATACCTGATGATTTCTAACTTTATAAATAGTTGATTTTTCTTGCGTTGTTCGTTTAGTACGTATGTAATATATTTTTATGTTAAGAAAATAAGTTAATGTTGATAATACAATTATTATTTTTATAAAATAAAATAATCTTTTCGATCCAGAATTTTAACACCGCAACTTACTCTGTAAATGACGAGTATATTCGATTGTCATTGTTCGATTTTCGTGACACACGTAGGTGCGGGCTCTTAAAAAAAGTCGCCAAAGTTAACTGGTTAATTACCGCATTACCATAGTCATGCAACACAAGTGTATACAACTTTCACTAAATCTTATTTTCGGTGTAGTACTTATATTAACCCTTTCCTATATAATAATGAGTAGACTGCGGATGTTTATGCAAATTTCGAGTTTCACAAATGCAGGTGAGACAGGAAAACCTATCTACGGATTTATTGCACTCAATAAATATTGCAACAAATACCATACTTTAGATATTTTACATATATTTTTATATGATGTCCTTTTTGTATATTTTAGCCGTATTTAATTTGTCATAAATGCATAAAAATCCGCAGTCTAATAATGAGTGACACTCGTGATACGGTAAATTAGATAAAATTAGATCAAATTTGTATGTATTCTAAAACCCACGAAATTGAAAATATCAGTGAGATGTCACACGATAGAATTATTTCTATAATATCAATATTATGTTAAATCATACAATATATCAGAATCACTGATCAATTTTTATTTTACCAATTTAATACTAAATTATTACAAAGGCAGCCACAAAAGAAATCGTACGGCAAGGGGTTAAAAAGACCCTGAAAAATCATAGTAAGGTTTATTTTCAAAGCAGATATTATTTTCAAGGAAACACGGTACGAAGATGAATTCGTAACAAATGTGATTCACATTTTAGAACATAATAAGGACCATGCTTGAGACTCGTTATTACAAGCCAAGCGGTTATCATACATGTACACATACATGACAGTATTTCCGAGATTTCTTGACATAAGGGAGCTGTCGAGGGAAAATACGTATACCGGGGTTTACGAAAAGATATTCGTAGGATGCATTTAAGCACTGTGCCGGCTTTAAGACGCCCGCCGAGAGGCTGTGGGGTGTTCCTACCTCTTCTTGCGCGTAAACTTCTCCTACGCGCAGACTTACTGTCACCACCCACCCGGCGTTTTGCGCAAGACGCAAGTTTGCGCTCGGCTTGGAAGGCCTGTGGCAGCCGCCCTCGGTGACATTTATGGTACAACCTGGTGACAAATGAAACGTCACTGATAAGGGACGCCCGGCAAATTAATGCGTCGCTCCTGGTGGAGTAATAACGGGCGTTCAACTCAATGTCGGCGATGAAGCAGATGCTCGAGCTTTCTCCCACAGAACATAGTGTTAACGTATTAATGACTGTCATTTAATTATCGTTATCGTTAATGAATTTCTATGTTCCCGATAAGCAAAAGAATAGCTGAAAGTGGTCGTTAATGACAGTTAATTAATTGGAACGTTATAACATTTCCTATTGTGAACGTACTGACTGATTGGAATAATTGGTCCTGTTTGCGTTTTGTAAAGAAATTATATGAAGGCTTAATAATATCATTATGGTTTTGAATTGATAATTATCTGTTTTTCCATGTAATGCAGAAGGTACAGGTAACTCTTTTATAACACGGTAGATAGGTTCCTAGAAAATGTCGTGTTCTGGGAAACCATGTATTATGAGTAGACTGCGGATGTTTAGGGTAATTCCGGGGGAGATGGCCGTACGGGAGAGATGGCCAATAGAAAAAACTTCAAGTAATAATTCATAAATGGCAGTACTTTAATTTAGTATCGATTCCTTTTGGCACGGGCAAGAAGTGTTAGTGAATTTTTTTGCGAAATAATTACGGAAAGTTGAGAAATTTGACTTTGTTTTTTAATAACACGTTCGATCTAAACTAAGCGGTTGACATATTAAATGGTCACAAAGAAGTTTTGAAAGTTTTGTCCGTTTTCATGCTTTCTATGTGAAGTAAACAAACTTTCTCGTGTTCTAACTTCAAAATTAACTACAAAATTGAGAAGTTGCTTTAATTAAGTAATGTGGCCATCTCACCCGAACAATCGGGAAAGATGGCCATAGTATTTACGGGAGAGATGGCCATAAAATTTGGACGCGGCCTGAACGGAAAGTTCAGTATCAGTCACCGATCACTGTTGACATCTGAAGAGCATATTAAAAAACGAAAATTGAAAGAAAATGAAAAACAGAAAAAGGAAGAAAAGTAAAAAAAAACAAAAACAAAAACGGAAACTAAGACTGATAGACCTAAGAAAAAAAATACTGTTCAGAAACGAAAGGCAATTCGTAGGTTGTCTTATAGCAGTTGCGAAGAAATTCCCATCGTTTTCTATGATACCTCTGAAAGTGAATCTGAAGATAGAGAGAAAGAAAACTGCAGAGGTTGTGGTGATAATTATTACAGGACACAATTAGCTGAAGATTAGATACAATGCAATATTTGCATGTTCTGGGTGCATGAAAACTGCACCGAGTTTGAGGATATGTGTTCTTACTGCAGTAATAAGAAAAAAAAAGGGAGTTAAAAGATCTCAAGGGCAAAGGGAAAGGCAAAAAGAGTACTGGCCATCTCTCCCCGATCACTATGGCCATCACTCTGGGAGAGATGGCCAGTCCTAGTTTTTTTAAAAAGTTTAAAATTACATTGTTTGCATTCTTTAAAGTAATTTATCGTTAATGTTTGATAAGAGTAATAAATAAAGTTTATGTTCTATATTAATTCAATGTTTTATTCGTCATAATTCCTTCACAATAGAGTCTTAAAGTTACTAGGGCCATCTCCCCCGGACTTACCCTATGCAAATTTCGAGTTTCACAAATGCCGGTGAGACAGGAAAACCTATCTAGGGATTTATTGCACTCAATAAATATTACAACAAATACCATACTTTAGATATTTTACATATATTTTTATATTGTCCTTTTGGTATATTTTAGCCGTATTTAATTTGTCATAAATGCATAAAAATCCGCAGTCTAATTATGAGACCCAGAGCCAATACAAAAATGAGGATCACGATTCGAAAACTGAATAAAAATAAACAAACATTTTTTTTTAAATTTCACATCTCTGAAACAGCAAGTCTCGCCGCGGATAGCATCCCGAGTCGAAATTTTGAATTTCTGTTGATTCTCTCGGACCCTGAAATCATCATTTATGATTCTCTTACATTTTCTTCATATTTCTTTTATTCTCCTTAGTTCTCTATTAGCCGTTATAATTCTCTTTTGATTCTCTTTTATGTTCGCAAAATATCCCGAGTCGAAGTTATGAATTTCTGTTGATTATCTCGGACCCTGAAATCATCATTTATGATTCTCTTACATTTTCTTCATATTTCTATTATTCTCCTTACTTCTCTATTAGTCGTTGTAATTCTCTCTTGATTCTCTTTTACTTTCGGAAAAAAAATATACAAATTTTTATTAATTAGACATCGAATTGTAATTTAATAATTTAATTATTTCCTACAGTATTTTTCAAAGATACGTAACTTTCTTAGTGTTGCAGCAACACAGAGTCCAGTAATTTTCGTAGGTACAGGTGAACATATAGACTAAATAATAATATTATTATTAAATTATAATAATTATAATATTTATAACTATATATTATAATAATATATAATTATAATAGATAATATTATTATTAAATTCTTTGGAAAGGTAGAAATTAATTTAATATTTAATTGAGAATATCATGGAAACAATAGATCCCATTTTGGATCTTGTGATTAGAAGAGAATTAGTGAAAAAGGGAAGGTATGAATTCTGTAAATAATTATTTCTGTTAATTTATGCTTTTTCCAAATTTCAATTCTGAATTAAAATATATTAATTTAATACGATTAGACCCAAAATTCTTTATTACCAATTGATTATTTCCGTTAATTTATCATTGTTTCAATCTTAATTTTTAAATTTAAGTATATTAAATTAGTATTATTATTTTGATAAATTCAAATATATAATATATAAATATATAATATATATTTATTATTAGAGTAAAAAATTAATTTAATTTTTAACTGTAAGCGTAAAACGGCCGATTATAGCGTAAAACAGCCAATTGCAGCGATCCTACATTCGCTAGCAACGGCGAACAATTGCCCTCGCGATTTAAAGGAGAAAAAAAGTACTGAGCGTCGCGGCGTGTCGTAACATGACGACGTTCGCGAAAAATCAGGCAGTCCAGTAAATGATGTGAATCATATGAAATTTAAGAGTGACAATTGACAACAATATTGGATTGTTATAAAGTGTAGAAATTACTAAAGAATAAACTATTTAGTGTCAACAATAGCTTTAGAATAAAGTGAAAAATGCCGCCAAAACCTAAAAATCCATCTGGTCGTAAAAAAAAGTGGGCACTTATTTGGTGGATTCAGAGTAAATCTTCGAATATTATATCATTAAGTGCAATACCACTAAAAGATAGAACAATTCATTCTATAACTACCTTGTCATGGCATAATGTTTCGGGAAAAAAAGAAAAATTTCAAGCAAAAGTCATGGCTATCAGTCGTAAGTATACTTCTTGTTTATTTTTTATTGATGAAACTTTACTGCTGTTTCATTGAAGTTAACAATTTATATGAAGTCAAAATCACTTTCTATTGAATAACTTATAATATGATATACTACACAATTCGAATATTACATTATATTATAGATGATCCAACGTTTTGAGGGAACAAGTGGTAGCAAAAATTCAAAAGGTATATAAATTTTGCTTTCAAGTACCATATCTGACTCTTGAAGTTCAGACATTAAACGCTAAATTTTTGGTAGCATCAGATAGTTCTTCGAAACAAATTATCGAACCAATGGCATCACATGCTCCAGTACAAGCTCCAGTGGAAATTAATAAAACATTGTATAATATTATTTTTCTATTAGTTACACGTCAAAAAATTTGACTATCACGTGCAAATTGTGAAAATGATGCAGTTATTCTACAATACAAATATCTATACTTTTCAGGAGTATCAGAACCTGAAGAGTACGAGGGAAACATTTTAGAAGAGCCTTTGGAAATAGTGAACTGGAGTAATAAATTTTACTTCAATTTATAAACCGCATAAATATTACTAATGTAACTAAAATGTTATAACAATAAAGTTTCCGTGAAATTAATTTTTTCGTAGTTGTCACTCAATTTACTTTTTAAAAAATTAAGTAATATTAATAATTAATGAATAATGAAAAATTCCATCTAAAATACAATGAAAGAGGATCAAAGGAGAACCTAGAAAATCTTTTTATAATACTCTTTTGATTCTCTTCAAGTGTGAAAACGGAAATATCCGCATCCACAGAGTACCAACAGATAATCAAAATAATACAGAGTTTAATGGTCAGATCATACAGATTATAATTCTCTTTTGATTTTCTTCAAGTGTAAAAAATCGAGAGAACCAACAGAAAATCAATTTTTCGACTCGGGATGTAAACTGTGTATGACGATTTTTGTTATAACATCGAAATAGGATTATTAATGAGTAAATTATAATTTATTTATATATTTTCATGTAAATGCATTATTTTTTGTTATTTCTTCTTGTCATTATTTTCAAGCAATTTAGTTTTCCAATATATTAAACAAACATTATGTTGTTGAGTGCTATTGAAGTACAATGCTGTACAAAGGTTTTCGCAATTTTATTATTGTATTAGAACGAAACCATGTTATAGGATGTCATGTTGTGGGAGGGTTCCCGCAATTTATGAATCGTGTTGTAGCGAAACCGTGTTATAGAATAGCGTGTTGTAGGAGGGATACCTGTATATTATTTTTGGGAACTATTGATCCGTATGCTAATAAAATTCATGTTTTCGTAGTAAAAATTGTAATCTCCATGAAGTATTAACACGTTGCCTTACACTTTTAATTTGACGATCGTGCTCAGGAACACACACGAATTGTTAACACGTGCGGATCATTTTATTAGGTTTCCTGTTCAGGCCGCGTGAGGCGTATGCGACCCACACTTTTACGATTGAATAAATTTCTTTCCATTATACATGATGCTAAGATGCCTATATTTAACTTTACAATATATTCTTCACAATAAAATTCTTTGTTTTGCAATGAGAAATAGAAGAGACCTGAAAGGAAAGTTTAGTGGGGGTCGTACAGGTATACGCCACACGCGGCACGGAACGTGTTAACACTAGATTTACGAAGCCAATTTGGCTCATTCAAAATTTTATTACTATATATATATATAATATATTGGTTGGTTAATTTATTTAATAACAAATTTTTCGTTTAAATTGATTTGGAGCTATTTTCTTTGCAAGAAACTTCAATTTTCTTGTATGAGTCAATTTGGGTCACTTCAGAAAAATAGGTATGTCAACATCCGTAAATCTAGTGTTAAAACATAAAAAATCGCACAAAAAAACAATTGATATGTTATCTGAAATGTTATATCTTTTTATCCGATGTATTACTGAATAATTAACAAATAATTGCATTAGTACACTTCGTACTAATGTTGTTCCTTTTTTTATTAATTAATATGTGCAGGTCTGCTACAACCGTCATTTGCCTACATATCTCCAAAAATCCGACAGCTATAGCCATCATTTGCGACAATGTGTTAAACATACGTTTTGAAAGCTGGGTTGTTTAAATAAATTGTATTCACAACGATGAAAAGTATTGATATAAAATATGAATAATATTCGACGTTATTAATAAAATCCATTTTTACTGCTGCAAGTATACGGCAATAAAGAACCAAGTTGCCTGATATATTACTGTTACATTCTCACGTTTGCATAAAGGTATTATTAATATCCAGAATTAATCGTTTGTACTTTCCGCTAAGTTAAATTCGACATCGCCTTTTGTCCTTACAAATTTTTCGGCGTATTAACTTTTACCTGTAATACCATCATTAATCTTGCCTATTTTATAGAAATATAACTCCTAAATACACGTAATAACTATTACTTTCAAACAATCGTAAATATAAGAATACAAAGGATAATTCCTTGCAATAAAAAATTTGTTACTGGACAAAAGTTTAGAAAAGTGAATGTTTTCTGTAAAGTACCATACGTCATAAATTTAAATACCATCCATACTTTGCGGCATGTAATTATAAAATCAAACAGCTTACAATAAAATTGTGTAACAAATATGCAACACATCGTAACAGTAATTCCATGTTTTGTAAATACACATCTAAATTTCATCATTAAAAGTTTGAATTACTTAATATCCTTTCCCACATATATTCTCATTACGGCCAAACTATTGGTTAAGGATTAATTTAGTAATCCATTTTGTTGGGTTTATTCGTAGATGGAATAGCGTAGTCTTCAGCGAAACTCCGGAAGAAGCTGATAAGCAAGTTCATGCATTACGAACGCCTTGCATTCTATTCCAACGTACGTTGAGATAATTACGCGGCACGTTTATCAACTACCGGATATTTCGACGGTGCAGGAAGTTCAAATTGAAGTATCAATTCGAAGTTGCCCGATGCACGGTGCGCCTTAATAACAGCTCGAATTGCATCGTGCACAATCGACCCACGTTTGAACGGTAGAATTTCATTTTGATCGGTTTCATCGTCGTCTTCGTTTTTACTCGTTTCATGTACGCTTCTTATATTTCCACGGGTATGGAGATTGTAATGTGAAAGATGGAGGAGAGAAATCGAGCCGATGGTTGGGATTGAAAATAGTGATAAATAACGATAGCGTTCCATTAAGATAAATCGATAGGTAATGGAGTTGGTGGATTGTAACTGACAGTGCGGTGATTGGATAAGTTATCACTGGTTAAAGTATTACATTATGCAATGTACATACGTCGTTGTACAATGTTGTGTGCTCCAACGGAACGTTCGGTGTTCGGAGATGTATTGCAATTCTCCCCGTTGTTTCGGAATGGCTGCATTTCGAATCTCATTATTGCTTCACTCGTCTCGCATTCTTCGTTTTTTCGATGGCAGTTCCGCACGTAGACCTTTACACGCTCCGCCTTAACTTGATGTTTTACAAATTGGATTGTCAACGTAAGTTGTGGCCAAAAGAATAAGGAAAGAAGTAGAAAAAAAACTGCTCGTCTGGTGAAATAAAACAAGGGGTTCTACCGGTGGCGAAGATCGAATCGCGTTGGAATTGGAATCGTAAATCATTCTTCCTCGCGGAGGGTATTCGCCGGTATCTAAATATGCAAATGTTTCACAGATCGTAGAAAAGACGGGCGACGAGTTTTCGTACGTTTTTAATGACACATTGATACTTGACATCCTTGTAGAAAGTACAATTCTTTAAACGAATGCTGTACAGTACACGGGACAAAGGAGTATTTGTAAACCATTACGGTACGTTGAAATTACGTGTATGAATATTCATCTCTGCGAAGCGTTTGCGAAGATTATAATGTACATTAAGTTATTAACTTCGTTTTATAACGCGATCCAAGTTCTTTTAAAAGTTGGCAACTTTAAATTCTCAATATGAAGTTGTATAATTCCGTGGAATAACGCGGAGTATTAACGCGTGATATAGTAATACAGATTAAGTATAAACAGCATGTAAATTATATTAAAAGAAAAAAATAGAAGAAGGGAATTCACGTTTATATTCTAATTATGTAACATGTATCTTTATACGAACTAATTTTCTTGACATAGTAATACGGCCTCATGTATTATACATTCAAAAATACTTTTGTGATAAGTACGGTCACCTTTATGCTATTTCCCTGTATTCATCTTCTTTATGACCTGACGTATTTGCATGAAACTTGGAATTCAAATTCTCCAACGCATGCGGAAACAGTCGCCTTGCTATGAGGTTGAACATGATCGAGAATAAGATTCCCTGTTTCCATATATGTAGATAAATGACTACACATTATTACCGCACGGCCAGACGATTTGTAAATGCAAATAAATGACAGCGGAGTATGCTTACTACCTTCAAACGCCTCTTACGAATGCTTGGTAAATTACACACAGATTAAAATTATACTTTGACGTTTCTATAAGACGATATTTCGATTAAAGGCTTATGTTTGACTATGAAAGTTCTCGAGCTTCAGTATTAAACGTTTTTAGAAGAGAAACCACGTGGCATACTTCACTGCAGGACTTAAGACAATCTTGCCCTCTCACGGGATATCAAGAAGAATTTTTTGTTGGCTGGATTTTTGTAAAACAATTTGGTTATTTTTTGGTGAAGTTACCTATCCGCAGTAAATGTGTGAGAAATAAATACTTCTGTATTCGGTGAAGGGTCAAAAATATTTTTTTCTCGGTATTTCTCTTCCTCTTTTGACAGCTAGAATTTAAGGCAAATTTTTCCATTTATTTTTCTATACTTTTACACACTAATATTTAAAATAGCAGATTTTTTACAATAGAGACTTTGGAGGAGTTTCAATAATTAGGTTTTATTAGCGGAAGTTATGTAACTTTTTTTTGTAGGAACTTGAGACTGTGAAAAAAAGTTACAATTAGAAGTTTTCGAATTTCGTGGCCAATGGCTCCTGCATTTTCTGCCTGTGTTTTTAATCCTTATCACTCCGACTGTCAGTCTCGCTGCCAAACGAGAAATATTGTTGATTGAGAAATTGAAAACTTGAGAAGTACAAGTTGATTGTTTTACATTTTTTTATGCCTATACAACATGTACAACTATTTTTACTAATATACCGATAATACATAAAATATTATGCCACAGTTCTATTTGTCTTTTTGGCGGTGAACTAAGTTTTTTGTAGTGATATTTCTTGGAGTGATAAGGGTTAACATCCTTCGAAGATATTATTTGTAATACGTCGTATATTAACACGTTGAGTGCTACGTCAGTCCCTGGGGACTGACAGTGAACTTTCCATTCAGGCGACCTCAGTCCCTAGGGACTAACAGCGAATTTTTCGTTCGGTCGACAACGGTGCGTGAAACCAGCATTGTCAATGGTTAAATTA
This sequence comes from Cerceris rybyensis, assembly GCA_910591515.1. Lineage (NCBI taxonomy): Eukaryota > Metazoa > Arthropoda > Insecta > Hymenoptera > Crabronidae > Cerceris > Cerceris rybyensis. Next base: position 26,987,822 of record OU342790.1, read on the forward strand.
TTAATGAAAATTAAAAATTTTATGTTAAAATTTAGTGAAGGTTATTAACATATTTAAGCAAAGATGTGGTTGAGATTTGCACATATCACAGTAAGTAACAACTTGTTTTGTGAGTTTTCTTGCGAACATACTTCCGAATGGTTTTGTGTTTATGCTATAACATTTAGCACAGTATTTCCAAACTTTATGTGCCTTTTTTTCTTTCTTTTGAAATTTACGAATACCTTAGCGCTGCCGCCTGAGTTGAAAATATAACAAGATCAGCGCCGCACTCAACGTGTTAAACAACTTTCCTCGTTGAATTGAGACTTTCCCTATTAAAAACAAATCTTTAGATAGTGACCCGGGAAAGACGAATTAGATCTGAACAGATATAATTATATCTGCTTAGATCTGATTATATCTAGTCAGATCTATTTATATCTAGTCTGATATGATACTTTGGATGTGATCAGATCTAGTTATATCTGGCCAGATCTGAACAGATATAACTATATCTGGGCTGAAAACTTCACCAGATATAATCAGATCTAGTTATATCTGGCCAGATCTGATCAGATATAACTATATCTGGGCTGAAGACTTCACCAGATATGATCAGATCTAATCACGTCTGGCCAGATATAACCATATCCGGGCTGTCAACAGCATCAGATCTGATTATGTATACTTTATATAGAGTCATGCATAGCTATCAAAAAGCACAAATAACAATAGTTCTTAAATTCTTATCATTTATTTATTACATATTTTTTAAAGTTTCATTGATGTATAGGTATTTTCAACAAGCTTTTGATTGACAAATTCTTTTTTTAATAATTAATCACGAAAGGTACATAAAGTGTAAAAAGAAAATATTATTCACTGGACATTTTTCCGTAAATTGTAGTTTTTGTCAATATGATTCTTTGGCTATTATTTGTTATCCCTCAACAAATTTTGTTGAAGTTATTTGGAGCTTGACATAAATAATTTTCAACTTTTATAAGAGTATTCATCGATTTAATATCTTTTAATTTAATCAAACAGAATTCGTTTCGTAACTCAACTGGTATTATATGATTTACTTTCTCTATACAATTGTGATTAAAAAATATTTTTACATGCACAACGCGATAATAATGTACAAAAAATACAAGTTATTATTAAGAACCAAAAAACATGATTGGCATTCTTATGAAGAACTGTAAGACGTAACTAAGAGCTGTTGTGGCACAGTGACAACGTGCAGGGTTTGCGCAGAAAAAACTGGGGTTCTGGTGTCCTGCCATGGAAAATAAAAAAAAAGTTTTTTTTCGATCCATTTACATGTTAGTGTTACGTGCATCTTTATAAATATGCATATTGAGTTTTCAAGTGACTTTACATATAATATTTACATATAATGTTTTTTTTTTGGGTTGTAATGTACCTACCTTCCGATCAGTTAGTTCATAAGATATCTTTAAGGAATATTGTATAAACACAAATATTTTGTACGCGTCACCATCATTAGTCATTCTAGAATCACCACCTCAAGTCCAAAATCCTATTCCTTGTTTTGATCCTTACTCATCCACGAGTCATCATCCATATCCAAGGTCCAACTTCCTATTCCTACTCCTGGATTCCCAAATACCGTCATCCTACCCCCTCCCCTCTTCTAAAACCTTTAAAAACCCTACGCCTCATTAGTTCACTCCAACCACTACCAGTTCTCTATTCAAAGTCTCTTACTCTTACCCTAGTTCAAGTTCATACTTACTAACTCCAACGCATTGTGAGAGTCATCTTCTAATTCTAACTCCAAATCCTAAATCTAATACAAGAGTCTCACAAGTCCTCATCTAATCATTCGAAACACTAAATCTCTCTTGGAACGAATCGAGTATTTTAATATATATAAGTCCAAAAGTTTAAGTTCTCTTTTGTTTCGTGGATCCTGAGTGCGAATCACACAATTCGCCATTACAGGGTTATATATGGTCAGATCTGATTATATCTGATCAGATCTCGTCAGATAGAGAAAATTTAAAGATCTGGCCAGATCTGGTAAGGCAGAGAACATTTATTACTTTTACTAGTTTTTATATATTCAGAATATTAAGAAATTTCTTCATATTATCGCTTGAAAGTTATAACAAAATTGGATTGAACACTATCAGTTGCCACTAACTGCGTGCCAATTAATCTTTTATAGATGGAACTTTCAAGAATTTGCTATTACATCTTTTTTCACGTATCTTGACGTCTTCTTCTCTCTTTCTACCTTATAAATCCATATTAATTAACACTGAAATATACTGCACAAACTATCATCTATCGAGAATAATTTGTATGATTCAATAAAGGCAATTCTTGAGAAACTCTTTCGCATACCAGTGATATACAGTTTTAATAACGAAGAATTTTATTCTACAATATGAAGCCGTACGCCTTTGCAGGTAAAAATATTTGTCCTCGACAAGGTTATGACCGTCAGGAAATTATGTAGATACTTTATAGCGGTGCAATGTACAGAGAATTCAGTATTCCGGAACGTCACGTCGCGTTATAATACAGAAATCACTTTAAACGACGTAAAAGCACGGCAAGAAGTAGAGGACGAAACCTCGGTCTTACGAACGAAGCAGCCTTATTTGCAGATGCTCCTTTGAGGAGCATCCGGGCATCGTTCGAAAGATTTCCGAGCCGTCAGCGGAAGTCAAAATAAATAATTTTCATTTAACGGAACATTCCATGTTTCTCATTCAGACCTTCTCATACGCGTCAACGAATATCTGGGTTAATGTATTCTGAATGCGTTCTCGTATAATAAAATTACATCTCCACCGAAAATTTATACGAGAATCGCGGCAGGAATCTCAACAAGCGTTTCCGCGGGACCATCTCCTTGCACGGCCTGGTGTGACAGAAAAATTATGGAAGCGATATTAAATTTCAACTATGATTTTAATTGCGAAAAATAAAAGGCATTATCTGGCCCATGGAAAATGGCCGGCCGACGACAGAAACTGGGGGAAGTATCGAGCTGGCGCGTACACGCCATGAAAACTGCTTTCCTCGGCGAAATTGTTATGCGCGTTTATTATTTATGACGCTACGGGTGAGAATAGTTTGCTGGTTTGCCACAATCGCCTGGTCGTACGGAATAGAGGGACGAAGTGAGAGAAGGAGAGTGAAAAAAAAGGACAGAGGGCCACGCGGTGCTTCGCTGCAAATTAAGTTAAACTCCCCCTTCTTCTTCCTTCCCTCGCTTCTCCACCCATTTCTCTTTTCTCTCTGCTTCTTCAACTGGATTCATGGGAACGTTATTTTCCCTCGTACCAGTATAAAATGTTTTTCATCGTCGAAACCGCCATTCAACGGCTGCGATCCTGTCCTGGATTTAAAACTATTTTCCTTCTTTGTTGCAGCCCTTGAATATTTGCTTTGGGAGAAGCACAAGGAGAAAAGAAACTCCTCAACTTTTTTAACACTACCCGTTCCGACACTTTACGTGTATCTATTCTTACCGGGGTGAATAATTTGACTGGCTATAAAATAATGATAATATTAATTAGAAGATTCACAGGAGCTTGTCAATTTAATATTAGAAAGAATGCAATGACCTACCTAACAATGCAAGAAATTGCAAATTTTCATTTCGTTGATTCATCTGTCTCTGCATAGTACAGTTAGTGTTAATCAGTCGAACAATATATTTTTCCACTTTGTTTGAAAAATACTTTGATATTCAAAAAAATACAAGTCCGTTTATAGTACATTAAACATGCAACGTTCCGCGTGTTAAACATTCTCCTACGTTATTTTAGTCGTAGAAAGAGTAAACATTGCACAACACAATCAGTTTTTCCACAGTTAGGTCACATTCTGTTGGTTTGTACATAAAACATACAAGCAAATCTACCGAACGGAATTAATGTTCGTTTAATCCGTATAAGGAATTCAGGAATGCATTTTTTTTTTAAATTTAACGAAACGCGGAAACTGGTGAAACTTTGGACGATCAATAAAATCGCGGAACTTTGCATCACGCCCTAACTTTCCACACAGACCACCCTGCTCTTTCGCTTCGTTTCTCATCCAAACGGAAGATTTGACAGCGTTACTTTCCAATGCGAAGAGCAAAAGGCGAATAGGTGAAACGAGGTGGATCGGTGAGGAACGGGGGAGCCCCGAAGCAAGCGGAAAACTAGCGGGGGTTTCCAACTTCATCATTTACGTTTGTTCCTTTTGGTATTTCCAGGTAAATACCACTGCACCGTGACTTGAACGTACCTGTACCTAAACTGCGGTACATTTGCGTTTTCCTCGAACCAAGTACTGACTCATTCTTGTAATAATGTTGCGGCCAAAGAACGAGCTTTGCTCCCTTCCGCGTCCCTGAAGGCTCTTCCTCTCTGCATGGTTGCTTCTCTTTCGTTTCATGGTACCGCCATTAACGCAGACTCCGTCTATCTTTGCCATTTGTTTGCACTCGTTCGTTTACTCTGGTGGAGTTTACATATACACTGATGCCCCACTCGAGACCGCCCGGAATATGTAATATTCGAAACTGAATTTCCTACACAGCGTCCTTATGCGATACTATACAGTTTTTCCTTTCAACCGTGACCACTGATGTGCACTTAAAATACATATGCATATTCAAAAGATGTCTTATTGACGTGCTTGGATATTAAAGCTGTATTAGATGTAATGGTAAATATAATTTTTATGAGTTGAAAATAGTGATGTTTGATACTCAGACTTTTATTTGCATTCTTGAGTTCATCGGAGTGAAGCAGTTCAATGGCAAGGTCGATTCAAAGTGAATGTTTTGCACTTACTTGTTCCATCGATTTTAACTTTTGGACAACTAGCCATGTATATGTGTGGTCTGATAAAAAATTTAATTATAGTTTATTGCTGCATGTTTATTGATAGACTCTAAACACGGTTAGAGTTAAGAAATTGAAATACAACCGTTGAAACATGATTATAAAAATGGTAATTTATAATGTGCATATAGCAGCATTGTAAGTTTCCGATAAGAGGTACTTTTGGACTGTCAAATAAATAATTCCCTCTCTATATTGGAAATATGTCCGCAAAGGATAAATGTTTAATAATGTCGTTGTAATTTGACTAAATTAAATTAGTGATGTTAACATCTCTTAACGGGTTATTTTATAATTAATATTAAAAAACGAAAAATTTGTATTATATAGTTAATATATAGAAATCAGTAAAGATTCTAAGAAAATTCACATTTAGGAAAATCGAGTTTTCCATGTTGGAAACAAATTTCATATATGACGCACGTTTCCAAACTGCAATTGGAGGAAATTCGTGCACATACCCAAAGTAATATCCTAGATTTAAGCACATTAATGCTATGCAATTTTCGTAAAATTATTCCTCGCATACATCTATTGCAAGGAAGCGTTAGAAAATTGAATTATGCCAGAACTTCTATTCCTGCATAATGTTCAGATCGCACTTATTCTCCTTGTGAAAATGTAGCAATAAAATCTGAAGTACTGACATCTTCCATAAAATACAATTCAATTTTAAATCTTGATTACTAAACATTTGTATATACAGGGTATCCCAGCCAATTTTGATATCTTGGTAACTTCGGGATTGTAGCAAAACTATTCGATTTTCGACATACATAGCTCAGTACTTTTTTTATAAATAATATCCACCTGCATCGCTTGATGCATAAAAAAGTACATACCTCATTCTATTTAAAAAAACTAAGTTGACCTTCATATGTCCTCGACGCGTCTACCTATGGAAAAACTAATGACACCAGATCATGCCCCACTGGATACCATTTAAGTTTCCTACGAAACATTTTTTGCTACATACCACAATACCGAAATTATCAAGTTGTCAAAATCGGCTGGGACTCCGTGTATACTTATGTAATGGGTCGAATACCGACCCCTGCCAGTTTTACGAATTCGGTATGTTCCCATGTCCACTCTCTGTCAAGATTGCAACCAAGAATTTTTACCACCTTTCTGTTATTTAATTAAAGGATACTAACATTTCTCTTGAGTTACGCTTAAAAATTTCAGGTTAATAAATAAACTATAAAAGCATGTATGTCTTCAGTTCGTAATCTATAAGTCGAGTGTTTTTTGACAAAGTAACACTAATTTAAGTTAGTGATCTAGGCTCTAGATTCTAGAGCTAACGTCGATCATCACGTAACAGCTAACGTGTTAGTACTATTTCTTTTATTGCACGATCGCAATATATCTTGCTGAATCGCACACCATGACAATATCATTTAATTTCCATAATACAAAAGTTTGACGTAGCACGTTAAAAATGACATTAAGGAAAGCGATGAATCGATTTCTCCCTGTCTTCGAGTAACATCGTTACGAAAGCTTTCTCGAATGTGCGGAAGAGCCAGTGTCCGGCAGAGATGACAAATTGTACTTTAAAGCGCTCACTGAAAGCTGTTCCGACGCATAGCCGGAACACACCGGATCCGAAAGCTCTGTTACGGATGACAAATCGTCGTAGCAGGTGTTTGGACGAGGTGCGATCTTCCTTGGAACTTATCTACGTGCTCTGGTTGGTTGAAACGAGCTTGAGGTTATGACGTTTGAAAGAAATGTTTCCCGTATATCTCTTTACTAATAGAAAATGTTACAGTCAGAACGCGTAATTCATTGGCATTATCTATTTAGGTTTGCGAAATATCCACGACGTAGCACTGATACTATAGTCCACACCCATATCTTTTTCATACGTATGCTTGAGAATTCTTTGGGTAAGACCTGGCGTTATTACCACTGATTTTTAATGATTATTCCCGCAAACTTGAATCGAAAAACGTAAAAAACTTCTAATTTGTGTTTTGAGATACAATTGCAGACTCTTCAGCAGTTTAAATTCTTTGAATGCTAAGCTTGATACCTGGTAGAGCTAGCTCATTGAACTTCAATTTAACAGCGTTAAACATACTATTTTCTGAAGAATTCTATCTTTTTATATAATATTAGTTTTCAGACTCTGTCGATATTTTAGAACATAAACGAACAATAGATCTGCGATTTGTGAATCTGTTTTCTGTATATCGCTTTACTAATAGAAAATGTTACAGTCAGAACGCGTAATTCATAGGAATTATCTACTTAGGATTACGAAATTTCCATGATGTATCACTGTAACACTAAGAGGGTTTCTCGTTTTCATGAGAAAAAAATTGATTTTTTTGTTACTGAATCTTGTAGATTAACTTTATAAGATTGTCTCTACAATATTTCAAGTTAAAATTCATAAAATGTCTAAAGTTATAGACATTTAAAGCACGATTGCGGCATGAGATCGGTCGATCCCTTTATCCTTCAACCTACAGGCAAGACGATAGGTTCCTTTTTTTTTTTAATTGCCAAAAATTCGGAAAATTGTGATAGAAGACTATTACCACTTCTCGAAAAATAATTATATTTCTTGATTCTCAGTCGTAGAATTAAAATGTTATTAAACCTTGCTAGAATTTTTTTGGATGAATCGAGGGCATTGCGGAGATATGATATGAATCGTCAATGAAAAATTTACGCGCTACGTCCTAGTTCACGCTCAATTCCGACATTACTTTTAATGATTGGAAACATTCGTACAATATATAGAAGGTATATCTAAAACATACTCAAACTTTCAAATTAATTGCTGCCATAATTTTCCTATAAAAAAATGCTAAAATATTAGATTTTCTGACTAAGAAAAGCAGGAGTAGTCCCTGAAACACATAATTTCATCGGTATCAATAATGCCGATAGCTTTGTATATAATTATTAACCCTTTGCATTCCGAGTAATTTTTACTATGAGCTATCAGCTACTCCAGGACTATTTACACAATATGGGTGCACATTCGTGGAAAATGGAAATTCTTGTATTGTCATTAAGAAAAAACGTATACATTTAAAAATTATGTTTTACAATATAAAAAAAAATGTAAAAATATATCAGATTTAACTCAGAACGGAGTTACCAGCTTCTGTTACAATTTCGCCACTGCGGCGACAACGGAGTGCAAAGGGTTAAAAATACAAAGAGGAAGTGTCCATTGCGAAGTTAATGAACAACTTTCAATTCTTTCCAGTGATGATACATCACTCTCCACTTTCTATCGATATATTAATGAATCAAAAAAATGATGAAATGTAGAAAATCGCAGGGTGAATTTCGTTTCAAATGATCATCGATTACACCAAGCCGAAAGTCATAATCCTTTATCTGATCGTTCCACGAAGAAAAGTTCATCGATGTTGAGACTTGCCCACAGGGTTTAAGTCAACGACGAGAAAGAAAACCGGCGTAGAACGCCTAGAAGCAAGGATCTTCCGTCCTCTCGCATCCATATTTTCGGAACGAAGAAGGTCTGATTCTAACCTGGCCAGTAAAAGCAATGGCGAAAGGAAGCGGTTCTCGAGGATATATGGCACGGCCAGTAACGATAAGGGATTGAGCATAATAGCAGCCCGCTTCCCATGAACATAGTTAGTTGACTCCATGAAAAATACTAATGGGACGAGGTCACCCGGCTCATGGAAGTAAATTTCGCAGGTGGATGGTGAAAGCACAAAGGAGATAAGAGTACGAACGTAGTGGATTTTAAACGGGTAATATGTGAACCGTGATTAGAACTTTTACGTCCACTGAAGGATTTCACCTCTCTTCAATCCCCTCAAGTCGAGATGTTTCTTGTATCGTCTACTAGTTCTTGCGGTGACTCTATAGTTTTTGACTTTGTTATAGCTCGTTATAATGAAGTACAGAACTCAAGAAGTTTTTCAAGAGAAGAAGTTTTGTATGTATCTGTCCTGAAATGAATCGATCGTACGTCTTATCCGTATCGTCCGACAGAAGAATTAATTTCCAAATAATCGTGTTTGAATCGAAAATGAAAGTAATTTTACGCTCAATTCCTTCAATATCAGAACACTTTGAAGTGAAATCTACCTTAAAATGAGAAATTTTGAAGTTAACACGCCCGAGTTACTGTTAAAACACGTTAAAGCTTCATCCACAGTATTTTAAAATGTACTTTGCGAGACAATCCGTGCAAAGGTAATATTTACATTTGCAAAAAGGCGTTAAATCCGGTTAAGAACTTAATAAAATTGTAGAAGACATACGGTAGAATTTTCTCGTCGTTTTATGAAGTACATTATTTCTGTGATGTCCGGTACGTTACTTCTCGTAATCTGCGGTGATTTCTGATGAAGACATCGCCCCTACGAATAACGAGGGAACAGGAAGCAGAAAGCAGAAACGTCCCTGCGAGGGACGCGCGCAGTCCCTGTCAAGACGGACGAGTAAAATCTACGGGATCGTGGCGAATTAATGAAATGCAAATTGCATTTAAGTGCGAACACCCCCTCGTGCTTTCGTCACGTCCGCTTCGGTAGCGGGCGCGAGCAAAGGTCGGCACTAGGATTTAATTATCGCTATCCACTGTGAGAGATTCGAGAAACGTTCTCCCCCCGTTCCTTTTCGTCTAGTTTCCAGGCTCCGGCAGAGTTTTCATCGCTTTTCGGAAGTTGTTAATTAAGAAGTCGACGAAACAGTCATTCCGGAAGCACTTTCGGATATACCGTGCATTTCAGATGGCAATATCATTTCTAGCCGCGGAATATAAGTTCGGTGTGCCAGCGTCGACGTGCATTCATATTCATTCAAGTTGAGCTGGCAATCCTCACCACCTGGAACAGCATGTACGAGACCGAGAATGTGTACACGTATTTTCTGCGTGTATTACATTCCATATACTGTACCTGTGCTTTGTGTGGGTGTATACTCTGTAGAAAGTGCGATATTGATACCGTTATATATTTACATTTTCGAAACCCGGGAGATATAGGAGGTAGAGAAATATATTTGCATTTTGTACCGGCATTACAGCCTGTTTGCTCTTTTTTTTTACCCCTGCCCTTTGGTGCTTTTAATTTCGCACTCCACAATTCAGAGTCATCGTTTCTCCCAACATTAAAATTCCTCGTGGACAATGCTGATTACCATTTACAGTGCGCGAATGATTGTTTTGCGAATTAATTCTCATTATTCCCCGAACATCAAAGCTTCATTGCACAGTAGTAATCCGATGTTAATTAACTGATAATTTAACCGGTACAACAAATGCCTAGTACCGTCGAATGGAAACACGCGATAACATCATTTCCGTTTGGAATGACGTTTCTTAACGGTGATTACTAGGTCTCTTGCTATATTCGTGCTGTTGCCATATTCCACATATCACGTATTATTCTATGGTCGGCACACATGACCAGCGGAGTGCTAGATCCCCACACGAGTCATCACTCAGGCCGATAAGTCAACGAGCTTATAACTTGGAGTGAACGCGCCTCCGCCGAAGAGCCAATACCGCAAAATCTAGTCTAATTAGGTTAATGGATAATGGGAAAACTTGGGCCGCGTTGACGGTTTATTGTTGAATACCCACTTCACAGAACTCAGGACAGCGTATAGCTTATTCCAAGTTTCGCTCTTGCAGATATTCTGGGCGTCTTCGTTCTCGTCGGTTTCTCGTTTCTCATTAAGCCGAGACTTCCAGCAGCCGGCTGAATTGCATTCGCAGTTCGGGATCGACCGGCCAAACGAGCGCATGAGTGTTCGCGTATCGTGGAGCACAATTATTTCCGATATTCGAGTAAACGAGCTCGAAATCGCATGCATCGCTCATGTAAACGAGTTTCAATAGTATCCGCCGATAATTGGTTTTACGCTCGAGTTCTCAGCCCAAGGCCCCTGCAACGATATATTGTAGAATGCCCTTTTTTTTAAAGCATTGCTGTTAGCGGTATCTCTTCCGGTTTTTCATGTTACGTAAATCTTCTTGAGAAAATTCAGAATTACATCTTGTTTTCTAACACAGCAATATTGACAAATTTTGTGGAGCGGATGAAATTTGGTATTTAGATATACAGTCAGTTTAACGAGACTGTGTTGTTCGTAATTTTGTCAACAGATGACGGATTCATTTAACATGAGGTACTTCAATTGATTAAATATTTAACTTCAATGTTTGGAAGTTAAATTAGTAGTTTGAGTTGGTATCTGCTATGAAATTCGGAATATTTACAGTGGCGAATAAATAGATAATGACACGAAAAAACTAACAATAAGTGATACGCGCACAGAGTGGAAACTTGAAAATGGGATCAGGACGCTTGATTGGACTTCTTAATCGCCTGATGCTAATTCCATTGGAAATGTATGCTCAGAAATGAAAGTCAATCTCAGGAAAAATCGAGTGTTTAATGTGAAGCAGCTGACACGTCACATCCGCCAAATGTGACGGTCTATGCCCGAAACAAGACGGAAAATCTTTCCTAAAGTATGCCTAAACGGTTCCAGGCTATAATTGACACTGATGGCTACTTGACAATATATTAAGTAAATGTATTACGATGTTTATATTTGGACATTATGCGTTTAATGATAAACAAGTTATTTTTCTTTAGAAAATATGTTCGACACAGTCTTGTGGAACAAAGTGCAGCATACTGATTAAAATGTGAAAAACCTAATAATGTTTGCTTTAAATATCGAATAAAAATTTCCAATATTATCTCTTTTCAATATACCACTGCAAAGAAAATTTATCGTAAAATATTTCAAACATAATTTCACTAACTCTCTTCCCTGTGCCAAACATAGATCTTGATAGGATACAGTAGACGAACATGCTACCCCACACCGTAGTAATCTCTACCAACTTCGGTAACAAGTTGGGATAATAACATTATCATCTACTTCACTGGCATCTACCCTAACAACAACCAAGTATCTCTTTTACTACCGATCACCACCTTTTTACCCCATACGGTCGAATGAGAAATGACGTAAACGGTCGTACTTCTTCAGTTTTTGCTAACGTAGAGGTCACAAGACCATCGTCGTCTCTGTACTTTGCGGTATTCAGCGGGTTTCAAATCCAGAGAGACGTAAGTGCGGTCAGAAGTAAGAGAGGGTTGGGGCAGCGGGTTGGAAGGGAAGGGGCTTTCTGTTCGCGCCCGAGTAACTTTTGGCCTCGGTAATCCTAAAATAGTGGTACTTGTACTGGCAGCAGCACTGGCATATATTAATAAGGACGAAGCAACCCCCGGATGTGTGCGAGTCCACGTACGTACAGACATAGATCCGTGGGAGCTCACTGTAAAGGGATGGGTTCAAGGGGTTAGAAGAGGGAGCGAGCTAGCGCGCTTGTGATTCCCTCGCCAGCTGCTCGCATCCCGATATGCAGTGTATTAACGGCATAATATGCCACACCACGCTCGTACCACCCAGATCCAACATATCTAGCAGAGCTCGTACCATTCTCCCACACCTTTTCCTCTTTCCTCTCTCTTCCTCTCCCTCTCTCTCTCTCTCTCCTTTCCGCGTCAAATCGTTCTTTTGGTCGGCACTCTTGCCTCCACCGAATATCCTCGTCTTTCTCCAGTCTATGATGTAATTCACATCTTTCGACCGACATGAAATATTTAAGAGCTCATTCGCCGTTCTTTTCGTTCGTACATGTATATACATATATACCAAGATTTCCAGTACGTATGAATGATCCAGTGTGCACGGCATTTTCATATTTACAGGTGCGGGAAAAGTTGCAAGTTGTGGAAGACACACGCTCGCATGCTTCATTTCTTCTTACAGTTGTTCATTGTTGCCGACAATGGAGAGAAATGAATTTATGTCGTTGAGGGGCAGTATTCACATGGGATACTTCTGTTTAATGTCATTGTTCTTATCGTGGACGTTGTTGTACACCATCCTTGTTCCTGAGTGCACTTTTCGTTATTGACCCGTTGGCTATCTCTTATTATATGTTTCTTGGGCTGCTATGTTACGAAAGAAAGATATTATATATATATTTGTTAAAAAAAATTGTTTCACGAAGTACCGAGAACGTGTTTACTTTCCTTTCTGTTGTGAGAAGAGAGACATATTTATTCTACTGTATTTTATGATTAAAAAATTTCTTTTTATCCCCTTAACGTATAATGACATCTGGGAGACGCTATTCATTTCATGCGCCATTGTACACTTTGACGTCTCCGAGACATCAGAAACTGTGTCCGGTGGGCGCCAGACAATATATTGTTAAATTATACAATTTCGTCACTCGTGTGTTATTATAACTACTAATTTACTATTTTATAATATCACTTAACTATTACCCATGAAATCTGCTTACATGTTATATAGCATTGCAAATTTCAGAATAAAATGTCCTGTTTCTAAGCTTGCATATAACTGCTCAGTTGGGTCAAATTAAATAGTATTTTTCGCGTAAAATTCCATTTTATTTGTATGTCAATGAGTTATATCTAGACTGCGGATGTTTATGCAAATTTCGAGTTTCACAAATGCAGATAAGACAGGAAAATCTATCTCGGGATTTATTGCACTCAATAAATATTACAACAAATACCATACTTTGGATATTTTAGATATATTTTTATATTATGTCCTGTTTGTATATTTTAGCCGTATTTAATTTGTCATAAATGCATACAAATCCGCAGTCTGGTTATATCAAATAATATATTTCTTCTCTTCTTTCTTCACTCTTAGACTCTTACGTAATGTTGTCTTGCATCATCGACGTCTGATATATTTATAAAAAAACATTTTCTTTTTCCTATTTGTATTTTCTTTCCGAAGGAACCTAACGACGATGTGTACCGTTAAGAAACACGGTCGTCCAGGATATGAATTCCAACCGGCGAGAAATTATTTCCGTAGGATTACGATCTCGAGTTCCCCAGGTGGTAGAGCGGGAACAAACGAGCGTTTACGTCATGCTTTCGGTAGGATTCTCCTCTTTTCTTATTCTCCAGTCGGGCTTTCTTCTGGGATTAGCGAGAGCAGATGCACGGGCCAATCTCCTCGATCCTCGGGAAAGAAAAGGAAAAATCTTTCCTGCACTTCGTCGCGGGGGTGCATTGCATCTTGAATATGCCCCGCATCGAGACCCGTCTTATAGCTACACGTACATTGATTTTTACCAGTTGAGAGAGTCTCGTAAATATTCATGACACGTTTGCAAGGATTACCATCAGGCATCGATGCCTAGCATCGTTTCTACGTACGTAAGTCCAATGCGAAGAAGCAACCTGAGCAATTAACTTTTCTATTCCGCTTAGAACGTTAAGATGCACTTGCCGGTGTTAGGAATGTTCCTTTGATAAATTCCAATTCAAATTGTCCGCGATTTACCACTGATGAGTTCACCTTTTTTTTAAGTATTATTTTGTCTCGAATTAATTCGCAGAATACCTCGTAAATCGGCAAACAAGCAAACTGTAATTTACACACGTGCTGCTATTCTTCGTCATTTATTTCGTACTAGAGACCATTACACAAGGCTATCTATTCGTTGGAATGCAGATAAATTGACCTAAGATTGATCAGGATTTCGTTGCTTCCTTCGATGTCGGAAATCTGCCTCTGCAATTGTAATTCCAATTTAATGCGAAACTTTGCATACTCTAGATAACTTTACCGATAGTGAAAGAAATCATAAAGAGAGATTTTTCAATACAATTTTGAACGTTTCTTTTTATGTCATTAAATCCATGCAAATGATACTTTTACATCACGACATAAGGGTTTGAAAACCATAAAGTATAACAAGGAGGAGAAAAAAAGGAAGGTTTTCTTTCAACATCTTTTCGTCCACCATTGACACGTGAAGTAGTTAATTTACGAGATAGTTTTAAGAAACAGAAAAATTTAGCCGAAATACGTGAAAAGGGCCATGTCTCTTTCAGGCAATCCACTTACGTTACACCTGCACCCTTTAGAAATAAAATATAATTGTACGAGACGAAAAACCGGAACAAAATCTATTAGTTTTACAAATTATTTTTATAAATTGATAACATAAACTAATTAACGCAACCGAAAAAAAAACACTTAACACATGAAAGCAACACAATAGTACTTCAAACATAAATTATAACTTTGAATACATAAATTAAACATCCGTAGTTAAATAATATGTCTGTTCTCTTCTAATTTCCATAAACGACTAACTGAATACTTATAAAAAATGCGGCTCGTCGTTCAGGCAAGAAGTCATCGCGAGTCAGTCGTCGCAGTGGCGACGAACATACTTGATGTTACATTAATATATACATTAACACTCTTGCATAATCAACTGTGTATATTACATTGCAAAGCTTATGTTAACACTTTATCGACCGGTATTTTTTTAACATCCTACCCTCTTCTGAACGATCACTTGGCCACAAATACTTCCTTGATACAGATATCTATTCGAAAATTACAAATTCTCGTCACTGAGTCCTTGACACAGGTAACCGCAATGATAAATGACAATTTATTAGGGTAAGTCCGGGGGAGATGGCCCTAGTAACTTTAAGACTCTATTGTGAAGGAATTATGACGAATAAAACATTGAATTAATATAGAACATAAACTTTATTTATTACTGTTATCAAACATTAACGATAAATCACTTTAAAGAACGCAAACAATGTAATTTTAAACTTTTAAAAAAAACTAGGACTGGCCATCTCTCCCAGAGTGTCCGGGAGTGATGGCCATAGTCATCGGGGGGAGATGGCTAGTACTCTTTTTGCCTTTCCCTTTGCCCTTGAGATCTTCTAACTCCTTTTTTTTCTTATTACCGCAGTAAGAACACATATCCTCAAACTCGGTGCAGTTTTCATGCACCCAGAACATGCAAATATTGCATTGTATCTAATCTTCAGCTAATTGTGTCCTGTAATATTTATCACCACAACCTCTGCAGTTTTCTTTCTCTCTATCTTCAGATTCACTTTCAGAGGTATCATAGAAAACGATGGGAATTTCTTCGCAACTGCTAAAGACAACCTACGAATTGCCTTTCGTTTCTGAAGAGTATTTTTTTTCTTAGGTCTATCAGTCTTAGTTTCCGTTTTTATTTTTGGTTATTTTGACTTTTCTTCCTTTTTCTCTTTTTCATTTTCATTCAATTTTCGTTTTTTAATATGCTCTTCAGATGTCAAAAGTGATCGGTGACTGATACTGAACTTTCCGTTCAGGCCGCGTTCAAATTTTATGGCCATCTCTCCCGTAAATACTATGGCCATCTTTCCCGATTGTCCGGGTGAGATGGCCACATTACTTAATTAAAGCAACTTCTCAATTTTGTAGTTAATTTTGAAGTTAGAACACGAGAAAGTTTGTTTACTTCACATAGAAAGCATGAAAACGGACAAAACTTTCAAAACTTCTTTGTGACCATTTAATATGTCAACCGCTTAGTTTAGATCGAACGTGTTATTAAAAAACAAAGTCAAATTTCTCACCTTTCCGTAATTGTTTCGCAAAAAAATCCACTAACACTTCTTGCCCGTGCCAAAACGAATCGATACTAAATTAAAGTACTGCCATTTATGAATTATTACTTGAAGTTTTTTCTATTGGCCATCTCTCCCGTACGGCCATCTCCCCCGGAATTACCCTAATTGTAGTGGCAACCGATTAATAAGTTGAAAGTTCAAAGGCGTTGAACCCGAAAAGCCTATTAATAGGCTTCCGGTCGATAAAGTGTTAAGGTCTTACGCATTCTTCCGTTACTTCCCAAAACTTCCCTCGTACATGCGTAGAGGCTCCCCGTCGTGACATTTCCGAGACAAACGAAAATTTCGAACTCCTACGAGAAACTGGTGGGCATCAATTTGTGCGCAATTCTTTGTGCAGTACGTCCAACGCCATTATCGTTGAAAACTACTTCGGCAGCGGTCCGAGCACTCACGACGACTCAGCGCGATAAACCCGCGGCGCTTTTTCATCCCTTCTCCATCCACCATCCTCCTCTTCAGCCTCCCTTTCACGATCGGTGGAATCACCCACTTTCCGCTTCCACGATCACATGTATCCGTAGACAGAGTCTACGTGTAAACCACGCTTTATATGGCAAGATCTGTCAAGATCTCTTGCCCGTGAAAGAAAGGACGATCTCTTGCTCGCGCTCCTGATTTATCGTGGCAGAAGACACCGCAACGATTTTCTTTAGTGCCGCTACGTTGCCTCCTCTGCTTTTTGTTGGCCAGTATCCGGTTGATTGCAGATCGATCGTTTCGAATCGAGAATGTACCGTCGGTCGGATGAAACACGCTCGCGGATGAAATGCAGGCTATAAAATTGTCGGCCTTGAAGTGGACACACCAAGTGACGTGTGACTCGTTTGTATTGAGGTGTCTCTCTTGCCGATAATGTATGAAATCGCTTTCGTCGTCGTTGCTAGGGCAATTCCGTGCGGGCAAATAAGCAAGCCTTTCTGAGTACCGTACCGATATCCGTTTCCTGATTTTCTATTGTAAATACATCCGCGTCGAGAGCCTTTGAAGAGGCATCTATTTCGAATGTAATTACGACTATTGCATCGGTAACTGGTTTCGAGGCAAACGTTACTTTCTCTTCAAAGCGAATTCGCGTGTAAGCTTACAATAAAGGAGATGTGCTATATAATGCCCTTAAAATTCATTTAATTGCTGGATCTTTCATAATACAATGTGAAAGGTATAGTTTAACCGCTTCCTCCATTATCCCGAATATACTCGTGACAATTATTTTACACTAAAACTATTAACCCGAGAATCAAAATATTATACTAATATTTGTAATTTTTTTTTCATAGAAATATTTTGTTCTTTACCAAAATTAACTCGCAGTAATACTTTTTATATACAATAGATATTTTTGTTGCAGTGGTTTAAAACTATAAGAATGTTGTGGTAAGTTTTTGTAAATCAATTCATAACGGAAGCGGTTATGTATTGAAATTGTAGGCCAATATTTAGTATAGACTAGTATATTGGATACGGAATTAATTAGCGGCTCGGACTCGTAATTAGTGGCACCGAGTTCAAACCTGTTCCACGTTTGGAATGTTTTCCAAGCGTGATATGTATATTACAACCTCATGAATTCAAAAAGCCCTAAAAATTATAGACCTCTGTCGAAATTCCCTCAGAAGTGAACACACGGATGAACATTTAGTGTGTTGTACAATTATTCTGTTCAGGACAGCAGTATTTTAGAAATCCATCATTTCATGGGAACTTTTTTCTTTCTTTTTGTATCTTTGCTCCTTTGCATCTTTACTCGGCCTACGTGAGCTGATTTTTAAATATCTACTGTCGTATGTTAAAATTGATGCAAATTTTTCTGTAATATTTCATTTTGTGAATGCCACTTCTTTTTGCATTATTTGCATTAATTATATTGAACTTAAATTGTGAAAGATATGTATGTGCTGAAGCAACTAGGAGGAATATAAATATTAACTACCGAAAAAGCTTTCATTGTGAAACTATCGAAGGGAAAGAGTAATCTGCGTATTTCAAAGAATGGAACAGTAAATGTTGAACGTCGAGGAAGGATTTTCTGTATATATTTAATGGCATAAGAATTAGTTGTTCGAATTCAGTTTTTTCTACTTTTCGAAACTAAAGTGAAATAGCATATTGGTGAAATATTTATGTAAAAAAGTATACAATGTGTAGAATTATTTTATCTGTTAGAAAAATGGTTCCAGGTTTTAATAAAATTTAGGCGTATCGTTTATTGATAAAGATTGGTAAAGGATAAACTAATGAATGGAACTAACAGAAAAAGAAGAACGCTGAAGGGGACATACAAAAAGTATTCTGGTCTTAATCCCCCGTTTATATGTTAATATAATATGTTTTTCAGCAATATCTGTAATCACATTCGTGATAAAAAGCAAAAGAACTATATTGCACAAGTGTTCCTGAAATCTTATCAGCTATTAACGTATTAATCATTTTTAATATGAAAAAAAAATTACTTTAGATGTATATTGGTTAGAAAAATTGATTCAAACTACATATGCACTGCTCTATATACAGTTTCGGTAGGTATTCCAAATTTGTACAGCTTCTGAAAAATGCCCAACTTTTATATCCCGTAGGATGTTTTCCTTTGAAAGCACCAACTTTTGAAAATGTCGAAAATAGTGCTACGCACTGCACATAACTGAGTTATACGCTTACGATTAACGAAATAACACTATTTTTCCGAGAATACTCTAATTTAACAAAGCATAAATGAGTGGGTACTTAAGGAAGTTCGAGCGTAACTAATGACTCAAAATAGTAATTGAATTTTTCTGTATTTTCAATTCTTGTAATAGTAATAAAAATTCATTATTTCAATTTATAATAACATATCTAATCCAAAAATTGTTAAATATTATTTATTTAATTAACAAAAGTAACGAAATGACTACGTGACTTTTGACTCATCCGTTTGAATAAGAAGATCTGGCAACAGCGTATTGTTATTCCTATGTACTATAGTTAGAGAGCACGGAGAGAGCATTATCAAATTTAAGTGTTTTAGTCCATGAGTGAATGGAAATAATTTGCAAAAATGCACAGATTTAACGGTCGATTTAAAAAAAAAAATATTGTGAAATGGAGACAAAATGTTATCAAGAGTAACAAAGCTCGGATTGATTGCAGGAACAATAATTTCAAAATCAAAAATTGCAATTATTGTAAAAGAAAAGAAAAAAAATTTATAGGTAATTATTTACATTTTTATTTAATTTGAGGTTATACTCCCGTTTTCATACTGACATCGAATATTTTAGTTTTTAAAAACATAAACACAGTTGATTTTCTTTATAATATAATTATTGTGATATTATTTTCATTAATTTATAACTTTATATATTTTATTCATTCATTTATTCAAGAACTAAAATTATTCTAATTTGCTTCAAACTACAATTTTTGAACTAAGGTGACAAAATAAATTTTCTATCTTCTCTCTTTCTCTCTATCTCTTTTTCTATCCTTATACTTTTCTCAGCTGTTCTCGCAACGTTGCCAAACGTTCAGTAACGTGTACGGCTACCAATAAGCATGAGTAACAAATAAAGTTTATGTTAAATTATCAACGAAACTACATCGGTAAGGTTATATTATTGAAATCTAATCTTATTCTACAATTATTCAAGTTTATTACACATAGTTTTGTTTTCCTTAAAGTTGGGAGGTTAATATCGAAAAAAATCGAAAAAGACGCGAGTACAGCTTGTCAGCCATAAGAGCCTGTGTATAAGGACTTAAAAAATGTAATATTTAACATTTTTTTTCAAAGAAACTAGACGGAGGATCGTTTCAAAATTTTTAGGATATATCAATCGACTATTTAATTACATGTATACAGAGTTTCAAAGCTTAAAGTTGGAAAAAGTTTTTTTACATTAGATTCGCTCGAACTTCCTTAACGGATGCTGTAAGTAATGCAATTGTTATACCGAAAAGATTTATCACATTTTTCTATTTTTGTTTTATATTACAAATTACTAACTACTACGTTTGAATTATACCTTATCTCTCTGTATTTGGCCACTTTTAGATATTATCATTTCTACTTACCTTAATTAATTCTGGTTATATCTAAATGTAATAGATGTCAATTATATCTAGTGCTCCTACAAGCTTAGCAGTATTTTAAAGTGACAACCATTACCATTTACGATGTACAACCTCAACATAGCAATATTTGGTAAAAGTCAGCAATTTGTAAGATGGTGCCACTTTGGTCGAGGCATGGTAATTTTATATTTTGACCTTTAATGCGCCTAAGCAATGTTTTTGAGTTTAACTGACTTTCATTTCACTCTCGTAATTTACTTTGAGCAGAAACCGTGGGACAATAATCTCGCGACATTAATACATTAACTTTGAAGCTATTATCCGTGCGGACAATGGCTGGTGGGTCCACGATGCACTAGAGAATTTATAATTTACCGGAGAGATAGGAAACGGTGATAAAAAATAATGTGCTTATAAACTTATTTTGCAAATAAAGGTTTAAGACTGTCTAAAGAGGTACCGAACATATTTGCGCACTTGATAATTCAGAATATAGACCTAAATGGCTTCTGATTTTACTAGTGCGTTCTCATTTTCCTTTAATCTTTTGAGCTACTTCTTCACATGGCAGTGTCATCACATTACTGTTCTATTGTCCCTTATTTACCATTTTCGTTACGGAATTTCAATTTGAAGAAGTGCACATTTTTTAAATCTCAATTTCCCCTGCTTTTTATATTTTTGCGATGTTTTGTAAAACTTTTCCAACCTAATGATATTGGAATAGAACGAAATATGAAATCATTAATAAAAAGCAATTAATAGAATATTACAGCAACAGTATCGTAGGATTTATTTTAAACGACTGACTTTTTCAAATTCCGATTCTTCAAAACGATAACACATTTAACACTAGATTTACGGAGTCAATTTGGCTCATTCAAAATTTGATTACTATATATATACAATATATTGGTTGGTTAATTTTTATAATAATAAATCTTTTACTTAAATTGATTTGGAAGTATTTTCTTTGTAAAAAACTTCAATTTTCTTGTATGAGTCAAATTGACTCACTACAGAAAAATAGGTTTATCAACATCCGTAAATCTAGTGTTAATGAACCATATTTTATTGTATTGAATATAACTAATATTTATTTAATTACGGCAAGCGTGAACATTGCTCGTCGTCATTTAGTTTTCGGTGTTCGCACTTACGTTCTTCAAGGCCACCTCAGCAATTTCCTATATTCACCCTTCTTAAGAGTTACATAACAACTATTTCGTCATATTATGTGAGAAACATGATGATGAGAACTTCTATGCATATTCAGATATTTACATATTTATAGATTTTGCTATTACGACAAATAAAAATACAATTTAGGGTAACTACACAGGGCATACACAGGTCGTCAGATGGTCGTCGGCGCCCGTAACGAGAGGGTTAAGGTACAATATATAAAAATGGAAGGTAAAAGAATGCATCTGTTATGTTTAATCGTTCGACCGCAATTTTTGAGCTAGCCACATCGAAGTTGCACTGTTGATTTCTTTACTTTCTCTGTATTTATTATATTACAACCAAAAGCAGGCTATCGTTGACTTGAGAGTCTTTCGTGCTGTTAAATCTGGCATAGACACGTCATTATGCATTTGCGTTAATTTTTCCACGATAACAGAATATTAGAGATACAAAAAAACATAAATAAAATAAGAAATCACAAATTCTTACAGTCAACAAAGAAGTTTCCGAAATATAAAGAAAATGGAATACTGGTTGAACAATTACATTACAATTGCACATTACAATTGCAGGATCAAGAATTTCTAATGACACTATAAATATTTTCTCACTTCTAGATTTTATCTATAGTTTGTTATTTCTATTTCTATTCAAATACATATGTAGTATACAGAACGAAACCATTTCACAATCGCTTTTCAAGTGACTTTCTAGCCGAACACTTTTCGTCCAGAATTCCGTTTCTATTGTACGTTGTACTGATTTCTGTGAAACTTTATGAATTTCGTTTTCCCTCTTTTTTTTTGAGGACATACGTGTGCCAAATAAAGCCGCCCAAGCTGATTCCATGTACGCCGGTCTTTTTATTCTCTCACGAGCCCTTTTCATTTTAACTAGAATACGAATAAACGTTTCTATCCTTCTTTCTCCCTCGCAATTGAAACAAGTTGAAAGGTAAAGGAATAGCCGAAAAAAATTGCAATTTCTTTGCCACTTTAAATTTCAACGCACCCGTAACTAACACTTCCTAACGCCTGTTTTTCATTTGGCATCGATAGTTTCACGATTACATAACATTCATTACTGAAAGGAGCAGTTCAGTTATGCAAGAATCCACGACAACGTTTCTCCGTGTCCGGGAGGTTTATCGCGCGCGTGTTTTCCTTTTTGTACGCTTAAAGTGGAAGAAGCATCAGGTAGCCACAAGGCGGGATAAAATGTTTCTTCGTTTCGCTTACTAAGCACACAATCACCGGCGTTGTTTACATCGTTGTTATTAAGTCGTCTTGACAAGATTCATCTTTCCTCGTCGCTACAGCAATGTGGTGGTTGCCTTTACCGTCTTGAAAACGAAACCTACCTCCGACAGGAATTTGTTTCTGCATGAAAGTGGTAAATGCCAGCCTGGAAAGAAACACAGACTGATTTTCTTTCTCGTAAATTGTTCTTTAGATGTACAATCGACGTGATGTTTGCAATTATCGAAAAGACTTCACAACTTGTAATGTTAGATTCACGGTCATGAACAATATGAATGTTACTTTTCTGTATTGTGGGGATTTTATCTCTAAATATTTTCACGGAAGTCTTTACGTTCTCGTTGATCTAAAGTACTCGAGGCAGTGTTCTCTTGAAAGAATTCAGCTTTGGTTTGGTTACGAAAGTTTCAAACTTGCAAAGCTCATATTCAGAGTTCACCCAAGTTAACACAGTCCTGTCAACTTGATATTACTTTACATTCCATGTTATTGAAACTGTCTCGTGTGTCTACTGAATTTCAGAGAATACCGATATCGCTAAATGACGACGAATAACGAACGTCAATCTGCGAACGATTTGTGCTTTAGTGTAACGTGATTATCATATTGTTGAAGTTGTGGTATAAATATATCATAGTTTTTAAATATTTCCAGAGTTGTGGTGTTGTAAAAATAACGTGGGCAATAAAACGAAGAAGGCACATTTTTATTGAATCGTGCTATTTTTTTATCGTTTCTATATATGAACAAATTTTTCTCACTACGTTTACAAAGAATATTATCGCAAGGTTTACTAACCCTTTGCTTGTAATATTTTTATGGCGAAGATTGTCATAGTTTAACAGTGAATTACGTAATAAAATTTTTAAGAAGTTGACCTGGTTATGTTGCATACTTTAGAATAACGCTGATTATTTAATCATTAAGCAGTTCATGTGGAAGTTTTTTTTTATAGCGTCAGCCCCTCTTGATTTATTTGAAAGTACCCAATAAATCAAAACGTAAATTTGTGTAACTGTAAATTTTTTTTTCATTCAACTTGGTAGTTGTTAAAGAATACAATATTTTTCAAACAATTTTCTACTTCATAATTGTAACACAATATTGCAAAACAGAGAGTCAAAAAAACATTTTGGCATTACGCTCGTTTTGTATGCATTGTATTTACTCGTTTGCGTGATATTTATATAATCATTTATAGGATTGTTCCATTTGTTCCATTAGTCACTATTTGTTATCACATTAATTCTTTTTCCGCTATATCCGATTCATTGTTCATGTTAAAAACTGGACTTTTTTTTTATTTAATCTTAAATAAAGTGCCACCTCTACACTTCTTTGAATCGTTTATTAAAAATCGTTTATTTTTTTCGATATTCTTCTCACATCGTCAGTCAAGCGTTGAATACTTTTCGTTTTCTGCGTTTGAAAGTTTTAGATTTTATTTCGCTTTGCCACACGTTTCAGCTCCTACATACTCTAATTGAATGTTAAAGTGAAAAATAAAAAAAACTGAAAAAATGAATCGCTTTGGTTTATCGTTTACTGCGATTTTTTCAATTGATTTTTAATTATAACAAAATTGTAGATTTAAAATAAATACAGAAAAGTAAACAATTAGAACACATTTTATTATTGCACCTGTAAATCCACCATTGCAATGTACCTATTCTAGAAATGCCAATGAATTTTCATCAAAATATCTGTTGCATTTAGGTAGTTAAAAAGTAGACTATTCATTTTTTCATTTCGCAAATTAAACATCAATTCACATTCGGTAATTGAATATTTTTCAATTAAAAAAGGGACTTTGAATAATATGTAAGAATTCATATTACTATCACAAAGTAGGGAACAGTTTATTGTTGCCAAGGATTCAGTACTAAATAATACAGTATAGAGGCAATCAATTAATTAAGTCTTCATTATAGTCACTTAATACTCGTCTACATAACATACTTAATTAAAATGAGGTTCTCCTACGTCCTTAATGCGGCTCTAATCAAGGCTGAAAAAGTATCGTTACCACGATCAATAAAGTATAACATTTTTCTTTAAGTATTTTCAATGTATGTAAATGTATTTTAAACTGAACTGTAAATGAAAATAAAGACCATGAAATTTAACACGTTCCATGCCAGATCATTTTTTAAGATTTTACGTTCAGGCTGTGTGAGGCGTATACGACCCACACTTTTACGATTAAATAACTTTCTTTGCAGTATACATGATATTAAGATGGCTATTTAACTTTACAATATATTTTTCACAATAGAATTCTTTGTTTTGCAATGAGAAATGCAAGAAACCTGAACGGAAAATTAAGGGGGGAGGAGGGTCGCATACGCCCCACATGGGACGGAACGTGTTAAATAATGTAAAATTAAAATATTTGTCTAATTGCGACACTTGTAATTCTAAGGTTAAGGTTTCTTGCTTCTATCAGGATAAAGGCTGACCTTATGGTACGATCTCAAAACTGAAAGTAAATGACTATATTGTGTGTTCATTTTATCAGACTGGATTTACGGAATTTCAAAATCGAAGTGGCGGCAATAGTCGTTTTAAAACGAAAGGTTCCGTTGCTCCCTAGCCATCTTTCAGTTGTCGTTATGTATATCACATATACAGTCAAACGAAATAGTAAGACAAAGGGTTAAAACCAACGTCGTCACATCAAATCCATAATGATTTCCAACGATAAGAACCAAAAGTTAGAAAGCAAAACTACCGATACACCTCAACGACCCTTTAAAGTCAATGGGTTATAGATGATTAATTTCGTCGGCATCGTTTACGATTCCATCCGGAAGAGTATTATCTAACGTGTTGTACAACGAGCGGTTATATTTCATTAGAAACTGCATCCATAAACGCGCCAAAGCACGGAGGTCGTCGGTGGGGCCAAGTGGCAAAATTACCGTAAAGATCTTATCTCTTATCTGCGCGGCACCTCTCTGCAAAACTGCCTGGGACGTCTCTTCCCGAATTTCCAAGAGTTACCGTTATCGGCAAGTAGAAGGTGGCGGTCGTACATACCGCTGAGGAAGCGAGTCGTTAGTCATCCCATTTCCATAACCTGAACCAGCGTTGCCTAGAGCGTGCAAAAATGAAATGGAGTATGGGGCAGCGAGCAGGGGCGTATATGCCATGTGAAAAACGATCGGTTGCGTGGCAGAACCGGACGGTGGCACGTCTACTCGCGATAAACTCATTCAAGGTACAATGACATGTCCGCCCATTCGACGTTCCTGTGACTTTGTACGCGGCTTGATATGCACGATAATTGCTGTGCCATTTGGAAATGCGATGATTCGGACACTTGCGACGGTTTATACCACTTATTTTATTGTACTCTGAGTTTTTATCACTGTTTTCGAGCGTTCTTAGTATTAGATCCGGAAGGTAGTGCAGTTAATGCGTGAAAAGTTTCACATCTGTCCCCCAGAGATCGTTATTAGACTTTCTGTTTATGGCAAGACGATCAGGGTGGAAACGGCGCACAGTGGTCGATTTCGCCGAAATCCTGGCCAAAATCCCAAATATTTTTTCCACGATTTTCAAAATTTACCTATTGCGTTTGATTTGTAACACATCAGAGAATCGTTTTCCATTGATAAAAATTTTTATTGAACAATACTCTTAGAGATATGCAATGTCAAAGTTGGCACTTGAATAATGTAACGTACCATCGCGGCGATTGACTTTTACCCTCAGTTATACTGTTACGATGATTTAACCTGTTATCTTTGTTCGACGTGTACACACGTCAATCTAACGTTGCATTGTTGTAGCCTTTTGAACACATCTAGCGCGGGAAGCGACTAAAGTCGTTTTGTACGCATTGGTAGTCGAGCGCGGGTAACGACAAAAGTCGTTTTCTATGACTAATTGGTGCATTATTGTTACTAGTGGGCTTGTGTAATGTTTTTACAATAAGATTGGGTACACATGAGTACTAGGTCGACGTTCATACACTTCAACTTAAAACGTGCGTTGCAAAAATGCATTCCTATAATTGTGCTTTGCTGGTGCTGTTATGATGCGATAAGCGTATTCGACACCGGAGCTTCCAGCTATGCATTGACATAAATTATACGTATATGTATAAATTTTGCTATGTACACTTGCACAAAGGAAAGAGCTTTGAAAGATATCACTAGTTAAAGCATTTTGAAATTATTGATTTTCTTAGTTTTTGATTTCTGAGAAAGTATTTTTATTTTTTTGAGGTGAATAGAGAAGAAATTGATTTTTAAAGAGAAGCTAAAAGTTTCATCAAAAGAAAACTTAAAGTTCAAAGACTACAGCTATTTTGTGGAGAAGTAATTTAGCGCACGAGTTGCAAAAAATCGCCCGCTACTCCATGAAAGTTTGGCGGGAAAGCTCCTGCGCAAGATGTGTTAATACTGACAATGAGTTATCAATTCTTTATCTACTAACAAGGAAGGTATTCGAAGTGGGGAGTCACGGATCCGAATGAAATTTTGTGGGTTTGTAGAGTGATCCAAGACAAGAATAATGGTATATTCCATTCGTGCCCAACCGCCCTAGGGTGTACGTTTTGTCGTGTATCTCTGTAACCCTGCGGTGTATAATAACAATATTGTTATGGTTGAATTCAGAATAAAAAATGGTGCATTTTCTATTACCAAAAGATTTAAAATTTTTTTAAAATAATGCAATAACAAAATTATTTTTCAAGAAGGAAAGTTGTTTTTAAAAATTTGTTAATGCAAATTTATAGCGCGCCTTTTACCGTCAAACTTTTACCTAAAACATTTTTTTCTATCTTTTGTACTTTAGGAGATATAAGCGAAGAAGTGCAAGTGTCGATTTCACTTTGAGGTTAAATTTCATGCCCTTAAAGAGCGATTGGGCACGAATGGAATATACCATTATTCTTGTCCTGGATCACTCTACAAACCCACAAAATTTCATTCGAATCCGTGAGTCCCCACTTCGAATACCTTCCTTGTAAGAATGTAATTCTTCTAAGTTTTGCTTTTCTCTTTTCGTAAAATTGATATTAGAAACATTTGCCCTGTGTTCGACGTATATACACGTCATTACTCGATTTTAATTCCGTATCCCGCGAGGAATTCTTGAAACAAAATTCCACAATTAACCGGTTCAGTCTTACTTAACCCTTTTGTTACGAAGTCCTTTTTCGCGAGTGATCTAACACAGTATAGAGCAATCCCGGCGTAAGCGGACAAATTTCACTGTTAGTAGAATATACCTTCTAACGGTTTGTAGCATAATATGAATAAGAAATTTAAAGTTACAGTGCATCTAATGAATTAATGAATATGTAAAAACTTGTGGTATTTAAAAAATATTCAAATACAAAATACGACCGTTAATTAATATTGATATAACATCGTGTAAAATTTTCACGGGTGATATAATCACCATTCATACATATCGAGTGTCAGGCGTTGGGTGATTATAGACACCGCTCGTAACGAAAGTGTTAAAAGTATTAATTATGTTAATAAATAAGATATTATTGTAGAAGCTACTTGTATATGTATGGGTAATTCTTATGAAATCCCGAAAGTCGGTCATTATAAATTAACAAATAATATTGAAATATATTTATATTAATTTTCTATGGATTTCGTAGTACTAATATTACTAGATTTTAATTATATAGTGGTCCCCAGAATAAACGCGTTTTATGAGAATTATTATTTCATGTCATGTCTAACAATCTTTTTCGATTGTTACGCACCTTCGCTGTTTTCTCTCTATATGTTTGGCTATTTTTCTTCCAATTTTTTCTCTTTTGCCTTCTTTCTCTGGAACTCATGGCGGATATAGGTTTTACTTGCCCTTTTTCTTTTTTTCTTAAGTATTTAAGTCATTCTTTTTCTCGAAGTATTTCAATACGTACAGAATCGGATTTAATTTTCTCCCTACGCTTCCTATCATATTCTTTCTTTTTTAATTTTGCTTCTTCGCTTACCTTCTTTTTTCTTGGAATTATTTGACCCTACAACAAGATTGCAACAACAAATTCAAAGCAAGCTGATCCAGTCAAACATCATTCCCTCATAAATCATCATTCCCTCACTCCTGATTAATATGAGGGAATGACGGTGATGGAATGACGAAATAAAGAATAATAAAAAATAACTCCTCACATAACCTTAATTTTAAAAAATTTCTTTTGCTTAAGTTTATTACTCTCAAAACCCTACTTCTCTATGCAGTTAACAACAGTTAAAGTATATTATCTTTTGTTTTTTTAGGTTCTGAGGGAATGACGATCAAAAATGTAATGAAACAAAAAATATAATGATATCTATTTGCAACACAAACTCCAACACGCTCACGTTAAATTCGCTATATTTTTAAATTGATAGCACTAGCAACTTTCAAAAACTAATGGTAGCGTTCATGTTTGATTGAAAATGCGTTCACAAATCGATTGTCACAAAAATGTGAGGGAATGATTTATTTTTATGGGACGCGTGTATGTTTTCTTTTTTTTAATCCATTTATTACTTTATAAACCAAATTAAATTTTTTTTATTAATCTGCTATACTTTTAATTAATCGGTCATACTTGCAAGACTATTATAAGATTTTTTTTTGGTTGTTTGATGATACAAAAGTTATTGAATTGAAGCTTGGGACATAGTGAGGGAATGATTTTAGAGATATTATATAGATGTATTTTTTTTATTTACACATATGGTTCCAAAATGATAAGTGAATCTTTTAGCCACAGTAATGTATATTTCAAGGAAATATTGGTAACCGTTAAATGTTTGTTAGACTTTTGATAAAACTTTTAGGACAAGAATTTCGGAATTTCGTGAGAATTACCCATATGCTCTCTTAAACAGGGAATACAATATGTTGGAAAAAGATGAATCGGTTATATTAAAAAAGTTTAGACGGAAATGGTATTTTCCTTCTCCACTATACACATTGCTACAGTTTTTAGAATTATATTCTGGCGATGAGACAAACTGACTCTTTTAACTACGTTTGCATGTTTTTAGTTAAGTCATACAGCTGTTTACTTTCTAGTTAAAGTCGTACCTATTATCCTCTTACGAGAATGCTACATAGTTTTGACATAAAGAGTAGCTGTTTTTTCTACTTTCCAGTTTTATCAAATGCAATAGTATCCGTAACAGTCTGTAGCTTTTGACTTGAGCTGGGTTCTATTTGTCCATAGTGGCTATAATGTATGAAAGGATTTCTTTCAGAGTTCAATACTGCTTTTTAATAGAACTTAATATACCATGAGAAACAAATCTTTCGAGGGACACTATTCGAACAAGGGACCAGTAGTTGGTAGTTCGCGTCTTTATCCTTGAAACCAGAATAGACCGATAATCGTTCAATCATTCGATAGATTCATATCGGATGTAAGTCAGAAGTGGAAGATGTTAGCCCTTAGAGACTTTTATGGAGGAAATTGGGTAGTAACGAAAATAAAGACACCACTTTCGTTGAAATTTGTCATTTTAGACAAAATTTGAGATTCTTGACGAAACTATCGTAGCTATTGAAATTAACTCCTTGCCGTATAATAACGAGTGTTGTTAGTGATGCGATAAATGGAATAGTCAATTTTGAAGTACTTCTAACATTATTGAATCGTTAATGTCAGTGAGTCCTGATAAAATAAAATTAATACTATCATATTTAATATTACGTTAAGTCATGTATGTACTATATCCCAGACTAGCTGAAAGTTCCCGTGCTTCGCTACGATTTAATCACAACTAAAAAAAAACCTTAAAATTTCGAATTTTGAAAAATCCTTTCTTAGTGGGTGCTAATACCCTAGAATGAATGCTCATGCAAAATTTCAAGTTTCTAGGTCAAGTATTTTCGGCTCTGCGTTGATGAGTTTGGCCCATACTTTAACCCCCCAAAACCCCCCCTAAAATTTCGAATTTTTCAAAACCCTTTCTTATTGAGCACCTAAGACCCAAGGGGAAGGTATGTTCCAAATTTCATTGCAATCCGTTCTGTGGTTTTTGAGATTTCGTGATGAGTGAGTGAGTGAGTCAGTCAGTCAGTGGTATTTGAGCTTTATATAATAGATTAGGGGCTAAATTGTTACTTTAGTAATTAATTCAGATTCATTGCACATTAGTGACAAAAGAAATGGTACGGAAAGGGGTTAAAAATGAAAAACAATGATTTCGTCCCCATTTGCGAATTGCAGCCATTTTAGTATTTTTGAAAATCGTAATGACCTTTTTATCCAAATTTTATTTACTTGTACGAATTAGGATATTGTGATCACATCTCTAAAGTGTTTGCAGTGCTGTGTATACTCGGGAGTTCTAGATAGATTTAAAAATGTACAACATCACAACTCTAAACTTATTTCTAAGCCAGAAGTGACAGTTGAGAATACTTCTCATAATTATAAGTGGTTGCACAATAGCGAACTACAGAAATGGTTCTAACTTATAAACAAGGTCAAACAGCACTCGTTCAAATGAATTTCTTTAAATGAGAGACGTATTTAAACTTTAAATTTAATAAATTACCGTTATAAGACGATATTATAAATCAAGAGGGTGAATCAAAATTTCATGATAAATAAAAGTGCTCGCCGAACAGTCCTTAACCTTATAAATGACCAGAAAATGAATTACAAGACTTTAACGTTTCAAAACTATTTCTGCATGTTTCGTTCAGAACTCAGTTGCGTAAATCCCTTGGTATTCTGAGTTCCCATTGCACGCCGAATTAAGTTAGTGCAATTATTTCTATGCACCTTCTTGGTTTTTAACGTATCTTTATTTGACTATAGGTACACCGTTGACGATTTTACAAGTACATATAACTTACAATGTGGTTTTGTATAACCTTCATAGCCGTATAAATATTAACACGTTAAATGCCACCTCTATTTCGCCCGTTTCACTGTTTCTATTAAAGTAAGACTTTTCTATTAAAATCGTAACTTTAGAAATTAAAAATATAACAGGTTCTATATTAAGCAGTACTTTACTTATATTATAGAAGCATTTAACCTGTTAACCGGGGAATTAATTTTTGTTCAACTTGTTTCAAATTGGAATATTTTTTTTTACAGTGAGAAGTAATATCATTACATCTAAAGTACTACGTCAGGATTAAACGGATACGAACGACATAAAATGTAATGCGTTCAACATATTACGTTTAAAAATTTTATGGAAGAAAAAATCGACAAGCTTACTGGAGTTTTCTTTCAGATATGACGGAATTATACGTCACGCCCGGTTAACAGGTTAAATATTGAATATAGTAACGAATTCGTGAATATTGTCATTTGAAATTCGTCAGAAATTTCATTGAATTGAATAGTGCAGGTCACCGTTGACCTCCTTGACATTCGACGTGTTAATCATGAAAGGTGTGTTATTTTCAAGGTGTATGTTATAATAATGTCGGTAGATGAAGTTGTACGGGTTTTTATAATGAAATTGAAAGAAAGGAATCTGCTAAACGTTGTCGTGGGCGGTTCTTGAAAATTTCCTTATTGATTAAAAATTATCACAACCGCAAGGACTAGATATACATTCCTTAGGGGAAAAGTTTATATAAATATAAGTTGCGTGAAATTTCGTAAGTTCATCCTAGAAAAATAATACAACTAGTCAGCCTCTCTCGAGGGCACATAGCAGTACCTTTCCTTTGTTGTCGATTTCTTTACAAGAAGTGGTTTATGACACAGAAACCTACCAAATGTGTCTTTAAACATGTTTACGCTTGAATGCAACTGTCGCGGAAATAATTGTTAGAAAATAATTTCTGTCTAATGCAATTTATTTTATTATAGAATTAATACTAGATTTACGGAGCCAACTTGGATCATTCAAATTTTGATTGCTATTTATATAGCATATTGGTTCGTTAATTTTTTAATAATAAATCGTTTATTTAAATTTGTTTTAGAATTATTTTGTTTGCACAAAACTTCATTTTTCGTGTATAAGTCAAATTGGCTCACTTTAGAAAAATAGGTATAATCAACAGCCGTAAATCTAGTGTTAAATCAACCTTATTAACTAAAAAATAGTGTTATAAATGAAACATATCAAGGTGTATTTTGGTGTCTGTGGTAGAAATAGTGATAAATTACGACCTTCTAGTTTATGCATTCGAATGTCTCAGGTTCTACACGCACATCTGTGCCTCTGATAATTGGGTGAGGACAGTAAACCCGTCTATAGACGTTCGATCAACTTAACATTTTCCGATTATTACATCCGTAATAGTAATTGCTCGAGTCAACTAACGGATGATTCCTTCAGCAGAATGATCTCATTCATTATGAAAACGACTCGGTAACATTTGTGGAGATAATGAACAAATAACGATTTTCACGAGCGCTCATGAATAATTCTGCAATTTCTGTTGAGACGCCTTTGACAGAGAGTTGAGAAAGCATTTCCGCGTTCTTCTTACCGTGACTGTATTTTCCGTTGAATATACGTGACTTAATGCCGGTAGTATAAACTTGTCACTAGGTACGTTAAACTTTTGCCGAGTATTCACCGTGACGCTTAGTTACTGTACATTGATAAATACAGCACTTGAGGCTAAACGTCTATGAATCCGTTGGTATGCCATGCGAGTTTCTACGTTACTTCAATTAACCAAAAAATCGATTCAGTAATTTATAACACCGTTCGCGTGACATTTTGCTTCAAAGGCTGACGTTAAATAAATGAGTATTTCGTTACTTAAAGAGTAGACTACGTTGTCGTTAATTCATTACATTACTCGAGACTGTTCTCTTCTACTTTAACGCAGCAGCTGCATCGGACTATCGATTAAAAGCATTAATTAACGCAAACAAGAATCTATAGAAACTTGCTTAGAAAAATTGTTACAGTTTGAAAATTCAAAGCTTACCGAAGCAGCATCTTACATTTTACCTTACGCATAACACATTCGCTAGAATTATTAATGTTTCTCAGGATACTCGTAATTAGAATAAAAGCTCTGGTAATGTTTTAATTGGAATTGTAATTGCAAAGACGAGCGAACGAGAGTACAAACGACCCAGAGTCTATATTACGTGACGCCGTGAGGCAAGAAGTCACTAGGAAGGAAACGGACGCACAGTTATATCTAAACCAGATATTAGTTATCTAGATTACGATCCATTTACTTGTTAATTTTAATACATAAATTCCAACGCTTCGATCGCTTTCATACACGCGTAGCGACGCCTCTAAAGATTACGCCCTGCCTCCCTAAAATATCTTTGTCGTTTATTTATCGATGCAACTTCAAACGCCAATGAGGAATTCTTGGTAGGATTAAATAGTTACACGAAATTGACTGGTCGACTTGAGAATTCGAAACCCGTCAAGGATTCCAGAATGAAACTGGTAGAAAATTGCTTCCCTTTTTTCCCTACCACTCGTAACCCCCATCCACCTTTTTCCCTCCCTATCGTAGATTCTAGAGCAAAGTTACTCGATGCTGATAGCCAGTACGATCGTTTTTCAGTCCGCGCAAACGTTTGCACAGTAATTTCCGAAAGCGCTTCAACTGGTAGGAATATATTTTATGAAGAAACTACCGGCACAGCGATGATGGGAATACCTAACTGTTACCGAGTTGGTGGCGCGACGGTAACATCCTTCCGGTTGCAACCTTTGGCTTCTCGAATAAGGCTCAGCGTCGCAAACGGCTCTCGTATCCTGATATATTCCAGACGAAGTTAACGCGGGTAGATGCTCTTCGTTGATCAACCTCGCGGAAATGCACAGTTTCCATGATTTATGGAGTACTAATTAACGCGTATCGAGATACGCTGGATCTCGGAGTTCGAGGTTTTGTGTGTGCGTTGATGGTGAACAGTTCGTTTGCCGCTGTACAAATTGCGAAGGGAGTTTCTGGAGTGGTTACCCGTGATACGATATGAAATGCTGTATCCTGTTATTTGTAACTAGTAGTATTGCATCGTACTGGCTTGTTGTAAATTACTCCTTGTTTTGTTACAAATTACTTATTAACTGGAGTATACGTTTGGTTATGTCAGTCCTTCTACATAAACTTTATCAATGTTATTTTTTTTTTTTTAATTTATTGCCAACTAGTTCTACAAAAGTATAATTAAGTTTGATGTTTATTAAACGTGGTTTATTTAAAAGTAGAAATTGTTCTTGTGGGAAGCAGTATAATTTTTATGAATTTATTTCTTTTAGTTACTATCGGGTAGCAGTAGAGAACACATTAGATGTTAATTAAATTTAGTTGATTCAATTATGGAAAGTATCGTTCATATGGAAATTAATATACTATAATTGATGTAAATTTGCTTATTATTATTTATTGTCGGTCTGTAGCCAAGAAAATTGATGATATTAATTGAAATATAGACCATTAAATTATAAGAACCATGGATGATATAGAAATTGATGTATCTAATTGACGTGAAAGTTTAGATTGGAGTTGAAATTATCTTGTTCCGTCTTTTTTGTTTAATTCTATTGGCAATAAATATTAATAATATTTCTTCGTCCGTTTAGGAAAAAAGAAATGCTAATGTTGAGTTTTAATTTCGAACGGAAGGAAATTCTACGAGCGATTTTCAAGTTCCAAAACAATTGAGAGTCGCATGATCCTTTCTCTTTCCTCCAACTAGTTGTTTGACTTTTGAGTATTTTGGAATTTAAGCAATTCCTTACAGGAGATTGCTTTCTCTTCGGAGTCCACACTCGCTCTGGTAGTTTTCCGATAGTTTGAAAATACTTTTAGAGAATAGTTTCTCTGCTGATTTCAAAAGCGAACGGAGAACTGCAAATCATTTTGAAAGATAGCAGACATTTCACTGTAAAATAAGAGTCGTACAAATTCATTTCATTCCCTGGCGAAATCAAGATTTTCTCTTTTTCAACTTTCGTTAAAAAATAACAGTGGTGGATGAAACATTTTCGACTCGTCGATGTTCCATTATTCTTTGTTGTAAATGTATTTACATTTTCTTCCAATATTTCATGAAACACACAAACGATAAATAACTTATTCCCAGATTTTTCTATTTAAAAAACGCATTTATTACGATAACTTATTGCGAATAATTTTCATTTCAAATCGAGGAAATGTTTTTACAGTTTCTAATATATTTTATTCCTCGTAAATAATATTTCGAATGTGAAGTAAGAATTTTTTCCTTTATACATGGAAATTTGTTTTTTCGACGTACAAGTTAGAAAAAGAGAGCTTTTTCTCTATTTTCTGCCCTGTTCTTTTTCTTACCCCTTTTGGTTCACCAGTATCACGGGAATTGTAGACTGGTTACCCTTACCAGCGCACATTAATCTTCATAACCTTAACTCTTCGTAGATAAACTTAAAAGAACTTTTACTTATTACGGTCTTTAAAATATGCAACGTGAAAAATAAATAAAGTAATATTCATCCTCAATCGAGAGATGGATTGAAAACGGATTCCTATGGGGATGTCAGTTAGGAAAGATTTATTTGGATGATTTTCAGCATTTTTTATTCCACATCATTACGAATATTTTGAATGTGGTAGCAATCAGTTATGCAAATAACGCATACTCGAATTCCCACGAAATTTGAGTCTTTTTGACTAACCTGTTCAAAATACATGACACATATTTTGTTTATAGCAAAGGAAATAATATTGCTTTAATTTTCATATCATAGTTTCGCACTTAACATACCAGGAACGAAGTTTACACTGATAAAATCCTTTTCGTGCTATTTTTCCTGAGACAATAGTACGATGTTCTGAAATGCACATACGCTTTTGTTCAATGAACGACGACAGAACTTATACAATCGACGAACGACCTACATTTTCAGTACAAACTTTTCCAATTAAGTTGCGCTATTTTAATTTATCACATCGATCTTCTTTCACTATCTTTGGCAAAGAGAAAGGCCCGCAGCTTCGGACATGCAAACGAAAGAATTTTCTTTGTTCGTGCTAAGCGCATGTCGTTTAAATTATAATTGAAAATACTCTGTGCACACAGACAGCTTGGCAGACTCACAGACATTGTGGCACAGCGATAAAATAGAAAATTTTGTACAAAAGCATGTCGGAAACGTAAAGTGAAATATCGTCACATGTACCTTTGATTTCACCATGAATATGAGATGTTTCAATGAACAAAAGTTTTTTTTTAAATTAAATTAAATTCATCCCTACCCTCATTAATAGAGCTTAATTTTAAAAACTTTCCATCGCGCAGTTTCAACAGTAAATACTTTTTTTTTTAGACTGATAGGTTTCCC
Source organism: Cerceris rybyensis (assembly GCA_910591515.1). NCBI lineage: Eukaryota > Metazoa > Arthropoda > Insecta > Hymenoptera > Crabronidae > Cerceris > Cerceris rybyensis. The sequence continues at coordinate 27,024,964 of OU342790.1, forward strand.
AATATGATGGACTTTTGTTGAAAATGTTGTCTTTTATCGCTTACGGTTGGCTAGCTATATTGAAAAAAAAACAACTGGAAATAGTAAGAAATGAAGGGTGCTTTCATCCCCTTGAAGCGAAAATACGCTCTACGTACTCAGAAAGTTTCATTTAAATCAGAGTTTTCAGGTTGGAAATCTTCCTTTGTTATTCACGATATGAATTTCAAATATTTGGTATAGGAGAATAATTCTACCATTTTCTAAAGCTTCGTAAATTGTAAGATCTCGCATGCCTACAATTAGATATAATAGTTATTGAAGTATTATTCTAAGAAATTTTCTTTATTTCAATTTAAGCTTTTGCCATACCATACAATTGAATCTTGCGATTTTCGGCTTATTGTATATACAATTTCATTTTTCCATGTGACGAGTTAATTTAAATTGATTAGTTTGCGTCTGGAATTATTAGTTTAAAATTAGTTCAAGATGAAAATGCCATGAATAGAGTTTATCAGCAGCAAATTTGGCGCAGAAAATTGATGCAAGTGACACTCCTCTCAACAAGTTAATCAGTGTCACCTTCTACAATCATTCCTTGCTCTCCAAAGCTTGAGCTAAATAACTACCCTCCTATTTAAAAAAAAATATTCAAATTTCATTTTCTGAAGAACGGAACCCTACAAAGGACTAGTTTATACATTCTCCATCTATCGTTCCAAATTGAATCCTTTATTTTACGATTACATTCCGTATCCTTCATAAAATCCCATCGACGCGTATTCGAAACATTTCCAAGCATGGTTCTGAAAATATAAGAATGAATTTCACTTTTTCCAAGTTTCATATCTTGTCGGAAAACGGCGATTGACAAATAACGAGTCGTTTAAATCCATCTAGAATTCCGATTGGTTGCGTAACGCTTGCTCGCAGGAAGCTCTACGAGCTCGTAAATCGAGCGGAAGCTTTTGTGTATCGAATGACACGGGCTCGACCAAATTCGATGGAGTCGCTTCCAACGTACTATGAGTGGAACACACATCGATGTGCCTGTTACCACGTGTATGGTACCGAATGACAACCATAGGAGGAACAGGAAGCGGCTGTGGAATTGCATCGAGTGTTCGGAAAACACAACAATACCCGTCTGACTTCTACACGTTGCTTTTCACATAATATTATCACCAAATGTTATCAAAAGGTTCGCACGGAAAGCATTGGAATATACATCCAATAAAAATCATGTATCGATAATATTCAAAGATGATAGCTACCATGTTGCGAGAATTGTTAGGACCACAGCATTGTTAAACATTCATTGAACATTTCCAATTCTAGTACCATAAAATAGCGATATCTGTATTGCAATCACTGTTTTTACTGCAGTTTCTGTGACTACCGTCGACTTCGATACTTGCATATCCTTGTTATCGATTCACTAATAATATATGTATGGGAACCACCACTAACCCTCACGTTTTCTTACCCCCTGCTTCTCTGACCCTGTTACCCTTGCCATCTATGGAATTGCGAGAAACTGTTTGCAATCACGTTGTTACGTCTATCTCGTAAAACCATGCGCGCGTGTTTGCACGTGTAAATGCGGTGGAAAACGCGAATACGTAATGTGCCAACGATGGAAGATACATACACTCGAATCCGCCATTTGTACGTCGTATCTTTAAGATGCGCTTCCACAGATACATACATATATAAACATCAGTTGTCTCGTATATTTGAATCTCGTCCTCATATATTCTTTACTGTATTCCCATCCATTTTTTCTTTCAAAATTTCCGATCTTTCTGTATTTCTTTTTCTCTCTTATAATCTCATCCGTCATCTTTCTCATATCTAATCCGTTTTGTTTACAAAACGCATACATCCAGAGTCTTTGTGTTTACTATTCGAATCAGCGGATTACCGAATTCGACTGGCTTCTCTAACATCGCTGGAAATCGCGGTTATCTACAGACTGAAATTGATAGATTCGAGCTTTGCATTTGCGCTAGGGCATCCCATTTCCATATCCAAGTACGTACTTCCGTCTCTAGCATCCCCCGTCTTCTTCTCTCTCTCTCGGAAACCGCTCGACTGGTAGGTAGTTCCTCGCTCTCTTGGTTAGCACGACAAGCCGAACATCACTCGAATCCTCGATGGAATCCCCGGGAAACTCCCTCTCGACCGCTTATCGCCTACCCGAGTTTCGACGTCGTAAGGCTTCAGATATGAGCTGCATTGAGAGCAGATGCGGCTGATCCGGAGAGGCTATAGGGAGGTGGGAATGCTAGCGGGACCAACTTCGTCTGGTCGATCCGCCGGAATTGAGATATCGTTGATGGAATTTCGTCGATGATCTTGGACGCGTCAAGTGTGATCTTGTTTGGGCATGGATATGGTTAGTTGGCCTTGTGTGTTTGCAAATCCGTTAGCATGATTTTGCAATTAGCGTGCAACGTTGTCGTAGAATTCTGGAAGTTCCGTTTCATTTATTTTTCTATTATTTCCATGCTATGAAATTTTTGCCCTTTTGGTCGACATTACACTTATACAAATCGATGGGAATATGCATTTTATTGATGTTAAAAAGATACGTTTCATTTCATTTTATTCGTGTAATATATCGCTTGGATCTCGAGTTTTTGATGTCTGATAAATGTTTAATCCGACGTATTTTCAGCGATTTCACGTGTACTTTAACCCGGTTGAACTCGCACATTTGATATCGTGTGTACATTTATAGTGAGTAAATAAATTCTGCAATTGAAGTTCGGAATACTCGCAATATGAAGTTATTAATATATATTTCTACCGTTGACAACCTGGAATATTTTATTTCTTTTTATCTGTTGCATAGCAATCGGGTTAATCGTTGCACGTAATGGAGATTATATTTATCTCTTCCTTTTAGTCCTTCAAAAATATGCACGGTAAATTTATTTCATTTACCTACATGTTGCTGTATATTTTCACACGCCGTCAGTTTTACAAATCCCATAAAGTTCACCGAACAGATTTTTTGACAGATGGAAAAACTTTGTAGAAATTACTATAAATTAACATGTGAACCGTTGGTAACCTGCAATCGGAAATTTATCATTTCGCATAATGAAATGTCTTCATATCATGTTTCGATAGATGTTTCCAATGAAAAAAATTGTCCAGAGATTTAGTGGCATTCACAATGTGCGGTTGCATAAAAGTAATATAATTAACTGTACATTTAATCCTTTGAGGACCACAGACACAAATACAGTTTGACAATTGAAAGATGGCTATACAATGCAAATCCAAGTGTGTTATTTTAAAACACATAAACGTATTATTTCCTTGTAGTCACTTTTTAGACGTTTCCCGGTGTGTTATTATTTAACACAGAACATGTGTGTTATTTTGAAGCTTGTAGGTGCGTTATTTGTAAAACACATAAACGTGTTATTTTAAAATATAAACATACATATATGTAAGAGGAATATTTTATTAGAACAAAACGATTAAACGATTAGAACAATAAATACAATACAAATCAGATCAACTCGGACACAAAATCGACTTCTTCACACCACTGCTCAATCACGACTCTATTTACAAATGTTACCGCCGCTTGTTCAAATATTCCAATCCTACATATATATATGTAAGAAGATTGCTTTTCTGATGGTACCCACAGCCTTCTTGCTATTAACTAACATTTAATAAAAAGGTACATAAAACCAACAATAACTATAACAAACACTTAGAAACTAATAAAAATGAGCAGTAACAGTTATGGCGTCTTTTCGCTTTCACGTTTCGTTCTTCACTACTGTTTTGCATTCTTCTGTCCTGTCTTTTGTTTCTCACGTCATCATCTCGTTCTCTCTGTCATTCATTTACTTTCTCACTCACTCATTTCATCTGCCTTATTACATATTTATAGGTAAATCAATTACATATTCACAGAACTGAATAAAATTATATTAAATATTATTACGATTGTTCAATATTTTAAAGGAGTGCAGGAACTTCGGTATTAATATGCAACCTACCACATTCAAGAATATTTCGATATATTATAGATGAGAATGATTGGTAAACGTATCAAATGATGCGAACCAATAATGCAAAAATTGCAGTTATTGTTTTTCTACTCTTTTAAGTGGTAATAATAACTGATAAATATCTGGTCAGTAAATTAATGCATTTGAATACATTAAAAAAAAAAGGCTAACACGTAAAAACGTATAATTCTAGCGAAATGTGTAATTTTAATACACTTTTGTGCATAAAAGTGAAGTGTGTTTAAATTTAACACATAAAAAAATGCATAATTTATTTACTCGGATAAAACGTGTAAAATAACGCATTAGATGTGTTAAAACTTCACGTTAATTTTTTCAAGTGTTTTATTTTAATGCACATAATTGCATTTACACGTTTAGACGTGTTAATGAAGTGTGCTTACACATTTTGGTGCATTTAAGTAACCCACTTTTAACACACTTGGATTTGCAGTGTAGGGAGCAGCTGAGCCTCTCGTTTTTAAACGCCTATGCTGTTTATTTTATTTTTGAAAATCCCGAACTCAGTCTTCTAAAACAAACACTCCGTATAATTGTTTACTTTAGGAGGCTGGGTTGGGGAATTAAAAAACGAAATGGCGGGAGTACGAAGTTGAAAACACTCCCCCGTTCCTTAGCCATCTTTCAGTTGTCGGGCAGTATGTGGTCTAATTGTAAGAAAAAAATTTGATCGTAGTTTATTGGCGCATAGATTCACACTTAGAGTTAAAAAATTGAAATATGATTACGCAAACAGTAATTTATAACTTCCATAAATTATAACCCTGTGACTTTTCAATAAAAAAATTATTTTTTAAACGCCCGATAAATAAATAACTTTCGATATTCATAAAAATGTTCGTCCACAAAGGTTTAAAAACATCTATTCACATCTATTCACATCTCTGATTTACTCAGCCCAGCTTTAAATTGTCTGCTATTAATAATCACTCCAAACGCCGTCATAGCCACCCCATACCTTCATCTTGCAAGAATATGAAAAAATCGTTTCATTCCATTTTTACGACAACGTTCATTTCTCTACATTGTTACCACCATAGACCAGATCCTGCACCACGATCTATGTACCTCATATTCCACTTTAACCCTGTTCAGCTTTGTCTGTATTCGCTGTGACGCGTACCCCGATGTACCATCCGCAACACATAGTGAGTAAAATCAACAACCTGTGGATATTTGGCAATCTGGTTTGCACCAGGCAAGGGAGAGCTACGACGAAATACAGTGGGCGAGACAGGGAAATGGAATTAAAGAGAGGAGGAGGAGAGAAAGGGTGGGAGAGTGAGAGAGAGGGTGTGCGAGAGAGAGAAGCAAGAGACACGGAAGAAAGTGAGAGGGATGGTACGTGGAAGGTGAAGGTTGTCAAGAGGACATTGGAGAAGAGATACTCTGTTGCTATTCTGAGAACAGGTGCATGGTGGATGTAGGAGATATCGTTGAAAGCGATATGGCTGTATCCAGGCATGGAGTTTCCTCAGTTTCCGAAAGACAGCCCCTGTAGCATCGAGATACCTGTATTTTACAAAATACGGCACGCGACGTAAGGTGCTGAATCCTTTTCGGTATGCATTACTCTGCTTTCCGCGGGAAACAATTGTGACAGACATTTATGGTGTTTGAACAGATGCTCCATGCATGCATGAGCATGCAGTTTACACGATGTAGCGTGAATACCACGGGAACGACGGTATTCATACTGACATACATCAAAGTTTAATCTTTTAGAGCGAGAAAAGATGCAGAATGTAAAAGATAATATCATTAAAATTGTTCGTAGATAGTATTTGTACTACGTACCTTCAGCTGCCTTATTCTCTAATATTTTCAAAATTTAAGGATTTCAATGGACTCAATTTTCCTTTTATATTTACACAATTTAAAATATATTATTCTCTTCTCACTATTTACGCGGGGTTATGCATCATTGTTGGTTTTTACACAATTTGTATATTATTTCTTTGTTATAAATTATGTGGGGACGTATTGCAGCGAAGAAAGTAAGGAAAATACGTATGGCAGGGATGAAAATGATGGGAAATCAATGAATATTAACCAAAAAAACAGTTTAAAGCTTACATAACCTAAACAATATCGATCGTTTAAATTAGCAGTAGTTAAATTTTTCAAATCCTCATTGTTGTACTATTTAGATAACCTTAATATTTACTAAAATTCGTTATCAATTTAGTAGATGAAAATCACTCCCTGCCATGAGTCATTTAAAAAAATTTCTTTCATGTGAAACCTCTTAAAATATATACCTTTTAAATAAATACATTCCAATATTTTACGCAACTACGAAATTGTTAAGAATATATTCGTTTTAAAAATGTTTAAACTAATTTCGTAAGACAAAAAAGGGAGCACAAGAGATAGAAATTTTCAATCCTCTTTCTGTTATGCGCATTCAAAGTTTGGTATCATATCATTCTCTTTGAACACAGAAATCTCTCAGTTCCTGAGAGTAACGAAACTTTTTCTGAATTTGTTACTATCTTGAATGAAGAGATAAAAATTCAATGTATGGTGCGACAACTGAAAGATGACAAGAGGCAGCAGAATTTCTCGTTTTCAATGTCTATTCCTGCCATTTCGTCTTTTAAATCTCTAAACCCAGCATCTTAAAGTAAACAACTGTGTGGTGTTTACTTTAGGAGACTGATTTTGAGGATTGCAAAAAAAAACATAACGGGAGTAGATAGTTAAAAACGGAAAGCTCAGTTCCTCCCTAACCACTTTTGAGTTGTTGGGCCGTACATTGAATTTTTATATCATATAATAATATTAATATCCATTGAATTATTATATATTATGTTTACAAACAAAACTGCAAAAAATATTTAGATGGTAAAGTTGATAAAGATTATACAAATTTATCATTTCATTGTCACATTCTGCACACATTGTTACTAAATAAAGGTTTTGTATTTTGCTATAATTAACATTATACATGGGAAGCATGTCACGAATGTTTCTGTTTTATTAAATTTCATGGAGAAGAATTGCAAATCGCCTTAAAGTGTCAACGCTCCGTTGAGCATTTCGAATTAGCAAGGTGGGATTGTAGGGGTTGAAATAGTCACCAGGGGAGCTGCGGTTCGTACCAAGTACACCTTATACCAACTCCTTCACCGTCCATAGAATTCCCTTAAGGGTTGTTGAGGTGAAATGAATAATCCTCGTGCGATTCTAAGATGTAACTCATTGCGGAAAGTAAGAATATTTCCCTGTCGCACACCACCACCGTTTTATAAAAGTTTTACTTCAAAATTCCCCACGTTTCAGCTATATCACATTAAGGACAGAGATTTTTTATCAGTATGATTAAATTTAAAACATCTCAATTACAAATCTAAGTAATGTTACTAATATAATATTCTTTCACATTTTCTTCCAACTTTTGAGAAACCAGTGTTCCTACTTCTCTCTTTTCTTTACATTTTCCAGAAGAATGTGTTATTAACACGCGATAAAATTTTAATATGTTAAATTACACGTAACTGTTCCTCCACGGATATTAAATGAATCGAAAATTCTCTCGTCAATTTTCTCCGAATTAATTCAATTTGTGGAATATCCCGTGAACATTTGAACGTTGATACCATGGTAATATCCTCGTCTAAACTTCAAGATTGCCGGAGGTTTTTAGAGAGCGCATTCGCCTTTTCGCTGTTCCCTCCTTTTCCCTATAGATTCGACATTCGGCGAGTGCTTCTGTTTAAATGAGCTTCTCCTTAAGGACTTTAAGAGACCCATGGAGAGACCCTTTTACCGCGCGTAACGATAACGATAAGCTCGTGATAATGATACCAATTTCACGTGATGTCCTCGCGGGAGAGACTCAGCAAACCGAGCGAGCCGACGAGCGACCGGTGCACTTTGAAAACTCCACTGTAATTCCTACAGCTGTTCGCGGGTAATTACGTTTGTACGTCCTTACGTGAATCTACTGAGGAAGTAGTATCTTCGAACACTTATCATTATTATCGTTCTAAATCAGTTTAATCCTTTGCTCGTACGACCGACCGTATTGCCATTCTTAGTTGTAAAGTTTAAAAAAAAGGAACGTATGCCAGAGATCATTTAAATTTCTTCCCGGTTTTTTTTTCAACCTCACCCGATGCTCTTTTACATCGTATCCCAGGAACGTGGAGATAGTACGTGGCAAACGTAGATCGGAATGCAGCTAGTAAGAAGATCCATCTCACACGCTCGAGAGCGTCTCGTTCTTTTGTCCAATTAGAAGTGAAAGCGTACGTTCACGGAATTCATGGTATGTCTACTTTGTTAAGAAAGAAAGTACCTCGACTCGCGAATCTGGAGCGATCGAGTATTCGATGCAATTTCAGGTATTCCGTGTATGTCGAGTACGCTATCTAATGCCAATTATGTTAATTAGCATTCTTTGTATGCTAGGCTTCTGCGATGAGTCGGCAACACCGAATTATGGATATCAGTTCCCTTCATTTTTTATTTGTAATGAGTGGAGAAACGTTAATTCACCGAATCGTACCAATGCGCTTGTTAGAAGACGTTTATCATCTGTATCTTCTTTATCTTTTAACTTCGATAGCAATTGATTTTCTCGACTGGTCTGTTGTATCTTAACCATGCCGACTTATCCGACATAGCTCCGAAATCGGAAAACTATGGCGATGATCTTACTATGAATCCGGTGATATGTATAATTGCCGGTTATTATACACAATTACCACTAAAACCCAGACCAAACCCAAATCTTTTTTCCTAGAAGGGGACAATTTGCGCGCCCGCGCAGAGGTGAATTTGCAAACGTGCCGCCTATAAGCTAATCAAATCATTACCGATGATGCTCATCATCGATAATCCGTTTTTAGTGGCCGCTGAAGAAAATATCGCCTTTAAAAATTGGCCGCCTTAGACTTAACCCAAACCAAGGACCCAAGACGCAGTCCAGCAAGTTGAACAGGCCCCTATGGAACTCCTCTCTGCACCCCTTGGGAGCTTTCCATCCCTGCGGCTTGGCCATCCCGGGGTTTGCTAAACCCGTACCTGACCACCGAGTTGGACTGGACCCTGAAGTATATATTATAACTTGTTATTGGTAACCCTGAGTCCGCCAAGGCCATACCTGACCAGCGAGATGGCCTGGTCCCTAAAGGGAACAAGCCAGGCCTAACCCAGACTCGTCGGTTAATTTGATAAATAATCAAGAATTCGTCACATTTACCAAATTTAGTAGTGATTGTAGAGTCGTTCGGGTCAAGTGTGCGCACTTAAGGATTTAAACTCATGTCAAAATTAAACAGTAAGGAATAAAGACAAAAGAACCCATGCATATGATAAAGTATTTATTGAACTAATAATTAAATTAAGTAATAACACATAGAACTTTGGCATTAAAAAAAAATGGTTAATGAGAAAAATTCAAAATGCGCACACTTAACCCGCTTTGCTTTGCAAGTGTGCGCATTCGTTCGGGTATAAGTGTGCGCATTGTTTTTTAATAGTTATAAACTTTTTAATAAAGAATTATCTTGAAGACTAGATAATTAAATAATGAGAGATCGACTTATAAATATAAAATCACATAAAATCAGATGACTAAATTAAATTTTAGAACTTTAAAAGAAACTTTAAAATTAGTTATTAATTTTACGAAGAATATTCGTGGCAGCGATCATATTCAAAACTACGTCCTTCATAAAAGGTACATTGTTCATGCCACCAATCCATGCATTTAATACATTGAATCCATTCCTCAGTAGGCGGTTCTGTGTATTGCTCCCTACAAAGTGGGCAAAAATATTTTTTTGAGTTAGAGTTGGGAGCCTTCGGTTTTCTCCCAACTTTTTTTTGCCGGTAAAATTTTTTTGTTTTTACGCCTCAAAGGTTCAGCCTCGCTCAATGCTGGCTTACGAATTTTCTTGTTAGGTGTTTTTTTTGTCTTCTTCAAGTCTTTTTTTTCTTTTCCAACTCTTGTTTATAAGGACTAGAAGTAATAATTTGAGATTTCATAGCAACTCGATTCGTAGGACGTCTTTTTTCTTTCATCTTTGGAAATGGTGAGATTGTTGAGATTGATTTTTATAGCAACAACTTAATTACTTTCGCACATAAAACAACGGGGATAAGTGTGCGGACGCGCACACTTACCCGCGCACACTTGCCCCAAACTGAGATTTTTGATAGATGCTCACATAACTTTACTCATACAGAACATAACTTCAAATCATATACAGAAAAGTAAACTTAAATAAATCATTAATATACAAAAAATTGATTTACCTTGGTAATTGTTCAGTTTGATGTGACAATCTTTGTCAAGATGACAAAAGTTATAGTTTAAACGCCGAATTCTATTTATTTTTATTTAAAAATAAATGGACGAGACGATGTCGCAATCTTGTAGATGAATTAAGTCCGTGTCATCATACCTTTCAGTTCTCTACGCATATCACAACTTTCCCCTCTGCCCTTTGTAAATAAAAAGGGTGCGCAAACTTACCCACTGCGCACGGTTACCCCTAATGACTCTATATAGTCACCGGATTAATCGTTAATTTATGATACTTATGCATGTTATATATGTTGTGCATATTACGGTAAGCAATATATATATATATATATATATATGTCACATATTACGTTGGTGCGTACGAAATGTCGGATTTTTAAGTGAATATATAAAACTACATATCTTTTTTCAAAAGCTGTTCATTTCATCAAAATATGCTTTATTTGCTTCAATACACTTTTCCCAACGAGATTTTAATGCATACGTACCTATTTTAAAGAAATTCTGATCTTTAGAATGAATAAACTCTGATAGGGAATTTTTCAGACTGTCTTCATTTTCATACTGTTTAGCTAGTTAAAACTGTTCTAAAAGTTTAAAAAAATAAAGGTCGGTTGACGAAAGATCCGGTGAATAATTTGGGTGTTGCAAAATCTCAGATTTTAATTTATTTAATTTCGAAATTGTTTTGTACGACGTATGCGTATTGGACCATACCGATTAGCAAGTAATGGGCGTATAATTTTCAATTTTTCATGCATTTCATCAATGTACTGTGGAAGTATTTTTCGGCTGTAATTGTCTCCCCATTTCTAAGGAATGAGTAGCGAATTACTTCACTAACATTCCATCAAACTGTTTTTAAAATTTTCTTTGAATGAAGTGATGGATTTGAGATATGAGCACAAACCTCATTCCTATCGAGCCACCGTGGAAACTTTTTCCTACTGTCGTAAAGTACCCACTTTTCATCACAAGTAATAATACGATCGAAAAATGGCACCTTTTCCAGCATCATTAACAAGTTTATACTCATGGGAAAAAATTACACGAATAGCGATTGAATTCATATTGGTACAAAATTCAAAACAATTAACAAAAGGGAAAAGTTTTGAGAAAATCTTCTTTGCTGAAATGTAACTCTGGCAATAGACACTACGACTATAAACATGGTTATGCTAAAAGCAAAAGCTTAATAAGAACAGGGGGACAAACGTTCACATATAAAGCAAATCCGATATTTCATATGCACCAACCTAATATTTCATGCATACGCAAATGATAAGAGTTATGTCGGAATCAGGTAAATTAGAAATTACTACCCTTTCGAAAGTAGTAAGACCGGGAATATTGCAAATAATAAAATTACTATTATCTAAAAATACAACGACAATAGTTAAAATACTTAACAAAAAGACACTTACATGTTTGACGTTTTTTGTTTGAATTATCTAATTCAGAATTGAATACTCTGGATCGAATAATAATAAAACATATAAAAAAGATTAGAAAAAGAGGATTATTTTTAATTTCATAAAACTCTTTTCACCAGAGCTACAACTTATTCACCACCAAGCGAAAACTAGAACGCGGCAAGAAACGTCAACGTCTGTTGCAGATGTCTATCTGAACCAAAAAAAATTCACCCCTGGCAGACATGCGTATGTCTTTCCTCGCTGTTTTCGTAATTTCATCTAAATTTTCAACAATCGCTCAGTTTGAAATTTACATGTTGGCTCGAGACCACACACTTACTTGGGTTTGGCACCGCGGCTGCACGGTGGTTGTACCGAATGTTAAGAGAGATAAAAGAGAAGCAGCAACGACTAAGGTAGAAACGAGAGAAAAGCACGTAGATTCGAATAAAGGAAAAGTAGAAGAAACGGAGAAAAATCGCAGGCAATATGCAAAATTTGTGTCGTCGCGGTTGTCCGTCTCTTCATTTTTAGATGCACACATCTACCACCACTGATCCTCTCTGTCTTCATGCGTACCCGTGAGTCCCAGACGAGTCGTGGCTCGTAAAAGCGCGTGCACTAACCCCTCTATGTATCTCGCTTTTTATTACTCTCGGCAGAGGGGTTGGCTACATGACCGGCAAAGCGCGGAATCTCCCATCTTCTAGTTTTCGTTTAACGTACCAACACGTACGGTTCTGGCTCGGCAAAAAAAGGGGGAAGACCGATGCTTTCATTGAATCAGGCAGCCTTTTTTAAAAAGCGTTCTATGCCAGCGTGCAGGCTAAATAGAAAAGGCCGTGCAGTTTTGAATCACTAAACATACTCTTGCAGTATTGGAATTTCTTTAAAACAGAGTCTCATTGAACGTGCCAACGTGGGGTTGAATTCCTTTCAAGGCTATTCGCATTGACGTTCAGAAAGCGTGAATATTTCGTAATACAAATCACGGTACACGCCAACCCTCGGCATTTCCATAGCACTTAGGACCAGGAAACACGCTCGGTACCCGGACATTCTTGGATATCCACGAATTCCAAGGATTCGACGGTAATCTTCTGCGTTACATTGAAAAAGAAGTAAAGAAAGCCCTCGGAAATGTATCGTTCCAAGTGGAGCATCGAAACATGCCATTAGAACCGTCGTCTATCTCGTAATGCTAAATACATGTATCGGTATCGAAATGTCTAAGCAAGTAGCGCGTCATATTTTTCTGGCACACTTCGATTTCGAGACCTGGTGATGTAATAAAAAAAAGTTACTCCCCGTGCGAAGTCGAATTCATTCTGGAGGAGAAAAAATAGTAAACCCATCCCGAACCCGTCGCGGGATGAGGATTTGCATTCGAGCCACGTAAATGCGGGAAATCCTTTGTACCATAATCCCACACGCGTGGCAGATACAGGGGTATGGGGAAACGGTGAGGGTGGAGTTGAGCGAGAGGCCGAATCGATTTGCGCCCATCGACAACTTCCGGCCTGTCGATCGGGAAACGAAACGGCTCGTTCTTCTCGTACGAGCCCATCGTTCTCAGCCAGGAATTGTCACTGTGACCCCTTCACTGAGGTCGCACGTTATATCCATAGCGAATGGTATTCGGTATTCTTTGAGATAAATCATTGGGTGCGATCACGGTGTATGCTCTGGCATTTTAACTGTACTTGCGGTTGAGGAATTGATAGGTGAAATGGAAGGATTTAATCTATTCGTTGGCAATCGAAATTACGTGAATTCATTCGTTTTGACATTCCTGTTTTAACCTGTTGTGTTAATCTAGGTGGTGCTACCTTCTTGAATGTTTATTTATGTTGTCGTAGATAACTCTTCACATGTGTAAAATGAAGCAGGAGTATACTCGTGCCAGCAACTCTGAATATCCTGTCAACTACGAGTATACTTGCGGCTCTTCGCTCAGTTGGATGGGAATGGGTTAATTGCAAGTGATGTGTCAATGTTTGGTTGTAAACGATAATTAAAGGGCGCATGGTTTAAGTGCAACACATTTAAGATCGTTTTTTTTACTCGGTAACGGTTTTGTAGAACGATCAGACACTAAATTGAAGAAAAAGAATAGTTTGTAGTATGTGTGTTTGTACCATTCAGTTTATTTATTTATTTTGCCTCTTTATTCTGGTATCCATGTTATATACTCTAATTTATCAATTTTCTCTAGTTATTTTCCTGGTTTTACCTATTTATTTATTTATTCGCTGGTACAATGTAGGGAGGAAAATAGTATTTTCGGCAATTTACTCATCTACGTATTTACTTATTTATTTATTCAACCTAATTCTTGTCATATGTGGTTATCGATCTATAAATCTAGATAACTACCTAACTTCTACCTCCCTAGTGTTGGTAGTCCCATTAAGAAACCTTAACAGCAATAATTATATCAACTACCACATATAATAAAATCATTTGGTGCTCTATTCCATCACAAACGGCTACCTAGTTGGAAACTCTCAATGAAACTTTACCTTACTTCCATGAAATAAGTGCATCTACTGAATTGTACCATCCTCAAACGGACCTGTCCCCTCAGGGAACATATTTTGAAATAAAGAAAATGTACTGGTATTTTTACAAGCCTGTGTCAAGTGTGTGAAATTGTTTATAAATAAATGGCTGTAGATTTAGAATGACATTCGGAATTGAGTGTATTATCGTAACGAATCGAAAGTGTTATTGGTTATCGATATTGCAGTTACAAGTCAACAGTTTTCCATCACCTTTGATTTCAAGCATTTAGGTGTACTCGTGTGATTCGTGGCGGACGATTCAATGAACTCTATATCTATGTAGATTACGTGCTAGGTGTATATAATATATGCATTCGTATATACACTTATAAGTTCAATATCAGATCTATATACGGTACGGTCTCTTCGATGGAGTGTTAAAGTTTAAGGGACGATATTCATCCTGGTAGCAATTTGCGCGTTCGTGGCCAAGAAGGGCCGGAAGCTCTCGCTTTCTCTCGTTCCTCTCCGACCTTCCGAGTTTCCGGGGGCACGACAGCTGAAATTAATTTCGGCCGATTCAATTAAAGCTCGGACGGCGAACCGCCCTCTGCTAAATTCAAAGCTACCACCGAGAGAGCGATACGTCGGACGTTCAAGCAAGTTCGAGGAAAACCAAACCTCCGGAAGCGATGGAGAGATTGGGTGACCCCTTCTTCGATCTGATGCTCTTGCTTTATCACGCTGTCTTTTCGCACCGGTCTGCAGCTTCTTTCGTTCGTTTTCAAGTAGCCGACGAGCGGTATAATATAGATTTGAATTAATTTTGATATTCCCCGAGGAAAGACTTTACGTATTTCCCTAAAATAGAGGTTTCTATGATTGATAATTAGTATTAAAATTATAGTTCAAATTTGTGTGAATCTTCGGATCGATCAACGTAACCTGTGTCGTGAGTGAAAACAAGATGTTACATTTTGTAAATTGATTGAAAATTGTCAGTAAAGATAGAAGTGACGTATTTTTTTCCAAGTTTTGAATCAGTTTAGAAAGTTCTGATTAATGCATGGCCGTTAGTTGCTTCAGTGTGAACATGTTGTGTGGTAGATGCCAGGATTATGTTTAAATTGCTCATTCAATTGTATAATTGAAATTTGGATATTTATATGATAAATGGTGAGAGTTAGAAATATTATCTCGCATAAAATTGTCGTAAACGAATATACAGAAATGGTAATACTTCGTAAAATCCTTCGACCTCATAAAATTAAAATTAGAAATTCATATTTCATCGCGCGTTTACTTTTTCTCCTTTTCTCTTCTAAACGACTGTGATTATTCCTTCTTGTCGTTGACGGTAATTAAACGCTTTTAATACAATATAATGTCTGATGGGTGCATCGTTAAGCAATTCCTTATTACTTTCATTTTCGACTTTTACTGTTATTGTGATTACTTCTTGGGGGATTAACAATTCTAAATGTGTCCTCAATCGTTCAATTTCGAATAATCAGAAAACTTTTTTAAAAATGCAACTCGTATTCAAACTAAAGAACACAATTTATAAGTGTCCGAATTTTCTTTAAAAAATTGATAATTCTATTAAATTATGAATCTATTATATTTCATTGAATTAACCCCTTGCCATACGATTTTCTCCGATTGCTACCTCAATGAGTCCGAATTAAATTGGTGAAATAAAAATTGATCGGTAAGTCTTGATATATGGTATAAGTTAACGAAAAATTAATATTACGGAAATAATTTCATCCTGTCGCTTCTCACTAATATTTTCAATTTGATAAGAGTTCTCAAAATTGCAAAATCTAATTTACCGCATCACGAGTGTCACTCGTTATACAACAAAGAATTCATAAGGGTAATGATGTCGCTCCATTTGTTGATAAGAAATGTTACTTATTTATTTTAACTTCTGCCGTCTTGAAAGAAATGGTTGTTGCACTGAGAAGCTTATTGAGAAGCTTTAGAAGAATAACTTATACCACACCATCAGTAAAATTGAAAGAATGTTTAAAGAAATATGGTCTTTTCTGTTAGTTCATTATGTATGCGGTGCATTGGCTCCCTTTCCACAGGGAGTTAACATCGTTGTTCCCGAGAATAACTGTCACGGTGGCTGTATATTTTCATAAATTCAATAGCAACGTACGAACGTAGTTATAGTGCATACGTAGCCCCGTACATCTGCACCCATTTTAATCAAATTATATTCAATTACGTGAATTAATGAAATTTCCCGATTCTGTCAGTGCTGGAAATGTGGGCTACAATGTGGCAGCAAATAATACCGTTTTACCTATATGTACCTTTCATAATCAAATTTACAAAAAGCCAAGGTACCTTCTTGAAATTTGTTTCCTTCTGTAAAAGCGGAAAATTTGTAATTCATATTTCGCCGCTACTTTTACATTTCCCGGTTCGCAAATGTTCGCGATTATCTCGTATTCCCCGTTTTATGAAATTTCCATGTACATGCCTTTGCCGGTGATACCGATTCTTCCAACTTAAAATCCTATTGCTACTTCCAAATGGTTTACATCGGCTCAGTGGCTCGATACTTTCCCAGATTTAATTGCATTCGGCAAATGAATCTGTAAAGCGGAGGAATAAACGTCGATGCATTCAGCGTAAATTTTAATCGGGCTATATAATGTAATTGGATCAAACCATGTAATTTTTCGATCGATTTCAAATTCAAAGATTTGCGAAAATCTAATGAATGAGAAAGGAATTACCTTGCTAGTTCAACGTATATATATTCTATGGTAATTCAACGAACCAGTATACCACAATCCACGCGGTATTTCAGCAACTTCCTTTCCTCCTTCTTTATCAATTCGAATTTTTTACGACAACCTAACGCAGTTATTCCAAAAACATAATGCAATTTATAAAAATCAATTTTTTAAATTAATTACAATCGAACAAATCTATTTTTCCGTTCCTTATAATACCACTATCAAAGCCAAGCACTTGCAATTCGAAAGGCAAAATTTATACTCGATAAACTGACACAATTATATCGAAAAGATAAAGCAATATATAAAAATCAATTTTTAAAATTAACGACATTTGAACAAATCTATTTCTCGTTTCCCTATTATACCACTATCCAAGCCAAGCTCTTGCAATTCAAAAGGCAAAATTTATACTCGATAAACTGATACAATTATACCGAAAAGATAATGCAATTTATAAAAATCAATTTTTTAAAATTAACTACAATTGAACAAATCTATTTCTCCTTTCCTTGTTATACCATTATCAAAGCCAAGCTCTTCCAGTTCGAAAGGAAAAATTTATACCCGACAATCCCTAAATCCAAACAAGTATCCATCCTTTCGTGCGCTTTCCTTCCCCTTTTTTCCACAACCCTCGAATAACGTACATACATTTAGCCAGCCATTCGAGCTACATTACTCCGATAGTCGAATAGTTCTCCAAATACAAGACCCGGCGATAAATGTGCCTATAACGGTTCACGGTACGTGTTTGCTTTAAAAACGCAGGAATATAAATTTCATGCGCGCTAGTTTGCGAAGTTCGGCGTTGCAATGCGCATGCTATCCGCACCCATATTGATTTGCTCTCTCTGCGAATACGGAGAGAAGTTTAAAGAGTATTCTAACCCACCGCGGCTGTACAGAAAGAGCCAGGTATATGAATGTATGAATGTATGCGTAGCCACCTTCTCTCTTTCCACCTGCTCGAACGTGTGTTTGTGTGTATACGTATATGTTAGATGAGTAGGAATGTGTGTGGAGCAATTTACGCCTACCCGGAGCGCCCGAGCTAATTTGGTCTACTTCTGTTGCCTCTTTTTACTTGGTGCCCTACCAAGGACCGTGTGTGGGTAAATTAAAAGAGCGCCGCCACGCGCTGTCATACAGTTTAGATATATATATATTTCCGTCCAAGGAATTTCACGATAAAGTGTACGCCAATATGACCCTTGAGCATCTATTTTCATTTCATTTCTGCTGTTAGATTAAAGCCAGATTTCTTCTCGAACGATGTTATTTTTTCATTGGCCGGAAACGCGGGGTACGATCGGTTGGAATTATAGAGACGTACGAATTTACGTCGGTTCAATGCTCCCATGGGGGTTGTAATTGCATGCGGTCCTGGAAATTGTTTCATTCCTCGGAGCTGAGTTTGTTCCGGCGTTAGGATTGAAACATCGATGATGTGATGGGAATGAAATTATAATTTGGGTTAAATAATCGTTATCAGCTGTAATTGTTATGTTGAGAAGTATGTTTATTGAATTATACTGTTACTTTTCCTACAGTATTGTACTTTGAGAACATGTTTTCCTTAGAGAACTGCTTAATTTTCAATAACCCTTTCGTAACAATTTTTTTACATCTCACGGGGGAACATACCGAACCCGTACACGCCGATTTTGATGAAAATTATGTGGTAGATAGATCTCGAAGAAATATTTGCACACGTGTTTTTTTTATATCTGCTGTCGTCCACATTGAAGGGGTGATATTAGCCCTCAAAGTTTCGTACAAGGTATATGAATATTGTTCGCCATGAGTACCCAGGCTTTGTTCTGTACTTTTGGATTAGTGGACATTTGCAGAATGTGGATATTTGCATTAATGTAAAAACTATATCTTTGAGGGTGGCGTTCCTATCGGTAGGACAACCTTCGCGGACGGATACCTAACAAAAGAAGCATTCGAATTAGTTTCTTTGTCCGTAGTGTGTAATTTACTATTTCAAAAATCTAATCATCTTGGTATGGTATACAGGCTTTGAACGTCGACCAAGAGCTCATACAGCCAGTAAGAAAAACGCATGTGTTTATGGCCTTACCTTTAACATGGCCCATGGAAGAACTAATAGCTTTCCGTAGGTAATTGACGTTTTCCTCGGCTGCGAAAACTTATTTCTTTATTAATGTCGGGGTTTATAACTCTATTGTTTTGCGAAAATTTTGTAATATAAAATTCCATAATGTAAAAAAGATTTTAATAATAAGAGATGCTTTCCTTGGGTTACTACAATACGAGGCGGCCGGAAATTAAACGTTACATAATTATCGTTAAATGTTAGAAAATAAAAAATTCCAAAAACACGTACTCACTAATTTTGTCTATACTTTACACATATAAATTTACACGAGAAAAGAACAACATTTAGTACGAAAAACTAACGAAAAGTTAACAAAAATTTCGAAGTTTTAGTATATTGTTTAAACAAATAATTTTTTGCAATTATTATATATATCGGTGGATTCGGAATTTCGAGATGTACAATTTGGAAAAAACATTTTTTTGCCTAGGCCCTTTAATTGCGGAGATATTTCAAAAAAACTGTTTTCAACCCCAAACTTTGAGGGCTAATATCACCCCTTCAATGTGGACGACAGCAGATATAAAAAAACACGTGTCAAATATTTCTTCGAGATTTATCTACCACATAATTTTCATCAAAATCGGCGTGTACGGTATGTTCCCTCGTCAGATGACTCTCTGTATTCCTATGTTGAATTAAACCTAATATACTGTAGTTTTCCATTGTGGTCGCGTTTGTACCGATGTAATCAAGTTAGAGCTTTGAAAATAATATTCTATCTTCTCTTAAATATTTCCGAATACCATGGCCTCTATCGTCGAATGAAGATGAATGATCCACCGTAGAAAATTTCCAAAAATTGGTTTCTCTCGGTTGAAAATTTGCAAAACGATTCAAATCATCAAGAATCCGTTATACCTCGACAAATGACCCTACAGTTAACGTATTATCCTCTTTCCCGCTTGAACTAATCGTCCAACGATACTTTGGTAACTCCGCGCAGAGTTATCATGGCGATCAAGGGGAGAGTAAAAATAAAAGTATCAGGGAGATACGGGAAAACGAAAAGCGAAGGGGGTGTCGCGGAACAGGTAGGGAGAAGAAGTTTTGAAATGCTTTCCCTATCGGCGGACGTTCTATACGGAAAGTTTCGCGGTGAAGCCCTGCGGGGAAAGTTTATCATTTAGGACAAAGGTTTGTCTCGGTTGGCGTGGCCCTAGAGACTCTTTGGGCTCCATGAGAGACGCAAAGGGGGAGTAGTGAAGGGCCTAGGAAGGCACTGGAAAGTAGAGAAAGAAAGAAATCGAAAGAAAGAGAGAGAAAAATAGAGTGGGAGCCCCATACGTTCCTTTGGGGTCTACGCGGTAAACCTTACCGTAAGATGGGAAACGATCCTCCTCCAGCCTCTTTCTCTCTCCCTCTCTCATCCTCTCCGCCTCTCTTTCTCTTCCTCTTTAAGGTCAGACGCCGTCGTAGTCTTTGGAAAGAATCTTTTAGGGCGGACCGACCGAATCGGCGGGGTAAGAAGAGGTTGGGTCGTTACCGAAGGACCGCCATTCTTGCTAGCTGTATTTAAGGGAAAATTGTCCGTACGAACGTACCCCGGCTATCTTCCTCGTCCATGGAGTTTCTGAGCGACCGAAATGTGGTGACTCGAGGAATCTTCCGGAACAGACCTTTCCCCCGCAGATGAGAGGGGTTTCCTCCTCTAGATGTGAGTCTACGGTAATACGAGGCACACACAGCTCGTACGTAGTTACACGCGTATACGTCGAGTGACACACTGAAACTCCTGCACACTTCGAGTTATCTTCCTTGCGAAGTGTATACGCGCATAGACGCGCACTCTTTCTCCAGAGGTATTTTTCCTTCTATGTGGTACTTCTGAAACTCTACCGACCTTTAAACCATCGCCTTTATTCACCCTGCAACTCCTTCGTACAGACTGGTGCTTCAGCATCGCGATCGTAGGAGTCCATCGTGCGAAAATAATCTTCATTCGAGTTCTTTCTCCGGTACCATTGTAATTCGAATACCTTTGGGCGAGGTGCCTTTTTCGGTATGGCTCCACCGAGAGAAGCTTTCTCCAACGAACCTACAACTTTTTCCAGTCGTGACTCTGTAAGAGTGAAAAAAAATCTGAGCGACTATTGGTATTATTGGAATCAGTAATCCTTGGAAACTTCTGCTTTGGTCGTGCGATAAGTTTCAATGCTGATCTTGTCGTTAAACGAAAGTTATAAAAATTTCATCACCTAGTTGCTTCGTGTCTCTCAACGGTGCAAAAATTTTCTTCGCTTCTTCGCATAGAATAGCGTAGAAACGAATGGTGATTCGGAAAGTTTAGAGTTTTTTCATTGGAATAGATTTTTACAGTAAAATGCATATTTTATAGAGATCACTTTACAAAAGCGAATTATAAAAAATGAATATATTTTTCTGCGACAAAGTTACGTTCGTTATAATTCCTATTATCCGTAATATGATAAAATGTTGAGAGACTCTTGTACGAAACGTACCACATTTCTTCTTCCTTCCCAAAGTTATAAGAAAATTTAATATCAGCGTTGACTTCTGAATTTGTTTATTTATTAACAACCCTAGTTACGACTTTCCGAAGATTACAGAAGCAGTATCTTGACAGATTCTCATACCCAAGGCACATAACTCTCAAAACTACGGACGCAATCTCGCTTGCGTCATAAAGCTGTATCAATAAAAAGTCTACGATCCATTCTCCGTCACTATCAATCGTCCTTGCTCCACTCGACATGCCTATTTTATCATCCCATCGTGAAATGCCCTCAGAAATCGTATTTTGATCGTATTGACAATGGCGTCTATTCTCTCATCGACGGTGCTGCAGTGTTTTCGTCCTCTCGGCCGGAGCAAACAATCCAAGAGGCGAGGAACGATCGGTAGAAAAGTGGGAAGAGAAAAGAGGAGAAGGAAGAAGAGGGACCGACTCCGTATAAAATATCGATCTCCCGAGGGTTCGAAGAAGGTTCACGTTCCACGTATGACGCATTAAATTACCTATAGCCCTACCGAAAAAAAAAAATGTTTTATTTCCCTTTCGTTCGGACCGAGGTTGGCACGATGTGCGCGAGAAGGGTCCTCGCTTTCCGCCTCTCCTGTCTTCGAAACTGAATAAATGATTCCGCCGAGTATCGTGCGTGTGTACACGTACGCAGAGAAAAGTGACAAACGCCTGGTCGGCCTTCCGCCGTTCCGCCGTTCCATAAAGCAATACTCATATATATATATATATACATATATACAATATAGATCTGCGAGCAAAAGTCTCCCTCCCTCTCTTTTTCTCTTTCTCCCAACGAAATGCGTAGGAAATACGAGGCAAGAAGCCGCCAGAACGGCCGTAGGCAGTGTCATGCTGCCATGATATACGAGATGTTAAATAGAATTGAAATTGGATGTACTTGTTGTCGAGAGATTTCTCACGTATCCACAAGCATCGTCTTCTCGTCGGGATGGATTTTAACGAGTGAGTCGTATCGAGAGTGGCTTCGCGTCGAGATTTTTCTCCCTCGGTCCTTTCGGGCTACGTCGCTGGAAATTAATTCGCTCGTGGGCAGAATTCAATTTAATGCAAGACGTAAGCTGTCCGGCCAAATGAATCGCATCCGTCTAAGACTCTGACACCGGCGATTCCTCCGACGGTGTTTGCCACGTACAGACAATAAAGGATGATAATGCCGTGTGCGCAAGAGTAAAGTTTCCTTTTAATTCCCCGAGGGATTCGACCTATTAATCATAATTCTGAAGTATCAGCTAATTTATTAGCGACTCGATTCCCATGGGATCTTACGTTATCGAGTTGGTACTCTTTATAGATACTGTTTTACTCGTTATCGAGTGAATTTTACCTTCTGATTTAATTTTCCGGGAGTTAAAGATGCCTTTAATAATTGCGTCGACACGGCGTGAATTTTGAAACGTTCATGGGTTTACGCTTAAGGGTGATTTTATCGCAGGAAAATAAAGTTCTCATGGGGAAAGAATACCCGTGATTTATGCTACTCTTCATAGCCATTTACGTCGGCGTGCTCGTTGGAAATTTCATTTTAAAAACAATTTTGGCGAGCTAATGGATCTTCGTTAAAGATGTGCGAATGAATATTTTCAAACATTTCATATTTCAACAAAATCTCTACCTCTTTCATTTCATTTTAGAAGTTCGTTAAGAGACTTCGCACGATGATTCGCGGTTATCTTGACTGTCTATTTGAATGTCTCTTGCCATTAGCGGAGCATTATCTACCAATAACGTCGCAAACGAGAAATGGACCACCAAAAGCGAAACTAAAATCGTTAACATTCTCTCCGGGCTCCATTCTAAACGATTATCGGATCTTTTTGCCATTTTCTGGATTGTACGGAGGGAGGGAACGTTGGAGAACTGCGGAAAAAAGATTTTATCGTTCGTTCTGGCACGTAACATAGTATTTACATTATCCTATTCGAGGGAAAGCAGCGGTATTTCTATCTGTGCATTTCACACGCATTTGACGAGCACTGATATTGACAGGTAGAAAATAAACGCCACAAAGGCGGACCAGTCTCGGCTCAGAGCTGAAACTCGAAAGAAAAATGCAGCAAAATATCCAATCTACGAAAGGGATCTTGTGCGTTATGGTCCATCGATTTTGTTATCCAAACATGGCGTCCGCGCTCGTGTTCCGGCGCGAGAGAAGACTTTAAGAACGAAGGTCCCCGTTTTATTTCAGGCACGTACCTAACCAGTCCTGGTTATTGTGCCGCTACGGAAAGTGCCTTTTTCAAGTGAAACAGACGGATACCTCGGTTCCTCCCTCACGCTGGCCCGCTACCCGGGTCCCCTTCCATTCGTCGTCCGGGTGATGAAAGGGAGCAAAACCTGGAAAAAAACCGAGGACGCTCTCAGAGGAAAAAAAGTAAACTATTTTTCCCCGTTAGTGCTTTTTTCTTTCTCTCATTCTCTCTCTTTTTCTCTACACGTATCGAGAACTGTCTTGCTCTCTTTTACTGTCCTCAGTTTGGAAATGGTCTCTCGGTCTACGCCCATCAGTTGTTAGCGGCTTCCGAGCTAATACCTCCCCTGCGTGGCGCGTGTAATTGAACTCGCACGAGCGCAACAAAGGCCCGGCCATCGGATTCGAATGATGGTTTAACATGTCGTCACCAGCCATCCTCGTGTTGTATCTGGTAGGGATGCGACCAGTAATCATTACGATCCTACACGGTAGCTTCATGGTACACGTTACAGCAATGCTGACGAGGCGCTCGATAGCCAATGGCCTTTTTGCATTTCCCTTTTTGCCCCCATTCCGTTTTCATGCTCTTCCCGTTCACTGTAGCCACCCTTCATCGTACAACCCCTTTACATGTTTTCACATCTATCTGATGATTTAAATCGAGTTAATTAAAATCATTTTATGTGAGTAGTTGTTTTTACTAACGTGGTGACATTGGTACCTTGAAAGAAGGAGTGGGAGATTTCCGGTCCCAGATGAAGAAGCGTGTTCTCGAACAAATTGGTTGTACCGGTATCTTGTGAAATAGGTTTATACATCGAATATTGATTGCTTGTTTTGTTAATGACAAATAAATATTGTTCGTGTGAAACACATTGAATTGATAATTTCATCCCACATTTTACAAGCTGGGAATGAAGGCAAGTTGTTTTTTATACTGAATCGTCGATGGATAAAGCGTATCGGGATCAATTAGAAAAATATTTTTATCGTTTATTTGTCCGCTGATTCGTTTGTATGTCTTTCGTGGTTGTACCATTAGCTGGTGGATCATAAACGCGCTTATTGTCAAACGAGAGAGAGAAGTGCAAGGCAATTTTATGTGAAAATTCTACATTTCCTTTTCTTTCGATGTTGATCCATCAGTTTGGAAAGAAGATTCTCTCTGATGTCCCGGGAATTTAATCGGTATACAAGAATTTCTACTGGCGGGATTATAGCTGATGGTTATAGGCGTAGTTCAGCTCGAGAAAAATAGATTTCAAGCAATTTTCACCACATCAAAGTACAACGGTTCAAGTAAAATGGATTCTGTGCAATTTTTCCGGTATAAACGCGATTGCGGGTGATGACGAGGTGCGGATCACCGTTCCCTTTGTCATATTTTCGTAGCGTTTCGTAATGTAGCGAACAATTTCGGATTTCGTTTTCACGTTCTCATGGAAACGAGGGGATCATCGATTCGTTTATATCTCGCTTGGATGACTCTTACTTTATGGCTTATTGGAATTTTTATGCTGCACAATTTGACATATTGCCATGAAATTTTAGTGAATAATTTTCTATCCAGGTAATATTACTCAAAGATCGTTAAATACGAACATTCAAAGAAGAAAATTTATTGGCTGATTAATACTTCTGTATATGGAACTGTTCTTAAATTTTCGCTAATTGTTACATTTCTAAATTTTAAAGAGAATAAAATAAAACATCGTATACATAACAAAATGTATGTATGTATCTTTCTTTTAAATAGAAGCAGTTGAATATTTCGCGAGAGATTAACCCCTTGCTCTCGAGTATCCCTTCTGAGGGGATAGCCGTGTTTATTAATAATGCGAAGAATGAACTTGGCCCTGTGTAACATTTTAAGAAATGTAGGCTTCCCTAAAAATTTCGATTTAACTAACACAAAAAGGCTAATCAAAACATACTACCAATATACTTGAAGAAACAGTCACAACCATAAAAAATTATATGAAATAATATTTTTTGGAAGTGTATGTTCATGGTTGCCTACAAATTCATATAATATAAATATCATTACACTTTAGCACTTGTTCCGAAGCTACAGTGTATAATGTGACAGAATACTTGGGTCCACATTTTCACAAGATACTATCGCAGAGTTGCTGGTAGCTAATTTCTGGGATAACTTCTAGTACAAAGGGTTAACGTTTTAAAAAAAATGTTTCAATAAAAGTTGTGTGATATGAACAAAGACGACAAATTTTTCAAATTAGTTTTCACTGGTTTAGTAGTAAGTGAAGTTTCCAAGTCAGCTTCGTTTCTCTAAATGGACACATACAGTTCTCATTCTATTAATAAACTTATTTAGGCGTTCGTAAGAAAGAGGTATTAGTCTACTTACACCGAACCATCAGTTGAGTAGGAAATATTTATATCAATTAATATATTCTGAACTAGGAAGATAAAAGCTATTTACTAGTCGCGGACCTTCGTTAAGTAGAATTACCTTCGTGGTCAGACACATATCCCCTCTACTGTTCCTATCGTTGAATGAATTGAATATAAGTAATAAGCAATAGTCGGCGTCAATTACGAAAGTTTTACGTTTCTTTTTTATATTTCTACTCGCAAAGAATATCTCAAGCACTTGAAAATTTGCATTAAAAAAATCACCAGACACGTTGAGTGCGGAGCCGATTTCACTCTGAATTGTGTTCAGGCGGCAAACAACGGTAGTCACATTGCAAGATGTTCGATTATACAGACCTTCTGATCGAATTAATGTGTATAGCAATCGAGAAAGGTAGTAAAGTTACACAGAAATTTAAGTAGCTTTTAACCATTTTAAATACTTTTGTTGTGAATGCATTTATGTTTCAAGATATAACAGGAAGAAAAATTTTGGGGAGCGACGCTGCTCTAACGGAAAGTTCACTGTCAGTCCAAATTTTACTGACATGTTCTAAACAGAAAGTTAACGGTCAGTCCGCACGGACTGACACAGCACTTTATACATTGACTGCCGTGGGGGTCACTGGTGACCGGCGCTATTGAATTCAATGAAATTTCATGTAACTTTCAAATTGCAATAATTATAAATTTTCTAACATATTGAATATTACAATATTGGCGTTAAAAAGATAAAGAACTACCGAATATTTATCTATCAGTACCTTTCAAGTTTCTGCTTTAGAAAGTCGTGATTTTAATAGAAAATATTTCGCTTCAGTAGAAATGATGAATATAGCGAAATATCGGTGGCGTTCAACATGTTAACGTATTAAGCTTATCGTTTTTCGATATGGACAGACTAAAATTTTGTAAACTGGGTTATACGCACAAAACTGTATGGTACATATAGAAAAAGTGAAAGTCATTTTGAAATTTTCTTGATTCTGGAAAATTGTAATAAAATAATTCGCGACATATGGGGTCCCACATAATACTCCTTCATAATATAAAACAATCTTTTTTCCCATGTAGAAGGAGAAATGAGTGTGTAAACGACAACACATGCCGGGCGCTCAAACACAATCGTGTATCCAAAACGAAACTCATCTGATTAAATCGGACTTTCGCATATTATTTTCATGACCTACAGACTGCTAATCCAATATATTAGGTTGGTGGAAAAATAATTGCGGTTTCCATTATTAAAAGTTTGAAATATTGATTTGAAGTTAGATTTCTTGTTACTAAATATCAATATATAGTATCTCTGCAATCTCTCGAGACGATTTGCGTGGATCTTCTTCGACAATGGCCTTTAATTCGTCATTGTCGATCACAGAAAGACGTCCGCGACCCTCTTCGTCTGCAAGCGTTTTGTCGCCTTTACGAAATTTGTGAAATCAATGTTGAGCTGTACGCTCAGTCACAGTTCCCTGGCCAAATGCTATATTAATACTACGAGCATTTTCCGCAGCTTCATAGTATAAAACAATCTTTTTTCCCATGTAGAAGGAGAAATGAGTGTGTAAACGACAACACATGCCGGGCGCTCAAACACAATCGTGTATCCAAAACGAAACTCATCCGATTAAATCGGACTTTCGCATATTATTTTCATGACCTCGGCGTGTAGGGGTAGGTTCCAACGGGGTGGAAGTAGCTGCTCGGGAATACAATGAAACACATATTTGATTTAAATTCAAATCTTAAATTTCTCAACTAGATTACACTGATATGTTCAATATAAAAAGCCGAAACGTAGTAATACAACCGATCGGCGACACGAATATATTGGGTGTACCGAAAAGTAATCAAATTTTTTTTTGCTGGCGAAAAACATTTATTTATTAAAGAAATCTTAAATATTAATCAACAAAATAATTTCCATAATTTTCTAACATTTTTTGCCAGTGTAAAGGTAGTTGTTCGATTCCCTTTCAAAAAAAGCCCTTCGATTTTTTGTTGAAAAACGTTTCCAATTACATTTTCACTTCTCTAATTTTGATTACTTTTCGGTACCCCTAATACTAATTAAATATAAAAACAACGAGAAAATCATATGGCTGTAAGGTGCTCGCACATGGTCACATGACTATTGTTCGATCCACGATCGACAATAAACACGCCACTCACTAATCGAGTCTAACAATAAGTAACTGGACGTTCCAGTATTCAAATCTATCGACAAGATCACTTCCGCTAAGTGGAAGGATCGGAATCGATGCTTAGCCTCGATAGTCCCGAAGCCGCTTACGTGTAGCCCAATAATGAAAAATATATTAATAATCAACGTAAGCGCCGAACGATTGCTGCACGTCCGTTCACCATGAGCGCTCGTGGCCAAGTGACTCTCCTTCGTTGCCGCCGCGCAATGTTGACAATGGACCACCTTGATATTCGAGGTCTACGGTCGACGGCCGCGTTGGCAACAAAGCGAAAAATGCGGGCCGAGAAGTAAATTAGTGTGAGTGCATATATATACGTTATAATTAATCTGTGGATATTTTCCACGTTTGTAGAAAATTGGAAACTGAAAAAACGCACTGAATGCAATACAATATAAAACGGTACGTAAAATATTCGGAGTATAAAATTCATTATAATATTTCACGAGTAAAAGAAATTTTTGCTCCGCTTGTATTTCCTTAATCATTGTGATAAAAATTTGAATATAAATAAACATCTGCAAGGTATTTATGAAAATGGTAAAGGCAGAGACAAAGCAACTAAATGAAAATACTCTGCAGTATACTAATATCCATGCTATAACCACATTGTTTCACACTATTCTGCATTCTCTCATTTTATCCAAAGCACACGGTAATGCACATCGTTTGTTTTCCGTCGCCGTTTCTATTTTCTCACACGTGCGCTATACACGTTTCACGACGCACTTTCAATACGAAAATTTTTGAATTTAAGAACAAAAATCGACTTACGTTTAATCGATCCTCATAAAGAAAATACCGTATAGTAAAAACTCCTACTTCTATCGCACGCTAATTTGATGCCGAAAAATCATCCCTCACGTTATTACTCGTAACGATTTCTCATTGTCCTAGATCCTCTCCCTCTCATTGTAACCGGTAGCTTGCATGCGCAGTTAAAATCGTTCAATCGAAACGGGAAGACGTAATTTTTGATGTTCACGCGAGATATGGAACGAGCACGAAATGGAATTCGTCGTACTTTCCTCGCGTTCTCGAATTACATCCACATAGTCCTTCCCCTTTATACGTTCCAGCTCGTCGTTCGCTTTACGTTTACGTTACCATCATCCAGTACAATAGCGCCGATCGTAGGTTGCATCGGAGCCGCTGCAATCGCACACGTTATTAGAGATATCGTCCTGTCCCAGGATGATGTGGCTCTTGCCAACGTAAATTGAACCAGCGGAAGCAAGCAAGAGAGCAGCACTCGGTCCTCTCTAAGCCAGATTAGGGAGCCATAAGAAAAGCATTGCTTGGGAGCTTTGTTCGGGCTCGAGCTGGTACGCTGTGATGAGCAATGGAGTAGCCGATAGCGTCTCTCTAACCATTCCCAGGGGAGTCTGGGAAGCAGTTTCCTTCCCTTTCTACGTTCTCTTCCTTCCGCCCCTTCTGTATGTCTATGTCTCTTCTTCATTCACCTTCACGTTGTTCCATTTCATTTCAACCACTCGTGCCATCCACTGTTTCCTTCCTAGATTCTCCCTATCTACCCCTTCGATTCGCTGCACAATCGGTATCGCTTCTATCTACTGTCGTTTCACTATAATGACATTTCTAGTAAAACGCACCCATCTTCTACATAGACGTCGAATGAGGATCTCTTTCGTATAATACGTTTAATCCTTTCGACGATGACTAAGAAATCTACTGTAAGATAGTAGTTGCATTCTACGTCTAATATTTGTAGAATTCCTGTTTGCGATTTGAAATAAAATGTTAGGTTTCATTGAGATAGGTAAGATGTTGGATCTTTATGTTAACACAAAATGTAAACAGTGTTGGATGTCTTCGCATGAATCCTTTCTATGGTCATTTGTTTTCTTTGTGGTATTGTTCCGGTTCGTGATACAATTCTTAAGTTTATATACAAAAGCCACGTCGTTGACTTCCCCCGACGCGCTTTACTTGTCTAAAGGGATATGTGGTTCCACAGTGAATAAGAATACTTTTTTCCCTTTTTTCCTCCAACCTCGACTGTGTCGTTTCGCCAACCTCTTACCTTGCCATCTGCTTCGGTGTATGTACATAGAAAGAGATTCGGTGAACATGGTGTTCCGCCTGTTGGGATTTACTTGAGTCTCTGAAGGTATCTGGTTCTTTCGATCACTGTACCGAGCAAATCCATGCTGCGCGTGGTTAGAGACCTGTCAGCACTGATTCCACCGTTATCATCGCTAAATTGGTTTCCACGTTTCCCGTTAAAAAGAGACCAGTACAGATTGAACGGAAATGTTGAGCCCAGTTTAATGGATAACGTCCGTACTTCGATGGAAACTATGCTGCAAAACGGACCGTCCTGTAATTCTGCTTTTCAACGGATTGAACATCGTATCGGTAGGGACGTCGTGATAATATTGTACGACTTGTGTAATTTGTAAACTCTTGTTTTATTATTTATTGATAATTCATGGAAATTTTCGAAAATTGTCGAAATTCTTGTTCGAATTCCACAGCGGTATACGTATTGCGTTGGGGAACGAATTGTTTGATTTCATTGCCTAACGATTTTGCAGCCTGGTCGATTCAATACACCGCGTAGTTTGGTGGAAATTGTACTCACACGTTCGCTGCTCCAATGAAATTGTACACCATCCATATCAATAGCGAAACGATATATTTATTCTAACGAGTCTCCTGTGACGTCATGAAAAGATCATCATTCCCGTAAAAATTTACCCTCCTACTACCACACCACAATCGAGAATTATTAAAATAATGTTGATTCCCGAATCATAAAAACCACTAGTTTTATTTATTTTTTAATTACCCCATTCTACCTATTTTTTAAAAGTTGACCACTGCACTTTATTAAGAACAGATCTACAGACTGCTAATCCAATATATTAGGTTGGTGGAAACATAATTGCGGTTTCCATTATTAAAAGTTTGAAATATTGATTTGAAGTTAGTTTTCTCGTTACTAAATATCAATATATAGTACCTCTGCAATTTCTCGAGACGATTTGCGTGGATCTTCTTCGACAATGGCCTTTAACCCTTTCGCTACGATGGGCGTATTTATACGATATTATATATTCATATACGAAGAGCGTATATATACGCCCTCGAAAAGTGGGCGCACGGGTACAAAGAGCTTATTATAAAAAATAAGTTATATGATTATAAATTTGTATATTTTAGAAAATAAAATGATATTAATAAATATAATAAATTTCATTGTAAAATTTAGAGAACAAGAAACAACTTGTAATTACTTCGTAGCATTCCGTACCTCAGTGTCGACTAGTCTGTTATGCGTTCCGTACACAGCGATCATATTTTGTCACAGGCGCGCCGTAGCGAAAAGGTTAATTCGTCATTGTCGATCACAGAAAGACGTCCGCGACCCTCTTCGTCTGCAAGCGTTTTGTCGCCTTTACGAAATTTGTGAAATCAATGTTGAGCTGTACACTCAGTCACAGTTCCCTGGCCAAATGCTTTATTAATACTACGAGCATTTTCCGCAGCTTTAGGTCCCAAATTGTACTCGTACAATAATATCGCTCGAATTTGCTTATTTTCCACCCTTACTTTTCTGACCTAATATAGCCACGTGTGAAGAATCAAAAATAAATGATAAACATATATCGAAAGAGCCAACTTCACGCTTTCAAATGGTATGCTATATATATATATATATATATATATATGTATTTAGTTACAAGAAAAATAACTTCAAATCAACACTCAAAACTTTTAATAATAGAAACCGCAATTATTTTTGCACCAACTTAATATTTATAATTATCACATAAATACATTGGAAGAAGAGACATAAAGGAGGTAGAAAGCTTAATCGCTTTAGTCGCTTTCAGTCTACACGACAGACCTACAAAATTAAAAAAGGGGCGGCATTACAAATTTCGGGAACACCTGCAAAGATGTCCAAACAAGTCATTTAGATTACTTTGGTAGACCTAGTATTAATCCCTTCCACTACAATTTGTTTCGTTACTGTCTCCGTTATAATTCAGAATTCCAATGCTAAAATAAAAATTGATTACTGATTCTTGGTATTCCTTATAATTTAACGTAATATTAAGGTTATAGAAATAGTATGATCGCCTCGCGTTTCATTAATATTTTAAATTTAACTGATTTTGGAAAATTTGTAATGCACCAACCCTCCTATCTAATATTAGTATGTAAGATAACATTAACGAATGTTTGTAAGAACAAATATTATGTACGGCAGTGACATCATCACTCATCTCCATCCTTAGTCATACTCGAATCATGGTCAAAGTCCAAAATCCTACTCCTTGTTTTGATCCTCAAGTCACCATCCCTTATTCATCCACGAGTCATCATCCATATCCAAGGTCCAACTTCCTATTCCTACCCCTAGATTCCCAAATACCGTCATCCTACCCCATCTCCTCTTCGAAAACCTTTAACAACCCTACGTCTAATTAGTTCAACTCTCTCAGTTCTCAGATATAGTCACAGTCCTCAGTTCTAATTCATAGTTTACACTCATCATTACTCAAGTCCAACTAATTGTGAGAGTCTTTTTCTAATTCTAAATTCTAAGTCTTAATTCCAATTCAAGACTCTCACAAGTCCTCATCAGATTATTCTTTTCAATTACGTACCGCACGTCGCATCGCTGCCCGAACGAATCACGATATTTAATATATAGAAGTCCAAAAGTATAAGTTCTCTTGTTTGGCGGACCTTAAGTGCGAATCACCACAATTCGCCATTACAAATTTGAAAATTTTCTATCCCATTTACCGTATCACGAGTGTCACTCGCTATTGTGGGACAAGGAGTTAAGTAACTTATCCACTCCACCCTTCCTACGTTAATGTGTTTACAATTCGCAAAAGTAATACATTTTAATCCCTTCGTCTGAAATCTTGGAAACATACTTTCATTCTACTATGAATTTTATGCTCAACTTGCCGGCCAATTCCTGCTATTTTTTGGCTATTTGCATCATATCACATTCGCTGGTATATCGATGACGAAACTATCGTCGGTCACTTCGAATTCGGTGGGTAGTGAATCACTCTATCGAACGACAATTTTGGTGAGTGCATGGTACATCTATCGTATCCAGAACGACGGCTGCGTAAGGGCATTGTTTTTAGACTGAAACCAATAAACGGTATTTGTGACCGGTAGGTGGTGACGGGTGGAGTACCTCGACCCTCGTGGGCTGAAGGCAAACGAAACAGTAGCTACCTATCGATCTGTGAAAATCGATAGTCACAGCCGTTTATTCATCCAGTCGTTCGTCGAATATATTGTTTCCGCAATTTTGTTTGGCATTGCATACAGTTTTCTATCGTGCCGAAATGCACGGGGTTTATATCAAAGCCTCCATAAATTTCCGAGAGGCGGACATTTTTTTCGTTAAAACCGGTCGAATAAATACGACATTAAAACCGATCGACCGACAGAATTCAAAAATGAGCAGCATTATGGTATGTCGATGTTTCGAGCGATGCTTCCCCCATGATTATCGATACAACGTTGTATGTGACGGGAAATTAGTTCCATTAAAAGAGAAATTGCCGGTGTGCTTTGTTAACTTCCCTACCGTCACAGCCAGTTTTACAGGCTTTTAATGCCAATACTGCTTTAATCTTGTTACTACGTTCGGTTAATATGATCGCGTACGCTTTTCGATACAAATTTCTCATATGAAATCGATTCTTATGGAACATGAACAACGAAAGCTTGTGTTGCAGTTTATCGTACGTATGGGATAATGTACTAAAACATCGACGACTCTTGATGGTGCTGCGTTATATGGTAGAAAGTGTGAGCAATTTGCAAAGTGTATCATATAGGTGTAACGTTAGTCCTGTTTCGAAAATGTTTTCATATTTGATAAGATCGCCTTTACAGCCACGGGGTTTCGCGAGATATTGAATTGAAGAAGACTGCGTTAAATATGAACGGGCTTCACCAGATACTCGTGCGTTTTAATAACAACGAGCTGGAATTAACTAACACTGTGTATCTCGGCCGTGTAATATCTGTAATGCTCTCAGTAACTCTGCGTATACTGTGACAGTTATAAGTTGTATCGCGTTACTCTTCGAGAGTTTCCTGAACTTTTGAATATACTGCACTTTTAAAACTTTCTAAGCTGAAATTCTATAAATAACGGAACTATCTCCGTACGATGTTAGAATTATCTCCTGCTGGCGTTGGTGGAATTTAAAAAAAAAAAATGATATTCGACAAGGGATTTTTATTTTTTGTGCAAAAAAATTGATTTAAACCTACAGCATGTTAAGAATTAATGGTATGAAGGAAATTCTAACACGTTATATGCCAAACTACTGAGGAATTTTTTAGTGACAAGTGTGCGATGAAAAAATAAGTTAAAAAATAAACAGTGTGAAATTGTGAATAGGCAAACTATTTTAAAATAGCATCAATTGTCTTTATCAACGATTTGATATGCATGTACCAGTAAAGATATTTAAAAAATGAAGTGAAAAATAGTTACCTATTTGTAAAGTTGGTGAGCACCTTATGACATCGGGGGAATAATAATTATGCGATGATAATGATTTTGCCCTATCACTTTTCTCTCGTTAAAACTTATGTGCGATGGGGACAATAATTAGATCGGAGGATATTCGATCTGTCAAAGATTTGCGATTGCTTCTAACTAAATTTCTGAGACTGTCAGGAATTTCAGAAACTTTACAGATTGCTATTACGCGGTGTCGAATTCAATGAATCGAAGAATTTAGAAACCCAAGTGGCAATACCTCGTGTAGCGAGAAATTTAATTAAATCTTGACGTCTCAACTTTATGACAGACGTCGTAAAGTTGGACGGACCAAGTGTAGCCGCTCCAATGTGGCGGACAGATGTTAACGTTCGATCCAACTTTTGGGCCGTGCACCCAAACAATAAAGGGTAAGATTACAATTTCGTATGAACGAAATTGGACGTACCCTATTTAATTAATTGTTTCGATGATATTTTTTAATTTCACGACATAAAAATTTGTCATTGTGCTTAGAATTATGACTACACCGGTCGCTCATATAATTGCTGCATTTTAAAATTAGGACTTGAAGTTTACATAAATTATTTTGTGTAGGAGAAAAATAATAAAATAAACCATCCGCGTTTTTTCTTACAATTTCATATTGAGACTTTGGACTTAAATTAACTATTTACTTTCAAAGAATAGAAATGCCGAAGTTTATTAAAGTAAATTGCGCGACAAGCTTTATTACAGTTGTTAACAACTTTCAGTCATTTTGTGTTCTGGAGTATCCAAACGAAGTCCCCAGATAATAATCTGGTCATTTTGTCGGATAAAATTTTTTCTGAAGAAGTACTGGCGACAATACACCTAGAAAGCTCATTGATTTTAGTCATAATATAGTCGTCAAGCCATAAATAGACAACAAGGCTGCTATTTTTTCTAAGAAACACGTAAACGTTTAAGAGAAGTTAGGATACAAGTTTGAAGCTACATCGATGAGCTTCACGGGCGAATTTTTACACCTTATTTTTGCACATTGAAGTACTCTGATAAGCATTGCTTAATATTTTTCTTTGAGACAAAGGAAGGAAGCTCTAATTTTTGATTTTCATAAAGTATTGCAGAATTATATGAAGACCTTGAAGATAACAACAGATCAATTATAGATTCGTAAATATCTTTCTATCATCATCATTTCGATTCCACTTCGAAGAATTCAGTACTTTTATCTGGTTGCTATGAAAGTAACCTAATTAAAATATATTTTTAAATAATTCTCATACAAAATACTAACATCTTTACGTCGCTACAGTTTACTTCATCGCACTAATGCAATAATTATTGTTCTCACTAAAGTCATAAACATCGTTTACTCTTCGAATACTACTCTATAGTATTTTTTTTCCAAAATATGAATTAGATGTTGAAATGATTTCCCGTGACAAAATCTGAATGACATCGCATAGTTTATCTGAATGAAACTATGTGCGGTTTAAGTGACCGTTAAATGCTTTTCCGAATACGTTACATCTCGATGATGAGATTATTCTTGAAAATCTCAGAAACACACGGCTGTGCAATGTTTGGTACGTTGAAACACCATTATTACTTCGTCAAAGTGCGTATCCATCATGTGCGTTGCGGTTTTCTCATTCTGTACTGGCATCTTCATTAAGTCACGCTGTGGTTCGATACGCGCTATAACTGTAATTTGTTGGTCAACTGACGAAGTACGTTATTATCTGGCCATGCTACGTTAAGTGTTGCGACAACAATATGTCATGTAATTTCTATGATCGTGGCTAAGTAATGTACTGGTGCAATCGATTCACAGATAGTCACGATTATAATGCGTTACATATTTCGTCAAAATCTGAGTTTGAGCAACGACATCCGAGCTTGCAAGCTCACACCTGATGGTTCAAATTAAAAACTCATCTCGATTTTAGAAACATTGAGCTATTTTTCGATATTTTTATCCATTTTTCCGATATTTTCGCGAAATTTCGTCAAAATCCGAGTAACCTTTATTTTGAGCAAGGACATCCGAGCTTGCAAGCTCACACGTGATGGCTCAAACTAAAAGCGCAATCTGATTTTCGATAAAATTTCAAATTTCCTCCAAAAATATGAGCTTTCCAGCAATTTCTCCAAGTTTCTGGCGAAATT
This sequence comes from Cerceris rybyensis, assembly GCA_910591515.1. NCBI lineage: Eukaryota > Metazoa > Arthropoda > Insecta > Hymenoptera > Crabronidae > Cerceris > Cerceris rybyensis. The sequence goes on from OU342790.1 coordinate 27,062,053, forward strand.
TCGACAAATCCGAATGAGCTTTTTAGTTTGAGTGTCTATATCTGAGCTTGCAAGCTCACATGTGATGGCTCAAACTAAAAGCTCAATCCGATTTTCGATTGCATTCCAAATTTCCTCCAGAAGTATGAGCTTTTGATCTATGTGCCAGAAAAATTGGGAGGCAGACAGAACAGACTCGTCAGGCAGGACTAGAAGGGATGAGTATGGCTGGAAGGGACGGGCAAGGTTTAACGGACGGGCAACGCTTAAGGGACAAGCAAGGCTGAATGGGACGGGCAGGGCTGGGAGGGACATTAAGAGGTTTATCTGTATTCGAGTCTAATTGTAAGAAGGAAAGTTTAGAAACTGATACACTCTGATTTTAATGATCATAATTGTAATATTGGAGAACATCAAATATTTCTATTTGTATCCAACTTTTTTGCACTTAATTGACTCACTTTCTTCATCTACGAGTTTAACTGTAACACTGGATCTACGGGCGGTAAATCTGTTTTAATTAACTATATTCAATAGGTACATTGGAAAAGGAAGGAATAAGCTCAGAAGGGAATCAGTTACGTAATTTGTATTATAACAATATGGAATATCAACCGTACTGCTTCTTTATAAGTATGAAGATGTGAGTATTTGCCGATTTGATAAATTTGGCTTCCTTCGATCTAGTTCAATTAATTTTATTTAGTGGTAAGCAAATTTCGAATTATTGAGGCTAAGATGCGCGTTGGAAACTACTGTCCAGAGATAATAGGAACTTGAATTCGGGCCCACTATTTAAAGTTGTAACATTTTATCTTCTTGTTGTTAGATACTGTAACTTTAGTGTATGTAATTGATGAAATATGGCAGGTAAATGATCACCTCATTGTTTCCATCTTTTCGGCTACTTATCTCTGAGAAGTTTTTTTTTAAATGGCAATTCATTGATTTGTAATATCAAGTTACAATCATGCCATAGAAAATAGGACAAAATATCTGGTGATTGTGATGATTAACAAATAAAAATATTGTATCCGTCCCAATGCTTTTGAACTTTTTTATATCATTGCTTTTGCATTAAAGTTTACAGTACAATTGAAACGGAGTACCTAATTTTTATTTCACCACTTTTTGTTTGACTGCGGCACAGACAAGAAAAAAATAAATCGTATGCTAAGAGCATAATAGTAGATTCCTATAGAAATATTGTTCAATTAATTTTATTTTTTTGTTGACAATATTCCAAACAGAAACTGAATACGTCGCATCGAAAATCTGATATATTGTGAATTTTCCTATAACGTAATTTATAATATTCAAAAGTATCTGAAAGTCAAAAACAGTTGCGATCATAATGCTGTCCAATATATTTAATTTCTGTTCTTTTGATGCAATAATTGATCGTCGATATCAGAATACAGAATATAATTAAAGTCAGTAACGTTCATGATTGGTAAAACATAAAAGATTATCTACTACATACAGTGATGTATTAATTAATTCGGTACTTCCACAGAATTAATTTCCAGCGTCCAATAACCTATTGCAAAATTTATTCGTTACTCTTTTATGAACGAAAAGAACAATTTACGTCACACCAAAATGAATATTATCGCATAATATTCTACTTCTAAATATTATTTATACAATAAACGTCCATGTATCTCATTAATAACGGACAGCTTTATCTATCGATACATCGCTCCTAACAACATTACAGCACGGATAAAGTCGTACTTTTTCCTTACGATTTTCAACGTTTTAGTTCAATGAGATACCAGCCATTACTCTTACTAGTCCTATTGATTTACTTAGCGTTCTCGAAGAGCGGTGTTCTTCAATCGTGCGGCCAGAAGAGAAACAAATTTGCCGTGCGAATTCCAATTTTCACGGGGGACGTCGTAACGACACGTCTCGAAGACGCGAACCGATACGACGAGGAAGAGAGGCCGCCAGTGTGAATAACGAAGTGGAAACTCTTCGGCATCACTCATCTGGAGGAAAATTTGTATTCCGTCCAACCTTCCCGGATCACCCTTCTGTAACCTTATCGTCGCTCGGTCCATCAACTTGACTCCCAGTCCGTCGGTGCGAGGATCGGCCATCAATTTCGAAAGCAAACCCTTTCCACCGTCCTTCGGGGGAAGCTCCTCGAGAACCGGGGTGCGACTTGCTTGATGGAACTCCAGGCTCGATCTTCTTCGGATAGTCATGCATGCGTACCACAAACATTCCTTTTCACGAGCACGATTTTTACGTTTCACTGATCATATTACCGTGTATTACTATAATTGGATGGATCATTCATTCGTAGGATCGGCAGCAAGTGATGTTGGGAGAATTTGATTTCGTGACTCTTTTTATATTATGAGTTCCCGTTCGTTCTTGTTGTTTGTAAATCTGAATTTTATTACAAGTAATTACAGGTAACCCTCCTATAACACGGTAGATACGTTCCTAAAAAATGCCGTGTTGTATGAGACCCAGAGTAAGTACAAAAAGAGGGGTTACGTTCCGAAAACTTAATAAAAACAAATTTTCTTTTTAAATTGTACATAAACAACTTAATTTTTAATAAAAATATATAAATGTATGTACAACACAAAACAAAAAATATTATTTTAATTTGATGCTACTATAATTTAATAAATTTCTTCATCGTCACTATTCAGTATAATCAATCGAGAACGTTTTTTTGGTGGAATGATATCGCCTTCAATTTCAGAACTCTTTTCTTCATTTAATGTTTTTGTCTTTTCTTTCCTCTTTAAAAAATCTGTAACTTTACTTTGCTTTCTGATTCTTACCGGATCAATGTTAATTTTTCCGTAATATTTTAAAGACGAAAAAGTTGTTCTTCAGACTGTCGATCAGCAGTGTGAAATACTTTTGTTTTCAAGCCACGGAGATGAAATCAAAATAGTTTATGCCACACTGTATCTTTAAGACGGCAAGCCTCGTCGCGGCTATAGAAGTACAGTGTTGTATAAAGGTTTTTGCAATTTTCTTATCATGTTATAGCGAAACCGTGTTATAGGATGCCGTGTTGTAGGAGGGCTACCTGTACATAGTTTATAAAAATGAAAAATTATACTTCGTTCTGCTATCTATTAGGAGACTGTAGCTATGAAGCTAGTAAAAAACTTACAATGTTTTGGAGCCTCGTTTAGGTTCTCTCAAGATTAATATTTTTTTCATCTTCATTAAAGCCGAATGAGTAAAGCTCAGTAAATTATCACATTAAATGACTTCTAAGGTGGATCATGGTCAACCGCCTTTTTTAAAATATTAACGAAACTCCAACTCCTGCATCCTATTACTTTTCGTGCATCTTTACAGTGACTTACGATATGGGAACTGTTAAAGAATCCTATAACCCATTACTTTTCGCACATCTTTAACCCTTTGCCCTACAGTAACGTGTGACACTCGTAATGGTGTAAATGGGATAGGAAATTTTCGAGTTTTCGTAAAAATATTAAATTGGATATATTAGTGAGATGTAATGCGATAATATTATTTCTTTAATGTTAACACATTGCGTACGGCGCTCTGCTTGCGCAACGCACTCCCAGGGCCCGCATATTTTTGAGCGCTCTAGAAACACATTATACGATGCATATATTCACTTTTTTAATTCGCATTTGATAGCAGATATTCACCTAAAGTATTCTTAAATATTACTATATATTTTTTATATATCTTTTACATTTTTTAAAATTTTAATTATTTATTTTACAAGTTTGAATAATCCTTTAGCGTATGATACCGAGTGAAGCATTCTACATTAACCGACTGAATTTTACGTTCTCAGAATGTTGACATTCATTTTTTTTCGTTAACCATTTGTTAATAGAATACGCAAGACTTCGTTACCCTAGTAACGTAACAAGAAAGTCTATTTTTAGTTCCTTAAATCGTCGATTGAGTCGAAGAAACCTGACAACGAGATATCTCGTCTCCCGGCCACGACGTTCGGATTCCTAAAGACGAGATATCTCGTCTCCCGTGCGCAATGTGTTAATATTACGTTCAATTATACGGCATATCAAGAATCAGTGATCGATTTTTATTTACGATTTAGATTTATTATTCTCAACTAGCTGAGGTACCCGGCTTCGCTCAGGGAGAATTTTCTGTAATGTTATGGAATGCTCTCGAATACTCTCGAATGTTCTGGACTAGAAATTTCTAGAGGGCAAAACTTCCATCCCTTATATCTTCAAAAGCACGCCCTTCAGTTAAAAACGGGAACCTTCTTCATGGATGGGAGATAGTGGGTTGCCACACCATATAACTGTCTTGATCGTACCGGGACTCATTTCTGAGTTTTAGCGGAACGCACATTGTACACTTTCTTTTATATATTGATGATTATAGCGGAGGAGTCACGAAACAAATCGTAGTGCAAAGGGTTAAAGTCATTCACAATATTCAATCAGTTAAGGAATTCTGCAACGTATTACTTTCGTGCATCTCCACAGTCGTTCATGACATTCAAACATTTAAAGAAAATTGCAACCCATTACTTTTCGCGCACCTTTTCAGTCATCGACGATATGCAAACAGTTAAGAAATCCTACAACCTACTATTCTTCGCGCACCTTTACAGTAATTTACAGTATTTGGACAGTTAAAGTATGATTCACGTTGCCGTAAAATTTCACTGAAGTGGCAGCAAGTACAACCACAAATAATTTCTCCTTCTTTCGTCAGCCCTAGACGGCACCTTTTGCAAGTAAAATGCGGATCGATTGTTGGTCAGGACGTCTTATTACAGGCGACTATCCATAAACCGAGCACCGGCTCCTCGACAAGGTGCGAACAAACAGGCACAATGTAGTACACGGCGCCAGCAACAAATCTTACGATAACGAGCGAGCATCGATCGCCATCAGCGGCAGTCGCGCGGCTATCAATCCTTCCCAGCTGGCCTCTTCAAAAAGACGGCCGTTTAGTGCCCTTAACACGCACTCGAAGCCGTTTTACGGCCTTTCGGGTAGCGGCGCGTCATGTTTGCGTCGACGAACACCAATGCCGCCTGGTATTGTCGAGCGTTTAACGTGTCACTGCATGACAGCAGGACGCTTTTGCAGTCTATTTACGACACGAGTACAGATTGTTGCAAAAATAAATATCACGATTTCTTAGGTATGATCCTGCACCTTCGGGCCGATGAACGCTTGCAAAAGAAGCTCTCCTTGACCGTGAAATTTGGGGTCAATCTTCATTTAGAAGGAATACGCAAGTCTGTCAGGTCGTCGATTTTGTTGGAACTTCACATACCTGCGAAGTAAATTGTCGTGATTATAAATGTATCCCATTAAATGGCCAGACGGGCGATAGTTTTTTAGATATTTATAATTAAAGTTTCATAGCCGTATTTAAACAGAACTTGTAGGACGGACAGAGGTGCCGTGGAGTAGAAGAGACGTCCAGGATTTGTATAAAAAAATAAAATTCATATCACTTTCGTGGATAGATTTAATCTTTTTGTTCGCAACTTCACTTCCAAATTAATTGCAGTATCAAGAAATTAAAATTTATATATTAACTTCATTTCTTTGGTTGAAAATCAATGTGAAATTTCAAGTACAGTTCTGTTTCAGCGCTTTAAATATAAATATCTTCAAAACTGTTGACCAAAATATCTGTCAAAATAATGGACTATATTTATAATCAGGACAACTTACTGTACAAATATGTAAAGTTTCAACAAAATCAGCATCCCGAAGGCCTTACGCCCCCCTTGTTAAATTATCATATTCTGCTCGTTGTGAAAATAAAAAGTCTGAAATGAGCCGTTCTTTGGCAAAATAATGTTAAAGCTTTAATTATCTTTAGTTGTCTTTAGATTAAAAAGAATCTTTGCGAGACATTCTTATTCCTTCAAAAATCTAAACACAGTGGTACACAGTACACACCTTAAGACTAGATCTGCCAGACCAAACAAAATGATTAAGTTTTAATTTCTTTAAAAAGTCCTGGCAGCTTCTACTGCTGTCATCCCTAAATTTTTCTGTGTCTATCTTACTAAATAGAAACAGCTGCATCGTTGAGGTGTAGAATTATGACCGACGATTCTCGAAATTCATTTTTGAAATGCCCTATACGCGCTGTACACGAGAACTAGCAAGAATCAGGAAGCATGATGACGAGAAGAGAAGGAACCTACATGTGGGACTCCAAGAGAAACCGAGAGAGTACACGGAACGTGGAGCACGATGAAGAAGAGGAAAAAAAAGAAGGAAAGGCATCAAGGGTAAGTGGCGTATGTGCACCGGTGGTCCCTTTTGTCTGAAGAGGAAACTTCGCGACAGGATCGAGTAAGGGAGAAGGAAAACATGGGGTAGGGGGAGAAGTCAAAGGTGAAATTCTGTTGGGAATAGAAGGAGAAAGAAAGGGGTTGCTTGTGGTACTACACAGAGGACGAGCAGATATGGACGGGACGCTTTGTTGGAACACCTACCTACACGACCTACCCATCGTGTACCCTATTATCATAAGTTTTAACTCGTAATTGTTTCTTGTGTCATTGTAATTACACGTAATGTTGTGTAGCTTCAAAAAATCCCCTTCCTATATATTTGATTCTTCAATTCGTCCTTCCGTGCTTCGCTTCTCCCATTTTTCATGATTTTGTGTGCATTTGTCTTGTGCGGACTGGCAATGATTTTTTGCAAAAATTCTATACCACTCATTTCACACTTTTAAGTCGTACGCTTTCACATCTTTTCCATTCTACTTTACTTTAACGGCACATAGAAAATGCGCAGTCTTCTGTGAAATGGTTTTAATATGTGCTTTCATTAATTTTTGAAAAGGTACTTAATAATATATGCGCATGCCACAAAGTTACGTGACTTTTTAAGAAGACAAGGTAGCAATTATAATCATCGTCGGTAGTAAATTCTTTTCTCCTTTGATTAAGTGTTCGCGAATGGCTTACGAGAAATTTGTTTCATTGTTTAACTATCATTTGCTATTGTTCTGTTTCTCTTTAAACCAGCACAATTCTATTGAAAGCTTATCTTTTTTTACGTCCCTCGGTCCTCATCCTAGGATATAAAAAAAAGTGTACCACTACGCAAAGGAATTGCAAAAAGAATTTTCTTGCGACCAATTACACTTTTCCGTAATTACAAAGGGAGCAAAAATTTATTTCAACTTTTTGCATGAGAAATACAAGATGAAGTTTATTTTTTTCGAATGTACTTTGCGTTACAGTTTCATCGTCTTTCCGTCCGTGTACTAACATAACGGGTTCTTTCTGTACTTTCTGTCGTAACATGAAAACCTACATATTTGTTTGTGCCCGTTACATTCACATTTTTTAAAATGTCGGTACGATGTACCTTGGGGAAATCATATGGCGTGGGCACAGTCGGCCTTGCCGGTGGAGAAGTTCTTTCTGTCCGATAGAAGCGATGTGATTGCTTTACAAGATAACATTGAGGAAATCTGCGGCGATATTGTTGTTTCAACACTGATTTTATTTATCTTATCCTTTGACATTGTCTACGATAATTTATGGGTAATTCTCACGAAATTCCGAAATTCTTGTCCTAAAAGTTTTATCAAATATCTAACAAACATTTAACGGTTACCAATATTTCCTTGAAATATACATTACTGTGGCTAAAAGATTCACTTATCATTTTGGAACCATATGTGTAAATAAAAAAAATACATCTATATAATATCTCTAAAATCATTCCCTCACTATGTCCCAATCTTCAATTCAATAACTTTTGTATCATCAAACAACCAAAAAAAATCTTATAATAGTCTTGCAAGTATGACCGATTAATTAAAAATATAGTAGATTAATAAAAAAAATTAAATTTGGTTTATAAAGTAATAAATGGATTAAAAAAAAAGAAAATATACACGCGTCCCATAAAAATAAATCATTCCCTCACATTTTTCTGACAATCGATTTGTGAATGCATTCTCAATCAAACATGAATGCTACCATTAGTTTTTGAAAGTTGCTAATGCTATCAATTTAAAAATATGGCGAATTTAACGTGACCGTGTTGGAGTTTGTGTTGCAAATAGATATCATTATATTTTTTGTTTCATTACATTTTTGATCGTCATTCCCTCAGAACCTAACAAAACAAAAGATAATATACTTTAACTGTTATTAACTGCATAGAGAAGTAGAGTTTTGGGAGTAATAAACTTAAGCAAAAGAACTTTTTTAAAAATAAGCTTATGTGACGAGGTTTTTTTTTTATTATTCTTTATTTCGTCATTTCCTCACCGTCATTCCCTCATATAAATGAGTAGTGAGGGAATGATGATTTATGAGGGAATGATGTTTGACTGGATCAGCTTGCTTTGAATTTGTTGTTGCGATCTTGTTGTAGGGTCAAATAATGCCAAGAAAAAAGAAGATAAGCGAAGAAAAAGCAAATTTAAAAAAGAAAGAATATGATAGGAAGCGTAGGTAGAAAATTAAATCCGATTCTGTTCGTATTGAAATACTTCGAGAAAAAGAAAGACTTAAATACTTAAGAAAAAAAGAAAACGGGCAAGTAAAACCTATATCCGCCATGAGTTCCAGAGAAAGAAGGCAAAAGAGAAAAAATTGGAAGAAAAATAGCCAAACATATAGAGAGAAAACAGCGAATGTGCGTAAGAATCGAAAAAGATTGTTAGACATGACATGAAATAATAATTCTCATAAAACACGTTTATTCTGGGGATCACTATATAATTAAAATCTAGTAATATTAGTACTACGAAATCCATAGAAAATTAATACTTTATTTCAATATTATTTGTCTATTTATAATTACCGAATTTCGGGATTTCATGAGAATTACCCTAATAAAAACTTTTTTCGCATATTGACGATATTTTCATAAGAAGACGATCCCTTTTTTAATTGTACATTGTCTGTTAAATGAATATGGTCACTTCTCTAATTATAATAATGGTCTGAGAATAGCTCTTTAATTATTATTGAATTTCACCCAATTTTTATATATACATTTTACTTTCTCTCATGTGTTTCACTGTATTGGAGAATATAGGTACTTATCCGATAAATCGTTCAACATTATATAACTAAGAATGAAAATTAATTAATACGTTCTTATGTAAAAGACTTTTTAAGGCATTTGTAAGTATTTATGTTACTTTATTAAATTATTCTTGAAAAGGCAGAACGTCGTACATTAAATTAATGCATACATCGCATACTACAAGTAATATTAAAGAGATTGAATAAAGTTTTATCCACTTAAAAGATTCGAAAAACTGAATAGCCCAATTTAATACTGCAAGAACACGTTAAATAATATATGTGCATGTAATTGGATTTAACATTGAAGATTGTTTCATAATAGGGGCATATTTTATCTTCACTAATTTTCTATATTGTCATAATTCTCATAAATATAAAAAATGTCCAGATATCGCTGAATTAAAGAGTACACCATGCCTGTTATACAAATCCTTTCACAGGATATTATTTTGAAAATTGTGTACAAAATTTTCCTATAGAATTGTTCAAAGAACAATTTCAATGTCCGCTAATGGAATCACACTAAACTTTCTACCCAGCCTTGTTGATTTCAATTTTAATTATTAATAGTATAAACATTCTACTGTTTTTTTTTTCAACATTTTACCGCATTAAAAACTATCTCCAACTTTTCCAGCAAGTATTTCTTCACATTTAAGAGTAACCGAGAAGAATTGTGTGTTATACTATTACACCGTATCTTGTACGTTTCTATAACTTTTCTATTTCATTACTTTGCTCCACGGGTGGCCCATAGTTGGAAAATACATCATAGTGATGGAAATAGAGAATATACAGGATGGGCGATGTGCTTTCAGAAAAGGATTTACCGTAGAACGAAATATCACTTCTCTGCTATATCTGTCTCTCGTCTCTGCTAGTAATTCTCGACGACGAAGGGAGAAAAACATACGTCAGCTATGTGAAATCGAGTGGACAGCTGTTGGCGCCAACCGACAGGCTGCTGTTGGCCATTTATTCAATGTACAAATATACAGCATTATACAGGATAAATCACGTATTTCGTCATCCCTGTCAATGTGTTGGACAAGTTCAAATATTCCGATGAAAAATTTAGCCAGCTACTCTAACGTTTATATTTCATGTCCTATTCGAAAGTAATTACACACCGAAGCTTGAAAAGGCTCTCATAATTTTCAATGGGCTTCCTGCTTCTCTTTCGAGCACACAGAAGGGCGGATTGGTGATGAAAAAATAGTTTCCATTGTTTGTTAGAATTTTATTCTCTGGGTAGATGTAAATAAATATTCCACGTTCTGCAATAACTCTACCTTGTTACGCGGAGTTTTATCGGTGAAACGAAATTAATGTATCAGTCGTGCGACTGTTATTCGAGGATAATGAAATATATGCAAGGCAACAGGCAAACTATGTTTTGGCATGCCCTGCCATGTTCAGATTTTTAAATATATTGCCACTTGTGTACGTTGTCGAGAATTGTTTCACAACTTAAACTTCAATCGATCGTTTGTATTATAAAAATATCTTCCAAGAACTCTTTATTTTCAATTAGATTAAAAAAAATCTTTATATCGTTAATTTTTCGAATTGTCCACTTTGACTCTTGCGTGGTTAGAAGGTTTTTTAATTTCATTTTTCTTAAAATTTCCCACGGCGATACAGTGTGCCGACATTTCATCCGTACTTCTTTTTTTCCAACATTGCGGACTCTCCTATCTCTTTGTATACGCCGGATGGGTTTCTCATTTGCATTTAAGCACGCTTAAACATTACTGGCTTTCTCACAACTTCACCTCCTACGATAAGCTGTAGCCAATAATCGCAATAAAGATGGCAATTTGTCGATGAGAACAGCGGCCAAAAAAAAAACGATCCAATCGAAAGGCTCACCCCCTCCTATCCTCCCCTTACCTACGTTTTCCCGATAATGCTCGTTGACATCCGTAATCGAGCGAGGGAATTTGCGCTCCGTTATCTAATGTACACGCTTCGCATAATAAGCTCATGAATTATGTTCTTAACACGCACAAATTATAACGTATCAGCTAGCACTGGAGAACGTTTTACAAATTATATTGAAGTCAGAGGCAAGTGAGAATTCACTGACACATAGGTATAACTGTTTATTATCTGTCCATGAAGAACCCCGCATTCCTTCTTTTCGCTTCGTCAGATTCCTTTACTTCCATATCCCTACTGCAACCATGAATACTATTCCCGTAAGTAGTTATGCGTTATAATATACGTAAATGCATAATTAAGAACCGATACGAGAAATGCAATTAAGCATTCGTGGTATCGTTTGCGACAAATTGGTCGATACGAACGCAGCTGTTTCCTTCGTTGCAATCTGGCTACCTGCGTGAATGGCGCCTATCGTTGACTTATACTACTGAATTTCCGCGCCAGCGTTCACGTTAGTAGACGCGTGACCTCTCTACCGGTCGTTACAGTAGCGAAGCTACTAATTTCATGTCATTTTTATTTTTCGTCGCCTTCCGACGCCCTTTTCCCATTTTACCTCGCATATATGCATTTCCCTCCTTCTCGTTCTCCCGGCTTACCTCTATCGTCTACCACCACAGCTACCAGCCACCGACCATCCCTCACGCCCAGTTCAGATTCATATGCAAATGCGAACGAGGAACGAGGAAGTGAGTGAGTGAGAGAGGGAATGAGGGTGTGTTAGTGTGCTCATGAGAATTCGGCAACGTAGAGGGTTTTTAGTCGGTGCGTAATGTAGACGGCTAGGTCGATAGGTCGGGGCTGATATCGTGGCAACTGAAGGTTGACATAATGGTAAAATTAACGAGTCGATAATCGATATGCGAGCCAGCACACCCGATTTTAGTCTTTCTCGTGGAAAGTGGAAACCTTCTACATTTTTGCTCTTTCGCTTCCATGAGCTTTCATACAGCGTTGCTCATTGTCTTCTCCTTCTTTTTCCCTCTACTCGCCCTCATGCGCGAGCGAGAGACTCTTTTTTTCCAAGACATCGTGCAACTGCAACGGGATTTGCATAATTGCGAGCGATTGTTTGTCCCCGTATCATGGCCGCTACGTACACGCTCTGGGATCTTGGTGCGCTCCCTCTGATCCTGATTCATATGCAAATAGCGGGCTACACCGGCGTACTATGGCGCGGAGTTGAAGACTGACGCTTACTGGACCACGTACTCACCCTCGATTCTCTCTATCCTCCCTCTTCTTCTTCCCCTCTTTCTATCTCTACTTTCCTCTGCTTTATCCAACAATTTGCCTATCTCTTTTCTCTTCCTTCGTTTCACTTCCTTTCTATTTAATCTTTCCAACGACAGCGATCCAGCAGTTCACATTTTTGGGCCACATCCCACGGCACTAAAATCGCACGAATGCTAAATGTTCTGCGGCTCGGTCTCAAAGTTACGCTCTTCCATGAGTGCGGCCAGTCGATACGTTTTGCGGTCGCAATTTCCGTACAATCTAGCCGATTCGACGTGTATAGGTGCCGTTCACGCATCTCTCTGAACGTATTTGCACTTACAACTTCGAAACTGAAGCGAAACCCCTCGCAATTAATGGCCATACTGGAATTAGGAAGTTTGGCCGGGGATATTGGAAAATTATTGCTTTCGAATGGACCAGTACTTTGGCAAGCTAACCTGCGGCATCGTGCGAAAAGTTTAGACTTATTTTTCATCTTTGGGGTGGTTTCATTCATAAAATATCATAATGTATTTCGTTTTCTTCAATAGCGATTATCCGGACTTATTTGTATAGCTTGTATCAATTATATCACCGATACTTTGGTAGAGTGAACGACTTTGTGGCTCATTTGTCCGCTTTCTATGTTACACAATTCATTTGTTGATGGTTATTGTAAAATTTTGAACATTTTAGAATGTAGATGTTTTCAAAGGTTGCGGTCATGTGGTATTTTCCGTTTCCGGTGCACGTGAAATCTCGACTCTGTTGCGAGGAATAGAAGTTAGCCATGCGTTTTCCACGGTGCTGGACGATAATCAGCGGTCTTTAGGCAAGCTTTGTATAAAGCAGTACAATTTGTTTCTGACAGTGGTTTTGTTGAGAATATTCTGCAATATTTTACTATACATAGTAATCAATTGTACTGAAATTCAAAATTATGATTGATACCCTGGCCAGTTGTGTAGATAAATGGTTCTATATAATATAATTAAAAACTAGCTCCTCCTATAGCTCCGCTTTGAAGTAATTAACAATTAGTTACTTCCAGAGAAGTTAGGAAGTTTATATTATAAACTAACAACGAACTAACTGATGTAGCGCAGTATGCAAGGTATTTGCATATCCAAACTACCGTTTCGCTTTAGTAGATTCGTGTATTTATAAGCATGGTACATTGATATTTTCACGCAGTTTGCAATAAAAACTATTTTTCCGTTAAGTTTATGTTTCTATCGAGTAGATTATTAAATGGCAGTTATATTTGTTAAGTGTAATTTTTTTTTGAGGAGAGAGTGAAGATAATTAAATACTTTTATCCATTTTTATTTTTTTTGTTTACTGTGCAATACCCTACTCTGGGCGTTCCTTTTAAATACAGTGGCGCAACAGCAGTTACATTTTGAGCATGTTTAACAAGGGATCCATCTGCACAAACTACCAGACTCTCGTTCGAAAACGTGAGTTACACGGCGGGAGGACTCCGTTAGAGAAACGTAGTGTATAAGCCGACGATGCTGTCGTTAGAGAATTCTCGTTGTCCTCGTGGAACGAGCTTTATGCAAAGTCTCGTGTCACGTTATGTACGAACTTCGGGAACTTCTGCGACGTGTTTCCGCACGACTCCGGTCGAGTCCATTTGTTCCGAAGATAGTAATTAACAGGGACTACTTCCATTAATAAAAAAACGTTCTGCACCTTGTCAATGCATGATTGATAATTTTAAAACTCTTGAGATTTTAGATTCCCAGCGCGTGAACTTTCTTGGTCAGAAGGTTGGGAACTGATTTACATTCTGAGCAAATTTCAGATAATTCTTCCTGCCCTGAAAATCAAATTAGAGAGTTAATAAATGAAGTAATAATTTTATATCACCTGCGAATGTTGGATATTTAGTATCAGTGCAGAAATCCTTTTTCGTTATAACTTTAGTGTTAGTACATATGTTCTTTCTATGTAAAACATCTCCGTATGTAAAAGCACTGTTATTCTTTGCCTTTGAAAGTCTTCATTTACCATTTTTTCTTTTTCCGAGTTTGGTTTATTTCATTTTTAATGTTGTGAAAGTCCATTTAAGAAAAATGCGGTATCACGCAATTTATGCTTAATTTAGTGTACACTTTTTATTTATAACTAGTTAGTATTTAATATCTTAAAAAATGCTAATGCTTTGTTCAATTTAAAATTGACCGCTAAAAGAAATTGCGTAGCAATTGGTTTTTGAAAGTGGTATAAGTCCAATTTGCATATACAGGTTGCAGGGTCAGTAACTACTGGTGGCTATATTTGTTTTATTTAACGCGTTGAAAGTTATTATTCCTGGTCACATATTTTGTTTTCCTCCAAAAATTAATAATTTCATATTAACATCAAACGGTGATATAGACAAGAAGAATTAATAATTCAATATTATTTTATGACAATTGAAAATATTTATTTTATTCAATTTCAAATAAATTCACACAGAGATAAAACCCATGAATATAAACCAAAGAATAATCTGAGAATCGGAGGATGAAGATAACTCCACTATGAAAAATAAATTAATGAAACTTGAAAAGGAAGGAATTGTAGGGGTAGAGTCTTCATCAGATGAAGATATTGTTACTGAGAATTTCGAAACGCTGCCACATGAAGAGAATAAATAAATAAACCAATATATTATGTTCCTTTTAGCAATATATAATCATAATTAACGTTCAAAATAAAAAAAATACCACTTCTAATTTTTTTCTTGTTATCTATGAACAAAATTGGATTAATATGAAATATATTTCAAGTGACATTTCATTTTTCAGAAATGGAATTAAATGATTTTTATAATTGACTAATTATGAAAGCGGTGTAAGTCCATTTGCACCCCCTAAATATACATTACTTTAGTTAAATTCGCCTAAAGGAAATTTATATAGGTAATGAAATTACATATTGATAAATTAGTAGAGACATTGTCAGACTTGACATTCTTTACCAATATTTTTTGACTGATATGATAACCTTTAATTTTCTCGAAACAACAGAAAATGGACTTGCACAACTTTCAAAATAAACGGTGCATATAAAGATTGGTACATTGAAATTCAAATTACTGATACTTATAGATCGGTGTTGTTGGATTCAATGTAATGTCATATGACATTAAATCTTCAATAGTTACGAATTTTCCAATATTAGTGGTGCCATGAAGGAATGCAGTATTTTAAATAAAAGATCTGAATACTTATAAGAATTTAATTTACAAATATTCATCTAAAATATAATTTCCACGGCTTGATATAATATTTCTCTGTCGATTTGGCAGCATTTCAATATCTTGCTCATAAAATTCACTTGGATTTAATTCAAAATGTTCAGTCAGTCCTTTTTTCACGTCGCCATATCTTCGAAAAAACGACAGTTTTCCGATACGCTTAATACATTCCAAATTTAAATATTGTTCTTGAAAATGTTAAGCCCTGCTGATTATATTATATCTATTTGTGTCTTTAAGCTTTCTGCTACATAAAAAGATATAATTTTAATATAGAAAGTTGTTCTTCGGTGAAAATGATGGAACTAACAAAATACCCATGGCGTTTCATGTGTTAAATGATGCATCACCAAAGAAAAATTTTCTAACACATGAATAATTATTCTTTACAGTAATTTTAATAATAATGTAAAATTATACTTTGTAAAAATATTCTTGCCTAATTGCTTTGTGTCGCGTCGTCAAAAACTGGTAATAAAGTCGGTATCGCGTCTTTGCGGTGGCTAAATTTTTGGATATGCTTAATGAACCCTGTTCACTCTCGTCATTCCTTTACAATAAGACAGGTCGGAAATGATTACCATCAGGGGTCACAAGGTTGAACTGTGCGGTCACTGAGCTATCATTAAACCTTTCAGAGAAGTCTTTTGCAAGTACGTTTACAGATGACATATGTATATGTATACACATCAGCTATGTTATGATATGTAGATGTATCCGTTAATCATACTATTTACAATCTCAGAAAGAAAAATGAAAAATTGAGCTTCTACAAACACAAGTCATCTTTTAAAAGTATGTATAATGGAAAAATGATTACTACAAAGTATTGCTCTAGGTTAATCAAAAGTATTCTAGTGCTTCAAAGTGCGAAATAGAACGATTATTTTGTAAGAATGTGACAGTACTTTAATATCACATCGGTGTATGCAGCAAATTTATCATTCTATTTAATTAAAGATGTTTTCGATAATACTTAATATTTTACGATGCAAAAGTTAATAATACAGCTGGATATATTCTTAGAGCATATTGTTCAACTTTATCTTTTATCTTCATTTCACGACATTAAAATAAGGCGACACTAAAAGCCCTGTGTTATTTTAAAGAAAGGTAACTTAAGTTAGGATTCTCCAGTTGTACATTCATTTCTGTACTTCCTGCTTTTGCAAAATGTACTTCTGCTTGAAGTAAACCGCTATTTAATGCAAATTGAGTGTGATTGAAATCAGTTTCTTAAAAACATGACGTAGATAAAGAAACATAGATATTCCTATATTATCGTAGTACCGTTACGGTAGCAATCGTTTAAAATTTTTGTCCGTATGTGCACTCGGTAACGTATGTATGGTAAAACATGTTGAACTGTTTGCATTTACAGTACCATCCATATGCGTTGCTCCCTGATGTCAACACATTATAGCACAAAATATTATTTCTAACGTTTAAAAGTTGCCGGAATTATTTTACTTCATATCATACTAATCCAAATTTTCTCGGTTACTAGCTTACGGTAAAAAAATTAATATTATTAAACTGTTTCACAGATGTGCACTTTTCATTCGGTTAACTTTTTAATTTGTGTCATCATTAATAACATACATTTTTCAGTTTACTGATTATTACTGGCTGTAATAATATTTTGTCCGCAAAAGTTGTTATAAAAAGCTAACTCTTTCTACATACTTATTTTATATCACTTTATGATATTTGTATTATTTTATAATTTAATAGTAGTAATATTTACGTTATAATTATTAGTATAAAAATTTGTACAGATTGGTCAGTCCTCTAATCTCACTAAGTCCTCATATCCACTAATTCGAACTTCAAATTGAATTCGCAACAGCTTTATCTTTATATAAGAATTTTTGTATATTTAATGCAAACGCATTTGATACTTTATCCTTGTTCGTGTGCAACAAAGACAAATTATAAAACGATACACGTAGCAAATAATCGCATTTTAATAAAACCCAGTATATTCGCGAACACACCCAATCATTTTTCATCGGCCGCATTTAAACCCTGGCACGGTTTCAACCTGTAATCTGTTACGTATGAGAAAAAGAAGCCAGCAAATAGTATGACGGATGAATCGGTTGAGAGTGCTCCTGAGAGTTTGAATATACAAATTGAACTTCAAGACTTCAGACCTCGTTATATTTTACTTTTATCAACTATTTTTCTCAACGCTTTGCCTCTTCAATTAAAAGTTTCAGAATATCACGCTATTAATAAATTCATAACAAAAACTAGCAAAATTAAATATTTCTTCACAATCTCCATATATCAAAATTTAATTCATGATTCTCATTTCACGATAAAACTATAAATGAATTCACAAACAAAAACGGTTGAGTGAAAGGAAATAACACAATGAGACCTAAAGTTGCAGAGAACAAAACAGGTCAGAATAACGTCCAAACCGTTACAATACAAATGGTCATTTATAATTATAAAATGTATTTAACTGGACGGCGAACATGTGGTAATAGAAAACAAGTAGCAATTAGAATCATATGTTTCATATACCACAGTATACAGAGTGTCCCAGCCGAATTTGACATCTTGACAACTTCGGTATTGTGATATGTAGCAAAAAATGTTTCATAGGAAACTAGCTCTTTCGTAGGTGGACGCGTCAAGGACATATGACGGTCAACTTTGATTTTTTAAATAGAATGAGGTACTTTTTTATGCATCAAGCGATGCAGCTAGATATTCTTTAGAAAAAAGTACTGACCTATGTATGTCGAAAAGCTAATAGTTTAGGAGATATTTCGATTTAAGTAATGTTAAAATTCGTAATTACATTAGCGTTTATTTACAGGTATGGTTCAATATAACGACCATTTGCATCGCAGCATTTTTTAAATCGATGAAGTAAGGACTGGCCTACGTCATTTAATGTATCGGCTAATATTTTGCCACATTCATAGATAATGTCACTTCATATCACTCACTTAAGTTGAAATTTTCACGTTTTATTCTTTAAATAGCCCCGTAAGAAAAAGTCGGGCGGCGTTAAATCAGGTGACAGCCAGATAAACAGATAAACAGAGCTCACATCCTAGTGCGGCAGGAATGATGCCTTTATATTTAGATTATTTATACTGAAATATCTCCTTAACTATTAGCTTTTCGAGATACATTGGTCAGTACTTTTTTATAAAGAATGTTTACCTGCATCGCTTGATGCATAAAAAAGTGACCCATTCTATTAAAAAAAAACAAAGTTGGCCTTCATATGTCCTTGACGCGTCCACCTACGGAAAAACTAATAACATCAGATTACGCCCCACTCGATATTATTTAAGTTTCCTATGAAACATTTTTCCCTACATGTCACAATACCGAAGTTATCAAGATATCAAAACCGGCTGGGACACTCTGTATATCCAAAAGGTGGAGATATAATTGCAAAGTGAAATAGATAATCGCAAAGATTTTATCACTATTAATAAAATATATATTGTTTTACAGAAGAAAATTGCAGGATTTATTCTCTCATGAACAATATACCTAATGGGTGTATATCCGAAAGACAGAGAAAGAGAAAATGAAATCTAACTAAGTTATTGAATATGTATAACGACATAGTAGTTATTCGCGATGTAGAATGCAGCTAACCGGATGATACATTGAAGCAAAAGGAGAATAAGAGCGAGGATCATTTCTCGGGGCATGCTGAGCGCGAAATGACATGGTAACCGGTATTGCACAACCTGCTGTACGTTAGCAGCTCTTCCTAGTGCGCGCCGTGCAAATGGATGATGTATTTTGCGCATGAAATTTCTACTCTGTCGTATAAAATTTTTTACTGGGGAAATTTGAATACTTTATTTCATTCGTTAACATTTCATACTGACGTGTAATACTAATTATAAATGAAGAGTGAGTTCGCACTCCGACATCTTCTTAATCAGTGAATATATAACGTGTTCTAATTTCCGAATAAAAATAATAGACCTTTGACGTACAAAACAAATTTTTTTGCGAAAATAAGTCTTTCATTGCAACGAGTGTTGATGGTCTTTAATTTTGGATTACTTAATTTTGTATGCATATCACGTTTTCCTTTTACTTGCTATGCAGTTGGTGTAACCATCACCTTGTTGCAGGGAAAATAATGACTTTGTTGAATGTACTCAAATATTTGTCAGAAAATTTATTATTCTAGTTTAGAGAATGTAACTTGGTAAATGGAGTGTTTATATAATATTTGATGTATGAACTTGTTGAACTTACGATAGTACTTATAAAACAAACTGAAGGGTGTGGAGCTATGGTGGCTGTGATGTTTAACACTAAATCTACCAAAGTGGCTGAAATGACTCGTACTGAACTTTTAAAAAATGTTCCCAAACTTTTTAACGCAATTTCGTTTACAATTTTCTACGTCCATGTTAAAGACTGTAAACAATTGAATCGATCAAGTTTTTCATTCCCTTCATTTACCTCATTTTGAAATATATTGTATTAATCATCAATAGATCTAGTGTTAAGAGTCGGAGTCGCAACTAACGGGTCTGACAAGGGAACATCCCCAGATGCCACACACCGATTTTGATGAAATTTTAGCATGATGTAGTACTCGTTAGAATATTCGACACGTATTTTTTTTATCGGCAATCGTCGACGTTAAAGGGGTGAAAACCACCCCCGAAGTTAGGGCCCTAAAGTATATTTCGTCGATTATCTCGGAAAGTATGAGAGATAGAGCATTTGCGTAAATTGACGAAATTTGCGTCTATTAATAATCAATAGAATGGTAAAAATTGTTTTGCAAAATCTCAACTTGTTTAAACAATATATGAAAAATTCGAATTTTTTTGTTAGTTTTTCGCCCTTAATGCCAATGAATTTTCTTGAGCTTTTGTTTATAGAAACTATATGTCCTTTACAAAAAAACGGATAAATCGGAATTTTGATTTTTTCGCCAGGAAAAAAGTTATTGAACTTGAAATTGTACCGTTCGACGCGCAAAATAGTGTCTACAAGAGTCGTTCCTCGTCCTAAGCCTTTTACACCGTAACCGAATTTATTAAGTGGACTGGTCGAGATTTAATTAGTAACCTTCAACGAAAGATACAAATCGAGAACTTTTCAGAAATTAATTTTACCCTTCATAACGGTTCTTATTGTTAGTCCGTGAGCAGATCGAGCTTGTCCGTATCGTTCAGATTTGGGAATATCCAGCAATAAACCTCGTCATAAACCGCCCGTCGTAAGGGAGCCGAAAATTTCTCACTTTAACATTTTGACAACTGTTGACGCGTATTGGCGTCTGAAACATGTTGGCATCCTGGTACTGTTGGCGCCAATAGGCGTCCGGATCAAATTTCACTAGTTTCACGAATGATTGCCGTTTTAAAATTTTATAATTGCTCTTATGTAAATCAAAAGCTGAAAGTCGTAACAATGAGCCTTTCCGTTTGTCGCAAAGGCATTTTCCGTCTCCACATGAAACTAATACAGCAATTCTAAAAAGTGCAAGGCGTAAATGTGTAGTGATTGCAAAAAATGACAAGAGAAAGGATACACATTACGAATGCAAAAATGTAATGTAGGATTATGTAGTCATCCATGTTTTGAAATATGTCAAACGTTATTATGTTATTAAATTTGATTGTTAAATATTGTGAAAAAAGCTTAAATTTTATGTTCACTTTTTAGTACGTGCCCTAACAATTTAAAGCAGAATATTAATAAATAAATAATTTTGGTTTAATGTAATAGAATTCAGTACTTTGAATATTTTAATATACTTCGTCAGAAATGCATGCCTAACGAAAAACTTCGCTGTTTTCGGTGTACGTCGCAACTGAATGCCTACCGTACGATACGGCCGTGGCCGGCCGGTGCGTGTCAAAGTCTGCTATAATAAAAGGTTTAAAAGAAGCGAAAATTCTTTCATTTTCACCAGTAACGAATATAAATCAATAGTATTCGTTCTTTTAAGTGCTATCAACTACTCATGAAACACACTCTATTTCGCGCGTCGACCGGTACAATTTCAAGCTTAATAACTTTTTTCCTGTTGAAAAAATCAAAATTCCGATTTATCCGTTTTTTTGTAAAGGACATATAGTTTCTATAAACAAAAGCTCAAGAAAATTCATTG
Source organism: Cerceris rybyensis (assembly GCA_910591515.1). Classification (NCBI taxonomy): domain Eukaryota; kingdom Metazoa; phylum Arthropoda; class Insecta; order Hymenoptera; family Crabronidae; genus Cerceris; species Cerceris rybyensis. The sequence continues at coordinate 27,083,611 of OU342790.1, forward strand.
GCATTAAGGGCGAAAAACTAACAAAAAAATTCGAATTTTTCATATATTGTTTAAACAAATTGAGATTTTGCAAAACAATTTTTACCATTCTATTGATTATTGATAGACGCAAATTTCGTCAATTTACGCAAATGCTCTATCTCTCATACTTGCCGAGATAATCGACGAAATATACTTTAGGGCCCTAACTTTGGGGGTGGTTTTCACCCCTTTAACGTCGACGATTGCCGATAAAAAAAAATACGTGTCGAATATTCTTACGAATACTACATCATACTAAAATTTCATCAAAATCGTTGTGTGGCACCTCCGGATGTTCCCTTGAGAGTTCAAGTACATTATGATCTTTCAAGAATTTTTCCTAATGTGATATGTATATTATATCATAGTTTTGATTGATTTGGAACTTATCTATAATTATAGATCCTATTAAAGAAATCAGGAGTGTTTAGCCTCAAATATAAAGGATTGGTACATACAGTTTTTTATAGGATTTACTGAAGAATAAAAATGAGTGTGATTTAAAACAAGATAATTAAATGAAACAATTTCATTGTTTTTGTATTCCCAACTTATCATTAAATAAGAATTTGCATCGTTTAATATATGGATATCCCTTATCAATATACACTCTCTGTTTTGTTAGTGATTATAGAAAATCCACTTGCAAAAGAACAGCGTGGCAAATAATTCAATTTTGCACTTATAAATTTCAAATACAGTGAGTTACTGTACAACCGATGTTTCTGATGTGAAAGTTTAATAAGAAAAGAGGAGTTTAAATATTGTTCGATAAAAATGTTGTTCAAGATGGTGCACTGTTTTTTTCAATGGTCAAACCGATCACGTATCTACGTATATGTTTTATACTTGGCTCGCGCTTCTCTCTCTCTTGAGAAATTATTAAAACATCCCGCGGAACATCCTGGCATATCCCCGAACGTATTTCGATACTTTACAAATACGAGCGGACCACCGCGGAATTCGTAAATTTTAAGGTGGATAGAAATAAAATAGATAGAAACCCCCTGGCTCGATCGAAGAATCCGAAGTCAGTGCGAGAAGAAAATCTGTTCGTACACGAGCATACAAGCAAAGCACTGGTAGAAAGTTGGGGGGATTTTCCAAGTTTCTCCGTGAAATCGAACCGAGTTCTAGAATTCGTTTTATACTTGCCGCGTTTGCGCTTGCCGGCCAATTGCGGGGACAGAGCTCGACCAAAGTAGAACGAGACATATCTGGCCAGCCAATCGAATACTCTTCTCATCACCTTTGGAACCCACTGCGTAGAACGCGGTAACGAGGGCAATTTTTATTTCAAAAGTTTCGTTTCCTACTCGTGGTCAGTCTGAAAGTCAGGGATACCGTGTCTTCAATGGAATGATTATGGAGAATCGAATTCAGTGGAGTTTCTTTCGAGCATGACCGTTTCACGATTCCATCGGGTCCTGGATAGGAAAAAGTTACCTCGATGGAATCCAACTCGGTTCCTTGATTCGAATGTTTCGCAATATATATATTTATACTGTCTATACGTAACTAACTTTATTAAGGGCGATTATACGTTCGATTAAATGCACAGGCTGAAAGGAAATGTTAATTTCACGACAGGGAAGACACCGACGAAGGAAATCATTCCACATGGCCAAAGTTAGCCATACGGTTGGGGTGACTTTATTGATTCAAGGATCAATTTGATAATGTTTGAATTTCTCATTCAGTAATACAGTACATATTCTACCCGTTAATTTAATTATTATATATGCAGTATTCCAATATAAAGCGAAGATTTAATTAGCGGCTTTCAAATTATGAGACAATTATGAACTACGTCCTGCATGGGTATTTTTGTGAAATAATTGTTACCGTTTAGAAATGTCATTATTGAAATTAAAATGAAACTTTTATTTGTATAAAACATTAATTAATTTCTACTTCTTTTTGTCTATAATAAAATTATTATTTTTATGTATGTATATAAAATCCACTGCTACTTTTTAATCCTTTGAATAAAACTAAATCAACTTTAATTATTCCATCAATAAATTCAGCAGAAAAAAAATAGACACGGCGAAAGAAGTTCTATTATATAATTTTCATTTATAGTAGGTCAGTGTAGTTTTTTGTGCGTATCGTCGACGTAAAAGCTCTCAATGGCGTCGGAGGCAAGGTATTGTAATAAAAAAAAGAGCCACGCGTGTGCACTTCTGGAAAAATGTTTGCCACCAATCGACAGCATCTGTCGCCGACAGCTCGAGTAGAAGGAACAAATTGGTGGCGCAACATAAAAGCTCACCCTTCTCAGCCTTTGATATGGAACACCTTTGCGAGAAGTGTCTTCACTTTACGACGATGTACTATTTTCTCAAATATTTTTCTCGTTAATAACAATATTCTCGGACTGTGGAGGAATTCAGAAAAATTATAAGAAAGTCAGCTTGCAAGGTGTTCTCGTTGGATCAAATTATTTGTACGTGAGTACTTGTTGAAATTCTTAGAAATAAATTGTTAAAAACGTGGAATTATTATATATTGTAATAAATGAAATATGCCATTTCTGATATAGGTTCTGACCTATGACATTTTTCGGATTCATTCATATATGAAAGAACAGTGTAAAATTATATCTCATACAATATCTGTAAATTTTGACTCTCTAAATTTCTGGAAAGTATTATATTAGGCGTAGAAAAGAGTTCTTTTCCGTGAACTTCAAGCGATTGCTACAATCATATGCTGCAAAATATGAATCTAATTTTTTACCAGCTTCGACTGCTGACTGGCGAAGTGGATTCTCTATGATAATGTGAAGAAAAAAAATCTTCGGTAAATTCTGACCAGTCTGCGAGTTCCATTGCGACATCAAATGTGCACTTGTATTGCGAACTGTGAAATGTGAGAAAATGCAGTTCGCAGAACATTATCAGTAACAATTAATAAAATTAAGTAACTATATCGATATTAATACAAAAAAGACAATTGTATTGTCAGGGAAATTGTAAGATTATTCTCCTTCACGATAACGCTCTCCCACATGCAACAAAGACGATAAAAATTATTAATTTTAAAAAAAATGCTTAGATAACTTTATTGCTTCTAAGCTACTTTTCTTAACTAAAGCTTTCATTTTATGGAAAAATCGGAAAGAATTCATTTCCACACCTAATAGCTTAAGTACTTGTATGTAACATTAAAAATTAATACACCACATATTGTTGCCATTGAGAGGCTTCTTATACATCTACAACTACATTTAAAATTTTTTAGTTATTTACTTCCATAACGGAATATTTCGGCATTGACTGAAGGAAATGACTTGGTGCCAAAAACTAGTAAGGCGTGTACCAGTTTCTTTTGAGAAATAGTTATGAAATTTGAAGTAAGTATTGCACAGGTTACTTCAAAAATTCTGTCCAATTTTCTGCATCGCTTCAATTATTCAACGATCTATTAATTTTTTTCTCTTACAATCGGTCATTTCACGAACTGCATCAATGTACGTGCACGTTTCTCCAGAGTCATGACAAACGTATATGAAAAAGTTAGAAAATTAAGAATATTCCAAGAAATTCTTCTGACTTTCCAACACCCATTAAATGATAAGAAGTTTGAGTCCTCGGAATTTGTAAACTTTCTAAACTTGTTTCCGTTTTGAACAAACATTACATATATCAAAACTTCAGTTCAGCAATCTCAATGGAAACACGCAGCTCCTATAACTCCTCGAGATATCCTACTATAAGTCGAATCGTCACGATAAGGTCAATATCACGACTGCACGATATAAGTGATATAATATCAATAATACACAAGCCGCGAAGAGCACAACGACAAATTGCCGTTGGTATCGGGAAGACGTTACACCAGTACCGCGATAAGGGCGTAAATGTTTTAACTTCCGCGCCGGTTCCTATTATTCATCCAATTCAAACCCTTCGATGTCTGCTCGATGCAGAGAGAACGTCGTTTCCTAAGCAGCTTTACCCTCGGCGAGTAAGCAGTCAAACGATTCGTCTATTTGTATAGATCTATGGAGCTAGAACTAAAGTGGCCGTGATATCAAAGACGATCTCGAACGTCTGTTTATACGGTAACCTCACTATCAGATACAGACTGGATTACGAGGTCGGTATCGTGCACTTAATCTTACATCGGTGCCTGCAGGCCCATTTATATGGGTTTCTGAACGCAAAGCTGTACCATTCAAAATTCTCAGAGCAACCTACCTCACCATCCCGACAATTCCCGCCAATCTTTGTCTTTTCCGGTAATAATGCTAGCCACTCACCACTTTTCTCAACGACCCTAAAAGCGAGCCGGACTAAGTATAATTTAAACGTCCTCTCTTCGCTCCTCTCTTCCTGGGACACGACTGCGGTAACACCATGGAGAACGAGTCTGCTCCGCCACCGGCAATTCACGCGGACGAACGCCTTTTAACCGTTATTAATTGCCCGGTATTAATATAAACGGCGGGCTTAAGGAGAATTAATGTACCTATCCGCGACTTAGCAGCCTCCACGGAAAATCTGACCTGGCGGATTTACGTGGTTATTCAGATCCTGTTGGCCGAGACCGTTGCGCCGGTCCGAGAAAATTAGCGTACGACGGCTCATACACGAGTATTATTTCTTGGCCCTCTGCCGTTTTCAATATAACACATCCTGGATTTTCAAGCCACATCTGATAAAAGATAATATTTGTTGGATTTTTTTTTTCTGGTATAGCTGGCTAAGTTCGCGGTCGAATAATTACTTCATCGATTTGGTACTCTACGTTTTCATCGTGTATCTCTTATCGTCATCGTTCCGTGATATCTCTGTATTTTTGAACGAGATGGGGTGGTTTCGACCAAACAGATTCTCTATATTCTACCAACGATAAAAATCCATGTAATGTGAATACGTACCTATATGAATAACGAATGGTCACTATTTTTTGTTGAGTCAATAAACCGATTTTAGTGAAATATGAACGGAAAATGACGTTCGAGTTTGACTTTCGACATAATTCCGCGAAATTCTGTGCGTATTTCGTTGTCGGTCCATGTTCGACTGTCTGTCGATATATCATACTGAAATTAAATGCCATAGTACTTGCAGATTGCAAAAAATGTCTTTGGCATTCCTTTTTCGTCTCATTTAATATATACTTTCAATGATTTTTTACATTGACAAGTTGCGACGTTTGTTATTTAAATTCAAATACTTGAAGAGAGGAAATGATGGTCTTCGAAATTATACTCGAATGGAAAGAGATTTAATAGGACGAATTACAATGTCCTTTTCAGTAGAGGGGAATTTTTCGAACCATTCCCAATTGAGGTGAACGAGGAAAAAGATCTGGCAAATTACGAACGACGAGTTAATCTGCTTGCGCTGCATTTCTACCGTTCGATGGTGGTTACATCTACACGTTTCTGCCAGCTTCGCTTTAATTATGTCATATCGTTGTAAAATACGAATCTTTATTTGAAGTTCAATTGTTATAACGTACATAATTATGTTTGCATATTTGATTTGTTAATTGAGAATTTCTTTCATTTTTTTGCAACGGAATAAACTCCCTAGAAAAAGTTTGCTATACACTTTTGATATATTAATTGGACGACGATACTCTGCATTTTTAGTTTGCAGAAGTTAAATACTTCAGATTAATGTAGATCTTCGAAAATAAAATTTTTTCCCCACCGTTTTGTAATACTTAAATCATCGAGCTAAATAATTTTTATAAGTAAAAGGTTTAAATGAGACTTCGTAAGTAATTTACAAAATTCGAGAAAAAAGTGTTCAGAATTTAGATAATATTTATGTAAAATCTGTGCACATATTAGAACTTACATGTTTGAAGAAATAATAGTCCAGTCAAATTAATCATTAAAATAGAAGTAAGGTTACAAAAATTCCCATAGAGCTAAAAATTGGTATGAATGTTCAGAATACTATTATAAATGAATTGTGAAAAGTCCCCATCAATCCCCCTTGTGCAAAAAATTTTATTGATGGTGAAAGTTTGCAAAAATAGGTTTTTCGCGTTTTTCAGCTAAACGGTGAGTTTTACAGCAAAAATAGTTCAGACAAAAATTGTAGATCATCCGATTCTCTACAAAAAATGTATCCACACTTTTTTTCATAAGTATTGCCATTTCCGTGATACAGCGGTTCAAAGAACTGAAGAAATTATTTTATTCGTAATATGCACGTTAATGTACTTTTATATACATTTTTGAACCGTTATACGAGTACAAATATGAGTCCCTATGTCTTATACATACAAATTATAAAATTCTTAGAATATAAATGAACGTCAAAAACTCCGCCCCTATTTTAATTTAGTCCCATGGCCTTGAGTAACATTTGTCTTCCATTCAATTGTCAGCGTGGCGATGCTCGTATACCTGCTCCGTTTCAAAGGTCTCATACTCAACAAAATACTGTTAGTCGTAAGCATTCCTTCGTAGTGACAACTCGTGGCTATCGCTTATATTTTGTAACAAAATTTGTGCATTTTACTGTTTTTAAAAAAAAATGTCGCAATTCTGCTTTATTTGTAGTCAACCTTTGACTGAAAGTGGAGTTGTTACTGTTGATCGCGGCATGAAAGCATTAATTGATGCAAGTATTGAAAGAGGTGATGAGTTTTCGGAGTACCTGAAAGACCAGACATCTGTAAAAATTCATGTGCAGTTATAATCACTAATGGAATTCACTTCTTTCTTTCTATGTACGGAGCTACAAAAAAAGTTACCTGCTTGGATAAACTCCGATACTTATATTTTGCAAAAAAAAACTTATAATAAAAAACAAGTGCAATTAGCTTGTCTTCCCCCAACCTCTGCTGCTGCTCAACAACATCTATTCCGGGTATATTATCAAGTTCAAGTGTGGCTTGGTAATAAAATGGATCCAGAAGACTGGGGTTGGAAGTTAGTTGACAATGCATTGGAACCAATTCATACGTTACTCCCACCTGCACCAGAAAAACTCCTTAACACCATCTTTTGCAATTGCAAAAAAGGTTGCAATGCTAAATGCGGCTGTAAAAAGGTTGGACTGTTTTGTTCTTTAGCATGTACCAATTGTCAAGGACAGTCGTGCTCCAATGTTGAATCGATACTAGATGAGGATAATTACGATATCAGTGATGAGACATATGATGTATCACTTTTAGAACATATTTGTATCCAGCAGGAAGATGAAGAAAAAGAAGATGATGAAAACGAAGACAGTACACTAGAAGTTCCATTGTATTATTATGAATCCGACGAATAATTTTTCCAAATTATTTTTTCATTTATATATTACATAATTTACACAGCTTTCATCATTTTCAATACTCAATTTGAATTCAATAGGATCACAATAGATCGTGGAATAGGCCTACCGGGGAAACCACGTTAAAAAAAAGCGCCAAGCACACTACCTCATAGGTGGTGTGGAAACGTGTGCATATTACGAATAAAATAATTTTTTCAGTTCTTTGAACCGCTGTATCACGGAAATGGCAATACTTATGAAAAAAAGTGCGGATACATTTTTTGTAGAGAATCGGATGATCTACAATTTTTATCTGAACTAGTTTTGCTGTAAAACTCACCGTTTAACTGAAAAACGCGAAAACCCTATTTTTGCAAACTTTCACCATCAATAAAATTTTTTGCACAAGGGGGATTGATGGGGACTTTTCACAATTCATTTATAATAGTATTCTGAACATCCATACCAATTTTTAGCTCTATGGGAATTTTTGTAACCTTCAAAGTCTTATTTGACTGGACTATAAGGAAAACAAATGTAAAAGAAAGTGGTAATCTAAGTGTATGTGGAATAAGAAGATTTATAAAAGAATAATAAAAAGAAAAGAAAAATGTTAACTTGTATGTGTTTTCACATTTACTATGGATTGTAACGTTAATTGCATATATTGTTATGAAATAATTTTTGCAAATGAATGAGTATTTGTTAAACAGTTTTTTGAATGGGAGCCAGAGGGTTTCGATTAAACAATCGATTTCAGTAAAGGTTTGCTATTATTTTGAGACATTTTGCATCATATTTTGCCATCATCTTATCATGACAAATGTTACAATCTATCACAGTTGTTTATTCGATTTAACAAACTATTTCTACGTCTACATGGACAGTATACACTCAAGTAAATATTCTTATCAAAATCAGTGATTTAAAATCTAACATAACTGCTTCTCACAATACTGAAATCCACTGTCTCTTAACTACCAATTCTAATATTAACAATGCTACAGAGTAATTTCAAATTCTCGAACAGCTCACATTACCTAACCACTTTCTAAAAAACCTTTCCTGTCTCTAAGAATCTTACATCAAACTAATAATTCAAATCAACCAATCCTATATCAATCTTTGAAACCTACATTTCACGAAAAAATTCTTCATACTCATGATATGAATATAGAATATAAATTGATCTCCAGTTTTCAAAACCTATCCATCGGCATCATTATCCTCCAGCTTCCATTGCAAATGACCACTTATCTTTCCACCCGAAATATCACTCGCTGATCGACATACTCCATACACATTAGTCCATACACATCGAGAAATTCTTCAGGTGCAAACGCAAGCACGAAGCCTATAAACTCCCAAACGAATGCATTATACTCAGTGATTATCGTTAATAATCTTGCTATAAATTCACAAAGCATCTCCAGACCCGAAAAAAAAAGTCACGTACGTAAATTCTGCTCATTTTTTTCTCACGTCCAATACATATCCACTTTGCAAAAGTCAAGGGAAATCCGGTGTATATTCTACAAGGGCTGTGTGTTGCTTGACTCGGGTCGACTCGAGCCGCCTCGGTGGTACGGAACTTTTGACATGCGTGTATTTACCAACCGCACGGGCCCGGTGGTTGGTAAATTGCATATCCCAATGTACGCGCACGAGGGCCGTTGCTCGCGCGTATGTGCCCGCCGGTGTGTATCGAGTTATCCCAGTTCCGAGCCATGGACCCGCCGTGGTTTGCCCGCTACCACATAGTTCGCAATGCTTCTAATTCTCCCTACCGTTGTTGCATCCCGTTTCTATGCTTCTCACTGTCGGATTCGCTTTTCCTCTTGCCGTTGTCCCATTCGCAACGTCCTTGAGCCTCTTGTTCTCGAATGTGTCCCCTATTGCCCTGTTTTTCTTCTATTTGCATTTCCGGACGTTAGCTTTAATTGATGGTGCAACAAATCTGTTAGATTGTGCTGCACAAATTGGAACTTAGAAATGAGTAGTTGGACAAAATTTGTTTAACCCTTTGCGCCCCTTGCATTTCTTGCGCCTGTTGGTAGTCTACTCCACGGACTTTTAGGCAATATTTTGTAATCACTATACTTTGGAAAAAATGTTGCAGTTTTTAGCAAAATGATGTTTTATTAACGAGAATTAACTCAAAAACTTAGTTAACTTCAATGTATCTTGAAATAAATTCAGATTCAAAATATACAATTTGATTGACATTTTTTTTATAACATAAACGGCAAAAAACCATTTTGATGAAATTTTTGTAGAAGTGTATTAAACATCGATTAATTATTTAAATATTGATTAATACTTAATACAAAATTTATTCATATATTAGGTTAAGTTAATTTAGCAATATAATTTATTTCTTATAAACTTGCAAATGTATACAAAACAGCAAAGAGCAAGGAGCGAACATGTCTAATGTTGTTAAGAAAGTATCGATATCAGCTATACATTCATTTTCCTTAGGTAGTAGTAATTAGAAAATAAAATGTTGCCAGCCAGAGTGGTAGCTGGAGCGCAAAAAAATTTACATTTTTTTTTTGTCACTTCCTAGTACGGGCCACGTAGATTTACGTTTTTGCTTGAATTTTTAGTATGCTGTGTTAATTATCCATTTTATACACATTATGGTATTTTGTCTTAATACCATTAGTTATAGTACTATCTGTCTGTTGATCCTACTGCGCAGTTTTGGTTTCTAAATAGTATGTTTAAGTACTTTTGTAACCGTAAAAATAGCAAGCAGGAAAGAGTTTTCTGGGGAAGATAAGGAATATTTATGCAGATAACTTATCCGATATAGGAAGTTAGAGAATTAGAGAATTGGAGAACTATGATGAAGAAAGTGATGCTTCTAGTGACGAGAGTGAAATTGTTGCTCCCAGGAAAAAAAGACTGCAACTCGAAGAAAAAAAAGAGAAGCAATACAAGATATGTATGCCAATCCTGTCAGGTTCTACGTCACAAAGGTGAATTTTTTACAATATATCGTACTCATAAGAAATATTAGACATGTTACTAAATAACTTTTTAAGAAATCATAAGATGTAGTGTTGATTTAATAAAGTTACAACGCTTTAAAACCATACATTTATTAGAACCATACTGTATTTCCGTTACTCGACCACCAAAAACGAATTCTCATCTGCTACAGACCAATATTTTATATCGTCAGTGAAGTTGATTCGATGTAGTAATATTTTTTACACCTGAATCGTTGTTTTTATATGATAACAGTAGTAAATGTAAGTATTTTGGGATATGAGAGTTAAATTTGTAACGTCCTTGTCAAATTTGCTAAACAATCTCTATGATCTGAAAGGGTTTAAAACAATTAGTAAGCAATTTCCACATGTTTTACAAATTTCAAAACCATTGAAACTCCTAAAGAAAACAAATATCATCTAGAAATTCTGCAATTTCGAAAATGTTACTCAATGAAAACGAGGTTTGATAAACGATCATGTATGGATTGAATTTTTGGTTTGTCCCATCCGGTTACTATCCTTCCTTTTACACCCTAGGAAGTAATGTAACACCGATGCACAGTACGGTCCGACCAAGGTCCGTTGATTGAGGGGAACAGCGACGAAGTAAGGTCTTTGCACGGGCGGCCATCTTTGGGTTTTGACCGTTGGTGGGAGAAAAAAGGATGAAGGGGACAGTTGAATTCTAAGCGTGGCATCGTAGGTCAGTTTAAGAATAAAAAGTGGAAGTGTATTACATAGTTGTGGATCAATAATAATTAATGAATAATTAAAAATGGTTATCTGCCATGTATTAAACTGTCAGAGTAATTTGTGGCGTAATTGTTGATCACAACTAGTGTGTCATGTTTAATTTTATGTTTAATGTTATATTTGTTATATGTTACATTTATTTTATAAATTTATACTAAATATACTAATATTAAATTTATATTAAATTGTTACATCCGGCCCTGGAATTTTCGAATTCCAGTTCAGGCGCCAGTCAGGCGCTTGGTAAAAAGCCTAGGAAACGAGAAAAAGCCTAGCTGTATAGGGTTACCTGCAATCCGCAAACAGCCAAATTCCATTAAGGCCCAATTTATGACTTCCGTTAACCTTGGCGAGAATTTTCACTCGCATCCTTGAAGCCCTTCGCTCCCACCAGACCGCTTCCACCTCCACTCAGTTTTCCACATTTTCCAGGACCCCACTCCCAAAAGACGCCCTATATAAGCTGGCTGTTTTTTGCTTCTTCGGGTTTTATTCTTAAACGTAATCGTTGACGTAACGTTCGTCCTGCGAGATTCGATAGTTCCCCCGCGAACCGACGCGTTATAGTAATTTCGGCCATTTAATTGAAAGCTATTTCAATAGTTAAAGGTAACCACCGAATGGACTTAGTGTTCATTGTTAACCATTTTGTACAGATAGTATTTAACTTATTTAGAAAATATACCTTTATATTCTTACAACGGAATATTTAGAGTCTCTTATTATTTACCTGCACCTTCGAGTAACCGAGCAACGATCCCTTCTTATTCACTCAAGCCGCTCGGGGTGAATAAGATTATTTGTTTAAAGTTACGGGTCAAGTTTCCGATTTAAGAGTTCACCGTTTGCAACTAAATACCAACTCCCTTACCAGCTATTGGCGGTAGTTCCTGCAATTGGTGCAGGACCGTATCCGTTATACTAGCGCGAAAGCATCGCAAGGTGTCTTTCGTTATTAACGGGCAAACGACGCTCCTATAGAAAGCTATAGGCTAGTTCGGTCCCCGGATTCATACCAGCTATTGGCGGTAGTTCCTGCAATTGGTGCAGGACCGTATCCGTTATACTAGCGCGAATTACCGAAAGGTACATTCGTTATTAACGGGCAAACGACGCTCCTATAGAAAGCTATAGGCTAGTTCGGTCCCCGGATTACTTCCCAAAACCAGTTGCAATTGGTGGCTCCGCAAACCTAGCAAAGAATACCGGTCGCGTTCTGCCAACCGCCCGGCTCGTAACAAACTGGTGACAGCGGTGGGATAGCTCTCAGTTACATATCGAAGGCAGGAATCAAATTCTAATTAAGTTGCTCTGTACAATATGGCAAAATCAGATTCAAACGGATCTACGTCAAGATTGGGCATGGATGATCTATCTGCATCCATAGCTCTCTTGACAAGACAAAATTGCGTTCAAAATGTAACGTCTCATATACCAGTTTTCGATGGACAACATCCATCCTTAACTAATTTTGCGCAGGCAGTTCAAAATGGACTTGCTTTGATCCCTAGCGGTTCTGAAAATCAGTTTTTAGCTATAATCTTAACAAAACTTACTGGACCGGCTAGGCGAAGTGTTTTAGACAAAAAATTCGAGTCAGTCGAGGAGCTACTAAAGTACTTAAAGAAACGTTACGCTCCCGGCAAAGATTTGTTTTATTTCTTAACCACTGTAGCTAAATTGAGAATTAGAGACAGTGAAAGTTTGGCGGATTATATGGATCGAACGACACAACTGTGGCAATCGGCTCGAACCGCCGCAAAGGATCGTTACCCTTCGCAGAACGAAGAACTTCTTCAACAAATCAACGAGGAAGTCTTGGAAAATTTTGTGGAAGGACTACCGGAGAGAATAGCATGGAGAGTACGATCAAGGAATAGCAACCTCAAAACCTTGGAAGAGGCCTTCGATGCTGTAATGTCCGTTCAAAAACGTATCGGAAGCCGAAGAAGCAGAGACGACGAGGAATCGCTCGACAGGTATTCTCGGGATAATAGCCGTGAGAGTTACAGATCGAGACGTCGGCGAAGAGACAGGTATGTTTCCTACCCTTCGTCGCCTAGCCCGGTTAATTATCACCGATACCGAGATCGGCGACCATCGGAGTCTTCCGACGAAGAATGGGACAAAAGGCCAAGGAGGGACGCTTTTACCCTTCAACGAAGGAATGCGTCGAGGATACCTTCTCCTTCCAGATATTCTTCCGAAAACGAAGAAAATTACGGAAAAGCAAGGATGAAGCCTAAAGATTCGAGGCAGTTGTTTTGCTGGAATTGCGGAGAAAGAGGCCACGATGGAAAATTCTGCAAGAAGGATTCGGACTCATCTCGCGCTATTTCACCCAAATCTGCCGATCATTTAAACTTCAATCGCGTTCATCGCTCCGACGAGGCGATGAACGAACGAAGCCAAGCTCGTCGCAAATCTGTTCGATTCCAGGATCGGAACACGAACGATTTCTCATCAAGGAGGTCGCCAGCCCGCGAATCAGAATCAAGGTTCCGGAATTGGAAGAAGGAATAGGTGAGTTTATAATTGACGGAGGAGCTTCGGTCAATTTAGTTCTGAAAAGAGTACTGGGCGAAAAGGCTCTCGTAACCTCTAGGGAAGAGATCGAGATAACCGGCCTTAACGCTACACCGACCGTCACTCTAGGAACGACCACCTTACAACTTAACGGCGTACCGGCAATGTTTTACGTTGTCGAAAAACTGCCTATTTCTGCGGAAGGTCTCATAGGGAGCCCCTTTCTTTTACAAGAGGACGCAGAAATTTCATACTTTCACAGGACGTTAGTGCTGCGAGACAAACCGACGAAGCCCTGGAAATTTTCGAATTTTATGGACTACGACCGCATTCAACCAACAACTTCGAAAACAAAGCATACCATCCCGGCTCGCACCATTCAACAAATAGAGGTACCAATAGCGAATTCTAAGGTAAATGAAGGATATTTGCCACGCCTTAGAACGCCCAAAAATCTCTATATTGGAGAAGCTGCAGTGACGAACCGAGGAGGGAAATGCCAAGTATTTGCGTGTAACACTGACGCAGAAGATATTGAAATCGAGTTAGGTCCTCAAGAAATTTTTCCCTACGCACAAACTAGCTCATCCGAAGAGGAATACTACCTTTCCACTGTACAACCAGTCAGAGGAAATCAAGACAGAATCTCAAGAATCAAGAGTTCTCTACAATTAAAACACCTCAATTATGAAGAACGACAACACGTTTTAAAATTAGTAGAAGAGTTTCCGGATAGATTTTTCTTACCAGGAGATAAATTGGGAAAGGTTCCAAATTTTCAACACTCCATACACACCACTGACGATATTCCAATTAATACTCGACAGTACAGGTATCCGGTCGTGCATCAGGAAGAGATCCAACGACAGGTAAACGCCATGCTGTCAGAAGGTATAATAAAGAAATCTATTTCACCATATAACTCCCCGTTGTGGATCGTACCGAAGAAACCCGGCGCAGACGGTGTCAAGCGATGGCGCATGGTCATTGACTTTAGGGCACTAAACAACAAGACCGTAGGGGACAGGTATCCGCTTCCACAAATTACCGAGATTTTAGATCGCTTAGGCGGAGCTAAGTATTTTTCAGTTTTTGACCTCGCTAATGGATTCCATCAGATCGAAATGAATCCCAAAGATCAACAGAAAACAGCTTTCACTACCCCGCATGGACACTATGAATTCGCTAGGATGCCATTCGGATTAAAAAACGCACCACCAACATTTCAAAGACTCATGGATCAAGTTTTGTCTGGTCTTCAAGGAACGGAATTATTTGTATACATGGATGACATCGTAATTTACTCCTCATCACTACAGGAACACAATATCAAAGTTAGAAAACTACTAAACCGATTGAGAGAACATGGACTCAGTTTGCAAACCAACAAATGTCAGTTTCTGCGCAAAGAAGTAGCATACCTGGGCCACATAATCTCAGCAAATGGAGTTAAACCCGACCCTAAGAAATTAGAAGCAGTAAAAAATTTTCCGGTTCCGAAAACACAGAAAAATATCCAACAATTCTTAGGACTGGCAGGATATTACCGAAGATTCATCAAGGATTTCTCTAAGAAAGCTAAACCCTTGGCAAATTTACTCGGAAAAGGAGTTCGATTCATATGGACTCAAGAACAACAGAATAGCTTTGAACAATTGCGCGACGAACTCTGCAAACGTCCAATTTTGCAATATCCCGATTTTAATAAACCATTTATAGTGACTACAGACGCATCCGAATTTGCAATAGGAGCAGTTCTCAGCCAAGGAGAAATTGGCAAGGACTTACCGGTTGCATATACCTCCCGAGTATTGAATGGAGCAGAAAAGAATTATTCCGCCACCGAAAAAGAATGCCTAGCTATGGTCTATGCAGTTCAACACTTCAGGCCTTACATTTATGGTAAACAATTTACTCTGATAACCGATCACCGACCTCTAGTCTGGTTACACTCCGTAAAGGATCCAACATCCAGATTAGTCAAATGGAAGCTAAAATTAATGGAATACGAGTACGAAGTAGTCCACAAGGCAGGGAAAACTAATAAAAATGCAGACGCACTATCGAGGAATCCAACAGTTTGTTTACCTATCGTCCCTAAGGATGACGATCCAACATATAAAAGATATTCTTACAGCAAGAAACAGGACGGAAGCACCGTGGGAAAACGAGTACACGAAACAAGAAGGAAATCCAGACATCAGCCGTTCTACAAAGAGTGGGAATCCAGTTCTTCAGATGAATCAAGCAATCCGAAAAATAAATCCACACCGAAAGGTGGTCAATCCACTTTAATTTCAGGATTAGATAAACGACTTTTACCGAGCTTAGAATTAGAAAAAACATTGGAAGATGAATTGAACAGCGAAATCATGCCGCAACCCAAAGGATTCTCAACAGAAATAGATCCCGCTCCAGAACTCGTAGGCCGCACAAATGACATAAGCTTAATAGATTTTTCAGAAATTGCACCAGCAGAAATAACAGTAAGAAGAAATATTCCTGAAATTTTCACATCATCACCTTCACCTATTACTGCCTCATGCTTACAACCGACGACGATAAAAGGTAAAGAGCCACCAGCTAACATACCGCAGGTAGCGGAGCGCGCCTCAGGTACACAGCCGGCGGTACTTAGCGACATACTACCTGACTTGTCGTACCTCTACCACCAGTCAACAGAAAGTTCAACCAGCTCAGAAGATGACCGACCCGATACCTGCTACAAGTCACAACCACAACCAACAATTATTACCGAAACGACGAACACAATAACTTCTGAAAAAGGACACATTGTACACTTTTTACCTGCCGATTGCAGCACTCACAATCCCATTAGCAAGTTATTATTGGACACCGGTATAATCGCAAAGGACCATTTACTCAAAGAAAAACCAAAAAAGGGAAAAATTTTAATCACCAACAAGGGACACTATAAAATATTTAGCATTGTCGTAACAAATCACCATCATGAAAAGGCAACAGAAACAGATTTAATAAACGGATTAAGATCATTAAAAACTGCTTTAGCTCAAACTGGTGTAACAGCATTCAGAATATCAATCTCAGGAGATGGACATGACAACATACCATCTTTTCAATTCTACAACATTTTACAAGAAGTTTTCAGAAGATCAGGAATATACATAACACTTTGCAATTCAACTATCAAAAATCCACCCGAAGCAGACCGCCTGGAATTAATAAATGAAGCTCACAATAGTTTAATAGGAGGACACAAAGGAATAACAAAAACTTACAACCGTTTACGAGCTCGATACCATTGGCCTGGCATGAGAGAGCAAGTTCAAGAGCATATACGGAAATGTACCAGCTGTCAAAAACAAAAATTACTGCGCGCCAAAACACGTCAACCAATGATAATAACTGATACCCCAGCAGAACCTTTCGACAAAGTAGCATTGGATACAGTGGGTCCTCTACCCGAAACACCAAGTGGAAATAGATATATTTTAACAATGCAGGATAACTTAACGAAATATTGCATCGCAGTAGCCATCCCTAACATTCGAGCTACAACAATAGCAGACGCGTTCGCTCGACACCTCATAGCCATCTACGGAACTCCACGTGCAATACTCACAGACCGAGGAACCAGTTTCATAGGAAAACTAATGGTACAGCTTTCAGAAATATTCAAAATTAAACAAATCACCACATCAGGATACCGACCCCAAACAAATGGATCCCTAGAAAGAAGCCACATTGTACTCACCGAATATCTGAAACATTACATGGATAAATACGAAGACTGGGACCTACTCATACCGTTCGCTATGTTTTCTTACAACACCTCAGTACACGAAGCAACAAATTTCACGCCGTACGAATTAATATTTGGAAAACTAGCTAGAACTCCAAGCTCATTCCCCGACGAAAAAACACTCGCAACGTATGGATCATACCTAGAAGAACTCATAACCAGGATCAACGAGGTACAAACCATAGCCAGAGATAACTTAAAATCTGCCAAACTTCGCTCAAAACGCTACTATGACCGAAAATCACGTCCAGTAAGTTTTCAGGTAGGAGACATGGTTTACGTTCAGGTAGAACCTCGAGTGAGTAAATTTAACCCGCATTATGCAGGACCATATAAAATAATAGACGTTACAGATTTAAATAATGTAGTTTTAACCACACGTGATAACAAAACACTAACAAAACACCAGGACAAACTAAAGCATGCGTATTCACCCGACTACCCAGTTCAAATTACAGCCAACGACAATGGACGGATCTACAATACCGATTTTGATTCTGATGCACCTAGCGAATTTGACTCTGACGATTAATGGGCACCCATTAAAGAAAACTGCGAAATCAGGCCGATCAAATCCAACCTGCGCTCTATTAGAAAAACTGGAACCGCTAGGAATATTTCATACACAATGGAAACCATGTAGCTAAAGTAGCCGTAAGATCGACTCTGCAAACCAGATTCCTTTACTCTTTTTTCCGTCTCCTTTTCCCAACTCATTAGAAAGATATCCCTCGACATATTTATCCCATAGATTAGAGATTCTGCTCGAAGGTCGTAACAATGCTTATGCATTCTGAGAATTCTCCTTAGTTACGTACGGAGAGTGGATCCCAATCTAACCCCTACTACCAAACCGAATAACCCAGTTTTCGCAATCGTCAGCGTCGAGTAAATAATAATAAAGACAACATCGATTATCGAAAAGATTCAAAACCGTATAACATAATATTTATTCATTTTAGGATATATCGCCTACCATATACATCTGGCAGATAATATATATTTTATTACTTTATACTTATCTCCTACATTAATATTTTTAATTCTATGTATATTAGGTTAAGTCCCATAGAACCTTTTTATTGTTAACCAACATCAAAAGCCTTTGTAATCAGTATTTGTACATTTCGATAGTGTTTAAGCAAACCAAGCGACTGATTGGCACCAGAAGGCGAAAGCGTGACACAATGTGCCACGTTTCATCTCAAGGGGGGAGATGTTACATCCGGCCCTGGAATTTTCGAATTCCAGTTCAGGCGCCAGTCAGGCGCTTGGTAAAAAGCCTAGGAAACGAGAAAAAGCCTAGCTGTATAGGGTTACCTGCAATCCGCAAACAGCCAAATTCCATTAAGGCCCAATTTATGACTTCCGTTAACCTTGGCGAGAATTTTCACTCGCATCCTTGAAGCCCTTCGCTCCCACCAGACCGCTTCCACCTCCACTCAGTTTTCCACATTTTCCAGGACCCCACTCCCAAAAGACGCCCTATATAAGCTGGCTGTTTTTTGCTTCTTCGGGTTTTATTCTTAAACGTAATCGTTGACGTAACGTTCGTCCTGCGAGATTCGATAGTTCCCCCGCGAACCGACGCGTTATAGTAATTTCGGCCATTTAATTGAAAGCTATTTCAATAGTTAAAGGTAACCACCGAATGGACTTAGTGTTCATTGTTAACCATTTTGTACAGATAGTATTTAACTTATTTAGAAAATATACCTTTATATTCTTACAACGGAATATTTAGAGTCTCTTATTATTTACCTGCACCTTCGAGTAACCGAGCAACGATCCCTTCTTATTCACTCAAGCCGCTCGGGGTGAATAAGATTATTTGTTTAAAGTTACGGGTCAAGTTTCCGATTTAAGAGTTCACCGTTTGCAACTAAATACCAACTCCCTTACCAGCTATTGGCGGTAGTTCCTGCAATTGGTGCAGGACCGTATCCGTTATACTAGCGCGAAAGCATCGCAAGGTGTCTTTCGTTATTAACGGGCAAACGACGCTCCTATAGAAAGCTATAGGCTAGTTCGGTCCCCGGATTCATACCAGCTATTGGCGGTAGTTCCTGCAATTGGTGCAGGACCGTATCCGTTATACTAGCGCGAATTACCGAAAGGTACATTCGTTATTAACGGGCAAACGACGCTCCTATAGAAAGCTATAGGCTAGTTCGGTCCCCGGATTACTTCCCAAAACCAGTTGCAATTGGTGGCTCCGCAAACCTAGCAAAGAATACCGGTCGCGTTCTGCCAACCGCCCGGCTCGTAACAAAATAAACAAAATTTATCTCGAACAATTATATAAAATATTCAATAGCTTATGATCCTCCGTAATCTCTCTACTTACTCATAACCTCACTCATCGAAGCTGGTTTTTGAGTCCGCCATGTTTGGGTTTCGGGCGTGAGACGAGTGCAAAGACCTTACTTCGTCGCTGTTCCCCTCAATCAACGGACCTTGGGTCCGACAACTGAAAGATGGCTAGAAAGCGGTGAAACCCCGAGTCGAAATATACAAGTCCATTTTACTCTACAAATACTTATTTCTTTGAACTTCGTTTTTACCGCCTGAATGTAAGTAGCTGTTTTACCCTAATACTTTTTTCAGTAGGTGGTTAAGGTTTAAATAGATATTCAATTTAAAATGACTCTCTTGCTCAGTTCAAGGATCGGCCACTAGATTTCGTGCTTTTTTAAAACAATTGCTCGCAAGTACTTCGCACGCCGATTTCTATATATACCGTCGATTCACACATAATTAGCGTCCCTTGCCTTATTGTTAGTGTCCATCGGACGCTAACGACATGACGACGTGTAGCAAGTGTTTTTTAGTTCGCTATGGCTATTCGTTACGTATGTTTTTCATTTGGTAATAGTAAAATGTTATTTTATATTTTTAGAATTTCTAAATAAAATCTTCATTTGCAATGAATAATAATTATTATTAATTAATTTTACTTTGAACCTTTGTAAATTATATCTTCGTAAAAGAAAATTTGTATGGTTAAATAGACACTATTTCAGAATTTCTAGAGTTAAAAAGATATTAGTGATTTATGGAAATAAGAAGTTGGAGAGTTAAAAGAAAGTTTTATAAGTGTCTTTCTTAACCTTATAATGTCAAATGTGGACATTTCGGCTAGTTGGAGGTTTAAAATGACGTTTGTTTTTATCATTCATATATATATATATATATATATATTTTTTAAAACTCTTCTTAGCGCTATAAACCCTTAGAACTTTTTTTTTACCATTTAACAGGTTCAAATGGAGTTCTATATTTCGACTCGGGACAGCTCGTTTTCAATCCCTTACTCCTGCAGTTTCGTTTATGAAATCCCCGAACCTAACTTGCTAAAGTAAACGATTATGTAGACTTATTATGTTTACTTTGAAGACTGAGTTTGGGAATTTCAAAAACAAAATGACGGAAATAGTTGGTTGAAAATGAGAGGTTTCTCCGCTCCTCAGCCATCTTTGATAGCATACTACGACACCGAATATATATAACAATTTCATGTTGCATTTTTTCGTTTATTTACGAAATTCCTCGGTCAGTAACTGTACCAAAACTAATACTCGATAAAGAACATTCCTCCAAAATACAGTACTTTTGACAAAAAGAGTATTTCAATAACTGATAGTTGGGGGTTGAGGGGGTGTCGTAACTAATTCACCGTTTACCATATCGTAAGTCAACCGCATCAGAGGTATTTACTTATACACATACATCAATTAAACAGTAAATAAGGATCTTCCGCTTTCACGGTTACGTGCAAGCTGAAAATTAGCCAGGATATCCCTTCATGACTGACCATCGATTTGGTACACCATCTCTGATCCCTGTGGTTTGCCAGAGGTTTCATAGGGCGAGAGGAATTATTTCGTAGCCCGCCGTAGCACGCTCGACGTGCATAGTATAGAGAATATTCAAATGGACAGTGAAAGGTTACTCAGCAACCCAGCATGGATTAGACGTTACGGTTAATTATGTGAGCCTTGCAGGCTACCGCTTCGAGACTACAAGGAGGGGAGGCTCGCTGTTAAGTAGCGATTCTTCGGTAATTTCGTGTAAGCAAAGATTCTAGGTACTTCCCAACCATATGTTTCGTAAATTGACAAGAAACTATATACGCGCTGATAAAGTCCGACCGCCAATTCGGTACGCGGTACGTGCTTCCTGTAATACGCTAACGGTTACACCGGTAGAAAAAGGATCGTGTCGAAGTGGAAGGCAGGAACGAAGAAGGCCTATACTTTCCGGTACAGTAGCGTAGGTTGCAGCAGGTTGTTGGGTGTTATAGTTAATTACGTCTGGCTTGCGTGGCACGTCTTGAATATCGTAGTACGGCGCGTAAGTAGTGAACGCTTCGCTAAGTTGCCAGGATATTAATACACCGCTTTAACGGTGGCGGTCTACATCCTCTTCTTCTCTTTCTTACAAGAGCCGCCGTACGAGCCATGGAATTCTTCCTGTTGGTCGTCACCGATAGAACCGGACGTCTTGATGGACGTTTAACTAATTTCACAAGAGAACTTGTACAATTGATAGTTCCAAGTAGAATCGGTCATCGTGTGCATGTTAGGTATTCGGTTTGCTGTACGATTGTGAACGGGAAATTGATTCGATTGAAAATCACCGAGCGTAAACAGATAACAGCAATAATTCCCAAACGTCGTTCTGATATTCCCTTTTTACCGGGCACATTGTTCGTTCCGCCTCTCTTCCTCTGTCTCTCCCTCTTTCACTGTTTTCCCCATTCCTCTTGACAGGTGCTCTCTGTCCCTCTGTTTCTCGCGTTTTGTTCTCATTCCGTGCTTTTCCATTCATCAAGCTCGAGCTCGTCCAGCCGAACGGGACGTGATTTTTGCACACGAAAAACGATTAGACAAATTAATGCATAGCGTTACCGTAACGATGTAGATAAAAAGAAACACACAAGTATACAGAGCATCACCACAGAAAATCTACCGATCCCGTTCCCGCGCAGTTCACGTTCATATACCGGCACACATGTATGAGACAGATAGTATCTTCTTGGGGGGCTAAGTACACCCGCATCCCTGCGTGGCGGCACCGTGATGTCCCATGGCCTCAATGACCCCATCTTCTCCTCGTTCGTCCTCCCTTGCATCCTTCTCTCCCACATTCTGATCCGTTCTTTTCCTTCGTCTTCACCTCCTGCTACCGCGTTGAGTTCCTTGTAGGTACTCTCCGCTCCATGCTTCACTGCCTCCTCGCGTCCGTATCGAGCGAATTTTTTTTTATACTGTCTTCTTACCTAGGAGGTGCACGTATACTATCGTTATAGGAACAAACGCATAGCGAGCATACACTGGAAGATGTGCACTCGCGAAGGTGCACGAGTCCATTGGTATTGGGAAACAGCGGTGGGATATAATTCTTTGGGTATGAATCTCTTAGGTACGGTCTTTCGATTCAGGATTAGCTATGCAGCCAGGAAAACGTGCGCAACGGAACAGAACACTTATGAGAGTCTGTGTTGAATATGAGACAGAAATTCTACAGCTGTGTCGGACGTGGTAAATGTTTCAATCGAAGATACAATAGTCTTTGGGGCACGCCAACTGTGATCCAATAAACTTCCATGTAACTCCTACAAGTTTGTAAAGTGTCTTTATCTTCTGGTGAAATTGTATCTCTGCGATGACCTATGGTGGGTGGCAGGGATGGTACATTTCGCGCATCTAATAGAAACAGGTTTTATCAAGATATCTGAGAGTGTTTTAGATATGGAACGTGAGTTATGATAATTGCATTAATAGCGAGTTTTTTTTTTTATTGGAGCGTTTGAATGGATTAAAAGTGATGAATACAATTAATACTATATATGGATAGAATGAGGTGCACTTGGGGTCGTCGAATCTACTTAATTATTCCAACAGGTAATTTAATGCATTATCTACCACCCACAATCGATTCATTGCGGATTCGTTACTGAAAGTATTCTAATTTTGGCTATCACGCTGAAACATATATATCTATATATAAAATTTTGTAAATTTAAAATTAAAAGGTGAGGAAATACTTCATTGTGTTTTTCCAGTTTTTTTCACAGCAGTGATCCTTTACTTTATGGTTATTTTAATATGGAGTCTAGTAGTCTAGTTTTCTTTGTTATATCTTCACGATTATTAGAAATTGCATTCGATTTCACGTGTGTGTCGGATTATGTAATAATACGTTTTTGTAATTAATCACCACTTCATTGTGTAGGACATTAATAGTTAAGGTGGATAGTTAATATACACGATTATCAGGGATGTGAGAGTAACAATTTAAATATTAAATGGGTTGATTTCTAGTCGTCATTATCCTCCAAATTCTTTTTACACATATTGAGGCTACGGTGCAGTAGAACTCATTTATCCTTTTACATTAAGCGCCTTCCCGAACTTTAGTTACCAGCAAGTCGACGACATTTCGTCGCGAAAGTTAGGCAGTATCCATGTTTAATTATATAGTATAACGTTGTAATCAAGTAGCGTATAATAATGATTTTTAATTCATATAAAGTGGTAGAATCTTCAGGGAAACATGTATTTCTGAGAAGTTGTGGTAACTCTTTCGCAACGGAGCGCTTGTGACAAAATGTGATAGCTGTAAACGGAGCACATTACTGACAATGAGTAGTTGACACTGAGGTACGGAATGCTACGAAGTAATTAGAAGTCGTTTCTTGTTCTCTAAATTTTACAATGATATTTATTATAGTTAGTAATATCATTTTACTTTGTAATATATAAAAATTTATAATTATAATTTGTTTTTTTAAATATTCTCTTAAATTTTCTTTTCCCCATGCTTTTGATAATGGGTCTAAAAAATTAAGTATTTAATTTATTATTTAAAAAATTAATTATTTAATTTTTTAGACCCATTATCAAAAGCATGGGGAAAAGAAAATTTAAGAGAATATTTAAAAAAAACTAATTATAATTATAAATTTTTATATTTTACAAAGTAAAATGATATTACTAAATATAATAAATATCATTGTAAAATTTAGAGAAAATACTTTCAAACTAAACATATTATAACAAAGGCAGAAATTGAGTAATTACCTGTGAATTATTAAAATTAAGCTAACAAAATTATTTTAGAATTAGAAATGCGTTTAAACCTTTTAATCGCTACTATTATAAATTGCTGGGATATTTCCATCGCTGACGATGTTCTAAAGAAGACTGAAACTGTGTATTGTTAAAACAAAACACAATATCGTCTTGTCGGTAATGTTTTATTTCATGATAGTCAACTGTTTGAGACATGCAGCGTTGCCAGATACTCTATTTAACAAAAGTATCTCATGTAAAGTATGAAATAAAAGTATATATGGTATGAACGTATATGTACGCTCTTTGTACCCGAGCGCCAACTTTTCCAGAGCGTATATATACGCTCTTCGTATATGAATGGTCATTCTTCGAGGGCGTATATATACGCCCGTCGGAGCAAAAGGGTTAAATAAGTTTAACCTCCGTAATCACTAACTACTGATAACCCTTGGGTAGGACATCCAAATGCAAAGGGTTAAGTTTAAATGTCTCCGGAGGAATGACTTCAGTTATTGGCAGTGAAAATTGAAAATAACGGCAAAGCAGTAGACTTAATAAAATATTAAAAAAAATAATTTGAAGTAAAAGCAAATTTAAAGTGCTGCAGAAGTAAATATTACATAAGCAAATACTACACAGAATCTCCTGTAAGTATAATCCTGCTCTGACCTGATTTTCACTCTCTCATAGCTCTCGAGTCTCTCGACTTTTCTTAACCACACCAAACTGTAAACATTCTTCGTTCGTGCTCACCAATTTCACCCTTTTCCTATTCACGCATTTGTACCCTCACCGTTCTCATACGCATACTGCAAATACTACTAGAAATTCAATCTAACTTCAGGTCTCCACTTCTTATCATGCTTCGCTCTCCCTGCGCGTGAAAGTCATTGTTGGGGTTCTCTTCTGCTTTAATTGTTCCTTTTTATATTCGTTTCACAGATGCGCAAATTTCACTGTTTTCAATGTAAATAAAATTTCTTTGAATAAAGGAAATTATACTGCAACCATTTAAAAAAAAAACCCTAAGTTTTTTCCGCCTTACAGAATCTTAAAATTGTAGAGTTTTCAAATTAGATGATCAATTTATACACAAAAAATGACGGTTCAGTCGCATAATAAAATGAATTGCAATAGTGCCTGATCCGCGTATATTAATTCTAAGTATACTAAATAACTTCAGAGGCACCCATTCACTGTGTAGAAAACATGTTGTTCTGCTGAGCGTCTCTGATATCTCTTTAGCACTATCAAAGATACAACATGCAAATACACAATGTTTATCGCCTGATGACTTTACAATACGTATCGAAGAACTTCACACCGTAAAATCGAATTGAATGCCCCGGAGGCCACGAGGGACCTGCGCTATTCAATTCAAAGAAATTCCTTATGACTTTCAAACATCAATATTCAGGAATTCATTACTATATTCAATTTCTAAATGTTGCTATTAAAAAATTGAAGTACTACTTAATACATAATCATTTTACCTTTAACACCGTCGCTCTCTGCAGATACCATTATAATAGAAAATGTCATGCTTCAGGGGAAACGTGTTAATTCATACACCGTGAATTGATTTCCATCTTTCAACTTCAGGTCAATTTTAAAATAAAAAAATTCATTCCTAAGTTCACTTTCGACATCAAGTAAATACATTCGGATAGAAACTCCATCACTCCATGTCTATTCGCAAGCACTTCGACTAAGTTACCAAGAACGTCACCGTACAGAAGAGCATTCTTTCGCCTTCAGAGCTGCACTTAGCGTTAAACACGATTCGAAACATCGCGAAGGATCTACTCGAAACGGTGTTACCCCGTATCGATTCCTCGGACACAGCCGAATCTGGTTAGGAATCCAGACCGATACGAGAAACAGGTGTCTCCCACGGGGCGTGTTCAAGGATCTCGAGAGTTAGAGACGGATAGCAGAAATTACAGCGGGAATTTCCTCTGGTATCACCCTTCCACCGTCCTTTGCCCCCTTTCATTGCTCCTTTTACCGCTGCCCGTCCAATTCGAGATTCGTGATTCGTGTCGTCCACGAAAAGAGACAAGAACTTGAGGACGTTCTATATATACATACGTATATGTGTACATGATACATACACGTGGTTTTGCGGCATAGAGTAAATTCGTGGATGTAGATCGAAAACAGTGTGTACATCTGTATAGAATGAATACGTGTAGAGAAACGTGGAGACGTGGAGTAGGTGGAGGGAACGAGTGTTAGAGACAGGGACCGAGACGAATCCAGGCTGGGATATTCTCGCCGGCTGGGGAAAGAAATTGGGAATTTCACGCTTCCGTTGGCCATTCGAGGGCCGCGTAGGGGTAGGAGGGATAAATATGTGTGGTATATATACCTATATATATGTGCGGCCTCTAATGGTCGAAAGAGGGTTCGTCGTCTTTTCGATCTTACGTGAAATCACATACTCGTCTCGTACTCCTCCTCTTCTTTTTCCTTTCGTCCCTTTTTTTCTCTCTTTCTCCCTCCTCCTCTTCTCTTACGCCCCCTTTTGTATTTCATCGATAATATCGTACCAGTGGACGACGGTTATCCCGTAATTTACATACTAAAAGGTTTTAGCCATGGACAGGACCGTTGCGGTGTTACCGTCGTGAGAGAATTTGTATCATCTTCTTTCAAATATTTATTATTCTTAAGCGGCCATTTACGATCATCCCGACACGTTTACCGGAATTTGTTTCGTGTGAATCGGTAGAGATAAATGGTAAGAGTATCTTAGGTTGTACGTCGAGGTGATTTAAATAACGTTCGCGGTAGATTTCCCTCGGATGATATTTATATATACAGTAATAATAATTTAATACGCAGGATGGATATTTTACATAGTACGCTGGCAAGACGCGAAGTGGAAGTGAAAGTTTATACCTTCATTAAAATCATTATCTAGGTAGAATTAAGATATAACGAACGTAGAATTCGTTTGAAGTTGTTTAATGAGTTGTAATTATTAATACCGGCGCGCACGTTTATTATGCAAACTGCTTCTTCTAGTATATTCGGAGCACGTACATATTGCTGTATTAGTTTGATCCATATCGGGTTTGGAGCATTAAAATAGGTATAATCCACGTTATATACAGTGCTCCTACACGTTAAGCAGGAAAGGATAGTAAGTTTGCAAAGTCCATGCAACTTCGTAGTTCGTTCAACTAATAATTGATCCATAAAGTGCTTCGTCTGGCTGAAAGTTTCTTAAGTCAACTTTTCACTTCCCACGCTTTCAAAAGATGCACTACTTCCTAATCAAATTTCAATGATTTGTGGAGACTCGCCTTTCGTTACCGAAGCTACTATTTTTTCCACGAATTATCTTCCAAGTTCTAAGGTTTTAGATAGTTCCCGGGTGAAGATGCAAAACGTAAGAGACCTCGAAATTTTCTCCTCCTGTTTCTATTGAACGGAAGTTTCACCAGTTCAACGTATCACAAATTTCAAAGCTGTGTATAGATTTCAAATGAGTTTCTTTCCCTCTAGTTCTTCTTTTTCTTTTAACATTTTTCACTGTTTACCTTCACCTTCTTCCCCCTCTCGATCTACTAACTTTCTCCAATTTTCGCCTTCCCAATTCGAAGCGCGAACTGCGGCTTCCACCACGTGTAATTTCGTGCGAACTACGAAACGTGGATTGTCACTGGGTACATTCTTGCTTTAATTTAAACTACGGTGTAAATGTAACTCCAGACGACTCGGACTACTGGCAGCCGACTCTTAAGTTTCGCCGAGCAGCGAAGAACTCCGAATAGCCCGGCTGATACCGAAGGTCTGTGTACATGCGACAACGATGCTAACCACTCCTCCGTGAGAGCCAAACGAGATCGTCTGACAGTTTCTTCCCCTTTGTTTACCGATGCTTCTTAGTTTTTAATGTTATCAGCAGGGAGACCTTAATTAACTTGGAAAAGTAAAATTGCCGGTACCAAGGAAGTGCAAAAGCAGCTGCTGCTTCTAACCACTTTTAAACTCCAATCTCAGGGAAAGAAATAAACTCTATTATTGTTTTTCTTCAGTCCGTGAAACCGGGATTCCCTTCGGGTATCAATGCTTCTTCAAACATATTGATTATTCTTATTGTATTCTTCTTCGACTGTTGTAATATTAGTGTTCGGTCGCGACGGACTCATAATAGAATATGTTACTGATTGTGAGTTTTTAATATATACTTTAATGAAAATTAATATTGTCACTACAGTTTTTTATCTTTCAATTTAACACGTTCCCTACCGCGTAGGGCGTATACGCCCCACGCTGGACTTTCCGTTCAGGCCGGAAAAATGCTTACTAAAACAGGCGATATTTATAACAATATTTTGTCAAGTAAAATAAAATTTATCGCTTTTTTGGTTAAAACATATTAAAATATAGACTTTTTTAAATTTTATGGTTTTGCATTATTGAAATATTGTACAGTGTACTTCAAAAATATATTTATTTAAACCACAAAAAAATACGTGGGTCGTATACGACCCACGCGGCCTGAACGGAAAATCTTTAAAAAATGGCCCGGCACGGAACGTGTTAAGCTATGTTTTTGATTGTATTAACATTTTATTAGAAGTATAGTTGACTTTATCATAGCTAAGATAACACGAATATCAAAGTGCTATTACAATTTGTTCTCCGAAAATGCAACTGTTTGTTCAAACAATTTATTACCAGGTCAACAATTTTATTTGGCCACTTGAGAAATTTAAAGAACTAATGGAGAGTACTTAAAGTAGGATTGATGCAGGGAAATTTATTCCGATCAAAGATTTGAATTCTTTAGGATTTCTAAGCCTTTACGATATTTTTAGGGAGTTTGCGCTACCTTTATTCACAGCAGTAGTTCTCAAAGTGGTTTCTACGAACCCCCAATGGTCCTTCCGACTGTTGAGGGATCTGTGACAAGTTGTAATTAACTTCAGGTTGTATAGACAATATTGGGGAATCTGGACAAGATTTCATAAAGAGCAAAATGATTGTATAAATCTTCACTTGCTTATTCCTGATTAGGTGTTGCTGCAAGTAGATCCATAAACTCGGACGAATCCATAACATAGGAGGAATTTATCGAATTGTTCACAAATGGGGAGCTACACCAATCATGGAGTAGGAATACCATAAACTCTGGTTACAAAAACAGATAGCAATTTTATATTTAGGATTATGGGTCACTGTGCAGAAGCTGTTAAATATTTTCCCTCCTTCATATGTAGTAGGACGTGGATTTAGTATAGTTATAGAAAGGAGAGTGTTGAGAAAAGAAATCGATTGGAAATTGCTGCTCATAGAAACTTACGAATATTACTCATAAAAATAGAACCGAACATGAAAAATCTCATATCATGCCATCAGGTTCACCTATCTTATTGAAACACTGTGTTTTTGAACTTTGAACCAAAAGTTATAATTTTAATAAATACCACGTTAAATATCAAAATGTTTTACTTATATTTTATATTTACGTCTTCATTTGCCATTCCAAATATCAAAGTTAGACTTATAATTTTTCTATTATGCAGTTCTTTAATTTTTTCTTTATTTCTCTTGGGGATTCGTAATCAGGTTTTTCCAATAAGAAAGAGTGCACGAATATAGTAAGTTTGGGAACCACCGATCTACAGCGAGCAAAGTAGCTACGGTTTTACTCAAGTGCAATAAATTTTATCCTAATCTTTGAGTATCTGTTTGTCAGATTATCTAAAACAGTGTATATAATATGTGTATAATATGAATTTGCATGTCATACGACACAAGTACGGTTCAATGTATCGCCGACTTTCTAGAATAACGACACATTTCGAAAATGACAGTTTTACAGTAGGCCTTTTTTAGTCGAAAACGACGACAAAATAGCGGCATATTTCGGCCAATCACATAAGGACACACGTGCGGTAGCCCCCCTATATTAGTTATACGAATATGAGTTTTATTCACTATGGAATAAAGCTTACGTAGATTCTTACTGTGTAATTAATTCGTTAACGACACAAAACAAAATATGACGTTGTTCTTGAAAAGCGGCGGTATGTTTAAGATATTTCATAAATAGCTACACTTCTTTGACGTTCTAAAAGAGTTTGATGACTGGAATGTATTTGCAAATTAGACAAAAAGAATTTTCAAATTTTTCTGCTAATGCAATGTAAACTCAAAGTTCAGGCAGCTATTTATGAGACAGCCTGTATAAGAGGGAAATTACCCTTCCTCTCAGCCCTCTAATGCAGACATAAAACGTTCTAGTACCCATCGTCTTGGTTCAGGGTTAATCATTGTAGATGGATGAATATTAATTACTGTACCTATCATACTTGAGATAATGAAATGTATGTCACTTCCGAAAGTATATGTTCTTAACCCTCGACAGTTTACATTAAAATTTCATTAAAATTTTATTAAAATGGCAGATAACTTTTAAACTCAAGTATCTAATTAGATAAGAATATTGAAGTATGGTACAGAACAAGGTTTTTAATCTTGACTGTCCAGTGAATATCGAAATAAATAAAACGAACCATAATCATTCGAAAGAAGATTTCTCTCTTCACTTCGAGAATACTCGAATGTGTTTGGCATACGACTTGTAGTTAATTTTCTTAACAAAAAATAATTTCTAAAGAGTTTTGCAGTTAACTACAATATTTATAGATATTTCTACGGTTATATGTCATAACCAGTATTTCTTATTTATCTGCGCAAATATAAGCTGTCTTCGGTTCTTTTGAACTAAACAATTCAACTTTATAACTGCATCTTAAAACCATAAAAAGTGAGCAGAACTTTTCATATTACTGAACATAATACTTATTAACACAGCTATTATAAAATAGCCTGTGCTAAATTTACAAAAGCTAATTCCTCAACCTAACAATTTCTAAACTCCCTATATTTTTCATGTCTGTGTAGTAAAATCTAAATGAATAAATCAATCAGGTTTGCCGCCTTTTGGCTTCTATCCCCTGTTATTATATATTTAAATAGAAGAATTCAATAGGTCTAACGTTAATAATTTCAATATCCATCACATCCCACCATTCCTGCTAGTCCCAGATAACGATAATACTCAGCAAGTGGCTTTTACAGTGAAAGTATTAGAATCATCGAATGTCACGTTATAGAACATCTCCGAACGATTTCATTCCCAGCAGATGTTACACAACCTGCGAAATGCGCGTCTTTCACATACGTATATTACCACGACGAGCATCGTTTTGGCGTATCTATTCTACAGAAAATGCGGTTCATGAATACGCGGCACAGTTCACCATCAAGATTTCCGTAAACGCGGCTTCTGGAAAGACGGTGCTCGTACCGATCGTGAAGGTAGGAATGGCGGTTGGCATTGAATTAAGTATACCTCTGAATACATTCCGGATTGGTAGAAACGATATAAAAAGGAAGCACTTACTCAGAACGACGCGTGATAAAAGCGACTGAGAAATATGTTTCGGCTACCGTTCGTGAAAGAAAAGTGAGCAATCGAGAGGAACGTAGGTAATGTCGAAGCTCGATGAAAGGAAAGCAGATCGGAGCACTCTTCCGGTTAAGTGTTCTTATGGAAATCTTACAATAATAATAATACACGACAACGAATCTCGACGATGAGAGGTCTGCGTAACGATAAGATTACATGAAACTGGAAAATGATGGTCAAATATACGTACAGGGTATTTCAAAAACAGTTGTCATCGTTAACACGGATTGTTCTAAATCCTTGGATCGTTGGACATTTGTGAAAAAATGTCGCCGCAATATTCGTGAAGGAGTAGCAAATTTTTTTAGTGGCTCGTCGCATTCGTCTTGCTACGTAGGTAAAATGTCTGAAAGGAACAATGGGTGAAAAACGAAACGTTTTCAGGCGAATTAACTTTTAATTGTGTCTTCGTAATTGCATTTTAGTTGAATAAGTTGGGCTTCCAGATCTCTGACCTCACGGAAAGGAACACGTGAGATATCCTTACTAGTATAATACTATACGAAGATAATAGAAATAGTGGGCAGCACTATCGAATTAGGGAGGAAAGCGGTCAATGTTCTTCTTGACATTTTCGTAGCCTCTGACAAATTGCATAGATAGATTTCGTCGTAAAGGGAATGTGAAAAAAATAAATTTTCACCACCGTAATACAGAAAGAGACCGATAAAAAGAATACTTGTCAAAATATTCCTTCGAGACTTCTCTCGCAGGTAAGTTTAACCCTCCAATGCCCAAATTAGAGGATGGGTTTTTATCAGTCGCAACAAACGATTAACGCTATTCTGTAGATTCGTACACTTCACTGAATGTTCATAACAAAAATGTGTTCATGTTATATTCCTATTCGTCGGAAGGTATTTGCTTGATATTTATAGATATATGATTTCTATCGGTATTTTTAAATTTCTCGCTTCGGGGTGGTCCCAGGGGCTCGAGGGTTAATAAACATTGGCGTTCAGATGGTCAAGGAAAACGAAGGGGATATCTAGGAAGACAGAGTAATTTAGAAATAAGCGTGAGTCTCTCCTTTTGTTTCCGGGCGCTGCACTTTTTTAAACCGTTATACCAATATTTTGCAGCTATACGCGCGCAGATATTGAATAATTAGACACCTTACTTTATCTTTCTTACTAGGAGTCTTTTTTATTTACGGATTAAGATATTTAACCCTTTGTGGTTGTGTTTCATTAAGGAAATGTTTGATCGCAGTTAAAACAAATCTACTGAAATCTTAGTAACAATTATGTATACCTTAGAAATGTATTGAGCCTTTGTTTTGGTGGCTGATGGTAGACATGTAATAGCAACGGTGAAAATGCTTTAACTCTTTGAGCCACAGTGGGATGAAAAGTGTCCCACCTCTTTGATGCTTGAAAATGCATGGTGGGACATTTTTTGTCCCATCTCGAAAATTTATATTATTATATAACATTGTCAATAAATATGAACCAACTTTATTCAATTAAAAGAAGAAAAAAATGCATGTGCAACATGGGTCATTTTATTTTCCGAATTCCTGTGCCTCAAAGAGTTGAGAGCAGATGTACGACCGCCAACTAAGGGTTGATTCCACTGTGAGAATGAATTACCAAGTAGCCCACAAAAAGAGAGGTATTTGATTGTCCAGGATCTCGTTTCCGAAATATTATACACGCATTAATGGGCGAAAATAGTTAAAATCGATCACGGAGTACCGAGTACTTGTCGGCGGTTTGTCCATTTTACCATGTCTTTATAATTCGTAAGAAGACGAAAGCAATAAGCCAATGAAAAAGATTTGCTACCTTTCCGCAAATTTTTCGGCAGATTGCTTTCGCAGATCTCTATCGATCCAAGGGTATAAAGCAACCCTGAAGGCTATGGCAACTACTTTTGAAACACCCTGTACATATGTATATACGTGAACCAGGAGAGCCAAAGATACGTCTACATTCCGGGGGAAAAGTGAGGACTTCAAAAGTTTTTGAGATATCGTGGTTGATAGTGGGAAACGTGCCAAGCCCCTTGTAATGCCCATTTACCCTCAACCACTTTCGTCCTTTTTTTTCTCCTTCTCTGTTCTGCGAGGATATCCTGCGAGATTGCGTTATGCTTCAACTACGATGCATCGTGAAGAGATGTACGAGTTAAGATGAGCGCTTATTACGTCGTTATCTTCAGTCTCCTCCGCTTTTTCGATTAATTGCCAATTTATTCACCACGTTTAATATCGAGAACCATGGGGACCATCAAAGGAATTCGCGAAATCATTGAATTTTTTTACTCGATTAGTTGGACAGTAATCATACTCTCAACAATTTAAGAATTTAAGTTCATCAAGTAATTCCACTAACATCAGCACAGAAAAAGTTAAACGCAATGTTGGACTTGCTATTAAAACTAACATAAAAGGTAACACCGTTTATCGAATGAATTATTCCATGAAAGAAAAGAAAAACTACAAATTCTTATCAAATATTTTCCTACAGTACCAAAATTATACGTTATTTTTGCTGTATATACGTCGATGTAATTATTTTAATCGTCACATTTCCTAAAGTGCATAATATGACTGCCACCATTTTCGCTGCGACGGTTAAACTCTTTTTCCTTTCACGCATCAACGATTTTACGGAATGCACGCGGTGTATCGGATATCTCGTGCTAACCATGTTTGAAACGTGTTTGGTGACCCGTTTATTGGATCGCACTACCAATACCATTCACAACGTTTCTACGTACGGAGTTTA
The DNA here is from genome assembly GCA_910591515.1 of Cerceris rybyensis. Lineage (NCBI taxonomy): Eukaryota > Metazoa > Arthropoda > Insecta > Hymenoptera > Crabronidae > Cerceris > Cerceris rybyensis. The sequence continues at coordinate 27,118,235 of OU342790.1, forward strand.
ACGCTCTATATTGGCGGAAGGCGAAGGGAAACTTCAGGATAGGGTAGTTTCTCCAAGGTTCTCTTCTTTCCTTCTGTCTCCTCTACGACGTCTTCGCTGTTCATCCTTTTCCGCACAGGAACTCCTCCCGGAAGCATAATAAAATTTCCGTAGAGAAAACGGAGAACCGTGCGACAGACGCCGAGTGGAATTTCCCTGTTTCACCGCGAGACACAGACTCTGGAAATGTTGCGCGCCGTTACCGCGGTCTCTTCTTCTCCTCTCTTTGCTTTATTCTCGTCAAGGTACCTCTTCGAGAAAGAGTCCTGTTGATTCCACGAATTCATCTCGGTTAATAGGATCTTAATAAAATAGTAGTCGAGTAACTTTACCCAGTTACGCGAAATTGGTTATAATTAATTAGTTATACTGTCACTTTACTGTAACTTTCCACTGTTTCCAACTTCGAGATTCGTTCGTGTTTTGTGCAGTTTTCATTGCTTTTCACGAGTTAATGAATTCTTATACTTTCAAGAGAAGAAAGAACAAAGACACGAGAAATATAATTTTTGAATTGTCCCTGTCAAAATACTGCAGAGACAACTCTCAAGCGATGAGAAAAGTCTTATTAATTTCTCTTCGTAATTGAACCAATGAAAAGCAACCATGTGGATTTTTCTGATTCGTGTGATGCTATACTGTATTTGGTAAATGCTTCTTACTGGTAGTTGCGTTCTGTTTTTAGCATTTGAAATTAAATATTTCTCCTGTATAGTCAAAATTCTTTGTAGTATTTGAAAATCAGTTACACGTACGCGCATTCGAAGATGATGAAAATACAGTTATCTATATATATAAAGCTCAAATACCTCTGACTGACTGACTGACTCACTCACTCACTCACTCATCACGAAATCTCAAAAACCACAACGGATTGCAATGAAATTTGGAACATACCTTCCCCTTGGGGCTTAGGTGCTCATTAAGAAAGGGTTTTGAAAAATTCGAAATTTTAGGGGGGGTTTTGGGGGGTTAAAGGATGGGCAAAACTCATCAACGCAGAGCCGAAACTACTTGACCTAGAAACTTGAAATTTTGCATGAGCGTTCCTATTAGGGTATAAGCACCCACTAAGAAAGGATTTTTCAAAATTCAAAATTTTGAGGTTTTTTTTAGTTTCGATTAAACCGTAACGAAGCACGGGAACTTTCAGCTAGTTAATAATAAACTTACCCTGATTTTCAAACATTGAAGTGTAAGAAATTTCATAATTATAAAAAATTTGGCAAAGTTTAATGTTTGTCAAAGTTAAAAAATTGACTTTGAAGAATAGAAACTTACAATCAGATGAGTCTTGTGTTACCTCAAGGTCACAACAGGTCATAGCGATTCATAGCTGTCGTAGCATGTTCTGCTCGGATCTACAGTACCGGACAAATGAATTCGGACAAATAATTTCTCTTATTTTTTATGAATAAGTCACGATATTAATATAAAATGAATTGAGCAGTTTATGAAGGTCAGGGTGATAAATAATGTATGTAAACCAATTTAGCAAATTATAACATAAAATATATATTTTGAACAATAAACAAAAATTTGATTGACAAAAGTATTCGGACAAAACTTATATCTTGAGAAAATTATAATATAAACGAATGTTATACATGAAAATAAAAGAATAAATTAATATTTAGTAGAATGACCTCTAGAATCAACAACTGACTACATTCTTTTGGGCATAGATTTCAAAAGACTATTTAATGTAGCAGGAGTAATGTTTTGCCATTTTTGGCAAAGAGTTTCATACGATTTAGCAGTATTTAGAAATTTTTCATTTTTTATGGATAGTTTCAAATGTTCCCAAAGATGTTCCATTGGATTTAGGTCCGGACTTTGCGATGGCCACTTAAGAACGTTCACATTATTTACACGAATCCAATTTCTCACGGTACGGGAGGCGTGTTTTGGATCATTATCATGTTGGAATATCCAATTTTCGTCCATGACTTCCCTTGCGTGAGGCAACATATCTGTCTCTAATATTTCTACGTACTGTTCCTTCTTCATTATACCTTTAATTTGTCGCAATGGACCAACGCCGTGACCGGAAAAGCACCCCCAAACCATAATGTTTCCTCCTCCATGCTTTACTATGGGAATTTGATAACGCACGTTGAATCGTTGACCTCTTGGTCGAGGTTCCCACTGAATTCCATCAGATCCAAATAATTTAAATTTGCTTTCATCGCTGAAAAGCACATTGGACCAGTCTTTTATTGACCAATGAAGGTGTTCCTGAGCAAATTTAAGTCGGGGCATTCTATTCTTTTCCGAAATCAATGGTTTCTTGACTCCATGTCGTCCATATAACCCGAAAGACACTAGACGACGTCGTACTATACGCACACTAATGTCCAAGTCGTTAGTTGCGATTAAACTTCTATGGATCTCTACTGCAGTTCTCCTGGGATCAGCAATTGACAGACGTCGTATTTGCCTGTCTTGTCTAATTGACGTCTTTTTCGGACGGCCAGACTTGAATTTAATTTCTAAATGTCCTCGTTCTTGAAATCGCTTTTGAATGCAGTATACAGTTTGTTTGGCGATGTTAAAGTGTCGGGAAACTTTAGATATGGATTCACCATTTTGTAAAGCATTTACAACCTGTTCCTTCATATATTTCGATAAACTTTGTCTTCACACCATCTTCGTAAGAATAGGATAAAAGCACAAAAAAAGAATTTAGCAAATATATCAATATTAAAAAATAAATTACACGCATAAATGAAACGTCCGAATACTTTTGTCCAACCAAATTTGAATAAAACCTACCTTATACGTAATATAGAGTAAATATCTACGTCTAACTTCCTCGTGAGCTAACTTTCAACTAATAGAGAACAAAACATCGAGTGGCCTTCTCCTACCAATTCAAATCAAAAATATTTTTGTCCGAATACATTTGTCCGGTACTGTATATAGCCCAAGATGGAGTTTGTATTTCAACAGATACTACGTATCTACGTATCAGTTTTTGATATTCACTGTATTTAACATTTACTGTTTGTATATTTTATGTTTCATAAAATGTGAACCTCTGTTCGTCCGGTCACTATGACTGGAAAGAATTACGAATGTGAGATACAAATGAACATAACAGCAGGGTTATGAAAAGAATCTACTTCATTTTATTTGATGAATATTATTTTTCTCTTCATAAATGACACTCGCGATATAATGTCTCTATATTAGGGGGACCGGAAAGTAATATCGTTTCTCCAGACATATTGCACAAAAACCAATTGATTTTTATTGATTCGGATTGATTCGCTGAAAATTGACATACTAGATGAAAAAAGATTGTTTACAACGAGGGTGACGACATCATTCATTAAAAATAAAAACTTGTTACTTTATTTGCCTGCACTTAATGTGAAAAATATATTATTTCCCGGTCCCCCTAATATGTACTTCAACAAAAAATATTTGTTTTTCCAGTCAAACATTTTTTTTCTACTTTATCACTTCCTTCGCAAGATTACGACCTACAGTGTGGTTTTTCCATGTACCACGTTATCATTAATTGTTAAATCTGTGCGCCATAAATGCTACATTTCGAATTATTACCGACAAACGCTTCGAAGCACTATTATTCCCTTACCATCGACGTGTGCGCAATAACAATAGATTCCGTTAGTGAACATGTTACATCGCTTGCATATTGTTCTGCACTATCGTTATTATGCAGGCAACATCCCACACCATTAATAGTACAATCAACGGGTTATTTCGCTCACTCGTATTTCACATTGTTCTGAAAATTCGTTAAAAATTTGCAAGTTCACCGATGGATTAAAATCAATCACTGTACGCACACTCTATAGCTGTACCCTCTGCATTTTTTCCTTTTTTTTTACGATCGCTCATTCGCTTGAGGGTACTGCAAACGCGATCGATCCTTCCGTGCAACGTCGGAGGAATGCGAATGTACGATTCGAGGAGGAAATAGCGGAGTTTAATGGAACTTATCTCGAGATCAAGAGGATTTGAAATCGATGTAATTATAGCTTCTTCTTGCGACAACGTGAACGAAGATCGTAGACGGTTTTTGGTCTCAATGGCCAAAAAAGTAAGTTCATCTTGTCGTGATAGGTAAGTAGGATAGAGGAAGAAGAAAAGGACGAAGAACGAAAAAAGCAGAGAAGGTAAAGAAAGAGAGGGAAGTAATTAATGAAGTTATAGGGAAAGATACCGATTTCAACCTAAAACGTTTCCTATTCAGGAAGAGGAGCAGGAAATCTGTGTAGAAATGAAAAGGACGAATCACAGAATACTAAATGGAAGTGCGGAAATGTGTTTGCACTACACGTGCACAGTGCTCGCTCATTTAACGATAACTATCGTTTAAGCGTACATCACTTCGCATTCCTATCGATATTAGACACACGCTGGAACGATTTGCCTTCAGAAATCAGATCTCCTTGGCAATGACGCTGCTGATGATACCTCTCTGATCAGCAGAAAGCAGTTACCCATTATTTTATAGAAGATATCAGTACACCTTTCCGACTTCTTTGCAGCCTTAAGCATTTAGCGTTCCTTCTCGCAGGACTCATTGATCTACTCGAAATCTATAGATGAACGATTCGAATTTAATGGTGCATTAAATATTTCTTGTGTTACGATACTTGGGCATCATTGATAAATGTCAATCGATACCATCGAATTATCTTTATTCTCCATCGTGTGGATGTCATTATGTAATTAAAAATATATCCAGGTTCAGATATCAGTAGGTTGATTTTATCATTAACAGCATGCTAATGATAAAACTTCGCATTTTATATCGGGAGCTACGAACATTGTGCAAAGAAATTTCCAAGATACATCACTACACAACATTAATACGTTTTACTACAAATCCATTTTGCTTGACTTTGCCCTCAAGCTAGATGGAGTACGAATGACACACGTCATTGAACATGCATTGAGCATCTGTGATGTATGATTCATAATCCTTGTAAGACTAGAAATGTCGTTATTAGCAAGACGATATTACGACGTTCAAAAACGCGCTCAACAATAGAATGTTGACATTATTAGGCGTGGAAGATCCACTTGGACTGATATTTGATATTAATGCGTGATGGATAGTAGTTATTGACTATGATAGGTAATAGAGTTGATAATAATTATTGTTATGATAGATAAGAATTGCTAAGAAAAAAACCTTGTTATTTGTCGTCGGTGGTGTGCAACAAGTGATTCTTTTGTCCTCATGTTTTATTTTTCGGGTATGTGAATCGTTACAAGTCGTTGTTAAATAAATGTTAAAAACTATGATTTCACGCTTAAAGTTTGTTTAAAAAATAATTTGTAATGCAACACAGTATATTGATTGAGATTAGGCACAGGTAACCACTGGTTCCTGATTTCTCAACTACGTCCCACTACGCATTTTAAAATTTCAAATAATTCAGTTTGTTTGCACATGGCAATGGTGCAAGTGGATTGTCAATTTGTATTTATTATTTTTATTTCTTAATATGCTAATAATTTGGCTATTTAAATAATTTAACATTTTTCAAACAATGCCTGTTATGTTATAACGGCTCGTTTATGAAAAAAGTTGCCCACCCCTTATTTAGATGATGCTATATGAAGAAAAAGTATTAGTATTTATTGTGTAAGCATGAAAACAGTAATTAATTATTCTGATACGTTACAATTTTCTGTTTAGATTTAGTGTTTTCCAAGAATTTATGTTAATTGATACATTGGCTGGTTATTGATTACATCGTAAGTAATCTAATATTATTTTAATTAGTAATTGTTGCAAATGCAAAGTGAAAACCAATTGTTGTACTTGAGGGGCTTTTAGTAATGAATGACAGAATAATCACGTTATGACTGATCATTAAATATTAATTAATGGCAATGTAAAGTATTTTATAGTAGCCACTTAACATTAGAAATAAATCTAACAGGCAGTGATCCATAGCCTTCCTTTTCTAAATTAATCTACGTGTCACGGAAGAAATTAAAATCGCCCAGCAGGAATATAGAATTCCACCTGACAGTACCAATTGACAAGGGTAACAAATGGTTTCTAGGACTAGCAGCACTGCTGAAAAGATAAGATCGACCTTCCGTTATTCGAGGAGCTCAGTGCGGCGAGTCCTTATGATAATCTGCACTCGTGATTGCAAGAATTTGTTTCTACTATGGGGCTTGCTGTTGGATATGAATTAGAGAGAACAAAATCTATGATCTGAAATTCAATAGCCGATAAATAACGTACTCCGTAAATTCTATAATCGGCGCTTTATACATTGGGTTACCGCCTGAAGTCGGCGTTTTTGTTACCTAGGAGATAAATATAATTCTACTTCTCTTCGATCGTCATCTTGGTCCGCTGAACTATTACGCAAGCGGAATCACTTTGCGCTTCCAGCGGTTCAGTTATTCCGTACACGTCGGGTCGTATCGATGCTTAACCCGGAAGAGTGCTATGCACTTCTCAGCTTTGTATTTATATCAGCAGCTGGTCGAAAGGACGCAGGAAAAGTCCAGGATATAATTTCTTAAATTTACGACACCATCATAAACTCGCACGTAAATCCTGAGTTTCGCAAAATTACGCAAACAATGCAAATTTCGTTTCTTTCCCATGCGCGAACTTCACAAAACTTTAAACGAATTCAAGAAACGTTGACCGCCTTACCAGTAAACTTCCACTGACACGAGACATTATTCTCCACTCACAAGTGAAATTTCATCCTGATTTCGGAATACTTCATTTTCGTACATAACATAATACTAAATTATCTCGCACAGTATTTAATTCAATTTGGAGGGAACGTACATTACAAAATCATGCATAGGATATCGTTTTATGAAGATACCTTGATACCAACCTTCTAGGATATCTACGTTAACGTAGATGACGGAAAGGACGGTAACATCGGTGACGTCGGTGGTGGAGTCAGACTGAGTGGGTACACGTAGCAATGTGTTGTGTCACGTAATATTGACTATCGAATAGATAGCAAGCTACGGGTGGAGGAAGCGGAGGTTGCTACACAGTTACTGGCTTGGTACAAGCACATCGGGTGCGCGCCGGATGTGCAGTTCTTATGCAAACTGGCGCCAGTCCAAGTCCCGGTATTACGAGGTGTCAGTTGTGTCACCTCTTACGCCAGTCTCTGCCGACTCGATTCGAGTGTACTCGATCCTCGACGTGCTTCGTTTCGTATCCGGGCTACATATACGTTCTCTCCTCCATGTCCCTTTACCGTTTTACTTAACCCCTCTGTCTATTTCGTCCTCTTCCTTTCTGACCGGCTCTTTCATCCTTCGAATCATCCAATCAAAATTTTCCGCCCTCTCTATTTACCTTGCCCAGCGAACCTTTTTCGCTTCTCAAAGTACAACTACCGGTACGAGTACATAGCGTAACTGAAACAGGATAAGAGAAAAGGAATGAAAAGGTGGATGATGATGATGAAGAAGTCGGAGGAGGAGGAAAGGAAGAAGAAAAAGAGGAAGATGAAGAAGCGGGAGAGTATGCGCATGGTCTTCCACACACGATTCCCCTTTTTCCTTAAAGCGGATCCCACGAGCGCTGAATTAAGGGCGCCATGGTCTACGCTACACCAGGCTCACTGTCCTGTTAACCCATTAACCCTCGCAGCGTGCCCTCGTTAACCCGCTCCACGGTGGTTGTACGACAACTACTTTCGAATTATGATCGCCGAGTCACGTTTTCCTTGGTCTCCGTGGGAGACTGCACGGCTAAGCCTCCAGGTGGCTTCCGATTTACGAACGTGAAATCTCACGCGCGTGTGTACCTTTCGTTGCAACGATCAACGCGTGCAACATGCTATTTATTTCGCACGAATGTATCCACATGGGCTCTTTATCTATTTCTATCCTGAGATTGCCTCTTCTAGATTCTCCTCTAGCATCTCAACGTCTACGCGCCGTTGAACTTACGAAACGCAGAAGGAAGTGCTTGGCTTTTGTGATCGATAAAGGATGTGCTTACGTATTTACCCGCGCGTACTATCAAAGGAGATGAGAGTCGTGGAATTCCCGAGAGAATTTGCCTTTAAGCGGTAGTGATTTTTCACGTTAATTCGCGACGATGTACAGTTTTGAATGATTAAATTGTAGACGCGAAGGTAGATCGCTCTAATTCCCTATGCCCCGTTAGTTCACTGCGTTCCTTGACTCTTTGAAGTCTCGATAACGCGCTCCGCTAGACCATGCGTCAACTCTCTCAACTCATAGAGATAAATTCGCAATTCAATCTTGTAAACGCAATATATACGACAGAGTAAGTAACTCTCAACGTTTGAGGATTAGTTCTAGAAATTCGTATGCAAGCTGCGTGCGACAAAATAATATCTAGGATACGGAGAACAGAACGATCCAATCTATTCAATTAGATATTCAATTAAGTATCTTCTACCTGCGACGTTATGAACGTCCTCTACGAAGAAAGTTGGTTCACTCGTACGTGTTTGGAACCACTTACAGTCAATGCAGAAACGTTCTTACTACAGGGACCACCGGGAATAATGGGTTATAACGATCGGGAGCCTAAAGGAATTAATACCTTCGGTGCGGCACCCTTTCCGCGCTACCCTCGCCCCGATTAGGCATCCACGAAGGAACCGAACCGATTGGAAACCCTCGGTTACGGAGACGCCAGGCGATGGACAAAGTACATTATGTAAATCGGTAGGATAACTAGGTAATTAAAGTACGGGAATAAACTACGAATCCCTGAATTCCTCTGCAAGTTCGTTCCATTTCACAGTTTCTGTCGACTTTCCTCTCCCATCCTTTCTATCCTTCCTATCTGTCTTCTTCGTCTCCATTTTTTCTTTCTCTTCCAGTTTCACGAAATTCGAACTCGCTAACGAGGAAACTGCCCCTTATTTTTGAATCTTTAATTCTTTTCCAGCATCCCTCAACTCTACAAAGGGAGAGAGACGAATGGGGAAGTAATCGAATGAAACATAGTTGAAAATCGTCTCTTCGTCTCTGGACGAAGTAATTTGAATTCTTGAAAACTTTTAAATTCTGGACACTGCACAGTTAAAAATAATCGGAATACGTCCGGTGAATGAGACTTACAATTAGATACGGATACTAGAACTGCTTTATACTGTGGATTATATGTACATAGTTATTTTATCAAGGCCACTTAACACTAGAAGTATCGACGTTAAATCTATTATATATCAATATGTTAAATATGTATTTTGGAGAACGAGGAATTAAAAGGTGGAGAAAGTGAACGATTCGGTAATATATGTTTTATAAACCTGTAGAATTTTTTGAACAAATTGGGTACCAGTTATTTTGACTTACTTGGTGGTTCGAGTCTTACTTTTGAAATCATTTCCGAAACAGTTAAATAAGTACTTTTGAAGAAGAAGAATCAAAGAGTGGAAAAAGTGGGCGATTTGTTAATCTGTGTTTTATAAGATCAATATAAAATACCTGCTCTATTGCTCACCTATAAACTTGCACAATTTTTGGAAAAAATAGGGCATTTTTTACTTGCTTGGTAGTTCGAGCGTTACTTATTGAAATTATTTCCGAGACAGTAGGCAGTCTGTAGGCTTAACTTATGTTCTGTTCTTTTTTTTTAACCAGTTAACTGTGGCGAAAATTCTTTTGAATTCTGGATCACGGAAATCGAGAGATGAGCATAAATCTAATTCAAATTATTTATACCCTTTAGTTATTCATTTTGCTTCGGCATGGCCTTAAAATATTCCAAACATCTTGAAATTTACGAATATATTTTAGTTTTCGTTAAAATTACAATTTAAATAACTAGTGCTAGCTTTTACGCATGACGAGTATACTCGTCAAACACTGCTAACTGATTTATCATACCAAATATAAATGTTAAATTAAATACAGACACTGACGAAAACAATTCTACAATTAGATTAGGTATCTTAAGTTTTTCTATTTCCGATTGCATTAAATATAAGAAGAATGTAGTGCTTCGAATTCGATTCGATGCAAACGAATGCCATTTGCGTATCTTTTGCGAAGTAGAAACAGCACCGGGAAGTATTTTAAAATCTCTGCTGGCTATTCATGGTAGTTGTAGCCGGAAGTCTCTGCAGCTTCGAACATTTAAGTTCTGACAAGTTTATTTTTCCGCCGAAGAAAATAAAATCAATGGTTTCCGTATAATTTAAAGTTTCCATTTGTTATTGCGTCATTTACTTACTGACTCTCTAACAAAATTTTTATGAACTCGCTGTTTCGACGATCTCCTCTCTTCGCTGCATCGATATATTTCAATTTTTTGCGATAAATTTCCACGTCGAATGCTTAATATCCGCAAGAAATATTGCATGTGACAGCGATAAAATCTTTTTGAGCATAACAGTATAATTTTCAGTCGATAAATTATTTATAAATTCCATTCGGTGTAAACTGAAATGATTCCAGTAAAAACGATGAAGCGATTCGTAACTAGTACTTTACCCATAACAATATAGGTACAACTGAGTAAATTATTTGTAATTGTTTTCGTTTCTGCAAATATGCTACCAACGTTATATTTGGACCTTTTATTTTGAAAGCGTTGTAAGTTCATTTTTTGAAAAAAATGTAGTATCACTCAAACTATTCTTAATTTAATGTAAACTTTTTATTCATAAGAAGATAATATTTAATATCTTAAAAATGTTATTGTTTTGTTCAGTTTAAATTTGGCCGCTAAAAAAAATGCATAGCTATTGCTTATGAAAGTGGTGTAAGTCCAATTTCCATAGACAGGTTGCGGGGTCAGGGGCCACTGGTGGCTATATTCGTTTTATTTCACATTTCGAAAGTTACTTTAAGGTTACTCACTTCATTTTTCTCCAAAAATGAATAATTTCATATCAACAACAAATAGTGATGCAGATAAGAAGAAGTGGTAAATCAATATCATGTTATAATAATATTATTTTACGGCAATTAAAAATAATTATTTTGTTTAATTTTGAATAAATACACGCAGAAGTAAAACTCATGAGTATAAACAAAAGAGAAATCTGAGAGTCGGAAGATGAATACATATAATTTCACTATGAAAAACAAATTAATGAAACGTAAAAAGGGAAAAAGAATTATAGAGGTATAGAATCTTCGTCAGTCGAGGATATTGTTACTGAGAATTTCAAAACACTGTCACAAGAAGAGCAAAAATAAATAATACCAATATCTTATGTCGAGTTTAACAATATATAAATATAATTAACGTTCAAAATAAAAAGTACTAAGTACTTCTATTTTATTTCTTGTTATTACCTATCATCAATATTGGATTAATATGAAATATATTTTAAGTGTTATTTGAGTTTTCAAAATAGAAAATTAAGTGCAAGTCCATTTGCAGCCTGTAAATATACATTCTTTTAGTTAAATTCACCTAAAAGACATTTCTATAATCAAATTACATATTGATAAATTGATAGAAACATTGTCAGACATGTTATAATCAACCAATATTTTTTATCTGTTGGATATGTTAATCTTTAATTTTCTCGAAACAACAAAAAATGGACTTACGCCACTTTCATAATAAACAGTCCATTTCATGTATTTTCAACGACATTCGTTTACCTTTCCTTAACATTGCCATCCCCACATTTTCTCGTCGAAGACTACAAAACTTAATTTCCACTATTTCATTACATTTTCTCCCTAAAAGTTTCGATCTAAGTTTACTTCTACATTACATATTGCAATTTCCAACCGGAGCGAATGGCAGCAAGCTCATAAAACCAAATAATGATAAAAATCGTAGCCGGGGTTTCATTAAATTCAAAATTTATTCATTTATTCCTACGAATTGATTTGACGATTGCGGCATCATCCCGAATTTCCCCGTGGGAAAATCGACACACGAAGCTTCCAGAACAGCTGTAATCCGGCTGGTCGGACAATGGTAACCGACGAATATCAGACCACGTCAAGCATCGCCGCGAACATTAGCACCGAGCAAAACGTTGGGAGTATAATCGATCGGTCCTAGTGGAGGTTTCATCATTGTTTGCATTTTGACCAGCCAGGAAGGGGTCAATTCCATGCAACGTTGGATGCGTTGGCTTCGTGCTGATTATTCCCCAGTCTCTATAACTACCTGTTCGAGTGTTCCCTCTCTTTCGTGCGCTTTCCCTCTCTGCCTCTCTCAGCTTTTGAATATCCGCTTATGCTTCTTTTGTCTCTCTCTGTCTTTGTCCCTTCGGCTCTTCAATTTCCGCCCTTCTCCCACACTTTGCAATATCTACCAAATATATTCGATAAATGACGGCCGACGTGCATTCAGTATGTTCTTTACTCGAGCTACTGCCGGTATGCACATGTAATTCGATACGTATATACGTTCTATGATGTATTCTACTGTCAAATTACTAATGCACCCCATTTGGATGTTGTAAGGTCGACGACATTGACATCCCCTTCCACTACGATTTGTTTTATGATTATTTTCACTATAATTCAGAATTTAATTGCTGAAATAAAAATTGATCAGTGATTCTTGACATGCTCTATAATTTAACGTAATATTAATGTTACAGAAATAATATTATCACGTCGTGTCTCATTAATATTTTCAATTTAGTAGATTTTGGAAAATTTGAATATTTCTTATCCAATTTATTTCGTCACGAGTGTCACTTGTTATTGTAGGGCAAGGGGATATTGGAAAAATCTAAAATGCTTCGTGTTCCGAGAAGGAGAAGGAGTAAAAGAGAGAAAGCGAGACAATAAGGAGCGTTGATTTTTCCACGTTAATTACCGAAGAATCGTATCCCTAAACAGAATCTAAATGAGAAATATGTTACAGGTGACGCTTAAAAGTCGCTGAAAGCACTAAATTACAATGTACTCCCAATATAAGGCACCCTCGCGCGTTGGGAAAGACAGGGTATTTCAGTTGTCGCGCGAGGACGAGTTTATTATTTATGTATGGAGAAGCAATATGAAAATTTTTTGCCAACGCGGACCTCATAAAGTTTTAATGAAAACTCACTGAATGCTCTGCACATGTGCTGGTTATAGCAGGAGTGCACCTGCACCGAAATACTCGCCGTTGAAGTAGTAGAAATATAAGTAAAAATACGAGAATTCTTGTGTAATGGGTTAAGAGCTGCTTCTAATTTATAAAGCTGAAATATTAGCCGTGACCAAGAGTGGCGTATGAATAATCGTAAAATGCAAGGAGACGATTTTTTTTCTTCCTGTAGAAACTTTAAATATTAACACTTTCAAAACGAAACCAGTGCGATTAATCCAATTGCGTTTATATAGCGCGATAACGTTTCTCGATATCGGAGTTGGTGTAACAGTAAACACCGAGTTACACTCCCAGTGCAAATCGGTTGGCACGTTTCGCCAATTAATATCATAATTTAGTTAACATTGTGCAGCGACTGTATCGTTAGAACGAATCACTGTGGGTGTGAGAGAGAAAGAGCAAAACGGTGAGAGAGAATTTAATTAAACGTTTCGTCACAAAGAGACAGAGATAAAGAAAAGACAGCGAATTATTGGCTTAAGATTCCTCTCTGCAAAACGGTCTTTCGTTAGCTGTTTGTACGGCTGATAAATATGCAATCCTACAAAGTAAAGGGAGAAAGAAGAAACTTGCCTTCGAAATAGCAGAAGAAGATCCAACTTCTTAGACGGCGCATATATCTGCCTCGTTCGCAGATTAATTGTATGGGAATCGTAGCAACTGACTATCGAACTTCGTACATGAACAGACGCTATTTCCGTCTGTGAATATACCATATAAAACTAGGAATAATTGCCGTGTTATTATCGCGTTTCATGATAGCACGTATTAGGGGAAAAGGGATTAACGTCGTTTCTTCAGATATTTTGCTCAAAAATCAATTGATTTTTATCAATCCGGCATTGAAAATTTGCACACTATGTGGTAAAAAGTTGGTGATGACGAGGGTGATTACATTATTCATTAAAAATAAAAAATTGGTACAAATTAAATTCGTTGAATCTCATCTAAAAACCTGCATTACTTTCCGATCGCCCTAATGTTTTTCGAAAATTTCGTCTATGCTTTCAATTCATCACGAACGAAACAGTTGTTCTACCTGGCTGTGTTACGAAAGGACTGAATTTTAAAAGATGTAAAAATGTCAAACTTTATGACAAATTCAAAGCACATTCATCTAAAAGGGAAAAATATTTGACAATCCTTAAATCATTACATTACATCCTTTTTTTGCGCTACTAAAAAACTCATATAGAGACACAGTTATTAATACGAAGCTGCTTCATCCACCATTATTTTCTGAATTAGGTACATTACACCACATCCTATTCATATCCTACTTTTCAGAAATATTAAACAATCTGATTAGCTAGAATTTCTTCTTTTGCAACAATTTTTCAACAACTTCAAATCTGTTAGTTAAATCTTTATTTTGTCGTGTTAGGGCTTAGAGGAAATAAAGATAAATGTGTATAATGTAGGATATTGATAGCAATATACTGAACACAATAACATGTACAAGTGGAAACTTAAATTTATCGTAAAATATAGGGAACGCACACTCTAATATACATACACACACACACTAAATATAACAAAATATAAACTATAAAATCCGTCTAGTCGTCTATGCGTCTATAGTCTACTGTTCGTCTAATCCTCTACCCTCTACTTCGTCTACTCTATTACTCGTCTATCGTCAAACACGTCTATAGTCGATCTCGTCTACTGTCGATCTGTTCGCTCGTCCTCGTGCCGTCCACGTTTCGTCGTCGACCGTCTTTTCGTCAGTCAACTCTCATGGCGGCTCCCACCAACTACGCGCGGGATTTATAAAATCCCCACAATAATGATACTTTATTCTATGGCAGCTGTAGATAGACTGAAAAATACATCGAGAAAAAAGAATGACGGAGGGATCGCGCCCGAAAAACAAAACACGATTATATTTTGGCTCGCTCGCTCCGTCAGCTGGTGCGGACGTTGCTTTCTAACAAAATCATCCGCCAAAACTGTTGAAAAATTGTGCAATAAGAAACATGCTAATAATGAATACAAAGAGTTTCATCGTGAAATAGAGAATTACAGTGTATCCAAGTTTCTGAAATACCTCGCACGTCAATAATAGCATCGGCGAGATTGTTGCCCCAACTCCAATTGACAAGCTCTCTGAAAAAAATATGTGGCTGCGTACAAACGATCACCAGTACAGGCGACACATTTCACCCGACTACTCGTACTCACGGTTTGCCGGTACTTCAATACATCACCGCGGGCAATTTTTAGGCAGCAGGAAGGGGATGGAGGTTTTTGATGCATCGCCGTAATATCGGCGATACATTAATTCAAGGTGAATGGGAAATATATCAGCCGGCCACATAATTTTCACACTCCCTATCCTCGCATATCTCTTCCCTATTTATTTCCTGATCGTCTGCCGGCGGTTTGTTAAATGTGTCTCCAATGCGTCCACACACGGCCGTCTGTGTGTCTATGATCTATCGCTGCGGTGACCCTTGAAAAGTTGGCGTGAAAATTCGATGGAAGCGTTTTATCATCCACTTAGAGACTCGTTATGTGTCGATCAAACGGATGCTTCCATTCTCAAGTGCGATAGCCCGGTCGAGTATAATAGGATTACCAATCAACTTCGACTATTCTTTGTGCAATTTTCATTCTCTGTGAAGAAACGAAGGTATTCGACACTTGGTGCTCGTATTCTGATATTAGATTACATTTAATCGAAGACACAGTATTTGAGACTTTTGTATTGTATGATTGCAGAGTGAAGAAAAAAGTATTTTTAAACTCTAAAAATTGGTAATTTTAAATGATTTGATTTTATTGCGCAAGATCTGATAAATGTTTCGGGCAGAATATGCGTATTGTAATAAGAATTTTATTTTATATCGGAGATACATATTTTGTTTCTCTCTGTATTCTTCCCTTTAATTATAATATATTGATCATGTAGGTACATAATTAATTTAACATGAATTTTAGATTAAGTTTAACGCTGTGTGTTAAATGTTGGAATACAACTGAATTTATAAGCATGAAAGAGAATATAGTCCAGGAAAATTTTGTAATTTTTATATATACGCGACGTTACAAAAACTGAGTAAGATGATAAATGAAAAGATAAGAAACGAATTTAATATCTCTTTGCGGTATGTCAGTACAGCCACTATTTGCATTGTTCTTTTCTGCTTACATTTGCAAGTAAAATAGTCCTGTGTAACTAAAAGATGAGAATTTTTGTATTACTATAAAAGAACCTTTTGCAATATAGAAAGCATTTCTCTTTTGTTGCACTAGTTACTTTAAATATATTTGCCAAATACTTCACATTCATTGATAAATAATAATTACTTGCTTATGTTTTTTTAGTAAATATTTATTGGAAATGATATCTTTACTGTATCTTTCGAGATTCTTAAACTCTTTTAACATTTGATAGTCATGGTGAATTCAATTTATTCATTCAAACAGTAGCAAATTGGCATTTAAGGAAGTCAATGCAATGTCTGCATCTTAACCTACGGTTCCTTTATGCAATGCATGCAAATTCGTCACAGAATTTTACCCTACCGATACTCCCATTACTGTAATCGTTCAATTTCATAAATTATCCAGTCCAACTTTATATTCCGTCTACCACGGTACCGTATTTTTACTCTGTAAAAAATAAAATTCAAACATATTACTTACTCCCAAGCAAGTCAATATGACTTGTTCCTAATTTTTTCCAAAATCTCTCCAAGTTTATAGGACAGTCATAGAGCAGATATACCACGTTGATCTTATAAAATGGGGAATTACCAAATCGATCATCTTCTTCACTTCTTGATTTTTCTTTTTCCAAAATACGTATTTAATATATTGAAATATAATAGATTTAACGCCGGTAATTCTAGTGTGAAGTGGTACTAACAATCTAAAGAAATAAATCTCATAGTAACAATCGATGCAAAATCTTACTAGACATACGGAGTGAAAATTTCATATGAGAGCAATAAAATATTGGTACCCTTTACTATCTAACATTTATGGGATATGTAAGATTATCCGCGGTAGGAGAGATTGCCTAAAGAGTTAATCCTTAAAGTGAGAAAGTTACTTCCCAGCTGTAAGACGGTATGAACGTTAAGAGCCCACCGCTTAGCCGCAAATGTAACCGAACTTAACCGTGCACGGATCCTCCGGTAACGTAAATTGTTCGGTGACGGTACGCAGGCTTCTACACAGATCGAAATGCGGGACAAACTTTGTTACGACCATCTTCAACGAAAGCCATAATTGCTGGGATTGTAAACCCAAGAGCAAACGTTTTCACCTCATGACACACTTGGGACTCGAAACCTGTAATCGTTGTTATACCTTGATGTTCCGATTGTTTCTCACGATGATAATGAAATGCTCTTGAATGATATACGTATCGTCAGTTTATATTGATATCTAAAAAAAAGGAGGCCGTCGAGATTATAAACATTGAACTTGTTTTGGGACGTTAATCGCGGCGTTATTATATGTATTGGGGAACAGGAAAGTAACGTCGTTTATGCTGAAAAATTTTGCTGAAAAACTAATCGATCTTTATCGATTTGAATGGAAATGTGCACACTAAATGGAAAAGGGTTATTGATGAGGAGGATGATTGCTTCATTCATAGAAAATACGAAAATATTACTTTATTTGTTTTAATTTTACCCCCTAACGCACAGATTTTTTTAAAGAAACTGGTCAAAAAAAATCATTTTTTTTTATGTAAAAAAACACTTTAGAACATTGTTTTGTCAAAAAAAATTTTTTAAAATACAAAATTAATCAAAATTTTAATTTTAATTTTGTATTTTGATCCACATTGCAGAAAAGAGCCGAATATTGCAATGTTACACGTACATCGACTTGTTTATCATTCTTTTCGAACTGCTATTTAAAAAAAAAACAATTTTTTATTAATAAAAATATATATTTATACTTTTACAACAGAAATAATAACAATACACTGTCGGAAAGCGGCTCAGAAGAAAGTGATAAATAGGTACAGTAGTGATTCTGAAGATAGTTCAAAAGAAGATATAGCCGTTGATTGGAAGGAGATAAGCAATGTCCAACCAAATCCACATCCTGAAAGGTTTCCATTTGTTACCGCTCCTGATTCAACTTTTCTTTTGGTGGACAATTTTGATATACTGCGCTTTTGTTCCATGGAAAAAGGCAATATTTTATTCTTGAATAAATAAGTGTTATAGCTTACAACCCTATGTAAATGATAAATATCAATAAAACAATTTTTTTCTTCGCTTTCACATTGTTACTTTCAACTCTCGATTATATTCGAATGTGAAAAATTATAGCAGCATAAAATACAACGCCGCTCGAATTATCTCGAGTGTGCACAGTTTGGGGTTAATGCAAAAAAACGACATTAGCTTTCGGTCCACCTAATATACATATGTTACTATAAAGACTGAAATCGGAGAATGTCGATATTCTGCAGTGCATGACAACGCATACCAAATACGTCAGTGAAAGACGGAATATTTTATTATATTCTTGTACATTCATTGCAAAATGAAGTGAACCATGCTAAATGTAATTGTAAAAACAAGGAACTTTTATGCGATTCAAAATGTCATAAGAGTTTATGCTTTTGCAATAAATAAGATTATATAACTTAAATCACATGATTGGGTAAATTTATTATTAGAATTATTACCTTTTGTCACTTAGAATGTGTTATTTTTTAATAATAAATTAAAAACGTAAAAAAATATATTTGTATTGAACATTCACCGTCAGTGGATCGGAAATTTCGACATTTCCTGGTGTAAGTGAGAAATAAGAATATTTTGCAAATATTTTGTACATTCACTGATGAATGTCGACAATTTTCGATTCCGTTCTTTCACGGTAACATATGCATATTGATGAGAATTCTATTGAAGACTTAATCGTTTGCATACCTGAAAATTTATAAATCGATGGCAAATTTAAGGTGTAGTGCACCTGTGCGGTGAACTTTGTCGGGAAGAATGAAAGGTGAACTTTAAATTGTGTTGATGGAAGCAAAGGAATTATACTTTTCATATAATGTAATTTAACTCACGATACCAAACACAAAATCTTGTTATATATTTTAAAATTAATAGTTTTTGACAGTTCACTTTGTTTTATATGCGTAACATTTTATATAATACGATTTCAACTGGAATTTAACCCCTTCCCGTGCCATTTCCTTTGTGATTAAATGTGCAATAATTCTAAATTAATTACTAAAATAACAATCTAGCCCCTAATTTCCAATATAGTAATATAATAAAATAATTTCTGGAGAACTTCAAAATGGACTATTCCATTTATCGTGTCACGAGTAGCACTCGTTATTGTGCGGCAAGGGGTTAATTCTCGTTTAAAATTTTCACGCCGAAACTTTTATTATATATAGTTATATACACTATGCAATCAAAATAATTGGTCGTAATTTAAAAAGTATCATCCGGCTTTTAACAAATATTTGCATTAGTATTCAATGGTGTAAATTTAGTCGTTTAACTTTATATGAATTTTTATAGAATATTAATAGAATATAAAAAGCCTTTTTTTAATATTGTACTGGTACAGCGTAGAGCACAAAGAATTTGTCGAATTTTCAATGTATTTAAATTATTTTATACCGCATTTCATTATGGTACCTACATGATTTCGCGCTTTAACAATTCTTAAAAAATTTCAGATTCAAAGCTACCAGATCACGTAAAGAGATCTGAAAGAGAAAAAAATATACTGTAAATGAATCTCCACAAACGCTTTGTTTCTCAGATACAGAGATAAAAGCAGTAAAAATATCACGAGACAAGAACCGTCCGAATTCTTCAAAGACAAAAATGGCGCGCAGTTTTTCGATCATATCGTGATTTTCGTGAACAATTTGAATAAAATTTTGTACTCTGTATGGTAAATATTTGTTACCAGTTGTGAATAACACAATTTTATTACATTATCTCGACTCCACTTTGAAGATATGTCAATGTTCTCATTGTCAGTACCTATATGTTTCTTTTACTACCGAAGAATGGCAGGAAAAAATTAAAACAACTAACCAATTTAAACAGTTGGATGTTATAACTCCACAATCTCTAAAGTTGTATCCTCACAAATTTTTATAACTAAGCACGATTCCAATTCTTCTATACTCTAATAATAATTCTCATCGATCTATTCTACAACTAAATAAAAAAATAATCTGCAAGCCACCCTTTAATTCCATTTTCATTAAGACGGTCGATTGAATTTCATTAAGACTATCGCATGATGTTCAAAGACCTCACCGTATATAAGTACTTTACTCCCTATCTTCAAATAAACTCAAAAGCAACACCAACTCTAAAGAAACCCGGTACATCGAAGTGTATACTTGCATTGAGAGTAGAAGCTAGTTACTCATGTAATGCCAAGATCCTCTTTTCCTCGCTTTTCTCATTTACAATGAACGTTCGACTGCTTCGGCTGAGCGACAAATACATTCGAGGGACCGGATAGAGAATACTGGCTCTCTAACGCGTGTTACTTCAACAATGGCGACTGATTAAACACGTAATTGCAATGTCTTCTGCGCTTTTATCATGATACAATGTTGTTAAACTCGAGGCTGTGCTTTTACTCTTCCTCCCCATCTTTGCGGTCTTCTTCCTCCTTGTGTATCCTCCTGCTACCTAAGAGGCTACAATCATCCTTCAGGATGAGATGGTAAAAATACTTGCGTCGAAACATGAGGTATTTCAGGAATGGATGTTGGCTTTCCCTGCAACCGTAACGTTACCTTTACGACTATCTCAATACAGCGCTTCCCGTTGGGAACGGTTCTTTTTCATGGTCTTTCGTTGGTGGCCTTTAAGCCCCGGGAAAATGGCGCAAACATGTCCAAGTGACTTAACATAAATACCAGGAAGAATTTGTAGTTGACGTGGAAGAGAGATTTTTTCTACTAAGGGTAGATCGATGATGCGTTAATGGGGAAAGTCATTAATTTACAAAGCAAACGATTCAATGAATAAAGAGGTACGTTTGTCTTGATAATCTTTTACTTGCAAATTATAGACTATTTTAGACCACAAGTTAATCCGGTGAAACATATCAAACGATTGTCTTGCAGCTTTTTTATAAAGATGTAGAGCAGGGGTGGCCAACCCGCGGCCCGCCTTGAACATTTTTCCGTACTGCGAGATTATCATTAGTATCATTATTAGACTGCGGATTTTTATGCAAATATCGAGTTTCACAAATGCAGATGAGACAGGAAAACCTATCTAGGGATCTATTGTACTTAATAAATATTACAACAAATACTATACTTTGGATATTTTAGATATATTTTTATATTATGCTCTTTTTGTATATTTTAGTCGTATTTAATTTGTCATAAATGCATAAAAATCCGCAGTCTACTCATTATTATTATATTATTTATGTTTACATGTAAGAATAATAGTAAACACAATAATAGTAGCTCATTATATTTCAATTTTTCACTCCGAAGAAGTGCCTATAGTGAGTCTAAATCTAATATATGGGGATATATAATTTTATATGCGGCCCGCGGAGTTATGATGCATTTCCAAAGTGGCCCGCAAGATCATTTGGGTTGGCCACCCCTGATGTAGAGTTTGAAAGATAGCGCGCACGTTTGCACTTGTGAAAAATGTTTTAGGTCTTGTATTATAGAAGGAAACGATTTTTTTCTCGCATAATGGATTAATTTATTGCATGGACTTCATTATTTTTTCCCGAATTTGTATTAATTATTGTGCGTAACTACAATGTAGCTATCTCTAAAAATATCTTGTACAATCCCCGAAGTAATATCAAGTTCCATTGCCATTGTTCTAACATATTTGTACAGTTGTACAAGTATCACTTTTTTCCATTTTTGTTTACAAGTTAAAATATTTTCTTTAGCTCTTGATCATTCGATAATATATAAAAGGATTATACAAAAAATTTCTTGTCGAAAAACTTATCCAACTACATCCAAATACTGACCAAATATATAATCATTATATACCGTGTCAAGTAATCAAACAGTTCTAGAAGCAACATCACAAAGCACTCAAGTAACACAGTTCAATACCACCACCAGCAAATTGCGTCACTCGAATCCCAATATAAAAATTGGACAATTTTCACACCGGCAATACACCTGAACTATTTCGTTTCTAGCAGCCCATAATCTTCCAGAACCCACAGTTTTTCCAATTGCACGACGAATGTGTTGCCATTAACAGACACACTGACACCGTAACTAGAAAGACGCCTTTGGACTGCAAGGTGGTTGGCTATGTAACCGTAATGTTACCTATATCTTCGCCATGAAACAGTGTCATCCAACCAAAGACACTCTTTTTCGTGGTCTCACGACCCCCAGCGATTTCTATGCTCGTTCGAAGTTGTGACAGATGCCTGTGCGCTCTACGTAGGGAATGTTATACGAGCAACGGAGCTCCGAGTAGATGCGCCACCGTCAACGTGTCCCATCAACGTGAACCTATAAACCCAGCCTGGTCGGAAATAATATTGGGAATCCTTTCCCTTGGCTTCTCTCGGATTTTTCCTCCTGCTTCACCCTTATCTTTAGGTATAACCAGACCGAGTCCTGTGGAGCGGCAAGGATTTTCGACGATGTAAAAGCGAATAAGGCACCCCACGATCTTCTCTTGACGTCGATGCGACTCTTCAACGATCCCCGTCCCTCTCGATTGATCTTCGTAAAATTCCTGCCGACGTTGAAGATTTACATTTGTATGCGGAAGAAATTTCTGGACAGGATGCGAATACGCTTGCATGGAAAAATTGAACGTTCGGTGAACGTGAAAAAGCTTGCTCTCGCCGAGCGAGAGCTGTTTCGGGCGATTGGAAAGTTACGTGCGGCCCAATCTCACAGTTTTTCACTTCGAAGGACTTACATTCTAACGATTTTCGTTCTCTTTTATTCAACTTGGAAAAATATTCCGATCGCTCTTTATTCTGGAATTTGTCGAGTGTTCTACAAAATTCTTTTGCAGAGATTTATTCTTGAAGATAGTTGTAATCAACAGCTGTTTTATTATTATAAATTTAAATTTCCGTCGGGTATTCTTGAAAAAAGGAGTAGGTATAAATTTCGTAGAACTAAACTCTGAATCATTATAGAATGGTTATGAGACATCCTTTGAGGCACGTATTATGCGATTACTCCAATTAAGTATGTCGTCCTTATGTACGATAATATCTGCCAGCATCAAACGAGTCATGTTTATCAAAGAGCTTGTCACAATTTATTATGTCTTCGTGAATTCTTCAGTAAATACACTCACTGACTCCTTACGGTACAGGAAGTTATGCTTGGCAAATCGCTCAAAGGTGTTCTCCCAGTGGAACATTTCTACTTCACTTTTTCTTGCATTCCTTTTTGGAGATAAGGATCTTGAAGAGCCAGGCACTCGTTAAATGCACTCATAAAATTCCTTCGCTATCAAGTTTACCGCTCGCCGCACTTTGAAACGATATTAACAGTCATCAGTGGGGTAGTTTCCTCGAATAGTATCAAAACTAAAGCCATACAAGTCGTTGGGACATATGAGTGTTTACATTTGAAAGTGGTACAAAACCTTTTCTCCTTATGTTGAGTAGGACCAGTCACAGAAATTTTGGTCTTCACGAAAGAAAAGTTAATAGTACATACTTAGGTGATTACTACAGTCAAAGCCCTCTATAGTCAAGTCCTCTATAATCAAGTGCTCGCTATAATCAAGTTGACAAGTCCTCTATAGTCAAGAAAAGTATCCCCACTCTGACTGAACCGGAAAGAGTGCACGCGCCATCATTATGCGTGAGTGTTACGATCTACACAACTTCCCCACCCGCGGAGATATCTGCGCATCCACACTCACATCCTACCGGGCATATAAACGAGGAAAAGAGGGGAAAGTGAAGGAGAGTAATGGGAATTGTCTTATAGCGGTCGTTTCCGGCAGCGAGAACTTGATTATAGAGAGCTTTGACTCTATCTGTCTAGTTAAAACTAACGTAAACACACTTTTCTCAAAATTGAACTTGACACTTTAAACATATCGGCTCATGTATTGTGGATAAGAAATTAATTAAAGAAAATTACGAAACCTACACAATATTTCGAGGATATTCTCAGAAGAAATCATAATATCGCATTGTACCGAAGCACAAACCCGATTTTCATCGGGTGGTTCTTGCAAAGTTGTAAGTTTTCAGTTTTCGAAATTTCCATAATCCTACGAGCGGCGAGGTCCTGGGAAGACGAGTTTTATATTTCCTTCCCAAGCTATTTTTTCTTATTTATATTCACTTCTTCGAAGTAACACTTTCCCAAAATGCAATGGCTTTTATGAGGCTCTATAAACATTGGAATGTTGTAGAAATTGTATGGCGCGCATTTTTCTTATACTTTCAATTTTCAGTGTCTTTCAGTTACGACAGTTTAAAATCCAATTATGAATTTTCCAGGTAATCACGCTCTGGAATTTTTCGGAACTGAAGATAAATTGTTTCATATGCCGAATTGTATATTATCTTAGTTTTGAGCTGTACTATCTTTTCATGTAACTCCTTTCCTGTGGAATCACTACAGTTCGCCATCCCCTGGCTCAGGTAACCCCGGGTTTGACAAACTCGTGTCTGACCAGTGAGCAGGACTGACTCCTGAGGTAACTCCCTCCCCATCGAACTACTACGGGTTCGCCATCCCTTACCTCAGGTAAACCCAGGTTCGCCAAACTCGTGTCTGACCAGTAAGCTGGACAAGCCCCTGAGGTAACTCCTTTCCTGTGGAATCATTATAAGTTCACTATCGCCTGGCTCAGGTAACCCCGGGTTCGCCAAACCCGTGTCGGACCAGTGTACTAGACAGACCCCTGGAATAACTCCTTTTTTGCTAAACCACTAAGGGTGCGCCTGACCAATGAGTTGGACAGCTTTGAGGTAACACCTTTCCTGCAGAAATTCTATGGGTGCCGTGTCGTGCCTCACATAACTCCGGATTCGCCAAACCCGTACCTGATAAGTGAGGTGGACTAGTTGTTGCGGCGCAAAATCACCGCGAGTTTCCGCATGCTCGCTACCAGGTACGACCATAAGCCGTGCCTAGTGCAAGTCGAGGTGCGGTTCTTGGAAGTCCAAACTGCATACATGCAGCACCGTTTCTATATTTTTCTATACATTTTCCAACCCCTCTCCAAGGTCAAGCCACCCCTCCGTCCCAACTTTTGGGAATAAAAAGGCCGAGTTCGAAGGCTATTTAAATACATTTTTTATAAGCATAAATTCCACGAGTCGCGCAGGGCTCCTTTGTACAGTGTTGATTATAATATAGATTTTGAGTTTTCCCATCAACTCCTTCAATTAACCATCTCGCTAACCCTTTATGAGTGGTGTCGCCCGAACATATATTCAGAACCGCGCAACGCAACATTAGTCTTTACAAAGAACAAGCCAGATCTATCCCAGATTGGCCGATTAATTTGATGAATGTTCTATAATTCATCACATTTACCAAATTTAGTGACGATTATTCATAAATCTCGGATTAAGGTAGTTGTCTCATGATTTGAAATAAACAAGAAGTTATTCAAACTTGAACTATATATAAATAGATATGTAATACATATGATAGTGAAATTTGATGACCGTCCACCACGTTATACGCTAAATAATTGCAATTAAAAATGATACTTTTGTACACACTGCATTGGAAAAGCGTGGGAAAGTAGTATACGTTAATTTTTATTGTGGCGAAAATAAACAACGTTGAAACGAAAAACTACAGTGTAATAGAATAATATATTCTGAATCATTTAGAAAAAAAAACATGCTGTTGCCAGTTAGTTTTTCATAAATATGGAAAAATAAAGTCTTCGTTTCATAATTATTAGTAGAGGAGGGGATATTACTATAGATACCATATGACAGTATACATATGTACAGGTTAAACAGATAACTAAAATGCGAAGGTGCCAAGTCCTCGTCACAAATAAATGGATGGTTGTGTACGTGTGTACATATACGGAATAAGCACAATGTGTGTTTCAATAACGTAGCATAATTAAAGTGCAGATTTAAAATTTTTTTTAAAGTTTCATTATGATTAATTTTGGATTTTAGTTTTATTTTAATATCAAAAAGTCTAAAATGAAATATTTTATATTTTGGAACAACTTCCTAATACATCCCGTAGAAAATACTAATTTTATTTCTAGGGGGGGATGAACCCGATCTAGCGACGGTACCTGCGTGAAGCAACTACCTTAAGCACATTTACCGTAACATATATACAACATGCGACGATAAGATTAAAATTTACTTTAGAGTTTAGGTTTATTTAATTTTAATTAAGTTGCGTTATATTACCAAGTGTAATTGTTTTATTATATATTAAAATGAATTTTCTGTAATTTCTCTTAAAGCATATTTTCTAATTTCCGGTTTTGGAAACTTTGCTCATTCGCCAAGGTTCCTACTTTTAAGTGGATTCTAAACTACCAACGTTGATGAGCAGACATACGATACGACAAAAATTTTCTTGGAACGATGGTAATTTATTTGAAATCAAATACATTAGTTCGAAACTTCATTCCCTAGTCTTCATTCCTATTATGCCTGTGCTAAGTAAAATTTTTAATGAGGTACGATATGCAGTGCAAAATAAGTTAAGCCAGAACCAAACTACATGGAAACCATCGTAAGAGTTTAAACTTGTAGGAAGCAAAGCGATCTGCAATGCTTGTAATATGATACTTAGAAACTTAATATTTAATGTCGTCCAACATTCTACTCTTTGTTAATAAACACTAATGTAATACAGATTTAAACTTCTTTCACATCTTACACCCCCATCTTAGTTTACACTATATCAATAATTTAACAGTCCATGTACTTAAAGTCCACATTAGTCCCAAACTTAAATACTGATGACTCGTGTGCCCTTTGCCGATTCAGACATTTGTTAGATATTTAGACATAATGTCAGATTCGTCGACCAATCAAGTTGTCAAATCAAATTTTTTCCTTCTCTCTGTGAATAAACTTGGCACTTTGAATTTGGGTTTGTGTTTGTTTATTATAAAAACGAAAAACAAGTGTAACACGGAAAACAAGTCAAAAAGAAATATGAAGAGATAACGAAGTAACAAAATATCAGCGAACGTGAACTGTATGGTAAAGTGTGTGATACGGGAGATAATCTGTAGTTGGGACCCCGAGTCGAAATATTGAACCTCATTTGAACCTTTTACTACCCAACATTTAGGAATTAAAAGTATAAAAATAGGCCTAAATTCAATGTAAAATAAGATCCTATTTCGCGCCTAAAAGTGGCACAAATCTCCCTTTATGCCATCGTAAGGGGCAAAATAGGACGTAAATTTCAACCTCCGTTGCGGATTTACATCCTATCCAGTCCCGAGTCGAAATATTGAACCTCATTTGAACCTTTTACTACCCAACATTTAGAAATTAAAAGGTTCAAATGAGGTTATAAATAAGATATCTTATTTGACATTGAATTTAGACCTATTTTTGTACTTTTAATTCCTAAGTGTTGGGTAGTAAAAGGTTCAAATAAGATTCAATATTTCGACTCGGGGAGTTACAAGTTTAAATTAAGAGGTTTAGTATTGAAAAGTACCATATTAGGTTCAAATAGGAATAAATATCATGAAAATGGGTTCAATATTTCGACTCGGGATCCCTTTTAGTCCCTTCATCGTTTTTTCAAGCACCCCTTTATCTGTCGGCAACCCTTGTGAGGAGGAGGTGGTGGCTTTTTAGAGAGGATGTTGAGCCCATGGTGCAATGACATTGGTTCTGCCAGGGCTTTGTGGATGGTCACTAAAATGCAGAGTTTGCACTGGTTTTGCCAAAACCCACCGAAGGGCCAAGCAGAGCAGGGCCTTGGGTTATGAGAATGACCAAGGTATAGAAATAATCTAGCATGAGGAATGTTCCGTGCAAACCTGGTAGCCAAGTTCCACCCTTCGATTACCGAAGGGTCTTTGCCAAATGGGCAAGTCTACAAGACTGCAGAAATAATTAAAAAATCCCGAAGTTTTGCTCTCGCAACTTCAAGGCTCAAGTTGTAAATTACGCCTCAACAAATACAAGACCAAAATCCCTTCTCGGGAATCCATACGTGATCTCGTAGATCCAAAACAATTAATTGCACCAAAGCAATCACAAGAATTAATGAGTCGAATACTTGAAACAGCAGATTTCATTCGCAAACCCTAAAGTTGCCACGTATGCCACGAGAGATACGAAAAATTCACCCATGCGAATTCCAAGTAAAACTTTGTACATGCGGCCACGATTCAACCACGAATTTCCCCTTTCCAGATTTCTCTCCATTCGTTGCACTCGCCATACTTCTTTTTCCCTGTACGTGTGGCATGCGTTACAAATTGGTCCATGCCTCATACGAAGCCACCTCCGCGCCTAGGCGTCTGCGCTCAAGTCGCGTGAAATAACGTGGCCGTTGCAGTTGCGAGCGCGCAAGCGGCCCATTACTTGCGGCTTGCAACTGCGGATTAATTAACGCGCATTAATACGGAGGCGCATCGTGCCGCACACGAGAAAATGGGGTGCAAGCGAAGCCTTATAAATTACGAATTTTCTCATATCTAAGACGCTCGTAAAACATTCGAGCAAAAATATTAGACGGAACAAAACAAGATTCATATCCCGCTATTAACTTTTTCTTACTTTTTAAACTTGCATCCTATAAATCTCCGTTATTTAATGAAGTTTGTTTCTTGTCTGGCTTCTAGTGATCAATTTTTCTGTATTTCTCGGAAATATGGAGATCAGAGATTGTTTTTTAATTTCGGACAAGTTGTAAGGTATCGATACGCTATTAGTATTCATTGCGAGGTATGATTGAAAAACAATGGATCTTAAAAAGTGTAAATTAAGATTTCTAGTAGATAATGAAAGCTGGTTGCAGAAGTCGTTCGGCTTATATAGAATCCGAGGGATAATTGTACTCTATATGGTTGCGCTCATTACAAGTTCATATCCGTCGTTTAATTTGAAAGTATTATAAGTCACTTTCTTCTGAAATCGACATATTTACGGTTTGCTTTTTAAAGTCTTAAAAAATATTGATGCAAAATTCCGAGATTTACTTGGTCCTTTTATGTCAGTTACTTACAAGAAGTTATGCTCAGTACCTTAAAATTCTTCATCATATGAGCCGTATATATTGAAAGCGGTATACGTCTCTTTGCCATCGAGATATTTCAGAGTTGGCGTTTTAACATGCTTAAATGTATTGAAGTGAACTTTCAAGATTTACCTATATTTTATATTTTAGGACACTTATCTTTGTCGGCATATGTAATTTCGCATGATCATTAAAATAACGTCATTTTTCGTCACAGTATACTGACTTATGCCACTTTAAAAAAGAACAGCTCATATAACTTCATATGAAAGTGAAGCAAACCTACTTGGGTGTAGCCAAATTTCTCTTTTGTTTGTACCACATTAATGAATAATAAGTTTGCATGGTCTATAACTTTGAAACACACAAAAGCTTACCAATATTTTGAAATTTATCGGAGCCCCACACTTGAAATATCTCCTTATAATACAAAACGTACTTGCTCAACTTTTAAAATAAACATTTTATATCATTGTTAGATATTTACAAATAAATAAAATAGATGTCGATAAACAACGAATAATTTAATATGTACATACATGAAATTGACGTGATTGTCTCAAATAAATCTAAGGAAAACGCGTTTTGGGACGTTTATTTTACGAAATTTGTGAAAAAATCACGTAAAAAATAGTTTTGATTCCAAATAACTCGAGAAGTCGTAATAATAATAATAGCCGCTTAAAATTCTCTCGCTTTTGATAACGGTTTTCTGTAGACCGGTTCGCAAAAAAATATCCCAAAAGGGAAGAAACACTTTCGAGTCAAAATATACCGAAAAAACTCAAATGGAAAGGCTTTTGCTTTGTTAATTTCCGTTTTCGGGTCATTGAGCGACCTGATCAATTCGACCTTTGATCTCCTCGGTGGGTGTCACACACGATTTTCCTTCTTATTCTAGCGCCCACGAAACGTATGTGATACTTTCCAGATCCTATTATCTATAGTAAAAATATTTTCACTGAACTGTCGTCATATACAAACGCGATGTTTTGATTTTTCCACGGTAAACAGGGCTTTAAATACAGATTCGTGGAATATAATCTGTAACCATCAAATGCCACCACTAATTCTATTTATTTTATACTGTCAAATAGAAACGTTGTTTCGAGAAATCTTTGTAATGAACACGTCAAAAAAGCAGATTCTTTAAAAAAAAATTATTAAATTTTCGTCACAAAGAAATGAAAGCGTGTTAGGGATGAGGTTTGTACGTTGAACGTATTTTTAAGGTTCTAGAGAGTGCTAAAACAAGACTGACAAAAGATAAAAAATTTAGGAAATTACCTTTCTTTTTTTTAAATAAACAGTAGGTGTGGTAAACGAGTAAAACCTCAGGGCGACTTTTCACTTAAAAATGTCGAATTTCGCTAGCGTGGGTGAAATATTCTGTTATAATTTTGCCACGTGGAATAAGTTTCGCCTCTTGTAAGCTAAATAATTATGTTTCCAAGTTAACGAGAAGTGAAATATAATATCAGACGCATCCTTCGCAAGTACCTGTGCAATTATTTTCAATACACGAAAAACAGCGAGGAAAAATAATCCAACAAATGTTGGCTGGAATAAATATGGTTGCGTGCAGTGTGCACGTGGCATGTAAAGCTCAAAAGTTAAAGAAGAACGAATCATGAAATCAAAACTTACCAATCGTTTCGTGTTGCCTTAACGATAGAAATTAACATAACATGGTAAATCATTCCACATTCACTAATATTATTATAAATCAGAGCAAACCTTATCCGTTTCATTCTTTATTCCCTTTTTCCTGCATTAATTTTAAAAGCATGCACGTAATTCCGTTTGTTACTGCTCTTCTTTTGTAATTTTAGCTTTAATACGTTTTAATTATTTCGCCTACTACTTACAACGTTTAGCTAGGTCCGATTCACCGCGGTTGTAATCCGTTCATGTGTGAAGCAAAATTTCTGAGAAATGATGGAGGTTTAATCTTAATGGTGCTTATTTAGGAGTTTAAACTTTGACGTTTCATCCGAATTGAAATGGCTTTCGCCTTTGGCAAAATTTTCCTACGTAACATTCATAATAATTTCTATGAATTGGGTTCCACCTAAGTCTACAAACCCTGAATGAACTAATCAAAGCTACTGGTAAATACCAAAACTGGAAAAAATGACTATCCTACGAACACCACAATACTCTTGAAATGATAATGATATTTGTACTATCTTAGCATCATGGCTACTGCTGCAGTCGTCGTTGACTGACACTGTGTCATGGCATTAAAATGACAGTTTTGAAATTATCAAGAAATCAGCAATATCTTATAACTATGTTATCCCTTTGCACTCGCGAACTTTTTTGTTTGGATAAACTAGTAACTCGAGACTATTTTGACTATATTAGGCAAGTGTTTGAAAGATACTTTAAAACGATTTTATACTATGAATACAAACCAAACCCTGTCCACGAACAAATTTGGAATAGGAATGTCGTATCGTAACGAAAACAAACATATAGAGGTCGAAAACTCGAGAAGTGTTAGGGTGACATACCGGCGCCCTTCGAATGCAAATGATTAATGCATTTTCAGATATATTTATGCCACATAATATATGAATGATCTACACATTCTATGTATAGACATTAGTTCCAAAAGAACCACTCAGTCTACAGCCAACAGAAAGAGTTGGCAAAGTGCACAAATTAAGATACAAACGTCTAATGACATTAATACCATACATTATTTTAATTCATTGGGAAGCACACTGTCGAATATATACGATAATAATGTGCTTCGACGGCCACGAAAAATTCAAAATCCATTTTCAAACGTAGTTTCACGAGCGCCCATAATTGTCGGACAAGTATTAAGTTACACCTCCTCGTAGGCTAATAATTCGTTGAATCTAATCGCCGATCGACTGTAATTGCATCCAGCATCGCGATACACCGAACGGAGAAACATCTGAATTGTTCACGAAATTAGCCCCTGGCCCCTGAAGACAGACGCGGTACCTTCTGCGCTCCAGCCGCGTGAAATACCGCGGTTGTGCTGTTAAGAGGGCACCGGAGGGCCATTACTTGAGGCTTGCAAATGGACGCGTGCGATTCGCGCATTAATGTACAGATGAGCTATTGCCAACACCAGCCAAAGTGGTAATAGCTCGCGTTGGGGTGAGAGAGAATGGGTGATAAAGCGAAAGGGAATAAGAGGAAGTAAAGAGAAAGATATACACAGAGAGAGAGAGAGATAGAAGGAATGCGCCCTTGATTTAGTCACGTGTCACGTGTGTCTCGTTAACCATTGCCGTATTGCGGTCTCAGCACGCGTTTACGACAGATTCTCATTGAGAGGATCACGGTGATATCTACTTGGATGGCAATATTTCGTGACTTTGTTGTCGGACGTAAAAAGACACGCATTAAATTTGATATGCATCGTCGTGCAGAGGCCAATGCGCGTTTTATGATGACAATCCCAACGAAAATGAAGCATCGAGCTCTTTCGTTAGACCATGAAAATATAATGGTAATGGTATCGCGGTTCGTTTCGGGACCGCTGATATTTTCCACTCACCGGTATAAACCAATTTTCGGTACATTTAATGAAATTTCCACTATTACACACTTTATTTATATTCATGTTGAAGTACAAGCATACGTATTTGTTTACGGCTGCTGTATCTCGCGCATGCTGTTATTGTATTACTTATAATTTGCGCGCGACTGTTAACAGCATATGAATGAATATTCCTGCCTATCTGAGGCATGTTTTGTTGGATATGATTTGCTATTTGGCGATTGAAAACAGTAAGAATTTTAGATAAGGCTTTGAAGTGGGAAAACATTAAATGGGTAAAAGGATTAGGCGGAATTATAATATCCCAAGTATATCCTAAAACTGCCCATTAATGGATTGGTATTAATTGATTGAGAATTAATCATTTCAAAATTACAACTAATACGAAATTTCCGATATTATAACATTCCGTACAGAAGTATTTGAAATAAATTAAATCCCATTCATTAAAGAATCAAAGGGTGCATCAGTTGATATCCAACATTATTTATGTAGAAATTAATTAATGGGATCCAATATAGATATATAAAATAAAAAGTTTAATAAGGATTTAAGGAATAATAAGGAAGAATAATTCAAATACAAAGTACGTCGTTATCGTTTGGTGTCAGATTCCGGACTGCGCTCACCGCCCGAACTTCCTCTGCTTTTTCTTCATGTCATACTTTGTCGCCTATCTTCCGCTGATCGGCATCACTCTACAATCATAAACAACTAATCATCATCACAATTATGTATAATTTCGACTTACGATTGGGCCCAGTCGTATTTTACAAAAATTATACAGTAGAATCCCTCTAATGTTGACAACTCGGGCCAAGATCATTCGCTAATGTAGACACTCCCTTCTGTCCCCACTTTTCATGACTTGTTTTCCCCTATGCGCATAAGCATGCGCAGAATTGAAACTTGAGTGAAGGATTCATGTAAACATCCAAACCCACATAACGCGCCACGAAACTAAAATTCTATTGGGCAATAAAAAGCCCAAGTGGGGGAAAATACAAGTAATAGTAACGGGAGTATTCTGTCAACATTAGCGAGAGAGCAACGTTAGGGGGATTCTACTGTAGTAATGAAATATACGTAAAACTCAGCGCGAGCGAGGCGTCGAGCCAGGCGTTTACACGTCTGGCTTTCGTCGAGAAGACAATTCCTCCAGCGAGAGAGGAAAATGACCCTCAGCCCTGCTGGGCCTTTTCGGGGAAAAGGAGGTCCTCGAAGGACCCAGAAATAACAACGAGGGATAGCAAGGCAGTCGTTACGGAGTCGACGCCTTGCATACATCGAAGGAACACTCTTACAAGATTACTTATGTATTTGTATTATTGGCGCGAAACGAGTTTATTGTACATTGTATCTATCGGCATAAATATTTATAAACACCCGTACTATATTATATATATATATATATATAAAGAGAGAAATCGGTGTGTTACATAACGGATATTTGCATTGCGTTACGTGCACCTTATTCGGTAATAACTAATTTCTGAATGAAATAAAAAATGTGTTCTTAACAAGTATGACAGAAAAAAATTTTTAATATTTTTTAATACTACGTCTTCCGACGGTTAAAGCAATATATTTAATAATGCCAAATGAAATAAATAAAGGGGACAAACAAATTGATCCATTCCATTGTCTACGGTTTTCAAGGTAAACGTAGGAAATTGAAAAACAAACAGCTTAAGAAATGTCTAGTACATGTACAAAAAATTTAAAGCTAGACATTTTTATTACTGTAGTAAAATAAGCAACGTCATTCGTTTTCTTTTTTAAAATTTAAAAAAGAATGCAAAAGTCCTAAAATTCTACATGTATTGATCAAAAGTCTTCTTTTATGCTCAATAAAAGTATAAAAAATGATAGTAGAAACTGTAACGTTTGGAAGAAAGGGAGGAGGCATTTTCAAGAAAAGAGCTGTAAAGAAAAACGGCAAGTTATTTATGTAATTTACAGTTATCCGTCGTACAGAAAAGTCGAGATTTTGATAGCATTTTTCAACGAAAGAGATTTCATTGAGGGGATAAAGGAAGCACTCGAAGGATTCTCATGAAATCTTTCATAAATGGCGGAGGTCTCGGTGTGCACACGTTACCGAGATCGAAGACAATCTTTTACATCGGAAAGAGTGAAACGCTTCCTCCTAACATTTACTTTCCATCGAGAAGTTCGACAATTGGCGACAAAGAGGTCGCTCCGCGTTATTTATTTCACTAAGTGCTCTCGATCGTTCGTTACTTGGCTCCGGCTCTCTCGTTCACTCGTGAAAATTTATAGTCGCCAGCTACGTGTAACTCATGGATTCCGCGCGCGCTGCCTGGAAAAGCAATGGACCACACGACTTCAATGGAAAAATGCGAAAATTCTCAGCGAGAGGTAGGTTGAACGTGGAAAAAGTGAAAACAGAAAACCATCGAGGGGTGTGCTTATAAATTTCCGTCCTCTTATTTTATTAAATTATTCCATTAAATTCTATACCTCGCGAATTTACGAAAAATTTAATTCATTTCAAAGCATGACATTTCGCGTGATCATATCCTATCAGATATTTTCTATTAGAGTGACATAGTTTTTAGTATTACTTAATGCCTATCGTCATGTTTCGCGGGCGTTAAATCTGTTATTCATAAATATATTAAATAAGTAGTTTGAAAGAAGAAGGGCCAAGTGACAGAAAATGATCAGCCGAGAAATTTGTGTACTAGAAAATAAAGGTGAAATACTATATAGTACTCATCTATAAACTTAAGAAATGTTTCTAAAAAAGAATGAGCTCGTCAATTTGACGACTTCCGTGGATCTAGTGTTAAATAAAAGAATATTATTGCAAATTTTTTCCGGGACGTCTTTTAAGTGCATTGCGTCAAACGAAATTTCGAACTTACGAACATTCTTCTACCACCATATTCTAGCACATTCTCCATGATGATGAGATGCCTCCAGGTACCAGACGCATAACAGGAATTGACCTTTATAGCCGTCCGTAATGATCACCAATGCGGATGGTCGCCAATGACCAGTCGTTTTTGTCACGGTGAAGACAAGATTTTCACTTATGTGTAAGCAAACGACATGCTACGAGAAGTTATGTGAGCTGCAAAAAAGGATGATGTGAAAATATCGCAATAACGTATAAAGTATCTATGGTACCCGTAGTATATGCTTGTTTCATAAAGCACTTTTTTGATTTATTCCATGGTTTTCATTTACTCGGATCATCCAATTTCGCTCGGATCTTGAATGCCGTGTAAATTTTCTGCAACATAATATCTAAAACATTTTGTGAGTACTTGTACAAATAAAATTGGATGTTGTTTTCGTTCAAATGAATGGTAACAGCAATATTCAGAAGTATGATGAAAAAAAATTGCTTTCGATCGCAACTGTTATATCTGTCGAAGTAAATTTGGCGGACATGACTTTTGTAATTGTCACTGTCAATCATGTTATTAAATGATCAGGTAGTAACTGTTGGTATGTTATCCAATTGTCGGATATATTTGTTCGATGATTCATTATCACATCGAGAACTCACAAGGGAAATGCCCGAGTTGCCAATCAATGATTTTAATTAAAACTCAAATGTGGTGAGGTACATATAAAAAAATTTGATGCGTACCTTTTTTATCGGCAATCGTCCAAGTTGAAGGGATGAAAATCGCTGCCGGAGTTAGGTGGTAAAATATTTTTCAGCGAATATCTCAAAAACTATAAGATATTTGGAATATTGATTTATAGAAACTATATATTTTATCCATTACAAACTTACGAATAAATTGAAATTTTTAATTTTTCATTACAAAAAAAAGTTATTACACTTGCATCGTTGACAAGATGGCGTCGTTGATGCTCGTAATAGCAGAGTGCTTACACGAGGCAAACATGTTACTTTAACACTATATTTACCAGCGTGAAATCTATTGCATTTAAATATGTTAAATATGTACCTTAAAGCAAGGAAAATTAAGACGTGGAAAAGATGATAGATTCGGTAATTAATGTTTTATAAGATGGACGAAGAATATTTATTCTACGGCTCTCTCACAAATCTGTAGAATCTTTGGAAAAAATTGTGTACCAGTCATTTTGACTGGCTTGGTAAATCTAGTGTTAAAGTATTTTTCAAACAAATAAATATTTTACAAAATAATTTATACCGTTAAATTCGTCATAAAAAGTTACTAATTCCATTAGTTTGCACAATTTACTCTATCTCTCATAGTTTTCGAGATATTCGCCGAAATATGTTTCACCGCCCTAACTTTGGGGATGTTCCTTGCCCCAGTAATGTGGACGATTGCCGATAAAGAAAGATAGGCATAAAATATTCTTATGAGATATGATCGTATTCTTATGAGAACTTCATCATACTTGAATTTTAATCAAAATCGGTGACTGGCATCTCGGGAGGCTCTCTTGTCAGTGACTATAACCGTTTGATTAATACACAGGTTACTTTTATACATTCATCAAAATATTCGTATCCTTTTCGAATGAAGCGGTAAAATAAGTACAGTCGATATCACATCTGAGAAATCGTTCGACCGTTTAAATCTATGTACTTAAATTACAATTATGTTTACAAGTAACATGTTTAGCACCGAAGTAACTTGTCATTTTTACCGTTCACGTTTCTAATGCCGGAGGACATACGAAAGTCGTTAAACTTACATAGCGCGTTACTTTGAGCACGCGCTTTAAAAGTAAACTCAATTAGGAGCCCTTCCGTGGACAGTCTTCCGTGAAAGTTCAAGCATGAACTTCAGCAACACCGTGGCCTATTTCCTAGTAAAGGGCGACGATGTCAAATTCTGGAAGAACGAACGTCATCATACTTACACGCGGTACATTTCAGCAAAGGAAATGTACCACTGGAAACTTCTCCGTGAATGCATGGCACGGACTTTACCGGACACTCCAGAATGCAGAGTCGTCGAGGTGCCGTGACATTATGCCGCGTGCACTTATACGGCACTGCACTCAGTGCATCGCGGAATTCTGTAATGACCTTACCCATCTAGTCTCCATTCTCAAACTAGAATACTCTCATACTGAGAGTATTGCTTGAATTACAATCGCAGATAATAGAATACAAACGGCAAACGATACCTTCGAAAATGCAACGTCCTTATAATTAATTATACAGGATCCTATCTTCCTCTTTCAAATCGTTTAATTAAGATTCCTCTTGTTAAAAATAGAAAAAGAATTCTCATGGAATGGACATCGGACAAACGTAGTTTGATTAAATGCGCCATCGGTACGGTAATATTCTAATCCATCTGCTGTAGCCATCTTCTTCTTGCAACCCCCTTAGAGAGGGTCGCATTTATTACGAGTCCTCCTACAGTTAATGACGTATGCTTCGTACACGAACGGTACATACGTCAATATAGTCAGTATATTGATAGTAATGTCATTCCGTTTTCAGTGTGTACCGATCAGGATAGATATTTTTCGCAGCGTGACACGTAAAATTCAGTAAGGAGGCTAGGAAAACGAAGGGCCGTAGAGTGGCCATATATTATTATTACGACATACAAAGTATTCGACGGCGCACGACTTGGCACAGCACTGCGCCTCGTAATGACCATGCCCATCTCATTCCCATTCTCGAACACCCCATGGCGTTGGATGCATGCGTGTCCGACACGTACCACCTTCACGCGCTATTGAAGCGCCTCGAGAGCGACTATCAACCGCGGCTAAATTGTTTCCGAATGTTTACGACTGCGTGCGGTCACCGCGGGCACTCCACTGTCATTCAGACGCAGCACGCATTCGCGGGATCGTAAATACTAACTATATTATGCGGGATTTCCTTTTCATGCGACAGACCTACCGCTCCATCTTCCATGTTCAGACCTTTTTGAAACGATTCGCGATCCTCAATGCGGTCAATCGGGGATTGATCTCGATGTTATTGTTTAAAGACCCTCGTCTTGTAAGCATCGTGGAATTAAAAATAATTTCTGCTTTTTCTGATTGAGTGGTAGATATATCGAAGTTTTAATTTTTTGAAAGTCCTGTATTTCAAGGCGATTGAGCTATTGCATTGTTTCTCACATGGATTAGAGAAGTTTGGTTGTACGATTGTCCACAATGCAGGTGTGGTATAGTAGTATAGTGTATCAGTTTGGGAAGTATTTTTTGAAATATACAAATCAACGATTTTGTGATCTTTTTGCGTGGAGCGATGAATAAAATTTGAGCTTATGTGAACTATGAAATAGAACAAAGTGTACCTTGTATTTGTTAATTTACTGTTAATTATTTTTGGAAATATTATTGCTGACTAGGCTTGTCGTGTTATCGATAAATGATTTTACTGCTTGCTCCGATACCGTCAAGGTTTGTCTTGTAGGTACATTATAATTAATTACCCTTCTCTATTGGCTCACCTATTTAGTTGTTTGTAATAATTATGTTTCTCTGTTAACATCACTTAGGCACTAATTATAACACTATTACCATCAAATTGAACGTCGAACTTGATATCGTACGTCGATATTTTCTGCGAACAATTGAGTTTCAAATCGCGTAACTCATTTTGTCTCAAACGTTTTTTTTTATATCTTTCCTATTTTAGAAGCCATTGACATCGCTCGTATAACTTCCAATTGCTCATATAACTTCTATCGTTTTTTACGACAGATTTCCATCATTTTCCAACTATTTCAGTATCGTATGTGGGGGAAGTATTCTAGTTTCGATAGCCGCAATTTTATATCGGCTCTCAATGTCAATCTTCCGCCATTCAAACCGAATCGACAATACTCAAAGATAAAAAAAAGAATCGTGGGATACGTATACCACAAATAAAAGCCAGGTGATTTTATTTCTTCGTTAACGTGACACGCATGCTACCAAGCACCTAATCTTCTTCATTCTCCGAACTCTGATGACCCAGATCCGGTTAAATTGACACAATCATGCCGGTATTCGTGGTCCGCTGAAACCTCGAATTCAGTGATGATTCCCAAATGTAAACAATTTCAGTATCGCATGCAAGGCAAAGGACAATTGTACGTCGGAAACATAGTTTCCACTGTCCCGTTGTCTGCTTTGATCCTCTCGCAAATCCCAGCTCAAGGCACTGTCAAAGTTAGTTTAGACTATACAAGTCCACGCATTTGACCGTATTACACACGTGGTAAATCACTCGCAGAGTTCACGTATTAACTGCTATAATAAATAAAAGTAGAGAAAAATAAAACAAGATCGAGCAATCACGTAGCTTTAATCAGCTTCATCTAAATACCGGTTACGTTCAGCTGAACGATTCAAAACTATCGAGGGTGGGTTTCCAAGAAGATGTTTTTCTCGATTCTCTTTTCTTTCCTTTCTCGCGAAGGAAGAACGCAACGTAAGGATCTTGGATGAATGCACCGTACACGACGAAGAAAAGAAGAATATCGACGTCATGCAAGTCGGTCGACGTTGTTCGCGCTCTCGATTTGTTATCGGCAATCGTCGAATTACGGAGGGTAGGCCAGTTTAGCGAATCTCCTCGCCATGGGGCACGCGAGCGTAAAACACTGCCGTGGCAGTACATTACCGAAGATTCCTCCGTCTGCTGTAGTTGAGTGGGTGCCTCGTTTCAGTTCTCAGATTCGATCGAAACGAAGATCGATATCGCCGGCCGTACACTTTATGCAACTCATCCCCCTTATCGTCGATTTTCATACATTACGTGCGTACTTTGGCTACACTCCGGCCATCAAAGTGGTTCATTTGCACTGGGGGATCATTACAGCCTGCGGTTCGGTACTTAGCGTCTGCAACAGAGGATTAAGTCATAACTTATAAACAGAGTGCAACGCCGACAACATCAGATAATAGTTTAATTCGATGGTAAATCGTTATTTTCATTCTATCAGGAGGAATTTTCAATTTTTAGAAGAACGTTATATGGTGGAATGAAATATTTCTTTCTCGGTTTTTATGAATCTTTTGAGTATGGATTAATTCTCTTTTGTTTCTTAGACTCTTTTGATTTCCCTATATTGGAGAATCCAGGGGCTGGGTTTGATTTTTCTGTGTACGTTGTACAATGCGCGGATCTTTTACGATCGTCATGAGACAATATTTCGCGAAATTGTTGTTCTCGCATTTGCATGTAAATGATCAATATACACAATGATTCTGGTACGCTTGGAAATATCTGATATGTACGTATTGAAGGAAATTAAAAACGCTGTGATATACTTTAATTAAACTTTCAATAAAACACTACGAATGTAAAATGCGCGAATGTGAATAATAATGTGGCTTGGTCTGCTTACTTCGTAACTAGTCATTGTGAAATCTGTTTGCAAATATCAATTCGGTAATGTCTACAATTTTTTGCTTAAATAACGAATACATCCAATAGCACGAACAAAAAGCGATTATAACGTGTAATTTGTAACAAGTCTCATTGTAACATAAATGTAAACTTTTATTATGCATTATTTGTAACGTACTTTGTATATTAAAACAATTTCAACCCTTTGCATTCCTATGTCGAGCTACATTTACCATAGCTTTCTGTTGTATTTAACGAGTAGCCTATTAGTTGTGGACTTTTCGAAATTAAAAATGATTTTCACTCTTAACACATTAAGGACCGCTCACGAGTTTTCTCGTGTTGCACGATCCGTCTGTTACGGATGGATCACGAAATAACCCGTGTTTTCTACACGCTGTCTTTAGATGTCACCTACTTTGATGCATTGTATCTATTTTGTGTATTTAAGTACTTACATCAATAGTCAATGTATTAAACTTGATGGTTAAATCCTTGGTTTGCCAAGAATCTAACAAGGACCACCGTTGGATCGCCTTCGTCTCGTCCACACTGAAGGAAACGATCCCATTGGTGGAAACCGAACTGGTCAAGCTACGAAAAACTGTACAAATGCACGAACACGAAATAAAAGATAATTTTTTTACTAATACCTAAAATGCATCCCATTTTACAATTTCTAAAAATTTCGTACAAATTAATTTTTTAAGTAAAAAAGTTATTATGAATATTAAAAAACATATTCTTTTTCAATAATACCTAAAATGCATCCTATTATACAATTTCTAAAAGTTTCACAAAAATTGCTGCATAAACAACAAAGTTATGATAATTTTAGAATGTAAAAGTTTGCCCAGAAACGTGCGGTCCCAGGCGTATATATGTATGTCTTACAGATTTCTTTGCGGTCCTTAATGTGTTAACATAAATATTCTACGCTGAAGACGTCAAATAATCAAAGGTG
The DNA here is from genome assembly GCA_910591515.1 of Cerceris rybyensis. NCBI lineage: Eukaryota > Metazoa > Arthropoda > Insecta > Hymenoptera > Crabronidae > Cerceris > Cerceris rybyensis. The sequence continues at coordinate 27,160,291 of OU342790.1, forward strand.
TTTAGCAACTTGTGGTGGCTGATCTTGAAATGTGTTCAACGTAACTGTATACCAAGGAAAAGGTTCTCAAGAAAAAGTTTAGTGCTGAAAGCTATTACAAAAATTGGATAATAGCCACTGCATGAAATACTTCCAAACATTATCATACCTCTCTTCTCTAACCACTGACGATTGCACGTCGAGTTACGTTTGATTGACGTATCGCTTACAAAATAGCTGCAAGAACGATGACATGGCTCTGAAAACCGTGTATTAAAAGTTCCACGAGAAAAACTATGATAACGAATTACAAAACACCGAATCACGTGTGCCACGGTAAACGGCACAAATAGTCAAGCACGAGACGCACGTTCAGAGTTTCTCCGAAGTGAGAAATTAAATTACATGCTATTCGCCATTTTTTTAGTGCTATAATAACTTTTCTTACGGTTTGTCCATCAATACTATTTTCTTCTATGGGATGTAATGTTTTTCCCTCGATCTCGATCGATCCACCATGCTTCTTCATCCACCTACTGCTGTCGACACGTGCTCCTGCGGACCGTTCCATTTCCATTGGTTCATTGTTACTTTCACCTTGCAACGTGGCCGTAAAATTGTGTAACTAACGCGCGCAAGAAACGCAAACGAAAAACAGCGCATGTGAGCCTTGCTAGGGAAATATTTTCGATCATGCAGAATATTTCACCGATGATGCAAACCATAGCCAGCTTTTTAACGTAAAGGGTGTCCAGCGGAAAATTTTCGATTTTAAAATTGAATTAAAAATAAACAAGTATTTCTAGAATATTTATTTTATTTTTTACATGTAACAGGGGACTGCGGATTTTACTTTTTAAAAATTATGTCTTCCAAGTGACGTCCATTCCCTTCAATATACTCTTGCAAGCGAACTCTCATATTGGCAAATACGCGCGAACAAAACGTCGCGACGCGTCGGGCTGATTGGAGCGATTTCACGGCGAATGTTTTCTTGTAGGGCGGATATGGTGCGAGGATGATCCTGGTGATGGCCTATTAACCATTGTCCCTTGTTGCCGAAATCTTTGCACCATGACCAGATGTGCTGCGTGCTCAAAGCATCGTTTAATCGCCGAATATCAAAGTGGGAACAGAAAGCACGACGCGCTCGAAACAACGATTCACCAGACTTTAGATATTGTTCCACCGAAAATGCGCAGTACGTTACCGACCAATGACTCGTGGTGACTGACAAATCCGCAAAAATGGCGCAACAAACACTACCCCTCCAGCGCGTCTAGCAACGCTAAAAACGAAATAGCGATAATTTAAAATTAAAAATTTTCCACTGGACACCCTTTACAATCATTTTCTACCCCTTAGAAACGTTACGTGAAGACTCGTCCTGGCCATAAATAGGGTTAGCGGAGACCGGGGCAAAATGGTATAGCGGGGCAAAACGGCACTGGGGCATAATGGGATAGCAAAAAATGAAGTTTCTTGGGTGCTTGATTTGGGGCAAAATGGGATAGGGGCAAAATGGGACACGCAAAAATGAAGTGTCGCAGCCCGCTGAATTTGGGGCAAAATGGGATGACAGGAAAATTCATGCTTCGGCTCTATGTGGAGCCCGATTTTCTCCGGCCCATTTTGCCCGAATGACGTATTTTCCAGCAGTGTTGATTTTCACTATTCCATTTTGCCCCAAACCCGTTTTGCCCCGGTCCCATTATGCCCCGCTATACCATTTTGCCCCGGTCTCCCCTACGTTTTTATGTATTTTTATCAAATATGTACTGCATTGGATTGTACGGACATTATACTGATGAATCTGTACACTCCTTAAAATCCAACATGTGTCATCGTAACATCTGGCTCGACCGATTTCGTACGTTGCATAATTATGATAGGTAAATTCATTTATGCGATGGAACATATGTTAAATGTGTCACGTATGAGGCGTCGAGATAGTTTAACGAGCGCAGTTTCGCCGATTAACCACTTAACTGTGGAATTTAAATTTGAGAACTTTTCGCAGGGTATGGAATTAAAATGGAGAAATGCCGTATATATACGTTAAAGACAAATCAAATGCTTTTCTCATATATTTTACGAAAAGCGGATAGCGAAATGTAGAATTTTTACATTTTTAGTCGATAAGGGATTGACAATTTAGTGTTGAAAGTCTACCGCAATAGAATTTTGGATTGACGTGTATAAATGTCGAACGCAGTTAACAGGTTAAGTATGATTTTGGTATAATTAAAAATAGAGTATAATGTGATATTAACACTAGATTTACGTCAATTTGACAGTTTTTTTATAAAGATTTCTTAAGTTTACAGAGAAGCAATACTGTACATATTTCACGTGCACCTTACAATACAAAAGTTATTTAACGAATTAACATATTAGTCACTTAATTCGTCTTTTTTCAAAGTTCTTATTTAATATATTGCAATGCAATAGGTATCACGCCCGTAAATCTAGTGTTAAAGAACATAGTGTATATGATGAAAGTTACACCGTTAGACTATATACTGAGAGACTCCGATATTTTATTTTGACATTTCTCACTATTTGATAGCTAAACGGATTTTTGTAGGAATGGCGGCTTACGATTTAGTCTTTGCCATTGTCTCGATTTCCAGCGGCCATCTCTGCGATGGGCCCGTTACCTATTTTTAATTTGGCACATTTCTGGTGCTTCGGATCCCGCTACTCTAGGACCACCCGTGATAGACGGGGACCGGGTCACAAGCTGTCAAATAAGAGAAAATCCATTGTCTAGATGGGCACTCCGCCTCAAGGCGGCTGACCCTTGAGTGGTGTTCGCCAGATGTGAAAATTTTCCACGTCAAGACGCTCCCATTATTTACAGACGTCTCGAGGTAATTTTAACAATTTTTTGGAACCCACTTAGACAAGGGGAAAAGTCGACTGTCCCTCATACTTGAAAAGAGTAGGGACGAGGTAATTGTTCTAAAGAATAGAAAAACCGAAGGGTCAAAAAGGGCGAGCTGCGGTTATCTAAGAAAGGTGCACGTAAAACTCACAGATAATAGATAATAACAGACAGAAATGATAGAGCCGATTTTTTTTCATGCCGGTTTTTAATCAACACAATAAAGTCGAACACTTACAAAAATAGTCAGTTCAGTGAAAAATAGGTGAGCTAGTTTGCTCCTTAATTACTTATTCTTACCTGTATATGTAGAAGACTTTCTATTAATTTATATATTACTCTGTTAGGGAATACAGAAACTTTATATAAATATTGCTGATTTTGAGGTCTACAGAATATACCTGCAAGGAAACATATCGAAATTAAACTCGTCGATTTTTATGAAATTATGGTCAAAGGTAGTTCTGAAAATTATATACAACAAATGTTTATTTTTTATCGGTAACCATTGATTCTGAAGGGGTGAAAATACACTTTTAAAATTTACCTTTAAACCTTTAAAATTGAAAGTTAAAAGCTCATTTTTTTGGAATATCTCGCTAATGAAAAAGTTCCAGAAACACATATCCATTAATTTGAATTAGAGTTTACGTAGGTATGTACATTTATTCGACAGCGGAAAAATGTTCACCGGAAAAATGAACAAAAAAATCAACTATTAAATATATTTAAAAATGTTTTACGCAACTTTTTTATCCAGCTAAATTCTCTATAAAAAAACACGGAATTTGAAAAAAAGATAATATTTTATAACCACTGGTTACCAAGATATTCCGAAACATGCTTTTCCAACCTTCAATTTTGAGGGGCATTTTCACCGCTTCAGAATAAATGATTGCCAATAAAAAAAACAGTTACCAAATATTTTTCTGGGAACAACCTTTAATGTAAATTTCCATAAAAGCGGCGTTGTTCGAGTTCAATATGTTCCCTTGTTACTTCACATGTGGACAAAGCTTCAAAGATTAATTTAGAATACAAATTTAGAATATCAAAAATTCAAACATATTACATGTCTTTCTAGCTTCGAAAACGGCTATTCTTCAAGATTTTAACGATTTTACTACAAATTTCGGTAAAAATGCAACGTAAGTGAAACCTAACTTCAATAACCCACAATTTTACGTTATATCTATGTGTTACGTGTAACGAACATGTGAAGCATACCGCATCCTGTATCTCAAACGAACTTATAAAGCGTATTTAGGATCCTGCATTGAAGATAGTATTTTTACTATGCGCTATTCTGATAGTCGAGCGAATAGTAAAGCTAAAGAGCCATTTGCATTCCGGCCATGAGTGGCCGCAGGGTGTTTAAAATGGGGACGATAAAGGCTAACGTTTATTACCTGTTACTGAGAAATGTAGTAACCGGAAATAAAACCATTTGTATGTTTAACGTTCCGTGCATTACCGTGCGATATGATAATAGTTGTTGTATACTTGAATGTTAAGGAAGATCATCGTTAATCCGTGTTGTGATAGTCCCTGGAACATAAAGATAGAAGGAAATGGATCGTGAAAAACGTAAGACGCCAAGATCTCTCAGTTTCATCTCTACCCGACATTGCTTTACCCATCGGTTGAAATAAAAGCAGAAATAGAATTAAATCGTTCGTTCAAGAAGTTTAACGGAATGAAAGGCAACTAAAGATCCAAATTTTTTTAATGCTTCAGTTTAAAAGTATCTTTCACGTTATCAGAGAAATTATGCTTTAAAAAAATGGATAGAAATTAGTAATGCAAAAGTGATTACTAAATATGGGGATACAATTTTTAAATCAAGTAGCATTCTGTGTAACTCACAGTTTATTATTTAAGTGTAATATGTTACATATTTTTTACCTGCCTCCACTTTGAAACACATTCTCGCGTATTTCCTCCACTTCTAAAATATTCTTTTTCAAAGCAGTCTATTCGAAAATAATTTAAAATGTTACTAATGGACTCCATATGTAGACTTGAGTACATTTCTTGCTAGCACCAAATGATCAAATTGAACTTAATCAAATTGAAACAAATTGTTCTTAATTTCAATGCATGCATATAAATGCATTGGAAAGTACACAGGTATACGTATTAAATCGAAGTGCCTATTTTGGACAAACGAACAGAGCATTTCACTGGACAGGATATGTAGATTTGACACCGACCACGATTCTATATCCCGAATTACATCAGTACCGCACGCTTATTAATGATCCACCATCGCGTGTGGAATATTTACTTCCGACCGCAGTGTGTCGGATCAAAATGTCGTAATAGGTAGGACCACAAAATTATTGTTTGTCTGGGACATTATATTTAATTTCCTTTACCACTTTCGCATAGCAATAAATCGAGTGCACGGTCAGTTCTCTGTGAATTCCATGTGTCATTCACGTACATCCAATTATTTTTTTTACGAGCAACTCGCGAGCCGCGAATTGGCCTTCGATTAAAAATAATGTCACCATTTCCACGTTGAAATTGCAATTAAAAATCAGCGAGCTTTAAGAGATGATTGATATTTCTGGTATTTACTGCAAATCTCTGCCTCACGTTTGGCATTGTATTACAATTTAACAATGTGATTTTTACGATGAGATGTCTCTGTACACAGTTAATAGGGCGATTTCCTTTTTGTACGATGCTGGGATTTAAATCAGAAGAACAAATAATTTGTTTCATTAACTATGATACACGGTTAACACCTTGAATGTCGATGATATTTCACTTGTTTTATCATTTCTACTGAAGTGATACTTTTCCTATTAAAATTTCATCTTTATAAAGCAGAAACTTTAAAGACGCAAATAGGTATATGTTCAGTGGGGTTTTATCTGCAGAAAGCTAGTATTTAAATATTGAATATGTTAGAAAATTCTGTAATATTAGAATATCAATGTCATATGAAATTTCATAGAATTCAATAGCGCCGGTCACCGGTGAGACCCCACGGCAGTCAACGTGTTAATCATGATTTCCCAACGAAGTACCATTCTATCTTTGAAAGAAAGCAGCGTGAAACAATTGAATGAAGTTTAATACTTTTTACTTTAATAATGAGATGTAGGAAATTTTCTCTTTGAATCTCGTAAATGAAATTAATCCACGTTTGCAGTAATTATGAAGCCTGTCTTCTTACACAGGGTAAATGTCTAAATTTTAACATTTTTAATACTTTGCAGAGATTAAATTTTAAGAAAAATTTAATAAATTAATTATGTTAAACAAAATTTAATAAATTCATTATATGTTTCTTATTAATATTAAAGCAAAAGAATACAAATACAAAATACGCTTAAAAATTCGAACTTTCAATCTCTGCGAAACACGTTCTATAATTTCTTCATTCACTGTTGCATTCCAGAACACGGTTACAACAAGTTCATTTAAAGGAAACAACTCTGGACTTTCGCATACAAAAGATACAAATCGCAGACCGTCTGAATAACTTCGTGGTAATTGCAAACTAACTATTGTAGGTCAAACTCTAGTTTGTCCTTTTAAGGATTCCAAAACAATATGGCAGCAAGTTTTAGATAATTCTGACCTTCGGAACTAAGATTACAAATAGTGAACGTTTTTGATATCACATTCCTTGCTATGCCTAAATTTGTTCGAGAAAGCTATGAGATAACCGATAATGAGCAGTGTATCCTGTTTAGAATCTTACAATTATTCTCTTTGGGTCTTGTTTTACAAAATATTTGAAATGAGTCATTACATTGAACAAAAAAATTTACTCTCAAGTATTTAATTAATGTCCAAAACATACTGTAATGTTCCAGCCCTCTGATCAACTAATATATGTGCCCATAATTATGAAAGTGGTCTAAGTTAAAATTTAAAGAAAATGCGTTCATCAGTTGTTTCACGCCACATTATTATAAACTAAATGAATTCAATGTAATTTTTATGATATTGTCAAAAATGAACCATTAGATAGTGGTTGTAATTTCAACATTATATGGAATTCATTTAGTGTTAATTATGAAAGTGGTCTAAGTCAAAAATTTAAAATATTTTATAAACATACCCTTAAATTTTTGGTATCTGGTCATTCCATTCTACCGAATGGCCGCGATTTTGGTTTAATAGAAATAAAAATAAAAAAAGTAAATTACTTATACAACCCTGAGCATTATTACGAATTGATAGAAAAGTGTAGAAGAGGAAATACATTTTCGGTGAAACGAATGACGCAGCCGGATTTTATTTCAACGAAACCATTTGAAGAGTCAACGACAAGAAGAGTAAAAATACCGCGGACGAATCTGTCTCTTGGTTGCAAATTCAATGGATGAGATTCTTACAAAATGAACCTTATAAGATGTTCTATAAAACTTCTTTAGAAGATTCTAAATTCCACATTTTGGATCTTTCACCTAAAAGAGGGGGACCAAAAATATACGGAAATATTAAATTAGTTTCATTATAGAGCATCACTAGACCAGTAACGAAGGAAAACATAAAGATATTGTGTGTTTACTACCATACATCCCTCCAATTTTTCAGGAACATTTTAAGAATCTTAAAAACTCATAATGATAAAAGCCTCAAATTACAAAAACGGATTACTTTTTAAAAATAATTAATAAATGTTCATGAATTATTTCATTAAAATTATCGTTTCTAATAAAACTCGTAGTTTTTTATCACTTTAAGTCATTTATAGGACATTCAGTTAATTTTGAAAATGGTCTAAGTCAATTCAAACTTGAAAAACATTTCCGTAGGAAATTCACGCAAAATTTCATATTCATAATAAATTTCCATTAATCAAGACTAATAAGATTCTAAATTAAAATATTGCATAATATAAAAATATTTTTGAATTCGTTCAAATGCAATTCATTAAATATCTCGAAACAAGAAATATATGACTTACAATTAGACCACTTTCATAATTATGGGCACATATAAGTTAGGATAAGTATATCTACACATTGTATAAGAACAAATATTTTGTACTGTGGCTCTCTCAACATCCGTCATTCCATAATTATCACTGATTGACTGCCTCAAGTCCAAACAATCCTATTTTTCCATCACGACCTTTCAACTCCCTAACACAGTCACCGTTCGTTACTCATCATCGAAACCACTGTTTCAAGTCCGAAATCCTACTTCCTATTTTGACCTTGGGCTTACACCCATCGTCATCTTACTTCCACTCTTTTCCAAAAACATTTAAAAAACCCATGTCTTTTTCCACCAAGTACTATTACCAAGTTATAATCAGTTCAGCTCATAATCAATTCGGTTCAGTTCAACGATATTACCAATTACGAGAGTCATCTTCAAATTCTAATTCCTAACTTAAAACTCTCACAAGTCCTCATCAAACTCAGATCATTTTCGTACATCACACTGAATCCTTCTTGGAACGATCCGAGTTATTCTAATACAAAAAGTCTGAAAGAGTAAGTTGTCTTATTTTAGCGGATCCTAAGCGCGAATCACCCTATTCGCTATCACAACACTACCAAAATGTGTAGCAAGAAGGTCTAATAGCCATTTCATATCCATTACCCGAAAATCACAGTAGCCGATCGTTGCTAACAATGGTGAAAAGCCAAGTGTAATTCGATCGAAAGGCGTCACGTATACGAAAACGTATGGTTGAACGTAGCAAGATCGAGGATCGATCAATTATATCCGAAAAGTCATTGTGCCTGGGATTTCACGAAAGCTGGAGATAGCGGTGTCTACGTGCTCGTTAAGTGAACACAGGAGCTATCACTTCCCCCCGAGAACAGTGGAGAGAGAATCAATCGGCACGGCAGGACCGAGATATCGGTTTCCTGCCTTCTGTAGAGGATCACATCGAGACTTCGTGACCAAGTCCGCGCACAAGATGATATCGAGCATGCTGTTTGAGAATTATCGCCGGTGCGAATCGCAGGTATCATTTTCGCCTGTGATATGTATCGGCATGGTGCAGGTAGAAATGGTCAGAAATTATGGAAGTTCGGCGCGCCGGTTCGAGCCCCCCAGCGATTGCACACTGGCTCCCCTTATTGATTCCCGTGGAGGCGAGAAGACATCAACGGTGCAAGAAGTAAATGCCGTAAGGAAGAATCAGAAAAATGTGCCATGATGGAATACATCATCTTCAGAAGGAAAAAAGAAATTGCGCGGAGTACGTACTGATGACAAGGTACACACGGAATACTTCCACAAGATGGGATCATAGGGAGGTGTCTAACGATAATATCTCCCTGCAGGGCTTCGATGTTAAATTGAAATTCGAATTGCACGTACCCCCATGTGAAAAGTACTTTGAATCTGTTGCATAGGAGAATCACAGAGGTAGAGGACGTACGATACAACAAGAAGGCGCTCGACTGTACCACGATTGATCAAAGTGTACGTTTAGAGACGACGATGTAGTTGCTTGCTGTATTTACTTAATATCGACCGGCACGAGCTCTTCGAATCGAATACTATAGAAAGGCGAGTTCTATACGATGAGAAAGTTTCGAGATTATTTTTAAAGAAGGACTTAAAGAAATTGGAGGTTCTACCTTTCGCTATTGTTTTAAAGTTTCTTGTTTATCTTATCTTTATCTTGTCGTTAGAAACTTAACTGAATGGAATCTCCGTTAATGTTTAAGAGGCAGGCTTTAGATGTGTTCGCCTTGAATCATAGTACCTATGGAGTGTTCTTATAAATGAAAATAATTGCAATTTTTATTACCATCTGGCCGATGGGAGCACGTAGTCTCGGCGAGGCGGATAAAAGCGAGAATAAATCTTTTCTTCATGCATTTACATTTCTCAGTCGCTTAAAAGTGCAGAATGTTACACAGATTTACACTCTTGGCGGAAAGTTTTAATTAAAATTAGTACTCGTTGCAAGTTTACCCGAAAATTGAAGGCTATAGCCTGTTACAGCGTAGGTGTGTTACGTCAGTTATCACGTGAGTTACGATCGATCATTAACTATCCGGGCAATACATCGTGGCGATGAAATATGCAGTACTGCGTGATAAAGATACGTTGTCCATAAAGTATACTCATTAATAATAAAACATTTTCTCATCGCGTTTGAAGGTATTCGTTCGGGAATATATTACACACAGCGTGGAAATCATTATTGTAATTTGAAATTATTCGTTTCCTCCTTACTATGGAAAAGGTCTGAATAAATGAATGCCTAACAATTTAACTTCGTTTTTTTCACAGATAATCAAACCTTTTTGCTACATGTACAGTATCTTCAAAAAATTGCGAATTTTATATCTATGTGGTTATTCTGGTCATCTACAGGACAGAAAACTGTCAGGCTGACTATGATTTATCTTTATGCTACAAGTACTTTCCATTCATAAGAAAATTAGACAACAATTTTAACAAAAAATCTAATAATATTTTCGTTTCGTGCAGCGTATACCGATTGTTTGTTAAATCTGCTCATTCTTAGTTAATTATTATTTTAATTTTTTTATAGCATGAAGTAGCTTTAATTCTTGCAACTTTGAACTACATATTTTTACTAAATTTTATCGTAACACATTTGTATAATTTGACGGAATAATTTACAAACAATGGCTATAATTTATTATTAAGAGCGAAATATTGTACACGCAATCGTTTTTAGTGGTCAGTTTATCAACAAATGTGAAATAGTCTGTCTGATATATAATCAGTAATGAATTTTAATAATCCTGTAATATTATTTCTAATTAGAATGGAGAACAAAAGTCTTGCCGACGCATGCTCTTATAGGCAGACATTCAGTTAAACTTCTCGGATTTTTTAAATACTCCGCGTATTTAGAACGCTAATGCAAATGGGTAAAATGTGGATTACTCAGAAATAGAAAAGGAATTACATTTAAATAAATCCTTTCATGGAGTAAAACATTTAATTACATTTGTTTGTGTATGATAAGTGAAAAAAGATCAATTAGTCTGAAATTAAATCAGAAGAATTCTTAGTAAAACGTATTTGCAGTTTAAGTTGGCGTGTAAAAAATTACGGTAGCTGATTTCACCTTTCCTTATTCTTAATATATCATTTTTTATATTAATATATCAATATTATTATATCATTAAATTAATATATTGATATTAATATATCATTAAATTACGACGTTAAAAATATTACACAATTTTCAGCAGAACTCTATCTCGAAAATCACCTGCTTCTGAATAGCTCTATTTGAAGAAAGATGTAAAAGCATGAATGGTGCACAAAACACATTCCTTCCAGTGTCATTCAACTGTCTGTTAACCGATATCCTTATATTCCCACCAGAAAGCGGTGTTACTTCAAACGTCAATGTGTATTAGTCCCTATACTTACAAAAATCCTTCTAATATCTCATGACGATAATCAGTGTCAAGATGTTTCGCCGACAACGCCATTACTTGCAAAATTACAACGACGACGACGACGACGACGACGACAACAACAGAGATGAGTCGAAGTTATTATCAACCGTAGCAGTCGATGCATGACGACGAAGCCCGTACAGGCGCGTTCGTTTCATCTTCGCACCTGTCCGTAATAACGACATCCATCGCGAGTTAATGACTTTCGGTACCTAAATCACACAGTGCCTCTCGACAATTTTGCGCGTGTACGTAATCCCAAACGAAGTTGGCGGAAGCGATGTGAGACCACGGCAGCTCCCGCGGGTGTAGATGGGCTGCAGGCAAAGTCCGTTAGTTTCACGTGTCGTTACGGTTTATAAGCATAGGATGCGTTCGACGTTGCATCGCGGCGGGAGCAGGGTTCAATGCACTCCGCAGAACGAGCGAAGCGCCTCAACATCCATCCTCCGTCAAGAGGATATCTCTGCAATAGACGCTCCCGCTGGTGGGAGCAAGAAAACCGACCGGATATCGACTTACAATTTGACATGGACTAGGTACCTGTCACCGTTAATTCCGCGCAAAGAAAGATTTCGATCGTTCACCGCAAACCGTCTGTGTCCCTCTTCCTTGTTCCCCTTCCTGCCTTTCTTTCCACAGGAATTCGATCGCGCCGCTCTTAAACGAAACATTCGTCTCGATTATCTTCGGCTGTCGTTACGGACGTGCAGGTCGAAATGGATGCGCAAGAAATCCTCCTATTCTTGGTGTTGTATTCAGACATTCAACGCATTACTTCGAGATTCCCGGGGGAACAAAAAGTATCCACATCTGGGGACGATTCTGTATCGTGTTTTTCAATAGACTCTTATCCGTTCAGTTTTCCCGGTAGTACGTGTTTATTTTGCTGGTATAGTTTATTTGGACATTGCCTTATATTTACACTAAACGGATCAAGAGTTAGAATGATCTGGAGGGTTGAAATCTCTTTTCAAATCTCAAGGTTGATCTTTAGATTGCCATTATTTTCGCGATATTTTTCTAACGTTATATACATTATATGCAATAGCCTCGATAATTAAGAAATTACGTAAATATTTATAGATAAAAGTAACGAAAGTATAGCAACGTTAAAACGTAGAAAGATTTTGGAACGTTGATGAATGCGAAGAAAAATGGATACAGGCCAATTTCTTTAAAGCCTGCGGAATCATTCCCGGTTTCACTTTCTAACGAAAGTGAGTCCATTGAGACGAAAGCAACCAACATTCCAAGCGCTTACATCAATGAATGCCGGAACATGACGAAGCCGATTGTTCACCCCATGCACCCCATAGCGCCGTTGAGCAATTAACCTCGCGAAGCGTTAATGCGGCTATCCATTCTATCTTTTCGTTTGACCGTAGAAAAAGAAAATGACATCGGTAAAATGGTAGCAGGGTTAGAATATCGAGTCGAACTGCAACTATAAGAAGTGGTTCTCGCTCTCTGGTATTGCTTTACGATTCGATCGGGGCAATTTGCTAAATTTATAGTCCCGGACGCCGTGGTACGAACCGCGGCGTTAACGAAGCTCGATGGAACTGGCCGACATATTATCACGAGCCACATTGTGCCGCGGCGCACGACCCGTACATTATTGTTAATTAATTATAATTCGAATCGCGAAGGGTATTCCCCTCGATTCCGGCTCGAGCGCGTTCACCGGCATCTGAGCACGACCACCGCCGACAGCGTACCCATATTCCTCCTTCGAATGCTCTCTATCCTCGCCTTCCTCCTTCGTCGGTAAGCCGAAGGAAACGCAAGCACGATAAATGAGACCGCGTGATGACGAAGCGGCTTACGCGGTCGTAATCCCGGCAACGTGCGCCGTGCTTTTCTTACACGCTCAAGAGTGGATCAGGTAAGAGGTGGAAAAGGGGAAAGAGACGAATGGTAGCAGATATATAAAAAGAAAGTCGGTTCGGAAGGGCTGGTATAGAGTAGGAGGGAAGCAGCCACGGGATAAAGGGAGAGCCGCTCACTCGAGGAATGATAGAAATAGAGTGGGCAAGAAGAGGGAGTAATAGAAAGAACGGCCGAGAGCGGGAAGAAGGAAGAGCGGTAGGAAGGAAGGGAAAGGAGGTGGAATAGCACGGACATAGGCGGATAGCCGTGTATAATGCATAAGAGAAGCGGGAAAGAGTAACGAACTGGCAAGGTCGAGCGTGGTAGGCCAATGTCTCGTCCTCGTACTACGAGGTGAACCAGCACTGCTGCAACTACCTCGTGTTAGCTCGGTGCCGGTGCGATGGTGTACGCTGTCGCCGTTGCTGCTGCCGCCACCGCCACCGCCACAACCACCATCGCCATCACCGCTGCCGTTGCTGTTGCCGTTGCCACTGCTGCCGTTGCAGCTGCAACGGTGCAGGAGTGTACCTTGAGGTCGGGGGAGAAGAGCGAGTCCTCGAGGCTTTCTACGGCCGAGGCTGCAGCATTGCAAGGCCGCACCGCAACCGCGAGAAACCGGCCAGAAGAAGAGGAAGTGCCAGAGTGGGAGTGACGGTGAGATGGAACGCGAGAAGAAAGATAGAGAGAGAAAGGGGGGCGATGAGATAGAAAGATGACCAGAGGTTGGAACGAGAGGATGAGGAAGAGACAGAAGGGGAAAGGAGGGATAAGAAAGAATAGGAAGAAAGAGAAAAGCGAAACGTATAGATACTTGAATGTCTCGTTTCTATTGTTACGGCTGACAAAAGTGAAATGCGTAAATCGCTGACCCTCTTTCTTTCTTTCTTTCTTTCGCGTTCAGGTTACGTAACTAATTCGACACCCAGCCATCTCGGTCACTTGGCACGATCTCACTTTCGCGAGCCGTTATTAATGGCACCCTTAGTGATTATGCACTTTTCGGTCGTTCACTGCGACTACGATTTTACAAATCGTCCAACCGGAAATTCTACTACATCATTGTCCCCGTTCATGAACGTACAAAGGGTGATTATCTCCGCGATGAGTGGCTCGTAATTGGAGTGCCTTATAATCGTAGCGCGACCTCATTTCTAACGTTGAAGAAGTTCGATGTTACCACGACGAATAGGTTGTAAAAAGTCATTCAATGTGATTCCACGGGTTACCTTTTCTACCGGTATACACCATTATGCTGATACTCCGCGTGGATAGGACTCGCAGTTTGCCAGGGAGAGTGCGTGTTCCTGTTAAACTGCAAATCTTGATATACGTCCACTTGTGAAGCGAATAAATTCACTCACAAAAGCAACATTAGTCGGCCTCTAGAGGTTGAGCGCGTCTTGGAAGCAATTCACGTACGTTTTCGCTGTCATGGCCTGCGCACGCGGCTGTACACACGTTAGAGTTTCATCTTAGGGCCAAGTACCGTGTACTTTAATATCTCGTTAATAAGAAACTCACGTGGGAAGCGCATTACAAGGAGCTCCTCGGCCTAATCTCCTCTATCCGCTCCTCTCGAGTACACTGCGCTCGAGATCTGACGCGCGTCACAGGTGTGTACGGTGATAAGGTGACTTTTCAGCAAGTCCTATGCCTGGAATTCCGTCCGTCGTTCTACTACTTCCGACTGAAGTCATCAGTAGGCGTAATGTTATGCCATTCACTTGGTACCTCGCTTACACGAAAGCTCTGTCCTCGAAACGTGGTTACCAACAGCGATGCCAAAAGGTTCTCGAAGGAGCACGGTAGGATAAACGTAAAAAAGGAAAGAAAAAGAATGCAAAGACAAAATAAGAGAGTAAAGAAGTGAGACAACCAAAAAAGAGAGAAAAAAAGACAAACGAGCGAGAAAGTAAGTCCGATCTATCGACTCTTACTTGGAACGACTGGATGTATCTACCTCCTCCCGCAGTGCTGATCGTACAGAGTTAAGTCCTTTTTCTGCTCCTCTCTTTCTTTACCTCCCTCCCTCTTTCTCTCTCTATCTTTTATACAGCAATCGTCCTTCCCCTACGTGTCTTTCGTTCCCTTCGCCTTCGTCCACGTTAATTCTCTGGTACCTAAGCCTAATAGACCGAGGAATGTTCGCACGACTCGTCACGTAATATACCCGCCCATCGTTAATTCTTCGAACATCATAACGATGTCTTGGGATAATTTGAAAGTCCTCGGGACTCGTTATCGTACGAGGGTTTCTTGCCGTTGGGTTATTGCGCCTCCGCGATTCCTTTTTTCTCTCGTTGCATACGCAGCTATACATATAGATGATATTCCTCGCGTTATCGACCGCAGGCCTTGAATCGATCGCTAGTGATATTCGTCACGGCTCGAGGGAGTGTCGGTTCGTATAATTCATTACTTGAAATCAGGGGATAGTCACGAACGGGTTCATTAAGGCTCTATGCGCGTCGCATTGGATTTAATCGGATGAACGGGGTTTACGATTGATATGAGAAGGATGCGCCAACAGAGAGGCCACGGAACAACGTGATATCGAATAAATACGCGATTGGCATAAACTCCAAAGATATATAATGATCAACGTACTTCTGTCTTAACGAGGCACATTGTACTCGACTACATCGTTTCCTTTCGTGCTCGTAAAATCACGGCGAATCGTTTGTACTTTTATCAATAAAACAGATAAACTCGGCTTTTACAGCCATTTCTGTCACCAATGAAAACATATGGCTATGATCCTTTCGACGGGAAAGGTATTGCAGCGGACTCGTTGGGGAAATGTATCGTTGTGTACGTTAGGGTTTATCGAACAGCATTTAAATTGTTCTTTAAGTGCTGAATTTCGCAATTATTATTGCTCGAGTAACGCGCTTGTATATTGCTGAAAATTCATCCGTATTAATTTGAATTCTGTTACCGTATCTTCTATGATGTAAACGTTTAAAAGGGATTCTTACTTTTTACTTCTTCGAAATTTCTCTTCAACGTGCAACATAGATGCTTTTGTGAGATATTAACGTTCTTATGGACTCACAGTTAAACCAAGTAATTTGTTCAAAGTGAAACAACTTCCATAGATTTATTTTTGCTTTAATATAGATCCCTTGATAGAAAGCTGCATAGTTTTCCGAGCAAAGTAAATACCTTCTACGTTCAAAACCGTACACTCTCGCGCATTCTATGCACTGTTATATGTATATCTCCCTTATATTTCATTCGCTTATAATACCCGTAAATGAATTTGTACGTTCGCTTTTGGCTTATCCTCTTGAAATAAATGCAACAAACATCGTTACCGGCATAATTGCCTTTAAAAGTGCCGCGAGAAATACTGACGTACAGCTACAATTAAATCATGCCATTCCAGAAACGCTCTCGTAAATAGGAATAAAATCATTTCCACATCTAAAGCGAACGAAAAAATAATCCCCACCTATTTCATAAAACTCTATTTTATAAAAGTTGTGCGAGCGTTAAATCTCAAACCGAATAACACAAATCAGATCATGTGCACGCGCGGAACGTACGATATTCGGATATTAACCGCGAATCATCGCCACGGTCCGGCGCGCGAAATTCGTTGCCATAGTTCATTCGCGATTTCAACATAGAAAACCAAATTCTATTAGTTCGCGTATTTCTCTGTCGAAATGTCCCCGTGTCTCGATTACCGTTTAAATGCCAAACGAATAACGGCATACCGTGCGAAACAAACACTCTTTGTTCTATACCGTGCATCGACTGCTCTATAACGTCGGCAAAATTGTGGCGATGTCCGAAATCCTCGACAAAAGCACACTTTTCCCTTTTGTTCCTTTTTCGTCCCCTTTCCCGATTATCGTCCAGCATTTCCCACTTTTAGCCTTCTCCACCTCTACCACATCCCTCCCCCTTCCCCCCCTTTTTCGCTTTGGGAATATTTACGTTACCCTACGCCCCCGTTTATTACATACCACTGGTGCGGGGCCGATAATTACGTTGCGGCCGTTTGTTTTAACGCTAATAACGACCCCTGACCCATTCCAAGTGCGACCGTTTCACCCTCCACGTCCCTGACTCACCCAACTGAAACGGTCATCCCCCATTTCTGTCGCGCTTTTGACGCCCCTATGTGTATTCGTTACAGGTATTTAATCAAGCTCTTTCGATAATTCTACGGGCCGACGATAAGGCGGTTATCCGAGCTTTTCGATAATAATTAATTTGCTTGTATCTGCACGTTGCCGCGCGCACCAGATGTAACGTATATCTATAGCTGACGGCCACTTTACATTGTTTATAATTGGCCATAATGAAGTATAAATGCAACGCGAGCCTCGTGTATTCCTGATTCCGACGTTGTGGATAGTAGGAGATCGTGAGTACGATGGAAAAGTCGAGCTATTATACTACGATTTATTACAGCCGCAATTCACTTCCGGATCATCGCTGGATATAAGAGAATTTCTTGTATGGTGAACGGTATTTCGAGCAGGATGGAGAATTAGATTTACTTGGGACGGCGTTGGAACATTTTTAATTGCCTATGGTGGGATATTAAAGAAAAATATGCCAGGATTTTCCTGTCATTGATATTTATACAATCTTACTTCCCCGAGACGAAATATTGAACCTATTTTTATGGTGCTTACTCCTATTTGAACCTAATATGTTACTTTTCAATACTAAAACTCATTTGAACCTTTTACTACCCAACATTTAAGAATTAAAAGTACAAAAATAGGTCTAAATTCCTAAATGTTGGGTAGTAAAAGGTTCAAATGAGGTTCAATATTTCGACTCCGGTCGTTTTCTGTAGAAATGGAAATTGTTAAATTTTTACTTGACTAGTCAATACAAAAAATAAGTTAATTAACTGAGATTGTTTCAGCTTTGAAGGAAACAATGGTCATAGTTTTCTATTCAAATGCGTAGATTTTGGAGTAGATCTGTATGTTTATGCATGAAAAGGGACGAATAATAAGAGATCAAGAATTTGCATTTTTCAATGACAAGTAAATGATACGTAATTACATACATTATGACTATAAGAAAAATCTAAACATTAATTTCCAATTTACTACGTTAATTACTTACAAAATTTTGTTGACTCTAACTGTAACGTACGCGATCAAAGGACCGTGAGAAAAGGAAGTGGAATACAAAAATGAAATTTTTTGTATTAAACACTATTCTTACCACGACCGGTCAAATGACCGTTTTTAAAATTTCGATTAGAATTTCCTACATACAACGTAATTTAATGGCCTCTTTAAACTTCACGACTTTTCCTCAAACACACGTATAATACATTTTTCAATATTCACTTTTTTTTATTGTTTACTTTCTGAGAAAAATTTGTAATCTACCTTAGCTACCACGACCGGTCATTTGACCGGTAGAACGATGTATATATTTTTGTAATAGTATTAGTTCAAAGACTCTATTCCGAAACGATAAAGTCGTTACATACGCAAGGTAATACAGTTGTGGCATGATTTTATCCAAAAAGTATCTTCCAGGAACTGCTTTACAGCACTTCCAAGTGTTTAGAGTTCTCGTTCACCAATCAGCCTCGTGGTGGTTATTTGCCTGATTGGTACCCGAAGTGGTCCAGAACCGCGGATTTTCTTACACTGTCTTATCTACTATGTCTGTGAAATAAATAAAATAACCGAAGGGGATGCCTAGACGTCTTCTCTCGAATTCAAATCAGTAAACTTTTGCGACTCGAACAGAGAGCATTAAAACGTGAAAGTTACAAGGACCATATTTAACATTCTACTCTTATTTTATATTGTATTACGTGTTACAAGTGTCATTTTCAAAAAGGTGAACAAAACCAACAATACTTTGTAGTAAGTTTCACATTTGACCTTTTATTCGTTTTTTTAACCATTTTGATTTACATTTTTATATTTTAGTTTTTAATTTATCCGTTGAAAAAAAATTCATGGTTCTTATATAAAGAAACCACGGGAGAATGAATTTCGAGACAAAAGTTTCACTTCAATTAGCCGAAGAACTTTCCATCGAACACCAAAAAGTGCTACAGCTAGGCAAAAAAGATCAACCAATACCGGTCACAAATACAGGTACAGGTTCCCGTAGACTAAAAAGTACGTATGTGGAAAATGTATAATCGAGATGCGTATTTGTAAAAAATCCGGTGAAAACGGATAATAGGTACATACATTACATACTACTGAATAAAAGAAACTGTATTTTTATACCGTTTAATTGGCTATTATCTTCATTCTATATTAAAAAATACAAGTTTTGCTAAAGACCGGTCATTTGACCGATCGCGGTAGGAATATGTATATGTGAAGTGTCTGTAGAAATAGTGTTAACTAACAGCTGTATTCTACATTGATGCCTATATTAAATTCACAATCTACTGTATTTCCTTTGGAAAGATATAAGCCTTATTTCAGAACCAACAATAGGCTATGATTATAATAGGTATACATAAAGTGCTAGTACTGTTACTGTTTACAACGCATATCAGTAGTTGTAAGAAAGTTCATACACTTCGAAGTATCAGAGTTTATAGAAAATGTAATTCCCTTTAACCCTTAATAAGCGAAAATGTATTACACACTTACAAAGTTCAATTTAACACTACCGTCTTATTTAAGCTTGTATCACAATATATAATTTTTTGTCTTAATTAATACGTAAATAATTCAATGTTTAGTCGATTGCCTTTAATTCCACGGTTAAATTACCAAAAGCCTAAAGTGCCGTGTCGAAAGCAGAGCGATGAAAAAGAAGAAATTTCCGTGCAAGCCGTAACATCCAGGAGCGTGAAGTGGCGGTCGTAGAGCATAATATGATCGTTCGACATACCTGACTTTATTGGATACCATAGTTTTACAATTGCCACCCCAACGCTCGAGGTTGAGCTCCGAGCGCGTAAAAAGGTCTGTTGCACGGCATTTAGTGTAATTAAAACGTCAATCTTATAACATGCGATGAAGCCTGTAGAAAAATCGAATAACGACTAGGGTTTAACGTTTCAGGCATATTTCATTCTTCGGAGATTATATTAACGCTGAGTGTATCAAAAAGTATATTTACATTAAAATGCAAAGCCCTCTGTGGCCCGAAGATGGTATATACTTTCATTTCATTTTGCACTTGAGTGCGTGTCGCGTATATTAATTACAATTCCTGCGGGGCAGGAATGCCGATAACTCGATGAATTTTAAAATTCACGCGTGCCAATATTGTGGGACACCGTGGTTCGATTAAAAGAACAACCATCGTGATATAATATCAATGGAGTGATTCTATTACATATAAATAAATCAGGTTTATCAACTCAAATATAAATTCATATCATGAGACGAAATATTCTACGTTAACAACAATAGATAGATTTTATTACTTTAAAAAACTTTAATTTTTCACAATTAAAACACGTCTCCCAAATCATCCCTTTTTACCACTTGCTCGCTTATCGGATTATATGCTCGTTTTATATGATCTGGAAACAAAGTGACTATTTCTTTCCACTTCATATTCGTAGACATTCTATAATTCTCGGTACTATAATTTGAATAAATGTAATAGCGAATGAAGGTATCCAATCTTTTGGGTCCACTGAAATAAAAGAACTTTTACTTTTAGAGAGTGATGTATGGACCGTTTGTTTTGAAAGTGGTGTAAATCCATTTTTTTAAATGGAGTATCACTCAATTTATGCTTAATGTAATGTAAACTTTTTATTTATAACTAGTTAATATTTAATATCTTAATAAATGCTAATGTTTTGTTCAATTTAGAATTGGTTGCTAAAAGAAATTGCTTGTGCAGTCATTGATTATGAAAGTAGGAAATCCAATTTCCATAGACAGGTTGCGGGGTCGGTGGCCACTGGTGGTTGCATTTGTTTTATTTAACATTTTGGAAGTCACAATTCAAGGTTACTTACTTTATTTTCCTCCAAAATGAATAATTTCATATTAACATAAAATAGTGATACAGATAAGAAGTGGTAAATCAATATTATTTTATGATAATTCAAAATATCTATTTTATTTAATTTTAAACAAATACACGCAGAAATAAAACTAATGAGTATGTATAAACAAAAGAGTAATCTGAGAGTCGGAGGATGAATATAATTCCACTATGAAAAACAAATTAATGATACTTCTAAAAGGGAATAAGAATTATAGAGTTAGAATCTTCATCAGTTGAGGATATTGTTACCGAGAATTTTCAAACAAAAATTTTGAGCATAAACAAATAATACCAATATCTTAGATTGAATTTAACAATATATAAATATAATTAACGTTCAAAAAGGAAAAGTATAATTTCAATTTTATTTCTTGTAATTATCTATAAACAAAATTGGATTAATATAAGGTATATTTTAAGTGATATTTGAGTATTCAAAATTGAAATTAAATGATTCTTACAATTGATTAATTATGAAAGCGGTCTCTAAAAGTCCATTTTCAGCCCGCAAAAAAACAAAATTTCGACTCATTATAATTAACCAATATTTTTAAATTGACAGATATGCTAACCTTTAATTTTCTCGAAACAACAGAAAATGGACTTGTACCACTTTCAAAATAAACGGTCCATATTTAAACTTCGTTTTCTTCGAACAGTGATACTGAAAATATCCGAATAGGAGAATAATTAGAACTTGGCGTTGGAATAAATATTCAACTTTTAAGTGTTGAATGGGAATTAGCAATAGCTTAGAATTAACAATTACACTAGCGATGACTATATGAAGTAAATGAACCTGTGAACTTACAATGAGCTTGTAATGAGAATGAAACTTGGCGTAAAGAGACACAGGGTTTTTAAGGGTTATCGAAAAAGGAGTAGGAGGAGGATGACAGTGTTGAAAGGTCAAAGTAGGAAAGTAAAAATTGTTGAATTTGGAATGATGGTTCAGGGATGAGTAAGGATGGTGGCAAGTGATGCTGTTACTGTGTTACAAAATACATATTTATGTTCACAAGATATTCACTAAAGTTATATTGTATACCAGTAATAGATGGGAGGGTCTGTACACTTCATACATACGAAAGAAAGTTATTTTAGTACATTTTAAACATTCACACTTGACCAACTTCCCTCTACACGCTGAAGCTCTTCTAAATTAATTAAAAATAAACACCCGAGAAAACATAATCCTAAAATTTGGTATTTCATCCTATATATATCGCGAATTTGAAAAAAATCCCAAACAAGGGAATATAAGCCAACCATCGACGATCGCGTAGGAGAGGAAAGCTCGTAGTAATTGGCAGTTTGACGCCCAGGAATGCTGTAACGTTCCGCGCTAATTACCCAAAGTTAAGCGTTCGTGCTGTGCCAAGTTGCATTTTGCAATTCGTGGAGTGCAATCGACGGTGCTCGTCGTCGTCCATGCACACAAACCTAATTCGCGGTCGATGTACGTGTACCGTGGCTCGGTGAACCGTCGGTTGCTCTCGGCTTTAGGACATCGTATTCAAATGTAACTACGTGCTGCCGGTGACGGCGTAATATATAAACTTGTTATATGGAAATAGATGCGTGTTTTTACTGGCTTTCCACCTCGGCCACGGGCGGAGGCAGGAGCCAGTGTGCTCTCTCACTGAACGCGGTTATGCAAGTCAATTTAAATGTCCTGCCGGCATCCTCCGGTAGCTCGTTACCAGTTTGACGTTAGGTGCTCGCGTTCGACCTGATAACTGGTCTGCTAATTAAGGACGTTATCCTTTTTGGCCTTGCTGACGCGCGATTAGTTACCCCGATACGATTGCCCGGACGATCGTCGTTACAGTTATCATAATTCGGGATCACAAGATGCTCCTCGTTTATTTTCTTAATTCCCCTTGTGAGCAACCATCCCTTAATTTCTAGGTGCAAAGTGCCAGGTTTATTTTTCACCTTAATTATCCGTTATTATATATACCGCGAGTACACGACACCCGCGTCAGGAACGTTTAATAATGCGCCACGGTAATTAATCTGACCTCATTAAGACTTACGAAGAATCTGGTTCCTATGGCTCTGGCGTCAGCCCCGCGAGAAGTATCGCGTAACCTTGCCAATAATACTTTGTCTAGACTGTTGAATATATATGTGTAAGGACTGATGCTTCTCGTTTGCTCGCGTGCTAAAAATGCAATGAGCTGTTCCTTTTTGCTTTGCTTCGAGCTCCTTGTCTTACGGGCTATTCTCGTGCCAATGGATACCGGCTTATCCTTGAACATTATATTCAATTCTTTCGGCCGTTAATAACCGCAAGTGACGAGCGAACATGCCGCCTTTGTTATCACACCGGTAAAACGTGTGTATCCGAGGTACATCGACAAAAGATTTACCACCTTTGTCGTAGTGGAACAGAATTTCAACGGGCGGATATTTCGTGCGACGTCTCGAAGAATCGAGTCCTCATCACGCTTCGTGTATTTCTATTCCGTTTCAGGAACTTGTACGTTCCGGAGGATCTCTTACGCTCGTTAATAAAGAGTACTTTTGTAACGATCTTTCATTACGCGGCCTCGTTCCTTTTCACGAGTAAGCAATTTCCCGTCTATTATATCCTTTTCGGCGCGATGGTGTTAAAATTGCTGCAAGAGTCTTCGCCTTAAATTACCTTCTATAGGAACGACAAGGAGGACCATCAAGAGCGAAAGGACGGTCTCGAGTGTCATATCGAGTCGAGAGAATCGAGGATTCTTGGAAGTAAAGTACCACTTTATATCTCCTCGTTCGCTCGCGCACTCGCTGCAGGGTCTACCTTGCCGAGCGCAATTCTACGGGGTGCAATTTCTATGGAAAAATGTACCGTTCGAGAGAAACTGGATACAAAGCTGTCGTTATGAATGAGATTTTCATGTCATGAATCCGCGTTATTAATTTCGTTATTAATGAAAATGCCGTATATCGCGTGCATTACGGTGAATATTCCAATGTTATGGGTCCACTAACGTGTACGTACACACGTGTGCATAAACTACCGCGCATAATTGTTTAGACACTCTCGTATGTTCTCATATGTGCTTAGAAACCGTCATTTTCATGAATCTTTTATTAAATTTGTTCATGTTATTTATTACTTTCATGTTTGTTTATTACTAAAATTTAAATGAAGCATTTTAATTTTTCCATTTATTTAGTATATTGTTATAAATGTGTGTGTGTAGATGTACATAAGACATACATTTTTTCACATATTTGCTAGGTTTTTATATGATTTATGGTATAATTGAGAATGTTTAATGAGTTATGAGCGGTAATGCACACGGGCGTATCATCTTCTGGTCAATCCAATTACGTATTCATGTAGAGAGCAGGTCAAATCTACATTATTTATCTGGCGCGATTGGAACTCCTTCAAAACTGTAGTTCGATACTAAACGTTATGCGCATATTAACTCTCGCTTACGTATATTCCTCTCTCCCAGTAGTTGCTATCGGTTGAATTATTCATCGTTAATAATTCGAGCTACTTTTTCACGAGTTTAAGAGAATAATTATCAAGTCCATTAAATCAGAAGTTGCTTAAAACGTAAGTAGTACTGAGAATTCAGAAAAGACATTTTGTATCTTCTATAATTGATGGTATAAATTGCGATTTAATTTTGATGGATTGTGAAATCATGATCACGTTATCATTTCAGCTCTGAGGATGAGGTCTTTCATTTTCTAATTTTGTCTGCAATCTTAATTATAGATTAGTTTAGTAGCCCTTAATACTCAACGTGATTCAAGGTCGAAAAGGGAACTGTTAGTCATCTTCAAATTCCGTCATCGCTTTTCCCTCAAAATATGTTTTCTAGACTTTTGGTCTTAGCGAAAGTCACTGGAAAAGCGATCGCACTTTTGGAACCTTAGTCACGAGAAGTCGGGGTCATCCAAACCTCCCACCACATTAGTTTAAGATCTTTAAAAGGTCCGTCCTGCCCCGAAATCAACGAATTTTGTACCGAATCGCTGACAGTCCGTATCTCGCGACGACGTTATCCTTGAATTGTTACAACTCCGAGCGCGCACTAGTTCTTCCTAAATAAAGTGTTCTTGACCACACACGGGATACAACATAAAATTTGATGTCAGAAGTGGTATACAACATTGGGAATGTTGAATAAACCAATGGAATTTAAAAATATATCAACATTTTTTTTATGCGTCAACTATACTCTTTTCGCAATAAAGAATTGTTATTGTGGTTGTTTCAGTACTGTGATGGAATTTTGATTAACGATAGAAGTATATTTAAATGGAAATGTATTAGGCGCTAAGGCAATTAAAACTCGTTATTATAACTAGTCGACACCGAGATGAGAGTTGCGCCTGAAAGTGGAAGAAGTATATTTGCGTCAGACTAGCATAATCAGACATCTTCATCATGTGCACAGGGTATACTATCCTTTGAATCTACTGTTACGTTTTAATTCTACTGCGTTGATTTAAAAATTGTTAATATTATTGTTATTCTTATTGTCACTGCCGCCATTGCAATTTTCATGACAATGTAATGTACCTACCCTCCGCTTGTTTAGTATATAAGATAACTATAGGAATATTTTGTAAGCGCAAACATCTGTACGCCGTCAAACTAACTTCCATCGTCACCGCTCCTTACTCATCTCCGAAATCACCGTTTCAAGTCCAAAATCCTATTCCTTGTTTTGATCCTTACTCATCCACGAGTTATCATCCATATCCAAAGTTCAACTTCCTATTCCTACTCCTGGATTCCCAAATACCGTCATCCTACCCCCTCTCCTATTCTAAAACCTTTAAAAACCCTACGCCTCATTAGTTCACGCTACTACAAGTTCAAGCTCTAGAACCAGTTCTCTATTCAAAGTCTCTTACTCTTACGCTAGTTCAAGTTCATAATTACTAACTCCAACGCATTGTGAGAGGCATCTTCTAATTCTAATTCCAAATCCTAAATCTAATACAAGACTCTCACAAGTCCTCATCTAATCATTCGACACACTAAAAATCTCTTGAATCAAATCGAGTATTTTAATACATAAAAGTCCCAAAAGTTAAAGTTCTCTTTTGTTTCGTGGATCCTGAGTGCGAATCGCACAATTCGCCATTACAACAATAACATTTATTGTAAACTTAACCCATTAAGGACCAAGCATTAAAATAACAGAAATATTTTAAATGCGACTATTTATTTGTTATAAGATTACATAAAAGTAGATATAAATATTATATTTTATTTTTTTATTTTTTCTCCAAAGTTTCAAAAATTGTAGCACTTAAGATGATGAACAATTAGAGAACAAAAGTGCATAAATTAAGCCTTTGGTATGTTCTTTTACTATGACATAAGTTAAAATAAAAATTAAATTAATCCGATTTCCCGAAAAAAAATTAAAAGTGAAATGTTGCGTTAACGCAACTTTGGGCCTTAATGGGTTAAACGCCTATGTACCTACGTCGAATACAAAATATGCATAGACACATGCAGATATACAGACATACTACAGAAAACCAAAGACCCAACTATTTTCGGCAGAGTTAAAAGTTTTGTTTATCCATGATCTTGACTTTGTGTAAGTCACATGTGATAAATTCCGAATTCATTAATTCTCTTTACCAGAATAATTCGTTTTTCCTGAGAACGTTTCTAATCTGAATTCTAACTCCATGTGTATTTTGCTAAAGTCGTGTAATCACATCCCATAAAGGAAGAAGGCATGTATAAATCGTTGAAAAAGTACGCAAAACTATGAAACTTCAGAAAAGACTGAAACCTCGGATGTCATATATATGTACATACGTCAGCATAATCTCAATGGTACAAAAGACAATACTTTTATCCTAGGTTGACAAAAGGATTCCTCCTTTTCTTATTCTGATTATTTTTCGGTTAGATAAATGTTTGGTCACTTATCAGAGTTATCATGAAGCCTTGCGAAAAGATGACACGCTATGACCGTTGCTATCAGTTCGTTAATCTCTCCATTTGTCTTTCGCTAGGCGTCGCGATGTCAAGCATGGATGAATACGCAGCGGGTGAAGTCATACCTTAGATTCTTACGCGCGATATGACGAACATCTCTAGGTACGTAGGTACGTAGTGCGGTATGTTGACGTTAGTCTGAAGACGTGCGCTTTACTTTCCATGCACGTATGCACGTACAGACGATAATAAATAGCGCCGGAGAGTTAGTTAGTTGGAAAGAGAGGAGGAGAAATAAATACATAAGAGAAACGTGTTGGAAGAGAGAAAGACAGAAAAGCCCCGTTTGACTCAAGAAACCTTGTATTTCCGACACTCATTACTCGCGTGACTGATGACACGTGAATGGATGCGACAAGAAAAGCACGGTCATGGGCTCTTTTTCTCCTTCTCGATCCTCCCTTTCTTCTTTCGCCTCTTCCTTTTTCATCCTCCAGCCTTCCTCTTCGTCAACGAGAGGCTTAAAGACGGAGGCACATCGAGGCCGTACACTTTGGCCTTTTTCTTTATCACTGCTCTTCTCTGTCTCATTCTTCCTCTTTCTCTTCCTCCCCCCACTATCTTTCTCTCTCTTTCTTTCTTCGTTGCCTTGCTTCGTTGTCCCATCTCGACGCGCTATTCGTTTCTGTGGCAATTTCTTGGCAGACCTGCTATTTCGCACGCGATCCACCACCTTGAGAAATAGTCGGCTATCGACTCCTACGTACACAACAGCCCCGTCTACTTTCTCCGCGAGGAGAAAAGTCACAAAGAATTCTACAGCTTTCGATCTTCCAATATCGACTTCTCGCTGCCTACCTACGACTCACTTCGCAGCAACGAACTTAAGCCATCTTTTATTGCAGCCAACACAGAGAACCCTCCTGCGTTTATTCTCCGTCATGGTACCATACCTGCTATCATTCTGGAACGACTTGAATGAAAACACTTTTTCGCATTCTGTCGAACGCCATCGTTCAACCTCAAAACTCCTCGACGATTAGGGTAGTCACATGTACGTATAGCATGGTGACATACGATTCTACAAGGTAATCAGAATGGATCTTCGATATCGGATTCCTCTTCCAGCAGTAAAACTACTGGAGGACGAAGGGGAGACCAGACCATATTATAATGCAATCAAGTATAGCTGGATGCGCTCACGCGAGACCTCGTAATGAGCTCCCATGTTAGAGTACCGTGGTAGTTACTGGACGCGGGAGGCTACCCATCATT
This sequence comes from Cerceris rybyensis, assembly GCA_910591515.1. Lineage (NCBI taxonomy): Eukaryota > Metazoa > Arthropoda > Insecta > Hymenoptera > Crabronidae > Cerceris > Cerceris rybyensis. The sequence continues at coordinate 27,188,588 of OU342790.1, forward strand.
GTTTACCGCATCCTCCTTCTCTTCTTCCTCATCCTTCTCCCTCTCGTTTTCTGTCCGTTTCTCTTTCTCCTCCGACTTCTCGCGCCAGTCTTTCGCTAATCTATTATTCCTGGCCGAGCTGCTTCATAAACTGCTTATCGCACCGAATCAACCCACCGAGACGTGGGTAGGTGGATGGGACAGGACGGCGCGTTAATCAGCTCTATCTTATCGTTTGTCTCTTTTTCTTCGCCTCGTCTTATCCTGTCTTTTCTTCTCTCCCTTTCCCTCCTCCTTCCTTCATTGTACCCCTTTCCTCTTCCTCCGCGGCGCCTATTGCTCAAGTATGTCAAACTTGTTTTATTGTTTCTTGTCTTATTACGTCAAGATCGATAAACTGTTCCATACGGTTAAGAAAATCTCTCAAGTGCCAATCGCCGTGGTTGCAACTTGTCGTTTGATCTCGCTTGCACGAAACCTGCTATAAGTACTATACACCTTGAACTCTTGCTTCGTGTTATTACTCGTTCGAATTACTTTTATTCGAACAAATATTAACGGTAGACTGTGCACAAATTGTCGCTTTCGATATCTTGTTCCTCGTGCGTTCGATAAAGCAGATATTAAAAAAGTCGCTTTGCAGCGTGCATTACGATGGAATGATTGACTGGGCCCTTCATCCAGCGCTGTGAAATCTTGTTTCGAATATATTGTACGCAAGTCGATACTGTCGGCACGTTACAACGATGACTCGGCGAGAAAAGAAAAGATGCACTGCTGTAACTGTATCGAGTCCGTGCCGTTTCCTCTCAACTCCACGGCTGACTTCTTTTTTCCTCCGTGGTAAACGCAAACGTCATCCTCGATCTCTCGATCGTTCGTTATTATTACGTCGAGCCACGCCAGCCTCTTCGGTGCCTCGTCCTTCGTGAAGTTTTACCTGACGATAGTCCCGATATTAAAAGTGACGACATACCGATCGCAACGTATGCGACCACCTGCTATTCTTCGAGGTCGGCCTTTCGGATTCTACGGGCGTCGTATAGCCGCGGCCGAGTACAAAGACGGGTTTTCATTAGGAAATGAAGCTGTACGATGGATTAGGAAAGCTACAAAGGCGACCAGGACTTCTTAAACCTTTCGAAGGAATAAAGACCTACTGCCAGTCGTCGTGACAGCCTCGTCCTTGACAAAGACGTTGGATTATCTGTTCTTTGTGCTTTCCCGTGACTTCATTTCTTTTCCTTCGAGCAGGCGTTAATGTCATTTGGGTGTTGCCTTTGACGAGAGTGGAATTTGAATTTTTTTTTATAAATTTCTCTTCATTTTTAGCCTGTGCGTGGCGATGTTAATCTTGAAATTGTATTGTTGTTCGAAAAAGCGGGCAACCGAGGATTGCAGTCGTTTGATCTTTTGTGCATGATGTTCGAAAAAATTAGAGCGTAGGCCAATTGGATGCGACCGTTTTTGCATTAACCAGTTAACTGTGGAATTTAGTTTCAAGAATCCTTCGCAGGGTACGGAATTAAAATGGAGCAATGGCGTATATGTACGTGGAGCACCGAGAAAATGTTATAAATTTTACGAAAAGAGAAAAGCAAAATGTGGAAGTGTTACATTTTTAGTTGATAAGGAATTGACAATTTAGTATTAACACTAGAACTACCAAACCAGTCAAAATGACTAATTTTTTCAAAAAAATCTCCTAGTTTATATAATAGTGATGGAATAAATATTCTATGTCTATATCAATAGACATAAATCACTCAGTCGATCAAATTTTCCGCAGCTTGATACCCCCTTTTTCAATATACTTACTTAATTTATTAAAATGTGTTAAATTTGACGCCGGTAGTTCTAGTGTTAAAAAGGCTGCCGCAATAGAACTTTGGATTGACGTGTATACACGTCGAACGCAGTTAACAGATTAAGAAGGTGTTATAATAAATTCTTCTCAAAGATACGCAAATTTCGAAGACTACAATTTAATTAATATTATATTAAATCCTTTGCTGTAATCGGCAACTCTGCCGAATGGCAATTTTATATAATCTCCTGCATCTCTAAAGATAACTTTTCGACGTCTGTAAGATGATTATATAAACATTTAAATAGTACTCTGTTTCTGTAGAATTTGAATTTAACGTAATGAAGTACAACTTCAAAGAGTCGAGAAATGTCTCGTAAATATACAAATCCCCTTTGCTAAACTGAATTTTCTCCACTTTTTCCGTATTTCCTGACAAGAATTTGTTTTAGAATCATTTCATGTCTTATATATCATAATGTAATCTCAAGTAACCGTGGTAAATATGTAAATTATATTATCAAATAAAGGATTCATTCGGAAAATTTAATTCATACCAAATTAACCGAATAACGTTACAACTTCGTGACTAAATCTGCATTACGTTTTGAATCCTCCATCGATTCCACCTAGAAAAAAAAACTTAATCACGTGAGCTAATCGAGCAGAGCGTCGTAAATGTTGGAACTATCTTGTTTCATTTTGTACTCAAATACTCATCTTATCTACCGAGAAGTTCTTCGATTCCGTAAAACAAGACTGCCCGTGAATTGCACGGCGCGGCTCCGACTCGGACGATTTAATTAAAGTATACGGTCGAATGCTCCGGCACGAACTGAAACTAGCGAAAGCAGACAGTAAGAACTCGAAGGCAGTTTTAGGTTTGGCCCTTCCCTCGTTTGGGTTTACCCTTTGAGTCTGGACTCTCACGTAACTGCCTACCGTCTTACTACCTGCAGCTACCATCAGCTCCCTTCGGCTCTGATTCTTTCTTTTCTCTTCGTAACATCGACGGAGTACTTAAAACTTTTTACGGGTTCTCTCATTGAAAGCGGAACCGCAGACGGGAGCCCCGCAGTGTTCATTGAAAGAAGTATCTGCGGTCGCAGCGCATCCTTACCCCTGCAACCCCCCGAATCTCGCGCCGCCTTTCGCGATTAGCGCCGAAGACGTTGAATACCTGAACAAAGACCAGACAGAAACAAACCGACGATTCGGATATCTCCACTCAGGGGAAAACAGGAGCTAAGAAACGTAATCCTGGGCACGTCCGCGATATCTTAGCAACAGACGGTCGCACAGTGGTCCAGAACTTCAATTTAGCTGTTCGGCCACCTCGTACAGTTTTCGATTCCTTTAAAATCCTCGCCAAGGGTTTAAGACAGATTCAATTTAACTAAAAGTTAGTATTCTGATATTTTTTGGGCCTATAATTATGAATTTGAAGTAGAAATTTCCAGGAAGATGTTGGACTCGATAGTGTGTGAGGAAGTAGAGCAAAGTTACAAGTGTTTTTTCCCTTTAAAAGATCATTGGTTTATGCATCTGGCAATGAGTGGTTAGGAAAGAATTTTTTACTCATTTACAACGTTTCTAATTCAATTACATACTTCGTAGAGAGAATTCCTTAAGACCGCGCACAGATCCTAACGGCAGGTTCTCAATAAAGTGAGAGTGACTCGTAAACAATGAAGATTTATATTTAAGGGAAGCGAATTTTGTATGATCATTTAGAAGAAGACTTACAGGAAAGATCCTCATGGGCAAAAGTACGTGATAACACATTAAAAATGATGGTGAACTTTGACGATCTTCTTTCATTTATTAAACGTTCATTTTTTAATAAACTACAAACATTGATTTCATTCAGTATGTGAATTTTTTCCGCAGAAGAATGATCTTCAATTAGAAAAATAAAATCATTAGAAAATATAAGACAAATTCTTTAGAATATCAAAAACAAGACAATGTGTTTTTACTATGGAAAATGGTCCGCAGAAAAAGTTCCAATTTTAAGCGTTTGTTGTAACTACCAATTTTGTCACATTTCATTATCTTTGCCATTCCTGAGATTAGTAAACATTTATGAACCTGTATCAAAGCAAATAAAACGTTTTTTAGCATAAAAGCGGCTAATTTTGCGCGCTGAACCATAACTGTGGGTCGGTAAGAAAAAACTTGGCTCTATTTGGAAGTGATTGTACCAGTTAGGATGCACAAAGGATGATTGCCGTTCGTTTAACATTTTTTTACTCACAAACCGAATCATGCTATGTTTATAATGATTTATAATTAGAATACCTTAGCGAGGTATTTGAAACTTTAAGAAGTTTTTTCTGTTACGAAAATTAACTATGGTTTTGACATACACTAATGAATTTAATGGCTGAAATGTACAAACATCTTTTGGAAGGTAAGGTTTTAGAAATGAAGAATGTCGAACATCTAAAGAGCAAAAAATGACTTGCTCAGAGATAACTATCAAGAGGGTGATTCAAGAGTCTCTTGAAAAATCCAAGTTTTTTCCCCTCTTCAACAGACAGCTGCTCATTCACTGTCCGTCAAAATTAATTCTAAATTTTTAATTGGACATTTGACCGAGAATACATCACTCAAACAACGTAAAACTACTCTGCGTCGACGCAGCATAGTCTAAACCAGGGGTGGCCAACCCGCGGCCCGCCTTGAACATTTTTCCGTACCGATAGATTATCATCAGTATCATTATTATTATATTATCTATGTTTAAATGTAAGAATAATAGTAAACACAATAATAATACCTCATATATTTCAATTTCTCACTCCGAAAAAATGGTTATAGTGGGTCTAAATCTAATATGGGGATATATAATTTTATATGCGGCCCGCGGAGTTATGATGCATTTCCAAAGTGGCCCGCAAGATCATTTGGGTTGGCCACCCCTGGTCTAAGCTCTCAGAAAAAGGGGTTTTAAAGAATGCCCGACATTCTTGTAAGACCCAAAGAGTATTCACTGAATATGTATATTTATTTACTTCCAACCCTATTGTTCTCCGTTTCCTAAAATGTTACAAGCGCAACAATACCGGTATGTCTGTGATGCTTTTCGGTTGAACTTTATCGTAGGGAAAGGGTTAAATATAGCAGAAGTTGAGGCAGAAGAAGTAAAGGAATAAAAAGAGGGGAACAACCTGTCTTTCTCTCTTCTTTCCTTCCTCTAGAAAGAGTCGTGAGTTTCACCTCCACTCTTCTCATAATCGTAATGAACTCAACCTCAGCATCTCACCACCGGAGGGTACGTTGCGCCTGGGCTGGGAAGGGCGTGCCCACCAAGATAGAAAAAAAGAAAAGGATCACGTAGAAGCAAAGGAAGAAGAAGAAAACTAGAAGCATGGAAACAGACTGGCAATGGTCGAAGTAGGATGGAGATGAAGTAGGATAGAATTGAAGGCAAGCTGCGGCTTGCGACGCGGTCACTTCTTGTCACGGTCGTTGTTGCTGGAACACGGGTTTGCGGATTCCCTCGTTTACACCCTCGCTCTACAGCTACGTACCAGTGTTAATCGCGCCTTTTATTTGTCGGATGCAAATTGAATGCAGCCGTTGTGCTGCACCGGCCGTCACGGCTTCGCGATCCTGCCCACTGAACTGCGGGCAAAACAACGCGAGACGCCCGTCACTGCGGAGCCGATTACACGTGCGTTCGCGGTCGATCGTCGTTTTGCCGGTTGTCGGGGTGGCAGAGAAAAAAAATACCGCTACATAGCAGCGGTGATACGCGCATTGCAGACGCAAAATTGTTTTCCGAGTAACCTCGTGCGAAAACATTACGCCTCGATGCAATAACGCCACGGACGAGCAGCCAGAATAAATCCTACACGATCGTCTATTAATTCGCGTTACCATTCAGTCCAGCTTTTGATCGTAATTTTTCGCGGATATCGATACGAATTGTTATTTGAAACTCGTTTGTTGATCTATTGAGATTTTTTTACCACTATTTCTAATAGTTTTACTGACAAAATGGAGTTACTATTTTAGGTGGTAGTATCGAAAGGGCTGCGGTATTAACCTTTTACCTGTGGTGTGCTGCAAGTGAGGTGCAGTGATTGGTTGTGGTAACGTAAGCTGAAAATGAGACGAGGGTCGAAAACAGCGCCAACGACCTGTGCCGATAATTTAAAGGCTTTGTGCAAACACTCTCTTTGAATTAATTATAAGAGAAATAGTAAATAGATATGAACATTCTGTGGATAACTATACTACTATAAATGAAATTTATTTAAATCGTATGTATACGCTTGTCATACGTATGAATGGTAATAGAGAGGTATATACACGTATAAATATATGCCACGGTTGTAGCTAAAGGGTTAATTGCCAGCCGCAAACACGCCTTCCTTTTGCGGAATCGTCATACGATAGAATCAATTGCGAAATAATTGCAATTGCGACCACTGCATTACACGAAACTGATTTGCTCTGGTACAGGTGTGCTCTCGGTATTGAATAATTTATGCGATTGAAAGTCACTAGTGGGTGGTACCATAATTCAAGAGACTGCTATCGATAAAGCCACGTAGGAGCAGCGACTTGAACTGGTATCCGCGCGTATGTGGGCGTATATAAATAAGTTGGCGTGTCGATCTAATCGATCCTCTGAAAAACGTTCTTGCGCGAATCTGTCACGCGCTGACGATCCTTCCACGCTTCGTTTAGACTCTTGGCGCTTATTTTATCCGACACCGTAGGTGTTTTCTTCGACTACATGATTATATCGACTGACACTTACCGTTGCTTCTCGATGCTGTGCGGTCACGCAGAAGAGAATTAACGTTTCGAAACAGCAACGGATTAACTTTTTCTGTATTCGTGGAGTTTTTGTGCGTAAATTTCCAACTCAGCGTGCTGCTTTTTTTGCAATGTCAATTAAACTTTGATAAATGTAGTATGGAAAAACAATTTTATTAATTGCTTGTTGCAATATTTGTAGAGTAATAATGGAAAAGAGAGGTTCTCAAATTATGGATTGCGTATTGATTTTGGGTGATTTGGAAAAGTTTTTAAGGTATGATGACATTGTTGCCATGCAGCTCAGTGTGTGTACAGTTAAAATTGTTTTATATATGTTCAAAAGTTTAATAAGTGCAACAAAATCTATAATAATTGTTGTTAATATTATGAACCGCATATTATTCTTTACTAAAATCTTTAAATGCTTGAAGATGTTTATTAAAAGAGTTTGTTAATATGTCAACTGCTGAAGGAGTTCGTTGGTTCGCTATCGTATGAGACGTTTTTTTTTAAAGTGGCATAAGTCAATGTGTTGCAATTAAATAGTGATTTTCCAACGACTATACGAAATTATTTATCTTGAGAAAAATATAACTATCTAGGATAACAAATATGAATAAGTACTCTCGAATGTTGGAATAATGATTTTTAATACGTTAAATTACAAACTCTTAAATATCTAGATTTATGTCATTTTCAAACTAAACGGCTATTCTGTAGATACGTTTGACGGAAAGACACATTAGTAAATTAAATAATACAAAATTCCTATTTTCAAATAATCTTAAAATAACTTTAATTTTCTATAAGAATGGAGTGATACAGGAGGCTATGATGGCGATATCTTTTGATAAATACGGGGCTATTATTATATTAAAACGGTAAAGCGACATCTTTCCAAAGCAACATGTTCTTTCGATTCCATTCCACTCTAATTCGACATTAGTAAAGAGTTCTTGAAAATATACAGGTAATAAAATGCAGGGAACAAAAAAAACAGATCAATACTAATTGTAAGTAAAAAAGTCATTAACATGAAAGTGAATTCAATGTTCCATATTATTTTTAAATTGTAATACCTTCCTATTCGCTATTACATTCAATGTTTATACTAGCCTTAGCTGTTCACGCATTGCTGTTGCTCAGTCTGGTTAAATGGTAAAGAAAGAAAAGAGAAAGCGCACGATTCTACTATGTTTAATTGCACAATGCGCTGTTTTTCAAAACAAAACATATTTTTACCCATCACAGATGTGACAATTACATAATAGGTATATAAAAACACGCTCGTATTCGAATGCAACGTTGTGTTAATATTTATAAGCAATCGGTGAAGAACTTTAGGAGATTTACAAATTTGATCAAACTAGCATTTATATTTTTATTTACATAAATTATCGTCAAAAAAGTAAAGTACTGTTAAGTATAGAACTATTTTTACCTTCAAAATTTTTGCTTTATAAAGATGTGATTTTAATAGAAAAAGCTTCACTTTCGTAGAAATGAAGAAACCCGCAAAATACAGGTTTCATTCAATGAGTTACCATGTGAACTTGGTTATATTTATCGCAATTTGATTGTAAATACAATTATTTAACGATTCAAATTTTTATTTCCCTCGTTACTGTTCCAAATAAGACACTCAAATTCTTCTAACTGATTTCTTATATGAATCCTCTAGCAATGTAGTTAATACAACCGATTGTTTGGAAGCAACTGAAAGAAAAACAAAGAGAAAGGAAAGAGCTAGAAGAGGTGAAACTGAATGGAAACGCAGGGAACGTGAAAGTTCGTTTATTCTACGAGAAAATTATAAACTGCTCAGACCAACGTAATCCGCGGATAGAAACGATTGCGGTTACAAATCTCCGGGTACCTGAGCACTACCACAATAATGGAATGGAACGACAATGTCGACGGATTGTCACAATAAACCACTGTTGAAAGTTATGCAATGATTTAAATCTAATCGTTGCTTACATTTGAACAGATACTTTCCTTAATTTTTAGTATTGGAAAAAGCAGAGAGGAGTTAACACTAGAACTACCAAGCAATTCGAAATACGTCGTTCTCAATTTTTTCCAAACAATTCATTAAGCTTATAAAAGCGCCGTCGAGCAAATATTCTACATTCGTCTTATAAAACGCAGATTACGATATCGATCATGTTTTCCATCGATAGATTTCTCTTTTTTCAAAATAATTATTTAACGTATTGAAATATAATAGATTTAACGCTGGTATTTCTAGTGCTAGTTTTCATTCTTTATTCCATATCATAAGAAATTATGTAATTGTAAATTTGCGTTCCATTGAAATAGTTGTTACAGGAAGTGACGTTTACTAATTAATGCTAACATTTCAGAAGTTTATTTGTATTTCCTATTTCAGGATAATTATTGTTCTAAATATAAAGAAGTTTGTGTAGTTGCTGAAAAATTATCATTTTTTCATTTCGGTATAGTGACTAGTGTCACTTTGAAAATAGACAGCTTTTATACAGAATTTTATATTTTACCATTCTCTTTGTCTTATGGATTCTGTATACACATGATTTAAAAATGACTTTGCGTATTCGATTAAAAATACCGGAGAACGTTTGTAATTATTGAGTGAAACAAAGTACATATTTTATCATAAAGAATATTGTCGAATCCATAGCAATTAAGTGACGAGCTGTTTGGAAGATAATTATAAGTTGTACCAGAGTTAATCTCTAGGGATGTCAGGAATGTAAAGGACAGTTTGAATGCTTTCTGTGAAAGGGCAGGTGTTATTAAGAGTTAAAGAAAGTAATTACTCCTAATTACATATTACTCTAAATATAAATCTAAATGCATGTGACTCACTTTTACGTGCATAGTAATGTAGATAGAAACAGCTTGTTGCACACAACAACCAAAGGAGAACAAAATTTACAATTATGATAGTATGTTAAAAAAGCTGTAAGTATAAAGTTAAGTAATATGTAATATTTTTTAAATTGACCTGAGAGTTTTCAAAAAATTTAATAAAACGTTACAGAGTATATTTAATGAAATGTCCATATAGAACTTGTAAACTATGTACAAAGATAATATTATTATTAAGTTTTAATAATAGATGTATAAATTTTTATTTATTCACGGACCGCTATTACATTATTGATTCAAATTAAAGTTTTTCATGCACGTTCAGCTAACGTTTATATTATTCGAATTCGTATACTAGGAAGAGTAAGTAGAAAGCGTTTCTGAGGTAATGAAATGTCAATTTCAGCCTTTCGGAAGTTCCCAGATTTAATTATTGCCAGTCCCTGCGAGCGTCTCAATTCCGAGTGAATTTTGGGTTGCAACTATTAAATCGATTAACAGTTTGTCTGCACTGTTATGGTGATGGCTCGGACAATACAACAGTGAGAGAAAGTCACGTACCGATGGAACTTTCTGCATCTCTTGAACATACATACTCGTATTATGCAGTTCTATGATTCATACTTTAACTTATCGATGAAAATTCCATGATATAATTAAAACCATATTATACGTGTAATCTTTAATTAACTCAATTCAAGAATTAACTCAATTCTTTATCTATTTTATACATAATAGTTCTGAAACTTATCTTTCCGCTTTCTTTCGGAATTATTCCGATAGAGAATTGCCTGTACGTTTCCGTGCTGGGAAAAATTTCATGAAACGCGGAAATGGATTTTTTACGGAAAGTTTCGAATGCCTCTTGTTATCAACACTACGCCAACCTTCACAAAAAAGCTCGTAAAAACTTACAGAATAAACAGAGAATGTAAATGCAGAACGCTTAACCTGTTTTCCCTGAAAATTACGTATCAATTTAAATTTTCTTTTCCCTAACAATATGGTTAGTTATAATAATTGCCCGTACTATAAATCCCTACACGAATTAAGCAAGCAAACTTCGGGTAATTTGATTTACAATTTTAAGCGGTCACTTTTTATGTCCATGTACCATAATTTTTTTAACTGTCCTCATTTCCATACTATACTATCTAAATTTATATTTTAATAATGGTATTTAAATTATACTACTTTTTTGATAAAGTTCGCTTTAAATTTAAAAAATTACATTTTGGAAAATGTTTACATTTATAAATATATCTTACCATTATGTTTAACTTAATTTACGAAACGTTGCTTTAATTTCAAATCTATTATATAAAGTGACCTGATTTTGTATTACGGAATACAGTCGCAAATATAAGCTTCGTTTAATCTTAACTAATCGCTCGTTGAATATTAATTCTGATGAAACAGAGTAATGTCTTATTTTCCACAGCTCAATGACACGGAACGTGGAGAAAATTAAGCGGGGCTAATGTTGAAAATTGAAATTCTGGTTAATCTGGAAATATCTACATTGCATTCGAAACAAGTCGTGTTTTATTAAATTTGAATCGGCGAGATCGCTGCATGTTAAATTTTGTAAGTAGGATGAATATATGAGAACACTGTGAAGTTAAAGAAAATCCCAAATCTAAATTTGCGACGGAAAACATGATAAGTTCCTCGTCGTTCAAAAGGTGTCTTGGAATATGATTTGAAATGTGATTTCATGCAATGGATACTTCTAGATTTATTCGTCATTCAGAACTCAATGGAGCTTTAAAATTCACTTATAAAATCCTCTTCGTACTCTCAAAAATCCCGATAACCGGAAAATCATGAGATCGTGTTGCATGAATAACGAGCGTCATAAAGTAGTTGAAGATGGGGAGCATGTGTTTCTAACCGCGATTCTTCTTTTTTAATTCGAAATGTGACATTGGCTATAAGTTATTTAGATTAGAGTGCGAGTAATAAATTATAAAATATTTTTTTGGGAACGTAGAAGCAAAAACGAAGTCATGATCATTCAATGCACGTTAAAAACTGTTAATAACAAAGTAATAAATAATCTGAATAAAAATTATATCATTATATTGACCAGGAATATATTGTGTGATAATGCTGCATAACGATTTTCTCAGAGATTGCTTATAACTAAAAAATTTCCTTTTTAAAGTAAGAAAATTAAAAGTTCGTCTTCATCTTTAAAACTATTAACTGATTTGTGTAAAGTGAGAACATGAATTATATTTTTATTATTCTTATACATTATTATTATACTTGTACAATGTTCTATAATATGAAGAAATTACCCTAAAGTTTGTAAAACATTTTATTGACTCAAAATTACCCAAAATTTTCTCCCCTCTTCAATTTTTGTCAGACCTTGGTATGCTTTCCCTCGCACCCATTTCCTATACTTCTTCTCAACATTCCTTTTTTTTCAACAACGTGTTTTCCAACAACTTGTCTCGTATTCTTTTCTAACTATTGTCCTCGGAATTTTTAAACTCCGTTTCCACATTTCTTTAACTCACGTTTTATATTTTTCCAACTTTCCGTTAAAGGGTCTAGCAGGATAAGGGGGTCAAAAGTACTCTTCAGCCGATTTTATTCGTCGATGAGTAATTCGATAGGTGACCATGGTACATCAATTTTTAATCTGATACCATTACCTGGAGAGTAGTTATGGAGTAAATTCAAAATAGCAGTTTTTGCTTCATTTTCTTTACTTGATGTGTCAAAATTTTAAAAAGGTTCTGACACATTATCGTCACTAACACGACAGAAAATCTCATCGTCAAATAAAATCGGATGAAGAGCACCCCTTATCCTGCTAGGCCCTTCTCTGTCCTATCCTCTTATTTTCCGATATTCTCTACATCTTCTCCAATCTTTTCAACTACTTTTTTTTCGTTTCCAAATTATTTTCTAAACTTTTAGTTAGCTTCAAGATAATTTCGAGTTTCGATATCGTTATCGGATGAGACCCACATATCCCTATTTACAAAAATGTTGGAAACAGAATAAAGCAACGTTGCAGAAAAGAGGTAGAAATGGAAGTCAAGTTGGAAAAAGAAAATAGAAAAAGAACTTTTCAGAGTATCCGAAAATTTGTCGATAGATGTTAAACGATGTAAATACAAATGTCATGACGTTAAAAAAATTTTAACATTTCTCGATCAACATAAAGACGTAAATACAGTATTGGCAAAACTGGAGAAAATATAAAAAGGCGACGAAAAAAATAAGGTACTGACCAATGTTAACAAACGATGAAAGAGATTTAACCCCTTAACCTACGACTTCGACTCGAACAATTTACGTTTGGCCCGATCACCTACTACGGGCTATGCCCGTAGTTGTAGGTTAAGGGGTTAAGGATGATTTGTTGGTATATTAAGACCCATGAGGATCCTTTGAAAAAATTATATATTATTCTTATAAGTCTTCTGAAACGCCACAAAAAATTCAAAAGTTATAACATTTTTTAATTACAACAAATTTACACGTACTTAAATGGAAAACATGTTATCAGGACAAGTTAAAGTAAAAAAAATCATTGAAAATACGATTGGAAAAATCCACAAAATTGTAAACTAATAGGTTAAATACCTACGAAGCACATAAGCAATTAACATTTTGTGGTTTCAACATTATTTATAGAGAAAAATAATAAAAATGAGTGATATTTATGGTATAATTGAATGCAGAGCGTAATTCACAATGAAAACATGGCAACCTTGCAAACAGCTACGGGAAATAAAATTAAACTCGACTATAGCAAATTAAAAATATGCTATAGGCTATGTATACAGCGTGAATTTAAATGTTATTAAAATGCGTCGCAATGTTGGAGCGATCAAAATCGAATCACTCACGACTACCAACTATCGAAATGTTGCGATGTTGTCACGTTTCATCAGATAAAAATTTAACCTATTTCATTTAGTTTACTTAAATAAAATCAAATTTATGATTTTCTGTGGTATATATCTGTCTTCTAATTTTTATTTAAATACATTGAGAAAATTTGTATTAGTATTTTTTTATGTAAAACATTTACGTATTTTTTTTTAATAGTTAAATTCAGGGTACAGCCAGTATCAAAAGTTTTTTTTATGATTATGACAAATATTAAAAATTTCATTGAAAAATTAATTAAAATCAAATTAATTTCCATTTTATTACAAATATGATATTAAAAATAAGCTTGGGAACAAAAGACATTTTGTTAAAATGCCATATTTTAAAAGATATTGAGAGATATTGGTTTAATCAAAATTTCACATACTCAGGTCTCCGATTGTACCTACAAATCATCCTTAACATATAGCTCAAATTTTTATTCATGCGTATTTATCATTTCATTCGTGCCTTTTATTTAACATGAACCGAAACACTTGATATTCAATATCACCGTGATACAGTTTGCAGTATTACTTATATAGGGCGTATCACGCAACGTGACGATTTTAAATGATTTATAAAATGTGAACATAACTTACAAAAAATGATCACATTCCAATGTTCTCGCATTTTTGTTTTTGCCTAGTATCCCCTCCAGTGCACTCGACAGAATGGACACAACCAATCAATTTAGGCCCAAAACTGAAATTTTCTAATTTACCCGCACAAAGGACACTATATTATGAAAAGCATACTGTGCCTTTATATAATGCGGTATTGAACAGCGCAAATGAATGATACAATGTTTACAATCAATATAAACCAACATATAAGTAAATGCTCGTATGTTCAAATTTTTAAATCTCCGAAAGTTCTTCACCGATAGTTGTGAATTTTAGACACAACGTTGCATTCGAATATGAATGTATTTTTATATATCTATTATATACATGTCCCAACAGTAACAGATAAAAACATGCTTTAACCAGACTGAATTACAGCAACGCATGGTCGGGTACAGCTAGTTAACTATAAACATTCTTGTCACAAGAAGCCCAAGGTAATGCGGATAAACGGATTACATATCTGTATTCCAATTCAAAATTTTCAAAAATTTTCCAATATTTTCTATCATTGGTTATTCATTATTTTAAATGATATCAATAACTATAGGTATTGATGGATGTTGGGATTGTAATTAATTAGATGCATTATAGAATTAATTAAACACATTTTTATTAACACTAGGAAAAACCACGTCCGCTCCATCACTCATGCTTTTACAGGAAGCAGGTAAGATCGAGCGATCTTCATCTTTTCGCGGGGTCAACCGATTTCGCCCGATTCATTCCGTAATCCACACTCATACCAGCATACACTTCGCCGAACATATGGCATATTCTAACAATGGACATTTAGAAGACAGTACTTTGTTTAATGTAGCGTTAGTGTGAAAAAGTAACTCGTCACTATAAAATGTATTTACAAACCAAGCTACATATAATAACATATAAAGTCATAAAATATCCCATAAAGAATAAATGTATATATTTGTAAAACAAACTATAAGAGAGATTTGTCTACTGTATCGCCTTCTACCATTAAAATTTCTTCTGAAGGTCTAGCTTTTTGCATAAATTCATTTAGAAAACTCTACCGAATATAACTTGCATATTACTTTAATGTTATAAACGTTCAAACATGTTCAAACAATGCTTAAAGGGGAAACAGCGACTAAATTGGTAAAAAATTTGTCAATACTTTCCTATACATCTTAAAAACCAGCTGCCCAAGAGGAAATTTAATAGGACGCGATAGGGCAGATATTTTTCTTGAAGAAAACATAATTGAACGTTGCAGCACATGTTTTGTTTTCGGCTGAGAAAGTAAAATATCTCAGCGAATCATTTTCACCCGTGTTGGTATTATGATATGTAGCTTTCTTTAAATATATATTTATTTTTTACGTATTACTTTACGACAATAATGCTACATTATGCAAACAAGTACATTTGTAAAATTGCACCATATAATTAACACTAGAGCGACCGACCTTAAATTTATTACATTTAAATATATTAACACTAGAACTACCAAACCAGTCAAAATGACTGGTGCACAATTTTTCAGAAAATTCTCCAAGTTTATATAAGAGTCATAGAATAAATATTCTACGTCTATATCAATAAACATAAATCACCCAATCGATCAAATTTTCCGCCGCTTGATTCCCCCTTTTTCAAAGTACTTATTTAATTTATTAAAATATTTTGGATTTGACGCCGGTAGTTCTAGTGTTAAATAAGAATTTTAGAAGAAGAGGAATCAAGGGGTGGAAAATATTTTCAGTTTAATGATCTGTATTTTATAAGATCAACTTAGAATTTCTAGTCTAGGACTCTCCTGTGAACTTAAGTAATTTTTGGAAAAAAATGTGAACAAGTCATTTTGACTTGCTTGGTTGTTCTAGTGTTAAGCAATATTGTTCTGTTGCATTTTCCATTTCAAGATTATATAACTTATCTATGAAAATAAAAATGTAGATGGTCTTTTATCCCAAAATCTTTTATCTCCGAAAATTCTTCATTGATTTGATATTTTGACACAACGCTGCATTCGAATACGCGGGTGTTTTTATATATCTATTATATTCATGTCACCCCTGTGACAGGTAAAAACATGCTTTAACCAAACTGAGCCACAAGAACGCATGGCTGGGTAGAGGAAGTTTTTAAATAAATTCGAAGTGAAAAACATTTATGATCATAACGATGGTGGGAAGGTTACTGCTTGGAACATGTGATAGTAGATTATTAATTAACTTATACTTAAAAAAATATTTTGTACGATACAGGAGTAAGATAATACTCGGAACAATCCTATTTTTGTTTATATCCTTTAGTGAGGTACGGAACTTTCTCGGATCCAATAAACTTTATTATATAAATAATGAGCTATTATGATATAATATTCTTCAACATATTTATATTGCCAGTAAAATCAACGGCAAAGTGAAAACTAAAACGACAAAGCTTCTCCTAAATTTTCAAGTCATATCCAGAAAAATGCAACAAAAATTACTAGTCTTTTGTTTGACACATTTAAATATTAAATACTTCAAACTGTTAAAAATTTATTAACACAATATCGATATTATCGTGTTTTTAGCAATCTGCGATCCGCTTTATTGTTTGTACGTGCATGACATTCCATGTTATTCTCGTTTGTTTCGAGTAATTCATATCGATTAATTACATACCTTCGCTAAAAGCCATATAATGGAAAACAATGCAACTGCTATAAAATTATACAAAGTAATGCGAATGATGATTTAAATGAAAAGATAATTATATTTGCATACGTTACGTCAAAGTAATCCTTACTTATCCAAACCTAAACAATCATAAAACTTTCCTAATAATTTCTCTGTCTGCAGAGAAAAAGAGCATACGAGAATTATCCTAATTGTTTTTAAATATTCATAAACGGAAACTACGCGCAGAATGTGATATTGCCAGTCCCGTTTGGAATAACAATGCGTTATCCACAGATATAGGGATGACAAAGCTGAAGGTCGAAAGAGTAATGGCGGTAGCAATTGATATTTTTCATCGGACAGGTGAACGAATCCCATATTATCATGATATTTACATTAAAACTGGCAGTATTAGTACGTAGAAGTTACTGAACAATAACAGCATGGAGTTTGAATTATTATATTTTTATATAAAGGCAGTTATTGTCTTTAATATCTCAGATAATACATATCTGTCTGTGTGTGTTATAGTGTGATTACTATATATTATGAAACAATGATACCAATACAACATACACGCAGACTCACATACACATATATTATAAAAATTATTAAAAGCAATAACTACCTATTACAATATATAAAATGCAGTAAAAAATGTGCAAGACACACTGTGCCCCACTCCTTTAATTCTGTCTTACAAAGATTTGGAAAAATGAAAAATATTCTTCTGCAAAATAAGAGACATGCTCTGAGTATGATACCTATCTGTATCCTTACTACCCCAAATAATTTTTGAGGCATCTGCTGACAGTGTACAACAAGATTGTTGATTTTCTTATTTCATATATAAAGTCTCAGTATTACCTAGCAAGTTGAAGATGACTGTGCAAGTCGCATCCACAAAAAACACATTTTTTTACCCTATGGTGGTATGCAAGGGTGATGGATGTTATAGGAGTCTTCAACGCGATGAAACACTTAAAAGCGTTAACACGGAAGTCGCACGGTCAAAGTCACGATGGCAACTAATTCAGAGGGGCTCCTTCGCGACCGACCGGACCCTCGCCTCTCTTTCGGCAACATTCGGACCCAATTCGGACGATCTACTGGTTAACCCTTCGTGTACCTTCGAGTGTTTCCGCAGTGCCTACCGAATTCTTATTTTACCCGATGAAAGATATAATTCCACATTTTCATACAAATTTGGACAACGAAATTCTTATAGAAATTCAAAATTGCTTAAACAAAACGCGTAACTGCTTTTTGTTTGGCAGAAGATTCTCTAAATGTATTCGATTATTATGAAACGAATAACAAACAGCTTTTACCTTGAATATTCCCCTTACTTGTAATAATATGAAGAAAGACTATATACAAAACTTTCATGGCATGGAGGGAGATATGATGTGATACAAATGTTTTTTGCGTGGGTTGGAGGCATAAAGATGATTTCGAGGTCACCTCTATTTGTTTAAAAGGAATACTATGTTTTTTTACTGCGTGATAAGTGATAATCCATGTTGAGACGATTTCAACGAGCTATCATGAAATACTATGCGAGATCAAGTGCCGCAGTAAAATGAACTTTGTTATATTGCTATATATCAATACATGTTAATATTTTCAACTGCTCGGATGTTTACATTTTTAGTTACACGTGAAGTACTGATACAACATAAGCAATGTTAGAAGACCATCGGTTTGCATAAAATTATAGAAGGTGACAAATTTTTCCGCCACCAATATTGCACGTATCGGCTCCGATTCTGCCCGGTCTGCAGGGAGAGTCACCGTATAACAATAACTATGTTTTCTACAAAAATAAGAAGCTACGAGTACAGCATGCGAAGAATAATGAATTCAAAGACGATAAAACACAAACGTGATGCAGCGGTTTGAAAAATACAGCTTTATAAACGGCCATTACGATATCTTGCACGACCTTCCACGATATCTTACTGATATCGTCTCAAAATCGACTATTACTTAACCAAAAAAAAAAACAACAACATAATAATCCATTTAAAATAATAGAGTTGTCCTTGAAACCTCCTCTATGCCTCCACCAATGAAAAAATTTTTTTCACAATATGTCCCCCTTTATATCGTGCAAGTTTTGTATATACCATTTTTTCATATTATTATAAATAACTAAAATATTCATGACGAACAGAGATAGTATGCCACTTGCTAATGATTCTCATTTGCTAATGCTACCTCAGCTAACTTTATATTTTATTTTCTCCAATAATTATTCAAACTTGAAGAATTTTTTTACTCTTCCTTTAAAAGGAGGGTACAGTTAAAACTGTTACCAGCAGAGTATTGGTGCAGTATTAAGGTAAGACAAAACCAAATTTCCTTCCAACTCAGATTAACTAATGGTACCTATTTGTTTTGTATGCATTGGCATTTAATTAGTAATGTTCTTTATAAGACGAATTAGATTTGCCTATACAGTAGAAGCATTGTGGTGTAACGGCAGACATACTGAGGTCAAACAGAAGGCAACATTTTGAAACTTCGTCTCCTCCTTCGAAACTTCGTCTTTGCACGGAGGTCAATTAGATGAAATTCGTCGAACTTTGTTCGTATGGGAGACATCTCGTGCAACTGCCGCACGAGACACTTCGACTTTTCACCGTTGGAGAACTGTAGAAACTACTTTCCGTTGCGATGTGAGCCTCTGATTCTCTTTACATCTCGTAAGACGAACTTAAACACAGCTGGGTACCTCTTTGAACATGGCACAATAATACGTACCCTCGTTAACCAGTCTAATTAGTACGATACGTACGAGCTCATACGTGTGTACGTGTGAAAGAGAAATTGTATTGATGTCTAACGCGACTATATAGCAAACTATCAGCTTTCCTACTTACCCTTCACAGACACGACGGCGTAAGATTGATCACCAAGATTACTCAAACAATATTCTCGATACTAATTAGCTGTTGCCGAAAGTAGCATCTGGTATTTCGCGAAGTTTCGAAGGACCGATGTAACATTTAGGTAATCGTTGTCGATTCATTTTCGAAGATAGAGCAAAAAATAGGATTAATTTTATAGAGCAAGAATAAGTCGCTATGAACCTGCCTTTCTTAATTCTTTTGTTTAACTGTTTGAGATTTTCGATTAGATTTTCTTAATTATAGCTACCATTGTAATCAATAGTATTGAATCTCGGTAATAATTACACACCTTTGTTTTACTTACTATTGAATCACGTAAATATTAGTGATCCCGACTTAAATAACTTTTATGTACCCAGGATTATCAAAGTTAATGATTTAAACTTATCAGCTGCATTTATTTTGAAAAGTTTATTCTCTGCATAGACGTTATATCAGACGTCTAATTAGTAATTAGTTAAAAAAAAGTGATGCTAAATTGTGAGATTGTTAAGTTAATAGAAACCCAAGAAAGCCTGTAGGGGAAGGTTGCTGAAATCACACATCTTAAATAAAAAAGAGCTACAAATTGTATTTATTAACTAAAGGGTTAAATTTTGCATTATTTTCAACTTTTACGAATATTGCAATTAACTGTGAATTGGTTGCAACGTATTAATATCTCGCGAAATATTTAAAAATTACTATTGTGTATGCCAGTACACATTAAACTGTCATCAAATGCGTTCTTTGGACAAAAACAACTGACAGCGGCATAAGTATGATTTAAACAATCTTCCCCTACTAGTATCAATCAAGTTCCCGAATAAGCATCAGATATTCAAATGTTCCAGAACACAACCATAAGTCATAACAAACTCCGTCATCTCCCTCAAAACTTACGCCACATTTTACATCCACCAGGCACTTAATCTTCCCACAGATAAAGCATTAACCATTTTAATCGTATCATTATAACAACGATTTCTTCCACGACGTAGACTTACGATTATTACTTCTGTATTATACACTTTTCCTCTCCATCGGCGAGTTCATTCTTTCTCCGATATATCATCGGTGCAGCCACCATGTAATAGTCACAGGGTCCCACGGTAAAAATTTGTCCGTCCTTCGTTCACCCGCTGTCCCGACCATTCGTTCCCCACTCTAAAAAGACCTCCAAGACGCCTGGAAAGCGGTAAATAAATCGATGGATAAACGGGTCGCTTGTACGCGCGTATTTGAGTGCTAGTGCATAAGAAATTTATCGGCGCATTCTCGACCATCGGTGGATGTACACGTTTACATATATCTACCTATCTATACATATGTTACATACATACATTTCACTTTAAATACAAGCGAATCAATGTTTGCGTACACTCATACAACCCACACAGGTACACACACAATTGGGAAAATCCCCCGTCGCAAAGTGGTTCGTTCGACCTTAATACGCTCGACGTAGGTGAATCTTTAACGAGGCCTCTTGTCGGAATTTCTCGGGCACAGCTTCGACTACGATGGGAGTAAAATCGGACGAAGAGAGAGGGCTTGGAAGTAGCCGAGTACGTCTTCCTATATGTCTGAAATGTCGTCGCCTTTACCAGGTCTTCGTCGAATCGTATTCATTCCAATCGGGTGAACACGTTTCGTTCTGACGAAGAGACGCGAATCCTGTTACGTGCACGATCTCGATGTCCTGATTTAGGTACGCAAAATCGTTAGACATCGTACCCGGAAGTTTGTCGAAGCCTGTGCGGAAGTTGAAGGTTTCGTTAGTTCTATGGGAACTCGTTGCTTCATAAGATAAAGATTAATGGCAGTTTATAAGCGTATATGAAGTTTGAAATTACGACAGGGTGGAAAAGTTACGGGTAACGTCGTTGACTTTACAACGAAACGCGTGAAATCGAAGGGGCTGGTTTGAGAAGTTGGGTGACAAGTAAAACTAATGCGTGTAGTTATTACGGTAGGGATAAGATTCTATACAGTTTCGAATCCCTGCACCCTCTGCGGTCGCATTAAGTTACTTGACATATTTATGCGGATGTGTCTATGTGCGAATATATGGGGTGGAGTCGAGTAAAAGAGGGTAGATTTCCGTCGAAGAAACTTATACACGTGGTCTTGCCAGAGAAAATGGGGGAAACTCGGGCTTGAATTCGAGAGTTGTACACGCATACTTCTGCGCTCCCTCTATACGTGGAAAGTGAACTAATGAAGGACTTTCATAATTAGAAGTTTCGACTTAATTACTAGCGTGAAGGGTATCCTACTAATAAGTCTGTTCCCTCTGTGCGACGAAAGCCTGGCAGGTTCTTTCGAATCCACTTCGACGACGGCTACGCTGAATCCGTTCTTCCTGCCAGTTGAATCTCGTTACAACCACTTCCCCATTATCTTCCCGAGCTCTGGCTTCTCCGCTTCGTGCCGTGGTAATGGGATGTAACGTCGGGGAAATACGATCCCGATTCTCTCGAGTCACCTCGATAATTCAGAATAGATAATTATGTTGCCACATTGATGCACAAATAGACATTTTCATAAAAGCCGACGCAAAGTGGCCTTTTTAGCGCCAACTGGATTTACGGCTATGGGTTTATTAATGGTGGAAAAATAGGCACTTCTATTTGTATATATTATATTCAACAGCTACATATCGTAAAAATTGTTGCACCGTTGAACAGTTTGGTTGAAAAATGTCGAAAAGTGTCTTTTTCTGTGTCTCTCATCTAAAGGCAATCAGTTTTTGCCATCTTTGAAATGTTGTGGAAGCAACAACAGATCGCGACGTGTTCACTTGGTTGCTGACGAAGTGCATCGTGAACGGTCTGTGTGCAATTTGTCGACATAGTCTTCAAATGAGATATAATTCGTCTCTGCTGTTATATTTTGCTAACAGTAATATGCAAATACGTTTTACACAATTGTTTTATCTCTTGCTTTACAATATCGAGACTCATTAGGATTATAAAGACGCGAAGATGTAATACGACGAATTTTGTTTAAGTCATTTTCACGTAATTGGTTTTATATTTTAACGTGCAATAAATCTCACATCATATGCTAATTTATATTCTTTTAATTGAGTGCTTAAGCGTGGCATATTTAGTTTCAAAATAAGTGATAATTTAATTCCTACATTTTAACAAAAAGGATAGAATTTTTGTCAGGAATCAAGTTCAGCATAGTTCGAGGAAATGGGAAAATAGGTGTTACGTTTGCTCTTAGATTTATCTTCGCTATGTGCCTCCTGTAGCTTCGAATCTGCTGAATCCACGCGGGAACAGCGCGGATGGATTTTGTAAATTTAAGCTTGCAAATTTCGGCGAAATTCAATTTGGCACTGTCATATTATTATTTCAAACGTATACACAGTATGCTTTCAAAATATTTATACAATATTCCTTTCTTGGCAGATATATTTTTAAATGGACAAAACTCGCGTACATTTTCAACGATTATTTCGTATTTTTCAGACATCAATACAAATACATCACTTCCACATCGAATATTGATACATGTCCAAACCAAACGTAGCCGATACGGTATAAAAAATCGTTTTAACTTATATATTCTATAATTCAAATAATCACATTCAGAACACGTTCATATTTCTCTCTCAATGATACTACCCTGCAGCAGATTTATTATCTAAGGAAAAACAAACTTTTGCACCCGTAACCATTTCAGTAAGGTATTACATACGTTCCGTGCTTAACGGAAGGTGAAACATACGTTTCACCAACCCCGAATAGACAGAACATATGTAATATGGAAAATAGTCCATGGAGTATCTTCCGTAAGCCAAATAATTACACATGGAGTATGCTCTCTCGTGGGAATCGGCAAACGCATAGCCAGTCATACATAGTAAAACGTATCCTCTCGTTCTCTCGATCGAAACCCTTTCTCCTCCACTATCATTCGAGGATGAAAAATAGTCCACGATCACGTCGGCTTATCGCGCGGGAAAGTAACGCGTTACACGTAGAAGTTACGCGGCAATACCCTCGGCTCATTTATCTTCCAACTCTCTCTCTTTCTCGTCCTCTTGGAATAGGATTCATGTAAATATAACAAAATAACAGGCCCCCAGGAATATTTATAATGGCTTCCCGATATCTAAATCGTTCTATCTAACGCGACATTCGAAGAAAGTGTCTATTTGCGATATAAGTTTATACCGGGTAGTGCTAGCCGGTAAATGATAGGCTTCCAACACCGTGTAACGCAGCACGAAACCACTCTATCAGAGTACGTTGCTTTCTTTCATGAATTTTCCGTATCGTATTATTCCGATCCCGGTGTACATCTGTACCACGCCTCCGTGCCGTGTAAACTATTCGTACAACGATCAGGAACTATTCGTAGGGGCACCGTTTGCCCGTGGCACACACCGTGATCGTGTTTGTGTATTACACCAACGGGCGCGGATCACTCTCGATTTCCGTACGGACATGTCGAAAGAGTACACACATGTTTATGAATGGTGATTTGCGTACGAGTGGGCGTTTCGAAGCTGCCTTGCGAGCACCGATCCATAGGAGGGTTACGGGCGAAGGCGGTTTGATCGAGGAACGAGCCATGGTAATGTGAAACATGATTACTCACGGAGAGATAATATGTGTAATAACAATCGCATTAGCTGGCCAAGAGCGAGCTACGGGGCTGCAGGGGATCCGGTCTTACTGATGGAACCCGTGCCGATCTATCGCTCACTTTTACTGCCCCTTGAGCTTCAACGATGATTATGCCAGTTCGCGGAAAATTCGATCAGATTCGTAACTTCCTAACGTCTAATAACGACGTGCATGAGTTCATGCAGATAAAAATCCGTTTGATGCTACGATAGAATAATCACATTTTGCGGCATACCGATCGCGATGGTATTGTAGCTGGGGTGGGATGAATGTTGGGGAATGGGGGTAGTGTTTGTGCTGTCGTTTAAATTGAATTACATTAGCTTTCTGAACGATTGATGAATATTGAGAGAAAGATAAACAATAGGTGGAAAATGTTATGTGGATGAATTTGTTTTGTAAGGTACCTAATGTATTCTGAAACAAGCTTTTGACAGATAAGACTATAAAGAATAGATCTGTGAATTATAATAAAAATGAGAATAGATGGAATGATGAATCTGTGATATGTGTGAGAACGTAATGGGATGAACAAAAAAAAACAAATATTCTGTTTAACAATAAACGTAAGTAGTAATAAAGTACAAAAAACTGTCGTTCAACGACCTTTACGATGATAATTAGAAGTAACTTCATTCTGTAAATCTTTCATTTCATTGCTTTAACAGTCCCTTTCTTCTAAACACTACAAGTTGGATGGTAATTTTTACGATAGACAACGATCAATTTGATTGGTCTATGAAAAATATTTTTCACGCTGTGCTGTACACTATGAAATTATATGGCGATAAAATAAATATTCTTACTATTTTAATCATTAAAGGTAATCATTAAAGTTAAAAATGTACTATCCTTCACTTACATTTTCAACTTCTACATTTGAAAAACTCTTTTGATTGAAACCTTCAAAAAGATCAAGATTATTCATTCAAATATCTAAACGATATATTTTACACCAGTCAAAATAAGTTTCCATAAACTGCATAACTACCAATACTTTATCAAGTTTTCCTGCAATCGTGGAATTGAATTAAATTACTTGTTATGACGTTCGATGGCAATAAAACATTGTTAAAGTAAATCTATTCCAACATGAACTACTTCTATAAGTATAAGCTATTTTCGATATTGCAAGGGATATTTCGTTCTGATAGAAATATTTTGTAATGATTAACTCGCCTACATTTAACCTGGATATTAAAAACGGGTGCACATAGAATTAACAAAGATTATGCGAGGAAACATGAATTCGGTTCGCGTTTTCCGAATTTAATTTAATTATTTCGGTTCATCGAGGCATTAATGATA
The DNA here is from genome assembly GCA_910591515.1 of Cerceris rybyensis. Taxonomy (NCBI): domain Eukaryota; kingdom Metazoa; phylum Arthropoda; class Insecta; order Hymenoptera; family Crabronidae; genus Cerceris; species Cerceris rybyensis. The sequence goes on from OU342790.1 coordinate 27,214,007, forward strand.
TTATTGAGGGACGAATCGGTAATCAATTTACTGCCAACGGCGAAATTTTTTTCCTATCATAAAATCCTGATATAGCACAATATAAAGTAGCTGATCCGATTTCCCGGAACTGCGAACTTTTTTATAGAACGCCATGGTTTACTCTCTGTCTGTTTGCTTTCTGTCTCGTTACCGTGCAGTTTCCATCGGTGCGTTCGATATTTGACATTAAAAATTCGTCGAAACGTTTCATCGATGCTTTGAAGTATGCAAAAGGTACGAAAACGTTTTTTTCTCTATCCTGCATATAACGATTTTTTTTTTTTATTCATTTCAATGCAACGATTATAAATCCCTGTTCCTCGATGGATATTGACCACTTAACACGAAATACTTGCATTTGTATTTCGAAATTTTATCGCTAAATATATGGAATATATAAAATTTCGGAATAAACATCTGTTTCGATTTTTTCGTGTTAACGGCAATGCCTGTGTTGAATTACTTACACTTTACCTCGTGCTTTTTTCGATAGAAATTTTCATTTTTTAATGCTTAACGCTTCCATGTAACACGCTGCAAATGATGTTACACGTACATCCATTCCTAGAGATTTAATTGATTCAATTTCCCGCTGGCAAGTTCATTTCGTGCGTGTTCCAAACGCAATTATAAAGCGAGTTGCGAATTAAACTTGTGTATTCTTGGGAGTACGTTGGAATTCATAATGTAACTGTTGCTGTTGGAAATAGATCCTGCAATATTTCATTAGTAGTCAGAAATTTATCAAAGGAAATTCTTGTACCATAGATATAATATATGCAATTGTAAGGAAAATAGTTTTGCTGGTTAAAATACTTCATTGCATGCAATTATTCAAATTCATGACCCACAGATATTTAATTTTTGTTCTTAAATGCAATTTTCCACTCGCATTCATTTTTCACATTTCTACTTTCTGAAGTTGTTCGTAATTCGAAATTAGTTAAAGTATTTCTTTTCGTGAACTATGTGCATAAAATTGAAATTAACTTACAATTGGTACAAAAAAAAGGTAAGAAAACTTAGTACGTATTCTTGTCTTTCCTTCTTTCCAAATTACACTCGTTTTCATAGCATACCCGTTGTTCATCAACCTAATTGTTTTCCGACAGTTGACACACTTCGTGAGTGCATCGGAGAGAAAGTGCCAGCAAATTCGAACAACACTGAAAAGATTTGAAAGGGTTAAGAAAGCAACGACGAATTGTATTCAAGTCCAAGGCAGTAATTGTGAGCACTTTCCGTAAAGAGTTACTTAAGCGATTTTACATATTTCTTCATAAATCAAAATAGATGCACTCATTGTGAGTGTAAAATAAAGCGAATAAAGCACATTATTCTAAGAAAACTAGAATAAAGCAAAGCAATATCTTGTTTCGGAAACATCTTTAACACTAAAACTACCGATCTTATATCTGCTAAAATTGAGATACTTAATGACTACTGTAGAAAAAGAGAAATGAAGGGGCGGAAAAGATGATTAATTAATTAATTTAGGTTTTATAAGATAGAAGTAGACTATTTACTTCACGGCTACCCTACCAATTTCATTAATTTTTGGAAAAAATTTGGGACCGGTCTTTTGAACGACTTGGTAGGTTGGAAAATAATCGTTGCCTACCAAAATTGAATGATTATTTAAATCATAGATAAAACACAATTACGAAAATAGTATTAGGAGAAGTAGCCAAAAAAAATATCCTGCACCACACTGTATATTAAAATACTGCGAACTTTTCAATGCACGAAAACAAGTGAGTCATACAACAGGACAATTAGATGATAATTACATTGAATGGAAAAAAACTCGCATTACCCTTTTCATGAAATACTTTCGAAGTTACAAAAACTTTAACATGACAATTTCAATTATAGAGTCATTTCCAGCAGACAAAATTTCACTCATACAGATATTTTCGTTTCACACCATTTCGCAATACAATCTTTATTTAAAGAACCCACAAGCTAAAGTATCGGAACGGTCGTATCGAGTACATACCACCATACATAATTGATTGACGCCGACAAAATGAATTCGATGAACATTAGAGGGAGGCCGAGCACAGTCCATAAACTGCGATTTCGCGAATCGCAGCGTCCGAAGTAAATGCACCGGACGGCCTGCATGCTTCGTTGCACCCTCGCAAATAACTTTAACCCCGTGCCGTGGAAAATGATTACGCACCAAATAATCTGATTTTCATTCGGTTCGCCCGCTGTTTCCCGCGAAAGCACTCACGGTTACCGAAACATATCGGAAAGCTCCGTCGAAAAGCTCCGGCGAAATCGGATAATTGGGTCGGAATTTCGTGGCTGTAACGCGCGATTGATTTTACCAAATCGAGGGCGGGTCCAATTTTAATGTACTCCTCGACGTAAAGCGAAGAATTTGAACAATTTTGTTTTGCCTCTAGCATACCTCTATACACCACGATCTTTATCACGATCATCGAGGCATAAAAAAAATGTTGGAATATCGTTGCAGCTCGTTATACTCGGGATATTAAATACAATCGATTTTCAAACTCGGGCTTCGTCGCAATGGAACACCAGTGGTCGATTATTCGAAACTACCGATCGTTCCAAGCTGAATGTACCTACTAGTATTTTCGTACTAACAATCAGACCAACGATAATTAAGGGTGCTGGAAACTCGGAAAGGGGACGAAACGTAGTTACAAATTACACCGGCGTATTCCTACTAATTCATGAAACCATGCAATGAGAGACGAATTTATTGAAAGTTATTCCATAAAATTGGGCTTTTGTGTCCCGGAGATCGATTCTCGTTAGAAGCCTTTTTTTCTCTTTTCTCACATTCTCTGTTGCTCTTTCCCCTCGTTCTCATCATTGGTTGCTCTTTTGTTATCATTCTCTCATCTGTGTCTCTTCCTCTTCCTTTATCCGTCCCTCTCGGTGGCGACCGCCACCGATTCAATATCGATGCCAGATATTTCGCGCGGCCGCTCGACACAATAATTCAGTTGAGCAGGTAATATTGGCGCGGTAATGGTCGAACCATTTGGCTGTGTCGTTATGCTGCATTGGCGCTTGCCACGTTTACGGAGTTCCCGGTCCGTTTTCAACTGGCCTTCCCTCTCTGCCCGACCCCTCTTCAACCCCATAGAAACCTACACACACCCGCATTTCGGCCTCCGTTGCACCCCATTCCCTGGCAGTGGCTGGCATATACCACTCGCCCATTCGCAAACGGCCAACACTCCGTTGAAACGGAATGTTATCATTGGGCAATATATCATTATTGCACTCACCGAGCCTGGAAATTACATTATTCTTAACGAACGTTCGTTACAGTCTAGTCCGCATGCCATCATACCAAGCCAAGCGCATATTTCTTTATACTCTACGATTGCATCGTTCGCCGATATCGTCCAGCTTTTATTAAATGTTCCCTGTCACGCTCGGTGCAATCGACGAGGGGATATTGTCGCTCATATTCGACGTTACACGCACGCTATGAGGAATTACGATTACGAGGATTTCCATGATTTCTCCTGCGTTATCGTGGAACAGCTACGTTGCATTTTTTTACCATTGCTTGGCGGTACGTCGAACATATGATGCGGGTTAAGTGATTCATGAATTCCACGATGAGTATCGATGAACTGACTTAACGATTCGTCGATGGGGCTAATTGTAAGCAGAGCTTTTAATTATAAGGTTTAACAAATTCCCTGACAGCTTTACGTTTTGTCGTGTGATTTATCAATTAATGTGCTACGTGTTTTGGCTAGTGTTATGGGAAGTGATTTATACAGATAGAATAATTATAAAGCAATGTATTCTTTATTTTGGAAGAACAAAAGCTGTGATAATAATCAAACCGCGAATATGATGTATAATACTGGAATATTTAGTTACATTACTTAGGTAATAAAAACTGTTACAATAATTAGGGTTAATTAAATTAATTAAAACTGTTAATTAGGTTACTGTCCTCTGAGGGAACATTAATTGTTAATTGGATTATGTTAACATTTGTTTCAAGGAAATAAAGGCATTTAATGTTATTTAATTTCTTCGGCGTTTTTCACATTATCAGGGATCAACGTCGAAAGAAATTTTGGAAGGAATGGAAGGGGAAAGGAGAATGTGTTATGGGAATTTTTTAATCGTTTTTATTCTAAGATATAGGATCTTAAGCATTGATTCTATATAGCCATGTAAAGTATCTAACAATAAGCCAATATGTATAACGTATTTGGAAAGTTTGGAAACAACTAAATATTCACTAAAAACCAATTTACTTGAAATATTCTACGGTACTTGAAACACCATTAGTGAAATTAATGAATAAATGATCTCATTATGCCTATTAACTGTTTTAAAAAATAATTTTATATGTTGATTGCCACATTCCACAATGCTGCATTCTCACTTTAAGTAATATTCAGTCAACAATGTTGCTATTTTAATTCTGTTACGGATGTGTAGATTACGAGTTGATACATGCTCGCAGTTTCTGGGCGGCACTTGTTTATAGGAGATTGAATTTTGAAGCGCGTAATGACGCACATCCGTCATAGTTTGACAGGGACGATCGCTGTTACGAAGCGGCAGAAAAGCTGAGTGAGAGAGTGTAGTTAACAAATTTTAATTTTCTGATTGGTGGAGAAAGGAGTCGTCCTTTGCCCAGAGGTCAAAAGAAAAACCTGACTCGCAGTGAGGAAAAATTTTGCCGTCAATACTACCTGTCGGATAAAACTTTTCCGGAAAAATACTAACTATAATAGGCCCATAAAGCACATTGACTTTGAAATCATAAATAGACGACAAAGCGCAGCTGCTATTTTTTCTAAAAAACATATGCATGGTTATAAGAAATTAAGAGAGAAGTTTGAAAACATCTGTGAATCTCGGGGGCATATTTTTCCCCCGCAATAAATTCTTTGCACCGAGTACATGACAGCAAAAAATCTAGCAATCTCAAAGTTATACAGAAATCAGTGACTTCGCTTAATCCTAGGAAAAAGCTTCACAGAACTCGCGCAGCGTTTAACTTGTTATGATTCAAATGTGAGCGATGCATATTTTCGTTCGTTCCATCCTTCCTAAACAGAGAGGCAACTTCGCACGTTGGAATTTCGCACTCCTTTTTTCCGCGATCTATCATCCGAAGACTTTCTCAGTTTCACTAACACCGCATTCAAGCTTTCCAGCGCGAACGTTCTAGATAAAAAAGAAAAGCAGAAAAGGGCTACCATAGCAGCCGGCAGCCGCTCGCGAATTTGCATAATTCGCGAGAAGGGAGTACGAAGTTCGCGAAGGAGCGTGCCACGCAAGAACTTCAGACGATCATAACTTGGAACTCACTTAATGCGATGCGCTCGTGAGTTCGCACCTACGAAAATCACGTTTACTCTGTGAAATTGAGTTTTACAACCAATTCGAAGGATTGTTTCACGAGACGGCAGAGTCATGACCTTTGCCGCTTCTCGCTATGGTTTTATCTTTATCCACAAAATCGCATTGAAAACTTTGGTGAAGTTTAGCAATTATTCCGCTTATACTAGCGTTTCTTGTTTAAAGCAAGAATTTCGGTGTTAGCCGATCTAAGAGAAACATTCGTTTTCTATTAAGCGATATTTGACGTTGTTGAGAATAAATAAGTATGGTTGATACGACGAAAATTATTTCTCATTATCATATGAAAGATATATAACACTTTACACATCGCACAAAAGTTATACCACTTTCATTACTATAATATTATATTAACAATTTCATTTGTAAATATTTTACTGTTTCATTGTTATGTATCATCAATGATGACTCATCATCTATGAAAAAGTGAACTCTACATAAGTAGAAACTGTAATACAATTTTTTAACTGCAAAATTGAAAACTCTTTTATTTATCGCTCATTTCTTACTTTTTGTAAAATGAATTTCCATCACATTTTTATGTGCGCCTTTGAGCTTGAGAAGTTTAAATACACGCTTACTTTGTCCTACATCCGAAATGCGTGCACAGATAAGTCTATGTACTCAACGTATACGTAAAAGTTTTTTTATTCGTTCGAGCATCTTTTATATTTTCATCTTGATTTTCAATATTTCGCAATAAATGGAGAATGAAGATTAATGTCATATTATATGTAAGAATTCTATATTTAAATTAAATTGCGAAAAGTAGGATGTATTTTTAAGATAGTCTGCGCGTTTCGCTTCGAAATTTCCTCATCAACGAAAAGTTAACTATAGTTCATTATATAACGTCTTTACTCGATGGTCAGACGTATATTAAGTTAGTTAGAAGTACCCAACAAAAAGTTATCTGTCCACAATAGGATTAGTATCCCGTGGGAAATCAGCCGCAGCGGATGCGGCTTCCGGAACATTCTTTGACCTCTAATAAAAGCTTAAGATCGTAATTCCCTTAACTTTAGATACGTTCCGCGTTGTTGTTAATTAGTATAAATATTTATGTAACTAACTCTACTGTTTAATCTTCTCATTACATTTTACGAAAGCAAAAATAAAACGATTCTTTTTAATGTTAAGAATAACACGTAAATTATTTGTCACTAGCCCTGTGTCGTATGTTGAAATATTGTTGACCCAATTTTTTGTTCACGTAATTAGTATTTTGCGATATGAAAAATATTTCGTAAAGGGTCTAGCCGGATAAGGATCGAAAAAGTAACTCCAACGCAAATTAATCTTGAAGCATACTATTCCATAGGTGCCTTAAAAAACACCCCTCTTGCACAGTATAAATCCGCTGCTTCCACCGTAAGGGTAGTTACAGGATGAAACAGTATTTTACAGTTTGCGCCCGATTTCTCCTGTTCAGCTTGATAGAAAATTCTGAAAAAATCACAGATACTATACACAACGGTGTGCATACTTTTGAATTTTTCAGATTTTTGATACACAAATCAATTTTTTAAAATCTAATAAATTCTAATAATTTTCTAATAATTTCTCGTTGAAAGTATTAAATGACCACTTCCATATTTTTACAATATTTGCATCGTACCGTCTATATTAATGTGTAATTTTTTCAGAGTTTTTGGAAGCGTAGAACATAGTTGAAAAAAAATCTGATCGTTTCTTACATTCCATAAGCAAAGCAATGGTACACTCCAGATCAAAGCTTTGTATGTGAATTTTAACTTACTTTCTTTAACGTAAGTAATCACCGGACGAATTCCTAACTGTTAATATTTATTAGAGGATTAGAACTAGACCCTAGAACCTTTGCGTGCAATAAGCTTCAGCTTATAAGTGGAGTAAAGCAATAATGCAAGACATGCAGTACAGATGCAGAACAGGCAGAAGAGATACATACAGACAGAAGAGCCGCAGGGCATGCACAGGATAAGCAGTAAAAGAGCAGGACAAACAGTACAGACGCAGGACAAGCATTACAAAAGCAAAACAGGCAGTACAAACGCAGGACAAGTAGAGCAAACGCAGGACTTGCAGTGGAGGCGCAGGATTCAGAAGAGGTACAAGAGTAGCGGTTAAAACCGTTTAACATTGTTCCAGATTTAACAAATTTTTTGTTCATTATTTGTATTACACATCGTTGTAAAACTCATCTTGTGTTTCTAAGACTGTGAGTTATGTATTTAATAAATCCTGTCCTGACTGCCACCAAATTTAATATTGAAATCAACTCAGGAGGGGTTTTGTTATGTCTGACTTATCACCGACTCGTACTACTTGCTAACTTGTAGTATTTTGCCAACTAATTTTCAGCCTCGCAAGTAGTATTAACGAAAATATTTCGAATAGACTTTTACCTCTGTCTGACTTATCAACAGCTCATACTAATTTGCCCATCTGTAAAATTTTGCCAAGAAGTTTTCAACTTCGCAAGTAGTGTAAGTAAAATATCTCAGATGGAGTTTTAGATCTGTCTGACTTGCCTTTGCCTCATATCAGTTGCCTGACTGTGCATCTCAAACCTGTTTGAATTCCTGTTTACCCTGTACTTCTCCTGCATGGCCTGCTCCTGTATTGCTTGTCCTGCTCTTGCGTTGCATGTCCTGCGCCTGTGCTGCCTGGCTGCAGCTATCCTGGCTGCCCTGCGTCTCTTCTGCCTGTCCTGCGCCTGTACCGCATGTGCTGCGTCTCTCATGTCTGCCCTTTCTGTCTCTACCTTACCCATCGTGTAAGACCTACTTGTCATTCCCCAAAAAAGTGTTGTCTCAAAAACATTGTCCGAGAAAATTAATGTCGAGAACGTAGGCTCATATGATTTCGAAATTCAGTTCAAACCGATTTAAATCGAAGTAAAGAACCTTGTGAAATTTATGAATTTTTCTTTTTTCAATGAAATCAGTTTAAACGGAATTAAAAGATTTATAATTATGATATACTCGTTACGGTACCTATTCTTATAATCAGTAGTGTGGTAAGAAAAAGTTACAAGTAAAAATCATTATGAACTTCATTTTCATTAGCTTCTAAAAGATCAGTACTAATTACTTGACGTGAAAATATTAATAATGCCATATATATTCTTATAAAAAGTCTCCAAAACTTTATTCCATCGTAAATAAAGCGTGAAGTTTGCTGTAACGATTAAAATTTGAAATTTCCCTATAGAATTCAAGGAATTTACTTCTAGGAGAGTAGTTTGGATGCATAATTGCCGCGCGTCAGCATTATTAGTTGGCCAGATTTTATTTAAGTGATCAGTGAAGAATCTCGAGACTCAGCGGGAGAAAAGTTGGTCGCACGTAAGACCAATTTAATTTCATAAGTTTGTACTCGCTATTATTGTAATTGGGCTTTCACTATACACATACATACGATCACATATAAAACGTTGGATTTTAATGACGTTGTTATTTCCGGTTCGTAGACAAGCGCCTTATAGCCGATTTTTCCATTTCTACGATTCCATTTTCTTCCCCCTAAAAACCGATCCATAAACGAGATTGTACACTCCGCCAATAGCATTTTCAGAGTTCACCCCTTATTCTTAACCGACGAAATCAATTATTTTTAATTCCCAGTATTTCCCTCAATTATTCATCCCCATTCGTCTCACAATTTTACCTTCTTTGTCTCACAATCAGTAAATAGGGTTGACGTTTAGTCAGGCAAATATTCTTCAACGATATACCGAGAAAATACAAAATCTCCCAAATATCGAGAATAAGAAGGAACTGTTTGCAGTCAGTGAGCATGCAGTAACCTTTTTGAATAAGGATCGCGTGGTTGCAACTCCGAGGATACTTGAATCTCTCCACAATGCAGAGGAAAGTCGGACGGATTGGCTGTTGGAAGAACGCCTGAGAGCGGGGAGTTCAGAGGTTTGAAGTCGGTAAAGAGAAGGAAACGACCGGCAACAGAGAAAACAGGGGGCTGCTGGCGTTCTCAGAGATTCACGAACCTTGAAATGAGGAAACGTTCGGATCTTCTGTTCCGGGAGGGTCTAATTAAGAAAAAAAGTTAATAAGTTCACGGGGAGTAACGCGAGATATTTGAGCATAGCCGAAGCTCTCGGATGATGCGTATAAGAAATGCTACGATAACAGTATCCTTTCTCTCATCGAGACGGCATTGTGATAATTTATCCAGCTGATGAGAAACAATTCATTATTACCCCTCACATAACGAGTTTTATGCCTCGCAGTGCGCACGAAGAACGATCAAATCATAACCGTGAAAATATACTTTCTCTTTTCATTCGTTTTACCATCTCCTTCCTTTTATTCCCTCCCTCGTCGTCCATTCCAGGGGTGCGGTGTTGGCGTCAACTATTTCAGCTATTCCCGCCCGAAGAATGCGAGTGGGAAATGCTCGGCTACGTCCCGGATAGCCGGTATAACGTCGGAGGGACAGAGCAAATCGAAAGTAAGAGAGACAGAGAGACGTTTTCTTTGGATTTACGTGATACCACGCACCGCTCCACTCTACCCGATATAACCGAGCAGATCGAAGCAGAAAGTTGGTTCCATCTTGCGGTACGCTGGCTCGCACCCCCCACGGGAATGTAGCCCTTCGTTCTGACAACAATCTGTTTTCTCTTTCTCTTTCTACTTCACCTGCCCCCTATCCTCCTTTCATCCTATATACCTTCTTTATTTTTACCCTCCTCTCTACCATACCGTCTTTCATACACCCAATTCTTCTTTTTCCCTTATCGACTGTGCGCCTTGGAGTCTCTTTCTGTCCCGTTTCTCCCTCGCATCGTGCTGTTGGGCGACACCCAACCTAACCCGGCATAACCCGAACCAAGTGAACCTAACCCAGGCAACCCCCTCATTCCAGTCAGTCACCCACTCGACCCCCTTGCCCGTTCCAGCAAGCACGTTCACCTCGAGAATCCACCAGCTACTTACAGCACGGCTACTTTCTACCGCCGCATGATGCACACTTTGCACGAGCTTTCGACTTTCCACGCTCTCCTGCTTTGATCACTTCGGCTGCTACGTGAACTCAGCGTTATCTCTCTCGCGATGGTCGTGGAGCCCACCCAAGTAAATGGACGATGGTTGAAACTCTCGGTTTCTTCGAGGAACGCGTCACAAACTGACGCGTAACATGTAATGCGTGATCTAGCGTTTTTGGAATCGGAGGAATGAGAATGTACCTTGTTGCTTACTGCAGTGGCAAGTTGTAGTTGTAGGCTTGATGGGGTACAGCTGTGTTTCTTGTCACTCGTTACTCGCTACTTGCGATTTGTTATGTCGTTGCTATCTTGGATTTTCTTGTAACGTTTTATTCGGTGTTTTGGAATATGGTGAAAATGGATGAAGTGGATTTACGGTAGAATCAGATCTCGCGGAGTATTATTAAATGTTTGATTGAATATTTTACTTTGTGGAAAAATAATCGAAGGCGCATAGATTTAATAATGTTTCGAGACGTTTGGAGGAAGGGATTTGTATTAAATGTTGTATTAAAGAGAAACTGTAATAATTAATCCGAAAAAGCTGACGTAAAATCGCACTTTATACGAGCTTCCCCGTTTTGTAGCTATTTCTCGTACCTCACAGAATAACACGAGAAGTTACTTTGGACGCCAGCTTATCGTTAGAAATATTTATGGCTGTATGAAAAGTACTTTTGGTCTGCAATAAACTGTCCGTTTTTCGTTATCAATATTTTTGTTCTATTATGAAGTAAGGATTGGCCTCGTTTCTGACAACTTCATTCTTGGATAATACTTTCAATTTAATTTCAGTACCAATAAATATCACACTTTACGTAATTCACTGTTTTGTTGTATTTTAACTTCTCTCCCTTTGTTCTCGTCAGTTCCAAACCAGAAGATTATCCAATAGTCCAAACCGTGTACGGTAAAAAGAACATAGTTATTAATCCACACATTTTATTTTCCTAGTTAAATTTTACTACCTCCGCCTCGTAAAATGTAGACCAAAATTTTAATTAGAAATTCGCAAGCATATCTCCTGGAACATAGTTCGTAAAACGAATCGACTATGGCCGAGTGACGTCCATGGACACTGAAATCGGGTGATCGATAAGGGGTAGGGTTAATGTCAGATAATTCGAGGGGGGACAGATTGTCCGGAATTCTCTGGGTCTGGCACCGGGGGCAGATAATTCCAGGGAGACATTTCGATAGAACCGTTTCGACTTTTGACAAATGGCTCAGCCAGTAGATATCTTATAGTTGGTATCCTTATACGAGATGATGTACGGTGACTGATGATCCGTCATAATAACTGGTACTCCGTTGGGATATTATTTTCTTCTAATAAGGCTTGCTTTCCAATCTATCCTGCAGTTTGTTTTTCACGTTGTTATACAATTCCCACGATATTAAATGATCTTGAGTATTGATCTCCTTATACAGATAAATACTATATATCTATCGTAAATCGTTTTCACAGTCTCTCCTGCACGGTACTAATTATTATCCATTGAATTCTTATCGGACTGAAATAAACACGAGCGAGTTCAAATAAGATTGAACACTTCGGTGCACGGTGTAGACGGTGATTTAATGGAATATGTATTGCTTTATCTACGATACTGCGATGACTGGATGAAAGTTTGTAAAGTTGTAAATATTTAACGATTTCCATGCAAGAGTTTTTGCATTATCAGGTCTCAACAAGTATAACCGTTTGATACAACACTTTTAAGTGTCTCAAGCGCACATTATTATAATACATTTGGATTTTTAGCCTGTGGAATAATTTATAAGCAGGTTCGAACATAAAGACTGAAAACGTGAAATTTCTACGTTCTATGAAGCTACGTTAAATTTACGAGACTTTGATGAAGCATAAATACCATTGCTCTTTAAGGGAGTACTCAAGTTTCTGCCTCATATTCTCACTTTCTCTTTTCTATTTTCTTGCAAGTGCAAAACCGACTGCTGTATTAAAACTCTCTTGTAGATCGTCTTGCAACTACAAAATTGAGAGTAAAATATTTTTACTGTTCTACTCTGTGTTCGTATACTTAAATGGGGATGTATTTAGTCTCCTTATTTGTTCAGTGAAGAAGGCGTATCGTTATTCTCTGATATAATATGAAAAATTTCTTAAGTCAAGTATTTCGAACGACTTAAACTTTCTTCGTAATACAGAAAAATTTATGTCTAATTCTTCTAACTGTTACATTTCATCATCATTGCACATTTACCTATAGGTTCATAATTCTATTCAGTTGCATCTTACTACATGAAAATAGCTAATTCTGATTTACACTGAACTTCCATGACGTAATCCTTTGTTCTCCCTTAACAAGCTCCTTTCATTATACATCCATGCACAAAAATAATTTATTTGCACATAATCCCACATGCTCCCAAAACCACATCCCATATTCACCATTAAATAGAATATATTCGTATCTCCACCTTCACAAAGTCTTTTAAACCTTTTTGCCTCTCATTCAACATTGGGTCAAACAAAACGTACTTGTAAAAACTTTTTTTCAAACATAGATCTCAGCCATGCTAGTTACTATATAAAACATTTTCGTTATTCTATTCTACATGTCCATGCTACGAATGTTACGAAAATCTCTACTATTTTCTCCCAGCCGAAGTATTCTTTCTCCCAAGGCATGGAAGTATATATCAAACGCAATCTCCTGCACCGCGCGAAAATGACTAGAAACGGGAAACATCGTCGCCATTTGGCGAAATGTACCGACATACTAAGAATCTATGGGAATGTTTTTAGCAGATAAATCGAGATGTCACATAATCAAAAGAACGAGAAAGGAGGTATCTTCCTCGGGTCAATAATCCATGGGTCTCATGCCCATCAGCCGGTAGCCACGGTCGAATACTTCCTGGCGCGTTAGCGCAGCCGTAAACTAGAAGCATTGCATACCATTAGCTCGATCCAGTTCATTAACATAGCCGACCCGTCGAATGGACTCGCCGAATCGTTCCTGGCCGACTTGCGCTCTTGTTTAATGCACGATAAGTTACACCCACTAGGGCCTTCGATCCACTCCAGACGCGATAATCCTGAGGCTTATTCAGCCTCTTATAAGGTAGGAGAAGCGCTATTTCCGAATAAGAAAATAATCCTACCTCCGGCAGTACTATCGCAGTAATGTAGCAACGAGGAACTTCCTATCGGATTCGAACTCGTTGCAGATTAACTGGCCTTAAATTAGAAGTTGCTTCAGTTGACTGGGACAGTCGAAGCTGTTAGTAAGTACCTTACGTTTATACAACAACATTCGACTATGTTCGTTGCTGTAATTCCATTAAATAGGACACGAAATTGTAGGATTCTTTAATCTATTAGTGTTTCGCGTTACTTCTTTTCGCATAAGAAATCCCCTTTTTCTTCCGAACGACAAGCAAAACTATTTCGCCGCGAGACAGGAAGACCGAAGAAACGTTACTTCGGGAGTATCGGTATCAAAGGTTGAGAGGTTGTCGTTGGAAATAGCATCTTTGTTACGGTATCGAGCTCGTAAATTGCCTGACATTCTCAGGGTCACCGAGCATCATTCCCACGCTGATTGACCGGTAATCGCTAAAGTCCATCTAACGGGGGTTGGAAACTAGTGATCTTGGATATTTACATGGTCCACTTTTCGCTCGTGCAGCACGATGCACCTGATATTCTTGCACTATAACGATCGGCCGTCGACACTGTCAATATCAGATAGTTTTTGCTTGTCCTGTAACCTTTGAACTTAAAACTTTCAACATCACGAGATCTAATTTTTATTGGATCCGTATTCAGTGATTTGACGAACATCTGTAGATACTTTGTGCTTTGACATGGTCCACTTTTCGCTCGTGCAACACGATGCACTTTATATTCTTGCACTATAATGATTAACAGTCGACACTGTCAATATCAGATAGTTTTTGTTCATTCTATAATCTTAGGCCTTAACCCCTTGACTACGGTAGTTTTGGGTAGGGATGCTTTTTTGTGAAAACCTATTTCAATAATCATAAAATTAAACTACACTACATTAAAACATTATTATTTTTTCTCTGAACCGAGTTACTATAAATATTACATATTTAAAAGTGTCCTTCGTGTCAGAAAGCCAAATTACAATGAGCATCTTTAGGCGCTTGCCGTTGCAGCCTAACACTTGTGAAATTAGTAATTTGAATAGATAGATAAATATATTAGTTTTAATCCGTTCTGAAAACAATATTTTAAAGCGTTATCTACTTACAAAAAAAAAATTAATCATCAGTCAGGATTCGATCTTGAAGCGCGGCAGAGTGCAAAAGTATAAGCCAAGCACACATCCGCCGAGCCAGCGCACTTCTTCGATAGACCCGTTCTCTTTAAGAGTATGTTACGTACTACAGACAAATTGCGTTTTTCAAAATGCGATTTCTCAAAATTGAGGGCCCATTCACAAAAACGCCCGGACATGACACAAATATTTTTCGATGTACTTTCACCTAATATGAAGCTCATTAAAATCCCCATGTTAACGGGTGTGAGTTCTCCTGGTCAGTGTCACAAACGCAAAATTTCTAATTGTAAGCGCCTATAGACTCTCGTAGTAGCGAAAGGGTTAAAACCTTGTACATCGAGCGATCCAATTTTTATTGAATCCGTATTCAGTGATTTGACGAACATCTGCGAATACCGTGTGTTTAGACTGGGTAAGGGATCGCTGTTAACCAAATGTATAATGTAAAGACACCAATACCATGTACATGGAGCGTCGTTGAATCAACGATCGGTTGAGTGAGCACAACGTGTGCGAATTCCCATTTCAAGGCACATAAGTTTCAATCTACTTGTTGGTTCAGACGGTGGAAGATACATCACGAAGTTTAAGTCAGTTGAAAGGAAGATCGATCTGTCTTTATACGAGAGATTAAAGCTAATATTCTGGCCAACGGTTTGCTGAAAGTTGAAGAGATAGAGGCCTTTCTGCACACCTATTTCTGTTGGTAATCACATCCAATTTCTTATTCTTCACCCTGTATCGCGGTTGTAAAGATAAACTAAAAATAATCATCAATATTTTACTTCTCTGAAGGTTCTCGTTGAAAAATACATCGAAATTAAATCATCTATTCTTCAGTGGTTAAAAAGTGAACTGGAAGAATGAAAAATGTCTGACTCTCGTGCAAGAGAAACATTTATGCAATTGGGCCGAATAAAAATTGTGTCTCGTTGAAAAATATACCTTAACTTCCATAAGTCATGATTTCTACTGAACTGCGCGATATACACTGTTCATTATAGCAGCACGAAAGTTACAGTTGCACTTAGCATAATAATACGGCGATTGATACGTACGTAAGTCAAAGCACTGTCGTTACCGCTTGATTCGTTTTATCCTCACAGTCTCAATGGCTGTTTGTCCCCGATTTAACGTTTCTCGTGACTCTCAACGGTTTGCAACTGTCCCGCTATAGCATCTTACCAGGAAAACTACTTAACCTGCCGTAATGGTTGTCAAGACTGTCAACCTGACCCAAGCATCGATCGGTTATACTACTTACAATCACTTTTATCCCATAAGCCCATGAATTTTTTATTAAAATAATTTACAAATTCGCGGAGAAATTATTAAAATTTATGAAAAGACATTTGATTGAAAAAAAGGGTGTGTATCGTGACGAGCACTTACCTTTTCGTTTCTTCATTCCGCCACTGGTTTTCCTTTTTTTTTCTCTTTTTCGCTTTACTTTACAAATTTCTGTCAGGGCGCTACTTCACGAGCGCCTTAGGGAAATGAGAAAACAAGCGCTCGTTTTATGCATGCACTTGTTCCGACTTTCCTGTTTTCCCGTAATTTCTTGCATAAAGATTTATCAAGGAAACGATTATAAGGTCTGACAGGTCCAATTTATTCGTTCGATTGATATTACCGATTGTGATCTTTAGTTCTGTTGATAGAACGACTTCTGTACTTTGTATTGTTTCTACCGGAGATAGACAAATTTAGAGAATACTTTAACACGTTAACTGCCATTGGGGTCACCGGTGACCGGCGCTATTGAATTCAGTGAAACTTCATATGACTTTGAAATTGTAATATTTCCGTATTTCCTAATACATTCAATATTTAAATACTAGCTGTCTGCAGATAAAACGCTGCTGAACATATATTTATTTGTGTCTTTAAAGTTTCTGCTTTACAAAGATGGGGCTTTAATGGGAAAAGTAACACTTCAGTAGAAATGATAAAACAAGTAAAATATCAGCGGTCTTCAACGTGTTAATGTTAAGTTTCACGATGTTTGTAAACTATCGATGCCAGTAAAGATACCGAATCTTTTCTTAATTTTGATTATAATAAAGAACTTAATATAGATCCTAATAAAGATCTTGAATCCTTTTCCTGCAGACATATATGTAACGGAAAATTAGTAATTCAATTACGGAACCTGCGTATCCATCTTTCAAATTAAGAGCATTATGAACGTATGTTGTATAGATATAGCAGTGAAATTCTTTGTACTCTCAGTAACCACAATTTTAGTATGACAAAAAGATATTTAGACTTTTTAAAGTACGTATTAAGTAGTCGAAAGGGTATACAATATCAACCGTACATAACGTCTAATTGCTGACTCTAGGGAGCTAAAAAGATTTCACTGTCGAAAGCACTGCGAAAACAGGATCTTTCGCCCTGCACAAATATACCTATTTACTATCATGTCTCGATCACATATGTAACTGTTTCTGCAAATACGAAACTTCAGTCGAAAATACGAGCAAAAAGATGCTTTAACCAGCATTCTTTAAGCTGAAACTTTTTTAGCCAACATGACATTTGATTTCAAAGTTGAAACACTTTACAGTTAAAGAGATAAATATGATGTTCATAAGCATTAAAGATTTAACCACGTCATTGCAGTGTCAATGTATTCATGAACATAGAAATATCAACTTACTAAGAACACAACGCACAATACGTTGCAGAACTGCTTATAATAATATTGCGAAAGATATCAAAGTGATGCACATCCGGCGAAGCTGTCAGTTATAAATTGAACTTATTGTTACTCTGCCATATTATGTGTTATATACAAGACTTCCTTTATGGCCTTGAAACTTGCAACGTTGATCAAATATTATGACGTTTCTGTATCGATAAAAAGTCTTTTATTTATTAAAAAAAAGGAGGAGGAAAGAGAATAATAAAGGATTCAATCAAAGACACGCAAGTTTTTGAGATTCACGGTATGTAGATTAATTCGTTTGATTACATACTTATTTCATTGTGTTTCCTGTCGCTGGTGTCTGTGTTTTCACATGTGGTGCGTCGGAATAACATTGTCGAAACGTTACATGGTACGCCGAGTATGGATGAGCAAAGGAAATACATAGACGTGACAAGGTACGAGTATTCTTCAAGAGCGATATACGTTATTTAAAAAATAAATAAGCGATCATGGTAGTGCGCATTTTCTGTAAAAACGCTCGATCGTCGGGTAAGCTCTGTACGTGACTCACGTGGTCAGAATAGGTATACACCTATTTTGACATGGTCGACGCAAAAACCTTCTTACATATCACGAATATATCGATTTCATCAAAAGGTTAAAAACTCATTTACGTTTATAAAGATTTTAATAATACCGCAATTGATATACAATCACGTAATTTACAGTGGACAAAGTCGATATAGTTTCGGCTATCTCTGAAGGCTTCTACGTTGAATCTGACCGAGTAATGAGCGCAAAAGAGAGTCGGAAATAACAGAGAAGTAGACCGACAGCCGTGAAAAAAGGGTCGGTATAGAGGCAAGGAGAAAAAGCAGAAATATACACGCTTGTCAGGGTACAGAACAGACTCGAGCTTCTCGAGCTTACGACGGAGTAGGCGCGCACCTCAGGCTCGAGGACAAGCACCGACGTCTCTACATACTCGCGGATACTCAGATAAAAAAGACAGAGTATGAACATAACGCTCATTAAGAACGACGAGGGGAAGGAGCTAAGGGTAAAGAGAGAGAGAGAGAGAATGAGAGGAAAAAGGGAGAGAGAATAGGATAGAATGGGGGAGGAAAAGTAAGCGTTCTTGCATGCAGAAATGAGAAGGCCACGTTAAGTTGTACGTGACTGCACGGCCACACGCCTGAAATTACAGGCGCGGGAATTAAGAGCGATCGTCCTCGAGCCCAATATTTATCGTTCATTCGCATTTTTTTCTCAGCGCTCCTGGTACTCCTTCGATCGCAGGGCGCATTAACTTAACCTTAATTACGTTTATCAAGTGACGATACATGCTTGTTCGTTTTACTTTCATCGTTATACGCATTTAAAAGTAGAAAATTAATTAATTATTTAATGATTAATCTTATTCGCCTAGTGTGCAGTTTCCATTGAGTTGCGATCAAACGCTGTACTACAGACGAGCTTACCATTCGGTTCGATCAACTCGATGAAAAGTGCTTCTGCATGCTTTCGTAACTACTTTGAAATGCTGTTTCTTTACAAGATGGCGCGAGAAAATCTCAAACTCTCTCGCTACATGGATTTTTTATATATCCGATAATAAACTACCGTATATATCCTCTACAAAGCTACCCTTTAACCAGAGAATAGAGGATATTATAATTGTTTCATTCATTCAAGCGAGAAAGAGTGAAATTCTTCATGCACCAGCTCGTGCGCTCGCCTATGCGAAATTCTATACTTCTAAAATGTTGCGAGCAGCGAACGTGCACGAACATGTGTACCAAAGGCATTCGAATATTATTCGCATGCGTACAGATTCGCTCGCGTCTCGCAACTTCATTGAAATGTGTTCGTACAATAATGTCGAACATGTATTAAAATTGGCTCTACCCTCTCACCACAAGCAGATTGGATATACTACCTCAGCATTAGCGAAAATTCTTAACATACTCGTAAGTGTAACGTTATTCTTTTTAAGTCACCAGGTCGTTGTGAGTCGCATCACTTATTATACGCGTAGGCACCTTCGTTGGCATCTAGTATGTATACATGGATGTATTTATATTTATATATATTTATGGATAGGATGCGCAGTAACGAAGTTGGAGGAGAATCGACGGTACTATTCGTTAATTTACGACACGCGACATATTCAGGCATAGAGAGGCATGCTCCTAGGGAAATTCGCGGAAATTGGAAGTCCGTCTGAAAAATATTTCGACTATCCGCAACGTTTCGTTCCCTCTTGCACCATTCTTTTTTCTATTTTTAGTTTTCGCATGTATACGGGCGTCGTCAATGGCGCTTGATTCAAAAGTAAAATTCCATTTAGCTGCGACTCGCGGCGTGGTTACTGAGAGAAAGCCCAGCAATCTCCACGGCAATTAGAACCAATAATTAAAGCGCAAGCTGGCTTCGGGGAAAGTACAATGTTATCGCAATGTTGCAGGATAGTTTTTCGCGTTTTACAACTGCCATTGTTACGTTTCACGATGCAAAGTCCCTAGAAATTTACATTGTTACGCAAACGTCTACCGGGAAATACGATTGCTTTGAAGGCTTGTCAAAATATAGTGTAGATTTCTTCTTCTTTTTTCTTCGACATTATGTCTATGGGAAACTACGTACGGTTTCTTGGAAATGTAATCATTGCTTACGGTGGAACGTGCATGCCTATTTGCGAGATACAACATTGTACAGACGATCAGCACTTTCAGCGAGAAACTGGACGTACATATAAGTGATTGTTATCTCTGATTATACGTCAGGAATGTAATTTACGCGGGTAAATTTAAAATTCTTGATTTGATTTATCGAGAAACGGAATCAATAGGCAAGCATGGAATACAGGAGTAATTCAAACTTCGTTAAACTGAAATGCAAACGTTTCATGGTAATCGGAAGCCGCGTTTCGTCTGTCAGACTCTATCTATCCCTTCCTATACTTTGTTTGTTTTGACGAGTGTATATTCTAATCTTCAAGTTTCTCAATTAATCCACTTCCTTCGGGAGTGTCCGTTGTATGTTTTGTTGAAATCGATAAGGTATTATCAGCGTGGATAACTGATTTAAATTTATCCAAGGTATCCTATACCACCTTCCGGTGGCTTGTACGTCCTCTATCATAGATTTACCATCTTCCTTTCTCTCTTTCTATCTTCACCTTTCCCTCGCAGTTTCACTTTGCCTCGCGTAAAATTCAGTTTGTACCGAACTTCGAAGTGCCCTGTTCTGCCAACTTCCACCGTAAGGCTTGTTATGTTAAATAGCAATCCTCCGCGAAATGTAACCTATTTGAACGTACTGACTCTGTCTCTCCGCGCTCTCCGTATTGTACACGACTACGGTCTCGGAAACGTTTGCACGTTGGATCTATGTTTCAAAGTTAAGATCGACTCTCTGTTATAACTTCTCTGATATCACGAATATTTCAACTACAATTCATGCGGAACTCTACATCAGAAATGATTCAACTTCCCTTCCTAGTAAAATTTCATAATTAGCATTTTTTAAAGCTGCTCATTGACCTCATATCTCTTTTCCAATAATGAACGACCAAATTGAACAAAGTTACGGTAAACTTTAATTCATGAAAATATAATTCCCTACGGGTCACGGTAAGGGATGGTCTTAAACGATTCCTCGTCGATTGCCGAAAGATGTCTCGTTCGGAGCACGTCTTACCCAGATTGATAAGCTCACGTGTCGCGATGTAAATTAACCTGACCAGTACGATGGCCGGGACGTGGCTAAGGTTAAGTCGGAAGGGGATCGAGGTTACGTGGCCCCAAAGCACGGAGGAGATGGTTATCCTCGATGTGATCCAACGCCATCTCCCTGTCTCCTTTTCCGACCCTTCTTGCTCCCGAACTCTCGTCCAACCCCCCGGAGCTCTCCTCCGCAAGCTTAGCTTAACCCCGAGACGCCACAAGAGGCAATTAACCTTCCGCCAACCCCTTTACGCGCGTTCCTCCCTCCTCCGGTGCCAAGTCCTACTGCTATCTCCTACTGTTCCCAGTCGGTATGTTTCAACCACCCTGACCCTTCCCTCCCAAACCAGTCCACCGTTTCTCCTCCACCTTCTCCTCCTCCTCCTACCGTGCTCCCGTTGATATCCCACTCCGAGCATCTGCATAATCATGCTCGATTCCCAATGCTAATTAGAGTCCGTACCGGTGCTCTATCCTACGTAGCAAATACACGTCGACCTCCATCACCTTCGGAGCCACGCCACGCCTCGTCCCGCTTCGGCTTGCTTCGCTTTGTCCTGCCTTCCTTCGTGTACATATGGAGGGACGGGAAAAAAACGAAGGAAGAGGAAGTCGAAGATGTTGCGAGGAAAGAGGAAGATTATGCGCTATTACGAATGAAGGATGATGAGAGAAACGAGATAAGTCGATCCAGCTTGCTTCTCTGATCGCCAAATTCCTTCGGGGTTCTTATGGGATTTCATAATAATCCGGAGTGTAATTTTCACCGTAGTTATTCGAAATGGTTACGACACTTTGAGTGTATTTTAATTTGTTTTTAAAAGATTCGTTTTTTTTACGTTTTGTGAAGGTTAAGAAACAAGTATTGAAAAATTCGAGGAAGTTATCGTGACTCGATGCAATTGCGAATAGAGTAGATCTTTGATCTGTCGTAAATGATTTTTTTTCTGAATCTTGATCGATTTTCTTGAGACCTTTCTTAGAAGACGGCGATCATCGTAGTATTCCTGTGCGTACACGCACGAAGGCCACGTAGGCTATCGACGTCGTTAATTAAAGGCAGCCGGTACGGGTAATATTTGCAACCCGGCTTCTTCTACGAAATGCCCGACCGATCGACGGATAGAAAAGAGACGGACGACATATCGCGATTGCTCAGTCGGCCCTGATTGGAAATTGACGATCGTAGAAAATTACAATTCGTGTCCGACTGTGACGGTGGTGAAATCTGGCACGAATTATTTACTTAATATTATTTCCTGCACATAGAAGCGTAGTGTGATTTTTTCAAGATTGAAATTCAAATTTGTCAATAATACGAATGAAATATTTCGTTTCGGAAGGTCGATCGTTTATCTCGAATGCGTTAAGTACTAAAGGGTGAAGATTAATAGATAAAGGGACAATACGCGCGGAATAAACCTAAGAAAGTAGAGAGAACGTAAAAAAAATTCGACGACGCGGGCAGTCATTTCGCCAGTACACTTTATCAAATTGATATTCATTTTTCTACTCAGAAATATCAAGAAAATTTTCTCTCTACCCGATCCGTCGAATTTAAACTTACCAAACACTCCTGAAAAATTTGCACATTTCCCAATTACAAGGCAACGGATATTCACGGAGAATATACCGAAAGGCTAAAGAAGTTAATAGAATTTCTCCGGCGTATCAAAACTCACAGAGATCCGGTGCGCATAGTAGTCTACGCTTGAAATTAATGAAATTTAAAATGAAACAAACGGCGAAAAAGGAGGATTTAATATGAAGATTGAAATTACGCCAGCGTCATTTAAATAATGAATTCAGGCCGTACGTTCCTGATCGACGATCTCTGTAAATTTGGCCGAAGTTTCACAACGTCAGAGGAAGACGAGATTGACGAAGTCGAATGATGGGGACAGAAAACTGAAGCTACTCAAAAACGGCGCGCTGAATATCCGGCGTCGTATAACTTACAGAGGCTGTCGGTGCGGCCTGGGACGGAATGCATTCCAGGCACGGAAACCGAGACGGAAAGTGCCTCCTGGTGTTTCAGCATCTGCCGACGTCTTTGCCAAGTAAAGGTCCACGCTGCGATAATGGCGATTTGAGCAACAAGGAAAACGGTACCCGCAACGATTGCCTCGCCCAAATTGATGCACATTCCCATCGCCGAGATGTCCTCGCTTTCGACGAAAACCGTGTCCCTCGTTGCCGAGGTGGCGTTCGATGTCTTGCCGTCGCGTTCGAATCCAAATTTATCCGTGATCTGAATGGATTGCACCAGAAGAAGATCCTCGCGGCTCTGAGAGGTCGAGCTGGTGGAACGACGACGACGACGACGCTTGCCGAAGGAAATGACCGAGCGAAGTTCACCGGTTGCTTCTTCCTGATCACACTGGACTGGCTCACATGTAGGCATGCATGGTGTCACTAGGGCACGGAATTGAACCACCTCGGAACTTGGGAATTTGAAGGCGTCGAAATGTGACAGGAGAATCTGAAACAGTAACATATAATTTTGAGATAATCTTTTGTCAGTGGATAGTGTTTTTTTTTTTTAATATTAGGTTGTCCGGAAAGGTTGTGCCGATTTGGAACGAAAACTAAACCAAAGAATATATAACTATTAGTGCATATTTATTAAATTGTATAGGTGACATTCTACTCCAGGTAACTTGAAAATTCCGTTCATTCAGAATCCCTCAGGCTTTTCAGCGAATAAATATTCTATATGATTGTTTATCTTGACCAAAGTATTGAAGCTTTTCCATTAAAGAAATTTTGTATTAATCAAAAAATAGGTGGAAATCTGAAAGCGTGAAATATGGTGAATATGGTGGGTAGGATAGAACATCGCAATCCAGCTGCAACAACTTTCGTTGAGTTCTCGACAACTTCTGAGTCGGTATTTCTGGACTTTTTTTTTCAATTGCAGTCTTTAATTTGTCTAATCGGAAGCAATGCTTTTTGAAATTTATTATAACAGCTCATGCCGTAGGGTTCCTTTCTAATCCCACCGGATACAAAACATGACGTTCTTCGATTGAAGATCAGCTTTTGGGGTGGCTAAAGATGGTTCATTTCGGTTTCTCTAAGATCTTTCTTGTTCAACATCATTCACCATAAACAGCACATATTCTGTAAGCCACTTATGCGGCATTTTAGCCTTTCCGGTAAAAGAAAACCTTTAATCGCTTAAAATGCACTTTGGTTCCATATTCAAAAACGTATAAAACTAACAAAATTTAACGTGTTTTAACCAAACATTTTTCCAAATATGCCTGAAGTATCGTCGTTCAGAATATGTACGCATGCCATTTATTTTCAATCATTCTAATATATTAAGATCTGTCCTTATGCCGCCTATCGAAATTCGGCACGAACTTTCCGGACGACCCAGTATTTTAACGAGCACGCGAGTCCTAGGGATTTTTCCACAGAATTATTTGGTTATTAGGGGGATTAGGATTATCTTAAATTGATCTCAAACTTGAACGGTTCAAATCAATGCAGGAAACTAGTGTCTAAATGCTACGTTGATCATAAGTGATTAAAATGGTAACTGATTGAAATTGTTTCACGATAGTACTACATTTTCTTGTTCATATTTGAATTGTTGCACGGAAAGCATAACAGTATTTTAGTGATATAAAAAGATAACAAAGCATTATATGGTTTAGACTAGTACTGTTATACGTATTTACTAGACTTAAGTCATTTCGAGCGAGAATATGCATGTGAGAAATGTAATAACAGTAATGAACAAGAACTCAATTGTACCACAGGCTATTTGAATAGTTGCCGTTTATATGCTATACAGGACCTGCACGCAACGCAGTAACTATGAATTAGATTAGAATTAGTTCTAAGACAATCCTGTGCAGTATTGCGGCAATTACACCTTTGATGATGCTTGTATAAGAAGTAACGTTTCGTACAAAGATATAACAAGGAACAAATTGGAATTATTATAAATTCAATTTTTGTACGATACTCTTGCATTTTATATTCTTAATTAATTTGTATAATATATGATATCAATATTAGTTATATCAGAAAGTAATTAAGTATTCCAAAAACTATTCTTCGATTATATAATTTTTTTCGAATAATAATAAACTGAACATTGTAATGACAAACAAAATTCATCTTTGATCATGGCATTTTTTAGGCAAATCATACACACAACATGATGAAAATGGAACTGCGGAAGGAGCTCATACTTTTGAGGAATACGCAAGTCACACGTGCAATTGTTTTCTACCGTTATTGGTCATTGAAACAATACGTTAACATCTGTGCCAAATAGCCTACGGGAATGTACTGTACCCCATGCTTTTCATTTCCAATGAAAAGATTGAACCGTTAACCCTAACGAATATTACATTCGCAAAATTCTCTCATTGCATGTATGCCTTTATTCCTTTCTATTTCAAACCATATGCCAATCTCTACAATTCCTTCGTATTTCATTGCGCGCAAGAATGAAATTAAAGTAACATCATGTACTGACATTAAGAGAGTAAAATTTGCATTTCATACAGTTCCAACGCGTCGCATTTGTTTCCGACTTTTTATCGAGGTAAAAACCACGAACAAATATAATCAGAAAGCAGCGGTGGTGGTTGCAGGTCGGAGACACAGAGGGTGGAGAGTTTTTATTTCACCGGCTCGTAACTCACCCTCGACATCGAGCCACCGGCTGAAATAAGCTTTGTCGCATTAATCCTGAAATTCCACAGCACGGTGGTCCAATGAGAGGGTTCGGTGTTACGCAAAATAACGGTAATATTATCCATACGTTGCTCCCGCATAAATTCTCCGAGTGTGCTCTAAAAATTGGGATATGTCGTCGAAGTCGGAGAAGGTTTTAGTCGAAGCAAGAAAACGTTTCGAATCACCGAACGTTTCAGAATGCGGATGCAAGGGATCGCATAACACGCAGGGGCGTTTCTCGTCGCACGCAATTTGCGTAAGAGATCACCACAAACTGGTTTTCGCTTCTCACACGGCAGCTTGCAACTATTTTTTCTCTCTTTATTAGGTAAGGCCATATAACAGCAATTACATGGGATTATGAAATGAAAAACAGGCGGAGTGGTTGGTTTTAAGTACACCATTAGGTTACGTATTTCTATCCTTCCCAGAGGATCAACCTGTCTAGACGACGTTGACAGTTTCTGCGTTCTCACGATATTCTTGATTAAAAATTAATTTACATTTCTCCTCGCGATCCTGTTTCCAACGTCTATCAACCAACGAGACTTAATCGATGCTATAACTCGAACCGATCGTGCGAAGCTCGTTTTCTCTTTTCCCTTGGCGTAGAAACTTTAGACGCGATCGTTTACGTACTCTCTCCTAGACCGTGTCACTCGCAGTGTAAACTTGCGGTGGCTCCTTGACCATAAACTTTCTGACGCGATAGACCAGACATGCTCTTCCCCGTTCGCCTAACCACCCTTTCCACTCGCGCCATTAATCTACCTTCGATACCGTCCAGCAGGAAAAGCCTTGCGAAGAGGCGTTGAAGAGCATCGCAATCCATTCCTTCCACGCCCTTTTTCTTATCCGTTTCTTCGGCAAACTAGAGAGCACAGCTTACGATCAACCTTAGAAAGGCACACGTTTAGCGCCACGCGCATCGGAGTCTCTCAGAAACTGGTTTCTCCGGCGCATTACCAAGTTCATCGTATTTACACACCGAGCACGTACATTATCGGGGGGAAGTAAGACATTAAAATATGCTTCGTTCCACGTACAGCTTCATTTAGTCGCTTCTTTGCCCGACGTGTCTACTGGAACGAGCGGAACTTTATTAACTCGACGTCATTCTATGAGAGAGAGACTTGGAGGGAGTTCGGGTGGAGAAGAAAACGAGAGAGTACCGAGGATCGACGATACTTGGGTGAGGTATGCGATGGGAAAAGAAATGCATGCCATATCCGTGCATCTGGTACGATTTCCTCGCGTATATCCCCTTCAGTGTGTCTTCCTGATGGGAACAACAAACAATAGCCAGTGACTAGGACGATGTCAAGTAGAAGAATGACAGGGGTGGCAACAACGATGACTATACGCGAGTTGCAGAGACGTCGGAAATGGATCAAAGAGGATCAGTCGTAACGCAAGGGATTCTAGCTGAGCTTTTACTGCATTCAAACTGATCCTGTGTCCATTTTATAAGTCGACCACCGGAGCAATTGCGCTCGTCACGTATATCAGTATATGCACACAAACGGGAATGCGCGTGGCGGTTGAGAAATGTTTCCAATTTCATTCAAACCGCTTGTGAAATGGAAGAGCCTCCTACCGCGGCCTGGCTACGTGACAGACATACCGGAAAGCTTGACTTTTGGCAAATTCCTGGTTAGACGAGACGGATCCCTTACTATCATCCTCTTCCCCTTTTACGCCCTAGCTGAGGAAAGCCTTCGTCGGTGATCGTTTCTCTTTCCTTCCGCCATGAGAGGCTAATAAAATTTAGAGCAGTGGGAAATGAGAAAGCAAAGTATCACGTGAGTCAGCGCCGATCTGAAATCGATCTATGTTCAGCGAATGAAAGGAGGAATTATGGCTTCGTGCACTTTAATTACGGGATATGGAGAGAAAAAACTGAACGATAAAACGATGGAGGATATTTTGAGAAGTTGAATCGTGAGAAATATCGGTGACAAATGTGATAACGAGAACGATTTTTGCACTTTGGCACTTGAATTTAGTAACCTTTTCACGTGTAACGTTTATTTATCAAAGGTTGTACTACTTGAAATTCGAATAATTCAAGCACTGTAACATTTTCATTTAATTTGCATTCGCATTTACGATGGTGCCCAGGTCTTGCGTGCGTTTAACGTAAACATTTCTAATTACCAGCATTGCCGTAATTCTTTCGTGCTGCGGGAGATATTTTTTGTCGAGGGAGTGATTTTCATAAAGGGCTGCTTTCTTTAATTCAACAGGTTTATTCAGCTGAGAAGGTATTCTGACTTCTGGTTAGTGAGAAATGTACCCCCGGCAATTCGTGGGCTGCACAAAAGGTACTCGAGTTGGTTTTGCTGAATGTTTTCTCTTTGCGCGTTCTTTCTTCTAATTATATAATATTTCGCCAAATATTTCATCCGGTTCTCCCGTTTTAACATCGCGCCTGTGACTTTTATCGCGTGAATGCTTAATTCTCAGATTTTTAAATTAAAAATTCTTTCGCCAATATTTACGTTTTAACAACTCACACTGGGCTCCGTATCTTTAATATTTCGCAATGAAATTAAAAATGCTCCTTCTTTACATAACTATTTGCAAAAATAACAGTTATTCTATTTACTCATAAATAAAAACGTTCGATAAGCAATATCTATCGCTTTCGAAAATAGAGTAAATTTCAGCAATAGAAAAGTTATTTTCGGACCGAATATTCATAACTGTTTTTCCGCAGTTCCGAAGTAATTTGATAATCCCTTTATTATTTTCCCTTTAATATATGGTCAATTCAAATTAATCAATTATATTTATTCTCATAAAAATGTTCATGCTAAACCTTCGAACCATCAACCACTCAGAATAAGCAAATCGTGCGATCGAATACATCTACAATATCGAATATTTTCGAAGATCAAATTCGATTTACCAATCAACCGCCAAAGAAACAAACAACGTACATCGACGTACGTGTAAACACGATCGTAATGATGTTAGTGTGCGATTCAGCAACCACGTTAACATGTCTTCCACGACGCTTCAGGGTGTCGTTGGTTAAACGTGCAAACACGTTTACAGCGCTTTAAGTACAAGCAAGAAGTATGATTAACTCACAGCTATATTGCAACGTCGACCGTCTCAAAAATCCATCACTAATTCATTGTTTGTAAATGCAAGGGTCACGCAACGCCTCTATCATTTACGAGAAGCGACTGTTGCGAGTGTTTATTGCCGTGTCATTAGGATGCGATACTGCCACACGTACGGCCCGAATAAATGATCATCGATAGCGTGACGTATATCAAACGTCGTCGACAGACGTTTTATCACTCAGTCGACCTGACAGCTAAATACACATCTTCTACCTCGGTACGTTCGAACGTTCTTCTTGGTTCATCGTACACCGCTAAAAGCGACCTCACCGTGTAACTTCGTATCCTCTTCTTCCAGTTAGACTCTTGTTCCACGAATTCTAATTTCCTGTGTATGAAGGAGCACGTACGAGCATACCTATTCGCAGATCTTGTGCACTCGTTACTCGGACAAGTAGAAGAGAGGAAATGATGTTAGCTCGCGTGATCTGTAGAATCGGTGGAACGAGATCGCGGTAACGTGGTGCATAGAGCGTTCTCCAACCGTCTCCCGGGGTGTCAGGATACGCACGACTCGGTGATATATCTAAATACAACGCTTCTTCTTGGCATTAGCGGATATCAATTTTCTTTTTGTTCCATTTCATGGACTGTTATTGCTTTCTAATAAAGCAATATTGCTATGTGCCGTGGCTGCACCCGCACGAGCAAATGACGTGGAACGGAGACTTAACGAGGCAGTATGCCTCTTGTCTTCTACCTATTCCACTCTTCTAGTGTACAGATTCACCTCTATACCTGGCAGTATTTCCTAATGAGCCGTTTGTTTTACTCGTAGATGAAGGAAGTGATCGTTGTAGAAAAAAGTCTAAAACCGTTCTTACCGGACATTGCACTTGGAAAATGAAAAGCGTTGGGTATAAGACTGAGAATGATCGCGATATCGGGTTAGATTGTTGCAATGGGTTGTCTCGAACGTTCCCAAGATGCGACTGATTACAAGTCCTTACTCTATCGATTCGATTGATCGTATATGCATGTATATATCTATCTTGAACGAGGAGGACTTCCTTTTGGAACGTAATTAAACCGTGACGGGTAAAGCGTACGATCGAGATTATCTGTATCCATGACGGTTGGTCTTAAATTATACGATGTGCGAAATTTCTTATCGTCCACGACGATCGGATGCCGATTAAAATTTACAAGAATTAATGATCCACGTCTCCCATGGCTCGACCGTGTACCGCTTCGAGCGTCGTGATGAACAAATTGTGTCTTTGAACGCTAAGGCGGTCTCAGAGTTAATTCTACGCTTCCTTATGTGGCAGACACGGAAGTAATGATCTCCGTTGTACGAATGATTTCTCGCATCTCCGAGACAGTCGTGTATCATTATTCCTCGATACGTCCTAATAATTGAAGCGAAATTTACTGTCAACGATATCCCGCTATTATTATCATATTCGATACTTTCTACGTCTCTCACTCAGCTATTTGCTGCGACATTGTAAAATGTAAATTTCTAGAAAACGGTATTATGAGTATCTGTCATTTTTCTTCAATCACTTTATCAAATTTATGGTTTTCTTCGAGCATCATTGAGCGCAAGATTATTGATGTCCTCGCAATGATAATAGTACCATCTCTATAGATCTACAAACCATTCATTAATCAACGTCTCTATACAATAGACGGTAAAATACCACCGACAATTGTTTTCT
Source organism: Cerceris rybyensis (assembly GCA_910591515.1). Classification (NCBI taxonomy): domain Eukaryota; kingdom Metazoa; phylum Arthropoda; class Insecta; order Hymenoptera; family Crabronidae; genus Cerceris; species Cerceris rybyensis. Next base: position 27,244,563 of record OU342790.1, read on the forward strand.
CTCTTCACGAAAGTTATTCAGATAGCAATGCATGCAGATAGTCCTCAAACTCAACTGAAAATCCATCAACACAGCTAGAACGTATTGTTGGTCACAGCCAGGAAAGAAGATCATTTACTTTTCAAATTAATACTTGACGTCGAACGTATATTAATTCTATGGTTCTTTACGTGGAACGCAAGTAAGTAATGATCAGCCCTCGAAGTAGATGCGGGCAGCATCAGTGCGTCATGACACGTCATCGCTAAGACGGCGGCGCATCAGCGATGCGACCTATTACGGCGCGAGCAAATTGCTTCCTGTCGTAAAATCGGTTCGAGTGATTGATTAGCATGAAGTCAAGCCAACTAGTTGTCTCGTGGCTCTTTCCATCTCCACTTTTTCGTCTTCCACCCGCACAGACATAAACGACGTCATGCGCCTTCTCACATACTCGCTGGTCGAGTATCGACATTATTGGCGTCAATCACTTCTACTAGCGTTGTCGCCGATGGCTATGGTATGTCCACCGAATTAGAACCGGTATTTATCCCTTGTTTTGCTATTACTCACGACGCAGAGTCCGCGTAGGAAGCACTCTAATCGTTTCGATATCGTCGCAATAACGCCTCGGCTTTTTTTCAGCAGCTGTTACTTTTGTGGTAATTACTTCGATCGAACCACCTACCCACTTAAGAGTCTAGCGTGCGAGATGACATTCCGATTAGAGAGACTCGCAGCCTCGTAACGCAATTACCCAACGCATTTTCGTTCTCAGAAATAAACCTCTTTTTTTTGTTATCCATATCGTTCTGGATATACGAGCTAATTACGGGTCCATTAGGAAAGAACGTATAGAATTTAAGACTCGAATGCAATACCGGTACGGCACGTCGTTGCATGGCGGTGGGGAGATAAATGATAACTATTAGCCGACGTTATAGGTTTACGCTTACCTTGCCAGTGGTGGCGGACTTGTAAAGAGGACCCATGATGACGTGATCGGTAGGGCAACCATCGGAGTCAATTAAGACTATCTCACTGGAGTCAACGCCATCCATAGCCACCAGTTCGCGCACGAAGATCTCGTATGGGCTGTTAGGGTCGAGGATCTCGAACTTGAGTGCAAGGGGATCGCCGACTTCGGCCGATGGGATCGCCTCGTTTCCACTGCGGTCGGTGATTTTCATGGCGACGTTTGGCGAATCGACGATCACCTCCTCCGACAGGGCTGGAGTTATGTCACCATGCACACCGAGATCAACTTCGTTCGATACCGTCTTATTAGTTAGATCGTATTGGCAGGTCACCGCCAAGCCGAGATCCGAACTGGTGACGATAGTGTCGTGATGTTGAATCACAACGTCATTCAGATAGCGACCCAAGCCCTGTTGGCGAATGTTGCACTCTAAGTCGTCATAGGCCATGCGGAGCTCGAATTCGAGGGCACCCTTCACGTCCTGCACGCACGAGTTCGGTGAACCTTTCACGTAAACCTTTCCGTAAAAGAGTTTGCTTGTTTGGATTCTCGTCACCATGTCACCGGCACGGCAGTCGATGGTGACATTGTAGCAGGAACTCAGCTCGTACGTTGATGCTTCCGGTACGTCGAGATAGGGCTCCTAAAATCACCAGAAAATCGTCCTTCACTCTCAAGATTCTCCCGTATGGAGTAGTAAATGTAATATATCGGAAAAACTTTTGCTGATATGAAATTTATTCATAACATTTATTAATGACAACAATTATTTTCATAATTGTATGAAATATATTCTACAAATTATATTAAAGTTCTTTTTTTCAAATTTATCCATTTTGAATTTATTTCTTTTGACGTTTTATAGAGTTATCGCAATATCGATTATTTAGTTTATAACTGTATGCATAGCGAATGCGACAAGATATGTATCTTTGCGAATGAAATAACGATTTACTTTTAATGCCATGTTATTTGAAAAGAATCGTTCTAATAAAATTACATGCAATTGTATGCCCTAATAATTAAAGAAGGTCTGCTAGAACGCAAATTCTTAACGATCATGTGCAAATTTGATAGTTCTCTTCCCGATGGTATAAATTCATTTCAAACATCGTAGAGATGAATCTTGATATTCTACCCCATTATTCACATAATCTTTTGCATATTTTCACGGATACCACCCACGGTTAGTGTTATATTTGTCCGCCCATAATACTCGAAATACTGCTAGTATACATACTCGTGTATCGCGTTACCCCATAACGAATGATTAAATACATCCAAGTGGAAGAGTATCGCGATCGTAATATCAAAAGGAGAGGATCATTTGTAACTCACACGTTTGCGTAGTGCAATAATTAAGAATGTGCACTTCACTTGCGATTACAACTTCCATTTGCTAAACGAAACATTGGCATGCAAACATAAACTGATAGGGAGTGCTACAAAGTATTAAAGGCTTTTCTTATAATCGCCAAGAAATACTATCATCTTATTTTGACTTATTGGTAAGGATAGTCGATTACTGTGAGGCAGTTTTTTTTACACGGTAGGTAGAAAATTGGTGAGATAGCTGCAAGCTTATGAAATAGCACTTATCGAAAGTATGAAAGAACATGAGGATCATTTTTAAATAAAATCCTAGAGAAAGTGACATGGACCGATTCTTCAACAGGTTGGAGAAAAGAAAAGTCTTTGTCTTGACTTTCTCGGAACATGGGGTTTTGTTCTCGTATGCAAGCTGAGGAACAACCCGCAGGCTCGATGGGGAAAGCATCTGCGATGGAAACTCGATTTTCTACGAATGCGCCCTCGGCGAATTGTTCAACTTGGTTTGCACGTGTGGGATGTAATCACGTTTACAGAAAATCCCTACCGGCCCTTTCAAGAATACGCGCCAGAGTGGAACCGCTGAAACGTGCGGTCCACGATTTCGAGGCAAATTTTATGCTCGAAATAATATAGAGAAGGCACTGTTCTTCCAAGAACAATATGGAATGCACTTCCCGATGGATAATGTTTTTCACGTTTTAACATAGGATAACGTTAAATGGTATAATATTATTGTAATAATGGTAAAAGGAAAATTCGTTTTTACAACATTCACGATTTTAGTGATGGAATTCACAATTTTCATTCGTCCTTTGCTTTATGTAGCTTTACTTTTGCGGTTAAATGTATTTTTTATCTATAATACGTTTCGTAGCACTTGTACCTCTGACGGTACATTTTAGACTTCAGGCCATGTGTAACACGGACGGTACACGTTGACGTATTTATTTAACACGCCAAAAACATATGTTTTATGACAAGTTTAAGACTGTAGAATACATTTTCGCCATAAGAATAAGGTACTGCAAAAAAATGCAGTGGTATATGAAACGTCGATCAAAGACAGCTCGGCACGAAACGTGTTAAGATTAGATCTATATACCAAGGGGATGAAAATTACTTTTACTGAATTTTTTAAAAAGTTGCGGAAACTTTTAAGTTGTATCCGTTTAATTTTCTCTGTTTAATTTAAGTTGTATCTGTTTAATTTTCTGTATCTACCTTGTAAAACGTGAGAGATTAAATCAATTTAATTTCTTGCGTATTGTAATTTCTTTCTCCTAAAGTATTTATCTACTATCTTCAAAATATACTAATAATAATAATAGTCTAATGAGAGTCGTATTATTAATAACAATAGCCGGTGGTTCTAATGTTAAGGAAACGTGGATCACATTAATTTTGAGCTAATTTGTTTGGCTATCGTACCGATTACCATTAACTTATATTTATCAAAGTTACAAGTATTTTATTTCATTGAATTTGAGAAAACAAAAAATTAAAGCATTGACAAAATGGTCAAGTAGTTCTGTAATATTTCATAATTAAATAATTTGACATGATTGAGGCGTTCTCTTGAAGTCATGAAAGTTAACGTATTTTCATGATAAATTGGCAATACGGTTTGTTTGCGCGTCTCATTAATTTTGACTATTATGTGCAATAAGAAGTTGTAATTCAACCATTGCAATACTTATATGTGCGTATTACACAGCATAATTTAATAATGTCACTCGATAGCACGAATGTATCACCAGATCATATAACTCTTTGCGTTAAGATCAAATTTCACAGAGCACCATACTGCATCTGATTGTGATTGTAATACATTACGGGCACTATGAACCGAGTCCACTAATTGTGCAGTAACTGTTACATTCAATGATATTCTGCTTCGCAATGCTCTTCCTTCTAATGTTTCTGATAATTTTTAGAAACTTCCGTTTTCAATTAGGGAAAAGACTTCCACAAGGCTGCACATAATATGTTTATCAAAGAAATTTCGAATTTCAAAAAACAATAAGTCAAAGTTTAAACACACGGAAATCATTACTGAACAAATTTTCAATTTCATATTATATTTATCAATAGCTAAATATCCATTGGAAATCCCGAGTCTTGGTAACATATGGTGTATAGTTAAACAGAAATAGTATATATTAAAGTAAATTTTGGTAGTAGACAAAACTCTGTGCCAAATGATGTACGTATCACGTGTGGAAAATTTCCCTGAGATAACAGGGATTTAAACTCAGGTCCGTTAATGGAGGGTCCGACCCTTTAAATCCGTATTCACCATGGTTATTCTTGATGGGTATAAATTTAATTTAACTTCTATCCGTCACGTAGTCACCAATTAAATACCAGCACAACCGAATTAACATATTTATGTGCTTTCTGAATCATCCTCATTTAAAATAAAGAAAAAGAATTTCTATACGCGATTTTTACATAAAATTAAACAAAAATGATTTTTCTGTATTCTTACCTGAATATCAGAAAGGGTGGCTCTGGAGTGATGGCTGAGACGGCATACCATATCACCAGTGTCACCATAATCGTACGAGTGGCAACGGAATGGAGAGTTTAAGCACAATTCTCGGCATTCCTCGGTGGTGCCGACGTCTTGGTAAACAGAATCTACGGTCTTAAGGATACGTCCCGTGAGCTTCTTAAATTCACAGAGCTTCACAGGTTCTTCTACACAATGGTTCTCCAGATAATCGAAACCCTTAGCCGTCTGGAATGCATTCGATCCAGCAACGGTCAAACGGTCCATGTCCGAAAGTTCACACTGTTTTGTTGCGTTTGCATAATTCGCAGATCTGTAACAAAAATGAGAGATTCTGTTATTATACATTCCACTGACGATACTATAAAGAAAAGTTGGATTTCAGCAAATGAGAAGTATTAAATTCATGAAGATTTTGCATCCGTGAGTTATCGATATAACAATACAATGGTTAAATCTCTGGATTTCATGGAAACAATGTACGAATATATTAAGCTTCTCTGATACTATGTAAGAGAGGATGAAACGATACTATCATGAATTCAGGTCACGAATTGTAATGGAAACCGAGCTAATGGATTCCCACGTAGCTGCACATTTTACTCTACCGACTATCCTTGTATCACAAATTGCTACGTTCTTTCTCCAGACTTGATAAAATCTTTGTCAACGTTCAGGAGTATGTACCATCATTGTATCTAGAACTGAATATCCTCGATAGTTGCGTCCAAACAACTCTTATTTCTTTCTAATATTGAACCGTCTCTGCCTTTCTTACACCATCGAATTACAGTTTGTTTCATTCCAACGACTGTGTATCATTATCGACAAGTAACCGTATCGTTTAAAATTGCTTTCCCACATCATTTTCTGTTTTCCACAAAAACATTCTGACATAAAACACACAAACGCTCCTAGCCTGTTATTTTCACATGGGTCCTCGTTACCGTACTTCCTTAACACCACGGACTAAAATAATTGCACTCGTCCGCAGTTTATTACATCGTAACGGTGTACATCTAACGATGTAGAATGAAATTAAGTGTAGGAACAATCGCGAAAATACTAATTTACTGGCAATTACGGAGAAGAAACGTGTGAGAGGCATTCTTTTTCACTTTTCACCGTAGTTTATACGGAGGTGCAATGACGCTAATACCGGATACCATGCTGCAGTACAGACACTTCGACACGAACGACCTTTCTTCCGTTGTTTGCTATTTCCTATTATTTCTCTTCCGGTTCTTTCCCGTGGAAGTTCATCTGACAATACAGAATTCGACGTATTTATGTAGGATCGAGGTAAGACAGATAAGACCTGCTACGTGAAAGTTTAAATATGTATATGGATCAGGAGGAAGATAGGCAGAAAACCCGATAGCTTCTTGTTGGCAAAGGAATCGCCGTTCAGGATTTGAATTCTAAGCCTGATATATTCATTCCGTTTTCGCGAATCTGACATTTTTGTTTATACATTCTTCGCTTTTTCCCAATAGAATTTATAGCTTGGATATTTGTCATGACATTTCGTCGGATGGATTTGAAATTATTAATTTGGAGGACTGTTTAGGTATTTATTGTCGGTCTTTGCATTTTATTTCATTCCGGCTGGAAGTTTATGGGGGAATGGAATTTGCAAAGTGCACTTTTGTTAATGCGTTTGATGATATTACCTTGCCAACTGTGTCTATGCACGTAGGAATATCTCTATCGTAGCAGAAGAGAATCGTGGTTATGTAAATATTTATCGCCAACACATTCTGCGGTGTATATAAATATTGATAGCCTGCATTACAATATCGGCTGACAAATATTTGCGTTTTGATTTCGCCCATATCGTCTCGCTCGATGTAGTTTACCACGTATAAGAGCTCACGTTATAGCCGATTATAGTATTTTTTTTTAGGCAAACTGCGTCCTATATTATCATGGGGGTTGATGCAGTGTGTTGCTGAATTTGAATCGGACTATCTCGTTCATTTTACTGAAATACTTGAGTGTTACGCACAATTATCCGTAGAAAGAGTAAATAAGTAAAAATTTCAAATTTTATAATTATAAAATAGTAACTTTAAGGGTTTAATAAACATTTTTGGCATACCTATAATTGAATGATGATGTAGTTACTATTATTTTATAAATCGATGCTCTAAAAAAATAAGATATTAAATGATGAATTCCAAACTTCAAGTGATACATTAAAAAATATGGTATCAATTAATCTAAAACATAATAAACGAAATAACTTAAAATTAAGTAAGAGGAAAACTTAGAAAATTCATTGTTTATGGAATTCAACAAGGCCTCCATGCCTTAATGCGCAATCACTCCATTTGTTATCGTTGTAATTTTCTAATATTGATACATTATGAATTTATGTATCTTCTGTGTAACAATTACCACTTAATCAGATCAAGATCGTCTCCATTGCTTTTCATGAAGAACCTTTTATCGATTTTCTTCGAAATACTCAAATGAACAATTCTCTCTGGTCGCTTTGTTGGACATTCTGCGATGAATTATAACTATTTGTAATGTCAAAAGTTAAGAAACTTATTTCTTGAGGCAGAAAAATAAACTCAGACGCGAGCGCGTAAAGGAATGAAGAAGAATCGTGAAAAGGAAAGAACGGAGAAAGAAAATGGCGTCAAGACTTCCGTTTACGAGGAGTTCAGGTGTGGAACCATCGTCATCATCCAACTGAAGTTTGCTCGAACCTTCGGTATCCGGCGCCTAGTGAAACACCCTCACCCTACAGGACTTCTGTGCCCGATGGGATGGTTGGGGGTTGGGGGCCCCGGTAAGGGGCGCCAAATTTATTCCACGTCGCTCCATCGATTTCGGATTATATTGCCTTAAGACCTGAATAATATTCATGGGTGCCACGTTATGATTTCAATATTCCCGGGGCTCTCCTCGAACGAAGCCGGAGTCGAAAAATCACCGCGGCCTTATGCGGCCAATCCGCGATAAACGCCTCTCTCAAGTCGAGAATATAATCGAATCGTTGGCGACCTCCTGCAATTCCCGCGATTATCAAGAAGCCCTTTTTTATCGTATTTCTTACCAACCTCCACAGCCTTGGGGATGGTCGTATCTCCAATCGAGCTACCGAAGTTTCTATGATATGCGACCATCAAATCGAATAAATCGTGAAGAATGGTTTTTCTCTCTGGGTTTATTTTTTGTTTTGAATTATTAAGCTACGAAGTCTATCGTATGAACGGTACTCAAGAATATGTGCTTCGAACGTTGATTTCATGCGTTAACTATATATACATCATGCACGAATGTTCGTTCGTTAAATCAACAAGTTTCGGCCGAATTGTTCGAGATTCGAATAATTGACCGGCCGGTGTGTGTGCGTTCCCTTGGACAGTACTGTTCCTTGCGTTTATTATTCATTCCATGCGCTCGACTCGGGAAATCGCTTTTATCGCGAATTATTTTATCCGATTCGTTGATCGTATTGCTGATTGTAGGCGTCGTACCGAAAGATTTACGGTCGGCGTGTTCCATTGCCGCGATACTTTAATGGAGATGTTCCACATGGTAATAATCTCTGAAAAGTCGAGCGATTTCGATTTTGGTTTCTGCGTTGAATGGCTTTTGATGGAACGTGATACGACGATGAAAAAAACGCTTTCATTTGGGAAAAATGTGAATCTATTATACTTTCAATGCGTGCTCATTACCGTGATTATTTCATTCCGTGTGTTTTATAATGTGATATCACTACTTTTAAAGTAATGTCAACGTTTTGTAACAGTGTTAATTAATTCGCCATACTTTTGCAGGAATTAATGTTCATTTTCAGTGTTCAATTTTCACGTGTAAGCATGAAGCTTTTATTTTGGGCTATTTTATGTTATGATGTAATTTATAACGGTTTTACTTGGATAATTAATACCATTCGCAATAAAGCAGCTTACGCATATAAAATGAAGTCATATAGTTTTGAGAAAAATTAAATTATTCATTATTAAATCGTTTAAATGTTGTATTCTTCATTAAATTCTGTTAGCGCAACAAAATTTAATTCAATTGATTGATCAGTTTCCATAAATTACTTCGATTGCATATCATTAGATAATATTCCATTACAAACAAATATTACAAAATGTAAAATTATATTCCTCTATAAAGTACTTAGCAAATTTTAATAATTCGTATATTTTCCGAGAAACATGCTTTTATGCAACAAGAAATGATATGCAACTGGGACAAATTAATGTATCCAATATTGTATGCGATTTATGAAATATTAATTCCATCGGAATTACATTTATTTCATTATTTACACTTCGAAATTCTATCTACGTAATAAAATTCTTGGAAAATCACTGCAATCAATGCTCAGTCATTTCCCGCAATTGAAATTCAAACAAAGAGAAAACCGACGATACATTATTAAAGAGCACTTCTAGCATTTCCGTTTAAGAAAAATCGCTCCTCGTTGGCCGCAGCTAAGAGCGTCTAGTGACACCAGCTTTTTGGCAGAAGTTATTTGAAGTCACTGTAAGAGCTTTCTTCTTGTTTCCCAGAGCGTCTGGCTGGCCGTATATCGCAGGGGCAACTTCTTAGAAAGCATTATCGCGAAGAACCCTCCCCGGTTAAAGAGAGGCACAGAAGATACGGGCACTAAAGACCGAAACCCTCGAAGTTTTGGTTGGACAGGCGATCCCATATCTCCCGTAATAAATAATTAATTGATGAAAGGGGTAAAGTGTGTATCTACACCCACAAACACACACCTAGACACGTACGTGTAAAATACACATCCGCCACTCTCATCCCATTGTCTCTGCTCTAGAGATCGTTACTCGAAACAAAGTGTAAGAGCACAGCATCGAATTGCCAGTCGTTGAAGAACGAAGAAAACAGAAGGGGTTGAAAAGAGAAGAGAAGAAAAGGGGGGTAAAGATAGAAGGTCTATCGCGCAACGATAAAGCCTCCTCTGATTTCCTTTCCCTGAATCGGGACAAAAGATATCCCGCTCTCTCGTCCCGCACAACTTAGAGTAAACCTCGAGGGAAATTTTAACCTTCCAGGCAGATGTTAAATGCGAAGTTAACTTGGACGAGGCGATGTTTCGTCTCTTTCTTCCCTCGCTTACTCCTTCCTATATCTCTGTTTCTGACTGTCTTTCTTCCTTTCTCCCTTTCTGTCTTTCTTTCTTTCTCTTTCTCGCTCTTTTCTCTATCGTAATTCTCCTACCAACCTTCCACGCCGGGCTATTTCGAACAAATGGTGAGACAAAAAAGACAGTGCGGATCAAGGGGCATAGGGTGGTACTCGGGGGCGGACTGAGACGGGTCAGAGGGCGTCAGGGTAGAGAATAGTGCCGGAGGCAACGGCGGAAAAGAATTACAAGTGACTCGCCCCGTTGCATCTCGATGAATCTCAAATTATTCGTCTTCAGCCGCGACCGTGTTCCTGCTTCCAATACGGAATATTCGAATCTACAATGTAGAAGCCCGAGACGGTCTCTAACGCATCCGGTTTTAAATTTGTATGGAAAAAAATAAAACAACAGCGACGGAAGCGTTCCCCAAATTGATTCCCTTTTTTTTCCTTGCCCTCCTTCGCGATTGCAAGTATTAGCGCTATAGTCCCATTGTAATTTAAACGAAGCGGAACGCGGAACCATTTACGAACAGTCCTTGCAGCTTTTAAGCCGTAATTGAGTTTCTGCCGGTATTTAAAGCACTTTACGGCTGTAATTTTTTGCAAGAAATTTCATCCAAGTCTGACACGTCAGCCGTACGTTTTATTTACGCTTGTTTATACGTACTCCCGTCGTAGGAGGTCGATTGTAAAAACCATATTTCCCGTTTCCTTGTCGAGTTACAACTCCTCGCCGGTTCTCGCCCGCCCCAATATCCAGTTTCGCGGTACTAGAAAAATTTTGTTTCGCAGTACCAACCGTCACGAGCCTTCGGGAGCAATAAAATACGTCGGTAGACGTTGTTACGTTACGTCGTTAATGTCGTTCGATTCGAAGGGAGAAAGAGAGAGAAGGAAAGAGACGGAAAATGGAGAAAAGAGACAAAGATAGAGTTCGATACGTATGAAATAGCTGTACAGGGCAAGGTCATAAAACTTAAATTGATCCGCTAACCATTGTCGACGATAATCGGTAAACGAGAGAACGATATAAAGGGGAATATGGATCCGATAACCGGTAGCGTGCAATCCGGCATTGGGTGTTTCCCGTCACGTACGCCGTATTTTATGCACGCGAGCACCGCCGTATCAACGGCGAGTAAAAAACACTAATTTGCATTACTCTTTTGCGAGAGCGCACTCCCGTCTGCCCCGACAGCGGGCGAATAATCCCAGTAGACTCGGATAAGCGGCGATATTAACGATCGTTGCGCAAAAACCGGCTCGTGGCGAGTCGTGAGCGCTTTGTATACGCCACCCGAAACGGCTTCATATCTCCAACATTATTTAGAACCGCGCTCTCGGAATGAACTAATCAGGTCTAGATTGTATATAGGGAACATCTACGATGTATTCTTCGTGTTATTCGTAAGCATAACTCGTAAAGGATATTCAACGAGAAGGGAAGAATTTTTGGAATATTCTTCTCGGAGGAAATATGAAATTTGTCCATGGAATTCATTACGAGCAAGAAAATGTTAGGGGTTACAATAGAGAATACTGATTCCCATAGTGTTAGATTAAGACGAATTATTCATTATTCTCGAAGATGTGGAAAATAAAAACACGAACATAAACGCAAGTGAAATTCTACGAGGAAGGGAGAATGGAAGATAAACGAAAGGAGATCGGTTAACTTACATGAACTTAGATTTATGTTCCTTCAATTAGAATCATCGTTTACTTTTCTATCTTAACAGAACTGCATTCAACTATTTAAAGTCTCTAACTTCACCCTAATTGATAACGAGAAAGAAGGATTTGAGAGAACGTAAAGCGAAATTAGAGATAGAGAAAGGGAGGCTAGAATCCAAAGGATAATTCGAGGGAAAGAGGAATTTCAGCGGACATTTCGGTACCATGAAGCGGCCTCGGTTTCGGTCTCGGTATCCCAGCCTGCACCCACGTGCTATTACTCGGAGATATACGTCGTCTACGCAATCCCCTGATGCATTGCGCGTTTAGCCGCGACTACGGGGCGAGACACCCTCTCTGCAGTTCGAATTTCTCCCTCCTTCTCTCTCTATCTCCCTTCCTCGCCATCGACTTTTCCTCCTCACATAGAGTCCTAGCATCCCTTCCTTCTCCACCCTGTTCGCCAGTCTCTCGCTTTCTCGACAAATGGCTACAATTACGTACATGTGCCAATACATAACCCACACTGCCGGCCGCGTCTTCCGCAACCCCTCCCTTTCGGTGAACAAAGTGCACCACCACGAGAGTCGTCCGTTTACCCCGATGTTCGCGTCCGATACCACACCTACGTCTTCCTTCGTTCTTGCCTTTACTTTTCTTTGGTCTCGACAAGATCTTTTCTCGTCGTACCTCAGTTTTTCGCGCGGGGTTAAAGGCGAAAGGGCGAGGCTGGTGGGGGTAAAAGTACCGGAACTTACTCGTCGAGGAGTTATCCAGAAGGGAAAGAGGGTGAAGCGGGACATCGTTTACGGGCATGCCGCTTCTAACGCTTTCTCAAGCTGTCGTCGTAATCGCACGTTTCACCGGGGAGATAGAAGGATTTTCGGCGAGAAAATACGTAGAAAGTATTGAGTGATAGATAATTTAGGAGAAAATATAATATGTCTTGAGCTTGCTGAAATCTTGCGTTTTGAATGGTTCTCAGTTTCCTTCGGAGGGTGGATACAGTATTATTGCTATTATGTATTTGTTACTCTGTAATTCTTTAATATCGTGTATATATTTATTCTTCGTTCTCATTAACCTCCAAGTATACGATTCTTTTTAGTTCCTAAATGCCTTACAATTAACTACTTAATTCCAAAGATACAATGACATATTAGCAATAAAATAATGTATAAAGAAATTCAAATAATATTCTCCATTATTCTCTCTAGATGGTGCAATTTTTGACAACTTGTATAAACTTATCTATTTCGTTTCCTCGAAGTCACTAAAGAATTGCAACATCTAAAATGTCAACCAATAAAGAATTTCTTCGCGAATGTAAGTATCGTAACACCAAGGAAAATGGGGTAAAATCGTAACTAAAGTATTCGTATTCTCGTGTAGTTACACGCTATATATCTCGCCGGTGGTTCAAGAGAAATCACGATGCTGGAGGGGTTTACCAGCTGGAAGATAGAGCGCAGAAACTCGACTCGCTCTCTTAGAAGTTGGGAAGCGGTAAGCACCTCGAGGTGTAAGGAATTAAATGTTGTTCCGACGACGAGCACGTAGACGTACATATACGTACGAGGTATACAGGTATCGCGACGCACGTGCAGATACGCTCAGTGGTATTAGCGTTTATATGTACGGCCGCTCGATGTAATTACGATAAAGTTAATGTAAGGGTGTCGGGTGGCCCAGCTGGCTCTACGGTCGATCGACAACGGTCTGGATGTAACAGGTGCTACCTCGTGAGTTTCAGAACATCGCCGTGGTGCTTTTCTCAAGTAGCAACCAAGCAGACAAGATACCAGTGGGTATGTCTTATTTTCCAGACGATGTCAAAATTCGTAAGCTCGACCTTGCACGATATTTTTACACTTCTGTGATCTCGTTGGACTATAGCTTATGTTTGCCGTAAGTTTTTGAGAAAAACGAGGAAGATTGCGTAGAATTTTTTAAATTCGTCTAACGGTATAACGTGTCTTATATTTGTAGTAATATTTGTAGGACAAATTTCGTGGTTATTGTCGTCCGAATAGAACATCGTTCCTTGGAACAAAGATACTTGATAACGACGAGTTGAATAATCAGAAGCGGAGTAAATGGTCAGAAGTAGTAATTAACGATGAGGACTGAATCTTTAATCGTAGGTGTCCACCCACATGCACGGTTCTAATTAATAAATACTACCGTGGCTAATGAATTGCGGTATCTGGATGTAGCGTATATAATGCAACGGTAACTTTGGTCTGATTGCGAATTAATTACTTATATCGCCAAATTTGCATATGCAAATCTCGCGACCAAACCTGAAGACACGCAGGATTCGAGCGCGCGAAAGGGAGAAAAGAGACGGAGAGTAAAAAAAGGGTTGGGGGAGATTTAATGCTACTATCGATGCCGTAACGAGTATGAGGGAGTGAAAGATGAAGCGGAAGGTAAAAAGAGGGAGAGGAACGGGGACCAGTTATCGTGGAATTCGTTTCTATCGGCCGTTCTTGTAAGAGCTCATGTTAACGATACTCGATAGTTGTATGATAGGCATAATGTGCGTATACAGTTTAAACGACAAATGCAAATGTCTTGTGTGTCGATGCAGAATCAGTAGGTCGTACTAAGCGTTGATTAGCTCATGATCTGTGGACAATCGACTTTATCCTATATTTAACATTATGCCCACTTCTTTTTCTCCAATGTGTGCCACATTTGAGCATTAAATTAGAGAAATAAAAATTCGGTAATTAATACCGACTATATTATAAACAACCATAAACAGTTAATGATAAGGTACAGTTGCCAAATTTCGTCCCCGTCCGTTTCTTCTTTTCTAACTAGCGCCATTTAGTTTTCACAGCCCGAATCTTAAGTTAGTGACCTTAGTCGGCCATTGTAAACAATTCGCGGTGAAGTGTCGTTTCAGTAACAAGATATTTAAAAAAAGAAAAAATTGTTCAAGGTGAGTTTTTGATTAATATATTGTCGGAATGGTTTAATTATTGATAGGCTTGACTTACTGAAATGATTTTTTGGACAAAGTAAATTGTTATTGCATAGATTCAAATCGGTACGAAAACATTTGGGTTGTGACATGTGTTTCTTGTTGAATGGATGTTATTCATAAAAGTAGCAAGTTCGTAATATCGTCCCCCCATGTGTGCCTAATATCGTCCAGGGGACGACGTTATGTGTGCAATTTGCTGGGAGAATTGAAATTTCTTAAACTATACCAATGATTAATGACTGAGTAGATACAATAATTATAATGATTACATTATTGTTAAATTGTTAAAAATATAATTTAATTTCAAGTGATTATTGTAATCTCAATATCGTCCCCGGGACGTACTTAATTAGGTGCCCAAAAATATATTCCTAGAATTTCCACTTTATTGTAAAATCTATTCTTGTAGAAATAGTAACAAAGATAACGAGTTGTTGATTATTCTAAATAATAAAGACGTGTTCTCCCTAATCTTTGACGTTTCATTTATTATTTTTTTCTTAATATTTTTTGTCTATAATTTTTTTAAAAAAAGGGGACAATATTTGGCGACTGTACCTTACTTAAATCATTTAATACTTCCGTAAACTATTGAATTTTCCAAGTTAGGTATTTTTTTAATCCCACCTTCGTTCTTTTTATTTTTCACAACACCAGTACGAGTCGATCTTAGAAGACAATGGATTAAACAACGAAACGTTGAATATTTAAGAATTTCTCACTTTCTCCCATTACTTTTAGCATCCCTCCATGCATCAACTGCAAGCCTGATCCTTTAATAAACTCAAATGACATTCCCAAATATACGTTATTTAACATCGACCAAGTTAAGATCCTGATTAAACTACATGTACGTCTGGGAGCCCGACTTACGAAGCATACTATGATCTGATAATATCCGTGGATGTAGAAGTGAAATGAAACAAGAGGGTTTTAGGAGTAGAAAAGAGGGTTGTTCATCCAGGATAGGGCACACGAAGATAGGTCCTTTCGTAGAGAAGCCCGTACGTAGATAGAAGAAGAGCCGCGATAAAGTCGTATCTCTCTTATTGCTATCTTCCTTGTAATTTTCCCCAAGTCACACTGCGCTAGAAACGAATGCGCAAGAATAGTACGGTCAGCAACGTCACTGGCAGAAATAGCGACGGGAGTGCATCGCCATACACCTCTTCGTGGGCGTACAGCGAAACCAGTGCGCACGGATGTATATCGACAGGATATATTTTAATGGTCGGATTTCAATGGGAATGCACATCCCTATCTCTCACGGTAACGGTGTGAGCGACAACCTCTTGCGAGTGTCGTGCAAATGGGGAAGGAAAATAACGTTAGGGTGGGTGGGAAAAGCAAGCGCAATAACGAAGAGGCGTACGCAAGGGCAAAGGAGGATAAGTTTTAAAGGCAAACGCGTTCTAATAACGGACGTACTTCCTCTTCGTATACAAACGTAAGACCGTTAACCTTACTGTAAAAGGGATCGCTGTTTTTCCACGTTGATTTTCCTCCTACGCCATGCAGAAACGTCGCATCTTTCAAGACAACGCATACTCCAATTCGGTCTACCACTATGTGGTCCTAGTAGTGGCAATTCCTCCCGGTGCATAGTTGCATAACGAATTATGCATATCAAAGCGGGAACGAAACGGAATTTACGCGCGCGCAAGAGTTGTGGCGCAAGAGGCAAAGGTACAAGTGGTACAGGTAACCGGGCAGGGGAGGCAAGAAAGCAAGCAGGGGGAGGGCAAGATAGGGAGACAGGAAAAGCAAGAGGACGAGACACCGTGCAAACAGGTAGGCATACAGGCGGGTAGCTAGTCAGGCAAGCGTACAAGTAGGAAGGCAGGTATGCCAAAGTGGTAGGAGGTAAGCACGGGGGCGAAATAGCTGGGTAAACCATGTATTAGGATTCTAGCTGACAACACTACCCTTACCATTCTACCATCCAGCTTGAATGATTTACTTGGATTCAGCACTGTTTAGTTTAAACAAACGCTGCTATCGGAGATAGGAGTTAGTCTTCGCGTGCCACTGTATATCGCGGATTGTAAAGGTTGGTATTGCCGGTACGACTACCTTGGCCGCTGTCACTGCCATCAAGTCGCTGTACAAGGTGCAGGGTCTGCGACGAGGGCGGTACGACGAAGGCCCAGCGGGGGTTTCCACCCGCCGAGATGAGTACCGACGATTGCGCGACTACTGGTTGAGCCTCGAGTGCACCGAGTGCAATAGGTGCATTCGAGAACTGTACACCAACTGCATGGTAGATATATCGCCGTACAGGGTGATCCTTATACGGTGACTAATTGATTGCGGTTTGTGCGTATTACATTTGCGTTTTAAACGTTGCGATGTATTTCGGAATATATCTGCACGCACGTTCCGTGCTTGGTTTTAACGCGAAAAGAGGGACCACCGAAGATCCAGATCTTGATTTCGTAGAGTTTAAACGACGCTGAGAAATTATATGACGACGATGAAAATTAAGAGGGTGGATATTTTTTTTCTGGTTAAGTCCAACATTTCACAGGAATCTGTTTCTCTATCCTTCTATACTCGCATGCAATTTTCTCTCCATATAATCTTCTGTTTTTTCTCTCTCTACGTTTCTGATTCGCATCGTTATGTAGCAAATATACGCTGTCATTTGCCCGCTGGTAAACTTCCTCTTTTATGAATTCTTAAGGAACACCGTAGAACGGCTAATGCGCGCTTAAACGTCCCAGGAAATCCTTTCTTTCTTCTTCTGCCTCTTCTTACCTCACGGAGAAGGGTATCCGACGTTTCCTCGTGTTTGCGCAAGTTATATCTTTTGTATGGGGATAAAGTGGGAGAGACTAAACATTTTCACGATAGTTCGCATAATCTTAGGAGCCGAGAGCCCGATGACTCTCGATACATCGAGATACTCTATCGATAATTAGCGTGTACCTTTTATCGTTGCAATTCTCCTTGATACTAACAACGCGTTGCAATCTATGAATGGATTTTCCAACTTTATCATCCAATACCGAGCCGAACGTCCTATCGGCTCGGTTCTCGGTGAGAGCAGGACGAAACAATTAATTAGCGAATTGGTTAGTACTCTCAGACTTCTATCTTACCCTCCCAGGAATAATAGTTGCGTGGTAATTGAAAGGCTTACGCAGAGAACCGTATAGCAACGTTTTAAGCTAATTAACGAGCCTAAGTATCTATTCGAATATCTGCATAACCGATCCTCCTAAGAAGTGGAAAATCTTTTGAATCTATACTTGCAGCCTGTAATCTACCGAAGTCGCGCGATCTTTCCGCATAATTTTACCCTTCTAAGGAATTTCAAGAGGCGGACATACCGTGGCTTCAGTTGGAGCTCGTAGACACCCGGGTTGCCTTCCACGGACGGCCATAGCGAATCTCTCGATCGCGGGCGTTCACGCGGAATGTAATTAACGCTCGTCGAGAGCGTTTATCAGCAAAAAGCAAGCTATTCTACCTCGTTCCTCCTCCCAACCTCCCTTCCTCCCTCGCTCCCGTCCACCATTCGTTGGCCTCTCTCGTTCTAGAATCCCTA
This sequence comes from Cerceris rybyensis, assembly GCA_910591515.1. Classification (NCBI taxonomy): domain Eukaryota; kingdom Metazoa; phylum Arthropoda; class Insecta; order Hymenoptera; family Crabronidae; genus Cerceris; species Cerceris rybyensis. The sequence continues at coordinate 27,262,711 of OU342790.1, forward strand.
CGATCCTCCTTTTCTTGTCATCATTGAACTTTCATTATTAGCAACCGATACAGCGACTGTTGGCCTCTGGCTGGCATATTGAACGCATGACTCGTACTTTGAAATAATTCAGGTATATGCGAAACGTTCTAACGACGAGAAGTGATTTATATCATGCTCTCATCTTACGCTCGTTACACGGCAAAGAAACTCACGTAGGTAAGATTTCTTCGAAGCAACTAACGCACATTTGAGTGATTCGTTGACTTTGCAGAGCAGACGGCAATTCCATGGTTTGCCGTACCGCCCACGCCTAAACTCCAAGATTTCTAACCACTAACGATTTTCTGGCGTGAGAGCTTATCGTATGATTAATGACGCGCGAATGTAACGACGACTTAATCCCTCTGACGTGCGCCTTTTCCCTGCCACTACGACCACCACCTCCATCGTCCCCACGATAACTACCACCCGTTGATACGTCTTTCAAACGAAAGGAAGGAGACGAACGGTCTTGACATATGAGCTGACAATAGACGCGGAAGCGACCAGCCAGACGCAGAGGATGAATGTTACATGAATACCTATTCCGGGTCCGCGATTGTCCAAGACGCTTTGCCAGTGCCTGGAACGTGACGGAAAAACATTACTCTCGGTGAATTGCCGTAATTCGTAGGCTATCGTGCGTTCTCGTGAGGACTGCTACCGCCATTTCTCAGGGTGTGTCCGCGAATATATTATTGTTAAAGCGTACCCGCTGAACCGATGTTTCTTCGAGTCGGAAACGATTACAGTTCTTAAGGGATCAAGTGAATATTATTTCGCCTTATGCGCCATTGTACGATAACAACGATGTGTTCTTCATAATTCGATGTTACATAGATACTTCCTTGATTTCAATATAGCCTCTTCTTCTTCCTCTCTGTTTCTATCGACTCATCTAAGCGAACGCCCTTATTGTAACTGCAAAGGGAGCCGTGAACTAAACCGCATCAATCCAACCAAATTGACATTCACAGTGTCCCCAAAGACTGCTTAGTCAAACGAACGCTGGTCAATTTACATTTTAATAGCACATGTGGTACGGGCACAGTTACGGGCGGGCTATTTAGAGTCGAGGCGATTGTTATTCTCGTCTTCAGTCCGTTCTCTCTTTCGATATTCTTGCTCTCCTTCCATGCGTTAAGGTAATAAGAAGTATGGGTGGCCATACGCGAGAACAGCTTCTCAAGGATCACAGGGTGGGAATGGCAGAGGACAGCCCGATTACGATGCAGTCATCCGCAACATCAACGACATTCCATCTTCTTTTTTTCTCATCGCCATCTCTTTCGTTCAGCGTCGTTTCTTTTACGCACTACATGCTGCCCTCTTTTACGTCTCATCCCTTTTCACTCTCCGTTGCTACTTCGGCGCAATACGGAAGCACTGGCTAACGATCAGCCATCCTCTTTTCAACAGTCCTCCCACAATTCTCCTTTGTAACGCTCACACATGGAGAAGAGAGGGTTCCGCATGAGCGCACGCAAAGTCGATGTCTGTTGCGGAATTCGGACTCGGTAGAGAGGGGTCTCCGTCTCTTTGCTGGATTCAGTGCGGTCGAACGATTTGAAACTAACGAGGAGACCCTTTCTCGCCGGTATGGACTAAGGGTACGTCGGTAGAAAAGCCTCCATCGATCCGTCCGCGATTCTGTATCGTAGAAACGTCCATCGTGAACGTGACTAAACTACTTTGTCGTTACTTGCATATGACGGTATTATTATCGCACACTCGAGGTACCTAAGACAAATCTCGACTCGGCTTTTGGCATTAATTACGAGCAAATTGTGATACTAGCCGCGAGAGTTCATCCACGTACAACATTAGGATCTAATCTCTACGAGATAAATCCTCTATCGTCCATTAAGACGTCCGCGGTTCATTTCATTGGATCGTTTCATTAAGTCTGATCGGAATTCATTTCTCGATACAAGTTATATCGGAAACATCAGCTAAAGTGCACTCGAGCGATTTATAATTCACTGGGGTCTATTATACAGCTGGTTCTGCAGTTTCGTTATGTACGTTCGAAACTAATATCGTTGCTATCGAGTGAAAATCATTGTGGAAAGAACTCCAAGGAAGAATTATCCGTCGACGTGAAAATGGACACTAAGCATACAAAATAATTAGCCAGTATATTTTTTCTCTTGATGTTCTATGACTTGAAATAAGCAGGTACGCGATCGTTCTGTATACTCTCTCACTCTCTCGCGGTTAAAAAGTAGAAAGAGGGATACAAAGCGAAGGAGAACGCAACGATTGATGGTAAATGCCTTTTTGTCTCTCGTCGATGGTCGATCATCCGTTTCGCAGGAAATTGACTTTCGAGGATCTTACACGTCGATGCCATGGCAATGGGATAAGAAGAGTAAAAGCCTATAGGTATTTCCACGAATCAGCGTAGGAAAAGAGACTTTTGCTGAGAGTCTAGTAGACTTTAAAATTACTTCGTATTTCTGTCTTATAACCCTCAACTCTCTCTCTCTCGCCACGAGAAACTTCCTTTCTCCGTTCCGACGTTTACACATTCACCTTACCTGCGAGCAGAGATGCTCGCAACTCTGCAAAATTGTCGAAGGTAATCGAACCGTTCTTGAAATCACCTAGAAAGTAACGGCACGGAGGAAACAAAGGAAATTACGCACGGTATCGTGCCACCAGCTTTTAGTATGTACTCGCCACTGTTACGCGGTGCAGCTTCTCTTTATTCTTACCAGTCGTGGACAGAGAACAAGGAGGGGCCGAGAGAGATGGAAAGAGAGTGAAACGTAAAGAAAGAAAGAGGTAGCAATACTACTCTCGGCGCGTTCGGTGCAATAATGCGAGTGCGAGAGAAATCCGCGCAGGCACTTCTGTTGTTCGTTAGTGATGGGACGAGAACGATCCCGAAGAACGGGGGACGCGAGGTCTGCCCGGAGTCGATCTCACCATCTACCTTGCCGGAAAAGGAAACGTCCTGCATTCGCGAGGACTGCTCTGTACACGAGACCTATCGTAGGTATTTCAACTCCAATACTTTTTCTACTGTTCTTGCACGATTTTAAAGTAAGAATTTTCAAAACCCACCACCCCTTTCCACTCCCATCCAATATTATCCAGACTGTTGGATGTATCAACCTTTGCTAGTGTCATCGTGCGAGAAACTCTATTTCTTGGGATGATCCAACGATCTTCTTCATCAACGCAGGTGTCGTTAATCGAATTTCTTCATTGCTCAATTCACTTGCTTTTCTTTACCGCTACGATGACAAGACAAAACAAATGGTCCTCGACGAAACGTCGAGGTTTTATAAAAAAAAGGAGGCGTCACTGATGCACGGATCATTAGTTTCACCGAAATAAGAAACGCACGGTATAATAAACTGTTACCTGCCATACCTGATTCGGAACACGTTCTATCGTACGGTCCAATGAATGCGTGCGTAGGAGGAGAAAAAGAATGAAAAAGAACACACATAGAAACAGTGGCAATAGTGGCGGAAATTGCAAGAGGAAGAAGAGACAGGGGGTGAGAGAGGAAGAAGGAAGGATGGAGAAATCGGAGAAACGAAAGGATCGTGAGAGGAAGTGGGAGAAGCGGAACGTTGCGGTGGTCAGTTGCAACGCGCGCCGGCCCGTTGCACCTCCGTACCTACCGAGTACCTACCTAACGTGGCCGTTGTGTGGCTAATGCTCGTTATCTCGACGTGTCGACTATCTAATGGTCCTCCGTAATGGCCGAGCCAACGATATATTGTCCATTTCTCGCAATGCACGCGCTAACTCGTCCTCCCAATCTATGGCATTATTCCCGACGGTTATTTTAGCTGCTCGTTCCCGCTGCTCTCTTCGCCCCATCCCTTCCATTGACTCTCTCCCCTTAACCCTCGGTGGGCGATTTGCATAGGGAAATCGCGGGCTCTCTTTGACGTTGTTGCGCGCATCGCATGGCACAGCATGCAATGTGCATGCGCGGCTGCGTCCTCTGCTTGCGAGTCGTGCGCTTCCAACTTCCGCCTCGTTCGCCATCGAAGAGTAGAGTCCGCGGAGGAAGAGAGGGAGCGACCTGCTAGCTAATACGCGGAGAGACAATGCGAAATAAATATTGGGCTATCGAGTCGCCAGAAAAGGGTACCAGCAGACATATGGGCGTGACGCAGCCGGAGACATTCCAGATTTTCCAGGACGATAGTCCAGATTCCTCTTGGCTGATTCGGTCGCCCCATGTCGGTCGTTAGTCTGAATGGACCGACACCCGGGGAACGCGCAGAAAAAGAGGGACGATGTGGAAGAAAAATGCGACCTGAAATTCCAGGTACATTGGCTCTGCCAGCTACCGACTCTTCGATCTCCCTTGCTTCTCATTCCCGTAGCTCTCTCGAGCAATGGAGAAAAGAGGCATGAGATTCTTCATCCAAAGTTACACGGAACGTAATTGTGTTTATGAACTTTTTTTTTATATGCATTGTATTTTGATGTTCTTTCGATTATTATTATCTTGCTGGAAATGGAATGGAGAAATGTAGTTTAATTTGGATACTTTGTAAGTTTGTTATCAAAGTTATATTTTTTTAAAAATTGCAATCTCGTTTGATTATTTGGTGTGTAGAGGTGAGGAAAGTTTCGCTTTAATATCGATTGTTGGCATTTTCGATTAAAGTTAATTCGTTTTCGATCCTACCTATGTACTGTCACTTTACAGAAGTTGCCAAGTACTTTCGTTCAACTCACATAAAAATTTCAAACTTTCGAGAAATTCTTCTGGTAATGAGCGTGGTGCGGATACCTAATTTTCGTATTCCCTTGCCTTCGCAAAAGGAATACGCTTCGTTGCTCGGTTGAATATCCCCCGCGGGAAAAATTCTTGTCAACTGCTTCTGGGTTCCAACAAGTTCCGCAAGTTTCAGATACAGAGTAAAATCTGGATATCCTTTTTGGTGGAAACGGTATAGTCGACACCCTGACGTGCCCTTTTCATTTTCCTTACTATTGCTTGAAACGACTTCCGAGGTATAAAACTGTAGTTACGAATTCTACGATTCTTAGATCGTTATCATCATTTACAATTTGTTACACGTTTCCTATAATAATAACTGCTCATTCTATTAAGTAATAAAATGAAATAATAATAATATAATCCGTCCTCTCTTTTAAAAGAGATTTTAAATTTGACTTTTCGACAAGACAATCATCTCTCATTTGTCTCAGTTGAATCGTGAATTAATAATTCTTCGTCGAAAGCTTATCACAAAATGAATTTAATTTTTACATGAAGATTAAATTGTGTCAGTCTACAAGATAAGCAAGAAGATTGCAAAATTTTTTCGTGCCTTTATCAATATCAAAGTACTTCCGTGAAGAAATCGATTCTAAGTATAAACATCTTTTTCCTTGCTTATAAACGAAATGGATCGAGATAATTACTCGCTAAATTAAAACGAGGCGAAAGAAAAATATTTATACAAGTTCCATGTCGTCAGTTTCATTAGCAAGTATAAATGAGATAGCAAGTATTTAATCTCGATCCTGGGAATTGCAACCGCCTTGCGAATATTATATAATTTGATATTATTCACAAAGAACGGTACGTTCGGAGGGGTTAGCTTTTCACTCTATCCACTTTCTTGGTGAGCTCTGCTAGCTAAGAAAAGTAGAGGTAGCGAAAAGAAAAGGTGCAGCTAAGGGTGGAAAGAGGGACAGAAGAAAATACATTAGACTATCCCGTTCCAACGAGCTTTCGTGGCGAGAGCCACTGAATTGAAATCAGGATCCTATTCATTTTCTCCGAGAAAATGTAGCTATCCAGTAAAGATAACAATGCATGGAGCTTGTCAAAGCCAATTCCATGGTATAGTAAGCAAATAACATCTCTGGTATACGTTGGATTTGCGAGCAATTAAAAATGAGGAATGCAAACGAACGTCTAACGAAGTCGATTGTACGACTCGAGTTAAAATGGTCGCATGTCGAAACGGGAAAGGAAACGCCGGTAGATCTTCTGCACGCCGTAAACCGACCGGGATAAAATTTGAATCTACGAGCGCCAGGGTGGAGGATGCATACAAATGCCTTCTCTTTGTCGGAGGAACCACTAAACCAAACAGAGCATCCTTTCGTGATAAATTGGACCGATTACTATTTACCACTTGCGTGTACTTATTATTACTATTGAACATTCTTAGAGTACAAGTAGATATTACAGAATTGTTATTTTAGCTTTGAAGTAAATCTAAATGTGAGATATTCAAGTATATGTTGAACTCTTTGTACTAATTTTTCATATATTAAATGTTGCTAAACTTTTCGGAATTTCACAATTTTTGAAAAAATTACTGCGCATCATTTGACAAAAGAAATTTTAAAAAAGTTCCGATACTCTTTGCACTATAATTATATAAAGAAACTTCGTTTAATTATTTGCGATTCTGTGTTAGTGTTGAGTTTGTGCCAGAGTAACTTCGATTCCGAAACTTAGAAAATGTTTGGCGTGATTAATTGAAATGTTCAGTAATATCAGTAGTTATACTACTACATACAATGGCGAATAGACTCGTGGCAGTTGAAAACATTGCGAAGTTAATTTAAATTAATCGACAACAGGACATTAAGTAATATAATTGAAACCGGAATGCATTAATTTAGTTTCTATCAATCAGATTTCTTTCAAAATACATTTATAACAATGTAGTGGGTATTATTAGATAAAATATTTAAAAAGAATTAGAAGTAAAAATGGTTAAACATAATACAACAAATAGCTAAAAATTAATAACAGATTAAGAACACTTCGACTTTTTTATCAATATAAATTCCCTTTTCTTTCGTTATTGTAATTCATGCCCTCTTATCAATAATAACGCGAATCTTGATAAAGTAAGTGAGGACATATAATAATGCAAACTAATTGTTTTTTTACACTCGGTACAAATCATTTGGTACCTGCTTAAGCATTTTTCAAGGATAGAACATGGCTGAATATAATTATAAACCGGCCACGTGGTTTGAATGGCTATACTTCATTATTGACAGCATGATCTTGTATCTTATCCCATGGAACCCGTGAATTAACTTTAATTCCAGGGTCCGGGGTTGCCTTTCCAAAGAGGGATTCAGGTATTTCGGGCAATTAAGTCCGAAACCACACCTCTCGCTGTGAGCAATAAAACCGCTTAATCGATTTGCCGCGATAATATCGATTTCGGGGTAGAAAATTTCAACGGCGCAGAGGCAAAAAATAATTACGTGAAAAGGAAGCCCTGAGACAGCAATAAGACGAAAGAGAAAAAGAACGAAAGAGCGCCGTAGAAAATCTTATCGACTCAACATTTTCATTCGTTTATCATAATAATCATTTTTCTTTGTTACAGGTAAGTCACAAATGCGGCGGAATGATCAGTGTCTCGGTACGTCGAGAAGTCGAGATTCGCTCTGAACGGTATGTTTCCTTGTGCACGTTTATGTGAAGACGCATATCCAGATGTATTCGTTTTCATCTCGCAGCATAAGCTCAGAACGTCGGGCCATCTGTCAGCTTTGTAAAGTAAAGCTCCGGTATGACACTTGTTACGCAAAGACGACACTATTATTTCTCCAGTCCGGGTTGCCTCCCGTTAAAAACGACTCTTCCGACTTTGCCCCGTCGTCGTGGGTATGTATCGCGTGTAAGAACATGATAAAAATATTCCAGAGTTTTGTCTATCGCCATTTTCTCCTCATCGAGAGATCAGTCACAAAAGATACCGGAGATACTGCACGGGAAATGGGAATAATGTTCCGTATTATAAATGGACTCGAGACGACGACGCGGAGAAATGTATTTTGTATTTCCGGCAAGGATTTCTTCTTCTTCCTTCTTTTTCGAGCTACGAAAAATCTACGTTGCGCATACTGAAACGGAAAAAAAGGGTGGGTTGAGGGAAAAAAATACTTCGCGTAGGTAATATCATCGACCGTTCGCTGTTTTTTTTTCTCTCTTCTCGCGTAACAAGCATCAAAGTTTGTTAATTAAGAGACTTTGAGCCTCTGATAATTTTATTCTTTTTCACCTTCGCTCGTACAAATACCTACTTAATTAAAGTCTTGCACAACAACGCGTACGACACTGCGAATCATAACGTTCTTGTTTAAATCCCTAATTTCACGGCTACCTTCCTATCGAGCAGAGCGTGACGAGCTTCTAACGTTTCCTTGATATCTTTTTGCTCGGCACGTAAAATCAGGGAGGCTCACGGACATTCACAGGAAATCAGGACGGAGTTAGGTTAACATGAGTTGCAAAGTATACGTTGCATATGCGTGTACAACGTAACTAGACGTTACATAAACCTGAGCAAGATATACATATATATTTACATATGTATATATTCAATTAATTTATCGCTCTTTCAACGATTCCCTTTTACGATCCAATTACTTTTATCTCATTCACTGCAACTATCTCAGGCATTTCTCATTATCGCCGTAATTATATAATCTCAATTAAATTAAAATACCTACTTGTTTATCTTGGAATTATTCTAAAGAGATAAACTCACAAATTGTCAGTGACCTTCTAAAGGCTGAAAAATTTGCGAGAGGAATTTGCCTTTTTCGTTCATTTAATTTACAACCGAATAATTCATTCTCTTTCTGTATTATGAATTGCCCCATCTGTACACGTAGAACAGAGCACAAATAGTAGAAAAAAACGAAGAGAGAAGTAGATGATAGCGAGGGCAAAAGAGGAATCTGTAGGAAAATACAAATTAACTGGAGGGCAACGACGAGTACAGAGAGTGAAGCGAAAGAAGAGAACGAGTTCGGGGGCAAAACCGGTGAAAATCGGCGCTTTACGCGGATCATAAAAGTTACAAGAGGGTAGAAAACGCGTTGCATTCACCCTTTCCTCCCTCTTCTCTCTCACTCTCTCCTCTTCTCCCTTTGAGTGGTTATACCGTGGAGGTCAGAGCTACGGAGGAACGAGGAACGAGCAGCGTTGGGAACAGTTTGCCAACTCGTTGAACGAGACTCGAACTCGATAGTGGCTACCTCGGCTGGTTGTAGCCTGGCTGGCCGCTACTAGACCGGCTGCTTGATTCGCCAGCACGTTTCGGTTCTTTGCCTCGCTCCGTCGACTCGCTTTCCTTCGCTCTCAACAAAACCTCCTCTGTTTTTGCACATTTTACATCAAACGTCTATCTCGTTGCGCTGTGATGCAACAACGCCATCTATTTTCTCCGCATCCTCGCGTGTCTCTTGGATCGCGCGAAGACCGGCAAACGAGGAGTTGAGAAACGAAATGCACAGAACGAAAGCAACCAAGGAGAGAGAGATCGCGAAAGAACCCCGAAGGAGAACGGTGAACGTCGAACCCGGCAGTGGTGGAGCAATCACGGATTGTTACACATACCGGGATCGTTCCGCCAGGATCGGCTTCGGCATTAACTCTCTCCGTCTCTTTCTGCTCTTCCTCTCATCTTCCAACTAGCTCATGCCGTACCGAAGCTATCTAACTCTACTAGCAGAATACATCCGTACGTACACTTCCGGACCTCCACCTCCATCGTCGTTAACTCTATGACTATACACGTACTTTGTTGTACCGTGTACAATGCTACTACGAATACCGAGCACGAACTTTTCAGTGCTCGTGACCGCGTGCCGATCTACTCTGCTTCTAAACGTTTCAACCCGAATGAGGACAAGGGTGGAAGGGAACCAGGCAGGAATACGGTATTACATCTTTCCCAACTGACCCTAAGAAATGATCGTTTGGGAGAGACGACGGTTCTCGTCGTTGACAACGTCCCGTGCCTCACTGAAACGATATACTATTAGGGCAGACTGGGAATAGCTTCGCATTTTCTGCTGACAGTTGGAACGATTTCGAGGACGTATTTCTATCTTGATCGTGCTTTAAATACATGTTTGTTATTATATCTATGAGTGAGTTTAAAATTTCGATTAGGAGTAGAAATGTGAAGGTTTAGCGTATGTTTCATAGTTGTTGGGAGGAGAGGAATTACAGGAATGTTAGTCTAACCGCTTAGAATGGAATATGGATATGGAAAATAAATATTTTCTGTTTCAACATCGTACAAGCACAAATCTAAACAAGTTTCTGTCCAGAAGTGTACAATAGCAGAACGAGTCTCCCATACTATGAGATAACGAGGGAGGCAAATTATTACTCAAATGGTAGATATCTATTAATTCAACGCTACAGTTTCATTACTCACAACGATTGCCCTGCAGTGTCTAGCGATAAGAGCTTCTGAATTTCTGATAAGACCCCGTTCCTCCGACTGCATTTATCGAACGACCTTGCACACTTTTCCCTCCACAGTCCGGTGCACGTCAGCGTCGCATCCCCGTCGTCTTTGTAGCCGTCGTCGGCTGGCTTTTTATCCGGTTGTACGGAAAAGGCGATGTCGGTGCAACGGCGAGGATACAGCCGCCGCTTTATTAGGTATGCATCGGGGTAGACACGGCGGAGAAAGGAGGTGGTGGTGGTGGATAGAACTCGTGATTCGCAGCCAGCGTTATTAACGTCCAAGCGCTAGAGGCGAGCCCCGATCACATCGTGTTCGTGATAAATCGCTCCGGTGGCTTCCCCCGGCCTCCTTCGCCATTCGCCATTATGTCTTGTATGTTTCATTACAAATTTCCTTTAGTGTCGTTAGGGATGCACATATGTCCGCGCGAGAGAGGAGCACGCATACGCATTCACCAAGTAAGCGAACTAGCATAGTCACTAGTATAGGAAAAGAGAAAAAGAATAAGAGGAGGCAAGAGATGTATTTATTGTGGGACGATGTTGAACAGACAAGGCAAAAGTGAACGCTCTCTTATGGTCTGCTGGATATTAATTCTTGTTACTCATACATACCGCTTTGGCGGAAGTAACGTGTGCTTGAGAAAACAAATGAAGGGAAGTACCCTATCGCGGTTGAAGCATTCGCCGATAATATCAAAGATTGAGTGAAAGAGTACGACTTACGGCAGACCAAGGAAAATGTTTTCCATTCTTTTCGAAATTTACCACTTCAGAGTTTCCTATTGGAAAGAGACGCCTGATTTTAACGGTAGTGCTTGAATTTCTGTTGGAAATTGAGATTCGATGAGTTTATGTTAATTTATGTAAGAGTACGGAGATACTTGTACAATGGTTATAGAATGTGGAATAAACCACATGTATGTACAGGGTGTCCCAGCCGATTTTGACATCTTGATAATTTCGGTATTGTGGCATGTAGCAAAAAATGTTTCGTAGGAAACTTAAATGGTATCGAGTGAGGCATAATCTGATGTCATTAGTTTTTCCGTAGGTGGACGTGTCAAGGACATATGAAGGTCAACCTTTTTTCTCAAATAGAATGAGGCACTTTTTTATTCATCAAGCGATACAGCTAGACATTCTTTATAAAAAAGTACTGACCTATGTATATCGAAAAGCTAACAGTTAAGGAGATATTTCAGTATAAAGAATCTAAATACAAAGGTATCATTCCTGCCGCACTAGGACGTGAGCTCTGTTTATCTGTTTACCTGCCTGTCACCTGATTTAACGCCGGCCGACTTTTTCTTATAGGACTATTTAAAGAATAAAACACGAAAGTTTCAACTAAAGTCAGTGATATGGAGGAAAATATCAAGCAAATAAAGCATAAAATATAATGTGACAAAATATCAGCCGATACATTAAATAACGTAGGCCAGTCCTTACTTCATCGATTTTAAAAATGCTGTGATGCAAATTGTCGTCATATTGAACAACACCTGTAAATAAACGCTAATGTAATTGCGAATTTTAGAATTACTTAAATCGAAATATCTCCTAAACTATTAGCTTTTCGACATACGTAGGTCAGTGCTTTTTTATAAGGAATGTCTAGCCGCATCGCTTGATGCATAAAAAAGTACCTCATTCTATTTAAAAAATCAAAGTTAGTTTTCTATTTTAAAAAAAATCACACGTCCTTGACGCATCCACCTACGGAAAAACTAATGACACCAGATTATGTCCCACTCGATACCATTTAAGTTTCCTATGGAAAATTTTTCACTACATACCACAATACCGAAGTTATCAAGATGTCAAAATCGGCTGGGATACCTTGTATATACATAGTGCAAATATTGTGGCCGCGTTGTAAGTCGCATCTGCAACAGTGCTATAGTAGAAGAACGAGATGTTTATTATGACGGAGAAGGTAAATTAATAATACCATCCACCTCTAAATTGAAACGAATGCAGCCGTAAGGAAGAAAATGTTATGGATGCAGCATATTTATTCTATGCACTTTGTATGCCACTGCCGCTCTTACGTATCGTCTGTGTGAATTCGTATCCCGTACGCGCACAAATGCAATCGTACACGAAGAAACCCATATTTATCATGCATCGAACTGGCAAAGCAAAAACAAGTACTCTCCAGTCTTCAACCCGTGGGATATTCTTGTTACTCATATGTATATCGGCATACGAACATTGGACATTCCCTATGGAAACAACGAGCAACGGTTAAGAGGGTCAGTCTCCGCGCTTTGCATGGAAACCTGCATAACCGTGTACACTTTGCAGACCAAGCACTGGTACCCACGTATAGTCGATGCTGCCGTGGATGCTCTTAACGTGGTAAACAATGAGTGCTGTCACTTCGAATCCGTGGAATTGGACATTCAGCGAGCGCAACGCTTCGTTCTGTATTAACGTTCCCCTTTATCATTCCTTCTCCTCCGCCTATTCTCTATTTTCTTCTTTTTACATCTCTTTTTCTTTCCCTCTCTTTATCCCTCTTTCTTTCTCTTCTCTTTATTCAGTGCCGTGTACTTTCATCTCGATCTTTCTTTCTCTTTGTTTCCTATCATATATTTTAAACCATCTCCTCTCCTCAACCCTCCTCCGCTTTCGATCGTAATGCAACCCCTCTTCTCTCTTTCTTCTCCCTCGATCCGCTCTTCGTCGGTCCATTGGCCAAGCGAGATTCAACGGTACGTCTTCGAATAGCGATCGGCGGTGAAAGACAACGGAAAAGAGAGAGTGAAGTCGATGCGAGTCAGCCGAACGAAAAGGACGTGCATTCCCGGGACGGAATATCGGATTGGTAGCTGCGGTCGAGTCGCGGTACGACGATTCGTGGTTTATTTACGGCGTAGCATCCTTACGATCGTACTTCTCGGCCTTTTCCCTTCGTGGTCAAGACGTTCAGGTTGCGGCGCATCGCTAATCAGCTAGTAGGCCGTTCAAACGATATCGTCTCGTCCACTCTCGTCCGTTCTTTGGTAGTAATCTGAGTCTCCACCGTCGTCTTTGTTCTCGTCCTCGTCCATAGCCTCGTTGTTCTCGCGAGGACGAATGGATCTTTTAGAGATTACTACTATCCTTTAGCCTGTTCTCGAGGACGAGGTTAGCTTACCGGATTATCCGGTTGGTCCATACTGAGGTCGTTGTGCGGACAATTATCGAATCGGTAACACAGGTAGCAGAGGGAAACCGGGAATGTAGGCTATCGACCAAATTCAGTCAAGAGATCGAACTAGAACGGAATGGCGATAGGTTGTTTCGCCAAGAGGGTCCGAGAGACACATCGGACAAGGCTCTCCTTGCATCCGGCGGAGCAGAGAGGCCGCTGGGTAGATTCAGCCGTTTACGTACACCCCTTGGGCTTGTCATGCGGCAGCTATCGGCCGACCGCGATCGAGAGACTGGTTGTATCCCCAATGCCACCTTGTTCTCAGCGGCTATGTCGAATCGGACAGGCATGTGCCCGTCGCTTACTGCGATGGCCTCTCTCGTCTGCCTCCTCTTTCTCTCCATCTCTCTCTCTCTCTTGCTCTTTGTAACTCACATACTCACTCTCTCCATCTCCTGACCCTTCCACCAGTTTCCTACCTGTCTCCGTGTTTGCTTTACCATTACAACCATAGCCAACCATCACCACTACCAACACCGGAATGGGTTATTTCGGACCACGTGGGTGGCTGTCTAACGAGATATACGAGGAACAAGCTCCGAAAGTGGGACAGGTAACTCGAGGACTCGTCCGGTCGGCGAACTGTACTTGGATCACTGTACCGTATCACGGAATATACGACGATAATCAGGATGACAATTGCGATCGTCAACGTTACCGATTACCATTGATCCTAGTTTACCTGCTACCAACTTGCACGCGATCTATACTTTAACCTTCAAGTACCAAGTATCAGACACTATCAAGGGAAACTTATAACCGGTAACGGTATCATTTCAGGAGACGAGTAATTTGCGCGAGATTCTCGAAGGTCGACCTCTTTCTCGAAGTCCTCTTTTCCGCGTTGTTATACGTGGCACGGTGTGTATGGAACCGCTCGTAAACTGCGATCGCTTTTGCCACCGTATCGACTAGGCACTTTGCATTCTACGTGTATTTATAGAGATTCATGCGAATTGCCAGACACGCGAACCGACGAAGCCTGATCGCGCGTGTACGATTCGGTACGACATGTCGTACAGGAGGTGGCGTACAATGGCGTCGAGTAACGGTGTCGTTGTCGAGGGTGTAAGCTCTTTCTATCTCTCTTTCTCCCCATTGCTCCGCTATGTTGATTCGGTCGCGCACTCTCGGCTGGCATCCTGCTCGAATATTCGTTCGCCCGTGTGTTCCCTGCGAGCTAATTGCAGCGCGAGCGCCGTTACTCGCCCGTTGGATTATGCGAACGGGCAGTGCCGTTAATTTCGTGCACGGCTCTACGGCTTTAAGTGCCTATCCGCAGCTACGTTAAAGACGAGATCCCGGTGAATACCGACTAAGTCCTTCCCTTTCTCGATTTTCTCCTTGTTCTAACAGATTTGATATGCTTTAATGGCATATTAAAACAATTCAAAACTATTATCTCTCGACTTTGATTTCACTAGTTATAAAACCGTAGGAACTCCAGAGTATAGAACTTGAAGATGTTATTGGATCTGTTCTTTTTTCCTTTTGGTAAAAAAGCACTCGCGTCGCGAGAATAAGATCTTGATGAAAAAGAAACTTATTTTCCGTCCTTGACCCGTGGTCATGCCATATTGAACATGATTTATAGCCTCTGCTAAACGATGATGGATCATGTGTATAATCTTCATCCATGTTCATAAACGCAGTCTTCGAGAACGTCGTAGCAGACAGACTGCCAGTTATGCTTTCACTTTTCAACGATAGTAAAACTCACGAGGAACTGTTCTTCTTTTATCTTATGAATTTTAAAAAGGTTAGAGTGCACGGATACATGCTCTGTCAAAATCGTTCAATTTCCTCTAGCAACAGTATCCAAACTACTATGATACTTTAGAAGATAAAAATTCGCTGTCTCTTCATTGAGTGATAGAAATTTTCAAATAACTTTGAATTAATATTACTTCGTCGTAGATATTGTAAACACTGTACATCGTTTTTATAAACCACAGTGGTGAGAAGAAAACAGAATATTTGCCTGACGTACTAACGGTTCGAAATTTATTCCGAATCGAAGACATATACTTGTTCCCATTCAACGTATCATACTATAGCTAATGTTTCATGCATCGAGTATTGAAATACGAGGTAAACAGCAATATTCGATGGTTGAACGTCAGCAGAAAAATCAGTGCGTTTGCTTGCGAGAGGCTTTGCAGAAGGAAACTAATATAAACGCCAACGAGGATGTTCAGGCGAGCCAATATCGAGTAATTCCGTAAAACCTCCTTTCCGCGTTGGACAGTAAAGTTAATCCCAGCTTCAATTACATACCACAGGCACGCCATATAAACTGCTCCGTGTCAGTCGTTTGAGGATTTCAGCGCGAAAGTGCGGCTGGGCTATTCGAGCCTGAAAATCAGAGTGGCCATCGCGCGGCGGAATCTGGCAGAGAAATCCACGAGGTGGATATTCACCGACGAATAGAATCGATAATACGCGCAGGTAGTTCTGTCCGGTCTATGTGGACGAATAAATTGTAGAAATCAGTCACGTACTTCCATCGGCCTTCGGATTCACCGTTAAGCCCTTGATCGCAATTTAACCCCAGGGGCTGGAGTAATACCGGATCGCAGCATCCGGACGATTATCCAACCGCGTACTCGCGCGAGTTGTCCGCTTTTCTCTACATCTTTCTCAATCTTCCTCTCCCATTTTCTCTCCCTCTAAACTCGACCTTCTGTTCCGGTACCCATCGTTCTTACCTAGACGATTAACCTAGCGTGCCTATGCAGCGACCGCGAATGAAGCTTCGTCGAGTAAAAATAAAATAAGAAAAAAAGGAAAAACGAAGGAAGCGATTGAACGCCGCTTTCGTTCCCGTGACGTGTGTATGCGCAATCGGGTGTAGCTTTACAACGCCAGGATTCTGTAGTCGATCCGGTGAGAAAAATGCATTTGTGGTTTCGAGGTAATAGCCATCGAACGAGAAGCGAGTCGGCTCTGAGGTAGAATTGTGTGTCCGGCAAGGATGGATCGAAGAGGAACGACAGATAGATCCTGGAACGAAGGAGAACCGCACGAACGTTGATGAGCAAAGAAGAAACTAACGGATGGAGATCGCTGGAAACGTGGAGAGAGACGAGGAGATATAGAGAGTAGAGGAAAAAGAAGAAAAAAGGGGAGGAAGATGGAGGAAACTGAAATGAGAAAGAAGAAAATGAATCTCTCTCAAGTGAGAGATTCATCGGTGCAAAGGCTGCTGTAAGTCGGTATGATTGCACGAATGATCCGCGTTGGCTGGTTTCGCGCGAATGGATTTAATTAGGCGTATTGGCTGATCTCTCGGTATTGCCGTTACTGTTGCTGTTACTACTGCAGGTGCAGGGGTGCGCGAAAGACCGAGAGCTTTCATGCCACTATCAGGATGTGGTATTCCAACAATTTCGTTGGCGTTCCACTAACGCAACGCGAGAAAGCGTAATGGATAAGTACACGATCGGGAAGAAAGAATGAAAGATAATAACTCTATCGTCATACTCGATGATTCTGCCGTTCGTGTAATTGGCTGCTTTACAGTGAACATTGATTTTATTGCAACGAAATGTTGCAAGTAATTTAGCATCTACACGTAAAGAAATCCTTGGTTGAAAGGACTCTTGAAAATTTGTGTATAATTTAAAACAACTATTGTGCATTTCCGTATTAGAGACTTCTAATGATTGAAAATGATTTGACAATAATTATTTATTATCGTTTATTCTTTAATATTACAATTGATGAAAGGCTATTTCTCGTCAAATATTATTACGTAGATGCGTTCAATGAAAAACGACAGTATAGGTCCGTTAATTTGTCAAGAGCTATTTTCAGTCTGCAATTCATCCGCGATATAAATCGATCGGTACAGTTTTGGTATAAGTCATTACACGGACGCGGGGCAATCGGTGCAAGATAGGTATACGAAGTGCAGCCGCTGTGCAACTTATCGAAGGGATTAAACAACTTTGCTGAATGATTGATTGCTTTGTTCTCGCTGGCGTGAAAATGTTTTTACAGTCGACGCACCACCCACGCGAAACGTGGATGTTTCATGTGTTTCGTACTTGCTCCGTCACCGGTGTTGCCTTTTCTTTTTTTTTTCTTATTTTTCTCAGTTTATTTAATTACCTCTGTAACAAGCTTGATGACTTATTAACTATGTGTCAAATCCTATTGGCGACATTGATTTCATAGCTGTCATCGACGACAAGAGTTTAATTTGACTTTGACGAAACAAAATTGCCATTATCATGAAACACTACTACGATTTTTTTCAGCGTTCCTACTATTTTATCTCTGAATTCGTTGAATTTTCTTCTTTTACTGCAATTAAAGTATCTCTTCGACGTGCATGCGGTTAAGGACATAAAAAGGACTCTCGTTGCGTATAACCATAGCATTCTATTACCAAGTAAAATTGTATTCCTCACTTATTTGACATTCTCAGAACCAGAATACTACATTAACGTAGGTATTTTTCTTTTCTCTTCTCTCTGTCTGAACCATATCCTCAGGGTGTAATTAAAATATCCACTTCGTCAATCAAATTATCATGCACATGCATGTTCCTTCAAGTAATCTTTAGCTCATTAAAATCCCAGACAGGTTAACCACTTTGTAATAATCTGTCTCTCTTTTCGGCCAAATCGGCTCTATCCTCTAATTACGGTGTCAGTTTTCCACGAGCTTTTTTTCTATTCGCCATTGCCTCGGGTTATCGGAAATTTTGCATCGTAATAATCTATGCATTCAACGTCCTTCTTCTGCTTCTTTGTACGATTCTGTACTAGTATACGTTCGTGTGCGTGATGGCATATATTCACACATTGCCACAAGCAACCAAGAAAAATGGCAAGCCACGGCCACGAACGTCTAAACCACCTGGCTTGCAATAATTGCTCATTGCGTGGCAAGTAGAAATGCCGCTTCAAGTCATAAACCTCGATGATCCTCTTTCTTCTAAAAGGAAACCTGCTATTTTCTTCCTACTCTCGTACCTACCCTGGTTGTCATCTTTTTTATGATTGCACTTTATTTTTTTTTTCTTCATTCACGTGTGTCTAATATTTCTGTTTGGACGTACTCTACCAACACTCTTCGCCTTCTATTTTTCTCGCTACGGTAATAAACGTTCTTGCATTGAACCTATTCAATTCCGAGATAGGGGTTACAATTGATGGTTTTCTTTTTAAGCAAATTGTACTCGAAACCTCTCGCTACGTACAATAGATCGTAAAATGAAAAATTCTTTACACTCGTCGTAAAAGTATCTGGGAAAATATTTATATATGTTAAACGTATGGAGACTATAGAAGCTGGCATATTAATTGTTTCTTCCATTAAAGGAATAACGACGAGGAATGATATTCGTTAGGAGTTGAGATTACAACTGATATTCCTTGAGCAGCGTGAGGAGTTTATTTCACAGGTCTGTGGTTCATGGTAGTTACCGGAGAAATAGAATTATTTACCGCTGTAATGCAGAAGTGTGCGACAATTGTGTTCAATATGATCGACTAATTATTCGTAATCAAAATAATCTTTCCTGTTGACCGCTCAACTCTACTATATCTATCAAATTAATTCTAAAGATTCCATTGCGTTTTCTTAGATTCCATTGCGTTCCTATTTCTTCTTCCTATAGTGATTTTCTTCTTTCACTTTCATTTCATCTCTCATTTGTGCGCTCGTTTTTCACCTTTTTTTTTCTCTTCACCCGCCCCCTTCGTTTCTTCTTCATTCTATTTCTCTTACTGCCCCCCGTTCGCTACATATCCGCGAAAGATTTCTCATGGGAGCTTCTTGACTCCGGGATTGTTGGCGCCTCTAAGTGAGTAGTTGAACGGTATACTCCATCGAAGGATATCTCGCCCAAGTTGGCAGTCGTTCAAGCACGAGAGCGAGATCGGCTAGCAACGAACCACTGCCCATTTTCTCCAACAATGAATTTCGCACTTATAATTGGATGTGTCGCTGTTACGGGCAGCGTTCCTAATGGTAAGTGCACGGGAAGCTCAAGAGAAGAGTAACCTACTTTCCTGGACGGCAACGAGAACTATTCCTCGACAACTAAAGTGCGATTTCTGTTGTCTGGAACGTACTGTTGCTGTTTAATGCGCCGGATTCCAACGAACGCTGACGATGAATTTCACCGTTTCGGTGTGATTGTGGACTATTCGATGGTGGATTGTGTCCTCGCTTCGACAGTGATAATGACATCTGAGAATTTTCTTTTTTTCCATTACATTGTACCGTTATGACTTAAGACTGTTTTAAAGAATTGTAGTGCATGAGCAACATGAGATTCTGCACACATTACCGCGAAGAAAATTGAGTACGTCTGTCTGCTTAACAGCTGTTGTAGAACACTTCCTTGGAAGTAGAAGTCACAAGGCGGAAGATGTTGTACTGCAAGGACCACCCACGACTATTTGTCAATTATATTCATTGAGACTTCGATCAATAAAATTACCAGGTTTTGGTCTTCCATTGCTCGGTTATCGGTCGACTCTTAGGAATGCCTTAAGTGCCTGACTATTCATCACTGTCTAACACCGTAAGATCACTTAGCAGCGGTGTGTGGTAAAACAAGCACCATCTTCCAAGCGTAGAGTACATTCTCATAGAGGTCTACGTCCTCGAAGAAACTCCTATACTTTTGTGTTGCATGTATATCACAATGTTCATTGACACGAAAAACAATCGAGATTATTTTATTGGCAAAATCATCCAGGAGTAATTCCAACATACTTTTTCTCTCTTGATAGCTATTCGAGGGAAAAAGAATATTAATTCTTTGCTTTATGATTTCTTTTACGACTGTGTATGTCACAATTAAGCTTCAAGTTGCTCAAATAAAAGTTGATCGATGGCTTCTGCCATGTAGTAAATTTTAAAATGAAATAGTAAGTGTGAGGTTAATTATGTGTCTATCACACTGATCTTTAAAACTTTACAGTTTTAAAAAAAAATTGACATCTCCATTATTCCATTTTTTGTGCCACGACTGTCACTCGTTATAACAGAACAAAGGGCTAGGCGATGAAATTGATTAACGTAGACACTTGCACTGTGCAGTATAAGCGTAGAATTTTCTTTGAAGCATCTCTATTACACAATCCATACTTCCAACACGACGTTACGCCCTTGTTGCCATTCACTGCCAGCTACCATTCTTCGTGTCATTTCCGTGCATTTTTTTCTCAACAACGGAGACCTCCCATTAAGAACAAAAACACTCGTGAGAATTTTCACGCTGAAACTCACAAACGACCAATGCATCCGCAGCATCGTCGAGTTTTTCCTCCATTGGGCATTTATTTCTTTCTCTAAAAATTTTACCGGAACCTCGTGCCAGCGCGCCCGTTGCCACGTTTCAACCACGCTATGTGAATTTCCAAGCGTTCTCGCGAGCTTCTCGGCAGAAACGTCATTTCGAGAGCCTCGCATAATTCGTCGGTGACGTTCTTCCTGAATATGTCATAGTCGAAAAGGCAGAACACGCGCAAGAGTCGTGTTTACGCGCATTGCCAGCCCGAAAAACGTTTCTGTGTCCTTAGCTGCCGTGTTGCTTCTTAAGTCAGTCGCTCTCGACGATCGCCACTCGGAGTGGTAACTCGGCACAAAAGCATCACTACGATTCATTCACCGTGTAGTACACTCAACGTCGTTTCCTTTGAGAACTTTAACGTTTTTTTCTTCCTCTTAGAATTACTCGTCGCTGGACTCGAATGCAGTCTCCAACATAAGTGCTTCCTTTGCGAACTCAGGTTTTGAAATCGCGATCTGCATGCTGGAGAGACGTTATATTGAATCGTACAATGGGAACGGACAACGACAACTCAACGGACGAGTATACGGGAGAACTCAGTGAATAAAAAAGTGCAACTCAATACCATAAGTGTTAAAGTGTAAGAAAACGATGAGGAAGGGGTAGAAGTTAAAAATTGTCTTGACGGCGTTTACATCGATGGGAGCGGGCTCGTTTAATTAAATTTAATGGATCGCAAGAATTAATCTCCCGTAGGAAGAAATTTCGTCGCTACCGGGTTTCTCGTGAATTTTTCCTCTATCTCTCTTAGGGGAGCTGGAGAAGTTAATGATTTTCGCGCGCGTATTCTCCCCAACTTGCGCCTCCGTTGAAATTTCGGCTTCCAACGAACTTTCCGCTTTTTATCTTGTCGCGACGTACCTGGAACTGAATTCAACTTTTCTCCCGACCATGCAACATCCAGCAAATGCATGGACGTTGATATACGCCGCGCTCTCGCATTTTCTTTCCGTCTGAACCTCACATCCGCGCATACACCGAGATTACGTGAATGCACGTACATTAAGTATACCCACGCGATTCATTCTACTTCCACATAGAAGGTTTACAGGGTCTGTACACGGCTGAATGTGGCCAAGCCGATGGCGGGCTGGGTCTACGTAGCAACCCTCTCATTAGAGGAGGGACCTCATTATACGGCTGCGCGCCGCGGGACCTTGCTACGATTATATTACATTATTGTAATTGATTGCAGCACATGTAACTCCGGCGTAATTCTTAAACAATAAACTCATTACCCGGTAACAAGGAACACCGATACAGCGTGCGGCAGAGGTAATAACCTATCTCTCTTTCTCGTGGTCACTGGCCAGTCTCGAGACCTCTGCACGCCTTAGCGTTCCTCCAGCGACCTATTCGCGTTTGATCGATCGCTCAACCGATCCCGACGGCCGTAACCGTGTTCAATGCTATGTTATGATCTCTACTTTCGTCCTCCGAGTTACTTTTCTTCTTCTCCTTCTCTGATTCTACCTTGGACACTTCAAAATAGACGGTACCCGAGTCGAAATATTGAACCTATTTTCATGGTATTTACTCCTATTTGAACCTAATATGATACTTTTCAATACTAAAACTCCTAATTTAAACCTATAACTCTTTCTCAATAAAATGATACTCCTATTTAGCTATCACCAGAACCTTTATCCCCTGGATTGGACCTGTTACTCCTCCTAGGTTAAATAATAATTTTTGTATTCAATATATATTTAATATCGCATAAAGAACTTTAATTTTTTTTAATAATTAATTAATAAGGAATGTATACATACAAAAATGTAACTAGTGGATAAATACTTCAAAAACAGTCATTTTTTATTTATTCCAGCTCTTTTTTATTAATAGCCTTAAAATGGTTAGTTTCATGACAATTAATCAAAAATTTCGAAGTATTAAATGAGTGATGATTACCATTCGCAACAAAAACATGATCACAATTAAATTCTTGTATAATAGAATAGTGTTGATGCATACAGTTACATATTCTAAGCCTACATCTACGCGGTGAGAAAGTTTTTCAAAACAATGGATCTTTCCGATTTTATTTTGGCCATTTTCTAAATACTGTATTTAGTGATTTTGACTAATTTATTTTTGAAAACTATATATATATATATAGTTTTCATTTTTATGTATATATAAATAATAATAGCATTAATAACTGGATAGGATGTAAATCCTCAACAGAGGTTGAAATTGACGTCGTATTTTGCGCCTTAAAATGGCATAAAGGGAAATTTGTGCCACTTTTAGGCGCTAAATACGATCTTATTTTACATTGAATTTAAACCTATTTTTGTACTTCTAATTCCTAAATGTTGGGTGGTAAAAGGTTCAAATGAGGTTCAATATTTCGACTCGGGTATCAATTAAAATATTCGATTTTTTCTACGTGATTATAAATCTCATTTCGGGAGCGAAGAATCATGTTTATGCTACCTGTGCCAATTGTGTTTTTATACGTTCGCTTTCTTTCCGTTAAGATGTTTCTTTTAATAGAGAATGAAAGTAAATTGAATCCTAGAGAAATTGACGAGACTTCGATACCACGTCAAACGAGTACGCCGATTAAATTTCAGTTTATTCGTTAAACAGACGGAATGCGCGAGAATAATGTGCTTTGTCGACGTTATTGAACGTCAATCGCGCGAAGCGACGTCGTAATGGCCATCGAAGAATCGGACGATTTGTTGCGGAAATTGTCGATCAACTGGGAATGTCCCTGGTAAATTTAAATAGATCGATGCCCCTCGGCGTTGACGTATCCCCAGAGAAGATAAAATAGGTTCGCCGTCTGCAATCGACCAGCGCACCGTGTACTTTGTAACGTCAGAGACTCTTTCGAATCTCCATGCTGTTGGCTTGGAATTACGGTAGCTAGGATTTCGCCCGCACCGGGAAATATAGTACGTCTGTAGTTTCAGTTGAAAATCGAGGTAATCATGCGGGAGAAGCCGGAACGCGAGGCGGGTAGAACCGCGGACGCCTAATCAGGCCATTGTACGGAGGAAATACCGTTCCCATGGAATGTTAATGCGATCCACGCCGACGATCCTTAGAAACCGCGGGGTTTCAGTTACAACGAGGGCAGAGCAACAACTCGAATCGACCCACTTCGAAATCGTACGCATGTTATCATTCGACGATAATTCCTTGATAGTGGTTTTCCTCGATTATCCAGCATCATTGCAGTGAGGCGTGATTCAACAGTTTTAACGAGATTCAAATGTTCTCGCTGTTTCGATTTAATCACTTTCTCCGTTTCAGTTCTCAGCGATTCGCACGTCTTTTCACGTCATTTTACGTTTCTTCGGAGCATTATAAAGATAGTTTTGTAAAATGTTGCCTAATGGGATGGAACAGCAGGAGCATGAGATTTTTCCTGTTTTATGGTTTGAGTTTTTTTTACGTCACTTCTAATAATTGTCTAAAGATCCCCAATAATTACCCAATAATGAAATACCTTCAATTTCTGACGATACTATTTTCCTTCAATTCCTATAAAAACAATTCAATTCCTAGCTATAAACAATTTAAACTAATTAACAACTACCCGTTACCCAAACTCACAAATTCCTAAAGAACTTTGACCTCCAGTGCAGAGTTTGCAATACTACCTCAACCCTTTATCTTTGCTAGTTCAAAAGTTAACACGTTAAGCGTCACATCCGTTTCTAGATACCGGTAATTTCCATTTAGGCCTTTTATTAGGAAAAGTATATTCCTATTTACTTTAATAAACTACACTAATTTCTGATAAAATGTTAAAATATCTACTGCACTACTTCCCTACGAATTTGAAAAATATATTTGAAAAGTAGGATCCCATCAATTTAACGACTACCGTACACCTATTGTTCAAACCACTAATCATGATTCGGTCAGACGCGACGCCACAGCTCAGGTAAAAAACTAATCGTTTATTTCGATCGATCACCGTGAACATAAACGAAAAATCAACACCCTGTCTCAAGGGACCGGTGTTCCGCGTCACCCCTTAAATAACAAAATCGCCTAAAACAACCGTTACTTTGACTTACCACCACTTCACAATCCCAAAACCACAAAATAAACCCAGACAAAAACGAATACAAATTCCCATACCCCAAGAGAAACACAATCCTTATTTACGGACAAGTGTTCGACTGGAAACAGTGCACGTATCATCGATCATTCCTTCGAAGATGAAATCCGTGCTCCCCTTTCGAGAGTTCTCTCAGCGCGAGAAGTATCGAGACGCATAGCTATGCCAGTTTTGATACGGTTCCGCCTGGGCAAGGACCTTTCGACCCTGCCTCGGGTCGAAGCGAAGCCGCGGTGTTCCGGGGGTCGTTGCAAGGGACCAGCTGGCAGAGACCTTTCGCTTTAGAGGCTTTCAAGGTGTGCACGTGCATGCTCACCCAGCACGCTCGAATCACGAATGCGAACCTTGACGCGTCGGCGTGATATCGCATAAGCGCGCTGCACCGGTGCGCGCTTCTATCGAAATCGGAAGAATGCGCCAGCCCTTCGTAACCCTTCCGCATACTTGCCGTGAAAAATCGTCGATCCGCCGATACTTGCTGCGAGTAATGGACTGAAATTTCTTTAACCGCTGGTCCTTTATCGGGACGTAATTGCGAAACGAATATAAAATAGCCTCTAGCTGGCGAAACGTGCTACAACGAACAAGGAAGCGTAATATCTTTAAACGCGATCGTTTGTCACTTGTGGGAACTCTGTGACCGAGCTTTCTTGTGGTCGTGAGGACATTTCTTTTGATTTTTTAATGCAATTTGTCGATATTGCCTTTTAGGTTACAATCGACAGGGAATGTTGAATGTTGGATGGACGATTGAGAGAGTTAGAGAATGTATCCCTTTTTTCGGTATTCTAAAGCAGTGGTCGCCAAAGTGGTGGTCCACGAGAAAATTTTTCGGAATATACTTACTCATCACGTTAAGTCATGTTTTAAGATGCATTGAAACATAATTCAATTCATAACAATACATTTTATGTGTTCTTAATTCACCATTTTTTTTTTAGAAATATATTTAACAGTTAAAAAATCCTATTAGTGGTCCGCGGGATTTAAATTATGAATTTACTGGTCCGTGAGGTCAAAAAGTTTGGCGACCGCTGTTCTAAAGCAACTGAAGTGTTTGATAAGTAAATTGAATACTGCTTTTTTTAATAATATAACTAATTTGGACGGTTCTGTGTCGAGAGATACAAGTAATATTTTATGCTAATTAATTTTCTACAAACTTTAAAATTCCGCGTGAAGGAAAAAGCTTTTGATTAATTTTGTAAAAATCGTATCAGCCTGCATAGTCCTGCATCCGTGGTACATTGATATACGTTATGAATTACGGAGCACCAGGATTACCGACAAAATGAAATAAGTTATTGCTTATGACAGTAATACATTTCCCATAATCGCGCGTGATAGCGTTGGCGTAACTACCTCCATGTATTTCACCGACGTTCCTGTCGTATCGCTCAAATCCGTGACACACATACCAATGCAATTCAATGACCTTCCAAATTACTCTCAAAATTTTAAGAATTCTCTGTGTCCTGTCTATTTGCCTTTAAATATTTACCACGTAAAAGAATGAACCGTCCGCCAAAGGGAATCAACGATGTGCCTCGTTTTGCATCGGGGAAAATTCGTACACATTTGCCAAGGAAGAAATCAAGTTAACCGAAGTACCGTTGTAATTGAAGTGTATCACTAACATTCCCTTTGTTCTCGTTTTGGATTTTTCACTGTACTCGTAGCAATGGAACACGTGAAAGCGATACTTATTTACGGAATGAACGAGCCGATGAAACATTCGGGATAATGCGAATCAAAGTGTAACAGCTGGACGAGAGATTGATCGTGAGAAAGAAATCTAATGAAAAAATGCAACATAATCGACGATCTTGCAAAGTAATATGATGCTTCCGTCATTTGGAGCCTCTCTATCGTATTGGTACCGGCAATGAAAACTCGTTGGTCATTACGCGCATGCAGTGCCAACTAAAAAATACAAGGAGCACTCGTACACCGTGCAGGACTATATTATTTCAAAGCGGCTGTAATAAGAACAGCTTGACTCGCATTATTGCACCTGGTTATGTGCTAGTACGCGTCATGGAAAATAAAAGGAAACCGATACAGCACGAACAGACGGCGGTACACTTGTACCTGACTCATTCCC
The DNA here is from genome assembly GCA_910591515.1 of Cerceris rybyensis. Taxonomy (NCBI): domain Eukaryota; kingdom Metazoa; phylum Arthropoda; class Insecta; order Hymenoptera; family Crabronidae; genus Cerceris; species Cerceris rybyensis. The sequence goes on from OU342790.1 coordinate 27,289,671, forward strand.
CGACGTGCATCCTCGTAAAACGATAGAAACGACCGGTTAAATGAAAGCATAATTACTGTAATTATAAATTAGAAGAAACGTACCATAAACCAATTCAAGTGCATTTTCGGTTACATTTTATTCTTCGCGGTATTGTCGCTATTATAGCTCAGCTCATTGTAGATGTAAGTACGTTTCTTTAAAAAGTAAAAAATATAGAGGCGCGTGGATAATTGGTTTTACGTCGGTCAAAGCGTTCTTGTGTTTTCATGCATGTATAAACTTGCAACGGGAGAAAAAAAAAGAACGGAATCTCTCATTGAAATAGCGCGGAAAAATTCGTAAAAGATACTGCTTGAAAATCCGACAGGCTTCTCGCCAAAGGGAATATCCTCGCCGTGAGAATATTCGTTTTACGAAACTGCGCAAAAAGAGATGGAACATGTACGAGTGAATCAGAGGGGCCGAGGTATTTTTCTACAACTTTTCCAGAAGGATAGCCTCGTTCCGTTCGGTGTTCCGGCTCGCGTGAGCCGGGCCGAGGACGCTCGCTTCATGACCGAGAAACACTCGAAAGTCTGTACGAGCGTGATGTAACGTCCTCCCTCGATCGAGAAATCCAATAACTGGAAAACGCACCAGAGCGTACGGAGGTACCTTCGATTCTCCAGGACGTACTCGAAATAGAAAGAGAGAAAGCAAAAGACCTGCCTTTCCTTTCCGTGTGTCGATTCGCGAGGAATCGCACGACGAGTGCGTCCGCCTTTTTCCTCAACGGATATCGAGTTCACGATGGGGAAGAAAGAGAATCAGGTCGGTGGAAAACGAGCGATTCTACGGTGCGATTCGCAATGCAAAGGAAGAAAATAAGGATACGCCAATACTCACCGACAGAGGAAGTCCCTCTCGCCTAGACAGAGCTCCAAGCAGTGCTGTCGCGAAGAAGCGGTCATGCTTCTGCGCGTGTGACCCTGAAGACGGTGTCCCTGCACCCTGTCGATACACCATGCTCGCTCGCAGGGTTTCACTGCGAGGCAGCTTTTCTGAGCATAGATGGTGAACACTGGGAATTGAGATTGCGACAGCGCACCTGAAATAGGAAACGACTCGCTTGAAATATCTATATTGCTGAAGTGGTAAATTGTGGTATTAACGTTACGTGATCGAAATTATTGTTTCTTACTCCACTTGGATATGTAGGTGCATTTTCTTGTGTCGGGTATTATAGGTCTTGTTTCAGAAAGTAGATACTTGTTGGTTTGTTTAAAATTGATGATATTCCGTTTAAGACGAAACATTTGTATTTTATGCATTCAGTAACCCATAGCCTTACAAGGACGTGTGGCATACGTGACGCGGTAATAGAAATAGAAAATTTTCAAGTTTTCTAAAAGCTGTTAAATTGAAAATATCAATAGATCAGGAGACGTTGAAATTTGTTCTATGCCATTAACCCATATCGCTCCAAGTGTGCCTCTCAGGCACCACCAACGTGCGGCGTTCTACTCCAAGTGTGCTTGTCAGGCACCCCTGATTTGAAGCGTGCTACTCCAAATGTACTTTTTACTTCGGATATTGTTCGGGTCGTTATCGGTATTTATTGATAGATAAAAAATAGTACTTCTCAGTCAGTTACAAGCGATCAGTAACGAAAGTCAGATCTCAACCTGTTTTATTGTAAATATATCTATTTTTCAATTATGCTACATTTATAATGATGTAGCTGTTAACTAGCCAAAATGAAGTAATACGGTAAAAAAGCAAACAGTTTTCTACTGTGAAACCAGTGAACGCAAACCCGGTTTGCATCCCAATGATTGTTTTAAAAACTACCACACATTAATCAATTATAATTAGTAATATAAATAATGCAATCAAAATTATATTACTTCTTAAATGAATAACGATTGTTTTCAATGACTTTAATATTATTATTTACACGTAATCGAAGCATTTCAAGTCGAAGATTTAAAAACTTTCAAGTCAAAATATTACACAAATATACATCTAAAAGTTGGAGGGTGAAGGATTAATATTGTGTTAACTTATACCGATATATCCGAAATCAGTGGTAGATTATTATTTTATCAATTAATTCTGAGTTATTGTGCGTTCGATCACAAAAGAAATTGTAAGGCAAAGAGTTAAAACATTGCGTTACTGTAAAAATGTTAAATTAAAATAAATTCTCATTACATCGATGTCAATATTTCCTTGACGTTCTCATTGAGCTAGTTTTAAAAGTTACGTTGACACGATCATTTGTTATTTTAATTTCCCCTGCATTAATGATCCCAACGTTAATAATGAACGGAAAAATCAGTGGTCTGACTACAGCAGGCCATTCTTTCCTCGCTGATCCGTAAGCTAAAAGGGATCGCGATAAGTGGTAGAATAATTCCTCCGCCCTAGTGTCGCTGAGCGTCACTCCCTTTTATAAAATCATAATTAATCTCGGCAGGATGACAGGGGCGTCGATCGTGATTCGTCGAAAAGTTTCCTGCAAAAGACGGCGAGCAGGAAGAAGTAATGAGAGGCAACGGGTGAAAGAGAGGGTGGCTTTGCAAACCGGGGGTGAGCGAGGCAAAATACCGAACATCGATCTTCCAGGAGGCGCTAAAGATATTCAATTACCTGCCTTTGGAAGGCTTCGCGGGGCGTACAAGTTAATGGCTCCGCTTGATTTTAATGACCACGTCGCGCGGCACCAAAGCCGCGGCTGCGGCTGCGGTTGTGGCCGCAGTACAAATGAGCATTCCTTCCCTCCTTCGGCTTCGACCAGACCCGCCATGTCAAATTATTCGTGGTACGTCAAATTGTAGGAAGATGTTACTCGTTGGCAAACGGACTAAGTCGTATTACAGTAATCAGCGCCTACTTCCTGTGGCTTACATGTAGAGGACAGGTACCACTTATTCGTTACAATGCTATCGCATTACGAGATAATGGGGCTCCTAAGGATTTTCCTTTGGTGCAGATGGAATTTTATCGAAAGGCCGACAACTTTCCGTAACTTCCTGCATTGTCTTTCGAGTTCCTGGCTCTACTCTCTCTCTGTCTCTGTTCTAAATCCCTCTTTTTCCTCCGATTAAACCTATCTAACGTCTCATCCGATTACTGCACGTTCTACCATTTTCTTAGAAATTCTAGAAACTCTCTTTCTCTACCCTCTCTCTCTCTCTCTCTCTCCTATTTTCAATTTTGTATCACATTCATTTCTCTAGTCGAACCTATCGTATTTTCTTCCCTCCTGAGACTGAAACACGAAACTACGGAGAATTTCCCATTCCGTCTTTTCCTACACTGAGAAAATTACGCTAACGAGTCTTTTAGAAAAGGTACATGGAAGGAAGAGATACGGTAACGAAGGAAGTTTCTGTAAGTTTCGTTCGCAACCTCTGACAGGGTGCAATTAAAAAGCAGAAGATTAATACTTGGATCGACACGAAATATAATTTAATAGTTATCGATTCACCGTGCGAACATGAAAGTAGCCGTATCGGTTGATCTCGTAATTTCATGCATGGAGTGTATTAGATATTTGGAAGAGTTATAAATAGATGATGATGCTAATTATTGGTACTGTACCGCCATTTTAGCAGCTGTAGGAGAAGAATAACTTCTCTATACATGCAGTAGTATAAAGTATGACGGGCACGACTTTATCTTCAGGTTAATCTCTCCTTTAAAAGAATACAATTTAACACTAGAACTACCGGCGATTAAAGATCATATTTCAATAAATTAAATACGTACTTTGGAAAAAGAGGAATCAAGAATTGAAAAAGATATTTGTTGCGATAATCTTTGTTTTATAAGATCCACATAGAATATCTGCTCTGTGACTATCCTATGAATTTGGAAAAACAAGAAAAAATTGTGAACGAACAATTTTGACTTGCTTGGTAGTTCTAGTGTTAAATATAACTGAATACGAGGTGAACTTCGAGATTTCCCTCAGTTGTTTGATTATCCTAAATGTCATCGACAACGTTTTTCTTTTGCTGCATTTAAATGTTTTACTTGAGATCTCTACTCTTTTCTTTATATCTTTTAACTCGATTTCACATTCCCAATAACCACAATCTGTTAGTATCCTTGTCATGATTAATAGAATCAACTCTCGCTTCAAGCTAGGATGTTATAAATAAGAAAATAACTTCATGTACAGTACAATTGTAAACGTTAAAACGCGAAGAATTAGTCTTTCGGAATGATACTTGAAAGTCGACGACAAACGCGACTCAATCATTTTGACGAGCAAATCCATAGAAAGTGGAAAAAAGTCGGAGTCGAAAGTGCTATCGCATCGAGTTGTAATTTATCAATTCTTTCGGAAGGATGATTAATCTTCGGAAAGCGATACTAAACGAGACGTTTCAGTCGGGATGTCAGTCGAAAAATTGTGTCACATTATTTATCCATTAGCGGACGTTTATTCTTGTTTGAGCGTATAGGAGATAAAGCGGTAAATGAGTTGAACCAAAACTGTCAATCCTGGTAGACGAACGGGGCGCAACAATCTGGCGAGGCTCCAGCTTTTCCCATTTCCTCGATTCCCCTTCTTTATTCAAGATGCAGATTCACAGTAAGATCGTGCAATACTATAAATCTTTTAATTTCTGTTTAAAACGCGAAGAGATAGATAGAGAAAAAGAGAGACACCCATAGAGAGAATGAAAGAGAGAAAGAGAGAGAGATTAACGAGTCTCCCTTTTGAAAGGTACTGGATCGTATAAAAGAGATTCTTATCTCCGCCCGCACGCTGCCGAAGTTCATTTCTATTAAGAAATTATTCCTCGTCCCATTGTCATCGTCGAGTCTCCGTTCAGCCGAGAAGTTGGTACCATAAAAGTCTTACGTCTCGTTGAGACGTGCCTCAGTACTTAACAGAACGAAATAGCTCTATAACGCTATAAATCTACCGAGATTTATCGTCTTACACCGTTCCACCACCATGATACATCATTTTATACTAAAACACGAGATTCCTCGTGTGCAAGCGGAAAGACCGAAATCAAGGAAGTATATAAAGGAAAGTTCCACGTGTAGGTTGTCACGACGTCGAGGAGGAGAATGTGGAACGGCCTGGGTATGGGCGCATCTGCACCGCGGTATTACGAAACGATCCAGTGTCCCGGCGATCGCGCAAAATGACGTACGTAAACCTCCGTGGTACCAGTGCCGTGTGGAACACAGTTCGATTTCTGATATACGAGCCACATTTAGATACGATTCAGGCTCAAGTGGCATCGGCAACCTACGATCTTCGACGTAGGAACTCCCTCGTCGCGGTGAACTTGATGTATAATCTCGGTTTTCTTCTGCTTCTTCCTTCTCTTTCTCTCTTTCCATGCTTTTTCTCTTCCGATCTCCTTCGATCTGCTCTCTTGGGTTCGTGTTCGTGCTTCCTTCGCTCGGTGCTCGAACAAAGGCAATGAAATTCCTTTCCTACGTGCCTCTGGACTTTCCGCTCTACTATCGCAACGATAACCTGCCGTGTCTGCTCGACGGTCTTCCCATCTTCCACACTTTCTTTTTCTTCTCTTTTACTCTCTCTCTCTCTCTCTGCATTCGTGTGTATATCTCTCGTGTGTATATCTCACGTGTGGGCGCATGTATTTACACATTCGTTTGCTGGCGCATAATTGCGGGTGGTCGTTACACGGACTTAACGTGCCGTGTAAAGTCACAGTTTTTCAACTAGCCGCTCTTGGACGTTGCGTAATTGTGCTCGCTTTCGCGAGTACCTTCGGTTGTCTGAAGCGCGAACGCGACAAGTGTGACGTTTCTTTGCCCCGTGTCTGTCAACGAGCTCTGCAAATTGCCTTCGTGTTCGTCGACGCGATGGATATAATTTGTTCCGTCTTTGCCATCCTTTTTTTTATTCCTATTCTAATTCGATATCATCGTTGGAGAACAGAATGAGTTTAATTTTCCTGTCGTCGACTACAATTCGCTAGCGGCATTCAAGGGGTGAGAAGGTGGACATTCTAGAGTTTCGTGAAATTCAACCAACAGCAGCTTGTAATTAAACTTTTAATCGAGGAATAAAATCGATATTTCATTTTTCTTTCTCTCTTGTTTTTACCACTACCCTTACGCTCGTATCACTTGCTGTTTATTTTGTGAACATTTGTATCTGACTTGATATTACGTTCCGCTCGAATTTATCCATGGGGCTAATATTATAGGTAAGAGAGGTTTTAGCATGTGTACGAAGCCTGAATAAGAAAAGTCCTCCCTCTTGAACCGACGCCAACATTTTCAATCGCCCCTTGCAGTCGTCGGGGGCACACCCTTCTTTCCACTCCTCTCCGTTCCTCTTCGCTTTTCCCCCCGCTTTTCGTCTGCTCGGTAGACAGTGATGCAATTCGAGGAATTGAATGCATTCGTACTCTTAACATCCCTCGACCGTCGTGCGCCCGTCGCGAGCCCACTTTTTCATTTCTCCCTTTCTTTTACCCTCCGTTTTTGAAATGTACCACAGGACGCGCACGTCCGGATTCACAGCACACGTCTCCGAAATTTTACTTTCAAAAATGTCTCGACATCCGTTCTCCGTATTGCATAACGTATTCCAAACCGTGATACGAGAAACCTCGGTGATCTTTTGCGAAACATAACCGAGAATTAATCGAGTATTCGTATATTCCATATCGTCAGAATTTTTCACTCGTGATTTAATAATGCCGTTGTGGATTTACGGTGAAAACATTTCGATAAATCTCTTGCAATCATTTCAACGCTGTTTCTGCGGTTTAAGATTATACCGAGTTTGCGGTTACACTTCTCATTTCATTCATTTTTACAAGCAGGAGTACTTTCAGACTCAACGAATGAGACAATTTTTACAATTACGAAAAGAGAGATTTAGATATACGTGGGCCATCTACAGAGTCTGCTCGTTAAGATCTAATGACTGTGAATGTAACTAATCTACTTCCGTATTATAACTCGGAATATTACCCTTCAAAGCAAACGTCTAAAATATTCAATCTTCATTTCAGAACAATATTAGCCTTTTAAGTAGCAAATACTTTTTGCGGTCTTTGTAAAATAAATACCACCTTTGTAAAACAAATAACCTTTGTTATGACTGAGAAAAGTTGGTCACATGATTTTGTGGATAAACACGAAATTGTTTCATTTTATATTGTTATTAATGGTTTTGAAATTAGTAAAAAATAAATCAATTAAATAATATTGTTCTTAGATACTCTGAGCTGACCCACTACTAATGTATTAATGTTGAAGACAGAATTTTCGTCGCTCATTTTAAATAATTATCATTAACGTCTATTCTAATACTAAACAGATAACTCACTGCATCCGGAATAAAACCACCCACATTCTAGAGGCCACTCTTCTGTGGTGGGGGCATAAAGCATATTATTGAAATTAATTGGCATTTTAAGAATGGAATACTGATATCAGACACGGGATTGCCAAAATAGATCAGTTTATTACCCCCATGTCTGAGACTGGTATGCATACTACATAAATACTTTGTAATATAAAAGAATTTCAAATTTTGAAGCAATAGTTTACAATCCTCCCAATGTTCATTCACAATTTCTTATTTGACTGCAAATTCAAGATATCAAATTCCTATTTTCCTGCTTCAGCGCTAAATTGCAGCAACATTTTCATCTCCCCCACACATCTCATCCTAGGAGAAACAGATAAACATAATCGAATAAGCCAGAGAATTCTGACGCGATCATTCGTTCTCCCAAGAATTCACATTTTCGGCCGGTATAATTGTCGCAAATACCGAATCCTGCGGTCGGGGTGAATGCTTCCTGGTGGTTCCCCCGTTGCAGTTTTTCGAGTTACGTAATGCCGTTGAAACGAGTACGTTCCACGGGAGCGTGCACCTCTGACGGTATGTTTCTAATTTGCGTGCATGTACCGTGCAACGGCGTAGCAAGAATTTAATACGCGGAACCACGCCTAGGAGAGCCTAGGAAGAGCGACCTATGCAAACGGGGAGACCTGCACGGTGCATCGCAACACGCTGCATCGAGCTGCACGACGACGTCGGGCTGAGTCACGAGCACGCGACCGGCTATGCACGACCGGACCGCACCAACCGAGCAACGGTCCATAATGTAATTACTTTCGATGCTTCTCTGGAAACTATTCGCACCTCGCAAATTGCACGCGCACGCACGCCTTGCCAATTGAATATTCAGGCCGTGTTACCTCCCTGTGTGGCGGATGACACTTTGAAGGCGATTAAAGTTTTCTTTAATTAAGCAAACTGTTTGATAAGCGATTGAATTCATTTCTCCACTTCTTCCTTTCTTTTTCTTATATGATATGAATGGGATCGAGTTGGTTAGGAGGAATGCACGGTGGCCTGTTTGTTTCAGCTGCCATGCTCCGTGGAGCGGAAATACTTGCATTATGTATGAAAAATTAAAGTGAGTCTACACTTTCGTATAAATGTATGTTGCAACTCCTGTAATTTCATTGTTGAGATCATTTTAAAGGAATGGAGATATTTTTTGTAATATGGCAGCAATTAATTTTCTTGCAGTTACATCAATGATGTTCGTTAAACAGATTGAGAGTTTGTTCAGCTCATAGAGATTACAGAGATTTGTGTACAGTAGAGATTATTTCAAATTGATAACGTTTGATCTAGCGAGCCATTGGTAACAACATCATTGGATTGTAAAATGTTTCAGTGCAAATGAAATAGTTGAGTATACTTTGGTATTAGTGTAAATTACATATTTCTATATATCTTTGAAGAACAATGGACCTTCGGGGTGGTTTATAATATTAATACTGAAACTTGGATTCTTAATCTTATCGAAATAAAATATATTCAGCTATTTTAGAGTAACGTATATTTTGCGAACGGATCTAAAAAATTCATTTTTATTTTTCAAACTTATCATAACGAAGGGAAGGACGACATGTTCGAAAGAAAATGAATATTGAAAATTAAAAAATCTGACAAAGCGGCATAAATCAGGATTGCATACAGACATAGCATGATAGGAAAATTCTGAATCATTCAACATTCCTTTTTATCACCAGTATCTCGATTTTAATATGTTCAAACATAACGTATTCTGCTTTCGGGGAAAATTAATTCCACCCATTACAAAAGAGTATCAATATTCATAGTACACGCATTTGGAAAATACTCTTTTCTAACTCATCAAAAGATATCCATAACGAGAATCTATTGGTAAAACACAGTGAAACGATTTCAGATCATAACCCACCTGGTATTTACAGTGCAACGAATAATGCTTGCATTTGGTGTTCAAGTAAGAGGAATAGAATGTTGAGGCGTAATTGCAACGCGGGCCTTGAGGTTGCGGGGGGAAGTTTTCTAAATTCTATATTTTAATTTCGCAGCTGTATGGACCCGTCCATCTGGCAACCACCTTCGAATATCGAAGGATGACACGTGGCTACCAGACTTGCACTTAAGAATTCTTGCGCTAGATTTATGACATCTGTCATAAATCTAGCAGTTCTCGTCCACACCTGAGTCACCCTCGCGGGCCAAGACCCTCCTCTGCCTGGGCCTTCCGTGGGTTTTGGCAAAACCAATGCCAACTCTGCATTTTGGTAACCACCCACGAAGCCCAGGCAGAACCAATAACATTTAACCAGGGCCCAACATTCTCCACCCTATCAAATCACCCCTTCCTCGGTTTTCCGACAGAGGAAGGGGTACTTGAAAAAGTGATAAAAGGACCGAAAACCGAGCAAATCTTTAGATTCTCTCCCGTAACAACAAGTTTCTTTGTACACATTTTGGCTCGTTCGTATTTATATTTGTTATTATTTGTTTCCGTGTAAATACTTGTTCCTCGTTACAATAAACAAACACCAAAAACCATTTCGGGAGTGTAGTGTTTATTTCTTTCCGAGAGAAGAACAAAACTAGACATTAACGATTTAACTGTCCGACGAGTCGCAACATAGAATAGAACTATACTTTTTTAATGCCTCTTATTTATTTTAATGACAACTGTCGACTGCGAAGTAGCAATTAAGTGGCTCATCACATTAACGATATTTTCACATCATCCAGATTAACACAATCGCACTAATAACACGCATCGAGTAAACAAGCGCTTAATACATTTGAATAGACAAAAGATTCTCACCGCGTTCTATGTAAACTTCTCAGCAACGTGCGTAATTAGTGACGTGACATTAATTTGTAAAGTCGTGCGAACGAGGCGATCCTATTTATGCTTCCTTCCCACTACAATTTCCAACGCCATTCATCTCCTTGTTAACTGATTTTTTAAGTAATTCAGCGTTGAAAAGAGCTTATTTTACGCTCATTATTATCACAAAGCTATCAGGTGAGCGCGGTTCTTTCGCTCCGAGCTCTCGTTGTCCTAGATTCTAATCGAGAATTAGAAGAATGTTCTTCTGTCGTTTGTCGGCATAGTAATTCCGACGTGATTTGCTCTAGCACGTACTAAGCGGTCACAATTGGCTGACTTCTGTACAAGCACGATAAAATAGGTAGTCGAGTATGACGAAGCCAATGACTACTGGTTATTTCATCAGGAGCGTCAATAACCTCTGAACCTACAGTGATTGTGCACCTTTGACGTTTGTCGATTCGGAAGCTCTCAGACGGTACCTTCAAGGATGACTGCATGACTTTTACATCTGTCCGTTGCACCTTGCAGGTAACAAGTGAAATGTGTCACTGCCAATGATCTCTGATTGCCGCATTTAGTTCTTCAGCATAATTCTTCTATCTTCTATCACAGATTTCATTAAAAAAAAGTTTACTTTTAATGAGCATCATCGATTTCATTTGCAATAATGACGATGAAGATATATTTGCGGAGAATGATCTGCTCGACACTTTCAATAACTATTGCAATTAATAATTCCTTCATAGGTATATCTTTTTTTGCTGCCGGTCCCATCGTTCCCTTCGTATCTATTTGACTCAAAATTTCAGCGTTTATTCATATATACATCTTCTGTATTTATACATTTGTAACTACATTCACGTATCATATTTTGCATTTTAGATAACGAGTACAATTTTGGTCATGGAAGACCGCCAGAATTTTGCTTATTACGTTTGGAACTTCTTAATATGCTGCCTTATGTATCTATCTATTCTGTTTAATGCGGAATTATATTATAAATTATTGGAATTAAATTATCCACTTCCACGATTTCATTTCGAAGTGTTAATTTTAGTCACTTGTCACTCAATACCAGTGGTATATGAACAATACCTATAATCAATCCCTAAAATTATTTTTGTTCTTTGGCAAAATCAATATAATTTTCGGCTTAAATAATTGTATTTTAACCTTAACTATTTTAATACGGCATTTTTCGTTTCAATGAAAACAATCACCACTTTTCAAACCTTGTAAACAATGACTATCAGTTCTCCAACTATACTTCTTTAACACTAGATTTACGAACTGTGCCAATTTGACTCATTGAAAATTTGATTACTATATATATAAAAAAGTTAAATATTATTTTTGAAAAACATATGTTGGTTTATAGTTACATAATGAAATATATGTAAACGTTGATTCCTCTTCCCTGCAGACTCCTCCATATCGCATTATCGAATGTGGTATACCTAATTTTACGATTGCGAGCCAATTCGACTCATAAAATTGTTTAACACTAGATTTACGGAGCCAATTTGGCTTGTTCAAAATTTTATTACTATATATATAATATATTTGTTGGTTAATTTTTTAATAATAAATCTTTCATTTAAATTGATTTGGAACTATTTTCTTTGGAAAAAAACTTCAATTTTCTTTCTTGAGTTAAATTGGCTCACTTCAGAAAAATAGGCGCAACAACATCCGTAAATCTAGTGTTAACAGTTAATCGCATAACACATGAAATTTGTAACTTCCATCAGACCAGGGTATCTTGCAGCTTTCAAGCCGCACGTGATTTGTTTCTCCTCTAATTTTTCTGTCCTTGCATACAATGTTTATTTGTATGAGAGCCGTCCTCTTCTTTTCGCGACTCCTCTACATTATCTTTCTTACCTATCCACTTTGGTCATCATTTCGATTTGTACATCGCGCATGAACAGATCATTTTTAGTGAAAATGTATATCAAAAACAGAGTTTCTATGTAAAAAAAAGCTTCCAATGAATTTTCTAACACGTTGACTGCTATGGGAGTCACCGGTGACCGGCGCTATTGAATTCAATATTTCACATGACTTTTCAATTACAATATTTACGAATTTCTAACACATACAGTATTTAAATACTGATGTTCAAGAGATAAATTCCTGCTAAATGGTGTCTTTAGAGTATCTGCTTTACAAAGATAGGATCTTAATAGGAAAAGTTTGAATTCAATAATAATTGGACCGTTTATTTTGAAAGTGGTGTAAGTCCATTTGCAGCCTGTAAATATACATAATTTTAGTTAAATTAGCCTAAAAGAAATTTGTATAATCAAATTAGATATTGATAAATTGATAGAAACATTGTCAGATTCGTCATAATTAACCAATATTTTTAAATTGACAGATATGCTAACCTTTAAATATCTCGAAACAAGAGAAAATGAACTTACACCACTTTCAAAATAAACGGTCCAATTATGAAATGAGAGAAATATCAGTGGCGTTCAACGTGTTAATAATAAATCTTCCATTTAAATTAATTAGGAACTATTTGCTCTGCAAAAAAACTTCAATCTTTTTGTGTGAGTCAAATTGGCTCACTTGAGTAAAAATAGGTATATCATCAACATCCGTAAATCTAGTGTTAAACGTCACGAAACAGTTAGAGAAGTTCCAACGAAACATTGTATAGATTCAAAGAAATTCTACAAGAAACGTACAAACTCATTATTACATTAACCAAGATAGGTGAAACATGAAAAGCCCGAAAAGTAATAAACACAAAGTTCGCGTGGCACGAAGGCGTCGTCCCGGGCGATCGTCGGCACCGACGAGGTGTCTCTCTTCCTGCCTCGGTTATCTCCGACTATTAGCTCTCGACTCTATGCAAATTCAGCAGCAGGCTGTAGCGGTGCCATTCGAGCGGACCCCATAAATTCCGTCGGACACGAGTGATCTCGAGTCTCGCTCGTGGTATTCGTGCCTCGTCGTTTGACGACGAGGCAGTGAGTATACCACCGCGGCGTCGACGTACACGTAAGGTATTCACGTGCGTACCTACGCCTTACTTACCTCGATACCTAAGTGCATTCGAACGAAGGTATACATGCGTATACGCATACTGTCCTGTCTCCATGCACCCTCACGCGCCAATAGGCTTATCGGGACTACGAAGTTTTAGCGATTCAGTACCAAGCCGATCCGAAGACGGCGTTCGGTTTCCACGGGCGGTGTCTTTCTGACCGAGGATGTAAGTCAGACGTCGGGTGTTTGGTATTCAGGGGACATAGAAGCTCGTGGTACTTCCCACGGTTATTTAGAATCCAGCCTTTAAGCATGCAAACTCTTTCTGTATTCAGAGGCGGTGTGCCGGTTCGACACGCAATCCTCATCGTCCGATGGATACACAAAAAGGGAGGCGACTCGCCGCATAAGTCACCATGGAGACTCTGCTGGTTTGCGTACCTCTTTCGCGCTCTATACTGGCTGCTGATAGTATGACATAATTCGGAATGGGTGAACGTACCGTGGAACGAACGCTATCGGAAGGATCTCCGGCGAGAAATCCTTCTGAAACGGACGAGTATAAATTGCTCCGGGGTTCTCGTATTCTCGTGTTTACGTGGGATACTTCGATGTCATCTTGGGAGAGAACTTTACACGGTTCTTTGATAAGAATTTTATCGTTGTGTTTATAGAACGATATTATTATCGTTATATTTATCGTAAAATAAATGACTTCTGGTTGATACGTTTTGTATCAATAATTATTATGACTTATTAGGTGTACCGAAAAAGAATGTTGTTATTTTGCGAACACATGATGACGTGAAAAAAGGGCTCATTGAATATTTTGAATGAAAATCCAGCGAATTTTATGGGCGAGGTATTAAAAGTTTGTCATATCGATGGAGGAAAATTATATCAAGTGGAAAGTGTATTTTAGATGAATATTTCTAAATTAAATTCTTAGGTATATATATGCACATCTTTTATTTAACGGGACATTCTTTTTCGGTACCCGTAATGTTTTTGCAACTTGGATTTTAATTTTGATACCGCCAGTACAATTGCGATGTAAATGTGAAAAAATTATAATTTCAAGCTTGCGTTATGATGGTCATTAATCGGAAGGCAATAATGTTTTTCGGATATATATGGCTATAATACATAGATTGAGGTTGAAGCTATCTTTCTAGTAGATCGACCATTACCTTAAATCGTTTTAACTCATTTCCTGTCAAATTTTTCTTGGTTTGATTGTTGTAAGACGTATTATCACAGGGTAAAAATAAAGTGATGCTGTTTTAGTAAAACTAAAACAGACTTTATTAAGCATATTTAATCTCAAAAGAACGTCAAACATCTACATTGAATGCTAAAAGACTTAGAAAATGAATAAATCCTCAAATGGGGGTCATGAAAGCTAAAATGAGTTAATAGCATTTTCCGGCGTTTTAATATTCAATTCTCTTGAATAAAAATGGAATCTAAAAATATCCATCGTCAAGTTCAATCAATAACCACAGATTTAATAAGCAGAGAAATTCAGGACAAAGTCCATCATACTCCCTTCTTTCCTCCACAATGCCGTTATCAGACAATACAAGATAGAAAACGTTTTACTACTTCTCTTACTACTTGACTCTGTCGCTCAGCAATTTAGCATCTGACAGTATTCGTTAACCCTGTACAAAAATACCTTTTATACTTCACGGTCATCGTAATTCTCGATGTAACAATAGAATTAAACAATTAATACCCTCGTAGTATCACCATAAACAATAATACTCAACACCTTTGTCACCTCTTTCAAGCATCACGCAATTTAATTATCCCGACGTCTACTCGCGGCACATACTTATCTCTCAGCACCGTAGAAAGTTATACCATAGAAAAGTCGGAATCTCCTTCGGAAACGAATCGTTTCGCATTATTATTGCTTACGATCTCATAAAGTAAGGAATCTTCCGGCGAGAATATTTTTACGTATGATCCTCGGAGGGGTGTTTACTTCCACTTACGGCAGAAGTCATTCGTTCCTGGGATTGGCCCACCGTGGTCGTACTCAACGACTCCATCTCCCCTGGCGGGACAACCATGTGTGAAATTGACTCGTGAATTATGTGTAATTTGTCACACTAGCCTGCCAGCGGCGCCGAGCCGCGACTTCGCGGTTATACCGATGGCTGCCCTCGGTATAAACGTACGTCCACGGTCCTCGTTACGCAAGTGCCTATTTGACGTTAAATTTATAGTAGAATTGCCGTGAAGTATTATTGAGCAGACTATTGCACGAAAATAAAAATTTCAATGATCATAGGAACGGGTTCGCCTTACGTGTTCGACATTCGTATGCCGTTTGGACTGTTTCGTGCGCGGATTGACTTCGATGTACGGTTTTGTTGTTTTGATAATACGCGTAACGGTGCGGCAAGATACGTGCTCGGCCTTTTTTTCGCTTGTAATTTTACGATCCCGTATTGGAGTTGTCGAACGACTCGTTTGATTTGATTGGAATTCGAACTGGTATTTTAAAAACGGTGGAATTTACAGTTCGGATTATATTCGTGTTGAACTTCATAAAAAGACTTTGATTATAGTGAGATAAATTAAACTTGATATGGAATTATGAGAAACGTTAAATTCTTTGTGATTGATTTGTCATATGCAACGAATAATAACAGGAACTCGGAATACTTTGGAGCATTTAAATAAAAATCCAAAGTATTGTTAATGCTTATAATCGAAATTAAGTCGAATATAATTCCATCATAACACAAAGATTCGTATATCAATAACCCATTGAAATTTCTTGTTAGCCCTAGTGAAATCTTAAAATTTGTTAGGACTCAGTAAAGATTAAAATTGTAGTGATCGTAGATACGATCAAATGGACGGTTAAGGCACTTACAATGATAACTCAACGTCAATATATGTTGAAATAGCGGTACCGTCCCTAAATTTCGACATCTCATAAAGAAGTAAATTCTTTCAGACCTTCCGTTACCCGTGGAATTCGAATCATCTAACTATGTTTGCTTTCACCATATCCTGTTTACGCCACGTATAATATTAACGGTAAAGTCTCCGCCTTAAAATATATCTTTGAAACTAGTTAGCCGTTCTATTCATGGGTCGATGACTACGTCTGAAAACAATCTCTTCGAATTTAACGTTACTTGGACTGATCGCATAATAGTTCACGCTAGTTTTAAATGAACTTTGACTATTTCTGAATGAGTCATCCTCCTAAGAGGATAAGAAGACAGCCGTATAATCACGTGCTGCTTTCTCTCTCAGTGACTCGTATGGAAATGTTAATATCTCTCATTAGGGGACAGCGCCCCAACGGCGCGAGTACCATTTGCGTTTTATATGGAAATCGTTATTATGCATCGGTCCCTGAGCATCACAAACGTGCGGCATTATGGGCCTGCAGTATTGCAACACCATGGTATGCGGCTGTGCCCCGTTATACGACGACGGTTCGATGGTGAATAACTCATCGTAAAGCGTTGACATGAAAATCAAGCGACGGTCATCTAAATCTTCGAATTATCTCTTGTAAAATTATTGTCAGAGTACAAATATTTTACGATGTCTACGACGGAAACGATCTCAGTTAGCACACTCTACTATGAGAAATTATAATTAATAGTAATAATATTTTATGAAGTACTAGCTATATATGTATGTCGGAGTTGTATATATTAGGGGTACCGAAAAATAATCAAAATTGGAGAAGTGAAAACGTAATTGGAAATGTTTTTCAACAAAAAATCAAAGGACTTTTTTAAAAAGGGAATCGAACAACTACCTTTACGCTGGCAAAAAGCGTTAGAAAATTATGGAAATTATTTTGTTGATTAGTATTTAAGATTTCTTTAATAAGTAAATGTTTTTCGCCAGCAAAAAAAAATTTTGATTACTTTTCAGTACCCTTAATAAATGGTTTTTAACACGTTCCGTACCGTGTGGGGCGTATACGACCTCCACTAAACTTTTCGTTCAGGTCGCTTGCATTTCTCATTGTAAAACGAGGAACTTTATTGTGAAAAATATATTGTAGAGTTAAATATAGGCATCTTAATATCATGTATACTCCAAACAAATTTATTTAATCGTAAAAGTGTGAGTCGTATACGCCCCACGCGGCCTGAACAGAAAATCTTTCAAAATGATCCGGCACGGAATGTGTTAAGTGAATTTGAATGCAATCGCTCTAGGATAATGCACAGAGTCATTCAATTGTTCATAGAAGGAGTGGTATTATTCAAACAAGATTTTGGTATAAATTTCAGGGAATACTGTAATACTGCACATATTTTTTGAAACAATTTAAAAGTTATCGTTTCGTTTACTTAATGTTAGGCATTTTTTTTCTACTATGACGCGTTAGGCCATAAAAATGATTTGCGATGTTTGCGACGGAAGTCATCTAATTGTAAGTTAACACACTCTACTGTGAGAAACCATAATTGGTAGTAATAGCATTTTGTGAAGTATTAGCTGTGTTTGGGTGAGTTGTATATAAATGGCTGTTAGGTGAACTTGTGTACAATCGTGTTGGGATAACAGAATTATTGAGCTATGCAGTATGATTGAATGATATCATTTGATCAAGATTTTTCTAAACATTTTAGGGTGTACTGTAATTTTTCGGATATCTCGAAAAAATATGAAAGCTACTATGCTTTTTATTTAATAGTAGGTACTTTTTCTATGGGACGTTATGATGTATACTGAGAATTTTTATAATTGGGAAATTTTTAATGAGTGCAGTTTTTAAAGATAATGACTGTGATAAATTACACATAAAGCAGTGAATCATAATGTGGTGAATTATACATAAAAAAGTGAATCTTTCTAGAATGTTGTACAAAATTAGAAGATGCCATATTCTTTCGTAGTCCACTAATTGTAAGTAATTAATCTCTGTAATATTCCCAATCAATCACTGTCTCCTTGAATTTACATTTAAGCAAATGATAAAAAAATCAATAATTCCTAGAAATTTTGTAGTTAATATCTTGTTTTATACATTCTCTCTTCTTGGCATTTCAAATATCTCTTTCAGTAATCATCCAGTGCATGTTTGGTTCGTTATAGATTTTTCTGTTAAACATGAAAGATTTTGTATTGCATTGAAACAAATATTTTGAATGATTTCATGGTTACTTCCATGTTATTCTCTTGCGTTGCACAATTCAAATTAAACCGTGAACAAAACAAAGATTGAAAGAGTATTTTATTCGATACGAAAAAATTCCAGCATCAACACAACTTAATTTATCGAATTTCAACTAACTACCACACATTGCAATTATAAAAATTACACAAGGGTGCTATTAAATAATTTATCATTATATTCGGAAGCCTGCTTTCTTCCGCAAATTCTCCTTATTATTTCCAATAAAAAAAAAACAAAACCAAAAATTACTTCACCATAGAAAAATGTCTGAATTAACAATGCAAAGAGAAACGCCAATTAAAGATTCATATTCGTCAAATTATTATCAAATAATATTTCATTCCTTCGCAAGTGGAATAAGTTGTCTTTATTACGAGCTAAGTTAAATAGAACCTTCTTCAGTCAGCGGCTAGGATTTAGCGCACGCTTTAAACTCGGTGATTCCAAGAGCTGAAACGACGCCAAAAGTCACGGAACATTTTATAAATGTAGAGCTCCGTGAAGATTTAGAGATCGTCGGTTTCAATTTTCCAAATAACGATCAGAAATTGTCTGCGCGGCCACGAGCCAACGACTTAAAACAATTTCACCAAATTTCAATATTAATCTCTCTCCCTCGGACCCAACACAATTCAATGTCTTCATCTCCGCTTTCCCGAGTCAGAACTTGCTTGAAATATTCATTCAATACTATTCCCATAATGCATCCATGTTGTTCGACAACATTTTCTCTATGATTCGAAAACAAAGGTGTAGCAAAATCCCGTATTACGGCAAGTATGCGCAACAAAGTTTAAATCTCTCGGACACGAGGCGCGAACTTGATATCAGTGCCTCCTAGCCGGTTGCACGCCTTCCATCAAAACGTGCAAGAAAGTTTTACCAGGGGACCAGCCTGCTTAGCGGGACCACTTATCCGCCTATATCGTTATAAAGTTCCCGCGATACCGTCACGATTTTCTCTTTCGACGTCGAAGTAGATGCCTCCGACAACCCTCGGTCTTCTATATACTATCTATACATAGAGCCACTCGATTCACGTTTAAATAAAGGGCGCAGGATAAGAGTGAAAAATGACTCACTGGGAAGTCGAAGCTCTTCAGGTAAGATATATCTAAGCAAGCTATACTTCGGAAGGTTATGTATGTAGGAGGAGCCTCCCCTTTTGTCTCTTTTGTCGAGGTCGTATGCGCGGAGTAAAAGAATCGATGGCCACGAAGGAAACGGAATCACGAGCAACGATTGAGAGAGAATGTTGTCGTAAGGACTGAGAAATGACTGTGTAAACACAACGATAATCTTTGTAACGATATATAACTTGAAGATCTCTGATCTTCGAAGTCTTGAGGGGGTAAGTGCTGTAAGATATGATATAATACCCATCCTTGAAAATGTATTAAAAGTTAGAAAGACTCTGTATTTTTATAAAATACTCTACGTTATGCATTTAACATTCTCTATGAAAATGTCGTTTGCCGTAAAATCAACTTTACTGGTTGGAGAATAATGATATTCTGCGCAGAAAGTATTCTCTGTAGGTTCCATAGGAAATAAAAAAATAGAAAGAAAGAAACGTAACCATAATCATTTCCTATGTATACATTCCAAAAAATCTGACGTCCGTATATGTTCTCTCTTCTACGTTACAAAAGCATGTCGAAACTTAATAAACATGTTCGATAATGGAATAGAATGTTTCCTCGGAAGAATCATACAAAAGTGCACCTTCCATTCTTGGATGAAGGACAGGAAGAGAATCGTAGGATGATCCTATCATTGAATAACGGGGACGACTGCAGAAGTTTCGTGATCGTGACGCGCACCGTGTCGTCGGTGTTGTCCTGTCGTCGATCATGGTCCACGGACATGTACCCCGCAAACTATACATTCTTCTTGCTCAGAGGCAGCGGTAATATCGGACGTGTCACGTAATCTCTTCTTCTTCTTCTTCTTCTTCTTCTTCTTCCGCCGCCGATAATAAAGTTAATACCCGAATGAAAGACTAGTCCATTCACGTACCGTCGATGGAGGAAGTTCAAGTCGGATAGTAATCAAAGCGGAACCAAATCGGTCTCCCGTTCTTTATCGACGGGGAGGATCACGATCGAATTGAACATCGATTGATGTTCTATGTTTTCTTCCTGCTTGTATACCTTTTTTCTTCTCTTTTACGTGAAAATACCACGGAAGCAAACAACGTTTGACACGGTGGACTTTACACCGCGCTCACAAAGTGACGTAATTAGCTTTAAAATCGTACGTGGTTGATTTTCATCCGACGTTGAGGTACGTGAATGAAAGAAGAGGGCAAAGAAGTGAGTGAAAAGGAAGGATCGGAGGGAGGGAAGTTAATGCGTATATGAAAGAGAGAGAAAGCAAGGGAAAAGAGTAAGGATAAAAGAAGCAAAAGAGTATTTTGTAGACGTCAAGCTGTCACGAGCAGGTATACCTGCATGTCGGCACACCAGCTTGGTTTTCTCGAGAAGTTCGCGGTAAATGGTCGCCAATGTGCAAGGTGCCTCGAGTCCTTTGCATCTCCATTGCTTGCCTTCTTTTTGGGTCCTCTTTATTTCTCCCGTTTCTCGCTGTAATCTTCTCTTCAGCTCAGTCGTCCTGCTTCGTATTCTATTATTAAGCACACGTTTCCATGTTACGTTTCTGACGTTGCTGCAACGAGAAGTCCGACGTAGCTGACTACACACGTGATCGTGTATGGTAGCTGTTATGTCTCTCTTTTTATAGCAGTTTATGCTACTACCTGTTAATAGGCGTGACCGTGGCATCGTAAATTTTAAGCACAGCAATTAATCGGTACTTCTAGCAGACAGCTCGCGCGCACAAATGAAACTCACTGATATAAAATTAATAGATAGTATGATATGCCGTTAAAATTTATTCCTGTTTTATGGTACGTGTTATTGTACGTTATTGTATGAAACGTTGGAAAAACTGGTGGAAGATGAATATCACAATGCTGGGTTCATTGTTTGATTCGCGTTTCTGCAATATTTCCCTTCCGCCGGTTATAAATCTACGTATTTTGCAAATTCTGCACGGTCTCGTTCAAAAGTCGTAAGTTTTAATAAGGCAACAAAATCATATACATTGTTTTTTCAATATATACGAGCGAATGAATTTTATGTGCGGAGAAATAGAGAAAAAGAGAGTAAAAAACGGCAGGGAAGGAAAATATTTGTTCATGGACTAAGAATAGCGAAAACTGGTTTTCATTATTGCAAAAGTACACCACTATTTCTCCGATTTTACGAATTCAATTCCAAACTTGCGGTACCGAGTTTTCAAGAAACTTTACATCCGCCGAATGGCCCGGTATTACAATTTTCAAGATGCGATTTTAAAAGTGTGTTAAAGCATGGAACACTCTAAATAATGTAATAGTAACACAGTATATGTATACGTATTCAATGTCTGCTTATTCAGTCACGTGGCAATCTACGTGGGCAAAACCTGTAACGGCGGAACTCAAAAACCCCCGGAAAATGATGCCGTATTTCTGTAGCTGCGGCGACTCATTTGCCATTTAATTAATGCTCATGGGTCGAGCAGGTACGGACGCATAGTTTATATTAATTACACCTCAGATGATTCAATTAGTGCGTTTCTCATTACACTTACTTATACTGGCATCCATTATTCATAAGAAAGCAGCGCGGTAGAGTTCGCTGACAATGCACGTTATCGCTATAGTATACTGTTATGAAAGGTTTTTTGGAAGGAAAAATGCATCTCGAGCGATGAAAAATTCCGCTATATATATATTCCTTAATTATTCAATTCAGCACGTACATCCATTTAAAGGATTCATTGCATGCTTACCAATTACTACCACAAATTATCAAAATTTCTTTGTAACTGATGTGTAAATTTAACATTAAATGTTATCAAGGTAATCAAAGCAGCTCAATATTTACTTTTTTTTCATTGGCTAATTCTATATGTATTATCGAAAATTTAAATGATTAAAGTGATTAACATTCTTTTTTGTCCACCCCTTTGCAATTTAACTTCTGCGTAGTACAGTGTCATTAAGAAAAATTTATTGTATTTTTAAATGCTGTTATCAATATTTTAATTTGTCATTGTGAGCAATTTTTTCCCGTCAAGACAATTCGAATTATACAGAGGCTTTTATTATTTTAGTTATTTTATTTCACTAATAGGAATGTAATGAAAAATTCAAAGTGGGGTATATATATTAATTTTCCGTTTAATGAATAATTTCCTAATAAACTGCAGACTAAAAGTCTAAAGTAAAATTAAAATGTTAATGGATTTTTAATATACTAAAAAGGTAATATTCTTCTTCGTATCTCTACACCTAACAATCTTAATGCAGTGGCTGTGTTAGATCCAAATATTGAAAAAATCTGATCATAATATGGCAGAAAGATTGACAATTAATCTATTTTCCTTCTTCAAAATTTCAATGTAATTCACTTCTTACAAGAAATATTATTCTAACATATAATATCGCTCTTCGATTCGAGATTTTCCAACGGCATTAAATTCTGTGAAATATTTCGAATGCTCCTGCTCATAGTTTTGCAAGACAATGCGAACAGATTTAATTATTCCTCTCGAACGTTATTACACGGAATGTATATTTTAGTTTTAGTTCCGCGCGGAATTAAAATAAAGGAAAATGTGTGCGAATCCTTTTTTTGTACAGGTAAAAGAATCAAACAACGATTAAATATGTTATGATATTAGCTCCTCGTTTTTATGGAAACCTTTCCCTATTTTGGAACCTTTTATCCCGAAGTTTTTAAATGAAACCGATGAGAACAGCTATGTAAACGACAAGAAATCTAGATCGGTACGTTCTAATGGATATCCCAGTAAAGTCTCGCTAATTCTCTTTATGGTTCACGGGAGACCGATTGGTTCGATTGTTCCAAATTGAGATTCATTCAATTCCGTCTGTAAAGTCTGCATAGTAATACCAAAGTGGAGAAAATGAACGAAGTACCGAAAAGAGACGGGTACGAGGCTGATAATGTGAACTAGTTTCGACAATTGATAAGTATCAAACGAGAAAATGAGTATTATTTATAAAATTGTTTGTTCGTAATATTGGAATCATTTTATATTAAACACCGTATGTAATCGTAACGAATGGTATACGATCGTAATAAATCTTTTATTGCCAATGACAATACTGCATTTTAATTATGTGTCAGGTAATTTTATTCTTTAGAGATGGCAATTACTTGTAACGCAGTTTGTTGTATGATAATACGATGCTATCATCTTGTACATTAATATTTTTAATAGCTGACGCTTAAATGTGCATTTGCGTTAATGGAGATTTCAACAATTTGCAGAGCCCATTACCTTTTAAATAAAGTGCATATTCCCGTTGTATATTACCGTGTACAAATACTGTCCGTATTTTCGGTAATATTTAATTAAATTTCATGATATTTCACATATATATGCATTTTATCTTTTTGCTTTGTAAGCTTTCCAAAATTATATTTGTAATGCGATCAATGATTTATTTGAAATTCTGGATAATTTAAGATACTCCAAGCTTATTTCTTTTTGCAAACAAAATGTGTAATGTCACCATCATGTTTTCCTAAATATTGGAAATGGGTGTTTAAATAATTCAATATACTTTATAATTAAAATTAACTTTTATTGTAAGGCTTGGAAGAAACGTCTTTATATAGCTTTGGTTTAGAATGAACTAACTGAACTGCACGAACTGAACGAACTGAACTGTGGATGCCCAAAAGACGAGCTCGGGCCCACTTGGTAATATAAACTGTTTATGTTACTCTCCCCTACACTGCAGAGAGAGTCTCCTGTTTGGAATAGGAATTCCTAGAACGTAGAGTCGTTTTTGAACTCATTGATTATTACTTTGTTAAGAATAATCCAACACGCCCTCTCAAAAATGAATCAATCGTTCTAGAACAAATTAATAAACAGTACATATATCCTTATTGAATATTATAAGAATTAATATTGAATTTAACAATAATACTGAACACAAATATAATATATGTATACAAAAGACGTTCCCATCATTGCCTTTACTCTGGGGAATACAAATGGTCCAACATTTGTTGCAAAGGATTAGGAAAACCCAGAAAACCTAATCAGACCATATAAAATTATGATAAAACAAAAATTATAATATATTTTATTGATATGTAAATGGCTCCATTAATTCAGGCCCATCCTTGTCCTGAATTCCACAAACTTAGCTGCTGGCAACGGTTTTGTCA
The DNA here is from genome assembly GCA_910591515.1 of Cerceris rybyensis. Taxonomy (NCBI): domain Eukaryota; kingdom Metazoa; phylum Arthropoda; class Insecta; order Hymenoptera; family Crabronidae; genus Cerceris; species Cerceris rybyensis. Next base: position 27,314,231 of record OU342790.1, read on the forward strand.
GCACATCAGCTATCTGGTTTTCTGTAGAAACAAATTCAAGTTTAATAACATTTTTCTCTATTTGTTCTCTGGAAAAATGATACTTGATATCTATGTGTTTTGATTTCTTGTGATTGCTTGGATTGTTTGCAATACTTATGCAACCATTATTATCTTCATATATTGTTATTGGTTTTTCAATATTTATATTAATACTAACTGCAAGAGACTTTAACCACAAAGCTTCCCTTACGGCCTCAAAAAGTGCCATATATTCTGCTTCTGTAGACGAAGCAGCTACGGATGCTTGTCTTCTCGTTGACCAACAGATTACACATCGCTCAAATAATTTGAACAAGTATCCAGTAGTACTTCTTCTATTATTTTCGTCATGACCTCCCCAATCAGAATCTACGTAACCGCTTATTATGTCTTTATAGTCACCTCTTTGGTAACATAATTTAATATTGCATGAACCTTTCAAATATCTCAATACTCGTTTTAAATTTTGCCAAAGCTCTTTATTATTGTTATTAGTATATCTGCTCAAGATGTTTATTGCAGTACTTAAATCAGGCCTAGTACATATCATTATATACATTAAACAGCCGATCAAGTTTCTGCATGGAGCATCATACTTTTCAATACAATTCAAAGCTGAATAATCTAATTTACTTGGCAAAGGTGTACTAACGGGCTTACATTCATGCATATTAAATTTTTCTAAAACGGTATTAATATAAGCAGTCTGATCTAGGGTTATTTTGTCATTTGTACGTTCAACTTTTATTCCTAAGAAGAAACTAATATCTTTTAAGTCAGTCATTTTAAATCTGTTCATCAAATATCTCTTGAAGTTAGTTAATGTTTCCATTTTTGCAGTAACAATCACAAGATCATCCACATATAGAATAACATATATATTTCCTTTATCTAAGATATAAATACATCGATCGACTGATGAACTTCGGAAATTCCTTTCTACAAGGCATTTCTCAAATACTTCGAACCAACATCTTGCTGCCTGCTTTAAACCATATATGGCTTTATTCAATTTACAGACTTGATTGCTTTTACTTTTAACTCCTTGAGGAACTTCCATATAAATTTCCTCTTTTAACTCGCCATTTAAAAATGCAGTTTTCACATCCATATGATGTATCAATAAATTAAACTGATTTGCAAAAGCAATTATAAATCTAAAACTAGCCATTCTTGCAACTGGTGCAAAAGTTTCATTATAGTCTGTTAAATATTCCTGACTAAAACCGCGAGCAACAAGACGAGCCTTGTATTTCGATGGATTTCCATGTTCATTATTTTTAATGGTAAATACCCACTTACAGTCAACAATATTTATATCTTTAGGTCTTTCTACCAAAATCCAAGTCTTATTTGTTATTAGAGAATTTATTTCATCGTTAATGGCTTGTTCCCATTGAACTCTATCTTCTCTATTTTTAATTTCCTCAAATGTACTTGGAATTTTGTTAGTAAATGATTGTGCACACATTAGAAGATCATATTGTGTGTCACTCTCATTATACGATATAGGAAGTTGTTGTTTAATCCTTTCACTCCTTCTAGGTTCAACTATTTTTAATAAATCATCATTATCATTAATATTTTGATTATCATTTTGAGATGAAGACTTATCGTACATATCTGTTTCAGTCACAGATTTATTAGGTTCATCACCTAATTTTACTTCAGAATTTACTCTTCTACTCGACTCCGATACATCTGATTTATCATTATCAGATTTACGAGACATTTCATCTATTTCTACTGATTTTGACTGTGTGTCAGATGCATCAGTTTTATTATAGATGTTCTCATCACCCTTTCCAAGTCTCGTTACTGGTCGAGTTTTTAAGTAATTCAATTCGTCTACTATGACGTCTCTAACGACAAGAAATTTTTCATTTTCCACATCCCACACTTTATAACCGTTCGGTTCATAGCCAATTAAAATTCCTTTCATTGACTTTGCATCGAACTTAGTCTTTCTAATTTTATTATGTATGTAAACGGTAGAACCGAAAACCTTTAAATATTTTACTTTGGGCTTTTTACTATGCCACAATTCGAAAGGTGTTTTATGTATTTTTAAAGCTTTAGTTGGTGTTAAATTAATTAAGTACGTAGCAGTAAGCACTGCCTCTCCCCAAAATACTTTATCTAAACTAGCACCACTTATCATTGTGCGTGCCTTTTCTGTTATTGTTCGAACCATACGTTCTGAAACACCGTTCAATTGAGGGGTTCGTGGAACTGTTAAATGAAAACTAATTCCTCTTTGCACGCAATATTCCTTCATCTCATTTGATAAATATTCTCTACCATTGTCACAATATATATTTACCAATTTTAAATTAAAATGGGCCTCACTTTTTGCAACAAAGTCTTGAAAAACAGAAAAGACTTCTGATTTATAAGTGATTAAATATGTGACACAATAATGAGTGAACTCATCTACGAACAGTACGTAATAATTTTTATTATTAATTGTAGACGGAGTGATAGGACCACAAACATCAGAATGAACAATAAACAATGGTCGTTTTATGTGGCTTTTATCTTTTACTTTTTCAAATGATAATCTTGCTTGTTTACCATTTATACAAGCTTCACATAAATTGTCGTTAGGTATGACTTTATTAATGTATTCTGTATCATCGACCATCTGTTTATTTCTCAATTCTAAAAATTTAGCTTTGCCAATATGGCCTAAGCGTTTATGCCACAGTTCATAATTATTACTTATTATATTATGAACTTGAGAATTTCTTTTATTTAATTCTCTTATTTTAATTTTAAAATCAACGGCTATTAAATTATCCAAGGGCTTACCAATCATCACCGTTTTTCCATTCATACTTATCTGGACCCCTTCCGCGTTGAAAGTAATGCACAGTCCTGCCTGCTGCATTCTTCGCACCGACAATAAATTGTACGGGACCTCTGGACAATACAGTACGTCTTCCAAAACACCTTCAATTCCCATATTGCTGGTGACATCGATAGTTCCTTTCTTCGTTGCTGTTATGTAGGTTCCATTTTTGGCAATGGAAATTTTTGTCGGCGGTTGTAATACTGTACAACTCGAAAACATATTGTCTTTATTGACGATGTGGTCCGAGGCTCCCGAATCCAGAAGAAAACTTAATTTCTCTTCGGTTTGACGTCGATAACTTCCGACCATGAAGGCGAAACCCGAAGTAGGTTCTTGCGATCCACTTGGTTCCGTAATATTAACTGTTTGCACAGTTCTGGTTCTATCTTCATTATACTGCTGATTTCTTTTATGGTAGAAACAGTCCTTAATTTTGTGACCTCTTCTACCACAATGATGGCATTTGATAAGCTGTCCCTTGTTCTTATTATAATTATTATTCGACCTCTTCACTTTATAATTTTTTTTAAATATTTTTTTATTTTCCTCATACTTTCTTTTATTAACATGAGCATGAAGAACTTTAGAACTCGTGCAACTGCCTTCAATTTTTAGTTTAACTTCGTGGTCTAAAAGTCTCGTCTTTACGAAAGCTATTGTCAAGTTATCTTCCGATAAAGTTTCTATTGCTGTAATAACACCATCATACGATGCAGGAAGTGTTAACAACAAATGTGATACTTTGTCCGTCTCTTCCAATTTCGCTCCAGCTGCTGACAATTCCGTAATTAAGTCATCAAAAATTGCAAAATGCCTTAATAATTCTGTATCACCTTGCAATTTTAAACTTAGTAGTTTCTTCCTTAAAGCTAACTGCGTAGCTAAGCTTTTCCGTTCATATATCATATCCAAGCTCTTCAAAATTTCCCTCGCCGTGTATCCATTTTGCACAAAACCCAAAAAAGAATCCGAGAGGTATTCTACCAGTACACTCTGGGCAACTCTATCGGCTTTTAACCAGTCGTCGGTTAACATTTCGGGAATTTCATCGTCGATAACTTTAATTACGTTTAGTTCATTCATTAGTGCACGTACTCTTAACTTCCACACACTGTACCTGTCACCATCAAAAGGTTTAATGTTTCTTTTCACTTTAAGGTTTTCCATTGTCTTTTTTTATTAACACTAGAGCACTAAATACTATATCACTAAGTACTAAAGCTCTAAAAAGTAATGCACTAAATACTAAGTCTTTTAACACTAAAATACGCTACACAGTTTTTGTAATAATAAAAATATTGTATATTAAACGTAAACTGGGCCCATAACCTATTGGAAATGGGTGTTTAAATAATTCAATATACTTTATAATTAAAATTAACTTTTATTGTAAGGCTTGGAAGAAACGTCTTTATATAGCTTTGGTTTAGAATGAACTAACTGAACTGCACGAACTGAACGAACTGAACTGTGGATGCCCAAAAGACGAGCTCGGGCCCACTTGGTAATATAAACTGTTTATGTTACTCTCCCCTACACTGCAGAGAGAGTCTCCTGTTTGGAATAGGAATTCCTAGAACGTAGAGTCGTTTTTGAACTCATTGATTATTACTTTGTTAAGAATAATCCAACACTAAATATTTTATAATCATCTCTCGCATCACCTCCTAATAACCATTCTCCCTGAAATCTTTTAAGGACGCTTGTCACACATTTTTTAAATAATTACGATTAATAGTGAAAAAAAGAATCATGAGTAATAATTTTATATCGCGAGCGAAAAAATTGCTATATTTAAAATTCACGATAAAGATGAAAATAAATCGGAAGAGCATTAAAATAAGCAGCCAAGAAACGCGAGGTAACACGTAATCCCAAAGCTGTTTGTCGGCGAGTACGTCTTAAAACTATCTTCGATTTTATGCCTGGAAATGCGTTGTAGAGGAGAGTAGGTCGAGGAGCGTTTGACAAATCCTTTGCTCGATATTTCGCCTTAACGCTCGAGGCTCTTGCAGAAAAATCAACTGTGCTGCAAGTGTGAATACCGCTTCGTACTTTACGAGAATTTAAATAAGATTGGAACGAATCGAAGGCAGATAGCACGTTTCTAAGAATATCTACCAGTCAACGTGAATCTCGACTTACGTCATTCAATCACAGTCCAATATTATTTAAAATTACAAATTCGCGTTTCTCTGATTTTCCTCTCTTCCCAGAAATATAACCGATGTATATTTTTACAGCTAATACTTTATAATATCCGGTGAAAGATATCAATTAAAAATTCCCATTATAGAAAATGTGGAAGTATGTTAAAATCAACGCTTAAAAAATCAATGAAATTTGATCCTTCACGAGAACCCGACGATTTTTTCGTGCCAATATTACGGTGTGCATTTATGGATTATATCATAGTCTATTCTACACACAATCCTGAAAATAGGTTGTTAAAACTTATTTAACCACGTGCAAAGTAGCTTTTTTCAATATACGTTGAATACTTCGATAGAATTCATCAAATTACTAGAGACACACGAATTGTCCGCTAACCGTCTCCGAAATTATTACAATCTGACATTCCCAGCGATTGAAACCTACGAATACTTCGTTTCACCCGAACGTTTCCGAATGTACGAACCACGTAACTCTACATAAATACGTGCGTATCGAACGTACAGTATATCTATATTCCTCCCAACAATTCTGCTCAATCTCAAAATCATCGTAGTGCATTTTTCCCTTCTACTAATCGTTGAATCAATTCCCAGCTCACGCTCGAGCACATCAAAATATCGCAAACATCGAATCCGTTACGTTTTCACGTACTCCGATCACGTGCTTTATAAAACGCCGATGGGCTGAATCGTACAAACGATACACGTCTATTTTATACATTGTTCACGGCATTTAATCATTCCGCGGTAGACTTAAGATGCTTCCCAGAGAATTCCCTTATCCGGCTGGTGACATACATATATGTAAGAAGGACGACGTATACTCGGCACCGTTCAACGTCGACGAATCGGGAAAGATCGATAGGGTCGTTGAATCGGCAACGTATTCGTTTCTCCGTATCGTCGAAGTTCCCGTCGCCGTCATCGCCACTGTCAACGCCTTTTGACTCGACATCGCGAATCCTTATTCCCGTCTCATCCTTGCCGCGAATATCGGCATTGGTCAAGTACGATAACGATTCAATCTTACCTGGATTGCTGTCGGCATTGGAGCTGAATAGAACGCAGAGCCCGGTCTCGTAGTTAACCGCTTGGCAGGAGTCGTTCGCTTGACAAGTCTCCAGGCAATCGGTGAGCATCAACGTACCCGGTATGGACTCGAGCATGTTCGTGGGCGCGGAATAGACGTAGCCAGTGACCAATTCGAAACCAACCATTTCGGGATCGCACTCATCGGAGCCGGCGGATGGACCGGTGTAATCCGGGCCAGAGAGACCGGATGGTACCGCCGAAGAGGCCGATTGTTGTTCGGCCGCGTGCAGGGATTCCGCGGATGCCGCGTATACTACACGGTCAACTCTTCCGACGAGCTGCAGAAGCAGCAGTGTCGCGATAAACTGCCGGTGACCCTGGTATCTCGTCATCGTTGCGATTCGTTTGCTTATTTTCTAGCTTTTTGTTGAATTTTGCTGCTGATCTGAAAACAAAGAATAGCCTTGATTAAATAAAGGTGATAAGATTCCTGGCAGTTTATGCGGTTGAGAATGTTATTGTTTTTATGAATTGTATATATTTTGGAGCTATGACGAAGTTTATTTAAGGGAGAAAAGTAATCGATGGTCCAATTGGAAATTGTGGACCATGGACGAACAAGGGAGCAGCGAAACGTTATAGATCGAAGGCTCGTAGAAATTCGTCACGATCAATCGGTTCGTTCGGATCAAACTGATCGCTTTCGAATTTATTAGAGTCAGATCATTAGTAGAGATTGATCGGTACAAATGTCAGAGAGAAATTTCGTAAATTTGTGCGGTAAGCGTAAGCGGGAAAACAACGACACACGTGCACGGTCGTTTACAGAGCGCGACACGTTGTTTTTTTTTCCTCACGAGAGAACGAGTAACGATCGACAAATTTTGTACACGGGTTTCGACACCGTCGATCAGATATATACTGTGCTCCTCTACGACTCGACGAAGCGAGCCGGAGGCTCGTTGGAGTGTTGGAGTTGTGCAAATTCTGGCATTGCCGTTCCACGGAGAATTGCGGCAAAATACAACGAACTGTTCGTGCATGCTCTGTTTTGCCTACCACGATGCACGTTAAAATAATTACACCGATGCACTCTCCCGATACACTGAAACGGTTCCATACGTGGTGCTCCGGGCGAACATACCTGTCGAGATTATCGATAGTCCTCTCGAGCCTCGATGCCCGATATCGAATTGGAAACAAGCGTTAGAACCGAATAGCTTTCGCTCCTTCGTGTCTTCCTCGGAGTAATATTTTCTCGCTCTCCCTTTATTTCTTCCCTCCGCGGTACCCTTCCACGCGAGGCCAAATACCACGGCGACGTTTCTCACGAGACTATCGGTTGAAAATAACCGCGACCATAGGATAGAGAATAAAAGGTAAGGGGCCCGAAGGAACGTACGAGTGAGAAAGATAGAGCAAGAGAGAGACAGAAAGAAAGAGAGAGAGAGAGAGGAGCAAGGAATGCCCGTTAGCGCACAATGGGAAAACGTTACACACAATGTGGGCTACCTCCTCCGATTGCGAGTATCGAGGTGGCCGGTTGTACTTATTTATCGCGCACGCGTAACCACTTCGGAAATCACCGGCGCGACGATTTGCAATGGTAATACGAACGTCGCGAGCACGCTGCTCGAGGGTATAACGACGTCGACCGGCTGGCTCTTAGGCACTGGGTACACCTGGCCGCTCCGATGCCTCCGTGGCTCTTCCTCGACCGAAGACGTCCGTCCTGGGAGGGGGCAATGGGACCGCTGCCGACTAAGGAGGACAGAACGGTACGCACAATTCGATCGGCGGGTACAACACCATTGAAAGCAAGCCAACCTCTTTTCTCTTTTCTCCACACCTTACGAGACTACCTTTCTTCGTTCCGTACATCGTGCTTCGTTTACAATCTCCACCCAAATTCCAGTACCTTCCTTTCCGCGCACCTCTTCAAATTTCATGACATTAAAACCCCTACTACTATAGGTCGATGCACGTCCCATCCGGCCTCGATTTTCGTGCGTGCCTCTTGGACGCTTATTCTTTCGAACAAATATTGTTTCTGGTATAAAAAATACACGTTACTTGGTTAAACCACGTGAGAAATGATCCTGATAGAATCTTGGAGGTTAGCGGAACTTTAACCTTTCGTGGCATCGACGATGCATCGGAGCACCTACGAAATTAATCTATTTCGCTGTTGCCTCTGGTTCGTGGTACTCCTCGAGAGTACCAATAGTCCATGTAAGAACACGAACGAACGAAACCGTTCGGCCTGTTCGCCGAACGGTTCGGCTAATGGTACGAAACTACTCGCATAATCGGCCGCGCATCACCAAGCGTACGTGCGTATATATGCTAGTCCCTGTTGGTGGCAACGAACGACATTGGATGGCCGTGTTTAACGGGAAGAATAATCGAATAGTCCGATCTCCGCGGTATGCATGTACCGGAGATACATATGTGTATATTATATCGCCGCGTATTACCGTGCAAACGTGCTTACGAAAAACAAGGACAACTCACGCGCTCGGAAGGAACGACGGAGTTAAACGAAGGTAGACCGCACTCTGTCATTAACTGGTACTACGGTTCTACGAGTCCAAGTCGATGATGCGTGCCGGATAAATAATAATTATGACGCGGCTGCGTATGCACATACTAGAACGGAGAGATCGACCTACGGGCGATGCTCGAGTAGACCGCCCTGGTATCATGGAAGGAGGGAGGAAAAAGTGGGAGATTCCAAAGAGAATAAAATTGGAAGAACGTGTGAACAGAACGACCCGAACGGACACAGTCCTTCTGAATATACACGCTCGGTGGATCAACGAAGCGTTTGAAGCCTCTTTGGTGCGAATGAAGAGAGACGGACAAAGAGGACAGGTAGGAGATAGAAGAGAAAGGGAAGTGGGAGGGAAACAGAGGAGGAGAGAATGAAAGAGACTAAACGGGAAACGGAGAAACAAAGTGTACACGTACCAGGTGCCTATACGATCGCGTCACCATGGTGGAATAACGGTGCCTGGATGTCCCATCGGGTTCAATCGCAATCGACAATCTTCTGCCGCGGAATTTCGCAAGGAAACGACCGCTTTGTCGTTGTAGTCGATTTACGAGCGGCCGCTATTCGTGCGCCCTTGAGCACCAATCGACCCAATGGCCCCTTACTCGTGTCGTTTGATCCCTAGATGCGTGTCTTACGTACCACGTTCTAATAAACCTCTGTACGTCTCGGATTGTCTCGTTTTATGCAAGTTCGTATTACGACATCGAGTAGAGAGAACAGTAAAAACTCTATTGTTCCGTGAAATAGAGCAATCCTGCTGAATCTCGTAAACCAGAGTAAAATTGAATGTCGTTGGTATGCCCTGGTGAAGTTAGATGGAATAATTTATTTATCCCTTTCTATTATTCGTTCCCTTGGTCTTGGCTTCTACCATTAAACAAGAAAATAAGGTACTGTAGGAGTAATTAAGTATGTAAAGAGGTTACGATCGTATAAAGCGTCAGGCCAATTAACACTCGTAGCCGCTACCAACACCATCGAATCGTCCTGCTGCTCTATAGAGCGACCATTGTACAAACCAATGAGCTCTCACGTTGGCCTGCATTAACTGAACTGGATAGTCGGTAATCTTTATGGAAATTGCACGGTTAGACGGTACCTCTGCCTTTCGTGCAAACCGATTTAAAACCGTATCAATTACGTTGCGATAAAATTTATGCATCCTACGCGGACCAGAGAATTCACTCTCTCGGATCGTTAAAAAGATTCCAACTGGCGCGATCAATTAAACGGGAGATCGGTCGGTGTGCCATGACGAAATTAATTCTCACGCGAAACAATTCGATTCGCCTTCGACACGCGATACGTCGATTCCTTCGACGGGATATTTACACATGGAGAAAGACGTACGAGTGAGTGGTGTGAACGTTAACGGGCGCGCGACTTATCACATAACGGCGTAAGGCCGTTCTCGATACTGGTTCTCGGTCAAGCGGATTCTCAAAGTTATGCAGAAGGTTATAAGAGTGTATTCGAATGCCGTGTCGTGGATTCCATGATGTACGTACATTCGTTTCTCGCGATCGGTTTGAATTTATGGATCCTACCCGCATCGTAAAGATAGTCTTTCACGGTGATTTAATTCGTGCCACTTTATCGTGAGATAGTCAGCTTTAAGCTGCCATTAAATCGACGAACCAATCTTTCCGTACGTGTCGACGAGATACGCGTGAATTACGTAAAACTTTCGCATTAAAATCTCTGTAACGTCTTCACTTTCGATAACTCGTTTGCATCGCCTTGTATTTTGAATATTCGCATGTGACAAAATAAACAATATTATCCTGTATCTGATCGATCTGGAAACTGTTCTGTTGCTCTCGTAAAATGCTACAGTTTAGTATTTAAATTGTTCGTCATTTTAAAATACAATTCATTTTGTTTTACCACTTAGCGGGGATTTTTCTGAAAAATATCCTACTATCGCTAGAATATGTAATTATAACTCACAATTAGTAGATTTCTTACGCGATGTGTTATCATCAATCATTGTGTAGACAGTGTTCGACTAAAATTTATTTTTTGGATAAAAGAAAACTTTTTGCAAGAAATAACATATATATATATATATATATATATATATATATATATATATATAATATTAATGTTATATTACTCTTCTATTATATTATATTACTATTGTATTATATTACTTTTCTATTTGTTTCTCTTTTTTTTTCTTTATTTTATTTATTTCTATTGTATTATATTACTCTTCTTCATGGTTATTTTAATAGTGATTATGGGCTGGTCTTAACTTGTAAATATATTTTCATGTTCGTCCCATGAAATACATAGAGTATTAAATGTGTGACTACTTAAAGCTCTCGCGTAATTTCTGTACAATGTCAACTATTAATGAAAACATCTCATACCTCCGTACATAATACGTTCTCAAAAGAGATACAAATTGTAAGTGAGGCAAATTACACGAATGCCGTGTGTACAGAAGACAAGAGACTTTGTTCTAAGACAACTCCTGGCAGAGGGATGATTTCAAGCAAGCGAAAGCAGAGTGCATGGTAACGACCATCTCAGTGATTCACGCCGTGAAACAATGAACTTGTCAGAAGCATATCGTTGACATACTTCTATAGAATACTCCTAACACTACCATTTATTGTTCTAGTTTACACAATACACAACAAACAAACGCTAATTTCATAAAACCACTTCGCCCCCGAAACACACCAATCCAATTCCCTATTCCGAATCCCTCTAATGTTAACTCGGGCCAGGATCATTCGCTAATGTTGACACTCCCTTCTATCCCCACTTTTCATGACTTATTTTCCCCTATGCGAATAAGCATGCGTAGAATTGAAACTTCAGTGAAGGATTCATGTAAACATCCAAACCCACATAACGCGCCACGAAACTAAAATTCTATTGGGCAATAAAAAGTCCAAGTGGGGGAAAATACAAGTAACAGTAACGGGAGTATCCTGTCAACATTAGCGAGAGAGCAACATTAGAGAAATTCTACTGTATCAAATGTTTCCCAGCTACGATCATCTTTAAATTCATCCACCTTTTCTCGTATGGCGGACGATAACGTCTCTCTCCTTCAGAAGCGCCAGGAAGATCGTATACACGTCTAGGTGCAGAGGGCCAAAGGAGGAGAGCTCGTTATGTAATTATTCGATGTCCGCCGTCATGGCACGTACACAGAGAGTCGTTCTGTGAAAACGGTGTGCTCGAACGTCGCTTTAAAGCGATACAGGAGGCCTTTAAGCACCAGCATAGGCACCACCGGTTTCCAACCTGCTTGTGATCGTCGATCGCCCCGGCTCTCTGCGAGAATCCCGCAGAATCGAGCGAATCCAAGGAGAAGCCTCCGTTAATGGTACGTTCGGTGCGGGTTCGACGCGATGTGCGTCGACCAGGAAAATGCGAGGAGTCGGATAACCAGGAAACTGGTTTATGCGTGGTTACGCTCCGCGCCTCTAAGTGGGTATCCACTACCATCTATAGACGGTGTGCGCTCACGGATACTGTTAGAGGAACAGCCAGGAGGGGGATCGTTTAGAATGAAATAGAGTCGGACGCGGTAGAAAGACGCGCCGGTGAGTGACGGAGGAAGAGAAAAGAAGTTGAGGAAGAGGCAGTTACATTGGCGAGCACGTAGTCATGATTACAAGCGCGTCTTCGCGGAGGTGGCGCGAAAAGAACGAATTCTATGGTGGATATGGAGCTTGCACTCCAATCATTGGATCCGAATAAACATTTTTCATTGCCTTTGGGTAATTTGTCCTATGCGATGTGTACTGTAGTCACGAGGATTCGAAAACAATTTAACCCTTTAGATACGGGACGCCATTATGGTGACTTCAGTGGGTATCATCAAATTGAACGGTACGCCATTATGGTATCTTTACAAATATTTTGTATGTACATCGACAACATTACTCGACCGTCAGTCCCCACTCCCAGATTCACTGCGAACCATCATACCAAATCCAGAAATTCTATTTACCGTCTTCAACAATCATCATTTCTTACTCATCCCTGAACCACTGTTCCTAGGTCAAAAATCCTTACTTTCTTACTTTGACCTTTCAACTCCCAAGCACCGTCATCCTATTCCTAATCCTTTTCCGAAAACCTTTAAAAACCCTACGTCCCTTTACGCCAAGGTTCTTTTCCATTAAGTTTATAAGCTCGATCACTACCTCATTGCAAGTTCACAAGTTCATGAACTCATTGCTAGTTCAACTGCTGATTCTAATTGAAACTCTTACAAATTCAATATTCATTTCAACGCCAAGTTCTTATTATACTCGTATCCCCGATTTTCTCATTAACATCACTGTATCGCTGTTCGAAGGAGACGACGTTTACATATACCACACTCAAAAAAAGTAAAAGCTCTCTTGTTCCGGTGAATCTATGATAGAAGTGCGAATAGCCTTTTTCGCCATTACAGCGGCTTTCGAGAATATCACGATTTTGGACGATATTATACGTTTCATATGGTAATCATTAAAATCTATCCGAAGTAATGTCAGTTTTTATGAAATCCACGGCCAATTGCGCCATCCCAAAGATACAGCCTCGCGGCAAAGCGCGCCATATCTAAAAGGTCAAGTCAATGGCAAAATGACCTTACCGCTTAAAGTCGAAAAACTGAAGAAAGAATAGATCAAGGTTAACCCTTTGCGCTCCTTGCATTTCTTGTGCCTGTTGATAGTCTACTCTACGGACTTTTAGACAATATTTTGTAATCACAATACTTTGAAGAAAATGCTGCAGTTTTTAAAAAAATGATTTTTCATTAACAAGATTTAACTCAAAAACTTAGTTAACTTCAATGTATCTAAAAATAAATTCTGATTCAAAATACACAATTTGGTTGACATTTTTTTAATAACATAAACGGCAAAAAACAATTTTGATGAAATTTTTGTAGAAGTGTATTAAATATCGATTAATTACTTAAATATTGATTAATAATATAAAATTTATTCATATATTAGGTTAAGTTAATTTAGCAATATAACAATTTATTTCTTATAAACTTGCAAATGTATACAAAATATAAAAACAAATGAAACACAAAATGGCAAAGAGCAAGGAGAGAACATGTCTAATGTTGTTAAGAAAGTAACGGTATCAGCTATACATTCATTTTTCTTAGTTAGTAATAATTAGAAACTCAAATATTGCCAGTAGAGCTGATAGTTGCAGTAAATCGTCTTTACTTGTTATGCCAGCCAGACTGGTAGTTGGAGCGCAAAGGATTAAAGAACAGAGTCGGATAAAAGTGGTGAATAGAATTTTGAAAAAAAAAATAGATAAAAATCATCGCTCCACTTACGAATTCATTTCGCAGAGAATTGTCTTAACCAAGGGTAATGGATCCAGGACAAAAATAATGTCGACGAAAGGGTTGTGGGCATGGGGATGAGGGTAAAAGCGTAGCAAAGTAATGTGGTAATTAAACTTTGGTCGTATTACGCGAGGGTCCGCATCTCTCTTCGTCTCTAGCGCGCCCTCCACAAGAATGTCGTCGAGAGATTGATAGTGGTCCAACGCCGTAGTCTCTCGTTTTCTCCAACCCCGTCCTTCCACCCTCGTGCACCCTCCGTGTTGTCCTACTCCGTCTGTATTGCATGTCGTGGCTTTTCTGGTTCTGCCGTCTCGGGGAACCGGTGACTCTTATCGCCACGGTGCAGGAGAGGTGGCGTGTTGCGACTCGTGCGTTGAATCGTGATAAAAGATCTTGTCGCGGGCCAGGGAGCGGCATTACGATCCGTAAGTTCGACTCTATATCGCGCGCGTTCGCTCGCTTGCTGCGAGAACGGTTTATTTGCATAAAGGTTAGCGCGCGCGTACGGGCTTCTCATAACTTCTTTATTTTTCCTTCCTCCTTTTCCTGCGAACGCCGGCTGTGGGTGGGTACCGGCAGTTTCGATCCGATATGTGGATCATGTACTACCCTCCGCCGTTGGATAAGTCTTCTTCGATACGGCCTATCTCTTCTACTGGATGTCTCTGCTGGTTTGTGTGTTCGTACTGTGTTGATACTTTTTAGCGTATAACGAAACCCATGCGTCCAGATATTTGCATGTACTCGCACACCAGCTAGTACGACGATATCTAACGCGCAGATTTCTGGCCTTAGTACTGTGCGTTATCGAATCTTCCATTCAAATGACGCAGTAGTTTCACGGGTAGCTGTGGAGATTTAATGTGAGAGAAACAAATGACCTTTTTCCAACAGCGTTGATCGTGTAGCCGCGGAGTTTAAATAAACTATACGTCATGATATTTCTGGTGGTAATTCTACATTGACATTAATTTTCATTCGTTCGAAATTTCAGGTATATTTCCCTAACGAGTTACGAGAGAATAGAACTGTAATGCGTTCAACCCCGAATTCAAAATATCTTCCAATGGGAATTTTGTCCGATGGCAAAAGTTTACGCTAGACAGTAAAATTGCAGAGAGAAAATTCAAAGTCAGATAAGAACACCATTTAACTTCATATTCCATGGTTTGACCGATAAGAAAAGTGGAAAAGGGAACGACCGAAACGAACGTGTTCTCGCAAGGTCGTGAGACACCTGCGTGTCTGCGAGGTTAGCCGACGGTTACCCGCATATAATGGGACTACCGCTCTCTGATTGTCATTACCGTTGCTTTCCGCGTTCATCAGCTTCGTGCTCGCGCGCGTGGGTTTACCGTGCTGGCCTCTCGCCACTCCATGGAAACGTTGATCGAGGATAAAGTCCCGACTCGAAACAATATACCTCGAGTCCTTTTATGCGGTTGCACTCGTTTCTGCGAGTTAAGACCCTTTCGTGCTATCGTTCTCTCTTCCCTCTTCCTGTTCACCCACGGTGTTTCAAACGGTTATTCCACCGTCCCGTTTCACCAAATTGTCCTAAGAACGCAATTAAAGGGAATACCGCGAAACAAAATCCACGAGTACGAAGAAGATGGGAACGACGGCGGAGAGAACGTTGGCAATTAACTCACCCTGCGTACAATCGATAACCTCGACGAAACTCTTCGGACGTAAATCTCGTCAGCCAAGAAGACGACGACAAGACCTACTACCACTATTACGTGGTCTTCTCCGTACTACTACTAATACTAATACTATTACTATTAGATACTTCTACCACTACCAAGAGATGCTGTTACGACTGCTACGTTCTCGATCGTGCAGAACGTGCGTTCACTACGCTCGATTTAGTTAACCGGTGGTGGTTACCAGAGCCTTCCAAGGGAATCGACCCCCTACCGTTGTTGGAGACTCTTCTCGAGACGTTCCACGGAAACTTTTCCACGACTCCTGTCGTCGGAACGAGAGTAACAGTTGTGGTGCCGATGAAACCCTATCATGGATAGATCGTTGTATCTTTATACGGGAGAATATCCCGTTTATAAGAGATGGTGGTTGCACCCTGTCATTCGGTAGAGTGGTAATCACTGCGGCTAATACTTTTCTGACGGTTAAGATGCCTCTTTGTCGCAAAGTGATTTTAAGTCGTTTCTTGCCATTGGTAGCAACGTTATTGTCATACTACTTTGGGATTCATTGTAGGGTTGTATTTTCATGGAAAGTTGCAGTATTCTTTTAAACCTTGTTCGATTAGGTGGTTTTTATTTTGGTAAAGGTAATCGTGGAATTTCGAGAGTTATGATTTTAAATTTGATTTGGTAGTCGGTTTTTGGATGATACTCTTTCGATGATGTTGCATAAAATAATGATCGCGTAGTTGTAAAAGTTATGAAACATGTATGTTACTTGGGTATGATACTCGTGTGATAATATGCGTGTGAATGCTTTTGGGAGTATCCAAACGTAAATGAAAAATGTCTATCTATTGCTGAATTTTTTCAGCGAAAATATCTTTTTCATTCGGAAAACATTGCATACAGGTTTCTCCTTTTTATATGGTTATTGTTACACATTTGTTACAGGGATTATATTAAATAACATTCACGATGAAACTTTTTACTGGTGTTTACCTAACCGGCTGAAAAACAGTACTGTTTCGAAATATCGATATACATAGTAATATATAAACAGGCAATGTTCTATCAAAACGAGCATTTTAATTTGAAAGAATGATTCAGCAATATAGCAATATAGCAATATTCAGCAATATAGATAGTACGATGTATTGTAATTACCTCGTGCTTTATTTTACGACGCGCACGATACTCCGTTTTAAAATAGAATGTTCAACTAAACTCGTTTTTAATGACAGAAACGCATGAAATTGCTGGTTACAAAAATGATACCCCTGCGTGCGAATGTATATTGGCGCAACCGTAATTTCAGGCAGATGATATTCCGACTGGGACAATCAATGAGACGTGACATGACGTGCATACCTACACGTCAAATTGACGCACTAGTAATGACTGAATAATGCACCCGTACTACGAGAATCTCGATTAGCATTGTTAATGCATTATGGTGCATACTATGGCTCTATTTGATTGCACATCATTTATATGTTCAACCTCGTGGAAAATCGTTAGGGTTAATACGGTGCGGTTTCGCGTCTCCGCTGGCGCGCGTACACACGAATTTCGAGAGTTATAAATAAAATAATGATAATGGTAATTTCAAGAATTAATCGTATGTAAATACACGGCATGATAATTATGCTCAAGTTAACTGTTAGTTTTGTTACACACAACTAACGGAATTCTTAAAATATTTTTGTAACTTTGAAAGGAACTTACGTGGTGAAAACAGTATGTAGATGTGAAACTTGGAGAACGGCAAAGTAATTTGTTTCTGTCAGACATAATTGATGGCTTTTTGCATTGTTATTTACTAAATTAGAGAAAATTCAGAACAAAGCCATGTATAAGTAGTTTATACTGTTAGTTTGTTCAGAATTCAGTTTTGGAATATTAACTCTTTAGTCTACAACTACGTGTGAGACTCGTGGTGCAGGAAAAGGGATAGGAAATTTTGAAGTCTTTCAAAAACTAGTAAATTGTCAATATCAGCCGGTCACGACATGGTCTTATTACTTCTATACTATTAATATTACATTCAGTTACACGAAATATCAGAAACCAGTGGAAACTTTTGATTTCAGGAATTAATTTTGAGTCTTTGCGCGCCCTGTCAAAAAGAAATCATAGGTCAAGGCGTTAATATCTTTATTCTATGGTTTTGTGAGTCAATTTTTTTGGATCGTTATTAACTGTTTTTATATGGTATAACATGGTAGCAAGAATTTTGGAGTCAAATATTTAATTCGTTAAATCTCACACTGAAATTTGAAGTATGTCATTAAAAAAATTGAATTTCACTTTTCAACCATTCATCAAAGTTTTATCAATATACAATATCTTGTGTTAAAGAGATAGTCGATTGAAATAATATTCTGATTAATGACCAAGCTATTTTTATAATTGCCATGACTGAATGATTTGACAGAGGATTGACAATTAACTTTCCGTAGGCATATGCCAAAAACTTCAGTTTGCTTCACTATATTAGTTACGTTAATCATAATGATTTTATGGACCCAATGGAATTTATGGAATTTCCTCTTTACCAGCTTGGTTACCACACCGGTCACGACCGTTTTAATTAAAAAATGTTGGTATCCCTAATCTTCCGTATCGAATTTCAGACGAAGAAAAATTCCGGCGATTTTAAAATAATCAAGATTTCCATCAAATTCTAATTTCGAGTCTCACGATCTTTCGATGAAGAGTTAACGATTTTTTTAAACTCTACCACGTAAAGCCCGCATTCCCGTAAACGATTGTAACAAGTAGATTATTTTAATGAGGCATAACACTATCGATATTCATTATATCGAAGACTTTTAAGGAGACAGTGTAATTTTATCATTTCCTCCGTTTCAACGTCCGTTAGCCGGTTCTCGTTCGACACGAATGTAGACAACCGTTCGACTCTCTTCCCCGGAAGATGTAGGACGATGAAACGAAAACGTAGGCGCCCTGGGGAAACGTATGCCCACGTGTTTTATCGGCAACTCAATCTCCGAAGATCCTCTTTATTGGCGCATCCGAAACGCCAGGACTCGTAGCAAACATCGAATTTCCCACCGTGAACGCAATTACTCGGTGAAACGCAACAATTTATGCGTTCAGAGATTGCTATCCTTTGTTGTAACACCGTTACGTTCCCTCTTGAGCCGGGAAGAGCGCATCATGGAGGAAGGTCATTGGACCACCGTAGGTAAACCATTACGAAATCGTATCTCTCCGCTCGGCAGACAGCTCGGAATTCTCGTAACGCCCCGAGAATTTCTCTCTATCGCTTGAAATAATTATTTTCCTATGCGTCTGCCGTACATCGGCTAACTAACGAATACGTTGGGTAGTTAGCGGCCACTGTCCACGATGATTTACAACAATTCCACGGGGACTCGTGGTCGGAGCAATGCGTTCTTGCCCTGTCTTCCGTCTCGATCGACTTAATTCCCGGATCTTTTTTTCTTTACTCTGCACCGCTATTCCGTGCGCCGTGATCGCGACGGTGTTAATGATACGTTAGTTTTGTCTCTTCTCTGTTCGCCTTTTCATTCTTGGAAAACTGGGAAACCTGTATTTTAATGGAAGCAACGTAAATACCTACATACATTTATGCACGAGCGACATATGACAGTTGGTCCGAAGGCTCGGTATGGTGGTGCTTCCGTCGGTGCAAGAAGATCGTTATGACTTTACGCGTTATTACTTTTTACAACGATAATAAGAATCGAATTAACGGCATAACGGCGGATAAGATATTTTTCCCCATTGCCTACCGTGATATTTCACGGCTGAACGTGATAATCGTCGATCTTTCTTTCTAATCGTGAGGTAATTCACGCGTGCTATTCCACCATGACAGACCGTGCCTTTTTCCATCGTAGACGACGTCGCCGTCGTCCGTCGTCGACGAACGTTATCTGGAGTAAGTCATTATACACGGAACGATAACCCGACGTGTAAAACAGGATCGAGGATGAATGATCTTGCAGAAACTGCACTCGTTGTGTGCTCGTCGATGTTAACGATGCGCGTAGTGCATTACTTATGCATAACGTACGAAAAAGCCGAAGAATTCGCGGTAATCCAATTTACGAGATGCTCCGATTAAAGGGGAACAAGGTAGGAACACACCGGGAACGGTGAGGGAATTGCGAGGCACTCGAGGTGACGTTACGGTATTCCGAGCACGTGTATTCTACGCTTTAACATCGCAACGAAGACATTTTTATCGTCTTCGCTATCTCGAGTATGCCGGCTTTCTACGTAATCCCTTATCATAATTCAAATTTCATCAACGAGAATAGGAAGGCCTTCGCAACCCTGATAGAGCGCGACGCTCGTAGATAACTAAGACCAGGTAACCACGACCCGACCTTTCTTCGGCTTGCAAGAACATTTATTTCGTTTCTCCTCCCTTCCCTGGAGAGAAAGCACCCTGTACCATACGATGAAGATCCTCCCTTCCTCTCATCCACCCTCTCTACCCCCTTACACGAGCATCATCGTTTACGATTCATGGACGGTGATTAAAGCACGACGATCCATCGTCGATCACCGTTGTACCTCTGTCGATTCGATTGGTATGCGGACGCGATTAGTTATATCATCGGATCGTACGGGGTTAAGCGTTTCCCAGGGGCGTGAAGCGGATACGCGCTTTCTCTACGCCACCCTTTGCTCTTCCTGGTCCTCTTTCTACTTCGTTAAGAAGGAAGAAGATACGCGGTGTGTCGTTACTCGGGCCATAACGATCGGTCAACGAGGCGCAAGGGAAGATTAGTCATCGTTGGCTACTTGGTAGCTATCTCCTGTACGTACACAACATTCGAGTTGCATACACACATCCTTCATTAGCGCCCATCTCGTGGCAAGAGCAGCTAATTACGCGGACACATAAGGTAATGCCGTTACGCACAATATATTCACGGCAGTTAATCGGTCGTCTGGTAGTTGAAAAGAGATAGAGAGATTTTCCAAGATCTGGCAGAGACGGTGAAGCGCCATTGTGACGATAAATTTCAAACTCTAGCTACGAGATCGATGCCTTGCAGTTCTTTACCGCAAAAAGGAATAGCAGAGGAAAGGGCACTGGATTCGAAAATTGATTTGAGACGTTTTCTCTCTTATCGGGACATATAAAGCGGGTCATCGTCGTTTCGGAGTGGAGTTATTATAATCGTAAAATGGAGTTGTCCTCCTTTCCGTTACTTTCCGCTCGAGAAATTGCAATCATCGTGGTGGACGATAAAACCTGAGCTTGGCATTAAGGTTTTGAGTTAAGGGCCTCCGAATGCAATTATTTATGTTGAATACTCTTCCGTTGTAAAAATATCCAGGCTTTTTAATGTCGTTTAATGCGGAGCGCATATACACGGGCGAACGTTGAAGAAACTAATCGCGTGAATGACGATTATAAAATGGCGAACAAGAGCTGTTTTGCGACCGGCACGAGAGAAGCGCGTTTACTGACGTGCACTTTAACTATCATCCGCGGTAATTTAGCTCGAGGTGATATCTCTCCTCTTTTTCTTTTCTTCTCGACATATCTTCATATCGGATCTGTAAACGTCCCGACCGACTAATCGAGAATTTACAGACGTACCGTGCGCATTCCCACCGTAATGAATTCATAAACGGTCCCTACCTCGGCCCGATAGTCGTTTATGCTCAAAGAACAGCGTTCTTCCTGACAGCTTGGAATGTACCGGGTGCCACCGTCACGAGACACTTCGTTCCCTTTTGTCGGCTTAGTCGACCAAAGTGTAACAGACTATTGTAAATAACTGAATGAATTATGATTCATTGATGTTTCATTGATGTTTTAGATGGAGCCTACGAATTCAACTGTTCGCCTAATAACACATTGTTATTGTCTGATTTGTTTGCATTTTAACGAGGTGGCACAGAATCGTAGTTATTTATACTGCATTCATATTTGTTATGAAGGATAATGTTGACATTTCTACCATGAATGTAACGAATAGAAAAGTGCTGGGGGCTAAAAAGATTTGTTAACTGGTAAAATGCGCCTAAATAATTGCTCTATAAATCCTATCAGTCATCAAGGAATATGGTGTACTTCCAGGATAGATTTCCCGAGTCGAAATATTGAACCTCATTTGAACCTTTTACTACCCAACACTTAGGAATTAGAAGTACAAAAATAGGTGTAAATTCAATGTAAAATAAGATCCTATTTAGCGCCTAAAAGTGGCACAAATTTTCCCTTAAGGCGCAAAATAGGACGTCAATTTCAACCTTCGTTGAGGATTTAGACCCTATTCAGTTATTAATGTTATTATTATATATATACATATTTTTCAAAAATAAATTAGTCAAAATAACTAAAAAATAATGGATTTTTACTCTACTCCTGTAGCTGAATAATTGCAAATACCGTATTGCCTATAAACTTCCATAAGTGTTTCACGGATTAGTATTTTCCAGTCATTATTCATCACGGTTTTTAATTCAATTTCTTTGTGCTTTTTTGGCAAATAAAATCCACAAGAGCTCTTTCTGTTAAAGAACATTATATTTCAGTCAGGTAGGTATAATCATCTATGTTGTTTACAATGAGTAAAAAAAATTAAAGTTCTTTATGCGATATTAAATGTATATTGAATACAAAAATTATTATTTAACCTAGGAGGAGTAAATGGTCCAATTCAGGGGATAAAGGTTTTGGTGATAGCTAAATAGGAATATCATTTTGCTGAGAAGGAGTTACAGGTTTAAATTAGGAGTTTTAGTGTTGAAAAGTATCATATTAGGTTCAAATAGGAGTAAATACCATGAAAATAGGTTTAATATTTCGACTCGGGTTGTTTTCTAACAACTTCAGACGTAAATTAATATTATATTATGCTATTTATATTCGTTGAAATGGATAATAATTTTTTAATTAAATTTCTAAATATGGAGTATCTCAATACCTTAAATAAGTACTTCGAAAAAGATTGGTTCAAGCGGAAAAAAAGCGATCACTTAAGTAATTTACGTATAATAAAACACGCGTAAAATGTCTATTGTATCGCTTTTCTATAAAGAGAAGTATTTAAAAAAAATAGGGACCCATCAACTTAACAGCTGCGTGGATCTAGTGTTAATAAAGTAGGATCAAGTAAGATAAACCGACATTTCCAGATCAATTGCCTTACATAGTTTAATAATGTTGATTATTAAAATACAGTAGATAAAAAACAATGAAAAAAAAATTACCAGAAAATTCACGCACAAGTAAAATAAAGTATCACATAAGGATCTCTACAAGCTGCGACACTCAACCTCTTAAATTCCTCTTTCCTCATCGTAACTACGCTAGCAGCAAAAGTAAAAGCTTTGCCCTCAAAAGTTGACTCTACTTTCAAATGTTCATCTCAAAGAGTTTATCCTACCTAAGCATACATGGTAATCTGCCCATTTCTGAATCCACAGCTTCCGAAAAAATTGTACATTCCAAGTACCTCCAATATTAAAAGTCATAAGAAAATCATGATCAAATAAACTCCCGCCAAAGTGAAAGCGCTTCGTGTGAAAGACGGCAGAACCGCACGATTATCGATGTGTCTCCTGGTCGGTCCATGCAATAAAACTTTCCGAAAATGATGCATCGGCGACTGAACGGCAATGAGAATTATTCACTCGGACAGAGGCGTAGATAGCCGTCGGAAAGGGACACGCGCGACCGTGTGAACGTGCTTCTGTGAAACCGCGGCGTGGCGAATAGCAGCGGAATCGCGAGTCTCGTTGTTGCACGATGGCCGACGTGAAAATATAATTTCCGCTCTGAGAAACTCGCCGGGATCTGTCTCTATTACTCGTACCTCACTACATCGAACGGGTATCCCGTCCTCAGGCATATCCCCTACCACATCTACTATACCCGGGAGTTTTTGTGGTACGTGTATGCGCTCATTCGCATCTAAACCAACGTGCAATAGCCGCCCTCGTACATATCTGTTTAAATTACCACGTCATTGCAGCCGCGACGAGCTTTATCGTATCACGGAAATTATTAATTTAACGACGATGAATACGCCAGCCAGTGCAAGTCATACGCCTTAAAAAGGATCCAGATGTTTCATCGTCTCTACTCCGATCGTTCGTGCGGTAATCCAGTTTATTTTTAATCCGTGCCGTTAAAAGTGCTGAGGATTTAATTGCAAGGGTCAGCAGAGTAATTAAAATGATATTCGGAATTGTAGAGCTCTGATTTTTTTTTTTAATATCGTTTCGTGATGCCGAATAAATTATCCGTCTCACGGCGCGGAACGGAATCGGATCGGTTTCCTTATTAGCGGCAAACATGTGCGTTCCGTGTTACGTAGGTCTTACTCGCTCTCTTTTTGATTCAGTTTCTCTGATCTCCCTTTTCGTTCTCACCTCCGAAAACGGGTTTACCTCTAAAATCTCGTGAAAGGTCGATGAACCTTACACCTCCAATGAGACTTTAATTTTTTCTCAAACCGACGATCAGTTCCGTCGTAATCGCTTTGCGTGGTCTCCGTTGACGAGTCGTCTCACGGATATTATTAATTTTACAACGGAGAATCTGCCGGGAGAGACTTCCTTATTGCGAATAACCGGGGCGGGTTTCAAGATCCTCACCAGTTTCTCGAACTCATCCGGATTCCCATATCGAGAACGGAACGTGATAACGCTCCACTACTCTTGAAATCGTAAACGTTATCCCCTACCGCGTAACGAGAGCGCCAATTTGTTATATATTGTAGATTAAATAAGTCTTAGTAGCAAACAGGTAGGCTCTGAGGACACTTAACACGTTCGTTAAGGATGATCAGTGTAAGTTTGATAAGAGTAATGTTTATTAACCACTACGTAAATGTACGGAAAACATTTCGAGATCGAGTGTAGTTTGCGCGTATTAATTATGCATTTAACTGATCTTTCCGGATTATCTATCTAACTGTTGAGTGAAATTACATACCGTTAGATGGACGGCTGTACAAATGTGGCAGTTCCGTGAAAAATATTGCACGGTAAAAAATTGTGGATACAAGCTTAAGATTGAGATATCTGTCTCAGTTAGGATTTATTTTTAATTGTATAGTAAATTTAATGCGTAATGTAAATTAAGTTGGCTGGAGGTAAATAGATATGGTAGTTGAGTTAGACTGGTAAGAGTTCATTGTGCCTTTAAGTTATTCAAGTTCCGTGGGTGTGAGAAGAGGGTTACTTCATGGAAAGTTTGTTTTTAAAAAAACATGCAATACAGTCATTGTTTAGTTTCTCGATTACTTTTACTTTCTATACAAATATACAATTATTACGACTGTGTGGAATTAGGTAGTTGGCGCATCGACGACTGGTTTACCATTCTTAATTTGTTCCATTAGATTATCTAGAAGCTCAGCTACACGAAATTAACGGCAGTAATTCATGTAATATACCTAACGGTATCTCTAATATGGTTCAAACTAATGCTCGACAAATTGATCGGCATATTCAAGCTTTAATTTCCCATCAGCTTTTATCCCGTGAGTTGATACATATTCGTGGCTACCCGAAATCAATTCCATTACGGTTCATAACTCTCCCGACTCATTACTATCCAATGGTACAAAGAAAACTAGTATTCAATCGTTACAACTTTCCATACTAATAAACGTAACAAGGTTAAACAAAATTAGCCCATATATATAAATGGCAAGTTATCTTCGTTTCTTAGCACTAGAACTACCGGAAGTCTATTATATTTCAATGCATGAAATAAGTACTTTGGAAAAATAGATATCTTGTGGTGGAAATGCGATTGAATCCATAATTTGTGTTTCATAAAATCAAAGTACAATATTCGCTCTATGTCTCTACTATAAAGTTGGAGAATTTTTGGAACAAATCGGAAACCAGTCATTTTGACTTGCTTGGTAGTTCTAGTGTTAGCCAAAGAAAATCCTATTCTCGCTCTGTACTTTATATATTCATTGTATTCCACATCATTTTATTCCACTTCCGTCCTATTATCCTCTTCCACTTCAAGCCATTCTCTTATACTGCGGTGTCCTTATCGAGGACTCTACTCATAACCATATTAAGAAATTACGTAATTCAATAGACGCCATCAGCATACGTTTCTTCCGGGAATACGCAAATGCTTCCGATGAGCGTTAAGTTCTTTCTTCAGCAGAACATCTCAAGATTTCTAAACTCTTCCTTCACGAAACTCTGGGCAATCTCTTCCCTTTTGTTCGGATATAATTAAGTCCAAAGATCTCGTCCTGAGAACTTGACCCGCGCGTTTTACCACCGCCAAGAAAAACTACGAGCTCCTCTTTCGCCGGTTACGTACCTGGCCGGGATTTAAGGCAGGTAATCATGGTCGAAAGAAAATCAGTGTCTTAGCATGACAATGCACCGGGTTTGCTCCTAATGGGTTACACGGTTGGGAAGAGAGATGAAAGAGGAAGAGAGAAAGAGAAAGAGGGAGGAATAAAAAGCGCCCTCGGCTGTTGGAAATTTCCATAAAACAATACCTCGAGTATTAATCAGCCTTTCTTGCTCGTCCTTTCGGGTCTACTGGTGCAGCGATCCTCTCTTGCCCGTTTGGCACACGAGAAGCAGAATGGTTCTGTTAATAGTCAGACTTACATTGCCGGCTCCGAGAGTTTTATTCGAACGAGAGGTCGTAGTTCGTCCTACGACCGACAGTTCCATTAAATGGAAAAGATGGATGGCCCCGAGGTTCCAGTTTCAATTAGCTCGCGATTTAAATGTTTAAGTCTCCATTACGGACACGGGTGAATTAGCGTCCGTCCGCAAGGTTTACTTTCAACCTTGCGATTTGCCAATGTCCGTTCTCCATTTGGTCAATGATCCTTTTCGGCTGACGAATTTCATTGTATACTTTCCCGACATGTTGGTTATCCTCGTGTCATAATGCAGGGGAAATTATTTTTGAAGATAAGCAATTGCATTTTGTCGTATGAATAAATGATGTAGAAAATTGTGCAAAAACGATTCGACAGAGGACGTGTTGAAAGTATCGTAGAAATTATTCTCAACACTAAAATTGCTCGCGGAAATTCGCAATTTCTGAAGGAGTGGGAATCTTCGATTTAAATAGCAGACAATTTGTTAGTACAATATGTTAGACAAGGTATTAGATTTGATAGCAAACGATTGCATGATTTGATGGTTCGACTAGGTTCAATTACTGTATAATTACATGTACATCGTTCGTATTTAGCACGTATACTCGAGTTAAATCAATTCATCCTAAATTGGTCATCAGTAGACAATCAATTGCTGGAAATTTCTACAATTAACACATCTTGCGCGGGCACTTTCCCGCCAAAGTCTTGCCGTGTAGTGGGCGAATAAATCTAATAAAAATATACCAATCCATACATTATACGAAACATTATTTTTTCCCTTGAGTCACTTAAAAGTGGTGATTTTAAACGAGTACTAATATCTGCCCCAATTTGAAACGGCAATCCGCGAAACGGGTAGGTACTAGTACCCGTCCCGCTTATAAGTGGCAATCTGCGAAACGGGTACAAATACCCGCTCCCGCTCATAATGTGTTAAGATCTTCTGCCAGAGAGATAAAACGGACAATTAAAAATAGAATGAAATCTGCCCTTTGACTCTAAAAAAAATTCTTTTAGTTACATTTGCTGGGAAACATCTCATAGTTTTTAATACCTGCAAGTGCTTCCTATAATGTGTCATTTGTAAAATCTCTTATTGCACGAAATAACAAAAACCGATCGTAAAATATCGCTTATCAGCAATCTGTCGTCAGGCAAGTGCAAAAGATTGAACGGCCAAGAGTTCTATCTTTATTTAAAATACAGAAAAACGAATATTTCCCCTCGTATCCGGCTAATTGTAAATGTTCGTAAGATTTATAATTGCCATCTACTTTAAGGTATTACATCGCATAATCCTTTCATACCTTCCAAGATAGTTCGTCCAATAAGCGTGGATAAGATAAATCACACGTGCATTCCACTTTTCTTCGTTACTTCCGGCTTTTAATATAATTATAATTCTTCCTGCCTTCTACGTTCAACGAACGCGTCCACTTAATAACATCGATCCTTCATCTTCCTGCTTGTAATCATCCATCCCCAATTCTTCGTAAGATTCCCAAATTAAGCCCAAAAAAATTTTCACAAAAACACCAGATTATTATTTCACATCAATATGATCGAACCTACCAAAATTGAACTCCGTGAGTTTCACCACCGAGGATATTTTCCCTTATAAAATCCCTTCACATTTAGAAAATTTTCAGAATTACTTTGGCACTTCGTACACAGTAAATGAGAGTACAGGGACTAGCTGTACGTTCCGTTACGTGCCTAATATTCGGCTATAGGCACTTGCCACGGTGTCGGTGCCAGTGAACTCGGCAAATTAATATTCCCATAGGAGGCTCAAAATCCCGGTTGCATGCGCCGACCTTCGCGAGCGCTCGCAGAAGTGCACCACACCCCCGCGAGGCAATATCGCGGCCGTGTATTTTGCATTTACGCGTAAATACGGTTACACAAGATTAGAGAGTGAATTAGCGCATTCAATTAACGTTTACTGCTGCGCCCTGGGCCGGTCGTTGCACTAGGCTTGCATCGGGTGTTGCAGCGCGCTTCATACGATGTACCGGCGTGCACCTATTTCAGGGGATTTCACTTGCCGTGCGTCGTACGCTGTATCGTTTCTACCACAATTCGGCACGACGTAACTTAGGCTGCATCGAGGTAAGACGACGTTGGTATTATGGGGAGAGGTCGACGTCGATTTAAGAGTCAACTGCGTTTACGTAAAATGTTCTAAAATGCGCGCTACCGGGTGGGCTAAAAAGAACAAATTGCGAAATTTTTCGACGAACGAATGCTAGAGGAAAAGAAAATAATTATTTTAGCATTCGAACAATCCACGATATATGAACTATGAAAAACTATGTTGTGCTTCGCCCCTCTTTAATTTTCTCAAGTTAAGCTACATTTTATGTCAGAAACAAGAAAGAAACGTACGATAAGTTATAATGTGCCAAGAAGAAAATATACGTAGGCTTATGAAATATTTGCAGTTGTCGCGTACGAAATTGGAAGAGTTATATCCAAAGATAATTTATTCCACAATTTCGATTTGCTCCTCAACATGAAATCGTCCCGTTTGGGATCGTAACAAATATTTTTAAGTATCCTGTATACGAGTTACCGTTTTTTGGAATCTCTCTGAACTTGTTTTTTTTTTTTAATTTCCATTCGTTCGTGGCATGTTTCGTGAAACTTGTTTTCGTAATGAACCGAATTTATCAATGTTTCGCACAAAACATATTACAATTTCGAGCATCATCTCAAGAATCGTCGGATGGTAATAATCGAATGAAATATCTCTGACATAGCAACATCATTTATCGCAATTACGAAAGCGTGCGTACAGCGCCAAGAAATTGTCCAACGGCATATAATATTCACATCAAGTTGGAGTTTTTCGAATTACCATTTCACATTTACAAAAGTCCATCGACACGTACATGTTTTCTAACGTTCCACATTGCATTATACTTAAAAAACTCTTCAAATGCACAAGGACTGAGCGAATGGCGTATGTACAATCGTAGACATTTGCTCCGTTTATTTATTCGATTAAAAGAAATGCCTGAGAAATTTTTATAAAATTGTATAAAAGCACTGGAATACCTTCCAACCTCCTCGAAGAATTCCTTAACGCTTACACGAGAACAATTATCCAAATTAACGTCGCGTCGGATACTCGAAAAATTCCAGCCAACCGCAATATCCTCGCGGAATCGTGTCTTCGTCTGGAATCATGTCGACGCAAACACCACACCGGTAGGAAACCTTGGGACAGCAATGTCCGAGATTATCCTGGCCGGGCCTCGAATGACGGTGGTTTAATCGAGTCGGAGGTAATCTAATTCGTCCTTTAGAGGCAGTGGCAGTGCCATGCCAAGGAACGAAACCACCGAGAACGAGGCCGAGCACCCTCGTTTTCTCTGTTTTCCATCCTTTTTTTCCTCTTTTCCGTCTCTCCCTGTCTCACCGGGGTGCTCTTCTCGCTCGGTGGAATAAAATTAAACCCAGCGCAAGGAGCGACCACTAGAGCGGCTCCCGAGGGTTTAGACAGGGTCTAATGTGTCTGTGCACATATGAGTGCTTTGACCTCCTTCCACTTCTTCTACTTCTTCCATTTTTTTCTTCTTTACGAGTTAAAATTATGAACCCAAAATGAGTCTCGTTATAGCTACCTATCGATTTCGTGGTAAATAACGAAGTAATTCTGAACGATGCGGTTTACATTTTTTATCGCGTTGTTCGTTATCGATGCCGATGAGAGGTTTGAAAGTTTAAATAAGAGGTTGTTAAAGATTTACAAACTTGAAACTTAGTTGCAGGCTTCGGATGATTCTTCGTATTTAAAGGGAATTTTTCGTTTCTTCGGGTCGGCACATAGTGCTCGACGTAGTAAATGATTACGGTGATTAAGTGTTCAGCTATTAACCCATAGCCATTTATTTAGTATAAGCGCACGAATCTTTACCGTGGTGAGTGATTTACGGTGTGGATCGTAAGTATGAAATTACGTATTTCATAAGCCGTTGCAGCGAAACAATTATTAAAGCATGATATTCACGAACGCAGGGAAATTTCGGGCCTTCTACACTCTCGGTTTACCATGTGCAAATTGTTTCTAGAATCTACCCGGAAGCACGCGTCCGTAATGTACTCGGACTTATTAAAACGGAGTGTAATAACGATCATATCGTAAGGGTAAAATCTCGAAGAAATTGCAGACAAGAATATTGTGTGCTTGCATTTTCTACTATGTTCTCTTTTTTAACGTTTGCTGTAATAACATCAAATACTTGCTGCGATCATTATAAAATCTTAGGTTTATCAGTGCACGAGTAGACACATTGCCTTGAAACAGGAAATGAAGAAAAGCTGTAGTAAGAAATGGAAGTCCTCGTACAAGTTACGATTAGCAACGGTAAAATGTGACTTTTTAATGAAAATAGTAGCTCACACTGTATCAAGATAAAACTAAGTTGTAATTTAAAAAATTATAACAGGCCACACAAAACTTATTCGTCAATATTTGACGATTTGATTGGGAAAAGTTCCTAATCTACAGATTCTGACAAAATTCACAAAATTTGTTAATCTATCTAAAGAAATCATGGTATAAGAAAATTGTAAATTATACTCATGATTAACTAATAATAATGCATAATGTAATAGCCTGATGCGATGTTAAATAATTGAAACAAAAAAAGGAAACTTAAATATCTTTTCACAAGTCAAACATTGAATTGTAAGATTATATAAACTATACAGACAATTGATTGCATTTTGCATAAAACTTGGAGTATTTACCTTAAAAAAAGAGCGCACACCTGTAAAAAATACAGTTGCGATATTGCGAAAAAAGAAAGCGTAGAAACTGTTTAACCCCGGGCTCTCTCACAGGATGAAACGATCGTTTTTAGGTACAATGTCACGTAACGCAGTGCGAATACAGATCGAGGGTTTCACCGTTGGAATTTCGCATGATAGACATAAAGCTAGGATCTGTGAATGGGTCACTGGAAGCGCCGTCCATTTCTCCTTCGGGTGAAATTTCTGTGACTTGACCACGCGACATTGACGAATGCACCGGCCGAAGAAATCGTGCGATATCCTAACGTGTAGGGGTTATCTATGGCATGAAAAAGCCATAGGTAATCAAACCTAAATCCGGACACGACCGGTCATTCCGGTGGACCCGTTAGCCCTCGATGTTTGCGAGGGGAAACGTTTCGAAGAGACTCGCTCTGGGCATTCCGGGATAATAAACTAGAAGATATCATTATGCGTAACACCTACGTACCGGTACCAGTATTAAATTAGCGCTTTACTACCTTGAAAACCAGCATCGACGGTCACTTGTCACTAAAATGAAATATCTTTCCATATTTACAGCTGGCATTAAATTATCACCGGTTTTCTGCTAAAATCTCACCTCGGTACGATCGTTACTTTCTTTCAAAAACGACAGATCCAAGTTTAAAACTATACCGTAGAAACCGCGAGGAAATAACGATAAACCAGGTATACCTGATTTATGCCTCGAATATGAGTCATTGTCATTGCAGGGTCCACCGCTTTCGCGCTACCTTAGTTCCTACGATCGCGATGATTTACATCCAAGCAAGATACCTACGTGTAATCCATTGCATTGCGCCGTGCGTTCTTCTTGCGTCAATGATTGTGTTTGCATGGACGACATCGTTACCGGACGCACTGCGTGGATTGCACGGTCGCAGAAACGGGTTCCGAGCATACGGCAATCGGCGTTCGCAAAAGGAAGATTTACGGTGCAGAGGGCGGGTTAGCATTAAAAGCGACTCGACGTACAAAAATCGCCGGCTGTCCGCAGCCGTGGGGCAAGTTTCCGCGAGCGTTCGTAAATCGGTCGGTCGATCGCGGAAGGTACGTCGGCGAAACCAGAATTCGATCGGTACACGTTAAGGTCTCGCCGTCGATGGGAAGGAAAAAAGCATACTAACAGAAGTCACGGCTGGAAAAAAGGAGGAATGATTCCGCCATCCGTTCGACCGGTTTCCCAGAGTCGGAACTCGAACCGGTACTTGGCGGCGGTATGTAGATCGCCGCGTTGAAATGCCGAACGACCATCGCAACCGGTACGATATTAGTTCAGCAGGAAATAAGACGAGCGGGAAGACGGAAAAGAAGAAGAAGAAAAAAAAACAGTCGACCCGTAGATTACGTCGCACCCGCGTACTTTGCATCTGGTAGACCCGGAAACTCGTATGTTCCGATGTTACTTCCGCGATACCGAGTTCAACCTCGGAGACGTTCGATTGCGATCGAACGGTTATGGATAGCTTACTTCGACCATTTTTCCACCCCCGTCGTCGACGGTAGAGCCGCTTTGTCGCAGATCCGAGACGCGGATTACGATATCTATCCGGCGAGGTTCTGAAGATTGTAAAGTCGCGCGAGAGATCGTGTCCGTTGGTACGTACCTACGGAACGCGTCGTATCTGTATGCATATAGATACAATGGGTCCCTCGTCGCTCGTGGGACCACCTCCCTTCGTGCCTTCGACGACTCACCCACATCCCTATACCACGGATTCTCGTGTGCGTGCTGAATACACTCGCTTCGTTCGATTTCCGGTCGATGTTGCGAGGCAAACGTCCGAGGAAAATGTATATAACAGTCCCGGGGCTTAGAAATCGCTGGGATAGAAATATATACGAAACCTTGCGGTGATATACACCGATCGCTCGATAATGTATCTGAATTGTTTCGCGTGGCAATCGTTGCGATACTGCTCACGAACACGTCTATATTCTGGGGAGAACAATTCGTGCTGAGAGACGGTTCTATTGTATGGAATAAAAGACGTGCACCGCTGAATCGCTGTCTTCCTCCCTTGTTTTGTGTCATCGGGTGTTTTTAATTACTTCTGTAACTTTGTAACAACACGGACCAGATTTTCGTACGGTATAACCTTAGAAGAGTAATTAAAAATTTGTTTTTAACGATTAATACGGCATTAAAGATTTTAAAGAAGGTTTCGATATACTTGGGATTATTGAGACACTATACCAATTCGCTTTAAGTTTGTTCTGTACTATATCAATTTGGCTAGTCAATTACGCCAGTTTTTATGAGATACAATTTGAAAATATTAAAATGAGTGTCTGAAAATAAGCAAATAAAGCCCAAATAATTGAACAGCTTTCTGTGTAAAAGTCTGGATTTTCAGCATCTGAAAAGATGTTCCACTTTATACTAAAGCAATTCTCTAAATAATCAAATCTTTGATTAAAACGAATATTTCGTTCGCCTGCATCGTTGTTCGATTTCTGAGGTGTTACGAGCTTAACGTAACCATAAGTAGACAGCAGAAAATATCTTCACGCTGACAGCATTGGCGAGAAGATCAAGATGTGGCGGTATCGCGAAATATCATTCTTTCTAGTTGGACGAGAAGGGTGATATATTTAATAGCGTGAGTGTTTATCTAAAGTGATTTATCTAAAGCACGTTGTTACGTTGCCGGACAGTTGAATTATCCGGCATTACTTGCCTCTACGTGCAATTATAATACCTACTACAGGTACTTGACTTATATTAATTCAGTACGTCTTATCAGACACGCGCGGACAATATTTGACACGTTAATGTATGCACGATCGCATCGCATACTGATTAAACTACCCGATTTTATCCCTTGGGAAATCATCGCGCAGATATTTCACGCGAAATTGTTATTATTAAACATGGACATCTTCAGAATTCGCACATTTATATCGCGTGATAACATTTATCGGATAAACGTCTTCCCGCATACCAATCAAGAAGTTCGTTTGCAAAACGATAACGGGAAAAGTCAATAATCAAATGCTTAATAACAACGAACGTGTTATCGTTGCCAAAGGGAGTAGATACAAAAAAAGTGAGAGAGAGAGAAGGAAAAGAGAAGGAGAGATCGCTTGTGTTTAATCGAGCAATTTTTTGCAGTTCGCAGCTACATTGCTGCTTCTGACAGGGCGAGGAAGCAGCTTGGACGAAAATTAATGGCCTGAACGTATACGTAGCTGCTCGTACTTATACGTTATCGTACCACCACGAATCCCGTACCCACATAAATTACGTCCCCTGTTTCCAGAATTGTACAAACTATACGCGAACCCGCGGTATAGGCCGCGGAGTATCGTTTTGGACATTCCAACGGTAACGTCGTTCGGAAGAACCAGGGGCACGTTTGTCACGAATTTTCGACAGTCATTTATTACATACGTGTACTTTTTACCACGCAGCTGAGAAGAAATGAACGTCCCGTGGCACGTTCGTTCTTGCACGTTTCACGTGTAAAACGGGTCCTCTTACGTGCCATGTGGACCTTCAATTTCTCAGGATGACTTTTGTTTTCGCAGCGTTTCATCGCCGAAGGTTGCAAAAATGGGAGCAAATGATGCATTCGAGATAGGAAATGGGATATTACTTTACCGTCTAATCAACGGTTGCATTGTAACATCATTTTCATTAGGTGAAATATATGACACCGACGATTCACTGTTAAGTTCACGTTTTTCCTTTACACAATGATGCATGAAGCAATATCAAGGCAATTTCAATGGGCTTTGAGTGTCATTTTGTTGATTCTTTCAAGCAGACTGCAAGAGATTAATGGCGGAATATTTTAGTAGTATAATTAAATAATAGCAACGCTATAAAATTTCTGTCATTGCAATTCGCTTTTCAGTAAGTACGAACGCTTTAGAAAATTGTGTGACATATTTTATGCAATTTTCAGTTAACTTTGGAGGTCGGTCTCTGACTCTATCGAAGAGTAAGCGTTTCATTTTCAACACTAAAAGACGTTCAACGAAGATTGCTACGTCTCAAGACTCTAATTTCTCGTTCAAAATTACAATATCTTTCAAGACGTTGACTTACAAATGACAAAATCATACTTTAATATTACTCGTACATCGAAGAATCTTCAGAAAAAGTGTGAACTTGCACAAATCGAACTCTCTTACATCCACACGAATCCACCTAATAGTCCGTTTTATTCTCCACGCATTTACAAAATCTTCATTTCCCTTCGCTCCGACTTTATTACTTTTCCAAGAATTTCGTATACCTCGCTAGCAGTTACCGTCAACATTTCCGCGCGTAATGTGCACGAACATAGTAGAGACAGCATAACTTCCGGGATATCCTTCCGTCATTTTCAAGCCGCAAGTACCACTTTATACGACTTTTTAGGAATGTAATATCCGGTTATATACATCGGCCTTGATTCCACTGACACTGTGCGGAACTTTTATCAGAGAAATAATTTCGTCCAAAAGTTAGGTACCAAGTTCTACCGACTGCCCAACCTATTCACGCTCCATAGGAAGCTTCCTCTCGTCTCCTCCACATAAAACTTCTCCAATACGCGGAAACTCTCGCGTGGAATTCTGCATGCATTATCAAAACGATCGTACAATATTATCGTCGCTTTGGTCGACGAAAATTACATTGTCTGACCATGCAGTACCTATACCACTAGTAACTCTGCCCGCCCGAAACTTGTTTTCCGGGGATATATTAACCTACACCAAAGCACGTTTTCAGAAAGAATAATAGCTAAGAAGTTTGACCGTAAGGGCACGAGTAACGCATCAATCTTTAGCGTCGCGATGTTTCGAAGGTCGTGTACGTGCCGAGAGAAACATCGTTTGCTGTACGATAAATGCTAATAGACTCGAGAGAAAACAAGGGAACACCGAAAAACGGTAAAAAAAAAAGAAAACATTAGAGGAGTATGCCACATATATACAGTGAGAATGTGAAAAAGAGAGAGAAGACAAGTAGAGAGAAGTTTCGCTGTGCGGAAACTTGTGAAAAATGGATGGCACCAGGCCTAACCCTCTTATCCACGTACAAACAACTTCTACATAGGTATCGCGTAATCCACAGCCATAGCAGCCGTGTACATCGAAACGAGGCAAAACGCGTCGGCACTTTAGTCGCGCAGATGGTGTCACGAGAAAACATACGTGTGTACGTGAGAAAGGTGACTGTATAAGAGAAAAAGTCTCCGGGACCAAAGGTACGGACCATTATAGCTTTGGTCAAAGAAGAGAAGGCAGAAAGAGGAAGCGAAACCGCCGTGCAACGGAAGTCTGTGGAACGCGCGAACGAAAGAGGTAAAGGGGAGGTGAAAGACTGAATTCCTTTTCCTCCTTCGTCGTTGTTGGCCTCCTTCGTTGTACTCATGGTGGTTGTTGTCGTCGGTAGTGGCGTCGACGCGATTTTGCATTTCTACCGTGCCATCGTCCTCCCTTTCTCTATCTCTCTTTCCCTATCCCTCTTGGTCTCTGTCATCTATTCGTATTTCCTCTCGTTTGTGTTCACGAGCATGGATGTACATCACTTCCTGCGACGAGTATGTGCGTTTACGTGGATGCGAGAAGTTGCTACATAACCCTGCCGTGACTTCTACACGACTCGTTTACATGCGTTACCCTTGCATTCGGCTTCTGATGTCTGCGCAACAATGCACGATAGCTTCATCAGCGACTGACGAGTTTGCGCCAACTGCTCGAACAAACGATAACTTCGAGAGATCTGAGTGTCGTACGATCGAGCTGTTTTCAAACTAATCAAACCCCTTCAAAGGCTTGCCATGTTATCTTGAAGCGAGAGGTTTCCAGTCTCGACGGGAGACCCCTTTTCCGATCGAACGTTTTCTCTGTGCTCGTTGACATGCCGGGTGCTCGATGTTTTTTTCCTTCTCTCTGTTTTTCCCGCATCGTTTCGTCTGTACCTTAATTGTAGCCTTTAGGCCGTTTACGTGGGCATCGATAAAATACTCTGCTGAAGGAGAGTTCAAGAGGTAAAAGTGGATGAATTTTGATTGGCCAAATACTGAAGATAGCATTGAAGTGTGATAAAAAGTTGTAAATTTGGATATTGTAGAAGCATAAAATATTACTTTAAGTTAATCGATGTGCTGCATTTGGATGTAGTGTCTATCTAGTTGTATTTTGGATGTTAATGTATATATTGGATGTATTAGGTTGGTGCATATGAAATGTCGGATTTTCTTTACATGTTAACGTTTGTCTCCCTGTTTTTATTATGGTTTGCTTTTGGCATAATCACGCTTATAGTCGTATTGTCCACTGCTAAAGACATACTTCAGCAAAGAAGATTTTCTCAAAAGTGTTCCCTTTTGTTTGTTGTTTTGAATTTTATACCGATATAAATTCAATCGATATTCGTGTAATTTTTTACATGAGTATAAACTTGTTAACAATGTTGTAAAAACTGCCATTTCTCGATTGCACTATTACTTGTAATGGGAAGTGAGTTCTTTACTACAATAGGAAAAGGTTTTCTTGGTGGCTCGATAGGAATGAGGCTTGTGCTTATACTCCAAGTCCATCACTTCGTCCAGGGAAAATTTTAACAATTTGGTGGAATGTGAATGGAGTAATTCGCTACTCTTTCCTTCGAATTAGGGAGACAATTATAGCCGAAACGTACTGCCACAGTACATTGATGAAATGCATGAAAAATTGAAAATTATACTCCCATCACTTGCTAATCAGTATGGCCCAATACTTCTCCACGCCAACGCTCGGCCATTATCAAAATAATGTTGAAATTAAATGAATTAAAAATATGAAATGTTGCAACATCCAGCTTATTCACCGGATCTTTCGTCGACCTTCATTTTTTTAAACATTTAGAACAGTTTTTACGGACTAAAAAGTATGAAAATGAAGACTATCTGAAAAATTCCATATCAGAGTTTATTGATTCTAAAGATCAGAATTTCTTTAACCCTTTGCGGTCCTATGTGGAGCAGTACTCGACATAGCTTTCCATTTGATTTGATTTTCTGCCAATTTAATATCAACTTTCCAATTTTGTAATAATTTTGGAGTATCACCTAAAAATCCGCCAGTATCTATAGTCATTGATAACATTGAAAGAAACGAATAGAAAATGATAGAAAATGTTGTGAAATTAACTTTATTTAGCTCACTACAAAAATTAACAAAATTACTCGGACCGCAAAGGGTTAAAACAGTTATCAATCCATTAAAATCTCGTTTGGAAAAGTGTATTGAAGCAAAAGAACCATATTTTTATGAAATAAGCAGCTTTTGAAAAACGATACGCAGTTTTATATATTCACTTAAAAATCCGACATTTCATACGCACCAACCTAATGTAAACCAAGTTCAACTCTGTATTGCAATCACTTTCCCTGATTGTGCGTGTGCAGTGACAGTCGCCGCAGGCAATACTGCGAAAATTAAAACC
Organism: Cerceris rybyensis; assembly: GCA_910591515.1. Taxonomy (NCBI): domain Eukaryota; kingdom Metazoa; phylum Arthropoda; class Insecta; order Hymenoptera; family Crabronidae; genus Cerceris; species Cerceris rybyensis. Next base: position 27,352,701 of record OU342790.1, read on the forward strand.
TTCAGAGTGGAAAATAAGAACTCAGGAATTCTAGTTTCGCTCATAGTGCCTATTAGTTCATCCTGTGCATCATGCAGAAAGTGCACGTTGACAAGATCGGCGATATATTTTTCCGTGTGTATAATGAAAGTGCAATCTTCCAGCAATGGCAACTGCAGCTGGAATTTTTAAGTCGACTGAATGCTAATGGTTTCTCTGGAATAAAAGGTTCTCGTATTCGTAAAATGCACGTTTTTCCTGCAGTAGAAAAAGATGTGTGGGACGATATAATTGTAACGCGCGTTTAAAGATTGCACAAAAAGAATTCATACCGTAAACTCACGTACAACATACATAGCTTTAATTCGCCATCGTTCTTCCGGGAGAATTGAATCGCCTGATCGCCTGACCGATATCGTTGCTACATTGTCAAATAAACAACTGTGTTTATACTTTGTCGAATAAGTTTAACGAAGAAGAAATATTTATCGTATAGCGTTACTAATTAAAAAAAAACGATCAACACGGATAGGGAAAGGCAGCATCATGGTTTAACTGTTTCAAATACATTGATTCCATACCGTTTTACAGTACAACTGTTTCCAGTCGTTTATTTTCTTATACTTTCATAAACTGGGATGAAAATGTATCATCCGGTGTGGTAAACTCTAATATATTCACCGTGAACCTATTATACGTGGGAAAATTATTCCGACGTTAAAGCGTTCTTTTCAAAACACGCCGTGTCCGTCGAGGTGTTAAATGGTATATTGGTAAGTCTGTCAAAATGACGCATCGCACTTAACTCTGCAAATACGCAGCCAATGACGCGTGACGTAACTCAATCAATTGCTTAGCTTCATTCGCATATTTGCCGACTCGCGTTAGCGTACGTCGGCAAGTCACGATCGGCTTGGAGCGAGATGATGGATGAATAGACATAAACGAGATTATAACTTGACGTGATCTTGATTAAGCGAATTAGCGTGTAAGAGGTGAAACGTGGAAAGCATCTACTCGCGTCGTATCGAACATCGATTTCTGCTGGTTCATTTCTGTAATGAAAGTGTCTGCTAACGCTTTTCGAGGAAGTCTTGTACAGATTACGTGGCTTTATATATTAATATAATAACCGTTATGGGTTTGACAATATCGGAGGCGTGTCTCGTGAAATCATAGCGCAAAGCAATACTGACTGACAAGAGGAATGCGAATAGCAATTGCAAAGAACCGTAAAGGTAGTACCGCGGAGACTCGTGAATGATGCTATGAAGTACGCGTGAAGAGAAAATTTAATTAGCTTTCTTATTTAGATTCGTATCTTTTGAAGCAATTGCAAATTGATATTAACATGCTGGTCTGCATGGAACTCTAGCATACATGATATTGATTTCTTGTCTTCATGATGATTTAACTTTAGTGCCATTCGAATTATATTTGCACTCTTAACACTAGATTTACGGAACCAATTTGGCTCATTCAAAATTTGATTACTATATAGATATATATACCTATATATATATGATATATTGGTTGGTTAATTTTTTTAAAAATAAACCTTTCATTTAAATTGATTTGAAACTATTTTCTTTGCAAAAAATTTCAATTTCCTTGTATGAGTTAAATTGGCTCACTTTAGAAAAATAAGCATATAAACATCCATAAATCTAGTGTTAATTAAAATAAGCAGTAATAACGTGTTGGTTTTCGAATTGAAGTGCAAGGTATTTATATTGGAAGAAATCGTAGCTACATGAAAAGTTTCAACTTTAAAAAAAAAACGTGGATGATATTGGAGGGTGACTCAGTTAACTGTGAAATATCTGAGGGAAAGGAAAACTGTAAAAAAGAAGAAGGACAAGTACATAGATAAAATGTTTCGTAGTAATGAAATATTATTTTCGAAGATGTATTGTTGCATATTGACCTCTAATAATTTTGTCGTACAAAGGTAACTCGTTCTTTGAAAAATTGACAGCATCGATCAACGTAGGGCGAAAGAAGTTACAATTTTCGGAACGCGAAAGGCAACAGCGCTTTCGTGTTTTTGTCGAATTCGCGGGTGGAACGTTTGACGACGCACGGTATCTAGTTTTTGTTCCCATCGTCGGTGCATTTAGGGCGGAACAACACAGAGACCGGTACACGGAACGGCCATGACGTGACAAAATTCGCATACCACCGGATAGGGAGATAGACCGATATCGGTTTTTGATGAAATCGGGATTTGTTTGACATTCGGCACACCGAAAGGTACCGTCTGTCGTGGCTGCATCGCCGTCAGAAATTTAATATGCACGGTGCGCTTCCCGAAACGGCTCTTTGTCGAATTGGGAATGCTGTTTCTACGTGCAAAAAAAATGGGATAGCTCGCGTTCGAAGGAAACTTTTATTCCGAATTCACCTACATCTTACGAGAGAGTGCTTCGAATGCGAAGAGCATAATCCGCAAAAATGAGCAACCTTTACACGAATACCATTGCGTGATCCGAATCTTTTCAAATGTAACCCCTGAACTCTAACGGTACCTGTATCGATTACAAGGATTGGTACTTATGAAATTACGGTGAAAAGTAAAGTAAACCAATTATCCCTATTTCCAATTATCCTTTCTGACTTGATACATGATGTGCTGAACATAACGCACGAAATCACATACGTTTCTATCACGCATGATACTACAGACTTAACCCTTTGCACTTGAGTATTTTTTCGCTCTAACAAACTGGCAACTCGACTCGATTTTGACTGTATTAGGCAAGTCCATGGAAAAATTTGAGATATAAATACCTTATTATATCGGTAACGAAAAAATAGACCTCAAAACACGCCAGGGTACCGTAATGGCGGCTCTCCAGTGTGAAGGATTAATTATAAAAGAGAATCGCAGAAGGTGAAACGATAATAAGAGTTGTTCTCAAAAATTAGAGCCACGTATTACGGAAGGTACGGCCAAATAACAGTACTCACGACAGATAGTCAATTATCTGTGCACAGTTTAAAATTAACTCCAAGCCTATTTTTATCGGTCGAAGTGAGGTGCGTTCATCGGTAAACCGCAAACGTCCTCACGTTTCTACCATACGGTGGCGGCAGACGCCATCGTACTATCTCCTCTTTCGCCCGTTATTGCGGGCTTCGAATTATTCGTAATGCGATTTAATCGGATTAGTACGCGAGAGAGCGTGTGTCATGCGTTAGGACGACCAACGATAGGCAACGACTGGTACATACAAATTTATTCAATAGCCGGACCAGCGGCATAGGTAGACGCCTGGAATTTCTGTTGGGCGAAACGAATGCACGTCTCGTTACGCGTTCGAACAGTTTACCGACAATTACGTTTCCCTCGGAGAACACCGACATGCATAACCATATGTATACACCTATATGTACATATATCTACCACATTCTCAAGCTGTTAATCGTTCGAATACCTTATACGGGATTATAGTTGAGTTCGCGATAAACGGACGGTGCGTCAGCCGGTCACGCTGGTCATACTATCTTTTTATCGTCAGCTGATGACGCCTTAAAAGTGCACGGATAATAATACACGAATACCACGTACGCCATCGCAAACCCTTTCGATACGCCGCGCTTTACACGAGGACTAGCTTTTTCCTAAGTTTGTTTCAATACCTTTTATTTGTAACCACCTTTCGACAAGTTTCCTCATGCTTCTATGTTTCTCGATGTTTTCTTAATCGTATCGGATGTGCAACGGAGTTTAGACGTAGAGACCTTTGAAACGACCATGCTTCAGCGAAGGATTACCGTTAGTCGCTTCGAGCCGATTATCAGTTCTGTTAGATCCAGATTTTCTGTCAGTCGGGCCAATTAGTCGAGGACGATAATAAACAGGGACTTATGTCGAGACTTGGCAGCTAGGTAGATATGTAGTAGATACATCTACTATTTGCAGCAGCTCAAAGATCCTACATCGTTCGTATCTAACTTGACTGTTATGGCGTTTGATTCTTTGTCGTAAGTTATTTCAATGATTTTATTGTAATTTATCAATGAGATATGTAGTCGTAGATTTTTAAAATACTCAATAGTTTTTATGAGTGAGCAGAAATGGAAGTGTTCAACGTAATATACTATTAAAAAAAAGAAAAAAACGCGGCAATCGATTCATCGAAGTCTCGCGCACCATTGAAAGCCATCTTATGAGCTTCATGCGGTATATCAGACTCGGACGAATGAATCGCAGATAGCGAGGCGTGCTACCAGAAGTTATTACGCGTGGAATGCGCGCAAGAGAAATGCAAGGGCAGCAGGACGTAACAAACGTCTTATTAAATGGAGATACAAGGGTGCAGTACTCCTTGCAATTCAGAACCAGATTTATTATTACTTCAAGAACTCATTATCGAAAATAATCAGCGGTTAGTTACGACTGTGAACTTACGATCGCAATAAAGATAAAGCTCGTTCTCGGGGCAATGCGCGAAGCAGTCCTGACAGGAGGCTGGTTAAAAAAGTCAATCTAGTTTCAAGCTTTTTGTCTCAACGTCGTCGGAGCGTGCACCGACTTCCATCTCTTTTTTCCATGTTACAAGCGGAAGCGTGCGAGAACATACGAGAATTCCGAACTTGTTATCTCGGTGCGTGATGTATTTCGGCCGTCCTCTCGGTCCCTCCTTTGAAATAATTCGTCGCCGGTGTGCCAGTAAGTTATGCACGGGCTCGTGCGCCTCGCGTGAGAATTATGTTAACAATGCCATTAAGGCTCGTGTTACGCCGTTGGAGGTGTCATATTTTTTATTTTCCCACCCATGGTCTGGCGTACGTTCACTGTAAAGCCCTCCGAAGGAGACCCAACATCGCGGATAAAAGGAGAAAAGTATCGTCGTGAAAAGGGGAAAGGTAGACGGCGAAGGATAGTCGAAAATTGCAGTCACAATTCTTCGGAAGACAGATACTATTACCGCTTTCCCACGGAGGAAGGTTTCCATACCGGGCTGCCCTTCAATTACGGAAAATGCATTTAAACTCGATACACCTGGTAGCGGGCGTCGTTGTAGGATCATTCTGGATGTTCTACGCTCCGAGCGGTTTCTCTTCTAGAGCCTGCTGATGGTTGCGGTGGGATGATCTCCTTCCAGGGATCGTGAAAATTTTCCTCGTATACCAAGCAGTAAACCACACAGTCATTGTTTCCCTCGGCAGCGTTATACATCTTCGTTGGCTACTGGTAAGACAGCTCCTGTGGCTGGCACCATATATTACCTCGTGTGAAAGGATTTGAACTTGAATTTTATTAAATTGTCGGGTTCAAAAACCTTTTGTGCTGCCATCGTGGCTTTTTGAACTCAAATCTAAATTTTGGATTAAATCGTAAATCATTGAAAATGAATTTCTGTTGAAGAAGGGTAGAAAACTTTCTTTGCTATTTTACGAAAAGATATTTGATAGTGTGTATTACTCGTGATGGATAAAAATTCAAGTCGAATTTTTGCATATTTCTCTGATCAAAAGTATTAACGACGAATATACCGGATTTGTATTTTAGTCCTGAATTGCGAGACTAAAGAATGGGCAGCCAAAAATGGATTTTCTCTCCAGAGAGAATAAAGTAACGTTTTATTGTTTCTCGTGCGAAGAATTTCTACTCCAATTTTATTAAATTGCCGCGTTATTCGCGGTTACTAGAATCGGGTTTCCGCATACAATCGTCCCAGTATAGCGGTCGAAGTTGATAGGTATCTTGTGTTTCATTTTTACGGAATCTTTGCAAACGTCCTGCGATGTTTTACATTCCATCGGAATGAACAATATTATCGTGTACCGTTTTTATCCATTAGAAATTTGCAAATCTCAGTTGCGATAGCAATAGAAAGCATGTACCACACTGCAATTTGCGTTGGAATTGCGAACACTAGTTGTCAGGCGATCAGACTCAAAGTATAGGCGGATGTAAAAGATACACGTATTATCTAAGATGCCAAGCATAAATTTTATGCTGTCATAGCTGAAAACATAGCTACCGGAAGAACTTAGCACTTGCATGAAACGCGCATCGTGCTCCTCGAAGCAACTCGTAACTCCTTTTATGAAACGCCTTTGCGGGAAGTCGACTCTTTACGAAGCCTGTACGTGACGGAATCGAAAAATGCTCGATGTGTGATTTTTACATAATCCTTAACGATTCACGTGCGAATACTTTTCTCTCTTAGATCATTCAAAGTACCATAAAACGTTCTCCAAACTCTATCTTACACGTGCGTATCATTTTCGATTTATAAAACTTATCTTCCTTTCTTTTTACACTTCTTTTTACTCAATTCCAATGGTAAATTCTCCGAAGGATTTCCAGGATAAAATCAAACAGAGTGACATTTGGCAATGTACGTTTCGTGTGGCTTTCGCGAAGACGAATCCTTTGGTAAGCGTATCCGTTAATGCTTAAAAGACAAAGTGAAATCTCGTGTTTCCTCGTGCGTCTCGTTTCAGAATAGATTCTATCCATAAACCCGTCTCCCCGAAATATTTCCTAAGTCACAACGAGTAAATCGCCCGATTCCCCGGACACGAACGAAACGAGTGACACGGGAATCTGGAATTCAACTTGAACGTCCTAAGCCTTTTGAGAAATGGTCTTGAGGTATCATTTTCTTCCCCTATCCGAGAACGGTAGAACGCTAACTTGTGTTGTACCTCGAAACAAGGCATAGCAATTCGATTAGTTCCAGAAAAGACAGTTTTCAAAGTTTTCTACTGCTAAACGACGTATTTACTATATATATACAGAATAGTTAAATTTATTCTAAAACAGTAAATATCGAAAACACTAAACGTCTTAACGATTAGATATCATTCAATGAGACGCACGGAACTTACATTACTTACAGGCAGGATGTTACAAGAAAAGGAAATTACCTTGAACCGGAAAAGATAGCGAGAAACGGTCAATACAAACAGAAATATCCCGTAAAGATTTGAGATAGTATTAGAAGACATGAAACGGCGGTGACAATAATTGGGCAATACGGCGGCTCTTTTGCCCGGCATGAATCAACCACCGCAACCGGCTCACTCGTCAGTGATCTTCGAGACCATGGTGGTTTTACTTATATGGTGATGTATTCTGTGCAAGAAGAGTCTAGATAGATCGGGTTATCTCGGTCCTCCGACACTATGTTTCACCATGCCACGAAATGCTTCCTCCTGTGCTTCGTCTCTGTTCGTCCTCGTCCCTGGTCTTCGGCTCCATCTCCTCTTCCTTCGGCTTTCCTCTCGCTCTCCTCTCGCTCTCCTCTCGCCGTGATATAGTTATACATTATTCGATATTGCGGCATCACGAGTTCCCCCAGGACGATATTCTCATTGTATGCTGTACCAGTACACAGCAATACAGAGAGGCAGCCGGTGTTCGGCCGGCTGGACGTTCGTAGACGGCGGGGCCAACTGCGAGCGAAAGCGAGGGAGGAGCAACTTCATGGCGGAGGAGAAGGACCGAGGGGGCAGGAGGCCACGGGGACGCAAGTACAATTCAATGTACAATGTTTGAACATTACTTGAATGCTTAATGAAGTCGTGTCTTATATCGAACAATGCCTCGAACCGTTCGTTCGTTCGCATCTAAATCCCCTCTATAAACCCGCCAGCCGTCCGCCTTCACCCTCCTTTTTCCCCTCTTCGTCACCCTCTCGATACTGTCCCATTCTCTTCTTTGGCTTTTCCTTCTCTCTTCTACTTTCTCTCACTCTTTCTCTCCCTATTCTCTTTATCTATCTATCTATTCTACCTTTCTCTTTCTCTTACTATCTCTTTGTCTTCCTCTGTCTTTGTCTTTTCTTGCTCTGTCCTTCTACGTGCATCCTACCACTTCCTACTACTGAGGACCACCTCACCATTATGGATCCTGTATACCCCTTACCTTCTCACCGTTCTTTGCAATACCGCGTTCCCTCCCGCATAGGTTCCGCTACGTCGAGAGCAACATCGTGCCCCGACTATGATCTCCTTCGGCTACGATGATACTTCTCGCGAGTCAATAATCTTTATCGTCGGCATCTCTTGTATGATCTATGCTCCAACCATGTACCATGTACGTTAATAATCCCGAGTTATTGTTACTTGTCGTACAGAGACGATTTCGGATAAAGTTTCCCCGAGTTGATCATAGAAGAAATTCATCACCAACAACTAGCCGGCTATCTTCCAACGCCAAGATCAGCTTACTCTCTTATAGCGTTTATGATACACTTGACCTCCTCGAGTACGCTTCTACCTGGATATCATTTCCCAACATTCTCGCGTATCCGTTTCATCGTCGGTGTGATTAATGCGTTGAAAACGACGAAAAATTCTACTCGAGGAACGAGATGTACGTAGGTTGTCGTTTCTACCTTGAATTTCGTTTAGAAGATGCGAACTTCGAATCTTCTTCTTGACACGTTACTGTTAATAAGTATTATTGAACTGACATTGCAATCATCATAGTTTACTTGCACCCTAGATCAGGCATGTTTGAGTAACAAAGAAGGACATCGCATTTTGAATTGGAAACTCTTATTCTTATTTATTCTATTCCAACTTTAAATAATTACAAATCATCGTTAGCTTTTTAAATAAAGTACTATTATTAATTTCAGTAATATTGAACCTGAACTTAGCAATATTTAATGCTAGATTTACGTAAGCCGTCAAATTCACAGGTTGCCTCTTCGTTTATAAACATTTCTCAAATGTACAGAGAAGCAGGACGGTAGATAATTTACGTGTATTTTATAATACAAAAATTAATTAATGTATTAGAATCTTAAGAAGAAATAGGAATTTGAATAAATTAGTATACGTTAAATTAAAATTACTTTCATTTTAAAGCTTTAGAAAAAAGCCGAGCTCGGGTCTATTTGGTAATATAAACTGTTTATTTGACTCTCCCCTGTATTGCAGTGAGTCTTCTCTTCAAACTATGAATTCTTAGAACGTAGTATCGTTTTTGAACTTATTCAATATATATAATATTATATTATTAATGATAATCCAACATCCTTACTCAATGTATTGCAGTGTAACAGGTTTCATGCCGGTAAATTTTGTATTAATGTCGACGGTTAACATCCTTCTAGCATTAATCTTACATATATTTAAAAACAAATGGATCTGAAGTATTTCGAATAAGAAATTTAACACTAACATTTTCTGCACCTTTTCTTGGCAGACAAAGAATAAAATCTTACATTGCTTCATAACTTCCGAGTTCAACGGCTTCCTCGTCTTTAATTCAATTTTCTGCACTCCTTCTTGTACAGCTATCCCTCCCTCGTATCATCTTTCTCACTTGGAACAACGTACCTGTAACTACCCTACATACAATGAATAGGTCCTATACCATGCGCTACATTTTTAACGATTCATTTTACGTGATAGCTACTTAACCAACACGGTGTTGCTGAAAGAGGTTGGAAGAAAAAGGGAAAGGAGGTAAGGTCAAGAAGAGCAACACTGAGTTGGTAGAAGAAAAACTTTGACGGTACTCGTAGGTATATCGCGCGCTCTCTTAGTAACGACTGAATTCACCATTCGCGTTTATCACGGGATGTACGATAGCAACGCGATAATGCGCGGTACAACGAGCAGGAAAAATTGTTGCCCCTTAACCCATTGCTACGTTGAAACGACTTCGATGATCTTCGCATGGTATAAAGTAGGTGGTACGGAAAGTATAATTCTATCGTGATGCTTAAAAGATGATTACTTTGTCTTCCGTGTTACAGGAAATCTCCTCTCTTAATTAACATTGCACCGTTATCACAACTTTACGATTCACTTCGACGATTTATATCCATCGAGCTTTTGACGCGAATTCACGTAACCTCTAACTACTTTGATCATATATTTGTCTTATCAGAATCTCATTTTAGAAACCCATTATAGAAAAAACCTCTGACTACTTCGATAATATATGTGTCTTATCGGAATCTCTTTTTAGAAATTGATAGAAAAGAGAAAAGGTGTAGTTATGTTTCTTTTAAGAAGTATGTCTTCTTCCATCGCATAATCTGAAAGTAATCGTAAACCCTGTGAGCAAAAATTTACAAGCGGACGAGGGCAATGAGTTTCGCCGTTTGTTCTTCCAATTTTCGAGGGAAATAATTTCAACGTCGCGCGAGAAACTCACTCCTACGATGTACACATATGACAGTGCAACGTGCACGATTTTGCTGTTGTGTAAATCCCAAACGTTTTTGTCTCATACCTGCTATCTACGGCTCTAAATATCTCTCGTCCATACAGTTGTATTCTCGCGTTACAGTACACCTAACTGCACTTTACTCACAATGATGTTCCTTTTCCATGCAGATGCACCCTTCTACCGTTGTAGTATTTACTTTCGATTTGTCCTCTACAAAAGTCGATGTTGACGTTTACCAATTGTGTTTATCCAACTATTAAACCGCCTGTATCGCGCAAAGGATAATCAATAAAGTAACGAGATGAGCTCTCCTACTCGGTGCGAGTTAATTAGATATTATTTTACTCGTCACTACGATCTATTTTCTACCACTCTCTCTTCTCTATGTCGTTGCTCAACGTGTCAACTCGCTGACATAAATTTCCATCTGTGCTTTCGAAATTAGCTTTCTATTTCGCCAGAAACATAGAATTCTACCGATAGTAATTTAACAAAGATTGAAAATCTCTATTTTACTCTTTTCCGTAAGTCGATCCGCGAGGGTTCCTAGCGACTTCATGCGTATGCGTGAGAAATCGGAGACACAACTATCCGAGGATCAGTGAATATAACGTCACGTCATCGTTATGGCTAACTTACATGGACATGGATAAAAGAATACTACGTAAAGATCATAACGATTCCCATCGCGGACGAGACCGATCGTGAAACGCGACCGGCTTCGCGTTACTGCGAAGCTTACGTGTCTCTGCAAGACGAAAAGATAACTCTCCTTCATCTCGTTCGCGTCACAGGCTGCACGAATTTTATTTATCAATCGAACTCGATACTACGCCCTATTCCTTCGAGGGGTAACGTGGTTGGTGGTCTCTACTTTCAAATTAGTATTCGCCGTCGTACCTTCGAGGGTAAAGTAAGAACGCCGGAGACGAGTGAGGAACGCGAAGGGACACGGGGGTAATGCGGTTATCTTGTAGCAGAGTATTATTTCCTCTTTCAATATTGGAACGAGCACCATTCGTCTGCCACTCTTTCCACCTTCTATTTCGAGACCGTATCTTACCGAGCTTCTTTCTTATTCTCTTTTCTCTGACGATGATATCCATAGCCTGATTATATCTGTTTTTTTTTTCCCCCCGGTTACTGTTCGTCGTGGTCGATAGAGTTTGGATTTATTAATGCAGAGGGGACGGTGTTGCATGCTTTGCAATTTCTCAAAGAATTTACAACGTGGTAGGTGATATAAATAATTTCAATCGTAATATTAACACATTGTTGACCGGTATTTTTACGTAGATGATAACTCATGTCACCGGATATTTTTTCAATAATTAAGTATGGCATTGAAAGAAACTAAATGAACTTCAGTATATTTTATTTATGCATAATAAGTTTCAGTAAAACTTCGTACATATTTGCTGTATATTATAACTTATATATATTAAATAGTTTAGTAATTTTTTTGGTGTAGTAGAATTGAAACAGCTAATGTTAGTTAAAACACGAGTTATCTCGTGACGGGTCAACAACGTTTGGGCACGGAAACACGAGTTAACTCGTGAGCGGTCAACAATGGGTTAATATTTCTTTGGTTTGAATCAGGAATCGTAATAATGTAATGAAATATTGGAATTTTTTTACTTTGTTTGAGAAATAACTTGAAATCAGATACGACAAAAGTTTTTATTTTATTGAATGCATTATTTAATTTACCATTACATAAAGTACTGGTAAATAAAAATTACGTTGCGTAAATAAAACATTACGTAAGTAAGCGTTACATTAAACGCTATTTAAAGTAACAATTGTAAAATATCAATTGCGAACATTTATTCAACTTTGAATCAGTACATTTTAGTGCTTTCTTTACTAGAATATTTAACAATAACTTAAACCTTAAATGCGCATGTATCTCAGAAGAGATTAAATATCCCGAGAAGTTTCTCTCTCCTTCAGAGCAGAGTATTTCCTCAAAGATCCAACGAATAAGTGCAGTGCAGAACTGCTTTCAAAATCCTGACAAACTATAATTCTCCCTTACCATCCTTCGTCCCAAATATCTCAAGACTGTAACCGTGTTTGCAGTATGAAACTACCGCCAGTGTATAATACTCGAGCGAATACCATGCAGCGTACCTAAATTCCCTAATTTATATTCTTGATATCTGCATATTTATCACAGACTCGGTGTACTTTAAAATCTGTTACCTGTAAAATCGATCACACTAATAGGGCGATTAATCCCGCAGAGTATCCTCACAAAAGGCAATTCTGTATTCTACTCGTGGTCTGTCATTACTTATCAGTAAATTTACGCTTCGAGCACGACAATACACCGCCAGCATTAACCCGCATTCCGTTGGTCTTCCGGATCGAAAGAACATCGCAGCTGCTCGCGAAAGCACCGCTGATATCCGGAGATGGGTCCAAACTGATCAAGAAGGAAATAAGACAGGTAGTGGTAAAGCAGGAGGAGAGTATCGAATAAAGCGAAGCAAACGAGTGCCGTTCTTGTCGCGTTATAACAGCCAACGAGAATAGAGATAGAAGAAACAAGATCAAATCGGGAACCGAAGTAGAACCGAAAGGGCTCGGGACTCTTCTTAGACTCGAGAGGTTACCTTCCGGCTACCTTCAATAGTCTCGAAGGAACTCGGAGATGTACCGTATGCTCGGGGAATATAACCGGCCGATAATAATCATTGGTCCATACTTATGGCGTATAGCAGGGTGGCGAGCAGTCCTCCTTACGAGCCGCGAGCCACTCTTTCAACAAGGTTGTTTGCCGGATAATATAAGAAGCCCGGTCCTGAGCCAGTTTGGATTCTATCTGGATTCTATCAGTTTCTTTCTATCTCAACGTAGTACTGTTATGCAAAGAGGAACTCCGCGACAAAAATATCTTATTATTTTAATGATTTGCGTTGTTAGTTCACTATGCTCGCATTGTACTCGAGCAACGGAGTCCACCGAATATCTCTTCTCAAAGAATAATTTCTTCCATTCGTTATCTCATTAGAACGATCCGAAATGTACCGTTAGAATACTTCGACTTTTCCCCGATTGATCACCGTTATGAAAAATCCATGGCCCTGTAGCTTCGTATTTCACTCTCTGTCAATTAATACCTTACTTTATCGGATTATCCCACGGTTAAACCTAAACCAACGAAGATTTCCACAATACCGCAACAGGCCAAGTTCGAGCATTGCAGTCTCCCTTTAGAAAGTAGGTTTCCCACTCGGTGTGCTTTATCGTTCGATAACGGACAAGGAGGATGAGTACTATGGTATAACGAACCAGGTAGATGCACCTTACGTACGCCAGTGACACGCAGGTTTCATATCGGTTCTTTCTCTATTCACCTGCACGCCTTTGATGATTCTTCGACGTGCGGGTACGATAAACCGCGAGAATGTAGCGTCATCGAAGCCAAGTGTCTGTAAATACGTATACACCGCGAAAAGGTCGAGACCACGCACGGTTCACGCTCGTAGATCAATGGGACACGCTTCCAACGTGGAAGTATGTCTCGATTGTTGCTCGTCATAGAGGTACAACGATAAAGGAGAAAAGATAGAAGAAGCGTAGGCGGGGATGTATAAAGAATGAAGAAAGGGACGCAAGAAACGTGTGCAAGTACGAGAGATCAGCGCACACAACCAGAGCCGTACCGCCACCGAGGATAAAGGAGCTGTGGAACGCGGAGAGTAAGAAACACGCGGAAACGGTGACAGTTCGTGCCGCGGCTATAACAGCGACGCTATTTTGCCGTTCATTTTTTTTCCTACGTTACCTCTTTCCTATTCTCTTTTCTCTTCCTCCTTTACCATCGTTTTTCTCCTCCATCTCGTACTGTCCATCGGGTCCTCCCTCTATGTTGTTCTATCTTACTCGACTCCGCAACCAACCTTCCAACGAGCAACCGCCGATCATAGACGCAGATAGACCATAGCTACGAGGTACGGATAAAAAAGGAGGAAGAAGCGAAGAAATGAAAAAACTGCGAATCTTCGACGGCGCTCCGCCGTATTAGACAGATCGATGGACCTAATCGGTATTGCCTCTTGGTGCGGTCAATCGGCTACGGAGATTGCTTCGATTCATGATCGATGGATTATGGTTAGTTTTGAACTGTCGATTGCACGCTTTCGAGGATCGTTGGATACATATATAACGGTATTATTGATTTGGAAAATTTCGAGATAGATGGAAAACATGTATTTATTAAATATTAAACTGTACGGCGGAATGAAAATTTATATCGATAATAACACGAGATGCATGATATCGTTTCAGCAGAGTTTTACAGATATATTTCTCTACAATTTGATTTTTGAGAAATGTGTAGATAGAGAATATTCGGAGGTTATTTGCCAGTTGTTTTATTCGATGTTGATATTCATATCGAAATGCAACGAGAAATGTGTCCACGGTGGAGAGTTATTTTGTATCTTTTTTTATTCATTCTTACAATTTGTATAAAAAAAGCATTGATTTGAGGTATCATCGTTAAATGGGATAATCGTGTAATGGTGTCTTTTTCACGTTAAATAGAAAATGACCATTCTCGTGTAATTAAATACGGATTCCTTACTCTCGCGATACTCCAATTATTCATACCAAGAACCGAAGCGCAGGGAGTTCACCCAGTATTTTTGAGTAAATCATCCATCTATTATTTGCTACGATTCCGCAAGGTTCCTGGCATTTATCGAATAGTGAGAATCGGATTTCAACTTCCGCCATGATTGCATCCCCTCAGTGCTACCGAACTCGCCGCTTTTCAGGGGAAGATAAACCGATTGGTATAAAACGACCAGAAAGATTCTTTTCCACAGGAACAGAAGAAAAGGAAGAAACGAGCGGTAGATTACATTCTGGCGGTCATCCTTACAATTCTATGGCGATAGACTCCGTCTCGTTTTCTCCAGTTGACTACCTAGGTGGTCCACTACCTTCTCGTATCAAATAGCCCTTTGATAAATCTAGTTCTGTCTTGAGTGATCTCGGGTGTAGGTACCTGTTAGTACGAGAGAGTATCCCTCAACGGCGAAAGAAGGACGAAATGGAACCGCGGTTGCAAAAAGTATCTTACAGGATACTCGGTCAGTCGCAGCTTCGAAGCGCGGGGTACTTTTTGCCCCATGATCATCTCCTCTAACCGCGAATAAGATTATTGTGAATTTGGTAGGAAAATTGCAAGAAGAAATTCATTTCTACTATTCTTGTGAAAATATCTCCCTTCATAGCTTTCTCACAAAGAGAACTTGTAGTCGTGGACATCGGGATTTTAATGAGATCCACATCGGACGAAAAAAATATTTGTGTCGTGTCCCTGCGTTTTTGTGAATAGACCCTCAATTTTGAGAAATCGCATGTTGAAAAATGCTATTTTTGTACTGTATGTGATATACTCTTAAAGATGAAGCATTTATCGACGAAATGTAGTGTGTAGTGTAGTAGACTTGGCGGAAGTGTGATTGGCTTAAACTCCGCTGAGTTTTAGGATCAATTATACTTCCGGTGACTAACTGCAATTCTTTGATAAATACTTCATATTTAATAGTACATCAAAATGCAATTTGTAAAAATTGTGGGTCCATTCACAAGAAGCCGGGACAAGACACAAATATTTTTCGATGTGCTTTTGACTAATATGAATCTCATCAAAATCCCCATGTCCAAAAGTGTAAGTTGTCTTTGTCAATGTCAAATAGAATATTGGAATATTAAAAGCCTCAATTTATTACAACATCCACTTTTGCATTCCATCTATAAAAAATACCTTAAAACACACAAACATAACAATAGCTCGTTTATCGTTTATTAAACGTTAGATAAAATTAACGGCATACTCGAAAACCCGATAGGAATTCCATTATTCCGGACTGGGGAAACTTTCATCGAATCATAAACAAAGCCCGTCCATATTCATACATGGAAATAGATTTAATCACGTCCAGCAGTGCATGTTCGGGTACGTGATAAAATTGCGAATATTTCCGGGAAGGTTTCTTAACCGACCATGCGGATCGAGAGGCACGTAATCCGGAAATGCATTCCGCGGCGTAACGTCTGCCCGTCATCGGCAGTCACCCCGAAGCTGGACTTAATCTCATCAGCCGCTCGTGTACGTAGCTGCACGCGAGTACTCGGAAACTGGGGCCCGTTATGGGCCTTTCGGGGAAGAGCCTATTTGAACGGCAAAATTGCTCAGATTAGGAAACATACGCTTCTGAATTTCCATTAACTGTAACAGGAAACGAAGAGAGAAGGAAACAGGCATTGAGAAGGAGGAGGATAGCTGGAGAAGACCGGGCTCTCCCTAATGCCGATCCCTATCTACGTGCAGCCGGTTGCGAGTAGCGCAACTACGACGGCGCAACTAATATCTTGTCCGGCGCAAAACCGGAATGCTGCTGGGGGATTACAACTTGTATTAATTACGGGCGACATTACGCCGGTCAGATTAGAAATCGAAGGAGAGGAACACCTATCTACTGATCCCGAAGTCGTGCTAGGTTTACACACTGGGAAATTCCTTCATCAATATATACATATATATATACCGGCGCTAAGGCCTCCCGCTGCCTCTTTTAATTACTGGCCGTGCGAGTTAACCCCCAATCTCATAAAGATCGCGGCGATCGTTTGATGAAAACACGGAGACGCTCGCTACGAGATTGCAGCATTAAACGGTAGCGTATGCTTCCGCCTCTCGGTCTCTGAATTACCATTTATACGTGCCATATAGATCGCCATTTTTCAACCGATAAGACCTTACCACGGGAATTATAGCGGAGAAATGCGTACGGGATTAGAGTCGAACTACCGATAATACAGGCAACGATATGTATATGGAAACGAACGATTGCATAAAGGGATAGAAGCTAGAAAGTCGTCTCTAGAAGTTAATTTGATACTTTGGATACATGATTCCGAGTTGAGAAACGTCAAAACGACGTGGTGATCGTTTATTTCGTTGAACGTAGTCGAAAAACGTTCAAGGAAATTCTGCCGTGCTAGCAGAAACTTATGCTCGATACGTTCCTGCCAGAAAGCGCTTTGATTTATAATCCTACGTTTCTGTTACGTCATCGAGGCGCGCGCGCGTCTTGTCTTCGGCCATTTTGGTCCCCTGGAATGGCGCAACCTCGACTGAAGATTGAAAATCTCAAATCGAGACTCTAATTGACTCTGTTCAGTGATGAGGAAACGAGAACTCCGGGTCGACAGGGAACCACGGGTTTCGGGAATTACTGTGGGATGACAAAGCAACCTTCTCCCCTTTTCCTAAAGCAATAATACTTCTTTTATCTTCCAGATGATCCTGGTCGCATTATATTTAACATACACACTGATACATGGAACATTCGCTTTCAAGCTGAATCTATGCTCTATTTTATTTCCATATTTCTTTTTAGATTATCCGTAATATAAATTCAAAAATGAAATTATATAAAATAGGAGAATTCTTTTTCTCTTCTTGCAATTCAAAATAACTCGCTTATCGTCGAGTGGGCAATTCACGAAATAAGATAAACTGTGAAAATTTTCGCAGCTAGTGACGGTAGTCAAGAATAAAGTCGATTTTCCACCGTCAACACGACGGCAACGGTCGTTGGGTGATTTCAATTTGTGTTGATTTTTGACATAGCAAACAGGGACTCCAGTCTTTTCTACGTCTGCCTGGCTTTATTTGTCTTCCTTCGCGCCTCTCGCGACCCGGTTCATTTAACTTCGACATCCAACGCTATTTGTAGTGTTACTTGCAAAATATTTCGTTTGCTCCTTCGCCAGGTATATACTCATCATTTCTGCGCATCGTTTCGTCTGCGTTCGTAGCTCCTTGATGAGCCAACTCGATATTTTATACTGGGAAATCTAATTATACATAGTTCGGTGTATAATGTTTTTAAAAAGTTTCAATGCACCAAACGGAACTTTGAAATCCGCTTAAAATTTTTAAATATATTTACGAACTCCCAACTTCGATGCCACTATGCTGTAATTGGGGCATGAAGTAATTGCCGCTAAAAAAATCCGATTATCTTGTACGTTATACATAGTTTTGCAATTAAATTTCCGGTTGTAAAATATTCCATGAAAATGGACGGTAAGCCATGAAAATAGAATATTTTATATTGCCAATTCGATTTGCTTCGTTGTATAAATATGAAATAATCCGTGATGAAAAACTTATCTATATTTTGTTTATTTCATTTTATTTTATTCGTTTCGTTAAAAATATTATCAATTTCTTTGTTACAGGTAAGTGCATGAAATTTCCACGAGCATCGACGACGAACTGACAATATCCGGATACCATATTTGTTTACAAGGTAATGCATGATTACAAACTTTGTGACTTCATAAATAATTGCAACTACGTACATAAGTACTGTAGGATCGTGAAAAAGAAAGAGAGTCGCGGAAACCCATCTAAATAGCATACTCGACCGGAGTAGCTTAACATCGATGATCGCCTGGGTCGACGCGGAACCAGCGTACTTTCCCTGATAGCAATTCTTTTTTACGTCCTTTTCTCTTGCATTTTTTAAAAATGCGCCGCCCAATTCCATAGTATTTTCCAAGCTAGAAGTACTAACAACTCGAGAAAAATATTGAATCAAAAATAACCTGCGTCTGCGTCTACGATAAGCAAATAGTTATACTAGGCTTCTTCAAATTGGTTTAGAATAAATTTCTGTTTTATTTCAATCTACATTACTATAGAATTTCTTAATTATTATCGAACCGAAGTTTTCAAAATTTTAGTTTTCTATTTATTTTATTATTCGTTTTATTTTCTATTTAAATTTATATTAAAGTAATCATTTTGAAATAAACTTAATAAAGAAAAGGTTTGTTTTAAAGAAACGACCTATTAATCGTTTACTTCTTCTGCGAAATTAATGTTTACCTTTCTTTGCAAACTAAATCTCGGCGAATTAATATAGAGACATTCTCGTGCAATTTCAACAAAGAGTTTCTTTGAAGAAATATTTACCACGGGGAAGTACCGTTGAAAAATAGAAATGAGCAAATACTTATGAACGTTAACGTAGCTTGCGAGATACTCTCGCACACACGCCAGTTAAAACTATTTCTTCGAGTCTTTGCACTTTCTTGCATCTCGGATCTTCCATAAGAAACGGAGATAAAGCTTGCAGAAAGTTCACCGTCGTTTCATTTCTCGCTTGTGTTTCTTGTTCTGCAAAACGCGGTGAGGAAAAACACCGCGACAAATGGAAGACATTTATAGAGAATTCATTTTTTTCCACATGGATTCGTTCAATTATATCGTATAGAACAATCGAAATATTCTGGAAATATTCTTATGATATGCGACTAATGATACTTTCATTTTTTATCAACATGTTACTCCTAAAGGGAGTGAATGATACCAATTCAGTGTATTATCAGAGTACTAATTATCTGTGGTATGAACAAAGATACCAAAGCACAAACCTAATATACACAATTTAAACATATTAACACGTTAACCTTTGCGTGAATTTTGTAGAATATCTTTATTATTATTTGTCTATGTATATAGACGTTAACGTTAACGAAAATGAGTAGCTCATATAAAGCGAAACAAAATTCTTATAAACCTTAATTTGAACTTGCTTCATTTGAAACCATAGCTATCTTTGTTTTTTAATAATCTAAAGTTGTTTTAACCTCATACAACATGCTCGAAATGTTTTCCCTCACTTTACTTGCTGTCGAAGATGCTTGTGAAAATTAACTGTTCCATCTCTATTGAGCACTATAAATGAATACTGTAACATGGAAAAAATGTATGGGTGTTAAACATCCTTAAGACTTAAGCACTATAGAAGTTATTTTACGCATGTTCTATAAAGCATTTGTAGGACACAAAACCGGCTGTAACTTTTGAAATAAGGTCACACAGAACAAATGTCAATAAAATCCTCTTCATTGCTTTTCTGTTCC
Organism: Cerceris rybyensis; assembly: GCA_910591515.1. Lineage (NCBI taxonomy): Eukaryota > Metazoa > Arthropoda > Insecta > Hymenoptera > Crabronidae > Cerceris > Cerceris rybyensis. Next base: position 27,372,796 of record OU342790.1, read on the forward strand.
GCATTCATTGCGAAAGTGCAGAGCTGCATTATAAAATATAATTATGTAAAAGTAGGGCTTTCTTAATGAAATAGAAATCAGTTAAATTTTGTTTTCTCCAAGACTCAATGCAAAAGATTAAATTAAAATGGAACAGTATACGTTTTAGCGTACTTGGTACCGCAACAGCTCAATTTTCCTCGTATCAAAAATTCTTTAAAATTCATCCGACGCAAAATAATAAATTACTCTATCAAGAAAATGATTTTCAGAGCATCTTTAATTTCGTCAAAAATGCATCGTCAGATTTAACATTATCATTACGATTTCTTGGTAAAGTCGTTGTTTTTATTCAATGTTATTGCACTCTTTTGTTATATATTTTTCACGATATAAGGGCTCGTTAGTTGTATTTGATTCACGGGATAGATAAATTCAACGATGTATCTCTTCGAACGACCTAAGAGCGATCACGATGCCAGTCTGGTTTCCACAAAGAAACATTTCTCCCGTTGATTCACGATCCGGTGGGAATTTTTTTGCAATCGTTATTGCTTCACACTCCTGTGGAACTTTGATGTTTCTCCTCGTTTGATGGATCGTACGATATCGGGAGCAAAAAATTCTCGCAGAAATACTGAAAACGGTAAATCATCGCACTTACCGCCAAATGTAACGCTTCGATTGATGACACTGTCGATAATTGAATTTAGAACAAACTGTTGGTGTAAAATTTCACGAAAGGAACAAATTAGAAACAGACATTAATGGCATAGCAGAAACACGCTTTCGTAACTAAGGAAAAATTCTAACTCTCTAGATATGTATAGAGGAAAATAAAAATATAGAAGAAAAATAAAAGGAATTTGGAAAATTCCTTTTCGTAATTAGTAATTTTTATATTCCTCGATCTTTCAAGTAGCAAAACTCCTGGCGTGTTAAGTGTAGACATACGAGATCTCTCGAAAGATTGGTAAGAAGTTTTCTCAAGCTTACTACTTTCTTTATCCGTTTCCCTCGTCTTTTCTCCAATCTTAATCGACGAAGCCGACTACAAGATATCAGTGAAGCCGCAACGCGAAATGATATTGCAATTATCGATAGACGAGCAGGTTTAATCGAATGCTCGTCAAGACGAAAATACGACCACTAATGTTACACATATATATTTCGATCTGGTTTTTCGATCATTCGGGTCACATTGACAAAAAGTACTAACCCAACTCCTCTTACTGTACGTACAAATTACAGTTATTCCCCGCAACCATATCGGTTAACCGTGAATTACGAAACTCAGACACGTCCGTGATAGATGATTCGAAGTAACGTCAGCCACCGTCGATTGTTTTTCTTCAAACGCATACGGTCAAATTGAAGTTGGATGAGCACACGACGAGTCGTGAGTAGCCGGGGAGATAAAGCCCTTAGGAGAGATGTTAAGGCGCAAAGGAGGAGCCAAGTAAGCCGGTAAAGCAACGAGCAAGGATTCCATGTCACGACCTATACTACCTTGTAACACTTGCTTGTCAAACAATCTAATCGTTCGGCATTATCATACGAATCTTGTCGGCAAGTCATTGAGAATATTAGATACAACGTGAAGATGCGCATGTATAAATTGCCAGAAGGATCCTACCGGGCACGATATCTAGCGAATCTACCGTTATCTAGGACTCGATACTGGATAATGTCACGCGCATCCTTTTTCAAGCTGGGCTTTGCTGTCTCGTCTTTTGCGGTGGATAGAAAAGTAGAAAATGGAACTCTAGGAAAGTTGTATTCATTATCCGGAAATCGACGAAGGCAAGGATCGAGTGCCGGCTAAACACGTGCTTAGATCCAATAGAAACGATAAGAATAAATCGTAAGAAGTTCCTATCTTCGTTACCTCTTGCGATCTTCCCTTGTGCGAAAGTTACCATCGTTATCCTCACTATATTCCCCCTTCTTTCTGTATACCGTTTAATCGGTCATCCTTAGCGAAAGAAAGGTCAGGATTTAGTTGGCGTACATACACAAAACGTGTATTACACCTGGCGAACATAGCCGAAAAAGGTTAGGGGGTTACCAATTGGATACACGTACGCTCCGTTTGAACGATCATCGCCTACTCGATATACAGCGAGTGGAAACAAGAAGAGGATAGATAAAGGCCACAGATGAGACGTTGAGATGCAAGGGAGATCTCAAGCGAGCAGGCAAAGAAGGGGGAGTTAGCGGGTCATGACCTGGACCGCCCGGTCATAGAACGGATGCGAGCCAGCGACCAACCGATTCTCCCACATATATTAGAAAGTTTCTCCGAACTTTTAGTCATGGTTGGACCACGCTTGTCTGGCCTGGTGGTGTAAAGTCGGCTAATCTTCGCCTTTCGCTGGGATCCGATTCTTGCTATTTCTACCCTCGTTCGTGTTAAAGTTTTCTCTTCACGTATCCTATCTATCTATCTATTTTCTTTGCTCTGTTCCTTATTTCTGGAATTTTCGGATGCACTTCTCAACGGTTTGATTTACCTGATACTCACTTCTTGGCACCGGTACGTAATCTAGTAAATAAGGAAAATGTAAAATCGTGCTTCGGATGATCTCAGCTATGAAAGAGGAAGAGCAGAACGGAAGAAGGAGGAGGGAGACGGATGCGGGAAGATAAGTTACGAAGAGAGAACGAAAGAGGAAGGGTCCAGTAATCTCTCAAGGCGGCCACTACGACGGACCTAGAAGAGTCCGTAGAGTCTAGAAAGAGAGTCAAGAACCTTTGCAGTATTGCCTGCGGCCGTTGCCACAATATTTTGCTCGATTACTATCACAGGAAAAGCTGCTCGACCGACCTGACCGAGACCGGACGAGAGCGGAGGTGGGCTACGCCTCTATCTGTCTTTCTCTCTCTTTCTCTGTGACTCTCTTCCTCTTGTTTTCTCCTTTCCTCTCGCTTGTCGGCTCTCGTTAGTATGCTAATTTATCGGGGCATTAAATTTTCGCGCCCGGCCTTTGATACAGGCCGGAATTTATGTTCTATATTTCAGACTCAAAGTAGATTACCGAGCAGTCCGGATGTACCACTCTATCCGTTACTCTTCTCCCTCTAGCGACCGTTTTATACTCCCTCTTCGGCCTCTATATGCCTTCTATCCGCGCGAAAACTCTATTCACCGCATTTCTGTTTAGACGGAATCCATCGGTTAACGAAGCATAATTAAAATGCTCCGCGTCGCGCTTCGCGAGGTGTTAATTCTTCCGCCGGTTGATTGCACGGAACGTTAATAACGCACGTCAAATAACTCTCCATGTTCCGATTCATTCCGTTCTCCCAATACTCTCTGCCAGGGAAAAAAATGCTAATCGATTCCGATGGGATAACCTACACCTCGTAAAACGTCCATCAAATGGGACATTTATCAACCGGGGCAACTACTATCACGGGCCGTAGGACGAAATCAGAAATTCCTAGGCAAACTGAAATTTATTCCCCGATACGAGGGCGGATAAAAGAGATGAACTTTAACGAGCATTGCTGCGACCCCGTCGTGCAAATAACTGAAAGCAACGTAATGAGCAATAAAAATCTTGTTGCTTGTCGTGTATATCCTCTCGTATGTATACATACATGTACAAGGTGTTTCAAAAGTGGTTATGGCTTTCAGGGGTTGGTCTGCGCATCGCGTTCGTCTTATTACGTAGGCAACATATGTGAGAGAAACTATGGATCAGACACGAACTGTTCTCATACAAATTAACTTTTAATTGTGTATCCGCGATTGAATTTTAGCTGAATAAGTGAGATTTCTAGGTCGCCGATCTTTCCGAAAGAAACACACGAGATATCTTTACTAATGAAATACTTACTACACGAAATTAGAAATTGGTAGATTTGGACACCGAACTAGTAAAGAAAGTGCCAGTGATTATGTTCTTCTCCCCGGGGAGGGCCCCTGAGCGAACCTAACACCGCGTTAAAAAAAAATTGCTACCCTTTCGCGTTTTTTGTGACGTTTTTTTTTCGCAAAATTCCATCGATCCAAGGATGTAGAACAATCTCTGAAAGCCATGGCAACCACTTTTGAAGCACCCTGTACGTACTATACATGCAAGTAAAGCTGAAAAATATCAAGCTCATGGAACGTTTCACGTTAACCCGATATATGACTCGCGTCTTCCCCAAACAGCGATTTATATCGCACGGTAATTTAAGGCCACGAAGAAAAGAGAAGTCGCGGAGAGAGGGTCCGTGAAAGCGAAGACGCGTTCGGAGCAATATGAATTCTCCGTAACCACTTTGCCTATTTTACACTCTGGCGATCTTTCGAGATTTATACGTCATATTACAGCACGGCACGCACGTTAATCACTTCGGTATTAACGTAACTCCTAAAGCGCATAAAGCGTTGGAAGATAATTTAACGTTATTATATAACCAGAACATCGGCACCCGCGTTAAAGAGCCGAGCAGCGTCAGCTAGGCATCTTTAAAATTAGATTTCCTCTCCGACGTTCCATTACTACCCCTATGCTTATTTTCCCTTCTAAGCGTACTTTCCTTAACCATGCTGACAATAACGCCTCGTCTAATTACAACGCATAACATCGACACTAGGGGAAGATGCGTTAAAGTGAAACTTGAAAAGCCAAGCCTTCATCGTCCAGTGAGCAACATTTGGCGTAACTCTTCCACCATGCCAAATCCGACATAGTAGGCGGGGTTGGTATCATAGATTCGGCGGGTAACTAGCTCGCAGCTGGCGAGCTTTGCAAATTCACGATATTCGCGAATCGACGGAAGTTACCACGTACGTTTTAGAAGCCGCGGTGGTTTACGGGTACTTCAAACCAACGAGAGGCGAGGCTCTTGCCAAGCCAAGGGTTCCCTCCGGTTTCCTCCTCTACCCATTCGGGTCACGGGGGTTATTTCGAAATGGGAAAATTATTTCCCTCGGAAACTTCTAACGGGGAGCTACCTAGAGTGTACGTATGCGCTACAGCCGATTTCGACTTTGCGTATTTTCTCGACCTTTTAAATGCAGACTGTGCCTCAACGTTACCTACCCGCTAATTCCTTTACTCCGCCCGAAACTCTCCCCGTCGCCCCTTATACACGCATCCTCCGAAATGCACGTACGGGCAAACCCACTTTACTTCCAGCACTGGTTATTCGTGGTAACACCGTCGAGCCTCTCTCAGCTTTGGTTACGCGAAGCCTTCGACCTCTTCGTAAACGCGCGCGTACGCCTTCACTCGCGTCCTTGAAATTCAATCATCCCCCATTATTAACCCCGTCGAGTCATGTATGCTTGGCTACGTTTCGAATTTTGCAACGCCAAGCGGCGATCAATTTCACGCGTACGTGGCCGTGACGTACGGATTGCTTTACTGGTCTCGCGTGCGGAGGATATCCTGAGTATTTATCCACGAATACCTATATCGAATCGCGGAAAGCTAGCTAGGAGATGCTTACAACGCTGTCTTCACGCGATGTATCAGCTTTCCAGTGACCTCCGTCTTTCTTAACGACACGTTTCACCAAATTTCGTAAATCTACTGGAAACAGGTTATTCGCAAGTTAATTCTAACATCGTAGAAATATTAATTATTATTAAAGAAATCCTTGTCACTTTGTTGCCATAGATTTAATAAAGCTTCGATTTACGAAGCTAAAAGTAAGCTGGTGTTTGTTGAGAAAAAATACCATGAGGATCGTTTGCATTAGTCTCATCTAAAGGAAATTGGCAGATTAGGATCCGGTTAGTTTTCCGCCTTCGTACAACTCCCCAGGGATGTGAACGAAAGACAAAGAATAGAATGCGCAACGAAGTCCGTAGAAAGTCTCGTTTCATCAAAAGTTTCCCCTCTATCCTGGTCCGTAAAAAATTATGCCAGTTCTGTAACTTATTTCGTTAGATTAGATGGCGCAATTTTTCTCCTTGCTTTCGTCCGATGTAAGCATAGAGTGGCGTTAGTTCGCAATGGTCCTCCTCGGGACCGACTATCTCGTATAGCTCGCCACAAAGCTGATCACGAAATGGTTAAGGCCAGTATCGAACCCTCCTTCCCGAAAATATACGACGCGTGGAACGAAGGAAGAAGTCCATGAGCGGAGGGAAGAAAGGTAAATAGGAACCTTCGCGAAATAACGGTACCCCGAGGAAAGCTCGGTCTCATCTCCTGTTGCCATCCCTCGTGTTCTTCTTCTTCTTCCTTCTCCTATCTTGTCCTGCTCCGTATTCTACCGTTTTCCTTCGTCTTGTGCCACGATTCGGTATTATATTCCACCCACCGCGAGGAGTCCCATTATCGAGAACAGTCACGACGTATCGTCCGCGGAAGAGAGGCTTAAGACAGATCGTAACGTATTTCACTTTCTTCCCGAAGGGCTTCTAGCCTCTCTCTCTCTCTCTTTCTCTCCCTACAATCCTTCTATTTCTACCGCCGGTTTATTCTACCATCTCTTCTCCTCTCCCCGTCTCGACGGTTCATCTTTTCTTGAGGATGATGCATGCAGAGGTGAGAGCTCTCCTTTCGAGGGCCCCGACAACACGAGAGAGAACCGGCTAATCGAACGCGGAAAATCGCGATCGCGTTACCCACGGTGTTGCACGTTCGTGTACCATCCCACTGGCGTGCCTCTTTTACCCCGAAGTTTCATCCGGCGAGAAAGAGCGAGATGCTTGGTAGACTGGCAAAAAACTCGGAGAAACGGGATAGAAGGAGAGGAGAGAAAAGAGCGTACGTACCAAGATTCCAGTTTCGCGCACGGCCTTTTACCCTTTGGAGCCCCGTTCAAAGGATTTTTCTGGCGAAGGAACACGGAGAGGAACGTGTATGCGCATGGTCTGCACGCGGATTCTCGAGAGAGGAAGAAAAATAAAAATTCCCGATTTCGGCGAACCTGCCTGTGCAGGCGCACCCTATCTACCGGTACCGGTCGTTCGTAGCTCTTGGCTACGGATGTACGCTTCGATGCTAGATTGGCACTTGCCCAAACTTCCTCTCTTTCTCTCTCTTCCACTCCTTCTTCGTTCCTGCCAGCGTAACCGCGGAAATTTTTGCCTGATTAACGATATAGGTTTCGCTATTTTTCCATGGTATGCTCGTATCCAGACGGTACGATTCCTTGGCTCCGAAGTCCCTCTTCAATGCTCGACCTTTATGATTCTTGCTGAAAATATTCCGCTCGACAGTTATCGTCGAATGGCTGAAAAGATTTGTCCGTTTAGACCCATCATGGGGCTAAGGTTTACGCGGAAGGTTTCAGATCGTAGTTTCTTGCGTAATTCCTGTTAGAATGGCATCTTCTTGCAGGAAGTTCGTGTTTCTGAATAGAGAAGATCCTTCTTGCACGACCTCAACGGCGCAGGTATCTTCGACCCGGTAAGAGACCCTTTCTCCGGACCCAACTGTACCGATAATTACACGGTAGCATAATTAGATTCTAACGTGCCTCTGATTTTCTTCATGGAGTCCTTCGGTGAATGACGAAGTTGGAAATACCGATGGCAAAGAGTCGGGATCATGGGGTCAGGAAGATTGATTCACTCGATATATCCCGGAGCAAAGTTCTTACGGCATATTTGACACGGTAGCTCCTTCAACGGTATTTCATCTATCCACGCTTCGCAAGAAGACTATACTTAATACATGTATCCTTTGGTAACGTCATGACGTACGTATCTCTTTGTAGAGTCACCAGGGTTCATAATTATATGGTAATAATGTACGTTGTATTACAACTGTGAATACGCGATAACAAGACCGATGAAGGGTTTCGGAAGGGACAATGCGGTATCTTCTACTATCGTTGCTTGTTCAGGGTTTGTTTGTATAGTCATCTTGACGTCCTCGGGTAAAGAATGGAACATAACTCACTTCGAGTCACTTACACGCGTGATACTTCAGACTTATTTTATTTGGGATAACACGCTATTGGAAGAGTTTCATATGTTTTCTTTAAAGCGATATACACTCCCCTTTATTATTTCTTTAATAAACAAACTGTAGAATTTATGTACCTTGTAATTTTAAATTCTCGTGCAACGAAGTTATGAGAAAAGATTAAATCGTTTCAACTTTGCATTCGTTGCTCGTGTTATATATCATTCGCTTCCAAAGTATTAAAAGCCAAGCAGATTTTTCAATAAAACTGCAACGGAAAATGTCGAGGCAGAATGGCCTGCAAATTCTTCGGAATCCAAATGAATCGTTGAAATTTATGATCTACACATAAAACAAAAAAGACTTCTCGATATTTCAGAACTCTACCACCTAACCGACGTTACACACAATATAAACGGCGTAAGTTTCCCAGAGGTTGGTGATAAAAGCATTCGTGCCAAAAGCCGCAGATAGCGAACGGGCGTAAACCCGGGAACAAACGAAAATGAAGGCTGGTAAAGGGAAGGGTTGAAAAAAAAACGAAAAAGAATAAGGTGAAATGCGAAACGGGGCTAATGTTCGTCGCGAGTTACACTGTTACGACCGAACGATATTCAGGAATGCAGAACGTACCTGCAACGCAGCCTGCACTCGACGACTTTCAACGATAACGGAGAATCGTTAAACGCGTGATTCGCGATTAGTCGATCGCGATTTTCATACTCGACTTTATAGCTGTCATCGTTGCGGTCCCGAGTCGCATCATCGTCCAGGTCGTAGCAGCCAGTCAGTATTGACCTTCGTCGCCAACGTTTACCGCAGATCGTCCCTATCGATCGTTTTGCGCACATAACATTGCCGATTCACGATGGCAAAGAGTAAACTCGCTAGGCAGTTTTGCCGGTAATATTCCAACGGCTGACCACCGCACAATGGACTTCCAGCTCTGGCCCCTTTTCCTCCCTCTTCTCCCACGGAACGTTAGCATGGCTTTCCCGAAAACGTAGCCGCAGGATGGGCAGTGATCAATAACAAGAGCGGATGTCTCCGATGTGCTTATATACAAATCTCTTTCTATGTAACGGTAGATATGTATGTGCTGCTTCATACATACATATACGTATATGTACGCTTTCCCATTGTATCTCGCTGAGGCTTTCTTATCCCCTAAACCCTTCCTCTTAGGTAGGTATCGAGTACTCCTTGACGATACTTCTTCCTTCACCGACATAGCCATAGATAACGCTGAGAAAAGCTCCGATACACCTATATTCTCGTGCGGACACGTAGGCACGCTTTATATACTTCAGGATTCCAGCTTTTATTACGTTTTGAGGTTTGTTAGTACTGGCCAGTGGCAATGCCCTGATTCACTCTCTGTCGTCGTCTACCTTCTTCTCTACGTTTATTCCTCTCCTTTATCGTGACCGGTCAGGTCTCGCGTTACGGGTGTACCATGTAAACATTGCTACGATGATATTAACGGATCGGTAGGTTTCTTTTCCGATTCAGAGGCCTGACAATTTCTCGTTGCCCTGGGGAGTGGTGGAGTTGTTGAAAGGTGTATACGTAACAGCAGGACACAAGAGTACAAGTGATAGTGTGTAATTGAAGTACTTATGAATAGAGAGAGAGGGAGAGAGAAATAGAAGGGTGGAAGTATATCGACGTAAGTTTTCTCACCCCTTGTATCACGTAACTGCTATAGAACAGTAGAAAGAGAAGGAGCATAAGGTAGGAGGTAATAGTCAGGGGGAGAATAGAACGGCGGAGGGGATGAAGAAGGAGTACAGCGTTTCATTTGTTTGGTGTTCCTCCGGGGTATTAGAGAACGTGCCGACGGTACGTGGTATCCGTATAGGCACCACCTAATAGAAGCAAAGCAATCTGATGAAACCAATAAGCGTGAAGGAATGCGGGTGCCTTTTCCCCTTGCCTTCGTTGCCTTCCTTTCTGTTCTCTCTCGCTCTCTTTCTTCCTCTCTATTTCTCTCTGTAGTGCATCTTCTCTCGCCTTCATCGAGCTCTTTCACCTCTCTTTTTCTCTCGAACTCCTTATCCTGCCGTTTGCTACGTCTTCGCTTTTCTCATTCCGATCTTCAAAGATCGAGTATCCGTGTAAACTTAACAGAGCTTGGCTAAAACGAGTCGAGATAAAACGAAGAGGGGAAGATAATTATATGCTTCGTGTCAACTTGGCCGAGAATTGAATCGGAAGTACGTGAATTTCCGATCGATAGATGAAGATAGAAGTATCGCATGTTATAGTATGTATCAAATTAAATCACCAAAAATGGTAATAGTAGTTAGAGTCGAAAGTGAAGAAACAAGAAGAGAAAGGCGCGATTCATCTATTAGTTCCTTACTAACTTTTTATCGTTTGATATTAATACGTTTATGATGATTTTATGGATTCTATGAAGAAACATTCCGATAAATATAAAGCATCTCGCAAGTTAGATATAATGTATATATATATACGGGGAAGAGGGAGATACGATCTTTCGAGCCAAAACGTTTCAGCGAGGGGAGTAATCCGAAGTGGTTGGTAATATTTCGATAGAAAATCACGTAGAGCTTATCTTTGAGTGTGGCTACACGTGCGGGGATACAACAAAGGATAACCAGTTACACCTCCTTCGCTTCGGGTTATTTTCACATTTCCTTGCAATAAAGCTCCTCTTATTATTTGCTGTAGCTTTTACTATGTTGAAAAGACAGAGAAGGAAAGGAAAGCAAAGGGTAGGAAGTAAGTGAAAGGATGAGAGAGGCTGAGAGAAAGAGAATATTAAAAATATAATGAATATACTGTTATTCGGTATATGGAATCTATAGAACATTCCTACGTTGAAACTTTCTCCTTATTTCAGTTAAATACGAGAATCGTTGATAATAGCATTCTATTGCATTTTTTATGTTCTTCTTTGACTACTTTTAGTCGACTCATCTTGATTCCTCTTCTTGAAAAGACAACATTGAAAACTACATACCAAATACCGTATGCACTTAGCATTATGTGTAAATAACTGGTATGTAAGTATCGCATCTTCAAAAATAGATAGGCACGTTAAGTATGACGGCAGTCCGATGCTTTACACTAAAGCTTTTTGTATCGAAACTATGTTACATAAATTCTTTATCATTCTTATTTCTCATAATTTAAAGATCAGTACAGATTGTATTATTTCCTTATGTTAAAAGTTTCCAAGTATCTTTCTCGTATATATATATATATGTATTTTTTTAAGAATGAAGCTTTTACTACACCTACTAGTTACATCGCAAAACACTTTCGATGTAAATGTTCCTACACAGAATGTTACAATATGTCAAGCTGTTTTTTAGACGAAACTTGATTTAACTTGGAAAATTTAATGATATTTTTAGTGAACAGTTTTTATTTGGAAAAGTGGAATCAACCGTGAAAATATTGAGGCCATAAAGTCGAATTGGTATATCTGTTGCGCACAGCTGTTCACAAGTTTATATTTTAATTAAAAAATATTTTTCGTTGGGCATCCGATGGTTGTGCAATTTTTTTAAAATACGAATATTCGTTATATCGAGTATGGTTTATAAGTATTAAAACCTAAACTGTAGTTGAAGAGCATCGAATATCAATAGCAATATGAATTCGTGTTATAGCCATCCGATAAGTGATTTTATTTTTACTTCAAATTATTTTTACTATTATAAAGCCTCACTCTTCCAGTACAATTAATTGCATTTATCTCAACTTCAAAATACGTAAAAAACATTTGCAACTCGTAGTCAAGTAATTTTTATGTTAAAACAAGCTGATGCCAATTCTCATATTTTCGCACTTTCCTGGTCTTAAAAACAAAAGTTTAACTATGCAGAAGGTGAAATGAAATTTGGAAAAGTACCTTTCGTGAAAGCTCCCGTAGTTATTTAATGATCGTTCAATAAATCTGACACGATCCAATAAACCTGAGTATATCTACCAACAAAAACCATCGAAGCCTGCATCTCACGTTTCCTTCAATTTCTTACACTTCTACCACTAAACTCTCGAATCCCACACATTGCTCCTTTCATTACCGAGAGAAGTTGTATCAGTTATTATTTCTGTCGTATTTATAGAACAGTTTAATTTGTAACTCCACACAGAACCGTTCTACTACAGAAATGGGGCAAAACAGGACTCGACGTGCAAATCATATACAGCTACTCATTAAGTTTACCAGCGAGTCTCCGCAATCTAACTTCGATGAGCCTTCTACGACGAACTCTAATTAGCTGACGTGCGACGACCACAGATTAGAACTTCTTCACTTTCATTGGCAGCGATCAGACGCGCATCCCGGCGGTCGTTCGGCCAAAGGAACGTTTATCTAACCGATGTATACCGATGCAAATCAACTGGAGGTCTCAAAAGTCCGACACGACCTCGCTTTGATCGCATTAAAATCTGATTTGTCGCAGTTTACACATCGCCGTGCAGACGGTCGCTTGAGATCCAATGCGATACGGTGTAATTTCATGGTACTCGCTGGTGCGATTCGCGCTTTCGATATGCCACAATTCTTCCATGGACCGTTAGAGGAATTATAGTTGCAAGAAGAGAAAATAGACTGTCGAGAATTTGTCGAGGCTTCAATGTTACGAGGCACTGTTCGAAGTGTACAGTTGGACAGATGCACCGTGAAAAGAATCTCTTTGTCAATTTTTGCAATGTGACGAAACCGCTTGTAATAAAGATAGAGTAAAAAAGTGGTCGGCTGCATGCGGGAAGAAGATAAAGAAATAAAGGGTGGAACGAAGTAAACAAAAGTAAATAAAACCTAATGAACATGAGGATCGTGGAAACACTGTCCGCCAGTAAAATCTGCGACATAAAAGGAGGAAAATTTCTTTACCCTTTTTGTTCTCCTAAAATAAATTCTTCTTTGCGTTTAACTGCACGAGCAATAAAAAAAATAAGCGATCTTTCGTTCTTGGTTCGTAAGAAAGGTATAGTTTAAACAATCTAGTCTGAAAGAATATTATAAAGCTCATAAAACTTGGACAATTTAATTTTGAAATAGCAATACATTTCATAGATAAATTCATGAATATAATTTACAGAAATCAATTGAGGGTAAATCCTTTCGGCAATTTTTGTAGATTTTGTAAATTTGTAAATAAAACGACGTATAACGGAATCTGCGCGGTAAGCATCCACGCCACTTGATTTCCTTTCGAAAATCTATAATATCCAACTCCTATGAGAATATGTTGATTTTACGATCAAGCTGGCATGATGTTACAGGGCAGTTTTTTCAAAAACCGTCGATGCCGTAAACCGAGTAATAACATTTCAATTTTCACTTTAAAAGGAACGCCCAGGCAAGCTTCTTTCCATTTCTTTTTTCGCCTTCTCTCCATTCCTCCTCTCAGTTCGTTGTATACACCCTTCGTGTCTACTTGTGCATAACTCCTTCCGCGTTTTCGACATTATTACGTACTTTTCACATTGCTCCGGCTCTTCCTAGCTTTTTATGTGCTTTATTAAACGTTCATCCCTGAACTCATGGTAATCTGGTACAGCCGCGCGATGAATTACGATCTTAAGCGTGTAAGAGAATGCTTTTAAAATTGTTAATGTGTAATCGGCTATTCTACCAGTGAAATATGAAAATTATACACGATTACGTAATAATAATAGTTAACAGTTGCTTTATTCGTCAGATAGCAGTGTCTTAATTAAATTCGTGTGTATTTGCCCGATTTAAATTCACGTATTGTAAATCCTTCGTGAAACGTACGCGTATGAGTAAGTTGGCATTAATTCGTGGAAAATGTAAAACAGAAGGATTTAATCAACGATTATGAACGGAGATTCAGTTTTAATGAACTATAAAAGGATGGAGGAATTAAAGAATAACGTGAAAACAAACACATATTCTCATTATACTGCACACATAGTGTAGAACAGTGGTTTTTAGCCTGGGGTGCATGCATCCCTGAGGGTGCGAGAAAAATTTCAAAAATGTAATAAGAATGCATCTGGTGACTTACACTCCGCTTAAAAAGAAACAGGCATGTTTTAACCAGTTAGCTGTGTTTGACGAGTATACTCGTCATGCGTAAAAGTTAACGACCTGATTACTTAGATTGTAATTTTGACGAAAACTAAAATATATTCGTAAATTTCACGATGCTTGGAATATATTGGAGCCATGCCGAAATAAAACGAATAACTCAAACGAATAAATAATTTGAGTACATCTCTCGATTTTCGTAGCCCAGGCAGGTGTGCACTTTCAAAAGAAGTCGCCACAGGTAATTGGTTATTACAATTAGTATGAATAAACAACAACTTCCTAGCCAGTAAAATTTAGATATTGCATTTTATGTTATATAGTAATATTATAACTAAGCGGTATATGTTTATGTAATAAATATTTTTTCTTAAATAATAGTTATGCATACATTTTTTATGGGAGTGCCAGAGCTTGTTTTCAAATTCAACGGGATGCTGACCACAAAAAATGTTAAGAACCGCTTGTGTGGAGCATCACTTATTCGAAATTTTATACGATGAAGTCGAAGAGAGAATTGTAAAAGAAGAGTAATATTAAAACTTGTTAGCATGCTCCTTCCTTTTCATCCCTCACAGCAACATTGACTTCCCGACACAGAGTTACGATCAACGGACGTGTTGGTTCGGGTAAAAGTTGGAGAAAGGTAGATATAAATTCAAAAAGTGACCGCTCTTTTCGTCTGGGAAATCAATTCGCTTATGAGAAGAAGTACTCCGGGATCCGTGATGCGGACGATCAATCGCGTCTGGGGAAAACTGAGGGAGGGACGTAACAAGAGATGGAACGAGAAGATGAAAGAGAATGAGACGAACAGTCGAACGCACATCGGCCATCCCTGTAGGAAGGAACGCGGAAAAACGTCCTCGACGTCAATTCTTCGCTTTGTAGGCGGGGGTTGGGGGATTCGAAAGGACACCCCGTCAGTTGTGGACGGCATCGCAGAACCTTCGGGCGTCTTTTATGACTTTTTAAGAAGTCACAACAAAGTTCGACAGGGAGTTTCGCACAATGGCTGCCCGAATCCCATCCTTCGGTTCTTCCAGTTCCCCATTCCCCGGGGGTGGCTGGCGTATTGTCTTCTCGCGTCGTCGAAGGTCTTCGGCGACTCTACGAATACAAGACCCGACACCGAGCCCTTTATGCCGATTATCCTAGATAAAGTTTCCGTTCTTTGCTCGTTAAACTGTTTTCAGATTACTGTGGCGCGAGGGTAATTAAGTTGAAAACTTCAACTCCATTAAAAAGAGTGTATAGCAAGGCGATGAGAGTAGATCGAACTGATAGTAGAAAGTTTCCCAAAACAAACTTTGATAATTTCCTTCGTTTCTTTATCGACGAAGTCCCTTTCCTCGCGCGGTATTTCGCATTTAAAAATCATTTTTCGTCCATTCTACCGACTAATCGAGTTCGTCCTTCGTAAGCAGCTCTCGCTGATCAATTTTCCCTTCACCCTGCTTGCGATTTTTATATTTTGTTTCGGTCATCTTCCACGTTTACCTTCACGCTCGATTTACTCCGCGAATATGGTATTCCGCTTATGGTAGGTAGACCAGCTCTCTTGGCCAGCGAAAGTTCCAAGATAAATCGATGTGCCTTGGAGCGTTCAACCTTCGAGGAAGTATCGGCCGTTGCATCGTTGCAACGCACAGCTGCATCAGCCGGTCATCTCCGATCGTCGAACGGTTACTTCAACCACCGACGAGCGACGATGTCGTCGTCGTCGTTGCAATCGCGCTTCCACCACCACTAATTCAACCCCAACGAGTTGATGTTGACCGATAATAATATTCCATTACGGCAGCAAGGCCGTACATCACCGGTCGTCACGCGGACTCCCTCCGCGTACCGTCCGCAACACGATACCATCTACATGAGGCGTTAATTACGTACCGTCCTACCGCGTTACACTGGCACTCGAGATATCTCATGATGGAGGAAGAGAGAAAAAGAGATGGACGAAGCGAGAGAAAGAGAAAGTACGAAATACTTATGTGTTTCTTTTCTATATTTCCCCCCACATCCTCTTCCGTTTAATTCTTCCTCCTTCCTATTTAACTTCTACCTTTACCTCTTTCTTTTTGGTTAATATTCATTGGTATTCTTCTATTAACTGGGTAAAATGTGAAGTGAAAAGATAAACTTTTGCTTTGTATGGGAGAATATCGAATACTGTTTGCACCGAATGAAGAATCTGTTAGGATCGAAATGTTTGATGTTACTCACGTCTACTAAACCCTAAAGATACTAGAAAGTATGCCAGGTTAAATATGAAGTATTTGTTTGGAAATCTATATGTGAGATATTTCTAATTTTTGTTATACCAATTGTCAAACTAGATTATGAAGAGTTGGAAGTCAAACATTGGCCTTCATATATTGCAGCGTAGACATGATAATGTTTGCACACTCTCATTACCCTTTGTCAAATTAAATATTAATCTTGAATTACTATTAGCGTAATGTTAAAGGGCAAAAGTTAATTTCAGTTGCGCTAATTGTATTTCAACAGTACTCGGAAATCTCGCTTTTCATTCTTCACAACGTTAAGAGTATCTGCCGTGAAATGCGGATGAACGGTCTGAAAGACGTAACAACAAGGGTTGCATCATGGTAATCGTTGCGGTTTCGTAATATCCTCGCATCCCAACTGATGCTCGAGGGTAAACAATACGATCTTCCGAATTATATAACTCACGTGGATAGAGAAACAGGTGGTATTTCCAGCACAAAACGTCACTGTTTGCTTATTAATTTTAATACGTTTACCTCTAGCAGTAACAACAAATGTGATTATTATTACAAATTCCCCGAGTATTCAGCAGTTGACGATGTTATTTCTGTACGAAAAAGTACGATGTTTATATGTTGCTCAAACGTTATTAAGTACACAGAAAAATACAAAAATATTGTCCAATTTAAATGTATATATAAAATTTCTAAAATTAACACACAACTCAAAGAACGAACTTGCTATAGGCATATCGCTACCACAGATTTTACTTAGATTCGTCAGCTTGTTTCAAAGGTGCGCAAAGTGTTTCTAATCCGAGCATTTCAATAGGAAACTCAATTGCACGAAGTGCAAGCTTGCGGCGGTAGTCGGAACACGCTAGGATTGGTTTGATTCGAAGATAGGCAAGGAGTTGCTAATTTAGGCGCTTCACTGATAAACTAAATTATACATGGTGCGCAACTGCTGCGTAAGCGCAGCACCACTCTTCGATTGATTCGACTCAATATGAGAGAAATTGTCAATTTGCTCCTTTTAATGACGACTCAACTCGATTATATACGAGGGACCAGTTTTGCGAATGGAGTCGATTCATTTGATCGACGGTCAAATTTCCTGATTTATACCGAACTGTCGATCACGAGCGTCACGCATTTTCTAGTTGTTATAACATCGCTTCCATTGTATAATATCATTGTAGCATCATTTTGTATACCTATTTTTCACTCAACCCTTGCAGACCTAAATCCAATTATGCTCAGGATAATTTTCTTTGACAGTTTATTCGATAATTATAATCGGATTACGAGTTTGCATAATTATTCCAATTAATCTTCGATACTTGTATGGCTATCGTTCACTAAAATTGCCAATCTGAAGAGCATTACGGTTAATGTTTTTTATTTAAATAATTAAAATTCTACAAGGACAGCTTACAATATTACTTTATGCCATAAATTTCTCATTATTTATATTACAGAAAGCGAGAACCTTATTGTACCTATAATGTTTCAATTAATTAAAATTTTTTTAATATACACATATAGGGGCAATGGAGAATTGACAATAATAGTTAATGGAAATCACCATAAAACAGTCATGAGAGTATAAAGTACGAAAACTAATGGAATAGGAAACCTTGTGCCCAGGAAGAGATCCCAGCTGCACTTTCCTGTGACTAAACTTTTAGTAGTTATGTGTCAATATGTCAAACTAGTTGACGGAGATATCCTCCCGCTATCATCACGATAAAGTATTCCTTTATTTTCAGAAAGAAAAACATGCAGTTACGTCGATATGTCAAAAGTAACACAAGAGACGTTTCTCAAGAAAGAAAAAGCGATCTATTCTTCGTTCTTGCTGTTGTTTACGCTTTCACGATCATTTTGGTTTCATTACTTTCAACAATCACTACTACAGCCTTGCAATATCGAGTCACACGTTTGTACTTACGTGTGTTACAGACCAAGATGTGATCTACCCTTTGAACTTCGAGTAATTTTAACTATGAGCTACCCTCTACTCCAAGACTATTTACACGGTACGAGGAATCCGTGAAAAGTTGAAAATCTTACTTTACCATTAAAAAAGAAGCGTTTGCATATTAAAATTATGTTGTAGAATTTTAAAAGGTATAAAAATATCCCAGATTTATCTGATAACGGAGTTCTCAGCTTTTATCACAAAGACGCCGCTGTGTCGGCAACGCAGTGCAAAGGGTTCATACAATAGTGAATGCATTATATTCTAAAATCATAATTAAGTGTACCAAAAATTGAATTTCTCAATGTCCTGGACATAAAAAAAATTCGAGCAAAGAAATATAGTTCTTTTCTTAAAACAAGCCAAATCAATTTTCAAATGCGCTAAAAAGAAATCAGTTTAGCAGCAGTGTTGGTTAAGCAACGGTGTTAATGAAAAGTAGATCCTAACATGTGATTTGCTGAAGAGAGATGAAACATTTAGTTCCCAACTTTTTAAATTATTTCCCGAATTTATAAGTGCAATTTTTTCAATTTGTTACGCCACTGTTGTAAAACGAAGACCATTAAATCGATTACTTTTCTGCTCCGGATCGTCCTCTTTCTCCTACTATATTTGTCGAGTATGTTTTAATACATTAGATAAATCATCGACAAATCTCGCGTTACTATCATTCTCCCAGAGAAGATAAAACTATATAAAAATGCTTTATTTCTTGTTTACTCACCGATATAAACGCAAAAACAGCTTCTTCTCAGGCTTGCGCAGTATCTGCAACAGAAAGAAATATTCTCTAGTAATAGAAATTCGTATACAAATCCTCATATGAAATAATAAACCAAGAGTTCTCGGGTAAAGGCAATTAATGCGTTTGTCTGTTCGCTGAATACTCGTGACTTTAATAAGTCGATTTAAATTTTAATCGCACCGTCCTCGCTCGCGCGTAAAGTCGCTTAATCTGCATCTAAATATACCGAAACTACGATAAAACCATGAAAATTCCACCTTGATAAGAAGTAAATGTCGGTGAAAGATCTCCGTTGAACTTTTTAATATGACATATAGTTCCCACCCTGCCGCTATAAGAAGTTGGGCTACGGAATTTAAATTCTTTTCACAGTTTCTTGGAGAATCCGCCTTAGAAAACGAGCGAAAAAGCAGGAGTGGGGCGTGGGTGCAGAAAGAAATATTAATTCCAGGTCTTTCTCTCGCCTGCCCCGTAAGGAGGTGCGACTATACGTGGCTCTCATATTCCAAGTACGTACTAGCTATGGAGCCACCAGCTCCAAGTAAAGAGGAAGAGAGAAAAAGAGGAGGATAGAGAGAGAGAGAGTGATGAAGAGAGGATAGAGAAAGAAGGAGAGAAAAAGAAAGAGAGAGAAAGCCAGGAAGGTGGAGAAGACGAATAAATTTCCGTCTCTGAGAGTCCGTAATGGAAGAAATGGAGGGCCACGTTGGCTCTGGCTAACAACATCTACGAGGACAGATTTTGAAATCGGAAGATCGTCGAACAATGCAATTCTAACGGATTGGTGAAAAACACGAGAAATGCGGAAGCTTCTATCAGCGTTCATTAGCAATTTCACGGGGCAACTACCATTTATTACGCGCGATGACTGCACAGAATATTACAAAGTATATAATTTGATAAGTCAGTACGATCAACGGTGCAATTGTGTTAGTAATGATGAGGTAAAATCGGAGCAACGCGTTGACAGAATTTTCAGCGGGACGAAATAACGGTTGCAAAAATGGAGTGCAACACGGTGTGTTGTTAAATTGAGCGATTAAACGGAGTCTGTATGTTTCACGAATGAAAATGAGATTAAAATATAATACTACATATAAACGTGCAAAATTTTAGAAATATATATTCGAAAATTCTTGAAATCTTCAGCATCAGATAATTTCCAGGGCACCCCTCGCAAAATTGAAATGTTCAGTGCTATCTAAGACTTAAATTTCGATACAGAACATCTTTAATATAAAAATTCTGACTATATCGAATTTTGTTAAATATTTAGGAATATTCTATATTGAAATTTCATACTTCCTTTCTCAAATTTCTCAATTGCATATCACATTTAAATTGCCACATTAAACTTCCTTAATATTCCAGATTTCAAATACCTTCTTAAGTGCAAAATGGCGCTTTTCTACATTCCAAGGATCTTCCAATGGGAATACAACGTTCTAGCTTTTTTTTACTCTATACCCTAATACTGCGAAAAATTTTACTTCAGAAACATTCAGCACTTTCCTAAACCTCCAAGTTCATTAATCCGAAAATATTACTAAAACGTATGAAAGAAAAGTTCGGAAATATCAACCTATCCCTATTTTATAAAATGTCTAAAAGTCATGTCCTTGCTGCAGTAATTATAACGGTAATAATCCTAACATTTATAATTAGCCGAAGGGAGCATGTAACGTGGCATCATACGACTAACGTGTCCTAAGAGGGTCGTAAAAGGAGAATGTTACGAAATCGGAATAGTACGTGATAGTCCAAGGGGAGGATCTCTGTGCCTTCTCTCTGTCTCTTTACTATTTGCTATTTGTCTGAACGGTGATTTCGCGTTACCAGCATGGGACGATCTCGCGGGAGATTTCTCTGGTTTTTCATCGGTCATGTACCTATACGGGAGTCCAGAACGACCGTTGAATTCGACAGTCGACATAAATCGCGCTCTAGCGCACCGATACCGAAGCGCCATCGAGATCTAAAATCGTACCGTTTAATCTGAGATAATGGGCATTTCCAGTGGAGATAGATACACATATTTGTCTAGCTTCCCGCGTAGAATGTTGCTGCAGCCGTTTGGCGATTCATTGTCGATCGAGCAAACGCTATCCTTCTATTTGTATATCCCCGTTTCAGGATGCTCAATGAGGTCAAGTGCTTCAGCTCGTTTAGGCTTAATTAGCCAATACTATCTCTTAATTACACAAATAACCTACAATTGATTGGCACACACGTCAATGTCACTAGTGGATAAGAGTGTATCTTTTTCTTTTTATAATATAACAATTTTAAACAAATATTTTCTAAAAATGCAGATACGGTTGATCAAATTATAGACACATACAACGATAAAAATATCTGCCGAATACAGTATCCTTTTAACTTTAGCCTTTTCTACAAAAGAGTTTAGTGCAACCACGTTTTCTCATCAAAAGCACAAATGTGTTTCTCGGATGATTTTTTGCGTGTGATTTATTTTGGCCATTGTTGTTGGAACCACGGAAGTGTTAGAGGAAAAAGCGAACAGCAGAAGGGCAAAGTAAAGTTGGTCTTTCGCGCATTGGCTGCATCGTCATTCGATGCGTAACTACGTCAAATTACTGGTTTAGAAACCTTCCTGGGAATTCAGTGCTCTATGCAATAGCGGCAATTGCAGTTATACCGAGACACTAGCCCAGCCGCGAGAGCAAGGTGATAACGAAAGAATGAAGGAAGAAAGAAGGTGGAAGAAGGGTGAAAGGAGCATTAAAGGAAGCATTACATGCAGAGCATGGTTTATAGCACAAAGTACATCGAGAACCTTGTACCACCATTTACCGAGTGACATATGTTCGGAAGGGGAAGTTGCTGGTTGAACGTCCGAACCAATGGTAAAAGGTATAAAATCCATCACCAGTGTTCGGTCATAGTGACTAACTACAACGTTGTAATTGTCATCACGGGGCTTTTTTCGTGACGGTTTTATATATTTTTTTTTCTTACTCGTTCACTGAGAATCTTTTATTTGTTACAGCACTTTTTATATCCAAATCACGTTCTATTTTGCCAATGTTAATTATAAAATAGTTAAACCTATAACTTCGATGACACTGAATTATTAATATGCAGCCAACTTGCTGATTTTTCGACTTCTAAGAAGTTTAGTAATCGCGCGAATGCAATTCGAAGGACTAAAGCAATAAGTTTTAGTTAGAATTCTCTTTCCATCAGGTTTCAGAAGATTTTTAATGTGGCATCACTGTAATTTAAATTTACTGTAATGATTTAAGACAAAAACATAATAGCAAATTTGTTACTTTTCTTCACGACTGACAGGTGGTGATGTCTAACGTAAAGTAGAATAGGTACTTTGTCGTCAGACACAGAAGTTTATCCATCTCTCCATGGTACACGCCGTTTCAATGACTCCACATCGCATAGCACGAATGTACGCGATGATGAGTACATGTAACTCCCGTACTTCGGTTATTATAAATTCCTTGAGAATAACCGTCGAGATGGTTACATCTACGTATCTCTCTATGTTGGATAATAGTCTGAAACAAGTACCGTCACGAAAAGGGCGAGGTCAGCATGTCTGTCGCATATTAAACCCATGGTGCGTATATTCCCCATCGTGCTAAGAGCAGGAATGTGTATACGAGGTTCTTCACTAAATACCTCGTATATTTGGACATATATATCGGCACGATATCGACGTCCAATGAGAAGAAATTTTCTTATACTTGAATGGAGTATATTGCATCGGTAGAGTGTCGGTGGGTAGTGAAGAAATATATAGAGAATCGATAACAATAAATTAAAGCTTATGGAGATGTATCAGCAATATTTAATTATAAAATAAATAGTTGCGAAAGAAATTGCTTATCGAGGCTTTTTATGGACTGCCTGTTTTACTAATTAGCATTTTACCAACCGGTATTTTTATAACATCCTACCGACTTCTCATCGTTCACTTGGCCGCAAATACTCGCCTGATACCGATACCCCTCCGAAAATTACAAATTCTCATCACTGAATCTTTGGCACAGTAAGCCGCAATGAGAAGTAACAATTCATTAATTTCCGTGGCAATCGATTAATGAATTAAAAGGCCAAAAGCGTTGGCTCCGAAAAGGCAATTAATAAAATGTTAACAAGATCGCTTTCGATGTAGCATCGTGTGATTAAGTTGAACTGTTATTTCTTTGATCATACGAATTCCCTAATGTTATTGTCCACCTAACAATTCCTTTCAAGGACGGACGATATTTTTTACAAGTACGGTGTGCAAAGTATGCATGAAACACGCTATTGCGTTACCACAGTTTGCAACTACTTTGGAGATAATTAACGTCACGTGATCCCCTGGAAGCTCCTTAGTATCGTTATCGGGCAAAGTACACTGGTAGGTGCTTTGTACCTGCCACGGGCTCAATACTGTCGACCAAAGTATACGTTGGCGGTTGACCGTAAAATTAGTGGGACGTCTTGGCAACTTGTTCCCAGTAAAACTGAATCTCTCTCGTGAACAGGCTCCGGTTTATATCATGAACTTTCGATTAGATTCCGAGGAAGTAACGATGGAAGAAAAAGGAGTGCGTTTCTCACGAGCAGATGGACTATCTCTTCGAGGACAGGTTTTAAAGGATACGCAATATAACTCGTCTTTCCTTGGTAGCCAATCATTAACGGCCATGAAACTGCCACCGATTAAACTATCGATCCCTAAGGAATCCTTCGCAATTTCCTGGTCTCTTTCATCGACACCATGAAAGGCCAAGGTCTCTGAGAATATCGAAATCGAACGAGTCCGAAATTTCAGTTCTATTTCCACGGAAGCGTTAGTTACTATTTTCGTCGATCTTCAAACTCGTTTCCCTTCTCGTTTCGACCATTCTAGTTTCGTTTTCTCTCACTCCCCTCGTAAGTCGAGTACTACCGCGGGAAATTTCCATAAAGAGCGCCGACCTCTAGGAGAGTATCCGTACAAAGGACTACTTTATGAATTCGCGCGAGATCTATCCAGCCAAGACGTGAATAATATGCACCTGCTGCAACCGTAGAATGAGCTACGTGCACCAGCTCGTATTAACCTCCGCATTTCTAGGAGTCACGTTTCTCCCAAATATTCTCCCGTATTTCCTCACGTTTTATCGTTCATACTTTGATTTTACCGTGACTCAACTAACGATCTCGTCGACCGGTCATAATTGTATCCATTTCACAAGTAGAAATCCTACATGTATTCCATGTATACTCTGTTACGAAACTCAGCTATTCTCGTATGTACGAAATTCGAGTATGACATATAGAATTGGGAATCTATTCCTATTGTCGTTGCTTGGAAATGTCCGCGAAAATTGACGATGCTTTGAATACCGTTTGGAGTATTATATTTTTGGCTTTACCGCTGTAGAGTATATATACGCATACATACCGGCAGGTTTTTATGGCGGGCATAAATAATCTACGGCATTATCGCGAAAACATTCAGCGATAGCGCATTTCTGTTGGGTTTTTTTACAACCACACTAACTCTTGCGATTTGCGACTGCACAAATATCGGTATCTTTATAACTATCATTATTCTTTACATCGTAGCTATACAATTATACTCGCTGGTTTATACGAACAATGCATACCTATCAATAAAAGCATTTTCTTTCGGTTTCTTTTCGACCTTTCTTCGTCTCTTCTTCGACCTAATCAACGCAACTAAATATAAGACCGTTGTAGTATTGAGAAGTATCATATTAGGTTCAAATAGGAGTAAATACCATGAAAATAGGTTCAATATTTCGACTCGGGGGAGTTACAGGTTTAACACTAGAACTACCAAACCAGTCAAACTGACTGGTAGACAATTTTTTTTTTAAATTCTCCAAATTCATAGAAGAGCCATAGAACAAAAATTCTACGTTCATCACAAAAGACATAAATGGCGTAATTGATCATTCTTTCCTCCACTCGATTCCTACTTTTTCAAAGCACTTATTTAATACATTGAAATATGATAGACTTAACGCCGGTAGTTCTAGTGTTACATTAGGAGTTTTAGTATTGAAAACTATCATATTAGGTTCAAATAGGAGTAAATACCATGAAAATAGGTTCAACATTTCGACTCGAGTTAACAATTTCTCAAAGCACATTTCATCGCATAACTGAAGATGAATCGGACATGAATCTCAAATACATGAGACATTTCATCAATCATCGATTATCAATCTGATCCAGATTAGGATCAAAAGGTGAAACGATTTTTCAGAAAAATATCAATTAGACCGCAAGTGTATATGAGTTGCGGTCAAACTTGGTATGCGATTGCTGCGTGTATCCAATGTCCGTACTTGTTGACCTATCCGCTAACCAGCCCTGGCTCGTTGCATAAGTAGCCTACATAAATTGCCAGCCTCTACGTGTACAACGCGGGACAAAGAGGTCTTGGAAGAAGGACAAGGGCAAGGAAGACGGAAGGGCAACGTGCAGCATACCTGTGGGCGCCTGACATCCACTGCAACGGGGAGAGAGGATTCGAGTAGCGGGGGCGAGAGTGTTGCCCGACACCGTTGAAATCGCTTCGTTACGCCTATACGAAACGCGGAATGGAAATGCGCCCGTGACGACCCACGTGCTCGTGGTCAGGGAAGTTTGTACAGGTGCGTCAGTATAGATTGGCTCGTGTGCGAACAGCACACCCGTAACGGTGTTTATGGGCGAAGGTAGTCACAACGGATGGTCTTCCGTGCGGTGCGAACGACGCAAACGGAACGTGGACCGTAGTTTCGTCTCGTGGGTGTTATATGGGGAAAATTACCTCAGCCGTTCCACTTGTGGCTGACCATGTAAGTATAAAAGTACTTTTACGTTCAAACAGGATGATGTATGCGATAAAACACAGTTTATTACACGTACGGTTCTTTCCGATAAGTCTCCCTTACGAGGGTGCACTCGAGAAAAGTAGCCTGTTGGATTTATGGAGTCAACGAAATATGTACACACAAAATAGATAATCTTAGATTTTACACCGATAATCTCAATGTTCTGTGTCAGAATTAGTGGGAACATAAACAGGAGCAATGCTTTCGAACGATGCCACAAGAATGTTTATCGTTGTAAATCTTTTTGCATAATGCGTGTTCACCGGCGCTTTATTTACACGTGCGCTTGAATTTCCATCGATCAGATAACGCGCGATTCAGTTCATAGCATAACCGGGCGCGCTCTCTTTCCACTCTATACCTATATATTTGTTGGATGTGTTTGCTACGGATAAACGCGCAGGCCCATATACGGTAAGATACTATTTATTCGCCCGGTTACACGTACCTGCGCCGTCGGTATTCACAGTGACCTCCCCTCTTCCGGTTGCAAACTACACATCGAAGCATGATGTGTTATTTTGGCGCCTTAACTCGACGCCTACTGTGCACGTCCCACTTTCTTGTCGCGAATTCCTGGACCGCGAGATATCCAAGCTGGGAAAGGAGTTCGCTTATCGTTTTCCTTACGGCCTTCCGTGCACTCGGCGACGTGGGTCGCCACACGTCGCGTAGCATTTAACGGTACGTGCCAGATTCGAACCGTTCGCTTTCTGATTCGGTCGTTACGTTTCGCGGTATGATCCTACGAGAATCCGTGGCTACACTGCCGTCTTCCTTTACGACGCTATCAGTACCGATAAACGAGTATGGCTCTGATTAATATTGTAAACAAAAAAAGCGACCTAGATTTACGAGAACGCAGCGAAGAGAAGACGCTAAAGATAAACATCCGTTTGAAGTTCCTGAGAACAGAATCGTTCTACCTTATGATCGGTGAAACGATAAAATTTGAAAAAAAAGAGTAATCCGTGTTACGACCGTAGAAACTGGATAAACAGGAACAAGTTTATCATGTTTTAGAATAACGTTATCCGATGAATTCTCATTTCCTTAATACGCCGACGAGTTTCACAGGAGCAATTAGAATCGAGGGATATCAGGAGATAGGTTAGTCTCTCAGGATTGCCACGTGGCACTGACCTAACGATCAGTGTCCAGCCCCTAATTTCCTCCCGTTACCTCCTATCTATACCGTTGTGTCGTATCTATACGTTGTCGCGCTCCTACGCCACCCTCTCTCTGTCCCTCTATTCTCTCTGTTCTACTATCTCCGTCTCCCCGGGAGTCTCTTACTCCTTGTGTTGTCGTCGCCTGTGACCCGGCCTCAATGTACACAACGGGGCCAATAGCAATTACGAGTATATGCCTCCCCATGAACAATCTGCAAGGGTTTCAATCGAGTTACTGCACGAAATGCAAACATCGTTGATTATCTAACGTATTGCCCGTTGGGGTATTCTGGAGTCGAGATGCATTAGAGAAATTTGGGCGGTTGACGTTTTTCCGATATTCCTGCCAATTGCAATGAATGTAGAAGAAACTGATATTTCAAACATGAACGTTTCTATGCAATGCGATAAATGCTGGACATTATTTCATCTCTCTCTTTGTTTACCTCAAAGCGAAAGTTAAACAATGAACGCTTTTTATCCTTTTTATATTAACACATTGTTGACCGGCAGTTTTGCTGAAAAATTATCTCATGACGCCAGCTATTATTTCGTAACTAGATGTGTAAATGAAACGATGTAAATAAACTTTAATAAATTTTATTTGTTATTCAACTTTTATTATGTCTTTTTCAACAATATAAATGAACTTTAATAAATTTTATTTATTATTCAACTTTTATTATTTCTTTTTTATATGATAAGCAGTATAACAATCACCTACGTGTAATAAACACAACAGCTTTTACAAGCATATCTAATCTAGTGTTATGTTTTCTTTGATGATGACATTTTATACACTTGTTGGATTTGTTAAATTTTGCAACAAATAGCGCACCAAGGCGGATCTGATAAGCGGAAGTGCGGTTTTATCATGTTGACCAACAATCGCGTTATATGATTACCAATAAGAGAGAAGAACCACCATACAAAAAAAACACATCACGAGTTAGCTCGTTACCGATCAACAATGTGTTAGCAGTAACCACAATTTGAATGTATAATACTTCGTCAATTACATTCGGTTATCGAAGGACGTCATATGACGTTCTCGGTCAACAATGTGTTAAGTATATTAATACTTGGTGTTCCAAGGTGATTAAGATGACCTGGTATGAATTATTTGAAAACATTCCGGAATTTTCTAACGCACTTTCTTTTCTAATTTTTTACATCTATCTTGAAGACTGTGAGCGACTGATCAAGTTTTTCACCCCTTTTATTTATTTCGTTCGGACATATTTATAATTATACAATAAATAGATATAGTTAATAAAGAGATATTTAATAAACATATATAATAGAGAAATAGGTTGATTTAGTAATTGAAAATTCTTTTTGTAAAGTACTGATTTCTGACCGTCTGTTAATTAACTACAACACGTGAACGATACATTTACGCTCATTGATGAGAAAATAGTCTGTCAACTTCAGGAAAGTTCGTATAATGAATTGTTTATGGAGTATAGCTTTTTGCATGCTTCTTAAAATACCAGAATTTTCAGTTGTACACAAAGATAAGGTAAATTCATGTAACAATATTATTGTTGAAACCTAGCACAAGATTCAATCGAATACTGTAGAGATCATCGATGTCTGCTGTGGCGATCAACATGAAAATAATGCATTATTCGCACATTCAACCATAATTCAAGAATATACTACGTAAAACCATCAAATTTGTTTCCAGATTATTAAACGCGTTAAAGCGAGAAAATATCTCTGAAATTGTAATTCTAATTTGTTTGCTCCCCAAAGGAAAATACGCGCGCAAAATCCGGCATAGTACAATTCAACGGTTTGGATCGTTTTAACGTTATCGCCGGTAGGCACTGCTTTCAGGTAACATTATGGAGACACATGAATTTATATCCGACCACGATTCAAGAGTCGTTAAGCTAACTCCTCCCCCCGATAATGCAACCGAATTCACCGATAAAACAGTAACGAGTCGTACGAAGAGCGTTAATTTGTCATTTCCCTAATACCAGTATACCTCTACTCTCTTAATAATACAGAATTAATGATACCTCATCAAGCCGATAAAGGGAAAAAAACGATTAACGTTTCATTGCACATAAACATAAAGATATTCAGAGGAACGTCTAGTCTCCCAGTGATACTCATTATCATTATCATTATCATCTTCGTTCCATTACTTCCTTGGTATAGTTGAAACTCTAAGCAAATTTCAGATAACGGATATCGGTAGAATGCGACCTCTTAACGCGAACATCACGATCGCCGTCGAACGGCACTACAAAACTTGTGGAGGTACATGATGAGATATACCACAGGTACACGGAGAAAATTGAATTAAAGTCACTTAAGTGTTTACCCACGTTCTCAATTATACACGATGAACCCTTGCCATCGAAATAATTATCTTCCGTAACCCGTTATTCCGGTGCACATAGCACCGCAAATCGCCCGTTGCCATACACGGCATTCCCCTCGTCCTCCTTCTCATCGTCGTCGTCGTCGTCGCCGTAGATTCGACGATAATTCACGATACACTTACATCGTGACGTTTCCTGCGTCTATCGAATGTTACAGTGACCGTGAAATCGGTTAACGCGATCTTACGGGGGCGAAGAACCGTCTCTTTCCATCGATAGAAAGTGCAGTTAGGCTGAGCGAAATAATTATTATGATTTTCCGCGGATCCTTCGAATCCTCTTCTCCTCTCCTCAGGTCGCGAACCCTGGATGGTGCTACGGGATCGGGTATTAAGAGCAGGAATAGCGAACCGACGAATCCGTGGACGAGATTTAATGTGGGTCTTATCGAAGAATGTCGAGGTCTAAGATGAAACAGATATAAACCTATTTCTGACGTAGGGGGATACAGAACCCGCGGTGGTCTTCGACTAACAGTAAATCTCCTCTATTCCGTTTTGTACGACATTTCGATGAGTATCTTGTACTGTCCTTTGGCTCGTTGCTTCGGTATTCGTCGTGCGGAATGTCTAATCATTATTCCGATATAACGTATGATTTAGAGGATTGGCCGATCCTTAAGCTCCGAGGATGCTGCCGCCTTTTGCAACGATGCGGATAATGTTTTAATTTACGATGTAAGATATTAAAGACGCGACAACCTTTGGATAACGGTATCTGATTTTATCCCATTCTTTGGACGTTCCGGTGAAATTTTTGCTATTCCCTTCGGCTCATAGTTCCTGTTGGTTTATTTATTACTATGCCTTCCCTTATACACATATTCGTCCTCGAATTTCGTTTCTTAATAGCGACATTTAAAAAATTCTCATGCAGGAATATCTCAAAGTACACCCTGAAGTATATCGGATGTTTATGTATCTTAATAAATGTGACACGCAAAAGTAAAAGTACATTCCCCATAACATATAAGTACTCTCACACCTGTTATAATGTGCAAGAGAATGTGAACGCAGATCAGTGAATGCAAATAATCTTTCTAATTCGTTAAATCAATTTGAACCCAGATATTGCAAATTCTACAATTCTTCAGTAGATATTATATTCCTATAGTGAATTAATTACTTTTCGCCCTTGTTTCATTATAAAACCAGTCAGTTATTTACCAATCGCAATTTTATTATTTATTTAACACTTTGAACGCCACCGGTATTTCGTTAGATTCATCATTTTTACTGAAGTGGAAATTTTTCTATTAAATTCGTATTTTTGTAAAGCAGAAACTTTAAAGATACAGATAGATAGATAATCGGCAGACCTTTATCTTTTTAATATCGATATTTAAATATTTAATATTATGTTATTTTGTTTTTAGACATTTATATATATTTTTTTTTTTTATATCTTTATAATCATTTATGTTGTACACTTTCTCTTTGTAAAGGGATTCTTCCCGTCAATGCAACAATAAATAAATAAATATATCCGAGAATTCATAAATCTTACAATTTCAAAGTTACACGGAAATTTAATGAATTCAATAGCGTCGGTCACCGGTGACCTCCATGGCAGTCAAAGTGTTAACTGTCGAAATCTTCTGATAACTATACCATGATCACGATATTCACGCTATTTTACACAATACTATACCAGCAATTCCAGTGATCTCAAACTCATATCACGTACTCGATGTGTACCGATAATTAGTGAAACGAATAGAAATATATTTGTACTAGGGGAGAAACCGTATCGTCTGTATTTCTTCAAGATCAATGTTGACCCAACGAGAGATCTCCCCTCGCATTCCATTCTAATTCTATTAATCCTTACAATACAATGAATTCGTATTACAAATAGATTCGACGAAAGTGAATACGACGAACGATCCATATTTCGAAACGTGTAGAAAGGAACCGAAGCATGGCATGTACACCGTGCAGGCATTAATGTTTCAGTATTGACGCTCATTTACGTGGAATGGAAAAGCTTGTAGCCGCAGCTGCACCGGACTCCGTGCACGTTTTCCAAAGAGGTCAGTTCGGGCAATTTTCATGAGCGAAATCAGAGAATATCATGGCCACCAAAAAGGTCCGAGAACAAATATTGACTTTCAAGCCGAGCCAACTGTGAAGCGGGTGAGGTAAAACGAGAGATAACAGAGACGAAGAGGAAAAGGGGGGCAGAGAAAAGGGAAATTACGGGCAAAGTAGGGTAGGAAACGAGAGAAAGAAAGGACGAACGAGGGAAAGCAGGTTGAGTAACGCGTTCACCGTGCTTGGGGGTCTAGTCGTGCGTCGGAAACGTGAGAAACGCGATGCTGGAGAATTTTGCAGAAACGAAGAGACAAAGAGAAGAAGAGACAGACGGACGTATGAGAATCTCTGGATTCGTTCGTCCATTTCCTTTTACGCTGTGCGTCGAATACTACGGTCGATGGGGCGATAACTGCACCCTGTTCTAACACTGCTCTCGTCATTCCCCTAATTCCTTCCATCTATTCTACATTCCGACTCCTTATTTCCCCTCGGTCTCGTTATCACGCTCTGATTTGTCCGTCAAAGGGAAAACGTGTTCTCGGTTCTTTTGTGTAACAGTGAGGAGATTCCGTGTTGAATTCTAAGATGCAAAAGACACTGGTCGGAAAATTCTTTTATCTTCGGATACTAATATAATTCAGAGCACTGGAAGGGTAATTAAAATTTCACAGTTGTCGCGATAAACGAATTTCAATTATTCAACGCCGGAATAATTTTCTAGACTAGAATTATCACACGGAGATTGGATACGATCGTGGAGTAAACTTCGGCATCGTTCAAACGGCAGTTGCTTAAGAATCGCGTAATAGTTACCGTATGACAATGTGTGCAAACTACCGTTGCGATTTGCCGAATCTAAGGTAACGATCTCATTCCATGGAGTTTGCTTCTTTGAGTATAGATTACCGTTAAAGAAGATTGCTATCAGGATCGGCAGACCACCCATCATGAAGTATCACAAGGGGTCGTAGGGTTTTTTAGACGGCATCGGTAGGCAGTAGTCGGATACTGACGAATCGTTAGATGTTTGGAACCGGAGAACTGTTATACGTGGTACTCGTTGAGTCCATATCGCCTATGGTCGATACAATCGCTAAAAGATTTTAATTCCCGCATAATAATGCCAATAATATCTCGCGGTATGTCTCTTCCACTGTATCTACAAGGGAAGATCATACACGATCTCATGGAGAACGAGAAACCTCTGCCGGCTTCGTGGATGACAATGGAAGAAGCGTTCACGTTGAACTTCAACGAGATAAACAAGCCGAGGCTCATCTTTTCGCGACGATTTAACAGCGGCATCGCCTTTTCTTTCGGAATACACACGAAACAGTTGAGTAACGCTGAATTATCCATCGTGTAGACCGAAGATGGACACGAGAGTTAACCTCGACTCTTGAGCTTGAGACCGCATCAGCACGTTAATGCCGGTGGGAAAGAAGAAAGAGAAAGAGGAGAAAGAAAGTACGAAAGAGGAGAATTGAAGAGAAAGAACATGAAAGAGACAGAAAAGGGAAAGAGAGGAAAAGAGAGAGAGGTCTTCTCGCGTTCGCGTTATCTCCAAGAGTGCGCATACATTTGCTCGGTGAAGCAGTTCCGTTTTCTTTACTTCTCTCTCTCCCGCGCGCGCCATTCTCGACCGGTAGACGAACCTAACTGTTCCGAATCGTCGCGATAATTTCGAATCTCGCATTCAAGGCGGCGAGCTCTCCGCTCTTGTGCATAGCAGTTCTAAACTACGCCAGTCTCCCCCAACCCTTGGATACTAAATCAATAGATAATTCTACATTATTGTGCCGAGATATAACCTAAACAAGCACGTACCCTGGCTGTTTAAGAGGTCAGGCAGCCTGAAGATTATCAAACGTCTCGAACGTATTGCGGATAATAGATTTACGTAGAAAATGAAAATGATTACGTACATCTCCCAATTAATAAGTAGAACAAGTAATCCAAGAATTTGGCTACATTTCACACGATACTAGTATAATCATTGATATTTCATGTTAACTTTGAAACTTACGCTTTTACTTCATTCTTTGTAACTCTTTGAGGACTAAGGACGCATATATGTGATCTGAGAAAAATTTAATTATAGTTTATCGCTACAAGTGTAGACTGTTAGAGTTGAAAAATTGAAATAAAATCGTTAAAATGTGTTATAAATAGTAATTTATAACTTTTATATGTTAACACTCTGACTTTTTTTATGAAAACCTGGCTTAGGATCATCACGGAAGTGATGATCTTTCGTTATTCAAGAGTGCCTCCGTCCGCAAAGGGTTAAAGGTCTCTGCTAATATTTCCTATCGATTTCGCAGAAATCGATAAACAATTTCACCAAGTTTATTGTAATGTAGTTTTACGATATAACACATTTAAACTTTCACAAAGGAGCATCGCGTACGACCTAGGATAATACATCCTTTTCTTCCTCCTTCAACTACTTCCATCTTCTAGCTGCGCGCCGCAACGCGCAGAGTACAGAGTTAATGACGCCATCGCTGAGAATTATACTCAGCTTGGTCGTGCGTCGTTCTCTTACACGCTTGAATCTTTCCGGTATTATTCATTACTCCTTAATAATGATCTCCGCGGCTTCCTTTCTTTCCTCTTTTTTCTCTATCTCTTTCTCTTTCTCCTCGCTAGTACTTTTGCAATCATGACGAGTATGTATATCGTTACGGTGTGAACACAGTCAGTACTATTTTACGGGAATAATGATAAAATATGTCCAAAAGTGCCATCATTTTTTACAGCATACTATCAGCTCGTGTTATCATAGAGTTCATATGATAAACTTTTCAAATTTTCGAAATGTCGCTCGTCCTTTTCATCGAGAAACACTCCGACCGTTAAACGTACACGACATTAATAATACCATCCCCCTTTGCTCCCCTTGGCAACCTGTCTGGTTGAATTTAATTCCTGTTGTATTTCGTACGCTATCAGTTGGCATTTCTCTTATCCGTAAATATAAATCTCAAGTACGAGTGTAGGAGATAAAGATCGACCGTATGCAGGCTCTCTTACTTGTGTTCCTGTTCTTCTTCTTCTTCTTCGCCTGGCTCGTGTGCGTGCAGTATAGAAGCGAGACAAATCTCTGCGAAACATTACCGTTGTTCTTCCTGGAGGATCGATCTCGCTGTGCGCCATTTACTCTTTCTCCGCGGGAGAGAAAATCTCCAGATTCGAATTTTATGCGCGCATTCGACATTCGGATTTTATGCCTCTTAAGATATAAAAGCGGCGCTTCATAGTTGCACAGGTCATTAGCTGACATTCCTTCCATCTCCTTGCCGTCGTTAGCTTCATGGAACGAGTTTTTAGTGCATGCTTGGCGGTCCAGAGACACGAAGGAGGAAAATCGAATAGCAAATGGATGATTTTTCTTTAATCGTACGCTTTTGAATTCATAAGCGCGCTATGTTCACACCGTGAAATGAACCAATAGGAAATTAGGTTGCGATTAAAACAATTGGTTATCGTATTGATTTCGGATTATCAGATATTAGCCTTGATGTTACTACTGTTCTTTTGAAAGGTCAAATAATTATAATATAGAAGGTGTATAGTATGATGATGTCTGCGAATAATTGTAATTGCAAAATGTATTCTGGTAAAGGAGACTTTTTTGTTCACAAATGGAATATTAAAGTTTGTTAGTGTAGTTGTTTTATTAGAAATATTTCCCTAAATAGTTTTAAATTTTGGGCTGAACTAGATATTTGAAGACAATAAAAGTTTAGTAATGTGTAAGTAGGAGGAATCATTGTCACGAATATTTTTTGCAAAATTCTATGGCATTCCAATGAATGAGCTGGCTTTTCAAAGTCACCGTAATAACTGTCACTCGTCAAGTAACTACTTTGAATTACTCTTTCAGCACTTTCTACCAGATTTTTCAATTCTATGAATTATGCTGATATGTGAATCCAAGTTAATGCATT
Organism: Cerceris rybyensis; assembly: GCA_910591515.1. Taxonomy (NCBI): domain Eukaryota; kingdom Metazoa; phylum Arthropoda; class Insecta; order Hymenoptera; family Crabronidae; genus Cerceris; species Cerceris rybyensis. The sequence continues at coordinate 27,408,063 of OU342790.1, forward strand.
GAGAAAAAAGCTACAATCTGTCAACTTATCTTTTCATGTCAAGCTTCATTTCTGTGAAAAAGGATTTCGAAAATCTACAAAGTTTTACCATACACGCTGACTTACAATGCAAAAAATTCGCAGATATTAATATACCAGTTAAAAGTTAAAGTTGATCCCAGTTCAAAGTGGAAGTAACAACTATATAAGCACCAATACAAATTTTTACTTGCTAATTGTTTCAGCGAAATGTTTTTTTATAAAAATATACGAGTGCATATTTTTAAGAAACTATATGTAGAAAATTATCTCTCCAATAACGGAATTCCGCATAAACAAGATGTACCAAAATGTTGCATTATTATAGCAAAAAGAAAAGCCTGTTTTTCCCTGAGCGTTTCACGCATCCCGTACAATGAACAGCTCACAAAAAATATTATCTGTCCTTCTGCACGGAAATGCGATACTTAATATCCTGTCGGAGCCATAGATTTCCATTTTCTTTCCTTCAACTTACGTAACCGTGACGACCTATGATCTGAAGTATGATAAATAATCCCTCCATTAAGAGAAACCTACAGAATCGGTTTATAGAACTCGCCGGGCATCGACTGATAAGAAAAAAATACAGCTGACAAATACTCAATAGCTTGATATGTCCGTCTTGCGTATCTCCACGAGTGATAAACTCAAAAATGTTTTTTTGTCAGGCAGACTTATCTTAACCCTTTCACTACGGACTTCCTTTTCGTAAGTGTGCTAACACGGCACAGTACAGTCTCGGCGCGGGCGAACTTATTTCACTGCTAGTAGAATATATCTCATAACGGCATGTGGCGTAATATAAATAATAAAATACAAAGTTGCAATGAATATAATACATAAAAAGTAAGAACTTAAAAAATATCCAATCACAAAATACAATCTAATAATTAATTGACACTTCATGTGAAATTTTGACGAATGATTATAGTCACCGTTAGTACATAGTGAGCCTTAGGTATTAGATAGTTATAGTTATCCTTAGCAAAAGGGTTGAAGGATCGTAACATATCGACAAACGACGAATGTGAACGTGAATACATATAGTATATATGTACATACACCGTACCATCCTAACGGGTCCACTTATTTTGCGTCGAACAGTGACTTGAAAAATAGTGTATGTTCTATCCATCTCGTTGTTATCTATTCTCGAAACGTTGCAAGAAACAGCGCGGTTTCGAGAGAATCCACGAAGAAGCCGAAAGTAAGTCGATTGGTTTGGTTCTCCGTCTCCCGACTTGACTCGGTAACGCATCGTCCTTCGTGACTCGACGCAAGGACGTGACGAGTACTAAGACCGCGAAGAAGATGAGAACGAATATCCCCAACAGCCAATTTCCTTAATAAATGATCCTATTACCCGGTGCGCGAAAGCCAGTAAAAACTCGACGTTAAAACGTCTTATATATCATTGTAACGTGAAATTGGATATTTATTGGTGACAGATGGGACATGCCTGTTCCGCGGATCACGGCGCGCGATCAATCATAGCGTAATACTATACACTTTAGTGCACGCCCGCGTAATGAATTGCATCCGCAGTAATAGCGGGTCAGTGGTGGCAGTCGGCTTGAAAAATAACCGTAATATCATTGTTCCTGTGGGGCGCACATGTGGGATCCAAACCGTAACCGGGCCCGCACTGTTTGCGCATCTACGGATTTTTCCCTGTGTCCTCTTTCTCTCTATTTTTTTTTCTTCCTCTACTATCCTTTTTTTTTATTTACCATTCCACCCTTTTCTATCCTCGTGTTATCTGCTGTCTCGTTTCCCCAAATGTACGTACATGCTCGGTACTAAACTAAATGCTCGCCCTGGAACCTCGAAGCGACAGACGTAACGTCTCCTGGGAATAGAAACACATGCAGCCTCGATTTGATATGCCGACTGACACGTAGGATCACTGTTTTCGAATCTCTACGGTATACCGTCGTTTGATACACGCGATGCGGTCTTTCGCCGTCGGCGTCTATTTCCACGTGATTCTCGAGCCGGTACAAAGAGAGACTATGAGAGGGCACGATCGAGAAGTGGGAGTTATCGTTTAAGCTTGTTAAATTTAACTTCAGCTTTTCGAGCCACGAACACTCTCGAAAAGCCCGTGGGAGGTAACGGTGCCGGCAATGACAAACGGCAACGAGTTAAAACACAAATCACGTACGCCCAAGCTTCACTTCTACCAGGAATTAAATAATTTTTCTCAACGTTTTATCGAAGCAAAATATCACACTACGGAGAATCGAACGTTAAATGTTCCAGTTGTAACAACGCGACTATCTGTACGAGAATGGACATTCGCCAAATGTCATACTTTATCAATTCTCGTATATGCACGTATGGGAATTGTTGGTACTCGTGGTGAGTCACTGGGATCCACCAGTTAAAAGGGGTGCAAAGAAAATCCTTTATTACGGATACACCTGTGCACCATTTATCGATTGCCAACTTTCCGACTTCTAGTACAAGTTTATAACGTGATTTATGGCACCTTTGCCAAAAACTGCTTAATTACTTTGACGTGCTTTGATTCAGGAATCAAGGATATCGAGGTGGCACGGAAGATCCTTCGTGCAATTAAGAACGACGTGCTTTGACAATATTATTCTTAGAAACTAAGACGTTTAAAATGTCGACAGAAAGGAGAAGAAATACGTTTAACCCTTTGCGCTCCTATTTCGAGTTTAACTCGACATTAGTTTGTGTCTTTGGAACTAGTTTGTTGAATCTCACATGACACTTTTTCAAGTCCAAACCAATAGATGTTAACGTGCTACAGAAAATCAGCATTGCATGCTAGAAATTGTTTCAAGAGATGTCACTTGAAAATTACAAGATACAACAATATTGCAAAATAAGCAGATATTTAATTGAATTTGTTTCTTCCTTTATTTATTTAAATTGCTGTATTTTTCAGTTCAAGTAAATTCACAACAAAACACTTAAAAACATTGAGAGCTACTGGTAACAGATTAACATATTGCCTGCTGGTTAAATATTTGCTAGAAAATTTATTGTGTTTGATGATATTGCCATTTAACACTATTTCTACCAAGAGGTGTCAAAAGACACCTTCCCAATTTTAACTTAAAATTATTCTCTAAGTTGAATAATTTCTCCACAATTTATTTTTTGACTTTTCATACAGTAGTTGTTAAATTAGTTCAGCAATATAATTTTTCACCAGCACATCCTAGATCCAAAAATGTACATATGGTATACTTATTTCTACCATCTACCATGTGTATGGTATACTTATTTCTACGTCTTTTAATACTTTAAGGATTTCATGACAGTGCCTAATTTTAAACCATTTTACATATAAATCAACAACATTTTGCAGCACCATATCAATTATAATCAGATTAGAGAATCCCGATTTCAGTTGTAACAGAAAATACAGGAGTTGCGGAATAACTTTGATATTCGCTTATTTCCCGCCATGTGAAATTTTAGTGTACACCGATGCAGTGACTTTACAACTAGCTGTACAGCGTTGCTAGAATTTACAGACTGATTAAATAATCACTAATAAGTACACACAAATGTATCAATAAATATATTCCTCAAATTATTTGCATTTAACTGATAGTTTGAAATCCCAACAGTTTTGTCAATTACTTGCATTCAAACGAAAAGCTGTCAAAAGACACCTTCTGGTCGAAATAGGTAGACACAAAATCGTGGTAGAAATAGTGTTAAAATAATATATCAAATTTAAATGCATTAAGCAATTGAAAGGAAATAGTACTTACTGCCTTCTTTAGACTCATCACTTTACCGTTTTCCTCAAAACAGAATACAGGCGACCCTCGACTTTCGTACACTCTACTGTCGCACAATTCGCTATTTCGCACATTTTTAAAAATTCAATTTTTTAAAGATTTTTGTCGCTATTTCAAAAATTGCTTCTATGCACTCAGTCCCTCGGAGTGAGGTCCCCAAATACAATATTAGAGGACCCTGAGGTGCTCTACTATTGCAATATTGTTTCTAGTATTACCTACTAGATGTTGAAAAATCTCAAGATTACAAAAAGCCAATATATTAATATGCAACTTTTAATATTTTTCGTATATCCCTCTACTTTCGAACATTCAACATTCGCACATATTTTCAGGAATCAATTGTGTGCGAAAGTCGAGAGCCGCCTGTAATATGATTCGGCATTATCGCAGGACCGGCGTGCAATGTGTTTAAGAGACTAATACCTAATAACCGCTAGAAGGCTTATTTTTTCCCAACGAAAGAAAAAATTCTTTAGAAAGGTCGTACTTTAAGAAATCAATTGAGTAGCGTGCAAGATCATACGCGTGCTCAGTCTAGAAATTAATGTGACCGCAATTTTCACTTTGAAGCGTTCCAGCACGAGAGACGTTAACTCGATAATGATAGCGATACACTCCGAGTGCAGCTTCCGATGATCGTTTCGCGGTCAAGCTCGGGGAGAGGTTGCCGCGATAGGAGCGTTATAGCGTGCACACGAGCTAACAGAGCCCGAAAGGATGTCATGACCTAACCCCGGCTGTCGGTGCGCGAGAGCGTCATTAATACGGTAGCAATTTATTACGGCGCTGTCTGACTGCCTGTCTGCTCCGACAGTGTCTTCGGGGCGTAGTCGTCGACTCACCGAGCTGAATCTTGCGACGACACATGCGCGCTTATAACCAACGCGAAGGATGAAAGATAACGGGCCAAGTATAGAACATGCAGAGGATTTATATACACATAAGATAACAAGAATGACGGAAGGTCTGAAATGGGTCGTGAAAAAATGGTCAGACGGGCGAGCCTTTCTAAATGACCGGATAAGGGAGCAAGTAAAATTTCTCATGGTTTCACTAACATATGAAAAATAATTATCAGACCGTATGTTAACAAAGTGTGAAACAATTGTTTTGCGATAAGACGCCGGAAATTAATGAATCGTGATGATACTAAAAACATTTGGAATCCGTTGTCTGAGAAGATACGGAGGAAAATGGAATTAGAACTGGCAAGGGAGAGACCGATAATTCGACACGGGATTAAGGGTGTCCACTTAACAGGGTGTAAATGCGAAATAGCAAGGGGTGCCGTTTCCATGCGTTACAGTTACATGGTTTCTAGCGTAAGGTTACAGGTATACGCGCAATGTGACCTCCCTTTTACAACGAACAATCCCCGTAGTTCTTGATTCCGATCGATCCAACTGGTACCGGTGGGTAAGAGCATCGTTCGTTTGGTCCTTCCTGGGCTATAATCCTCTTGCAAATGCTCACCAAACTCAGGAATAATTGATAGCGAACCCGAAACTTCCGTTGTGCTTTCGACAACGAATTATCTGAGTAGAAGTAAAAGTGGTAGAGTACCAATGATATTAACCAAGAATAGGATCAATCCTGGTTCTATCCAATTAGACATCATTTAGTAGAAAAAAAAAACCTATCGTAAATTTCACGAAGTCATGCATTTCCGATGGCTGCTTTTCACGTCACAGGAAGCAAACTTTGCTTTTCGTTAGTGATTATCTATGGCGGTTTATTACGCTATGATTTACGCCCCTTGCGACGATCCGCTATCTATGTGCACGTCACGTATCCGCGGATCACGGTGCACGTATGCGTGTGCCTCTGCATCGACGAACTCACCAGAATGTCAAGAACACTGATGCAATGTATCGTGCAGGGGAATCTACGTGAAACTAACGCGTGCGCCCTGCGGCAGTGGAACGTAATAGGTGTAATCTAATTCCTGCGTATGTCACTTGCTTGTCACTTGGCTGTTCAAAATCTTGTTCGTTTAAAACGCGCGCTCAATGGTAATCAAATTTGATTTGTAGACAATACTAAGACTTGGTTTTCATTGACAGTTTGTATTCAAAGTTTATTATTCTGATGTATAGATGTTATTTTTGTAATTGAGAAATATAGAAGATTTCAATCGTTTTGTGTTACTTCGAACATGTTAATCGGCAAACACGCACAAACTTTTGCAACTTACAGAAACTTGGATTCATCCTCTACTGTCAAACATACATGGCGATGAATTTATTGAAATGCAAGTAGTATCGTTGCTTTACGAGGTTGAATAATGATATCGTTGATGTTACTCGTTAATGGGAATTTTCGAATAATCGTATAAAGGTCAAGTTTTCTTTAAAACGACAAGTGAAATATGAGAAAGCTGCATCGAAGCGATCGAAGCTAACAGTTAAATGTGGGACTTACAGCTATTTTCAGTTGAGAGACACGTGAAATATTTCCATAGATAACATCCTGCGAAATGAACCATCATTTACGCACGTATCACACTGCATCTAATGCATATCTAATAGAATTGCATACGTTCAAACATACATTTTGAATAATCCCCGGAATATCTGTTACTCGCGATACGATGTATGGCCATATTTCAAAATTACCGTGCAGGTGATCCAATTTTCGGCCTCAGAGATCTCACGTACGATTAACTGACTATACGCTGTCGGACGTAATCGGACTACGATATCAAGATATCGATACGAGCAGTTAGAATTCACTGCACTGCTTCGGGGACACGAGAAGGATATAGAGAATCGTCGCAGATGTTCGTTTGGTTCACTAGAAATGTAGCACAAATTTATCGTTTGGGCGTACTACTTTACAACGTTCACCGTTACTAGCAATTATTATTTTTTCCATCGTATCGTTCGCATTTGAGAGTTTCCAGTAAAGTGAATAATTTTGAAAATTATTCGACAAGCATGAAACATAGAGAATATCTAATGACGATAAAATGGAATAATGTACCACAAGGTCTATGTTAACCTTTATCGTTGGCGATCGTTCGATGACAATATCGCTAACGATTAGTTTCGTCAACGTCATTACGGTCGATTAGATTCGTGTTACCCGCATATTGAATTAATTAACTGTGACAGTGCACAGTTAATTAGTTTATGCGGATAATTCTCATAATATAACGTTCAATGCAAAGTGAAAGCAAGGATCTGTTTCGGAATTATGACGGTGTTGCATATAAATATTTCATGCTCGTTGACTACACTCAAATACTATGTGTCACTGCATCTGCTCTACAATTGCGAAAACTTAGGAAACGAAAATCCTAAAATTACTTAAACTAGTCTCTCATTCTTCTGGAACGAATTAAATTAAGACCCTCTTCTAGATAATGAAAAGAGTATTTATAATAATAAGCTGCCTTCAAGGTTGCTTTATTCCGAACAGAGCGAAATCTCTTACTACATATTTCCAAATCAATGAAAGATAAATGCTTTACATAACGTCTTCTATGTTATTTTCTTCGGACCTAACTTTGTTAATCAAAATCTCACGAATTTCCCTATTTTACTAAATAATTCGTACCAAACATCATTATTACCGTCAAACAGAAGAGAAACGAAAAGAAAGTCGAACACTAAACAATAAAACTAAATTTGCCATTTAACAAATGTCAAATACATACGCTCCAAAAAATCTCCTCCTAGGATTCAACATAGTACAGCTGCAGTAATAAGTTTCCAGCTTCCATCACACATTCCGTCACCCGTTCCTAACGATTTAATACACTGCAATTAAACGATCTAAAATTTACCGTATATTACAATATTAAAGGAATAATTCAAATGATAGCGACATAAAATCTCAAAGTTAAATGTATTCCGTGACACCCGTGTAAGTTCTAACGATAGATACCTCTCGATGGATAGATTTCTCCGGTGTACCGAGTGCAACGAAAATATGCAAAGTTCGCAGGATGGAGGTTGACGTTGCCGAGTGAAAGCCAAACGGTGAAGCGAAGGCGCACACTTAAAACGTAGGATAGTGGCTCAACTGCCGTGTCTCGGGGCGGGGGATGAAACTCGATACCGAATCCTGCCGTGATTAACGACGTTTCACGCTCACCGGACGTCGGTTTGCGGACGCTCGGAAGGATTTGCGACTCACGAGATTTTCCTGGGGCATCGACCTTTCTCTCCTGGCGGCGGCCGTGGCGACGGCACCAGGATATCGAGCTACGACCCAAGGAAGACCCTGCACGACTTTCTCGTAAGAACGCGGCCGTCGGGATTCTCGTTCGTAGTAAACACTTTTTACGAGATACTTTGAAATTCTTCATAAATCCGGGAATGTCAAGGCGAATTTGCTTTACGAGACATCCCGCCCTCGCGTTAAATTACCATTCCACGCGATCCCGCCACGAAACACGATGTATATCTTACGTCTATCTTTGACTTTGAATTTATTTCCGTCGTCTGTGAATCCTATTAAGTAGATGCTCCAGATGTCAGGCATGAGAGTACCTGAAGGAATAAGTTGTTCAAAGGCGAAGGACATATAAAAAAATCCAGTCTGGAAAGGATACATTTCCGTTTGATGATCGTTAAAAATGAAAGAAAGATCGAGAAGAAGTTCCAATTAAATCGTTAGGATAGAAGAACGACAGAGTCATAATTCGACGAGACGTAGCGTAGCAATATCCACTTGTGAGTCGCGGTCGACCAGAATGTCTCGAGAGAATAAATTCCCGCAGAATGCCATACTTAATTGAGCCGCCGACAGGGCGCTTGGGGGATAATTGTACACGTCCGCGAATGTTGGCAATACGGCGGAGAAACGATTGTTCCGGGAATTCGATCGTATGTCGTTGAGAATAGTATATTCCCGTACCACGAACGATAAACTCTTTCGTCCTCTTCCCCCCTTCCACCTGGTTTCCTCTCTCGGCCGACTTTGATTCTCACGTGGGAGAGGAATTCTCGAAGACGAATACCCGACTACCGAACGGTAAAGCTTCTTCGCGGCGCAACTAAGGCCACGACCGTGGTAATTAATGGCCATCCATTATGGCCTCTAATATTCCGCTCATGAAATTCGCCCTTCCGAGCTACCGCGAATGGTTTTCTGTTACAGTCTTCACGAGGAGTTGTCGTTCGCTGCCCTCACTCGAGGCCGTTGGCAAGAGAACGCGGTAAAACCGGTATACGCGTAACGCGTTCTAGAATCCCTGACACAGTGTCCGTCGACCTAGTACTTTTCGGGTAATAAGGACACGATTATCATGCGTGCCATCGACGAAAATTAAGATACTTCCGACAACGGTACCAAGTTACACACACTATTGTATATCGACGCACGATGCATCGAGGCCCGGAAACGCGGCTGTTGGATATGGGCTAGGATTAACTGTATCGGAATGATAACAGAACGATGTCCGAACGAGAGGCAGAGTTTACCGAACGTAACGTTACTCGTCGGTCGAGAGGTCAGATTATTTCAACGGGCAGTATTGCGTTAGTTGGAAAGAATAGAATACGCTCGATCCGCGTATCAAATATTAAATCAGCCGATCGTGTACCGAATGGCATCACAGTCATACAAACACGACATCGCACGTACCAGCGGACAGTGCACTCGCGGCATATGAATCGCTTGGAAAATAGCACCTATAGCGAGACCCATTGTTATTCCAGCACGTGCGATATCTTTGTATATCTCGTCTGTCGAACGTTGGTAATGGTCTCACTACCACCCACGTCACAACCTGCTTCTCCCGGCTTCAACATTTTTTTCATGACTAGCTCGGTTTTAAAATTAACATCTCCGATCTTTCGCGAACAGTTATTCGCACCCATGTAAAGTATACACATATACAGGTATGCATGTGGGACGAAGCATGTGGCGCATTCCCGGCGCGTGGGCATCGCAAAACGGGACGCACGTCCCATCACTCCGACCTTATTCGCCCGCGGCGCATCGTGGATGATTCACAGTACTGCCGATGCATTTTACCACGCGGATTATTAACACCTTTTGCCAATGACGCAAGCACGTTTCACGCTACTCGGAAATCTCACGGTACGCCAAACGAAATCCTATTCCGCGTGTCCGTTGCGCTAGGGGGCCTAAATACTTTAAAGGCCTTGCAACCTCTTGCCTTTAATAATGATTTACGACCCCCGTGGGGATGAGTGACTCCTTTAATGATACGCTACAAATTGATCGACCTAAGAAATGCGTAATTACGTGGCACGAGATGTAACTGTAAAGACCGTTAAATCCGTGGAAAACAAATGATATTTCCGTAATATCAAATATCGTGGGACTATATACACTTGCGGTATCTAAAGGTGTGCGAAACTTTGTCTTAAAGTATCGGCGAAGATCAAGATTCCATTATGGTTAGAGCTAACAGCGAGATATAAATTTTCGCTGTGACACTTTCATATTTTTTGTCGCATTAATGCACGCAAAGGTTGCGTGCGAATTGCACTATAACGTTGCTCCGTCGTATAAATCCTCCTGGCCGAGCATCGTCGGTTCGTCCAGCTCGTTCGTCCATCCGTACGTACGCTTAACGGGTTATCATCGGGAACCCTCGTAATTCCGCGCCCGGTGTGACAGCTCAATGTACCACAAATAGGACCTTGTGGAGGAGAGGATCGTCATCCATATTCAGCGCGTTGAGGATTCCGTAACGTGGAACGCGGCTATCGCGTCAGCACGATGTCACGCCGAATCAGATTGCAGCGTAACAGCGTTCCAACGGAAGCGTGAAAATCGCCGCGAGATTCTGTCAAATTATCGTGGCAGCTCCTAACAAGATAACCGGTGGATTCGAAATATTTTTCATTTCCGTTTAAATGCTCGTCATTTGTCGAGATAATCTTTCATTTTTTTAACGTCATTAGTGTAGGGCAGGCTATTGTAAAAGGTCTATTTCTGCTGAGAGTAAAAATAGTTGTGACATTGATCAAGGATGGTCACTCTTTTCTGTATAGTCGTGCAAGGTTAGTATGATTATTAAAATACGATTTCTTCTTTCATCTACGTTACTCTTCTTTTGAAACATTTTAGGGTACAAGTTATTTATAAATGTAAGAAGTACAGTCACAAACGTATTGAAAAATATGAAGAACAAAGGGTAACATTGGATATTTGGAGCAATATAGAGATTTAATTTTCTAATAGGATGAAATCTGCGCACCAGGTTAAGTAGAAACTCCTTATCCATGTTATATTACATTTTTATGTTCACTTTGGATTCTTGCACTTTTGCACAATCCAAATTTCAATGAAATCTAACAGTGATTCTGGCACCAGCATATGTCTCTTTTTTGGAACATGCAGATATGAAGACAGAACTCAAATTATTAATTCTTCCTTATTGTTAAACAAAACGATTTCGAGATGATCTTGATGTACCTTGTTTAGTTTTCATACGAATGTACGATACAAGGAAACGAAGTGCTCTTTACGAAGTCAATGAAGCGCACCTCGATAATACCGGGAACTCGATATACCAGAAACGTATATGCAACCCGGATTTAAACATCGGTCATCTAGTTCCGCGAAAATGGTATTTTTAAAAACGAGTATTGCGACGAATCCGGTTTTGCCAGGAGCATGTATTAAAAATTCCTGTTACAACGTGAACTGGTTCTATTTTGCAGCCTAAATTATTTACCTCGGTTGCTCGTTGAAATCATGTAAGATAGCGTAATCATCGAGTTGCGGAAGGTCGTCGTCTAACGGGGGTGATGCGATAAGCAGACAGTTTGCATTTGAAATTCACCTTTTTCTCATCTACTCTGCACAATCCTTTTGCCGGCAGAGCGAAGTTCTACTTGTTTTTTGCAAGCTAACGCGTTATACGATGGCCAATCGTACATCTCTGTGATGTAAACCGAGTCAGGTAACTTGGAACTGTCTATTACACGTTGTACAACGTTTGTAAGTTATTCTCTGCATCGTCGGAATTAAATCACGTGAAAAAACTACTCTCAGATGTTCTAATCGGGCATCTTTCTTGCGCTGATAAGATAAATATTGTAGGATCGTGAATTACAAGGAGAGTGTCACGGTAACCCATTCAAGCAGTATACTCGGGCCTGAGTAGCTTAACACCGAAGGTCTCCTGGGTCGGCGCAAATATACTGCGTCAGCATCCTCTCCCTGACGGCAATACTTTTCCATATCCTTTTCTCCTAACATAAGTTCAACACAGGTGTGCTGACGCCCGGTTCACAATATCTCAACGTACTTTGAGGGCATTTACAAACTCCTTTTTTCTCGTTATTACTTGTTGTTTCTAATTTAAAATGCTATGATGAAGGGAGGCTACTTCATCGTTTGAATTTCTTATGTAAAGCTTTTTATTTTGTCAACACGAGGTGTCCAATTATTTTAAGTCTATTGTCCTAACTTTACGTAATTATCTTAGAAGTAATTCTGCTTTAATTAAAAGTTTCCCCGTTGCACGCTACTATCGTGTGGTTGTCTAAACGTAGTTAGTTGATGTCCGTATAAAAACATGTGAAAAATGACACGATAAAAAAACGAACTGTAAAAATTATATTTCTTATATCGTTATTGTTTCCTAAAGTGCCATAAAACTACAAGATTGATAATATTTCCAGAATTCAATTAAGTTCAACGACAATGAAACAGTGTTTTAAAAAAAGGATGTCATTGCCAGCATTGGTATTTTACCCTCTGACTGTTCGTTGAGTTACCAGTCAATTACCTTTCAGTGGTATCGTTTAAAAGTCACAATACCACAACGCTGTTTTGACATTCTCCCCTGCAACCGTGCAATTCGTACGTCCCACTTCAAAGTGTTCCGGACACGCGAATAGTACGGTGGGATTTCAGCACGATCAAGGGACAGCCAAAATTTACATTCTTTCGTGAAAGAGCTGCAAAAGCGGAAAAACATCAGTGACTTTTGCCGAGTCCGTTTGACCATACCTCTTCCTTTCTCTCTCTCCTCTTTATAATTTCTTGTTCTATTTCTCTCTCTGTCTCTTTCTTCTCTGTCTTTCTCTGTACACACTTTTTCTTTCCCTCTGTGAAATCGTCGCCTCTCAGCACTTTACCGTGCCCCTCCCTCCCGTGGCTTTCCCCCGTCTGAACCGTGCAAGTTCTCTTTTCACATCGCGTGCAATTTCCAAGCACACTTGTCTACGCGCTGTCGGCGACGGCGCCGCCACACCGCGCGCGCACTGCTTTCGCGGATGGAAGGGAGTAAATGGAGGGAGATTCGAGGTAGCTGGATATCCCGCACAAAGAGACATCTGAAATTTCTACTCGCACACGAGCCCGGAAAATGCCACGTTTCGGGGGGGAATTAATGGCGTGTGCACCCTGGATAAAGTGCCCCTCTGCGTCCGCCGACGACGCCCGATGAAAGGGGTTGCGCTTACCGTGGCCCGAGTCCTCTTGCTTTTCGCGTACCACTGTCCCAACGGGGGGTTAAGAGAATGCTCAGGACAGAGAGGCCACGAAATGAGAGAACCGCGTGGGAGGATGAAAACCGGAGTGCAACTACGTTTAGTAAACACAACAGTAAGTTACGTCGTGCGGCAAACGACTCCTCCCGTGACAAAACAAAGTTTGATGCGCGGGTTGCTGCGTTACATCCTAAACTGCCTTCCTCTCGTTTTCTATCTCTCTTTCTCTCGTTTGCGTTCCTGTGGTTTTCTCTGTCTGAAGCCCTCCAACGGAGAGTATACGACTGGGATTACCGATAGCAAAACTGCAACGAGTCTGTTTATCCGCAAAACCAATTACGTCTCGTCATCGCTCGATTTTGCCACCTTACTCAAGTTGGCTGTGACAATGGTGTTTCGTTTAAATGCAATTCTTTTATTTACGTTTTTGAAATTTATTCACATCAGCATTATAAAGGGGGTCCCAAAATTGACGCAAGATTTGAATCTGCAACCATTTTTGCAGCAAACTGTTAGCGACCTTGAAAAAATAACAACTTGACAGCTCAGAGTATAGGGTTAGTAAAAATGGAGCGCTACACGATACAACAACGTGTTTTCACTATTGAACAACACTTCAAGAACAATGAAAGTTTGGCGGCCGCAGCTCGAAAATTTTTTACAAAATATGGACAAAACAGTATTTTAACCTTGTCAACTGTGAAAAGATTAATTGAAAAATTCAGGGAGACTGGATCAGTTGGAAACGCTAAACACACCGGTCGTCTCCAACTGATCCACTCTCCCTGAATTTTTCAATTCATCCTTTCACAGTTGACGAGGCCAAAAGACCATTTTGGCCATATTTTGTATAAAATCCCCGAATTGCGGCCGTCACACTATCATTATTTTTGAAACATTGTTCAACAATGAAAACACGTTTTTGTATCGTACAACGCTCCATTTCGACCAACCCTAAACGCTCAGCTGTCAAACTATTCCTTTTTCAGGGCTGCCAACAACCTACTGCAAAAACGGCGGCAAATTCAAATCTTGCGTTAATTTTGGGACACCCTATATATGAAGAAATTTGTAACGATGATTCAAGCTATTGTAAAACAGAATTTGAAAGGTCTTTGAAATCTTTGAATTATTAAAACAATTGTAGAAAACAGAATAGAAAATTTCAAACGGTGACACTGTCGTCGGAGTTTCGCGCTGTTACTTCGATTTACCCTCGAGTTTTGAATGTGCGAATAATGAAGCTTAAGCCTACTATTTCACGAATGATGGATTTATCGATGTTCGCACCTAGTAGCATCAGTAATCGAGTTTTGTTACGTTGAATTCATATAGGCAGTATATCCAGGTATAATCCATTCCAATATACCCGATGATATCGTAACCATCGTTTCATTAGTATCAATGTAATCTGATCCAGGATGCTTTCGCAGTGCTACATATATAATTAATATGGTAGGGGCAGTTGTTAAAGCATCCACGGTCAACGCGTCCCTGGATCGGGCACGCGAGACCGCCGGGATTCCTCGTGGATTCCATTCAAATGATCAGTGGAGCAAGTCTAACGATAAGGGCTTCGCAATCTAAAATTAGCACCGATGGCGTCGCGAGCTGCCTGTCATTTTGTCAACACGGACATAATCTGATATAGCTTCGCCGTTAAATCATGTGGGCTCTCACATTCCTGATAATCGTCGGCGCAGACGACGCGGCCGCGTAAAAGCTGTGCATCGGACAACGTAATCGGCTCACCTAATTCTCTTGTAATTTAATCGGGGCAAAGAGCTGTTAAACACGCGATTTCATCCGACTACATGCCGGTGATCGACCGAAGAGAGCTCTTATACGAGCCGCGAAACTACCTCGTGACGCACTCGCTTTGTTCCTGTACGTCGATTAATTATATACTCGGCCATTCCGATCTGCCATACATGTCCATTGCTAGCAGCAACGTTTACCAATCTGTACCGTATTTAATGTGAGCAATTACTTTATCAAGAATTTTATACTTTGTCGAGAGATAACTACGTTAAACCACAATTATGCCGGGTGATTCTTTCAAAGCTCTCGACGATATTTTTCGTAATATTGTTACACCTGGCGGAGGGACTAGCGCGTTTCGGCGTTCTTTATTATACAATTAACTTTTACTACACAAAATCGAACGTGTGTCCTCTTCGAATGCTCGGTAGCGACTTCCTGTCAATAAGGGTTCCGGTCGCTAAAGCAACGCGACCGGCCGATCGATGAAACGATTCGATCCTCGAATCCAGCGGGTTCGAGGGAACAGCTTCATTCTATACGCCAATATGAAGTTGGCGTAACAATATGTTAATAAAAGCTTTTAGCCCTTGATAATAGTTCTTATCGTATCAGTTTACTTGTTGGAATTTTACTTGTTGCTAAGTTTTATTACTACCCAAGTCGAAAAATTGAACCTATTTTCATGGTATTTACTCCTATTTGAACCTAATATGATACTTTTCAATACTAAAACTCCTAATTTAAACCTGTGACTCCTTCTCAGTAAAATTATACTCCTATTTTTGTACTTTTAATTCCTAAATGTTGGGTAGTAAAAGGTTCAAATGAGGTTCAATATTTCGACTCGGGATGATTACTTTTACATTTGAAATTTTATAAACAAATGGAAAACTTTTAGAGTTAACAATTTTTTATGAATACACATAAATTGACAGTGTACTAAAAACGATTATCTTAGCATATTATAATAACAATAAGTTTATGAAAGTAGTAATAACTGATATAGAACTTCTCTTTCATCATGTTATCTGATCTTTTGTACAATATCTGGAAATCATTTCGGCACATAACGATTGTACGTTTCACTGTAACCTCGGTCTGTAGTTCGCAATGCATTTATACGTGTACTCCGCAAAAAAACGCTATTACCAAAAACAGTCACAGAAAATAAATTGCTGCGCACCAAGCTCTCCTGAAAACCGTTGATTTTCACATGTTACGGAAAACTCCTATCTAACTTTTACAACTTGCAATTTACAGAACGCAACTTTCATGAATAAAACAAAAAATCCCATATGCCCTTTTCCGACCCCTCTGAACCGATGCTTTGTAAAGCTTCAAAAAAAAGCTCCCCTACATTCTAAATCATCAAAGACAATTCACCGATCATTTTCACCCCTCTAGCGGGATATTATTTATCGCAAGTATTTTAGTACACTTCGTCGAAACGTGACTAACACCGTTTCCCAAGTATTTCCCAGCTACATACATCCCTCGTGTAATTAATTAGAAAACTCTGAAAGGTCCGCGCTTCATCAGTGACCGGCGTTCCGCAAGTATAATTAGCGCCGGCGAGAGACACGACTAATCATCCAGAAGCCGGAAGCAATCAATCGTAAACCGCGGAAAAAGCCGCAAATGACTCTTAAGAGAAAATTCTTCATTCACGTCAAGGTACCGTAGCCCGGAACGGTACCGAATTTTGTCCTTCAAATTTTCATTTAACCATTATAACGGTTATCAAACACGAAGCATCCCCCATGATACTCGTGAAATACTTCTTCAACCATTTTTGATATTCGCATAAAGATCTCATACACGCGATACATTCTAAACGCACCATATTCGATCTCGCTTCCTTTTTTTTCTTTATTCGAGACTCGTGCGGCATCGTCGGTGCTTATATGGATAAATTTAAGGAAGAAACAGTGAGAGTACCCTCGTCCGCGCATGGACGCAGGAGCGAAGAAAGGATGAAAAGGAACGGTGCTATCGCGGAAGCGTGCGTGAGCGGAGCGCATTTATTGCCGGCGTAAAGTAAAATTACCGCTGTAACTGCTGTTACCGCAGAAGCAACAGCAGTCTGCTCTTTCTCTCTAACGTTTTCTCTTTTCGTCTACCTTTTGCGAGGGTACGACGCAAAATTCCCATCATTTTAGCAGTAACTGAAGCAGAACCATTTTCGGTATGTACCTGCAAGAGTGCGTAACGGTATCGCTTGCAAGTATTTTACTCGCTGTACTCTCTCGGTGTCTGAATTTGTTGCATGGAATATGTGGCAATATTGGAATGGTCGCGTTGGAAAATATTTTTGAGAACAATTTCTTACTATGTTGCACAATTTATTTAGTTGCTTGTTATCGGCAGAGTTTGCGTGAAATTTGATGGAAAGTGTTGAGAAAGAATTGTAACGAAAGAAAAAATGATTATGGTGATAATAAATGGAATCGTTGGTTTTAACACTAGAACGACCGAGCAAGTCAAAATAACTTGTTCACAATTTTTTTCCAAAAATTCCCTAAGTTTACAGGACAGTCCTAGACTAGAAATTCTAAGTTGACCTTATAAAACATAGATTACCAAACCGATCATATTTCCCACCCCCTCTTCTTTCAAAGTACTTATTATATTTAAATGTAATAAATTTAACGTCGGTCGTTCTAGTGTTAAGATGACAAAGTTGTTGAAAGGTACTCGAAGAGCTGTAGCATGTATGAGTTTGGTTGAGGTATGTACTATGATTACTTAATCTCCCACTTTTAATTTGAATGAGTTACCACTCTTTTTAAAATAATCGGTTTTTTGAATTTCGAAAATACTATGAGAAATATATGTGTCAGTATATTTTGCAGTTTCTATTTATCTGAAAAGTTTTATTTGTGATGTATCTCTTATTTTACGTCAGTGTAAAATACTTTTGAAAGTCACCGTTTCGTATCTGATGAATTCACTGTACCTTTGACAGTACTGCAGGCTGCTTTTTCTGGCACCCGTTTTTCTCAAATTTTAACGAGACTATTTAAAGCACCAGTCCAACGCGATGTAAAAGTTTCCAAGCGCGAATGGCATTTGCAGAATCGCGAAAGCACGGCTGTGAATATCGCTATTTTCTCCAGCAGGAAAAAAGGGAAACTGCGAGAGTGAAACGTAAAAGATCACTGAAAAGAAGAGTATGGTCAAACATTCAGTTTGGTGAGTTTTTTACCTGGTGTCTTAAAGTTTCAAATTAAGCACGACATATTTTTTACTATTCTCTGATTTTCTTTCAAAATTTAAAGGAAAACATCCAAAACTATAAAGATATATAATCATATATTATACTTCATATAAGACTCGCGAGAATAACAACTGCACCGTTTGCTGAATCGATGTTTTTCTCCTTTCTCTCCTCTTTTCTTCAAACAAAAATCAAGCTATTCCTGCTGACCTAGTAAGATTAGCAAATTATTCACCGTGTTTGCTTGGGCAGTTTTCCATTTTACATTTCTCTAACGCAACTGAACTGTTATGCTTATCACATGATACGAACACAATCTTGATAACTTTGTGCGCGGTGGTATGAATATGTACGCACTTGTACAACGCTGTTGGCGATAGAACTCTTGCAAGGAGTTTGACGACTTTGTTAAATGCCCTGAGGCAAGTTCGGCTGTTATTCGACAGTTGTTGAGCCGCGTACACTTTCGCAAAATTTCCCTTTCTCGATATAAACGGTTAACTTCGGTCGTGTCCGAAATCTTGATGTATCGCAAAATTCAATGTCTTAGATGCTTATAGTACGTGATTATGAAACAGTATGCCTGTATGAAACTAGCATTAACACATTACGTTCTGAGTGCACATATTGGTGCGTTTCATTGAACTTCACGAAAATCCCGTGTGAACATATTTGTGCGTTTTGTCAAATTTGAACTCAAACGGCTTTATAAGATAAGTTACATGTAAGTGTATTTAAACTGTATTTTGAATACAGTTATATATATTCATATATTAAACCAAAATTGAATGTAAATGAATCTGTATATCGCCGAAAAGGAGAAGTATTGTTGCAAGTGTGGCAAACCAAAAAAACGAAACAAGTAACGATGATTTCAACAATTCACCAAGCAGAGATTCATGATACGGGAAAGTGGGATAGATTGCTTTCAAAAATATCATTGCAATAAAAAATACTTAGCTATTTAATTATCCATTTACCAAAATTATTCAAATATATTACCATTTTAAAAACTATTGAATTATATTATAATTTCTAATTAGTTATAATTTTGATAATGAAAAGTTATTTTGTTCAAATTTCTGAAGGTAAAAAGCATTTCAAATATAATCGTTTATTTTTAATTTGTCCCGGTACCAGAAGAAGTTTTTTTAGAAATAACGCCGGTAGGCTATGTGTTAACAAGCTCATTTCGAAATATGTGTTGCTGTTCTCTTTAACAAATCTACTGAGACGATTAAAATATTTTATTCTTATTATTCCCAAGAATATACAAAGCTTCTAGGACAGTATTTCCTGTGATTTTGTACATTTTTCTTGCAATTGTAAAAAATTGGATCAAAGAATTTTCTCCTTTTCTTCGTTCCTTTTATAACATATTTGTCGAATACTATGTATACTGGATTAATTTTCATCAGCTTTACTGTTAAATATAGGAATTTCAAGAAAGGATATTCACGAGAAATTGATACGTTGATGAAATTATTTTTAATTTACTTCAACAGTTCAACAATATTGAACGATTTTTATTATATTTGTGTGCCAATTTTTTGTTTCGTGAAATTCGACGTTCAACTATTTTACATAAGGCCGTCGAACGTGGAGTTCGGATCCATGTAATTATCGTCAAGATCTATGTTATTATCTCCCAGCAAATTTACGATAATCATAGTACTCGTTACAGTTCTACTAAGATCATCAACAGCATCCTAAGTAGATAGAATATAAAGGAGCCTGCTAAAAATTCCCTTCTTAATTACTCCGAACAATTATCTCTTATAATTTGTGCACCCTTCCATCTCTCTTGCTCTTCACTGAGTTATACGTACAGCATAATTAAAGCGCAAAAAGAAAGAATTAGAAAAAGCGATTGTATCCACATGGATACAAAAGGAATCGAACGGTACAACATAGTTAACATCGCGGGAATGAAATTTCGCAAAGACGACGATGCGATAATTGCCGTTTCCCTGGAAGGACTTCACGGGAAGTGTATATATAAAAAAAAACTGGGCACGCAACATGAGTCGATTTCGATTGCGTAGCAATTGCCAGGTTGAGGAAGCCGATGCGGATATTCAACGATGCGGAGGAGTCAATGACCAGTACGGAAGAATGGGGGGAAACGGAGAAACAGTGAGAAAGAGATCGGGAGAAAGAGGAGGCAGGGTCATCACGAGTGAGGAGAGAGGACGGAGAATGTCGAGAGTGGTAGAGACTTTCCGTTAGTTCGTAATTTTCGGGTACCAACGTTTGCATCGGGTGGGTCAGGGGAAGATGGATGTTCCTTTTGGTACACTCGCTCCACGTTGTACCACTTTGATGCAAGACCAGACCGAGCATGCCGTTGGAAAGAGGGTCCATTAGCGGAGCCATTTGAATATTTGCAAAGCGCGCAAACCGCGTGCGGAGGTTAAAAAGATGTGTAATATACCGGCTGGCGTCACTACCACTTCACCACTGAAACTGTCGCGGCACGACGAGGTCGAGTTGGTTGGCTACGTGGGAGTAACGGGACTACCTGACTGAGAGCCACTTAAAACTTCATCTTCCACCTTTAAGCTGCGACTGCAATCCCGTTTCTATGCACGATTGTTTGAAAAAATTTGCAAAATTTAGAGATTAATACGGAACACCTTTCTGTGGATGCTACGGGTTCTACGGATTTGTACAGTAAGCTCGCGAGTGATTCGTGCAAGAAACAAAAACTTTTATATGGGAAGAAAGAACGAGTGTTTTGATTGTTTGAAGGGAAATATGGACAAAAGTAATTATGATTCGAGTGGAGTAACCATGATCAAGTTGTAATATTAAGGGGGCCGGAAAGTAACGCCCTTCCTGCAGATATTTTGCTCAAAAATCAATTGATTTCGATCGATTCGACATTGAAAATTTGCACACTAGATGGTACAATATTGTTGATAACGAGGATTATTTAAATTTAATGTAAACAATTTTTTTTTTTACTTTTCGGTGCCCCTAATAAAATTTGAGAATAATGCCAATTGGGGGTGAGCTCCTTTTCACTTTAGACCAGATAATAATCTAACTGGATAACTATTATATACAGCGTATTTTAATGGCGGCAGACAATGGTGCAGAATTTTATCAAGTTTGAAAATGTTTTTTTATAATTTTAGGTGCAATCTGTTGATACCTTGTTAATCTTACTTGCACTTCTACAATCACGGGATTTTGAGATTCTTTGTTTTACGGCAATGCTGTGAAATCGAGAGGTACTGAGAAACTTCGCACAGCATGAAACGTGTACAAATCCAAGGATAATCTAAAAACAGGAGCCGCGGAATCTATGAAGTTGTTAGTCATGCTTCTTGGATCCGTCCGGCTGGTTGAAACGAGGTGCCCTTTCTTTTATCTTGCTATCGTCGAATAGCAATTCGAGTGTCTTTAATTACATGCCGGAAACCTGGCAAGTGGCCTGATTGGAAGAAATTTCACGTTCAAATCCTGTTGACGAAGCCTCGGATGATTTACGGAATCTCCGGATTCGACGTGGAGAATCACGAAAGAATTTCCACGATCGGAATGCGACGTCGGTGCTTTTGTTCGTGGCATTCTCCGTAAATTAAATCGGATGTTTAATTCGATATTCCTCGACTATCGCCACGAACACGAAATACCACGGGGATTACCCAGCGTTACAGTCCGCTTCCGAACTCTAGGAGCGCTTGTAATCCTTCTCGGTCGGCTTGCGTCTCCCGGAAGAGCGGTGTTGTACCTTGAGGCATCTGAATCTTGTTCGTCCTTCCTGACCAGTGATTTGCAATTCGCGACACTGAGGCTGCTTTAGCAGAACAGGTGTTACGAAGGAAAGAGCGACGTTAAGCAACTCTGTGTTATCGAGTCTTTCGGTAAGTATGTAAGCGTCTCTGAAATTATTTCCCTTCTAGCACTTGTTCGTTGTACAGCTTAATTGTTTCATGATACTCGGTAACAACTCGTCTAAAATAGTTCGCTCGTCTTTGCCAACTCATATTTATCGACGATTATATATTATCTACTTTGCATTATTCAACGAAAAAAAATCCTTAATTCACGTAAGAACTTCCCCTAAGGTAGTACAAGTATCGGTAACAGCCCTCGATTTGTTAAACGTTTGAATTACATTTCTTGCAGCTGACTCACGGAAGGATGTTTTCTGACATTTACGACGCCACCGAGAAACTTAGTTTCGCAAGTTACGTCATGCCCCGTAACGTCACATTAAATCTCACTCCGTAAAAAGACCGTGAACAACGTCAACGTTCACGCTTCGTAAACTATTCGCATACTTTAATACGTTTCGAGAAGCGCCGCTGCCGGTGCACCAAGTAATGCAGCCCCCTTGCTTTCGGTAGAACTTCCGAGGACAATGTACCGTCTGTTAGTCGAAAATCCTCGAATACGTACTTATTGTTCGAGAACGGAGACTGTCGTGTTTTAAAGAGGATTCAAACTCAACGTATTAGTCTTTTGCAATAGAACTAAATAAAGATAATTAACATTCTATTATTATTCCGCGGATTTTGAGTATTTGAACTTGTAACAGTTTATTTCTAGAACATCCACGTATACAATATATTTTTATATTTCATTAATATGCTTTAATAATGATTGCTCCAATTTTTTCCATCGTTCATCGATTTCCTCTAAAACTATCTGCCCTCCCGATATTTTTCTCGGAATATTCAATCGTATAAATTCTTTAAATATTTACACTATCGTTGTAAGCGGTATTCGTGACAAAATCGTGGAAAAACAGTCGAGAATGAAATCAGCGGAAAGAAGCACGTATGAAACAGCAAATCGTTTACCATGGAAAAATCGATACCGTCGAGGCAAATATTTGCATTTTCTGCATTAAATGAATCCGTACGCCGGAAGTTCTTCTTTTGCAATGTCACTAATACCATAAAACAAGAAGCATTTAAGCCATAATTCTATCCTTAATAACCGATCAATTACCTAAACACTCGGACATATATCCGACACGGCTCACGTCGGTGAATTTTATTGAAAGTTAATCCGCGCACAGCAATAAGAATCATCGCACATCTGCGTATTCGCGTCGTATCATTAACGAGCATGTAATATTTACATCACTTCTAATAGGCAAAGGTTGTTCACATCTCCTTCAGAGGGAACGTATAATCGAGAGGCGAGAGTCCCGTAACGAGGCGCCGGACTTTGGTTAAGCCCTGCAGCAACGGAAACACCGCCTCAGTGGCGTGTCTCTTCTCTACCCTTTCCTTCCTTCTCTATTTTCTCTACCTTTCGATTTTCCCTCTTTCTCGACTTTTTCTCCTCCCTGTCGTCGGGGCGTTATAATGAATTCGTGAGGAAATTTTCCACAGCCGTAGTTGCATCGATTTCCGTATGAATATCGATGATATTATCACGAATTAGAATCATGCTCACGATGCAACGACTGCCGGAATTTTAATGTTTATCGTTTTTTTTTCTCGAGACTTGCTTAATTTTATATGAGAACGTGTAAATTAACAATTATACGACCTGTTTTTTCGAATTGTAAAAGTGTAATTGATTTTCGTTTGCACGTTCTTTTTAAATTGCTGCACTTCGAATTCTTCGTTATTACTTCATCGTTTAATTAGTAGCGTAAATATTAACTGCGTTTAATGCGTAAATTTTAAAGAGATCGGTATTGATAATGAAGTGAATGGTTTTATTGTCATTTAAATATTACCACATTGATACTTTATTTAACACTATCTCTACCAAGCCGGTCAAAATGACCGGTTTTAAATTATTTCGAAAAACTATCTCAATTGATAGGGGAAACATGACATAACAATTCTACTGTAACCATTCAAAACCTAAATTAGTTAATCAATCACCCTTTCTCCTCTTGATTTGTCTTTTTCCAAAGCACTTATTTAATATATCTTAATTTTAATAAATTTTAGTACATCGTCGGTTGTTTTAGTGTTAGGATGAGAAATATTGTACTTGTTTCCACAACCACAGTTACCCGTGAATATTTCACATTTCCTTAAATTCCGATTATCAAAGCTTCCGTGCATTGTTTCGTGCGATTATCACTATCACGCGAATCGCGTCTGTGTAAAATCTTGAGTTCAGCATTTCGGGTCTGCCGTCGACTTTTATCATCCGCAGGAAATCGCGGAACATTCTCGGATAATTATTTAATTAACCAGCCCATTCAGAACGAGACGAGACTTAATGAAACGTTCGTGTCTCCTTCCGCTGCTTCTCGACATTCTCTCTCTTCCCGTTTCCAGTTATTCGCCTCGTTATTATTTCCTCCCTCGTTACTTCGCTCCAATTAACTATGCCCACTTTTCCCGCGTACCCGATCATTTCAACGCAATTCCCCTCTGGCAATCATCGTGGTCCCTTACTCACGGTTCTTCTCTTTGAAACAATCGACCAAACGCGAGATTCCACCCAATATCTACTTCAACCCCCATTCCTCTCACCCTCTATTTTCAGCGCAAGTATGATTCCGAATGAGAGCCCAGATATCACTCCTAGGGTTACAACGGAAACGGAAGATAGATGACCCTTCCACCCATCCCTCCTTCTCATGCTCCAGTTCCACGTCGATCAAAGATTTCGGGGAAAACCAGTTGGCCGACACAAGTACCGCTTCTCGCGAGGGCTAAAACCTACCTGGCTACCATGTATCTCCAATCATTGGCCCGAGAAACTTTGCCTTGGGCTTTCACGGTAACGGCCAATTATTTTTAAACGAAAGCACATTTAGCGTTCTTGGTACCAGACATACCGTAGCGCCCTCGATCACGAGTACAACCGTCTCGTTCGGCCCTTTAGATGTCCTCTTTTTTCGCTCGATCGAGGGTCGCGCACTCGTCTGTCCTCTTTGCACCAGGGGAGTAACTGTTAATCCTTGACGATGGCGTTCGAGAGAGAGACCGAAGAAGTCCCACGCACATGTCGGAGGGAATTGAGTAATCCGATGCCGCGCTCGACCATCCTGCCGCTTTGCACCGTTAACCTCGAGAAGGTGGGCACCAAACGATCGCGCATGGCCACCTCGCGTGCGTACGTATGTGTATATAGCTCTTTTTCACGCTCTGCCAGGAGACGGTTATTTCACCTCTCCGTTTCTGCGCTATTAAAATTCTTTTTCGTCGGGATTAAGCAATCCAAGGGAGTCTTTACGATACGTCATCGTGCGTGGAAGAATTATACGGCTTGAGTGATTTAATTGAAAAATAACACAAGATCTACGTCGGCTTTCTAAGTGGGTATTAACGTCCGAGTTTTTACGACCATATGAGATTTATACGACCACTAGAAACCGTATAGTTGGCTCGACTTTGTCCATGTAAACGAAGAATTGTCCTTTTAATTCTATGGATCTTATAGAATCTTAAAAGCATTACTTTGTAATCAATTTCTCGAATTTGAATATCTCACGAAGCATATTCGTAACTCCGTTACTAGTTTGCCCTAGAACTACGTTTCACGGAACTCGTCACGAATCATATTTTCTCCTATCAGAACAATGCCTTTTAACCTTGCGGCGCTAGTCAATGACCTATTACATGGAGATTTCTTCTTTGAAGGGGGATTCGCGCGTTGGCCGGCTGATGCGCGTCTGACTCCTACAGACCTATTCCCCTGAGACGGTCGATCGACCATACAAAGACCAGATTCGGTTTCCAAGAAGAAAGGTCGTAGAAACTGGTCGGCTCGTAGGTACCACCTACGATAAACGAGGCTAACGGTGCCAACGGCAATTAATTACACTCGTACACGTGGCACTCCCACTCCAGTTTCGACTCTTCAATTACTACACTTCTTTCAAACAACTCATTTCTACGCAAATACGCAAAAACACCGTTGCGCCTTAGTATCGGTAAGATTGCAAAAAAATGCCACGCTTATGCCCAGATATACGTGTGTATAATGTTGAAGAACATACGCGCGGATACGTTCTGCTTTCGTGTAAAACGGATGTTCACCTCTGAGAGCGCATAATTTTTCGAGGGAACCGACGGAGAACGGTTAAAGAGGGAAGCGAGAAAGAAGGAAGTCAGCCAGAAAGAAAGAAGAGAGAGAGGTAGGAGGAAGAAGATCAGTTGCGGTAGGAGAAACACAGAGGGGAGAAGGAAAAGGAGTGGGCAGATAGAGAAGGAAGAATAGGGAGAAGTAGGAAGAGAGAACCGTGGATGGTGCGCGCTTCCATGAGAGCGACTAGACTTCGGGCGGTCGGGTAGGTGTACCCAGGGGGCTATTAACCGTTCGCAAACAATGATCTAGAAGCGGAAGTGGCTGCGCTCTCCCCGCCACGGTGTCTTATCAGAATTCCAGTCTAGGCAAAAGACGGAGACAGGCAAACACAGTGGAACGGAAGAAGAGAGTTGCAACCTAACAGATAAGGGTAAGCAGAGGGGGGATCGTGTTCTCTTTTGAGCGTTCTCCTAATTGAGCGGCTTGTACGACGAATGGTGCATCCGCGTTTCGCGACGATTCTACAATTCTGAAACGGATGATGCGGATCTTCTGATTATCCGGTAACAGGAATGAAGATACCTTATCCCAAGAATTCCATCGATTTACCAAGGACGGAGATTAATTATTTTACGCTTCGTTCACTTTTATATCTATTACCTTGAATTACGTGTAATAATCTTTTTTTTTTTTGTAAATTGCCAACGATTTCCTAATATCGCTAATTTGGATTATTAAGAAGGATAGTTTTAAATAAATTAGAATACTCAATGAGACGAAACAGCTGTTAGCCTGTCAGTGAGATCATTGACTTCTGCTTGGCGCAAGGTCGCGTTAAATAAGTTCCCATCTGTCTCGGTGTAAATTGATCGAATGCGTCCCAGTGGCAGGAAAAATACCAAGGAAGTAGCTACTTATCGTTGTAAAGGATGCAAGCAGAAAATTATCCGTATAAAGACTCATACATGCTATCGAGGTACCTGCGTGTGTTTTGGATCGCTGCTCTTGGGTGCTCTTCGAGTGAAAAGTTTCGGAAGCATGTCCAACAACCGTGTCAAACTTACAACGACTGATTCGTTACTTTCTCACGTTGTAATGATGTAAGTTCCTCGGTAAGGATCGAACTACGGGAATTTTACGACCTCTCGGAAGCTTGCAGTATGACGAACATCTTCTCGTCCATTCGAGCAATCAACTAGCGCGAGAAGTACGGGATATTCGCGAGCGAGAATATTATTCCGATTTCGCTCGGAGCTCAAACGTCGCGACGTAAGATGTACGTACATAGGTAAGAACACGTATGGTTATACCGTTATAGTACATAGGCTGTTATAATCCTCTCAGCTGGCTCGCGACGCTCGCGATTCATACGGTGCAATATTTTTACACTTCAACGAGTATCTTTTCTGGGAAATCGTCTTTGTGGAAAGTTCAGCCTCAACGTCGAATTACTAACTAGTTTTTCTTCGAATTCCAAAGTGATTTAGTTCAAATTCATTCAAGTGATTATCGTTTCAAACGTGATTACACGTATTAATGTCTGAGTATCACGATTACGGTATTACGTGGACGTAAGCATTAGAGTTATCAATTTCTTTGCTCGATTCCGTTGGTTCTACCTTCATTCGTAATTTTATCCTTGTAACGAGATTTCAAAGGTAAGTTTATTCAGTTATTTAGAAAAAATCCTATACATCGTTGCTCCATTGCGTGCACAATGTTATTACGTTTATAGTGCAACGAGGATTCCCTGCGCATCGAATTCGTGCATTGTTTTCTCGTTAAGATGGAATAGTTGGATTCAAGTATGGATGGAAGCTCCGATCTCGTGCGACGATTCGCGGAACCAAAATGCACGTATTCGCGCTCCATGCCAGCAACGGCTCCCGGACGTCTTTGAGTACGAGCAACTTGGGCTAATGCCTCCTGTCCGCCACAAACGCCTCATCCTTTGTGTGTAAATTTCGTGCGAATACGCTGATGTCTCCTGTGGAGGATTTTATGAAAATAAAAATTTTCGTATCCGCGGCGAGTCCCTTTTCCGATCGCGTATACATCCTTGAAATATCAGACGCGTGAGCCGAACGTTAAAAGCATCCACGTAGCCGGTTCACTTGGGAATAATCGCTGAGAAAATGAAATATGTAACTCCCCGAGAATGCAGCGATCTTGCACTTGAATCGTATGCCATTTGTTGCGAGCTTAATATCGTCTACCGTTCGTAGAAGGAAATTGCTCCTGCGGAGACATTGCTATATAATTTTCCAGTTTAAAGCCAGTATTTCAAGCGTAATGACATTCGATCAACACGCTCGAATCAACAATATAACAGGCGGTGTACCTTTAATATGATAACGTGTAAAAATTGTTAGATGTCCAATATCATTGAATAGTGTACTGTACCTATGCGAATAACTTATATCATGGGTACCGGAAATGAATTTCGTTTTTTTAAATAAAAGCTGTGAATACTTGTAAGAATTTAATTTACAAATATTAATCAAAATACAATTTCCACGATTTGATATAATCTTTTTCCATCGACCTGGCAAAGTTTTAACCCTTTGCACTCGAAGCTATCTCTGACGTTATCTATTATCAATTTGGCGACACTTTACTGTTTGCTATCTTGTGCCTTTTTAATAGAAAAGTTTAGGTAAACATACTTTTCGTTAAATATTGCGGTGCAATAAGTCCATCCTCTGTAATCACTGATAAATTCGAAGGCCCCCTTAAAGTGGGCAACCAAGTGACATGTCAAACTTACGATATCCCCTCAGATGGGGCATTAGAGTGCAAATGGTTAGTAACCTCATTCATAAAATTTACTGAGTTCTGATTCAAAATATTCAACGAGTCCTCTTTTTCAGATCCTCATTTGTTCGCAAAAAAAGCAACATTCTTTTTCATAGAATAACTAAGCACTTCCTGCAAAGTAAAATTAAAATTTTACTTTTTAATTTCCCAATTGAAGAGAAACGATAAAAATTCATTCCGAGCAAGAAATTATTTTCAATCTCCTGTTTTCCCGATCACCTAATAAAATTCAATCCTGTGTTATAGTCGCATAAACTCTTATCTAGATTGCGTGTCTTCGATGACGTACAGCGTCATAATATATTACATCGTAAAACTCGTAGAAATGTCGTAATCAGTCTAACGAGCGTATATCGCACGAGTTTCATTAGACCCATTGATTTTTCATTCATAAAATACAGTTTCGGTGAAGGACGATGAAAATTCCGGCTCGTTGAAACGTAGTAATAAAGGTAAAAAAAAAGGGGGAAGAACGAAAGAAGGGTGAGGGTTAATTAATTTAAACGACACGATTTACCCAAATGAACTAGGAATACATACGAAACACAGCTCAAGTACATTGCCGGTTTGTAAGACAGGCGTATCCAACTTTCTTAAAAAACATCGTCCTCGGCCTTTCGTTCTGCTTGGGTAACATTAACCCGACGTGCCCACTAAAAGCCTTATCTTAGGAAACTAGTTCAATTACTCAAACTACCGAAAGAGGATCTTGTTCGTGGTTGAGGATCATTTCGCTGCTAAGTTTCAGGGGTAGTTAACCGTTACGAAGATCAGTGTATCCTCTTTCAGTGACGAAAGTTTACAAGCAGACCGCTAGCTCAAGGACGACCTACCGGAAATATTCTATCGTTTGTCTCGCGTCATCGCGGGCAGACCTGGATTTTATGCTCGAGCGAGATCGAACATGCTCGTTTCGAAGAGATTCATATTAATTGCAGTTGCCGTAGAACGTTGTTATTGATTTAAAACCATCTTTCTCAATGATTCCCATAGATCTTCGAGGTAAAGGAATTGCCGTACAGTTACTGTGCAGTTGCCGTACTCTCCAAGCGTGGCGGTCGTTTGAAAAGTTAATCGAGGACAAGATAGCGACTAGAAGGACGGAGTTTCGATCTTCCAATTAAAGTTCCAATCTCTTCGGAAAAATCGTCTTGACATGATATGTATATTATAGTTCCAATAGCATGGAATCTGCTTGTAATATTACAGACTTTCGAAGATATTGTTGTAAATATTGAATACTAATTGTAAGACGGGGTAATGGATGATACGGTAAAAATTGCGAAGAAAGAAGTTCGCTTTTTCAGATAAAGTTTCAGTCGCTTGTAAATCAATTTTGTTTAACACTAGATTTACGGAGCCAATTTGGCTCATTCAAAATTGTATTGCTATCTATATAGTATCTTGGTTGATTAATTTTTTAATATTAAATCGTTCATTTAAATTTGTTTTGGAATTATTTTCTTTGCAAAAAACTTTCTTGTATGAGTCAAATTGGCTCACTTTAGAAAAATAGGTATAATCAACATCCATAAATCTAGTGTTAATGACATGTACATCACAATTACAGATTTCGAACTTTCAAGTATCAGTCGCTCCTAGATAGCATCGTGCATGATAAACACATCATAGGTAGAGTCGCACGAAGCTTCTTACAAAATTACAGATTCTCAACGAAACCGCCATTGAAATGGAAAATATAAATGCAAGAGGTAAAGTTAATCGACCGATATAAATCATCGGCATAGTTTCAATAGAATCATGGATACGTCGTCGACAGACGTTACGCTCGATCTAGGATGATCTGTTCGCTCGTTTGTTTCTCGTTTGAACGGGTAACGTAAAAGACCCGACGGCTCGCACCGTTCTAAGGTCACAGCGGGTTTACATCCGGTCAAGGACGATAAGATTGATTTCCTCCGCTTTTAAGAACAATGCAATTCCATCGATAAAAAGCAGTTTCCTTACGGATTTACTCAACGCGTTAGCTGTATCCTTAATGTTATATGTACCACTGTCTTTTGTTCCCGAAAATGTTCCTTTTTTTTCTCGTTAAAATAACATCGATGCACTCGTTAATATTTTATTGACGCCCGGAATCTTAAAGGAGGCCGCGCATCATCCTGAATTATCGAGATGAAGATTTATCACTCGTTCGGTGCATGTTACAATCTGCCGTCACTTAAGCACCTCGGCAAGTCACTAGAGAGGTCACCGAACTGATAAAAACGATCCTGCTAATAGCAGAACGTCCTTTTAATGCGTAACTTCTATAGCTTGTTAACTGTCTCAACGTTCATCCTTTTGATGACAAACATTATCGATCGCCTGTTATACCGAGACGATGCAACGAAAATATCTGACAGGATCAGTTTTTCGATCGTTGCCTTGAATCGCATGATTTTTTTTTTGTTACTTGAGACACGAGAACAATTTCCTCGCTCTTAAGAACCGCGATGCGACAGCTTCATCGTGATGATTTACGAAGGCACTTTGATCATGGAAGATTTGGTTCGTTAGTTATTTATAAAAGTTGACGATCAATTGAGTATAAGGTGTTCGTGTTAACAGATTTTATCTGGAAGGCAGAATCTCGAGGAAAAGAGAGATATGCACGTAGGATGTACTGCTTTAGTTTGCATTCTTCTTCTCGGTCGATCGGCTACGGAATTGGAGCACAACCGTCTATTTAGATCCGATACTGTTTTTGCTAATGTTCAAAGACAATATGTTGACCTTCGTTGAACGAAGAACATAAAAGGATATGGAAATTTTCAAGCATACAAAATCGAGAGACAATAATCTGTTAATTGTAGGAAGAAATTGTATTATCATGGGTATGCGAATGTTACGAGAATCCTGTTATCGAGAAACGATTCGTACGTGTTTCTACGCTATCATTTTGTTTCTTCATCTTCGCTCGATTAAGCACGGAATTGGAGCATACATTGAGTACCAAACATGGAAAGATTTTTCCAATTTCTGAAGTACAATAAAATTCAACCGTCATTTAAGTATTCTCTAACTTGAACGAAGGAAACAGAAAAGATTCGTTGCAGTTTTTGATCGTTTCATTAGCGAGTTACACACGCTGTTAAACATTAAGAGAAGGAGCATAGTTTGATAACGACAAGCTTTATCGATAACCTGTTATCTCGAGACGATGCACAGGAAGCGTGCGCTTAATTTACGTTTCCGCCCTCGCTCGATTAACTTTGGAATTCGAGCAGCAGCATCGTCCGAAAGCGCATTACGATTTTTTTTCATTTTCTCAAGGTCAATAAAATTTGCTTATCCCTTAAGTACAGTTTAAATCGTATCCGAGCTAGAAATAGAAAAGTAAAATAAAATGAATTTTTCGTAACCGAAATACATGGTTTTCCAATTGCACGACTCCGAACGCTTCGTTATTTCGTGATATGGACATTCTACGTGACAGGAGCAAAAGTTCATCGATAAATATCGTTGAAGTATAAACTCGTTCCGGAATCCAACGAATTTACGAATACATTAAGACCCTTTTGTGGGTTGAATTCAGACGGGAATATTATAAGTTGGGCTTCATGTACGAACCGTGAGACGATTCTACAGGCACTCGAGCACGATGAGATTTAGCTATGCCTTAATCGTCTTGTAAGACCATTCAGAGGGCCTTCAGTAATCAATATCGCACGAAAACGGCAGGACAGGAGAGGGCGAATCTCATTACCCTCTGCTGCTAAGGCCATTGTGCAGCTGAACTTCATTATCCGGACTAATTATTTCAAAGTTAGTCGAACAGTTCGCCACAATGTAATGGCGAAGGAAACGGTCTTAGTGCCGAGAGGTCTGTAGATAGACCAAACGAGAGCAAGAAGGAGGAAAGAGTGTGCGCGAGGGAGAACATCGCACAGAGAACATAATATCGCTTCGTACAAGGCTCTCTTGCCTTTGTTGCCATTCATTAAGGTAATTACAGGAACCGATTTTCCCGCGAATGCATCAGTGCAAGTAAGAATTGAATACTACCGTATGGGGAATATAACGTTCCCAATCTGGCGAGTAATGAAACGATATTCTGTGAAATGATATTTTAGATATTCACTTAAAGCACAAGTGGTCAGTAGAAGGTCTTGGCGAGTCTCCTTTAAATACACTGTTCTTTCATTTTATCAAACACGAAAGTTCGGTATTCGATGTCGTGATTTTACTTTTAAGACACTTCTTGGAGCACCGATCATTGATAGAGCAACATATAGACACTGATAGACGGAAACACTTCGATGGAGACTGTTTTTAAAAGAATAAGTTTAGTACGAAATGAGAATAAAACTTTGTAACGACGGAGAAATCTAATTGAAAAATATTCGGGACAGCTATTTTTTCGCGGTTGGTCTACATCCTTTTTAATCACATTTTCTCTAGTTTCTATCTTAAATTTCACTATGGAGTGCACAAGTCGATACTGTGAAACAACGCAAAGAGAATCTCTCTGGACGGAATATCCTAACGGATACCACAGCAAGGCTATCCGTCGTCCTTAGCCCGAAGCAGGATACACGATGCACAAGAGAAGGTGTCCAGCCCAACTATGCAGCCATACAAGCGCGACGCTTTTTCCGTGGCAATCAATTATTCCCGATCTGCATCGAGTGCGGAGGATCAAAATTTCTCTCTAGTGGACGAAACCGTCGAGACGGAAAATTGTTTTCCCGCCATCCGTGATACGTCCTGCCATACTATATAACCGTCGCGGATGGGACTTTATCGATTTCATCGAGAATACAGCGCGCATCGTCCGGAATATGATCGGCTGCGCACAGGTCGTCGTCCAACGGCCGACGAGACATGAAAACGCGAAATGGAAAAATACGAGCATAGAATCGGCGGCACGTTGCGCCATCAGCCGAGGGCAGAATTTTGCGATTAATTGGAAAAAAGAGAACGCTGTCGACGACGCGCCGGCCGTTGCGCACAACCCTCTCGAGAGGATCCGATTTAGAATTTCTACGGTTCTCGATTTCCTATCATCCTCGAATCTCCATTCGTTGACGGGGGTCTTTGGGATCACCGGGGAGGCGTTTTGCGACGCGACGATCTATGAGGAGGTCCTTAACGCGCGACAGACGAAGAGAGCGCGGCCGCCCGGTTACGCTCTCACGGGAATTTCCAATCCACGCTCCTTTGAGCCTCGAGAGCGAGATAAATCGCCGTTCGTTTTTATTCGCACTACCTTCTTTACTGGTTCGACTTCGATCATTCCCATCCAAACGAATAGATCTCGACAACGTCGACGAGTACGACGACGAGAACGCGGGTAGCATTGACACGATCGAAGGACAAAATTAAAATCCTCGTTCACGGTACCTTGAGACTTCTTCGACCGGGTACAATTGTATCCCTCCCCAAAAAATTCAACTCATCGACAGGAACCATTTATCACCGTTTTCCTGACACTATTTTCACGAATCTGACGACATTTTCGATCAATCTCAGTAATTGATAGAATTACACAGTTCACGTTAAAATGACGAAATATCGGGGGTAGTTTCAAGAACATACCTGTCGACGATCGACGTTAGCCAAGGAGTAGAGGCGATGATAGAACCAAAGTAAAATCGGGGGTAGAACGTGATGGATCTCGCACGCAGGATAGGCTCTTGTAGCACTTGAGCAGGAGCTCTCTCTCTCTTTCTCCCTCGCGTGCCCTTGGACTTGAGCCCCGTTCACGGCCACAACCAACACAGAAATGCTGGGATTGCAAGGCGTGCGGCCACTTTTCCTGCCGGTACCACCGGGTGGGGAGATGTGCCCGGTTGCTGTTGGCAGGTGGAATGCTCAACATCACCGCAACGTACTCACGAATTATTAGTGCGACGGGACGTCTTGGATAGGGAGAAGGGGAAAAGGAGATGGTGGTGTTGCTTGATGGTAGAGGGGGGAGACCAATGGGCCCTAAGAGGGGATATTCCAAGGGAGGAAGGCCCCCGCAATTCGGCCGACTCAACGTGTGATTTCAAGTACGTTCACCGGTTCTGCGCTTCCGCGGTTTCGCGGTATCAGGCTTACGTATGGATTTCTGACCTTGCGCCCAGCTTTAAGGTCTTTGGACGGTAAACGTGTACGCATGGTTTACCGTTTGTTAAAATTCAGATACGCAAACGAGGAGGAATAATTTTGGGATAATTTCGATACAATTAGTAATCGTTACTCGTAAAATTGGTAGTACTGTTTTTAGAGTTCATTTGTTACTTCTTTTGGAGAACGGGTAGTGTACGATTTATATACTCGGATGAATATCGGCTGGATAGAGTTTTATTCGAAGCACGTATCAATATAGTTTGATCACCTTGTTTCAATTAGTTACGAGGGTAATAGTTAGAATAATGTTTATGAAATGAATGATTTGTGTGGTTGTTGTTTTTCTTCTATAGGAACAGGTAATAGTCGATTTGAAAAAAGTATTAGTGAAATTTATACAGCAAAACATCGGCTTCCCGCAATAACTTGCTCCAACAACATTTTAACCGCTTTCTTATTTTTCAATCTGTGAGCATGCACACGGTGATATAATTCGATTCCAATATCTGATAATCGGAACGACATGTAGAGTCTGTCGAAAATGTCGTACATACCCCGTGTTTCAAAACCACAGAGACATAGCTTTACTTAGAGAACCCGTTTCTGACTTTCCTACACCAATTCTATAATTAAAGCTCGATCCGATCTAGATGCTCGGTATCGATGGCTTACGATGCAACCTTATCGAGCGCATCGGTTGAATATTCTTTCTCGATATTATCACTGAAATAATATCATAAATGATCGCCGATAAATGCGTTCCCGTTCTTCAAACCGGGCGAGAGACGCACAGCATTAAAATGTAGTAAAACGAGTGGCATAAATCCTCTTGAAGTTGTTTCGCGTTACATTGCGCTCCACGTTAGAGCACGTTCCAGTCGTCTTCGGTGGAGCGACGAGGAAATCCTTCGTCGATCGATCAGTTCGGAAGCTTTCCAGAATAAGCTGCTACATGTTTCTACGTATATCGGTGTGTGCGATGTGAATGTGACTCAGGTTTGTCAACGAATCATCATCTATGGTGTAAGTCATTGTGACTTTCATTGGCTCAGCGATACCGGACCCGTTTAGCAACTTAATAGTCCACGCAACTGTCGTGAAGAGACTGGGTGAACGAGTAACTGGAGCAAAGTGATCCAACCTGGAGTAATCGTTTTTTTGGAAAATACCGTGTTTCAAATGCCAATGACCGTATATATACGCATGTATATATAAGCGTACGACAGTAGTAATTCAAATTTGCAACCAACTCGTTTGCATAACTACGTACGGATGTTCTCCGTTTCTAACGTGTCACATCGAACATTCTAACGGACGTTGCGCATTGGCAACGTGTTTGAGCCTCGCAACGAACCTCTTAAAGCTTATGTCAAATTGATAGATTCTCGTGCGCCTCGAGTGACGCTGGAATTAATCTGTGCGGGAACAGGGAATTATTAACGCGATTTACGAGCACCCGCAAACCCGAACGTACGAAATGTACCGCCGCTTTGCTTTTTTGTAGGACAAATTATCCGAAAATTAATTCGAGCTATTCGTTATCATCGACGTGGATCGGAATAATGTCAGAGGAAGAATATCGATCATAAATAATTGAATATCGACCGTTCGAACGAATCTGTTTGCTCGGTGCGACTAACGAGCTTGTCGAATCTTATAATGAAAAAAGGAAGGGAAAATCGAAAAAGACGATCGAAGAAAGAACGACAGAAAGACCATGAATGCCCGGTTTCGTTTTTAAAACATCCCGCGCTTGAATGTACAACGATATCGAGAGATTTTCCGAGGGCGATATGAAAATGAGATTTTCTGACAAATTGGTTTCTCATGCTCGAAGTCTTTATAAAGTTATCTTTTAAATAGTTAGCGGACATCGAAATAACTCAGCAAGGTTATTTCTCGTCAAGATTAATATATTCGCCAGGCGCAAATCCCCGAGGGTGCGAACCGTAGATTGGTTATTCGTACAACACCGCAACTGCTGTATATGACGAGCAAGTAGTTATCATCGTATCAGAACCGTGCATGTGGAGGTATCCGTTGAGATAGTCTAAATAAATGTCGCGATGCAAACGGATACACGAGCAGCGGGTATCAATGATTTTATTTGAAGCCTAGGGAAATGGAGAATACTCCTGAACGCATAGCCAATTCCACTGATAATGGAAACGGTTATAACTTCTCTATCGTGTTCATTATTTCGACCATATAATCCTGTCTTTGCCACTGCGTTCAACTTACATCCAATTTGTTAGTCGTTTTATCGTTAATTACGATTAGTTCGTTAGTATTCGAGATTGTGCTTCCATCTTGTATACCCTAAAGTGGCTATCATATTTACAAACGGACACCGCTGCTTCATGTTATCTTCGCCTCTTTTTTCCATGCGTTTCCTATCCTCGACTTGAACGTTTATAATATAATGTACAATAATACCAAACATAGAAAAGATTATAATTTAACCCTTTGCACTTCGAATTATAGTTCAATTTTGTTCACAGCAGCTCTCAGTACTTACTTATAAGTGTTTTGTTTGAAATTTACTTGAACTGAAGAATAGGAGAATTTACATAAATGACGAAGAAACAAATTCAATTAAATATCTGCTTTACTTGCACTATTGTTGTACCTTGTAATTGACAATTGCATGATATCTCTTGAAAAAATATCTAGGATGCAATTCTGGTTTTCTTTTGCACATTAAACGCGTTGAACGCCACCGTTACTTCGCTATTTTCATCATTTCTACTGAAGTGAAATATTTTCTATTAAAATCATGTTTTTATGAAGCAGAAACTTTAAAGGCACTGATAGGCAGATATTCAACAGATTTTTATTTTTTAACGCCAATATCTAATGTTCAATATGTTAGGAAATTCATAATTATTGCAATTTGAAAGTTACATGAATTTTATTGATTTCAATAGCGCCGGTCACCGGTGATCCCCATAGCAGTCAACGTAATAACATCTAATGGTTTGGACTTGAAAAAATATAGAGTGAGACTCAACAAAGAAGTTCCTGAGATACATACAAATTAATGTTAACACTAGATTTACGGATGTTGATTATATACCTACTTTTACTGAAGTGAGCCAATTTGACTCACACAAAAACATTGAAGTTTTTTGCAAAAAAAATAGTTTCTAATCAATTTAAATGAAAGACTTATTATTAAAAAATTCAGTGAAAACCTTTTTTACATAGAAACTCTGTTTTTTATATACATCTTCACTAAAAATGCTCTGTTCACGCACGATGATTCGAAATGATGACAGGAGAGGGTAGGTAAGAAAGAAAATGTAGCGGAGTCGCGAAAGCAAGAAGATGGCTCTCATACAAACAAACATTGTATGCAAGGAGAGAAAAATTAGAGGAGTAACAAATCACGCGCGGCTTGAAGCTGCAAGATACCCTGGTCTGATGGAAGTTACAAATTTCATGTGTAATGCGATTAACTGTTAAATCATTTTATCAGTCAAATTGGCTCACAACCCTAAAAATAGGTATACCACATTCGATAATTCGAAATGAAGGGGTCTGCGGGGGAGAGGAATTAACATTTACATATATTTCATTATGTGACCAAAAACCAACATATGTTTTTCAAAAATAATATTTAACTTTTATATACAGTAATTAAATTTTCAATGAGTCAAATTGGCTCAGTTCATAAAACTACTGTTAAATTACACTCGATATAGAAGCGCAAAGGGTTAAACCGGTAACTTTCTTACAGATTCTTACCATTTAATGATAAATTATTACTTATGATTATCATTCAAAAAGAAAATTATTCCGTTTATTTTAGTATTCACAAAAATTCCACAGAGCATTTTAAGTTCCACCGAGTTGAAACAATGGTAGATAACATTTAACCGGATTTATCGTAGGTAAATGTACAATACAAGCTATTCATTTGCGTGTATCTTGCGCAACGAGGGCGTGCAACTATAATCACATAGACATACGTGTATACATGCATGTATACAATGTGTAGTTGCACACACATGACTGCGCGCGCGCATGAATATACATTTAGTATAACGACCCAGGGGCTCATTCTAAAACCGAGCATAAGGGACGTTTTGCAATTTCCAACACGATTTGCCGGAGATAAATGCCCGCTCGAGCATTCCAATGTCGCTAGAGTTTGACGCAAAAACCGACAGAACCAATGCGCTCCAAATCACCGGCGTGTAACCCTTACACCAGACTCTTGCTGCAGCCTCGCGACAGCTCATTACGCACTTGGATGCAATTTCGCCCGTTGCCGTTTACTAAATGTAAAGGTGATTTCGTATGACGATAACGGGACTAACATTTACGTCCTACTCTCGTACAAACTCGCTTTGTTACGACAAAATGTTTTGTTTAGCAGACAACATTATATTACGATGCAATTGGTTTGAGTTTTTTCAATGCCTACTTTTTCGTGGAATGTGATTGCAATGTCCATGTATTAAAAGCGGATTGTAATCCATTGAATTAAAGAGGGACTTATTTCGTTCAGAACGATTACTCGTTTCATAATTCCATATACCGCTGACTTCGCGCACCGACACTACGGTGCTATACCGTTACGAGGCAACGTGAATCGTATAATTAACACATTAACGTCTTAAAAAATTATAAAATCGCATGGAAGAGGATTTTTATTAAAGCGGCGTGTCATAATACGAGTCATGGGTACGGCGAATTACCGCGTTTTAACAGGATGTGTCTCGTAAATGTATTTCTTTGTCGGTAGTAAATGTAATACCAGACTGGATACCGAACGTAACTAGCTGGTATAGCAATAATTACCTGGATAATGAGCCGTGTTAATATATCGTACGTATTTTTAGATCGCGTAGATTCATTTGAATCTTTGTCTAGAATACAATGTTTATAATTTTTACATGAAACAAATATAATCTATTTAAGATTCTTTTTGTTATAAGCAACATTGAAAAACAGAAGATTATTTATCGGAGTAAAGAAAGAGTATGTCTCAAACTCCAAATATAATTTCGGAAAGAGATAAACAGTTTAAGGTTTAACATTTTACTTATTCTTCGCGACATCGTAGTAGCTGCTTCCCTGTTTCCACGAGGACGAATATCTCGAGTTTTATATTTCTCTTCTTATAAAGTCTTTCCATTTTCTGATACTCGATTGCGACCAGTCGATCGCAAAGAAACACAATCGGGGGTTGAAAAAAAATTATAATGTTGATTTCGGTTTTTGAAACAATTATGAGAACTCAAAAAATGTCTTAACTATTACAGATATATCAGTTCTAGCTTATGTCAATTTCAGTTTCGGTTCTGCAGAATCGATATTATATCGGTCTTGTATCGGTTTTATAACTATTATTTTTCGGTTTTTCTATCGGCTTCGGTTTTCGAAAACTCAGAGCCCACAATATATTGGTTCTGTATCGATTATACAATGATACAATTCATATCTTTTGGTTCTGTGTCAGCTATAGTTCTGCTTTACGTATGTATATGTATATACAATAAATAGTAGGTATCAATGGCTTACTGCCCAAATATTGTACGCCCACATTTAGAGATTTTGAAACAGATACCTACACTGAATTGATTGACTTGAAATACCGACTTCCTCGTTTTTAAAAACTAAATGTTAACGAAATTCCAAGCTGTGATCAACAACTCTTATAGTATGGTTTTATTTTTATGAAAGCAGGCAAAAGAAACGTCAGTTTTATGTCGGTCTTTGTTAAGAGCATGAATGTCTCCGAGTATGACAATTGATATGTTAGGAGTACCGAAAAGTAATCAAAATTTCTTTGTTGGCGAAAAACATTTATTTATTTAAGAAATCTTAAATACTAATTAACAAAATAATTTCCATAATTTTCTAACACTTTTTGCCAGCGTAAAAGTAGTTGTTTGATTCCCTACTTAAAAAAGTCCTTCGATTTTTTGTTGAAAACGTTTCCAATCACGTTTTTACTTCTCAAATTTGGATTGCATTTCGGTATCCCTAATACTAACTATAAAGTTATATTACAAACAAGGTTACACAAATTAAAACCTTCTATTCTCAGTAATATATATTATTTATTATAAACATAAAGTTAGAGTCGAACTATACCGATACAGAAGCAAAAAATATCAGTTTCAGCATTGCAGAACCGATACAGAACTAATACATTGTTGATTTTGAGTTTTCAAGACCCAAAACCAATAAAAAAAGCGAAAAATAACAGTTACAGTGGTCTGCAAAACCAAAATCGAAACTGATATATCTATATCATTTATAACATTTTTCAATTCTCTTAACTTTTTACTCAGAACCGATATGTAACTATTTCAAAGAGTTACTTTCGGAAACGTTGCAATCTCTGGACACAATAGCCATCGCATACGCTTTTCCTTTTTCCAAGCAAACAGAAAGACGATGGACTTCTTCTTTGACCTCTTACCGACTTACACTAGAAATCGAATGTTAAAACTTTCCTACCTTTTTCCGGAAGGGAACGAGCACGTATGCAAATACGAACAAACGTTTTGTTCAATGGGGCGGAAAACAAATTGCTAACGAACCCTTTCAATCGGACGGTATGTATAAAATCATTAAGTTTCGTGGGTTCAAGCTGTTTCTCTATTTTCATTAGTCCGTTGGCACATACAGCATTACGGTCTGTGTATTTTCTCCGTTCTATTGTGTCGTTCGGCCATAGTATTGATTTGACGAACGGCACTGACAGTGCTCGTTTTCGTACGGGTTACGTTTTTGATACTGGGGTGTCTGTGCACGCATTTATATATGCCCTGCAATACACTTTGCCACCGTAATCCGACAGAAAGCTGTGTAATGGTTTACACGACCTCGTTGCGCGTCAATGTTCGAGGGTTGATTAATATGAAAACGATTCAGTATATGGGATATTTTAATTGTTGAATATATATTATAGTTTTGTGATAATGAAATGAGACACTAATTGTTTTATGGCATTTCGAGAAAGTGAAGCGTCATTGAAATAAAAAGAAATACGTCAACATTGGAACTATCCAATATTGATCCTTGATGAACGTTGCCATACATGTGATGTTCATATTTTTATTTAGGTCGATGCTAATTATTTGTTCACATCCTCGACAACTGTTTCTAACAGTGGTATAACATCTTATAAATCACACGACAGAAATGTATACTTTAATAAAACGTGTAGCGGGTTTTTGAAAATTAATCAGCCAGCTGTGGCGATCTCTTTTTGACGGGTATAGTCGTCAAACACAGAGTAAGTCTCGCTGTTAAACTAATGGATCAAAAAAATCGTCTTTATCTTATAAAACGAACAATTCTCTTACTAATATTTATTAGTTTACTTAACATAAATATATACGATATACATAATAAAGGGGAAACTCAGAACAAATTAAATGTTTATAGAAGTTCAACATTCAGACTGCTTCTTTCGAATCGTATTCACGAAAACAGGGAATAAGTACATACTATTATGTATCACGAATCAGTTTCAGGCTTTAGCATTGGAATAATCACTTTTCGACATTTAGTTTTGCGTTATAAGCAGTTCCAGCTAGAGCGTATGGAGGTGCATGAATCTATCTCAATTTATTTATAATTTTTATTTATTTTTGTTTTGACCTCTAAAGGTTCTGAACAAATTGAAATTTACGAATATATTTTAGTTCTTGCTAAAATTACAATTTAAATAGCAAATGGTAACAAAATTTTACGCATGACGGATAAAGTCATCATAACACAAAATTCTGCCATTTCTCCAAGACGGATATAGCCGTCAAACACACTTAACTGGTTAAGAGATAAGATTTAAATGAACTGTGTAGTAGAGTATATATTACAGCTAAAAAGCAGCGGAGAGCAATAGACGAAAATTATTGTTATTGTTGCTGCTTTATATAATACGTCTCCTTTGACAACGGTGATCATTTCTTTGAAGACCTACTGTTGTTTTGGGTGGGTTCCGAATCACTGGGGCTATGATGTACATACATATCACGTGGAATAATTGAAAATTTTTCAGAGGTGGTGGTGAATTTGAACTCGGACCCAATGGTTAAGAGTGACCCCTTTACCTCCTTACCAGTCATACCCTTATTTCTCTAATTATGGTCACCAGGAAAGCATAGAAATTCCTATAATTGTATTTCTCCCATTACCCTTATCTGCTTGGAATTTCGTTCTAATTATTCTTAATTATATATTAACTAGTGCTTAGTAATTTTCCTTACGATCGTCTTTCCTTCGCACAGATCTACAAACATGAAATTTTGTTAACATTCAGGAAACAGTTGACGCTGTTACGACAGTGTCGTTGTTCTCATTAGTCAACCAGAATGCCTTGGAATAAGGTATTCGTCCACTTGGAAATTCCACAATGTAGTTGACTGGTGCTTAGTATCGATCCAGTTACTTGTGCGAAACGGTTTGTATTTCTACGTATTCGGGTAACGTTTTCGACACTTGCCAAACCATACACGAATGTGTCCATACAAATACAAGCAAAGTAAGAGGTTGGTTAACTTGCTTCGTCTCTGTAGAACTCGTCACAAAGCTGCTGTTTATGAGTAATTACACGTTTACTGGCGCTCTCGATAAATTGCCACACCGGTAGTCGGTAACTTT
Organism: Cerceris rybyensis; assembly: GCA_910591515.1. Taxonomy (NCBI): domain Eukaryota; kingdom Metazoa; phylum Arthropoda; class Insecta; order Hymenoptera; family Crabronidae; genus Cerceris; species Cerceris rybyensis. The sequence goes on from OU342790.1 coordinate 27,451,742, forward strand.
ATGACAGGTGAAAAGCGATTAATGACCGTGTTACGTAGCAGCTTATAAACCTTATTTATGATCGTCTATTTTCCATTGACTTTTCTTTCTTATACACTCCTTTCTTCGCTCTACCCTTCTCCCTCTGTACCGTTCCTTCCTCATTTTCTACACTTAAAACGCTTTTCTTCTCTTTATTCGATTAATGTTTGAAATAGTTCGATGCAGATTTTCTACAAGCACTTCTTATTTTCGAAAAAATACACAACGTACATGAAAGCAAATTTTCATTTCCGTTAGTAAGAAAAAGTAGCGTTATTCCATGATAACAGTTGTAAAAAAAGTGATCGCTTAGAGGCTTTCTCGCACCTCCGCCATGTATCACAAACCGTTGCGGTCTAATTGAGTCTGTTTGTAATCCTGCTTATGGATCTTTATGAAAGGGAAGGTTTACAGGCGCAATATAAACCCCTCCATCCATCAAGCGAGAGCGGCAGCTAAAGACCTCATCAGTTCCGGTGCCAGCAAACACGGTGTCCACCTGATAAGCCCACCGAGATAGACCCAGAGGAAAGCGGACATTCGAGGTGCACTAGACAAAAATCCACATAACTCTCTACTAGGTATACCCATCTTCCAAGATCTTATCCCGGTGTCGCCAGATTTATCTGAGCATTAAGAACGCATCGCAAGTACGTTACACCTCGAGAGGTGTATTTGAGGAGGGAGAGAAAAGGAAGAATGAAGAAAAAGTCATCGTTTCCCTATTAACGAGCATGCAAACTATACGGATTTTTCACGACGAGTTCGTGCTTGTCGGCGAGCACTCTTCTCTTCGTTACAGAGTTATGCAGGATAGTTTTAAAATCCTTCTCTTATCGTAATCTTAAAATTTGCCGGCACATTTGAAGAATTCGTTGGTCGTTTCGGGTATGCGTGGGTTTGCGGCAGACTGACGATGATTAATACCACTCCGTTAGAAACGACAACGGGCAAGTGACGCGAAGAAACTCGTTTCCGTATTCCCAGGATGATGGGACTTCTATTCGGTAACTGGACATTTTGCATTTAACGGACGTCTCCTTCTCTGCGAAAGCACTCTCTAAGTATCAAGTTTTCCTGAAACACTTATTAACGCCGGGTGATCGGGTCACGTTGTTTAAGCCCCGTTAGTTTCAGCCTCTTCCACCTCCGTGCCCCGTGCATCCCCCTTGTCATAGCTCCGCGGTACTTCCTCGTATTAAACAATCCCATACTTCGTCTACCCGTTCACCGTTATTAACAAACCCTATATACCAAGAGGCAGCAACAATAAATTTCTACAAGTCGGTACGTTCCGTCCGTGTGTGACACGCACGCGATGAATGCGAGGTTCGAGGAGAGGGCTCGAAGGTTCATATAGTAGATACGTGCGGGCGAAGTAGCCAGGCACGCGTTAGAGAGTATAATGAACCCTCGGTGCGATAATCCTGGTAAAATCTCACTTCCCGAAGTGCGTTTCCCTGGGAGCGTATAGGAGGAGGCAGACCCTGCCTCCTCGTGAAAGGAATCTCGAGAATAATCTGAGCCCTGTGGTACATTCTTATTCCGTTCCCGCATCAAGCTTCAATGGCTTCGATTTATCACGTGCTTCGAAGGCGAACTACTTGGGCTCTCGTGGTAGTAGGTGGAGAGAGTGCCATAGTCCTACCATCGATGTAAGATCGCCGGTTTAACTTGTATAAGCACGCGACTCTATACGCAGGATATAACGCAGTCACGTATCCTGAGGACATTATTCTCAAAAATCCTTTGACATTCTTGTACCTCTATACGATTCAATACCGTGGCTCGTGAGACGCACAAATACGCATCGTAACGTTCGTGACGCGCGCGATAGGTTCGTTTTACAAGCGGAGTAATGACAAATCAATTTCTCGACAAACATTTCCTGCCCCAACGGCCAACCTGCTTGGGGAGAAGTTGCACTAGGTTTGCAACCACCGAGACAGGAACGACCGCAGGAGCAACATCTTGGCAGGGGCATCGATGGAAGCCAATATCGCCTCTGTATCCTGCTATGTCGCTTCGAGGGCCGTTTCGAGATCGCCCACGCCCTCTTATTCTACCTCTTTCTCTACCTTCTTACGTATCGAAACAAATTATGCCCTGTACACGCACTCTCCTGCCTCTTCGTAGAAACGACAGGCTGATGCATAGAACCGGTGGACTGGCCAATGACTTTCTTCTTTTCGTATCCTGCGTACAAGAGAGAGGATAACTCGGCGCCGATATTAGAAATTCAAAGTTGCGTCCGCGAAACCAACTATGGAACACGCCAATGGTATGGTCGACGTCTAAGCCGACCGTTCCAGTTCGTTCTACTGGATTTATTCCTTGTATCTTCATTACGATCTCGAACATCGTTACACGCGATACCGTAGCTGGGCTAGTTTCTTTTTCATTAATCGTCGATATCTGCGCGAAGCATTAAATCAAAGTTTATCGGACAAAGTGGTCTTGCTTTGGAGATTTTAATAGAGGATGAGGTCGCATTTCCTTTAACTATTCTTAGCCGATACACGATAGATGACACTAACGAATTGGCGAATTATTTTGTCCTTGCAAACGACTCACGATGACTGCTCTTCCCGGTTTGACAAAACCGTTGGATATGAATACCTTAACACCGACATTCAATGCAAATTTATATTTTCGCGTTGATACTATCCCACGAACTTGAGCTTCTTTTCAGTGCCGTGAGATCTCCAGACTGAATACGATCTATATAGTCGGTCGGGCACCAGCAGGACTAACACACTTCGTCGTAATTGTGACTCTCGAGATTTCGAAAGATGTAATTAGGAAGCGCGTCCCGAATGAACAATTGCGAAGATAAAAATGTAAATTCACTCTGACGCAGGAAGTGACTTTTAAATAAAGAGAAGAAGTGCCGCATTTGGACTCGATCAAATTATCATGATAAGATAGGTATTCCGGCAATAGAGATTTCCTCGTTAGTAATGAAACACTAATTGTAAGGTAAATTATCATTCGAACGAGATGTACGGCAGACAAAGCTAGGACAAAAAGAAATGATTAAAAAGAAGAAATACGAATGGTATCTCGGAACATGTAACTCCATACCCTATGACCCATTAGTCACAGACATTGAACGCGATTCGTACGAGTGGCTTTTAAAGGCAGAGACTGGTTTCGGTGGACGAAAGCGGTAGCAGCTGACGTAAGAAGCAGGCATAACGGCACGTGTCGAGTCACGGTTACACTATTGACCCTCATTCGACGGACTACCGAATTGTTGCACGAGCAATTTCTTACACGATCATCTGGGGGAGACTCTTGCATCGGCGTGCATACCAAAGCGAAGAGCCCCTCGGCCGTAAAGGCTGCGAGCATTTCGAAATGCAGAACAGTTATTCGCAGCCGCGTCTAGGCAGACGGCAATTTGACTACGTCTACTGGCACATTGCCGCTGTATTGTGTCGACGGGAATATAAACGTGGATAGATAGAAATGTAGGCATTCGTCCGAGCGCTCGTTCACAGACGTGTGTACAAGTCCATCAACGGCAAACCGATGCCTGCCAGACTGGACGAGGCGAATTTCGTTCGGCTCCCGTTCTTTCCATGAGTTTGCCTCCTTCCATGGTTTCTTCGATTGGAAACGCTTTGTACCTTCGTCTGGACTATCCTTGAGAAAAAGACGTTTCCGTCGAGAAGGGGATATATATGCGCCTCGTTCCTCGTATTTTGCATTGCTGAGCGAAATAAAACTTCAAACGGGAACGAATTTTTTTTTGGACGAAGAATTTCATTCTTCTACGATGCTAAAGCGTTAGCTTCTATTGTACTTGCTATCGAGAGTACGTTGACTATTTTAAGTTGGCATACTCTGTATTTACTCAGTCTGTTATTTTAGATTTGTTTCAACGACCCGTCGAAGAGACATTGCAAGTTTTGTCACTGGAAGATTGCGTAGAGTGATACATATATTTTGTCTTTTGAATTTAAGAAATAACTCGTCTATACAGCATCGTGCGATTTCCGTAGAATTTGAATCGTATTTTGTTAATTAAATTATATTTAAGTAAGAGTACATATATTGTTCTTCTCGTTGAAGCGGCAGGCAAAGGAAATATAGCGATTTTTAAATGGTAAGGAGATTGTTTCACCCCTTGCCGTGCCATTTCTTTTGTGATTAAGTGTGCAATGATTCTGAATTAATTACTAAAAATAACAATCCACTCCCTAATTTCGGATATAGTAAATGACTTAACGTAATATTGAATAGCGTAGAATTAATTTTATTTTATCAGGATCCACTAATATTTGTAATCAAATAATTTTTAGAGCACTTGAAAATTGCCTATTCCATTTATCACGTCACGAGTGGCGCTCGTTATTGTACGGCAAGGGGTTAAGCATAAGGAAGATGAGTAATGTTGATATTTGTTATATATTCGCACAAGGAGAATGTAAGATCTTCCAATTCCCGATTTCGTTGAAACTTTATATATTTGTAGAATAAGTCTTTCTGATTATAAATACAACCAATTATTAGGGCAGACGGACAATAGTTTTGAAGATATTCATAATTAAAATATCATTGCTATACTGAATCAGAACTGTACTTGAAATTTCACCTTTATCTTCAACGAAAAACGTGCAGCTAACAGATTAATTTCTTCATTCTTCATTTAGTTTTGAAGGTATAAATCGAGAAACAAATATTAATCTATCCACGACTAGGATAGAAACCCTTGTTTTTTCTGCACAAATCTAGGACGTTGCCACTACGCCATGATACCTCTTCAGCGTCGCACAGTGGTTCATTTGGCCGAAAACCTGGCCAAAAAGCCAAAAATTTTTTTCGCGATTTTCAAAATTTAGCAATTGCGTTTGATTTGTAACACATCAGAGCATCGTTTTCCATTAATAAAAATTTTTATTGAACAATACTCTTAGAGATATGCAGTGTCAAAGTTGACACTTGAATAATGTAACGTTTTCACGTCGAAATTCAGAATACGTTTTCAATGTGAAATAATGGTACAATCAACTTTGAAAGTATTTGTTGCTATTCGTCATACTTTTAAATTATAAGTACCTTGGTTTCATTTTTTTATTTAATATTTTACAACTGCGATGGCACAGATTGCAAAACCCATACATTTTTTTCCTTTTGCAGAGGAAATAGTTGTGAAGTACGCAAAAGTACAAAGCGAATTTTATTTAAAATTAAACTTTGAAGCTTCCCGAAGAAGTCCCCGTTGTAAAATTTTTCGACTTTTTGCGATTCTACGAGATATTCTTATTTGTTTGTCGCACGCGCCATGCTCGGGGAAATACGTTTATGACATACGGCCAGGCTATCGTGCCTTGGACAAACGAATAATGCTAATCCTTCACTAAGGTTACCCTTGTAATTAACGAAACGCTATATTTATTTCGTTCAGGTTAAAAATCAAAATAATACTGATTTTCGTGCCGATTCGACAATTTTTCAATACTCGCATCCGCCATATTGAAGCCGCCATTTTGTTTTTGGAAATTCTGAGTTCAGATTCTTAATCAGCGACCGGAAAAACATAAGACTACTGATTTTCGTGCCGATCCGACAATTTTTCGATACTCGCATCCGCCATATTGAAGCCGCCATTTTGTTTTTGGAAATTCTGAGTTCAGATTCTTAATCAGCGACCGGAAAAACATAAGACTACTGATTTTCGTGCCGATCCGACAATTTTTCGATACTCGCACTTGCCATATTAGAGCCGCCATTTTGTTTTTGGAAATTTTGAGTTCAGATTCTTAATCAGCGACCCAAATAATACTAATACACCAATTTTCAGCTAAATTGAAAAACTCCTTGAGTTTTGGCCAGGTTTTCGGCCAAATGAACCACTGTGCGTCGGTTGGTATGGCAATGCAATTTTAAATATAAATATGTTAAAAACTATTGGCCGTCCGCCCCTAGAATATGGGACATTCATAATCACGACAAGTTAATCTATGTTGCATGTCAAGTTTCAATAAAATCGTTGACCCGAAGACGTCCTCCTAGTTAGTTATTTTAGCGGCTATATTTTTTCGTGAAATAAAATGATATTTTTATTAGACAAAAATCCATTTTATTTTTGGACAAACTGTAAATATTTAGTATTTGCGTAAATTTCTTGAATTCAACGGCTTGAATTATTTCTTTTTATAATATTTGAAGTTAATACTATTTTTCCATATTACTTTCTCATAACGGCGTATATTTATAAATACGTGCAAACTGGCGAGCATCGAGTTGCGAAAAGCCATTTTTCGGTTGCGGAAATACGAGACTTACTGAACCCAGGAGTCCCTGCGCTCCCACTCTATGAATGTAAAATTACCACGTGCACTGCACTCATCATTAAAACTGATTCGAGCCAATTTCCAGTCCCACCATTCGCCTAGACGAGCATTTGTTCGCTTGCTGCCTGATATGTTGAATAATTCTTGTACACGTATGAAGGACCATAATGTCAGGCAAGGAATAATTAATTACCAAAATTATTACTCATCGTCTTTCAATCTCACAACGTATTTTCTGGAGGGAAACAAAGTCTGTCGTCGTAGCAGAGACAAAGAGATTCAAAAGAAGCCTTGCCTCACGTGCAGGGATTTGATTTATCAAACGGGATGACATGCTAAAGTTTTACATACACAACTCCATAACTTTTGCCAACTATCTACAAACCTGCTATTCTTCATGACTGAACTTGAAACCCGTCAATCGTAAGAATCTCTCAGACAGCTGTTACTGCTTACACTGTACGATGGAAACACTGATAAAATGTCCAAGATTCATGTGACAAAAATGTGTTTGAGTGCACGATCTTGCAATTATGCGAAATATAAATGAATAGAGTAAAAATTATCCCCTTAATTAGCAAATTTTTCGATCACGCGCACTCGCTGTTTATATACTATTATGTGACAGGGACGGAATTAACTCGTCTTGTACAGTTAACACGGATTTTGAAATGACTAATTAACTTGTCTTGCAGAGTTAAGAGGGACTTTAAAATGACGAGTTAACTTGTCTTCGCCGGTTAAAAGGTTAAGAGTCTGCCGCTGGGGTTAGAAGTGTGCTGTTGAAGTATGGTAGAGACGGACGCGTGCAGGTAAAATTATGCAATTAGAAAGAAAGAGGAACAAACGGAGAAGCGAGAATTGTCGACAATGAGTAACGCCCAACGGTAGGCGGAAATCTGTCGAGTGTTGATTGATCAACTTTACGAACCGTCGAGGGAATAAATAGGCAAAAATGTTTTGAACGAAACTTCAATCACACAGTTGGGACTACAGGCTACAGATTAAATTATTTTTATGAAGAAAATTAAATTTTAATATCTCGTTGAAGCAGCTTTATAGCTGTTTCACCTACCTTTGTACGAATTTTACCTGATAAAGTGAAATCATCACTTTTGTTTCAGCGTTAAAATGCCTTTCCTTCCATAGGGATAATTTGCAGAAGTTAGCAGTAATTACACAGTATGCGATCGAAGAACCAGTCGAATGAAAATATTGGGGGTAACGAAAAGTAATCAAAATTGGAGAAATGAAAACATAATTGGAAAGAGTTTCTAACAAAAAAATCGAAGCACTTTTTTAAAAAGGGTATCGAACAACTACCTTTACGCTGGCAAAAGTGTTAGAAAATTATGGAAATTATTTTGTTGATTAGTATTTAAGATTTCTTTAATAAATAAATATTTTTCGCCACCAAAAAAAATTTGGATTACTTTCCGGTACCCCTAATATGTCATTTTTGTATTAATCTATATACGGAAGGATGTTTTCTACCTTGTGTGTCTTATATTAACCCCTTGCCGTACAATAACGAGTGACACTCGTGATGCGATACATTAAATAGAAAATTTGCAAGTATTGTAAAACTTATGAAATTGAAAGTATCAGTGGGATGGGACACGATAAAATTATTTTTATAACATGAATATTACGTTAAATTATACGGTATATCAAGAATCACAGATCAATTTTTATTTTACCAATTTAATTCTGAACTATTGCTGCGTTAGCCACAAAAAAAATCTTACGGCAAGGGGTTAAACTGATAATGCCCCGCATTCCTTTCGCAAAATATTATTGCTGTTTTATAATTGGTAAAATGACGAGATTTGGTAACAATAGATATACATAAAGTGCCGGTACGGTTAGTGTTAATGAAATATTTTATTATTTTAATTGAGAAAAATATCGAATGTTATATTCGGCCAAATATGTGGTACAAAGTAATCATTTTCATTCGAATACCTTTCAGATGTGGCATCGTAAGTCTAACATACCACTTGGTTGACCCTTTTAACTCTCTGAATGCTCAATTTATGGACCGAAATCGCTTCAAAAATTGTGTATTTCTTTTTGCATATTCTCAATCTATATATATTGAAGTATTGAAAAATGCATTTTTTCTTTCTAGAAAAGATTTTTTATATAGATCTTTATCATGAGAAACTAAGTTGCCAGAAAAACCAATTTCAAAAGTTATCACCAAACGTATATACGAGGGCGGTCCGATAAGTACTTAGCCTACAAAAGAAAGACGAAAATTTTTGAAAAGTGGCGATTTATTTCTCTACATAGTCTCCTTTCAGCGCGATACACTTGATCCAGCGATGCTCCAACTTCTTTAACCCGTCTGAAAAATACGTTTTCTGGAGGTCTGCAAAGTAGGCCTCCGTGGCGGCGATAACTTCCTCATTTGACTCAAATTTCTGCCCGGCGAGTGACTTTTTCAAGTTTGGAAACAAAAAGAAGTCGCATGGGGCCAAATCTGGAGAATACGGTGGATGGAGCAGCAGTTCGTAGCCTAATTCGACCAATTTGGCCGTGGCGACGGCGGAGGTGTGAGCCGGTGCGTTGTCATGGTGGAAGAGCACTTTTTTTTCGCCAAATGGGGCCGTTTTTTCTGCAATTCGGCGTCGAATCGGCCCAATAATTCGGCATAGTAGAGTCCTGTGACCGTTTTGCCCTTGCCCAGGTAGTCGATGTAGATCACACCTTTTGAATCCCAAAAAAGTCTTCGCCTTCTTCGGAGCACGTTCGCCGGGTGAAGTCCACTGTTTCGACTGTTCCTTGGTCTCTGGTGTGTACCAGTGGATCCATATTTTATCGACGGTCACGAAACGTCGCAGAAACTCCTTCGGATTGCGCCTAAACAGCATCAAACACTGCTCTAAAGTGGCCCCACGGTTGCGCTTGTTGTCCGGAGTAAGCAAACGCGGCATCCATCGCGCCGACAGCTTTCTCATGCCCAATATTTCATGCAGGATATGACCCACGCAGTCTTTTGAGATGCCTACTGTCTCAGCTATCCCGCGCATCTGCAATCGGCGGTCTGCCAATACAAGATCGTGAATTTTTTTCACGTTATCCTCCGTGTTAGCCGTTTTCGTGGTACCTAGGCGTGGCTCATCAAAAACCGACGTGCGACCACGTTGAAACTCGTTAAACCAATTTTTGACGGTTGCCATCGAAGGAGAAGAGTCACCGTATACAGCATCCAAGCGCTCTTTGATTTCGCTGCGCGATTTCCCTTCCAAAAACAAGAATCGAATTACCGACCGATATTGCTCTTTTTCCATTTTTCTAAGATACGCGGACACACCCGCTTCCACACGCTTTCAAAACAAAACTACGAGTCCGATTCGGCTGAAATTTTGATAGTAGCTGTCTACAAGAATGTACTACACGATAGTAAATTTCTCTTGCGATCGTGGCGACCATCGGGTGGTGAGGCTAAGTACTTATCGGACCGCCCTCGTAAATTGTTAAACGGAGAAAAAACGGGATGCGCTCCTCAATATAGGAAGGAAAACACATGCCCGCAGAAATCGCGGGATAAGCAACCAAAGGGTTAAGGGAAGATTCAGGTTTATTATTCATTGCGGAAGACATACTTATTGCATCGTAACATTTGAAGAAATGCAAGTTTCCATAAAACTTTTCTACTGAAATGACGCAAGTTTGAAAATCGTCAAGTATCGCCAAGTTACTGATACATAACGTTAAAGGCGCCTGCGAGAGTAAAGGATTAAATATGTTTCTTTCCTCCTGCGCTTAAACATGCATCATCAATTTTTTACTACCTTACACTTATCACTTTAAGCTCAGATCAGGTAATTTTTCCTATGAAATTTCAATAATCCGGCCCGAGAACATTAATGTTCCATTTATTCCCGTCTAATTTTCCACATAATAGAAAATCATTTCGCAACGGTTGCCAACTCGATCGCAGTCGAATAAACCGCATCAGTGGAGGCATTCGTGAGGAATATGGAAAACGGAAGGAAACGGAGGCAGAAGGTCGAAAGAAGCTCCTTGACTCCGGACGTTCAATTGCGTTCTCATCCTCACATAGGAAGCGCTCTCCCGTTTCTTGCCGCGCGATCAGTTTCGTCGTGCGAGCGGTGGTCGGGCAACTAACGAGAGAATAGGAGGCAAAAAGGAGGCCGAAGGAGACAGAAAGAGCGCGCCCGCCGCGGGTGAATTTGCATTAAGGTCGGTGCACACGACTTCCTCGCTGCGCTGCCGGCACGATGCTTTTCCGCGTTGCCACGTTTTCCCCACGGGCGATCACGCCCGTGGTGTGCGGTTTCCGCACGGCCACTACCTCTCGAGCGTCGTCCGGCTGCCGATTATGCGCCAACCCGGGGAAACAGGGGTGAAAGTATTCCGCCTCTTTGGAATTTCAATTATGCCGCCTCTTCTAATATATCGAAAATTAAAGCCCTATCCACGGTGACGTCAGTTTCTCATGTGTGAGATCTAGTCGACCATGTCAAAGCTTTTTCCGGCGACTTCAATACGCTTTGCTTGGCAGATAGGGTTGAAATAGGTTGTTAGGGAAAAGTTCAAAAGTGTGTCCGCCGTTTTGTTGGCTGTGAAGGTATTTTTATAGAATTGTGAGGGTTTCGTTTGTTTTCGAAGAAATTGTTATGTATTTTGATTATGTGAGTGATTAGAATATTGAAAATTGATTGATTTTGTAAAGGGACGATATGGTGTGAATACTTTAGACGAATTGGGTTTATGAAGGTTAAGCTTCTTCCGTTTTATTTTTTATTGTAAGAATAGATGTTAGGTAATGGCGTCATTGTATTTCTATCGGGAAGTGCGATAATTTAGTTGCGACAATTCTTTAGGATGAAAGTTTGTAGATTTTTAATATACTGATACTTGTATATTTAAATTATCATCATTGATAATTTAATATCATTGTCACCTAAATTTTTAGGTGCTACGTACTGAGAAGATTCAACTCTTTTATGTGGCGTTGAATTTTTCATCTTCGTTGCCGCGTATCAGCGGTTAGTCTATCTACGTAGCTATCAATTTGGCAAGACGTTAGACTATTCATTCATTCGTGATATTCAGTGTGTGTAGAAATTTTAGCATTATATATTTATTTTAATGTATAGAATTTTTTCAGGAGACATTTTGTATTTTTCATACAGTATTCTATTACAAACGTTTTTATTTGGAGTTGAATTGTTTTCAAGACGCTTAAGTGATAGAGCTGAAAATATTTTATTATCGGGAAGAAGAAGAGACGAAATCTTATGTCATACTTTATAATTGACAACATAAATGGTCATTTCTTTTCTTTAAAGTTTTTTTTTATGCCGATTAGTATTCAAAATGAATATTTTTGTTGTGACCTCGCCACTAAATATAATATAAAAACGTATCGATTATAAAGCTCGCGAGGTTCAATTTTTCTCCATATCATGGAGCAATATTGAGATTACGTCAATACCAACGAATTGAATGAAATATAGTAGAATTTGGTATAATCAGTTTTATTAGTAAAATAAATATTCATTTTAAAAATGTGCTCTAATGTACTTCGACGAGAAAGAATTCGGCAGAAACCTTTTCGGTGTTTTCAATCGTCAAACGTTTAATCTAAGAGAAAGTTCATTTCAGATGCTCAATTGCGATGATTGAGGAAGTAATCAACCGTAGAAGGAAGATTCGATGAATATGGAGGATGTGGAAAAATTTTGCAACCCAATTCGTTCAATCTGTGCAGCATTTCTTATGTAAACAAAAATCTTTTATTTTTTCATTCACTGCGGTCGAATTAAATGGAAAATTACTCTTTAGAGACGAAACTTAAACATACGATGAAAAGTAAAGGCAGGAATCTACGCAAAATTGCACTCCAAGAATAACCGTACGATAAAAGTAATTTACATTCTTTTTCTTGCTTCGAGCATTTTTATGCGTGACATTTGTACCATCAACTTAAATATTTCAAAGTTCACGTAAAGCATAAATCTTATTGTAGAGGCCGTCATAAAACTTCTAAAACGGAAAACTACATTTTATTAGGCAAATATTTATATTTGCATTAATATCTATTTATATATGCAATATTAATATCTATATAATATTAACCTGAAGTAGTAGTTTCAAAGTTCACGTTTTTACATTCAATCTGTTTCGGAATAGAATTTAAATAAAATGATATTTGGATACGTCAAAGCATATGGCTTGTCCGTAAAAACTTTTCAAATTCATATATTATATTTTTAAATCTGTGCAAAGTGTATTTCAACGTACGTTCTCTCTGTTACAAAATTAGAGGTGAAATTTCAAGTGTATGAGGTACAATAACGTTTGGCAGAACTTGCTAATTTCTCAGCAAAAATCATTATTCCTTCCGTTCAAAAATAATTGTCGCAAATAATCTACATATCCTCCGGCATTTTCTAATTCTAAGATATTATTCAAAACACCGTTCTTAATATTATTGAAATTCATGAATGTGGTTGGTTACTTCTATGGGACATAGGTATTTGAAGGTAGTGCGAGATCGAGGCGGAGGAGCCCTTCTATAAAGAACTTAGGAGAAAAGGACGTGAAGAGATCCAGGCAATCATCGACGTTAAGCTACTCAGGCCGAGTTACTGCCTTGAATGGGTTTCCACACGCCTCTCTTTCTTTTTCACGATCCTACAATACTGAAGTCCAACATTAAGTTCCTACACTTCTCAGATTAAAAATAGAAAAAAATCCTGCGAACATACGCTAGGAAACGTTTCTTTGCCAAGTAAGGAACATTTTCCTCACACTAGTGTTTGACAAGAATACCTTTCGAGATTAAACTTACAAGTATCATTATCACTTCTCTTCTATTAGAGGTAAGCTACAACAACACACCTTGTTCTTCATTCTCTCTCTTCATTTTCTGTTGCATTGTTTGCAAAAATTATTAATTGCAGCCAGGATTGCTAAATTTAGAAAAAAATATTCTTTTTAAAATTGGCCACATATATTGCCAGTGTAATATAAATGAAAGGGGGACAGAAGTTCATTGATAATTTCTTAGTGTATAAATATTACTTGTAGTCGTAGCTACGTATCTCTGAAATGTCCCGTATACACTGTTATAGAAGTATATACGCAAAACGATGAAATAAGTATTATTTACCATAAACAGTGATACATTACTAGTGGTGTACGTAGCTGCTATTAGGAAGTCTATTTCACGATGGAAGATTACACAATCCGCTAAAGATTTAATTCGCGGAAAGTATATCTTCAAGTTGTATCTTGTCCGCGACATTCCTCAATTCTCTGTTGAAGATGCCACTAATATTCTCTTCCTGCGTGAAGCTCAGTAAATGCACGACATCTGTTGCCTGTTATTGCGCTTCTGCGAATGCGTTTCCCCGTGAAATAGTCGCGAGAAATCAGAACACACTATTAAAAGGAATATAAGAAGAAAAATTCTTCGCGACATTGGTGAAAAGTTGACAGTGAGAGAAATGAGAGTCTTCATTATAATCGAACTGCACGGAAACGTGTAGTGAACTATTAACACTAGATTCACCAAGCCAGTCAAAATGAGTGGTACACTACTTTTTCCAAAAATTCTACGGGTTTATGAGAGACCCGTAGAATAAATATTCTTCGTCCATCGTATAAAACATAAATCACCGAATCTATCATCTTTTCCACGTCTTAATTTTCCTTGCTTTAAGGTACATATTTAACATATTTAAATATAATAGATTTCACGCTGGTAAATCTAGTGTTAAAGAAACGCTACGGGGTTTCACGTCTCAGTTTTATAGATATTTCCCATACATTATCATTTATACAAGCTGTACGACCACTTAAGCAAAATTCCAGCACAACGCACCGTTCTCAATCAAAAATTGATTACAAAAAAATTGTCGACTTTCGTGCTGACTATTAAGTGGTTCCGCTTGTTTAGTGAATAAAAAAAAAAAGAAACAAAGGAGCTCAACCGTTTACCCTTGCGGTGCACCTGCTTATCGATCACCTGTTAATTGCCTTTCTTTGCTCTGCCACATGTTCGAACAAGGGTGACGTCGGTGTGTGTGATTTATTACAACGTCAACGATACCCCTGGCGCGGTGTTTGAAAAAAAAACGGTGTTAAAAAGAAAATGAAAAGGAGAGCTCTAGTAGTCACCTAGCATAGACTGTTTGCATTATGCAAACGGCATGAATCTAACAGAACTGAATAAAATTGACGTAAGGTACCTTATTTCACCCTACTTTAATCACATAATGTATCTTAATGCATTCCCTTAAAGAGTTCCTCGTAGATATTTTCAATGGAGTTAATGTCGAACTCGAATACGGAATAATTCATTGCCTCCAGTAAAAAACTGACGAGCCGCATTAAAGCACTAATAAGAAACGTGAACGTAATGCAATATGAACTGGATCTCTCTTTTCCTTTCTCTTTCTTTCTCTTTGCAATAGAACCATTGAATTATCGTCATTTTCTGGCGTTCATCATAGGAACATGCTGAAAGTGATGGGTACTTGAAGGAATGAGATATCAGAATGTGGTGCGAGAGTAAGAGGTTTTTAATTTTATCTCTTTGAAGCAGATTCAATCGTTTGATTGTTTGCAACAACTCGATGCGTTGTAAAATTTCTGCAGAAAGTTATATTACTTTTTGGGAAAGGGCGAAAGATTTTGGACATAAATTCAACCTTTTCTTTGACACCTCCAATGATTTTGCTAACTTTCTTGCAACGTCAAAAAGATTGGATATTCAACATTTTTAATCTATTATATTTTGATATAATACAATTAGACTTTCAAGAAAGTAATCAATCCTTGGAAAGATGTTGAGTTTCTAATACAACAAATTTTCTTAATATCTCCTACAGTCCCTAGTATTTGCACAAAAATTAGCATAAAATATAAAACTCAACGTTAATCTTCATTAACTCAACGGTAATACCAAAAGTCACAGACACAAATCGTTACCATCCAATTTCTAACTCTCAATATCAAACAATCCAAAACATTTCACCCTGTAACCCATGGAAATACCGTCACAAATACAAACCGTGAAATCAACAGACAAAATTCGCATAGCCTCGCGATGTCTCAAGAACGATTATCCTTTTTTGCGTCCGCGTACATACGTACGTACGTGAACGCAACCGATAAGAGGATCATTCCAGGTAGCATCATCCGAGCGGAGACTAACGCAGAATACGTACATGCTCGAGCATTGCGCGAGTACTCGCTCACGCGCAGGTAGTTCAGAGAAAGGAGTGAGCGAGTTATCGAGACGAAAGAAGATTCAAGAGAAAGAAGGGAAAGGGGAGGGTATGAAAAAGAGTACAGCCAAAGTGCGGGAGCTCGAAGAGAGAAAGAGCGCGAGATAAAAGGAGGTAGAGTCGGGTACTAGCAGCGACTAGTTACACGTATGAAATAATCTATTATCTGGAAGGGGGAGTTATCTGGTGCGAGCATTGAATCGCCAAGGCCGCGTAGTGGAGTCTCAACGGAGAAAGGAAGACGGAAGGAAGGAGGTAGACAACCTGAGAAAGAGACGGAAGGACAGACGGTGAGACAAAGAGAGAGGATGAAACGAAGGATGAAGAAAGGAGATAGAAGTCGCGCATCCCGGTCAACGAACCTCCCCCGGTGCTTAGCACAGTCTTCGCATATGTACGTACGTATCTACGTTACCTATGTTACTTACGTATCCCCGTACGTAGGAAAGGACGTATGGAAGCCTACCGTTCGACCGATCTGCTCTAGCAGCCGGTGTGTTGAGCCGCGGCAGCGAACTTAGGCACCCGCAATGTGTATACGCGCCTCCAGTAAAGTGCCTCGCGGTGCTTCCTCCTCCTGCTCTTCCTTTCCTTCTCCACCTCCTCCTTCTATGTCCTTTTCTTCCCCTACTGCTATACCGCCACCTTCCTCCACCTTCATCGAGCTGAATTTCTCTTTCTCTCGACAACACTTCTGGAGTACCGAGTATTGCAGGAGGCTCTGGTATCTCTTGCTGAATAATCACAGTCTAGATTTACTCAACATCCCTCAAACTTCCATCTACTCCTTCTTATCATCCCCCTCATACTTCTTGCTCGTATTCCGGAACAACGGTAAAAATTGTGCTTGATTATTTGAATTGGATGTTTTTAATATTCATTGATGTAATAATTGGGAATAATATTACCAACAAAGTTGCGCGATTCTAAGGTGCAACGAGTACTTGAGGTGCAACACCTGCGGCAAGATGATACTGCCGATGCACTTCTCGTCTGGAATCACGCTAAGGAGGAGCATAGACGTCAAAGACGTTCTGCTTGTCCCTATTACGGTATCTGACTTTGAGAGCATCAGGATGACGCGTTGAATGCAATTTGGGTTTGGGAGTTGCTCATCGAAGATGCTTGATGGCGTCGACGGCAATTTATTCCGTGCCATGGCGTTATGCGTGTTTTCTTTTAATTAACATTGAATGCGTGAAATTGGTAATATTTATGAAACATTTCTTCCTTAACGTTAATAGAACACCTAACGAGACGACGGGAACAAGGTAACAGAACGAGACACTGATACTTCAACGGGCTTTTAATGCCATTAAAGCGCTCGAGCATAAAATTGGACGTGAATTATTGCGCACCGCAAAAGTGTCTTGTATAAATTACTCACATTATCTCCTACTATCTTGTTCGACTTATAAAATCTGATTATATTGGCACCAATGCCAATTTATGATCTCCTCGCGCCGTCTAAATGGCCTTCCGGCAGTAGCGTGGCTTCTGTATTTACAATTATAACCATTTGTGTCGTTGCGATGATTAGATACCTGTTTTATCTCACCACATTGAACGTATGTAATATTACATGCATATAATTTCAATCGTTGCGTAACCTAGGACTTAATCTTATATGAGTTCAAGACACTTCCACTTGTACACCCCAAGGAGTAAATCATTCTCCTACCTAGCATGGAATAATACAATGTTGGTTCAAACTCGACTCGCAACCTCCGGGTGTATACGTCAAGGCGTTCGTCTATAATTGATTATTGTATTTACGTACTGATGCGATAAAACCATTGAAAATGTTAATTGTGGTAAAAAATATCATTTCCTTTGTATCGCTTGTGCTCTCGACTTTCAGTGGCACGGTTATGCATGGATAAACATGTGTTAATTACATGATATGCATGTGTTACTCTATTGTATCATTGTAATAATCTCAGAACGACGAATTTTGAAATCTACTTTCAAAGTCAAATTTTTCGTGTTATGTAAAGTTATATGAATGAAGAACACAACGGTATCTTTTATTTTATGGAGGTATGTTTCTGCAATCGGAGTAATAGTTTTGCGATTCGATTCTTCACGTGTAGTGATACTCCAGGAATATATCGTTTGGCTTCAGATATGTATAGACTAGACAAAAGCACATTTTTGATCGAAAAAACTAATATTGGAGATTATATTAACGAGAAGTTTTTTAATCTTTTCGATAACAATTGTAAGTTGCGAGCATCTTCAACCCTCATTATAAGCAGCTTGAACGACAACCGTCAAGAATGTCATCAATTTCAAAAATAGTAGATAACACAACATCTGATAGAGATATCCAGTTGCGTTCTAATATAAACTAGCTCACTAATTGTAAGAGGGATTTTGGTGGCATAAAACGGAAATTTAATGCACGCTCTTTATAAAATCTAGAAAGAGTTAAATAATTTGTAGATAATGTCTCCATCAACTTCAAGGTAAGATATTGAGTGATATTGAGTAATATTTACATTTTATTATGTTTAAAGAACGTTCATCTGTGAGAATTTCAGTGTTTCAACTGAACATTAAATAGTAGGAAATGAAAAAAACTTAGAAATTCAACCAGACAGAATCACTGTTTAACTTGCAGTCTGAGGGTTTGAATGTTCGTGCATGGTGATATCGGAAATTGGACTAATTATAAGAACTAATTATACGTATGTCTATTTGTGACTTTTGATTTATTCATCATCGATAATTCCGCAAATTTTTATCCAGAAAATGTATCATATACCTTAGTATCGGTGGAAAGAATGATGCGCTCGTAACAGCGAGCATTTGTGAAAATGAGGCGAGAATTGCGAAATGGCAAAAAGAGTAAAGATAGGAGAATAAAGAGAGACAGGAAATAGGTTTTTCTTACTATTGCAGCCTTGAAAATATAGGCTGACTAGGCTCTAGGTGAAGAAGTTGAAGAAGTCGAGTAGTTGAATACTTGGGTCGCGCCCAAGTATTCTTCGATAAAAGCTTCCAAGAGGCTTCTTGCTACCGTCCTCTGTACAAACCTCATTTTTCTTGCCTTTTTTTATCCACACACTCATTCTACCTTGTCACAGTACAACGAACCAACCTTTGTGACTTTACCCAGTATGTAATTTTTGCTCTGTGTACATATATTATCATTCCAAGGTTCAAATTTGACGAAATATTGCCAGAAAGTCAAAGCAGATCTCGTGCAGGATCATTATATTCAGCTTCCTTCAATTGAAACAAGCGAATCGTTTTACCGATACGTTCGAGCAAATGAAAAGCCCTGCCGTATTTCCAGCTAACTACTATGAAATTAAAATACTACGGCCGGGTAGACTGTTTAAATAAAAATCGATCCAGCAGGCTGCGGTTCTAGAATAAGTAGTTATGGTCTTGTGTATACCTTTGGTTTCCTCCTTGCCGGAGGATATGTATTCATATTCAGAACCCTCGTTTAACGGGCTAACGGTATTTATACCTGCACAAACCCAACGGACCTGATGCAAGTAACGTATCGGTTAATTAGAGTTCTGATTTGACCCTTTGCCATTTCGTGCCAATATTTCACGTTGAACGATATCCCCTTCCATCGTAGCACTTAATGGTATCGAAAAAAGGATCAAACGTATGATCATATATCATTAGAATTTCGCCTAGGAAGTATATTCTATTGCGATTACGGGTTTATATTCTTACTATTCTGTTTTGAACCGTGTTGCATCGATGCTCAAATCGTTTCAAGTTTCTTGATTAATTTCTATCGCTATTTCGTTTTATTGTCTACTCTTACCCATTTTTTTCTACATGGATCGCTGAGTCATTCGCGTTTCTACGATATAAAAAGCAAGTGATACATTAACACCATGTATTCTTTGACGAGAACCTATAAATTGGCGATACTTCTCATTTAACGTTAAAAATCTATACATTCGGCTGTGTTGCTGAGTCACAAGCGTCGGGTGTAGTTTTTGTTACTTTTTTGCAGTAACAACTAGTGCGATACTCAATTTCCTTGTTGAACGATCAGACCGCGTATCCTTTGCGAATGAAAGCAAGGAAAAAATCATCGATGAATGTAACGGCGATGATGGCGATCGCCTGCGGAATTCCGCTTCGCGGAAACGAACGCGTCTCGCTCTTTACTAACGAAGTGGCACTGAAAAACGAGTAGAATGCTATATATAACCACGTCGTCGATTTGCGTGCAAGTATTCGACTATGTGTAAACTTTGCTTAGAGGAAAGGAATATATGCTCTTCGTGTCTTGCCATGCGAAACGTTTTCGCCGAAGGTATCTAATGTTTGTTCTTAAAGTAACGACATTTGCTTATATTGAAATACAATGTGTGCCGATGCTCGAGTTCTTCCATTTTTTTCCGTCGTACGTGGATCGAAAGCGATTTCTACTGAACTATCATATACGTATACATATACATATTCGACATATATACACGACGAACACAGTTAACAGGTTAAATAACAATCAGTACATATTTCATTAAAAAAAAAAGACAAAACATAAACATGAGACTTCCTGCAGTCTTCTTTATTAAGAAGAACAGGAAACTTTCATTGGCAAGCTTCGTCGTTCTTCCCGAATAAAATTTCCATATCCGCCAAAAGAAAGAATTAATGACAACTTGTTCGTTAAGACGACTTCAAATTAGCTAATTGATTCCGTTGAGCCCATAGCATCTACCTGGAAGCGTGCGCAACGTCTTCTCCGAGAGTCCTCAGGATGATCCGTTCGCGTAGTAACCGCACCTTCGGACAGGTTTTCGGTAGCAAGACGAGAGCTTAGCTCGCACTCCTGCACTTTAAAAACGGAACAAGTGCAACGGCTATAAAACTGAAGTCGCTAGTTGGTTTCCAGGAAGGTTACCGGCTTCTTCTGCGCTCTTTTTACCGACTTTAATTGAACCGCACAACTCGGAGAGGATCCTTCCCCACTTCCCTCATCCCGTTCTCCATGTTCCTCTTTCTCTTTCGGATCCTCCCGGCATTACACTTCGTTCTCGATGGAGCTCCGCGAAAGAGTTTATGCCTTTATTGCACGGATACAGCTGTGTATATCCTGCGTTCTCTTCGGTACGCCGTCGGTAAACTCCTTCGCGTCGTAAAAAGACGATATCAGGAGTATTTCGTGATTCTTAGCCCATATCCCTTTACGGACGGGCTCGAAATGCGGACAGAAGGATCAGAAATGACGGAATATAGTAGGCTACGGCTGTCGAAAGATATTTCGCAGGATCCACGCATTAGGGAAGGAAACAAGAAACGGGGGACAGATATTCTTCGTGCTGAATGTCTTGTTTCTTGTTGATACGGCGTTGCGGAGAAAGGACTCAGCGTGAAAATTCAACGATAAAACTAGCATGCAGACGGGTTGTTGGCGCTCGGCAGTCACGGTTTCATGCACGAAACACCGTCCATCGTCGACGCTCTTCGACGAGAATGCTTGAAATGTTATATCGTACGATTATACGAAGCGATAATATTATTACGTAGTAACAATATTCTTCGTTTATTCACGTCGTCTATGTCGTGCGCGTATCTGCAGGTAGGACGAGAGATGTAAGTAGAAAATCTGATATGTCCGTTACGGCGTAAGAGTCATATTTCGACGTCATCGGTGAAGAATTATAATCCTCAGACCAGAACAAACCTATCGAGCTTTGAATCTGGACGTTTCATGTGTCCGTCTTAATTAAAATTTGTGATTGTACGAGATAATTTTACGATTTAATGATATTACGATGTTACGTGGGATACAATTATTTAACGATCGTGTAAATGATCCGTGGAGAAAGTTCTGTTGTTAATTGTTCGATATAAATTTTTGCGGTTTGGTTGTTCGCGGTAATTATCGGAGAACAGTTTATGGAAATTGCGAAAGTACAGGCGTTCAGAGCGGGTATCGAAGTAATACTTTTGTATTCAAACTTCTTCAAACTCTGTTGTTCGTTATGCAAATTGTGTTAATTGTTACTAGAAAATTTTGAATATCTTTTGAATTTAAGAAAGTTTCGCACGGAGTGGTCGGCTTATTTTTTCCGGATGCTATAATC
Source organism: Cerceris rybyensis (assembly GCA_910591515.1). NCBI lineage: Eukaryota > Metazoa > Arthropoda > Insecta > Hymenoptera > Crabronidae > Cerceris > Cerceris rybyensis. The sequence goes on from OU342790.1 coordinate 27,473,408, forward strand.
GAGTTTAATAAAACATATATGTTTTATTAATTCTTTGAAGACGACGAGCACAGTAATCCATCAAACGTATTATGACATGATCCTGCTGACTCTATCGGAGATATTGAATACTTTTATTTCAATCAGAGTAGATAAAATAATTGCTATCGCCGTAGCAAAATCTTTTTCACGAAATTTCAAAAGGATTCAGAAATATTTCGCCCTGATTTTTTTAAATAAACTGGTACAGACAATTCAATAATTTTCAATAAATTTCACTAAACTTGATCACATTTGTTTAAATGATTTTCGTGTATCTTGAGAAAAACGATTTTGTTGAGTGATTGTGAGTGATAATACAAAGATTTCGAAACGTTTTAAAAACATTATTTTATACCTTGAATAAAAATGGCGTGGCAAGGAACTTCACCTTATATATTTCGCACCTTACGAATATTTTAAATATATTTATATATGTATGTATGTGGGATTAATATCCACGTTACAAACGTGTTGCCTGTATGCGCGCTATATGTTCCCGATTAGGCAGAGAGAGAGAGAGAGAGAGAGAGAGAGAGAGAGAGAGAGAGAGAGAAAGCATGTGTATCACCTCACCATAGATAAATCGTGTGCGCGAATTATTATTATACCGCGAGACGGCGAGAAAGTAGAAGCACGTGAAGAAGACCCGCCGAATAAAGTGTGTTTTGTCTCTTATATTAAGTCGAGTCATAAGTAATTTACGTTTTTTATGAGACATTTATTTTGCTTTCATTAAATAACAAAATTATATTAATTTCTTATGTATTCTCCATTATTACGTATAACCTTCTCCCATCTTACTGGCAGTTTATTAATCCCTTCCTTGTGAAATGTGGTTGGCTTGGACTGGAAGAAACTTGCAAATCACGACAATGCGCGACTACATACGGCAAGGGTGACTCAAGAAAAAATTCTTCAGCTTGGATGGTCTGTTTTACCACACCCAACTTACTCCCCGGACCTTGCCCCAACAGATTACCACCTTTTCTGTTCGTTAGAAAACTTTTTGAATGGAAAAACATTCAATTCCGAAGGACAAGTCAGACAGGCCGTCGAAAACTTCTTCCAGTCCAAACCAACCACATTTTACAAGGAAGGGATTAATAAACTGCCAGGATGATGGGAGAAGGTTATACGTAACAACGGAGAATACATAATAAATTAATATAATTTTGTTATTTAATGAGAGCAAAATAAGTGTCCCACAAAAAAACGGAAGTTACTTATGACTCGACCTAATATTTGACTCCATCATTCACGAGTATTCACCCTACGATCCCACGTGTATAATGGAATCATGTGAATATACCGAATACACATGCAAAACGACTTAATAGTTTAACAAACGAAGAGCATCCCATGGTATTCGCTAATGATCACTATGACCTACAGTATTTAAGAACCCCTTACAACCCCTAAAAACCATGTTCTAGATTTTTCAGGCTCGTCTTCTTTTGCAGAAAAAGTGACATCTCTGTCACTCGTTCCAAGACGTAGAGCTCACTCTTAAGCCGTGATCGTTGATAGGCAGAGCGGCTTTCACAGGCTTAATCGAGCTGAATTAATCCTTCCAGCTTTTCTCTTTCTACTGTCACTAAATTTTCTGCGATCCTTTTTGAACCTACCTCACGTTTTCGGGAAAAATTGTATAATCCATCTATAAAAAATTAGGCACGAGAAACTGTTTCTATATTAAGTATCTATCGACTTGGAACCATTTAACTTTGTTCTTAAAGCTGGAACAGTCAATGATTGCCTCAGCATACTTATTCATAGATATACTAAATAAGTATCTTGCAGTTAAAGGAATGAAAGAAGAAAAACATATAATCTCGGCTAAATATAAATTCAAACGATGTAGATTGAAGCAATTTTATGTCTGATGTAAAATTGAGAACTGCAACCTAAAAGCTATGCACAATCAGCAATATAATTGGAACGCCAATAACCAGTTCAACCTACAGCATTGAAGTTGATTATTATTTTACTATTATTCTTATTCTTATCCCTTTCTCTCCCTAGAAAAAATCTGCAACTACGATATTTCTCTCCCATTTCCTAGTACACGTCCCTGTCTGCTACGTCCGTTACTTTCTTAAACGTCGTATCCGGAAAGGAGCCCGCGAGCTCCATTTTCAAGTATATTTTTTAACGGATACCACAGAAAGGGTATGTCTCGATCAAATAATCGTAACTTGGGGCGTTCTTAGAAAACGGCAGGAGAGAGCGATTGAAAAAGGAGGTCCATTCGGTCGTTTAACGTTCATCGTAAGAAACGTAGACTCGGCCTTGCACTCTCGACGAAGTTCTCAGGACGTTAGATTATGGTATACTTCGACTCTCCCTCTTCTATTCTTTTACTCTCTTCGTGAAAGAGGAAAAAGTTCTACCCTTAGCTCGTATAACGTAGGTAGGCGCCACCTTCTCCTACCTGTGTTTCCTTCACGTTAGAGCTCTCCTGGCTAAACTTCCGGGCCATTAATTTACATTAGGACATTTTTCAGGAGCACAAGAGTTCCCGACGCGGCCATGTACCATCAAATTGGCGAAGTCTTCTTTTTAATGTCGCTTCTCTCTTACAAGAGAGAGCCCCTCGAGTTCTTGGCGCTCCCCTTGTCGACGTCACGCTCGAATTCTTCGCTATTAAACGCCGAAGAACAGAGAAGAGCCTGCTGGGGTTTACGTGAAACAACTTCGATATTTCATTACTCGCACGTACGACCGAGATATAAGGGGTGGCTTTTTTCTTTTGTGCGAAAATGTCGTCTTTAAATAGCGATAGAGTATGAATGCTAGAGGGTGATTGACGAGAGACGTTGATAGATGGGGGGAATATAGACGGAAGGAGTGACATTTATTTCTCATTTTTTTTCATGGTTAAGGAATTAACTCGATATTAGGGTGCCTCGGTAATTTGTGAAAAATTTTTGGAGGATTATGAGCGTTCGTTACCATATAAAAATTTACTGATTATGTGAAATATTTGAATATTTCACAAAATTTCTATCTTTAATTTTTGAGTACATACATAATCGGTAGATATTACTTCTATAATGAAAATGACGGATATTTTCTAACGGAGAAAAATTTGGGTGGAGCAGTCTTTCCGAAGCATATACTTTTTTTAATAGGAATTCTGAATTTACGAGCAGACACAATTAGCGTCATAATTTCAAAAGCTTACAATTTCGCTGTAATTAACTTACGAGACATAATTAAATCTGAATTAAGTTAAAACTGAAATGGAAAAGTAAAGCCTCGGTATTTTAATCCGTTTGTTCCACTTCTCTTCCTGACACAGATCAAGAAAGTTATTTTATATAATTCTCTATGGTCTTTTAATTAATAACATTACGTTTTAACACAAATCTACTATACTTTTATAAACCTACTATAATTATTCAAATCTCTTGATTTATAATAATCCCGGCAAAAATGTATACGTGTTTTATTGCACTGATTAGAAGTCGTAAGATTCTATTGGTAACTGTAGGGAAAAGGAAAACGTAGCTTGTCGTCGGAAATTTATTCTCTCATAAAGATGCGAGTAATATTAATTTCAGCATTAGCTGCTATTGAGTTCGGGGACGAGAAATGGTAGCATAATATACTTTATATGTTCCCTTTAAGTAAATCAGAGGTATATTATTCCTGACATATTATTGCCAGTGTATAAATATGTTACACTATAACAACCATATGTGCGACGACGTGAATAGATTTATGCGTTAGCTATGAAACAATATTATTCTGTTTCATCTTCTACTTCCAAATGCAGTGCAAGGTGACGACTATAAATGGAAGAATGCGACTGATTATGACGATATTGATAATTCGCAAAAAACATATGTAAATCGGCAAATATAGCGAGAATGCGATAATTACTGCTAAATGTTACCGTTACGGACTTATGTAACGAAGTAATAATTATAATTTTAAGTCCATAAAGAAATGGGAAGAAAAAATTTACGTGTGTTTTGCATCTACTGCTGCGATGTTCTGTAATTCTGCGATTCTGTCATTTCCAGCTGTTAATGCAAATAACGAGTGACATATTATTTTCCGAAATTTTTGCCGAAATTATTATGACATTATTGTGAATTAATATTGGTATGACATAATATTATATCATTTAAATTGTAATTTGTCGAGTTAATGGAAGCACTACGAAGGAATGATTGACATCGTTTCGCTGCATTTTGAATTTTTTTTTTTAATTATAACTAATTAATTGACGTTAATGTAATAATATTTTCTACCGTTCAATATCAATATTTCTCTGATGATGATGTTAGTTACAGATGTAGAGAGATGCATCAATTACATATTAAAAATACTTATTAAACATTAAATACGGAATTACTTTAATCATAGATAATTCGTTGTGGTTTTAATTCGTAAACTGTATCTACGTTTCTATTTTCTAATCAAGCCTTCTTATATTTTTAATTACGACAATTCCATTATCAAAACTCGGAAAGTTTCTTTATAAGTAAAAAAAATTGCTTTCGAAATTAAATAATCTGTTATTTAAAACGTTGATAACATTTACCAAGTAAATCACAGTAAATTTCGGGCGCATTAAAAAATCGAACCAGGGAAAATTATTATAAAAACAATGAAAAAAATGCGTGTTAACAATCGTTCAACGTTAAAGTTGAAGAGATAAAAGGGGCAGTTTCGGTGTAAAATTAATCGAAACAACTATGTAGTTCTATTACAGTGATAAAAGTCAACTGAAAATTGCGTGAATTATCGTTTAAATACGCTATGATTAAATATGACCCCATCGTGCTGTCTGTTCGATTCTTGTCACGTCTAATATCGACGGCCAAAATTAGAACACGACTCTAGTAACGGTGAATCTTATTAAAATTCTTTTCCTCAATTCAATATGAAAGCAGTAATGAAAAGAATCGTTTTCGTGATATCTACGAAGAATGACACTTTATTCCGTCGAAAAGGCACACTTTATACCGGCTTTCCATTCCCATCGTCGAAACTACATTTATTTTCCACTTCAATGCTCAACGAAAACTCGAATCGGCAAAATTGGAAACGAGAATCAAATTATGAAGATTCGAATTTGAAAGAATTGATTCTGATGATATCGAATCTTCCTTCTACATTCAACTTTTTGTTTTATTAAAAACGTAGCAAATTTCGTATTTTATATCACCATTGATTAAATATAATATGAAAACTTTATTAAATATGGTATGAAAACCAATTGGCAAGTTGTTCAATAGATAAATGTGTAATAATATATTACTTGCGGTATAGTCAGAAAATCCGATTCATTTATTACTCGTAATTCCAAGACGACGTTTAAAAATATTATAACAATATCTCCTATTTGCCCTATGCATAGAGACTAGTTAACTTCCACCGTGGCTGAATGCCTCCAGCAAACGAAAGCATTCAATAGCTTATACACGTAATTACAGCGCGTAAATTCAACGGAAACCACCCATGAAACTTTAGCAACAGTGTTCTATATGCCACGAGCATTACTGATAGTCAAACATCACGCACAAATGTGTTTCATAATCCATTAAAAATAGTTTCCTTATTTCTGTTTCAGCACACCTTAACGGGTCATTCCGAAAAGGTAATGGCTGCAAAGTTCCTTGGTGAACCGTCGAAAGTAGTGACAGGCAGCTACGATCGTACTTTAAAAATTTGGGACCTTCGCAGCAAAACATGTGAGTAAAAATATATTATAATTTGTAAAACGAGGTCTCATCGTTGTTTAACCACCGATGAATTACGTTTATTCGTCCTCTTAATACGACTACCATTTCGACACAGAGAGCAAAATAACGCACGACATTAGCGGTAATAACGTTTCACATTACCCGTATTAGTCGTGCATAATGCAGACTCACTTATGACATAAAATAAACGGCAGAACTGTGTGTGCACTTACGTACATGAATGTATACATTAAAATGTGGGATACGTACGTTGAATATTCTGTTCAATTTGCCGTACATCCGTTACAATAAACTGACACGCAAGGAACGACGCCAAACTGACGAGACATCTTCAATGACGTATGAAAGCTGAGGATGTCGTAACAACAGGGATTGAATAAATATCGATTTCCATCTGATGTTCAGAATCGATCATGTTTCGTAGAGATAATTACGTTGATAAGCTTTAGAAACAGTAATTGAACTTGTATTTTTCAATTCAATGGGAAGGGTTTTGCTGATGGTTATTGGTGCGCTTGACGTGCCATCCCTTCTCATGATGCAGCGAGAAGTTAATGAATTCATGCAAATCAACTCGGGAATTATTATGGGATTTTGACCGGATTTGTGTTTTTCAGAATATATTTGAAATTTGTTCTCCTTTAAATTATTAATTTCCTTAATAGTTTGTAAATATTTCAATAAAAAATTGGTGAAAAAGAAGTTATATTTGTGGAATTCTGTGGATTATCGAACTACTTAGGCGTTTTTAAAGAAAAAGAAAGGTTTTATTAAAAATGATATAACACGCACATTCCGTATGACCGCTGATGAAGAACTGCCGAGTTTCGTCAAGCAACGTCTTTGCGTTTACAATTTGCCGGAAAACAAAGCACTACTAATATGGCATCTCGGTCTGAACCCTACATATTTATTACTGTTTATAATTTGTTAATATTTTTATGTAATAATTGCATTAAACTATTAAAATATTATGAGCTATTTCAATTTGGAAGATTCTCTTTTGAAAAATTCGTTTTTTTATTCTGTAATTGAGACATTAGCTCAATCCACTGACCTATAATTGTAACTAACACGGTATGTTCCTAGATTCTATTCGATTGGTTGATATTAATATTGAACAGATATTTTACACATTTAAGTAAATTATTGTTCGATATTATTTTTAGACTAACCATTGGAAAAAAGCTACTAATTCGCTCAGACTTTTTTTATAAACAACGCATTTTGCTTTCTTAGAAATTTTGGATCAGGACAACTGTTAGTTACTATGAGAAGGGAAACTCTGTCAAAATAGTTCCAGGTTTAACAATGTATGTTATGAGAATATTGGATTAAAATAATTGAGGGGAAAAAGTAATTTGAAGATACACGAAACTCATAAAATAAGACATTTTATGGTTTTTTATCTGTGGGCTATTACACGGATTTTTTATAATACTACATGAAAAAATTGAAAATTCACAATGCATTCGAAAATTTGAAGAAGTGTCAATTTATATTTAGAAAATGTACAAGATGATCCCGATGTTGTTTATCAGAAAGTAATGAAACTTTCGTAAAAAGCTTCCCAGATGTGTTAGCTCAAATTGGAGGAGTCCCTAGGAGACGTCAATATTTATATTTAATGGCAAGCCAAGAAGGTAATGTCGCTTCGAATAAATAAGTAAAAGCGAATAGAAGTGGCATTTTTACTACTTCTCCGAACACTAACAGATATTCCTCATGAACGTGAAGTAATGTCTCGATAAACTACGACACTCATGTTTCACCCCATAATAAATCAACCTGATGCTCCTCAATATTCGAAAGAATTGCCCCAAAATAAAGAGTGATAAACATATTACAAATCAATTAGTGTTTTTTTATCGCTGATCTATATGAGTACAAATTTGTCACTAGAATAATTTCATTGCATTTACCGTTCAAGCGTTACCTCTCTGTTAACACAAGTTAACCCTTAACGGTCGTAAGTCACCTCTCATGTGACAATAGTACTTTGGCGAGTCGGTCGCATGTCACGTGGGAGGTGACAGGTTAAATTCTATCGAAATTCGCTGTCTATAAAATTCGGCGCGATTGTCTTGTCAAATAAGCATCAGCAACGGAGCAATTAATATCTCCAGTGACACGTCAATGCCTTCTGTAATATCTTTTTAATATATTAGGCCAAAAAAATGAATGGAAAAATTTTATTAGAATAAGAAAAATAACAGTATACTTCTGTGAAACGTGCGAGGAAAAGCTATTCCTTCATTTTGGATGTTGTTTCAAAAAATATTATTCGTTAAAAAATTACAAAGAATTATTTGAAACTAAATTATTTATAATGCTCCTTCAAGAAATAAATAATTTCCATCAAAAACGTTACTCTTATAATGCTAAAAAATTTTCGCATATTTGCCGAAACAAACTGCAACCTAGTGGAAATCATGTATAGAAAGTTAGCGACCGATAAGGGTTAATACAACTAATTGTTTATTGTAATTCTTTAAGAAAAACTGACTTACAAAAACAATGTATATTTACAGCAACGTACGAATAAAAGCGAAGACCTTTAACGATCCTCGTGAAACGTACAATGTGTTTCAAAATTATTTGTCATGGTTTTCAATGGTTATTCTACAACCTTGGATTGGTGAAAATTCGCGAACGGGCAGTACATTTTTTTTATTGGCATATCGCATTCGTCTTGCTACGTAGGTAAAATGTCTGAGAAGAACCATGGGTCAGTTGTAGCTGAATAAGTCAGGCTTCCAGGTCGCAGACCCTTCGTAAAGAACCATACGCGATATCCTTATTAGTGCTACATGAAATTAAAAAATGGAGGACTAGTAAGGATAGTGCAAGTGTTTATATTTTTCTTCCCAGGGTGGCCCTTGAGCGAACCTACACTGAACGTACATCATTGACATCTTCGTAGCTTTCGAAAAATTATATACAGTAAAACCTGTTTTTGCGCGGTCCTTTTTTATGCGATTTGTTTTGTGCGATTTATTTTTGTGCGGTATATGAATTCCATCGGTGTTGGCATTATACACTGTTGCAAAGTTTTCTATCAGTATGCACATGTACACTACAAAGCGCTGTTCAGCTCCAGACGTTATGTTCATTTGTTATCAACAGAATACGCATCACAAGAAGATGCATTAAATTATGTGCATTTTGAAAATTTCTTCATGTGTAAAATGAGAAATTAATTTTTTTTTCAACGTTTCCATGTATAATTTAATTATTAGTTTTGTTTGAAAGCACTTTCTCAGTGTTTCATAAATCTTTGACATATTTTCCAAGCGCGACTTTTTTTATGCGGTCCTTATCCACCACATAAAAAAATTTTTTCTAGTATGTTGTAAAAAATTATTTGTTATAAGTGTTTGTGAAATTTCTGAATATTTCTTTTTTTGTGCGGTTTCTTTTATGCGGTCCCTATCTACCGCACAAAAACAGGTTTTACTGTAGATTGATTTCACTATAAAGGGAGTCATTTTCACCATCTTGATATAGAAAGAGAGCGATCAAAAAATACGTGTTAAATATCCCTTCAAAACCTCCCCCTCAGGTGAGTTTAATATAAATCGACTTTCACATGGTAAACGAAGGCGTAGGAAATATGTAGGACGAAAGAGGAATTTGAAGGAAAACGAATTTGTCCTTCTATTATTGCCGAGCACTGTACTTTTTGAAACTGTTAAACCAAGATTTAGCAACTGTATGAGTGTGGGTATTGAAGAATTAGGCATCTCGTTTTATCTTTCTTGCTAGGAATCTTTCTTACTTACGGGTTACGATATTTAACCTTTATGGTCGCGTTTCACTTAGAACGAAATATGTAATTGCACTTAACACAACCCTACTAAAATCTTAGTAATAATTATATATATCTCAGAAATGTATTGATTCTTTGCTTTGGTGGCTGAGAATAGACATACAATGACCACGGTGAAAGTACTTTGGTTGCTGAGAATTGACGTACGGCTGCCAACTAAGGGTTGATACTACTACTAGGATGAATCACCAAGTAGCCCGTAAAAAGAGAAGGTATTTGGTAGTTCAAGATCTCGGCTTCGAAATGTTATACACGCACTAATAGGTGAAAATTGTTACACCCGATCACGAAGCACTGGTTACTCGTTCGCTGTCGCGGGAGAACTGATACCGAGGCGAGCATCGAAATGACTTATTGTTAATATTTGCGGAAAGGATACCTGTAGGTTATGATCGTCCAGCTCCGAAAAGTTTATTTTGACAACACGCCACGCTCGTTGTCCGTTTGACCAGTCAAGTGGAATTAATTGTTCCCGTTGTTCATATAGTTTATCTTAAAATCTGTAAATGGAATTGAACGATATTATTCATTTATGTAATCAATTCTTAAAATCCTTCCGAATATAATGTTGCATATTACTTGTATGTTATAAACGTTTAAACATGTTTAAATAGTGCTCAAAGGTGGAACGGCGCCCAAAATGACCGGAAATTAAAAACCAAATGTCCGGGCTGAATTGTAATAGTAAGAGGCGATAGAGGGGATATTTTTCTTGAGGAAAACATAATTGAAAGTTGGAATGCAAGTATTGTTTTTGCCTGAGAAAGTAAAATATCTCAGCACACCCGTTTCATTCGCGTTAGTATTATATGTTGCTTGCTTTACAAGTACATTTATTGTTTATGAATTATTTTATGACAATCATGCTATATTATACAAAAGAGTATATTTGTAAAATTACATCATATAAATAAGCAATATTGTTCAGTTGCATTTTCCGTTTCAAGATTACACAACTCAATAATTATAAAAATGCTTATCACAAAACAACGTACGTGATGCGAACAAAAGACTACATATTTGAATTCTGGTCGAGATATGTAATAGTAATATGTAAGTGTAACATTATTAGTAATACATATTAACACTACATTTACGGATGTTGATTATATACCTATTTTTACTGATGTGAGCCAATTTGACTCACACAAAAAGATTGAAGTTTTTTGCAAAGAAAATAATTCTTAATCAATTTAAATGAAAGATTTATTATTAAAAAATTCATTGAAAACCTTTTTTACATAGAAACTCTGTTTTTTATATATATTTTCACAAAAAATGCTCTATTCACGCGCGATGTACAAATCGAATCGATGACAGGAGTGGGTAGATAAGAAAGATAATGCAGCGGATCCGCGAAAACAAGAAGGTGGTTCTTATACAAATAAACATTGTATGAAAGGAGAGAAAAATTAGAGGAGAAACAAATCACGTGCGGCTTGAAAGCTGGAAGATACCCTGGTCTGATGGAAGTTACAAATTTTATGTATTATGCGATTAACTGTGAAATCATTTTGTGAGTCAAATTGGCTCAAAATAGGTATACCACATTCGATAATGCGAAATGGAGGGGTCTGCGGGAGAAAGGAATCAACATTCACATATATTTCATCATGTGACTAAAAACCAACATATGTTTTTCAAAAATAATATTTAACTTTTTTATATTTATAGTAATCAAACTTTCAATGAGTCAAATTAGCTCTGTTCGTAAGTCTAGTGTTAAAGGTTTAGTGCCAAACAAGTTGATTGGTTTGTCTTGTAGTACTTGTACATTAAAAACTGAAGCGTCCGACAACAAAAGAAGGATAGACTTTCGCTTTCTCCCAAGGTATCGCCTGTACGAATAAAAAAATAATTTTCTACACTTTCGGGAATTTTGCGACAGGTTTCTTTTCGCAAAAGAGTGTAGAACATTCCCTGAAATCTATGACAACTACTTTTGAAACACCCTGTACAAAGACCATAATGGTTTCAGTAGACGATTCGTTATACATTACCGAACCGGCAGTTTGAGAGAAGAGAAGCCGGTAATTTACCGTCGTCCGAAGGTACACATTCCCAAAGTGAAGCACAGATCCTGGATAATGGCGGTGAAACGAAATAGACGGACCCCGTTCTACATTTTCGGGCTACGACCCCGCGTGATAAGCTGCACTCTAAAAAAAGGAGCAAAGTGATAATTTACTAGCGGGTGAAAGTGGCTATTCCCAAGGTGGAGTACAGACAGGGCGGATCACTTTTGCCGAATACGGGGTAGTTTAAGAGGCACGAAAAGTAAATTGAACGCACCACGCACATCGACGTGACCGGTAGATATGAGCCACACCAACGTTCCCTAGGCAGTTTGCAAATGTATTCGGGATTTACATTTGATCCCTATGGACCACCGACTAATCTCGTGAAACCGTATCATTCGAAGAACCGTTCGAGATATCGATTTACACTCTGGTCAACAGTGTTACGGAAAGTCGAAACGCAGCCGAGCGAGACTTGGACTAGTATTGACAAAGGATACGAAATACCAGACCGGAGAGAATTGTACGACGGCGGTATTAATTTGCAAGGATCAGCGAAAGGGTCGTCTTAAAGGCTTTCGTGTAATTATTCTTAACCCTTTGCAGATAAAATTACTTTTTTTAATCGCACAATCGGAGGAAATTAATTGAGGGAAATTGTCCGGCGGTGAATCATAATTTTCATTTTATGAAGACTGTAAATGTTGATATTGAGGCATAATTTATATCGGTGTGGAATCGATTATGGCTACAAAGTGTATCAAGAAATGTACAAATGGGGATAGCCGAAATATTTAAATCATTTGGGAGTTCGTATGATGTGACATTACTTTGTTACGTCGAGCAACACATGATATATTTTTCTATTGTAATTAATATTCTATCATGTTGATTTCGGCTAGTGAAGCTGTCAATAATTTTATATTTTCATTGAAATACCCTTTCGTATGTACTTATAATTTTTCATGTCATTTGATACATACAAGTAAATAATCCATGGCAAAGGATTTTCTTAAAGTAATTTCAGTCAGGTAACGAAAATTAGAAGGTCGGATGAAATAGTCTTTGGAGAGTTTCTTTCAGAAGTTTAATACATTTTTGTAAATGTACCTTCGTAAATTGGTCTTTTCAGTGCTCAAATATTGCAAATATACAAAGGCTTGATGTTTCTTCACTTTGTAAAGTGCAAATTTCAATTCTGCCAAAAGAGTTTACCATTGAATCCCATTTACTCTCACAATGGAACGTAAGAAAGGATTGCATTAATCGTGTTAAGACCCTGCCTTTATTGTTGGAAGGTACTTCAGGTTTATGACATGAACGTGAGGATTCTACTATTCTTAAGATTAGAAATTCCTTGTAACTACACTCCGGTATGGTTTTGTAACTTTACAGGGAAGGAAGACCAACTTTCACCGTTTTATACTCTTTAGAATTCCTGTTTATTCTGAATAACAACTGATATGTCGCAAATTACACTGCAAAGCAAAATTTTGAAGCAGCCGCTACGTCTTTAGACCTAAACAATGCACCGAGACAAACTTTCGGACGTTGGAATTGTCTGAAAGGAATCGTTTAATTTTTTCTTTTAATTCATTAAATTGAGAAGGTTCAGATACACTTCTGTGTGTATAAGACATCTTGAACCGATCAAGATACCAAAATGGCGTCTCCCTTGCGAAAGGTGGGAAACCACCATATTGAACATTCGATCTTCACTTTTCAGTTACGGAAACTTTACTTTCAATACTCAAACACACGCTTTTCGAATTTTTACAAATTTCCAATGTTTGTATACTATCTGCACATATTTGTCACCAAATAAGTAAGCTCTGACAATATCAGAATTTTCCGTCAACTAAATATTCGTAGAATCAGATAACCAAACAGTCAGATATTCACGAAAGAACATTCGAGCCTTTAACAAATCGCCATCACGAAAAAATTAAGTTGACCAGCCAATGTTTACCATTCTCGCTGCTAATGTTGTACGAAAAAGAAAAATATTCACAAAGTGACAAGGATTGTTCCATCGAAGGAAACTATTGAACAAGCTACTGAACGTTGAAAGTCTGTGGCCATAGTTTGTCTAATTCGGATTTAATATACACTTGAAAAAACACTTGGTGAAATTGACGTTCTGTCTGTGCACAATTCGGCACGCATACTTTTATAAAAATATTTACTTATGCCCGAGTGCATACAGCGGAGTGCAAATATTTCACCTGCGTAATACAAGATAATACAACGGCAGGTCGAGCGCCGCGTACATGTCTAATGCAAAAAGCAAAGTCCTTTTACTAAGTTGTCCCAAGCGGATACGAGCACTCGGCAAACTAGACGCGGAAAGGCAAAGCACTTTTTTTTCTTTTTTTTTTCTTTTTTTGCGGAAGCCTTGTACATGAGTACCGAACAACGGTACCCCTCTTTCCCTCCTTCTTCCTTCTACATATAAATATAAACCTACTTTAGTAAATCTAACTGCGCACACTTCAGCTTTTCTCCCAAATTTCTGTGCATTGCTCTCTCTTCCTCCCCTTCCTCACTCTCGCCCCTTGTTTCCCTCGTTCTCTCTTTCTCGGAACGAGTTAAATCCGAGTTAATTTTACACGCTCAGAGATACGTGGATACCCGGGTTGATACACACAAACATATCCGGGACATGCATTTCGGGAGTTGGCCGTGGTGGACCCTTACGCTTTTGTTATAAACACGTTCCCACGGCGAAAGAGTGAAAACCAACTGTGCTGCTATCAGGGAAAGGCGGATAGTGAGGAGTAGGGATGGGGTACAAAAGTTTCGCACAAATAAATCTCGGTACGCAAGGAGCGGACAATGGGGAATGCGCCGCTGAAAGCGCGTTTAACCGTGAATTATTGTTTACCCCGGCCGTTGTAAGACAAAAAGGACGCTTAAAGTGGATCAGCTGTCTTCTATCAGAGTATTATCCCTCTTAACTCTTCTTAACCTATCAGAGTATTCTGCATCGAAATTCTACACAAAATACTGCTGGTTGGAGGGTTGCGCTGTATGGTTGCAATATTCGAGTTGTGAGTTATTATTAAACTGGAATATTAGATTTTACATGAGATGTGACCATAAATTGTGAGGCAAATCGTGCAGTTCAACCATATTATTGGGTTGGCAACTAAGTGATTGCGGATTTTAAATGAGAAATGAATTCTGACCGCTCTTTTCGAATTGCATCGCTCACCTTGACGAACTGTCAAACATACACGTTTAAATTAAACGTTTGGTTTCTTGGTAAAAGTTTAAAGTGCAAAATCCCTTTATAATCCCACCAAGCTGACAGCATAATCTTTTTTTGGTGAATCTCAACTTTTGGTGCCGATTGGGCTAGTTCATCATGCATCACCTACGATCTTTTCCGACTAGCGTTGTTATAAACTATCCACTTTTCGTCGCCAGTAATCAGACGTTTCAGAAATGGATCAACTTCGTTACATTTCAGAAGCGAATCGCACATGTCAATGCGTTGCGTCAAATGAATATCTTTAAGCTGATGAGGGACCCATAATTCCAGTTTCTTGACATAGTCAAGCTTTTTTAAATTTTTTTTTGAATGCATATATGCGATACATTGAGCTTCTGTGTAATTTCACGTGTTTTGCTATGACGATCTGAATCGATAATAGCCTTGATATGAGTCTCATCAACTTCAACTGGACGGCCAGATCGTCGCGCATTTTTCAGTGAAAAATCACCAGAACGGAATGTGGCAAACCAATTTTGACACTGCCTTTCTTTCAAGGCTTCATTCCTATATACGGCACATAACTTTTTGTATGATTGCGATGCGTTCTTGCCTTTTCGGAAATAATACAATAAAATATGTCTGAAATGCGTTTCTTGTTCTTCCATTTTTAAATTGGGATAAAAACGAAACTAAATAACTAATAGATACAATATTTTTACTAAATTAAAGGTGAAAGTTCAAACAATCAGAAAACAATGTGTGTTAGGTGCTTTCAACACGCTGACAAGCTAAAAGAATGCGCTAAACTATCTATTGACGAAATCCGCAATCACTTACTTGCCAACCCAATATTAATTTAGATTTATCTGTTCTCTTTATGTCATGAAATATTCAGAGTTGTACAATTTTTGCTGTGCGGATTAGTTAAAAATTGTGTGCTCCTGTCATAACTTTTTTTTAATTTTTCGATTAACATCAAAGAGATACATACGGAATTTATTTTAACGTCCAAACAGAAATATCTGGCAAAAGCAGTTATATTTCGTGAATAAAGTTAATTGGAAAAATTAACCTTATAATTGATCGTAGTGATGAAAAAAGGATAGTTATAATTAATGCAATATCATTTTTTCCAAGTATAACTTTTATCCTGTTATAAATTCGTTATTTGTAAATGTGACGAGAATAGAAATTAAAAAGCTGAATTAAATTCTAATTAATATACCACTACCAAAATGATTTGCTTTCGGTTTAAAAAATGTATACGTTCGGAAATTGTTAATAACTATTTTTGTGAATTGTATTTTTTTCTGAACGATCATTCATTAATTATTATTTTTAAAAAACTATGCTTTAATACTTTTACATATTAAATTATTTTGTAAAATCTATTCGTTGAAATATTATAGTATAACTGATTACTTTACTACGTGGTTGAGCTATGTTTGCCAAGTTAAAAGCGTCCTTGCTAAAACGAGTTGAAAATTCTCGTTTATACTCGCCTGTAATCCATCGCGAACTCTTCAATGTTAACACGGGTAGCAACGGGAAAAGCAAATTGACATCGGGAGTTCACTTATTTAGAATACATGAATCACTCAAATTCAGAAAGCATCTTCCTTTTGTGAGTGCGTGTACACTAGGAAATAGATGTAAAAGGGATGCTTATAATTAGTATGTAAACATGAATTTGCTTTAACAATATTATCCAACATAACCGACTCCTACCTCCTTTCCCAGAAAATGAAACTTCATCATTTCACGAACGAAGAGAAAAGTAATGAAAATATAACAGATTAAAATGTCCAGGAAGCTGTTATGAAGTATTTAGTGCCTTCAAAAACATTAATATCTAATATTTATTCGGATAATTAGAAAACATATTTAATATTTGTAGTATTTTCAGATTACTTTTGTAGGTAAGGGAGATTGAAATACCTACGTTTATTATGATCGCGGCAGCATTTGAAACGTACATTTTTCTCTTCTTTTATATAACTTAAAGATATCCTTGTACAAAGTAATATATTACGTTCAATAAATGAGTGTACATAACTATTAGCAATTATTAAAATCGGCAATGAAAAGGAAAATGTAATTTCATCAAACATTTCGTTGACTATTACAATAGAATAATAACAACTACAAAAGATGCGTTGTTATCATTTTACATAATTTTCTTAAGAAATTATAAATCTTATTAGCTTTATCATTAAAATACTTCGAATGTAATCTTAGAATTGAAATAAAATTTGTTCTGAAAAGTAATACTTTGAACAGAATCTTGAAGGTGAATTGAATCTTTTGAATTCGTCTGTACTTAAATTTGATAAAACTTATAAGATATATTTCTCAAGATAAATACCTACTCTTAGGTAGATATTCGTTTCGAACTATTTCTTCAACTCTAGTCTTAAACGAGAAAACTTCTTACATTCTTTCGTATTATATTTTGCTCCTTGGAAGAATTATTTCAATTTAAAAACTCCTTGTCAAATCCATCTTAACATATTGCCCATCACATATAAAATTGCGTTAAAAAATACAATTGAGGTATGCGTTCGCAGAGCTTTATTCCTCATAATAAACGAATTAATAACTATTAAAAAATATATGCACAGTTTATTTCGTGCTAAAGATTTACAACACTTTCACAACTTACGTCCTTGGATAGCAGAATGTCTTTTTCTATTATTTGCAACAAATTACTATATCTTATTATACATAAAGCAACCAGTAGAAGTGATGATACTAACAATTGTTCCAAATACCATATTAGAATTGAAGCAAATATTAAACAGTTTTTTGCAAATATTAAAAAATAAGATTCTACAGTTTGACGTCCTCCGATCCGAACATGTTTTAAATAATCAGTACATAATAAACGTTACGTACTCTTCTAATTGTAAGTATTCATTGGTTCTTATATTAGATTATAATAAATAAATGTTCTCAATCGCGCAAAACATATAACAATGTTATTTACGAACTATTTTTTGTGTCTACCTTTAACCCATCTTAACTTATCCTCGCAATGGACTCAATGCAAAGTATAGGAATATTAGTATTTTTTGCCAAATGTAATCTCAAAGTAATTTAAAAAAATATAGTGCAGTTCAGCGCGGATGCAAACACGTTAAGAATTAATAGGGCACGTAACAAAGATGCAAAAAGTGAATACGCTTTCGTACCTGGAATTTTAACGAGCTTCTCATGAGACCTTCGACTGAAATGATTTTCTTCAGTGAGTGACATATCGTAATTGTCCAAGACGTCATGATTGCAGATTCGTCTTGACAGGTTTGAAATGGCATCTGCATAAATACGACAGCACTGGACATATTACGCTCATTAATTGTCACCCTAGAATGTTAGTTACGTTCGAGAAAGTAAGACGTTACAACATTTCAATAATCTTACTTGTGCATCAGGTAGCACACTCAGTTAGTATAATGATCATGCTGTTCGAAAATAAAATAAAATAAAAGAATAACTTGGAGAACTCGAGAAATAAGAATTTTAAGCTTGTTTTGAATCTTATTTACTTTACTATTTCGCAACGGTAACAGTTATAAATATTTTTACGACAATAGAAAAGAGTATTATTTTCAAAATTGTATCTCCATCTTCACTGTACATAATTTCTTACCCTAGAATTATGAGTGACACTAATGATGAGGTAAATGGGATAGGAAATTTGAAAATTTTGCAAAAAATTGAACATATCAGTGAGACGCAACACAACAAAATTATTCTATAATACTAATGTTATGTTAAATTTTATGTTTTATCGTGCATCACTGATCAATTTTTACGATAACAATTTAATTCGAAATTATTGTGGAGATAACTATAAATGAAACGATATGGCAAAGAGCTAATGACTGACATAATTTGTTAGTACATGTGATTAGCAAAATAGTTAAATTGTAAGTTACAAATTATACGCCATTTATTTATCCGAATTATGATTCAAAAACATTTTTTCTTTGTGATTGAATTTGGTGATGATAACTCTTAAATTAAAATCTGTACATGTATTCATCATTTTCATTTCATAGCTGTAATAATAAGACATTCAGTAGAATGAGTCACCATATAGCAGGAATCAATCTATGGTGGTGCAAATAGGCGTTAAATGTTTTCGGAAAACCCTATCAAAAAAAGGTGAAAATAACATTCCCGGATATAATACGTATGATAAAAAATATTTAAAGTTTAACTACATATTTGTTAAACAGCCTGAATGCATTTAAAAAATAATAATAACTAAATTGTAGAATACGTGTTCGTTATAATTTGCTTGGCTTGGCAATGACGATCGTCGTTACCAATTGATGCTTTTGTGTAGTAAAACTATTTTTCATTAGCATTAGTATTCGAATTCATCGAAACAATTATCATTAACATTCGCAACATGGCTTTGCTAAATTACAAATATTTATGCGTTGTCACAAAAGCCTGCCTTGTACAGCCTGTCGGAGTAACAATTCATTGAACTACATATAATACCATAATATACTGTATTGCAATTAATACGTCCACTTACCGTTAACCCAAATTTATTTAACTCTCTATGGCCTATTGTGGTTTTACAGTTAACGTGAAAATACAGAATAAATTGCTACATTCATTCTCTGACCTCGATCTCTTATATCCATGTATCAATGTATCTTAAAAATAATAATATACATCGAAAATGGTCTTTAAATTTAAATAATCTGGAAATTCCTACGATATTTTTCATATTTATTAATATTTTGTTGTTATTTTTTAATCTGGTGATTTTCGTTTAATTTACTTTCAGAAACCGAACAAAACTGTTTGTACGAAAAACAATTAAGTAATGTGAATTATTTTACATTTACGTGAAAAAAACAATCAATTGATATTTGTATAGTCGTTAAATGGCGTTTACGATTTTTATTTTTTTATTAAAACTAAAGTTTCATCTTTACGAGTTGGCATCGAAGGGACGACTGAATCGGCAAGTTTTCCTTTACGCGTCAGCGTACTTTGAAGGGAGCTTTATTGCTTTCGAAGAAAGAAATGCACACACTATATTCGCTCTCTGTGTTTCAACCTCCAAGATCTTTCCTAGGAAACTCGTACGCCGAAACAGTGAAATTGAGTGTACAGTACTCGAAAATAATATTGCGTCATACGACTAAGCTTCTTAGGAAGACGCTCCCTCCTTATTTTTTGCCATTAAGTACAAATGCCTCATAGTGGAGGAATAATTATTTTCTTGCTACACTATTGCACGATTTATGCGATTATTAAAACTATAGCTTATATTTGGAAAGTAATTTTATCACAGAAAATTCGACCATCCTGTAAATGAGATTCGTGATTATTTCTCTGTAAATATGACTGTCTTTATAACAAAACTATGACGTTACTAGGCTCTTCGCAAATTGATATTTTATAAACTGAAAACCATTCATTCTTAGCAATATAGTTTCAAAATCATGGCTATCTGCAAGTGCTAAACCTATCTGAAATTTTGACTTCAAAATTGCAATCAAAGTATAATGACGTAGTAACAAATATGAAAGTAAAATACAGTAGATTGTTACTTTGAGAGTTGGAGGACTATAGATTCCTTAGTAAATTATTTTTCTATTCTTTGAATGCCTTTGATGTAATTTACTTTTATAAATTTAGTATATTTCTAACTTATTTATATCAACGGTTAGAAAATTCCAATTTCGCAGACAAAAGCTAATGGCACAGAGCATTGTCCATAGAACGGAGTTGATACGCAAATACTTAGCGTACATTTTCTATTTCTCAAACTTTTCTTACTCCCTATATTCTGAATGTGAGTGTAGTGATAGTTAGATGCAAGCAACGTCAATTACTTTTACATAGATTTCTGGTTCCGTCAGAAATTTGAAAAATGTTATCGTCTGGTATTCCAATCGATTTTTAAAAATCGAAGAATGCAGAAACCCAATCAGGGATATCCCCTGGAGCGAGAGTTTAATTAAATCGTAACTTTCCAACTTCTGATAGGCGTCATAAAGTTGGACTTGGTATGACAGACTGATGCTACCATTTAATTTCAAGTTTGGGTCGCGTACGCGAACAATAGAGCATACAATCGTGCTGTGATAATACACTTACGAGGTTCGAATGATACATCGATTGCTTTATAACTAAATAATTTTCAATTGGACTACATAATTAACACCTACCCCACCGGTCAGTTACATACAAGGTGTCCCAGCCGATTTTGACATCTTGAATATTTCGGTATTGTGGTATGTAGCAAAAAATGTTTCATAGGAAACTTAAATGGTATCGAATGTGGCATAATCTAGTGTCATTAGTTTTTCCTTACGTGGACACGTCAAGGACATATGAAGGTCAATTTCGTTTTTTTAAATAGAATGGGATACTTTTTTATGCATCAAGCGATGCAGCTAGACATTCTCTATAAAAAAAGTACTGACCTATGTGTGTCGAAAAGCTAACAGTTAAGGAGATATTTCAGTATAAATAATCTAAATAAAAAGGCATCATTCCTGCCGCATTAGGACGTGAGCTCTGTTTATCTGTCTGTCACCTGATTTAACGCCACCCAACTTTTTCTTATGGGGCTATGTAAAGGATAAAACACGAAAGCTTCAACCAAAGTGAGTGATTTGAAACAGCACATTAGCGATGAATGTGGCAAAATATCAGCCGATACATTAAATAACGTAGGCCAGTCCTTACTTCATCGATTTAAAAAATGCTGCGATGCAGATGGTCGTTATATTGAACCATACCTGTAAATAAACGCTAATGTAATTACGAATTTTAGAATTACTTAAATTGAAATATCTCCTAAACTATTATATTTTCGACATACATAGATCACTACTTTTTTATAAAGAATGTCTAGTTGCATCGCTTGATGCATAAAAAAGTACCACATTCCGTTTAAAAAAACAAAGTTGACCTTCATATGTCCTTGACGCGTCCACCTACGGAAAAACTAATGACACCAGATTATGCGCCACTCGATGCCATTTAAGTATACTGTAAAACATTGTTTGCTACATACCATAATACCAAAACATTCAAGATGTCAAAATCGGCTGGGGCACCCTGTATACCTATTCTAACTGTATCCGGTTTTTTTACCGATTACAAACAAACTGTAATACTTTTTCAAAATAAAATGCAAATGATTGTCAATTTAACATAGGAAACAAGCCATAAAATTGCGTTAAATAATAATATAAAAAATTGCGTATTTTTATAACATTGAACCGGTCATTTAGCCGTGTATGAAATGGTTGGAGCTAACACGTTGAATGCCACCCCTATTTCGCTCATTTTATTGTTTCTACTGAAGTGAGACTTTTTCTATTGCAGTCGTATCTTCATAGAGCAAATATGTTAAAGGTAACAATAATTTTATATTAAGGAAAACTTTACTTTTTTAATACCAACATTTAAATATTGAACATAGTAGCTGTAAATATTATCATTCGAATTTCATTGAATTCAATAATACCAATCGATAATGAGCACCATGGCATTCAATGTGATAAGATCCAGATCGAGAAGAACGGAAACAGTTGCAATTAAATAACTCCATCCTTGGATTCAATATGTTAAGTAACATGGTACACAATGGCTTGTATGTTGAGTTATCCAGTAACAATATCTATTATTTTTTTTAAGTACTCTTCAATATCTTATTATCCCGAGATATAAGATTTTTAAACGTCACGAGAAACTACACTTTTTCATAATTATCTATATTCCTAACTTTTTAAAAACGACACTTTAGATTTATCGCCAAATAACTGACTTAAAAATAGAATCATGAAAGACAGCAACAGAAGTACGGCAACAGTTTCGCTTCTCGCTTCGGGAATCCGATTAGAATATACAGTTATCTATATTGAAGTAAAATCTGCTTACGTCAGTACATCTAAGTCAGTAGAGCATGATACATCGTCACGAAGTAATTGGACCTGGTAATTCCATCTTCGCGGAGGAAACGGAGGGCCCCAAGCGATATCGATAACCGACGTATCGTCGCAGCAAGCTCGACAGGCTAATTGATCGTGCAGTAAATCACGTTTGATTTAACTCAGATCGGCAGCAACAAAGTAGAACGAAACCCGCCAGTATTGGATTCGTAATCATACAAAGGTCGAAGCTACTGGAGACGGGATTTCGTAGCAATGGGGAGGATAGGGGACAGGGGTTGTAAGCGGAAAACCCGTAATTTATCCGGTTTGCGGTCTTGATGCCGAGCATTTCCTCGTTGTACTACAACGATTTAAAGAGCTTCGCGGAAACGAGGCGACACGAATGTCATTTCCTGACGTCAATTAAATTTAAAATTCTGTTTATTTTGTCGTAAAAATCGATGGAAATGAGCATGCCGACGACAACATTTTGAAAGGGAAAACCGTAATTTTGATGATGCTGTTATATAACTGATGGAGCGCAACACTGATTGCGTATGTCTTGTTTGTATTATAAAGCGCGGAGAAATTACATGATCCAATATCTTTGCCGTTTTCCTTTGACTCGACAAGTCGTTACTACGGTGTTTCCAGTATCATAGTATTAAATGAATGTTAATTCAAAAATAACCTCTCAGCTGCTTCGATGCTACGTTCATTATGTAACAAATATAGGGTAATTATTGTAAAATGATCAAGGCGTTTAGGTTTGTTAGACATTTGCTTTTATACGATATCATTTGTGAGAAGGAACGAGATTACAAGTTGCCGGGAGATTTCATCCGCAAAAAGAGAAAGATTGATAGTTAAGATTTTTGTTAGATTTATCAAAAAGAATTATAGTTTTTTTGATTTCGTATCATTGTATTTATTGGTGACTTGTGACCGCGGTGTTTGTATCATCTAACCGTTTTGATTTTTGGATGATACCTGGTCAAGTATCTATTCTTTTAGGAGATATGGTGGATAAGGTGGCAAGTTATCGGATTCGCAATCAGTGAGTCCGAATTCAAATCCATCATCACCTTTGGGAAAACACTTCTTATGAGATATGTATATGATTGGGAATCTATCTAAAACAGTGCGTCTTACAATTAGACTAAATGATCATAGAAGTCCCGTAGACAGCCTGATAACTGAAAGATGGCTAGGGAGCGGCGCAACCTCTTGTATTCAACCGCCTATTTCTGTCAGTTTGTATTGGGAATTCCAAAACCTACCCCCGTAAAGTAAATGACTATGCGAAATTTACACTTGAGGCATTAGATTTGGGAATTTTAAAAACGAAATGGCACGAATAAGCATTTGAAAACGAAATGACTAGCTCCCTAGTTATCTTTCAGTTGTCGGGCTATACCTGTATTTGGAATTTGCTCCACTCGACGTGTATACACGTTAATCGAAAGTTCTATTGTGGTAACATTTAGCACTGCATTGTAAGTTTTTTATAGACTAAAAGTGTTACCCTTTCACGTTTCGTTCCCCTTTATTCATAAAAAATAGAATCATTTGCCTTGTGTTCGACGTGTATGCACTTCACTCGATTTTTATTTTGGATTACGTGAGGGATTTTTAAAATTACATTACGCTTTAAAACTATATTATGCAGGTAACTGGTTAACAGCTAAGGCTTGGTCGTAGAAAAGTCTTAAAAAAAAAGTTTGATAGCATGGGACTAAGGATTCTTAAGAAAGGCAAGGTATCCTTATAATTTTGGAAAAGGGAGCTAACAATAAGTCGAATAGCATTTTGACAATTCTTGAGAACTATAAAAAGTCAGCACTCTCCGAGTTGCAAAAGCAACTTTGCCTAATTTCGTTTTCGAATACTCTCTATTTGTCGCTTGAATTGTTTCTTTGTCATTCAGCCTTTTTATTACAAAGTTATTATTTATGAATCCGCTCGAGAATACCGCATTACATTTTTCGATCTTCATCTTACATATTATATAAATGAAATTCCTCGCAAGAAAGACAGTTTTTTTAGATAAGATATAGCATATATAAAAGAAAAATTGTTCAAAAATGTATTATATATCGTGAGACTAAAGAGGAGAGGGAAAATACTTAATGAAATGTGCGGAATTGAAAATGGAAATTTATCTCGAAAACTATAGAAAGAGATAACTGAAATAAGACAACACAATAATCTAGGACAAGGACAATATACAGATAATACATAAGAGCAAGAAGAAACGATCGAAATTTGTCAAGGTCTGGTTGAAAGTGAAGGAGAATCGGAGGACACAAGCGAAGAAGAATCTTCACCTTAGCACTTCTATTTCAGAGTTTCCACTTAGGACAGAACGTATAATTGGACTTGAATTAAAACAACGTGTTTAGTAAGAAGGTGAAGCACTTCATTTGAAAATTTTCACGTAAATATAAACTGAATTATAATCGAATAAAATTTCTCAGGAGAGACGTAAACATTTTTAAACAGCATACAGCAAACATACAAAAGAAAATATAAATCTAGCAGATGGAATATTGCTCAAAGATAATGTTGCTTCACATTCACGCTCACTATTTTGAAATTCGAGTGCTCAAAATCATGTTTTGCGTACGTTTATTATAACTTCGACTTTAACTTTACAATGACGTATGGAACACGTGACGCGGTAAATAGAATAGAAAATTTTTCAGTTCTCCAAAAACTGTTGAATTGAAAATATCAATAGATCAAGAGACGTCGAAATTAGTTATATGCTGTTAATATTGCCTTAATTTATACCGGTATATCGGACATCAGTGAGAAACTATTATTTCAACAATTAATTCTGAATTATTGCACGTTCTGTCACAAAAGAAATCGTAAGGCAAGGGGTTGAAATCCGGAGCGGTTCTGTATTATTAAGTGAAGGATGACAAACAACTTTTTTCAAACATTTCACAACCTACCACGAACGTACTACGTGTACTTTTCCCCGATTTTAAATTCGGGGAAATGTTAAATTCACTCCTATAAGAAAGGAGATTTGAAAATTAAAACATTTTAACCCCTCGAAGTTTTATGCGAAACCTACTATTACGAGAAACTGTAACAATCGACTAAATTCAATGAATTTTTGTTGCAGGCATAGAAACAAAGTTCGCAGGATCTCGTTGCAACGATCTGGTGACATCGGACGGAGCTGGTTCTACGATAATCAGTGGTCACTTTGATCAAAGAATCAGATTCTGGGACACTAGAGCCGAATCCAGCTCGAATGACATTCTACTCGAGGGGAAAGTTACGTCCTTAGATCTATCACGCGGTATGTTCCCTAAAATCATCGTATTTTCTTGCTAATACGCGGAATATATTCTGTCATACTAAATGATTGAAAATTGATTTACGAAATTCGCAAATATTAAGAGAGTACGTCCATACATCATGGAAATTCCATCGGTACTGAATTTTCCACCGTTTTTAACATATAAAATGATTAATATGAAAAGGTAGATGGACAATGTTCATTGGACATCTATTCATTTATTTAGATGTCGGCTTGTCGAAAGGTTCGAATCGTATTTAAACTCTTCTCGTAATTAATACATGCAGGAAAATTTGAAATAATTGAAATTTCGCGGCACCGTGAAATGTATCCACCAATAGAACAGCGTGCAGAAACGATTTAACTTATGAAATAATAATATCTCGCGTAGCATCTGCTTTCTGGCATGGAACTATAACGACACACGGAAATATTGCTCTCTGTTTCGGTGATATCCCAAAGCGTCTGTTTTAGCTGCAAATTCGCCACGTTGATTGAAGAGCTCTTTCGAAAGACATATATTGTTCTACCGCATTTCATTAATCTCAGTAATGCGAGGATAGAACTCGAATGAAACGCTATTGCACCGACTCTAAAATTCTGCTCGATTACATCGTACCGCTCTAATGCTTTTCCTTTATCATTCGCCGTAATACATTATGTATACTTCCATTAAAGTATAATATACCATTCCTTGGAAAATGTACTCGCTACATTCAGAATGAAACCTTTCCCGAACGCTTCCCCATAAGATTTATATGCCTCGAAAAAGAATTACTTACTTAGAGGATTCGTCTCGTTGCATTTCAAGACATGACCCACCAACTCTAGTTTCTCCTCTCCTCCTCTCCTTACTCTCTTTTTCTTTCTCTCTCACATACACACACTTTTCCTCTTGGTCTCTCTTCCTATGAGTTATTCTTGCACAAAGAAAGAGGTCTTTCCCTTTTCGCGTAATGAGACTCGCGAAAAGTTGCTCGTAACGTGATCAGAATGTATTCAGGACATAATCAGAGATTGCTTATTATCTTTATTCAAACGCCCACACTAGCCGTAGTGGATAACTTTATTAGCACAGTCAATTTAA
Source organism: Cerceris rybyensis (assembly GCA_910591515.1). Classification (NCBI taxonomy): domain Eukaryota; kingdom Metazoa; phylum Arthropoda; class Insecta; order Hymenoptera; family Crabronidae; genus Cerceris; species Cerceris rybyensis. The sequence goes on from OU342790.1 coordinate 27,500,529, forward strand.
CTTTAACATCGGCATGCAAATTCAAGTAGCGACACCTGCTTGTTTTCAGATGTAAATTACCTTTTGAGCTGTGTGAGAGATGACACAGTGAAACTTATTGATCTACGAATGAAGAAGATCATTGGATCGTTCAGGTAAGCGAGCGAGATCAAGATATCGTTAAATTATATTTCAATCACTGTTTCTTTTTTCCTCTATGATATCAATGAAGAGTAATTATTAGGAATGCTTCATTTATGAACGTCAATTTACACTTTATATTACTATTTCAAATATGTCTGATAAACGTAATGAAACAATATTGAAATTTCTGACAAATAGCTCCGAACAATTCGCTGGTATTCTGTTATAATTTAATGTATTATTTTAATCTGTCGACTACATTTCACCTTGAATCTGTGTTAATATTATTTGTAGGAATATATATTTCCGTTCGTTTACAGTGCCGATGGTTTTAAAGTGGGTTTCGACTGGACTCGAGCTGCTTTCAGCCCTGATGCTCAATATATAGCAGCGGGTTCATCGGATGGCTCAATCTACATTTGGTCGGTTGTAACAAACATGATTGAAACAGTGCTGAAAAATCATTCGTAAGTACAATTTTATATATCATTGTAATCCTAATCCAGGCGGTTCATTTTGTAAATAAAGTTGTAGTGCAGATCTCTATGGATTCTTGCACGACACAATTTCTTGCGGTGAATTGTGTTCGAGATATTGACAAAAGGCTAATAGCCAATTTATAAAACGTGTCTCTTGATATTTTAACCAATTTCATATTCTGTACATCGCACACATGAAATGGCTATTTTTTTCATGCCCCAGGGAGGGGAAATCGCAGCTCCCTCTTTGATATCGACTGAAATGTGCAATAACGATATTAAGCTCTGAACCGTTTTAAAATCTATACACGAAAAACCTCTTAAATTTTATACATCATTTTATAGACAACTTTACCAGTAACGATATACTTTATTGAAATATGAGATTCCGCTGACAGGGCTCGAATTATTGACTGTCTTCAAAGAGAATTGTTCCGGTTGAGAACGTCTGATTTCTATGCTTTTTTTCGATTGTTTATTAGAAATTTTATGTTTGAAAATATAAAGGTGCCAGATTTTCTCTTTTGTTTCGGTTTTTGACTATACTTCGGCTATTTATCACCTTGTCTTGCTTCCAGTCACGTGATAAAACAACATCACATAAAATTATGAAAAATAATTCTTGCAATATCTTTCATATTATACATGACCCACTTCCGTTTCCGGCTCTTCAAAGTACGTGAATATTTACAAATAGCTTTCTACGCTGTTAGGTTTCGCAACTATAGCTTTATACTCATCAGGCAATTTTCCAATATTTACTAATCAAATGTTTTCTCCCGTTTCAATATTATTCGTCATGTGAACTAAAAGATAAAAAGAACCGTACGAACAGTTAATTTTAATGTTATTTTATTGACTTACTAAAAAGAACGCCAAATCGATAAAAATCGATCTCTGGATAAGGATATACATAGAATCAAGCATTATATTAAGTTATTTAAAAGTTTTAAAAAGTAACAATTATATAATTGAACCTTAAAGTATGTGAAACTATGTATAAATCTTCTCCTGTTTTGAATATCTTATCAGTACACGAAGATAATAGTGATCAAATTCTTAAGAGAATGAATGACAAGCAAATTAAATGTCGCAATGAGGAAGGAACACCCTGTTTTAACATTATGTACTCGGATTTAAATTGTAAAGGATAAAACGCAAGAATTAAAAGTATTCTCAAGTATAGACGCCTTGTGCAGACGTTGCTCGACAAACAAAACAACTGCTATGAAATATCACTTTCTGGCGGACTGTTTCTCCCGCAGACCGTCTCAATCTCTTCTTATCAACAATTTAATAAGCACAATTTAATATTAGAATATAATATCATTTTACAGCGGTCGCTGTAATACTCAATGCATTAAACCTTTGGGACTAAGTGGGTTAAAAACTGTCCTACTTTGCACTTGACTTTTTATGCATGGTGGGATTTATTTTAACCCACCTCAACAAATTAAAATTATTCTTTGTGCTACAGCGGTATGAAAAATTTCCTAACCTTCTTTATAATTAACTTGTATGATGAGTTCTTTCGAAACCAACTGACACATTTTGAAAATTTCGTAGCAAAAGTAACATAAAGTACCACATTTTATTGCTTCTAAATAAAGATAATTTTTCATTACATGTAGGGTCCAATTTTCCTTCGGAATTTTGCGCCTCAAAGAGTTAACTCATTTCTGCTGAGCGATAATTATTCTATTAAAATCCCATCTTTTTAAAGCAGACACGTGAAAGACACAAACAGACAATTAAATTCAGTAGGATTTTATTTTTTGAACGCCAATATTTAAATATTGAAAGTATTAGAAAAGTAGAAACTGAATTCAATACCTCCGGTCATCGGTGACCCCCATGTCAGTCAACGTGTTGAGGATAGCTCGTATATTTTGGGGTATAAATATTTTTTCTTTTTTTCTCACAATCAGAGATAAATGGTACCATGATTCTTGTCTCAGAAGCTCTCCAAACTTCCCAACTTCCATCATAATCGATGTATCTGAGCGCTCGATGCTTAACACATCTTGCGCGGATGCTTTCCCGCCAAACTTTCATGGAGTAGCGGGCGATTTTTTGCAATTCGTGCGCTAAATTACTTCTGTAGAAAATAGCTGTAGTCTTTGAATTTTAAGTTTTCTTTTAATAAAACTTTTAGTTTCTCTCTAAAAATCAATTTCTCTATTCACTTTAAAAAAATAAAAATACTTTCTCAGAAATCAAAAACTAAGAGAATCAAGAATTTAAAAATGCTTTAACTAGTGATACCTTTCAAAGCATTTTCCTTTGTGCAAGTGTACATAGCAAAATTTATACGTATAATTTATGTCAATGCATAGCTGGAAGCTCCGGTGTCAAAACACTTAGCGTAGATTTCAATGTCATGTTCAATTACAGAGAGACTAGCCGGTGACATGAGTTATCTTCTACGTAAAGTTGCCGGTCAATAATTTGTTAAGCAAGTTAAATGGAGAATATTATTCCACCCCTTACAAGGGAACATTCCGAGGTGTAAATCACCGATTTTGATGAAATTTTATAATGATATAGTCCTCGCGAAAATATTTGACCCGTATTTTTTTTTATCGGCAACCGTCCACGTTAAAGGGGTGAAAACCACCCTCAAAGTGGAGGTCCTGAAACTTATTTATCGAATATGTTGAAAACTATTAGAGATACGAAAATTTCGTAGAGAGTGAAAATTAATGCCTTCGAATTTTGAATCCAATGGTATAATCATTTTTTAAAAAAATCCATTTGTTTAAATAATATACTAAAAAGTACTACTTTTTTCATCATTTTTTCAGTTAAATTGCAATCAATTTTCTTGAATATTTGTTTGTGAATACTATATGTCGAAACACAAAATACGGATAAATTGAAAATTTGATATTTGTATTGCAAAAAAAGTTATTGCATTTTCAATTTTCACGCTTGCGTACTTGTCAAGTTATTCTTTCGTATATACATGCATGACTGCTCTGAAAGGTCAGATTTTATTGTCAGTCACACATATTGCTTGTATATAAATTTAAAAAATGCGATTGATTAATAAATCATTTTTAATAATTATCGCAATAATGGTATTCATTGTTATTGGTATAACAAGTATTTTCTACCACCACGAGCATTCTAAAGCAGCTATATAATCAATTAACGCAGTTTATGTTTGAAAATTGTAAATATATAAAGCACACCTCCCCAGAATTGTTCAATTTTTCAGGTCTATCGGATGTAGAGTCACATCAATACCATGTATGACTATCCCCAACTGTAAATCACCAATTCTTATGAAACTATAGTATATGGTGGATTTTGTGTAAATATTTGACACCTGCTTTGTTTTATCGGCAATCGTGCACGTTAAAGGGGTGAAAACTGCCCCCAAAGCTGGGGTAACGAAAAATATTTTATCGAATATCTCCGAAACTATTAGAGAGACGAAAATTTCGTAAGGACTGAAAATTAACGTATTAAATACGTTATATAATGAATATATAATAAATACATAATATAACATATAATGAATCAGTGACATCTCGGCTGTATGTTTGAGTGAAGGAGGCGGTGTTTCTCGAAGGACGGCTCTGGCGTGCAAAAAATTCTTGACGCTGACGTATTTCAACCACGAATCCAATGGTATAAACATTCTTTTAAAAAACCCATTTGTTTAAACAATATGTTAAAAAATACTTTTTTTCAACTTTGACGGTGGTTTTCACCCCGTTAACGTGGACGGTTACCAACAAAAAAAATACGTATCAAATATTAAGACGAAATCTATATCATACTAAAAGGGTATAGCCGGTTAAGATGGTCAAATGTGCCCTTGAACCGAATTCAAATCGCGATGAGTCATTCGAAAGCTTATAAAAAAAGAATGATTTCTGCCAAGTTTCAACTTTGAATCTCGACCCGGGGGGTAGTAAAGGGTAAAAATAGAAAATCAGGTTTTTGCCGAATTTCTCCTATACCAGCGGATAAAAAATTTTGAAAAAATTCAGAGGCACTTCTGTTATCAGGGCACATATTAGAGAATTTTTTCAGATTTTTAAATTGAAAAAACAAGCTGTGAAAAATAAAAAACGCTAAAAAATGATGAAAAATGCCGATTGTGTATCGAAGCAGTCTTGGCACTATAATTATATTTTTACTGTAAGTACGTATCATTGTTACTATTGTCCTGAATTTTTTTCAGATTTTTCAATTTGGTGCGCCGCAGTTAAAAAAATTAAAAACCGATTTTTTCGTCGTTTTTTCCGTGTCAGAGTAACTTGTACGTCGAATTGCTTCATGAAATAGGTATTTTATGCGATCTTCTATGTTTATACGTACAGCAAAACATCACAGGAATTAAAGAAACTGAAAAAACCGAATCATTTGAAACTGTTATGCGCCTTACATTGTAAAGTATATACCGTATTTTCCAACGGCGTCGGTGGCGCAGCGGTAGAGTGTCGAGCTGCCGCTGCGAACTTTTTGAACGTAGGTTCGAGCCTCGAACTTCCAAGTCCCTTAGGCTAAGTTTTTTTTTTTTCGTTAATTACATATATTTCCTAACTTTACGACACAACGATCAATATTTACTTTCAAATGTTTTAAGAATATTTGAAAAACATATTAACCTGAAATATACGTAAATATGACTTTGGACTGCTTGTTATGCCGCCGTTTATCCTGTCAATTACGGCATTGTTTGAAATTGGTTGAAATTGGTTTTCAAATCTCTTACCTTTCATGCATTGAACCCGTGACAGAAATTCTAACATACATTTTGAATAAAAGAGAGAATAGAATTGTATGATCTAATTCGAATAGACGAAAAGGCTAAATAGTAGAAAAACAACAACACGATTTTTGTTGCCATCCATCCATAACTGTTAAAGGTAAGAGATTTGAAAACCAATTTCAAACAATGCCGTAATTGACAGGATAAACGGCGGCATAACAAGCAGTCCAAAGTCATATTTACGTATATTTCAGGTTAATATGTTTTTCAAATATTCTTAAAACATTTGAAAGTAAATATTGATCGGTGTGTCGTAAAGTTAGGAAATATAATGTAATTAACGAAAAAAAAAAAACTTAGCCTAAGGGACTTGGAAGTTCGAGGCTCGAACCTACGTTCAAAAAGTTCGCAGCGGCAGCTCGACACTCTACCGCTGCGCCACCGACGCCGTTGGAAAATACGGTACATACTTTACAATGTAAGGCGCATAACAGTTTCAAATGATTCGGTTTTTTCAGTTTCTTTAATTCCTGTGATGTTTTGCTGTACGTATAAACATAGAAGATCGCATAAAATACCTATTTCATGAAGCAATTCGACGTATAAGTTACTCTGACACGGAAAAAACGACGAAAAAATCGGGTTTTAATTTTTTTAACTGCGGCGCACCAAATTGAAAAATCTGAAAAAAATTCAGGACAATAGTAACAATGATACGTACTTACAGTAAAAATATAATTATAGTGCCAAGACTGCTTCGATACACAATCGGCATTTTTCATCATTTTTTAGCGTTTTTTATTTTTCACAGCTTGTTTTTTCAATTTAAAAATCTGAAAAAATTCTCTAATATGTGCCCTGATAACAGAAGTGCCTCTAAATTTTTTCAAAATTTTTTATCCGCTGGTATAGGAGAAATTCGGCAAAAACCTGATTTTCTATTTTTACCCTTTACTACCCCCCGGGTCGAGATTCAAAGTTGAAACTTGGCAGAAATCATTCTTTTTTTATAAGCTTTCGAATGACTCATCGCGATTTGAATTCGGTTCAAGGGCACATTTGACCATCTTAACCGGCTATACCCTTTCATAAAAATCGGTGATTTACACTTCGGGATGTTCCCTTGTTAGTACTTATAGCATCGTCTCTTATTTAATCAAACCTACGTCATTTCTCTTTAAAATTTTCTTTGTTATTATTTTTTACGTTGCCAACCACTATGTTCATTGCCCGCAATTTTTCTTCATAACGTTTCTGATATTCACTTTTCATCATGAGACAATCCTTATCCTCTCCGTGGAGCTCCAACCGTTTAAAGTTACTCTCCAGAGTACTAAGGTATTCGTAATTCCGGCAGATATCTTCGAGTGCTCCTCATACCTATCCAACACGAAAACTTCCTCAAGCATCGCTGTCCTCTGGTCGACCGCACACGGAAGACCGATCCGTCCGTGAGGAGAGCGGAAATATCTAAGAAAATATTTCGGCGTGACCCGATTTCCTCCGTCAACTTTTCCGTTATGTTATACCAACCCTATACCGATATCTATTTCATGTAGAGCACATTTACGTACGCATACGAGCGCAATGTTTTACATGATACGACGTGAAAATATATGCATGAATAGGTGTGCAAAAGTATGCATGTGTACGCTACGATATCGCGAATTTATACGGTACCCTAGATACCAGCAACTTCTTCAGGCAGCCACATCGGCCCTCGCAATTCAAAGTGTCACATCGAATGAGCGAGCACCTTTCTTTTTAAATTTATACTGAACCGCTCGTCAGAAGTGGTGGTCTCTATGTGGGGCATGGATGACAGCTTGAAAAAAGATGTTAAAAGTGCATAGTTGAATTTTACCCTTAAATTGCTTTATGCAATGATCTCTTATACTTTTGAGGGACTATTATTTCTTGAGGATTCCCGATTGACAGAATTTATGAAGAATAGCATATACCCGCGTTCTTATAGAGTGTCGGATGAAATTGTCCGTTCTTTCTATATGCATCCCTCGAAAAGTAAGGAGGAAGTGAGGATAGGGGTAGATGGAAAAACGGCGTAGGAGATGAATTTTGTGGGAAAAGTGACTGGTTGTTTTAAGCGTGACAGTAGATACTTGTATGAGAAAATTGTAAGAGAAAAGTTGGGATGGTATTCCATAATATCTGGTATGGTATTGCGACAAGTGAAGAATATTAAAAAGAAACTGTAATGCTTAACGTTCGAGATAACTGACTAAGTATGTGTATTCGTCTAGAATCCTTAGAATTCGCTAACAATTGCAGGCGACTCAATAGCTTTCACAATGCTGAATTTCTTGTACTGATACTTATGAATAATATTACGACTTGTTACCATTGTGAAGTGAAACTGTGGAGATAGTGTATATGAAAAGTTTGAAATATTGCTTTTGACCCTTTGGCCTACGAATTTTTTTCTGACGTGGCGTGCAAAGATTCGAAATTGATTCCTAAAATCAAAAGTTCACACGGATTTCTGATATTTCGTATAATTGAACGCAATATTAATAGTATAGAAATATAAGACCGTTTGCTGACCGGCTGCTATTTACAATTTGATAGTTTGTGAAAGTCTTCAAACTTTCCTACTCCATTTTCCGCGCCGCAAGTGTCACACGTTGCTGTAGACTAAGGGGTTAAGGAAGTGTGATATTTGTATTGTAGTAATCAAAAATCGGTTCCAATTCCTAATAATTTGTACGTAGGAGGAGTGAAGAACTTTTAGCAATAATGATAGGAACGCGCTATTGAAATTTACTGCATTATTTAAAACCGTGTCTAGTCGTTCATTGTTTACGCACACAAGATCAAATACCAACATGTAGTAGGATCCATTGAGTCGATTCCTGCCGTTAATCTCAGTTTTGAAATGAATACGATGCCCCGTAGAGAGGTCGATTCGCTTGAATTGACATCATTATGTTTGTACTTTGTCTACGTAATTTTGAAAGGTACTTTTGACAGCTAGACGAAGGCTTTGCGTATTGTGTCGCATTCAAGGGAACTCAATAATTGTTTAGAGTTTAGTCATATCCATAAAGCACACCAGACTTATAAGATTAAAATATCAGGGCTGCTGACCTGACGTTATAGTGCCAACACAAAATCCCTAAGTTAATTTCGTTATAGATAAATTTTTCATTGTCAAGTTGTATATATCTATAAAAACTTTCCTTTACAGGTATTACAATTTCAAATACACCTTACCCATAGAATTACAATCCGTTAGGCCAAGTATTAAAAACAATATAAATTATTTCATATCTATCAAATACAGTAGAACCCCTCTTTTCCACTTTTCAAGGAACCACAAAGAAATGGTGTAAATCGCGGGAAAGTGTAAACGGAGGGAAAACCCTTCTGCACATGTAATAAAATGCTGAAAATTTACAATCCACTTCTACTAAATATTTAAATATTAAATAATATATATTACCTAAACATACTGTTTTCTAAAAAAGTCTAATATGGATGACTTTTTTGCCTTTTTTTGTTGAATTCTTTCAACTTGCTTTTCAATGTTCTCAACATGGTCAAAACTATTAACTGCTGCTAACTAATCTGCTGCAGAAACATATTTTTTATAGTGTTTCTTGCAGAATCTACTTCTGCACAAGTAGGCACACTACTATCTCCATCATTGTCATCATCATAAAAATCATTATCACTGTCACTTTCTTGCTGAAATGAATTGATCAAACTTTCTGCCGACACTGTTTGCACAGTTTCAAGCTCATCGTCAAAATGGAGGAAGTCTTTAACTTCATAATGTATTTTCAATTTCTTCCATGCAGAAATAAAATCACTCTCTTCTTCTTCACGGGTTTGGAAGAAGCCAGCTTTTCTGAAGCTGTTGGTTATGGTGGATTGACTCACGTCCTTCCATGCGTTTGCAATATAATACAGTGCATTCAGGATGCTGACGAGGTAAATCTCGTTGCAAGAGAGAACATTGCGAGAGAAAGCAAAAATATTATATCATGAAAAAAACGGCGTTCACAGATACGTGATGGCTTCGAAAAGTGTAAACGACGGAAAAAATTTAATTTCAAAAGTGTTAAAGCGGGGATAATTTAACATTATGAACATAGGAAAATTGAAGGGACCGGAAAAAATCCGAGATTGTACTGCATTACCATTTTCTCATTTATCATTTTTCAATCATTTCCACAACAATTCGTGTAAATTTCTACCCAGCTGCGTTCCCATCACACCAAGGCTTATATCCTACATGAAAAGACGTTGATCTGCATTCAAAAAGTTGCCCTTCCGTTTCGTACTTCTTTCAGCCGCAACACAGTCGTCGGACGGCGTCCGTGAGTACCATAAACGAGAGATAATAGAAAAATCAGGGAGACTCATCAAGCCGTTTCGCAATACGCGTATAATAATGTTTTGTCGGGTCTCACGGTAGATACGTCGTAAGATCCGTTCTACAATTATCCGTCTCCCCGTTCGTCCCCGTCGCCATGAGACGTCGAGCTCCTCGTCCTCGGCCTCTTGGTGTTTCCCAAGGACGCGGAGCATCGTCGTCTTCGGTGGTGGTTTCTCTGGGAGAGCCCAGCGGGCGGCTAAAGTCCGGCGTGCACCTAAGTACCGGTCGTATCGAAAAATGGCTTAAGCACCAGTCACGTATTAGCTCGTCCGGTGCTCCAGTGTGCGCGTATGATTCCAACCGTGTATGTTCACGTCTCACTGTTATTACTTTCACCCTAGCCGAGAGCCGCTCGTGGTCATCGTCATCTTTCGTCGTCATCTCCCCACTAATCATCCGCGGAGTGTTCGTTCTTCGTCGTCATCTTTGGTCCCACTCTCTAGTATACCTCTTCGTAGTTGTTTCAGCGAGCCGGTACAAGAAGGATCGTATAATTCGTACGTTGCAACGCGTACGCGCGCGTTCAGGAATCCCCGGGACTAACTTAATAAGCGCCTCGCCCTTTCACCCTCTTTTCCCCGTGTACGGTCCCTTACGGCGCTAGGTAAAGCGCGAGAGAGGTTCTACGATCTCGTATTTAATGCACGCTCTCGAAAGCTCACTCCCTACCCTTTCATGCGAAGCTACATCTATTACGGATAAAGCACGGGATTTAGGCATTTTATAAAATCCTCTCGCATGATACCAGCTCTGATGGTGTAGATGTGTAACGGCGACTTACTTCCGGATGTGCCAGATTACTCGAAAATCCTTCCAAGTAGGTAATCTTGATTCTCGCATTCTGGCGAGGTAAAAGTTTTCTGATTTTAAGGCGCTTTAATTAGAATGAAAGATTTCTGTTTAGGCGTGGTTTCATTTACAATTAGATGAATTCGCCTTTGATTTTTGTTTTTAAGATTAGATTTTAATGGACTGTATTTTACAAATATTTACAAACGTGTAGAGTAATTGATGATCGAGGTGTTAATGCGCGTCTAAGTGTAAATGCGTAGTCCTTTTATGCGTTACGGGTTGTCACTGCATTCTCCCACTCTTTTCCAAGAGCCAATCAGAAGACTCTGATATTTTGGTGGAATGCAGTGACATCGTCATTCAAGGGGGTGTGAGGGAAGCTTCAATGCCTCCGGTTGAAGCTCCTCACCCTTGACCTCTGAGAGGTTCGTAAAGGTGTGGTCGGGTTTGCCTGGAGGCGCAGCTCTTACGGCCAACTGGCCCAGGGGGTGGCTATACCGAGAATTTGGGCCGCCTTGCCAGCGCCTCACCAGTTTATTACACGGCAATAACTATTGAGCCTATGTCAAAATATGGAAACAATCAAACTCAAAGTCGAGGACGTCTTGCCAAGGGTAAACATCTGCGTCCTTTAAAACTAATTAGTACTCAAAAATAGTCGATTCGTCGTCCGTATCATAAACTCGGTACATTAAGCCAGGGTGTTAACAATTTCAATTACGTAAGACTACTTTTAACTGAAGTGTGCAGCAATTGTATGATTGCTAGTGTCGTCATGATTGAGTTGATGATGTGAGACTGATTGAATATGAAATATAAGTGGGAAGAAGTACAGGCATCCCTCGAATAATACGGCTAATTGGTTCTGTGCTATTCAAAACCATGCAATTCGAAACTCGATATCCATACAAATTTGTACATCTGGTTCCAAAGATTAATTAAGAAAACATTGAAAATAAGAACAAAATTTTTTTGTATTTTTAGTTGTAAAATTTCAGTTGTTAATTTCAGTTATACTTGTAAGCCGACGATATGTATATGTACATATGTACTGTGCGATCGACTTAATTATTAACAGTAATTTCCGCGACTTCGTATAATTCGAACTCCATGCTATTCGCGGGATGCCAGTACATTTAGTTTAAATATATTTCTAGCATTTGCTCATAACTGACATTTAAGAGGAACGGTCCAACTTGTAGGACGGTGAGAGGCAAACTTTTTCAAGTGCGGGTCAAAAGAAGTAAGAGAAATTTTAATTTCTATGAACAATTTTGCATATGTAAAAAAACGAATACCCTGTCAAGTGGATTTTTTGAAACACTGAAACTGAAAATTTCTATGCTATTATTTCTTAATCTGCGGATGTTTGGAGAGAAGCTCTTCGCTGGTTGTAGTTTGCCCACTTCTATTCCAAGAGATTCATACTTTTTTATTCAGCTAAGGTAAATCAATATAAAAAATACTGCAAATTTATCGTTGACGAAGAAAACTTCGTTTCTTATGTCCATCCTGATTCCTAAATCTTCAACAGCATTGACTTTTAAGTAAATACCGCTGTTCTTCGTCCTAACTTGCAATCAACCGGCAGCATCAGACGATATATACGTGTTCGCGTCGCGGGGCGGGAATTTACAACGCGATTCGTCGTGGAGATCTTTCTTGGCAAATAAATAGTGCCGCGCAATTATAGCAGAACAGGTAATTAGGAAGAAGGGGAAAGTTGAGAGTTTCGAAGGGTAACTCGAGCTTCGCGATTAGTTTTCTCCCAGGACGAGCCATAGATCGTGTCACGAAATCACGATTTGCATCAACGTTCCGCCAGATTCGAATTTAAACGTTGTGGAGTGATTCCCTTTGCAAAGAAACTGCACTATTTTTCTTTTCTCATTTCACACTTTTCGTCTTCACTCGTTGTCACGCAACGTAAACGTTAACCCTTTGTACTCTTATGTCGAGTTACACTCGATACAGTTTCTTATGGCACTTAAAGTATTATTTATTAATTATTGACTTTTCGAAATCGACAATAATTTTACATCTTAACATAAATATCTCACTGTACCTACAATTGTTCCTAGTATTAAAAGTGAGGAATCAACAATAGACAATTTTCCGTGACTATGTTTGTTTATCTGACGAAAAATTATTAAAATAATTCGGAATGCAGAGTTAATAAAATATTCAAAGTCCCTATAGGTTTATATATTCAATAGTTTAACATCGACGACGTTGTGGTATGAATTTCAAATGATCTCATTGGAATTGCGAAATTGTTTCAGAAATATGTAATATTTGCAATTTATGCTTTGAACGCAGTGATTAATTCTGGAAATTAAGTACTTACACGAAACGCTTTCTCGACCGAGGCATTCCTTCGTCAGCTGATAAAATAATTTCCGACGTCGGTTATTAAGATGCCCAACTAGAATGCGGAAATGGTAGTAAGTGTTCGAAGTACAAAGCTTTTCTCACGTGTACCTCGCACGGAGGGGAATGAAGTAAGTACCGCCATTTTCTGTGAAGAGAGAGATACCTTGATTTGTGTAGCTTCTTATTAATAAATAAATGCGTACTGAGGCGTGGTAATTGTGCCGGTTATTATTCCTTTCGGTGGTAACTGACAAGTAACAACATCTCGTAAAGATTACAACGCCGTATTTCAGTCACGCACGCATTTATGGCGATTTTGTCCTGCGTTTTACGAGAGGATAGGTTACTAGGGGTTGTTAGAGAGTATAACTGGAACTACCTACTTTGATTAGTATATTTCGTACGCCTTTACGGCTATTTTACTCTCTTTCCCGTAATCTCGTCAACATCAAAAGAAATAACTTACAATTGCCGTATAATTGTCGTTATTCCTAGAAATCAAATTTCGACTTGTCTCTTCACTATAAGGTAGCCCGAGTCGAAATATTGAACCTATTTTCATGGTATTTACTCCTATTTGAACCTAATATGATACTTTTCAATTCAAAAACACCTAATTTAAACCTGTAACTCCTTCTCAGTAAAATGATACTCCTATTTAGCTATCACTAATACCTTTATCCCCTGAATTGGACCTATTACTCCTCCTAGGTTAAACAATAATTTTTGTATTCAATATAAATTTAATATCGCATAAAGAACTTTAATTTTTTTTAATAATTAATTAATAAGGAATGTATAAAAACAGTCATTTTTTATTTATTCCAGCTCTTTTTTACTAATAGGTAATGAAAAATACATTTGACAGTCAAAATTCATATATATACAATTCATAATGATGGCATCTACAGGAATTGGCTTAAAATGGTTAGTTTCAATGACAATTAATCAAAAATTTAGAAATAAAATATAAATAACATTTATCATAATTATCGTGTTATTATTGGGGTAAGGTAAGTATATAAATAACCTTTCAATTTACATATAAATTAGTTAATACCATTACGTTATAATGAATTTTTATTTGCTTGTAATTATAGTTGTCACATTAATTTGAATAGTGGTACGCTAATAATTGCAAACGAGTAAAAATCCATTATTTTTTAGTGATTTTGACTAATTTATTTTTGAAAACTATGTGTATATATATAACAATAATAAGAATAATAATAACATTAATAACTGGATAGGATGTCAATCCTCAACGGTGGTTGAAATTGACGTCCTATTTTGTGCCTTAAGATGGCGTAAAGGGAAAGTGCCACTTTTAGGCGCTAAATAGGATCTTATATTACATTGAATTTAGACCCATTTCTGTACTTCTAATTCCTAAATGTTGGTTAGTAAAAGGTTCAAATGAGGTTCAATATTTCGACTCGGGAGGAGTTTCCACATTTCTATAATTTCATTACAAGCACTAGTGGGATATTCCTGCAGTTATACCTACATTTTCTCTTCGATAGTGGCTGTAGATAGTCAGGTACAACTAGAGATCAGCAGTTAATATTAGAGTACATAGGTATTAATCGCGTATTAGGAATAGTATTGTTCCAGCATTACTGGGCATCTGTAATTGTACGTGTACGGTGTATCAACGGCTAACTAAATATGGGAATTGCCAAGTCGTTCGTTACGCTACTATTCAGAAGGTGGACCTCCGAGAATGACTGACCTGTCATTGACATTAAAATGGATCGGTCGTGAGATGGCCCTCCAGTTTATGACTATACTTTACCACCAAATCGTAAACGTTACGTTGTCAATTAACACGTTCCGTATCGTGTAGGGCGTATACGCTTCATGCTGTACCTTTCGTTCGAACCATATGGGATTTTCACTGTCAGACGAAATAGTTTTCACAAAATTGCGAAGTATATTAATATTGATATCTGAATTCTATTTTTATCCTTTATCATATCATGGAACATACAACCTTTTTTAATCAGCATGATATTTGTACTATGGTAAAAATTGTAAGAATTTTTCAAAAGCAAAAAGTGTCCAAAAAACGGTCCAATTCGGAACACGTTAACGCGAGTCTGATACTGCTAACCATGAACTAAATTCAGAACAATTGTTAAATTTATTCGATCCTCGATTGTAATATACTTAACACAATGCACGCCGGCTAAATATCTGCCACCAAATTTATTATATTTTATAATGTTGTCATGTAAAGAAATATCAAATTTAGTAAATACATTAAGTAATGCACAGTTCGTCTTTAAAAAACTTGAAATTTTAACAAAATATGTACTCTAATTTCATCAAATAATATTTCATAATAATTATTTGACTCTAAGCTTCCAA
Source organism: Cerceris rybyensis (assembly GCA_910591515.1). Taxonomy (NCBI): domain Eukaryota; kingdom Metazoa; phylum Arthropoda; class Insecta; order Hymenoptera; family Crabronidae; genus Cerceris; species Cerceris rybyensis. The sequence goes on from OU342790.1 coordinate 27,515,791, forward strand.
AATTATAAAACATCTAATGTTTAAAATTAAGATAAATAAAGAAAATCGGCTTGGTATAAATGTAAGCTATCAAACAATCGAATAATTATGAAAATTAGCATTCTGTCATAGCCAAAAAAAGGGAATAATACTGCCTTCTTTGTCCACCTTACCGTTTTCCTCAAAACTATATAATATGGCAGATATTAATCGTTAAAATCTAAAATTATATATTTAAAATCTCACGTTTTCACGGGACGGCATGCAATGTGCTAGGACAACATAACTGATCAATTTCTGCAAGCTTCGTAGTTTCGTATCCCAAGTAGTTACGCATATGTATCGAAAATATAATCAACTATCATTCTTGACACATTGCGGACTAATGACGAGATATATCGTCATTCCTATTTCGTCGTTCGGGACTGGTGACGAGATATCACACAGTTTCTGCGTGATTTTCAGCGGCAGTTTTTCGTACTTTGTATTGCGAATTAATTATTTAAAGCTCTGAAATATGGATAGCGACAAAACGATTAGCAATATTACAGAAATATTTGCGGATAGTTTATCGGATACATCAAGTGATGAAAAGAAGTGAAACTCGCTACGTTTGCAAGCTTTGTGGTGTTCAACTTCACTTACAAGGGAACATCCCGAGGTGTAAATCACCGATTTTGATGAAATTTTAGTATGATATAGTCCTCGCGAAAATATTTGACCCGTATTTTTTTTTATCGGCAACCGTCCACGTTGAAGGGATGAAAACCACCCTCAAAGTTGGGATTCTGAAACTTCTTTATCGAATATCTCTAAAAATATTAGAGATACGAAAATTTCATAGAGAGTGAAAATGAATGCCTTCGGATTTTGAATCCAATGGTATAATCATTTTTTTTAAAAATCCATTTGTTTAAATAATATGTTAAAAAATACCACTTTTTTCATCATTTTTTCAGTTAAATTTCAATCAATTTTCTTGAATATTTGTTTGTGAATACTATATGTCGAAACACAAAATACGGATACATTGAAAATTTGATATTTGTATTGCAAAAAAAGTTATTGCATTTTCAATTTTTACGCTTGCGTACTTGTCAAGTTAATCTTTCGTATATACATGCATGACTGCTCTGAAAGGTCAGATTTTATTGTCAGTCACACATATTGCTTTTATATAAATTTAAAAAATGCGATTGATTAATAAATAATTTTTAATAATTAATGCAATAGTGGTATTCATTGTTATTGGCATAACAAATATTTTCTACCACCACGAGCATTCTAAAGCAGCTAGCAGAATTGTTCAATTTTTCAGGTCTGTCGGCTGTAGTCACATCAATACCATGTATGACTATCCCCAACTGTAAATCACCAATTCTTACGAAACTATAGTAAAAGGTGGATTTTGTATAAATATTTGACACCTAATTTGTTTTATTGGCCACCGTCCACGTTAAAGGGGTGAAAACCGCCCCCAAACTTGGGGTAACGAAAACTATTTTATCGAATATCTCCGAAACTATTAAAGATACGAAAATTTCTTAATGACTGAAAATTGACGTATTTCGACCACGAATCCGATGGTATAAGCATTTTTTTAAAAAACCCATTTGTTTAAACAATATGATAAAAAATACTTTTTTTCAAATTTGAGGTTGGTTTTCACCCCTTTAACGTGGACGGTTGCCGATAAAAAAAAAGTACGGATCAAATATTTTTGCGAGGACTATATCATACTAAAATTTCATCAAAATCGGTGATTTACACCTCGGGATGTTCCCTTGTTAGTGTAATGTTTTACGAAATCTCATACTTTGAAAAATGGTTAGTTTAGGTATACAAATCTTTGCTTATTGAAAGATATTAAAAAATCATTCATTTTTAAAGTTGTTGTTGAAAATAAATATTTCACGCGACAATGATTTTTAACTACTAATAAATCACTCTAATTTAAAAATATTTGACGGAAAAAGATACCCGGCCACTGGGTACGGTTAGCAATAAAATGCCCAGTCCGCAATGTGTTAAATAATGAATTTCCTCCTATTATCCTTTATCTGCCGCTCCTGATGAATACAACGAAAAAATCGGTGGAAGCACCGCAAAATGTCTATAAAAGTTTAACGCATTAATGTTAATTTCCTGTGAAGCTCGGGTAAAACTACCTATAATGAAAATCTAGCGTCTTCCCAAGAGAGAAGTAGCATGAGGAGGATAGAAGCAAACATGTCAAGTAGAAAGAATTAAATTATACCGGTCGATGTGCCGATGTGTCCGTTCACTATACATCGACAGATTCAGGCAGGACTCGTTTCGAGGAGAAAGCAATCTCCTTGGCATCCCTTGATGCGGATCAGACCGAATTCATTGTCGCCGAGCGTAACGAAGCATCGTCGTAGATCAATTGCTCCGTGGCACTCTTTTCGCTTAACTCGATTCCGTTTCCACGGCAATGATCGGTCAGTCCGACGCGATATTATGTCATTTATCTTCGTCGTGTCTTTGGGAACGAACGGGGCCGAGGTCTTTATCCGTTTTTCCTGTCCCCGTGTCCCTTGAAATCGGTGCCAGAAACGGCCGGTTGGTACGGATATAACGGATATACAATGTCGGAGGCTCGACCTTCTGCCTCCTTCTCCGCCCTCTCGTTGCTACCGGTGCTGCTTTCGCTTCGCTCGTCCCGCATCTTCCTTTTCCTCCTCACCGTTGCATTTTACCGTGGACGGCCACTCTCCGATAAAAGCTTTCCATCAAATCGAACCTATAGATTTTCCCCCACGGCCGTTATTAGCCAGCTGGATCATCTTGAATATTTCAAGTAGGCCGATGCGGTTGTTGCATAATTGAAGTCACTGTATGCCGATGCTTTAATCGAAACCTTGCGAGCCGTTGTGTAACCCTTTTTTTCAGCCGTAATTTTCAACCCTCTCGATAAATGTTCGATGAACGGTATAACCGTAGAGAAGCGTATCCGAGGATAATTTTGTATGAAGTATTGCAAGTAACTTGTAGGATTTTATGAACTATGTCATGTTTGTGTTTTAGAATTGAATTTTTAATGATTATTAATTTAAATAAATTGAAATGTTTAACGAATTGGAATCGCTAACTCTTTATAATATTATATAGATTATTAATATAATATAATATAGTATAATATAATATTATGTAGAAATATTAATTCTTTGCACTCCGAATTATATTTCAAATTTCTTACCAGTAGCTCCCAACGCTTTTAAGTGTTTTGTTTGAAATTTATTTGAACTGATAAATAGGGCAATTTAAGTAAATAAAGGAAGAAACAAATTCAATTAAATATCAGCTTATTTTCCAATATTGTTGTATCTTATAATTTTCAATCGACATCTCTTGAAAAAATTTCTAGGATGCAATCCTGGTTTTCTCTCGCACCTTAACATCTATTGGTTTGGACTTGAAAAAATGTCATGTGAGACTGAACAAAGGAGTTCCTGAGATACAAAATAATGTCGAGTTACACTCGAAATAGGAGCACAAAGGGTTAATAGTATAGAAATAATGAAACCGTTTTACGACCAGCTAATATTTTCAATTTAATAGTTTCTATAAGATTTCAAAATTCCCTATTCCATTTTCCACGCCACGACTGTGACACGTTGATATAAGCTAAGGGGTTAATACGGTGATAAATATGGGGATCTATACAAGAAATTGTGAAGGAGTATTATATGTGAAGAAGTATATAAACTTTTAGTTGCATAAACATGAATGAAAGCTTCGTGCTGCGAGTAATTCTCTATTGTTTGTTGTATTTAAAGAAATACAAATATTTTGATTCAGCAATATTTTCTTAAGACTATCTACTTTTAACTGTTCGTCTAAGCTTTCGATTTGTACAAACGAGCTCTATAATCCTTAAGTAATCCTGCCAGCTGTTTGCAAGTATGGACGTCGGTCTTCGATCCTCGAGCACGGGTAAAGGCGTTCCGTTCGGCACGTTCCTTGTGCCCCGAAGGAAATATAGCCGCATTAATACTTAATAGATGCCGTGAATTCATCGACATGTATGTCACGAGTACGTCCATCTTTTTATTAAATTAATGGATAAAACGAAAACACGTATGTGAGACTATTTATCACGGAGACCGATAAAACTTGGAGGTTTCAGAAACCCCAAGTCCTGCCGCAGGGCATCGTTTTCGGTTTATAATTTCCATCACTTCCGATATGACTTTTATAAAAATATGAAATTACACACTCGATTACCTTTAGAAAATTACGAATAATTTCTATCGTATCCGATACAATTTCCCGATATTAAGTTCACATTAAATCCTTGCTTCTCTACATTCTGCTATACATGATTATTAATAAAGATATTGCAAAAAAATATTGAGCCTATGAAATTTTAGAATTCGAATAATTCAAGTTATCAAGAACAGCAACGACAATTTATTCCGTTTATATGGAAATTTCGTTGTATCATATTAAATCTTTTTAGCCTCGAGGATTATCGTAGAACTCGTTCCAAACAGTTTCCGTTGCGTAAAATCGATATCGACGTTGTGTTAAACTAATGCAACCTTTTAGCATGAAGTGAACACGAAATAAATATGATCGAAGCCTATAGGTTCTATTACTAGGTACTGAATCATATGAAAGTATTTAACCTGCATAGAATGATTTCTCGTAATCCATATACAAAACTGTTCAAATCGCAGAGCAGGTTGACGCGAGTCTTTAAACATTGACACTGAACAGTAGAATTTAAAGAAGAAATTATAGAAGTAATAACGTACCGACAAATTCTTTGTTACCGTCTGTTATTACAATTCTACTGCACGGCAACCTTGGGCAAAGAATTGCAGTTACGGCCAATCAACGCATATGCATGGATGCATGTTATAAATTATTCTCCGCCAGAACAGTGAAGTCACTTAGCTTATGATACGCGTAAGGGGAGACTGTCTGCCCAGCAAAGACAGCCGAAATCTAAACACTTCTTTCGTCATTAACCCCTTGCCCTACGATTTCTTTTCTGACAGGGCATGCAATAGCACAAAATTAATTTCTGAAATCAAAATGTCTCACTGATTTCTGATATTTCGTCCAGCTGAACACAGTACTAATAGTATAGAAATAATTTGACCATTACATAACCAATTGATATTTTCAATTTAATAGTTTTTGCAAGACTTCAAACTTTCGTATGCCATTTACCGCGTGATGAGTCTTAACCCTTTGCGGTCCAACTACCAGTCTGGCTGGCATAACAAGTAAAGACGATCTACCCCAGCTACCCGCTCTACTAGCAACATTTTATTTTCTAATTATTACTAACCATAAGTAAGAAAAATGAATGTATAGCTGATACCGTTACTTTCTTATCAACATTAGACATGTTCTCTCCTTGCTCTTTGCTGTTTTGTATACATTTACGATCTTAAGGATGATTTGTTGGTATATTAAGACCGATGAGGATCCTTTGAAAAAATTACATATTATTCTTATAAGTCTTCTGAAACGCCACAAAAAATTAGAAATGTTTTCACAAGCCCGTTCAAAAGTACAACATTTTTTAATTACAACAAATTTACACGTACTTAAATGGAAAACATGTTATCAGGACAAGTTAAAGTAAAAAAAATCATTGAAAATACGATTGGAAAAATCCACAAAATTGTAAACTAGTAGATTAAATACCTACGAAGCACATAAGCAATTAATATTTAGTGGTTTCAACATTATTTATAGAGAAAAATAATAAAAATGAGTGATATTTATGGTATAATTGAATGCAGAGTGTAATTCACAATGAAAACATGGCAACCTCGCAAACAGCTACGAGAAATAAAATTAAACTCGACTATAGCAAATTAAAAATATGCTATAGGCTATGTTACAGCGTGAATTTAAATGTTACTAAAATGCGTCGCAAAGTTGGAGCGATCAAAATCGAATCACTCACGACTACCAACTACTAAAATGTTGCGATGTTGTCACGTTTCACCAGATAAAAACTTAACTTATTTTATTTTATTTTTTAAATAAAATCAAATTTATGATTTTCTGTGGTATATATCTGTCTTCTAATTTGTATTTAAATACATTGAGAAAATTTGTATTAGTTTTTTTGATGTAAAAAATTTACGTCTTTTTTTTTAATAGTTAAATTCAGGGTACAGCCACTATCAAAAGTTTTTTTATGATTATGACAAATATTAAAAATTTCATTGAAAAATTAATTAAAATCAAATGAATTTCTATTTTATTACAAATTTGATATTAAAAATAAGCTTGGGAACAAAAGACATTTTGTTAAAGTGCCATATTTTAAAAGATATTGAGAGATATTGGTTTAATCAAAATTTCACATACTCATGTCTCTGATTGTACCTACAAATCATCCTTAACGGTTCATTCTTTTACAATTTCAGTTTAGTAGAATCCATTGATCATTGTGGGCACATGCCCATTAAACACATTCAAATATACAGGGTCCATTATAAAAGTAATGCGCATGATTTTATTGTGACGCGTCTATACAGCGCAGCGGGGTAAAATGAGTCGGAAAATGTAAAGAATGTTCTACCCTTTCAATATACACCGTCGACAGTATGCTCCGAGCAGTCTGATTGGAAGGACTTGCCTCCTCGTGAATGGTGTTTTTCAAGTTTATAACACGGCACGATGGAACGTTCGCTCGAACAGCGCTACGCAATCAAATTTTGTGTGCGGCTTGGAAAGAATGCAACTGAAACATTCCAGATGCTTCTAGAGGCCTTCAAGGACGACTGTATTTCAAGGTCACAGTCCAGGAGATGGCACAAGGCGTTCAAGGTGGGCCGGGAGGAAATCGCCGACGAACCCCGTTCTGGACGCCCAACAACGGTCAGAACTGACGACAACGTGAATCGTGTGCGCGAAGTTTTGCGCTCCGACCGTCGATTGAGCATCCAGCAAATCGCTGACAGTCTAAACATGTCTACATTTTCGGTACATGGGATAGTGACCGAGGATCTGCAAATGCGCAAGATCTGCGCGAAGCTTGTACCGAAAGTGTTGACGGAAGACCAGAAAGAACTTCGAGTTTTGCGCTGTCAAAAATTGTTGGATTTGATTCAAAATGAGCCGAACTTTCTTAACTCTGTTGTAACTGGAGACGAATCCTGGATGTTCGAGTACGATCTAGAATCGAAAAGGCAGAGCAGCGAGGGGCACACAAAATCATCCCCCCGCCCCAAGAAAGCGCGAATGAGCAAGTCTCGCATCAAAACGATGCTCATTGTCTTTTTTGACGTCCGAGGAATCGTCCATTTTGAGTTTGTACCGCAAGGAGAAACTGTCAACTCAGCCTTTAGCTGCAAGTGCTTCAGAGATTGAAGCGACGAATCGCGCGCGTGAGGGCTGACATCAAAGACACGGTCAGGCTCCAATGGTGGACCATTGTCATGGGACAATGCTCCTAGCCACACGGCCTTCATAATAACAAATTTCCTGGCCAGGATCAACACCCCGCTGGTCCCACAACGTCCTTACACTCCGGACTTGGCTCCGTGCGACTTTTTTTTGTTCCCCCGACTAAAGAGAAAGCTGAAAGGAAAACATTGGCAGTCCGTGGAAAATATTAAAAGACGTGTTACAAGGTTCCTGAGAGACATTCCTGTCGAGGAGTTTCAGAGTGCCTTCCAGGAATGGCAGACACGTCTACGCCGGTGTATTAATGCTAGGGGATATTATTTTGAAGAATACTAAGTATTTGTAACGGTACGATAAATAAATATATTTTTCTAAGACAATGTGCATTACTTTTATAATGGACCCTGTATAAGCTCGTTATTTGAGTGATTTGAATATTTTTTATTATTTTTAATAATAAATATTATTCTTAATTTATTTATCCTTTCTAATAATAAATATTATCCTTATTTTATTTTAAAAAATGTCAACCAAATTGTATATTTTGAATCTGAATTTATTTTAAGATACATTGAAGTTAACTAAGTTTTTGAGTTAATTCTCGTTAATAAAAAATCATTGTTCTAAAAACTGCAGCATTTTTTTTCAAAGTATTGTGATTACAAAATATTGCCTAAAAGTCCGTGGAGTAGACTACCAACAGTTACAAGAAATGCAAGGAGCGCAAAGGGTTAAATGTTTTTCGGTTAGTCATGCATTTGAATTGAAAATGACGTCAGAACGAGACATTTTTATTCGTCGAGCGAATCGGAGCAAACCTCTTATCAAATCATTTCTTTCTCTGGTTCAATAATACCCACTGGTTGGGACGACGTCTTTCGAAACATCTACTGGCTCTACGGTGTCAGTGCCCGATCTGTGATTGATGTATCTCAACCACCAAGACTTTATCGGTTCCTCTAGCTTACGATATAAACTGCACTACTATCCCCGTGAGGCTAACCCAAGGACTAGGACACAACGGAAAGTCCTGAAGCTCGATCCAGTCCCCATGGCACACCATACCAACTTTACCCTTGGCGAGGACATTGCAGAGCTACCCCTCAATGCTACTACCAATAGCAATGGTTAGCATATGGGCTCGGGTACCCCGGGTTCGTCAAACCCGTGCCTGGGATATTTCTAGGTCCCTGGGGGAGATATAACGAGAATAATGTATTGACATGTTGAACTCGGTATGTCTTAATTGAGCACGGCATTTAGAATTTATTGCTGAACTACCAAACAGTTAAGGAGCCATAGTTGACTGGTGAAAGTGAAGTTCAACAAGACAGAAGCGAGTGTAGAAGTTGAACACGACATTTCTGGGAATTTAGCTGCTGTCGCTAAAGTTCCCACCTTTGTAGCACGATTGGATAGAATATAACTTCAAATCAAAGACGAAGGGTGAACATGCAACGAATAAAACAACTTGTACACGCCTCCACTATCTTAGCGCCAAACATTTATCACTATTGTGGGATAAATAATTGCAAGAGACTCCACGCAAGGGAAATAAAATAAAACAATGTATTAACAAGAATAAAAAAAATAACACAAGAAAAATGAATACACGAAATATCGAAGTTATACACACACACAATACACAATTGACCGCACTTCGCAGGCTCAATTGGTAAATTGCTCACCACTCGATCGCAACTCGCAGATCGAACTTCTCTCTCCTCTGAGTCCTATTTTTCGACTGCCGTCTTTAGGAAAAAGGGCGTCAGACCCATGCGCTTCTCAAGTGCTGTCCGATTCACTCACACATACATTCCGATTCTTAAAACTAAGTATCCTTATAGCACCATAGTCTAAACGACTTATTGTTAGACGCTTGGCGCCGAACTCACACGACGGGGTGTCGCTTCATTTTCCGCCCGACACTATTTATTCTAAATTTTGGTGATTCCTTTTTGCATTAACAGCAAATCTATGGCGGCCGTTAAATTGACGGGTTCCTACTTAAAAATTTTTTTTTAAATCGATAGAAAAGTAGTCCAGTAAATGTTTCACGTCTATCTTATAATATTCAAATTACATAACTGATCGTACTTTTTGCTGCTTCATCCATCTTTTTCAAAGTATTTTTTCAATATAAATAAATATACTATATTTCGCAGTCGTAGATCTAGTGTTAACCCCTTGTCCTACAATAACGAGTGACATTCGTGATAAGGTAAACGGGATAGGAAAGTTTCAAGTTTTCCAAAATCTATTAAATTGAAAATATTAATAAGACGCGACGCAATAATATTATTTCCATAACATTAATTTCACGTTAAATTATTTTACCAATTAAATTCTGAATTATAGAGGAGGCAGTAACAAAACAAATCGTAATGCAAGGGTTTAATAAGAACTAACTTCCATCAAATACCTCGACACCTGTTAAAACGCTTATATACAATTGTCCTTATAATTCTCATTCATCTGCTGAGCAGAAATTACCAACAATTCCCGCATCATCTAAGCACAATGTCCTTCTCACTTCTCCCATCTTTCATCCCTTCCTCCCACATAGACATTCTCTTCTTTCAGACATTCTTATCTCACATTGTAAAAATCATCGGCGAGCCTAATAATGGTCACCGTTCGTTTCTTTTTCACGGCAAATTCTCAATAGTGAGTCGGAAAAGAAACTTCGCAGGTTCGCCATGTTTTCGATCCGCAGCATCGTGTCACAGTCGTTCCTCCTTTACGGCGGCAATGTTTGCGCCGACGTTTCGCGTCATTTGCCGTGAGAACGACGCTGATCTAATCATCGTACGTATTGTCGGTCGTTCTCCTCCCCCGAAGTACAGAGTCACGAGCGACTGTACGTCAATGAGCGCGCCATTAGGCGCCACTGTTCGTGGTCGGGCGAGCATTCAGACGAGCGTCGCTCGCGGCCACGTAGATTGATGGCAGAGATCCACGATTGTCTCGATAACCGAGAGAATTCCTTGCAGAGTAGTCGCGACTCCTATGCGTTCATGAATGCGCCGTACGATCGTTCACTTCCGCGACACGGTGTTAAATACACCGGGTAAAGTAATCGGCAACGTCGTTCTATTCGGTGTCTATGCTCGTACAAGCGGGGGCGTTCATTTGTCCGTTCACCATCAGTAATGGCAGATTCTTACCGAGACGAGTCTCGTAGCTCTTTTTAATGGCATTGTGATGCAAGTTCGAAGAGCAATAACAGAGAATGAAATGAACGATAGTAATGTGTATTTTAATGGTTGCACGCGGATGGAATTGTTGGCGTTGTTTTGTTTTATCATCGGATTATAGTCGATTAATTAGGCAAACGATGGAGCTGATATAATGCAATCTGCATAATAATTGTTTCCATCGTGATTAAGTGGAAATAAATCGTATTAGAGGAGGACGGTAAAGGGGAAAACGCTTCGATAAGAGGCTGAGTATGAGGATATTAGTGATTCCATATGCTGCGCATCTACATATAGGATTGCCAATAATAATCCTCTACGCAAAATCACTTTAAACTGGATTTTAAATAACAAGTAATGCTAAATTATCGGGGAAACGTTAATGAAATTCCGTCACGAGCGTATTATATCGTGACGTCCTGTATGGCTGCTGTGAGTTTGCGAATTTATCTATTTTGCGGGTTTCATATTTTTCTTCATTTATCGACAGCTATTGTAGCAACGAACATAAATTTATCTATATAAACAGTGGAGATATTTCACTGGATATAAAAAACGGACGTGGTTCATCAGAAGTTAAAATCTATTTACCAATAATAAAACGAACCAGTTAAGTTGGTAGTAAAGCTTTGTCATAAATTTAATATCATTTACCTAACTGCGAAAAACTCGACTTTCAACCATGAGTTAATTCTATACCGTCCTTGTCTTCTGGCTTATGTCCTGGTCCATGTTACATATCTCAGACCCTTATTATAAACCCCTAATTGATGCGTTAACGAGAGGAGTGTAATTTCCGTCAGCCCAATCTTTCGCTTCTGATCTATGGTCTCTTTCATGAAAATCCGGAGCACGCCTCCATGGACATGCCATCATGTTCCCACACGACCAACGATGATTATATCTTACGTTACTTGCTTTAAGATCCTCATTCCGCTGCTTCTGCGAATTTATCGTCTTAAGACATCGCCTATGTCGAGTATGTCAACAGGTGGTACTCATCATTTTACACTGACGTATTACAAAGGAGGTGCTAAGTATGATAAAGGATATGTTGCCAAAGAGTGAATCGACCCATCAGGCCGATGGTTAAGCTACCACTTGCTTACATACTAAAATGCAATCTTTTGGCTCAATAAATTCACCATTTTTCATTCTGCTTTCCTTATGCCCCTCATGATCGTGTTGTGGAAATCGTGCGAGTTAATGGTGTGTTTTGACTATTTAGAATGAGCGTAATATTATATCGTTAACAATTTAAATCTAATCTCAGGCAGACTTTTTATTTTAACACATCTTGCTCGGGAAGCGACTGAAGTCGTTTTATATGCATTGGTAGTCGAGCGTGGGTAACGACAAACGTCGTTTTCTATGAATTATTGGTGAATTATTGTTACTAGTGGGCTTGTGTAATGTTTTTACAATAAGATCGGGTACACATTAGTACTATGTCAACGTCCGTACACTTCAACGTAAAACGTGCGTTGCAAAAATGCATTCCTATAATTGCGCTTTGCTGGTGCTGTTATGCTACGATAAGCGTATTCGACAGCGGAGCTTCCAGATATGCATTGACATAAATTATACGTATACGTATAAATTTAACTATGTACACTTGCACAAAGGAAAGTACTTTGAAAGATATCACTAGTTAAAGCATTTTTAAATTTTTGATTTTCTCAGTTTTTGATTTCTGAGAAAGTATTTTTAATTTTTTAAAGATAATAGAGAAATTGATTTTTAAAGAGAAACTAAAAGTTTCATTAAAAGAAAACTTAAAGTTCAAAAACTACAGCTATTTTGTGCAGAAGTAATTTAACGCACGAATTGCAAAAAATCGCCTGCTGCTCCATGAAAGTTTGGCGGAAAAGCATCCGCGCAAGATGTCTTAATTTTCGAATAATTGATCCAGCCACGCGATAATGTTACAAAACCTCATTTATACTTGCAGAAGAAATTTGGTTGAGGAAATGACAAATGTAGTTGTGAATAAAAATAATTATCATTTGACTATAGTTTCATATGGAACTCGCAATATAGAGCATAAATTACATATTTTCAATTATCTGTCATAAAATTACTGATATCATATGAGAAAAATAAAAAATAATTCTACGATGCCTGGCGTCAGGACACTAAAAGGGTTAAACAAGGATATCATCCATTAATATCTATTTTGATTCTAAAATTCTAGTGGAAACTTCCACAGAACTATATATCAGATTTTCTGCATCGAAATCAGTATTTCGTGCTACCATTTTCATCAGACATGGCAGTGCCTCAATGAAGAATAATTGTTTTAATTATCCGTTGCAGTGGAGAATAAACGAGGAGCGCTTACGCGACAAAATAAGAAGCTCTCCTTCACGCTTTTCTTTTCTTAAGTGGTCTTCCCCGGTAACGTGACGGTATTCTTCTTCTTGCAATCCTTACGCTTCGTATAATCCATCGCTTAAGGGTAAAATCTGAAATTCATCGTAGCTCTCCTCGCGGGTATGTTTCATTCGTTGCATCTTTTCTCCCTTTCCTCTTGCCACTTGCAATTCGTCTTGACAAATTATGAACCTCCATTGGAGTTTATACGTTAACTCTTCCACTTCCAAGAACAGTGGACAAAAATACTCTCGCTTTATGCGCTTAAGAAATTCGTAAATACTTGTAACTTCTTTGTGTCCTTATCATACTTGCTCTCTTTCCATCTGTCTACAATTTTTTCTTCATTTACCGTTCATCCCTTTGTTTCCCTCTTTCATTTATTTTCCTTCTCACCTTTTTCTCTTTCTGTTTATAATGTTTCTCTGTTCCCCTTTTTCTTTTTGTCTCTTTCTTTAGATCGCAATTTCTATCTCGATTCACTCCTAGTCTTTCACTTTTCCCTTCCTTTTGAACTCCAAAATTAACTATGCCGCGAAGGGAAAAAATAACGGACCGAATTGCAAGGGAACACGAAAAAAAGAGAAACCCCCGGGGTGAGTGGGTGGAAAGAGAAGGAGTGGAAATGTCGTTCGAGAAAGCTTATTTCCACGCTCCTTCGGCAAGAACGGATAAGTCTCCTTTATCACGCTCGCAATATACACCACGTAGGCAGCCAGTACTCGCAAAGGTATCCTAGATACGAAGCGGGGTACTTTTAGAAATATCGTCGTCGTTGTCGTCGTCGTTCTCGTTGGTAGCGATGCCTGTGGCGGCGACGGTGGTCGGCATTCTCGATGGGCGGTCGTCGCGACGCACGTTTCTAGCGAACAGTTTTTCCCTTCTTCGTTGTTGTTTCATTCTATATAACTCCACCTTTTTGTCTGGCACAAAGTTTACGCGTTCGTAGGCACGTCGGTCAAACATCCATGCACTTTACTTTTTACACTTTTCCTCCTTTCTCTTCCTCTTTCTCTCTCGCTTCGTTCCAAATGTTGGCCTTTTTGAATTTCCAGTCGATTGTTCTTGCTACGTTAAAAATCCCCTTTTTCACCTATGCAGGAAAATTCTACATTTGCGGTTGTTTGTGAATTTATAACTGTATATTTTTCATATACGATAAAACTTGATTTATTTCTTTTCACTTGCTTACTACCTTTAATAACGTAGAAATGTCAAGAATTGCGAAAAATGACGTAAAAGTAACGTTCCAACTGGCAGCGATGATTAAATAATTTATAGTCTGCTGTAATTTTCTCAGCCCGCCCTGTTCAAATCCGCTCGACGTCATTTTACCTCTTTAGACGGTATATGTGTGGAATAAGTGCTGCATAAAATTTTAATCCCGTTTTTACGAATCTAATTTTCTTTATTACAGCATTTTCGCTTCTTGTACTTGACCTTTATGGCCTTCCGAAATATATAGCCGGTTTATGTATCTGTTTCATACATTCCAGACCGAAGTTACGCCCAAGACGCAAGTCGGAGAGATATGTCATTTTCAGCACGTTTGTCCTCACGCGGAAACACCTTTTTACGATTCCACGGGGTCCTGCGAATCACCCTAGGGAATTCAAGTTTTATATACCTTTCGCAGCACGAACGAAGCCGCTTGGACCAGAAAATTACGCATCACTGTGTACCTCGACATTCAAATGAAATCTTTAGCGAAACGATTTGAGCTATTGCACACTTTCATACGTACATGCACACACATATATACACATATACAAAGCCGGTCTTTTTCCGTTCGTATTTACATTTAACATTTCATCGCAGCCAGGTGAAAATAAAATCACGTTCGCATTTAGGTCTCCTTTTATGATTTCTTTTTTTGCTTTTTATCAGGAAATGGTATTTCTCTGGAACTGAATTAAATAGCATTTCGAACGAACAAATCCCCAATATAAAGATATTTCTTGCTAGTAAACCTTTCAAATCTGTATCCCTCATCAGTATTACGAACTTTCTGGAATTTACCAATATTTCGTAAGCCGATTGGAAAAAGAAGCTATTATAATTTAACGATAGACCGTAGATCATAATTTGATTGACAGAAAATAATACGTGTTAAATATAGATCACATGTGTAAAATAAAAGAGTTATGAGACATAGGAGCTTTAAACACTAATCGTTTAATCTTTTCGTTATTGACATTATTATTCAATTGAATTTTTTTTAGTCGAAAAAAACACGTATTTGGGTAAGATAATGGAACGCGTTTGGAGTAATTCGAACAAGATTTTAAAGTTTGAAAAAAAAGATACGGTATTATTTCCACAGTTTTAATGGCTATTTCTTCTATTTACTTCCATACAGGGACAATAATTTTCAAGTATACGTTACTATAGAAAAATACTTAAACCACCGACATTTCAAAGTACTAGGCAAATTTATACATTTCTTAGTGAAAATCTTATCTCAAATTTTTTGTTTGGTTTTACGAACCTTTAGTTAATTGTATTTCAATTCATAACTTTAATTCCCATCGTGAACTCACATCATCAAAATTTTTCTCACTTCTCCCCTTGAATCTTTATTTTCTCCTTTCCCATAAATTGCCATAAATTTCTAGTCAGTTATCCAAAAAATATCGCAACTGATATCCACCTAATTCTAAATGCAACCAAATAGAATACCCGTACGAATTGCATTCTTGCAAATTTCCGCATTTCCGTCTAAGCCAAAAGAACCACCAATCTGCTTTTCCGCCATCGTCGAAAGACAATGATATTCAGTCATGCTAATTAAGAGCGAGTCCTTCGTCGTATTATGTCGATACCTGAGGCCGGATGAACTAACAGTGCTGTGACAATCGGTGAATGTCTATTTACCATTGGCTATGGCACAAACACAATAGAAACGAGAAAACGGTATGGCTGGCCGCAAAGGATGCCACGGCTAACTCAAATCCACTACATTCAACACACAGATTCGCGTGTTGCCTCAGATGCGAGTCCATGTCAACGATACCGTGTATGTACGTGCACAAGGAACGTGTGCGTAGTTTGCGTACCGATATACACTGCTATGAGAAGCCCGCAGACTTTTGTGACAGTTAGTCGGTGGTAATAGTGATTCGACCAGTCCATTATGGCTTGAACATACAATCTCGGCCCATAATTGACCTCAAATTACGCTCACCTAAACGAAATCGGTTAATGTCACCCTCGGTGCATGGTGCTGCACGTATCCGATATAATTCCTTATGTCTCTAGGACTCTCGGACGTACCGTTAGTCTTATAGCTTGCACAGCGCCGAAATTGTACAGGGAATTTCAAAAGTAGTTGTCATGGCTTTCAGGGGTTGTTCTACACCCTTGGATCGATGGACATTTGTGAAAAATAACCGGCCACAAAATTCGCGAAAAGCAATTTTTTTTATCGGAGCCGGTTTCAAGCAAATTAAATTTTCATTGTGTCTCTTCGATTGAATTTTAGCTGAATAAGTCAGGCTTCCAGGTCTCCGACCTTTCGGAAAAAAACATATGAGATATTCTTGTTAGTGCTACACGAAACTGGAATGGAGGACTGGGTCACCAAACTAATAAGAAAAGCGCAAGTGTTTATGTTCGTCGCCCCAGAGGAGTCTTTGGGCGAACCTAATACTAGTACATTTATAGATTCCCATGTAAAGCGAGCCATTTTCACCACCTTAATAGAGAGAGAGACCGTTGTGCGTGATTAAATGCGTGTTAAATATTCCTTCGAGACATTTAAGCTAAGCTTTTAATCTAAGTAAGTTTAATAATAATCGGCATTCAAATAGTCAACGATGATGCTATCTAGGAAGACAGAGCAATTTAGAAGAAAGCGAAAGTCTGTTCTTTTGTTGCCGGACGTTGCACTTTTTGAAACTGTTAAACCAACATTTGGCAGGAATGTGCCCGAGGGTACTAAAGAATTGCGCAACTCGCTTTACTTTTCTAGCTAGGAGTCTTTCTTACTTACGGGTTAGGATATTTATCCCTTTGCGGTTGTGTTTCATTAACTCTTCGAGGCACAGTAAGGTGAAAAGTATCCCACCTCTTTCATATGTGAAGATGCATGGTGGGATATTTTTTGTCCCACCACGAAAATTTATATTATATAACTTTGTGAATAAATATAAACCAATTTTATTCAATTAAAATTTTAAAAAAATACCTGTGCAACTTTGGTCATTTGATTCTTTAAATTTTCGTGCCTCAAAGAGGTAACACGTTCAATCGCCCAGCGCGATTCGGTTGAGTTTCTCGTGGGGCCCAAATCCGACTATCGCATCGTGGTAAAAAGTAATAACTCTAGAACCATTAATTTGAGAGAAAAATGTTATATACGAAAGGTTCATAGTATCGCGGAGAGAATGTCGGTGCAATATTAATTTTTTATTTGTTATAATTCTTCAATGTTATTTAACCAGTTAAGCGCGGCGACCTTTTGGCAAAGCGCGCACCAGTGTGTGACGCGATAAACCAGCGATGACGGGAATAGGCGTCAAACACAGAGTAAGTGGCGCTGTTGAAATATAGAGTCAAAAAGACGACTTAATTTTAAAAAATGAACAATTTTATTAGTAATATTTACATAATCGGTTAATATGAATATATATTTATACATAATGAACGGAAAACTTAGAAAAAAAATCGAATATTTATAGAAGTTAAAAATTTAAACTCTTGCTGTCGTGTGATATTCACGAAAACAAGGATCAACGCAATAGCGGCACTTTGCACGAAAGACCAGTAAAAAAAAGTGAGATAGCGCACACATGAGCTCGTTCCAGGAATCACCGCAGATAGAGAATCTAATATACTTTTTTTTTGTTTCAATATATCAAAATGAAAATCGAGATAATTAAAGATCCAGTGTTACTGCACTGTTTACGAGTTAGCTCTCAGGAAGTTATGAAGACAACTCAAATTATTTATAATTTTTAATTGTTTGTCTCATTTCGTCTTGACCTCTAAACATTTTAAATATATTAAAATTTACGAATATAATTTAGTTTTTACCAAAATTACAATTTAAATATCAAATTGTAACAAAATTGTACACATGACGGATATAGCCGTCAAACACGCTTAACTGGTTAAATTAATTTATAGGAAATTCTATATCTTTCTTTATAGATTTTGATTCTACAGAAGAAAAATAAGAAAATTTTGTATAAGTCACTTTCTTGTTGGACGTTATGTTAAAAAGATATTTAATGGAAAAGAACCTACTGAAGCCTTTTTGCAGAGGCGGACTGTCTCCCATCAACAAAAGAACAATTAAGTGATAAAATTGATTTTTAATATTTTTATGTTGTATATCCTATATTTATGTTTCGGTGTTTATTCTATTAAATTCCTTTTAAAGATCCGACTGAAAATCCTATTGAACTTGAACAAGAAGAGCGTCATCCATATTTGGGTGACGGGGCCTCCACGGAAGTATACCCGTCACTCAAATATGGGTGACGCGACGACGAACATATTAAGAACGAAATGTGTAATCGCACTTAAAACGTCACTTCCAAAATTGTAGTAATAATTATAATATATACCTCAGAAACGTGTTGATTCTTTGCTTTGGTGCCTGAAAGTAGACTTACACTGGCAACGGTGAAAATGCGGAGAGCAGACGTAAGGTCGCTAACTAAGGGTTGATACTACTGCGAGAATGAAACACCAAATAGGCCGTAAAAAGAGAGGTATTTGGTAATTGAGGATAAGTCTTCGAAATTATTATACACGCACTAATAGGTGAAAATAGTCGTTCCCGATTACAGAGCACTGGTTACTAGTCGGCGGTCGAGGGGGAACTGATAACAAGGCGGGGGTGTCGAAATGACTTATTGTTGAGATACGCGAAAAGGATATCTGTACGGAGTATGTTTTGACAACACGCCGTATTTGTTGTACTTTTTGGCCAGTCAAAATAATTGCTTTCCTTACTCATGGAATTAATCTTAAAATTCAAAATGAAATTAAACGATATTATTTATTTATATAACCAAATGTTAAAAATACAGTGATTTGTATAATGTAGCATTATTGTCAAGAAGTAACGTATAGACAAAAAATGTATTTGTAAAGCAAGCTACATATAACGACACATAAAGTTATAAAATAACTCATAAAGAGTTAATGTACATTTGTAAAACAATCTATAATAGAAAGATATCTACGCTGTCGCCTCCTATTGTTAGAATTTCTCCTGGACGTCTAGTTTTTTGCATAAATTGATTCTAAAAGCCCTTTCGCATATAAGATTCCATTTAATTTATAATTTTTCCATTTAATAAGATTCCACTACTTTAATGTTATAAATGTTTAAACAGTGCTCAAAGAGAAAACGGCGGTCAAAATGGCCCAAATTTGGTAATGTTTTCCTGTGTATCTTGCAAACATGCCCTTTTTTACTTCGTTTTTTTTTTCTGTGCATGAAATAATATTTTGGAGGCTATCCATAATATAATAATAACATTAATAGCGTAATTTAATGCAATTTTTTCATTATACATTATAGTACATCTTTCAATTTTTTCGTGAATTTGTTCTTTAACTAAAGGTATATGTTATTATATTTTTAGAAGAGGATTACAGTCCACTAGGACTTTAGAATTTTGTAGTTTGAAGAGATAAAAACATGAATACAATAATCTCGGATTACCGGTTTATGTTATTGACATCGACTCAGACATAATTGCATTTTTAAATTTCTAGAATTTCGTTAATAATTGAATGTTTTATAGTCTAACCAATTTTTTAATGTGCAGCAATTTTATTATAACAGTGTACTTCTCTCCCTAAAAGCTGTCCAGTTATGCCGTAAAATCTGAAAATTCAGAAAAAGAAGGGCAGTTTCAACCATTTAAAATGAATTCCGTAGAAAAACATTGTTCTCCACCCATCCCATCATGCTCTACATCCTCACGAACTTCCATTAAAATCAGAATATTCAGGTTGGGAATCATCCCTTGTAAGTCACACTTGGAGATCATTAGTGTAGCAGAGTTCGAACAATTTTCGGAAATTAGACTTTTTTAAATGGGTGGTCCCTGCGTCATTTAATGCTCGAAGGCTTACGATGATTTCGTCGTGATGTAACATTTAAAAATGATAATAGAAAAGTATTCCTCATAGAATGCAAAGTTAACGGTATTTAAATAAACTTCATACAAAATGAAACATTATTAAAACACTTAAATATTTAATTTGATTAGTTTGATTTAAGTTGAAAAATATTTAGATAAAAGAATATTTAAATAAAGTTTATTTATATATTTTATCACAGCATGAATTAAAATTATATTTAGCATATTTAATCAATAATTGAGATTATCATTTTCTCAAAAATTTTAATTTTTAAAAGTTGATGGAAGCTCAAGAAATGGTATTTATTATTTTCTTCCGGTGTTAGCCATTTGTTGTAATCTTCTTGACCTAAAATTTCAATACTTCGACATATTACATGAACAGTGAAAACATGAAATTCACGCAAAAGTAATTAAGTATTTAATATTCACATTAATGAGATAAAAAACGACATTTTTACGAGAACAAAATGACCTGAAATGCTTTTATTAACAGTTTTAAAGTTTCCTTTTTTTATTAGTTATCACGTTTTATAGCTGATATTTTTTGTTGTCGATATCGCCGTATCGTAGAACGATAAAACTAGGGAAACTTTATTTATTTCAATAGCGAGCTGCGGGATATCCAGCAGTGCTCTCAAGCCCTTGGCCGTGTAATGCGGCACATCGTAAGTTCGGTCTGCACTGAAAATAATACTTTCTGACATTTATCTTTAAAAAGAATAAACCGTCGCGAAACTGCTATTTTTCATTGGAAGTGAAATCTACGACAACGATAAATATCTTATATTACGTGAGTATAGAAACCTCACAATCTTTGTATTAATGATTACGATATAAAAGTGGGAGAAGCAATATAAGAAGTATATTAAACTATTTGCAGAAAAACTTCTGCAACGAACAGCTACTAAAAATTATGTCATATCATTTTTATTATTATAATACTTACATGTAACATTATTTTCAGTGATTTAAGAAATAAAAAAAATACGTCTGATTCTATATGTTTCCATCACATCGTCATTTTAACACTAAACGTACCGGTATTTTACACCTACCTAATCTTACCATGAGGGGTCATTTGACCCCTTATGAAATAAATGTTGATTTTAAGAAAGAAATACCTAATTTATTAAGGGAAATAATTTGCGGCATAATTTCTGATTTCTAATAAAATAATTAAAAACAAATTTTTACTTCTATAAACACAATAATGAATTAATTACACAAGGCCAAGTGAATGTAACGGAAACTGTCGTGTATTATCACTCCTTGTCGAACTTGATTTCTTGTAGGCTCTGACCTTTACGCCCTGACTCAATATACGACTGCATTTCTATTTCCTTTAGCTATAGAGAACTAGTTCAAGGGAGTGTTTCTTGTGAATCTCCGAAAACAGTCTTTCCTGTTTATGCGTTACGTCGCACAGTGGTCGATTTCGCTGAAATCCTGGCCAAAACTTCAAAATTTTTTTCGCGGTCTTCCAAATCTAGCAATTGTGTTTGATTTTCGACACATCAGAGCATCCTTTCCCATTAATAAAAATTGTTATTGCACAACATTTTTAGAGATATGTAATCCCAAAATTGGGACTTGAATAACGCGTTGTATGGATCCGATCGGGTCGTTCAAGTATTCACGCCGAAATCAGACACACATATCAGGTTCAAAATAAATGAAACCTTCACTTGCGAAACGCACCTGAGTTTAGAACTAAGGTTCCAGTTGAAGAAAAATGACGAAAAATACGTAAACTTCGTATGGGATCACATGACCCCTCGTGGTACGTATGGTAGGAAGAAAATTTTTTTCTGTAAAAAATAAGCTACGAGAAAAACGAAAAGAGAGAAATTGAATAATCAGATGATATAAGACTTTACAAAAAGTCATGTGATCGAAAGAAATAACAATGAATGTATAATTTTAAAGAGAATTTTGAAAGGGGTCATTTGACCCCGCTTGGTTCAGATTTATAGCTTTGAATTCTGTATCGACCCTGATTTAAAAAAAAAAAACGAACAGCCGGACGTCCTTAACATGTATTTCTAATTCTTTTTCATCTGGCGACACCACGTTACTATCAGTAAACTGCAGATCTGATATGTGAATGCTACGAACTTCCCATATATCCTTGATATTCTATTTCCAATTTCCTTGTTAATTAACATTCATCTACATATATCATCGGAATTTGACATAAATTTTAGATACTTATTGTCAGTCTTATATTCTGCTAAGATATATTTTAATTGCAATCCCACGAAAGATGCGAACGTCACGTTTTCAATATATTCATTGAAATCTACATTTTTATCAATCAGAAATAATAAGAAATGATCTTCCAGCCTTACAGTACTACCTTCAACCATCATCCTACAATTTCCAACCCCTATATGTTAAATAAATCCACGATAATGACATGTAAACATAATTGACAAAAGACAAAGCAGATAAATAATTTCTTTTCTTTCATCAAACACAGGGCAGCAGTTACGGCGGTATCTTGGCACCCGCACGGCACGTACCTTGCTTCTGTGGACAGGGCGAAGACCGTGACGATCTGGGGTGATCATGTTTGATAGGACGAGTGATCCCGAGACAGACGATTGTTCTTTGACGCGTGAAGATCGGAATGTATATTTATGCTGAGCGGGGTGCATTCGTTGAATCGAAGAGGGCAGATGCGCGATTTAACGCCAGCGCGCATCAACGTGGAATCACAGAAGGTACTGGCGAAGGATAATCAAAATCATTCGACGATTTGACCGAACACGGCTGTAAAACCATGTAAGGCTACTGTTTCGAGGCTGGAGAGTAAAGATGCCGCGATCTAGAAATCGAGTTGTGGCGCTAGAGACTATTGTACATAAAACTGCTCCTTTATTGTTAAACCGAAGTTGCAAAGATTCAAAGATTCTCCCGATATTTACCCTCCTGTTTTTCTCTTTTTTCTTTAATTTTTTTTCTTCCCCCTTTAGTAATAGTACCTGCCCCCCGTGACCGCGTTGTCCTCTCGAGAAATTCAAGGAGATTATTATAGTTATTCTTACGAGATTTATTAAATATGCTTCTTTCATTTGTGAGATACTATTTTCGCGTTTCAATCGTCTGTGCTGCGGCAGACTCGATCACCTACAATGGACGACTTCGTGAGAAAGAATGTATTCACGATTACCACTTTGCTGTTGATCGTATACGTAAAGAAAAAATGTTATGTTATCCAGGAAATCCATAGACGTATATAGAATACACCCGCGTCTAGTTACAAACAAGAACGTTGAATGTACAAACGAAATATAATTATTTATTTCTATTGGTAAAATCGAATTGCAAATCGAATACAACTACAAGCTGTGATCGTTGCACTTACGAAATATATTTGAGATCGTGAGTCTTTAAATCATTTTGACAACATATGTTTGTTGATCATGTGAAAAAACCAGTGAGATAAAATCGTCGAAGTTCTCCAATGTCGGTGAATGAAAAAGAAAGTCATTCAAGCCTGACGTACTCGTTGAACAGAGAAGCACAATAAAATTGTAACATTGATACTAATTAATTTCTTTATACGAGGTTTATATGATTAACATTAAGAGTATCAGGTCTGTTTGTGTACCGTGATAAACATCAGTTTTATTCTGCAAGATGAAACAATTAGCCGAAATCCAACCGGGATCGGTTCTCTTTCCGAATCGATATCGAAACCCTTGAAGTATACTCTCTATAGGTCGGGCTTATTTTAGTGTTCACGCAATTGGCTCGAAACAGTTCGTCATCGTGTAGCACAATAAATGGAAGTCAATGTTTTTTAGAACTACAGGGCTAAGATCGAAGGACTCTAAGGGTACCGCGTTACCGTTCGTTGCGCGAAAAGTTCCAAGAACGAAAGAGAGGAAAATACGAAATGCCAAGTTTTATGTTTTTCATATTTTTGATACGGATATATCTGTGAATTCTGGTATGCTGCGAACGTGATCTATGGATTTTCTTTTTTTGTTTTGTTTTCAGGAGTCCTTTGATCGTCGTTTAATGTGAGTTGTATCTGTGAGTAATAGTAATTCGCGATAAAGGTATTGATAATTTCAATTTTACGTATGA
The DNA here is from genome assembly GCA_910591515.1 of Cerceris rybyensis. Taxonomy (NCBI): domain Eukaryota; kingdom Metazoa; phylum Arthropoda; class Insecta; order Hymenoptera; family Crabronidae; genus Cerceris; species Cerceris rybyensis. The sequence continues at coordinate 27,539,942 of OU342790.1, forward strand.
TTCTGTATCGTGCTATTTAAATAATTATAATTAATTGATAATTGTCGGACAATATAGCGGCAGCTTACATACAAAAATCTGAGTTATTGTTACTTTTGACGCTTAAATAAATGCGTCAGTTTTTTTGTATGGGTCTGAGAATAAGCACTTACAGGGACATGTTAATTTCACATTCTCTTTCCTTGCTATCGGTTTGTCTCGATTAAATGTTTGATTGTTTTTCCGTAATCTAACGATTATTTTTTAATTGCATGCAAATAAAGTACGTGAGCTCGAAAAAACTAACATTTTTGCGTCGAACAGTTTGTTTGGCTAACGTTGAATTTTCGCCGAATAATTCTTTTGCCTTACTCAAGCGTAAACCGACGATTGTGAAAGCTCTCATGTCGGTTCGTTCTTTTTCCTAGAAAATGTTGCCAATAAGTAGCATCTCAGGCGAAAATAATTGCGTCCAACTTGTTAAATAGTTTTCTTTTCGATCACACGATAACATTCAAGTATATGTTTTACGATTGTAAGCTTATTTTGTATTTTTATCCACATTCTATGTTACTTTCAGCAGGAAAATTGTATACATTATTTGTATATGTAAATATATATTAAACATTTCTTTCTTGTATTTTTGAAAATGACAGTGTTTTTTTTTAACTACCCAGAATTCCAAACTGTACACGACTAGTGGCCTTACATCCGCCAACGACTTTATTCGTTCTTATGTGAATGCAGTGGATTCCTGGCTATATTTTGCAAAACCATGACATGGATGACAAATGTGAAGAAATTATTATTAAAAAGCATAAAAACCTGTTTCTTGAATTTTCCCCATAACTACCCTTCCGGTCAAGATACAGTGTTAAAATTTTGTACACACAATGATCGCCGAGCATTATCTATCGAATGAGACCACCCCCATTAAAATCAGGCTGAAAAATTTTTGATATTACGGCTGGGACAACATATGTCCCAGTTACTGAAAAACATCTAGGGCAGAAAATAATGCCAAGTTGGGCCTCCGAACTGATTCTCAATCGTTCTGAGTCCATAAATTTCTCATCTCGATCGTCCCCGATCTAATCAAACAAGCGACAACTGTTAAGGTTGCTCAGTTTTCGGCATAAAAATTATTTTATCCAATAATCGCTTGGAGGAGAAATAACTGATCCCGGTAATGGGGCGCACTCGGACTGGATTTTTCGCCGTATTGAAAGGGTTAAATCTACTGATTTTTAAATTAGGTAATTTAATTTTCAGTAGTTTAATCCACTTAATTTTGTGTTTCCATGTTAATTCTACTTTATGCGGATGATTTAAAGATTGATAGTACTGTTGATGATGAGCTTGACGCGAGATGTCTCCAGATTGATCTTAACAAATTTTGCTTGTGGTGCTCCCACAATATGCCCAATATTAACATCTCAAAATCTCTTTTAACGCGCACTGTGATAAAGTTGTTACCTCTTCCTTAAAAGTCCTTGGTTTGGTTTATCGCGCTTCCAAGTATTTCACAAATGTCAATACACTTCGTACACTCTACATTACACTTGTGCGTCCTTACCTTGAGTATGGTTTAACAATCTGGTCTCCTTATTGTAAAATACTTATTCAAAGAATTGAAAGAGTTCAACATAAATTTTTGAAAATAGCGTCCAGACTGACCGACAACCCTATGTCCTTCTTTAATCATGACTACAACGCCATTCAAACGCGCCTCGGACTGTCTACATTAGAAAAACGTCGTCTAGTTGCCGACATCATATTTATGTACAAGATTATGCACAACTTGGTGAACTCACCGGAGATTCTGTCTCAGATCACTATTTATGTTCCTAGGCATCGAACACGGAAGAACTTTTTATTTGTACCTACGTTTCATCGTACCTGCTATGGTGTAAACAATTGCATTAACCGTCTGTGTCTCAACTCTAATCGGGTAAGCGACAATATGGACTTTTTCTCACCTTCGATTGTATCATTTATAAAATCAACTAAACTTGCGATTTCAAAACTATGAAATAGGCATCCTACCTCCAATAAACACATTACAACAATCAATACTTATACTTTTATATATATACATATAGTTTTATATATATATATTTATATTTACGTCTTTATATTGTAAAAATTGTAACAAAGGGTTTTTTTTATCCCGTTAATACATAAACAAATTGAATTAAATTAAATTAAATTAATAGATTTATTATACATTCAACTTGTGTTATTATCAGCATTCATGCACCGCACCCTATGCATTTAGTATTTCTCCCGGTAATCCCTTGCTTCCTTAGTAATTTCTAAATTGCAGTCCTCCTCCAACCCCGCATTGAAACAGTATCAAACAAAAGTTTCTTTGTCGTAATCGACAAAGATCCACAGAGGAAACTGTTATTTTAAAGTCTTCCTCGGTGCGCAGCAAAGATCTGAAAGCGCCTTAATCCTCCTTTCTCTTAAAAATTCTAAAGCCATCACCTTTTACCCCCGAACGACGGCGTACGCGCGAAAAGTTCGATTTACCATGAAATGAAAGGTTCTTTCCTAAAAGAGCTAAAAGAGACAAGGGTTTCCTTGCAACACTTTATCTTTTATTCCCTCTTCTTTTCTGTCCTCAGCGTAAACAGCTTGCAATCTTTTAAACGAACCACTCCGTTCTACCCTCTCCTATCGGAATTCCACCTAAAATTTTATTTCTAATTACAAAAGTTAATCTTACGACCTCCGGTACCATTGTCTCCTTACCGCCCAATCTCTTTTCGTACTTCCACAGAGGTAGACAACTATGCTTATACAAAGAACTTGCAATTGCTCGTGCTCGCTTATATGTATGGTTCTATGTATCAGGATCCCTTCACAGAGGCCTCGCGGTATAACACAACGGCCGTGTATCTGACAGTACCTAACGTGCTTTCGAAAGCGCTCATTAGTCACTGAAATGCGGTCGCGAAGTGACAACTCACACGTGGAATATTATACGGTCCAAGAACTTCCGTGTGGCACTCTCCTATCCCGCGAGCGATGCACGCTTCCTACCTTCTCTGCGCATGTACTATACACTCCACGTTCGTCTCTGTTTCTAACTTTCGCATTATACGCCCTTTGTCCGCGATTCGACAGTTTCGACAGTTTCGCAATGGAACGTGAGAATGTGGCGTCGGCGGCGATGGTGACGCGTCCGAGGGAAGCCGCTTGCAAACGACGTTAAAGTTCGATCGGACAGCCGCATCTGGGGCCACCAAAATTTTTCTCTATCCCTCCTGCTACGCGTCACGTGTGGGCTATAGATACACGTATATGCATGGAGGTTCCGGCAAGCACGTTCGTGCGCTTTGCAACACCCCCTACATCCCTTCTCGTCATTCTCGTTCTCGCGGTTTACCATGTAATCGTTGTAACCGATTGTAATGCCGTATAGAAAATCAGTTGTTAAGGGGAAATTGGGAAAATTATTGAAAGGGAACTGACATAGATTTATTATCGCCAATTTCCGGTGGTTTTTGGGAGATCAGCATTTATGGGATGAACTTGGTTTTGGATTTTATTGAGAGCGGTTGTTAATGGAAATACTTGAAATATTGCATGAGCTTTAAACCATTGGAAATTAGGATATAGTAAATTTAAGTGCAACGATTCGACTGTAATTAATACATTTTTGTTGCAAAGTATTAGGTTGGTGCGTATGAAATGTCGGATTTTTATGTGTATATGTAAAACTGCCTATCTTTTTTTAAAAGCTGTTTATTGCATGAAAATATGGTTTATTTGCTTCAATACACTTTTCCCAACCAGATTTTAATGCATAAATACCTGTTTTAAATAAATTCTGATCTTTAGGATCAATATACTCTGATATGGAATTTTTCAGACTGTCTTTATTTTCATACTGTTTATCCCGTTAAAACTGTTCTAAATGTCTAAAAAAATGAAGGTCAGTTGACGAAAGATCCGGTGAATAAGCTGGGTGTTGCATAATTTCATATTTTAACTCATTTAATTTCGAAATTGTTTTGTACGACGCACAGTGGTCCATTTGGCCGAAAACCTGGCCAAAACCCCAAGGAGTTTTTCAATTTAGCTGAAAATTGGTGTATTAGTATTATTTCGGTCGCTGATTAAGAATCCAAACTCAGAATTTCCAAAAACAAAATTGCGGCTCTAATATGGCGGGTGCGAGTATCGAAAAATTGTCGGATCGGCACGAAAATCAGTAGTCTTATGTTTTTCCGGTCGTTGATTAAGAATCCAAACTCAGAATTTCCAAAAACAAAATGGCGGTTTCAATATGGCGGGTGTGAATATCGAAAAATTGTCGCGACGTATGCGTATTGGACCATGCCGATTAGCAAGTGATGGGCCTATAATTTTCAATTTTTCATGCATTTCATCAATGTACTGTGGCTGTACTTTTCGGCTGTAATTGTCTCCCCATTTCTAAGGAATGAGTAGCGAATTACTCCACTGACATTCCACCAAACTGTTGTTAAAATTTTCCGTGAATGAAGTGATGGCTTTGAAGTATGAGCACAAGGCTCATTCCTATCGAGCCACTGAGAAAACCTTTTCCTATTGTCGTAAAGCACCCACTTTTCATTACATGTAATAATGCGATCGAAAAATGGCAGCTTTTGCAACATTATTGACAAGTTTCTACTCATGTAAAAAAATGACACGAATATCGATTGAATTCATATCGGTACAAAATTCAAAACAATTAACAAAAGGTAAAAGTTTTGAGAAAATCTTCTGTGCTGAAATGTGACACTGGCAATGGACAATACGATTATAAACGTGGTTATGCTAAAAGAAAAGACATAATGAAAACGGGGGACAAACGTTTACATATACATAAAATCCGACATTTCATATGCACCAACCCTAATATTTTGCTCGTGTGAATGAATTCTGTATGTCCAGACTAATTGTAATTGTCGTTAAGAAACGATTATTACGTGGAAAGAATTTTTCAGGGAAGATAAATAGTTGAATCGAATTTACACTGACTTTTTCAAAACGTGGTCTCCATTTTCCTTCGTACCATATTTCTCCGAACTTGAGCTGTATATAGGGCGTCCCATTTGACTTTATCCTATTTCAATTCTTAATGGTTCACTTATTTATTGAGATTGCGTGTGTAGTAAGTTATAGCGTTTAAGGCTCACAGGCCCACGAACAAAATTCAGAATTTCTTTGACATGCAGATTTTTAGAGGAATATTAGCGATACCATGAATATGTGCCTGCATATCCCTACCAAGCCTGGAGAGTGCGATCTTAATATTAAGTACCGTATTTCCACTCCTTTCACCCTCAGTAGAAATAGCCGCATCGTAAACCTTCGCCTGCGCTGACGAGCCACCCTCTGCCGCCATCGACGCGCCTTAGTCCCTCTGCCAAGAGTTAAGCTGACCCAAATGTCACCCTTTCATGGGGTCTCTGCTGCTTCCACCCATCCCAGAAAGCGTGGGGCGATTCCGCCAAAATCCTTCCCGTCCTCTTGGACATTCTTATTGTTAGTAACATACTGCAATTACATAGACGTATCGTCACTTCCGCGGGCACGCGAACTCTATTGTTGAGGGTGTAAGAAGAGGAAATTTGATGTCAAAGGACTTTCAAAGGTTGAGTCAGTCACACATCAATCGTCAAAACAATAATTCTTTATTCCATCATTCAAAATCTATGCACAAATATATAAACCAGTTATATTTAAAGCTATTACTCCCTTAACCCCTTAACTACGATTTCTTTTCTGATGGAGCGTGCAAACACTCAAAATTAATTCCTGAAATCAAAAGGTTTCACTGATTTTTGATATTTCGTATAACTGAACGTGATATTAATAGTGCAGAAATAATGAGACCGTTTCGTGATCGGCTGATATTATCAATTTAATAGTTTTTGGAAGAGTTTAAAATTACCTATTTCATTTTCCGTGCTACGAGTCTCACACGTAGTTATAGGCTAAGGGGTTAACGGTGTAAGCATTCACATCTCGAGAACTATCACATTTTCGCAGATTGTAAGTTTTTGTAGAGTTTGTTAAAGAATAGAATACAGTCCACTACAACAACTAAACTACACTTTTAAACTACTACAACTTTAAACCATGCTCAAACAGAAATATAAAATCGAGAGAGAAACTTTTGGAAGTTTGCATAAACGGTGAAGGACAACTCGAGGTCATAGTATCTGAGATTTCACTGAATGCCTCGCTTTCTCACATTTGGTAGTAAATATCTACGTAAATAATAAAAATCAAATGAAAATTATGACGTAATGCATAAATGTATTGTTATTTCATTCTTAATGAAACAGTTGAGTCATTTTACTTAACACAATATTTCATTTATGTAGTAAAATCTCAAATAGACCATTGAGATGACTTTCATCGTCATAGCTAAGGGATTGGCAATTTTTTTCTCATACGGTCTGAAATGAAAATTATCGCAGACTCGGAGGAACGGAGAAAAAATCAAACATATAAAATAGTACGGAATAGTTATTATAGTCTGTGTCATTGCATTTTTCATACAACTATCTCGTTTGGCCATATACAGTTCCTTCACATATTGCATCTGCAATTGTAATGTTCCTTTAAAACACTTTTCGGTATCTTGATAAATAAGAGACTTATTGAGAGTAGCAAAGATAGGTGGGACACCCTGTATATTCTACTGCAATTTCTGTAGTCATATCGCCAAAGACTTTCAGATTTATGATGCTTCCGAATCATAGAGGCAGTGATATATGTCTCACGTGTAAGGAATTTTTTAGTAATTCTAACAAGGATCTCATATTGGAGGACAGGAGGCACTGTGTCGTCCTAGTGTTAACCCTTTGGGGTCCTATGTCGAGTACAGCTCAACATAGTTTCTCACTTGGTTTTTCTTTTTCCTCACAATTTAATGTCAGTTTCCAATTGCATAATGATTTTGTGACATCACCAAAATATTCGCTAGTACCTGTAGTTATTGCTACCATTAAAAAAGAATTAACAACCGATGATAGAAAATGTGAAATTAATTTTTTCAGCTCACTACGAAATTAACAAAATAATTCGCACTCCAAAGGGTTTAAAAGTCTCACATTACAACAAAGATAAAAATGTACAGAATCATATACATTCTAAATCATCTACGTTAAAATGTACTCATTTAAAAATATTTCAGTAACGAAGGTAAATTCAACCCCTCCTTGACTTTTTAAGAACCCAAGACTTCATTCCCACCATCGACACCAACCACTAATCTTTCTCATAAATTTTCTCCATGGTGAGCGATAATATCTTCCCGAGATTTCCCGTATTTCGTCCTTTGCGACGTATAATGGCCAACGAGGAAACCATTATGCTCAAAATAATTCTACGGTAGGGATTATTGTTGTACAAAGTCGTCGTTGTACATGCCATTTCCAACTCTCGGTTGTTTATCGTCGACATAATGAGGAAGATATTAGAAGCTCAAAGAGAAGGAGATTGTATAAAGGAGTCAGGAGAGTGACAAATTAACTCGCACCTTCGCGCTTCCGTGAGATTCAGATACCCTCCCTTGCTTGTTGTAGTAAAGGCCGCGGCAAGTATTACGGCAGACAGGAAACCTAGGCGGAAACGTCACTAGTCGAGCAGGTAAGAGACTCGAGGCTAAGTTTAAGAGCAGTGTTTGTTCGTTGATGCAAAACCGCCTTCCACAGAAATCGCGCATGCTTTCACGTTCTGGCATACGGAAATGGAAATTCCTTTGCTCGACATTTTAACTAAACATGCTTCTTTTATCAGGCTACTAGGGAATTCGGCAGGAACTTCCGCGGGGAATGGTTAGAAGCTAAATTGCTTTCGGAATTAACGCAATTACGGTGTAGCGTTCTTAAGATAAAAGGAAAAAGATGAATGAAAAAATAATGGCCTAACCAAAATTGAGTAAAATAATTGCCATAATATTAAATTGATTTTACACTTTAATCTCTTTGAGATGATTCCCGTATCCTATTAGCCGAAGTATTCGATAGTAATTAGTAACGGTGTGGCGGGAATAAAGTACTTTCCAGGTGCTGTACAAATTGCTGAATAGTTTACAATCCGGTAAAAATTATTACGCGCAGTTTTGGGTCAATGTGCCGCTCTTAAATTCCGTGCGGTAGCGTAGATATCCTTAATAATGTCGTCATTAAAAATTTCTAGAAAGGACCACCAGATGGTTGCCTCTTTTTGCTGATATTAAAATAATGCTCATTGCGCAAATTATCCTGCGCAAAAACGTAACTTGCGAACAGCGAGGCAAAAAATATGTAGGCCGTCTCACGATGCGAGAAAGGTGTACGCGTTATCGACGCGTTTTCGAGGTGGCTGTGTCAATCATATTTGGAGGTAGCTAATCTCGTACATCGGATAAAAGCCGTCAGTACGGACTCGACTCATCCATCCGGTCTTAATTAACGTAACTGTCCGTGATATCCAGTTGTTTCCGTCTAGGTGATCGTGATCGGCAGGTTTCTTCTGGGATCATCCGAAGTCATTTATATCGAGCCAGATTGATGGAGAGAAATGGATTGATCCGACAGCGGTAAAAAAGCCTCTTTCGAAATACTTCTTAATCGTAAGAATATTCTCCTTTCTTTTTATGTTTCACGTAACGAATCAATATAATTATATACGACCGATTTTTCCCTTTCTGTGTCAATCTATTTTTCTTTAATATGCATGTAAAAATTAACGGATTCTACGAGAATTCACTTATTCGAATATAATAAACGGAAGTATAATGGTATGGAATAAAAACTAACATCCTCGGTGTTACTTTTTACGTATTAACATCATGTCGAATACCCAAATGATTTCTACCAATAGTTGCACGATGCTGTGGCAGCCGGAGTTTCGTTAAATTAAGCGATATCAAAGCACGGAGAAATTGTATTTCCTCGTTGAAGCTAGAACACCTCGTAACGAGAATTCCCTTCCTCCATCGCGATAATCCCGCGGGAATATCCGTTTGTACATTCCTTCCTCCTATACCCCTCCCCACTTTAATATTCCCCGTATTCTTCTTACCGCGGGATACTTATGCTTCGGTCTTTTCGTAATTATCGGTGATCTGTCAATTATGATTAATTAGTAAAACAAAATTAGTAACGTGCAATGCGCACCACGATGTATTACGCATCAAGGTCGTCTACTTCACTCCACTACGCTCATCCGGCTTTAATTAACTCGATTGTCCTTGATAACTGCATGCTTCAAACCGAAGAACCTAGTCAGATATGTTGCCAGAGGAATCATTGGGGATTACCTGACCTGCCGAGACTAAAGGACAGCAATGATAGGGGGTAATGATTTTAAAAGCATTTCCTGTCCTTGGACATACCGTCGCTTATACGTGTCCTTTAGAACTGTTTTCGTTCTAAATATACTACATACTGTAATTATAAAGGAAACCTCGGTACGTTCTTACGTATAAAACAGAAAATACGTTTTTTTACACAATACAACTTATTCCACGTATCTCTTCGTTCCATTATATCCGTAACATGAAGAATCTTAAACATTCCGATTAACAATTCCAAAACAGGGAGATACTCCATCCCCTACCCTTTACAATTTCTTTATCATCGAAGGTATTTCTTCATAACTCGTTCGAAAATCTCATTTCGTGCGAGAATGTTCACCAGAAGTCTGGCGGATGATTTACCTGTTAAGATAACTTCGATCAATTGCAATTAACAATTACAAAACAAAAAGATACTCCATCCATCCCTCATCATTTACGATTACTTGACCCAACCGAAAGTTTGCACACTTCGTTCGAAAATCTCATTCCAAACGAAAACGTTCACCAGAACCCTGACGAATGATCTACCTGTTAGGATAACTTCAATCATTTCGCTTTGTAAAATAAGATACCCTTCCGAAACGAGAATCATCGAGAGTCTTTCCCGCGAAAGTGGATCCTGATTGCATCCTCGGATGAGAAGAAGTGGCAGTGCCCTTCGATTTCTACTTGGAAAGAAGAAGGGTGCAGCACGCGTAGTTCCTTTACCACTAACCCCCCACTTCGTGCTTCTTCGCTGTTGAACCTTCTGCCAGGCACTTCCGGCGTGTGCCATACATCCCACTCGGGGATATCGATATTGAAACGTAAAAAAGATTCAATCAGTCGCGAAGTTTCAGCGCCAATCAATCACCCCTTCCCGGTACCCCAACCCCTCGGCCATCCAGGTTTAGGACGCGAAAGCTCCCTCGCGCGCGCAGCCCGCACTGGCGCGCCTGATCGCGGCGACGACGCTAAAATGGCCGAGGGGTGAAAGGGAAAGAACGGCGCGCAGGGGTACAGAGAGGAGATCGCGGAGGAGGGCGAAGAGGACATAGAACCGAGGGAGAAAGCTGGAGGGAGAAAGCGTGGGCGAGACGAAGAGAGATAATGAGCTTTCGGGTTGCACGACCGAGTCGACGCACTGGAAGCTCGCCGTGCTTGCGGCGGGAGCCTCAGTAGCCGCTTGTACGTTGACCGGAAAAGCGCTCAGCGTCACGTCGCTTTTAGACGCCGAGCGCGCCATCCTCTACGAGAGATCGTCGGAAGTTCGGTGACCGACGATTCTCTTCGATCTTCAATCGTACATACATTTTTTTTTTTCTTCTTCTTCGTCAACCCCTTCAATTTTGAATTTGTGACATCAGCCTTGTGCTTCACGGCGAAGGATAATCGAACAGGGAGATCGAAAGATCGTGACAAGGAAAGAATTTGAAAATCTAGTGAAGTGTCTACTCCTGAATGGATCGGCAGATAGATGTGATATTCGCGAGAGACCGAAAGTGTTAATATGAACGTGGAGCTGTGATTCATGAGGCGAATCCGCATGCGTTCGAGTGTGTAATTATAAAAACATAAGGGGAAACATCATGAGAAGTGTCGCGAGATACCGAGAGGCGCGCCTTTCCGTGTCGCTTCTTTTCGTCCTCGTCGTGGCCGTCACCGGTAAGAAACAACCGCGTGACTCTCAAAGTTACATTGCGAAAATATATGGACTTTTTAAGGATTTATGTAGATTTTACCACGAATTCGCAATTTCAAATGGTTATAGAAGAAACATACCGTCATTATGGATAATGATCTTATTGCGAGCGAAGGATGAGTTTTATCTCAATCTACGGAGGGATTGAAATACCTTTGAATACAAAAACCCATGAATGCTTTTTTCGATCTCGACTAAAGTGCTGATCGTCATGCAAACGAGCCGAGAGTTAGGACAGGTTTTCCTTGTATATTTACACGATCTCTCGCGTAATCTCCTGGATAAAATTAATTCATTTACCTTAGAGCCATTGAACCATTCAGCCGCGGAAGGTGCTCTCTGTCCGGTGAAAAAAGAAACGGCAGATTCATTTTCAGCTCGCTATTAATCTTGATCGCGCTTTAGAAAGTAAAACCGATTGAAGAACCTCAACCCTTTCTAAAACAATACACGGCCACCCTCGTGTGATTAAAAAAAACGCGCGGAGTCATTTGTCTTCGTGAAAGCCTTCGTAATTCGGTTACAAAGTTTGAGAAATCACAGTTACAGCTTAAACGCGAAAGCTCGAGAGAAGGACTTAAGAAATCAGTATAACTTTGCGGACAGATATCGTGGAAGTAGAAAGAGATATTGGAGGAGAAACGTTCTTGTATATCCTTCGAGTTCGTCGAAGGTATCGCGCTTCTACAACTTAGGGCGATTCTCGTTCGATGACCGCACCTCCCATGGCTCCTTTCGATGTAACACGCGGTAATTGAGGAGGGAAAAAAACCATAGAGTTGTGGGAACATCGAAAGAGTACTATGTCGAATTCGGCCGGTCGCCAAGGTTTCGTCCTTTTGTGTCGGTCAAAGCGATTACTGGGATGAGATTAGAATATCCTTTTGTTAAGGAGGTACCGAGACGAAACTAGGATCGGGAAAAGACAGTGAAACAAGTCACGTACACGTTTGAAGCGTGTGCCTTTTATTAGAGGGATATGTGTTCGGCGAAGAGCTTTGATCCTGTCGCACAAAAGTCGAAGGCTAATGAAGCTCGTTGTCGAGTGAACTTCTGAACGGTTGGCTCATTGTCAAATGTCGACTGTGAATATCGTGTTTAAGGAAGCGTGAAAGTAGAAAACTCGATTACTGCTAAGAGCATGACCTTACCACCGACACTAAAAAATCCTTTATGGATTGTCAAAAGAAATTCAATCACCTACGTCTGAAACCATTTTAATGCGATGTTTTATTTGTTTTTTTTTTTACATCGTCCCGTTTTTCAAAAGTATGGACTGCAAATTTATCAGTAATCGATAAAATTTACAATAATAAAGTACAAATGTATTTTGCATTTGGTATTTCATTATATTGACGCTTTTTTATTCTAATAAAATTGATAGCATCATGAAACTGAAGGGAATTGGGAATACTTTGGTTCCGCAGTGACAACAAAATTTAATAGTCGTATGCACTTTGTGTAAACGTTCTCGAACAAAAGAGACGATAGATTGAATATTATGGAGAGATACATAGAAAACTTGGAAATGGGCAAGAATTAAACAAAAACCCGAGACATATAAAACGCTCGGTACTTAAACTGTACTCCGCGAATCACATAAAACTCATAACTCTTTCATGCAGAAAACATTAGTCAAACTCTAGTCGACACTAGAAACGTTTCGCTGAAGTGTGACAGTCGTCGGAACTATTAAGTGACGTGAAAGAAATGATTCCCCGGCAAACTTACCCAATTTCTTGTTCGCAATCTTTACGATCCGCGTAGTTATTCCGGCAGTTGAAGTTGGCTACTTTCAATTTATTTCCGCGGAAATCTAGGTTCAATTAATAAAATGAAGTAACGGATCGCAGCTAAGTCGCGCAAACGAAATTACTCCTCCCGATAGGATTGTACAAGGGAGCTTGTTTGTCAGAGTGAAATCAATTTACGATCTAAGAAAGAATTAATTAAGAATTTTCTTAATGACCTTAAAGAGCAATTCTATCCCCCTTTTCCCTCGTTTTCTACCACGACTGAGAAGAATCTCCGACCTTCCGAGAACTTCCCGAAGAAGATGCGTTGCGGAATTTGGCCTATACCAATAAATTCTTCACAATTTTGTTCAAAATATTAACATCAACAATGTGAGAAAAACATTTTAACACAAATAATCGTGTTAACCAACGTTGCTAACAACGTGTATCAAAATAAGGAAGATGTTACATTGATTACGATCATCTTTTGCGGTTCTAACGCTCTGTCATTGTCCAACTTCATATTTCCATTGTGGTACAAAACAAAGCTCCGAGGAGATAATTTAATAATTCGATTTCGTGCAATGACTATTGTTAATATTGAAAGCGTTGTTCTCCGTACATATATGAGATACAAAGACGATTGATTACTTCTCTGTGTTTTACCCACTATGATTATGAAATTTTTGACAATTTTTTATCGAACATTTATTATTTTACTTATTTGGCAAAAAATCTTATGCCGAAGAAGGAGGGCATTGTTTGAAAGTACAGAATTTGAAATCTCATACGTTGATTTAATCTTCCTTATTAATTCAATAACAATGGAAGATAAATCGCTGCTAGTAAGGATATCTATAATTACCCACGGCTCATACTATACTGAGTTTTATCTATCAAAACTGACTTTGAATTCTTCATAGACATTTCGCGCCCCATAGTAGAATTACGTTAGTTTTCCATCAAATCAAAAGACTTTTGATTCCGAATATGTTAATGAGCACTCGATATTTCACTAAAGTTTCAAATTATATACAAGTTTTCAGTGATTAATAATTTTTGTCATTAATACACCTACGTCAAAGTGCCTACCATAAAATAATTTTGAATTACTTTTTTTGAACCTATTAAAAAGTGCAAATCTGTCAAAAGCAGAAGTTACTTCAATAACAGTTTCCATAGTGTCCCAAGTATTAATGCAACCAACAAAAATTTGTTATTACATTGCACAATAGACAGTACCGTCGTTTCAACGTGAAAAAAAGAATTTGTAAAACAGGATAATCGGCAGCGAACCATTATGAATAGCGCAGGCATTATTGCTGCCATACACCGTAGTTCATATAGCCGACTTCATTATCTAGCTTCGATGTAAAGCTTTATGACGATATAATCAAAGTTCCGTACTAGATACAATATCGATGGGGATATTACAATAAATACATCGAACGGGCCAACGTACCATCAGCCAACTATTTCGACTGTACGTGAAACTGTGCATCAAAGTGAGCCAGTATATATCACAAGTTACATCGATTACCCTGTATACTTTAATATATGCAGATACATATCAGTCTAATAGCTGTCTACTAGGATTATATGCATTATATATTGAAACAATTAGATGCTTCCGCACCAAGTAGCTATTGGATTTCCGTAGTCTGATAAATTACGATAATAATCGTTGAGACATGCCAATGATAAGTATTACAATTTCAGAAAGATTAGTTAACGTTCGTGTCGTGCAAGTTGAAGAAGCAATATTGAAAATTAAATGATCGATAATAAAAAGAAACTTTCTCCGTTCCGTGTTATTTGCGAGGGCTGAGACCGCGGTTGCATGCACCGATGCAATTACTGTGTCGGACCGAAGGTATAGCGGGTAAGGTGAAAGAAATTAAATAAAACCCGCGGCACTGTTTGCCGGCAAGCGAAGTGCTAAGGAACAAAAGATTATCGCAATTGGCTATAAAAAACTATGTTCATTATTGCACTTCCGTAACAGCTGTGTCGTTGATCGAAACGGTCAATGCGATGCAATTAACTCGACTCAGTTGTGTATCGGTGTTAACATGCTGACGAAAGACACGAAAGAAACAACACGCGGAACAAACGTGAGCTTTATATTGGAATTAAGAGATTCGAACGTCCAAACAAAAGAGCAATGTTCTGCCAATAGCAACGAGCAAGAAATAGCAAGGGAAAAAGGGAACCGTGACGTAACGATTAATCAGGGGCAGGAAAATAATTTTTCTCGTACTCTTTCGAAACTTTCGATGGGTGACAGAAACGACTTGCAATTTTTCGCGAGAAATATCGCGATAGAGGCATCGAATAGCGTCACACAAAGTGGAGCTTTAACGGTGACGTACGGAGGTCTATGGTGACAGTGGAAATGGATTTTAATACTCCTAATTAACGAAAATGAGGATGAATCATCATTTTATGTCATCTCGCAATTTCGTCAAGATGATATGGATTTTTGTCGTTCTTCTAATCTACTTTCAAGGCGATATGTATCGTAGATACGATAGAATATAAGTGTAGCAAATGTATTTGGAAATTCAAAATAGGAAACTAATTTTTGTGCCAATGCAATATTTTCAAACTTTCTTGGTCTACCCTGATGTGGCAATATATCCAGGTTTTTAAATTATTTACATTCACTTTTATCGATATCTCGTAGAACAATTTATATGATTCATTTCTCATACAATGGTTCTAGCATATTTTAACAAATTTATTGTTTCTCCGCTAGTATTTTTTAATCTTTTAAAAACTGCTTCCTCCAAAAATCTGGTTAATGTGAATTCCTCTGATTTCATTTCATTTAGAATATATTTATTACCTTTCAAAATTATTTGATAATACAATATTAATTTTGGAGGAGAAATGGTAAATTATTTTTCTTTAATGATATTTCTACGACGTTGAAATCTCTATCATTCGGTAAAAACGAATGTTCCTGATACTAAGAACTCACGTCCTATGATCCCACATCAAGTTCAACAGTTTGGACAATTTTTAGCCACGTTAACCGGCTTGTCGTGCAATAATGAGTGACACTCGTGATGCATTAAATTAGATAGGAAATTTCCAAATTTTACAAAACCTACCAAATTGAAAATATCGGTGAGACGCTACACAACTAGATTATTCGTATAGCCTTAATATTACATTAAGTTATCAAGAATCACTAATCAATTTTTATTTTACTAATTTAATTCGGAATTATTGCGGATGCAATCACAAAAGAAATAGTACGGCAAGGGGTTAAAGCTACTTTAACCGTAATGTATTTTATGACAGCTAACTTAAAATTGTACACGTTACTACAGTCAACAAAAGACAACTGATAAATAGACTTACAGGGGAACATTCCGAGGGTTAATTCTCCGATTTTGATGAAATTTTAGTATGATATATGTAGATTTCGTCAAAATATTTGACACGTATTTTTTTATCGGCAATCGTCCACGTTAAAGGGACAAAAACCACCCCAAAGTTGGGGTAACGAAAACTATTTTATTGAATATCTCCGAAAATATTAGAGATACGAAAATTTTGTATGGAGTGAAAATTAATCCATTTCGACCACGAATCCAATGATATAAACATTTTCTTAAAAGACCCATTTGTTTAAACAATATGATAAAAAATACATTTTTTCAACTTTGATTATCTATATCATACTAAAATGTCATCAAAATCGGTGATTTACACCTCGGGATGTTCCCTTGTTAGACCACCTTCAAAATAAACGGCTTATATATATCAAGGAAATTATTTAATTTTTGGTGCAATGTTATAGCGGCGGAAAATGATGTCGGGTTTGAAAACAATAAGTTCTATCTGAGCTATATCGGTTTTCTCAAACTTCTTACGTGCATCTCAGTTTCGGTGTTTCGAAATCCATGAAATTATGTACATTCTCGGCAACGGATCCCCAGTGACTGCAATAGATAAAGCCCAGTAATTCATTTTGGGGGCTGCCGTGGCAGGTTAGAAGCTGCAACTTCCATGTTGCAGTTTTATTCCAACCCTTTCGCCATTTCCAACAACAAATTTTGTGTTACGGCATATGTATCATATTCCATGTAACGTGGGGTACAATTTTAACCCAGACACGAATGATGATATTACCATAATCGTTAAAACACCCACAATATGTAAGAAATTAAAAGCAATTGCTTAGGTTGTAATAGCATTACAATACAAGATGTTGAATCTTGTGGAAGACCAAATAGACTTGACTAAATAGATCCGCACTGTGTACCAAAACGTTGTGTGTCAATTAACGTAATAGACAACGCAGAGTTAGGAATAGAAATTAAATGGATATTAGCCGCAAAAGAAAGCATTTGAATTTACGAGTTTCCCTGAATTATCTCTTTATTGTGGTTGAGGCAAAATCGTGGAAATTGGTGCAAAGAGGTTCAGAATAGAGTGCTCCACGAATCGGACGACTGTAGGAATTGAATAAACTATTTTTTCTAAACTTTTCTAAAGAATGGGGAGCACAACTTGAAGTGCGTTGTGTCTAACATAGGATGTCGGCGAAGAAAGATGTTTTATACGGTTGTAGAAGTGAAGTGCAGAGTTTTAGAATGCATCTGCCTTCGTCTTCTCTAATGTCTTGAGATCTAGACTTTTCCGGAAACAATTAAGTATTAGAATTCTTCCAGCCATAAAAATTAGTTATTTTTTCTTAGTTTCGTTCTTTTAATTCCATTTAGTTGGAATATGCTGATTGTATTGCCCATTTTATTTAGTTAAATTGAATTTCAGGTAATTTATGATAAACTGCATCGTAAATGTCAAAAAAATGACGAACTCCGTGGCAATGGATTCATATTGTTCAGTGAAGAATGTCGCAAAAGCGAGTATATCAATTTTATAAAACGATGGGAATCGTGGAAAATGCATCATTATGCGGTTATAGAACGATTCAAGATTAGTATTAAAAGAAACTTCATTTCTCACCGTAAATCTCGCAAAGGGTGAATTCTTCCCTCAAATAGGAACTGACGTTGCTCAAAATTTCGCATTTTCCTGAATCGCTCTTTAATTGTAAGTAGTAAAAGCCATTATAGATTTAAAAAATTATTCCACTTTTTCACCTTTCGAAGTTTCGCTTACATAATTTTACAATTTTTATTACACCTTCAAATTCTTCTGAAACAGTTTTTTCTGTTACATTGAAATAAAATTTCTTTGACTAATCCATTTGAAACCAGATGAGAATAACGCAAAATAACCTCAGAACTGAATCAATAAACAATTAAGATATACTGATATTACAGTAAACCTTAATTGTTTGTCGATTCAGTTCTGAGGTTATTTTGCATAACAATTACGTTTACTGATATACCATTTCACACATCGAGACATATTCTTAGTACATAATTTTATCCAATAAAATGAAATGAAAAATCATAGAAAACGTAACCATTATCGCACCCGAAGTCTCACTGTCAAACACATGTTAGAAAAATATGAGTTAATTTTTACTTTTTATATTATTTTATCTCTACACAAAATTTACAAATATTCTTTCCAGTAAACAAATATTTTACACAAATTATATATGCCTTATGCAAATCATTCTTTTTTGAAAAGAAAATTTACAAATTCCGTTTTCTAAGAGTTAACTTTTACAAAAAAAAGTGAATCACAGATTATGATTTTATTATGAGCGAAATTCACATAAAACTTGTGTCAAACGATTAGATGTTAATGTTAATATAAAAAAAGAGTCAGAAAGTAAAAAACAGATTTGTGCATGTAATGCATTTAACACTAGAACTACCAAACCAGTCAAAATGACTGGTACACAATTTTTTCAAAAAATTGTCCAAGTTTACATAAGAGTCATAGAATAAATATTCTACGTCTATATCAATAAACATAAATCACTCAATCGATCAAATTTTCCGCCGCTTGATTCCCCCTTTTCCAAATTACTTATTTAATTTATTAAAATGTGTTGGATTTGACGCCGGTAGTTCTAGTGTTAAAATTCAATATTATAGTTTGTCCTAATCCGAATCTACCCTTTTGTACTTTCAGCTACATTAGAGTCATCCAACACTCATCGAAACGAATAATTTACGTCGTAATTAATTACCGTCGTTACATCTATGTCTCATCCCTATCAATTAAAATAATACAGCATACAATCGTGGTTGTCTCATATCCACATTTCTGTGCACTAAATACCGTAGTATTAATTTTTTCACGTAAAAATCGCAAATACCTTTATCCCTTTCGTTTTTACATCATAAAATAACAGTGAGAATTAAAAAGGAAAATGATGCTAAAACCCCACATTGATCCAGCAACGAAGAGCGTAATTTGATGCTTTCCTTCCCCCTAATGAGGATCGATACGGTCGTGAAATTAGACAGCTTCGATGAGAGGAAAGGAGAGTGCGCCGCAGACACCAGCTTTGCATACGAGATAAAGGAACGGATCAAACGAAATATATAATGCATTAATCGCCGTTAAGATCGGATTTTCACTATCGGCCGTCCTTAGTGTCGGCTTTGGTTGGATTTACACGTCAGCGTAATTAAAGTGTCACACGAGAAGTAATGTTGATAGCGAGCAAAAGTAAGAAGGACGAAGTAACGGGGCGCATGCCTTTGTTCTTCGTCGGCGACACAGAGGGGCACGGGAGAAGATGGAGAAGGGGGAGGTTGAGCGAGGGCTTAGCTGTGAGAAATTAAGCAATTAAGCCGCGTATTTTACTACCGGAGATCCGAGTTTCAGGCGCGAGCTAGTCTTCCGATCTAGAGTTGCTCCTGCACGACCGTGAGTAAGGAACGCGGCGAATCGTGCAACGTTATTAAGATATCGCGAGGGTGCAAGACGAGCAAGACGAACGAGTTAGGAGAGGAGAAATCGCGAGAGATGGGATAGGAAGAAGGATGTAAGAATGGACGCGTAGAATGAGATGAGAAGAACGCAAAGTTCAAACGAACATCTCCTGGACTGCCCGTAATTAGATCCTATTGCTGCCTCCACCGCGCCTATGAAACGATTATTAATAAGTTTCACTGGCTGCTAGTTAATGTCCCTCTTCATTAGGCGTTAAAGAAGTTTAAATGGTTATTATGAGCTTACGTGACTATATCGAATCGTTTCTCTTACAATGTATGATAAGTGGTGTAATTGATTTGATGAAATATCGATAAATGAGTTTTCAGCTTCGTATGTTCGTTCTTATAGTGAAATTTAATGAAATTGGTATTCATGGATCAGTTGAGAGTGTTTCAGTATTAAACGTTTCTAGATGTTTTGTAAAAAAATATCGAAATTGGTATCATATTTAATCAGGTAACTGCTGACCGTAATGTACCCGTCTTTGTAAGTGTTATATTTTGTTTAGATTGTTTATTACTAACGTAAGTTAAATTTCCTTTTAATTGTATTCATTCACTTGCGGATAGTTGTAGGAAATTATTCTACCTTGCAGGAAAAATGTCTGTATATAAATATAATAAATGATTTGAATATAATTTCCTATAGCAGATGATACAGAATAAACAGTAGAGAGAAGTTACAAAATTTATGATCAACCAAGTTCATCCATGTAGTTTGAGTGATACAATCTGTAACTGTTAAATTCTTTTTAAATTATTATCACAAAGTCTGTGATTCTACGAATAAATACTAATAAAAAACGTCAGTGACTAGAAAAATCAATAGTTTGTTCAACTTTTTAAATCAAACTTTCATGTCGTGTTCGAGCGCGTTTTTACACAGTTTGATTTTTATTTAAAAAAACTTTAACTGTAGGGAATTGTGAAAAGTAAGTTTCTCGTCGATTTAAAACTCATTATCAGTGAATTTCAGAATACATGTATGTTGTTACCCAACAAAGCGAAGGCGTAAATGGTATTCTATGTATATTACACTTCTACCCCGTGTGTCAATTTTGGACATCGAAGTTTAAGCTTTTTAAGAAGAGGGATGATAACTTGAACTGCAAGTTTTTCCTCGATAAATTTTATTTTTCCTAGACCATCAATATTCTTTGCTGCTATTTTTGTACCCTCAGCTTTGAGTCGCTGTGGTTGCAATACCGAAGACCTACAATTTACTTGGGCTTCAAGCTACTGAGGCTATGACACACGTATCATGTGAAAGATATTTTCCACGCGTGACGGTGCGAATATTTCAAGGCGATATCACTATTTGGCAATCCAAGACTACCCTCGTCGTCGCATAGCACGAAAAGTTTGATATTAATTTTTTTATCTTCAGTTGCTGTTACTATCATTGAGTTAAAGATTTGATGCGTTACCTAGATTTTTAACCACTGAGGGTAATACACAGGGTGAATCTTACAACGGAACGATTCTAAACCACTCGTAAAATACAGTGAGTCACAAAATTATTAGCACACACTGGGAGCTCACGGAAATATGAAAAACAAAAAAGATAACAAAAGAACTTTAAATACTTTTTATTCAAAAAACATAATATTTAGACTTTGAACTTATAAAGCTACTTGAGAAAATAACAATATTATCATTTATAGTTGTGAAAAAACGAAATATAACAATTTCGTGCGTGAAACTAGATCACAAAATTATTGGCACACGTAACGTATTCTGTGAAAAACTATACCAAACTTAAGAAAGTTATTGTGATTAATATTTTGTGGGGTATCCTTTCTGTTTTATTACATCTACAAGACTTTTCGGCATCGATTCTATTAATTTTTTAAAATAATCTTCTTCAATCTTGTACCACTCTTCTACAAGCTTATTTTGCAGATCTCTTTTATTAGCAATCGAATATTTTCTTATTTTGTCGTCAAGTCTATTCCATACCATCTTGATTGGATTTAAATCCGGTGGTGTGTTTATAACTTTTGGGTAATTGTAAAGTAACAATTCTTGATTTGTATTTTGGGTCGTTGTCTTGGTAAAACTGAAACGTATTCAAAATGCCCATTTTTTCAGCATTCTCCTTTAAATTACTTTTTAAAATGTTTAAATATATCATCTTGTTCATTGTTTCAGTAAGAAATTCTAACTTTCCTGTAAAATGATAACTAATATAACCCCACACCATAAAATTACCGCCACTGTGCTTAATCGTTGAACGAAGATTCTTAGGATGCATCTCTTCGTTTGGTTTTCTTCACACTTTTTGGTAACCATCTGATCCCCAAATATTGAATTGATCTTCGTCGCAAAATATTACGTATCTCCAAAATTCAGTAAGTTCCGAAATATACTTTTCGGCGAATTCTAGACGTTTTCTTCGGTTTATGGCATTCACAATACGGTTTCTTTCCGGCTACGCGACCATTATACGAATCTTTTCGTAGGACTCTTCGCACTGTTTCATTCGAAACAGCTTTATCAGAAAAATTTTGAAGAAGAGCATTAATTTGCGGTGCACTTATTTTCGAATCCTCTTTGATATTTCGAACAACGAAACGTTCTTCACGTGAATTTAACAACTTCTTCTTTCCTCGACCAGTCTTATTCTCTATTCTGTCTTCGTTTACAAATCTCTTAATAATATTTCTTACAGTTGCAAAGCTTTTATTTACGATATTCCCAATCTCTTTAAATGATTTTCCATTTTTCCAATAAAGAATAACTATTAGGTTGTTCGGAAAGTAATTTCGTTTTTTCCCGACGGAGGACATAATTATATTTTTTTCACAATTAACTTCACACTTAATTCGCATTGCTATTATATATTTTGACAGTTGATATAGCAACGCTTGTTTGTGAAAAAATTTGTTTGATTCTACACAATAGTTTTTCTTTGGTTCTCTATTAAAGATGGAAAGTCGAAAGCAGCATTTTCGCCATATTTGACTTGTTTACTATCGAAACGGTAAAAATGCTGTTCAAGCAAGAAAAAAATTATTCGATTTTTATGGGGAAGACGCATTAACATAACGCCAGTGCCAAAACTGGATTGCAAAATTTTTTGAACGGCAAAACCTTTACTTCGAATGAGGACGTCAAAAAAGGCTTTGATCTTTTTGTCAGCAAAGATCGAAACTTTTATGAACGTCGAATCATACTACTGCCAGAAAAATGACAAAAGGTATTAGAACAAAATGGAGAATATATAATTCAGTGACATATTTATGGACTACAAGAAAGTCGTCTTTCATTCTCACCGAAAAAAAACGAAATTACTTTCCGAACAACCCAATATATCTCTTATCTCTAATGTAGTTTCTTGTTGTTTTCCATCGATATTTCAATGTTATTCAAACATTATAATGTCTTATATTGAATCTCTGGCTAGTAAAGAAAAATATAACACGATCGGAACTGGGTAGTTCAATAGTTTTTCAAAGAATACATTACGTGTGCCAATAATTTTGCGACCTAGTTTCAAGCACGAAATTAGTATATTTCGTTTTTTCATAAGTATAAATGATAATACTGTTATTTTCTTAATTAGTTTTATCAGTTCAAAGTCCAAATTTTATGTTTTTTTAATAAAAAGTATTTAAAGTTCTTTTGCTATCTTTTTGTTTTCCATATTTTCGTTAACTCCCTGCGTGTGCCAATAATTTTGTGACTCACTGTATGTACTCCAAGAAAAATGTTTCGGACAATAGTTACAGGGTTACGAAGGGTGTGTTCAATAGTAGTAAGGGTTTTATGTTGTTTTACTGCTTTATAGAGATATACATGTGGAACTTTGGTTTGCTTTAGTAGAGTTTTATTATAAAAATAACAATAAAGTAACAAAACGCTTGATTTTCACAATTCTCACAGGATTTTTCTCACAATTCTCTCATCATTCTCCTTGTCACCTTCCTCGCTCTTTACATACCTACTGTTTTCTTTACCGTTGCCTGGTTTTCACTCTCGTCTTTTAAAAAAATCGGCGATCGCGTTGCTGCCGCGATCCGCTCGATTCTCGTTTGCGCGCAGCCCTACATAGGTACAGACTACCTTAATTTCGTTAAACGTTTATAAACAATATATTAAAATGATAAATGCACAATTACACACATATGTTGAATAAATTGATGGGAATAAAAACATTTTTCAATAAGATAATGCCAAAATCTACCCGGCGAAACAGTAAAGGTATACTTTTTATAAACAAAATATTCGTGTTTTGGATTGATCAGCCAGATCTCCCGATCTTAACATTATTATTGTTAGGAATATCTTGTCAGAACCATATATCAGTGTGACATATAATTTTTAATATATTGATGTTTTAAAACAATGCATTTTTGACGAGTGGGAGAATATTAATCGTAAAAATAATAAAAATTCTATAAATCTTTACCGAATAGAACGATTTTGAAGTTATTAACTGTGAAAGTGGATCTATAAAATATTGAACATTAAAATAAATAAGTTAACTGTTTTATATTTTATGTTTCTTGTTAAATGTGCTATCATTTTGTCCGGCCTGCGAGCTACAATGTTTATGTTTTTATTGACAGAATTGTGTAGAAGTAAATGTGTCACCGGCCAAATTTTTGGTCAGAAGTGCATCTCTTAAGAAAAAAATGTTCCACAGATGACAGTGATGAGATCTATGATGAAAATCATTGCTAGGATATTGCATGAACTACTTCGACTAATACTATAGGGTCGAAAAGTAGATATTTGTCGTTACAGTTTTGACTGTACTGGTATAATCCAAAAATATAACGTTATTTGAAACTGTCGTCGACAAGAAGATTTCGACTTGAAGCTACTTATTGGAAATTTGAATTTAATTTTAGTTTCCTTTTTATGTTACTGTATCTCGAAAAACCAAATTGTTACGTATATGCTTTCGTGAATTCGGTTTTAAAATTGACAATACTACTAAGAAACTACAACTTTAAACGACCGTTACAGTATATGATGTGACAGACATTTTCCTATACAGCGATGTAAGAATATGGTTATAATAGGTACATAAAAATCCAGTGCTCTATTTTCTATCGTTGCCGTAACACAATCTCTATCAAGTTTTTATTTCTCAAAAAGTCTTACTTAATGTCGTAATAATTTTATATGTAACCTAGTGTGAAAATCAAAATACTACGGCAATTGAATTCAAACTGTGTTACTTTCATGACCATTACCTGCCTATGGAAAAGGGTCGACCATCAACGACGACATTTGCCATTTGAAAATCTTATTCTAACCAACCGGAAAAAGGAGAAAAGTCGTTCCAGGAGTTTTGACGAGGTGGCCGGGCTGTTTCGAACAAAATATAGCCCTATACAGTGATCGTGTTCGCCTCAATTTATCGCGGACAGAGTGCGAGCGATAAGAGTGTGCCCGTCGTAAAATTATACTCTCCGGTCCTCATTATACGAGAATAATGTTGACGGAAGGAAGGGAATAACGAAGAAAGTTACAGTTTGTATTAAACTTTTGATAAAATGCTTGACGGTACGGTTGCCGGAACAGAGACAAGCGATTCGTCGCGTCAAAGTGGACTCCTCCGACTTGGCAAACGAATCGTTAAGACCGACGACGAGGGGGTGTTGTTTTTACATCGGCAGCTCAATTGACTGTTTAAGGGGAGAATACCGACGCGTTTCTAAAGCGTGGAGCATCGTTGAGTCTCAATTCACCCTCTTGGTCATTTTGGTATTATTACAGAAGTGAGGTGGTGTAAAATCTGAATTCATAAATAAATATAAAAGAGAACCCTCCAGAACCGATAAGTGGTAGGGATGGTTGGAGCAATTGGTGGAATTCCTTAGCCAATCTATGTCGAAGGAAAGCGGGGAAAGGGAGAAGAGAAGAGAAGAAAGAGAGAGAGAGAGAATCAGTCCACATTCACGTGGTAAGGATAAGAAGAAATAGAATCTAAAGAGAAAGAGAGAAGATGGAGGCTGGTGGGCAGATAGTAACAGGGTCTTGGAGTGTCATAACCCCGATAAGCCCTTGCTGATTCCTACGGAACTTTAGCCACATTTGAAAGGGAATCGTCGGGATTACCATTACTTCCGGCTGAAATCCTTTTCCCAAACAGCGATATCACTCCTTACTCTATAAGTAGGAGAAAGAGAGGTGGAGAAACGAACCGAACGGGGGAGGAAGAAAGTGAGAGATATAGAGGATGAAATGAAAACCGGCTCTCCGAATAATCCACTTCAATTTGCAGTAAACTATTTGTGAGAGAACGATGAAGAAACTGAAGTAAAGAGAAAGGAAGAGAGAAACGGATGGAAGAGATGGAGAATAGGCAAGAGGAAGATATAGTAGGAAAAGAGGAGAATAGCTGTAGATACGGCACGGAGAAGAAAAAAATAAAAAAAGTCAAACGTCGAAGACATTATCGGTCGCGTGTCTGAGTTACCGTTCATATTAAATAAAATGTGCTCTTTTTCCGCGTTTGTCTGGTTTTCGGTCTAACTGATACAACGACTAGTTTGCAAACGTATGTCCGTCATGATAATATTTTTAATTCCTTTGACTTCTACGAACCGTGATATGTCTGGAGTATCAAAGTAACAGAGAATATTTCTGTTTTTCTGCTATGTCGTATAAAATAATCAAACGGAAATAACCATTTAAAATATCAGCATTGTGACTCGTCTTCCTTACAATGAGATTCTTCGAGGACTTCCTTTCCCCGAACGGACCCCGAAGTGACGCGGAACTTACAAGTGGAATTTTTACAGAACAGCGGTTCTTTTATGAACACTTTTTACAACATAATTTCAAAAATATATATTTTATAACTAATAGTTGTTATCAATAACGGCTATAGTTGGGTAATTATTAAGATCTTAAGTAATTTATTCAATTGGCACCTTATTTAGAATAAGAATAAGAAATTTATTATCCCTATGAAAGCAAAAGTATATACGTGCCCATAATTATGAAAGTGGTCTAAGTCATATATTTTTTGTTTCTAGATAGTTAATAAATTGTATTTGAATGAATTAAAAAATATTTTTAAATTATGCAACATTTTAATTTAGAATTTTATTAGTCTTGATTAATGGAAATTTATTATGAATATGAAATTTTGCCTGAATTTCATACGCAAATGTTGTTTTTAAAGTTTGAATTGACTTAAACCATTTTCAAAATTAGCTGAATGTCCTATAAATGACTTCAAGTAATATAAAACTACGAGTTTTATTAGAAACAATAATTTTAATGAAATAATTCATGAACATTTATTAATTATTTTTGAAAAGTAATCCGTTTTTATAATTTCAGGCTTTTATCATTATGAATATTTAAGATTCTTAAAATGTTCCTGAAAAACTGAAGGGACCTATGGCAGTAAACACATAACATCTTTGTGTTTTCCTTCCGTTACTGGTCTAGTGGTGGTGTATAATGGAAGTAATTTAATATTTCCTTATATTATTGGTCTCCCTCTTTTAGGGGAAAGATCCCAAACGTGGAATGTAGAATCATCAAAAGAAGTTTTACAGAACATCTTATAAGGTTCATTTTGCAAGAATTTCCTCCATTGAATTTGCAACCAAGGGACAGATTCGTCCGCGGTATTTTTTACTCTTCTTGTCGTTGACTCTTCTAGTGGTTTCGTTGAAATAAAATTCGGCTGCGTCATTCGTTTTACCGAAAATGTATTTCTTCTTCTACACTTTTCTATCAAATCATAATAATGCTCAGGGTTGTATAAGTAATTTACTTTTTTTTATTTTCATTTCTATCAACCCAAAATCACGGTCATTCGGTAGAAAGGAATGACCAGATACCAAAAATTTAAGGGTATGTTTATATAATTTGTTTAAATTTTGGACTTAGACCACTTTCATAATTAACACTACTTAAATGAATTCCATATAATGTTGAAATTACAACCACTATCTAATGGTTCATTTTTGACAATATCATAAAAATTACATTGAATTAATTTAATTTATAATAATGTGACGTGAAAAAACTGATAATCTCATTGTTTTAAATTTTGACTTATTGTTAGATCACTTTCATAATTATGGTCACATATATCAGTCGATGATAGTACCAAGTTGTTAGCATGAATTTCGTGCATATTCCATTTTATGCTCTCTCTAAATTATATAATTTATTAGCATCACGGAAGTAACTAAGTGTATACATAAATTTTATTCCGTGCTATATAAGTACATGTACATATGTGTACACCAAGAATAATGCTTTCGCATTGGAAGGTAAACAAGCTACAGTGGTATTAATATATCGGAATTACAGTGGGGTATTATATCCATAAATGCATGAATTACATTTGAAATTCGAAAATTAAATTGTGAAATACATTGGTCGTAGATTGGGTTAACCGCTTAATTATGAAGATGAACTTTCCACGATGTCACCGTAGAATAGTACTGTCGATGGTCAACGTAGGTAAACCTAGCGGACTGTACCGGAAACTCAGCGCAAAGGAGTACTGGAAATACGAAAACCGTAACTACGGAACACGCACCCTGACAATCCGTTTGTCTCGAAGAAAGAAGAAATACAGCAAAGTAGCTTCACCATTCTTCGTAACTTTTTCCTCCTAGTATCACTTCTCTTTTTCACTTTTATATATTTTTTTCACTTTTTCTTTCTCCTGCAACTTCTTTCGAATTTTTAAAACACATATTTTCTATCGAAAAACGTGAAGATATAATCCACAAATCGGCATGAAGAATATAAAGATGAAAGTAATTGAAAGATATTGATTTATACAGCTTGAAGAAGTTTAAAGTTTTTACTAGGTCTTCCATACTCTGTTGAATTATCCAATGTTTAAGTTTTACTTTCGGAGAAAGACGTAACGTAGAGACACTGAAATCGATAACTTTTATCGTAAATGACATATTTCATTTTTTAAATCACTTTCCTCGATTCAATTTAATCGACTGTTTTTACTTGAGCTCTTTCAATTTCACAACAGTGATACCGTGGGCAAACCAAAGAATTTACAGAGTAAAATTCTTAAGATATTTTACCATATTTTGTAGTAAAAATGCTGAACATAAACAAATTGCAGAAAATCAAAGTAAACAAAATAAAGATTAAAAATTGTCATCTCACATTAAACACTTCTTTCTAATAACGAGAAATATACCGGAAAGATCTGTTACTATTTTGCAAAGACTCCCTTTGAATTAAAAGAATGGAGATTTTATAAAGATTCTTGAACTCGACGAGATGAGTGAGAAAGCTTTATTTTTTCAACAATATTTGAATTGAATAGTTTATTTTCCCTCGTGCCGATATTTACATATTTACTTGCGTTACAATAAGAGTTACGACCAAGAACTAATTTCAAAGACTATTTTATACTTCATTTTAATGTCAATAATTTTCGCATTGAAGTAAACAAATCCTCAAATCACTGTTTTACACAAATATTTGCAATTAAAAGAATCTAAAATCAGTATAATTAAATTGCTGTCTATATTTAAATATCCAGTCTTTCATTTCCATTACAAGAGAATGATTACCATTATAATTACAATCATAATGAAATCATTGCAAGAACGTGTTATCGTGACTCGATCATTGTTCATACGCTGCTTTTTCTTCAATATCTTCTATACCAAAGAGTCGAACGTTATCAATTACCGTGAATGCCTGATTGCTATCAGCAAATACTCGTAATGTCCAGGTAACGAAGCGGCAAAATGACTACTACCTACTTCTTATTTTCCTAGTAATTTCCTGTTCAAGAACTACTCGTTCATATTACTTATTTTTCAAACTCCGTCATGTCCTGTAGTCTCAGCAACTGTGGCAGTCGATAGCAAACGGGATATGTCGCCATAGCACATCTTTAAGTTCTCTCTCTACTTTTTCTTCAATCCATACATGTAAATCTTTGAACGCTTGAGTCTAATCGGCAAAAAATGTCGGGTTTCTATTGACAAATCATACGATAATGAAATTCGAAAATATCGATTCGTCGTATAGCAGACAATGTTGTTTGGCATTTTCTCTTCTATCAGTAGTAGACGCGCTATTGTATCGAGTCAATGGAGTATCCATCTG
Organism: Cerceris rybyensis; assembly: GCA_910591515.1. Lineage (NCBI taxonomy): Eukaryota > Metazoa > Arthropoda > Insecta > Hymenoptera > Crabronidae > Cerceris > Cerceris rybyensis. Next base: position 27,569,630 of record OU342790.1, read on the forward strand.
GCGCAGTTATCAATTTGCTAAATTGCAAATCGATACGTCGGATTCCGTCCTTCGTAATACACCTGACCGCTGTGATGGCCGCCGGATACGTAATGATCCTTAGGGTATATTCGATATTGACCCGTCGGCGTCGCGACGCCGTTGCATTCGGTAAGATTACGATTTCTCGAATGCCAGGACTTTTATGGCCACTGTAAAAGTATTATTTTTTCGCGATTTTATGCGGGTAGAGTTGACCGAAAAACAGATGCAGGCTCGCCGTAAATTTGAATATCGCCTGACGTTTCGTGCTTTGAGTTTATAGAATTTGGATAATACCCGTCCGATCAATGGAATTTATTGCTGTCGACTATTTATCACGTGAGAAATGTGACCGAAAAAACAGATTATTTTTTTCTATCCGAGAGAATTATGGTGTTTTCACCTTTCTTTTAATATTTTTTCATTTTCATTTATTAAATTGTGTTCCACGTTTATGAGAAGACGTAAACTATTACAGAAATAATTCTTAACAAAGTCTTACGTAGAAACTTATAACTTCGCGATCGAAGCTCCTGTTCTTGTTACTGTGATTTATGTATACACAAAAACGTTCGATTGCGATTATTAATGTGCTAAAATGTACTATCAATGTGATAAATTCTCCCTTAGAGATTGTTTGGATATAAAGTTCCTATCTATTATCGAGGAATTATTGATAATTAATTACCTAATCGACGTATCGGGTACAAATGAATTTATTGAAAGTGTCATTGAGATATTCTAATAGTTGCGCAATTAAATAAAGACGCAAGAAACAGGAATAATATATATTCGGAATTACATTACAAGTTTATGTCTTTCATAAAAGAAACTTTGTAAAAGTAGCCAGAAAAAGTACAATATTTTATACGAAAAATCTACATTTTGTGTTGTTACTTTAATAATTCTTTATTTAAGATACAAAACAAAGTAATATATTCGATCAGTAGACAACAAAGAACTAAGAAAAAGAAAATACTTATGTTAAGGGAACGAAAAATAAATGAAACTAAACTGATGCACGTGGATACACTTGCACTGCGAAGAAACAAGGTCTGATCACACTTTATGCTACCGTGAGAAGAAATCGGAAAAGAAAAAATGAATCCGTGCAACAATGGCGTTTTTCGCGTAGCGTCACATTATTCATTATTAAAATATATATATATTTTAAACTCTCAACATTTTGCTTAAAGCCTTAAAAAAATTTCAATTTGTATCTGTGACAGATAATGCTTATTAAAATCAATCACAAAAAACGTGGAATCCTCTTTGATTCTGTTGGATTATTCTTAACAAAGTAATAATCAATGAGTTCAAAAACGACTCTACGTTCTAGGAATTCCTATTCCAAACAGGAGACTCTCTCTGCAGTGTAGGGGAGAGTAACATAAACAGTTTATATTACCAAGTGGGCCCGAGCTCGTCTTTTGGGCATCCACAGTTCAGTTCGTTCAGTTCGTGCAGTTCAGTTAGTTCATTCTAAACCAAAGCTATATAAAGACGTTTTCTTCCAAGCCTTACAATAAAAGTTAATTTTAATTATAAAGTATATTGAATTATTTAAACACCCATTTCCAATAGGTTATGGGCCCAGTTTACGTTTAATATACAATATTTTTATTATTACAAAAACTGTGTAGCGTATTTTAGTGTTAAAAGACTTAGTATTTAGTGCATTACTTTTTAGAGCTTTAGTACTTAGTGATATAGTATTTAGTGCTCTAGTGTTAATAAAAAAGACAATGGAAAACCTTAAAGTGAAAAGAAACATTAAACCTTTTGATGGTGACAGGTACAGTGTGTGGAAGTTAAGAGTACGTGCACTAATGAATGAACTAAACGTAATTAAAGTTATCGACGATGAAATTCCCGAAATGTTAACCGACGACTGGTTAAAAGCCGATAGAGTTGCCCAGAGTGTACTGGTAGAATACCTCTCGGATTCTTTTTTGGGTTTTGTGCAAAATGGATACACGGCGAGGGAAATTTTGAAGAGCTTGGATATGATATATGAACGGAAAAGCTTAGCTACGCAGTTAGCTTTAAGGAAGAAACTACTAAGTTTAAAATTGCAAGGTGATACAGAATTATTAAGGCATTTTGCAATTTTTGATGACTTAATTACGGAATTGTCAGCAGCTGGAGCGAAATTGGAAGAGACGGACAAAGTATCACATTTGTTGTTAACACTTCCTGCATCGTATGATGGTGTTATTACAGCAATAGAAACTTTATCAGAAGATAACTTGACAATAGCTTTTGTAAAGACGAGACTTTTAGACCACGAAGTCAAACTAAAAATTGAAGGCAGTTGCACGAGTTCGAAAGTTCTTCATGCTCATGTTAATAAAAGAAAGTATGAGGAAAATAAAAAAATATTTAAAAAAAATTATAAAGTGAAGAGGTCGAATAATAATTATAATAAGAACAAGGGACAGCTTATCAAATGCCATCATTGTGGTAGAAGAGGTCACAAAATTAAGGACTGTTTCTACCATAAAAGAAATCAGCAGTATAATGAAGATAGAACCAGAACTGTGCAAACAGTTAATATTACGGAACCAAGTGGATCGCAAGAACCTACTTCGGGTTTCGCCTTCATGGTCGGAAGTTATCGACGTCAAGCCGAAGAGAAATTAAGTTTTCTTCTGGATTCGGGAGCCTCGGACCACATCGTCAATAAAGACAATATGTTTTCGAGTTGTACAGTATTACAACCGCCAATAAAAATTTCCATTGCCAAAAATGGAACCTACATAACAGCAACGAAGAAAGGAACTATCGATGTCACCAGCAATATGGGAATTGAAGGTGTCTTGGAAGACGTACTGTATTGTCCAGAGGTCCCGTACAATTTATTGTCGGTGCGAAGAATGCAGCAGGCAGGACTGTGCATTACTTTCAACGCGGAAGGGGTCCAGATAAGTATGAATGGAAAAACGGTGATGATTGGTAAGCCCTTGGATAATTTAATAGCCGTTGATTTTAAAATTAAAATAAGAGAATTAAATAAAAGAAATTCTCAAGTTCATAATATAATAAGTAATAATTATGAACTGTGGCATAAACGCTTAGGCCATATTGGCAAAGCTAAATTTTTAGAATTGAGAAATAAACAAATGGTCGATGATACAGAATACATTAATAAAGTCATACCTAACGACAATTTATGTGAAGCTTGTATAAATGGTAAACAAGCAAGATTATCATTTGAAAAAGTAAAAGATAAAAGCCACATAAAACGACCATTGTTTATTGTTCATTCTGATGTTTGTGGTCCTATCACTCCGTCTACAATTAATAATAAAAATTATTACGTACTGTTCGTAGATGAGTTCACTCATTATTGTGTCACATATTTAATCACTTATAAATCAGAAGTCTTTTCTGTTTTTCAAGACTTTGTTGCAAAAAGTGAGGCCCATTTTAATTTAAAATTGGTAAATATATATTGTGACAATGGTAGAGAATATTTATCAAATGAGATGAAGGAATATTGCGTGCAAAGAGGAATTAGTTTTCATTTAACAGTTCCACGAACCCCTCAATTGAACGGTGTTTCAGAACGTATGGTTCGAACAATAACAGAAAAGGCACGCACAATGATAAGTGGTGCTAGTTTAGATAAAGTATTTTGGGGAGAGGCAGTGCTTACTGCTACGTACTTAATTAATTTAACCCCAACTAAAGCTTTAAAAATACATAAAACACCTTTCGAATTGTGGCATAGTAAAAAGCCCAAAGTAAAATATTTAAAGGTTTTCGGTTCTACCGTTTACATACATAATAAAATTAGAAAGACTAAGTTCGATGCAAAGTCAATGAAAGGAATTTTAATTGGCTATGAACCGAACGGTTATAAAGTGTGGGATGTGGAAAATGAAAAATTTCTTGTCGTTAGAGACGTCATAGTAGACGAATTGAATTACTTAAAAACTCGACCAGTAACGAGACTTGGAAAGGGTGATGAGAACATCTATAATAAAACTGATGCATCTGACACACAGTCAAAATCAGTAGAAATAGATGAAATGTCTCGTAAATCTGATAATGATAAATCAGATGTGTCGAAGTCGAGTAGAAAAGTAAATTCTGAATTAAAATTAGGTGATGAACCTAATAAATCTGTTATAGAAACAGATATGCACGATAAGTCTTCATCTCAAAATGATAATCAAAATATTAATGATAATGATAATTTATCAAAAATAGTTGAACCTAGAAGGAGTGAAAGGATTAAACAACAGCTTCCTATATCCTATAATGAGAGTGACACACAATATGATCTTCTAATGTGTGCACAATCATTTACTAACAAAATTCCAAGTACATTTGAGGAAATTAAAAATAGAGAAGATAGAGTTCAATGGGAACAAGCCATTAACGATGAAATAAATTCTCTAATAACTAATAAGACTTGGATTTTGGTAGAAAGACCTAAAGATATAAATATTGTTGACTGTAAGTGGGTATTTACCATTAAAAATAATGAACATGGAAATCCATCGAAATACAAGGCTCGTCTTGTTGCTCGTGGTTTTAGTCAGGAATATTTAACTGACTATAATGAAACTTTTGCACCAGTTGCAAGAATGGCTAGTTTTAGATTTATAATTGCTTTTGCAAATCAGTTTAATTTATTGATACATCATATGGATGTGAAAACTGCATTTTTAAATGGCGAGTTAAAAGAGGAAATTTATATGGAAGTTCCTCAAGGAGTTAAAAGTAAAAGCAATCAAGTCTGTAAATTGAATAAAGCCATATATGGTTTAAAGCAGGCAGCAAGATGTTGGTTCGAAGTATTTGAGAAATGCCTTGTAGAAAGGAATTTCCGAAGTTCATCAGTCGATCGATGTATTTATATCTTAGATAAAGGAAATATATATGAAAATATATATGTTATTCTATATGTGGATGATCTTGTGATTGTTACTGCAAAAATGGAAACATTAACTAACTTCAAGAGATATTTGATGAACAGATTTAAAATGACTGACTTAAAAGATATTAGTTTCTTCTTAGGAATAAAAGTTGAACGTACAAATGACAAAATAACCCTAGATCAGACTGCTTATATTAATACCGTTTTAGAAAAATTTAATATGCATGAATGTAAGCCCGTTAGTACACCTTTGCCAAGTAAGTTAGATTATTCAGCTTTAAATTCTATTGAAAAGTATGATGCTCCATGCAGAAACTTGATCGGCTGTTTAATGTATATAATGATATGTACTAGGCCTGATTTAAGTACTGCAATAAACATCTTGAGCAGATATACTAATAACAATAATAAAGAGCTTTGGCAAAATTTAAAACGAGTATTGAGATATTTGAAAGGTTCATGCAATATTAAATTATGTTACCAAAGAGGTGACTATAAAGACATAATAAGCGGTTACGTAGATTCTGATTGGGGAGGTCATGACGAAAATAATAGAAGAAGTACTACTGGATACTTGTTCAAATTATTTGAGCGATGTGTAATCTGTTGGTCAACGAGAAGACAAGCATCCGTAGCTGGTTCGTCTACAGAAGCAGAATATATGGCACTTTTTGAGGCCGTAAGGGAAGCTTTGTGGTTAAAGTCTCTTGCAGTTAGTATTAATATAAATATTGAAAAACCAATAACAATATATGAAGATAATAATGGTTGCATAAGTATTGCAAATAATCCAAGCAATCACAAGAAATCAAAACACATAGATATCAAGTATCATTTTTCCAGAGAACAAATAGAGAAAAATGTTATTAAACTTGAATTTGTTTCTACAGAAAACCAGATAGCTGATGTGCTGACAAAACCGTTGCCAGCAGCTAAGTTTGTGGAATTCAGGACAAGGATGGGCCTGAATTAATGGAGCCATTTACATATCAATAAAATATATTATAATTTTTGTTTTATCATAATTTTATATGGTCTGATTAGGTTTTCTGGGTTTTCCTAATCCTTTGCAACAAATGTTGGACCATTTGTATTCCCCAGAGTAAAGGCAATGATGGGAACGTCTTTTGTATACATATATTATATTTGTGTTGAGTATTATTGTTAAATTCGATATTAATTCTTATAATATTAAATAAGAATATGTGTACTGTTTATTAATTTGTTCTAGAACGATTGATTCATTTTTGAGAGGGCGTGTTGGATTATTCTTAACAAAGTAATAATCAATGAGTTCAAAAACGACTCTACGTTCTAGGAATTCCTATTCCAAACAGGAGACTCTCTCTGCAGTGTAGGGGAGAGTAACATAAACAGTTTATATTACCAAGTGGGCCCGAGCTCGTCTTTTGGGCATCCACAGTTCAGTTCGTTCAGTTCGTGCAGTTCAGTTAGTTCATTCTAAACCAAAGCTATATAAAGACGTTTTCTTCCAAGCCTTACAATAAAAGTTAATTTTAATTATAAAGTATATTGAATTATTTAAACACCCATTTCCAATAGATTCTATTATGAAAGATAGTCCACTGTTCTCTTTTTCAAAACATCTATTTTTTAAAGATTTCTTAAGATGTCAATATTTTGATGTGGCATCAATAAACCAACAAAATATATAATCTTATGCATATAACTGTATTATCCAAGCTAACTAAATTTATAAATTAAAATGGCATTGAAGCAGTATCATTTTGAATTAATTAAGTACCAAATTGAAGTAGGTAAGTAACCTCAGTATCATCCTCACGCGATGAATTTCATTTCTCGCTTACAACTGTGAATAATAGATTTTCAATTTTTACAGTACTTATTCATAGTAAGTTTCTTCAACCTCAAGCAATTCCTCGAATTCGATTATTGCACCTATCGATGCTGTAATACTATTGAGTTTAAATTTCCCCCTTCATCAGCTAATATAGCAAGAATGGTTAGGTGTCAGTTCATTGAAAGTATTTGTAATCATATCTCCGTAGAGGAAGAGCTTCACAATTGAGGCTTTATGAAATGACTGTACAGAAACGACAAACGATAATAGATAAATTTACCCATTGACGGTATCTTTATACCTCTTGTCACGTTGGTTGCCCGAGGACTATCCCTTCGGAATCTTTTAGCACCAGACGATCCTGACAATTAAAGAAGATAAGTCACAACACCTTTGACCTCGGAAGGATCAATTGAAACCGACGATAAATTCGGACCGTAGAGTATTTATAGCGGACAAATGGAGCTTTTCTTTTTCGATCCCTTTCATATATGACCATCGAGTCGAGGCAATGGAGCGAACAGTTATCGATTCACCGAAGTGAGAAACGATATAACGATATTTCAATGTGAGGACAAAATATCTGTCTTCGAGTTTCTCAGCGATGAACTTTCAAGATCACGGCTGCCGATAATTCGTGATATAAATAAGTAACAAAGTAGCCGTCAAATCTATAAATTCATATTCACGGTAACTTTTGGGAACGAAGGTAATAACGAAAGCTTTCCCGTAAGTACGGCATATTCGTATTATCGAATCGATGAAATATCCACCTGTCACTGGCTCCAATGTGCCAAATTACAAATCGATACTTGGGAATTTCATCTATATAATTCTCATCCCCTACAGAACGATCCTTCGAGAATTGACGAGGATCTTCCCGTGAGAGCGTGATTCAGGCGAAAAATTCATCGCGGAAGTTTTACGAAATTCTCATCCATCAAATTACTGGTGATACGGTTTTTAATTGAAATTGATTGCCCTTAATAGTACTGCCTCTGTTTTGCATTGTTTATTGATTAATCAACAGTCTCGTTTACTAAATTTATTAGCATGGCTTTTCATTCATTGTACGATTAATGTACAGAGACGATACTAAGCGTGGATTGTTCAGTGTTTGACGAGAATTACCGTGAGAATTCCATGTCAATTTCAATGTAGCCATTTAATTCGATGCATGATGGACGTGAAATATTAAGCACCTTGGAATTTTTTATTAGCTGCCGTACAAAGTATCATCTGCTACTATGAATTTATGACGGCAAATGCACACGGTGTTATATGTAATTTGAAATGCATAGATCGTTGTGGAAGCTACGTCACTCTTAATAACGTAAATCAAAGTTCCCGTCGTTCAATTCGTTCGAGTAAATTGTAAAAATTTGATAGAACCGTGTAATACATGTATCGATTTTTAACATTTATTCAGGGTGATTTAAAAACACGGATAGGAAGTTTTCAAAGTGAAGAAATATTGTAATAGTGGAATATGCTGGAGGCAGACGGTCAACGGAAAAACAATGCTTATTTCTTTATCATAGATGAAATCATGCATTCGAAAAATGCACTCGTATTTTTTAATAACAGTGAATATTCATTTTGCATGTAAAAGTATTACATTTTGTTAGTTGAATATTTAATAGTATTGAAAATATTTTTCATTTCCTCAATTATACATAGATTTTATTAACTTTTCGGGCTTGACGAAGGAAACATTTTTCAATTCGTGCATTATAAAATTGTGAATCGGAAAATATTATTTTTTCAATGGTTTCTATAAATTTATTTCCTAAAGTTTTTCATGGAGAATGTCACTGTATAATTAAAAATATTGATAGTTGTAGGGCAATGCTGAGTACATTTACAAAAATATGCAATGCTGTTGAAAATGGCAGTGCACCTGCACTTTTATAGTGCTGAGTCCTGTTTACGGAAAAAGTAGGACCAGAGGAAAATAAACATTATTGGACCATTTAACTTCTTTGTAGGCCGCTTTTTTATCTACCTCGACTCTAAAAACAAATATAACACGTCCCAGTTTCGTCACCTTGAATAAAAATCGTTTCGTAACTAGTAACACTATCGTGTAAGTGATTTTCCGTGAAAGAACAAAAAGACCAAATATATAAAGTAGCGCTTTTTCCCTGCAAGGGTCTTTGATAAAATCGAATTTAAATATTTACAGGCAATCATCTCCCGCAAGTGTTTGAACCGGCGTAATTAAAAATAAAACTGTACGTTCTTATTTCACTCCAACCAATGGCAAATTAGACTGGAAAACATTGCCTGAATTGCTTAGAGAGGAGATTAATTTTTAATTATAATGTTGATCAGCATTTTTATCGTAAAAACCAATTTTCAACAGGGACACTTTCACGTTCTAGTTATAGGATAATTATTTTTCAAATGAACGGTGCATCAGTTGTGATAGAAAAACAACGTAGGCTAGGGGTGGCGAATCCATGACCTGCGTGTCAGACACTGACCCACGCAAGCTTTTTAAATGACCCACGTATTGATTTTTATAAACTTATTGTTTATATCATAAAAGAGAGAACACATAATCCGAAGTATTAAAAAAATGAAGTATATACCTATATGTAACGTCGAAGTTATAACAAAATATTGCCAAGTTGATATTAGCTAGCTAAGAACTCAAAAGAGTACAATAGTTTTTAACACTAGGTTTACGGGCGTTTCTTATATACCTATCTCTACGATCACGCGTCAAATTGACGCGTAAGCAAAAATGCGCATTTCCTTTAAAAAATCAGTTTTTTCAAATTAAATATAAATTAAACAACACTAGGGTTCACAGTTAGATTCATTATTAACAAGTAAAAAGTCAATTTTTTTAAATTGCCACGGAAATGTTAGCAATGGTATTAACGGTATATGGCAATCACATTTATTGAGCACATTTTTTATAGCCATACTGAATTTTGTTTGTGCATTTTCCGCACATGATCTGTTTGCAATATATACAAAAATTACTGTTTTCATTTTTCTGGAGGTTTTTCGTGCCTCCGTTTGAGTGCAGTCTTTTATGTGTTCTATTACGTGTCTGTCAATTATCAATCCGAAAGCACTAGTTACATAACCTGACATAATATTTCTCTTATCATAGCCAGTAGGTCCTGTGATATCCTTGAATATCAAATGAATGGGCGGCCTACTCACAGATTCGTCTGCTTTCAATTTTATCCACCGTGTTCTGTCAACTGTAATTTCAATTTTGTCCATTATATGTTGGGATGTGCTTGGAATGCTCGTCCTCTCATCCTCGGAATCAAAACAAGAAAACATACTCATCCTTTTCTTACTATGATATACTTTCAAGAAATTTTCCTCTTTACGAAAATCCTTCTATCTTTCCACTTTCAATGCATTCGGAGCTTTCACTCTCATCTTCGCTTTAGAGTAATTCATATTGGTCATCTTCGGAGGTATCCCCACAACAATCTTCATTGATTTTGACAATTTTGCTCAACATCTTATTTTACTATATCACCTGGATTTACGTCATATTGCTAGAAAAGGCGGATTGACCAAAATAAAAAAAAATATTGTGCTCCAATTCGATTACCCTATCGCAGAAAGTTACAATTAGCGAAGACTGTCTGAAATAACAATAACTGTAGAATCTTTTGCACATTATGTTTTAAAAACTGTAGTAGTAAGTAAACTGAAATAATGATTTTACGAACAAAGCAAATATATAAAAACTACTCGTGAAATTAGCTAATTCGTCAATTTGACGCGTTTCGTAGAGATAGGTATACTACATACAGATTTTAAAAATTAGAAGGCTTAGGATAAAAATAATTGAGTGTATAAATTCTTTGGTTGAAATGATTAATTTACGACAAAAAGTGGTTTCAATTAATACTATAGTTTTTGAGATATTTCATTTCGAAGTTTGAAATGCGTCAAATTGACGCGTCCCGTAAACCTAGTGTTAATCATCTCTGCTTACCCTTTTTAAGTGACACCACTGACTTAGTGACCCACGAGCTAGTACTAAAAAAAATAATTAACAAAATTTGACCCATTTTTCGAAAAGGTTTGCTATCAGTAGCGTAGACAGGATAATCCATAAAATTAAGGGAGTTTCGTTTACTGAATATAGACACATTAAATCTGTTATATATATACGGAAAAAAACAATCACTGAGAAGTTGAGGAATAAATTGTTTAAGAGCTGAATAAAATTATAAATTTTGTAGAAATATTCTTGACAGCATAGAATTACTATGTACAGTCAGCCCTCGACTTTCGTACATGACTGGTTCTTGAAAATGTGTGCGAATGTTGAATGTTCGAAAGTAGAGGGATATAGGAGAAATATGAAAAATTGTATGTTAATGTGGTTTCTTTGTAAACTTGAGATTCTCTAACATCTAGTAGGTAATATTAGAAGCGATATTACAATGTTAGAAAACCTCTAATAGAGAATTAATGAGCGCGAGCTACAGCACTCATTGGCAGTGACTGCATGGAAGCAAACATTTTTTTGAAATAGAGGCACAGCTCTTTAAAAAAATTAAGTTTTAAAAACGTGCGAAATAGCGAACTGTGCGAAAGTAGAATGTGCAAAAGTCGAGGGCCACCTGTATTAGGATAGAGGGTATGGGCGGTCGATGTTTCAATAAAGAATCACTTATTGTCTGCAATGAACAAAAAATGTAATTAAAACAATAGGAATAACAGACACACAAAAATACATACACGCATGAAAAATATAATTACAAATTGCCGATTAACCAAAAAACCACACCGTACCGGACGACCACGAGAGACCTTCTGAAAAACGGCGAAGAGGCGAAAAAAGAAACAAAACTAAAACAGAAAATAACACTGCACCGAGGAGCAGTTGATATTACAGAGAGAACGCAAACGGCGCATCATTTAAGGTAGTTCTATGCAAATATTTTTTTCGACCAATTTTTTTTAAATTTTGGATATCCATGCAGTATTATGTTCCAAAACAATTTGCGAAAGATCAATGAAATTAACCACATAGTTTATGAGAAAATTATTTTCAACAGAAATTATTTTTACACGAATCTTATAGGGATAGCCATTTTTACATGCCTTGGAATGCAGGTTTTTATTTTTTTTAACCGAAACGAGTTGACAAAAATCTTTATAAAAATAGTAGTGGCCTAATCAATTCATTTAGACCCCGATGTAATTTTTCTATCATTATTTACCACGTACTTATGAAAAAAACTTCTATTAAAAGTTGAAAAAAATCTATGAAACGCATGCCTTCACACAAACCATACTTCATGCTACTTGAGATTACTTTTGGATGTTCGGCTTCTCCACTAGAATGAGTTAAATTTCTGATTTGTTTTTTTAGTCTCCCTTTATTGAGAATCTCCACTGCTTTCAAATTTCTTTCGAGAATTTTTTTTTCACAAATTTGTAATTTGTCGTTTTCAAAAAAACGTCTCAACTCTAATAACTGTCAAATTCTCATTTGTATTTATAGGTTAGAGTAGGTTGAATGATGCGATAATGCCACGATGTATTTGTCATAGTGTACGTCAAAAAATTCTCTCTATGTACACACCTTTTTATGTGTAGTAGGTACCGTATCGACAAAAGTTTGATTGAAAATAAATAAATTAGAATTATTTCGCATATTTAAACAATTATTTTTCTCTTTATAAACATTTACTATGATGAATATAATAGAATAGTAGAAGTATTTTTACCAATTTTTGTGAAAAAATGATATAAAAAGAATTAAAATCTGTAAACATAAAAATAAATTTTTTGTTCTGAATATGCATAGAACTACCTTAAAGTCATAAACCTAACAAAAAAACATTTATCCCAATACTATGCAAGAAGAAGCTTATTTCCTACATTTTCTAAGGTGATACTAAAAATTTAATTTCTCGAAAGTAAATATTCATTTTAAACATTTTAAATTGAAAAGGATAACGTGTATATTATTAAATTATTGTATATTTCGATCGATATGTGTTTATAATTCTTACGCTTAGATAGAATTAATTCATTAAAATTAAAATTCATTAATTCATCAATCACTGAATGAAATAAAAGTCGTAGAAATTCTTAACAAACGAAATCCCTTGTAGAGCGGCTTCTCTGTTTCGTAAAATTAACTGGAGTCAAATCCGTTTATACATTCTCTGTAACAGTTCTCAAGCAATCGTTTCACAGATCTCGGGAAGAATTATTAATGGAATTATTATCGATTTCCTTTCTTCACGATGCGCATCCGGACAATACAGCCGGTAACTACAATTACACAAAATTACAGATCGAATAGGTAAGCTTCTCAATTGCTGAAACCACTTTTCAGCACGTCGATATTTCTTCTTGCACAAAACCGTTTCGCGATGGTGTTCTATAGCTGAAACGTTCAAGATTGAAATTACGCCCATTCGTATCCATCAAATGTCAAGCAAAGGTAACATTTCCAGTTACAGGCAGCGTATAGTATGGCTGATTTATCTTTTCGATACGTTTGGAGAAACATATGTTTTAACGTTGCAACGTTTTGAAAACTGAAGCTTCGCTTTTGAATAACAATTGGAAAACCGATGACATTCATAGATTTATCCACAGATTTGAGTGACCTTCTGCAAACATGGTTCTATGTAAACGTAAAAGATGATATCATGTTTCTACTATTTTATTTCGTTCTGTGGCGTACAGACAACGACAGCCATATAAATTTTCAAAATCGATAAAAGTAAGTGTACATGTCCTTATTCTTTCTTTACTTTAGAATCTTATACTTCGTGTTATATGCTTCGCGTTATTTTGTATTTATTTTATTACGGAAATGTCAAAGTATATTTTCTTGATAGTTGTAAAACGATATGGATCTAATTTATCAGAATTTGTGATATCAATAAGTATGATATAATAAAAGAAAATTATGTAAAGGTCGTACGACTTTTTCATGATATCAAGTTTTTTTAATTTGTTATAAAGAAATGAACTGTTGAACATTTAATTTCTTATAAATACGCTGATGTAAATGAAAATTGAATATACAGTTTCATCCATGTTAATTAGGATGCTTGCATAATTGTATAATTGAATATTTACCCAGTTCCGTCATATACCATTTTCTACTGAAGCAAATTCACTTACTCTTGATTCATCGAGATTAATACTTTACTTCAATGTTCGCGCAACCTTTTCATTTCCTACAAACATTTCAATGAGTAATGTATTATTTTATAAAAAATACCATACTGTAGGAACAATGTATTATTACTGTAAGAAACAGTGTATTAACCGTATGATCCATTTTACCATAACAATTTCTATTTCTTTAATCTTTTAAATTTCCTCTATACTAACATCATACTTTCAGCATTTGCCTTCCAATTAAAAAACGTGAAGAAATAAATCTACTCATCAGACTTATCTCTGCTTTCTATTATACAATTACCGTTTCGACAAATCTTCCGGTAAGCGGTATTACGAAAAGTTATGCGTGAACGACCTTTCAGAATGTCCATGTTGTTCTTTGTCTGAAACTGGCATCTCGAACGTTCTTTCTCTCTGGCTAACAACGGGGGTGGTGACTCAATTACAGGATCAAACACCGTCCGCCCCCGTCGTGGTAAATCACAATCAAGTCTACCGCAGTGTATAACGACCTGCCGGCGGAAGCGTTATGGGGCCAGCTACTCCAAGTTAAGCCATTTTTCGCTAAACCAGTTTACGGTGTCAAACTTTGCACGGAAAGTCGCGTCGCTTCGAAACTGTTGGATCGATACCCGCGGCTTTGGTAAAAGTCTGTACTCTTATCCCAAGGATATCGAGGAAGGGGGAGGAAAAGGAGAAAGAGTAAAATGTGGTATGGCTTCAGGAAGGTGATACCTGTTAAATAACGTTTTCCTTGGGAAGACGTCGTAGTAGAAGGACGACGCGAAGCGAATTCGGTGGTAGCGATCTTGTGCGCTCACGTAAATCCTCACTTCCGGTTTGAATGTTTCCAGAGTGAGCCGAGAGCGATGAGTCGTAGATCGACAATTCCGTTGGGATAATCCGCGGAAACTGGATTTAGGTTTCGAATTCCTCACACTCTGTTACTCCCTTTGCTTGTAATGCATGACACACGATCGCGAGGACCGACGTTTAGTAACATCGGTTGTTACATTTTGAATATATGTATATTCCCGCGAAATATTATATATAAGTTCCCGCAAATGATGCTTATTTGGTACAAATTTAGACATTTTTGGACGAAAAAAATATATGATGCTGATATGAAGTCAATAATAATTTAAGGTTCTGTTGTTACTAAATGACCAAACTTACTTTATGCCAATTTTCATCAGGCAATTTTAACCTAAGCCTTGTGCAGCACCATCCTTCTTAAAACGGCGGAAACTTATTTGTACTCCTAATATATATGTAAGAATCGAAAGATATCAGTGGCACTGAATCGATGCATAAGTGGTAAAAGCAATTATGAAAAAATGTTTTTTTTTTTTAAATTTTAGATAACGCGATGGATATCATTTATTACGAAGAAAAAGTCAGTGGATTTTGATGAAAGGTTCCCGAGTCGAAATATTGAACCTCATTTGAACCTTTTACTACCCAACATTTTGGAATTTGAAGTACACAAATGGGTCTAAATTCAATGTAAAATAAGATCCTATTTAGCGCCTAAAAGTGGCACTTTCCCTTTATGCCATTTTAAGGCGCAAAATAGGACGTCAATTTCAATCTCCGTTGACGATTTACATCCTATCCAGTTATTAATGTTATTATTATTCTTATTATTATCGTATATATATATATATATATATATATATACACACACATAGTTTTCAAAAATAAATTAGTCAAAATCACTAAAAAATAATGGATTTTTATTCGTTTGCAATTCTAAGTGTACCACTGTTCGAATTAATGTAATAACTATAGTTACAAACTCATTTAATACTTCTAAATTTTTGATTAATTGTCATGAAACTAACCATTTTAAGGCTATTCCTGTAGATGCCATAATTATAAATTGTATATATATGAATTTTGACTGTCAAATGTAAAGACTGTGAATAAATAAAAAATAACTGTTTTTGAAATATTTATCCACTAGTTACATTTATGTATGTATACATTCCTTATTAATTCATTATTAAACAAA
Source organism: Cerceris rybyensis (assembly GCA_910591515.1). NCBI lineage: Eukaryota > Metazoa > Arthropoda > Insecta > Hymenoptera > Crabronidae > Cerceris > Cerceris rybyensis. The sequence goes on from OU342790.1 coordinate 27,585,518, forward strand.
TTAAAGTTCTTTACGCGATATTAAATATATATTAAATATAAAAATTATTATTTAATCTAGGAGGAGTAACAGGTCTAAATTCAGGGGATAACGGTATTGGTGATAACTAAATAGGAGTATCATTTTACTGAGAAAGAGTTACAGGTTTAAATTAGGAGTTTTAGTATTGAAAAGTATTATATTAGGTTCAAATAGGAGTAAATACCATGAAACTAGGTTCAATATTTCGACTCGGGTTGAACTTCAGAAGTGATATGAGAATTATAGTTTGTAATTCGTCTTTTCGCTTTTTCCTGATTACTTTGTAATTGCAAGTTACTGAGAATCTTTCTCGGAAAGACTTTTCTTTATCGGATTTAGAGAAGAATTGGATGGGACAAAGTCTGTTCTAATCTGAATATGATTAAAAAATCGTTGGCCAACACAGTAAGAATGAAACTTTTTTGAACTGTTAATGAATATTGTGGTACACTTTGGTATACCAAATAAATCGATGAATTCGAAATCGTTGACGACGTCTATGAAGATTACGTACTTGAATAATAATTCGTACAATTTGCACTCCATTCAGAGAATGAACCGAGGTACATTTTTAAATACGCTCATGACGTCGAGTATTATTTGCATAAATTTTCATCCGAATAATTTGAAAAATTATTCAAATTATAATCTGAATATAATTGAAATTAGAATTTCTACTTTTATGGAAAATCCGTCGAGCGAGTTCTCTTCTTACATTGAATTAAATGAACTGATTAAATGCCTTCCATCCGGCAAGGTGCACCTTGGTGCCATATTTCAGAATTTTACGACATTCTTACTCCAGTAATTAGCACGAAACCTACATGAATTTTCTGAAATTACTTACACCAGAGTTCCATTCTAACTTGAGTTATATAAAATCCGTTAAATGGCTTTTATTGCATTTTGTATTTGCGTTTCCTCTAAATGAAAGTGACTCGAAACAAACTTCCCGAGTTACCTCTACAGAATAGAGTTCGTGACACTCTCGTTGAAACGTTCACTGAACGTGTTAGTTCCATCTCAGTGGCTTCTTGGACTGATTCAAAATCGTTCTACCGAGGGTGTGTTCGCTGTATTCTCAAAACGCGTATGGTGAAGAAAGTCCAGCGAATGCAACAAAATGATCCTCAGTCACCCGACACGTTCTTCCCTTTTTGCAGTTTTTATTTTATGCAGAAGCACTGTTTGTCGATAAATATTTAGAAAAGAATATTGTATACACTATTCAGTTTAACATTTATAAAGGAATGTTGACGGATGGAGGAAATATCAAAGCGATATTGCAACACGTATTATAATGACAATCGGCATTATGGTCTGTGATGTTAAATTGATCCAAATACAATACAACATGGCAAGGATAATGTGAATTCTCACTATTCCATATAGTAAATTCGCTAATGCGTTTACTCGTCATTATTAGAATTCTAATTGTACCAGTGTATTATTTCCTCGGTGTTTGTCGAAATTGCATTTCTACTCGTGGACAGAGTGTATCAATGTTACATTCATTATGTCCATTATCTGTTTTTAAGGTTTTTTTTTTGTGAATATAATCTTTGCCGTCATATAATTTCCCGCCAGGCTTAATTTTTATATTAAATTATGAGCATCTGATTAGCTATTAGATTTAAGGACACCGGTAATTCTACAGTGGACAGTACTGATTGAGAATTAACTCAAAATAAAACAGTTTCTATATATTTTAAAGAATTTTATACATAGAGAAAAACATCCTCAAACAATTTACAGTGACTCTACATTAAACACTATTTTGCTAATTTTTTATTAATCTTATTGTTACTGTTATTCATCCAATCAAGAATTCTGTATTCCACATACACGATGTAAAAGCAATATTATATTCTTATATTTGTATGTAATAAATACAGTGTGTATTTGTGCTATACATTTTGGTCAGCTATCACTAAATCATGTAAATAGTCTACTGGAAGCTTCAATAGATTATACAAATAATGCCTGACTAGTAGCAATAATAATAGTTTACATGCTAATCTGTTCTGCTTTCATGTATAATAGAAAGCACGATCATGACAAACCAGCATTTTTATTGATTATGCAATATATTTATTTGATATGATTTCCTATTTAACAGTAAAATATTTATTCGGAATTTAATTAATAAAGACAATAATATAGATAACTCTGTTCCGCTTCTATTCGATAGAATTATTTCAAACGTTCCACAAAGAAATAAGTCTGACAATGAGTTAGGTGGACGTTAATGGAATTTTGTATTTCTATTAATACCATTATGAAATTGTAATAGATTTTGAACAGAGATTTATTATATTTCGTCCAATTAATGTTACATACTTTACATACCATTTTTTTCTATTACAGGTAACCCTCCTATAACACGGTAGATAAGTTCCTAAATAATGCCGTGTTGTGTAAAACCATGTTGTATGAGACCCAGAGCAAGTACAAATAGAGGGGTTACGTTCCCAAAACTTATTAAAACCAAATATTTTTTTTTAAATTCTACATAAACAACTTAAGTTTTATTAAAAATATTAATGTATGTACAACACAAAACAAAAAATATTATTTTAATTTAATGCAACTATAATTTAATAAATTTCTTCATCGCCACTGCTCAGTATAATCAATCGAGAACGTTTTTTTGGTGGAATAATATCGCCTTCAATTTCAAAACTTTTTTCTTCATTTAAAGTTTTTGTATTTAATTTCCACTTTAAAAAATCTGTAATTTTACTTTGCTTTCTGGTTCTTATCGGATCAATGTTAATTTTTCCTTAATATTTTAAAGACGAGAAAGTTATTCTTTGACACACCGTGGCTCGACGCAGACTGCCGATCAACAGCGTGAAATACTTTTGTTTTCAAGCCACGGAGAGGAAATCAAAATAGTTTATGCTACACTGTATCTTCAAGACGGCAAGCCTCGTCGCGGCTATAAAAGTACAGTGTTGTATAAAGGTTTCTGGAATTTTCTTATCATGTTACAGCGATGTTATAGGATGCCGTGTTGTAGAAGGGTTTGCGCAATTCATAATTCGTGCTATAGCGAAACCGTTTTATAGGATAACGTGTTGTAGGAGGGCTACCTGTATATGCATTGCGTACATTTTTGGCCATTTAAAATTTCTCATAAACTTCCGAAAATCCGTCGAGTACAAAGAACAAGTGTTATTTATTCATACACATGAACAAAGTGCGTTCTATAAATTGTTAATTACGGTATAAAAATTCTAGTATATAATAATTCTAATTCATAGTCTGTAATTTTTATGTTTCCCTTCAATATAAACTTTCGACATTTTTATTGCTCGCAATCATTTTTCTGCCAGATTGCAGAAAGGCATTACTCTTATTTTGTCGGATTTCCAGACGATCGTAGAAACGGATATGCCAAGAGGTAGAGAATTTTATACTCTGGATTTCAAAGCACTGAAAGTGAACAAAGATGAAAAACGCCATACAATAATCATACTTCGCCTTCGTCTTTGTCATCTCTTTTGTTTCTCAGCCAACCTTCGTCTAAGTACGTTCGTTTCTTCTTAGCTTCGCCATCGTTATTGAAACTGAAACAGTGTAGTCGTGAGAATGAATGAGACTGTGGAGATTGTAAAATAATCATCTGTTCCTGTCGTTCAACCCTTTTGCTTCTACTCTTTGAATCTCGGCTGAATTTATAGGATTATGAATTTCATCTGTTCTCGTTCTGTTCGGTTCGTTTCGCGGAAAATATTTTATTGAGGATAATTCAACGCTTAAGGGAAATAATGTGACAAAAGTCTCTTCCCTATCGTTAAATTGTATTCAGTGACTTTGAATTATCTACCTTTATTCTTTTGATGTAAAATAAAAACAATTATTCTCGTGAAGTAATTTAAATTTCGTCACAAACTATTCGTTTGAAGCATTCATTTTACAATCTACAGGGTGTTTTAAAGTTATGTCTCATAACGTAACAGGCGATGATCTACACTTTCTGATCGATGGACATTTTAAAGGAATTCAGCCGCAAAATTCGGGAAACTTGAAAAATTAAGGTCTAACTTTTTAATGGAGAACCGTATTTGTCTCGTTGCGTAGATAGAATTTCTGAAAGAAAATTTAAAACTGATTCACGTCATAAAAAGTGATGACGTCGTTAATCAGGCAATGAATCAAGAATGTAAATGTGTCACATCGGCTAATGACTATAATTCGCGTGCTTACGTTTTTTAATATGTCTGTGATCTTATGATCAAAAGGCTAATCGTGGAACTGATTAATTTGCAGGAAAACGGTTCATTTCTGACCCATGGTGTTTGTCAGACATTTTACCTACATCCTGAGACGCATGCAATAAATGAATAAAATATTCGACTTTAATTTTCAATCCTTTTCCGGATTTTACGGTTCTAATATTTTACAAATGTCTCCTTTCAGAATGTATAGAACAGCGATTCTTAGGTGAGGACAGATAATTTTGAAGTACCCTGTACATTAACTTTACTACTCCTCATCGTTGATGATAATTATAATTTTTTTTTAATTGCGTATCTACGTGGAATAAATTTTAATTTCGGTGATTGGACCAAAAGATTAATACATTTCTGCTCCGTAATATACTAGTTATTCTCAAATCACATTTATGGAAGCTTGTATTATATAAAATGAATTTTCTACTACGTAACGTTTGCTGTATAATTTTAATAATTACTGTAATCAATTTGCCGTTCCACGACAAACTTGTTTCGCCACATTTCAATATTCCTCAGTATTCGATGTTATTGATAAACGTTTTATTCCTGCTTTAATAAAGCCGGAAGTTGAGAGTTATTTTTGAGTCCTTCTTGAAGTTCCAAAAGAAAGGAGATTCAAATGACAACGGATAAAATTGTATCAGAAACTTTGTGAACAATTTTAAAGAGCAAACTCAAGAATATTAATAAATTATACACTTAAATTCTTTCGAAACAAAGCTTTTCTTTTCTTCTGTAGCTCGTGCCAGCGAACTTTGACTAGTGACGACATTTTATCATTAGAAACTTACGATTAGGTACAATAGAATTGAACATTCAGAGACGTGCAATAAATAATGAACTTCTAAAATTAGTAAAATGATTTTTTCCGATAAAATTTATATTATTCTTATCATTATTTTGAAATTAAAGATTTCTTTGAAGAAATATTTCTGGTGGGTTTAAAAATAATCTATTATATGACTTTGTTTAAGAAATGACAATCATATGTCAAACACGATTGTTATTATTGATTGAATATACTTTATAGACATGACATCATAGAGTTCAAAGCATTATGTCAGCCAAAATATACATTCTTTCTGAATTAGTAATGTAATAATTATTTCCTTTGCATCATATTCAATATGATATTTTTAAAATATTGCTTCATGCTTATGTAATAGTTTTTAAATAAAAAATAATCCATTTAATGCCATATGATATTATAAATAAAAGGCCATACAATATGAACATCTACCAACTTCTACATTTTATATATTCATATTAAATTCATTAACTTACCAAAAGGAATATGTTTAAATGGTTGCCACATCTTTTGTAAAAAAGTCCAACCATCCGTTCACAGCGTTAGCCATTATCAGCCTTGCATTTAAAAAGTTGTAAAATTTTTAGAAAGCGCATCTCACACTACTACTACCAGCACATTCATTTTAAAACGAAATTATAAAAACATCGCTATCTTTATCTCTGTATATTCAGTTTTATGTTCCATAATTAAGTCAAAAGTATTGCATTTCCAAAAAAAGAATTACGAAACTTTTTACACCTCTGCTCGTAATATTCTGCAAAAATGGTTGCTGCAAATTCAAATAAAAAATCGTTCGCCCCCCCCCCCCCCCCCCCCCCCCCCCGCGGAAAATAATATATGTCAATTCCATACGCCGTTTCAGATTGCGTCGATTCTTCTAAAAGTTTCACGAAAGATCCGAAGAAAAGCGAATCAGTGAAAGACTAAGCACAGACCAAATGTATTTCCAATCTACCTCTAAATCGTATTGGACAGACATTTCCATTTTCCAACGGTACTTGTCCTCGCCTCTTTCTCTTCGGAATGCTTTCAAACGATGTAAATTGAATCAAAGGAATAACGAGAGGATAGATCTTTCACCGAATTAATGTTGTATACTTTACAAGATAATTAGTCAAATTTCAGATTCTCCACCGCATTGCACAATGTACCTAGCAATTTCAAGCTTACGTTGTCATCTGTGAAACGTCCCCAATGAAATCCGTCGAGTCACTCGACAAACCACTTTCTCGAAGAAATATAAATATTACCCCGTCGTTTGTCTTCAGTTACTGTTCCGTATCTTTCAATGGATGTACCGCAATTTTCCAAGCGCTTTAACAACGCCAGACTATGGGTTGAAAAGTAAGAAAATTCCATTTTCCTTCCATCCTCACGAAAGCCATTAAAATACGTCCGGTACGCTAATAAGATGGCGTCCGTCGTCACAAACGAGAGACAAATTCTTTATTTTTGAACACAAAACCTTCAACGAAATGCATTCTTAAATTATTTCCAACTTAGCAATATGGTAAGACAGCCGTCGTACCATAGAAACTGGGCGGAGCCCTGATTGTTGTAAAAGTCGTCGAAAACACTTCGTTCTTTCAGTGCCTCTCATCTGCCTCTATTTCTTTCCGCCCTTTGAACCCCTGGATTTAGCCGAGAGCGAGGCGCAGCTCTAAGGGGTTAGAGATGAAACACGAGCAATCTGAATCGAGCATGCTCCAAGCTTAAAAGCTGCAAACGTTAACAGACGCGCCAGTACGCCGCTGCACGACCTGGTGCACCGGCATCGTGGCAGTACCAGCAACAGCATCATCGTCGCTGGAGCGCGGCATGGTGGCCCGTAATTTTCTACTATTTGCCGGATGTGCATAGAGGCAATGAATACACGACTGTATACTACTTGCCCGTCTCGCCAGGTAATAAAGTACTTCGCTACGGTAAAAGAGCTCATTTTTCCTTCTACCTGTTTACACTTCATTATTTCGCGCGCACCGGCGAGGAGTAACCAGGTGCGACTGCGAAATAAAGCGAACTCGCCTCTGTCGTGAAGAAAAACGCGAGATAAGTTGCTCTCAAGTAGCGCGTTCTTTCACGTACCCTATATCCGAACTATAATAAAACGTTTGCTCGATTTTGTGCTGAAACGAGGAAAGTAGCTATTACTTCCACATCGAGCAAGATCGGAGTCTTTTTAATGAATCATGATCGATCGGAGGCTTGGTAATTTAGCACCGTGATACGTGCAATCAGGGGAGCGCTTATATCGATTGAGTGTAATAATTAGAGTACAGTGTCGAAATATAAGATTATACTTGTTGATTGGATGGATTTATTCAGGAAATAGCCAAGATGTATGAGCGATTTTGTTTTTGCTTTTTCTTTTCTTTTTTTTTAGTCTCTAATAAATGGGTAATCATGGTTTCGAATATTATAGAAGATTTATGCTGCTTGCCATGTTAATAAGGTATGTAAGTTAACATGATTATACACGAATGTAATAATTATATTATGGTGTGTATCTTGGAAATATCGTGTGATCATTAACATTGGCTCATTATTAGACAAATTACGATAGCTCAACAACCTTTCTTTAGTACCAAGATTGCTATTAAGCAAATGCAATCAGTTTTGAGTAATGGCTATCTTAAAATTTAAACTCTCAGTTATTTTATTCACGATGTGTCAAAATCGCTATTACTTAATTTGTAAGCTTCAAGATTTCAAACTTCGTCGAAGAAATATATTATAGATCGATAAATAAATTATAGGTAGATAATTTTGGGACGAGTCTATCCAATATTTTAATTGATTAAAGTAATGGAAATATTGTATCGAAGGAACACGAGTAGTTTAACACTAGATTTACGCATGTTGATTATATACCTATTTTTCTGAAGTGATCCAATTTGACTAATACAAGAAAATTGAAGTTTTTTTGCAAAGAAAATAGTTCCAAATCAATTTAAATGAAAAATGTATTATTAATCAATTAAGCAACCAATATATTATGTATATAGTAATGAAATGGACCGTTTATTTTGAAAGTGGTGCAAGTCCATTTTCTGTTGTCTCGAGAAAATTAAAGGTTAGCATATTTGTCAATTAAAAAATATTGGTTAATTATGACTCGTTTGATAATGTTTCTATCAATTTATTGATATGTAATTTGACTATACAAATTTCTTTTAGGCGAATTTAACTAAAATAATGTACATTTACGGGTTGTAAATGGACTTACACCACTTTCATAATTAATCAATTGTAAGAATCATTTAATTTCAATTTTGAAAAATCAAATATCACTTAAAATATACATATTTCATATTAATCCAATTTGGTTTAGAGATAACAACAAGAAATAAAATAGAAATAGTATTTTTTATTTTCAACGTTAATTATATTTATATATTGTTAAACTCAGCATAAGATATTGGTATTATTTATTTATGCTCTTCTTGTAACAGTGTTTTGAAATTCTCAGTAACAATATCCTCAACTGATGAAGATTCTACCTCTATAATAATTCTTCTTTCCTTTTTACGTTTCATTAATTTGTTTTTCATAGTGGAATGATATTCATCCTCTGACTCCTCAGATTACTCTTTTACTTATACTCATGAGTTTTACTTCTGCGTGGATTTATTTTAAATTAAACAGAAATAAATATTTTTCATTGTGGTAAAATTATATTATTATAATATAATATTGATTTATTACTTCTTCTTACCTATATCAATTGTTGTTTTTAATATGAAATTATTTATTTTTAGAGGAAAATCAAGTGAGTAATCTTAAATTGTAACTTTCGAAATATTAAATGAAAGAAATGTAGCCACCAGTGCACTGCAGTGGTCACTGATCCCGCAACCTCTCTACGGAAATTGGACTTACACCACATTCATAATCGATGTCTATGCAATTTCTTTTAGCGGTCAATTTTAAATTGAACGAAACAATAGCATTTTTTAAGACATTAAATATTAACTTATAATAAATAAAAAGTTTACACTAAATCAAGCATAAATTGCGTGATACTCAATTTTTTTTTAAATGGACTTACATTACTTTCAAAATAAACGGTCCCAATTTTGAATGAGCCAAATTGGCTCTGTAAATCTAGTGTTAAAGATGAAAGAATAAAATTACATGAACGACACGCCGCGTGATTTTCACTGCTAGCAACGAGATTGCTACGAGTAGTATGGCAAAACATCGAAAATTGCAAACGTACGTGAAGGTCGTTTAACTCGCCAGAAAGGAGAAAACGAGGGACGGAAGTGTGTATATATGCACATGTAGAGCTGAATCGAATTATTATAGTATAATTACATACGCCCACTATGTCGATAGAACACTCTCTTCCGACAGTTTTCAATTTTCTTGCGGACTGTGCGAGTCATTCTCCTTCACTTATATATCTATATGTACGTGCATAGGGGAGAATACCGTAGAGAAACGCAGTTCTCGACCTTCACATGCAATTTCCGCGATGCCAAGGTACGTACGCCTACTTCGTTATGCAATCGCGACCGACAAATACGGCAATTCCTCGTATGTACTAACACGCCGAGACGAACACCGTCGACGTGCTTTCTCAATTTTGTAGACAATGCAACGTGATTTCAGGACGGAAAGTTTTATGAATGCGCCTCGATTTACCTTGCTTTTGAAGAAAAACGCAGAGGATGGAAAATACCAATGCGTTTTAATTATTCCTGATGAAAAGACAGGGGAACTCGAGGGACCGTCAACAGATTTGGGAGCACGACCCAGTTAGTAGCGTGAAAGTATTTATTTTCGGAGGTTGTAATTGGAAAAGTCAGCTTCTCTCCACTTCCGTCGCCGAGGGTTTAATATTCGATAGTTTTTTCTTCTAAAACGAAAAAATGGTGACGTAGTACTAAGTTGTTTAAGGTAGTTGTCTCATGATTTGAAATAAACAAGAAGTTGTTCAAACTTGAACTATATATAAATAGATATGTAATACATATGATAGTGAAATTTGATGACCGTTCACCACGTTATACGCTAAATAATTGCAATTAAAAATGATACTTTTGTACACACTGCATTGGAAAAGCGTGGGAAAGTAGTATATATTAATTTTTATTGTGGCGAAAATAAACAACGTTGAAACGAAAAACTAGGTACAGTGTAATAGAATAATATATTCTGAATCATTTAGAAAAAAAAACATGCTGTTACCAATTAGTTTTTCATAAATATGGAAAAATAAAGTCTTCGTTTCATAATTATTAGTAGAGGAGGGGATATTACTATAGATACCATATGACAGTATACATATGTACAGGTTAAACAGATAACTAAAATGCGAAGGTGCCAAGTCCTCGTCACAAATAAATGGATGGTTGTGTACGTGTGTACATATACGGAATAAGCACAATGTATGTTTCAATAACGTAGCATAATTAAAGTGCTGATTTAAACATTTTTTTAAAGTTGCATTATGATTAATTTTGGCTTTTAGTTTTATTTTAATATCAAAAACTCTAAAATGAAATATTTTATAATTTGGAACAACTTCCTAATACATCCCGTAGAAGATACTAATTTTATTTCTATGGGGGGATGAACCCGATCTAGCGACGGTACTTGCGTGAAGCAACTACTTTAAGGCCAAATAATGATTTTATGGGCATTGACACGTTACTAGCTTTTTCTATCTTGAAAATGAAGTACTTCAGGATTAATTTTAAATTTCAACATTATTTATAAGTACCTACATCTTAAAATTAATGACATAATAATACCTTCTTAATCTACAAACGATCTTTTCCGAAAATTAGAAAATTAAGATATTTCTATGTGCTACTGTCGTGCTGTAGAGAGAAGAAACTTTAAATCTAATATTATATTAATTAATATGAATATTATATTTCAGTTGTCAAGAGGTTATCAAACTGTTAACACGCTCTGAAGATCATTGTTCATCGTTCTTAAATTCCATAAAATTTTTTATGGTCTTTGTTAACTTCAAGCAAGCAAAACGACCAAGTTTATTTCGATATCGAACATCAGGATAAACAGTATTCATACTCATCATAGATATTACATGAGAATATAATTTTAATAATAACACTACGACATCAAGTCTGTATTAAGACCGAGTGAAATACATGCGCGTTACTTAATAGAAATTTCGCACTTGAGCACTCGTGGAAATGAATTTTTCCGACGATTAATCGGCATTAATTAAGTTTAACGATTAAATTAATTACTCGGTGCAACAGTAATTCCTATCGAGGCGTAGCATTTTGCGGGACGCTTTCACTCCGTTCGTTAATATATTTCTGAAAGCGCAAAAAAGAAAAAGATGCCAACGAAATGGGAGTTGAACGGCACAGGAGAAATGATCGGAGAGCGCTTATAGAATCCCATTATACGAATTTGCTGCAATTCAGAACATTTCATATATTTCCACGCGAGATTACCTTCGCGGCGGCGTTAGAGGAGATACGTTTAATTAAAAAACACGAGTTGGTCTGTGTGAACGGTTGGACGGGAGAAATAAAAAAAAGGAAAAAAAGAAACGAGCAGGCGTCCACGAAACGAAAGCAATCGTGTCAGAAAACGTACTCGCACGGCTACCATCCACCGTCGCGTCGTCCCAATTTTAGCGCGTGGCAATTAAACGTTATTCGTCGAGCACGCAGCCGTAGAGAAAATTGCTCAGTCAGAGTGCACGATGTATTGTTGTCCCTCCCTTCTTTTTGTCTGTTACAGTCATCCGCGGATTTCTGACGAACGTCCCCGTCCAACGAAATCAAATATCATGCATTTCAATTAAGCTTAAAGGCCAAGCCCTTTCGCTTCCCGATGAAATCATGAAACTCAGAACACTTCCTAAACGGATATCTTGTGTAGAAAGTAGTTTTGGGTGTCTTCTATGAACACGAGGGGAGTACACGTTATTACGGTTTTAACCCTAGAACTACCGACTATTAATTTAGTAGATTTCAAGACACTAGATAACTGCTTCAGAAGAAAGAGAATGTAATTCGGAAGAAACAAAATTAATTGAATCTTTAATGATATGTGAGATTGATATGGAAGATTAAACAGGATGTAGCCTCGAAAGGCTCCAGTAACTTTCTTAAAACATTCCCGAGTAAAAATAAAAGGCGGGAAAAAAACTGATATAAGACTGAAAACAGGATTTTAGACGAATTTCGAACGGAAATAAGACGAAACAGATAATTGCCACTGAAAATTATCTGAAAATGTACTGAGGACATATGCTATTGAGAAAGTTCAAACGGAATTGAGACTGAAACAAGACGGAAGAATTTTTCAGTTGAAGCCGAGACTGAAGTCAGACTGAAAATTTTACATTGATTCAGCTCGATCGGAAAGCAGGCTGATTTGACACTCATATATCAATTATAGTTCACACTCATATATAGTTTAGTTTCTGGATATTTTCAGATCGTTTTCAGTTGTTCTTTTTTCGCTTACGTTTTTCCGACTTTTGTTCACTGCCTCAATTTTCTTTAAGTTAAGTTTCCTACTGTTTTCAGTTTTTTATTTTCACCCGGGTTTCAGTACAAGTCATTTTGACACCGTTGGTAGATCTAGGGTTAATGGGAACAATAATGGGTGAATTTTTATGGGAACTATCGAGGGAAGGTAAACTGTAATTATTGGGCTACTTGAGGGCCTTAGTATAAAATAACATTTAATTAAATCATCCTTATGTGAATCTTAATTCTAGCTGGCCTTATTTTGGAGTAAAACTGCTTATTGAATAGCGCCAGCGTGTTACTTCTACGGAAAAAAATAAGATAGTGCTAGTTTGACATAATACTATTAAATTAAGAGATTAAAAGATGATAAAAGTATCTCTATTTTGAATATAATTAAGTTCCGTTAAATTCATACCTTATGTAGAATATTGTCAGAGACAGAGAGAAATATGGATCTCTGTGGTTACAGATATTAACTTTGTAGATAAAACGGTAATGAGTTATAAAAAAAATATAAAACCCTGGTACTATAACAAGCTCGCATTTAATGAATTGCAGAAGATTTAACTTTTGAAGTTCCCCGCTGAAAATTGTGTATACATTCTGACCTTTTTTAATTGGATATCTTGATAAATGGAAAACTAGTTTTCGATGTATTTTATGCGAGGATGTAACTGATTGTGAGAGAATGAACACCAGGAGATTATTAAACGGTCCTTTCATTTTTACGGAAATGTCCCATCCACAATGGGAGCCCGGAAGACTTTAATACGGTCGATAATTCCACTTTTTCTCTTGTATTCGGAGATTCATGAATTCAGAAGCTGAAATTGAACACTGTCGGCGTAGAAATCAATTAAAAGGTAGTACTTGATATTGCGATGATGAAGAGATGAAAATTAATCCCTTCAGATCTAAGTGCAACAATTTTCTCAGCCCTGAACCTCCCCCAACGAGAATTACTAGAAAAGTATTCTCTGATCAGTAATTTTTGAACCTTTGAAAATCGCTCACGTAATTCTGGCGCGAAAAAATGAATAAAATTTTCACGTATGGCACATTATATTGTTTCCTTTTCTTGCAAAAACACTGGTTCAAAAGGATCGTCGCTGCGCCATTGATTTCATTACGTTTCTCTTTTTCCATTTCAGCACACACAATTAAATTGTGCATGGTTGAAATTGAATATCGTGCGCTTTAATTAAGCTCACAGTTCCACAATGGAGGGAACAAAAGCCAGCTAAAGGAATAATCTTTTGAAGTTGCGTGAAAATCTCTGTTAAATATTTATCATAAAATACTCTTCTTCATATTACTAAGTATATGCACGATTTTACATCCGTTTACGTTTCATATTTTTCAACGCAATTTATTTTAACTACGAAGATACATACACTTTAAAATTCTTCAAAATAAGATAAATAACTATAAAATAATTTTCAATAATTGATTTTCTTTAAAATAAGATAGATAAATCACTTTAAAACAAGATCAATATATATTTTAATAAAGTAAAGCGTTACTCCTGTTCTCAAGTTTGTAGAATTGAAGAAAAGTTATATGAATCGTGAGAAAGGGGGGAACAAATTCGATTCTGTTCGATGGGAAAAATCTGGAGCATCTTTATACGTCTGAAATAATAAAATCTCCTGATTTAACCCAGACGAAGCACGGGATTCGATCAGAATTACCGGAAATGCGAGCGATCATCCGCTCGGATTCTTTCCCTTCGTCACCGTGAAATTTTCCTACTTGCGTATTGTGTGCCCTCAAAATGAATTCTATCATGCAAACGGGATGTGAATTGCTGGAAGACAATTTGATGCTACCTTGTAATTCAGACTGTTCGAAAGCAATTTAAATTCTCCCTCGGCAAATTCAAATTGCTTTTGCAGAATTCGCGTCGTATCGTGTTTGCATGGCACCGCGTAGTAGTTCGTGTTGTATGCTGCCCCTCATCCTGGAATTCATTTCCTACGCAAGGCGGATTCTGTTTAACGATAACAAAAATTGTAATATCGTATAATTTATGAATAGCCAACGAGTACCCAGTCATAATGGTCTGTGCTCCAATTTCCAACATGGATTACATTCCGACCTGTAATCACTATTACGTAATCCTTGCAAATGTCAGGCAATCGATAATTCGACCGACGTAATTGACTTTAATTAATAATTGACTTTATTTAGTGTCACACAATTTTATACTCGGCTTATATGTTTAAATAATTAACGCGTGATATTTGACGACAATGTGGGACGTAATAAACTACTTCAATGATAAAGTACTTTTGCAGCCAGTCAGAAATTTTCCTATAATGGTATCTTACATAATTATATTGTAAAAAAGAAAATGAACGCTGAAAAAATTAAATTATTTTTAAACTGAATGATTGAGTTAAAATATTGAATCATTCAATTTCATTCTCAACTACTCAGTGAAATCGTATAACAGTTTCTATGATCGTTCCTTTAACCCCTTGCCTTACTATTTCTTTTGTAAATGAACGTCCAAAAACTCAGAATTAATACCGGTATAACTTAACGCAATATTAATAGCAAAGAACTAATTTCAACGTCTCCTGACATTTTCAGTTTGACAGTTTTTGGAAAACTTACAAATTTTCTATTCCATTTATCGAGTCACGTCTATCACACGTTATTGTAAAGCAAGGGGTTAAAATGAAAATCTGTAATTAAATCTTTTAAAAACAAAGAAATTAAATAAACCATACAACAGATCATTTTTAAATATCACTATTTCTTTCTCAAATACGATCAATGTTAACAGTCAGTTTATAAGCTCGTAAATTGAAACAACTAATTCCAGCATGAAATGTTTATAAACATATAAAGAAGTACTATCTATTATCTTCACACACATTTAACTAACAGAGCCTTGCTGTGTTCAACTAACAAGTTTTAAGCATCTCATCCAATCATCATCGCACTGGTCACGAATCTGCTAATACATAGACGACATGCTGTCATAATTTCTCCATTCTTCCCCCTTAATCTTTATATTCAATTTCACGGATGTTAAAACATTTCTATTAACCATGCCATATTCTTTGAATCCAATAGAAAGAACGCCATTTATACTTTAACCCCGTTAACAACTTTGAGCAAGAATTCACCGTGAAATAAAATAATTAATCCACACTATAAAGTGTTCTCGTATAACCGTACCAGATAGCGTTCCTTCTCTGATTAAAATTTTAATTACAAAATTATCGTACGTGAGGGAAGATTGAACGACAGGATATAAGAATAAAAATATCTCGGCGATAAATTTCAACGGTCTAATTAAAAGTCAAGGGCGTCTAGGTGCATTTTGCTTTCCATGGTTGCTAAACAATGCGCACTTTCGATGCAGGCGACGTCACGAAGCGTGGGTACCGGAATTCGAAAGAATGCGGGGGCGATGATGATTGCTCGACTCATTACGCCGGTCCCGGAAAGTCTTGACTAGAACCGTAAGGACTTGAATTGCGTGAAGCGATAAATAAAAGGCGACAAGAGATATAAGACCAGGAAGAGTGCGCTTCTCGAATGCGGAACTATCCTGCGTATCGGTACGCAGGATATCAACTGGCATAGAAAAACGTGGACAACTCGCGCTGGAACGTGGAACAAAATCATTACATCTTACCGATGATCGAAAGAACCACCATACATCGTCGCGCCGTCGTACACAGACGGCTTTATTTTTCTGTTGTTTCTCATTCACGTGTTTGCAAACTAGAAAAGAACGCAGACTACAAATTTAGCCCCGACGTTTCCGTTGAAATTTCCGCGATACAAGTACTTCTCAGACCGTTTAGACATTTGACAGTTATTTAAGTAGCTATTCATCTTCATTTTTCTGGCATTACGATACGATGGATGAAGAACAAGAGAAAGTTTCAGTTTGTTTGCTATATTGCAAGATTAAACGTCGCAATTTTTTCCGATGTGTAATGTTAATAAAGGAATCCTGCGAACCGCCGGTGAGCAATTTTGATGAAACTTTGTGGAATTATACGGCGGACTGAGGTAAGAAATACGGTACTTCATTTCTTCTCACACTCCCCTACAGAAAGGAAGACTTCCTTGAAATAAGGAAGGCGGTTAATTAAAAATGATTCAGTATTTTTTTTTAAATTTGGACTATCTTATTATACTTCTCTTTCAGACTATCTCCCCTTTATTTCTATTCTACGTCTTATAGTTCCACAAAATATGTAAAAAAGAAGGGCGTGGTATTGCAGATCATAGAAACTAGTCATAAAAACAAAATACAGTAAAACCTGTTTTTGTGCGGTCCTATTTTATGCGATTTTATTTTTGTGCGATTTGTTTTGTGCGATTTATTTTGTGTGGTATATGAATTCCATTGGTGTTGGTATTATACACTGTTGCAAAGTTTTCTATCAGTGTGCACATGTACACTACAAAACGCTGTTCGGCTCCAGACGCTATGTTCATTTGTTATCAGCAGAATACGCATCACAACAAGATGCGCGTTCTGGACTACGACGAGCAGCAGTAATTATATATATTTTGAAAATTTCTCCATGTGTAAAATGAGAAATTAATTTTTTTTTAAACGTTTCCATGTATAATTTAATTATTACTTTTCTTTGAAAGCACTTTCTCAATGTTTCATAAATCTTTGACATATTTTTCAAGCGCGACTTTTTTTATGCGGTCCCTATCCACCGCATAAAAAAAATTTTTTCTAATATATTGTAAAAAATTATTTGTTATAAGTGTTTATGAAATTTCTGAATATTTCTTTTTTTGTGCGGTTTCTTTTATGCGGTCCCTATCTACTGCACAAAAACAGGTTTTACTGTATTCTATTACTCTCGTTTTTTCACTTTACAATCGTACAATGTTTCATTAGAATCGTTATATTTCGGCTCTCAAGATTCCTTTTCAAATGCAATGAAATAAATATTCAAAGGGTAAAAAAATATTTTCAAAAATTGAGTTTCACTTGTGCAACGAAGCTTTTATTAAATCCTCTGTTGGGAAAGCGCGTACTCTCTGCTCGGCAAAGATCGTAAGAACTTCCGTAGGGCGTGTAGGTTAAAATAATTTCGCGTAACGGCAAAAGCACATACTAACACGCACATTAACAGAATAAGTGGCTGGTGGAACAACTTTCTGTGTATACCATTGAATGAAATCCTCTCGTGTACGTATCTCTGTTTCAAACATCGTACACGCATTCACGATTACAAAATGCAGCGATTCCACGAGTGGAACAACCAATTCTCCTCGTTTATGCGTTATTATATTGCATTCGATCGTGAGGCAAAGAGCTTTTACTATCGCCATTCTCAAGGAAGGAAGCATTCATTCCGTACCGAATTGTGAACGACAGATGACACAAACGCGAATTGTATTTCCGCATCCGCTATTGGTAATCAGCTTTGCGAAAACAGAACGACCCGGGAGATCGTAAAGGACACTATTTCGCGGGAATAGTGGAATGAACGATGACTCGGAAGATATATTCCGTTCTTATGGTATTGCTCCATCTAACAAACTTTCATCCTGACGCAAAACGTGACGCGGAAAATTTTAAATCGTCGCTATAAGGAACGGTCATGGACTGTCTTTAATGGAGTGGAAGAAATAATCGGACAATTTTGGTGAAAAATCTTTACAAACTTCTGGCGGATACTTTGTGTTATAGATATGGTTTTGGAAAGTTATTGATTTATTTGAAGATTCCGTTCTTATTTACATTGGGTACCTTCGAGTAGTCAGAAGATATTTGTGAGAATATGTTAATATTTTAGGAGGACACAAGTAATTACTTACTTTAACCCTTTGCAGTCCTACGTCGAGCTACACTTGACATGGATTTTCACGCCATTTTATTTTCTAGCAATTTAATATCGACTTTCTAATTTCATAATGATTTTACAATATCATATAAATGTCCGCTAGAACCTATAGTTATTGCTGTCATTAACACAAAATAATAGCCAACGATAGAAAATATTGGGAAATTAATTTTTTTGACAAAATAATTCGGCCGCAAAGAGTTAAGCTTTGCATTAGTTAAATTAGTATCGAATTCCATAATGCAAACGTGAAGCCTTTATTGCAGTGCAATTTTAAAAGGACTGAAAATGGAAAATTTTCTTTCATTGCGTGACTATGTAAAATTTCGGTAACGAATAATTAAAAATAAACAGCTGCGATACATCCATTCACCGAACTGCGTTACAACATGTCAATATTTATGTGGCCCTTCGAAACAAACTGAGTGAAATATTTAATATAAACTAACATTCAATGCTGCTACGTCTATAAAGTGTTCTAAATGTGCATTGACCAGATCGTACAACAATCTATTCTTAATAACAGCCAATAAATAGTGAATTAAAATCGTTTACAACACATTTAAAACAAGTTTGCACGTAATAAAAGAGAAAACAGAATTCAAACATTCTCAACAAGAGATATAATTTCTATCTACAGAGTATTCCTTTCCTTATTGCTACATTCGACGCACTATAAAATACAGACATAACTGAAAGCCAGTAGATCGACGTTAATTGAAAAAGTAAAGTCGTTGCCTTTATTATGTGCCTCTCCGATAGTTCTTCGCGGAAGTTCCACCTGACGGATGGACCTCCCACATACAGATAAATTATCGCCACACTGCAAATATGTCTTTTGTGGTGACGATTGGCACGTATAGCATTAAGGTTTCAAACGAGTTTACGGTTTAAGACTAGGGAAGTTTGCTCGGAGGAAGGTGGGAAGAGTCATAGGAAACATGAGAATACGAGTTCATTGTTGGTTACGGAGACTGTGGACGTGTAAGGGGATTGCACCTTATCCCTACTACACTGACAATGTAATGTACAGCTATTGTTGCTGTACTTGCTTCCTCATAACATCGTGTGTACATCGTCGAGGATGTGCATACATCTTTTTACCGCATTCCTCTAACGTTTTGAATTACAGATAAACCAGAGATATTGCAAAATTGACGTCAATGAGTTACTGAAGTTATAGACAATGTTAGAATCGTGAATGGTTCCGGTGAAAGCTAGAAATTGCCTTTTGAAACGTGAAACGTTCATTGTAGTTATTTCTTTGTGTTTATTTTGAAAATAGCACAACAATTTTGTTCGTACAATTTCGATAACCCTTTGCACTCCTATGTCGAACTGCACTCGACAAAGCTTTGTGTGGCACTTTACATTTCATCCACTAATTATCGACTCTTCGAAAGTAACAATAATTTTACATTTTAACAGAAATATACCGCAGTATCTACAATTGTTCCTGGTATTAAATAAAAATGAATAATCAACAGTAGACAATTTTTCGAGACTATCTTTGCTTATCTGATGAACAGTTAGTAAAATGATTCAGAACGCCAAGGATTAATGAAAAAGATAAAATTTGTACCCCAGTCTCAACATTTTGTATCGAGAAGAAAAATTTATTTTCATCAAATTTATAATTTGCCGAAACAACACCCAGCACTAGCATCTGAATGGATGAAAGATATCAACAATGAACACTATTAACCAGTTAGCTGTGGTGACTTCTTTTGAGCGTGCGCACCTACGTGAATCACGAAAAGCGAGAGACGAGCATAAATCTGTATCAAATTATTCATACCTTTTAGTTATTCGTTTTATTTCGGCATGGTCTCAAAATATTCCAAATACTGTGAAATTTACGAATATATTTTAGTTTTCTTCACAATTACAATTTAACACTATTCCTACCGACACTTCGCATATACCTATTCCTACCGCGACCGGTCAAATGACCGGTCTTTAGCAAAACTAATATTTTTTAATATAGAATGAAGATAACAAGCAATTTGACAGTATAGAAATATAGACTCTTTTATTCAGTAGTATATAATATACATGTTATTCGTTTCCACCGGATTTTTTGCAAATAGGCATCCCTATTATACATTTTCCACATATGTAGTTTTTACATTTTAGATAGACTTTGTAAGGCTTATTATCTTTGCAATGTCTTATCTGATATGTTTTTAGTTTACGGAAACCTGTAGTTGTATTTGTGACGGGTGTTGGTTGATTCTTTTTTGTCTAGCTGTAGCAGTTTTTTGATATTTGATGGAAAGTTCTTCTGCTGATTGAAGTAAAACTTCTTGTCTCGAAATATCCCGTGCTTTCTTTATATAAAACACATGCATTTTATTCAACTGATAAAATAAAAACTAAAATATAAAAATGTAAATCAAAATGGATAAAAAAATGAATAAAAGATCAAATATGAAACTTACTACGAAGTATTGTTGGTTTTCTTCACTTTTTTTAAAATGACACTTGGAACACGTAATACAATATAAAATGAGAGTAGAATAGTAATAGAATAAAAATAAAAATTAACAAGTTACAAAGTTTACTGATTTGAATTGGAGAGAAGACACCCCCGTCCCTTTTAGGCATCTCCTTCCGCTATTTTATTTATTTCACGGTCATAATATTAAAGACGGTATAAGAAAATCTACGGTTCTGGACCACTTCGGATACCAATGACGAAAATAAGCACCGGAAGGCCGATTGGTGAGCGAGAACTCTAAACACTTGGAAGTACTGTAAAACAGTTCCTGGACGGCACTTTTTGGATAAAATCATGTCACAACTTCATTTCCTTTTATTTGTAACGACTTTATCGTTTCAGAATTGAATCTTTGAGATAATACTATTATAAAAAGATATATATCGTTCAACCGGTCAAATGACCGGTCGTGGTAGGCAAGATAGACTACAAATTTTTCTCAGAAAATAAACAATAAAAAAAGAAGTGAATATTGAAAAATATATTACACGTCTGTTTCAGGAAAAGTCGTTAAGTTTAAAGGCGATTGAATTACGTTGTATATAGGAAATTCTAATCGAAATTTTAAAAACGGTCATTTGACCGGTCGTGGTAGTGATAGTGTTAAATCACTAGCGATCGCTAACTTGTACGCATGAGGAGTATACTCGTCAGTACAACAAAGTTCTACCGTTTGTCCGTGACAGGTATACTCGTCAATCCCCGAGTAAAAATAAAAGACGGAAAAAAAAAACTGAAATAAGACTGAAAACAGGATTTTAGACGAATTTCGAACGGAAATACGACGAAACAAATAATTGCCACTGAAAATTATCTGAAAATGTACTGAAGACATACGCTATTGAGAAAGTTCAAACGGAATGGAGACTGAAACAAGACAGAAGAATTTTTCAGTTGAAACCGAGACTGAAGTCAGACTGAAAATTTTACATTGATTCAGCTCGATCGGAAATCCTTTTCTAATTTAATTTAGTATAATATTTATTTCAGCCTGATTTCCGTCTGAATTCAGTGCTTAATTTACGATTGGATCTTATTGTTAGTTTAGTTTCTGGATATTTTCAGTCTGTTTGCAGTTTTTCATTTTCCTCCGGGTCACAGCTAACCGGTTAAAGAACACGCGAAACGTTATCCCATGAAAAATTCAAAGGAATAAGCATTACCGTTGATTTCGTTAAATCACAGTTCTCCATCAAATCAGGAAATCGACTTACAAAATCTCTCCGTTTTGAAAACAGCACCGTATAAATTCTATGTGACTAGAATAAACTTCTCTCGGGATCACAATGCCGCAGGGCAGACGTGTTACGGAAGTCATGGAGACGATTCACGATACATCGGATACCACCGACGATATATCGACGAAATCATTCCCCATCCCTTTGCGCCAAGGACTAGAAACCGACAAATTTCACCCCTCCGCCTTCTTCTTGGCGTTTCTACTCCACGATGTTTCCACGGGTGGGAGCTATGAAAGGTATATATGCCTCGAGAAGCCAGTAAATCACAACCGAACACAAACATACCGCACATACTTGGCAAGTTGAGCTTTGGAGAACGGGTGGGGTTGGTTTCGGTCGGATCCAGCGCCAGAGGATGACGCCTAGGAGTTGCGCGACGTTGTTCGGCAATGCCGATGTCGGGTGTCGGGGTTTCGACGGGCGAAGGGCAAGAAGACAACGAGAAATTGGAAAGTCCATTGTGGCGTGCGAGTTTTTCTTTCTTTTTCTCTCTATCCTTGCAAGCATACTTCTTTGACTTCTTATATTTCTGCTAGTTCCAAAGAACTCGGCGTTTGCGGCAGAGGAAACGAAAGAGGAACAGGGGATACGGGCGGAAGAAAGGCGAAGGGAAAAAGTGTCGAGGAACGTCCCGAGAGGTTATCAAAGGGGAGTTTGTTTTTTTTTACTGACTTTCCAGAAACGAATTCCTGTTTCCTCTGCAATGAAGCAATCCGGGGTATGCAACGTAACACATATCCGTTTTTTCCACCCCGTTGATTTATTCACGGCTTAGTAGGAAAGCCAGTTCCATCCACCTTTGGAAAAGATCTTGCCGGTCGTGTTTGGGATCGAGGATGTTGACCTCGTCTGAACTCGCGGATTTTTGCGATCCCACGTCGGTTGCCTTGAAGAAAGCCGAGACTGACAAATCCTCGAAATATGCATTTGCATGTACGTGCCTCAATCGAGTGAGTTTTAGAAAAAAGTCGATTTTTATGTGTATATATTATACGTATATGCGTATCTATATATTTACGTATGTTGCCGTTATTCGAGCAATTTTCGTGCAAAAGGAAATCTTATGCTTCCGCGTAGTTTTAGGCCATAAAATACATTTTAGGATGTAACAAAGGATTAGTTAATAGTATGTATTGGGTTGTTCGGAAAGTTCGTAGCGATATTTGGGTGATATTCAAACTCGAAAAACTTTTGGAAAATAAATATTTTATTCAATAATATATGCATCATTTCTATCGATTACTTTTTGCCATTTATCAGGTAGCTTCATAATCACATTCTCAAAAAACTTTTCATTTTTCTTAGCAAAGAAGCGCTTTAAATGATTTTTGCAAGCCTCCAGACTACTAAATTTTTGGTCATTCAAAAAATTTTGCATAGACCTAAATAAATAATAATCAGATGGTGCTAGGTCTGGCTAGTAGGGTAGGTGGGGTAAAATTTCCCAACCGAAATCCCATAATTTTTATCGGGTTTTCGTTGACACATGCGGTCTAGTTATTTCTTGGTGGAAAATAGCATTCTTCCTTTTGGTCAACTCGGGCCGTTTTTTAACATTTCTTCCTTTAATTGATCCACTTGGGCGCAATATTTATCAGAATTAAGAGTTTCTTTATTGTTTAAAAGTTTGTAATAAATTCACACTTCCAATCCCACCATACACTGAGCAATACCTCCTTCGAATGCAATGCATCTTTTGGTGTTACTAATGCGGATTCTTCTGCGGTTCTCTAATATCTTTTCTTACAACATTATAGTATAAAATTCATTTTTCATCTCCTGTAATGACTTGTCTTAAAAATTAAAAGATTTTGTTGCGCTTTAACAGAGAGTCACATACAGAGATGTGATCCTTTAAATACTTCTCCGTTAAGTTATGCGGCACCCATACATCACAACAACTGTTGAACCCAAGTTGCTTAAGATGTTCATATGCGGTACTGTTTGATATTTTCAATATCTCAGCAATATCCCTAGTTGTGTGCCGTGAGTTATTTTTTATTAACAACTTTATCTCGTCTTCATCAATAACGGATGGTCGACCAAAGCGCTTTGCATCTTCCAAACAAAAATTACCACTTTTGAACTAGGAAAACCATTTTCTGACAGTGCTATCACCAACAGCATCATCTCCGTAAACCGCACATATTTTTCTTTTAGTTTCAACAGCCTTTTTACCTTTATTATAATAATAAAGCATTAAATGTTGGAAATGTACTTTTCTGTTTTCCGTATTCCTGCCACTGTTATACGCACAAAATACTAATTAATTTTATTGCCTTCTGTTCAGAATAATGTCTGAAACTATAATTTTTAATGTTACGCTGTTACAAAGTAACATTAATAACAAATGACAGTAATAAAAAGCTTTAATTGTGCCACTTTTCGAAAACGCTACGAACTTTCTGAAGACTTCTTTACAGTTCAAGTATTATCGTGTGCAATGCGTTAGAGTCCTTTACAGGTAGTGCGTATAAGCAATGAGATGAATTGCATGATAAAAAGTAATATTCGTACGAAGATTACGCCATTGATTCCTAACGTGTTTTGAATTAATTAACTCCATTCTACGTATTCTCAGGCTACGATGTAAACGCAGCAATTGCTAGTTTTCAGATAAGTACTGAATAAGGAATAAGTGCATGTATTACTCCATGCAAGAAGGCAAGTTAAAGAAGTAGATAGTACGCGCGATTATAGCGATTCACAGACATTATGGGGATTAATTTGCTTGAAGATAGGGAGACATAGTAACACAATGCGTGGCATAAGCGTATCAGCTATGCCAAAATAATACTATACAATTAGTGAGCACAGTAACAAAAGAATGGTTCGGATTATTGTGAATTTTAACCTGATTCAACTGTCGATTATAACGTTAGAGCTTTATTAACTTTTCTATCCTCGTTTCAGTTGCATATCTGATCGTAATTTCTTTATCGAAGTAATTGTAGTCTCTTTTCAATCTCAGCACTATTTTATCCATTCAATCCTGTTCATCTTCAAATTGTAAGGCTGATCTTTTTTTGTATGATTATTTTCCCTGTTCTTTCTCTTGTAATAATTTACATTCCTGTATATCTTTTCATTTATTTTTCTATCAAACATATACTTTTACCTACACGCTAAGCTTAGTTCTATTGCTAACAGTAAAAAATTCTGCTTAATAGTAGATTTACTAGTTTTGAAATAGAGGGATCAGGTGTCAAAGAAGATAAACAGTAAAGTAATTTGTATGTATATTATAAAATCCATGCGAAATATCTATTGTACCACGTCTCTATAAATTTTGAAGGTTTGATAACTTTTCTATTATAAAAAGGTAAGAATCCATCAATTTGACATGTTCCAAAAATCGAATGTTAACACTAGACGTACCGACTATTAATTCAATGTATGAAAAGATACTAGATAAATGTTTCAGAAGAAAGAGAATTTAATAAGCAAAAAACAGAATTGATTTAATCTCTCACGTTTTACAAGGTAGATATAAAACATTTAACAGAATACAGTCGAGAAAATATCAGCAACTTTCTTAAAAAATTCAGTACAGTTCAGTACAAATACACTACCCCCGTGATAGATCTAGTGTTCAAATCGCTTACAAATATTATCCTTTAGCATATTCTACAACTCACACGCCACATCAATAACAAAGTCTTCTAACAGAATTAAGATAAAATTGTATTCATTTTTGGAGGTTGCAATATGCTATTTACTTCATAAAATTATAATAACTTACAAAACACTGCCAAGAAGTATTCTGTACAAAGCTAAAGAAGTCTATCGACTATCTCCTCGACCTAGAAGAATGGAAAGAAAAGAATCAGCAAATCCATTGTAGAAGATTTCAATAAAGAACAAATCCGCGTGAAACTTATACAAGAACGCTAGATGAAGACGATTCGAAGTAGATACTGTCCGTCTACTTCACATTAAAGCACGTAATGACAGAGGAAATTCAGGAATAATCCAAAGGTCTTTATACACGACGAAATGATGTTAGCTAGTTAGAACGTGAAATGGCTCGTATCGGTGTACATTTTATTATAAAACTTTTTACGAGAACCGTATAAAAGTTGAAAAGCATTTCGAGGATTCCCATCGCTTCCTCTGGGCGTTTGGCCTCTCCTACTTTCTAGTCCGATCACTGCCCGTCCTCCATGGACTCGAAACTTTAAAGATTCAACGAGCGCTTCTGAATCTTGCAATATTAACCGAGCCAGTCCACATCGAGCTCGTGGATTCACGATTTCCATTGGAAATTAAATACGAGCAGACGCCGTTCTACATACGAACCGATACCGACCGATTCGAGTGCTTCTATCTCTTGGATTAAAAGATCGAATTGCAATGGCTATCGGTTACTTTCCACGGTGAATCGATGCCGATCGTTCAAATTAATGGCTATCATTCCGACGATTAATATTAGGGCCGTTTTGTGTTATCGAACGAAGTTAAAGTCGTAAGAGCTTCTCACGTAAGTTACGAAGGAATACCCGAATAAAATACGTAGCACGTGCAACGCTTTTTAGATCTATTGCGCTGAGCTTGAGAATTTCAATTTTCACTAAAAAATTTCACGGATATGTTCCTTCTGTAAGAAATACGTTCGATGCATTCCTTTTGGGGGTGAGCAATTTTCGTGCTTTTTATTCAAGTGAAATTGCAATATTTTATACGCTGATTATTTAGATCTATTGCGCTGAGCTTGGGAATTTTAATTTTCACTAAAGAATTTCACGGATATGTTCCTTCTGTAAGAAATACGTTCGATGCATTCATTTGGGGGCGAGCAATTTTCGTGCTTTTTATTCAAGTGAAATTGCAATATTTTATACGCTGATTTATAATTTGAATTCTATAGGCGTGATCAGTCATGGGTGCTCACAATTCAGTGAATTCTATGATTTTCAAATTATGATATTCTAGAAATTCTGAATATATTGTATTTAACAATATTAATGGAAAATAAGTTGAGTGTAATCGAATAAAAAATTATTTTTAGTTTGAGTCTTTGTACTTCAAAAAAGTATGATTTCAATTTGTAATTATAAAAATAATGATTCCAATGTAAATGATGGAACATGCAAAGTATGGCCGACATTTTACGTGAGAATAATGTTACAAGTTAATTACGCTTTACTTACATAATTATGAATGGCGTCTACTGTGTTAGGATCTCTGATATGTACTTTTAAAAAAATTTGAATTATTACCTCTAATTGGCAGTTCTGTTTCCCATCAGAAAGCAAGTTTTTCTTGTTCTGAATTCAATTATTAAAAGTATAATTTTAAAAGAGATATCGCAAAAAAATATTCCGTTATGCAATAATTCAAAACTTCGCGCGATATAGATAACTGAAAAAAATATCGTAGGTTCTCGATGGTCGGTTTTTCTCATATTTCATATTCATCGAACTTCACGCCGATAGGTTACCACATTTTTCGAATTTTTTAGAACGAATTAAACACACAAAAATTGAATACGGCGGTCAAATTTTTCATGCTATTAATAATACTTTCTGTGTATTTTTTGACATTATGCATGAATAAGGAAGTGGTTATATGGATGGAGAATGCGATAAATTAAAATTTTCAATCAATATGAATAGTACAGGTTCCAAAAAGTTGCTTCGATTTCATATTTGGAGTTTAGATCAAATATTATTTATTAATTTTAGGAATATTATACTTGACATTGTCGTTAAATAAATGTAACAGTATTCATTAAAAAGAAATGTCACCGTTAATTCGAGGATATTTAATATACGATTGGTAGGAATCATACCGTGAAAAATGAAAAGGAATGATTTCATTATTCTCTATATTATTTAAATTTTTATATTTATAAAACAAATTTTCGTTATTCGTTAAAAAGTACATACAGAATCAAATTTCCCCGGAATATTTCAGTGGTAATAATACCGCTCCAGAAAATAAAAAAGATTATTTTAATTTTCGGTATTTCATTCATTCTAAAGAATCATCGAAAGTAGCGACGCCCCAATTACTTAAAACGGCGGAGTTCATAAATGCGATTCGTTGTTTGTAGCAATTGAGATTGTTCGACGAAAAGTTTCAAGCGTTTCACCTCACTTTCGGACTAATTAACGTTAAGCTTCAGGTCGAACAGTATTAGCAGGCTTTAGAGGAGGAGGAGAAAATATAGTTTCCTCTCTCCCGTTCTTTTGATTCTGAAACAACCCATCGTCAGCGGCGTGTATTTTTCTTGCAACAAAATATTTTCAAAGACTTTATTCCACGCTTCCACTCGCCTCTCTCTCTCTCTCTCTCTCTCTCTCTCTCATGAAACAATAAAGCCTTCCACGAGCGACGGTGTATCAGAGATGAGGTTTCATTTAGTTGAGTTTTAAAGGAAGAAAGCGATCTCATTTCAAAGTACAAGCTCTTTACGCCTTTGGCTTTTCCGTCATAGCAGCCGTAGGGGATCTTGCCAAGGATATGCATAATACTTGGAAGACTTTTTAGAGGAGCTATCCTATAGAGTAACCTTGGATATATATATAAGTAATTAAGCCGTGATTAAGATTCCGGGGGTATCGCGTATTTAAAGCCTTTCGCCAAGTCCTCATCCGACCGAGCCGGCATTTAGAAGTAATTTATTTGCCTCATAATGGGAGCCACAAACGGCGCATTTAATAGCGAAAGAAAACAATACCGTCATAATTGATACCAATAAAGAAACGTTATTTGCGTTTAACTGGCGCGAAGAACATTTGCACAATATTATCAAGTGATTTCACGCTAATGTTTTAAGTATGTATTAGTGTCGAGTTATCAATTAGCAAATTAAACGCTGAACAAGTACTTTTTCTATCGTTGCTGAATTTATTATCAGAGGCTGCGTATATACTAATATTCTATAAGACTAATCTGTTCAAAATTATTACCGATGATGTTCGTTTATGACAACTTTTAATTATGAAGAAAATGTTGCACATAAATATTTCGTGGCTTCGAAGTGCCTTTAATTATTTAGGATATTTAAAAGCTATGTATTTAAAAGGCTCGTGGAAAATAATAAATTTTGAATGGAAAATTATGAAACAGCATTGCTTTTATATTTAGTTATTCACAAGATATTTTACTTCGAATATTAGCATTTAAAATTTTTTTAACTTTTCATACCATGGGAATTCTTATTTGAAAGGGAGAGTTTTAAATTTTGACTCAAAATTGTTAGTGTCCATTTGCCTTTAAATTAATTCTCAACGAGGAATTTTTTTATTTTAAATTCTGCGATAAAAATATGCGGTCCTTTTTAACGTAAGCAGAATAAGGTTTTAGATACATGAAATTCCTTTTACAAAAAAAGTGCATAAACCGTGTAATGTCTCCCTCGAAACTGTGCAACTTTTGCACCCAACAGTTTTTCATACAACGCATAATTTAAAAGTTATTCACAGTGAGGTTGTTAGATATATCCCAATTTCGCACCTACAAAACAGCATCGTTTAATTTTCTTCTACATGAAATTTTGTATGTGCCTCGTAAAAATGATACATTCAGTAAGGTTGCTATAAATTACAAACTCCCAATATCGCATTGCACATCTACTTCCTTGTGATTAACATTATAACTATTTTTTTATTTTTTAGTTGTACGTTTCGAAAATTAAGTATGAACGAAAAATTTGTCTCACGCATTTTTTTTTAACGAGGAATAAACACGAATTAAGAAATAGAGATTAAATTACATTTTTAGGGTAGATAAAGTGACTTTCAAAATATCTTGTATCGATTTTGTTACTCGTCCCTTCAAAAAGAATTTCTTGGAGTCACAATACTCGTTTCTTGAATATTAAATGATAATAATGTGTCATCGGCCAATACATTTTGCAAAAAACAATACGGAAATAAGTTATAGTTACAAATATAGCTGATATAAAATTACTGCTAACAAGGAAGAGGAAAACCTATTTAATAAGCGGGCTTCTGCAATCATCGTTCATTAGTTATTACGTTAATTGATAAATACATTAACTTAGTCTTTCCCAATCCGTAACTAAATTTAATTACTGTCCTCTTTCAAATCATGTACTTTATAATGGAACTTCATTAACGTTTTTATTAAAGAAACATCCTGCGATCAGAACATATCGACATGAACGAACAAATTAAATCCCTTAAATATCTTACATCATGAAACGTTTAAATTCTCATCAAGAAATCTCATTTGGAAAATGTTGCACTACCATGATCCTACTAATAACACAAGCAACAGTACTTTATTAAAAATACGTAGATTCTGATTGTGAGTTATTCACTCCAAACTGTAATTTTGAAAAATAACTATCTAAAATCAATCATATTCATTTATTCTCCGTCAAGCCGTGTATTTCTTATTTACAAAATATACACCCTACAGTGGCTGCATTAGAAGTAATAATAAAGTCAACGAAAATCTACTCCTTCCTTTCTTTAACATTAAAGGGTAGAACATCAAGGAAGGAAGAAAAAACGAAGTAACCGTAGAGCAGAATAATTTTGAGTCTGGTTGCGCTTGCCCTATTATTCGGACGATAATAATTTAAGGGCGAACGGTTGATATATAGGTAGCGAGTTTATGCGACGCCATTGTCTCAGGCTACCGTTATTTATGGGAAGGTTTCGCCTTCCAAAAACGGAAGGTGTGTGTTCCACGGGCCGTGATGCGAATAACAATCGCGCTCCGCGCAGGGGCGGTAATTAAGGATTAGCGAGGTGATTAGCGAGCGCCCGGTATTTAAATCTCGCTGGAACGATCTGCAAGAGAGCGTGTGCGTCGCGCCGATTCTCGGGCCAAACAACTGATTACACCTACAGCGATGTTGCTACTTCGAGGAGCAGACGTCCCAATTACTGCCTCTAATTACGCACTCGTTCTCTGATATCGCGGCGAACTTCAGATCCGTGTAATGATTAGCTCGGGAGGTATACGACGGCAAAAATACATTTAAATTCAAAGTATGTATCCGATGGACACGCACGATCTTTCATTTCGTTACATTACCTACACCGGCTGCTCTGGCTAATTTGCTTTCCAATTACGATGGGTAATTATTTGTGAAAGGTTGGTATTCGAAGGGCAATCTTGATACATGTGTACCTTTGATAATTTTAACTACAACCGTTTCTATGGTTATTATTAGCTATACTGGTTTTGGATATTAGTCGCCTAATGAACATTCGAGGAATTTCAACGGAAATGTTAAAATTCAATCACGAATTTTCAGAAATTATGTAATGTCTTTGTAGTTAGGATTTTATTGTAATAATTTGTAGTTGAAGGATTTTTGTGAAAGGGTTGAAATATGTTGTTGATATATAATTGTTAAAATATTAATTGTTTGTGGAAAGTAGTTGACTTTACGTAGTGTCTCAAAAAAAAGTACAAGTGCATAGCGCGCGATAATTAGCGGTAATATCATATTTCATGGATAAATAGTTTAAAATTGCGATAAGAAACATTTCATGAAGATTAATTGAAACTTATTTTTATCGTGCTTGCAACGAAAAATACGAACCAGCCTAATTAGCAATTAGGTTAATTGCGCTTAATAAAATCATGTAAGCATGTAACCATAGGAATTGCTTACTGTATTCACGATTAGTCGAGTTATAAAGAAATCAATTAAGGAATACCTTTTTTGAAAAGAATAATATTTCTTCAAATTTTAAAGTAACAATATTACATTCCCATGTTCTTAGAAACACAGAAAATTATTATAGTGCACAAGTAACATTAATTACATAAAACGTTAAATTAACAATGTTAATAAAATCAAATTTTTTAACTTCAGCTAAAAAAATGTTAGAAAAAGTTTACTAAAGAACACAGTTACTTCAAAAACAGAAAATTGCAGAATTACGGTTTCTATCATTAAAGTTGTCAATAACTTGCAGGAAAAGTTAAATTCCTACTATTCGGACGGTGCAGACAAGCTCATGGAATATTATTCGCATCAACGACGTAGAATATATTAAAATAAACTTTGTATGTAACTACAATTCATATCTTATCTCCGTAACCGTGCTGCATTTAAGACTATCTCATTTTATTAACGATTTCTGTTTCCTGTAAAACGTTAGTATCTTATTTACAAAAGATGTCTCAAATATCACAGTACTTTGATTTTCTTCTCGTAAATAAGTGATCGTCATAGAGTGTTTGGCTTCATTCATAATAAAATATTTTAATCGAAAGCGTTATGACTATAATTATAATTAATATTAATACTAGATTTACGTATGTTGATATCCCTAGTTTTCCGAAGTGAGCCAATTTGACTCATACAAGAAATTACAATTTTTTGCAAAGAAAATAGTTCTAAATCAATTTAAGGCCAAATTGGTTCCGTAAATCTAGTGTTAACCACAATTCATATCAACTCAGTACACTTTCATTCAAGTAAATAGACGGATGGTAAGTGTAACTATCAAGAAGAATGGTTACCTAAGTAAAAGTAATGTCGTTAACGATATGCTCTCAATTCACGATACAAATGACATCGGTATTCAGGTTGCCAAATGCAGGTTATTAGTACACTAGATTATTCGCGACGTTTAAACGTTACTGTACTAATACGCCAGCATGCTGCATCGATCGTCAGGTCAAACAAGTGATTATACGTACTCTGACGTCGAAACTTTGCAGATCTGACGTCCCAGTTGAGACTCCCAGTTGGGAGCTCTAATTATGCACTCGTTTTCAAATATCGTCTCGAAGTTCCGATCTACACGATGATTAATTCTGACGTCGAACATGCTATTGAATGTGGACTCGCTTGCATTGTCAGAAAGAACAGAAAATAAATTCAATGACGCTATTGTTCTTCACTGGAAGGGCAGAAAACATGGGCTTTTAGAAATGTCAAATTAAATATTACGTTCCAACTCAAACAATTGGTACAGCTTCCGAGTGTGCGACTTTACGAACCTTTCGAAGGAATACATTTAAAGTGCACAAAATCAAACTTCAAGAAATACGGACATGTAGAAAACGGAGTGCATAATCATTTTCACACTTTGAAATATTTAAGGACGTTCCCAAAAAAAAAATTTTCTTACGATCATCTTTAAAATTTATTTCTAAATTGTTGACAGTATTCTGAACGCATACGAAAAATTTCCACCCATTTTGCGGTACTAAAATTGAAAATATTAGCATTTTTAATTTCTATTTGAACGCATGTTAATTTATACATTTCATACTAATTCATGTAGGTTTTAGTGTCTAACAATTTTAATTTTCTTAGAATTTTTTTTAAATTTCGAGAATTGGCAGATAATATTCACATAAATAATTTCCATACAAAATCGGTACAAGAAGCGGCATTTATTTTGTTGTAAAGAATGTTTAAAGTAAATCATAGGCTTAAAAAATATAATAAATAATAAAATACACTTTTTATATTGATAATGAATTAAATAATTATTGACTGATAATAATAAAAATGAACAAACAATTATATAAAATGATAAAAAATGTATAACTTTCGTAATGTTATCTTACCTCTCTATAACAATATTAACTAATTTATATAAATTTTCAAAGTTAAACATATTTATTGGGAGGCGGGGCAAAAGAGCGTACTGCTGGTCAACTAATTCTTGCAGTACAAATGGATAACTTATATAGGGAAAATGTATTCGTAGGTTGAGAACGACTGGTCTTTGGGAACGTCCTTAAGGATACTGCCATTTTTTGGTAAGAACTATGTGATTGGTAGAAATGAATTTTTCTTCAATTCATGATTTAAAATACGGCCAATCGATATAAACCGATCACAGTTACCTTACACAGGAGACACTGTAATTACATTTAAACTTCAAAGCTCGAAAGTGGATATTCACCTTATTATCGAATATCAATATAACTTTCATTATTATATCTACTAATTGCAATGTTCTACAGGTTCTGTGCAAACAGGTATTTATATTTAAAGTGGCTCCACTGAGCGATTCAAATAAATGAGTACAGAGAAGTTAAAAATTATTCGCTGTGATATGTGGAAATAATTAATTCAAATGTGTATTATTACATTTTCTTGTATATAGGTATATAAACTGTTCTACTTTTTTCACGCTCAAATAAATAAAATTGCTATTTGTGAAATACTGTTTAACGAAATTTTCGATTTTGATAAAGATGTGCATAATCAAACTCTCTGAAATTTCGATCACCATAGAGTTGTAACTGACATGGAATTATTATATGAATTATTTAGTCATCCGTTTATTCTCCGTTAATTACTCTATGAGCGCAAAGGATTATCTCAGCTTTGCTTCATAAATAATTGATCAGCAGCATACATCTCGCCGAAAAATAAATGATTAATGCAAATTACTATAACTGCAATGCTAAATGTAATTCCTAGAAATTATGATTAGTATGCACTTTGAAGCAACAAACATTTTGATCTGAATCAAACTGTCGTCTGATCTACCCTTAATTAATTTCATTATGAATGCCAAATACCACTTGAAGCGTATCTCATTTAAAATTAATCACTTGAGCATACATATAAAAAATGCTTAATTAATGATCGAACTCGAAAGTTAGTCCGGCAAAATGAATACTACTCACGTACATCGGACGCTGATCTCACAAATCCACCACTCACGTTCTATGAACATTTAGTCACCGACAGATTCTTCCTCGCTTAAGCCGAAACACCGACGAGACAGACAAACTTTTACACCCCCGTTGGCGATAAGTGAACCGGGAATTTACTACGTCCTCCTATCAGGAGTGTATACACATAGCCATAGGTGTCAGAATTCTTGCTTCGTCGTAATAAATGTTCCGTTAAATTATAGTACTATTAATAAAATTTAAATTCCATTGCGATGTTTAAAAACAACAAATATTTCACTTTATCATCTTTATTAGTACATAATCCGTCTTCCCTTTTGAGAATGTTTCTTCAGATACTTTGCTCAAAAACCAATTGATATTTATTGATCCGTCTTTGATCATTTTAACATTAGATGAAAAGGAGTTGTTGATAACTAGGTTGATTACAAAATTCATTAACGATAAAAACTTTTTTCAAATTTATTCATTTGAATGAATGTAAAAAAACGACATTACTTTCTGGTCCCTCTAAAATTTTTTTACTTCTCCCACGATTCTGGACATGTTTGTTTTGTTATTTATGGAAAGCTATTTGAAAAATAATAAATAAAAAGTACAATTATAAAATTTTAACCTAGTATTAGTTTTTTTAATTGTTGAATGACTGTATTTCGATAACTTTCATGAACATACAAATTTAATACTGAAGAAGAGTGATAAATTTCTATATCACGTAAACATTATCTTTTTCTATTAAACACTCCAAAATTTATAGTTTTATTGTAAGTAATTGAATATTTCAGTTAAAATGAAACGTTTAAAAATGGTTACCCGCAGTTTCCTTTGCATTAGGGGAAGAAAATGGATACCCGACGTTTGATTAATAGTAACGTTGGCATCGTTATATCTTTCAAGCGGTTGCGAAGAGATCGTCTTCGTTTACAGATTTATTCCCTCCTAATAAGACGTGT
Organism: Cerceris rybyensis; assembly: GCA_910591515.1. NCBI lineage: Eukaryota > Metazoa > Arthropoda > Insecta > Hymenoptera > Crabronidae > Cerceris > Cerceris rybyensis. The sequence goes on from OU342790.1 coordinate 27,621,197, forward strand.
AAAGTGTGTGAGTCCCAAGAATCTGGTTTCAGGAATTCACGAATTCGAGAATTTACGATCTTCGATAAATAATTATCGTAACTTCTGTCTTCGTTTATTAATTACAGCAACTTATATCTCGAAGAAAATATAAGCACGGTTATACCAACTGATAAATTAATTCCCCTGAATTCTTCGATTTCCGCAAATTTCTCGGTTAATGACACGAATCAAACGTACCCAAGATAAGTTAAAGAACTGGTAGTAGAAAAATGCAATTTAATGGGTCAGGAAAAAGTCCACCGTTACTTCTCTGTATTAAAACGAAGTAGAAAGAAGTCTCAAGTGGCACAGATATCACACGACGTAGAAGAGAAATATAAACCGCATGGTTCCCCGTGGAGGTATTCAAAAGTCGACGCCAATGCCGGAAGTTTTCCTTATCCTGCGTTCTCTTCTATGTGATTCTCGTCTCGTTTCCCCGTGGACGTAATCCCTAGGGTAGCGAACGTTGACGCTGACGTTACCAGGCTTACGCAGAAAGTTGTTTAAGCACTTGTCCGTTTAACTTATCATAAAATAAATGCCCCGTGCTTAAATCGCTCGTAGAAAATGCGACCTGCGTATAAAGAAAAGTCCTCCACGAGTGCAGAGTTAATCCGTGGATCGTCAGAAAAGTCACACTGTTTTGTTTTCAGACGTTCGCGGGCTTAGCAACGTGTCCATCGATATTCCACTAGCCGTAGCAGCTGGCACAACGGTTAACATGACCTGCCGATACGATCTACAAACGGACACCTTGTATACGGTCAAGTGGTACAAAGGACCTGAATTTTTTCGATATGTTCCCAAGGAGATGCCACCGATCGCCGTTTTTGGCGATTTGGGCGCCAAAGTCGTCGTAAGTATAAAAGATGTTATTCTTTCTCTCTATCATACTCTATATTGTAAGACACTGATTTCTCTTCTTATCTATACAATATAATACGGGCGTTTATAAATATTTACGTCGATAAATACAATATACAATAAACTTGTTTCGCGCCAATAATACAAATATTAATAGTGCTTCTTCGCGACGTCATTCTTATAAGAGTGTTCCCTCGATGTATGCAAGGCGTCGACTCTATAACGACTGCCTTGCTATTCCTCGTTGTTATTGCTGGGTCCTTGGAGGACCTCCTTTTCCCCAAAAAGGCCCGGTAGGGGTGAGGGTCATTTTCCTCGTTCGCTGGAGGAATTGTCCTCTTGACGAAAGCCAGGCGTGTAAACGCCTAGCTCGACGCCTCGCTGGCGCTGAATCTTACAATATATTTTTTGAATTTAGCTGATATGCTTGTTTTTTGTAAGAACTACCAGCTTTTATAAATCTAACGATGAAATTGTTGAAAGAAATGTAGGTAAAGTCTTTGATGCGTGAAGTAACATGGAATTATTTTTCATATTTGTGTGCTTAATCTACTTATGTCGCGACGTAAACCGTCAGGAAATATCGTTTGCAGGGATTGTCAAAGAGAGACACTTTCTATATGCCCTGTACCTTAGTAGGACGATAAACCTTACCTGGTACAAGGCAAAGAACTGCACGTGGTAACTCGGGTTGTAGACATGCAGAGTGACTTCCCGCTTTTCGGAAGATATCATCCCCTTCTCTAAGGGTGAACCACCCGAAACACTATTTGACAGCCCACTCATATAAAAAAGACGAGTTCATTGTCTCGGTCTCTCATACAGTTCATTTCTTTTCATATTTTATTTTTTCTCTCTTCGACGTTACGATGCCGGTTGACCCATAAGCGTTATCGGTCCAGCTGCGTTTCGTTTACATTTTATATTTGCAATCATTCTCGAGTCGTACAAGACTTGATTTGTATTTTGGTGGTGGTATATAATATGTAGATGTTAAAGAACAGGATCGAGATAATTAAATAAATTGCTGATTGTATGGACTTTATAACCTAGAATTTTGACCGTTCTTTTAAAACTACTAATGGCGCAGAGGCTATGGTGTCTGTCTGTGGAATCGCTGGACACTTTTTTGTCGCGGGTTCGAATCTCACGTAGGACTTAAGTTTTTTCTGTAATTTTTTTTTTATTAAAGACAGCAATATTCAGTAGTTGCTTTAAAATATTTCACTCGTCACCATAGCCTCTGCGCCATTAGAAGTTTTGAAAGAACGGTTAAAATTCTAGGTTATAAAGACCATACAATCAGCAATTTACTTAATTATCTCGATCCTGTTCTTTAACATCTACATATTTCTGTGCAGAAACATTGAAGGTTACAATATGAACATATTGTATTAAAATCATGCAAGAATGACAAATACTGTGCGAGTTTCAGCTCAAAATATGTCCCAGAAATGGGTTTTTGATTTTTCCGACCGTGATGCACTGTACTCAAAAAATCTGAAAAAATTAGGGTATAACAATGATAACATTAGGCAACTACTGTAAAAAGGAAAAAATTGTACTCGGAAGATTTCAATACGAAAACGATGTTTAAAAAATTTTTTTTCGGTTTTTCATTTTTCGTGAGTGGAACTTACAAAGGAAAAATCTGAAAAAAATCCCTAACGTGTGCATTCATGTTTACAATGTGTCAGAATTTTTGCATCCCATTAATTAGGGAAAATGAGACAAAAACTGATTTTTCGATTGTCCCCTATAACTACCCTCCCGGTGAAGATATCGGATTAAAAATTTGTGTACAATGGTTTTTCATGATCACCTATCGAATAACTCATCGTCGAATAAAATCGACTAAAAGGCACTTTTGAACCCTTTAAGAAGTTTCCACTTGTATATATATATTTTTTTTTTGTATATTTGTTATCAACATCCTACAATATTGACGTTAAGAAGATAAAGGTCTGCTGAAAATCTATCTATCAGTGTTTTTATCACTAGAACTACTTGCGCTAAATGTATTTTATTTGAATACATTAGATAAACACTTTAGAAAACAAACAATCGAAAGGCGAAGAAGATTATTAATTCAGTAATTCAAATTTTGTACGATGGGCACATAATGTCTACGAGTTATTTTGACCACCTTGGTAGTTCTAGTGTTAAAGCTTCTCATTTTTAAAGATTTTATTCTAAGAGAAAAAGCTTCACTTCAGTAGAAATGACGAAACTGGCGAAATACCGGTGGCGTCCAACATAGGTAATTATTTCGTCAACCTTTTTCGCGAGTGGTGTCAAGGGAGACATTGTTTTCTAAACCGCACGAAGCAACAATTTACAGGATAAATTCGTGGGCGATAACAAAAATATTGTTGCACTGTAAGTCTCTAAACATTACATTTTGTTCCTTTTCACTTCGTTGAGTAATTCAAGGTTCAAAATGTTTTATACTTTCAATTAGCCCTTTTACTACGTTCATCAATTTAGATTTGATTATCGTTATTAAAGCAATTGTTTTATAACTTTGCGAAATGTTTTAATTTATGTATTTACTTTAACTTATCCCAAAGCAGTTATTCGAAACGTTCTTACTAAATGAAATAATTCGTTAGGAACATCGAGTCGAGAATGTCTCCTTTTCAGTAAATTGTCACCGGTTATTTTCAAAGTGGAAACACCCTCAGAATTTCTTATTAAAAGTTTCGAAGCAGCCCTCTGCGAATCACGTTTTACATTCACACCTGACGTGCAATTGCCGGGAACCGAGAAAACGGGAGTGAGACCCATGGATTATATTTCTCCAAGTTTCGCTAAGCGGCGAAGTTTGTTAGTGTCATTCATGTTCCACTTCATTATATACGTACACCTAACACGCCATGTGCCAGCAATCCCAGTACATCCTTTAAATAATTAAAAACGTACTGTACAAATTTCCCGAGAATGACCTCCATAATCTGTGGGATTTCCATGTGCGAAATTATAGCGCGCATGTTAATTTCCTCCTGGCGCAGTTATGTTAATGAAACAAAAGTGTCCTTACTTTAATATTCCAATTCGTAAAATATCTCAGCTCATCCTTATTATTGGATTACAAGATTTCGCCACCATATTAATTTAACTTTGCCCTCTGTTAAACAAGAATTTCCTACGATATCCTATTACAGAAACTTATGTTATTGCGTTGTTGTAACATATAATAATCGTACTTTTAGCTGTACAGTCGCAAATAGGGATCGTTCACATTGAAAATTTAATTTTTAAACTCCAACGGATTCGCGTGAAGTGTAGTGCTCACGTATATAAAATGCAAGACATAACGAACACGAAACTCTTGGGAGTCTAAAATTCGTTTTATTGCTGTGGCCGCTATAATCAAATGAATTTCGGGCATTTGTAACGCTGCGAAAGTTCATTTCGAGTTTGATAGCGAACAATTCGCTGGACGACATGCGCGCGGGGCTCAAATGTAATATTGCAAATTTAAAAAAAAATAAATGTTCAAACTAGATATCGATAATAGGATCCGTATCGTTAGTGTACGTTTGTGTGTGTGCTCCTCCGTGCAAATGTCATAAATAAAAGAGGAATAACCAGCATAGAATACAAATTTCACAGCAAAATAAAAAAAAATAGTCTGTGCTAAACACTCGCGTTTTAACACATTAAGCGCCGGCTTAATTTGCTTGTCTCTGAATAATAACTAGCTAAAAACAATATTTGAAACCTTATACATTTTCGCAACAATTTTTTTTCCCTGACCCAATGATTCTAACACCTTCATAATTCTTCACATCACGCGAAAGTTTAGAAAGGCGATCATCTTTTGATCTGCGAGGTGTAGAAATATACATATAAAGAAACAGAAAATCCCGCATTATTGCGGGACCGGCGATCAATGTGTTAATTTGCTAACAGCATTCTCAAAACCACTGACTAAACAAAACGTTTGGATGTTTTATCCAATGTTATACATAAAATTAAAGAATATATTTTAACCGGTCAGCTGAAAATTACAGCATTGAGGAGGCACTGGTAACTTTTCAATTGCATTACTTATATTTCGAAGTTGATGAAGTAGATTGTGTAACGAAAATACCTAGTTTACTAGTTCGATAGCACAGTTTTTTATGCTGGCCTAAATACAAATTGCTGATCTCCGGGGAGATAATTATTCGCATTAAAAGTTTGTTATCACAGTTTGAAAACTCATATTAAAATCATCAATTAAAAATTAACACTAAGGCTATCAGGCTGGTCAAAAGACCGTCCCAATTTTTTTCTAAGAATTATTTAAATTGATAGAGTAGTCGTGAAGTAAATATTCCATTTCTACCTTATAAAATCTAAATTAATTAATCACCTTTTCCTCCTCTTCACTTCTCCTACAGTAATTATTAAGTATCTAAATTTTAGTATATATATAACGTCGGTAGTTTTAGTGTTAAGATAGGGGGATGTGGAGCAAGGTGGAGAGAAATTTTCTGTTTCTTGATATCGTATCTATAAGAAATATTGCACGTAAGTAGTGTTAACCCATTTGCATCACAAGCGCATATATGCGCCCACTTCTTCTGGTCACTGACATCGAAACGCATTTATCCATTCACATTGTGAGTGAACAGTAACACATATGAACAGTCTAAATTATTTATACAACACTCGTCGATTGAAGAACAATATCACTTTTTGAAATACTGTTAGACTTAGACTTAATATTAAGAAATTTGACAGTAAAGATATATTTTTGAATTTGTCATATGATGCAAATGGGTTAATATTTGTTTAGATGAACTTTCAAAATAAGCTTCTGAAATATTATATTAAGGGTACTGAAAGAGAGTGCCATTTTTTTCGAACACAGGACGTGAAAAAAAGGACTCATGGAATATTTTAAATTAAAACCCAGAGAATTTTGTGTGCGAGGTATTAAAACTTTGCCAGATTTATGGAGAAAGTTTTTTTCAAACAGTGGAATTTATATTTTAGATTTATATTTGTAAATTAAATTCTTATAAGTATTCACATTTTTTATTTAAAAAAAACGACATTCTTTTCCGACACCTCTAATAGAACAAAGGTAGAACAAAAATTATTTTGGAGATAACCAAAGCAAACCATTCTATCTAAAAAGTAGCTGTTATTTTTAAATGCCTCCAGCTTTCGGTCAACATCGCATCGAGATTTAGTAAATAATTTAAAAATATTTAAAAAGTGTTACTCATGCTCCATTTCATTGGTGATGGCATCTTAAACCAGGGGTGGCCAACCCAAATAATCTTGCGGGCCACTTTGAAAATGCATCATAACTCCGCAGGCCGCATATAAAATTATATATCCCCATATTAAATTTAGACCCACTATAGGCATTTTTCGAAATGAAAAATTGAAATATAATTGGTTATTATTATTATCTTTACTATTATTCTTAGATGTAAATATAGAAAAATATTCAAGGTGGGCCTCATGCGGCCCGCGGCCCGCGAGTTGGCGACCCCAGTCATAACCATGGAAAAAATTAGACTTACTAGAATGTACATGTATTTCGCTCACAATTAACTCGACAATGCAAAATTCGAAGTCGCATGTCCATTTGTCAGGCATAATCATTAACAAAATCAGTCACAGAGACTACCAATAAATAAATTCTTCAGATAATTTGACAGCTTGCAGAAGGACAAGAATTTTACCATCTCCAAAAAAAATGTAACATGTTTCCTGTTATAAACATCTTCTAGAATAAACCCTTTCAACATTAACACCCATAGAAAAAATGATAAATTACTGTAAAAGTCCACCCAACAAATTCTAATTAACCAAAAATGCCAATAATTCGAAGTATATTAATTCACTCCGGAAGAAATCAACATACCAGAAAAAGATTTACGGGATATAAGTGTCCACATCCTTCGCATTCATTCTCGGCGGGGCCATAAAGGGCAAGGAATAGATGGCATGATAAAATCAACACTTTGAAACGCGTTAAAAACTGTTAAAACCTTTGCACGGCAGTGTAAGTCAACGTAAATACACGGATGTATACAGGTATTCTACAGAAACGAGCTATACCAACCGTTGAAGCGCTCTCGTGCACGCGATGGTTTTCCAATTAGATTTTACCGGCGGAAAGTACAGACAGTTCTCGGACCGATAAATCGCGACGCGCGCCCGCCATGAACGAGAGAGAAATATAGGAAGAGAATTGCAGCTAGAACGATTGGATATAGGTGGACAGAGAGAACGAGGGGTGAGAGTATTACCGCTTCATATTTCACAAAGGATAACATTATTAAAATTATCAGTTGGTTCAGACGAATTTATGCACGATCGCCTGAAGCGAATTGTCAAATCGATGTAAACCACAGAGCTATGACATAAAATCGGATAAGACCGGTATCGTCGTCGTATCTGTAATGATGCGTGATTACGTAGCAATCATATAACGTAGAATCGATTCTGCTTATTTCTCGGATAAATTGTATATACATTATATCTTTACAGATATTGACATTTCGTTACACCGTAGTTCACATCATTTGCGAATGATCGTTTGTATTTTAGGAATCGAAGTTTGCAATGAGTTGATATTGAATTAATCGAATTATTAGGATGTTTTAATGATACTAATAATAGTAAGGTCCTAAATGTAAGACACCAATTTCTCTTGTTATATATATACATAATATAGCACGGGCGTTTATAAATATTTAATCCGATAAATACAATGTACAATATGTAAAGTCGTCTCCCGCCAATAATACAAATATAAATAATGCTTGATCGCGACGTCACTCTTGTAAGAGTGTTCCCTCGATGAATACAAGGCGTCGACTCCGTAACGAATGCCTAGCTATCCCTCGTTGTTATTGCTGGGTCCTTCGAGGAGCTCCTTTTCCCCGAAAAGGCCCGGTAGGGGTGAGGGTCATTTTCCTCGTTCGCTGGAGGAATTGTCCTCTTGACGAAAACCAGGCGTGTAAACGCCTGGCTGGACGCCTTGCTGGCGCTGACAATGAGTCTTACATAAACGATTCAGCACTCCTCGAATGGTGATTATTGCTTGACGAGTTTTATGTCCTTGTTTAAATTATACATTTTTTGGGAGTTTATTGGGAAAAGGTTGTTTTACAGTTCGGCTCATTGAAGAGGATACGAAATGCAGAACAAATGAGAGAAATAATTTGAATGAATTGCTTGCACTGATAAAATTCGTGCACATTGCAGTTCAAATCATGACGTCAAATTGGAATGATTGTATTATTTCGAAATTCATATGATATTGAATGCCATTATTTTTGTTAACGAACAAAACAAGTGAGAATAAATACCAACTCTTGCCGAGAATTTTTACCTCACCCCTTTGCTAGTATCCTTCCTTCACAAACGTATGTACGTTCACGAAAACGTTTCATTTCGCACGTTGAATGCATGGGGGTTACAGGTGACCGACGCTGTTGAATTCAATAAAATTTTATGACTTTAATCCTTTGCACTCCTACGTCGAGCTGTACTCGTCACAACTTTCTGTGGCACTTAACGTGTCATCTATAAATTATCAACTTTCCGAAATTAACCATAATTTTGCATCTTAAGATAAATATTCTGCGATATCTACAAATCTTTCTAATATTAACCCTTTCACTACTGTGAGCGCCTATAGGCGCTTAGAAATTTTGCGTTTGTGACACTGCGAGCGCCTGTAGGTGTTCGATGCAATTTGGCTTTCCGAAACGGCAAGCGCCTAAAGATGCTCATTGTAATTTGGCTTTCTGACACGGAGGACACTTTTAAATTTGTAATATTTCTAGTAACTCGGTTTAGAGAAAAAATAATATTGTTTTAACCTAGTGTAGTTCAATTTTGTGATTATCGAAATATGTTTTCACGCAAAAGCATCCATACCCAAAAGTTCCCCGTTCTCGGCGAATGTACATCGTGACTCAATTCCTGCCGTACGGTGCGGCCTGTGCGTCTCAAAGTCTACCGTAGTCAAGGGGTTAAGTAAAAATGAATAATCAACAGTAGACAATTTTTTGCGAGTATATTTGCTTTTCTAACGCCAAGTTAGTAAAATAATTCGGAGCCCAAAGGTTGAAAATTGTAATATTTACAAATTGTCTTACGCATTACACATTTAAATATTGTCATTGAAAAGACAAAGCTCAACGGACTACACATCTATCTGTCTTTTAGGTTTCTACTTTGTAAAGATGTAATTTTTAAAAGAAAACTTACTTCAGTAAAAATGATGAAACAACCAAAATACAGGTGGCATTCAACGAGTTAACCCTTTGCGCTCCTTGCATTTCTTGCGCCTGTTGGTACTCTACTCGACGGACTTATAGGCAATATTTTGTAATCACAATACTTTGAAAAAAATGCTGCAGTTTTTAGAAAAATGATTTTTTATTGACGAGAATTAACTCAAAAACTTAGTTAACTTCAATGTATCTTAAAATAAATTCAGATTTAAAATATACAATATGGTTGACATTTTTTTATAACATAAACGGCAAAAAACAATTTTGATGAAATTTTTGTAGAAGAGTATCAAACATCAATTAATTACTTAAATATTGATTAATAATATAAAATTTATTCATGTATTAGGTTAAGTTAATTTAGCAATATAATAATTTATTTTTTATAAACTTTCAAATGTATACAAAACAGCAAAGAGCAAGGAGAGAACATGTCTAATGTTATTAAGAAAGTAACGATATCAGCTATACATTAATTTTTCTTAGTTTGTAATAATTAGAAAATAAAATGTTGCCAGTAGAGCTGGTAGTTAGAGTAGATCGTTTTTATAGAATGGGATCAGAATGAAGTCACTTGGGACGTAAGGGGAGACTGCTTTCGCACTACCCACCTCTTTCTATTCTATATGTCTGCTGTCCTCTTCATTCATAGTCGTAGCTATTCACATTCATTTAAGTAGGTAAAATTGGTGTCTACCAATCTGACAATAAAAATATCGTGCGTACGTCATTGTTTCGATTTTCACGATCGCTATCGTGCTATCGCACTCAGTTCCATGGCTTTTTCTTTTCTCTCTTTGTCTCGCAGTGCGATTTCCTCTCAAGTGACTTGTTTCCGATCCCTTTCAATACTTGTTATGCCAGCCAGACAGGTAGTTGGAGCGCAAAGGGTTAAATATAATATTTTACACACCATATAAACTTATCCGAAAATTACAATAACATGGAACACAGAACATAAAACTATTCTGAATATAATACTGCAATATTCTTTTTCGTTTATTCTCTTCTCCTATCGCACGTTCAATCATAGGAATATCTCTGTAACGTCATACGAATATCTCTGTAATCCTTTAATAAAAATTATAAACCTCTCAGCACCTCTCATGTTTTAAAACCTCCATTTTCAACCGCATTGAAATCACGCGCATATACCAAGGCAAAGTGCATCCCCCCGAACGAAGCATCAAAGTATCTTCGAAATGAAAAATTCTATGCGGTGATAACACGATGCATTCGCGTACCTGCTTTTCCCGTTCCGGAGTAGATTGGAAAAGCGTGTAAAACGTCCCGTCAGCCTGCCCGGATCCCCTCTCATAACGATGACCAGCATTCGGTCGAACGGTAACTCGGATTATGAGCGTGTCCGTGCCACGAGCACCGCGCGAGTCATACCAAAATTGATTGTGTGATTTATACGCTGCCACCGGCAACATATAATTAATCGTTGTTGCGAGGTATTGTTTGTCGCGGACGAGCGAACGCGCAAGGATGTCAAAGCGGGCGAGTAAGTACGATCGATTTGCAATAAATGGCACTCGCTTCGTCCGCGTGCTTGGTCAATTCTGTGGTCAACGATGCTAAATTAACTCAAAATTCGACGACCGTTTAACCACTCCCTGCAACCTCCTCCCCCACAGAACGTTTTACGTTACGCAGCAACGCTTAATATGCGATGCAAATATTTTTGCCCAAATGTGTTATTCCGATTCCGTTCAACCGAGTTTATTATTTCCTTTACAAAATGACACTATGATTGTGTGATATGAATTATCGGCGGTTTGAGGGATTGATTCAGTTACGTGCGCTTCAATAATTATTGTATATTTGTACAGGTCTACGTAAATTTGTCACCTCAATTATTTCAGTTCTAAAGCGAAATTCCAAAAAATGTTTTTAGCAAAATTTCTACATTTTTGTGTGGTCCAGAGTGTGATGTACATTTTTCGAATTTTGTATAAGAATGGAAATTTTTAAGGTGATGAAATTGAATATTGTACTTTGTATACGTGATTTTGATATTTGGATAGGAAGGTTGACCAATTTTGATATATATTCTTTAATGGTAACGTTCACTTGAAAACGGAAGGCATTGCAGTTAATAGGAGCAAATATGTAGACAACCGAACTCCCAGGTTTACTAATCCAATATTTGTTACTGTTGCAGACAAACCGAAGCGATGCCTATCGCGTGGTTCTGAAGGATGTACAGCCCAATCATACTGGCAAATACCGGTGCGAGGTCTCCGGTGATTCTCCATCGTTTAATACCGTAGTAGTTGCTGGTTACATGCATGTGGCCAGTGAGTATTATCAGAATTTTATTCTAAATTCGTGGTACAAACATATCGCAATAAAAAAATAACTCTTAGATGCTCCGTACTTTCAAGTTTTCCTACTGTAACTTAAACTAACTATTAGGTTGGTGCATATGAAATGTCGGATTTTCTTTACATGTGAACGTTTGTCTCCTTGTTTTCATTATGCTTTTGCTTTTGGCATAATCACGTTTATAGTCGTATTGTCCATTGTCAGAGCCACATTTCAGGAATAAAGATTTTCTCAAAAGTGTTCCCTTTTGTTGGCTGTTTTCAATTTTCTACCGATATGAATTCAATCAATATTCGTGTAATTTTTTACATGAGTATAAACTTGTTAATAATGCTGCAAAAACCGTGATGTTTGGATCGCATTATTAGTTGTGGTGAAAAGTGGGTTCTTTACGACAATAGGAAAAGGTTTCCTCGGTGACTCGATAGAAATGAGGCTTGTGCTCATACTCCAAGGCTATCACTTCATCCACGGAAAATTTTAACAACAGTTTGGTGGAATGTGAGTGGTGTAATTCACTATTCATTCCTTCGAATTGGGGGGACAATTACAGCCAAAAAGTATTGTCACAGTACATTGATGAAATGCATGAAAAATTGAATATTATACGCCCATCACTTGCTAATCCGTATGGCACAATACTTCTCCATGCCAACGCTCGGCCGCATACGTCGTACAAAACAATTTCGAAATTAAATGAATTAAAATATGAAATTTTGCAACACCCAGCTTATTCACCGGATCTTTCGTCAACCGATCTCCTTTTTTTCAAACATTTAGAACAGTTTTTACGGGCTAAACAGTATGAAAATGAAAACAGGTCTGAAAAATTCCATACCAGATGTTATTGCTTCTAAAGAACAAAATATCTTTAAAACAAGTATCTATGCATTAAAATCACGTTGGGAAAAGTGTATTGAAGCAAATGAACCATATTTTGATGAAATAAACAGCTTTTGGAAAGAGATATGCATTTTTATATATTTACTTAAAAATCCGACATTTCATACGCGCCAACCTAATATGCCTGCATAAAGATGTTAACATTTTCAAATTGTTCTATTCATTTTTGTTTAACACGTTGACTGCTGTGGAGGTCACTTATTGAATTCCATGAAATTTCATGTAATTTATAAATTGCGATACTTATGAATTTTGGAACATTTCGAATATTTAAACATTGGCGTTAAAAAGATAAAAATATGATAAATATCTATCTGTTAGTGTCTTTAAAGTTTCTGCTATGTAAAGATGTGATGTTAATGGAAAAAGTTTCATTTCAGTAGAAATGATAAAACTAGCGAAATATCGGTGCCGTTTTACGTGTGGATCAAAGAACAGTTTGAAGATCGTCTTTGATAATTGTCAGTAAGCAGTAATGACAAATTCAGTTAGATATTGTCAAAATTATAATAAAAATGCATATTCAAGTATGGTTATGCAATTCTGGGAGTAAAGATAGATCTTTTGCGGTTAAAATTACAGTCTCACTAATTTATCGCGTAAAATTGACATCGTCAAGAAAGGAATTTTAAACACTCAATACTTTAAACGCTACTGATATTTCGCTCAATTTGTCATTTCTACTTAAACGGTACATTTCCTATTAAAATCTCATATTTGTAAAACAGAAACTCTAAAGACACAAATAGATATATGTATATATTCAGAATAATTTTATCTCCATAACGTCAGTATTCAAATGCTGAATGTGTTAGAAAATTCATAAATATTGCAATTGAAAAATCATATGAAATTTCATTGAATTCAATAGCGCCGATCAACGGTGACCTCCATGGCGATCAACGTGTTAATAAGTTTAAGTTTCTCGTTCATTCTCACGCCATGCTACGGCAAGAATTACCCAATGATTTCGTGATGTAATGATAATGCACACAATTGCCGCAGCTTTGATAAAGTGGTACTTTTCACCACCAACGTTCCTTTTCCATACCAGTTTCTATAGTTAAGTTCAACAAAGGATAACAATACATCATCGAAAATAACTGAGGATTTACGGAGATTGACGATAATCCAGGCCCTCTTGGGAACCAAGTTACAACAGACAAAGACTCCGTAGAGCAAGTATCATTAAATCACTGAACACACATCATTCATTTATAACCATTATTTCATCGTTCACTCTTGTTTCTTCCGACCCTCTTAGACATAATACTGCTAATTACCGTCTCCAATCTAGCGAGACACTAATCCCACCTCGTTCTCTTTCGAAATCGTTCCATCGAGTTCCCTCGACCGTGACCTTTCGGCGCGCACTGTTAAATTTCAATAAAAACGTCTTCCAGCATCGAGCGAGCCAAAAACGAGGCACGTGAAGGATCCGTGATGAATCGGAGATCCAATCGTTGGTGACCCGTTATTTTTACGTTGATTCGCCACGACTCTTCCTCCTACGGTCATGAACATTGTCGGCGCATCTCCAGCTGGGGGTACCTTTCATTATCGTCCTTGATTATTCTACACGTTGAGTGGTATTGTCACCGTAATCGCACCCAATTAAAACGCAGTTAGGAAAGAGAAAGAGACAGAGAGGTTGTATACGTGTGTGTGACTGCAAGAGAGAAAGGAAGAATGAAAGAAAAATGGGAGGACGCAAACAAGAGAGTAACAAAAGGAAAGAAAGAAAAGACTAGGAAAAGGGAAGAAAGACGAGAGAAGAAAAGTAGAGGAAGAAGATGCAGACATAGAGAGAAAGAGAATGTCGGGGTCTCGTTCCCACCGTCTCGTAGTCTCGACGAGCGTCGACTTAACGACGCCACAACCACGGTAGCGATTCTTCTTTGAAGGGACGAGGTGATTGCCTCTTCTTTCCGATCACGGATCGCTCGTAAAAGCTCGATACTAGATCGGAGCCTCGAATCTCGCCTTGTATCCCTCGGACGTTCCCTCCTTTTCTTCCTTTCCCATCTTTCCTTACTTCCTTACGTTCTCACGAGAGAAGATGATCGTCCCCGCATCCACGGCATTACGACACACGTTTAAAATGGTAATATCCACCAGCCGTGTCCTTGAGAGTTGCATTGGATGATGGGTACGAATGACCTGCTGCTAGGCGGAAGTCGTTGAGGAGAAGTGAGACAATTCCTTGACAGTTTATCGGATCACCACGGCCGATGCCTGCCACTAGGGGGAAATCGACTGCCTTCTGTGGATGCTATAATGATCTGTTGAGATGTGCATGACGCGTTATGTATATTGCCGTTGTTACGTTTCCTTCGGTATGTCTAATGAGGACGAAATCAACCAATACGCCGGTCTTTCAGTGCGTTACGTGAATACTGATTTATCATAAATTGTTTTATCTATATCTGTATTTAGCCCCTTGCCGTACGATTTTTTTTGGCCGAACGCGCAATAACTCAGAATTAACACATCTTGCGCGGGAAGTGACTAAAGTCGTTTTCTACGAATTATTGGTGGAATATTGTTACTAGTGGGCTTTTGCAATGTTTTTACAATAAGATCGGGTACACATGAGTACTAGGTCGACGACCGTATACTTCGCGTTAAAACATGCGTTGCTAAAATGCATTCCTATAATTGCCCTTTGCTGGTGCTGTTACGCTACGCCAAACGTATTCGACACCGGAGCTTCCAGCTATGCATTGACATAAATTATACGTATACGTATAAATTTTTGCTATATACACTTACACAAAGGAAAGTGCTTTGAAAGATATCACTAGTTAAAGCATTTTTAAATTCTTGATTTTCTTAGTTTTTGTCTTCTGAGAAAGTGTTTTTATTTTTTTAAAGTGAATAGAGAAATTGATTTTTAAAGAGAAACTAAAAGTTTTATTGGAAGAAAACTTAAAGGTCAAAGACTACAGTTGTTTTGTAGAGAAGTAATTTAGCGCACGAATTGCTAAAAATCGCCCGCTACTCCATGAAAGTCTGGTGGGAAAGCATCTGCGCAAGATGTGTTCATTGTTCGAATAATAATCTATCACTGATTTCCGATGTACTGGTATAAGTTAACACTTTGAACGCCACTGATATTTCGCTCGCTTTATCATTTCTACTGAAGTGATACTTTTCCCATTAAAATCCCATTTTTGTACAGAAGAAATTTTAATGGCACAAATAGATATATATTCAGTTGGATTTTATCTTTTGGGTGGCAGAATTTAAATACTAAATGTTTCAGAAAAGCTATATGAAATTTCATTGAATTCAATTGTGCCGGTCACCGATGACCCCCATGGCAGTCAACGTGTTAACGTAATCTTAATAGCATAGAACTAATTTCAACGTCTCCTGACCTACTGGTATTTTCAATTTAACAATTTTTGGAAAACCTAAAAATTTTCTATTCCATTTACAGCGTCACGTGTGCCACACGTCATTCTAAGGCAAGGGATTAATATGGCATTACTTTACATTGATCGTATTATTCAAAGTTCACTGTTTTTCAGTTACAAAGCCATCTTAGTTGCGGTCCATTCAATAGACAATCTATATAATATCACTCCCTCACCGTACTTCTTGCCTTCTTCACTCTTCGCTTTTTCCCCGTGCATTGGGTTACGCCTAGAAGTTTCATTTTAAGCTTTGTTAACTCCGATTCGATACACGCATAAAAAGCGGAGAATCGCTCAGATCGTGAAAGTTCTCGGAATACTTAGAACTCTCATTCAACGAGGTCAGCAAAGGCCGCAAAAACTCTTAAACGGAATTTTTGTGAGGAAGGCTTTTTAGAGCCGCGAGCAATGATCTCGAGCGTGCCGTCGCGACGCCTCGTTGCTATTTTGTCATGAGGATAGAAGAGGAACAACGAGGAGAACGTAACAATAATATTCCGGAAGGCGTAACCATTCCGTTAACCAGCTGCGATGAAAAAAAGACGGACCTGCCGTCGATATGTTTCTGAAGTGCAAAAAAAAATTCTATGAATTTCAGGTCTCCCGAAAGGTGATCCGCAGGTGAGGGTCGAGAAAATACGATACGCGGTTGGCGACACTGTTCGTGGAAACTGCACGGTACCATCCGGAAATCCACCGGCCAACGTGACATGGACTGTCAATGGAATACCGGTAGGTTGATGGATGCAGAAAGTTTCGAAGGATTTCAGTCGGCTTGCCTCGATAAGCTGTCATCATTCCTGCGATCAATACTGTGTTCGTGTATTACTTGCTCGTGGAAACGTAATTATACGTTTATCATGTTACAGTTGATATAATGATTATTGTCGCAGGAATCGTTTCCATGACTCGAACGTTTTAATCACTGGTTGAATGAAATTTAAAACCGGAAGTTACAATACTACAAGGATAATGATTGGACAATAAATATTTCAATTTTCTTATCCGTTTTGTATTTACAGTCTGTACCACAAGAGCGTGGACGCGACATTTGTGAAATCTGATACGCAATTTGTTAAAGACTGTGCTGGTCTAAACATACAAAGTTTCCTCTAATACGCAATAGGCCCAATTCTTTTAGTATCGTTTCTATCTCTGAGAAATTCAGTACATTTCGAAATGAGTGCCGTGTACGCTAAACGATTCGAAGCGGTCTTCTTGTGCCATCATCCGAAAGGTCCTAAAATGACTGTTAGAAATGCAGAAAAATATCTGCATAAACCTCGTGCTTTCGTAAATAAGTGTGTGCAACGGTATAAAGACACAAATTGTGTCGATGATATCCCTGGTCGCGGTTCGAAACGGGAAGACAAAGCGATTTTACACCTTTTTTCGAAAAATCCGACGCATTCCTTACGTAAAGCGCAAACAATTTTAACTAAAAAGGGCATAGATATAGCTATATTAAAAAGGTATATTATAAAATTACTAATATAGGTATATTTGTATCGAGGCCGTGTTTGTACGGAATGGAAAACACAGAACGGTATTAATGTGTTGGATTGGCCATCTCAGTCCCCCGATCGCCAATCCAATCGAAAATGTTTGGTCTGTTATGAAGTACAAACTCCGAGAAAAGCATATTTTCAAATTGAAAACACTAGTTCGTCGAATTCGAGAGATATGGAAGTCTCTTCCTGTCTCTTATGCTGAAAAGTTGGCTGAAAGCATGCCGAGACGTTGTTAAACGATAATCGCTAATGGTGGAGATTGGACATTTTATTAAGGAAGTGCGTATCAATTTTTTAGATGTACTTTCGATTTATATGATATTTCTTATAAAAAGATTTATTCCCACAGAGATATCGCGTCCACGCTCTTGTGATACACACTGTACATATGTATATGTGTCCTGTCTTCTTCCCAATAAAACGCGGTGATATATTTCATACTGTTCGACGTAATTCGTTGAAATTTAATATGTTTGAAACGTATTCGAGCAGATATTTTCATGATTAACTACACGGCTGCAATACCGAGGATTGTATTGCATTTTAAAATTAGAAGAGGAACGATCGTTTCGTTACGTGATTTAAAGTCCTCTGTAATATCTACTTTTTACTGTTCGCGCATAAAGAAGTCCTGTTGTTCGGAGAGAAAGTGGAAATTAGTTTAGGTAGTGTGCCGTAAATTTCGATACGACAAGAACATTATAGTGTACATAATTTTACATGCATTTTGTGTAAAAAATTAATGTAGTAGGTACAATTTCATTGGTTATCTTCGGTAAAACGTAAAACGTTTTTATTTGCGGATCCCATAAAATTATTCTGTTTCTTTGATGAGTTTTTAAATCCTCATTAATGCAAATCGATAATAAGTTCTACTTTGCACGATGCTAACAAATACTTTTCATTGGAAATATGGGATATTTCTACATGCACGTTTTATTTTATAATTATGATTAAAAGGATGATTTGTAGGTACAATCTGAGACATGAGTATGTGAAATTTTGATTAAACCAATATCTCTCAATATCTTTTAAAATACGGCATTTTAACAAAATGTCTTTTGTTCCCAAGCTTATTTTTAATAAAATTGAAATTCATTTGATTTTAATTAATTTTTCAATGAAATTTTTGATATTTGGCACAATCATAAAAAAAAACTTTTGGCAGTGGCTTGAATGAATTTAACTACTAAAAAAAATAGGTAAATTTTTTACATAAAAAAACACTAATACAAATTTTCTCATTGTATTGAAATAAAATTAGAAGACAGATATATACCACAGAAAATCATAAATTTGATTTTATTTAAATAAATAAAATAAAATAAGTTAAGTTTTTATCTGGTGAAACGTGACAACATCGCAACATTTTAATAGTTGGTAGTCGTGAGTGATTCGATTTTGATCGCTCCAACTTTTCGACGCATTTTATTAACATTTAAATTCACGCAGTAACATAACCTATAGCATACTTTTAATTTGCTATAGTCGAGTTTAATATTATTGCCCGCAGCTGTTTGCGTGGTTGCCATGTTTTCACTGTGAATTACACTCTGCATTCAATTATACCATAAATATCGCTCATTTTCTTATTTTTCTCTATAAATAATATTGAAACCACTAAATGTTAGTTGCTTATGTTCTTCGTAGATATTTAATCTACTAGTTTACAATTTTACGGATTTTTCGAATCGTATTTTCAATGATTTTTTTTACTTTAACTTGTCCTGATAACATGTTTTCCATTTAAGTACGTGTAAATTTGTTATAATTAAAAAATGTTACAACTTCGGAACGGGCTTGTAAAAAAATTTCTAATTTTTTGAGGCGTTTCAGAAGACTTATAAGAATAATATATAATTTTTTCAAAGGTTGTCATCGTTTTTAATATACCAACAAATCATCCTTAAGCACAATAACGCTAAAATTGAAGTTGAATCCATACATTGAAGTTTCTTCTTGCGCCTTAAAATCTCCAGATTAAATTTACGATGCCAGAACCTCCCTCTCGCTTAAAGAAATTTTATCACTTGATCACTTAATCTTGCTCTTAGGTAGATTATGTCTTAGACAAACTAAACGATAAGAATAACTGACGCTAAGAATGTTCCTTAAAGTTTATTTACGTTTATAGTATCTACTTGGATATATTCTTGCAAACCTTAACGTGCACTTATTTTTACTGTTTTCGACCTTTACCTGCAAAATTTAATGGCTGCTCGTGAATTTTACGTAGAATTGAGCATTTCTAAAACTCCCATATCACATTCATTTCGAAGTAAACTATTCTCATATATAATAGTATACAAGCAATTCACCGTTCTTTATGTCGAATAATGAGAGAGAGGAAAGGCTATGTATGGAAACGCGATTTGTATGGAAACCTATACAGCCTGTGGTGTAAATTCTCTGTACCTGTGTTTGCGCGTTAATAATCACAATAAATTTCAACTGAACATCGAAACAGTAAATTTTACGAACTGATAATAAATAAGAATGAATGTAAATTCGTTCACGTTGTCGTAAACATTATGAGGAGAGATAATAATTTAAAACCATGACAATATTACTTCTAGTTGTACTAGGTGGACGGAGCTTTATACTTTTTCAAATATTTGTACTCTTAGTTTTTCATAAATGTCATACCGTGAACAATTTAATTGTATAATTTGTGGTACCCAATGTTCTACATTTAGCTGTACATAAAGGATGATATTATTTAGACTTTCAATATGATAACTTGAAATATTTTAAACAATATTAAACCTCTTGATGCGGTCAATGGAATAGGAAATTTTTAAATCTTAGAAAAATTATTAAATTGAAGATCAGTCGCAAGAAAATTAAATAATTTCTATACCATTAACACTAGAAGTACCAGTGTTAAATCTATCATATTTCACTGTGTTAAATAACTACTTTGAAGTGAATGGCTCTTGCATAAACTTGGACAATTTTTGGAAAAAATTGTATACCAGTCATTTTGACTGGTTTGATAGTTCCAGTCTTAATATTGAATTGAGCTAAACAAAACATTGGAAATCATAGAAAAAATGTTGATTTCAGGAATTAATTCTATGTTATTGTGGGCACAGTCAAAATAGAAATCGTAAAGCAAGGGATTAATCTCTTTCATTCATCGACTAGTGGCGTTATCACTGTCCTCGCTAAAGCAAATGCCGTTTATTGTTGCATCAAATCATTGATAACGTTTCGCAAAGTATCGCATAGGCGGAAAGTCACAATTCGTGTTGTCCATTAAGACAGTACCGTTACGAACGTTGGCTAATGCTGTTCAGGAAATTACAAAAACTACAGGGAACCTCTTTTGTATTAACGCAGCCCTAACTCCGAGGGACTTCATTTAATCCGGAACTCTCACTTCGGCAGAAACTAGTAATCTTCAGCGCTTTACGGGCGCCCTAAGAATCCAATAAACATTATAGTTATAGGCGAATGCACCGCAAATCATTTACGGCTCCTGAAGGAGGCGTTACCGCGTAAACGAGTGGCAGGAAGTACTAAGGATACTCTCTCCCATACTCTCTTTTTTTTCTACTCTTGTCCTGCGGCATCCGTAACGACCAACATTTGAAAGCAGCATCTTGCCCTTTGCATTTCCAATTAATTAGTTCCTTACTGGAAAATTTTCTTTGACGATCTATCGTCGTATTTATGAATATCGCAAGAATCGAAGTGATATGTGTATCCTTCTTATAATACTATGTAAGAATAAGTGCCCTGATAAACGAGAATGGCTTTAAATTAATTTTGAATCTGAGTATTCGATGGCATTAATTATATCGTGGACGTGTTGAATTCCTTCGTAGGAAGGCAATAACAGAACTATAAATTCGTATTTATGGAATACGACGAGAAAAAATTTTACGGCCTAGAACTAGCGTCTTTTAACGATTAGAACGGATGTTGAAATTATCGCAAAAAGGAATTGAAACGATATCATATAAAGTATAAGTAATTCCGGGAATGGAGTGTAGTGAAAATTTATGCAGTTCCCCTACCGCATACTAAGTGCAATTAAACTGCCAGGTTGCGATGAATATATTATTTTCAGTTGGTTCTTAATGGTATTCCTTTCCGTTAAAATCTTAAATAGGTACATATCTTTCAGCAAGTTTTATCGTATTCTCACACTTTTTCATAGTGAGAAAATCCCAATCTTGATCTTTGAATTTACTAATTGATAACATTTTATATATTTTTGAGTAAATATACTTTAATTTCAAGTGATTATTTCACTTAAATGAAATAAATTTCTGTTCGATAATTATTATATAATAATTATTATATATAAATTTGTAACAAGCTGTAGAAATAATACAGGTATTGTTAAGAATGATACTTGTCATTATCTTCACTATTTGATGATACCTAGGTTTTAAATTGGAAACAAATTTTGAATTACCATATATAAACACAAATTAAAGGTATTACCAGTCAAAATATCATATTAATACACGGTGTTTGAACTAAAACATACCGCGTATAAATAAAAATTCGTTACGTCTACATTAACAGAAATAAAGCCCGAAAAATAAATGAAAAAAGCGAAAAAATATCTGGTTTATTTTATAATGCAACCATGATTGCATTATAAAATATAATTTTTTTAGGTAATATAACTGTATTATTAACGGAACAATAAATCAGCCAGCTACGTACCTTCGTTTGCCAAAACAATTAAATTATCCCAATTATTAGGATATTATAATGATCGTAGAAATTCACAAATATTCCGAAATTAATTATAATCTAGATATCTCTATTTTAGTGAATAAATCAAATGGCACATAATATATTGTTTACAGAACTAAAAACTATTGTGATATTGATATTAATGCTCTAATATTTTCAGGTAAATGCAAGCTTCATGATGAATGTTACGGACAAGATCGATGACAATCAGCAGCTGATGACTATCGCGGGTTTGGATTTCGAGATCATACCGGACAGTTTTAGCAATGGCAGACTGCACATCATTTGCCATGCCAATGTCTTTCATCTTTATAAGCAACAGGCTGATGTTCTTTTAATCGAGGAACGCCCACGATTGGCATCCGTTTTAGGAACTCGGGAATCTTCTTATATCGGTACGTGTTATGAAATATTAAAAACCCCAAAGTTTGTACTTTTATATGTGAATAATTTTCTGTTATATGTACTTCGTTTTCGGTTGCAAAATCTTGCATGCTTTATTTCAAGACGATAAAGTAGTTCTATTCGCTTTAAAAAATACTCGATAAATTCCTCCACTCGTGTTTTTATATTTCATTTCGAATGCACTATTCATAATAAAATTTCTAATCTAAAGTGAATTCCATTCGTTGTTTACATCTTTTTTATCATAGATTATCCCTTGTTTTGTATATCTTTAATTTGCAATGCTTTGTATTGCAGCTATTATATCAATTGTTACAATTATGCCAATGAATTCTAATAATAATATTAGTAATACTAAACTGATTTCATTATAGTTCGTTCAAATTATGAAAGTTTTGTAAATTAATTTTTCCATCGATTAAATTCGACTGTATAACGATAATTAAATTCCATCCCAATAAATATAAATTTGCTTAATTAAATCGTATTCCTTTGAAATTATTCTAAAGTGCGTATAATAAATTCCTCGGATTATCGAAAAACAATTATTGGTTCTGATGCTTTTCAGCAAAAAGAAGATTGCAATATATGTATGTACCTACCTACCGTTGGATATAATTGAAAACATTCTTTCAAAAATACGTTACGAAACGCTTTATTTATTGAATTGTTCCGTTCGTTAATTTCATTACCAATATCATTCGTATTCGTACGCATATACACGTATATATACGCATGTCATGCTTTGTTTTAGGAAGCGCAACGAGATGCATCGAAGAATGGATTTATGTTATTGCCGCAGTTACTTTGCTGCTATGTAATTTGAGATAACATCGAGAATCGACGATCAACTTTGCGCATATGACTGTATCGGAGATGAGAGGGTAAATTGTTTGTAAAATTTTGAGATTATTAATGCCGAGGAAGGAAAGAGGGAAGGAGAAATTTTCGTTGACATAAGTATCGAGCGTATGTTATTCGTGTAAATAGGATAAAAATTTAGTGAACTATCTACGTGTAATTGCGACCTGCGCCGTTTCGCATAAAGCGAGACTAATTTATAATCCGAATAACGTGTCATTAATATTATGTATTAGATCGACGATGTGTCGCGCCAAAATATCTGGGAACTTATTTGAGACATATTATACCGTGTTTTCTATCCTCTAATGATTTTGATACCTCCTCTGTAACATCATAGCTGACAGAATGTATCCTGCCCACGTTTGTAGGTAAAGGCTGTTATTGTTTATAAAAGAAGTTTTATTTGAATGAGAATTGAATAAATGATCACCTTCGTTATTTCGATCGTTTTATCCCCTTCAAATGCCATTGAATTCTACAGTGTGTTTCCAAACAGGTGAGTACAATTGTTTCTAATTTTCTCGTGATTTCGTATTTTGCTTATTTTTTAATTTTCAGTTTTAGCACTCTGATGCGCGTATATTTCGCGGAGTCGTTTATATTGTAGTGAAAATATTTATTGATGAAACATAAGGTTCATAATGAGTTATTGAGATTTGCAAGTCTTTAAAATTACGAGGATATGTGATTTTATGTTAACAGATCTAAGCTAATGAGAAAATAGGGAGAGAAGAATTTCCAACGTATTAATGGAACTTCAGAATGTTTTCAATTCTGATTTGTATTTTTCACTGTCAACATGGAGATATCAGACAGTAAAATGTTATTATTCTTAGTAATTTTTCTAAAGAACTTGAAGTTTAGAAAAATTTAAAACCATCATGACTATCGTATAGTATATGTATGTGTGAAATAAATCATAATAATTGTGCAGAAGTTGAAATTGTTATCTATCATTTTTGAGTTCAACAGTGGAGGATTAATCCGAATCGACAAAATATTGCCATTTTTTCCGCTCTGAAACTTCGAAGCTGACACGAATGCAAAAAAAAATAAAAAGATATTGCGAATACAATAAAAATTAGATAGAAAATTCCATTTAATAAATAGTATTAACATTAATTTGATGTTTTGTCCATCTTTTTTAAATTTCAAATGTACTTACACTGAGAAGATTATGAACGAATAGACGACATTACAAATATATGATTTTCTTTGAGTACAGTGTCCTGTTAGTTCAAGTAAATATTATAAAGAACTTCTACTACTTTTTACACGCATATTCAATAACGAACATGGATTGGCTGTAAGAACTTTCCCAATGAAACTGAAACGATTATTATATTTTTCCTAAATTCATATCTCAAAAATTTTTGTTTTATCAATCAATGTTATTTATTCGTTTCAAGTGATATTAACACGGAGTTTCAACCTCTTAAAAAGCATAATGTATTATTAAAATTCACTCTGTTATTTCTTCTGCCTCAATAGACAGAGACACTGAAATTTACTTTAAATCGGCTTTCTTTACTATGATCACAAATATTCGAAATTTCAGATAACTTCACAGTAATTAGAATTATAATGCAGCACTCCACGATATCATTGAAATTTGGTTTCTTAAAATATTCGAATCTGTTTATTCATTGAAATGAAAGCTATCTATAAAATAATGGACCATTTTTCACACACAATAAAAAAGTGTTAGAATAATTAATTCATAATTCTAAATTTTTACATTAGCTCATAACACTTTGAAATCTTACTCTTGGTGATTTAAAAAAAAGTGGCAAAATTTCATGAAAACGCTTAGAAGCTAAAATATCTTCCTGTAATGAGAAGATTTTTACGAAATAATAATACAAGGAAGTAGTAATTAAAAATATATACCTAAGCAATGCTCAAAGCGAAAACGACGCTTCATTTCATACCATCGTAATTTTATCGAAGTTCACGTATTAAGTATTAAAATAATGAAAAATTGAAAAGATGAGCAAAATATTACTCGTACTCCGAGAGATTTCAAAGTAACGCGGGGTACGGTCATGATCGTGATCTGACCTTCAACGTCCCAACAGACTGGGATTATGTAATCTTGTTGAAACCTGTGGACGTGCCAGAAGTATAGGAGAACAATATTTTTCGAGTAAAAAATTGTTAGGTCATTCTTAAGGTCTAAAGTAAATGAACACCGTTTGTTCCTTATGCTGCACTATATTAATATACATTGTAACTGACAGGTAATTATATAATAATGTTGGCTACATATTCTTAACTCGTTGCTCTTAAGTCTTATATCACGTTGCGAAGGAAAAGGAGACACACAGGATTCCAGACAGGAACTACTATACAGGAAGAGGGCGTCTTCGCGCTTACAGCCCGGAACTTCGTAGCTTTGCGCGGGCTTCGCAAAAACCCTCTTACAAAAATGATATCTATATGAATTTTTAGTATTTTATTTGTTTAAAAACATAATGAAGGATATACCAGATGCTTCATTTTGAATTGTGAATGTTTGGACCCTAATCCGGAAGGAGGAGGAGAATGGTAATATATCTGAAAACTTCTAGGTTTTTGGGACTCGCAGCTTATTTCCCGGTTATTGCTTTCAATGAGAGGGATATAATATGCCATTAGAGGTTGCGAGTCATTCCAGCAATAACAATTACTAACACAACGTTTCTTCCTCACATTCTGAGACCTAATTCTAGATTTAAGAGTTAAATAAATTAAAAGTTAAGTATTTTTTAACTCATTAAGATCTGATCTTTCCTTTTCGTACTTCAGTCTGAAGGAAAATATGGGAGCAGTTGTAGTATACGGTCAAAGTCAATGTGTACGTAGATACTGGTTCCATAAAATCTTTAGTCTAACTAAGGGAAATATTATTTACGATTGTTTGTACGTAAATATTAGACAAGTCAGAAAGAAACCCTTTTTTTATGAACGCATATCAGGTATTATATTCAACCGAACGAAATTCGAATTCATTCGTCCATGATTAAGCCCAGGAGCAGACATCTCGCCCTAGCCGCGCGAGATTTGAGGTAGCCTGACCTCCTGACCCTGTCTACTTATCTTAGTGAAACATACATAGTCAGCCAAGATGATATGTTACCCACCTACCTATCACCTATGGCAAATCGCAACTCAAGCACACTAATATACCACATTCTTCGGTTCCCATTCAAGAGTCAGAACGCAAGGCCTACACTAGAGAGACAACCCCGAGGCGATTCCGACACCCGAGCACCGTATTCAACTTTCACACTCTAAAGGTACGTACTATTTTTCTGAAATCGACTGCCAAGCCTGGCAACTAGTGCGTATTTTTCCAATCTTTCGCCTATGTCACGTATAAAATAATTGTCGTATCATGTACTCATGATAGATCGTACGGAATAAATAAAAATATTTTTAATAAAAACAGTAACGTATATGGCATGTCTTCTTCATACATGTATTATTCGATTCTACGTGACTTTAACTACTTGCCCTATCATAACGAGTGACACTCGTGATTAGGTAAATGGGATAAGATATCAAATTGAAAATATTAGTGAAACGCGTCGCGATGATATTGTTTCTATAATAGTAATATTATGTTAAATTATACGATATAACAAAAATCACTGATCAATTTTTATTTTGAGACAGCAAACCTTCCTGATTGTTTAAAAATTCTGAAAGTTTAAATTTATTACAATCGAAAGGCGCCACCCGGCGCGGCCTGGGTCAGTGGCTGCCGGGGCTCTAAAGAAATTTTGGGCAAACTTAGTGGAAGATTATATAAATTAGTAAAATGTTGTTCGCCAGTTGGTTTTACGAACCAACAACGGATTTTAATTAACAAAATAAGGCTGGTTGAGTCAGCGATAGGCAAGAAGCTCTCGCAGGGGAGGGTAGGTCGGATGACCCGAAAGGTAAAAACATAAGAAATAGAATGTTGAATATGAAAAACAATATAATTTACTTCTGGTAAGTTAGTTTTCACTTACTTGACAATATTCCGCTCTCTTATCACTAATTAGCAACTGATTTGTCGAATAATTGAGGGCCGCTGCCTTTATTCGACCGTATCGATTTGGTATTACACAGAAACACGCTCTCGCTATAATATATCGTTCCGTATTCTTTGGCTTATGGGACAGAAGTCCCTCTCGATCTTTACAATTCCTTACGCTTCGGCTAATGGGGATAGAGTCCCTCTCGATCTTTACAATTCGGCTAACGGGGACAGAGTCCCTCTGGATCCTGACTGATCCTTACACTTCGGCTAACCGGGACAGAGTCCCTCTCGATCTTTACAATTTGGCTAACGGGGACAGAGTGTCGCATGCTCGATCGGCGATCGAACGCGAAAGATGTTCGCCCTCTGCTGGCCCTTTACCTATTACAATTAGCGGCGCTATTTCCCTGCGAGGGAATTTCGAATGTGAGCCGGTAATGCTCTCGCTGTGTCCGGAACCAGATCCCCGACGATGTTGAGCGGGTTCTGACAGTTTACTTTCCTGTCACAATTTTAACAATTAAATTCTGAGTTATAGCGAAAGCGGTCACAATATAAATCGTAGGAGAAGGCAATGTCACAACGTCACTCTTAAATTCAAATACAAACCGATCACTTCAAGCGCTTTTGAGTCAACACTATTATAAGTAATGTTATTCTAACAAGGGAGGTTTCCCAAGTGTTAATTTCCGATTGTAATGAAATTTACAGGGTAGGTACAATTCGTTAAAATATTTGACACGTATTTTTTTTTATCGGCCATCGTTCATATCTAGAGGGTGAAAACAGCCCCCCAAAGTTGGGGTCAAAAAGCTATTTTTTTAAATATCTCGGAAACTATTTGGTGTAGATCAAAAATTAAAAATGCAAATTGTTCGTTTTTCCATGACGGATTTAATGGGAAAAGTAAGATTTCTTCAAAATTGTTTATTTAAAAAATATTTTAAAAATTCACATATTTTTGTATTTTTTTTGGTAAAACGTTGAGTTATTTTTGTCATATATTGCAAGAAGATACCATATACCAAACCCAAGAATACGGATAAATCAGAATTTTTAGTTTCATCGTCATTATGGATATTTTTGTTTTTTGAATTACATTGCCATTTCGCAGTGAGAACTCCCTTCTGGTATATGATCACTTCTACGTGCAATGGCATGATACTTCAGTAATTATATTATATTATGTATAAGAATTATCCCTTGAAAATTAGATAAAAAGTAAAAATGTTTTCACGATAAACCCTGCTACTCCATGGGCGTTGCAGGTACATATATATATGACTCGGGCCGCTACGGGCATGCAAGGCGCGACTGCTGCGCGACTTGTAACAGAAATCTGGTCGAATAAGAAACGCTTGTTAGAACGGACATTCATTAATTTTATATTATGTATTGTAAGAAATACATATTGACCTCACCATAAATCCGCTTGTAACTCACTAGATTGGACGCATTCGACAACCACACGGCATTTATGTTCAGCAAGCGGAAAAATATTTTTTTTATATATTGTTCTATCTTATAATGACCAGGCAATATGATAATAATTTGTAGTGCCCCTTTAAGAGAAAAAAATTCTTACGAGTCGAAGGTATGAAGCAGGCTCCAGCGTGATACATATCTTAAGTTTACATTTAATATAAGCAACTCTGCCAGCGACTGCCGTTGAAGTTCGTTTTGAGCATCTATGCGAGTCGGATACGAAACACTTATTAATACCTTTATTCACTATTATTAATACCATTATTATTATTACTATTATTATCATTGTTATATTATACTGCTCAATATTTTCCATTTATCCAAATATATATACTCTCGTTTTGTTTTTTTTGTTAATTTGTGCAGTGAATTTATGGACTATTTAATACCCCTTACTACAAAGTGATCTAAAATTTGACTTCTTTGCAGTTGTATTAATGTTTATGTAAGCTGATGAAATTTTTAATAGAATTCAGGTAACCCAGACGTAATGCATACTATTTTTTAAATGGCTACCATGCTTTTATAAAGGTTGGAAAAGATCGTAGAAACAACCGTTTCTTATTCGGCCAGACTTTTGATACAAGTCGCGCAACGGACGCGCCTTGCGTGCCGGTAACGGACGGAGCCATATTCCTCCAATACCCATGGAGTAGCAGGGATTATCGCGAAAACATTTTTATTTTTTATACAATTTTCAAGGGATAATTCTTATACATAATATAATATAATTACTGAAGTATCATGCCATTGCACGTAGAAGTGATCATATACCAGAAGGGAGTTCTCACTGCGAAATGGCAATGTAATTCAAAAAACAAAAATATCCATAATGACGATGAAACTAAAAATTCTGATTTATCCGTATTCTTGGGTTTGGTATATAGTATCTTCTTGCAATATATGACAAAAATAACTCAACGTTTTACCAAAAAAAAAATACAAAAATATGTGAATTTTTAAAATATTTTTTAAATAAACAATTTTGAAGAAATCTTACTTTTCCCATTAAATCCGCCATGGAAAAACGAACAATTTGCATTTTTAATTTTTGATCTACACCAAATAGTTTCCGAGATATTTAAAAAAATAGCTTTTTGACCCCAACTTTGGGGGGCTGTTTTCACCCTCTAGATATGAACGATGGCCGATAAAAAAAAATACGTGTCAAATATTTTAACGAATTGTACCTACCCTGTAAATTTCATTACAATCGGAAATTAACACTTGGGAAACCTCCCTTGTAAGTCGAACTGGGCACTGTTCGTGGTTTATTTTGCAATGCTACTTCTACAAACCTCGTTCAAACAAACTCTGATTCGCCATTATCTCTAATATCGTACACCAGTTTATTAAAGAAACACGGAATATCTTTATCTGAAAACACTAATTGTGAGAACTAATAATTAATTAGATCGAACTGGTGGATGTCACGTAGAGCTATTACGATAGCGCAACAATAATCGAGCAAGGTAAACGCAACTCTGATTTCGCGATCAAAAGTCACGTACAGCCAAGATGCACTCAGTGGAAATGAATATTACATCTGTCATACACTGTTAAACAAGAAAAGACAAACACAAAAAGTAAAAATAGTAACTTAACAAATACTAACAATGACTTTCCATGCTAGAAACCAAAAGAGATTCGAAAGTGAAAATACATTCACTGCAACCCTCTTCGTGACAGTTAGTCGGGCTTTTTCGGCACTTGTTGGCCACCAATAACTTTCTTACTATTCTAAAAGCTCGACGATGAAAACTGCGTCACCAGCGTGCAGAGCGCATTCGCTGCTCGTGTAGCACAATTTTCATAAAAAAAGGCTAAGTATTCGAGCCTCGCACCGGGAGTATCACCACGTGCGCAAATAAAAGAATATACTAGAACAGTGATAGCCAACCCGCGGCCCGCCTTGAACTTTTTTCCGTACCGCGAGATTCTCATTAGTATCATTATTATTATATTATTTATGTTTACATGCAAGACAATAATAGTAAACACAATAATAGTAACTCATTATATTTCAATTTTTCGCTCCGAAAAAGTGCCTATATAGTGAGTCAAAATCTAATATATGGGGATATATATTTTTTTATATGCGGCCCGCGGAGTTATGATGCATTTCCAAAGTGGCCAGCAAGATCATTTGGGTTGGCCACCCCTGTACTAGAAACTACGGCCAAAAAGAGGGGGACACTTAATTTGACCGTGCTTTAATCCCTAGCGCAGGATTATCAGTTTAATTCGACCTACACAAAGGATGGCTACTATTGCATTAGTTTATTATATTACTAACATAATTTGAAATATTTATAAAATTCTAAATATTTACCACTATACCGTTTAATATTTGAGGCAATGTATGTCATATATGTATATTGCACAAAAAGAGAATTTCGCTCTTGACATACCATATACACATCGATTAGTTATAGTAAAAGTGAAAAGGAGAATACGGTAAAGTGTATTGTTCATGGTTGTATAAATCAACTTAATCTGATAATCTGACAACTGATATCGGTCGGTGATTTTTCAGAAAAAGGGCTTAAAGTGAACAGAGCAGCAATCTGTACTCACTGTGTCTCTTGCTGAAAATCCTAGCTAAAAAAGTGATTAGTAGAACTCTGACAACTCGAGTTATTGAAAGCTGAAGCAAACACTTCGAATTTTAAGTTTAATGAAGCAAATGACCGAAGTTTTATATTTATTTAACAAAATAGCTCGATTCTTACGTTTGCTCAAGTAAAGAGAATTTCAATTGAAAATTGAATCGCAGAGAAGCAAATAACTTTACTTTGTATATTTGAAGATATGCAAATTTTACTTCGAATTGTAATTGAATATTGAAAATCGAAAGATCCCGTCTTCAGAGGGAAAATTTTAATAGATAAATGTATTCATTATCACTCTGATTTCCAGATATACCGTCGCGAAATGCCTTCTTGTAGATAACGACTGTGATTAGAACGACGCAAAACAAATTTGCAAAATTCCGATATTTCGTGCAGCAAAAGCACAATTGAAGCGATTTACATCAAACATACATCGTCTCAATGAAATCTACTAAACGCGATCTTCTAAGAATATTTTTCTAATGAATATAAAGAAAGAACAATATTTAATTATTATTTGTACTGATCGCGTTATAAGAAGGTCCTGTCCTAAGCTACGAGAAATATAACAGTGAACAAGGAAAAGAAATGATAGTTTCTACTCACGAATAATTTTTCAATTACTGGCGTTCACTATGCTCGGTTTATAGAACAATACAACCGATGCCACTGTTGAGGCGTAATTGCGACGCGGGCCTTGTGGTTGCGGGGGTAAGCTTTCTAAATTCTATATTTTAATTTCGCAGCTATGTAGACCCGTCCATCTGGCAACCACCTTCAAATATCGAAGGATGGCACGTGGCTACCAGACTTGCACTTAAGAATTCTTGCTCTAGATTTATGACACCTGTCATAAATCTAGCAGTTCTCGTCCACACCTGAGTCACCCTCGCGGCCCGAGGCCCCCCTCTGCCTGGGCCTTCCGTGTGTTTTGGCAAAACCAATGCCAACTCTGCATTTTGGTAACCACCCACGAAGCCCAGGCAGAACCAATAACATTTCACCAGGGCCCAACATTCTCCTCCCTATCAACCCTTCCTCCTCGTTAGGGTTGCCGATAGAGGAAGGGGTGCGTGGAAAAGTTGATAAACGAACCGAAAGCGAGCAAATCTTCAGATTCTTCCCGTGACATTCTATTCGTAACAAGTTTTTTTCTACACACATTTGGCTCGCTCGTATTTATATTTGTTAATCTATTTTGTTAATCTCTTTTGTTATTGTTTCCGTGTAAATACTTGTTCCTCGTTACAATAAACAAACACCAAAACCATTTCGGGAGTGTAATGTTTATTAATCTCCGAGAGAAGAAAACAAAACTAGACTCCAACGACTTAACTGTCCGACGAATCGCAACAGCCACTTCAGACCTTTTGTCCTACAGCATTGTTTAGAGACCGGAGGGACAGTTGAAATTTTTGACTCACCAGCATCGAGACGATAGAATACCTCTTGTCACATCAGGATACCTTTGACGCCATTGTTTCTGCCACCGTTGGCTCCGCTACCGTTGCCTCCACCGCTGCTTTCAAAGTTGTCCTCAGTTCATCTCAAGGAATGTCCAAGATCTAAACAAAATAATACATGTCGCATTGTAAAACGCCAAGTTCGAAAAATGTTAAACTGCCTTCATTTTAAATTTTCCAAAGAGATCTAATTTACTTTTAATTAATTAGTTTTATCGATATTCACCGAAGATCTGTAGAAATTAAAAAGGTTACTTGTATATTGCGTCCTAACAACTTACATGTTCTTCCATTCTGAGCCTGACTGAATCTGACTACAAGGTCACCCGCAGGGTAGTGCCACTGAATTCTGTAAACACAGAAGAGTAAAGCGTGAAATAACCGTAAAAGTTCAAAAATCATTTTAAAGGACCATTAATCACAGTCCTTATATTTATAATCGAAGTAAAAGTATTAATGTTGTAGACGAGAAAAGAGAAGTGTAAATATCCTGATTCCGAGCATTAACACTGCGTAGTTATTCCACGATGGTTACTAAATTTGTAATTAATAAATTTCGCACAAATGAGTAGACGCGAAATAAAAGTGATATAACATAGTAGATAAAAGAGAGTACTATTATTACAAATCGGTAAAATAGAAAATTGTGTAAAGAGACGCTTACCGCGGATCCGTCTGGGCGGTCCGTAGCGAAGAAAGAGAATGCGACAGATGCTCCATCTAGTGAATAATGGTGGGGGGAATCTTCGTGGCGGCTCGGCTGCGTGGTGGGGGGAACGGCGGGCCAATTAGAGTACTGCTACGTTACACATGACAGTATCAAAGCGAATGATTTTAAACGTTTTAAACAATTGTATAAAACCTGTAAATGAGAGGTTTGTTTCCAATTGTTATTAAAATTGTTATTCAATAATAGAATTTCGACCATTATTACATAAAATATGTAAAGAGAATGAGTACCGCTTCTTTTGTTCATATAAACGACGGGGATATTAAAGGAACATTTCCTGTAACTAACTTTTCTTAAAATTAAAAGTCTCCCTGTTTAACCCCTTGACCTACAATTTCCTTTCCGACGAGGCGGGTAAAGACTCAAAATTATTTCCTGAAATCAAAAGTTTTCACTGATTTCTGATATTTCTTGTAACTGAATGTAATATTAATAGTATAGAAATAATGAGATCGTTTCGTGACTGACTGATA
Organism: Cerceris rybyensis; assembly: GCA_910591515.1. Classification (NCBI taxonomy): domain Eukaryota; kingdom Metazoa; phylum Arthropoda; class Insecta; order Hymenoptera; family Crabronidae; genus Cerceris; species Cerceris rybyensis. The sequence goes on from OU342790.1 coordinate 27,655,261, forward strand.
TTCTCAACTTAATAGTTTTTGAAAGACTTCAAAACTTCCTATTCCATTTTCCGCGCTACGAGTCTTACAACTAGTTGTAGGGTAAAGGGTTAATAACCAATTTGTCTTACAGCTAAATGGCTGTGAATTGTAATTAACTTGTTCCAAAAATAAAATCCTACTTATTCGGTAACAAGGAATTTGTAAAAGGATTAATGATAAGAGAGGAAATAGCTTATCTTCGTTGCCTCTGCTTTGTCGACGAAGATTTAATTTCCATTGTATGCTTATCTAACATTTAAAATCTGTCTTAATCCTATCTTATGAGCTCTACTGAACAGTAGTAGTAAAAGCTACTACATTTACTTGATTCGAAATCAAGGGTAGATATGAAGAGTAATACAATACTCCCTGATTCAAAAAACTTTTCACTTTAAAACCCTTTTAATTCACAACGTAAACAATGACATCAAAGTACAAATTTTACGCGTATTAGAGTTTGCATATAACTCAAGGAACAAAGGAAGATTCTTTCATTAGGATAGAAAATTATTTATATTCTTATTTTTGTTTTTTTTAGCTTTTCTTGCCATTTTTTAATAATTTAATAAATCGATGAAAGAGAAAAAAGCAGAATCCTCCGATTTGTAACTTCAAAATTTTTATTATCATTTGCGAATCCAATTTTTCGGCAAAAACGGAATGATCATACATGCAAGTGTGAAATTATTGTAGTTAACCGATTTGTTTCAACTTTCATGATAATAATAAGATAACAACATTTACGAAAAATGTTTGAAATCTTTATTTTGTAATTTTAATTTCTATACAAACTAAATTACTATGCCATTATTGTAAAATACGTTTTTGATTGATTTATGACAAATAAATAGTATGACATTGCTTATATATAAATTGTATTTAAATTATTCAACTGGTAATAAGTTAGGCCATGTTTACTTATAAATTAATTGGATTAAGAATTTTATAACAAGATACAATATGATGCAGTTTAATGATCATGATAATACAAAATCATTTTAACAAAAAATTCGAATATTATAGCATTTATTGCAAATGTAATATCCTATGTATGCTCCAACACTTTCTTTTACATTTGACTTTGAATCTTCATTTCCATCACATCCACAGTCGCATCAACAACTTTGCTCTTTTCGCTGCCAAGTTGCAAGATTTTTTCCATCTGCTCAGTAACATATACTACTCGTCTGTTGAAATAATCCTTTGCGTCTTCAATACTTTTTTGTGCGTAGTAACCTGTTCCAATATCGACTAACACATTTTCTGTGTTTGCAAGTTTGCCAGAGACATACATTGATCCAGTCAATGGCACAAGTATTTCGTTATCTAAATACAAAAATACTCGTTGTTAATACATGTTATCAACTATAAATTTTAATAACTGTTATGTATAATAATGTAAAACATTTCCTAACCTCTAAGAGAGGAACAAAGACAAAATATATAATGTCAGCACAGAATTAGAAATATTTACGTGAAATATCTTACCCTTGACCGCTGGAGTAATCTGTTCAAGACACGAGCGAGATTCTTGAAATTTACTTTGAGCGATTTTCAGTGTTCTCAAAGAATCTTTGAAGACATCGAGTTCTTGTACTAATTGTTGCTTAAGTACCGTAAGTTGTTGCAAATTTAAAGCTGTCAAATCGATTTTTTTCATCTGGGGTCCACCCGACAATGGAATTTGTGACATGTTGGCTTATTTGGTAGCTAGATTTACTGTATCAGTTTAAAATTATTCAAAGCAGGCACTGGCTTCGACAACCTAACCAAACACGGTCAACAAGAAAACTCGTTAACCAATACGATGAACAGAGACAGAAAATATAGTTCAGGATTGTTTCGATAGTTAGCGCAATCGGCTGAATGATCTCAGTAATGTCCTCTGTTGACAATAGAAGTCACTTTGTGAACACGAAGAATTAAAATCGCGGGCGAAAAATTGGTGAATAGTTTGGAACAGTTTGATGTTTTACAATGATACTAAGGTAGGTAAGTTTTACTTCTTGCTCTGTCAGTTATTGATGGATAATTTAATACGTAATGTTGATATAACTAATTCTAATAATTGTAATAATATTGCAATAATTTTCGTCAATAACGTATTGCATATATCATTGCTAAATGTTATCCTTTTACAAATTCATGAAAGCTCTTGAAAATCCAATGATACGTTACATCTTGTCATTAAACATACTTGTTTTTTAAGTTTGTAAAGAGGATCGCATATATTGAAGGAAGTGATCGCCTTTATTTGATATTAAGTATTGTAACTGTAATCTGACTTGTCGTCATCGTTATCTGTTGAAGGAAATCGATATTTTATAGGTTTTGAAAGATTACGTAGACTAGCAATATTAATTATAAAAGAAATATAACGAATTCATAAAAATTGCGAAAATCGAACCCAAATATGATATACAAATATTACGTCCACTCTATAATTTCCATTATAGGTATGTCCAAAATTATTGGCTATAGTATGTCATTGTATCAAATAATATGAATAAAATATGGAATCGTAGAGTTTATTTAATTAATCTTTATTTTGTTCGGTAAGATACGAGAGTCATGCTTTACAGAATAACAAAATGAAAAACCTGCGCTAAGCAGAAGAAATAATTTCAGCATGATGTTAAAAAACTTTAATGTTATTTGAAGTTTTTCTAATTACTGTTATAATTATCAAAATACACGGTCTAAGTTTCAAAAAGTTGTATAACTATTAACTAAATGGACCCGAGTCGGTATTATGTTTTTGAACTTAAAAATCAGCACCACAGTTTGAAAATCTAATAAATAATTAACTGACGCATTGATTTTGATAATTTCATATTTAGATAATTTGGTAAAAATATCTGGAGTATATTTAATAAAGAGAGGGTTTATATACGATGCTTTTTAATTAATTTCTCTATACTAATTCTTGTACTTTTGAAGTTTTCCTTTTCAAAATTATTTATGTATCATTGCCGGGTACATGAAAAAATTTATTGTCGAAATTTTTACAAGATTAGAAGTAGAATGAATAACGAAAGGAGAAAATTCGTCCAACAGAAACGGAATCGCATTAACCCTTTCATTACGGGTGCCGCCTATAGGCGGTGGCCGCTCGACGACCTGTGTGTACGGGTGCCGCCTATAGGCGGCGGCCGCGCGACGATCTGTGTGTACGGCTGTTGACTATAATCGACGTAATTTATATGTAATAGATATAATTTATAATTTAATATAATAATTGAATGTCTAAGTACCCCAAATTGCATTTTTACTTATAATAATATAATAGCAAAATTTGCAAATATGTAAATAACTGAATATTCATACAATATACTCATTTTCATGTTTTTCCTATAATACGATGAAACAGTTGTTATGTAGCTCTTAAAAAATGTACATACAAGACAATCACAAAGTGGCGTTGAAAAACGGTAGTCCGAATATCGAAGACTACTGACGAACAAAGTGCACACTTCGCGGCGCGGTGACCCGTTCAGTGGCGTCATTCCAGCGGAGCGGACTGTCGTAAGGAAAGGGTTAAGTAGAAGGAGATATCCAAATGTTTGTATCAAGGCCGTCGTAATGTATTTTTACCTTCATCTAATGCAAATTTAACGTTGTAGCACAATAAGTTAATTTAAGTATTAATATATTGTTTTTGATAAACATTAATTTTAAAGGAGTTCATGATTTCATGTTAGTAAATTTTGAATCTATGTAATTTACGAATCTTATTTCTTGATTTAATAGAATTTATTATGTTTACATTTGTGAAGAATTGCATCTCTTTTTGATATACCTTCATAAATCATAAATATTTATTGCCAGATTTGAATATTCAAAATAGTTTCTTAAATAATTTAATTGACTTTTAATTAATGAATTTAACAAAAATACTGTATATTTAGGAATATGATTTCTATAATAATAATACTTAACTGCTTGTAACACACTGTTAAGATCTACTCTACGACAACAACTATCAGCTATAACGCAAAGATAATAAAAGTCAACAGTTTTTTTTAGAATTGTATCACATTATTTTACTTTATTGTAGCCGTTTTTGCATATATTCAATGACTATATAGATACAATATCATTTATGCGTTAGATGCGCGTCAATTTCATTGTAAATAAAAAAAAGGATCACTACCGATTAAACATCATGTCGCTGTGCCTGACCCTGCTACATTCGCAGTATTACAATTAGAGCTGGCAATATTGAATTACGCAATTACAACTACGCGAATGAGAGTCAACGTTGATGGTCACAAATCAGCTGCACAAGTTGAAAATTATATAGCGTTATGTATGTACAAATACAGATTCTAGCATAAATATTTTCGCAGCACAGAGAGGCAATGTGTGTAGCATTGTTATCGCATCGTTCACACATACAAGATCTAATATTTATATACGTATATATTATATATATATATACTATATATAATATATCAGTGTATTATATAACATTGCAGGATACAATTATACGATATTAACAATCTTGCGATATCATTACGCTACATTATAACAGATTTTTTCGTGAGGTTCTTTGATTTCACTTTATAACTCATATTTGTTGACAAAAACGTTTGTCTAATATTTCTTATGAAATTTCTTCTCTCCTATCATAGACACGGGTTCTTTCAATGTACTTAAGCAATTAAATATACCGTGTACATTTAACACCGCGACAATGATCATTACGATGTTTGTTTTTATTGTATTACGATACAATAATACAACAACGAGGCTTAAAGAAGGAATCTCAGTTGCTTCGTAATTAGCTTAACTCGCACGGCTGACGTCGAATAGATTCGTAATATAATATCTCTTTTAATATCCTCAGCACTAATCTTAATGTACATTGTAAGATATAGTTTCTGCGGTAAAATTATAATATTAATTTTCCGTGATTAACCCTTAAATGCTAACTAATGTTTGCTATGAATATTAAAACCGTTTGACTAGGGGCTACTTTGTAGCAAGGATCACGATGTTGTAGCACTAAATATTCCAATATTTTCTACACTTAACATAAATCGTTTAAATAATTATCTTATTTGCGATGTTTCGTATTTCTAGCGATGATGACTTTGAATTTAAAGTAACAGGAATTTTCATACTTATTGAAATTTAAAAAAAATTAAACTGTTGTTGTATAATATGAAGTTACAATTTGTCTTAAAATTTTGTTATGATATTGAATATGAGTAAGACTCTTTTTCAGAAATTAGCTGATGCAGTTTGACAATACAAAAAGTATACAGTTCTCTTAAGTGTCAAATTCAGTAAATGACACAATACAATTGACGGATATTAACTCATTTATCTATTGTTACTATATGTTAAAATGTATATATCATAACGAAAACCAGCGAACTACCTTTTATTTCTTCTAACACGCAAAGAAATCAATTTTCATCTTCGATACACGAATCGACAAAAAAGTATACAAGGTAACAGGTCAAGGTCATCCCCTTACAAAAGATAATTCTAACTTCGTAAATATTGATTGTATGTACAGTGAGGACAACTGAAATGACACTCTAAAGCCTTACAAACGCATGACAAACTTTCTTCACGAAATTTTATAAAGTACACAGTATGACTAACGATGAAATGGAAATTCGTTTAAAAAAAAATTGTATTCGAAATATATTCAATGAATTCTATTACACAGCAGCAATAGACACTGATTGTATTCAAATAGGTTACGTCATATTGATTCACGTATAATATTTCAGAGAAAGTAGTTAAAGAAAATTTGATCCCAGGCTAAAAGTAAAATAATGAAGTTCCTGTTCCTACAAGTTGGAGAAATAACTGAGTCGAGTCAAACTCATTTGATAATATTCAAATGAAAGTTCTTCATTTTCTTTGCTAATAAAACTCCTCACGATAGAAGTACTTCTTAAGACCTTCTAGAAGTGTTGTATAATTTAATATAAAAGATGTAGAATAATTTAAGTTCATAAAATCTGAATCATACACGTCGTTAGCTCTTAAGGATTGATGGAGTAGAGATTGTCCAGCGGGAGCACGCGCAAGGAGTATTGTCTAGAATTTAGTTACAACAAAATATACAATTCATTGATCCCATGGTAGTTAGCAATATCTATAAAAACTCGTCACTTCATTTCTCTAAATTTTAACAAAAGTATCTTGAACAGAATGTTTCCCACTACATTGTTAAATGTCCGTTAACAATACACCATTGACTTCTATTAACAAAGAAGTTTAGAAGCTGTGCTTAATGCTAGATTTATCAATGATTAACTCAATTTATTTCAAATCATCCATTCAAATAAATGTCAAATAAATACTTTAGAAGAAAAGAAATAAAGATGTAGAAGTTAGTAATTAGAAGTTAGAGAAATTAAATATAATTATATTATATTATAAATAAAAAGAAGAGAAAAAAAGAAGAGAAATAAATAAAAAGAAGAAAAAAGAATAAAAAGAAGTTCAGGAACATTTGCAAAAATAATAGCACGGGAAATTTTGATGATTGTCGTAGATCTAGCATTAAAAACGAAAATTTTGGAGCAGCAAGTAACGCATCTTATATTCACTAATTAACAAATTCAACAGTTCTTATCCATTTTATTTATGTCATTGAAAAAAGAAAACACCAAAATGTTGCGTTAAAATTCATAATACGATGAATCGTTAAATACTCCGAGTCAATACTGTTTTAATAAAAATCGATGATATAAAACGTGCGTTGATACGACACAATGCAAATGAGCAGCCTTTGCATAGCGAATCGTAATAGATACATTGCATGACTCTCTTTATTTTATGTATACTGCTTTTGAGGTAGAAAGAGCGGAATTCATTGGGAGACGTCGACTTACATTGACAATTATAAAATCTAGCGTGCACGTACATTTCCGAACTCTTAATAATTTCGAATGTTTACATTGCGACTTCTCATTGGCCCTTTGGTTTCTTGACTTCTTGCGAAGATACGCAGAAACCTGTTTTTGCAATAAGATTGATTAATATATTTGATCGCATAGTTAATAATTGATTTTTCTCCTTGATGACCCCCTTTTCACTGGCAGGCGTCGATGAGAAGAGTTGCAATGAAAACTTCGGCACGTACTTAGAAATATACATAGAAAGAAATGCGGCATAGAGATGTTTACTTTCTCCACAATCAATAACCTAAATGTCTAGGCTTCATGCGTAATTTTTATTATTATATCTATCTGAATTTTTTATTCGACGGTCACCTAAGTGGCTCATTATATTTGATCTACTATTACAATTCAATGTCTATCAATTGTACTACACAAAGATTACGCTTGTACATACATGCTATTTCTCCTACGAGACGATTCAGTATCATTTAGGACAGTGGTGAGCAAACTACGAACCGCTGAAAATTTTTAAATAATATCAGAGAAATTTTTAATTTTGGTGTTTTAAGAAAAATTAATTTAAAGTGGTTCTTTCTTTGTGCAAAATTTTCATAGGGATTAAAGTATTTAACGAATAATATTGGCCGGCCAAAATTATTTTCTGATTTTTCCGATCCGCTCCTGAAAATTTTGCCTACCACTGATGTAGCAAATGAAACCAGTTTCAACTTCGGTGTTTAAAAAAAATTCAATTAAGGGGTTTTCCTTTTTTTTGCATATGCAAAATTTTCTGTAGAAATTAAGATATTTAATAAATTGTAGTGGCCTGCCAGAATTTTGTTCGTTCTTTTCTGGCTCGCTCTGAAAAATGTTTGCTCATTACTGATCTAGGAAATACATCAAGTCTTTGTATGTACAATAAGCGAGCATTATCATGTATTACAATATGGTAATCACTCTTCGAGTACTTGTCACAAGAACGTCGAGTTAGTCGGAGAAAGTTTACATCGAAGTCCGTCGCGGATGTCTACACTGGTTGGACACGTTTTTTTATTGTAATTCGATAGATCGATATTCCGATCTAGAAAATATTGGAAATATTGTTCCAATTTTTATATACATATTACGATAACGTTGGATTACGAGTTATAGAAAGAATTGACATTTAGAGAAGTGATTTGGGCCGAACATCCTTTCCGAAATCGAACTTCGAGGATACGAATACATATCATTTTGTTCTCTCAGCGTTCTCTCAGTTATTTGTATCACTATACATTTTGTATTCCGAAGAATTCGAATTCGAGAAGGTTTCCAACAGCGAAGATTGTTGTATTTGAGTGCACAATGCGGGTAAAGCCTGATCTGGACATTTTATTTCTTATTTTCTGTCATCTTACATGTGATATTTTAGTTTATAAGTATTATTATCGGAGCAGTCCTCTTTGAACGAATAACTTGCGTTTCAAATATTTTTACGCTGGAGTTTCTTTGGAAAATTTTATTTTAGCGTATAAAAGTTTAAATAATTGTTTAAATGTTGTGTGTGTGCAAAATATTGCATAATTAATATTCACAAATTGATACTTGAAAACAAAATTACTGCTTTAATCCTCGGTAGTCCTACGTTAACATTTTTTTAAAACAAATGTTAGTTACAGGACATCATTTATCAATGTCAACCTTGTTTTAAGATTCGATTATAATTATGCTTATTTAACTGAAGTACATAGATGTAAGTAAACATATTTGTCATTTTCGTAAAATCCAAACATGTATTCAACAGCATATATTTATATACTTCTATTGTTGTACTCTGTTAAAGAATTTCGCAAAATTAAATTAACATTAATTTACTTCAATGATGAATATCACTTAAATAATAAAAGTTCCGAAAATAATTTATATTATATACAATTCAATTATATGAAGAATACAATTCTTCGTATCTAACAATAAGTGAAAAAAATACTAATTAATTAAAAAAGAAATGTCTTGAAGTATAACGGAATCGTTTGTGCAATAATTTAAATTTTAATATAATTAATTTGTCACGAAACAGTTTTTGAACAGGTTTTTAGATATTATTATTTTAATATAATTTGCACTCGCAACAAGAAGAATAATTTATTTATTTCACTAAGGCTAACGGCCGTAAATGTAGTCCTCGTTATACATAGATGCAGCAGGTACAGGGTGTTTAAAAAGTAGTTGTCATAGCTTTTGCGGGTTGTTCTACACCCTTGGATCGATGGTGGATGGGAAAAAATCTACCGCAAAATTTGCGAAAGGGCAGCAAATTCTCATTAGCTCATCGCATTCGTCTTGTTACGTAGGTAAAATATCTGACAGGAATCATGAGCCAGAAACGAACCGTTGTTATGCAAATTCACTTTTAATTGTCTCTTCGCGATTGAATTTTAGCTGAACATGACAGGCTTTCTGATATCCGATCTTTCGGAAAAAACTCGCGAGATATTTTCACTAGTGCTGCACGAAATTAGAAAATGAAGGACTGGGCAACCAAGCTAGTAAAGAAACTGTGTGTGGTTTTTAAGATACATAGAGAATAAATACACAAGCAAATCCAAAAAAATTCAGAAATTTATTTACATATCCCGATCTTGTTCTTTAATACCTACATATTTCTGTGCAGAAGCATTGAAGGTTAAAAACTGAACATACTGTATTAAAATCATGCAAGAATGGCAAATATTGTACGTGTTTCAGTTCAAAATGGGTCGCAGAAATCGGCTTTTGATTTTTTTCGACTGTGATACAACGTACTAAAAAAATCTGAAATAATTAGGGTATAACAATGATAACATTAAGCAACTACTGTAAAAAGGAAAAAGTTGTGCTCGGAAGATTTCAACAAGAAATCGTTGTTTAAAAAATTGTTTTTTGGTTTTTCATTGTTTATGCGTAGGACTTGCAAAAGAAAAATCTGAAAAGATCCCTAATGTGTGTATTCATGTTTAGAATGTGTCCGAATTTTTTGGGGATTTTTGCACCCCGCTAAGAAGGGAACATCCCGAGGTGTGAATCACCGATTTTGATGAAATTTTAGTATGATATAGTCTTCGCGAAAATATTTGACCCGTATTTTTTTTTATCAACAGCCGTTCGCGTTAAAGGGGTGAAAACCACCTTTAAAGTTGGGGTCCTGAAACTTCTTTATCGAACATCTCGAAAACTATTAGAGATACGAAAATTTCGTAGAGAGTGAAAATTAATGCCTTCGGATTTTGAATCCAATGGTAAAATATTTTTTTTTCAAATCCATTTGTTTAAATAATATGCTAAAAAATACCACTTGTTTTATCATTTTGTCAGTTAAATTTCAATCAATTTTTTGAATATTTGTTTGTGAATACTATATATCGAAACACAAAATACGGATAAATTGAAAATTTGATATTTGTATTACAAAAAAAGTTATTGCATTTTCAATTTTTACGCTTGCGGACTTGTCAAGTTATTCTTTCGTATGTATATGTATGACTGCTCTGAAAGATCAGATTTTATTGCCAGTCACCCATATTGCTTTTATATAAATTTAACAAATGCGATTGATTAATAAATAATTTTTAATAAGTATTGCAATAGTGGTATTCATTGTTATTGGCATAACAAATATTTTCTACCACCACGAGCATTCTAAAGCAGCTATATATCAGTTAAAGCAGTTTATGTTTGAAAATTGTAAATATATAAAACACACCACCTCAGAATTGTTCAATTTTTCAGGTCTGTCGGCTGTAGAGTCACATCAATACCATGTATGACTATTCCCAACTGAAAATCACCAATTCTTATGAAACTATAGCAAAAGGTGGATTTCGTATAAATATTTGACACTTAATTTGTTTTATCGGCAACCGTCCACGTTAAAGGGCTGAAAACCGCCCCCAAAGTTGGGGTAATGAAAACTATTTAACGAATATCTCCGAAACTATTAGAGATACGAAAATTTTTTACGGACTGAAAATTAACGTATTTCGGTCACGAATCCAATGGTATAAACATTTTTTAAAAAAACTCATTTGTTTAAACAATATGATAAAAAATACTTTTTGTTCAACTTTGATGGTGGTTTTCACCCCGTTAACGTGGACGGTTGCCGATAAAAAAAATACGGGTCAAATACATTCGGAAGGACTATATCATACTAAAATTTCATAACAATCGGTGATTTACACCTCGGGATGTTCCCTTGTACGTGGGGAACATGAGGCGAAAACTGATTTTTTGATTTTACCCTGTAACTACCCTCCTGGTAAAGGTATCGGATTAAAAATTTGTGCACAATGGTTTTTCATGATCACCTATCGAATGACCTAGACCCTTGTAGACCCTTTTGGGTCATTTTTACCCCGTTTCCTTGTTGTGCACTGTTTAAACATATTTAAATATTTATAACATTAAAGTAATATGCAACGTTATATTCAGGAAGGTTTTAAGAATCAATTTATGTAAAAAAACTAGGCAACCAGAAAAAATTCAACTGGTAGGAAGCGATAGAGGAGACATTTTTCTATTAAAGTTTGTTTTATAAGTATACAATTATTCTTTATGAGTTATTTTATGACCTTATGTGTTATTATATGTAGCTTGCTTTACAAATACATTTTACGTGTATAAGTTACCTTTTGACAATAACGCTGCATTAAACAAAGCGCTGTATTTGTAACATTTGGCTACATAAATAAATAATATCGTTCCATTGTTTCCACTTCACTAGGCAAGAAAGACAGCGATCGTGGTGTGTTGTCGAAATATTCTCGGTCAATTACCATAACCTACAGGTGTCTTTTTTGCGAATGTTAACACATCTTGCGCGGGTGCTTTCCCACCAGACTTTCATGGAGTAGCGGGCGATTTTTTGCAATTTATGAACTAAATTACTTCTCCACAAAATAACTGTAGTCTTTGAACTTTAAGTTTTCTTCTAATAAAACTTTTAATTTCTCTTTAAAAATCAATTTCTCTATTCACTTTAAAAAAATAAAAATACTTTCTCAGAAGACAGAAACTAAGAAAATCAAGAATTTAAAAATGCTTTAATAGTGATATCTTTCAAAGCACTTTCCTTTGTATAAGTGTACATAGCAAAATTTCTACGTATACGTATAATTTATGTCAATGCATAGCTAGAAGCTCCGGTGTCGAATACGCTTATCGTAGCATAGCAGCACCAGCAAAGCGCAAATATAGGAATGCATTTTTGCAACGCACGTATTAAGTTGAAGTGTACGGACGTCGATCTAGTACTCATGTATACCCGATCTTATTAGGTATAAAAACATTGCACAAGCCCACTAGTAACAATAATACACTAATACTTCATAGAAAACGACTTTTGTCGTTAGGTACCCGCGCTTGACTACCAATGCGTACAAAACGACTTTAGCCGCTTCCCGCGCAAGATGTGTTAATGTGATGAAAATAACTTCGTTTACATCAAAATCTATATATATAATTTTTCGGCGGCTAGGAAGATGTCAATTATCTGTGTCCGATGTCAGATTCGTTCATGGGCTGTTCCGGGAGGAACAACATAAAAACTTGCGCTTTCATTACCAGTTCGATGGCCCAGCCCTCTATTTTATACTTTCGTATTGCACTAGTAAGGATATCTTGTGTGTTTCTTTCCGAAACGTTGGAGTCCTGGAAACCTGACTTATTGAACTAAAATTCAATCGCGAAGACACAATTAAAAGTTAATTTGCGTGGGAACGATTCGATTCTGACCCATGGTTTCTCTCAAATGTATTACCTACGCAACAAGACGATAGCGATGAGCCAATGAAAAAAAAATTTGCTACCCTTTCTCGAATTTTGTGGCGTGTTTTTCACACAAATCACCATCGGCCCAAGGGTGCAGAACAATCCCTGGAACCCATTGCAACTACTTTTAAAAAACTCTGTACACGTATGTATATGATAAATAAATAAGGTGACTGTCAAAATTGGCAGTGAATTTCGAAAAATATCTATGATGACAAAATTATTCCCGGTCGTTTTATATTCTTTGGCGCAGAGCATCGTTTATTTACTGAGAAATTATATATTTTTTTTACAACTACGAAATGTTGTAGTATATTTACAACATTTAAAAAATCCATGTTCTAATAATTAATTAGTGAATATTACAAGTCTATTATACCTGCAATTCACATAATCATCAAATAATCTCTCCTCAGCTGAAACTCTATCAGTCACACTGGTATCTGGTTAAATAATTAACTACTATCATACACAACGCAATATTTAAGGGGGAAAAATATTGTTATATTAAATTGAAAATAATTTATAGATTACACTTATAAGTATCAAATTATTTGTTGAATAGGCGCAATATCTGTCCATTTTATATACTGAATATTTGTGTAACGGTTGAGCTATACGAATTATAATATTTAATAAAAACTTTTTTCTTCTATGAATAAAAGATAAACATTTTAAAATGATTTATCGAGAAAATTAAAAAACTTGATAACATCACACGCGATGTAACGTATATATCAATATAAAAGGTTTTTGTTAACTCTTTGCCGTACAATAACGAATGCTACTCGTGATGTGATAAATGGAGCAGTCAATTTTGAAGTGCTCTAAAAATTATTTGATTACAAATATCAGTGGGTTCTGATAAAATCAAATTAATTCTACGCTATTCAATATTACGTTAAGTCATTTACTATATACGAAATTAGGCGCTAGATTGTTATTTTAGTAATTAATTCAGAGTCATTGCACATTTAGTCACAAAAGAAATGGTACGGCAAGGGGTTAACTTATACATCTAACTTTTTCTGGTCGATAAGAAACTCTAAGATAAAATATTTAACGTGGGCAAGAAGACAATATCTTTTCCGTTGTTTTTTTACATTACCTACCTATTATAAATTTTTCAACACACAGTACTTCCTCTATATCTTTACCTTATTACGAGCCAACTGGACATCGTGATTATAATTAACTACATGCAACGATAGGATATTTCTCGAAAGTTCTACTCCGTTTGATATGGAAATTCACACAAAATCGTTAATGTTATCGGCATTATTCAACACATTTCTTAGCAACGTATTTCTCATTATTTAGCTTTGCAGTTACATTTTATAATCGTTTAATTTGATTGGATAAATTGCTGCAATTTTTGTTCATGATAATTTTATAATTTGACTTATTTTCATAGAACATAATAAAATCTTCTAACACGATAAATGGCGAATTTATTACGAACCATATGCGAATTGAAGTTTTTAATAACAGGAACCATAGTTCAGAAACATAAAGAGAGATCCGTTTCATCTTGAACTTCAATAATTTATTCTTCGAGAAAAGAAAAACTAGAATATTAGAATATATTCAAACTGAACTTTTTGAAAGTCTAGAAGTGTAGCATAATTCATATTTCTTGAATAATCCTATCACGAATTTGAATTCGTGTGATTCACTTTAAAAGCTCTGATATTTTTTTCATGATTTTCCACGATGAAATCCATTTGTTGTGGTCCTTCGACATCATTAAAATATAATCTTAAGAAATTTGTTTATATTTAATACAACATTTCTTACTTTATTTCCCACTTTGAAATCTGATAACAAATATAATTTTACTGATTATCTAATGACAAAGTAATATCATCTGGGAAAAAGTAGCCTTAAAAAATATCGAGTCAACGATGCGTCTTAGATATGTGTGCAATACGTATAACATTGCGTGATTAAAAAAACTTGAATTTCAGGAAAGTCAGGAAAAGAAACATCGATCAGATATCGATGGAAGCTCGTTCACGAGGATAGCACCAAATGTAACAGAATTCGGAGAAAAAAAGGCCCGCATATCGGTAGGCCACCCCAGGGCAGTGCATATTAGGATAATGGAATCCTCGATTATTCGGTACTTCTTCGAGGCGAGCCACCCCGATTTAGTTTTCGTTGCTCGTAAAAAACCGTTTTACATATCGTTGAGAATTTCATAAACGCAATACACGCCTACAGATTCACGTGAGAAAGTGCTGTAGAATTGGCCGCTTGAACTAATAGGGAAAACCTTTCTAATCGATAGAATTCTTTGTAATACGACAACTCGATATCGACTAGATAGAATTCTTTGTAATATAGCGACCATTACAACAAATATCTTACAATATTTCACTTTTTGTCTTTCATGACGAACGCACTCATATGTACGGTTCGCTGAAGTACTAAGATTGTACGCGTCTTTTATAACTATCTTAATACTAGGATATATTCATCATGATGTTACATTATATATTTTGAAGCACTCTACATTGCGAACACGTATAATCTTTTTCAACCTTGACAGCTTGATGATAACTTAAGCTTACATCGAGTAATCCATTTAGCATAGTGACTATTATCGTGGAATTACCTAGATCTAATATACATACACTTTGCTACGTTTTCTGTGTTTCTGTGTGTCGTTACACAAAAAAAGAAAAATATTAACAATTATTCACACATATACAATATATACATTCGAGAATGTCTAAATAATGTCAATATTATAATCTACCTCCTATGTACATAAAGCGCAAGAGACTCAATATGTCTTTAAAATCGCTACTCGCAGCATTTGTTTACATTATTGTCCAATTTCACCATAAGAATGGTGTACGAATGTAATTCGGAATTGATACTAAGAAAACCATCTTCGTAATTATCACCATTCTTCGTGTAATCTCACAAATCTGTCTTCCTCCGCTTTACGTCATGTGTAAATCACCTTTGAGTATTCTCGTGAATGTTTTCTTGAATTGTTGATTAGCGAGAGCATAGCAAAAAGGATTCATAGGGCTGTTAGCGTAGCAGAGGAAATAGGAGAACATATAGAGATGCTTGTTCGTACAGGGTGGGTTAGAGCAAAAGCCTTCAACTAGAGCCAATACATGGTAGGGTGTCCAACAAGCTACAAACGCTCCAAGGATAAAAGATATCGTCCTGAATGCCTTTCGCGCTCTGTTCTCTTTCGCTTTCGTCTTTGACTTCTGCCAACCGAGCGTTGGATCTTTCCTTTGCGTTTTAGCTTTCAACCGCTTGCCAATTGACTTGACGAAGTCTTTTCGGGAGCCTCCTTCTTCGCCATCACCCGCTTCTCTTCTTTTCGATTGCTTTTTGGCATCCTGCCCGTTACCAGTGGCACCAGACATCGTTGGTACCGCGCTGCTTGACGATGAATTTTGAGGTGGATTGTTACTAATTTTCGTATGCTGATCAGAAAATCGTTCGGTTGTACTGTTAGACGATTCTACCGTTGTTGGACTAACGACAGTCGTTATTGGCTGCTGTTTCGTATCCTTCGCTTTAACAGTCACTTCTGTATGTACTTTGCTAACTGTCGGTGATGTTTGGGACGATGCATTAGTCTGTTGAGTAATGAAAACGCGAGGAGGGTGTGTCTGACTGGAAGCATTTGACATAGCTGGATGATACTGACACGGTTTGCTTTGAATATTCGCTGATTGCTGATTTCCTGCTTGTTGCGCTGTTGCCCTTATCAGAGCGGCTTGCAGAAGACTGGTATTCGGGGCCGATGTCACGGCATTTCCTAAAATAGGTGACGATGGAGCTGTAGATAGAGGATTTGCCAAACTACAAGAGAAAGAAGACGGCGGACTCTCGTAAGATGGGCTAGGCAATATCACTGAGCTTTCATCCATGTATCTTAAATCGCCACCGTCTAAACCAGTCAAAATATCGAAGGTACCTTGACCATGAGATGAAACTACCAATGATTTTGGTCTATCCGTGGAAGAGGAAGTCGATGGACTTTCGGATACTGGAGGGCTGCTTTGAAATTGCGTAGGAGGTGGGATAATGTTTTGATGCCCATTACTAATTGTATGACTTGGTTGCGTGGGTGGTGAACCTTCAGTAGATGTAACCGCATGTTGATTCGTACCTTCGTCGTTCGATTTCGATGACTGTTCTGGCGTCAGTGTGTGACTGCTCGATTTTTCAAGATCGACAGGATTATCTGTGTCCAACAGACTGAATTCTTGTATTTTCGGCAGTGTTTGTGTCTTTTGCGTTGCAGTGCTTGCTTCGCATGTCGGGCTGGTCGATAGAACTTTTCTCGGTGCTGATACGTTTAGTTCTACTTTTGCAGGGACAATTCCATTTAATCGGCCATTACCGGCGAACACTTGCAGAGCACCAGGCTGGGGTAGTAAGCTGGCAACAGACGATCTTTTTCTAATGCTACTGAGCTGTTGACTCGGTCCAACCGAGCTTTCTTCGTCAGAATCGAATGCTGGACTGCTAGAACGTTCAGATTTGTCCGTCTCTGTTGGCATGGCACTTCCATATGTATGTTTATCCATGGAATCAACCGCTCCGCTACCGGACGTTTTTGAATATCCTTTCTGAGTGGATCCATCTCCATCTCCGGGACCATCATCTGCTGAGGTAGTTTTCGGCTTATCCTGACTCAAAAGTGTACTCTGAGTCTTCGACATACCAATACCTGCAGCTCGACCTGCCATACCAGACATAGCACCAGCACTGAGAGCAACCATTGATTGCATCTTCCGTTGTTTGGCTTCACTTTTCTTCTGCATGTCATAAGCGGTCTTGTATATTCCACCGTAAAGAATGAACAGAACGATAAGTGTTGTCCAATAATATCCAATTATTAGAGCAGTATTGAAGACCGGATCTTTGAGAAATTGCACGGCACACTGATCTGGACTTAAGTCTCTGTACCCGATGAAATGTTCCCAACCAAAAATACTGATGAAGAACAGTAGTGCTGGTATGATCCATGTAATTGTTACCATCCAGATCACACGGTTTTTTGTACGCCAGGTGCGATATTTTGTTGCGATCTTCACAGAACAAAATCTGTCGATTGTGATCAATAGAACGGTGTACTGAGAGACTAGGCATACCGTGTAGTCTACGGACAACCATAGATCGCAGACCAAAGCACCGAGGTTCCAGTATCCCATGAGGACGTAGACCGTGTAGAATGGCATGGATACTGTGCCTGTGCAACAATTGTATCATTGTTAATTAGGTCGAATCGTGCAAGTGTGTCGTGTATTACCGTGAAGTGGATGTGTCATGCCGTACGATAAATCTGAAATACTGACATTAAGTATTGAAAGAATTGTTGACAACAGTGGAACCTTGGAATGAAGAGTAATGAGTGTACTATTATTAATATGAGCTTTCATATTCTATGGAAGTATTTTTTTGTTAAATGTACAAAGAATGTGTGGAGCGAAGAGATGAAGGATGTGTCAGTACGTTTGAGTGAGACGCAACTGACAATAACCATTCATTCCTTGTTTCTATGTTAAAGTCTTTTTATTGTTACGTGAATGTGAAAAAGATTTCGATGTTATCTAATTATTTAAAGACCATATATAAGGATTAACTTATACAATTTTTACTAACTAAATAGTTTTCATCACAGAGTTTTTCATTACAGAAATCATTATAGAATTTTAAATTTGACAATACTCTCATTTTTACCACGGTTTCATCAACATTTTTTTTTAAATTTAGGAAATTCGTATGTACATTTTATATG
Source organism: Cerceris rybyensis (assembly GCA_910591515.1). NCBI lineage: Eukaryota > Metazoa > Arthropoda > Insecta > Hymenoptera > Crabronidae > Cerceris > Cerceris rybyensis. The sequence goes on from OU342790.1 coordinate 27,673,720, forward strand.
CTCACTTTCTATTGTGATTTAAAATAACATTACTTAACCCTTTACTCCATGAATTTCACTTTTCAAATATTACAAGCAAGAACTATTATTTATTATAATACTTCAACACACATGAATCTATGATCTCAAATCGCAGCAAAGAAATATGCATCAATTATAAACTATTCTTTTTTTTTTACATTTTTTATGGAAATTCTATTGTTCAGTTCCCAATAGGAAATTTTATGCAATAGAGGATTAATAAAGGTGTATATGTGATATGTACACGATAAAAGTAGATAAATAATGTTGCTGAAGCTTACCGATAAGCATGTCAGTAGCTGCTAACGAGGCGATGAAGTAGTTGCTCGGTGTTCTGATACCACTATCAACGATAAATGCCAGGAGGACGAGGATGTTACCACCGACAGTTAAGAGTATACATATGGCAAGGGAGAGAGCAATCAGTACTGTCTGCCAAAGTTCGAAGGGCGGTAGAACAGGTACCAATGAATCTTCTGTTAATAAACATAAAACATTATTCGTGACTAATGCACCACATGAGATTACTAATCTTTCCACCTTAAAGCAATTGTACCGAAATGCAATAATATATTAAAGAAATAAATGTTTTTATATAGTTTTAATAATAGGACAATATTTTAAAAAATCTGTTTATTAAAACTATATTTAACCGTTTGCAATCGGAGCCATCTCTTACGTTATCTAATAACAACTTGACGGCATTTTACTACATGCTAGCTTATACCATTTCAATAGAAAAGTTCAGGTAAACATATATTTCTTAACTCCTTGCCGTACAGTAACGAGTGCTACTCGTGACGCGATCAATGGAGTAATTAATTTTGAAGTGCTCCAAAGTTATTAAGTTAAAAATATCAGTCGGCCATGATAAAATAAAATTAATTCAATGATGCTCAATATTCAATTAAGTCATATACTATTTAATATTTAACCAGTTAACTGTGGCGATAATTCCTTTGAATTTTGGGTCACGAAAATCGAGAGATGAGCATAAATCTATTTCAAATTGTTTATACCCTTTAGTTATTCGTTTAACCTCGACATGGCCTCAAAATATTCCAAACATCTTGAAATTTACAAATATATTTTAGTTTTCGTCAAAATTACAATTTAAATAACCAGTGGTAGTTTCCACACATGACGAGTATACTCGGCAAACATAGCTAAATGGTTAACACATTGTACGCCGGCTAAATATCTGCTATCAAATTTATTATATTTAATAATGTTGATATTTAAATCAATATAAATTTAAATACATTAAGTAATGCACAATTTAAAGGGAATAATATTGCCTTCTTTGCCCACTTTATCGTTTTCCTCAAGATAAAATAATATGACCGATATTGATCGGTAAAATCCAAAATCATAGGTATATTTGAAATCCCGCATTATCGCGGAACCGACGTGCAATGTGTTAATATATTTATACTATTTAATTACACTATTTATTAAAATTAATTCTGAGTTATTTCACACTCATCGTCAGTACGGCAAGGGGTTGTGGTGTTGTGGTACAATAAGTTCATCTTCTGTAATCACTAACAAATTCGAAGGTCCCCTTAGAGGGGCAACCGAGAGATATGGTAGACTTACGATGTCCCATCAGGTGTGACATCTGACAATGAGTGTAAAGGGTTAAAAATACAATGCTGATATGTGAATAATACAGACCCTATTAAAATTACAACGTGTGTACTACCGTTTGAATGGTTTTAATAAACTCCAAAATCCATGATTTGGTAATATAATACGATTACTGATCGTTGTATAATATGATATATGTATTGAATAATATTTGTACAATATCATTTGAATTTGTTATTGTGCATGCATGTTTATTTTCAAACTTGCTATAAGGGAAATATTGAAAAGCTAAGTAAAAAGTGGCATTAAGCCGAAGTATGATTTTTATGATACTTCATATCAGCAAACGAGTTTTTCCATCCTACAAATTTCAACATTCGCTTTGTCGGAGCGTTTGACAATTTTTCTCGTAATAAAGTTTGTCATTTTTTTTCTCGTCGATGCTATATGACGCGAGTTTTAAAAATTCAATTATATTACCTGGTGCCGATGAAGCTGTTGTGTTCCCAGTTGCCGAGGTATTGGTAGCATTTGTCGGAAACCAGTCTGGCAGAAACACCGCATATTCACCACTGCCCCAGCGTGGGTCATCCGGGTCAGGCCAGGTTCCATTAAACTGGATGCATTCTGTCAAAGTCTGATTGTACACAGACTGACAGAGCCGTTCCCATTTTTTCCTTAGCTTCCTAAAAAAAAAATATATCAACGCTCCTTGAGTTTCAGTTTCTATATTTTTGTATCATCGTTTACGGCCCCGTAAAGAATTTGAAACATTTTGTAGTTATCAAAAATAACGCTGGAATTATCAAAGCAGCTCATGTAAATATTCTTCAGCTCTATAAAAAATACTCTTTGTAAGTCGTCGCATATTCAACAATTTTAAGTCAGTCTCTTGCAACAAATAAATATATTCATTTACTTTTTCGCCATTTCAAAAAGGACATTTAAAAAAAATAAATAATAACATATTCTCTACTAGCCTTGTAGCTCATAGACTTACATTCTACCAATCCTATTACAAATGGTAATTATAATTAATTACGAATGATCCTGCTGAGCTCATAAGAATGCATAAAAATCTGTATGCATCCCTTAATTCACTTCTACATTCCAAACCACACAAACGTTACAATTTGCCAACTCAGATCGTTTAACGCAACCATGCACCCTTTATGACTTTCCGCAACCCCTTTATTATCTCTACCAAGAGATCTTCATTATCTCTAACATTCCAATCGCTTGAAGAAATATCAGATGCTAACGGCGAATCGAAATACCATTACTTTTTCTGTGATGTTTTTCAGCTTTGCAGAAAATATGACACCAGTATTTCCTAATTTTAGCTAGCGACATACACGTCTCTTGCTCCCTATGGAACGTTGCTGCAGTGGCAACACGAGGAGCAAGTCAAAGGCTGAATGCACGGGGCGCACAATGAGCTTGAAATAAGCATGAATGGAACCACATCCAATCCCCGCTTGCACCGTCCCCGTCGCCGGCAGGCAAGAAACGACGAGGCGCGCCTTAAAGAGGGTGAACTCGTTTTTAAATAATTCAAACAGTCGATCGTGATCCCCGCCGCTTGCAACATACTTTGGACTTTCTTCAGGCCACACCTCTACGAGTAGTGTAATTAAGATCGTTTTCATTTATAATTCTGTCGTGTTAAACTTGAATGTTTTCCCTTTTGAAACATCTTTCATGTGTCTCCGAGACTACTTACTTTGAGATTAGTTTCTTTTAAGTTACTATGTAACTTGAATTGGAAACGTTTGCAAATAATTGAACCACTTCTTTTTCGAAGAATTACTTCCACCCTGTTTCACGACGTATCCAATTTTCCGTGTAATTAATTGAAAATGTTTGAGAGTTAATTTTTCAAAGTGAATTTCAACGATGTACCTATTTCGAAGCGATATATAGCTCTGGTTCATTAATATAATTTAAATTGACATACAGAAGTGTTTGCGGTTAAGTGAGTAGGTAAAAAGTTTCCAGGACTTTCTGCCGCGCGAGCATCGGAATTCTCAAGTGAAAGATATATTTGTTTGACATTTTATGAAATAGTATTCAATGTACTTCAGAATAATTTGCATCTCAAAAATTGAAGAGACGAAAGAGAGATGTTTGAAAGATACGATTTGTCAGATGTTTAGAATACTCCAGATTTCCTTTTGTTTAAATATTCTCCAGTTGCTATTTAAAAATGTGCTGTATGGTTTGTTTCCTTTCTTATTAAAAGTAGAGGTCCCTTAGAACAAAAGAGGAAAAGGAGTCTGGCAATGTTAAAAGAAATATTTTTTTTTTACGAAATCATTAGTTATAGCCTCGCGAGTCAGAGTGTACGTAAAAATTCCAATGGAAATAATATCTAATATATAAATAGATTGATATTAGGAACGAAGTATCTGAAATGGTACTTTGATTTGAATCATAATTATTTTGCCAAACGGTTAAAGTCGTTCTAACGTTATTAGAACAGTCAGTTACAGATACAGGCAAGACAGACTCAGGAAGAAAGTATAGAGAGATGAGATCCATTGTTTCAACGTTCTTGAGGGTAAATACTTGTCCTCGTTATATAGCTTTACGGCAACGCCGCAGTGAAATGATTCGTAAATACTTGTCCTCGTTATAGTGGCATTTCTTTCTTATGATTCTACAGTGCAAGTGAAATGATTCGTGAGAGGTACTAACTATCTGTAATTCACTGACAATTAACGTGCAGTTAACGTATGGGGAAATTAAAGTGACGACCAAATGTAAAAATTCATCAACTTAGTCAACGTAGTATTCAAAGTTTTCTAATTAATTTATTTTTGTCAATAAGTTTCTAATAAAATGACACAATATATTTACACAATTAAAAATGGAAAAAAAAATTCAAAATAACTTCTCTTAACTATGAAATAAAAAGATAATAATTTCTTTTTCATTGCCAGTTCTATCAGTTTTATTATATAAAATTCAAAGTACAAACGAAATTGCGTTAAATTTGTTGAGGACAATATTAAAAAAAAAAAACAAATTACATTTTATAAAATAAAGTTAATATCTCGTCGGGAAATTATTCGCTTTTGCATGACAAGTATTAATAAAAGTGTAAAATTTTTACGCGAGGTGGTAGATTGAATGATTTCAATTAATGAAATTTTATATTCTCTTTATTTCGGTGTTGCTCGAAAAAGCTTGTAATCAATTTGACAAAAATTCCGCCCGAGTTTCTCCATTGTACATTCGTAATAAACAGCACGTTATTACGAAAAAGGGATAAAAAATTCCGTATTATTAACGAAGCATGCAATGCATACGAACAAATCTATGGCTCTTCTCTTTAGCGTGACGTCCATAAGAGAAATAAAAGAATGGACCGGATAGAGAATAATAACGTGCGGGAGGGCCCAACAGCGTTGTGTATTTTCTCTTAGCATTGTCGAGAGCACATTGGTTTTTTGAAAAATTTCACGATTGTGAGAGACTGGGAGCAAATGAGAAAGAAAGGGAGAGAAAGAGAATGCAAAATCGGCACCCAGCAGGCTAAATCGCGCACAGGCTCAGTTCCTCTCGACGGAAAAAAGTTTAAATTGCTATCCCGGCATGTTTGAGTGCGCAAATGAGTCCGAGAAAGCGAGTATCAGTAAAAGCCGAATACTGAAGAGGAAAGCGAGACGTTAGGGGGTAGTCGCAGGATGCTTTGGACGTCGAGAGGGTGCTCGATGGGTCGCCACAAGTTGTGCATCGAAACAAGGGTAGAGCAACCGTTTTGTCTAATGAGTTGTAATGCCCGCTCGTCAAGGCCACTCAACCGTGATTCGAACCGCTAGAGTGTCACCCTTGCCAGGGAGAACTCGCAACTTTCCATTTCCCTGCATTTGAATGATGCTTCTCCAGCCGTTCGATAAGCATCCAACGATGGTGATAAAGAATTTAACGCGGGATATCGATAGAGTGTGAAACGATAATACTATTGGGTCGTTCGGAAAGTTCGTAGCGTTACTTGGGTAATAATCAAACGCGATATATTTTTGGAAAATAAATACTTTATTCAACAATACATGCACCATTTCTATCGATTAGTTTTTGCCATCTATCAGGTAGCTTCATAAGCCCCTTCTCAAAATACTTTTGATTTTTCTCAGTAAAGAACCGCTCTAAACGATTTTTGCAAGACTCCAAAGTATTTTATTTTTGGCCATTAAAAAAATGTTGCGTAGACCTAAATGAATGGACTGTTTATTTTGAAAGTGGTGCAAGTCCATTTTCTGTTGTTTCGAGAAAATTAAAGGTTAGCATATCTATCAATTAAAAAATATTGGTTAATTATGACAAGTCTGATAATATTTCTATCAATTTATGAATATGTAATTTGACTATACAAATTTCTTTTAGGCGAATGTAACTAAAATAATGTATATTTATGGGTTGCAAATGGACTTACACCACTTTCATAATTGTAAGAATCATTTAATTTCAATTTTGAAAACTCAAATATCACTTAAAATATATTTCATATTAATCCAATTTGGTTTATAGATAATAACAAGAAATAAAATAGAAATAGTATTTTTTATTTTGAACGTTAATTATATTTATATATTGTTAAACTCAGCATAAGATATTGGTATTATTTATTTATGCTCTTCTTGTAACAGTCTTTTGAAATTCTCAGTAACAATATCTTCAACTGATGAAGATTCTACCTCTAATTCTTCTTTCCTTTTTACGTTTCATTAATTTGTTTTTCACAGTGAAATTATATTCATCCTCTGACCCCTCAGATTACTCTTTTGTTTATACTCATGAGTTTTACTTCTGCGTGTGTCTATTTAAAATGAAACAGAAATAAATATTTGTAATTGTCATAAAATTATATTATTATAATATAATATTGATTTATTACTTCTTCTTACCTATATCACTATTTGTTTTTAATATGGAACTATTCATTTCTAGAGCAAAATCAAGTAAGTAACCTTAAATTGTAACTTTCAAAATGTTAAATGAAACAAATGTAGCCGCCAGTGGTCACTGATCCCGCAACCTGTCTACGGAAATTGGACTTATACCATTTTGATAATCAATGTCTATGCAATTTTTTTTAACGGTCAATTTTGAATTGAACAAACCAATAGCATTTTTTAAGATATTAAATATTAATATGTAATGAATTAAAAGTTTACACTAAATTAAGCATAAATTGCGTGATACTTTATTTTTTTTTTAAATTGACTTACACTACTTTCAAAATAAACGGTCCAAATAATAATCAGACGGTGCTAGGTATGACGAGTAGGTTAGTGGGGTAAAATTTCCCAACCGAAATCAGCGGTTTTACCTTTATTATAATAATAAAACATAAAATGTCGGAAATATATTTTTCTGTTTTCCATATTCCTACCACTGTTATACGTACAAAATGTTAATTTTTATTGCCCTTGTTCTGAATAATGTCCGAAACTCTGATTTTTAATGTTATGCTGTTACAAAATAACATTAGAAACAAATGACAATCATAAAAAGCTTTAATCTTGCCATCTTTTGAAAACGTTACGAACTTTCCGAACAACCCAATACAAAAGTATTGTTCTGCAAATGTAATTTGATAAAGTACAATAGAACTGACTTATTAATCATGGGGCCGCGGATATTTTTTGCATTTATGAGAAATTTGGAATTGGAATTTCAAATTATATAATATAAAGGAATTTATAAAGTATTCGTTGTATTGCACGCATTATAACATTTAGCTGGAGAAAAATACTGCTTAGTTTCTATTTCCTTGTCTCGGTGGTTCTCAAACTTTTTTAGGTTTCCTTGCGTGACGGTCTCTTTACAATTTGTCAGATTGTTGGTGGACCTTTTAAAACTAGCTACAATTAAAATATAGACTATTCTTGTTACTTCGAACTGTTTTTATTAATATATGGAAATTTTAATTAGTAAGTGACTCTTTCGCGGTATCCCAGAGGCCTGCAGATCCCGATTTGAGGAACACTGCTTTATCTCCATAAAAATTAAAATCTGCAAAAATATCTGAGGGCTTCTAATAATGAATATAAAGCAGTGCTTTCTAAAAAAAAAAAGAAAATTAAAATGTATATAAATAAAATAACAATGCATTGATGTATTTCCTTTTCTTCATTAACCTAATTTGTATGTAAAGAAATTAAAAGAAAAGCATATTACAGTAATATTCAACATCCAGACTGCGGAATCCTAATTACTAATTTTTTTTTTCTATTAATAATATCCATATGAAAAGCATTGACGTTAAAATAAAGATATAAACTGGAGATAAAGGAAATATGATTTTAAAGAGAAAATTGAATTCTGTGGGTGGTTTTGTTAGTTTAATATTTTATTCTAAGAACAAAATAATCCATTGTCTGATTCCACAGCTAGCGGAAAGTCGATTAATAAAGGTACCATCTTAATTAAATCGTATAAAAAAAGTAGAAGCGTAATCATAGAAACGTATAAAAAAAATTTGGACAATTGCTAAAGAAGATGGTGCTTCAATTTCGATTGAATATCCAACGATACAGTATTTTAATTCAAAGATTAATAGTATAACATTTTTGCCCTGAGAATTTACTCAAGAGTCTCTTTTCCGACTGAACGACTCTCACGTGGCGGACATTCAGTTCCTCTTGAATACCCTGCGATGAAAAGGGAATTCAACGAGGAAGAGTTCAAGAGAAACGAAACAGAGAGAAAGATGTGAGAAGTGACCGTTGAGTATATGAAAATGTTTTTTGATTAAAGACATGCTCGCTTATGTTCCAGGGGCCGCTCGAATTCGTGAAAAACGCGGACGAATGTTGGCTTTACGAATGCAGAAAAATATTAATTAGTCCGCTGCTTTTGCTAAAATTCATTTCTGCGGTGTAAGCTGTTTCACGTTAGAATTTCTTTTTCAACTTTCTTTCTCTCACATTTTGCACGTTTTCTTTTATAATCAAAAGTACATTCAATAGATTAAAATTCGTGCAACATTTGTACTTTGAATGTGCTTTCGATAAAATAGTTTTTCCCATTTTAAATTATGATCGTACTACAAATTTGACCTAATGCTGAGTTCATATCAAATTCAAGCATTCTGTGTGAAAAGATAATATAAACCGTAATTTATCAGTGCAGTCATGAACATATGTTACAATTGTTATCATTAACAATAAACACTAACTATAACTGTAGTCAATCGATGAGTCGAACTGATTAATCTAGTATAGACACGTTAAATAAATATTTTACAAAGGAAGAAATCAAAGGGGAAGATAATGCATGAGCTCGATCATGAATTCAAAGTTCAAACCTTATGAAATGAGCATAAAAAACCAATGGGATTGAGCTGTTACGACTAATTTTAATCCAAAAAGATTATATTAGGTTGGTTTATATGAAATGTCGGATTTTCTTTACATGTGAACGTTTGTCTCCCTGTCTTTATTATGCTTTTGGTCTTGGCATAACCACGTTTATAGTCGTATTGTCCATTGTCAGAGTCACATTTCAGCAATAACGATTTTCTCAAAAGTGTTCCCTTTTGTTAGTTGTTTTGAATTTTATACCAATATGAACTCAATCGATATTCGTGTAATTTTTTACATGAGTCTAAACTTGTTAATTTTCGATCGCATTATTACTTTTGATGAAAAGTAGATTCTTTACGACAATAGGAAAAGTTTTTTTTCGGTGGCTCGATAGGAATGAGGATTGTGCTCATCTCTAGGGCCATCACTTCACCCACGGAAAATTATAGCAACAGTTTGGTAGAATGTGAGTGGAATAATTCGCTACTCATTCCTTGGAATTGGGGAGACAATTACAACCGAAAAGTACTGCCACAATACATTGGCGAAGTGCATGAAAAATTGAAAATTGTACGCCCATCACTTGCTAATCGGCATGGCCTAATACTTCTCCACGCCAATGATCGGCAGCATATGTCGTACAAAACAATTTCGAAATTAAATGAATTAAAATATGAAATTTTGCAACACCCAGTTTATTCACCGGATCTTTCGTCAACCGACCATCATTTTTTTAAACATTTAGAACAGTTTTTTCGGGCTAAACAGTATGAAAATGAAGACGGTCTCAAAAAATTTCATATCATTCAAAATCTTCAAAACTGGTTTCTATGCATTAAAATCTTGTTGGGCAAAAAGGAAATTGAAACAAATGAAACACGTTTTGATGAAATACACAGCTTGTAAAAAAAGATATGGAGTTTTATATATATACTTAAAAATTCGACATGTCATACGCACCAACCTAATAACTCAATAATATAAACCGCTCTCATAGATCTGTTAATACCGAACTTACCAAGCCGGTCGAAAGTTCCAAATTTTTTCTGACATTTTTCTAAATTAACCCCTTAACCTACGACTTCGACTCGAACATTTCGGGCCGAAAACGTATACAAGCTCGCGCAACCTTCGTGCCATTCGCACGACTTGTTCCGTACTATGATCGGGCCAATCGTCAATATTATGGGTATCACTCTGTGGTACGACTGTCGCAGTTCGGAATTTACCGTACAACAGATAGCACATATCAAGCTCGTGGCTATCTACTACGGGCTATGCCCGTACTATTTACGTTTGGCCCGATCATCTACTACGGGCTATGCCCGTAATATTTACGTTTGGCCCTATCATCTACTACGGGCTATGCCCGTAATATTTACGATTGGCCCGATCACCTACTACGGGCTATGCCCGTAGTTGTAGGTTAAGGGGTTAATAAGGTAGCCATGAAGTAAATATTCCACTTCCATCGTATAAAACCTAAATTACTTGCTTAATCATCTTTTTCAACTCTTCATTTCTCTTTTTCTTAAGTAGTTATTACGTATATCTAAATAGTAGATATGACGTCGGTAATTTTAGTGTTAAAACACCTAAAGCTTTCAAAACTCTACAATAGAATACAACAAGCAATACTTGTTAAAACGATACACATACCGTATACTTCCTCGTTGAATCAACCTATATGGCAACATAGAAACCTGCGACACACCCCTACTAACATTCCTATTCGAAATCGAATTTATTTGAAGTACCATTTCCATGGTTACTCAAACAACAGCAATAGATGTTCGTGGTTTGCGTGAATGTTACACCCGTCCCTATCTGTATTTCTGCCAAGAGGGTGGCAAAGGGTGGCTGCCTATATAAGCCTTGTTGAGCAGAGGATCATCGCCGTGGAATGGCATGATCATACGGACGGATAGAGAGGGAAGGGAGCCCGAGAGAGGCCAGCCATGAGACACGGATGAGAGAAAAGAGTTGAAACGAATGGCGAGGGTAAAATTGCGAGGAAGGGTGTACCTGCAGAGGAATTTGAGATGTAGAGAGGAGTGGCAACAAGTACCCAACCGGCATCGTTCCAACATGCCATGAATACTGGCAAGTAGCAGCTTCAGCTCGTTCGGGGATGAACCAAAACAGCCATTCTTTATGCCACTGTCTGTGATCGGCTCACAATGAATGACGTCAAGGATTTACGGCGTGGTCGTTATTTTCGTCGCGTTTTCAAGTGTCGATATTACAGCAATACTTTATTGGGATTGATGTAATTGCTGATGCGGTGAATGCATAAGTGATCTTTTGGATGACTCGAGAGTAATTACCATCTTTGTCCTGTCGGAACAAGCAATTGTAGTAGTTGTTCCATAAGAAATACTTATGTTAGTCGATTATCGATCGCTGGTGATATCGATTATCGATGCCATTATGATATGGCGGCAACGGTGCAACCCGGCAATCGTGCATTGGACGCGATCGCCTTTTGTTTTTTAATTTCTTCGAGATTGTGGCTTCCCGTTTACGGTTGATTGACAACGGACTCGACAGAGTAAAGTCGCGAAATAAATAAATTAATCTTTAACGTTATTCAAGTAATTAAGGAAGTGTGTGTACTTCATTTCACCACTCCCACGAATATAAACTGTATTATATTCAACAGTAGTAGACGAACTACATATTTTCATCCGTACCGCTTCATCTTGCATTATGGGTTTTGTTTTCATATATGATGGTAATATAGGTTCATAAATTATGTAGTTAATTTTTATGTATTAATAATTTAATGTATTAATAATTTTTATGTAGTTAATAATTTTCGACAGATATAGCGAGATACCTGCAGAATAGTTATTAAAGTTGATGCTACTTAACCAAGAATTGTTGATAAAAATAAATAGTTACTTATAATTTTATATAAGAGTTGTCTAAATATAGATAATAATTATATTTTTGTTATAGTATGTTACAGAGAGATATTACATTTTGTATATTTTTAATGAATTAAAGATTCCTTAATGCGAGAACTACCAAGGCAGTCAAAGTGACTGGTTCCTTATTTTTTATAAAAATTCTCCGAATTTATAAGAGAACCATAGAGTAGATATTCTACGTGTTTCTTCTTAGACATAAATTATGGAATTGGTTTTCTTCTCCACTCTTTGATTCTTCTTCTTTTAAAGGATTTACTCAATACACTCAATTATAATTGATAGTTCCAGTATTAATGAATATGAAATTCTTCTTCTTCACCATTCTGCACTTCACAGATAATCAGCCTTGAAAACATATAAAATTTCAACAATTGTTGTCGTCAAATCGTAAAAGTTTCTTCAACTTTTTCCACGAAAAATTATTTTACAGGCGCTTTTAAATAAAATGATGCATAGTAATTAAAAATATCTTGACATGCTTAAGAAACGCTTCAAGCATATTTTTCGTTTCCCTTAAAAATGTAGTGTCTATGGAAAAAATAATAATAGTAGTAAGCAATGGAGCAAAGTATTTTCGAGGGGAAAGCATAAAAGAAAGTGTAATACAAATTTTTTTTCCGATCGGAGAGTTAAAATATTTTCACGGAACACAAGAATGTTAGTAGTCTTTATCGTAGCACAGCATTTCATCCATGCCATCGACAAACTTATTCTACTGGTCTTTATTGTTTATAATTTATTTGAAATCAAAGGCGGCGTATTTAAAAAACACATTCCACTATTGTCTTATTAATTACTATAAGTAACTTAAAAATTGCACCATAAATTTTGAGAATTATCATTCCTATTAGGATTGAAGGAATTATTAAATATTAAACTGTTCATCACAAAAAAACTCGTTTGATGGAAACAAAAGAAGCGCATGAATAAATTCAATATAAAAAATATTGTCAAAATAAAATATTAGAGTTTGTACGATGAAGAAGATTTAATTTTGTGGAACAGTGTAGGATACTAGATAAGATGGTTGCTCTGTAATGTGACTCACTGGCAATATTTCGTGTCTCCTGAAGCTATTTTAACCTTTCAACCGAAAACGAAATTTGCACTGCAGTTTCTTTTTATGGTTTCCCAAGAGAAATGTTTGCCCTATATCCTCCAGGTATTAGATTTCCTCTTGGGCATTCAGTTTACAACATAAATTAGAAAATGTTCATGAAAAACTTGTGTATTTTTGATGCCATTTTCGCATAGACTATTCTTTAAACGTGCATAAATGTGTTTAACATTACAGTGACTGGTATCATGTTAATTATTACTTACACATGTAAAATATTTTTAACCTTACAGAAAAATGTAAAGTATCGTGATACGTGAGGTTTATAGAGTTGTTTTTTAAATGAAAAATGTTGAAATAACTTTTACGATTAAATGCCACAAACGTTAAAATTTAAAACGTTGCAATTTAAAGTTCCAAAATTTCCACTTCTCTTTTATAGCTGATTCATTATAAAGTGAAAAATTACAGAGAAAAACGGATTTCAAAGCTGTCTTTAGCACTAGTAATGCGTAAGAATCGGTGTAAATACTTTTTTTTTTAATTGAAATCATTTTGGACAATACTTTTAAAACATTTCCTTAGATGAATTGTAGTTTTGTATTACAAATTAAAGTTTATTAGCATTTTAGTTTTGAGAAGGATTAAAAGTGCTACCTAGGATTTACATCGTGATCATTCTTATTATCTTGCTACTGAATTTAAATTTAACCGGGTAAAAGTATATATATTAATATTGGGATATTTAAAATGATTCTCTCATATTCAATCCTTATCTGTTCGACTGAATTTTGCAATAGGTAAAAGTAACTTTTTCGTATCTAAGTAATATAGTTAGCATTATGATCTCCAGTTCTCATTATTATAATTTTTAATATAATGATATATGTTTATAATATTATTAATAAATTTTATATTAATTTTTTATTATTATAATTTATGAAATGCCATTTTAAAACACAGCACGACGTAAAGTAATGTTACGTCAGCTGTTTCTGCACAACTAGCTCAATATAAAAATAACTGACAAGACATACGACTAATAAAAGTTAAAAACTTCGCTTCGTTGTGTAAAGACCAAAATGTTTCAAACATAATATGTCAAATTCGCTTGAAGAATTCCCATAGAAAATTATAAATGTTGTCTACAGATACAAGAAATAAGGAAGGATTAAGTAGGTCAAGATAAATGGAAATTCTTTCCAGGAAAGTGAGGTAAGATAGAAGTTTTGGGGTGAGGCGTAAGTGGTTCTACCAGAGGGTGCGGAGAAATCAGCACAAATTGTCATGTCTCGCCATATGCTCGTTCTTCGATGTTCTCTCCCAAGCCCCTCGAGGGAAACCTTATTTTTATTTTCTAGCCGCGCTTCTGGATAGTGTATTTCAAAAGATTCCATGGTCCCCTCCCACCTGGCATGCACGAAATACGTAACCCATAGCTGCGGGCTGATATCGGCTTTGCCGTTTCTTCAGCGGCGTAGCTTCCCGTGACGGAGCTTCCTTAAATTCTGCGATACACCCCACGAAAGAGAAATATGGCCGTTGTCACGGAAAGAGCTTTTCAAGAAGTTCAAGCCCACAGGCATAGAAAGTTCGACAGTGCATGAATGAAATCATGCTACGTTGTCCGTTCAAGGTCCGCTTGAGCCAAACGTTATGTTTGACTCATTCTCTATGTAGAATAGTACATCGTTCGTAAAACCAAGATATTGGAGTCATATTATCTTAAGAACTAATTTGAACCGAGATATTTTGGTTGGAAAAGGATTATGTTTTGTAGAGAGATCAATTGAGTGCTACTTTATTCGTTCAAGGTCGGTTTGAGTCAAACGTATTGTTTGACTCATTCTCTATGATGTACACCGTTCCTAAAGCCAAAATATTGGGGTCATATTATCTTAACACATTAAGGACCGCAAAGAAATCTGTAAGATTTCTACGCCTGGGACCGCACTTTTTGGGCAAACTTATACGTTCTAAAATGATCATAACTTTGTTATTTATGAAGCAATTATTGTGAAACTTTCAGAAATTGTATAATAGGATGCATTTTAGGTATTACTGAAAAAATAATATGTCTTTTAATATTTATACTAACTTTTTTAAGACGAAGGCGATTCATCGGTGGATCTTGTTAGATTCTTGGCAAATCAAGGATTTAACCATCAAGTTTAATACATTGACTATTGATGTAAATACTTAAATACACAAAGTAGATACAATGTATCAAAGTAGGTGACATCTAAAGACAATGTGTAGAAAACGGGTTATTTCGTAATTCATCCGTAACAGATGGGCCGCGCAACACGAGAAAACTCGTGAGCGGTCCTTAATGTGTTAAGAATTAATTTGAATCGAAATATTTTCGTTGAATGACTGTGTTTTGTAGAGTGATCAGAAGGCTGCTTTGTCCGTTTAAGGTAAGTTTGACTCATTCTCTATCTAAAATAGTACACCGTTCGTAAAATCGAGATGTTGAAGTCATATTACCTTAGGAATTAATTTGAACCGAGATATTTTCGTTGAATGGAAAAGGACTGTGTTTTGTAGAGAAATCAATTATATGGCAATTAAAACTTAAGATAACAAGTGTAGCAATAAAAAAGTTTGACTATACAGCAAATAATTTTAACGCGAATATATCTAGGTCACGTGCAACGGATGAAAACGTTTTTTGTTTATTTTTATGGGAAGACTTTCTTCTTTACGTGTTTGAAAGCTGTTAGTGTTTTCTCCCAATTCTCCATTTATCGTCGTAAGACGTCTTTGAAAGATCTCGTCCTGAATGCGGTGCGCCAATGGTTCCATTCTGGGCATTTGTGAAGGCATTAGTAACCCTGAAAAATTTCAGAAACCAGGTTGTATCCCTGATCAAGCAATCGTACTTGAAGGGGACATACTCCCTGGGTCTGTGCAGTTCAAACCTCGTAAAAGTTTCCTCTGCACGGAGAACAGCAGTAGAATAGGCTTGTCAACACCCTCGGCTTGTTATACGGCAATTGCTACTTACACAAAGTTCAAAAAACGAACATAAAGTTGAACTTGCAAACAAGCAATTGCTACATATTGCAAGAAATTGAGATTATCGAAGGCAGAATTCAGTATGGCAGAAAATTAATTAATCATAAAAATTAATTGACCCTCAGCCTGCATGATAAAGTGCTCTACGTTGAGCACGCATGTCTTAATATATTCTTAAAACGATAAATATGCATAAGTGTACGATGATAGGGTAATTGCAATTCAACATCATAATTATATAGATGGATATATAAAAAATATCAGAAATGTTACTCTTTATGAGTGTCTATATTTTTTTTTAAACTTGATAAAACATCTTGCAATATGTAACATCTTCTTCGTTAATTTTCTTCAGTAATATTTATCCCTGACATCCGAAATGCCGAGTTAATTGGTCTCGATTGCTTTCAAGTTGCAGCAATGAATTTTACTATTACCGATATTAGTAATAAATGTTACTATTGTAATATTGGTGTATAACTATTTTATCACTGTATTTATAATATTTGCACGTAAAATGCAACGTTAATTTATTTCTAACATTTAAATTACTTTCACTGATCGCACTGACACACAGTGGTTCAAATCATGAAAAGTGACATTTTGTCGAAAAACCAACTTTTGCATATCAATATTTAGTAAATACATATAGATTGTTAAATGTTCATGAGTTTTGGAACCAAAGGTATTAATAGGATTTAACAACAATTATAATTACAATGAATATTTAAACTTAGATATTTTAAAGACAGCGTTTCATACGAAAAAAACTGCCTGCCTTTTGCGAAGTATTCTGACATCTGTATCCAATATTTTAATCCCATTTTTTTTGTATGAAAGGTATTCTATAATGTTAAGTAAAAGCATCTTCAACTACAGATTATCGTTAATTTTGTATTCAAAGTATAATGTTGAACAGAATGAAAAAAGTAGATAAATATTTTTCACTTGGTAAGGTGCACCTTTTAAGTTCCAAATAGTTCCAAATTTTTACATATTAGTACATTTTCAGCATGCTTTCCTCTATATAAAAATGTAAAAATCACATCCTGTTTGTGCCTGTTTCCGAAATTGTTTGTGTCTAAAGCGTGCGGTCTCATGAGTTGTCATCTGGACTGTCAGATACTTGAGAATTTACTTGAGGAAGCGTTTAGACCACACAAAATGTTTTTCCTATAGTATAGATGAGCTTTCGGCTATGTTTTCTATTTTTTCCTCTGCATTCAATTCTAACAGTTCCATCAGAGTGTGTTAGCGTAACAGCGAACAGAGCAGAGTGTGAGCGAACAGAGTATCTGAGTGATAGCAGCGAATGGCGATTTGAACAGCATCGCGTAGTATTTTGTGTTTAGTGTATTTTTCTTATATTTTATATCTTTATATTTCAATAAACAGGTTAGTTGTTATTTAACTTTAAATAATAACTTTACAACATAAAAAATGTGATAAGATTGTTTAGGCTCATTTGTTTTTATTTTTTGTAAAATTAAATATTGTACTTTATAGAAAACACTGCATAAACGTGAAAAAGGTTTTAAAAACATTTTCAGTGCAAATTTCATCACGATATCTTTTACGGTTCAAAAGTTATATGAAAATGTCACTCGATTTTTCGATCTGACCCACTGTGTGACATCTTTCTTTTCTATTAAGATATCAACATTTTTGTATTTCTGCTACTAAATGAAGCATTTCTACAACACAGAAGTACGTGTAGTTACATATACTCATTCATTTCTTGTAACTGATTAATTACAGTACGGTCAGGTAATTGAAATTTTTGAGTTATTCAGTTTTTTATTCGATAACCAGTATTTTTTATACGGCAAGACAAAATTTATTGCACTTCATTATATACTTTACTACTACCTTTTTCGTCGTGTAATATCCTTCACCAATCTTCTTTAGATATCGACTTGCATATTTCCTTTAATGTTAGCAATCCCACGGTATTACTTTCTTCTCATGCTCCACATTAGCTTTCATACTTCAGCAATTTCTAACATATTGGGTTCTTCAATATGGGCAATTTTTTTCTGAAAATATCGTCGATCCAGTCTCTTCTCCCA
This sequence comes from Cerceris rybyensis, assembly GCA_910591515.1. Lineage (NCBI taxonomy): Eukaryota > Metazoa > Arthropoda > Insecta > Hymenoptera > Crabronidae > Cerceris > Cerceris rybyensis. Next base: position 27,691,724 of record OU342790.1, read on the forward strand.
TTGGACACATAGATTTTTATTATTCCTTTTATAAAAAAATATCACAGTATTAACTTTCCGTTTTAAACAATGATAAGATTTTGTTTTGAAATGAAAAGAAGAAGATTGTAGATTTATGTAGATTATACATAAAAGAAGTAAAAAATAATATTTTATTTCGTTTTAGCTAATTAAATTGCCATAATTACAGAGATTTGCTCTAAATCTTCCACCATGAAAGCTGCAGAATGTGGAAAAGAAAGAAAAAAGTAATTACGTGAAGAGAGTCCTATAATCGAAAACTCCGTAACTTTAAAAGTTCTGTCGATACAGTTTTTTTTAATCATTTAACATAAAGCTCTTTCTATTGTCAACGCATTGTTGCACAAATGTTTCACTATAGTTGCACTTCCTTCGTGCAAATATTTACACTTCATAATTCCTTATTACCCTTAATTTTATTATGACATTTCCGGACAACAGTGAGTTACATTTCCCAGACCTCGAATAATATACAAAGCAGATGAGACGTGCATATTTAATGTTTCTCAGAAGAAAATTCTAGCGTTTTAGGAATATAGCGAAATGAGTCTTTAGTGGTTTATGACGTTGCATTCGTATTATCATCCTGCTGCTCTTCCTCCTATCTTTGCTTTGCTCTTGTTTCCTGTTTACCTTTTCTTCATTCCCTCCGGAAGGATAATATCCAGCGTACAGAGAAGCACCGAGATGAAAGTAGAAGAAGTTAACAGAAATTTCCTCGAGATTGAACGTTGCAGCTCCCGAAAAGATGACTGCATCGTCGGTTACTAAGAATTCGAAAAGTTTAAAAATGGAAAAGAATTCGTATCGTTTGAAGAAGCTTTTCAAAGATCAAACTACTGAATCATTCAAATATTTCAATATTATTTAAATGCAACTCGATCAATCTTATTTACGACGTAGCTCAAACTTTTTAAAAAGTAGCAGAAGCTCCTTCGCAAATCTATGTGAAGCTATATTCGGCATTTCTCTTTTATAGTTATTAACAAGTAATGTTAACCAGTTTCTATCAACTTAACTTCAGCTCTAAAATTTCACATTCATTTTCCATCTTCGTTTAAATGTACGAGAATACCACTAGGAAATATCAAAAAATTGATTTCTTTTCGGCGGGGAAGAATTAACCAAATTTTCAAGGCAACAGATTGTGAAGTAACGTCGCATCTTTTAAACTTATCTCAAAAAATATCAGCTCGTTTGATTATACCTTGCTCTTTGATTACCATATAATTTCCAAAAAACACTTTTCCTTGGAAGAAATTTTTGATTATAAATATCTAACAAAATAAAGTATTATAAAATGGAATTATTTATAGATATTAACCCCTTTGAAGTATCTCAAAAATTATGAAGTTAAAAATATCACTGGATCACGATGAGATAAAATTAATTCTAAGCTATTCAATATTGCGTTAAGTCATACAGTATATCTGAAATAAGGGATAGATTGTTCTTTCAGCGATTAATTCACAGTTATCGTGCAATCAATTACGAAAGAAATGGTACGGCAAGTGGTTAATTTCTTAATACTTTTAAGACCACTGTATTTCTGCAGACAAAGATTAAATACAAATATCCAAAATATTGAAACTTTTAATCAGAAATAATTTAAATTTCAAAATATGCACAGAATCAGACAGGACAATATTACAAGCGTTCTAATTTATGAAAAGTGCGATACTATTCATTTGAAACAAATTAACAATTTTACTTACAAACGTTGGACCGATAAGAGCCATAGGAAGTCTTATCTTTTTGCTCATTTCTATTGAAATATATAAAACGAATGCAGAGAGAAGCGGATTTAAAAAGTTATTTCTCGTAAAAGTTCTGAAAGACGCAGTGACTAGATAGGACGACATTTTTATCACCCTCTGAATCTAAGCTTAGAGGATAAAGTGCACAGATACCGGTAATGCAAATTGAAGAGGGAAAATCCCGGAGTGAAGATCAAAAGTATCCTCTCTGGAATAGCTGCTGACCGATCGACGTAATGAGAAAAGGTCTGCCTTTTTTAAAAATAAATTCCACGATTACCTCTTCCTACTTTCACATATACATTAGTTAAATATATGTACATTAACTAAAAATATTTACGATGTCATTATATTCATCGTGAAAATGAAGTCACAGACTATTTTTACAGCTTATTAGAAGTGTTTATTTATGGAAAGCTCAACCGAGAGAATTCACTAATGAAATAAGAAACGATGAATACAATTGCGTTAATTAGAATGTTACATGTAATTTATGGATTGTTAGAATTTCAATGACTATTATAACATTAATCAGTTTACAAACAGTCCGAGTATCGGACTGCAGAAACAAACTGTAAACAAAAACGCTTTGGTGTTAATATTATATATCACGGACATAATTTACATTATACTCCACTTGCTTAACACTTTGCGGACAGAGGCATTTTTGAATATTGTGAAATGATCACTTATTTGGAGATCCAAAAACGTTTTTTTTTTTTTATTAGAAAAAATATAAATTACTTTTATATTAGATTATATTTCAATGTTTCAACTCCGATTGTATATACATACGGCTATGAATTGTAATGAAATGCGTTTCGTAGTCCTCAAAGAGTTAAGAGCAAAATCGATCATTAGCATTCTCCAAGTAAGGCAGATACAGCACTCTTCATTGAGTCTATAAGGAAAAAATATTTTTTTCATAAAAGAGATCGTATCCTACTACATATTCCTTTTGGAATTTCAAACTATAAAAGGCATTAAAAAAGGATTAACTATGCCCTGAGATACAAGTTCAACTACCCATATGATTAGTCACGAAATGGGTTCATTAAATGTGCGTGTCAGAATGCAGTTGATCGTGCTCAAGAAAATAATCCGCCAAGTATTTTCTAATGCTTGTAATCACCCACCGTAGATAATCGCTACGATAAATTAAACACTCTGTCTTATAGCATTACGATCTCTTCCAAAGCACGATATGAAGAAACAGAAGAAAAACGAACACGAAGAAGTCCACCAACAACAAATGTATCATTCAGTTCGTACAGCGGATATTCTTATTCGAATAAATCTCAATCGTAAAAGGACGTGTTATGCTTGAGAATACCACTATACAGGCGGCCCTCGACTTTCGCACATAATTGGTTCCTGAAAATGTGTACGAATGTTGAATATTCCAAAGTAGAGAGATACAGAAAAAATATTAAAAATTCTATGTTAATGTAGTTTCTTTATGAACTTGAGATTTTCTAACATCAAATAGTCAATACCAGAAACGATATTACAATGTTAGAAAACTTCTAATAGGCAATGTATGAGTGGGCGCGATCTACAGAATTCCTTGACAGGAAGCAAATATTGTTTGATACAGGGACAAAAATCTTTAAAAAATTGAATTTTTAAAAACGTACGAAATAGCGAATTGTGCGAAAGTATAATGTGCGAAAGTCGAGGGCTGCCTGTAAAAAGGGTAGAAGAACGTGAGAAAAAAATGTAGAAATCCAAATTAAAAGAGAAAACACGTTATTCCATAGCTAATACGAAATCGTAAGCTATCTTCCTCTACAGCGTCGCGTCGTCAGAAAGGTAGACCTCGATGCGACTACCGTCGCATCTGGTAGCTATCCTTTCTTGTGTCTCGATCCGCGTCAAGGGCTTCTGGGAGCTTAATATAGGTAGAGATCAAATCGGATTTACACTTGGACGGAGGGCTGCCGTGTTCCATAAATATCAGCTGGGCAGGCGTTACGGTGGCTGTGCTGATGGCGATGCTGCGCGGTGATGTAGCAGCCCACGGAGGGGAATCTCGATCGCTCGGGGGAATTGAACGAACTCGTTTAATAACTCTGCCGGCGTACGATCGCCCACGGCGTGACACTGAAACCATCCGGTAAACCAAGCTGAGCACCGACCCTCCTCCGATCTATCCTTCTCCAGAGGAAATTCCTGCAAATGTCGTCATCGGTAGCCAACCTACAGCACGTTACATGACCGGCACGATCATCGGCCTACAGTATTTCAGGATACACCTGTCAAGCGACGGCTTACGCGCAATTAACTTCTGAATATCCGTGTCTGAAGCGAATTTCCCATCTCCGAGCATCGATAATTGCTCGGTATTGTTCGTCTTGGCTCGATGAACTTCCGGAGGTCTGATGCGTAGGAATCTTTCTTTTGAGAGGTGATATTTTTATGAGAGTTGAAACGGGCTAGGTTTTGCTCAGTTATTTACAACATGTTTAATTGATTTCATTGAGACGAAATGTAATATATGTGGCAATGCATGTGTTAGATAGTAAGAGAAAGAATGAGAGAGAGAGAGAGATGATTAAATCAGTGAGCGAGAGAGATGATTGAGTGAAGGAGAGTGAGAGATGATTGAAACAAAAAAAATTTGGGAGAGGAAGAAAAATCGTGAAGCGCTAGGGCGAGTAGTTAGTAAGAAAACTTGGAATTGAATGTGAGTGATGTAGATCAATTCTTTTTTTATCTTGTAAATATACCAGTCTCTATGCTTCTTCCTGAATGTCCTACATATATATCGATAATATAGTTCGTTTTTCTGGGTGAACGTTTTTTGTTTTTAATATTTTTGGTGTTGTATCTATAATTGTACTCCTAAATTCTCTGGAGAAATTTTTATTGGAACCAATTTCCAGGTTATTCAGAAAGTATGATTTGATGATTAATGAAGAAGATTTTGTGTAATTCTATTTTATAGAGGTTTATATTAATACCTTGGTGTTTGTGATTGTTTATATAGTATGCATTAAAATTTGAATCAATGGTGTGCCAATCGATTTATTATACTAACACTAGATCTACTAACGATTAATTCAATATATTTAACACTAGAACTACTGGCCTTTTTATAATACTATACTTTAATACATGAAATACCTGTATGTACTTTGGAAAAAGAGTTATCGAGAGGAGAAAAAGATGATCGATCTGGGTAATTTGTATTTTATAAAATCGAAGTAAAATATTTGCTCTATGACTATCCTATAAACTTGGAGAACTTTTGTAAGAAATTGAGGAAGAGTCATTTTGACTTGCTTGGTAGTTCTAGTATTAAAATCGTAAAATAAATATGTCCAGATGAAGTAAATGAAGGGGTGAAAAACTTGATCCATACAATAATTTACACTCTTCAACATAGAAGATTGGAAAAGAAACTGTTACAAGATCTAGGAGCATTTTCTAAAAATGCATTGCAAGTCATTTTGACTACCTGGATAGGTCTAATGATAAAACTATCTTTTTATAGTATATTATATTCGCCACATTATTATCAGATTAATTTTCACAATACTTGTAGAAAATTAAGAGTAACATTGTTAATATCAATGAAACATAAAATCTAATCTAATACAACATCAAGCAATTCTGAGAATGTTACAATATCGAAAACTAAATTAATGCTGAACATAGGTTCATTCAATGTCAAGTATTTTCGAAACGAAGCCATAGTCATAGGAACTTACGGTTATACTTGCGGCAATTTTCAACCTACACTTTTTCTGGCAACAGTAATCGGTAATTTTCGCGCAGCTGGAATGTTTCTTGTCATCATACTTTAGAAGTCATAAAGATCTCTCGCAAGAAATACGCGAAGTCGGCCTTTTATCCGACGTTGATCGAAGTATAGATCCTAAGATATCCGTAACTATAGCGTTAAATTATCCTGAGCTTCAAAACTGGCCCAAGGCCGAGCAGGCAGTAAAATGCTCGGCATCTTTCGCTATCGTCTGCCGACTTTGGGTATACTTTCATCACTCGTTTTGCCCGTTATCCAGCTCTTATAACCTCTCACGACTCATAATACCGGAGTATTAAAGTTCTTATCAGTAGCCTATTACCCGGGTAAATAATAGGGTCCTTTATTTATCTACCTTTAGACTCCCAATAGTGATCCCAATTTTCAAGTAGTAATCGCTACTGATGTTTTACAGTCTTTGGTTTTCATATTCATGTTGTGTTATGTTTCTTGTAATAAATTTAACTTTATCTACTTTTGTAAGTGCAGGGACAGTAGTTCAGTGTTATTTGTTGATCTTACGGAAAGGTTCTTCTTATTGTCGGTTTTACAGCTTCTTATCAGAATGTTTTATTGTGAGAATAGTCTTGACCTTTTGTGAAGATATCAGGAAATTTCGATTAGCAGGTGATAAGAGATACTGGGTTTCTCCATTAAACAAAATTTAGATATTTTATAGTTGAAGTAATAGGTATATGTAAAGGTCAATGAATTTACTGTTGAATTAATGCGTCATATAACACGATTATGATATTATATGATTGTTAAGTACTGTTATTTGCAAACAGTACTCTGTAATTTTTCTGAAGTTTTGGAATCATTTTTAAGAATTATGTTAGGAGGAAATTTGTTATCTGTTATAATCTCTGTTGTATAACCTGTGTAGATAAATAAATTTGTTATGTTGACTTTAAAATTTGACGTGTAATAAAAGGCCAAATACTATCAACGTCAAAGAGGGTGCATGATGATCAATGAAATCCTATGTATTAATGGTGTCATAAAATTTGTCATTCGACGAAAAAGTTATTGAAAAGAGTACTCATTTAAAAAACTGCAAGTTACATTCAAGGATTCTATTTTAATACATTTGCGATCAGCAATTTTTTTCTGCCTCTCATACTGAGTATCGGCGAAAATAATGATTTTCAAAAACTGGTTGCCGCAAACTTGTATCGTCAAAACAAGGATAAAAATTATAATATTTGTTATGAAATATCAATGTTGCAATTATTTTTTGTTTGAAATAAAAAGATTTTGATAATTTGTATACTTGCTTTATACTTTGATAATAGACCATTTGTTATTAGTGTGCTTAATTTATTTAGCATTATATTACATGTATTTTGGAAAAGCAGACTAAAGACAGAATTTAATATTTCTGTTTAGTGTGATAAATAAAAAAGACAATGACTTTTGCATAAAGGAACTCTACATAATTCTCATATATAGGAAGTGTAACAACGTTTTCCACGAGTTTTGCAAACTCTACAACGTTTTTGTATGTATTTTGATTTCCCCGATTCTGCGATTCTTTCGAAATGGTGTGTTGTCATGTCACCTGAAAGTCTGTAGGGGCGTTCAAGATGTCTCATTGAGATAACGGTTATCGAAAGTGCTTGATGATGCCGAATTCAAAAACAGAAATTGCAGGATGTGAAATCACGTCAACGGCAATCAGGGATAGAACTTGAAACGACGCGAATTCACGTCAGTGTTCGCAAATGAGTTAAATGATGTTTATCAAATTTTTTAAATTTTCTTAGAAACTCTAATTTTATTTCTTGCAAGAAATCAATTTTGATATATCATTCAAGTACATATGAAGTTTTAAAATAAGGTGAATGTAATCACTTGACATTGATGTATGTTAAATATTGAGAAACGGTGGAAATGATACTTAACCCCTCGGACCCTATGCACATTGTAATGTATTAGGGGTAGAAATAAATTCTTTCCGATTTGAAGAGATCGAAATAAATAAAAATCAGATAGGGCCATATTTGAACAATAAGCTGCATAACGTAAGGTTTCCTAGCCCCATCGTGAAATAGTATGTTACGACCCAAGGCCAGAAAGTTGGATTTCCTGGCGTGTGTGATATAAAAGCCGAGGCTTTTATATCACGCACGTTAGGGCATCCAACTTCCTGGCCGTGTGTCGTATACTATTTTTCTATATCTCTAGCCGAAAGTACGTTAAATAATCAATTTTAATTGTTAAAAGAACGCTGACAGCTATTAGGTTTGATTTTTGTGGCCGGCATCAGCGCACTTTCGGCATCCTTGCGAAGCGTAGTGCAGTGTACCCGGCTTCTGCTACTCTCGATCAGCTGATTATTGGGAATCGCCCGCCGACTTTTGCAAAACCGAGGCGAAGCCGAGGTTTTTGCTGGTCGTGGCGGGCGTTAAAATCGTATATAATAGATGTATAAAAGAAAAAAAATGGAAAAACCGAAATTGTTTGAATGTAAAACTTTATTAATCTATCATACGTAGCTTAAACAATAATAATACTGAATCGTCCATTTTTAACCGTTTAAATGAAAAAACATTCACAACAACCTAAATGAGCCGTTTATTTTGAAAGTGGCCTAACTCCATTTGTCAATTTGTCTCCGATTGCCATGAATATATGTACAACTTTATGTAATTTATTAGTAAAGCATTTCAGGTTGATTATATTCCAATCAAATACGATAACTATGGACAAAACGTTGGCGCTGTGACTGCGAGCCAGAAAATTCTTGAAGCCAATCAGAGCACGCGTTAGTTCGAGCTGACTGCAAAAGCCGTTGTTACCGGAGTGAAAAGCGGCCAGGAAGATCGTACTTCCGGCTAGGAGATCAAGAAAATGAGAATTTTTATCGTCTTTGACCATAAAATTGTCTTTCTTGTTTTATTAACGATATTGTTGCTTAACTTTGTTAATTGTTGCTCATAATGTCCTGCGAACTCTATTTTTCTGGATTTAACAGTTGGTAATATAAGACTCCTTCCATATCCCACCAAATATACAACAACTTTGAAGTGCACATTTGATTTCGCAGTGCAAGTCGCAGACTGTTCACAATTTACCGAAGATCTCGTTTTCTTCACTTTATCATAGAGAATCCACTTCGTCAAAGTTAGCAGTTGAAATTGTTAAAAAATTAGAATCATCTTTTGCAGCATATGACTGTAGCAATCACCTGAACATCACCGGAAAGAACTCTTTTCTAGACCTCATACTTTTCGTGCTGTATTTTATTACGTATAGGTTTAAACTTAGTTTCAACGCCTAATGAATTTTATTTTTTTATACAAATATTTCTCAGGATCTCCATAATGTTACAAATTTTGCGTAAGGACCATATGCCCATTAAAATGTACATTTACAAATTATAAATAAATAAATATTTTTGTAAAAAGTATATTGTTGCTTTCATTCACACGAATTAAGTTAATTTTAGTATAAAAATACTTTTTTCTTAAACGAAAAAAAATTCGGCTCTGAAGGGGGTAAAATAACAGTACTCCTCATTATTGTTCGTATTACTGAATGCTTGTAAGAACTGCTAACTGTAAATGCTATTAACGATCTATTATCGTACAAATAATCTTTAAATATTCTTTTGCACATCCTATGGAGTATTAAAGTGACCAAGGTGTATTGTCATTCAACGCGTGCCGTGACAAATTTTACATAAAAGCCACGTCATGGTATAGTGAAAGGGTCTTGCAGACATTGACTGACGAGTTCTACGGTGTAGCTGAATGCTCGCAATACACTGAATTTTGCTGAACGAGATTGTGTATTTAGAAGGCTAACTGGCAGGAAATTAACATCGATTATCCCAACACATTGTGCCGGAAGTTACGTCGATCAATGACGCGATAATTTTGATAATCGATCTTAAGAATTTATAGATTCGCGTTTAACACATGCTTCACAAAAACAACCAATTTGTAGGATAGAATATCTCCTGATATGTATATAGTATAAGATTATTTGATTCTGACGTATCAACTTCTGTTATCTTTACCATTTGATTTTATCCCAACGTTTATCGAGTATATAATCTTTTTCGTCTTCTTCCAATGTTCACCTTTTTTCTTCCTTTGTAAATTTCGTGCGTGAAACACAAATTCTCAGGTTTCCTACGTACAGGATTAGTAGATCGAATTTTTCGCGTGATCCCGTGAAATTCTTAACTGTGCTGTTCTGTTCATTTATATCTCATATTCGTATACCACTCACAATCAACAACGGTTCACATTTTAAGAAACATAAAATATACAAACAGTTAGACGCAAATGTTTATTCTTTAAATATCACAAACTAATACTTACAATTAGTAATATAGTGTTTGTTAAAATATAATCTTCATTTGGAGTCATATAGACCCAAGCAGAACCGCAGGGTTAAACCCTTAGTCTATAATAACGTGTGACACACGTGAGGCGATAAATCGAATACGAAATTTTGAAGATTTCCATAGCCATTAAATTGACAATATCAGTCTATTACGAGACAGTCAAATTATTTCTGTAATATTAAGAAAATGGAAAAGTAATGTCATTCCTCCACATATTTTAATCAAAAACCAATTGATTTTTATCGTATCAACATTAAAAATTTGCACACTAGATGGAAAAACGTTGTTGATAACGATAGTAGTTACATCATTCATAAAAAATAAAAACTTGGTACTTTATTTACTCGAATCTAATGTAAAAAACGATAATACTTTCTGGGCCCCCCTAATATTAAAATTGCAATCAGTTGTACCAAATGTAAAAAAGCTAAAAGAATTTTTTTTTCTGGAATTAACACTATGTTTTTACACATGTCACCAAAATAAAAATCGTAAGGCAAATGATTAACCCTCTGGCTGCTTACCCCGCGATTTCCAGGGGCAACTGAAATGTAGCAAAATCTGCTCATCTCACGATTTCCGCGGGTATGTGTTTTTTTTCCTATATTGAGGAGTGCATCCCATTTTTTCTCCGTTTAACCACTGAAATAAATTATATACAGTATTAGACGTTTAACTTATGTTTTAATTAAGCTGAATGAATAGAAATTAACTGTAATTCAATTGAAATTTATTAAAAGAATTTTTTTTTTGGCGATAACTTCTGAAATTGTTTTTTCTGGCAACTTAGTTTCTCATGACAAAGATCAATATAAAAAATCTCTTCTAGAAAGAAAAGATACATTTTTCAATTCTCCAATATATATAAATTTAAAATATGCAAAAAAAATACACAATTTTTTAAGCGATTTCGGTCCACAAATTGAGCAGTCAGAGGGTTAACAGCCAGGTTCAGACGAATTTCGGAAATAATTACCAAAATTCATTAGGTTCTCATTCGGCTGGACTTTTAAAAGAAGAAAAAGTGATAGGAAGAAGACTTTCCGTATTCTGTCTCCATCTATCTTCCTTTCTCGTTTCTCCCCTTTGCGGAAAACGTGTACACTAATCAACGAGCCCTGTGATGCGCTGATGTGTAACAATCGACCTACGCTTAATGCAATAGTCTCACTCTCCTGGTCCCTCGTTCAGTCTCATCCTCTACGTCGTAATCCATCTTCGTCAATCTCTATGTTGCATCGGTAGACAAAGACCCGGTAGTAACAGGGCGACGCACAAGGACGTTTCTGACAAGCTGCATTACGCTGTCACCGCTTAGATGAAACGCTCTATGAATGTACCTACACCATAGGTCCTCTGTACATACATCAAACAGGGGAGAGTGCGTATCAATTTCCACCAATTACACGGTAGATGGTACCTTCGCCCTTTTAGATGGAAATCTCACGTATGTTCGAGTGTATCGTGTACGTTGTGCTATTGTGCACCCTCCATTTAACGCGGTGATGCAACATTATCAAAAGGGTGAACATAATAATTTCGATTCGTTAGACAATAACCGTTTACGTGCCATAGGTGTTATTTGTGATTAAAGCTTATTGAATTTGATATGAATGTTTGCATTTCTTGAACGATAATATTGACAAATACAATCTATGAAGTATGAAAATTACATGGAATATTTAACGGTAATATCGTTATTAACACTAAACGTATCAAGCGGGGTCAAATGACCCCTTTCAAAATTTACTTTAAAATCATGCATTCATTGTTATTTCTTTCGTTCATTTGACTTTTTGTAAAGTCTTGTATCATCTGATTATTCAATTTCTCGCTTACCGTTTTTCTTGTAGCTTATTTTTTACCGACAAAAATTTTCTTCCTACCATACGTACCACGAGGGGTCATTTGACCCCATAAGAAGTTTACGTATATTTCGGCATTTTTCTTCAATTGGAACCTTAGTTCTAAACTCACAATCAGACACGCTTCTCAAGTGAAGGTTTCATTTATTTGAACCTAATATGTGTGTTTTTTCGGCGTGATTACTTGGACGACCCGAACGGATCCATACGGCGCGTTATTCAAGACCCAACTTTGAAATTATATATCTCCAAGAATGTTGTGCAATAACAATTTTTATTAATGAAAAGGGATGCTCTGATGTGTTGCAAATAAAACACAATTGCCAGATTTGGAAGACCGCGAAAAAAATTTTTGACGTTTTGGTCAGGATTTCAGCGAAATCGACCACTGTGCGACGTAACGCATAAACAGAAAAGATTGTTTTCAGAGATTCACAAGAAACACTCCCTTCAATTAGCTCTCTATAGCTAAACGAAATAGAAATGCAGTCGTATATTGAGAGTCAGAGAGTAAAGATCAGAGCCTACAAGAAATCAAGTTCGACAAGTAGTGATAATACACGACAGTTACCGTAACATTCATTTGGCCTTGTTTAATTAATTGATTATTGTGTTTATAGCAGTAAAAATTTGTGTTTCATTATTTTATTAGAAATCAGAAATTAGGTTGCAAATTATTTCCTTTAATAAATTGGGTAATTCTTTCTGAAAATCAACATTTATTTCATAAGGGGTCAAATGACCCCTCATGGTAAGATCAGGTAGGTGTAAAATACCGGTACGTTTAGTGTTAAATGTGCAAATGAATTCGGTACTTCTTTAGGTTATTTTGGAGGTTTATTTACAAAGTAAGCGAATAAAATATTCTGCCTTTTCGGTACCTCTGCTAACAATAAGAAAGGCTAGATGACGATGGTGTCAATTTGGTACGAATTTATCGTACGGCATTTTGTATTCATGTATAGCTATTCAGAAGAAGTTAAAAGAGCGACAATTAAATCAAATCCGCAAATAATAATTACGCCCGTTAAAGGTCGGAGAGAAAAACTACAGTGTTTTGGACAAACGACACTCCTCTGCAGATAGGTGTTTCTCTATTGCATATAAACACATTGCAATATTCAGGTTTTAAATCCTAAACGATAAAGGTTGTCACTTTAAAATAGCGCGAATACTGTGAATATGTTCAATTTAAAATTAAAGTTTCGAATTCTGAACACTGAACTTATTTGTATTTCTAATATTAGGATTGTTGAAATTCATCATTATATTCGTACCATTAAAATGGACGATTTACAGAGGACTTAGGATACTGAGAGAAATATAGTTTTCTGAATACTTTTAACTATTATTCTTCCATTTTTACGACTTCTATAATGTTTCGGATAATTTTTAGTAATATTATTCTCACCCCGACGAAAACGCTGACGAAAAATACACTATTCGTTCAATGTGCTACACCTTTCAGATCAGAATGATTTTTCATTAAAATACCTACTTCACGTTTCAAAAAAATTGTTAATGTTAGTTCTCACAATCAGAAATGGAAAGTTATTTCAATGCAAAAACAAATTTTGAATGACAATGTTACACACTCGGATATATCTATCTGTTACCGAATTGTGTTAGATACACACATTGACATATTGACCAGCATGCTCTCTAGAATGTAACAGGTACGCGCACACATAAATCGCATTACGTTGTAGCCACTGAGGAATACCATGTATAACAATAAACAGAATTGTAACCAAGCGTATTTTCCCCGATATCATTACAAGTGGTCCATCGGGTCTCAAATATACAGCAGTAGCACACATGTGCAAATTCACAAAGCTCAATTGACAAAACTCAATCACGAGTTGAAATAACCAAATTGCTATGTGAATTTGGTCGTAAAAAGCTAATAAGTAGAGTGTCAAAGAAAATATCTTTGCGTTGTCTTGGAGTTTGGAGCGTAACTTCTATTGAACAGGGATAATATGATAAACAGTTGTATAAAATGAATGAACTAAATTGCATCATTATATTTAGTGCTTTTATCAGATTGAAAATTATCAACAATCCTCATAGAACTAGTGACAAGACGACAATCAGTGATCGCTGTGGAATTCAACTCGTTAACAGTGAAAATAATATATTATTAACAAGAGATTACACTAATTTCTATCAGCACATGAAATTCAAATACTAAATTGACGAATTAAATAGTCTTGACTGGTGTTTTCATTGGGCATTAATTCCATCCACATGTTACTACATTTAGTGAAAAATCAATTATTCAGTAAGTTAATATTAATTTCTAAATATTAGTTTTATCATTTTACAAACAGCTGTATGTACAAACAAATATTATGTCTATGTCAAAATTAACTTTATTATTATGTAACTACTATGTCTTCCTTTACATCAAATTATTTTTGTTAAACATTTTTTTTATAATTATAATCCCTAGTGAAACAGTCATCCGCTCCCAGTTGAAGTGGAAAATACTCTATATTACCGTCATGTAATTAATGTTTTTACATGAATTCATGCTAACTATTTTGCATGCATTTAGTCTTATAGCAATCAAACGTGGTTATTCTGTAAAAATTCATAGATTTATCACTATCTTTTCTTTGCCTACGTTAATAAGTGTGAAAAATTCAGAGAGAAAGCTTGTTCAATTCGAATGACTAAGGATAAAGATTACGCGCGACAAAATGTAGTTCCTAAAAAATGAATGAATCCAATGCATAAAGAAGGTCCATGTTTGTATTCTAATCCAAGCAATTTCGTCTCTCGTTTCATTTTATGTCATTACTTTTTTCTACTTTAGATATAGTCCCCCCTTGTGACAGTATCTTGTCAACGTTCCAACAAGATTTCATACTATTCACATTACTTTTAAATGCGTTCCTGCTGATTTGACGGTTGATGAAACGCCTCAACACAATTGCTTCCTCTTTTACTTTAGTATCAATCATTTATTTCTCATAGCAACACAATTGCAGTTTAATTCTTGTTGATTTATAAAAAAAGAACATAAGGTTCAATAAAATTTAGTTGTTTATTTGTTTCTAAGAAAATTTGTTAATATTAATAATTCTCCCATGAAAATTGTTTTTTTCGTTTCTTTTACGATTACATTTTAAAGGATTTCAGCAAAGGTGGATAAAGTGTAGCAAGTGAAAATATTACGGTCTTCAAGTTTGTTGCTTTTTTCATTATTCTTCCAACTTTAGATTTCTTCAATATAAGAAAGCGAACTTGAGAAATAAGCAGAACAAATATGACAACATATGGTACGTTTTGTACATTGTGAAACAGGTGGCAGCCTTATAAAATAAAAGGATCGAAGTAGGATACAGCTTGAAGAAAGTAACAAGAAGCACCGTAATATTTTTCTGCTGAAGCAGCAGGCACAACCAAACAAGATATTAAATAAAAATATGTAGCGTCATCGTCTGCGAGTCTCAATCTCATACAAAAATGAATTAATACAAGTATCAAACAATAAAGATCAAAGTAAATAGATAAAAAACTAATGCCAAATTGCATAGCATTATTCATTATTTAATTCCCTACTGAATTACGTTTGACTTTAAATTTTTATAATAATTTTGCATAATTAATCAAAGTTAGCTCCAATACAATGCATTCTATTTTTCAAAAACTAAATAATCAACGATACGGAATATAAGAAAATCAATTTTAACCGACCACAAAGTGAACAAATAATTCGAACCGCAAAAAGAGCGAACGGTGAATAAAATTCAGCTAACTCGAAACTCGATAAATTCTCATCGTCCTCGTCAAAAGTGCATCTCCCCAGGGTTATTGAGTCAGTCAGTTACAAACTTTTTCACTACAACCTTCGATGGAAACCATTTATAACGGTACTATCGAACCTTCAGTGCGGCGTTTTACCTATAAGATTGATTTACCTCCATATCTCAATCATGTCGTTTGACAGCGGTATAGCCGAAACGCGAGTTGATTCATCATCATCGATACGACATCGAGTGGCGCGCATTTGTGGAACTCGATCATAGCAAAACGGCAGGAAAGAACAGGAAGAAAGATCAAGGAACAACCTTATCCGTGGATGCGACGGTCCTCATGCTTAAGTATGATCGATAAGCTACCTTATCGAAAGTATTCCCCAAGGTCTAACGAGAAAACTGCACGATATGCGTGTTACCATGTTTTTTCACTTTTAGCAAACACGATATACTCGATGGGAGATACAAATTTGCAAGGGAATTTTCAACAAGTTTTACATAAAGGTATTTTTGAAAAATGACAATGAAATGTTTGAGAAATTGGATATCATTTTTTGCTGAGGTGGAACGCAATGAATATTTTCAATATCTTATTGTATTAATGGAAGTAGAACTTGTGGTAAATGAATTCAGAATCAGTTAAGCTGTTATAAGTTGAAAAATGTTTATAACGATGTAGAAAATTAAATATAATTTTAATAAATCGATCTATGTTCGTTGTAGTTCGGCGGTAAAATATTCCCAACAATTTAGAAACTGTAGCTGGAAATATTTTGTCTCATTTACTGGATGCTTATAGAAATTTAGTTAAATTTATACGACGATGGAGTTTGGGGAAACTTTGCTTCCTCTATTTCCCAAATGTAAGAGTACCCTTTTTATCACATAGTCTACTTTAATAATTATCAATTTCAACAAATCACGTCATTTTTTTTTAGGAAAGTTCTAAGCATTCAAGTACTTAATTACATTTTACACTATAAATGTACGAAGTTAATTAATAAAGATGTTAGTGTCATAACAAATTTTTTAGCACAATGTACAATATTATTGATCGGTTGTTGTTCTGGAAATAAAAGAACGGCGGAAAAACAAGTGCCCGGAGTTTGGTGCAGTTACATTATTTTTCTTGTAAAAGAATATTCGTTTGAAAAAATTCAATATATAATTTGACTCTTAACAATTAACAATTAATTATTAATTTCAGAAAAGTATCGTGTCTTTTGTGTCATCATAATTGTGTAAAACTCTTTTCTTTGACTTTTTTCAATTTTGAAATCATCCTTTGTATTACAGTTAGATATGTATGCATATCAAAATGTCATCAGGTAGAATTGTTTACAAGGTTATACTTATTTACAAAGTTTTAGGTACATTATTTGTATGCAATTTTTAAAGATGTTGAAAAACAAACTTATCTTCCGTTTTATTTATCCAGTTCGATTATTTTTTGATACTCCTACGGACATCCTTCGATACAACGTTTACAGTCCTTTTTTTCAACGATCTCATATATTTTACAAGACTCATAAAGTACCAGAAAAGAACATAATCGCTGACAAGAATATCTCTGTAAGAAGCACAAGAAAGTTTCGCTTACAAGAGAATGGCAGCGTTTTTTCGTGCATATTGCTTCGTCAATAAAAAACTCATGTATTAAATTTGTGCTCGAAGTATCTTGCTATCAATTAATCATAGTTACGGAGGCATACTCTCTTTGAGTTAGTTAAAGGAAAACTGTGGCGTTACGCAACTGCTACATGGAAAAAGAACAACTAGTGAGAGTTAATTGAGTCAATGAAAAATGGGCTTCCCTTCTCGAACTCATTTGGCTTTGTAAGACTGAGAAAACGAACCGTCCAAGAAACGAATATTTATGATTACCTGCACGACTGAAAGTGCAGTTTATTTTGTCGTAACTACAACCGACGTTTGCCAAACGTGGATAATTATAATGTAATATTTTGCAGATATTTATGCGTAATTGTTTTATTCTTAAAATGAGTATCTTCGTGTACATATTTCAATTAAATTCTATCAACCGTCTGCAAAACTATGTCGCTTTATTTTCTGCACAGTCTTCTGAGATATTTAACTTTCTGTAGATTTAATTTCAAATTCGGAATTTAATGATGACATTGTTAATTCACCTGTATATTTCTAGATGATTTAATAAAGATAATTCACCAATACAAATTTGTCTAGCAGACAAAAGAATTGAAAAGATAATACGAATGGCAAAGGGAATATCTGTGCTTTCATTAACACTATTTCTACCAAGAGGTGTCAAAAGACATCTTTCAAATTTCAACTTAAAATTATTCCCTAAGTTGAATCATTTCTCCACAACTAATTTGTTGATTTTTCATACAATAGTTGTTAATTTAATTCAGCGATATCATTTTCCTCCAGCACATTCTGCATCTAAAAATGTGCAAATGGTATACTTATTTCTACCATGAGGTGTCTTTTGACACATTGAGGATTTCATGAGAGTGCTTAATTTTAAGCCATTTTACATATAAATATCAACATCATTTTTCAGCATAATATTAATCATAATCAGAGTAGAGAATCCCGATTTTAGTTATAACTAGACTGCGGATGTTTATGCAAATTTCGAGTTTCACAAATGCAGGTGAGATAGGAAAATCTATCTAGGGATTTATTGCACTCAATAAATATTACAACAAATACCATACTTTCGATATTTTAGATATATTTTTATATTATGTCCTTTTTGTATATTTTAGCCGTATTTAATTTGTCATAAATGCATAAAAATCCGCAGTCTGGTTATAACGGAAAATAAAGGACCTGCGACATAACTTTGATATTCGCTTATTTCCCGCCATGTTGCATTTTAGTGTACAACGATGCAGTGAATTTACAACTAGCTGTACAGCGTTGCTAGAATTTACAGACTGATTAAATAATCTCTAATAAATACACATAAATGTATCAATAAATATATTCCTCAAATTATCTGCATTTAACTGATAGTTTGAAATCCCAACAATTTTGTCAATTACTTGCATTCAAACGAAAAGCTGTCAAAAGACACCTTCTGGTCGAAATAGCTAGACACAAAATCGTGGTAGAAATAGTGTTAACACTTCTCTCCAGTATAAAACATTAAGAATAACTAAACAAATCTTTTACAGTATGCAGTAACTTTAGACGAATAAAAAATTTATGATATAACATGATCACTCGATATCAGCACACCGAGATGGCAATAATCTCCGTGGGGAACTTGTTTTATTGTTTAATCAAGCCCTGGGGGATCTTATTTCCCCGGGGATATTGTGTACGCCCAGAAACGATATCATTTGTCTTTCTTCTACTTTGCCGAAGTTCCCTCCATTGAAAGACTTTATTCGTCAATCTTGAAGTTATTCGTGTTCTTTCTCGGTTTTCTTTCACGGTGAGTACTGATAACAGGTGAATCCCACCCGCATGTTTTCTTGGTGGTTTCGTTTGATCGAAGCACGTACAAGCAGCCAGATCCACTGATTGTGAATTTGAAAACTCGCCAAACACTTGATGGTTTGTCTGGTCTGGTGTATAATACAGGCGTATATTTGTTTTCGGGTTAGTGTATTCTATTCTACATAGTAAAATATACCGAGCTCAGTGTGATGCATCGACTTTGGGAATCTCCTTGATCTGACTGTTGCAATCGTTAAATCTGATCGTTTTTCCATGAATTTTCAAATGTAGTGGTATCAGGTAAGAAGATGACAAGGAATTTCACACTAGATTTACTGGCTTGAAATCTAATACATTGCAATATATTAAATAAGGACTTTGAAAAAAGAGTGATCAAGCGGGAAAGATGGTAATTCATTAAATAATTTTTCTATTATAAAATACACGTGAAACATGTGCTGTACTGCTTCTCTGTAAATTTGAAAAATGTTTATTAAAAAAGTAGGAGCTCGTCAATTTGACGGCTTCCGTAAATCTAGTGTTAAAGAAGGTACGATATTGACAAGGATAATTTAATAAATTTTTGGGAAAATTAATAAACACGTTTAGAGTAAGCTATAATCAGTTCAGAAACAATTTATGACTAAAGTCCAAAGAACATTTTCCAATTGGGGTTGATATATTTTGCCTAATATCCAAATGTAAATTTGAATCGTTAAGAAAAATATTTAATTTTTTTCTGTGCCAAAAATTATGTAATTTTTTTTTACTAGGATTGTCTCTTTAACCACTCTAGGGGTGTATAGTATTTATTATTATATTTCCAACAAAAGGGGCTCTGATTCAAATTTAACAAAAAAAGGAATTGTGAGCAAAAATGTCTTCGTAACTATACGATAAAAAGTAATTTTTGATAAATATTGTGTAATATCCTTTTCGTATATTATGCTGTTGTTGTTTTACATGAAATGACAGTTTACCAAAAGGCTTAAGGAGTAGATAAATAGAAAAAAGATCTTCGAAATATCCGTTGCTAAACACGTTCCGTGCCAAGCCGTTTTTACTCGACATGATCTTCAGGCCATTTGTTGTTTTGACTAAAAATTGATATTATCTCATAATATGTCGTTATATCATCAATCCATAATTAATTAGATTGTTTAGAGTGGTTATCACATAGTGTACCATTTATGATACACGTGGCGCTACGATCAGTTAATAAGTAGTAAAAGTCAGCCAGTCCTAAAATTTTCGGTTAGTAAAAAAGGCAGTATATAATAACGCTTTATCCCTTTCAATACGGCGAAAAATCCAGTCCGAGTGCGTCCCATTACCGGGATCGGATATATCTCCTCCAAGCGATTACACTGTTCAACAAATTTGAACTTTTTTTATTTTCTCAAATATCCAATGGGTGATCCTCGTAGAATTACTCATCCTAAACACGAATCCGTCGGCAGAATTGCTCCATCACCCACAGTTTTTTAGTAAAATGAGTTTTTGTAAAAACACCAAATTTTGGCAGAAAATGAGGTATTACGCGAAAAGTATAAACGCTACGAAGTTGAAATTCGTCTTAAAAGATAGAGGAAAACATGCCGAATATTTTAGTGTGTCTAACTATTAAAATTGGTTGTTGTAAATAGTAACAAATGACCGTCAAAGTTTAAAAAAGAGCGGTTGCGCGAACTTGCTATGCTATACTTTTACATTCTTATGAGAATGTATTTATCTAGCACGAATTTGCTATACTGGATCCAATTCCTAAGACATTTATGAAACGAAAACTGCCCCCAAAAGTTTTGGGAACAGTTTTCAATCCCGACAGGTCGAAAAAATATCCGTCGCGAACGTGTAATCGGCGTTCGACGCCATGCTGCTATTCTACGCGGGCCTGGTGTGACAGTGCCATAACTACACGTTATCGACGCAGATCTGACAGTACCATCCGAAGGGCGCTCAACTCTGACAAATATAAATGATCAATTGTTTTTCATTAATTTTTGTTTAAAAATAGTATTTATAATTTGGTCACCGAATTATAAAAAACGTTTTAATTAATTTTAATTGTTCTACAAATGCTGCCTGCTGAAATGATGAAATGAAATGCTGCATTTTGGCATTTCGTTACAAGAAAATATTATTGGAACTATAATCTTCTTGTTCATTTTTAAAAAATATCGTTGTTTATAACAATAATACAATACGATCTTCCGACAAGCGGATAATACAGCATAATGACATTTGTCGGTATGTTAATAGAAATGTTCTCCGGAATTTTCATAACAATAATTCATAGAAAAAGTACCCGAGAAGGAAACATGTGACCCGGCGTTTCCTAGACATGAAATTGATCATATTGTATTATTGTTATAAACAACGATATTTTTTAAAAAAGGACAAGAATATTATAGTTCCAATAATATTTTCTTGTAACAAATTTCATTTCATCATTTCAGCAGGCAGCATTTGTAGATCAATTAAAATTAATTAAAACGTTTTTTATAATTCGGTGACCAAATTATAAATAATATTTTTAAAGAAAAATTAATGAAAAACAATTGATCATTTATATTTATCAGAGTTGAGCGCCCTTCGGATGGTATTGTCAGATCGGCGTCGATAACGCGTAGTTACGGCACTGTCACACAGCAGGCCCGCGTAGAATAGCAGCATGGCGACGAAACGCCGCACAGTGGTTCATTTGGCCGAAAACCTGGCCAAAAAGCCAAAAATTTTTTTCGCGATTTCCAAAATTTAGCAATTGCGTTTGATTTGTAACACATCAGAGCATCGTTTTCCATTAATAAAATTTTTTATTGAACAATACTCTTAGAGATATGCAGTGTCAAAGTTGGCACTTGAATAATGTAACGTTTTCACGTCGAAATTCAGAATACGTTTTCAATGTAAAATAATGGTACAATCAACTTTGCAAGTATTTGTTGCTATTCGTCATACTTTTAAATTATAAGTACCTTGGTTTCATTTTTTTATTTAATATTTTACAACTGCGATGGCACAGTTTGCAAAACCCATACATTTTTTTCCTTTTGCAGAGGAAATAGTTGTGAAGTACGCAAAAGTACAAAGCGAATTTTTTTTTAAATTAAACTTTGAAGCTTCCCGAAGAAGTCCCCGTTGTAAAATTTTGCGACTTTTTGCGATTCTACGAGATATTCTTATTTGTTTGTCGCACGCGCCATGCTCGGGGAAATACGTTTATGACATACGGCCAGGCTATCGTGCCTTGGACAAACGAATAATGCTAATCCTTCACTAAGGTTACCCTTGTAATTAACGAAACGCTATATTTATTTCGTTCAGGTTAAAAATCAAAATAATTTTAAGCAAGCTGGTGGCCTTTTGTTCCAAAGCAACAATAGATAGCCGCGATCACCTCGACCGCTTACCGTCATAAACCGAAAGATGTTTGACGTTTCGGCTGAAAATCTGGCTAGTTGCAGGTATGAGGGCTATATTTTTTTCTCACAATGTTCTATCAATCTCTTTCAGTCGAGATTTTCATTAAACAATGGAAAATTCGAAGATGGAATAGCTGTGATATGCTGGTATTAAGATAACGTGACTGTTGCAATAAATATCATTATAACTTTTGAAGGAAAAGGAATATCAGAAAATATTTTTTTTTAAATTAAACTTTAAAGCTTCCCGAAGAAGTCCCCGTTGTAACATTTTGCGACTTTTTACAATTGTACGCGATATTCTTATTTGTTTGTTGCACGCGCCATGCTCGGGGAAATACGTTTATGACATACGGCCAGGCTATCGTGCCTTGGACAAACGAATAATGCTAATGCTTCACTAAGGTTACCCTCGTAATTAACGAAACGCTATATTTATTTCGTTCAGGTTAAAAATCAAAATAATACTGATTTTCGTGCCGATCCGACAATTTTTCAATACTCGCATCCGCCATATTGAAGCCGCCATTTTGTGTTTGGAAATTCTGAGTTCAGATTCTTAATCAGCGACCGGAAAAACATAAGACTACTGATTTTCGTGCCGATCCGACAATTTTTCGATACTCGCATCCGCCATATTGAAGCCGCCATTTTGTTTTTGGAAATTCTGAGTTCAGATTCTTAATCAGCGACCGGAAAAACATAAGACTACTGATTTTCGTGCCGATCCGACAATTTTTCGATATTCGCACTTGCCATATTAGAGCCGCCATTTTGTTTTTGGAAATTTTGAGTTCAGATTCTTAATCAGCGACCCAAATAATACTAATACACCAATTTTCAGCTAAATTGAAAAACTCCTTGAGTTTTGGCCAGGTTTTCGGCCAAATGAACCACTGTGCGCCGATTACACGTTCGCGACGGATATTTTTTCGACCCGTCGCGACGGGATTGAAAACTGTTCCCAAAACTTTTGGAGGCAGTTTTCGCTTCAGAAATGTCTAAGGAATGCGATCCAGTATAGCACATTCGTGCTAGATAAATAAATTTTCATAAAAATGTAAAAGTATAGCGTAGCAAGTTCGCGCATCCGCTCTTTTTTAAACTTTGATGTTAATTTGTTACTATTTACAACAACCAATTTTAATAGCTATAAACACTAAAATATTCGGTATGTCTTCCTCTATCTTTTAGGACCAATTTCAACTTCGTAGCGTTTATACTTTTCGCGTAATACCTCATTTTCTACAAAAATTTGGGGTTTTTACAAAAACTCATTTTACTAAAAAACTGAGGGTGATGGAGCAATTCTGCCGACGGATTCGTGTTCAGGACGAGTAATTCTACGAGGATCACTCATTGGATACTCGAGAAAAAAATCATGTTGGACAGTGTTATCTAGATAAAAAAATTTTTCTGCCGAAAACCGAGCAACTTTAACAGTTGTCGTTTGTTTGATTAAATCGGGGACGGTCGAGATGAGAAATTTATGGACTCAGAACGATTGAGAATCAGTTTGGAGGCCCAACTTGGTGCTATTTTTTGCCCTACATGTTTTTCAGTAACTGGGACATATGTTGTCCCAGCTGTAATATCACACATTTTTTAGACTGGGACAGCACATGTCCCGTTCGATGCGAAAGGGTTAAGTAAAACTTTTAAATGGTATAAATAAGTAGCATTTGAGCTTTTCCCAAATACATCAGTTACAAACACTTGTGTAATACTTAGCAACATAGGCCTGTGTCAATAATAGAATTTTGAAAACGATTAGTTAATTATTTATGTTACTGTGAGGATGAAAACAACAATGTATCTCCTGAAATTACAACAAACTCTAGAAAATGACATTTTTATGCATCCCTTACTTTAAAAAAGTCAACCATTATATGTAATTAATCATGATTGCATATATAACGATTAAACGAATGTATATGTTTTGTTCTAAATTACATTTCCTATAATACCTCATCCTTGTAGTGGAAATATAGTTTACACAATTAAATTTATCAGAAAATATATATTTTCAGCGCATTAAATAAATATGTCTGCGTGTATCATTTATGGTACACGTGGCTTGCAGATCAAGTTTAACGTGGCGCGGAACGTGTTAATTACGACGACAATCAAATGTCTAAATTATCTTCAAAGAGATAGGAAACAGCTTATGTATCTTTAAATAACACATTTTTATGAAATTCGTCTGAATTTTTTAACTTAACATTGAATTTCCTACCAAATTTCAAACAAATATCCCTCACGAAATTGTTTGAAAACATTTCCATTTCTTTATAAATGCTGTAGCTACTACATATTTAAATGAATCGTGTACCACGGTTAGTTTAATTTACCAAGAGGTTAGTCAAAGAATTTCAAATCGTAGTTAGTTTCCGAGTACATGTTCACGTGTAATTACGATTCTTGGCCAATGCCTCACGAATTCGTGTGACTTCTATGCTAGAAATTGTATGACATTTGGATGGAAACACGGTATCTGACTTAGCGTTCTCTCGTATGCGACGTTAATACCCCATTACCGTTCATGTCAGACTGTCGCAATCTGAACTTATCAAACGTAAACGAGTATGCACGGTAGGCACATTCCAAAAATGTCTCTGTCTCCTTTAATTAAACCTCACCGAAGTAACGTCCTCATTATTTGGCGATTTTCTCATTCTCGAGCGATTTCTTTAATAGGACGGGGATTAATTACGATCATTAAGAGAATGAAAAATGGCATAAGTTTAATTTACTTGATACCACATTAATTTTCAGCTATAAAGGTACTTGTCGGATAAGGAATGTAAAATTGTTTTTAAATTGAATCGCAAAATTCATTTTACTGTACTAAACTATATTAATCTTGATAACAAATAGCTGATTCAAATTGTCGAATGGCAAATATTTTTCATTCTTTATAATTTAACGATTATTGCTTTAAAAAATGGAATGTCCGCATTATTTGTTTATAAGTATTTATAATTATTTCATTAATATTGTCACCCCAGTGAATGTACTTGAAGATGTACAGCAAAGTAACAATTTTTCAGTGTATGACAATAAATATTAAATTCAATATAAAAACGTTAAATGCAATATTACAAACAGATAAGATTGTATATTAAAAAAATATAAAATTGTCTATTCTCTAAACTGATTAAGAAAAATTACATGATTAATCTGTCCTTATTTCCATTTTTTTCAAATCACAATTGATGCGCAATTTATTTCCGCGAGGGACAATATATCGAAATAAATTGCTCCACGTACCTAAATCAACAAACTGAATCAAATCGACCATGAATTTCCGTAGATCTTAATAGAGCAATGACAGGATAAAGAGCGCACACCGTTGAAATCAACAGCAATACAAATTTTTTCACTAAAAAGCTCACTACATGCACTTCATTCTTTAAGATCGCATTATCTGTACCCTTGTTGCATATGCATTTTGTATAGTGCATCGAATACAATGTTTCGTGAACATCTTGAAAAATTGACATAGTCTCCTCGAATTGAACCGGCAAATTAAATATCCTCCGAATTTCTATGCACGTCCCGAATACACAATGCTGAATGTATTTCCGTCCACAGAAACGAGAATACGCGATTTGAAAGCAATACGCTCCACTTCAACGTAGAGAGAATGCACTTTTGCCTCGATTCTCTCCATGAAGCAATGAAAATTCGAAAATCAATATCTTCCATGCCATCAGAATGTACCACCACGGTTTCCGATGCTCCGCTTAAATTTCTTCGCCCTCTTCGGCATCGCGACATTTCAGGTTGAGGTACGAAATTATTCGGATTGTAAGTGTCGTTTGAATGTAATGCTGTTCATACGATAAAACGTACAACGTTGCTAGAGGAAGAAGGGTGGAAGAGCTTTTTCTTTCATACGCGTGCGTACAACGTTTTTGAGTTTTGAACTGTCTTCACTCGCACGTCAAATCTCGCCGTAACGAATTTTCGTTCGATACGAATCTGACAACCTAAAAGGTTTTACGGATTAAGATTCTTTGCTTCTTTTCGGCTAAATTGCTATGGACTTTTCGCTTAGAATTCACAGTTTTAGATGGATTTCGAAACATTGAGGCTATTGTATACTTATATGTACATATCACAGAGGAAAAATTACAAATTTTCTGGAGCTGATGGGATTTGAACTTGGTACTATTCATTGGTAATTTGCGATTTTGTAGCCCTTACAACTTCCCATTAAGACATTTATTGTTTTGTAATTTTTGGACTTCATCTACTGTGGTCATTCCACCTCGGGTATACAATTTTTAGTGCATTTCGCACCACCGAGGTTACGGTATATGTACCGTGCGGCTCCACGGCCGTGTCACCTAGGAGGTAAGCCTGTTTTGGCAGAGCCTGATTCGCCAGGCGTCAAGCGTCATGCCTCTTGTCACACGTACGCGAAGGCACTTGACGTTCTACCTCGCGATTCGTTAAAAGAGCTACACATACAAATCGAACTGAAAGACAAAGAGAGAGAACGCTGCAGATCGGAGCAAGGGAGATAACGCGATTTGGGTAGCGACAGTGAGGACATCGGCGTAGCCACCAGATTTCTAACATCTCTATAGTGAAAACAGAATAAACTCCGGCAGAATTACCCCCACCACATGGGGAGATTCGCCTTGATGAAACGAAGCGCGCGACGAGACGACAATGTAATACAATGTCTCGCTCCTCCAGACAAACTAATAAGAATATTTGAATGCTACGACTTTGTCGGGTGCTTCCTTTAGGAGGCTGAGCGAGTGGACTCCAAGAAACAAAATGGTACGAATAGGCGGTTGAAAACGAGAAGCTCCGCCGCCCAGGTGACACGGCCGTGGAGCCGCACGGTACGTATCACATGGGAAAAATTTAATCTTCAGTAGTCCGAATTTTTTTTGGTATGCGAAGATCAGTTTCACGATAGCGCAATTAGAAGATGATCAAAATAATAGTTCAAATGACGGATTAATCCTGAATTTTACACATTGAATTGCAAAGAATTTCGTGATTTTCGCGATTATAATATTTGACAATGTTGAAAATTTCACTTTGAAGGATAGAGATTTAGATGTGTCTTCCATTACTTCAAAGTCAGAGGGATGCATAGAGGGTTAACATTTTCCAGAGGTGACGAGATTTGTACTCGGGACCATTGTTTTGGGGGTGTTAGTCTTGTCGGGACTAATGGTTGAAACAATTCTGTTAACACTAAGTTCCCGTGACCTCAAATCTTTATTAATTGGACAACTAAACTGAACGAGAACTTTAAATACAATGTACTGACTTCGCGCTGTCTCAGCTCGAAGGAGCCGCTCCCACGCAACCGACGAATTTCCGTGGCCGCTCAGCCGATCGGAAAACAAGTAATTTACCGATTGCGCCTTCTTTTCTTTACGCCCTTGGCGCAGGGAAAAGAGGCGAAGGTTTTGGCGGCAATTTTTCGCTGGCAAGGGGTCGGTCACGTACGCATTTCCTCCGCTCCTCCGCTTCGACTTGCGCTGCCCAAGGTTGTCGACGGGCCTGCACTCGAAGGGACGTCGGAAATGCGTAGTTTAAGGCACTTATGAAAGCTATTGGAAATGTGCAGAAATTCTGGAAAACTCTAAATTAGGCTTGTCAAGATCTTGCTCGCCAGAGCCGTTTTTCGAGCTGCTCCGCCTCCTTCACCTACACATACAGCCGAGATGTCACTAATTCACAGGCACTCCTACTGGTACAAGCGTGGTAACATATGGCGGCATATTGCAGCGACATTTATATTTTAAAAATTTTGCGACAGCAAAATGCCAAACTTGTTCGCCTCAAAGCATGTAGAATAATGTAAGAAGTTACTGAGGCGATACATTGTACAATGTTGTGTAGTCTCTTGCCAGTAAAGAGGTAATAGGTTTCCACATTACCCATGGAAATATGCAAATGCACTCTTTGATACAAAGTTATCTTCTGAAAATCTATTCCACTATTCCTTTTCCGCTGAATCGTTGTCGACAAATCGCATTAAAATATAAATGAAGAAAATGTTTTTTAACAATCATACAGATGAAAGAAACCGTTGAGATGCATGTCTATATGTAAAGTTGACAATACTTTGGCATTTTATTACAAAACAACATTGAAATTATACGAGGCAAAACCACTCTTTGTTACTACGAGCTTCTTATAATTAATTACGTTTTAATTGGTATATTAGAACTTTGCGTCGAGCATTTTGAGACGAATAAAGTTACTGAAAACATTTTCAAGACTGGCACAATGAATTGTAAAACTCCGTATTAGCGAAGTCCCGAACCGAACATTTTCACATCCTCATGGGTAATGTGGAAACCTATTACTTATCACTTACAATTAGTTTACGAGAGAATAGGCAGTATTGCAAAACATATAGCCAAGACAACTGCGGCGGCAACAATGTGTTCTTTTACGCTGGGAAACCTAGCGTTCTATTATCGTATAGTAACTTTTAACAATTTGGGCTAATAATTGATTTACAACTATTGGTGCTGGAACACAATACTATATTTAGTCGTAATGCATAACGTAGTGGTTAATTTCGGTAAAACCGTCGCCAGAAGCCCAAAAATATTAAAATATATTAACTGTACTTTATTTAACACATATTCGAGCATACTTTTTCACTAACAATACTTTTGTGTTACCCTACATGCGATATAGTGCGGTGTGAAATTGTATTTCGACAAATAACCTTAATCGACGTGCCACGCACGACGTTCTGAACTCCACGACTGACGCGCAAGGCGCGTCTTTTCAGCGCGACTGATTAACTACGAATGTCGCCCCGAATGCGCCCGTGCTCATGCCAATAGGTCCGCTACTATTTGGGGGAGGCAAAGTCAATCAGCGAGCTCTCAAGTGTATAGGAAGGAGTAGCAGGCGGAGCAGCTCGAAAAACGGCTCTGGCGAGCAAGACCTTGACAACCCTGCTCTAAATGAAACTAAACGCTAAAGTGCGCTTCTCTCAAAAATAGCTGTGTCGCAGCAAATGACATAAGCCATGACAGCCGTTTGCACGAGGACAGAAAAACCTTCTACGTAGGTGGTAGCTACAGTCTTTATCTCCTTACACATTACATGTATATCATTGATATGTCAAAGCTGTGGTTAGATACAAGTTAAAAATAGAATTGCCACTGACAGGAGATATCCCTTTCGTTTGACAAACAAAAATAAAAGTTTCACCAGGAATAATGAATTCAGTAGGAGCAAATGTTTTTAACTGTCAATTTCCTCATTGTTAGTTACAATTCGTTTATACACAAATTTTGGAAATTTCCTTTTCTAAAACATTTACTACATTGTTTTTCAATCGTTCATCTTTGTGAACGACTGAACACTTCAGGTAAAAGTGATACCAATGAAATATAAACATAGTCCATCAAGGTAGGTCGGGCTTTCAGAATACTACGCATATATTGAAGAAATAGCATCATGCACTATAAGGTGATACTTTTGTCGTAAGGACGTGATCGCGTTTCACCTTTATCTTCCTTTATATTATCCTATCCCTTTAGAAAATGTCAAGCAGTGAAAAGAGTGCTGGAAACGAATCCATATGCATTAATGTCAATTTAAGATAGATAGGTCTTCAACTCTGCAAAACCGAATGTTATGGACTTGGACGTTTTCCAAAAGCACTATAGTATTAGAAATCACAGAGAAATTGTCATTCTAGGCAATAATTCTGAGTTATTGTGCAAATAATCGAAATATTGTAGAAATCGTAGGTCAAGGAGTTAACTTTCATCCGGTCCTTTAAAAAAACCCCAAGTGCCTAGGATGTCTAGCTAACCATGCTTTAACTTCCCCAAAAAGACCCCAAGGACGGATGAAGGTTAAGGTATGATCAAATTAGATTTTATCCAAGCTTCATCTACAATTTATTCAAAGCCCAAAACTCTTAATCTTTTTTTCCATCATTATTACTCAATCTATACTTCCTTTTCATTTATCTTCGCATTTCTTTCACGTTTGTATCGCTGGAAAAACTCTATGTAACTCAGCATCGTTTCTGCGCGATGATCAACGACCAATTCGCGTGATCATTCGAACAGAAGTTCGAATGTCAGAACATCCAATGTCACTTACATTTTAATGGACTCTTAAGAGGATCAAACGAAAAATGTAATTTTGAATTTTCACCCTACTACGAGTCTATTAATTAAATGTGTGGAAGAATTATGCTATCGGCTGTTACATTAGTAACAAGAATAGACAACAACTTGCAAACAGTCGAACTAATTTTTTCCGGTTCATGTCCACAAAAATTAGACTGTGCCTGTCATAATTTAAGTTTTTGTAGGCGAAAGATGACAAATCTGATTCAAGAACAAAAGTATTGCCGCAGTTTATCTACCTTTGCATATTCCTTCAACAGTTTGAAATTTTTGTAAAGTCTAGAAAATATCGCGGTTCTTCTGAACTGTGAGTCGAATTCTAAAAATCGAACGTAAAACAATGGTAAAGAAGAACAATTCTTAGTATCGAAGAGACATCAATCTACGACTGATGTTCTATAATACCCTGCGGTTTTCTGTCATGCAAGCCATCCTGAACGTTTGTCCTGACCAGATGTATTGTTGCTGAGCGTAAAGCGCAATTCACCCAGGTAAATGCAACTCGAGACAATACTGAATTTCTCCTGTTGGATGGTACATTACAATACATTTGTACAATGGAAGTTGCTTTTTAATTTTTTAACAAACTACACATAGTGCCGGATTGACTGATGGGCCTGTTTGTGACTTTATCTGCTACATTTTTTACACCCTTTTTACCCTTTGATGCATCACCATCGTCTATGGTAAGCTCATTGTTCGCTATTCTCGTGACACGAATTTACCCTCTAACTCGTCCCCGTTACGATATTATGTTAGCCGGAGTTTAATTACACACAGAGACGATGAAACAGGTTTCATGAGAAACTTGCGTCTTGTTACTGGAAAATCAGCTTGTTCTCGGCTGTTGAGAGTTTTATGCAGATAAGTACGTGTTCTGTCACGCTAATCATTGGAATTGCAAAGAATTCCAACCGCTTGCATTTGTGAAGGCTTTGTGTTGTGGACTCGCGATTGATGAATAAATACACCAGCCTGGTGTTCATGTGTTGACCTTGTATTTTTTACGGTAATTCTTTGTTAATTGAATATGGAAATAAATACCGCATTATGGCAGAATCGAGTGATTAATGTTAAGGAACATACATCGACGATTTTTTAAAGTTGCTATGATGGTTTGTTTGTTTTCACATGTAAGAAAAGAATTTTCAGAGAAAGAATACTTAACTCAAAAACATATAGATTTATTCGGTGTACAAAATACTTTTTAACATGGAGTTATTTTGTTTTATCGAATGTCAATAAGAAACGAAAGAAATGGAGTCTTGATATCAAATATCATCTGTATAGAACGGTAATGCTCAAATACCCGTATTCGGCAACGTTCCTTGTAAATTATATGGGCGAAAGGATAAGAACGGTCCCTATCAGTTTAGTCGATTTTTATCGAGAGAGAACTCGATCTAGGAGATCGACGATAATAGGATCATTATCCTTTATTCGACTTGGACTTAACGAGAGCGGATAAAAAAAGATTCGTCGGCCCTTTAAACCTTTCGAGAAAGAAATCGATACTTCAAGAATTCTCTGAAAACTTATACTCTGCTTCGTAAACGATTACTCCAATTCACCTTGAAAATTTGAGCATACCTAATGAAATATTTAGAATCATATATTATATTTTTCAATATTTTACTCATTGTTGATTTTTACCAATACCAATATTCCTCTACTGTTTTATATTCCATTTCTACTAACGTAAGTGATCTTTTGAATTCAATCAAGAAAGTAAGACGTGAAATGAAGAATAAACTAGAAATTTCAATGTACAGGGTGTTTCAAAAGTGGTTGTCATGGCTTTTAGGGGTTGTTCTACATCTATGGATTGATGGAGATTTGTGAAGAAAACCTGGTGCAAAATTGACGATGTGGTAGAAAATTTGTATTATTGGTTCATTGTATTCGTCTTGTTAGGTAAAATGTCTAAAAGGAATCATGGGTAGAAACAAATCGTTCTCACGCAAATGAACTTTTAATTGTGTCTTTGCCATTGAACTTTAGCTGTATAAATCAGGCTTCCAAGTTTCCGACCTATCGAAAAAAAGATATCGTCATTAGTGCTACACGAAATTAGAAAATGAAAAACTGCGAAACCGAACTAGTAAAGAAAGTCGATCTAGTTTTTAAGATACATAGTAAAATTCACAAATTTTGGGTCATTTTGGCCCATTTTGGGAGCCGTTTCTTCTTTGAGCACTGTTTAAACATGTTTAAACGTTTATAACATTAAAGTAATATGTAACATTATATTCGGGAGAGTTTTTAGAATCAATTTCTGCAAAAAACTAGATGTCCATGAAAAATTCTAATGGTACGAGGCGATAGAGCAGATATCTTTCTATTATAGTTTGTTTTACAAATATAAATATATTATATGTAACTTGCTTTACAAATACATTTTATATTTATGAGTTACTTTTCGACAATAACGCTATATTAAACAAAGCACTGTATTTGTAATATTTGGTTATATAAATAAATGATATCGTTTAATTCCATTTACAATTTTAGGAAAATTTCTATGAGCAATGAGAGCAATTATTTCCAACTCACTGGAGACGAAGTACAACGACTGCGGCGTGTTGTCAAAATATACTGACAATGAGAGAAACTCAGCCACCGCAACCTACAGGTATCCTTTCCGCGAATCTTAACAATAAGTCATTTCCATGCTCGTCTCGCTATCAGCTACCCCCCGAGACTGTCGACCTGTAAACAGTGCTTCGTGATCGGGTTAAACTACTTTCACCAATTGGTGCGTGTATAATACTTTCGAAGACGAGATCTGGAATCACCAAATCTTGTTTTGCGGGTTTCTTGGTAATTCATCCCCATCCTGATATCAACCGTTAGTTAGCAGCCATAGTTCTGCATTTAGCTACCAAAGCACTTTAACCGTTGCCTTTGTATTAGGTCGAGTCATAAGTAACTTCCGTTTTGTTATGAGACATTTATTTTGCTCTCATTAAATAACAAAATTATATTAATTTATTATGTATTCTCCATTGTTACGTATAACCTTTTCCCATCTTTCTGGCAGTTTATTAATCCCTTCCTTGTAAAATGTGGTTGGTTTTGGACTGGAAGAAACTTGCAAAATACGACAATGTGCGACCACATACGGCAAAGGTGACTCAAGAAAAAATTCTTCAGCTTGGATGGTCTGTTTTACCACACCCACCTTACTCCCCGGACCTTGCCCCAACAGATTACCACCTTTTCTGTTCGTTAGAAAACTTTTTGAATGGAAAAACATTCAATTCCGAAGGACAAGTCAGACGGGCCGTCGAAAACTTCTTCCAGTCCAAACCAAACACGTTTTACAAGGAAGGGATTAATAAACTGTCAGGAAGATGGGAGAAAGTTATACGTAATAACGGAGAATACATAATAAAGTAATATAATTTTGTTATTTAATGAGAACAAAATAAGTGTCTCATAAAAAAACGGAAGTTACTTATGACTCGACGTAATATGTCTACCTTCAGCCACCAATGCAAAGAATCAACACATTTCTGAAGTATATATAATTTTTACTAAGATTTTAGTAGCCCTTCTTTAAGTCTGATTACACATTTTATTTTTAACGAAACACAATTGCAAAGAGTTAAATAATCTAACTCGTAAGTAAAGCGATGTCCCTAATTCTTAAGTACACCAGTGCAAATGCCTGCCAAATGTTTGTTGTAACAGTTTCAAAAAGTGCAGAGCTCGACAACAAAAGAATTGCAGACTTTTACTTTCTTCCATGTTCCTCTTTTAGTTTATATATCGCCTTCGTCATCGTTGACAATGTGAACGCCGATTTTTATTAAACTTACCTGGGAGATGTAATTTTTCGGAGGCTACGAAAGACTCAATAGATATAAGCTAGCAATGCACTGCTTATAAGTGAACAAAAAAGACAACCCAATTTCACTCATGTCTCATTAGATCTTCTTAAAAATTAATAAATCGTTTACCAACTTTCTCAGTCACATATTTCCCCAGATAGTTTAATATTAATCAGAAAATGAATTCAACGGACTCTATTTTTTTCAACTACAAGTCCAAGAAAAAAGTATCGTAGAACATAGAAATGTCGAAAAAATATTTTATTTTACAAACTTAATTGCATGCTTCCAACAATAAAAAAAAATCAGTATAATCAATAGCGCACGTTATCGAGAGCAGCGTACACACGGTCAGACGAAGAATTCACCGAGTAGTTTCACCGATAGTACCTGGTTGAATCACGCAAAAATTTGAAATCTTCGCAAGGATCGCGTGCCCGATCACCCGATCAACAGTCTGACGTCGTTCGCGTGTTTCGATCCTGTTGCACGACAACGACTTTTTTTCCTCCTTACGAACTAACGAACTTCTGCACGAGCAAACTCTACGTATTTGAGCGAGTAGCCCATCAAACTAAACTCACAGTTTCACTTATACGCCTCATCGCCACGAGATTTGCGAATTAGTATAGCCCTGGGTATAGGTCAAGGATGCAATTTGGTTTAGATTGATTTAGACGGATTGTATAGTATTGTATAATCATATTTATACGAGAGAAGGAAGCTGTTGTGGCACCCTGAATAAAACTTTGACAGATCGAGAACTTTAAATGTGAATCACTTTGTGGTTGATATTAGGTTGTAAAGTATGAAATGTCCGGATTTTTAAGGATACCTTTAAATGAGCACAACTTTTTTACTAATAAATATTTTTAATCAAAATAACAACCATTGGATTCTATACACTTTTTCCAACAAGTTTCTAGTTTTTTAATCCCTTTTTAATAAACATCAGGTGTTCTGGTGTTCATAACTTCTCGAACTGTGTCTTCAATGTTTGCTTTATTTCTAAAGGTTTTTTCATTGAGAAAACAAGTTTCTAGATTTTTAATTCGTTTTTGATAAAAATCGTGTGTTCTGGTGTTCATAAATTCTTGAACTGTGTCCTCAATGTTCGCTTGATTTCTAAAGGTTTTTTCATTGAGAAAATGGTTTAAATGTTTAAAAAAATGAAAATCCATCGGTGATAGATGCAGGGAGTAAGGAGGATGAGCCAATGTTTCATAATTTAATGCAAAATTTTGATTTCGGATCAGTAAAGAATTGCATATTTCGTAACGATGAAACTTTTGCCAATCGTTCAATTCATGTGGCACGCACTTATCCAACTTTTTTTGCAATTGCAAGCTTCAAATGATCGTCATTAATGCTCAGCTCTGACCTTCCACGAGGTTCACTTTCAAGATTTTCATTTCCGGCTTCGAATTTTTGGTAGCATTGACAAACTGTACGTTCATCGACTGCATCATTGCCAAATGCAGCGTTGATATTTCGAGCAGCTGCGGTTGCGTTGTTATCACTTTTCCACTCCTACAAGAAAAGTACGCGAAAATCGTGTTGATTCATATTATAAATTGTAGCACAAAATTGTAAATTTAGTTGCATATGCAAAACAAATAAAGATCGGATATGACAAAAGAAACTCTGCTCTTCACGATAGATATAAAATATCCCTAAATATTTTAATAATTTTTGTCAGAACAGAATTTAAAATAATGATAAACCAAAATCGGTCATTTCATATGTTACAACCTAATAACTATGTAAGCAATTTTACATTCAACTAACATCAGTTGTTGTTATGCAGACATAAAATATTTCGCTATTTTATTATATTATAACAATTTTGTAACACTACCTCAATCATGAAGAGGACTGGAAATTGGGTACACATTTATCTTTCAGAGGAATAAATCTCTAAGCAAAAGAAAAGACCGGGAACTTTTAATTCCCTCAGTGTCTTACTGACAGATATTTACATACGTGTTGTTCTAATTTACACGTGCTGGGCAAAAACGTTTTTCGTCCGTTATTAAAGTTCTTGTTGGCCCGTTTGTTTCGAATTAATGCTTCAGCACGCTTTATAACACTTCGTTATTCGTACAGTGGCGATACATTTTTTCCTCTATTTTTTTAAAGAGACAATTATCGTGTTTCTACAGGTAGTCAGAGGTACTCAATCTATTTGTTTGACATATTTTCAAGTTTCTCGTTGTAACAACTTTGGTAATTTTACTACCAATAACTTTACATGCCATACTCAATCAAATCGCCGGTTCAGTGTATTAAAAACATATGGGTAATTCTCATGAAATTCCGAAATTCGGTCATTATAAATTGACAAATAATATTGAAATAAATCTGTATTAATTTTCTATGGATTTCGTAGTACTAATATTACTAGATTTTAATTATATAGTGGTCCTCAGAATAAACGTGTTTTATGAGAATTATTATTTCATGTCATGTGTAACAATCTTTTTCGATTCTTACGCACATTCGCTGTTTTCTCTCTATATGTTTGGCTATTTTTCTTTCAATTTGTTCTCTTTTGCTTTCTTTCTCTGGCACTCATGGCGGATATAGGTTTTACTTGCCCTTTTTCTTTTTTTCTTAAGTATTTGAATCTTTCTTTTTCTCGAAGTATTTCAATACGTACAGAATCGGATTTAATTTTCTCCCTACGCTTCCTATCATATTCTTTCTTTTTTAATTTTGCTTCTTCTTCGCTTACCTTCTTTTTTCTTGGCATTATTTGACCCTACAACAAGATCGCAACAACAAATTCAAAGCAAGCTGATCCAGTCAAACATCATTCCCTTATAAATCATCATTCCCTCACTACTAATTTGTTTGAGGGAATGACGATGAGGGAATGACGAAAGAAAGAATAATAAAAAAAAAACTCGTCACATAACCTTATTTTTAAAAAAGTTCTTTTGCTTAAGTTTATTACTCCCAAAACTCTACTTCTCTATGCAGTTAATAACAGTTAAAGTATATTATCTTTTGTTTTTTTAGGTTCTGAGGGAATGACGATCAAAAATGTAATGAACCAAAAAATATAATGATATCTATTTGCAACACAAACTCCAACACGCTCACGTTAAATTCGCCATATTTTTAAATTGATAGCACTAGCAAGTTTCAAAAACTAATGGTAGCGTTTATTTTTGATTGAAAATGCGTTCACAAATCGATTGTCAGAAAAATGTGAGGGCATGATTTATTTTTATGGAACGCGTGTATATTTTCTTTTTTTTTAAATACATTTATTACTTTATAAACCAAATTAACTTTCTTTTTATTAACCTACTATATTTTTAATTAATCGGTCATACTTGCAAGACTATTACAAGATTTTTTCTGGTTGTTTGATGATACAAAAGTTATTGAATTGAAGCTTGAGACATAGTGAGGGAATGATTTTAGAGATATTATATAGATGTATTTTTTTTATTTACACATATGGTTCCAAAAAGAGTGAATCTTTTAGTCACAGTAATGTATATTTCAAGGAAATATTGGTAACCGTTAAATGTCTATTAGATTTTTGATAAAACTTTGAGGACAAGAATTTCGGAATTTCGTGAGAATTACCCATATAACAATTGATGTTGTTTCGTATAAAACTGACAACGTCCTACATTTTTTTCGTGAAAGTACTATTATCATTTTATAACTGATGAAATAAGCAGCTAGGATGAGAATAAGTGTACAAGTACCTGTACGGCTATTATATATTAACACTAGGTTTACGGGGGTGAAATTTGTTACTTGGCTATACATTAAAAAAGAACTTTGAAAAAGGAAGGATCAAGTAACAAGGATGATAATTCGTTAAATAACTTCTGTATTATAAAATACTTATGAAATAACGACTGCACTGCGTTTCTGTACATTTGAGAAATATTTATAAAAAAATGGAGGAACCCGTCAATTTGGCGGCTTCCGTAAACCTAGTGTTAAAGATTTATAATTTTAAGTGGATTTTGAATTGAATGCTACACTTGCCAAATCGATTAACACCATTTTCTGAATTTTATTACATTTCAGTATCAAACCACTTAATTGGCTCCTAGCTGTATACACTCCGGGACAAAAAGATAGCACGTCGTATAACTTTTCGTATTTGATACTATAAACCTAACAAAATGAACAGTTTAATATGTTAACAAATTTGGGCATACCTATACGTATAATGTATTGAATATCATCGACAACATTTACTTCGATAGAATTCTAGGAATGAAAACGTAAATATTGTGGTTCGCAGGCGGGACAAAATGATAGCACACTTAACAAAAGACGTGAAATGTAAAACAATTAATCAATCTTATTCAATGCTTAATATTTTGTAGAGCCACCTTTACATCTAATAACTTCAATCATTCTATTGGGTATAGATTTATACAGTTTCTTAATACTTTTCTGGCTGATATTGTCCCACTCGTCCAAAATGCATTGTTTTAGATCATTAATATTTTCAGATTGTCTGCCATTTTGGTATACGGCTCTGGCAAGATGTTCTCAACAATTTTCGATGATGTTGAGATCGGGGGATCTGGATGGCCAATCCAAAACACGAATATTTTTTAAGAAAAAGTATTCTTTTACTGCTTTCGCCGTGTGGATTTCGGCATTATCTTGTTGAAAAATGTATTTATTTCCGGCAATTTTTTCAGCATATGTGAGTAATTGTTCATTTTTCATTTCAATATATTGTTTACTATTCATTCGTCCTTTTATAAATTTTATTTCTGTTTTACCTCGATATCCAATACCAGCCCAAATCATCACGCTGCCATCTCCCATATTACGACGGCTTAAAAATAGCTGTTCTTTTCTTAAATCATGGTAGTAATAATTAAGGCCGTCCGGTCCATCCAAATTGAATTTCTTTTCGTCAGTAAATATGATCCATCGCCATTTTGTCCCCAAAATGCTTTTCGGCAAATTGTAAACGGAACGCTTTATGCTCCTTCTTTAGCCAAGGTTTCTTCTGTAATTTTCTTCTCACTAAGTGCTTGCATTGTTGTAAAACACGACGTACATTCTTTACGTTAGTGTTTATACCAATACTTTCTGCGATTTGTGTTGCAGTCATCTTCGAATTCGATACTGCTCTCAATATTTGAAGTTTTTCGCGAGCAGTTAAACTCTGTGAACGGCCAGAACTCTTCTTTTTCCCGTAATCTTCAGGATTTTTTAATAAGTTCATAATAACTTTTCGGCTCCTATTTACAATTTTTGATATTTTTGTAATTGAATATTGTTCTTCCTTTAACTTCAGTATTGTTTATATTTCACATTCATTTAATTTCTTTCCACGACCCATAGTTAATATTTTACTATGTTAATATAACAAATAAACAAAAAGAAAAGTAGTACACACTTTATGATTTTCGTTTTACAATGAATACTTGCTATAGAGAAACTTTATGTACAACTGAAAAGTGTAAATCTGCTGCGTGTGCTATCATTTGGTCCCGCCTGCTCTCTTACAATTAGATCGAACCAGTGGAATTTCACTGGTTCGCCAGTGGAAACTCACTTGATTACCAATGACACTCACTGGTTCCGCCAGTGATCTCAGCGGCCATCAAAGTACACTGGTTTACCAGTGAATCTCACTCGTCAGCATATTGAAAAATAAAACACGGCGCATGGCGCTGCAGCAGCGGACGCAAATGTCACTGGTTCGCCAGTGAGATTTGTATACACTGGTTGAACCAGTGAAATCTCACTGGTTCGATTTAAGAGAGTGCGAAACACAATATTTACGTTTTCATTCCTAGAATTCTATCGAAGTAAATGTTCTCGATGATATTCAATACATTACGCGTACAGGTATGCCCAAATTTGTTAACATATTAAACTGTTCATTTTGTTAAGTTTATAGTATCAAATACGAAAAGTTATACGATGTGCTACCTTTTTGTCCCGGAGTGTATATTCAAAACAAATTTCTCTAATAACAAGTATTAACACCAGTAAATAACAAAATTCTTTTAGCTATTGAATTATAAATAATTTATTTCAGAAGCCAATCTGATTAACTCCATCCTATAATGTATTTAAATCATAATAAAAATCTAGTTAACTCACTGCACTCTTTTTCCTCTGCTACGGAGATATCTGAAAGTTGTTCTTTTAATCTCATTGTCTCCGTTAGACGAGAACTGTTATCGCTCACACGAATAAAGTACGAGAACTATAAATTATAAACCAGTTGTATTCGAATTACCGCAGATGCAAGTACTTATAAATTTCAATTTTAGTGTGTGTTGTTTTTTAAGAAAAAAAATTAAACCGTTATAATATTAAAATGGAAGATGTTAGTAAGAATTATTCGAATAAGGAAAATAATGAATGGATGGTTCTTCAATACAACTTATTGACAGAAAGCAGGGCTCTAGAAAACGATTTCGTATTTATTCGGATTCGTCATCTGATCACAGCAATGAAAAAATTACAACAAATAATTCGATTGGACGAAAAAAAAACTGTAATCACACTGAATGGGACCGAAATGGTCCAAAAGCATAAAATAATAAAAAGTTTAAGATACAAAAATAGAAATGGGCATTTAATACCGGAAAAAACATTTGTAAATCTGCCATGTCTTCAGAAGTGCGATGAAAAAATCATTTCGGGTAAAAGGAAAGCTGCCATGGAGGAATTTTATCAGTTAGAGACCCAACTTGAACAAAATATGTGGGATTGTTGGGATATGTGAGAGTGTTACTTTAAATTTTAAATTCTGTTCTGACAAAAATTATTAAAATATTTAGGGATATTTTATATCTATCGTGAAGAGCAGAGTTTCTTTTGTCAGATCCGATCTTTATTTGTTTTGCATATGCAACTAACTGTACAATTTCGTGCTTCGATTTACAATATGAATCAACTCGATTTTCGCGTACGGTTCTTATACGAGTGGGAAAGTGATAACAACGCAACCGCAGCTGCTCGAAATATCAACGCTGCATTTGGCAATGATGCAGTCGATGAACGTATAGTTCGTCAATGGTACCAAAAATTCGAAGCTGGCAATAAAAATCTTGAATGTGAACCTCGTGGAAGACCAGAGCTGAGCATTAACGACGATCATTTGAAGCTTGCAGTTGAAAAAAATCCTCGAACAACGATCAGAGAACTTGACCAAGAATTTAACGTAAGTGCTATGACGATTTCACGCCACTTGAATTTGATCGGTAAGAAAAAAAAGTTGGATAAGTGCACACCACATGAATTGAACGATTGGCAAAAGTTTCATTGTTACGAAATATGCAATTCTTTACTGATTCGAAACTAAAATTTTGCATTAAATTATGAAACATTTCCTCATCCTCCTTACTCCCCAAATCTATCACCGACGGATTTTCATTTTTTAAAACATTTAAACCATTTTCTCAATGAAAAAACCTTTAGAAATCAAGCAAACATTGAAGACACGGTTCAAGAATTTATGAACACCAGAACACCTGATTTCTATTAAAAAGGGATTAAAAAACTAGAAACTTGTTGGAAAAAGTATGTAGAATCTAATGGTTGTTATTTCGATTTAAAACATTTATTAGTAAAAAAGTTCTGCTCATTTAAAGGTAACCTTAAAAATCGGACATTTCATACGTTACAACCTAATATTATGAGATACAAATGATTTTTTTTTTCTATTAATTTACGTAAACACATAAATCTTTTCATAAAAATGTTAACTAATCATTTGAATAGTATTTCGTCCAGGCTATTGTGGACCATTTAAAAGAAACTCTTCTGGACACTAATTGCCTTTCACAGGTACACCACTTGTATTATCGGAAAACGCAGAGGCTATCCTTTGAAACTAACGTCGATTGTATCTGTTTGTAATTCACCCGTATATAGCACCTGTATCAGGATTCAGGTCGACCAACAAAGCGAATCTGTGGCGGAAAATTTTATCTTGTTTACTTAGTTACCATTTGCATTACAAATTATACAAACTTCTGTTTTAATTTTTACAATATATATTCATTTTACTATCTGAAATTAATTGTATCGCATTGTTATTGCATTACCATATAGTTATTTAAACATTTTGTTTTGAAGTGAAATAAAATTTGGTTCTTCAAATTACATTAAAAAGTCATTGATAAATCAAAATTATTATCTTCGACGTATGAAATAATGTTTACAGTTTTAATGAAGTAAGTAAATAATGAAATTTCAGTAACTGGCATAACGTGAATGCAATAGTATTTATAATTCCGGTATGATAGCAGAAACAATAATTATTAGCATGTCATCGATCATAGTCTTCATTAAAATGCAGTAATCATTAACTTTGTTCATAGTTTAAATATGCGTAATAGTAGAACTTTGAAAATTTATGAAAACATAGACTCAATTTAATTTTCTGGTGCACAGCATATTAGGTATTTCGTTAAAAGAAAATTCACAATTAGAATATCTAAAGCAATATGGAAAAGATATTGGTTTCATTTTTTATAAACTAATATCATTTATTTCAAACCTTGCATTGTGTGATTACACTTAATTTTCATAATTTATCCACGGGCGTTAAATTTATTATGCTCCAATATATTAAATAATTGCTTTGAAATTAAAATGTTAAATGTTAAAGAAAAAATGTAAATATACTCCACTGTCGCTATTAAGATTTACTACTTCCTTCACGTTTATGAACTTTTTTATAAATTGCTATATTTATTTATAAGAACTAATTTTATCTTTTAAATACCAGATAGAAAAATTTGTGCTTATAGGAAAATATAAAAAAATGTTTATTCTCTTTAAATATGAGAGCCAAATTCTAACTATTTTTTGATAAAAGCTTGGTGATAATAATAAGGCAGGATATTATAATTATTATTATATCGTCACGTT
The DNA here is from genome assembly GCA_910591515.1 of Cerceris rybyensis. Taxonomy (NCBI): domain Eukaryota; kingdom Metazoa; phylum Arthropoda; class Insecta; order Hymenoptera; family Crabronidae; genus Cerceris; species Cerceris rybyensis. Next base: position 27,734,983 of record OU342790.1, read on the forward strand.
ATTGTAGCCGTTGATAAACGTGTCTCTGAGGAGTACATTATTCTCTCAATGGAAGAAAAAATGTGTATCCTGAGATGACTTCAACTACCATGAAATAGAACAGAAGTCTTACTCATAGTGCGTATAGCGATGTTCATTAAGTGCAGCCTGAAGAACAATATTGTCTTGAAAGGGAACAAGCTCTGTAAGAAATTTTTTCCATCTGTTTCGGCCGCCACGGAAGTTCATTTCCTCTAACCTTGGCGTTTCTTGTGCACGCTCGTGAACAACCAATATCGGCTGTGCAAGACGGGCCACGTGGTGTTATTACTCTTCGATAATGAGCATTTGCGGAAGCGATGACAGGCCGATGAAATCATTTGAAGCTTCAAAGGGCCGCTCAACCATGGCAAATTGCTCATGCATACAGCTTTGCTATACACAAGTGTATTTACATTTAATGATTTCGTTATTGCAAATAATATCCATTTTCTGATGATTGACGTAACAAATTCTGTATAACTTTTTCTTGAGAAATTTCACAAATTGGAGCTTTTAATATTTGTATTGTTCATTGTTTAAGATGTAATATAATTTTTATGTACTCTGCGGGTACTTATAATTTTGTACTAATTTTATACACTTGGGGACTTATTCCTTTTCTATGTTTTATGGAATTTAATTTAGATATTTGACGTGCTTTTGAGATTAAATGTGTTCAAAACAGTCTGTTTTAGTTGTAATTTTATGTAGTAATTTTCATAAATTATTTTTATTTTTACATTATAAAAATACTTCTTTCAAAAACAATCAATCTACCAGAAAACAAAGGTAGGGAATGAGTTAATAAAGAGTTAGTTTATTAATAAATACTATTTAATAATGAAGATTAGAATTAACAGATTGTTGAAGAAGAAAGGATTAATTAATGGTCTATACCAGAAATTTATTATCAGTCATGTTGGCGACAAAAAAATATTTTATTTACAGTATTGCAAACAGTGACACAGTTATTAGTCCATTTGCATATGTCTAAGAATAATGTTTTTAATATTCGACAGAAATGTTGTAAAAATTTATTGAAATCTCAATGCCTTTGTGGATTTATTAAATCATTATTCTTCCCGTTTGTGTCAAAGTATACGCGAATGCAAATCGTTGAAACAATTAACTAGTCTTTGAATTTCAAGGAGAAAAGTGAACAATTATTCCATAAATACTATTCCATCGATACTTATTATTCCACCTGCTTTATTGTAGATATCGATCAGCCCGTCCTCGAATTTCCCAGAGCGAAAAGCCCACGGGGAACGTTTCACATCGATCGAGCATTTAAACGTTGTAAGAAGTGGTTGCAAAAGTAGTTGAAAGTGTTCGTCAGCATTTAACCGTAATTTGACGGAAAAATACATCGACGTCGAAAAATTAATTAATCGGGAAACTCGACATAGTTAGTTTATTAATTTTTTTGCAACCTAGCTGTGAAGATACTTTACACAAAATGCCATAAAATGTTATCTACTAATATATATATATACATCTATCTATCGATTCACATGGATGATAAATTCTTTAGAAAACCGTGTAAATCGAAAGCAACATAAAATGTTAATAATTCAGTATTCGTTTCAAAGTAAAATAAAAGTAATTTTTTTACATCTCTTATTCTAAAAATCGTATCGAAATAAAATTTTTTCATATAATTTTTAAATTGATTGGTGTAATTTCAACGACTTTAAATCACAGAATTTTTCTACGATAAATAAAATATAATAAACAACTCCGTATGGTAATTTCATAAACATAAAACGTATTAACAGATTTTACAATTTTAGGCATTTTGCTAGAATATATTAGATCGTTTGAAACGTGAAGCTCCACGGAAATTAAGTGTACATATAACGTAAATACATCAAGCGAGCATTTACTATCAAGCGTAAGTAGTTTGGTAAAGCTGATTATTTTGTAAATACACATTACCCTCATTTAATATGAAAAGCTTCATGCCACACTTCGCTACGATAGTGTATCAATATCACTTTTTGGATGTCGGTAATGATATCGGCACTCCAACTTTTTTATGTGCCCACTTACCAACTACGTGTGGCTTATCGAAATCGCCTGTTGATAACTTTTTTCTTATTACGCACTGATCATTGGAAACTTTTAGCAGTAAGTGAACCATTTATTTTTAAATTTGCATAAATTACTTTGCAGTAATACAAAATGGTGATCTCATGGCTATATAAAATCATTCCATAATAACAAGTACAAGTAACTCTTTTCGAAAATTGACATCAATATTTTTAAACACGTTAAGACGAACCGTTAAATAACTCAGTTAAAAATGAAAGTGACTTATGCCACTTTCAAATTGAACGGCTCAAATATATCTCTCTTCAGGATAAATTTCGAAGTATATAGAAAATAAATGCTTTCTAATAGCGAAAACTGACAATAAGTTGTTGAATATTTTTAACTATTTTACTCATATCTGACTTCACTTCCATTGAAAGAAATGTAACTGATTCAGTGCCTCCTTCTTAATACTAGAATTACTGGCATTAAATCTATTATATTTCAGTATATTAACTCCTTGCGCTACGATTCCTTTTCCGACTGCGAGCGCAACAACAAAGAATTAATTCCTGAAACCAAAATTTTTCACTGATTTCTGATATTTTGCCTAACTGAACGCAGTATTAATAGTAGAGAAATAATTTTACCGTTGCGTGGCCAACTGATATTTTTAATTTAATAGTTTTTGGAAGACTTCAAAATTTCCTATCCCATTTACAGCGTTACAAGCAACACCATAAATAAATACTTTGGAAAAAGAGGAATCAAGAGGTGGAAAATATAATCGATTTGGTAATCTGTGTTTTATAATGTCAACGTAGAATATAAGCTCTATGGCACTCCTATGAATTTGGAAATTTAAAAAAAATTAGGAACCAGTCATTTCGACGTGTTTAGTAATTCTAGTGTTAATATTGCCTATTAATGCAAAATAAGACAGGAAGAATTCTAAAATAACTACATATATAATCGTCGTATTTGAAAGTATATGGATATAATAAACGGGTAAAAATAGGTTGTCTGTTATCAATATTATGTGAGTAACATCTCATCGACTGATGCAGACACCACAATAATACCAATGTTCTCTTTAAATCATTGTTGTACCGTGCCAGCGGGTCTATGGATTTAGCGAAGAGTATCGTATTACCACAAAACTGTGACTTTACCGACCAAGACGACGACGAAGACGAACAAGGACAAAAACACGATAAGAATCTCAGAGGCGAAACGCCACGCTACTGGCTAGACGCTGGAGACTTGACGACCAGATCCCGAAGCAGGCACATTGTACACATTGTTATACGCGACAAGAAAAATAAATTAAGTGTTGTACAATTACACGGAGTCATATTCTTTATGGCCCAAACATTGGTCCTTCGAGCCGGATATTGAAGACAACATTGAACAATTAAACGAACTTTGGACTTTTGATTCTGAACTTTGGACTTCGAACTGTGAACTTTGGACTTTCGACTTTGAACTTTGAATTTTAAACTTGAACTTTATACTGGTGTTTTGTGACAAGTGCCAGGTGAAATTGAACTGTGTCTCACGCAAGAGCATATTCGTTACGCACTGGAACCACGCATTTGACTTCGGACGCGTCAAGGCAACATCTGGATCAGAACTGAGCACGAGAGTGGCCACTTGCAATTGGAATCATCAACTGGATCATCGACCATTCCTCACCTATACTTGGGTAAGCTCGTTCTGCGACGGTACTTAGCATAATGGAAAATACACTAAAAGACCTCGTTACTAAGCGCGGTAGAGTAAAGGCATCTTTGACTCGCTTCAAAACTGCGTGCGTTGACGCAACTGTCACTGCTGCATTCTTAGAAGAACGATTACGTTTGAACTCGGGTTTGTTTCAACAATTTACGGAAATACAAGATAAAATTGAGGATTTAATTCAGGGAAACGAGGATCAGGACGCGCAAGTTGAGGAGCGCGAAGCATTCGAATCATTGTATTGCGAGGTGTTTGCAATTGCTCGCGAACGGATTGCAACTCTCAGTTCGACGGTTTTACGTGCGCCGAGTGCTATGAACACTCCCAGCGCGACTCCTACGCCTGACAGAGCTGAAAGGCCGGTTAAGTTACCTGCAATAACTCTCCCGAGTTTTGACGGTTCTTATGGAGACTGGGTACGATTTAGGGATAGCTATCAATCGTTGGTCCATGAGAATGAAAAGCTTGCAGACATCCAGAAATTCTATTATCTGGATTCGGCACTAAAGGGGAATGCGGCGCGAGTCATAAGATCTTTGGGTGTTTCTGAAGCAAATTATAATCAGGCTTGGGAAACCATCCGTGCACGTTATGAGGACTCGCGAGCACTTATACACCACCATACGAAGACACTTTTACAACTGCCGACTGTTACGAAACGGACATTTAACGCACTACGACAATTTACGGACGACTTTAACAATCAGATAATTTCATTAAAGGCATTAGAAAAGGATGTTGACAAATGCGACTGGCTTATTACATTTCTCATGATGGACAAACTGGACAGCACTACGAAGTCTGAATGGAACAAGAAAACACTGTCATTAACTAACGAACCAACATTAAAGGATTTCAGCGATTTCCTAAATGATCAGTGTAAATATTTGGAATTGTCCGGGTCAACTAAAGACGTGACTGTAGGGAACGTAGCACCCGTATCAAGCGCGAGGACATACCGTGGTCCACCCAATTCAAGCGCATCCCACGTGGCAAGCGTGCAATCATGCATTTTATGCAAAGGCGCACATTATATATATGCGTGTGAAACTCTGCAAAGATTAACGCCCCCTGAGCGGGTCAATGAGATTCGAAGGTTACGGGTATGTTTTAATTGTTTTCGCGCTGGTCACGGTAATAAGACATGCTCGCGCGGTGCATGTAGAAAATGCGGTAAAAAGCATCACACGTTGTTACATATAGAATCACCGGAGGCAAAGTCACCTTCAGTTTCACGAGAATCTTCCACTCCAAACATTCCGCTGAGTGCGACTGCACCGAGCCAAGCGCTTGCATCACACTCTCACAGTTCTAACTATGTGATGTTGTCGACCGCAGTCATACACATTGAAAATGCGGATGGTGCAAAATGCGAATGTCGGGCCTTGCTGGACTCAGGATCACAATCGCATTTCATCACAGATAACCTTAGCAGAGAACTTGGACTTCCGAGAATGGACATAGGCACCACCGTTTCAGGAATTGGTCATATCTCTCGCAGTATACAACATCAAGTTTCAGTTAACATATTCTCGAGATTTACTGGCTTCAAAACTAACATCTCTTGCTTATTGATTCCGAAAATTACAGATGAGATACCGAATATACCATTAACTTCCGCGTCGATTCCAATTCCGTCGGATTTTGTACTGGCTGATCCTCAGTATGCATGCCCGGGTAAGATTGACTTGCTCATTGGAGCTGGATTATTTTGGGATATTCTTTGCGTTGGACAGCATAAATTGGGACCACAATACCCGTTACTTCAGAAAACCCAATTTGGTTGGATAATTGCGGGGACAATAAACGGATTGGACAGTCACTCTCCATCTTACTCGAAAACACATCTCGTAACAAATGATATGCTGCAGGATGGGCTATCTAATTTTTGGAATCTTGAAGCGATTGAACCAACGCGAACTGTAAAGCGGTTGCCGAGGGAGTTTTGCGAGGAACACTTTTTGAATTCTACAATCCGCGATTCCACGGGTCGGTTTGTTGTAAGCATTCCCTTTAACGATAACCTTCGGAAATTGGGCGATTCTCGTGACATGGCCGAACGACGTTTCCGATCATTAGAAAAGAGATTGAACAAGGAGCCACACTTTAAACAAGAATATTCCCGTTTCATTAAGGAATACGTAGAACTTGGACATGCGACTGAGATTAAGGTTCCCTCTGAACGAAGGGAATTAACGAATTTTTATTATTTACCGCACCACGCTGTATTAAAAGAAACAAGCACAACCACGAAATTGCGAGTGGTATTTGACGGATCTGCAAAGACGTCATCGGGGCTGTCGCTTAATGAAGTGCAGCACGTTGGACCCAGCGTTCAGAATGATCTGTTTTCCATTTTATTGAGATTTCGGAAACACAGGTTTGTACTTTCAGCCGACATCGAAAAGATGTACCGGCAGATTTGGGTGGATTCCTCACAGAGACAGTACCAGAGGATTTTATGGCGCTCCGATCCTTCAACTGCTATTAAAACATTTCAACTTAACACTGTCACATACGGGACAGCTTCAGCACCCTTTCTGGCAACGCGATCGCTTCGCATGCTGGGTGAAGAAAAGGAACAACAATTTCCAATGGCAAGTCGGGCGATTATCAACGATTTTTACGTTGACGATCTTCTAACTGGAGCAAACACTATCGAGGAGGCTGTGGAACTCCGGCGTCGGATTTCATCGATTCTAGCTCAAGCGGGCTTCTTGCTAAGGAAATGGGCATCAAGTGATCCTCGGATACTTGTGGGTGACAACCGCTCAACCGAGGATACCGTTATCCACACAGATCATGGACCAAAAACCCTGGGACTATTGTGGAACTCAAACAAGGATATACTTCGATACAGGGTTACAGTCTCCGAGAATCCAAGAATTACGAAACGTACTATCCTCTCGGAGATCTCGCAGATTTTTGATCCGCTTGGATTAATAGGACCGGCGACCATACTAGCGAAAATCATTCTCCAACGTTTGTGGCAACTAGAAATTTCGTGGGATGAGTCGCTGCCGCAGGATTTGCACACCCATTGGCGCACATTTCGCTCTAAACTCGCTGCCTTGAACACATTGCAGATACCCAGATGCATCATTGGACAAAACTACTTGCACTTTCAGTTACATGGGTTCTGTGATGCGTCTGAGTCTGCATACGGAGCATGTATATATATAAGAACGCATTGTAGGGACGACACGTATGTCACACACTTATTATGTGCCAAGTCTAGGGTAGCTCCCCTCAAAACGGTCTCCTTGCCGCGGTTAGAGCTGTGCGGTGCACAGCTACTAGCGCAACTCGCTGCCAAGGCGAAAGAGAGCCTAAAATTGGATTTTCAAGGTGAAGAATACTGGTGTGATTCTATGGTGACACTGGCCTGGATTAAGTCTCCTCCCAGTAGATGGAAGACGTTTGTAGCCAATCGGACTTCGGAAATACAAAGCCTCACCACCGAAAATTGGACTTACGTGCAGTCTCGAGATAACCCGGCGGACATTATATCTCGAGGATTGTGTCCATCTGCCCTGGAAAGGGCTGAGCTATGGTGGCATGGACCTTCATGGCTGATGAAGCCCAGACATTTGTGGCCTTCACATCGGGAACATGAACCTGTTGATCTACCTGAGATAAAACAACAGAACGTACTAACGGTAACAGAGGCGGACGACTTTGACATATTCGCGAGGTATAGTTCTTTTAACAAGCTGCTTCGAGTTACTGCATATTGTCTCCGATTTTACAATAACACGCGACGCAACTCTCTCTCTCGTAACGCGGATCTACCAGTACGATACGGACCTTTGAACACAGACGAACTTCATAAATCCGAGACCACTTTGACTAAGCTAGTACAGAAACAGGAATTTCAGTCGGAACTTGACTCATTATTGCACAATAAAACCATAGCGAATTCAAATCGACTACTGCCACTGAAGCCATTTCTTGATTCAGTGGGTTTAATTAGGGTGGGCGGAAGACTGGTAAATGCACCAATTACTTTCAACCAGAAACATCCAATAATCTTACCCGCTAAACATCCCTTCACTAGCCTATTAATTAACGCCGAACATCTCCGACTTATGCATGCTGGGTGCAACGCGGTTTGTGCGTCAATTCGTACTCGATATTGGCCTCTTTCCTGCAGAAACACCGTGAGAGGGATCTTAAGAAAATGCATTCCCTGTTTCCGCGTGAAGCCGATAGGCACTACCTATGTGATGGGCAACTTACCTGCTGCCCGACTTACTCCTGTACGGCCATTTTTTGTTTGTGGCGTCGATTATGCTGGTCCATTCTCAACAAGGGAGCGGACCAGAAGCCGCGTGTCACTTAAGGCCTATTTATGTGTATTTGTATGCTTTACGACTAAAGCTGTCCATTTGGAGGTAGCTGACAACTTATCTACTGAAGCATTTTTGAATTGCTTGCGGCGATTCATTTCAAGGCGCGGTCGCTGTCATAGCATATACTCGGACAACGGAACTAATTTCTTAGGAGCAAAAAATGAACTGGGTGAGCTTGGTGCTCTCCTCTCGAATTCAGATCACACAACTAGGGTCTCCGATTTTTCCGTGAAAGAGGGTATGCAGTGGCATTTCATTCCGCCCCACGCGCCCCACTTCGGCGGTCTATGGGAGAGTGCCGTGCGATCTGCAAAACGCCATTTGATGCGAGTCATAGGTGACACTAAGTTAACTTTTGAAGAATTGTGCACTGTTCTATCGCAGATCGAAGCATGCCTCAATTCCCGACCCTTATCTCCTTTGTCTACTGATCCTAATGACTTGAACCCACTCACACCTGGACATTTCTTGATCGGTGACCAGCTCACTGCTCTGCCACACCGAGATCTCACAGACGTGCCACAGAATCGATTATCGCGTTACCAATTAATCACTCAGATGTTCCAGCATTTTTGGAAACGCTGGTACAAGGAATACCTCCACCAGTTGCAACAACGGAGCAAATGGCAACTCACAAGGCCGGCAAACTTCAGAGTGGGAAGTCTAGTTGTATTAAAGGACGACAATCTTCCTCCTTTGCGGTGGAAATTGGGACGAATCACGGACCTACATCCTGGCGCAGACGGAGTAGTCAGAGTGGTTTCCATTAGGGTTGCAGATGGCAATATTAAACGGCCAGTGGCAAAAATTTGTATATTGCCAATAGAAGAAGAAGCGACAGCACAGCCAACGACAATCCATCCGGCAACCAAGAAGTTAACGACGCCCAATCGAAACAATTCATAACATTGCAGCCTATTGCAACTTGTATTATTATATACTTTACGATTTATCTTATTATTATTATATCTATCACTTCACTTTCTGAACTTTATTACTACATTGTACGTATTAGAAATTATCTTAGTTTTAAGCGTGACTTAGCTTTAGGACCCATATATATTGTTTACATATTCCTTTACATACTAATTATATATTTCTTTAGTACTTCGAGACAGAGTTTCTGTTCCTACCGCGAACAAAGGCTTGATATATGATAACTCAATCATTTGTATCAATTGTAAAGTCGTATTATTCATACACATCTGAATGTATTAACCACGTAACGCAGTTGAAAGATACTCTTTCAAGGTGGGCGGCATGTACCGTGCCAGCGGGTCTATGGATTTACAGTCGAATCTCTCATAATGTAACCTCTCAAAGTGAAACCTCTCTCAAAATGTAACATGGTCATCTCTCATAATGAAACTTCTCCTATCCCCACCAGTTAAATGCTACTAACCAATCAAATTAGAGATGTATGACAGACATATTATTTGAAAAGATTTAAATGGTTGTATGGAAAGGTTATGTTCACTTTTTACTTCTGCGCATTTCTTTGCGCCGACGAAGATAGGTACTATACGAGAAAGATAGACTATATAATCAAGAAGTGGGGATGAATATGACTGTAGGGGAATGTTGCATTTTGAGAGAGCGTCCGGTCCCGAAGTGTTCCATTATGAGAGATTCGACTGTAGCGAAGAGTATCGTATTACCACAAAACTGTGACTTTACCGACCAAGACGACGACGAAGACGAACAAGGACAAAAACACGATAAGAATCTCAGAGGCGAAACGCCACGCTACTGGCTAGACGCTGGAGACTTGACGACCAGATCCCGAAGCAGGCACATTGTACACATTGTTATACGCGACAAGAAAAATAAATTAAGTGTTGTACAATTACACGGAGTCATATTCTTTATGGCCCAAACAATTGTAATAACAGAGTTCTACAGCCAACCGCTTTGTTTTAATCCGCAAGAAATGATAGACGCGTTTTCAAATCATTCGAATCGATATTCCTGCATCAAGGGCAAAACTTCCTCAGCCTTCACATTATGAATCTCTTTATAAACGGACCGAAGCAACTCCCTGGTAAATCGATGATGCTTTCTGGTAGACTGCGTGTCTGACACAAACGCGATCACGTCACTCTTGCCCCTCTCTATAACTCTTGAAATTACTTTACACATACATAAACGTGTAGTAGCTGTTTTCCTACTGTTTATTGTGTGTAATTCCGTCATATTTTCACGTGTAGTCGTATCGTTTGAATTTCTCCGAACATAAAGTGCAATTGGGCTGACAAGGTTAACTTTAGTATAAAATGTTCGTAACGATCTCTCCTTTTAATTCTAATTTTTCCAATGAAGTAACATACACAAGTGAAATTTCTGTATAAAGGGAAGAGCATCCTATTTTAAGGTGACGTATAGAAGGATGATAGAGGGATGCTTTCTCGTGAATGAACAGAATACGTAGAACTATACGGCCAGATCCTTTGAAAACTTGAAGACGAATTTGGACAGGGAAAAAGTTCAGGATTTTTATAACATTATTATATTATATTTAGATTCTGAGTCTTGAGAATCGTACCATACTATATTTTAAATAAAAAATTGATTGTTCTATAATATTTCTTTATCTGCAAAACATTTCGATTCTAGTCTTCGCAATGGATCCTTTGGCACGTATTATAAAAAGAGGAGATAGCAATTTTAATCATCAATGGGTGAGATGAATCGTAAATTAATTACAATAAATTGAAGTAAAACACTGACACAAGATTTATACTATTGAGCATTGTAGATATCATTGTAGTGACACGCGGTTTATTATTTCTCGGAATTCCTTAAGCCGACTTGGAACTGCGGAGGGTCAAAGTAAAGACCCTCAAAAGCAATTATAAGTTGCAATTTTTCTAAAGGACACTGGTTCATAAATAAGTAAATTCTTGTCTGCGTACGGTCGTGCCGAGCCATCCGCTGCCGACCTGAAATGCACCGCCATAAAACTTACCGCCGCGGCCGGCCAGGTTTTTCCAAAAATGTCCTTTCCTTTCCTTTCCAAGCACATCCTTAAAGTGGAGGGAGTTTTTCTCTACCATGTAAATTAACCAATCGAATTGTAACAGAGAAAAACTCCCGAAACTTCGCTCTGCCTACCGAAGTTCTGCATCGGTGGAAAATTTTCACCGACCAGAAACTTGTGAAATCGTAATGTTTTTAAATAAACACGATGTTGAAGCACAACAGCCTTCCGTCTCAACCCGAAGAGACTTTAAAATAATTAACACCTCGCGTTTCACATCATACTGCTGATTGTTACGTATCGGCAAACATGAATTTCTTGCAAGAACAATAAGAATTATGGCACTTGTTTTGCTGTTTCGAATTAAATACCATCACGTGTAATGTTCCTAACGTTTCGTAAATTTTATACAGGTGTGTATATACTCACCATTGCGTGATGAAGTCCGTACCAATCGTGAAGATTGGTGCAGAAGTACGATTAGCTTCGGTGCCGTTCAGGCTGCCTTCCGTTCCGTTCACCTCCATTCCACCAGACGAAAACGACGGTGGCAGCAACCTTCGGAGCCACTGACACCCTCACCTCAATTCCCAGTCATCTTTCATACATTCTGAAAGCAATTTAACGGACCGATAAGACGGTATCGTTGACGGTGTGAAGAATCTTGTTAAAATGAGAAAATCCACTCTACGAGTGGGGATGTACGAAATTGTGAGCGATTTACGCCTTCCGTGCGTCGAGTGGGTTTCCAAAAACGGGCACGGTCGTGAGAAAAAACTGTCTCACTGTCTTATTATATTTTTAGTTTTATTAACAAAAAGCAGGAAATTATAATGGTCGCCTTGCGCGGTACCGAAACGATGGTTGACAAAAAAACACGTTGTGCTCAAAAGGCGGTCAGATGCGTTCTGATGAAAAACCGAGCAAAAAAATGAATTGCACAAAAAAAAAGGGGCGATCGCCGCTACCTCGATGATAAGCGAAGACCGCCGAAACCGAACGATCGCTCGCAGATGCAATCGTCAATACTTTGAATTCAGGAGACTTAACACTGGGTATGTGGAAACCGTCAAATTGACGGGTTCCTACTTCGCTTTATAAACACTTTTTTACATTCATAGACAAGCGGTGCAGGATATATTTCATGTGTATGTTATAAAACACAAATTATTCAACTGCTCATCTGCTTTGCCATTTCATCCTTCTTTCTGCAAAGAATGCATTAATTGTTTATATTCAAAGTAATTATTTAACCCCGTGACACATACAGGCTGGCCTTATTTGGAAAATTGGGGAGAAACGCGATGGTTACGAGCACCAGGGTGATGAATTAGTTAAAATTTTTAAGAAACTGGAAAAATTGTTTCTTTAGCAAAGATGTGTAAAGATAAACATAAGTTTTAATAATGAAATTTTGCACTATTTGGATAGTACATATAAGTACAATAGATTCAATGTACGTAGATCTAATGTTATAGTATAAACCTAATATATTGTTATGATTTCTTGGTCAAAGTTTTGTTTGATGAATGCGATGTTTTTTTAATTTGGAAGATACCGATGAAATTCATAATATTGTTAGGCATCAAGCAGGAGAAACTAATCATATCAATTGTTATACATAAATAGAACAGGCGGTTTTGTGTTTGAACGTATTTAGAAATGGACATTCTGTATACAATCAAACCCGTTTTTGTGCAGTTTTTTTTCATGCGATTTTTTTTGTGCAATTTATTTTGTACGATTTTTTTTATGTGGATATGAATTCCAACGGTGTTGGCATTGTACACCATTGTAATGTTTTACATCAGTGTGCACATATACACTATAAGGCGCAGCTCGGCTCCAGATGCTATGTTCATTTGTTATCAACAATATACGCATCATAAGAAGATGCGCGTTTTGGACTACGACGAGTAGCAGTAAATTATGTGCATTTTAAAAATTTCTCCACGTGTAAAATGAGAAATTAAATTTTTTCAAAATGTTTCCATGTGTAATTTAATTATTAATTTTGTTTGAAAGAACTTTCTCACTATTTCATAAATCTTTGACATATTTCCTAAGTTCGACATTTTTTATGCGGTCCCTATCCACCGCATAAAAAATGTTTTCTAATATGTTGTAAAAAATTATTTGTTATAAGTGTTTATGAAATTTCTGATTTTTTTCTGCGCGGTTTCTTTTATGTGGTCTCTATCTACCGCACAAAAACAGGTTTGACTGTATTAACCCTTTGAACTCCGTAGTCGCCGCAGCGGTGACATTGTAATAGAAACTGATAACTCGGTTGCTAGATGAATTCGATATATTTTTGCATTTTTTTATATTGTAAAATATAATTTTAAAATGTATATATACTCTTTTTCTTAATGACAAGGCAAGATCTTCAATTTTGCATTGGTGTGCACCCATACAGTAAAATAACCCTGATGTATCTGGTAACCCACAGTAAAAATTACTCGAAGTGCAAAGGGTTAATAATGCTGAAAAGGGGCTGACGAACGTGGTACACACTTAGCAATATATTAGGTTGTAACGTATGAAATGTCCGATTTTTAAGGTTACCTTTAAATGAGCAGAACTTTTTTGCTAATAAATATTTTTAATCGAAATAACAACCATTAGATTCTGTACACTGTATCCAACAAGTTTCTAATTTTTTAATCCCTTTTTAATAAACATCAGGTGTTCTGGTGTTCATAAATTCTCGAACTGTGTCTTCAATGTTTGCTTTATTTCTAAAGGTTTTTTCATTGAGAAAATGGTTTAAATGTTTAAAAAAATGAAAATCCGTCGGTGATAGATTTGGAGAGTAAGGAGGACGAGACAATGTTTCATAATTTAATGCAGAATTTTGGTTTTGTGTCAGTAAAGAATTGCATATTTCGTAACAATGAAACTTTTGCCAATCGTTCAATTCATGTGGCGCGCACTTATTCAACTTTTTTTTCTTCCGGATCAAATTCAAGTGGCATGAAATCGGCATAGCACGTACGTTAAATTCTTGCTGAAACTCTCTGATCGTTGTTCGAGGATTTTTCTCAACTGCAAGCTTCAAATGATCGTCGTTAACGCTCAACTCTGGCCTTCCACGAGGTTTACTTTCAAGATTTTTATTCCCTGCTTCGAATTTTTGGTATCATTGACGAACTGTACGTTCATCGATTGCATCATTGTCAAATGCAACGTTGATATTTCGAACAGATGCGGATGCGTTGCTATCACTTTTCCACTCGTACAAGAAAAGTACGCAAAAACGAGTAGATTCATGTTGTAAATCGAAGCACAAAATTGTAAAGTTAGTTGCATATGCAAAACAAATAAAGATCGGATCTGACAAAAGAAACCCTGCTCTTAACGATAGATGTTAAATATCCCTAAATATTTTAATAATTTGTGATAGAATAGAATTTAAAATAATGATAAACCAAAATCGGACATTTCATATGTTACAACCATTACAATATATTGTTAAATGACCACTTGTACAATAAGTGATACCTGATTTTACAGTCCCACTTTAAAATCCATTACCTCCTAAATGCTGTCAATACTATTCTAAATGTGATCACAGACTCACAATTTCCTTCACAACTATTTCGACAATCAGGAAATACAGAACGCAATATACAGTTAACGTTTAATCATTCATTTTTAGAATACCATGTACATACAATGCATTCATACTGAATTATTTCTAAGTAGAGAAGAAGTAATGTTAGTAAATAAATCAATTGTTTTATAGTCGATTAAAGTACACTTTAAGTCACAAAGTTCTGGATGTCAAAAATATTGTAAGAGGTGAAGGTAACAGGAACAGTGGATGATGTAATTTTTTTTGAGCATTATGAGCTCGTGTTTAGATACAATTCAGTGTTCTTACAAAGCAGAACCACGATTAGTCAAATAATCGCACTCGATAATAAATTTCTTTCTTGCGAGCGGTTGTTGCGAAATTATCAAGGTCAAGTGAATGAAATGCAAAAGGACCTATCGCGTGTCGCGCGATACCACGAGTACTTTGGATTTATAGCCATATTACAAAGAGGGTAGTCGCTGTAGAAATGCAACCACCTATGTACGTAACATTACTCGTTCACTGACATACACAGAGAGATTGAATTATTCAACGAAACTGATGGAGCTGGTCCTACTTGAAAATTTTAAACAAAGTAATTTGCATTACCGAATTTGAAATTAGGAAAGAAAACGCATTTTTGGACGGACTCCTGTATGTCAATATATGAAAACGAACGGGAAGAATTACTTGTCAGAGATTCTTTTGCATTGTTTTTACGATTTATACATTCATTTGGGTGTATATTGTTTTAATTATTATACCTAATTACAATAACATGCGAAAATTTTCTTTTCATATTACAACTGTTTCATTTAATTTCTATTACCCATTTTGATGAAATGTTTGAATGTATTGTGCGTTAATTAAAATGAAATAAAAGAAGAATAATTTGTGCATCAAAATCACTCATGGTATAATAAATATTTGTGTTATACGATTTTGTCAGATACAGTGTGGGATTTTAAAAATGTGTAACTTCGAAAATATAACAGGAAATAACTCAATTATTCGTGAGGTGTTAATAAAATTGAAAAAGACGTTTTGAAAATATCACAGTCCTATTTACATTACAGAGATTTATTTATTTTTATTTTCTTTTTATTAGTACAGAAAATGCTGACACTTAAACTGTTATAAGCGCATTAGTTGAGAATGTGAAAGTAAGCAGTGCCTGCAACTCGGTAAAAATCTCATTGTACATATTTGCATACATATTACCGAGACTTGCAATTTTGGAAATTACGCTAGACCTCTTTCTCTTTTCTCTCCCGTTCTTTCTCTTCCTCTTTTCACCCCCTTCCTTATCTGAGTAAACTGAGATATTCTCAGTTAATATGACTTCTCTGATTACGGTATTAAAAGAAGGTAAATTTAAATTTATGCACCTAGGTCACGTAAAGAGCTTCGAAATTATTTGATCTTTTCATTCTTTGAAATATTAATATTCTGAATAAATAGATTTTTCCTCGTAGCCTCTGTACCACTGAATTGTGAAAAATTCTTTTTACGACGTACAAGTTTGTCAGTTCTTGTCGTTCTACTATTTCTCGTTTAACATTCCTTTTTCGGAAATTTCTACCTTTATTAAGATTAGAACTAGAGGTATTTGAAAGTAAAAGTAAATATTTTGCTGTTCCAAGCCGTTTTGTGGTGCCAGTGATATTTATATCTCATAGTATAAAATATATTTGGAGTCGAAGATTTTGGGATCTTGTTTAAATATAAAAATTAATTATCGGAGTTACTTCAAACAGCACGTGTTATTTGTTCATCTAAAAAATAATTAATTAATACCGTTCAATTAATATGTTTCGTTATGTAGGATCGATTCATTGATTCTATTTGAATATTTCGCAGGCAAAGTATATTGCAACTATTGATTTACATTGAATTAAACATTTACGATTCAATGCGAAATAAGCTAAAATATTTCCATCAATCATTCGCGGACGGAGTGTAACATATTTTTAATTCTTTTTAATAAATTCGGAGCTAATAACAAGTACACGCCCATTTAAAAATTTTATGTTTCATAGTTTTGAAAGAAAATATTCTATACTTTTATTGACTCACATTGCAAACATAATATAAATGAAGTTTAAGTCTTTCAACAATTTACAAATTCAGAAGAACAATACCATAAGCATTGTAATAATTCAAAGCGTATTACTTATTTCCCCATTATCAGCTCCCTTTCTGCACATCAATGAAAATTTACATAAAAATCAATAATAAGAGGGAGTCGAGATTTCAACGATATTCAGAAACAGGACGACTTCAATTTCGTGCCTTTATTTTCCGCGTCTCGTCTCTCCGCGTCCCTGGAGATTCGCGAATCGATGTTGAAGCTACAACGAAGAAAAGGATTTCTCTCAACCACTCAACGAGACCGCAATTAGCATGACCTATTATAACATTGTCCATGAAAATTTCACGTTCCATCGCTGAAATGGAATATCGCTGTATTACAGATTTTATAGCTATCATAAAATCGACTGTCATCTTTTCTCAATGAACAATGTGAATGAATGAAATCATACGAAATCCCAGGAATACTAAAGTATATTCCATTTATTATATTAACCTCTTCACGCCCTTGGCCACATATGTGGACGTTTAGTTTTTTCTAATTATAATCATTATCAACAAAGACATAAAAAATTTTATAATAATTTATTCACTACAGAATCCGTCAACAAGTGAAGTAAAAAGTATACGCTTTGGCTGCGCTGATAATGCTATTTTTGATGTACAGTTAGAGACATCAAAAAAAGTGAAGTAATAAATCGTCCGTGAAGAGGTTAAGTTATTGACACTTTAATCCAAAATATCATTTAAAAATTTAACATCATAAACCTTTCACTTCCATATGCAGTAAATTCGTCAGCTTATATCTAAAGGTACAAAAATTGACAATATTTCACTTTCATATGCAGTAAATTCATCGGTTTTTATCCAAAGGCCCAAAAATTGACAACATTTAGGTAGTTGTGTACTATTGCCCTGAATTTTTCAACACGGGACTTCTTTAAAATTTAAATTTTTTCTCTTTATTTTCTCCATCTCAAGTGGTCTTATAATATGATAAAACAAATTATACGAAATATTTACAACGCTATCGTCATCAATATCATCATCCTACACTGTAGGGCGTATTATTGTTACTAACTACAATTAAATCGTCCCCTCTTTTTTTCAAGATATTTCAATATAACGAAACTATTCTAATACTTCTCTCCTCTCTTCCACATAGTAGTCTCTCTATTCTTTCTTCAAACTAAACGATATAATTTCACTCAATTGTTAATTATTTTTAAAAACTACTTTCATCATATGGTAACGCACATCCCTAGAACCCATACGAAATGATAATGTCAACGTTCCAAATTGTTGACCTAAACCATTATTGTAATAATCGATAAATATACTTGATTTCATAATTCAACTCAAATTCAATCCTATTTTCAAAAAGAATATCCACCATCCTCACTTCTTTCTCGTTTTCTTCTTCGTTTTCAATAATCCACGTTTCATTTTGTACAGTTAAATAGAAAAAGCAAAGATATCGCATACGTCAATCTGGTTGTTTGTCTTATCGTCGTTCATGTCATGTACTGGTTTGTCCGGATGCGAGCGAGCAATACACGTTTTTTTTTTCCACCCTTGCAGATTGTACCGTACCTACGGTCTCTGAGCGCAGGTTGTCGCCAGTATATACAAACGAGCTTTCGTCACGTATGCGGTGCCTCTCTATGTGCCAGCGATATGAAATGAACGAGAGATAATGAAAATGGAACGAGGAGAAGCTGAGAGGACCAACCTACAGAATACACCCCGACAGAAAGTGAGAAAGGACCGGCGAATGCCTGACGTGTCGGAAATTTCGAAGATATACCTTATTAACTGTAAGACATTCCTGAGACTGGCGAATGGCTATCCACATATTGCAGTCAATGATTATGAAAGACTGCAGACTCGATTGTAAGTGAGAAGAATGCGAATGATATGAAGATTTTGAGCGTACAAAAATATTTTTCTTAATACTTATTGTTAGATCTATTACTGTACTGATTATATTGTTAGATACTTTATGCATTTATTTTTTTTTCCAATAATTTGTGGACAATTTTGAGTATTGAGTATATAATGGTAGGCTAATATGTGATAGTATCCAGTTTTCATTTATTGATATTAAATACAACGCATTGGTTTCTTTAGTATTGATTAAAAATTGTTCGATATACTATTTTATAAATTTTCATTTTTACCTCCATATTAACCCTTTGCGCCCCTTGCATTTCTTGCGCCTGTTGGTAGTCTACTCCACGGACTTTTAGGCAATATTTTGTAATCACAATACTTTGAAAAAAATGCTGCAGTTGTTAGAAAAATGATTTTTTATTAACGAGAATTAACTCAAAAACTTAGTTAACTTCAATGTATCTTAAAATAAATTCAGATTCACAATATACAATTTGGTTGACATTTCTTTAATAACATAAACGGCATAAAAAATTTTTTTGAAATTTTTGTAGAAGTGTATTAAACATCGATTAATTACTTAAATATTGATTAATGATATAAAATGTCACTTCTAATTAGTAATAATTAGAAAATAAAATGTTGCCAGTAGAGCTGGTAGTTGGAATAGATCATCGTTACTTGTAATGCCAGCCAGACTGGTAGTTGGAGCGCAAAGGGTTAATAATGTCTTTTTAATTTTTTCAGAAGATCTAGTAAAAATCTGTTAAAAAGTGCAAAACAGTTTCATAACATTCTATAGGGGAGGGGGGGGGGGGGGGGTAAAGTGGGCCCCTGGTGGCAAAGTAGGCCCCTTAAAATTTTGGAGCCCAAAAAAATTTGGGGGCAAAGTAGTATAACGAATAAAAAAAAATAAAGATATGACTATTTTTTGCTGAAGGGGCCCACTTTGCCCCCCCCCCCTTCCCCTACATGTTTCCTTACAATTTTACATTATACTTCACACAACGCTATTGTTGCAGATTTAACAAAGTTCATGTCATTAATATTATTGTAAACAAATGTACTAGATTTTCAGCCTGAAAAGCAGAAATGTTACAACGCATAAAATGTTTTTAAACTTTATGATTGCAGTATCAAAGCGAACAAATCGTATCGCAATGCATTTCCATAGAGCTCTGATAAAAACGAATGAAACGATCGTTTTGAATATCTGCCAGGTTATGCGTAAAGCTTTTCACAATCCAATGGAAGTCAAACGATTTACATTCAAAAACCTTGCAAATCATAGTAAACGGCTGAACAAGCCATTCATGATTGATAACACTGTCAATGATTAAATTCAAGCTTGTTTGCTTTAAAAATAATAGATCAAAGCAAAGCTACTCTTCTCAGCGACTTCTCGTATTTTCGTTCGATTTTTCCTTTCTTCTCATTTTCCGATTCTTTTTTATTTCGTGCTGGAATTTGGAACAATCGTCAATAGCCTGTGAATCCTCATTTCCACGCGATCGTGCTTTCTTTGTTCCTATTTGCGGATATTCTATTACGTATATGCTACCTGAGAGAGCACATCGATTACCGATTAACAGTTTTCCAATGTAATAGGAAGAAGTGACCGTATGAGCAGAATGGATTTTCGATTAAGAGCAGCTATTTGATTATACTGATTTTTAGGAAGAATCTTCATGGATACTTGTGAGTACCTTTAGTGATATTATGCATTCGACTGACAGTGGTCATCTTTAAATTTTTTTCTCTTCAAATGCTTATCCTTTCTACCGTCCCTAATACGAAAGAAAAACGATGATTGCTTTATGTTCCAAAATAAACTGCATTAAGTGTCTATCTCTTAACGAACCATTTGAAATTTACATTTTCAAAGACCTTTTGTACAAATGGTTTAAGGTAAAAGTACCTGTAGTTGACCATTTTTTAGAAAACATAAAAAAATAAGGTTTGCATAAATTGTGCACTTTCAATGAAAGTGTATTTCAGATGCCAGAGCATCTGTCGATTATATTTTGAAACAATTACATGTAAAGTGAAGTATACCTATTAACAGCGAACGTCTGAATTCAATGAGGTAAAAGTAATATGCCGTCATACCTCTATTTCCTTAACGTTTGTGTTAAGAATGGCTGTACGGTTCAGGTAAACAATTCACAGCTTGTGAAGATTTCGCAAATGAATTATTTACTGTTTAAGACCACACAATGTTTTATAAGTAATATATACATCGTTTTTATTATTTTAACCTCAAAAAACAATAATTTTTTAATGGTCAGCTTCTAGATATTGGTACTCTACAATTTTCAAAAGCTGACAGGCTTGGTTAATTACCGATATTACTCATTTAAATTTGTTAACGATTTATAATGTATCCGTTTTACATCTTACTTTATTAGAAATACAAAATGTAAATCGATATATTGTAGTATACTGAGTTTTAGTCGATGACACGGTCAACTATTAACTGCATTCGCGGTCAATTACACTGTTCAACAAATTTGAACTTTTTTTATTTTCTCAAATATCCAATGGATGATCCTCATAGAGTTCCTCATCCTAAACATGAATCCGTCGGCAGAATTGCTCCATCACCCTCAGCTTTTTAGTAAAATGAGTTTTTATAAAAACACCAAATTTTGGCAGAAAATGAGGTATTACGCGAAAAGTATAACCGCTACGAAGTTGAAATTCGTCTTAAAAGATAGAGGAAAACATGCCGAATATTTTAGTGCACGTAGTTATTAAAATTGGTTGTTGTAAACAGTAACTAACGACCGTCAAAGTTTAAAAAAGAGCGGATGCGCGAACTTGCTACGCTATACTTTTACATTTTTATGAAAATTTATTTACCTAGCACGAATTTGCTATACTGGATTGCATTCCTTAGACATTTCTGAAGCGAAAACTGCCCCCAAAAGAATATTATAGTTCCAATAATATTTTCTTGTAACAAAATGCCAAAATGCAGCATTTCATTTCCTCATTTCAACAGGCAGCATTTGTAGATCAATTAAAATTAATTAAAACGTTTTTTATAATTCGGTGTCCAAATTATAAATAATATTTTGAAACAAAAAATAATGAAAAACAATTGATCATTTATATTTATCAGAGTTGAGCGCCCTTCGGATGGTACTGTCAGATCGGCGTCGATAACGCGTAGTTACGGCACTGTCACACCAGGCCCGCATAGAATAGCAGCATGGCGACGAAACGCCGATTATACGTTCGCGACAGATATTTTTTCGACCCGCCGGGATTGAAAGCTGTTCCCAAAACTTTTGGGGGCAGTTTTCGCTTCAGAAATGTCTAAGGAATGCGATCCAGTATAGCAAATTCGTGCTAGGTAAATAAATTTTCATAAAAATGTAAAAGTATAGCGTAGCAAGTTCGCGCATCCGCTCTTTTTTAAACTTTGATGGTCTTTAGTTACTGTTTACAACAACCAATTTTAATAACTACGTGCACTAAAATATTCGGCATGTTTTCCTCTATCTTTTAAGACGAATTTCAACTTCGTAGCGGTTATACTTTTCGCGTAATACCTCATTTTCTGCCAAGATTTGGTGTTTTTACAAAAACTCATTTTACTAAAAAACTGAGGGTGATGGAGCAATTCTGCCGGCGGATTCGTGTTTAGGATGAGTAACTCTACGAGGATCACCCATTGGATATTTGAGAAAAAAAATCGTGTAGAACAGTGTTATTTATCAGTGTTCAATGTCTACTCTGTTCTTCTTTTATTATTTAATTGTTAATGATAATTTGTACTGGTAATTGTTAAAATTAAACGATAATAAAGTGATTTTCAGCATTAATGCTATAACCCTGTTTCGAGTATAAGCGGTCAACTACTAACGAAAAAAGGTGGTCAATTACTTTTATCTTTTTACTATTACTTTTATCGATTTCAAAAGTGGTCAACTACTGAAGCATTTGCCGAATTTTTTAAATATGTTTCTCAAATTTTTATAACTTATGTTTTTTAAAAAATTGGTCTTGGTACATAATCTAGAAGTTTAAAGAACGTCTGCAGGCATCGACTCTCGCCAGTTATTGACAGAGTAAACAGTTACCATTGTTTCTATCTTTCTCTTAACTGGTCAACTACTGGTACCTTTACCTTAATGATTTTTTTTTGTTATAATATCCAAGGATTTACATGTTGCCAGTAACTTTCTTTTAGGAAGTTTGTACATGTACCCGTCATTATGAAATTGGTCTAACTGTAAATGAAGACTGAAAAATCGAGTTTATTGCGTACTACGCGTTCCATCAATTTGATAGAAATACGATGCGTTCCAATAATGATAGAATATTAAATCATTTAATGGGTTAGTAGTCGTATTATTACATTTCATGTAAAACCCAGAACAAATACCTAAATGAAGTTATTATAGGTAAGGAAGTAAATATTGCAACCAATGATCTTGAATTTGAATCTCCTATCACTTGTAGAAAATCTTTTCTTCGTAAACTGTACCTATATTGTAGCCTTGATAATTCAAAATCTGCCTAAAATATTAAAGGGATCGAACGTAACATCGTTTCGCCAGATATTTTGCTCATAAACCAACTGACCTTTATCGATCTGGTATTAAAAATTTTCACATGGGATGGCAAAAGATTACATCATTCATTAAAAATAAAAAGGACCCCGCACAAATCTTATGGATTTTGGATCCCGGTGAAATTGTTTAAAAATTTAATATGTTGTTCTCCTTACTGCCCTGTATAAATGTCTCAATGGGCACAAAGTTCGAAAATGCTTAGGGACCGAGTTATGGAGCGCCAAAGAATGAAGATACATCTAATTTGCTCGATGATTACCGGTAAATTTATAATGCCTTCACATATGTGTGTGAGACCAGGAATCGGTCTAGTTGACGAAGGCGAGTCGAAGGTGGTCTGACTGGTTAAGGGCAAGATTAATTTCCCTAGGTTATGTTAGATTTTCCTATCCTAGGCCAAGATGAAAGTTGTCTTTTCATGTTTCCACACATACTCTACTGGTCAAATGTAATGGAATTATCTTAAATTCACTTGCTGAGGTCTGTTTCTGGCATCCTTGATAGTTTCGATCAATCTACTTGAAGGAAAGTGAACACTTGCTTGATATCGTGCGTAGCCTAGGAACCATAGAACGCTTGTAACATGTGCACACGTACCAAGGGTCCGAGCACCAGATCTGCATGTACAATAGTAACCTTGTATGAGAGGATCATCTTCTATTCTGTCATCTACTTCTATTCCATCATTCTCTTCTAACTGGTTATTCATTTCATTATTACTTATAGGTTTATATGAGATCCACAACTGATGTTTTGTTACATTGCGGAACCTCGAAAACACTCTCACTCTCATCAATCCTGGTTCCGGCAATCGATTTTGATTTCGCAACATTTCTATTTGGAATTCTTCTAACTGATCTCTTTGTAATTTATCTTGTATGTATGACGGTGATAATTCCAATTGATAAATGCCAAAAGTTAGGTCTTTCAAGAATTCCAAAGTAAGCACTGGAAAGTCAAATAATTGATCAGCACTCAATCGAACCCATCTCTGAGCATTTCTTGTATGGAGATTATTCACTTCTACTAGCGCCTGTACAACGTTCGGTTCCTTAGCCTTTTCCAGTAATCGTTGAGCTAGTGCGGCATTACCTTCATTCATGTGAATGACACTATGATATTTATTAATGATAGCTCCAGCTATTCGGTAGAAATCTCCCAGATTTGGAAGATGCTGGATTTGCATTACTTGTACCAGGAATTTGAAAATGGATTTCAGGTGTCCATTTCTAGCCTCTACTACCCATCTGTTTTTCGTCACCAATCGAGATTCATTACCATCCTCCGTAGAGAGTTGATGCTCACCAGCTTTAAGAAATGCAGGCATTTTACATATAATACCTAACCGTGCCAATAAGTCCTTAATATCCCGATAGCCTCTATCAACGATAATGATGTCATTTTCTCTAAACCATGCATTCATTCTAGCTGCATCATTATCAAATTCATTTTGCAACATAGCTGCATCATTATTGGATGCATCAGAAAAGTAAGGCCCTTGGATTTCCAGTATATAGCCATCAGGAGCGACGATTAGAGCAGGTTTGAGTAGATGTCTTCCCTTATGAAGGCTATAGGATTGGCGAAGAGCTCGAAAATTGCTACTCTTATGTATATAAGTATAAGTACCATCTATTATAGCAATCACTCGCGGAATGTGTGGCTGTGGATTATACAGATGGTTGGCAAACTCTGTAACATGTCTTTCTACATAATTATCTCTAGTAATGGCATCAAATCCAATATTATTGGGTACAAAACGTAACATTAAAGATTGTCTAACGGTAGCGACTGCAATACTAATAGCTTGTCTGCTTGAATACTGAAATATGACCTTAAGAAATTCATCTGATAATCCTTGGCGTAACTTGCACAGAAACACAAGTAAATCTTTCTTAGAGACATATCTGTAACCATTTTCATGAGGCATTCTATCACAGTAAGTGAAAAGATCCTGAAACTGTTCTTTTGTAACTGGAGAAAAACATCCGAAATCTTCATTAGACATACTATCTTCATCAACAATCCTCGATTGATTTTGTGCAACAACGCGAAGTCCTTGCAGAAATAAATGGAGCTGCGGCCCTTTGATAACATAAGGTCGTTTAACAGAACGCAAGCCCAATAATAGAGGTTGTAACAAATAGCCTCTATTATTTAAATGACGTTTGCATGATTTAACATTATCGGGAATATAAATGTTTCGTAGAACAAAAACATTCGCTCTACATTCATCTGATAACCTAGTCAAATTAATATCAGCATTACAAATCAGGCAAGTACTATTTCGACTCTGTGTCAGAACTTCAAGCCGTATGCATGAAGGGTCCTGCTCGATTAAAGCTATTTCATTCAATATAGATTGATTGCAGTTCAAACATACTCTGGTTTGATCAGTTACATTAAGAGGGAGTCTAAGAAACTCCTCTCGACGTCGGATGGCTATCTCACGTTTGTCAGCATTTTCTTCTCTGTCTATTCGAGACATTCTTTGCAGCATGAACCGTTTATCGCAAACGTAACACCGTGAATAGATTCTTTGAGCCATGTTTTCTACTGAGCTGATATACCATAAGAACAGATTTTTGAAAAACAGCTATTGAAATACGTAACAATACAAATAGTTTTGATAAATGATAACTTTTGGAAAAGAGGAGGACCAAAAAAGATAGTTCCGTGAAGAAACAATTGAGAAAGAATTCTGACAGGACTTACGTATTATATTTCAGAAGAGAAAGGGAATTTTAGAACAAATTGATTAGCAGAAAGTAGCCCTGAAAAGGACTTATTGTATAATAAGCAATAATCCTAATTGTAAGCAAAAGAAGGTAGCAAACGTCTTAGGATGATCTGATTTGTGTCGAGCAAATAGACCAGGCCTGGGCAACTGCTGCTCTCGTGTATCGGGACATTCGATATCCTTACGAATACTCGGGCAGAAACACTTGCGAAGCGATAACAAAAGACGGCGCGTTAGCAACCAGTGTGTTTTTTAGTGGAGGGGGGGGGGGGGGGGGGGTGTACGGAAGCGTCGGGCGACGGACGTCCCGATAGGTGGATGGAAGGGGACATTTCTCCTAAATTCGGCGGTGGCCAGCGGTGGCCTTCAAGAGCACGAGAGCAGCAGTTGCACAGGCTTGAAAGAGATAGATCTTCATTCTTTAGCTATCCATAACTCGGTCCCTAAGCATTTTTTAACTTTATGTCCATTGAGACATTTGTTCAGGACAGTAAGGAGAACAACATACTAAATTTTTAAACAATTTCACCGGGATCCAAAATCCATAAGGTTTGTGCGGGGTCCTTTGCTTCAAATTTATTTGTTTGAATTTAATGTAAAAAAATGGCATAAAAAACAATGACCGCAATAATCTAATTATCTTGAAACGAAGACATAATGACTTAAACTAATGTCGTAATTACTGGCACATATGTACAATAAATATAGTTTATTCAGCAGTTGTAACATTGTTTTATTTCTGTGTTGTGAGTATAAATAATGGAGATGTTCTGTCTACCACGGAAAAGAAACAACAAAGTCTTCAAAAATATGGTAAGTTTTCAAGTGCAATAATACATAGATATAACATACAAATTATGTAGATGTATGATTTATAAAGAAGTGTTTTGCAAGTAAATACTATTAACGTCCAGTTTATAAAGATAGTGTATTTTAGCATACATTAAAATGTATACCGGAATTAATTACTTAAAAATTAAAAATAAACAAGGACTTTTACATGTACATTGGCATTGAAATGTCTGGTATAGAAAGAAGACATTGGAAAAACGACAAACGTTACTTAAATAAATTCTAAAGTTTTAGGATAATAATTGCCAAGCTAATTGCCAATAAAACATTACCCAGGAATGTATATTTCCATTTCTCTAAGGACAATACTTTCGTCTCTCTACAAGTTGCATACTC
The DNA here is from genome assembly GCA_910591515.1 of Cerceris rybyensis. NCBI lineage: Eukaryota > Metazoa > Arthropoda > Insecta > Hymenoptera > Crabronidae > Cerceris > Cerceris rybyensis. The sequence continues at coordinate 27,762,179 of OU342790.1, forward strand.
ATGAAATATAAAGTGTAAGACATGTTGTAAACGGTAAAGTATCCCCGCCAAAACTACGCGGACAACAGATGTTAACGTTGTGCTCAACATTTCCGAGATACTCTTGCCATAGTTTTTGAAGTAGTCGACGAGAAGTAGCATTTCAGAGATGCATTTTTTCATAGTAGGAAATGCTTTCTATTTAGTTTCAACGAAGGAAGTTGCCACTTCCAGTCAGCTGATTGAATATCCCCCAACAGCGGAGATGGAAGTCGCTGCAGACTCGGAATTAGGTCAATATATAGCTACACAAATATATTTTCTATCCGAGGAAAAAAGTCCTCGATAAACGTCAAGGACTGACGTAGTTTGCCCTCCTGCCGATTTTAATGAGATTCCCTTGCATTAATCAGCATCGATCGTTTCGTTCTTCCCTCTTTGGCTGCTGGTATGTTGGTTCAATGATCAAGAAAACGTCGGCAAATGTGTTTTATCGATATTTCTGAGTTTCGATCAATCAATCGAATGTCCGATCCAGTAATTACCATATTGTTCCATGCACCAAACTTTCCGAAGTTGATACGGGAATTGGTTATCGGAGATTACAGTAAACTCTTGTGAAAGCTCAAGTCATTATCTTTATTCATCTTGAGGACACCACTTTGATACGGGTCTGAATGACTTATAATTTTTGTTGAAAGTTTCAAAAGTACGCTCGAGGTCATTTGAACTCTAAGAGCTTTACGTAGCAGAGATTTCGATAAGTTTCTTCGGGCATGGTGGACCTTAAAATACCTTTGGTAGAAAACGGAGATAAAGGAGAAGTGAATATTCAAAGGATGTGGTATCTTATGGTGGAATTAGAATCTTATTCAGTATGAAAATTATATTCATATTTGCCAAACTTCATCCGTCCTGTATTATTTACTCCCTTATCTTTCATGTATACCAATGAATGAACTGATGCATTAATCATAGGTATGTTTTGAGTTGAAATTAAATTCATTAAAGATATCAATTCTTTTTTATTTAGTATATCAATACCTTAATGAGACGATGGATGATGTGACATTTAATAAATTAGAGGAATCCAATTTTATAATGAGCGATAATTAAAGTCGTTACAAGCTTGCAAACTAGTTTACACACTGAAGACTTTAATTTTATTATCTGATTTTTGTACACGGTGACTCATGAAACTTGAACGTGTAGTATTATTAACATATTTAAGACGTGAAACTAATTTTTTTGTGTGCGAAGATATATTCAGAGAATTTGTCTATCCTAGGAGGATATGTCACTGTTATTTACTTACGTTTGCAAATGCAAATTGTAATTAGAATTGTGTTTCAGGCAGACTGCATATTTTTTAACAAACTAATCCAACCAGTGTCCTTTCGCATATGAAAGAACAATATCGAACCTCTGCAAACAGTTATACCGGCACACAACAAAAATTAAGTAGAATGTGCATTTGACCGGACCTACCTACGGGTACGTATTTTGGTCCGCTGGATCGGAATTCGAGGTCAGTTTGACCCCTACACCCTCGAAATTTCGAGAAAACTTCGAAAAACCGTAAAAATGATGAAAATCGGCAGTTTTAATGATAAAAAAATTGTTTGGAACTAAACTAAGCGTGATTTTCATGTATTTCGATCCGCTGAATATGAATAGAATGATGGCAGATTTTTGTTGGATGTTAAAAAGAGAAGTACCCGAAGAAAATCGTAAACGAAAGAGGAATCCACTACGAAGATCATTTGAGGATAAAAGAGAGCGATACAAACGAAGGAAAGTTTAGGATTCGTAAAAATCATTTCTTTCATCTTTTTATGTCTTGTGTTTTTCACAGATTTCAAGTTATTTGATATATCTACGTTATAGAGTATTTATTTTAGGCATTAAATCATGTTCAATCAATTTTTTTTCTGTTATGAATGGTAATTTTTACAATTTTTTCGAATTTTTCCAGCTTTAGAGGGTGAATAGACTAAAAAAATTAAGATGCGAATTGAAGACATCAAAAGATATAAAATTTTATCTGAATTGGACCAGAAGAAGTTTTTTTATCATGAAAACTATATTTTTTCGGAATTTTCGAGAGTTTTGTGCGATTTTTTCACATTTAAAATGGCTCGTGGTCTCAATAAAGTTTCGATTCATATTCAGCGGATCGAAATACATGAAAATCACGCTTAGTTTAGTTCCAAAAAATTTTTTTATCATTAAAACTGCCGATTTTCATCATTTTTACGGTTTTTTGAAGTTTTCTCGAAATTTCGAGGGTGTAGGGGTCAAACTGACCTCGAATTCGGATTCAGCGGACCAAAATACGTACCCGTAGGTAGGTCCGGTCAAATGCACATTCTACTTAATTTTTTTTGTGTGCCGGTGTTATTAGTCTTAAAGATTTTGTAAATTTTGTATTGTACTTAATTACAGAAATTCTTACATATATATTATGTTTACATTTAGTATATTATAGTGTTAACAAAGTGGCGGATTGTTTAAAACTGACTCACAAGAAAATGCAAAGCTTTAAATGAAGATATTTCTGAAATTAATGTTTTTGTACCTAATATATCTAAATATTGCCTGTTAATGAATACAAAACTGAACGGTTGTAATTAATAGAGGCTTAGCAATCAATCCCATAACTTTTTTTCTTGTTTTATGGGATACCATGAACACGCAATTAACCAATTCCCGAAAAGAAAAGAAACATAAAGAATATATGTAAACGAATTTAAAAGAACAATAATTTTTATTTTATGCTTTAATCTATAGTAAATGATTTACCTTATTTTTCACAATTAAGTATATGATAAATTAAACTCACAATTTCATAAAATAATTTGTTACCGTTTGCGACGCGGTAATCGTAAGTTGAAATTTCCGGGTCATTACTGGAATGTCTACTTATAAGGCGGATACTTGGGATATTTTAATAATAATGGATTGAAATTGCCGGATAAGAAGTCTTAAAATAAAATGATATTGCCCGTACTGCAAAGCATACTCCATTCTAAAAGAAAGATAATAGAATTGACAAAATGGAAGAAAAAAATTTGTTACATCAGAGATTCGGTCCTAAAAACACTGCATTACTCAAAAACAAATGCTGAATTAAGGTACATATAAAACTCGCGAGGACCCTTTTCGCCATATGAATCAAAACATTTCTAGCAAGGAGTACACCAAATAATCATTACAATGGGAGTTTTTTCTTACAATTTTTTCTTTCCTAATTTATTACATCATACAGATTGAATTTCATAAATTTTTTTATTTCATCATCTGAAAAAATCTTATTTGAACGTCTTCTCAAAGTTATAGTTCGGGCTTTTATTCCTTATAGATAAAGTTGTAAATAAAAGGTCAGTTTATTTTGAACTTTCATACAATATAAACCTTAATATCGTTCAGCATAAGTTGCATCAAAGTACTCATCTCAGTTCTTCTCTGTTGAAAGTCCAAAGTTACCTCGTAGAGAAAACCTCCGCTTCAAAAGACAGAGTGAACATATTGCCATCGATCTCTTTCAAGCATCTGGTAAACGAGTTTGTCAGAAATGCTCGCAGTTCTCTTCGTAAGCAGCTTTAAACATTACTCTGGGATTTGCGTGGTACATTATTGTGCATTTACGCTACGACAAAAACTGAAGTTTTATAGACTTCGGACATCGTTCCTCTATCCTGTTTCAAGGAATTCTACGGAAGGGATTTCACCCTGTGTCAACAATTTCGTCCTACATGTAGCGGAAATTTACTCTCTGTCATGGTAAATACCGCGCTTAAATTATAGCGATCGTATACCTCACAGACATCTGAATTTAATTATATTGCTCTGTATTTTTTTCTCCATGTTCTTTGTACAATACAGTGTAGTATGCATTAGTAAGAAAGTAACGTGACGTATTCAAATGTGTACGCTATAAATAATATAACTTCGTGGCGTATTGCCAAAGTGGTAAATTTTTTTTATAGTAATTACTAATTACTTTTATATTGCTGTCTAGAATTTATTATAACTAGAAATCTTGCTGTAGACATATAATGGAAAAAATTGAATAGAGCGTATTTTCTAATACTTTTTGACTGTGTTTTATGAGGAGAAGGTAATGTAAAATGATTTATAATTTTTTAACACTAAATTGTATACTTAATACTATTGTTCTTCAAGTTCATTTCGTCAAGAGTCTTTCATGTGTTTTCATGCTTGTTTGGGGTTTTACACCGATGTTCAAATACTCGTTGAATATTTTTAGGTACTTGTATTTCATTTATATCCAAATTATCATTATCCAGTACTTCCAGTATTTGGCAATCTTGTAATATATTTTAATCAGAAAAGGTGTCTATAACGATTTTAAGGTACGCGATTTGAAACAGAATGAAAAATGATATAATTCCTGACGGACAAGAATATGAAAAAATCTTAATAAATGGAATACAATAAATTGGGAGAAGGGTATTTAAAGTTCACAAAATTATGAATAAAATATTGTTGGAAGTCAAAAGAAATGATTGAATAGAGACCGAAAAAATAGAAAGAAAAGGCAAAACGAAGGAAAAATTGTTACAGGCAGAAATAGGACGGGAGTGGGCGGACAAACGGATATATCATCGAGAATTGTAAATGAAATTCAGCTCATTGGCTTAATTTAATAAACTTCTGTTATATTGTATATTCCAATAACAAGACAGGAGTGATTCATATAATTTCTATTATATTTACAAGCATTTCCTTGTATCCTATTCAACAACCTCCACAAATTTCACTTTCAGTAAACATCATTACTCTAACAAGATTTCCAGACGACAAAAGTTACTCGCTGACGTAGTATAATCGTCAAATTGAATTTTTCTACTATGCGTACGAAAACACCAAGAAACACATCGTTACGCCGATCCCCATAGAATTGCATAAAAATTACAAAACTTCTTTTCTGACTGCCTCCGCAATGATTCAGAATTAAATTGTCAATATAAAAATTGACCAGCCCCGGGTGAAAATAAAAAACTGAAAACAAACTGAAAATTCGAGTAATTTTTCTATATTAATATACAGTCGGAAACTTAACTTTTAAAAAACTGAGGTAGTGAACAAAAGTCGGAAAATCGTAAGTGAAAAAAAAACAACTGAAAACGATCTTAGACATTTCAGTTTACTTTCAGTTTCTTTTCAGTACTCGTCGGAATTAATTGATATATGAGTCTCAAATCAGTCTGCTTTCCGATCGAGCTGAATCAATGTAAAATTTTCAGTCTGACTTCAGTCTCGGCTTCAACTGAAAAATTCTTCCGTCTTGTTTCAGTCTCAATTCAGTGTGAACTTTCTCAATAGCATATGTCATCAGTACATTTTCAGATAATTTTCAGTGGCAATTATTTGTTTCGTCTTATTTCCGTTCGAAATTTATCTAAAATCCTGCTTTCAGTCTTATTTCAGTTGTTTTTTTCCGTCTTTTACTTTTACTCGGGGTGATTTCAGATATATCGTATGATTTAACGCAATATAACTATTATTGATGTCATTTTATCGTATTGCAGCTCACTCATATTTTCAATTTAATAGATTTTGCAAAACTTGAATATTACCTATCCAATTTATCGCATCACGAGTGTCACTCGTTATTGTACGGCAAAGGGTTAAACAAAAACTCAATACATACTCGAATACATACCTTGATATTCGATGTGCAAAGGGTTGAATAATGCCAGATACGGCATGACTAAATCAAGGAATATTTGTTTTACGTCATACATTGTCCTCCGTCACTATTTGGCCCGCGACTTAGAAAACACTCGGCCGATATAAACTCAGACAGATGTATTTTTGCGTTACGCTCGATATTGAATTTCTATGGACTTTACATGCGGCAATGGAAATCGGGTAAACACGATAGCAGCTCGACTCGACAATACCTCGAGAGTACGCTATGTTAATCCGACATTTCTATTCCTCTTGTCATAGATGATACGATACCAACACAAATTTTGTTCACGACAGTAACGACGATAGAATTATCGAACGTAAATACCTGGGTGTAATTCGTTTCGGTGAAATGCGCGTAGGTTTGTCTTTTACGTTTACACATTTCCTCCATAATTATGTAGATAATGTCAGCATGGTCCACGCTCGTGGATCCTGCGCTAATGTTGTTTTTGATAATCAGCTGCTATTTCGTCAAAGCCATTGATTCTGCTATTTGTATGAGAAATAACATGGGAATGACGCATTGTTATGTTGATAATATGATTCATGCAAGGGTTGATTGTAACAGCTATTAATAATTGTCATCGACTTGCGATTTAGATTTGCATTATTGTACTCGTAAGATTGTTGCCTGATTACGATAATCTTGATTTTCGTTATAACTATATTATTTGTGTATTTGTTATGTATAATAGTCTAAACTTCTTAATACCGCGGTGTTATTTTGTTATACGCTCAAACCTGTTCTTGTGCGGTGGATAGGGACCGCATAAAAGAAAACGCATAAAAAAAAATCGCACGAAACTTCACGAGTAGCTATAAGAAATAGTTTTCGCAACACAATAAAAAGTATTATTTTTGCGCGGTGAATAGGAACCGCATAAAAAAAGTCTCACGTAGAAAACAACTCAAAACCTTACGAAATAACTAGGAATTGCTTTCTTAAACGAAATCAAGACACGAGGCTTGGCAGCTACTTGGAATTTGATGTAAACAATAAACATGCGAACATTTTTAAATATTTTATTTTAATATTTACTTATTTTACACATACAAGACTTTTCAAAACGTATAACCATTACCTTTCATTAATAAAAAAATAAAAAATTTATCTTCAATTATCGCTTTGAAATGAATCTCATCTTAATGGTCCAGGAATGTGAACTCACTTTGAAGGACACCAATTAATAGTAGATTTAAAAATTAAAACACGTAATATTCTTTTATATTCAATCACTTTATTTATTGGATTTGTCACTTGCGCAGATCAGAGACGAAAACCAGCAATTCTTGCAGATTTGCGATTATAGAGTTCAAAACTGTATTCAAAATTTAAAAATGTAATCGGCTGACACAATACTTATGTAATGTGATGAAATACATATTAAAAATCGAAAAAAACTAAATGGCTAATCAAACCTACTACTTATTTATTGATAACTTCGTCAATTATGTTTCAATTTGATTGAAATTTTCATACACCGCACAAAACAAAATCGCATAAAAAAAGACCGCACAAAAACCGGTTTGAGTGTTTTTAAATATATTAAATAAGTACTTTGAAAATGGTAGAATCAAATGGCAAAGAAGATGACCGATTAATCTCGTGCCTTACGAATTGTTTTGTGATCGAACGCGCAATAACGTTGGAATAATAATCTATCACTGACTTCCGATATATCGCTATAAGTTAACGATGTTTACTTATTTCGACATGTAACGATAGTTACTTATATTTTCAATTTAACAGTTTTTGGAATACTTAAAAATTTTCTATTCTATTTAAAGCGTCACGAGTGTCACACATCATTGTAAGGCCAAGGGTTAAGGAATTTATATTTTACAAGATAAACGTGGAATATATATCTACTGTATGGCTCCCCTATTTTGCGGAAATCCAAAAGTAAGGACCAATTATTTTGACTGTCTTGGTAGCTCTAGTGTTGATCAGATATTGGAAATTGTCATTTATTTGGTACTTTTAAGATTGTTTTTGTCTTAAGTGTTTCAATCTTATTCGAATTTCCAATGGAGGAAAGAACCGTCCACGCTGAATATTGGGAGAAAGTCTTCCTGAAATTTTCCAGCAAACGATTCGGTAAATTGCTTTAACGTTGAATTGATTTTAGTTAGCAAATACTTGATTGAATTATTTCGTTCCCGACATATCCCAATGCCATTTATTTTTTGCACATGGGTACTGTGCCGTAGAAATTAATTAATGCCAGTAATGGATATTAAAGAAGTTTTTTCTTTGTTTCGTGTATGGTATGATATGTTATAATATATGTAAATTATTATTTCATGTATGGAAATACGTGTATGTTGATAATTTGAAATTGAAAGGCTGCAGTAATATTTAAAAGGGAATATTATTTGATTCCAAATTAAATTTTCCATCTTTTGTTGAGAATACAAAAGCATTTTGACATCGTGGAATATTTTCAAATATGTTTTAATTTTATTAATTTCTTTCTTTCTAGAGTGTACTTACTGTGGGGTTTCCCAGTTTGAAACCTACTTTTGGTTGAGTAAACAGTAAATATTTCACGAAATTCTAATGAAGATAATTTCGTATCAGAGTTAAAATTGCAGTTTGGTGAAGTTTCAGATACAGAAGTTACTACATAATTAATACACAAAATCATGTAAGTATCTATCTAATAACGTCAATAATGTACTTAATGGTTCATGTAGAAAAAGTAAATTATTAGATTTGCTACAAAGTTTTGCCCGTTTTTTAATTAAAAATAGATAGTACACTTTCAACATATTTGTTAATATTTATTATGTATAACATATATATTAGTTTAAATGTACTATTTTCTTTTAATTGAAAAATGGGTAGATTTTATAGTGACCTGTGTAATGTAATACGTAATACAACATGTAATATAATATGTATGTAGTATGTGTAGCTCATCTAACATGAAATAAACATTAATACTTATTATTTTATAATTGACTTTCTATCTAAAGCATATAGTTAATTACTAAATCAAAAAGGATTTAACGGAATTCGTAAATTTTCCTGACAATTGCAAGACAGTAGGTAATAAATTTGAAAATGTGTATTTTTACTGTAAAACATTTCTAACAATTATAAATCTCTCCAAAATGAATTTTCTTACAGACTATTTCTACCGAAATATAATCGCATACACCTCATAACTCAGAGTATTTGAACACTTCCAAATTTTCATCCCTAATTCGAAATGGGAAGTTCAAAAAAATGATCAACATCAATTTAATTACTCTGACCTTATATTGCGAAATGCATCCATCGCACTAACTAAATACTCTTCTTTATTATTATAAAATATTTATCATTACATTATAAAATCAATACAATTTAATTGTGCTCTTTATAATCTTCCACTCTTCCACAGCGTTTCTTCTAATTACACCCAAAAATCATTAACGTTCAATCATTACGTGAAAGATAAATCATTCAAGCTAATACATGACTTTGCTTTCGTGACATTTGCGACACGTGGCGCGATACACGGATTTTCATCCCTGCTCGATGATCCCCAAACAAAAGAATTTAATGTTCATGCTTCTCGTACATTGATTTTGTACTTACAATTAATGTTTTGTCAATACACTTGTCAGAAGTAACTTGTTTAACATTTGAAGGAAAGCGACTGATTGTGAGCTGGATACAATTCAAGGTATACCATAGTAAAGAATTTTTCAGGGAAATAACGTAATCGCAAGACTTATTATTGATGCAACAGACACCACGTGGGTGGACTCAACAAACGTGTTTTGCTGTTCAATGATGTAGTATTAGGTATTTTATCTTAAGCGATAACGAATGTTCACGTAATAAGGCCGTTATTTTGCTCTTATTAAAAGTAATTCGTACATATTTTCTACTTCTGACTGGTAGCAACGCTTCTCTATCACGCGACGTATGTATGTCCGTTCTCCACGTGTCGTATTATTCGTTCTCAGCACGGTCATATTAGAAAACTCGCAAATGAGCAAGAACAAGTCCTGCATTGTTATATAAAACCTCCTAAATTGCAGGAAAAAGATGAAGAATCTATTTTCATGGTATTTACTCCTATTTGAACCTAATATGATACTTTTCAATACTAAAATTCCTAATTTAAATCTGTAACTCCTTCTCTGTAAAATGATACTCCTATTTAGCTATCACCAAAACCTTTGTCCCCTGAATTGGACCTGTTACTCCTCCTAGGTTAAATAATCATTTTTGTATTCAATATATATTTAATATCGCATAAAGAACTTTAATTTTTTTTACTCATTGTAAACAACATAGATGATTATACCTACCTGACTGAAAGATAATACTCTTTAACAGAAATATCTCTCGAAAGGTTGTGGATTTTATTTGCCAAAAAAGCACAAAGAAATTGAATTGAAAACCGTGATGAATAATGACTGGAAAATACTACTCCGTGAGACACTTATGGAAGTTTATGGGCAATACGGTATTTGCAAATATTCAGCTACATGCGTAGAGTAAAAATCCACTATTTTTAGTGATTTTGACTAATTTATTTTTGAAAACAATGTGTATATATATAAATAATAAAAAGAAGAATAATAATAACTTTAATACCTGGATAGGATGTAAATCCTCAGCGGAGGTTGAAATATACCTCCTATTTTGCGCCTTAAGGTGGCATAAAGGGAAATTTGTGCTACTTTTAAGCGCTAAATAGGATCTTATTTTACATTGAATTTAGGCCTACTTTTGTACTTTTAATTCCTAAATGTTGGGTAGTAAAAGGTTCAAATGAGGTTCAATATTTCTACTCGGGGTGCGTATAGCACAACAAACTTTACTATAGCAGTGAACAATTAATAATATATGGAGATAATCGAGATAAAAATCGCGCTATAATACAATCCATGTCACTTCGGTCGCATTAGCAAGTAAAAAACCGCTCTTGCCACTTCGGAGGCCATCTTTTTAAATCAAAAATGCAGTTTACCCGCAATTATCTGCCGTCCCAAGGTTACTTTGGACTATAATACTCTCAGTTCCACGTGTATTTAAAACGGATCCTTATTTTCTAAAATTGTACTCGGATCAGTCATCACCTAGTAAACAATTAGTCTATGTACCTGGAGCAAGTTCCGTGGTTAAAAAGAGCTTACAAAAAAGAAAGATAGTCACATGCCATTAACAACGGATCATAAAATTACAAGATGTGAAAAATTTTATTTTGTTTGAAAAATCAAATATGAGATATAATGCGGCATTAGGATATCAAAAATATCAATTTTTTTTGTATCGTGGGAAAATTAAAGACCAATGGTCAAAATTTAGAGATAGTGGACATTACTGAATCTATAATGACATTGAAATTACACGGCAAGAAAGTATTAGGAAGGAACGTTATTTTGGAGCCTTGAGAGTTACTCCTCTTAGAATTGTCACATCAAGAAACACTTTTGATAGTTGTTACTCAAGACATTCGTGACGGTTTTTCCGTATTAGGTTAAACACGATTCACGAAGGGTAGCGTGTGCTCACAAGTTCTCGTGCTCCTTATCGCCTCTTTCGCGAAATGTGCTTCGTCGTGCTTCGTGATATATCGTGGTACTCGCAATTATTTATCCAGAGTTTTTTTAACGGCTACCGTGTGCGTTAAGCGGATTCAATCGGAGTCCTCGATAAACCTCCGTTCTTGCCAATACTGTTTGTAAAACGCACTCTTTTGGAAAATTCTTGCCGATACCATTCTTTCCCTCCATATTCAGATTAATGATCTTTAGATAAGAAATCTGCTATCGAGGTACTTCAATACGTTGATAATCATTTTTTTTTTCATATAAAAGTTAAAACGATTTATTACAACGTAACTCTACCAGATGAATAAGTTTGAAACGAGTTATGTTTTTATTAAGATATTGGTGAGAGATGCGATAGTCTTTAAGAGGAAACTGAATGATTACTATTTGCTTACGCACATCCTTTTTACGTAATGGCACGTACGCGATATTGCACATTATAACGGCAATTTCGAGCAGACTTTCACGTTTCATTTATTTTTCAATACATTGCAAGCACTTTGCGTTACGCTATGCTTATGAATCTTTAAAGCAGCTGTTACGTGCCTTCATACAATATTTACACCTCTGTAAATACATTATTTGCATCACCACGAAGTCCGATTAAACTGGAGTATAAGTAACATTCTAATGGCCGATGTGAAGAATATTGTCATTAATGTTTTAAGCCATTCCCCGTGAGACACTTCCACAAAACTTTCATTCAAAACTGAATACAGGATGTGACGTTAATATGCTGTCTACCAGGTGAATACTGTAAAATTCGATCACTGTGAGATTGACGGATAGTTGCATTAGAAAATATAATTGCATTAAATTGTAATTTTCCCAGATACCGTTGACGGTTTAAAAAAAAATATTAAATGATAGGTATTTAACAATCTCATTTTTTTAGCGAGAATTAGTTATTTCAGAGTAATAAACAGAAGGGAATTTTATTATATGCCAGTTCAAAACAGAAATACATAACAAAATTGTGCTGTACAGGATGAATAACGCAACGCGGCAATTCTAAATAACACACAATAACAAATAATAATACAATTTTTATGCTGTTTTGCAGTTTCTTCAAGGCAAACAAGTCACCTTCATTTTTTAAAATGGAAAGCCTATATTTTTTGTGTAAATTTTGATAAAGCATCCAATTTTGTATAAAAAATTGCTATATTATGTAGGGACTAAAATGAATAATTACTGAGATATTAAAAAAAATGATCCTACATTACAAGGTATGCTCGTTTCACGGAACAGTTATAATTTGAAAGATAACTTTGTGTAGGACGACAGATAACGTTGTTAAACAGGATCCTAGGTATTACACATCGTCGATATGAAATATCAACTAAGTTTAGCGATGGTAGAATTCATCCCGTCATAAGTACTGTATTGACTAAGACGTTCAGTAACAAAAAAATATATGATATAATAATTGTTTACGTTGCATACGATTAAAATGCTGCGAGAGTTAAAGTATGTGGAACAGTCGTATCACTGCTAAGCTTAGCTGGTATTTCATATCGACGATGTTTAATGCTTACGATCGAGTTTAGCAACATTATCTATCGTCGTAAACAAAGTTATCCTTCAAATTATACCTGTGCCGTGAAGCCAGCATGGCTTGTAATGTAGGATAATTATTTTGTGAATATATCAGTAATTATTTATTTTAGATTCTAGATAGTACGCTGATTTTTTTACATAGAATTTGATACTGTAACAGAATTTGGAAAGAACATATAGGCAATCCATTTAAAATTAATTAATAATTAAGGCGACTTGATTATTTCGATAAAACAGTAAAACAGCATAAAACAACGTGCAACTTGTGTTCGAAACGTTTTTTCGTACAGAACATATTCTATTTTATCTAGAATTGTTACGTTACATGCCTCACCTTGTATTAGGGGTACCGAAAAGTAATCAAAATTATTTTTTGCTGGCGAAAAACATTTATTTATTAAAAAAAATTTTAAATACTAATCAACAAAATAATTTTCACAATTTTCTAACACTTTTTGTCAGCGTAAAGGTAGTTGTTCGATTCCCTCTGTAAAAACGTCCTTCCTTTTTTACTTTTCAGTACCCCCAATATATCTTGCCGGTGTATAAAGTACTGAATTTCCAAAAAGAAAAATTTATCAATTCAAATACCGGCCGATGAGTAAACATTGAAATATAATTATAAATGTGCAATGCTATTAGCTATATCCAAATTTGTGAAGCCCATTAGCAATGTTAGTTTGATCACAATGTCTTTGAACCTATGTTAATTTTGCTAACGTTTTGATATTGTACAAAGGAGTGAAACATTGATTGACATTTGCCGATTAACGTGATTTAATGTCACAGAACAAAGATGGTCACAGTCTTCCGACCCGAAATCCAATATGCTAATAGCGTGCTTGAATTTGATATTTAGTGTAGAATTAGCTGTGTATACCTATATTATAATTGTGCATATATACAACGCAGCATTAGGAATGCGTTAAATGAACTCCAACTATTATAACGAGAAACACCATTCGTGTCAATGTTCACGAGGAAAGTTTAAAGACGAGCACAGAAAATCCTGTAGCATTTAAATATTAATGTGAGTGCCGCGAGCTAATTGCTGTACAAAATGTATACCCTAATGTTGATTATAGTGTTGTATGTAAAGTATAAGTAATGTAATTTTACATTGTATTGTATTTGATAATTACAAAAACACAAAATATTAGAAACAACCATGTATTTTCTTATTAAGTGGCATTTATTGGTAAAAGTAAAAGAAATGTCCTTTTTCTATATGTTTGACGAATGGATTTGTAAGTGTGGGTTTATTAATTAATAATTCAAATTTAGTCGACTCATTACATCCGAGGTATACAGTGTGCAATTGTAAAGAATAAATATTATACATTTTTAGTGTTAATAGATTTCCTTGAGTTGTAAAAAAATACATTTCTTTTCGCTGTACTCAATATTGTGATTTCAAATTAAATTGATTAATCCAAAATGTAACTGACTTACGAATGTTTCATTAGTATATTATTTTATCATTAAAATAGCAAAATAAACTACGGAAAGATGTTGGAAATTAGTAAAAATTCACAGACAATCCTTTAATTACCATTTTTACCTTTATTTAACCTTTATTTCTCGTATATGAAAATATTCTTTTAATTCGTCATACTAATTTTAACTACTCCTTAATTTGTTGACGGTGTAAACAATGTTATATTACTTTCGTTGTATATCTTTGTGTTATTTGTAAAAGAGAGGAAAAAGGAGAGGAGCATGTTATTCCTCGTTACATAGAATAACGAATGTTTCGAACGTTAGTGTTCAGTGAACGAAGTGGCCATGACAGGACGATACAGGTGCAAGTTTCTCTATTCACGACGTATAGGCTAATCGATATTTATCGATTGTCTTTTGGAAGGCTACCGGAGGACGTGTAAACGAGAATCCTTCGTCGGCCGCTGTCAACCAAGGATAAGTTCACGCGCACATTTTTCATGTTTTTCATGATAATAGGTACAAAATTTCTAGTGATTACTTTTCTCTTATTTCTTTCATAGTTACCTGAAACTTTTCACTTATTCACACAAGTGAAAAAAAGAAATAATAACCCGAGTAAAAATAAAAGGAAATAAGTCTGAAAACAGGATTTTAGATGAGTTTCGAACGGAAATAAGACAAAACAAATAATTGCCACTGAAAATTATCTGAAAATGTACTGAAGACATATGCTATTGAGAAAGTTCAAACGGAATTGTGACTGAAACAAAATGGAAGAATTTTTTCAGTTGAAGCCGAAACTGAAGTCAGACTGAAAATTTTACATTGATTCAGCTCGATCGGAAAGCAGACTGATTTCAGTTATCAGTTAATTCAGACGAGTACTGAAAAGAAATTGAAAGTAAACTGAAATGTCTAAGCTCCAGGACTTAGAATTTTTTTTTCGCTTACGATTTTCCGATTTTTGTTCACTGCCTCCGTTTTCTTTAAGTTAAATTTCCGACTGTATATTAATACAAAAAAATTACTCGAATTTTCAGTCTGTTTTCACTTTTCTATTTTAACCCGGAAACAACTAAACGAGTTGTATTAGTTTCACAATATATTATTGTAATTGCTATTTTAGAACTAATTTATCTTGCCCTCCTTTGGAATTATATTGAATCTTGTAACAAATTGACGGAAATCCGACAAATTTAGTATTCTGGTAGCTCATTGTGAAATGTAATGAAGCTAAATTAAATTTTCACTGAGTAGTTTCAGATCTAAAGCGATGGAACGTCGTTCCACGGAAGATTTCAATGTACTCAATCATCGCGAGTATTTGGGTTCGTACCCTTTAGAAATAATTGATAGGAGATCGTGCAAAAAATTAAGCCATTTAATCGACTAAATAGGACAACCCAAACTGTTACGGACATTCTATTCTGGAATATGTATAGTTTACTTGAAATTAATGTATTTACGTCACTAGCTGCTGGTGATGATGCTCATAGCGATATTACATGCCACTCATTCCCTTGAAAGGCGTTTCGGTATTTAACAACGTCGAGTTCTATTTGACGCGTCCTTTAACTTCTCAAAATATCCTTTGAAAAGTTTAGATCACTCTTAATATATATTACTTTTTTTTTCTAAGTATAATAAAAAATTTGTCTCGGTTTAATTTACAATCCTTGATGTATAGTTGAGATGAAGTTCTGCTCGTGCCTAAAATTATGGGATAATACATCAAAATAACCTCGTTCTCCAAAAAATTCCGATAGATGTCAAGTGATGAAATAAATTAAAATACGTCAACTTCTGTTCGTTATTTCTGAATGAACTATTTCTTTAACGATCTTTCGAAAAACATACTAAATATAAATATAGATCTGTTATTCTACTTTCCCACTCAATATTTTAAAAGTAAAAGTTTGCTACATTCGATGAAAAAAAAGCATTTAAAATACTTGAATATTGTAAATTGTTCTAATGGAAATAAAAATATTAGTCAAATATTTCTCCAACGTTGTGAACAGAATTTCCTAACCACATCGTAATCCACTATCATTTAGCTTTATTTGTTTATTTCACCATAGGTCAGGGCCGTGTTCGTTTCTCATGAATAGACCAAAATCGTTCGACTAGCGGATTTCCGCATGCTGCCTTGGTCAAATTTTGATAGATATTCACGACAGTGTCTTTTCTCCCGCGCGAAACTCTGACCACCTGTCAGTCATGGACTATGTGTCGTCTGGTCGAGCGGAATAAATGGATCTGGAGTTCGTTTACATCGGACTTGGCACGTTCGTGTTTTATGGTAGGCACTGCTGCTAACCGGAAATTTCACCCGATATTCTAGTCCAGCCACCGACGATTTTTGAATCTCGATAACATCCGCAGCACCCTTCCGCGACATCGACATTCTCCTCGCGAAGGTTTTTCGTGTAGAATAATACGCACGGAATTGTTATCAGTCCGTTTCGATGTCCAACGTTTTCGAGTCTTTTCACTACTCGCTAACATTCCAAATACACATGCGAACCTCTAGATTAACAAAGTTCAAGGTTGAAGAGACGGAATATTTATTTTAGGCATTTCTATATCTCGCCACAATTCTTTTGATATTTACAGATAGACAGCCTTGAAAATCGTCTAAATTGAATCGCAGGATTGCAGAATTTTCAAAAATATTTCCCCATTTCAACGTTTAAGGTACTCAATTAGAGTAGGAAGAGGAATTATCTAAAATTTACGATGATAAAATAGAAGAAGTCGAAGAAAAAATGATTAAGAAACGGCAACAAGTAACGAAATAGCAACTCACCTTGTGTGCCCTTCGAAAGGACTACTCCGAAGTAGGCCACGAAAATCCCCGAACTTCAATTCTCCGTGTCCCACTTCCTCACGCCTACCCAAGTTCTCACTTCCATCTTCTGGACTGCTGTTCTTATGGAGTTTTACGATGAGCAGTATACCGTTGTATTAGCGTAACGATCGAGAAGTGAAATCATAACGGCAGATCCTTCAATGAAGACGCGCAAGATCGCTATTTAAGCTTGTCAGAATCATCCAAACAAAAGAATCGTAAACGTTTCAACGTCTAATATTCCCCTAACATCAGCTCGATTAAGCTTTTCTCATTACTTTTTCCGCGACTACGATTTCCTTGGTCGAAAACCCGTCATTCGAGGTCGTTTTAAATTCAATAGTGCATATTCCTCATGCAACGAATTATAAGCCGAAAGATTAACGTTAGAAAAAGCGCACAATGAGACAGTAATCGTTATATACGTGGTGCGTCCACAAAGATATTATAGTACAGCATATTGTTCTAATCGCCTTCTCGACCGTAATGAGTTTCCTCTTCCACTGTCTCTTGTTCCCACTCACGCACCACATAACCCGTGATTCTTCGCGTGAACGAAATTATAAAGGCGTCGAAGTTTTTACAACGAGGAAATAGTCGAAAATGACGAATAAATTAGTTGCATCGGTGAGAAAACGTAAAAAGAACGCGTCGATCACGTGAAGCGAAAGAACATATTCCTCGCTCGAGTCGGAAGAAGTTGAGCAGCGAGGGACTTCCGGTTCCGAGGCGGGCGAACGTCGGCTTCAGGCGCGCTTCAAGGCGACTCGGCCGACGGACACGCGACGAGGATTCAAGTGAGCGCCGTCAGCGTCGCGACGCCGTGTACCGTCGTCAACCTCGTTCCAACGAACGCTTGCGCAGGAGTGCCCAGCACCCTTCGACGTCCGTGTAGGGGGATGAATCGTTTCTCGTGCCGCTATTATCAATTCACC
Source organism: Cerceris rybyensis (assembly GCA_910591515.1). Taxonomy (NCBI): domain Eukaryota; kingdom Metazoa; phylum Arthropoda; class Insecta; order Hymenoptera; family Crabronidae; genus Cerceris; species Cerceris rybyensis. Next base: position 27,780,224 of record OU342790.1, read on the forward strand.
TAGTTTTCTTCATAATCGCCGGGAACCTACGGCGTTGGTCAGGTGTATGAATCAACAATGAGCCACTCGATCGCGACGACGACACGCAAGTGTGAAGGAATAATTCTGATAACAGTAATCCTGCGGCCAAGGACCGATGCTCATTAGCTGTCATATTTGCTCAACTTTTTCTATCGGTTTTCGGTTGCTTGTATTTTGCGCTGAAGAAATTTATCCAATTTTGTTTGCGAATTGGACGATAATTTGTTGTTAATATTAAAGTTCAAGGAATCACTTTCAGATAATTTATTATAGGTTCATTGATCGCTTGAATGCTACCGCACGAGTTTGCGAGCGGCTAAGTAATAAACATATTTGTGTAGTCGTATACTAATATGTATATATACGTTTTTGTAATGAAAATGTCGCTTATTTAGAAGTTATTCAAAAATTCCTCGATTGTTAACCCTTTGCACTCAAGGGGCGCCGCTATGGCACCCTGGCGTTTCTCGAGATCTCGAGCCCTGTATGTCTGTTTCCGTTACAATAAAATATTTTTATTCCAAATTTTTTCGTGGTTCGGGCTTCACCTAGGTTCTTAGTATTAAATCATTTTAAATCATCCGTAAAAAACTTGCCTAATATAATAAAAATCGTCTCGAGTTGCTAATCTGCCAAAGAGAAAGATTCCTCGAGCGCAAAAGGTTAATATATATAACCAATAATCATAATGTTCACAGCCGAGTCGTAGTCGTACTATGTACTATATCATACCGTATGATATTCGCTTGAAAATAAAATAAGAAATAATATATATTAATTATTATAATAAATTACAGAACGCTAATGTAGCTATAGAGGCCATCATTCAGGATATTTGTAATTTTTTCCCACTGAACATCAATTTTATAGATTACACAGACGATACAAAGGAAACAACTATCAACATGTATATCCCTTATAACAAACGTAACAAGTTCATCGTTGTTAAAATGAAAACTTTATTATTCGCTCGAGCAAATTACAAAAATGTATACTGAACCGTAGCTTGTTGTAAGATAAGAAAGAATGCAAATTGGGATAACATGCAAAGTGACTTCATTCAAAGTTTAGTTATTTCTACGAGTTTACTCTAACACCGTGCGGTCGTGCCGATCGCTGAATAGCTTGCGAAGATACACGTTCACGGTACACTGCAACCTGTGCAGTTGTAGCTGCAATAGGCCTGTACATGCAACCGTTTCTATCGGTGGTCCCAATCTTCTCCTTTGACGAGGATACGCGATTGAGCGCGGTCCAAAATTAACACCGTGCCACAGGAGCAACGAATGGTGTAGGATGACGTCATGGACAACACAGGGACCAGTTGATTTGCCCCTTTGCTACCAAGCTTCTCGATTCACCTTTTAAACTAGGTCGAAACGATATTTAATTGAGCCAGAAACTACCTATGCATTGTGAGATAAACTGCTACGTGCCAATGGTTAGAATATCGTTGATAAATAATACTACAAGCTAAACTAGATATGGTTGGCTGCTCATTAGTTAAACTCCGTGAGACGCTGAAGTCATTTGGGACAAACCTTTTTTGTTACTCTTTGATGTTTAAATTTTCTTGTCCGGAGTTTGTTTCTTTTAGTGTCATTTGGTATTTATGTAACATATTTGTTCTGGCTAATATTTCGTATTGGTTTCCTAGATTTCGGAGAATTTGAAACAGTAATAGTGACTATATATAGCTTGGAAAATGTATTCGTGTAGAATCGATAGTATATAAAACTGTAGTATGTAAAACTTTCCCTCAGGTAATTATTTTTCCAACGGTACTGAGGGATATCAGGGGAAAATATTCGGCATTCTGGATGTATCACAGATAAAATGTTGCTACTTTGTTTTATGATAAATTATAATATTTTCATTCGTGTGGTACTAGTTTTTTTTTTAAATTGGCCTCAATATTCTTGAATAGTAGAAATATAATATTAAAGTACATGGATACGATGTGAAATCCCCTTTTATGTAAAACGTATAAATTTATTCGTATGAATATTTCTCAAACCTTTGTATGCGAGCGTTTCATATTTATGTATTTTGCGGATGTACATGCAGTGAGCAGTTCGCATCATTGACAAAAAAAGAAATACATATTGTTTTATAGGAATAATATCAACAGAAAAAAGCGTGTGCCAAAAAATATGACGCAAAACGAGTAATAGCATGAGGTACTGTATTGTACAAACTAATCCATTTAAAGTGAAAATATTTTCCGAAGTGACGTTCAAATTCACGTCAGTATTTCCATTTTGCACATTTGGTTTATTAATCAATGACCGTTTATACCAAAAAAATATGTTACACTTTCAGAACAAATTAGAAATTACTTAATTTCTTTCGTTTTGAAATTTAAACAAGGACAATTAATGCGTTATAAAAATGTCCAATATTTAATTACGTAATAGGGAAGAGAATTTATAGATTAAAAGGTCCAATTGCGATTTGATATTATGAAGGATCATCGTAATCTGCATTCCAGAGGGATTGTCGCTCAGCGATGAGATAATAGCAGGATATTCGAACATCGTAGATAATATGGAACCAGAGAAGTCTGTTCGTTTGAATCGCTGTGATGCATTAGTCTGTCGTCCTGGTTACATCATAACAATCCTTTATGGTTTGGTAGGATGTTCGCTATAAATCCTGGGTGAAATCGACGATGTTACGATAGTTCAGTGAAAGATTATTGCATACGTTGTGCGAATATATACGTCAACCTGTACAGAATTTTAACGAATTCAATTTATAACATTGCATAATTATTTTAATATTGTAAGTAAAAAAAAGACAAATTTTTTTATCGAAACAGAATATTTATTAACCCCTTTCCTTACAATTTATTTCGTGACAGAAAGCGCAATAACTTAAATAATCTATGAATGATTACTGGTATATCAGCATAAGTTAGCGCAATATTAATTGCATAGAACTGATTTCAACGTCTCCTGACCTAATGATATTTTCAATTTAACAGCATTTGGAAAACTCAAAAAATTTTCTATTACATTTACCGCGACCCTCGCGTGCCATACGTCATTGTAAGGCAAAGGCGGTTAATTGTGTATATCTATTAATTGTTACCTAAACAATTTAAGAAACAGTGTGGTTATTAGCTGTAGACCTAGATCTTTTATAAACTAGTATTTTATTAAGTTTGTATTATATTAATATGTCGTACAAATAAGAAATTTGGATGAAATGTATTATGAGAAAGCAACTGTGTCACGTTGATATTATACGAAACTTATTAGACACCAAACAACACGCTTTTAGAAGTGTCTAACGTAAAATAATTCAAACTTTTAATGAAAATAGAGGCTTACAAAGATGAATATATTATTAACACTTTACCGACCGGAAGCCTATTAATAGGTTTTTCGGACACAACGCCTTTGAACTTTTAACTAATTAATTGGTTGCCACTCCAATTAATAGATTATCATTTATCATTGCGGTTACCTCTGTTAAGGACTCAGTGACGAGAATTTGTAATTTTCGAATAGATATCTGTATCAAGGAAGTATTTGTGACCAAGTGATCGGACAGAAGGGGGTAGGATGTTAAAAAAATACCGGTCGGTAAAGTGTTAATAGACAAGCATGTAAAACAAATAATAAAACTACAATAAAATGCATGTTAAGTATAGTATAATAAAATAAATCAGAAATATAACATAATAATGATGAAATATGCTAACATTAATCGAGAAACTTTCTAGCATCATCAGACTATACAAAATTCGTTCTACGATCCATTCTAGGATCAATAACAGACATGCTATTATCAACGTTCCATCAAACGGAAATCAACTCGTAGGACACTTTGATTCTCTCATTCTCATGACGTATTGATTCAAATGCTTTACATCCCCTTTAGTATTTATCATCTTTAACAGATCGGAGGAATGTTGTAAAACGATTAACGTCGATGATAATCGCACGGTCGAGGAAAGTCCAAAATTAACCACGATGCACGTGGCAGGAACGAATATCGTGACGTCACGAACAACGTGGAACCTAGCTAACTTTGGTTCCTCGGCTGCTCGCTTCAGATACATCGGACACGAACACATCCGCGAATTAATACATGCACTCGCGTGTTATCGCTTCTGCAATCAGTGCGAATCAAGGCCGATGGTCCGGGTCGATGATGAGAAACATTTTCGAAACTCATCAGAAGTTATGAGGATTGGATTTACCGTCGTGTTTTTAGTAAAAACTTCATTAACGAGGTTGAAAACTGTTACCTTTATCCTGGCGATTTGAAGAATCGTATTTGACGACAAATAAAAGCGTGGGTTTATCTTTGCTTTCATTTATTCCATCACACGAGTTTCGCATGGTACAGTTCCCATTTGGTTTATTGATACAACCGTTTTATTCAAACAGCCATTGTTGCAAACGCACGCATTCTCGTACTTTTTTTTTGAGTTTCCTCTCTGATTGTGATTTCATTAACATTTTTAAATCAGATGAAATATTGGGAAGTGTATTTCCGTCATAATTAGAAATTATGACATGAGGCTAAAGAGATAGAGGATTAAGTATAAATAAATTAGTTCATCTTAATATAGTAAGATTATAACATTACAGTTAATATAATTAATTCATTGTTGATAAAGGTATCAGTTAGAAGCCTTATCAATTGTTCTAAATGTTACAAAAAGCTGATTCTTTGATTTGACGTTACCCAGCTGGAATGTGTTCTAAATCATGCCGTAGTTTATGCCATAGGTGTGTAATACGTTATAGTAATAACTTTAAATTATTCAATTATAAATAACAGTTTAATTACAACGATATAGTTTACTCATAGTTTGTACTTTGGAACGGACATAATGATCTCAATTTTAGGATTTTTTCTTCCCTTGCTAACCGTTTGAATTTCGAGAATCTGTGTAAAAACCTAAGAGAAAAATGCAAAATAGTGCGATCGAGCATCTTTCGTTCCGTATCAATGATTGCTAGAAGGCACCATTTCGATATTTTTCTGCTTATAAGTAGCAAATATTTTTGTTTCTTTTTCAATTAAAGATATTATTCATATTATCCATACTTATACAGTTATAAGGAGTGTGTATTATAAAACTATCTTTATTAGTGATGAAAGAAGTATTATCGATTCTACAGGTCTATTAGTTTAGCCCTTTTAGGTAGAGAACAAAATAATAGTAATGACGCTGCATGGCATTAAGCAGTAAATTTAAACATAAATAATATCTAATGGTAAATATGCAAAAAAAAGTAAACCACGATAAGTATAAATAAAATTTAACAGGTTTCATTCTATCTTGTGAATTTTATAAATATTTTAGACGATCAGATATAATTCACATAGATTATGACGACATGATTTCAACTAGATTCATGACATATGTTACTGTTCAGTTTATATCAGGGATAGCCAACAAAATTATTTATTATAACAATTTGCAAGAGAGTACAAATTATAGCAAAATAACAAATAAACAGTTACGCAGAGTAGATTTGTTAGTTGAAACTAATCACGAATGCACAGATGGTGTACTCTAGATAGATAGTAACGGACTGACTACCCGCTCCTTAACTTGTCGCTAAGCGAAGTTAGAAAAGAAAGGAAGAAGATATACTCAGAAAGGAAATTGGAAAAGGAGACCGATATTTCGGTAGGAATAGGAAGGGAAGGGGTAGAACAATAGGACGAACGTGAGGATAAGGTGGGAGAAGGTGTGACTGGATGTGTGAATAGAGAAAGAGAGAGAGCGGGAGTGATTGAGTGTGAGAAAGAAAGGATGCGACGGGAGAAAGACGTTAAGACGCCGTGTAATAGAACGGCGGTCATTTGAATCCAAACATTCCGCCCGCCTCGTCCTTTGGACGAAACGAGCCCTTTTGCTCTCCGTGCCCCTGGTAATTTGCCCAGTGGTAATTTGCCGCCCGCCGTGGTCCGCTGTAAGTGGCGTCGTGGTAGTCGACTCTCAAGTCTCGTGCGGATGTGAGTGTGGAGATCCTTAGTGGAGCGCATAGTGATCCACACTACAGATCGGTGTCGTCCTTTGGCAGCATGCAAAGCTTCACCACTGGCCGTTTGAAAGTGGAGTGTTGTGTGCGGATAGTGGCCACCCGCACCCTTCCATCGGGTCCTGGGTTCAGTCCCACGACACGTGCTAAGGCCCATTTAGAAGGTGGGAGCAGTTCGTTCCGCAAGATGCAGAGGTCACCTATCTGGATCTGTGCCTTCGGTAGACGCCATTTTCCCCGTGCCTGCAATGACGCAAGATACTCGGATGACCAGCGACGCCAGAAATGTTCGTACATCAGCCGAATGTGTTGCCATCGTGACAGGTGGGATATTTTGACTTCGGTGACCGTAGGCTCTGGAACACTGACAAGAGCTGACCCAATTAGAAAGTGCCCTGGTGTCAATGCGGATAGATCCTCTGCGTCATCACTCATGGCTTGCATAGGCCTCGAATTGAGACATGCTTCTATCTGGGTAAGAAGAGTGATCATTTCTTCCATGGTAAGAATGGTGGTACCCAGCACTCTTCGAAGGTGATGCTTCGTTGCCTTCACAGCAGCCTCCCACAAGCCCCCAAAGTGAGGAGCTCCTGGTGGAATGAACCTCCATTGGGTTCCATCGGAAGCAAGAACCTCAGCGATGCGCCTTGACTCGGCACTAGCGGAGTGAAACATGCGTCGTAATTCTGCATCGGCTCCCACAAAATTCGTTCCACAGTCGCTGGTAATCGTGACACAAATTCCTCTTCTGGCGACAAAGCGACGATAAGCGGCCAGAAAGGCCTCCGTAGAATAATCTGTAACCAACTCAAGATGAACAGCTCGTGTACTGAAACATACGAAGATAGCGAGATATGTCTTCCTGGATTTGTGACCTCTTCCCCTCATGGTGGTCACAGAAAAAGGGCCTGCGTAGTCCACACCTGAGTGGAGAAAGGGTCTCGCAGGTATTACCCTGGGTTGTGGTAAATCGCCCATTAGCTGCTCTGCTGGTTTTGACCTCCACCGAATGCAGGGTATGCATTTATGAATTATGGCCCTTGTGACTCGTCTTCCGCTCAGGATCCAATATCGTCTTCGTAATGTGCTGAGTGTTAATTGAACTCCTCCATGTAGTGTCCGGGTATGACAGTCACGAACAACAAGGTTCGTGAAGTGAGATCTTAATGGGAGCAACAACGGATGTTTCTCATCATAATCCAACAGCGAGTGCTTGAGACGCCCCCCGACTCGAAGCAGCCCCTCACTATCCAGGAAGGGTGTAAGCCGTAGCAGTGCCCCTTTGGAAACGGAGCGCTGGGATTCCAAGGAAGAAATCTCAAGAGGAAAAGCAGACCTTTGCACAATTTTTATCCATAGATTATGAGCATAACGTAGCTCTAGAGGTGTTAATGAATCACAAGAGCGTTGATCTTTGGGAAGACGAGCTTGAGATATGAATCGAACACACCAAGCAGTCACTCTCAAGAGCTTCGAAAGAGAGGAAAAACGAAACAGCAAGTCCCAAGGTTGCTTAGCTATAATTGCAGTATGGCTGTGTGCTCGTTCTTCGAGATTGGTGTTCATCTCGCGATCAGGAGCACGGGTCTCCCAAGGGGTGTCGACCTCTTGAAGAAAGGCCGGTCCATGCCACCAGAGTGAATGAGTGAGACATTGAAAGCTATTAATGCCTCGCGAAGCGCAGTCTGCTGGGTTAAACTCGCTTCGAACATGATGCCAGTGTGCCCCCGGAAGTGAGGTTTGAATGGCGGATACTCTGTTCGCCACGAAGGACTTCCAACGAGAAGGATGGGCTTGAAGCCAACTTAAAACCACTGTGGAGTCTGACCACAGATGTATAGAGTGATGAACGAAGGTTAGTGAGGAGAGCAAATGTGTTGTCATTTTCACCATAAGAGAGGCAGCGCATAACTCTAAGCGAGGCAAAGAGATTTGCTTAATTGGAGCAACCCTTGATTTGGCAGTTATCAGGGATACTGAAATGGAGCCGTCGGCCAACTTGACCCGAAGATAACTCACTGCTGCGTAAGCTCGTTCAGAAGCATCCGCAAAACTGTGAATTTCTGCAAACACATTAGAAGCTTCAGATCCTAGCCATCGAGGGATCTGTAGATGAGCTAAATGAATTAAATCATTGTAATAAAGCTTCCAAGAATGAGCTGTTGTTGCGGGAAGCGGATCATCCCAGCCAATGGAGAGCTGCCATAAGGATTGCAAGAAGATTTTTGCCGTAACAGTGACTGGAATTAACCACCCCAGTGGATCATAAAGCCGAGCTATCTGAGATAGAACCAAGCGTTTGGTGAGAACAACAGGAAGAGTATCGAGTCTCACCTGAAAAACGAAGTTGTCAGTCTTGGGTTGCCACTTCAAACCCAGCAAGCTGTGGGAATAGTCTGAATCCCAGTTAAGTTCGGGGACGTGTGCTACCTCATCTGGTTCCAAGTAAGTCAAGAGATCAAGTGTGTTGGACGTCCACTTACGCAGCGTGAAGCCGCCCGCCTTGAGCAAGGCTATTAACTGTAGTTGCTTGGTGCGAGCTTCAGACAGTGTATCCGCACCCGAGAGGATGTCGTCGACGTATGTATCGTGCAACAAGGCATCGGTACCGACAGGGTAGGTAGACTCTTCGTCCTTAGCCAGTTGTTGCAATGTTCGGATCGCCAGAAAGGGCGCACAAGCCAAACCGTAGGTAATGGTTCTTAAATTGTAAGTTTTGGCTTCTTCCTCACATGTCCTTCTCCACAGAATACACTGGAGATCCCAGTCATCGGGATGTATTTGGACTTGCCGATACATTTTCTCAATATCAGCGGCAAACACAAAGCGGTGCTGGCGCCAGCGTTGAAGAATTGTGCGAAGCTCTGGCAGCAGGTTGGGACCTACTAACAAGATATCATTTAATGATAAGCCGGAGGAGGACTTTCGTGAACCGTTGAAAACCACTCTTAATTTAGTGGAAGTGCTTGACTCCTTTATGACGCCATGATGTGGCAAGAAGTATCGTGTTGGAACAGAAACTGAGTTTTCTGGCACCAAGCTCATGTGATTCAACTGCTCGTATTCCTGGAGAAAAGCATGGTACGCTTCACGGAAGTCCTCGTCCTTCTTAAATCGAAGTTCCATGCGAGCGAGCATTTTGAATGCGTACGCCTTTGTGTCACCTAGCATGGAAGGAGATTGCTTCAATGGCAATTTGACAACATATCTTCCTTCCATGTTTCGGCAGTGCGTTCTCTCGAAGTGGTCTTCGCATTGCTGATCCTCCATGGAGAGCGGAATCTTCTCAACGCTAACTTCCTCTTGTTCCCAGAAACGCTGCAGAAGAGAAGATAAGGATTCCTCCAAGCTACATTGGAGAGTAGTGACCGATGTGGTGTGCTTCAAGTTTTTCTGCTGAAGAGGGCCCGTGAGTATCCATCCTAGTTTTGTTTTTTGTGCTACAGGGCTATCGGATAGCCCCTTACAGAGACCTTCTTCAATTATTTGAGCATAGACCTCTGCACCCAGCAGTACGTCGATGGAGGTCAACTTCTTGGGTTGAGGATCGGCCAGTTGGAGTCCTTCAACGTGCTTCAAGGAGGACGCAGCGGCGTAACTAGGGACTTGATAGTTAGTCAGTCGAGGCAATACAAGCGCTTGAGTTGTGATAATTGTAGTGTTGCAAAAATGTGGTGTAAAAGAAAAGGTTACAACTCCTCTAGCTGTGTTGTGAGCCTTAGCCCCCACACCAACCACTGGAATTGGAGCTGACCTCCTAGGCAGTCTGAGTTGCTGAACAAGAGCTTCAGTAATCAAGGACACTTCAGAGCAAGGATCTACCAAGGCACGCACCTGTCGAGTCTCTCCTCTGTCTGACGAAAGCCTCACAATTGCGGTCGCAAGCAGAGTGGAAGCGCCTGCAAACCTCTCCGTTGTAGAAGAAGATGGTGACGTCGATGTTTGGCACACTACCGTGTTTGTGGCAAAGCTTGGAGATGGACGGGACTCCAAGGAGGCGGCTTCGGTCGTGTTTACCATTGCGTGATGGAGAGTGGTGTGATGTCTTTCGTGACATGTCTGACAGGACTTGATGGATTTGCAATCACTCTCAGAATGAGATCCGAGACAGTTGAGGCACAGCTTAAATCTCCTCACTGCCTCTCTTCGTTGTTCTGGCGCCTTTGCTTGATACTGCCCGCAGAAAAGGATAAAATGATTTCTCTGACATAATTGGCATTTACTTCCCTTGAATTCGGGTTTCGTTACTACGTGAGCCTTGACTCTCGACGGGGTAGATGAAGTCCTTCCTGTTCTCTCCGGTATGGAAGTGTTCCCGAAGGTTGATGACGTCGATACAGAACTTGAAACCTTGAAATTATGTTCGAGTGCCTCTAAGGCCCTAATTCGCGTAGACAGAAAGGATTTGAGTTCGACAAATTTTGGAGGTGATGTGGTCGCTCCAATTGATGTCTCCCAGTCACGCCTCGATCGAGAGTCTAATCGTTGGGTGGTTATGTAGACTAGCCAATCGTCCCAGTGCTGAACTGGACGGTTTAAAGATTCCAAAGCTTGCACCGCGTCAACAGTAGAATTAAAGAGAAATTTAAGAGCAGCAACAGATTCGGATTTGGAGGAAGGCAATGAGCAGAGCGTTGAGAGGTGTGAACTTACCAAGAGTCTTTCATTCTCGTAACGTTCCAACAATGAGTCCCAGGCTCTTGTGAAATTAGTTTCGCTCACTGGGATGTTGTGAAGAAGCTGTGCGGGTTCACCTTTCAGGATCATTTTCAGATAATGCAGCCTTTCCACATTTGTGAGCGTAGGATTTCCGATTATAAGCGATTGGAAAATATCCTTGAAATTTACCCATTTGGCATACTCGCCGTTGAACTCGGGCATGTTGATATGCGGTAGTTGCTGGCGCAATCGAACGTCAGCTGGGACTGATTGTGGCTCAGCGCTGGCGGCAGACACTTGTGCGGTAGTGAATTTAGCTAAATAATCAAGAAGCTTACCCTTCTGTAGCAAATACTGCTCCTCCGTGAACGAGAATACGTCCTCCTTGAAGTAAGGTAAGAGCAACTCCTTAGCTTCTGCTACATCCAGTATTTGCTCGTGTTCACTTTGAAAGGTGGCCCAGTTCTTTTCCAGTGCCTCCAGTCGGCTAGTCACACCTCCCTTTGTAATGTTCGCGCTTCCGAGCTTCTTTAAATTCTCGATTGTTCGCGAAATACGTCCCGCTAGGTCTGTTTGTCGATTAATATACTTCTCCATTTTAGTTAATTGTTCCACACGACCGAGCTCACCTTGTAAACTCGTTGGAGCACGAAACTACGCGCGGTTTTCAGACGATGTAACGGCTCACAGCTAATAAACACAGCTCAAGGTCACGAACATGCGTTTTATTATTGTACCTCACTTACTTTCGAGAATAAGCACACTGTTTTAATTTCGCTTTAACACACGATTCGAATTTAGATAGTTTAAGAAAGTTTGAGAGAGTTTTCCGATGTAGCACGAATCAATTTTAAGCGTTGGCTGAGTGCGATTAACTGTAACGGTTCTCACTCGAGAAGGTCTCGAAGTATCCGGCTCGAAGGACCAAATTTAATGTTCAGTTTATATCAGGGATAGCCAACAAAATTATTTATTATAACAATTTGCAAGAGAGTACAAATTATAGCAAAATAACAAATAAACAGTTACGCAGAGTAGATTTGTTAGTTGAAACTAATCACGAATGCACAGATGGTGTACTCTAGATAGATAGTAACGGACTGACTACCCGCTCCTTAACTTGTCGCTAAGCGAAGTTAGAAAAGAAAGGAAGAAGATATACTCAGAAAGGAAATTGGAAAAGGAGACCGATATTTCGGTAGGAATAGGAAGGGAAGGGGTAGAACAATAGGACGAACGTGAGGATAAGGTGGGAGAAGGTGTGACTGGATGTGTGAATAGAGAAAGAGAGAGAGCGGGAGTGATTGAGTGTGAGAAAGAAAGGATGCGACGGGAGAAAGACGTTAAGACGCCGTGTAATAGAACGGCGGTCATTTGAATCCAAACAGTTACATTTATTTGATATAGCCACGTATAAAAGTCACTGGCATCATGCTATAAGCTGTTTTTTAACAAATTCATCTGTTACATAACAGATTAAGTAAATGTGGTCGTAATTATCGAACTATAACTGTCGATAATAACTTGTATCCAAATTACTATAGCATAGTGACTGAAGCAGAAACCACTAACTAACAATGCAGTAACAGTTCTGCTTTAATATAATAATAACAATTCTATATTAATCGATAACGACGATATAAATTAAAAATAAATTTACACTTTAATACCATCACGTTACCGAGAAGAGTCAGTAATATATTTTTGCAAATTGCAATATACAGGTAAATATGAAAACTTTTTTCCGTATACAGTCCATAAATATAACTTTGCCAATCGCTTATGTAAGCACTTGCAAATTCGTAACAGATTATACAATTTGTTATACTTCTTTTACTCCGAAATTCTACCGGCATTAAACGTTGAAATAGCTTTCGCATGCAGTGTCAAACTGCATCATACCTTTCACGGGATAGCTGACAATATCGAAATTGCAGCGTTTCAACCAAATACGATGATTTTTAAAAACTCGGGATTCTTTACAAAGTTGAATGTTAAAGAACAAGAAAAAGAAGTCGAAATATCCCCGAGTAAAAATAAAAGACGGAAAAGAAACTGAAATAAGACTGAAAACAGGAATTTAGACGAATTCCGAACGGAAGGAAGACGAAATAAATAATTGCCACTGAAAATGATCAGAAAATGTACTGAAGACATATGCTATTGAGAAAGTTCAAACGGAATTGAGACTGAAACAAGACAGAAAAATTTTTCAGTCGAAGCCGAGACTGAAGTCAGACTGAAAATACATTGATTCAGCTCGATCGGAAAGCAGACTGATTTCAGTTATCAGTTAACACTAGAACTACCAAACCAGTCAAAATGACTGGTACACAATTTTTTCAACAAATTCTCCAAGTTTATATAAGAGATATTAGAATAAATATTCTACGTCTATATCAATAAATGTAAATCAGCCAATCGATCAAATTTTTCGCCGCTTGATTCTCCCTTTTTCAAAGTACTTATTTAATTTATTAAAATATGTTAATTTGACGCCGGTAGTTCTAGTGTTAATTCAGACGAGTACTGAAAAGAAACTGAAAGTAAACTGAAATGTCTAAACTCCAGGACTTAAAATTAGAATTTTTTTTTCGCTTACGATTTTCCGACGTTTGTCCACTACCTTAGTTTTCTTTAAGTTAAGTTTTCGTCTGTATATTAATAAAGAAAAATGACTCGATTTTTCAGTCTGTTTTTTATTTTCACCTGGGTCTTACCAAACACATTTGATCGTTTCTTGGGAAAATTCCGAGTCTAAGCTTCTACTTTGAAATTAGGTCTGCCGTAGCACTGGAAAACTTATCTCACTAACATGTAGACATGCGGCACCGGAATTGCTTTCATATAAGTATATATAACTCCTGAGTCCCTAGAGCTGCTTTTGGAAACAGAAGAGCACGTTTAATTAGCTCGTTACTTATTACGTAAACACGATACGTCTTGTACCAATTTAAATATTAATATCGAGATCTCAAATCCGTAAAGAAATGAGGGCTTGCAGTAAACGGGACGAAAGTTTAATAAAATTGCATTAAAAGGCTTGCTGAAAATATACCGTTTCTTACCGCTACATATACGATTTTACTAGTTTCATCATGACATTTGAAATTGAAATGAAGTTTGCAGTTATTGAATAGAATTGTAACAAACAAATTTCATTCTATTATTATTCAATCTATTACTAATTTTGGAAAGAAAGTTTTTCCTTTAAATATGCACTTTTCTCATACGTATGTGTGAAATATTAAAATATTGTAATTGTTTTAAATAATTGCACCGATTAATTATAATCAATTTAACACCTTTTTGGCCGAAGATAAGAATGTTGACTGTGCTTTTCTAAGAGGAACACAAAGGGTTTACCATAGACGTGTATTTTATTATTATCAAAGATACGACATTTTTATTCTTGTATGATATTTATACTTACAATCAGAACGCAGTTGTTGAAACTTATTACAAATGAAGCGAGTAATTTACATAGCTTTAATGGCCTGTTTCCCATAAATAAAGGATACAACGTGAGTTTTATCAAAAATATATGTAAGGCATTTTACATAAATATACAATGAAAAAATATTGTTTTTCGTAAGGAATCTATTTGCATGCTGGGCGTTGAAATATCGTATCTAAACAATTCCAAAAATACATGTTTTACAAAATTAATGAATTACTAACTGAAAGGACACTGCAATATTTAAGCAAAAATCACAGAAATCATTAAACACAGTATAATCCTAACATTAACAGAAGAGAAAGATTCCATCAAAGGTTGAACAGCAAATCAATAAAATTCAGTGCACCTTCAATCGGTACTTCTTGAAAATTGAATTTCTGTTTTACTTTGAATACACTAAGTATCATCAAACTTTACTTTTCATCTTAAAGTAAGGTCAAGATAAACTATTCAAAGTGACTCCATTACAGATTCTTCCTTCCGAATTGAGTAACAAATTTACACTCCTTGATCATAGCAACCTGTTTTCATATCAAATGTATTTCTCTGAACAATTTGTTACAAGTAGACATCTAAATATAAAAATGTGGGTGTTTATAAGCTACCCAAGATATGACTAACTGGTTTTACATTTCATAATAAATTTTAGGTCATTTCATCAACTTCATTATTTCTTCACAGATGGCCTTTTGTAACCATGTAAAAGAATTGTTTTGAAGCATATTGCCAAGCATCTACCAAGTCGGACATTAGCTTTTTTTACTCTTAATTAGTTTTCGATTGAAAAAAACACCGCGGTCTTAAACGTAGACCATTTTATCTATATTTTTTTTATCTCAGTTGTAACGGTCACTTCGCCGATATACTGTTTTAAAGGTCCTGAATCACCAGAGATATGATATACATATTGCATAGGACAAGTTTTCCAAAAGTGAGTGAGAATTTGAAATCGAACCCATTGATCCCAAGTCCGAACTTTTACTTCCTTATCTATCAGAACTTTCCAGAGATTGAAAGTGACATTATGTGTAGCCTAGGACACAAAAGCACAAGACGGGGACCACAGGACAGACAATAATATTTTTTGTTGAAAGTTTCTAGCCAGATAAGTACGGAAAAGATGTCCTCAAATGCAAATTAATCTTGAGACATATCATTTGATAGATCTTTAAAAAAAACTCCTTTCTGCAAAGTATGAATTCGGTACGCTTACCGGAGCCGTAATTACAGAGTGAAACCTATTTTACAATTTTTTCCAATCTCTCCTGTTTGACTTGCCATTAACTCGTATTACCTGAATGGGCGATTCAAGCCGCTGTATGCCATATCGGAGAACTAATAATTATTGGGTCGAACCTATTTCTTCTACACAATTAATATCGTGTTTAATTATATAGAATACCGGAAATCCACAATGAATTTTTATTTCAGTTATTAAATTGTAAGTTATGCATTCACGCGCAAAAGAAATCGTAGGGTAAGGTATTAACCTCAAGCTTGGTATGACAATTGCAAGAAATTTAAATTGCTTTTAAATACATTTGAATAGAGGCAATGTTAAGAAGGAATTTCGGGAGTTAAAGTTTAAGAATAACCAGTAGGAAGGTAAAGACTCCAGAATAACGTCGCGACGACAGGTGGGATGGATGGGCAGACTGGAGTGGCGAGGTTGGTCAACGTGAGAACGATGGGATGAAAAGAAGAAAGAGAAAGAAAGAGGAAATAGTCGGAAGCCCTCATCATCCTCCGCCAATATTTACTTGCGCGTACACAAAGAACACCCTGGTCACCTAAAGAACGATCCCGTCCGTACTCTCTGATAAAGATGCACGGAAGTCTCTTCAGCAATTGCTCTTCGCCTCTGGACATCCATGAACATGTCTGCTATCATGATGCATTCCTAGGTGAATGGAGGGGTTCGGTTAATAATAAAGAACGCGTTTAACGTTGTAAATGTTAAGAGACGTTCAATGGAGATGCACCAATGAAATTAGTGGCACGGTGTCCGAATGAATTTCATTCTGAGAGTTTATTTTAATAATTTGTAATGGTGATATTACGGTAGGATGAACTTACAATTAGCGAAGTAGATAATACTTAGAAGTTTTAGCAAATTAGATGACGGCATTTGATAACGATTAAAAGAATAAATTGTTTCTTGTCGACACACATCAGGTGAGTTTTGATGAGCTTTCTGTAGAATGAATGTTTGTTCATAATAGTGTAGGTAGATAGGCGTGATATTTTTCAATCATGTGGAAACAATTTTTAGATTTTATTTGTCGACTTCTGTAAATTTGAATTTTTTAACCCTTTCGTTACGGCAGTCCTTTCCGTCGCACAGTGGAACGAATCGACAATCTAGGTGGAAAAAAAATAATAACTCCAGAACTGTTCATTTTAGAGAAAAATGTTATATACAAAAGCTTCATAATATCGTGGTCAGAATATCGGTGTAATAAAACTAACTTTTTATTTTTTATATTTCTTCAATGTTATTTAAAGGTCAACTTCATTTCTAATACAAAAATCGGCAGATTTCTTTATAGACATTCATTCTATAGAAGAAATGAACAATCTTTTATATAAGACATTTTGTTATTAGATTTTTATATTAAAAAGATATTTAATGAAAAAGCCTACTAAAGCCTTTTTTAATACGCGGACTGCCCAACAAAATTTCAGCAGCTATAACAAAGAAAAGCACAGATATGCGCACGAAATCTTTGCGTTAATTACTTCTATATAGTGTGAGGAATATATATGTAAAGTTTCAACCCGGTACTTTTCGGTACTTCTTAGTTATTCAATTGTTAAGTGAACGGCGTGCCCCGTTGAGAATCGGCAGCTGAACTGCCTCGCTAACTTTCAGCAGGTATAATAAAGAAGAGTGCGAGTGTGCACACGAAATTTTTTCGTTAATTACTTCCACATAGTCTAAGGAATATACCTGCGAAGTTTCAACCAGGTACCTTTCGTTATGTTTTATTTATTCAATGTTTAAATGGACCGTGTACCGCGATTTTCACCCTGATTACCTAGCTTGTTCGTCTCTAATGGCAAACTACTAATAAGAGCAATTAAGTAATAAAAGTGATATTCAAGAAGTCTCCATTCTTATTAATGCCAGTGTGTTTTGTAATTGTTACACGGTATTTACGTTGAAGACACCCGGGTATTTAGCGACCGCGAGCACCACGGAAACTCGGCAGCTGCACTATGTCACATAAACTTTAAAAAGGCATGACAACAAAAGGCGCAGGTAGGCGCAGCCGATCTTTGCAGGAGCCGCTTCTACATGGTTTAAACTAAAAACCCTCAAAGTTTCCAGGGGGTACTTTGGGGTACAATATAAGTTTTTCTCTGCAAAAGTTTGCAAATTCCACCGAAAAACATGCGTTTGAAAAAACTTCCATAACTTGTTTAAAAAATAATTTTTCGAAAAATCGTTTATGGGTACTTCAATGTGAACTAATGGTAATAAACTGTGCAAAAAATTAAAAGTCTTACACAATTCGTAATGCCTCGTTTTCGCGCTGTTGAAACTTGTTGTTTTTAAGCGTTGATTTTTGCATTTAGATGATTGCAAAATCAATTATTATTGCTATCACTGGTCTCAGTAAACATTCTAGATTAAGATAAAATTATTAAAATTCAAATCCCAGACTTGATTTTTTTACACCTACATTACTCATTTCGTTCCACTGTGCGCCGGAGTGACGCCACTGAACGGGGCACCGCGACCGAAAGTGTCCATATTACACGTCGCACAGTGGTCGATTTCGCCGAAATCCTGGCCAAAACCCCAAAATTTTTTTTTAGAATTTTCAAAATTTAGCAATTGCGTTTGATTTGTAACATATCAGAGCATTGTTTTCCATTAATAAAAATTTTTATTGAACAATACTCTTAGAGATATGCAATGTCAAAGTTGGCACTTAAATAATGTAACGTTTTCACGTCGAAATTGAGAATACGTTTTCAATGTGAAATTAAAGTTTGATCCACTTTTTCAGTATTGGTAGCTATTTATTATACTTTTAATTTATAAATATCTTGGTTTCATTTTTTTATTTAATATTTTACAACTGTGATGGCACAGAATGTAAATCCTATATATTTTTTTCCTTCTGCTAGTGAAATAGTTGTGAATTCCAAAACCATCCAAGCTAATTTTTTTTTTAAATTAAACTTTGAAGCTTCCCGAAGAAGACCTCGTTGAGTTTTCTTGCGACTTTTTGCGATTCTTCGAGTAATTGTTATTTGTTTGTCGCGCGCGCCATGCTCGGGGAAGTGCATTTATGACATAGAGCCGGGCTATCGTGCTTTACCTAATGAATACTGCTAATCCTTCTCTAAGATCAACCTGGCAATTAACGAAATAATATGTTTATTTCATGGGGTTAAAAATCGGAATGAGTTTAAACAAGCTGGTGGCCTATTGTTCCGAGGCAACAATAGATAGCCGCGGCTACTTCGACCGCTTACCGTCATAAACCGAAAGATCTTTGACGATTCTAATGAAAATCCGGCTAGTTGCAGGTATGAGGGAAATATTTGTCCCTTACAATGTCTCATCTTTCTCCTTCGACCGAAATTTTTATTAAACAAAGGGAAATTCGGAGATGGAACAGCAATGACATGCTTGTATTAAGATACAGCGACTGCTGCAATAAATATCATTAAAACTGCAGAAGTCCGTGGAATAACATAATATATTTTTTTTAAAATTAAACTTTGAAGCTTCCCGAAGAAGACCTCGTTGAGTTTTCTTGCGACTTTTTGCGATTCTTCGAGTTATTGTTATTTGTTTGTCGCGCGCGCCATGCTGGGGAAGAGCATTTATGACATAGGGCCGGGCTATCATAAGACTAGTGATTTTCGAGCCGATCCGACAATTTTTCGATACTCGCACCCGCCATGTTTGAGCCGCCATTTTGTTTTTGGAAATTCTGAGTTCGGATTCTTAATCAGCGACCAGAAAAACATAAGACTACTGATTTTCGTGCCGATCCGACAATTTTTCGATACTCGCACCCACCATATTAAAGCCGCCATTTTGTTTTTGGAAATTCTGAGTTCGGATTCTTAATCAGCGACCAGAAAAACATAAGACTACTGATTTTCGTGCCGATCCGGCAATTTTTCGATACTCGCACCCACCATATTAAAGCCGCTATTTTGTTTTTGAAAATTCTGAGTTTGGATTCTTAATCAGCGACCGGAAAAACATAAGACTAC
This sequence comes from Cerceris rybyensis, assembly GCA_910591515.1. Classification (NCBI taxonomy): domain Eukaryota; kingdom Metazoa; phylum Arthropoda; class Insecta; order Hymenoptera; family Crabronidae; genus Cerceris; species Cerceris rybyensis. The sequence goes on from OU342790.1 coordinate 27,799,616, forward strand.
TGATTTTCGTGCCGATCCGACAATTTTTCGATACTCGCACCCGCCATATTAGAGCCGCCATTTTGTTTTTGGAAATTCTGAGTTCGGATTCTTAATCAGCGACCAAAATAATACTAATATACCAATTTTCAGCTAAATTGAAAAACTCCTTATATTTTTGGCCAGGATTTCGGCGAAATCGACCACTGTGCGTCGGTTATCTTCGGTGTTCGCACCAACGTTTTTCAACGCCACCTTGGGATTCTCTTATATATATTAATTAGTATTTTACTAAGTTTTTTATGTATTAATTATAATACACTCGTATACGCTGGGCGCCTGATGTAGACGGTATCCGTATACATAGGTCGTAACAAAAGGATTAATAGATATATGAAAAAATACTAAAATTTGTCTTTCATATTTTTACTATGTAAAACAATACAAATAGAACGTAAACAATATTAAACGTTGATATATTTAATGTGCAATACTTTTGATTCTCATTAATAAAAAATTTTAAGCATATTTCTGTTTGTTAGCATTCATACCCTAGAAGCTTTCCAGTGATGAATTAAGTTTACATGTCTGATAACCATATAAAGAAAACAGACTTTCTATAAAGTAAGAAATATGTTTACATGGTTTTTCAAATAATGATATTATTGTTTGCTGAACTCTTAATTACGTTTGTTATTATTGAACATTGTTGTGTCAGCGAGGTGAATATTTATTTACAATTAAATGATCAACGATTCCATATTATTCGGTAAGAACATTGTTTATTAAATCAGAACGCATTTGTTCCCATAAATTATTATTTAAATACGATGGTACATTCCGCAGCTTTTAAGCGAGCAAATGAGGGCGATAAAATTTAACGCGCGTAATATCTTCAGATATTATTAAACGTAGCATGCTTTCAGAACAATTTAGTTTGTTGAAACAATTTGCTGTTGTTTTCCAACAAAGCATCATTCATATCATAATATGCATTCACTTTGAATGATTATGTTTAGGAAATATCATTCTTAAAATATGTATTTTCAATTACAGTAAAACCTGTTTTTGTACGGTAGATAGGGACTATATAAAAGAAACCACACAAAAAATAATCAAAAATTTCATAAACACTTATAACAAATAATTTTTTACAACATATTAGAAAAAATTTTTTATGCGGTGGATGGGGACCGCATAAAAAATGTCGAAGTTAGGAAATATGTCAAAGATTTATGAAATAGTGAGAAAGTGCTTTCAAACAAAAGTAATAATTAAATTACACATGAAAACATTAGAAAAAATATTAATTTCTCATTGTACACATGAAAAAATTTTCAAAATGCACATACTTACCTACATAAGTTGCAGCTGCTCGTAGTAATCCAAAACGCGTATGTATCTCCTTGAGATGCTGCTAATAACAAATGAACATAGCGTCTGGAGTCGAACAGCGCTTTACGGTGTATATGTGCACACTGATAGAAAACTTTACAACAGTGTATAATGCCAGTGGGTAATTCTCATGAAATCCTGAAATTCGGTCATTATAAATTGACAAATAATAATTAAATAAATTTGTATTAATTTTCTATGGATTTCGTAGTACTAATATTACTAGGTTTTAATTATATAGTGGTCCCCAGAATAAACGTGTTTTATGAGAATTATTATTTCATGTCATGTCTAACAATCTTTCTCGATTCTTACGCACATTCGCTGTTTTCTCTCTATATGTTTGGCTATTTTTCTTCAAATTTTTTCTCTTTTGCCTTCTTTCTCTGCAACTCATAGCGGATATAAGTTTTACTTGCCCTTTTTCTTTTTTTCTTAAGTATTTAAGTCTTTCTTTTTCTCGAAGTATTTCAATACGTACAGAAACGGATTTAATTTTCTCCCTCCGCTTCCTATCATATTCTTTCTTTTTTAATTTTGCTTCTTCTTCGCTTACCTTCTTTTTTCTTGGCATTATTTGACCCTACTCTCTTAGATCGAACCAGTGAGATTTTACTGGTTCAACCAGTGAATACAAATCTCACTGGCAAACCAGTGTTTGCGTCCGCTGCCGCAGCGCCATACGCTGTGTTTTATTTTTGAATATGCTGACGAGTGAGATTCACTGGTAAACCAGTGAATTTTGATGGACGCCGAGATCACTTGCGGAACCAGTGAGTGGCATTGGTAAACACGTGAGTTTCCACTGGCGAACCAGTGAAATTCCACTGGTTCGATCTAAGAGAGTACAACAATATCGCAACAACAAATTCAAAGCATGCTGACCCAGTTAAACATCATTCCCTCGTAAATCATCATTCCCTCACTACTAATTTATATGAGGGAATGACGGTGAGGGAATGACGAAATAAAGAATAATAAAAAAAAATCGTCACATAACCTTATTTTTAAAAAAGTTCGTTTGCTTAAGTTTATTACTCCCAAAACCCTACTTCTCTATGCAGTTATTAACAGTTAAAGTATATTATCTTTTGTTTTTTTTTTATTACTTAATTAAAGCAACTTCTTAATTTTGTAGTTAATTTTGAAGTTTTTTTACTTCACATAGAAAGCATGAAAACGGACAATACTTTCAAAACTTCTTTGTGACCATTTAATATGTCAACCGCTTAGTTTAGATCGAACGTGTTATTAAAAAACAAAGTCAAATTTCTCACCTTTCCGTAATTGTTTCGCAAAAAAATCCACTAACACTTCTTGCCCGTGTCAAAACGAATCGATACTAAATTAAAGTACTGCCATTTATGAATTATTACTTGAACTTTTTTCTATTGGCCATCTCTCCCGTACGGCAATCTCCCCCGGAATTGTGAATGGTTTAATTTAGTTGCAAAAGGATTAAAAAAAATTGTTTTTGGGTTTAAGTTTCTGTTATATTCTATGCTAGCTGGTGCCGATATTGCGTATACCCTGCATCATGGAACTAACTTGTCGTCAGGTAACAGTTATTTTGTTAAAATTGATTGAAAATGTAATATATATATATATATACTTCATACTAATTGGAAGTAATCTACATAACTCTGGGATCAAAAGATGATTATTCTTATGTGCAAATGCTATTTGTAGAAGAGAAACTTATTGTTACGTTTTTCATCATGTTTTATATTGATGTTATTCGTATGATTTTCAACAGTTATTGATATACAATTGGCATCACTTTATTCTTTCTTTGTTTCGTAATATGCTCCTTTTTGAATTTTGTAAATATCATTTTTAGCTTAGTTTGTATGAGTTTTTTTCCAAATTTTGGCAAATACGTCAAATTGGCCCGATATTCTTCACAGAGGTACTACGATACTTTCCCTCGGCACTAAAAGAGTTAAAACCGAATATATATCAACACTCTGTTAAAGTAACAAATTTATCAACAAACAAGTACAAACAGGTATACACTGTCCAAGTAGAATCACTATAAAACAACGGAAAAAGTGACCGGGAACGGTTAGTCGTCGAAAAATTACGAATACGCAGAAAATTGTGGAACATCGTTCAACGGGACAATCAGTGGATGGAAGCAGACTAGCGGGAAAACTTTTTAATAACGTTACTCTGCGCATGGTCTCGTAGGAGATATTAAAATGTTGGAAGAGTGGTCGAATAACTGACCGTTTTATCATTCTGCACATTGCTACGTAGAAATGGTGCCGTGTGTATGATTTTCAGCCAGAATCGATCGGTCCACTTTTTCTTTAAATGAGAAATATTCTTTTCTATGTGTTCCATTTCGAATAAACATTATTACATGACACAGGAAATTATTAGAATAATTCTATTAGTTCTATTAGTTATAATCTTTATCTATGCGTTAACGGAAATATCCAATAGCTGTTTACCTTCGATTTAAAAATAGATAAAAAAATCGACGGTAATTCTTAATCCCTTATCGAAATATTAAGACATGTCAATTTATTTATTCATACCTCATTAAAAATTTTTTTATAATAACGTTCAATTTCATTCCTATAGATTTATACCAGGAAATGTTGAAAATAAAGGTAATACTTTTCAATTAAATCGTTAACTTTTCATTTATATTTTAGCATTATCACGTTATGTGTGTCATGCTTGACAAACACCTGTTTCATAACAAGTACAAACTCGCTTAACAAACAGTAAATAAGTAGCCTTCGAAAAAGAGTCAACATTTAATCAAAAAACACAATACACTAATCCACCCGTATTGGATCATCCTCCACGCGACTTCATTTCTGCGTGATAAAATGCACATTTTTCTCTTTCGAGAAATGTGAATAGAATCGAAGACGGACAGCAGCAACGTCAGTTACGTCTACAACAGCGAGGACGAAGCTTTCAAACGATCTGTAATCAAATTACCTTGCTTCCGCTGTCGATGTTACCGGGGCAAGCAAGCAAGCAAGCAAGCAGGCAAACAGCCAGTCAGGCAGCTTGCAAAGAGACTGGAGAAAAATGCGTCCTCAGTGACCTGACTGAATTAGACTTTGCTTTCCGGACTAAATGGTTGACTTTTTATTTTACTATTTTCATCCCTTTTTCCTTCACCATCGCAGTTGCCTCTTATCCTCCTCTCTTTCTCTCGTTGTCTGCTCTGGTTTCGTCATTTCGCCGTTATTCTCTACAATTTCTGACGATATTGCCGCCTCGCCTTTTCTCTGGGTCGTCGAGTCGTGGCAACTGATTCGATTTCGCGGAGAGGAAGATGTTCATTGGGAATTCTGTTAGAATGTAGATGGATGGTGATTAATTGATCAGTCGATTCTGAATGACGTCTCGAAATAGATAGATAGATACGGACCAAGTACTTGATTAAATACTTGGTTGGTAACTTTGTAACTGACCGAAATGGAATAGCTTGAGTTGCACGATGGAATTGCAGCCCCGTCATGTGAGGTACGTTTGTCTCTTTGAGGCTGAAGCTACTAATTCAATGCTGGAAAAATAGTTTCGATTAAATTGCTTTCCATGTGATATTGATTAACCCTAAACGTACCGGTATTTTGCACGTACCTAATCTTACCATGAGGAGTTATTTGACCCGTTATGAAATAAATGTTGATTTTCAGAATGAAATACCCAATTTATTAAAGGAAATAATTTGCAACCTAATTTCTGATTTCTAATAAAATAATCAAACACAAATTTTTATTTCTATAAACAAAATAATCAATTAATTAGGTACATAAGGCCAATTGAATGTAACGGAAACTGTCGTGTATTATCACTCCTTGTCGAACTTGATTTCTTGTAGGCTGTGATCTTTACTCTCTGACTCTCAATATAAAACTGCATTTCTATTTCGTTTAGCTATAGAGAACTAATTGAAGGGAGTGTTTCTTGTGAATCTCAGAAAACAGTATTTTCTGTTTATGCGTTACTTCGCACAGTGGTCGATTTCGCTGAAATCCTGGCCAAAACTCCAAACATTTTTTTTGCGGTCTTCCAAATCTAGCAATTGTGTTTGATTTGCAACACATCATAGCATCTTTTTCCATTAATAAAAATTGTTATTTCACAACATTCTTAGAGATATATAATCTCAAAGTTGAGACTTGAATAACGCGCCGTATGGATCCGATCAGGTCGTTCAAGTATTCACGCCGAAACCAAACACACATATCGGGTTCAAATGAATGAAACCTTCACTTGAGAAACGTATCTGAGTTTAGAACTAAAGTTTCAGTTAAAGAAAAATGCCGAAAAATACGTAAACTTCGTATGGGGTCAAATAGACCTCTCGTGGTACGTATGGTAGGAAGATAATTTTTATCGGTAAAAAATAAGTTACAAGAAAAACGGAAAACAAGAAATGAATGTATGATTTTAAAGTAAATTTTGAAAGGGGTCATTTGACTCCGCTTGGTACGTTTACTGCTAATTTCTTTCTCATTGTACCAATAGTGAATTATAAGATAAGAACGTTGAATATGCTTTGTAAAATGATACTTTTTGGTTTTTCGTCTAATAAGGAAAGTGAAGAAATAATTAGTAAAAATGAATTTTTTCAAGAATTATCTATTACGAAGATAAAATACATTATTAACTGAAAAAATTAACATACTTTGTGGTTTCAAATCGATATGAAACTAAATTTTCTTAAGATGATATTTTTTCAAAATTGTAGTTTAGGGACACTTTGTAACAATAGATATTTCAAAATTGTGTTGCTTTCAATGTAATGACAAGCTTTACATTTACATAACGATTGTAAATAATCGTTTGTAAATAATGGTAATGAAATTTTAATTTTCAAGTAGCCCCTTTTGCAATTACATAAGGAAATCCAAAACACAGTCTTGAATTCTAACATGATTTCTTACATGGCTGAGATAATCTCAATACAAAGATTGATAATCTCGCTAATATTTTAAGGCTTATTGCCAGTACGTAACTGTCAAATTCAAAGTTCTCATGAATTTCGTTGTACCGATAAATTATTACAAGGTAAAGGACATCAGAGATGACGATCTCGTTGGGCGCTACTTAATTTCTAGGCCAATCAACCAGATTACAATCACCAGCAGTTAAAATAAGTAATTCGCATTTGTTTGCCAAATTTCGCAACAGGAGTGCTGAAAATTCATCGTGCTCTGCTGCGGAAATATTATCCTTTGCCTTGGATTCATCGACAAATAATAACAGAAATTATTGTAAATGCTATTTTGAGATAATATTAATTGGGCCTCTAGAAGGGGTTGGATTTTGAGATATAAGCAACAAAATTACACGCACTGATTACATCAGACATTATATTCACCGATAATCTGTTCTTCTCTGGTGAATAATACAGGGTTTTCCCATTCCATCTGTTGCGAGGTAATACTCGCTTGCTTTCCTTTGTTTTTCTGGTAAGAAATGATCAGAAACAAAGTTTAATTCTTTTATACAAATGGAATTCGATCTTTTTCAATCATTTAAAATACGTAGCGGCGTAGTTGTAATTTTCTTCCAATTTACTTGCATTTTTTCGTCGCTGAAGAATATATAAATAACGTAATATTAAAATTGTGCATCTTGAAAATCAATCCATCTAATCGAATTATTAATTTCTCAATATATTTATATATCTGAACAGATCACTGTGAAATTTCCGTTTTCTCTGCTTTTCATTTTACGGAGTTTACCAGTCTATCTGACTACTAAGTGATTCGATTGTGATTCCTTCAATAAACCGTATAAGTGCGAATTTCCAAAGATGTGAGTAATTTCTCATGGGCCTGTGGCAATTCGTAAGCGGCAAATCGTAGTTAATATGTTATCGTACTTCTTCATTACAGAATTCCATTTTTCGAATAAAGTTAAACGGTTAAATTCTCTTCTAAAGCAAACAACATCCCTATTTCTTCAAAGATTAGTATTACATCTTAAAACTACAAGCTTTTCAATAAGACTATTCCCAAATCATCCTGAGCTTATCAATTTCCTGCTCACGTTGACGCAAAAGCGAAATGAAAATTAGTCGTAAAATATACATAACGAGATCTCTGTACACGTGTTAAAAGTCCTCTGCCAACTCCATCTAATGTTCTTATCAGGACATTTAGCACTTGCCAAGGCTGTGTTCGCCGTAAATGGATCATTATCGTGGCAATAATCATTAAGAGCTCGAAGCATACCTACCTAGCAAGGTAAGCATTGTCGAAGGAAAGAAATGCTTCGTGCTCGATATGAAGAACAAGAACGTATGCGAGCAACCTCATTAAGTCAACCAACTCATTAAATAGCTGTAGCGTACCCTCGTTAAATCCATGTAATTATTCATCTTGAAACCAAGCAGCATTGTTCCAATCCATAGAGGATTCCATTGTTCCGCACGAACGATACTAGGACGATCACTTGCCCTGCAGATTTTTACCTGTTCTTTTCATGTTTCATCTAATAACGTTTGTAATAGGACACGCAGTGAGACCACGATCATAAATGACAATTATTATTCTATAAGTAACAAGCAACAAGTAAGTATGCAAGCTTATGTTTTTGGTATCTCTACGCGTTATCAATCCAGTTGACACAATTACTACCGGCGCACAGTGGAACGAAATGAGTAATCTAGGTGTAAAACAATCAAGTCTGGGATTTGAATTTTAATAATTTTATCTTAATCTAGAATGTTTACTGAGACCAGTGATAGCAATAATAATTGATTTTGCAATCATCTAAATGCAAAAATCAACGCTTAAAACAACAAGTTTCAACGGCGCGAAAACGAGGCATTACGAATTTTGTAAGACTTTTAATTTTTTGCACAGTTTATTACCATTAGTTCACATTGAAGTACCCATAAACGATTTTTCGAAAAATTATTTTTTAAACAAGTTATGGAAGTTTTTTCAAACGCATGTTTTCGGTGGAATTTGCAAACTCTTGCAGAGAAAAACTTATATTGTACCCCAAAGTACCCCCTGGAAACTTTGAGGGTTTTTAGTTTAAACCATGTAGAAGCGGCTCCTGCAAAGATCGGCTGCGCCTACCTGCGCCTTTTGTTGTCATGCCTTTTTAAAGTTTATGTGACATAGTGCGGCTGCCGAGTTCCCGTGGTGCTCGCGGTCACTAAATACATAAAGAATGGAGACTTCTTGAATATCTCTTTTATTACTTAATTGCTCTTATTATTAGTTTGCCATTAGAGACGAACAAGCTAGGTAATCAGAGTGAAAATCGTGGTACACGGTCCATTTAAACATTGAATAAATAAAACATACCGAAAGGTACCTGTTTGAAACTTCGCAGGTATATTCCTCAGACTCTGTAGAAGTAATTAACGAAAAAATTTCGTGTGCACACTTGCGCTCTTCTTTACTATACATGCTGAAAGTTAGCGAGGCAGTTCAGCTGTCGATTTTCAACGGGGCACGCCGTTCACTTAAAAATTGAATAACTAAGAAGTACCGAAAAGTACCGGGTTGAAACATTACATATGTATTCCTCACACTATATAGAAGTAATTAACGCAAATATTTCGTGCGCATATCTGTGCTTTTCTTTGTTATAGCTGCTGAAATTTTGTTGGGCAGTCCGCGTATTAAAAAAGGCTTTAGTAGGATCTTTTTCATTAAATATCTTTTTAATATACAAATTTAATAAGAAAATGTCTTACATAAAAGATTGTTCATTTCTTCTGTAGAATGAATGTCTATAAAGAAATCTGCCGATTTTTGTATAAAAAATGAAGTTGACCTTTAAATAACATTGAAGAAATATAAAAAATAAAAAGTTAGTACTATTACACCGATATTCTGACCACGATACTATGAAGCTTTTGTATATAACATTTTTCTCTAAAATGAACGGTTCTGGAGTTATTATTTTTTTCCACCTAGATTGTCGATTCGTTCCACTGTGCGGCGGTACGGTCTTTTCACAGACTGTTTCTCATAGAGTACAAAGTTCACGGCCTTTGGATTAAACAATTGAGCCGATAAATTGTATTATAAACGTGTATTCGTTTGATGAATCATAATGGCGGATGAAAAAGTAGTATACGGTAGTATACTTGTATACATACAAGTAATATACAAAAGTAGTATACAATAGTATACTAGCATAATATGAAATTACTGAAACGTTTTGAAAACAACCATTTAATTATATACAGTGTGGCTGCGATCGTAATTAATTTCTTTCATTTTTTTAAAGTTTCAGATAGTGATTAAATGGAAAGAAAGAGTTAATAAATCAAGGGCATTAATTAAGAAGATAGAAACTCTTAATTGATGTGATAGAATTTCAAAGTTCTACTCTGTCTATATTAAGATCTTTCTGTGTAATATGCTGTTTGTATTTGCCTTAACACTCCCCTAAAACTGTTGGTCTTCGGCAGCCTAAAGTAGATGTAGAAAATTAAAATTACTAACTCCCTATTCAATGTATTATAGCGGCGTGATCTATGTCACCACAACCGATTCATTATTCGGATTCATCCCTCTAATCTTGATTATTTCGCTCAACAATTATCGCAAGTATCACAAGTGCATTAAAGTTATCCATCTATGATCAATCGGCAAATGGACACGGTCTCTTTGAGGCAGACTGTTTAGGCCAGGGCCTACTCTGTCATTTCTACTGATGATCAACAGGTATCCGATCAACAGGACCATGGGAAAATACGAGCAACCAAGCAGGACAGGTTTAGTCAACTTTATTGATAAGGTATGACTAATATTATTAACCCTTTCTTATGCGTAGAGGAACGAGCGTCCTTTCCTTATCAAGGCTAAATTATTTTCTTTTTCCCTTTAATAAATGATGTAGCTGAAATGACAATGACAATATGCATGACTATATGCATTGAATTAAACTTGAAGTCTTATAAATATGCGAAAACTACAATAAAAAATTCGATTCATTTACATAGTCAATTAAAGAATAATAGTTAACATTGGAAGATTTATACTGTACATTATAATTACTACACAATATCAAAGTTCATTGTAATTAAGTGTGTCATTCGCATGATTTGCTAAAAATTGATACATGGAAAAACGATAGAACGAGTAAGATATTTCATTCTACGAAATAAAGTGTAATGTCCAATTACAGAGAGGTATTTCATAGATAACGTAAGAGTCATGATCGCAAAGTTGTATTATCGCGAAAAAAATTGGAACTTGCATTCGGGAAATTGACGTCATTGATATGAGTCGATGAATGATTAATAATTATGGTCGGTTGAATGATTAACCTCTTATTATTAGGTACACGTGAACTTTCCGTGGAGCTGTTTCTCTGTGCGAAATAATTCGAAACGGAGTGCACGTAAGGAATGCAGCACTGAAATTTATGTGTGATAATGCTTTTTCCCTATGTACATATATCAGAATGCATTTTTAGATGAATAAATTACAGTTCTGTTTTTTGAAAAACACAACAAGGTGCTGTGAACTCATATACTTTGACCAGTGACAAGCCGAAGATTTATTATAGTTATAGAAATAAAATTTATGTCATCAAATTATTTAATGCTTTCTTTAGTCAGCTTAAAATGAAATACGTGATGAATAACTGCAGAACAAAACTTACCGGAAAATCCCCTTATTTTTATCAGCTTATCAAAATCAACTATCGCAATTACACGAAAATAATATACACATACAAGAAGAATATTTCTGTCTCCCCTGATATTTCTTTCAAAAATGTCTGTCTGTAAAATTTTATTCTTCACCCAATATTTGGAAAAATATAATTTTTTAAATCGTGACATCAGGGAGTAAATTACAACAATTTATTCTCCTTCGTGAGCTTTTAGGAAAAAACCTAAAATATTTAATATAATAATTTTAGAATTATCTATCTTGAATATTATTCTTTTGTTATTTTTACAATAATCAGTAGTGATGTATCGTTTAAAAAAGTCAAGATTGCGAAGGCCATTATAGTGGTATATAGGACATAACAGGTTAATAAAAACATTGCTTTATTAAAACATACTTGATATAGATAATAATACTAATAATAATATATGAAATGCTGTATTAGAATAGCGCATATTATTTGGGTTTTACTATTGAGGTAACAACATAAACGTTTGTGGTGATATTCAATTTAGTCTTAAAGCATCAAATCTGGAGCATTTCATCATCTTACAATATTATTTGCTTAAATCGTATCTTTCTATAAATAAAGGGAAGATACGAGAAGCGTAACAGATATTAAATCTTTTTTATCACAGGTGGATGACTTTCAGAAATCTCGACTGTGGATATGTACACACTTAAATGTCTCGCAAATATATAATAATTTTTAATTCGTGAAAATTTATAAATTATGTGTGTCAGGTTAATAAGACAATAGTTGAAGTAGTTATAGATTTTAAGAAATTTCGCTTCTTTATGACGATGCAATAATTCCTTAAAACAATCGATTTGATTAACTTTGTATTTATTTTGCAAGTTCAAATTGCAACACTACTTAAAAGAAGATTTTCGTATTTCATTAAATAGATTTATATAAAGAATTCATATGAAGAGATGATTTGATTAAGCTAAACAAAATCGTGTATAATCAATTAATGAATGTTCAAGATGAAAAAATGAATTAAACATGGACAACGTGGACACATGAGATGTGAGTAAACTTCGATGCGGTTGTCAAAAGCAAAGCACGTAGTCCATTTCAATTAAATGCAAATCTCAGCCAATAGCATCTCAAAGATCAACACTGTCTCAAACAAACGATCTTCTTTTCGTCTATATAAACGTCGGAAAAAATACAAAGAACATTTAACAATTATTTCATCATACACAGTGGGTTAAAGATTACTTTCTCATCGTGAATGATATACTTTGTAAAAAATCAAACTGCAATCATTTAACGGATAAAACTATGTGCTACATGAGTAGGAAAAAAAAATATTCAAGGTACTGTATTGTAAAAACCACCGACTTTTCCTTTTATATATAATAATATATTGATATAATATGGGCGTGTAGAAATATTTTCTGATAAATACAATATATTATATACAATTATTTCGTTTTACGCCAATTATACGAATATTATTAATGTTTCTTCGCGACGACACTCTTCTAAGAGTATTCTCCCGACAAGACAAAACCGTGACAAATATTTTTGAAACACCCTGTACATACAAGGCGTCGACTCTCTGACGGCTATGTTAATGTCGACTCCGCGGCAATTCTTTAACACGTTGAGTGCGGCGCCGATCTTGCTTTACTTTCCACTCACGCGGCACAGTTACATCCTCTGAAGATCTATTCTACTGTATCGATGTCCTTTTCCGCTGAATCGTCGGCGAGAAATCGCATAAAAAAATAAATAAATAAAATATTTTTAGTATATTATATGGATTAAGGTCCACCCCACTGATGACGCGCAAAACAAACAAATAAGAATTATTCGTAGAGTCGGAAAAAGTCGCAAGAAAACTCAACGGGGTCTTCTTCGGGAAGTTTCAAAGTTTAATTTAAAAAAAAATATTATGTTATTCCACTTCCTTCCAAAATTCTAATGATATTTATTGCAGCAGTCGCTGTATCTTAATACAAGCATATCACTGCTGTTCCATCTCCGAATTTCCCTTTGTTTAATATAAATTTCGGCCGAAGGAGAAAGATGGAACATTGTAAGGAACAAATATTACCCTCATACCTGCAACTAGCCAGATTTTCATTGGAATCGTCAAAGATCTTTCGGTGTATGACGGTAAGCGGACGAGGTATCCGCGGCTATCTATTGTTTCCTCGAAACAAAAGGACACCAGTTTTCTTAAACTTATTCCGATTTTTAACCCGATGAAATAAACATATTATTTCGTTAATTTCCAGGGGATCTTAGAGAAGGATTAGCAGTATGTCGCCAAGCGGCCGCGACGGTAACAATGTATTCTTTAATGTGAGGATGCCTAGCGTTCTAGTATGGGATAGTTATTTTTACAATTTGCGCTGGTAATTAATATTACAAATGTGCGTACTCGAACGCAATACTATATTTAGCCGTAAAATGTAATGAAGTGGTCGATTTCGGCAAAATCATCGCCGGAAGTTCAAAAACATTAAAATATATTAATTGTATTTGGTTCTAAACATATCTGAGGATACTTTTTCACTAACAATACTTTAGTTTTATCCTACATGCGACGTAGTGCCATCTCAAACTGTTCTTCAACAAATATTCTGAGTCGACGTGCCACGCACGTCGTTCTGATTTCCACGACTGACGCGCGAGGCATGTCTTTCCAGAGCGAGTGATTAACTACGAATGTCGCCCCAATGCGCCACCGCGCGAGTGCCAATAGGCCCGGCCGTGACGCCGACAGAGCGCCTGTGAATCAGTGACATCTCGGTTGTATGTGTGAGTGAAGGAGGCGGTGTTTCTCGAAGGACGGGTCTGGCGTGCAAAACATTCTCCTCACTGGTGTAAGGCAGTGAGTCTAGCTACTTGATCATTTCTGGGTCCTTCGAGCAACTCCGCCTGCTTCTCCCAACCGTTCTGTTTCGCCCAACCAAGCTTGCCTTGCCTTTAACCTCGCAGGTTCGGACCTATTGGCACGAACGTGGTAGCATACTGGGGCGACATTCGCAACTAACCGCTCGCGCTGGAAAGACGTGCCGCGCTCGTCGACGACAGTAAACAAATCGATGCGCGTGACGCATCGATTGAGGTTATACGTCGAGAAACAGTTTCAGATCGCACTACGTCACGTATAGGATAAACTAACAGTGTTATTCGTAAAAAAGTATGCTCAGATATGTCTTAAAATCTAAGTCTCAGGCGATATAATTTAATTTACAGCGCAAATAAATGGAAAATTCAGCGTTGTAAGAACGTTAGCCCTCGCGTCAAACAATACATTGTTGCCGCCGCGATTGTCTTGCTGTTAGATTTTAAGATTTCAGGCAGGTACAACAAAGAAGAGCAGGTAGACGAACGAAATCTTTGCGGTAATTACTGAATACATATGAGAAATTTCAACCCGGTACCTTTCGGTACTTCTTAGTTATTCAGTTTTTAAATGAACCATGTATAATGGGTACATGATATATGCGACGCAGTGCGATCTGAAACTGTTTCTCGACGTATAGCCTCAATCGATGCGTCACGCGCATCGATGTGTTTACTGTCGTCGGCGAGCGCGGCACGTCTTTCCAGCGCGAGCGTTTAGTTGCGAATGTCGCCCCAGTATGCTACCACGCTCGTGCCAATAGATCCGAACCTACGAGGTGAAAGGTAAGGCAAGCTTGGTTGGGCGAAACAGAACGGTTGGGAGAAGCAGGCGGAGTTGCTCGAAGGACCCAGAAATGATCAAGTAGCTAGACTCACTGGTGTAAGGTATTCACAAATTTCAAAAGAAAGAAAAAAAGGTGCATAAAGTTTGGAAATACTGTGCTGAATGTCATAGCACAAACAGAAAAACATTCGGACGTAAATTCGCCAGCAAACTCACAAAACAAGTTATTACTTACTGTAATATGTGCAAATCTCAATCACATCTTTGCTTTAAATATTTGAACAACCTTCTCTAAATTTTAACATAAAATTTTTAATTGTAATTAATAATTTAACCCTTGACAGTGGTGGTCTCACGCACCGATGTTGACCGAACGAAAAATTCGCTGTCAATCCCTAGGGACTGAGGCCGCCTGAACGGAAAGTTCACTGTCAGTCTCCTGGGACTGACGCCGCACTCAACGTGTTAATCAGTTAAGTGTGTTATGACGACTTTACCCGTCATGCGTAAAATGTTGTTACCATTTGCTATTTAAATTGTAATTTTAGCAAGAACTAAAATATATTCGTAAATTTTAATTTGTTTAGACGAAATAAAACAAATAAATCAAAATTATAAATAGATTGAGATAGATTCATGTATCGCCGTATGCTCTAGCTGGAACTGCTTATTGTAACGCAAAATTAAAAGTCGAAAAGTAATTATCCCAATACTAAAGCCGGAAACTGATTCTGGATACATAATAGTATTGTTGCGAAGCACCCAGTAGATTCAATGTTACTGGGTAACGAGACATGGCAATTGTTTGTTAAATAAAAAGAGTAGGGATTCTACTGTCGGTGGTCCTCGTAGACGGACGTGTTCTCTTAAATAAACGTTATCGCTTTTTAATTGTGTTTTAATTAATTATGTCTGAAAGGACAAGGCGTGCGCGGTTGACTCGGAACAGTATGTATTCCTTGTTTTCGTGAATACCATTCGAAAGAAGCAGCCTGAATTTTTAACTTTTACAAACATTTGATTTGTTCTGAGTTTCCGCTATATTATATATATAGTATATTTATGTACATATATGTTAAGTAAATTAATAAATATTAGTAAGAAAATTGTTCGTTTTATAAGATTACGTCGATTTTTTTGATCCATCAGTCTAACAGCGAGACTTACTCTGTGTTTGACAACTATAACCGCCATTGCTTGATTTTCGCGACACACTTGTTAGATGTGCGCTTCAAAAAGAGCACGCCATAGCTGACTGGTTAACGACTCTCTGTCGACTCTATAACAACGATGCTTTGCTAATTCCCTCTTCTCCATTATTGATGGATCCTTCGAGGACTTCATTTCCCCGAAAAGGCCCCGTAAGGGTGAGAGCCGTCTCCCTCCCTCGTTGGAGGAATTGTTCCCTTGAAATCAGAGCGTAAGAACACCTAGCTCGGCGCCTTGCTGGCGCGGGGTCTTCCAGAATAATTTCAGAATTAAGGTCTGTGAATTTTTAACTATTTGCACAAAATGTAGAAGTAAAGGTAATTATAAAAGTCATTGATATACTTATATGAAATGGGAACAGTATTATTGAAAGCACCTCACAGTTAGCAACATACATTTATAAGTGCAGATTTTTACATTTACTATGTTGTACAAAATACAGTTAATGCAGTTATTACAAGGTGGATTACTTTTGAGAAAGTATCTGTCAGATGTTATACAAACGACGTGACAATCAGGTACGTTACGCATAAAATCAGCGGCGGCGGATATGCAACACCTCTCGCGCACGAAGTGGAGAACGATAAACGAAGATGTCAGTATTCCTCCTTTATCGTTGAAAAGAACGATAACCGATCAATTGCCAATGAAAATCACTCTTGTCTTCTCGTTAGATTGTTCGCACATATCACGTGGAGACGTCGCATACAACCAGCATTTTTCACGATAACAGACAACGTACAATGTACTTACTTTGTTTGCATTAATCTTCTTCGAGAAATATCAGTCTTTATCGTGCTCTTCGAGTATAATCATGAAAGGGGCATCATTACAAGTCTGATAGTGAGAGAGAAAAAGAAAATTATTAAAATGATAGCTAACAGAAGTTCATAAAGTAAAAAGATAATGTTTAACGCAATAAAAATTAAGAGGGCATTGCAAACTTTCTATTCCAATTTCTTTCCACATTAAACTTACGTTGAACAAAAAACTTAACGAAACAAATATTACTTCGTCCTACGCTTCGAACTCCCATCAGATTAAGTCTTCTGTTAGCATTTATTTATCGGCGAAGACTTGGAGGTTCGACGATAAAGAAATACTGAACGATAACAATTAATAAATGGTTTCCACTTGACGATTCAAAGTACGGAGAAACGTTATAGAAGATCGGGTAGTGCCAGCAGTCTTATACATTTTTAATTCACAATATTGCAATGTAAATTTACAAGTAACACAAATTGCGACTTTCAATTTTATAACCGTTAAAAGTTCATCATGGATTACAAACACCGTCTCCTTAGTATCCTCGTTGTAATTATCGTCTTCTCATCTGGTGCTAATTGTATTCCACCCTTCGAACACTCATTAGCCGAAAGTGAAATAAAGAATGTAATCGATCATTCCACGTACAGACTGCCTGCAGAGATCGTTCCAGTTTCTTATGATCTTTCGTTATATACTGAACTCGATATAAGCGATTTCGTGTATGAGGGAAATGTGAAAATCTTAGTGACAGTGTTGAATACAACAAACAAAATCGTTCTGCACAACGATGGTTTGATTGTAAAAAAAGAACAAACTTTGGTGCACCGGCGTACCATTGAATCAAATAGCACGGTTAGGATCGTCGATCAGCTTTACGACACGGAAAGGGAATTTTACATAATCAACGTTGCGGAACCATTAGAACCCGGGGAATACATTTTATTGTTATATTTCGTCGGGGAAATACGAAACGACGTATTCGGATTTTACAGAAGCTCTTACGATGTCAACGGTGAAACGAAGTAAATTGAAAAGCTGCTGTTTCGCCTCTTTTTGTATTATTACGAACGAAATAGTGCAAAAGCTGGATTTCCAGGTGGATGGGAGTCACACAATTTTCACCGACATACGCACGTCGAGCATTTCCTTGCATGGACGAACCTTATATGAAAGCGATTTTCACTTTGCACATAGGTCATGGTAGAAACCAAAGAGCATCAAGTAATACCGAAATTCAAAGCGTAATCGATGATCCGTAAGTTTTACTTGAAAACCTTCCACATTTCACATGCCCATGAGCTTTATACAATTTTCCATTTAATGTAAAAATATGTTCTATGACAATTCTTTTCCGATTTCAAACCTGAAATAATTTTATTGTTTAATGATTAGTATGTGGCATGTGAATTAATAATGCTATTACTGCTAATGTTACATCGCACCTTTGAAGAAGTTTTAATCGCCGAAGAGAACTGATGGTCATTTTCAGAAATAAACCAGGTTATTGTTTTACAACGTTCTTACCCACACCACGGATGTCCACTTATTTAGTGGGATGGATCGTACATTCTTTCGATTATGAGACATCAATTTCTACCGACAAATTTAAAATGTGGACAAGACCTTCGATGAATCTTCGTGGATCTATCGCTTTGAACGAGGGTCAAACAGTATATTCAACCCTGAGGAAATGGCTTTCAATAGAAAATCCGATTGCAAAAATGGATCAGTTCGCAATACCGGATTTCAACTTTAATGCGATGGAAAACTGGGGATTGATCACGTATAGAGAATCAGTGGTACTGTTTGAAAATGGTGTGACACCAACTAGAAAAATAATTGACGGATTGACAACAATGACACATGAGTATGCTCACACGTGGTTTGGGAATTTAGTTACACCAAGATTTTGGGATGTCGTATGGCTGAAGGAAGGATTTGCCTCGTATTTTCAGTACGCTGGATTATCCATGTCGAAGCCAAGTTGGAAAATAATGGATAAATTTACAATAGACACGGTTCAACCGACTCTTCTCGCAGATTCCGTTGATCATAATAGAACTATGAATGGTCAACAAATAGGAAATCCTGAAAGTATTATGGGAACGTTGGATTTTGTGTCATATAGGAAAGGTTCGTTCTGTCATTGTTTTATAATATTGATATTACACACATCTTTATGGCTACGTAAGCCCATAAACAAATCGTCAACAGTAGACTCCTGCCAAAATTTTTAAATATTGGGTTGGCAAGAAAGTAATTTCAATTTTGTAGTGTGAAATGGAATTCAATTTTTCTTAACAAAGAATTTTTTCGATGACCTTTTGCCAGCTTTTGGGAAACTCATGATACTGCTTTTATAGAAATTCTGGCCCTTATCAGCAAAAAACTGAACCAATTTTAGATTGTCGTCACTAGTAAAAGTTTTGCAAATTTCAAAACAATTGGTAATTTGATTCAATCAAAATTTACCTCTGCGAAAAATAAATAAGTAAAATATATTGGAAATGTTTGTTTTTGCACTCCATATTAAAATTCGCCTTAAACAAACTATTACAAACAAAATGAAGCACAATGTTTTTCTGAGCCAAGCCAAAAGAAACAATTTTCAATTATCACAAGAAAAAAATTATAACATTGTCAGAAGCTATTCTGAACAAACGTAGCGCCAGCACTTAGCAAAAACCGAAATTACTTTCTTGTCAACTCAATATTATTTTCAAGTATATTTCAAATTTATGAAAAGAACTATTACTTAATTATAAAACTTTGCGATATCTGCCTCAGGTGCATCAATAATACACATGCTTTCCAATGTAATGAAAGAACCAGCTTTCCAATTAGGATTACAAAATTATTTAAAAGATATGTAAGTCCCTCGAATCTAAGTATAAGAATTATACAACATAACTTCTAAATGTTAGTTTATATCGATATAATAGATTGAGTACTACGTTAATGCAGGGTATTCAAAGCAGCTGTGCCAGACGATTTATATGAACACCTCCAAAGTGCCTTGGGCCATTTAGAACAGTTACAACAAACATTACCCATTAAAGACTTCATGGATTCCTGGACAAATCAACCAGGCTATCCTCTGGTAACGGTTAATAGAAATTACACATCGCAGTCTCTTGTCGTTTCCCAAGAACGATTTTATGACAACCGCGATCGATCAAGAAACGACTCCAGACAATCTAAATGGTGGATACCACTGAACTTTGCCACCAAATCGATGCTCCTTAATTTCATGAATACGTCAGCAAGCAATTGGTTAAGACCGCAGGATGAAACTTTGATTATTCATCCCATAAAATCGGAAGACTGGATTATCTTTAACGTCCAACAAACTGGATACTATCGCGTTAATTACGACGAGCACAATTGGCGAATGCTTATTAATTATCTGAGATCAAAGGAATTTGCAAACATACACAAAATAAACAGAGCAGCTCTTCTAGACGACGCTTTTAATCTGGCCAGAGCAGGCTACATAGATTACTCAATTCCTTTTGACCTTTCGAATTATTTGGTGCAAGAATCTGAATACGAACCATGGGTTTCTGCCACAAATAATTTCAAATTTTTGAGTTCCATATTGAGCAGTGTAACGGACGTTCATAAAAAATTGCAGGTACAGTATTGCATCTTAATTATTATTTTTTTTTAATAATCCCTAACATTTAGTTAGACGAAGTAGGTTTCATAATACATTCCAAAAGAGAGATATTCCCCTGATAACCATATATTTTCATCGATCAATTTTAAACGCTGGTAATCACGGTAGTAACGACTATATTGCTGTACCTTTAATGCTGTGTTTCCTCGAAAATAAAACCCAGTCTTTTATTAATTTAGCGCCCAGAAAACGCGTTAGGGCTTATTTTCGGGGTAGGGCTTATATTAACCCTTAACGCTCCAAATTCTAAGTGTGAACATCGACCGGCAATTCCAACTTATTCTCGTCATATTTTGACTTGCAAGTTTTTAAGTGTTATACTTTAAATGCTACGATTACATGTAAATAATAATATTAAAATCATTGAAAACAATCGTTAATCATTTCGGATGTAATATAATTTTGATTGCAATATTTATATTATCAATTATAATTGATAATGTGCGGCAGTTTCTGAAACAGTCATTGAGATACAAACCGGGTGTGCACTCACTGGTATCACAATAGAAAACTGTTTGTTTTTTTACCGCATTACTTCCTTTTGGCTAGTTAACTGCTACATCATTATAAATGCAATATAATTTAAAAATGGATGGATTCACAATAAAACAGCTTGAGATCTGACTTTCTTTACTGATTGCTCATAACTGACTAAGAAGTATTATTTTTTATCTATAAATAATTACCAATAACGACTCGAACAATATCCGAAGTAAAAAATACACTTGGAGTAGAACGCCACACATCGGTAGTGCCTGACAGGTCAGGGTTAAAGCAATTCTTAAAAATCATGGTAGGACCTAAGACAAAACAAGGTTTTGTATCTCATTTAAAAGAAAATAAATTCCGTCGTGATTGATTGGGGAGGTAATTGCATAAGCAGAGTCATGCAACGTTAGTGTATGCATTTTTCAGTAGATTTTATTTTCGGGGAAATATGATAAACCCTTTCATTAATACCTTCGTAATTCACTTTCTACGATATTGATATTAATGTAACAGAAACGCATAGCACATTTATTGAAGCCAATATACGAACAATTGAGTTTCCATGAATCTCCACACGAAGATTCGACGACAAAATTGCACCGTGAACTAATCTTATCGGTTTCCTGTTCGGTCAACAATGCCCACTGCTCGAGGACATCTAACACTTTATTTGGGTCGTGGATTTCTACACCCGATAAAAGGTATAAAAAATAGTGTTTTATTTCATTAAGGAAAACTTTACAGGCATGTAATACTATTCAGTTGATTCAATGAGATATTTAACTATTAAGTAGAACATAAAAATGATCGGACTTGTCGAGTCTTACAATCAAAACATTATTGAGAAATTATCGATATTTTGCTGAACTATAATATTACACTTTGCAATACTATATCCAGTTAGATCCTGTAGAGCTTTCTGTTGGGATTAATTTTCTGTCGATTTCAAAATTTGAAAATGATTTTGCAGTTCTAATGAAAGTATTCTCAGTGCCTGTTATTATTATCGTCATTGGGTAAAAACTATAGTCAATGATACAAAACTTCATAAAATTAACCTTTTGCACTCTCGAGTGATCTCTATCAGCAACTTCGCGGCACTTTGCTATTTGTTCTCTTGTGTCATTTCAATAGAAAAGTTCAGGTAAATGAACATTCCTTCAAATATTGCGGTGCAATAAATTTATCTTCTGTAATTGCTAATGAATTCGAAGGTCACCTTGGAACGGACAAGCAAGTAATATGGTAGAAATTAAAATGTCCCCTCAGGTGGGACATCGGAGTGCAAATGGTTAATTTCATTTAGCGAATAGATAATTTGGAAGAATTCTTCAGGCTGCAGAAAATTAAATATCATATGACATAAATATTCATACTTTCTAAAATTTAGAACACGAGCGCAAATTGCTGATATTTTATTACACTGTAATATAAATAAAAAATCCTTACTGTTATATAATAAATGAATACAATTTAGAATATTGCAAGACGTCAAAGCTACAGTATATTGTGAAGGAATACGTAATGGAAACGAAACGGTTTGGCACAAAGTGTGGGACAGATTCTTGCATGCCAATTTGCACACAGAACAAGAATTACTGTTACAGGGTCTTGGATGTACGAGGAATCATAATTTAATACATAGGTAAGTAGCATTTCTTTTACCCATATAAACTTCTTCATTGTTTATTAATTTTGGTGCGCAGCAAATCATTTGCTTCTCTGCAGATATTTGAATTCATCGATATCGCCGGAGCATGATGTTCGAGTACAATATAGAATCTTAATTGTTAATACCATTTTAGATGGTAATTCTAACAATGTAGATCATGTTTTGCAGTTTGTGAGGGACAATTTAGAAAAAATTATTGAGTCGTACGTAAATTTTGCATTACCTCTTTTTTGAATTTTGCCCATTTGTAATTATTATTACGGCAAGCATCCTGCCGCTATATACTAAAGAACACAAATTAATTTCTTCTTTTAGGAGAGGATATAGTTTCTTAAGTAAAGTACTCACAGCAATTGGAAAGAAAATGGCAACGGCGGAACAAACAGATCAGGTATTTCTTGCCTCTATATTCAACTTGTTTTATTTTGGTCTTGTTATTTTGTTAAAAAATATTTTAGTAAAAAACATAGATTGAGTGAACAAGTATGATGTTTCGTATCAATTGTTTTATTATATTTTGATCAAATGTCAATGAATCTTACAGTTGCGTCTGTTCGTTAATGAAAACATTAACAAACTTGGAATATCGTTAAGGGCTGCAAAAGAGGCAATCAGTTCTGCAGCAAGTAACACAGAATGGGTTAACAAGTACTCGACCAGCATAGCTAAGTCTTTAACATGATCGCCATTAACCAGAAATTATTCATGAATAAACTGTGTTTCATAAAAACGTATAACAAAAATTTCTAAATAAATCTTGATCTTATTTACATGTAAACATATGACAAATAAAAATAAATGTGTTCTATATGTGTAATTTTAGTTGCTACCTATAAGAAAAAAAGGGAATTTCTCTACGAGATATATGGGTTCACTTGTAACTGATAATTACTGCACGTTATGAGGCACTAAAAATAGAAGTATACAAAAAATTCAAAACAGTTCAACCTATTTCAATGGGAATTATAATGTCAATGAATATCATGGTTGAAAAAATAATAATAAAAAGCACACAAAGCAATTGTGGTTAGCGATACTATTTGCTTATAAATATCTCATTTGTTATTGCTCATTTCTCATCTCATATATTATTAATCATACCTCTATCTTCGGTTTATTAAACTCTATTCGCATTACATAATCAATTAATAAGAAGCATTGTCTAGAGATTTTAAAAAATAAAGTGTTAACGTTGCACGGGTACATAATATCGCAGTTTGCAGTAAACTGCAATAAATAATAAAAAGATTTACGTTTTCTTACTCATTCGATTTCTACCGTATTCTCCCTTTAATAATTTTCCGTTATATACAAATATAAATGATATCTTATTGGGCCGTGTCAAATAAAAGTTAATGATAAGATTTTCCCGTTGATAAAACCGTACAATGAAAAATGTAGATTCTATGTGGATTAATTGGAAAAGATATCTGACACAATCAACGGCACGCCGTAATAACGAAGGTACGGTCGATCGATCGGTAAGTATATTCTTAGAAAAAATATTTCATAATGTTGTACTTACTGAATTAATACTTCGATATAATACGATGAACTTAAATCATTCTATTGAAATTACATTGGTAAGTAAATTACAATTATGTGAGATATGTTAAAAATATTAATTGTTCAGAAAATCGAATTAATAATAATTTCTTCGTGTGTAGAGTACGAAACAGACTTGTTAACATGTAATAGTTGATTCAGATGCGACTACTTCGAAAGTTACAACTGTAAGACAACGTAGGTTTCATAGCAGATAAAATGTGCACCCTTAAATTTGGAATCAGTATGACTCATTTTCTTTTTATGTTGCGACATTTAACCCATTTGCATCACAAGCGCATATATGCGCGCATTTTTTCTGGCCACCATCATCGAAACGCATTTATGCATTCATGTTGTGAGTGAATAGCAACACATATGAACAGTTTAAATTATTTATACCACAGTCGTCGATTAAAGTACAATATCACTTTTTGAAATACTGTTAAACTTAGACTTAATATTAAAAAATTTGATAGTAAAGATATATTTTTGAATTTCTCATATGATGCAAATGGGTTAAGAGTTCAAACAAAAGCTTTCATACAATACTATATAACAGTTGAACCGTTTTGAACAAAATCATGAGTATATTTCATCCTATTCACTTTGCCATTTGAAATTCAAAAAGAAGTCACATATATTTAGGTAAAACAAATTTTTCTCGAAAATGAATTCGTACCACTTCCAAAAATAATGTGTCATATTTAAACAGCATTTAAACCTTTGCATATTTTGCATACAACCTATGTTCAAGCTCTTCGTAGAAGTCCAATGCATTATCGGAAATCATTTTATCCAGAATTAACGTTATCATTTCAAATATGTTGCCTGTAATAATATTATTTTTTTCAAAACGTTATAATACCCATCAAATAAAGTAGGAAAAAGTATGGTATAATCGTTTCGATATAACTGCACGAGCTAGGTATTAGAACTTATCTCTTCATCTACGTGTATTTTCTCAAGTCTACATTGAAACATTACCTAACATTAAACGACACGTTTCCACCGATATAAATGATAACCACCGAATTTCAAGTGATTACATCGTATCTGGCAGACCCTGGCGTTGATTGGCCGAGTCCTGTTGTATCTCAATTAGTTTTTTATCAATGGAGCGCCGGTGAGAAACAACAGACGAACATTACCAAAAAGTTTTGCGAATCCCTCGCACACACAGAGTTGCGTACACACACGTGAGACCGTACACCGGTCATTTTCCGGCACTCAAATACCATCGGCTCATGTCATCCCGTCGATTGATAAGATTAGAAAAATCGGACATATCTTTGACGATAGTCCTACCGTAGTTGCCTTATAAAGCACGAACATTAACGGGATACAGGCTTTCAGTAAGCAATCGCAGGTTTTAATTATCGGCCGTGCGGTCGACAATAATTTTTAATTATTTGAAGGTACGCCATTGAAATAGTACTTAAGTAATAGATACAACAGTACGGTTTAATCGTTCTTAAGTGATTTTTGGGAATAAGTTTGTGAACAACGATCATTGGTGACGATTGCGAATTACCTGAATCTGTACCATATTTTAACAGTGATTATTTTGACGCGTATGAAATTTTGGCATTAAATTTTATTGATATTATCGAATACAAATTTTTAGATAATTTTAATTACATGCGATAAAACTGCATAGTATATATTCTACCAACACTATTCCCGTTTTTGTATTTATATTATATAGGAAAATGATAGAATTTAGAGTAAAAATGTAATGTCGCCGAATCTTTCTAGATCAAAAACTGCTTATTTGTAATTCGGATATCGAGTTAGGTGTTTGATATTAAATTGACAAAAATACTGTGAAGTCTAATAAATAAAAAATATTACAACACAGGAATCGTCGAAGTGGATTTTCTGTCACACTCACATTTGTTGCCGATACTATTAAAAATGTCACGCCTTGGCGTGTTACTGCCTTTGCTCCTGCTTGCAACATCATGTCGTGCAGACCCAACTTTTGGATCTACTGTAAGGCCCATGAAGGAGGCTGATACTGCGACCCAGTATCGATTGCCGCAGATTGCCACACCACAGACTTATGACATCGAACTGTCCCCGGACCTAAAAAAGCACACATTTACTGGAGACGTTAAGATTGTGATTAAAGTGCTTGAGAAAAGTACTAAGTTAACATTAAATGCCAAAAACCTTACGATTGATGAGAAAGACATCAAGTTGATGACTCAACCTGATGGCGATAAGGAAAAACCTAAAGATGTGCAGGTTACAACCTCCTTGTTTGACGATGAAAAACAATTCTTAATTATCAACTTGAAAGAGGAGCTCGTACCTAATAAAAGCTACACCCTTACTATAAAGTTCTCTGGTGTATTGAATGATCAATTACGTGGATTCTATAGGAGTTCCTATATGGATAAGGATGGAAAAGAAGTGTAAGTCTATGGACACTTTAACAAATTAAAAAATTCTAATCTGTTAGCATATTTCAAATATAAGAAGGAATTATCCAATTATTATTATTATTACTATTGGGCCATGGAAGCCTTGTCAATTTTAAATTCAGAGAAACTTATGTCATTTTGATCTTTAAAGTTTTTAACTCATGCGAACGTTTTAAAACTTTAACGTTACATCTATAAATGATAATCCGGCACACGTAGATATGCTAGATAAATTTTTCCAAGATAAAAAAAGTAAAGGGGGGAAGAAAATTAATTAATAAAAGGGTATTAAAAATTTATTTTTAAAGTATAAAGTAATTTGTGTTAAAGTACAAAGAAACCTCTACAATCAACATTGTTTGTTAATTTAAACAAGCAAATATTATCGGGTTACAGATGGTTAGCCACCACTCATTTCGAGCCAATTGGTGCGCGATTAGCTTTTCCATGCTGGGATGAACCTGCGTACAAAGCTAAATTCAAAATCACTATAAGACATTTGAAGACATTACATGCGATTTCTAATACAGAAGAGATTGATAAAGTCGCTGATGGAGCGGACCATGTCAAAACTTACTTCAAACAAACTCCATTAATGTCCACATACCTCGTAGCATTCGTTGTCTCCGATTACAAGAACAAGGAGAACAAAGAGAAGTCATTTAGAGTATGGACCAAACCACAGGCCGTGAACTCAACTGACTATGCTTTGGAATTCGGGCAAAAAGTGTTGAAGGAATTGGACGAATACACCGCCATCAAATTCTCGAAACATATTCCGAAGATGGATCAAATTTCAATTCCAGATTTCTCGGCAGGTGCTATGGAAAATTGGGGTCTCGTGACATACAAGTAAAAATAATCACTATGTGATCATAATCTAATCTAAGTCCAAGACTTTTGCGATATCGTAGGTTTGGAGTTCAAAGTCTGAAAATGTATTATAAATTTGATAAGTGACTCAATCTTTAGATAACTATTGAAACAAAGTAACGCTTCTCGTAGATTGGTAATTCATTGATTTTCATTTTTTGATAATTTATTGAATGAAAGAATTGCAAGTAAATTAGATCCGTGGATATTTATAATATAGAATTGTTATATGCAAATGTAAGTGAATGAAATTAATTTAATGATCGATGAATTTCGTTTCAGGGAATACGCCCTTCTCTTCGAAGAAGGTGTTACGACGACTCGTGCGAAACAAGGCATCGCAACAGTTATTGCTCACGAATTTGCACATCAATGGTTCGGAAATCTGGTTTCACCGCAATGGTGGAAGTATCTGTGGCTAAACGAAGGTTTCGCTACATATTTCCAGTATCTGAGCACGAATAGGGTAAGAAAGATTTCATTACTAATCACTCGTTTTACTATGAAAAATATAGCAAAACTTGTATCTCTTCGGAATGCTGTGTATACTTTGCAATTGCACCCATTATGCCGTAATATTGATATGTAGTTGACAGATGAAAGTTCATGGCAATTGTTCTCCCTATCGAGATTCGTAAAATTTGCTCCTAAGTTGTGAATGTCTCAACGTCTCATTGAAATGTAAATAACATTTCGCCCCTTCAAAATATTGATTCATAAAAATAGAAATTAAAAGTGACATTAACACTAAACCTACCAAACCGGTTAAAAGACCAGTACCAAATTTTTTCTAAAAATTATTTAAATTGATAGGGTAGCCGTGAAATAAATATTCTACTTCTACTTTATAAAACTTGAATGAATGAATTAATCATCTTTTCCATCTCTTCATTTTTCGTTTTTTACAGTACTTGTTAACACTTTACCGACCGGTAGCCGAATAATCGGCTTTTCGGGCCCAACACTTTTGGACTTTTAACTTATTAATTTGTTGCTACGGTCATTGATAAATTATTATTTTTCATTGTGATTAACTGTGCCAAGGACTCAGTTAAGGAACTTTGCAATTTTCGAAGAGATAACAGTATAAGGAAAATATTTGCGTGCAAGTAACCGAACAGAAGTGGGTAGGATGTTAAAAAATACCGGTCGGTAAAGTGTTAAGTATCTAAATTCTAGTAGATATAACATCGGTAATTTCAGTGTTAATATACACAGAAATAAAAATAATAAATTGCTGATTACACTGCTTGCAAGTTTCGGCTAATTTTATCGTCTGCCCGTGTCTTTCAATTGCTGATTTGGAATTTCAATTTTTATACAGTATTATCTTATTATACAATTCGTTTTTATTAATGACAGCTGGAACCGAAATGGCGTTTAGAGGAAACTCTTGTTGTGGATGCTATGCAAGGAGTTGCATTTGTTCGCGATGCTGGTGAAAATGTGCATGCTATGAACCACGACGCTTACATGCCAAAGAACATTCAGGCCATGTTCAACTACATTGCATATCAAAAAGGTAACGAAGATTCCTATGTAATTAATATTATATTTTATCAGAAAAACATTATGCCTTGTACGAGGTGTAATAAAAAAAGGTTGCAGTAATTGCACAAACAAATGCACAATAAAATTTGTTGACAATACCAAATACCAGAGAAAATTGGCACTTCTTCATTTTTGCAGACTTATGTATGTTATTCTAATCAATAGTCTACCGTCACTGTATTGCATAATTGTTAGCTTTATTACTAAATAAATCAAAATCAGTCTGTTCAGAAAATCGCGAGTGTCTTTGTTAGACTTAAGGTAGCTGATCGTTGTCATACTCGCAACACTACATAAGTACTTTAATAGTCGAAATAGTAAAAACAATGGTACTTTGTAGAATTACAGCAAAATATTATTAAATACATAATATCAGTGACAGCAAAAGTCTATTATTATTAGATCGATCATGTTTGATCACCAATCTTTTTGCTTAAGTACACAATTTCATTGTTTATTTTCACCGTAATCAAATTTGAAATTTCAATGAGAAAAATTCAATGTTTTTTCTGTAACATAATTATCAAAAGATTATTTTTCACGTATTTCTATTACTCCATGGTAACGTTTTCTACCTTCATGTGGCTGATGCAAACGTATTAACCCATTTGCATCACAAGCGCACATATGCGCGCACTCTTTCTGGTCAGTATCATCGAAACGCATTTATACACTCACATTATGAGTGAAGAGCAACACATATGAACAGTCTAAATTATTTATACAACTTTCGTCGATTAAAGTACAATATCACTTTTTGAAATACTGTTAGACTTAGACTTAATATGAACAAATTTGATAGTAAAGATATATTTTTGAATTTGTCATATGATGCAAATGGGTTAACATTGCTTACAATAGTAGCAATCAAACTACTAACATTATAATATTTATTTATTTGCAGCCGGATCAGTTATTCGTATGATGGAGCACATTCTGACAAAGAAGGTCTTCCAGGATGCACTCAGGAAATATTTGAGTAATAAGTACGTACACAAAAAATCTCACGGAAATTTATAGTTAATCATCAAAGGCAAAACTAAATAACGAAAATCGCGCTATTCTTTTATTGCAGCGAATTAGGTGTTGTTGAGCCAAAAGATCTGTTTGATGCTATTGAGGGTGTAGAAAAAGACTCTAACATCGAAAAAATTATGAATGAATGGATAAATGAACCAGGATACCCAGTAGTCAATGTTAACAGAGACAAGGATGGAGTTTTGAAGGTAACTCAAGAACGATTCTCCTTCGCAGTATTCGACAACAAAACTAAATGGTGGGTACCACTTACGTATACCACTGAGGATAAGGTTGACTTCACTGAAACTAAACCAACTGAGTGGCTCAAGCCGGACGGCAAATCTGTAGATATTAAAGGCACGGATTCCACAAAATGGGTTATCTTTAACAAGCAACAAGCAGGTATGCAAGATATTTAGAAAAAATACTGATTTATTATATTAGGGGGACCGTAAAGTAATATCGTTTCCTTGCATTAAATTCAAGCAAATAAATTTCTAACAAGTTTTTACTTTTAACGAATGACATAATCAACTTCGTTATCAACAACTTTTTTCCATCTTGTGTGCAAATTTTCAATGTCGGATTGATCAAAATTAAATACTTTTTGAACAAAATATCTGGAGAAACGACGTTACTATCCGCTACCGATAATATTTACATTCTAAGCAGAAACGAAAAGTATTCGGGTTAATTGAGTAATATGTCTAATTCGAAAGCTACGAAAACTCGAGAATGCATATACGTATTGAAAATCTGTGTGATATGAAAACTTATAGTTGTGAAAAATGAATTTTTCTTTTTTTTTTACTCATTTTATTACCATTTGTAACTGTCTTTAAAAACTCTGTATTCAAATAATGAAAATAATACTTTTACAGGATATTATCGTGTCAATTATGACGACAAGAACTGGGATTTGATCATAAAGCATTTGAATGGCAAGAAGTACGAAGATATACACCAATTGAACCGTGCTCAATTAATAGACGATTCCTTAGCTCTTGCTCGTGCTGGGAAATTGAAATATTCGAAGGCATTGTCACTTGCTATGTATCTGCATCAAGAAAAGGACTATATTCCATGGGTCAGCAGTTTCAGAAATTTGAATTTCTTGGACAACATGTTAGACAGATCCGAAAAATACGATATTTTCAAGGTACCAAATTAAAATTATACTCTTCTGTTGTTCAACTCGTAGTTTTCTAAAATTTTACCTATTTTATTTATAACGTAATAATGGCGCATTACACAAAAGAGACATCTTTTTCGTGCCGTAATTTTCTTCGTTTTACTTAAAGGTATTAGCTATTGCGATAAACTTCTACTAATAGTACCGTAGTTGTAAAGACTATAACGAATTGTATTGTTTTCGTTATTTCGTCACACTCCTACTACTATAATAAAATTGATATGTTAGTTTTAAACAATTTCCGATTTAATGAATAATTTCTTTTATTTTTGCAGCTCTTTGTTAAATATGCTTTGGAAACCTTCGTGAAAACTGTGAAATTTGAAGCCGGGAAAGACGATGAGCATGTTAATAAACTAATTAGAGGACAAATGGTAAAATGGGCTTGTTTAGCTGAAATGAAGGAATGTACAGAATTCGTTGAACAGAAATTCAAATCCTGGCTTGATGATCCAAAGAAGAACGAGTAAGTTACTATTACAATTAGTCGAAAAGTTTTATAAACATATAACAAGTATTAGCGGTTCGAGCTTCTAAAATAAAAATCATTATCAATGTCAAAATTCTACAAATATTACATTTCATAGTAATTGAATTACTTCAGTCAAAAATATAAACTTACAAAGGAAAAAGGGAGACTTCTTGAATATATACCGAAAATGCAGTAGAATTTCTGCAATATTAGTAACATTAAATTCTTTATTATTTTACCATTCATGAAAATTAAAGCTATATCATACAAAATTTGATGTTCTAATTAATTCTTCAGACTAGACGTCGATCTGAAGAATGACATCCTTTGCGCTGCAATAAGGACAGCCGACGAGAAGACCTGGAACACAACGCTTAGCAAGTACAAGGATATGCAAACTGACGAGCAAAAGAACAGCCTTGTAACGGCTTTGGGTTGTTCGGAAGAGCCAAAGATTCTTCATATGTACATTTCACTCGCTCTTGATCCAAAGCAAAATCTCAACTTTAGTGATGTCTTCTCGGCTGTGATAAGTCAAAGTACGAAGGGAGTCGATGTTGGTTTGGACGCACTTGTAAATTCCTACGAGGAAATTGTAGAAACGTAAGATATTTACAAACGTATCGACATAATTCTATCGGTACAAAATTTTCATTTTTCGTTTTACTTGCTACAGAGTGAAGAACGATGAAAAAATCAACGGATTTGTTCAGAAAATTGGAAATACTATCACGACACCAGCTCAGTATGCTAAGGTAAGATAATTATTTTCTATTGTTTGTTTAATCTGTGTCTTTAAATACAAACTAGAAATTCCATTCTTTATGATGTTACAAAAACATATTGAATGATTTGATGTATAACTATTATTTAAAAGTCGTACCTACAAACACGACTGTGTTATCTTCGTTTAGTATAAACACAATGTTAACGAAAAATAATAAAAATATACATTTCATAGAATACGATGTGATGGGGGATTAGGTGAAATCGATTGATTTCATTTAATAGTATTTAATGAGTTTACAATATTACAATATTTTTCTTTTATGTCTTACAGTTGGGTTCATTTATCACAAGGAAAGAAATGGAACCAGAAATTCAACGTGACACGTTGAAAACAGCCGGACAAAATTTAGACTGGATTAATCAGCACGAAAAAGACGTCGAACAGTGGTTGGAAGAAAACAAATCAAAACTGAAGTCATCTGCAGCGACCGCGACTTTTGGAATGTTCGCTATTGTTCTTTCAGTTTTCTTCACACGATTGTATTAGAAGAAAAATTAGTTAATTCTTCTCGCTTCTCATTAATACTTCCATCGAATGTTCAACATTACTCACTGTGTTAAAAATAGATTTTTTGTTGAATTACAATAAGTCTCTTCGTTTTTATTGAGAATGTTAAACTCTACACCTCAGAGGACTTAATTGAATTTCATAGAAGACAAGGGAGAATAAGAGAAAAATTTGTAAGTGTAAAGTCAGATAAAGTGATAAAAAAATGGTATTTCAACAAGTTTGATACGATATTCAACACGTTGAAAGATTCAGATGTTTGCGAAACGAAAGTTTTCATTCCAGACGAATAGCGATATCATTTGTTAAGTTTTAGGTATTACATGATTGTATATACATTTCAATCATTCATATTTATATTTCGAATAACATAAATGTATTTATAGTTGTACGTCATAGAATGCAAATATATTTTGATATCATACAAGAATACGAATCAGAAATTTTTTAATGCAAAAATATCGAACGTATTTATGTACCATCAGTGTATTTCAGAAATAACTTCATAGAAAAATCGGTAATATTGTTTTGGTTTTTAAAGAACTACTTTAATACTTTGCATAAACTTTTACTTTACTTAATCTCAAATTAGCAATAAAATTACATACGCCTTTTTCAAGGGAACATATTGTCCTTTCGCATTTCAAAATAGAATTAAAATAAGTTTCTGATTTTCTTTCCATATTTGAATATTCTGTAGCTGAAAAATTAATTGTATTAAAAACGACATTTATAGTAGATCAAAAGGACTATAGAATATCGTGGAAAAACATCCCTTTCCTGAATGCTTTCGAGAAGAGTTCACAAGAAGACGTAGCGAATCCATACATGCCCATGTTGATGAAAATGATGTGGTAGATAGATCTCGAAAAAATATTTGACACGTACTATTTTATGTCCGCAATTGTCCATACTGAAGGGGCGATATTACTCCTCAATCTAGGAGGCTTTGAAAATGGTGCCTCAAAATATAATTTTGTACTGTCGTTGTACTTTAGTGAAAATTAATATGTATGACAAAAGTAGTGAATACGTAATGCTTTGGAATTTTCTGTTTGCCAGCATTTAACGATAACTATGTAATTTTTTTAACAGTTTTATTCTACAATTCGTGAAAATTTGTAAAAAAAAGCTAATAGTCCAGTAAATTAAGGACAAATTTTTTTATTAGCTTTCCAAATTCGTCTCATCGCATAGGTAATACGTTTGAAAGGAGCCATTAATCAGAGACCAACCATTCTCGTGCAAATTAATTTTTAATTGCAGTTCCATGATTGACTTTCCCATCGTTAAAGAAAGCTTTGTAGACAGACATAGAGAAAAGGATCACACGAATTACCTCTATTGCTCCAAGTGTCTCATGGTTGAAACAAATACATTTTTGTAATTATTTTTTATATCACTAAATTCGGTATCTTAACCCTTTTAGTGTCGGGCAAAAAACAGGTGCCTATGCGAAGATAACCGGCCGAATTTCGCAATTATGCCAGGGTTTGGAAAAAGGCTCATAAAAACCAATCAAAAAACAATATTTACATAATTCAAAAGGCAGTGTATCAAGGACGAAATAGAGAATAAAACAATGACACTAACTTTTCTATATTCATTGAAAATTATATAAATAACAAAGGTATAAATGATCATAAAAAAAATAAAAATTGAGTTCTCTCTTCCAAAACGTATTTACACATACGAAAAGTCATCTTTTTATTTATTTTCTTCTTATTATTTTTTTTAATTCTCTCGTAATGAAATTAGCCCATTTATAACGTATTATATTAGGAGTACAAATTAGTTCGGCCCGTTTTCAAACTATAGCTCTGGCTGTTATGAATGTTTCATAGTGGCAGCTGATTTTAGTTGTTTCAGAGCGGTTAGACATCTGTCAATCATATTCAGTTTGTATCGCTTTGAATTTCATACAAAAACCTCGTTTTCTACTGTGTTGAATATGCCAAATTTTGTGTTAAGTAAGCAGCATTTGCGGGAGGTTTTAGTTTTCTGCTTTAATTGGAAAGAAAGTGCAGCTTTTACATCGGATTGTGATTGGGGATGAGAAATGGATATTCTATGACAACCCCAAGAAGAAAAAATACTACACTATGCCCGGCCAATCGTTGCCATCGACATCGACATCAACACCAAAGTCGAATATTCATGATTCGAAGGTCATGTTGTGTATCTGAGGGGACCAAAAGGGTGTTGTATACTATGAGTTGCTACAATCTGGCGATTCTATTACTAGCAATCGGTATAGGCTACAATTGGTGCGTTTCAGCCGTGCATTACGAGAAAAACGGCCGAAATGCGAGCAAAGACATGACAAAGTTATTCTTGTGCATGACACCGCTCGGCCTCATGTCGCAAAAGTCGTAAGAAAATATTTAAAAACGCTCAAACGGGATATTTTACCGCACCCGCCGTATTCACCGGAAATTGCTCTTTCTGATTACTAGTTGTTCCAACGGATGCAGCACTATTTGACCGGTCACCGGTTCACTTCTTTCGCAGAAATCGAAAATTGGCTTCTAACTTGGATCGCCTCAAAAGACGAGACATTTTTTCGAGTTGGAATTCGAAAATTGGCTAAGGGGTGGGAAAAAGTAGTAGCCAGTGATGGACAATACTTTGATTAATCTGTTCATTCATTTTGTACTGAAATAAATGCATTTTTGACCACAAAAAAACGGACCGAACTAATTTGTACTCCTAATAAATTTATTTTGAGATAGAGTTCTCTCGCAATGCGAATAGTAAAGCGCTACAAGATGCGGGCCGATATATCGGCCTCCGGCACTAAAAGGGTTAAGAATCAAAATTTAAAAAAAAAAATTCCTTGCCGCATTTAATCACAGAGATATTTCACACTTTTTCAACCCCAAAGCATGAGGGGTAATATCACCCCTTCAGTATGGACGATTGCCGAAATAAAAAAAAAATACCTGGCAAATACTTTTTCGACAACTATTATCTTATAATTTTAATGTAAATCGACGTGCACAAGTTCGAAGTGTTCCCTTGTCAGTTGACAAAAACAGTAATCTGGAAAGTCTTTTAGTAAAGTAATTATTTACTGTATCATCCAGCAATTAAGAGATGTCTAGACAAAAGAATACGGGTCTAATTCTTCAGGCACCAAAGGCCATGCCTCTGGCCACGCCTATGTGAATCACATAACGCTCTATCTTACTACAGTAAACCCTGGGTAAATGCACAAGGGGTTACCCTGAATGAATGCTTCGCGACTATCCCCTCCACATAAGGGGAACCCCCTCGGCGAACCACGACGTTCGACGACGGTGTAGTTTAACATGATATTATCGGAACGTTTCAATTACGCAACACTAATCGAAGGATTGAACTTTTCCGTTTTTGATTTTCTTTGTTAAAAACTTCGCTAACATATTTGTAACATTTTTCTGATTAAAATGATACCAAACACGATATAGTTTGAACAATATTTACTTAATATTTAATTCGTTTACTTGCTCTTTAGATAATTCAAACATATCGTGTTTGGTATCATTTTAATCAGAAAAATCTCACAAATACATTAGCGATGTTTTCAAAAAAGAAAAATCAAAAATGAAAAATTTCAATCTTCTGATTACTATTGCCACACCGATAGTTTCGGGCCGTTCCCCTGTACGTTGGGCCTCTTTGTCTCTACTCTTGTCTATTCTTTTCCAAGTTCACGCTCGGCTGGAGCTAGAACGTAAAAACAAAATAGAAACCGCTACTTAGTAACGGCACTGGTTCAACCCCGAACTCTGTGCATTTATCCAGGTTATACTGTATTCGGCTAAAAATTTAACGAATTCAAATCTGAATGAAGGACGGAGAGAGAGAATTCTTCCGATCGAAGCAAGGAAGAGAACTTGATTTTTAATAAATCTAGCTCACTATAGTAAAAGCTGGATAAACTATGGCATAACCAACCCCTCCACGTGTGTGTGGGAGGGGGGAGGGGGGAGTTTTGTTCGTCGATTATATTAATCGTCATCTTCCTAAGGTTTAAATGCTCAGGTCGTGACCGAATAGCGCATTTATAATAGCCAAGGTTATAGATTCAGCTGAGCGCGAACTCAGTGTTAGAAAAAGAAAGGTAGTAGAAGATAGAAGTTCCAAGCAAACAAAGCGAGCGGCCCATAACATCAATGAATCATCAGAAAACAATCAAACTTTTATATTTATTAATTTTTCGGAATGCATCTTTTCCCAATATACTGTTGACATTTTTGTGCTTAAGATAATACCACCAAACACAATATATTTTAATTCTGTTAAATAACAAGTGAATATATTTCAAACTACGTCGTGTTTGATATCATTTTAATCAGAAAAATCTCACAAATGCATTAGTAAAGGATTAAAAAGAAAAATAGAAATGAGAAAATTGTGAACTTTTAGAAATTTTTAGAAATGAAATATGTCTCAAACGTGTTCTACGTTGGATGATCTTACAGTGCTCCCGCGTCAAGCATCGTGATTCGCCAAGCAATAGTCATGTTGTATTTATTTAGCTAAACAAACAAAAATACGTGGATGGTACGACTATCCGGATTATTTACTTTAGGACGCTGGGTTTAGAAATTCCAGAAACGAAACGACGGGAATAGGCGGTTGAAAGCGAGAGGTTCCGCCCCTGTCTAAGCATCCCCCAATTGTCAGGCCATAGGCATTTCTTCCTCGGGAGATTCTAATATGAATAGACCGTAATACTCAGGTAATACTACGTTATTAGCCTCAGATAAACTTGCAATCGCCTGAAAGGTCTGAAAGTGTTTCCATTTTGAGGAAATCTTTGACACGTCATTCAGTAAAAACAGCTATCTAGTAAACGGGAGGTCTTCATTTCAAGCCCAAACGCAAAGGTCATTCTTTTCTAGCCAGATTATGTTTTCAACGCCAACAATTAGTCATAAAGCAGAATGGATCGTATTTACCTGGAGAATATCATTCTCCGTAAAAGTAATTCGTAAAGGCGAGATTATTTATGGCCTGACCTGCAAGGTACATATTTCGCTTATTCACCGAACGATTCCGACCCTTTTAATGATTTACATTGTCATCCTTGTTCTCCTTGAAGAAGTTGGGACGTACTCGAACCTTTTTTGGAAAAACAGTTAGCCAATAAATGCCAGACTTTTTTCTTACGAACCAATGAGCGCAAACTTGAAAAATTTATTCTGCGCCCATTGTTGACAGAAAGGAAGGGCTTTCTTGAAAGACGGTTTAGTTCGAGAGTTCAGTTCTTCTGTGTCTTATACGGATTCAACATAGTTGCTCGTAACTTTAAGCAATGTGACAGTGACAAAGTTTACTATTTTTATACATATTCAGATTAGATCTAACTTTTGTGTTTTTGCTTCATCAGATAGCAAGCTTCTTGTTTTATAAAGTGTATTTTTCGTGGGCATACGTTGTGGTGAAATAATGGCTTGTAAAAGACATTTTTAATTAAACATCATATGCAAAATTTCCTTCGTCGCGATAACAATTTAATGTAAGATACATACTTGTTCACTCTGTATTATAAAATACTTATTTATCTTCTGCTTTTTTATATAATTTTTAATGTTTCAACGTGCACCACTTTTGATTGTTCAACAATAGGGGACACAGGTCAATCGTATTAATTATTCACTATACAACGTGACAGAAAACGGGAATAATGAGACTTTGAATAATATCATACTGTGACAGGCGATATTGTAGTAGGTTTTTCAAGTTCAAAGTAGAACGTGTGCCATTTTTTTATTACCTTTTGCTTTTGTTCATTGACACATTTCAAAATTAAACAGATGGCAACTAAGATCATAATGCAGTGTAGTGAAATTTCGTGCAATATTCAATCTTAGAAAGTGTGAATTTATATGCAAGAATACAAATTGTTTGTAAGAAGTTAGAAAAAAAATTTCGAATTTTATTTCACATTTGGTGAATGAAACTGTTTCTACTTGAAAAGCTTCGATAACAAGGCCATGTAGGTGTATATTACATTTTACAAAGTATTAAGTATTTACATAAATTATTATTGTTTACTTTCAATCATAATCTTATAATTACTTCCAGTATGCAACTCCGGAAAGTTCTAGTCCTAATAATTAGTACATTTGCTTTATCACAATCGTTAAGCATTAGAAATAATTTGAAAGAAGATTCTGAAGTAATAGAATATCGTCTACCTGATGACACGATACCTATACATTATAACATAAAAGTAATACCTCATATCGTGGAGGACAATTTTACATTCGAGGGTGAAACGACTATATATTTTAAAGTTGTCAAACCAACAAAAAACATAGCATTACATACGAGAAATTTAACTCTCGATACAAGTGCCACGACGTTAACAAAAATCGGTGAAAGTGTCCGTGTACCGAAAGATTACAGTCATAACAACGAAACAGACATCTTGGTGATCCAATATGACGATGTTTTGGAACCTGGAAATTATACTCTTAGTATGAAGTATGTTGGGATTTTAAGCGACGATTTGAATGGATTCTACAGAACTTCATACTTAGATAATGGGACTAAAGTGTAAGTGACACATTCTGTTTTAATAGAAATTCACGGCGTATTACAATCTAATATTGTAAAGATAAAGACTTTAAAAGTATAGAAATGTTGAAATATCACTTTTCAAATAAATACGCAATAAGGAGTATCTAAATGCTACTGTAACACTTTCTTCTTGAGTATTAACATTTTAATATCAAAAGCTAACACGGTTTTAGATGTTTTAATTCAATTCGTATAGTACTTGCTTTATTACATAATATTTAAAATTGCAATTAAAATATTACCGAGAATAGCTATTTATTACTTACTGAACTATGCAAAACTACAATCCAACTATTAAATGATCTACTTTAATGGAAATGGAGTAAAAAATTTCATAACTTCCTTTGAAACATCATAATGAATGAAGTGTATCATTTTAATAAACTTTCTAAATCAGTAGATTTATACCATATAACATGTAGCAAGCGTGCATATCTACATTAAATAAAATGGTCTCGGAAGTCTGTAATTCATAATAGCCAGAAATTTTGGAAATGTCATTCAATTATGCACAAAGTTTTTACTACCTAACATAATAGAATTAAAACTCGTAGGTGGATGGCTGCAACACAATTTGAAGCAATTTCTGCCCGTCGTGCATTTCCATGTTGGGACGAACCTGCTCTAAAAGCCACTTTCAATGTCTCAATTAAACATTATACAAATTATACAGCGCTGTCAAATATGCCTGTAAGTGGACAGTCAGAAATCGACGAATCCGATGGAAAAATTTGGACGCATTTTGAAACGACTCCACGAATGTCGAGTTACTTGGTGGCTTTTGTTGTTGCTGATTATGTGAAGGTCTCTAATGATAATAATACTGTTAACATATGGTGTAGGAAAGAGTTGATACCTTATACAAATTTTTCCCATGGGTTCGCTCAAAAAGCGATGTATGAAATGGAGAAATACATGGAAGGATCAGTTAAAGTACCGAAAATGGATCACGTTGCCATTCCCAAGAAGGAAAGCGTAGCTATGGAAAACTGGGGAATTATCACGTACAGGTAATGCACGTTTATTAAATCAATCCTACTGTGCTTAATGTTTCACAATTTTCTTCATTCTTTATGACAGTTTTGTAAATGAAAAAAATTATCAAAATTTTTTCTAAGTAGTTAAAACTACTATAATATTTCAAACTGTTACTTCAAATTGATACAACTGTATCTAGCATTCTACAGGCGACCCTCGACTTTCGCACACTCTACTTTCGCACATTTTCAAAAATTCAATTTTTTAAAGACATTTGTCGCCATTTCAAAAATTGCTTCTATGCAGTCAGTCCTTCGGAATGAGGTCCCCAAATACAATATTAGAGGAGCTTGAGGTTCTCTACTATTGTAGTATTGTCTCTAGGTATTACCTACTGGATGTTGAAAAATCTCAAGATTACAAAGAAACTATATTAATATGCAACTTTTAATATTTTTCGTATATCCCCTACTTTCGAACATTCAACATTCGCACATATTTTCAGGAACCAATTAGGTGCGAAAGTCGAGGCCCCCCAGTATTAACAATTATATAATTGAATATTGACAAATATCCGACTTATTTCATTTGATAATACATGGTTGTTTATGTTTCATAAAAATATGTATTATTTAAAGGGAAGTTTATCTGACAAGCAATGAAGAGTCAACAATTACTGAACGAATGAGAGCTGCATCAATAATAGTACACGAATTGGCACATCAGTGGTTTGGAAATATAGTAACTCCATCATGGTGGTCGCATTTATGGCTAAGCGAAGGTTTCGCATCGTACTTTGAGTATTATTTCCTCGATAAGGTACTTTTTTATTGACTATATACTAACGTTTGAACTATTCCTATAAAATGTTATGTGCATCGCATATTCCGTCGAAGTATCATCGTTCACTCATACATAATCCTAACGTTGCAAATGGAATGTAAAAGTAATTCAATTTATGCCAATGTTTATCGGAAGTGCCTTTAACGTATCAAAGACCATTCAACCAATGCTAATTATCTTTTAACACGTTCCTTGCCGGATCATTTTGAAAGATTTTCTGTTCAGCCCGTTTGGGGCGTATACGACCCACACATTTACGATTAAATAAATTTGTTTGGGGTATACATGATATTAAAATGCCTATATTAAACTCTGCTACATATTTTTCACAATAAAATTCTTCATTTTGCAATGAGAAATACAAGCGGCCTGAACGAAAAGTTTAGTGGGGGTCGTATACGCCCCACGTGGCACGGAACGTGTTAAACGGCACGTAATTATATCAAAAATGTTATTTATTGTGACATTAACACTAGAACTACCAAGCAAGAAAAAATGACTCCTTCCAAATTTGTTCAAAAAATTCTCGAAGCTTGTAGGGCAGGCATAGAATAGATTCTAACAATAAGTAGATCTTATAAAATACAGAATTTCCCAAATCTATTATTTTTCCCATTTCTTGATGTCCTTTTTTCCAAAGTATCTATAACATTTAATATATTGAAATATAATTGATTTAACGTCTGTATGTCTAGTGTTAAATAAAGTGTAATATATGTTTAATAAACGAAATATTTTCAGCTAGCTCCCGATTGGCGAGTAAAAGATTATTTCGTGGTAAATGTTATTCAGCGATGCTTCCTGAGAGATATCCATTCTCATATATATCCAGTAGATTTAAATGTCACTACATCCAATGATATCGATGCAGTTTTTTCTTCTAATGTTTATAGAAAAGGTAGGTCACTTTGGGTACCTTTAAATTCCTTTATTTTAAGAACTCCGTGTTTATATTCCCTAACATACGATTATTTGATTTCAGCTCCTTCCATATTGTTCATGATGTCAAATGTAATCACACCAAACGTTTTCCGAAATGGCCTCATAAAATATTTGAAAACTTAGTGAGTCAAAAATTTATTTCCTCTTTATTTCACTTTGCAATGTAATTCGTGTAGAGAAATATGATTTTTTTACTTCCGTACCTTTTCATGATTACAATTAATATGTAGAAAAATCCGAATACGAGATATTTAAATTTTGGTATAACTAACTGTACTCTAAATTATTGCTCATTCATAATTTCCAACTGCGTTCATACGTTCGCTACCGATGACTCATTGTCAATAGTTAAGTCATGGCGGCTCATATCAAAAAACAAACACTCAACTATTAAGTCAAGAGCAATGTTCTGTTATTTTAATTTTTGATGAGTTTTTCTCACGAGGTTCTCATCGAGTACAAGCACGCTGATAATAGTACAAGTTAATAATACACAATTAATAGTAAATGTTTCGCTTTCGTTCAAAAAAGGAGAAGGCGTAATGCGTTCGACATTAACCCGCTAAACAGTTCTGTTTTTCACTAGTCAAGAATAACTTTCTTACCATTGCAATACAAATTAGCGTAGTGCAAAATAAGTGATAAATTTAATTATGTTAACTTTTCTCACCAATTACCTACTACATAATTAAAGAGAAAACAATTACCAATTTATTATGATTTCTACAAATAAACAGGTACTTAATTTACTAATAAAATTAGTAATATTATGTC
This sequence comes from Cerceris rybyensis, assembly GCA_910591515.1. Classification (NCBI taxonomy): domain Eukaryota; kingdom Metazoa; phylum Arthropoda; class Insecta; order Hymenoptera; family Crabronidae; genus Cerceris; species Cerceris rybyensis. Next base: position 27,842,581 of record OU342790.1, read on the forward strand.
ACTCTCAATTAACAACTTTGATGTTCCTGTTCGAATCAAACTATAAATTGCATCGTCTTGGTTCTATATATGTGTAAATGTAAAAAGTCCGTTACAATTACTTCGATGATAAAGTATATAAATACTACAGCATTTGAAAATGGACATTGGATGTTGATAAACGTAAATAATATTTTTCATCTCAATGCAGAAAACTAGATTGTAGATTTTTTTTTTTTAGTGAGTATGACTCTGTTGATCCAGACAAACTATGGACAATGATGGAAAACGCCCTAGATGAATCGGACGTTCCTCACAATGACTTCAATGTAAAAGAGGTCATGGATACCTGGATAAAACAAAAGGGGTATCCCTTGATAACTGTAAGTCGCAACTACTCTACGGGTGAAACGAAAGTAACGCAAGAGGACTTTGAATTGGTACGAAATTATGCTAACAACACAAAATATGAGGAAGGGGATGAACCGAAATACAATACTTGGTGGGTTCCTATAAATTATGCAACCCAAAATAATCCGAACTTTACTGATACCACGGTCACCCATTGGCTGAATCCTCAAGAAAATCTTACCATTGATGGAATCGATGTTGATGATTGGATAATTATCAACAAGCAACAAACTGGTAATTAAGATTTTGTCAGATAAAGTTAATTAAAATTTTGTACTTGTTTTTTGAACAAAAGCATTGCTTTCTTTAAGATTAAGAAATTTTTGTGTACATTGTAGTTAAATATTTTCATATAGACTTCATTATGTGATAATACAGAGTAAGATTGGAATTGAATGACTGATACATTCATATATTTAATTGAAGTTTCAAACCATCATATTTCTGAAATATTTCTGAAAAATATTTTTGCATTTCTTTTCTACTGTTGTTCAAAATTGCTCCTTCAATAATGAGTTGCACGTGTGTAACTTGAAACAGTTAAAACACCTTATTTTAAATAAAATTGAAAATATATAATTATTACTTCATTAAATAATCAGTTCGAACGTATATCTGCTGTGAAACCTAATACTTCGTGTGAAGTAGTATTGTTAACACATTTTGCGTGGGTGCTTTCCCACCAAAGTTTCATGGAGTAACGGGAATTTTTTGCAATTCGTGCGCTAAATTACATCTGCACAAAATAGCTACAGTCTTTAAACTTTAAGTTTTCTTTTAATAAAATTTGTAGTTTTTCTTTAAAAATCAATTTCTCTATTCACTTAAAAAAAATAAAAATACTTCCTCAGAAATCAAAAACTAAGAAAATCAAGAATTTAAAAATGCTTTAACTAGTGACACCTTTTAACACGTTTACGACGGGGCCTGAATTTAGTGTTCCTACCATGGGGCGGATGTGTTTTTCGTATTTTCTCCTATCCGGCGGCGTAGTAATGCAAAAAAAGGCGTTGATTTGTCTGAACAAATGTCATATAATTATAGGTGCTTAAGAAAAACATTCCAATATAATATTATACTATACTATGTAAAGATGTAAATAAATTTACCAATTATAGTAATTAATTCTTTAAATGCGCCACTAACGGCGGCTCAGCCTGCCCGAAGGGACAAACATGAATTGTACCACCGGTGGCTCATCCCGCCCGATGGGACAGAAATGAATGCGCCACCGGTGGCTCAGCCCGTTGTGAACGTGTTAAAGCACTTTGCTTTGTGCAAGTATACATAGCAAAATTTATACGTATATGTATAATTTATGTCAATGCACAGCTGGAAGCTCCGGTGTCGAATACGCTTGTCGTAGCATAGCAGCACCAGCAAAGCGCAATTATAGGAATGCATTTTTGCAACGCACGTTTTAAGTTGAAGTGTACCTACGTTAACCTAGTACTCATGTGTACCCGGTCTTATTGTAAAAATATTATACAAACCCACTAGTAACAATAATCTACCAATAATTCATAGAAAACGTCTTTTGGCGTTACCCGCGCTCGACTACCAATGCGTACAAAATGACTTTAGTCGCTTCCCGCGGAGGATGTGTTAAGTTTAGCCAAGATACATTCTACAACTAATTATTAATGTACAATGCTTTACTTTTAACGTTATCCTTAATAATGAATCATGGTATGATCCACAACAGGTTACTATCGTGTAAATTACGACGAGATTAATTGGCAAAGAATCGCTAATTATCTGCGGTCAGAAAATTTTACAAAAATCCACGTATTAAGCCGTGCACAGATCATCAATGATGCTTTTTCATTGATGCAACTGAAACGGCTGAACCTTCGTATTTTCTTGGACATCGTTGGCTACCTGTCGCAAGAAACAGATTACGTTCCATGGTATCAAGCGTTTACCTTCTTGTATTCCATGAACGACATTTTCAAGTTACCCGAATCTACTCCATTGAAGGTACTCTATAGCAAGAAATAATTTCACTTATTGAGGAAATTGGATTTCGAAAAAAATTCTAAAGAGAAACGTATTTAATTTCAGCAATGGATACTGAGTCTAATGGAGAATATCATCGATGAAGTGGACTTCGAAGATAGTAGTAGCGATTGTCCTTTGACTACGATGAAAAAAACATCAGTAATGAATACTGTCTGTAATTTTGGTCACCCTGAATGTGAAAATATAGCAGTCGCTAAGTTACTGGAATTCATCCGTAATGATACCAAGTACAAATCAATTCTCCTATATTTTAACGTTGCATGTTTAATTAACGAATAACATTTTACATTCTTTTTGATATTATCTGTCATGTTACTTATGAAATTTCATTTGATTGTTTACTCTCAGAATTTCATCGCATAAATGGCCAAAGTCTTTTTGCCCGGGATTACGGAGAGCCAATGAAACAGTTTGGGATCTTGTGTTCGATTGGTATACGAAAAATCGATCGTACTATTCGTTGTGCTGTTTGAGTAATTCACATAATCCAATCATTATAAGGAAACTTTTAAAGATGTCTTTAAATGATACATTATTTTCGTCGGACGAACAATTGAGTATATATAATTGCGCGGTTATTGAAGGTGCCAACATGGACATAATACTGGATTTTGCTATAGAAAATTGGGAAACGCTTTTGTCAAAGTAATACACTTTATTATAATATGTCTTTATAATTTTAAGTGTTATGTAAATCAATGAAAATATTTATTTTTTTACGTTTTAGATTGAAACATCCGTTAAATATGATCAGTGGCATCAAGAAGAATGTAAGCACGAAGAAGCAAATTGAGAAGGTAGCATATCTTTATTTCTATAACATAATATTTGATACCGATTAAACTATTTTGGTCTCATTCATTCATATTAATGCTTCGTTTCAGTTGAAGATACTGTACGAGATTAGCGGAACGGAGAAAGAACAATACACAAAGAAGTTGGAAGAACGTTTAAAGAAGATTGAAAAAGATAATAACAATCTTCAAACAGTGTTAGAAATAATTATGAAGTAAGAATATTTTAACGTTGGCTACTTAGGAAAATGTATTTTCTTAGTGATTATGTGAATTAAATAAATTTTATATACCCAATTAATATGTTACTTTGATGTACTTTCTTGCGTCTTATTGTTAGTTAATAAAATATGATCGTTTTCAATGGTTTATTCTGAAGTGCATACGGTGTCAAAGAACAAGGTACTGACTTTGCTTTGATAAAAAAATTTAAACAACAATTATTGATGCAAAGCCAATCGCACCTGTTTAGTACAAAAGTCTTAACAAAATTATAATACATACCAAGAAAAATGTAACAACTGAAGAACAATATGAAGAAAATTTTGAAGCAGAGAAATACGACATGAAGTTAATATTAATGAAGAAATATAAACAATATATGTTTAAGGGTAAGATATTAATATTATTTCTATAAACGTCTATAAATTCCTTAACTAAAGGGAATGGTTTGAACTTTTTATCGGTTTCGGTGTAAGCATGGAAGAAACTTCAAATAATGCGTATTGTTTCCCGCTGACTACCGAGTATTTGATAGCTTTCATATGAACATATTAACACGTTAAGCGCCACGCTTGTTCTTAAAACACTTTCCGTTTAAGCCCTTTATTAGAAAAGATATCTTTGTATTTGTTTTAATATACTACATTCATTTTTGATAAAATGTTCTATTTTATACTTAACTCCACTAATTGTGGCTCGGTTAGGCGCGACAACGTAGCTTAGCTAAAAAACTAATTGTTCATTTTCATTGATCAGCGTCAGCATAAACGAAAAGTCAACGCCCGGTCCCTGCGGACCGGTGTAGCGCTTAACGTGTTAAAATATGAAATAAATGTTTCTTTACTGACAATATTTCATACATTATGCGACTTTTATAAATTTTGCGCAGACTGTTATAATATGTTGCTCCATATTTCAGTTTCTAAATCTGTGTAGAACAATCGTGAACATTGTGAGCGTTACTTAATGAACACAGTTTTATATTAATGTATTTTCATTGTATATAAAATACATAGACATTATAATTTTAATCAGGATTGTATAACAATAGCGTTACGCAATTCATTATCGTAATAAAAGCATAACATAATGAGCGTGTTATATAAATAAATGTGATTAATATTGGAATTCTTCTCGATGACTATTGTAAATGTGATAACATAATAATTTGATTTCGTAAAATACTTGAACTCTGTAGAATTTCAAAACATGTATGTAATTTCATTAAAAATGTGTCGATCAACTTATAACGAGATTATACATAAAGTGTTCACCTTATATTAGAAAAAAAGGAAGAGTATCTTCTTTGAAATATTTTCATTGTATCCCATCAGCTACTATTTATTAACCAAAAAAAAACGATTATCTTCAACCTCTTGATATTTCGATGCAAAAGACTTAGAATCTTTCTTTCGTGACTTTTCAAGTAATAGCTAATTTATTGTATCTTCAATTACAACTAACTATTTATTTTTATATTTTATAAATGTCAGCAATTTCTTAACAATTAATGAGTACCAATTTTTTGACGCGTCATAATGCTAAAACGAAGTAAGAGTAGCGTTGATTATTATAGTTAGCAAGTGGTATTTTGCCTGCAATTGGAATTACCATTAAATAGGATTGTTTATGAAATATCTACTAGATATGTAAACCTTGTAATGAGTGCCACTGTATAATGCAGAGCAGAGGTTAATCGTATAAATTATACACTTTGATTCATGACTTAAAGCAGTACATAACTTCAATTGTTCTTACTCTACTCACAGCTAGGAATGAAAAGTCTTAATCTTCAACGCATACCCGTGAAGCTGTGATAAATGTTATGATATAAAGATATATTAGTTCAATTGTCAGTATTCAAAGTATGAACATAATATAACAAGCTATTTGTGAAGAAGAAATCAAATGAAAATAATCCTGAAAAATTACAAACGGAGTATATAAAATTCCAATCAAATTGTCATGCTTCTGCATCTCTGCTAATTGCTGTACATAAGTTCTTTTTTAATCGTTATACATATACAACCGAATGAAATAAAATACATCCTGAATATATGACTCTGAAGAAACACCGTTTTTTGGACGAAAGAATTCTTTAAAGATGACGATATCGAATGAAATTTAATTTTCATGGCAAAAGGAGCATCGGTTTCAACATTCCAGCATTTACTGTTATCAAAATTCCATTGAATCAGACAAATTTCACAATGGATGAGTCGTTAAGAAATGTTGAAACATTAATTGTAAGTGAAAAACTTTGGAACAGGAAGATTTTGATTGCGACAACAACGCGGAAGTTATACGTCTTCGCTTCGGTCAATCGTTAGAATAAAAAATAAATAAAATATTATAAAATAAATAAATATATAATTTTATATATTAATAGTAAGTTTTTTTTATATATGTTTTATATATTTTTTTTATTTATTAATAGTAATTTTATATACAAGGTGTCTCAGCCAATTTTGACATCTTGAATATTTCGGTATTGTGGTATGTAGCAAAAAATGTTTCACAGAAAACTGAAATGGTATCGAGTGAGTCATAATCTGCTGTCATTAGTTTTTCCGTAGGTGGACGCGTCAAGGACATATAAAGGTCAACTTTGTTTTTTTAAATGGAATGACGTACTTTTTTATGCATCAAGCGATGCAGCTAGACATTCTTTATAAAGAAGTACTGACCAGTATATGTCGAAAATATAATAGTTTAGGAGATATTTCAATTTAAGTAATTCTAAAATTCGTAATTACATTAGCGTTTATTTGCAGGTATGGTTCAATATAAGGACCATTTGCATCGCAGCATTTTTGAAATTGATGAAGGACTGGCCTACGTTATCTAATGTATCGGCTGATATTTTGCCACATTCATCGATAATGTGCTGCTTCATATCAGTCACTTTAGTTTCAACTTTCGCGTTTTATCCTTTGAACAGTCCCATAAGAAAAAGTCAGGCGGCGTTAAATCAGGTGACAGACAGATAAACAGATAAACAGAGCTCACGTCCTAATGCGGCAGGAATGATACCATGGAATTTAGATTATTTATACTGAAATATCTCCGTAACTATCAGCTTTTCGACATACATAGTTCAGTAATTTATTATAAAGAATGTCTAGCTGCATCGCTTGATGGATAAAAAAGTACCCCATTCTATTTAAAAAAACAAAGTTGACCTTCATATGTCCTTGACGCGTCCACCTACGGAAAAACTAATGACAACAGATTATGCCCCATACGATGCTATTTAAGTTTCCTATGAAACATTCTTTGCTACATACCACAACACCGAAATATTCAAGATGTCAAAATTAGCTGAGATACCCTGTATAATAGCAATTGGTGTGAATTTTAAAATTCTTTCTGCAGAAATACGAATTTTCACGTAGTAAAAATTGTATTTTAGAAATTAAATTGCAAAATAATTGAAATATTTTTATAATATGTAACGACAGTGTTATCGCGTATTAAATGTTACAATAGATTTATCACATTACTAAAGTTCTTTCTCCGAATCTTTCGTAATATGTTGCAATGATTTCTGTATGACAACGATAAATAATGCTTAATCTACGAGCGTTGTATTCGTTAATATCTATGAAATATCGATAATGTGATGTGTCAACAAAAGTAAGCACAAGAAAACACATGACAGGGGAAAATAAGTGCAGGTAATCCTCGTATAACACAGTAGATAGGTTCCTAGAAATTGCTATGTTGTAGGACACCGTGTTATATGAGACCCGGAGCCAATACAAAAGGAGGTAAACTTAATAAAAGCAAACATTTTTTTAATTCTATATTTCTGAAACAGTAAGTCTCGCCGCTAATATGCATAAACGGCGTGACACTTTTCGCTACAACATCGAAACAGCCTTATGAATGAGTAAATTATAATTTATTTATATATTTTCATGTAAAAGCGCTAAAGTTCATTATACCTTCCCATCATTATATGAAAGTAATTTAGTTTTTAACTCTTTCAGGCACGGGAATTCAGAAAATAAAATTACCCGTGTTGCACAGACATTTCTTTTTTTTTTTTAATTGAACAAATGTAAGACACCATTTTCTCCTTTTATACATATAATATAGCACGGGCGTTTATAAATATTTAAGCCGATAAATGCAATATACAATAAGATCGTTTCCCACCAATAATACAAATATAATTAGTCTTGTTCGTGACGTCACTCTTGTAAGAGTGTTCCCTCGATGTATGCAAGGCGTCGACTCCGTAACGACTGCCTTGCTATCCTTCGTTGTTATTGCTGGGTCCTTCGAGGACCTCCTTTTCCTCGACAAGGCCCGGTAGGGGTGAAGGTCATTTTCCTCCCTCGCTGGAGGAATTGTCCTCGTGACGAAAGCCAGGCGTGTAAACGCCTAGCTCGACGCCTCGCTGGCGCTGAGTCTTACACAAAGTTGGTCACTTTTATTAACAAAGTTATCAAATAATATAAATTTTCGAGGTGGGACAGAAAATGTCCGACTATGCATCTTTAGGTATCAAATAGGTTGTACACGTTTAATCCTGCCGTATCTCAAAGAGTTAAATATCTTAACCCCTTGCACTATCGGTAAACTCGCAAGAATCCATGCCTAAACCGAATGCCCGATATACTATATCTTGCGACTGACAAAGATTACCGCGCTAATATTTACTTCACGCAATGGAACTTCTGTGAAACTCAAATGAATTTGAATCAAAGTCTAAATTGAATAATCCTGCACGAGGACATACTACATATCTTCTTCGAGATATGAATACTTTGCCCGAGATTAATACCACGAGTCGGACTCGTGATATTCAAGTTTGGCCTAAAATTTTCATCACGAGTCAGACTCGTGGAAATAGTGGAAGGGGTTAAACAAAAATCATATTATCCAGTGATATAGAAGTACAGTGGTTTACAAAGGTTTCCGCAATTTTCTTATTGTGTTAGAGTGAAACCTTGTTATAAGACGATGTGTTGTATAAGGGGTACCTGTATAGTAACAATAAAATGCTAGTCTGGAAATTTATTTTAGGAAATCTCATCACATGAAATAACATTTTTGTTTAACGCGAAATGCATTAACCCAGTGATTTCCAAAGTGTGCACCGCGGCTCCCCGGGGCGCCGCGAAATATTCAATTAAACAATTCAGCAATTTTCTTGGAATTTCCAATTCTCGAATTTTTGCGCCAACAATCGTGGATTCCAATTTTTTAAGAAGGTCAAAAATTTAGAAAAAAATCTGATGTATTCAGGGCCCCGCGGAAAAAATCTGATTATTTAGGGAGCCGCAAACCGAAAAAGATTGGGAACCTCTGCATAAACCCTTGCCTTACGATTTCTTTTGTGACCGAACGCGCAATAACTCATAATTAATTTTTAGCATAATAATCTATTACTGGTTTCCAATATACCAGTATAAGTTACCGCAATATTAATAGAACAAAACTAATTTCGACGTCTTCTGATTTATTGATATTTTCAATTTAATAGTTTTTGGAAAATCTAAAAATTTTCTATTCCATTTATCGCATCACGTATGACACACGTCATTAAAAGGCAAGGAGTTAAATCACTGATAATTTTCCTATGTTCTGAAACAACTCATCCAATCTTTGTACCTGCGATAAATAGCTCGTCCGTTAATTATTAAACTGGATGTATCGTATAACACGTACGTTTCAAAAATGTTTAAAACTGGCTGTAAAAAGGATGAGTTTCTACATCAACAGTCCATTTTTTGTAGTGTTAAGAACACTCTAACATATCAGTTTGATATTTTATCAAATAATTACAGTCTTACAACCGTTCTTTATTTTTAAGCTTTACTATTTTTTATCACCTATGAAATGTCGTATAGATTTTTACACCATGAAGCGCCCAGTAAAATGAATGTTACTGAGTTACGAAGTTTGTTATAAATATTAGAATAGGAGACGTCAAGGTTTGTTGTTCTCAAATACGGTTGTATTGTAAATCTTCAGCACGAAATAAACGTTGTATATTTGTCTAAACATTCGTTTGCTCATAGGTAATTAACGGTAAACAGTGATACGCGAACAACCGATACGCCTGGTAGTATGACTAATTTTAATGGTGTTATATTAGAATATATTAACCATAATAAATATCATAACAAACACGAAACATTGTGTCACCGGAGTTTTTTTCCAATTTTTGTACTTATCGGCAATAGATAAATGGTATCAACAAAAAATAGGATTTATTAGAAAATATCTTTTACATTATTATTACAATGAGATTGCCTCCATTTAACATCGAACATAAAATATTAATTATTTTTATAGGCATTTATCCGTGACACCTTTTTAACTATTGTCAACAAATAGACCTTTCTTCTATTTGAACGAACTAATAAAAAATTCGATATACTACATATTCGTAAATGACTTTTACAATTAAATCGCTTCGTCGAACACGTTCTCATGCACTGTAGAATTCTTTGACCATCGTGGTAAATTATACAGACATTTTTTATATAGGCGAAAGAGTAAGATTACAAAAAAATGCACTTTCTGTGAGATATGATAAAAAAATTTTCGAAATAATGGGAACATTTTCAAATTGAGGAGGAAACTGTTAGAAATTGAGGTGCAATCATTTATCAATGAATATTGCTAAAAGAAAACAATAAAGAATTTCTGATAAAAGATGTAAGAAATGGCCTAAGCTTTCGTTTAAGGTAGTTCTAGCTGGATTCAGAACTAAAAGTTTCTTTTTTCATTAGAAATGAAAAAAATTGCGTAAGAATTAATGCAGGAGCTAACTTCACAGAGGTCATTTCATTCACTTCTTTTAAAAAACATCTTTCTCTATACCAGTGAAGTAAAAATTATGAAAAAATTCATTAATATTCCAAAAGCATAAAATAATACATTGCTAATTTTTTATTAGAATCCATCGACTCGTTTTTCCATTAGAAAATTAAAAAAAGATTTTAGGGACTCAGCAAAAATATTTTTCCATAAGGCCCATGTTAAATATGTTATTTCTAAACACGATTTATTCATAAACCGTGTGGACGAACTCGTTAAGATTCCGGTTATAATTATGAAATATCATGAAGAATATAATTTCACAATTTTAAGGAAATCTATCGAAAAATGATATGTGCCTAGAACTACCTTAATTCCAGTTAGATATAACCAACATTTTACCGCGATAAGGAATACAGAGGTCTATTGATTTCTTTCGGATTACTTTATCTATATAGAAACGTAGCAACATAGAAGTAATGATTGCGGCGAAAATCTTTCTATTCCTTGAACCAGTGAAATTTGAAATGACAATTTGCACAGACAGATTTAACACGATGATACGTCGATTAAAGACTCTTGTTAAACGATAAGGTATCGCACTTTGGTCAAAAATATCCGATAAGTCATTGTCAGAAATCACTTCTTCCGAGAAAATAACATTTAACCTTCATCGAGTGACGTAGAAATAGAAAAAAGTAAAGTCAACTGAAAAACTCATGACTTTAAAGGACTTATGTATTTTTATTATCTAAAAATGTCCAAAACATTTGAAAAAAAAATCCAGAACTAAACACACTGATCAATTTAGTATTTTCAGTGTTAATTACGAAAAAAAACAAAATTATACCCTTAACGTCTTTACCATAACAGTCAATATTGCCTTGTTTAACATTCTATCTTGTGCTACAACTATACTGTTGAGAGTTGAAAGCAATATTTTTTAAATGTAAACGTACCGGCAGTTTTGTACAATGATGAAGCAAATGGAGTTGTCGCGTGAATAGCGAATATGACGACGATAAGTTACCATATAATTGGTTTGGACATTTACAGTTAGTCAGTATTCTAGTATGGGAAGAATGTTATTAACTAAACGAGGTCATGACGAAATACTTCTAATATTCCATCAAATGCAATATAACGTTTTTTTAAGTCTTATTTTGGAAATATTATTTCCAAGTGTTCAAAAACCAAATGGCAATGAATGCTCTTTCTATAAATTTTCATCCTGAATTTATATATTCATACCGATAAAAATTTGTAAAGGCGGTTTTTGATGACATTATTATATGTTGTAGAATCTACGACGTAGATTATCAAGAGTTTTTAGTCGATTTACGTCAATTATGTGTAACATATATTCTGGATAACTTTGTATCTAAAAAATACAATTCCATGAATTTTAAGCATCAGTTAAGCAATAAATATTTATTTTTAGGAGCATAATAAACCAAAGGTAATATATTCAATGAATATTAAAAAAATCTTCACGCACAACTTATTTTCTTATATTTAAAATTTTCTAAAAATGTAGAATGAACAATATACATATCTCGGCGATATGATTATGGACTTAAATTTAAAAGTTTCAATAAAATAATATTATAGTATATTAATATATCACACAACGTTATAATAGATTTTTCATCATAACACATTCAAATGCACACACAATGTTACACCGTAATGCGTTTTGTAAATATGTACGTATATTGTTACGCACCTACCGTACAAGTAAGACACTTTTGGACATAGTAAATAAATCAACACTTTTTTACAAAATAATTAACGTTTATACTATCACACGTCTTCGGTATCGGACGGATAATCTGACAATGAATTCTAACGTTTACAACAATTGATCTATCCAGACACCCAGTAATATTAGCGCTACTAGATATTCCATTCGTACCAACATTTATTTTTTCGGCATCGTTAATCCGCTATCATTTATATAATGAGAGATGTATTTATGAAAATATTGAATTTGTAAAAAATTACGAAAAATTACTGTAATTAATATTATATCTTAATATTTCTCGAACTATTAGGAACTATAAACAATTTTAATTCTATGAAAGCAATTCTTTTCCGTCCAAGTAATAAATCAAAAGACTGGTAAATATATAAGATTATTATTTCATTAATTATTTTAATACAATAGAAAAATGACCAGTTTTCCAAAAATATAGAAAACAGGATTAACTTTATGATTCTTTAACACTTTATCTGCCGCTGTCACGTATGCGTGATTTCGCTCGCAAGCGGTTATCAGCCGGTATCACGTGCGCGTGATTTTGTTTTAAAATATTCGTCCTTTCTCCTGCCGATTTGATTAAAGATTATGAATTCTGTCATTATTACCTTTCAATGTTTTTTGGAGTACCAGAGTGATAGAATCAATTTGAAAAGTCTTATGTGCACTATCAATACACAAAATCAGTTTGATAACGTTCAATAGCATATTTCCGCATAATCAAGTGCTACTTTTGTTGACAATATTACTTATTGTTAGTTACATAAAGGCACCATCGTGTGCCACTTTATTGCAGTTAAAGAAATACTTAAGCTTTCTTATACTTAAAAATAATTAATATTTTTTAATTATTAGTCACACTTTAAAAAGATATTGAACTAACTTCAATTTGAAAGACTATTGACTTTTGTATTGTGTTATTTATTAATAACAAATATGTAGTGACTGCTTTTATTACAATTATAACGGATGAAGTACTTTTACAGGATGATCATTTAGTTCATTTGAAAACGTTTAATGTTTTACAACCCGCGATATAAATGCATATTTAGTTGAATTCGTGCTACACTTTTTATTTCATAGAATAAGATCGAAATGAAGAAAGTTGACGATCTATTTTTTCATCGTTATAATCATTATCTTTCTGCACATCGTAAAAGCTTTTATTGATACATAAACCAGATCTTTCTAATTTACTCTACAAATCTTACATAAGGTTTGATAAAACTAACGATTTAATCTAAGAGAAAAATTACAAATAATAGATCTAACTGATTACTTTATACTTTCATTCCGCTATCGCTAAATTGAAAAAATATATATCTCACCTAAAGCTAACCCATGACTCAGTCTTTTATTCTTATTTTATACTTGACGCAGTAACAACAATTTTAATTCCGTAACATCTTCTAGACTTTGTTATAAAAAAAAAGAAAATGACATTAGTTTACAAAGTGGAAAATATTGATTATAACTGCCAACAATGGATGTTTTTAAAACAACGGTAGAATGATTGAAAATGCCTTCAATGCGTGAACGTTGTAGGCCATTTGTAATAAAGTGAGAAAAAATAGATTTGCATTATATTTGATGCAATCAAATAGTACCTAAATGTTATTCATTTCTGATATAATCATAACTGCGTATTATTTTTCGGTTCCACGCTGTCATCATTATTATATCTTAATATATATATCCGCACCATATCTTATAAAACGATTTTGATAAATAGCATGACGATAATACAGGATATTGCATTCATTGATATTGTTTCGACACACGTGAACCATAAGAGCACGTGGAATTTGATTTCCGCTGTACAACATACACTATCACTTATACTCATCTAACATCTCTATTCTAAAGTCGAAATTGCTGTTCATTATTAAATATAATAAATAATTAAGTCCTATATTGATTATTTTTATATGAAGTAAATAAAAATTTTTTATTCAAGATAAAATTCTTATGTTCCACGATGAATACATTTTAATAAATAGTTTGAAGTGTGGTTAGTATAATAATTTTAAGTATTAAGAAAAGTAAACACATCGAATAATAAATGATACATGAATATTAACACTAGAATTACCGGCATTACATATACTATATTTTAATATATTAAATATGTACTTCGAAAAAAGAGAAATCAAGAGGTGAAAAAGATGATCGATTCGGTAATCTGTATTTTATAAAGTCAACATAGTATATCTGCTCTATGAATGTCCTATAAACTTGGAGAACTTTTGTAAGAAATTGAGGAAGAGTCATTTTCACTAGTTTGGTAGTTCTAGTGTTAAAACTAAAACTATGTACCAAGGCGATCAAAATGATAACAATTACTCAAATCAATTAAGGCATCATGCAGTTATTCCACGGTTGTCTTATAAAACAAAAATCACCTAACCAATCACTTCCTGATTCTTTCCTTTCAATGTATTTCAATACAATAGAGATGAAGTCAATAGTTTTACTGTCAAATGTAATATTTGTAACAGATTTATATCATATGATAAAATAAACATTTCAATTTATATTTAATATTCAATGTAAAAATGAAAAACGATATTAAGGAATATACGTTATTGCAAATTTTACAAAAATAAACTTAGAGTTTTGTTGTCAATGTAACACACACGCACACATCTTAAGAGTATTTACGAAATTCACCAAAATATAATTAGTTCACGACACCGTGAACAATATTTACGTACATATATGCTAATTGAAGACTTTCTCCGTGTTCGTAAGTCACAAATGTATAAATATTCCATCATTTTGTCACGTCTGGTATGTAAGTCGCTTTCACACAACTTCCGCTCTTGTTGCCTGACTGAAATAACATCCGAATTGACAGATTTCACAAAGTATATCTTCTTACGTTACACTGGCATATAGTATGTACTACAATAATATAAATATTACCCAAGCTTTCTGTACGACTCATAGAAACTACACGTGTACCTACAATGATGATAATAGAAAATTTTACCTTTGTGTAGGTGACAATAAAAGTTATAATCGTTCCATTTGGAAGACCACTCGAGATAAGACATCCTTTGTTCTTTTCGTAATGTCAATTACGTTTGTTATTGTGTCAACTTCTATTCTATCTCTATTGACTTTAAAGTCGGTGTACAACTCACAATTTACCAACTGATTGTGAGAGAAATATCTAATCTACGTAATTATTTTCATTGTAGAACTTCAAGTTTTTTTTTTCAGATAAAGACAATTAATTTGGTAAATCACCGTAAACGTAAAATGCAAAAGTTAAAAACTAACAGTCACGTTTGTTTTGTTACGTAATGTTAATCAGAAAACATTTTTCGAAGATACTCTTGAAATTTTATTTACTATTCCATGGAAAACGTTCCACATCAAAATCCTTATCAGTTAATGAGAGGTATAAATGAATTATTAAACGTATTTACTCGAACAGAGTGCGGATTATATTATGCTTATGATACACCACGATCACTTGAAATTCAGTGATGTCTCAACAGCCAGTGCACTAATGTTGTATTCAGAACAAGTCGATTTTTCAATCTCTTCTTGCAAATTGCTTAAAACATATGGCATTTTGTAACAACATTTTATAATGCAAGAAGTTAGAAACCCAAAAAATATTATTACATATTCGAAGAAATATATACTTACAATAGTAATTGATCACAAAGAATATATTTGACATCTTATATTTTTAAATTATTCTTTCAAAACTTTAATTTTGTTAATGTATGTAAATTTAGTGCATTAGTTTAAGTATTATAATACTATCCTTGTGTCATGTAAACAAACAATTTATTACAGAAATATTGTAGTCGAGCAAAGTTTCGTTAGTGTTTTTAACAACTTTGAGTATAATTAATGGTATACGAGAAACAGAGATTTGATGACTAAAAATATAACGTTGCATCTTTCATGTGCATTATATACATTCTTTCAATGTAAAAGCAGATAACACCAAAGGTATCAAGCCGTTAAATTCTTTTGTCTTTGTTTAAGTGAAGCCTACGAGATAGTACGAAATTGTATTAAAAAAAGGGCGAGACTGTCATCGGTCAAGCGGCTGATAAGATAATCAACGATATTATAACAAATGTGCACGCAGTGACGAGGTCCAAAACGCCAAAGCAATCTACGATTGCCGTAGACTGGACATCTAGCAGCTCGAGCGATTTTCACTAATTAAATACTCGCCCATCGTCGTCAATGCGACGACAATGCGATGAAAGACTCGTGACGGATTCATCTTAAAGTGAACAGTGAATTAGTGATAGTGAAATAATCGTGGCACAGTTTATTATATGGACAAAATAACTTTCACTTTTCGTGGTAGCTAGTTACGAACGGTCATTTATAAAGAAGCGTAGAACCATGAAGCTACAACGATAAATGTCAAGTGCAACGGAATTTTGAAAGTTTCTTTTAAATAATGTAAGTGATTATTACGATTATTACAAGTTTATAATTTTTCGATCTGTTTTATTATTATTATTACTATTATTATTATTATGCCATATTAAGGTAGAACAACTTTAATTACTTCGCGACTTAATGGTAGTTTTCCCCTCTTGAAATTTTACTTCTCTTGGAACTTTACACTGAAATGACGGTAATTAACGTTTTATAGCACTTACAATTCGAGACTTGCCATTGTGCAAATAAAAAAATTGTTGTTGTTGCGTAATATTACGAAAGAAACATACGAAAATATATTAGAAAATAAAGCAATAGTTATACAACTTATCGAGTCTGTTAGCACTATCGCGTAACAGTAGAGTTAATTAAAGGTTTTATTGCATCGTATTCTTCATAATTGCAATTTCAATTACGCAGTATAGTTGATGTAGTATGTACGCAAATAAAAAATCATTGTTTTGATACATGCCTTTCCTATGATTAGATTATCATTATTTGGTGTTATTTTGTAACGGAAACTAATGAATAATTATTATTCCAACATAGTCCGCCAGAGGAGGAAATCATTAGTATATCATCATGAATTTCTTCCGGGTTCAATTCTCAGTTATCGCAATCGTTGTATTCCTTACTGGAATTCAAGCCGCGGACAAATTATTCTATGAAAATGAAGGTAAATGAAGGTTTAATATTTATACCTCCTAAAGTCAAAAATTCTTTCTTTCAAAAAAATATAACATAATATCAACTTTCGAATTAATATCAATTTTGACATTGATACTATCAAGTTGAATAACATTTAAATTGATATCAATATTGAAGGAAAATAACGAAAAACTGACAATGCAATTAAACCGGATTCAATGTCTAAGACACAAAGTAACACAAATTTTATAATGTAGAACTATTCGAAGAATTTGATTCTTCGTCCATTGACGAATATCGGCTACCACCAACGATCATTCCTCGATCCTACGAGATTCTACTAACTCCAGAATTGAAAAGAGATTTTACATTTACCGGAATCGTCAAGATCAAAGCCATAGCTCAAGGAACTACTAAATCCATAACGCTTCATTGTGGAAGAATTAGCGTACAGACCCCAACCATTGTTATGGAAAACAAGCAAATAGTAACTTCAAATTTCGTACATGATAACGTTACGGAAACATGTAAAATCGATCTACAGCAGAACATTGAAAAAGGAAAAGAAATTCTAATTGCAATGACGTATTCTGGTGTACTCAGAGATAATATGATCGGATTCTACAGAAGTTCTTATGTCGCTGCCAATGGAGAAATCAAGTAAGATCGTTAATCCTATGATTCACATCGAAATAAGATAACGAAGGAATGTTGAAAATAAATAATATTGTTCGTTTGGAAACATATTCCAAAGTGGCACATTAACTAATTTTTTTATTGAATTTCAGCCTGCAAAATTGCTTTCTCTCTTGTAATTGTTTACCATCATTTAAATCACTTAAAGCCCATAGAGTAACAAAGATAGTTACAAATTTATTTTTATTAACACAAGTTATTCGTATATAATAGTTTAGTTGAATATATTGCATTTAAAATATGCATGATTTTAGATGGCTAGCAGCGACACAATTCCAAGCTACTCATGCAAGGCATGCCTTTCCATGCTTCGATGAACCAGGCTTGAAAGCAACTTTTGTAATCAGTATTCAAAGAGAAGCTCACTACCATTCTATTAGCAATATGCCGTTGGATTCTATTAGAAAAGCGTAAGAATTAATGTATATATGTTTTTTTCATTCTATATTATTCGTTTTCAAAATATTATTTACGTGATAAGTGTTAAATGATGTAAAGATTCATTTTATGAGACCTGTGATAGCAGCATTTGTTGTCTGATACATTTAGAAATATCAGTTGCGAACTGTATTTTTGTTATAGCAAATTCGAAAAACCCTGAAAGAGCAAAGAGATCTCTCATTCTTTTAAACAAAATATCGAATGGACATTATATATTTCACACAATAACATGAAAATAATCGTCTTTCCACCTAAAATTCTATTAACACTAGAACTACCGGCATCTAATCTATTATATTTCAATATATTGAATAAGTAATTTGAAAAATAAGAAATCAAGAGATGCAACACACGATTGATTCAGTAATCAATGTCTTACAAGATCAACGGCGAATAGCTACTCTTTGGCTCTTCTACAAACTTGGAGAATTTTTCAAAAAAATTCAGAACCAGTCACTCTAACTTGCTTGGTAGTTCTAAAGTTAAAAATAAACTGAAACAAAAGACGTCAATTGAGCATGTCTCAATTAAATGTTCTCGTTTCATTAAAAGTACCCATTTTATTCATACACTTTTCACCGTCGAGTTTACTAACCGTATTTATTTTGATCCCTTTATATCTACAATAGGGATAATAATACGTATTGGGACATCTACAAGCAAAGTATTCCAATGTCAACCTATCTGGTTGCATTCTTGATCTCGGACTTTGAATACCTCGGAACAGAAAGCTTCAAAGTTTGGGCAAAACCGAACGCCATCAAGCAAGCTAATTATGCTTTAAGCACTGGTCCAAAAGCTCTCAATTATTTGTCCAATTTATTTCAACAAGAGTACCAAATTTCAAAGATGGACATGGTGGCCGTGCCTGATTTTGCAGCCGGCGCTATGGAAAATTGGGGACTGGTCACTTATCGGGAAAGTCGGCTGTTGTATGACGAGAACGAATCTTCCGATACGGCAAAGCAAAGCATCGCCGCGGTAATAGTTCACGAACTAACGCACATGTGGTTCGGAAATATGATTACACCGGCATGGTGGAGTCATTTATGGTTGAGCGAAGCATTCGCCAGGTACTATCAATACTTTGGCACAGCGAAGGTAATTGCTTTTTCTAGAATTTTCCGAACTCTAGTACAAAGGCCAATAAAGTACCCCGGGGGCAAAGTAATTCAATCTGCTTTAACTCAATCGAAAGTATGCATTTCTCATCGTTTACGATAGGACAAAATCTGTTTGTTGCGGTTTTCATTCTTAGTGGATTTTCTAAAGTTTCTTATTTTTGAAAAGAGTCCTAAAAAATACAAGTATGGTTGTGTAAATACTATTTGGATATTAAATGTTGTAAAATGCTTAGATGTTCTCAATACATTCTGTGAAAGTTATCGACCTTATAATAAGATTTCGGATGGTTTCCACTTCTAACCGTGATACGGTATCGTTATGTCAACTCAACTCTGTCGAAGCAAACTACCATGTTTGCTTTGTGTCGATCAAAAAAGTTTGATCTCGATGATTTCAGAAATAAGGAATGCAACAATATTTATTGCCACGGAGATCTAATAAGATTTGCCATTGTACTGGATTTCTTTTCTTTATATATGTCTACCATATGCAATAAGAAATTTTTTTTTTTTATTTTTCTTGTATTACAAACATAATCTTATTAAGATTAACCGTATTTAAAAGTGTTAACACTAAAACAACCGACGTCATATCTGTTAAAATTTCGATACTTAATAACTACAGTAAAACCTGATTTTGTGCGGTAGATAGGGACCACATAAAAGAAACCGCACAAAAAAAGAAATATTCAGAAATTTCACAAACACTTATAAAAAATAATTTTTTACAACATAGTAGAAAAAATTTTTTTTATGCGGTTGATAGGGACCGCATAAAAAAAGTCGCGTTAGGAAAATATGTGAAAGATTTATGAAACACTGAGAAAGTGCTTTCAAACAAAAGTAATAATTAAATTATACATGGAAACGTTGAAAAAAAAAATTAATTTCTCATTTTACACATGGAGAAATTTTCAAAATGCACATAATTTACTGCTGCTCGTCGTAGTCCAAAACGCGCATCTTCTTGTGATGCGTATTCTGCTGATAACAAATGAACATAGCGTCTGGAGCCGAACAGCGCTTTATAGTGACATGTGCAAACTGATAGAAAACGTTGCAACAGTGTATAATGCCAACATCGGTGTTGGAATTCATATACCGCACAAAATAAATC
This sequence comes from Cerceris rybyensis, assembly GCA_910591515.1. NCBI lineage: Eukaryota > Metazoa > Arthropoda > Insecta > Hymenoptera > Crabronidae > Cerceris > Cerceris rybyensis. The sequence continues at coordinate 27,862,993 of OU342790.1, forward strand.
GCACAAAACAAATCGCACAAAAATAAAATCGCATATAAAAGGACCGCACAAAAACAGGTTTTACTGTACTGTAGAAACAGAGAAATGAAAACGCAGAAAGGGTGATCAATTAATTAATTTAGGTTTTATAAGATAGAAATGGACTATGTACGTTACGGCTGGCCTATCGATTTAATTAATTTTCGGAAAAAATTTGGGACCGGTCTTTTAACTGGCTTGATAGGTTTAGTGTTAAAGAAATTTTATACTTTTTGTGCAATAAAGTATGTAGATGGTTATTTAGTGTTAATATCATAAAGTTAATAGTTAAATAGTAATAACATTTTCTGAACTACAATATATGTCGCAGATTTCTTCAGCGTAGTGAAAAAGCATAAAAGATTGCAATATATTAGAGGTACCGAAAAGTAATCAAAATTGGAGAAGTAATGCCGTAATTGGAAACGCTTTTCAAAAAAATTTTAAAAAGGTATAGAACAACTACCTTCACACTGGCAAAAAGTATTAGAATATTATGAACATTATTTTGTTGCCTAGTATTTAAGATTTCTTTATTAAATAAATGTTTTTCGTCAGCAAAAAAAATTTGGATTACTTTTCGGTACCCCTATTATTTAGCTCTCGAACCTTACGTAGACAAATGCGACGCTGATACGATCATAACGCAGTGTAATCTATCGTGCAGATTGAAACAACATGGAATATGGAAGACCAGTTTGTAGTAGAACAACATCAGTCCGCTCTCGGTGTAGACGGCATCGAATCTTCTCAACCGATGAGCCGAAACGTTTCTACTCAATCACAAATTGGTGGAATGGGCGACTCTATTACCTATAACAAGGGAGCCAGTATCGTTCGGATGATGAACCTTCTTTTCGGCTCTGAAGCATTCGACGCGGGATTGCGGGATTATCTTGAAAACAAGTGATAATCAAATTTGATCTACTGCAAATTATTAGTTTTCTGTTTGCGCTCCATTATATAGTAGATTTCAAAAGAGGCTTGAAAAAAGATTCCGCTCGTCAGAATCATGAATAATGTTGATAATGAAAACAGTTATTCTATCTCCGCAATTTCTCAAAATCCATTATTGATCAAGAACAGACTATACAATTCCGTTACTTTTGCTCCAAATTAGATAGCATCATATATAATAATAAATAATGTACAAGTAAAACGCTTTCAGCACAAAACATATCCACCAATCGGGGTCAAATAACGCCTTTCGAAATTTACTTTAAAATCGTACATTCACAGTTATTTTTTTCGCTCATTCAACATTCTGCAAATTTTTATACTATCCGATTATTAAATTTCTCGCTTTTCATTTTTCTCTTAGCTTAGTTTTTACCGAGAAAAATTCTTTGCATATCTTACGTACCACGAGTGGTCATTTGACCCCTTATGGTAAGAATAAGTGTATGCAAAGTGCCGGTACGTTTAGTGTTAATATGTTGTACGTTTATTACAGCAAAAAGGATGGTGTCGCACATCCTGATCACTTGTGGACGGCACTTCAAAGTCAGGTCGAACGCCGTAAAATAAAACTTGGTGGTACTGTAAAAGAAATAATGTCCACCTGGACGACTCAAGCTGGTTTTCCTGTCATAACTGTTTCTATCAATAAGGGCATAGCTACTCTTCGTCAAGAACGTTTTTTCGTGAGGAATTTAAAATCAACACCCACGGATGTCCAATGGTGGGTGCCTATCACATGGACAAGTGAAGATAATCCAGATTTTGATACAATAAATGCACAATTCTGGTTGAGAAAGAAAGAAGATCAAATGGTCATTAATAATACACCTGGATGGGTAATTTTCAATGTTCAGTCTTCTGGTTAGTACTGAAAGACTAAACTAATATCTTCATTGTAGAAGAAACTTTAAAAGATGGAAATGAATGTTCAGTAACTTTGCTTCCGCTCAACTACGAATCTGAATAAATGCTTGATTTGCTCCTTTTTTAATTCAAGTTGCGGCAATGGTTACATACTAAATCATGTAGAATGTAAATGTAAAAACTACAGAGAATAATTTGAAATTAAAAATTACGTTCACTTAATTATGAAATAAAATTTATGAGAGATGGAATTCGATGTATAATATTCGGTGCAATATTTGATTGCAGGTTTCTACCGAGTTAATTACGACAATGACTCCTGGTATCGTATCATAAACGCTCTAAATAGCAAAGATTATCAGGGTATTCACGAACTTAACAGAGCTGCTATTGTCGATGATTTATTGAATTTAGCGAGAGCAAATCTAGTGAATTATGAAATAGCTTTTGAAGGCTTGCGATACCTCCAGAATGAAGTAAGTTATCTACCATTCAAGGCTGCACTTAATGGATTTGCATACCTCGATCGACGGTTTTCCGGATACGATGAATACCATTTGCAATTTAAGGTTTGTTGAATGAACACATATCCTATTGCAGCTAAAGTAACCTAATTAATTCTTGTAATTTTAATACTGTAATATCTACATCGCAACTATAATTTCTAATTATAAAACATTAGAAAAGGGATGATAGTTTCTTATTAAATAATTAATAGATTGTTTGTATAATTTTATTATTATAGAAATTTATCCTTAAACTCATTAACGACGTATACGAAGATCTTGGATACGTGGATCGTTCGAACGACGATAGATTGACAATTTTATTGAGAGGCGAGCTAAACAAATGGGCTTGCAATTTCGGCCATGAAGGATGTGTCAACTATTTCAAAAAAGTATTCCAGGCATGGAGAAAAGACAACAAACTGACGTAAGACATTTGTCATAAACTTAATGTCAAGCTAAATTCATGGTTATCAAATCTGCAAGAATTTTTTAATCTTTTGACTGCTATGGGCGCATATATGCGCGCTGGGAATTCTATCGATACAGGGTACAGACGCAAATACGCATCCTGTGAAAGCTATCGATATAGATTATGGGCGTAAATATGCGCCCGGCAAAGGTTTTAGTTGTTTACTATGGTTTCACATCTATGTTCAGCAATAGTTTCTACCGTATATTTAGATTGACAATGAGCAATAATGCATTTAATTCGCACCGATCGTGTTTACAGGCCGCATGCCGCCCCTGTGAAATGCTCCAATTTACAATAGTCCGCAATCCAAGGGTTAACGAAAAAAATAATAATTCATCTATCTCTGTCCAAGTTATTTGATTAAAATCACCAGTAAACTTCGTACCCCAATCACGACCCTTCAAATGAAAACTAAAACATCTTTTATAATTATACACAATATTAGCACTTTACCGACCGGAAGCCTATTAATAAGCTTTTCGGACCGAACGCCTTTGTACTTTTAACTTATTAACACTAGATTTACGGATATTGATTTACCTATTTTTCTGAAGCGAGCCAATTTGAATCATCCAAGAAAATTGAAATTTTTTGCAAAGAAAATAGTTCCAAATCAATTGAAATGAAAGATTTATTATTAAAAAATTAACCAACCAATATATTATATATGTAGTAATCAAATTTCGAATGAGTCAAATTGACTCCGTAAATCTAGTGTTAATTGATTACCACTCCAAATAATAAATTATCATTTATCATTGCGGTTACCTGTGTTAAGGACTCAGTGACGAAAATTTTGTAATTTTCGAATAGATATCTGTATCAAGGAAGTATTTGTGACCAAGTGATCGGTCAGAAGGGGGTAGGATGTTAAAAAAATACCGGTCGGTGAAGTGTTCACACTAGATCTACAGTCGCTAAATCTAGTAGAATTCAATATATTATATAAACACCTTCCAAAATGATTGATCAAGTGGTAAAAAATATGATTAATTAAATAATTCGTGTATTATAAAAAATACGTGAAATATTTAATGTACTACTTCTCTATCAATTTGGAAAGAATTTTCAAAAAAATTAGGAACCCGTTAATTTGACGGCTGCCGTAGATTTAGTGTTAAAAATCATTCTGCATATAAACATCCTTTAATCCCCACTTCTTATTTATTATAATTTAGTAACAATGTGTTGCACGTACTTTCAGTATTAAACCAAACCAAAGAGCTGCAGCATATTGTACAGGTATCGAACATGGAACAAAAGAAGACTGGGAATTTCTATGGAACCACTATTTCGAATCAAACGTCGCTACTGACCAAGCAGTCATGATACAAGCTCTCGGATGTACTACAGATACAAAAATCATGGAAAAGTAAACATTTTTATTCTAATCGCAAAATACGCGTCACATCAACATTTTTCACTCTGGACATTTTTTTTAAATCATCGTTTTCATCCTTTCTCATTCTAGTTATCTTTTGAAAGCAGTGAGCGGATTTGAAAAATCAAGAATCCGTAGACAAGACAGTACGACCGTATTTTCCGCTGTTTCTAGTTCAAGTTTGATTGGCGCAGAATATATCATGGACTTTGTTGACAAATATCACGTTGAAATGGTGAAATAGTAAGTGATTCTTACTTTAGCAAAACTGAAAACATTTTTCGCAGCCTTATGAAACGAAACTGCATAAAATTTGTCTTGTAATTATTTCTAACAAAGGGAACTGCATGTTTCACATATCGGAATTGTAATGACAATTGCGACTGTAACTAATTATTAAATTATTTCTTACACCCCTGTTCCATTAGTAACAATATACTTATTACTTCTTTCATATTAGAAATTTGAAAAAAGGTTGTATACCTTATTAAAATAAGAAACATTTATTACAGCTACGGTGGACTTGATACAGTTGCCAGTATTCTTTCATCAGCATCACAACGTTTCTCAACTGAGAAATTAGTTGATAAATTTGAAAATTTCATTAAAACACACAGCGAGGAATTCAAGTCGATTGAAGGTTCTTTAAGAAATTCTCTCGAATTAGCGAAATACGAGTTACAATGGTACAAACGAAATTCAAAGGTAATTGGCTCCTGGCTAATCTCTTTCAACGAAGAACACACGCCAACCCCCGAACCGGAGCCAACCCCCGATCCGGAGCCAACGCCTCCACCTTTTCCCGACGATTCCAATAATACGACGGATTATCGTTTGCCTACCACCATAAAACCAATCAAATATGTGGTTACCGTCACTCCTTACATCTTCGTCGGGGACTTTACTTTCAAAGGCGTCGTTGACATTACCGCAAAGGTCGCCGAGAGAACGAGAAAAATTGTTCTACACTCATCGGATATTACGCATCATAATGTTAAAGTAATTAGGAAGGATACAATAATCAAAATTATAGATACAAGCAGCATAAAGAAATTTGACTTTCTTGTAATCAACCTTGCTGAGGATTTACTTGTCGATGACATTATAAATATTGAAATAGAATACACCGGGTATCTTAATGAAGAAATGCGTGGATTTTATAGAAGCTCGTACGTGATGAATGGTGAAAGAAGGTATGTTAGAAAATAATTATTGATCTTTAATTATCAGTTTATGCTATATTTCACGACTTTGTGATTTTATTATTTTTTAACTATTTGAAGGAAGAGATTTTAGTTCACGTGGGTAGATGTTTAAAGTACATTAAGTATACTTTACATCACGTTAAAACGGAAATAGAATAATTTTAAGATGATTCAGGGATATTATTTGAGAATTATATAACATAGAATTATTCATTCTGTATTTCAATAGATGGCTGGCTGCCACTCACATGGAACCCGTTGGGGCTAGAAAGATGTTCCCGTGTTTCGATGAACCAGCTCTAAAGGCAACCTTTGTCATGAAGGCTATCATATCACAGGATCTCCATGCTATCAGTAACATGCCAGTGAAACAAAGTACAAAAATTGCGTATGTAACTTTTACTCTAATACGGTATTACTATAAAGTAAAGCACTATAAAGTATCTAAATAGGTACTTTAATACCAGATTCACGGCTGCTAAATTTAGCATATTTACATATATTAAATAAGTACTTTGAAAGAAAATGGATCAAGATGAAAAAAATACGAGGAGCTAAGTAATTTGTGTGTCGCAAGATAGGCGTGAAATATCTACTGTATTTCTTCTCTATAAGTTTAAAAAACATTTTTAGAAAAGTAGGAACTCGTCAATTTGACGATTGTCGTAAATCTAGTGTTAATCATAATTAATTGCTTATAGTAACGACACTTAAATGACAAAATGAGTATAGCTAAATACTTATTAACTTATCAGTTAATTCTTTTACATCAATATGATACAATAGACACATTACTTCACCCTTTGCACTATGATTTGTTTCGTAATTGTCTCCGGTATAATTCAGAATTTAATTGGTAAAATAAAAATTGATCAGTAATTCTTGATATGAAGTACAATTTAATGTAATATTAATGTTAGAGATATAATATTATCGCGTCGGATCTGATTGATATTTCCAATTTACTAGGTCTTCGAAAAATTAAAAATCTACTGTCCCATTTATTTGCTCACGAGTGTCAGTCGTTATTGTAGAGCAAGGGGTTAACATATGCATTACATTTAAATGATTTTGCTTTAATCACTTATTTTAGAGACAACAAAACCGAAGTCATCTTCCAAGAGACACCCAAAATGTCAACGTACCTTGTGGCTCTAGTAGTTTCCGATTTCGCTTCCTACAAGAATGATATAACTCCTTACGCTGTCTGGGCAAGACCTAATGGCATCGATCAAGCTAGATATGCTCACTCTGTTATGGAGCCGCTAGTCAAATTTTACGAAAGAGCCGTAGGCTCTCCATATCAGCTTCCGAAGCTCGACATGGTGGCTTTGCCAGATTTCGCGTCCGGTGCAATGGAAAATTGGGGCTTATTGACATACAGAGAAAGAAATATGTTATACGATGAGATAATGTCACCGGCCGAAATAAAACAGATTGTTGCTAATGTTATATCTCATGAAATTTCTCATCAATGGTTTGGAAACCTGGTCAGTCCACTTTGGTGGAAGTATCTTTGGCTAAACGAAGGTTTTGCTAGGTATTTCCAATACTTTGGTACCGCCACGGTATGTATAACTACTTATAATTGACCTTCACAAATTTAAAATAGTATGATAATATTATTACGTGTTCATTTTTATTATTAAAGAACTAATGAGTGTTTAAATAAATGTTTGTTTTGCGCTGAAGATTTAAAACAATTTCCGTATTTAGAGATGTCAGAGTGTAGAATCTATTTTTCTGATAGTTATAAAAACTGATACGCACTGTAGTTTAGTTTCATTAACCACTTACTTTACGATTTCTATTTTAACTGCGTGTACAAATATTTAAAGTCAATTCCACAAATTGAAATTTCTTCCTGATTTCTGGTTTTTCCTCTAATTGAACGTGATGTTAATATTCTAAAAATAATTTGAGTGTCCAGTGACTGATTGATATTTTCAATGTAGGACTTGTTTGAAAACTTCAAAGTTTCATATTCCATTTGCAACGTTCACGAGTGTCACATGTTATTGTAAGACAAAGGATAATTCTAATGGGTGGTATTTCATTGTTTATGTCATTTATCAATAATTGCTTTATATTTACAAACAGCGAATTAATTTCAATGTGTTGGATTTCCAAATAATTTCAGAAATACTAGAAGAATTTTCTTGAAATTTTCAAAAAATTCATTGATAGAAATAAAAAATGTAAAAGCAACATTAATTTTTTCACCCAATGCAATTGTCCTCAAAACTACTACTTTTCTAAAAATAATTTTAAAGCTTCTGGTTTATTTCGTAAAAACGCCTAAATACTTAAAAACTTATAACTTTTTGAAATTTTTATTTCAGGTAAACCCTGACTGGTCTTTGGAATCGCAATTTGTCGTGGATCAGCTTCAGTCCGCTTTTGGAGTAGATAGTTCAGCTTCTACTCATGCTATGAGTTACGATGTGTATAGCCCGGTAGAAATCAGATCGATTTTCGATTCGATATCGTATGCAAAGGGTGCCAGTATAGTGAGAATGGTGGAAAAAATGCTTGGACGTGAAGTTTTCTACAAAGCCTTAACTAATTATCTCAGTAAACGGTAAGAATCTCTGAATTAACTACAATATTACAATAACGAGTTTATACGATGCATTCATTAAATATTAGAAATTTCTATAAAAATATATTTTCCTTCACATAGTTAATTGCATGAATTGTGTCTTGCATTGAAATTTCATATATCATCTTGTTGAATTGTATAATAATTTAAAGCACGGGATACAAAGCAGTTACTCCTATTTGTATGAAGATTACGCTTTTTTCTTACAACTAGAAACGTGTTTTCACTTTTTATACAAAACTCTTAAACAATAATAAGTAGAACTTTAACTTATCGTATAAGTAAAACCTTATGAAAAGAGTTAAATATAATCGCAAAGACACTAATTGTAATGTAAACTAATTTATACAAACCTGTTTGTAACAATTATCAGACGCAATGTGTGTGTTTCATGTGTAGCAAGTATTCTGTCATTCACAATTTTTACCACCGTCCAAGTTGCCTTTGAAAATATTCTTTCTTTGAAGCAACCAAAAACACCGTGCATTTTAATTTTACAGTATACATAATTACTTTAACATATCTATCTATTTAAAACATGTAGATTTTCACAGTCTTTGTACACCTACACAATAAATCGTGATTATGTATGAAAAGTCATTTTTCATTGACAGAAAATATGACGTAGCTACGCCGGAGGATCTTTTTGATGCTTTCAAGGAACAAATAAATGATGTTAACTTGAAAAATTCGATTCACGCTATCATGAATACATGGACGACTCAACCTGGTTTTCCGGTTGTCCGAGTCAATATTAAAGATGGTGTAGCACACCTACAACAAGAAAGATTCATAATTAGAAACATGGATGATAACATTTACGAAGAGATCTGGCACGTTCCGATTAGTTGGACGTCGGATAAAAACCCGAATTACGAGAATACCAAACCGCAATATTGGCTGACGAAAGCAAGTGGAAGTGTCGATTTAAAGGGCGAGGATAAAGATCTGCTAATATTTAATGTGCAACAAACAGGTAATTTCAAATGTTTTAAAACTAAAGATTATTATTTTTATTCCCCATCTGTATTATTTATGTGACATTATAATTATATTAATGCAGCTTATTAAATTTACAGTTTGGTATATTAGCAATCAACATTAGACCTGCTGAGTTATTTCTGTAATACAATTAATTCTGAATTATTCCAAAAAGTTCTTGTTTTCTAAATAGTTTCTACTTTAGAGTTTTACACCTTTCTTGGAAATTTTCAACAATTTTGTCCATCAATTTACATTGCACCTTCGTTTTTTTCCTTCCAATATCTATGTTTACTATCTGGAAATATGCAGGCTCAGGATCAATAATTGTAGTAAAACAATACAAATTTTACGACCAAATTGAAAAAACTTTATATCAAATTATATTTATATAAATCATAAATAATTTCAGGCTTCTACCGTGTCAATTACGAGACTTCTCACTGGCAACGAATTATCGAATACCTGAAGAGCAGTAAATTTGAAACGATACATGAAATCAATCGTGCATCATTAATAGACGATTTGATGAATCTTGGCAGAACAGGATACGTTGATTATGAGATCGTCCTCTCTGCCACACAGTATTTAATTAACGAAAACAGTTTAATTCCATGGCGCGCCTTTTTCAATGGATTGAATTACCTACATATCCAGTTCCAAGGAAAGGATGTATTTAGCGCGTACAAGGTACAGTCTTCAAAATTTAAGGTATATATGTTTGTTTTAATTATATGGATTTTATGTCAATGGAAATTATATTTTCAGCGATATGCTACCGCACTTATAGAACCAATTTATAAGAAGCTCGGTTTCGAAAATCGTCAGAACGATACACACGTAACAAAATTATTTAGAACACTTATTCGCACGTGGGCATGTGAGTTAGATATATCAACTTGCCGGACGAATGCACTGCTGTATTTCTACTATTGGCAAAAGGATAATATGAAAGAGTTAGTATTACAACCCTTTTAACTGATTAGTAGACACGGATGATGAAATATTATGCGAAAAAAAGAGTATTACATTTATGCATTTTAACTTATTTTCTTTATCAAGTTTTATTAACTGTAAAATATAAAGTATTTGCATTTTCAATGGCATTAAATAAGGCTAGAGTTACAACAAATTTTAAAAAGTGTTGCAACTTCAAATGAATCATGATTCGACGGAAATGATACAATATTCAATACTTTTATACTGCGGTTGCAACATTTTATTGCTGATTATTTGGTAATTAACCCCTTGCGCTATAATAACGAGTGACACTCATGATTAGGCAAATGGGACAGGAAATTTTTAAGTTTTCCGAAACCTATTAAATTGAAAATATTAATGAGACATAACGCCATAATATTTTTTCTATAACATTAATATTACATCAAATTTTACGGCATATCAAGAATCGCTGATTAATTTATATTTTAGTAATTAAATTCTGAATTATAGTAGAAGCAGTCAAAACAAACCGTAGGGCAAGGGATTAATTATAATTTTATATCTAATAACTTTTAAGAAAAATATGAAGTATCATATTTAATACGTGTTATATTTGCAATTCACTGAGAAACAATGTTTCCTATTATACTAAAAATTAATTGACCATTAATTTTTACTGATGTTATTTTATTTTTGTAGAATACCAGCAGATTATCGCTCTGTTTCGTACTGTACGGCTGTAAGTCATAACAGTAAGAAAGTTTGGCAACTCTTCTGGAAAGTGTACATAGAGACTACTCTTCCCAGTGAGAAACAGCTCATTCTTAAAGCATTAGCTTGTGCAACTAACACTTACTTCCTGGACGAGTAAGTATTCCCTATATGATCACGATGACAGCTATAACCTTTTTATAAAACTACTCATACAAAAAATATGTTTGTTCTTCAATTAAGTTTACTCCGAAAAGCGATAACCAAGGACTCAGACATCCGATCACAAGATAGTGCAAGTGTTTTCACTGCTGTGTATGACAGTAGTGACGCAGGTGTCGAATTTGTCATTAAGTTTATTCAGGACAATTATGATCACATGGTTAAATAGTGAGTAAAACTATATCTCAGATAAATTTCTGCTTAACTTATTAAACGCGATAATACGATGATTGTAAAAATTATAAAATTTCAATAGCTATAAAGACGTTTCCAAAATTAAGAGCATCATACACGGAGTTGGAAAGAAGTTAAGGTCAAAGGAACAACACATTAAGGTATTTTTCCATTAGTTAATAAAATAACTATAAATTTACTCTTACACATATATTAATTCCTTTACTGTAGATAAAAATTTTTTTAGTATTGCAGCAAAATGATTCACGATAATAAAACAATTTTTATTTAGAAAATCATAGAAATAATATTAGAAATTATTGCCACTTGAAATAATGATAAATATCGTCAAATAGTTATTTTTTAGCAAACCGTTAATTTTCTCTGTGTAGATCTTTAAATAATATACTCTACTAATTAATTCCTAGTTAATTATAGACTTAACGTGTTATTTTAGTAAATTTCTAATTATGTTTATTGCAGTACAATAATCTGATCAACTGGCTTGTTAAGAAAGATCCAAGCCTACGAAGATCCTTATCATCCATCAAGTCTCAAGTAGATTATGAACGAAACTGGGCTGAGAAATACATTCCAAGAATCCACGAATGGTTGGACAGGAATTATCCAGATACTCAGTACCGTCTGCCGACATTGTACACCCCATTAAAATACAACGTTAGCCTCTCCCCATATTTCAAAGAGCGAGATTTCACTTTCGACGGCCGAGTTCAAGTAGAAATGGCATTCAACCAACTTGAAACTTCTCGAATTGTTCTTAATACCGATGAACTCAATATCAAGAAAGTTTCGGTCTACGAGAGCAAATCGAGTTTAGTGAAGGGCAACGAACTAGAAGTGAGCAGTTTTATGATAAACGATACAACACAAACGCTTTCCATATACTTGAAGAAGTTTGTAAAAGCCGAAAAAATAATCGTTGACGTCGAATTTATGGGATACCTGAACGAGAAGATGGAAGGATTTTATCGCAGCTACTATCTCGACAGTAATGGAAATACACGGTATGATGGGTGAAATATAGAATTAAAATGCTTTAGGTTGAAAATTAGATATAAAGTGTCACTTAATATATTATTATTCGGTATTCACAGCTGGCTGGCCACAACTCAATTTGAACCGACTTTTGCTAGACGTGCATTCCCCTGCTTTGACGAACCGGCTTATAAAGCGAAATTTATAATTAACATTGAAAGACCGAATGAATATAATTCGCTTAGCAACATGCCTCTTGAATCGTCTTTATCTTTGTAAGTATATTTTAAAACAAATATACTACGTATTCATTCGTTTTCATCGACATTATGTGTCATGGTTTATTAAAACTTTTCTCGAGGAGTTTTCTTATGGATATGTTACACACAGTTGCTATTTTTATTAATAAGTCGTATAGCATCTTTTGATATACTAAATAATTGGGAAGGAGGAACCCTTTTGTTCACTAGAATCACGAAACATTCTCGCGAGTAATGTAAGAATGTCAGATTTGCTTTTATTTCTAATAAATAGGTTTGCATCTGTCTAGATAGTAAGAGTTTTACAGTAATCTTACATTAACTTTTTACATAAAATTTGTGTTAATAAGTAAGGAATACATTGTCAATTATTGTAATTTAAATTTTGTACTTTTCAAAACTTCATCCTGGATTTCAGCCATTTTAAATATTTACTAATCGATATATCTGCAGATTTGATTAAAGAGTAATTTCGATTTTAGAAATAAAGACCGCACGTGGGACAAGTACAAAGAAACTGTAACAATGTCACCGTACTTAATTGCCATCGTTGTTTCTGACTTCAAACCTGTAAAGAATTATGACAATGTGAATGTTTGGGGAAATCCTGAAGTAATTCAGCACGGCGAATACGCTCAAATTGCTGGATTACGAATGCTCGAGTATTTACATATGGAAACAGGAATTTCTTACACTTTGCCAAAATTGGATTTGATAGGAATCCCTGATTTTTCTATGGGCGCTATGGAAAATTGGGGACTTGCTACCTTCCGGTAAGTCATATTAAACTAGTGATGTGCAAACTGTGCAGATTTCGTAAAAAAAATCATGTCCGTTTGTGATCAAAATTGTTTATGATGATCTGAACACTGATTTTTATTAAACTTAACTCAGAGCTAAATCACGAAAAAATACTTAACAGATATTTTTTCATCTTGTTCCATCTGTATTAAGGTTGTGAAAATGATTCCCTTTCGAACGAAATCTTTCAATGTAATTTTCTGGTGGCTATGAAGATGTCAATGATCTGTCTCCGGTATCAGATTTACTCAAGGGCCCTCTTGAAAAGAACGAAAACACTTGCACTTTCTTTACTAGTTCAGTAGCCCAATCCTCTCGTTTCTAATTTCATGTAGCACTAGTAAGGGTATCATGTGTGTTCCATGCCGAAGGATCGAAGATATGCAAATCTAACTTATTTACAATAGAACCGCTGGTGTTAAATCTATTATATTTCAATATATTAACCCTTGGGTGCCAATTTATTTGAAAAAATTGTTGCGTTTGAAACGGATTTACATTTTTTTGTGTGAGAATTCATTCATTTGAGCGATATGATGTACATAGATTAGTAATTAGTATTATAAATCGAATTTAAATACATAAAAGAAGCAATATGAGTAAAGCAAGGGCATGAAGAACCTTAGTCGTCAAATGTACCCAACGGTAAGTGCTTTGGAAAAAGAGAAATCAAGAAATGGAAAGATGATCGATTCGGTAATCTGTATTTTATCAACGTAAGATATATATGTTCTATTGCCGTCCTATAAATTTGGAGAATCTTTGGAAAAAATTGAAGACAAGTCATTCTAACTTGTTTGGTAGTCCTGGTGTTGAGTAAAAATCAAGTTGCAATTTGACAAACAAGTTAATTTGCGAGAGAAGATTTCGTTTCTGGCCTATAGTTTCTCTCAGACATTTTAACTTTCGTGAATTTTGTGGTGTTTTTTTTTCGAAAATCGTCATTGATCGAAGGGTGTATACTGATATTATAATAATTATTTCTACAGTGAAAACGGGCTCTTCTACGACAAAGATGTAACGAACGCGAGACACACGGATTACATTCTAACTATTATAGCGCACGAACTTGCTCATATGTGGTATGGAAATTTGGTTACCTGCGAATGGTGGGAATACATTTGGTTGAATGAAGGTTTCGCAGAATATTTGCAATGGCGTATTGCTAATTTAGTAAGTGTTGATAGGATATTTAACATTGATTACAGATCGTTACAAGTTACATGAAATTAAATAAAATTTTTTATTGATGTCATTTTAGTTCCGGCCGAGTCATCGATTAAATGATTTATTCGTTGTTCACGAAGCACAAGTAGCCATGCAAACCGATTCTACCTGGCCAAATCATCCTATAAACAATCCTGTTTCTACTCCGTCCGAAATCAAAAAGATCTTCGATGGTATAACTTATGGCAAAGGTAAGTATCGTTCCTTATATCTTCTCCAATGAATTTATTATCAAGTTTTTTTCGGGCGATTCATACAATAAAATACTAAATTTGTTAAATCGATACGTAAATAATGACTCATTTGTTGTTGAAGTGATAATAGTGTAGAATCTCCTCTATCTCTATCTATATATATTTATTCTACACACTTTTCTCTAACAACTATATATGCATCTTAAACTAACTAATAATATCATAGCCTAAATATTGAAATAATAAAATAGAAACACTCACTGAAAGAAATAGCTCTAATAACTCTAATTCCTAATAATCTCCACTAAACTCTGTATATATCTCCACTATATCTCTCTTCGCAACGAACTCCAAGTCTCAACTGTCTCAACTAATTCTCCCAAAAATTCACACTCGCATCCACCCTCCTTCCTTTTTCTCAGAGGATGTATTCTTCGTCTTTCTCACAGCTTGCATTCTCTATTGCACTTACTCATTTTCTCCTTATCCACAGAGGAAACATTCACTCTAACTCTCGAATTCGTCTTCGAAATTACGTATTCGAAACATTCACTCTTATATATACAAAATCCATCCAAACTCACTAACTAAAAGCTATCTCCTATTTTTAAAAAAATTACGATACTACAATAGAATATTATTATCCCTGTCAAAATATTTGGTACTGTAAATACTATATTATTATGGAGGATAACCACATTTATATGTTTTCTTCTGTATATATTGCAGCGTCCAGTGTGATTCGCATGATACGTAATTCAATAGAGCCAAGAGTTTTTCAAAAAGCTATGTATGAATATCTTAGAAAGCATCAGTATAGTACCACAAATCCGAAAGATCTTTGGAACGAATTCGATAAAGCGATAAATGAAACCAAAGCTTTTGGCGATTGGGACATTTCCATGGAAACTTTAATGGACACTTGGACGAATGAACCCGGATATCCCGTCGTTCATGCAAAATTGAGCGGAAACAAATTGTCACTAGAGCAGGTACTCTTATTTATTACTATCAAAATAGAAATGTATATTCCAATGAAAATTCAAAATTAAAACGGCTAAAAAGAATGAAAAGTGGAATGATGTTCGAATATATACATCAGAGGGTCTAGCTGGATAAAAAAATTAATCTTGGGACATACCATTAGACAAGTCTCTTAACCAGTTAGCTGTGATTGACGATTATATTCGTCATGGAGAAAGAGCAAAATTTTGTGTATTGACGAGTATACTCATCATGCGTAAAATTTAGCAATCACTGCTTGTTTCAATTGTCATTTTTACAAAAACTAAAATATATTCGTAAATTTCAAAATCTTTGGAATATTTTAAGGTCATGTCGAAATAAAACGACTAAATGAAAAGTATAAATAATTTGAGATAGATTTATTCTCATCTCTCCATTTTCTTCGATTTTTTTATCCGATTAAACCTTTTCTACTTGCAATAATACTATACAAAATTTCAATTTGCAGGAACGCTTCCTCATAAACAGAGAGATAGTAACCCCAATATACTATTGGGTACCCATCACAATAGCGTCTGCTTCCAAATTAGATTTTATCACAACATGGACAGACATATGGCTAGGTGAAACACCCTTGAGCATCATGGTAAAAGATCCAAACGAATGGTTCCTTCTAAACGTTCAACAAAGTGGCTTCTATCGTGTTAATTACGATACAGACTCCTGGTATCGTTTAATCGATGCTTTAAAATCACTTAATCATAATTCTATCTACGTGACAAACCGAGCTCAAATCATCGACGATCTTTTCAACCTGGCACGTGCTGATTACATACATTATAATATCACATTAGTTGGTACAACGTATTTGGTTAACGAAAGTGAATATCCACCATGGAAAGCATTCTTCAACGGCATGAATTTCCTTGTACAACGGTATGAAGGACAGAAAGGAAGCAAAGACCTTGCGACATATATTGTATTGTTAACGCAAAGTTTCTACAAAAAACTTGGCTTCCAAGATTCACCGAAGGACAGTCACTTCGATCAATTGAGTAGAGAATTGATTCTCAATTGGGTTTGCAAATATGATGATAAGGAATGTGTAGATACATCTTTGAAATTGTTCAACGATTGGCGCTCGAAGTCAGTAAACAGGTAACTATGTTTAATAGATTTAAATATTTTTATTTCAATTGTCAATTGTAGACATCGTTTAATCATTTGTCGTAAAATACAAAAGTCATATTCACCGAACGTGTTGTGGCCCAATGTGGCGAATTACGAGTTACACTTGTAATTCGTAATAATGCAATGTACTGCAATTGTTAATTTTCTATGTACTTATAGTACGAAACGTGAAAACATTATTGCACAACTAGGTATGCTACCCATCATAAACAATACACGATACATTTTTTTCGGAATATGTTCACTTTTTCGATCCAATTAAATAAGCAATTTTGTTGTCTGAAGCATTTACAGAAATAGCGAGAAAAAGTATTAATTTTCAGGGTAATTAACTCTCTATTTTTCCCTTGTGACTTTGAGGTAACGCAAGACATATTAAGCCTCCAGTCCTGAAAGCCAAATTTGTAACTTTGTCAAATATAATTTAACTCGTGAAAATCATAAAATTCCTTACAATTTGATGTTTAAAATTCAGGTTTAATCTATTATTTAAAATTGTATTTTATCACTTTCTAATTGTGCGGAAACCTTAGGATGTAACTTCGGATACCACAACAAATTTGGACTATAGAGGGTTAAATACAGTAAAAGAAAAACATATGCTTTCAGTTGTTAGATTCTATATATGTACTAAGAATATTGCTTTTTTACATTTTTTAATTACTATCCTCAGTAGCTTCAGCTAGCACTATTTTATTTCATGCTCGAGAGTCGTATGGTAACCGTTCTCCAAAGTCTTGTTATAACGTATTACATCGTGATAATAGAACTATACAACAAGGAACATTGATTATAATGTAAAATTTCAACCTCTTTGAGCGTCATATTTAAATGACTCCCTATGTTCACTTCAATTTAAATAATTACTTTCCAAAATAAAAAAGTGACACTTAAGTACTGATTTCTGAAGTTATCTTATGCGCAGAATCAATATATCACAAAAATTTTCAATTTCGCAAGATATTTAATAAATACCGAAGTAGATAATTAATGGTTTGTAAAATGAGTAACAAAGACACAGTAAAAGAATTTCGTATAATTTTTTTCTGCAACGCTTTTCAGTATTTCTCCAAACGCAAGGCCAGCTGTTTATTGTACAGCTTTACGAAATGGACCTGAAGCTCATTGGGCATACCTTTGGCAAGAATATCTGAAAACAAATCATGCTTCTGAAAAGAAAGTCATGTTAGACGCATTTGGCTGTACTCGCGATAAATCTGTTCTGAACAAGTAAGTTTCAATTATAGATAATGTAGCTTGATAAAATATGTCGAAACTAATTACAAAACATAATAATACTTGTTTAGATATTTTGGACATATATTTAATGTAAGCTATACATCACCCATTCGAAAACAAGACGTTTCTGCGGCACTTGCATCTGTGTACAATTCAGGCGAAATTGGAGTAACTGTAATATTGGATTACCTCATCAAAAATTACCAGGATGTCTACAAATTGTAAGTAAACAAATTACGTAATCAAGAGATACAGCAAGGTAATCAATGGTGGACAATAAAGACAATTTGTAAACTAACTCTTTTCCATCAGTTATGGCAATTGGGACGATGTGGCATCCCTGTTCACAACCGTTGCATCTCGAATATCTACGAGTACACAGATTGAAAAGGTATTTTGTTATATAACTTTTTGACATTAAAACATCTGATTCAGCTTAGCTGGATAAATGTTTAATGATACATGGATCTTACCTTGTGAACGAATCATTTTCCAGTTGGAGACATTCTTAAAGGAGAATAGAAATAATGTTGAAAAAATATCATCCAAATTGGATTCTGCAATTTCTACAGCGAATTCAAATTATTACTGGTACAAACAACATTCTCGACATATCGACCTATGGTTGAACCATACGATCTTCGATTTGGGAAATGGAAGCAGCAATGTTGTTGCATCCGGCTTAACGATTTCCCTTGTGACGTTAACGTCAATTATAATGCATCTGTTGAGCTGATATTAACGTTGAATAATACAATTTTAAGAATTTTATTTTTAATAATAGATCCAGAAAGACATTTTTATTTGGAATCGATACAATCAATCGTTTGGATGTAATATTGTGTAAAGGTACAAAATTATAATATATATTTTTTCTATTATTACTGTTGTAAAATAATATAATACAATAGAAATATAGTTTTACAAGAACAGAAATGATACTCATTCTTTTGTCTATGCTTGCACAGCCAAAGATCTCGATGACTAATGATTCAATGAAATATGGAAAAAAATCGACAGAACATTTATTATATTCGAATCATAGTGACATTATAATCTCGTACACCTTATTTCCGGAAACGGAAGGTCCGTTTGACGGAACCATTGTTTTAAGATAAAACGGATTTACTACATAATTGTCAAAAGAGTACTTTTTCGTTCTGACGATTACAAATATTCCTCTTATTACAATATTCCTCTTATTATAAACATTAAGTATGGCAATAATTTTCGTGTAGTAATTGGAAGAGCAAAATTCAAGGAAGTACATGGGAATCTGATAACAACGAGTGAAAGCGATGTTTTATCGAATGGAAAAGCAAATTTCCCATTCGTAATTGATCATGATAGAACACTCGATGCCTTATGCGTATGCTGCCAATTTGTTCTTTTATAAAATTATCGTAAAATGGAAGAAACAGCTTAGTTCATAAAGTAGTATTTTCATGAAAAGTTTCATTACGACTTATCTTTGTTTTGAAGATATCTAATGCTAAAAATGAATGTGTAAAATATTAATTATTGTATTTTGAAGTAATGTAGAAAACAATTGTGGCATAGAAAGTAAAAAAAACAACATGGCTTGCTTGAGAAACGACCGTACAAATATTGACTAGATTATGATGTTATTGTTTAATACCAATATCATACAGTCAGTGTTTCAAATTTTAATAATAAATATTACAAAAACGATGATCTTGTCTATTTAATCCTTTGACTTTTAGAACTTGGGGAAGCTTCCTTTAACACTAGATTTACGACCGCTAAATCTATAATATTTAAATAGACTAAATAAGTACTTTGAAAAAAGGTGGATGAAGCGGCAAAAAATACGGTCAATTAAAAAAGTTGTATATTATAAGATACATGTGAAATATTTACTGTACTGCTAATCTCGTCGATTTGAAAAAAAAATTGAAAGAAGTGGGTACCCGTCAATTTGTCGTTTAGATCTAGTGTTAAGTAGCAAGATTCAGAACTGACATTTTTCCTTTCGAGATCGAATAAAAACTTTTATGTTGAGCGCAATAAAGACAATATTAAGTAAACGATGGAGGCATCTCTTTCACTCGGTGTTAATAAATTTTTATATACATAGTGTACACAATACGTGCAAGAAAAATGAAACAGGGAATTCGTAAGTCTATAATAAATGTTAATGTGCAATACTTTGTTCTATCTTCGTCCCGTTGAAAATTCGGAACGATCACTTCACAAACGTATTACAACAATTTATGCAACTCATTGAACGCAAATGATAACTACTGTTTGAAACCTAACGTACATCTGTAAATGTGGACAAAGTAAAAATAAACGGCAATATCGTAACTTGGCGAAGATTACCTAAAAAGACTTTAATGAAATTCTAAATATCTGTAATAAAAATGGCTGCGATTCGAGATCGATCACAAGAAGTATTTCTTAAATATGTTTCTCCATTTATCCGATACAACGTGATTATTAAATAAATACGATGTTGATCGAACAATTTCACATATTCTCTAAATATCCACCTGCATATGTGTATATGTGTATAATATATTAACGTCGGACATATATTTACAAAAACATACAAAAACGATTAATATTTTACTTGAACCATGGTGAGCAGGCTATTTTACATGTTCTGCTCACAGATAATTAAAGTGTACACGTATAATCGGAATCGAGACACCAATACACATAAATATTCAACATTTCCGAATGTTCGGCAATGTTCCAATCACCTCGGATTTTTTCACGAGAGTACAATTTTTTACACTTTCAATACGGAATGTTTATACAATTCCCATCAGTTCTACGCGGTATTTCTTTTTAACCAATCACGAATTACAACATGATTTGCGTCTATCCATCTTGTATTAGCTTCCGCTTGTTCAATGGACTGTTGTATGCTCCTCGTCACGCTTCCAAGTTCTTCTTTGTGCTCCGTTGCGAATTCCAACAACTACACCAATTGAAATATTCACGTAATTACTTGAGACAATGCTCAACAGTTAAGTAATTAGTACTACGAATAAATCTTGTGCTACACTTACATCTTTAAATTCGTACTTGGTACTTATACCTCTCGTGGCTGATTTAACCACATTATTGACAATTAGCAGAGACGTCCCGAAGCTGAAAAAATGACATGCAAGCGTAAGTTTATAACATTTAATTCGCTATAAATAAAAGAATAATTATAGTTATATCGAAAGACTATGAAGTGCTTGGTTTAAGTTAGTTTAACAATCACCAACAATAGCCATTTATCTAAATTACATCTCGACAAAATAATTGCAAATAATAATATAAGAAGTATCAGAGACTGAAGAATAAAACACGGATTGTTATACTCCTGAAAATTATAATCTCTGAAATTCGATACACTTGAGTGAAACTAATAAAAAGGGTGTTTTTTTAAAGAGGTATAGAACTTTAAAATGAAATAAAACACATAAAAATCATGATCACGGTCATGGTTTTGGTTTTATTCAAATCAACATTTTATACCATCTGTGTTTAAAAATGATTTCTGGCATATGGGGACCGCAGCCGGTTCGAATGAATAGTAATCTTGAAGTCCAATTTTCAACCACGCAAAATTATGCGCTCATCGGACACATTGCCTTCAGAAAATTGATTATGTCGCACGATGTGTGGCATGTTGTGTCGTCCTGTTGAAGCCAGAGCTTTTCCACATTGATACCATGCATTTGGGGATCGAAAAAGTCGGTATTCATTGAACAATAGCGTTATCTATTAACCGTAACATCGGTATCGTCTATGAAGAAATATAGGCTAATGATTTCACCAGCCCATAGGTCAATGACTACCGACTCTTTGGCAATGGCCGAAAAATAGACTTCGAGATTGCGCATTATTCGAGCCAGACGTGGCGCCCATATGCTAGGAATCATTTTTAAACGAAGATGGCATAGTATTATGATTTGAATAACAACAAAACCATGACCATGGTATTTATGTGTTTTACGTCATTTTAACACAGATTTACGGATGTTGATATACCTATTTTTTTTAAGTCAGTCAATTTGATTTATACAAGAAAATTGAAGTTTTTTTGCAACGAAAATAGTTCTAAATCAATTTAAATGAAAGATTTATTATTAAAAAAATTAACCAACAATATATAATATATATATATAGTAATCAAATTTTGAATGAGCCAAATTGGCTCCGTAAATCTAGTGTTAAAGTTCCTTGCCTTTTAAAAAAGTACCTTCATTTGCAAGGATAGATTGCTCATTACGATTATGTTCTAACAATGTTTGATTTGTAATATACAAAAATGCACTTACTATTCTTTAAAGCGCACCCATTTGTTTCGAATCAAATTAAAAGCTAATGGCTGCCCAACAACATTTGCAGAAACAGAGCTGAATACTCTTGGGACATCTTGCTTCCTGATTTTCGAGTTCTCCGTGATCGACCAGTCCAGATATCGGCTTAAGAGCCATGTTTCTCTTGTACATCCAAGCGCGTGTAATAGTAAATCTTTTTCAGAGCCGACATTCGTTTCTAGAAACCTTTGCCAAGCGAAATCCCACTCGGTTTGACCTCCAACTCGAATAGCCGTGCAGTAGACAACGCTCTTTAAATTGGGCGAAATCCTACAAATGTAGATAAACATTATCGTCTAGTAAATCATAACAATTTCAGGAATAAAGTAAGAAACAGTATTAACAAATAAAATGGTAAATGGAAGGAATATTTGATCCAAGAAGCCATTACGATAACGTTGAATTGATAATGATATTTAATATAGATAGCTAACATTTTTAGGATACGATATATCTCGAACACTTATTGTTAGCAGAAATAAAGAACGGAAAAGAAATATTTTATAATAAATTCCAACTACAGTATTTTACATTTGTAGTTTTGTAACCGCTAATGTTAATTATATTAAAGATTTGTCATTGCCTTGTTATAACGTTGAATATTCCTTTTTTAACGAAAAGGAAAGGGAAAGAAAATTTTACAAGCAACAAAATCTTTTAAAGTACTGAGACTCAAAACTCACGGATTATTTTTATCTGGATTAGGAGTGTTACGCCAATTGTGAAACTGTGTTACTGCATTTCTAACGCAATCTTCGTGACCGAAGTTACATGCCCAAGTAAGTACATCAACACGAGTGAAAACAGTTAGCTGAGGATCTCCAGGATTGTCCTTAAAGCCAATTTGCTTGTAAACGTTGTCCAGAAGCTTCAGAACATACACCTGAAAACCATTTTGATAGGATATTACGACACGATACTTATTGTTATTAAAGAAATTAAAAGCTTAAGCTGCCTGGCTTTCAACAAATAATTATTTTTCAATGAATAAAATCTCGCTTCCTTATCATATTTTATCGTTAATCCTTTATTTTTTGACATTAATCAATGATTTAAATATACTATATGTTTAATTTACAATATTTCAAATTTTGCCCTTCAATCTGCAAATATCATTCAAAATAACAAATTGATTTAATTTAATTTTCTATTATTAAACTAAGAAATTAGTGATGTCGAAACAGTTGGCAATACATTAGAGATACTTACTCTAAACGTGTCGTAACCAGGCATCTTGACCAGCATTTCATCCAAGTAGTACATAGCAGTGAAAGCCGCCTTCCAAGGCAAATATTCCGTTTCGTGTGCCAAATAAGAAGTAACATCCAAGGCGGTCGCATAATCCAGTTTTCCAGCTCTTGCTAAATTAAGAGCGTCGTCGATCAACTGTGCTCGATTGACCGTTGAAATATCCTTGAACGTTTCTTTAGTTAACTGTTTAATTATCAGCTGCCAATTTATCCTGTCGTAATTCACTCTATAGAATCCTGAAGCGAAGAGAAATATTTTACGTTATGTACAAATCCTGGTAGTGGTTGGTCAAAGACATCATCATTACTAACACACCTATTCCTCGATTTACATGGGTGATACATTATTTAGAAAACCGTGTAAATCAGTGGTCGCCAAAGTGGTGGTCTGCAGACCACTAGTGGTCCGCGAGAAAATTTCGCTGGTCCCCAGAAAAATGTAGAATATACTTACTCATCACGTTAAGTTATGTTTTAAGATGCATTGAAACATAATTCAATTCATAACAATACATTTTATGTGTTCTTAGATCACAATTTTTTTTATAATTATACTTAACACTTAAAAAATCCTATCAGTGGTCCGCGGGATTTAAATTATGAATTTACTGTCCCGTGAGGTCAAAAAGTTTGGCGACCACTGGTAGAAATCGAAGGCAACATAAAATGTGAATAATTCAGTCTTCGTCTCAAAGTAAAATAAAAGTAATTTTTTCAAATGCCTTATTTTAAAAACCGTACGAAAGTGAAATTGTGCAAAAAATGTAGAGTGTAAATCGAGGGATAGGTGTAATTGAGAAAATTTTAAATTCTTCATACCTGTTTCTTGAACGTTAAAAATGATCCACTCCTTGGGACTCAAATTTAAATTGGACATTGTAATCGACTGTTCCGCTTTCATCCACTGAGAAGGTTGAGTATTATTGAAATCTAATTGCTTTTCAGTCGTATATGTTATTGGAATCCACCATAATGGATCGGGCGCCGATTTTGTCGTCATGGTGGCATTACGGAGCAAGAAACGTTCCTAAAAAGAAAAATTATGTGAGAATAAAGTAAGCGCATAATTTGATTCATTTCATTTCGGACGAACCTGCGTTAATGTTATTACTCCATTGTTATAATTTCGAGTAACTGTAACGACTGGAAAGCCAGTTTGAAGGGTCCAGGTGTCCATTATTTCTTTTATCGTAATAGCACGATCAAGAATGTTATCCTTATGCGCTTGCTTCGTCAGAGCGTCCCATAAATCATTCTGCTCAGCACTCTGATACGCCCTGTCGAATTGGAAATCTCAAATTGTAAAGGACAGAAGTATAAGAAATTATGCAAAATATAAGACAGTTCTGCACTTAAATTCTTCAACCGGAATCTTGTTATTTAATGTTTAGAAACTAACATAAAAAATCACTGTAACCCGATCACGAATGAAATTTCACTTCCCAAAAATATTTTTATTTTAGAAACTGAGAAGGGAAAAACATGTGACGAAAAGTTTTTACTTCGATTTGGACGAAAGTTATTATTTAACATAAAAAATCACTGTAACCCGATCACGAATGAAATTTCACTTCCCAAAAATATTTTTATTTTAGAAACTGAGAAGGGAAAAACATGTGACGAAAAGGTTTTACTTCGATTTGGACGAAAGTTATTATTTAACATTAGATGCAAATTTTTATGGAAACGTCAATTAAGTAATACTTAAGTATGATTCTTGATTTTCATCGAGAAAGATTGGATGAAAAGGGAAGAAATGTAATAACGAAACTTTTAATGGCATTGTTAATCACTTACTTTGAATTTAAGTAATTAGTTAATCCCTGTTTAAAGACCTTAGTCGTCAGAAAATGATCCATCATTCTAATTATAGAAGCACCTGAGCAAACATAGATTGATTAAACTACATGAAAATTGCATTATTTTCACAAATTCAAATGATTCATCAAATACCTTTCTCGTATGAAATTCTATCAAATATTTCACTAATCTCGTCGGGATGACTAACTTCAATCGATATTGGATGAGATGATTCCAGCGCGTCCAAACCAAACACATTTTGCAAATCGTGAACGACAAAGTGTTCTAAAATCTTCCACGATGGTTCTACCTATAAATTTAAAAGAATTATGGGTAAACTGCTAAAATAACATTGTTGATAAACATCATTAGCTAAAATATAAGTATTTTGATTTGAACAAGTAATTTGACCCAAAAAAATGTATTTCTTCGTGTGAAATTGGAAAAAATCAAAGAATAAAAGACTTTAGAAATATGAAGATGGTCAAAGCAAACAAATTAAATTATTTATTTTGAAACTACGAAACCTACCGCGTCTATACCGATGTATTCGACGTAACTAGCAAATCCTTCATTCAGCCATAAATCTGTCCACCAAGTTGGAGTTACCAAGTTTCCAAACCATTGATGAGACAGTTCGTGGGATACAACAGTCGCTACTCGTTGTTTGTTGCTGTTGGTCGATACACCTTCTTGATACAGCATTGCTGTTTCTCTAAGGTAAAGGAACAGCTGATTAAATGTACTTAATCATCTTATTTACAATTCTTCAACATGTAATTAGAAACATAATCATAGATGTAACTATGAAAAAATTAAAAACAATGTAAATCTGCTTTTACATATCTTTTAATATTGTTTATTGATACTAGACCATGACTATTGTAAAATTTGTTTAAATGACAAATACTTAATAAGAATACGGTTTAATTTAAAGTAGCAAAATCGAATTCTGTTGTTTGATATTGTTAAAAAAATGATATTACAATAATCACCTATAGGTAATTAATCCCCAATTCTCCATGGCGCCAGCCGCAAAGTCGGAGAGTGCAACGTTATCTATCTTGGGCAAGGGGAATTTAATCTTGAAGTAATTCTCAAAGTGCTCCAGAATCTTCGGACCAATTTTCAAAGTATAATGCGCTTGATCAATAGCCTCGCTACGGGCCCAAACACGGAAGTTCCCGGATTCTGACTTCAGCACTTCGAAATCCGAAACTATGAAAGCCACTAGATAAGTGGACATTGGAAGCGAACGTTCGTAATGGTCCCAAACGTACGACGGCAGACCTGGTCTAAATAGAAATAACGCAACAAAGTGACTATATACTTTTAAATCTGATACATGAAAATTGCTAATTCAATTTTAACTACAAATTTGTGCATTACTATTGTTGTGAATTACATGCACCTTAATGTACGTAATGATCAATCCTTTATATCATATCGATTTCCAATGGATAGCAACGAGTTGTAATTGTTAAATAATATGTGAATAGAGATTTTCGTGAGCTAGTGTACTAGCTGGACGTATTTATATGAATATAATGGTGACGTTTACAAATTCTGCGTTAGATAATTATCCTGCGCGTATTAACACTTTACCGACCGGTAGCCGATTAATCGGCTTTTCGGGGCAAACACTTTTGGACTTTTAACTTATTAATTGGTCGCTATGACAAATAATAAATTATTATTTTTCATTACGGTTAACTGTGCCGAGAACTCAGTGAAGAAAGTTTGTAATTTTCGAACAGACATCAGTATCAGGGAAATATTTGCGTGCAAATGACCGATCAGAAGTGGGTAGGATGTTCAAAAATACCGGTCGGTAAAGTGTTAAGTGTGCAAATAAGTTCCTTTCCCTTTTTTTCTACGATCACAACTTTTGACTGTATCATTCGAATTAATTGATTGTAGTGCCATCTGAAAGAGTATTCTTTTCTTCTTAAGAAGAGTCATAATGACCGCTCTAAGAGTTTCCAGTCCTAAGCAACAATTTCAAAAAGTATGGCGTTTCGGAAGCATCATTTGTGTCACTGCTTATTCTTTGCATTTCAGCTTAAGAAATCAGCTGTAGAAGTTACTGAAATGGTTTGTGCGGCACTGAGAGAGAACGCTGTTTCTTACAGAACATGTAAAAAGTGGTACTAGAGATTTAAAGCCGGGAATTTTTATTTGGAAGACGATAATCGTTCAGGTGCCCCGAAGAAGTTCGATGACGGTGAGATAGAGCACTTGCTCAACGAAAATCCGGCACAGACAGCAGCCATCATTCTTCAGGGATGAGATTTATAATTTACCCAGCAGATGGGAAAATGTTATAGAAAATGAGGGTGAATACTTCGAGATGTAATCTTGTACCGAATTTATATAATAAAATCTTGAATTTCGAAAAAAGGGGAAAGAACTTATTTGCACACCTGATATCTTATCAAAAAACGCAACAATGTTAATCTTCACATCTTTGTGTCAATTTCCCTTAAATATCAATAATATGTATAAATGTAATGATATGTAATAAATGTCCAGTGTTTTACTCCACAAATCAGAATAATATTACTTCCTTCATAAATCGCGATTATTTTCAACGATCTGAAAATTACTATTTACACGTTACCATCGCGCTTAAGCCTGTGCGATCCTGTGCCGAGCAGTACTCGACATAGCTTTTCACTTGATGTTATTTTCTGACAATTTAATATTATCTTTCCAAGCTCACAATGATCTTGTAATATCACGTAAATATCCGTTAGTACCTATAATCATTGATATCATTTAAAAACATGAATAACTAATGATAGAAAATGTTCTGAAATTAATTTTATTTAGCTCATTAAGAAATTAACAAAATAATTCGGACTGCAAAGGATTAAAGTATTAAACTAAAAAACTCTGGAGTAATCATGTGCCGATTATAACTCGAACTTGTCCATCGAGAAATGTGTTAAATAATAGGAACGATAAGATTTTAAACAATTCATGTTTCACACAAATGTGAATATAACAAGAACAAACATAGGACTTCCGAAGTATGTTGATCTTCATGAAACCTTTACATTTTCTCTAATCATCCCCATACCCACAAAACCAAGAGATCTCAATCGTGTATTTCGTCCATTACACGTAATTCGAAATAACCAAGATAATTCATGATTCTGATACATCCTATGGCATAAATGTAGAATGCAATCACTTACACAGGCATAGGTTCCCCATTTCTGGGCATATTCGAGATAGACGTCATATTCCTAGGTCGTGCTATGCTGATCTGAAACCTCGCTTTCAGAGCCGGCTCGTCGAAACATGGAAAGGCACGTCTCGCATCTGTTGGTTGAAACTGCGTCACTGCCACCCATCTATAATGTAAAACCGAAATATGTTCAGTAAACAGCTGCCGGAAAACGACGGAATCTTTATATTGCAAAGAATAACCCTGTCATCTACCCCTTTCAAGGACACTCATCCCTGGAATATTATGAAAAACGAAGATTGCGAGAGATAGTTTCTCATCTATCTTTCAATAATTTGTCTGATCATATTGATGAGACAATATCGTGTCGTTGAATTTAATGAGTGCTATGTAATCAGGGGAATGATCCGTTTACTTTGAAAGAGACATAAGTCACCGCCATTTTAAATCGAGTTATTTAAGGGTTTGCGTTTTAACGTATTTAAAAATATTGGTATCAATTTTCGAGAGGATTTATTTGTACTTGTTATCTTCGATACCTATATATTTTTTTTTAATGCAAATGGTTTTGCATAAACATTGCAAAATTACCATTTTCCATTAGGTGTGGATAAAAGTGATTTATGTTACTTTGAAACTAAACACGTTCTTTTGTACTGGCAACTAGGAAAATTTCTCTTTAACAAAGTCAAAGTTATCGTTATCTTATTATACTTACAGCTAATTTTATCAAAATTAAGAGATACCGTGAAAGTGTAATTTATGTTACCATTAACTTGACTTTTTTAAAAAACTGAATTATTCTACTTTTAAAATAACAAATTGTGAAGATTGAACAAATTGAAAACAAAGGTAAGGTAAAGGTACCAGTAGTTGACCAGTTAAGAGAAATTTTCGATAGACACAATGGTAACTATTTACTCTGTCAATAACTGGTGAGAGTCGATGTTTGGAGACGTTCCTTGAACATTGTAGATTATGTACCAAGACCAATTTTTAAAGAAACATAAGTTATATAGATTTGAGAAATATATTTAAAAATTCGGCAAATGCTTCAGGAGTTGACCACTTTTGAGATCGATAAAACTAGTAATTGACCACCTTTTTTCGTTAGTAGTTGACCGCTTATATTCGAAGCAGGGTTACAGCATTAATGCTGAAAATCACTTTATTATCGTTTAATTTTAACAGTTAACAGTACAAATTATCATTAATAATTAAATAATGAAAGAAGAAGAAGAGCAGAGTAGACATTGGACACTGATCAATAATTGACCGCGAATGCAGTTAATAGTTGACCGTGTTATCGACTAAACCTCAGTATACTACAATATATCGATTTAAACTTTGTATTTCTAATAAAGTGAGATATAAAACGGATACATTATAAATCGTAAACAAATTTAAATGAGTAACGTCGGTAATTAACCATGCCTGTCAACTTCTAAAAATTGTAGAGTACCAATATCCAGAAGTTGACCATTAAAAAATTATTGCATTTTGTGGTTAAAATAATAAAGAGGATATATCTATTACTTATAAAACGTTGCCAGGTCTTAAACAGTAAATAATTCATTTGCGAAATCTTCACAATCTATGAATTTTTTACCTGAACCGTACAGCCATTCTTAACAGAAACGTTAAGGAAATAGAGATATAACGGCATATTACTAACCTTATTGAATTCAAACATTCGCTGTTAGTAGGTATACTTCACTTTACATGTAATTGTTTCAAAATATAATTGACAGATGCTGTGGTATTTGAAATTCACTTCCATCGAAAGTGCACAACTTATGCAAACCTTATTTTTTTATGTTTTCTAAAAAATGGTCAACTACTGGTACTTTTACCTTACGGGTGATATGCAGGGTGTTATCATAAAATGAGTAAAAAAAAAAATAATGAAAAACAAAACTTTTCTATAACAAATTATTTTCTTGCAACATGTTCGATTGTGTTTACTATATTATTAGCATTCGAATTTTTCACGGTACAAATAGAAAATCTTCAAACTGAAAAGTAATAAACAAATCTTAATGGACAGAAAACTGAAATATGTTTGGAATTTAACTTGTAAACTGTAGGAGTTGTATTCAATTTGAATGGTATGTATCTGTGTCGTTAATTATTTTCCAACAGTGACGAGCATATTCCATAAAGTAAACAAAGTGGACGTTCTTTAACACTAAACGTACCAAGCGGGGTCAAATGACCCTTTTCAAACTTTACTTTAAAATCATACTTTCATTGTTATTTCTTTCACTCATTTGACTTTTTGTAAAGTCTTATATCATCTGATTATTCAATTTCTCGCTTTTCGTTTTTCTCGTAGCTTATTTTTTACCCACAAAAATTTTCTTCCTACCATAGGTACCACGAGGGGTCATTTGACCCCATACGAAGTTTACGCATTTTTCGGCATTTTTCCTCAACTGGAACCTTAGTTCTAAACTCAGATACGCTTCTCAAGTGAAGATTTCATTTATTTGAACCTGATATGTGGGTTTGTTTTCGGCGTGAACACTTGGACGACCCGATCGGATCCATACGACGCGTTATTCAAGTCCCAACTTTGAGATTGCATATCTCTAAGAATGTTGTGCAATAAAAATTTTAATTAGTGGAAAAGAATGCTCTGATGTGTTATAAATCAAACACAATTGCTAGATTTTGAAAACCGCACAAAAAATTTTGGGGGTTTTGGCCAGGATTTCAGCGAAGTCGACCACTGTGCAATGTAACGCATAAACAGAAAAGATTGTTTTCGGAGATGCACAGGAAACACACCCTTCAATTAGTTCTCTATATCTAAACGAAATAGAAATGCAGTTTTATATTGAAAGTCAGAGAGTAAAGATCAGAGCCTACAAGAAATGAAGTTCGACAAGCAGTGATAATACACGACAGTTTCCGTTACATTCAATTGGCCTTGTGTAATCAGTTGATTATTTCGTTTATAGAAATAAAAATTTGTGTTCTATTATTTTAGTAGAAATGAGAAATTATGTTGCAAATTATTTCCTTTAATAAATTGGGTATTTCTTTCTGAAAATCAACATTTATTTCATAAGGGGTCAAATGACCCCTTATGGTAAGATTAGGTAGGTGCGAAATGCCGGTACGTTTAGTGTTAAAATTGGAATAATTTATAACAAAATGTTGAGCGATGGATGAGAAATTAAAAATTGTTTCTAAGGAAAAGATAACTTTTTCAATACAATAAATAAAACTTTATCTTCCGCATATGGTCCAAACATGTTACAACTTCATTACTAAATTGCATTTATTGATACCTGTTGTCGTTACTACTGTATTACTACTGTCATTACTATTGTAATATTTGTTAAAATGACAAATACTTAATAAGAATACGGTTTAACTTAAAGTAGCAAAATCGAATTTTGTTTTCTCAAAATGTTAATAAAAAGTATACTCGACGTAAATATCAAATGAAATAAATTAAACGATTTTTTTCCGCATTTTTACTTTATCGTAAAACTGTTCAGCAATTATATAAAATATCACTTTTAGAATGGGTTCCAGTCAAGTATTTTGTAAATTAAACACTAGAAATTCATTTGTTTAATTCATGATTACACAAAGAAACATAATCTCTCTTTCCAATTGGATGGAACACTTAAAAACATAATTTCTAGATACATACAGTTAATTAATTCAAAAGCTACATAAAACACTGAAAAACCAGTATCCCGCTATCAATCGTTTAATTTTGTAATGCTAACGAAGTATAGCGTCAGACAAAATATTTTTATTAATGTACAGAACTTCAACATTATTCATTTTATCTCATGAAAAACTTTCCCGTTCGATATGTATGGAAATCACTCGGCAAAACATGATGTAATAGGGATTTAATGCAAATGAAATGGGTTTTATTCTATAAATAGTTGCCACATATAACGTAGAGATAGATTTTCCGGTGCATTTACCTCGTTTGATTGCCAACGGTATAGGAGCTTCTATAGAAACCTTGCAGGTAGTCGTTCAGATAGCCAATGAACTTGAGATGTACCACGTATTGCTTACCCTCCTTCAACGTGTCCGACGTTCTAATCACGTGAAACTGTCGTTCGGTATCATTCTTTTGCTCTACAATTCCGATTGCTTTCGTCTTATTGTTAGTCAGAGAGTATTCCCTGATATTCGTAAAACTCTCGTCGATGTTCATGCTGACTGCATGCAGCGTTACGTTCTTCGTGTCTGCAGTAACATTTACGATGATTTTCACCTGTGGTAGAAAAAAACAACTTTAAAGTAATATGAATAATTCGAAGCTTGAGTAGAAGGAATTGTAAGAATATCGTTTCAACTAATTACAAGTTGAAAATGTTTTCTAAAAAAAAAAAGAATTGAGTATTTATGGAAAGATATAAAGCGACTGAATTTCATTTCCAAAAAATGGGCTACCGATTTTGCCAGTTTCAAATCATTATTACCTGTTTTACTACAGATATAATATGTAAAATGTAAACTAAACATTAAAAGTTAAATTTTTCGCAAAACGGTAATATGGAAAGTTTGGGTACATAACAATATTGGAAGAATAAATAAATACTTTTCGACCCAATGTTAAAGAGCTTGTTCTAAGAAGGGGTTAATATTGAAAGGTATAATCCATTTTTACTAGCTATGCGCTGAAAAGCACTAAAAATTGTGTTTTAAAATTAAGAAGACGATTTACGTTTCCCAAATAATAGTATTTTAATAGGAATAAATATATTTAATTGTGAAATACAGACAAATGATATTCATATTATTATAAATAATTATAAAATATCCTATATTACGTTTATTTGAATGATATTCTTTCATCTCTATATCTCCGATGTTTTCGTAATTCTCTCAGTTCTAGCATTCAACAGATACAGCTATCAAACAAAAAACGAAGCAGCAACTGAAACTTTCTACTTGCGATCACTTACTGAACAAGTCTGTGTATTTTAACTCCTCGCGTGGAACTCATTATCCTTTTCCCGTTTTTGATAAGCAGAAGTAAAACAGATGAAATAGAAAAAAAACTGAAATTAAATAATTCCTGGCCAATGCCAAGCTTTATTTGAAGTAATAAAAAGCAAACTTGTTCTTTTCACACAAAGAATTGGATTTGTCGTTCCGGGTAAAATCAAGTATCGATGATGCCTCTTTCGTTGTATCGATAAAAAAACTCTCCTCGATGGAAATTGCAGTATCCCATAAAGGATATCAGCACTCGCACATTTATACTATGAAAACCCACAATGAGGTTTGACGTTTATATAATAGTATGGATTCCATAGAACGTAATTGATGGTAATTACGACGCTTTATGATTCGTTAGTGGCCACTCGTAACTGTGACTAAAGGACATTACAGGGATTAACAGTACGCACATCAAAGAATGGAAACTTTTCAATTACAAAAGTTATTGTACAATCCGTTGCAGAAAATTTCCATTTAATTAATTACCTCTAACTTATTGAACGAGTCTCCTTTTTTTTAATTATATAATTATTTACACAGTACGTTGGCCAAAAGTTTGAAAATGTTATATAAATGAAAATTAATTTTATTATTGTCAATCATCAAATTAAAAAAGAAGATTCATAAGTTCATAAACTTGCTGACAAACTGATCTTGTAATTTGTTATGAGTATTTAAAATTTTTAATAGAAGACGACAAATGCCGTGTAGTATTTTCAATAGTAGCTATAAGATATATGAATATATAAAAATCTCGACTTTATACTTTTAACAACATCAGATTTCATGGTGTTGATTATCAAATTAAAAACATTCGATTATATCTACTCATGGGCAGCCTAACGTGCTCTTTTGGAAACGACTTAAATATCTAACACCTCATGCATAATGAATGAGATATGTATATTAGCTAGTGTAATATGTATTAACACCGATAGAAAGTTCTCGTTCAAGGATACATCGACATATTTGAAAAGAAGTTATACGTCTTACCTCGCCGTTGAAAGTGAAATTTCCTTCCCATATGAAGGGCATTAATCTCAGCTCGTAAGAATCCGGTACCATGGATCTTGGCAGTCTAACATCCAGTTTCCTTTTTCCCAGTGTGTTCGAAGAGAACGTTCTAGCCGTTTGGAATACCGAGTTGTTGGCATCATTTTCGCAGACTTTAGGCAGCTTCTCCTCCAGGCAAGGCGCGAAATGATAAACTAAAAGTCCCGTAGCGACCACACAGATGAGGAAGAAGGCACCCAGGAGATATGCCGCACAACGGGAAATCCTGCAGTCCCTCTTGCGTCCGAATGTTGTCGTGTGAGCCTCCATCATTGCTAAAACCTCACGGGATTGGATCATATCATGCGGGAACCTGATGTTAGATTAGATACTTCTTTAAGAGATTTCATCAAATTAATATATTTTGTTACTTTGCAACTACTGCAACGACAAATTCTTACTTTGATATCACTTTATAATAAGGTTATTACATGATGTTTTGTATACTTTGATAACAGTAGAATTATAGTCGTTTAACCCCTTGCCGTACCTGACGAGTGGCACTCGTGATGCTATAAATTGGAAAGGAAATTTTCAAATTTTACAAACCCTATTAAATTGAAAATATCAGTGAGATGCGACACGATAAAATTGTTTCTATAATATTAATATTACGTTAAATTATACTATATGTCAAGAATCACTGATCTATGTTTATTTTACTAATTTAATTCTGATTTATTGTAGAGGCAGTCACAAAGTAAATGGTATGGCAAGGGGTTAATCTAACAGAACTGAGCAAAATAAATAATTGTATGGAAAGGGGAGGAACGAAGATAGAAAGTGAATTCATTGTGGTAATTATTTGGAGCTTACAAACCAAGAAGAAATATTAAAAATAGTAGAAGTATTTTGGAAAAATTATGAAGCAGTTACTTTAACCACCGTGTTAGACCTATTATTAAGAGACTGTGTGGAACAGATTTTAACACGTGGCCACCAGTGACCAGCGCTACTAAATTCAATGAAATTTTATATAACTTTTAAATTGGAATACTTATGAACCTGCAGCCATGGTAAATATTTAAATTATTAGCGTTAAAAAGATAAAGGTCTGCTGAATATCTACGTATCAGGGTCTTTAAAATTTCTGCTTTATAAGGTGTAATTTTAATAGAAAAAGTTTCACTTCGGTAGAAAAGATGAAAGTAGCTAAATACTGCTAGTGTTCAACGTGTTAACTCCAATAATGGTTGCATTTCAACGGTCAAAATAAGAATTATGGAATGTAAAAGTCATTAATAGACAAAGCCCATTTAAATTTCTTTCTCGGAAATTTGTTGAACGTAATAAATTTTGCAAACGTCATCAAACACGACTATGATGTATTTACATTGCTCAAAAACGAGTGTCCTAATGTTTAAAAATTGTTCAGTCCACGTCACCGTAACAACTAAATCGGTAATTTTTATTAAAGTGTGCAACTTTTCATTAGAAATGGTCAAAACAAAAATTGACGAATATAGAACCCAATAGTAATTGATTTTTATTTATACTTCTTCTTTGCACACTTAGTAAGTGTACTTTAAAGGTAGCGACAAGTGATTACATCTCATTAGCATGATTTAAAGAGGAGACAAGACGTGTAATCATTTTTGATAAATTTTCCATTCACAGCAACGTGACAACTGAATCGAATGGGTAATATAAACATAACGCCGTTACCATCTCTTACGAAACATTAAAGGAAGGTTGTCATTGGAGCATTGTCCAGAGAGAAACTTTCTGTCGTATGTAAACAGGGTGAAGGCAACTAATCATTAAAAGTAATTTCACGTTCGTAGCGAACGTGTCAAGGAAACACAAGAGACGTGTTTGAAACACACGCAAAGGGTCCTTGCAATTACTCTTCGCCTCTTATTGCCAAGGAATCGGTTAAAGAGGCGTTGCCACCGCTCTGTGCTTTTGTATGTGAGTGATCAATCGGCAGAAGCGCTGATTGCTACGATCACTAAAAGGGAACACCTTTTCCCATAGGAAGTACTACTTTCTATATTTTTAAAAGTGTAAAACAGAAATCATTTACAGATCAATCGACAGAAACGCCGATTGCTACGATCACTAAAAGGGAAGACCTTTTACCATGGAAAGTATTACTTTCTATATTTTTAAAAGTGTAAAACAGAAATCATTTACAGATCAATCGACAGAAACGCCGATTGCTACGATCACTAAAAGGGAATACCTTTTACCGTAGAAAGTATTAGTTCTATATTTTTAAGAGTGTAGAGCAGAAATTGTTTACAGGGTTCAAATAAATTTTTAATAAACGTATCTTGAAACTGATTTCTTATTTGTAGAAGTAACGTAAATTGTATTTAATCGGTATATTTGTTTTAGATGTGTCATTATGATTGTATTTCATTCTAATGTTTCTTCAATGATTTATGAATTAAGAGTTTTAAGATATATTACTCGCGTATTTTAAACCGCAAGACAGTCGAAATGGTATGGTATCGTACGATTTCCTGCTTGAAATTAATAAAAAAAACGAGGTAAATCTCAGAGATGCTATAATGATAATAATCTCGCAAGACTTCACTGTAGAAGTAGTAAACAAACACATTAATGATGGCACAGGTACGAACGGATGTTTCACGCGACAATAAGGTTGAATGGCAGTCGTACGATTTCGTTTAATCTAACAATCGATAAACTTAGAATTTTCTAGGAATTTCCATAAGATTTTTCATAGAATCGTAGTTATTTTGTTATTTATGAGAAATAACGATTTACAAAAGCGGAACAACGACAGAAATGACAAAGTAAATAAAACCATTAAACGCAATCAATGTCGACACACTTTCCCTTTTCCATATCGAGACGCAATGCCGCATGCCTACGGCATAACAGGTGTTATTATGAAAGGAATTCTGGTATCTAAAAAAACTCAACACACTTCAAAATTGTCGAAAGAAAAGAGTCACTTCGATAATACATCTACATTATCTCCATAAAATCACAAAATATCCTATCCAAACAAAATCTTAAACAATATCGTGAAAAGTTTAACTCAGAAACTAAGTTTCCTTCCTGCCTCCTTCCCTCTTTCCGAGAAATTTCAATTACTCCAATGCACACGGTTGCCTCGCAACATTTTGGTAATTCGATATTACAATGTCACAGATCATCCCATAATTATAAATATCCAAAAAAAAATATCACCCTTTCACGAGAAACGGTAGAATTTTTTAAATTCCAAGAAAAACAAGTAGAAAAATCCTGTGACAGTACGACGAAGTAATAAACTCACTTTTTATCTTCGAGATCTCAGTTAAATTCGATTCCCCGTACTATCTCACAGAGTGTCGATCACAAATAAAGATCAACGCAAACCGGCGCGAGAACCTCCCGCTCGGTGCGACGGTTTGCGCACTACTGCCAAAGACTCAGAGGTATTCCGGCTTCGTAG
The DNA here is from genome assembly GCA_910591515.1 of Cerceris rybyensis. NCBI lineage: Eukaryota > Metazoa > Arthropoda > Insecta > Hymenoptera > Crabronidae > Cerceris > Cerceris rybyensis. The sequence goes on from OU342790.1 coordinate 27,900,942, forward strand.
CTTCCTCTGTTCTCTCCTTGCCATCCATGCTTCCTGCCTGGTTGCCCGGTTGCCCCTTTGCCTGCTCGTCTGCACGTCGATCGCCCATATATCACCTTCCGTGTCTTATATCCTTCCACCTGCATACTCTCTTCCGGATCACGCGAAACCATACGATCGACTTCCGGTTTAACCGCAACAAAACAGATTGAGCGTAGGATGAATCTTACTGGTTGACTCGATTTTTACAACGGTTCACAGAACATGATTATTGTGATGATGGATTAGTAATAGCTTTAAATAAATATGACGAGAATGGTGAATAACTTTTATTCTTCGATGTTAGAGATTATTGAAAATTTTTGAGTATTTATGATGGAACTATGGATGTTTAATCGGGTGTAATTAATACTAGATTTACGTTGACATCAATCTGACGTGTCAAATTGACGAGTTCTTACTCCTTTTATAAACATTTCTTAAAATTACAGACAATCTGAGCAGTAGATATTTTAGGTGCATTTTATAATACAATAATTACTTAAGGAATAATCATTTTCGCTGCTTGATCTCTTTTTTTCCCAAAGTTCTTACTTAATATAATGCAGTGCAACAGATTTCACTGAATCTGGTATTAACACTAGACCTACCGGTATTAAATGTATCATTCTTCAATACGTTACGTAGATATACTTTGGAAAACGAGAAACAGAAAAGTGGAAAGAATGATTAATTCCGTAACTGATATTTTAAAAAATGGGCGTACAATATCTACTCTATGGCTCTCCTATCAATTTAATAAGTTATTAGAAGAAAACAACGAACAATTCATTTGACCACCTTGATAGTACTAGTGATAAGTAGACTAAATAAGTTTATGTATTCACATTTTTGGTCAGGAATTATATGGAGAATTCTTTGTTCATAAAGAACATACAAATTTTGCGTTTTGTATTTGTTGAAGAGTTGAATGTGGCGCGAAACAATAAAAGAAGCAAGACAATGAAAATATATTGAAAATTGTAGTTGGCCTTGCTTCTGATGTTTTTTGTTAAATCAATATCTATTCTGTTCACTGTTTCCTTACTATTAACAAGTACATTTTGAAATACATTTTTACTAATATAAAAGTATGTAAGTTATTCATCTTCTCACGTGACGATCTGTATACGGACTTCTACAGCATTTTCTACGGTTACTTTGCTGTACTCTTTGCCGAATAATAATGATGCTGGGAAAGAAATAAACGTACCAAGAAAATTTTGATTTTTTGGAGAACTGATAAGAATCAGACGACGACGAAAGGCTTATTTTAATTAAAAACCCGACAGAACTTTCCGGTAGATCCGAAAGTTTAGTTCGTGTAATCCAAGTTACAAGTAGTTTCAAGAAAAATAGCGAATATGTCTTCGAGCATTGTCGAAATTTTAGAACACTCGTACATTTTACGGACAAGTCATGACATTTTCGATAAATTGTTGCTGTTCGATCACAGAACAGTTATAATTTGAAATCTAAAATTACAAACGATTCACATTAATAATCATTTGATTGAATCTTTGGATTTGAAATAGGCATTAAATATTGCAAATTTACATGACACTAAGTAGGAGCTAATGGAAGAAAAATGTGGCATAGTCACAATTGCTGCATTTTCCTGGAAGAACTCAACACTCTGTGTAGAAATAGCGGTCACTAATTAATCACTGGTGGTGGAAGATAGTTATGGTATGAATCATTGTTATTCGATGAATCGAAAATTTCAATGCCTCTGTTACCGATGTGAATATTCCTTGTAAAAAATATTTCGTTGACAATGATAAATTAAAATCCAGATAATCAGTATATGCGCTTTTATACTCGTTTTAAATATTATGCATCGATTTCAACAAGGTTATCGAGTTCTAAAATATAAATGGTGTACGATTCAACTGCGGGATATTGTACGAAACCAATTGGTTTAAATATTATCCCTCATTTGTATTTATGTTACGTTTTAATTGCGGGTTCATAAAAACTATTTGTAGAACGGGAATATTATGTATTTGATATTTAAAAATCTTTGCTCCAATATTTTCTGTTCAATTAAGCACAAATTTATTTCATTTTTACAATTTTGCTTCGTTTTCACTATTTACAAATATGAAGGGTATATCAAGCAATAGTACGAAATGTGGAAAAAGCAAAATATAATAAAAGGTAAAAATACATTTATATATACCAACTATTTTAAAATTTGAATTATTAGTCTCTCTATTAAATATGAATGTATACGATGAATGATTTAAATTAACTTCACTAATGTCTTAAAAATAGTTGAACATGTAATTCCTTCAAGACGTGTTTTTAAAATATATGCTGACATATGAGAACGCTAAATAGCAGGAAAAACCTGATAATTTTGACAAAAACATAGATATGCAGAATACAAACTATGCATGTTTGTGCAAAAAAGAAACAATTTCTGTTTCCTGACCGCTCGAAAAATTACCATAGATATACCAAACAAATCGGCAGATCTTCGAAAAGACGGTTCTGTTACCCCCCTTAAATTCCCCTTTCTTTTCAGTTTATCTTTCACAATCCCCAACTCACTATTTCCGAACTTTCTATACAAACATATCTTTCACTCAGATTTTTCATTCGCTGGCATTTATGTACATTTATTGAAATATACTCCTAGGATTCTCCTAAGATGACATATTTTTAGTCATAATTCCTAGATTTCTTTGACGATACATATATTTACCAATTTTTCCTGCTGACCTATAATACAGCGACGATCCAAGAGGAAACTAAACGCATACCACGACTACGTAATCATCTCCCACTTTGCAACCAACGTATTGCAAAAATTAAACGCCTATCTTGTATTAAAGAGAAAGGTGTTCGAGCGCGCTTAACAAAACACAACGAACAAGCTACTACTTTTTAACCAACTGTTCAAACAACCGTTATGATAACTTCCATCTTTTTCTCATCTATTTATCATGCATTTTATTTGCACGTCCCCCGTTGGATTTCCTACTTTCAAATTTACTAATTTACATGGTGCTGCATCATCAGTGATTAGAATGCTTGGTATTAAAGTGAGAACTTGAATTTACTGCATTGGATAATCAATAGCATGGGGTTGCAGTTTAATTGGTAAGTACCCAATAATCCTCTAAATCACCAGGAGACGGATAATTGATTCGAGCGAACGCGTGTCCCTAATTGATTGAAATCATCCTTGTCACCCGCTGCGGTTCATGATACGCGAATTGTCACGCAACAGCCGTGTTATTGAATCTTGTCGGCGTCATAACACAGTGACAATATTAAGATTGAATTACATTGTACTGCTACTTGTATCTATTGTTGTAACTGTTGTGAAATCTTTTTAGGATGAAGTTGAGCATCAAACAGACATTACCATTATGAAAATGTTAATAATTGTTAATTAATATTGCATCTTGTATATTTGTGTTAAATTTATTATCATGTAAATACTATATCACAATGTGATATTTAAAATATACTATTTTTCAGAACAGAAAGTACTTAATACTAAAACTATCAAAGAAAATCTATTATATTTAACACGTTGACGCACACTTTTAATTTGAAGAATCGTGCTCAGAAACACATACGAAAATGTTCCGAATTGTGAAAGCATGAAAAATCGCATAAAAAAGCAATTGATTGTTATCTGGAATGTTACATTTTTTTCGATGTATTACTGAATAATTAACAAATAACTGCATTAGTACACTTCGTATTAACGATGTTCCTTTTTCATTAATTAAAATGTGCAGGACGTCTACAGCCGTCATTTGCGACAACATATTAAATATATTGAATACGTATTTTGGAAAGAGAGGAGTGGGAGAGATGATCAATTCAATTATAAGATAGACGTAATATATTTAATGCGTGAGTTCGCTATATAATTTAAAGAATTTTTATAATAAAAAAATTGGAATCGGTCATTTCTGCCTTGATAGTTATAGTGTTAAGGAAGTTCATAGGAAATACACAAAAACCTGAAAACCTAAGTACTTCTAACACACTCTTATGGGGTTACTTTTTTTGAATTTTGTATATAAGTGGAAAATAAAACAGGAATCCTCGTTTGCCGATGTCATTACGTTATATATCTAAAAAATAATTAATGCTTAAGTGCATGTAGAAAAGTTTGTTATAACTATGCGTCTGCAGTGTAAGAACATTTGTTGTAGGAAAATTTAAAAGTGAACATTTGATTACATTGCCTACATACGACTCTTATTAAAAGTTTCTGCTGCTAATGCAAGTTTCTAGTTGATAATACAACAAATTTTAATATTTCTCATACTACATCCCATGAAAATTTAAATTATCTGAATAATATGTATGCACAATTTTTCATTTTAAATCCTTCTTTTAATATATTTTCCTTCATACGCTATGTCCTCGTTTATATCTTATAAAACAATGTTTAATATTTCGTAAAACGTAGTACTTCTAATATCTCAATATAACGCGTGTAACTTGTGTAAAACGAACCAAACACGAAACCAAATCTTGTAGTATATTAAACGCTTCAATAAACATCTCCTTCGCCTAACAAATGTATACTATACTATGCTAATACTAAGCTTACATATTTGAATCTAAACAAGCATGAAAATAACATGATACTTTGCAGATGAAAAACATCAAAACATAAGCAAACTTGAATATTTACAAACTTTCAACCTCCTACACGAAGCTGACAATGAGTACATGACACATTGATAGAGAAGGTCATCAAAACATCATCTTCTTCGACTCTATTACCATAGAACACTTACCGCTTTGACATATTTTAGTAATCGAATTTCTAGGAGAGGAAGACCTCGAATTTCTTCTCGGGAAACTCTCGAGCTGTGGATAGGGGCGATTCAAAAATCGTACGCGTATGTACAAGAAATTCAATATCTTTAACAGGATGAGGACGTGCTCCATCTACCTAGAAGCAGGTAAGGTTACAGCTCATTGTGGTATACTCTTACGGAACAAAACACCGCCATCCATTGTAATAAACCATACTTGAAGCAAGAAGAAAACAAAAGTCCGTTCGAAATTGGGCTTCAAAATTTTCAAGGTTTCCCTCTTCCGGAAGTAGTTTCTTAGCAAGCAATTTGAAACCTCTGCACTCGTTTGGATTTTTATATCCTGATTGGATAATATATTTTTAACGAAAATTATTTAAAGATTGTTCTTTTCGATAATGAAATTTTATTAACACTAGATTTACGGGAACCGTTGAATAGATGGGTTCCTACCTTTTTTATAAACATTTCTCAAATTTACAGAGAAGCAGTTCAGTAGATATTTTGAGTGTATTTTATAGTAAAAAAAAATACTTAACGTGTCATCGTCTTTGGCGCTAGTTTTCTCCATTTTTCAAATCCCTATTAAATATATTGCAGTGTAACAGATTTAACGCATGTAAATCTAGTGTTAACCTGTAATTATTGCTGTTAAATTACTTCCATCACAAGTATTTATTTAAATTTGACAGGCTTTTTACTGAGATCCTTAAAATGTTGAAAATATTCTCTGAGATCTCCTTCTCATACTTTAAGACCGTAAAATATTAGATACACGTAGGATTGCGTAATCGAGTTTTAAAGAAATTGCAAGAACGCAATAGGCGAACGGGACATCCTCCCAATTAAACTTCCTTAAGTTGCAGTTCAAAAGTTTTTAATTGTTCGTACCAGTAAGTATAATGGATTTTATACGTTTCATTTAAATTAAACATTTTTATAAGCTCGGTAAAACTCACTACCCAGACTATTTTTTTAAAGTATCGTATAACACTTCAGTTTAAAAAATAAATCGAAAATGCTTTTTATACATGAATTTCCAATATCACATTTAGATAACACTACAATATTTTAAACTTCATAAAATCCAATTGACCTACTTGATTTTATTTATTCTATATTCTATTTCTACTAACTATTTTATTCACTTCTAAATTTTTCAGATAAGAATACCTTTTATAAAAAAATACTGAGCGTAATTCTTTAAATGTTAAAGTTATAAACCTTAAAGTTATGCGTCCAACTTGCAAAAAAAAACTTCGAATAAGCATCAATGGTATTTGAAGGCAAGAATGGAGCAATTAACTTAAAGATTACATTGAGGAAAAATTTTCACTTCAGCTACCTCCACCTGACAACACGTTATCGATAACCACTGTAACGGTAATTATTTCGTGAACGCAACCTAACATTTGCTAACCACCGGTTAGCCTGCAGTCAACAATCGAAGTTAGCAACGTTACGTTTCTCAATTGTCTCTAACTAAATTTTAACTAGGCTTGCCAGTCCTACCGCAACAATATTCGTAAGTAGCTATTCAAGACTGTCTAACTTTATCTAACAGCACTAGAATAACTATAACGATGGATAAGATACACGAGATGACTACTCAAGTGATAAAAGACGCTCGTTGAAACGTGCAACAAGTAGTTAATTCGATGAAATGAAATTGATCGTATATGTAAGGCAAGTACTGTCTCAAGGTCTATTACGAAAAATGAAAATTTATTTCCCATTCGACTAATTAACGGATTAGAAATTATGTTATAAAGGTAATTAAAGAGTTATTACTTTTATGTACCTATTGGAAAGCCATGTCAGTTAACCCATTTAGAATCACTGCGTATCATTTCAATTTAAAGGACCACATTTTTTACGCAATAATATCACGAAATCAACAAAAAGAAGCCAACAATTTTTTATAATTCGCAGACACGCAAATCTCAAGTGTATAACATGAAAATAATCTAACATTTTACAATAGCAGAATTAATTCCCTCTAGTTTTTTACAACTATAAAAAATGCTTCTTTAAAAGTTAGTACATTACTTATTAAGAAAAAGCTAATGTTACTAGTATACCGTACTTTAAAGTAGTCCGAAACTAATGTGCTTCAGTTGCAAAGTGCAACCACGAAAACAATGATATTCATTTCAATGGACACGAGACAAAATTAACGTTTATTAACGTTTCATCATACCGCGACGAATGGTAGGCACGTTTGTAGTGAGAATCAACCCTGACTCAGTGCTCTGAATAACTGCTAAAGTAATGTATACCCTCTTCCATCATTATCCACTTGCTTCTGTACGTCCGATCCCCTTTCATCTTATACTACTTCCACGTAGTAGATATGCTTATAAAGTAAATCGCATAATCGGATAATAGGAGAGTTATCTCCTACTAGCTTCAATGTGTATAGGAATTGTTGATATCCGTAGCGAAAATTTCACGACGTGAAAGACATAAGACGTTGTGCCTCGTAGACAAAAAGGAATAACATGCTGTGAAGATGCACTCTTAGAATATTACACTCTTCAATTCCACGTTTAGGAATTAAAGCGCAACACTTATTTCTAGACTTCACAGTTTTATGTCATAGGGTAGTATAATATTTAGCCATCGATACCCTTAGAGCGGCGACTCCCCATAAAAATGCGTGACATAGAAAAAAGTGGGGGAGATTGTCTTAAGAGGTTGCGTCTCGCGACGCATGCAAAGAGTTAGCATTAGAGATTCCTTAGAGAAATACCTTTGAGACGTTTATTTTTAAACCCTTAGATACTTTGGTTAATTTTAGTCATATCAATATTTAGTGCATGTTATTCTTCCTTCATTATTTAATATATATATTCTATTTATTATTATATTGTGATCTTAGTGTGTCCTTATTTTATCTTATCCTGACAATTAATCATTTAACTTTATTCACGCTAACGTTTGACCATCCGATACAATATTTCGTTCTCCACTCAGCCCCTTTTCTCCTTCTTCTTAGTCCGAACCCTACTACAGTAAGGCACTCAAAATATACGACTTAGAAGATTGATACGAATTTAACCCCTTCAGACCCGAATTTTTTTTGTTTAAGAAAATGTTATTTATATACTTAAATTAACTTAATTCATGTGAATGAAAGCAACAATATACTTTTTACAAAAATATTTAGTTATTTATTTATAATTTGTAAATGTACATTTTAATGGACATATGGTATAATTTGTAACATTAAGGAGATCCTGAGAAATATTTGTATAAAAAAATAAAATCATTAGGTGCTGAAACTAAGTTTAAACATATACGTAATAAAACACAGCACGAAAAGTATTATGTACATTACAATGTGCACAGGGTCCGAAGGGGTTAACAAAATACAGTACAATCTGTTTTTATACGGCCCCTTTTTACGCGCTTCCTTTTCGTGCGATTTTCTATGTGTTATTGTTATTGACAATATGGATCTGTTAGACTTTTTTTATGTACCGCACAAAAAAATGGCACATCAAAAATCACACTAAAAGGCGCGTATAAAAACAAGTTGTACTGTATAAATGCGTTGATTTAAATTAACCCTTTACCTTACGACTTTTTTTGGTACCTAACGTGCAATAACTCAGAATTAATTGTTGAAATAATAATCTATCACTGATTTCCGATATATCGGTGGAAGTTGACGCAATATTAATAGGATAGAACTAATTTCAACGCCTCCTAACTTACTGATATTTTCAATTTAACAGTTTTAGGAAAACTTACAAAATTTTCTTTTCCATTTGTAGGTGTCATGTGTGCCATACATCATTGTAAGACAGGGGGTTAAGGGTGTCTATATAATGTTTCGGAAGGAGACAAGGAAGTGGTAAAAGGGGTGATATGGAAGTGAGATGTACTAGCCATAAACGACTTGATGGCCTACGGTATTATACAGGGGCAAGAGAAGAGTGTCACTCTCACCATATATCGTTCCTGGAAACCTAAAGCTCGATCAACAACAACCGGAAACAAAACATTTCTTCCGTCGGCAACAAAACATTATGAGGTAACGAATGTGCGGCTTCTTCGGCCATTAGTGGGTTAGAATCGAAAATGACGTGCAATGAAAGATGTTTCTATTCGTTTGGTGAATCAGCCCGACGTATTTGCCACTGACTATCAAGTTTGCATTCAATAGAGCATGAATTTGTAGAGATATACCGGTTGTTATAAATATTTGAAGGTGATGGAATTGGAAGAGTAGGGAGTATGGAGTTGTTTTTGAAACAACGGTAGGTAGATGATTTATATTGTAAAAAATATTAACCGAGTTTCTGTTTCATAATAGTAAAAATGTTAGGATAATACAACATAATCTTATAGGATTGTTAACTCCATGTGGACTGAATTTTTTTGATGGTTATAAAAAAAAATTATGAAGCGTAAAGTCAACAAACATCAATCTATAAGTACAAATTAATTAATGTCTTCAACGGTTTTATTCCAACAAACACGTTTTGAAAGGAAGTAAAAATTGAAATGTTTGTGTAGATAAAAGTGAACATAAAATTCAAAGTATACGCTTGGCATTAAATATAGATAAGTTGTATTTTGCATATTTTATTTTGTGAATTACTTGGTAATCTGGCTTTTGCATCGTTTCCTCTTATCATTTTTAGTAACACGTGAACAATTTTTGCACGACGTAGACATCGGTTTTGTGTCTTTCGTGCTAAAAATATTATCCAAACGGATAACAAAGTAGGATACCGTAGGCGCGATTTATTGAGGATAAACCCACCCTTTTCTAAACCATCGTCGTTATTAACCTGAATACATTAATTGCCAATAAGAAAATACTTTTGCTTCGCCATCTCTTATCATCCTTTAGATTCTGTCTGAAGACAATCTGCAGAAGCATTTATTTTTATATTTCAGATTAGATCTGATAACTATTACCAAGACTGTTAACATGTTGAACGCTATCAGTGTTTTGCTGGTTTCATCATTTTTACTAAAATGAAACATTTTCTAATTAAATCATATCTTTATAAAGCAGAAACCTTAAAGACACAAGTTGATATAGAGTCGCCATGAATTTACTTTTTTAATGTCAATAATTAAATATCGGACGTATCAGAAAATTCGTAAATTAAAAAATTTTAAAGCCCTATGACATTTCATTAAAGTCAACAGTCCCGGTCACCGATGACCCCCATCGCGTTTAACTTGTTAATAATCGCTAGGGAGACATATCAGATGATGTATAACCCAGTAAAAAATGGAATTATTTAATTAAATGTTGACACTTTAGTAATTGACTTGAAAGAAGTACGAGCCATTAAAGTATTAATCATGAAAACGTAATTGACCTTATTACCTATGATGTTACAACTTCTCAAGTATTTTTCTTTCAAAAATCCACATTTTCTTTTTCGCAAATACTTTTTGGAAATAGCCACTTGTATAAAATAGTCAACAGAATTTCGATTGACAGAGCTTCTTCTTTAACAAGAAACAATCAAGATGAAATTTTGTATTGCCAAAATTGCTCAAGAAAGTAATGCACTAACAGAATTATCTGATGGATTTACGATCTATTATACATACGAAATAATTAAACTTGTTTAACCTTCAGATTCCGTTTGTTTTGTATTTTAGTCTTACCTATTTAGGTACATACGCTTTCCGCACAGAAAATAGTTACAGATTACATTGTTTGGTTATATTGTTACGCGCACGCATAATCCTTCTAGACATAATTAAATAAAGTACACTTTTATAGAAAAAGTGAGAACGTTTATTCAGAGCACACATCCGTCAACCAGGACCATCGACCGTAGAATCCCCACTTATTTACTTATAAACAATTGTCAACCCGAGTCGAAATATTGAACCTCATTTGAACCTTTTAGTACACAACATAAAGGAATTAGAAGTATAGAAATGGGTCTAAATTCAATGTAAAATAAGATCCTATTTAACGCCTAAAAGTGGCACAAATGTCCCTTTATGCCATCTTAAGGCGCAAAATAGGACGTCAAATTCAACCTCCGTTAAGGATTTGCATCCTATCCAGTCCCGAGTCGTAATATTGAACCTCATTTGAACCTTTTACTACCTAATTTAGACCTATTTTTGTACTTTTAATTCCTAAATTTTTGGTAGTAAAAGCTTCAAATGAGGTTCAATATTTCGACCCGGGGAGTTACAGGTTTAAATTAGGAGTTTTAGTATTGGAAAGTATCATATTCGGTTCAAATAGTTCAAAATCATTACCCAGTAACATTTATTCTACTGAGCATTGCGTTACAATATTTGTAATTATTAGACTGCGGATTTTTATGCATTTATGACAAATTAAATACGGCTAAAACATACAAAAAGAACATAATATAAAAATATATCTAAAATATCCAAAGTATGGTATTTGTTGAAATATTTATTAAGTGCAATAAATCCCTAGATAGGTTTTCCTGTCTCACCTGCATTTTTGAAACTCGAAATTTGCATAAACATCCGCAGTCTAGTAATTATCAATTACAATATTTACCAAATACATTCATAGAAAAAATTACAAACGTTAGAAGGAATACTAATAATACTAGTATGAACTATTCGTATGTTCATTTCTTACAATTTACAACTCTGTTTAAATATTTTCTACTTCAAATTCTAAATTGTATGCGGCCGTACAAGTTGAATAGTCATGCCAATGTTTACGATAAAAACATTTGCATTTCAAAAAGAAGCGTGTGATAAACGATATTCACTCAACTGCCATGTTTTTATACTCTAAACGAGCGACGGAGCTGATTATACAATTCGATGTTGTCAAACTACAATCGATCACTTAAGGATCTCCCGCGAAGACTGATACAATCTGCATAATACACAGACAATCAAAAAAATATTGGACGAAAGATTTGTTGTTCTATAATTCACAATGAAAGAAGTTGTCATGGGCAACCTTGACCTCGAATGTAGATTCCAGTTGACTTGATCTCACTTTCATTTCATGGACACTGAACAACCAAATAAGATGGCCAGTGAAGGACCTAAGCAATGTATAAAACATGTATTCTTATAATCAATTTAAATTAAAAATAAGATTCCAATTTTGGAAATCAAATTTCTTCGGACTCGTGTTTCCCTTGGATGGTGATTCGATAAAGAGAAGTCAAAAATAATAAATAAAAAAAAGTAATGTGATAGAGAAACCTTTCATTATTTCTTTCTAGTACTTGTGTATAGTATATTAACTTTAATTGTTTAATATATTCTACGTCTAAAGACAATATATTAATACTTAGATATGCACTTAACAAAGATGAACTATCACATCGCGGTTTTGCCAATAGAGACTGCATTCATTAGCGTGACCTCATTAAGAATTGTACTTTGCACTGATATTTCGATTAACACTATCATACGATGCTGTTTGATAGCGGATTATACTTTTTGCGGAAACTATTATATTTCTATGTTTTTCTATTTATGCTATTTTTTGTATATAAATAGATTTAAATGAAAATGTTACCTGTAGTGGAAATACAAATTGATTTCCACAAAGTTGTGACGATCATAAGCGGATCGGTAAACACTGATATCAACGAAGACATAGTATAATCAAATATTAAATAAGTAGAAACGTTGCTCGTAGAATATTTTTAAAAATCACACACACATACACAACACCACCAGCAGTTAAGATTCCGCCCGTCAGAAAATTAGATAGCGCCACATTTTCATTATCTTGAACCAATACGAAGTACGCGATTTGTTCGCCAGAGCGCTTTGAAAACTCAGATTCATTGGCAGACGGATGTCGTACTTTCAGCCGTTCATTATTGTGCGTGTGAACTTCCACCAAATGTTCGCCTCCGACTATTCGTCACTACTTATATGAGCATACCGTGTAAGTACATTTCCATTTTCTCGCCATTTGCATTTTAAAACGACGCCTAGTTAACTTTGAAGTCTAACGTCGAGCATCATTCATAACTAAACTAAAAATTGTCAAATTAAACATAACAAACAGACGTAAAAATGATCAAACGTCAATGAACAGAAGGAACTACTAATTTTATGACAAAATAAATACTTCCGAATTGGAAAAAAGTGTTTGAGAAGCGAGAAATTTCAAGTATATTTTCGTTCTCATTGCATTAATTCTACTATCATTGACCGAACTTTTTACTTTCTTTTTTAATCCACTATGGTTATTCTACACCAAACGATCGTTAGTCCGACAGAATGGCACACAGCACACGATATTTCGTACTTTCACGCAGCAGGAGGAGTCTTGAAATCCGTTTAACTATATTGGATCACCTCGGATGAAGTTACCCTCTGCGGGAGGTCCGAGTTAAAAATCCAATATTCCCTCGATCGGTGCACGCTAACGTTCCAGCCTCGTTAATGCCAGATTCATTCGCTGTGAACTGTATTTATAACAAGAAAGAAGTACTCTCATATATTTAATAATGTATTCCGATCGAATACCCCTATATCGTTACATTCTCTTCTTCTGTTAGAACAAATTCGTCAAGTTTGTAGATTTAATTTTAATTCTCAGCTGCTGACTTAAAAAAACGAGTTAAAAGTTTGTCCTATCATACGCAATCTTCGTTTATTGCTTTCGCACGAAGATATTTATGTGGAAATTAATATAACTGCAATACCACGCGAACAATTTTCGCACGACTTTCGTATCGGTTTTGTTTCTTTTGTGCTAAAAATATTACATAAATAAATACTAAAGCAGTATACCATAGGTGCGAATTATCAACGATAAACATACCCGTTTCTAAACCATCGCTGTTATTAACCTGAAAGTATAATTTGATAATAAAAAAACAATATGGTCGAAATTGCATCTCTCCATTACGTTACTACAAGCTGAATTATTATGTACCGATGCAAACTGTACTTCCTGATATCGTGTGATTCGGTGTATTCGTTTTATTTTCTTTCAACGGGATTTTCCTTACTGGCAATTACCATGAAATGTCGTTGAAATGGCTCATCTTGCGGTTCTTTCAAGATTACCTACCGTACTGTAATAAAAACATTTTTCCGATTCTAAGATGATTTCTTGGGAATCGAACGTCTCGTTTTGGTTGTATTTAACGGTGGCTTTGCTTAAAATTAGATATCAGCTGGTTACTTCCCACCTTATCCAAGCATCTGTCAACTATCCTTATCGATATTTTTAAGATTGCAAATAATAAGTTTGTATCAGTAGAATATCAATGTAATACGTTTGTATCAGTATGATAATCCTTCTTTGATTTACATTCCGATTTTGCATGCTATAATACTTCTTTTTTATTCATCGGTGCAAGGGAAAAGTATCTCCGTTTTATCATGTTTAATATCAGAGATGTGAAGAAATGTTTTTAAGTGTCGATTCAACATGTATTTCATTACTGAGAATTAAATCACGATACTGTAATAATTATTTAAAAATGTACTATAGTACGATTTAATTGTGAAGAAATAGAGTATCTTCGAAGATAATAAAAAAGAATTGAAAATCAGTAACATTATAAATATTTATTCCTACGAAAACTTTCAAAATAACTTAAATTCAAATTAACCAATTTTCGGTATTCCTCTTATTACTTTGAAATTATTATCTTAGAATCCACTAAGAATTATTTAAAGTAATGCATTTCAAATCTTTAAAACATTCTTCTTCCACTATACTGATATCTTATAAATGTTTTGAAATTACTTTCAAAGTATATGAACAACTTAAATCTAGCTATACGGCTCCAAAAATAACAAAACCTACTGTAATTTGAAGTACAATAATTTATAGTATAAATGTTTCATGTATTTCACATACGAAATTCATAAATGAAGGATATTATAGTTTTACAATAACATGATGGTATTAAACGAACCAAAACTGCTTCGATATAGTTAACAAAGCGAATATTCGTCACAGACTACAAAAAGTCAGCATAAAATTGAAAGTTGTTCGAACCTGAGCAGATAAACATGCAACAATAACTTTCTCTCCCGAGAACCATTGCCACATAGATAAAAAAAAAGAAACACCGTGACTTTACTCTCGTATCCAATCAAGCATGTATCGAAAAAGATTGATTTCTTATATTTCCATCAAGAAAGAAATTATAAAACGACAAAGCAACATCCAATAGAGCGCTGCTTGTCCTATGATAACGAATTACTCTAAACTGATACAATCGACGGATGTCTTTCGACAATTATTATAAAACGCAAATATGAAAAAGAAAGAGTATGATCTACTTGAAAGACATTAACTTCTATTACATAATTTACTGCTGCAACGGAGAACTATCAAACACAAGTCGACGCTAATTATGTAACTGTACATGCTATATTCAGTGAGGGAAGTTAAAAAAGAAAGGAGATAGAACATTAAACAGGAATAACGCAACGAAATATCGGCAAGGAAAGAATTCACATTTTCAGCCATCGATCTTCCGCTCAAAATAACGATTTGTTTGTCTTCTGATAAAACAGAATTATGAAAAACCGATAAACGAATTTCATGTAAATATTAATAATATCGCAGATGTATTTCGGAATAACAATAACATCGATGAATCCATACGTTTAACGAGATCTTATACGACACTCAGACTTTACATCGAAATTCTAACAAAGTAACAAAAAAATTCTTAGCCCAGAAAACACTGTAATATCGATTGAAGAGCGCACTAAAAACGATTACATACATGCTAGAAAATTCTAAGAGGAATCCAAACTTCATTTCGAACTTTTAACCGATAAAATCACGCAAACATCCGTATCACTGAGGTACTCCAAAGCCAATTAATCGTACGTGATACCTACAATGAACTCTCCTCGAACCTATCTTATTTTTTTCAATTTATCGTAAACCAACATTTCAAGAAATTTATGCAAAAACTGCTATCGGTTAAAGAGAGAAAGCAATCCCGTTACTTCATAAACCATATACCGTTTATTGCCATTTCAAAATCAAGGTTAAACTTCAAAGTAACTTATAATTGATGACTAAGACACGATATCCGAACAACGAGCTTAATAGCATAGTACCACTAACAATCGCTTGATGCTGCGGCTATCAAAGTCAAATTTTATTCCGACACGAAGAATGATAATAATGAACGACATATGACATGTGGAGAAACAATTTGCGCATAAATGTACATATATACAAATCTCTGATAGAAAAATGAATACTCATATGGGAGAACGATAATTTATTTGGGGCCACTTGGTGGTACGTAATTTCTGTTCGTTTGGTTTCCACTTCTACTGGCGAGTTCATTGGCATTGATCGTTGGTTTCACTGGTGGCCTCTTAAGGGGATATGGCGATCGGCGAACAGTGATTCCTCCGTGCAACACCGTGTAAGGAGTATCCGATTTAAGTTCCGTGGTACATTCGATTCAGAAAGAGCAGGAAAGTTGGGTTAAAAGTATCATTCGCGTGTGTGCACACTGGAATGACGGGCGAGAGAGATTGACGTAAAACTTGTTGCACGAAAGAGTTCAAAACAGTTTCTGAAAATTTCTATTATTCAGGGTCAAAGGTTTCTTCAGGTGATTTGGACAAAGGACGCGGAGGTATGTTGTACGATATTTCTTGGTGTTCAATTATAGTGTGTGTTGTGCATATACGACATTCTTTGCACTTATTAATGGTATTTAACAATTTGAATTGGAAAAAGTATTTAACACTAGAACTACCGACGTTAAATCTATTATATTTGAATACATTGAATAAATACTTTAAAAAACGAGGAATCGAAAGGTGGAGAAGGTGATTAGTCCAGTAAATCATATTTTATAAGATGGACATACAACATTTTCTCTATTGCTCTTACATAAGCTTAAAAAAAATTTTAGAAAGAATGAGGAACGTGTCATTTTCATCATCTTGGTAGTTCTACTGTTAATGATGTTCATGGTGAATTGTTGATGATAATCTGTTTTGTTGTTTAACTAGTAAATTTTTCGCGGTATAATTAGAATGTAATATTTGGTTGGGAAGAAATTTTCTTTGTACTTTAGCGCAAAAGTGAAACAAGTTATTTGATCTTGTACATCATGCTTATTAAAACAAATATGTGCCATTGTGTTCGGCCACCTTTGTCAATTTTTAGATGAAATCATAATCGTCAACGTAAAACTTCTATGATTTTTTGTCAAAAGTTGAACTATTGCGCTACAATGTAAGGTCACTTTTTCTTAAACCTAATATTACTAAATTGTCATTTATAATTGATGTTAATAACATAAACGTTTTTAATCTTAGTATGAAATTATTCAATTAATATAGTGTAAGTTTGTCTGTGTTCAAAATCCCAATGCACTTTGAAATCCGTACAAACACATCGCACTGCTTTCTACAACAATATTACGTGGAACTAGGTGGAACGTTAAAGAAATAAAAGGAGATAGGACTGTTCTCACAACGTTTTACTTTCGGTATGCGGATTTAAAAATAGCCAATATCAAGAAAACGTTTTTGATTAATTTGAATGGCTCAAAATATTATGACTGATCAAGAATGTATTTATACGACACGCCGTAAGATTTTTGAGTCACACTAGCACATTAATAATTATACATTGCCAATAAGGTACACGATTTGGCTGAGAAAGATATACATATTCATTCCGATGTTTATTTATATTTATTTTATTCACGGTAGATAATTCTTTCATTGCAAAAGAACTTTTTTTTCATTACGGCCGTCGACTTTGATCTTTATCCTTGAAAGAAAGAGTCATACTAATTTTACCATGAAAATATTATCGCAATTATGGTCAACGGTAAGAACGATTCAGATAATAAAATCCGTTCCACTATCGCTGCCTCGTCCACTGGAGCCACTAACGTTCTCGGTTTCAAGAAAACTGACACATTTCGTGAAAGCAGAATATAGAATCTTAAAAATAGAGTCCGAACGAATGTAGACTATATGTGTGAAACAGAAGGTCGCAGTGGCGGTGTTTAAGAGGAAAGTCTGGGAATATTGTAAAATGTTAACGGGTAATTCGCGGTATCGTCATGCTTCGAGGCCCTTGACATTCACTGTATTAATGCTCGTGGATAGAAGAGCCGATCCCTAGACTCTTTCGAAACTAGGGTTATTGACCTTACAGATATCAGAGATATCTATGGTACATATGCTTGATAAAAAACCATAGACCCTTCGTTTGTGATTATCAGTCGTTACCAATGTGCGATCGAGTGTACCACGTGCCGATAAAAAGACGAATTATTGTGGGAAGTGTTTTCTATTGAATATTTGTGTAATTTGATTATAATAACGTTTGTGCCAGTTACGATTGTCGAATTAATAGAGAGTAGTGGTGGAAGAAGATAATAAATTTTTAAGAACTTCTGGTAAATATGTTCATACGTGTTTAAATATTATTGTTTGTATGATTCAAAGATCAAAAAGTATGTCGAATATTTTTGAAAGTATAAGTTCATCGTAAATATGTAGGTGCACTTAATCGAAACTTGAGTAGTACGGTTAATTATTAAAACATTATAATTGAATTCATTGAACTATATAAACTTCTAAGATACATCGCACAATTAATATCAGAATTTCCCTATAGTTATTTTATATGATCAATGCAATTGATATTACAATAAATGTAATTAATGTTATAAACAGATGCCTTACTACGTATTTCCTCGTATGAAATAGTAGCATTAATTTTTATTCTTCTATAATGTAATGTTCAATAAAGATTAATAGAAATCTGTTACTGGTAAAAATGGCAAAAATTAATTTATATATCATACTAACATTAAAAATAAAATCTGTCAATATGTATAGTTAATTTAAAATTTATTACATCATATGATTTTCTAAAATTGCATATATGTCATCAGAAATCGGTATTAATTAAATCTACACATTTCGTCATGTTGCAGAGTCTGATAAAGTCTGCGTGTACATTTACCCAAGCGTATTTGATGTATTCACATTCACATCGCCACTCCAGCTCTATCTTCATTGAAATTACAGCGTAATCGACCATTCGGGATTAAATGACCATACATGAATTCAAACTGATATTTGGTATGTATAATTTAAAATTTGCAAAAAATATGTTAAAATAAATTTGCAATTTAATTAAATCAATTAATTAGAAAATTAATAATCTTACTGCGAAGAACATAAAGTTTACTTATCTCAACTTGCGAATGCCTATTTAAACACATTGTACGCCGGCTAAATATGTGCTACCTTCATTATATTTGATAATGTTGCTATTTAAATCAATATCAAATTAAAATAAATTAAGTAATACACAATTTAAAGGGAATAATATCGCCTTCTTTGTCCACTTCACCGTTTTCCTCAATATAAAATAATATGACTGATATTGATCGGTAAAATCTAAAATCATATATTTGAGATCACGCATTATCGCGGGACCGGCTTGCAGTGTTAAATTTGTGAGATTAAAGATTAATTTCTGAGAAAAATGTGAGATTAAATGTGTTTAACACTAGATTTACCGAGCCAATTTAGCTCATTCAAAATTTGATTACTGCATATATAATATACTGGGTGGTTAATTTTTTAATAATAAATCTTTCATTTCAATTGCTTTGAAACTATTTTCTTTGCAAAAAACTTCAATTTTCTTGTTTAATTCAAATTGGCTCACTTCAGAAAAATAGGTATATCAACATCCGTAAATCTAGTGCTAAAACAATCTGTTTTAGTCGTACTTTCAAGCAGTAATTTTCGAGAATTGTTTTTATTTCTTTATTTGGGACAATACTTCTTCCAAAAACAATCAAACCAAAAAAAATGTTGGCAGGGAATGGGTTAATATGTCGCTATCATATCTTAAAAATTAAAATCCTGTCGAACTTCAATCAATTTTGCCTTTCACTCGCCAATGTGTCGGTAGCTGTAATCATTGCTGATTTTTAATTATAGTATTAAATATCTTCTTTCAGTATATTTTTTCCTATAATCACCAAATGGAACTGGTATAAGCGAAAGTATTCCGGCAGCTATTGATACCCACTTATTCAACACATAAGAAAAAGCGCACGCCAAGCGTACAAGGACAAATGTGAATTTTGTAAAAAGAAATCCAACGCATTCCCCGTATACGAAGAATTTGTCCCTGTCACCATACAGGTTGGTTATCCAGGCAGTCATCCAGTTCTGCGTGAACAGTAGGACAAGCCACTTCGGACGCGTTCTCAACGTTACCGTGAATTCGTCTCGTTTCGTCCATTCCTATCAACCAACCACTTAAGGATAATTAGTCAAAGATTAAGACAGAAGTGGGACGGCACAACAGAAGCAACGTTTTCAAGCCAACAGTAGAACTACGGAAGGAGGAGAACAGGAAAGTTAACTGGTATCAAAAGGTGGTCAAACCTGGTGCAAGATTGTCAACAGTGAAACATTGAAAGAAAATATGAAAATATAATTTTTAAAGATTAAAGCTCATTAATAATTTCAATTGATTGACTAAAAGAGAAGATCGAATTTAATTTCTCATCGAATACAACAAATTTAACGATGGCGAACGTTGACAACAACTTGGAGGAATTGATGTCGCATCTAGGTGACTTTGGTAAATACCAATTTTGGCAATTCTCTCTTCACATTCTTGGTGCCTTGACGGCAGGTCTTCACATGCTAACATTACTAACAGTCGCTGCTGTACCACCGCATCAATGTAACCTTCCTCTACCTACTGACATATCCTCTGCCACCGAGTTAAATAATATTACCTCTTCAATAATAAATTCTACGACAATTTCACAAATGATACCACGGGTCATTGATTCTTGCCATTATCTGGATGCCAATAACGTCATCAAGGATTGTGAATCGTGGAATTACGACACACAATATTTCAAATCGTCTCGTGGAATGGAATGGAATTTTGTTTGTTCAAACCGTTGGAAAGGTGCAGTTGCACAAACTGCATACATGTTCGGTGTGTTCGTTGGTGCAGTAACGTTAGGAAGTTTAGCCGATAAATACGGCAGGAAGATAATATTCTACATTTCCGGCGTGGCTCAATTGATACTAGGAGTATCGGTGGCCTTAGTGAACGATTATTACATCTTTCTAATCATGAGATTTCTCTACGGTATCTTTGGTTCCGCCGGTGCATACATCACAGGTTTCGTGCTGACTATGGAACTGGTTGGACGAACGAAAAGAACCGTGTGCGGTGTAATGTTTCAACTAACATTCGCCGTAGGTTTTATGTTAGTGGCTGTATGGGGCGCTATAATTAAGGATCGAATGTGGCTGCAAATAGTTTATGGTCTCCACAGCGCGCTACTTATCGGTCACTGGTGGTTGATGGATGAATCTCCAAGATGGCTGTGGGCGCAAGGTCGAGTGAGCGAGGCCCTGGTAATCATACAAAAGGGGCTTAGAATGAACGGTAATAATGTGCAGATAGATGCAGCAACCTTAATCAGTCAGTCGAAGGTAAAGAACGCTGATCAAGAGGAACGTTCAT
This sequence comes from Cerceris rybyensis, assembly GCA_910591515.1. NCBI lineage: Eukaryota > Metazoa > Arthropoda > Insecta > Hymenoptera > Crabronidae > Cerceris > Cerceris rybyensis. Next base: position 27,922,248 of record OU342790.1, read on the forward strand.
ACGGAGCACTCGATCTCTTTAAAACGCCTAACCTTAGGAAGAAGACCCTGAACGTGTGTCTAAATTGGTTTGCAAATTCCATTGTCTACTACGGCCTCTCGTTAAATTCCGGTAATTTAGTCGGCAACCCATTCCTCATGTTATTCTTGAGTGCTTTAGTGGAATTGCCTTCTTACGCTGTACTCTGTTACGTAATGGATCGTACCGGAAGACGATGTTTAGTTAGTACATTTATGTTAACCGGTGGTCTATGCTGTATAACTGCATCGTTAATACCATCCGATGCGGCTTTCGCCTCTAACGCGACGATAGCTGTCGTTCTAATTGGAAAAGCCTGCATAGCTGGTTCTTTTGCGGTAATCTACAATTACACGGCCGAACTGTTTCCCACGGTTGTTAGAAATACGTCTCTTGGAATTGGCTCGATGTGTGCTCGTCTGAGCGGCGCTTTAACGCCTCTGATTATGTTATTGGATTCCCTAAATCCAAAAGTGCCTGCGATACTTTTTGGTTTTGTCGCGTTAGTTTCCGGTTTCTTAACACTATACCTGCCGGAGACCGTTGATCAACCGATGCCTGAAACGATCGAAGATGGGGAGAACTTTGGGAAGGGTGATACATGTTTTACTACCTGTTTGGTATCAAAAAGTAAAAATGCTGTTAGCTATGGAGTTGCAATGGAGGAGGTGCCGAATAGGGAAGAAACGGAGAAATTTACTCGTACGTAATTTTATAAGTATTTAGCAATTACTTGGGACCAATGGAATGGAATACGCTCTGATTTGCAACGAAAGACTGTACACTTGCCACTCAAGAGATCATTCTTTTAATGATTGTAACTTCTAATTTGGATATATGGTAGTACGTCGTTACAGAATTCTGATATATCAGAAAATTCTATTTTATTACAGGGTTAGTATCTTTGTTAACGACTTTACTGCATTTATCGAGGATAACAGTTACTTGAGAAGTTATAGTTGCATAAGAAAAGGCAATTTTAATGTTGTATGGATGCAAAACTAAGTCGTGTAATGACATTTCAATGTTTCGATAACTGACAAGCAAATCTAGACACTTATTTTGTGCAAATGTTTATCAATATAGCGATAAGATCATATTGTAAATAGGTGATATTATTTTCGTAACAGTTGTCATAATATTAATCGATTTATCGGAAGGACTTTCACATAATTGTATGTATTATAAACGCACAATGCGCATACTCTTAAATATTAAGATTTATATACGATGTCATTTTGTAAATTAAAAATTGTTCCTTATATCTTTCGACAACATGTTAGCAATATCACAAATCATGAGAAATGTTAAATTATAACAATTATGAAATGTTGGATTAAAGTTTAATATTGTCTTGAATGTATTCCATGTACACTGTACACTTTACAGTCTAAATAATTATTCTAAACTATTGTCAGTCAATTGAAATTAATTATGGCTATATTTTCTATTATTAGATATTTATATGATAATGTAAATTACGGCGATAGTATAATTACAAGCATTATAGGATAGCTTTATTAAAACTTAAAAAACAAATTTAAGTCCAAATTACTTTACCAAAAAATTAACTATCGCAGAAACTTGTGTCACATAGAGTTCGACATAACGTTGCAAATGGTCAACTATATAAAATAAGAAAATAACTTTTAGGCATGAACTTAACCGACTGCGATACTCAAGCACTACGTTGTATAATACTTGTTGCAGTTTTATTGTGTCACTCAACGTGGAGCGGTTACATAAAAAGAAAAATTTTTATATTGTAAGTAAACATAATTGATACATACAGATGTGTGACGTTATACAAATGTACGTGTTTACTACTTTTTGAATTAAAAACAGTAAGATGAACTTTTTCACATTTTGTCACTTTGTATTATCTAATTAAATGAATCCTTACTCGAAAGCACAAGTATTATAATAATAATACACTAAGGCATCTTAAAAAGTAATTCTACATTTGTATATAATTATATCCGGTAAATGACATATTTTTTAAATATTTTAGTCCAAACGACAATGTAACTTTAACGAACTTCTATTCTACATCCACAAATGCGTTGAAGATGATTTATTGTCAAATAAAAGTAATTAATATCATTACATAACCGAATTTATTCAAAATTGCTGTAATTACGTATAATACGGTAAGTTTAAACGCGTAAATTCGCTGTAATTGATTGCACGCAGCAATTACAGCATTGTTTTTTAAACAAGCACATATTTGCCACAAAATAAACGTTACGTATATACATACATACCTACATACGTACCATTACTGAAATATCTCTTTAATTAATCACGTTACTTTTATTCTCAGTGTGCATAAATAGTAGACATTATAAAGTTTTGAGACTTAAAAAATCACCATAAAGGGAATATAACACTACCATATGCAATTCTGCAGATTTTGTATATTCAAAGATTCCAGAGATGAAAAAGTCATTTCAACGTTTAACAATTTAATTTCCACTCAAACAAAGGACGGAATTGGCAAGCAATATTTCTCAATCGAAAAATATGTTGTTAAATAAATTTCACATAGATGCAAGGGATTCCCAATTCAGAATGAGCAGGCGATTGTTTTGTAATTTTGCAAAAAATACAATATTTTTATTCAAACTTGACAAACTACGAAAATATTACATTACTATTACTATGCATTTATTGTTATCAAATGTTTTTTTATATAGGCTATTATTGGACCTTTGAATCAAAAAAATTAATAATTAAAAAAACTTTTGGGGTACGGACCTAGCATTTACAGTATTCTCTCGGAAAAAATAATTACTTATCCCAACATGCTAGAAACGCCCATAAAGTTTCATAAAGGAATTTCCCTGAGGATTTTTCTCTGCAAGTAAAAAATTCTTTGCCGCAATGACATTCGTTCATTGAAAACAAAAATCTTTACCGACAATGTAGAAATACAAATGTGACTTTCATCGCAAAAAAATAATTTCAGATAACTCCAACTAAGATAACTGATCCTTAGACGGCAACCCAGAAATATATTCTTTCACTCTTGACTGTGTTAATTGAAAAAGTTAGTCATTGCAGCGATCTAACGCTTTTCCAATCATAAAGTTTGAAAAATGGCCTCAGCAGATACTCGCCCTATTTTTTTCACTATCCTTGCTTTATCGAGCGCGCAGAGGAAAAGAGGAAAGTCATTTTTCCTGAGCTTTCCTGCGAGGCTTTTGCACTGGATAAAGTCACGTGCTTGAATTTGCAGAAAAATATGATCGTAAGGAAACCGTTATAATAAATTTTGAAGTGATCATTAAAAGTTTATGAATGTTTATCACAGTTACATGCTAGCTTGTAAACTGTGAGCAAGGATTGGGTGAGCACTTTTTATTTTATTTTCGCATGCATTTGTGTACTTGCGGCGTTAACTCATCCATTTAGGATAGTATCGTTAGTTTCTAAATTATTTTTTCTTATGTTAAGGATGATTTGTTGGTATATTAAAAGCGATGAGACTCCTATGAAGAAATTATATATTATTCTTATAACTCTTCTGAAATTCCTCAAAAAATTAGAAATTTTTTCACAAGCTCGTTCAAAAGTTATAACATTTTTAAATTATTACAAATTTACACGTACTTAAATGGAAAACATGTTATCAGGACAAGTTAAAGTAAAAAAATCATTGAAAATACGATTCGAAAGATCCACAACATTGTAAACTAGTAGATTAAATATCCACGAAGCACATAAGCAATAAACATTTAGTGGTTTCAATATTATTTATAGAGAAAAATAATAAAAATGAGTGATATTTATGGTATAATTGAATGCAGAGCATAATTCACAGTGAAAACATGGCAACCTCGCAAACAGCTACGGGAAATAAAATTAAACTCGACTATAGCAATTTAAAAATATGCTATAGGCTATGTTACAGCGTGAATTTAAATGTTACTAAAATGCGTCGAAAAGTTGAAGCGATTAAAATCGAATCACTCACGACTATCAACTATTAAAATGTTACGATTTGTCACGTTTCATCAGATAAAAATTTAACTTATTTTATTTAATTTATTTAAATAAAATCTTTATGATTTTCTGTGGTATATATCTGTCTTCTAATTTTTATTGAAATACCTTGAGAAAATTAGTATTAGTGTTTTTTGATGCAAAAAATTTACGTATTTGTTTTTAATACTTAAATTCAGGGTACAGCCACTATCAAAAATTTTTTTATGATTGTGACAAATGTCAAAAATTTTATTGAAAAATTAATTAAAATCAAATGAATTTCCATTTTATTACAAATTTGATATTAAAAATAAACTTGGGAACAAAAGGCATTTTGTTAAAATGCCATATTTTAAAAGATACTCAGAGATATTGGTTTAATCAAAATTTCACATACTCATGTCTCCGATCTACAGATCGTTCTTAAAAGTATCATAACGATGCAAGAGTTATCATATTGTAATAGATTGTATAACGCGATACCGCTCAGTTTGAAAGGGTTAATGCATGTATATGTAAGTATTGTCGTGTCTGACTAAATGGAAATTGTATTGCAATTATTAGATTGATGCGTATGAAATGTCGGATTTTTAAGTGAATATGTAAAACTGCATATCTTTTTTCAAAAGCTGTTTACTTCATCAAAATATGGTTCATTTGCTTCAATACACTTTTCCCAACGAGATTTTAATGCATTTATACCTGTGTTAAAGAAATTCTGATCATTAGAATCAATAAACTCTGACATGGAATTTTTCAGATAGTCTTCATTCTCATACGGTTTAATCCGTAAACACTGTGCTAAATGTTTAAAAAAAATGAAGGTTGATTGACGAAAGATTCGGTGAATAAGTTGGGTGTTGCAAAATTTCATATTTTTTGAATCATTTAATTTCAACATTACTTTGTACGACGTATGTGGCCGAGCGTTGGTGTGGAGAAGTATTGGGCCATGCCGATTAGCAAGTGATGGGCGTATAATTTTCAATTTTTCATGCATTTCATCAATGTACTGTGGCAGTACTTTTCAGCTATAATTGTCTCCCTAATTCGAAGCAAAGAGTAGCGAATTACTCCACTCACATTCCACCAAACTGTTGTTAAAATTTTCCGCGGACGAAGTGATGGCCTTGGAATATGAGCACAAGCCTTATTTCTATCGAGCTGCCAAGAAAACCTTTTTCTATTGTTGCAAAGAACCCACTTTTCATCACAAGTAATAATGCGATCAAGTATGACAGTTTTTGCAGCATTATTAACAAGTTTATACTCATGTAAAAAATTACACGTATATCGATTGAATTTATATCGGTATAAAATTCAAAACAATTATCAAAAGGGAACGCTTTTAAGAAAATCTTTTTTGCTGAAGTGTGTCTCTAGTAATGGACAATACGACTATGAACGTGGTTATGACAAAAGCAAAAGCGTATTGAAAACAGGGAGACAAACGTTCACATGTAAAGAAAATCCGACATTTCATATGCACCAACCTAATACATAATTTCAATATTAAGAGGTACGAGTGAAATGTACTATTATTAACACGTTGACTATCATGGGGGTCACCGCTGACCGGCGCTATTGGATTCAATGATATTTCAGGTAACTTTTAAATTGCAATATTTATGGATATTCTAACATATTGAATATTTAAATATTTATGTTAAAAAGGCAACGGTCTATCGAATATCTATCTATTAGAATTTTTAATGTTTCTGATTTACAAAGATGTGATTTTAATAGAAAAGGTTTCACGTCAGTGAAAATGATGAAACAAGCAGAATACCAGTGGCGTTCAACGTGTTGACACTCTAAAGTATTTTCTTCTCTGAAGATTTTTAGATAATATCGAGATTCTAATGATTTTGATTTCTCACAATCCTCATGTAAGAAAATTGGTTTAATTAGTTGCACAATACGAAGCAATTAATGAGTGTCATGTCACTGTTTCGCGCTGGCGTCCCCTATTAACCAATATGACAAATACATTATTAATAGACTAGCACACTTACATAAGTAATGATCAAATTTCATTTATACGCATCAATTACAGTATTGTAAAGCTTATTATAATAATATAATTATCTTATGGTTAACAATTAATATTTCTAAATAATTATTCTATGACTGTTAGTTTAGATTAGACGATTCCACGATTTTTCATAACCGAAAAATTCAACCAATATGATCAATAGCTTTTACTATAAAAAGCTGTGGTGGATGTACGAAGAGGTGGAATCTTGAATTTACAATCAGTGGACCAGAGTTCACATTCTACATTACCTATAACAAATATTTCCTATGTGATATTTATGCCATAGCACCGATGATGCTACACCCACCCAAAACAGTAAGTCCCAGACGCGATGACGATAACGATTTAGACTAGAAAATGCACAAGTAGAGATTTGACTCACATTTTTCTAACGTCAAGAAAAGTGTTCTTCAGTATGATGATTCATACAAGCAATACGTTGTAGGACACAAATAAACGCAATTGTTAGATTTCCAATGTAACAATTATTCTTGTTAAAAATGGTTTACTTCTTCGGGAAAAGGAAATGTCATTTTTTTTGCTGTATTAATTATGCTTGCAGAACTACATTTCTTCCCAAGAAAAAGTATCGTTGAAAAGAATGTCCGTTGTGATTTATAAATAGTGTTTAAAATAATTATGACAATACGTTAAACGTTTGCTGAATCTTTTTCTCGAACGATCTTTCATCGACTAAGGCAAATACAGTTAGACAATTTTTCGGAATATTCGTTGCTAATCATTAGGATAGATGAAATGAATTATTTGAAGTAGGTAATGATCAATTGTTTCACTATTACGATTTTGATAAAAGTTTGAGAATTCCAAGTTATCTTGCTTGGAAGGACATGGTAGTTGATTGTAGCTTCATGTGGTTAGTCAATACTTATAATGCAATTTTTGTTATTATTAACACTGGATTTACGGAGCCAATTTGGCTCATTCAAAATTTGATTAAGGTAAAGGTACCAGTAGTTGACCAGTTAAGAGAAATTTTCGATAGAAACAATGGTAACTATTTACTCTGTCAATAACTGGCGAGAGTCGATGCTTGGAGACGTTCTTTGAACATTCTAGATCATGTACCCAGACCAATTTTTAAAAAAACTTAAGTTATAAAAATTTGAGAAATATATTTAAAAATTCGGCAAATGCTTCAGTAGTTGACCATTTTTGAGATCGATAAAACTAGTAATTGACCACCTTTTTTCGTTAGTACTTGACCGCTTATATTCGAAGCAGGGTTACAGCATTAATGCTGAAAATCACTTTATTATCGTTTAATTTTAACAGTTACCAGTACAAATTATCATTAATAATTAAATAATAAAAGAAGAAGAAGAACAGAGTAGACATTGGACACTGATCAATAATTGACCGCGAATGCAGTTAATAGTTGACCGTGTCATCAACTAAAACTCAGTATACTACAATATATCGATTTACACTTTGTATTTCTAATAAAGTGAGATGTAAAACGGATACATTATAAATCGTAAACAAATTTAAATGAGTAATGTCGGTAATTAACCATGCCTGTCAACTTCTGAAAATTGTAGAGTACCAATATCCAGAAGTTGACCATTAAAAATTTATTGCATTTTGTGGTTAAAATAATAAAAACGATGTATATATTACTTATAAAACGTTGCAAGGTCTTAAATAGTAAATAATTCATTTGCGAAATCTTCACAATCTATGAATTTTTACCTGAACCGTACAGCCATTCTTAACAGAAACGTTAAGGAAATAGAGATATAACGGCATATTACTTACCTCATTGAATTCAAACGTTCGCTGTTAATAGGTATACTTCACTTTATATGTAATTGTTTCAAAATATAATCGACAGATGCTGTGGTATTTGAAATTCACTTTCATCGAAAGTGCACAACTTATGCAAACCTTATTTTTTTATGTTTTCTAAAAAATGGTCAACTACTGGCACATGGTCAACTACTGGTACTTTTACCTTACTATATAGATATAAAATATATTGGCTGGTTAATTTTTTAATAATAAACCTTTCATTTAAATTGATTTGAAATTATTTCCTTTGCAAGAAATTTCAATTTTCTTGTATGAGTCAAATTGGCTCACTTTAGAAAAATAGGTATAATCAACATTCGTAAATCTAGTGTTAACAAGCTAACCCTTAAACCGATACAATTACCTACGCAAATGTATTCTTCCACTGATAGGCACTTTAAGGTCAGACATATAGTATCGCAACAAAATTTGCTTGGCTTTTTGTAACCTAGCACTTCTAACAGGAGAAAAAAAATATAGAAAAAAATTAAAAGGTGTTGTCTCTTTAAAGAGTTCTATTTACTTGAACCTAATAAAAAAGGTAGAACAATCTTATTGAAATCGACGTTCAAATCTGTCGACGAAAATGAAAAATGGATCAACTAACGTCAATCTCTTCATTTGAATAACTTTTTGGTGACATACATACGTGTACAGTTACTTTACGGCTTATGCAAAGCTATTTTCATTCACGAAACCATTACAAAATTATTAATGCAATCTTTAATGAACTTAAATATGTCCAAAATAAATTCTATGTCTCGTAAGGGAAGTAATAATAATTCTAGTAGCGGTACCGTTTCTTTCTTTAACCTGTTAACCAGGCGTGACGAATAATTCCGTCATATCTGAAAGAAAACTCCAATAAGCTTGTCGATTTTTTCTTCCTTAAAATTTTTAAACGTAATATGTTGAACGCATTACATTTTATGTCGTTCGTATCCGTTTAATCCTGACGTAGTACTTTAGATGTAATGATATTACTTCTCACTGTAAAAAGAAATATTCCAATTTGAAACAAGTTGAACAAAAATTAATTCCCCGGTTAACAGGTTAATATCAGTAGTTGTATTACAATTTTTGTAAAATAGAATTGTAATAGAACTACTAAGTAGCAAAGTATATAGGTTTCCTCCCCGGTTTATACATTTCAAATTTCGTTATTTTTTGAAATCCGAAAATATGAAGGGTATTTTTATATACCTCATTTTCATTGTGTGTCAAAAATGAGAAGAATATAGTTAAACTTTGTAACAAAAAGAAGTTCACAATCGTTCCTTAAGGAAGTTCGAGCGAATCTAATGCAAAAAAACTTTTTCCAACTTTAAGCTTTGAAACTCTGTATACATGTAATTAAATACTCGATTGATATATCCTAAAAATTTTGAAACGATCCTCCGTCTAGTTTCTTTGAAAAAAAATGTTAAAAATTACATTTTTTAAGTCCTTATACACAGGCTCTTATGGCTGACAAGCTGTACTCGCGTCTTTTTCGATTTTTTTCGATATTAACCTCCCAACTTTAAGGAAAACAAAACTATGTCTAATAAACTTGAATAATTGTAGAATAAGATTAGATTTCAATAATATAACCTTACCGATGTAGTTTCGTTGATAATTTAACATAAACTTTATTTGTTACTCATACTTATTGGTAGCCGTACACGTTACTGAACGTTTGGCAACGTTGCGAGAACAGCTGAGAAAAGTATAAGGATAGAAAAAGAGATAGAGAGAAAGAGAGAAGATAGAAAATTTATTTTGTCACCTTAGTTCAAAAATTGTAGTTTGAAGCAAATTAGAATAATTTTAGTTCTTGAATAAATGAATGAATAAAATATATAAAGTTATAAATTAATGAAAATAATATCACAATAATTATATTATAAAGAAAATCAACTCTGTTTATGTTTTTAAAAACTAAAATATTCGATGTCAGTATGAAAACGGGAGTATAACCTCAAATTAAATAAAAATGTAAATAATTACCTATACATTTTTTTTCTTTTCTTTTACAATAATTGCAATTTTTGATTTTGAAATTATTGTTCCTGCAATCAATCCGACCTTTATTACTCTTGATAACATTTTGTCTCCATTTCACAATATTTTTTTTTTTAAATCGACCGTTAAATCTGTGCATTTTTGCAAATTATTTCCATTCACTCATGAACTAAAACACTTAAATTTGATAATGCTCTCTCCGTGCTCTCTAACTATAGTACATAGGAATAACAATACGCTGTTGCCAGATCTTCTTATTCAAACGGATGAGTCAAAAGTCACGTAGTCATTTCGTTACTTCTGTTAATTAAATAAATAATATTTAACAATTTTTGGATTAGATATGTTATTATAAATTGAAATAATGAATTTTTATTACTATTACAAGAATTGAAAATACAGAAAAATTCAATTACTATTTTGAGTCATTAGTTACGCTCGAACTTCCTTAAGAGATTAAAAACCGAATTCAGTATAAAATATTTCTTCGCTCATATATAACAAGTTATTTAATGAGTTAATATTTACAATATCGATTTTTCCTACCTTACATTTTACAAATGTAGACACGTATAACTGACTCACGATAGGCTCAAATATTAATCTTCAAAGATCCATTCACGTGTCATTACGCAATTATGACGGCAATTAAACCAAATACATTTACATCACGTCGCAAAACATATATCTTCTGTTTCAGCAGAAGTAAAAACGATTTCCAGAATATCGTAAAACATCACGTACTGTTTGTTTTATACATATCACGGTAGTAATCCTTCCAGTTTCTCTATTAACACCACTTATATTTCCATATTTGTATAATACATCGTCGAAAACATCAACCTCAGAAAGGAATTTTACGTCCGTGGAATCTCTTTAAAGGTGAACGCCTCAGCCTCGAGTTCTTAAACTCCGCTAAGTTTCTTGGAATTACCTGAATCTTCACTGCACTGGTGTAATGTGGTACACGCAATTAACGAGGAATACTGTGCTATCGTGCAAATTAATGAAGTATGCGCAGATAAAGCAGCGCTGACTGTTTAATGGCATTAAGAAGTAAATTTTCGCGAACTACACGAAGAATAGAAGAGAAAAAAAGAAGATACGTCAGAGATTTTGTTATGAACGACTAGCTTCGTGATTATTGCAGAATTTCGATTTTTATCGGTTAGAAATCGAAAAAGAAAGGTTAATAGGAATCACTTGATTTGAATACGAAGATGACCATCGACAATCTGAATATCTAATGAGTAATCTCACCGTTGTAAGTATGCAGATGTGGAAATATTGTAATTCTTCCATTTCAAGAGAGAATAGAAGAAAAGGAAAAAAAGATAGTTTGATTGGATGTACTTACTTTGAAGGACACTAGAGGATATTTCATCGACTGAAATATACCGGAAATATACTCTTTCTCGTAAATATACTTAAAGATTAAAGACATTTAAATATCGTCATTTCTGCATTTTAAAGGAATAGGATGTCAAACAATACAATTCAGTATTTATTATTTATTCTAAAAACAAAGTAAAAATATGCATCATCGGCTCAGATGCGCAGTGAATATTCTATATTATTAAATATAAGCAGTTTTATAAATGCTGTTATTTTTTTCATTCTATCGTGATGGAAAAAAGGAAATATAAAATAAAACAGATTCATTTTTATTATTTTTGACAAGAATTTTGGAATTATTTATGGGTAATCTGATAAACGTCATAAAGTAAGATATCACGAATATTCGGTTAATATAGGTACCTAATTGTGCAAATAGCATAATTCCTACATCTGCGCTAGGTATGAAAAGAAAGAAATTAGTTGAATAGTTATCACTTGTTTTGGTGTAGACCTTGCAATCTCTGTTTACACGCGAGAATCTGCAAATGGCATGGTCACATTCTATTCGCTTGATAAACCACAAACGTTTCGACGATTTTTACTTTCAGAAATACTCTACCACAAGATATACACCCCATGCACCTTTTAACGTACGACTAATTTACAAATTGTTTTTCCCCGCAAACCATCGTGAAACGAATCCCACGAAAAAAGCCAATCAAATAAACAGTCGACTCTCCGAAGTTTTTCATTCGCACGGCAATCAATTTCTTTCCCAAACCACTCGTCGTTTCATCCTCACGATCATGATAGAGATTAACTTTGCAATCATATCCCGCAATTTATTGAACAATTACAACAATCACCGGTACACCGGGTGTAAATGATAAGTTTATTTTCCACCTGTCAAAGTGTGTAATGATAGGCAAATATGTCTTCCAACATGTATGTGCAAGAGTGTTCTATTATTAAAGTAAAGGCTTGAAGCGCGCAAAGATGACCGATAATTAAAATTCATTTACGCTAAGTTCATTTTGGAATTCCACGTTCGCAGAGAACTATAGCGCCGAGATGCCATGATGCACATGCCTGAGTACTCACCTGTATAGGTGAATTTCTGGCGGGACACACGATGAACCATGAAATACGTGCGGAAAACGCGTACGGGCGCGTATCGGCGACGGACGCGCCTCGTCGACTGAGCTCGCGCCATACGCTCGTCGATTAAAACGCAGAAAGCGGTGTATAAGCGCGCGCAACTATATCAAATACGTTACCATCATCACAGAAATATATCTCGTTGCATATGTATGTATATATGTATGTTTAATTCTGAGAATTATTTGATGTATTATGAGTTTGTAAATTGGTTCATCTCCGTTCTTAACACGTTCCGTGCCGGATCATTTTTTAAAGACTTTGTGTTCAGGCCGTGTGGGGTGTATACGATCCACGCTTTTACGATTAAATAAATTTGTTTGCAATATGCATGATATTGAGATGCCTATATTTAACTGTACAATACATTTTTCACGATAAAATTCTTCGTTTCGCAATGAGAAATGCAAGCAACCCGAACGAAAAGTTTAGTGGGGGTCGTATACGCCCCACGCGGCATGGAACGTGTTAACGTTCTTGGTTGAAGCGTGATTGAGATTCTGCTAGTGCTATTTGTAAGCATTGAATTTGTGCAGTAGGACGTAGATGTGTTATCTATTTTCACTTGATATAATTAGTTTTAACTGATTGCAAGGTATATATTAGGTGTACCGAAATGTAATCACAATCTTTTTTTGCTGGTGAAAAACATTTACTTATTAAAGAAATGTTAAATACGAACAAAGTAATTTCCATAATTTTCTAACACATTTTGCCAGTGTAAAGTTAATTGTTCGATTCCCTTTTTAATAAGGTCCTTCGATATTTTGTTAACACTTTGACTGCCATGGGGGTCACCGGTGATTGACGCTATTGAATTCAGTGAAAATTCGTGTGATTTTGCAATTGTAATGTTTATGAATTCTCGGACATACTGGGTATTTAAATATCGACTTTAAAAAGATAAAGGTCTGCGGAGTATCTATCTATCGGTATCTTTAAAGTTTCTTTAAAGTATGGATGTGAATTTAATAAAAAAAGTTTCACTTCAGTAGAAATAATAAATCTAGTGAAATACCGGTGGCGTTCAACGTGTTAAAAAATGTTTCCCATAACATTTTCACTTCTCTAATTTTGATTACTTTTCGGTACCCGTAATATCTTTGGATGTTTGTTATCAATGAATCGATATCATTGTGCAATTTTTATGGGACTTTTATTATTTTTGGGGTCGATTTTTAATGGTTGGTGTTTTATTTCTATTAGAGAATATTCTTTGTTCATATCTGACTCTAATATACGCTGAAACTTGCAATAGACATTTACGCATTTGTACATTTAGTTCTGAGAGTTGTTCGACGTTTACATTGTAAAGCACTTGTCAGAGAAATTCTACTTGCGGTGTATCCTAACGTTGATTATGAACGATGAATAATCATTCGAAAGACACTTAATTTCCCCAAGGAAACTACTTTTGTTGTACCAGTATTTTTGTTACACAGCACAGTTATGTATCGATGTAACTATTATATTTGCTCCTTTATGTTTAAAATAATAAACGTAGTGTTGTGCAAAAAATAATACATCTTTGAAACATTATATCATTTTGTCAAAAATGTACTCTCTTGCGCGTCCAATTTCAGTGTTTGTTCGTTGTTGATCAAATTATAATTTATTTTCCAACATTTTTTACTTTTGTTCCTCCTATAATGATTCCAAATCGACATCACTTTTTGTCGCATTTTATTTTTCATCCACTTCACATGAGTTTTAAAATACAATCGATATCTTTCCAAATTTTCTCCAAAAATGTAAGCTTGTGAGCTATAAGCACGCAAGTATAGAGCTTTTGAGAAATTTTTCCAAATTTTTCGCAAAATTTCGACAGATCTGAGTGAGCTTTTTAGTTTGAGCAACGACATCTCAGATTCCAAGCTCACACCTGATTGCTCAGACTAAAAAGCTCAAACAAAATACCCAAATTTCCTCCAAAAATATGAGCTTTTGAACTGTGTGCCAGAAAAATTATGAGAGAGACAGGGAAGGCGGAACAGGTAGGACTGGAAGGGACAGCCAGGGCTAGAAGTGAGGGGCAGAGCTGGAAGGGATGTGCAGCGTTTGAAGGTCCCGGCAGGACTGACAATGAGAGGGACAGGCACGAACACAAGGCAGTACTAAAGGGACAGACAGGGCAGGAAGGGATAGACAGGAGTGGAAGGGATAGGCAGGGTTGGAAGGGACGGGCAGGACTGAAAGTGACTGTCACGACTGAAAGGGACGGGCAGAACTGGAAGGGACATTAAGAGGTTTATCTGTATTCGAGAGTAACAAGGAAAGTTTGCGAACTGATACTCTCCGATTTTTATAAAAGGGCCTACTCGGATAAACATGGCAAAAGTGCCCCCAAAGCGAATTAATCTGAGGTATACAATTCATGTTTCAAATGTAAAAATATTTAATAATTAAGTACATTAACTTATCTCATGTGAAATAGTGGATATTGGACGTGGGTAAACGTTGATTTTGTATTTTTTTTTTTATATAATCCACTTTTGTAAAAAATCTAAAAGAATTACAGTTTAATATCTATAGCAAGTTCGAAAAACTGTAAAAATATAAACGCGGTTACATCAATAATTTACCTAATAGTATAAGCAATTATTGATTTTTTAATTTGTTAACTGCGTTCCAAACATTCTAAAACCTGAAAAAATTACACATTAATATATACGGTACGACGTAAGTACCTACTGCAAAAATATGAAAGTGATCATTTCATATTTTCAATAGAAATTAATGTTTATATACTTTTTTATTTTTTTGAAAATCGATTTTTCATCCAAAGAATCTAAAAAATGTCAAAGTATGGACACCATGGTGTATAATGTCTGTGATTTTTTTTAGGATCTTCTATCGAGCCAAGCGGGAGATATTGGGCAAAAACTGTAAAGTACGTTTCACCCTCTAAATACTCCTACGGTAGGGTTTCATACTTTGCAGAAATTATTTTCCCGAATAGCTCTATCGAATGGTATATCTCACGATTAATTATTTTTGGGGGCACTTTTACCATGCTTACCCGGCTAGACACCTCCAGGGAAAAGATTGAAAGTGTAACGGTAAGAGTAAATAGAATTGCGAGACCGTTTAATTGTAAGAATTAAAAACTTTACACTGCTTCGTATTCGTTTCTTCGCACAGGAATTCATTGATTTCCCCATACCAGCCACATTTTTACAAATAAAATAAAATAAAATCGGAGGATCAAGTTGCTCGAACTTTTAATTACACTGCATTCTTATGCAGTTGAGCGTAGATCCAGACGTGATTACAAATTTCCGATAATTCGTTTACTATGAATTCCCGAACGCGACAAAACTTATCTCATAAATCACCATAATGACAAAACTTTGCACTTGTATCTCAGGCTATACAATTCAATTATGTACTTTGGCACATACAAAGGATCAGATATTAATCGCATTCGGTTGACATTCCGAGTCGAAATATTGAACCTCGTTTGAACCTTTTAGTACCCAACATTTAGGAATTAAAAGTACAAAAATAGGCCTAAATTCAATGTAAAATAAGATTCTATTTAGCGCCTAAAAGTGGCACAAATTTCCCTTTATGCTATCTTAAGGCGCAAAATAGGACGTCAATTTCAACCGCCTTTGAGGATTTACATCCTACCCAGCTATTAATGTTATTATTATTATTAAAATGACTGTTTTTGAAGTATTTATCCACTAGTTACATTTATATATGTATACACTCGTTATTAATTAATTATTTTAAAAAATTAAAGTTCTTTATGCGATATTAAATATATACTGAATACAAAAATTATTATTTAACCTAGGAGGAGTAACAGGTCCAATTCAGGGGATAAAGGTTTTGGTGATAGCTAAATAGGAGTATCATTTTACTGAGAAGGAGTTACAGGTTTAAATTAGGAGTTTTAATATTGAAAAGTATCATATTAGGTTCAAATATGAGTAAATATCATGAAAATAGATTCAATATTTCGACTCGGGATTTCCTGTATCTTTTTCAGTGCCAATTTACAACTTAAATAACATTTTAACGTTTAAATAAGTTTCTACACATTTACATTTCTACATTCTCATCACATCTCTAAATACCTACACTGTAAAAATGATCGAAAGATCTAATTTTAATATAGAAATATGCCCAAGTTATAATCAGCGACAAAATTCAGCAAGAGATCACAGCTAATGCTGTTTCTAAGTCAAAGAGAATTGAATGAACCTTTGTATCATCTCCTGCTTTCAGAAGCTGTAAGAACTAAAAAAAGACTGAGACGAAGTTTTCACGTACACTACGTTCACTATGGTGCACACGCTGTATAACTCATAGTAGGAATCTACCGGGTCATTAACCTGTGACCCCGAGCAAAAAAGAAATGTGCCGGAAAAGCGTAAAAAGAGTTTCACGGTTTATCTCTTTACGTTAACCGCAACTTTGATGATCCTACTATGCACCTTGTCATCTCAGACTTAATTAATTCCGTAAAAACAAGATTTCAAATTCAGAAGTACAAGCGTATCATTTCTTTACCCTTTTTAGCGTTTCTCCATTAACCCTCGATTCGTGAAACTTGCAGAACATCCATAGAGGCTCCATCGTTGTGTTTCTACATCCTTTATTGTGCATATAATCAGCTTTGATACTGTTTCGGTGAAAAATGAAACCTGGGAGTGCACATAGTTGCTAGAATATAAGATTAGAAGGCAACAAACCACTTTGTCTCCCGTGTTTCCCCTTTATTCATGACATTTTTGTTGTCCGAAGATATAGTTGATCGATCGACGAAAAGAAAGCATTCGAGCAAATGCAAAAATAGGAATCTAAGTTGCGATGCATCGAGGTCTAAGGAAGAAGGAAAAACAAGAAAAAAAGGTATGCCTTTGACCATTCGTTGAATAACCGAGCCGTTTCGAAGCTCAGGGTGTGACGCTTCCGTTGTTTCATTAGCAACCCTTTCGATGGCCAGATAGGGAGGGTGTATATCCGAGAATCTTCGCGTAAGGGTGAACACGACGATTGGAGGGTGAAAGCGAAGAAGCCCAGATACCGTCGTTATTTCTGGAGACTAACCTGTTTCCCATGCTTTCGAACGAAAATGATGTGACATACAAAAATTTGCATGTATTTGGATGACAATTCGATGGAATAATAAAGTTATTACTATAACTTTACGAATACAATAGGGATAAAGTTCAATTTATTGGTACTTAATGTTTGGCTAATCAGGAGAAAAATCGTGACATTGTTGTGAAAATAAATTTATTTTTCGGTTCGGAATTCACCTAAAACTGTAAGTATTAACACGTTGACTGCAATGGGGATCACCGGTGACCGGCTTTATTGAATTCAATGTAATTTCATATGATTTTGTAATTGTTATACACTCACAGATTTTTAATACATTTAGTAGATACTTAAATACTGATGTTCAAAAGATAAAATCCTGTTGAATACATGTAAGATCGTGAAGAAGACGAGAGGCGCGCGGCAACCCATCCAAGGCAGCAACTCAGCCACAGTAGCTTAACGTCGACGATCGCCTGGGTCGGCGCGGAACCACTGTGCCAGCGACCTCTCCCTGATGATAATTCCTTTTCACGTCCTTTTGTCCTAAGTTCTTTTATAAGAGGGCTTCCCCGCTCCGATCCCACATACATATCTATTTATATCTTTAAAGTTTCTGTTTTACAAAGTCGGGATTTTAATAGGAAAAGTATCACTTCAGTAGTATTGATCAAACGAGCGAAAAAACTGTGTGTTTTTTTCAAAAAACCTTTATTAAAATCCCATGTTACATTAAGTAGGAGGGGAACGCGCGAACGCGAAGTGCGCGTTTTTGAGATTCGCTCTATAGCGGCGACAAATCGGCTTCTCAGGGCGAAGATTCGAGTTTTCTACAATGCATACGCATTACAATCACAGATTTGTAGTAATTTGAATTGCAAGTTATTGTGGCATAGCCCCAGCAATAGAAAAAAACTGTGGTGTTCAACGGGGCAAACAAAATGACTATAGTTATTAACAGTAGAACTACCGGCGTTAAATGTATGATACTTCAAAACATTAAATAAATACTTTATAAAACAAGGAATTGAAAGGAAGGGAAGATGGTTAATTCAGTAATTCATATTTTGTCAGATGGACGTATAAAACCTAATCTATCCCGAGTCGAAGTTATGAATTGCTGTTGATTATCTCGGACCCTGAAATCATCATTTATGATTCTCTCACATTTTCTTTATATTTCTATTATTCTCCTTAGTTCTCTATTAGTCGTTATATTTCTCTCTTAATTCTCTTTTATTTTCGGAAAATAAATATACAAATTTTTATTAATTGGACATCGAATTGTAATAGATTACAGTAAAAATCCTTTTATTTGTTAATTAATTTCTTATTTATTTCATGTCAACAATGAAAATAAAGATATAAATTTTTAAATAAAACCAGCGAGAAATCATATTTTTCATCTTATCATTTAATCATTCTAAAGTTTACTATACATTCGTCTCTACAACTGTCATGTTTTATATACATTTTTAGAATTTTATGAACTTTGCATTTGAGAAGTATTAGATCACTCCAACTCCTTATTATTTACAGGTATTCCTATGTACAGTATATCATTGATCATAATTTTTATGCAAACATTAACAATGTTAATTATGTTAACAGCTTTGATATTTTCACTTAAATTTCCTGAAATTAAAAAGTCTCGGGTTGTATATTGCACGTTGTGGTCCTCTAGAACAAACATTTCATCAGGTTCAATTTCTTGTACTATTGCAGTATTAGTTATTACTAATATAACTAAAATGTTATAAAAATAAAGTTTCCGTCAAATGAATTTTTTCGTAGTTGTCACTCAATTTACTTTTTAAAAAATTAAGTAATATTAATAATTAATAAATAATGAAAAATTCCTTCTAAAATACAATGAAAGAGGATTAAAGGCGAACCTAGAAAATCTTTTTATAATACTCTTTCGAATTTCTTCAAGTGTGAAAACCGAAATATCCGCATCCACAGAGTACCTACAGATAATCAAAATAATATAGAGTTTAATGGTTAGATCAAACAGATTATAATTCTCTTTTGATTTTCTTCAAGTATAAAAAATCGAGAAAACCAACAGAAAATCAATCCTTCGACTCGAGATGGCTCTCTTATAAGCTGGAAGTGATTTTAGAAAAAGTGCGAAACGAGTCATTTTGACCACGGTGGTAGTTCTAGTATTAAAACTGAAGTACAAAACAACAACAATAATTAAACTCTTAAATTTAGATCGTAAGAATAGAGATTAGTCGCACAACTACGAAATAAAGAAAAGCGAAAAGTTGCAATGAAATGGCTTCGCATCACATTAATTTTCAATTTCTAATTGCTCGAAATTTTCATTCAATTTCAATTTGTCTTTTTTTATGAGAAGACAAAGAAGCTAAAACGTAAAGTTTTCCATGTCACACTTAGAAAGATAATTTAATTTTCAATAATTAATTGATAACAGAAACGTAGGTAAAATAATTAATTTTCATAAAGGTACGTTGCCGTTTAATTACCGACTCATTTATCTTGATACAGCTCGTCGAGCTGAAAGTCTATAGCCAAACGAGGAAATATCTTACTAAAAAAATACATGGAAATTCTAAACGATGCGGAGTTGCAGGGATCTGAATTATTATTTGATTATTTCAGGATTTATAAAGCGTATTGCCGTTCCGTACCGGATTATCGTAACCATGTATTTATGGCATGGCATACGATTTCCTGCATTATTCCATATATTGGGTCGTATGTTATTCAAGTATTTCATATTTTCTATTGTTATAATAACAGACGAGATTATCCGATTAACAATAATCATGTATTACATTTCATAACGGAAGTTTAGTGCCGCTTAACTTAAACGTAATTCTAACATTTTATGCTTCCTAAAAAACTTAAGATTTAATAACGTAATTTATAAATTTTATTAAACAACAGCTTTTTCATAATATTTTTAACAGTGACATATTTTTCATGATTATGCGTAACAACATTTTGCGTTTAAAATAAAAAGATGTTCCACATGTTAAATTCTAATTATCCCTTATGAATAAATATAGAAGTTCATTTATTACATTTTTACATGAAAATTCTTTACAATATCATCGAACTATGGAGTATACCGGAATCAAATTAACCCTTTGTGGAGACTTGTTCGAAAATTGAAAGGTAATTATTTATTTGGCGTCAGAAAACATCTTTTTATGAGAAGATCGTAGTAATAATGTATACAAGTTATAAATTACTAATTGCGTAATAATATTTCAATTTTTCAACTCTAACTGCACCGATAAACTCTAATCAGACCTTTTCTCACAATCAAACCGCATGTATGCGCTCGTCGTCCTCAAAGAGTTAAATTGAAAATGAATATTTCACTGCGAGGAAAATGATACCGATAATTTCTGGGGGCATATTTCAGCTGCAAATGACAAATAAAATAATAATAGATGCATGACATTATGAAAGTATTGTTTCTGGGGATATGTATGAATATCAGGGCATGTTTAATGTTTATGTTACCGTGAAAGACCGAAATTGGAGAATGTCGACTTTCACCGGTGAATGTCAACATATACCAAATACGTCGGTGAAAGATCGAATATTTCATTACATTCTTGTACATTCGGGCCCTCACCGGTGTATGTTGACAATCACAGATATGCTCTGGTGGAGGTCCAAAAGAGAGGAGCCGACAAAGAAATGACAGGCTCTCTCCCGCCAAATCCTTTGTTCTGCTGGGAGTCAGTCAGCTTTGTCAGTCTTATGCAAGCTTCGATGATCCGAGCAACATTTTCTTAATTTTTTCTTCCGATACCGTAATTTATACTGAATGGATACTGCAGTAAATCGTGATCTTTTTCTTGAAAAGTTAAATGCACTAATTGCGAGTATACGAGAATACAATTGTTTTTATTTTTCTCAAGAAAAGTACTCTAAAATACTTTTCGAAGTGGTTTCTGCTAAAACTAAGTGCAACACACCTTTGGATTACAGACGATTAAAACGTTTTAAAAAGTAATTTATAATAAATAAATCCACAAATAAATGTAGTTGTAAAAGCAGGTGACTCTTGTGCAATTCAAAGTGTCATAATAGTTTAAGTTGTTGCAATAAATAAGATTTGAATCACATAATTAAGTAATTTTTTTATTACTATTGTTTTCTTCCCTTATTTAGAATGTACTGTGTGTTTTAAATTCTTGGTCACTCCTCTCAGAAAGAGAGGCAAAAAGGTTACATCACCCTTGTAACGTTTTATAACGATTGAATTATGGGGAAGAAATTATAAATCTCCGACATGTTCAACATTCACCACTAGTGCATGGTGAATGTCGACATTTACCGGTGTAAGTCAGAAATAAGGGTATTTAGCAAATATTTCGGGCATACACCAAGCGACTGTGTGAATGTTGACAGTCACCGGTGAAAGTCGACATTCTCCAGATTTCGGTGTTTCACCGTAACATTTACAGTTCATTGGAGTAATTGAATCGGTAATATTCATTTCTCGTTCGCGGAAGTATACTCACCTTGTTTGCCGTACATTTTTCAAATACTCTTTAATAAATCACATTAAACTTCGTTCATTCAAATAACAATGCTCATTTCGTTTCATGAGGTACTAATGAATACGAGACGATTCACTGAATAGGTATTAATGTAACTTTAAATATTCAACGGTCGAGCTTCTATTTTATTCTTCATCTAATTGATCAGCTCATTATGCAAGTACTTTAACAGAAATGAAAGCGTTTCAACGTAACAGAGACACTGTTATTGTAGGAAGTAATAATATGGATATTTTCTATATGAACATTTGCACGTTATAGGACAGATAATTAAACGAATATTTTCCTCATTAAGCTAGTAATTTGAAAGATATTATAATTTTATGGTTTCTCTATGGTGCTCTTTTATTAAATAAATTAATGGCAATTTGTTAATATCTCTTGTTGTTTTACCAATATACAATATTGTGGACAATAAATGGCGAATTAGTGGAGGAAACAATTGTGTAAATGTAATTTTATGTCGATACCGGAAACCTCACATATTATTCGCCAATACTCATCACAAAATAGGAAAATAAATTTCAAGGAAATGTGTTTATATCAATTTGCTTCTTCCCTTTAGCTTTTAGAACATTTACGCGAACCTTAAAAACTGCCTAATACTTTGCATGTAGAATAAAGGAATTAAAGAAAAATATAAATATAGGGTCTCTTCAAATAATTATTAAAATTATTGAATAATTGTTAAAATATAGAACTTTTAGAAAGAAAGTTAAACTGATCTGTATTACGGCATTAAAAAGAAAGCTTTTTCGTGGATGGGTAAAACAAGTTTTGCCGATCAGTCGAGTCATCTTTTGCACAATTAATCAAAATTTCTCCCCTTGAATGACTTCGTGAAAATCTGCTAACGCCTAAAAAGCAGTCATCTTCTTCAGAAAAAAGCGTCAGGAAAACAAGGAGGAGTACGTGCATGTTCAGTCATAATGCACATCTGTATATGTGTACGTACGTACTATATATATTTCCATCATTCTCTCGTTTCAAATTATATTAATACCTATAAATGTACCTCACGTTATTTTTAAGGAGCTAAATATTTTTTGGATCACTCTCAACAATTTGTACTCAAGTAATGTATTATAGACTGCATGTTTACGTCACCTCTCTCGGATATGTTTTTTTTTCCTTACAATGTAACAGCTCACCTGACAATATAAATAACTATCTTATTCATATGGTATATATGTAAGCAATACACCATAACGTTATTATTTCAGAATCATTTTTATAAAAAACACTGGCGTAATCGTATGTGCTTACATTTCTTAGGCGGTCAATGGCAATAATATATAAAATAGTCTGAAAATATAACGACTTTTTGTTAGTTTTGTAACATCGTTGCGTTTCTTCGTATATTATTTTTTCGCAGTATACGGGCTGGATCTATGATTAATTTTCGAAAAAATAATAGCACACAGAATCGTCGATAGAAAGTTAATGTAAATTTTTCGTGCTACTTATTAGCGAGAGAGATGAAGTCGAATATTAATTTTTGCGCAACTTACAAAACATGTACATTCGATGTTGTAGTTTTAAAATTAAAAAACAGAAACTATAAGAAAACAACACAAAAATCGTAGATCCATTATTGCGTTTACGGTTACCACCAGCTTTTTTCATTTTTACATTAACATGATCTAATTAACAATTAAACATTACACGTCCACAAGGCACATTATAGGAATCTCTGAACAGAATTGTCTAAACATTTGTCGTTTCGTAAACCGATCTTTGTGCACAAGACGATAAACGTATCTAAAAATTATTGTTGCTGACTAGCGGTTGCTTAGTCTTCGGCATCTTCGGCATCTAGAATACTCTTAAAGTAGAATGGCTGGAAGGCGTAGCCTTCACCACGGTAAAATTTGCTCATAAATTCCACCCTGAAAAAAATTAATTAATGAATAACTCCGTCCAAATTATGCGAAACTCATAATAATATAAGCATGAAATCAATCTAAATCTATAGTATCAATTTCGAGTTACCAATGAAGTCGAAGAGTGTGAAGAAAAGCTGAAAGTCCTTCCATCATAACAAGAATGGCAATAGTGAAAAAGGCCCAAACGGAGAAAACACAAAATAATACGACACTCCACACATAATTATCGGGACCACCCATCAGACCGATATGCATTATTCTACCCCATAGTACTTCGGACAGTTGGCTATGAGCTAACGACAGGGCCCATAAACGAAGATACGAGGCGGTGTGGGATATCGTGGAAAGAACGTATTCTACTGTATGAATGCCTTGATAAATCATCAAATCGCTCAAGTCTTCGCTTTCGTGTGGATCTTGGCCACCCCCAGATTGTCCTTGAAGAGGAACATTTTGTAGTCCTTCAGCTTGAAGTTCAATATCCTGGGATGCTGTTCCGTTAGTCTATTGAGACAAAAATCTGTATGTTTCTAACCGAACAAAATAATTTTTCGAATTTTATGTGCATGCAATTCTTTATATGGGGTGTACTTGAATGACATGCTGTTGATTAAAATTATTAAATAGATCGAAATTTCATTTTACAACCTACGATTTAAGATTTTCGCAATTAACTTTCTTGAAAGAATTTTTCCAATTTTTTTTTAGCTACATATATGAAATTAATTTGGAGAAATTCTTTACCGCAAATTATTCACTGATTTCAGATGGTAGCAGGAACTATAAATCCTGAAGGATATTTGGGACGAAAATATCAATAGAAATGAAAATATAATTTATATAATCCATTATCAGATTTGAAAGTCGAAATAGACACGTTAAAGTGATGATATAATATTTCCTCAATTAGATTTCTTTCGCATATAATTATCTGTTACAATAAGGTCGATATTAATTTAAATAACTTTACTATTCCAAGAGTTTATATTTTAATGGTACGAAATGTTTAATACGATTGTACGTACGTGAATTTTTCCTCGGGCCCTACGCTTCTTTTTGATCAGTATAAACAATGGTTTACCAAGAAGCATAACGGGGATACATAAAACCGCAAGAACAACGCAAGTATTTTGGATTATTTCCTGGCCTGGATACATGTACTCTGAGCAGCCCTCCGGCATAGCAGTGTGGCCCAAAAGTATCATATTAATAAACGTATTCAAAACTGATGGAGCACAGGTCGGAGAGAACTGCTTATCTAAAAATGCAATAAAATTGTTACTTCTATTTCAATTAATATCACCAAAACAAGAAAATAAAATAAAATATGTACATGGTGTGGCAGGATCGTATAAAATCCATTTAACGACCATCAAAACTACCATATAAAGGAACAACAGAATGAGAAACAACAATTGTGGGATAAATTCGAAGAAGAAGCTTGAATAATTCTTGAAATTCCTGCAAGAAAGAAAGAAAAGAACATGAGGGAGCTGTTTATAAATTATTTCTTGGTACGTGTAAATTATATAGTATAGAGATGTATTGGGTTGTATGTATGTACAAACAGTTCGTTCGGTTTTTGGAGGCATAATTACAACCTACATTTTTCGAAATCATTGAAATCTTAATCTGTGATTTATTGACCAAAATGATTTAGCACCTTTTCCATCTTTCGTGCTGCTTCACTATTCCCCATCCGTAGAAATTTTGGGACTTATTTTTAAAAAATTTAATGAAGTCACAATTTATAGTGTCCTGGTTTTTGCAGAATTTTCCATACGGTGCGTAAAAAAATACATTTTGTAAGAAAATCGTAGCGAGAGATAAGAAATAGATCATATATGATGACATTGAGAAGAAACGATCTTCAATCAACCGTCGCAATCCACATCAAAGGCTAGACTTCATCCAGAAAAAAGTTATGCACGCTATATGGTAGTATTTCAGGAGAATAATGTTTTACATGCTAATACCTCGTGGAAAAACAATCACTCCAGATGTTTACTATGACCAATTATTAGCAATATTACAGCCAGCAATCAAAAATTTGCGATCAGAGCTGATTAATCGTATGAGCATTCTTTTCATAATATTGTACAGCCGCATTTATTTATGCAGACTCGCAAAAAAGTATTGGACCTCAGCTGAAATGGTTCGCCCCATTCTGAAGATTCCAAGGACCCACCTCCTAGCAATTGCCACCTGTTTCGTTCACTGCAGAGCTCTTTAAATGAGAAATATTTCGAAGAGGAGAACACTATAAAATGTCAAATCAATAAGTGGTCAATAAGTGGTCAATAAATTCAACAAGTTCTTCACAAATAAAATTCAAGACTAATGCAAGTGGGGAATAAAGAAACGCGAAAGATGGTAAACGATCCTGGAATAAGAAGGTCAAGATATCACAGATTACAATAACATTGTTTTCAAAAAATATCGATTATAATAATAAATCAAAGTACCAAACGAACTTTGTGACCAATCCAATATTTTCAATGTATTCCACTCAAAGTATAATCAAATTATTTAAACCTCAGAAAATTTTAGAAAATTCTCACAAAAAAAATACAACAGATAAATAATTTGCAAAATATTATTGGAAATCACCAAGAACTTACAAAATGTTAGCGATGTTCATACAAACACCAAAGATCATATGAACAACTCCAAAGATAATCGATAATTTCATCTTGAAGGAGTTTAGAAATATGATCTTATTCTCTGCTAAGAGCCAAGCTGGATCTACACCGAATGGATAAGGCACTTGCTTATAGGCATCGGTAGCCGGATCCAATTCTAGGTGTCCGTTACTCCGGATCGTGGACACGTTGTATACGATATTCCAACTAGATCCGAATATGTTTACTGGTTTTGAAAAGAAATCATTGTAGATGATACCAGTATAGATAGAAAACACACCCATAAGAAGGATGATGTATCGACCAGCGAAGAATATATTCCAAATTTCAGACGCTCCTTTTTCTGCTAGGTACTTCTTCTCTAACGCGATCATATATGCCGCAAAGAGAATCAAGATTAGACCTAAATTAAAATATTGATTATCAATCATTTGCCTGCATACTTTATGAAGAAGAAATTTTAACCCTTATCGCTCCAAGTGTGCCTCTCAGGCACCACCGATGTGTGGCGTTCTACTCCAAGTGTGCTTGTCAGGCATCCCTGATTTGACGATTGTTTTCAATGACTTTAATATTGTTATTTACACGTAATTGTAGCATTTAAAGTATAACACTTAAAAACTTGCAAGTCAAAGTATCGCGAGAATAAGTTGGAGTCGCCGGTTGATGTTCACACTTAAAAGTTGGAGCGTTAAGGGTCAAAAAGTGACTTATTTTACGAAAGAAAAATATTATAGAATATTAGAAACACTTACCGTGACCGGCGTCACCGAACATGATGCCGAATAGAAAAGGGAAAGTAATAATCGTATAAAGAGCCGGATTAGCTTCGCGATATGATGCAATGCCATATGCATCGATCAAGTTTTGAAAACCTCTCGTGAACTTATTCGTTCTGTTGAACGTCGGAGGATTCTCGTCCGTATGAATAATATTAAGGAAAGATGGTATTGAACTACCACAAAGGCGCTAAACAAAAATATAACAAGATACTTGTAACGTGTGACATTAAATTTTCATCGAGCACTAAGTAGTATTTATAAAAACTAAAATAAAGACTAACCGATCCTTCGGTAAGACAATTCTGTACAATTCCGAGATCTGCTACTGGCACCCAACATTCTCCTATAAGGCACTTCTTTGAAACGTCCATATTAAATAAGTTCATTGTGTGATAAATAGCCTTCATTTTGCGAACCATGATGGACCAATTTGGCAACTCTTTAGCCACGTTATGCAATACACGTTGTCGATGATCTTGAGTTTGATTTAAAACCTATAGTAAAATCAAGAAAAAGTATTCTTTCTGTATTATTTAACCCCTTGGTCTACAACAACGTGTGACACTTGTGACGCGGTAAATGGAATAGGAAATTTTAAAACCAAAAACTATTAAATTAAAAATATCAGTTGGTCACGTAGCGGTCAAATTATTTATATACTATTAATACTGCGTTTAGTTAGATGAAGTATCAGAAATCTGTAAAGAATTTTGATTTCAGGAATTAATTCTGAGTCATTGCGCTAGCAGTCATAAAAGTAGACGTAGAACAAGGTGTTAATGATTGTTTTATATAAAATCAATTGGCAGCTATGTAATCGTTATAATTGTTTTAAGCATATTTTTAAACTTTCAGTGTGAATTTTAATTGTTAACAATATGAGAAATAATTAATACTGGAAAAAGAGTGGAAAATTCATTTCACATACTATCGCCATTAACAAATTCAACACATTAATATTGAACATTTCACTGATATGTGAATTGCTGAAAAATATTTCTAATCATCCAACGTTTTATGCATAATATTTGACTATTGCAACTTTGATCATTTAACCAAAGCTAAGACACATACATATATCACGTAGAAAAACTGCCCCACAGGTCACGATGGCTGTTACTAAAGAAACTTGTAAAATTTGTTGAAAATTGGTGTCAATTTATAAAAAATAATTAACATATATTCCTGAAAATCTAAAGTACAAATTACTTTTTTTTTTAAATGAAATATCCATATACGTAATTTTCGCAATATTCCCATATATTTAATTGCCTTACCAAATTCAAATCTTCCAATCTCGTTCGTACACCTTTGACCATCTCCTCACGTTCTGCATGACCATGTGGACAGGGATACAACGAGGCATGAAACCCAGTGCAAACTTTCTTTATGCGGCTCTTTAATTGTTCTCCTTGGAAAAATGCGACAAATGCCGTCTTATAGATCTTGTTACCCTAAAGAGATTCGCAGGAGTAAGACACATCTCCATGCCCATGTTTTTCATGTACATTTTGACGAGGAAGAATTACGCTAACGAAAGAGAGTTTAATTAGGACGCATCATACAACCGTCAGTGTTGAAAATATACCAAGGTCATTCGACACATTCAATCGCGCAAGTTAATTATTGAGAGTTCCGTGTGGCAAGTTTTATATGAGGAATGAAATTTATCTCGTTAATCTGATCAACCAAATGATTCCTTTACGAAGAAAAAAGGTGTGGACTAACGGTGGCCGGATCTTCCAAGGGCTTCTCAATTTCCGCTTGTCGTAGGAACACATTTCCACGAGATATCCTCCATAACATCCTCTCGAAGGCTGGCACTCTCTCGCGGTTTATTACTCCGGCAACGAATCTGAAAAAGAACGAATAAAAGAGGGTATTTCTATACAAGTAGTCAATGACCCGTGTGCAACACTATTGCCAATTAATTGTAATTGTAGTATGAAATATAAAAAGCAGAATGGCTATGTTAACAAGTTGAACGCCATCGGTATTTCGCTTGTTTCGTCATTTCTGCTGAAGCCAAATTTTTTCTACTAAAATCTCATCTTTATAAAGCAGAAACTTTAAAGTCACTAATAGATATATATTTGGCAGACCTTTGTCTTCTTAACGCCAATATTTAAATATTTAATATGTTAGAAAATTCATAAATATTGCAATTTCAACGTAAGATGAAATTTCATCGAATTCAATATCGTCGGGTATTGATGTCCCCCAAGGCAGTCAACGTGTTAACGGTCATACACGAGAAAATGATTAATCTAAAAAATAATTTCAAATGCGATGCAAAACGAGAGAAATAATAATCATCGCGCTTAAAGGTGTTTTAGTCGTGCTTAAATTTGTTAAGTTTCATTTAAATAACATATGTAAAAAGTAATTCATTCGTTGATGTGTTTTAACTATTTGTTGTCTGTTATTTTTCCAATTTGTCCTTAATTCAATGTGATACAGTTTGAACTACCCGGAATATTCATTCTATTTACAAGCTTGATAGGTGGAACTGACATATTTTACTAATGAGGTCGAAAGTTATATTCAGGCTCTGCATTATTTTTTCCATCCCACATCACTACACATTCTTTTATGATCAGTATTCGAAAGTTCAAAAGTTTTAAGCTTGCTTGTCACAAAACTTTTAAAGAGTGAAGTAGAAAATTATTATTAGCTGTTAATATTACAATTGATTAGACAGAAAGCAAAGTATTTTCAAAAATAGTATTAATTATAGCTTAACGACTGTAAAGAGTTTTGGTCAAAACATTGAAACTTACTCGAGGCGTCCACGAATCGTTGCACTCGGATTCTGTGCTTCCTCAGTAATGAGCGCCCTGGTAATCGAGTCGTTGGCCTCTTCCTGTTGGTACAGAAGAAGAAACGGTTCTTGATTCTTCGACAAAACATGCTGAACTACTTTAGGTACCTCCGTGAAAAACACTTGGGTCTTCTCAAGCACGTGCCGTAATTCCGTCAATTCAAGATAGTTGCTCTTCAGATTCACCGCGTTGTGGCTTAGCTCCAGTATGTCGCTTTCAGTTTTTTCAAGATGAGCCTAAAAAGGTAAAGAATCGTTAGTGTACGCTAGAGATGCAATCAACATTTAATATTGAATATCTCATTCATCTATTCCCTACAAGCATACGAAAAAATGAGAGTAACAAAAGTTTGAAAGACAAGCTCAGTATCTTCATTAAACTGTAATTTTAATTGTAAAAGAAGAACTTAGAATCAGTAGTAGATGATGTCACTTGTAGTCTCATGCAAATTGATGACAATAGAGTGAAAAAAGTGAACTCACTTCAAGGTCTATAATTGCACGAGGGTTTGGTGCACGTGGAAGTTCCGTCAGATTCTCGACAATTGGTACCTCATCTTTCTTCACCTCAGCTTCGATGTACCGGAGCTTCCGTTCCATTTCATCGCACCGTCGAACTTCATTGACGAATTTTCGTTGAAAATAATTGACATCGCCATTCAACTGAGAAGAAATCCATGTTAATTGAAGCGTTAACTAATGCCAGGGTAGATAAATTACCATCACCAGAAAAATCTTCAATTATTTTAATCCTGTAATCAAATCTGAACGTAAACTTCATTATTTGTTACCATGTTCCACCGACGCACAGTGGTCGATTTCGCCGAAATCCTGGCCAAAACTATAAGGAGTTTTTCAATTTAGCTGAAAATTGGTATATTAGTATTATTTTGGTCGCTGATTAAGAATCCGAACTCAGAATTTCCAAAAACAAAATGGCGGCTCTAATATGGCGGGTGCGAATATCGAAAAATTGTCGGATCGGCACGAAAATCAGTAGTCTTATGTTTTTCTGGTCGCTGATTAAGAATCCAAACTCAGAATTTCCAAAAACAAAATGGCAGCTCAAATATGGCGGGTGCGAGTATCGAAAAATTGTCGGATCGGCTCGAAAATTAGTAGTCTTATGATAGCCCGGCCCTATGTCATAAATGCTCTTCCCCAAGCATGGCGCGCGCGACAAACAAATAACAATAACTCGAAGAATCGCAAAAAGTCGCAAGAAAACTCAACGAGGTCTTCTTCGGGAAGCTTCAAAGTTTAATTTAAAAAAAAATATATTATGTTATTCCACGGACTTCTGCAGTTTTAATGATATTTATTGCAGCAGTCCCTGTATCCTAATACAAGCATGTCATTGCTGTTCCATCTCAGAATTTCCCTTTGTTTAATAAAAATTTCGGTCGAAGGAGAAAGATGAAACATTGTAAGGAACAAATATTTCCGTCATACCTGCAACTAGCCAGATTTTCATTAGAATCGTCAAAGATCTTTCGGTTTATGACGGTAAGCGGTCGAGGTAGCCGCGGCTATCTATTGTTGCCTCGAAACAATAGGCCACCAGCTTGTTTAAACTCATTCCGATTTTTAACCCCATGAAATAAACATATTATTTCGTTAATTGCCAGGTTGATCTTAGAGAAGGATTAGCAGTATTCATTAGGTAAAGCACGATAGCCCGGCTCTATGTCATAAATGCACTTCCCCGAACATGGCGCGCGCGACAAACAAATAACAATAACTCGTGGAGTAGCAAAAAGTAGCAAAAAAGGGCTACGAGGCCTCCTTTGGGAAACTTCAAAGCTTAATTTAAAAAAAAAATGATGAGTTATTTCTATTCTTTGCGAAGTTATAACGATATTTATTGAAACAGTCACTGTATCTTGAAACCAACATATTTCTGCTTCTCCACCTCCGAATTTCCCTTTTTTTAATAAAAATCTCGGTGAAAGGAGAGAAACGGAATATTATAAGAAACAAATATCATCTCCATACCTGCTACCAGCCACGTAAAAGTCGAATCCTCAAAGATATTCCAGTTTATGACGGCAAGTGGTCGGGGTACCCTCGACTAGCTATTGTTACCACAAAACAAAAGACCACCAGTCTGTTTAAACTTATTTCGATTTTTAAGCCCATGAAACATATACATTATTTCGTTAATTGCCAGGGTGAACTTAGTGCAGGATTAACAGTATCCATAGAGAAAAGCATGATATCTTGGCCCTAGGTCGTAAACGCTCTTCCTACAGTATGGCGCGCGCGACAAACAAATAACAATAACTCGTGGAGTAGCAAAAAGTAGCAAAAAACATCAACGAGGCTTCCTTCCGGAAGCTTTAAACTTTAATTTAAAAAAAAAAACACGGAGGTATTTTGGGTTCCTCACAACTATTTCCCTACCTGAAGGAAAGAAATGTATAGGTTTTATATTTTGTACTGTTACAGTTGTAAAAAATTAAATAAAAAAATAGAACCAAGATATTTATAAGTTAAAAGTATGATAAATAGTTACCAATACTGAAAATGAGGATTGTACTTTGATATCACATTGAAAATGTACTCTCAATTCCGACGTAAAAACGTTACGTTATCTAAGTGTCAACTTTGACGTTGAATATCTCTAACAATAATGGGCAATAAAAATTTTTATTGCTGAGAAAAGATGCTCTGATATGTTATGAATTAACCGCAATTGCTAGATTTTGAATATCGTTAAAAAAATTTTTTGACTTTTGGCCAGGATTTCGGCCAAATCGACCACTGTGCGACGTCAAGTAACAACGGATTACAATATAATTACTAAAAAACAATTCTCTGTGCAAGCTATATATTATTAACTCTTCTGTTTCATAATTTTTATGTTAGATTCAAAAATATTATAAAATTCAGAAAAAGTGCACCAACAAGTTGCACCAAGTAAATGTATAGATCGTGTAACACAAACATTGCTTTAACAAGGAATTTGTTAATAAATAATTTAACCCGTTTGATAGTTACAACTCGGCACAGTTAAGGTTGTTTGTTATTCAAGACACTCGTCAGATTCGAAATGCAACTTCCACTACGGCAAACCGCAAGGAGAAAAGTTCTCTGTTTAAAACATAAATGAAGCGCAACAGGTCGACACTTCCCGGACTTTCACTGATGTCTTCGTATAATCATCTGCACGTAAAGGTTGCTGATGTAAGGCTATAAGTAGAGATTACGTCTAACTCAACTTACATCACGAAATTGCACTGTACCGGTTTCTCCAAGTTCAGAAATGGAAAGGTAAGCCGCCTCTGGCTGAATGAACAGCTGGCAGAGGGCCATTTCCTCGCTTCTGAACATTGCCCCCATCCTGAAGGCGATTTATGTTTTATCCTGCGGCGAGAAGAAACATTGGTTATTCAGGCCTGCTATGCATCGATATCTACATCGATCGAAAAGCTGCAGTTCTCTTGTGACACGAAATTACGGAGTCTTTACATGAGCCTATTGAATAATATTATACGTGAGGACAGGAATTTAAATATTTCATTGAGTAGATCAAATACAGAGAAAAAGGGTCATGGCCGATAATTGTTTATTCAGTCTCCGGCACTTATTTGAAAATGTTCGGAAAAAAGAAGTCATTGGCCTTTTTCTTGATTTAAGAAATAGATATTGAAATTAGTATGTTGAGCGCTATATTCTACTTAAGATATTGTAACCAAATGATAATAATAATAATGACAACTTAATAATTATTTAATTAAAAATAGTCATAGTCGATCAAATGACCGATTTAACGGAATTCATATTCGTCATTTTTTGTATTATTAAGTAAAGGCTGTTTCCCATTGTTTCCAAAATTAAATTGACAATCTCCTGCATACTTTTTTTTATTTTAGAACCGGTGAAATGATTGAACTTGGAAATAATAGACACACAGCAAGTCTCGATATGATTATCGTTAAAGCCTAATATAATTATTATAAAATATATTTTTATTTGTTTCAGCACATTTAGTCATTTTTATATACGTATGAAATATACACTACTAGTCTATGGAAACAAAAGTGTTATTTATTTAAATTAAGCCTTTGCGATCGTATATTGGTTTATTACCAACAAAATTTTCCGTTATATTAAATTTTCTAGAGACTTTGCTTCCATTTTAGACTTTGGCAATCATTTCTTAATTTTGTCGAGATATCCTTTGATACCTGAATAAATAATTAATTGGAGAAAAGTTGAGGATAGCAGTTTCTGTTCAGCGAAGAAAAATGACAGAAATAATTTCGGCCGCAAAGAGTTAGTCACTGATTGTGAGTGGACCGAATAAAACAAATAGAAAAATTATACTATATAGAGAACTCAATAAAAACAGCGTTAGAAAATTACACGTAAAACGTTTCAGTGTTGAAGCTGAACGAACAATGAAATGATACCGTACAGAAACAACAATAAAGAAAAAAAAGTTTATTATTTGTCTCAGTCCACTATAATTTCTGATAACACGCATATTATCGAACTTACTTTTCTAAAATCTTTTATTACCTCCAAGTCCAAGAGATTTACATGATAAACTTTGCAAGCTTCAGTATGTCTTATCACTTTAACTTTTCAATTAAAACTTTTTATTTTAATTTTTACCAAAATACCTTACATCCCCCATTTTGCACATTGTTAACACAAGTGAATAATACTTCACAAAGAGACGTTTATTGAAACAATAATATTTATATTGTTAATGTAAATATATGAGTGTATCTCGTATGAAACAACTTCAGGAAGTGTAAAGAAACGGAAAATAAGTGAAATGAAAATATCTCAATGAAAAAGTAGTGACATTAAAAAATGTCTTCCTTGAATATCGCTTCTAATTGATAAAAAACAGTCAGCTACAAACAATAATTCAAGATAAGAAGGATTGCACTCAAGATTGTTTAG
This sequence comes from Cerceris rybyensis, assembly GCA_910591515.1. Taxonomy (NCBI): domain Eukaryota; kingdom Metazoa; phylum Arthropoda; class Insecta; order Hymenoptera; family Crabronidae; genus Cerceris; species Cerceris rybyensis. The sequence continues at coordinate 27,957,256 of OU342790.1, forward strand.
TTTCTCGATAACACTATTGGATTATTTGACAGAATGTCTCAACAACTTGCCCACCAGATTGTATAAATATAAAATTTTCGGGTCGCAAATCTTTTATGCAAAGAAAAATATCATTGTCCGAATATTTTTGTCAGCAGCTGACGTACATAACACATGCCTTGATGTTAAATAAACGAACATGAAATCGATATAAAAGTTACAACGAAAGCTCGTTGAATCGAAACGGTAATCGAGTTTATTATCAAATTCCGAGATAACCCAACGAAGTGCTGCACACTGCTTTGAAAATTACTCTTATCGTGCAATGACAATATAATCATATCGCATGAAGTTTATCAAATCAATAGTAAAATACTTTATATTGATCAAGAATGTATTGTTAATCTTGATTACACTCTTCTAACGTATCATCTTCTAGAGAAGCAATAAAAAGAGATAAATAAATTCTTTTAAAGAAACTGAACCCCTAGTACCTCACGCTAATTCACAAAACGATACAATATAAGTAAAAACGGTAATTGTCTTCATCCTAGAGAAAGAAGACCTTCTAAGGAAAAACTAACAAAAAAGAAATCAACAAAAAAACATCAAATAGTAACATTCGAACGATTATTAATGAATTAACTAATTCAAAAGGAAAATTAGATAATTATGTCATTCATTTTTCGCTCACCAATAATACTTTGATAATAACACTCGAACGTGAGTGACGCAAATTGCGAAACGATAACACATAAGAGCATCTTCTCGAATCCAAAGAGGCTCAACAAGCGAACGAGAAATCACCATCGCAATTTTATTTATGAAAATCAACCCAGAATGATTTTCCATTTTGTTTCCATATCATTAAATTGAAGTACCATGGTGAAATTAATGAGAAGAAGATAAGTATATAAAAGATTTCACAAATGCAAGCGCATTTGTAGAAGAGCACGCAGTGTATCCAACGTTGCATGCGCGCTCGAGTTACTGTGTCTGCTCTACAAAGGCATAATTCCCCTTATCTCGCCCGTAGCAAATAAGAGGCCAAGATGAGAATAGCACGATATTGTGAGACCACGGTTAATATGTAACACGTGCCGTCGAAATTAATTAATCTTTACGTGTTCTCTGTATCGAACACAATTATACACTTCTACATCAGCGTCTCTACGTAATTATTGCGAATATCTGGTTTGAGTCAATATTTTCTTAAGATAAAAAGGAAAATAGTACTTCGCACTCGACTTTCCAGAACGGGAGCCAACAATTGACGCGATCGCTTGATAAGACCCAAAAAATGGGAACGTTATACAAACCGACCTCTATCCAACGTTTGAAAAACTTGATAAGCACAAGCATTATTGTACAGCACGGTGTAAAGTCCATTTTGTACCTTGGAAAAATTGATCACACTGTATAACAACGAGATGCAGCCTCGTCGAATTGAAGTAAAACGAAATCGTTGTTTCTCAAGTGGAAGTTAATTGAGAATGGGCCTTAGGAGTGGTTTTAGTATCAAGAAAGTAATTGTCATCTCAAGGCCTGCAGATTTGATCTACGGATTAGCAACCTCAACGTAGAAATGCAATATTTATGGCAATTTCAAACGATCAAAAGCGTTCTGCTTATCGTCCAATGTATGAAGCTCAAATCTGAATTGATAACAACAATATGATATTTTAATTAAATACTTCTGTACTTTAAACTAGAGATGTTTTAATGTTTTCGCAGTTGGCGAATCTTCTTTATATTTGCAAACTTATGAATTTTAAATAACTCTGAGAGAAGTGAGACCATGAAAGGATTATTTCTCTTTTTGTTTCAATGAGAAACAAATATTTTTGGCGATTAGTAAGAAGAATAATAAGGGTCAAGAAATTAAAATTTTAGTTTTTATACTTATGCAAGATCATTTTTAACGTTGTAATGTTTTTTAAGTCTTTCAAAAAGCTCTTATACTTTTGCACACAAAGGCTAGGAAAATTAGCAAAAGTATCTTTTGTAAAATACAAAACTTGTTTCTTGCAGTGATCAGAATCGATTATCATCGATAGATAGATCGATTAAGGGTGCAGCTTCGCGTTCGCGCCTTAAAATATGCGGTTGCGTGAGGAACTGTATTAAAACGTTAATTAACGGGACGGGCACCCATTTTCTGTTGAAGTATTAAAAAGAATGTCTGTAATTTAAATTCGGAGTACAGGCACAGCGTATCAAAAGAATCGCATTGCTAATGTAGACTTTGTTAATGCATTAACAGTGCTACCGACGTCATTAATCATTTCTTCCGCTGCCTGCAGATTAAAGAGTATCTTGAATTATTTCGAAAAATTCCGTCTCTTCAGACCTCTTATCTTTATGCAGAAAGGAAATATCAATTGCAACGAGTTAAAAGAAATACCCGCTACCTGTCATTGTTTTACACAATTTCCCGACTCGGAATTATATTGGATTAAATTGAGTGACATATCAAATAATAAAGATAGACCTCTCCAGGTGTTTTTTTTAACATGCGACACATATATCAGGCTGTGTCACGAATAATTAAGAAGAAAAATAAACAGGTAATATTACTCACTGATTAATGGAACTCTTTGCAAAGTAAACATAATAATAATGTGTCTTTCATCAAAAGTATATCGCAATTATTGCACGATCTCTCGTCACTAAAGAACAACCTCGACGAAGAAGAACAAAAAGAATCACAGAGTCTACTGCTCGGTGTCTACTGCCAATTAGCATGGTTCATTCACACGAGACAGGCTATTGAAATACCGACTACTATGTTCGATTGCATCCTTCCGTCCAATAGAACTATACATGCTCATTCGCAGTTATCCAGTATATCGGACAAACCTATGAATTTTCATAAAAAAAAGTCACCTCCTACTATTCTCACTAACGATTCCACGTTCATGGTAAAATGATTCATGAATCTGTATTCATCAATATCACCTTCAAGAGAACCTTCATCATGAACACATACGACTATGTTTCATTTCAATTTCAAATTTTCATCGAACAAATCCTCAGTAGATGACTAGAATATTAAAATCATTTTAACAGGGCACGGTCAAGCCTTAATTAAATGATACATTGACTCACCCGTGACGATACCCGGTACGTCGGGTATTTTGAGGCAGATTCTCTCTTGATGAGACTCGTTCTCGATACAATAAAATGGTTTTTGTGTTGTACTGAAGAGGGAAAAAAAAATTACATAACAAAACGGCGATCCGGCGATTCGGCTTGATTCCACACAATACCGGACCGACTGGCGCGCACTCACGGACTTACTTCACTGAATCTAATTCAACACTCGACAAGTCCCACCTCCGTGTTTCGTGTGGTGGGGTGATGAGAGAGGAGCAGACCTCGTGATGAATTGTTCATTGTAGATTGACGTACACTGTAAAGGTACGCTTATTCGAATCAATTCGTTGTAGCAGGTATCTAACATTGTGACATTGCTGTGATTTATCAGCGACAGAGGCAAACAGTTCAATAGTATTGGAGTAATCGATGAAAAATATCACACATACGGGATCATTTGGAAAGAAGGAAGATCAATTGTGTTAATCATTTCGTTTAACACGTTGAACGCCAACCGTATTTATCTGTTATAAGATTACATAAAAGTAGACATAAATATTATAATTTTTTTTTTATTTTTTCTCCAAAGTTTCCAAGATTGTAGGACTTAAGGTGATGAACAATTACAGAACAAAAGTGCATAAATTAAGCCTTTGGTATGTTCTTTTACTATGATATAGGTTAAAATATAAACTAAATTAATCCGATTCCCAGAAAAAAAATTAGAAGTGAAATGTTGCGTTAACGCAACTTTGGTCCTTAATGGGTTAAATTCACATCTTTAGAAAAAAGAAACTTTAAAGATCCAGATAGATAGGTATTCGGCAGACCTTTACCTGTTAAACACCAATATTTAAATATGTATACAGTATGTCTTAAAATTCATAAATATTGCAATTTCAAAGTGACATAAAATTTCAATGAAATCAATAGCGCCGATCACCGATGACCCCCACGGCAGTGAACATGCTAAAGAGATATCAGCGTATCAGTTCGTGGTAAATGACAGAGAATTTTGGGAATGTGGCCTGATTACGTGTTAATGGGGAAGTTTGATGATTGTGTCAGATAGAATACGTAGGTTTTTGAAACGGGGAAAGATTTCTTTCGATGATTGGCTGCCGCGGGAAATCAGCCGATATAAACTTAATCCTACCGATCAGATTATGATAACGGATAGAAGAATTGTACGAATAGTGTGATTAAAATTGATTGTCTCGGTGAGTGCATTACATTAAAATTTACTCTTGAATATTATTGGATTTTGGGAGGTGTATAAAAATAAGTAAAAGTTCTTTTCGTAGAACAAAAACCACATGTCAGTTTCCATTATGTGAGATGGAAATTTTTATTCGAGTTCAATTGTTACAGCGATTGCATGATCACTGAGATTGTAACGTGGCAATTAAAATATATTCACTGAGCAAAGAGAACGGATGTAAACAACTACATAGCTTGCATGCACGAATCGTTTGATTTCAATTAAGATTGGACGCGTACAATGGCGTATAATATTTTCATGCAATTAAATTTATTACTATGACTTGTGTAATACATTTCTGATAATTCTTGCAAGTATGTGTACAGAATGGTTCAAGTTTTGGGGGATGTAAGAGACAATGAATCAGAAAATATGGTGTTCTGCAGAAAAACAACAAGCTATAAGCTAAATTTTTTTGGCGCGTGCTTAGTTATAATATCTTTCTACCATTATAAATGGATTGCGAATTCTTATGCGTATATGGGAACCTTTTAACTGTAGAATGCCCAATATGCATATAATATGAGATATAAGATATTCAAGGTATGATATCCATATAATATGTAGTGGTTGAACAAATCAGTGTATCAGTTTTACTTCTTTAACCCTTTGCGGCCAGAATTATTTTGTTAATATTGGTAATATGCTAACTAAATTTAATTTCACAATATTTTCTCTCATTGGTTCTTCATTTTTTAAAATTACACCAACAACTACAGTCGACTCCCGGTAATCCGGCCCCTGTCTAATCCGTCACCCCCTGTAATCCGACATGCCTATAACATGTAGGTACAGTCGAGTTGCGTTATGAAAAAATATGGTAAATCGATCGCGAATGCCTGGACAAACATTAACATAAATGTTTAGTTATTATTTTTTTGAAAGTTCTAGAGCAATAATTATGTTAATTTTATAATAAACCCTAAGCTGTTTATTGTGTTGTTTAATTTACTAAATTCCACATCGTATGAGTTAGGTATAGTACATATAGAATCTTACCACTTTGATATTTTATTTGTCGGATTAGAAGGTACGCTTTTCCAAAAAGTTCCGGACTACAGGGGACTGTGACAGTACTCTATAGTCCGACAAATTTGATAATCCGACGCCGCCTTGGAAAACGTTTGTCGGATTACCAAGGGTCGACTGTATAAGTATTGACGGATATTTAGGTAATATTACAAAATCATTGTGAAATTGGAAAGTCGATATTAAATTGGCAGAAAATAAAATGAAGTGAAAATCCATGTCGAATACTGCTGGACATAGGACCGCAAAGGGACCCCTTGTCGTGCAATAACGAGTAACACTCGTCATTCGATAAATGGAATAGCCAATTTTAAAGTGTTTCAAAAATGATTAAATTAAAAATATTACTGAGTCATCATGGACTAAAATTAATTCTATGCCATTCAATAATGCCTTAAGTTATATACTATATCCGAAATTAGGGGTACATTGTTGTTTCAGCAATTAATTCAGAGTTATCGATCATTCAGTCAGGAAAGAAACGCTACGGCAAAGGGGTTAAACCCTTGCCCTACGATTTGTTTCGTGACGGTCTCCGCTGCAACTCAGAATTTAATTGTCCAAAGATAAATTGATCAGTGATTCTTGATATGGCGTATGACTTCACGTAATATTAACACGTCAAACGCCACCGATAATTTGCTAGTTTCGTCATTTCTACTAAAGCGAAACTTTTGAAAGACACTGACACATAGATATTCAGCAGACCTTTATCTTCTTAACGCCAATATTTACTTAAATATTCAAAAAAGTTAGAAAATTCATAAATATTGCAATTTCAAAGTGACATAAAATTTCAATGAATTCAATAGCGCCGGTCACCGGTAAGCCCCATGGGCAGTCAACGTGTTAATATTATAGAAATAACATTATCATGTTCTGTCTCATTAATATTTTGAATTTAGTAAAGTTTGGAAAACTTGAAACTTTCCTATCCTATTTATCTCATCACGAGAGTCACTCGTTATTGAAGGGCAAGGGGTTAATTGTCTCGTAAAAATGCAAATTTCCATAAATATATGCATCCTAATTACAAGTGGATTTTGACCACCATAAGCTTATTTTAGAAACCGTTTTCATGGAAACAATTATTTCTTTATGAAATGAATTGCCTACATTGAACTCTTAAATTAATCCCGTGTAAGTCAAGATCAATATTTTCCTTGTAAATACGAAACACATGCTGCAAAGTTTAATTTATATTCATAATAAACGTAATTACTTGTAATAATATTTCCTTCATTTAATCAATACCTTGATAACTGCATTGGACTATATCCCGTCAAATTAAAATTGTATCATTGTAAAAAGAAATTCTTCCTGCACCATACAATCTAGAAGAAGATTGTATAATTTACGCAAAATGTTGGCGTAAAAGTGCAATTTCATTCCTTAATTAACCTGCAATATTCATTACAACAAATTTCTGTTCCTGTACTGTACGAAATTAGCAACAGAAGAGGAAACGTACACAGATAATGGAATTCTGTTGAATTTAAAATCAAATCGCTACAAAATGCGTAGACCGTAAGAAGAAAATTTCAACTTCATGTAAATGCTCCTTCGTTAGCAGAATTATCGAATGAGAATTAACATTTATCGCATAACATTTAAAGCAGATAATCATAGCCTGATTTTAATCTCATTGATTTAAATTCGAAGGCTAAGATGCAGAAGTAAATGACAGGAATTAATTTCCTGCAGATATTGAAGTGGGAGATGTTGCCGATACTCGATGATAAACAATGATCAATTATCAGACATGCTTAGAAATTTAATCAATTTCGAGTAAAATTCCTTTTCCATACAGGACTAAAATCGCTTATAATCTCGAATGTTTGTTAATCAAATATCAACTTCTCATGCTACACCATCAAATACTATGCCTAAATAAATACCCAAAGGTATCTCTAAGAAAAAGAAACTATAATAACAATTAGTTCACATTCCCGTAGATACATAATTTCTAATGTCCGTTCCTTGGAATATCATCCATCGACCACGAGCAGATAAGATACATGATAAAAGATATATTTTTTAAACTCACTACGTACTTTAAATCAATGTTGCGTTATCTTTTGATTACTTAACACATGCCCGAACCGGTCTCATAATTTACATGTCATTGAATCAAAGGCGGTAAACGTAACGTGGTTCTTTTTCGTAACAGGTAACGTTTTGATGGAAAATTAGTTCTCCTTCAATCCACGAATTATTATTCAGTTGAATATTTATCACGAATTCCCCCAGAACTTTGTTCAGTCAAGAAATACAGGATGCATCACTGTCATTCATTGAAAAGTTAAAAAGAACGTCGATATTCCACAGAAAAATAATTAGATTGATATGTGATACCGCATAATAAAGTATGAATTATGTGACAATATATAAAAACGACAAATAAAAACTGCCAGGTCATTGTCATGAGTTTCTGTAAAAACTTATTATTATTATGGAGATATATCATTCATGTGGAGATTACAACAAATATAACGGTAAGGTCATAAATTAACCTCTCTTTGCTTCTAGGTCATTGCCAAGCATTTGTAGTTTTACCTGTTACTTTGAATATTACGCAAGCTATAATGTTTACTATCAAGGACCAAAGGTGGACTGGTAGCAAAGACAAAAGGGGGGTCGTTAGTTGATGTTCTTATCAAAATTGAATAATTTGTTTTGTATCGAACAAAGAGGAAATACAAATTTTTAATTGTGAATTTAAAATATCTCGACTTAAACATAAAACATAATGGAAGTGATTTTTTGATTGACAATCCAATTGATAATACATTGCAATTGGAACATATTTGTAGCTATTTAATCTTCTGCTTAAAATACGGACAATTTGTATGAAGAAACATTTAATCTTTTACACTCTTAATTATATGCCCTTGACTTCAAAGAGAAATAAAAATTTAGGAGGACGTTTCCTATATGCAAAGTTGTAAAGATTTATTTTATTTAATAATAATGCAAACTAATTTATATGTTCCATTTTCTGTACATCCATGTAAGGTAAAATGAAATAAATGCTTTTCATCTTATAATGTAATTGTTTTTTTTTCTTAGATATTTTGCGACAAATATTGTCTAAATGCACGGTCATTTCAGTTTGAATTTTAATTGATAATAAAACAATATAGTTTATTAAACAAAATAATGTAACTCTTATCAATTGAGAATTTGCTTTGAACATATTTTACATCTTTCATATATTATTTTAACCCCTTCCCCTACGATTTCTTTCTTAACTGGGGATGCCGGGACTACCTATACGTTAAGTTTCTTAAAGAAAAATTTAACAATAATTTCTGCTATTATATAAACTTTAAAAGAAAACAGATAACATTGTAGTATCATGTTCCATTGATTTATTCAACTTGACAGTTATACCAATTTTTGAATTTCACTTTACTTCAACACAATTGTCACTCGTTGCTGTAGAACAAGGGGATAATAACAACATATGAATAATACTGACGTTTGAATGCGTATCTTTTCCATTTCTTAAGGTATTTTTTCGTACATTCCTTTAAATATTGATAACGACATATGAATAACACTGTCGTTATAACACGTATTTTGCCTATATACTATATACACGTGGACATTGTATCTGCATAACGATACGAGGTATCTCTCGGAAGTTGAAATATTACGATGTACAATGTGAATGTAAAATGTCTACTAATGCTATATACGTTACTATGAAATTAATTATCTGACACTTGTTTATAATAATGCACGAGAAAGTACAAAGTCAGTATTTTACATTATATTTCTTAATATTAAATATTACTTAGTTACAGTGTATTAATATTTATTGTGGCAGAATATCTCTAATAAATAAAGAAAATAAAAGCAGTCTGTATTAAAGTAAGAAGCACCATAGCGATCATGAACGTAGAAATGATCGTGTCCATATAAACTCCGGTTTGTATAAATATTTCTCTAAAGTTTTTATGAAGGACATCAGTTGAGTAGTAACCTGTATCACACTAAATAATAAAAATCTCCTCTGTTTAGTAGTAAACTGTAAAAATAACTGATTAAAGAAATGACAAAATAATTAGAAACAACCATAAAAAGTTTTACGTAATAACTAAGTTGTTAATATCATTACGAAACTTTTTATCATTATTCTTATAGTTAGGTACTATCTTCATTCTGATCGTTATTAACATCATTTATGTCGGCATTATTATTCTGGTGGTTATAATGTGCAGTCTTACAATAACAGGAAGAACCTATTCTATGGTAGTCATATGTACAAACCATTATAACTTCAAAAACACTTCTTAATTTCGTAGCATAATTATCTCCATTAACGTGTCCCACGGATGAGTCAAAGTGATGTTAAAATGACTCATGGCCAAAAAATGTGTATACGTCATTAAGACATTTTCTTGCATTTCATTCGTAATTTTCCGCTACACAGCTAACGAAGAATGTTATTTAATGTATATATTAGGTTGATGCATATGAAATGTTGGATTTTCATTACATGTGAACGTTTGTCTCCCTGTTTTCAATATGCCTTTGGTTTTGGGATAATCACGTACATAGTCGTATTGTCCATTGTCAGAGTCACATTTCAGCAAAGAAGATTTTCTCAAAAGTATTCTCTTTTGTTAGTTATTTTGAATTTTATAGCAATATGAATTCAATCGATATTCGTGTAATTTTTTACATGAGCATAAACTTGTTAATAATGCTGCAAAAGCTGCCATTTTTCCATCGCATTATTACTTTTGATGAAAAGTAGATTCTTTACGACAATAGGAAAAGGTTTTTTCGGTGCCTCGATAGGAATGAGGCTAGTGCTCATACTCCAAGGCCATCACTTCATCCACGGAAAAATTTGACAACAGTTTGGTGGCATGTGAGTGGAGTAATTCGCTACTTATTCCTTCAAATTGGGGAGATAATTACAGTCGAAATGTATTACCACAGTACATTGATGAAATGCATGAAAAATTGAAAATTGTACGCCCATCACTTGCTATACGGCATGGCCCAATACTTGTCCACGTTAACGCTCGGCCGCATACGTCGAATAAAACAATTTCAAAATTAAATGAATTAAAATATGAAATTTTGCAATACCCAGCTTATTCATTGGATCTTTTGTCAATCGACCTCCATTTTTTTTAAATATTTGAAACAATTTTTACAGTGTAAACAGTATGAAAATGAAGACAGCCTGAAAAATTCCATGTCAGAGTTTATTGATTCTGAAGATCAGGATTTCTTTCAAACAGGTATCAATGCATTAAAATCTCGTTGGGAAAAGTATATTGAAACAAATGAAGCATATTTTGATGAAATAAACAGCTTTTGAAAAAAGATATGGAATTTTATATATTCACTTAAAAATCCGACATTTCATACGCACCAACCTAATACATATAGCTACGTTGAAGAAACTTTGACTATTTTCAGGAAAGCTATTCCGAACTTTAGTTTGTACAATAGCGTTCATCAATCAGTTTATTATACTACAGCAACCAATGTTACAAACGTAAATGTGGATCAGAATATATTCCGTTTTTAAGTGCGAAGAACTGTACGTCCATTCATTGGAGTTTCAATGAATATTCTTGATCGAATTCTTCTGCCACTTGTGATGATTGTATTACATAATAAGATTATTATAAGCTTTCAGTATGAGGAACAAAGAATAATCTCCTACTTGAGAAGGTAAGAGGATCTTAATCGACGTAATATTCAAGTACAAATTGGAAAATAATGATGTCCTACGTTCGATATAATGAAATGCACAAATAAGATCTGTGCCTTTTTAGGTGATAATCAAATATTATTTACAAAATAACTATATAATATGTTTGTTCCTAATGTTTTCAATAACTTAGAAATTTTCCAGTATAGCTTGAATCACATGAACAACAGCTTCATGGTCAATTTCCCAATTGCATGGATTCATTATACGGAAATTGCTATTCATGATAAGTTGAAAGAATGAAATCAAATCAAATCAAATTCACAAACAATGAATTAAAGGTGGACGAACATGATTACAATGCTCTGTCCGAAATGACATCCTCTCACAGATAACTGTCTTCCGCCCGTATAATAAACATTGCAATATTGAGGTTGTAAGTCCTAAAAGGTAAAAAGTGTTCTAAAGTGCCACAGTCAAAAGTTCCATGAACATGTCAAATTTCAAGTCAAAGTTTTTTTTTTATATTTATACCTTTCGGCTTAAACTGCTATAGTTATTTTGCATAGAACCAACTGTTTTACGTGGGTTCCAAAACACCAACAAAATAATGTATTGAATAATAATTTAGGAAAATTTGTTCAGAGATAAAAGGAGACGATTTTAACTTTGATAATCACCAATTTAAAACTTTTCACCTTCTTACCCACCATAATCTCTTTCCAAAATCAAAGTTATGATTAATGAAACGTATCTGCACCAAACCTATTTGCACACTTAATATTTGAATATTTGTTCCTGCTATTTTTACTGGCGCATATCAGATATGGCTTTATATTAAATAAAAGAACTGTAAGAATATTGAAATCCCTGCAAATGGACACGGCATAATGCTGACAGATGTGAGCGTTCTAAGTTTGAAATAGTATTTAATTTCATATTATTGGAACTGCAACTATATGAATTGAATTGCCGCTTACATCAGTGGTATTACAGTAAACATCTGTTACTACAAAGAATAGGTAAGACCATTGTATTTATCCTTTGTCGTAATCACAAAGAGAGATTGCAAAAAATAAATGAACATGTAGGCATTATACGAGTCGTAAGGAATTCATTAATTTTTATAACAACATGTATTAACCCGTTGCACTGAGAGATTATTGCATATTCCCTTTCTGCTACTCGATAATGCTTATAATCTTACATGAAAAATATTACATAACTTTTTAGCTGGAAGAATGTTATTCTTTGAAGTTGCTGCTTCATTACGTTATTTTATTACTTTTTGTTTTATCTTCTTTGTATTAATCATATCTGCAGTCAGAATTTCCGGAAAGAATTTATACATCAGCTGTATTGATATGCCGAGTGCAAACGGTTAATATGTAGTCTATTAAAAAGATCTTAATTGCAAGTACAAAAAATGTTTTAAAAAACTGAAAAATTTGGACAGTTAAATAACTATTAAATTTAAACCTTAAAAATGAAATTAACGTCAAGCTATCGTAGCTTTAGTTAAAACATAACATACGTAAACCGTGATTTTCAAGTATGGTATTCAAGTTGTGCAAAACTAATGAAATAATTCAACGGTAAAAACATGTGAAATTCTATAAAACAGAAACAATTATGTCCAACCCTAGCCCGATGGCCGATGAGTTCATTCGAACCAGTCAGTATACAATTTCGATTACAATCGGTCAAAGTTTTTAACACTAACTGTACAGGCACTTTGCACATACCTATTTTTACCATAAGGGGTCAAATGACCACTCGTGGTACCTAACCCATACAAAGAATTTTTTTCGGTAAAAAATAAACTAAGAGAAAATTGGAAAACAAGAAACTTAATAATCGGATAGTATAAGAATTTATAAAAAGTTAGGTGAGCGAAAAAAAATAACAATGAATGTACGATTATACCTTAAAAAGATGGATAATTTGGTTCCGATTGGTACGTTTTAATGTTAAACGGTATCATCAATCATTAACGGAGATTTATCATACAATTTTAATGAATAAAGGTCAATAAATATTATATTGTTCCGTCGTGACACAAAATTCTCCGTCTAAATTTTTCGTTTTCTTTTTCGTTCATTTTTCGCATTATTTCTCATTATTATTTCCGCTAATATCTTGGCTAGCAGATGTAATTTCTCTAGTAAGCGCGTTCCCACAATGTTTTATCAAAAGCGTTACAGGACTGTTGCGCCCTAAGCGCATTCCGTCACGTACCTATCGATATGAATTTAGCAAGAACTGAACGGAGAAAAAGAATAAAGAGTTGCATTCCCAGAATTAAAACCTAAGAATAACGTGATCACATAACGTGGCTACCACCTCCCCCATGGATCCACCCTTCGTGAGACCCGGGGCGAGATTAACTCGTCACTCTTGTCTGGAAAGTCGCAAGGTGCGTAGGCATTGAGTCCGGGGTGTCGCTAACAATAAGCCAGGGTTATCCGCGAATAACTTGTACAGTTTGATACGCGGTAACGGACTTTGACTTGCTCGTTAACTAACAAAATTTCTTGGCTTTCAATCGTCAAGTCGCGAAGTGCGTGATTGTTAGCCCGCGAAACCGTGATAGAGAGAATCTTCGATTCTCAGTGAGCGAAAATTCGGTAACGATATATAGTTCCAAAAGGCTCAGTGTTTCGTGCGAGATTTTATCATCGAAATTCAACTATCTGTTCCCTTTTATACATTATCCTTCGTCGAATATTTTGTATCGTAAAACCGTAATTTCAATTCGTTAGACATAAGCCAACGTATATTCATATACAAAAGTGCAACTCCTAATTCTTTTTCTTTGTCCAGATATCCAAACACTCAGCAATTTTAGAAACATAGCGAAACCTGGAACAAATTGTATCACCGAAAGTCAAGAATTGTAAGCGGAGCGAAAACACACACACACACACACGCACAAACACAACATCGTGTTATGTATATATATAATTGTCTAAGCTACCGGAAAACCAAGGTGTTTCAATTTTTTACAAATTGAATATTGAATATTTTCTTTGATTATTTCATTGACAACGAGCCCTGAAACGAACGGATAAAAATAAAGATTGATTGATTATTTGTAAATGGGAAATTCATTCGAACTTCGTTTCGAATAAATTTCACCACCCTTACATTGTCATTTTATCTTCGATAATTCAGAGTTCCAAAGATTCTCTCTCTCTCATTCTTTGACTTGTATAATTTCCTCCAAACAGTTTGAATATACTTCATTTTACCAGTTTAACCTTGGTTCAAAAACAATATTATTTAAAGTCCTTATTCTTTCAAGTTTCGATTCCAAAAGACCTGTACGGGTCTCAACAGATCGGCCCATCCATCCTGTCCTCTACTAGCCTTAAGCTTGGTAGAGTATAATTTCAATTATATATTCCTTTTACCTCTTTCATGTGCCCAACCCAATAACCTTTTAAAATCTTATAATTTCCCGCTGTAACGAGCGTCTCATCATCGACCGTCGGCTACCGCTCGACGACGGACGGCACGCTCTTCATATATTTATATATATATAATAAAGCGGCGCACGTAACAATATGATCTTATGGACACAAATACATTTGCTTTTCTCGTAAAATGAGTAAACACTATCTATTGTAAGGGATCAGAAACAAGTCACTTGAGGGGAAATCGAACTGCGAGACAAAGAGAGAAAAGAAAAAGCCGTGGAACTGAGTGCGACAGCACGATATCGATCGTGAAAATCGAAACATTGACGTACGCACGATATTTTTATTATTAGATTGGTAGACACCGATTTTACCTACTTAAATGAATGTGAATAACTACGACTATGAATGAAGAGGACAGCAGACATATAGAATAGAAAGAGATAGGTAGTGCGAGAGCAGTCTCCCCTTACGTCCCAAGTGATTTTATTCTGATCCCTTTCTATAACGCTGTGCGTCAAGTCAAATATGTCTGAATGAACCCGATTTCTATCGCACAAGATGACCCAGCGGGCGAAAATTGAAAAGATCATCCCTTAAAACATTCTAACAAAATAAAAGTTCGACGAGAAACAGTGAATATTGAAAAAACAATATTTTCCGTAATGGATAAATTTGTTAATAATAAAAGATAGCTAGAGTACTTTTATTAGATACATTCAGATTAATTATACTGATCGCATAACTACATCTATGAAATTCGCAATCTACGCTGACTTTACATTCGTCATAATTAATATCTGGAAAATATTACTTTCACTTTCTTATGTAATGCAAAAGTTACATTAGAAGATTAGTGTACATTTAAAATATGAGTATTGAACGAATGCATATAATGCATCTGAGATAAATCTATATATTTGTAGTTCCTTTAGCTTGACATCGACGACACAAGATGGCAGACGTTTCTCGCAAGTGCACATTACGGTATGCACGGTATATAAAGCCGACGACAAGGAATATTTTCATCCTTGTCTTTGGGGAGCAAAGTATTCAATGATCGTTTAGTGAGGGTACTGTTGCTGAAACCCATTATCAAATAAAACCCGCATCCTCGTATTTATTGCGTGAGATGCAATTTTTGCTGGCCTCTTTACTTCATAAGAGGCTTTTCTGATGATCAAGCTTTTGCAAAAAACAGAAGTTAATTTTACATGTGTGAAATAGCATGTGTAATTCGTTTAAGAATAATTGAATTTTGTTTTGTTCGAAAAAAAATTCTGTATATAGATATCGTGCACTGTACACTAGTATACATATTGTAACATCTATTATTTCTATTATATGAAAAAGAAGAAATTTGAGGGCCTATTTATTTACATTGCAACACATTTTCGGTATTATATAATAAGGTATTCATTCTCAATGAAAATTACATTATACTAAAAATGGAATTTTAAGTTCTACTATTGTAGTCGCCTTCCATGGCTACGGTGCGACAATTTCATTAGATAATAAACAAAATTAAATGGAATGAAGAAAACTATATCTGTTTAATGTATTGGTACATGTTTTATAGTTATATGCACTTAGCACAAAAATTCACAAAATACATTTATCTTTTTAACTCATTATTCTGGGAACTCAAGCCAAATTATACCCGCTCTTAGCAAAACATTAGTAACAAAAATAAATGAAAACTAGAAAGGCAAGACAAATATGTTTTCAATGAATTCTTTCTATTTTTTATGTAAAAAGACAACTATATTCTCTAAGGCATCGTATATCATTACTCGGTAAATTAATTTAACACAAAAGCTATCAAGCCGGTTAAAATGACCGGTTCTCAACTTTTTGTAGAAATTCCCTCAATTACTAGAGAAGCCATGGAAACTTAAAATACTTGATAGATAATTTTGTTCACTTCTGAATTTCCCTTTTTCCAAAGTATTAATATAGTATAGTTAAATATAATATAACGATGTATGGTCAGCAATTTTAGTGTTAGAGCATAATGACATATGCACAATGTACGCAGACAATTAAAACAACATTTTTTCGATTAATTAATATTTGACTGATGATTTACAGGATGTGAATGCATATTGTCTACGTACAAGTTGAATATCCATTGCATAACACATTGTGCAACGTAACTCTAACTGTTGGAATAGATAGGTAAATGTTAAATGTGGGCCAACCAGTCCCTGGACTGTGGTTTTCATTTGCAGCATTGTATACAGAGTGTCCTTTAAATTATTAATTCTTCTATTAACAAAGTGTTAAAAAATCAATACAACTAACATTTTAAAAAAATATAAAGGAATCAGTAGCATTATTTTCTGTCGTCATCAAGATCCTTCAGTTTGTTGAAAACTGATAAAATTGACGGAATGATTAAATTGTAATGGCCACACACAATTATGACCAATTTGTTTATTCGCTGGTTACTCCCGTTCTATTTGCTATGTTCTTATATATTAAAATATTGTAAATGTTTTTATATTAAAAGTTTACTCGTACTATATCAGTGATTCCCAAAGTGGGCGTCACCGCCCCCTGGTGGGTGCTGCAGCGATCCAGGGGGATTTTTTTTACTTTACTTTCTTTACTATATTTTATTTACGAAAAAGGTAGAAACATCAATACATATATCTTTCCTATTAATTGCAATTAAAATTAAAAAAAAAATTAATTTTCAGGCGGCCCTAAGTAATATTTTTTGTGGAAAGGGGGCAGTAGGCCAAAAAAGTTTGGGAAGCATTGTATTATATCATTACTCTACCAAATCATTAATTAGATATTTTTTAAGTAGCGGCTATTGCTATGTATTTTCCGAATATTTTATTTCTCCTTAACAGTGTTTCCTCAATTATAATTAGTTGCGCGATATGAAATAAATGATTTATTAGCATATGTTTTAAAAGGCCACCCTATATACGACAGTAGAAATGTATGTGATGGTCCATAAACGTCGGTCGTAAATGCGAATATTACTGTCTCATATTACAAACAAATAAATGAAAAGAAAATTTATTTCAAAAAGGACGAATATTATCGATTTTTATAATACCCAAATTACACTTGTAAAAACGCTTAATGGATAATATTGCGTCATTAAATTGCATAATACCACTTTTACTTAAAATACTTGTGATTTGTAATCTATTATGTTTTCTTTTTGTCAACTATTAAGTGTACTTCCCATGTGACAATGATCTGAAAGTTAATTTCATATTCTTATTAGCCCTTTGAGGACTAGCAACGGATATATGTATATGGTCTGAGAAAAAATTTAGTTATAGCGCATCAAAGCATGTATACACGCTTAGATTTGAAAAATTGAAATACAACCGTTGAAATATGATTAAACAAATAGTAATTTATAATGTATATATATTAACAGCGTAGCTTTCTGATAAAAAGCAGAATTTTGACCCCAAATAAATGAATACCTCTCAAAAAAGTCTCCGTCCGCAAAGGGTTAATGGACAAGTAAAACATATACGATGCAAATATTTACTTATGACATATTTATAGTTATGTACAGCTTACAAATTTTGCAAAATTTAAAGAAATTTGCAAAGTATAAATCAAAATTAACAAATTTTATTTGTAACAACGTTGCTAGCATTTATTGCGATAGAATATTTCAAACTGTTTTGAAACAAAATATTAGACTTTTCAAATTGTCGCAGTACTACTTTATATTATCATACACTGTTGTAACTCATCCAATTCGTGATATTTAGTAAACTTAAACAATAAATGAACATGAAATTAATTGCCCGAAAATTAATACATTTAAGTTTATTCGGCATAGAAAAACGTTAAGTAATCAATACATTTTGCAATAGATTAACCTGAAACACTAAACAACACATTTAGCTCTTCACTCAAAATACTAACAAAATCTCGCGTCAGAAGAAAGAATGTGGTTAATTTCTGAGGTACAATCTCAGACTCGACACAATATCACTTCTTCCTTCCGGTTACAACTTCCGTTTCTCGATAGATAGAGATCACGATACAGCTGGCCTTGCAAAATCTAGCTCAAAAGAATCAATGAAATTATATTACCGGTTGCCATAACCATTCCTCGTTATTAATGCACAAGGAAAACGATTTACAATTCTCCTTTCCGGTCAAAACCATGGCTTTCCTGACTTTCTATCATCGGTAAATGAGCTTACCATTATATACCTGTTCGGACACTCAGTCAATTAAGAAATCATCACCTTTTTAAGGTTCTTTATTACACACAATTTAACAACGTGCATGTGGTAGTTAATAATACTCCACCAATGGTGACACTTCACGTAACCGGTTTAAGGAAGAACCTTGAAATATTTATTCATCGCTACAAGCAATATATCAAGTTGTAATGTATTTTTTATCATGATTCAAATATCATAAAAAAACTTTAAAAAAATTGTAGTTAGTATTGCAAATAACATGAAGAATTGCATCTAAAGCATTATACTTATCGAGTAGTATATAAATGTTTTTGCACATCGTTGCAATAAATATCAGTCCTTGAAAGATTTAAAATATTTTCTTGTCCAACTGGTTACAAGTATTTAAAAAATGACATTAACTTCACGAATATAATGTAAAAATGAAATTATTCGTTTCTTACATTATATATAATATAGCTGATAATGCACGAGGGAAACTATTTATAACGTGTGATAAGAATCGAACATGATTTTTTAGAAAGAATTGTACAAATATTTGTCAATACAAAGTCTACCTGTTTTTAAAAGAAGGAAAAGAAGGAAGTTTTTCTCAATGTATTTCCTTAAATTATATTTTCGAATTCTTTAAACAAATGACATCTGAACTGTTAAACATGTGATAAACTATGCTTTATATTCTTCTTCTAAGTCTTATCAAGGGATGAATACAGATATTTTCCACAAATAATCACCAACATTTCAAAACTATATCCATACGTGATGTTCACACATTGTTCCAACA
Source organism: Cerceris rybyensis (assembly GCA_910591515.1). Classification (NCBI taxonomy): domain Eukaryota; kingdom Metazoa; phylum Arthropoda; class Insecta; order Hymenoptera; family Crabronidae; genus Cerceris; species Cerceris rybyensis. The sequence continues at coordinate 27,976,700 of OU342790.1, forward strand.
ATTTGATGATTAATCTTCAAGGAAGAATTCTTAAAAAATACAACTAGAAGTAATTACATACAACAAATAATAAGACGTTGTAAAACGTTCTATGCAAAGAAAAAGTAAAGCTAAGATCTATTCTACGTAGTTAGGAAACATGACGTAGCTGAAAATTTTTGATTTATGCCCCTTAATTCGTATAAGTAGAGTTGAAAGTTATAAACTGAACTTTACAACACGTTTGTATGTACACAGACGAAGTATGTTGTAGATCATTAAAGAGTTCGAAGAAGGAAACCATAAAAATAAAACGATGATCTGAGAATTCTATCTTCTATCCGCTACACTATAGTTAATTAGACGTCTGTCACGCTGGCGCCGTTCTGCACGAAAGACCGTGTGAAAATTATTTCGTGACTGTTATGTGTTCAAAGATAGTGTGCTCCGAGAAGATAAATACTTTGTGGGAAGTATTACACAAGTCAAAGAGACCGACAAATTCATTTACTAGTTTTCTAAATTACTCTTATAGACTGTACTGCTTTGATGCAAATTATATGCATTTTAATATACTTCCGCGACTGATTTTTATTGCTGACGTTCTATAATAATTGATTGTATGACGATGAAATTTTATCTTCATCGTTTAATGCGGATAAATTGATTTGTTTGACCATAGTTTAATAGGCAGAGACAAATAATTTGTCGGAAGAAATGTTGCATAATGCAAGAGCTCTATCCAATCGTAGGTACGTTTCCTAATAGTGTTGACTGTACTAGTTTAGTAGGTCGTTTTTTCTGTGTCTGCCAGTGTGATTACTTCATGTTAATAATTATTTTATGTATAATAATGACATGATAATGTAACTATTACATAGACAATAATTAAGTACTTGTGATTATATGTTCTAACAAAATTCATTTTCATATCGTTGGTACGATTTAATTGATTGCAGATGGATATTCATAATTGGACTCATTTTTCGTAGTTCGTTTAACCCCTTGCCTTACAATGACGTGTGACACACGAGATGCGGTAAATGGAATAGAAAATTTACGAAAACTGTTAAATTGAAAATATCAATAGGTCAGGAAACATTAAATTAATTCTATGCTTTTAATATTGCATTTACTTATACTGGTATATCGGAAATCAGTGATAGATTATTGTTCCAACAATTAAATCTGATTGTGAGTTATTGTGCGTTCGGTCACAAAAGGAATCGTCAGACAAGGGGATAAACTGCATATTATTTTGGAGGTTCCAATGGGACATTTCAAAAAAGCACAGATTGCACTTATGTTTATGCATTTTGCTTAACTGACATGCAGCTCTTAGAATCTATAATAAGATAAAGCGATATTTTTTTAACAAATTAATTGTGGAATGTGTGAATTGAGTAAATGCACCTCCGAAAATCCAGAGAGAGACTCACCGATTCTAGAAGATTTGTTGATTCGTCTTTATTTATTATTAAAGTAAAATAAAAGCAATATCAAAGAAGACGTACTCTTTATCTTTATATTGAACTGTTTGCTTTGTACGCAATACGATGAATTCAAAACAAAAAATCAGTACAAAAAAGTCTTCTCTTCAATATTGAAATTATACAAAAATGCAACATTATTTGAAAATACACAATAGTTCATTTTTTATATAAAAATTAACTAATCTGTAAATATTGAACTATTATTATAAAAAAAAAAATATTTTTACACTCTTTCCACGGACAAACTTGTGATAATGAAGTCATACGGCTATAAACTTAAATTACGTGGTTCATTGCAACCGATACTTTACAGTAGCTTACAAAGCGCGATACTAATTATATTTGCACTGCAGATGTTTCTGCAAATTTGAAGTTCGATAAATGCAATTAATAAAGAAGAATCCAATCAGAGGACTTTCTAACTTCCTGAATATTAGAACAAATGCCGCATCTTTGACATTTCAGATGTTTTTCCATTTTACATGCTTTTTGTGTATTTTAGCATTATTAAATTTGCAACAAATGCATAAAAGTCTGCAATCTATTTAAAATTGTATTTGTACAATTCAATAATAAATATAACTAATATGTGATATAAAGATGTATATAAATACAACTATACATATTTCCATCAATGTACGATAGCGTTGTCGTTAATTTTAAAAAGCAATTTTAATCATTACTAAAACAATATGAAAATATTCAAATTCTTTGTACAACATGAAAAGAAAAAGTTTCGAAAGGCTAAATCGATTATTTTAAAATCATCACGAATGTTAGCTGCAGGTTGCATACCCAATGAAACATACGAGTCGTTGAAGAGCGACCTACACTGCTTACTCGTACGAAATGCTTAAGTAGCACGAACCTTGAATGACAATCAACGATAGAATGGCCCTAATAATTGTACAAATTATCCTCCCAGCAGAGACATACTGAGAGATTCTCTACGGCTCCAACTTCTCACCGTTCGTTGGTAAATGTGTCTGAGATTATGAATATTTTTATTGAGAAATTGAATTTATTATCTATATTACGTGGTACAACAATTTACATTACAGTGAAATGATGTTCTGAATATTCTGTAGTTTATTTATTTATCGTCCAAGTTATTATCCTAATTTTTCATAAGCTAAGCGAGAATAATTTCAAAAAGTATTCTACTGTTGATTATTCATTTTTATTTAACAACGGAAATAAACATAGGTAGTGGAAAATATTTACGTACAGGTACAAGAACAGTGTTAAATACCGAAATCGAAATTTAATAGTTAATATATTAATTACAACAGAGATCATGGTTGCTGAACTGTAAACGGCTGAAAGTATATTGTTTATCGATACCATTAATTCCATTGTTAAATAAATTTCCTTCAAAATGTTAAAGGAAAATTCAGTATATGTATCGAGATCCGGTTTATTTATTACATTGAAATTACGCATTATAATTGTCAAAGTTGGCGATCCAAGTGACAGATAACTTTCGAAAGTCAACAGGATAAACTTTTTGTTTGCACACAATTTACAGCTGTCTTTTACGATTCTCACCTTTATCATCCAGTGTTTCGATAATTGTTTTATTATGTATTGTATCAAACATCGTTAGACATGAAAGAAAAGGTAATATAACTCAAAGCAAACAGACCATTAGACGATCGTGTTTACAAATGCATCAAACGGACCACAAACACCTTTTGTGGTATCGCTTCACCGTCACACGCTTTTCACATTCAAAATTCCAATTTGTTTACTCGTTGAAAAAATGTATAGGAAATATGGTATGCATAATAGAATTACACTGTTTGATCAGCTTCTATACGATATGACAAGCGACACAATCGCACAGTCTGGGTAATCATTTTTCAAAGATTCAGCTGTTGAAGCATCAATTTTTTAGCAGATCTATTAGTTACATTTTACGTATAAAATATCAAAATTTAGATGTTTCTAACTCAATTCCATCAAAAGACACCTTCTTATAATATATTTTCTATTCTATGCATGTATACTTTCACTCTGTAGAGTAAAAAAATAACTAGTACAACTTTAGAAGTCTGAGAAACCAGGGTTTATAGTGAAAAAGGCATTGTAAGATTAACAAAATAAAGTAACGAAATCAATGTAGACAGAAAAAAGATACGAATAGTCTCAACCTAAAATTAGGTACAAATATCCCTTTCACTAATGATTAACTACAGAAAGGTTCATTTATGTCTTTTATGTGACAGTAGTCAACTATTGCATATTGTATAAGTGCATAGGCAAATACAAAAATTGGTGCTTAAACAAAATGTCCCATTTAAATGTATAAAATTTTGTTAGTATTTCATATTGCTAAATAATTTATTTCTAACGAAGCCAACTATTGAGTTGAGGGTGAAAGAAGACACGTTCACCTTAGGTAAAAAAAATCTCATCGTCATAAAATCCGACATAATAACATGAATTGGATAAGAATCCGAAAAAGGGTAATTATAACTGATTGTAAGAAAGATAGAGTGTAATTGTTACATTAATATCCCTATAAAATGAAGTTAATACATGCTATATAACAGGAAATAATCTACAGGTAATAAATAGCGCATGATACATGTTAGCATAGCAGTAATAATTCAAAATCATAAGACATCTTGGTATGACATTCATGAAGAGTCAAAATGGACTTTTTAAGAACCAAACATACTAAACGCAACGAATAGCGTAAACTTTTATTCCCGTCGACGGATTTATCGTGGATGTTTTACGAGACGAAAGGCAAACTATTCTTACCACAAATAAACCTACTTCCACGATGTGCGAATAATCTAACATTCGTTTGCGTAGAGATCCTCTTTATCTTGCCTACACACTGTTCTCCTTCGCCTCTTGAGATAAAACAGCGACGTAGATATAACCTTGAAATAAGTACCGCACTAGAACGTACTTACACACACGATCTATAGCGACTTACTGAACAATTGTAATGAAAAAATGAAGAGAATGAAAAACAGGTGCGAATATAATGCACCGTCATATATCTTAGCTTATAGTGCACTTGATTGCGAAGGAATGAATGTTCATACTCAAACAACTATTAAATCTAATACGTCAAGTCCTTACAGTTAAGGTAATTGACCTTGTAGTTTATGAACATTGATCTATATTTTTGATTCTTAGCGGTTACAATCATCACTAAGGCGTAACACTGTTTCAGATAGATTCCGAACCACCTAAGTTATTATATATTAAATAATAAATTAGTCAAAATTTCACAGAGATGACCCGAGAGGATTTAAACTCGAACAGACTAATTGCAAGTCAGATCCGTCACTTCCTTTCGCATGTAGCCCCACGAATTTTGTGTTTCGAGTATCACACGAACTTTTGTAAGAGAACATTGTAAGCTTTGTGAAATTTCGTTAGGAGACTTCATAGCAATCTTCATTATTCTAATTGCACAGATTGAATAATAACGAGTTGATATATCAGTAATTATGAAAATGTATTTATTATATCCTTATTAATCTGTCTTACCAACATTCACAAAAGAAGGAGTTGATCGATATGTTTCTCTAATCGCAGATTTGACAATGAGTTTTATCATTTGGTCGTGCAATTTGATAGAACTGTACAGGAAATTGATGGCTTGGGTATTGGTTTTATTTCGGGAATAAAATTGATTTCAAAATCAGAGGTAAGTTCACGAACGTCCACAGACGGAAGACACAAGTGGAGCAGGAAGAAATACATTGGAAAACGAAATGAAGGTGTGCATTGCTGATAGCAAAATGAAACTTTAACATTTAATTGGAATTTTGAATTACATAGCTACTAAGAATGGTTGATAATATAATCGACTATGCAGCTTCGGCCATACATTGTTTAAGAAATATTGATGGATTGCTTTTTCGTGGTTTGATGAGTGGCATCTCATCATAGTGATCCTACATCATGAGAGCAAATAACGTTCAGAATTTGTTCGCAATAATGATTTGTAACAAGGCTAATCCAAATAAAATTTTCTTCAAAGACACGCAGAGTGAAACAAAAGTTTAATTTTATTAACGTTTGTGCTTCTAAAGTACATTGTATTATAAGTAGTACGAAAAGGATTGAAAAATGCGTTTTAATATGTGGCGGGAACAATTTGATCACTTATGTACCTTCAAATTTCATTTGCCACATTTGCGAAAAATATGATAAGAAATGATGGATCATTAGTATGTCATAAATTCATGCATACAAGATAAATAAAAGTGTTGAAAATAAAAAGTTTTGTCAGTGTTATTGCGTAAAATTACAATCATCCTTAAAATTCAAAATTACGTTTATTAAAAGTTCCAATCATGAACGTTTAAATATTTTCAATGACGCAATGCGTACACAAAGTAGAACAATGTTTATTCTCTGTGTAAGTAAAATAGAATGACACTGAGAATAAGTAAAATTGTAATTTCTCCAAGTAAATTAATGATATTGAAAATTATACTTTCGCAGATGAGATGCAAGCCATTCTATTATTGACAAAATATTTTTACATACGTATTCTAACCTTTATGTACCTTAACATTGTAACACGACGTTTTTTTTAAATTTCTCATCAACAATTCACTTAAATTTCTGTTTTCGTTACATTTTACATAAATATTTTGTAATAACATTAAATCTCTGCTAGTCTCGTGCATAATCAATAAATTAAAGCTTGTAAGATTTCAGTATTTTATCTCTACAAGTCATTATTTAAAAAAAATTAAAATTATTACGAATTATATTAAAGTAATGAATATATTCAGAAAAAAGCTGTACATATTGTCATTAAAGATACTTTAAATAAGAACACTCCGTTCGATTGATGCTATTTTTCATATCCGATTTGAAGAACAAAGTAACTTAACTTTAGGGTTGATTCGATCTTTATAAAGATACATACGAAATTCTCCGCGGAATTTTAAGCTCGTAAAATATAAGTTTAACGGAGTTTGTTTCCATCCTGACTAAACCAAGCAAGCAATGAGCCAGTAACCAGATTCGAAGAAAATTCGACTCAGTGGTCCAAACACTGGTGATTGGTTTACATGGTGGAAATTTTAAGAGTTATATGCAGTGCACTGCGACCTATTTATCTACTCTATACACAGCATGCATCACTCTCGATATTTCCTTTAATAAATAAATCATTACTCATTAAATCCATAAATTGACGTTGACTCTCTTCATTTTCATACCAAAACACAAGATCCATGTTATACTTTAATGTGTACACAAATTAAATAACTTTTCTACTTTATATGCAAAACGAACTCAAAATATTAATAAAAATTAGGAAACTCATTACAATGGATTTAGAATAGACCGAAAAAGTATAACATCATCGCATTTCATTGGAAGGAAGATTTATAGAATTAACACGTTGTCGCAAATGACGGCTTTAACCGTCCAATTTTTGGCTATATGAAGGCAAATGACGGCTATAGCCGTCCTGCACATTTTAATTAATAAAAAAGGAACATCATTATTACGAAGTGTACTAATGCATTTATTTATTGATTACTCAGTAATACATCGAAAAAAAGGATGTAACATTCCAGATAACATATCAATAGTTTCTTTGTGCGATTTTTCATGCGTGAACAATTCGGAATATTTTCGTATGTGTTTCTGAGCACGATCGTCAAATTAAAAGTACGCGTTAACGTGTTAATGAAAATTGCCAATTTCATTGCAATTGACTCACAAGAGACCAAAGAAGTGGAGTCTTACAGCGTTGCATAACATTTACTGGAAGGGAGATTTGTTGAATTAATAAAAATTACTGAAGTCATTTCAATTAAGTCTCAAGAGACTGAAGTACAGCGTTGCATAACGTTCATTGCAAGGAAGATTTATTGAATTACGCTATCAAGATATATGTTTCAAAGTGCTTCTTTGAATATACAACCGCGAGAGTATGATAAGGATGTAAACACCTTCACAGTCTATTTTTGACAAGAACCTAAGGTCAATATGCATACATTTTTTCCTGCTCTTATCAAAGCAAGGAGTGGTGCTCTAATATACGCAAGAACCTCTATATCAGGGGCTATCAGTAATTTTATGTGGAAACGTGAAAGTATGGAAGTGCATATAAATATGGATGTTCCGGAAAGTATATGCATCTACAAACAGATGTCTATGAGAATTCACAGTGATAAAAAGGGTAAGATAAAATATAAATCCGACGTTACACTAGAATAGATGTTGAACTAAAAATTTAATAGGATTCCGTATAACGCGGTATTTCTATATGGTGACTTACGCATGCTATGTCCTTACTTAACGCTATTGATAATTTCTAGGTGGAATTTACAAAAAAAAAATTAAAAATTGTTCAGCTTTATGTTTTACAATTTAAAAAAATGTAAAAGATAATTATAAATGTGCAACAGAATGTAGAACGTATTTACCATGTTATATGGAATTCTAGTGTGTACATCTACATTTACATAATAAGTATTTTCGTATTTTAACAATTCTAAGTACAAGGTACAATAGTATGAAGTATGTTAATATAGTAACAGTGAATTATAAAATTTTTTTATTATCAACCGTACAATCAGTGATGCCAAAATGTATGAATAAAGTAAAGAAATAAATAGATTTTATTCTATTCTTTCATTATTTACACCGTACACATGCTAGTGTTGTATTTTCGTTCGTAATAGGTTTACACGAGTAACTTACATCACTAATTGTAAGATACATATTAACTCATACAGCGCGTCATGTCTTACGACTGATTACATTAGATTGTCCTTGTTCAAATTTTGCACTTCTTTGAAGTCGAAACATATTTCGGTGAAAGGGTAGAATTATCTGCGTTATGAAAATATTTATTCTCTTATGACACAGTGATTCAGTACTACATCGTTATCTTTGTAACTATACAGCGAAAAGATCATAAGTGAACGCAATATTTTTGTGTCACATGATACTTTTTATTTCGCAAGCCTGTCCTAAAATGAGACTATACATCATACTATTATGATTATTTCTAAAGATTTTTTTATTTGAATTAAATAAGACATTTATGTTAATAATACTAACGTGTCGTACGACTTGAAAGTAACAGAATTACAGTCTATTAAATTACTAAAATTACATTTCTCCTTTTAACCCATTACCTTCCATGATCAACATTTGAGAATTTACTCACTTTCTAAGTCTTTTAGCATTCAATTAACATACTTGTGCTTTTGAGATCAAATGAGTTTAAAACAATCTGTTTTAGTTGTACTCTTATACAGTAATTTTCGTGTATTATATGGACCGTTTACATATTTTGAAAGTGGTGCAAGTCTATATTCTATTGTTTCGAGAAAATTAAAGGTTAGCATATCTGTCAATTAAAAAATATTGGTTAATTATGACAAGTCTGGATAATATTTGTATCAATTTATCAATATGTAATTTGACTATACAAATTTCTTTTAGGCAAATTTAACTAAAATAATGTATATTTACGGGTTGCAAATGGACTTACCACTTTCATAATTAATCAATTGTAAGAATCATTTAATTTCAATTTTGAAAACTCAAATGTCACTTAAAATATATTTGATATTAATCCAATTTTGTTTATAGATAATAATAAGAAATAAAATAGAAATAGTATTTTTTATTTTGAACGTTAATTATATTTATTAAACTCATTTATTAAACATAACGTTAATTAAACTCAGCATAAGATATTGGTATTATTTATTTATGCTCTTCTTGTAACAGTGTTTTGAAATTCTCAGTAACAATATCCTCAACTGATAAAGATTCTACCTCTATAATAATTCTTCTTTCCTTTTTACGTTTCATTAATTTTTTTTTTCATAGTGGAATGATATTCATTCTCTGATCCCTCAGATTACTCTTTTGTTTATACTCATGAGTTTCACTTCTGCGTGTATTTATTTAAAATTAAACAGAAATAAATATTTTTAATTATCATAAAATTATATTATTATAATATAATATTGATTTATTACTTCTTCTTACCTATATCAATATTTGTTTTTAATATGAAATTATTCATTTTTAGAGGGAAATCAAGTGAGTAATCTTAAATTGTAACTTTCGAAATATTAAATGAAACAAATGTAGCCACCAGTGGTCACTGATCCCGCAAACTGTCTATGGAAATTGGACTTACACCACTTTCATAATCAATGTCTATGCAATTTCTTTTAGCGGTAAATTTTAAATTGAAAAAAACAATAGCATTTTTTAAGATATTAAATATTAATCTGTAATAAATAAAAAGTTTACACTAAATTCAGTATAAATGGTTCATATTTATTTTTATACTGTGACAATATTCCTCCACAATCAAATCAAAATAAGAAGAGTTTGGCAGAGAACGGGTTAATCAGCTGCCAAATTCATAGAATCTGAAGTACGGAATATTTACGTGTGTTTAACATTTTTCAATCGTTTGGCATGAAATACCGGCGAAGGTCGCATTCGTGCACGAATCCGTGAGAAAATGAGAAATGGAACAGTTGTTCCGAGCACGTGCCCTGTGTGATCCACATTATGATCTGGCAACGTGCGTACAATTTTATCTCGGTGCCCGAGAAAATGTTACGGCTCTTAAAATGCAAAGGAAAATATACTTTTTATGTTGCATTCCTAAATCCCTGACTTCCAAACAATATTTTCAGAGCATGCATGGAACTCTCGTTGCACTTAATTTATTAGTCTGACGTATTCGTGCGAAGCGGCAAACGTATCTCATCAAATTATTTCTAGTTTCGTGCAAGCCACACCGCTTTTCTTAGCAACCACGATATCAGAATAAATTGAACTCCTACGGCATCTTATGAATCCATTATCGCAGTCGTTGTTGCAAGAATTATGCTAAATTGTTCTTATTGATCACCATAAAACAGAACTAACGTCATAAACAATTGAGATTTATAAATCTACATATAATTTTGCACTAGCGAGAATCAGAATCACTGTCATAAAGACGTAAAATGTTTTAATAAAACGTTCGTCGGAGAATGCAATCGTAACGTTGATATGATCCAAAATAGCGTTTTCAAAATAGTGTTCTATGGAATACAGGGTTTTCGTGCGATCAAATTGTTTAGGTATCAAGAAATAAATATAAAAGTATCTTATATGACAAATATAAAAGTTGTCTAAATAATTAATCTAAAGTAAGAGAAATCCATAAAAAATTAAATTGCTCCAAATTATCCAATCTCAATAGATTTGACAATGAAATTAAATATATTGTGCTAGATCAAACGTTAACATTACCTAAATATAGAAATAGAGATATTAATGCCTTATCGATACTGACCTAGCTAGTATTACAAATCTCAGAGAATTAACACAAGTGACTCACATTATGAACAAGAAATAACTAATCGTTACTTCCGCATATTTTAATTTCCTGGCACGAACTCGGCAAAAACAACGAATGCGTTTCAACTAAGCGCTCGACCATTCGTGAAACTATCGAACCGACGCATTATTTGATATATTCACAAAGTAATCAACGAATTTTTCCAATCAAAACTCAAAGAGTTTCACAAAAAGGTTATTATAAATTTAAGAATAAGATGGCAACAGGTTGTAGAAAAGGACAGTAAATATATTCCTGATTAGAGATTATGAATTGCATCTATTTATTCCGTTAATTGTATTCCTATAAATTAAACGGACACTATTTATAGAATAAACCAGTATGTATTACAAAAGTGTCTTTACACATCACTTTATTACAATGTCCAAAGCATCAGAGTTACATTTATGTACATCAATATTTATATGACAAAGGCTCTTCAAATTTTTGGATTCTTCGTCTTTAATACCCCGAGATATATTTGCAACTTGCCTACCAAATGCAAACATTAACTACTTATTTCCATATGTATATTTAAAATTCGATTTAAAATAAAATAAAATCCACGTCACAGATTCGTGCACGTACATAATAACAGAATGTTGAAGACTACGAGGAAACAACATGGGACAGAAAGTGATAAGCTGCACGCGACGTACTAATGCATATTTTGCAAGGAAAAGTGATTACTTCCAAGTATCCGCTAATAACGTTAGACACTGTTTCTAGCGAGTTGAACTACGTTCCAATACCAGCGAAATGTCGAACGGTGAAACCAAGCGAAGTGGAGTCCGCGAATTGTGCCGCGGATTTTACCAGACGAAGCAGATGTTATTAAGCTTATTCAGCTAAATCGTCGTCAGGATTAAGGACACCGCTGACATTTAAAATAAGAACCTAGAATGTGACTGATAGTTCTTAAGGTCACTCTATTAGTATTCTTAACTTCGTGAAGACTCCATAATAGTTTAACATTCGCTGAAATAAAGTCCGAAGGCGAAGTATTCACGACAACCGGTTAAAATTTATTGCTTCGAGAACGTGTATAATAAAACTAATCGTTTATTACAATTCAGCGCTTCGTCGAAATTACATATGCAACACGCTGTCTGCTGAGTAATATTTACAATATTCTCTGTCCAACGTGAGAGGAAGAATTTCAATATCCATGGTGATACTATTTTATAACAAGTCCATGTCTATTTAGAAAGTATCTGATAATGAGTCTATCTTACTGATGTATTTTACTGATAATGATTTAAAATGTAACTGTATCTTCAAATAAACTTTTGAACACTATGTCTTTAATTGATCAATGAAATATATTTTTATTCTCTACTATAACGAACATTGTAATTATTAAATTCTTAACTTTGTGAAAGAACCATTACATACTCGATACAATTCTTATTTGATGTATAAAATCGTCATCGACGAACCACGGTGCAAAATGCGCCGTTTCATCAATCGACTCTAAATAGTCGACGGAAAAAGAAACGACTTTTATTCAGCTAAAATTACTAGCTCTCACACTCTCGAGTAAGTGGAATTTGCGTGAAAGTTCTGCGCGGCTATTAACTGATAAAAGCCAGGCCGGTGATTGATTCGATAATAATATCGATTATATTTTCACCTACGCTCACCCTTCAGTTTTATTTCCCTGTACTTGGAAAAAAATCGATAGCAGCCGTTTTATTTATACCCGTGTGTGGTCCCCGAAGAGAACGCTTGCCGGTAGTGGAATTGTAGAGGAGATAAGAAAAATGTTTGTGACCGATGAACGATGTTTTGTAACATCATGGTTCTAGATTCCCTTCTTTCCATCTCTTTCTTTCTCGTTCGCTGTTGTTCTCTTATACTATTAGATGCTGCTGACATTAATGATCGTCTTATTATCCCAAGGAGTATCCTGTGGAGGTACACGGCGCCAACTGTTGGTTTCGTTACAAATGCTAAGTTCACCGATTCCAACTGACTTCGCGACAACAGAATACACCGATAAATTTACATAAATTTTCATCTCATGTTTCCGAGAGACTCGAGGCTGTTTATCGACGATTTCTTATGGCAGAGGTACTTTCGAAACCTCGAGAAGTACGATAGCTTTTCACGCAATATTTCTCTGTCTAATGTGGTGTTAAATTTAGAAGAATATTTAATTAGGAACTTTGTCAGATGAAATTTTCAAGCAATAATATATTAATTACGATCGTGGAGAGTCTAGTAAATAATTGCACTCTAGGATGCAGATTTTTATTAGATTTAATAGTGATTTAAGAAATTACTGGTTCAAATAATATTACATGTTTCTGGGAGCTTTTCACGAAATAACGTTTTTCTTCTAAAGCATAAATAACTCCTTCCACTTAAATATCCTAATAATTTGAAACGCCGTAACGTATTTACACGAGCAATCTGTCAGCATTTCATCAAGACAACAATAAAATTCCTTCAAACCATGCGCAAGAGAGCCGCTAAGAATGTCCGCCAAGACGCGTAACAAGTACTTGATGCTTCTAGTATACACAAGAACGCTTTCTTCAGAGCAACAGATATATAAACCCAATTCGTCTCCTACGTCTATTCTTACGTTCATAAGGTTATTTACATTCGGTGTCTGACACCATTTTGGTAGCAGGGCACAGTACTCGGGCCAAGCGACTATTACTTCGACGCTAAAGTGCATTAAACATATTTTAAAAATCCAAAATGGATATTTCCTATCAAATCAGAAATAATAGATACTACTGTGCACGAAAGATCGCAAGACATTAATGCCAATTAAAAGTAATACTTTCTTTCAGCAATCTTGAGAAGAGATTGTTGTTAACGATATTCCGCGGAAACGGTCAAATTGAGATAAAGTTGATCATTTTAGTTACACGTTTCTCGAGTTTCGAAAACCGCGAAACAGTAACGGCAATGCGGGGCAATATCGCATTGCAACTAGATACAATTAATTAACCTATACCGTCTAATATATAAGTATGAAAAATGTTTGAAAAAGATAATACAATACAAAGAAGGTCACAATTAAAATTCATTATTACGATGATTCTTCCATATACACTTTCGGAGCATGTGTCACTTATAAATGTTCTTCTTATTCATGTGATAATGTTTTCTTTTTACTTTTTAATAACTTACCCTTCCTTCCCGGTAAAATAACCAACGATGACGCATTTGAAATTTGAACTGCGTTTCCAACTTTAAACTACCTTCCACTCCCGCCTAGAATCTGCCAACTAATAATGTAATTAACTCAAAGGAAAACAGCCCCGGCCACGATGTCGCCTATTCGACAGACCGCAAAGAACTGGCCAGTGGCCGCGACCCCACCACGCGGTATACAGTCGTCGAAAGAGATGCCGACGAATGTAAACATCGCTACAGCTGATCGTAGTGACATATGCATATGTATGTAACAGAGGATCAAGTATAAATGGCAACAATGTTACCAAAGTTTCAAGAAATGTTATATGTTACTATTTGTAGGAGGCGGTAGAGTCACTGAGTTTAACGTCTGTAGGAAACAGTAGGATGCGACACTATCACTGACGGTAATGTCTGTAAAATGCGATAAATGGCCCACAGAAATTGAGATGTCCTCTAGCATGTGTTTTGTTCTGATTTGTCTGACGGATGGAGACATTCTTCGTTCACACGTTATTCTAACGCGTTTTGCCGAAAAGATCCACATTCGTTACGTCATGACATGAACGACAAAAGAAATGTTTTGTTTCGGTTATTATTATCCTACCTTTAGATTTGCAGTGCCTATATAGTGGGGATAAGCAGTACGAGCAACATTGCCTAATATAGCGTATCATCCCAATTTTTGCTAAGAATATAATAACTGCTAAAGTGTCAGTGAAATAACAGAAGAATATATGCTATTTTACGCAGAGATTTAATTGATTCCACTGATTGACTCGAGAATTCTATATAAACGTTACTAAATTTATATAAAAATATTAGCGATTTTTCGAAAAGATGGCCAGAAAAATTATGAACGTAAAACCAGCGAATACACTAATCATCACTTCATCAAGATTCATGTTGAAAGTTTAAAAAAGTTAAAAACTGAAAGAATGAACAAAGTATTATTCGTACTTCGAGAGATTTCAAAGTGACGCTAACAATGAGTACAATCACTAACGTATCCGGTCATTCGTGCCGGTATGCTGCGACAGCCTGCGGTTACGAAAACGGATTAAACGATGCAAGGAATAAACTTGTAACCTAATTATAAGATGAAGAGTAGTTGAAATGAATTTAGAAACACCTAGATTTTTTTAATTCACAGCCAATTAGCTCGTTATTGCTTTCAATGCGAGAAAAATAAAATAAACTAAAAGCTCAGGATTCATTGCGAGCAATAACGACCCGGGTCCCACCACGTGGAGGTTTCTTAACAACTTAAATGCAGTCATAAAAGTTCATTAACAATGGACTTAAATGAAACGTGCGAACACTTTCTATTATATATGTTATTAATATTACAATGCTTGATGATTGAGAAGTAGCAGGCGTAGTGATATGTAATAAATAAACAAGATTACTATTGTTCTGCAATTATTAAAAGAAAAAATAGTAAAAAAGGAAAGTATGAATCGCCGATACATCTCGACACTACCAATCGAAGAGGAAAAATTGCACAGTGGATCCCTCTAATGGTAGGGTGATCTATGCGACGACGCGCTGTCGCTGTAGTGAATAAATGGAATGATTAAAATTTTAAAAAAACAATTGTATCCTCTAAGTACGAAATTTTTAATTATATAATATGTACTATATTACTAAATAAAATAATCTTGAGCAGTGTTGCATGAAAACATAGCATTTAAGCTTGTACCTCGTTCCTTGACCCTCTATTCTAAGGAATTCTATACAACACTTTGATGTCGTACTGTCATCAAATACGCAAGACTTCTTAATTGGATTCATCAGTAGTAAAATCAAATCAATTTTATTCTTTACGGTAAAACCAGGACCATAAGAATTTACATATCCTAACATAACTTTTAGTCACCAAAGGTATAGACAAACGCGATAATGGCGTACATATAAAAGTCCATCCATCAGCCATTTTCAGGTGCATTATACCTCATTTATTAATAGTAGTGATATTTAAAATTGAAATGCAAAATTGATACGTCTTCATTATGATACATTAAATTTGAGAATATATATTGTAGTCAGGTCGATGTTGTAATCAGTTATTGTGATAATATGACAATATTCATTTTGCATACACAGGAAATCATTAACAAAGATTTTAAATGATGGCAACAATTTTCTGATCATTCATTAGCTACTATTGCGTGGCCCGTTTACTTTATTTTAGGACAATCGGTTTGTGTCCCATGGAATGTTAAAACATTCTTCTCGTAGTAGAAATTTATATTTTGTAGCTTTTTGTAATATTTAATGAATACAACTTCCTTGGTCTCTAAGCTTTTTATGTCTGGTCTCTAATCATCAATGATGGATAATCTAAGTTTTTTGTTAATAACATTTGTTCTTACGCTATGGTAATGCGTACATAATTTGTTTTTCCCGCATAAACAAGTTAAATTCACAAACTTCTCAATAGATGGCATTGTTTACAATTCAAGATAAGGTAGGAATACACAACACTAAAATATTTGTTATTGACGTCAGGTTAAAAAGCTACAATAAGTTTTGAGTCTAATATTCGCTTTGCTAATGGTTGTGCTTACAGTTTTGTCCCGCTTGTTTTCTTCTCATCTGACGTAAGATCGAATATTCGAATTTCAAATAATAAACAAAAGCTAATAAATCCGCAAAAATGAGTAATTCAACTATTTCCGATCAATCCCTAATGGATAAGTCAATGCGAAGTGTATTTGGTACGTGTTTTTACTTATTTACAGAGTACTTTTCCTTTAATAGTTACGCTGTATAACCTTAAAGTACATGAACAAATTTTTCCACAGTCGGGAATATCCCGTACGAAGCAACAGAAGAAAATTTGAAAGATATTTTCAGCGAAGTTGGCCCGGTACTTTCGTTCAAGTAAGTTTTCTTTTCTATTTTAATTAAATAAAAATCATTTTTTAAAATTTATTTATTTGCTCTCGTTATTTTTATATTTAATAAAACTAACCTGCTATTTCTAAAAGCTGTCAGCTTGAAAAAAATGAATGAGATATAACAGCATCAAATTATTCTTGTGTTTTTAATTTTACTTTAAAATATATAATATATCTGAAACCACAGCTAAATGCCTTTAGTGGTTCAATGCTCATTAATGAAATATATGATTACAAAAGAAATTGTATAGCAAAAGGTCAATGTTAATTTTGATTAAATATTGTAATAAATGTGTTTCACAGATTGGTATTTGACCGAGAAACGGGCAAGCCCAAAGGATATGGCTTTTGCGAGTACAAAGATCAAGAGACTGCACTAAGTGCTATGAGAAATTTGAATGGATACGAAATTGGTGGAAGAACACTACGCGTTGATAATGCTTGCACTGAAAAAAGTCGAATGGAAATGCAAAGTCTCCTACAAGGGCAGAATACAGAAAATCCTTATGGAGAGGCTGTTCAAGCTGATAAAGCTCCAGAAGCTATTAGCAAAGCTGTAGCCTCTCTTCCACCGGAGCAAATGTTTGAACTCATGAAGCAAATGAAACTTTGCGTACAAAATAATCCAAATGAGGCACGTCAGATGTTACTTCAAAATCCACAACTTGCGTATGCTTTATTGCAAGCACAGGTTGTCATGAGAATAGTGGATCCACACACAGCAGTTAATATGTTACATAAAGCAAATCCAATCCCAGGTGTGTTAACACCTTCTGATAAACCAGCTGCTCATCCAATTGCCCCACGAATTGAAGAACCTTGGGCTCCTCCACGACCGACACCAGTAACTAATCAGCCAACACCTATTTTTGCCGGTGAGAATAACATAGGATTGAAATCGAATTTTAACCACTTCGGGACTATCGTCGGTTATAATCGATGAGCCATTAGATGATGCATAAAACGCGATGTTGACCTTAGACGACGATCATCAGATAAATGCTCACAGACGAACGTCGGCTTTAGCCGATAGCCACATATTTTTTACTTTATCTGTTGTACAATTGCACAGTGGACTTCCATATAACGTGCTACTGTATAACGCAAATTCGTATAACGCTCCGAAAAAATTGCGGCTATTATTCATGCAAGTTTCTGATTGTTTACTTAGAAAAGCTAATTTACATAGAAATTTGAGGGTATAAGAGGAAGATAATTTTATTTAACTCTTAATAAAAATAAGAATATGCACTTCACTATTTAACATTTATTCAGTTGGAAATGTCAACGACCAAGTTCCATCGACTCCATCCGTTTTAACTTCTTTATTGAAAGAAACTTTGGAGGAAGTTAATTGCGTAAAATACCAACACCTTGCTTAGAATGAAATAATATTTGAAACTGGAGTACATTTCATTAATAAGATGCGGTAAATCTGGCAATGTCTACGGGAATATCCTGTAGTATACTTAAATTAATGCTACTTCTTAATTTGCTGTTGCTGCCTGCAATGTAAATTAAATTTCCAGAGGTATATTAAGTATACTTGTTTTTGGCTGTGAATAACGCAACGGAACGGCGAGTACCGTACCGAAATGGTTAAAAATTTTCGACAGTTTATTTACCAGTGGTTATTAACATTAGATTTAACGGCTATTTAACCCTCTATGGACTCCTGTCACTTTGAAGTAACGTAAGATACATCTAACGTTCTATTCTTCAAAGTCAAATTTTTAACTTTGCCAAGTATTATAATTTAGCTCGTAAAAATCGTAAAATTCTTTGTAATTCAATATTTAAAATTCAGGTTTAATCCATTATCTTAAGTAGTCCTTTTATCATTTCCTATTTATACTAGGGCAAAACTGATTTTTGGATACCACACAAAATTCGGGCTATGAAGGGTTAAATATACCTATTTCTACTAAAACCAGTCACAATGACTGGTCTTTAGAAAAAGTGCTTTGCGAGGTTTTTAGTCCGTAATTACTTTTTAAAAAATGAAGCACATTCGGCTATTTTCAATAAATGATTTTCCCCAAATCATATATTCTGTTCCGAAAAAAACGTTGTAGCACTTATCAATTGCTGTAACTGCTCCAATGTCGTTTCATCACATAGAAACATGCACCAGTCATTTTGACTTGTACTGGTATAAGTGTCAATAACAGAAAATATGTTTATTATAAATATATATGAAATAATATAAAGTTCATAAAACTGATTATTTAGTTATAGCTACAAAAGTCATGACATTACTTTAGAAAGAAAATGTTACATTTAGTAGGAATTTTGAATTGAAATTGCAAGACCAGTCATTTTGATTGGTCAGATAAATCTGGTGTTAATGGTGCTTTATTATTTAGGACAAGATGTTGATTTACGCACATTAGATAGACAAATGGACCCACGTTTAGCTAGAATGGACCAAGATTTACGTGGTCCACCACAAGCGCAACCAGCCCCTGTTAGTGCACCTCCAGTTGTACCTGCTAACACGGATCCCAGGAGTCTTGGTAGTTTCAACATTACCGACAAGTCAGTATAACTTAAATAGAAACTTCTTGTATCAATTATTGTAATTAAAACATTTCTCCTATTTTACAGCGCTCTTCCCGTTGAAGGAGTTGAGAGGTTTCATAATTATTTTAGATAGCTTGGGATAATAACATTTAAAATTCTTATTATTGTTTTAATATGCCTATTCTTTGCAGTTTTTGTCGCGATCCAAGATCAGACAGGTTTGGAAGAGATCCAAGAGATCCTCGAGATCCTAGGATGCCTATTGATCCTCGAATTACAAAAGCCAATCGTAAGTTGAATTTAAATAAAATGATTGAATGTATTTATTTCCGTTTTATGTGTTGCCAAATTGGGAGAGATAGATTGTTATTTTTAATTTTTTGTGTAGCAATTCATTTCTCGGTGCTGTGTGTTAAGATATGTAGTACTTTGCACGAGCACAGTTTTACCGGGGGCTATAAATCGTAAACTGAAAATTCTCAAAAGTTCACCGTTCAAATGAGCATAGAGTAAGACGAAAATGATAGATCGAATCAGTTTTGCAAACATTGAGTACTTTAACCATACATTTATTACTGAAAGCATGACCTTAATGCCGTCATCCTTAAAAATGTTATGCAGGGAAAGCACCAAAAGCAATTACAGTTCTGAAAAGTAACTCTTGGAAGTAACATTCAAATTGTCAGTGATTTTAAAATGTACTGTGTAAATTTTAACAAGCTTGCAATTTTATTTTAAACTTGACCGATTGATTGTCGATCGCATTATATGAGAACTTAACGCAAATTTGTTGTAACGCTGTAGAACAAGCTTGGCCAATACGTGACCCAGAAAAACTGTGCCCGTATCTCAAGAAAAAATCATAAACTTGCAAACTTTAGAAAATTGTGTTTAACAATGCTTTTTGTAATGCTACAAAGTATTCGTTAGTATTACTGTACTTTATATCTGTCGTAAAACAACGCATTTTCTTTCAATCTGGTTCAAAAGAGTTCAAGTTTGAACACTTTTGTTATAGAAATACGTCGTTATACCGGCTCTTACAGTAATTAAAATATTAGGCATTATATACTATTCTTATAAATTGTTTTTTAAAAAAGTTATCTGCAATTATATATTGTTTAGCTTCGGTGCCAGTTGCACCGCCCGTAGCACCACGACCCGTGGTTGCACCTGCAGCACAATCTTCAAGTGCAGCAGTAACTAATCCAGCAGGATCTACTACTGCACTTACAACATCTACTACGTCTGCAACTTCTAGACTAATGGCAGGTATGTCACCAGCAGGAAATATACCTAGTGGAGCATCTGATCAAGAAAAGGTAAATTCAATGTCATATTTCAAGAGATATTTATATAAAAACGTATTAATTATTACATTTACATTATCATAAGATTATAATAATTACTTATTTATAAATGAAGAAATAATAAATGATCCATTGTAGGCTGCTTTAATTATGCAAGTATTACAATTATCGGATGAGCAGATAGCTATGCTGCCACCTGAGCAAAGACAGAGTATCTTAGTACTTAAGGAACAAATTGCTAAAAGTACACAACGTTAATTTGTAATGTTCCAATAATACTTAATGACATCATGTGAGCATTATGAAACATATTAAATGTAAGTATATAGTCAATGATGTGTCAAATAAAAAATAAATGCATAGTTAACCACTTCTTTGGTTGTGTAATAATCAGTAAATAAAAGTTTCAGTACTTATATGATACAAATAAACATAAAGTGATCGTAACTTCCTTAACGATAAAAGAATGTTTTTACATTACTTTCGTAAAATCTGTTATCCTTTGTTAATAACGTAAATTTTCAGTCTTTTTTTATGTCATTCGGAATAAATGTGCCTCAATTAACGAGTTATACATAACTTCCTTTTCCTCAATATCTCTATATAACTTGACACTTATAAATTCTTCGCCAAATTCCTGTAATAACGAATGCATGTAGTTTCAATTGAATGTTTAACATTTACGGTAAAAATCACGTAATTACTTACTTCAATTGTAGCTATGACTGGTATATTGTACATTTTTTTTAGTTCTGCTATCAAAGTGCTATAATCGGCATCAGGAACCACTTCTATATTCCATAATTGACATTTAACTGCCATAGCAGGTAATTTAAACCATTCAGGTTTCAGAGAATATAATTCGTACCTATTATACAAATAAAAGAACACTTTATGTATATGAATTTTACACGTTTAAAGAGTGTATTAATTTTTGTGACATAATAAAGAATTACGAGATTACAGGAAAGGTATAACTATTTTGATAACAACACGATTTAACAGTAACTGTGCCGGCACTTTAGATACAGTCCGACAATTGGGTTTGGGGATTCCAAAAACGAAATGGTAGGAATACGCGGGCGGCTGAAAACGGGAGGTTCGACCAATCCTTAGTTATCTTTCAGTTGTCGGGCCGTATATCTATTCTTACTGTAGCAGGTCCTTTGACCGGCTAGGAAATAGTGATAATATTTTTCCGAGAGAATTGCCGGAGTATTATCAATTTAATATAGGAAACAGCCTTTACTTCATGTTAAAAGTTTATATTTTCATTTTGTTATACCGATCATTTGACTGTGATGGTACGGTCAGTGCTAACTGAATCACCTAGTTTTCAATTTAAATGCTTTTGTCTGTTTCAAGGTAAATTTGTATCTTTGCATTTAAAGTTGAATATTTATTCTCAAGAGTGATATCTTTTGGTGACAAAGCTTTAGGTGAATAATCGAAAGTAGAAAAATTCATATGCGCAATAAAGTAAGATTAAAAGTCTTATTTAAAATGAGTAAGAACTCAAAATATATTATAATATGAGAAAACTTACTCCTTCGAATCCACTATTACGTATTCATCGTTACCAAAGTCAACATAGAGTATTCGAATTTTAACATTTTCACTATCTTCATCTTCTTCGATGTCTACTATGAGACATCTGTACCAAATATCATCACTGAATTTTGCACAACATGGTGTATCTGTAAGTAAGATATATTTGTACTGTATATATAAAATATGAATAAGAAATGATTCATCTAGTTTTTATAGATATTTTGGAATTTCATGTTATCATTTGTATAATTTAACAGAGAAAAACAGTTTAATAGATTAATGAAGGCTTATACTATTTCGCAACAGTAATACTTACTAATCGTCAGACAGTCAATTTTTGGTTGCTTGCATGCGTTTTCTTGCAAATCAGTCATTAGAAGTTTATAGTCCTTGTAATAATTATTTAAAACCTGAAGTATAAAATATTCCAAATATATAAATTAAATGTAAAATTTGTAATCCTATTAAATATTAAATTTAAATTTCATACCGTGGAGTGTGAATTTTCCTGTAATTGTGCATAGAATTTAGTTGCGCTAATTCCACAACATAATTCTAGCTCAATAAATTCTACATCACTTGGAATATTTACTGCTTTATAATTTGCGAATAGATCTTCTTCCGAAATGACATGCGGAGTTGATGAAACAATAATGTCTGTCAATTTATACCAAGACATGTTTTTAAGATCAGTTAACTCCATAGAGTCATCCTCAGCAGTTTTATCTATTTCCACTTTTTGGCATACTATGGAATGATCTCTGATAACTGCATCTTCGAATATTGAGCCATCCATAGAAATAGTTTGTGTACCGCCAATATCCACATCTGCAGTGTCCATGTTTGATACCACTATTTCTAATTCTTTACTGTCGTCGTATGGTGCTATATTCATTTCGTATTTATCAATGAGATATGTAATTAAGTCGCATTTTTGTTCACATATTTTATTGGGTAACATTGTTATCGAAACCTGCATATAAAGATGCATGTAGAAACATGTCAATATAAAATTGATATGACATTAACTTATAAAAAAATAAAGCAATTGCTTGGCTTTCTTTATATAGCTTGTGTTTTTACTTTCATGTTTACTTACTATATAATGTGTATTCGTTTTGTCTAGTACCGTTACTTCGCATTCATTTTCAACAAGAAGACTATGTATTATATCTAATTCTTGAGTGGTGCACTTTTTATTTGAATTTCCCTATTAAAACAATTATTATAAATGTATTTAAACGATTAGTATATAAAAACGATAGATGGTATATGAATATATGTGTTCTAGATTGTTACCGAATTCAAGCCATAGATTTGGCATTTGATACATTGTACTGGTATGTGCCCCAAAATAACTTTCTTCTTTAGGGTTCCTATCTCACACTCTTCAACATTACCATAATCTACAAACTCCACCTACGAATATATATAATTGCTTAAACAAATAGTGTACAAATAAAGATAAATTATATAATTAACAACTGGAATATATACTTCGCAAGTATTATATCCTTGAACCTTTAGTACTTTTGCTCTGTACCACTTTTTATTGGCATGATATTGTGCAACACATAAGTCTCCGGCAGTCCACTTCATATCGCATTCTTCGATGGTTGCATTTTTATAAAATTCTTCCAATTTTGATTCTATTAACCGCAGCCTTTTACTATCTAAAGATATAAAATGAAAATATGAAGATATGTTAATACGACATACATAAAGAGTATAAGATATGTCTATAAGCTTTGTATATATATATAATTAAACACAATATAAAACACGTATAAAGTTACATACTTCCTTTTTTAGGATGTAAATATAGAAATCCATCGTGATCCAACGATGTTGGTATAGCGATAAACTGATTTTCTTGTAAAGGAGTTGCCGCTAACCAGGCTGACAACTTGGGAGGTACTTGAATATTAGGAGATACCTCTCCTAAATAATCTTCAGTGTCTGAACTTGAATCTGATTTTTGTGATGACACTTTCGAGTCATTACAATCAGTATTTTCTTCAATAAAAAGACAATGATCGGATTCATTGATGCTAAACCATTTAACATTCTTCTCATGCTTCGAAAATACTTCATGTCGTTTAGTTAATAGTCGTTTTAGCTCTACTGCTAAAATGTGATCTCTTTTCTTCGCATAGCTGATAGACATAAAAAGTATAATGTTAACTTCTAACGGAGAAAGAAAACATATGGAATGTTATATAAAAAATGGATTTGAAACCTACTCCTGTATAGGCAAAGCAGCTCCCTTTTCAACCAACATTCTATTGACTGAACTAATATCTATTCTTGTTGGTACTAACGGTCCATCCATTTTGGTTTGTTTAACCCAAAGCTCAACTGGGATACCTGAATTTTCAGTCTCCGTATCATCCTCCTGTTGAACAATTCATTACAAAATAAACGGTTAGGAAAACAAATGAATACTTTCATATTTTGTAAATTATACATAAGTGTTTCAATTCCTGAAAACCTATCTTATTATGTAAATCATTTGTGTAATTATTTCTTAAGATGGCGAAGAAAAATCTAATTATACAAACAAGCAAATTAAAACTCTGTGTAATTTCTATAATATAAGATTAACACTATTGATTTGCAGGCAATACTACTATTGTACAACAAACTTTTATATTCTCCTTTTTCGGATAAATTTATATAAAAATAGCAATAATCTGAGAGATAATTATTTGTCTATAATGAAATATGACATGTATTAAATTTATGTATGCAATACATTATGAAATAATATATATTAAAAGTTCAGAAAGATAAAAAAATGGTAGTATGGAGACTTACATATGTTACACTATAATTGAAGAAAACTGTAAAATACTTACAAGTTTGGATATGAAAAATTTGGAATTTAAATTTTCGTTAATAATTTCTTGCAGTTCTCTGCAAGAAAACGAAGTCCACGCGTTCGTTCCTCCACACGGTAATATTCCAGCCAATTTTATTTTAAAAAGATACGCTGGTATATGTGTAAACTGTGAAGCCAATGATTGTACATGTTTCACGGAAATTGTTTCCGTAATTCCCAGGTCGAAAAGGAAAACGAGTATTTCATCATTGGATTTCACTTCCAAAATTTTAGCTCGAAAATAACTCCTATCTTTTTCAGAGTAAACTGCACAAATTGAATCTTTTTGCCATGTCATTGTTTTTGAGGAACGATATTTACTGTAGAAATTATTCATTGCTGCTATCATTTCCATGTTGGATTGCTGGCATGACGAATCCGAGACGTAAATATGATCTGGAGATTCTACTTGATGTATTAAAACACATATTTTAAATGGATCTTCATTTTCTTTTGAGGTATTTGCTTCTTTTATACTCGATGACGATACATTACTATCATTTAGAACATTTGCGACAGTATTTATTTTGTGTTTGTAATTTTTCTTTTTATTCTTCTTCTTTGTACTGGTATCTTGAAAATCACTGAAAAATGAAAGTAAGTAATAATAATTTATTATTTAGATATCAGAAGATAATTATTGTAGAAGAACATTAATATAAAATGTTATTTGAAGATCAGTCACCACTTATAGCTGCCTATAATGGTTTGAATTATTTTTACTACTATGTAGATATAATTGTATACGAAACTGAGACTAAACAATATGAATTTGTGAAATGCTCTCTGTGATTTATGATATATTCCTCGAAAAATTCTTAATAAATCTATACACATTCTCGAATTGAGCAGTAGAAGATATATAGAATTTATACACCAGCACACATTAGAAGTCCCTACTTAAGAAATCACCCGACTTTGTGGAAAAGTCAAGTATGTTTTCTTTAGATTAAAGGCTACTAAATAGTATATTGTTAAACTACCAGATGATATAATTATTTGTCAATAATACGTAGTCTTTGTTGCCTCAACATGACCCATACCAAGAAAGCAGCAATCAATGTAGTATGGAAAAGCATACCAACATTTCTCTATTTTCATTTTTAATATTTCTGTTTCTTTATGGAACCGCAAAACTTTAGCTAGAAACAATGCAGAGTTTGTATTGCATCAAAAAATTAAGTCTTTACGCATGTACAGTGCATGTAAATGCTTATTGATTTGTTATTATAAATGCTATAATATTATGAATCACACATAATATTCTATATTATATTATAGTACTTTGAAATAACATTTAGTAAATAGATGTAAGTATAAATTTAAACATAAATTCAAAATTCGATGCTATACTGATATTCCATTCAAAATACTATCGTTTTCATTCAATATTTACCTTAATTTTGAACTTAATGGACATTCGTCTAACAGCATGGTAGCGACGTTTATCATATCATCGATATACATGGAAACACGGTACGCGTTTCCAAGCTGCTCGAAAGCTATAACTTTACATTGATCTGCATTGATCAAAAGGTTCTTCAGATATTCAGTAGCTGCCGTGTTCCAGTAACTATTATCTTCAGGCTGCGGTTTTACTTCCTTTAATGAGACTTTGATAGCCTAATAAATATGAAATAAGTATTATATTTTGTGTACAGAAGAATGTAAATAATGTGTAAATATTCTTTGTTATCGGATCACATTGATTTCGGTGTCTGTTATGACACTGTAGACGAGAGATGCGTATATGCGTCTTTCGTATTTCAGCTGTTGATTCGTTGATTACAAATGAACCACGTGATTACGCTGATTGTAAGTTACGATATCTGTACCTTATGCAGTATCGCGTAGAAAACTAAAAGTATGGCTAAATAAATATACAAATGAGCTACAGGTTTTTAAAGAATATGGGTTTTTGTAATATACACCAGAAAAATAGGAGACCGCTATTATTACTTTTGTTGTAAAGTATGAAACAATTTATCTATCAGTTCCAATATCAATGCAATCCGTATATGCTATTACTGTACAATTCATTATGTATTATATTGTCTACTGGGAAGTTTACCTGAGTTCTATAATTCATATACTTGGATGAGAGCATTCTGATAGAATTGTTTTGTAATACTAATGTATACCCTAAATCAACATAAAAAACCTTAACAACATCGTCATTAGGAACATCGCAAATTATAGCTCGTTGCCATAATCCATCTACGCCTGGAGCCGCACACGGTAGACCTACATAAAGAAAAAGATAATTTAAAAATGTTCATTATTTTCACTCTTCTTTTTAATACGTTTTCTATCACGATTTAAAGAGAACTTATAAACAGTGTAATTACCTTTTGCAGGTACATGAATAAAACCTATGGAGGCAATATTTGCTTCGTATTCTTCAGTCATTTCGTGTACCATTTGGAGAATATTCTCCCTATTTATGTGCACCTGTAGACATTTAAAATATATACGGAGTTTAGTTAGGTATTTATTATTTTTGCAAATCATAATATGAATTTTGATAATAGCAAAATTTTGTTTGCAATTTGTTCATATATTTAATATTCACAAATTTCCACGCTGGACGAAACAAAATATTGATATATATTAAAATTTTAATAAATTTATTTACTAGTCAGATTAAAAGTTTATCGTATCATATTTAATAAAAATTAAACTGGACCAGTAAATTAATATCTTAGAGATCGGTTTTACACACAAATATGACTACCATATCTCTGTTTATGTTTCACAATTAGTGAAAAACAAATTAATATTCAGTAAAATAATATAGCAATTATAATGCTTTCGAAGTCTTGTTTCTATGCTACTTAATTATAGTATGATATAATTACTTTTTGGACGTAAATAGAATCAACAGATTCAACAAAGAGAACTTTTACTTCGGTGAAGGTCACTATGTCGAGGGTCTCCCTGTAGAATTTGCGCACGGAATCAAGAGTTACTCTCTGTAAATACATTCATCGGTGACAACATAATTTCTGATCTTTACAAATTGGAAGAAGAATGTGTAATTATAAAAACAGTATAAAGAATAAATTACCGTTAATCGATTGGGCGTAAGGCGAACTGCGTACTTCATATAAGTCAGAGAATCTACCACTGATGCTAGGGCTGAAGTTTTGGACGAAATAACACAAAGATCTACGTAATGTACATCACCACAAATTGTAACGACTTCCATGGAGATTATAGCATCTCTAGAAAAATAATTCAACTGTTTATCAACGATTTACTCTCTTCAAGTCATATGAAATGATATAGTTTTCATTATATTGCAAACTTTGTTATCAGAAATTAGCGAAAAGCTTAAAAAGCAGTGAAACTCAAATATTTGTAATTACGTTTATAATCAAACACTTATATTTTTAGAAAATAATTTCTTCATCTGTTTCAAATACAAGCACAAGTTTTTAGCTCATTTTAATAACTAAGAAACTTATGAGCCACACAGTAGATATCACGTGTGATTGATTACTTTAAGAAAATATTATTTGAACGGAGTAAATTTGATGAAATTAAATAAATTATTTCGGGAACCACCTTTGCATTTCTAACGTATCATGTGTATTCTTTAAAGGATTTCATTATTTAAAACATTTATTATATATAATATGTAGGTACATATTTATTATTTTTATTTAATTAATTCAATATATTTAAGATTGTAAGAATCTGTTGGAAGGAGAAAAATAAAGAGAACAAAAAACTTAATCGATTCAATCACTCACAGTCTTCAAGATAGATGTAGAAAATCGAGAAAGAAGCAACATTAAAAATTTCAAGAGTAGTTTCAAACATTTCGGGGCAAGTTCTTCTGACCACCTTGGTTGAGATCTAGCATTAAAAACGAATATTCTTGTTTCCCGATGCGAATATGTTAAGAAAAGGAACGGCATTCAAAATGTTAGATACTTTTCAGAAAAGTAAAAAAACAATCATCTTGACCACTTTTGGTAACTCAAGTGTTTAAGTTAGTAGTTGTAGTCAGTGTATCTTTAAGCGGTCACTGGCAACTCATATCTTCAGATGCATTATTCTGATTTTCATTATATCTCGTAAATGAATTATTTAAGACTTAATTGTAAATGTAAATACTACATACTCAGCTACAAGTTTCCTAAAAGCTTTAATGGCTTTACGGCACCATACTCCATTATTTGGAACAACATCAGACAGTGCGCATTTAATTGCCATCACTGGTAATGTTGAGAATTGCGGTGGAATGTTTCTCATACTGGTAATGGATACGTTATTGTCTGTCATTCCAAAATCAACAAAGAATATACCGTATATTTTGTTATTTGTTTCTATCACTCTTTCAGTAACTCGTCCACGATACCACATTTTGTCTTTCGAGCTTTGTACAATATATAATTTGTCTGCAAACGAAAAGAATTATAAAAGTATGTAAATAAATCATAATCTTATGATATATAAGTTGATAATTACTAATTTAGAAAAGCTTTGATTTAGAAAAGAAATTTTTTTGGAGAACTAACGAGTTAAAACTTTATTAAAACTGCAAATATGTTGTATCGCAATATGCGCGCATCTATAAAATTAGAGGTGAAACTCAAAAGGCGATTATAACAAGTACGAAGTATTATTACTGTTAAGTACTTTAATGTACTTAATCAAAGACATGTTTGTATCTAACTGAAATGTTCTGGCTATGCAATCAAACATACTATTCACTTCATTATCACGGTGGCTAGTTAGAAATAGTGTATGTCTATACGCTATTTGTCTAGTAATTTTCATGAAAGTTCTCAGTTGTCTTTTGACATTAGAAATAAATCTTTTTTTCTTTAACAACCACATCATACAAATTGCGAAATTTATGTAATTTCTCTATCTCTATTATCTGAAACGTCCAATTCATTAAAGTTGTATTCAAACCTTTATGTGGGACACTATATTTAAATTTAAACATGTCAATATAAAATATGCAAATGGTACACAGAACAATCTACAAATTGATATTCTTGATTAACTTTTTGTATGATCACAGAATATTTAAAACATCTCGGGGGGATCACGAGAATCTTCGGCTTTTCATTGTTGTAATTTAAACAAAGACTAAATATATTGTATATATCTGCGCACTAAATGAAGCAAACAAAAAAACTACTTGTCTGCAATGCATTAATTTCATAATCATGATTCCGCTAATTTTAATACATTAATAAAGTACTTAAAGGGATTGTGAAGTCATACTTAATACCACATCGGTTGGCGTAGTATCTATGGTGTTAGCTAGGGATGTTAATCCTTCAGTCATTTCCGTTATTTTACTTTGATGGTGTATTTGCTGAACGTAAAAGCATGATGGATCGACAATATGTGTAACTCGAACCATTTCCGATGATCCTAAAAATCGAACAAAAGATAGTTATTAATATCATATTGATAATAATTAGATAGGAGGGATCCTAAAATGAGATTTGGCGATGATGGAAAAGATGGTGTAAAAGGCTGGGGAGGATAAATACATTTTACAAGATTTTTCTAAAGTTTTAGGCGCAGAGTTAATGCAAAAGGAAAGAAAGCGTTATGTATTGTTTGCCGTTACTCTAAAATTCATGATGGAAAAGTCTACTATTAAGGTTTAAAGTATTTCCCAATTTCCGACTTAAAGAAAATTGGAGTGAAAAACGATGCTTCCTTAAAATAAATATACACTTTTAGAAAAAGAGGGTAATTTTTAAATGTACGATTATATCCATCTATTTAATAATCATCCATTTTATGATCCATTTAAAGTTTTGGCTATTTCATTTTTTCATATTAAATAATCAAGATAGTTACGTCGCAAACAGTGTACCGAAAACAATTAGCATCAATAAATATTTTTAAATAGACGAGACGCGAAAGAAGTTTCTTAGTTCCCTAATTTTTAGCAATAACAAGTTTTTTGTTTTATTATTAGGTTACACTAACTAAATTAAAATGTACTGTTAAGTGTACAAAAACAAAGTAACTTGGAATTCTAAAAACCATCAAACACAAAGGTTTAGTATGACGAAATATACTATCTAATTGTAAGTCAGGTTAATATACTATTGAGTATTTAAAAAAAAAGTTTGAAAATCAAAAAATTAATACAAACGGTTTCAATGATGTTTTTTCAGTGCTACTAAACTTTTCATCATAATATTAAAACTCGTACACAACTTCTGTCTACAATATTAATTTGTTATTTAAGTGATAGCATTTTATGAAAGGAATAAGTGTTATTGAATTTGCAGTGCAGTGTACGTCACATTAAAATGTAATTTAAGTATTATTCATTAAAATCCACGAATTGGACTTCTGATTTCTTTCAAACTCAGCGGTCAAAGTGAACTTTGAGAGCTTTTCTTGAATTCTTTAATATGCCCGCTTGACAGGGTCGCGGTAAGCTTAAGATTATGTGAATTATTAATGAAAATACAAAAAGAAAATGAGCGAGGCGTCGGGGCTATTTCAAATTCAGTGTAAGCAATCAGTTCTTTTTACGGTAAAATGTAAATAGCAATCTCGCATTAATTTTTAATACGATCCTTCGAGTGCAGATATAAATCTACTTGAAACTTGATGTCTACAAATATAAAAAAAAATTTACATAAAAACTTACCGTGTCATCATTTCCGTAAATAATTTTTTTAAAATAATTATAAGTGTAAATTTATAATTGAACGATTAAATATAAAAGTTTCATTAAATAGAAAGATTGTTATAATTAAATATCCTACAGCTACGATAGTGATAAAATAATTGATCAAACGTAGTTCAAATTACAGGAATTAATTATGGATGTTTAACCAAATGAATTTATCTTATAGACCAAAATATATATTTTATGTAAATTGACCTTAATATATATTTCATATAAATTAGACATCAATCTTTTAAAGTAAGATATGTATGTTACGCTTCAAGTAATCGTTTTATATTAACAATAATTGATCATTATTGACACTACATCTATCAACGATTAAATCAGTATATTTAAAATTGTCAAAAAAATCAGTGTGAATCAAATAAATAAAGGAGACAAAAAAAACTGATTGATTTAATCATTTACAGTCTTCATGATAGACGTAGAAAATTGAAAAACAAACAGTATTAGAAATTTCAGGAAAATTTTCAAAAAATTCATGACAAGTGATTTTAACCTCCTTAGTACTAATCAAATAATTGACACAAACCAAATAACAAAAAAATCGAAGTGATTTATTTGTAAGAATTTATCACATAAATCAACAATTATTAACAATTTACAACCATCTTCTTGCAAGAAAACAATTTAATATTTACAATGAAACTTTTTTTTCGATTAACGAAGTTCCAAATAATGGAATAAGTTGGAGAGAATATACTAATTGTCAGTTGAATTCTAATTTATGTGATCAAGGATATCGATATTGCATTTGTAGATACGATTTTAATTTAAAATCGCTACAAATCTAAAATGCCAAAAATTATTTTTAATTCATTTACAATCATTACAACTTATTATTCACAGTTACCAAATTATGTGTATATTATTAATAATGGCTAGTTAGAAAAAGTGAGTACTTTACCCTTAGAGAGGACAGTGTTAGGATTCTTTTTACGAGACAGAGACGGCAACGGTGAAGTAGATGTCTTCGTCGATGATATAGAAAGATTCGGTAGTAAACCTGCATAAACAGGAATCAGAACGTTTGAGATCCCAATCGATCGATTACCTTTAAACTTGTCTTATCCTTTTTGCAGCAATAGGGAAGAATCCTTAACATACTAGTTTTAATTTCTATGTAAATTCTACGTTCGATTCGAAAAAAGACAGTGAGAAAATTCATTTTACCCAGAACACTATTATCTTGAGGCAACGGTTCTATTTCGTAATCGTCTGGCAATAATTCCGTTCGTTGTAGACTGAAGTCTGACATCGTAGGTATTTCTAAGGTGCAATGGTTCTCCAAAGCAGCAACAATCGTTTCGTCAATGTTACATCTGTAATGTAAATTACACTTGCTTATAGGTGAATTGTATTATAGGAAATTCATGAATTTCTTGCGCTTCATGAATTTATACTGCCCTATGCGACTGTAAGTTTAGTTTTCCCGTGATAATAAATGTGCAGGCCGTTAATAATACAATTTGTTTTAATTATCTAAAATGCGAGGGAAGCGAAAACGACATGCGTTTCCGTCAGTTTTAAAATATTTCAAAGCCGTTTTATAACGTGGCCGTATGTTCCGTTTTAATTAATTACTCTTACACGGCACTCTTTTTTCCGTTCGGACATCTGTAAGCTGCTTACGAATATAAATGACACAGGATTTGTCCGACTCTACACCATCGTCGGTGTCGAGGAAAATAAATTGTTCAATGTGTACGGGAGATTTTGATTTATCAAAAGCTTTAGATTTTACTGTATCGAAAAATTGCATTTCGCACATTTCAAGACAGCCAGCGAGTTTCAAATAAAAACCGTCCGTGATGAATGTATACGAATGATATTAATTAGAATTTTGGCTCGTTCGCTTCTAATAGCAGGCAACGTATTTATATGAATGTACGGATATTCATATATACATACATATATCTTTTTCACTCCCTGCACGTTTGTAAACTTAACTGTTAGTTTTATATTTTGAAGATATAAAATGTTATACCGAATTAATGCTAATCGTACCGTGCACGGTTAATACTAGATCTATCTGAATTAACACTAGAACGACCAAGCAAGTCAAAATGAGTTGTTCACATTTTTTTCCAAAAATTCCCTAAGTTTACAGGAGAGTCTTAGACTAGAAATTCTAAGTTTATCATATAAAACACAGATCACCAAACCGATCATATTTTCCATCCCTTGATTCCTCTTCTCCCAAAAAATTTAATATATTTAAATGTAATTAATTTAACGTCGGTCGTTCGAATGTTAAATAAATGAAGAGAGAAACAATCTTGATCGATTGAATCATTTATATTCTTCTATATAGAAGTAGAAAATTAAAAAATAAACAGAGTTAGAGTTTCAGGAAAAAATTTCAAAAATTCAGGGCAAGTAAGTTTTACCACCTTGGTAGATATATTGTTAAATTGCTGATTCAACGAAATGGGAATTTGTATTTCTTTTTATCATTAGGTAAAGATTGTTTTTCGCGTTCTTTCGAATATTAAATCGATAATATCTTGCGTATATTTCGGAAATACATTATTATTATTTTACAACCAGGAATATTACACCTTATACCAATCAGTGTACAAGATTTACAAATTTTTCTATTGTATAGCAAGACTGTAGGCTCTCACGTACTGTGCTTTTGTTTAACACTACATATACTGGCGTACAATGTATTATATTTAAATATATTCAATAAATAAGAACTCTGAAAAAGAGAGATAAAGTGGTAAAGACGATCATCGGATGAAAACTTTCCGAATTATAATATCCGACTACTTTATTTTGAGAAATGTTTATGAAAAATTTCTAAACCGCCAACTTGATGGTGGACATAAATTGATTGTTAATTTACAGAATTGCAAAAACTAATTGCAGTTATGTAGGTGTAAATATAACTATTGCATTATATTCCCGTAGAAATCAATTGATGGACTTGACGAAAAAAAGCATTCTTTTTTCAATTTCGTTCTTTTAGATTTGTTTTTTATAATTTTGACGATTCTATTTAATCACGGAAAATTCCAGTTTTATATTTTTTGCTCTTTCAAAGTAATGTCACTTACGAGATTTGATCGTGTCCTGGCAGACGATGTTGCACCAAATGGCAAGGAATTTCTGCCAGCTCTTGTAAATTACTAATCACTTCTCGCATATCCACACGGCCAATATTGTCCAGGATTGAAGAGACCATCTGTTGAAAACATGAGAAGGAAAAATTAATATCACTCAGTAATTTGTTAATAACTTATATGAATTATAGGGCATGTATATTTTATTGATTATGTCGATATCCTGTTCATTTACTAGTAATAAGTAGATAAATTTAAAAAATGAAATCTTGAATCTTTTCTTTTGGATTTTTTTTTTTGTAAAAGTGTTATTGTATGTTATCTGATAAACAAACATATCAATATTGCCTGTAGAAAACTGAGTTTATCACTAACTTATCATTTTCTCGTAAAAAAAGTACGAAAATTTTTCGAAGTCGTCTTTAAAAAGTTAATTTTAACATTCGCAACGTACTAAGTTATAATTATATCCTAAGAATTCACCGAAAAAGAGTCTTTGTTTCGACTAAAAGAATATTTAATAAAGAAGTTCTGCTTAATCAGTGTGTGTTTAGCCTTTGATGCATCACACACTGGATGCAGCTCAAGTGCCGAGTTAAACTGTGCGCCTGACACAAAAGAAAGTGCTGCTTCTTTGTTGCGTCTTCCTTGCATTAAGGAAAAACTAAAAATATACGATGTCTTACTTAATTATATATTTCCTAAACTTTCTTTTTTACCTCTACACCATTGCATAGCTTAAATTATACACGATATTAGCGCGCTTCAAAGTATGGAGAACTGTGCAATAGCACGTCATAAAATCTATTTGCTGAATACCAATTAATATTTAATTTTAAATGGAATAACTAACGTCAACTAAAATGTCATTGATTTCGTAGTCCTTAAAAAGCGGACATTGTAGAAATAGATGTCATAATAACGATAATACCTAATGATAACTCTAACGTGGCCTAGTTGTGGTACATTTCCAAATGTGAACTCCAAAATCGTCGTTACATTACAATTTAATGATTTATATAGTAAATAAACTTGGTAAACAAAATCAAATTTCCACACTTTAAACTTCAGCTACTAATTAGAATAAGGACGATTTACAAAGTTTGATTGATGTTGGTGGCACGTACGAAACTGTCATTGACTGTTCAGACTAGAATACTTGAATGTTGAAAGACAGTTTCTTGTGTCGTTGGCTCCCAAATTTGACTCCCACCGATCGTCGCCAGAGGATCTGACAGTGGGAGAAGGTCAAAACATGTTGAGCCTTGCCCTTTGTCACTGTTTTCACTACTTTTTTATTACCTCTGCCTGACTTTGGAATGGACTTTTGAAATTTTAATCGTAAAGATATTTGGGAATGGTAAGATTCGAAACATTTCAAACCTTAACACATTCGCGACCGGCAATTTTTTCCGTTCCTACTGCTGAGTACCGGCGAAAATAATGATATTGTAAAGCTGGTTGCCGCAAACTTGTATCGTTAAAACAAAGATAGTTATAATATTTGTTTTGAACTATCAATGTTGTAATTATGTGTTCTTTAAGATAAAAAGATTTGTTAATTTGTATACTTACTTTATAAGTAGATAAAGGAGCATGTGTTATTACTAGACTCCGGATGTTTATGCATTTATGACAAAATGAATACGGCTAAAATACACAAAACGAACATAATATAAAAATATATCCGAAATATCCAAAGTATGGTATTCGTTGTAACATTTATCGAGTGCAACAAATCCCTAAATAGGTTCTCTTGTCTTAACTGCATTTGTTGAATTTGAAATTTGCATAAACATCCGGAGTCTAGTTATTACTATGCTTAGTTTATTTAGCATTATATTACATGCATCTTAGAAAAGCAGAGTGAAGACAAAATTTAATATTTCTGTTTAGTGTGATTAGTAAAAAAACAATGAATTTTGCGTAAAGAAACTCTACATAATTTGCTTATATATAAGAAGTGTCACGACATTTTCCATGAGTATTGCAAACTCTGCAACGTTTTTGTGGATATTTTAATTTCCCCGATTGTGCAATTCTTTCCAACTGTTGTGTTGTCATGTCACCTGAAAGTCTATAAGGACTATCAAGGTGTCTCATTGAGATAGCCATTATCTAAAGCGCCTAATGTTGGCGAATTCAAAAATAGAAATTGCAGGACGTGAATTCACGTCAGCGGCAACCAGGTATAGGATTTAAAATGACGTGAATTCACGTCAGCGGTCGTGAATGTGTTAATAATGGTTTTAATAGCGAAATAATTTCTTATCTTATTGAAAAGTGAAAAAACGTATAAAAATAAAAAAAGTGGTCAATTGGAGACAGGGTCATAGGCTTTTAACAAATACTGAACAAACTTTCTTTCTTTCATGATACTTTCAATCCTTTTTAATATTAAATGTACCAATTGTATAATATATATTTGGAAAGTTAGATGTTCCGTCCATATAGAGGAATCTCTTTTAATTTAGTTTAATTGTACCGGTGAAGTTCTTTTATAAATAAGTTAAACATAAACTAACGGTGAGTAAATAAAAAAATAGAAATGTCGATTCCATAATCTCACAGGCTAATCTTCCAAAAATGAGTTACATTAAAGTAAAGATTTTTTATTCCAGTCCGTTTGTCCTTATATTAAAATATACTTTATCTGTTTTCGTTTATCTATTTGCAAATCTGGTCTAAATCTGGTCTTTCATTTGATTGAAATTCTCATTTTTCCTATTTTTCTATACATATTCTATTGCAACAGCGAATCGTATGACTGCCGAAACGCGTCCCCGGAATGTTGCACGACTGAGTGCCTTTAAATCTCTCAAAGGACTATCACGTATTTTATTAAAACAAAAAGAGGGCGAAATAACTTTGCCAACGGAACTTCATATTCGCACTGAATATAGCCGCATGTTTAACAAGAAACAAGTGTGAGTACAGCATGTTGAGAGAAATACAGATAAGTTTTTCAGCAGTTGCTTTGCTGATATTTACTTTGTGTCTGATTTTTATTTAAAAAAAATATTCAACGAGAACATGACACCGCTCTTCTTCTGGCAGTTTTTACAAACCCTGTTAGCTCGCGATACAAATGAACTTTTAAAAAGATATCAGTAATTTATTACTTGAAAATTCAAGTCTCGCCTTTACGAAACTAATATAAGACGGAAAATGATCCTATATTCAAAGAGTTAAGAATTTTATTACGGTTATTTACTTTTTCCAATGGATGTAGATACTGCTATTTACTTCTTACGCAGCTTAAACAGAGGTTTAACACGTTGACTGCCCATGGGGGTCACTATGACCGCCGCTGTTGAATTCAATGAAATTTCAAGTAACTTTTAAATTGCAATATTTATGAATTTTCCGAACATACAGAATATTTAACACAAGATTTACCAAGCCAGTCAAAATGATTGGTACACAATTTTTTCCAAAAATTCTACGGGTTTATGAGAGAGCCGTAGAATAAATATTCTTCGTCCATCGTATAAAACATAAATTACCGAATCTATCAACTTTTCCACGTCTAAATTTTCCTTGCTTTAATGTACATATTTAACATATTTAAATATAATAGATTTCACGCTGGTAAATCTAGTGTTAAATATTGGCGTTGAAAAGATAAAGGTCCGCTGAATATCTATCTATCAGTGTTTTTAACCCTTTGCACTCCTACGTCGAGTCTAACTCGACATTAGTTTGTATCTCAGGAACTCCTTTGTCGAGTCTCATTGGACAGTTTTGAAGTCCAAATCAATAGATGTGCGAAAGAAAATTGGGATTGCATACTAGACATTTTTTCAAGAGATATCATGCACTTGCAAATTACAAAATACTGTGGCGGCAAGTTAAGAACCGACAATAATTTTACAGTAATCACCTAATTACGAGATAGATATCGCGTAGAAATTATAAAGTAATTCGGCACGGCGCATGAGAGTCAGCTACGTGAATTCGAGTGGAGAGTACAGAGAGCAATAAAGAAAGTGATGAAGGGCTAGGAGTGTAAAATTACTATCCAGTCAGAATAAAACCATTTCCACCTTTCCCAAAAGGTGTAAGTGTAAGCTAGTGCTTACAATACTTTGTTTATTTAAATTGCCCTATTTTTTAGTTCAAGTAAAATTGAAATAAAACACTTAAAAGCGATGGGAGCTACTGGTAACAAAATTGAAATATAATTTGGAGTGCAAAGGGTTAAAGTTTATACTTTATAGAGACGTGATTTTAATAGAAAAGGTTTCACATCAGTAGAAATTATGAAACAAGCAAAATACCGGTGACATTCGTAGCATATGTTTTTTTTTTTAATTATATCGAATTGTGGCTTGATTTTGGCTGGATAAGTTAGGTTTCCAGGTCTCCGATCCTTTGGAAAGAAACACTGATATATCCTTACTAGTGTTACACGAAATTAGACACTAGAGGATTAGACCACCGAACTATTAAAGAAACCGCAAGTGCTATATTCTTCTCAAGATGACCCTTGAGTGAACCTGACACTGACCGCAGTTCATTTACATCTTCGTAGCACCCGACAAATTACATCCACAGATTTCATTTGAAAGAGAATCCAAGGAGTGTAGGACAATCCCTTAAAAACATTTTTAGCTTTTTGGCTGTGAACGAATTTTTTGACATCATACAAAATTTGATTTTAACCTGAAACAACCGTAGACACTGTAAACCTATTACTCAAAATTCCGCATATAGATTAATATAAATCACTGTAAATAATATCAGTAATTGTTAAAATAGTTATAGATTTTTAAATTTTTGAATATGTATTCAGAAGAATGATAATCAGAAACTTTAGTACGGAACCATTAATACAGTTCTCCTTCACAAAAATCAGATCGATGGTAGAAAGACGCATTATCCTTTCACTCAATCAACCTCTTTTTTCATGAATCTTGGAAAACAAGAATGATTAAATTCATGATTTTGTGTTATCATATGTCAGAAAATATAGGAGAAAAATAAACACTGTGCATAAGATGACGTCGGCGTCGTGAACTATAGCGAAATTTTTCCTTTGAATTCTATTCAGTAAATATTATAGAAAATAACTATTCTCGCGTTTTCATTTACGTTACAATAGTATTTCTTTTATTGCACAGATTCACAGAGACCTATTGAATATAATTGAGAAGGGAGTTTGAAACATTTTATGCCTCGACGATGCAACGAAAAGTAGCTTCAAAAAGAGAAAACAGTAGCAACATTACAAACGAACGACAGTATGACACGAAACTTCCGTAGGATGTAAATACTAGGCTGATATACGGAACATAACACGACGTGACGAGCTTGCACCTGACCAAGCAAAAATTGCGTGGTGTGTTTTTACCCATGGTGTAGTCTGTTCCTCTCTAGTAACCCATATTGGTACTGTGAATCTTAGTCGCGACAACCAGCTGCGCATTGTTTGGATGCATAAATCATGAAATTTTGTTAGTACAGTGACTTATTGCTGCTGAGGAACTTCGGATTTTAAATGAAGAACTCATTCTGCACGTGTATTGATATAAATTTTCTTGAACAAGCAAATCCTTCTTTAATGATTTCTTTAAACCTAGAACTATCGATGACTAATTTGATTTTAAACACGGTAAATACTGTTACGTCGCGAACTAAATTTTCGTTTTCTTTTTCGTCCATTCCTCGTATTATTTCCGCTTATATCTTGGCTAGCAGATGTAATTTCTCTAGTAAGCGTGTTCCCACAATGTTTTATCAGAAGCGTTAAAGGACTGTTGCACCCTAAGCGCATTCCATCAGGTACCTATCGATAAGAATTTAGTATGAACTGGACGGAGAAGAAGAATAAAGAGTTGCATTCCCAGAATTAAAACCTAAGCATAACGAGACCACGGAACGTGGCTACCACCTCCCCCATGGGTCCACCCTTCGTGAGACCCGGGGCGAGATTAACTCGTCACTCTTGTCTGGAAAGTCGCGAGGTGCGTAGGCATTGAGTCCGGGGTGTCGTTAAGCCAAGTTATCCGCGAATAACTTATATAGTTTGATACGCGGTGACGGACTTTGATATCCTCGTTAACTTAAGAAATCTCTTGGCTTTCAATCGTCAAGTCGCGAAGTGCGTGATTGTTAGCCCGCGATAGTGAGAATCTTCGATTCTCAGTGAGCGAAAGTTCGGTAACGATTATTAGTACCGAAAGACTCAGTGTTTCGTGCGAGATTTTGTTATTTAAATTCGATCACCTTTTAAAATCCAACTACTTTTAATATATTAACGGTCATCGAATATCTGTATCGTATAATCATAAATTGTAATCCGTTAGTCATAAGTGAACGTACATTCATACGAAGTGCAACTTCTAATTCATCTTCTCTGTACAGATATCCAAACATTAAGACAATTTGTAATCGCAGCGAATACACTATAAAATTGTACCGCCGAGAGTGGAAAATAGTAACCGGAGAACACACACACAACGCTGTGCTACAATATATAACTGTATCAACTACCGGAAAACCAGGGTGAGTTCCAATTCTTACCAAATTTAATATTGAATATTTGCATTGATTATTTTATTGATTACGAACCCTGAATCGAACCGTCAGAAATAAAGATTAATTAATTATTTGTGAATGGGAAATTCATTCGAACCTTGTTTCGAATAAATTTCACCACCCTTACGTTGTGATTCTATAGTCAACAAATCAGAATTCTAAAGTTTCTCTCTATCAATCTTTGAGTTGTATAATTTCCTCGGAATAATCTGAATATACTTTGTTTTGCCAGTTTAACCTTTGTTCAAAAACAATATTATTTAAAATCCTTATTCTTTCAAATCTCGATCCCAATAAACCTGTACGGGTTTCAACAGATCGGCCCATCCATCCTGTCCTCTCCTCGCCTTAGGATGCGAAGAGTAACAAAATTTTACTAGAGTTAAACGCGGAAATCCGTGTGCGATTCATTTTCGTATTAGCTAGAACGCGCGGAGTCTACCGTCCGTCGGCACCCGCTCGACGGCGGACGGCACGCGGAAAATAAAGCGCCGCACGTAACAATATATATGAAAAATATTTATCACTTTTGCCTCATATACCTTTGAATCAAAAGATATAAGAGGTGGTAGAAACTTCAATGATTTGTTTGTCTATACGTTGAAAGATAAGTATTTGAACGGAATTAAAGAAATTTGAGCAATATAAAGTTAAGTAATCCTGTTCTTATAAATTCTGACATCGTAGTTTTGACTATCTCGGTAGTACTAGTGTTAATAAAAAGTAATATGTTTACCATTGAAATTAAAATGCTCATGGATGTATCCTGTAGTATAAAAATCATTGTTTATCAATTTATTATTATTTTGTTGTGAAGTGCCAGAGCTCTTTGCGGAATTGCTTTGATGTGGTCTACCTGTATATCATCTATTACTATCATATATCACTGTTGTAATCAGAATATATTACTGAAGTGTTTATTCAATCTATTGGTCTATTGGCTTAGTGTTTTTCAGAATTAAAAAATTCAGTACTGAAAACTTGACACTTAAATGGAAGGGATACAGCTCGATAGCATATTTTTGTAACAGATTATTACTCGATTGGGATGCCTATGAAATTGATTACTATACATTAGTAACTAAGTTACTAATGATTAGTTCAACTGAGATGATAAAGAGCCGTTTTAAAATCTCTTTGAAAAATCCTTTGTATTTACTATAATGTTCTTAAATGAAAATATTGAAAAGTTCAAAGCATTAATATCAGTTATTTTTTCTTTATATCACATATTTACGTAGCATCAGTAATTTCAAATATTTCCGATTATATGATCGTTAACTCTAGCGATAATGGTATAATATTATTAATTTTGTTTATTTAATTGTGTGCGGAAAAATATCATTAAATCTTCCAGGAAAATTAGCTAGAAAAATTTGATGAAAATAGTAAGGTATATTGTTACGTTATTAGTTATTTTTACAAGTAGAGTAAATTTTGATTTTTAATATGGATTTTCCGGTAAACCCCCTATGCGGATATTTAATCATTGATCCTTCATATTTCTTTTTTCCTTTGTTAATAGAGTTTTGTTTGGAAGAACCGTGAGCGTACTTTAACAAGTGTGCACTTGACAAGTGCATTTCTTAGAAAGTTTGTATTTCAAGGAAAAACTTGTGAGAGTAGTATAATAAATCCATGCTTTCTTATATTAAAGACATGAAAAAATGTAATATTGGAAAACAGTTTTTAAATAATTCTAACATCCTAGTAATTGCATAAAAGAGTCTTCAATTTAAAAATTATCGGTTATTTTCGCGAAATACCTAATTATAATAATTTCACATTTTTTAAAGATCTATAAAAAAATAGGACTTGAAACAAATGTTAGTTGACAAAATTTGGCAGAACAAAGGAAATGTTAATACAACATTTTTGTTATACTTAATTTAGTAATTTTTTTATCATTCCTGGTATTCTCATTTATATCGCATATTAATGTTCCTTTGCCACATAATGATCTGATCAACAAAATTTCACATTTTAAAAAATGCGAAATATACAACCAAACATGAAAATTTTAAATGATTTGAATATCGCAACCATAACACCCGTTAAAACAGAATGATCATTTCGGGTCACATAGATTCGGAGAGAACAGCAGGATTAAATTAAATTTCTGAACATTGGATTAAATTCTTACCACTAGGGCGGATCGTAATTGATCCTCTTGTTTCTTTAATAAATCTTCAATACTGCTGAGATTTTGATCGACGAGGGTTCTTTGGTCATATAATTGGCCAATGATTTTGTTTTCCACATTTTGTAGAATACCGTGAAGCTGGGCAAAATGTTGGCTAATACTTGCTTCAACATGGTCGCTGTTTTGCAGTTTTGATGGAGAAGCGCGAATTGTTTTCAATTTCTGGAACAGAAAGAATAGTATACGTGTTTTTAAATAAATTTTAAAAAATAGTCAATTTTAATAGAGTGGGAATGATATACATAAAAATAAATTTAATGTCGATAATGGGGAGGAGTAGTACAATGTTCCTTTAAATTCCCGTGCGGACTTTCGCTTCCACCTCGATTGCTCGTCTTTTCGTAACTCTCTATCGCTTTTCTATGCACACCGCGATCACGCTTACCTTTCGCACCTCATTCGTCAAAAACCAACCATCTGATACATTCAGCATTCTAATGCGCTCATCATACACGCGTGATCACATTCGCACGTCTCTTATACTGATATCTCTTTCTATTTCTCTTCCTTCTACTTGCCACAGTAGTAGATTTTAATTATGGAGGATAGTATTTCTTATTTAAATGTTAATTACAAATGATCCTTTGAAGCAAATTATTTATTACATTTATAATCATCCAGCAATATACAAAAGTATTATATTTACGTTTCTTGTTATACCTGTTTTCTTATTTGATAAAAATGTTCTTAATTTTGTTGTTTTTGCTATTACTTAAAATGATTGACACATTGTTGACCACTTACGAGTTAATTCGTGTTTTTATGCCCAAACGTTGTTGACAGGTCACGAGATAACTCGTATTTTTAACTTGCATTAGCTTTTTCAATTTTATGGCACCAAGAAAATTACTAAAATAGATAATATGTATAAAGTATAATATACAGCAAATATGTACGAAGTTTCATTAAAATTCATTATGCATAAATAAAATATAGTGAAGTTTATTTAGATCCTTTCAATGTCATACTCAATTACGGAAAAAGCAGCGGGTGACATGAGTTATCTTGTAGTAAGTAAAATTGTCGGTCAACAATGTGTTAATAATGATGTTTGATGTACACATTTTATCCTATGTCAATGCTCTATGTCGAGTTGTTTCTGTATCGATTCACTTGGGCTTTTTATTTTCAGATACAAACAACTGTATAGAATTTCCCGAAATTAATATTATTTTACTGACGAATTTGAAAAATGATTTCGATTGCAACGAATTCTTGTGATATCCCTTCATCTGTTTGAAATATTTAAGAGAAGCCATAACTGTCCAAAAATAAGCCGAGTTCACTGTTT
Organism: Cerceris rybyensis; assembly: GCA_910591515.1. NCBI lineage: Eukaryota > Metazoa > Arthropoda > Insecta > Hymenoptera > Crabronidae > Cerceris > Cerceris rybyensis. The sequence continues at coordinate 28,021,641 of OU342790.1, forward strand.
GAAATTCGAGTCACCTTGAGTATGTCTTATAAAAATATTTAATATTAGTATGTAGGTACCCAATATAAATATATATATAAAGCTTTCATCTGATTATTTAGCTTACAGTGAAACAATATTTCAAAAAATTTACAAAACACAATTTAAGGTTATCAGAAAATTATATTCTTCGAATATTTTTTGCAATTTCACGATATTATCTATACTATTTCGTTACGATTAACGGTAGATTCCACTTGGAAATTTTAATTGGACTCTTTTTCAACGGAGAATAGTACATCTCGTCAAAGGCATCAATTTGAAATTCTCTTTCCCTTGAGGTCGTAAGGTTGTACGACGAAAAACTGTAGTCGAGTAGCAGACATTTAAAATATGTCGATACGCGGAATTTGGTACTACGTATGGTTTTACTAGAGCACTGTCATCGGACCATGAGCGAAGCCAAGAATTCAATAAAATGTCATATCCCTGTAGCCCATCGTGCCATCAGGGGAGATTGGATAGGCACGCAGAATCGGGGATACATCGGATGGGGGAACAGTTCAACTAAAAATCGGGAAATATTCTAAGATTGAAAAGGCATGTAAAAAAGGGTATAGCCGGTTGATGATGGTAAAAGTGCCCGCAAAGCTAATTAACCTTGAGACATACCATCCGATAGGGCTCTTTGGAAAAACCCTTCCTGCAAAGTATGAACCCAGTACCTCTACCGTGGGGGTAGTTATAGGGTGAAATGTACTTCACGGTTTTTGCGCGATTCCTCCCGTTTGGCTTGATAGGAAATACTGAAAAAAGCACAGATATTGTACCCAATGGTGGGCATACTTTGGAACTTTTTCAGATTTTTTGGTTGACAAATTGATTTTTAACAAATTAAAAAAGTTTATAAACATTAATTTTTTATTGAATACAGGAAATTACCACTTTTATATTTTTGCAGTACTTGCATAGTACCCCAATTATTAATGTGTGGTTTATTCAGATTATTAAGAGTAGTGGATGTGATTGTTTATATTTTTAGCTAAATTATTGATGTGACCATGTTTATATTTGCACAGTTTCTCAAGTTTACTATAAATAACTAACTCTAATGTTTTCAGATTTTTTGCAGCAGTTAATTATACCACAAAATATTAAAAAACCGAAGTTTTTTTAAATGCGTATTTCAGGTTAGTTTGTTGATAATAATCCGCTGCTATAGCAATTCCTAATTATTAGAACCTATTGAAGGATCTGGAACTTGTATTGCATCTAAATACCATTGTAATCGATGTTTCATAAAATAATATAATTTTCGATCATCCAAGTCTACACCCCTTTGTGTATTCAACATGAGTAAACATCACTTTTTTATCTTTTTGGTATGATACACTGTTACAAAAAATCTGAAAAAATTGCAGTTAATTATTTATAACAAACTTGAGAAACTTTGTCAATATAAACGTGGTCACATCAATAATGAACCTAAAAATATAAACAATTGTTGGTTTTTAATTTTTTTTAACCGCAGTCCACTACTCTTAAAAATCTGAAAAAATTACTCGTTAATAATTGGGGTACTATGTAAGTAGGGGAGGGGGGGGGGGTGGGGGGGGGGGGCAAAGTGGGCCCCTTAAAATTTTGGAGCCCAAACAAATTTGGGGGCAAAGTAGTATAACGAATAAAAAAAAATAAAGATATGACTATTTTTTGCTGAAGGGGCCCACTTTGCCTCCCCCCCCCCCCTTCCCCTACTATAAAAAAATAAAAGTGATCATTTCATATTTTCCAAAGTATACACACCATTGGGTATAATATCTGTGATTTTTTTCAGTATTTCCTATCAAGCCAAACGGGAGAAATCGAGCAAAAGCCGTGAAGTACGTTTCACCCTATAACTACCCCTCCGGTAGGGGTAGCAGGTTCATACTTTGCAGGAAGGGTTTTTCCAACGAGCCCTATCGTATGGTATGCCTCAAGGTTAATTATCTTTGGGGGCACTTTTACCATCCTTATACCCTTTGGCAGAAAGGAGTGATACGATTATTTCTAGATTTGTTAGATGATGCTTCGTTTTTGTGATTTTACGTTAAAAAGAATGCGTTAATTTTACGTTAAAAATTACGTTAAATAAAATAAATAAATTATGTCAATTTATATGTGTTGATTACTATTGACTGAAAAATATGCAACTTTGATTAAAGGCTGAAAGAAATTAATCTTTCCAGACGTTAAAATATACATTTCATAAATTGAGCAAAAGTTTCGTTGATTAATAAGACCTTTCGAGATGTACACGTATTTACCTCTCCCGTTCCACGTTCCATTAAAAATTATGAAGTTTTACTTTTCTGCTTTCTTACAAAATTTTTAAACGATTCTTTATTAGAGAATGTCCAAGTGTTTATGACGACAGAAAATGCGGAACAGTCAGTACGTAAATCTATGTCTCGATTCATTAATAAATATATGGTCTGTTTATTTTCAATGTTGTATAAGTAACTTTAGTTTTAAATATTGATATTATACGGGTTTACATTAACGTATTTAAAAGTAATGATGCCAATTTTCGAGCAGGTCAACTTGCATTTATTATTTTGGATACTTATATTTTTCGCAGTAATATAACTCTGTATAGCCATTGAAAAATCATCATTTTTCATTATGGTAAATTGACTTATGCCATTTTCAAAATAAACAGATAATATGCAGTAACAGATACAAACGAGCAGTTTAACACTAGATCTACCAATGATTAATTCGATATATTTAAAATTGTCGAATAAATTTGTCCAGATTAAATAAAATAAATGAAGAGGACAGAAAACTTGGTCGATTCAATCGCTTACAGTCTCCAAAATAGACGAAAAAAAGTACAAAAGAAATAGCGTTAGAAGTTTCAGGAACATCTTTAAAAAAATCGTGACAAGTCATTTTAGCCACCGTGGTAAATCTAACGTTGAGTAATTTAGTAGTAAGATTTCTACAAATTGAGTAATAAAATTTAATACTGTATGTTAGATACATTTTTAAAAAGGAGAATTATGAAAAAATGAGCAAAGTTTAACATTTATACATGTTAAAAGAAGAGTAGCAGAAAAATATGACAGTTAGTTTATTGTTTGAATAGATATAGAGCACGGGAGTGACGTTTCACTAATTATCAATGGGTTTTAATTAAGGCAAAATGATTATCGAAAAAGATAAAAATTTTCTATTCTGTAGACTTTTAGCAATTCCTACGAGTGCATATTTTATTACCTGTCATTTTTCCAGTATTTCTAACTTCGTTGAAAATTCATACAGAAATAGAGGTGTTGATTTAAACTTAAATTGAGAACGGATGTCTGGCAATTTCGGTAATAACTCCAGGAAAGATAACAGTGAGTTTCACAGTCTCTCTGGCAATGTCAGCTAATATAATGAATTAAACTTTACCATATATTTAACGTGAGATCAATAACCTATGGTGTTTCTAGTATTCTTTTCCCGCATAATTAAATGCGTGTACTTTTATATCCAAATTCGAATGATTCAGGAACTTTGTTAACGTTAAAACTATCGGCATTACATCTACTGAAACTCAGGCATACTAAATAAGAACTTTGGAAAATAAGAAATAAAGGATAAAAAAAGTTAATTAATGAATTTAAGTTTAATAGAAGTAGAATATCTACTTCATGTCTCCCCTATCAATGTAGGTCATTTTTTGACAAAATCTGGAGCCGGTCATTTCGACTAGCTTGATATATAGATTTAGAGATAACAAGGGTCACTGACAACAAATTATGAGATTACGTAAACAATTTCTTAAAAATTTTATTACAATCGCTCGGATTTGTAAAAATTCTTTTGACTTTGCTCATTTGAGTATAACTTAACACTAGATTTACGGATATTGATTTACCTATTCTTCTGAAGCGAGCCAATTTGAATCATACAAGAAAATTGAAATTTTTTGCAAAGAAAATAGTTCCAAATCAATTGAAATGAAAGATTTATTAATAAAAATTAAACAACCAATATATTATATATGTAGTAATCAAATTTCGAATGAGTCAAATTGACTCCGTAAATCTAGTGTTAATGCTTCATTAATAGTAGTATTACTGCGACAATTAAATTTGTTGTATTGGAAAACTGTCATAATGATTTCTAATATTTACATTACATTTTGTATTTCATAATAGAGAAAATACAATGTTTTCAATTGAACGTTTTATGCTCATCCAGAATAAATGATGCACTTTGAAAGCAATAATTGCGATGTATACAGAGCTATTTTATTCGGAAGCTGTTAAAAAAATAAATTGTAGCCGCGGGGATGTATGACAAACAATTTTCATTCATTGATGAGAGTCAATGTTTTTCAATCATTTCGGGCAAATGAATGTACATGGTTTTTAATCTTCTCTGTAATTTGTTTTATTCGATAACATTTTCTAATTGCAATTTCAATTATTTGTGTTAATTGCTAATATTAAAATAAAAAATGAAATGTATACACAGAAATACTTATATTATGTTAAACTGAACACAATAGATTTAATAATTATCGTTTCTGTTTCAACAAATAAACCATGTTTAGCAGGTATGAAAAGTTATTAATTGAATGCAAAACTATTAGTAGGCTGTTAAGAAGAAGATGTAATAATACAGGGAAAAACTTAATTCGAAGTGCAAAAGTAATGGCTAACAAAGATTAAAGAAAGGCTATTTCATCGTAACGTTTTAATCCAATTAAAGAAAATAAGAAGGATGCCAAAATAGCTAATATTCAAAGTTGAGAACAATTTCTTTAATGTAACTTTGGTGGATAATTAAAGGTAATGACCAAACCGACAGTTAAACGTTTAAAGGATGCGTTAAGTAAACTGTCATGTTGTTTTTAATTCATTACGTTCATTACCATGCTTACAATTAGTATCACACAATTCTGATTTTTCAACTACACTACGCTTTCACAAAACCAATAGAAGTTCTTTAATTTAAGAAAATTTAATAAGCATCTATTCATCACAAACATGATTCTTCAATACTGAAAACTCAACATAAATGTATGAAGCATTACTTTTTCACCTTAATCTGAATCTATACATCAACAAATCAATCATATAATTAAAATTTCAGAATATTTCCTAAAACAGATATATCTCTAATTCTAAGCCAAATCCTATGTAATCCTCGACAAAAGAACCTAACTTCAAGAACACATTAAATATCAATACAACTCTGCTTTTTGAAATTCCGGGAAAAAAGTAATATCTAACAAATTTCTATAGAGGCCATATCAAATTCATCTTCAATTAAAAGATCAATGCCAATTCTATCTCCAATCCTTAATACATACGATGTTTCTCGACTATCTTCAATCTAATTCGTCGTTATCTCTACTTTAACCCTTTGCAGTCCGAATTATTTAGTTTATTTTGCACCAAGCTAACTAAAATTAATGTTACATTTTTTCTCACTGGTAATTAATTTTTTACAGGTACTGATGGATATTTTGGTGAAAATTACAAAGTCATTATGAAATTGGAAAACCTATATTAAACCCTTGCAGTACAATAACGAGTGATGGTCGTGATCTGGTAAATTGGATAGGAAATTTTCAAGTTTTGAAAAACATGATATAATAAAACTATTTTTATATTATTAATACTGTGTCTAATTATGAATTATTGAGGAGAGAGTCATAAAAGAAATGTTACAGCAAGTAGTTAAATTGTCAGAAAATAAAATCAAGTGAAAAGCTATATCGAGATGGCAAAGGGCAAATACTAGCTTCCTGTATCTTCAATGGCCAATAATCACAGCCACGAGTGTACATCGATATCGAAGCAAAGTATCTCTCGAGAACCGAGTCCTGAATATCAATAGTCTCAAGATATCATCAGCGTGTCATCGTTTTACCATGAACTAGAAGGTCGGCCAGCTTTCGAGTCGACGACGAGAGGATTCCTTCGTGAAGGGAACCCAGACCTATCCCGGAGAGCGGCAGAGATTGGAATGGCAGGGAGCGAAGAAACAGAGGTGGGCAGAGACCGATGCTCAGCACGAGCGAACCAACGACCGACAAACGTGCCTTTCTTCAGTCTTTCACGTCTCGAGGACCGGTAACCATCGGACAGCATAATTCGGTGTACAGTGTTTTATAAATATCCTTCTCCTCCGTCGTTCCTCGTTACGTTTTCCATTTAACCCGAACCAGACGTGATATCGGGACAGGATACCTCAGTGCAAGGATGAGGCTAATTCGCAAGGTTTCTAGCTCGTAGTTTGCACTTTGAGCAGTGCGGTGAAGTATTTTCCAGAGGAAGTAGGTGGAACACGCAAAACGGCAGAGGAAGGAGTAAAAAAGGAAGAAGGAAGAGGACCATGAGGTTCCTCGATAAACTGTTCGCCTTGGCGTGCATAGTGTTTCTCTTATCACTCGTCGGTGAGTCGTCCTTCCAATCGATTTTGATACTTCGATATTTAATCGATACCTGATCGGAGAATAGTGTGCGACACTCGGTGACATTTTGTTACCATTGAGTGTAATCGTTTTTAAGGATTTAGTTACGAGGCATTTACGCGGGAAGTTAGAAATCGTTATGGAAAAGAAAGAGAACGAGGAATGTTAATTTCTCGGTAGAACTGAATGAGTTGGTTTACATCTCGACTCTCAGGGCTACGCTTCAAGAAAGGAAAGTAATGCAAAATATTAGTGATGCAATCTATTGTTTTACTCTCGGTTCCCCGATTATCTTTTATTACGACCCGGAAAGTACATAGACCTATTTTCACAGCGAGCAATATATAACAAATTCTCACAAACGTTAATAGTACGAGGTAAAAAAACGTACCTTAATACGGACACCTAATACTCCGCTTTCTCCATTGAAGTCTATATTTACTGCAGGTAAACCTTCAATTAATTCCGCGCTAACAATTATTACGAACACCTTGCTTCTTTCTAGTAGCGTAAACCGCGAAAAATCAATTTTGACCGTCTATAATGAGGGACGTTGTATCGATACTGCATTCTCTGTAACGTTATCCCGAGGAGGATAAGAACGATGGTATGCGTTAACTTCGTCATCATCGTTATCGTCGTTGCCATCTACTCCCTTCTTTACTTGAAGCATCTTCTGCAAGGAAAAGTTGTATAAACTTTGCCGATTATTCCTAGTCATCCCTTTGATATTCTTTCAAAAAAAGAACAAGCGTTCAGGTTGTTTTAATGAATAAATGGAGCGATTTTTCTGGTGTTGTCACCTTAAGAAGTGTTTTCTATTTTATTAAAAATTCACATTTTCATAAATGTGTATCTTATGATATATAATAATAGAAATAGCTGAAACATTTTGTTTTGATTTTTAATTAGTAAAATTACGCGTTATTCTATCAAGGTCTTTCTTTTAAAGTGAAATTATCTAATAACATCGATCCCCCTTTTCCATCAGTTTCGACCAAAGCTGGTAATTAATATCGTTGATTGAATTTTTGTTATTTTAAGTAGGGAAATATGGAATGAAGGATGAATTGTTTTTCCAGCAATTTATCGTTTGTGTTAAAACAGTTTCAGCAAATATTAATAATTGATATTATTCCATTATGGTAAATAGCAGGTGCGCAATATCTCGTGGAAATTTATTCAAATAAAGATCTCATTAAAAAATGATATTGCAATGTTTTCTTCGTAACGGTGCGCCATCGAAGCGATTCAAAACAATAGAACAAATCGCAAATTATGTTTCAACCACTCTGTTTTCCGACAGATAACAACATTTTTACACAACATTCTGTTTTTCTAAACAAGCAACAACTAAGACTCTATACGGAGTATGCTCTTTTGAAGGATCTGTACTTCAAGATTGCATTTCCTCAAGATTAATCCAGCAATATAATCAAAAATATCAATTAACACTAGAACTACCGGCGTTAAATCTATCATATTTCAATATATTAAATAAGTACTTTAAAAAAGGAGGAATCGAGTGGCGGAAAGAATGATCGTTTCAGTGATTTATGTCTTTTGTGATGGACGTAGAATTTTTGTTCCATGGATCTTCTATGAACTTGGAGAATTTTGGGGAAAAATTCTATACCAGTCATGTTGACTGGTTTGGTAGTTCTAGTGTTAAATACGTAAAAAGAAGAAAAGCGATCACAGTCTACGAAATAGATGAAAAAATTTGAAACCCAAGCAGCCGCAGAATCTCCAAAAATATTCACAAGAAATTCAGAAAAACTTATTTCAACCATTTCAATTAATCTTTATTCGAAGCGACCATTTTCAAAAATCAAAGAGTGCCGTGTAACGAGCAATGAAACATAGACGAAAAGTCTACATCTTTTAATACACCGTACCCCCAATTGTTCTAGACACATTTAAAAACTATATTAAAAGCCGACAACAATGAAAAAAACAATTAAAAAAATTCGAATTTTAAAGAACACTCTTAAGATATCAATCTATAAATATAACTTCTCGCAGAAAATTCGTTTTTCACATATTACAAAATATTGCTTAATGGAATTTTATTGAAATTTATTTAAGAATCTCCCCTTGTCTAATAAAAATACAGGGATCTAGCTTTAATTCGAAGCTACCACTTTGAGAAATCAATGCCAACCGTCTAACGAGCAATGAAACATCGACAAAAAGTTCATCATAACTTATAACCAGACGATAAGAAAGTCGACTGATATTATCATCGTCATCGTCACCGTCGTCATCGTCTACATCTTCGTCCACCTAAAACGTCTTTCACAGACTCGGTGCAATCTTGTTTACTCTGCTAAATCAGCCGCAGAGAATCCACTTTAACGTCTTCGCGGTGTAGCGTTAATTATACTGCGTAAACAGTCAAAGGGAGGCCCCGGAGGAGGTGGTTAAACGAGTGGAAGTCGAGGGAAGACCTTCCCCGAGCTACGAAATTAAGTTCATCCGAGGAGAGTTGAAGCGCGTTGGTGCGAGCGAGTCTTACGGATCGGGGTCGATCGATAGTTAGCTCGCGACTCGCGGATTATCGCGAATCCTCGATCCTCTGACAGTTTGTTGGAATTTAATTAGAGAGATCGATTGAGATCTGTGAACAGGCTCGGATTAACTGTTTAAGCCATGAATTCTACATCTGCCTGTAATTGCAATTGGTGTTTCGGATGTTCCTTTTATTGGATTTATCGTGAGTCGTGTGTAATTAGTTTGAATTATACGAAGTGCAATGGTCTTGACGAAGGACTAAATAATTTGACAAATGGTGGGCGGCGGTAGTGCGTAGTGCTGATGTAGGATGAAGGGAACATATATCTTTTATTATTTTCAAATGGTAATGTTTAATTGAACGATTTGTAGTTAGACCTTTTTTCCTACATTTATGAGGATATAAATACGAAAAGGCTGCGAGCAAGTGATGTTGAATTATGGAAGAAGTATGAATGAAATTAAATGTAAGCAAGTAAAAGGATACGGCGCACAGTGGTCGATTTCGCCGAAATCCTGGCCAAAACCCCAAGGAGTTTTTCAATTTAGCTGAAAATTGGTATATTAGTATTATTTCGGTCGCTGATTAAGAATCCGAACTCAGAATTTCCAAAAACAAAATGGCGGCTCTAATATGGCGGGAGCGAGTATCGAAAAATTGTCGGATCGGCACGAAAATCAGTAGTCTTAAGTTTTTCCGGTCGCTGATTAAGAATCCAAACTCAGAATTTTCTAAAACAAAATGGCGGCTTTAATATGGCGGGTGCGAGTATCGAAAAATTGTCGGATCGGCACGAAAATCTGTAGCCTTATGTTTTTCCGGTCGCTGATTAAGAATCCGAACACAGAATTTCCAAAAACAAAATGGCGGCTCTAATATGGCAGGTGCGAGTATCGAAAAATTGTCGAATCGGCACGAAAATCAGTAGTCTTATGATAGCCCGGCCCTATGTCATAAATGCACTTCCCCGAGCATGGCGCGCGCGACAAACAAATAACAATAACTCGAAGAATCGCAAAAAGTCGCAAGAAAACTCAACAAGGTATTCTTCGGGAAGCTTCAAAGTTTAATTTAAAAAAAGATATATTATGTTATTCCACGGACTTCTGCAGTTTTAATGATATTTATTGCAGCAGTCGCTGTATCCTAATACAAGCATGTCATTGCTGTTCCATCTCCGAATTTCCCTTTGTTTAATAAAAATTTCGGTCGAAGGAGAAAGATGAAACATTGTAAGGAACAAATATTTCCCTCATACCTGTAACTAGCCAGATTTTCATTAGAATCGTCAAAGATCTTTCGGTTTATGACGGTAAGCGGTCGAGGTAGCCGCGGCTATCTATTGTTGCCTCGAAACAATAGGCCACCAGCTTGTTTAAACTCATTCCGATTTTTAACACCATGAAATAAACATATTATTTCGTTAACTGCCAGGTTGATTTTAGAGAAGGATTAGCAGTATTCATTAGGTAAAGCACGATAGCCCGGCTCTATGTCATAAATGCACTTCCCCGAGCATGGCGTGCGCGACAAACAAATAACAATTACTCGAAGAATCGCAAAAAGTCGCAAGAAAACTCAACGAGGTCTCCTTCGGGAAGCTTCAAAGTTTAATTTAAAAAAAAAATCACGGCAGCAATTTGCAGCATTCACAACTATTTCATTAGCAAAAGGAAAAAAATGTTTAGGTTTTACGTTCAGTACCAACAGAGTTGTAAAATATTAAATAAAAAAATGAAACCAAGATATTTATAAATTAAAAGTATGATAAATAGCTACCAATACTGAAAAAGTGGATCAAACTTTAATTTCACATTGAAAACATATTCTCAATTTCGACGTGAAAACGTTACATTATTTAAGTGCCAACTTTGACATTGCATATCTCTAAGAGTATTGTTCAATAAAAATTTTTATTAATGGAAAACAATGCTCTGATGTGTTACAAATCAAACGCAATTGCTAAATTTTGAAAATTCTAAAAAAAAATTTTGGGGTTTTGGCCAGGATTTCGGCGAAATCGACCACTGTGCGGCGGGGGCGCATAATGCGATGTTGCAAAACAAAATGTCAATTATGAAATAAAGATTATTTAATTGCATTTTCGAAGTAGTTCTATATTAAGCATGCACGAATTAATGACATTCTTTTAAAAAATGTATCTTTTCCAAATATAAAATCTCTGGTTTACCTATATTCTTGGAATTATATATTTCTAAAATTCTTACTAAATATATTATATTTCCAAAATTCTAAAAATGCAAATACATAGTAACATGTTTTCAATCGGGTATCTTCGTTCTTCGTATATTTCTTAACTGAACAATTAAATTTCCAACTAACTAATATTTACTCCGAAGGTATATGAAATTGTTACAGAAGGTTTTTAGTGAATGATGCTCAAATACCATTGTTTGCGAAATACGAAATCAAATGTTGTTTTCATATGAGTGTAAAACATTTGGAAATCACTCTTCGGTTAATACGTACCGTTTAAACGCGCAGCACAGTTCATCGTTACCACATATTATTCTCAGATTACACAACACTCGTAGAGTATTATATTTAAAATACTCGATGCCACACGACTCCAATATTTTCTACCGTCGCTTTAAAAACAAGCGATAACATTAGTTTTGCTCCTGTGTACAACTTCGTGCGATATTAATTGTTTACGATACGTCGAAACAATGTAAAACATAAAAAAAATAAAGAAACATTTAATGGAGGATGGTATAATGTGTAACAAGATAAGAATTGATATCCCGGAACCAACATAAAAGCTGCGGGTCCTAGGTGCAATAACTCTAGCTATCGAAACCGAAACAATAACTTAAAAGCTCTGAAATGCAATCTGTAGGCGGAAGTTCAAATCCTTCTTCCTCAACTCTGAAAAAATTCTACCTACATTAAAATTTAACAAGTTCAACGCCACAGGGGTCACAGGTCACAGGCGGTTATTACATTCAATAAAATTTCAACGCTACTCTCACATATGATTCTTAAATTGTAATATTTACGAAAGTTCTAATAAATAAAAAATTTAAATGTTGATATTAAAAAGGTAAAGTCCTGCTGACTATATATCTATTTGTGTCTCTAACACTAGATTTACAGCTGCTAAATTTTGTATATTTACATATATAAAATAAGTATTACTTATACTTTGAAGAAAGATAGATCGAGTGGTAAAAAATATGATCAGTTAAACAATTTGTGTAATACAAGATAGACGTAGAATATCGACTGTACTGTTTCTCTATAAATATAACAAATATTTTTAGAAAAGTAGGAATCTGTCAATTTGACGGTTGCCGTTAATCTAATGCTAATATTAGATATGCGTGCATTAAATCTGTCGCACTTAATTACATTAAATAAGTAGTTTGAAAAAAGAGCAATTAAACGGCAAAGAAGATGATTAGTTAAGAAAATTATGTATTACAACCTACACGTAAAATATTTACTGTACCGTTAGTCTATAAACTTGAGACAAATATAAAGTTGAGATATGTCTTCATGCCGTCAATTTGACGGTTTCCGTACATTTAGTGTTAAGGTTTCTGCTTCGTAAAGATGTAAGTTTCATAGAAAAAGCTTCACTTCAGTAAAAACGATGAAACTAGTGAAATACCGGTAGCGTTCTACGTGTTAATATATCACAGAGTGAGTGATTCGAAATTGCTCTAAAATAATGGCCTTTAGGTGAAATGATCATAATAGTTAAAACAAACAAAAAATACAAAAGAAAGAAAGCATTCAGTTAGTCGCCGAAATGAATCTACTACCGGGTCGAAGGCTTTTCGCGGAGGTTAAACAACGGCTCGTACGGCATAAAGAGAGCGAGGCTGAGAGCAATCCTTGAATGAGAATTATTTCTCGATCTAGATCGTGCGAGCAAATGCCTCAAAGTGGAACGCCTTTCGAATCGTCGTTCGGCATGGAGAAGAATCTCGTTTATTTTCTGCTCTTCGTGGCAACGCGTGACTCTGAAAACTCGATAAAGCGTAAGATGTGCGCCTGTACGACCTGTCGGTGGTAGCTACCTTGAAAGCCGCACTCGAGGAACACTACCTAATTTGCGTTTCGAATGCGCCTTGATCGGAAGATAAATACTTGGTACTATCTTTCGTGCATAACGACGATTTGTTCTGGTCGGAATTCATACTTTGAGAGAAATTTTCGTTCAGTATGTAAATGGAGTCGATATTTTTTATACCATCTTCGTTTATTTTTAAAATTTTGCCCTTTTCAATTAACATATTTCTATGTTTTTTCATCTGGCATTACTTAATATGCAGTTCTACAGTTGAGTAAAAGCTTTGGAAAAGATTGGAGAATGTAAAATGTTAGATGGTGATAAAGTTTCGGAAATTTTAGAAAGTTGACATTTTTCAAGAGGAGGGCATGTGGGATTCTCCGTTCAAGATCTTCTGAAGACTCTGTTCGGTTGCAAGTTGTAGAGGTTGAATAGACATTTCTTAAAGTTTGTAAATATTGACCACTTCTTTCTTAAGTATATTGACATTTTCATAGAATACGGGTATATTTATTATTGCTAAAATAACAATTCATAAAAAAGAATATAATTCTTTTGTGCACATTCACATAATTTTTTTCGTTTAAAGTTTTTATTCATAAATGCATTTAGTGTACACCTTTATTGAGATTAATCGTAACCGATATCAATTTTCAATGCAAAATATAACAACATACATAAAATTTTTGAAAATACATTAATTTTCATATAAGCCGAATAATAATGAGTATAGAAATTTCATTTTGCAAGAAACTTTAGTATCGGCAATTTTAAACAGCAACCGTAAGTATAGAAATAAAAAAGTTATATAGAAATGAAATTAATGAATTACTGTATAGGAATCATAAAGAACTCGGCCGTATAAAGAAGCTGATATTTCTGTTAGTATACAAAAGTCGAAATGCGGGAAGAATCGAAGAAAAATTGACATCAACAACAATCATAATTACATAACACACACATCTAATGAAGGTTTTCAAATGCATGAGGAAATTGCAAACACATCGATCTGATGAAAATGAAGAATGAAAGTTTAATTTATTTACGTAAAGCAGTAGCCTCACAAAATAATATTTTGAGGCTTAACGTTAAACATAGAAATTTTTCAACCAAAACCCATAAGCAGTGAATAACAGCATCAAAAGAGCACACGCAAAATTCCTTTTTATTCCAACAGAGGACAAAATAGGTTACAAATGTAGAGCAAAAAAGGGAACTTCGTCGTATATGATTTTGTTTTAAGTCTCTTTCGCTTTATGTTAATTAAAGAGTTACCGCTACTTATAATGATATAAGTAACTATTACACTTAAGTTAGATCTCAAATATGTATATATTATGTAAATACCATAGGAACAGAATTGTCGTATAGAGAAGGTAGATTAATACTATTAAAATAGCATACTTAAAGCATTATTCTGGCTCATTCAATACCTATTTAACCCTTGCTAAATATATACCCACCGATTTATTTTTTTTGTTGATACATTTAGTTATGAATTATCCTGTGACTTTGAGCGACTAATAGGTCAATCATTTGTTTTATAATCCATGTTGAAAAATTTATTAAAGACGGCTATAATGGGTCAGTAGTTAAAAGGCCCGATTCGCAATCAGTGAGCTCGTTTTCAAATTCTTTACTGTCACCACTGGAAAATTTGTCTAAATCGTTATTTAAGGTAAAAGTATCAGTAGTTGACACTGTACCAGTAGTTGACACTTCTTCAAAAAATGTAAATAAATCAGGAAACCACAAGTTGGAAAACATTAAATCTTATCAGTAGACTGCGGATGTTTATGCAAATTTCGAGTTTCACAAATGCAGGTGAGACAGGAAAACCTATCTAGGGATTTATTGCACTTAATGAATATTACAACAAATACCGTACTTTGGGTATTTTAGATATATTTTTATATTATGTTCTTTCTGTATATTTTAGCCATATTTAATTTGTCAGAAATGCATAAAAATCCGCAGTCTACTTATCAGTTTGTATAGTATCGTCTTTCACCGGCTTAATTGCGAACTATTTCTCATAATCCACCGTTGAAAAATGTCATATCAACCGGTTAATCAAACCCGTGCTCGACTCTTACGATTTTTGGGTGTTTTCTTATATGAATCGCTAAGGACTTGGTTGAAATGTAAGTCTTGTAAGTTTGTAATATTTAATCATTGCGGATAAAGAGGCATTCGTTTATGTTGTTTGAATCATAAAAAAGAGTTTGTGTATTAAAATTTGCAACAAAGAATGCTAAATTGCCGAAATTCCCCGTGTGTCAACTATTGGAACTTGTAATTGTCTATTATTCAGTAGTTGACATAGGGAAATATGTTGTATTTCCTTACGAAAAAAAAGTTGCTCTGTAAGAGATTTCAGCAGTGGCAAAGTGGCCGGAAAGAATGGATAAGCTAGATTATGAATGGGAAGCTGTAGTATTTCGTATCAACGAAACCATTAAAATGAACAGAACCAGAAATATGTATTCAGTTACCGAACTGACAATAAGTTAGATTTTTCAAGGAAGTAACTTCTAACTATTAAATATTTTTTTTTTTGTAATGTTACTCAAGAATAATCTTTTTTAAACATTCAATAAATTCCTGTATACATATACTACAAAGGATAGTTCATTAATTGGTTTTCCTCCCTGTGTGAACTACTGAAACTAAAAGATGTCAACTACTAAATCTTTCGTTTTCGCTGGGTGTCAACTATTGAATCAAATTTTACTCTTAGAAAAAAAATGAAGAAAAATTACAACCGCCAGCAAGAACGAATACTTGTCGTAATATAATAGAAGAATAATTTGTGCAGCAACTACTAATCATAAATTTTCCATAAAGTGAACATAGCCTGAGTTATGAAAACAAATAGGAAAAAACTTCCTTAAAGTGTCAACTACTGGTACCTTTACCTTAATATACCATAGCCTCGGTTGTTCTGAACTCATTAGAAAATGATGTGTCCCAGGCAAAATGGCTATAGCATTTAAATTTAATATTAATATGACTTTCTAGACAAAACTCTTTTTTGCCACATTAAAAAATATTCTTTTATAGACTTTTATTGAAATTGGAATTTTTATTTAGGAATCACCCCTTCATTTAATACAAACAGATGCAAACACTAATGCGTAGTGTAAGGAAGGTCAGATTCCTGAGAGACCAAAAGTTCAAACGGTAATTGAAACGATGTTTGGGGTTGTTTTCAAGAAAAACCGTTCGATATTACTTCTGTCCTTCGTTGCTGTCTTATACTTTTTTTCTTCGCCATACCCTTCAGCTACTTTTTTTTTATTTTTGTCCTTTGTCCCGGTTATACGATCGATGTCGAACCCAACGGATGATAAAAATAAAAGATGTACCTGATTCCATCCCGTATTTCTCCACTCTTTCCTTTCTTTCCGTATTCTTCCGTTTTGTATACCAAAGTCTGTATTTCACTGTACAATACTAAGCACTCGTCTATGTCTGCTTATTGTTTTTTGGAGTCGAGAAGTTTTCCACTAGCAACGATACCAACATAAGACGAAACACGACACAAGAGGAGACGAAAAGCGAAAAAACAGACAAAGGAAAGGAATTCATATCGTGTAGATGTACCTGAAACGATAAAATAGAAACGCGATTCACCGATAGATTGTGTAGAATCGTGCGGACGACAATATAGCGTTCAGTTGCTATGATTGCCAAGCGTTAATTACAATTTCTGCGAGTCGGCGGTTTTGGTCTTTTACGTGTAATAACAAGTCAGGCCAGCGATCAAATTATTGATCGTTGTGCGGAAAATGTGATGGCACGGAAACCTTCGTGTAGCGTGTAAAAGCGGAGATCTTTTTATGATTACCCTTTTTCTTTTTAACTCTTTTAATTTTAGACCGGTCGCTTCGTAACAACAGGTTACAAATAAAATTACGTTATTTTGCGTTTATGAGAATTTCAGGAATTGTTTACATATGGTGTATCGCATGATATCGCCTATGGGGTACATCGAGTAACAGGGTATACGTGAGTGTCGTTGTTTCACTGGTTAGATGTATCTGCAATGTGTATATTTAAAAAACTAGAATCGTTCTCGTTTTAAATTCAACAGCAACGAAATTTTCTTCGTTAGCCAATTAATTGCCTGTTACCTGAGTTTTGAAATTATTGAATATAATTGATTCATTAGAGCTACGTGTCTACTGGTTTGTCCAGAAAGTAATTGCGTATTCCTCCTGTGTAAATAAAGAGTGAAATTTGCAAGGAGAGAGACAGACATCTTATTAATAATAGAGCTACCGGCAATAAATCTATTATACTTAAATATATTAACTAAGTACATTAAAAGGAAAGGAATTAGGCGGTGCAGACAATTATCAATTAATCTGTGTGATGCGTAATTTTTGTAAAAAATAGTAGTCCTTCATTTTAACTGCTAGTCTTGAACAATAAGTTGTTCACTTAATTACATTTTTTTATGATATTTTTAGAAAATGTATATTTTAATATTTAAAAAAAAAAAACAGCTGTAAGAACGATTTGATATGCTTATCAGCAGTAAATCGTGAAAAATTCTAAAACTTGGTTTTATTGAAATTTTCTATATTTACTACTTGTGTAAAATCATTAAGATATTGGAATTACTCAATTAAATAACAAATCGTTGAAGAAAAGATAATCGGACTATTGTCATTCGAAACAACAATGTGCCACACTAAGTGGACAACTTTTAAAATGCATTAACCCTTTAAAAAAGAATCTTTTATGAACGAATATCAAGCCAGACAGAAAATACGTTACCTCTAACGAACTGTGTAATTATTAGAACGAAGTAAAAGTCTGCCATTTTGACTTATGGGTTAGGGAATTTATTCGTTTCGCAGTGCGGAAATGATGTGACTTAATTCCAAAGGTACTTAAAATTGTGAGTTCATTAAGAACTGTGAAATTAAATATCCACATCGGACGGAATTTGTACTTAATGAATTCAATATCTACCTTATTTAGCTATGACAATCTTTTTTAAAAAGTAAAAGCTATGAAGAAATACACGTCGAGTTAATTTGTTCACATTGTCTTTTTCCTACGACTATCCAATCAACGAATTTTTTCAAATTACTTTGCTACTAAAGTTGAAGAAACAATTCATCATCCAAACCGAACTACACCTAATGTTTAACGTACTCTAATAATTTATGGAAGAAATCAATCAAACAACTATGACATCAATAATGATCTTCTTGTCTTTTAAATACTTCTATATACATACAAAATGTTACATCAACACGTCATCTCTTGTTAACACTAGATTTCCGGACGTGAAATCTGTTAAACGCAATACGTTAAATAAAAACTTTGGAAAATGAGGGATCAAGAGGCAACAACGATGACGAGTTAAGTAACTTGTATTTATATTATATGATATACACTGCCGCTCAAAAGTATGTGGACACTTCCTTAACTCTCATAACTACCTGAAAAAAGCTTCGATATCTTTGGCAAACTTGATTATCTCGTAGGTATTTCTGTTTGTACGGTATTGGAGAACGTATATTAATAATAATTTATTAAATATGTCACAGATAATGATAATAGATAATTATATCTTCTTTTCGTCTACATATCCACTGCGTGATTTTATGACCGCGTTTACTAATCGTGGCATCGTGGCTATTAATGGTTTAATTATTTCGCTGCCAATCATGTTTATAGATGTTTGTGTTACTCTTGACAAGGCAAGAGACCTCACTTAAGCAATGCAGTCCCTAGAAACTGCTAGAGAAAAGCCTAAAAAATTCTACACATGCAATACTATATAATGCAGTTTTCCACCCATCGGATAGATTATTTTATTTAAAAGAATTGAATAACAATCTTTGTAATTTAGTACTATTATAATACATTACATACATATTCGTAACAGAATTTAGCAACAAAAATTGATTAATAACAAAAATATACCTTATCTATAAGAAATTTCATGAAAGTGGTAAGTGTCCACATACTTTTGAGCGGCATTGTATGTGAAATATCTACTGTACCACGTTTCTATTTTGGAAGGCGTTGCTAAAAAGGTAGAAATCCGTCAATTTGATGGCTTCCGTAAACCTAGCGTTAATAAACATAATATAATTACATCACGATGGCATGTACACAATAATAATACCACAAACGTTATATAATTTTCAGATCGATAATGCAATCTTGAAGCAGCTAATAATTCGCCAAACGTACTGTGAAAGCGTTACTGGAATATATCAAAGCCATACGTATCCTCCTACTTATCTGATTTACATTGTCCATTTGCATCGGTAGTAACGGATTGTATCCTGTGCAAATGCGCAGATTACCTCCTTATAGGAATATATATATACTCGTCCTATCGGGAACAGATGCAGGATACGTAAGGCGCATATACGAGCAAACCTTTCGTTTAGTCGTACAATGCGCGTAACTTCCTTTGCGCTTTCTAACAAATTACGTCCTTTATTTAATACTTCCTTTAGTCAATATCTTATTGGAACATATCGTAAATAATATTACATTTCTTTACTTTCAAAAAGAGAATCGCTATCACTTTAAGACAGTAATTTTAGTTTTGTACTGTAAGATTCTCTCATATTTATCACCTTATATCGGAAAAAAATTTAATTCTTTTTCAGTGATATGTCAGGTGTAACTCACCATAGCTTTCCGAGTCGAAATACTGAACCTATTTTCATGGTATTTACTCTCATTTGAACCTAATATGATCCTTTCAATACTAAAACTCTTAATTTAAACCTGTGACTCCTTCTCAGTAAAATGATACTCCTATTTAGCTATCACCAAAACCTTTATCCCCTGAATTGGACCTGTTACTCCTCCTAGGTTAAATTATAATTTTTGTATTCAATATGTATTTAATATCGCATAAACAACTTAAATTTTTTTAAATATACGTCATTATAACTAAAACATGAAATAAAAATATAAGATTTGTTAAAAGAAAGAAAATAAAATATAAATAACATTTATCATAATTATTCGTGTTATTATTGGGGTAATGTAAGTAAATAAATAACCTTTCCACTTACATCAATATGCATGTATACTTTTTACATATAAATTAGTTAATACCATTACGTTATAATGAATTTTCATTTGTTTGCAATTATAGTTATCACATTAATTCGAATAATGGTATACTTATAATTGCAAACGAGTAAAGATCCATTATTTTTTAGTGAATTTGACTAATTTATTTTTAAAAACTATATATATATATATAATAAGAATAATAATAACATTAATTACTGGATAGGATGTAAATTCTCAACGGAGGTTGAAATTGATCTCCTATTTTGCGCCTTAAGATGGCATAAAGGGAAATTTATGCCACTTTTAGGTGCTAAATAGGATCTTATTTTACATTGACTCGAGCCATATTTTTGTACCTCTAATTCCTAAATGTTGGGTACTAAAAGGTTCAAATGAGGTTCAATATTTCGACTCGGGTTTCAGTTGTAATTAACAACCTTTAATAATACTCGTTATTTTCATCAAAATATTCCTTAAGATTTACAGTTATTGCAATTATGTGATGTCAGTTAACACATTGAACGCCATCGGTGTTTTGCTAGCTTCATCATTTCTATTGACGTGAAACCTTTTCTATTAAAAGCACATCTTTATAAAGCAGAAACTTTAAAGCCACTGATAGATAGATATTCAACAGACTTTTATCTTTTCAACACCAACATTTAAATATTCAGTATGTTTAGAACACTCATAAATATTGCGATTTCAATGTTGCATAAAATTTCGTTGAATTCAATAGCGCCGGACACCAGTGACCACCATGGTAATCAACGTGTTAATAAACTACGGTAATGAACTGTGCCAAATTTTTACCAAATCAACTGAATTAATATTAAGACTGCCTCATGTATATTTAGTATTCATAATAATAGTTTTATTTATCAAAGTGCCAAAAATATTTCAGAAAAAGTTATTGCATTTTAGGGTTCGAATCAGAGAGCACAGGAGAAATTAAATTCACTTTTCAATAAATAAAATGACTTTGGGGGAATAGGCTTTGAACACACATCAAAGCAATAAGCAATTCGATAAATAGCGTTAAGGAGTATTTGTAGAAAAGTGAAGAAATTATTGTGGTAACCACTTTACTATGCACTGTGTTCCGTCGTACGGAAACAAAAGCGCGTTCGGAACGAAGCGAAAGTTTGCCGTTCTTTGAGGCCCGGGTCTGGCTGCCAGATTTTTTATTACCATCCAACATTTGGCGACCATCGTTCGCCAAGGCAGCTAGAACTCCGGTCCTTGAGGAATTAAGCAGCCTTCGTTTTGAATGAACGTTTTCGTTAATCCGTCGTGCTCTGTCAGCGGGTGGTAAACAGGGACTTCGGCCCGAACGGTCCCATCGACCGCCGCTGACTCGCGATGACAAATCGGTCATAAATCGCGCCTTCGAAGGGAAATTCTGCCGATCGGCCGGACTAGGATTTTTTGGGCACATCTGGTTGCACTTTCCTCCACCACGTATTCGCAGGGGGTGAACTCCCGCCTCCGTGGGGCCCTTCTCGCCGAGAGTCCCATGGGGGTGGTCACTCCTCTCGGAGGAAAGTGCGGCCAATCAACATCGCGCACTGCCCGGAAAATCCGAAAAACCCGCCTGCTGAAACGTCGCAAAAATTCAGCAAGTGGGGATGTCCGGCCCATAGCGTCGTCGAGGGACTTCGGAGGAAAAATCCTCGAGGTCACTTGCCTTCAGAACATCGAAACGCAAACGAAGCCGAGCTCGCTGACGACGAAAACCGTCATAGTTTGCTATATATATTTTTTTTTGGAGTATTGAATTATCTCGCGAACGAACAAGTTCTCCGTCGGTCGAGGACGATAAAATCACTCATTCGCGAAGTATAATCGACGCAGACCGCGAGTGAGAATAGTGGTTGTTAAGGTCATCCACGTCGGATCTTGACGCCACGAAACATTTTGGTCCTTCGAGCCGGATCCACCCTAAGGACGAGCAGCAGCCATCCAGTGGATCCAAGGGAAAGGTGAAACGGAAGTCACGGCTTGGAATCACCCACCTGGGAGCAGTCAACGGCAATCGAGCGAACCGGAGACAAACCATCGACCAGGTAGGCTCGTTAATATTACCAAGTTCGAAGTGATCCGTCCTTTCCATCTTAAAACTCCTTAAAAATGGCAAACGTGAACGCGACCGCGACCGCGAGCGAAGCAAGTATATTTTCCGAGACGGACATCCGCATACGAAGGCAACGGCGTCGTACGTTCAAGTCACAGATAACGACGGTCGAAAAATACGTCGCGTCGTACAAGGACTCGGAGACAGAGCGGATCAAGCTCCGTAATAAAACAAAGCGCTTGGAGCAACAGTTAGCGGCATTCGACGCGATACAAGATGATTTGATCCTGATCGACGGTCCCGAAGTCACAGAGACGCAGTATAACGAGATACTAGAGCGTTTCGACCACGTTCTCGCGACCGCGATGCACGTGCTGCAACGTGCGGAAGCATCGGCAGAAGCAGCGCGTAACATAGAAAATCGTGCGCAATCGGCTACACCGACTCCATCGACCGCGACCAGAACCGGCTCGGACGAAACTCTTCCGAAAATCGATCTTCCCAAGTTCGATGGCTTGGTCGAAAACTGGATCACGTTCAAGGACGCCTTCGTGGATATGATCCATAAGAACGATCGATTAAGTAATTCGAAGAAGATGAATTACTTATACTTATCGCTATCGGGGAGAGCCCTCCGCGCGATCAAGGGCTACAAGGTCTGCGATAAGGACTACGAGCTCGCATGGAGACAGCTCGTCGAGATATACGACAATGAACGTACGCAGATTCTCCGCCACGCCGCATTAATTCGAGACACGCCGACGATGCCCGACAATTTGCCGCGGTCAATTCTAGATCTAGTGACTCACATGCAGCAACATGTGCGCTCCTTGGAGTCGCTGGGTCGATCGCGAGAACAAATCGCGAGCGATCTATTGACCAGCATCGTGGTGTCACGAATGGGAAGGAAGACGCGATCGAATTGGGAGCGGACTCTGAAGACGAAGGAGATGCCCACCATCGACGACGTCTTTGAATTCCTCCTGACGGTGGTCCATCAAGCAAATGAAGAGGACACAACATCTACCTCGCCGCGAACAGTGAGTTTCTGCTGCACCAGCGAAGACGACGAGTACGACGGGCAGTGGGAGACACCGAAGAAACGAGGAAAGAAACGACCGCGACCGACGTCGCAATACTCGTCGCCACCTTCTTCGCCACGTTCTCCGGTCCACGAGCATCGACGTCCATCACCGCCAGAGAAATATCGGTCGCAGCCTCCGCGTCCTTCGCCGCAATTGCGATACTCGCAGCCGCCGCGTTACTCTCCGCGAAATTCACCACCGTCGCCAACATCGTCCATTCGCGGAAAGAGGCAAGCCTTCGCGACATCCACCTCCAAATGCCGGATCTGCAAGCAAGGTGCGCATCCCGAATACGGTTGCAAACAGTTTCTTGCCCAGACAATCGAAAAAAGGATCGACGTCGCGCGAAGGGCAAATCTCTGCATGAACTGTCTGCGGACAGATCATAAAACCGAGCAATGTAAAGCGGGAAAATGTCGCGTATGCAACGGCGCGCATAATACGCGACTACACCGCGATTCGGCAAGTCCAACGTCGGCATGACTGACATCGCCCGACGATACACGACGCAAACGGCCACGGAATAGAACGAAACGCAGCAAGGAGACGCAATCCACCGACGAAACGACCAACGGCCTGATGACCACGGCGGTCATCAAAGTTCTCGATCGCGACGAGAGAATGATCGACTGCCGTACGTTGGTGGACACGTGCGCGAACGCGAACTTTATAACCGAAGATCTCGCCACGAAATTGCGTCTTCCTCAGAAAAGGTTTTCCGTGGCCATCGAAACCTTAAACGCGGCAAATACGGTCTCGAGCAAACTCGTCGCTACAACCATAAAGTCTCGCCTATCGAACTACTCGCGTATTCTAACATTCTGCACGGTGCCGAAGATCGCGGGATTGCTTCCGGATACGCGCATCGATAGGGCGAGACTTCCAATTCCGGCAAACATTCGATTAGCCGACCCGTACTTTCATCAACCAGCGCCAGTGGACATGTTGATCGGTAGCGGCCCCGCACTCGCGTCGTTATGTGTGGGGCAAATCGATCTCGCGCCGCGAAAGGGAGCAGATCTCGTTCTCCAGAAGACTCAGTTCGGATGGATCATCGGGGGGAGCGCACCATCCATCGCGCCAAGGACGAGACGCAACGCGTTCTTCTCTACCCTGGACTTCGATCT
This sequence comes from Cerceris rybyensis, assembly GCA_910591515.1. NCBI lineage: Eukaryota > Metazoa > Arthropoda > Insecta > Hymenoptera > Crabronidae > Cerceris > Cerceris rybyensis. The sequence continues at coordinate 28,045,982 of OU342790.1, forward strand.
TCGAAGATTTTGGGAGATAGAGGAGGGCCAGAGCGGACGACATCTCTCCGAAGAAGAACGAGACTGCGAGAACCATTTCGCGAGGCATGCCAAACGGGACGATACGGGTCGATATATCGTCGCGCTGCCGTTCAATGAGAAAAAATCGCAAATCGGCGAGTCACGTGCGCGAGCACTCAACCGATTTTTCTCATTAGAACGAAAGCTTAATCGTGAGCCGGAATTGAAGTGCGAATACTCGGCCGTCATTGAGGAATACCTCTCTCTCGGGCACATGAAACAGGCAGAAACCTTCGACGCGCCCGGATTCTACCTGCCTCACCACGCGGTCGTGAAACCTTCTAGTACAACGACAAAGGTTCGCGTGGTTTTCGACGGATCGGCAAAATCGAGCAGCGGCATCTCACTCAACGATGCTCTGCTAACGGGACCTACGCTGCAGGACGATTTATTCGCCTTGCTCCTGCGGTTTCGGATGCACGCGTTCGTGCTGACCGGTGACATCGAAAAGATGTACCGCCAGTTCATCGTGCGGGAGGAGGATCGCCGATACCAGCGCATCTTGTGGAGAAACGAGCAAAACGAGATCGCCACATACGAGCTGAACACCGTCACGTTCGGGCTTTCTTCAGCTCCGTTTCTCGCTATAAGATGCGTCCAACAACTGGCAGACGACGAACGGACCGAATTTCCCAGGGCTTCAACGACGCTGAAGAGGGATCTGTACGTCGATGATCTTCTCACCGGCGCCGATACGCTCGATCAAGCGTTGGCGCTTCGAGATGAAATCATCGATGTACTTCAACGAGGAGGCTTAAACATCAGGCAGTGGGCATCCAACGAGCCAGCCCTCCTTACCGGACTGTCGGACAAACAGATCCATCCGAAATTCTTCGGCGACACCGACACCGTGAAGACCCTGGGAGTAATATGGAACGCCAACGAGGACATCATTACCTACACCGTCGATCCACACATCGCGCAAAGAGTGACGAAGCGGACCATTCTGTCGACCATCGCGAGAATCTTCGACCCGTTGGGACTGCTCGGTCCGGTTACCATTGTGGCGAAGATTATAATGCAACGATTGTGGCAACTGAAACTCGACTGGGACGAATCGTTGCCCGCTCAGTTGCACACAGAATGGTCCACTTTTGTGAACGACCTTGCAAACTTAAACAAGGCGTCGTTCAAACGTCACGTTGCGCAACGGGAACATCGCCGTATGGAGCTTCACGGGTTTTGTGATGCCAGCGAACGGGCATACGGAGCGTGCGTATACATTCGCTCGGTCGACGGAAACGGACAGTCGGAGACGCACCTTCTGTGCGCGAAATCACGAGTCGCGCCTCTCAAGACCGTCACGCTCGCACGACTTGAGTTATGTAGCGCCGCGTTACTTGCAACGTTATACTCCACGCTCCGAGAGGCGATGGTTGAAGAAGTTGATCGTACGACCTTCTGGACCGACTCAACCATCGTCCTAAACTGGCTCAGACGATCACCGGCTACGTTAAAAACATTCGTCGCGAATCGTGTGGCGGAAATACAGCGCAAAACCGACGATAAATCATGGCGCCATGTTCGGTCGGAAGATAACCCCGCCGATTTGTTATCTCGCGGACAATCGCCGAGCCAGTTGATCCGAAGTCACATCTGGAAGCACGGACCATCTTGGCTTTCAAACGTTGAATCAACTTGGCCTGTTTCCCCCATCGACGAACTCGAAGAAATTCCGGAAGCCCGACCAGTCATCTGCTTAGCCACGACCATTATCCACAGCGAGGAGATCCTGGAGAGGTATTCGTGTTTCTCTCGGCTGAAGAGAATTGTGGCTTACTGCTTTCGGTTTGGACGGCCCGATCGCGACAAGGGACCTTTAACCGTGGAAGAACTACAGAAGGCCACAGATCGGATTCTGCAACTCGTGCAAGCTCCCGCGTTTGCGCAAGAGTTGCAGCAGCTCAGGGGCGGGACTGAATTGCACCGCAAAAGCAGACTCCTACCACTGCACCCTTTCGTGGACGAAAGGGGTCTCCTGCGAGTGGGAGGACGTCTGCAAAACTCGGACCTGCCCTTTGAGCAAAAACATCCGATAATTTTACCGAGGGGACATCACGTCACTGGCCTCATCATCCGGCAGGCCCATCTCCAGCATCACCACACCGGAATCACCTCGACTCTCAACATCGTGCGGCAAACGTACTGGCCGATCGACGGACGCAATACAACGCGGAAAATCGTTCGACAGTGCGTCAGGTGTTTCCGGGTGAATCCACCTGAGACCCAATATATCATGGGTCAGTTACCTGCGGCGAGGGTAACGGAGCACCGACCGTTCTACAACACAGGTGTCGACTATTGCGGGCCATTTCACGTCAAGGAACGGCGCTACCGAAACCGCAAACAAGTGAAGGTATACGTCGCGGTCTTCATTTGTTTTGCGACAAAGGCAGTACATTTAGAGGTTGTCGGAGACCTGACATCGGAAGCGTTTATGGCGGCGCTTAAACGCTTCGTCGGTCGAAGAGGACTGTGCCGAAATATATATTCGGATAACGGTACGAACTTCGTTGGCGCGAGCAACGATTTAACGGCACTGCACAATTCCCTACCTGAGGACGAGGGAATCCGGCGCTTCCTCACGGAGAGGAATGTTACGTGGCACTTCACGCCGGCTCTCTCGCCTCATTTCGGAGGCTTATGGGAAGCAGCCGTTAAATCGTTTAAACATCACGTTAAACGCGTCGTCGGCGAGGAATTGTTCACTCTCGAACAATTCAACACGTTCGTCATCGAAGTCGAAGCCATCCTCAACTCCCGACCTCTGACACCTCTTTCATCCGATCCTAACGATCCCCTCGCGTTAACCCCGGGTCACTTCTTGATCGGTAATGCCTTAACGAGCCTTCCCGAGGCCGATTTCAGCGGTACTCCCAGCAATCGCTTGACCAACTGGCAACATATCCAGAAGGTCAAGCAAGATTTCTGGACGCGCTGGCATAAGGAGTACATCAACCTCCTGAATGTACGCCACCGCTGGACCAAGGGGAGCCACAGCATCACCGAGGGAACCATCGTGGTACTCAAGGAGGATCATACGCCGCCACTGCAGTGGCATCTCGGGCGTATCGAGCAGGTCCATCCAGGGAAGGACGACGTCGTACGCGCTGTCACCGTTCGCACAGCGTGCGGCGTCTACCGGCGCAACGTTCGGCAGCTGGCACCCCTTCCCATCTACGAGGAGTCATCGCCGTCTTCGTAGAGCGTACCGAATCAGCTGGCACCGCTTCGAGGGTCGATGAAGCGGCATCGTTATCATCGAAGCCAGCGTCAGCGAGCAGAACGAAATCGGTAACGTAATTGATCGACAGAGTCTCTCAACGGGGGGAGCATGTTCCGTCGTACGGAAACAAAAGCGCGTTCGGAACGAAGCGAAAGTTTGCCGTTCTTTGAGGCCCGGGTCTGGCTGCCAGATTTTTTATTACCATCCAACATTTGGCGACCATCGTTCGCCAAGGCAGCTAGAACTCCGGTCCTTGAGGAATTAAGCAGCCTTCGTTTTGAATGAACGTTTTCGTTAATCCGTCGTGCTCTGTCAGCGGGTGGTAAACAGGGACTTCGGCCCGAACGGTCCCATCGACCGCCGCTGACTCGCGATGACAAATCGGTCATAAATCGCGCCTTCGAAGGGAAATTCTGCCGATCGGCCGGACTAGGATTTTTTGGGCACATCTGGTTGCACTTTCCTCCACCACGTATTCGCAGGGGGTGAACTCCCGCCTCCGTGGGGCCCTTCTCGCCGAGAGTCCCATGGGGGTGGTCACTCCTCTCGGAGGAAAGTGCGGCCAATCAACATCGCGCACTGCCCGGAAAATCCGAAAAACCCGCCTGCTGAAACGTCGCAAAAATTCAGCAAGTGGGGATGTCCGGCCCATAGCGTCGTCGAGGGACTTCGGAGGAAAAATCCTCGAGGTCACTTGCCTTCAGAACATCGAAACGCAAACGAAGCCGAGCTCGCTGACGACGAAAACCGTCATAGTTTGCTATATATATTTTTTTTTGGAGTATTGAATTATCTCGCGAACGAACAAGTTCTCCGTCGGTCGAGGACGATAAAATCACTCATTCGCGAAGTATAATCGACGCAGACCGCGAGTGAGAATAGTGGTTGTTAAGGTCATCCACGTCGGATCTTGACGCCACGAAACACACTGTGTTAACGTGTTTTCAAGTGATACATCATTTGCAGGAATTTTTGGATGAAACAAAACTCCATACACGCTTCTGCGTTGCTGAATTTTAATTAATTTGCTATTTGAAGAACTCAAACACCGTTAAAATAAATTGAACACGTTTCATTTCACTGGCGTTAGCATGTCTACTCTTTTTTAGCCGCAAGACATTTTATTATATGTTTAATAACATATTATAATTATAGCTGCATTTTGTGGTTAGAATTAATTGAATATCCAATGCGTCAGCAGAATTTTGCTTTCCGAAATAAAGTTTGTGATAAAAAAAACTGCGGTCTGCAACTACATACCGAGAGTCCAATGAAGGATTAAAAATGAAAAGCATAATTTTGTTTCGTCGGTGTATGCAGATTCTAAAAAAAGCCAAAAATTGTCATACTTTTTTGCAACAAGGTAATAATTTTCCCATAAGAAAAATAGAAATATTTATAACACCGAATGATATTAATAAAATGTTTCAATTCAATTATATGTTAAAGAATTTTAGATATTTACTGTTATTGCTAACTGTGGGACGAACTTTTAGCTTGTACTTTCGTCCTGTGGAATAAGGGGAATCCAACATATTTCGTAATGTTTATCTTGGAATATGGTAGTAATTAAAATTAAAATGATTACATAAACGGTCAGAAAATCTCAGCATTTTCCTGGAGGTTTAGTGAAATTCAAATGTTTTAGACACATTCCGATTGTATATATGTATTGTATATATATATTGTATATATTATGTGTATGTACAGGGTGTTTCAAAAATATTTGTCATGGCTTTCAGGGGTTGTTCTACACCTCTGGATCGATGGAGATTTGCGAAAAAAACTTGCCGCAAAATTCGGGAAAGGGTAGCAAATTTTTTTTATTGGCTCATCGTATTCGTCTTGTTACGTAGGCAAAATGTCTGAGAGGAACCATGGGTCAGAAACGAACCGTTCTCTCACAAATTAACTTTTAATTGGGCCTTACGATTAAAATTTCGCCGATAGTTAAAGCAGAGGCGACGTAAACGAAGCTAGAAAATAGGGCACTGTGTCACCGAACCAGAAGAGAAGTGTAAGTGTTTATACTCTTCTTCCCGGGTGGGCCCTTGAGCGAACCCGACACCGAATGCAGGTCATTGACATTTTCTAGTTTTTTTCTCTCTCTTCAATTATGTTGCCTCTGTTTCAACTATTGGAGCTAGCAAGGGTATCTCATGTGTTTCCTTTCGAAAGGTCGGCGACTCGAAGGCTGTCGTATGGGCGAAATTTTAATCGTAAGGCCCGATTAAAAGTTAATTTGTGAGAGAACGGTTCGTTTCTGACCCATGGTTCCTCTCAGACATTTTGCCTACGTAACAAGACGAATACGATGAGCCAATAAAAAAAATTTGCTACCCTTTCCCGAATTTTGCGGCAGGTTTTTTTCGCAAATCTCCATCGATCCAGAGGTGTAGAACAACCCCTGAAAGCCATGACAAATATTTTTGAAACACCCTGTACATACTATGTCACATATACTATGTATGAGTCTATACCAAAGTCTTTGTAGACATTAATTTAGTAAATTGGTCTGCTATATTGTTGACATACCTGCAGTATTTTCAGACGATAAAGTGGTACGTTAAAAGCAGCAATTGTTAAATTTATGATATTAACGTTTGGACTATACTTTAGTGATATAATTTAGAGTTTTTATTTGAATAATCACACGCAAGATGTACCACAAAAACATATATTACAGCGATAACAAAACGATAAACAGAACTGTAGAACTTGAACAATTATGTGACTTACTTATTACATGTGTTTAACATTTTGTTCAGCCACCATTGGCATCAATAAAGGCTTGTTTTCTCCTAAGCATATTTGATACAAAATTTCTTTATTCTTCTGAACTAATCTCATCCCATGTTTCAACTACATCCTTTCAGAGTAATGATAAACTTGAATTTGTCAGTTTTTTTAAATCTTAACATTGTCAGTTTTTTAACTGGCTCCAAAAATATTCAGTCGAAAGTGCAGTGACTGCAGTTGCCATTTTAACTCCTTCAGACCCGATTTTTTTTTCGTTTAAGAAAAAATTATTTTTATACTAAAATTATCTTAATTCATGTGAATAAAAGCAACAATATACCTTTTACAAAAATATTTATTTATAATTTGTAAATGTACATTTTAATGGACATATGGTCCTTACACAAAATTTGTAACATTAAGGAGATCCTGAGAAATATTTGCATAAAAAAATACAATTCATTAGGTGTTGAAACTAAGTTTAAACCTATACGTAATAAAATACAGCACGAAAAGTATTATGTACATTACAATGTGCACAGGGTTCGAAGGGGTTAAGACACTGAATCCTTTGGTTTAGAGTCATCATTTAATAACGTGGACATTTAGAGTCGTTATCGCGTTCAAAGATAATATCCCCTTTTATTAAATTTTAATCTTTACACATTTCCCATCGAAGCAGTGCACGAAATATTGACGTAATTTTCTGCAATTGTTCTCCGATCTGTACGATAAATAAGGCCTTCACAAAATGCAAGCATGCAGCCCCAGACTACGGCGGTTCCTCCTCCGTAAGCCACGCGCACTAAACAGCAATGACACAAATTGCAGACTTAATTTACCATTTGATCTTTTCCATCGGACTCAAATCTGCTTATTATTTTTTTGTCACACCAAATTATTCTCACCCGATTTTGTACGAAAAACTTTACAAAGCGTTTAAGAAATTTTACGTGCTCCTTTCTTTCATGTCGGCTTGTCATAATGTCCTACGTACTTCTTCAGCACTAATATTAATATTATTTATTCTTTTTAGACTACTTTTTATTTGTATGGTATTGCTAACTTCTTTAGACCGTATAGAATGTGTAATTCCACGCTTTATCGTGATAGAGAGTTTCAGTTTCCAGACCGTTTTATTTCTCGCGGTGTTGAATACACACATTTTTTCTGATGTTATTAATTATTCCTGTCGAACCTAGGTATTTATTAGCCAACGTTTGATGCGTAATAATTTCTTTCATTTCTTGTACAACGGCTTTCAAAAAATTTCCACTAATTGGCCTCATTGTAAAAAATGTTATTGGCCATTAGTAAAGAACTTGTTGAATCTTAGTAAGGAAATAACTATCTGTATTATTATACAGTTAGTTCACATGTATTGCTGAATTATTGCAGTTAAGGAGAAATGGAGAAAATAAAGCAACAAGCTGTAAATAGACATTTTACACAACTCACAAAATTTATAAAGTGTCCTGTGTGACATTGAATAAATAAGATGTAAAAAACAATTGAGGTGACTATTACGAAACAAGCACCACTTTGCCTTGGCGAGTGATTTTAGGTAATAAATAAACTTTTGAATATTATATATATATTGTTACGAGTCGACCGCGTACGCATTATTTTTTCGCACATAATTAAATAGAACACAATTTTATAGAAAAAGTGATAACGTTTATTTAAGAGAACACGTCCGTTAACGAGGACCACCGACCGTAGAATCTTAACTCTTTATTTATTACAAACAATTTCCAAGTCTCGCTACCAATTTAAATAATACATTTTTATGAAATTCGCCTGAATTTTTTGACTTCACATTGAATTTCCTACGAAATTTCAAACAAATATCCCTCACGAAATTTTTTGAAAACATTTCCATTTCTTTATAAATGCTGTAGCTACTACATATTTAAATGAATCTTGTACCACGTTTAGTTTAATTTACCAAGAGATTAGTCAAAGAATTTCAAATCGTAGTTAGTTTCCGAGTACATGTTCACGTGTAATTACGATTCTTGGCCAATACCTCACGAATTCGTATGACTTCTATGCTAGAAATTGTATGACATTTGGATGGAAACACGGTATCTGACTCGCTACCAATTTTATGAGTCACTGTATACCGGAAGTAAAGAGTTTGAAACGAACAGTACATTTGATAGAAGATTACGAAACCCAAATCTGTAGTTTATTTCAGATACACCTTTCTAATTTTATCAAAAATTTGAAAACATTAATAAAATATTAGACTTGACGCAATTATTCAAAACAAAAAAGATTTATAAATTATAAATACAAGGCAGGTTAACGGGAGAATTTGAAATACCATAAATTAAAAATTTGTCAAAACAACCTTTTTTGTTTGACCTCCTTTACTCTTTAGTCATCGTTTGCCCGCCTACGTCGAACAGGTCAGATTTCCAACTTCCCATTTAATCATCGATCTACTTCTATTCTTTGTTGTTCTATTCTTACTTTCTCCTTCATACTTCGAAGTCGACATACATAGAATCTCATTTTCAATTAAAACCTCTCAATACTTTTAATTTCAAAATCCATTTACATTTATATCACGCGTCATTATTTTTCAAAGATTCCATCAATTCTCACATACACCATATACCGTTAGATTTCGATACTATTTACTGTATACTTGGCACTCCACTGTCAGTTGTGACATCTTCCGAGCGATGTAAACTCTTTCGTCACTCGTGCAGTGACATGGTACGATAATGCACAGGCGCATATCACGCAAGAATAATGCATTACCGAGCTGTTCGCCATGAGTTGCATATCCATTCACGTTATGGAATATAGCATACGCGGAGGTAACATCGTACACACAATTATTATCGTAATTAAATACGAAAATATCACGTAGAAGCAGATCGTCCAATACGATGATTCCCGTGCATAACGATTAACATTATACGAATTTTATTTTCCAATTTCATCTCTCTACTAGTTTTCGCTTATAAATCTCAACCAGACGTAAAAGAGGTATGCATCGTTCGCTCGAAATCCAACCTGATAAATTCTATTTCGACGTTCCACAGGCAAATCACCGATGACAATAATGCATAGGTGCATAATCCAAGAACTTGCATTTGCCGTGAAAATCCATGGCTATACAAAACGTACCTATACCATGGTACATTCGAGTATAAACCATAAACATAGACAACCATATAAACCAGCACGAGCGCAAAAGCTGATTAACGAAACGCATAGAAAATGCAAGGTACGCAACTTAACTAAACGCACTCCCATCCACATCAGATACCAGGGGATTTCCATGTCCGTATGCAAGCCCGCATGTCAGATTACCCCCATAGGTATCAAAGTATTCCTGAATCTTGCACGTAGGTCAAGCAATAAGAATTTGTACAAGGGTCACGTATATGCATTATCGACGAATACGATAGATAACTGAGCGCCAGGTACACGTGTACGGATTACAAAGACAAAAACGAGGAAGGCAAAAAATATGCAAACAAGCGAAAATACCCGGCAGCGCATGACAAATGCACGTACGTACGCATACCTTATTATTCCTACGTAAGTCCGAACTATAGATTGGATTATGTATGCGCGCATTAACGAGCAATGCAATGAACAAATGCAATGTATACGAGTAACGTCACATACGAACGAAGAAGCGAAGATACATGGTTGCATAGGTCGTATACGCTTGCGCGCACTTGATACGGAGGTGTTTAGAGTGTATGGTGGAGAACGTGTGTGTATTAACAACGGGTTTGCGCCACTCTTGTCGCGAGATCGAGCATGACAATAAAGCCGTGGAGAAATTGATGGAGGGACGTACGGGACAGGGGGAGTCAAAGTAAGGGAACTCACTCAGTCGTGACTCGCGTTATGAATCAAGCTCTATCCTTGCCTGGCGTTTCACGCCCAACTGAGAAAAAGGACGAAATTTACGTATCATTTTTTCCTCCCGAGAGGTAGAGGAGGATACTTTTTTCTTCTTATTTGCAATCGAGAGATCGTGTCTTCATTGGAATTAGTATTGTCGGTTGTAGAGGTAGAAGCGATTCGAGTCAATATCTATGGATTAATGGTATGAGGTGATTATTGGTACGGTTTCTTTCTGAACATTTGTATCTAATAAACAGTTGGTACACGGTGTGTACGTAACTCAATAAGACAATGCATGTGGTAGGAGGCTATGCAATGTAAATATTGAAAAATCATTTTTAATTGAAATTAAAGCTATGATATAAATGTAGCAAAACAGCAACACTTATATGAGACTACCTGAAAGTTCCCGTTCTTCGCTACGATTTAATCGAAACTAAAAAAAAACCTTAAAATTTCGAATTTTGAAAAATCCTTTCTTAGTGGGTGCTAATACCCTAGAAGGAACGCTCATGCAAAATTTCAAGTTTCTAGGTCAAGTATTTTCGGCTCTGCGTTGATGAGTTTGGCCCATACTTTAACCCCCCCCCCCCCCAAAAAAAACCCTAAAATTTCGAATTTTTCAAAACCCTTTCTTACTGAGCACCTAAGACCCAAGGGGAAGGTATGTTCCAAATTTCATTGCAATCCGTTCTGTGGTTTTTGAGATTTCGTGATGAGTGAGTGAGTGAGTCAGTCAGTCAGTGGTATTTGAGCTTTATATAATAGATAAATATAAATATGAGAAGTAAAATGGAGGCTTTGTCGAAGAATCGTTCATCCTTTGACTGCGGCGCGTTCTTGGAGGAATCTACCAATATGGACGGCACGTTATTTGTATAACAGTCGTTGCGACTGGTCATCCACTGACTAGTGACCAAAATAGTACCCAGAGATTTAACACTAGATTTACGGAGCCAATTTGGCTCATTCAAAATTTGATTACTATATATATAATAAATTGGTTGGTTAATTTTTTTTTAATAATAAATCTTTCATTTAAATTGATTTGAAACTATTTTCTTTGCAAAAAACTTGAATTTTTGTGTATGAGTCAAATTGTCTCGCTTCAGAAAAATAGGTATGTCAACATCCGTAAATCTAGTGTTAATACCATTCTTAGGATTTAAAAAATAATAATTGCAAATAACTTTAAATGAAACAATTGCAGATGTATACTTGGTTATTACTGTGTTATATAGAGTGATAAATTCCATGTTGTGTCAATTAGTGAAACATTAAAAGGTGTTATAATAACAGAATTCAGAAGGCGTAAATATACTTCTGAATAAACTTCTGAAAGTGTAGGTATATATACGCCTTTAGCAGTCAAAGAGTTAAGTGTGTTGTGTATTATAAGCACTAGGATAGATGCAAATATTGTATGTATGATCTTAATTCATTACTTTACTATCAAATCAATGTTCCACGTTTTAAACATTTTAAAAGATTTAATTTACTTAATTGCATCCACTATGGTTCCTCTTGTACCACTAAACAATGGCTTATTGCATCCATTCACCTTACAAATTATCCTACCATCGAGGAACTGTTCTATCAGGAAGGTAGTCTTACCACTGCGATAGTCCTTATCCGAATGGCACTCTGTGTCTCCTTGCATTTCCTACTTGTATTTCCCTCCCATACCACTTAATCGTATCCCCCCTTAAACAACCAATTCACATTCTGCACAATTCGCTAGAAGCACAATATCATGCTCAGTTATCTGTCTGTATCTCAAAAAGTTAGGTATTTACAATGTTTTCAACGTCAAAAAGTATCAGTCTGGTAGTTTTAAATCTAAAGATATATAAGCAATTAATGCTCGAATTATAATTCTCACTGAACGAAAGTAAGAATCTAATTACTTTTTATTATGAATGTAGGGCCGCGCGCAATCGAAAACCGAGCGGATCGCGGCAGCGACGCAATCGCCGATTTTTCTAAAAGACGAGAGTGAAAACCAGGCAACGGTAAAGCAAACAGTATGTAAAGAGCGAGGAAGGTGACAAGGAGAATTGTGAGAGAATTGTGAGAAAAATCGTGTGAGAATTGTGAAAATCAACCGTTTTGTTACTCTATTGTTCTTTTTATAATAAAATTCTACTAAATCGAACCAAAGTCCTACATGAATTAGAAACTATTTATGGAAATAAACGATGAAACTTGAGAAGCAGGTCTATTATAATTATAATAACTTAAACATTAAACCTTGATGATAAAAGAAAAATTGTACAGTATGCTTTTATGATATCAGTTGAGTATTATTTCTGTGCACACACACACAGAGAGAGAAGGGAAGTTATTATCGAGACATATTGTGCTGGCCATTTTTGGAAATGTATAACGGAATGTATATTTACAGAGGAGAGTGAAAACTCTAAAGACCGTAAGCAGGAAATGTTTCTACTTCCATTGAGAATCATTGAAACCATCCAATTTCACGCAGTGATATTGAGCGACATGCTGTTTATGAGGAAATTATCTAGTTGCGGATTTTGAATGCGATTTCGAGTTCGATTCCCTTTTATTAATATCAACGTTGATACTATTATAATTATTGTGTTGTCAGTGCTGAAATTACGCATTGCCAACGTTCCTGTGTAATTATTATGTTCCAAAGTGTGTTGACTCTCGTATTACCTTTTACTGCTAGGGCCTATTGATATGAATTTCCTATGCATACCTTTGTTATGAAGAATAAATTGATTTCCTGTACGTAAGTTAGAGTATTTTTTTTTTCTTATTTAGAGGACGCGGAATGCAATTTAAATAGAATAAAATATTTAAATGTATTTAAGAGCAGCTATTCACTAACCAAAGAATTAATACTTTTGATAAATATAAAGTAATACTATATAAATTTGTGAAAAAAATTGCAGTTCCAAAGTTGAAGATAAATTGTTAAAGTTAACGATTATTTACTCAGTAAAATAGATTCTTATGTATCACATAAAATTCAAATTTGTTAACATATTTGTTTTAAAGAATACATTGTGCGGGTATAAAACTATTCATTTCTTTTTCTTCGTGGAAAAAATTACATACATAATCATATTTAATTACTTATACATAATGCAGGATTTAAAAACTAATACAAGTTGATCCAAAAGCCACTAGACCCATTTTAAAAGATAATAATTCTTTTACTATTAATTATTTTAGAGTGAGAACGTAATGGTGACTATTTGAAGGATATAATTTGTAATACTAATTAATACTAGATTTACGGATGTTGATTATATACCAATTTTTTTTTATGTCAGCCAATTTGACTCGTACAAGAAATTGAAGTTTTTTGCAAAGAAAATAGTTCCGAATCAATTTAAATTAATGATTTATTACTAAAAAATTAACCAACCAATATATTATATATACAGTAATCGAATTTTAAATGAGCCAAATTGATTCCATTAATCTAGTGTTAAAAATAATCTCCGAGAAATATATTTATCGTTTACAAAAACCTTGGGAAAACCTGTGTTTTATTGTAAACGCAACTTTTATTTAAACTGTTATCGTTCCATAAGATTATATCAGGGGGTAAGAGAAAGTATATATTCGTATCAAGAATAAATTATTTTCTTGAAATCTTCTTCCAATATTTTCAACAGGTTGACATAAACAAATATACAAATTATATAGAAAAAATGCTTATTATTAAATTTTACAAGCTGTACAAATGATATTAAAAACTTTACTCGTTATACTAAATGTTAACGTTCCTCCCAGTAAATTCCCTGTCACTGTTACGGTGACATAAATTATTACATCATATCAACTTCGAATATCTTATAATAATTTATATGCAGTGTGCACAATGTGTCGTGTAGCATATTAATGTAATGTCATGGTAATCTACCGAAGAGTTTAGAGAATTGAATAGTAGGTATTTAGGTGTACAGAGCCGGGAAATGCTCCCGTTGGCTGCCTAGCGCTGGTGCAATCTACTAGAACGCAACATCGAGTTTTGTGTAATCTACAAAGGGTTAAAAGGAGAATTATTTATTTGATAATTAGCGTAGCGGTTTGCAAGCGCGTTTGGTTGCTTCTATGCATGTTACTTGTTTCTTCCTACTATAGCTGACTAAAGTAAATGAAAGATTATTCTTTTAGCATTAAATCGTGCAGTTTTATTGCATGGAACTTTTGTTGTAATGGATGAAAACAGATTAGGGAGAAATATGGAATATGCTCCATCATACAAAGTTCGGTTTTATACTTTTTGTCTTCCTATACACTATCTGAAAAATCATTGTTAGATAATAAGTCCTTTGCTATTAATTTTCTTAAGTTAATCTCGATCATTAATTCCCACGGATTCTGCAAAATGTTTGGATGCACAAATCGACATGAATTAACCTGTTAACCGGGGAACTAATTTGTGTTCAACTTGTTTCAAATTGGAATATTTTTTTTTACAGTAAGAAGTAATATCATTACATCTAAAGTACTACGTCAGGATTAAACGGATACAAACGACATAAAATGTAATGCGTTCAACATATTACGTTTAAAAATTTTAAGGAAGAAAAAATCGTCAAGCTTACTGGAGTTTTCTTTCAGATATGACGTAATTATACGTCACGCCCGGTTAACAGGTTAATGATTGTATGTAATACGATCAGAAGTTTGGTATCACGTACTACGATTAATCTTTACATTTATGCTATTGTATTATATGCAAAACAGTTGATTAGAAGCATAAGTTTCAAATGAACATGAAACGAAAAAAACTGTTAATATTTAAGACTTAAATTTTTAAATAAAACCTAGTCTGATCGAATTATGAATGCTGAATCCATCTCAATTCGATAAGAAGATAGAATGTCGTTAAAAGAAAATGATATAAATATATTGTTCTTCATACGTAAGTACTCCTAAAAAATTAATATTGCAATTGATCTAAATTATATTTATTAATATTGCTAATCTTAATCTACCATAGAATAATGTATCTGTTAAGGACACGGTACTGATGCAACCCGAAATGTTCATATGTTACTTTCTGCATTGTTTTCTATTAATTTTAGTTATATAGAAAAAAAAGTTGTAACGTGGCACATCGCCTCAATTCTGTTGCATCCGGTTGTATTTAATTAATAAATTATGTTATGTGCTTATTTCATTCGTGTGAAGTGTTTCAAATTTATTTCAAGTTTTAATAGGCCTTCCATATCAGGGACAAATTACAAACTTCAGAAAAACTGTGCTGTATATACCTTATCCGTAATCTCAAACAAAAAATAGCAACTTATGAAGTTGAAAATTAATAAATATAATGTTGGACGAAGTTCATAACAATATACTGTAGATATGACATTTTTAAGCTCAATTCTGTATGAACTTAATACATACATTTTATATAAATGTATGCGCATACAATTCCCACTCTATCTATATTTTATATAAGCACTTTCAAAAGTATATATTTACATCAATTAAGTAAAGCTATTTATGAGCAGAAATTTTTATGGATTTTGCAATTTTATGCACTTTAATTTGCTTTTAACAAATATTGTATATGCAAAACACTGCTCTTCAGAATGCAATTACAATAATGCTTCTGTGAATGGCCGTTGCAACATCAAAAAAATGTGATTCTCATTTGACACAATATTTATCCTATTTTATCCATGTTAAAAAATCTCATTCATAAAGCGGCGTGAGATACTAAAACACATTACTAGTAGCCGGTGCGGCCGAAATTCCTTATAATTTATAATGGAATCGATTCTACTCTTTTTTCATTGCAGACGTGTAATCCACGCTTTAAATGACAAAGCGCCATGACGGGATACACGTTATAAATTTATTCTCGCAAAAAGAAACATTTTTTCACGTGTTTTGTTCTCTACATGAAGTACAATTAAATGCATTAACTAATCCTTTATATGTCACATATATAACTTATAAAATCCTAAACGTAAAATTTTATTCATTTTTTTTTTGTATTTGAAAAGCAAAGAACGTAAACAAACCTAATTAACAATGGATAAAGTTTTCATCTGGAACGAAGTATTACTTTTTAAAAGTGTTAACAATTTAAGTTTTCCTTGTAGCACCATCACTAAAACCTTACCCTACGATTTATTTGTTATTTTAACTGTGGTAGAATACCCATAGAGTGACGTCTCCCCATAGAGATGCGTGACGTAGGGAAAAAATCACATATCAGTTAACTCTTTGAGCTACAGTGGGATGAAAAGTGTCCCACCTCTTTGATGCGTGAAGATGCATGGCGGGAGATTTCTTATCCCACCTCAAAAATTGATATTATTATACAACTTTGTAAATAAATATAAACCAACTTTATTCAATTCAAAGAAGAAAAAAATGCATGTGCAACATGGGTCATTTTATTTTCTGAATTCCTGTGCCTCAAAGAGTTAAACAGATTCAATAGAGACCTTAGATACACCATTAGATATTTTGGTAATTTTTTAAATTAGATATTATGATCATTTAGTTATTTAATATTTTGTATTCTATTCTTTTATATTATTTATTCGAGATATATCTTATTTACTGTTATATATTAATTCGAGTATGTGTGTAAATGTTGTTTTTATTTAATTATCAAATTTTGACAAAAATCCACTTCTCGTTTAGCTTTATGTACGTCCTAGAAATTAGACAATCGGACATTTTTGTTATTCATATACCTCTTTTGTTTTTTGATCGAAGCCTATATTACATTTTTTCGGCTTTGGCTGCTGTGACTTCAGATTTAACCCAGACCATAATCCTAAGACCCACTCCAGCAAGCTGGACAGGCCCCTGAGGTAACTCCTTTCCTGTGGTATCACTATGGGTTCCCCCAAGTCCCCTGACTTACGAACATTAAATTTAGTAAAAAATTTGCCTCGTTAGTTAATTGCGAATCCGTCAAGATCGTACCTAACCAGCGAGATGAACTGGTCTCTGGTGGGAACAAGGCAGATCTAATTCAGACCCGGTTAATTTGATAGATATTCGAGAATTCATCACATTTACCAAATTTAGTGAAGCTTATTCATAATCACCGGATTAATCACATTTTCCGCAATATATACGTAGCGACACTAGATGTGATGGTCTGAAACAGTCTCAGTTTACTTAACACGTACTATGGAAGATCACTATTTATTAAATTATGAAAACAGAGAAGATACAAAAAAGAACGAAATGATAAAATAAGCGGAAGGGGAAATGACGAGCTTTCTCGTTCTTTTTTCGTCTCTTCGAATTCTGTTCTACTGCTCTCCCGTCTTTTGTCTTTTCACATCCCTCTTCATATCACACTCCGTCCTTACTCACTCTCTTTGTCACTCACCCATTCATTCACTCACTTATCTGATCTGCATTCCAATATATATATATATTGTTACGAGTCGACCGCGCACGTATTATCCTTTCGGACATAATGAACCAATTAACTGTGGCAACTTCTTTTGAGAGTGCGCATCTATCTATTTATTTTGCGTGAGTCAGGAAGATCGAGCGATGACGAGTATACACGTCAATCACATCTAACTGTTTAAATAACAAATGGTAACTAAATTTCCCACATAACGGATATAGTCGTCAAACACAATTAACTGGTTAAATAGAACACAATTTTTAGAAAAACTGAGAACGTTTATTTAAAAGAACACGTTCGTCAACGAGGACCACTGACCGTAGGACCTCATCTCTTTATTGAATAACAAACGATTGCGAAGTCTTGTTACCCAGTGACATTTAATCTACTGGGTGCTTCGTAACGTATTGAAGTTTATATTATATTATAAACATTGCTAAATAATAGAATTATATATATTGTAGAATGATATATATTAATGGAGTAAATGCAAGAGAGAGAGAGAAAGAGAGAGAGCAACGAAGTCTACGTCGTCTATGAACGCCTATGTGTGTGAGAGAGAGAGAGTGAAATAGGGTTGTAAAAGAAAGAGCCTGCCAGATGATGAAGATGTATGACTGTGTATGTTTGTGTGTGTGGGGTGTAGGGCCTACAGTGGAATACGAATGCGTAAGAAGGTCCAGAGTATATTTTAGCGCAATAAAGAGCAGAGTATGTTTTAACGCGACAGCGAATAGAGAGTTTATACTAGAGTCACAGCGAACAGAGTATTCTTCAGAGTTCAACAGCGAACAGCGATCTAGAGAATGGCGTAGTATAGTTTTTGTGTATTTAGTGTGTTTTAGTGTATCTTTTTTTATTTTATATTTTATATACTTTATTTTTAATAAACAATTTATTATTCCTAATCGAATAATAATTACTGCAATATATATGTCCTCTAAGGACACTCTTCTAAAAACGCACACGGCGATCTAATAAACGGCTACCCTGAAGTAGAATATGCCTCCTGCAACTCTTAAAAGTCCAAAAAAGCACGTTATTCAAGATAGTACAAGAAAGACTATTATGATATATTTCATAATATCACGTTGATTACAATAAAAACTCGTAGTTAAGTATAGTTTAGTTAGATATTGATAATAAAAGCGTGAAAGAATTATACCTTCGCGGATGTTTTGGTACCGCTTCTTCCGTAAAATCAATGTATAATTTGCAATTAGATGTCAAAAACAAGTCCAGAACATTATTCATTTCGAGCTTATTCTCGCAATAAACATATTCTCGATGATTCGCCGCTATCAATGCGAATACGAATCGATTGAACGCAGAGATTATTCATGATAATTATTACCAATAATTAATCTCTAATTATAATAGGTAATATTCCTTTTAATTATTACCGCCAATAACTCATTCAGAATTTATAATTACTACTTTTTAATCCATATTCGCATGCATTGTCCCCACCATCCCTGTCGTTACGCGAAACAGGTTGAGTGACTTAATCGAAAATAATCCTAATATTATCAGGATCGGCAATGTCAATTTAGTGCTCCTACTATGCAGAAATCCGTTGCACTGAAAAATTGGTACATGACTGATCGGCATAATCGATCGACACGAATATCCGAGATATAACGCGTTAGAAATAAATTCCCAATAAATTTTATAAATGTATTTAAACGTTAAAAAGAAATTCCAGGAAGAAATATGAAAATGCAAATTCATAAAAATGTATTGTCATGAAATATATGCTCTCGAAATATTAGCATTGAAAAAATATGGATTTCTGTGAACGATGAAATTTGCTAAAGCTTCCGTTCCTTTCAAGAGGATTATTTTTTTAAAACAATCCAAAGAATTCATACCAGTATGAAATGAAATAACGTGGATAATTATTCTTCCTCCGATAAATGCGCATATTATATTAACCAAAGGGATGCTACAACGAGGAGTACAAGATTCAACGAAAATAATCATATTATCGAGCATATTTTAATTGAAATGCAATAAAAGTGCTTCGCTATTGCTAGTACTTTTACGAGTAGCTTCTGAAACACGGCTCATACAATATTCAGCCAGTGTCTGCCTTTTATCAATGGACGGCATACACATTTTAATGCGCTTGAAATTTTGTTGCACATAAAAATATATCCAGTAATTTTTATTTTATCTCTTCCACGTGTGTCTTCGAATTATCGACTCATCGAAAGTTCGTTTATTCACGATTAACAGGTCAGATATAAACAAACAATCAAAGAGTATGTAGCCCTGTATTCTCATTTCTAATATGATAATAATTAGTCACTTTACTGCAATGAAAAATGCTGATTTTTCAATATTAATACGAAATTATTTACACTCGAGAAATAAGAAATATAAGTAAGTCTTCCCGAACGTCCGGTTGGCATCATTTTTTTTAAGTATGTTAAAATGCAAAACCTTCAATATTTCTACTTAAAAACAAAGTGACTTATGCCACTTTCAAAATAAATGCCTCATATCTAGGTTAGTATAAGAGAAAGTATTTTAATACAACCGATGCGAGTATTATCGTTTCACTTTGTTAAAAAGTGATTGCATGTGAGCAGGATCACGAGCGGGAAATGCGGATAGCCTAATTCGTTTCTTCTATGTTGTTAGACTCTAATCGTTAGTTTCCACCGAGATGATTTACGATAGTGATAGAATACGTCTCTTAGATATGAAACACCTTCATCCTAAAATTTCTGTTCTCTTTTCCCTTTTTGCTTTCGGGTTTAAGGATACACAGTAATATTTCGTCCGTGGCTCTTTATAACTGAGGGGTATTGCACCGAATGGAGTATTAACATAAAAGTAATGTCTACATTAAGAACTTTTTTCAAATCTCTTCTCGAAGAAACGTAAGTGAGGCATACAGTTCTTTTAAAAGATATGTAACGAGTTTTCCATCTAGCATATTTTATATCCTAGCAGATGGTAGTCGCAACTACGGCGCAGCTGTAAGTAGAAGAAAATACCGGTTTAGTCAAATCAACTTCTATTAGCGAAACACGTACTTTTCTGATTCCAATTTGAAAATACTGCTGTGTATTTTTACATTAATTCAATGTGTTACGTGTGTTTTTAATCCCTCGATTGAATTCATACCACTACTGATATCGTTGAAATCATTTAGTATTATCTAAATTGTAGTTTGATGATGTTGCTGTTTTCGCATAAAATAATTTTATAAGAGGGCTATGTTTCTATGTTTAAGCGATTCATCTTGTGCACTGTCAATGCTAAAACTATCAAGGCTGTCGGAGTGAGGAATTCCTAATTTATTGTAAAAAATCTTTAAATTCATAAGGAAGTCATGCAGTATATATTCCACATCTACAGTCGGCCCTCGACTTTCGCACATAATTGGTTCCTGAAAATGTTTGCGAACGTTGAATGTTCGAAAGTAGAGGGATATACAAAAAATATTAAAAGTTGTATATTAATATGGTTTCTTTGTAATCTTGAGGTTTTTCAACAACTAGTAGGTTATACTAGAGACAATATTACAATAGTAGAGAACCTCAGAGTCCTCTAATATTGTATTTGGGGACCTCACTCCGAGGGACTGACTGCATAGAAGCAATCTTTGAAATAGTGATAAAAATCATTAAAAATTTGAATTTTTAAAAATGTGCGAAAATCGAGGGTCGCCTGTATCTTATCAAATTTAAATTACTTAATTCATCACCTTTTCCATCTCTTGATTTTTCTCTTTCTAAAATACTTCATTAGTATATCTAACTCTGACCCTTTACCCTACAATGATGATGAGATAAATGGGATAGGAAATTTTCAAATGTTACAAAACCTATCAAATTGAGAATATTAATGGACTGGGACGCGATATTATTATTTCTACAATATTAATGTTCAGGCGTGGTTTCAATAAGTAGAATTAGCCCCTTGTTTTTGTTTTTGATTTTAGATTTAAAGAACTGTAGTGGAACTTTTAACAATATATTTACAAATGTGAAACTGGTTGCTGACTTTCGAGGTGTTAATGCATGCATAAGAATAAGTGAGTATTCCTTTTAGTGTTACGGCTTGTCACTGCATTCTCTCACTCTTTTCCAAGAGTCAATCAGAAGAGTCTGATATTTTGGTGGAATGCAGTAACGTCATCGTTCAAGGGGGTGTGAGGGTATCGGTAACGCTGCAGTACCTCCAGGTCGAAACTCCTCACCCTTGACCTTCGAGCGGTTCGTAAAGGGGAAGTCGGATTTTCTAGAAGCGCAGCTCTTACGGCCGCTGGCCCAAGCGGTGGCTGTACAGGGTGTACAAAAATTAATGGTCATGGCTTTAAGGGGTTGTTCTACACCTCTGGATCGATGGAGATTTGCGAAAAAAAACGACCGCAAAATTCGGGAAAGGGTAGCAAATTTTTTTATTGGCTCATCGTATTCGTCTTGTTATGTAGCCAAAATGTTTGAGAGGAACCGCGGGTCAGAAACGAACCGTTCTCTCGCAAATTAACTTTTAATTGAGCCTTCTGATTAAAATTTCGCCAATAGTTAAAGCAGAGGCGATGTAGAGGAAGCTGGAAAATGGGGCACTGTGTCACCGAACCAGAAGAGAAGTTCAAGTGTTTATGCTCTTCTTGTGTTTATATACCATCGATCCAGCGGTGTAGAACAACCCCTGAAAGCCATGACATATAATTTTGAAACACCTTGTACAATGAATTCAGGCTGCCTTGCCAACGCCTCACCAGTTTATTATACATTATACGGAAATAATTATTGAGCCTACGTCAAAGATATGGAAACAATCAAACTCAAAGGCGAGGACTTCTTGCACGATTAGGTCCGCAGATGTGGTCAACGGTGTACATCCGCGTCCTTTAAAACTAATTAATACTCAAAAATAGTTGCCTAGTCGTCCCTATAATAAACCCGATACCATAAGCCAGGTTCTTAACAATTAATATTACATTAAATTATAGGAGATATTAAGAATCACTGATCAATTTTTATTTTGGCAATTAAATTCTGCACTATAGCGGGAGCAGTCACAAAACAAATCGTAAGGCAAGAGGCTAATTAGATGTAACGTCAATTGTTCTAGTGGTTAGATATTTAGTTATTTTGTTGACTAATACCATATTAAAATTCGTTAGTTTTCGGATTAATTTTTTCATTTACATGTTAAGTTTTCAAGAATAGTCGGATTTCCTAAAATCTTTTTTGTCACAGAATTTTGTAGTTTTTATGACAGACAAGTGTTTTACAAAATTTGAAGAACTGCAAGGTATATAATTATATCAAATTTAAAATATATTTTTCATGAATTTTCAAAATTTTTCAGGAATAAGTATGAACTGTAATAAATATAGACTGTTTTAAGAAATTGTTCTCTGTATGTGGAAAATGTGAAAATAAATGTCGGTGCAGGCGTAATTCAAAAGACAATTTGAAAATACAAAGTGACGTCATCGCATTAATGGAAAACCATGAAAAATTGGTTGAAGACCTCAATGAGAAAGGACGTCTGCCATAATTATTCACTCTACAATGGGACTTCAAGGTTTTTATTTTACATTTTCCAGTAGGAAGTTTAACTCGAATGCAATCTTTCTTTTGTTACACGTGCCAAGTTGGAGCTTTTACTCGTAAAATCATTCTAACCATAGAAGATTAATGCTTCCTTTTTTCGGGACGAGACCAGAAACGAGGAAATCTAGGAAATAAAGCAGGTCGAAATTCGTGAAAGTTTTTATCCCCGAGCGTTCCCAGTTGAAAGTGGAAATCCTTATCCGGCTTTCGTCAATCTTGCATCGTAATCACGTAATCCTGAGAATGTTAGAGCGTTCGCGTTCTTAGAGCCATTGGTTAAGGAACACTTAAGATATTTATGACGGAAGCTGCCACAGTTTCTTTAGAAGAAGTTACACGTAAAAGTTCTAAATATAGATAACTAACAACGAAATGTACAAGCGTGATTGAATAATAATTAATCGTAATATAACAAAATGGATTTTTATGAAAACTGTAGGGATAAATGATTTTGCCTCACCATTTCTTGAGTTTTGATTGTCACATACTAATTTTAATACCTTAACCGCTAGTCCAGAACGGATTATTTCTATTTTGTCGTTAAATTATATTTCCTTGAAAATGGTGATATTGCAATTTTTAGTATCAGACATGTAGCAAAGGAACTGAAGCGATCTTGGGAGAATAAAAGAATTAGTAATATTTCATGATTGAGTATATTGATGTTTCTCTTTTTCGAATATGTAAAGAATAAATTTCTGATAAAATAAGTCAGAAGATTTTCATTAAGGGTTTCGTAAAATAGAATATTTTTGTAATTTTACTTTGATAACATCGAGAACTTTTAAAATTGCTTTTGAAACTTTTGTAATAAAGGTGTAGTCGTTAATTGCGGCTAATACCATCGGATGGTTACTAACAATTAACAAACTGATAATTATAACACGACATCCGTGATGGCTACTGTAATGTGAATACATTAATGAGGAATAATTGAATGCACGCAAGTAGTCGATTTACATTAATTTACATTTTGGTACATTTGCACCAGTCACAAGTAATGATAAGTGACAAGAACGTGTATTTTCTAACACGATTTAAAATACTGCTAAAATGAACTATACAGATAAAGTATACAAATAAGTAATGATATATAACTGGTACCAGTCATTTTTATTAGAAATAAACGAATACTAATCATGCCATTCTATTTTTCAATTGTATATAATTAGAGAATAAAAAGAGAATACGACGAAAAGAAATTGCATTGATAATGTTTGTAACTGATAAAAATATTGATATTATGATATCGTTTGGTTAATACTAAAGCTGTTTCATTTGTACCAGAAATACTGCGGTTTACCGCTATGTAGAAAGTTTATATTGAAAACTACCCAATTGTCTATTTTAGTCGCGTCACAGAAAATCAATTTACGTAGTTGTACATTAATTATAATATCTCGGGTGAAAATAAAAAACTGAAAACAGACTGAAAATTCGAGTAATTTTTCTATATTAATATACAGTCGGAAACTTAACTTAAAGAAAACTGAGATAGTGAACAAAAGTCGGAAAATCGTAAGCGAAAAAAACAACTGAAAACGATCTGAAAATATCTAGAAACTAAACTAAAATCTAATCGTAGATTAAGCACTGAATTCAGACGGAAAACAGGCTGAAATAAATATTGTACTAAATTAAATTTTTCTAAGTCTGGAATTCGAGAAAGGGTATAGCAGGATAAGGTGGTCAAAAGTGCCCTTGAACCGATTTCAATGGGGGTAGTCTCATTCGATAGATAATGCTCGGCGATCATTGTGTACCAAATTTTAACCCTTTATCTTGATCGGAAGGGTAGTTATGGGGAAAATTTAAAAAACAGGTTTTTGGCCCTTTTCCCCCATTTATTGAAGTGTAAAAAATCCGAAAAAATTCTGGCATATTCTACACGGTACCGGACATGTTGGAGAATTTTTTCAGATTTTTCCGTCGAAGTACTTAAGCGTGAAAAATGGGCAAAGTCAAAAAAAACGGAAAAAAGAAGATTTCGTATCGAAATCTTCGAGGTACAACTTTTTGTTTTATATAGTAACAATCTAACACCTACGATTGTTATCCCCAATTTTTTTCAGATTTTTAAACCACCTGCGTCATTATGAAAAAAATCGAAAACCGATTTTCGGGACGTATTTTGATCTAAAACGCAAGAAGTAATTGTTATTTTTCCATTATTTTCATAGAGTATGTTCATTTTGTGGTTTTTAATGTTTTACCATTACAGATAATTTCATAACAATAAACGGAATTGAGATAACTCACTTATCTGTAAACTATGTGTTACATTATGTACCATAATTTTGAACGTTCTTTCAACAGCAGCAGTGGCCGCGCGTCTAGAGTGTCTGCTCTGGAATCGCTATGAACTTTTTGTCCCGGGTTCGCGTCCCGGAAGGTATATTTTTTTTTTCTTTTTTTTTAATCTGTAAATGCATAAAAATAATCAATAATCATTTTTAACAGCTATTGCGATAATCTTAAATGCATAAAAAATGTATATCGTATCGAAAATAGTTTTAGAGCATATCTGTTGTTTTGCCGGCTCTCTCTAGCAATATGTTATCCCATGGTTACGGATATTTTTAAACATTTAAATTACGGAAATGTTAACTTATTATGGTATATAAAAATGTATATTTGGCACCAAAGATCACAACACTTGCACTAACAGAGTATATGCACGTAATGATTACTTTACTTGCATGTTTCTTTCCCTTATATTCAAAGAAGAATCGTTGACATTGAGGGGATATGCTCGAAACTTGGAAAATATTAATTTCTATTGGTTTGTATTATATTGCCATTTTTAATTTGTTAATTCTGAAATGAGCGTAGGGAAGACAGTTTATGGTTGGGTCTCCGCTATTGTCTCGAATGTGTCAAACCGATTTAATGCTGGGTATGTTACCATTTATGAATATTTGTACTTTTTTAAGTATGTACAGTTCCATGTGACTAGGTAGAGACAGAAACCATTTAACAGTGAATTGACCAATATAACATAAATACCTATAGGGGATTAGCTTAGTATCTGCGCCAAACCTTCAATGCCACCAGGTCATTGGTGAAGGCTTACGGACAGGAAGGGTTTGTGTGATATTGGAGTAGGCGCAATAAAATAATAAAATCCTGCAAACTAAATTATATGCCTCTATTTCTTAAAGGTATTTTGAAAGCGATACAAATTCTCATCAGTAAGATATCTAAAAGCTTAAGAAGTAAATTCGTATATAACAATAAAGCAATTTTAACGAATGTATCTATTGTACAGTTATGGCCCTCAAACGTATTATTTATTCTATATGATTTCGGAACAAATAACAAACTAGTACTTATGGCGAAAAATAATAATCTACCAAAAGAAAGGAACTTTTGTTTTCATTCAACATGACTTCGGCAGGAATTTGTCAAGGTATAAACTCCGTTCCTTTAGTGCCGAATATACATTTTTATACACCATAATAAGTTAACATTTCCGTAATTTAAATGTTTAAAAATATCCGTAACCATGGGATAACATATTGCTAGAGAGAGCCGGCAAAACAACAGATATGCTCTAAAACTATTTTCAATACGATATACATTTTTTATGCATTTAGGATTATCGCAATAGCTGTTAAAAATGATTATTGATTATTTTTATGCATTTACAGATTAAAAAAAAAATAAAAAAAAAATATACCTTCCGGGACGCGAACCCGCGACAAAAAGTTCATAGCGGTTCCAGAGCAGACACTCTAGACGTGCGGCCACTGCTGCTGTTGAAAGAACGTTCAAAATTATGGTACATAATGTAACACATAGTTTACAGATAAGTGAGTTATCTCAATTCCGTTTATTGTTATGAAATTATCTGTAATGGTAAAACATTAAAAACCACAAAATGAACATACTCTATGAAAATAATGGAAAAATAACAATTACTTCTTGCGTTTTAGATCAAAATACGTCCCGAAAATCGGTTTTCGATTTTTTTCATAATGACGCAGGCGGTTTAAAAATCTGAAAAAAATTGGGGATAACAATCGTAGGTGTTAGATTGTTACTATATAAAACAAAAAGTTGTACCTCGAAGATTTCGATACGAAATCTTCTTTTTTCCGTTTTTTTTGACTTTGCCCATTTTTCACGCTTAAGTACTTCGACGGAAAAATCTGAAAAAATTCTCCAACATGTCCGGTACCGTGTAGAATATGCCAGAATTTTTTCGGATTTTTTACACCTCAATAAATGGGGGAAAAGGGCCAAAAACCTGTTTTTTTAATTTTCCCCATAACTACCCTTCCGATCAAGATAAAGGGTTAAAATTTGGTACACAATGATCGCCGAGCATTATCTATCGAATGAGACTACCCCCATTGAAATCGGTTCAAGGGCACTTTTGACCACCTTATCCTGCTATACCCTTTGTATGAATCTCATAGCGGAAAAAATTCTAAGTCCTGGAGTTTAGACATTTCAGTTTACTTTCAGTTTCTTTTCAGTACTCATCGGAATTAACTGATATATGAGTTTCAAATCAATCTGCTTTCCGATCGAGCTGAATCAATGTAAAATTTTCAGTCTGACTTCCGTCTCGGCTTCAACTGAAAAATTCTTCCGTCTTGTTTCATTCTCAATTCCGTTTGAACTTTCTCAATAGTATATGTCTTCAGTACATTTTCAGATAATTTTCAGTGGCAATTATTTGTTTCGTCTTATTTCCGTTCGAAATTCGTCTAAAATCCTGTTTTCAGTCTTATTTCAGTTTTTTTCCGTCTTTTATTTTTACTCCGGTATGTTTATATTATATAACAAATGTAATGTAATCATTCCAGCAAATATGTTTTAAATTTCTGAATGCACCAGAAAATTTCGTAAAGTGACGATTTTTTTAAAGTTTATATAGCTCAATGTTATACCTGTTTTATTTTTCTTTATGCAATAAATGCTCTACATTCGCAGAAATTCAACTTTGAGATATTTCTTCCTTCTCTGGATACGTTTTTGAATGTTTCATACTGTTACGATATCGGCGGAAGCGCTGAAAATGAGCTGTTTTACTCGCATTCCGCTGTGAATTTAGTAAGCTTGAATAGCGAATAGTTGAGATTTCTCTGAAAAATTGATCAGTTACGCTTCTATACGGGATACTGTTTAATTAATGATATTATTACGAGAATGTTAAACAGTTCAAACACTCTTGTTAAAATGCCGGTATCTAGAAATCCAGATAGTAATTAAAAAAACTTTTTCAATCAACATTTCTCCGTTTCTATACTACCTGGACTTCCGATTTCAAGAAATGCATCATGAATTATTTTCATATTAAATATAACGTTCTTATAATACATTTAATACATTTAACAATGTGAATTAAATGTATTATAAGAACAAACATGTAGGAGTACAAAAACTCAATCCATTTCATCGCTTCCAATTTACAAAATAATTGGAAATCGAAAAAGAAACAATGATAGAAATTTTAGGAATATATATAAAGAATTCAGAATACCTTATTTTGACAATCTTGACAGATCTAACATTGAGAAATTTGAAGGACTTAGCAAAACCGTAAAAATATCGAATAATTGGATTCAAAATAGTATTACGCATGCTATATTGTATCAAAAGTTTCGCAAGTTTTCGTCACGCTGTTGAAACTTACCATATACAAGGAATGAAGATATTCATCCCAACATAACGAACTTTGGAAGATGGTAAACGTCCTACGCCTATCTCCTGGGATATGAATGAGATCGACTTTAAATTACGTTCATTACCTTACAAGGTTGTTCCATCTTTCTCCAAAGGAATATAGCGGCAATAGTGAGATTCAAACCAGTAACGTGACATAAAGTTTTATATACATATCTTATTTCTTTCATAATTAAGTAAAGATCACTGATTTTCCAAAGTAGCATAAATGGAAAGAGTGGAATTTTTCCACTTCAATTTTTCGAATTGATATTAATAAAGAATATCGTACGAGAGTATTTATTAACAATTTAATGCTTTCTGAACCATTCTTGATTTGTTTCTTGAAATTTTTCGGGTTTTAGCTACTATGGAAATTGGCCTAGGGCCCATTGTCATATTAAATGATCTTTTATTATTGACGCCTTAAATGATAATTTACGGATAATTTCACAGAGATGATGGAGGATTTGAACC
Organism: Cerceris rybyensis; assembly: GCA_910591515.1. Lineage (NCBI taxonomy): Eukaryota > Metazoa > Arthropoda > Insecta > Hymenoptera > Crabronidae > Cerceris > Cerceris rybyensis. The sequence goes on from OU342790.1 coordinate 28,074,999, forward strand.
TCAGCTCATAGAATATAAGTCTGCCTATCCTGAGAAAATTCTTTCACTCTTGAAATGAAACATATTTGACGAATTATCAACACTGATAGCTTTTATTTCAATGTACTTACGATTAACTACTGATAATAATCAAAAAACTCTATTTTCGTATAATTGTAAAGAACATTTTTTGTTACCGATAAAAACAAAATATCGTACTTGAAATGCCAAAGTCTATCTCAACTATCGTGGTCAATTAATGGCTAACCATCTGGGTAAGTTAACAATGAGTATTTTTAAAATATTTGCCGATAAGTATTGTAAATATTGTAAATTTAAAGTCTTCTATATTATTTCTATTTAAATTAAAGAGGCTAATGTAAGGTGGATGTGACTTGGATTCAATTTTAACAGCGGCAGAACTTTCGCGGTTAGTTCGCACCCTAACAAATTTGTTATTAAGCATTTTTTTAGATATGGACTTTTTTTTTAAGTATTTACATAAGAAGATCGCACTTTGAAAAAGCAATATAATTTTGCAACGTCGTGCTTGATGAATGTGTTCGTTAAGAGTGGTACGAAACGATGTATTTCATATTCTCAAGCATCGTACTAAAATTTTTGATGATTTCTCAACGTTTCGTTCTGCAGCACTTTAATAATTCCTCGAAACTCACTCAGATCGAAGGTATCTTTTTGTACTTGATGTTGCAACAAGTGTTGCAACGAACTCGTTCTGATATTACAAAATATTTAACGATGATGAAAGAAAGAAAAAATGGTAAAAGGCGTGTTAAAAATTTACTAGCTTCCAAAATAGGATCTTCATAAAATATACGAGGAGAAAAAAACAGCGCGTTAATTGATGGTTGTTACAAACAACTAAATTTCAACGGCACCCTGCAAAATGAGGTTGCGGCTAGACATTTTCTCTCATTGAAAGTTCATCACAGACCAGCCGTGTAACAGGCGAAAGTCAAACTGCTGAATTACTGGGTCCTGAACGCAGTAAATCTACGAAATTGTATTTCAATCTTCGTTCCCGGCTGTTAAACTAACTAAATTCCATCATCGATTCACTTCTTCATTTTCCCATTTACAACAAATGTGGAAAATAATTTTGCGGTGACAGAGAGTAACCCAAAGTAGCGAAATTCATGAAATGTTACGGCAATAAATCATAGCTACGCGGTCGATATTGCTACGATGATTTAGAGAGTGAAACAAATACCTAAAAGGAATGTATGTACCGTGTATGTATGTATGTGCGGAGATGGGAAGTTGTCGAGGTCCTATGAATTGAACGCCATAGAAGCAGGGGGATTCGGACCCCTGCTCTATCACAGTAGTCCCAATTCATAGATATAACATTTGCATATACGCAGACTACATGTGAAACTTACATATAGTACAAATTATATTTGTGCACTATGTTTCATTTACTAAAAACTGTTGAATTAAATTCACGAGGGATTAACATTGGCACTAGATGTACGTCTATTAAATCTAGTAGGTTTAAATATATTTAATAAGCACCTTGCAGAAAGATGGATCATGCTATAAAAAATATTATTAGTTAAGTAATTTCTATATTATAAAATACACGTGAAATATTTACTGTACTGCTTCTCTATCAATTTGAAAAAATTTGATAAAAAGGTAGGAACCCGTCAATTTGACGGCTGCCGTAAATCTAGTGTTATTAAAAAAAAAGCTTTAGTAAAAATTGATATAATGGGGAATACTAACTGGTGTCTATCACGCATTTGCACATCGAACAGTGAATATTTCAAGATTGACTTATTTTTTTTATAATAGAACCCCATAACTTTAAACGCATTACTCAATTCATCATGACAATTTTTATTTAAAGAAACATGTATTGATTGATTAGACGTCTACGGCAATGCGATCCAGTCGTCACTTTCTATTATTTCATCTCCTTTTGTTTCGATGCATTTTTTTTCATGACTTTGTCGCACAGTAGATCTACGTATTTGATTGCCTTTACGCAACGGAAGGTGAATAGTCGCTAATACCTGGGATTGAGGTAGGCCTGTTAATTGGATTGTTCGGAAACTTACGATCCGGGCGCTATACACCTTCGCAATAAGCGGGATCACCTTTCGGCATCTCTGGCAAGTAAAAGTTAGCAAGGTGAAATAAAACAGTCGAAAGGGAAGTTGCGTAGGTCATCGCAATGCGTAAGTACTTCGTCGAACAATGAACAATGACTACTGAGAGCGAGTCATTAGGCGACTTGCGAACCGGCTAAGAGAAAAAACGACCACGTTGCGCTCTCGCTTGGATTTATGACTTAAGAGAACGTCGGAAAAAGAGACACGTATGCAGGCAAATATTTCATTTCCATTTGACGTTACTTGAATAAGAGCGTTTTCATATTCTACTTCCTTTTATGTAGTTATTTGATTTTAGTTATATTGTAATTGATTATCATTGCACATTCTCAAGTTGAATGTCGAATGAAAATAATGTTATTTCATTGCAATTGTTAATGATTCTTAGAAATCCGTTTGACTTTGTTGAATAAAATAAAATTTTTAAATCAAATTCATATACTGATTGACATATTCTGAAGCTAACTGTTAATCTTATTTCGTGTAGCTGTATTTTTAATCTTTGTTAATACCATACAAATTAATGTGATGCAAGTGCAGAAACAAGTGTAACTAATACACCCTCTGTCCCAAAAGTAACCGGAATAGATTTAAATAAACACAAGTACTTCAGAATACTTGACAAAAATCACGTTATAAAGGGTGTCCCAAAATGAACGCAAGATTTGAAAGTGCCGCCATTTTTGCAGCAAACTGTTGGCAACCCTGAAAAAAGAACAACTTGACAGCCAAGAGTTTAGGGTTAATAAAAATGGAGCGCTACACGATACAACAACGTATTTTCACTATCGAACAACACTTCAAAAACAATGAAAGTTTGGCGGCCGCAGCTCGACAAGTTTTTACAAGATATGGTAAAATGGTGTTTTGGTCTCGTCAACTGTGAAAAGATTAATTGAAAAATTGAGGGAGGCTGGATCAGTTGGAGATGCTAAACACACTGGTCGTCTCCAACTGATTCAGTCTCAGTGAATTTTTCAATTAATCCTTTCACAGTCGACGAGGTCAAAACACCATTTTGACCATATTTTGTATAAAATCCCCGAACTGCGTCCGTCAAACCTTCATTATTTTTGAAACATTGTTCAACAATGAAAACACGTTGTTATATCGTACAACGCTCCATTTCCACCAACCCTAAACTCTCAGCTGTCAAACTGTTCCTTTTTCAGGGCTGCCAACAACCTACTGCAAAAATGGCGGCAAATTCAAATCTTGCGTTAATTTTGGGACACCCTATATAATCGAAATATCCTCCGCCAGTAAAAATACAACGATCTGCGCATTCAAAAAGTGCAACAAATGACTTTTTTATGTCGCTGACTGGAATGATGCTGAGGTTGTTCGTCGTTGACCATTGAATGTCTTTGATTGATGCATAACGGTTTCCTTTCGTCGCTAAATGCATCTTTGGGAACAACAAATAATCACAGGGAGCCATATCGGATGAATACTGGCGATGTTGAGGCAAAAAAATTTGATTCTTGAAACACCACGTCTGATCTCCAGTTACAATCGTTTTTAAGAAATTATCGAAGACATTCAACGGCAACGACGAGCAACCTCAGCATTATTTCAGTCAGCGACATAAAAAAGTCATTTCATGGACATTTTGTATGCGCAAATAGTTGTATTTCTGCTGGGGGAGAATATTTCGAGTTATTAAAATGATTTTTGTCAACTATTCTGATGTACTTATGTTTATTTAAATCCATTCCGGTTACTTTTGGGACAGAGGGTGTAGTTCTCAACAGTATGGTATAAGAGAATACCAAGGGACAAGGGACTCGAAAAGAAAAAGTTTCCATGACAGTCTAGGGTGTGTTTTGTTATAATATCTCTTTAACCATTTATCTGTGGCGAAAATTCTTTTGAATTTTGGGTCACGAAAATCGAGAGATGAGCATAAATCTATCTCAAATTATTTATACCCTTTAGTTATTCGTTTTACTTCGGCATAGCCTTAAAATATTCCAAACATCTTGAAATTTACTAATATATTTTACTTTTCGTCAAAATTACAAATTAATTAACCAGTGGTAGCTTTTATGCATGACGAGTATACTCGTCAAACGCAGCTAACTGGTTAATCGACATAGTCTTCACGAACTACAAAGTCTACTTGTTGCTAGACCAAAGACATCTTACGTCTATTTTATTATTTTCAGGTCAGCTATATAGTTTACTTCCAAATTTGTTGCAAAACTTTATCATAAACTAATAAACAACACGTTCTGCACATATTTATTGGTGGGCTCAGAAATAAGAAGCGCGAGCGCAGATACAAAATAAATGTTGTCTCTACTTCCTAACGGATATTTAATTACTTCCTAATTATTTTACTAAGTTACTTACTACCCAAACATTAAAATCTGAAAGAATCGAGCTACCAATTTTTATTAAAAATTCCTAAATGTTTCATTTATGTAAATACAAATTGATAAATTGCTCATTGTCATTGTCAAGGTTCTTTACAATTACATCATGTCATCTACGTTACTTCTTGCACATTGTGCAGCTCCAATTTGTCTCAAAAATCTCACCAACTCACGAGTAAAAATTGAAAATGCTGACCAGAATTCCCCCGTTAAAAGAAGGGTGTACGCTGGTCATGGGGAAGCAACATGATCGAATTCGTACAGTTACGAACGAAACAGTTTTCTTCGTGTTCGAAGATTCCGTTGTGGCTGCGTGTACAGATGGAACAAATTACTCGAGACAGGGGGTAATTGAGAAAAGAGAAACGGACGTAGAAAATTTTGCGAGTACACATCTTCCGGTGGATAATCTCATTGATTCTTGGTGCCACGGTAGAGATGAGTATACGTGTACGTATTTTATAACAATTTCAAATAACTTTTACAGTACAACGCTGAGAAAATCAGAGATGAAAAAAGAGTGGAAAAGTTGAAAAGCGGAATGGTCATGAAAATAAGGGATGAAGAATTCTTCACAGAGAATAGAATGTTGAGTATTTTATACATTGGGCATAATTTTTCATTTTTTCTCCAAGTTGAACACAAGAACTATCGGAGTTAAATCTATTATATATAAATATACCAAAGAAGTATTTTATAAAATGATCAGTAAAATAACATATTTTAAAATGTCAGATTTGAAGCACTGTTCTTTTATAAATATAAGAAATTTTTATACGAAATGATGAATCCGTTATTCTAACTAACCTGGTAGTTCTACCGTTAAATCATCCGATTCGTTCACAATCCATTAAAATATTCATTAAACGTCTTGAACTACATCTAACGTTTGCAAGCTTTATAAATGAGAAGTAAATTTCTCTAAAAGTGCATTCTTTCGCTGATACTAAACTGTAATTTAAATCCTTGAATTTTATTGGTCTAGTACATTTACTCTTCGAGAGAGAGACGCAAAAACAGATAGAGGGAAAAGGGGCGGACGAGACGAGAAGGGTGGAAGGAGGGTATTTGAATGGAAAATAGGAAATGTCCTCTTTAGTCGTAAAGGTGGATCAAGACGAACCGAGAAAAGAAGAAAGATGGGAGGAACACTCTCAGACGATAAAAATGTTTGCACTATTGCAACGTGTCGTTGAAAACGGCGAATTTAAAAGCCTCTCGCGGTGCACGTGACCGGTCAGACGCTGTTGGAGTTAACGTTATTTCGGGAAACGCACGGTATGCGGCTATTCTTTCTTTTTATTGTTCAAAAGCATCGTCCTTTATATTGTGCTATGGAGGTGGGTAGACCTTCCTTGGGACCGAAGTCACGTGCGCGCAATGGAGAAACGTGCAAAATGTATATGACGATTGGGAAGAAAATATTTTTATCGTCAGAGGATCTTTAACTTCGTTTCCGATATGCCGCGAAGTACGGACTAAATTACATTTATGTTTTAAGAAGAAAATCTATTGACTTGCTGGTATTTCCTGCTATACTGTTTCAATGTATGACTTCAGCATTCGGTATGAGGCTGCTGTACAGTTTATTTTATATTGATACTATCGATTCTTAGGAATTCGTGGTCTTTAGGAAATATTTCGAAATAATTTTAGAGTATTATTAAGCTACTTTAATATAGGTATTTATTGTACTAAAAGTACTGTTACTAATTGTAGGAATAAATATTTCTTCCGGGAATACATAATACGTTTGATATAATTATTATCTTGATACAGTGGACAGCATATTTTATAAAAAATTATTCCGTTTTTAAACAGTTTATAGTTAGCAGGTGCATTTGTGATTACATATGATTGACACTAAACAGTCAAAAACTGAATTATCGTCGCGTGGAAAGGAATGAACATTTATTGGATTTATCGAATTCATTGCATTGTACATTTTTTAATATCTGTGATAATCTATGAAACGTCTAGATGTGTTGTATTTCTGAACACTTCGTCTCGAATTGTCAATGAATTGTAAATTTTTCTGCGGCAGAAATAAACGTAGGCAAATCGAAATGATATTTATTACACATAAAAAACATTCACATACACATGTTATATATACATAATACTTATCCTCAAGGGTTCTCCACAAAAAAAATCTAACGGGGTCAAATCACCACCCAGAGACGATTGCTGCCTTGAAACACGAAATCGAAGTTGCCATTCATGCGATTGGAGACCAAACAATCGAAAATGTACTGAAAAATTGGGTTGATAGGATGGGGTACGGTTAAGCCAGCCGTGGCAGTCATTTGAATGATGTTGTGTTCCATTCTTAAATGAATATGTGTAATCTTTCTAATAAATTCGTCATTTTAAAATAAATAAATATATATATATATATATATACATACAATATGCTGTATATATTTATCAGCAAAGCTCAAACTTTTTTTTTTCATTGTCAGAAGTGGAAATGCGTTTACCCTTTACAGAAGCTTAACGACGAGTTAAGCTCCCGGACCTAAACGAGATCTAACCTAGACTAAAGTCCCAATATCCAAGGCCCAACAAGCTGAACAGACCCCTGAGGAGCTTCCCTCTGCACTCCTTATAGATTTTCCATTCATGTAGCTCGGGTGACCCCGGGTTCGGCAAACCCGTACCTGACAAGCGAGGTGGTCCGGCCCCCTTGAGGTATATAGAACTCGCCAAACATATGAAGTCACTTGGTTTGAGGTACGGGGTGAATTGTTCTCATACCGCCTATTCTCATCATATCGACGTTTGAAACCTAAGCTAGACGAATAACAACCGAAAACTAAACCCTTATTTCAAACAAAGCTCACTTAACTCAAACTAAGCTCGTCCTTTTTTCACTGTCAAAGTGGATTGTCACCTCGTATTCAACGACACATGCATACGTTCCATTTTCCATTTTCAAAGAAATAAATAAGCGTGGAATAAGATACCCAGAAATCACATAAATTTTATTTACCTAAACGGATGCTTAGGTTTCTCATAACTACGAAAGTTGTAAGCTCGAAGTAATAACTTCGACAGTTACTGTTTACAAGTTAGCAATGCAGTATTATACTTGCACAATACTCCGTTCGGAGTTCGCGATACGAAGGGTATTATCGTGCGACATTCGAACTCGATAATTGGCTGCTAACAACACAATGTATTAGTTTCTGTCTTTAAGCGCTTATACACACAAATTCTGGTAACGAACGCTAATTCAATTGCTAGCTATAGTTTGCCACAAACTCCGGCAGCACGTATAAAGTGATAATGGAAAATTGATTTCTAATTTTATTATTGGAAAACCGTAAATTTCAAACAAAACGAAGTACATTCTGCAAACGTACTTGTAGTGATTTATTGCTTTAAAGACTACCACGTGTAATTGGATGAGTTTGAAAGAAAACATTTTTTGAGGATTTATTAACGGAAATGAAAGTGGAAAGTAAAATTTTAAAGCTTTTCCTGTTTATCGTGATACGAAATTGTCTGGATTATAGCTTCATCGATCAATTTTCATAAGACTTACAATAATCGATTTCTAGTAAGTGTCAATATACCTACGAAATTTTGTATTTTTGAACGAATATTTTACTTAAACTTCAACACAGATAATTACACTATTTCACTCGATTATGATGTATTCATTATTAATAATTATTCAATTGCGAAAACATCATGAAAGATAAAAATGATCATTGCATATTGCAACATCAGAATAGTGATGAATTGTGTGTTTAATAATTTCGAACTGTATGATTTATTGTAAACTGCGTATCCTTGCAGTGTTATTTCATTGAATACATTTAGAAATGATGATTCAAAGTAATACATCATAAATATGACTCACGTGCTTGTCGTGTTCCGACAATAAAGTATGTTTCTGTAATTCGTTCTTGTAAGGTAACTAATAAAAAAAATTGCGTGTATTATCATCATTGCTTCTAATTTCGATTACATTGAGAACTAAATATAGTTTAGTGACTTTCAAAAACCAACGAACTTAAATTGGAAGTGGAGAACTTAAGTCACTTTAATATCTTCCTTGAGAATGCTTTCCGCTGCAATTTATGTTTTATTTTTGGAGTGCCATAAAAGGAATAATTCAACCTCGAACACTCTTCGAATCTATGAGTAATAGAGGGTTTAAAAAATATTGTAAAAAGAATAAGCGTAATAATATAACCGTCCTTGAGAGATACTTACTCATCCTCCGACATATCGAATGAAATTCATGCAATTAATATGAAACGAAAGGCAAGAGAGGCTGATAACCTTTTTTGCTGAAATTCAACATTGCGAAATATTCATCCGAAGGCAGGTTAAAATTGGAACGAGCAGAATCTCGAATGACTGCGCAACACGAAACGATATTTTACGAACTTGAACGATTGAACCGAAATCATCTATAAGCACCTAATTGGTAAAAGTTATTATTAGGTTTGGACGAAGCAGACTTCGTAATAGTAGCAAAGTTTAAACGAAATTAAATTGCATCACTAAATTATCATTATTATCGTCTCACTTACTCTTTTCTCGACGAAATCCATTCTTTAATCAATTTCAAATACATTGAGTATTGAAAATAAAATTTTTTTTTTCAAGATGTAATTGATTTGAAATTAGTAACTCATTTCTCAATAGTTAAAACAATATTTCCCACAAATATTTGAACCACCGATCACTTTTTCAAATAATTATTTACGGCCTACCGTAACTTTTTTATTGGATACTTATTTAGATTAATTATATACAGGAATTACGTTCAATACTTTGAAAATATGATACGCACAGTGTTACAATGATGATGTCCCTTCGAATTGCCAAAGTATTTCCCGTGGAGCAGTTGTGTCCTCTATGAGAGCCAATGGTCTGAATCTTTGAATGAAAATCTTATAAACAGTGTCGTCCATTTTACTTCAATTTAATGAAGCATTATACCTAACATTTCGTTAAGTTAACATTTATTTATGAACGTAGTTTAAGTCCTGAGCTTCCTCTTATTTGCATATACACTGCCATATTCTTCTTGCTGTTATTTTTTTGTAACCATTTTCCCTTTGAAGGATGCAATGAAATTGCATGTAATACTTATTAAAAGAGATGAAGGATAAAACGGATTTTGTTGTTTATCTGCGCGATCATGTACACACATAAATATAAAAATTTAATGAATATAAAAATGCGCAGACATTACCTTGCGATGTGCGTGTTTTTGATCAACTCTTTTATATGTTAATATTTTTTTACCAAAAGCATTTAAAACAGAGTATTAGGATAGGTTGTATAGGGTAAATTAATATTCGATTGACTCTTATAAATTTATAGTACTTCAGGGAGCAAGTATTTTGAATATCTGTACACATACTGAACTTTAATATTTTTTATATTTGAATACAAAGAAAATTATTTGTTTATACCTCAATGAATACGTTATAATAATGAAGGTAACTAAAATCTTGAATATTACTACGAGTGTTGAATTTTAATACTTTTTATATTTAAATTTAACCCTTAACGCTCCAACTTTTAAGTGTGAATATCGACTGGCAACTCCAACTTATTCTCGTCATATTTTGACTTGCAAGATTTTAAGTGTCAGACTTTAAATGCTACAACGAGTAGCAAACATAAGCAGTTGTAAGCATTAATGCAAATAATAATATTAAAGTCATTCAAAAGAATCTTCATTCATTTCAGAAGTAATATAATTTTGTTTGCAATATTTATATTATTAATTATAATTTAATTAACGTGTGGTACTTTGTAAAGCAGTCATTGGGTTGCAAACCGGGTTTGCGTTTTCTGGTCTCACAGTAGAAAACTGTTTCTTTTTGCCGTATTATTTCCTTTTGGCTAGTTAACAACTATATCATTATAGATGCGGAAATTAACATTGTCATCGTCACTATCTATATTTTCCTCACAAAGATAAATTATTTTCCTCCTCGACATAATTGAAAAATAGATGGGTTTACAATAAAACAGATTGAGATCTAACTTTCTTTACTGATTGCTTGTAACTGACCGAGGAGTACTATTTTTATCTGTAACCAATTACCGATAACGACCCTAACAATATCCGAAGTAAAAAGTACACTTGGAGTAGCACGCTTCAAATCAGGGGTGGCTGACAAGCACACTTGGAGTAGAACGCCGCATATCGGTGGTAACTGAGAGGCACAATTGGAGCGATAAGGGTTAAAAAATAATTAATTTGTTATATCGCAGCGAATACGTTATTATAATTGAGGTAACTAAAATTTTGAATACCAATACTAATGCCGAATTGTAATATTTTGTATATTACAATGCAATTAAAAAAAAATAATTATTTTATACTTGAACAAACGCGTTGACGTTCTATGAAATGATATTGTTGTAACTTATACATTTATAATGTCGAAGTTTATTATATAAGCCCAGACATCACTATTTCTGAAACGTTAATTGATTTTACGATGCACTGAAGATTGCCTTCTGTCGTTCAGAGGGACTAATCCGGTAATTCAAAGATGGTGATAGATATATCCTAGATTAACGCTTTCAATATCGTCTGAGAGACGTGGGACATCGATTGTGCCCAACGTGAACAGGTATGAGACACGGTGCACGCCGATTAGGTAAAACGTAAATAAAATATTTCAGCCGTGTTGTGCATCTATCGAGACACCTTAACCCCTTCGGGCCCTGTGCACATTGTAATGTACATAATACTTTTCGTGCTGTATTTTATTACGTATCGTTTTAAACTTAGTGTGAACACCCAATGAATTTTCTTTTTTTACACAAACAATTCTCAGGATCTCCTTAATGTTACAAATTTCGCGTAAGGAGCATATGCCCATTAAAATGTACATTTACAAATTATAAATATATAAATATTTTCTTAAACGAAAAAAAATTCGGGTCTGAAGGGGTTAACAATTCTTTCGATCCCATTAATAATTTATTGGGGATAATAAATCTTTGTTGTTCACTGATGAATTATTCGTACTTGAGAATTACTCACCGTGTAACCGATAATGATGTTGATTAGAGCACAATCTATCAGAACTTAAATCGTAATATAAGGGGTTGATTGTGTTGAGCCGTAATCGACAACGTGGGCCTTGAGGTTGCGAGGGCAAATTTTTAGATTTTTTATTTTATTTTCCACAGCTGTGCAGACCTTTTCATTTGGAAACCACCTTCGAATATCTAAGGGTGGCACGTGGTTGCTAGGTTTGCACGGAAGAATCCTTGCGCAAGATTGATGACACCTGTCATAAATCTAACAGTTTCGTCTAAACCTGGGTCACCCTCGCAGCCCAAGGCCCCCCTCTGCCTGGGCCTTCGGTGGATTTTGGCAAAACCACGCACGAAGCCCAGACAGAACCAATAATATTTCACTAGGGCTCAACATTCTTCTGCCTATCAAGCCACCACTTCCTCCTCGTAAGGGTTGCCGACGGAGGAAGGGGTGCTTTGAGAATTGATAAAGTGACCGAAAAGCGTCCCAATCTTTAGATTCTCTCCCGCAACGCAAGTTCTTACCACAATTCGCGCTCGCTCACATTTTGTTACTGTTATTCTATAGTTAATCTTCTTTTGTTATTTGTTTCCCGTTGTATATACTCGTTTCTTCGTTTCTAATAAACCAACACAAAACCAAAATTGGGAGTGTCCAGTTTTATTATTCCGAGAGAAGATAAGAATTTGGCTCCAACTACTTAACTGTCCTAGGAGTTTGACACTGTGCCTAACCGGAAACACGGAAAAAGGCACACGAGTCAACAAATTGTAAGATGTAGAATGGATTCAATTATGTATAAACAAGATGAAAAATGTTGTATGCAAAATGTATGTTAGAAAATTTTTGACTTGTATATCAAAGAAGGCTGTAACAAATGCGATACAAAACGTAAAAGCATTTGTTAACATAAATGTTAGTACGAAACAGCAAGAAAGGAGTACGTCACTGCATCATTAAAGGATATTGAAAGAGTTTGAATTTTTTATTAAAATATAATCAGCAATCTAAAGACTCTTATTTTATACCCATTTTACCATAATTCTTTACAGCTTCCGGTAATAAGTAAAATTCCAAAGATAACTGATACGACGATCAAAGAAACTAATTATATACAAGTTAGATTAAATACTAGATATTTTACGAAGCAATGAAATATAGATCGGGCGATAACCTCTTACTTTCAATAAAGAGAAAGGATTCCAGAACTTCGCATCGTCTTTTCGCATCATGGAATAATTAAAGTACATCTAATTACCGCTTACGGAACAAATACTAAGAGACTTTTTGCCCATGTGAAAGTTCGTGAAAATTCCCAACAGGACAAAAAGATTTTAGGAATACTTTCCAGAAATATTGTAATATACTTAATTACAAATCCAGCAGTGTCACAAACGTACACCAACATTACGAAGCAGCTTCATTATTTCGTACATATTGAGTATGTTAATATCCATGTCTCTGGAATTTAATAGTTTTCTAGCAGAAGTTATACATTTTGTAATTTTGTTAGTGTAGGATCGTGAAAAAGAAAGAGAGTCGCTCGGTCACCCATCCTTCCGGCGGTCCTCGGCCGAGTCGCTTAACCCGCAGATCTTCCGGGTTGCGCCCATACCACAGCGCTAGCGGCCTCTCCCTGACGACACTTTCTTCTCACGTCCTTTTCTTCCACAAGTTCTTTTCTAGGAGCGGTAACCGCCCCGATCCCACACTCGGCCATCCTGATAACGATATCTGCCCTCAGATATCATTAAACTCTCTCTGCTTTATCGACGGCGCATCATCGTCTCAACTTCTCCGAACGTCCACGCACCTAGGCCGTCGTATCTCAGAATCGTCTTTTCGTCGTGGTGCCTAGTGCGTGCGCCCGTTCGCTTCTTCGTTTCAAACAGAGTTTTGCGCTCGCCGATCGTCGTCCAACTTTTTTCCACACATCGAGGGGATCGTTGCGGCACTCTGCCTCCTATCCCGGACGAGCCCCCAAATTGTAGGATCGTGAAAAAGAAAGAGAGTCGCTCGGTCACCCATCCTTCCGGCGGTCCTCGGCCGAGTCGCTTAACCCGCAGATCTTCCGGGTTGCGCCCATACCACAGCGCTAGCGGCCTCTCCCTGACGACACTTTCTTCTCACGTCCTTTTCTTCCACAAGTTCTTTTCTAGGAGCGGTAACCGCCCCGATCCCACATTAGTGATAAACATTCCTTCGAATGGGTCCACGTGTTTCTTAGTTAACAAGAGAAAGATAAATACGAAGCGGACTAAGCATTTGTACAAAGTACGGTTCGAAAGACTCACGAGTAAACAATTATGGTAGAAATTCAACCGACGGACTCTCTAGAGGTTTTCTTTTTTGTATACATCTTTATAATTACCCAAGTGAAATTAGAGTGTCTACATGTAATAGATACATAGTGTAACATCAATGATAACATCCTGGTATTATTTGAGATTACTGGCTATAATCGTATTATTCGAGATAACACGGTTTCCGTAACCACGGCTATTCGTGCGTCGAGATTCGCATGTACGGAAGTATACAAATACATGGTCGCCGTGGGGATGGTTACCGTTGCTTGGGTCCTCAGGGGAATGTAAACAGACGAAAGCACCTGAATCGAAAACCAATGTTCCGTGCCAAAAACAGACGAGAAAACCAAAGCTTCTCCAGCGTCTTTCTCAAAGTCGAAAGATTCCTTTACATCCGCGGAAGATACTTTCTTGTGAAAGAATGTTTATCAATTTTGCACTCTGGTGAACGCTAACGGAGATTCAAAGTGTGGGTGATGTTTACTGTGATGGGAATAATTGGTGGAATGATTTGACTGTATTTCTCCATAAACGTTCGAAAACTATGGAATGGTATGAAATATTAGATAAAGCAAACAGATATGTTCTTTTCTTTAAACTTTTGAAAAAATTGGTTTACAAAAAAAAAGACATAACATTAATTCCTTCTGAGTACAAAAAGTAGTCATTGCTGTGACAAACTTATTAAGTTTTAATAACTCACGTAGAATTACATTTGAAATATGCAATGTAATAGATACATACTTAAAAAGGAACAGCATTTCTTTCCGCTTTACTTAATGCAATTGTTCTAGCTGATACGACCATATTAGTTGCACGCAAAAACAGACAAAAACAGTAATAATAATCTTTTCATCCTCGTTTTCAATTCATTGAGCGATAGTCTTATAATTAGAATAGCGTTGCTACAAACTATATTTCCAATATAGCACTCTTTGGAAATGGATCTTCGCATTATGTTCAGAAATTGAAGAAATATATCTAAATATTCTCTAGCAACAAAAAAGTGTATGGCACATGTCTATAAATCAGTTGATGCTTTAAAGTATCTGTTTTCAATTAAAATGGAGGACTAGTTGACCGATCAAGTAAAGAAAGCCCAGTGTTTATTTTTTTTTTCGTCAAGAGTACCCTTGAATGACCCTGACATCGAAAACAGGTTATTGACACCTTCGTAGCCGCCTAAAAATTACATTGATAGATTTCATTATAAGGAGAGTTATTTTCTCCACCTTAATACCGATAAAAAAACAGACTCTGTGCTGAGACCTACATCTCAGGTAACTTTAATGAAAATCGGAGTTCAGATGGTCAACGAAGATAAAAATGATTCCTCGGACGAAATAGGAACTTGGAAAAAAGCAAAAGTCTACCAGAAAACTGTTAATTTTTTCCTTTGGTGGCTGAGAGCAGAAGTACGGCCGCCAAATAAGGGTTGACACCACTGTGAGAATGAATTAGCAAGTAGCAAAAAGAGAGGTATTTGGTGATTCAGGATCTCGTCGTCGAAAGTATTATACACGCACTAATAGGTAAAAGTAGTTAAACCCCATCACGCTATGACAACTACTTTTGAAATACCCTGAACATGCTGTATACTTAGTTGAATATGGCATGTGATTTAGTCAAAGCACTTCTAATAACCATTAGATTTTTAACACTAATTGTAAAACAACCAAGACATTCTGAATGACCGGTTCCCACTTTTTTTAAATTCCCTAAATTAACATGAAAGCCCTTTACTACATATTTCACTTCTATTTCATAAAACCTAAATTAATTAATTGAACATCTCTACATCTTAATTTTCCTTTTTCCAGTATATTTAAATAAATATATCTCAGAGATAGTAATGCCGGTAGCTCTAGTATTAACGGAACTTTGGAATTTATAAAAACTTAACGCAATACCTGAAAAGTTTAGCGTTAACTGTTTGTTTTGGATACCAACCTAATTCTTTAAGAGTTCATACTCAAATATTTCTAAACGTGAGTCAGGGTCTAAACGAAAATTGTTAGCTATCTCCGATTCCGTCATCGGTTGTCCATCAAAATATGTTTTGAAGACCTTTGGTCCTAAGGAAAAGCGATCGCCCTTTTGGAACCTTACTCACGAGAAGTCGGAGTCATCCGAACCTCCCACCACACACTGTTGTAAAACCCTTAAAAGGCCAATCTCGTTACTAAAACCAGATAGATTAACTCAAGAATTTTGTACCAAATCGCTGACAAGTCCGTATCTCGCGACGACGTTATCCTTAAATCGTTAAAACTCCGAGCGCACAATAGTTCTTCCTAAATAAAATGTTGTTGACTAAACACGGAATATAACATTTGCCTGACATTTTACAGGAAGTACAGAAAACGACTCGAATGAATTGTCAGAGCGATAGTTCCCTATCAAATAGGAGATTCGTATAATTCCTAGCGTTCACACCCGAGTCGAAAAGTCCAGCCTAAACAGAAACTTCAAATCCTAGGTTCTTTTGATTTCTGATTTGCCGCTTAATTATGTATACCATTTTGAACCTCAAAATCCTCAACTAGTGTGTCTACGCGCCTCAAAGTCCTGTAAATATGATTTTTAGGAGTTATATGGACTGATCAGGTAAAATTTTTATTCCAATTTAATCTGACATCCCCAAAATATATTTCAGAAGTTCCAAGTCTGTCGACTCATATTCTAAAAATAGGGCTTTCAGGAGCAAGTAGGAATGAAATTATCATTATATTCCATATAAATTCTAAATCTCCTAAAATCACTCCAATTCCAATCCAATTCTAAAACTCCTCATTATAGAATGTATGGCTTAATATTGGACTTAAATTAATTTTCTAAATAAGAATGCTGAGGATTATTTTGTGCTGTATGAAGCCTAAATTGATCCTAAACTAGGCAAAACAGGCAAAAATGAACAAGTTTAGGGCGATTGTGGAATTAAAATTTGCATTCTTTTATAAATAACATATTTTTCCATATTCAGACTAAATATCCTAAGTTATTTGGTAATTTAGGAGGATTATGGGCTGAAATTTTCGACTCGGGCACTCACTTTCAAAACACTTGTTTGTTGCGTACTTATGCATCTGTCAAATTATGTGTAATTACAGTAACCGACACTCGTTATACTGCGTGGTATTATTGTTAAAATGTAATTCTACATTTTACAGTAATATAATGTTATGCATAGCCACCTGGCTAACCTGCTATTTCCTCTTTGACTCGTTATTACCAACTTGCTGTTTAACTTCTCCCTGTGCGAACGTGGAGGCAAAGGCCTCAACATTCTCGGAGAATTCGGCAAAAGGGAATTAACAAACAGATTGTTTTTTATCTTCACAAAGAGATGAATGTAAAGAAGGTAAAAGGTGCAGCATGAAAAGGTGAGTCTGGCGTTTCACGGTCTACAGGTATTAACTCTTGGGTACGAGTAGTTTCCTATAATCCCTGTTTCGCGGGTTTGGGCACGTACAAGCTATAAATTATCCTTCGACGTAGCCGTCATGGCTATGTTGTGAAAAATGTGCAACTAAACCAGAAAGTGCATCGTTCAAAATTCTTGGATGCTGCAGCACCTGAACTCAAAAGGAAAAGCGACTTGTTTGCCTCCTAAAGCGTATTGTTGTTCCGTCATTAAGCAAACGATACCCGAACAAGTAAAAACAATTCATTCCTGGCAGACATTTCTGAGATTTAGTTATTCTATTTCTACTACAATTATTTCGATAAATTTAAAAATGATGTAAACTTAGAGTAAAAAATAAAAAGGTAATTAAAATCAATTTTTTTTTAATCTGTAGAACTGTTTCTCAATTTCTAACTGTATTATTTCATAATCATCATAGCCAACATTATGTTTTTGCAAATTCTCAAATTTTAGAAAATTATCCACTTGTCAAAATCCTCTCTTCAGTTGTGCGTGTTGCTATACATATATTCATATTGTTAAAATGTACAATTTTATCACATAAACAATTAAAAATCTTTAAATGTATCAGGCGTGTCTTAAACCGAAACTATCTCTATTCATAAGAAAATTAATTTTTTGCATCGATTGACTGCTCCGTAGGCGAATATTTTTAAATGAATCAAATAACACGGTAGTAAAGTATGACTTTGGTCTAATAGAGTTTCGAAAGTGTTTCAGTACTCCCCTTTACTCATTAATACAATGAGAAATCAAAATTACATTCGTCCTGTATGTGACTATAAAATACAAAATACTTGGAAAATCAATCGAACAGGAAAGGCAGCAATTAATCCTGAGCAACGGCTTTATTCGATTTCCAGGGGACAGGTGAAGTCGGCAAGAAGTGAGTCGCATGCATACAGTCGTGCAAGTTTTAATTTAAAGTTTGCCTGACATTTATTTGAGTTCCGTCGTAAAAGTTGATTTATCACAAGCCGTCGTCGGTAATATTAATTTCGTCGAGTTTGTACGCTCGTTACACGTACTTCAGTTTTATAGGATTAATAAGAACATCCGTAGAAATTACCTGCGAAAGCTTAATTGGATAACCTACAAATAGAGCGGATTAAGGCGTTCCATTAATTTGAAACATCGACTCTGATAGGACGACACTCTACTCAACGAAAGGGCTGAACGAGGAAACGGCAAATAAACAATGACAAAAGAAACAATTTAAATAAAAGGTACTCACCTCGCGGTATACGCAGTGCCTGTAAATGAGCGTAAAGA
The DNA here is from genome assembly GCA_910591515.1 of Cerceris rybyensis. Classification (NCBI taxonomy): domain Eukaryota; kingdom Metazoa; phylum Arthropoda; class Insecta; order Hymenoptera; family Crabronidae; genus Cerceris; species Cerceris rybyensis. Next base: position 28,093,529 of record OU342790.1, read on the forward strand.
AGCAAATACATGGAAAAAATAGAGTAGAAAATCGGGGTATCGTTTCGCAGAAAGATCATTCAGAGTTCGTGCCGTAAATGCAAAACGTCGTCGAATATCAGCGATATCACGGTGCATAGAGAATGCAAAATCTATATAACCAGAATATTTCCCAGTGAGCGTATAGTTCATCCACGCTTTTCACCATACAGCACCAAGTTCGTTTCGCAGTTCGTAAAATACGAAGCAAATTTGCTTGTGTACATAAGCGCCGGTACATTTCCAGCCAATCGGCCCTCTCATTCACGCTTTTCATCGATTCGAGCTCCTATTACGTAATAAACTCGGATGTCGTGTGAAACGAGAAAAAGAAGAATACTCGACGAGATGAAAGTTACCTCACGAGGATCAAAGCGGAATAGTGTAACGAACGCGTTTCATTGAAAGAGGAGTGCACTTCTAATTGTAAAATAAAGAATTTATCTACTTACACTCTTATTTATTATATTTACATGCTACTATGTTATCTTGGATTTATTGCGAGAGCCTTTATCAGAAAAACGTTTTGCGGAAGTTTATGAGTAAAAATGTGAGGAATTTTATGATTCACTGTATTATCGAAATTATTAAAAGGCACAAGAAGCTTTAGTATCGAATAAATGAATTTTTAACACTAGATTTATGGATGTTGACTGTATTCCTATTTTTACTGAAGTGAGCCAATTTGACTCACAAAAAAAGATTGAAGTTTTTTGCAAAGAAAATAGTTTCGAATTAATTTAAATGAAAGATTTCTTATTAAAAAATTCATTGAAAACCGTTTTACATAGAAACTCTGTTTTTGATATACATTTTCACTAAAAATGCTCTGTTGACGCGCGATGTACAAATCGAAATGGTATCTAACAGGAGTGGATAGGTAAGAAAGATAATGTAACGGAGTCGCGAAAACAAGAGGATGGCTCTCATACAAATAGACATTGTATGCAAGGAGAGAAAAATTAGAGGAGAAACAAATCACGTGCGGCTTGAAAGCTGCAAGATACCCTGGTCTGATGGAAGTTACAAATTTCATTTGTTCTACGATTAACTGTTAAATCATTTTGTGAATGAAATTGGCTCACAACCGTAAACATAGGTATATCACATTCGATAATGTGAAATGAGGGGGGGGGGGGTCTGCGGGGGAGTAGAATCAATAATTACATATGTTTCATTATGTAACTACAAATCAACATATGTTTTTCAAAAACAATATTTAACTTTTTCATATATATAAGTATATAGGAATCAATTTTTCAATGAGTCAAATTTGCTCAGTTCGTAAATCTAGCGTTAAGTTTTTTACTTCATCGAAAGGAAGAGGATAACAGAAGTACCTATATATATGCTGAAATGTGAAAATACGGTAAAAAGCAAGTTTTATTTTTTTTATGATTGGTTTTTTTTGCATCTGTTATAAATAAGATGAAAATCACCTACTTTTCGAAGCTTTCTTTTATTTTTTTAATGGATGTATTTAGAATTATACGAGTAGTAAAGCAATTGTTTTAATAGACAATTCAAATTTTGAATGCAACCAAAATTGGAGTAACAGTTCTCGCCATGAAAATTTAAAGAAAATTATGGTATAACGTAAAATTATTAGAGTTGTGCTAGAACCCAATAATCCTGTCATGTCGGAAACGTGAAAATTTTTAACTCTCGGAAATGGCTGGAATTTTCAAAATAGTCAGGTTTCCCGAAAGAATCAAATTTCCTGAAACAATCGGGTTCCCTAAATAGTCGAAATTCCAGAAAATATTGGGAATTTCGAGAATTATGAAATTATAATGGATGGAATATGGAATAAAATTATAATCAAATATATGACACCTCGATATGGCATCTTATTTCTAATTTTCGCATTAAAAAATTTACTTCTCTATATCTTCGAACAATAATTTTGTCACAAGTTTTAGCAAAAAATGTTATTCCTATTAACTCAAACATACCTAATTGTAAAATTTTTAAATACCCCAATTCTTTCGAAAATGCTAATTCGTTTTGAATCTCTCACTGTATTTTGAAACTCGATTTTTGTGAGTATTCCCAGCATTTTTGGGAACCTAACCCAAAAAAAATATTGAACCTAATACGAATCAAAATCTGGAGGTTCTCATGTATCTTTGACAATTGCACAAAGCTGTCATAAGAATTTAAACCTTTGCGATCATTTTAATCTGAGTTTGCCATACTTCGGTACAAGGCATTAAAATACTGGTACGGTGGGAATGGAAGCTATTCCTAATGTGTACATCAAGAAATAGGAAATAAAAAAGAAGAAAGAAAGTTAGTACCTCGTCGGAATTGAAGCTATTGAACAACCGTGCATGAAAATACATCAGGCAGAAGATCATATGATTTTTATTTTCTACACATTTTTTATTATTTTTCTTTATATTTTAATGTAGGAAAAATATTTTACATTTCATGTTAGATATTGATTACTCTATTTAATTTCGATACATTGGACATTCAGCAACCAGTTTCAAACTCTTGCAACTTCATACCTTTGTTAAACTTTTATATTGAATGTTATTTTCATAATGTGACTGAACTGTAGATTATTCTATATACTTTGTCGGATTCTCGGAGTTCTGAAAGTTCGTATTTTACATTTTAGAGGTAACAATTTATTACGAAATACTCCCTTGTTTCAGGAAACAAAATGAATACAATAAAGTACAACGTACTATTTAACACAGAATATTTCTAGATATTTCGGTTGTGATATTGAAATTATATTTTTAGAAGTATTTATCCAATGTACACGGATTATCCTATAAATCTGGAAATAAGTTTCTTAAATTGACAGTGAATAGTATATAATTTCATGAATAATCTTTTGTGCATTCAAATTTCATAAATAATATTACACTGTTAATTCGTTAAAAATTATATTAATAATGGTAACACTTTCAATCCATTTTTAATAATTATGTAAATGATAAACTCTTTGAGTTTCTTGTTACTATTAATAATTCCTGTTAAAGTTCTTATAATTGCTAAATTTTTTTGAAAAAAACTTCGTACACTAGATTGCCTATTCTAAATAATCTATCTTACGAAAAAAAAAATTTGGAAAAAAATCAACCAAAAATAACTAATCGTCAGATTCCGTATCACGAAATTAGAAAACTGGCTGCTAACCGTTCATGATGTTAAAAAAGTCAGTATTTTGTAAGGCATTCAGAATACTAGTCCAATGTTCGTTGTGTCAGATAAGAAGACAATAAAACTTCCTGCTAAATTGGATTATATAGGAAGTTAAGGTTATCTCTCAAAATTAACTACATCATACACACACATATTGTTTCTACTTATGTTAACCAAATTCATTGCCATTTGACTATAAGGCACTTTATTAATCCTTTCGCCACGGAACCTTTTTCTGTAAGTGTGCTAACACGGCGCGGCGCAATTTCGGCACGGGCGGACTTATTTCACTGTCAGTAGAATATACCTTATAATCCCTTGTAAAGTTATAATACATATAATATATAAAAAATTAAAAACTTATGTTATTTAAACACATATTCAATTACATAATACGATATAATAATTAATATTGATATAACTTTGTGTGAAATTTTTACGGGTGACTATAGTCACCAGTTGTTAGCGACTGGGTTAATGATACGTTCAACTTTGGTTATTTTTCAAGAATTTCAAGTGTTCCAATTCAATTTTCTCCAACCATCGGTACTAGCCTTTTTTGAAAGATGTTAATATATTTAAATAAAAGAGATTTAACGACCGTAGGTTTAGTGTTAAAAATCAGTATAACTCTGTACTTGATTTTCTTAAAACGTCTGGCGGAATAAAATTACACATACGAAATGAAACTGGCTCCGATAGCACTGCGAATCTGTCTCCTGAGATTAATTCTTCGCAAAGAACCAGTCCCCCGACATCGGTGCACCGGTGCAGCTGTCAACGTGAATAGTTTGTAATAATTCTATGAAATTTCCACGATTTAGAAAAACGTGGATGTACGTTATTGATGGAGATGTAGCAGGGGCACATATCGGAAACAAAGGATTAACGCTTTTTAAAATCACAATAAAAAATATTGTACATTTTATAACGAGAAAAATCTATTTCTCAGTTAAAACACAGAGCGAGGTTTGACGTAGTAGCGATGGAAAAATAAATGCAGACGCGACGAGAAAAGCACAAAATTCTAAATACAATCGCTTCCCGATGCATTATTAGAGGCGTTCGTTAGTATACCGTTGAATACCCTGTTCCCCCGCATGGAAAAATCCCGTTTCAATGAATGCGCCGTTCCATTTAGAATAAAATGTCATCGCGCGTCGCGTCAATATAGCATCAACGCGCAAAAAGAACAATCACAAACACGCGCGGTTGCGTATTATTTTCCATTGATCCGTTCTCCCGTTAGGCAGTTTTTTATCTTCGCTCGACGAAATGGTAGCAAGTTGATTCGAGGTTTTTCAATATCGATGTCCTTCATTCAATCTTGGCGACCTCCGAGTCACTCTATTCCACGATTTTTTTGTGTCCCCTCGAATTGTTTCGTTCATTTCTTTCCGAGAAAATTCTCTTCCGGGTTGAACGTTTTACAATTTTTTTTTGTTCGATCAAAAATGTTCATATATCTCGATTGGAACTTTTTCAAAAATATTTGCGAACATTTTTCACCTTCTTGGGCTTTGACGATATGCGAAGAGAATTTTATATTTCTACATCCGGAATTTGTACAGAATGCATTAGCGGTACCGAAAAAAGAATGTTGTTTTTTTAACCCATTACCTTCCATGATCCACATTTGGGGATTTATCCGTTTTCTAAGTCTTTTAGCCTTCAATGTAGATATTTGATGTGTTTTTGAGATTAAATGCGTTTAAAACAGTATATTTCAGTTGTGCTTTTAAGCAGTACTTTTTGTGGATTGTTTTTATTTTTATTTTGTGACAATACTTCTTCCAAAAAATTTGTCAGAGAATCAGTTAAATAACAGAACACTTATAAGAATGTAACCTACAGATATTAATCAAAAATATTGTTTCCACGGTTTGATATAATCTTTCTCCATCGATCCTGTAAAGTTTTAATACTTAACCCATAACATTTACTAGATTTTGATTCAAAATATTCAATAAGGCCTTTTTCCACGTCATCATATGCTCGAAAAAAATGACATTCTATTCCGTTACCCCTAATACTTCTTGTCACTTTTAGTAGCAGAATGGATTCAACAATGGAAGTCTACCAGTAACGTAATAATGGAGATTTATCAAGGTCATCATCTTCTTTCAGTAGCACTATAGAAACTTTGTTTATAAATAAATTTGCATATTCATTGGACGAGTATACTTCGATGAGACATATGGAGGGGGAAGTTGGGGTGTTATTAGAAATTTATAAATTTATAATATTTTATTATAATTTAGAAATTTATAAAGTTTATATGAAATGACTTCACACTCATTAATTATATAATTATGATCGCATCCTTCACAAACAAATTTGTGAAACAGAAAACAAACCGCAGACACTAGTTAATATTTAACTACTATAATATTTTTTACATTTATTATATATTTCTTAAGTTGTCATTGGCCCTTGTATAATTTCATGAAAAAGAGATTCATAAATACATAAGTTTTTATAACGAAGGTATTTTTGCAAAATTATTGCATCTTAACATATTAAGCGCCGGCTTAATTTGCTTATGTCCGAACAATAAGTAGCTAAAAAAATATTTGATACCTTATACATTTTCGCAACAATTTTTTTCACTGACCCAATGATTCTAATACCTTCATAATTCTTCATATCACGCGAAAGTCTCTAAGGACGATCATCTTTTAATCTGCGAGGCGTAGAAATATGTATGTAAAGAAATAAAAAATCCTGCATTATGGCGGGGCCGGCGCTCAATGTGTTAAACTGATATTCAGGCTGCATTCTATACCATCAATATATGATGACCAAAACGGCCATTAAACGTCTCAAACCAGACGTTCGGAATATAGTATCCTCTGGAATAATAAACCGTGGATATGGTATGATCTCCAAGTCGCCAAGGTACAAGTGAATCCACGTAATAAAACTGCATGTACATGGCACAAGATTCGCATGAAAGAGTACCTACAGATGCAACGTGCCGATGATACCATAACTGCATTCTTTTGCTGAAGTTTTCGGTGGGGAAGAATCTAACTAATTGCACGAAAATGAATCCTCAGCAGAGTCTGTCATCGATTGATCAATATGTAATCGGATCGTGCTTTTGCCGAGTACTTACACGAAGAGTCGCAAATGATGGGATAGTATCTAACAGACGATAATAACAGCAGTAGAGGCGGCGTTAAATCTATTCGGAATTATGCCGCGTCCACATTGGTATTCCCGAGCATCTGGCTAATTGTCTCGCTAACGAATCTCAACGCATTTGTAACGAACTTCGTTCCTTTCGAGTACTGCGACTCGAAAACTCACATTCTTTCCGTTATATTGCGTTATACTGCGATCTAATCATGTTAATTAATTTTGCTAAATTTTCACAGGATGTCAAAAAAAGATATTCAAAAATCCTTTGTCATAATTTAATCTATCTTTCGTTCAGAAAACGTAATTATAATCATTGTGTACCTATCTATATTATCATACATACTAAATAAACAATATTTCATTGTATGTATGATTCAGTGATGGATGAAAGTAAATCATTTTTTTTTTAGGTTTTTTCAATTTTCGAATTTAATTAGATATTTAACTCTTGAAGAATTATGGGCACATATTTACTGTCAAAGAAAAAATCTGATTCTAGTTTCTGGAGACTTGTGTACACGATTACAATTAAAAAATTGAAATATAACCGTTGAAATATGATTCTGCAAATAGTGATATATAATTCGTATACATTAACGCTCTAAGTTTTTGATAAAAAAATGGTCTTTGGTCGCCAAATAAATGGTTATTTTTCAACACTCAAAAAGACTCTGTCCGCAAAGGGTTAACCCTTTGTGGGTTAAACTGAGTCTATTAAGTCGGAAATATTTGTCGTGAAATCCAAGAGAACAAATCGGTAACTATGCAACGATCTACATGCGAGGTGTTCATAGATAACATTTCCAACGTGTCCACAACATGTTTTCAAATAACTCGCGAGCAGATCCTTTGATGTACAACCTCTAAACTGGAAAGTTTTCGCCAACGCTAATATGGCCGTAATATAAGTGAGGGTGTTCAGCAGCTTTGAGAACAGCTTGCGAATATCTTTTTTTTTATATTATAAATACAACTTTAAACTTTGCTATCACATTTTGTTTATATTTAACAATTTCGTAATGTAGGTAATGAATCAATATTGTTTATCGTATTGGCGGTAAAAAATCTTCCACAAATAGTAAAACTTCATTTTAAACTTTCAACTCTACGATGCTGAATAAAGTGTTGCGTAAAAACGGACGTAGGACCTTAGAAAAAGCGACGAACAGGTGGTACAAGTTTGCTTTTATTAATTTCTAATTTTCATTTTGCTGTTGTAATAAATATCTTGAAAAATTCATAAAAGCTTCTCGTGAATCATGGCAAAAGTAGCATTCTGCTTAGGCTTAATTTGTAATTTTACTTTCATTTGCCAAAGAAACCAGAATGAATAATTTCACAATCTTTTCATAAGCCATCCGATGTTTTACCGATATCTACAGTGTGAGAGCTATGTACTGATTTGAAAAAATACTCCGATGGCCTTAAACCTTAGATAAAGAAAATTAACTTTGAAAAGACCACCATAAGATGTTGCCTACTTATTGTTAGTATCATTAAAATTACATATACAATACTTTGTACGTCCTCACGTTAAAAAAAAGACTATTGTTTAATCATCTTCAATTGTGGTCTCATATAATATATAAATATCCAGCCAATCTCTGACCATGTAATTTCTTCTGTGACTGAACACGTAATACTTTAAAAGTACAGGCGGCCCTCGACTTTCACACATTTTACTTTCGCACAATTCGCTATTTTACACGTTTTTAAAAATTCAATTTTTTCCTTTAAATTTTTGTCGCTATTTCAAAAAATGATTGCTTTCACGCAGTCACTGGAGTGCTGTAGCTCGCTCTCACTCACACATTGCCTATTAGAGGTTTTCTAACATTGTAATATTGTTTTTAATATTACCTAGTGAATGTTAGAACATCTCAAGTTCACAAAGAAAGGACATTAACATACAATTTTTCATATTTTTCTTGTATACTTCCACTTTCAAACATTCAACATTCGCACACTTTTTCAGGGACCAATTATGTGCGAAAGTCGAGGGCCGACTGTAATTGCTCAAATAATAATCTATTCGTGATTTCTAATACGGCGTACAACTTAACGCAGTATTAAATAGTATATAAATAATTTTATTATTACTGGAACCAATGATATATTTAATATAACAATTTTTGGAAAACTTCGAAATTGCCTATTCCAATTATTACGTCACGACTCTCTCTCTCTCGTCATTATACGGCAAGATGTTAATTGTCTTTATTCTTATCTGTCATACAATGAGCCAAGTATGAAATTGCTTTCCACCATTTCAAACAATCTGTCTTTCGTAAAGACCAAATAAAATTTTTAACAATAACTTACACTAATGTATCCGCTCTAAGCCATTTTACCACCATATTTTTAAGGAGTTAAGGAATGTCAACAAAAGGGTACAGCCGGGTAAGGATGGTAAAAGTTACCCCAAAGGTAATTAACCTTGAGGCATACCATTCGATAGGGCTCTTTGGAAAAACCCTTCCTGCAAAGTATGAACCCACAACCGTAAAGTACGTTTCACCCTATAACTACCCCTACGGTAGGTGTAGCGGGTTCATACTTTGCAGGTATACTTTGTTTTTCCAAAGAGCCCTATCAAATGATATGCCTCAAGGTTAATTACCTTTGGAGGCACTTTTACTATCCTTATCCGGCTGTACCCTTTCATTCTCTACAACAGTGGTCGCCAAAGTGGTGGTCCGCAAGAAAATTTCGCTGGCCCTCAGAAAGATGTGGAATATACTTACTCATCAGGTTAAGTTATGTTTTAAGATGCATTGAAACATAATTCAATTCATAACAATACATTTTACGTGTTCTTAGATCACAGTTTTTTTTATAAATATATTTAACACTTAAAAAATCCTATTAGTGGTCCGCGGGATTTAAATTATGAATTTAGTAGTCGTCCGTGAGGTCAAAAAGTTTGGCGACCGCTGCTCTACAATAATGTATTTTAGAGAACTGATTGTGAGTTGAATCGCTACTGAAATATGTAACGTTGAGGCCCTACAAGCAGCAGTGTAAACTGAACATAAGCTGTAAGCATCCCGATATTCATGCCGGATTTCCAGAGAATATAAACTACGGTCGTGGTTTATGAAATTACGGCTCGTGATCGGCTCAAATATAATAATGATATCGTGGCTCACGAATTTAGACAACGGTTTTAAACGTCGTGGTTGGGTTTCGCGATATTATGCGGTGTTTAATATTTGGATCTCGAAGACTCAGCTTCCGAAGTCGTTGATTTATATGATCATGCTTCGTAACTGGCATTTAAATTTTTTCCCTCTAACTGTCTTAGCATTTTTTTGTTATTAATAGTATTAGCAGTTCCTGTTGCTGTATATTTCAGTCATTCTAGGTTGCTAGGATCATTGAAATTCTCAGAGTTTTTCTTTAATAATTAAATGTATGGAAAGTCGTGGTGGTTAATTTTTTATCTTATTAACACGTTGAACGCCATCGGTATTTCACTACTTTTATCGTTTCTACTGAACCGAAACTTGTTCTATTAAAATCACATTTTTTGCAAGTAAGAAACTTTAAAGACACAACTAGATGTATAGCCAGTAGGATTTTAGCTTTTTAACGTCAATATTTAAATATCGGACATGTTAGAATATTCGTAAATATTGTAATTCAAAAGTCACATAAACTTCCATCAAATTCAGTAGGTAACTCTCATGACAGTCAACGTGTTAATCATTTAAATCGAATTGCGAGTCAAGTAATGGAGATTACTGAAAAATCTTCATAATTTATTGTTCGACTTAATGCTTGCTCAATTTTTGTGATCAATCGGTTACAAACTTTCAGATCTTTGCATGCGTACAATAAACATTATAATAATAACTCTCTGTAGTCCGAATATTTTGTGATTCTTGAAGATCAGTTGCACGATAGCACATAAAAAAATAATAAAAATCCAATTTAAATAATTGATATAATTTGATGTCTAAAAAATAAATTCTAAAGAATTTCATGATTTTTCCAAACTAAATTATAATATTTGGCAGGATTGACAAATTTACTTCGAATAATAGAACCTTAGGTTCGACTTGTGTTACTTCAAAGTCACAGGAGCCCATAGGGGGTTAACCAGACAAACTTCGATAGCATATATTTTCATCTGTATTAATCCATCAAAACATCACGTCGTGCTGCACAGTGCGAATATTTACACCATTTCATCCACATCATCCACTTGCATAAGCTGAATCCTATTAAAAACGTTCAGAGACACCACAAGTACACTTTTTCGTTAAATTCCAATACTCCAACACTTATCCACCGATACACTCATTGATGCATTTCATTCGCCTCTTTTACCCTTCCCATATCCGCCATCGTTCTCGTTCACCTGTCTATTGGTTTTCCGTCTTGATCTCTGTCTCCCGTTTCTTGTTTTCGCTCTCTTTGTCTGAGCGCGTTAGAAACGATTCAAAGAGAGGGTAGTCTTTCTCCGGCTGACGAAAGCAGCAGTGTACTCGCGTTGGTATAAAAGAAAGGTCATAAAGCGAATCTTTCTATCGACAAGTTCGAAGGAGTAGTCTAGGGGAGTGTACTTCGTGTTTCCAGGCTTCCGCGAGATCGTACGTACAATCAACTCGATAAATGGTAAGTGGAAGGGTTACCCCTTCCACGTGACTGTAATGACAGTATGCGAGAAATCGAGGAAAGAATGCGCCAATAAGATAGTGCGGATAGACGACTCGGTCGTGTGGAGAGGGAATCCCATACAACCGACATTTATCGAGCTTACTGTACATACGAAAATGCCTCAGCTTCTGGACGTAACTTTGATACTCACGGACGACGAAGGCGTCGTACGTGTACCGAAGGTTTTATAGTATTAACTGAAATTGCAAGAGTCCCCGTAAAGTATGGAGGTTTAGTAGTACGATCGCGGTATGTATGTACGCGCATGTACGGGGTGGCGCAGGAGAAAACTACCCTGTCATGGATTTCCTCGGAAAATGTAGACATTTTTGACTTTGTCTCTGCGCTCTATCTCTCATAATGACGACAGTTCGTTAAGTTTTCTAAATATTATTCCGTTATTCAAATACATCAAGATAAAAGTGTAGATTTAATTATAGGAAGGGATCAGAATGAAGTCATTTGGGACGTAAGGGGAGACTGCTCTCGCACTACCTATCTCTTTCTATTCTATATGTCTGCTGTCCTCTTCATTCATAGTCGTAGCTGTTCACATTCATTTAAGTAGGTAAAATCGGTGTCTACCAATCTGATAATAAAAATATCGTGCGTACGTCAATGTTTCGATTTTCACGATTCGCACTCAGTTCCACGGCTTTTTCTTTTTTCTCTTTGTCTCGCAGAGCGATTTTCCCTCAAGTGACTTGTTTCTGATCCCTTACAATACATTCCTCTTAAGAAGTAAATACTAATGACATCGATGGTATACTCAGCAGTGAATGTTGAACAGAGTGTTGATCCTTATCATCGAAGAGATATACTTCGGACAATTAAAGGCAAAATGAGTTTCTTTAAACGTGCATCATCAAACACATTCAATAATTAAAATCCGAAAATATGAATTATTCGTAAAAACAAAATAAAACTACTGTTTTGAAGGCGACGCGGTACGAATAGAGAAACAGCCATACCGGTGTATCGATTTTTAAATCAGCGGAATATGCCCTTACATATTTACGTGTATCTCACTGACAATCACTGCGGGCGATTGAATGCGAATGTGCCACCCCAAACGTGAGTATCCCTGACGTCGGCGAGCGCCAAGCTTTTCCCAGTGACGAGAGGGATCAGGGGGACACGCGACAGTAAAATCGAAATTGTCGGAGCTGCCGCTTTAGTTTTAGAGCCCCGGGTTACTGCCGTCGGGCCATCCCCCGTCCCCCCCCTTCGCCAACCCCCTTTTGTTACCACCCACTCACCCAACTCCCGTTCGAAACCCCTCTCTCATCCCTTCTCGCCCTTTTCTTTTGCCCGAGAAGTAATAAGTACCATCCGGAAGTATTCTACGGACTTATGGAATTCAATCAGGGAATTTCGTTGAAGAAAAGAGATCGATCGCTTCTGCCAGTCGAAAGACTTGTTCCTGGCTTACGTTCATTTAATTTTTACAACTTTTGATATCACTGTTGCCGTTCCCCTTTATAACCGCGCTTTATCGTCCGGCTAGTCTCAGTGAGAAATTTAAATGCTCCGCACAGACCCGTCGGAGAATCTTAAAACGATCTCCGGGTTAATATTTTCTCAATGGAAAACGCATATCCGGTAATAAAAGAAATACAGGGATGGTAGAGTAGAAAGAGGAGGAGAAAAGAGTAACGAGCACGAGCCGGTATCGGGGACAATATAAATTGATGCGCGACCCCGGGCACATCGTGTCGGTGCACGAAATATATACAGTCGATTCGAGGCTTTCTAATACTTCTTCATGGATATTGCGTCGAGCATCGTGTATTAAATTTCATCGTATTGTAACACGGCGAGCACGACGGGAAGCTTGCGAGGAATGTGAAAATTCAATTAAGACGGGAATGTCGAAGAATTTCTGCGACAAGGTGCGACAAATTGCCGGGTAAATGGAGAGGGATTTATGTCTTCGTGGAATGGATTGAAAATGCAGCGAAAATTGAAACGTTTATGTTGCACTACAGGAAAATTATTCTGATACTATGAATATAAGTTCATTGGTTATTGTCAGAGAACACCATGCTATCTCGAAAGTATCGATGTTGACATTGGTTTCTCGCCGCTTCTCTTTCATTAAAATACAATTTTATACATATCAATTTCATTATGAGCAGAAATTTGTTACGGTTTTTCCTTGTAATTTATTTATATTGTTATATTTAATTTCGTTTGTCAGTTTATAATTCGATGTCTAATTTATGAAAGGTCAAAGCGAGAGTAATGAAGTTTTGATCAATTTTTATGTAACATTATGATTAATGTATGCTACTGTTATTCTAGATAATAATAATAACAATATCTAACACTAAAGCTACCACAGGGGGATCAATGGACCCCATTTTAACATAAATTTGCCTTTAAGCAAAATTGTCGGTACGTTTAGTGTTAAAAAGTAACTGTTACTATAATGAAAGCATTTTGTAAATATCTATATTCTATGTTAATGAAAATATCTTATCATCTAGACTTTGTATTTTAAATAAGTTCCGAACTGCTAAGGGAGTGATATTTATACTTTATAGAAAACCAAATGTTTGACTTTTAACAAGCAAAATCAACAATTCAGTAATACTAATCCATACAATTCAAAAATAACAGTTATTTTTGTTGAATACGAAGATGAAAGCTCAGACTTACATGTAGTAGGACCAAGTTCAAATCCGCCCCCGTCAACTCCAAGAGACTTTTCTTAAATTATCACATTACATATTAGCCTCCATGGTTCTGAGATCATTTAAAACATTAAATTCTAAGAAAGCTGGCGATTACAGTTAATCCCTTGCCGTGCCATTTACTTTGTGACTGTCTCCACAATAATTCAGAATTAAATTAGTAAAATAAACATTGATCAGTGATTCTTGACATATAGTATAATTTAATGCAATATTAATATTATAGAAATAATTTTATCGTGTCGCGTCTCACTCATATTTTCAATTTAATAGATTTTGTAAAACTTGAAAATTTCCTTTCCAATTTATAGCATCACGAGTATTAGTCGTTACAGCACGGCAAGGGGTTAAAGCTGATAGGTATATGTGAAAAAAAGAAACAAATTCCCCATACCTGCCAAAAGTTCTTTCTTAAACAGGAAATTGAAAATTTGACAGAATTCTCTCTTTAATCCTGATTTAATAAGCGAAATGACCATAACAGGTAATGCTGAGAAGTACAAGAAAAAGAAAATGGAAAAAAACGAATTCTTCGTACCTTCCAAAAATTATTACTTAAGCAGGAAATTACAAATTTGCAAGAATTCTCTCGTCGATTATGATTTAATTTACGTATGAATGAAGCCAAAATACATTGACATGCCGACGTATCAAACGCGAAGCATTTGGCAATGAGGTCAATGTCACCGCGCGAGGGTTTTGTTGCTCTTTCTGCTCGACGGCTTAAGGCAACAGACGGATTATGCAATCCACGAGCGTGATACCGTGCAACGTGTAAGCTGAACAGAATGGAAAATACGTATTCATACTTTACACTGGAAACTGATGGAACTTGATAAATTCCATTTTTCTACGTTTCTCTGTGCGACGCTGTATGTCATTCATCAAATAGCTATGGAAGTTTGGATAACCGTTTTATGTTACGATATGAAATATGACAAGAATTCAAAGGGATTAGGTAAAGGTTCTAATCTTATTTACAGAAATTCCATCCAACCATAAAAAAAACAATAATACTGTTATTAGGATAATAGAAGAACAATCTAAGACCTAAAAGTGTAGTTAATGGTTTGTTAAATGGAAAATATATTTTATCTCTCGATATTTTGTTGTGATTAACACTAGATTTACCGACGATTAATTTAATATATTTAAAATTGTGAAATAAATCTGTCCATAGACATAAAAAAATTGAAAAAGAAACAGCGTTAAAAATTTCTGAAACGTTTTTAAAAAATTCAGAGCAAGTCATTTTGACCATCTTGGTACATTTAGTGTTAATTCTTCTACAAATTAATCGTGAACGATCAGAATGGCTTCGCGTAGTGGACATCAAATTGTGCTATAAGAAAGTCAAGGTTGCATGTAATTAATTATTAAACTTACTTTGTAAGAACGAAAAACTACGTATTTCGTTGTATATATTAATTCTTAATGAATAAGGATTATTCGTTTGTCATTCACAAATATGAAAATTTGGTTGTTCATTAAAGATTAATATTTTTGAGGTCAAGCTTCGATGCGCTTCTTAAATGTGCCAATTCCGATGAAAAAGTAAGATTTCAAATTACAATGCATTATCAGAAAGTGTAACATTGCCAACATCGATGAAAGATTTCTCCTTTTAACCTAGTAAGAAAAACAAGTATAAGTAAAACTCTGTAATAACTTTTGAAAGAAAGTTCACCTTCGATGAGAAACGAATAGATAAAATACTTTCGACCGAAATAACAGTACGATGCAAAAAAAAGTCTCTAAAAGTCTTCATTATATTACCAAAATCATACATTCATGTAACGTAATAGATAAATTATAATCCTCTTACAACGGTGACTAGATTACAATTATACTTCAGGTTCCCCCGCGAATTCAGAGGACATTTATAGTTTCTCTGCAGGAAAAAGAGTCGTCAGCAATGGAACACGTGTAAAGGAACAAACTGTGTGCAAACTTCTAAAAGAAAGCCCGCCTTCAAAGAAATAACGAAAGTGCCTGAATCTCGTTACGCATATTTTCTCATTACAAAGGCGTGGCATGCAAATGGATGAATGTAACCAACCACACGAGCGGGAATCAGTTAAATGGACATTCATGAGTAGGTGTATACCAACGTCGTAGAGAATACACGGCTACATTATAGCTCGGCTGACGCTTCTCGATGTTATGGGAGCACGATATATCGTCCATCAGCCAAGAACTTTCACTTTTGAATGTGTGACTGACACGTTATGTACATGAACAAGATATTCATTTATGGACATGTGCACGATATTCATTTATGTGCATGCACGTTCATGTACATTTTCCGTTGATTCCAAGTACTCCGAATGCATAAGATCTTGATCGACCGAGAAATACAGTTTCGAGGACACTGAAGGAAAAATAAGGTTCATTTAAAACCCATCACTTTGCTTACATCACTATTTTAACTCGTAGACCAAAGCATAATAGGTGTGGTCAAATATATTTTAATGCAAAGGTATACGAGGATAAGAGAAAGTTCATTCGCGTAGAATGAAAGGAACAGAGGATAGATAGAAACTGAACAAGATATTATCAATACGACACATAATCTCCATTCGATGCGTTAAACATAACATTGGCATAAGATCTTGATCAATCAAGAAATACAAATTCGAAGATATTTAACTCTTTGCGGTCTGAATTATTTTGTTAATTTTGGTAGTAAGCTACATAAAATTAATTTTGCAATATTTTCTATCACCGGTTATTCATTTTTTTCAATGATATCAATAACTATAGGTATTGATGGACATTTAGGTGATATTACAAAATCATTGTGAAAGTGAAAAATCGATATTAAATTGCCAGAAAATAGAATCAAGTAGAAATCTATGTCGAGCGGTACTCGACATAGGACCGCAAAGGGTTAAGGAGACCCGAGTCGAAATATTGAACCTATTTTCATGGTATTTACTCCTATTCGACCCTAACATGATACTTTTCAATACTAAAACTCCTAATTTAAATCTGTAACTCCTTCTCAGTAAAATGATACTCTTATTTAGCTATCACCAAAACTTTTATCCCCTGAATTGGACCTGTTACTCCTTCTAGGTGAAATAATAATTTTTGTATTCAATTAATATTTAATATCGCACAAAGAACTTTAATTTTTTTTAATAATTAATTAATAAGGAATGTATACATACATAAATGTAACTAGTTGATAAATACTTCAAAAACAGTCATTTTTTATTTATTCCATTTTTTATTTATCATAATTATTCGTGTTATTATTGGAGTAATGTAAGTAAATAAATACCTTTCAATTTACATCAATATGCATGTATACTTTTTACATATAAATTAGTTAATACCATTGCGTTACATTGAATTTTCATTTGTTTGCAATTATAGTTATCACATTAATTCGAATAGTGGTACACTTATAATTGCAAACGAGTAAAAATCCATTATTTTTTAGTGATTTTGGCTAATTTATTTTTGAAAACTATGTGTATATGTAATAATAATAATAATAACATTAATAACTGGATAGGATGTAAATCCTCAACGGAGGTTGAAATGGACGTCCTATTTTACGCCTTAAGAAATTTGTGCTACTTTTAGGCGCTAAATAGGATCTTATTTTACATTGAATTTAGACCTATTTTTGTACTTTTAATTCCTCAATGTTTGGTAGTAAAAGGTTCAAATGAGGTTCAATATTTCGACTCGGGAAGAAAAGGTTCCTTTAAAATCTATCACTTTGCTTCCACTACCATGTTGATTCATAGACCAAAGTATAATAGCTGCGGTTAATTACATTTTAATGCAAAGGTGCTCGAGAATAAGAGAAAGTGCATTCGTGTGGAATGAAAGGAACAGAGGACAGATAGAAACTCAGCGAGGCATCGTCGAAATGACAGATAATCTCTATACGATGCGTTAAATATAAGATGGGAATAGTCCGTAACCCTGGGGTTTATTTTCTCTCGAGGCGGTGGCACATATTTTTTATGAAGAACAAAATTACTTCTGTAGAAATTTCAAACTTCTTGGTTAACATAGCTCCTTGGCGTATATTTTTCTGTTATTATTGTATGCTTTCCTCGCGAACGTCTCAGAACCCTCCTCGCATGGCTCGCTCCATTTCCAGTCTCCACGGAAGTCTATCTTTCGCGCGGTACTGCGAAGGTGTACCATAAAGTGGCAAGATAAATTGAGAATGGACGAGTTGAACGAGTAAATGGAGAAAAATATTCCATTCGCAAGCGTGGAAATTGTAACTCATAAATTTTGTAATTACAATTTCATCAGCCACCGTGCCCTTACCGTTAATGACACATTTTATTTTCAAGACTCTCGTCTTTCCGCTCGTATTTCGCTTTCCGTGAACCCTTGTATTTTGCAACACGCCTGACCATAAATCGGGAAAACGAATGTATTCCAAATGCATTACCGCAATAAACCTTACGAAGAAACATAAAAACCAGTAATACACGGAAAAAGCAAAATACACCTATCCCCACATTTATATGGAATATAAGCTCCCTAGAAAATCATTTAACACTTTTATTTACGGTAACCGCAAAATTGACGGGTTCCTCCCTTTTTTTAAAAAAATCCTCAAACATATTTATCTTTTAATACACGAATTACTTAACTCGCCGTATTTAAATATGCCAGATTTAGCGGTCGTAGATCTAGTGTTAACACTACTATAACACGAGTATTAACTCTAGATCTACCGACGATTGATACAATATATTTAAAATAGTCAAATAAATCTGTCGTAATCAAATAAATGACGGGGGAAAAAACTAGATTGATTCAATCGCTTACGGTCTTGAAGACAGACGTGGTAAAGTGAAACAGGAACAGCGTTAAAATTTTCAGGAATATTTTGAAAAACTTCAGACAAGTCATATTGACCACCTTGGTAGATCTAGTGTTAATGGAGCATTCAGTTATAATCAAATGAGCAAACTCGAAACAATTTTTACAAATCCAAGCGATTGTAAACAATTTGTTAACAAAACTCACGTAAACTTCATAATTTGTTCTCAATGGCCCTTATTAACACTGAAGCTGTATGACAAGATGGTCTAAATGATCAGGCCCCAATTTTTTATAAAAAGTTACCTACGTTTATAGGGGAGTCATGAAGTAATGAATAATACATGAAGTAAATATTCCACTTATATCTTACAAAACATAAATTAATTTATTGTCTTCTTTACCATTTGATTTTTCTTTTTCCAAAGTACTGTTTAGTATATCTGAGTTTCAGTAGATATAACGTCATTAATTTTAGTGCTAAGTCGAAATCATTGATTTTGATCCGTAAAACAGTATAAATCGAAAACAAACTAAAATGTGCATAATTCAGTTACTTATTTCAACGTAAAATAAACGTAATTTTTATAATATTCTTATTTCAAAAACGTTGTAAAATCGAAAACGTGTGAAAATAATTACCACTTAAATCAGAGGATACGGGTAATTGAACAACTAGAAACACACACTGTCAAGTTATCATAGAACGAGATGTAAAAAGAAGTAAAAGAAACGAAGGATGATAATGTTAATGTAAAGACACACAGAGATACGGAAGAGAATGGAACAAAGGAGAAATAGGAAAAAGAGGATGAATCGGAAAAAAAAATTAAATGAGGGAAGAGAACACCGAAGCGGAAATACCAGACAGGTTCCCACTGCGGTACTAATCGGATTTCCTATTGTAATTTCCGAATTCGCGGGAATGAATTAGTAACGAACTTATACCTTGTGCTTCACCAGTAGGAAGGCATATACCGTCGAAGAGGCTTAACATAGGACAAATTCAAGAACGGAGCAACAGGTTACAGAGCCGCTTCTCTCCGGAGAGAAACGCCCGTCGTCCTATTCGTAGCCGTGGTTGTAGTCGTAGTCGTTTTCGTCGCCGTCGTTGTCGTCTCACCATATTTGTTTTGTATACTATGCCATGCAGGCACGACCTCGATCTACGGGAGACCGACATAATGGAAAGCGAAGGAAGGGGGAAAAGGATTCTGATAAATGTATGGTTTTCAGGAAACAAGTGCCGAATTCAGAAAATCGAATGAAATCCGTGTACATAGTGCTTACAAATTCAATTGGAACGGCGATACACTGAATCCGATAGAGAGTCGAAGATTGGATAAGTGAAAGCTTAGATAAATCTTTATTTCCTTCTGCGAATTTTCCGCGCGAGAATTGCATCGGAAATCTTTACTTTGTAGAATTGTACGTATATACAGGAGCATTGTATTTTTGTTTTCATTGTATAAAAAAGAATTTAAGGAAAGAGCGATAGTTTATTCTGTATTGGATCAAACCATAAATTTACAGCTCACTGTTATTATCACTAGATCTACCGATGATTAATTGAATATGTTTAAAATTGTCAAATAAATATGTCAAAAACCAGTAAGCAAAGGAAGCAAAAAGATTCATGGATTCAATCACTTATAATTCAAGATAGATGTGAAACATTGAGGAAGAAACTGTGTCAGAAATTTCAAAAAAATTTCAACATAATTTAAGATAAGTCATTTTGATCATCTTGGTAGATGTAGTGTTAAATGCTTTATGTACGTGACGTGTGACATTTTATAGTTTTTGGTCACATTTTGACATGTGACTTGTACTGTACGATGTCCTTTGAATAATGTCATACTTTAATATTAGACGAGTGGAAAGATATTTATAAAAATATTACATTTAATAATAATATAATAGTATTTTACTATAGACATTAAAGAAGTCTGTGCATATGAGCGATAACTTTAGACGTTCAATTTTAGGATTGGATAAATTGAAACTTGGGGCTTATAAAATGAAAATGTTCTCTACGTTTATCTCATTCTTCGTGTATGTTCGAAATTTATGAACTGTTCGATGTTACATTTTCTTCCTATCAATAAAAATACGACGAGGATAATCACTCGGGTTTATATTTCGTAAGGAAAAATTATCGAACTGCAGAAACATGGCGGATTTTTGCCGACAAAGGTGATACGTTCATTGTGAAATTTCGTAACGGTGCCACGACAATTCTGCCATACCTACGACTCTCTCTTTTGCACCTTACGCACATGCGTAAGCGATGGTACATGTTTCTCCCTCTTCCTTTCTCCCTTTCTCTTTCTTTCCTCTGCCATCTTTTCGACAAGAAGAAAGGTGTCGGTAAGCCGAAGAATTACGATGAAACGTTTGGCCCCCAGGCGAGCGAATCAGTCGACGCTGCGAAAGATTTTGCGCGACAGAACAATTATAATGCTGTCAGTTTTTCCCCTGGTTAAACCCTGTGCTATTATCGCATTTGTTTCACCGTCGTTCTTTGCGAGTTTCTTTTTAAACGGAAATTAAAGTAGGACGCTGTTTTCAAAACTGCGATGGAGTTGTACCATCAGCGTGTGCGCAATTGTGAAAGAGTAGCGTAACAAAGACATTAATTAATTGTGATTTAATATACCCACAAGAATTTGGACACTTGTGCATATTGCAATTGAAGAAGATTAGTATCATTGTTTTTTGTAATTTTTGTTTAACGATGCATAATGTAGGAGGACTTGACTAGTTGTAAATAATTTACTAATCTTTACATTTTTCGAGGGGTATGCAATTATAGATATTTTAAAATGTACTCAAATAGAAAATAGTTGATACATACAATAAATATAATATATTGTTTTTCAAAGTGTAGGTACTGAGGAGAAATTATGTTAATTCTTATATATTTAAAAATTGTTGTACTTCTTTGGGTAATTAGCACTAACTGTACTACGCACGGTCAAATGACCGGTTCAACAAAGTGAAAATATTTAATTCGTTGCATTATTAACACTAGGTTTACAAACGATTAATCAAATATATTCCGAAATGTGAAATAAATATGGTAGAAGAAAAAAATGAATAATTGCTTACAGTATACACGATAGAAGTAGTAAGTCAAAAAATAACAGCATTCAAAATATTGGGAGCATTTATAAAAAATTCAGACCAAGTTATATTGACCACCTGGTTTTTCCTGATTTGCTTGGTGTAAATTCTTATTTTAATCCACACTTAATAATTTCTTCAGTATTAAGTACGTATAATACTAATTAATTATTAAGTGTGAATAACTTGTTTTTCTGAGTTTGCATACATGTGAGAGGCTTTGAAGATGAGGAGTGTACTCGTATGCATGACACAACTATATTAAAAAGGTCAAAATAAAGATAGGAGTGAAGATGTTACCTTTCTTTAAGTTAAAGACCTTTCACTTTAGATGTAATAAGTCTACTCAAACACGAAGCATATTGATTCCTTTCCTCTTATTATATTTGCAAACACATAAGCAATATTTAAAACTTCGATTCACAGTCAATACAAAATGCTTGTCATTCAATCATTATCCACATTACAATTGACAACAAGAACTATAGTTTATAAATTGTCTGCCCTACTTTCTATGACAGTTTCATCATTCAGATCATTCTTTCAATTTTACATATTTTTATCCAGACCACATGTACGATAAAAAATGTTAATCTTTATTGCATCCACTTTATGATGTTCAGACACGAATGGAAATCGATGAGACGAGTTTCGGAATACTTTCGGCTTATACTATTTTAATTCCATTATTGTCAGAGTTATGCCTGAACCTCCAAACTTTTAATTAAAACAAAAGAAAAAAGAATGAAGCGTAAACCTTTATGAAAACGGCAATTCACTGCGAAATTCACTTTCGAATGTCTTATTCTTACAATTAGAACGCTTTATCCATACACGACTGCATCGCTTTTACGTTTCATCCCCATTTGATCTTTTTGTAACTTATTCAAATAAATGCTTCGACGACGGTTCGAAGACATTGTTAAATAATGACAGTAAAAATAGAATTTCCAAGGTTTGATATAATCTTTCTCCATTGTTTTGATAAAGTTTTAACCCTTTCACAGTTTGGTAAAATTAGGAATTCTCGCCCAAAAAATATCTAGTTTTTTTATGTTCGAAAGCATTTCGGCATGCAAACTAAACCACGTCTCATTCTTCAGTTAGAATAACCTTAGAAAACAAAGGAAGCAAAGAATCTAGTCATAAACTTACGAGGGAACATACCGAACCCGTACACGCCGATTTTGATGAAAATTATGTAGTAGATATATCTCAAAGAAATATTTGACACGTGGTTTTTTATATCTGCTGTCGCCCACATTGAAGGGGTGATATTAGCCCTCAAAGTTTGGGGTTGAAAAGTTTTTTTTTGAAATATCTCCGCAATTAAAGGGCGTAGGCAAACATTTTTTTTTTCAAATTGTGCGTCTCAAAATTACGAATTCATCGATATATATGATAATTGCAAAAAATTATTTGTTTAAACAATATACTAAAATTTCGAAATGTTTGTTAACTTTCGTTAGTTTTTCATACCAAATGTTGTTCTTTTCTCGTGTAAATTTATATGTGTAAAGTATAGACAAAATTAGAGAATACGTGTTTTTGTAATTTTTTGTTTTCTAACATTTAACGATAATTATATAACGTTTAACTTCCGCCCGTTTCGTAGAACGTATATGAATATTGTTCGCCATGAGTACCCAGGCTTTGTTCTGTACTTTTGGATTAGTGGACATTTGCAGAATGTGGATATTTGCATTAATGTAAAAATTATAACTTTGCGGGTGGCGTTCCTATCGGTAGGACAACCTTCGCGGACGGATACATAACAAAAGAAGCATACGAATTAGTTTCATTGTTCGAAGTGTGTAATTTACTATTTCAAAAATCTAATCACCTTGGTATGGTATACAGGTTTCGAACGTCGACCAAGTGCTCATACAGCCAGAAAGAAAAACGCATGTGTTTATGGCCTTACCTGTAACAGGGCCCACGGAAGAACTAATAGCCTTCCGTAGGTAATTGACGTTTTCCTCGGCTGCGAAAACTTATTTCCTTGTTAATGTCGGGGTTTATAACTCTATTGTTTTGCGTAAATTTGGTAATATAAAATCTCATAATGTAAAAAAGATTTTATTAGAAGGAGATGTTTTCCTTGGGTTACTACAATACGAGGCGGGCGGAAATTAAACGTTGCATAATTATCGTTAAATGTTAGAAAATAAAAAATTCCAAAAACACGTTCTCACTAATTTTGTCTATACTTTACACATATAAATTTACACGAGAAAAGGACAACATTTAGTACAAAAAACTAACGAAAAGTTAACAAAAATTTCGAAATTTTAGTATATTGTTTAAGCAAATAATTTTTTGCAATTATTATACATATCGATGATATTGAATTTGAAAAAAAATTTTTTGTCTGCGCCCCTTAATTGCGGAGATATCTCAAAAAAACTGTTTTCAACCCCAAACTTTGAGGGCTAATATCTCCCCTTCAATGTGGACGATAGCAGATATAAAAAACACTTGGCAAATATTTCTTCGAGATCTATCTACCACATAATTTTCATCAAAATCGGCGTGTACGGGTTCGGTATGTTCCCTCGTTAGATATCTTTGGTAGACTAAATGGGATAAATCGTTTGATACTTGACGCTCCGCCCGTGACTGTCAAGGTGTTAATCCCTCGCTCATTAAATTCACTGGCTTTTGATTCAAAATACTCTAGCAATCCTTTTTTCACGGTCGTCATTTGTTCGCAATGAACGACATTCTTTTCCAGTAACCATAATATTTATTTATATAGCGATTTTTTCCGGAAAGAGATGTGAAGATTCAAAATTAATCAACAGAGCAGCAGAATGAATTAATGTCTATAGTATTAACAGCAAGCTAATGCAACTCTAAGTAATTGCAATATGACATATTATAGGTGGATGTTTGAAGGGACGTCCGATCTCTCAACTCGAGTATTACGAGATAGCATTTCGTTGCGATCGATGCTCAAAAAACTGTCTTCGTGCCGCTAATTTACTGCGAAAAGCACTTTCAACCGACTGACGAACCTGTATTTACACAGATATATTTGTTTCTACTATGAACGCAATACCTTGAAAATTTTTTGCAATTACATAACAATGCATTGTAACATAACATGAGTAGCAGAGTGTGAGAAACTGTATAACGTATCAATGTCCATAATGAGAATGTTGCGACCAGAGAAATGAAATTAATGTTGTAGTAAGGTATTAAATAAATGAAAGCCACACGTGGCACAACAAAAACCAAACCAGAGTATAGATATATTTGGTAACAATGATGTACAGTAATAATGGTAATAAGAATAATAAGTACACCGCATCCGTCTCGCTAAACCGTCAGGCAAACCAAGCACCATAAAAAACGCTACGCATTGGCATTCACCGCAAGGTAGAAAACGCGTGGGTACAGACTATCCAAGCCCTTACTTACGAAATGTCTTCCTCCAATACATTTTTTTTCAAAGAGACACTATAATGTA
The DNA here is from genome assembly GCA_910591515.1 of Cerceris rybyensis. Classification (NCBI taxonomy): domain Eukaryota; kingdom Metazoa; phylum Arthropoda; class Insecta; order Hymenoptera; family Crabronidae; genus Cerceris; species Cerceris rybyensis. The sequence goes on from OU342790.1 coordinate 28,118,609, forward strand.
TATAAACGTATATTTGAGAGTATTCTCATTTATCCCTGGCGATCGGGAGATTTCTGTTTGGTAAACATATGAAAATATTATGAGCTGTGAGTGTTTGAAATTGGTAATCCGAACATTCAGAGAGTTTAGTGGGTGTTCACTCTCTAGGGATTTGTAAAATTAATCGAGAGATTACTGTGCCTTGTTATTGTTATTTCATAACCGATATTGCCCTAAAAATTTAACGGTATTATGAGAAAAGTTAATAATTACGCGTATGGTTAATATAATTAAATAGAATTTATAATACAACGCAGAACTGTAGAGAGGATTTGCTATTATTTTAAAGAGTTCAAATAAATTTTGAAATATCATGTGGTTTAAATAATGAAATTTTTAACGAGTTATTACTGAATACATGAATGTCATAAATTCTACAAAATCAGTGAAAGTTCGTATGGAAATATTTATATCAATTATTAATTATAATCTTCATCCGAATTTCATATTCAACCATTCATATGAAAATACGAAAAGCAGAAACTGAAAATTTTGTTGAAAGAAATCTCTCAGAAAATAGTTGTAGTGCAAACTTCACCCGTTATAAAATCAATGCAAACAAATAAAATTTGATATTAAAGATTCCAAGAAAAGTTATTCATCTTGTTCACGCCTATTGTCCTTTAAAGTGGAAACAAAGCAGTACTAATGGGGAAAGTGATGGGCAGAACAATCAAATATCTTTTCGTTATCCAAGGGACATGCGTAGCTTTCTTCTGAATGTATAACCTCATAAATCATCGTCCCCGAAGAAAGGGAAAATATACAGACTATTTCATGCATGCAATTCTTTCCTTCCACTGCAATACAAAAATTACGACGATTTATTCATCGGTAATCGAATTGCTCAAGATTCTTTACTGCATGTTTTCCATTTGAACGATTTGACATTTATGGGAAAATAAAGAAACTCACAGACAGGTATTATGCGGTGCTGGAAAGAAGTCCTGCGGAAGGAGTTTGGAAGAAATGCAAATCTGATTTGTAAATGTGAAAGACACATGACTTTCCTCACGTGAATTTTCAAATGTAACGTTTGCAAATTGCTAAATTCGCATAACACTGCACGGATCGCATAAGGAAGGAAGTAAATCTGACATTCCGAGTTCTGGAAAAGTTCTTTTCACCATCGCATTACAAGTGTATATTAAATGTTAACCCTTTGCGATCCTACGTCGACTTGTACTCGTCATAGCTTTTCACTAGATTTTATTTTCTGACAATTTAATATCGACCTTCCAATTTTATAATGATTTTGTAATAGTACTAAAATGGATTGTAATAGTATTAAAACCAATGGATAGAAAATGTTGTGAAATTAATGTTATTTCGCTTACTATAAAATTAACAAAATAGTTCGGTACGCAAAGAGTTAACCCATTTTACTAACTTTTTATCAGATAAACAAATATTGTCTCGGAAAACTGTCTATTGTTGATTATTTATTTTTACTTTATACTAGGAAGAATTGTAGGTATCGTAGAAAATTTATGTTAAGAGGCAAAATTATTAGTGGTTTCGAAAAGTCGATAATTAATAAATGAAATATTAAGTGACACAGAAAGCTGTGTCGAGTGTAACTCAACATAGGAGGGCAAAGGGTTATGACTTCGAACTAACGCTATTTTTCTTTCCTTGTGTTTTCCAATTTTAATTGTTCTAATCATTTCTTCAGTATTTGTTATTTTAGGTGAACGTACAATCATCGAGGTTATTATATGTTAAACGGCAATTTTAAAAAAATCTCCCAGAGATAATACTTAAACCGACGTTTGAAGTATTATTTAAATGTTAAAATAGAACATAAAAAATACTACGCAAAGATTGGAAGAAAAATAAGCATAAACGATAAAAATATTTCATATTACGTAAAAGGTTTTGTAGCGTCAATTTTCTGTCTCAAAATGCAATAATTGAGTAATATATTCCACTTAAAACCATCGTATTTTCGTGCATCAGAGACTGTTATTAATGCGAGATATGCGAATGTTTCTCCTTTTTTGTGAAACACGATTTAAATTAAATTTATGGGCAAATGCGGATGATAAATTGAAATCAATAGTTCAGCGATAAGTACTGTGATTTTTTGTATAAAAAAAGCAAATAAAAAAACAGGGAAATGTTATAAATGTAAAAAGAACATTGAAACGTATAACACAAACACAGTAGTACTGATGTGGTGGCATGATAATATATCCCCCTTTGTTTTACGAGAGTGATGATTAAAATTTCAACGACAATACATTTTTATATAAAAAAAGATATTACCCAGTGAATCGACAGGAAACGCCGATGCGTTTCCTAGCGTCAGCAAATGGGTATAAAAATCAAAATAAATAAATGACTTCACAGTACCATTGAAAGTAGATGACAACATTAATAATGCTTCCACTGCTTTAATTAAGATTTGTGAAATATTATTTGTAAATAACATGAATTTATTTTATATTTCGAATGAGAGAAATGATTAAACTTAATACATACAAAATAAATCCGACCGAACCGATAAATTGTTATTTTTAAAACTATAATTACAAATAAAAAATTTTTTTTTAAAGAAAACTTACAACCTATGTTCATTCCGGCTTACTTAATTTATATAGAATTTTAAAAACATAACTCTGTAAAAGGTTTCTCTGTACGAGAAAAACTACATGTCAATTAAAAATTGGCAAGATAAAGCTAACACGAATGTGGTTGGTATAACAATCTTGGTATATTAACGTAGACACAATTTACAAGTTACAAATGCAACTAGGAAAATCTATTTTCCTAAAGAAATTATGTCATACGAGCTGCTACTGACGGGGGTCCTTGTCAGTTTACGAGCTGTTGAAACGTCTGACAAAAATCATCAGTTTCCACTGAATGGTGTTAGTGGCGCTGAAATATGCACCGAAGGACATGGGGTTAGCTATTGGTGAGACGTGCAATGACTCCGAACACTCCTCTTTTTAGCTCAGAAGGTCATTAAAACGAAGCTCTATCTGTAGGAAAGAGGAAAGGAGTTTCCAGTCTTATATCATTGACGATTCTTATGTCTTCCACGAAGTTACGTCGTTTCCACTACTATTACAAAGGATCAGGAAAGCACACCGTCGACGTTCGTCGATTACTGTATAACGGGTGGCCAGAGATATACGAGGGACAGACTGTGTATTGTACAGGGATTAGTGAAGCGGAGAATAAGTGACCGTAAAACTGGAATTTAATACAAGGCAACAGTCGTTTTTTGTATCTTTGTAACTTTAATTGATAGCAATTTTGTATAGGACCTAATGTTTTAGGTGGGTGCCAAACTACTCAGCTTCTTTTTTATCTTTTTGGCTGTAATTGATATTTAGTTTGTTTAGGACATGCTGTTTTAAAGCATTTCGGACTACCAGGCTTCTTTTCCATGTTCTTTTTTAATTTATCTGTTTGCCATTTAGGTAGGCTGTTTTAAACCTTTGCAATGATTACCGCGTCAGTAGTTACTTTTCATGCAATGGAACTTTTGTGAAACTCAAATGAATGTGGGACTTTGATTCGATTTAGTAGAATTTTATTATAAAATAACAATAAAGTAACAAAACGGTTGATTTTCACAATTCTCACACGATTTTTCTCACAATTCTCCTTGTCACCTTCCTCGCTCTTTACATACTGGTTTCTTTACCGTTGCCTGGTTTTTACTCTCTTCGTTTAGAAAAATCGGCGATCGCGTAGCTGCCGCGATCCGCTCGGTTTACGATTGCGCGAGACCCTACATGAATTTAAATCAAAGTCTAAAATTAATAATCTTACATAGGGACACACGATCTCATTTGAGATGTTAATACTTGGCCCGAGATTAATACCACGAGTCAGACTCGTGGTATTTAAGTTTGGCCTCAAATTTTCATCACGAGTCAGACTCGTGAAAATAGTGCAAGGGTTTAAGCGGGTTTTCACCAAGCTTATTTTTCATTTTCTTTTTCGATTTTAACTGTCATGATTACCTTGCTTGGGATCTACTAATTTATGTTCATTCCTTAGAAGTAACGAAGAACCAGCGCTCGGACCTATTGATTGTAAGTCGACATTTTTACCCAAATAACTATAATACCCCCATATGATTATACTTTCTAGACTGATTCTTCTTCATTTAAATGAAAGACTATGTTTTGCGGATCTTTAATAGTCATTCGTGTCGATGATTTAAAAATGGTTCGAGTCTGAAATTTGTGGAAGCTGAATTTATTATATTTTTATGTGCTACATTAATGTGCGGTGCAGTTTGGTAGAACAGCTTTATAAAAATGTTAAAGTATTTAATTCTTTAGTGCAGTTAACACTAGATTTACGGACGTGAAATCTATTACACTGCAACATATTAACCCCTTGTCGTACCATTTACTTTGTGACTGCCTCCACAATAATTCAGAATAAAATTAGCAAAATAAACATTGATCAGTGATTCTTGACATATAGTGTAATTTAACGTAATATTAATATTATAGAAATAATTTTATCGTGTTGCATCTCACTGATAATTTCAATTTAATAGGTTTTGTGAAACTTGAAAATTTCCTTACCAATTTATAGCATCACTCGTTATAATACGGCAAGGGGTTAAATAAGGGCTTTGAAAAAAGAGGAATCAAGGTACAAAAATTTTTATTCGTTAAATAATTATTGTATTATAAAATGTGCGTAAAATATTTGCTGCAACTGATTCTCTGTAAATTTGAGAAATGTTTATAAAAGGAGTAGGAATCCGTTAATTCGACAGCTTCATACGGTTTAATTATAATTATACTTCTCAAAACGAAGAGTAAATAACAGACAATTGTCATAATTACTAGTGAAGTTATTATTACGGTGCGTGCGTAATGAAAGTAAATGAAATTCTGTCTTGTTTAGGTATAACTTTGTAGTGATAAGCAATTACATTGATACCAATACAAATGTACTTTTACGATATACAGTAAATGAGAATACTAAACATTATTTATTTTTCTTGTTCTTTACAAAAAATTTTCTAACTTTAAAAAGTGCTATGCATATTGCAATTTCGCCCAAAGTATAGTTTCAGTTTTTTCAGTAGATATCATTATTATCAAAAATCGTAATAATGGCGTCGATTTGAGTATATAAAATGGAGCGAAAATTGGCGAAAGCAGAAAAAATAATTTTTTCTTTTTGAAGATATTAAATATTTTTCGAAGTTATTAATTATAGAATTTATAACATGTTTCATCTACAGAAAATTCAGCAATTTTATTACCACCACAGATTTCCTATATCGCCTAGTTCGTTTAACATTCTATAAAGCGTGGAATTTCATGACACGTATACCACTTTCTTTTGCATAATATAGCGATTCATGAGATTAATGCATTTTGTTAATTGTTCAACCTGCGATTATCACGAAGATTACAACTATGTTTTAAGAGATTTCTATCAGCTCCGGAATAAACGGCATTTCAATAACCCAGTTTTTTTATAAATATTTATACGCAGTTCAGAAAGATAAATAAAATGATATGACAAATGATTATTATTTGTAAACAACTATATTGATAATTAATTGACATGACCATAAACTAATTGAGATAAGTTTTATAAGGTAGACCTTTAACATTTTGCAGTTCAATGTCGAGTTACCCTCGATACAGCTTTTCACTTCATTTCATTTTCCAACAATTTAATATCAACTTTCGATTTTCACAATGATTTTGTAATATCTATTAAATATTCGTCTGTAGCTATAGTTATTGCTATCATAAAAAATGAATAACCAACGATAGGGAATTTTGTGAAATTATTTCATTTAGCTCACTACAAAATTATTAAAATAATTCAGACTGCAAAGTGTTAAATTTGAATAAAGCGTACGTAGAAAAATAAAACACAAACATAACTTCATAATATAAATTCACTAACTTTTTATTTATATTGTCCAGGATATTTTTTAACTATCATGGCACATATCGTTCGAACTACCTAAGGAAGTAAGCACCATTGTCTTGCAATATATTCCAATGAACAATTGGTACAGCGTAAATGAACACGGTTAATTCGTGAATCGTAAATTGAATTAAGTAGTACATAATCCCTATATCATTCTGGATCTGAGGTGAAAGAAACTATCGCTTATCGCGAATAAATCCTCGGTACGTTTTACCTTGAGCCGCAGAGCTACGATTCTCATAAAGAATCTCTTTCTCGGTCGGGAAAGTATAAATACGGCTTTAACCGGCTTCTGAGCCACGTCAACGTGAGAAACTAGTCGAAGTTACTCAGTTTGCCAATCTAAACTGCGACAACGCTTGACGAGTGCTACAACTAATCCGTTACGGCACAAATATGCAACATCATTTGTCGATCGCTTAGAATTGCTACAATTATGATGATTAAATTTTTCAGAAAACATTGAAGCATTTCTGAACAATTTCCAACACCGAATTTAGTATGTGTCTATTAAGTTTTATTAAGAACTAATTTTGCCGAGAATCTAAACCTGATTTATTATTGATACCTGATTATACCCTATTATTTTTGATACCCTACCCTGATATTTTTGATTAGCCTATTATTATTGATACCCTATTATTGAAACCTGATTATTATTTAATTACTGATTTATCATTTTTCATTTTTAAGGAAATTCTCATTTTGTAGAAGTTCAGATAGAGGAATAAACATTTATACTTCGTCGGTTGTAACTGTTACAACCATTTCGTTTAGGATTTACTGTTTGAGGTAATTTTGAATTATCAAGGCTGTGATATACTTATGGCAGGAGGAAGATTAAATTTTCTTTTACTCTGTAGTAAATATATCTTATCTTCTCTTCGTAAACTTGATTCTTCACATAGTAATGAAGATGCATTAATGAGGCAGGATTATTTGTACTTATTGATGTTAGTTATTGATTTATTTTTAATACAGTACCGAATATTATAAAAATTTATCGGATTCAACAAATCGCAATTTCCCTTATTTAACCATACACATTATCTCCGGATCGCACATACGTAATTTCATATAGAACATTTATGACTTCTCTTCATTTACCTACCCTTAATACATAAAATATAACTTTCTAAAAAATTGCGGAAATTCCAAAAAAGTATATCGAACAAGACTTCTTTTAAGTAAGTCGACGTCGCCCTTATGCTCCGTTAAATGAAACAATCTTTATTTAAACACTTAATCTCTCTGTGAACTGCACTCGTAGCAAATCCATACTTTATAAAAACCAACGAAGCTTCAGAATTCTTTAAAATTTTCACCTTCTGTTCCTTTGTCAGGTGTATTACACGGTAGCGAGTACCTGATAAAAATGTTTAAATGGAACACTCTGTCACTCTGTAGCAGAAAAATTAACCAAAAGAAAACACGTTAAAATTCAACTTGTAAATTTCATCCATAAATTTTTCAACAAACTTTCCCAAGAGGATTCGTCTCACACAATTTTCGACATTCAGCGCAAGAGAGTGTAAACGACTAGACGTTATTTTAACTGTATCCTATGTATCCATCGGAAACCTCGAGATATCTCAAAGCAATATGGAACACGATAAAAGATGTATTGGGGAGACGGTAGGATCTAAAAGTACGCTGCAGTCGGTGCAGCAAAACCTCTATGCATTCGAATTCCAAGGAAGTACTAACAAATCTTGAGTAAAGAAGCGCGTACGATATGCTTGCGGATGATATATGTATACGTTATCAAACGTTTGCAGACAGCATATCTCTGTGGTTACTTTGCGAACGATAAATGTTAATAAACGTAATAGTATTCGGTGTTTATTCTGGGTTAAGTCCTTTCTCTTGTTCCGTACGTTTGAATATGTTCCGTTTCTACATTTTTTTGTTGCATTTCTAAATGAAATATTTAATAAGATAACGTTTTTATGTCAGAATCAGAAGTTCGGTCATATCGGTAAAATGAATTTGCTGAAAATAGACTCGACTTTAATCTCAAACATGGTGATGTTTGCAATCTTCTGAGGAAATATACAGAATAATCCACGTGCTGTTAGAAACTTTGTCTTAGAATGCTTTTGTTACAAAGCGATATTCGCCATAGTATCAATATTATTTTTTAATTTAGTTACTTTAAAGGATCGATGTATGCTAGGGTATAAAGAATGTTCGAAATTTCAATAAAGGAAGAGAGAATAGTATATGATATTACGTGTTCGCTTATATTTTAATAAAATATGTTTTAAATAAAAATTACTATCAAAGTAGTAACATGTTCATCATTTCACTCGAATTTTCGAATACGTATCTGATAATTATAAGTTCGTAAATGAACGTAATGACATATATACGTTGAAGGGCGTGTTCCTTGTGAAAGTATCGACTTCTCGAGTACGCAAATTTTGTGCGATCGGTAAAACTATCTGATTTTTAGACAGATTATTGTAAACTGTTATCTATGCCAACATAGAAAGAAAGCTTTAAAAGTACTGCAAGAATATCACAAAACTGTCGAAAAAAGAGGGTATATTAGTAGTAATACAGAAAGAGTACTGAAAAAGGAAGCTTTAACACTAGATTTACGGAGTCAATTTGGACCATTCAAAATTTGATTACTATATGTATATAATATGTTGGTTGGTTAATTTTTCAATAATAAATCTTTCATTTAAATTTATTTTGGAATTATTTTCTTTGCAAAAAACTTCATTTTCCTTGTATAAGTCAAATTGGTTCACTTTAGAAAAATAGATATAATCAACATCCGTAAATCTAGTGTTAATATAGAAAGGGACCGATAAAAAAAATCGTATTGAAGGCTCCAAACCTGCTAAAATCTTAGAAAAAATCATATATACCTCAGAAACGTGGTCGTTCTTTGCTTTGGTGGTTGAAAGTAGATATACAGTGGTAACGGTGAAAGTACATACAGTGCGGCTCGGCCAACTTGGCACCTGGGAGGTAGGCCTGTTTCGGCAGAGTCTGATTCGCCAGGCGTCAAGCGTCATGCCTCTTGTCACATGTACACGAAGGCACTTGACGTTCTACCTCGCGATTCGTTAAAAGAGCTACACATACAAATCGAACTAAAAGACGAAGAGAGAGAACGCTGCAAATCGAAGCAAGGGAGACAACGCGATTTGGGTGGCGACAGTGAGGACATCGGCGTAGGCATCAGATTTCTAATATCTCTATAGTAAAAGAAGGCTGAACTCCGACAGAATTACCCCCACCACATGAGGAGATTCCCCTTGATGAAACGGAGCGCGCGACGAGAATACAATGTAATACAATGTCTCGCTGCTCCAGTCAAACTAGTAAGAATATTTAAATGCTACGACTTTGTCGGGTGCTTCCTTTAAGAGGCTGAGCGAGTGGATTTCAAGAAACAAAATGGTGCGATAAGGCGGTTGAAAACGAGAAGCTCCGCCGCCGAGGTGCCAGGTCTGACGAGCCGCACGGTACATACTTCGGTGGCTGAGAGCAAACGTGTGGCCGCCAACCAAGGGCTGATATCACTGTGAAAATGAGTCACCAAATAGCCAGCACAAAGAGAGGTATTTGGTGATTCAGGATATCGTCTCCGGAAATATTATAAGCGCACTAATAGGTGAAAATAGTTTGAACTGATCACAGAGCACTGGTTATTCGTCGGCGGTCGCGGGGGAACTGATAGCGAGGCGAGCACCGAAAGGACTTATTATTAAGATTCGCGGAAAAGATACCTGTAGGTCACAGTCGCCGAATTCCGTCGAGTGTATTTTGACAACACGTCGCGATCGTTGTACGTTCTTTATAGCCAGTGAAGTGGAAATAATTGCTCTCGTTGCTCGCAAGATTAATCTTAAAATTGTAGATGGAATTGAATGATATTATTTATTTATAGAACCGAATGTTACAAATGCAGTACTTTGTTTAACGTAGTGTTATTGTCAAAAAGTAACTGAAACGTAAAATGTATGTTTATAGCAAGCTACATATATTATCGCATAAAGTCATAAAATAACTCATAAAGTATAAATGTATATTTGTAAAACAAACAATGATAGAATGATGTCTGCTGTATCGCCTCCTATCATTAGAATGTCTCCTGGACGTCTTGTTTTTTTATAAAAATATAACGTAATATTGTGAATATTTAAACATGATTAAACAGTACTGAAAGGGGGAACGCTGCCCAAAATGGCCAAAAATTTGTGGATATTTTCCTGTGTATCCTAAAAACCAGACGCCTAAGAGTTTTGTTCTCGACTGAGAAAGTATGTAAAATATCTCAGTAAATCCGTTTCACCCGTACTAATATTATATGTTGCTTGCTCTAGAAATACATTTATTGTTTACGAGTTATTTTAAGACAATAATGCTGCATTATTATTTAGTTTAGTTGCATTTTCCATTTGAAGATTATACAACTTACTAAATATGAAAATACAGTACTTTCGCAAGGAGTTTGGAAAATGATTTATACATACGAATTTCGCAACTCGACGGCGAATTCGTTAATGTTGTCGTCAATTATTCGTTATCACCGATCCATTCTAACAATAAATAATGCTTATCTCCAAAAAATTTTTTTCCAGTGTTCCACATGAATTTTCCAAGCAAAGAAAATTTTGTTTTATCATAGAATTGAGAACCTCAAAATTAATCGAAAAATTAGCAAGTCCGGATACTTAAACTTTGTGATGCTATCTTTCGTAACAAATGTGAAGAAAATATTCCAAAGAATTACGCTTGTCAGATAACGCATTAAAGTTACAACCTTTTCATACAAAAAAGTGATTTTCATCATGTTTGTATAATGCTTTAATAAACTAATTCAGGAAACAATGCTCGAATTGTTAGCTCTTCAAAGAGGACAATGTAAATTAAAAGCCGGAAAACGTAATATTCAGAAAATTCTGTGTTGAACTTTCCGCAACTAATTATTTGTCGCTTAACGGAAACAGTGTTTGAGGAACATCGAACAAGGTTTTAAGATTACCCTTTTCTTCGTGATTTGTATTTAATGAATTAGGTTCCCGATCAATAGTTCTATCGGCAATAGAAGCGACTGAATTGACGAGATGCTGATCAACGGATGCGTATTAGCGAATAATAATAGCGATAATTATATACGGGAGAACTTAATTACTTCAGTCATTGTTACGCCTGATGGTCTTTTTATTTACGACGACGTTTCCATTGACATCGTATAATGACTATGTAGGCAAAACTATATAAGAGAATGTCTGGATAAACGTTCATACAGCGGCAGGCCGTTGACTGACGCGCTTAGATTACTATACCAACATTGAACAGAAAAGTTTTGTAAATTTAATGACTCCAACACGGCTCTAATCGAAAGGAAATGGTACAAAAATTGATAATCAGTAAAACTCCTTTACTTCTTTTTCTCCCATATATCTCGTCTTTTAAATGAACTTATTTGCTATTCAATTGGAATAATTTAATTTCTGAAACAGAATCATTTGGTTGGAACAAAATCGCAACAATTACTTCCATCATTTCGCTTAAATTAACCCCTTAGCCTACAACTACGTGTGAGACTCGTAGTGCGGTAAATGGAATAGGAAATTTTGAAGTCTTTCAATAATTATTAAATTGACAATATTGTGGGATGCGAATGTATAAAGATTTATTTTATACATATATTTAAGTAGTACGGATGTGTGTCATTCTGTGTGTAAAAATCCTGTGTGGATGTACTTAGTGTGTCGTTTTATTATTCATAGTGTGATAATTCCTGTGTGGACAAATTCTGTTTATATAATACGCGACATATTACCTTTCTTTTTGTTTCTAGTTATAGTATACTTTATATTCCATTTCATATTTTTAGTTATAACTTTTATAATAAATATTAATCCAATCACGAAACGATCTCATAATTTCTGTCCTATTAATATCACGTCCAATTATACGAAATATCGGAAATAAGTGAAACTTTTTGATTTCAGGAATTAATATTGATTCTTTGCACGTTCCATCAGAAAAGAAATCGTAGGTTAAGGAATTAATATCAAATTTTGTTTCTCTTATGCCTAAAGCTGCACCTTGATACGGTATTTCTACTGCGATTTGTTTTATAATTATCTAAATATAGAAATAAAAAGAGAACGAGGTCTCGCACATTATTTTCTGAACTCTTAATTTTGAAACTTTTATAATTGGCAATCACTTTCAAAAACTTTAAAATATCTTAATAACTTTTGATTAGAGACGGTGACTATTTACAGATGTATACATTAAATTTTGTAAAATTAAGTACCCTTAATTTTTATGTTATATATGACGTGAATAAAAAGATAAACTGAAAACCTACGTTCATAAAGTTCATATTGAAGCATTTTTGTTATCATAGAAACTTCAAATAAGTACTCAAAACTTTTCTGTACCTAGAAACGACAAAATTTGCATTATAAATATCTGTGTAAAATTTTAATTTAAATTTTTCATTTCGTTATAATTATATAGGCCATAGTGGGAAGCTTCTGTGCGTGACTTACATGTTAATTAACATAGGTTGCAGCTATGAATAAGGAAAAATTAAACATCATTTGCATATGAAGAAGTATCGCATCGCACGTGAAAATAGTACAGAACAATCTTTTCGTATACAATTAACTAACTATAATTACAAGTGGCAAGCAATTAATTTCGATATTTTTTAATTGACTGTATTTCCAATTTTACGAAGTACAAAGATGCAAGATAAGAGTTTCTAAACCTTCTCTCGAAAATATGATGATTTATTTGTAATTTATATGCATTCATAAATGAGAAAGAAGAGTGCTAAGGTTGATATATTTTAAATCTGTTTAATTGATATCTGATGCTTAACGTTCTAATTGCTATAAGAATTATAAATCATAATTCCATTTTTCTAAAATAAGTAATAGTAAAGACAAGGTGTACAATTAAACAGTATTATTCATCAAATGTAAATATACAACATTTCTCTATGAAAATATTTGTGTCGTGTCATTTACGTTCACGTATCGATTACATCTTTAACAAGAGATCCATCGACAATTAATACAATGTATTATTATTATGTCAAATAGATACTTCGGAAGAAAAGAAGTGACGGAGACAAACAATTTGAACGATTTAATCGGCTGCATTCTATTAGATAGGCATGGGAAACTGAGAAAGAAACGGCGACAGAAATTTCAGGAATATTTATAAAAAAAATAGAGCAAGTCATTTTTATCGCTATAATAGATCCAGCGTCAACATCCAAAGTAATCTCTGTCCATATTACCTCAAAATATGAGAGTTATATTGTTTCAATAAAGTTCCCATTTTAAACCTGAAACTAACAAGGAAGTGAAAATGACCGTTTCCGAATTATTTTTAACACGTTGAACGCCATCGGTATTTCGTTACTTCCATCATTTCTACTGAAGTGAAACTTTTTCTATTAAAATCACATCTTTATAAAGCAGACACTTTAAAATAGATAAATATTCAGCAGACCTTTATCTTCTTAACGCCAATATTTAAATATGTATTCAAAACTTATGTGAAATTTCATTGAATTCCATAGCACCGATCATCGGTGACTTCCATGGCAGTCAATGTGTTAAAAATTCCCAAAATTCGTAGAAGAGCCACAGAATAATTTCGCTCATTATCTTTCTCACCTCTTGATTCCTTTTTTTCCAAAGTAATTATTGAACATATTTAAATAAAATAGACATAATGATACAATGATATAAATCTAATAGTTCTAGTGTTAGGTCCCATTCGAATACACTTGAAACACCAACTTATCACGTCCGACTAAATAATATTTCCACGGATGTAATTCAAAGAAACAAAATTACCCATTGAATAAAATTTCATATTTGTATTCCACGACCCCTAGCTGAAAACTCGTGCGCATAATCGCACCGCTTTGATCCCAGAATGAAATTTCTCGCCGTCTGAGATTTTTCGACTTTCCGAGTAAAAGAGTCGCGGCGTAAGCGAAACGGTCACGTTGAAAAAGCAGGCGTGCATACGATACACGTACGGCGGAATACATGTGCAAATATTCAACACATATACACGCACGTAAAGATAGATACAGGAAAAGGTACGCATGAGAAGAACAGGGGCACACGTCTGCAAAGAAACACGTATAAAGAATTCAAGAATTACGTGGCACGACAATTGCGAAGTAGAGGAAAAAAGGGCACCGGTTCTGTTTCAAGACGCGACTTCATTTAGACGCAGGCCGAGCCGTTGCGCGTTTTCGTATAATGCACCATATACGCCAATCTGTTCGTGCTTGCGTCGACTGACCATATTACCATTCTTTTGGTTGCCGTTTATCGTATCGAATTTGCATACAAGGAGACAAGATTACCTGTGTATTATAACGAAGAATGGAAGTCATTTTTTTAAAAGCTTTGCTAAACGATAATCGGTATTCAAATGACGAAACATCTTTGCTCATGATGTATGAGCTGTGTTTTAAATGTGGTGGATGTCACTTTTTTTAAAAAGTGAGATATTAAACACTACAGATACCAGCGTCAAGTTTATTATATTTAAATATATTAAGTAAGGTAAAAGTACCAGTAGTTGACCATTTTTTAGAAAACATAAAAAAATAAGGTTTGCATAAGTTGTGCACTTTCGATGAAAGTGAATTTCTAATACCACAGCATCTGTCGATTATATTTTGAAACAATTACATGTAAAGCGAAGTATATCTATTAACAGCGAACGTTTGAATTCAATAAGGTAAGTAATATGCCGTTATATTTCTATTTCCTTAACGTTTCTGTTAAGAATGGCTGTACGGTTCAGGTAAAAAATTCATAAATTGTAAAGATTTCGCAAATGAATTATTTACTGTTTAAGACCTTGCAAAGTTTTATAAGTAATATATACATCGTTTTTATTATTTTAACCATAAAATGCAATAATTTTTTAATGGTCAACTTCTGGATATTGATACTCTACAATATTCAGAAGTTGACAGGCATGGTTAATTACCGACATCACTCATTTAAATTTGTTTACGATTTATAATGTATCCGTTTTATACCTCACTTTATTAGAAATACAAAATGTAAATCGATATATTGTAGTATACTGAGTTTTAGTCGATGACATGGTCAACTATTAACTGCATTCGCGGTCAATATTGATCAGTGTCCAATGTCTACTCTGTTCTTCTTCTTCTTTTATTATTTAATTATTAATGATAATTTTTACTGATAACTGTTAAAATTAAACGATAATAAAATGATTTTCAGCGTTAATGCTGTAACCCTGCTTCGAATATAAGCGGTTAACTACTAACGAAAAAAGGTGGTCAATTACTAGTTTTATCGATCTCAAAAGCGGTCAACTACTGAAGCATTTGCCGAATTTTTAAATATACATATTTCTCAAATTTTTATAACTTATGTTTTTTTAAAAATTGGTCTTGGTACATGATCTAGAATGTTCAAAGTCTCCAAGAATCGACTCTCGCCAGTTAGTGACAGAGTAAATAGTTACCATTGTTTCTATCGAAAATTTCTCTTAACTGGTCAACTACTGGTACCTTTACCTTAAATGCCTTAGAAAAAGAGGAATTACAAGGTGGAACAGATGATTAATTCAGTAATTTATATTTTATAAGATGGACGTAAATACGTATTTACTTTATGGCTTTTCTATACATGAGAATTTTTAGAGAAAATGAGGAGCCGGTCATTTCGAATGTCTTGGTAGTTCTAGTGTTAATTGTTGCGATTCAACGTATTCAAAAATATTGATGGCAATTTTCGAGTATACTTACTTTTGCACTTGCTATCTTAGAAATTAAAATTTTTCTTAGCATAAATATTTTCGTATAGTTTTTAGAAAATCAGCATTTTTCATTATGATATAGTGGTTCATGCTACTTGTAAAATAAATATATATATCCCGTATGTATCCCAAGATTCATGCAACGTCATAACGTTTACGATAGGATCTCATTTACAATTTTCTAATATCAGATATTTGCCCTTAATACGGCAATAATTGCTAGATGTTTTGCTGTTGTTCTTGCTATTGTAGGATAGTAGGATATTTCACACGTTGAACGCTTCCCATATTTTCCTGGTTTCATCATTGCTACCGAACTGAAACTTTCTCTATTAAAATCATATCTTCATATAATGGAAACGTTACAGATAAAAATTTCAAAGTTATCAGAAAGGATTTAGCCGGGTAAGCATGGTAAAAGTGTCCCCCAAAGCTAATTACTTTTGAGGCATACCATTCTATAGGGCATTTAGAAAACACCCTTTCAGTAAAGTATGAATCCGCTATCTCTACCGTAGGGACAGTTACAGGGTGAAACGTACTTTACAGGTTTTGCCCGTTTGATTTGATAGAAAATTTTGAAAAAAATCACAGATATTATACCTAATAGTGGGCATACTGTAGAATTTACATCGAATTCTTGCTGCCGATCATATCTCATCCAACTGATTTAACGGGTTAACATTGATCGTACCAGCACTTTATTATGGCCCTAGTGAAAGAAGTCACCGCGATGAAGTCATTTGACTGGAGGTACGAGGTAAAGGGTTACTGTTTTCGCCTATTTCAGTTATATCGGACCTTGAAACCTAAGCTCGGCGAATGACAATCGAAAACTAAATACTTATTTCGCTGTTAAACGCTTTTTCGGTCAATCATGTGTAAGACCCCACGCCAACAAGGCGCCGAGCTCGGCGTCCTCACACCTGGCTTTCGTCAAGGGGACAATTCCTTCAGCGAGGGAGGAAGACGTCCCTCACCCCTACGGGACCTTTCCGAGGAAAGAAGGTCCTGCAAGGGCCCAGCATTGGTGGAATAGAAAAATAGCAAGGCGGTCGATACACAGTCGTTATAAACTCAACACACAGAGTCGCTGAAGAATCGTTACGGAGTCGACATCTTGCACGCGTCGAGGAAAGAATTAATTAGATTCTTGCGAGAGTGATATTCTGAACAGAATTATTAATATTTGTATTATTGACGCAAAACGAAATAATTGTATATATTATGTTGTATTTATCAGAAAATATTTATATACGCCCATGTCATACCAATATATTATTATATAAAAAAAAAAGAAGAAAAATCGGTGTTTCTTACATATGCGTTAGAATCGAAAATACGTGAGAATTATCAAGTGACTTCCTTTGGTGGGCCAATGATATGTGTATGTATTCTTACCATGTCCGAAAGAATTGCATGATATTGTCGACTTAACTCAGGTATTACATTCAGAGGCTAATTTTGCTTTTTCTACACCATATGTGCTATTACCGACGTTATTTTGGTAGTCTCCCATCAGCAAATACATAGATATAAGTTACAATGCTCCGACTCCAAGATCGCAGTAATGCTTATGCATTGTAAAACTTATTTGTAACTGCATCTTACAATGAGAATTGTTTGAAAGACGATTCCATTGAGTTAGACCGAAACTGTCCGGCTGGTAATCTGCTGGTGCTGGAGACCCAAGGCTATCATTGAAATCGCGAAATGGTAACTGAATACTAGCTGCAAAGCGAATACCATGCAATTTTCGGCTAACGCGATAGACAAGATGTCAGATTCGACGCCACACCTTAAAGATAAGAAACGTGAGACAATTATATCGTGTGGGGATAAGCCTCGTCTTAGGGATTAGACGACGCGGAGAATGAAAATATGTCGTAGGAAAGCTAATCTTGACGATGTCTTGGATCTCAGACCCAGACCACTCCTTCTTGGGTCAACCAATATAGAATAGTCGAAGGAGAGTCCAGCTCGTTGCTTTTGGCCTGAACAATTACGAGGTGCGTTAGTCCGTGCTGTCTAGATTATTCGCAAAAATCTAAGTGTAAGAAAGTGGTAACAGCCTTTAACACTAGCATGATACCTAAAGAAATAGCAACGAAGCCATGTAATCAAAATGGAGTAGCAGCGAAAGGGAGAGTTTAGAGAGAGAGAGAGAGCATCTGAGTGCTTTAAAGTGTAATTCTAAGATTAATCGTTTTACTTTCTTTAATTATTATCACTTTATATATGCATTTATATCCAGTATTATGGATTCCAGTAATATTCATGGATTCGAGTAATATTCTTCCTATGGTAATTATTTGTGATTTAATCAAGATCTTAGCTGCTGAGAGCTCTTCTTACGTTGGCTTCGTTACCCATGTTTCTTTTGTTCGGCATACAAAACCAAAGAGAAGAATAACAGTAAATACACGAACAATCTAAACAAGTAAAAATAAATACGAACTGCTACAAGAAACAGTGGTCTGTTTTCATAGCAGTGAATTTATTTGTGAATTACTGCTAAGGGTACTATTAAACACCGATAAACAATAATAGACTTAATAAATTGTTAGATTATCATTTGAAAAAATGATAGTGATGTAAGAATCTTCCGGGAAAATTAACCTTTTGCACTCCGAGCAATTTTTACTATGAGCTACTAGTTAGTCCAAGATTGTTAACACACTGTGAATGCACATCCGTGGAAAATTAAAATCTTTCTTTGTCATTAAAAAAGAAGCGTATACATTTTAAAATTATGTTTTACAATATAAAAAAAAATGTAAAAATACATCGGATTTATCGAACAACGGAATTATCAACTTCTATTATAATATCGCCACTGCGGCGACATCGGAGTGCAAAGGGTTAAATTTGAAATTTACTTTTTCAGTGTGGCCTTCAGCACCAGACCTACACAGGATTAATTCCTATCAGTTCAAATGGCTCATTGCCAAACACAATCTAGTGAAATGGAAATTATTTTTTTTTATATTACTTTGTTTCTACACAGCACTCATAACTACATTTATTAACAAATCAGTACTTATAATGAACAAGTTTATTTGACGTTAGCTGACAAGTGTTTTGAAATATTTTTGAGTGATGACAATTAGTGAGGAATATTTAAAAATTCTAGATAAGCACTTCTGTAGGAAATAAGTGAAGGAAGTAACTCACTTGATCGATTTAATTTTCTACATTTGACTAAGTTAACGTAAAAAATTGGGTATCACGAAGCGTGTAGAGTTTCAAGAAGATTTAGAAGAAATTTGAAAACAATCATTTCAACCAGTTTGGTGAATTATAGTGTTAATTAAAGTTAACAGTCCCAATATAAAATTTATTAACCCTTTCGGTACGGACGCATTCTGCGTCGCGCTGCTCCCGCTGACCGAGCAGCCGCGTCAAATGTCCGTACTTGCGGAATAACTACAAGCGCCCGTCAGATGCACAATACCGCGGTATCTTACGCAGAGCGAGTGCAGTCGATCGTAGAAAAAAAATGTTTAAAAAATTATCACATAATGCAATTAGAAAATATAATATTAAACCACATACCGTGAAAATATTCGGAATGTCTGAGCGAGCCGCCGGGTGACTATAGTCACCGCTCGGACAGAGCGAGCGTCGGGCGTTGGGTGACTATAGTCACCGCTCGGACAGAGCGAGCGTCTGGCGTTGGGTGACTATAGTCACCGCTCGGGCCGAAAGGGTTAAGGCAGCGAAAAGGATAAAAATAATGTGTAGTTTCCGGTGGTGACGAGGGTCGTTAAGATTTCGTAAATGCAACGGCAGAAGGTAACTTTTGGTCACAAATAAAGCTTTGTTCTTGCTAGATGATGCTAGTAGTAAAAGTGATTGTACAGAAAGGTATTGTCTAGTATATCCTGGTCCTCAAATTAATTCATTATAAATTGGATTCAGTTATGCAACAATAGTAAGAGAATGTAGTTTAGGTAATTATAATAAATGAATAAACACGTGCACCTCCTGCATATTCCGCGCACTTCTATCAGCCATTATAAACGAATCTAAATTATTTAGAAAAATATATAACATTTTCAGGCAAGAGAATTTGTAATTTGTGACTCTTGTTCTCATATTTCTCATAATTAACATGATGTACCTCAATAACATTAATTCTACTGCGTTCTTCCTACGACACAATATTAAATAATCTCATACGACTATGATCCAAAAGAATGAAAAGATTCCAAGGATAACTATACATCGAGGCACAAGAAAACTCGTTTTAATTCCAGTCTTCAACTACATTTCTGCCGTTTTCCAAGAAACGAGACCAATAATTAACGAAACACAGAGGAAGTTCATTCCCACGGTCAGCAGTTATCGCAAGAGGCGGATCGAAATAGCGAAAAGATGTCGTTTAACATGACATTCCGTACGAGTCCACCGCATTCAGGGAAAATACTCGCGAAATCTTTTACACCGATTTTCTTCGGCTCCTATTATCCCGGCACAACCGAAACGTTTTCCGTTCGAAAATTGAACGGTGCTATAGCTGTAGCACCTTCACCGCGGCGTATCCTTTGTCCAGGAACTCGTTCTCGTTTAGTGTATACGTGCCGAGATCGCTATAGATTCCGCTGTATCATGCGTTCACGTTGCTGACTTTTGACAGAAGAAATTCGCCGGTTTCGATTTCGCGGTAACGACGATCTCGATTACTCTCGAGAGGCGCCAACGAGGGTAGCGAATGGAGAGAAGGACTGAAGAGGAGGAGGGAAAGGAGAAGGAGAAGGAGGAAGTGGAAGCAAGGCGTGTTGCATCGAGACAGAAAGACCATGTACAGACGAGGAAAAGAGACAGATATAGAGAGGGGAGAGAGAGAGACGACACAAGAGAGAGGGAGAAAGAGAGAGATTTCTGTGTATTGCAGCAGAAGGAGCTGCATAATTCGGTAGACGATATTAGATCTCATTGTTAGCGGATTCGATGGACACGCATAGAGAGGTGTGCTTCAATGTAGCGTTATTCGTGGCTTGGTATATAAGATGCACGTACACAAGAAACTCGTAGAGAATAGAGATATATCTAGACCACGTGGGTGCGAAATATTCGGCATGAGAAGACTGCGTGCGAAGGGGTGGAAGAAAGGTAGACGAGAAGGACGGATGGAAGGAGAAGGTGAGAAAAGGAAGAGGGCCTTCGAGAGGTGGAAATAACATTTGTATGCATTGCGGCCCGTATTACAGTAGTCAACTCGATCCAACACCTCTCTGTGTCTCGAGTCCTCCGCTTCCTACGAGTTACTCCGTGATTACTGTTTTCCTATGCCGTAGCGAACTGCCACGCTCGCTCCCAAAGGGAAACCGAGCTACGACAGTCGTACTTTCGTTCATTGACAAAAGACTGTAACACGTTAAGGATACGAGACTGACCGAACAGGAATGGAGAATCAACCGAATCCTTCACGCCTCTGAAATTACAAAGAAATTTAACGGAAACATTACGTTTCGTGATGAACGTGTTTCTTGTATTTTTCCTCAATATTAGTATACTTTTTCGAACGTGTAATGTTTGGAAGAAATACAAAGTTTTAAAGGGAGGGTGTTTAATGTTGATTCGGGTTGGAGCCTGTTTTTCGTTGTTCGAGGTATTCCTTTTGTAAACACGCCTATTGCTTTTACGAGTGGTGGACATATACAGGGTAATTGATACAATTGGGATACGGAAGTTCGCGATTAGTAAAGGTAGTCATCATCAAATTTCAAATTTCTAATAAATATTCTAATGTATATGTCTAATATATATTCAGAAATTATCAAGTTTACTCATCGCTGAAGTTCTTTGAATCTTATTATGAAGCCGACAAATATTCTATAAACTCCAAAATCTGTGTTTCGTTGGATATAAATTTAGCATGAGCTCTCAGTACCTGTTTGTAGTTCAGTGAATGCCGTTAATAATTTATTTTCCATATTAGTTAATTATTCTAACGCTGTTCCGAATATTAGTCTATTATTAGAATGGTGAATGTTCATTTTATATACAGTTTTAATAATGAAAAGCAACAATGACAATCTCTTGGAAATTGGATTACCTAACGTTCTAGATTCGTTTATTTTAAACACTTTATACAAAACTATTTGAAATAATAATATCTACAATCCATATCTATTGATTTCTCATCGAGTGAATTAAATTAAAGATGACACAATTAACACTTAGATAATTCTTCTAATGATCAATAAATGTTAACACTTTACCGACCGGTAGCCGATTAATCGGCTTTTCGGGCCCAACACTTATGGACTTTTAACTTATTAATTTGTTGCTACAGTAATCGATAAATTATTATTTTTCATTGCGGTTAACTGTGCCAAGGACTCAGTTAAGAAACTTTGCAATTTTCGAAGAGATAACAGTATCAGGAAAATATCTGCGTGCAAGTAACCGAACAGAAGTGGGTGGGATGTTAAAAAATACCGGTCGGTAAAGTGTTAACATTATTTTTATTCATAGCAATCATCAAACAAATTACTTCTACTAAACAAATAAGTACCGTATAATTCACAAATAATCATTACGACGAAAAAATTTAAATCATTTCGCTTTTCGTGAAGAAGAAATACCTACTCATAGAACTACACGTGGCATTGCTTGAAAGTAAAATCAACATATCCTAGAATCATTCATTTTAAACACTTTATACAAAACTACTTGAAATGTTAATATCTAGAACGAACCTCTATCAATTTCTCACCAAGTGAATCATATCAAAGACCACAAAATTAGTATTCAGATAATTCTTCTTGAAATTATCAATAAATATTAATATTATTTCTATTCATAGCAATCAAGAAAAGCATTAGTTTCAATAAACAAATAAGTACCGTATAGTTCACAAATAATCATGATGGCCAAAAAATTAAAATCGCTTCGCTTTTCGTGAAGAACAAACATTCATATAACTACGCGTGGCATAGATTGAAAGCAAAATCAGCATATCCATTGTTCTAATAACAACACTCCTAATAATTCCTATATCAGTAACAATTCTACGGCATAAGTTGCAGTTTTCTCCTAACTAGAGAACCACGTAGTACTCTCTCGCGTTACGAAGTGGCAAAGAGATCTTTCGCCGTATGTGCATCTCGAACTCCCTCCTGGACTTGGATTACGTAAGGTAGACGTTTACGTAAGATTTTACCGGCACGATTCTGTCAATAAAACGGCTCATCCGTCTTTCGTGCGTGTATTGACCCGCAAATCGCCGAGAGAGCGAACTCGAAAGGCGGCTAGCTAAGACTCAACACTATTCCCAAAGGCACTGTAGCGGTAAGATTTAGCTCACTTTACGTTCCAATAACTAAAATCGCACGCTTCGTTATTTCCACTGATAACTTTGCAAAGTTCTCCCTCCATCAAATAGTACAGAGTGGCTTCAAAGTCACTACATCATTTTAAATACCAGTTTTGTCAATTAAGAACAAAAATATTGGAGCTTCAAAGATCATGATCTTACTGCTTGAAAGTAATTTGGAAGAAATATACTTAGAATTAGTATTCATAAGAGGATAGATGTGAATTTTTAAAAGATGATTAGTAAATGATTTTTACACCACGATGTATATTAAAAGTTTCCGTTTTATCATACAATTGAGTTTTACCAATTGCTAGATTATTTCGTTGAAGGGTACGTTAATCTATTTTGTTTTGCAGTTTGTGATTCTAGGTGGAAACATTACTGTTGTGTAATTATGCTTCGTGAAATCATGTGCTGTCGTACGGTACGGAATAGCACGCAACGTCATGGCTAGGCCTCAACTATACCTGTACAATGTTATACTTTTAAAACTATCCGATAATACATAGTTTCTTCTTAATAATGTATAATAATAACTTAATAGGGAGTAGACAGAGTGCGCGTACAATAACCGTAAACAGATTGAAGTTACATAAGAAATATGTTTGAATCGTAGTAGTACAAGAATAACCAGTGTTTCCACATATGGCGTGTATAAAGGACTAATTTTAAAAACCTAGGACGGTCGCGACACTTGAGATTCGTAACGTAAACCAAAGAATATTTTCATTTTTGCAATAAAATATTAATGTTTTTAAATTTTGTAATATCTGTGATATTTTTTAGAATTTTGTACGAAGTCAAACAGGAGAAATCGAGCAAAAATTGAAAGATACGTTTCACCCTGTATCTATCCCTACGGTAGGAGTAGCAGATTTATACTTTGCAGGAAGAGGTTCTTTTTAAAGACCTATCGAATTTTAGGCCCCAAATTAATTTTCTTTGGAGGCACTTTTTCCATTCTTATTCAGCTAGATCTTTTCTATGATGGAAAAGATGTGCCGGCACCTATCGTACATTTCTGACACAAATAATTACTATTTCATTTGCACAAATAGATCAAAATATTTATTACTTTTATGATAATAGTATGGTATTTCGCTATAACTTCTATCACAAAACTCATACAGTATGATCCATGAAATTTTGAGATGCCGTATTGCACAAAATGAATGTATTTTCACATTGTATATCAAGAATTCTCTGATTTCGTATTTATATGGGGTTAAAATACTGAAAAGCAAGAAATGAATTCTGTTTTTACATATATTAACGCGCAAGATCGAATAATAAGTGTGGCATGATTGTAACTCGTTTATTACATTTGAAATAAGTTCATTTAGAATAATGGCCAACTGTTACTTGAAATCACATGCTATTACGTCATGTAGCATATTTTTACTTTAATCATTTGATTATCACCAGCTATATATAAGTCATCATAGATCACAAAGATCGAAAATTAATCTTAATGCCAATTAAAAATAATCCATAACTTGCATGAACTTAAAATTCAATAATAATCCTTTCATCTCTTGCACGTAATTAAAATTCAGCTACATGTAAGTCATTATAGATCACAAAGATCGAAAATTAAACTTAATGCCAATTACAAGTGATACATAAATTTCGTGAATTTAAAATTCAACAATGATCCTTTCATCTCTAGCACACAATTAAAATTTAGGATAGCTCGTCCGCCCCAAAACTGCAAAAAATCGAACTGTTATATAACGTCGCTGTGCCTCGTTAAAATTTCATTTGTATTCGATCGAAATGGTCTTAATTCAAAATAGCATTTCTGGTTACACGGGCGATGGAGAATGGAGATTCTCTTATGGGAATAAGACTAAATACTCCGATGTTGCTCGGTGGTCCGTGTACTGCTTGCGGCACCGTTTCCTCCATAGCGCATAGTCCTCAAAACGGTACTTAGCACCTTGCTTGAGACAACGGCTGCGGCAACATGCTTGGGCGCATTTCCAACCACTGGAAATATCATTCTCCAAGTGCGATACGACCAAGTATACAAACAGGGACTTCTAATAAATTAACGTTTATAATTTAGCTAAAAATATACGAATATATTAGATTGTAGGGTAAAAAACAATTTTCCCAGTCAGAAATTTTATCCGTCCGAAATATTAGGGTGTCTGATAACTTTCTTCCGCGCCACGCTGTTGTATCCCACTTCTGACACCAATTTTAATGTTGTATGCCGTGGATGGTTAACAACACTTTATTTAGGAAGAACTATTGCGCGCTCGGAGTTTTAACAGTTCAAGGGTGACGTCGTCGCGAGATGCCGACTGTCAGCGATTCGATACAAAATTCCTGATTTAGTCTGTCTGAATTTGGTAATGAGACTGGCCTTTTAAAGGACCTCAAAACTAGCGTGGTGGGAGGTTTGGATGACTCTGACTTTTCGTGACCAAGGTTCCAAAAGGGCGATCGCTTTTCCAGCGACTTTCGCGAAGACCAAAGGTCTTGAAAACATATTTTGAGGGAAAAGCGATGACGGAATTGAAAGATGACTAATAGTTCCCTTTTGGACCTTGAATCACCGTGAGGATTATTTGGAGCTAGTATCTTATTGTTAAAGAAGATAGTGAGTTTGAAGAACATGAATTGAGTTGGTATCCAACAACGCTATGAATGACTCTAGCTAGCTATGTTTATATAAACATGCAGGCTTAGCTCTTAGCCGTTTATGGCATCGGTTACAGTCATCCCAGAGCTCTTTCAAAGTACATTTCGTTGGTGATAAAGTCTCTTTTAACATTTTTTTTGCACTGTTCAATATGGAGAGCCAAAAGAAGCATTTGCGGCATGTTATGCTTCATTGCTTTGAAAAAGGCAATAGTGCAAAGGACACTGCAGACGAGATTTGCACTATTTACGGGAGTGGTACTACGACTATTAGGACCGTCTGCAATTGGTTTAAGAAATTTAGAGCTGGAAATTTCGAGTTGAAAGATGAAGACCGCAGCGGCCGCCCAGCAACGACGGATATCGACCTTGTCAAGACTATACTCGCTGAAAATCCGCGATATAGTGTCCGCGAGATACTAGATGCCACTAATATTCCGAAGACAACAGTACATAAGCATTTAATCAAGATGGGATATGCGTGTCGATATGAAGCTTGGGTTCCACACCTATTGACGAAGAGCGGCCTTATGATCCGCGTCTCTACGTGCGATTTGCTTTTTCAGCGACATGAAAGAAATTCTTTCTTAAAGAGTCTTTTCACTGGAGACGAGACTTGGATTTTATATAAAAATGTGCATCGAAAACGCACTTGGTCTAAAGAAAAATAGACCCTCTACTGTTGCGAAGCCTGGACTTCATCCGAAGAAGGTTCTTTTGTGCATTTGGTGGGACTGGAAGGGTGTAGTGTACTACGAGCTCCTTCCTCAAGGTGAAACAATCAATGCTGACAAATATTGCAATCAACTCGATCAACTGAAAGCTGCCATAGCAGAAAAACGGCCAGAATTGGCGAACCTACAAGGCGTCGTTTTCCATCACGACAATGCAAGACCGCATGTTGCGTTGGCCATTAGGCAAAAATTATTGCAGTTCGTTTGGGACGTTCTACCTCATCCTCCGTACTCCTCAGACTGTGCTCCATCCGATTATTATTTGTTCCTCTCCTTAAAAAAATTGTCTCCGTTGTAAATCTTTCAAATCCATAAGCGCAATAAAAACGCACTTAAATGAATATTTTGCGATTAAGCCTCCAAAATTTTGGAAAGAGGGTATAATGAGGCTTCCTGAGAGATGGAAGAAGATTATAGAACAGAACGGTTCATATATAACATTGTTAATCAACCTTAAACAATAAATATCGTATATTCATTACGCATCAAAAAAAGAGAAGAAACTTATGGGACACCCTAATATTATTCTAAACTTCCCCAAGCCAATCAAACAGGACTTATAACTTCATCTTATAGTCAGCTTTCCTCTGTACCTTGCTTCAGTGGGAGAACTAAGAGAAAGTTTGACGACGCTTTCTTTGATCATCTTGCTAGTGACAAAAGCAAGAGTGTGGGCGGCCGATCACTCCAAGCACTAGTTAGTAGCTATACTACACTGAGAGAAGAATTAAGAACAATGTTGGAGGCCAATCACAGGACACTTGAGATGGGTACAAGAAGTTGGTTTAGCATGTCAGTTACACCTTCTTTCCATGGTGAAGAACAACCTGACATGGTGGTCCAAGGAACAGGGAAGTTTTTCCTAGGAAAGGCTGGATTTAGTCAACACATCACATATATATGCCTTCTGTTTTAGTTCGTATCGGTTTATTATTATTATTCATAGTGTGGTATGTATGAACAGTATGAAGTATGGTATGTATAAAGAGAATGAACGAATCTTGCCGGTATGAATGTAGTGTGTCAGTTGTTTGCCATTAATGAGTGAAACCATCGAGAAGCTTCCAGGAATCAGATTCGATGATGTTTAAAGGATGATGACCCTGGAGCTATCGATCGGTTATCACTATGGCAAACAGCTGATGACAAGAGTGCGAGTGATGTGAAAGTATGCCATGAGCGAATGTTATAAATAAACCTACATTTTTGGGAGCGAGAGATTCCCTTGGATAGCGTGAGAGAGTAAAAGTCGCATTGTGTAGTTTATATGAGTTGTAATTGTGTTGTTCTTTCAAGTTACCGTTATTTTAAATAAATATATTTCGTTGTTATTTTATTTCCTACAAACACATCACATATATATGCCTTCTATTTTAGTTCGTATCGGTTTATTATTATTATTCATAGTGTTCACAAAAAAAAGCTAGCATTAAAAAGGGTCTTGTTTTTACTAGGTTTTTGCTAGGTGTTAATAGCACATTCTATTCATAAATTTCCTGAGTTGATCAATTCGTCTAATGACTTTTTGTTACGACTCAATAGGACTCCATGTGACTTAATACTTATTATTTCTAAATTGCGATATTCACGGATTTATTAATATTAATCCTACTAAACCAGATCCTACCAAACCTACTAGACCAGTTCTAAATTTATTTTTAGCATTATCGAAATTAATAGGGAAACTGTAAAATAAAACATTTCTGTATTGCTGGTAGAAAAGTAAAGTATCGCTGAGTACCGAACTATTTTTTACTTTGACATTTTTAATCTACAAAGATATGATTTTAATAGAAAAAGTTTCAGTTTGGTAGAAATGAAGAAAATAGAAAAGTGCGGGTGAAATTTAACATGTTAACGATTTTAGGACTACAGACGCTTAGGTATGTGTGATCTAATTGTGAGAAAAAAGCCAATTATAGTTTATCAGCGTACGTGTACGCGATTAAAGTTGAAAAATTGACAATAATCATTCAAATATGATCATACAAATATTAATGTATAATTCGTATGCATCAACACTCTGAGTTTCAGATAGAAACCTGATTTTTCAGCGCCAAATAATTTATTGTCTTTCAATATTCGAAAATGTTCAAAGTATTAAAGGAAAAAATTACAGATCGCTATTACATGAACGACCAGTCTAAGTGAACTAACATATACCACAACAGGATTTATGACTTAATAGATTTATTCCCAAGAATATGATCAAGGAGACGTGATCATTAATACTTATTCGTAGACTGGTTTTCAATGATAAAAAAACAAAACAACACGGCTAAATACGCGAAGAAAAGAGTAACACCCGTCAAATCGCATTCCTGAAGTGACTCAACGTTTCAATGTCAGTTCATAGCAAACGTTAAAACTAACTTGTGAAATCGAAGGTCGTCGCACGAAAGCGCGAGTACATAGGTAGGAAGTGTCTACGTAACGGAATGCTTGGAGAGCCTAATTGGAGATTGCTATCATATATAGTTCAATGGTATCGGTCACTGCATTCGTACTATACGACTGCACACGCGAGAAATTGTTGCAACAACAGGCGTGGTCGAACGCAGTTCATTTTCCCACGTGGGAAATTTTTTTCCGTTCATTGGTGCGTTTGCAGACGTAAGTATGCGCAAATAAGCAAGTCGTTAGTATACAGTTTCATTGTATTATTCACGTGCCTGACGTAGGCGCCTTTTTCTACTCAACTTTATAATGAAGACTAGAAGATTTAAATAACATATTTGATATCACACTAGAAATACCGGCGTTGAATTTATTATATTTCAATACATTAAATACGAATTTTGGAAAGAGTAAATGAAGAAGTGGAAAGGATGATTAACTCGGTAATTCTGTAGTTTGTAAGATCAATGTAGAATATCTGCTCTATGAATTTCCTACAAACTTGGAGAACTTTTGGAAAAAAATTGAGAATGAATAATTTTATTTTGTTTGGTAATTCTAGTGTTAAAATTATATGATCATATTTTGAAAAATTAATTTGATCTTGAAATGTCATTCAATTCTTAACATTTAGATCATTTCTATCATATGAGATCACCTATTATAGAAAGCAATTGTTGAAACATATTGGTTGTCTTTCAATATATGAACTACCGATGGGTTTGTGATTTGTCAGCACGATATTATTTACCAGGTCTTAGTGATTTGCAATAATATTATCAGTTATCAAGGATAATAACATATTTTGTAAAATACTCATAACACGATACTAACGTTAGTTAATAGATAATTTATGAAGGAAAAGGTGTGGGGAAAATGTTCTCTAATTCTGTCTTGGAGGCTTACAGGAAATGGATGATATAAAATGAAAGAATAGAAACATTAATGTGTTTGTACAATTGTTAGGTACATATAATTATTTTACCACTATAATCCCTTGTGATATATCCGACTGCTTCCGGTTAAACCAAACATATTGTAGGTATACCTTATATTTTTTGAAGTTTGATGTCTCCAACGTACATACTTGTTAATTGCAAATAGGTAGAAGAACGTGTAGAATTTTGAAGACTGTCTTCTTCGAAAAAATGTCAGCAGCATGCCTGCATGAAGAAGCATCTGAATTCTTCAATGGTTTTGAAAAGACTGCGTGATCATTGTTATTTACAACCCGTCATTATCATAGGCTCAATCAGACTGAAATTGGTGATTTTTTTGGGCAATGTTTCGATGCTATCTAAGCGCTTGATGTCACATATTACCATTTTCTGTGTTAACGTTTGCAATAATTGAATTGCATTTAATGTGATGTATGTTGCGTTATCATTAGCAATGATTATCCTGTATCTGACAGATTTGATTAATTCATCATTTTTCCATTACAGGTGACTATCATCGATCAAATTAGAAATGATCTTGCAACAATCGTAGTCTAACTTTGAATATTTGAGAAAAGAAATAAGATTGTGATTTTGCTGCTCGAAACACTTTTTTTCTACTCAAACAAAATTTCTGATATATATGAAATCGCAAAGTGTAAATTGCTGTTGCGTAATTTTGCAACAGTTTGACGCAAGACTTGCAGCATTTTATAGATTACAATATTTTGTATTTCATAAAAAAATTGATGTCAATTTCCATTTTGTTGCTTTGGAAATAAAGTAAAAACTTATATTTCAATCATTATTATATTACCAGCTTCGTTTTAGAATTGCTACTAATTTTAGATTTGTATTTTTAATTACATCGTTGTATAATTTATGATAATCTGCTAGCGGAAATTCTATTTTTATCAAAACCCAATATATACGTCGCTACTTAAGCTAAAAACGACGATTTCGAATCAATTGACTCTGGTAAAAAGTTTTCACTGTCGAACGTGTAAATGGAATTACAGATTGAGCTAGCATTTATGTCAGAAATTAAATTAACCCTAGAAACTCAAGAAGGAATTCTATTTGGAAAATTGAACTGCTCTTTAGAAAATAGAGGTTATTCATGAACGATCCTTATTATTTATAAATTTATGGTGAAGTAATTTTAAATAAATTGTATACTGTTTAGAACAACGTTTCAAAATAAATAAGCTTTCGTTTTGCAAATTAAAGAAAATTCTGGCTTTCCTATGCGCACGGAATTTGAAAGCGAATTGTTTATCTCTGATGTTTTAATTGAATGTAGAGATGCACAGTTTTACTCCGCATACAATAGCTTTCATCGTTGAACTTTTGCCTGGTTCAGTTGGTTATATAATAAATCTAGCTGTTTAATAATATAATAATGAAAAGCTTTGCTTAATCAAAATTTCACAATTAAATCGCATTGTTAATTTGCAAGCTGAACTGTACGACAACCGTCATAATAATTTAAGTTTTAACTTTACATCCTCTGTTTATGCTGATTTTCATGTTAAATTGAATAACAGCCGGTTCTTCATCATTCGACCGTCATTTTGGCGTAAAGTGAATATGAAAATCGATTTTGTCAACATCGCTAACAATTCAATGATGTCTAAAGGGATCTGACAAACTTTTGTGATCAAAAACAAGGTGAATTATTTGTATAGAAACAATTCTATCGAGTTCTATTAAGATTGTTATTCCATATAACAATTACTTTTTTCGCTTCTTTTGGAATTTTTCTTTTTACGAAAAATTACAATGTACAACATTGGAATTTGTATCATACGTTTATTGATACTTTCATAGTCTATTGGAATTTTTGCCATCAAAAATAACGATTTTTACTGACTTTACACCGTTCGAAAAACACTCATGTATTTTAGACAGCTGCCACGATTTCAGAAGTTTCGATTAGCTAAAAGAAAAAAAATCAAACGAAATTTTAATTTGTACATTTAAGACTATCGCCGGAACTAGAATAATTCTGATATCTGTTATAGTTTTTTTTAAAGCTGAAAACGCCGAAAAATATGACGATTCTTGGAACTTATCTCTTAAAGCTATGCCAAATCTACAATTTTTTATAGTTTTATTTTATTCTAGTTCCGACAATAACCTTAGGTGTACAAATTGAAATGCATTTTAATTTTTTTTCAGATGAGAGAAACTTCTGAAATCATGGCAGCCAGTTAAACTCGTTATTTTTACTTTCAAAAATTCCAATAGACTACAAAAGTATCAATAAATGCGTGGTAAAAATTCTAAGATTGTACATTTTAATGGTTAGCCAAAGAAAATGTCTAAAAGGGGGAAAAAATAGCTGTCACATGGGATGACCCCATTAAATAAGTAAAATTAAACAAATCGCATGTATAAGAATACCACTTCAAGATGTACTTATTTTCGTCATTACATAGTTTCAAGATAATTTTGAAGTTTCAAAAATTTCTCCAAAGTAATTGATGTTGAAAGTATTATACAATACGATAGAACGAGTAAATTTAATTTACAAGAAAAAGGATACTTTCATTAACGTTACGTTAAATCGAAATAGTTATTTCTCTTCATTTATTTAATTTATATGAAAGCTCTTAAAAAAGAGACATGAAAAATGAAGATCTTTAAACTTTTGAAACATCTCAGGATGAAAAGAACGTAATCTGGTACTTCGTTTTGCTAGAAACTCAACGAAACGAATACGAGCAATACGTGATAAAAATCAAGGATTACATCGCAAACTATGTCGACACGGAGACTCGTTCATTGCTTCCGAAATTTCCAAGAACACCGTTCTCATACCCTTAGGACAAAGGTATATGCCAAACTTAAAAAGAAGAAAATCCTACACTTCCAATTCAATTGTCGGAATGTCAAAAGTAGAGATTTTAAAGTAAAAATTGGAAGCTCATTCCCTCGGAAGTTACAGAGAATAACATTGGCCGAGGCAGAACGTCAGACAATTAAGATTTTATAATTTATATTCCCGGCGGTTAAATAAACTGAACTTTATAATTGATACCGTTCAATTTTCCTGAAACTTGAATTAAAAATTTCACATTTCTCTCATTTTTTCTCGGCGTACGTGACTCTACTGCGAAACTGATTATCTTTCAAATCTCATTTTTGACTGTGACAAATTTGAAATTATGAAGAATTAGAAAATTTCTTTTTACGTAAAAAAATGACAACCTCTTTGCTCTTGTTCAGATATATTTCGCGGGATTGCATTAAAGATATTTAAATAATGTTTGATATTTCATCTGTTTAAATATTATAATGTGAATTTCATAGAGGATATTAATGCAAGGTTTGTAGAATAAAAATTGATGTGTACTGAATTCTCGACGGTGCTAAAAGTCCCAAATGGGGTGCTGAATTTATAAGATACTGCTGCATTTATGTTTCTTTCGAGTTTAATTTAATTCCTTTA
The DNA here is from genome assembly GCA_910591515.1 of Cerceris rybyensis. Taxonomy (NCBI): domain Eukaryota; kingdom Metazoa; phylum Arthropoda; class Insecta; order Hymenoptera; family Crabronidae; genus Cerceris; species Cerceris rybyensis. The sequence continues at coordinate 28,151,897 of OU342790.1, forward strand.
AATTCATGCATAATTATGGCATTAACATACTGCAGACTGAATATTTAACTTCTCCATGCTTCTTTCACCATTCCACAAGGACAGTTTAACATTTTGCTTTCTTCTAATAGTTTGCTCCAAACGTTAAAATAAAAACGTTACTCATTTTAAACGTCCAAAACTTTTAAACAAACTCAGTGAAAGGGAGAATAAATTTACTAATATGTAAAAACAAAGAATTTTCAAGTTACGTCGTTATTTATTAAATAGTAACTGATTTTCCTTCGACAAAGTTAATCTGCAAATTCGACTACCTCAAATCATTGAATTTGCCATTGCGAAATTGCTCGAAAAAAATAAACAAATTGTAAACGCCTAGTGGTAAACGATAAATATTACAAACACAATCAGTCGATAAAATAAACAAGAGATGGCAAGTGGTTGATATGTGCATATAGCTTGAGGGTTTATGTTGGAAAAATCGACAAAAATTTTCTGCACCCACTTGTAGTTTATTTAACCTTTTTATTTTTATCGGCGTTTCGCTTTGAAGCTCTCCTCCTTGAGTTCTATATGTGATACAGGGCATTGTTTAATACTATTGTTTGTTTCAAACTCGTATTTCGTGTCACGCCCATAAAAGCGAAGCCGTTGCGACGTGCGTAATTCGCGACAAAAAAAATAAACGTTACAAATTGAACAAGTAAATATTGTCGCAAAGCTCTTTTATGTGAGCGATCTGTCAATACGAAACAGGTATGATTAGTATAAACGAAGTTGTGCTGAATGAACGGGTGTTATACAATCAGGATCATAATACCGTCCTATAAAGTTGAATATACCTGAAATATAATAATTACAGCATCCAGCAGATTCAAATAAAGAGAATGAATACTTTTCGTGTAATATATTTTGGTCATTTTTTCTGAGAAGACGAGAGACTCTTTGGAATTGACATAATTAATCTGTGGTATTTATTTTCTGTATTTAGTATTACTGTGTAATTATTTTATGTTTGTAAAAAATTAAACCATTACATTCCATGATCCTCATTTGGGGATTTATTCATTTTCTAAGTCTTTTATCATTTCATTTAGATATTTTATGTGTTTTTGAAATTAAACGTATTTAAAACAGTCTGTTTTAGTTATACTCTTACGCAGTAATTTTCGGGAATTATTGGTATTTTAACACTATGACAATACTTCTTCTAGAAACAATTAAATCAGGAAAAATTTGACAGAGAATGAGTTAATGAGAGACGACGTGTTAATATAACGTCTATGTAATATATTTAAGTAACTATTGTAAGACAAAAAGACAAACTAATATAAGACAAAAAGATCGTTGTTGACATCATGCCTTTTAGACTGATTTTTATTGTGAATATGCATTGTTGCACTGTTTGAGAAATTTGGACCTGCGTAATTTTTTGGAATATCTACCAGTTGATACTCTTACAATTAGACTTGCTCATTCTAAATACGAATCCGACAGAAAAATTGCTCCATCACCCTCTGTTTTTGAAGAAAACGAGTTTTAGTAAAAACACAGATTTTTGTGAAAAATTAGATATTACTTATAATATGAGGTACATTATTGAATATTTTAGTGTATACAGTTATAAAAATTGGTTGTTTTAAATAGTCGTAAATGACTAATTGTAAGTTCAAAAACGTGCCAAAACGCGAACTTGCTACACGTTAAAACGCAGACAAGTAAAATGTCTCGATTTAATAAGAAAGTAACTTGTGCCACTTTTAAAATAAACGCTCCTGTACGTAGAAAGCAATGGGTTGTTTAAATGAATACACTTGAAATATTATAACAATATTGGTAGTACTACGAAAATCGAGTAAAAACATGTAACTCATGCGTTATTTACATTTTATACTTTACACGTGCTGATCGCCAATTTTGTGCAAATCGACAAAAGTATTAATGTATGAAAGAAAGAACGAAATAACCGATTACTTGTATTAAAAACGTTTGGAAAATCTACGTAACATAGTCTAAAGCTATGTGTTGGCTTTTCGTCATTAGCATAATTCAGTATTCTTCGAATTAAATTGCTAGTACACAGTATACTGCAATTAAACATTTACAAAGTCTACCACAAGCTACAATGATGGAAATTTGCTCACACTCTGTATAAATTGTATTACTGCGAATAAACAATACACAATATAAATTGTCTGCAATTGTATACAGCAGCGAAACGTGTATCAAATTAAGCATACACAGCTAATTATGTCCATTTACATTTGTACACCCGTGAACAATTTTAATTTTTCGAAATGAGCATCATTAGCGCTGATATTTGCAAACGGAATTAAAATAATTTCCTTGAATTCATGTAATGCACTGAAATACATGTAAAAAAGGCAAATATTTAATGCTACTGTTTATACCACATATTCATAGGACAGATCTAAGAACTGAGGTTTGCATTTTGTAACACGAATTAATGAGCTACGGAGACAGCCACGGATGTTAAAAAAGATAAATACTGATGGCAAAGCACATGATGACCTGCGGTATTACACAGGGGTAAGAGGTGAGTGTCGTTGCACAGTTTATCCCAACCATATAGTTCTTGAAAACCTAAAGCTCGGCCAATAACAATCGAAAATAGGCGACTTCTATTTTTTACAGTCCGACAATTGAAAGATGGCTAGGGAGGAACCTTTCGTTTCCAAACGTCTATTTGTACATACCTTTTCGTCTTTGGAATCCCCAAACCCAGCCTCCTAAGGTAGACGTAGTCGTAGCATTTTTTATTTTGTACTCGGTTTGGCTGAATAAATGCGACATGGCTACCACCTTCATGAATCAGACCCGTATTATTTTATATAGCCATCTTTCAGTTGTCGGACTGTAATCAATGTGTTGCTTTCTCGGCCATTCGCACGTTAGAATCGAAAATGGCGTGCGAACAGGGATGTCTCTATTCGTTAGGCTAATGAGAACAAAACACTTGCTAGAGAACAAAATGTGCTTTGCCCACGACGTATGAATATGTTAATCCTTTGACCTACGACTTCTTTTCTGACTGGGGGTGCAATAATTCAAAATTAATTCGTGAAATCAAAAGTTTTCACTGATTTCTGATATTTCTTATAACCGAAAGTAACATTAATAGTATTAATGAGACCGTTTTGCGATTATCTGACATTTTCAATTTAAGTTTTTAAAGAATTAAAAATGTCTTATTTCATTTCCCGCGCCAATAGTGTCACACTTTGTTCTAGAATTTGTTGTAGGGGGTAAAAGTTAAATTTCGGCTACCCTGCAGAAACTACCGCTACTGTTAATGAAAATGAAAGTAAATGTCAATCATTTATTTAAAGTCGTGCTCTAATAATGTATCATTTATAAATATAATATTCATAACTTGACAATACGATTAATAAAAGATGAAGTTTTTTTGTTTAATTGCAAGTACCTTCTATTTAATAATATTTATGGTGCCACAATGCGTAGAAAAACAGCGAATTATGTGAATGAAATCATAACCGAAATTTTGATTTAAAAAATGAGATGATTATATTTATGGATATATTTAACGTAATTTATTCTAGACTTATGACACGAAATAAATTTGCAGCTATTGCTGAATGTACATATATGAAGCTATAGTGGAGTGCAAAGGGTTAAGCTTTAGAGTGGTAATGAATTATTCTGGCTTTTGTTGGGATTCAATGAAATCGATTTAACGTCATACAGAAACAACAAAATTTGCACTTACAATAGCCCAAGTTTCTGCTCTCGTAAAGTCGCGGATAAAACCGCGAATTAAGCGATGTTTAGAAATTTAGATTTTACTCATAACGTTAGACCTACCGGCATTAAATTCATTATATCTAATTATATTAAATAGCCATATTGAAATACGTGGAATCAGGAGACGGAAAAGACAATTAATTAAGTAATTTATATTTTATGATATAAACGAGAAATATCTATCTCTCTTCTGAAAATATCAGAAATTCCTATAACAAACTACAATAGAAACTAGTCTTTGCAACTATTTAGTAATTCTAAGATTAATTGTATGTCTTCCTACCTAGCTGTTATTCTGAAAGCATATGACATAATGAAATTACATGTCTCTTTCAAGTGAAAGTGATATATTTCATTTTTATTAATTACTAAAATTTTTGAAGCTGGTAAATACAAAATGTTTTTAATTTATTAATACGATACGTCAGAAATATCTGTTAACTTTTAATTAAATTAATAGTGATTCTATTTTATATAAATCTAAATTGGGATAATTTAAATCGTCTAAAAAAAGCAAAAATGCCACGCCATATCCGTCTACGTGTCGAAGTTAGATTAGTTCCCAATTAGAAGTTTAGTTTTCACTTCCCCTTAACTTTTCATTCCATTTTAAATTATACGCGCCTAGAAATAATACTCTATCTGCGACGAATACGTGCTAATTAATGAAACTCTTGGAACGGGGTACATTTCAAAATCTAAATTCGTTTCGTCCAGTTTCTTTAATACAATTTCATGACATTTCATCTTCTTTCTAACCATTAACTTTTGTATCAACAAACATTAATTTTTGCACCAGGCAACCGATAACAAGATATCCGAAATTATTTAATGCCGTGCAAAGATATTCGATATTTTCCATGAACTAAATCAACGAGAATGAACCGTTAAGAAATGACCTCTTCTATAATAGCAACTGAAAGTAATTGCTCTTTTTTTTTCGGAAAGGCCATACACTCAAGTACTACTTCTGTTGAACAGAACTCAAGGAAAATACGTAGCGCAAGTTATTTTTAAGGATCTTTTTGAAATAAGCCCGTAAAAATGATCACGAATTGTACGTCGAAGTGCACCGCTTTGCTACGTTACTTTGAGTTAGAGAGCAAAATAACGCTCCTCACTGAAATCTTCTTTTCAGCGAGAAACATATTGAAATATCGACGATTCGCGAGTCCTGAAAAAGTGCATACCGCTCGATCGAGACCTTCAAGACCCCAGCAGGAATCGTATAAACACGTATGAATTCGGAACATTTATTCGCTTCAACGGCGTGGCATTTCCTCCGTGCGCAAAGCGGAAAGGAGTTTTGGGATCAACCACTTTCCTCTTCCTCTCATGGAGCCTCTCGAACCTCTTTGTGGCCAAGTTTATGGTGGTGGGAGTGAGATAGAAGGAAAAATAGCAAGAGCGAGAGAGAGAGAGGAGATAAGGGAGAAAGAGAAAGATCTACAATAAGGTAGATGAAAGAAAAACCAGAGAGAGAGAGGCGGGGGAGCGGTGTTTGGCGAATGTATGTACATACATGTACCTGGTTCAGAAAACGTACCAATAGAGTTAACATTACCGGTGGTTAATTTATTTTTAAATTTTCAAAATTGATAGGAGTGCAATGCAGTAGATTAATTTTCCACGTCTATCTTATGAAACAAGAATTATTTGCCTGATTGCTACAAAGCATCTATTTACTACATTTAAATATCAGGGGTACCGAAAAGTAATCAAATCTTTTTTGTTGGCGAAAAAGGTTTATTTATTAAAGAAGTCTTAAATACTAATCAACGAAATAATTTCCATAATTTTATAACACTTTTTGTCAGCGCAGTGTAAAGATAGTTGTTCGATTCCCTTTTTAAAGAAGCCCTTCGATTTTTTGTTGCAAAACATTTCAAATTATGTATTCACTTCTCCAATTTTGACTACTTTTCGATACCCCTAATATAATAGATGTAAAGCCAGTACTTTCAGTATTAAATTCACAATAAGCGTATATGACTTTTTTAATTGGCGAGCATAAAAAGGTCGAAATTATACGAGATGTGTCAATTGGATAAAATAAAAGAATTGTGAAAGTAAGAGTTGTAACGTGTACCTTTAACAAAGATTATCCATACACTTGGCGGACTCTATAATTTTAGAATGCTACCAAGAAGTTTTTGAACAATAAGACAATTTTTAAAATAATTATTTTAAAAATTTTAATTATAATGAGATTAAAGAAATTATATATGACAAATGTAATATGAAACTGGACGAAGTCCAGTTCAAGTGTTTCGAAGTGTTCAAAGTAGCCAGGAAATTAAATCCCTTACAGTTTCGCCGTTGCTTTCCTAGATTCTCCATCTAAGCGATTATGAAAACTCCGTGTGTGATATTGGTACCTCATTCTGAAGTTCAAGAAATTAAATGAAGTTTGAAAATACCGCAAATTTTTTAGGAAAGGTGCCTTATCTTTTCAGCAAAATGGCAGTTTTTGTTTCAAGATCGGCACGTGTAGTTTAGCTCTAATGATCGTCACGAATACTGCATTTACGACTCGAATTTATTAACACTAGAACTAGCAACCAATTTAAATTATTGGTTCCCAATTTTTTCGAATGGATTTACCGAATGGATCATATTTTCCATCTCTTACTTAATTCCTCTTTTTCCAAAGCACTTATTTCATATATTTAAATACAATAAATATAAAGCCGGTAGGTCTAGCGTTAAACAGCAATCATTATTGACAATGCATCAAAAGAAAATTTCTCGGTGAAAATCAGACTTGTTAAAAATTTAAAAACAAAAATTCAATTCGCTATTAAAAATACTAAAGTTCCAAAAGTAACTATCTCAGTACACACAACAAACCACTCAACCTTAACAGGTTGAGTGCCATGGGGGTCACCGGTGACCGGCGCTATTGAATTGAATGAAATTTTATGTTACGTTTAAATTGAAATATTTATGAATTTTCTAACATATTGAATATTTAAATTTTGGCGTTAAGAAGATGAAGATCTGCTAAACACCGATCAATCAGTGTCCTTAAAATTTCTGTTTTATGAATATGTGATTTTCATAAAAAAAGTTTCACCTCAATAGAAATGACGAAATAAGGGAAACGTCGGTGGCATTCAACCTGTTAATGTCACCAATCTCAGCGGAAACGTCTTCTAGGTAAATCAAACAGAGAAAATAAAGAAACAGAAAATAAGAAAAGTTTGAAAGAGTGCAAGAAATAGAAAGAAATAGTGTAGTAGGACCATCGAGCACGTTATTAACAACATCGTGATACTTTTTACAAAATACCAGTCGCATAAAAGTGAATGGCGAGCGAATCTAATGAAAGGGAAAAAAATATTCATACCGAGCTCAATATCACACTTATTTGAGATAGTAAACTTCACGTTCAGTTATTACGAATTCTATAAATTCTACATGACGTCTCTATTCCGATAATAAAGCGGCTAACAAGTACGCGGGATAAAGGGCATCGCGAAATTAGACTGTACCCAACCTCAATGGAATCCTTTGCATGCATTAATGCACTCCTGTGTAAGCAAAACGTGGGGAATACGCTCGAAATGAGAATACACATTCAACCGTTGCGGCTACATTCGGTTCCGCGTATACACACAGAGCGGTTCGTAGGCGAGGAATGCAAGCATATATAGGGAAAATGCACGTACGTTGCACTTTGCGGTCTCACACAAGCGAACTGATCCTACGATTCGAAAGAGGAACATCGAATCGATAATCGACGTATATTTACCTGTTGCATAAACGTTCTTGTTTCTATGGCTTTTCCTATACCATTAATTACGGACACATATTCTTCGAGAATCGCGGACACATTCGGTTATGGTTTTTTCATGCTGCATGATAATACTTGTTCAAACTACTGTGACATTATTGCATTTTGATGCAAAGATCATGATGAAAAGAGAAATATTGCTATTATATATAATTTGTTATTATATGTTAATGATTTAAAAATGAACTTTGTTTTTATGTGCGGATATCGAGTTCTTGCAACTTTCGACAATTATTGTGTTATATTGGTATTAAAGAATGATGTTTCTACTGTTGTAGATGTATTGTCATCTTTTCTCATTCATTTAGGATACGTTTATGAGATTTTATTTTTTCAAACAGTATCTGATTAGATTTTAAGTCTCTCTAACAATATTCATGTACCGAGATAATGAGAATATGTTAACGCAAGTTTTACCGATGTTAACACTTGATAAAACTTTTAACGATCTTTCTTTTTTAATTTGTTGCACCCATCGTGTATTTAATCAAGCAAACTTCTTGTTTTCTCCATTTCTCTTCTCCTACAGTGTTTATTTCACATTTTAAAATATGTTGAATTAATCGTCCGTACATCCAGTCTTAACATTATCAGATGTGTTTTGAAGGGGGTTTATTCTTTTAATCGTTACTTTAACCTCTTGTCTTACGATTTCTTTTGTGACGGCACGTACAATAATTCAAAATTAATTGTTGAAATAATAATTTATCACTGATTTCCGACATACCGGTACAAGTTAATGCAATATAAATAGCATAAGATTAATTTCAATATCTCCTGACCTATTGATATTTTCAATTTAACAGTTTTTAGAAAACTTAAAAATTTTCTATTTCATTTATCACGTAACGTGTGCCACACGTCATTGTAAGGCAAGGGGTCAATCCGAACATTGTTACTATTAAAGGGAGGACATAGTCAACTACGATTGTTGGTCAATTTTTATTTTCTGTCAGTTGACAATATTTTTAAGTTTCTGTTCATAACGAATTCTTATCGCGTTAGTTGTTACAGTTCGTCAACTGAAAGATGGCTAGCGAATGGATCAGCCTCTTGTTTTCAACCGCCTATTCTAATAATTTGGTGTTTGCAATTCCCAAAACAAGCCTTCTAAAATAAACGATTGTGTGGAGCTTTTAATTTAAGAGACTGGGTTTGACAATTCCATAAAGAAAATGGTAGAAATAGGCGTTTGAAAACGAGAAGTTCTACCGCTCTCTAGCCATCTTTTAATTGTCGCACTCTACAATGTTTTTTGAACTCATCTCAGAAATCTTTATGCGAAAGTGTAAGAGAAAACAGAAAGAAATAAAGCTTATGACGGAAGAAACAATTATATTAATGAAATTGATCTTATTGTAAAGAAATGAGTGAACGTTTCAAAATTTCGAGCTCAATTCAATCCCTGTCTGTCGTTTATAAACATTCCAAATTACCATAAAATCTGATTATATAGAACAGTGCATCTCATAAAGAAATGTCGGAAATCCTAATTAGAAAATGTATAAGAAATGAAAGTAAATAGACATAACTTGATAGAATAAAAAATTTCTTATAAAATTCCATAAGAAATAAAACGTCTTCAAAAAGACTAATTAATTCAGCAAGTTTACAACAACGATAAAAGTCAATCATACGTTTCATGTAAATATTAATTGCACTCATATTCAGAAAAGTGAAACTCCGTTTGCAATAAACACAATAGAAACACCGAGAGACACGAGGGAGCAAAATTTCCGAGCTTTTTGAAGAGAAGAAAAAAGTAGGATTCGAGTGGCCTAAGATTAAAAGCTTCGCAAATCGCCGAGAGGCTGTAGAGTCAAACGGATATAAGTTTCGTATTTGCGAGCAAATAGAATGAGCTCACGTGAAAAGCCCGTCTCTCGCCCTTTTTGCGGAAAATTTCATTCGCTGGCTGACTCGGGGCAAGAAAGGCTGTCACGCGCGGTGCGAAAACCAACGCGTTCTGTCGTCGTGCTGCCACTATTCGTTGTAAAAGTCTCGCAAGAAGTCTTGCGTTTCTGTTTTCCTGTGACACTTCGCCGCTTTTCTGCGTACACGGGACAGTCGTTTCACGTATTTGGGGTTGCCGACGATTACCGCGAGATACTTTGTGTCGCGAATAACGCATGTTCCTCGATTAATATGGTCTTTCATCACGCATCTTTTCATCATTTCAGAAATAGAAGCTTCTTTTGCCATTCGATCTAATCGTCGTTGATAGCAATTAGACAATGATTTGGAAAGGAATATCCTTCTTGCGATCTTGTGAAAGGATACATTCCATGATGTTTGTATCTTGCGAACTTAGAAGATAGTTACTTTCTACAGCTTCTTTTTACTTTTACGCATTTACATATTGTACATACAAAGATTTGAAAAGGAATATTGTTTGTTATGATCTTGTGAAAAGATATATTCTATGATGTTTATATTTTATGAAATTAGAAGATGGTTTTTTTCTATAGCTTCTTTTCATTTTTACACTTTTACATATTATATAAAGACTTGGAAAGGAATATTGTTAACACTAGATTTACCGGCATGAAATCTATTATATTGAAATATGTTAAATATGTACCTTAAAGCAAGGAAACTTAAGACGTGAAAAAATTGATAGATTCGATAATTTATATTTTATACGATGGACGAAGAGTATTTATTCTACGGCTCTCTCATAAACCCGTAGAGTTTTTGGAAAAAATTTTGTACCAGTCATTTTGACTGGCTTGGTAAATCTAGTGTTAATATGATCTTGTGAAAATATACATTCTATGATGTTCACCTATGTTTTATGAAATTATTCCGTACATATTGCAGAAAGATTGTAGAATTTAAAGATATTTTTTCTTAGTAAGAAATAAATTAAAAACTTATGGAACGGAGTTCTTGAAATCTTGTAATTTCACAACAATTTAAAAAGCTATAAAACTCTTTTCTTTACCAAAAATATTGGAAATATAAGAATACAAGTTTTTAGGTGATAGAAGAATCAAAAAGAGTGTTAACACTTTAGTGGCCGCTCACACAACATGTGTATGATGCTACCGCCGAGAGTTATTTGCTAGTATCACACTCTCTGTGTGATGAATTATGAATGTAAACAAATGTGGATATTGCTATTAGCTTCGTAGCTCATTGCTACGTCTTTGATCTTATTTTTATTTTTTTACTTTTCTCTTAATTTTAATACATTTTTTGAAATTAATTCTTCGAAAATATTGCCGGCCCCTGGCAACGTGTGACAGCGTAGACGTACGGCCATTAAAGTGTTAATACCAGATTTATCAAGGTGGTCAGAATTACTTATTCTGAACTGTTCATAAATACTCCTGAAATATTTAACACTCTTTCTTTTTCAATTTGCTGCATTTATCGTATATACTGTAAGTAATTGAGTCAATCAAGTTCCTTGCTTTTTTCGTTCCTTTTCGTCTACCATATTCATTCCAAATTTTGAAATATATTGGATTAATCATCAGTAGATCTAGCATTAATAAAGTATTGGATCTCCTACTTCACGAGGAACTCAAGAAAAATGTACTTATCGTTAGATTTCTATCAAGCAAAAGAATTGGGAGTACAAATTAGTTCGGTCCGTTTTCAACTATAGCTTTGGCTGTTATGAATGTTTCATAGTGACAGCTGATTTTAGTTGTTCCAGAGCGGTTGGACATCTGTCAATCATATTCAGTTTGTATCGCTTTGAGTTTCATACAAAAATCTTGTTTTTTACTGTGCTGAATATGTCAAATTTTGTGTTAAGTAAGCAGCATTTGCGGAGAAGTTTTAGTTTTCTGCTTTAATTGGAAAGAAAGCGCAGCTTTTACATCGAATTGTGATTGGAGATGAGAAATGGATATTCTACGATAACCCCAAGAAGGAAAAATACTACACTAAGCCCGGCCAATCGTTGCCATCGACATCGACATCAACACCAAAGTCGAATATTCATGATTCGAAGGTCATGTTGTGTATCTGGTGGGACCAAAAGGGTGTTGTATACTATGAGCTGCTACAATCTGGCGATTCTATTACTAGCAATCGGTATAGGCTACAATTGATGCGTTTCAGCCGTGCATTACGAGAAAAACGGCCGAAATACGAGCAAAGACATGAAAAAGTTATTCTTGTGCATGACACCGCTCGGCCTCATGTCTCAAAAGTCGTACAAAAGTATTTAAAAACGCTCAAACGAGATATTTTACCGCACCCGCCGTATTCACCAGACATTGCTCCTTCTGATTACTGGTTGTTCCAACGGATGCAGCACTATTTGACAGGTCACCGGTTCACTTCTTTCGCAGAAATCGAAAATTGGCTCCTAACTTGGATCGCCTCATAAGACGAGACATTTTTTCGAGATGGACTTCGAAAATTGCCTAAGGGGTGGGAAAAAGTAGTAGCCAGTGATGGACAATACTTTGATTAATCTGTTCATTCATTTTGTACTGAAATAAATGTATTTTTGACCACAAAAAAACGGACCGAACTAATTTGTACTCCTAATAATATTTTCCCAATAATTCTATTTCTAAAACGAAACACATTTCAGACGCTAGGAATGTCATGTCCAAAATAACATTTACTCCAGTAGAGAAAAATTTTTCTTCTTTTCTGAGTAAATCATGGAGAAAAATTGCGCAACATAGTGACATCATCAATAAACGAACACCATTTACATGGGAATCGCTGTCTCGTAAGAACGATATTTCACACGGAGACGACGAAGGTTTCGTTACTACTGCGCGAGTGTCCTCGCGCCGAATCACGATCAACCGACGCACAGTGTGTAATTTTAGGGTTCTAGCTGGACAAAAGTCAATTTTCGTAATGGTCCAAATGCATAAAATTTTATTGGAAATCGATAGTAGAATGTCCATAGAAACAGAAAATGTAAAAATTATTTGAAAAAATAATCTGCAATAGTTAATTAACAGGCCTCAAAGTTATACTTTCCGTAGATTGCTTTTACACGCTCCCATCATGCCCTAGACATTTTCGTCAATTGTTTTGTAACGAAAGGTTAGAATGGAATTTGCGTATATGTATCGTTATCTCCACTTATTTGGGATACATTTACAATTTTTTATTTTTCTAAAAGACCTTTCATTACCATTTTAATCCGCTTTAACAATTAACATGTAATTTAAGTTCCGTTCCAAAATGTATGTAGACTTTTAACATATATTACTATTTATTACACTTTTGCAATTTTGTGTGCTTAAAGCTAAAAGTATAACAATTGAACATGCAAAGTGCCGCTTCAGACAAATGATGACATCTGTTACTTTTTTATTGTTTTATTCCGCGCGTTCGCGGGATTACGGCTTCCCTTCGGAAAGTTATTTAAGTTATGACAAAGTGTACCGCTTATTACACTTTTGCAATTTTGGATGTTCAAAGCTAAAGATATAAACAATTGAAAATGCAAAGAGCCATTTCAGACAAATGATGACATCTGTTACTTTTTTATTGTTTTATTCCGCGCGGACTCTGAATTTCGCTTCCCTTCGGAAAGTTATTTAAGTTTTGACAAAGTCTACCGTTTATTACACTTTTGCAATTTTGCATGTTCAAAGCTAAAGAAATAAACAATTGAAAATGCAAAGAGCCATTTCAGACAAATGATGACATCTGTTACTTTTTTATTGTTTTATTACGTCCCTAACGGACGGGAGCGACGTCTCACAGTGGTCTATTTTGCTGAAATCCTGACCAGAACCCCAAAGAGTGGCGAGGCATTCACTTACAATTAGTTTCGTTCGCTCAGAAGACACAAGAAAAATGCCTCGCGGAAGTTTTTAAATTTTTCAGCCAAAAATAAAATTTATATTGCAATTTTTTTTGCTTTTTCCAAGAAAAATGTCTGCCCTATCGCCACTTGCTATTAGATTTTTTCCTGGATTTTTAATTTTTAGAGTAAATCGGAAACATATTTTTAAAACATATGGTTAAACATATTTAAATCTTTACTATATTAAAATTATATGCATCGTTGCAATTGGTAGAGTTTACAGAGTCATTTTACACAAAAAAATATTAAAATAAGCCTTAAGATTAAGTTACAGCAAATTTTTAAAGTTGATAGTCTCTTATTTTACGTATAAATGTTAAATAACTATTGAAATATATATTATTATTAACGTTAAGTATAACAGTATGTTGTTTACTAGTAGAAAAGTCAGTAAAAGTAACGAAAACCATAATTTCTTTCAAAAAATAGTTTTGTCCAGCTAGAACCCTAAAATTACACACTGTGCGACGTGGAGAACTAAACGATTCCAAAAACACATTAAGAGGTCTTCATGGTTCTTACGATGGCCGCTTAAAACACCTATCGTGAGTTTTGAAACAGTCCCGGACACGTGCATTGCCTTTCTAAAGCGTGTTTCGCATGTCAACAGCACCATTCGAGGGTTCACCGTTGCGCATCAGAAGAGCGTAAAGATTCATGTGTATGATGATAGAAGTTAAAACTAATCAAACCCTTTAAATAGCATTCTCTTTTATATTTCTCCGGTTGTAACTAGTATTGCTATTTCGAGTAGAGTGTACTGTTTTAAGAGAGTTTCGACCCATCGAGGTTATCATATACATATCACATGGGTAAAATTCCCCAGAGGTGATGAGGGGTTTGAACTTGGGTTCAATGAATGCGAGTTCTATCATCTCGTGGGAGTACGCGTTATCCACCATAGTTTCCATGTAATATTATACGTTAAGAATATTTTTAACTCGGAATAACACATAAATTCAAGATCTTTTTTTATTTTGTTAATGCCATTACTTTAGATACTGTCGTGACAATTTTAATTGAGAGTTTAGATTAGGTAGACAGAGTAAATGTGCAATATTTAGAGTGAGTATAAGATGTTCAAATTGGTTTCAAGAAACTGTCAAAATAATCGTTAAGAATAGTAATAATTTTTTTACAAAGTGGAGAGTCAATTGAGAAAATGTAATCAAACTGTGAAAATAAATTAAAGTTTAAATTGGGAAAAGGTAATTCAATTTTCTGAGTCTTGAGTATTTTATTATTAGATAAGGGGCTAACAATAAGAAAAGGTAACAAAATCTTATGCAGCTGAATAATTAATTTTAATTGAAATAACTGCCTACTGTCATACGAAGGATTAACCTACGATTGTAGCAAACACATTCATTTATTAAATGCTATTTAAGAAAAATCTCGCAAATGTAACAAAGATTTGAAGTCTATCTGTTATTTGAGAGCTTATACCCACAATATTCAACAAAGTCCCTGTAAAAGAAACTAACCGATTATTTTATGCCCTTTCTTTTCTTCGTAACCTCGTAGAATAAAGTATAGTCATGGTAATCAATATATCAGGGGTACCGAAAAGTAATCAAAATTTTTTCTTGCTGGCGAGAAACATTTATTTACTAAAGAAATCTGAAATACTAATCATCAAAATAATTTCCATCATTTTGTAACACTTTTTGCCAGCGTAAAGGTAGTTGTTCCATCCCCTTTTTAAAAACAGTTCTTCGATTTTTGTTAAAAATCGTTTCCCATTACGTTTTCGCCTCTCCAATTTTGATTACTTTTCGGTGCCCCTAATATAATAATAATGAATTAAACAAAAAATAATTGTCTATAATACTATACACAAATTGCTCTTTGTCTTTGTCAAACTGCCAATGATATAATCGGCATAGTTAAAAGAAGGGTTAACACGTTGAACGCCACTGATATTTCCCGCGTTTTATCATTCCTACTGAAATGACACTTTTCCTATTGAAACCTTGTTAAAAATGTATCGAAAAGAAAGAGAAATCTCGTTAGCCAAGTCAATGTACTAATCTTTTACTGTGACGAGCATTGCGACAGATACTCGAGCCTTACGAGGCGCGATCTTCATCTCGTGCAAAGACAAAGGGTATGCAAAGAGACTCAACAGAGTTCTCGCGCAATTATAATGCACGAGGGGATGTTAAACTGTTGCTTATAAAGAGCGACAGCATCACGATATAAAGCAAGTAGAAATTGTACCGAGTGGTTTTGAAAAGTCCAACGATAATTTGAGAGCAAATTCCACTCACTATTGCGATGAAAAGTTTCCGTATGTCCGGAAATGCTTCCTTGTCAAGTTACAGACCTTTTTGTGCATTCAAAAAGTTGCGAGAATAATGTCTGTTAGTTAATTGCTAAAAACAGTGAGCATGCGAAATAAAAGTTATTAGAGTACTGGCAAAGAGACGAAATAAGAAAACGGCTTGAATATCATTGTTTGCGAAGTTCAGATAAAAATTCAGCTGCAACGAATTATAAATTACAGCCTAATAAGTTAAAAGATAGCTTAATTTCATTTGATATCTTTTGACTTTTTCTCGCGCAAATAGTGTACATCTATTTAAATTAGACACGTCAAATAAGTGGTCCGCAAGTACGTGCATATTTTCGTAATATGACTGTACTTTGTTTGTGCAATATTAATTATAAAAAATCGGCTATCTCTTTATTACGGAAATTTCTTTCAATGTGACACCTGAATTGACCTATAATACTTAATATGGCTCTTGACGATAAATGAGTTTGAAATGTCTGGCTAAAATAACAGCACGGAAATAATTCGACATTCGCCATAACAAATTTGGCTGTTCGTAATTTCTCTCATTACTGCACTTTTTTTAGCTTTGTATAAAGTTACATAGAGTTGCAAAAGAAAGTTTGATGATTGTTCCATTATCCAGGTGCAACAGATTGAAAATATGTTAAGAATAACAAATGAAAATTTATCTCTTCGAGGAGAATAATACATTTCATGCTTTAACCTTTTGAAATCGGAATTGTATTTCCAATAAATTGTGAATTAATTGATATTGATTTAGATGATATTTTCTACTTTCCGACATTCACTTTTCTTCGATTATAGCACAAACTACAAATACTGAAGAATGGTTCAGATAAATGTATGAAACAGTTTGCCGATCCCAAAGTTGAAATTCACAGAGAAAGAAAATGATCCATGATAGAACTTTATGTCGATTATTGCTCAACTTCCGAATATAAGGAATTAACAATGTGAAATAGCTCCTATTTTCGAATGAAAGAATGAAAAGTCCATACATTTTTACAAAATGGATTAAAATATTTCCTAAGCTTCGTGGTTTTCCCCTTTTATTTTAAGAAATAAAATTGGAGCTTTCGATTATTAGTTAATGCAATTTATATCTTCATCATTTGCCGCGGAATAATTCCGGTTATAACGTTAAATTTTAAATGCTACTGTTCAAAAATTCTTTTGGTTTCAAACCAAAAAATTCCTTCACTCCCGCTAGCTCGTTTCCTGCCGTAGTCTGCATTCCATACAAATCGTTCCGTGCGGTTCGAAACAAATAATTATTTTATGCAGTAATGTTCAGTGAATATGGCGAGTGATTCGTTATCTCTCAATTAAGCTCTCGTAATTCCTGCAGTATTTGTTGTTCGTATGTTATAAAATGCCGAATATGCTGTTTCGAAAACTTATTTAATATTACGTCAAAACACGTAATAATTCCTGTACGAAAATCGATTCGCAAAAAGTATCAGTGATAATATTTTAATCACAAATTTTCTTAATTCCTCTCGAACTTCTATCAAAAATCATATTCATGGAATTAAGCAGTGGTTACGCACAAAATGGGTTCTTATAAAACCTCTTTTTCTTTCGTTCGTTTTCCAATATTTTTTTTTAAAGTATTTTCTTCAATGGTTCTTAAAAAAGAAAAGAATATAACATAACCAAATCAATCTACAAAATTGATCGAAGATCGATATTACATTACAAATTTTACAGAAAGGGAATTATAAAACGGAAGTTGAAAAATGTAAAAGAAGGATGCGGTTTGACGGATGAGATAGAACTTTTGTACGATATGGGAGCAAGATGACTCGGCAGTGTCAATGTAAATCAGTTTCGCTATTGAAACTTTTGACTTCGTTTATTTTTGCCCCATGTTTTCGCCAGACGTGAATTGTGTTGCTTTTTTTTCAAACTCCACCTTATTGATTTCTACGTCAAATAGCTTATTCTCTCTTTCACTCCCTCCCTTCATCATCCGCTCTTTTTCACCCTCTCTTCCCTCTCTCATTCTATCTCTGTCGAACATAAGCGTAGACTCGTTTCATTTCCATGGAAACCACAAATGAAGTACTCAGAGTATAACTGCTCTGGGTAGTACTCTCATTTTCATCAAAATTCGCACTGGCTGCTTGTCTACCAAACGTTGCAATTCCCTCTATCTTTCCGGTATTCGTTAAGCCTGAACCTTATCTCTGTTCGCGTGCCACCATCCTTCTTTATATCGTGTTTAGCGTAGAGAAAAATGAGATTTCCGTCGGAGTACGTCTACTTAACGGCAAAAATACGATTTGCGTACTTCGTTTGCGAAGAAGATGGTAACCTCACCGTAAAAACAACTCAACGGGCGTATATTCTATTCATAAATTTATCGCGAATTGTACTCGCCCTCTGAGAATACCTATTTAATGTTCGAGAACTGAAATCTTTCTTTCTGTTTTATATTTTTGAGCTTTAACAACTTCTGCTGTGTCGCGTCGGACTTAATGTTTTAAGTAGGTCCCGAGTCATTGAATTAACATTAACCCTTTCGCTACGGAGCGCCGCGCCGAAAGTGGAAAAAGCGCGCACGGTTTTTAGCATTCCGGCACAAGTCTTTTGTCTTAAAAACGACGTTATGTCATTGTATTTAGAAACAAAATGGTTTGTGTTCGTAACAATGTATTCCTAATTTTTTCATGAACGTATTTTTATATAGCACTTGTCTTAACTTTTGGTTCCATTTTTGCTGCGGGTGAATACAGTCGACCGTCGAGTATAGGAGGCATCTTGTAACCGGTGATTTTAGTCACCCGTAGTAGCGAAAGGGTTAAAATTACCAAGGTGGTCAAAATGCTTAGTTTCCAATGTAGAAAATAATGCGACGCGATTCCTGCTCTTTTTCCGTCATCGGGAGGCCCTAGAACAGTCCCATTGCAGTCTTGTTTCAGTGAAGAACTGAATTGTATTGAATTGTATTCGATTGTATTTTATTGCTTTCCTATTTTTAAAACCAAAATATACTCTCTTTATATATTAAAACCCTCACCAATTTTTTCTAAGAGTTCCGAAAACTGATTGTCGTATAGTAAATATTCTAAGTCTATCTACAGAAATTACTTAACTTATCGTCCTTTTTAACCTTTTCATTCTCATTTTTCTAAACTATTTATTCATTACATATAAATATGTTATAGACAATTACCATTAAAACCCAGACTATACCCAAACCAAAGTCCAGCAAACTGAACAGGCCCCTGAGGAACTCTCCTCTGCACCCCTTGAGGGTTTATCACTCATACGGCTCGGGTAACCCCGGGTTCGCCAAACCCGTATCTGACCAACAGGCTGGACAGGCCCGTGAGGTAATTCCTTTCCTGCGTAATCAATATGGGTTCGCCATGTACTGGCTTAACCCCCGAGCCTGCAAAGGTCATACTTAACCAGCCATCTGGACTGACTAATTTGATCAATATTGAAAAATTCACCACATTTACTGTAATATATATATATATATCTTTTATATATGTAGGGATGTGTTGGTGTATGTGTGAGTGAGATGCGTTGAGTGAGTGTCGATTTAGTTTGGGACCGAGAAATGTGCGTGAGAGACAGAGAGAGTGTTCAAGAGGGTTTTGAAAGAGCGGAGGGGCAGTCGGAAAAGAGAGTTGACAAAGGGCGGAACTGTGTTGCTGCGTTAAGACATTCTGTATTGTATTTTTTTTCATTCTATTATTATAATTATATTTTATCGTAGAACAAGATAGGTGTATTGGTTCTATTATTCATCTCATACCTCTGCACCACCCATTCCTACATATATATCGGCTATAAATGTATATAAAGCTGAAAGTTTTAGTATTAATTAATAAATTAGAACAAATTTATCAGGAGTGACGCGAAATAGACCTCGGGCTCACTAATTAAGTACGTTTAGGTCAGGTTTTATCTCCTGATTGGGTAGAGCTTCACCGTCGAATCTTTTGTCCCGTTTGAAAATTATTTAAACAATAACAGACTGACAAATGTTACTTAATATTGATATTGCGAAAATAAACGTTCGATATCATTTTGAACAGTGAATAAATTTTATTTGGAGGATTTTTGTGAAAAAGAAATTTTATGAAACTTGCGTAAGAAAGCTATCCTCAGAACTTAGAAAAGAAGACGAACTGTATATGCACTAAAGCAAGCTGAATATGCTTTAAAAAACCTGCATGCTGCAGCTGCCTTTTTAATGCAAGTTCATCATTGTGATTACTAATGTGCTACGTGACTTCATGTTATGCCTACATGCCAGTGGTTGGCACAGCGAGTTTGTTATAGTGTCTCTTACGGCGTGAAGAGAATTTTCATGTAACGTGTCGCGTTGTCACCTAATTAGGTGAATTATACACTAAAAATTGCGAAGGCAAAGATGTGACAAAATATTATGATATTAATGAATTATAAGCTTATGTAATTCAGGAATACTGAAATCCTGAGATTCTTATAATATAAGTATTAAAAAAAGATGAATACCTTTTACTTTTTATCGGTGTACCATTTATAATAATTTTATGTTAGATATAATTGAAAATTTAATAATTATCTACCATACATTGATAAATTATAATTTATAATTATAAATTCGTTTAAAGGGACAATGGCAATAATAAGAAATATAGCTGATATGTTACTTGGCATCAGACTTATTTTCGCCATGTCCTACAATTTTCATACTGATATGTCAAATATTTGCACAAACATGTTTAAGTATACAAACAACCTATTGTACTAATATGTGGGATACACCGTCATAGATAGTACAATCAAAAGCTAACGATTTTTCATCACAAAATTAATCAACAGAGAAAAATAAATACATTTCCTACAAGTTTCTTTTTTTTACTATGAAAGTCGATTAAATTTCAAATAAAAGAAGTATTAATTTATGCTAAAACCTTGTTACTGTCTTTATCGATATCGAAGCTTTGATGTTCTCAAACTTGCTTCAGTTTCTTTAATGAATCTTCATTACTTTTCCCTTACTTCATTAAACACAAAGAGAATGAAAAGCAATAATCTTTAGCGAGATTTGTAGCCCAAATATACGACAAGTACTCCGTATATTTTCAGAAAGATATTACCTATTATGTACGAAGAAAATATATTCAGTAGTATTATTTATTGTTATATATTTTGTATATTGCCAGAAGTAAAAGGTACGACGATGAAGCAAGGTCTACGATATACCGCGCGATTAATGAAGCATTCTGGACTGAACAGCCTCACAGACCGACTTTCCGTTAGTGTGCTTGTACGATATTTACGCTGAAAGGTTTAATCTCTCAAAAGTGTAAAAGACACCATACTCCACGTTTCTAATTATTTCCTTTGGCGAGATAAAAATAAATAAACTACGTTCGCATTTGATTAAGATTCAGTTTATGTTCCTGTTACGTCGTATAACCTGAATTTTCAATAGGCGAAAGACTAGATTTAGGCGTATTATGAATAACTATTATATTCTTCGTATATTAGTAATGCTATGACTCAACACAATACGAATATTTCTAATTACTTTATTCTCTGTATAGTACATGTGCTAATTAGAATATTATCTTGACTTAATAATCCACACAATTATTTTCAAGATTTAAATGTGAACATATTTTCACACTTAGAGTTTATTACTGCCTATATATTTGTAGAGTTTAACATGTTGCTCTTCTTCCTTGCAAAGTAATGAACCATTTCTGTCTTTAAATTCTGCGCCAAAACGTGTCTCTCTCTATTTCTGTCTAATATTATTTATAATTTCACCTCACAAATTCATCCAAAAACCTATACAAAATAAAAAAAGATCAAAGCCAATTGTAAGAATCACAACGTTTAAGAATGAAACTTGAAATATTTCCACTCGAATCTCGTTCCATAACGTTTCCATAAATTACAAGACTCGCAGCGGACATATTGACATTTAATTCCGGTAGAACTTGCACAAATTTTTCGAATACCTAACTTACATTCCTTTCGACTAACCATTTTCTGTCTTCTTTATTCCGAACGTCGAGTCTGACTCGACTTCTTCTCTAGGAATTTATAACGCACAAGCAAATGCGTCGCGATACAATCGTGACTTCTAAACTCATTCTCGCGAAATAGGTGTGCGTACAACTGAACGTGCAACTGCAAGCCGCGCATACGTGCGCGTCTATTCCAAAATTTCACGCGAACCATCAGACCTGTCGCGAGAAATATTTTCAGAAAAAAGAACGCGCCACCGACGGAACTTCCAACCATTCTATTTGCGACGACCGTCGCAAATAAAAACCGCGCCAACGACAAAACACCGAGTTTTTCGCCTGGTTATTTCTCCATCGGGGAAAGGTCAACTTATACGTTTTCCAACGGAAATCGAGAAGCTACGAGACCCTGTTTATCTAAAACATCGTATCGCATACGCGATTTCTCAGGTATTTAAATTTCAAATTTGTCGAACCAACAGGGAAAAAAAGCGACTCGGAATTGGCGTTTCTACTGTCCGTTACTCGTCTCTCTCCATGAAACGAAGATAAAAAAGACACAACTTGCCAATTTTTTCTGTACACCAGGACACCCGGTTGTCTCTCTCGATTTCCAGATGTACCCTTTACCAGCGTTGTATATTAATGCGTACAACCGAACTGTGCGCGTGCATAATCAGCATCACGCGCGGATAAATACGAATTAGCGATATTGTATTTATATATCGACGCTTTTCCATTCACGGATGAACGGTGCCGAATTTCCCACGGAATATGTATGTCTCTACCTCTATAAATGATTTGGAAATAGTTTACAAGTAGTTTTGAGACAGTTGATGAGTGACTCAAAGTAAGAGAAGAGGGTAAGTTTGCTTTTTATCTTGAAATTATCTCTTCCTTACCCTCGTGCAGACCATCAAACTTCCTTGCCGTCTTTTATACACTGTGTCCGTCATCTTCTCCCACCAGCTGTCTACTCCTACCCCTGTATTCCTTGTTTTCCAACTCCACCTCTCTTTTTCTACGATGAATTTTCATGCGGTACCGCGATATTAAAGTGCCGTTTCCCTGGGATATTTGCGCGTCGCGAAATGCAGGAAATAGCTACGCCGTGTGACTCTTTTTCTTTCGTTCGCCTTTTTTGCTCGTTTCACAGAGAAATCGAGAATGCGAGGAAACGGGAATGCACTAAACGGAACGATAGAGATAGGGAGAATAACAAAAAGATGAGAGGAAGAGAGATATCCTTTGGAACGATTTACAACGTACGAGTAATTTCAACAGGCTCCTCTCCTTGTTCCACGATGCGAATGGTATAACTGGTAAACATTGTTCAATTTCAAAGATCATATACGGCTTATCAATATTTCAAAGTCATATGCAGTTTAATTTTGCGAGACTAACAGAGCTTTATGTAAACAGAAACGCGGGTTTTAGTAGCGGGAGGTAATAGACTTTCAGCGTACTATAAGGTAGCCATTTTCCATACCTCACTTTAAAAAGCAAATAAAATATGGAAAAGCAACAACAATTTTAACGATAGAACTACAAGCGTTAAATCTATTGTATTGGAATATATTAAATAGGTACTTTGAAAAAAGAGGATTCAAGAGGTGGAAAATATGATCGATTCGGTCATTTATGTTTTATGAGATAGACGTAAAATATCTACTCTATGACAGTTTGATAAACTTGGAGAATGTTTGGAAAAGTGGCAACCAAAATATGAATGTATCTATTGATGTCTGCGAGAGAATCTTTGACATGTAACAGCTTAGAATATCACGTTCTAATACTCACATTTGTCATGTTTTAATCGATGCTGTTACATTTCTAATGAAGAGGTTGCATATTTCTGGTGTATTTTTCTCGTTGAATCTCATGGTAATCACGAATAGAGGTTGTCCATATTTGCGTATCACGATTAGTTTGCTACAGTTCTACGGCAATATCACTTACAATTAGCCACTTAATTTTCTGATTACGTCTTTCACTTTTATATTGTTTCAAATAAATGGTTAAGTTTGCATGATTGAGATTAATTAATTTTTAAATTCAAAGAATTCTAAATATGGGAAAATATTCGTTTATAAAAGTTATTGAAAATAGTGGAGATCAGTGTGAAATAACACTTACGAAGGTGAAATTCGATATTTTTTACTCCCATTAATAGTTCCGTAAAAATTAATTTTAAGAATATGATTTTCGTCATACCAAACGACCTTTGTCGAAACATTTGCTTCTGTGGAGTATTCGACCAATTTCAGTTAAATGAAACATACAATACTAATTTGATATCACCATTAATACTCTCATTATTGAATCAATATATAAAAGACAATATCATATATCACCTTGATAAATCTTCGATACCTTCGTCATTGAAAGTAAGCAACAGAAACTTTTTTGAGCACGAAATAAATTTTTATCTAGCAAAAAACAGATTCTCCTTTCTAAGAAACTCTATAATACTAATTGTAAGTTGTCTATCACCAGTTTTTCGCAACTACAAATCACACAGACATCATCGATAAGATCCTTTCTTTCGTAGGTAAATTCCATAGACCAATTCAATGTCCGATCGAACTTCCTTTCGTCGAATTTCAAGGAAATGCACAGCAATGAGAACCGCACGGCTGTTTGTAAGTCCTGCGTATTGCTGCATTGTCCACATGCGAAATTAATCCGTTGCGTTTAGACGCATAAAGTCCGCCCCGTCGATGAGCCGTTAATTAGCTTCCGCGTCACGGACGCAGCAGCATCAAATGGGATGAACACGGGAACGTATCCACCTTTCCTGACGAAGTAACACGTACTGGTGTGACAATACACCGAAACGGTATATTATGTATAGGGTGATTTCGACCCGAAACACGAAATAGGAAAACGATCGGTCACTGATAAGCACTGACTGATACTTAACTATCTGATACTTATCTATCAAGATGGTGGAAACGACTCCTTCCGCTTCTTTTTTAAATGGTTCTGAAATTTATAATCCTTTCCTTTTCTTAATTTTTACGTCTATGTTATAAAACATGCAAAGTTAAATCGATCTAGTTTATTGTTCTATTCGTTTCTTTTAGCTTGTAATGGTGTATCTAGTGTCCTTAATCGTTGTAGTGCTATTTTCTTTTCACTCTTATTCCGTACACTTGGTAATTTAACTCTAGATTTACGGATGTTGATACACCTATTTTTCTAAAGTGCGCCAATTGGACTTATACAAGAAAAAGTTTTTTGCAAAGAATAATAGTTCCAAATTAATTTAAATGAAAGATTTATTATTAAAAAATTAACCAACCAATGTATTATATATATAGTAATCAAATTTTAAATGAGCCAAACTAGCTCCGTAAATCTAGTGTTAACTCTTTGTAGTGTGAATTATTTTTTTTTATTTCATATAAAAGCATATGATTTTTTAAATCTTCCTGCTATTTGTTATTCATTTTAAATTCTATGACAAGTAGTTAACATTATTAGTGACAATAAATTTGTATAATTCAGGAGCATTTTTTTAAGTCGTTTCACTTGGCTGTCTATTTTAAGGTAATATCGTAAATGTTATAAACAGTTCCAATATCTCATCTAGAGGGACTTTCCTCACATTTTTCTACATGGTGCAATTAATACATACACGGTATTTCTTACGTTGCACTATTTGATTTATAGTAAGTTGTTGCCTTATCGAAAAGATGATATATTATAGTACGCTAGTAGTGCACCAGAAGAAAAACTCCAAATCTACAGCATTAAAATTGTTTTCATGAGAAGAATATCTCTTTGATAACAGACAGTTTAACAAGATATCAAAATTGTATATTACAAATAAAACAAATGAAATAGTATTTATTAAAGATTGAGTTGCAAAATAAATACTACTATAACGTTACCTTTTCATCTTTGATTTTCATACGGTTGGTTTCAATAATAAACATTTTGAAAGTTACAGTGTTTATAGAATTAAGGCCTTGCACTCCCAATTAATCCATCTGAATTGATATCTCTATCCCTATACAAATTTGCCATAATCCTCATTCTCTAGGCCAGATTTAAATTAGAAACGTGAATGTAAAAAAGAAATTACTGAAATTTCCTCCGCACATTGTCATCTATCTCATTGCAACAGCTTAGCTTTAGTAATACAGTTAAAATAAAAATCAAAGATAAGAGACAACTGATATTTCTAAGCAACTTCCAAATGTATACAATAATTGACTCGGAGGCATACGTTTCATTTCTAGCGCATGTGTTTCTTCGTCGAGAATATAATGATAATTAGAGCACAGCTAAAATATCGCAGCTGACCAATTCGCAAATCATCGATAGTTAATTAAACGCACGAAGCGACCAATCTCGGGGTCGATCGAATTGCTCGTTGATATTATGCGTATACGCGGGTGTTTCCGCGGCCCGAAATATCCGGCGAACGTTCTTCGAAAATAGAACTTTTTTTTTTTTAAATTTCGAACCGTCATCCTCGGGCAATATAGAATCGATCCGAAATGTTCGTTATTACACACAGACGCGGTAATTTAGTTCGGCTCGAGCTAGCCCGATACTTTTACCGTTGAAATGCATCGAATGTTTGATAATTATTTGGTATTCGGTTGGCTGCAGAATAATTACACCTGTTTGTTCGTGGCATTTAATATAGGAAGTATTATTTGATTTCGCATCCCTACTTATTCGTGCATGTTTGATGAAATTTGTGAACCCACGCGCAACGATATCGTTGCTTGCACAAAAGAAATTGTTTAACGTATTAAAGCACACAAAGACACTGGCATAACCATTTCCGTGCAATAATTATCAATTAGATTCAAGTAATTAACCTCTCGGAGTAGAAGAGATTAATACTACGTGCATCACTACGGCTTATAATTAATATTTCTTTTAATTATTACTTCATAAAGATATTCCTCACGTTTGGTAACTATTATGTGGCGGAACTGGGGATTGGCTGAAAGTCAACTAAATTTAAAATATAAAATAGAAATCAAGTAAAATAAAATATGGAATATGTCATTATTTTCAAAATATGGAAACAAAAAACGGAAGTATTTCATAAGGATAGCCCACTGGCTAGTACTGCAACAATTAAATATAATTATAGTTATATTAATGTTTGGATACAGTATTATCTTTGAAATGGATTATGTATCGTAAGAGGGGATGCCATAAATATTTTATTGTTTTATTTGGAGAAATATTGCAGCGTAGAAACATGAAATAAGTAATTATACTTCTCTGTCTATGGTTGCTGTCTCTTTATTACTATTAGTGAGCTAGAGCTCATACATGATGTTTTAGATAACAATAAATATTTGAACCTTTTAAACGGAAGCCAATAAAAATCTGGGAGGAATAAAGAGACATTTTGAAATTTATTAGAAGAATGATTCAATGCGCAAGAATTGAATAACACAGGCATATTTATTGCGTAATTATTTTAAACATTTCCACCAGCTTTTGGTTAAGTTATCAAGCTTGAATCACATAGAAAATTAATGGAACAAAATAAATGAAAAAACTAAAATCAATAATAAATTTAGAACTAGAGTTATAAGTAAGATTTTAGTCGATACTTCTTCCACTACTTCAACCCTAGAATGATTTCAAATTCAATTACGAAAATTGCTTGAAAGCGCAATTTTTTCTTATATTATATTTTTTTCCATGATATCCACTATTACTGGAAACTTTTGAATTTCAACAAAATTATACCTACTTAAGCTAAGTATTGTATTTAAGTTTTCCAACATTATTGCAAAATTATCGCTCATGAACAGCTAAAATAGAACAATTTTTTCAACATTTATACTTCTTCTTGTACATTATCAAAAATGAAAAACGATAGAATATTTGCAATAGTATTAGTCTACTACTTGAATCTTTATGGATTAATATGAATAACTATCGAATCGAAGGAACAACTTAACGCGACTACACTCCAAGTTATATCTCACCGTCTATTCGACTCTTTCTGTGAAACGGGAGACAATTTCGAAAAGTTTCTTATTCTCGTTTTGTTTGGTACACTCGAGTTAAAATACTTATCGTACAACGCAGGATCCCATACCAACGGAGAAACCGTACGCGTCTGCAGAGGTATCGCGGAGCTTCGTTGGACTAAAATTCGAAGCTGACTCCGCTAAAAGACGTCTCCTCGGAAACGAGACTCGAAAGGTCGAGAGCCGTTCGCCCGGTACGCGAAGAAATTCTTCGAGCGTACCGGCGAACTTCGTTTAGTTTAAGAAAGGAAGGAAAGTACGAACGATACGGATAGAAAGAGAGGAGGAAATGCGAAACGTCGAAAGCGGAGAGAAATAACTGACGAGCAGAGAGTGGAGGAATACAGTCGAACGATAAATCGTTGTGGAAAAAAGAGAAATTGGATAAAGGGAGAAACACACGGAAACGAAAGGAAAAATAATAAACGGAACGAACGAAAAAGAAAATGAAAAACATTGAGACAGACCACCGTCCATGTTGACCAGAACGAAACAGAACAAGAGGATAGTCAGTGAAGAAATGGGAAAGAATCGACTACAGATACTAAAGAGAATTAAAAAGAGAGGTCAAAGCGAGAGAAAGGGGTAACAGAGAAAAGGGAAGAACCTTTTCGCCAGAGTCGTTCAGAGGAAAGGCCTTTTAACGGTGCAAAGAACGATCTTGGATCCTTTATGTTCCTCGGTTCGTCGCCCTCATACAGGACGAGCCATTTAACAGCCATGTATTTGTGCATCCTCCAACATCCCCTCTCAATCTCAACCAGATGGCAGGTACCGGCTACCAAGAGCTACCAGGAGCTACTACAAGCTACCAAGAGCTACCAGTTACCAACTACCACCTATCAGGGTGGTTCCAGCGCGTACGTTTACGCATAGGTACGTGATGCACGTGGATCGCGAGTTTTCTCATCAAAGGTAAACTAATTACTCCTGTATCTCGTTGTACGAAGGCCCCAGTCTACTGGCGGGACTACGATCGTAGTTACGATTCCTGCGTTTACGATGAAATTTTCGACTACACCGGCACGAGCCGCGTTTCGAGAGGAGGGTAAAACCGGGCAAGAGCGTGGAAGGACGTGGAGGGATGTTCGGAGGAATCGGTGGTCGGCAATGGTGGAGGAAGGATGTGCAGCGGATGAAAACACAGACGGAACGAACGGACGTTGCTTCGGGGCTAAACAGTGCGCGCGGTGGTGCAGCGGAGAGGGTGGTTGGAGAAAGGGTGGCGGTGGAGGGGCGCCGAGAGCTTCGTTAAATAATTAATCGATCCGTGCCGCCCCCATCCGTCGAGAATTCCTATCTATTCTCCGCTCCGCACAAACGTTGCGTTTTCTGAGCTTTTCTGTGCCGTCGGAACCGCATTGGGAAGAAGAGAGGATGAGAATCAAGAAGGGGTGAGTCTGTAGGTAAAGGTGGTCGTACCACTGAGGCAAGAGCCGTAGCGTTTTACGGCAGGACGAATACGTTGACGGTTTTCTCGTGGAAGCGACGGTTTAACGGGAAAATCGCAGGGAAGGATGAGCGATAACGATGGATGGCGTGCGTTTTCTCCTAGCATTCCGTAGGGAATCTTCTGGGTTTATGTGTACCGTGCAACGCATATTCGTCGTAAGTAAATCAAGAGAATGAGACATTCGTGAAAAGGTGAGAAAGAAGAACGTAGTCGGGAGAGAAGGGGGTTATAATCGAGAATTTGTCTGACGAGCGTGAAATCGTCTTGCTCGGAAGAAACTCTTCTTTCATCGTTACTATTTCTAAGACATATAAATAAAATGCGACGAAATTTCGACAAAAGACGATGGAAGAGAGAATCGCGGGAACGATGAGCGATAACGACAAATGGCGGACTTTCCATCACGAATAATCTCGTTTTCGCACGAACTTTTTTTTTTATATTACTCTGATTAAGTTTTCACCTCGGAAAGGCTAGAGTTAGAATCGCGTCTGCGGATTTCTCGTGTGAAATTATTCTCCATTCGTTTCGTTCTGGCACTGTAAAGATTAACCGTTATCTCGCCGAAGGTAATCCTATAGTTCAATAAAGCGAAAACTAACGCGCCACCGTTGAAATTCTAGTCGTGCCGTTGCGTAACCTTCGAATAAGCTTATATCACTCAATTTACGGTTCATCATAACAATAGCAGGTCGTTCAGGAATCTAACATTAATGAATTCCAAATTTGGATTCATTAATCTTGCTAAAATACGCGGTCATAAGCGTAATACGAATGGAACATATTAACTCCGAGTACGAAGGTATTTTGAATAACGCAATAGGCACGTACCGCGGTTTGTACCGACGCTCATTATATCTGGCGAGTTATTACAATATTTTAATTCTTAATAACAACGCTATATTACGACCCGCACGATTAATTGTCTAGTGCAAACGTGTGAGTTATCGGTCCTCGTATTTGTAAATCGTGTTTCAACGCGAAAGTGCCAGCCAGCAAAAAAAAAAAAACAAATTCGGCCGTATATTTTATGGTCCTGCTCGTGGATTTATGTGCAGAATTTTAAACTTCGCCAAGGGAAAAATACTTATCTCTTTCACGAAACGTTTCATACCTATTCCGATGAAATTTGTATACCTTTCGTGAAATACTATGCAGTCGAGTGACTTCGAACGATAACATAACGTTACAGAAGTAATACTTAATGTGAAATATGACAGTAATATGAAAGTAACAAATATTGTCGTGTCCATTCGAGCGAATGTACAATTGAAAATTGTCCACGATCCATGAAACCGTATCTGCATACTTCTCTGGTCTGACTCTTATCATCCTATTCTTTGCTGATATTTACAAAGTTGAAATGTACACGGTAGTCGTAATAATTTTGAAATTCTGAATATTTCAGAGTACACGCAATTATGCTCTACCCGATAGAGGAAATGTTTAACGACAATGGTATACAAAGCGGTTGAAATTAATTAGCTCCAGAATTCCAGGCCGGTTAGCCTCTATAAAGTGCTGTGAAACGAACACGATCGAATCACGACGGACGTGTATACGAATCTGTCGTGAATAACGCAGCAGGTACGACCCCGTGGTTTGCGTAATCACGGCGACGTTGCCACAAAACTTTGGCCCTCCCGTTTCACCGTGTATATCTCGCGAAAGTTTTCCTCTCCCCACCTCATTTAAGCCCGTGAATGGGGTGATTTTCGTGTCCGGCGGAGACTGGGTCAAGTCTACGAAACTTTGCTCCGAAATATCGGTAAGGGATCCCGTCACGGTAAGAATTATCGTTCTCTTCTTCACGAAAATTGTTGGGTATTGTTTCAGCGACATTTTCAAGATTATTTCATTGTAATTCCCTTTTGGAGATCCCTATAGTGTAGTTTTAACAAGTTTGTTTGCGAATTTATAGGTAGACTGTGATAAAATTGACCGATAAGGATATCATTAATATTTTCTAACACAAAAGAACATAAGATTCTGCAACGAGACAATATGAATTTTGTGTTAAAGCAGATCAGGATACGCTTCTTTGATGTCAATGATATTTGAGTATTTTTGTGTTGACGATTTTAATTATTTTTCTTGTTTCATTATTTTTACCGAAGTAATAGTTTTTCAATTAAAATTACATTTTTACAAAGTAGACACCTCAAAGAGCGAAGTAGACATGTTGCTAGCTAGCGGGGCCTTACCGTGTTACTGTCAATATTTAAATATTTAATGCGCAAAAAGATTTGTAAATATTGCAATTTTAAAGTCATATGAAATTTCATTGAATTCAACAGCACCAGTAATCGGTGATCCTTATGGCACTCAATGTGTTGAGTAATTTCTTTTTAGCCGTATCTGCACGACGTTTTGTTTATCGCAATATACTCAAACAGATACTTAGTCTTTTTTGTATCTGAACTAGATATTCCTTAGTAATATCCATGCGTATTGACATTCATATTGACACTTGAGTTTCCTATATTATACGTCTGCGTGAAGGTGATTGAATACAGGACCGCAGATCTGCTTGGTTTCCTAGGCCCCATATTATATTAACACTAAACCTACCGACGTTATATCTACTAAAATCTAAATATACTCAATAACGACCTTACACAAAGAGAAGTGGAGAGATAAAGAAGATAATTAATTAACTCATTTTGCTTTTGTAAGATAGAAGTGGAATATTTACTTCATGGCTACTCTATTAATTTAGATCATTTTTAGAAAATATTTGGGTAGCGGTCTTTTGACCGCCTTGGTAGGTTTAGTGTTAAAGTTAAGTAGAATCAGAATCTGTTACATGAATTGTTACTATTGTCTAAATAGTGCATGTTGTACAAGAAAAAAGTAAACTGTTCGCGGTAAAAACAGAAGATGAGAGAGCGATTAGATTTTTCTAGAACTAGTCGCGTGCCATCTTCTTGCAAACGCATTATGTATCCTTAGAAATCTCGCAATGCATTCATCGAAACTTGCATCACTATAGAAATTACAATCCCGTCTTCATTGGTTATATAAATCAAGCTAAAATAAAGATTCAACAAAGCTATACTGGTTTCATTAAACATAGACTTTAATGCATGAATCGCAACATATTCCAATGTGTGCAGGAATCTTTACATACACGTTTGACGATACATTCACATGTTTCAGCATTGTTTTAACATTCAATTTAGATATTTGACGTGCTTCTGAGATTCAACGTGTCCAAAACTGTCCGTTTTAATTCTACTCTTATGCACTTATTCAATACTTGTTCTAGAAACAATCAATCCACGAAAAATTTGGCAGAGAATAGATTGAACGAATGAACTTGTGACAAGTTACTTCCTCCAGACTTTACTGGTAAAAATTGTTAACTCTTTTTTCCTGATTGAAGACTATATTCTGTTTTCTGCTCAGACTAAATACTGCTTAAGTTTTGGTTGATATCATTTACGGGTATAATTGTATTAGTACCTTTGAGTTAGTTGTTTTTTTTTCATTTCGACTGTTAATTACCTGTAGCTATACACTTAACTAAAAATTCTCTCGTGGGGGCTATGGTATGTATGGAGATAAAGGCTCGGACACCCAATTAGTGAGGACGAGTTTAAATCCCCGTCACCTCTGACAATGAGAGATACTTCCTACGTGATATGTATATCATAGCCTCGGTGGTTCAGAACCCACCAACAACCGTAGGTCCTAGGACAAATGACCATAGCATGTAAAGTTAAAATTCAAAAACGACATAAAGTCTCTTTTGTGTCGTTTCATTTACATACTGAGAGTCTTGCAGTTTATTTTCTGCCTAAACTTAAACATTAAAAAATTGTCCGACGTTATTGGAAACATTTTGCTACATTACTATTCCCATTTACATAATTAACAATTTCTAATTTATTATATACCTTTAAATTGCGGAGTAAGAGAAGTCAAGTGAAAATTGAGTCGAAGAATGTTTAATTCGTTTGATTTGCAAAAGTAATAATGCAATCACGGGAACAATACTGTATTACCACCAAATTTCGAGTTTGCCAACTGCTGCTGACAGTTTACGAACAAAGGGGCTTTACAATCAGGAGAAGACAAATATCCATGAAATTCCTTTGTAATCTTTCGCGATACAATTTCTCTCATTTCTTCCAAACAGTTTCGAATTATCGTTAAAAAATCTCTCCGTCGGAGATGTATATTTATATTTCAACGTTGCGGCAACTATTTGCAGTTGTAAGGTAGTTTTATTAGACACACGGAAGTGTTCAAAGTCCTACGCTGGGCTTAGAAAGACGTAAGATTTTCTGCGATAAAATATAACTTAAGACGGTGAGACTCGAACACTGCAGTCCATTAGGAGAGTTACATCGTAGAAACGGAATTCAAATGCGTTTAAAAGTTTATACTTATCCAAAGAAAGGCGTTGCCTACTGCTCTAAACTTTGTGGACGATAAAGCGACATTGTCATAATTTTCGCTTTATCCGAACAGTTGAGGTGGTTGTAACGTTAATATTAGTTACTGCTGTTTATAATTATTTTAAAGAAGTTGCTGACTCTCTTTGACGTGTAATCCTATCGTAGAAATATCGAATTATCTCTCTCATAGACAATTTTCTAAGAACATTTAAATTAAAGCTTAATAATCCTCAAAAAAAAAAGATATGTTTCATTTATCTTTAAAGTTCTCAACAACCTGATTGATTACTCTAAAATAATATTTCTATTTAGGTAGCACAATTTTTGCAACTGCCCTTGAATTTATTAACACGTTTTACCATTTCTATTGAAGTGATACTTTTCCTATTAAAATCCCAT
The DNA here is from genome assembly GCA_910591515.1 of Cerceris rybyensis. Classification (NCBI taxonomy): domain Eukaryota; kingdom Metazoa; phylum Arthropoda; class Insecta; order Hymenoptera; family Crabronidae; genus Cerceris; species Cerceris rybyensis. The sequence goes on from OU342790.1 coordinate 28,185,804, forward strand.
CTCTGTACAGCAGAAACTTAAAAAATACAAATAGGTATATATTTTCAGGGATTTTAACTTTTGAACATCAGTATTTAAATATGTACTGAATGTTTTAGAAAATATGTAGGTATATATTACAATTGAAAAGTTGTTTGAAACTTCATTGAATTCAATAGCACCGATCACCGGTGACATCCATGGCAATCAACTTGTTAAAGCAATTCCTATCAATCTCCTATCTATCTTATCAATGTCTTTTAACCCTGATACTCTCTTCACTTACACCTCACATTCGTGTTCCTTCAGGTCGTAATATCCAGATGGACAAAATAGACATTTCAAAAAATGTAAAATATAAAAGCAAGCACTCCAAAACATAGTTTCAATTAACTCTTTGAGGTACAGTGGGGTGAAAAGTATCCCAACTCTTTCATACGTAAAGATGCATGATGGAACATTTTTTGTCGCACCTCGAAAATTTATATTATTACATAACTTTGGAATAAATATACACCAACTTTGTTCAATTAAAATTTAAATAAAAATGCCTGTGCATCTTTGATCATTTTATTTTTTTAATTTTCGTGCCTCAAAGAGTTAAAACAGGGGTAGTAACTTGGTCGCTATCTAGCCTCTATAGTGGGCAGTAGGAATTTTGTACGATGCCAAAGCTATATTTTTGTTGACTAGCCGCCATCACTCGAGATGAGTTTATTTCTACTTTAAACGAATAGATAAATTTAACTACATATTTTTACTAACCCTTACTGTAAAATTTACAACCCAAAATTGTAAAAGTGCTAAATTGAGTTACTGTAAAATGGGTGGGCAGGCAGTATTTTTTACTACGAACAAAAATAGAAAAATAGGGGGTAGGTACAAAATCGTTGACTACCCCTTAATCAACCCGTTGCCTTACGAGTTCTATTTTGACAGCGTGCGTAATAACTCAAAATTAATTACAAAAGTAGAAATTTCTCTCTGATTTTTCAGACTTTGCATAATCAACTCAAATACTAATATTATAGAAATAACCTCAGCGTCTCGTTAATGACTGGTAATTTCAATTCAATAGTTATTGAAAATCTCGTGTGCCACACGTCATTCTAAGCTAAAGGGTTAAAACACAACTTCGAGTCATATGATCCAAACACGACAGCAGTGTTAATCTAATAGAAAAGCAATCCTAACGAACCTACACCGTCAATTATACATCAACTATTCCACATGTCAAAATAATTTTTCATCATACCTATAGTAGAATAAACGGGTGTACTTCCGAAAACGGGATGCCTTTGAATTTTTTGAAACTTGGTACTCCCATGCATCTTGATGCGCTGATTGCGAAAATGATAGTGAAAATTGGCGGAAATTTGATTTTCATGGTGAAAACCATGAAAAACCCATTAAAATTATAGTTTTTCGTGTCTATCTCTGGAAATGTTGAGAATTTTTGAAAAAGTTTCAAACAAAAGTTGTAGATCGTTTCGAAGTACATATTTTATGTTATATGAATTTTTGTCATATGAGTGATAGTTTTTGAGAAAATCGCGTAGCGTCTGGCGACCGCGGTCAGTTGTAAAGTCTGGTTTTTTCATGATATAATTATCGATTTTGCTGTTTTTTTCGTTTTCTTTTGTTTTCTTTTTTCTAGAGATGGAGCAAAGATATAATATTTTTAGTTTGAGTAGGATTTTTGAAAATCGGGAGAGAACGCTCCAGTGGTTGCGAGATATTGAACTTATTCCAAAGGAACGATATTGTTCTAAGCATAGAAATTCTCATGGGTCCCTCATGGTTCTCACCATGAAAATCAAATTTCCGCCAATTTTCACTATCATTTTCGTAATCAGCGCATCAAAATACATAAGAATACCAAGTTTCAAAAAATTCGGAGGCATCCCATTGTCGGAAGTTTATCCGAATAAACAAATATAAAATATTACCTGTAAATAATATAAAACAATGAGCGATATAACGAGCCGGAATCGAGAGTTAACCGTCCGAACTCGTCCATAACCCAAACAAGAAGAGGAAAGGATCGATTCACCCTCTGAAGAGTCAAAGTCGTTTTTCAGACGGTGTACGGGACAACGGAAGTGGAGGAGAAAGCGGAACCCGAAGCAGCAGAATCAGAGACGGCAGTAGCGGTGGCAGTGGCAAGGTGTCGAAGAGAGCGAAGCCCCTCGACCCGGAGGAGGACGACTACTACTACGACGAGGACGTGAACGAACGAAACAATCCAACGAACGAGGCACCGGCCGTGCCGCCCGGTTTCCTCAGTCCTTCTGTGAGAGAGTACCTCGATCTCGGTAAATCGATACCCGGTACGTAAACAAGATCATCTCGCGGAAAGTTGCCTCTCTGCTAGCCGCTTATTCGCCGTTGCCGCTTCTTCTCTTGTTCGTGGCCGTTTCTGCCTCTTTGAATTGCCCATAGAATTTCCTAACGCGCTCTTTTGCCGTCGTTCTTTCGTTGTCTATTTTTTTTTCCCTATTCTCTACTTCCAATAAACAACCCTCCGTTACTTCCGATACTGCTGCTTTTTCCGTCCTTCACTGCATCGTTCCTTTCCGTGTTTGGTTCTCATTTCTTCTTAGCCTTCGTGTTCTGCTGTCGTTCATGAAGTGTCATCCTTTTGAAATCGAGTAGACGCGATGTAGGAATGAGGAACGAGCGTGTAAAAAATTAACGGAAATGTTGAGAATTATAGATGAGACTGCTCGAAGGCAATTGGAGAAAAGAATGCCATTGAGGTGAGAGAACAAAGCGGTATGAAGAAAATAATGAAAGTAAGCGTTATAGAAAATGCTAAACGTACGGAAACGAGTTACTTTTTTTTTCATAACGCTGTTCGAAAGACACTCTGCGATAAGCATAGATATCGCTAGCATGGTTGGGGAGAGTCGTAAGAAAGAGCGCGGAAATTGGTCGTTCTTGAGAGCGCTGTATTTAAATTCGTTTTCCTCCCCTTTTTTTATACGGTGGAATATTAGCAAGATAGCGGACCTTTGCCGTGGAGTATTCGACGAGTTTCTCGGTTTAAACGTGCTTTATGCGATTGCAGGAGCATGGAACGAAAGGTAAGAAGTAGATATAAGATAAGTTATTGCTCGTCGAGGTACGCGGCTACGCGTTTTCTTATTCCACCCCTTGCAGACGGTCCTCCGCGTTATCCCGACTTCTGCCGTCGGAAGATTACGCTGAAAAGTGTTCGCGAACATGAACTGTCGCATTAGTTTACATTTTTTCTCTCCCTCTGTGATCTTTCTTTCGATAAAGTAATTCGTTAAATACTTCCATGTTTAACTCTTTGTCTTATCATATCATTTTGAAGTTTCGAACGGAAATTTATTATTATGTTTTACTTGTCGCTAGACAAAATGATGAAGGGGAATTTGAGGACTAAACGGCTGATACTACTTAGAGAAGGAAGTAGAAAATGTGTAGTGGACATTAATCCTTAAGTTAATTCTTTTTAAAGAAAATTAATTTTTCAATTATTCACCCTGAGCACTGTGAAATGACTTTTTGTACGGCAGGACTATTTTTCTTTAGGATTCTTGAGTTACTGTTGATCTGACGTTTCATAGAGTAAATTAAAGAAAGCAGTAGTTAAGAATCTTATTAAAAAGATATATAGAAAGTATATCATTTCTTTACATCTGAAATGGGACATTAAGATTAAAATAATTAAATGAGATTTGACCATGAACAACGAAAAGCAACTTATAACTACAGTGCAAAGGATTAATAATCTTGGAACTCCTTTTACGATCAGTTCGAAGACAGCAAATTGGAAAGTATGGATATTAGACATAGTTTCAAATTGCTGTTTGAACAATTCCTGGGACCTATTCTAACTAACACGTTGAACGCCGCCGCTATTTTGCTAGTTTCGACATTTCCACTACAGTGAAACTTCTATTAAAATTACATCATTATAAAACAGAAACTTTACATAGAGACTCTGATAGATAGATATTCAGCAGGCCTTTATCATTCTAACGTCGATATTTAAATATTCAACATATTAGTAATTTCAAAAGTATTACAATTGAAACGTTACATGAAATTTCATTTAATTCAACAGCGCCCGCCACCGGTGACCCCCGCGGCAGTCAACGTATTAAACATCCTTTCCAATATGCAATGCAGCTTTTAATATTTAAATCGTAATAGGTCTTATCAAAATTGTGTCTTTCTTGCTTCTTAATACTAGATTTACGGATGTTGATGATATACCTATTTTTACTGAAGTTATCCGATTTGACTCACACAAAAAGATTGAGGTTTTTTCGCAAAGAAAATAATTCCTAATCAATTTAAATGAAAGATTCATTATTAAAAAATTCATTGAAAACCTTTTCTTACATAGAAACTCAGTTTTTGATATACATTTTCACTAAAAATGTGTAATGTACCGACCCTCCGCTTAGTTAGTATATAAGATAACTGTAAGAATATTTTATGAGCGCAAATATTTTAGACGCCGCTAGACTAACTTCCATCATCACCTCTGATTCATTACTTCAAACCCAGACCTCCTAGTTTTCCATCCCGACCTTTCAACTCCCTAGCATCGTCACCGCTCCTTACTCATCTCCAAAATCACCGCCCCAAGTCCGAAATCCAACTTCTTACTTTGACCTCCGCCTTGCATCCATCATTATCACTACTCCCACTCCTTCTCCAAAAGTCCCTTAAAAACCCCGTATTCTCTGCCCATAGGACATTCTTTTCACTAACTCTGTTATACGCCGAATCGCTGTCCGAACGAGTCAAGTTATTTTAATACACAAAAAAATCCAAAAGTACAAAAGTTATAAGTTCTCTTATTTGGCGGACCTTAAGTGCGGATCCCTCAATCCGCCATTACAAATGCTCTATTCACGCGCGATGTACAAATCGAAATGATGACAGGAGTGGGGAGGTAAGAAAGATAATATAGCGGAGTCACGAAAACAAGAGGATGCCTCTCATGCAAATAAACATTGTATGCAAGGAGAGAAAAATTAGAGGCCAAACAAATCACGTGCGGCTTGAAAGCTGTGAGATACCCTAGTCTGATGTAAGTTGCAAATTTCATGTGTTATGCAATTAAATGTTAAATCATTTTATGAGTCAAATTGGCTCAAACCGGTAAAAATAGGTATACCAGATTCGATAATGCGAAATGGAGGGGCCTACGGGGGAGAGGAATCAACATTTACATATATTTAATTATGTAACCAAAAACATATGTTTTTCAAAAATAATATTTAACTTTTTTATATATATAGTAATCAAATTTTCAATGAGCCAAATTGGCTCAGTTCGTAAGTCTAGTGTTAATACTTGTTACTTCTCGTTAAATTGTTGTATCCCACTTCTGACACCAATTTTATGTTGTATGCCGTGGATGGTTAACAACAATTTATTAAGGAAAGAACTATTGCGCGCTCGGAGTTGTAACAGTTCAAGGGTGACGTCGTCGCGAGATGCCGACCATCAGCGATTCGATACAAAATTCTAAGATTTCGGGACAGGAGTAACCTTTTAAAGACCTTAAACTAGTGTGGTGGGAGGTTTGTATGACTCCAACTTCTCGTGACAAAGGTTCCAAAAGGGCGATCGCTTTTCCAGCAACTTTCGCGAAGTCCAGAGGTCTTGAAAACATATTTTGAGGGAAAAGCGATGACGGAATTGAAAGATGACTAATAGTTCCCTTTTGGACCTTGAATCACGTTGAGGATTATTTGGAGCTAGTATCTTATTGTTAACCCCTTGCACTATCGGTAAACTCGCAAGAAACCATGCCTAAATCGAACGCCCGATATACGATATCTTGCGACTGACAAAGATTACCGCGCTAATATTTACTTCACGCAATGGAACTTCTGTGAAACTCAAATGAATTTGAATCAAAGTCTAAATTTCATAATCTTGCACGGGCACATACGATCTTATGCGAGATATGAATACTTTGCCCGAGATTAATACCACGAGTCACACTCGTGATATTCAAGTTTGGCCTAAAATTTTCATCACGAGTCAGACTCGTGGAAATAGTGCAACGGGTTAAAGAAGATAGTGAGTTTGAGGAACATGAATTGAGTTGGTATCCAACAAAATTAATTTTCTATAATCTCAAAAAAATCAAACAATAGAAGATTAGTATCGGAAAATCAATTCTTCAAATCTGTTCACGACAACCTGTTCCAAAAGTAGGCTAACCAACGCAGCGATCGTCCATCGAATGATCTGCATGTCTTCGCTATAAAGGTAAACTATCAGTCGCTCAAGTATGAATCGCTTTACTTTACCTTCCATTAGCTTCTTTGAAGGTTTTTCACTGACCTAACGTAATATAGGGTCCCCCTTCGATTTTTCTTTTTGCTCTTTGAACCACGTAGGATGGGATACTCTCCTCGGGCGTCCCTCGGTCGATCGATTGTAAAATATTCGCAGCCGGTACGTTCGGAGGGAAAATTCCCATAATGGAGTTTGCACATTGCGCTCTGAAGGGTTTGCTGAGACCCCTGCGCGTTACAGGCGATAGTGAGCGTCGACGGAACGGATTTATGCGAGTACGCGTGTAACGGCCGATTATAAAATTTATGCGCCAAATTAAATATTATTAAGTGCAGGATTCGATGCACCGACTCAGCTTTCCTCTTGCGCGAAGCTGATATCGAAACCTTTAAAGTATGACGACGGAGATAATAAAACTGGGGTTAACGTTGAGCATCCGTTGAAAAAGGGTCGAGTCGTTCGATTTTCTTTTGCCTCTATACTCAACAACAATTTTATATTATAATATCCGATCATTCTCGCTCGAACATCAGAAGTCATTTAATTTTATCGTGATTATTATTATTTTTTAACTTAACGTCTTTGAGCGAATATCAAACTACACGACTATTAAGACCGTGCGTGTGATATAATTTTCGAAAATCTCAATCGATGTAATTGTAGTCTCCTGAGTTGAGGAGCCGTTTTTGAAAAGCTACAGGGAGAACGGTATGGCACCGGATAATTCGACACTTCGACGCGTCGATTATCGATCACAAATTCTAAGGTACAATACAAGCTAGGCGTTTAACACGATGCTCGTCTACCGCATATCGGTTCTCGCCGTCTCACCCCTCGAACGCGTAGCACCCTTTTGACAGGGCCGATTGTGACGCGACGTAGGTGCACCATCGAAGGTGTTGTGCACTCCTGCGAGGTTACTACAATAAGCCATTTAGCGGTGGTACACGTTTGCAACCAGGAGACCATGGAGAAACGAGGCGAACGTATGGAAATCGTCACAGCTAGGGAAGCCGAGGAAAGGAGACGGAAAATTTTAAAAAGAGACAGAAACTGAAGGAGCGAAAGGTGAGAGAGCGCGGAAGCAGGCAGAGAAAAGGGTTTGCGTTAAATCAATATGGCACAGCGTAAACTTATCTCATTGACTTAACGGTTATCTCAATCTCTCGAAGGGTCGCACGGAGCCGACCTATCCCCACATTTTGTCCCCTCTCTTCTTCTTCACCTTTCCACCCCTCTCCAAGCATCGGCATGGCACTCTCGGATAGGATAATGAAATACTCGAGCCCCGGACGACCTCTGCACCGACGTAGCATCGAGGTACGGAGCCACCAAAGGAGGTAGATCCTGCAGGAGCATTCTGGGGGCTGCAGGACGAAGAGAGCAGACAGAGAAAGAGAAAGAGTGAGGAGCGAGAGATACCAGAATGGAAGGGGTGAACACGAGGGTCTATGCGCATCTGTCTTCCTCTGACCTTCGGAAAACAGGATTCTTCCAGACTCGATGGCTGTCCTTCGTCTTTCCTTCCTTCCTTCCTGGTTTCTTCCTTTTCTCGTTCAAACGTAACCATAGATTTCGTTTCATGCGTTTCGTGACGTACGAGTGCCGAAGAGAGTGCGCGCGCGTAATAGTGTAAAGACAGGGAGAATAAACGTGCGAGGAAGATGCTTGCTGAGTGCGGAAGCAGAAAGAGGGAAGTGGGTGAGAAAAAGATACGACACGGTGCGAGGATAAACGAGGGGATGGAAAGAGAGGGAGGAAGGGAAAGAGGAAGGGTGAATGAAGGGGAAGAGACAGAATCAGAGGGAGAAAGAGAAAGGGTAGAGTGGAAGAGAGAGAGAGAGAGAAAGTAGCAAACCTCGTCCCGTTTGCCTGGCTGACTTTATGACGATGACTGGCACGGGAAAACATAAAAGAGAGAAAGATGGTTGCGGGAATGAAAGAAAAGGAGAAACAGAGAAAGATATCTTCAAGGAGAGACAATCATGGGTGATGCAGTTGCCGAGCCTTGGTCCTTCATTTGTTAAACAGAAGGACAGGTTTTCGTCTCCACTTGTGAGACGAAACGATTACAGATCGAGCGGTGACCTATGGTTCCGGTGCGCCGTGGTAGCTTTATCCTTTTCGTATTTACTCTTTCGATTATGCTGCCTTTTAGAACGCCCAATACCATCTTCTTTTTGGTTCCTTTGCGATAGTATTGAATTGGCAGAAAACGAGACTGTTTTACTAAAAGGATCCTTCGGATGGTTCATACATTGTATCGATAAAGTTATCAGTATACGTTAAAGAATTAAGGTAAAAGCACCGGTATAAGTGACACTGTACCAGTAGTTGACACCTTCTCGAAAAATGTAAATAAATAATCTATTATATAAAGCTCAAATACCACTGACTGACTCATTCATCCACTCATCACGAAATCTCAAAAACCACAGAACGGATTGTAATGAAATTTGGAACATACCTTCCCCTTGGGTCTTAGGTGCTCACTAAGAAAGGGTTTTGAAAAATTCGAAATTTTAGGGGGGTTTTGGGGGGTTAAAGTATGGGCCAAACTCATAAACGCAGAGCCGAAACTATTTGACCTAGAAATTTGATATTTTGCATGAGCGTTCCGTCTAGGGTATAAGCACCCACTAAAACAGGATTTTTCAAAATTCGAAATTTTAAGGTTTTTTTTTAGTTTCGATGAAACCGTAGCGAAGCACGGGAACTTTCAGCTAGTTACATATAATAATAAATAAGGAAATAAGGTCTTTCACCGGCTTAATTGCGAACTACTGCTCATAATCCACAATTGAGAAGTGTCATAGCAACCGGTTAATCAAGTCCGTGCTCGGCTCTTACGATTTTTGGTCGTTTTCTTATACGAATCGCTGAGAATTTGGTTGAAATGTAAGTCTCCTAAGTTTGTATTATTTAATCATTGCGGATAAAAAGACATTCGTTTATGTACTTTGAATCTTAAAAAAGGGGTTTATGAATTAAAATTTGCAACAAACAATGCTAAATTGACGAAGTTTACCCTGTGTCAATTATTGGAACTTGTAATTGTCTATTATTCAATAGTTGACATAGGGAAATATGTTGTATTTCCTTACGAAAAGAGTTGTTCTGCAAGAGATTTCAGCAGTGGCAAAGTGACCGGAAAGAATGGATAAGCTAGAGCTAAATTATGAATGGGAAGCTGTGGTGTTTCATATCAACGAAATCATTAAAATGAGCAGAACCAGAAATATGTATTCAGTTACCAAACTAATTGTAAGTTAGATTTTTTAAGGAAATAGCTACTAATTATTAAATATCTATTTTTTGTAAACTTACTCAAGAATAATCTTTTTTAAACATACAATAAATTCAATAAAAAGCTTAGTTCATTAATTGCTCTTTCTCCCTGTGTCAACTACTGAAACAAAAGGATGTCAACTACTAAAACTTTCTTTTTCGCTGGGTGTCAACTATTGAATCGAATTTTACTTTTAGAAAAAAAGAAAAAAAATTTACAACCGCCAGCAGAAATGAATACTTGTCGTAGTATAATAGAAGAATAGTTGCTGTAGCATGAGTTATGTAAACAAGTAGGACAAAAATTCCTTAAAGAGTCAGCTACTGGTACCTTTACCTTAACATGTTCGTGGACAGTAAAAATTTCAATGAGCTTCATGAATGGACAGTCAAGTATTACACTTCTAATTTAAATTTGTAGCTACACAGAGAAAGAATAAAATAATATGAAAATATTCAATGAATCTGTTGACCACTACTTTAAAATGCATGATAATTAAAAAAATTAAGATTATACGAAATGAAATAAATTATAATTGCATTACACGAATGCTATAGCATTTGTGCCATTCTACGTAACAATGAAAATGAATACTATAGTATTCACGTCCGCGACGGTTTAATGGTATTAAATTAACTTGCCATTTATCTACGAGCAATGGGGACGTTTGATGAAAATAATAAAATCTATGTGAAAAAATTGTAAAGATGATCTTTTTTATGAACAATATATTTCCTTGTTACTAGTACTTTCTATCAGAGGTTCTATTGTATTAGAAAATAAATTAGAATTTGTTATTTAACCGAAGAATGGAAGAAAATCTCTTGTGGTTATAAAGTTATCTCGGTTAAATTTTTAATAAGGATAAGTTTGGCTGGCACCCTTTTGCAATTTTGAAAATTGTCTGATTTTCATGTCACAGAGTAGAATCCACCAAAACATTATGCAGCCTCAGCGATTCTGTTCTTCCAAATTTTTACACTTTGGCGGCGAACCAAAGTTTCTCGTCCCAGCAATACTATCTTTACAATGTTTCCGTCCGATAAGGCGGACTTCTACTACAATACCGTGAAACTGCACGTCCTTTCTCTAACATAACATAAGAAGGAAAGTTTGGAATCAAAGATCCGTAAATTAACGACGACACGAACGAAAATTACTTTTTCCATGCTCCTCAGAGACGTCTTTCGCTTTGGCGCATCGAGACTTAGACAAAGCTATTGTTTTCTTCTTCAATAAAATTATTAATTATATTTTTGAAACTATATCAGAAGTTCTCCATTACCCGACGTGAACATTTGCAACCCCTACTGTCATCACATACCAAGAAGTTTTGTATAACAATATAAAAATTACATGAGAAATAAGAATCACATTTTTTTTTAAATGAAATTTCACAGTGACAGGGGGGGGGGGAGGAGGAGGAAAATATTGAATTTTTCGAATGGGCTAAATATAAGTAATTTTGAATACCTCCTTCATTTATAAGGGTTTTCAAACGTATAAACTACAAGCAATTAAATCGATCCAGCATTTTGTTTCCTTCATTTTTTTTTATCTTCGAACCTACTCATTTGACATTTTTAAATATCTTAGATTAATCTTAACTCGATCTACTGTTAAGAAATACTAATTATTCCTACAGTTGAATATTCCATAAAACTTCAGTTGATCAAAGAATAAATCAGGTACCACGAGCCTTTGAAATTGAGAAAGTGCTCGGTGTACTTTTCACGTTGAAACTAGTGATCTCGCTTTAAAGCTTCGCCCATAAATTCATACGGTGTTCCGGTCATATGCGAGGGCACTTAAAGCAACCTAAAAGAACGAAATAATTAGAGCGATCGTCGACGTCGTTCGATACGTCCCGAAAAGGGATGAAAACCCGGTGGACGTGAATATGTTCGATGGTGTCGTCACGGAACCCACTGAAGTTATAATTACGTGGACAGTGTCGTGCGCTGACAAGAGAGAGAGGGAACAAAGAGGAATGGAGTAAAAGAGGAACAGAGGGTGGTCGATGAGAGGAAGGGAGCTTTCGACGGTACCAGAGAACGTAGATACAGACGAGAGAAAGAGGAAGATGGAAAACGTTTATTCCGTGCGGGTACACGGAATCTCTTCCGGTGACAAAACAGGTCGGACAAGCGGTGGAAGGTGCGAATTTCGTATGGATGTCACTGCGATACAGACGAGCTTGCAATCACGTTGGAAAGTGCATGTTCCATCTCTATAGACTCTCCTCGCATATTCTCTTACTCTCCCTCCTCTCTCTCTCTCTCACTCTCTCTTCCTTTCTCCCCCTCTGTCTGTCTCTTTCTCTTTCTCTTGCACACGCAAGATACACATGTTCCACCCTGTCTCTCTCTGTTCATACGAACGATCGTATTCCTACTCGGTGAGATCCACGCGATGTGCCACGTGAAACTATGCTACTCGTCGAATGAGATTCGAATAGCTATAGGATGAGACAGAAGGAGGGTGAAAGGGAAAGAGGACGAAATGAGACATAAAGAGAAAGGGAGATCAGAAAAACTCGGAACACTGGATGGCTGAGCATTCCCGGTAGATAATTGATCGAAATTAGCAGGAGAAGCTTCAAATTTTTAATTTTTGATCGGTAATTCTGAAGGGTGAAAATGGAAAGTATGATTACACACTTTTCTTCTAGCAGACAGTCTTAGAAATGGACTTCAAAGTTGGGTACTATGAAATTAACAGTGAATGCATATACTTCAGATGTTAGGTGAAAGTCATTTGTATTTTCAATTTTTACACGCTCAAATTAATGTTATTGTAGCTGAAATACCATACGTTTTTTTTTAAATCAGACATAGTGACAGCTGATTTGCACTATTCACTTTCTGGTAATGCACCCACATTCAGCTTTTTTGCAACAGATTAAAAGGAACGAAAGCAACGTTGCAGAAAATTCGCAATTTTCCATTTCAATAAATTACTTTGGCTGGCATTGTTACTCCTTTTGTGACTTCAGCTTTGAAATTTCTAAAAATTCGAGACCAACTATTACTACTAATTTGAATATTTAAATAGCGCAAAATCGTGCATTTATCTTTACCCCTTTGTTCTCGATATAGATCTCATTTTATTAAGGTTCTTTCGATAGATTCACATTTAAATTCGATAAATTCTCTCCTAATTTAGCGCTGGATGACAAATTTCTTAATTATCCTCCCACCTGCTTTTCACATACTCAGCTTATTACGTCCAAGTCACTGAAAGTGAATAACACACATCTTTCCGTAAACAGTTAATAATTCAACTTGATTTTTCCTTGATACTTAATAGAACAAGATCAAAAATCGAATTCGCACTATTATTCAATATCGCAAAACAGAAGGTATGATATAAATTTAAATTCAAAGTTAAGTATATGTTAAATGATATTGTCAGTGCAATCAGATAACATACATGACATAGAAGAAGATATCCTCCAACAAAAATTTTATAATTTATCTTCATATCCTTCATGACTATCAACCCACGATTAATTATATCCGAATTTACATTCAATTCTCATTCTTTTAATAAGTACAGAGATGTTTAAGTGAAATTGAAATAAATGCACATAGTAATCGCTAATAAAGAATAGAATCATTCATTGTTATAAAATTGTTTAGTCAATCATCGTGATTAGATTTTCACTCAAAATAACTTACTGTTTCCTGCTCTGATACAAAGTTGCTTAAACAGGCAAGAGGGAAGGGAGGAAAAGCTCGCACAGTTATAATACTCTAAGAAGCTTTACTATAGAAAAGCGAGTTTACACGAACGCACGAATGATACGTATCAGTTTCTAGTGAATAACGATAATGTTTTATCTTTTCTTTCAATGAGAATATGCCATAAAACATTTTCGTAAGAGATCGTAATATTTTTTTTCCCTCTTCGAATTTTTTTCTTTCAGCTATAGGCGATTTTTAACCACGTTACTTATTCCAGGTTCCTACACATTGGACGAGCAATGAAGCATAAGTATTTGCCAGTTAATGAACGATATTCAGTTACTTTAAATGCTGAAAGGAGTGAAATTCTTTACTGTATTGAAAAGGGAAGGATTGAGATACTATGGTTTAATGGTGTTTAAAAAGAAGACATTTGAAGCAATGTCAAATTTATATTAAAATATAATTTGCTGATAAGTGTCAATACAATTTAGAAATTGTTTTAAATATTATTACCACATCTATTGAGACATATGATGTTGAAGTTTCAAGTTTGTTTATACGTATAAAAAACAACTCTTTTATTATTGCTATTGAATTTCGTGTACTAACATTTAGAAACCTTAACTTATTACTCATTGTCACTTGTCGTAGAAATTCTCATATGCAAATTATTTCACTGTGAATTACCACACTCTGCAATTATCTATTGTTTTTCATGTATTAAGAATAAGCAACCTAACAGCACATGGAGCTTTTAAAGAATATGCCGATCTTTAGAAGGCATATTTCAATCTTTTTTATCACTCGTCGTAGAAGTCCATATGTATAATTTACATTATTGTTTCTCAGATATTATCTAATGTTTTTCATGTGTTAAAAACAACAGTTAAATCAAATACATACTCGAAAACGGCAGAAAAGAGAAACGCTTAGGTAGCGCTTAATAATATTATCTGCACCTATTTATTAAAGCAATTGTACGAAAGCAATAGACCGTTTCAGAATGGCGTATGATTCTATTATTTATAATTCTATCATACGTTCTATTTTAAAAGTGCTTCCTTCGATTCACAATACTACAGCAAAATTGGCAATGGTACATACCTAATATAAGCAACCGATGCCAAGAAGTAGAAAAAAAGCTTGGCAACCAGCGAACTTCGCACCGATCTCGGAGCACATTATTAACGAAGTTAATACACTTCCGTTTGAATTTTGAAGAAGACAATTAAATGCCAATGAAATTTTAAAACACGATAATTCTTCTTGGAGTGAATAAATGGATAATTTATAATATTCTTAGAGTACCACTTGAAAAGTTCCACTTAGTATTTTCAAAGACACGGGCAGACATTACGTACACAAATCCTTCTCTCTACTTTTACTTATTCTAGAACTTCCACTCTTTTTAATCTAAAGCTAGGTAGAGATATAGAGTTCGTGAAGTACAGGGTACAGGGTTAATTAGATATTAACGCTCTATAGTCGGAATTTTTTGTAGTACTCGAAAATCAGTTTCACGATAGCACAATTGGGAAATAATAAGAACACTATTTTAAATAATTAAATTATAAAGAATTTCATGATTTTCAGGAGCTAAATTATAATATTTGGCAAATTAAAAAATTTGTCTTTGAAGACTAGAAGCTTAAATGTGTCTTGGATTATGTTAAAGTTACAGGTGCCCATAGGGAGTTAAAATACGTTTTGACAGTGAGATGTCGGGACTAACTAACAAGGGAACATGTCAAACTCGAACACACCTACTTTGATGAAATTAATGTCACAGGTAGCTCTCGAAAGAATATTAGCCGCGTTTCTTTTTTATCGTCAATCATCTGCTCTGAAAATACCCCTCAAAGTTGAGGGTAGAAAACACATTTTTGGAAATATCTCGGTAACCATGGGTCATAAAAATTCCGCATTTTTTTATCAAATTGTGTGTTTTTCAACCAAGAATTTAACTGTCCAAGTAAAGTTGACTAAAAGTTATTTCTTTAAAAAATATATTAAAAAAAATTTTTTTTTTGTTAATATCTCCCAGAAAAGATTCGCAATGGATTAAATAAATTTATGTAAACAAACTATGGTCCAAATTAGCGGATACGTGCTTTTTGATTTTTTCGATTTTTCACAATAACGGTCATTATTTTGCGTTTAACTGTTTTCACTCTGTGCGGGACTGGCCCGCCGAAATTGTTTCGTAACAAAGCTGATTATATTGCAAAGACTAATATTTTAATAATCTATGCGAAAGAATGTTAAACGCCAAATAAGAACCGTTAGTGTCAAAAACCCAAAAATTCCAAACTCACGTATCCACTGATTTAAATCACAGTTGACGCACATATTATTCAATAGCAGAATAAAGAAAATTAGAGAAAGGATAACAAGGAAAATTAATTTTTTTATATATTTTTTAAACGAATAACTTTTAGGCAACTTTTCTTACACAGTTAAATTCTTGGTTAAAAAACACACAATTTGACAAAAAAAAAACGGAATTTTTATGACCCATTGTTACCGAGATATTTCCAAAAATGTGTTTTCTACGCTCAACTTTGAGGGGTGTTTTCATCTCTTCAGAATGTATGGATGCTGATAAAAAAAAAATACGTTTCTAATATTCTTTCGAGAGCTACCTGTGATATAAATTTCATCAAAATCGATGAGTTCGAGTTCGATATGTTCCCTTGTAAGAATTTAAGAAATGCATTCAATGATTAGGGGCTTCAGCGATTAGAAGCTTAAATAAATGTTTAATATCAGTCATTGAACAGTATCATTCCCTCTTGTTTTTATGATATTAGTTCATTCAAAGTATCTTGCCTTAAACACTCAGATCACATTACTTCGGTTGGATACAACTTAATCCGATATTATAATTGCAATCTAGATAAATGTGGATAACACAGCCAACAGATATATACCATCCATAAGAAATGATTTAAAAGCGGTAAAGAACTTTTTTGACAAATTTTTAAAGATGTACACCGTAAAATCTGGTCTCTTGAAACTCAATCTAAAACATACTTTCCACAATATTTATACGGGAGCGCCAACCTGGTATACCAGCTTTCTTACCATAAAGATAACTTTCCTTCATACAGTGAGAGATTCCTCATAAATAAAATGTCTGCATATGAATAAATCGACACGTTAGTTGCCTCATGGCTTCCGGGTAATTTTTTCCTCAGAAATATCCGGTGAGAAGTAACATGGGAAAATGTAATTTCTAATTTTCAAACCGAGTTAAGATCGCTTTAATTTTCTTTCTTAATAACTCAACACGAAAGCTTAGAATAATGGTATCTTTGCTGAAATACAATTTAATACCAGAGTATAGTGTCTGTCATGAACAACTGATGTGGCATTCAACCTGTCGAAGGACGCGTTCATAGAAATGAGGAATTAATACTCGAACTAGCAGCTTGTATCCGATGGTGACTCTAAATCGAAAATTGTAGCATGATTTGCAATTATGGCGTTTATCAGATAATCAGATAATCAATGTTTCTATGCGAAGTCTACGACGTTACAAAATTCTAGGATTTATTAACGCTGATTGTACCATCCGCGATCAAATGACTGGTTCAATGGAATAAAAATATGTAATTTTTGTTATTATAAAGTAAAGATTATATACATTGTTTCCTGTATTAACCCCTTGTCCTACGACTTGTTTCGTGATTGCATCCGCTATAATTCAAAATTTAATGTCTAAAATAAAAATTGATCAATGATTCTTGATATACCGTATCAGTTAACGTAAGATTAACATTCTAGAAATAATATTATCGCTCCACGTTTCATTAGCGTTTTCCATTTAATAACTTTTAGAAGATTTTAAAATTTCCTGCTACCTCATCACGAGTATCACTCGTTATTACAGGGTAAGGGAATAAGTTGACAGTTTCCAGCATTTCTTTCAGAAAGGTGGTATCGTTACTTCATAACAGATCAAAAAATCTGCTATGGTGTGGATAAGGATTCATGAGGCATCGGTACTGTCAGTGTTAACCCCTTAGCTTACAATAACGCGTGAGATTCGTGGAGCGGAAAACGAAAAAGGAAATTTTGAAGTCTTTCAAAAACTACTAAATTGAAAATATCAGCCGATCAAGAAACGATCACTTTATTTCTATACTATTAATATTACGTTCAGTTATACGAAATATGAAAAATCAGTGAGAACTTTTGATTCCAGGAATTAATTGTGAGTCTTTGCACGCCCTGTCAGAAAAGAAATCGTAGGTCACGGGGTTAATAATAATAATAATAGCATATTTATTATTTTTACTGACTCAACAAGCATATCAAGTATTACATAACGTCTAGAATTATTAAAGAAATAATAGCAGTGAAAGAAGATGAAAACGCTTCTAATATTTTACCACTCGACTGGACAGCATTTCATGCCGGCATCAAAGGAAGCAAGAAAGCTGAAACTTAGTTGAACTCACTAAAACGTCTGTAGCTAAACGTACCCTATCACCGATTTACCGCTAAGAATTTGAGAAATCTCTAGCTAAGTTAATATCAAGACAATAAAATGAATTCTGGAAGAGCCTGAAGTCTATAAACGCTTTTCCACAAACTCGAAAAAAGAAGCATGTACGAAATAACTCCAGCAGTACCTTCAAATTTGAAACGAAAAAAGATATTACATGACCAACCAGAGTAAATGTAATTTACTTAAAAACAAAAACAAAGCTGAATTTTCAAATATGAAACCGTATTCTGCTCAGTTCTTTGAATAACATTACCATAAGTTTCATATCTTACCAAATATTTAGCATATATTCATCCTTACCGCCTCTGATTCCATGAACTTTTCAACTAACATTTTTCATAGTATGATAACTAACAAAGAAATAAAAAAATAATAAAACGCTAAGGTACAGTTCGACAACTGAAAGATGGCTAAGGAGTGGCGAAACCACTCGTTTTGAAATGCCTACTCCCACCATTTCGTTTTTATAATTCCCAAGTCCAGTGTCCAAAGTAAATACTCCGTATAGTCGTTTACCTTAGGAGACTAAGTTTGGAGATTCCAAAAACAAAATGGTTGGAATAAGCAGTTGAAAACGAGATGCTCCGCTGCTCCCTAGCTATCCTTCAGTCGTCGAACCAAATCCTGGATATTTATGCATTTACACCAGATCTACGTAGAAAATTGAAACAGAAACGGCGTTGGAAATTGCAGAAATATTTTCAAAAAATCCAGAGCAAGTTATTGTTGAATTCCGTGTACAGTCAACAACACTTTATTAAAGAAGAAATATGTATTGCGCGCTCGGAATTGAACAATTTAAGGATAACGTCGTCGCGAGATGCCGACTGTCAGCGATTCTGTACAAAATTCCTGATTTAATCTGTCTGATTTTGGCAACGAGACTGGCCTTTTAAGGGTTTTAAAACAGTGTGGTGAGAGGTTCGGATGACTCCGTATGACCCCCGTGATGAGTAAGGTTCCAAAAAGGCGATCGCTTTTCCTTAGGACCAAAGGTCTTCAAAACACATTTTGAAGGGAAAAGCGTTGACGGAATCGTTGGACGGAATAGCTAATAATTTTCGTTTGGACCCTGACTCACGTTTAGAAATATTTGAGTATGAAATTTTAAAGAATTAGGTTGGTATCCAACATTATTTCGACCACATCGATAGACCTAGTTTTAATGAGAACATACTGATACAAAATTCAAAACGAACGAGTTCCTTTTTACAGTAAGCCGACTAAAATATGATGTAAATGTGTGTTGGTTTAGATCAAAGAGTTAGCATCAAATAAAGGTTACATCGTTACATCAGTGCGTGCATTACAGACGAACGTATCATGAAGTAGATACGGTGATGAAAAACGAGGGATTTCAAGGCATCACTCGCAGAATACTTCAACGCTCGTGAAAGATAAAAAAGAAAGCGATGAATTTCCGTGCAAGCTCGTAATTGTCCAGGATAATAATAACGACTAGAAACGTCTGAGGGAAAAGTGTCTATTATCACTGCAACTCGTTAGACGGAATTTGCGCGCTCGCTTGGGGAAGACTTGGCGAGAAAAAGACCAAAGAAAGGGGAAGACGAAGACGATGGAGTCGTAGGAAAATGTACTTTGATTCGCGCACACGACTTTTGCTTATTTATTCCACTCGAGTAATTCGAGACTGAAGACTCTTAGAGCAATTTATTTCTTTATGCGAGGTACTCATTATATTCCCTGAGATATTTGTCGATGAATCGATACTATGAAAACTGTTCTTCCCCATCGTACATTCTCTGGCACGCGATACTCGTGATGGCGTTGCTAAAAATGAAACTTTCAGTCGCGCGCTTCATTAATTCATCTCCCGACGTGCTTCTTTATATCTTACGCATTGAACTGAGACTTCGATTACATTCGATGTCCAACCTCTTGCTGCTATGCAATTACAAGCCAGGAATGAAAATAATGATCGCTGATCATAATTACAGAGTCTATTATACGACGGAAAGTCGATTCAACCCTTTAAGTACCCTTTCAAAGTACGACAAGCATGAGATTTTAAACCTGGAACGTCGGGGAGTTCGATAAATTTTATAATAACGTTGAAACGTCGAATAATTCGAAAAAAAAGAAGATTCGAAGGTTGCATCGGCAACACCCTTGTATAGTCACGCACCTAATTTACTTTCACCGTTGATTGTTTAGAAATGAAATTCGATAACTAACCTACGTGAAACGGTATACCGTAAACCGTATTACCTAACAATAAATCTACCTAGTATAAAATCAACCGAAGTATTTTTACGGTATCCTCGTAGAATAAACTTTTCCCGACGCAGACCAGTCGGAAGTCTTTACGTTCGTATTTACGGGCAACCCCTCGTAAATCCGTGCCACCAAGACGCTACTTCACGGGGCATCTCGAGCTGATTAACCCTTTGGAAGGTGAGAGACATGTAATTACCTGACGACTTATCTGAGATAACGCGATCGTTAGTTCAAAGTTGCATGACGAAACTTGGAGTAATCCCACTCTTCCGTCTCATATCATACTTGGTCTCTAGTTACCATCTTCATCGGTATTCTCTTTTGTAAGCACCTCATACTTTCTCATACTCTCTACCTGCTTTCCCTCTTCCCCCTATTTTCTCACTTTTTCTCTCTCCCTTTCATCCTCTTTACGTCTCTCGAATTAAGACTCGTTCGAGCACACGTGAATGTACACACTTAAATGCGAGACGTGGCTTGTGCACTTGGCAGGCAACGACGAACGTCAATACCTGGCAGGGCGTCCCGCTTTGTGCAAGTAATACAGGTGTCAGGTGAGCTAAGCACGTAGGGTGCATCTCGTCCCTCGGCATTTCCACCGATTAATCGGGGATAGACCTAACCCCCGTAGTCTGCGGACAGACGGAGCTTTGCTCGTGCGAATCTATCCGTTCGCGAGAATCACGGAGGCAGAAGCGCCGTGAAGCTTTTGAGGAAAGTAACGATGACGTGAAACTGTCTAGAGCGGCTATCACCGAAACCGTGCTCCACCATGCTCTACCATATTGGTTAATGAGATTTCAACTTGGAACGTAAACGTTTCGAATGGTTCCGTTTAATTGAACGACGGAGAGAGAATCTCGATCGTGTTAAAATCTAGGAGGCAGCATCGAGAGATATCGTGGAAGGGCGAGAATTATTTTGAAACGTTTAAACATCTTTCTTCGTTGTAACGCGGAGGAAGAACAAGAAGCTTATTCCAAATGAAGAAAAGTGAAATTGCGGGGAGTTACTCGAAAAAGGTAGGGTGTTAAACTGGTCGAGTGTGTACAAGACAATGACTTCTGTTTATTCGCCATATAGTGGATCACCTTCGCGACACTTTACTGGCGAAATTCTTGGGTAGAGAGCCTTGAGATGGTCGACTGAATATATTTAAGTGGTTGTTAAATGTCGGTAAAAATTATTCTATGTGTTTATTTAATAAATTGTATTGAAAATGTGGATGTGATTCTAGGTAAAAACTATGGATTATGATTGGATTGACACCGTGTTGATACTATCGATGTTATTTTACATTGTTAAATTCAATATTGTTGTACAGAATGTACCACATAAAGTTATCACCTAAGCCCTGCTGTTTTGCTCATTTATATCTCAAATTCGTATTCCTTCTAGTCATAGTAACCCGGCGAACAAAGAAACAAAAATAAAAAAACAGGTAGACGTAAATGTTAAATACATTGACTATTAAAAATTAATAGTTAGAAACATACTATCTGTTAAAATATAATCTCCACTTCGGAATATATAGACCCGAGAAGAACAACAGGGTTAACACTGTCCACTAATGCCATTACCATCAACGCAGTACATAAACTGAAATTTTAAAAATGTTTTTTTTACAACATATGAATGCATTTATGTACGCGAAGAGTATAATACTAACATTTCATTTTTCTTGCAATTTTTGTAAGCAACGTTTTTTCGAATATTACATTCCAATGGAAATGTTTAAGACGATAACGCTGAGTTAAAAATGAAAGATTCCTTTCCAGTGCTTCCACAGCTAATGATTACTTGCAATCAATTTTTATTTCATATAAACATGCAACAGACTCAGACAAACGTATAATACTTTTATATATATTAATTGGAATACTAATAACGATCTCTTCCAGACATCAACCTGATGTCTTTATAATATTCCTGCCTTTATGAAACGTACGAGAGATTTTTATTCTCTTGATATTAATTACTCAAAATTCAATACATATCCCATCCGAGTCGAAATATTGAACCCCATTTGAACCTTTTACTACCCAACATTAAGGAATTAGAAGTACAAAAATAGGTCTAATTTCAATGTAAAATAAGATCCTATTTAGCGCCTGAAAGTGGCTCAAATTTCCCTCTATGCTATCTTAAGGCGCAAAATAGGACATCAATTTCAACCTTCGTTGAGGATTTTCATTCCATCCAGTTCTTAATGGTATTATTCTTCTTATTATTATTATTTATATATATATACACATAGTTTTCAAAAATAAATGAGTCAAAATCACTAAAAAATAATGTATTCTTGTTTTGCAATTATAAGTGTACCACTATTCGAATTAATGTAATAACTATAATTACAAACAAATAAAAATTCATTATAACGTAATGGTATTAACTAATTTATATTAATTATTAATTTTGACTGACAAATGTATGTTTCATTACCTATTAATAAAAAAGAGTTGGAATAAATAAAAAATGACTGTTTTTTAAGTATTTATCCACTAGTTACATGTATGTATGTATACATTTCTTATTAATTAATTATTTTAAACAAAATTAAAGTTCTTTATACGATATTAAATATATATTGAATACGAAAATTATTATTTGACCTAGGAGGAGTAACAGGTCCAATTCAGGGGATAAAGGTTTCGGTGATAGGTAAATAGGAGTATCATTTTACTGAGAAGGAGTTACAGATTTAAATTAGGAGTTTTAGTATTGAAAAGTATCATATTAGGTTCAAATAGGAGTAAATACCATGAACATCATCAATACCATCAGTATAGATCCATTCACCACTGACATTAAGAATCCACTGCACAGTACAGGAACGAAGTAAAAGGTAATAAAGTTGTCTCGTTTAATTACAGGTCGAGCAGGGACGGATTATCCGGTTCTAAGCAGGGTACCGTACACGAATTTCTACTGTGACGATCAGCCATATCCGGGATTCTTCGCAGACGTAGAAACGAGATGCCAAGCATGGCATTATTGTGACATTGATGGCCGTCAGGCAACATTTTTGTGCCCGAACGGCACGCAATTCAGTCAAGCCGTATTCGTTTGCGACTGGTGGTTCAACGTGAGATGCGAACTGAGCCCTAAACTCTATGCCATCAATGGTCGACTTTATGGGAGGCCCACGGAAAGTCCGACCAGACCGCACCGTGTCATCACGAAGGAACTTCTGGAGAATATCTTCGTGAGACGAAAATGAAGACGACGTCCTAGGAAATGAGGAGAGGTATCACAGAATTATCGAGAGTCTCCTTTTATAAACTCCGTTGCGATACCGTCGTCGCCCGAAGAGGAAAACGTGAGGATAAAAAGAAAACAAAAAAAAGGAAGAGTCGAAGAACGAATGAACCCGCGTTTCCGGTTGAAATAGAGAAGACTACCTAGAAGATATTTTACCGGTGAAACGTTGCTATGTACAATACCCATCGACGATACAGTTTTTCACCTGTGGACCTACTCGCCGAGTGGAAAACATGAAATATAAACAGTGGCAATCCGAAAAGGAGCAGTTCGAGGACATCGGAGATAATAACAATTATCAGCGAAGACAGTGATTTCAGGAAGCACTTAAACAAGCAAATACTACGTTAAATTAACGAGCAAATAATGACCGTAGTGAAACCGGCATGAGATGAGAACGTAATATTTCCTGTTTTATATAGAGCACCGACGGTTCCGATAGAATTAATCGCAACGAACTCGTCAGAAGATCATTCGATCCAACAGACAGGTCAATAGATGAATGTTTGCTGAGTACGAGGATGAAAATCGTGGTGTAAGAAGAAAAAGACAGAGAAAAAAATGGAAACTAAATTTCTACGTCGGAGGAACAACGGAATAACTCGTCTGGGAGAGAAGAATGAAAGAAACTCGTTCGAGAAGGAACGCTACGACAGTAAAAGAGGAACCGAAGGTGAAAAGAAGGACTTGCGTCTACAATCTGCTATTCCTTTAGGTGATTCGACGCGGGGATGCGTCTTGCACCCTCGATGTGGTTCTTAATCGTTGATGAGATCGCATTCAGGATGAGAAGCCAAGCTTTCTCTCCTTTATCTTGTTCTTTCGCTGTCTCCCGGAATCCTCGACTTCTTTTGTCGCACAAATAAAGTATCCTGATGGTCGATTTTTATGACACAAGTATGATACCAGCAAAGTAATACCTCTTGGAAGTACATCTGTGCGTGAACCGTTCGAGTATTGCGATTGATCGTCAAATACTTTATACTTTTAACACGGTAATCGTAGGAAGTGGATGTTTTATAGAAATTCATGCGAAAAAGAATGCTCTTGAATGACAGGTGCGAGAATTAACCCACTAGCAGACTTTCGTCGAGTTATTTTCGGCGTAACTCTCAGTTCTAACGCTGCAATTGTCATGATAATTACCTCTTCAATGCTAGAACTACCGATGCGGTGAAATTGACTTCCTACGTTTTTAATAAAAGGCCCTCAAATTTATAAAGGAGGAGTGCTGTAGACATTCTTTGTGTGCCTTATAATACATAAATTATTGAATTAATCATCTTTTTTGCCGCTAGTTCTCTCTTCATTTAAACTACTTGCTTAATACGTTTAAAAATAGCAAATTTAACGATCGGTAGTTCTAGTGTTAATATCCAATCATTAGTATTAGATGATATTATCGCTATTTCGATGTTGATTCAACATTTAGGAAATGCTTTAAAAAGAAAATAGTGTTATGTATCAGAGTCAAAATAGCGGATCAAAATGATTCCTGATATTAGAAAATTGTATTCTAAATGTTGCTACAGATCGTAGAATTCAAATGATTACTTAACGACAAATTTTTAAAGAGAAAAAGACACGTAAGCATTAAGAAATGTTGATTGTAATTTTCATAATTTCTAGAAAAAATTCGAACAGAATATATTACTCAAAATGAACGATATTTTGTAGTGAACCTGATTTGCCTCCGATATCTGATCGTAATTTTGATATCTTCACTTAAATATCCCTGGACATTTATAGTTGTTACTGTCTTTTGGTAACAATTAATAGTCAGTTAAATCAATTCTATTTAACAGACGAAAAATTAGAAAAGTAAATCAGCGTATACAAGGTTAAAGGTATTATGTCGAAGAAAAAATTACACATTTAAT
Organism: Cerceris rybyensis; assembly: GCA_910591515.1. Lineage (NCBI taxonomy): Eukaryota > Metazoa > Arthropoda > Insecta > Hymenoptera > Crabronidae > Cerceris > Cerceris rybyensis. Next base: position 28,210,953 of record OU342790.1, read on the forward strand.
TAAGTACATGTTTGAAGACATTTGACAAATGCGAAATAAGTAAATAAATTTGTACTCTGACTCCTTAATTCTGCATGATTGTGTGATCCCTTTTCATGCATTTAAAAGTTGTACGAAATGAGTCTGCTAACAAAAGGAAAAGAGTTTAGAAGGAAGGACATTTGTTCTACACAATATGCATGTTTTATATATTGATACATATTAATGACAGTTAATTTTCATGGGAAGATGGTGTAAAAGCAGTCTCTTAGTCGTGCAAAAAGGAAAATCGCGTAAATCGAGGAACCGGTGCATTCTTGTTGCAAACAGTACTTTTTTTCCGTTAACCGAGGAGATATTTTTTATTGTTATCAGTGATTGTTTACCGCTTTCATCACTGAATTTCCATGTTGTTAAATATTCTGTATTAAGACAACAATTGAATCAAAGAATATTTATCTACATCGAATCAAATCTCTTTCAGTGACCAAAATGGATTTTTTTGTTTACCGTTGCACAAAAATTGATATAAATGACTGTCGTATGTAATATCTGATCATTTTTGTTCGTTCGAAAAGAAATATTGTATTGATTTGTTTTTTTCTCTCTTAAAATTTTGCTAACATTTTATAGCGACAATATTTATGATTGTGCGTAAAACTAAGTGATTGTGAGGTAATAGAAGGAAATATGTCGGCAGCGTGCTAAAAACTACCTCTTTAAGATTCACTTTATTAACTTTCTAACAAACTCACTATTTTTATAATATTTCGATATTTAAAAACTCGTTATAAACAAAGGAAAAATTGCAACATTCGACATAACAAAAATAAAATTACATTCTGTAAGCAACCTGTTAAAAATATCAGATTAAAATAATTTCTGAGATTAAAAAATCATTCCTCAAATGATACTTCAGACCTCACAGTATTACCTACAAACAAATATCATAAGATAAAGAATACAACAATATCATTAACGCTCACCAACTTCGAACCTTTCCAAAATAAACCAAAATTCAAGCTATTTCTAAGACATTAAAATAAAAGTTAACATTTCAATCGCATAATACAACAATATGCTACAGAATAGCTGAAAAATCATGTGCCAATCATTCATTAAAAATTCACATGAATTCTTTCACAAACTATAAATATAATTCTGAATTATTAAGTTCAATTAATTTTGTAAATCAATTCTTAATAAATACCAGCATCATGTCAATTAGAAATATTCAATAGCAAAAAAACTATTGTATTTTGAAGTAGCCAAAAGACTTTTAAGCCCACCCTGTAAATTCATCGTTAGCTTCACTTTCTAAAGTACGTCGTAAATACGTTATGAAATATCATAATTATAATTTATTCAGAATAAATCACATCGATTATTTAAGTAATGTTCAATACCGTTTACGATGCTACGTGCATTCAAGATATTTGATCAGCTTATGTCTTATGATTGTGTATAGATACTGTGTAATTTATATCGTGGATATTACTGTATATTCGCTCCAAGCCTTGACGCTTGGGTGGTACAAACCAATTGACGATCGGTCACACGTGTAACAATTCTGATTACATGTATAACGATCGTGATTAGATATGCAGTAATGGACATAGGAAATTGTTGAGTCATGGGAAAGGTCGGAAACCTTTGCTAGAATGCTTTAAAAATTACAATATTATGGAACAAAAACGAAAAAAAAAATGAGATGATGGAAAAGAGGAGCATAGAACGGAGATGTTGCAGTAAAAGCGCGTTAATATGCGATCGGCTGATGTACAGCGATTTACTTGGTTGAATGTAAGAAAGAAATCTTCATTATGGTGCTTTCTGTACGTGGAATTATGAATGAATGAATTTAAGAGCGTACTCTCCATCTGATATTGAACTCGCTTTAAATGGATACGTTCGTAACAATGGAAATGACCCTTGATGCAAATTTTTAATATCACTTACAAGGAAAGCTGGCAAACTTGGAAATGAAAACAAATTGTTAAAATTTTGTGTGCAATTAGAGGAATTTATACATAATATAAATCGACTTTCTTAAGGTAAAGCATGTAAAAGGATACATTTTTTTTATAATTTAATATGTCGGAAACATTAACAGTTATCGGGAACAGATTATAGGAAAATTGTCTGATTGGTCTAATTGTACAAACGTGCATTTGTTTTAATTTTTGTTTAGACACCCATGATTAAGGGTGAATTTTTTCATTTTGGTGTTTCATTAAAAATACTTCTCGATAATCATATTATATAATTTCTATATAAACATATAAATCAGTAATTCAATATCCAGAAGCACTTTTGTACGAACTTACAATACTATCAATTTTTATATTGAAAACGGACATACAATAATTTGAGAGTATGAAGTTTTCAAAAAATTACGTAAAATAATGCAATGTATAATAAAATACTTCTCTATATCTTTCGTCATACCTCATCACCTTGATGTGTTTTATCATAATGAAAATGTTGCTTTTTTTAAAGCAATGCTTTTATCCCTTAAAGTCATATTACAGTACAATAAAATAGATTTATTATTCCCTTTATAAACCAAGTTTTGCACTTTTTAAAACTTTTGGGTTCTGTAACATTCCTCGTTAGTGTAAAATTTCAATAACAAACGCTTTTTCAAGCCGTGAAAAACAAATGATAAACATCATGTAACTACGCAATAATACCTTGTATTTCTACTTGTTGTAAAACTACAATTAAAAGTTACGTTCGTCGCGAATTTACCAGCTCAACCATTACTTTCACGATGTCACAATCGATAGGAGACATCACGAAATTTCGTACAATAATAAAAATGTACATCCGCTGCAATATCTCACACATCTCATATTTAATTGCAATCATTTCTAAACTCCTCTGCGGAAAATATCGAAAACAAAAAAAGAAATATCCAACCCACGTCCCACAGTCATTAACTCCGGTAAAAGGCAATGCATTCGGGAATCGATATCCGGTAATACAATTGCGCGAACACGACGTTCGAACGATATACGACAACGGCGGGTTTGCCGGCAATTAGTAGTGTCGTGACGTTCTATCGTAATATCGTGCGTGCACCCTGTTGCTATTGAGATTAACGGCCATCAAATTTTTAGCCTTTCACCAATGTAAGGCATGGACACTTTATATAGAACAGTAAGCAAGAGAGTGGCAAGAGCCGAAATTAAAGTTTCATGACGGCACGGGAACAAATTGTCATTAATCATAAGTAGGTACTGTAGAAAGTATAATATTCAGAACTGTAACTTTGATTTCCTTGTCGTTGATCTAGTTATATATTGCTCGTCAAACAGTATGGTTTGTTTACCTGAATATGATCAAATCTATGGAATTGTTCCCGAAATAAGTTTTTAAAAAATCGAATTTGTAAATTCAAATTTTGAATATGTTATTTAAATAAATAAAAATTGTAGAATTTTTATTATGGAGTTAAATTCTCAATTAAAGAACACACAATTAGAAAAAAAATATATTTTCTTATGTTCTCTAGTTACTGAGCTACATCAAGAAATGTATTTTCATTAAAACTGTCTTATATGCATGCGATATGTTACCTTTTTAGCTTTACAAGAATAAGTACGCATCGGATTTTCGAACTCCATTTTCTCGAAGCCTAAGTCTTAAATTCAAAAATTTGATTCTATATTTTATCACTATTTTTTTTTCTCATAAGGAGTCACTTCGTATCCGCTTGTACGTATTATTCCGCCGCTCCCTGTATATTGAGTCGGGAAAAATTTCTTCGTATTTGAAATTAAGTTTACTAAACCAAATATTTTTCGATATGGTGTTCAGCCGTCTTTAGCCATTTTTAAGATAAAGCCAGACCTCGTCAATTTCAAACTTCTATTGTTTCTAGAGAAGAATTGAAAGAAAGTTGGTTTCATGTTTGCACTGAAAGATGAAGATACTTTCCTAGATCGAATGTTATCATTTTCTACATTAACGTTTGGAATAATTAAATCATACTTAATTTGTAAATGATTTGCCACTTTTCAATCCGTCAGTTATCGCTTTCCATGTAGCTGAGGCCTAAAAGTAGTTGCTACATAATTCGGATGACCGGACGAAGGTTATCGTGTGCTCGTCTTTCATTGGACTTGGTCGTTCTTGACTTTTGGCAAAGAAAAAATCTCATTCTCGAGGTCTCATTTTTAGCAATTGAAAACACCTCGGCAGAATGACGAGAATAGGCCTTTCTCCTCGAGAATACATCGCGCCGTCTGATCTTCAAGGACACCATCAACGACTACCAGATTTGCAAATGTGCAAGCGATTCCGATTGTACATTTAAATGCACACAAACTATAAATGAAAATTGTCTTTTTATAAATTACACACTGCTTAACTTCTACAACTGCGACTGTGCTTATGTCAAAGTTCTTCAATGGGTTGGGAGTGATGTGACGATTAACGAGAAGTTATTGATTTTGAAAATAATCGTAATAATTTGTTGCGTTTCAGGATACAAATTATTTTCTTTGTTGAAGGGCAACGCTTCTGTTTATTTCTTGCGACAAGCAAATTTTGTTTAATATTATGTTTTTGTCAGAAAGCTTTAACGTAAATTAATTGAGAAGTTACTTACACGATTGATCCAACCAGCTTCAACATTAATTAAAAATAAAAGTATACTGGAAATTTTGCACTACAGTGCTGCCTTTTATATACAGATAAATATTCTAATATTAATAACAAAGTTAATGTATTAAAGTTTACATGAAAAACATCCGATGATAAAATCTGATAATATTTATCATAGAATAGTTATAAAGATCTAAAAGAACAAGTAAATTTGTAGACATGGTGTCAAAAGCAGTCACAGAAGACAAAGGGAATGGCAATATTATTTTTAGAATATTTTTTAGAAATATCTGAAATAAAACAGTCTAACTATCTCCGTAAATGTACAGTTAAAATATAATTATTTTATACGTAACAGTGATGAAATGTATGTGAAACTCAACATTAGAAAACTTGTTCTATTATCTTAATATTCGTTTATCCAAACAGATATCTTTCCACTAAAGTTCAACTAATGAAAGTTCTATTATAAATGTTTCCTTTCGCAGGTCACGCCCGACGACTAAATAAACCTGATTGTGATAAATGAGTTTCTCTGATATTCTACTAATTATATTCTTTAAAATAGTCAATATTTTTGATGTCACGTCTTTAACGAAATACCATCGAAGAAAAACACGTCTGGAAAAAGTACAATTTTTTCATAATGTTTTAGATTTTCAATAACGAGTTAGTACTTTCTCAATAAATTACAAATCTTCGTCTAAGTCGCTCTTAAGTAATTAAACAAATTTTCTATTTGTTGACTTTAACCCTTTGAAATTCTAATAACTCTTTTATATAGCGATCTAATTGCGTTAAAAGAGGGATTTACAAAGGCAAAGGGTAATAACTCATTATAAAATTAAGAATAAAGTGTACGTGCGATAATTTATTGGCAATGCTACTTTTCTGACACAAGTTTTTCTATTAATTTTAATTGCAGATACACACTTAAACTGTTTGATAATTCAGGTTTCCGATTGGATTGCTTTCATGTAGGTTTTACTTTCTGTTTGAAATATCAAATCGATTTCTTTCCTCATTATCGCAGTATCGTATTGTTTTTAAATTTCCTTATATATTTTGCGATAATGATAAAATTATGCTTTACGGGTAAATCAGAATTTAGTTGATATTTTTGGTGTATTTTTGTTCACCGTGTGTAGTCTTATGCCAAGTATAGTGAAAATAAATATAGGGGAGGGTGGGGCAAAGTGGGCCCCTTAAAATTTTGGAGCCCAAAAGAATAAAGATATGACTATTTTTTGCTGAAGAGGCCCACTTTGCCCCCCCCCCCCCCCTATAACGAATAAAAAAAATAAAGATATGACTATTTTTTGCAGAAGGGGCCCACTTTGCCCCACCCTCCCCTATTTATTTTCAGCAGCTTAATATTCTTGCAAATATGTTCTGTTGCGCTCTTTTTTGCTTTTAAAATGTAATAGTTACTTTGTATACTTAAATAGATTAAAGTACTTGAGAATATTGCTATTGTTAAAGAGCATAAATTAGTTTCAGTTAATTGAGAATCTGAAAAAATTACTCAAACTCCAAAGTAATATGTAGCGTAGTATATTAATAAATTTAAATTCTAATTAAATACTTCAAGGTTATTAATATTATCCAAAATGGTCTTGAAACCAATTTCAATGCATATGTGTGGAATTTTGATTATTGTACACAAGTCAAAGTTGATTGAAAGGCAATAGAAAAAGCACTACGATAAATGTTGAGTGGAAACACAATATAAATTAACAAAGAATCAGAAATATCAATCGTCTGAGAAACTACAAAACATATCAGCAAGTACCGTCATAAAAGTTTCGCACTACTAACATTTGACAACTAATCTGGTACACTTTTTCATGCGAGAGGATAATTGCGTCGCCGCTATTTCTTGCATCTATACCTGTTAGTTTTACTAAAAATAAATAATTAATAAAGTTAAATTCTGACAAACCACTTGCTATAGCATACTCTGCGCAACCCAAATTTTTATCAAAGTTAGTGCATAATATCTTCTATCAACAGACTGTACGATAAGAAAGCGAACAAAAAAAAAGTAGCCAGCAAGAAGCGTTTGTTCAAACTTTGCTAAATTCTTGTAAACTTGTGCGACAGTATAGAGTTAAAATTTAAATTAATTGTAGTAGAGACAAGATTTTGCAAGAAATACAAGTAAATTAGCTTAAGAATCTTTAAAATTTGTTTTAATAGAAAATGTCAAACTCCACAGGCTATCACCCTGAAATTTTATAATCTTTGTCCCTCGTGCACGTTGTAAGTATTATGTCTCGTTAAATATCGAGAATGCCGACGGACAAAATTCGTGTACTTTTTATTAATATATATTCCAGGATCACAAAGGGAACCGGAGCGTGAATTAATAAAAGAGACTCGTACATACTTTAATCGTATGTAATTAAAAGTACACGCTAACTAGACGCCACAAAATTAATAACAAAATACCCTGGCAGTATATAATTCAGTCATGCAAGTAAATGCAATTAATTCCAAAACTCTTTTGGCCTGAGTGCTGTAATTATCTGCGCTCATGCATAAAACTTTGATTAATTTCGCGATCGTTGTATGAAAAAAGAAAAATAGCATTAAAGTAATTCTAGGATAAAAGATACAAGAGCCTCATTAAATACGTCATTGCGAAATGAGATGGAGAAGAACGGGGAAGGGGGCGCGAACTAAAATCAAATCGGCGCGATGTGAATTATTTCATGAAGCTCAACTTCCAGCTCATTTGACGCAGACCAGGCACCTGAAATTTCAGATACAATTATGCAATTCTATACGAGCGCAATCTCAGCGTTTTTATCCACTTCCTTATTACCTCGATATTCCCTTTCCGTTTTGCGCTCTTTTTTGCTCGTCAAGGGCATTAACGAACTCGTATGCCAAAATAAAAGTGTTAAAAGTTACATTCATTATTTCATCAAAATGAGCGAACGATAAATGAATAAGTGTAGTGCGATGCAAATTAATTGTTAAGATTTAAGTTAACAGTTTAAGAAAATAATTGGAAAAATTGCGTTAAAAAAATAAAAGTGAAAGTAAAAGTTGCTTAAATTCAAGTCCGGAACATTTTGTTTTACTAATATTTAAATCACATTGATATGAAATAGGTATTTTGTATTAAAAAATGGAACACTAAAGTATTTTGCTTGTCTCTGTATCCAGCTAAAGTTACCATTTTACTATTTAAAAGTTTTGGATGTAAAATAGAACTAATGAAAATGAAAGTAGCTGCATATTTAATGGGGCTATCGTTATTTTAAATTAGTATTTGAATGCAGAATTTATTGGCATACTGGAAAGCATTATCGGTTAAAATTTACAAGAAAATTTCATTGCAACTAACAGCATCCACCACCGTTCACTATCACATCATTCATCGTATTAAACGACAGAATCCCTCGTATAGTAGCATTGATCATTGTTTTCAAAATAGTGTAAATCAAACTACAAAAATATCTCGAGAAGTATATTTCATATTTGATAAAATTCCATGTGAAGTAACAATAGCAAAAATTGCATTCTGTTGTACTTTACTTACTAATTGCTATTTTGATTTTACATACGGGTCACGAATTCATTTCATTGCCAGTCTGCTAGAGTCTGACCAGGAACGCACTTATTATACTTTTACGTTGCCACTGACGGCAGGTAACAAAGTTAATTTCGCTAGAATACCCATTATTCAAATCGTTTTGAAATGCTAATTTATGAGCTTGACCGCTGAAAGGTATGCATCATTCTGTTTTTTAAAGGATAGCTTCCCTTTTCCGCAATGTCCGTTGAGCCTTTTCTGGATCGTAGGACCGTGGAACGTCCATTATTTTTCTCGTGCTTTGTTAACGTTTTACTTTACTAGCTATTCAAGGAATCTTTGTATGTTTAATTTTCTACATAAACCTTCCCATTACAATTATTGCTAGCCGAAAGTAATCGTTCTCTGTATCGTCCAATCTCGCAATACTTCTAGCATGCTAAATATTAGGGGTACCGAAAAGTAATCAAAATTTGTTTTGCTGGCGAAAAACATTTACTTATTAAAAAAACCTCAAATACTAATCAACAAAATAATTGCCATAATTTTTTAACACTTTTTGCCAGCGTAAAGGTAGTTGTTGGATTCCCTTTGTAAAAAAGTTTTTCGATTTTTTGTTGAAACAGGTTTCCTATTACGTTTTCACTTCTCCAATTTTGATTACTTTTCGGTACCTCTAATATGTTCTCACCTTCTTCGATATATTGGATTTGCAAGAATATAATTTCGGTTTTGTAGTGTGAAATGGATATCTATTTTTTTAACAAGGAACTTTTTTCGATGACCTTTTGCCATCTTTTCGGTAAACTAACGATTTTGTTTTCATAAAAGTTCTGGCCCTTATCAGCAAAAAACTGAACCAAGGGTGATTTTGGGCTATTATCACTAATAAAAGTTTTACTATTCAAAATATTTTGCAAACTTCAAAATAAATGGTAATCTGATGGTGCTAGGTCAAAGCTATATAGCGGCTGTGACATCACTTCCTAATCAAACTTTGCCTTTACAAAAAATAAAAAAATAAAATATATAGGAAATGTTCGTTTTTAAACTCCATGTTCAAAATTTACCCTAAACAAACAGTTACAAACAAAATGAATCACAATTTTTTTCTAAGCCAAGCCAAAAGTGACAATTTCAACTATCAGAAGAAAAAAAATCATAACATTGTTAAAAGTCGTGCAGAACAAAGGCAACGCTAGCTTTCAGCAAAAACCGAAATTACTTTCTTGCCAACCCAATATTTGCCCCACTACATTTTAGAGCATCAAGAAAAACGAAACCACAACCTCACGCTAAGCTGCCTATTTACATTTTTCAATCAAAAATATGATATCTTGTATCTTCCACATTCAGACAAACGTCTTTTGTTCTTCAGCTATGTACCGTAAGTGATTTCAATTTATCCCGAGGCAGCACACGGTTTCCCATTGGCCATAAATAGTCACAGGTGCGCGTTTCAGCGTGATTGGTTAGCAAAGGCAGTCTAAGCTTCTTAAACTATACGTATTATACATACATATACAAGAAATCGTTTATCCAAAATGGTCATAAAGTTAGCCCACATAAGAGAAAACGGACGATGCAGACAAGTTAGGGGTATAGTAAGAATGATTGTCGAAGGCGGTGGACGTGGATTGGCAAAATGATCGGGAAAAGAGAGGGTAAAGAAGGAAAGAATGAGAGAGGGTTGGTCTAAGAATCCATCAACGAAACTGGTAATCAGGTGGAGCTCACACGAACCACTTTCAGGGATCCAATCTCGTCTGGCATTCTGACCCCTTCCCCATCACCTTTTACCCCTTATTTCATTTCTTTCCTTTTTCCTGTACCCCTGTTTTGGTTTCATTTCATTTCATGCAACTGGACTGTGACGCTATTACCATTGCAGTTCGATATCTTCTTCGTCGTATCATTTATCTTATGTATGAATACACTGGGAAGGGCAGGCTGCTGTTGTTTCCATAAATATTGGTAAATTTTGTGGTACACGTCCTGGTAGTTACCATGTGAACATTGGTCTCGGAAAAAGCTGCATTAACGAAACAGCGCTTGAACTTTAAGCGAGTGATTAAAACTTCCAAACAACGTGTTACGTATTACATTTTAAGCTATCGAGAATGGAGAGATATGAAGTTTGGAACTATTCGTTAATTGGAGCATATTTTACTTCGGCATAAAGGATCGTTGGCGTTGAAAATTATCAGTCTGCTGGTCAAAGTCATAGAAAAAAACTAACGAAATATGTCTTTTTCGGTAGATATAGATTTTAGTTAATAAGAAGTGTTTTGGGAGACTTTGTAGAGAAAGAACAAGTTTTAGGTGAATCTTTTGGGGTGTGGGAGGTAATAGTTGATGTCTTTAACGAGTTGGCTATGATTGACGAGTATATTCGTCATGGGAAAACGGCAGAATTTTGTGTATTGATAAGTATACTCGTCATGCGTAAAAGTTAGCGACCACTGGTTAATTAAATTGCAATTTTGACGAAAAGTAAAATATATTCGTAAATTTCAAGATGTTTGGAATATTTTTATGCTATGCCGAAAGAAAAGGAATAACTAAAAAGTATAAATAATTTGAGATAGATTGATGCTCATCTCTCGATTTTCGTGACCCACGTAGGTGCGCACTCTCAAAAAAAAGTTGCCATAGTTAACTGGTTAAATTTTGGGAGAACTTCTGTTAGCTTTTTCTTACTCGAGAGAATTTAAAAATCCGGCGCTAAATTGTCACTCAAAGAATAAAGCAAGGAGAACAATTTTTTGATTGCAGATATTCATGCATTATAACCCTTTTATGGTGCTCCACTAGTACGCTTGTATCGTGAAAAAACAAAATGGTTTCTATGGAGAACTACAAAAGATTGTAACTTGGATGGGATATTCTGGTACATCTACCATATAGTTCAGATATTGTATCATCAGGATATCGTCTATTAATTAAAAGTTATGCAGAATTATCTTAATGATGTACACCTTCAAAATTTGCGATTCCTATTAAAACAATCAGGAAGATCAGGTTACTGCTAACAACTCCGTGGAGTTCCAAACAAGAGGAATCTTTCTACTACATGGAGGACGGAAAAAGGTCAACGATTAAAATGGCACTTTAATAATTTATTAAACCGATTTTAGAATATGCAAATGAAAAATGTCAAAAGCCCAAAGTTATGAAAATGAGAGGAATACATTATCAAAATTTTAAGTTTGCCAAACTCTGATGCAATAAAGGATGACATTTCATTCTGAAAAACTTGCTCTTTACGTTCAAAGAAGATCGTACCAGCCACCTTTCCACCGTTTCACTTATTTCAGGTATATCCAAGGTATAAAAAGCAGGAAATTCTAGAAATTGGCACCGCCAAAAAATGGAAGTCGGACGATCCTGACGGGGATGCGACCGGCAGTACGCGCCTTTAATTGCAGGACTCGCGGCACTTTTAAAGCCGGATGCAAATGGCTCATAAAACTCGACAGTGGAAGCTGGCTCATTTACGAGCCCGGAAAGTTTTCAGGTTCTCCGAGGTAGACGGTGAACGAGAGGGCCTGTTTTATCGGTCTGCGAGTTCGAAAGTAATTCTCTTAGTTGGCGGTAACACCGACAGGCTGCGACGCGAGGTTAACTTTCAAGAAAAGAACGTTTCAGCTTTCTTACCGATCGCCTGACTTATGGACTCTCGTTGAGCACGTGAATCTTAAGTTTTCGTCAGAACCAACCGATTTCTTACGAACGATAAAACGTCCTCGGATAACCAAGTCAATTGTTTCTCATTCCACGCTCTGTGCTTCGTTAAACGTGAAAGAAAAGACGCAGCAGACGCTGTAAAATTCTCTTCCCCTCTTAGCGAATCGTAATTATCACGACTCGATCCATTCCCTGCCCTTTAGAATTACTTCGCTTCATTGCCAGAATCGTTGATAAAAGATACGACACCTAGCTCTTCGTCCAGCCATTGGAAAATTTCTGACGGACGAGCTTCAAAGTCATAACAATACCAGCTACACTTTATTAATAACACGAACGATAAAATGTAGATACGCCGGTGTATTTAACTTTCGCGTATCCGACATCCCTGGTCTCGGATACATGACGTTGACGTTGCTTACCCCGAGTACTTGCTGATGAGAGAGTACATGCACCTCGGGGGCAAGTAATCGGTGATACAAAATGAAAAATGCTGATAATTCAAGTGGGTACGCGAAACTTCATCATGGTATAGAGAGGATAGCGGAGAAAGACGAATAAGAGAAGAAAGAATTGGTGGAAAAGTCGGAGGAAGGAGGACGGATTGACGAAGGGTGGTAGTGAGGAGGATGCCGGAATAATCCACCGCGTTATTTTATTCGTGGCTGCGGTGCAGTTGATGCAGAAAGTTTTCATAAACGTTGCTCGTGGCCAGTGGTTTTCTCTCTCTTACCCTCTTCCACCCCTATTTCCCTCCCACCCTTTCTCTCACTCCATTTTTCAGAGGAAAACGGGAGAAGAAGAGGAGAGAAAGAACATAGGGGAGAGAGGGAGAGTGATAGAGAGTTGAAAACGAGAAAGAGAGTATAGGATAGCGTTAGATGAAGAGAAGAGAGATGGGAAAGAGCCGCGGGCACGTAAAACTAGCGAACAATTTAAACTCCCCTTTCAAGTCGTGGCTTTGTTTATGCGAACGAAAATAATTTGTTGGCGTGGCTCACCCTCTATCTTTCTCTCTCTTTTCTCCACGAGCTCGTTTCCTTCTTTGTCCGATCGACGCAGAAACAACTGAATATACCGTACGTGCACGAATCACCAAATCCACCGCAGATTCGCTAGAGTTTTTGTGAATTCATGCCTGCACGCGCGTGAAAACAAGACTCCCATCGACGCATGGAATGTGCATCGCTTAGTAAATCTCTGCAATTAACGGACTTGTTGAAACTTTACAAATCCTCTGTATATTTATCGTTTATTATCGTCTACGTTCACGTACTAATATGAGGAGGTTCTCCCAACAGGGTCAAGGTAACTGTTTTATCGTAGATTTCTTGCGGTTCGTAATTAGAAAAGAATAAAGAACAAGGAATGGGAAAAGTTTTCATCGAATATGATCAAACTGTGTATATGCGTCTTGTAAGGTTTGCGTAGTGATAATCTTGAACGATTATACTTTAAACTTTCTGCTATAATGCAATCATGATCATAGAAATTTCCCATGTCTGTCCAATTATTTAAGAACATGATAAATCTGTTAATATGTGACTTACCCAAAAGTATGGGACATAAAAATGTTTATAAACGGCTTACCTGAAACATAAAACAAGAAAATTCTGTTAGTAATGTATTTCGTGCAAAAAAATGGTGATTAATTTAATTAAGAATTACGTAGTATAATTAACTGATCTAAAGTTTCAAAATTAATAGAATTCAAGGAAAATATTATTTAACCCTTTGTACTCGAGGATAATTTTACTCCGGCAAACTAGCAACTCGAGACTATTTTAATTATATTGGGTAAATGTTTTGCAGATAATTTAAAATGATTTTATACTAAGAATTCAGGCCAAACCAGGTACACGGAAAAGGTTGGGTAAAGAATATTTCATCGTAACGGAAACAAATATACAGAGTTATACTCGAGTGCAAAGAGTTAAGATTGTAAAATATCATCCAGCACATATTGAAGAGACGTAAATTGACATTAACGAGAGCGTAAGCTTCATTTTTATTTGCAGTCTTGCAAATATTCTTAAACGCGAGTTGAAATTTCAACGCGTATCGTATACGCGGAAACTCTGAAAGGTAAGCCAGATGTAGATGATCGACGTGATTTCGCGGAAAAAGAGAGTAAACGGCTGTGAGAGGGATAAACAGATGTAGGCGAAACCGAGAGGGCAAGCCAAAAAAAAAAACATGAGAAGAACAGCACGGATTGGAGAACCGGCCAACTGCCCCGAGTCCCTCTGATATTTATTTTTTTCCCTCCGAAACCCCGCCGCCCTCCGCGCTTCCTTTTTCACTCATTTCTCGTTCGGTTTTTTAATTCGTCCGATATTTCGTGGTCGTTCGCATGTTAATTTTCGGCGACCAATGACGCGTCTGGCCCGCGGGGCACAGACGTCGATGATATTTCGCGGGTACCGAGAGAGCGAGCCCAGTAAAATTCACGATCGGACGAACACGCGTCTCCCCTCCATCGATATGCACGTTCGGTTTCTCTTACTCTTTCTGTCTCTCTCTTTGTTTCTCGGTTTGGTATTTCCTGATTCTCTCTCACTATGGTCCATATCTCTTTCTTTCTCACTCTTTCTCTCTCTGTCTCTGTTCTCTCTCATCCCTCTCTTGCACCCCATTCACCTGCGCCCCTCCTGACCTCTTCTACCCCTCAAACGAGCGTTATAACTTATCAACGAAATATTATTGAATCGTGTTCGGGATTGCACGGACGACGAGAATGGAAGAGACGATGGAAGGGAGAAATGGTTTCTGAAAAACAAACGCCGAATATACTTTTTCCGAGGAGTGACGCGGTCACCTTTTGTCGTACGAATGGTGGATGTGTCGAACGCCATGCAGAGAGGATTTCGTCTGGAAATTTCGAACTCGCGGACCAACTTTAATAACGGAGTTTTCACGCTTTTTCGAAATAATCGAGAGGAAGGAAATGTTTCTGCTCATCGTTTCGCTGTTAAGTTGTAATGCTGAACTTTTGACATCACTTTTTCAAAATCCGATATGATTTTGGGTATTAAATATTGAAAATAATGTGGTAGGATCTATTATTAAAAAATTAGATGACGTATTTCACTGTGAATATGTTTGTTACATAATACTGAAATGAATATCAGAATATTGAGATATCTACTGCTATGTGAATTCTGTGCAGACTTTTTGCACGGCATTTTTTGCGAAAAGACGTATTACAAGTTTAACAACGCGTAAATATCGATGTCAGGGGAATGATAAAGCACAGACTTAATGCAAAATGTCAGAATTCTTTGATTTCTAATTAAACATATTTTCAACCCGATGAAAGTTGCAGCAAATGGATTGAATATTTTTAATGGCATTGCTATTCTGCAGTAACGATTATTAATTTAATCCTCTTTGACTCTCTATATGTGCACTACTGCTCTTTAACCTTCATTCCTCCCTGCGGTCTTTATTTATCCGAATCGAAATTTAATTCGCTTCAAATCGAAACAAATTGAATACATGAATGCACATTGCTCTCAGCAAAGTTCTTGTTAAGAAACAATACAAAATCTTGTTAGTTTTTAATGGAAAAAAGACCATAGGTTAAAAGAATTTCTGGAGACTTTAATATGATTTTTTTAAAGATGCGTATAAATATTAAGATAAGTCTTTTAATTCTGTAAGCTATGCCAATTTCATCTCCAAACTTCGAAAACTTTCTCTGCAGTAAAATAATTCTAAATGGAATAAATCAGTTGTCTAAGATATTATTAGAATTTCTTAAACTGTTACCATATAAATACATTTCACAGACAACAAACCTATTATTTATAGATGCTTACTGAGGTTTAAATGCAAATAAGTTTTCGATGGGTATAAAAAATTCGATTCTATGTCAATATGATTTTAAATCGAATAAAAGTTTTCATATTGCCAAAAAATAACATAAATCCGGGGATTTCGAGCTCTACATTTCCATCAGCACTGACGAGTTTCTATATTTCTGTGTATTAAAATTCACGGGTGTAACTGTAGAACATGAAACAAATAAAACGATTTGTGCCATCGAAAATTACAAATTCATAATAATTGTTCAATTCGATAAAATTGCAACGAACAATAATGTATCCCTGTTGCTATTCCCAGCTTTTACAATTGAATTCATAATTGTTCACCTCACGCTTGCATTCATTCTCAATTCCACTGTTTTCCAACAATTATTTTTAATTCACAAATCAATAAATAATAACGAATAAATAAAAGTTTCAAATTCTGAAGGTCCTGAAGATTATTAATCCAACGATTTATTGAATTATTCGAAATGAATAGTAGCAATGTAACACTACTTGAAATAAATAAACAACAGCACCGTATGATATCTTATACTCCAAAAAAGTTACAAATCTGAGAAATAAATATGATTTTATCACAAGTGCAAATGTATGAACCGAATGCATAGAGTTACATAGTTCTTTTAATATATTTTAAAAAATCAAATTTGGAAAGCTATGGTAGGTAACATTAGAACGACCAAGCAAGTCAAAATGACTTATTCACAATTTTTTCCAATAATTCCCTAAGCTTATAGGAGAGTGCTAGACTAGAAAGTCTAAGCTGATCTTATAAAACACAGATTTCCGAACCGATCATATTTTTCACTTCTTCATTGCCCTTCTTTTAAAGTACTCATTTAATATATTTAAATGGCATAAATATAACGCCGGTCGTTCTAGTGTTAAGGAGGTAAAGGCATGGATCCACAATCAGGACATCCGAGCCGAAAAAATCTGCAAATCTTCTTTCATCAGCTCTGAGACATTTTTCCTACGTAATATGTGTTACCATAGCCCCTGTGGCTTGAAACTCATCTAAACCACTATATCCCAGAAAAATGAATAAAAATGATAACAGCAACTAATGTCAAAAATTCACGAAAGCAAAAGGAAGCAAAATTGACATTTATATATTTAATCAAAAGCTGATACTGTGTATAAATCACATTAACACTGGCATGTAATATCAGCTAAGATTTAACATTAGACCTACCAAAGAGTAATCCAATATAATTCAAATTCTCAAATAAATGCGCTGGAATAAAAGAAATGAAGAGAGCAAAATACTTGGTCCATTAAATTATTTATGGTTTACGAAACAGACGTAAGAAATTAAAAAAGAATTGGCGTTAAAAATATTAAAAACGTTCACAAAAATTTCAAAACACATCATCTTTCATCACCTGTTAGACCTAGTGTCAATTCTGTACAAAATATCCACGAAATGTGTCGAATCATTAAAACTGACCTAAAAACACTCAGGGAACTGGAGTATAAATTACGTATTTGCGTTTAATACATTCATGCTTGTGTAACATTAAACGTAATGTCACAGCTCAATAGGATTACCCAGACATTACGCTGTTTTCCTTCGAATCGATTAACGAGCTCAGACTGAATCCGAATAAACGAAGAAGTTTCAATCATATCGCCTGAAGCGATGGTTTCTCTCCTCCTGCGTCCGAAAGAACTGCCCCGAATGGCCGAGAAAACACGTAAACTGGTCTCTCGAATGGGGGTCATTTTTGTTTTCTCTCGGATGTTTCTCTCCCGCTTTTGTTACAACTTTCACACGGGTCGAAGAAGGCATGGCCCGTATCGATTATTCGCAGTTGCGATCGTCAACAATCATTCGATTCAGTCAGACGATTTTGCATTGATTTTGTTTAACCCTTTGCACTACTACACGAATGACACTAGTGATATTGTAAGTGGAATAAGAAATTTTCATGTTTTGTAAAACCTATGAAACTGAAAATAGTAATGAGACGCGACGGGATAAAATTATTTCTATAATATTAATATTACGTTAAATTATACGATATATTAAGAATCATCGATCAATTTTTATTTTAACAATGTGATTATGTATTATTGTAGAGGTAATTGTAAGGCAATGGATTAATCACCTGAATGTAGGGTTGGAAACACATGGTGGACGAATCGCATGCTGCTCTTTCAATTCAGTTCAATTCAAATTAAAATCTTTGACTCTTCAGATTAATTAAGGTGATTAAATTTTACTTAAAAAAATTTCGATTTAATATTCAAATCAATATTCACGGCATAATATTTGGTTCTTTATGGATCTTTGTAGAATTCATTAAATAAACTTTCAGAAAAATGGTTCTTACCCGAAAAAAAAGTTACCGACCCTTGACCTAAATTACCAGACACCTGAGAAGTATCGTGTAACTGAAATTGCGATTCGTGTTTTATTCACGATCACGAATGGTGATATGTTAATAGTTCGATGAGTTAATATTATCCCAATATACTGGTAGGTAGTTTATTTCTAGGAAGAAATTCTGCCAAGGTCGATCAATTATTTTGCGTTCACAGAATTATATAATCAGCAGGATCTAGAATGGTTCTGAAGATTCGCAGGTTAATATATTTAGCATCCGGGTTCTATATTACGTCTAGATTGTTACAACGGTGTCATCGATATTTTAAGAAATCAGGTATTTCCTCAAACACATCGTGCAATCAATGGAAGACGAAGAAAGAGGAACTGGAGCCCTAGCCACGGAGATTTCGACGCCTGAGCAACGGCCGGAAGTGTGAAGCTCTGTTACCAGGCATTCGAGTCCCTCGCCACTTTTAGTAATTTACATGTCAAATTCTGTCAATAATGAACTTAACAATTGATGCAAGCGAAATAATTATGCGATATTACTGCGCCTGCAATATCGTGCAGTGTTGGAAACACTTTGATTCGCAGGGAATAAGAAGCTCAATAGCTTCCTTCGGTATATTGCGACAGTTAGTTAGCCAACCAATTGCTGACAGGACTGATTGATGCTATTATTGATGGAATCTTCAAGTGCTTCAATCTTCGGACGGTTCAATAATTTCGATATGAGTAGAATGTTTGGAACGATTAAACGTTGAATGAGCTATTCTATTTAATTTTTTTCATTGCGTTCTATGTTTTCGACAATCTTTCGTATTACGAAGAAATGTAGGTAAATTATTTAGATGCCCCCTTAACCCATATTTTTAGATATCTGCTTATAATAAATACATGCAGAAATTCTACGAGAAAGTTACGTGTTTTCTGACAAAATGAACAATTCAAAAGGTAAGTTACAATTCTTTTTTACTGATAACTGTTTTTAAGTGTTTCCGTAAACAATGCTGAACGTAATAAATTTATATCAAACGACGAATTGTATTAAATCATTTTCGATATTAAATTATCATCTGGCCTCATTAAACTTGTATTAAAATTGCCAACTTTCTCGTTACATTCCTACAATATTATATTATGCAATAAGATATACGAAGATGAACTGACCATTTAACCCACTTCATAATTATTTTTCATTCTTCGACGAAGAAAAAATTGCCAATCAATTTTAAATAACTTACTACTGTAGCATACTGTTTAGTTCACAGTATATTACTAGTCTAAAACAATAACTTACCACTCCGTCGGATTGCATCAATGCAAATTATATAAGTACATTTATCGAAACAAAAATTTTAATATTTCAAATCCAATGATAAATAGCTTGAATTGCCGTCATAATTACTAGCATATACCTTCCACCATGGTTATTTTCTTGTTAAACAAATTTCACCTTTGCACTTTAAAAACGGAAACTACCAAAGCAGAAAAAATCCCCGGTCCCCAATTTTTTCTAAAAATTCTCCAAATTGATAGCGAAACACTGAAGTAAATATTCCACTTCTATCTTATAAAACCTAAATTATTTACTTGATTAAAGTCCTCATTCAATGTATCTAAATATATTAGATATAATGACGGTAGATCTAGTGTTAATAACTATTTCATTGTTTATTTAAAGTATTCTACAATATTTTCAGTAATTATAGGAGGTACTGCAAATAGAAAAAATGAAATATTCAATACTATAAAATATAACGAAATCAATTTCAATTCAGCAAACAACTTGAAAAAATGTTTCGTACCGCAAAATATTAAAAAGAGAAAATACAAAAAAAAAAGAAATCGATCAAGGCATAGAATGTTAATAGAAGAGGATTAAGGAAATACGAGACTGAATCTTCTCTCAATTATCTCGAATCTCTGGAATCTTCGAGTAACGCGGAGAGAAAGCCTGTCAGGTGCGCTTGACATTGGCCGACATATAACCATTGGAAGGTGTTCTTCGAGCACAAATTCGGTTCTCGTGTCCCCGAATATCGTATAAGAAAGGAAAGATAGTGTGGCTGCGAACCTCGAACGTATACGGTGAAAGTATCGTAAAAGTGTTATAGTACCGTCATACATTTTTAATTTATTCCAAAGAATTCTTTCTGGCAATGATTATACCTATATATTCTGGTTTCGCTGAAAAATAAGTATAACAGATTCAACCCTTTCGATATTACAGGGATATCTAGATCCCGAAAAGTGATTTACAAATTCTACAAATATTTAAACGAAATGTAATATTAATTAAAATAATACATTTTTTTAAAAATAGTAGTCATTATTTCTTTAAGGACACAGCTGTCCCAATCATTCTATACTCCACGAGCATACGTAATTCTACGCTCTTCTTTGACAAGTAGCAAATTCAAGAATTTGCAATCACATATACATGTTTTTGAAATCATTATCAATTATTATTTACTATTTATGTACAAAATTCTTTGGAGAAAAGCCGTATTGGAAGAGTGAACACTAAAATTAGCGAAACGAAAGAAATGATGGTTTCTTACTTTTTTTTTATAAAAATTTCACAAATTTATGAGGACCGGACAGAAGATAATTTCTCGTGTATCTTATAATTCTCAAACTACTTAACAGAGTACCTTCTTGTACTTGATTCCTTATTGTTCAAAGTTCTTATTGAATGTATTTTAATCGATTACGATCCAATACAAAAAAAATTGAAATGACTGTATATGAGATTCAGACTAACCAACTAGAACAAAAAAATAAAAATGTCCCAGAAAAGGGACATTGGCGGTTAATGGGTTAATATAGCACACATAATGCTGGTAGTTGTAATGTTAAAGATTCTTCGTCTTTACACTTTTAACACTAGATTTACGGATATTGATTTACCTATTTTTCTGAAGCGAGCCAATTCGAATCATACAAGAGAATAGAAATTTTTTGCGAAGAAAATAGTTCCAAATCAATTGAAATGAAAGATTTATTAATAAAAAATTAAATAACCAATATATAATATATGTAGTAATCAAATTTCGAATGAGTCAAATTGACTCCGTAAATCTAGTGTTAATTCTTTTATAAAACGATACTTAAACATTCAGCATTGAATGGAGTTCTATATCGTACAAGATATCGTACACAGAACTTTTTTTATTTCATTCGCAATTCGTAACCCTTTTGAAGAAACTGCCATGATCCAAAGTATCAATTGCACAAAGTACGTGACTGCAGATCGGAATACGTGAACTTACAAAACCATTGCGCAAACTTCTACGTTCGAGAAATAAATATTTCATGCATACTTCGTCGAAGAGAAAGAACCAGACAAAAGGAATGCGAATTGTCTGTCGCTAGATGTATCTTCGGTATTCGGGAGACAAATGGGTATCGAACGATCAAGAATGATTGTTCAGCGTAACGTATAATTTCGCCCGAACGTAAAATAACATTTCTTACGGTATTAAAGCAAATTTGCGGGTACTAAATTGTAACGTAATTTTCCTATTTCGTTTCACTTACCGGGCAACGTAACTGCAGCGCAATTTTCAGATCAATTTCAATAAATTTTTACTTTCTATTTGTGTTCAATCTCAGCGAATTCAGTTTTGTATTAATATTCTAACAACCCTTCTAATTGCAAGAAGATAACATAGTATGTTCTTGAAGGAAGAACACGACCACTGTTTTATAATTTGATTAAAAATGATTTTGAAAGAGTTTTCTTTCCAAACTGTCTTTTGGCTATGGTAATTTCTCATCTCGAACCCTACAAAGAGTAGTTATCCTATACGAAAATTCTAATAACCCTTTTAATAGCTACAAAACAACATAATATGTTCTTGAAAGAAGAACATGGCCACTGTTTTATAATTGAATTAAAATTAGTTTGAAACAAATAATTTCAAAGTGCTGATAATTACATTTCTTGGGAATATTTCTCGTGTCATTGAAGTTAACGTTGGGTAACAAAACTGTGCTCAGTTTATACAGCTCCAATTCCAACACGACAAATTTGTTACAATTATTTTCCTAGCTGACTACAAAATACAAGCGAATGAAATAATAGAAACTATTGTTCAAACAACCCTTTCCTTATGCATATAGGATCGGTACAATCGCCCAAGATAACGTCGTTGCCTTTCATAATGACGTGAAGGGACCGATCATCGTTTGCTCTAAGGGTGTAAGAGAGAGATAGAGAGTATACACAGGAGAGAAGATGAGCAGTCTCAGTTGTGCAATTACAAGAATCGGACTTCTTTACAATAAATTTTGTCTGTATCAATCTATTTTATATTTAACCCTCTATGGGCCCCTGTGAGTTTCGAGACACATCTAAGCTTATATTCTTTAAAATCAAATTTTTAACTTTGCCATATATTATAATTTAGCTCATAAACATCGTGAAATCCCTTGGCATTCAATATCTAAAATTTAGATTTAATCCATTATTTAAAACTGTATTTTTATCATTTTCCAATTGTGCTATCGTGAAACTGAACCACAAAATATTCAGACTATAAAAGGATTAATAAATTTCCACGTTACACGTATGGCATCAGGAAATAATCATAAACCTCTGTATCTCACCCTAATCCTTGTCCGCAATACTTCCAACTATTTAAAAAGTCTGAACAAAACTCATCGTAAGAGCAAAATTATCGATAGTATCTAGGAAACTACACTTAACGGACTCAATCTATTTTTATTCAGTTCTCTCATGCCTTTTTCACCTACTATGTAGATCAATGTCGCCAAACGAAGAGATCTTTCGAGCGCTCGATACAGAAAACGTACCGTAGATCGATAATACGATCACAAAAGCAATTATTAACGACGTCGCTATACGCATGGTTTACTTTATAAAAAAGAGATACTGAGGAAAAGACACGAATAGAAATAGAAGGGAGAGATAACCATACAAATGAGTATCCTTTGCGAACAGGCAAACAGGTATGCAACCAACGATCCAGAACAGGAATCTTCTTTCCGTCTCTCTTCCTATCACGGTCTCTTTGTCTCGCTTCTCCTCTCTCGTCCATACGATACAAACACAACGCATCACGAGAGCTGGGTGCATCCGATCTGTTTCCACGCAGCGTGCATGTTTGCATACGGGGAGTTACTATCCCCTAAGGGTGTGGAGAACGATGGGGTGCGCTCGGCATACGTGCATGCGTGTGAACACGGCTATCGAGTAGTGTCGAATAGAGGGTGGGAGGGTAACATCGGATGAAATCAGAGAAACACGTGTTTCCAGAGAAGAGCTCGATGTGCTCACAGGCCTTTGAATGCGATTAAGCCAGTGGAGCAACAACAGCCAGGAACACTAACCGATAGCGATTCATTCTTCCTCTTGCGTGTCTCTCTTTGTGTTTCAATCTTCTATCTCGTTTCATCCCTTAACTCTCATCCTATCCTTCTCTTTCTTTCCGAAACGTCCAATCCTTTTCTTCCCTTTATGTTTCCTGTATTTCACTTCCTCTCTGCCAATTCGTCCGTTTTTTCTTGCTCGATATCCCCGTTTAACCTCTTCTATTTTCACATTCTTTGTCGTTTCTTCTTCTCTTTAAAGCGCTTCTATCTTTTTCTTTACATTAGTGTAAAATGAAGAAATGGAAAGGAATGCTAACTAAATGACACATGGAGGTAGATGATATACTGCATACTTCATCCAATTCCCACCTTCCACATCTTTTATCATTCCATTTTATTTTGTATTCTACAATTCTGCTCCCATAGCTATATCGTTTAGGTCCTATTCATTTTTAACCCTTTCGCTGCGGAGTGCTCAGAAATGAATTGCTCTCTCGGCAGGCGGCGCAATAGTGGAACTAACACTTCCTAACACGGTGTGCATAGTCAATTTTGGTGGTCTTTTCCTTGTCCATCTATCCATGATCGTGATCACAATTTATGAATAATGCCATTCGATTGTGTAAAAAACTTTCTGCACAAGAAGCGTATGCTACTAGCGCGTCGAAAACAAACGAATTAATGACCATTGTTGTGGAGTTATTTGATAACAAATACACGGTGCCTATCGGCGCTGTTCGCTCAGAGGAACCGTCTATATTTGAGCGCCAAAAGGCGCTGTTAGCAGCGAAAGGGTTAACACATTGAGCGCCGGCCCCGCCATAATGCAGGATTTTTCGTTTCTTTACATACATATTTCTATACCTCGCATATCTTCTATAATTCTATTTCTATAATCTTAGAGATTTTCGCGTGATATGAAGAGCTATGAAGGTGTTAGAATCATTGGATCAGGGAAAAAAGTTGTTGCGAAAATGTATAAGGTATCAAATATTTTTTTTAGTTACTTATTGTTCAGAGACAAGCAAATTAAGCCGGCGCTTAATGTGTTAAGTGACTTCCGAAATAATATTTATCAGAAAGTCGGAAAAATGTCTTAAAAGCGATACTTTGAACTCGGACTCACTAATTGAGAGTCTCGGATTGTAATATCATAGACATCCTAACTCTGATTGCACGATCAGAGTACTATGTATCACTACTTTTGTAAACAGGATGTTAAAACCATACTTGTTTGCACGACTGCATGTACCGTCATTTCTTTCTTTTTTGATAAACCTCCTTTATTTTTGATCGTCTCACTTTCAATTCTGTATAATACTTGCTCCTAATTCCTGATTCTTCCACGGCGATAGGCCATCTCAGGCTATCCGTCGACTCTATTGCTAGTGCATTCGAATGAACGGGTATTCTTGCCAAAATTGCACACCCCAGAATCTCAATTCAACGGGCCACAGAGCGCAGAAACGATTGGTGGAGAACAGGTTGCAAAACGCACCGAGCAGACGCTACGCCGTGGTGCACACGTGCTCGAATGCAGGAAAACCGTTGAACAGATATCTATTATTTGGTTACACTACGCGTGCAATACGCAATACTCCCCAAAGGATCGTTTTATCGTGTATTTCCACGCCACTGAATGTGCCTGTAAGCGATTCAGGTGCACGCGTGACGCGAAATATTAATTTCTCCTACGTTTTGATTGTCCGCGTGTGTGCATAGGTTAAAAAAAAAGCGCAATATTTAGTGCAGCAATTCCCTCGCTGGGGAAAAACGCCGAGATTATCGGTACTTTTGGCAAAACGCGTTATACCATCCTGTCAAAACCACGGCTACCGGTAAAAACTTTTGTTATAAGCGCGTCGAGTTTTTGCATTCGTGAAACATTCTTCCTCGAGGCAATTATATCGCGTTAATAAATAGGCATGGTAAATGATTACGAATTCTGTGGTAATTCACGTTTACTTAGGTTCAATGAAAACATTGAGAAAAGGGCAGAAAACATGTCTGCTAGACGCATTGTCGCTTTATTTTAGAGCGCGTGAGAATGTTCGGTATTATTGGCAAAAATAACGTACCAACGGTAGAAAACAAATACCATTGTAATTTCAACGATATTTCCTATGCATAGCTTTATATATGACACTTGATACGTAACTGATGTCTGCCGACACTCGTCTGCGTGTCGATGAAAAGCAAATCCATTTTCAGCCAAATTACACGCCGCTCTCGTTTATATATTCGCGACACCGAGAGATATCATTTTGCTCGCTACACTCTGCCTCCTCCATTAACTTTACTTCCCCCCCCCCTCTCTCCCTCTCCTTTTTTTCGTTTTTAATCACAGCGTCGACGGAATATTCGTAAGCGTATTTATAGCGATCGAACGTCGAATATAGATGTGTTTTAACGAATGATACATTTTAAAAGGAAACGAAGCTTATTTGGTACTTTTCGGGAAAAACATTTCACTTGCTTGGGTGGTTGTACGATTTACAAATTCGTTAAGGCCGATCAGTTCGAAATAATTTAAATTGATACGTCGAATCGTTATTATAAACGAGGGAGTAGTAAGGGTAAAAAAAAAAGCTTGATTAATTTTCTCGAAGTTTTTTCTGCTTGGAAACTGATACAATTGAAAAAAGTTTAAACACGTGAAAACCGTTGATTAAAAGTTCAACTTTCGTTCAGTATTGATTTTATGTCTGCGAGATTGCCAACATTTTTAAAATACAGAATAATTAGGTTGGTTCTCTACCGTTAATTGCATGCAATTGCTTGCTTGGTCTCATACTGAAACGTAAAAAGTTTGAAAAAATATAATTAGACAGCAGAATGTTTTTAGTCCCTTATATCTTCCATTTTATATTTTACAGTAAGATGTGTCTGCACTTTGTACATTAGGTACTTATCGAAATAAAGTCTTGTAAAAAAAATTGTTATTCCACTTCGTTAGATAAAACTCGGAGAAATAATTAATCTGAATAAAGCCGTTGCAAAGTATTCATTTTATTTTTCATTCTCGCAACAACTATGTCCACGAGAATCCATTATTGTATTAAATAAATTAAAGTATCCCCGCTCTCGTCTCAGTCCAACGTAACGAACAAATTTCAAATTGCGCAGAAAAATAAGTATTTCAACGATCAACGCTTAAAAGGTTTGCATTCTTCCCGTAGATTCGACTTTTTCATCGAGCGAAGTTCCATTATATTACCATAACGCAATTAATTCTACAAATAAAAATGTCACAGTTTTACAAAAAGGGAAGAAAATATGTTTCCCTCGGCCAGTTCCTTTTATTTATCTTAATAAAAATCCCTTACTTTACACTACCCGTGCAGTTTAATTCGCATTAGCACGTCCTGTGTTTAAAATTCCTTCCCATAATTTCCGTTCTTTCTACATAGATTAAAACGCCAAGAAATGAATAACTTCGACTATATACCGCAAATTTTTCCATTAAACTTACGTATGTAATCGAAGATACATCGTTGACCGATGCAATTGCATACGAAAATAGTATAGAGTTTCCCACGTTGGTACCACTTTTTTTTCCCCACCGGCGAACTGTCGTGCATAACAAAGCAATCCCTGCTCGTATAACTAGGATTGTACGTACGTATATTTTGACATAGTATACCATTCCTGCCATATTTTCACTTTAATTTTTTCCCCTTCGCATTTGTTCGCTGCCATGCCATTCGGCACACGATTCGTGCAATTGAAACCAGTCGCGTAACCGGCCGCCGACGAAAAATCCACTGTGCCACCGAGATCGTGTGGCCGTGTATACACGTGAAAAACTTTGGTGAAATAACGCTACCGTGAGTCTCTACCCTCTGACGCTATAATTTTCAATTGTATATTTCATCGTAATTTATAGGTGTGCATCGCCCGGTGAACGCATCGACTAAACGCACGTAAATTTAGCTCGTCCGGTGTACGCTCCTGTCACGAGCAACACACCGACCTTCGGAAACTTCGAAACGCCGTAGGTAAAACGAATTGCAGGAATGTTACGATATTTTCGGTTGCATCGTATCGTCGAATGTCTGTCAGTTATGCGATTCTCCTGACATTCGATATGATTCGCTAATTCTACCTGGCGGCGGGCTGCTTGGGCGGCTTTCGAAACATTGGGAAGATCGATGGGTTTTCGAGAGTCATTTTGAAAGGTAACTTTTGAGGGAAGTCGATTATAGGCGATTTATTTTGAATTGTGTTGTTTTCTTTTAGTGTGTCGAAAGATCCTGGTGGGGGTAATAATTTTCAGGGGTGCTCGATAGGACGAAATAGTGGCAAATTTGGTGAAACGTGAATTTGTTTTTGGAAGCTTAATATTTTTCTTCTTTACTTGAAGGTTTACTATTTTTATTGAATTATTTAATAGTCACTTAATGATTTTTTCGTTCATCTTAAAGCTTTGCTTCCTACTTGGTAATTTCCAAATGGTTTTTATCTGTACGCATACCAATATATAAATAAATAAATAGTGTGTAATCGTTTTAAATAAGGGTAAGCATAAAGTGATATAAATGTAAGAGACTTTATGGTATTCTACTCTTCCAATTGTTTTGGCAACTATATTTGTATTGTTAAAGTAATCAGTTAAATATAAGCTGTTACATAGACAGAAAAAAAATATTTTATTATTCATAAAAATTGATTCCATATGTAAGCCACCTCGTCGAATAATACATGTCCTCTGTAGTGGACAACATCAAATTCAACACAATATTATTTTACAAAAGCACGACAATTAATTTTCGATTTTTAAAATTAGAACTTGCCTAAAAACCTAGCCCATTTTTATGAAAATAGATTGTGAATTATTAAAAAGAAATTCCATTCCAGAAGATATTAGATAAATCGAGAAGAAATGCCGGTTTTTCTTGCAATGTAAAAAAATGTATTTGCAACAAAAATATATAATATTTATTCCTTCTAATTTCGCGCAGTAGACGTCGGCTGTGATAGACTAACCAAATTTTAATAATTCATAAGGAGTCACTCTGTATTATCCTTTTAGACAGATAAAAAGAAAAAACGACATTTCTTTTCGCTTTACCCATCACAGCTTCAAAGGTATTTTATTCACCTAAAAATTGCAGTCTCATGCAAAATAACTGCAACAATGAAAGACAATGTGAACAACAGGAAAAGAGCAATTCCAAATAAATTTGATATTATGCAAACAACAAACAATAGTTTCGAATCGATTTCTTCTTTATAAATCATCACCTTAACCCTTTCAGCGCTGAGTTGTGCGACGTTAAGAGTCTACTGTGAGCTGCTTATTTTTTATGACGAAGCGCAACCTGGACGGACTGAAATTTCATTGCAAAATACGTTGATTGTAACTGAAATAATTTGAAAAGTGACTGCAAAAAGCCGAACCATTTTTTCTCAGTAAGCAATGATTACATAAACAATTAAAAATAGTATTTTTATTTTCGTTTTGCGTTCATAAGCCAGATTTAATGGATGCCTGAGAACCCACATATGCGTTCATAGCCGATGGTGAACAACTTTGCCGAACGAATATATGCGTTTAAAGCGCTCAAAGGGTTAATGGAAAATTGAATATCTTCCACAAATTCTTTAACCGATAGTAATGATTTAGCCAGAGTTCTATCTTCGTTTATTAATTTCAAATAAAAAAATTTTTAACTAGTGCACGAAATACAAATATAAATAAATTGAAATAGTAAAGTAAAATGCACATTTCACTCCATACAAATATGCAGTAAAATATGTTGTGGAAAAACGAGGTGAAATCGAGATGTTTTACGAATGAAGTAATTCTACAAAAATAAATATTTATGTGGAATGCGCGGAAAAAATGGGAGGCATGCGGTGCGATCATTCCCGCCCCATATGTATCCCAGTCGGTTTGCTTAACATGGTAATTCGCAGGTATAACACTGGTCAACAGCGTTTGGCATTTTTCCCCATACCTATTATTTCTCATCTTCTTTTCTCTTTTAACACGATGAGTGTGGCGTCAGTCCCAGGGGACTGACAGTGAACTTTCCGTTCAGGCGGCCTCAGTCCCTAGGGATTGACAGTGAATTTTTCGTTCGGTCGACATCGGTGCGTGAGACCGGCACTGTCAAGGGTTAAATTATTAATTGCAATTAAAAATTTTATGTTAAAAGTTAGAGAAGGTTGTTAAAATATTTGAAGCAAAGATGTGGTTGAGATTTGCACATACTACAGTAAGTAATAACTTGTTTTATGAGTTTTCTGGCGAACTTACGTCCGAATGTTTTTCTATTTGTGCTGTAACATTCAGAACAGTATTTCCAAACTTTGTGCACCTTTTTTTCTTTCTTTTGAAATTTGTGAATATCTTACATGCTGCCGCGTGAGTGAAAAGTATAGCAAGATCGGCGCCGCACTCAACGTGTTAACAATTATTCATTGCATAGTACTTATCTCAACACTTACTATTGAAAATGACACTAAATATTATTACACAAAATGTTTAGTATTTCCAAAACAAGAAAATCAATTGCTCAGGTTGCAAGAAACCAACAGGTTGAAATCTTTATTTTGCAAAAACACCTGCTTTCTAAAATGTCTCTTATTTTACCTTTCCTCTTAACACATGCGTCCCGAGAGACGCTGAATCGTGTAATCTGTATTTTCTGCATTATAGTATACAAAATTAAAATTTATTAAATATAATATTAATTATAATACGAGTTCTATTGTATAATAAAATGTCACAAATGTATTTTTACATTATTTGCTTGAAAGATGAGAAATAGTTGTAATATTTGCTATAAAATATTACATATATAATAGTTTTACTGA
Organism: Cerceris rybyensis; assembly: GCA_910591515.1. Taxonomy (NCBI): domain Eukaryota; kingdom Metazoa; phylum Arthropoda; class Insecta; order Hymenoptera; family Crabronidae; genus Cerceris; species Cerceris rybyensis. Next base: position 28,241,098 of record OU342790.1, read on the forward strand.
AAACTTTTTGTTTGGCTAAGAAAAGACAATCGAAAGTAGAAAACTGTCACGTGAAAATTGTATAGAAATTTTTCCAACTGCGATATCAAATATCACCAGTGATGCTAAGAGTGAAAATAGTTTCAAGAATATCTGGGTATTAAGATCTTTGACGATCTATAACAAACCCCATGACTTGAAAACAGTTTTCTTTCCAAACTGCCTTCTGTGCACTGTAACGTCTCATCCCAAACCATACAAATAGTAGTATTCCTGCATTAAAATTTTAATAACGCTTCTAACAGCTAGAAGACAACAAACATGTTGCTGGAGAAAGAACATAGCCACTCTTTTGCAAAATTAAAAATTGTTTTGAATCAAAATTTTAAAAGAAGTGATAATGACATTTTCAGGGAGTATTTCTCGTGTCACTGAATTTAACATTAGATAACAAAACTGCTCTGACAATAAATTCATCATACAGCTCTATTTAAAACGAGACAAAAATCCTTAAAATTGTTTCACTAGCTCATTACAAATACAAATAAATTAAACCGCAAAAACTTTTGTTTGAAATAGTAATTCCTAAAGTGAAAATAGTTTCAAAACTATAATACTATATAATCTCAAGAGCAGTTCCCTTTCCAAAGTATCTTCTGTCAACCATAACGTCTCATCTCAAACCCTACGAATAGTAGTAGGTATACAATAATAATAACTCCAAATTAATTTCAAGCAAGTACTCGGAATTCCTCGATACTAATTAGTCAAATATGTTTCCTACTATATCCTACTATATCTTACTACATTCTCCTACGTCATTAATCTTATCGAAAAAACTGTTCGCGCGTTCTGTCTACTCTTATCATTTGTAAAAAATATGTTTCTCCTTACGACTCCATTACTACCGTCAAAGCGAAAAGAATAAAACATTTTAATGCTGTCTCCATCCCTTTCTTTTTAAGCTTGCTTTATCAGATAAGCACAACAAGTAAGACGGTGTACCGTGTGTATTTTCACGGGGGTGCAATCTCATTTGTTGGAGTTTACGGAGCCACCTGAGGAAGGTGTAAGCCGATGGCCGATGAACACCGGCACGTACCACGGGAAAGATTCCTGGGGCAACGTCGTGATCTTTCCTGTTGGATCGCCTACACGTTTCTCGCAGCCATCGGCCTCGTGCAAATTCTCTTGTACACGCGTGTACGTGCTTAACCGAAAGCTCGCTGAAATCCTGTTGCTATGAAAAAGGCACGAGTGTGCTTTAACCTTAATCGTTAATGCAGAATAACGATAGCTAGAGGAGGACAATAAAATTTGCTACAGAATTTGCTGGAATTTCTGAGTCACGTTTCTTGGCCGCTTATAATTATGCGATCCTCTCGTTTCTCGTAATAAAACGATGATGTTGATTGGAATGATAAGCTTTCTTTTTCTGAATTAAGCGATAAGAGGGGAAATGTGTGTTTCGGGGAAGGATGATTAATATTTTAGATGGAATAATGTTCGTTTTGTTTCGTTTCTAGGTATTTTCTTTGATATTTATTCGGCTCACCTTATTCTTGAGGGTAGTTCGGGCAAAACGACCATATGCAAGTGGAAATAAGTGGAATTCTTTTGTGTTTCTGACACGAAAGAAACAGTACTTTAGGGAAAAAGTGTTACGGGTTTTAGAAAGGAAGATGTGGGTGTAAAAAAATAATATTACAGTAGCTTTTGTTTAGATTAATCCCTTGCCCTACGAATCCTTCTGTGACTGCATGCCATAGTTGCGCATTAAATTGTTATAATAAAAATTAATTCGTGATCGTTACATGTGCTACATTGTAAAATGAAACTTATAAGATGAAATTAATTTTATGGTGTTGAATACCACTGATCATTTTCAACATGATAATTATTAAAAACCTCGAGTTCCTATATTCTACAGTTTATGCCAGGAATGGCACTTGTCATTTTAGGGCAATAGGTTAAAAGCAATCTTATAATAATTGGACATCGTACTCCACCATGAGACAAAAGAGATAAGAAAAGTGATTTCAGAATTAATGGAAATGTATTAACAACGTATCCTACAATAGTAATAATTGCAAGTACTTAGAAATGCCATGATAAAAATACAAAATCGACATTGAGTAGATAGAACAATAATTACGATGGAAAGCTACGTCGAGTGCAACTCCTAAAATTCCATCTAAAAATATATTTACATGTATATATTCGTAATTAGTACATGTGTAAGTAACATGGATGTTTTATGTCATTCTTTTATACTTCTCCGACATCATACTTGCAATTTCTTCTACGACGTACATTCATTTCGTTTGTAAACATTTTTCCCGAATCAAAACTCGAGTTTAAAACAACCTCCTCGTTGAAAAAACGTTTCAATGCAAAGGGTTAAAACAAAGTTCACCCTTTGTGAGGCTTCAGCTGCTCTTTAAAAGTACGACATCATTTCAATAGCTAACTACGCAAAGGAGTTAAGGTGAAACTTGTGCGATTTTATTCTTTCATGCACGATTAACGGGAGGTCCCCCTGGCTTTTCGCGCGAACCGTCGACGTAGTACTTCGTGTGTCAACTTTATTTACGTGTATGTGTACGTGTAAGTTTAAGCCTTTCTGATAAAATATCCAAACGGAATTACGGTAAGCGCGGCTTCCAGTTTGCGGAAGTCGCAAGTCACCCTTGGGATATTCACCTCGAGGACGTAATTACATATTAATGATAGAGAATAAAATAAGATTAATGTTACTCATCGTTTATCAGCTTTCTTGCCACTGTGTCAAACATAGTATGCTGCATTCCAAGTGATACTTTATGTGTTTGTAGGTCAAGTACTTCATATTTTTCATTGAACCAATATCCTCTTGCCCATGCAGAGTGAAATTTCGTGCCGCGTTTTTCACTCTTATTTTTTATTAATTCTGGGAAAATTCTCCATTTAAGTAACGTTCTAGTTATGCATCATATATTCTTTCATAATTTTGGAAACTTTTTTGTTGCAAATTGAAACCTGTGTTCATGCTATTACAGATGATTCTTTAATTGTATTTCATTTCAAAACAGTAGACTGAAACTATAAGTGTTAACTCCTTGTCCTAGGATTTCTATTTTGACTGGATATGCAATAAATTAGAACTGATTTTTAAAATCAAAATGTCGCTCTGATTTTTTATATTTCTTATCATTGTTCGCGATATTAATAGTTCAGAAATAATTTGTGCGTGTCTTGACAAGACTGATGTTTTTAATTTAATACATTTTGGAAAATTTCAACGTTGTCCATTGGAGTTACAATGTCCCGAGTATCACACATAATTTTAGCCTAAGGGGTTAAGAGCTTATATCTTTGCATGTTACATACAAAAAGTATAGATACAGCCGGAAATTCTTGCTTCCGAATCGTCAACGTTAATGGACATATAATTGATACCTGCTTCTTTGTTCATTAGTACGAGCAAATATTGGTTTTAATATTATATAATTCTTTTAACATTTTGTAATCGTATCGACTTATTGTATGTAATTAATTTTATCTATTTTCCTAGGAAAGAATTTATGATGTATCCATTGATACTGACGTCGCAAAGTGCGGCCTAGAGGGACAAAAATACAAAAACTAAATATTCAAATGAATAACGGCACTAGATCTTACAGAATTCTTATATGATTGCTTTTTTACAGATTATAAATAAAAAGAATATATAGGTATAGAAATCTGTATATGTATATGAATGAAATAAGTATGTGAATATTTACAATTTCTGTTTAGAGAAATATGACTGGTATTATATGCCCGTAACTCTCCATAAGGTATTAATACACTCCTAGAAAATTATAAATTTTTTCAATTTGACAATTGGTCTTCTTTCCGAAGAAGCTATAGAGGCAAATCACAAGGAAATTAGAAGGTATAGGTTAAATCGTATCCGAAAAACGAGTAGAGAGGACACAAATAAAGATTTGTTTAATAGGCTCCTCCTCACATCGGATCCTCTAATCTCCATGCATCGAAAAGCTTCTTCGAAAAAAACAACGTGAATATGTTTCGGACTTTAAAGAATTCCTCCATATTGCAGAGGAAAACGAAGCGCTCAATTTTGTAGATTTTGAAAATTTTCATAGTAGTTTAAGTGAAGATGATTTATAATACTTTTTCATTAATATTATAAATATTAGAAACAGTTTACGTAAGTAAATTCAAATATAATAATATTTATGATTAAATTTGGATTTTTGTCCCAAACTCTACTGTTTGGCCGCACTGTGCGTCGGGTTAAAAGTACAAAAACAAGTTTTACCCTTAACACAGGGGTAGTAAATTATTATAAAATTGCGATAAATTCAGAAACCCTTAGTAAGAATGACGTGTTCCGGGGGAGAACTACTTGAAGAGTTTCCTGACACCCTGTGTAGATATCAGCACACCAAAGATTTCTCTGAAATCGGATGGCAGAGAGGTCATAATGGGCTTTATTCGCGGTGTCGCTTCTTTCACCATAATCATGATTTATTATCTACAATTTACTCATCCATGTTTTTTACACTTGAATGCTACAAACTGTTCGAATTCTGTAATAAGATATTAGTTATTACCAGGTTCGACTTACATTCAATACTTCCCTTGTAACTTCGCAATGGAACAATTGAAGCCAATATTATGATAGGCAGAATATTTACTCTTTTATACATTTTCATAATTCTGCTGGAAAAACCTCACACGGTCTGCACACATGCTGTTGATTTTGTTAATTTCTACTATTTTGTCTAACAATAAAATATACGAAATTCGACGACGCAGAACAAACAGTGATATTATTCTTCCATTACCCCGAAATTCGCTTATTTGAACACTTATGTCTTCCCATTAACGCGGATAATGAGGATTCTTCATTTCTACGGTATTATACGTTGCACAATCATAAATTTTTCTTCTTTAACACGAAAATTTTATTATTCGTCGACTGATGCCCATGCATCGAAAGCGTCAATTATTCATCATTAATAATTAATTCACCCACACCAATATATATTTTGTGCACATAACAATTACATAATCTTAATCGAAGCTTTTTATTGTTCTGTCAAGAACCATACGCTTTATAATATTTGTTTGTTATTTTCTGAGGCTTTCATGTGAAAACTTAAAAGATCAAACTTACAGTGTGATGGCTTATACTTTTTTATTGTGAATAGATCAATTTAATCGTTTTAACATGAACCATACCTAGTAGATGCTTGTATGATAATTATGACAATTATATTTTTCTACAAACTGTACTTATATTACGAAATGAAACTTATTATCACCATAATAAATGAAAATTGTTTAACCCAAATCTTAAAAAAGTGAAGTTTTATTAAGGAAATGTTGTGGCGCTGTGACGGTTCAGGAATTTTGCAAAAGGAACGTATTTTTTAATTGGACCTTAATCAGCGGTATCATAATTAGACTTAAGTATATCTTATTAATTGTTACGATCCCCTTAGGACTTTTCATTTACAAACTTTTCAGCATGAAAAGAGCAAAAGAGAATGATAAGTGGGGTTAATTTATATTATTTGCCATTATTTTCAGGATGGTGAATATTTTTGATATCTTGTTTTCCTGCACTTTAGATGTATCCGAACGCTCTTTACATACCGTTCATTCATTAAGTGTCCAAAAATTTCGCCTCAAAGTGAATGTCCCTCAATGTAATATATTTAACAGAAAGTATTATTACATTCATCATATTTACGAACTGTCTCGTTCCACTGTGACTCCACGAATCTTATCACACTCCTTTTATATTTCACCGTCTACTTTAAATAAATTTTCAACTTCCCGTTAAAATTAGGGTATAATTATAAAACACCAAAAACTTCATTCACAACGTGTCTGATAAAGGTAACGAAATATTTCCCAGAAAATGAAAAAATTGCGTACGTGTATGAAATACCAGGAAAGTTCTCACGGAACTCTTACGTTTAGTTCTTATATTTTAAAATATTGCACGTGGCACCGCGCCACAGAAGCCGTACCCGTGGTGCACTTACTTCTCTCTCGTACATACGACTGTAACTTCATAAAGGAAATAAAGTTTCACGCGAAGAACTGCTTTGGCGAAATCTTTTAGAAAGCCGTAGTATCGTAAATGGCAGCATCAAGGAACGTTGTAATTGCTGGAAATGCGTTGTTATTCGATGAAACGTTGCTGACACAGCAGGTCATGGATTACCAGCTTGGTCGGAAGCATTGTATAGCAAAGGCTTGCACCGAGAAGTTATACGACTGTCTGAGTACGTAAGGTGGTGCTGTTGTTTCGTAGGGGTGACGGATGGTTAATTAGAGACATTGCCGTGTTGGGGTAACGGAATTCAGAAGGGATTTTGGTCGAGTGCAGACGTATTTCAACGTTCGCAACAACGCAATGTTAATTTCTTTATAATCCTTCCGCTTAACGAGTTTCAATGGGACACGGAGCTTCAAGGTTCGTTTAAATTACTCTGGTACTTGAAGGAATTTTACGAGCACACGATGCTACGTACTATTCAACGTATTCGTATTCCATTCCTTTCCAAAGCTTTATCTATATCGGCTTCTTGTGAGCGCTATTATTTTTGGAATAATTTCTTCGTGTATCGTTGGAAATCTGCGAGAGGTACTCGCACGTCTTTCCCACCTTACGATACGGCACGGCGCACAGTGGTCCAGAATGTGCATTTAGCCGCGCAAAATGCAAAAAGTCGATTTTGGAATTTCGACTTTTTTTCTTGTGAATACGATTCTTAAATGTCCATGGACCTCAGATATAAAAAATTATTGAAATTGGATAAAAATTGTAGTTACAACAAACGCTTAAACTTTAAACTTTTTCTGAAGACCACTTTCTATCGAAAAAACATGTTGTCTTCTTCGTGATATTCTGGCGAAAGTATGCAATATTTTTTAATAATGATTGTTTCTACTTGAAAAGCATTCCTCGACGATAAAAATTCACGTGCGGAATATAACATTATTGTTTGTAGTTTATTCAAAAATTAATGTTAAATGAATGAAAGAAAATCGTCAAAGTTTTTTATTTTTTGCAGTCAAGATCTTCCAAGTCCCAACGAGTCCCAGGCTCTAATTGCCACAGTTGTTTTCTATAATCCTTCCCCTAAACGATCCTGCAAAAATCATATCCGGCCGGATCCGGCTTTAATGAGTTTTTATTGTTTAAAGAGTCGCGCGCGCCTCGGCAACGCGCTGCCACCGGACTGTCTCGTAAACTTTCGGCAGATATAACAATGAAGGGGGCAGGTAAACGCACGAAATATTTGCAGAAATACCTTCTACATAGCCTAAGCAATATATGTGGAAAGTTTTAGCCGAGTACCTTTCAACACTTCTGAGTTATTAAATTTTTAAGAGAACCCTGCACGGCGAAGACTAGGATTTCCTTTCAATCGGATAACCTAGCTCATTCCTCTTTGATCGCATCCTAACAATAAAGCAATTAAGTAATAAAAGTGATGCTTTAGAAGTCTTCGCCATCGTTAGTGACAATAAGATTTTGTTTTTATTGCACAGTATCTTTAAGAGACACGGGAATTTACTGACCACGTGTCCCACTGGGTCTATGCAGCAGGTCTGGATTACATAAACTTTAGGAAGGAATATCAAGAAAAGGTGCAGATAGATAAAGCCAATTTTAGCAGGAACTATTTCTCTATAGTTTAAACTAAACATCTTCAAAGTTCTCAGAGGCTACTTTGTGGTACTTTTTAGTTTTTCCATTTTAAAGTTAGCAATGTAAGCTGAATAAACTACTGTACATAGCTACCCTCTATAAATCAACCGCCCTTTTGTGTTTAAAATTTTTGAGTTCAGATTCGTAATCAGCGACTCAAAAAACATTAGAATACTAATTTTTAACTAAATCCGATGTGTTTTGAGCCCGTGGTAACGATTTTAAAAAGATTGAAAACTGCGCGAGGTGCGTGAACAGCTAAATTCACGCTCTGGACCACTGTGCGGCGCGCCAATCTTCAGTTTACTTGCCAATAGATAATCAATTTATTACATCAGTGTGAAAAGAGCAAAAGACCAAATATAGTTCTGTTTGTGTTTATAATGGTGGATATCGAATTAGTTGAAATATTTTTGTAAGATATAGCTTAACGTTTCTTGGACCCCGAGTGGGACACACTGCTTATTCTTGATCTAGTTATCGCTTATCGGAAATATTTCAAACATACTAAGGGATATCACAGCAATAACATTTATTTTGTGAGAATTTTTGTCATGAGAGTCAGATTTGCCCGAACCTGTAAGCACACTGTTTTGGAGCCCTCGAAAGGACTATGTAGGGCTCGAAAGAAGACAGTTTTTACTTTGAAATTCTGCTACGAAGCAATAGCGACGCGTTGGGTTTGGGGTTGGGAATCCTTTCCTTATAATAAAAATTGTTGGAACCGCATTACGGATGAATACTAGTTGTAATATACTTGTAAACTTAAAAAGTACATTTTGCGGATAAGAAAATACGGAACATCTGGCCTAAATAGAAACTCGTAAATAAGTCTGCCTCAGAACATATGTATTTCTAACAATATGACGTTTCTAAATATTTCCGAACGTCATCATATAAGGGGAAGAGTAATGATTTGTAACAATATTTGAAGAAAAGTAGTACAACGTAAAGAAAATTAACCCCTTGCTTTATGATTTATGTTTCGATTGTGCAGGCCATGAGTAACTAATTTGTCAATACAAATTGTATAGAACTAAATAAACTTAATTGGCGATATTAATGCTTAGCTAATATTCCGAATTCAAGACTATGCTAATATGAATAATACACACAATACAAATATAAATCGATTTAATTATTTATATCTTGTAAATTAGGCTAATTAATTAATGAAATTAAATCTTAAAAAATTTTGAGAAACTAAAAGAATTTAAGGTCCCGTCAACTTGATCAGCCTGATAGATTAAGTCTTAAGTAGAAACAGCAAAAATTATTTCACCAATTAATTCAGTACGTTTACATGAAATGTTTGTAAAAAAGAAACAACGAGAAGAAAAAAGTTGAACAATTTTGTTACATATATTTTGTGACATATAATAAAAGCAAGGTTAGTGCTAGAAATTTAAAAATCTTCAAAAATAAACTAAGAACCACCCATTTTAGGCCACTGACGAATTTACTATAACTATTTATTCATATCTTTCTCGGTAACGGCAACAGCATTGTAATAATAGCAGATAAGCGATATTATCAAATTTTCGAAGTTTTTAAGATCCTCTGAAGTTGCACGTTAAAGTCAAAATCTCATCTTGTCGATAGATGCAAAGTATATGCGAAGGGTCGCCGGCATAAAATTTCCTGACGGGTTTTAGGAGTACATATTTATATCAACTTTGGAATTTAACGATAGATCGAGAAGCTGTATCGTTCGAGTTGCTTCGAGTTTTGCTGTATAAACCGAGACATCCCTTCACGGTATATGGAGAAGGGGATGAGATGACGGACGGTTAATTAGAGACTTTAGCGTGGAGTCAGGGATGAAATTCACGGAGGACTGGTCGAGTGCCGGAAGCAAGGAACTCGCGATTATCGCCCGGTAAACAGTATTTGTAAATGAAATCTTTCTAGTTACTGGGATACATCTGAAATAGAAAATTTCCCTTTGCCTCTAATTCAACAGCACACTGTCACTTTCTTTATTAATTAAATATTAAATACAACGTTAAATAGGTTCCACTTAATTTCGCTCCCGATTTTTATTTAAAGATTTGTATCTTCTTACTTCCTGTTTCATATCTTCCTTAATTGAAATAAATAAAAGACAATACTGATTATGATTTTGAAACGTAATCTTCAACGATTTAATAGCGAGTTTTAAAATCAGGGATTTTTTAACGATATTGATTAAATTCTGGAATGATTATTATAAAAATAAGATTTTTTTTTCTTTTCTTAGAAAATGTCAGTTTTAAAGTAAATGAGGAAGTTTTCCAATTTCTTAAAGATCTATAAATGAGATTCTACGGTGAACTTATTGACAGTCGGAGGAGGCTATTTTAGAGGGGAGTATATATACAAGTTTACGCGATAACGACTTTGCTTCTGTACCAATCAGCTAAGAGAGCATTCGTGTTGAAATCTGCATAACTAGGGTCCGATGAGAATACATTCTGTGTCCAGACTCTCAAATCTCTACGGATTAAATGCAACTCCTTAGCATCATCTTCCACTCCGATGCATGGGAATTTCTAACGAGACAAACTAGGAAACCACTTAAATGTAGAAAAGAAAAATTAATGCAAATATCTACAGTATATAAGGGCAAATTAATCATAGAATATGCCTGAAGCGCGAATAGCAGAAAATTCTTCAGAGCTACTTTTTAAGCACTTTAAACCTCTTGAACGTACGCAAAATGAGCCCTTATCATTGAAAGTGGTATATGTTAAGTATTGCAAAAAAAAATAGATTTAACTCTCGTAAAGAATATTTTAGTATGTTTGTCAGATAATTGCAAATAAATTTGTTTAACTTCAAAGAATAGTGTAGTATCGCGTGAATCTATGACTGTTGAGTGTGTATGGATGTGTGAGTGCGATCCTCATTTATTCCTGCGAGCTCGGGTGCCTGCAGAAAGAAACGAAGAAGCAGTTCTCCTCGATCCCTTGCACGGTGTATTATTATTGTCAGCATTTCTTCAATATTACTAATCATTAATAAATCCTTTTATGTTATTTTCATTATTAAATACTATACACCATCTTATTTTCATTTTACCACCATATCCTACAATAGTTATCAATGTTTTGCAAGAAGAAAGTAATATAAAGAAAAAAAAATGCACTCGTATTTCGCTAGCTTGCATTTAGCAGTGAGATCGTCGGTTGGAGTGATAAGGGTTCGGTTAATTTCAGCCCACGTGTATATCTTTTTTCATATAAGTTATAAAATAAATAGAGTGAAATTCTCTCATGAATTCGTTAAAACAACTTTAACTGTTGCATGATATCATATGAAGGGTTTTTCATGCATTCTTTAACGGACTTATGATACTTACAAATAACAAATTGAGAAAACATTTTCTAATGTCGTATTAAACAAATTCGTTAAATTTAACTTCGCATAATTACTCTGTTTTTCTACACATACACATTTACAACTGCATGATTAGAAGATTTCTCTAAAAAGAATTGTGTAGTTCTTTTATATTAATTGTTTTATTATATATTTCTGTATTACTGTGACGTGACAAATATTTAATAAAATGTATTAATGTCTATTAGCATTAAAATGATATATCAAATGTTTACCAAGTTAACCAGTTTCAACTGTAAAACTGTTGTCGATTATGTGAATTGATCAAAGAAGAAAACGGAAACTTATAAAAAGGCATGCAGGAAGAATGTAGATTTTTAAAGGGAAATGTAATGTAAATCCCGAGGATTCAGAAAGTATAGAAAGCAGGATAAACTTACAATGAAAATAGAGCAGTTAATGAGACAAGAGAATATTACACAGTCTTCCGCTTCCCGTGGAAGCTGAGCGTACGAAAACAAGCAGCAACGACGCTACAAATGTGTTTAATGCCACAATTCTCTTTATTAAAATCTGAGGCAAAGGTAAGCACAACGTGTTTTTAACTCTCATCAGAGGAGTCCGTTTCAGTTTTGTCCTCTGTCAATTAGTTTCTAAACGATAACCTGTTGTTATTGTTTAGAAACAATAAAACCTGTTGTTATTATGTTTTCAGTTGCAACACTTGAATCATGTCATGTTAAAATCTATGTTTTGTCACAAGAATAAACCATAGCGGAGTAACAGCGATTTTTGGTACAATCTTAACCCAACGAATTTTGAGTACGCTGCATAGGGCATCAAAAATTCTTTGACGATAGCCAGGAGTACTTTGTTTTTTTTTATTAAATCAGAGGCTGAGGCCTTTTTTGGATCTTTCTAATATAGGACCCCACGCCAGCAAGGCGCCGAGCTAGGCGTTCTCACGCCTGGGGACAAGTCCTCCAGCGAGGGAGGAAGACGGCCCTCACCCCTACGGGGCCTTTTCGGGGAAAGGAGGTCCTCGAAGGACCCAGCAATAGCTGAGAAGAGGGAATTAGCAAGAGAGTCGACATATAGTCGAACACTCTTATAAGAATGACGTCGCAAAGAAACACTATTAGCACGTTGAACGTCAGCGGTATTTCGCCCGTTTCATTATTTTTACTGGAGTGACAATTTTTCTATTAAATTCACATCTTTGTAAAGTAGAAACTTTAAAGATATAGATAGGTAAATATTCGGCAGACCTTTGGCTTTTTGATGTCAATATTTATATATTCAATATGTTAGAAAATTTATAAATATTGTAATTTAAAAGTGATATGAAATTTCATTGAATTCAATAGCGCCGGTCACCGATGACCCTCATGGCAGTCAACGTGTTAAGATTTGTATTACTGGCGCGAAAGGAGTTTATTGTATATATTGTTTTTATCGACGTAACCATTTATAAACGCCCTTATTATATTATATACGAAGAGAAATCGGTGTTTTACAATATATAGAATAAGTTCCAAAAAGACTCTTCGTTCTAGGAATTTGTCGACTAAACAAAAGACTCTCCGCATTGCAGGGAAGAGTGGTATGAAGAGTTTATATTACAATAATCCTTGGATAAACGCACAAGAGATTTCCCTGGATAAATGCATCGCGACTATCCCTTCCATATAGGGGGATCCCCCTCAGTCGAACCTCGACATTCGACGACGAGGCAGTGTAACATGATATGATCGGACCGTGTCGGTGAGGCAATACTAATTGGAGGCTTGAATTTTTCCATTTTTTATTTTTTTTTTGTTGAAAACTTCGCTAACGTATTTGTGACATTTTTCTGATTAAAATGATACCAAACACGACATAGTTTGAGCAATATTTACTTAATATTTAATTCGTTTACTTGCTATTTAGGTAACTCAAACATATCGTGTTTGGTATCATTTTAATCAGAAAAATGTCACAAATACGTTAGCGAAGTTTTCAAAACAAAAAAATCAAAAATGGAAAAGTTCCATCCTCCGATTAGTATTGCCTCACCGATACCTTAGGGCCGGTCCCCCTGTGCGTTGGGCCTCTCTGTCTTTTCTATCGTCTGTCCTTCTCTAAGCTCGGCGCTCGATGGAGTCACGCTCGGCTGGAGCCCGAACGTAAACACAAAATAGAAACCGCCACTTCGTAACTGCACCGTTTCGGTCCCGAATTCAGTGCATTTATCCAGGATTTACTGTATATACTAATTGTAAATGGGCCCCAGCTCTCTGCTTTTTGATCGTGCCGAGTCAGTCGGTTTTAAACCCGAAAAATATAAAGAGGCATTCTATCTAAGCCTTATAATGAAGTAATTTTTAATTCAAAGTATACTGATTTATTTAATACCCATTTCCAATATTCTTTTTATAGCTGAAGTCTAGCAAAAAATGGCACTTTTAGTAAGGCAGCGCTCAGTAAGTATGGTTATCTTTAATGTAAAAGATTGCAAGTTATAATTTGTCTCTTATTATTATAATGTTGTTTTATATGTCAATAAATCATAGAATGTCGGACTCGATGACCTAAAGGTCATGGATTGTCTACCCCCCACCCCCTAGCTTTTGCGTGTAGTTGGAGCTGTGAGAATATATGTACCGCCAGTAACATTTTTCTCAGTTCTCGCACGAGCTGATTCTCAAATAAATGAATGACCCTCTATGTAGTTATCGTTAAATATATTTTTCCATTTTGTTAATTCCGCTACCGAATGACATGGTGCAAATAAAAGTAATTAGTTTAAATCGTGGCATCCCAATTTTTCTTTTCATCATTCTCATCTTCAATTTTTGATTAATGTTTTGAAAACTTTAGTTTACTACTTTAATACACAGAGAGTAACGGACGGAGTAAATTGATGTAAAAAAATGACGTAGATATATTTTTAAAAAAGAACTATAGTGCGTTTCAAAGCAATGTGTCAACGAAAAAAATAGCTCCGTACCAAGTTAAATCTCACTAAACCATGCAATATTTTTATTTATTTGTATACAGAAAAAAAAACGTAGCAGCTCGTTCCAGCTGGCAGAATCAACCTGGCAAGTTGAAAAATATGTTTCCCAGAAAATTATTGTGCAAGTAAACACTTGACAAAATTTAACGATCTGATGCTTCTTACGACGATACAATCCACGGATGGGCGAAACAAAAGAATTCCATGGTACTTTCTTAACAAAGTGCTATTTAATTTTACAATTAAACTTGAAAATTACTAAAATTTCAAAGTAACTCTCTAATAATAATAATGAAGCAAAAATCGTTAACTGCAAACAAAGTAAATAATGTAACATTAACGAATCACCTCTGTAGAAAATTCGATCTCAATCAGATTATGGTTTTCTCCGTGCACTTTTACTAACGATCTAATCCCTTAATCGGATAACGGTGGTATTTCTTTCTCGGTATATGCGAATGTTTACAGAATCTTCGAAGATAAGCCCGGGATATATCGCATATTATCATCGGGTGTATGCTTACACAGAATACAACGAGAAAAAAAAAATCATGTTTTACCGTTGTCACCGGCAGTTTTTTCCCCGGCGAAATGATACGCGGCCTGTTTCAGTCGGCGTGTTTTCCGAAACTGGCCCGTGATATGGCCGTTTTCACGATGCGAATATAAAATAAAACGTTAAAACGCGAGGGAGAAAAAAAATTTAGGAGAAATCACGATGAAATAGAGTATCAAGCACAACAAAAAAAAGGGCAACGGTATGCGCGAATTCCATGAACCTGGAAAACATACGCGCCATTTGAATTTAGTTTTTCCGGTTTAGAAGATTCCAATACTAACGTGTGAATAAAGAAACTTAATTACAAATGTCCCACGATAGATTGGAAGGTGTCGTTAATTATCGTTGTTTTCGAGTAATAAGAAAATTTCATTTTGGCAAATCATATTTGTCGAAAAAACACCCGGCTCAGAGCAACGACCGCGAGCACTTTCATTAAAAGCCCCGAAACGTGTTTACGAGGAATGCGGGGAGGAAAATAATTTTTTGCCGAAATCACGATTTTTTTTTTTTTAAATTTTTGATTAAATGATACCGGGCATCGATACAGGAAACTTGTTTTTCAAAGCCGGCAATGGCACACACGCGTTTTCAGGTTGGCAAACGCGAAACTCGAAGGAGAGAGAAAGAGGAACGAATGGAGTGAGGAAAGAGAGGAAGGCGGATGGAAAAAGGCCAGAGGGCAGTCGCGGTAAACGGTCCGCTGGATTTACTAATTAAAAATGGAAATTAAAAGACTCGGAACTCGCTACGTTTAAAACAGAAATGACAGCATAACTCGCAAAAATCAAATAGAGAGCTAACGGATACTCAAATTCGCCTCTTAAAAGTACTCTAGTCTTGGTTCTGAAATTACGAAGGCAAATAGTATTGTTGCCGTTATCGATTCAGATTTCGATGTACGAAGGAGAGAATATTTAAATGAAAGCGAAGAAAATGTGACGTGCGAACGATATAACATTTGGACGGTGACGTTGAAGGCGTGCACAAGTTTTCCATGCATAAATTCATGGCACAGGATGCATTCGTGAACCTACTTTCAGAACTTACAACTTTAGTTGTTAGTCCATTTGTTGATGTACTGTTAAATTGCAAGCGCGAAAATAATTGTTTCATTAAAATTTGTATATTTTCGTAATTAACTGTACGCCATTTACGAAAGAAATTGAATTAGTTGTTTCCTGCAATGCGTTATATTTATAATCAATTTAAATTCAAATGGAAACAATTGTCGGATAAAGTCCAATTCCAAGGGCGATTGCATTTGATGCCCTCGTTTTTAGTCAAACTTCAAATTGTAATATTATGTAATAAATAAATATTAACAAAGTATTCTTCAGTGAAGCGATGTCTAAGCATTGTATCCTTGGAGAATTTCATCGCGAAAATTTCATAAAACAAATTTATTTAATTGATACAACATAAATGTCTCATGGCGTATGTATTAGTTTCTCGTACAACTGACCAAAATATTTTTGGGTGTATAGCATACAAAATAATTGTTTTACGTAAACAAAAATATGCGAATTCATTAAAATAAGTGCAATGGCACATTCGTGGAGTGTCATTACACTTGCAAAAATCATACGACGGTAAAATGGTAAACATATGAAAATTATACAGGCTACGCTTACATTTTTGAAACTTTCTAATACACTTTTTTCCTACATTGTTTTGGAACGTATATCTATGCTAAAGTTAGTTAAATTTTACAACTTCAATTAGTTATCAATTTATTTAGTTCGTTTAATGTTATATTCAATTTTTATCACAATCGGTATCAATAAAGAGTTACATCATACATCAGCACGAAATTATTCGTACTTTATTCATCAGCGTGTAGATCAATTAATTTCTCGGTTTCTAAGGCTTGCAAAATTATTATCCATGTTATTTAATAGTAAATATTTCGTGAAATCCAATTAAACCTAAACCAGAGTGTTACGAATCAACTTGTTTTCCGACAGATTGATATAAATGAACTTCTACCATAAATTAGTTTATTACTGTACGAATAATATCGTTAATATTGCACTTTATTAGAAAACACAAGTAACACGTTTATCGTGGATCTGCTCGGCGATTCATCGATATGATCATCGAGCAGATCTTGCTACAGGCACGGAACTCTATAACGCAGTTTCAAAAGTTAATAATTTTTTTCTCTCTAGTCAATCAGATCTTTTAACATCATCCTGACCGCATATAAAGTTTCTCCCATTGCATATGGTTGATTAACTACATTGAAAAACTAAAAATTCAGTAAACTTTCAAGGTTGATTTTAGCTCCCGAGAGATAAACTCCCCGGAAAAAAATTGCTCTTCGCTTACACTGACGTACTCTACATTTAACAAAGTTTCATTTATGTGAGACTGAACAAGCAATATTTTTAACAATTCCCAAGCTAAGGAAATCTATTATATAAAGCTCAAATACCACTGACTGACTCACTCACTCACTCACTCATCACAAAATCTCAAAAACCACAGAACGGATTGCAATGAAATTTGGAACATACCTTCCCCTTGGGTCTTAGGTGCTCAATAAGAAAGGGTTTTGAAAATTTCGAAATTTTAAGGTTTTTTTTTTAGTTTCGATTAAATCGTAGCGAAGCACGGGAACTTTCAGCTAGTATTGTATATTCTTGATATAGAAATAGTTTTAATAAAAAATTGTACCATAA
The DNA here is from genome assembly GCA_910591515.1 of Cerceris rybyensis. NCBI lineage: Eukaryota > Metazoa > Arthropoda > Insecta > Hymenoptera > Crabronidae > Cerceris > Cerceris rybyensis. The sequence goes on from OU342790.1 coordinate 28,258,356, forward strand.
TTTTACGCTGAATTAAAAAATACCTTTCATCCCTATTTACCCTTAGGTAAAATTCAGTAAGTAAAAATTATTTTATCTTTACCCTCTTGCCTAACGATTTAAGTTCCGATGGGTAAAGCTGTAAGGGAATGCACGTCGAGCCATTCACGGTTTGGTTGAGCGTTCGAAATTATTCAAATCGAAGAAGTCCTATGATTTATAAATACACGTGCATTATATACATAACTTTACATTGAAGTATAGAGATAAAAAATCTTGTACAATTTAAAAAGTTGTATATTTTGTATCATTTTGGTTTAGGATATACCGGGCGCAAACCTGATGGCGTGTGGCAAGTGTTTTGGTCTGAACCCTCAGACTGATGGAGACATCCCTCGTTCACACATCATTTTTTATTCTAATGTGTAATTGGCCAAAAAAGCCGTGCATTCATTGTGTCATCATATGAACGACGAAAAAAGTCTTTTTAGGTTGTTATTGGTAAAGTGTCATGTTTCCAAGAATGATATGCCAAAATTGGGAGGTGAAAGGGGTAACTACTCTTGCACACTGATTTACGGCATGCCATCACATCTTTCACAGTCAGTATATATCCCATTAACCCCTTGCCGTACAGTAATGAGTGCTACTCGTGACGCGATAAATGGAATAGTCAATTTTGGAGTGTGTTGGTTTTTTCTCTTTAACGAATAGAATATATTGGAACTTACAAAAATCAATTGTATATTTCTTCCTGGAATGCTTAAGAGGTTGCAACTGTGGGGCTATGCAGTCTGATTATGCTCAAGCTGAAAAGTGTCCTTAGACCTGGGTAAATTTCCTAAAAACCTCACTCTGCGACTTTCACTCGTAATAGAAAGACGTGCCTTCCTCATACATTCTAGAATAACATTTCTAGTTAATTTTAATCAAAGTCTTCTTATTTAAAGCCTTAAAATCAATAGAATGCACCAAAAATTATTTGATTACAAGTATCAGTGGGTTCTGATAAAGTAAAATAAATTCTACGCTATTCAATATTACGTTAAGCCATTTACTATATACGAAATTAGGGGTTAGATTGTTATTTTAGTAATTAATTCAGAGTCATTGCACATTTAATCACAAACGAAATGGCACGGCAAAGGGTTAATAGCGAAAGAGTTAAAAAATAATATTTTTTCAACCACAGGATTATGTGAATTTTTTCATTATTGAATAGATGAATCAAAATCTAAAAGTATCCTCCAAGTGTAAAATATTAGTACATAGTATGTATTTCGTTATACGATATTTTATTCAAAGGATCCTATATCACCTAGAATACTACTTTTTGATGCGGCAAGTTGTTTGATTCAACTACGCAGCTTGCTTGCGTCGTGCTTATCACATACGGGCAACGATTTACGCCACAAGTGAGAGTTGATATTATAAAGCAAGGAGTAAACCGTTTGAGCGCGGAAGGGTATCATGAAAATGCGTGCGAAAAATGCCAGGTAGCCGTGATTATGTTGTTTTGTTTCATCTCACTGTACAACGCTATGCTTATAGTTTCACCTCTTGTGTTGGAATGACGAACGACAAATGACATCGGATGGATGGTCAGTCAGAACGTGCATGTCAAATAGACAGATAGATTAGTATTTATAGTCAAATAGACAGAATTAGGCAAGTAAGTAATGCAATCAGGAAGCCATGTTCACTTTATCTTTAAAGGAAGTATGATTAAAAAAAAAATTGAATTAACACCAAGTGCGGATAGTAATAAAATAAATTTACAGACTTTTTCAATACTACTTTTATCTTCATGGCAATGTAAAAAGTGTCTAATTGTATTGAATATTGCCTTCTTTTTTGAAATTTGCTACTTCGATTATGTCGCCTGGGAGATTTAATTTTATTTATAGCGACTGAGTCTATGCCATGTGGCAAAAACAAAAGTTACAAATTGAAAGACTTTGAATTCAATCTCGTCAGTTGAAAGTCGCAGTCTTTATCAATGTCATAATTTTCTGTTTTAACAGCTATAGTATTGTTACGCCAATATGAAGTTGGCGTACCGAGCGAACTGCTCCATCGAATCGGTACCAGTCGAGAATCGAAGTCGACGGATCGATCGGCCGGTCGTTGCTTGACGACCGGAAACGTTTACACCGGAAGACGCTACCGGGCTTTCGAGGAGAACCGATGTTCGATTTCGTGTCGTACTTGTAATTGTATAATAAAGAATGCCGAAACGCGGTAGACCCTCCGCGAGGTGTAACAGTACAGGTAGTCCTCCTACAACACGGCATCCTATAACAGGGTTTCGCTATAACACGATTTATGAATTGCGGAAACCCTTCTACAACACGGTATCCTATAACACGGTTTCGCTGTAACGTGGTAAGAAAATTGCAAAAACCTTTATACAACACTGTACTTCTATAGCCGCGACGAGGCTTGCCGTCTTAAAGATACAGTGTGGCATAAACTATTTTGATTTCATCTCCGTGGCTTGAAAACAAAAGTATTATATTTCACGCTGCTGATCGACAGTCTGCGTCGAGCCACGGTGTGTCAAAGAACAACTTTTTCGTCTTTAAAATATTAAGGAAAAATTAACATTGATCCGGTAAGAACCAGAAAGCAAAGTAAAATTACAGATTTTTTAAAGAGGAAAGAAAATACAAAAACTTTAAATGGAGAAAAAAGTTCTGAAATTGAAGGCGATATCATTGCACCAAAAAAACGTTCTCGATTGATTATACCGAATAGTGACGATGAAGAAATTTATTAAATTATAGTTGCATCAAATTAAAATAATATTTTTTGTTTTGTGGTGTACATACATTTATATATTTTTGATAAAAATTAAGTTGTTTATGTAGAATTTAAAAAAAAATATCTGTTTTTAATAAGTTTTCGGAACGTAACCCCTCTTTTTTGTACTTGCTCTGGGTCTCATATAACACGGTTTCACACAACACGGCATTTTTTAGGAACGTATCTACCGTGTTATAGGAGGGTTACCTGTATTTAGAATCCTGACGTATTATCAGTGACCCCACTAGAGTGTACTGGTGCGATTGCTAGAACTTTTCAATGTGAAACAGCAGACATGCGATAGCGCTGTACGGCAATGTGCCGGTATGTAACACAATATAATCTTCGACGCAACAGAAATAAGCGTCAAATTGGTTATGGATAAGGACAAAATGAAAATGTTCATATTGATTTCCGCTATACTACATACAGTCAGTCCCATAAGTATTCGTACCCTTATCGATGTAAAAGAAATTTATTGGAATAAAATGATGCATGCAAGATTTTGCGAAAAGTCTTTTGTTACGAACGAACGCGAGTGTAAACTTTATTTCCACAAAAGTTTAACTCAACTAATTTATTGATAAGAAAAGTATATTAATTTTGAGTTGCATAGCACATAAAACCAGTTCACAAAAGTATTCGTACTGATGTACGAAACAAAATGTTTTATAAGAAAACTCGCATATTCCAATAACTTTATTATTTTGTATCAATGTTTTTAGTATTTCCTTGGTTCACCGTGTTGCTTTATTGTTTCATTTAATCGGTTTTGCATATTTTTTATAATTTCATGTTTGCATAGTCCTTTCTCTATTTCTGTCCACAAATTTTTTATAGGATTTATATCTGAATTCTGGGGAGTTGTGATAAAGTATTCATGCACGAACTATTTGAGCACAATGCTTCGGGTTATTATTCTTGTATATCCAGTAGACTTGCGCTTGCGTGGGAATTTTCTTCAAGAATACTTTTATATTTAATTTTATTCATAAATCCATCGACGAACCCAAGCTTACCCGCTCCGGATGTTACTATGTAGTCCCAAATCATCATCGAGCCACCGCCGTGCTTTACGGTCGGTTGTAGATTTTGTAATTCTAGTTCTTTGTTAGGCTTTCTCCAACTTTTTCTCATCCGACACATCAAGAAACATTAAACTTCAATTCATCCGTGTAAATAAGTCAGGTATCACTCTTATTTATAGATTTCGCCGCAAATATTAATCTCTTTATACTGTCAATCTTCCTGATGAGGGGCTTCTTTCTCGATGCTCGACCATGACAATTTTTGGATCTCAATATTCTCCGGGAAGTTTTCGTGGAATCTTTATTGTTAAACATTTCGTTACACATTAGGACTAACTTAGGAGCACTAACTCATACATTTTTTTGTATTTCACGTCTTAAAATTTTTTCCTTCCTTAGCACTTACAATCTTTGGTATTTAACACGTTTGTTATTTAACAAATTATTACCAGCTTTTACTCGTTCAATTGTGTATTGGAAAGTAGATTTACTTCTTCCAATGTGTTTTGCTAGCTCAGCGTAACTTCTACCTTCTTCGTGTGGTTTTAAAATTATTTTACTACTTCTACTGTAGCCTTAGACTTTTTTCGATTCATTTTCGATTATTGATATTGTTTCGACCAAGTTTTAACTCAGAATAAATGAGGTGAAGTTTACTCTATGAATCATGTTCAAAGTGAAAAAGTATATGTAAATAAAAAAACTTTACTCTGCCAAGCATGGTACGAATACTTTTGTGGGCTGTTATTATGTGCTATGTAGATTAAAATTAATATAATTTTGTTACTAATAATTAGATTTTGTTCAAATTTTGTCTAAATATAGTTTATACATGGGTTTATTCGTAGCAAAAAACTTACTGCAAAATCTTACATACATCATTTGATTTCAACAAATTCCTTTTATAAGCAATAAGGGTACGAATAGTTATGGGATAAATTGTATGTGTAACTAAAAGCTTCATATAAGAAGAAGCGTCATAATCAGCTACAAGTGTATTAGCAACAATCAATAGCCATGTTGGGGTAATATTCTTAACAATGCATTGTACATTTGTATTAAATAAAAATGTAATTTTTTCACGCTTTGTTTGCCGTTTTTGGTAAAATTTACAATCGAAATATTTCCCCTGCCTTTGGAGGGCATGCAAGGCATTGCTTGATTTCAATTCTGAAATAGGGATAATAGAAGTAGTGAAAATAGTGAATTATTATATCTGAAAATGGTACAAGCCTCTTCTTCTTTTATTTTGAGATATTTAAGAATTGGTAAAAATGCTTTCATGCTATAACATGTAACAACAAAACCTTCTTGGACCAAATCGTAAGAATATTTCATCGTATTTATAATAATAAGACACCTATGTTTAACTAAAACTATAAATATACTTTTCTAAAAAATTGGCCTATACCACTTTTGAAAAATAATAACTCAATTACTTTATGCATTACATGCATTACATTCTTTATGATATGAGCTTCACTAATTTCAGCGATTATTACAATACGTTATTAGGATTATTCGATATGAAATTATAAGACATTACGATGTGCATGTTGCTTTAATTAATTTTTATGTTCAATTTCAGGTAAGACAAATGTAAACTCGCAAAATATATAATTTACATTTGAAAGACTGATCACAAAATGAATTACAAAGGAGGTAATAAAAGTAGTCTATTAGGCAAATCATTTTCTGCCATATAGAACCCTTGGCGAACGGATTTCTCAATAAACAGGACCCAATCAACCTCTTCTATAAATATAATATTCAAATTTACTTTCCGTTTTCAATACCACTGAATACCAAGAGTTTATTCTCGGATTTAAAGTGATAAGCTTTCGCACCCTTAGCATTAAAGAAGCGCAAGGGGGAGGACGACCTTAGCACGGTCTATAACAAGTCTTTATAAGTACCATAGAAGAGATTGTTGTATGCTTTTTTTATCCAACCTTGCCATAAAGACTATATAATTTATACAGTATTTTCTATTAAACTGGAAACGATCAAATTTCTGACGAAGGATCATAACCATCGAAAAAATGTTTGACAAAAGTTGTTCAATTCGAAGATAGACGTGTTTCAAAATGATCACATTGGGGTAATTTACAAATTACTTGACATTGATCTCAGCTTCGGAAAACAACCTTTGCAGACAGACATAAACAGATAGTAGTGTTTATCTTATTGGTGGAACTTGTTGCGTCTACAGCTTCTTAAGTGTAGGTAAACGTGGTGAAATATAACAAACACATTAAGCGATGATGTACACGGCAACACAGGGAATACGGGTGTTATTATTATGATTTGTCCTCCAAGGTTATGCCATGAAATTAAAGTTGACGAAATGTAACCCAGACTTTCTTCGGACATCGAAAATTTATGTAAAATTATCTTCTAAACTAATGGCTTTTCGACATTGACAGGCGAATGTGTTTTTCTACAGAGTAATGAGACAAACTGCAAAGTGCATTTCCGTTTATTCGCGAAAAACAAGGGGTTGAATATTGTTTCGAGAACTGCCTCTCAAGTAAGTTTAATAAAAATCGGCATTCAGACGGTTAACGAAGACAAAGGCGATATCTAGGAAGCAAAAGGAATTTAAAAGAAAGCGAGAACCTATCCTACATTTGCTACCAGGTGCTGAATTTTTTGAAACTGTTAACCCATTTGCATCACGAGCGCATCCATGCGCGCACTTTTTCTGGTCACTATCATCGAAAGGCATTTATGCATTCACATTGTGAGTGAATAGTAACACACGACCAGTCTAAATTATTTATACAACATTCGTCGATTAAAGTATAACATCACTTTTCAAAATGCTGTTAGACGCAGACTTGATATGAAGAAATTTAATAGTAAAAATATATTTTTCAATTTGTCATATGATGCGAATGGGTTAAACCAACATTCGGCAACAATATGCACGCGAGTACTGAATGATTAAGCACCTTGCTTTACCTTTCTTACTAGGAGTCTTTCTTACTTACGGGGTAAGATATTTAACCCTTTGCGGTCGTGTTTCGTTAACAACAAAATATATAATTGCACTTAAAATATAACTATTAAAATCGTAGTAAGAATTATATACAGGGTCCGTCAGCAAAATCCGGACAAAATTCTATTTTAATTTCTCGCTACATGTAATGTCAGCAGTAGATGTTTCTTTCTTATCAAGCAAGGCATATGTATGTACAATACGTACCTATATAACATCTAAATGGCAGATTTGATTAGATAGTGTTCGGAATATATTCACAAAACAGCAACAACTGAAGCGCTTCGCGCGGAGCGTTCAGCTATTGAAATTATTCGATTCTTTAGATACCCGAACTCTACTGTTTCTGATATTGTACGAAGGTATGCCGCTGTAGAGAAGTTCGGTGAAGGCTCTTCTAATCGGTCAAGGCAAATTTATTCCAAAGAAAAGTCTGTAAGCACAGCGGCTGCCGACGAAAGAGCTCAGCAACCCGCCACATTTCTTTAAGAAGGGTGAAACCATTAACAATAAATTGTACCTCCGGATCATAATTTCGGTGGGGCCAAAGATGGAAAGTGTAGCAGCCGGGAGATCCCACATTTTACAATAGGTTGACGCACAAGTTTATACAAATCATTTAATGCAAAACTGGTTTTCCGATAACGTCGAAATATTTCGGTCCAAAGACTTCTGGCTTCCCAATTGACCAGACTTGAAGCTTATAAGTTATTATGTTTGGAGCGTTATTGAAAGGGTGTCTAATAAATCCAGGCACCCCATCGTCGCATCTAGGGATTGCAATATCGGGGCAAAAGTTCAATACCGGTATTCGGTATTTTTTAGATCTTAATACCGGAATACCGGTTTTAATACCGGTAATAGGAATTGTTTCATTTGTCAGTTTTATTAAAGATAGTAAATATCACAAAAAATCATTTGTACCTTATATATTATAACAGTATATAAAGAATAACAAAAAAGTAAAGGAACAAGGAACATCTTCTGTATTTAAATCACAAAAAAGTGTAAATATCACTATTCAGTCTATGGTACTATTACATATTTTTGAAATGTGATCTTAAAAAACATAATGCATCAATTGTACTGTCATTAAGCCTGGAATGTACCTAATTATGCATCTACGCTAGTTGTGGTACTGTCAGCAATGCGTGATATACTTTTTCCAAGTATTTACCTTTAAATCCCTCATTTTCAAATAAATCGATTTCTTGTCGGATGGTTTTGAATATAACTGATTTCTGTATTGTATTTTGGTTTGTTGAAGTTTTTTTAGTTATCGCTATATCTAATTTTTGTTCAAGAGACAATTCCTTTTCACTATCGACATTACTGTCATCATCATCTTCGATAACTGTACAGAATTGTTCTGAATGTAGATAGGTTTGTGGGTAAGAAATTTTAAGAAAATTTACTATAAACTTGATCATATCGTACACAAAAACGTATACTATTTTTTTTATGTTGGCGACCCCTGAACATATAGTGGAAAATTTAAAAAATTTCTAGTAAATACCGAAAAAACGGTATTTAAACTTGTGAATACCGGTATTACAAAATTGTACAAATGGCTCAAAATACCGGTATTCGGTATTCCGGTATACCGGTATTGCAATCCCTAGTCGCATCCCTTCAGGTCGCTATAGAGGCAGCATTCGCGAATTTGGACAAGGATCAAGTGAAAAGAGCATGTTCGCGCTTCAGATCAAGAATCCAAGAAGTAATCGCAGCGGAAGGAGGCTATACTGAATGATAAAACTTAATAAGGATCCTATAATTAATTTACACATTTTTTTTCATCAATACAAGTAATTTCTAACTAAACAAGTGTTTGAATGAACTCTTAATTTTGTCCGGATTTTGCTGACAGACCCTGTATACCTCAGAAAACTGTTGCATAAATTTGCAAAAATTTTTTGCATTGGTGGCTGAGAGTAGGCATACAATAGCAACGATGAAAGAGCTTTGGTGGCTGCGAGCAGACGTACGGCCGCCCAATAAGGGTTGATACTACTGTGTGGATGAACTACCAAGCAACCCGCAAAAAGAGAGATAATTCAGGATATCGCAATCGAAAATATTGCACGCGCACTAATAGGTGAAAATAGTTGATCCCGATGTCGGAGCACTGCTTACTGGTCGGCGGCCGTGAGGGAACTGATAGCGAGGCGAAGCATCGAAATTACTTATTGTTAAGATTCGCGGAAAGGATACCTGTAGGTTACAGCTGCCGAGTTCCGCCGAGTTTATTTTGACAACACGTCACGATCGTTGTACGTCTTGGTCAGTGAAGTGGAAATAATTGCTCTCGTTACTCGTAGAATTAATCTTAAAATTGTAAATGGAATTTAACGATATTATTCATTATATGACCAAATGTTACAAACACAATATTTTGTTTAATGTAGCCTTATTGTCAAAAAGTAACTGATAAATGTAAAATGTATTTTTAAAGCAAGCTATATATAATAACACATAAAGTCATAAAATAACTCGAAAACAATATATGTATATTTGCAAAATCAACCATAATAGGAAGATGTCTGTTCTATCGCCTACTACCATTAAAATTTTACCCAGACGTCTAGTTTTTTGCATAAATTGATTTTAACACTAGAACTACCGGCGTTAAATTTATTATATTTCAATACATTAAATAAGTACCTTGGAAAACGGGTAATCAAGAGGTGGAAAAGATGACCAATTAGAGAATCTATGGTTTATAAAATCAACGTAGAATATCTGCTTCATGACTGTGCTATAAAATCGGATAATTTTTAGAAAAAATTGGGTATGGGTCATTTCGACTTGGTCGGTAGTTCTAGTGTTAAAAACCTTCGTGGTGTGTATTTTTGGTCCTTGACGATTTTAATGCAATAAACATGATGTTAATTATAACACATATCCTACCCATCAAATGTAGGTGGTAATTTTCAAATGGAATTATTACGTAATAATACACAATATTATTAGTTTGATGAAGAGAAAAACGTCACAATTATGAGATGAATTATTATGAAGTAATCGTGCGTATTATAACATGCATTCCAATGTGATCAATTAATCATTCTGTTGGGGGTGTATGTACTAAATCTATGTTTTAATCACGCTCAATATCAAGTTGTCAAACTAATATTTTGATGAAACACTACAGCTACTATTAATATATAGTATACAAAAGTAAAAGTTGTGTAAATAATACTACAAATTACAATTTTCGTTTTTTTTTAAACTAAATCTCCATATTGTAGATTTTTGTCAAATTGTACATAACCCATCCCAAAAACTTCCAAACTAATCAACAATTTATTTGTATAATTATTTTTTTCATACTTTCCTCTCTCCTATTCTAAAATATGAGTTAAGTTTTCTGTTTATCGCCATAGATTGAAGAGATGAAAATATGCACAATTTTCTTCCGTCTTCGTTAATACGTAGCTTAACATACGCAAATTTCAAATCACTGCACGAAATCGTATTAAGAGATTTAAATAAATAAATGTTTTCAGAAGCTGCTAAATAAATTCATAATCCTCGACGATCAACATAATAACGTACGTTGCCAGAAATAATTAATTCATTTAGTTCGCTGAACAGGTAATGGAAAACGAAAATTTGGAATTCATAAAATGATTCGTCAAAATGAGAAACGGAGAGGAGGGGGGAAAGCTGAGAAAATACAAATCCCGGGAAATATTGACAGAATCCATATCTGATCCAATAAATAAGTACGTCACTTTTTCCGAATTGTAAATAACAATAATATATCATTTAATAATGCCTGGATTTAAACAAAAGAGGTGGAGAATAATTTCTATCGTATCGTAAATTTTTTACTCTTAAAAATTTGAATTGACAAATGAAACAAAGATAATAATCTGTGCAGTCTTTTTTAAAGTTTTTCATTTATGAACACCTCCTTCGATCATTTGAAGGGAGACAAATGGTGCTCTCGTTGGTGAAATATCGGTCGAATAAACGAATTGTGGTGAAACCTTTCAACCGAGCTGTAAAACTGCCCCATATGTCAATTTCGCACGCACAACGGATTTTTATTTTGATACAAATCATTTAAAAAGATACATTAAGGATGACAGTTAAAAATTAAACGAAATAAAATGTAGGTTTTATCATCAAATGAATATGCAATATTTTGAAAAATGTGAATGCTTCAAATATCAAATTAATAAGTCGTAATTACAATTTATTTCGATGCATCGTTATTTGCAAATTTATCATTACTGATTTTTTCAAAATATTATTGTAGATTGATGTCATATCTTGAAGAACTATAAGTAAATAGACGTTTTTTTGATAAACCTTCTTCAACCTCTTCGTTATTGGAATTAAGATTTTTCATGAGTATCAGAATTTATTTGAGGAAAGTACTGAAATTTTTTAAAATTATTTTTAACCGCCTATAATAGAGCCACACGAGCTAAAGATAACATGTATTTCTATGTTTCGGTTTTTCGGAATCCCTTTTAACTCTGCGAACTGTAAACTCTTCTAACTTGCGAAAGCATAGATATAAAATTTTTAATCTTTCTTTAGATTGAAACAATGTCAAATTTTATTCAATCTATTATATAAATTTATATATCCAATATTTAATATGTACTGTCGTATAGCTAATTCTTCCTAGCGATAAAAGATTCAATCTACAGAGGGATAAATTAACTGCAAATATAATCCTGACGTTAATAATAGCATGAAACATATTTCTTCCTAAAATTTTTATTATTTACCATTGGTCATTATTTCTAACGGTTTAAACTAATAGTCCGAACATGAAGATATGTCCTTGTCAGAACTCATGGTGCATATCTTACGATAAGTGTGATTAATCTGGTGATTATCTATAACTGCCGGTTATTATATATAATTACCGCAAAAACACAGACCAAACTCAGATCTTCTTTTTTCTCAGGAGAGGAAATGCGCTTACGCATCCCCTCGCGTACCGGGGGGATTATGGAAGTCGCCGGAATTTAAGCTCCCGGACCTAAACGAAATATTTTTTTATTTTACATAGAGATATCTTGCATTAGACTTCCCTCCGTCTGAGACCACTAAAATCCCACGATAACCTCGCATTAACGCTTTATGGGTGGGCATCCGGAACCAAACTCGTGATCCTTCCAGGGCACCTAATCGAGATCTAACCCAGGCCAAAGTCCCAAGATCCAGTCTAGTAAAATGAACAGGCCCCTGAGGGACTCCTCTATGCACCTCTCCTGGGTTTTCCATCCATGCGGCTAGGGTAACCCCGGCCAAACCCGTACCAGTCTAGCGAGGTGAACAGGCCCCTGAGGTAACCCCTTTCCTACAGAATCACTATGGGTCTGCCATCCCCTGGCTCTGGTAATCCTGGGTTCGTCAAACCCGTTCCTGACTATTCGAGCTGGACAGACCTCTGAGATAACCCCTTTCCTACAGAACTACTATGGGTTTACCACCCCCTGGCTCAGGTAACTCCAAGTCCACCAAGGTTGTACCTTGGCCAACGAGTTTTCTGGTCCCTCAAGAGAACACGACAGATCTAGTCCAGACTAGCCAATAAATTCGATAAATATTCAAGAATTCATCACATTTACCAAATATAGTGGTAATTATATAAAATCTCAATATTATTTGAAAAATTAAATGTGTCAAATTAAATTATGTAAAAAGAAAAATATCAATACATTGATAAATCTAAAATAACAATTTTCGAAACGATTTATCATTCAATTCGACATTTTGTCTTACGGATCCCACTTCCAGCAACGTCCTAAATTATGTATCGTGAACGCACAAAAAGGAGCCTCGAAAAATTGAAAAAAGCAGATGCAACAAATACGTATGCCCGCATTAAATAGATAATAAATGGCTTTCAAGCGAAGCGTTATGCATCCTTATGAATTATAAAAAGCATTTTTCACGATGCACCAGCCATTTAACTAAAAAAATTTCCAAAATATAACCACTGTGCGCCTTCCTTAAAAGGATTAATAAAGAGAGTAATCCAACGAGTGTCCTAAAAGAATGTCCAAACAAATTTTCTTTTCCCAGTTACCACGACACTATACGCGATCTTTTGTATCCCACCGGCAGGGAAATAATGAGTAATTAGTATGTGTTAAACAATCTACACAGGGAAGGACTTTATTTTCGTAACTGAAAACGTGCAAATCGATGAGTCGTGCCCACAGTGAGGCCGCCATTATCGGTCGTGCCGGTGCAGATCCGTTGTTTATCGTGCATTTAGTGGATAAACAGCGAATTGAAGCAAATACGTGGGTGGTTGGGTGGGAGAAAAAGAGAGGGTAACCCGCGATAGAGAAAGAGGGCATTAGAGGTGATGACAGAGACAGAGAAAGAGGGTGAAACAGAGAGAAACAAGAAGAGTGAAAGAGAACGAGAGTAAAGGGAAGGGAAAGAGACAGAGATGAAAGTGGAGGTATAGACAGCCACGGTATTGCCGCGTCACGAAATCATGCCGTATAGTAAATGCCATGCATGTTTAATCAGTCAGAATTATGGCTCGTCATGTAGCAGTTTTAACGGATCATCCGTTGCTATGCGATCATCCCCTCTTTTTGCTTTTTCAGCTGTACACGTGGGTGGTACTGGTCTATCTCGGGGAACGCCAAACAGGGGAAACCGCGGCGCAGCGAGAAAACGCGCACGCGTCGATATTTCGTAGAGAAATGCTGTTGTTGCAAAAAAATATGTGGAAAAAATCCAGAATGAGAGAGAAATGTTACGTAAAAGGAAGAACTGCAAGAGAGGGAGGGAAGGATGAGAGGAAAAAGAGAAAAATCCGTAAAGGTACACATTTTGAGAAATCGAATCGGTGAGAACGTTGGCGGGTCCTTCGAATTCAAAGGTTAGAAGTGAAGTGGAAGAACGTATGGTAAAACGGGATCGAAATAAAGCGCGCTCACGGTATTGTTTGCCCGAGGAATGTAGAAGTTGCGTGTTTGTTTTTCAAGTCTTTAATTAGCGAGACGATTAATAATTTATGGCACGAAGATTAAAAGCCCAACCGGGGCAAACAGTGCCGCCGAATTCGCGAATTAATAAGTCCGAGGTGAAACAAGAGCGAAAAATATTGACGTTGAAGCCGACGTGAAATTAAAATCCGCTGGTGGAATCGGGAAAGGCCGGGAGTGCTGTAACACACGTCCGGGAAGCGTTAACGCGTCGAAACGGAACGGAATGTGCTTTTCCGAATGACGCAACCCAGCATGTGCGATCGTTAACGTATGCCGGTTGGTGATTCTCTACCTCGAAATCGGTGCACGAAACATCCGATTATTTTTTATCTGCATAATACCTAATGGAGGATATTAATAATTGCCGTGAGTTTCTAAAGCGGATTTGCTTGTCGGGTGATTCGACGTTTGGCGTGCGAACGAACGAACGACTGAACAGACCGACGAAAGAACGAAAGAGAATGAACGAATGAGCAAGCGAACGGACGATCGAACGATCGAATAGTCAAAATAATCGCGTCGAATTTTACTCCAGCAGCGGAGCGAACGTCGGCGGAAGCTAAACTGTCCTGAAAATCCAGAAATACGACAAAATAATACCACGCCCCCGGGAAACGGACTTCTGATTTTCAATAATTTATTTTGGCAGCGCTTTCGTCGTATTAACGGAGATCCTGCCGAATTCGGCGGAACGTGCACGCGAAGGCTTTTAAAAACGGTGAAAAATACGAAAAGAGAAATATGACGGTTCGCGCCGGATACGCTAGACCCTTCGAGCGCGGAATTTATTTTCGAATGTAAATACCAAAGGTTAAAATTTTAATGCTGAAAATTATAATTTCAGGGAATTTATATTTTTTAACGAGCAAAAGTAATGAACGGGTGTATCGATACCGACAATAAATACAGAGTAAAAAATTAAAAAGAGGTATAAAAAGAAGGGGTGAGAACAAGCATTACCACCAGTTTACTGAATTATTAATTTCACCCCTTATCTTCTCTCATCAATGTCTACGACATGTGCCACCGCTATTCGGTACAAAAACACGTCTAAAATTTCTATTAGGTGTGCAAATAAGTTCCTTCCCCGTTTTTTTCTATGATCACAACTTTTGACTGTATTATTCGAATTAATTGATTGTGGTGCCACCTGAAAGAGTATTCTTTTGTTCTTAAGAAGAGTCATAATGACAGCTCTAAAAGTTCCCAGTCCTAAGCAACAATTTCAACCAATATGGCGCGTCAGATCATTTGCGTCACTCTTTGCATTCCAGCTTAAGAAATCAGCTGTAGAAGCTACTGAAATGGTTTGTGCGGCACTGATTGTGAGAGAGAACGCTATTTCTTACAGAACATGTAAAAAGTGGTACCAGAGATTTAAAGCCGGAAATTTTAATTTGGAAGACAACAATCGTTCAGGTGCCCCGAAGAAGTTCGATGACTGTGAGATAGAGCACTTGCTCAACGAAAATCCGACCTAGACAGCAGCCGTCATTCTTCAGGGATCGGATTTATAATTTACCCAGCAGATGGGAAAAGATTATAGAAAATGAGGGTGAATACTTCGAGACGTAATCTTGTACCGAATTTATATAATAAAATCTTGAATTTCGAAAAGAAGGGGAAAGAACTTATTTGCACACCTAATATTTTTGTTTAAACAAATCTGTTTCGTGGCTTCGAAGTTTAGCCCTAGGTCAATTCAAGGAAACGTTCCTCGAAACAACGTACTTATCATCGAAGTATTTTCTCTCATTGGTATCCTGAAATTGTTGTTCCGGGAAATCGTTTAACTTTGGGGATTCCGGACTGTTCAGTTCGAAATTCACACGGATTTCCTGCCAGTATCATAATCGTATAGAATGCTCGACGTAAAATATTTCGCGCTGTCTAAATGACTTCACTCCGTGCGAATTCCTTGGTAACCCGGCAGAGAGAATGCACCATTGAACTAGAGAGTTCACTCGGGTGGAAGTGGGCAAAAAGGAAGCGGGAGAAGTGGCTCTGTCGCGTGTGCAATTACCTCGAGCAATTACCCAAACTTATCCAGGCACGCACCTGGAATACAATGAAAATAGTTTAATGCGTTCGTAATGCATCGCGAAATCTTTGTCTACGGGAATCTCGCGACACAATGGTTGAAGGAGTAAGGAACCACTTTAACGTTCAGATTTATATTTTCCACATTGTTCTATATCCTGTTACGCAGACGACGATCAAATAAATTGAGAAGTAACGTCACTGACTGTTGCAAGAAATTAACACCTCGAATGTCAGACCCATTTCACTTATATGAATGCACGGAAATGAAACTTTATCTACTAAAAACGAATTGTTGTGAGATATATTACAGCGAAATGTGATGAATAAATGCGGTTACATATTTTGATATTTTTTATAATGACCTTTTATATATGAATGTTTCGGATCTTTCAATAACAACGATTGAACTTTGAATTGAATTAAAACGAAAAGTACGGAAGATAATCTAGTACTCGCTACTTTATTTTAAAGTATATTCGATGGCATTATACATGAAATGTAATATCATTTAAATGAGCACCATGATTGCGCTTACAATTAGTGGAGTAAATGAAGTGCAGAAATCGTTTCTCGACTTGAACAAGAACTTTGATAATAAAGGGTACAGCAGAATAAGGGGCTCAAAAGTGAACTTGAACCTATTTCGATAGGAGTGGTCTCATTCAATAGATAATGCTCAGCGACCATTGTACTGAGTTTTAATTCTGTATTTAAACTGCAAGGGTAGTTATGGGGAAAATTCAAAAAATAGGTTTTTGTCCTATTTTTCCTATTTATTGAGATGCAAAATATTCCAAAACATCTTTACACAGTATACACGTGACCATACATTTTTGAGTTTTTTCTCAGAATTTTCCATTGAAGAACCTAAGTGTAACAAATGAGTAACCACAAAAAAAAACGGGAAAAGTATATTTCACATCAAAATCTTCGAGATACAACTTTTTGCTTTACCCTCAATTTATCTCAGATTTTTCAACTGCCTGCGTCATTATGAAAAAAATAAAAAACCGATTTGCGCGACGCATTCCGATGTGATACTTCATGATTTAGTTATTTTTTTGCATTCGTTTTATCTTCTTTCTTTTTATTATATTTCTGTTGCAATTATTTTCTCCGATTTAATAACTATATCGTAGAATTTTATATTCATATTACATTAAGCACCTGTGTTTTCATTCACGAGTGGAAAAGAAATATTTAGCAATGGAAAATATTGCCAAGTGAATTTCATTCGACTGACAACAGATTACAAAATTCAACAAAACCCCGCAATATTAAACGAGTCGATGATACTTCCAACGTGAATCCTAAAAACTTCAGAGCTATCGATTCGAACGGGAACACAATCTATTTTTTTGGCGATCGTCCATCGTAATCCGTGTCCTTGATTGCGCAACACGTATCGCTCGTCTAGTTTTTAACGGATCAACATTCACCGCGAAACCTCGGAAGATTCTTCGACCTTTAAATCCGCTACGAGCCAACACGGATCTCACCACATTGCCAAGTTTCACTCGTGATCACGTTAACGTTTTACTTTCAATATCACATCAATGCGACAAAAAAAGCACAAGGCATCAAAAGCCTTAACGTCTCGCATTTATCACGTTTATGAACTTCTCAATTTGACTTTATTAATTAACGAGATATTTCATGCCGGAGAATTCGAAAGAGAACTCACCTCCAGAAATTACTTCGTTCATATCAGCGACACGGAAATACTTCGTGCTATGTTTAAAGCGAGCAGTAAATTTATCACTAGAAAATGTCCGTGAAGTCGAACGAACACCTGCAAGTACGTTCTATAAAAGGAAAGAAGAGAATTACAACACTATCTTCTCTTGAAATCTTTGATCCAACGTTACTTTCGGCAGAGAGGTAACAAATATACGAACGAAAGAACGATTCTATTAGGTATAAGGGAAAGTTCTGTCGTTTTTGAACACGTGCACTTTTATGCGTTGTCTTTCCTTAGTAAGAATTCTGATGCGACTGAAACCAATTTAACACTAAACCTACCAAGCCGGTCAAAATGACCGGTTCTCAATTCTTTCAAAAAAGTACCTAAATTGATAGGCGAGCGGTGAAGTAAAAATTCTACTTCTACCATATAAAGCCTAAATTAATTAATTTACTAATCCCTTCACTTCTTGATTTATCTTTTTCCAAAGTATTTGTTCAATAAATCTAAATTTTAGTAGATATAACGTCGGTAGTTTTAGTGTTAAACACTTAGATTAGTATATGATTGATGATTTATACACATTTTTTTGTATGTTAGTCAGTTTTTTAAACTTGTAAAACTCTTAAAATGAGTGAAGAAAAAGTGCACTTAAGCATTGCATGTTGTATGAGTTGCAAAAAGAGAATAACGCGATGGAGGCAAAAAAAACTTGTGTGACGTGTTTCGAGAGGATGCAGTAACAGTTCGAAAATGTCAAAGATGGTTTGCGAAATTTCGTTTGGGTGATTTTTCTTTGAAAGATGAACCCAGTTCTGGAACGCCATCGCAGTATGGTCAGGACAAATCCCACGTTAACTTCCACAGAAATGGGCTTCAAGCTTGAAATTCGTCAGACTACTGCTTTGGATCACATTAAAAGACTTAGCTTCCTGTCCAAAGTCTCTGTTGGGATGCCATACGAATTAAAAACGACAGAACTGTCCCTAACACATAATATTAGGTTGTCCTGATCACACTGCAACGGCTTTCCTGATCTGGGTTCATCTTTCAAAGAAAAATCACCCAAACGAAATTTCGCAAACCATCTTTGACATTTTCGAACTGTTACTGCATCCTGTCGAAACACGTCACACAAGTTTTTTTTTGCCTCCATCGCGTTATTCCCTTTTTGCAACTCATACAACATGCAATGTCTTAAGTGCAGTTTTTCTTCACTCATGTTAAGAGTTTTACAAGTTTAAAAATCTGATTAACATACAAAAAAATGTGCATAAATCATCAATCATATACTAATCTAAGTGTTTAAATTGGTTTCAGTCGGATCCGAATTCTTACTAAGGAAAGACAACGCATAAAAGTGCACGTGTTCAAAAACGATAGAACTTTCCCTTAAACCTAATACATAATCTCATCGATATCTCAAAGTTAAATCCTTGCATATTCACCACAAGGTTTTCATTGATCACTGAAAAATCGATACATTACAGTTCCATTTGATAAATCTCTTCGATCTTTAGCGTACAATCACGACTACGTTGAACGACGAGGCTCTCATTAGCCTTACATTAAATCCGAGTGATTCGTTAGAGGGAAATCTTCCGAAGGAAACGCAGCAACGACGTTGGAAGGAGAACGCCTTGAATCCGATAATCCAGCTGTAGCGAGACGAAACGAGAGCAACGTTACAAAAAATATTAATTTCCTTCCCCTAACGAACTTCGGTCCGGGCGGTCTTCGGTTACTTTCTCATTTGTACCGAGACGACGATTCCGAGTCTCAAAAGAACGTCGCGTCGATTCACGCTTCGAGGACTAGGAATTTTTCACCGTCTTGCGATTAGATTCTCTTCTCCGATGTCAAGGAAAAAGTTCCCGTCGTGTCATCGGATAATTCCGATACGAGAAGTTAAAAGGTTGAATTCGCCGCCTCGGCGACATCGAATTCGACGGAACTTTTTAATTGGCGTGTCAACTACAAAGAGTACCGGCGTAGCGCGTGCATGCATAACGAGTAAAAGTGCAAATTTCTCTCGTTTGCATGTCGAGTCTCAAGTATGTACGCGCATTCTTAACAGATGACTGAATATAACTGGGCTCGTTTCTAGGTATTCCACGGTTACCGGCAGCAAGAGTAGACATCCTTCTTCTTCATTCCCGAGGCGAAAACGCGTAATGGATGCGTAACGTGCACGAGATACATACCTTCACTTTCGCATACGCTCAACAACTTTCGATGTAACCGTAACGCTCGCTAAGAATCGCCCCTCGGACGATGTGGGGTTTACGCAAACACCTGCTAACTCGTATTGCGAGGTTAGAGGATTGTGGGCACTTTCACAGTAAAAAGAAAAAAAGGATTCGACGAGACGGACAAACGGTGAAGGTGGAAAACGAACGGAAACAACTTCGCGCCTGGTTCACTGACGTGAAACTTTTCTGTGACGATAATAGAGGTATTGGCTAATAGACGAGGGTCTGAAATTGGTCACGCGCCTGTTTTCTTGTATTTTGACCGTGGGACGACTGGCCTCGAGAATGGTTTTATGTTGTAAGTTTATCTACTGAGAGAATGCCGTGATCTGTTGACAAAGATGGTAAAAAGTAAGGCGAGAATTTCGCGGGTAATTATACTGGCGAACAAATTTGGGACACTTTTGTATGGTAATTTTGACAATTACTTATCTATGGGATTTCACTTTGCAATGTTAATTTTGCATCTATTAAGACGAAGGATGTAACGAATGAGAAACGGATATTCTGAATTCATCTATGGAAATAAGATTTAATATTCATTTGTTCGGACGTCGAATCAAATGCGGTTCATGTTGTAGTTGTGAATGCATAAATTAAATGTAGTGTTCCATAAAGTGGTTGACGTAGGGCATGCAGTAATATTATATTCATTCTTTTAGATTGGAGTGATTTTTCTAATCTCTTCATACTTAATTGAATTTGATTTGCTTATGTCCTTTTTTATATGAAGGTATCTGAAATTACTTCCGCACGACGGACAATTAAGTTAAATTGGAAGTAGATAGGATAAAAATAATTATAGGCGCCCAAATTCAACGTTTCAATATAGGGAAACGTTGAACAAGGTGGTTTCGTAAGAAGTATTAATTTGATCTATTTTTGATTCGTTTACTTCCTAGGTAAGACTTAGAACACAGGTGGTAACACTTAGAACACTATTTCCGCAATCGTGTCGATGTTATCACCTTAGATTTTGTTAATTATTTTCGATTGTGTGGGTTAGGTTCACATACCATTAAGTATTTCGATTTTTTTTAATGCATAATTGCAGTATTCACAGAACTTGCAAGTAGAGCAAAATATTGCCTTTTATTTAACCTTTAGTCTATAACAATATGTCACACTCTTCCGAGGTAAATGGAATAGGAAATTTTGAAATCTTCCAAAAACTATTAACTTGAAAGTATCAGTCGGCAGCAAAACGGTTAAATTATTTCTATAGCATGAACCCTTTGCGGTCCTATGTTGAGCAGTACTCGACATAGATTTTCACTTGATTTTATTTTCTGACATTTTAATATCGACTCTCTAATTTCACAATGATTTTGCAATATCATTTAAATGTCCGTCAATGCCTATAGTTATCTATAATATATTATTTTAAAAAATGGGTAAGCAACAATAGGAAATATTGAAAAATTAATTTTATTTTGCTCGCTACCAAAATTAACGAAATAATTCGGACCGCAAAGAGTTAATATTGTGCTCAGTTATTCGAAATATCAGAAATCAGAGGGAACTTTTTATTTTAGGAATAAATCTGGGCAAGAGATTAATAAAATCTACAATTTATAGACTTTTTCCATTAGAGGGTACGGCTTGAGCAACCCACCCCTACTTGGAATAGTTTCATACCTTTTTTTGAGCCCAGTTTACCATGAAGTAGAGTTTTGAAAATCTCTTCTTCATAGATTCACTCTAAGTTCAGGTCTGATGAAATATGATTTTATAAATAGAAAATTTGAAAAATATTATTTCATGTACACTTCATGTAACGTGAGAAGAAAGGAAAGTGTCGAAAGTGCAATAGGCTTCTTCTCATCATCGAATGCTCAAGGAATTTTTATGATTTTTTTTCATTGATTAAAATTATTATCCAATAGATTTGGAATCATACCTATATCCTTTTTCACGAGACAAGAGATTTTGTGCACTTTTCTTTTTGAAGGATCGCCTGTACAAATCCCCAAGCAAGGTCGCATGGGAATGCACTTCGATTTTGAATTCATATTTCAATGTATCGCGGAAATTTACGCTCGACGTGTGGCAAGGTGAAACTTTTACTTATAGCTAGTTAATAAACAAATAATTTGTATTCTCGGCGGACAAAACTTTCTTTGCTATTGCCTGCCTATGGATTGAAGTCATCTCATACTACTTTAGTATCTCGTACTACTCATCACGAAACAGTATTCAATCCAAGAAAAAACTACAAACCATTCTGTACTATTAATAACTTCATAATTACCGTGTTAACATTGTTTCCAAGAAACGGAAGAAACATGATACACGATATCAAATCCTCCATTAAAATCTTATAAACGGAACGGGATATTCGTCTAAAATCGTAGATCCAAAATGAAATGACGTTCCCATAAAAACATAGAAATATAAGAGCAAATTAAAATCCATCCAGCAATCCTTGATGCTACATTTTAATTGTAAAAAAGAAAACGCTCGTTAAAAAAGTGCGACGAAGAACGAGGAAATCTTGTTGCATTAACGTGAAAGCGGCCATTTCAATGGGACATAAAGTCCGAAAGCAAGAAATCCGAGAACGAATCGTTAATTACTGGGGCGCTTATTCTCGAAATCCAAGTAAACTAATTTGATCACAGTATGGCTGAAGGAGAAACGTTTATCGGACGATCCAGGTGGATCGAGATATACTGAGCGAAGCAAATAGGTAAAATCCGAAGCGGTAGTATCAGACAGCGCTCACTCGAGGAGGAAGTAAAGTCGGCAGAACGGTATTCTGGGTAGGGAGATGTAGAGCTCGGAAATCGGGTTTGTTCGAGAGACCGTGGAACGGCAGCGGTGGTTTTCACGGCGGCGCATAACCGAGAGGATGCAAAGAACGGTCGGTGTTACTGACAACCCGCCGGCAATTTAGTCGATCAAATTCTTCACCGCAGGGCCGTCGAAGGTAGGAAAGGTGAGCCTTCGTTCAGTAGTTGAGTTCTCCGAGTACCTACGCTACCAGCGAGGGAACTAAGTTCCTTTCCCACGAACGCTCTATACTCGCGTCATCGTGTTCCGTTTGCTCAAGTGGTAGGTATGCAGCTACGAGGACAGGTTAATTAAGGTTGCCATAAAGCTATGACGTTATGCCGTCGACATGCTCTACTTTCCGGCCCTTCGCCCCATTAACAACCACCAAAAATATTTCAACGTTATGTTTTTTCTCCGTTTCTTCACCTTATTTCCTTTTTCATACGCCCTTTCCCGTGTTCTCTTCCTGATTCTCGTTAATTTGATATACGGGTAGCCTGCTGTCTTGTACCAGCTATACGTGGACTCTCGGATAACACAAGGATGACTGTGCATCGTTGTTAATGTACCAACGTGAGAGAATCTTCCGTCGCAGTTTGAATTATATCACTTTTTCGCGTAACTTCAAAGGACGATGGATTTAATTACTTTCTCCCTTTTCCTTGTGACCGAAATGAAAGTAATAAAAGTATCGCTCTTACAGTAAAATCCATAGAAGAGTGTAGTTTCCTGAGTATTCTAAAAGAAAGAAAGATCGAAACCGTGGTGGATAATATCTGACTGGGGATACCTGTACATTGTAGACGATGAATTTACTTATATGTTATAGGGGTAGGCGAACGCGTCTAATCAACGGTACTTCATCCTTGCGGTGAACGAAGTTTACCTCTCGAGGAAGATGCTAGACAACAGCCTTAAGGAACACGCCACTTGCAGGAGGTTCGAAACCTAATTTAATCGCCACGATGCGGACTGCCCGATCTTGACGGAACTATGGACCGTAGATTGGCTATAGATGTAACTGGGGGAAACTGCATTCGATTCTGTTACCTTTTACTCAGATACGATTATAGGTATAGAGAGAGGAGGCACGTAGTGAAATAAATATTTCTATCTAGCCGCTGCTGCGTCCGTTCAGTTATTGGATATCGTATTTAATAGGAAATTGAACAATGAAATATTTGCTCGGAATTATTTGCAATGGATAAATATCTGCAGATTCATTTCTGCGAGTTAATTTTATACCAGACTGAACAACTGCAATATTAATGACAGTATGTTGGTGCTGTAGTTTTATCGTCGGAATAAAGCTACCTGCCGGGCATGGTAAAATTGATAAGAAGGTCCAGGCAGTATGTTCGTTTAAAAAAATTAGCAAACATTCCTGTTTTGAAATAGAAATGTTGCAAATTATTGCATTAAGACTTGAGTTATCTTTTGTAGAAGTCAATTTCATGAAAGTGATCATTAATATGAAATTGTCCTTAACGCTAGAATTTCCTGCATTAAATCTATTGTGTTGAAATATATTAAATAAATATTTAGAAAGAAGGAGAATTAACAGGTGAAAAAGATGATCGATTTAGTGATTTATGTTTTACAAGTTGGACGTAAAACATCTGTTCCATGACTCTCTCACAAAGTTGAAGAATTTTTGGAACAAATTTTTTACGAGTCACGTTAACAAGTTTGGTAATTTTAGTGTTAATAAAAGAACTAATGTTCTTCTCTTATCTTCTCATGGAAAAGAATAATGTGCGAAGAACAGAAGAAACTGATACTGAATGTTAACTTTTATTTTAAAGAATACTAGCCTGAACGTTAAAATCTTCAAGCTCTGGCAGTGCTTCAATTTATTAACACGACTACTAAATAATATCTGAAACTACTACAATGCCGAAAAACAGCAATGCTCAGAGCTACGCTATTATGATTGTAATAGTTCAGTATTTATTTATTCCTGTGTGTCGAACGCACTGAAATAACAGTACATAGGAGGGTCAACCAGTTCAATTCGATTCAGTATGCTCGTTATATACAACTCTCCATTATGCATATCTAACATTATATAATTGTTTCATAAATCTGCATAAACTTCTTTCTATTCGTGGCAAGTGAAATCAAGATGTTGCGATAGCTGATTTATTAATATATTCTTTTGTGCACGTAAGAACGCAACGTTTAAACTTACAAGTAGTAAATAGACAATTATGGAAGCTTCTTATTCCTGCACAGAACACATGCGTGCAAATGAAACCTTATTCTGAGTCATTTCGTGGAATCACACGAGTTTATTACCTTAATTTTGCGATCTACATAACGAGGAGAAAGGATGACGAAGATCTCTCGCGTGCAGATATTCCTACGAATGAATATACCTAACCATAACTACGCGAAATTACGCGATATTTTCAGTTGCATCCTTATGAGCACCTTGTCCCTCCAATGAGTCGTTTGTGTTAACATGCACAATCTATCCTTTTTTTTTAAATTAGCGCTACTGTTTTCTACAGGTTCTTCAATTCAAAATCAACATTTTGTAAATTATAATTTTTCAACAAAATTATGGTCCAAAGCTTTTGCAGTGATGATTTATTTATTAAATTTATTAAAGATTCTCCATTTTATCGAGTATTTATTTTATAGTGATTATTAATTCTCTGTTACTTATTATAGAATTGACTTTTCATGCAGATTTGTGCACTGTACAGTACACAACTTTAAATTCATTAAGGAGATATTTAAATTCAATGTTAACTTCGGTGTAACAGCTTTAAAAAAAATTGTACAGAAAAACATGATTCGCGAAATTGGCATTTGATTTGAAAAAAATGAATTTGGTTTGACACAAGGGTTCTATGATGCGGGAAAAAATTGTTCAAGTCCTATTTAGCGAGAGTACAACAAGGACATGTGAACAGAAGTATACTTTTATTCGCAGGATTTTTATCGAATGACTCACTCGCGAAAAAGTTTTGGCTACCCTCAAACGACAATAAGAAATCGAGATATTGCCGCGTCGAAAAGCAAACGCAAAATCATTCCTTCCAGCATTTACGCGTAAATTGCAAATTCCCCGTTAACAGACGCGACTTGATATCGCGAAAACGCCGGTATTTACTCGAAAGTGTGCAAACATCGAGCAGATCGAATTTGAACCGATAACGCATCAAAGGACCACGAGACTAAAAGAGAGAACTACAAATGAATAAATGATCTAAAGAAATAACAAAAACCAAATAAGATACAAATCTCTTGCTACAACCAGCACTTCGCATAATTAAAAAATATCAAGCCGGAAACCGTTCATTCTCAATAAACACATATTTCACCTTATTAACTCGATACTTCTCCTATCAAGTATAAATTTACGACCATAGTTACTCCGCTACCGATTACCTCACTTGCTTTTCCCTTCACCAAGCAATGCAATAATAATTTCGTTTTATTACACCAGAATAATTAACAAATCGTCGAAACCGACGTTGACTTCCGTTGGAATTCTAAAATAAACAAATCAAAGAAGTAATTCAATTGTGAATCTAATGCAAGTACGCACGAAAATACGTGCATACATGATGTAATGGCAATTTGCTTTTAACCGTAAGCGGAGTACTCTTGTAGATGAGGGAACGTAGACTTACGTTCACTCTCAGATACGGGTACACGTTGCACGTACCCTTCAAGATGCAAGTTGCACGAAGCGGTGTAAAGCCATCCGGGTCGTGTAAAGTGGTAGTGGTCTATTTAAAAGGCGTGCACCAGGACACACCGATCGGGCTGGTTTGCACGAGTAAACGATTAAGGTAGGTTGTGACACAAATGGATGGTGCTGCTATTTATCACTTCAAGAGACAAAGAGGAAAAGAGAGAAAGAAGGAGATAGCAGAGAGAAAGAGATTGTGGAAGGGGGGAAGAGAGAGAAAAAGATCCGAAGGCCGGAAAAGGGATGTTGTATGTCGGTCAAGAGTAGCGGATTAACCGTTTTTCTTGCATGTTGAATAAAAGGTAAAACAAGAAACACTTTGCTGTGAAGTAACCACGAAACGAGTCGTTCTTGCATAATCTTTAAACGTTTACTCGTTCAGCTGTCGAGAGGAAGCGGTTAATAAAAGTGTAAATTGTATTCGAGTGGGTGGGAACTGAAAATTGTATCTACCGGTATTAAAAGAAACGGATGGTTACGATGGTATTCTGAGATCAAAGTTTTTCATTAAATTTTGTCGACTTGTAGATATTCTGAGCTGGAGAGTTTAAAAATTGGAATCCATTTTGAGGATTGATAACGATGTATAAATATTAATTGACGAAGTTTTTATAAAACAACGAAGTAATTATGAAAGTTGACTAGCGAATGAAAACGATAGGGGGTTTTGAACGAGTTCTTTTGCATTATTTTTTAATATCCCTCCGTTAATTCATCCATTGTATGATTCTGCGAAAGTAAACAAAACGTAGGATTTTTATATGGGGAAAGAGGAACAAGGACCTTCGCGATCGCTATTCTGGCAGGATTTTTATCCGCGTGTCGACGGTTGACTTTTTAAAATAGGAGGTGAAAATGCATTACATGCGTTCCGCCGGCCGGAATTTTGTTCACACATGCCATTCGAATTTTAATACACTTTTCATCGCTAAAACGTTCCCCATCGTTTCAATTACGACATATTCAACGGAAAAAACCATGGGGTTTTTTACACCATCGTATTCTCCGTCATTGTAGCATGGTTGAAAGTACAATAATATTTACATAAATCATGCTATCGTTGCTCTTAACTGACATTGACTGTTAGAAAGGAAAAAAGGACAAAAAATGAAAAGAAAAAACGACTATGCACTCACAAATTCTGGCGAACATACCCGCGCCGTTATCGAGCACGATTATAACGAGCAATTTAATAAGCAAATTCATCATAGAACGTAAAACATTAACGCAATTACGTTAATAATGAGAACGATAGTCGAACAGAGAGCAATTGCGCCGCACTGTCGGACCGCGCTTTTTCGAAATAATTGCTTCATCGGTGCAAAATTCGTTGACAGGTGTTCGCGATAAAGAGCTCGGTCGGAAAAAAAGTGGTTGCCAGTGAAGCACGTGTATCGTGGGCAGAAAACGAGCGAAGTAATCTGCCTGATAATTGGCCAGTGGACGTACAATACCACCCAATTTTCTTGTCCGCGAGTCAATTATGGAAACTAACATATGTAGCGGGAGCGTGTTCATAAATAGATTTATTATTACTGAACTTTATAATATGCAAACTCAGGTAAGAATGATACATCGATATTACTTATAATGATAAAGTCGAAAGTTTGTAATGTAGGTGCCCTTGTCACATTTGCAATCAAGACTGGTTATGAATGTCATCCAAAAAAATCATGAACTTACAACATTGATGAAATTACGGTTAAAAATACTGTTAACACTTTACCAACTGGTATTTCTTTAACATTCTACCTACTTTTGCCCAGTTAGTTGGCCGCAGGTACTTCCCTGATACCGATATCTCTTCGAAAATTGCAAACTCTCGCCATTGAGTCCTCGGCACAGTAAATAGCTATGATAAATATCAATTTATCAATTACCGTGGGCACCAATTAATGAATTAAAAATTCAAAAGTGTTGGGCCCGAAAGCCAATTAATCGTTATCGCTCCAAGTGTGCGTGTCAGGCACCCTTGATTTGAAGCGTGCTACTCCAAGTGTACTTTTTACTTCGGATATTGTTCGAGTCGTTATCGGTAATTATTTATAAATAAAAAGTAGTACTTCTCAGTCAATTACAAGTGATCAGTAATGAAAATCAGATCTCAACCTGTTTTATTGTAAATCCATCTATTTTTCAATTATGTCGCATTTATAATGATGTAGCTGTTAACTAGCCAAAAGGAAGTAATGCAATAAAAAAACAAACAGGTTTCTACTGTGAAACCAGTGAACGCAATCCCGGTTTGCATCCCAATGACTGTTTTAAAAACTACCACACATTAATCGATTATAATTAATAATAAAAAATATTACAATCAAAATTATATTACTGCTGAAATGAATAACGATTGTTTTCGATGACTTTAATATTGTTATTTACACGCAATTGTAGCATTTTAAGGCTAACACTTAAAAACTTGCAAGTCAAAATATGACGAGAATAAGCTGGAGTTGTCGGTCGATATTCACATTTAAAAGTTGGAACGTTAAGAGTTAATAGACTACCGTTTGGTAAAGTGTTAACAATATTACAAATTATTCATTGCTGTTGATTATTTTATGTTACTTAAAAATAACTCATTTTCTTCTCATATGGTCAAGAGAAGTTAAAACGGTGGGCAATTGAACTTGGGACCATTAATTGAAAGTCTCAACTTTTAACTCCGTACGCGCCATAGCCCCCGCTACTATCTGATTTCAGTAATATGGGTCTATCTACTCTTGCTTTCTTTAAAGTCAAGGTTCTGAACGAAAACGCAAGCAAGACATAGGAAATGTATGATGTCTAGTCGCAGAATAATTTTAGTTATTATTCATAATAGTTAGGAATTCGAAATAATGTTCGTGTTAGTCTATGAATTGGAACATATACACGTAAATATTATGCATTCGTAGTCGTCCTTTTAAAACTCTTAGTTGTTGAAATACTATGAGATATGACAGTTTAATGATAAAACTGTTTTATGTTTCCGCATTACTTTTATTTACTTTATAAGAGGGTAAATGTAATCGAGTATGGTTGAAGATAGAATGGTATATGTTACGTGACGTCTTGAATGAAAGGAGTACAGAAATGTAAGTGTGTGTGTGCATAAGGAGACTTTCTCTTAAGTTTGCGGATGGAAAAGGGATGCTATCGAATGAATGGGGGCAAAATGCGTGGAAATGAATGGGTGAGCCGTTTGAACCGTGAAGTTTGGCGATATATAGTTCAGACAGTGACGTAGTGCAATTAAAGTAATGACTGTTACTTTCATTCAGTCTGTTTCAATTAACACTAGAACGACCGACGTTAAATTTATTACATTTATATATATATATTAAATAAGAACATTGGAAGAAGAGAAATCAAGGGGTGGAAAATATGGTCGGTTTGATAATTTGTATTTTATAAGATCAACTTAGAATTTCTAGTCCAGGACTCTACAGCAGACTTAGGGAATTTTTGGAAAAAAATGTGAACAAGTCATTTTGACTTATTTGGTCGTTCTAGTGTTAATAAATGCATGTTTCTATGCAATTACTTCATTCAGATATTATTTTAATTCCATTTCTAGTGATGGATGACAATCCATCTTTTCCTGTCAAACAATTTGGAAGATGATGGAACATACTTGCAAATAAAACTGCAACACTTTAGCTAAAATCAACGTCGAATAATAGCGTAAGTATAAAAGATCAAATACAAGAGATGCTTGATTTTTATTTAAAAAATCCTGAACACGATACAGCATGTTTGAAAGGACAGCGTATCTCTGCGTGCTTTATATCGCAATGCAATAAATTGTTCTAATTCTTTGCGAATGCAAGAGTTTATATTTACCTTCGCAAACATTGTCCCCTTTTATAAGTTACTCCGAGAAGTCATTAACCCGTTGAGTCATAACAGAGTTTAGTAATCGTCAATAAATACAGAACTGGTTTCTTCGTTAGACGAAAAAAACAATTGCGATGACAACATGCATACTGACATCGTCTCAGGGAGTATTCTTACAATACATCCAGTTAAGTTTAAAAGCAAGGTAATATATATGAATATATTTATTGCTCATAACATATTCTTAACCCCTTGCCTTATGATCTCAATTTCGATGGCATACGTAATAAGTGTAAATTAATTGCTGAAGTAAAAATTCGTCTCTGATTTTTAACATTTGATGAAATCGGTTACAATATTAACACGTTGTCGGACAGTCCAAATTCAAAAGGACAACATATAGAATTATATACGACGACTACAGCGTCTTGTCCATCAACGTGTCAATACATTGCGTCCGCGTAGCGAGATATCTCGTATTTGGCAAACCGACTATTCGAGACTTCTTGCTACATTACTAAGGCAACGTAGCTGTTCGGCGCAACCGTGAGGTAGTTGCGTCGTCTTGACGAAAAAATTAATCTTCGCCAAGTAATTAAGAGAGAGAGAGAGAGTTGTTGTACTGTGTATTAGTAGACCGGAGTTGTTCTTGGTTAACGTTTATTAAACTTTGAGAGGTTTAACAACAAACTGGATACGTTTCTCGTTATGTTGATCCGATGACGTCGGTGACTCCTAATCACTGACTCTAGCTTAAAAACTACCGTCCTTTATACTAAATTTGAGGTGCCGATTCCCCCCACCCGAACTTCATTCTCCAATTCGGGGGAGGGGGAGGTATCGACTCCTCCGCTCAAGGGGGCGACCGGAAACTCCTTGCACGGCCTGACCCTCCGTAAGGGGTCCGCAAAGGAGACCGCGCTGAGGTTGGTTGTGTTCGTAACAGTAGCTTTGTATATTATTATGACGAAAACTTAGCAAAATAAACATATATCGAATTTCCAAAAGAGTACAAATTAATCGGATATATAAAATATAACAAATCTCTAGAGCGCTTAAAAATTTTCGGGCACATTGAAACAGAAGAGTGCCGTACGCAATGTGTTAATATTATAGAAATAATTAGATCATCTCATGACCGACTGATATTTCCAACTTTGTAATTTTTCGAAAACTTCAATAATCAGTAAGCTAAGCCTAATAATACCTCCAGTTGATAGTTGCAACGGAAACTGGAACGCAATAGAAGTATAAAGAGAGTATCAAAAAACCACAGGAGGGCTTGTCTCGTCCCGTCTCGTCAACGCCAAAATTTCTTTAACGGTCGTAATTGGTATCAACTATAAAGATTAATTCGAGTCTTTGAGAAGAACCCGTAGTATATTTTCCAAGCAATCTCACGTAAAACAAGATGTAATAATCGTAACAATGATGTTTTTTAAATTCCAATTAATATCTCTTCTACCCGGGTACTCGGTTCGGAGCAATGCACAGACGTGAAAATAAAGAGAAGCAGAGCAAAGGAAACGAGGAAAACGGAACTACGAACGTCGATTCAGGTAGAATAATAAAAATTGGATACGGAAGCAAGCATAGAACTTTCGCGGGCTGTTTACTCGCGCACGTTCATCTAGTACGTATGCTCGCTTGCCGTAGCCTGGCGCAGAGGCGCGTGTAAATTTATGTATATTCATCTACATGCGTTAAGCGTAAATACAGGGGTTGTACGTGGGACCGCGCATACACGCTTGTCTGACCACGCATACGACGGTTCCGGTCAAAAGCAAAATCAAATAGAGCGCTGCTCTATTAAAAGTCGAATGAAACGCCGAGAGGGATTATGATCGCGCGTTTTAATCGTCGTTCAAATGACGCAGATATGCGCAACGCAGCACCAAAATGCCATGTATGCTTCTGTAAACTTATCGTCGCAAGTGGTGCACCCCTGTTTTCAAAGAGACAGCTGCGCTTTTCCACTCATCTCGTGGTGATATGGCTGCGACAAAGGGACGAGATATTTCGTGGAAAATAACAAATAAAATTTATCATTGTGTCATGACGATTTTATGGCGGAAGAATATGAAGGTTGGTGGTTTTCGTTACATTCGTGGTAAAACGAGAATTGCAGAGACGGTCTTTGTGTAATACAATTTCTTTTAAGAGAGGACTTTCGTTATTGAGGAATTCTTTTGGAATAATGTACAATTTGTTGGGTTAAAGAAGTAAATTTTACTTTGTTTATTTAACTATGTCTTGAGATTATTGTCCTGATCTAACTACGATAATTATGATAATGAAGAATATTATATTTTGAGAGCATTTAAGGTATATTTGAAATTGATACAGTCGGAAGCACAGAAATATAGTGGGGACGAATCAGAAACAACTTAACGTTTGTCACGCGACGATTAAACCTACAAAACAAGGGGTGAATTTCTGCAGCAATCTGATAATATTCTCAGACCCTGACAGAAAATACCTTTCGTGAACGGCGCGTCTTATGCAAACCACTACAAATAAATACGATTTGCTTCAGACAGTTCTGTGCGAATGGAGTGAATTAATTCAAAATAGAAAATTGTCTACTGATATTTAGCAAAGGTATGATATTTTTCTTTTGCACCGGAGATGTCATAATATTATTGCCCTTTCCTTGCCCTTTCGCTTGTTGCATATTCGCGATCTTCTGCTGGGCACAGCGATGGAACCAACAACTGTTTGTCAAATCGTATAACTTTTACGGTGTGCTGTTAATTTCTAATAAATTAGCACTGGAAGAACTTATTTTCTTTTTCATATTATTCCCCTTGTTTGCATTTGCAAAAATATCACGATCAACGAGACAAAATTGTCGAAAAAATTCTGATAAACGTACGATCCGCGTATTGACACTATTTCTACCAAGAGGTGTCAAAAGACACCTTCCAAATTGCAACTTGAAATTGTTCTCTAAGTTGTATCATTTCTCCGCAATTAATTTCTTGGCTTTTCATATGTTGTTAAATTAATTCAGCAATATCATTTTCCACCAGCACATCCTAAATCCAAAAATGTGCATATGGTATACCTATTTCTACCATGAGATGCCTTTTGACACTTTAAGGATTTCATGACAGTGCTTAATTTTAATCCATTTTACATATAAATATTAACACCATTTTGCAGCACCATATCAATTATAATCAGATTAGAGAATGCCTATTTCAGTTGTAATAGAAAATACAGGAGTTGCGGCATAACTTTGATATTCGTTTATTTCCCGCCATGTTACATTTTAGCGTACACCACTGCAGTGACTTTACAACTAGTTGCACACCGCTGCTAGAATTTGCAAGCTGATTAAATAATTTCTAACAAATGCATCAATGTATCAATAAATATATTCCTCAAATTATCTACATTTAAATGATAATTTGAAATCTCAACAGTTTTGGCAACTTCTTGCATTCAAACGAAAAGGTGGCAAAAGACACCTTTTGGTCGAAATAGGTGGACAGAAAATCGTGGTAGAAATAGTGTTAACTAACTTTTCGTTTATGACTCGGCATAACGAAGAATCGGTAAAGCAGCGTACTCGTTAATGTTGGAAGTCTGTATGCCAATCCGTGAAACCAGTCGTATTTCGGTCATGATCAATGTTTCATTCTCGAATCAGACAAGAGAACGACTCATTATAAAGTTACGATTCCCACAGGCAGCATCGATGTTCGATAAGTGCCGGGACAATCGCTTGCTTCTCTTTTTCTTGCATCGACATATTAGAAAAGGAATAGGAAAACCAACGAAGTATCGAGAAGCTGATGAAACTATTATATGCCCACTGTATTCACAGATAGCCATATTTCGATTGCTTTCCTTCCTCGATTTCTCCCTCCTGTCACTGATCATCGGTTACGTTCTCAAATAGGCAGAGACACTCAAACGAACAATCGTCGATTAAAAGCGATAGCGGTGCCATAACACGAAATTCACGCATGTGCGATGCACAGATGCACCCATGCAGACACCAGCTAGGTATCCGGTAATGTAATACGAGTGAAACACTAGCTATCTCGTGAAGTTAACCGTAATAATCGTGGCGTATTACACCCAGCCTAACGTGTAACAGCCACGAATTCATGTATTATCTGATTATCTCAACGCGATGTTTCGTGTCGAGTATTTTGCGGCATCGCTCAGTCTGACGCGCCTTGCACAAATAAAAAAATTCAAATTTACAATTCCAAGCTTATTACGTTGGGAAATAGTAAGAAAAAGACGAAGCTTTCAATCTTACCTACAATATTTACTGACTTTTTTAATATCTTGTTGAATATGGTGTTTTTAATTTACTCTAATTTCTAGCACACTTTTTTAACACTAGATTTACCAAGCCAGCCAAAATGATTGGAACACAATTTCTTCAAAAAATTCTACGGGTTTATGAAAGAGCCGTAGTATAAATATTCTTCGTCCATCGTATAAAACATAAATTACCGAATCTATCATCTTTTCCACGTCTTAATTTACCTTGCTTTAAGGTACATATTTAACATATTTAAATATAATAAATTTCACGCTAGTAAATCTAGTGTCAACCTGCTTTCGAGACTTCTCAATCGACAGGATTTGTTAAGCAAGGTGCAGTCCTTTTTTTCAAACATGGTTATTGTACATTCAGAAATCACAAAATTAATATAACGCAATAACAACATGAAGTGGAACGCAATAAATACATAAATTACAAAGTCACTTACGTTATCGAAGTTGAGTGAATGCAGAAGGAAGATCATGATTAACAAGACGAACATTTGTTGGGTAGCATCAAAAGTACATTGATAACGTATTAAATGAAAAAAGGTTGCAATCTTTAGGACAACACAACTAGTAAATAACAAAGAGAGGGACAATAAGGGACCGTTGGTACAGTGATAGAATCATAAGCACCAAACGAAAGGGACCACCGTTGCAACGGTCAACGCGTTGATTTGGAACATGGCAGCCACTTTGACCGCCAGATACTGCGCACGCTCAAGAGTGGTGACACCGGCGGGAAAGTATGAAACGAAATAAAAAACGATTGATGAATGACAAGGGGAAAAATGGAAATGAATGAGAGGTGAAAAACACTTGAAACGACAACAAAATGTAGTCCGGTAACCTAAAGCTGGCTAGGGAGCGGCGATGCTCCTTGTTTTGAACCGTTTTTGGAATTCCCAAACTTAGCCTCCTCAAGCATATTACTAAACAAAGTATTTACTTTAGTACTCTAGGCCCGGGAATTCCAAAACCGAAATGGCGAAAACAATCGGTTGAAAACGAAAGGTTCCGCTACTGCCTAGCCGTCATTGAGTTGTCGAATCGCATTGGCTCACCCTATTAAGTATTGTGACTTCGACAAAAAAACATCATTACATTTTGTGCACTCTAAACAGTTTTGATTATCTTCCTTATTGTATCATTACTCGATTGCAAAAAATAAAGTGTGTATTCCTAATAGTGGATCTACGAAACCCGACAAATTGTGGGGTTCCTACTTTTTGGTAAAAGTTTCTGAAAATAGAAAAAAATTACAGTAAATATTATAATACATAAATTACTTAACTGATCATGATATTTGCAGCCTCACTTCTCTTTTTTCAACGTACTCACTTAATATATTTAAGTATAATAGATTTAACGCTAATAGATCTAATGTTAAAACAAAATTATGCTGCAAAAATTTAAGCCAGGTAAAGAAACAAGGAAATAACTAA
Organism: Cerceris rybyensis; assembly: GCA_910591515.1. Taxonomy (NCBI): domain Eukaryota; kingdom Metazoa; phylum Arthropoda; class Insecta; order Hymenoptera; family Crabronidae; genus Cerceris; species Cerceris rybyensis. Next base: position 28,294,163 of record OU342790.1, read on the forward strand.
GGCAGAGAGCAATTTTTCATAACAAAGCGTACGGCACCATGTTTGTAAAATTATAATAATAACAACATATAACATTATACATGTACTGACAGCCAGCTACGAATTTATATTCTACAAGATGATTGTACATTTATTTTATACATAATATTTAAAGAGAATTTTCATGAAACGCAAAACCATTTCTCTCGACGATAAATATGTTCAACTTTTAGAAAATTCTTTTCAATACATAACTTTGTGTTTCTTTCGTTTGAACCACTGAAACTGGCATTGCCAATGTACGCTACAATTGCAATATATCGTTCGAGAGTAATTCTGCAGTTCTTAATTATGCAACCCATTAACACTTCACATCGTGTCTAGTATTTGCGCAAATGCTAGAACCATGTCATCAAATTACTAAATGCGAATTGTTCGTGTAAACTGCGTATTTCAAATTCTCAACACATAACAGACCTAGATTTAACAACAATTTCATGCATGTCTATTGGGATACCGCAACGTCTAAAAACGTTACGTATACATTACGATAATAACATAATTTTGTTTTAATGCAATCATTGTAATTTTCGTTCTAAATATAATCGGTACTTCATGTACTTTTTGAATAATTTAGAAAAGAATATAATGGAAGAAAATGTTCGTCTTATATTAAATAAAGGTATTATTGAAATTGGATATTTCTATGATTAAAATTAATTGTATCACACCAAACAAATTAAACTGTTAACAAGTGGAAATATTCTTGTCTCCGATTAATTTAAAACAAACCAGTGTAACATAAGTACGTTATCTATAAATACGTTAAATGAACTATTCAGATTTCTGCGATATCAATATGAATGTATCATGCTGTCTCTTTCGTTATCATTTGTTGCAGTTTCACAGATTTTTGAATGTGAAAATTAAAATTCCGTCCTCGTTTACAAACACAGCTTGGCAATGTAAACTCACCGCATACCCGCCAAAAAACAATGCGTTCCCCACAAAAATACGTGTCTGACAAACGCATTCCTCTACTACCGCGTAAATGAATGAGATACTTTTATTCACTCCTAAATCACAAATGACATTTACACGTTATAAATAACTACGGTGAAAGTTTGTCATTCAGTTATTTAATTCTACATAAGTAAATCTCTAAATTACAATACATATATTTTTAAACTCCCATTCATGTTCCTAATAACAATGCAACAGATGAGAATACAGTAAAACAGCATCGAAAGCTCTTTGATACATAGCAAAAGATTTTCACTCATTTATATAATTCTGCACAAGTAAATCTCTAAATTACAATACATATCTTTTTAAACTCCATTCATTTTCCTAATACCAATGCAACAGATGAGAATACAGTAAAATAGTGTCGAATTCTCTTTCGTTCAAAACAAGATTAATAAACCTAACAGTAACGCAGGACACCCGAACATCAACCGATCACAAATCAATGTTATTTTCAAAGCCATAATACAGCCACCGCGCAAACAATCACATTATCTCGAAGTCTACGTTAATGCATCGTTAAAGGTACAAAAACTGCTGGTAAAGTGTACGTTATAAATTTCTAGCTGCACACTTCGAAATCCAGCAAGTATCAGTGCGTCGTACGATAATGCTCGAAGTAATCGAGCAGCAAGTTTTAATGCAGTCGTCCTTTTTTCCTTGGCGCAAGGCAGTAAACCTACCGAGGGTGGAACGAGCTAAATTACAGCGATCTTTTATTGCAGCACGTTTATACGTCGGGTACGCCCAAGGAGCACCCAGCGTATCGCAACTGGAAAACACCCGGGGCGGGACCGAGGCCATATTCCAGGTCGTTCGAAGTACAGATTCGCCGGGGATTGTAAACAAAAATACGATCTTGGCACCTGTACGGCACCACGAGGCGTATACAAGCCACGTCGTATGCACACTTGCCACGCTCACTGGTGGGGGATGCAAGGGGTGGCAAAAGCAGGACGGGGTAGGGTGATAGAGGGCGAGGGAAAAGGAGAGAAGGATAGCGGAGAACAGGGGATGCGCTTTGGACGGAATTGCAGGGAGCGCCTCCACCATTAACTTTGATGCGCTTATAAAACGCAGTAGGTTTGAGCCAGCAACGCCGACACGAGCGTGCATGAACGTATGACACGTACGTGTGTACGTGCAACCGGCAGTATAGAGTTTCCAAATTTAATAGCTCTGTGTCGAGCAGGACGCAGGAATGAGGAATGGGTACACACCAGGTATGGCTCCCGACCATAAATACGGGAGCTGGTTGATTATATGGAGCCCCATGTCAAACCGACCACCCACCCTGCACATTTCCACCACCTTCTCCTCTTCACCCTCGTTTCACCCTCGAACGTGGCTACGTTTTATCCTCGTTTCCATCTCGTCCACGTTGCAACTCGATCCTCCTCTTGCGGATGTTTCCATTTCACTCTTTCACCCTCTCTTTGACCCATTCCCCTTTTCTTTTTCGATCTGCAAATTTCCTCATTCCCTTTGGATGGTCTCTGCTGCTTTTACACGCGTTAGTTAACAAGGATAACATACGAAGTAGAGCGGTTACCTTGATCCAACCGCGGAGAAACCAGAAACATCTTGTTCGGTCACTTTGGTCGGATTCATGGGAAATGGGTTTGCCGTTTGTTACGTGGACGTGGCGAGTACGGTTCTCTGTTTAAAGTCTGTTTCTTTCCCTTAACGAAATGGACAAAGAATGGTCCGTTTCTTTTGGAATGATCAAATTGTTATTTACTTGAGATGAGAGTGATAGTATTTGTTATTTTGTGGGAAATTCCAAGGAGTTGGAAATAATTTGATTTCGAACTACATGTAGCTAGTGCATTTTAACCCCTTAGCGTACAACAACGTGTGACACTCGTGGCACGGAAAATGGAATAGGAGAATTTTGAGATCCTTCAATAACTATTAAATTGAAAATATCAGCCAGTCGCGAAATGATCTCATTATTTGTATACTATAAATATTACGTTCAGGTATACGAAATATCAGAAATCAGTGAGAACTTTTGATTTCAAGATTTAATTTTGTGTCATTGCAAGGCCAGTCAGAAAAGAAATCGTAGCCCAAAGGGTTAAGAAAGTTAAAATAACGATATTACTCTTCGGCAAACTATGTCGTTGTTGTTATCAGAGGTCTCCTATTATTTTTCTATTGCCTTTCTCCATACTTTCTTCAAAATATTCGGAAAAAATTTCGTTAGTACTTTCTAAATATCTATTTTCGGATAATTGAAGAAACTACGTGCGTTCTATTCATTTTATGGATAGTCTATGTATTCTATTTCTTTCTATTCCTTTTCATGCGTGATATGTGTGACTGTCTAAAGAGAATATAGACAAAACAATATATTTGTAATCAGAACACAAAAAATCGGAAAAAAGACAAGAGTATAAATCTTATTGCATCGTAACATTCACTTTTCTGTATATAGGACATATCGCTCAACAGTGCAATTGTAATTGTGCAATGAAACAAGCAGATACAATTTACTTGCTAAATAGAAATTGAGAAATGATCAAATATCAGGAAAACTATCGATTTGATATGAAGAAAATTAAAGAATACATTGTAACTTTTTAAAAATGCATTATCTCGTTGAATAATAGAAAGATCAACGTTGAAAATATTGCACCACTATGATCAAATATTTGTAACTGAGACTGTATATTAAACTTCTGCCAAGAAATTGTAACAATATTTGCAACTGCAAATATGTATATATTGAATCAAACAAATAATAAAATTAGTATCAACAAATTAACTATGATATATAGTTATGCCAAATATGGATGGAAAATTGCGAACAGTTAATGAACCATAAAACAATAGTAAGATCTTTTTTCAAATTTGAAAATCAGACGTATGCTATCAGCGATTCCTATTATACAATTGTTTCGCTGTCTTCGCTAAAATGTCCAAAATGCTTTAAGTTCAGTAGAAATGTGACGTGTGCGTAAAATGATCTCAAATACATTTACACAAAGTCCGGAATTACTTTTAAGCAAATCTGAACATATTCGAACAAGTTTGCGAACGGTGGTACTAAAATGCAAACGTATTCGTGCAAAGTTTCAGTGCATTCTGTGAAGTTCAATCAGGGAAGACCTCTTTAACGCGTTTACGTCAGGTACATGAACTCTCATTAATATTTTCCGATTATTAATTATTGCGAGATTGTATGGAATGGAATAAATGTAAATGGGATATGCAATTAAAGATGAAAATGAAAATGCATAAATTACATATTATTATTGAAAAATTGAGAAATGAATAAACTGTAGAGCGGTAGTAGTTGTATCTTTCTATCGACTTTCTATCAACACAAAACCCAAAAGTCAGAACATTCTATTTTAATATTTTCAACAATTTTCAATCCAAAGACCGGAAATTATATTTATCAAATTTCATATGTATTAAAACTCAATTGTAAGGTGCGTTTAATAAATAAGTTGTTAGTTTTCAACTTTATGACACGCAATTATTAAAATCAAGTGTAAATAAAATGTTGATGCACACAAAACTTTGGATTTCCCAGAGTTCTAATAAAGTCCAGGATTACAACATTTCGTTGTTGCGAGTAGCGTAATGCTTATATTACGGGCTTTATGGTTTACAAACACCGCAAAAACTGTAAATCCTCGGCTATCCGTTAATACGAATAAATATTCATACATTTACAATGTTCAGTTACCAAAATAAGCAATTAAACTAATTTACTTAAAACAATATAGCGTCTATGGTAAGGGGAAAGTCTCAAGGTTATTTCCATAATATTAGAAAGTAATCCAACAAAATGTGCAATAGCTCCACTATCTTTAATACAACCACGCATCGTACATTTAAGTATTACGACAATATTGAATTATATATATTCACATTCACTACTTTCATATATTATGATACAATAATATCGAGTTAATTACCGTTAGCTGTAATAACACTTCTAGGGCAGACTTTCAAGTGCACTAATTTTAAATTATGTTGTAATAATTTTAAAAGAAATGTGGTGTAATTAAAAGAAGTGTAATAATTTTAAAAGAAAAAAAAGAAGAAAAAAGGACTATTAAGGGTGTCGGTGAGCACCCTCAGAAACTTGCAAAAGTGAAAGTCGACTAGTCCTTACTGTCCTATCATAAACCTACAATCATAACTTGTCGGAGTGCGGTCAAAGCCCTAAAACTCTTAAAGTTGTACTTCAATTTGTTCCACCACAAAAATACACAATACAGCTTAAATTACTCCTTGTAAAAAGATAATAAAATAACGGTAATTTAGAAACAGAGGTAAACAAAATTATTATCCATTATACCATACCCAATATAACTCTGGTTCATATTTCTCTGTTATCCTGTAATTTCCATGCACCGTGAACACTGCAATAACATCGTAACTCATCTACGGTTAAAATTCATTCACTTCGACAAACGCATTAATCGTTCATCAATTTTATTCGGAAAATTAAAATTCATATTATACTACTAGAAGATAAAAGGCACAATTATCCTCGTCATTTTAAAAACATACTAACCTATCCCGAATATCATTTAGTGACCGTAATCATTTCAATAAATATTAATAGATATATATGTAAAAAGTAATAGAAATTAATGTACCTATGATAGCTTTGCATTTATGTTTTTTTTTATGTGTTTCTATATAGATTATTGTATGAATCGTTTTTGATGGTGCTTTAAGAAATCATGTATATGTGTCTTTTATATTGAATGAATTAGTGTGCAAATAAGGTATCGAGATGCTGAGGGACGACGATCGAGGAGAAGACGTTAAAACGCGATGGGTAGAAGATGTTAGGACGTGATGAATAGAAGACGAGTTTTTAAAACGAGAGTTTTAAAAGACGTACATTTTAAGACGAGCATTTTTAAGACGTGATTATAGTTATTTTCAGTTTAGTTTTAACTCTAGTTTTACGTGTTATTTTTATTAAATATAGTTTTATCTTAGAACATCCGTTTTCTTTTATTCGCCGCCCACAATAGCGTTCCGGATTCCTATATTATTATTGTCTGTATGCAGCCGTGATTTCAAACTATAGTGAGAGATGGTTTCAAAACTGGCTGAAGTTTTGTATAGATTTGCGGATGAAAGAAATATAAAGAGACGCAAAACGAGAGAGTGGATCGCGAAATTCCGAATGACGTGTGTGGGTTTTTAATTAATAAATTATCACTTTTTTTTCTTATCAATTCATTTCTCACATATATTAGTTTTACCAAGGAGAAGCCAATGTAATTGAAAAATTTCGTTATTTAAATAATACAGAAGCACAATGTCATATCAGTGAGACGATCATTACCGTTATATGGGAGCCTAAGTGACACTACATGATTCCCAAACGATGCATTTGCACCCACTTGTAGCTGCATGTACCGGAACAGGTCGGTTCTCGTACGTGTAAATGTGTAAATACAGGAGTCGCGTGTTGCATCCTATAGCGAGAAACGGGGTGAAGTGCACGATTACACGAATCGCGGGTACATAGAGGCCGGAAACGCGGAAGGTTGCCAAGCAATTCCATGTGGCAAGCAACAGTGAGTGTGAGCTTTCTGTCCCGCGGTCGCTTTCCCTCCATGCCTACCTTTATCTCTTCGCTTCTATTTTTCACTGCCCTCCACGCTACACTTGCTTCCTAGTACAAAGAGGATTAACACTAGTACTACCGTCGATTAATGCATTATATTTTAAGATAGTAGAAAAATAGTTTGAAAAAAAGGAATGATGAGGGCAAGAAACTTTATCAATTTAATCTCCTTCATTGCACCAAAATAGACGCAAAAAAATGACTAAGATACAGTGTTAAAAAATTCGGGAAGATTTTTAAAAAATTCAGAACAAGTCGTTTTGACCGCTTTGGTAGATTTAGTGTTAACTCACTATAGTTCTAATTTTTTGTGGTGTCCGGAGATCAGTTTCGCGATAGCACAATCAGAAAATGATAAAAATATTATTTTAAATAATGGGTTAAATCTGTATTTTAAATATTAAATTCTGAAGAATTTCATAATTTTCACGAATTAAGTTGTATAATATTTGGCGAAGTTCAAAATTTGACTTTGAAGAATAGAAGTTTAGACTTGTCTTGCGTTGCATCAAAGTCACAAGGGCCCATAGAGGGTTAAGTAAAGTAATCTCGTAATCTTAATTTTCCGGGAAATACATCATTTTCTATCACTTAAGAATAAAAGTTTTTCTTCTTTCTTTTCTAGTGTTAGTCACTTAATGGGCGTTATATTTATTATACTGACAATTAATATGTAATTTGGAAAAAGAGAAATCACTCAATATGTCCGCCTTAATTCCTTCGTTACGAGACCCGATCATAATATGTGATCGTTCAGGAAATAGTATGATACGTCTGAAAAAATATATAAGAAGTGTCGTGTTCATTTCGCTTTGGTCAATTTAGACATTCATCTCATTAGAACCGTCTTCCGCTGGACTTCTTTTCAACACCGCAATATCAACATGTCAACATTCATCTCCTTGCCTCTATTTTTCACTACCTTACATGCTGCAGGTTTTCTTTTATTTTCGACTACTTCGTATTTTTGGCTATTTTGTATTACGAATATGATATACAGGTTTGTATGCCACATTAGTTTTTGTTTGTAGAAAATAATGATATTTTCGAGGACTTCATACTTTGATTTTAATACCTTTCGTAGTAGTAGAACATGCAATAGACTAGTAGTAGACTACGCAATATTTTGTGTACAGAATTCTCTAGCTTACTGTAAAGTAGAATATTTTTTTTCATGACATATCTTACGTTTGTTAATAATAAGAAAGAGTATTGATGTTAGCTACAGCCTTGACAGTTTTAAAAGTTGCGAACAATTGCAAAAAAGAATGGTCATGGAATTTTAAATGGGTTTGATACGTAATTCTCGTAATCCCCCAATTAAAACTACATCTGTAGAATTATAAATATGCATGATTTTGCATTCATTGTCGTTCCGTATAATAATTGTTATCGAATTTTACGTAGCTTTACTTTGCACAGTTAACTACAAGATACTGCGGAGGCAATATTTGAAAAACAAATGTACCCAGTTATTATCTCTTGTATATTAACAAAGTTGTCAACGCTAAAATAGCATACTTTAACCCTTTGAGCGGAAGAGAAGAAATTTGTTATGTTTTAAAATAAATATATATAGACAGTAATGTTTACAATATTCAAAGTATCATGAAAGAAAATTTACATGATGAATTGCAAACTAATTAAAGGGAAAAATTTTTAAATTGAATTACAGCAACCATAGAATTGCTTTAGATTCGAAGACTTGTGATTGGGAAAACCGGTTAACCCAAAATGATTTCACCAAGGATATTCCCACTTTTTATACTGCGGTTTTAGAGTGAGAGTTTGATGGATATGCAGGAAAATCATGGTGGTAGAAGGAAATTCCTGCGGGAACAGAACGAGGAAAAATTATTGCAGGGGTTGGCTGCTTCAGGTCGCCACACGAAAAGTTGTCGCTAGGGTTGCGAATGCTATAAATCAAGGAGGGTGTGATTTTAGTTTTGATGGGACAGAATTGTTAAGGACCTCTCATGTTCCATGGAAAAATCGAATCGAACGTACACATCGCCGGTTTTCAAGAACAACGATACATTTGGTTTTGTGTCGTTATCGAGTTAATTACACAGGAAGAATCCGATCACCATATTGTGATTGTGATTCATCACATATTATGATGAAATAACAAACAAATGTGCGATTTATATGTGTATAGATATCAAAGGATGAAAAAAATAAAAAACTAAAAAGGGCCTACTGTAAAACTGTCATTTTCGAAATGCGTCGTTATTCTAGAAAACCGGCGATATGTACTTGGGTCGACCTGTACCTATGACACGTATTAAAAAAATGGCGGCATCTGGTGCAAAAGAAAGCTATCCAGTAAAAGTAGCACTTTCCGGGTCGAAGTTATGAATTTCTGTTGATTATCTCGGACCCTGAAATCATCATTTATGATTCTCTTACATTTTCTTCATATTTCTATTATTCTCCTTAGTTCTCTATTAGTCGTTATATTTCTCTCTTGATTCTCCTTTATTTTCAGAAAATAAATATACAAATTTTTATTAATTAGATATCGAATTGTAATAGATTACAGTAAAAATCCTTTTATTTGTTAATTTATCTCTTATTTATTTCATGTCAACAATGAATATAAAGATATAAATAATTAAATAAAACCAGCGAGAAATCATATTTTTCATCATATTATTTAATCATTGTAAAGTTTACTATACATTCGTCTCTACAACTGTCATTCTTTATATACGTTTTTAGAATTTTATGAACTTTTCATTTGAGAAGTATTAGATCACTCCAACTCCTTACTATTTACAGGTATTCCTATGTACAGTATATCATTGATCACCATTTCTATGTAAACATTAACAATGTTAATTATGTTAACAGCTTTGATATTTTCACTTAAATTTCCTGAAATTAAAAAGTCTCAGGTTGTATATTGTACGTTGCGGTCCTCTAGAACAAACATTTCATCAGCATACATAACTAAAATGTTATAAAAATAAAGTTTCCGTCAAATTAATTTTTTCGCAGTTGTCACTCAATTTACTTTTTAAAAAATTAAGTAATATTAATAATTAATGAATAATGAAAAATTCCTTCTACAATACAATGAAAGAGGATTAAAGGAGAACGTAGAAAATCTTTTTATAATACTCTTTCGATTTTCTTAAAGTGTGAAAACGGAAATATCCGCATCCACAGAGTACCTACAGATAATCATAATAATATAGAGTTTAATGGTCAGATAATACAGATTATAATTCTCTTTTGATTTTCTTCAAGTATAACAAAGCGAGAAAACCAACAGAAAATCAATCCTTCCACTCGGGTTAAGCTATTAAGACTTGTGCTATGGATACGTAGGAATCATTCAATTAAAATGGCGGAAAAACCAGATGTACAATTATAGACTGAACAATAATCCTCATAGTAGAATTAGATTGTGATAAAGATTACATTCCAATGTTTTGATCCTTCTAGTTTAACTTCGTCCTCTATTGGGATTATCAACTAAATGGATGGTATCTGGTAGTAAACTGTTTACCTTGTACCGAATAAAGCGTTCAAAATGAAAATCAGTGACTATCGCAACAAGACCTTTCGCATATAACAAGTAAAATGTTAAATCTTTATTAACTATCCGATTATCTCAATTATCACTTCTCTACTAATCGTAAGTTAAAATTCCATCGGCGTTGAAAAGCTATTCACAGTGGTGGATAGTTTGAAAGCACGAAGGTTCCGATAATTCGTTCTATCAAGCGGTAACATGACACTTATTGCATCGCCGAGCATACTGTTTACACGCTTTTGCGAAACGCTGAGACGATGAACAAGAGAATTAAAGCTCCTTGAGAAGAGGAGTCACGCGAAACACCATGAGACACGCAACTATTATACAAACTAAAGTCGATTTAGTGTAGGTGATTTCCGACCATCCTACCAATTCTTATCGAAGAAATTTCTAATCTACCTTATCAAATATTAGTGCAAGGAATACTTTCCAATTGAGAAACGATAGCGGTATATTGTAAAGTACTTCTTCCATTTGCACATGAATCGCGTGTTTGAATGTGATCGTATATTCAGATACTTTACAGGCAGATGCTTTGAATAAACCAATACTCGTATCGAAAACTAGTTAAACAAATATCCGTAATTTCCTCTTCGAGTATTGGTTCATTCCTGCAGAAATATTTTATTTGTTTTGTATTTTTTCAGCTTCAACTTCTGTCGTCATTTCACACAGAATGCACAGTTTGAGGTAAAATCTGAATCATGGACAATATAAAATATTACATGACAATTAAAATCATTTTTCCAGAGGTATAAATATAGGATACATTACCTTAGAGATGTGCCATCCAATCATTATTTAAAAAATTGAGAAGAAAATTAAAAAACTATAGGTTGCATTATGGATTTCAAGAACAGGAGTTGATTTTTTAATGAGGAGAGAGTAAGTGATATTTTTTTCAATAAAGGGATGGTAGACCAAAAAAATTTGGACATTATGATCGAAGTGGATTAATATGTCAGTAATAAACTTTTTTAATACATTAAATAAGTTAGAACTGAGTTGAAAAGAATATATAATATCTTTACAACTTATTAACCCCTTGCCGTGCCATTTCTTTTGTGATTAAATATGCAATGACGCTGAATTAATTATTAAAATAATAATCTAGCCCCTAATTTCGGATATACTGAATGACATAACGTAATATTGAATAGCGTAGAATTTATTTTATTTTATTAGGACCCACTGATATTTGTAATCAAATAATTTTTAGAGTACTTCAGAATTGACTATTCCATTTATCGCGTTACGAGTAGCACTCGTTATTGTATGTATGTGTCGTTATTGTATGTATAACAATGGGTTAAAGGGTATAGCAGGATAAGGTGGTCAAAAGTGCCCTTGAACCGATTTCAATGGGGGTAGTCTCATTCGATAGATAATGCTCGGCGATCATTGTGTACCAAATTTTAACCCTTCATCTTGATCGGAAGGGTAGTTATGGGGAAAATTAAAAAAACAGGTTTTTGGCCCTTTTCCCCCATTTATTGAGGTGTAAAAAATCCGAAAAAATTCTGGCATATTCTACACGGTACCGGACATGTTGGAGAATTTTTTCAGATTTTTCCGTCGAAGTACCTAAGCGTGAAAAATGGGCAAAGTCAAAAAAAACGGAAAAAAGAAGATTTCGTATCGAAATCTTCGAGGTACAACTTTTTGTTTTATATAGTAACAATCTAACACCTACGATTGTTATCCCCAATTTTTTTCAGATTTTTAAACCACCTGCGTCATTATGAAAAAAATCGAAAACCGATTTTCGGGACGTATTTTGATCTAAAACGCAAGAAGTAATTGTTATTTTTCCATTATTTTTATAGAGTATGTTCATTTTGTGGTTTTTAATGTTTTACCATTACAGATAATTTCATAACAATAAAAGGAATTGAGATAACTCACTTATCTGTAAACTATGTGTTACATTATGTACCATAATTTTGAACGTTCTTTCAACAGCAGCAGTGGCCGCGCGTCTAGAGTGTCTGCTCTGGAACCGCTGTGAACTTTTTGTCGCGGGTTCGCGTCCCGGAAGGTATATTTTTTTTTCTTTTTTTTTTAATCTGTAAATGCATAAAAATAATCAATAATCATTTTTAACAGCTATTGCGATAATCCTAAATGCATAAAAAATGTATATCGTATAGAAAATAGTTTTAGAGCATATCTGTTGCTTTGCCGGCTCTCTCTAGCAATATGTTATCCCATGGTTACGGATATTTTTAAACTTTTAAATTACGGAAATGTTAACTTATTATGGTATATAAAAATGTATATTCGGCACCAAAGATCACAACACTTGCACTAACAGAGTATATGCACGTAATGATTACTTTACTTGCATGTTTCTTTCCCTTATATTCAAAGAAGAATCGTTGACATGGAGGGGATATGCTCGAAACTTGGAAAATATTAATTTCTATTGGTTTGTATTATATTGCCATTTTTAATTTGTTAATTCTGAAATGAGCGTAGGGAAGACAGTTTATGGTTGGGTCTCCGCTATTGTCTCGAATGTGTCAAACCGATTTAATGCTGGGTATGTTACCATTTATGAATATTTGTACTTTTTTAAGTATGTACAGTTCCATGTGACTAGGTAGAGACAGAAACCATTTAACAGTGAATTGACCAATATAACATAAATACCTATAGGGGATTAGCTTAGTATCTGCGCCAAACCTTCAATGCCAGCAGGCCATTGGTGAAGGCTTACGGACAGGAAGGGTTCGTGTGATGTTGGAGCAGGCGCAATAAAATAATAAAATCCTGCAAACTAAATTATATGCCTCTATTTCTTAAAGGTATTTTGACAGCGATACAAATGCTCATCAGTAAGATATCTAAAAGCTTAAGAAGTAAATTCGTATATAACAATAAAGCAATTTTAACGATTGTATCTATTGTACAGTTATGGCCCTCAAACGTATTATTTATTCTATATGATTTCGGAACAAATAACAAACTAGTACTTATGGCGAAAAATAATAATCTACCAAAAGAAAGGAACTTTTGTTTTCATTCAACATGATTTCGGCAGGAATTTGTTAAGGTATAAACTCCGTTCCTTTAGTGCCGAATATACATTTTTATATACCATAATAAGTTAACATTTCCGTAATTTAAATGTTTAAAAATATCCGTAACCATGGGATAACATATTGCTAGAGAGAGCCGGCAAAACAACAGATATGCTCTAAAACTATTTTCTATACGATATACATTTTTTATGCATTTAGGATTATCGCAATAGCTGTTAAAAATGATTATTGATTATTTTTATGCATTTACAGATTAAAAAAAAAGAAAAAAAAAATATACCTTCCGGGACGCGAACCCGCGACAAAAAGTTCATAGCGGTTCCAGAGCAGACACTCTAGACGCGTGGCCACTGCTGCTGTTGAAAGAACGTTCAAAATTACGGTACATACTGTAACATATAGTTTACAGATAAGTGAGTTATCTCAATTCCTTTTATTGTTATGAAATTATCTGTAATGGTAAAACATTAAAAACCACAAAATGAACATACTCTATAAAAATAATGGAAAAATAACAATTACTTCTTGCGTTTTAGATCAAAATACGTCCCGAAAATCGGTTTTCGATTTTTTTCATAATGACGCAGGTGGTTTAAAAATCTGAAAAAAATTGGGGATAACAATCGTAGGTGTTAGATTGTTACTATATAAAACAAAAAGTTGTACCTCGAAGATTTCGATACGAAATCTTCTTTTTTCCGTTTTTTTTGACTTTGCCCATTTTTCACGCTTAGGTACTTCGACGGAAAAATCTGAAAAAATTCTCCAACATGTCCGGTACCGTGTAGAATATGCCAGAATTTTTTCGGATTTTTTACACCTCAATAAATGGGGGAAAAGGGCCAAAAACCTGTTTTTTTAATTTTCCCCATAACTACCCTTCCGATCAAGATGAAGGGTTAAAATTTGGTACACAATGATCGCCGAGCATTATCTATCGAATGAGACTACCCCCATTGAAATCGGTTCAAGGGCACTTTTGACCACCTTATCCTGCTATACCCTTTGTTATTGAAATTGAAGCGAGTGCACACTGCATCACCACTCTATTTTCTTGTTTACTAAATATACACGTAACCTTCTCAGATAATTAGGGTTCAATTTAATCCCACGTAAGTCCCTTTCATTGTAGAATCGTGAGAAAGTTTCTCAGTTCGTACCGTATGGAGAACGTTACATGATAGTCGATATGTCATGGCTAAGAATTAAGGAAAAATCCTTTGCAAAACAGTCTATGTGAAGCTTACTTTCAAACGGACAAAAACTGCAGAAACAATCCAACCTTAACACCATCACATCTAAGAAATATCAATAGCAATTTATTTGGATAAAAAAGTTTCAAACTTCAACTACAACATCAATTATACAGAGTGCCATGTAACCGACGCCCGATAGCTGACATCTCCATAGGCAACAGCATCAAAAAAAGTTTATCAATATATAGATTACCTGTATGGAAATTATTGTTGGAAAGTAAGTTTTAAAACATGAAACAAAATCGAGTTCAAAGACTAGGATCCGAAGCAGTAAACATCGGCGGGATGAAGCTAAAAAGTGTTGCAACCGTATAATAAAGTTCGACGATGATTGATCTTTCGAAATTAATTTATTAATACTTCGGTGAAACTTAGAATGCAAGATAAAAATTATAAATTATATCAATGGAAAGTAAAGACAATTTTTCCTTCGCTGGAAGATATCTAGCAATTCGTCTGCTAACATCGTTCATCACATAAAAACCACAACTACGGTTAATATCGAGAAAGTTAAAATCCAATGCATCAAAAGTGAAAAATTGCACAGAGAAAATAGACCGCAACATACAGATGCAAAAAATATATTATTAGAACGGATTGCGAAGAATAAGATAGTATTTGCATGATCAAGTCTTATAGGTCATAATTACAAGAACACAGACAGTATGCAATTACAAGCTTCTTATTAACATGTCTTATAAGTACGATGACTAAAGAAGATAATAAGCCTCCCAAGTTTTGCGAACGCCATTAATAATCCCAGGTAAATTAGCACAGGTCAAATTTTAAATTATCCACGGACGTGCATCATCGAGTCAGCTATTAATTATTCTTATAACACACATACCAAGATTATCGTATGCATGACTCTTGGATTAACGTCAATCACTTAAAACTGTTGTAATACAGACCTGTGCAGATCATGGACTCCACGAAATTTTAAATCCACGTAAATCACACGTTTCATCTACCTTATTTCCGTGAAAGTAATCGCAAAGCTAGTTGCAGGATTCTTAGGAACAACGCCTTTCCTCGTACGATGACAGTTTTTCTTTTGTTACAGTGTTTGAAACCAATTAACTGCGTTTTATGTAACTTATATGTACAAATATTAAAATAAAGTTCAAGCATGAAATTTTTCTTTTAACTATTGCGTGATATTATTTATGAACCTGCGTAAATGCCGGAATTAATTGCCCATAAAAACTTAACTTCAATGAAACTTCTAATTGCTTGTTTTTAATATGAAGTTTTGCTATGTTACGTTGCCTCAAATTCTAATTTCATTAGGACTTTTTGCTGCATCGTATCTTGCCCATTTTACCATGTTAAACGGCACATCGTTTTATATGCATATTATGGTGTCCAAAAGAATTAACCTATGTTCCGAACAGAAATAAAAAAAATAGAAAAGTCATCTTATCACGACCTCTACATCTTTTACTCTTCGCTGATAATAAACTTCATTTAACCTTGTTTCAAAAAGTCTCGTATATATTGTCACTGCAATATTATTAATAAAATAAAAATTTAAAAGCAGCTCTTCAATTTTAAGATGAATTCTTTGAAAAAATTGCGCATGTAAAACTCGGTGATTAGCACGGATTAAATTATTAGTCAGACAAAAATATCATCCTTTTGTGGTTCAAATGATTAAAATGATACTAGAGGGAAAAAATATAACAAAAACGAGAGATATCTATTATTGTCGGAAAATTTCCATGGCGCGTCAGCGGACCGTCAGTGCAACGGACATAATATCGTTGGAAAGAATGCTACAATCAAATATAATATAAAATCACTCGAATAATTGATTCCGGTTTAATGCATTGCATTAACGGAATTGTAAATTTTCGGCTTTGTGAGAGGCGCGCAACATGATGAACCAAAGGGTTAAATCGTAATTAGCGGATGGCAAAACCGGAGAGATACACGCATAGAATTCTAACGATACCCGATTCTATAAAAGCTGTTCTTCCATAAATATAATTTCCTCGATTAAAGAACAGCCTTTGTGCTTTTTATTCCGATTATTATCCGTTGCAAAGGACAGAAATAATAAATGATTAATATCCGATACTTTGAAATATCACGCAAAAATTCTCATAAATACGAAATAAAATTTCCGATAATTCGTAACATTAATTATAAATAATAAAATATCAGATTAAGCTGGCAAATGTATTTATCATGCACGACATTTTAAAAACAACTATTTATTATTTTTTACAAAACACTATGATCACAAGCGACAATAAATGGAATCGTACAAAAAATTAAATTACCTTGATGACCTGAAGAACGATGCAGCTTTTTATGACCTAAGTCATAACCAAATGATTGAAAAGAATGTAGTAAGTTTTGTTAAATAATGCAAGCATATATTTACAAAGTGGTACCTGCACTAGTAAATTGTATCTTTGGTCCAATGTTATTTGATATTGCCACTACAAGGATGGAAAATTGACCACAAGTTACAAATGAGCAAATTAAAACAGAAATTCAATTTTGCTTTAATATCCTTTCGAGCAAGTATTAAAATACAGAATTAGATGTTAAAATAGCATGTATTGTACAAGGTAGCCTTGTCATAAATCACAATGCGTTCCCCGGAGTTAATACGAGATGGAGGTACACTCGTGTGCGAAAAGCATAATAATGCAATAACATTGAAATATGGTATCTGAAACGGTGCATACAGATTGAGAAGCTATTCAATGCGAACGAAACGTACAAAAACATCCTGACATAATATAGCATCTATAACGAATCCATCAATTATACTTTTTTCATCCACTTTGTAACAGAGCAGTTGAAAGATTTTCTAACAAGTTCAACTTTCATACTCGTTCTATTTACAAGAAAAAGTAGAACTATCGAGTAATTCCGACATCAAGTACTACCAAGGACAACGGCATTAATTTCAACGTACGTGATATTACATAATTACATAGAACATGAAGGAATTTCCGCGAAACCAAGCTTAATTACAATTTGACGCGCATTCGTTATGACTATGCGAGCCAAGGAAAGAGAGGCAAAGAAAAAAAAAATTCGTAATAAGGTTACTAAGAAATATATAGCAATACGTAATTGAGGCTAGGTAGATTTCGAGAAACTCGCAATAGCGATATACATGGGACATTGTTGTGTACGGCTCAGTTGGCAAAAGAGAGGAATGCGCGGAGGAGCGAGAAGAGGGAGTAAGAGGGCCAATCAAACCGTCATTTGTAATCAATTAAAAGCCAATAAACCCGGTGCTGATTGGACGGTAGGCGCGAGAGTGCGCCGCGAAAACCGGGACAATAATAGCAGGTCATTAACAGCGGCATAGGGTTTATTTCTATGGGAACGCGTCGCTGCAGCTGTTGTTGCTGCTGCTCGTGGCACTGTTGTTGATGCCGGGTTCTACTATGCAATCGTTCGTACTCATACACGAGGTTGCAAGTTGCTTTACCCCTCGGTAGAGCAACTCTCGTTCTCTAGCCGACTGCTGATGCTAAATAGTCGATGGTTCAGTATGCCTGTAATGACGCCTCGTACAGTTTCAAGAGCCTTTGACCTCATCCCGATTTTTCGGAAAACATTCAAGAATTCCACGAGAGATTCGCTCGATCCATTAAAAATGACGGCGTATAAACCGGGGAGAAGTTTAACGCATTGACGGGAGAAAGATTTGGAAAGGGTATTGGAATTTCAATTACTCCAGACGGAAGACTAATCCGGAGCTCGTTAAATCCAGAGACGCTCGTGATATCACCCTTCTTTTTCTCACTTTGCCTCGTTGATTCGAATGTATTGTCGATCGATAAATCAATAATGATATTTTACAGTTTCAGGAATGTAACGGGATTTGAATATCGAAGACTTAAAGTACAGAACTATCTAGGTATGTACATTGTTCGTCACGAAAGACGAGTGAAAATTTCGACGAATGACGTTCTACAAATCATATCTAAATCGTACGACACTGGCATTTTGAAGAAGAATTCTCTTCGTTGGTAGAAATCAGAAGGCACAAGAATCCTGAGAAATATCAGCTCGAGAACCAGACGAAAGTAAGTAACTAGTTTCTCCTAGCCGATAAACGTTGGGAAAATCCGTCAGAATTTTTATCGGAGTCGTAAAAACTGTAGAAACTATGATCACGTCGAAGAGTGCCGTTTCGAAGTTCAATGAATTTTAAAACTGCCAATATGAGTACTCTTTATGCAGACGTTTCTTACATGTTTTATAAGCAATTTTAAATAAGAAATGGTATACGATAGGATCTATTTTAAGGCGCTCCTTGTTTCAATTTTCTGCTATCATCTTATTTACACATTGTGCTATCGTATACCGATATATTTATTTATTTATGGATGACTTTAATTTAAATAATACGGGCATTTTTTAAATACACGGTAGCATTTTAATTAAATAAGTTATTTCTATATTGCCAATGAAGCAGTCAGTACATTGTAAAATAGGGAGGTTTCTAACGCGAAACTTTAGACTTTAATGAAACTTCGTGAAAACGTGGTCTATATGGAAACAGGCGAGGAACAAGTTGTTATTTTGTATTTCGGCTTCGACAGCTATGGTCACGTCGTCGGGGACCAACAATTTTGGGGTGGTTCCAATACATCAATAGAACGATGTATATATTATATAAGAAACATTTTAAGTACTCCAGAGATGACGAGGGATTCGAACTTAAGCACACTTGATTTTGAGTCAGCCTTTACCTACTTACTCATCGTAGCCATTGTAAAGAGCATTTATTATTTTTTAGGAGAATTCACTTCCAGGAGTTTAAACCAACCCTCGAAGCTAGCAGAATTTTCAATTTTTCAATATAACTAGCCAACCATAAGAGACGAAACTCTTTTATACGCAAAAATATGATGTCGGAAGACCTGTCGGACCAGAGGAAACAAACAATTGTGAACTTTTGAAACTGCCTCGTGGAAACCAGTCTCTCTAGAGCAGAATCTAGTAGGTGAACCTGTCGGTGGGACCACGAGCAAAACACGCATTAGTCTCGTTTTTTTTTTGGTATTACAACATCGACGAAATGATCCTGATGACATTATTTAAAATTAAAAGAATTAATTAATGCCACGGCTTACGTAATATTATAAACGTGTATGCGAATAACATTTACATAATTACATGTACGTACCGCGTTCAGCTATTTGCAATTTTAAAATGTTCATAACTTCCTTGCTATATACCTAAGAAGTGTCAGAAAGATGAAACATATTATTGCGTTAAAAATAAATAGATATTAATTATTAAGATAAATTAGAATAATTTATAAATACCAAATTCATGAATAGATAATTATATACGACAGATGTATTAAATAAAGTAATCTTGTAATTTCAATTTTGCAAGAAATCATTTTCTATCATATATAAACAAAAGTTTTTCTATTTATGTTTTTATTTTAGTCATTTGACCTAAAAGCACCGGTGCTATATCTATTACATTTAAATATAATGAAAATTAGGGAGTAAGTACTTTGAAAGAAGAGAAATGAAGAGGGGAAAAATATGATCAATTAACACTTGACCAACCGGTAATTTTTTAACATCCCACCCCCTTCTGACCGATCACTTGGTCACAAATACTTCCTTGATACAGATATCTATTCGAAAATTACAAATTCTCGTCACTGAGTCCTTAACACAGGTAACCGCAATGGTAAATGATAACTTATTAATTGGAGTGGCGATCAATTGATTAGTTAAAAGTTCAAAGGCGTTATGTCCGAAAACCCTATTAATAGGCTTCCGGTCGGTAAAGTGTTAAGTAGTTTCCTTTTTATAAAAAATTGGTAATAGGTAGTTTTGATCACTTTGGTACGTCTGGTGTTAATAATTTTTTAAAATGGTGAAATTTTTTTAATAAAAATTGATTGCACTTATTAAATAAAAAAAATTTAAGAATAGGAGTAATTTGAAGGGGAATTTTAACACTTTCGAACGAATTTTTGCAAGAAAATCTAAGACTCTTCACTTTTTACGACATACTTCGCGTTTTTACAGAATGTCATTGCAACAAGGATCTTTTAGGGTCGAGGAACGTCGCCTGTAAACATGCAAATGAGCGTAACGTACGCACAAAGAAATCTAGCACACCGCGTCTTTCCTACAAGTTACTTAAACATCGTTAAAATAAACTAGGAAATTAATCGAGCAAAATGAAACGTCTCTTTGCAATTAAACGTTACACGATTGCTACGAAAGATAACATACCACTAAAGTTTCGTCCACGTTTACGTGATTGATTTACCTATACTCGATGAGAAATCACGAAAATCGATATACAGAGAGTATACGGGGGTTATCCTTTGAAATTCCTAATTTACTAATGCGATTAAATTCCAAACCGTATCCCAGAGCACTCTCGAGATCTCGGACGAATCTGAAAAATCTTTTTAAACTTCGCCGAGGCAGCCTTAAACGCAGGCTGCATCGATTACACCGGAGGCGTCATTGGCTATCGATTTCGAAATTTCAATAACGCATACACCTCCGACTCATTCTCTGTCACTTTCCCGGCTCGGTTCCCCTCTCTTGGTGCTCCGTATTTCTCTCTTTCCTTGCAGAATATAGAGCTACCTCTCCCGCGGGCGAGAATGAACGGCCGCCATTTCGCGGCGCTGCCGTTCGTGGCGGGGTTGAAACGTGTGGGTACGAGAGAAGCGCAACCAAGTGCAAAAGAGAAACAGAGGAAGAAAGAGAGAGAGGTAGAGACAGAGAGAGAGACCTTCGAAACGAGGAGAGAGGTGCGTGCACGGGGGTGAACTAGATAGAGAGGGAAGAGGACGAGGTACTGGGAATTTAAACGCCAAATTCAGAACTGAACCACCTCCATACTCTTGCTTTCTCCCTCTCATCCACCCCTTTCACTCTTCCTCTCCCATTCTATCTCTATCTAGCTCTCTCTAACTCTCTCTCGCTCGTATACTCCCCTCTGTTCGTTTCCTAGTTCCTTCTTTCTCACCCTAACCCACTGCCCCTTCTTCATCTCTTTCTCACCCTCTCGCAGCGTGTTTTACGTCACTCGATATATGCACACGAGTTTATGCCGAAGAGCCGGTAATTCCGGCACGGGGCAGGAGTTTCGCGTGAACCAGCCAACAGAGGGATGAAAGGAAGGGAGCGAACACCATGGGATCGGTGAGAGTAGCGTAGAAAACGCAGGAGGGGGTGGAAACGAGAGAAAGAGGCGCGGCGACTGAACGGAGAAAGAGAAATAGTTGTGGAGAAGAGGAGAGAGGAGAGAAATCTACGGACAAGGACAGACGAAAGAGAGCGAGATATCTGCCTTAGGAATTTCTGAACCGTCACTCGCGAACGTAACTCCGTGGCCGTTTCGAAGGAAATTTAAGTTTCATGGGATCGAGGTACCAACGTAGCTATGGCTCCGCCGACGTGTCTGTAAACGGTCGTTCGTATGCACATGAACCGGGTAGACGAATGTAGCTATATGTGAGCACATACACGCGAATATGCTCGCCGTTCGACACTCGCTAAGGATCCGCGCGGGGATACGATATGCAGACCGCTACCTCGCTGGTTATTAAAAATGAGTATCGTCTGAACCTGCGAATAAGTCTCACAAAAATTCTGCCGCTCTCTCTCTTTTTTTCTTTCTTTCTCTGTCTCATATTCATTTTCTCTTTTCATCTTTCTCTTTATTTGAATAACGTCCCCTTGCGCTCTTGTTTGCAGCAAGACGAGCGAAAGCGGAGTAGGTTAAACGCTAGTGGACGTCTGAACCCCGACAAATACCCGGACAAAGGTTGCGCGGAAATAGCCAAAAAATTTGCCTTGAATATTCGAATGCGAAGCGGAGAAAAACGAGGGCTTCTCTTCAGAGAGTTTCGACTTGAGACTCTTTTCCAACGCGTTTCTTCTATTAAATTTAAAATGAGAAACATTAAAATTCCCGTGCTGTAACTTTCTCGATTCTTTTGGGGTAATACTTCAAAGATGGGACGTCCGAGTGACCCGAAATTACGTCGTAAATATCTTCTCGTTTCAAATGTAATACGAAAATGTTCTAAATGTGCACTACTAATAAATAGCAACGGCAGTCGTCTAAATACGTTGGCTTCATAACGGAGGTCAAAAATTCAACGTTATATTAACGTTACAGACATGATATTTATGAATGCTATATTACATTTGCGAAGGATTTACGCTTGAAACTTTAGCGAATTTCGTTCTCCATTACATTTCTTAAAATTATACGTCTTTCGCGATAATAGTTTCTTTACGGGGGATAAGAGTAATCGATAACACTATCAAGAAAAAGAGACAAATTTCATTCGCGAGTATGATTGACAGAAAAAAAGCATATTTAACACGTCAAGCGCCACACCGGTCCCTAGGGACCGGGCATTGACTTTTTGTTTATGCTGACGCTGATCAATGAAAATGAACAATTAGTCTTTTACCTAAGCTACGCTGTCGCGCCTAACCGAGCCATAATTAGTGGTGTTAAGTATAAAATAGAACATCTTATCAAAAATTAATGTAGTATATCATAACAAATAGTAAAATATCTTTTCTAATAAAGAGCCTAAATGGAAAGTACAGTACCAGTCTTTAAGAATGGGCGTGGCGCTTAACGTGTTAATATTAAAAATGACATTAAACACAGTTGTCTTTACACAATGGTAATTTAAATATATTTCGATGAAACCTGAGATACCGTTTCATCTGCGTACGTCCCAAATGATTACACACCATTCTCGAGTTGTGAATCTCAGCGAAAAATAAGCATATGTAGAATACAGTCGCGCAAACCACTCGCCAATAAAACTTTCAATTGCATTTTTCTCGCGAAACATGATAATTTTCATACGACCCTCGCTATCCGCGTTGCCCTCGAGCGACTGAATGGTTATTACACTCTCGTTTCAGGTAAACAAAGAGAGAGCATACGAGAGAAAGGTAAAAAGTTGTACACCCCCAAAGAAGAAAAATATGTCGGGTACGGTGAATGGACCGTCTCAAAAGCAAATCATAACGAAACTTTTAATTACATTTATCAAGCGAGAATGACGTCTCTCGCTTTCCATCTTCCTGCTCGCTCCACGTTCCGTATATACTCGAGTGCTCAATTCTCAATTACAGAAAGACACGTGCTATTCCGATGCCCACGTACGAGCTGCCCCTTCAGTCGTGTCTCTCTCTTTTCTACGGACATAAACATAGACACACTTGACGCATGAGCCTTCCGGCATTGCGTATACGTGGTCGCAACCCTTCCGAGTACCCATAAACCGACAGATAGGGTGCATACGTAAGCGTGCACGCACTTTTTGCAATGTAATTTTCTCTCCATCTCTTTTTTCCCATCTCTACCATTCGTATTCCATTTTTTTCCACGACAATTTCTACGAGTTTCTCACGGTTTCTCCGAACGATATCGGTTCACGAATTTGTGAATCTGTCGAGGCTTTGCAGCAGCGGTGAATTTGCGCGACACGAAGAACGTCGAGAGAGAAAGACTATGGAGAGAACGGACAATAGCAGGAAGGTAAACTCTCGCAGAGGGATGCAAGCTCGCTCGCGGTCTCGTTATTACGTTTCGCGGTTGTCCGTGTCGATTCGGCACGGACACCGTTGACGAAACATCAACGAGGTCTGCGCGTGTTTCCCTGCACAATGCACGTCGGAGGTAGGTATGTGTCCCGTACAAATTGGTTTTGTCAACGGGCCCGCCCTTTAAACGTTGACAAAATGTCGGTAGATCCGCTGTTAACTGGCGCATCCTGGCCAAAATATCTATTCGTTCCCATTGACTTGGAATACTTTTGTCAACGAGATTTTAGCTATCCATTAGCGTACCAATTAACGATGGTTATTTTTCCCTCAGTGGAGGATTCGACTGTAGGCGTGTTTGAATGCTTCTCCGACGATGAATCGAGAAGCGGGATTCACGAGGTTTAAACGCGCTTAGAGAGACCACCAACTCGACTGGATTTTTCATTAGGATCCTGTCTACCACGGCTGTAACCGTAAAGTCGACAAGAAGCTTCTAATTTGACGTCATTAAAAAGATTGAAAACAGTCATGAATTAAGGTGCAATTACGAAAGCCGACGCATCTACATGTATCGCGGTAATGAACATTTTCAAATCATTTTACGTGTATTTTTTTTTTCTTTTTTTTTTTGTTACTTATAATTCTTTATATTTATGAAATTTAACGGGATTCACGAGTGGTAGATTCATACGCGTGCTGCTGAGATTATCGAACATTCTTGCATATTTATATTACGATGTAAGAAAAAAATTGCAAAGTCGGTCTACCTTGAAGCGCAACCTTACGGAACGGGTTTATTAAATTTAGAACGTGCTGCTTCCTCTCTATAAAAGCAGTAAGGCTGCGTATTGAAAGTGAAATATGGAAAAACTGAGAAATGGGTTAGAACGAGGAGGAAGCACCTTTATAAATGTCCTATACTGAAAGTATGCATTGATAATATTAATTTAATATTATAATTTTAATAATCCAATATCTTTAAATTTACTAATCTAATAAACTAAAAAGTCTATTGTTTCCTAATATAAATAGTTACTATTATTATTACCTGACCTTACGATCGGCGTACATAAAGAGAGCTAAAGGTGGACAGAAAAAAACTGAACATTACAAAATCGCAAAATTAAAGAATTTAATACGAAACGACATTAATCTATTTTAACGCTATCAATTGTACATCAACGTTAATCGCTCCATGCGCGGTCAAATTACCAGTTCAATGGAATTAAAATATAGAATTTCTAGTATTATTAGCCAAAGACTGATTTCTGCATTGTTTCCTATATTGAATGAACAATCTATGGTATGGGTTTCGATAAAATACTATGATTATTTTATGTGCCGTGTAATAGCCAGGTACGATAAGAATGGGTTTACATGAAGTACAGGTATTATTAACGTCAAAATATGCAATTTAACGGAAATTAATTGATTATTTTCTACTTCACCTATTTAATCATCACCTATGGTACATCCAATTATTGGAATAATTGTAATGTAAGAGATTAACATTTATCTCTTTGGAGGATCGTTAATTACAGGGAGCAAAATGTAACCCTGAAAACTGTACTCTTGTTTTTCCATCCAAGACCGTGAATTAAACGCGACAACGAGTGAATAATTATCAAATTTACATTTACATACGAAACAGGCACAATAGCACTCTCAAATGCGGAGTAATGTATGCACTCTCGATGTAATATTTAGTATCGTAATTACAAATGTTACTACTGCACAAATTTACGTGTATTATTTCAAAAATGTATAATGCACAGCTTCCTTCTTACATGACTGATCGCATTGTTCCTGGAAAGGAAAACTTAGGAATTTATATTTCCTTGATCCATAATATAACACGTGGCACGTGAAATTGTAAACATCCTTGCTATTCCTAAGCAGGAAGGTAAACACAACCGGACTGAGCTGCAACTTTTTCCACGTGAAGAAAAAAAAATCCACGAGAAACGGTTGCATAATTTAGTAAGATCTAGTTTTGTATCTTAAGCACTACTACCAGTAACGGTCTGATTCATCGATACATCGAACTATATCTTAATGCCGTGGAGAGGTTTCTTTTTAACAAAACGTAACCGACTGTCAATAATAAAATAATTTATCTTGAAGCAAATCTCTAGATGAGATCGAAAATGAAGTCATTTCCGTCCTTCGAAGTAGGAAGATATTCTGTTTTTACCTTTTCACGAACAAGGGGAAGAAGTTTGACAGTTATGGGAAGAGTTTATTAGTCTAAAATGTCACTGGTTGACATTTTATAAGGACGGAATAATTTTAGTTACAGCTGGGCTCATATCAGACTCAAGGGAACGTGAATAGAGGATATTTGCTGAAGAAATATCGTTGTCGTTCGGTAAATATTTTCGAGTTAAAATGCACTCACTTTAATCTCTATTTTTGAAGTTTTATCAGGATTTCTTTTTACGTTTAAGGAGAATGGTCGTAGAAAAAACATTTTTGTCAATTGGTAGATACTTTTATAATAAAAATGCACTTATTTAGATCATAATTTTTGAACTTCAAAAATCAATATATATATTTGAGAGTTATAAATTCGATGTTGATGGAATAATTTTCTTTATTACTGAAATTATTCAAAAATATATAAATAAATTTTGAATGACGAAGAAATGCCGTCATTGAACAAACGTGCGATAGATACAAATAAGTTTATAGACTATCCTGATTTTGAGAGTTTCAATACGAGCTAAGAATTAATACTGGTCTCTCCGTTACAACCTATCAACTGTATGTACTTGAATGTTCTGCATTTCATCTATTTTCCCTCTCTAATCTATGCCTTCAAAGCGATGTTCTAAATTACACTTTGACAACTTTAGGTATGAGGTGCAGTTTATGACATGCAGCGAGGAGAGGTCTTATGTTACCGAAATAATGTATTTTTGAAGTTCGAGCATTAACACTCGTTGTCAGTCAAAATTCTGTCTTCTCTCTGTATGTTCAAGGAGAAACGTGAGACATGAAGTCAACGACATACTGTCACGTAGTGTCACCATGTCCGTAAATAAACCTAAGCGGTTATGTCTTTAATTCACGTCAAAAAATCAAAGTCAAAGTTTCATCCCAATACGCCGAAAGATAAAATCAATCAGGTGTTATGTGCGTGGGAGTAATGTGTTCAAAAATACTATTGTAACATCATTACAAAAATGCCTGAGAACGCTGAGACATACCCAAATTTACACAATTACCAAAACTGATATTCAATGTCCTAACTGAAGTTACGTACACTTTTATATCTTAATACGATTATAAGGAGATTATTATTTTTTAAAGTTTCTAGTTGCAATTTAATATAAAAAAAAAGAGTTGTTTCTATCAGATTGTTTCACGATAAGATGTAGAATCCTAAGCAACCCTGACTCGACTTAATAGATGCATCTGAGATCTACAGTTAAGTTAAAATTAAACGAGCAAGATAGTTATACGAGTAACCGAACAATCAGAAGGATCGTGTCGGTTACAGTTTTCTTACCGTATTAATGATGATGTTGATAACACTGATGAAAACAATGATGATGTCTGTTCAACTCCTACAACGCTGCAATTAGCAGCTACAAGACTGTAATGGGCATGGAGTTAGAGAGGTACACTTTCAAAAGTACTACAGCGGAGTTCAAATTTCCGTCATCTATGAAAGATTATTCCAAATTTTTCCAGAAAGAAGAGTAATAATTAGTGATCTGACAGAGCAGTATCTGTCCTTCACATTGCGTATTGAGTTGATCAATCTTACATACACAAATCGTGGAGAATATTTGCGAATACAGGTGTTGAGAAAAAACACGTCTAGCGAGTATATGATTGTACTACGGGCAACACAGTCGGTAGATTAAATATGAGCGATTTTGATTGTGCCGTTACTAACTTTCACTGGTGTTCAGCACTTTTTCCAATAATTAGTGAGAAATTATTTTCTTTACCTTCTATACTTATTTCTTATCAGAAAGAAGAACTTATCAGCTTAATACATGAAACAGCTGTGATCTTTTAGATACTAATATTATCCTGACTATCCTCCAAGATGATATGAATACGAGATAAACAATGAAGATATTTGTTGCGATGTGAGTTTGTAAAACGCCAGTGAAGAAAGGCATAGAGAAAGCAGCGACCATTTTTGCTTCAGTAAAGTTAAATAACAGAGCTAGAATTTCAAAATTATGGATTTGATTGAAGGTCTCAAGTATATTTAATTCATTGCTCGCTGGCTTATGATCGGCTCAGTACTGACTGCGTCTTTAAAGGAGCAGTTGGATGTTGTACAGGGTGTTTCAAAAATTTTAATCGTAAGGCCCAATTAAAAGTTAATTTGTGAGAGAACGGTTCGTTTCTGACCCATGGTTCCTCTCAGACATTTTGCCTACGTAACAAGACGAATACGATGAGCCAATAAAAAAAATTTGCTACCCTTTCCCGAATTTTGCGGCAAGTTTTTTTGCAAATCTCCATCGATCCAGAGGTGTAGAACAGAGGTGAAAGCCATGACAAATATTTTTGAAACACCCTGTACTCAAGGACGAGCGGTTTTGTGGTTGATCGTTATTTTGGAAATATTCGAATTGGTGGATCTTCGACACACGTTCATAGACCCGAATACACCTATCACTCGACTTACATGGGTGATAAATTCTTTAGAAAACCGTATAAGTCGTAACCGTATAAGTGTTCTTATTCTAAAAATGAAAGTATAATCTGTGTACTTGGAAATTTGTAATTTCAGGAAGTCCTAGGAAATCCTACAAACTGTTTACGCTGGACATTGCAGACGGTTAGCGGTATCGCAAATTGGAAGGTTTGTTCATAATGTTATACTTTATCGTGCAGTAGGTAATACCGGGTACGATAATAAACATAAATTAGCAGTTTGCATGCAATGTATGTTTAATTTTTGGTTAACTCTATAAAGCACGGCAGGATTAAGTGTCCGATCTCTTTGATGCGTGCAGATGAATGGTGGGACATTTTTTGTCTCATCTCCAAAATTTTATTATACAACTTTGTTAATAAATATAAACCAACTTTAATCAATTAAAAAAAAATTGCTGTGTAACATGGGTCTTTTAATTTCCTGAATTCCCCTGCCTCAAGGAGTTAAAGCCGGCCAAAGACAGTGATAGAGATCTTTCGTCGTAATATTATGTCACAAAGGAATACGACATTAGACGGGTTACGCATATCACGCGACTCAATTTGAATAAACTCAAATTCCGAAAATTGCAAACACTATTTCATAAATAAATAATGACACAAGACGATAAGCCTATTCTGAAGCCTAGGAAAAATGTTCTATTTTATTTACTAATGGCTGTAACGACGATTCGTTGTTCCTAGTTATATGTCAAACCAAAATTGTATAAAAAAAGGAGATAACAAGTTATTATTAATATTATTTATATTATAGTATTATTCAATACATAACTAAGCATTCTTTCGCGTTATGCAGACAATACATGTGCTGTCCTAGCTGTAAATAATTTTAACATTCTTTAGAGTGGGCTAATGAGATATGTCGTCGATGTGTGAGTTAAGGAAAGAAAGAATGAATTCTTGAACCACAACATTGACAAATATCTCAATACAGACAATACTAAAATACTGGTCTAAAAGAAATAAAGTAGTAATAAAACTGCTTTCATTTTTAACACTTCCATTTTATAATGATGTGGATTTAATAGCGAAAATCTCACTTCCATATAAACAGCTAGAAAAGCCAAGTACTTTCGTACAGTCTTTGACGTATTAATAAAACACGACAAATTTTTACAGCATTTTTTTAACATCTTCTCTGCAATAGCAACTAATTTTTTTTCAAAAACAAAGGGCGATCGAGCAATTCTGTCGGCGGATTTGTGTTTAGGATGAGCAACTCTACTAGGATCATCCAATGGATATTATCAACCCAACTGTTGAACAGTGTTATCATACAAATTACTGTTACCCATTTGAAAAATATCAGCTATCTCTTCAAACTTCTTTTTAAATTAGTACAAGTTTCATAATTTGTTCCAGTATTTTTTAGCATACCTTTATCTGTGATTGCCAATTACAAACCAGTCTATTAATTCCAGAAATCTGTTCGGCAATACATTTCAAAAACATTCTGCTCAAGATATTATTTGCATTTTTGAAAAACGGAAAAATTTCCATCGTTCCGAATACTCAAAAATGTTAGCATACTACTTGCCATCTATCAATTCACTGCGTTTCGCAAACTAATTCTGTAAAAAGTAAAAGATCCAAAACCATGCGGCAATTTTCCCCTGCAAGGTCGTACGAAGGTTACAAATGGGGACATAACTGTTCGTCCGGTTACGAATATGAAACAGAATGGAGGACTTTGTCTCTACAGTACGCGCCTGTAATTCAGACTTTACGATCGTCATAAAATCCAGTGCCTTTACTTTTGGTAATTCGTCCTGATAACGAGGACCATCATATTCCAATTCTATTGCAGATACATCGTTATCGATATGCGTTTCTATTTCATCGATCTTTGCACGAAGAGCTTCCAAAAATTTGCAGGAAGGGACGCTGCTTAATAAGGATCGAATTTCACGATAGCGAAAACAAATTCGTATCGTACGGAAAATATGTAAAAAAAAATCAAAAAATAGAGCGTATCATCGAACGAAGCACAGGTGGAATAGAATCGGCAAATCACTCGAAATACTTTAATTACGGATCGGTATGAAGAGACGAAGATACGTTGAGGTAGAGAGGGAAAAGGAAAGGAAAGAGAAAGAGAGGGAAACGGAGAGAAAGAAAGGAAAGCAGGGGAATTGGGACGTATGCGAGTGAAAGGACCGTAAGCAACTGAATACACGTTCGTTCGGAGCTTATCTAATAACGTTTGCACCCGAGAAACGTGTTTATCAGGTATTGAGCGAGAAATTAGAAATTAATATACGGAAGGAAGCATAGTAGATAAACACATAGTGGATGAAAGTCGAAGAACGTTGAAATTTTGAATGAAGTACCCGTTCATCCACCTCCTGATGCTCGCCTCTGTCGTTTCTGTCGAATTATAGAACGCCGAAGAGGGTCCCGCTAATCCTAAGACGCGTTATAAGCGGATTTGTCTTGTGCCGAGAGGAAAGAGAAAATGAAATTTCCTTCAACGGACGAAAGAAAAGCGCGGTACTTGAGCGAGGGAA
The DNA here is from genome assembly GCA_910591515.1 of Cerceris rybyensis. NCBI lineage: Eukaryota > Metazoa > Arthropoda > Insecta > Hymenoptera > Crabronidae > Cerceris > Cerceris rybyensis. Next base: position 28,325,364 of record OU342790.1, read on the forward strand.
AAACGTGGTATATCGGAAGGAATCGACACTGAGAGACATTGTACTCATAAAGACTGATATTTTATCCTCAACGTATAAAATATCTTGGTAGAAAAGATATGAATAAATTATAACACAAACGTTCTAGATGAACAAAAAAAAAATCTTCGCGAAAATCCGATCATAATCGGCAATTGTGAAGTCGAACGAATCGGAACGGTTATGCAAGGGAATAGTACTGTAATATATAGACGAACGAGGAGAAAGAATCGACGAACTTTTCCGATGAAATATGTTCTAATTGACGGCGACTTAACGAATGAACTGTACATGAATTTCCACCAGACATCAGATCGCTGAATTTGAATTAAAGAAGAGAACGGGAAGAAGCGGTCGTTCAGACTGTCGCAAAAGAGAGCAAGGTTCTGCATGTTTGCGCGTGCAATTAAGATCTTTTCACTTGCTCCAATTCCAAGCATTTCGCAATTCCAACGGTCCAACGATGCACACGAGAACCAGAGACGGGGACGAGCCTCTGACCGAAATAAACGCTTCGGGAATGGACTTTCTACTAACTTTGTGCGCGCCTTTTCCCGCTATTTTGTGGGTTAGTATCACTTTATCCGCATCGTCGCAACGATGTAATCGAAAGATAGTTCCGGCGATTTTCCGTTTTCTACCTCAATATGTCATATCGCCGGCGGCTTCGAAATGTTTCATTGACAAAGTACCCAAACGATGACCCCACAATTATATGGACCGTTCGTTTTGAAAGTGATGTAAGTCCATTTTTTAAAAGAATGGAGTATCACGAAATTTATGCTTAATTTGGTGTAAACTTTTTATTTATAAAAAAAAGGTTAAAAAAAATTGAATAGCCATTAATTATGAAAGTGGTGTAAGTCCAATTTCCATAGACAGGATGCGGGGTCAGGGGCCACTGGTGGCTACATTTGTTTTATTTAACATTTCGAAAATTACAATTTAAAGTTACTTGCTTCGTTTTGCTCCAAAAATGTATCATTTCATATTAACATCAAATAGTGATACAGATAAGAAAAAGTTGTAAATCAATATCATGTTATAAAAATATTATTTTATCGCAATTAAAGATATTTATTTTGTTTAATTTTGAATAAATACACGCAGAAGTAGAACTTATGAGTATAAACAAAAGAGTAATCCGAGAGTCGGAGTATGAATATAATTCCACTATGAAAAACAAATTAATGAAACGCAAAAAGGGAAAAAGAATTATAGAGTGTAGAATCTTCATCAGTCGAGGATATTGTTACCGAGAATTTCAAAACACTGTCACAAGAAGAGCAAAAAGAAATAATACCAATATCTTATGTTGAGTATAACAATATAAAAATATAATTAACGCTCAAAATAAAAAATACTATTTCTATTTTGTTTCTTGTTATTATGTATAAACAATATTTGATTAATATGAAATATATTTGAAATGATATTTGAGTTTTCAAAATTGAAGTTAAATGATTCTTACAATTGATTAATTATGAAAGTGGTGTAAATCCATTTGCAGCATTTTAGTTAAATTCGCCTAAAAGAAATTTCTATAATCAAATTACATATTGATAAGTTGATAGAAACATTGTCAGACATGTTATAAACAGCCAATATTTTTTAATTGACGGATATGCTAACCTTTAATTTTCTCGAAACAACAAAAAATGGACTTGCACCACTTTCAAAATAAACGATCCATATGCATCTAGTTAACACATTCGGTACGGGTGATGAGATATGTATCTCGTCTTTAGCCAGCCGAACGTTTTGGCCGGTCGACGAGATATCTCGTTTTCAGGTTTCTCTGACTGAATCGATGATTTAAGGAATTAAAAATAGATTTTTTTCCTGGCTGTGATGCAATTATAGACATCGAAAAAAAAATCAATAAATACGATTATGGATATTGAACAAAGTATTCCAAATATAAGAAATCATATACGAATCGACCCACCATATAAACTCTCAGGTAGTATGAAACAGCATACCCTTGAACCTATAATAGGCAAAGCCAAGAAGAAATTCCCAACAAAAAAATGTAAAAGTCTATGTATCCAATGGAAAAAGGAACGAAACCAAATATAGTTGCAAATTATGTCAAACACCATTACACAAAGGAGAATGTCTCGCCAGATATCGTATTCTAAATGTATAAAAAATATATAGTAATATTTATGAATACCTTATGGGAATATAATGCCATATACGAATTAAAAAAGTTAACATATGCATCGTATAAAGTGTTTCTGGAGCGCCCAAAAATTTGCGGGCCCTGGAAGTGTCTTGGGCGAGTACAGCGTCGTGCACAATGTGTTAACACTGTACCGACCGGTAATTTTTAACATCCTATCCACTTCTGATCGGTCATTTGCACGCAAATATTTCCCTGATACTGATGTCTCTTCGAAAATTGCAAAGTTTTTTCACTGAGTCCTTGGCACAGTAAACCGCAATGAAAAATACTAATTTATTAATTGTCATAGCGACCAATTAACCCTCGGACTACGGACTTTGAAGAACCGCGCCCGGTGACGGGGTCCCTTGAGACACACACCAATTCTCACTAATACATTTACGCGTTCGCTCGAGTCGAAACATGAGATAAGCATGCTACTAATACAACCGCATTGTGTTCCTGAGCATGAGAAAGAATATTTTCTACTTGTGTTTTCTACAACTATTTGACTAATAAATTCAATAAAAAAATTAGAATGAAATCAGCAATCAATAAGTTATATAACGTTCTGTAATAATTCCGATATCAACATTCAAAAAGGTTTTTACACAAGATGTGCAGGAAAAATATAAACTTGTATCAAGCAAAAGTAAAGGATGTTTACATTCGGTGTTTATTACGGGACAATTATTACATGTAATAATAGGTGGTTGCGGAGAGTGAATACTGTCTCTTTCGTACATTATGTGTTAAGTATGTAATGAAATATATTCTTCTATGGTAAAATTTTGTGCGCTACACACGTCCTACTTGTATCAGTCCCTGCAAAGAACTAACGCGACTCGAAAAGAACTGCTGGCTGCAGAGTCACTTACACACTGTTGGATTGTATCGAATACAACTTCGTAAATGTGTGTGTTATCGCTCCGAAGTCGGCGAGTGATACTCAAATTACATGTTTGTCAGTGTGTGTCATCGTGCGCTAAACGCTGCATCTCCAGAGACCCCGCTATAGGAACGCGAGGGTTAATAAGTTAAAAGTCCAAAAGTGTTTGGCCCGAAAAGCCGATTAATCGGCTACCGGTCGGTAAAGTGTTAAGTATAAGAATACCAGCAATATATTCCGACAAATGAAAGATGTCGAGGGAGCAGTGGACCCTGTCGTTTTCAACCGCCAATTCCTGCTATTTCGTTTTCGGAATGCTCAAACCAAGTATCCTAAAATAGATACTCCACATAATCATTTACTTTGGGTCGCTGGGCTTTGGACTTTCAAAAACAAAATGGCAAGAATAAACGATCGAAAACGAGAGGTCCTACCTCTCCCTAGCCATCTTTCAGTTGTCGGACTATACCTATGGTACACGTTTACGATGCATCAAAGGTGTTTTCGATGTAAAATCTACGCTCTTTAAAACTCATGGAAAGAAATCAATTGAAATAAATCGAATAAAGTGACAGTAATTGAACATTAATACTCTATAATCGGATAAACGTTGATTCAGTTAATTATAACATTTAACTGTTAAACATACTGTCTTAGCAATGGCGTCTAATTAACAGACCGCTATTGAATTTCACGAACTGTAGAAGTAAGCAAGTCGTGTCTCATTAATAAGCGAGCATTACCGACAAAATCGTCGTTAACGAAAGACACAGTCTGAATGAGACACGTCGAAGCAGTTGCGCAGGTAGCAGGAGAGATGATAACCGCAAAAGGGATTCTGCATTTGGCATAAGCTACGCAAAATCGAGAAAATTCGAGGCACAGCCGATTATAATGCTAGCGCGATCCGCTTCCAGCGAGATTCATGTAAATTTCAGGAAGATTTCCGCCGGAATATTTCGTGCACCATGTGACGGCGCCACCGCGAGAAAATCCGCTCGTCGGTGCCAGATAATTCGCTGATGGCTAATGGCCGTCCAACCAAAGCGATGCACGTACAACGCGAATTTAATTCGGTATACCCGAATATTGCCGGGTTCGGCGAGAATGACGATCGTGTCGGAGAGCTTTCGAAAGACGAGTAGGTTTTCGTTCGAAAAAGGAGATTGTTTGATAAATAAGTAACATTTCGACAATAGAAATCGTTTTAAGTAATCATTGTATCTTAGTAAATTCTTTTTCATAGGTTTTACTCTATGTATTGTAGTAAGGGGTATTAAATAGTCGGTAAATTCAGTGTACAGATTAACAAAAACAAAACTAGATAATAGTAGTAATAATAATGATATTAATAATAGTGAATAATGGTATTAAAGAGTGTTTCGCATCCGTCTCGCATAGACGCTAAAAACAACTGCCTAAAACGTACTCCAACGGCAGTCGCTAGCACAGTTGTTTATATTAAACGAAAACTTAAGAGATCAGACATAAGCCTACTTTATTCCTTCGACTCTTAAGATTATTGGTCTAGAACCGTATTAGTCGTTAACGGTTTGTATTTTTTTTAATGGAAAAAAAAGATGTCGAGTTTGAATATTATTTTTTTAAATTTTTACACAAAACTGAATAATGCTTCATTGAATTTTTTACACTATTAATAATTAAAAATTAAATGCTACTCGATCATCGTATTATGTGTCATATAATAAATTTGGCAACAACGCATGGAAATGTATATGCATATATATTATATTCATCCATAATTAGTGTATTGTAAACAAATAGTTTTATTTCTATTTCCTTGTCAAATTTTCTTATAACCATAGAATGAAAAATAAATATTATTATAAACGCAATTATATGTTGTCACGCTTAGTAGTAGATAAACTATATGTAGTTCATTTTTGAATTTCGCGCTTTTTATGCAGCGTTGCCAAATTTCTTTGCAATCAAACATGAACCAAGCCTTTGTCATGGCTGATGGTTGTCTCACTAGTTTTTCATTATTTTGAATAAATATTGGTCTAAAATTACACGTGAATGTATATGTTTTATAATTTTTATAGTAATTACAACGGTTAAAGTTTTGAATAATAAGTTTTTTGAACATTTTTGAATAGCCAATTATGTGAAATTTCAATAAATAGGACATTTCCGGCAAGTTCGCCCATTTACCATGTGTTAAAAGTCGCATTTTTAATATTTAATTTTTCAAAAACTATACGACCAATATTTTTCAAAAAAATGAGTAAAACGTATGAGCTGTGTATAAATAACATATCAAAATTCTAGAATTTTTTCTATACATTGCTCTAAAGGGCGAATAACCTTAAGAATTTTTCTGAAAGTGGCACTACAGTATATTTAATAGATCTACGGAAACCGTCAAATTGATGAGTTCCAATTTCTTTTAGAAACGATTTTGAAATTCATAGAAATTTCACATGTATACTATAATCTACAAATGACTCAACTGACTTTCTTCTTTGACAGTTGGTCCCTCCTTTTCCAAAATACTTATTTAACCCTTTAACCTATGCAACGTGTGGCATTTGTGGCGCGGGAAATAGGAAATTTTAAGGTCTTCCAAAAAATATTAAATTGAAAATATCAGCTGATCGCGAAACGGTCTCATTATTTCTATACAATTAATATTACATTCAGTTATACGAAATATTAGAAACTAGTGAGAACTTTTGATTTCAGGATCAAATTTTGAGTCATTGCACGGCCATTTAGAAAAAAAATAGTCAGGTATAGTGTTAATGGATTTTTGAGATACATATATAATTTAATAAACGAAAAATTAACGTTCAGTTCTTCAGTTAATGTAAATAGCGGAACTTATTGTTTAGTGCTTATTTTATTTGCTAACTTGTGAAAAACAAATTTGTGTGAAGATTAATTAGAATTAGTAGTCTGGAGGAAAAAGTGGAATATGAGAGCCTTCTTCCTTAAGTTGTCTCCTTTTAATTTTTCACGGCATTTCCGACAGATGTGCAATTAATTGTAAAAGCCAATGTTCGCTGTTGCGTGGAATTTGAAAATTTTCACGATGCAAAATAGCCGACCCGTCGTAAAATATCTCCATAAAGCTGGAACGTTAAATGACAAAAAAAATGAAAGGGGTAACAATAATGATCTTGACGGGTAAATACGCGATCGATCGTGCGCGCGATTAATCAGATTATGCCAACATCAATGTGTAATAATTGGAAAATACAAGAGTAATGAACGTTAAACAAGAGGTAACAAGCTAAAGAGAGAGAAGGATACGGGAACATGTGGAAAACGAATTCTCAATCAATTTTATGCCTTCCATTAAACGGTATCTACCGACGATATTAACCATCAATATTTGCGAATACATAGTTGACGCGAAATTCAAGTACCTCGTACAAACGCTCCACGTGAAATTGATTTTCTTCGCTCATTATTAATTTCAATGTTACCAAATTGAACGTTTCATTACGGCAACACTCTCCACCGATAATAACGACACTCGACCGTTTACGATTCAATCGTAGACCCTCGACGTTAACGAAAAAGCAAAAAATCAAATTCAATAAAACGAACGAGAAACGAAACAGAGAACAACCACCGTATAGCCAGTATACATGGAGAACACGAGGAATTTTATCCTCCTTCGATTCTGAAACACCATATCTTGCTTTCATGAAGACACACACCAAATCGAGCCCCTTCAACGTCCTTTCACTTTCTTACAGGCTGATTCGTTCAAGTGTTACGCGAGTACGATCTCCCTTCTGAGTGTATCGAATAAATAACTATCGATAATACCAGAGTACATGCAATACATGCACTTATATCAATCAGTCCTTAAGATACGATGATTTTCTACGATCAACGTAGAAGATGTTTGCTGCTAACGATGAACATTAAAGTTTGCCATTACAAAGCAAGATTAAAGTGGGAATCGCTTTACACACCATGGTAAGAAGATATCGAGATCGAGAGAAGCCATGTCGCGCGATGATATTACTTTCGAGCGAATTGGGAGCCGCAATGAAACTAATTTATTCGCACGCACACTCTCGAGTGGATACCAGGGCAACGGTGCACGTGCACCTGCAAGTGAATAGCCTCGACTCCTTCCGCAAATAAGATCTTCCGTATGAGTCGCGCTTAGAAACGAGGGAGACATAATTTGACGAGGTGCACTCCGGGCGTCGAACGAGATAAACAAACGAGACATTCAAAACGTACATTCAAGTTACGGGTTTAAACGAACGTTTCCCCATACGGACGAGTCACTTTGACCTTAACGCGAGTCGTAGATACCTAGAAATGTCGCGAAATCATTTTCTAAAGAGAGTAACATTTTAATCCGCGAACTTCATTTTTCCTCTGTATGCCACGGTCGCCTTTTTTCGACGAGTTTATTAATTTCGTCGGCATGTGCAACGCTTTATACGTTGTATTTGCAATTCAACGAGGGACGAGAGAGGATTGATGAAACAACGGGGAAAGAGAAGTGAGAGAAACTGAGACGGAGTATGATTTTTGTTCCATCTTAAAACGTAATCAGGCTGTCGGATAAGTCTCTCTTTGCATCGGTGTATGAAATGTGCTACGGAACTTTCGAGAACTTCCTTTTCCATACTCGAGTTCTTGTATCGTGTCAAAAGGAACTTGCTACGGTGAATAAGAAGTACCTTGCGTTTTGCACACACAACTACGGTATAAACGTCTCGATACGATTTCTCGCCGGGCAATGCAAATATAACGTGCAACGCGCAAGGTTTCCTGCGGCCAAGGAAACCCTATAATGTACTGCGCTCACATTAAAATCGTGGAAATAAGTGTGCAGTAGAACGTCCAAGTAAAATATTAATATGGTCTCTTTACTTTGGAACGTGTAGCTGCAAGACCCTTTTCTTGGATATTATGAAGAAAATTTTACTTTTTCTGTGGTATTCCAAAATGTTTTAAAGAAAGTTGTAGAGTATTCCATGTTTCTGACACAATTGAAAGTCTTGGGCTTTGAAGCGAATACTATTTTACAGTTCGATAGGAATATTATAGAGTTTTATATAAATCGAAAATGCTGTATTTAAATTTTCGAAGTTTTCAATCTATCAAGTGTCTAGTATTTCCTACTAAATAGCACGAAGCTGTTTAAGAAGAAAAATCGGTAGATTGAGAAATAATTTCATTGGAAAAAATTGAGCAGTAACAATATTAATACTTATTGCATTGAAATTACATTATGGGACCTTAACTTCGTTGAATTTACTTCAATGCATCTATATTAGGTAGTAGATTCAGTGAATCTATACTAACATTATTCTAATACTGTGGTTAAAGTATCTCCTAAATTAATTATCCTTCGATTTAAATTGCCCGAAACAATATCACAGAATATAATGACAACGGAATTTAGTGTTTGAAGAATTCATTTGAAAGCAGGTCTCCACAATATCACTGTTGAAATGTAATAATTGCTCCCTAAATGAATGCAGTTTCGTAAATAATAACTAGGTGTATCTATTAGCGTAATCAATATTCGAGAATTTAATTTCAAAGAACGTCATATGATCTCTATACGTACATCTACGAAAATACTAATTACGTCAGTCTATGACCCTATCGAAATCGCTTCCTGTTCAAACCACTTTCTACGTAACAAGTATTTTGCCAGCAATTCGCTGGTATGCATATTAAAATTGGAGGCCCTGTGTGTACACACAACGTAATAAGATAGCTTTTTAAAGTTTTCATTCATAATCGAAAATGTTTTGATGTTTGTTAACAGTAGAACTACCAAGGTAGTCAAAATTACTCGTTTCTCATTTGTCCTAAAATCTTTTCAAGTTTATAGGAGAGCCATAGAGTAGATATTGTATGTCCATCATATAAAATATACATTGCTAAATTAATTATTTTCTCCACCTTTTGATTCCTCGTTTCATAAAGTATTTATTTAATATATTGAAATGTAATAGATTTAACGCTGGTAGTTCTAGCATTAAATTTCATAATTTACATGAAGTCAGGATTTATTTTTTCCTTTCCTCATTATACACTTCCTGGTTTAACTGTTACTTTCATTTATAAACACCAATTACACAACCTTGTTACTTGTTCAAATGGATTAATCACGGTATTCATAAAGATTTAATTTTACATATTCAGCTCTTATGTGTAGCATGTACATTAAAATAACGTGTATTATAAATACGTCTCATGAAAGAGGCGAAAAATCGACAGAGACAAATAGGATTTGAAACGCTTAAAGTCGTTTTTTTTTTCTCATCGCGGAAAATATGGAAATATTCATCTTTATTCTCCTTTCGTTCGTACAATCGATGCGAAACTTAATAATACACCGACCAGACGAGCATTAAATACTTAATTCTCACATTTCTAATTATAAGGGGAGCTCGTTAACAATCTTTGATACATCAACAATAACGTAATTGTACGTATCTGATAATTCATTCGCATGGTATTTCAAAAAGTAGAAATACAATACGTCGAATGTAAAAAAGGAGCTATTTATTGATATGTATCTGATATCCGGACGAAGATGTTGGATTCCAGCGCTTTCACGGTTCTTAAAATTCCAATTATATATTTTCAAGGCCAGACAGAAGTAGAAGCGTCCGTCATGTAATCAACAACCGAATCGGCTAGCTTTCTATTTGGTGCGATATGTTTGGTACGATTTAACGGAGGCTCTCTTGAGATCTTTCGAATTATCCCGGTTTTCAATGTGTACACCATTTGAAATATTTCTCCGACTGAAGAAAACGGCATGCGATACTTTCGAATATAGAACGTCTTTATTGGCTCTTCAAGATGAAAAGGCAGACTATTCTCGTGAGATCGAATTCACTACAAAGATATCTAAAGAATACGCCGCTACTTTGAATAAAGTTGCTTCTCGCTCACGAGCAATAATTTAGATTACATTAATTCTTTTGCTACGTATGAAAATTCATTATGCTATTACTGGGTAATCGGCTTTCGGAATTTTTCCATTTTGATCCGATTATACAGCGATTATACACTTTTTCAACGTTTTCACCGAGCCGTGACCGTAAAACCTTCGTGAGAAAAGATAAAAATTTTATTCGCAGAAAAATGAAAACAAAGATGAATCAGCCCAGTCTTCACGCTTTATCAATATTATAACAGTATTCCTCTACCACTTCCGTCGATACGTTTTTGAAAGGACGCATACACTCCTCCACGGTCGACGGAAGTTTATGAAATTGCGTTATATAATTCTCACAAGTGTACCATTCTTCTTGGATTATTACAGTTTATTTCATTACCGCGTAAGACGCAATGCAATACATCACTCTGACTAAATACGACCTCAGGTTGGCACGCGTTCGCAATTTCTTACGTCAAGTTGCCTTTGTTGGAAAGCAATCTTCTCACGTATAATCCCAGCTTCGAGCGAGGTTACATAAAAATTTAACCTCGATCGTTCCGCCACTTTTCCCACCGTCTCTATAAACGTTTCCAAGAGCGTCAAATCTTGCGTTTAAATACGCCTAATGTTCCCTCCTATTTATCTCTACTCTTCCTCCTCTTTCGGTCCGGACGCAATTAAAATCTATAAAGCGGAATCACGACGAATCTCTCGACTCGTGCGCGAGTCGAAAACTCATAACTGTCTTCAGTAATTTTCCTTTATACTCCCACGCTTCTCAAATCCGTCACATTGTATCCTCGCTCGCAATTCAGAGAACTTTGATTTCGAGGATATACGTATAGAAACTCCCCCGGAAAGAGTTTCGAGTAACGCGAGAAACAACGGGAGCCGAACTCGCTACTCGAGGACGGATTAACGCCTCATTCGGATAACGATGCTCGAAGGAACGTCGCGCGAAAATAGATTAAGCTTTGCAACGCGAAATGGAAGTTCGTCGCTAATGTAAGATCTCCTGACGCAATGTGCATTCGTCGTGGAAGCCCTTTACCGGTGGGACTAGGTCGCAACTGGCAAATGGTAACTGGCAACAGGCAATTGGCAACTGGCAAACGGGAACCGGCAACTTCTCAGTACTACCGAGAGACGGGATACTCTTTCTCTTTCTCTTTCTCCGTCTATTTCTCGTTCTCTTACTCTCTGCTTCCCTTTCCTCGGTGGCTGTTTCGAAACGGAAGAGACAAAGAGCTCGAAGTCGCGGAACAATGAGACTTGATATCGCTCGGTTCAACCGTGTTCCTCTGCTTCCTTGTATTTTCATACCGACGGCACACCCGCTTCCGCAACTCTACTGCTTCTATAGATACATACGTTCGTCAGTTACGTGTGTCGTTTCTGGAGTTCTGTGGTACGGCGTTTAATTGCACCGATGGAAAACCGACGTTCGAATCGTGGATCGTATAACAGACGTAACGTGTACCCCCGACTGGATTTGGTTGTCTTTTTGTACTTGAGATTTCTGAACACATGGATTTGCCCTTTGTCGTTTCTTTCACATGCCAATGAAGAAGTAATGAGATACTTTTCTATTGAAGCACTGATACGAAGAGATGTATAGGAATCGCACAAGGAGATGGATTATCTGTTTTAAGCAGTAAGGGGGTAAATGTAATATTTGGATTTCTATTCTCCTTAAGAATAAATTGTTCAGAAGTGAGAAAATGAATAAAAATATTATGCAGGTGAATGATCATCGGTAATTGCCAGCATAGCTAAGAGACAAGCAATGATTGATCGTTGACGTAGGAAAGACTGAATCTGAGATCTTACTGGTTGGTTATTCAATAAGTAACCGACTGAATATTTCAAATGTACACCTTCCAAGGAATTTGATTGCATATGAAGAATTAAGAAAGTAAAGTTTCGAACGAATCGTCGATTGCTGCAAGTTTTATTCCTATAAGTTACATCCGCGAATCCCTCTATAACCAGAGTTTCATATGATAATATTCACGCTACACAGCTTATTTTTGCAAATGTTTTGCAAATTTTTGCTCATATTTTAAAAAATTTTATATAAAGAATATCTAAGAAATAATATTGTACTGATCATCTTCACAATTGAATGTACTTTTCCTGCAAAGCGATAACACATTTTGCATTTTTTTAAAGATTTTTATATTTTTTTTATATGTGTTATACATTGTTCAGAGTTATCAGAAATACCGTAGCCAACGAATGGAAAACATTTATGGCAAACGAGTTTAATTGCTTCGCGAATAGGAAAAGTTGTAGCGTGCTTCCGAAATCACTGAAAATAGTGATCGATGCAATTTTAATTATTGCATTCAAAAACTCTTCAAAAGTCAACGTCCCTATGAGTGTTGAATCATGACTGAACCTCGTGCGTTTCAGATTCCTATGTAAAATACACACAGCATCCTGAACGAACAATGAATATAGAAAGTTGGGATACCTTAAAAGTGGAGCGAGTGCATAAGACTGCGTTCACGAGAGTGCATATACGCATACATATGTTGTGATAAAGTGACGTAATACATATACTACAAAAAATTTGTACACTCTATGTAGTTCCAAAGAGGCCAAGAAATCAGATCGTGGGTATACGAAGAAATTGTACCAATCGTATGTACAAAGAAATAAAAAAATAGAATGATTCAAAAAGGATTATTTAGTCATTATACTAGAATTTAAAGAAGAATAGGAATACACAGAAAAAAGACGGCTTGTTACAATGATGCCGTGAAAATCAGGCAGTTGCCACAACTTCGTATCGACTTGCAAGAGAGAACGGAAATTAGTCGACAAATGGGAAAACCTGGCAGAACGCTGCGAAAAAAGCTTTTCACCGGACGGACAACACCTTCACAGAGGAACGAGGTGACAATTACTCTCGTAGCGGCTGATGTGTTCGTTATTGTCGCCATTTTTTTAGAGGTAGAAGAACGAGAAGGAATGGGGGTTGTCCCGGATTAAACTCAAACGAAATTTCCATTCGTAACGAAAGCACAAAAACTGCAAATGCGACGACCTCGCTAATATGGTATAGTCAAAGGTGTGTGTTTTTACATTATTTATATAGTAATACTTATTTACCGTTAGCATGGAAAATTATTATTGTCGATTTTTCGCTTATAAATATAGGATTTTTTGTGTCAGTTCGCATCTGGTTCGATGGTCAGTGTCTGTCGATGTTCAAATATTTATAGATTGTCGGATTTGAATCTATCATATGTACAAGTCTATATACCAGCGTGAATGGTGGCAGAGTACTCGTGATATTAACGAACGGTTTAGATGGGAAATGAACGATTTTGAAAAATCACGATTTCATCTAATTAGTTTTTCCGTGGATGGAAGTTTGGAGATCAAATAAAATGTAAGACTCAGCGTTCGAGACAACGTTATGGACTGTTATTTGAAAGTTTTTAAATTTTCTTTCTATCTGAATTCTAGGTTTGTCTTCAACGTCATTGTAAATTACAATGGACATCAGCTAGAACCAGTACTACACTTTCCGTTTAGACTTTTTTTTTAAAAGAAGGTATCTTTTTATTTGTTTTATGAAACTACATTAGTTTTTTATAAAATGTTCTATTTCTTACTCAAAACCACTAATTATGGCTCAGTCAGGCGCAATAGCGTAGCTTGGGTAAAAAAACTAATCATTGATTTTCATTGATCAACGTCAACATAAACGAAAAATCAAAGGCCGACCCTTCGAGGTCGATGTGGCGTATAACGTGTTAAACAAGACACGATGAAAATCTCTTACATCCTGTATTAGTTACAGGCTCTTTTCAAATATTTAGAAACACAGCCTGTCAATAAATTTATGAGAACGATAAAAAAAAATGTTCTTGCTATGTTTTATTACATAAAAAAAATTTTCATGCATGTTTAATGTATCTGCAAATTTAATTTTTGAATTGGTCACTATTTAGGTCTGAACTAGGTTTACGCGTATGGTTATAGTAGATATGGACAGCGATCAGTCTAGATGTATGTCTCACATTTCCATCTGATATAACTTTTGGTATTTTTTCTTTGATGTGCTTGTTTAATCTAGTTGCCGTAAGGTGATCAGCGTCCACTTCCTGACGGTATTAAATTTTTGTAAAAATTCCATCTCTCCTCTTTCATTTCTCAAGTGAGGCGTATAAATTGAGAAGAAAACATAAGTGCGAAAAAATTGTAATTGTACAATTGCAAGAAGAGAAATTAATATTTTTGAAGTTGATTGTCTATTTATATATTTAGCATATTAAAGACATCCTGATATGAACTTATATTTGATCAGATTACAAAAGGTGCAATATTTTAATCTTTTGTGTTAAACATATGATAAAAAACGAGCAGTGATTTTAAAACTGTCGAGAAATTGTTAATGTCTTAAAGTTACAAATTTGAATTCTTCTTATCGTACGTATTTAATGAAAAAATTTCGAAAATGTTCGCGACCAATATGACGTAGTAATCTCAATAAATACGAGTGTATACAGTAAACCCCACAATTTAGTATTTAAACTTGATGATTATGCTCTACATGGAATACAATTAACATAAATACAATTCCGTTCAAATATCTTCTACGAGAAACACAGTTAAAAATGAAAATTATTGAAGCTTTGATGTAAAAAATTAAATGAAGTTAAAGCAGGTATTGAAAACCTTAGTTACTATATTTAAAGTAATAATACAGTAAATCGTGGTCGGACGTTAATGGTGCATAGAGAATAATTTTAATTTGCAAAGGGGCTACGAAAAAACGTGCCACTGTGTACAAAGACATGTACATTTCATTTCAAATCTTTTGCGACTGTTCATTTTCCACCTCTTTGAGTGAGTTCCTCTAATATGAGAGTAAATAAATAAATGAATGGACAGAAAACGATAAAGAAAAAACGCTTTTAATGTATAACCACTCTAATTAGAAGCGTGTAATTAATCGTAATTTTTCTGTAGTACCGCCCATCGTATTTCTCTTTTTGACTGCAGTGATGTTTTGCAAGAAGTAGCACGCTCAACGGATAAACGAATTAATCAGCGACTAAAGTAAAAATAATGAGTTCCTGTTGAAGTTAACAACTGTACAAGTCACCCGACTTTCTGAGTTGCTGCGTACAATTCTACTTCAATCTTACGTATTAAATTAATAGCATTAAACAATCGTAATTTCAAATGAACCTTCCACATTTCTTTATGAGTAAAGCAAGCAAAATTACCTCCATCATTTAGCATCATTTCACAAAAATCTCTACGAACTAGCGTAATATATAAGATACTGCAATAAAAGATCAGTTCAAACTCGTTAAAATTTTCGTCCATCTTTTTAAAGTCTCCCACAAAATTTTGAGAAAATTAAGCAAACAAAATGATTTTATTGTCTGACTAAAAGAAGGCAATGATAAGTAAATATACAAATGACATTTACTCTCGAATTTTTCAATACTGTTAGCAATTAATAAACGTAAAACAGAAATACAGAATTCAGTGCTTACGAAACTCATTATTCTAATGAAAGCTTTTCTGAATTTGTATGGCTCTTTGTCGCAAGTATCTACTGTTACGTTCTGTACCCTTGCGCGAGACTTGCTGATAAAACATGCTTCTAAAGAGGCTACTGATTACAAGTTAAAACGTACAGACCGGTTGAAATTTTCTTTAACCCTGAAACACTACTGTCGGGACACCAGGATTACGATGACATCGTCTGCAGGCTTACACGCTTAGAACAAAGGTCTAACAACTTACTTTGTTATATTCTACTATCCACCATATTTTAGAAATTCTTATTTGCAGGTTTGATCAATATATTTTTACTGTTTACGTTAGACCCTTGTACAGCATTGTTATAACTAGACTCCGGATGTTTATGCATTTATGACAAAATGAATACGGCTAAAATACACAAAACGAACATAATATAAAAATATATCCCAAATATCCAAAGTATGGTATTCGTTGTAACATTTATCGAGTGCAACAAATCCCTAAATAGGTTCTCTTGTCTTAACTGCATTTGTTGAATTTGAAATTTGCATAAACATCCGGAGTCTAGTTATAACTGAGGTAATTTTTATAAGCATTGTTAAGAAGTTATATGAATTAATTTTAAAGTTATAAATACTAAAAAGATTTTTTCTAAATTGTTTTCAATCAGCTTTGTAGATCACATCTCCAATGTATCTTAACACTAGATTTACGGAACCAATTTGGCTCATTCAAAAGTTTGATTACTACATATATAATATATTGGTTGGTTAATTTTTTAATGATAAATATTTAATTTCAATTGTTTTCGAACTATTTTCTTTGCAAAAAATTTCAATTTTCTCGTATGAGTCAAACTGGTTCACTTTAGAAAAATAGGTATATCAACATGCGTAAATCTAATGTTAAAAACTACGCGCTAGAGAGGAATTTTAATAGTAGAAAGTGATCGAACAAATATTTTTTTAAGAAAACATAATAAAAAATTACAATACAAATTTTATTTTCATGCTAAGAAAGTAAAATATCTCAGCTAAGGTTTCACCTGAGCTAGTATAATGATTTGAACCTTGTTCTTCAAGTACACTTATTGTTTCTGAGTTATTTTATAGCAATAAGGCTACATTCAACAAACAAATAAAGTTGTAAAATTGCATCATATAAATAAGCAATATTGTTCAGTTTCATTTTCCATTTCAAGATTTTACAACTTATTAAATGTAAAAATGATCTAATACAATATAAATCTCTTATATGCCATTAAACGGATTATATATCTGTATTCTAATTGAGATATGTAGTTGTGAAAAGAAACGCTATCAGTATTCATGGAAAGGCTGATGATTTGAAGCGTGCTACTCCAAGGGTATTTTTTACTTCGGATATTGTTCGGCTCGTTATTGGTAATTATTTATAGATAAAAAATAGTACTTCTCAGTCAATTACAAGCAATCACTAAAGATAGTCAGATCTCATCCTGCTTTATTGCAAACCCACCTATCTTTGAATTATGGCGAGAAGGAAAATAAATTATCTTTGTGAGAAAAATATATATATAGTGACTATGACAATTTTGATTTTCGTGTCAGTATGATGTAGCAGTTAACTAATCAAAAGGAAGTAATGGAGTAAAAAAGCAAACAGTTTTGTACTGTGAGACCAGTGAGCGCAAACCCGATTTGCATCCCAATGACTGTTTTAAAAACTACCATACATTAATCAATTATAATTAATAATATAAATATTGCTATCAAAATTATATTACTTCGGAAATGCATAACGATTGTTTCCAATGACTTTAATATTATTATTTACACATAATTGTAGCATTTAAAGTCTAACACTTAAAATCTTGCAAGTCAAAATATGGCGAGAATAAATTGGAGTTGCCGGTCGATGTTCACACTTAGACCGTTAAGGGTTGGAGCGTTGGTCACAAGTTGGAGCGTTAAGGGTTAAAATCGTAGTAAGAACTATTTATAGTTTAGAAATGTGTTGATTTTTTGTTTCGGTGCCTGAGGGAAGACTTACGACAGCAATGGCAAAACTACTTTGGTACTAAGGATTAATTCAATTCTATATAAATACTAGATAAATACTTCAGAAGAAAAGAAATATATGGGCAAGACACTTGATCGATTTAATCTCTTTCTATTTCCAAGGTAAATTTAGGGAATTCAACAAAAGCGCTGAGAATGTGAAGAACATAGTTTTGACCACCTTGATATATATATCTAGTTCGTTAACCCATTGAATACTGTGGACATATATATCCGTCTAACGAAAGTCATCAGTATGATTATAACTCTACATTATGATCCTATACATGTGTTTGATAAAAGTTATCAGTAGACATCAAATTTTCCTGCATTTGTAAACAAATTTTCAAAAATACTCAGAGTCTATATCATACAAAAAAATGTATAATATGTCAAAGTACAATGCTCATTACACTATTCAGTAAGAGAAATAAACCTCTAATTAACAATCTCAATCATATCTGTTCATATCAACGCGTTGCCCATTCAAAATACTTCAGTACGAATTGTTTATCACTCAAAAAATTAACCCATTTGCATCACGAGCGCATATAGGAGCGCACTTTTTCTGGTCACTATCATCGAATGCATTTATGCATTCACACTGTGACTGAATAGCAACACATGCGACCAGTCTAAATTATTTATACAACATTCGTCGATTAAAGTACAATATCACTTTTTTTAAATACTGTTAAACTTTTAGGCTTAATATGAAGAAATTTGATAGTAAAGATATATTTATGAATTTGTCATATGATGCAAATGGGTTAAGAAAGATCAATTATTGTACATCGGCGAATTCGGTCTGCATCATTAAATCTATTCAACATCAGCGAATGACCGCAACCAAAGACAACCGAATCGTTCGAAGGCGTCGGAAGATCTGAACGGTACGATCGTAAGCGCGCCTCCGCCCGTGTCTACCGGCGCTTCCTTTCCTTTTTCCCACCACCGTCGAAGAGAGCCGGTAGTAGCGGTGTACAGGCACACCGTAGGAAAAGCAAAAGTCAATGTACGTAAGTTTCGTTCTGCGCTAAGTGTCGTGGACACCAGCGGCCGTGTGTGCCATCGAAAACCGTCAGTTTCCGCGAGGACTTCGGCACGTCGAGTACGCCGATTATAGTGGCTGGTGCTTCCGGCGCGAACCTCGAATTTCAAATCTGTCGAGGACTCCGGAGTTCAAGTTCGCAACGTTTCAGTGTCAACAAGTGTACGAGGATGCGGCTGTTGAATATCTCTGTGTGTTTCGCGTACGTCGTGCTCGTCGTATTGGGTAAGTAAGCGATATCATCACGAAATGCAAAAAAATTTTGCGATTATTTACGATGGTGGTTGGATAATTTTAGTTTCGCGTGCACCAATGACAGGAATATATTAAACATTTGAAAGAGTACTGTAGTTAACACTAGAACGACCGACGTTAAATTTGTTACATTTAAATATATTAAATAAGAACTTTGGAGGTAGAGAAAGTAAGGGGCGGAAAATGTGATCGGTTCGGTAATCTGTGTTTTATAAGATCAACTTAGAATTTCTATTCTAGGACTCTCCTGTAAACTTAGGGAATTTTTGGGAAAAAATGTGAACTTGCTTGGTCGTTCTAGTGTTAAGGACTATTTGACTGAACTATTAAATGGCGAAATTATTTTTTTTTATTTTGGTGCCTACGTTCGATAGAGTACTATATAGATTGCTATATTGCATGGGATATTTTCGATGGCGATATAGAGAGCAGAATTTAAAAAGTGGCGCGTCCGAAAATAGTTCATTATCGCTGCAAAAGATTTACGCTGATTGATGTTTTTCGGTTATCGAAAACGATTTATTGGCTTTCAATTTTTTTTTTTACATTTTCTCTGCAGCAAAAGTTATTTAAATTTATCAATTATAAAGGGGGAAAAAAACGTGATACGTTTCGGTTTTTCAATTTCTTCGAACGTTGAACTATCAGACGCAATAAAATAATCAAAAAATAACTCCATTTAACTAGTTTGAACGATTGTACTGCAAGCTTGGATATAAGGCCTTAAACAAAATACGGGGAGGATAGTTATTCAAGTAATCGTAGTCTCATTAAATCAAATGTCATCTTGACATGATCTGGTGTGCGTTCGTTTGCCCAAGAAAATGATTTTGCACTTAAGTATTTGAAATAATTTGCAATAAAATTTTACAAATAATACCGCAAATGGTTTCTAAATCTATCGTTGTAATTACAGACAACGGTGTCAAAAGAATAATATTTTTCACAATACCTGACTACGTTATCATTATTATCCTATAAAAAGACTGTTTTTATTTGCCACAATGCAAGTTTTACCTCAATGTGAATATCCTTCTGACGAAACGTTTCAGGCTCTTACAATAAAAAATTTCTTATTTAGATCCTGGATTACTATCTACTATCTACTGAAAATATTTTTATTTTATTTTAGTAAATTACCTCAAACAAGAAAAAATTTCATCTAAAAACGAGGAAAAGTTAAGTTTCCTAGTATTTTTTAAATAAAAGTAAAAACACAATGCAAGTACTTCATTATTTTAAATAATCTGCTTCTATTAATTCAAATAAAATGTGTTCAGTCTTCCCCTACAGTCAACACTTCAGTTATCCAATTTATATTCTATCTTTATAATATAACTATCGATGAATATTACGGAAGAAATCTCTATGAAAAATAAATCTAACAAATGCCTTTAAAAAATTACACATTTCAAATACATCCAATCAATTTCAATACATAAAGTTTCGGACGTGTCAAAGACATTTCCGTAACTCTCAAGTGACCGTAGTTTTGCACCTGATACCAGTTACATTTTGTCTATCATACGAAAGTGTATTTCATAATGCGGAAATACTCATTATGAAAGGCTAATATCTTTCCCTACAAACCGGTATAAGTTTATTGCAACCAATCAGTAGGTCATCGATTAAAATAAGCACTCCCACCAAGAGTCCTATTATCAGACCTCCGATAAGCAAAGTGGTTCCGCCAAGTGTTAAGTGAAAGCACTTTCATCCCGAAAACTTTTTCAACCAAGTCTTTACGAAATGCGACAAATAGATCAAATTGAACAAAAAAACGTGTTACCTTCTAAACGCAATTCGCACCAGAGTTATGAAATGATTGGGAAAACACACTCCGAATGGAGGATGCATACTCAAGCGGGGTTTTAGCGTGTCCCAGGGTGGAATAGACGCGTATTCCGCGACACGTGCCGTTACCTCTCCAGTCCCGAGAGAATCGATGGCAACTGGTTGGGTACTCTACATATATAGGGTAACCGTATCTCTTTTCCGTCGCGCTGATAATCCAAAACGCAACGGAAATGCGTTCGTGTTTTCGGTCGGCGTCCAGTGTCCTGAAACGTCGTCGCCGTCATCGCCGCCGTAGTAGTCGTCGTCGTCGTCGTCGTCGTCGTCGAACACCAAGGGAAATCAAGCGTTCGCTGCTTTTATTTGCATAAAATGATGGGACTGGTCACGTCACGTTCGGAATGTCGGCCTCTCGGCTTCGTTCGTCCTGGGTACGCTGATTTTCCTCTCGAATTTCAATTATGCGTCGGCCCCATCGCACTGCAATCCGGCGGAAGCAACGCACGTCTCTGATCATTAAGTCCGGAAGCAGATGCAAATTAAAAGAGTGAAATAGGAAATATTTTTGTTCCATGGAATTTCTCGAAGATCCATGAGTTTGAGATCATCTCATTTTCAGTTTGACATTTCAGTCGGTGATCGTTGAAGGTAGTTGTCACGCGTTTCGAATTTATTTATTTAATTGTTATATTTTCTAAGAAAACAAATACAGGTAGCGCAACGCGACGAATACATTCCTTGAAATTACCACGTTGTGAGAAATCGCGTCGTAGGATGTACCAACCTAATACAAAAACTAGGATTCAGTTCTGATAGGAGAAAAACTGCCTTTCATAGTGTAGCATTTTCATCATTTTTTAAATATATGTACATAAAAAGATTTCATAAACAAACTTACATAAAATTCAATATCATATAAAAACGACAAAAATTACTTATCGTCACTTACTATAGTTGTTCCGTCACTTTATACGCACTATCGTCAGTCATCATAAAATTCCGTTCCTACACAATTAAAATCGTTTTCTTCTACTTTTTTGCATCAAAACGGGGAACCCCAATGACAAAAAGCAAAAGCTCAATAGAGGAAATGAGAAAAGTTTTTCTTTGATTGTGCTCTGTGTCACCGAGCTATTGTGACACTGATGTGCACCAGTGTGCGTGACAATGAATATAACACATTGCCTAAATCGTGTTGTAAAAGTACCGCGTTGTAAGAAAATTTCCGCATTTTTCCAACCCCGTTGGAGCGAAAGAGCGTAGGAGGCCTACCTGTACAAACGAGTCTCAATGTAATAACTACTTTTGACACGTTCAGTGCCGCGTGGGGCGTATACGACCCCCACTAAACTTTTCGTTCAGGTTGTTTGCATTTCTCATTGCAAAACAAAGAATTTCATTGTGAAAAATATATTGTAAAATTAAATATAGGCATCTTAATATAATGTATACAGCATTCAAATTTATTTAATCGTAAAAGTGTGGGTCGTATACGCCTCACGCTGCCTGCACAGAAAATCTTAAACAAATAATCCGGCACGGAACGTGTTAAGTGTAATCTTCAAACATGATGTTTCCATTTCATTGAATGTACATTTCCATTGTTCCACAATACGTTAAACCGTAAATAACGACAGTTTCTTCATTCCGCGTCTTCATTCGCAGAACTGTTTGTCGTTGAAATATCATTTTAATAATCACCTTGAAGTTTCGTGGCAAACGAAACAAATGAACGAAAGAGCCACTCGGTTCTCATTATCGTTTGACCGACATCTCAAGACGTAGACTTTCGCGAAGGACTTAGGAGAGCGACGGGAAGGAGCAACGTATCTCTATGCTGATGAAGACGCTCATAACTATTAAATCGCTCGGTACATCGCAACGCGACGTTGTAAATGGAAAACGTGAGCGAGAGGTTCTTACGGTTACTCGAGTATCAAACGCTGACAAAGGTCTTCAAAAAGCTCTATTTGCCTCCCTCTTTCGCCTCGATACCCCTGTCTTCGTTCATCTTCCCCGTTCACCTTTTCCTACCTTCCCACAGAAACGATCTTCTCCCACGTAGACCCCTCCCAGACGATCGTCAAACGCTGCGACGCTGTTTCGTCGCGTTACGTGCTGTCTTCGCTCGTTTTTCTCTTTACAACGAATCAGTTTCTGCCGACGAGGCTGCTATAAAACGTAACGACGTTAATTCCGGCTCGAGCGTACCTCGTATACCTTCGTAGGAAAAGAACTCGAACAGGACGAAATGTTTCAAAGCGGATCCAAATTTCCGTGTGACCGGAAATTTCGAATTTAATTGATAGAACCGAGCGAATAATTGTCCCGAATCGTCTCCCGGCGTGAAAACCTCGAACGAGGAGAGCAGTGTTCCCTCGTCCGGCTACCACGGGCGAGAAATGCATTTCACCGAGGTGCGAATAGATCGATCGTCCACGCGCAGCTAGCCGTAGACGTTTCTGATATTCGGAAAAATACGGAGACAGAATAAAGGGGAAAAAAGTTGCGCGCGTAAGAGGGCCTCTGTGATATTCTCCTGGAAATGCATTGGTATTTCTCTGAAGCTCTTCAAAGATCGAGTTTTCACCCTTTGAGACTTACTTTTAGGTTTTACCCTCAAAGTCTCACTGTTTGCTATTGTTCGTATTTTTTTTCATAGTTTCTAGTATTTTATGCAACTTGTATGAAGAGTGAGAACGTGGAATAATTGTTATATTTGTTAGAAGATGTATTTTGGGTATATTGTGAAGAATATGTTGTATGAAACTGTTCATTGTTTTTGTATCTTTAAGTGGTTGCATTTAAATGTTAGAAATATCTATGATCGTTCTGGTGTAGCTAATAAGAATAAGAGTTTGGTTAAAGGTAGATTGATAAATTAAAATAAGTGCAGGATATAGAATACAGTATATCGAAATAAATGAGGAAGATAGAATAGAAATCTAGGCGTCAGAAGTTAATTGTTATTATCTTCGAATAATACGAATAACACGAGCAGCAGTTAGAAATGGCCCAAGTAAATATCTTCAATATGCAAAAAAACTGAATTTCATTTGGACGACAGCAATATCAAATAACCGAAACAATTTGTCTCTTTGCTTATCAAACATTTGGATACTTGTGTTATTTGCTTCGAATTAATTAATTCATCAACAATTCGTTTTCGTCCTGTACTATCTTCTCTCATGGAAAAGACGGTTCAGAAATGCCGTTTGTAGAGAACTTGAGTTTTTTTCATTCAAAAATTGAGAAGCAACTTTTGGGACTGTATTAGTGTCATACCTTTTCCACGCCTATCATTATTCGACGTTAGAAATATATATAATAAATGTCCACTAGTGAGATACTTATACAGACTTTCCACCATAATATATTTCCTTATTTCCTCTGGTCCTTACCACAATACGTAATGGAGCGTGATCTTACAAAGATACGAATCTTTGGCGACATCTAATGGTTATCTGTGTTGTAGCCACATATTATACACTCTATTCATTATAAACGTTATAAATAAAATATTTTTAGCAGTTGGCACTGCTCCACCTTTAAAACAACATCGTTCTAATTAAAAATTTAAAAAAAATAGTGAGTTTTACTTTTCGTCATAGTTGTCTGATGCATCTCAGAAAATAAAATAGCAATTTATGAGAAATATTCTACGCAGTCATTTAGATTTGACGATGGAATTAAATTGTTACAGGAAGGGATAAAAAAACGAAGAAAATCAATATAAACTCATCATCTATATCACTTTACTCTTGTACACGTCGATATCTGTCGTATCAGTGCACGCGCGGACAATAAAAATGATTCATTTTCCCTGCGTCAAACGACGCGATGATTCTCGATAATAAAGAAGCACGACTAAAGCATCCTATTTATATATACCAGCAATATAGTACCATGAAAAGTTTCGTTACAAATGCGAATCATCCTTTTCCCTTCCCAAACCGACGCTTCCATTAATCGCATTCCCTCATACATTTCGCATCTAAATCGATCAATCTTTATGAGTTCATGACAGCCGTTTAATTTCTTCCTGGATATTTCCGACTTATTGCATTCGTTGCTCATAACGTATAAAATACCGTCGGACGCGTTTATCTCGCATAGTATCCCGAGTCGAAAAGTCCAGCCTAAAAAGAAACTTCAAATCCTAGATTCTTTTAATTTCTCATTTGCCGCTTAATTATGTAGGTATACTATTTTGAACCTCAAAATCCTCAACTAATGTGTCTACGAACCTCGAAGTCCTGTAAATATGATTTTTAGGAGTTATATGGACTGGTCAGGTAAAATTTTGATTCCAATTTAATCTGACATCCCCTAAAAATATTTCAGAAGTTCCAAGTCTGTCGACTCATATTCTAAAAATAGGGCTTTCACGAGCAAGTAGGAATTAAATTAACATTATATTCCATATAAATTCTAAATCTCCTAAAATCACTCCAATTCCAATCCAATTCTAAAACTCCTCATTATAGAATGCATGGCTTAATATTGGGCTTAGATTAATTTTCTAAATAAGAATGCTGAGGATTATTTTGGGCTGTACGAAGCCTAAATTGATCCTAAACTAGGCAAAACCGGCAAAAATGAACAAGTTTAGGGTGATTGTGGAATTAAAATTTGCATTCTTTTATATGTAACATATTTTTCCATATTCAGCCTAAATATCCTAAGTTATTTGGTAATTTAGGAGGATTTTGGGCTGAAATTTTCGACTCGGGATAAGAATAAACGTGCACAAAAAAATATTACCCGCGTTAAGAGAGACGCATTTCTACCTGAAAGAAGAGCAGTCCACACGATTCGTCCCATGTTCGTCACCGCAACGTCGTCAGGTAGGGTAGCAGGGTGTTTCAAGCTACCCGCTTGTTTCAATGTCTACCGTCTACGGTGTACCCTACGCTAACCATCCCCGGCATCGCACAGCGCTCGCAATTCGCGCTGCATACGCGTACTACCGTGGACGTCGGCTATGGGTATATCAACCGATGTACTACCTGATCACCATAAAAATTTATACGCCATCGTTCGCGACCGTAAATTGTATTATCGAATGCATACCGTCGGCTTTTCATTCCTCTCTTTCTCTTGCTCTCTCTTTCACATTCTCTCTCCCTCTTCTTCTCTCATGGTCTCCTTCGTTTCTCCTCTTTCTCTCATTCACTCTTTCTCTCTCGAATTCTACCCATCAAGCACCTGCTACCCCCTCTGCTCTATCCTGGTTCCCAGTTTCGCGAGCAACCACCTCTTCCCGCACAACCTGGTGAGGAGCACCTCGGGCTCTTGAATTTCCCGGGCTTACGGCAGACTCCCCATAAAAGGTCTGTAGCAAAAACGGACACCACGCCGACTCTGTGCTCTATACAAGAGAGACGCAGAAGGGAAAAATGCTGGCAATAAACCGTCCTCTTTCGCATTGTGCGCGGCTGGGTAATAAATTACTGTTAAATCGACGGAATTGCAGGCCACGTCGAGGATGAGTGTTACTTTTTTTCCTTTCCGTGTAATGAACTTTACTTTATACAATGCGGACTCTTATTGTGTCTATCAATTCAATGCCTTTATCGTTCGACTAATTGAGATCCAATAATATCGTTGATTCGAAGATTATTTTACTGACTGTGAGATTACGGTATCTTTGATTTTCAGATTCTCAATGTTATTCGTAACTGAACATTTTAAAAAGATGTTGAATGGACGTTCTGGATTTCGTTTTTTTGTCATTGCTGCTGAAGTGATATTTTTCGTGTTAACTCAATACCCGTCGCGATTTAAAAACACGAAAAACAAGAAATTAAAATAACTCTATAATGAGATTTATATTAGGTGGACCGGAAAATAATGTCGTTTCTCCAGATACTTTGTTATAAAACTAATTGATTTTTATCGATCCGACATTGAAAATTTGTAAGCTAGGAGGAGAAAGATTGTTGGTAATGAGGATGATTACGTCATTCATTAAAAATAAAAACTTGTTACAAGTTTGTTTATTCCAATTTAACATAAAAAAAACGACGTTACTTTTCGGTCTCCATAATACTAACCAATTGGAACAAAAAAGACAAAAATGTCTTTAAAAACGGGATTTGGCGGATAATGCGTTAAAATCACACAGATTTAGAGTGGGAACGTTAAAAGTATACATAAATAGTTTATTTTAGCCTCCCGGCCACAAAACGGACTTGGTTTACATTTTTCTTTCTATTTCCATTCACACTTACACTTTCATTCATCCCTATTCTCTCACACCTCTTCCACGCTCTGACTCTTATATTCTAATACCTTCGTCTCTTTGGCCTAATTTCTTATAATTTACTCTATTGCACTATTCTGTTCCTTTCTCCCTTCACTTCATTCTCTACATTCCTGCCCTCTTACCTTATTGCTTTTACTACCGACCTATCCCTCTCGCTCCCTTTCTTTTTTCTTCTTTACTACTATCCTTATCCACTCTACTGTCCTCACGCACCCTTCCTCACTAACTACGTCTCCTATGCTGATACCCCTTTCCAGTTCCCTGCACTCCCTTACAAAATGTTCTATATTTCCGAATTTGTCCTCACAAAATTCGCACTGCCTTTGTCCCTCTTCTTCCCAATATCGGGGGAACGTTAAAAGTAAAAATAATTATATATTCAGTGGCTCTTGATTTTTTTAAATGGCTATAGTTATATATTGAACATTTGTGAATATTGCAATTTAAAAATCTTTAGAAATTTTAGTGTAAATATGATTTTATACTTTTTGATCACTGATAGCTCCCATGCCATTCAACGTGTAAAAAACTGATGAACGCTGACGAGAAGATAAAATGTATCGAAAGTTTATTTACGTAAAGAAATATTTAATTCTTCATAAGTTTTGAAAGAAAATTTCCTTCAATTACTGGAAGGAAATTGTACGAAGAAAATTTGCAAGTATGAAATGAAAGAGGCTGAAACAATTCGGATGTCTTAACGTCATTGTACGAAGATTATAAGTAGAGCAGCATTAACATAAATCAAGGAGATTCAACATTATTAGGAATTAGCAAACGAAAGCTAAGGATTATTGCGAACGTGAGATATGCCATTCTGCATTATACAGACAAACGTGTCGAGATTTATCTCTGAGAAAATATTAAGTCTGCGAGAAAAAAACGCAGTTAGAAATAAGTAGGAGAGACAGAAGTAAAAATACTCTGCAAATCGTAATACATGGCTTGAAAACATCATGGAAAAAGCGTGCTATTATGCTTGAATGAATGCACACGCATAACGAATTATACGTCTTTCGGAATAATATTTAAACGCTGCGGTGCCTAAATATAACATAACGATATTCATTGTTATTTCAAAGATAATTATTAACATTCATCGTGATGTATTCCACGGGAAATTTGCTTTAACGCGGTTGAAATAAATTTCAAAGATATTTACGCTGTTATTCATATTTATTATACTTTTTTCCCTCTGTATATGCGCGCATGTTCAAATACAGTGTCAAAATGAATCACGGCGGATCGTTGGCTTTTTATGCGCAAAAGTAGATACAATACGCAACGAAATAGCATAGTCACAAATATCCCTTTTTTTTAATGGTAATGACAATTAATTACGACAAACTTTATGGTTTCGTGCAAGCTTCGCTACGATATAGAAATAATAGCTTAATGATTATTATATTAGTTATAAATTTATAAGAATTATTTATTAACACTAGATTTACGGGGGTGAAATCAGTTACAATGCAATATATTAAATAAGAACTTTGTAAAAAAAGCAATCAAACTGCAAATATGATAATTCGCTAACTGATTATTGTATAATAAAATACACGTGAAATATTTGCTGTGCAGTTTCTCTGTAAATTTGACAAATGTTTGTAAAACAAGTAGGAAAACATCAATTTAACAGTTTCCGTAAATCCAGTGCTAAGATATTTAATAATGAAAATTGATGTTGTATCAAAAATTGCTAAAAGAACCCATATAAAATTCACTACTGTGCAGAGTACAACAACATAGAAGGGGTGTCAAGATAAAACGTCGTGATAACAAAATTTTATTGAAATTATTTCGATAATATGAATGGTTAATAAATTTCATTATTCACGCATATATGCCCTCATGGTTTTCGATTAGAGCCTACCGAGGTGAAAGCGTTAAACCACATTAAGTGTGCATTGACATCAACAACTAGCTGAAACCCATAGAAATTGATAATCCTTCTGGTAAACCAGTAATTTTCTAATCAAATCACCGAGCAATTTAACTATTATCTTGCAGCTTACCAAGGAATTACAACGAACATTACAAAGAAAACGTTCATGTCGATAATCGTTGAAAAGTAAATTGGACGGTAAAAGAGTCAAACGTTAAGAGGAATTACAAAACACAGTGACATGACGTTAACATCGACGATTTAATGGATGTATTCGTCGATTAAACATAGTTGACTCGAAAGTTGAAGTACGGAGATCCGCTCGTATCACTCATCAACGATACATGGATTAAATTAGCTTCGTTGTGTTATACGCGTTCGGTATTAATCACGCTGACCCTCCAGAAACGGGCGGGTAATTCGGAATTACGGGTTCCCACGATCGCAATGATATTTATCCTCTTCGAAAATGACTCGTGTCGCGGAAAATAATGACGTCGTGATCAGCGCAAAGACGGTGTGAATTACCGGTTTACTCGTAACGACACGTAATTGCGAAACATCGGGGTCGAGGAGATACAGACGAAAAGGAAACGTTTGCGCAGAAAGTTGAAGCAGGATTCACTAATAGCAGGTCCGAACACGTTCGATTCGAGCAAGTGGGATTATACAGTCGACCGATAATTAATCGGAATATGGATAAACGACAGGGCGATTAGTAGGACATGGGCAATGCCGATATTCGAATCCGGCCATCGTATGCACAACAATGCTTTGGAATTCGGACTATATTTGCCAGGATTAAGTGCTCCTCGATTGAAATAGCAACCAGATGATGGTACTGCCTCGATTTCGAGCTATCAGTCCGATAATATTTGTACGGATGAACGTGTATTTGCTATCGCACTTTCTTCTATTCCCTTCGATATTCAGAAAAATCATTTTTATTCATCCGACCTGCCTCTGCGTACGTTCATCAAAATTCGTACTTTGGAAAGGAGAGAAATTAGTATTCTACAGCAAGCTGAACTAATTGCAGGTAAAATACTAGAATAACTGTACTTTCATTCTACGAATAAGATTGTTAATTATGAAAAATACTATGATCTTTTTCATGTAAAGAGTAGTCTTTAGTGAAACGTGGAAGATATTTGTAGATTTAAAAGCGCTTGTAAAACTATATATACCTACAATGGTCAACCAACCTCAACTTTCACGGCGTGTTCGTAACGGAACTCGATGCAACCGCTTCTAAAATAATTAATTTCATCGTTGTACGCGGTATTGTGGTTTTCACAAATATTTCAGGATACGATAGTTAGGTGGAAGTAATGATAAAGTTTCATACTCGTGCGCGAATGCCTCTGCTGTTTTGATTTCGTTAAATTACTATGATTTCCAGTGCTCTCTAGTTTCACTACTCGCATTACGGCCAATGTTACACGTCTGCGTTCCTCGTTCACGCAGAAAATTAATGCGTGAGCATCGCTTGACAAAACTTGAAATACTTTCTCGAGATAAAATGTCTGCTTTCGAGCGTTCTCTTCGAACTATTTACTTAGCTGACATCTCTTTAGACTTCTCTACTGCTAATTGCTGACACTGCAGTCTATCAAGAAACAACGTACAAAGTACCGGGAATATTATCTTCTAACTTTCGCCATGATTTTCAGAATTGTGCAACAATTACGATAACGCGTTGTGAAAATTCTAATTCGCGATCTTTCTAATTTCGTCATGCACATAACATAATCAAATGCTGTCAAATGAATATCCATATAATTATCGTATGCTCCGATGTAATTTATCAGTGGTATATCTTTAAATCGCGAAACAGTATATATGTAGGAAAAGTATTCATTAATATGAGTTCAATTATACTCATAAGACAGCGTGAGTTACAGAAATATGTAGTCAAACATCCATCACGTTTTTTATCAATATTTATATTCTATAGACACACTGCATGTTACTTGTGGTGTAAAATACTGGGTCCAATTATAAATCACTTCCGATACGATTATATTACTTGCTTACATATTTTTGACAAAGCCCAAGTAATCAACCCTAACTGTAATAATGATTATGTCTAAAAAAAACGAATAGAACTTTTTGGACAAGTTTTTGAAGTTTTTCCAACTCCACCAATATCAGAAAGGATTCACATAAAAGTATTAAAATGTAAATATTTGTCTATAAATACGTTTTATGGCAAATAAAAAACAAAGTTTTCGTCCAAGCTCCTCGATGTAATAAGTCACCTTTTATAAAGACAAATAGTGTGTAATAAATAAAAGATGGAAACTGCTTGTTACAAAAAATTACATTAGAAAAAAACGACTAGAAAGTCTTCAATAAGCTAAAATAATAGCTATTAGAAATATCAGTCACTCCAATAATGTGCATAAACCTTGTAACTTTCGACAGAGTAAAATAACAATAACTTCGACATTACTGGTGAAGAATTTTCCCCGTATGATCAAGGTATATCGTAGCCTTGGTTTCTTGCTTACATATTTTTGGTAAAGCCCAAGTAATCGACCTCAACTGGTGGTTTTTGAATTTTATCTGTTGGTAAACTTCATTTCTTATTAACCTTTGGCGGTTCGAATTATTTCTCAATTTTGTTTTAAGCTAAATAAAATTAATATCATAACATTTTCTCGCACTGATAAATAGTTTTTTTTTTTTTTTTTTTCTAGTGATAGCAATAACTATAGGTACTGACGGATATTTTGATGATATTACAAAATCATGATGAAATTGGAAAGCCGATATTAAATAGTCAGAAAATAAAATCAAACGAAAAGCTATGCCGTGTACTGCACGTAATAAGACTGCAAAGGATTAAGCAATCAAAGTAAGAAGAACGTGATAGAAGAGTAACTTTAATGAGAGTGTAATGGAGAAATGTCATTTTGCTAGACGATCAAGTAGAACTTCAACTAGGGTGACTAAAAGATCTGTTAAGACTTCGATGGTGGATTTTGTCAAAGCTTTACTTCAAAGCTTTACTAAGACGTCACTCTAATGGATTGCCAGAATTTTTAAATTCATTTGGACAAACGGTGTGCATAGAAAGAAACTTATGCTGACGAATAAGTGAAATTTACAAATATATGTATTGTGTAAACGCGTGTACAAATGAGAGATCAAAATTAAAAAGAAAAAAAAATCGAGCTGAGGTAGTCGACAGACAAAGGTCGACAGAAGAATTTTAATACGTGAATCCTAGACGAATATTTTTAAGAGACAGTTACAGTTAGTTTTAGTTCAGTTTTAACCCTGGTTTTACATATTGTTGTTATTTCTATTTATTTCATTATACTTTTATTTCTCTCTAGTACTCATATTCCAAAATCCTACATTAACACTAGATTTACGGCCGCTAAATCTGGCATATTTCAATATACTAAATAAGTACTTTGAAAAAAGATGGATCAAACTGCAAAAAATATGATCAGTTAAGTAACTTGTATGTTATAATATACACGCGAAATATTTACTGTAATGCTTCTCTATCGATTTTTTAAAAAAATGTAAAAAGTAGGAACCCGTCGATTTGGCGGCTGCCGTAGATCTAGTGTTAATATAAATTGAATTTAATAGATTGAGAGTGATATAGTTATTTTTTATACGAAATATATAAAATCCAGCAGGGAACAAATAAAAATGATGAGTTATTGACGACAAGTACCTGGGCAGATTATGCTTAACAATGACAGATTTTATTGCAATTGCTGGAAAAATATTTTTGATTTATACAAATGCACGGAAATAATAATTATTTATAACTCAAGTAGATAATATAGATAACAACAGATTGTATTGTACGAAGCTTTCTCTTTATTATCGCACCTCTAACGAATTCTCTCACTACGGCGAGGCCCAAAGAAAAAGGGGAACGGGTGTAATCACAACTAATAATCACTAAGAATACAAATAGAATATTTAAAACACTCTAGTGCATCTCTAAGTTTTCAGTAGAGTACTAGGAATGAAAAACATTGGTTTATTACACGAGTAGATAATGAAACTTTGTCTAGCTGAGAAATTTCAAGTTCAATTATTTGATGTCGTCAAATAAATGTTATGAAAAAATCCATTATGAAATCTAGTAGCTGAGATTAACAGTTTCAGATCTTTAATACAGAATTATTTTTACGTTATTATTTCTGTCAAACAAAATATTGTACTACAAGTATTTTTCGTTATAATTTAATCTTGAAAACAGCACCAGTCACGTGTAACTGACGGGCAATCAACGTGTTAATCTACTCGTACCTTAAAGCTATATGCATTTCACATGACGTTTCTCTCATGTTTCTCTGAATCCATACATTACACATATTCTCGTGCATTCTGTATATTTGTCCACATTTTGCTATGTGTATAAAACTAGGATGAGACAACTAAAGATAACCGAGGAGGAAAAAGAACTTCATGAAGTATAAAGTTAATAATTTAACAATATGTTTCTAACTCTTTCTAAAGAAACATCTTGAACTTGTTGATAGGTACTTGAGGATAATATTTGATCGAACCACTGTATACATTTTTAATAATATGTACCTCGGTAATTTTAATTTTTTTATATTATTTTACAGAATTTTTATTGGTAATATTGAAATTCGGAGTAACGTAAAATCGACCGTCAGAAAGATGTATTTCAGGTGCTGGAATTTGTGAAAATCCTATCAAAATTATACTTAATTGATGGATGGCGAATCACTCGTTAAATTTACGCAGCTATGTTGATCCATAAAGTGATTAGTTGTTTCATTATATGAAAAATTGGTTGTTCAAAATAGAGGCAGACATGAAAGATGTTTGAATGGTTTGAGAAACCTATTGGTTTAAAAAATATTTTTAAAAGATGGGATTTAAAATTTAGTAAAATAGAAAATTGATTTTCGACGGATTAAAATTTGGTAGATAGAACTTATGTTTTAAAAATGAAAGAAGATTCATATTAACATACTGATTATTGAGTTTGTCCAATTAAATTATTCTCAGTTAACACGAGTGAATTTAACGTGATAGAAGATAGATTAACATGATAGAAACTTTTATAGCAAATGGTTATATCACACTGTGTACGAATTTAAACAATAGACATACTTCAACCTAATAATTCTGCGCGAAACAAGATAAAAATCTTCGTATACCAAAAGCAAATTGAAATTCCATAAAAAAAAAAAATAGAAAACAAAAATCATTGATTCCGGAAAAAAATGTTACGCTTCTACTACAGTTTTTTTATTCTTATAAACGACAATGTACAAATGCACTATTTTAACAGACAGAAAACTCTATGTAGAAGAAATGTTTCATTCGTCATTTTGCCGAATGGATAGTTATGAAAGGTTCAAGTTTCCCCTGATAGTAAATGCTGCAACTATAAATTATTTGGAGTGATATTTTCAAACATTCACGCTACATCTGATATTTTTCCTCCTTTTGACGTTCCAACAGAGAAATCGATCAGCGAATCAATTTAGCCCGAAGGTTAGCCACGATACTCCGATCCATCTCACGAGATTCGAAGTAGCACTGCAAAACGGTGTCGTTTATATCGTTGTTAATTTCGTTGAAACTGGAAGGGATATCGATAGCAAAAGGAAACACAGCCGACGGCAATATTTAATGGTAAAATAGTGACCGTAGGTAAAAACTGAGGCCAAAGGTGAACGGAGCTATAGTGAGAAGGCAAACCAGATTGTGCAAATACACGAACGAAACGATCGTTCCGTTCCATTTTGCAGAGAATTTTTATTTTCCAACAATACACTTTCTGGCGACTGAAATGATGTATGTTTTGAAAAACTGTAATAATAGCTCGTACAACGATCATCTCTGTTGAAGGAATTCAATGAAGTTGAAGTGCATTTTGGTTAAATATATTAGCGGCAGATCTCCCTCATTCGTGGCTAATTATTTCACTCTTAGTTTCTAGTTAACTTGTCAGAGACCTGCCCAAACTTGTCATTATAGCATGTTGTGTAGACACACTGCAACGCTAATTCGTTTACATAGTTATTTGCTGGTACCGCATCGTGTGGTAAACAATATCCAATTATTTCGCTCGAGAAGATCGTGGCATTTAAGTATTGTACAAATTGGGAATTTCTTGTATGCGATAGCCAATAGAAATTTGACTATTTCATAAATTGAAATTCCGTTTTTAAAAAATTATTTTATTTTACTACTTTCAATCAGATGGAAGATTTAAAAAAAGAAGACACGATTTATAACTCAGCCAATATTAAACAGGATTCAGATAGAAGTATTTAAATAAAAATATTCCTCTATAAATACGTTTTATGATAAAATAAAAAAAAAGATTTTCATCCAAGTCCATTGATGTAATAATTCACCTTTTGTAAGAACAGATATGGGTACTACTTAGTACGAAAAATGGTATCTAAAAAAACGACTAGAAAGTTTTGAATAAGATAAAACAACAGCCAGTAGGAATAACAGTCATTTTGATAATGTATATGTACACAAACCTCGTAACTTTAGACCAAGCAGAATAAAAATAACTTCATTGGGAAAGAAATTTCCCCGTACAATCAAGGTATATTGTAGCATTGGGGTCGAACTTACATAAAACTGCAAAAAGTACTTGTAAAATCAGCACAGTGATAAAAAACGAAGATAAAGAAAAATACCCATATCTCAATCGAAGAAAATTGGCAGGCTATCAATGAAGACGATAAAGTATTAGATTCATAAGAAAATTAATTTTTAATCCACATTTCCGGTGATATTATAAACGAATGCATAAGTAACTTTGAATAATATAATACTTTGATAACATGATTTTCATACACCTTTCACAATATGAAATGTCGTTGACTAATTTTTGACTACATTTTACACGGTTTTTGTTATAGAAAATATGATAAATGGGAGTACAATGCACAATTGCTCTCTGGTATCACGAATTATCAGTGAGTACCATAATCATAATAGAATCAGACAAACAATGAATTCGTCTCCTTCTGGCATCGAAAATAAA
Source organism: Cerceris rybyensis (assembly GCA_910591515.1). Taxonomy (NCBI): domain Eukaryota; kingdom Metazoa; phylum Arthropoda; class Insecta; order Hymenoptera; family Crabronidae; genus Cerceris; species Cerceris rybyensis. The sequence continues at coordinate 28,361,172 of OU342790.1, forward strand.
TGGTCAACAGCAATAAATACAATTCCTTTTATATCTTTAATATAAATCACCTATGTGTCTTTATACTGCTGCATTCATATATTCTAAACCACATTTTCAAAAAATTCAAAAATAAGAGAAAATTTATTGCCTAACTTATTTGTCCCCATGTTTAATTTCCCACCATATAATTCCTTGCGAGAGCCCATCGCAAGTATAGAATTTACCAAGCAAAAAGATATATTAAATTGCTAAGCCATAACGTGAAACTTCAAAGGACAGAGGAATTTAAGAAACGTTATAACGTACGTTTTTGGAAAAGTACTTAATAACTGTACATATTTCAACTTGCTCCTCATCCAAGCGCAGAGGAAACGTTGGAAAACAGTTCTTCATCAGTCCCATACATAGGACTGCTTCGTTCCGCTTATATCTCTACAGTCCCTCTTTGTATCATACGTAGCATCGCAATGGAAATCCCTATATCCTTACGTTTCTTACGTTCTCCCCAGGCCGCGCAAAATTAAAGTTTCCTACAGTTTCAATATAATCTCCTTTGTGTATGTACGTAAATATCCGTTTGTAGTCGAAGCATGGTGCACGTGTTTCTGTTCCTGTAGGTGAACCCGACAGTAGGGTATCGGTAGAAGAGAAGCGAGGGCCAACGAGGTTTAGCAAGGCATAATATTTCGGATGAAGGATATCGCGTGTCATAAAACGCGGTGTAGTCGTCAAACGGGGACGTCGACGTTGAGTTACCGGCTCGTTCGTCCTGCTTGTCGTGAAACGGACGAGAAACAACGGGAGGGCACACGGAAATCAACGGAAAAGGAATAAGAATAGAAAAGATGAAGAGGCCGGAAGATCAAAGTAGAAAAAGGACGGATTCTGAGCAACGAATTCATAACTTTGTAGCGTAGAAAATTTTACCGCGGCTCGTAAAACAGGTATGCTATACAGTACGGCCAATCGACAAGGAGCAAATACGCGGAAGACGAGCGCGCCTCGTTGCGATGAGGATGTATATTCGCGACGGCTATGGAAAAGGAGGACGATAGATCTCAAAACTGATCATGATCGAGCAAGATCGTTGTCGTTTCGGTCTCATTTCGAATTACGAGCGATCATTGAGAGAGCCTGAGGAGATAAAGTACGAAGAAACAATTTTTGACGGTCCTGTAGCTTGTGTCCGATGGACGAATATGAATGCTTATATGGGCCGTAGATCGTTACATTTATACCTCCATTTTTGCGGATTATGTAAGTTCCGTGCAGTTTCTATCTAGGAGATTAAAAGTATTTTAGTATCAGCCGAATAGTATACAAGGAAACTTAATAGAAAAATTCATTTATATTGTTATGTATTATCGTAACGAAATTGACTCCCCTATATTTGATATCGATTATGAGAATGATAACAACGAACTGCAAATGTTAATATTGATTTAATAGATAAGAAAAGAGTTGTCTTTGAGCGAGAAGTTTGGATCCGTTAAAACAGAGACATTATTTTGTAACATTTGAGTTGTTTGATTATGAAGCGCCGTAACAATATCATAAATTATTTCTAGAGTGATGAAACAACAGTGTTGTATCTAAGATTCTGAATTCAATTTCTCTTATGTGAAATCTATTTTTACAATACTCAATTGTGATTACATTATAATTTTTGAGTATTTCACATGAAATAAATCTTTTTCAACGCGGTTTAAAATATGGTACGAACTAAATGCTAAATATATGTATAGGAAGGAAGAGTATGTATGACTTTGACAAAAGATTTAACACTAAACCTACTGACGTTACACCTACTGCAATTTAAATGTGCTGAATAAGTGTTTCGGAGAAAGAAAAATCAAGAGGTAAAAAGATGTTTAATTAACTAATTTAGGTTTTATAAGATAGAAGTGGAATATTTACTTTATGGCTTCGTTGTCAATTTAGGTCATTTTTAGAAACAATTGAAAACCGGTCATTTTGACCGGCCTGGTAGGTTTAGTGTTATCCAATTAACTGTGGCGACTTTTTTTGAAAGATGAGCATAAATCTATTTATCTCAAATTATTTATACTTTTTAGTTATTCGTTTTATTTCGGCATCGCCTCAAAATATTCCAAACATCTTGAGACTTATAAATAAACTAGCTGAAGTACCCGTGCTTCGCTACGGTTTAATATCATTAGGATTAAGGACTACTTAAATTAATAAAAGTTAAGTTTAACGTTGATACCCAAGAAAGAACGCTCATGCAGAAAAAACAAAAAACAAAAAAAAATATAAAAAAAACCTTAAAATTTCGAATTTTGAAAAATCCCTTATAGTGGGTGCTTATACCCTAAAAGGAATGCTCATGCAAAATTTCAAGTTTCCAGGTCAAATAGTTTCGGTTCTGCGTTGATGAGTTTGGCCCATATTTTAACCCCCCAAAACCACCCCTAAAATTTCGAATTTTTCAAAACCCTTTCTTAGTGAGCACCTACGACCCAAGGCAAGAGTATGTTCCAAATTTCATTGTAATCCGTTCCGTGGTTTTTGAGATTTCGTGATGAGTGGATGAATGAGTCAGTCAGTCAGTCAGTCAGTCAGTCAGTGGTATTTGAGCTTTATATAATAGATTTCAGTTTTCGTCAAAATGACAATTTATATAGCCAATGGTCGCTAACTTTCATGCATGACGAGTATTCTCGTCAATCACAGCTAAGTGATTAAAGAACGAATAAAAAAAGAATAAGATACGCCAAAAACTTTAAGTCCACTGTATCCGGTAGCAATGAAGAATGCAAAAAGTACAAATGACTCAAGTAAAATTCATTCACAATGACAAGGAAAGTTCACTCTCACTTCCACTTCCACGAAAGAGCGAACATGTCAAAATAATCAGCTTTCTTACACCGTGTTATACCAGCGTCGAATAACTAAGTTTTTATAACAAAATCGTGCCATTCGAATACTCCAAAATATCCATAGTCGTCTTAAAAACAAAACAATCTCCACGAAACGAAGTCACTGTTGCACTAGTTTAAAACAATACGAGAATTTCGTACGTTTCAGCGGCAGTGACAAAGGCTTCGTCAAAATCATAAATCAATTGTATCCCATGGTGGGCGGACACGTAGCCAGTGTTTTTAGTGCCGGCATTTTCCCTGCATTCAATATGAACTGCTATAGTTCGGTTTAGAGACCGTTACAGAGAGACTCCCCATATATCACTGGATTACTATAATTTCCAACGCCAGAGATGGACTTTTATTGCCATTTCTCGGTCGGGCTAGGCACATGGGTAACCATCTTTTATGGCCTTCGCGAATGTGTTCGGCTCGAGCGAACCGTTTCCAATCTACGTGATACGGATTTCCCTGCTAAGGAACTTCGACCAAAAACACTTCCGGTGAATTCTCAGCGCGAAATCTAGTACTCGTTACGATACGACGTTAAATATTCTAGCAATCGGGTCTTACTCAACGACAGAAAAACTCGTCGACGTAAACTACGAGCATGGTACTTAAAGATTTCTTAAGACTTGTATCGAGGCAACAGGTATAATATTTCAAGCAATGAATTTTCATGTTGAGTTAGACTCGTTTGCTCTTTATCTTCTTTTTTTTATGATGAATGAAGAAATATTCGCGCGTTTAGGTGAAAGTAAATAACCTTCTCGTTGAGATCAACATTCTATCCCGTATAAGTCACAGGACTTTCAGTTTGCTTTACTTCATCTAAATTTCTATACTTCAGTTTTAGTTAACTGTGAATTATCTGGTGGGGTTCTTAAACCCCTGCCCTACAATTTATTTCGTGACTGACTCCGGTATAGTTCAGAATTTCATTGCTAAAATAAAAATTGATGCATGATTTTTGATACGCAGTATAATTTAAAGTAATATTAATATTATAGAAATAATATTATCGCGTCGCGTCTCATTAACATTTTCTATTTAATAGGTTTTGGAGAACTTGAAAATTTCCTATTCCATTTACACTATCACGAGTGACACTCGTTATTGTAGGGCACGTGGTTAACACGTTGAATTAACGATTAATTCTTATGATTTATAACGTATTTCATCCGTTTTACTGTTTCTCTTGAAGCAAGACTTTTTCTATTAACACTTTACCGATCGGTATTTTTTAACATCCTACCCACTTCTGATCGGTCACTTGCACGCAAGTATTTCCCTGATACTGATATCTCTTCGAAAATTGCAAAGTTTCTTCACTGAGTCCTTGACACAGTTAACCGCAATGAAAAATCATAATTTATTAATTGCCGTAGCGACCAATTAATGAGTTAAAAGTTCAAAAGTGTTGGGCCCGAAAAGTCGATTAATCGGCTACCGGTCGGTAAAGTGTTAAAATCGTATTTTCAGAGAGTAAAAATGTTCAAGATAAAAATGCTTATATATTAAAAAGTACTTTACTTTTTTAATACAAACATTGACATATTGAATATAGTAACGAATTTGTGAGTGTGTCGTTTGAAAGTCATAAGAAATATTGTTGAATCAAATAGCGCTGGTCATCACTAGCCCCAGTGCCATTCAACCTGTTAACCAACAAGACTATAACATATCACCGTTGAAAAAAATCTGCTACAGTCCGAAACCACAACTCTATTACCCACCACAATCTCTAATTTTAAGTCCAACCTTAATTCAACGTTTCACAGATTCTCACAGCAATGTCACAAATGGGCAAATAACCGATGATCTCTACTTATGCACGCATGACACGGACAAAATGAGAAGAGAGAGAAAGAGAGAGCACTAGAAAAGGACCGAAATTATTTTACATCCGCCGTCAGATCTTGTTTGGCGATAAATACGTCCAGCGTCGATGTTACATTAGCTATAATGAGAGAGCGGGCAAAGTGGAATAAATTTCTGAGTGAGTCCATCCAACTTCAATTGGAATATCGAACGAAATGACAGTGCAAAGGATGCGAACCGATGGCGCGTCGGTATGTGCAGTATGTACGCGGCAGTGCGTAAGTGGACGCGGATAAACGGAAACCAAACGTTGAGTTCGGTTAATGTCCTGCGGACAGGCGGGCAGATGAGGTTGCCCTGACGTTGATAGGTTCGAGGGTGGGAGCAGAAGAGAGGATAACCAGACGAAGCAACGAGGAGAGGAGAACGGACGAAGACAGAAATAGGGAGGGAAAGGGGATGAAGCGAGGAAAGGGGATGAAGCGAGGAAAAGGGATGAGCGCACACAACCTCACAGAAGGAGAATGAGAGACAGAGAAGGAGATCGGCTTTACAGGGGAGGGACTGTAAAAGTGGTAACCACAGAGAACGGTGCGAGAGCCATCAGAAACAGATTGCAACTCTCCACCTGCATCAACTCCCTTCTTTCCTCTTCGGATCCTGCGTCATGCTCTATTGTTTCTCTTTCTTCGCCTGGCAACCTGTTATCTCGCTCTACCGAACGTTCGGCCGAATTCATGGACGTGCATGCACCCTGACACGACCGTCTGTCGCACCCTCGTTTAGTGTGCGCGTCCCTGCTTACCTCACGGGCACAAAATACCTGACAGCCCTATTGCCAGTCCCATTAACAGGTGTTAGAGCGCGCAATTAACTCGAAATCCCAGAGCTGCTTTCGACCAGGGTTGATCGCGCTGCCGTTAACTCGTTTTTCAGAAACAGCTTCAACGGACGGAGAACGAGCGAAATTCGCTTTTTCTGAAACGGTCCAAGTTTTTTTTTTTTATAACTACTGAGCATTTTACGGGTTATTACTCTTAGATGAGAAATATTTGGAAGTAGAATTTTGCTTGAAAACTTTAGGCTGTTAGAATATTAGTTTTGATATTTAAAATATTTTATATGTAACTCTTTGATGTGTAATATCGAGTTATAGTCATGTCTTAGGGAAAGGAACAAAGGACTTTAGAATTTCAAAAAGTAATAAGCTAAATGTGCAGTTCGAATGACCACAAATAAATTCTTTTCGTGTTATAATTTTTAAATTAAAATTTATGATATAGCTGAAAATAGTTCTTTAATTTTTATTTCATTAATTTAATATTCAATCGTGCGGTACACAGATATAATAGGAAACGTGGGGGGCACTATTAATAAAAGAAGGTAGATGTTTCTAATTATTCTCACTCCATCTTTCACAATGACAATGAATAAAATTTCACAAAATTCCTAACCTTAATAATTTAATTTTATGATACTGTCCTCCACTATAGGATAGTGAACAATTCGACAACATTAAGGTGACAATTAACGTATTATTACACTCCATGATTACACTATAATAAAGGACAATCACTATCATGTTTCACTTGCTAAAAAAACGGATTATAAGATGAGAATTAAATACTACCGAATACACCGTTATAAGTAATTTTGGAAACGTCTAATAATTATGAAATACTGAGTAAAACTTTTCTCCTCTTTCTCTACAGTAATACGCGAAATCAATATCGGATACCACGGATCATGAAAACAATTTATTAATTTCCTTCCATTCTCATAATAGACGGCGGGATATTTTACCGCCGGTAATATATGCAGAAAATTCATCAGTAATATAATCCGAAACGCAGGCTGTGCAATATAAAACATATATAAAGTTCTTAACCAGTAAATTCCACAAATTCTACAAGTACTTTCGTTTCCCTATCTTAACTGGTAACCACACAGCTATTCGTGATGCTATATGTATTCAAGACGAAACCTGTTGGAGCAATTTTCTTCCAAGGAAGGATCGTAAACGATATACGTGGTTAATCAGAATACTTTAAGCACATACACACAGAAACTGCTATCAGTAACGATTTTACGTACTCTAAACTAATTCCGTTCAATCAAATCTACGAAGTTTAGGACAGAGGCAACGAGTAAGGGAGAGACGTGGAAGATATAGTGCACAAATGGAAAGACCCCCGACAAGACTGTACACAGACGTAAGACAGATCACCTTTAATTCATTGAACGCCACCATAGAAAAAAAAGCTTCTTGTTCTTGTCCAATATTATATTTTTAATTAATAAATCATAAATGCTCTATAACGTCATGTGATACATTTATAAAACACGATATTACATGTATGTCTGAATGCGTGTTACATTGTGAAAACTAATGTAGAAACCTGTGCTTTCTGTTAATTATTTTAATTTTCTACCAGAAAATTACTATCTAGGTAATCATATTTCAATGCTTATATTGAAATTTTTCAACTCTAACTGTGTATATATGAGCTGGTGAACTATAACAACATTTCTTTCAAACGGGTCTGCAGTCCTAAAAGAGTTAAGCTAACACGTCACGTGTATTTAAATACGAATGATGCTTTTAATACTCTTTGTCACGCGTACTCTTTTTTTTATCGCATATTTTGAGTCTAAGCGTTATGGCTATTTCAATTAACACATACAGGGTGTTTCAAAAGTATATTTAATGAATTTCAGGAGTTGTTCCATAGGCTTGGATCGATGGAGATTTGAGTGAATAGCAGTTGTTTTTATTAGCTCATCGCAATCATCTTATTACGTAGGTAAAATGTCTTAGAGGAGCTTTTGGATCAGAAACCAACTAATCTCTTGGATATTAACAGTTTGATTGTATCTTAGTGTGAGATTATTATTCAATTATGAGTAATAAATAGTTTATTAAAAATATAAGGAATAATAATATAAAATATAAAGTAAAACAAAAAGATAATGACAGCGATTGAATTTTAGCTTATTAAGTTAGGCCTTCAGGTCTGCAACCTTTCCGAGAGAAACACAAGATATCCTTACTAGAGCTACACGAAATTAGAAAATATAGCATTAGGTAACCGATCTAGTAAAGAAAGCGGAAGTTTTTATGTTTTTCTTACCAGAGGTGCCTTTGGGCGAAGCTGATACCAAAGAAAGGTTATCGACATCTTCGTAGCCTACGTAAAATTACATAGATTTCGATGTAAAGGGAATCATTTTCTCTGCCTTAGTACAGGAAGAGACCGATAAAAAACACTCCTTCGAGACCTATCTCTCAGATCAGTTTAATAAAAATCAGAGTTCAAATTGCCAACGAAAACGAAGGCGATATCTAGGGGAAAAAGAAGAATTTTGAAGAAAGCGAAAGTATCTCATTCTTTTATTGCAGGGTATTGAACTTTTTGAAATTTCTATACTAAAACTTGGCAGCCATATGCCCGCGGGTACTGAAGAATTAGGTACCTTGCTTTACTTTTTTTACTTATGGGTTAGGATACCCTTTGCAATCGAGCTTCATTAACACGTTGACTGCCGTAGGGGTCACCGGTGACCGGCGCTATTGAATTCAATGAAATTTTATGTCACTTTGATATTGCAATATTTACGAATTTTCAGGCATACTATATATTTAAACATTAGTGTTTAAAAGATAAAGATCTGCCGAATACCTATCTATCAGTATCTATAGAGTTTCTGTTTTATAAGGATGTGAATTTAATAGAAAAAGTTTCGCTTCAGAAGAAACAGTGAAACTAGCGAAATACGGTTGGCGTTCAACGTGTTAACAAAATGTAGAATCGCCCTTAAAACAAACCTACTAAAATCTTAGTAAATATTATATATACCTTAGAAACATGGTGATTCTTTGCTTTGGTGGCTGAGAGTAGATATACCTACAAAGGCAACGGTGAAAGTGCGTTGGAAGCTGAGAGCAGACGTACGGCTGCCTAGTGAGGGTTGATACCACTGTGAGGATAAATTGCTACGTAGCTCACAAAAATGATGCACGCACTAATAGGTGAATATAATTGAACTCGATCATGGAGCACTGGTTACTCGTCGGCAGTCACAGGGGAACTGATACCGAGGCAAGCATCGAAATGATTTATTGTTGAGATTCGCGGAAAGGATACCTTGAGGTTACAACCGCCGAGTTTATTTTGATAACACGTCGCAATCGCTGTACGTCTTGCCCAGTGAAGTAGAAATAATTGCTCTCGTTACTCATAAAATTAATCTTAAAATTGTAAATGGAATTAAACGATATTATTTATTTATATAACCAAATGTTACAAATACAGTGCTTTGCTTAAGCACTCATTTTATCATTTGGGTATGTGAAGCTTTTACAGCGTTGTTATAAAAAAATAAGACATAAACATAAGTTGTATTTGCAAAGCAAGCGACAAATAATAACACATCAAGACATAAAATAACTCATAAAGTATAAATGTATATTTGTAAAACAAACTGTAATAGAAAGATGTCTGCTCTGTCGCCTCTTACCATTGGAATTTCTCCTGGACGTCTAGTTCTCTCCTCTAAAAACCCTTCCGAATATAATGTTGCATATAATTTTAATATTGCAAACCTTTAAAGGTGTTTAAACATTGCTCAAAGGGAAAGCTGCGTCCAAAATGGCGCAAAATTTGTGGATGTTTTACTATGTATCTTAAAAACCATACTCGTTTTGTTATTAGAAATGTAAATCTTTAAAAGTTCTGAACTAGAAGACCAACTGGCTACATTCCAGTCCTTCAGAGTCAGATTTCTTTTAATCCTTATCTTTCAACCCTAACCCTACCTTATCTTAAAACCCTAATATTTCGATTGTGTTTCTTAAACTGCCCTGGGAAAACTGCTATGATTTTCTGTGACATATGACTTAATGGACTTAACGGTTAATAACCGTGGATTTATGGGATTTATGACAAATAAGTCTTATACCATGCCTCACATAAGCATACCGTGTAACGTACAGGATATACCTCCCTTCAATTCCTAGGGCAACGTACCCAAGTGGATCTGTGCATCAAAAATCTGTACACGTATACGGATTTCGGTTCCACTCGCAATATTGCGATATACGGAACAGGTGGTAAAAGACTCAAGGAAATAGGGAAGAAAGCGAAAGACAAGGAAAAACGAAGAGAGAGGAAGAGAAAAAATGAGGAATACGCTGGCTGATACTGTAGGATATTTCTTACGTTGTGTGTTCCACATATATATATGTGTATATATATTAACACTTTGCCGTCCGCACGTCTCATCAAAATTTGTTTGCTTGGTGCAGGTAGGACTGTTTCAGATCATTCCTCTTGTCATAAATCGTCAAGTTTTACTAATCTCATCGTCAGTTCTCTTGAGTTTTTAATCCTGTCCCTCTATTTTCATGAAATTTCGAGGATATATATATATATATATATATATATATATATATATGTAAATAAATGTAAAATTTTGTTGTATTATGTATTTCTTCATTTATATCTTGCGCACGGCACCATTGTGGTGTCGCCGGCCGTTGAGCGTTAGTTTTCGCGGGACACCACAGTGGTGTCGCCGGCCGGCAAAGTATTAATTTTTGCAAACGGAAAAATCGGAAAAATTCTTAACTTGCGTAATCACCGTTAGAATGTGTAAGAATTTTCGTCAAAATTTTTACATCGCATTAAGTATAAAAGATGAGGCAAAAACTGATTTTACGTATTTACCCCATAACTACCCTGCCGGTCAGGGTATCAGATTAAAAATTGGTGTACTGTAGCTGCATATGGTCACCTATGGAATACCTTATCATCCAATAAAATCGATTGAAGGGCACTTTGACCCTCTCATATTGTTAGACCCTTTCACTGAAGCAAATAAGATATACACATGTACGATGAACGTGTACCACCATGATGGATCAGTCTACAGGTACATAAAGGCAACGGTATATGATGCCGAGACAACTACTACTCCTTCACTGATACATATATATTGTGTATGTATATGTATGTACGGATTGCAGCGGCAATTAAGTTTTACGGTCCTGCATCCAGGGAGAGACGCCTATTTCAAACCCGTTGAGTGCCGGTCGTAAAGCCAGCTAGGGATAACTGCAGCGCACCCTGTTTATCCCTTTCCCTTTTGCAGTACCCTGCAGACAGACGAGAGAAATACTACGAGTATCAAGCATGAGCCCTCATGCGCGAGAAATATCGCCGATAGAATACCGATTATAATTGAGACGATCGTTGAACCGTGTGTATCGATCTTTAGAAAATATCTCATGTGAAATCTCCATAGAGCAGGTAGTATTCTTGTAACTTTAGAATCTGTCAGCTATTCATCTACTGCCATCGATTATTGCAGCTTTGAAAGGTAAATTCCCTGTCGATTGGTATCACTAATAACAGGACATTTATTTTCTCTGTCTAGGGCTACTGCAAATATCGAACATAAACTTCATGATGACTTTAAAATCACTTAACGATTGCTTTTTTTTGTAGTGTTTACTTGGAGTGAGTATCAAACAAGTTCATTGCTTTTTTATATCACTAGTAACTGGACATTTATTAACCCCTTGCCTTACAATGACGTGTGCTGCACGTGACGTGGTAAATGGAATAGAAAATTGTTAAGTTTTCCAAAAGCTGCTAAATTGAAAATATCAATATATCAGAGACATTGAAATTATAATTTTCTATGCTATTAATATGACGTTAACTTATACTGGTATATCGGAAATCAGAGATAGATTATTATTGTAACAATTAATTGAGTTATTAAGAGAGAATCGCGAATAAGCTTTGGTAGAAACCGATTGATCTTTTAGTCAAGTGGATTTGTCGAAATGCTTTTTCCACTTTTATAAAATATAGCATTGCCATTGTGCAAACATGTAGTGTTATACTTCTCAGAACATTAACGGTATATTTATTAATTTCTTCTACGTTTAGCTACTTTCAGCTATTAAATTAACTAGTCAATGAGTTATGTCGTTTCATTTTTATGAATGTATGATTATCTAAGTAAATTTTTTGTTTGTCGGATTTAACAGTTTAAACCCTATAAAATATCAGCGAGAATCGATGCAATTTTGTGTAATTCTTGAACGACAGTATTAATACATGCAACGCCCATAGAATGGCAGAAGATCGATGAAACTGTCGAATAGGAACATGCATTTATTTTTAACGCGTCTATCTGCATAAACAAGCTTTTAATAAAATAAAGTTTTACTTCAGCACGCCCGATAAAACAAACAAAATATCAGCTGGGTTCAACGTATTAATGATGTGTGCTATATAAAGCTTTCGATGAAACGTTTAGAGTGTATCAATATAAATCTGAAAAAATGTTGATATTACAGTAATGACTTCAAACATCATACTCTATTTTAACAAAAACATTTTTACTGTTAATACTATATGTACTATATGCGATCAAATGGAATGAAAATATGCAGTTTTTTCTACGCTGTTTTCCTATATCAACCTCTCACCCTACAATAACGAATGATATTAGCGCAGAAAATGCACTTGGAAATTTTGAAGTTTTCCAAAAAAATATTAAATTGAAAATATTAGTGAGTCACAGGACAATCAAATTATTTCAATGCTATTAATATTACGTCAAGGTACAAATAAAAAATGTATAAGATTTTATTTCAACAATTAATTCTAAATTATCGTGCATTCAATCATAAAATGTATCGTAGGACAAGGGGTTAAATTGGCAATTTTCCTGCGCTCTTTTTGGAAAAGTATAATTATTATTTCATAAGGGTCAGAATAGGTATACCTAACGTGTCGACATGGTTGTTAAAGTTAATTGAAATTGCATATTATTTCTAGCTATCGAAGGATAAGTAGCTTATTTATATAACACTTTGAACCAAGATATCTCCGTTAATATTAAATCGCTAATTATAGTGATAATTCTTCATAATCGATAATCTAAACGCCTACAGGCATTCAATGGGAGTATACGTCATTTCACGCGGAGCTTCCACCGTGACACAGAGGATGGATCGACGGACGCATTATTATATTTCGAACGTACTAGAATACGTCGACGGTATTTGATTGACGACGGGACATATTGAAGTGCGCGCCATATCATCGAAAATTCTCTCAATAGATTCTGAAAGTAAGGAACGACGAAAAAGAGAGAAAACAAAGAAAAAAAGACATGTTAATAATATCAGAAGATTAAAGTTTCTTCAGAAATCAAATTCAGCAGCACGAGAAAACAAAGTACGTTAAGTCACGTCACATTTTACGTTCTTAAATTACCAAAACACAACATATCCATCAGTCTGTTCACATTTTAACATTCTCTCTCGCAAGTAACGCATAAACTTGACGATTAAGTAAACGTCTTTACCCAACCATCAACTTAACTTTCCATTGTCGTTCATCGTCTTGGCACACATACGCATTCTTTCACGCTACGTCCTTTCATTTGTACGCCAAGTAAAATCGAATTTCACATAGCTACTTGGCAAATACCAAATCCCTATCGGAAAGCAAATTAGATCGATCCAATGATACACCTCTAAACAATAACAAAAACATTCCCCTATTTCCTCTGCACAAGATATAACAACTAAGTCAATCGAAAGACGAACGTTCGTATAGACGATGTAAAGAGTCCGAAAAGTGTAAAGAACGGGCAGAATATCAACAGTTACGACAAACGTAAATGGAAAGAAGTGTAAACCACTAAAATAAAGTGCGAATGAATGCATGTTCGATTACCATGGGAGAGTCTTCCACTCCTCCTGGTTCCCTCTCGAGCAATTATGCATAATAGGGGTCGCAGCTGGCCCGTAGCCACGTCTACCTGTTGCACGAGAGCCGAATCGCTCGTCGGCGCGAAACTACGGCGCCGTTCAAGAGGCCGTTCCCGAGGGTGGAGATAGGACATTGTGAAAGAAAGAGGCCGCGCGCCGCTGTAGAGGTAGATTTTCGGTGTCCCGGATAGGGAAACACGGAACCGTGTCAGGAGGTCGACGGCATTGAATTCCAACTTCGGCACTCAAGGAAATCTCTCCGAGGAATCACGTGTATTGGACATCAATAACCTTGGGGGAATGGGTGATATTTGGGATTGAAAAAGTATCGTGTAGTCTCAATGTCTTGTTGTTTACCTGCTACCGATGTCGTATCACGTATTCGATGGGAATGGTGCGATTTTTTTGTGGAGTGAATATTTCGTGGAATTTCTTTGTGTAACTTATCGTTTGTGGGTGCCGAGAGCGGTTTCTCGTAAATTTCTTAGCCATTTCTTTACGGTTTAACTGTATGCGTTAGTGATTTTTTATGTTTGTTGTGGGTATTGTTAATTGGTATATGATAATTTTGAAATTCAAGTTTTAGATCATAATTCATCGATGGAGTATTGACGAGTGTACATAATAGTTTACAATATGTACAACTTTAAAACTTATTTTTGGGATAATATTGGTCGACAATTTTATCATCATTTAAAAACTTGAATATTGGGTGTTCTCATTAAACACAACTTAGCATGATAATACAACGTGGATTATCGGTAACCAACGCAATGGTCACAGTATCGACAATGAATACGACAAGTAGTTGAAACATCAGTTATCTTTAAGCTAAGTGTACTATTTCCAAAATATTAGATATTACCATACTTTGTAATTAGATAATTGCGTTGGTACGCTAGTAGCCTCGTATGAGGCCTTATATCGCTTATGTTCACATCACATGGGCTCGTAGCGGGTTAAGATTAATATTTCAACTGCCATAGCATCCACTTCTTCGACATAATCGTACAGGTGGACATCCATAAAACGTATACATTGTGCTAATAAATAAATTGTGAAATAAAGCTATAATTTAATATATGAAATAAAGCTAATAATTTAAAAATTGCTCAGACTAGACTGCAGACTTTGGCCAATTTTCTAACAAACCTGTATCATTTTATATATGTTATTGTTTTATAAAATGATTCATTTAATTAACTGTAAGCCTGTCAACATTGCTGCTTCATCGATCACCAACGACCAAGGCAGCATTCTAACTTGAGTCGTATTTGAGCAAAAGCTTTGATACTTTAAAAATTAACATTGCACTTTATCGAAAATAATTGAGAGAATCTTAGAATCACCCAGAAACATACTTTCATACATTCCAGTTTTATAATGTCCCCGTTTACTGAACATATCCGGCAACAAACAATTTGAATAGCAATTAACCTGTTAATTCTCATTGAAATTTTTCATATGAAATGATTAACGCCATAACGTCTGAACAAAATTACAGAGAACATCTTGCTCGTAAGTAAGTACTTCTTTCACCCTGCAATCATTTATACCAATATTACCTCGAAGTCCTCGCAACAGTCCTATTAGGCAAGAAATTATTTCGACAAGTTGTTAAAACACTTAAACTTTTTAAAATGTCAGGTTTACAATTTCACTTGTTTCTGGTTGTAAAGCAACAGCACGAAACTGTCAAACATTAATGGACGAATAGACAAAATTGAAAAACTCACACTGACGTGAAGTTACTCCAACATTACATTGCCATGGAGAATACATCCAACAAAGCTTTCACAATTAGCAGTACCACTGGCTGCCGCCCATAATTATATTCAAACGGTGCACGGTAACAATTAATTATACTATCGGCATTGTATTAGGAATTTCCCCATACACTAATATACTCGACAATATTAGCTCCCGTGTGTCTATGAATCGTGAGTTGTACAAAAGGCTGTCACTATTACCGCCTTTACTCAAAATGTCTGTTTTCCCTCGTCTACTGCCTGGATATAACAATAAACCTTAGTTAATAATTCAATTTCTAACGGTGGCACTGGCAAAACAAATTATTTGTTCGCAGCCGTGGGTGGTCATTTCAAAATGAATTAAATTAAATTCATAGAGAATTTCAATTCATACGGAATGCAAGCAGTTTTATAAGGGGAATAGAACAATAGATATTACGTGAAAATGTTAGTAGTCAAGATTAATACTTCAGAAAGTATTAACCATGTACAGTCAAACGGTATAACTTGTACTAAAAACTTACTATAAATGTTTTGAAATCTTCCAAAAATCGAAGACAAAAGGTGTAATGGGGGTTCAATGGTCAGGATGCAATAAAAGGAAATACACCGGGCGTTGTATTAAAAATTACGAAAGATAAATTGTATATTAGATGTAGGTATGACAATATGCTATGGGTGCTGCGACGAGACTGTCCTCGTGCAGTGATCGCTGTATCTTCGGAACTCAAAACAATCGCACGTCGACGGCAGTCGACGACCCGATCAGTAGCAATACAATGCATTTGGTTGCTGATACATACATTCTCTTACAAAGGCAAGGTCCTAATTAAACAATTTAACAGATATATTTGTTCGTGACTCTGAAATATATCGAAGGTTGTAATTCTCAAAGTATATTTCCACACATTTTTCAAATACATCAGACGTTTTAACTTTTTGAATAAGGCCTACAACGAGACACTGAAAAAGCATACTGATTTTGACCGAATAACATGTATGTTCAACCAGACATGAGTTGATTCTTTCTAAAAAGAAATAAAAAGGAAATATTGGATTAAAATTTGGTTATTTAAGGCTTAATTTCCAAAAAAGTCGAGTTTCACAATTCCAATGCATACTTATTTTGTTACAGCTCCATATATACTTTACGTGTTTATAAACAACGCCTACACGACATGTAAAATTAGTGACATCAAAAGGAAGTACCGGAAAAGCTTGTAAATGACAACACTTTATATTATCAATTGCAAAATTGCTGGAAACTGACTGTCCAAAGCAGTGCACTCTGTAATAATGGACAATAGCAAACAAATTTCTATTGTAAGCTTCCAAAAGCCCGAATCATGCCAACATATTTTCTATTCATGAACCTCACCGTTTGATAGATTACCGAAAACTATCTACTTAGGGAAACAGCATACCAGAAGAAATTTCAGATCATTATTTACAAACATGAGAAGTGGTTGGATGAACTACAACTTACCTGTAGCACAAATACGTAAAGGATTTCCAAATTTGATTTTCTCGAAAGTTGAGCATTAAGAAAAAAAATTTGATTTGCATATTGTGAAATGACAAACAGTAAAAGTATATAACCTACACATATCTAGCCATACAACAAAAGTAAATATAGATATCCATTATTTTCTACTTAACTACAAATAAGTATGGTGTGTGGTTAACTGTACATGGTTAACAGAATAAAACTGTCTGCGTAAACACTAACTTTTTCCTAGACCTGAAATTTGCACTAGCTTTCTAATTGGCAACTTTCAGAGAACAGTGAGTAATTTTACCACAACGAGGATTACAATCATCTCTTCACGTGTAACGAACAGCCTGTTACTGCATAATTTATAAAACATTTACAGCGGCGCAGAAGCGCATCAAATTATACTGACTGTATAAAATGATTTTAAAAAGAATGTTTACAAATGCGAAGCTCAAATTGAACATGTTACGGCTTCATCGTATTGTTCAACTTGCTCTAAAAAGATTTAGTGTTTTTACCTGTTCAGAGACGATTAACACTTTACCAACCGGAAGCCTATTAATAGGCTTTTCGGACCCAACGCCTTTGAACTTTTAACTTATTAATTGGTTGCCACTCCAATTAATAAATTATCATTTATCATTGCGCGGTTACCTGTATGAAGGACTAAGTGATGAGAATTTATAATTTTCGAACAGATATCTGTACCAAGGAACTATTTGTGGCCAAGTGGTCGGTCAGAAGGGGGTAGGGTGTTAAAAAAATACCGGTCGGTAAAGTGTTAACACGTTGAGTGCGGCGTCAGTCCCAGGGGACTGACAGCGAACTTTCCGTTCAGACGGCCTCAGTCTCTAGGGTTTGACAGCGAATTTTTCGTTCGGTCGACATTGGTTCGTGAGACTGACATTGTCGGGGGTTAAATTATTAATGACAATTAAAAATTTTATGATAAAATTTAGTGAAGGTTATTAAAGTATTTGAAGCAAAGACAGTTCAGTTCCTCCGGTGCAAGAATGTGCACGCATTTTTATGTATACTAATCTTCACATTTATTATAATTTTACTTCATCATATATTCGTTGTATCTGAATAAATATATTATATATGACGATTACTGGTGAGTCCTGACAAATATATTAAGTAAATGCATTGTAGTAGAATGTTTATATTTCAACGTTATGCATTTAATTATAAACAACTCCTTTTTTTTAGGATATGATTGCCATGATCTTTTGGAACAAATTGTATATGGAACAACGATAAGTAATACCGCTATACATATAATGAAAATCTATAAACATAGGACAAAAATATGTTTGCATGCATACAACGTTAACCGTTAAAAATAACGTTTACAGTAACACCTGAATGCCCTTTGTAGGCTCGAAATTTAATATCTGTCATACTCCAATGATGAAACTAGATTTTTTACTGTGTGTATTGGTAGACAGCCATTATGTGGACACTCTGCAAGGTCTTTTATGAATGCCACAGGTACCCTCGCTGTTTGGTTGAACCTAATCAATCGGAACATAATTTAAAAAATGATAAATTTAATTGTACATCTCGAATATGGTTAACTCGATGTTCGCTAGCCGACGGTTGGATCAATGCTGCTAAACTTCTCAAAATTTCAAGGAGCTCTTGAATGTTCCTTTAGCAATGAGAAAATACTTTCATTAACGACACATTCCAATGCAAAGAGGCCCCTTTCCGGTCCCAACCGAATTTCCCAGGAACCACTGCACAATGATAAATCCATCCACGTCGTCCTTAACTTTATCTTCCAAATTCCTTTCCTATTATTCTAATTCGATTTCCATGTTCCAAACCCAATGGACTTTTTTTCCTATCGACGAACACCAAACGCTGGATCATTATCGAAAGGTTACTAACTAATTTCCCTCTTCAACTTTCCGCCTCTAGCTCTTCCTCCCCTAAAACTATCCCTACTCCCACTGCGAAAACCAAATATAAAAAGGATAATTTTTGGAGCTACGATACAGTATTAACACAATTCGTCCTGCCACAACTTGAACAAACGTATTATCCCGAGTCGAAAATTTCAGCCCAAAATCCTCCTAAATTACCAAATAACTTAGGATATTTAGGCTGAATATGGAAAAATATGTTACATATAAAAGAATGCAAATTTTAATTCCACAATCGCCCTACACTCGTTACTTTTTGCCACTTTTACCTAGTTTAGGAGCAATTTAGGCTTCATACAGCCCAAAATAATCCTCAGCATTCTATAATGAGGAGCTTTACAATTGGATTGGAATTGGAGTGGAATGATCGAGGTCCAAAAAAATTCTCGATATACTAAAAATTAATTTCGTTTAGGAGATTTAGAATTTATATGGAATAAAATGATAATTTAATTCCAACTTGCTCCTGAGAGCCCTATTTTTAGAATATGAGTCGACAGACTTGGAACTTCTGAAATATTTTTAGGAGATGTCAGATTAAATTGGAATAAAAATTTTGCCTGATCAGTCCATATAACTCCTAAAAATCATATTTACAGGACTTTGAGGCGCGTAGACACATTACTTGAGGATTTTGAGGTTCAAAATGGTATACATAATTAAGCGGCAAATGAGAGATCAAAAGAATCTAGGATTTGAAGTTTCTTTTTAGGCTGGACTTTTCGACTCGGGATTGTAAAACATTATTATCTTCAAATAAAATATTCAAACTTAAATCGTCTTGTGCGGTTCGACGACGAGATGAGTTGTGGTTGGTCCTGATTTTAGAAATATTTGGATTGATTGGTCTTAACCGCACCTTAATAGACGAGAATTCTTGAAGTCTGGACTTCTAGGAAATCCTCGATAGTGTTTATTATGAATGCCGTCAATGGTCCGTGGTATCGCGAGATTAGGAATCTGCTCGCAATAATAAACCATGAGCGTCAATCGTCTTCACGTACTAGAAGGTCACTACGCTGGCCAGGACTTCAAGAGCTATTGAATGCACGAATTGCATTTACATTGCACATTGAACAAAATTAGAAAAAATTGCAGTTCAGAGAGATAATGAAACGCTACAATTTGCCTAGTATCAATTAACTCCTTGACCTACAATTTTTTTTATGACTGCCTCCGTTATAATTGAACATTTAATTGGCAAAATAAAAATCGATCAGTGATTCTTGATATATCATATAATTTAACATAATATTAATATTGTAGAAATAATACTAACGCGTCGCGTTTCATTAATATTTTCAGTTTGATAGGTTTCCCAAAATTTGATAATTTCCTATCACAATTATTGGGTTGACAAGAAAGTAATTTCGGTTTTGTATTGAAAAATGAAATTCAATTTGTCTTAACAAAGGATAAACTGTAATCAATTATACATTTTCCACTTTGTTCGAAACCTTCTGCTATCTTGTTGACAAATTCATGCATCCGCTTTTCTAAAAATTCTGGTCCTTATCAGCAAAAAACTAAATCAAGACTATTTACAGTAATCCATGGATAAATGCACAAGAGATTTCCCTGGATAAATGTATCGCGGCCATCCCGTCCACATAGGGGGATCCACCTCGGTCGAACCTCGACGTTCGACGACGAGGCAGTGTAAAATGATATTATCGGAACGTGTCGGTGACGCAATACTAATTGGAGACTTGAACTTTTCCATTTTTTATTTTTTTGTTTTGAAAACTTCGCTAATGTATTTGTGACTGTTTTCTGATTAAAATGATACCAAATACGATATGTTTGAGTTTCCTAAATAGAAAGTAAATGAATTAAATATTAAGTAAATATTGCTCAAACTATGTCGTGTTTGGTATCAATTTAATCAGAAAAATGCCACAAATATGTTAGCGAAGTTCTCAACAAAAACAAAATCAAAAATGGAAAAGTTCAAGTCTCCAATTAGTATTGCGTCATCGACACGTTCGGGCCGGTCGGGTCCCCCTGTAGCTTGGACCTCTCTGTCTCTTCTACTGTCTGTTCTTTTCTAAGTTCACGCTCGGCTGGAGCCCGAACGTAAACACAAAATAGAAACCACCACTTCGTAACTGCACTGTTTCGGTCCCGAATTCAGTGCATTTATCCAGGATTTACTGTATTTTAGACTATTCTCACATAGCGAATGTTGTACTATTCAATAAGTTCTGAAAATTTCACAATAAATAGTAATCTTAGCTTTGCTTTTACGAAAAATAAAAAGCAAAATATACCAGAAACGTTCGTTTTTGCACTGCACGTTAAGATTTCACCCTAAACAATTTTTTGATAAACCAAGCCAAAAATGGCAACTTTTAGTTGACAAAAGAAAAAGATCATAACATTATCGGAAGCCGTTCAAAAAAAAGAAGCCGCTAGCGCTCAGCAAAAACCGAAATTACTTTCTTACCAACTCAATACCTCATCACAAATGTCATTCGTCATTATAAGACAAGCGGTTGAGACGATTTCAATGTTCTTTCAAAATTACAACAAACTAGTATAAAATCGAATAATAGTCTTGCAAAATATATAAATGGAAACATTAAAATATTATTAGCAGTAAAACTCTATTCGATCGTGGGCAATTGAGTAAAGACTAGCTATGTATTCCAGAGAGAAACACAACTGCAAAGATGAAACATAACTAACAATAAGAGAGAAAGAGAACAGGTAGAGAAAAAGGAGGAGAGTGAAAAAAAAAGAAGAGACGAACGATGAAAGGGGAAAGAAAAGGAACGCGTGAATCTTCGACGAAACGCTCGATGGAACTAGAGAAAATCAGACGATGCGAATAATTGAAATTTTCCAGAGCAAGAACTTAACTTCTCGTTCGGAGGGGCGTGCAAAGAGGGTGCGGAGTGTGTACGTATCTCCATCGACCTCTGTACCTGCCCGTCTACGCAAACATTCGTCGTACCTCGTTGTACTTTGCCGTACCTCCTCGTGCGCCGTCGTCGACGACGTTTTCAATGCACCTAACGCATGAGAGGAAAATCTGAAGAAGGCTGCCGTCGTCGTAGTTGGCGCAGCCGCCACGTGGAAAGCGGGGAAATTCTTTAAAATGGCGAAAATCTGTGAAAAATTCGCGGTTTTCTCGATAGATTGTACCAGGAAATTGAAGAAATCTACGTGATCTCAAACTTTCCGTTCAAAATGAAGAAGAAAACGAAACGACAGACATATTCGAGTCGAATGAAATTGTGATGAAAGTGGAAAAGCGTAGGAAATTCTTATTAAGGAATGCGATTTTCTTTAGGCATGAAAAAACATTGCAGAACGGAAACTAAAATCTATAATAAATACAAAGGAAAATAATAAAATAAGAGTTACCTTGTGTAAGTATAGGAAATAAATTGATTTTAATATTATTATTTGTTATCATATAGGTATTTTTTATTCATTATCTTCATATTTTACATAAAGTGTAAAAAGTAACTATGTATTATTTCATTCGTTTGAAAGTGTCACATAAGATCTAGAAATCACCGATAATTGTTGCTACATAAATAGGTAATTGACATTCATTGGATTTGTAATGCAATGTGAACATGCATCGCTGGCACCTAAAAAGGAGGCGTAGAAAAACTGAGAAAATAGGCGACGTTTTAGAAGAAATTAATGAGCATTATCGTGAAAGTACATCGTTCCAAATAAGTGCAAACACGTAAAAAGCATCCTAAAGGCTATTGCGGAGCAATGCTTGAGGGGAGTAGATTTTCTTATCTACAAACTGCACAAGGCGATTGGGTACATCTTCGAGTGAATAGATAATTCTACACTCTCACCTTTGAATATTTCATAGGAGATTTCAGTTATTCCATCGAACTTAACAGAAATAACGAAACGAACTATACACTTCCCGTCGTGAGAATTTTTCATCCGTATTGAAATTACTTCCTCCTACTAAGTAGAAGGGAAACACGTAGTAACTTTGTGTTGCAAGTGAGCGAAATTCACAGATGTAAAGGTGCAACGATTCCGGGGACGGTGTTGGCAAACGAAAGTATTCCAAGATCCGTTCTTTCAGACCGAAATAAAATTTACCGACATGGAAGCAAACGTTGCATCTAGACATATTGAAAAAGACGGTAGGGAGAGGTTTATTGAGAACTGAGAAATATTAACAGGAATACCTCTCAGTGGAATAAACGTCGTTAGAGTGGAGTCTGCAAATTTCGAAACATCTAACCGACAATTATATTTCCTCTTCGTTCGCTACGCTGGTATTTTCAAACTTTTCCTAGAACATTATTTCAATGATGCGTAAATATACGAGCTACGATAATACCACACCTACAGATCGTCGTCCCGTTCTCTCAAGTAAAGTAGCTATAGAACGTGGAACCATCGAGATGGAAATTTCACGATGAGTTGCCACGGCGGTGAACCAGGAGCATCCAGACGACAAAGAGTTTAGCTTCGTGATTCGTGCTCTCTGCATAGCATCGCGAAAATAATAACGACACCTGGCGTAGAAACAATAGATGAAGAGTAACAAGCGGAGAGGTAGTAGTAGGAAGTAAAGGTTTTAGTAGCACCGGTCGAAGGCGTTAATTAGCGACTCCTAACAGGAATGTGGATATTATTAATTGGCAAGCCGAACGAGAAGTTGCGCGCTCAGGAATCAAACTAGCTAGGACACTCGTTTCCCTAGTTGAGACGTGACGGAAAATGGTAATGACGGCTCGAAAATTTCGTATACATCGCGTTAACGTACATACACGATACAACGGTATAACGATATACGCATATACCACGAGAATATACATGTTTTAATCGAAACTCTCAAAGTCCAGCGACCGTACAATGAGAAATTTCAACGTCGTGTTTTAATTCATTTGGGACACTGTAGATCCATCTTTCCTTAACCCCTTGCCGTTCCATTTTTTCCGTTAATAAATGCGCCATTACTCTGAAGTGCTCAAAGAACAATTTACCCCCAGTTCCGGATATAGCATATGACTTAACCTTCTATGGGCCGAATTTTCTGTGATATCTGAAGATTAGTTGGACGATAACACATTAGAAAATAATAAAAGTACTATTATAAATAATAAATTTTACTTGATTTTGAAACGTTGGATTGTAAAGAATTCCATGGTATTGAAGAGCTAACTTGAAATATTTGAGAAAGTTAAAAAATCGATTTTGAAAAGTAAAAGCTTAGATTTGTTTTGTGTTACTTCAAAGTTACACGGGCCCATAGAGGGTTAACGCAACATTGAATAGAATAGAAATAATTTTATTTCATCGTGACCCACTGATATTTTTAATTTAATAATTTTTGGATCAATTCAAAATTGAATATTCCATTTATCGCGTTACGAGTGTCACTCCTTATTGTAAAAGTTATTGTACGGCAAAATTCTCAAAGTCCGACCGTGCAATGAGAAATTTCAACGTCGCGTTTGAATCCATTTGCGATCCCGTAAATCCATCTTTCCTTAACCCCTTACCATATCATTTTTTCCGTTACTAAATGCGCCATTACTCTAAAGTGCTCAAACAACAATCTACCCCTAATTCCGGATATAGTATATGACTTAACGCAACATTGAACAGAATAGAATTAATTTTATTTTATCGTGACCCACTGATATTTTTAATTTAATAATTTGTGGATCACTGCAAAAATGAGTAAAGTTAGACACCGCTTAACGCTGCTTCAGCATTACGCGATAGTATTGTTATAATATAAAGATTATATATAAATGTGCAGGATATTGATGAATTATTGTCAGTTACAACAGGTGAAAGCCTTTCTAACGATGACCTTAACCCCTTGCCATACATTGACGAGTGACACTCGCCATGAGGTAAATGAGATAAGTAATTTTCAAGTTTTCGAAAACCTATTAAATTCGAAATATTAATGAAATGCAACAGGATAATATTATTTTCTAACATTAATATTACGTTAAATTATACGGTATATCAAGAATCACTGATCAATTTTTTTTGTAGTAATTAAATTCTGAACTATAGCGGAGGCAGTGACAAAACAAATCGTACGCTAAGGGATTAAAAAATTATTAGAACAACAAGTGTACGTAGATGACGAAGTTGGCGTTTCTGAACATGGGGAACAAAAGGAACTCTCAACGGATCTTCTAAAAAAAAAGTTTAGCAACTATAACGAAAATTACGGATTAATTTGTATAAAATGATTTAAATTTTGATAGAAGTTCAAAGGCAAGACAAAGTGTCATTGATGCGGTGTCGTGCTATCGACAAGTGCGTGTTGAACGAAATGGGAAAAGAGAAACGTCATTAGATGACTTCGTCACAAAAAAAAATATCAAATGAGAAACAACCTTCCCCGTCACAAATATGACAAGTTTATTCGAACTTTTTTTGATTTTCATGAATGTTTCATGAATAAAAAGGGATATTAGCAATACATAAGTCTATAATTGATATAATACATATATAATTGAAAAGACTATTTAACAATAAATGTTACAAAATAAAACAAAAAAGAACTGATAAATTTTCTTATTCTTTGTTCTCTTTCACTTATCCCTATTATTTACGTGTTAAGATGACCTCGTTTAACGCTGTTCCGTTTAGCGTTGGACCTTACTAAAACGTATCCACCGCGTTAAGCGGGGTCTTACTGTATTCCATTTATCGCGTCCCGAGTGTCCCTCGTTATTGTAAAAGTTGTAATGTACCTACCCTCCGATCAGTTAGTTCATAAGATATCTTTAAGGAATATTGTATGAACACAAATATTTTGTACGCGGCTCACTCTTCACCATCATTAGTCATTCTAGAATCACCACCTCAAGTCCAAAATCCTATTCCTTGTTTTGATCCTTACTCATCCACGAGTCATCATCCATATCCAGTGTCCAACTTCCTATTCCTACTCCTAGATTCCCGAATACCACCACCCTACCCCCTCTCCTCTTATAAACCTTTAAAAACCCTACGCCTCATTAGTTCAAACGTTACAATCAGTTCTCAATTCAAAGTTACCAGTTTCTCTTACTCTTACGCTAGTTCAAGTTCATCATAAATTACTAACTCCAACGAATTGTGAGAGTCATCTTCTAATTCTAACTCTAAATCCTAAATCAAATACAAGACTCTCACAAGTCCTCATCAAATAATTCGACACACTCAATCTCTCTTGGAACGAATCGAGTATTTTAATACACATAAACGTCCAAAAGTTATAAGTTCTCTTATTTGGCGGACCTTAAGTGCGGATCACACAATTCGCCATTACAAAGTTATTGTACGGCAAAACTCTCAAAGTCCGACCGTGCAATGAGAAATTTCAAAGTCGCGTTTTAATCCATTTGCTATCCCGTAAATCCATCTTTCCTTAACTCCTTACCATATCATTTTTTTCGTGACTGAATGCGCAATAACTCTGAAGTGCTGAGACAACAATCTATCCCTAATTCCGGGTATAGCACATGACTTAACGCAACATGGAATACTGATATTTTTAATTTAATAATATTTGGATCACTTCAAAATTGAATATTTCATTTATCGCATGACGAGTGTCACTCATTAATGTACGGAAAGGGGTTAAAGTATGTATCAAATCCAATTTCAAAGAAGTTGCCTTTTACGAATAATGCAGAATCATATAGAAATATGGGGGGTATAATTTAATACAGTTGTACGTAAAATGTTTGCCCGATTGTACTGGAATCAAGGCGTTCTCTTGATTAAGGTAGAATATAAATACGAGTAAAAGTACAAGGGTACATCAAATTGGTTCGTTAAAATCAACGGGAGGTTTTGCGTACATTCTAAGGGGAAACTTAATCAATGATATAGGTTCGGCACATAGAAATCATATTACGAGTAACACACACTCAATTGATACGGAACAAAAAAGGGTCCATAAGTGACGTAATACAATATTCGCGCAACTCGTTTTCATCATAAAGTATCTCTACGGAGAGAAAATCTGGCTCGTTCGAAAGCGCTACAATATCATAGACAGTACAAAGTCAACGGACCAAGACTAAACAAGCTGGTACCTCGCTTTCTCTCGTATGTGTGTTACTGTATAACTAATAAAAATAAACCGCTTGACGCGATTATTTCAACTTTCTCGGCGTCCGTGGTGCATAGAAAATATAATAAGCCTAAATGCACTTGATACTTGTTACGTTAGTGATTGTTTTCATTGATACAACGAAATGGAATCATCTCATTTTAACGTTCATTGAATCTGCAGATCTACCTCTATCCTTACAGCTTTTACAAAAATTTTTATTAATCTCCTATATAGTTATCTATTTTCATTAATTGAAAATTATTGTCGTTAATAAAGTTTCTCCACCGTAAATTTAAAATTGCTATTTTAAAATGATATTTTCTTGGAATTCTAGTTAAGTGTAAATTATAAAAATGACCCAACAGTTGGAAATATTTTATTACCAGGATTATTTTACTCGTTGCACAACAGGAATTCGCTTTATTCCCGCAGTTAAAATTCCATTTGAGTTTTCATCTCGTCGTTAGTAAGACTCGTACTTCCCAGAACTCAGAACTCTGACAAACCTCATTCGCGGCATTGTCTCGGCCGTAGAACAATTACGCATTACGACTCCGCGCGCTAATTAGTTGCTGTGATCGCGCGCCAATTTCCTACGTTCAGACCTCACGCTTCAAAGTGTACCAAAGAATGACGTGAAAAACGGAACGACTCACTCGATTAGCAAATGACATATACGTAAAAATAACGTATGAAGTAATTACGTGGTAGCGTCTTGTTAAATAGCATTCGAAAAAAATCTATAACTATCTTAATTAACTCCCTTAATAAACCCTTATCATTTTATTAACCTTCTATGGGCTACAGTTTCTACTATTCGGCATCATATTTTTGTATTTGTGAAGTAATACTAGCTTTAACTTTACAACGTGATATAAATCTTCACAGTTATAAACTTTTTTGTAATTAAATTATTACAAATCAAATTAAAACTGGTTCTTATTTACTAGCTTAGTAATAGATAAAATGACTATTACCCAAAAATTAGATATTATTAGTATTGATTAATGTGCTTTATATAATTAATCTGTAGGGGCACAAGATATATTTATTAATCTTATTATACTTGCAATTTAATTCAGAGCATTGTTGAACTCCTAAAGTCAAAAAGATGATTAATATTATAAAACATGACTATTCGGGCCCAATCAATTTTGAGAATAAGGTGTATTTCATGCTTTTTCCTCCTAAATTTAATCTCAAAGTTAGCAATAAATATAGATATAAAGAGAATTAATTTCATACTGCTTCGTATATTTTTTTCATAGTGAATTTCTGTAATAAACTTTATTCTTATCGCCAAATTATAACATAAGTAGATTCAATAAAAATTGGAACCGACTTTTCATCATCTAATATACAAAACCCTTGACAAATAATTGAAAGGATCATGTGGCCATTAAATAATGGACTTCGCCCCTCATCATTGGTATTTAGGCCGCACATAATTTCAGAAATATCACAAAAGAAAACAATAGAGAAATAATAATCACGTATACACCTAAAACAGCTACGTCAAAGAAAATCGCAACACAAAAGACACTAACTTTGTCAATCTTTAATTATCAATTAGACCATAAAGTCGTTTAGTTTCCTCTTTTTGTTCTGTTTCTTTAATTTCTTACTATTTTCCACCGACTATTTGTTCGATCTATGCTACACACTTTATGCAAAGATACAAGTCGATTCACCGATGCATGTTGACACACCGATGCAAAAACAAGAGGTACAAATATAAGGGAAGGCTTTCGATTTCTAAGAGTGTACGCGGCCGATGCGATCATTAGCACAAAGCGTGCTCCATAGACCGGCATGCAAATTGCACGAACGGAAGCCAATTATGAAGCTCGGCCTTTGACAGTTTATAATGCAATTAGAAAATGCTTCCTCCCTGGATGGCAATACCTTTTCTACCCCTCCTCGTGGTTACCTTTTCTTGCGATCTACGGAGGCGTTCTTTAACGAGAAACAAATGTTCATTTCGACGATCCTTGAAAGTTTCTTTTAAGGAATAACCAAAGTTCAACCTCCATTCTCCAAGGTTTTCCATTGTACGCGCTATTTTTACTATGTATACTTCTCTATTAATTAAAGAATGCGCATCCCTTTATTTGTACGTTAAGCAATCTACAAAGAAACGCGTCTCTTCGTTGATAATTTCTTAAAGTCTTGAAAAAAAGAAAATGAGCAACGACGTAACTCTTTTAATGAACCTACTCCCACGACGTCGATAATGAAAGACGTGTAAAGTTATGTTCTCACTGAGGAACATCGACGAACTTTTTATTTCCTCTTAGCGACGCCTGTTCTAAAAGATGTTCAACAAACTGAAAGAATATCATGTCCATGCTTAAGAATGATAATTTGATAATAATGAGCTCTGTGTTCTCCATCTAAAGATAAAGCGTACATCCTGAAGCTAACAATAAATCCTAAGCAAAATCACCATAACAGGGTGGAATCGGGTTGGTACCCTCCTTAAAAAACTTAGGAGAAAGGGAAGTGAGAAAGAAGTGTTACCAGAGAGAACACCCTGACACAGTGATTCCGCGCCGATTTAGGCCATCTTCGAAGTTAACCCCTTAGCCTAAAATAACGTATGAAGGTCGTGCCACGGAATATGGCATAGGAACTTTTGAAGTCTTTCAAATACCATTGAATTGAAAACACAGCCGGTCGCGAAATAGTCTCACTATATCTATACTATTAACCCTTTGCACTCGAAGCCAACTCTGACGTTATTTACCAGCAACTTGGCTATAATTTACTATTTGCTATTTTGTGCCACCTGAATAGATAAGTTCAGGTAGACATACATTTTTTAAAATGTTGCGGTGCAACAAGTTTGTCCTCAGTAATCACTAATAAATTTGAAGCTCCCCTCAGAGGAGGGAACCGAATGATATGGTACACTCACAATGTCCACTCAAGTGGGACATTGGAGCGCAAAGGGTTAATATTACGTTTAGTAATACGAAGTATCAGAAATCACTGAAAACTTTTGATTTCAGGAATTTACTATGAGTCTTTGCACGCCCCGTCAGAAAAGAAATCGTAGACTAAAGGGTTAAGGTACTCCGGCGAATTACGCTACTTGGATAGTTTTCCGCGACTCTTTTTTATTTCACGATCCTACAATTAAAACCACGACATAAGTAAAAGCGATTTCTTCCTTTATCAGAAGAATGAAGCTTATGTACCACTATAATATTATAGAGCAGATATACCAACATAGATCAGTGCTATCCAACAGTAACGTACGATAGTACCCCAAGGAGCTACAAGGAGAAGGCAAACGAAGACTTCGATCCTAACGTTCTGTCCTATTAACTAAGGTGCGACAATACGAACACCTAGTTACCGATCTGTGGTTTGTTATACAGAGACATAGATGTTCGCGAAAGCGGACAGGCTAGAAAGCTCTGCAGCGAAGCGAGATCCGCCGCAATACGGAATAACAAAAGCTCACCCCGGGCTTCGGCCGCTCGAAACTCGATAGGCGACTGACCATAGGGAATCGACAAACTTAGTTCAGAGGATGAGCACGTACACCCACGTAAACGCGTCCACGCTCACCTTCAATCGGTATACGTATATCCATCCCCTTATTCCATCTCGTTCACCCTTGCTTACTCCGCGTATTCGTAGGAAGAACCTCCTACAGGTGCACCCCCCTATACGCATCGATTATTAATTCCAAGTCGCGAGCAGACTCTCCCTCTTCCCTCTTTCTCTCGTCCTCTCTTATTCACCCCTCCTCACCGTTCGGAGTTCTCCCCTCTACGAGTCCCTCTTTATCCGTCTGTCTGTACCTCGATCTCTCTTACGCGCTCTTTCGATGCAGCTTGCGAGCGGTAATGCTTGCTCTCCTTTCCACGCTCGAAATCCCCGGGCGGGTATTACGCTAAGCACATTAGTCGTCGCCTCTCTGTTCTGATTATGTGAACTTCGTTCCTCCGACGCTCGTACATACCGGTTATGGCTGACGTATACCAGAGATAAAGGCCGCGTCGGTGCATGGGATGCGCACGGTGGAAAGCCGAATTATATCGAGAGAAAGGGAGGAGGGGGAGGAGATGAGTAAGTGACGAGAAAAGAGAAGAGGAAAGAGGATAGAGAGTTTAGGGGTACTTGGGAGGGTGAAGATGTCGTAATTTCACGAAAATACACTGATTCTTCGGCTCGAAAGCTCGTAGACGTTCATCCCACTTGCTCGTTACTTATTAAGAATACCACCCCTGACGTACCTGGTTAAACCAACCCACGATGCTGCTTCGTGTTTCGAGTAATTGCTGCGACATGTTCAGCTTAACGCCGATAAAGCGGAACGATTACGTGGATACTAATTACTATGTCGTTTGCCAAAGATAAAGCAATGTAACGTCCATACGAGAGATTCGTTGATCTTCAACGATGGTTGATGAAATTAATATCGTATTTGGTAGATATATGGATGAGAAAGTTACTAGATTATTAATTTCGTGGAGGAATTATTTAAAACTATTTCAATTTACTTAACTGTTCTTTGTAGCGTTTTACGCCTTGGTTATAATTAGGAACATTTCCGACTAGGTAAAGTAAGTAAAAGGGAAAAAGAAAGGTAGGTTCACTGTGTCTTGGAGGTAAACAGAGTGATTTTTAATTTGATTCTATCGCAGTGACTGAATCTCCCTTTGTCCTCTTTATCCACTATATTATAAAATGCATCTCTTAGATTGTACGGAAGGAATCGACCGTGCAAGAGGTAAATGAGCTCGTGCCATTTATTCTTACGCGTCGTTTCCTTACGAATTCTCTGCCGTTGAATACTACAGTTAATTTTCAGCTTCGAAAGAAAATAAAGGTCTACATGTAGCTTGACGGTAGAGAGAAAAAAAGTAGAAGAGAGAATAACATTTTGAGACTGAACATAAAAATGCTGCTGAGAAAGTGAAAATGAATTTTCAACCGAACTTTGAATTTGTAATCTCTTATATATAAATTCTTCACATATATTAAAGTACCTAGTAACTAATTCGATTTTCTTGCTTGTTATTTAAATCTAAAGTGTACAATTTTCTATCGTCAAAATATGGAAATCCTTAAGGTGGAAACATTTTAAAAGTAAAAAAATTCTATGTGACCATTGTAAACAAGAAAAATCCAGTAACAAATAACCTAAGAATAATGCCTTAGTTGAATGGAAAAATTGAGATTCATATTCGCTTAAAGTATTCAATATAATTTGAAATACAGTAAACCCTGGATATATGCACAGAATTCGGGACCGAAACTGTGGAGTTACGAAGTGGTGGTTTCTATTTTGTGTTTACGTTCTGGCTCCAGCCGAGCGTGAACTTAGAAAAGAACAGACAGTAGAAGAGACAGAGAGATCTAAGCTATAGGGGGACCGGCCCGATCGTGTCCATGAGCCAATACTAATCGAAGGACTGAACTTTTCCGTTTTTGATTATTTTTCGTTAAAAACTTCGCTATCGTGTTTGTGACAATTTTGTGATTAAAATGATACCAAACACGACATAATTTGAGCAACATTTACTTAATATTTAAATCGCTTATTTGCTATATAGATAATTCAAACACGTCGTGTTTGGTATCATTTTAATCAGAAAATTGTCACAAATACGTTAACGAAGTTTCCAAAACGAAAAAATTGAAAATGGAAAAGTTCAATCCTCCAATTAGTATTGACACAGCGATATGTTCGGGCCGGTCCCCCTGTACGTTGGGCCTCTCTGTCTCTTCTACTATCTGTCTTTTTCTAAGCTCGGCACTCGGCTCGAGCCGTGAGATAAACACAGTGTTGACATTCAGCTACGACCAGTGCATATAAGTTTTGCACAGGGACTCTATAGCAGTGCATATATAGAGTTTGGTAACTATTCAATGTTTACGAATTTAGAAAGGGGTAAGCAATGGGACAACGTCCTCCCCCCCCTCCAGAAGATGAAGGGGTTGATGGAACCGAGACTCGCCTTCGATGCACACGCGATTGACGGCGATGAGTCCGTTTCTACGAACGTTTTAAGGAGCATTCTTTGCACCATGCACGAGCTGATGAAACAAATTTTTACGATGCCTACAGTTTGTTAAATGCCTGTGCTATGGAGAGACACGTTCCTTAAAACGTTTGTACATACATACGAACAGAGTCATCGCTGTCACAGTTTTTATCCTTTATCCTTTGCATCTTCGACGGGGTGGTTTTTCACTGTTTTCCGCTTTTTAAATTCGCGGTCAACTTGAGCTGTATGAAAATACCGAATTGTTATTCACGTCAATAGAAGCACAGCAGTGTCGACAGGTGTGCAATGTTTAAATGCACTGTGCTGTGTTTACGTCGCTGCTCCAATTGAGCGCCGAACTTAGAAAAGACAGTAAGTATAATTCAAAGCATATGGTATTGGGTATCATCTTAATCAGAAAAATTTCACAAATACGTTATCGAAATTTGCGAAAAAATGGAATATCAAAAATGGAAAAGTTTTATCCTCCGGTTTGTGAAATTTTTCTGATTAAGATGATACCCAACACGATATGGTTTGAATTATACTTACTGTCTTTTCTAAGTTCGGCGCTCAATTGGAGCAGCGACGTAAACACAGCACAGTGCATTTAAACATTGCACACCTGTCGACACTGCTGTGCTTTTATTGACGTGAATATCAATTCGGTATTTTCATACAGCTCAAGTTGACCGCGAATTTAAAAAGCGGAAAACAGTGAAAAACCACCCCGTCGAAGATGCAAAGGATAAAGGATAAAAACTGTGACAGCGATGACTCTGTTCGTATGTATGTACAAACCTTTTGAGGAACGTGTCTCTCCATAGCACAGGCATTTAACAAACTTTAGGCATCGTAAAAATTTGTTTCATCAGCTCGTGCATGGAGCAAAGAATGCTCCTTAAAACGTTCGTAGAAACGGACTCATCGCCGTCAATCGCGTGTGCATCGAAGGCGAGTCTCGGTTCCATCAACCCCTTCATCTTCTGGAGGGGGGGAGGACGTTGTCCCATTGCTTACCCCTTTCTAAATTCGTAAACATTGAATAGTTACCAAACTCTATATATGCACTGCTATAGAGTCCCTGTGCAAAACTTATATGCACTGGTCGTAGCTGAATGTCAACACTGTGTTTATCTCACGGCTCGAGCCGAGTGCCGAGCTTAGAAAAAGACAGATAGTAGAAGAGACAGAGAGGCCCAACGTACAGGGGGACCGGCCCGAACATATCGCTGTGTCAATACTAATTGGAGGATTGAACTTTTCCATTTTCAATTTTTTCGTTTTGGAAACTTCGTTAACGTATTTGTGACAATTTTCTGATTAAAATGATACCAAACACGACATGTTTGAATTATCTATATAGCAAATAAGCGATTTAAATATTAAGTAAATGTTGCTCAAATTATGTCGTGTTTGGTATCATTTTAATCACAAAATTGTCACAAACACGATAGCGAAGTTTTTAACGAAAAATAATCAAAAACGGAAAAGTTCAGTCCTTCGATTAGTATTGGCTCATGGACACGATCCGAAAGTATCATGTTACACTTCCCCGTCGCTGAATGTGGCGGCTCGCCGAGGGGGATCCCCCTATGTGGTGGGGATGGTCGCGATGCAGTTATCGAGGGCCCCTCCTTGTGCATATAACCAGGGAATACTGTAATAACTCTCCTTCTCTCTATCCGTCTCTCTCTGCCAGTACATGCAACAGATAACCGAGTAGTAAAGCAACATCACTCCGTTACCCTTTATTCCTCTCGCGCAACGTACCACCCGATAAAATTATAAGTAGTTGTTAATTCTCAAAGAGAAAGGGGATTACTTTCGTTACTCGTAACTTGAAACCGTTATCTTACAAATGTCAAAGTCAGAAAACCCAACTTCCAACGTGCCAGAAGTAGCAGAAATTGGTCTCAAAGATCGTAACTGAAGGGGATAAGCTGTTGTGCCTTTATAATTTCAACATTTAGAGAACACAGCGTTCACCCACCCCAAATCAAATTCTTCGCTTAATTCAAACCTCATGTCATCAACCTTTATCTCAAAATATCTCATTAGCTCCTTCATTATGTTATCCGACCACTGTGTGTAACTATTTAACAAATAACGTGGTAGATTCGGCAACACATATGAGAATGGTCTTACTCTTTCAATGTTCTTCAATGAGACCCATAATCCCATAGAATGGCTTCCATAGCACTTCTTTCCAGCACCATATGCGAATGGAATGAATGAGTGAGAGAATAAATGAGTTACAAAGAGAACGAGATAGAATGATGCAAAAAAACAAAAGTCGGGAGGACAGTAGAACGAAGAGTTCGAAAAGAGATGTAACGTGAAAAGACGCGAAAACGACGCCATATCTGCTGCGGCTTACTTCTTTATCATTTTCCAAGTGTACACGCTTATATTTTCTTATTTTTTGTTTATGTACGTTTTACTAATACACCTTAATTAGTAATATATCTGATTGATGTCACCATTGTAACAGGTATTCCCACATAGGTACATATCTCGTCGAGAACATCTCCCAGAAGTGTTCACTTTCTTTACCTGGAATTTCCAATGGAAAACATCTTCGGTAACGTTATGCATCGGATGAGCACACAAAACGATTACCATAAACATCGGATTTAGGTAATCCTTATCGGATCCTTTCGCTATCCTCCGTTAGCAGGGTGATACAGGCGTTTATTGGCTCGAGAGATTCTTTTCCTTCGGCTACCAATTAGGGGAGAGTCTGGTATATTGTACCACTTTTCAGTTTCAGCAAAATATCTCGTTTTGATATTGATTAAAACAAACTATTTATCCAATGTCACATAGTGTAGAGCCTCGTTTAACTTATACCGCAAAATCAACACCATACTCTTAACCGATTTTTCAAAATATTCGTTTTTCTAAAGGCTTTCCGTTGGTACAATTTACCCGACCAGTCGGTTTAATTGTACCACAGGTTCGGTAAGTTGTACCACTAGGAGTTAAGGGACTTCCAAACATGATAAATGATTAATTATTAAATAAAATGGTTTTCATAATACACAATACTCTTCATGACAATATTTTAATTATTATTGAAAAAGTGTTAACAAAAATTAAATCAATATTTCTTCAATAAGTAACATTCATAATTATGAAGAAAAAATTAAACAAAAGTATCAAAAACGAAAGAAATTTAAACATTTATCAAACTTAAATACCTACTTATAAAATTAAATGATGGCTTTTATGAAAACGAAATAAACCAATTTTACCTAAAATTATTATTTGGTCAATTACTAATTATTTATTATAATTGTTTTGTACTGAGATCGAATTATTTCTTTTCTTTTAACCTGTTTTAGTTCAAACAATTGTCGCAAACATTTGGATTCGATGTACAAGTTTCGTCTTGTTGAGTAAATTGTACCAGTACAATTAAGACAACTACTGGTGGTACGATTTATCGAACTAAGAGATTTAAAAAATATATATTTGTCACAAAATGATCTCAAAACCTAATACGTTCATTACTTTATAGTTTGAGAGGTGATTATAGACTTGTTCAATAAAAAATATAGCAAAATTGTAACTTACCATTTTACTGAGTAATGTCCTTAGGTACACTCGTCAAAATTTACATCAAACACTAACAAAAACGTTTTTTTTCTCTCAAACTGAATGCACTTGCCGGATGCCGTTACAAAACGAAAAGCAGTTGTGGGTGCTGTCAGTGCTTAGTTTCGTGTTGCCAGGAAAGAAAAATAGTGGCATTTAGTTGGAAATTTTAAGGTGGTACAATTTACCAAGCGGTGCAATATACCAGACTCTCCCCTATACGATTATACATTTACCCCGTCAAGTACTTACTTTACAACAACTCCGGGGGTGTTTTAATAAAGATCTTTAACGGCGTATGCAACCTTGAATAGAAGAGGATTATTGAAGCTCAAACCCCTCGATCTATGTAAAATACACACTGTCGTAACAGAAAAATAAAATCTCTCTGTGGGTTATTTATTACGAATAGTGTTAGTCTAATTTTCTACTTTACGATTTCACTTTGATTTTTGTAGTCAAAAGATACTACATGATTCTTTACGGTGCTCTGTACTCGTGATAGTAGTAGGGGGACTGGAGAGCAACGTCGTTTCTCAAGATGTTTTGTTCAAGAACTAATTGATTATTATCGATCCGACATGTAAAATTTGCACACTAGATGGAAAAAAGTTGTTAATAACAAGAATGATTATATTATTTATTGGGAACAAAAGCTTGTTAGAAACTTATTTGTTTGAATTTATAATAAAAAAAACGGTATTACTTTCCCGACCCCCTAGTAAGTATACAGGATGTCCCATCCGATTTTGACATCTCGATAACTTCGATATTGTGGTATGTAACAAAAAATGTTTCACACAGAACTTAAATGGTATCGAGTACGGAATAATCGGGTGTAATTAGTTTTTTTCAACTTTGTTTTTTTAAATAGAATGAGGCATTTTTTTATGCATCAAACGATACAGCTTGACATTCTTTATAAAAAAAATACTAACCTATGTATGTCGAAAAGCTAATAGTTTAAGAGATATTTCAATTTAAGTAATTCTAAAATTCGTAATTACATCAGCATTTATTTACAGGTATGGTTCAATATAACGACCATTTGCACCGCAGCATTTTTGAAATCGATAAAGAAAGGACTGGCTTACATTATTTAACGTATTGGCTGATATTTTGCCACATCCATCGATAACAGGACTCTACAAAAAAAATTTCGTTCTTTGTCCTAAAATTTATTTTATGATTTTTCGGTTAATTATGTACAAAAACAAAAAGAAAATACCTTTTTTGATATAAAGTTTGCTTTTATGATTGTTATAGTAATAACACTCATTTTCGAATTTTTTTATAAATTTTAATTAATTCTAACACATTCAAAAATACCGCGAGATCAGAGTGGGGTTTTTACGTCCACGCATGCTCATTTAGATAAATTTAAAAACAACATGGGAGCGTATTCAGAAAAGCAAGGAGAACGATTTCATCAGGACATTATGAAATTCGAACAACGTTATCAAGGCCAATACAATGAAAATATGATGGGAGACTATATTTGGGGTTTATTAAGAGAAAGTACTTATGAACATAAAAGAAAAAGTAAAAGCGTGCACTTTTAAATTATTTTCCACTTTTTTGTAAGCTATTTTGATAGTAAAACTTAATAAAAATGATAAACACATTTATCTGTATGGTTTCATCTTCAATTAAAAATTAGAACCACATATTTTGAAAAATATCGTTCAAACGGTCTTCTAGATACAACAGCAAACTTTTTCATGCCATATATTTTTTTTTCGTCTAATTACGACCTAAACTATCGAAATTTTATACTTTAAAGTCAAAGTCAAATTTTATGTTGACCCGTGTAATGTGCTGCCTCATATCACTCACTTTAGTTGAAACTTTCGCGTTTTATCCTTTAAATAGCCCCATAAGAAAAAGTCGGGCGGCGTTAAATCAAGTGACAGACAGAGAAACAGATAAACAGGGCTCACGTCCCAATCTGGCAGGAATGATCTCGTATTTAGATTATTTATACTGAAATATCTCCTTAACTATTAGCTTTTCGACATACATAGGTCAGTACTTTTTTATAAAGAATATCGAGCAGTATCGTTTGATGCATAAAAAAGTACCTCATTCTATTTAAAAAAACAAAGTTGACCTTCATATGTCCTTGACGTGTCCATTTACGGAAAAACTAATTACACCAGATTATGCCCCACTCGATACCATTTAAGTTTCCTATGAAACATTTCTCGTACATGCCACAATACCGAAGTTATCAAGATGTCAAAATCAGCTGGGACACCCTGTATAATAAAATAATTCGAATTTTCTTTAGGAGATTATTCTTTACTACTTCCCCAGACATCTTAGCGATATGAGGAACAATTATAACACTCCAAACCTACAGCGTCTCGAATACAACATTTTAGAATAGAGGGGTTAATTAGTCTCCACAAATTTCTCGCAAACAGAATAAAAAAAAATCGAAATGAAGTCATAACGATGCTCGGAGAAATGGCATTAAGTTCTCGACTTTCAGTTTCCATTTCGTCGAATATTTTCAATTTGTATGGATGACATAGCCTCTCCTTTTCTCTTTAACCCTTACTGATCACACCATCTTGAGGAGCTTCAGTTTGTCGATCCT
Source organism: Cerceris rybyensis (assembly GCA_910591515.1). Taxonomy (NCBI): domain Eukaryota; kingdom Metazoa; phylum Arthropoda; class Insecta; order Hymenoptera; family Crabronidae; genus Cerceris; species Cerceris rybyensis. The sequence continues at coordinate 28,400,100 of OU342790.1, forward strand.
TTGACCCGTCGAGCAAACCGTGATACCCTTCGCTTGTTAGAATGCTTTGAAAGTTATCGCCATATCGCGTTCGCTAAAGAATTCACGTTGTGCAGAGACGGCAGACGGTCGAAGTAGTTTTATCACTTGGGGAAGATTAACAAAGAACTACACCAGATATAATTAACGAACTTTTGCCAACAACTTAAATACGACATGACCTCGTTGTTTTATGTTTCTGAATAATCGATTAGTCTTGGCAAAAAGGAAAATTTCCATTTTTATGAAATGATTGGGTCAGTTCTTACGGTATTTATCGGACAAAAAGTAATTGTGCAACGACGTGGAAAAATTCCAAAGTTCTGATTACAGACAGATAATTGTAGCTAACTAATAATTGTAGATTTGTGTTACTAAATAATAAACATTCGTTAGTAATTAATTTAGAAAATTAAGATAAGATTTTGAAGGAAAGATACGTGAAAGATGTTGAACCTGTAGATATTGCATAATTACAATGAATTATACAAATTCCATCAAAGTTAAAAAAAAAATCAAAATTTGAAAAGGACGTACAGGAAAGCAAGTTTTGAATTTTAATTTATTCATTGTCAGTATTTTAATATTTTATAAACTTATCAATCCCAAAAATGTACCTTGCTACTAAAAAGTATCAAGTATTCACTGAATTTTTTAACGCTACCGCTAGATCTACCGATGATTAATCCAATTTATTTAACAATATTAAATAAACACATTAGAAGACAAGGAAATAAGGGAGACAAGAAACTTGATCGATTTAATCACTTACCCTCTAGCAGGTAGTTGTAGAAAATAGAACAAAAACCAGCGTTTAAAACTTTAGAAATATTTTTAAAAAACCTAAAACAAGTTACTCGAGCCACCTTAGCAGATCCAGTGTTAAAAAACATTTTTAGTTTAAAGTAGCAAATCATATTTGCAATATAATGAGTATCACCTACGTACCTATGTTTTCTAGAAATCTTTTGACCGTATTATCTACACAGTGATAAGTAACATGTGAACCAAAAGTAAATGCCAGTAGGACACTTAACACTAGAATTACCGGCGTTAAATCCATTATACTTAAATACGTTAAGTGAGTACTTTGAAAAAAGGGGAGTACAGCTGTAAATAACATGATCAGTTAAAATAATTTATGTATTATAAAATCTACTATAATTCATTTCCATTTTTCATTTTTAATGCATTAAATAAGTGCTTCAGAATACGAGGAAGAAAAAGGCAGAAAAGATGAGTAATTAAGCAATTTTAGTTTTACAAGATGGTCGCAGACTATGTACTCTACAAGTCTTTTATAAACTTGGGAAATTTTTATGAAATGGTAGTGTGAAACTAGCAATGAATTGGGAAGTTCTAGTGCTAATAAAAGTACGGCGACGATTAAATATGTTAAAGATATTTGAAAATAATGTTGAGAGAGAAAAAGTGATAGATGCTGTCGTCGCTACGCGTATAATGCAATTGTAGCAGAATTTTAACATCCAATTATCAAAGCGTTTTATCGTTAATTTTATATTACCCATATTTGAATCAACCAATAAGATTGCACGCACAGAATCGATTTAAATTTATGGAATACCTGGACCGAATAGTTGAAATTATTCGACCAAATGAACGATTCGGCGGAAAATCCAAATAATAGCGGCGTATTTGTACGACGATTATGCGTTTCGATAGGTTTATATAGCCTCGCGCGTTGACTTTTCTAACGAATAAAGCCATAATAATGAAATAATTAATTCTAAATTACCGATTCGTTTTATTGCTCTGTATAGTAACAGGCGAATACTTCCGTCGGTTGCTCTGTCGGAAACAATATATTGTTTATCGTAAAGGATATCGATAAACGACCGAACGTTCAAACTACACATTTATCACTAGTGTTGAGAATATATAATTAACATCGCGGGTACCGTTACTATACACGGAATGATAAACTATTTTATTATTTTATCATGAATCCTCTGCAATCTTATGTCATTCTACGGCCACCATAACGTTCATCGTGTCTTATTATTCGTTAATCCATTTGCATTACCAGAACTCAACGACAAATGAAAATACTTCTTTATCATTGTCAACGAATGTCAGCGAAGAATAGTAAATATTCATTACAGAATAAATTACAGATGACATGATAAATCGCGCACGTATACGTATCAGTCGCGTATTTATGTTCTGCTGATACAAATTCATCGTAGAGTTCGTTATTGTCGCGATAAATATAAAATTAACGATTCGTTAATTCATACAGATGGACTCGCAATGCAAATAGGTTTAAGCAACTTTGACCTTAAGATTTGATAACTACTTTGTAAGCTTTTTAATTGAAGTCAATTGTCCTGCCATATTCTCAGTTGCAGATGTTCTGAAAAAGATTAAACGCCTAATTGTAAAGAATATTATGGGCCCTAATTAGCTAGTTAGAAACATTATATGCAACTGTAAAGACAATGGTAGGTCGTATATCACAATAGGTTAAAATGATATACCGCGAGCAGTTAAAATTTATGTTAATCTGTTTTGTCTGTTATTATTTGGATGTTGGTACATTCTCCAATGGGCTGGACGGGTGGCAGTACCAATGGTTGCTGACCATGATCTCGATAAGAAGCTCAAACAATGCCTCTTCATTTAATTGAACTCCATGAGATCTAATCTAACACGATTAATTCATGCTGTCTGAATATAGGAGAATGTACGAGGACAAATCAACTGAAGATTCCTTATTTCATATCCTGCTTTTATCATTTCTAATGAAGTGATCCTTCACCTATTTAAATTCCATTTTTGTAAAGCAGAAACTCTAAACACACAAATAGATATATATTCAGCAGGATTTGATCCTTTGAACGTCAGTAGTTAAGTACTGAATGTGTTAGAAAATTAATAAATATTGCAATTGAAAAGTCATATGAAATTTCGTTGAATTCAATGCCACAAGTCACTTCGGTGCCCACCATGGCAGTCAACGTGTTAACTATTATGTATATTCAATTTGCATTCGGTAATGAACACCTTGGACAAATCTAGCCTGTCACTTGGGCTTCAATCTGCGCTAAAACATCAAGGTCAAAGTGTAACCGTACTTCCAAGTATTTCAAACCTGATAACGATGCCAATCATATTTTAAACCTTTATCAAACTTAATTTTCTCAAGATCTTTTATAGCAATCACCAAATAAATTATCAACGTCTTACCAAACCATGAAAAACTTGAATTAAGCACAAGAAAGAAACATTTTCTGACGCACAATGCTGGTAGCACCGAAGAAGAGAGAATAAATGCATGCATTATTGAACACACACATCGGGTATTTTGTATTAATTTTCGTTTACCGGGCTTTCGTTGCTTAATCGAGACTGTATTGTTCACCACTACAATCGAGCGGAATCAATCGATCGAGCGGAATTCCGTATTCCCCCCGAGGATCGAGTACGTTCAAAGAATGGCTCCTGCATGGTTACAAGTGCATCGAGTCTCGACGAACCCGTCGGTCACTGAAATTCCCTGGAATCCGCAGCATTAACGAACCTCTTCGAAATCGTTGCGTATTTGTGTATTGTGCCACGAATCTCAAAAGACTACTTCCAGTCACAATTCCATGCTGACTATTTACCTCATATATACATATATATCAGCCATCAAAATTCAAACGTTACGATCTACAAAGGAAACACGATCCACATCGGAAACGATTTACCGCGGAATGTATATCCAAAATTAACTCGTACCGGACGTTGTACCGTGTAACAATTTTAAAATTGTAAAGTTAATTTTTTTGTGGAGGTATAGAACTTTAAAGTGAAATAAAACGCATAAAAATCATGATCATGGTTTTTGTTTTACTTAAATCTGGTTCGAATGAACCGCAATCTCAAAGTTAAATTTTCGATCATGCAAAATTACGCGTTAATCGAATATTTCCTTCGGCAAATTGATTGTCTCGCGCGATGTGTGGCATATTGAGTCGTGTTGTTCAAAATAGAATTCTTCCACGTTAATGCCATGCAATTTGGATCGAAGAAGTCGGTAGTCATTAATTTATAGTCTTATCCATTAAACGTAACACGTTCTATATGGCCCAATGTTTCCATCAGCCCATAGGACAATACTTACCGTCTTTTTCGTTCCTCAATTGCTTGGCATTAATTTGGAAGAGCTCTGGTTTGAATAAAACAGCGTAATATGCTACACATCGAGCGACACAATCAATTACCTGAAGGAAACGTTCGAGGAGCGCATAATTTCACGAAATAAGCTTGTGCATTGGTCTCGTGTGATATCACACCTCTGCATTATTTTCTATAGGGATAAGTAAGCCACTAATATATGCTGATAAACCACAATATACGGTTTCACGTGCTCGAAACAGTGGCAGAAATCATTTTTAGACATAAATGGCATAGTATTATAATTTAAATAGAACCAAAACCATGACCAGGCCCACCAGATTTGTATATTTCATTTCATTTGAAAGTTCTATAGCTGTTTAACTATAGAATCTAGATCTAAATCTCATTAACATCTCCTACTTACAATTAGTGTTTCAAAACGAAGCAGTAATACATGGACCTCTGGTACAATCCGAGCTTACAGGTAAACCGTTCCTGTTCCATCTAATTTCCACGTAATTAACAGCATTAACGAACCTTCTCGAAATTGTTGCGTATTTGTGTATTGTGCCATAAATCTCAGAAGACTACTTCCAGTTGCAATTCCATGCTGACTTTTTTTCTTCGTATACACATATAGTAGATCGAGTCATAAGTAACTTCCGCTTTTTTATGAGACATTGATTTTGCTCTCATTAAATAACAAAATTATGTTAATTTATTATGTATTCTCCGTTATTACGTATAACCTTCTCCCATCTTCCTTGCAGTTTGTTAACACTTTGACTGCCATGGGGGTCACCGGTGACCACCGTTATTGAATTCAGTGAAATTTCGTGTAACTTTCAAATTGTAATACTTATGAACCCTCGGATATATTGCAAATTTAAATATTGGCGTTAAAAAGATACAGGTCTCCCGAATATCTATCTATCTGTATCTTTCAAGTTTCTGCTTTAAGATATGAATTTAATAGAAAAAGCTTTACTTCAGTAGGAATGATGAAACTAACGAAATACCGTTGGCGTTCAACGTGTTAATCACGACAATGCGCGACCACATGCGGCAAGAGAGACACAAGAAAAAATTCTTCAGCTTGGATGGTCTGTTTTACCACATCCACCTTACTCCCCGGACCTTGTCCCAACAGATTACCACCTTTTCTGCTCGTTACAAAACTTTTTGAATGGAAAAACATTCAATTCCGAAGGACAAGTCAGATAGGCCGTTGAAAACTTCTTCCACTCCAATCCAACCACATTTTACAAGGAAGGGATTAACCCTTTGACTACTGGAGACTTTAAGACGAGCCGGCCGTACCATACGACAGGAATTGAACCACGATACACCGAGAATGGAGCACTTTTGGGTGTGCATTTTTGTAAAAACATATTTCAATAATCAAAAAACTAAATTTCATTACATTAAAACAATATTAGATGTTTCTCTGAACCGAATTACCATAGATATTACAAATTTAAAAGTGCCCTCCGTATCAAAAAGCCAAATTGCGTCGAGCGCCTATAGGCGCTATTAGTGTCAGAAAGCTAAACTTGTCGAACGCCTATAGGCGTCCTTCGTACCAGAAAGCCAAAGTGTGTCGAGCGCCTATAAGCGCTATCAGTAGTCAAGGGGTTAATAAACTGCCAGGAAGATGGGAGAAGGTTATACGTAATAACGGAGAATACATAATAAATTAATATAATTTTGTTATTTAATGAGAGCAAAATAAATGTCTCATAAAAAAACGGAAGTTACTTATGACTTTACCTAATATTTCAGGCATCAAAATTCAAACGTTAAGATCTACGTAGGAAACGCGATCCATACCGGAAACGATTTACCGCGGTTATACCCGGAGTTAACTCGTACCGTACGTTGTACCGTATAACCATTTCAAAATTGTACTAAATCTCATTAACATCTCCTATTTAGTGTTTCAATACGAAGCAGTAATACATGGAACTCTGGTACTATCCGAACTTACAAGCAAACCGTTCTTGTACCATCTAATTTCCACAGCTTTGTATCCCCTTAAGGTCCGGTTTCAGTTACAACTTGCAGAACACGTTGCATACCCCACGTATTGCCCATATCCGTCGTTGGATCCTCCAACCGGATCACTCTCTTCCCTCACCCCCTTGACCCCACGAGACCCAAATACAGCGATGCCTCGCAACTCGCCGGTGGAACGAGTGTCGTTACGCGGCTCGTTTTCCGGCTCTAATTAAATGACGTGCAAAATGCGCAGTACAGAGTCGCTTTTCTGGGTTTCCGGAGTCCCGTAGTGAGACGGGTCAACCGTAAACCAGGAATGCGTGCTAGCACGTACTAACCGCTTGTATTAATGTACTATGGTACTTTTAACACTACTACCAAACTTCCATCTAAGACATATGAGAATTAAAAAGGTAAATTGTTCGTTATACTGTTGGTCCTTTGGATCGTTTCGATTTGCTAAGAGTTTCTTTCGATTCGAAGGTCGGGATGTGCAAAAAGCGTAGCATGCGATCGAACGCAAATGCTTGGAAATGGCAGATTGTATTGTCGATGGAACAAAGTACGGGCGCTTGCAAAACTTTTATCTGTGTATGCTGATTCGATGGCGCAGTCAATAACGATTACTTTCACTTGGTAGTTAGTAAGCAAAATTTGTATGAGTATGAAGAATGTACTCAGTTACCGTGGAGAAAGTTACGTTATTCAATGGCAGATTAATAAAAGGAGACAATTGACGTCAGTGTTTAGTCTGTTCTTTGTTATAGACGTCTGTTAATCTAATAATATAATATGTTCTACTCAAAATGTTGTTTTGATTCAAGTTTTATGGGAAAAGAAATCAAATATATCGTTTAACCCTTGCCGTACAATAATTAGTAAAGGAAACAGGAAATTTCCCAATTTTGATAAACCTATCAAATTGAAAATATTAGTGAAACGCAGCATGATAGAATGTATCAAGAATAGAACTATTTTTATTTGACCAATTTAATTCAGAATTATTGCAGAGACAATCACAAGTGAAATCGTACGACCAGAGGTTAACACAAGAACGACCAAGGCAATCAAAATGACTGGTTCAAAATTTCCAGAAAACAGTTTTTGTAAAGTTACATGGATACAATTTTTTTTTAATTCTCTGTATTTATCTTCCAAAGATAATTGCAATCGATAAATTATCTGTTAGTTGTCCTAACGTCCAAGTTGATTAATATTTTACATTTTTCCACGTAAGTGTCTAATTTCGAGCAATCAAAAATCCTGGTATAAAATTTTGTTGCTCTAAAAGATCTGTCAATCTATAAAAAGAAGTTTTCAGTCGATAGAGAAAAGTATATTACGAGTAAACAAGTACAATAACCGTGTACGTTATTAATTCAAAAGAAAAAAATATTTCACCAACGTTTAAATGCTTTCACAGACAATTCTCGACATTAGCCGTTTGACACAGTGTATCGCTATCTACCCGGAAGCCCTATTTATGAGGTCACTGCCCTAATTGCTGCCTAATTATTGTTTTTTTCTATATCCACATAAAAAAATCCGTCTTAATTGCTTAACATTAGATTTACGGATGTTGACATACCTATTTTTCTGAAGTGAGTCAATTTGACTCGTACAAGAAAATTGAAGTTTTTTGCAAAGAAAATAGTTCGAAATCAATTTAAATGAAAGATTTATTATTAAAAAATTAGACAATCAATATATTATATATATATATATATAGTAATCAAATTACTAGTGAGCCAAATTGACTCCGTAAATCTAGGGTTAAGACATTACCTCAAAATATACTAGAAATTGAAGAAACATAAAAAAATGACAAAATAACTCCAAAAGGCAGTATAATGCTTTGCTTTCCTGTTGAGAACGTTTCTACGTAAGGTACATTGGTTTAATCCAATCCTAAACCAGTTAAAATTCAGCTTGTTAACTATCCCATCGAGGATGGAAATAAAATTTTCAACTCGCAGCTTTATAACTCCCAATTACGAGCCACGGATATCTCTCCTAGCGTATATCGATGCATGGAAAGGGAGGTAAAGAAAAGTGAAAATATGCTGTACGTTCATTTTTTTCACGCGGCTGGGTGTACACGTAACGAAGATAATTACATGCACGCGATGCAAAGGTGAAATCGCTGATCGCTCGGTTTGTCTCGCGGAATCGCCAATGAACGTAATTATTTCGCACCTACGTGTATATACGTACACGACTAACTGGATGGGATGGATTAAAAAAGTGAAGAATCCATGGCATGAAATATGCATAGATGGGACGAGGCGAAAGGAAAGATCTTGATATAATGCGCTCGATATCGTTCTCGCGTATCGATGAGCAATCAAAAGGGCAAACCGTGTCTCCCTGGCGTATAATTAGAACGAACGACTCTTTTTATGGCTTTACATCAGCATTTCACGAACAGGTTACATTTGCAACGAGTATGACGATTCTAACATGAGAGATATTCCGCATTCGATACATTGTTCGTAGCCACAGCATTGAGTGGAATGTAAAATAAGAATCTGTACGTAGTTATACGAAATGGTAGGTGGGGGGTATTAAAACAGCTTGATTGGAAATATCTCAATCTCCACTTTCGATTCGTGTGTTACCGCTACACGTATCACGGGGATAATGTGAAAAGAGAGAGAAAGCGATTTGTAGGCTGATTTTTTATAATGGAAGAGGGTAACTCCTATTCACGGTAGTTTTAATTAGTTTTCAGGCCCGAAGGGATACCGGGAGGAAAGGTTGACGTTCGCTAAGACAGAGTTCCGAATTCCGTTCGCGTCTACTTCGTAGTTGTCTCGCAATGAAACTCTACGTCCTTCATGCTTCCAAGTCACGTGCGTTCGAAATAACGTAATCCGAGAGACCAATAGCCGGCAATTAATATTCCGTATCGAGATACCGATGAGTCGGCAGCACGACACCCTGCTGGACACGTCGAGTTTTCGTGTCGCGCCGATATACAATATGTTGCGCAACACAAATCGAGTTCGATACTGCCAATCGTACATGTATCGTTCTCGCGAAACAAAGGATAAATGTCTGGTAATCAGTAATACCAACAACAAGATTCAAGCTGCGGTTATTGGATTGTATTTAAGAAAAAATTGTTTTTATTTCAAATGAGGCAGGTAATGGGAGCGTGTATCGAGGAGATATAGTTGGTTGGAATTTCTTTCTACTAGCGGAGATATACTACTGTGGCGATTGCGGCTATTGTTTCAACCCTCGCGGTTTTACATCGAGGTATCGTTGACGTGACTTTCTATCGCTGGTAATTTGCTATACTAAAGGAATCAAATATTTCTTTTTGTTGAATAAGAAAATGGCTTCAAAACTGATTACTAGACTGCGGATGTTTATGCAAATTTCGAGTTTCAAAAATGCAGGTGAGACAGGAAAACCTATCTAGGGATTTATTGCACTTAATAAATATTACAACAAATACCATACTTTTGATATTTTAGATATATTTTTATATTATGTTCTTTTCGTATATTTTAGCCGTATTTAATTTGTCATAAATGCATAAAAATCCGCAGTCTACTGATTACATATTCTATAGGATCAAGCTGGGACCTTATTGATAGTAGGACTGTTTTATAATTGACAATAATAACGGAATTGTTTCATGTAATGATTTCAGTGACGGTGCAAAGAGAAGTAAAATAAGCAGGTCAAAAATTTACCTATCAATATTGAAAAAATAATTCTTCGAGAAGTCCGGATCCTTGAACAGCTCGAGTTTCACCGAGACATTTCTCTTAACCCTGCTTTTCTGCTTGGGTGTATATGACCCAAAATGAAGATTATACTTCAACACTAGATTTACGGATGTTTATATACTTATTTTTCTGAAGTGAGTCAATTTGAAGAAAATTGATGTATTTCGCAAAGAAAATAGTTCCAAATTACTTTAAATGAAAGATTTATTACTAAAAAATTAACCAACCAATATATTATATTTATAGTAATGAAATTTTGAATGAGTCAAATTAGCTCCGTAAACCTAGTGTTAACAGATATCATGTTTCCAAGTATAATATTAATTTTTGATATTCAATGTATTTAACACTTACGTTTACCTGTTTGTATATTTTATGTTTCTTAAAATGTGAACTTTTGTTCGCCCGGTCACTATGACTGGAAGGAATACGAATGTGAGACGTAAATGAGCAGAACAGTAGGGTTAAAGAAATTTTGGCTATGAGATTTCACAATTAATTTGAATATTTTTAATTATCTACGATTATACATGAACTTATTGTCATTGATAAAAGAAATATCCAACATTATAAAATAGTGCCGACTTAAATTCAATTCAATAGCGATAGAATAACCAAATTTGTTTGCACCGCAAATGATTAACCCCTTGCCATACAATGACGAGTGACACTCGTCATGAGGTAAATGAGATAGGAAATTTTCAAGTTTTCGAAAACCTATTAAATTGGAAATATTAATGAGACGCGACGGGATAATATTATTTTTCAAACATTAATATTACGTTAAATTATACGGTATATCAAAAACCACTGATCAATTCTTTTTTAGTAATTGAATTCCAAACTATAGTGGAGACAATGACAAAACAAATCGTACGGCAAGGAGTTAAGTAGCAATTTTGAAATAAACGATGGAAGGTAGAAGGAACCTTTGGTTCCAACCTATTGTTAAGAATTTATTGTGTCTGGTGAAAAGCAAAGAATTAGAAAGATTCATTCTCTAATGGTCATCAAACTTAAGTGTTCTAACTGGATGAAATGTCAATTACAGCTTAAAAGTAAAATCTTCAGCGTTGTAATGCCGTTATGATAATTAAAAAATAATTTGTTATACACCTCCATGAATATGTCTAATTTCGAAATGGTTCACGAAAATCTTACAGTCACAATATCTACACTCTTGGTAATTAAACAGAATATTGCAATATTGCATGCTGTTCTATTATTTTCTATATTTCAGATAACGTAGAAAATATTCCACTTCGAATAAAACTTCTTGTAATGTTATGCGCGTATGCAACACTTATTATACAAAATAATTTAACATAATTATTATATAAAATGATAAATATTTAGATATTTTTTGACAGTTTATTATACTATATTTTATTCCATTAAAACTGTAACAAAATACAAAAAAAGAAGCGAAAGCCTCGACGTAACAGCGATCGTTACATTCACAATTCAGGAGGTTTGATTTGCAGCGACAAATAACTATGGACAATTGATGACAACGTTGAAACAGGCGACATCGACACTACCAATCGCACAAGAATAAAATTACTGCCCCCGTCAGTTTATTTATTGCATGGCACGCGAGACGAAGGGCGACGTTGGAATGCCACCCAATACACCGGAGGAAATAAAACCATTTTTCATTCTTCGACCGACGAACGAAAATTCTTATCGAGTTAAAGTTACCATTCGGTTTCGTTATTGCTTTTACATGGTACAGAAAGATGATATCGCGTGTTAAAAAATTCCGGGAAATTAACTTCTTCATTATAAATCCATATAAAAGCGATTGAAAGCTACCATATAACATATCAAATTGAACGGAAAATTGAGAAAGTATAGCCAGGAGCGAGGTGAAAAAGAATGGAAAATTTAAACAAGATACATTTGTTTTATAAATATCCAAATCATTATTCGCACAAGTACATATTAATTTATTGTGATACAATATATCGTAGTATCGATTTTTTGGCAATTTGAATATCTACATTTACGTTTTAATAATAATCTGCAGAAAAAAAATACAAAGCTCTATCTCTTGCTGCATATTTTACGATAATACGTATTCAGAGTGAACTTTCAAATATTGCTTATCAATTTTTAATCACGAAAAATAGACTATTTAATGGAATATGGATGCTGATAAACAGGAAACAGATATATCATACCAACACAGAAGATAGAAGAACTAATTTCGACAATTTCAGGAATGTCAAAAGAATATTGTAATTTTGCAGAACTATTAAAAATTTAAACTTTTCAGTACATAATTATATATTACCTCAACTAATTTTGTATACCATATACGTGATTATAATAGAAATAATCGATCCACAATGACTGTTGGTCCAACTACTGTAAAATAAATAGATTGATTAAATTCAATTAATGTCTAAAACGCACTAGAAGTATATTCATAAGTAAGTTTGAAATCTCTGTCAATTTTCAGAAAATCCTACTATACAATGTACACATGACACTCTCGATGGCAAAGCCTTTGGTGAAATGGCCATAGTAATCAACACGTTGCATGCCGCAGAAAGCATCGTTAACCCACGCTATTAAATTCAATGAAATTCCTTGTAAACTTTTAACAATAATACCAACGATTATCGAATGCATTCAATTCTAAAATACTAGTTTGAAACAACTAGCACCAAAAATGCACCTCCTTCGATTTTGAAATTTCTATTCTCCACCCTTCACTGTCTTCATAGAGAACAGAATTTGTTAATTAAATATCTACAAAAATCAAAACGAATTCAACATTCAACGTGTTAACCCGAAAGGCCAGAACGAACAAGCAAAAATAATATAATTTCATCACAAACTACCATTACCATGAACTACAAAGAAATTCCAAAAGTATGATAGAAATTGTCTCTAACTAAATGTCTCAACTATCACAAAATTATCTTCGATTCGAAAAATTTCCCTCAAACCCATAAGCAAGTTTAACTCTTTGCACTCCAATGTCCTACCTTATGGGAAATCATAAAACTACCATATCACTCGATTGTGCCCTCTAAGTGAACCTTTGAATTTATTAGAGATTACAGAGGAAGAACCTATTGAACCGCAACATTTTAATAAATGTATGATTACCTGAATTTTTCTATCGAAATGACACAAGATAGAAAATAGTAAATTGCCGCTATGTTGCTAATAAATAATGTCAGAGATGGCTCCGAGTGCAAAGGGTTAAATATATCCCAAAAGCAAGAACGAAATAAAATTTCTCGGCAAAGTATCATTTCAGTGCTTGATGTGGCGACGTAGATTTAAACGGCACCTTAACGTCCCTACGAAATCAAATTCCCTCCGAAAGGAAGAGCAAAGCTAGAACGGGCAAATCCAGCTAGCCCGAAGGATCGTATACATCTTTATGGAGATACAGACAGTCCGCGGTCGACGTTCCTCGCGCTTTGTAAATTTTCAGGACCAGCACCTCTTAGGGGTCGTGGCACACGCGCTTTGCGGATTTTTCAATCACGTTCCGTACTGACAGGATTATTAAAGCGGCGCGCCACGCGGAGAGTTTCCAGACTCATTTCATGCAGAATCGAATTGGATTTCCAGGTCGGGGCCGGTGTATATCTGTGTGTAACTGGCAAGAGAGATACGGCTGGCGCGTTCGTCTCTTTGATGTGCCACGCTCGGATACGGAGGAGCTTTCTCTCGGCGAGCGCGCTGCACTTTGTTACATCGGCGCTAAATAATCGGTTTATAAAAATTCATAGCGAGTCTAGTGAGGCGGGTTTATATCCGGTACTCGAAGCACACATTTTCCTCTGCCAGGACTCAACGTTCTCATTGTGCCATTCGTTATCATCGTGACTATGCGTCGAGGACTGACGAATTGAAAAGCGAATTGGCGGAGAAGGATATTCACGGAATGTTTCACAAAACTCTTCGTAGATATTCTTTGCGTTAACTTTAACTTGATTGGGAAATGTTTGGCGATGACGTGATAAAATAACGTTGGACGTTGAAGTAATAAATACATTTTTTAGGAATTCATCTCTTACGAGGGAGCACCCCGAGGTGTAAATCACAGATTTTGATGTTGAGTTTTCACCCCGTTGACGCGGACGGTTGCCGATAAAACAAATACTTGTCAAATATTTTAACGAGATCCGTATCATACTAAAATTTCATGAAAATCGGTGACTTACACCTCGGGATGTTCCCTTGTTTGTTGATGAAAACCGAGTTCACAGCTCTTGATACCTTTTGAACTATTTATTTTTGTATGTTGCCTCTTTAACTGCTATGGACATCTTGTTTAGGACCTAGTGCTTTAGGTAGGTTCCAAATCACCGGCATAATGTTACTTATGCGACATATACATTATAGTTCTGATGGTTCAAACTCCACCTAAGACAATGGTTTCTAAGCCAGTGATGTCGAATAGTTTTGAGAAGTAGCTCAAATTTAGTTCACTACTTTTTTTCGTACTAACTCATGGGTCACTAAATCACTGACGTCTAGTGAATAGGGAGAGGGGAGGATAATTAAACTCTACTTTTTTGGTACTGAACTTGCCAATGTCCACTTAGAAATATATTTTTATCAATCCAACATTATACATATATCTGTGTATATACTTTATTTTTTTAATATTTTCGATTGTCTGTACTCTCTTTTACGATTTAAAAAATATGTTTGCAAAAATGAACGTATGGATCATTTAAAAAGTTTGTATGGGTCAATATCAAACTCACGGGACACAGATTCGCCATCACTGGCCTAAGCAAAATCACCGAATCAATTAAACCTAAAAAAAATTCAAGAAAATCTGAACTAAAGTTATTTCTCTTTGTACTGTTGGATACCTCTTTATTTTTATTATTCAGTTAATGTATAGGGTGCCAGTGAAGGTCAAAGCCCACTCTCTCCCCAAACTGTCGAACTCGGGTAAGAGAAAAACCAGAGACCCGCACTTGGACCTTACCGAGTTATAGCCATAAATTACATCGCTCCTCTGTCTTTTTTCCTTCTTTCCTCCTTTTCTTAAAACCCTTACTAGCCTTCCTCTACGTACTTCCCTCTCTCCGACTAATTTTCCGCCCACCCCCCAACGCTCTTCCGAAAATCTTGGCACTTCTATTCCATTTTCCGACTCTAAAACATCTTTCTCCGCTTTAATAAACGCAGCATTAAAGAAAAAAACGCAGCATTAAAGAAAATTCGACTACATAGTTATTTCTACGGGGTCACAACAGTACTCGCAGTTTTGAACACTAACAAACGATGACTTTCCAGTAAGCAAACACTCTAACAAGTATCGTCCTCTAATAACTCCAACCGAACCGACTGATAACTCGGTTTAAAAAGTTCCGTTTTGTCAAATTATCCTCGTTTATCTATCCCTACAGAGTGAAACGCTCTGTAAGTTCAAAAGAGAAGAAAATAACGGAATAGGATAGGCGCAGAGTGTACTCGAAGGGTTGAGCGTTGAAGCCAGAGGGTAGAACTGGAGGATTGGGACGTTTTTAGTGGTTGCACCACTCGAACGTGCCAGGGCGAATATATCCTGCGCGAGAGCATACATACATACACACATATGCATATACGGATGTATATACGTATATCTGTGGCCTTTATTCCTGCTATCTCAGTGCACGTGCAAAAGCGCTGGCCGGCTCTCCGAATATTTTCCTTCTAATTTAATTTCACCAGGCGGAGTGCATAGTACGCGTTACCTCGCACGTATACAGAAAGAGGGGAGAGATTGGGACGAGGAAGGGGAAGAAATGCTACAGTATAACGATGTATGCCGGTGGCTTTTTAAAAGGGCGATTAGGGGAGTATTTCATGCGGCATAAGGAAACGTCACCGCATCGAATTTACTTTTATCTCTTTCTCTCCGAAATATTATGATCCGTAGTAAAGCGCGAATTCGTCTAACTATTAAATAAATTATTCGTTTTGCATGATGCTTGGAAGTATTAAAATGGAGTGGATGATGTAGAATATTTTCTGGAATATAATGAAATGAATATATTTGCTGTTATCGCTTTTAACATTAACACTACATTTACGGATGTTGATATACTTATTTTTCGGAAGTGAGCCACTTTGAATCATACAAGAAAATCGAAGCTTTTTGCGAAGAAAATAGTTACAAATCAATTGAAATGTAAGATTTATTATTAAAAAATTAACCAACCAATATATTATACATATACGTAATAATCAAATTTTGAATGAGCGAAATTGGATCCATAAATCTAGTGTTAACCAGTACCATTTGCGATCAAATGACCGGTTTAACCGACGTGAATCTTCACTTGATTTTATGTTTTGATAATTTAATATCTGCTAGTTTCATAATGATTTTGTTATATTACGAAAACCGCCAGTATCTATAGTTATTGCTCTTATTTAAAGAAAAGATTAACCAATGATGAAAAATGTTGTGAAATTGATTTTAGTAGGTCAGTAAAGTATCAACAAAGTAATTCGGACAGCAAAGGATTAACACTAGAGGTACCAATGGAGTCAAAATGACTGATTCATGCTTTTCTATAAAAATTTTATATGCTTATGAAGTAGAGATTGTTGGATATCTCTTTATTTTTGTTATTCAGTTAACACTAGATTTACTGAGCCAATTTGACTCATTCAAAACTTGATTACTACATATATAATATATCGGTTGGTTAATTTTTTAATAATAAATCTTTCATTTCAATTGATGTGGAACTATTTCCTTTACAAAAAAACTTCAATTTTCTTGTATGATTTAAATTGGTTCACTTTCGAAAAATAGGTATATCAACATCAGTAAATCTAGTGTTAATGTACAGGGTCCCAGTGAAAGTAAAATCCCACTCTCTCCCTAAACTGTCGAATTCTGGTCAGAGAAAAACCAGAGACCCGCCCTTGGGCCCTACCGAGGTATAGCAATAAATTACATCACTCCTCTGTCCTTTTTTCCTTCTTTCCTCCATTCCTTAACCCATTCGAGACCAATTGCACACCGTGTGTGC
Source organism: Cerceris rybyensis (assembly GCA_910591515.1). NCBI lineage: Eukaryota > Metazoa > Arthropoda > Insecta > Hymenoptera > Crabronidae > Cerceris > Cerceris rybyensis. The sequence goes on from OU342790.1 coordinate 28,416,988, forward strand.
AATGCATTTCCGAGCCAAAAAGACCGACTGCACACCGTGTGTGCAATGATCTTAAATTGCTATTATCAGTCATTAAAGAAAAAACAGCCCTCGAAATAAAACTAGCTCAAAATAAAAGGTATCTTACAAATGTGTAAACATTACATTTGGTATTTGGTTCAATTTCGACCCTAAAGCAGGTGACCCAAAGCCACAATCATTAGAAATACAAGAAGTGGTAAATATAAAACGAAAAGTTGTCCGTATTTCTGGATAGTCTCCAAAAAAATGCACGGTCTCGAATGGGTTAAAACCCTTACTAGCCTTAATCTACGTACTTCCCTAACTCCGACTATTTTCTGTCCACCTCCAACGCTCTTCCAAAAAATCTCGACACTTCTATTCCATTTTCTGACTGAAAACCATCTTCCTCCGCTTTAATAAACGCAGCATCAAAGAAAATTCGACTACTTATTTCTACAGGGTCATAACAAGATGTTGTACATTCATCTTATAAAATATAAATGACTGAATTAATCAGTTCTACAATTTCATGCCTCTTTTTCCGACATATGTGATATATTCAAATATAAGGGATTTGACACGTTAAGCGCCACACCGGTCCCTAGGGACCGGTGCTTGACTTTTCGTTCATATTCAGGCTAATCAATGAAAACCAACGATTAGTTTTTTACCTAGATTACTCACTGGCGCCTGATCGGGCCATAATTAATGATTTTAAGTAAAAAATAGAACATTTTATCAAAAATTAATGTAGTTTATTAAAACAAATAGAAAGACACCTTTCCTAAGAAAGGGCCTAAAAGTGTATTACCGGTCTTTAAAAGTGGGCGCTTAACGTGTTAACTTTGGTAGTTTTAGTGTTAATGAAGTGAAAATACAAAATTTCTTGTATTAGTAAATAAAGACAGTTTGAGGAGTTGTTTCCTGTACTAAATTGGCAGTTTCTGCGTCTTTTTCCAAAAGGTATTATCGTTATTTGATAGCCGATCAAAAAATCTGCTATGGCAAGAATAGATTTCCGTATAGAGTCGGTACGATTAGTGTTAAGCTATTGGTACGTCTTTTATAAAAGTTCGAACGGTACGGCTTACTTTTATACTTCTATTTAGTTTCTTCGTATTTTCTCGCCAATCGCGTCACTATAATATTTAATTTCATCTTGGCTTAACATTTTTAACACTAGACTTACCGAAACCTTAAATTGATGAGTTCCAACTTGTTTTATAAATTCTTCTCTTTGCAGAGAACCTGTACAGCAAATATTTCACGTGTATTTTATAATACAATCATTACTAAACGAATTATCATCTTTGCTGTTTGATCCCAGTTTTCCAAAGTCCTTATTTGTTATATTCACGCCCGTAAATCTAGTGTTAAGCAACAATGGGACAAGTAACGTTTCGTGCAAAATTAAGTACATAGTTAGTGGATACTAATAAGTAGACTCCGGATGTTTATGCATTTATGACAAAATGAATACGGCTAAAATACAGAAAACGAACATAATATAAAAATATATCCGAAATATCCAAAGTATGGTATTCGTTGTAACATTTATCGAGTGCAACAAATCCCTAAATAGGTTCTCTTGTCTTAACTGCATTTGTTGAATTTGAAATTTGCATAAACATCCGGAGTCTACTAATAAGTTTCACAATAGTAATAAATTATGAAAAATATTCACAAAGTATCTCTTTCAATTTCAGTAACAACGGTGGTTCAGGACTGCTCTGCATCTTCGACAAAATCGAACATCACAGAGACTTCGATAGAGGACGAAGAAGATGAAATCCTATCGAAATTGACTCTTGAAGAGTTCAAAGAAAGATACAGAAGATTAATACCCTACATGACTTTTTATGTGGCTAATAACTACATTAATACGCAGACTTCAACAGCGCAAAACAATGTGCAAGAAATAATAAGTAGCCCTTTGATAAGGAAAAATCAACAATTTCCCATAACTAGATTAAACAATATACCAAGAAGAGGAGGGAATAAACATCATATAATTTTACAAAGTCAGGAGAAAAAATTCATTCCATCTGTGCAATACGATCCAAATAACATTGGAGGTGATAATGATTACTTTACACCCATGAGATACAATTCGAAGGTCAGTTACGAGGATCATCCTCCTCCTTATCGGGTATATCAGAATCACAAAGCAACGTATACTGAAGTAACCACGATATCCAATGATGTTACGCAAAAGGAAAACAGGTATTTTGCAAACGTAAGACCATTGCGGGTTTTCACGACAAATACCAGAGAACATATACCACGTAAACAACTAGTTAAGCCAATTCATGCCGGTGTTCAAGAGGATTATGTATTAGATTACAATTCTAGAGTAAATAGTAATCCTACAATTAATTATCCTATCAAAGACTTTCAAGGAATTCGATATATCCAATCTGCTGGGTATCCGAACGTTCAACAACCAATTAAAATTCTCGAACCTATCCCAGCAAGGCAACCCCCTACGATTGCTCAGCTTCATCGGAATCCAAATGTAAATCTGAATCAAATAGCCGAAAGCTTTCAACTAAGTGAACGTTTGCCAGAAATGCTGAATAAAGATAACATTGACAACAGTTTAAGGACACTCGTAGAAATACTTAATATTCTTCATAATTCGAAGAAAGAGGAATTTCCACAAATACAGGCACCACAGTTGATACCGTCAGCGCCATCGTTATTCAAGTTTCCGCAAAAGTCAACGAATTATGATAATTTTAAATTACGACCGCCAACTCGACCGAAAGTAATAACGGAAACAAGATTTCAAGCAACACCGAATCCATTATTCCTCACCGATGACCCAGAACGTTTCAAAGTAGCTACCCATGGAAACGATGTAAAATCTAACATACCCATACAGCCAAATTATAATATAAATAATGCAAATGTAAATAACAATAAGGTTGTAGAATATTACACTCCCGTCGTGCAAAATATTCCGGAGAATAAAAAAGAAATATTTTTACCTACTATCAAACCACAAGTTGATAGTGCTACGACTGAAAACTCTTATGAAATTACGGAGGATCTTCAAGACGATACGGTAGAAGACAACAGATATACTTCACCTATCACTACAGAAAATTCGGTTCACAGTTATACAGAATCGCCCATCAATTCGCGTTTAAAACCTACGGTACCAAAGACATCATTGAAGTACGGTGCTACACGAGGGAAACCTAATGTTGATTATCCAGCCTATGCTACAATACCAGAAACTGATTTTAGTTGCAAGGAGCAACGTTACAAGGGATTTTTTGGTGACCCAGCTACAGGTTGCCAGGTACGTTTTTTTAACTTTCAATGGCTAAAAGTCGTCAAGTGTATATAAGCGAATACAGATAGGCCTCCTACAACGCGTGTCGAAAAATGCAGAAGTTTTCTTACAACGCGATTTAGAAAATGTGTTATATTCATTGTCATGCATACTAATGTACATTAGCTTCGTAATAGCACTGTAACACAGAGCACTGTCAAGGAAAAGCTTTTCTCATTTCCTCTACCGAGCTTTTGCTTTTTGTTATTGGGGTTACTCATTTCAATACAGAAAAGTAGAAGAAAACACTTTTAATTGTGCAAAAACGAACGACTATAATAAGTGACGATGAGAAATAAATTTATGAGCGTGTTTTTGATTTTGACATGAAATCATAATCCTTTTAGTTTTTACGTAACGTTGAATTTTATTTAAGTTTTTTATGAAATGTTTTTATGTACATAAATTTTAAAAATGATGAAAATGTTACTCCATCAAATTTTCAAGAAATGTGTCTACCGCGTTGTAGGAGCCCTTCCCGTATTTACCACATGAAATATAATTTTTTTGTATAATAGATAACGACAAGATTGCAATATGTCTCAACATATTTCTTTTAACCCCTTGCACTATCGCTAAACTCGCAAGAATCCATGCCTAAACCGAACGCCCGATATACGATATCTTGCGACTGACAAAGATTACCGCGCTAATATTTACTTCACGCAATAGAACTTCTGTGAAACTCAAATGAATTTGAATCAAAGTCTAAATTTAATAATTCTGCACGGGGACATACGATCTTATTCGAGATATACTTTGCCCGAGGTTAATACCACGAGTCAGGCTCGTGATATTCAAGTTTGGCCTAAAATTTTCATCACGAGTCAGACTCGTGGAAATAGTGCAAGGTGTTAATGTAGTTTTATATAATGTGCATCGTGCTGACAGGTTTATTTGTATAATAAAAATAACGATTTTTCTAGGTATGGCATTATTGTGACCTTAATGGCGGAAAAGCGTCGTTTCTCTGTCCGAATGGTACCATATTCAGTCAAGTAGCACTAACATGCGATTGGTGGTTTAACGTTAAGTGCGAAACGACGACGCAGCTGTACGTTTTGAACGAACGACTCTACAAGTACATTCTGCCTATCATGCCGAAATTTCCCGAAGACTTCACTGGGCCGGAAGTTGACCGATACTTGGAATTAAAGTTTAAAGAAATGGAAGCAAAATTGAAGGAGAAAAAATTGAAGAAACAGCAAGAGGAAAAGGAAAAGCTCAAATCTAAACAACAACCGCTAAACGAAAATGAATAAATGATGTGTGATTAAATTGATATTTTAAAAAATATGATTCTAGTATATCTTGTTGCCATGATTTGTCATAAATAGCAACGAATAATTGTAGATAAAGAATATTCAGTGTGTTCCAATGATATTTTGTGACACTTAAAAATGTGCAATACTTGTATAGTAGATTTAGGTACGATATCTACAGTTAGCAAATTGAAAGAATTTTTTGTAAGGTCTCTACGCTAAAAAAAGAATCAAACTATATCATTATATAGTTCACTATGTATAATCGATTTTTCTATAGTAATATACAAGTTCCAATTGAATTATTTAAACGTGCAGAAAACAGATAGAACACTAGAAGCAAACTGGGAAAAAATGACTTACAAAGTCAAGGAATATTTTCTTTCCCTCTAGTCATATTTGTATTATGTAATTAATTATAACAATACATGTTCTACTATTATGCTTAGAATGCTGCAGCATATTATACGCGCATTGAAGTGATAAACAAGAATTCTGCTATTGTAAAAAGATGTGTGTGTACAACATTTTGTGTACGAATAATAAGCATTGTAATTAATAAATTGCAGATTTCCGATTTTTAACCCATTTACATCATTATGCGGAATAATACGCGGACAATAATGTCAGCTTGTCGCTAACCTCGGAATATTTGTCTCAACAACTCTTAAACTATTGTTCCCGAAAATGCATAGTACTACAGATCGTATGCCGTGTTTAGATCGACGATGCAAATGGGTTAAGGAAATATTTTATAATTATATACGTATCTTTTTTCAATACATTATTTTTCAGATTCGTGCTTGTATTTAAAATTTTCTGTTGCAAAGTGTTAAATAAAATTATTTATTTGTCCTTTTGTAACATGTCTCTTTTCATACATGTTAAGTGCTACAGTGACCTCATTAAATATGAAACTACTTGTGACAAAATTCACTTACCTTCTCTGCTTGAGAAATCCTCAGTAGAGTCTCGCTGACACGTTCAGAAACTTCCGAAAACTCTGGTAGCAGTTGCTCGTTCTGAAAAATTACAAACAACCAAAAGATTATATTATACCCTTTACTTAAGATATCAAAGATCATATTTTATTGTATATATAAACTGAGGTACTGACCTTTTGTCTCAATGATATATAATCATGTTTAGGGTGCAAACGTAAGATACAGTGTGAACAACCAGCTATTTGGCAATCGTTACAGTAATATCCCAAAGAGTTGTTACAAGTCTCGGAACATACATTTTTTACAGGAAAGAAGCTTTCTTTATTGTTCTCTGATAGTACAATTTTTGTATGACTTTGTAATGCTCTTCCGTGAATCTGTAGAAATTTATGTTTATATATATGTATATATATATACATACACAAGTGTAATGTCTAATAAGATCTTTATCTAAAATACTTTAAAGAGCAAATGTAATTGTGCTATATTTACTGCATATATTTTTATATAATGAAAAATCTCAAATTTAAATATTATTCGAAGGAAACAGTCATTGAACCTTATAAAACCAAAAAGTTAAGCTCTATAAAATAACATAAATTAAAAGTTATACATAAAACATACCTTATTATAGCAGGATGAACAATAAAGAGCATTACATTGCTGGCATTTCACTGTCGCTTGAATTCCACATTCGTGGCACAAGCCTAGAACCAAGCATAACTTTATATTTCTATAAACAAATTCTCTCACAATAATATACAGTACTGACCTTGTATACATTGTTGTCGAAATTTTGAATTAATTGACTGATTGAATGAAATTTGTGTATCATCTGTTTGTACAGGACGATTGTATGACGCAACCATTAATCCTATTGCATATACATTTAACGGCAATACAACTTTTTTGTTGACATGACTTTTTGAAATTACATTGCATTGAGGACAAGGTATGTTGGGATTCAATTTTACACATGTTTGACACATAATATGTCCACATTCCAACAATAAAGGTACTAAACCTTGTAACGGTACTATTTCTGAAACATAAAGTAACAGTCTCTTGCATGCATTTTCGAAGAGATACTAATCTACAAATTTCAACTAAATGCATTTTAGATAAAACAGATTATCTAAATAACTGTCAACTTGATTTCCATATAACTCTAACCTCTGTGATATTCAAGTTTATCTTACTTTGTTCTATCTTTCAAAAATGAAATAATATATAAAGTAAAGACCATTCTTTACCATCCTCTGCAAATATTTCAAAACATCATAGACATTTACATGCGAAGAAAAAAGAAATTCTTAAAGTAATGTTTCCAGTCAAGCTTTAATACATTAAAAAATAACTTTCGAGTTCTTATAAATGTGTATTACAAACAATAAATTGACATGAACAAAAGCCGGCAAATGGAAGTATCAAAACAACCTATAATTACCTCGCAAGGAGAAATGGCTCTTGCACTTAATACAAGACATATTTTTAAGTTTCGTTCGAGGAATATTGTAGTTACCGGAACATTTAGAATTATTTCGTGGATTAAACATTCTGCTTGCTATAATCTAACAATAAACACAAGAGCGACAAGATTTGAGAAAGTACTTTTCAATTCAACGCACCGTCTAAAGTTTACACAGTACGACAGAACACGCGGCACTCGGGTTTCTCAATTTAGTTCTTGAATGGTGGCTCTGCTGAGGAGTTAAATATTATACAGTTTTTTACGTTTTAATTATAATTGTAAGTGGTAATTACATTTCATTTCACTATCTTTACGTAGATTTTACAATTCATGTTTCATATACAAATTCATATTGTAACTGCATGTACCATCATAAAACTGAAAAAATAGAAAAAGTACGTTAGACTTAAATAATATACGACATTACATAAATTATGATACGATGCGTTCAAAATCATAATGGAGATTAAAGATCTTCGTATAAGAAAAACAAACTAGAATCTAATCACATTTCAAACATAAATATAATTCATCCTACTAGATTGAAAAACTAACTGTGCACATTTTATTCTGTACCTTGATTGACAATAAGCTACGATAAGTTCAAATATTTTTCTATTTCTACTTCCTCTCAGGCGACAAAGTTGCAAAGAAAACTTATCGTACAGCAGCGCATTCAACAGTGAAGTAATATTTGTAAATTAACACTAGAACTATCGCCGATAAACCTGATATATTTAAATATACCGGATAAGTACTTTTGAAAAAACAGAAGTGAAGGAGCGGAAAAAATGATCAATTCCGTGATTTATGTTTTTTATGATGGGTGTTCAATATTTATTCCATAACTCTCCTATAAACTTGGAAAATTTTTGGACGAAAATGTGTACTAGTCATTTTGACTTGTTTGGTAGTTCTAGCGTTAACGTGTAAAATGACGAATACTGAAATATATTTCAACGATTCTTCGAAAAGTCAAGAATTTGAACGGTGAGAATGAAGTATAAATCCTCAACGCTGATTGGTCATCTAATCAACACTTTCCTCCACTGATCAGGCCAATTGCAGTCACATGACTAAAACGATTTCTGTACAAGAACTTACTATTCGCAAGACAGATGCCGCTGCAATCTTGAGAGCCGTGTGATTTGTCAAAAACATAAAGAAGGAAGGTAAACGGTAAAGTTTGTTAGATTCATCGGATTCTAGGCGCGGCCGTGGCCAAAGGTCCGTTATGATCCCACCCAGTATGATCACTTCAGCAAGAAGCATATCGAAGCTGGAAACTAGTATGTCTACCAGATATTATGCGTTCTTATAACTTCATAAATTGAAACTTCTTATGTACACATACACATTTATATGCTCGAAATAGAGACATTTATTTGTTATTCTGATCTAATTTAGCAGATCTATGAATTTATTTCTGCCTATAGATAAAGAAAACTAATAATAGAAAGTCTAAGTAACCTAGGCAAACGTATCTACGTATGCACGTATGTAGAATTTTCAGTAATGGTAATAGATGAAAATAAAAGATTTGGATTTCGATATTTCTTTTACATTTCGCGTTTATATTAAGTATACATTTTTACTGTGTATCAAACAGATTTTTGTATTCATGTACCACATTTTAAGTTTGATTGTTACATTAGATAATATTGAGGTATTCCCTTACATAATTCATGCGAACAAGCATGCCGTAAGTAATGCAAAAAGATAGACAATACTACTACGAGGAAGTAAGATACCGGATTTTAACCTCCGTAGAATTATCAATATACGATTACTTTTTGCAAATAAGAGAAATAATCCAAAATAAATTTACTGTTTCTAGAATTTCTACAATGATTTTCTCCATTTGTTTTATTCATAAGTTACAAATAAATTGTTGAATGTACACACGTACTGACATAGGTACAGTCGAGCCTGTTTTTGTGCGGTCCTTTTTTATGCGATTTTATTTTTGTGCGATTTCTTTTATGCGGTACATATATGAATTTCAACGGTGTGGCATTATACACTGTTGTAAAATTTTCTATCAGTGTGGACATATACACTGTAAAGCGCTGTTCGGTTCCAGACGCTATGTTCATTTGTTATCAGCAGCATACGCATCACAAGAAGATTCGCATTTTGTCTACGACGAGCAGCAGTAAATTATGTGCATTTCGAAAATTTCTACACGTGTAAAATAACAAAAGAATTTTTTTTCTAGTGTTTCCATGTGTAATTTAATTATTACTTTTGTTTGAAAGCACTTTCTCACTATTTCATAAATCATTGACATATTTCCTAAGCTCGACTTTTTTTATGTGGTCCCTATCCGTCGCATTAAAAAATTTTTTGTAATACGTTGTAACAAATTATTTGTTATAAGTATTTATGAAATTTCTGAATTTTTTTTTGTGCGGTCCCTATCTACCGCACAAAAAGAGGTTTTACTGTACTCATACTATGTTTGTTGTTAGTAGAAGTAGTAATATGAATGAAAGCCAACGTTTTGTTGAAAAAATAATTTTCTCCCGCTACATTGCTTAAATATCGCACTGTGCGTCGCTTCAAACAACAGTACATGTGTACAGCGAAGCGGTCTCTGGACTAGGCAAGCTGAGCGAAAGAGCCGTGGCAAGGTCTAGGCTGGCTGGTATTCAAGGTCGCGTGCAGAGCGCAAAAGCCCGGATCCATCCCCGCCCCAGATTTCTAGTGCCCTTTACAGCACGTTCTCTCTCTCTCTTTCTTTCTGTCACTCTATCTCTCTCCCTCTTCCTCTATACATCTCTCACTCTCACCCTCTCTTTCTCTCTCTCTCTCTCTCCCTCTCTCTTTCTGTTGCATTCACGTTTCATCGACTTTTATCTCCTTCCCTTCCTCTGTCTTTCCTTCTTCCTCTCATTGACTTGCTTTACTCGCTTCTCCCGGTAACTCTTGTTTTCTCTTTTCCTCTATATTTCTCCTTTCCTTCTAACTCCTCTTTCTTCCTCTACATCTATCTTTATCTTCCTCGCGTGCGCATAGTATTTCTCTCTCCCTTCATCGTGCAGCGTGCAACATCGATTTACCCATAAAAATTCCCTGCGCTCAACTCTATCACTCAGCTATTACTTCTTGCCCGGGCTTCAGCGTTATACTCACGAACTCACTGGCATAATGCTTAACAAAAGTATCACCGATTCAGGAAGCATTTCGGTGCTGTTTAAAATCATTTGTTTACATACAATCATGCATGAGCACAGACAACATATACTATTTCTTAGGAGTTGGTATACGTCGACGTAACGTGGCAGTCGTGTTGGATAGAGAGGGAACACGGACACTAGTGCGAAGTCAAGAAGCTGATCTTATATTTGCACGAGCAATTTCTGAAAGTATTTATTACATCGTTCGAACGTGAAGTAACATTGATATTGATGAAATTCAATATTATGACACTGTTAAGAATATGAATACGTGTTGGAAACTCAAAGTAGCAATGACGCGTAGATAATATGGTTGCTGTGGTTGAAATTGTTTAAGGAAATATACAATAAGCATACTAACAGTACACTTCTGATTTATTCAATTGAAATTCAATTCGATTAGCGTGCATTAGACGCCATATGAAACGATGCAGATTCCTGAGATGTCCTTACCTTATCAACTCTTTGCATACGGTTAACTTGTCACGATAATGATCATACGCAAATAAAAGTAAATGAAAATACGTAAATGAATAGTTACATTTTATAATGTGTTTAATGTGGATTAAGGCAAGAATGTAACTAGGAACATGCTATTTGACAAAAGCAATATTGAAGTCGCGAAGAAAGGACGAACTTCCTATCGTGGAACCGTTACCGTTGCTTGCGAGTTCAGAGCAGGGGAAAAGGATGGCCAGAGAAGAGAGGAAGAGAGATCAATGAATAATTTTCGAGTAGTGAACGGACGAAAAGCCATCGATTGAAATTTTCATTACCCTTTCGCGCGCGCGCGAGTCCACTCAATTATTTATTCACAGAATAACGAACGGACAAGCAGACGCCTGCACGAACGAACAAACGAGCTATCGCAGCATCGCGTGGTTTAGAAAAAAAAAAAAAAACAACAAGACCTAGAACGGTTTTAGATATGTATTATGAAACGTTCTACAGCCTCAATTTCTAAATTGTCCATTGTCAAATCTGGCTTTACGTCTAAACGATGTTAGAAGTTGAGAATATAGGCTGTAAGGAAAATTCGATGGAAATTATCAATTCAAACATGGCCGATGTAGATCAATATAGTACGTGATTTTTTTTGTATATAGTATGGACCTTTATAAGATATTTGATCAAGGAAAAATGATAAAATTTATTACTTTTTCCTTCTTGTAATTCCATTAACGTAGCAATATTTTATAGCGAGTTTTATATGACATTCAACCGGTTGTGTTTTAATATCACGGTATTTGCGTTGGCGTCACTATGCACATGTACGTTTTAAATTCATTTCACGAAGTGCAGCGTCAGGTTTGGAAAAGGGCGTCGCACATATCGTTCCCAACGTTTCCAACGAAAGGTCGCGTTACACAAGCGCTTGGAATTACAATATCGGATTTCATTTTCCGTCAGAAACGAGATTTCTCGGAGAAAGAAGCAGAAGAATGCTCGAAGTGAAATTCACAGCGCGGTGAACGGTTTTACACGATTATCGCCTCTCTCGTCCTCTTTTGAAGTACATATGGAACGGTATTCTATACTAGGATCGAAGGAACGAGAAGGTTACTTGTCATTTCCTTAATGTGTTCTCTAACGATGCATATGTTATTAAGTATTTCTATTGCTATTATAAATGGTAAATACATCGTTGGAATAACGGTTCTCAACAAACATTCAAACGTCATTTTCGAGACTAAAAGTATCCTTGCTGTTATACTCGTCGACGCCATCTTTGCTGCTACCGTCGTTTCACTTCCGAGAAAAGGCGAACCAAATCAAGCGGCAAGACTTGCTGCCCACTTTTTCTTCCTCTTTTCATGTTGTCACAACACCGTTTCCATTTTCTTATTACTTGGCTGTTTCGATCTTCGCGGCCAACTCGCGAGCACTGCGTTGAACAAATTGATATTTCCTCGAAGAAATAAGATTTCTTACAAACTAGTTGCTACACCGACTTTCTACGATTTATCCTTCAAAGTATAAAGGAAAAATCGTTATTTCACGCTTCCTATGATGAACCATAATATAACAAACATTCTCATCCAATTTATATTGCTAACATGAAATATTATTTTCTAAGGTATCGTAGGAATTCCAGAAGAAAGGTTTTATATCACATAAAACCAGTGAGACGCATACTTGTAAAACTTGAATTCATAATATCAATTATTAATAAATGTCAAAAAAATCTCATATCAACATTTCCCTTCGAATACAGTCTCTCATTCGTTCATCTTCATCGTTTGCTATCAGAAACAAGAATTTCCCGAGTAAAAATAAAAGATGGAAAAAAAAACTGAAGTAAGACTGAAATAGGATTTTAGACGAATTTCGAACGGAAATAAGACGAAACCAATAATTGCCACTGAAAATTATCTGAAAATGTACTGAAGACATATGCCATTGAGAAAGTTCAAACGGAATTGAGACTGAAACAAGACCGAAGGATTTTTCAATTGAAGCCGAGACTGAAGTCAGACTGAAAATTTTACATTGATTCAGCTCGATCGGAAAGCAGACTGATTTGAAACTCATATATCAGTTAATTCCGACGAGTACTGAAAAGAAACTGAAAGTAAACTGAAATGTCTAAACTCCAGAACTTAGAATTTTTTCCCCTATGAGACTTGTGAAAATTTCTCGAATGCCGGACTTAAAAAAATTTAATTTAAAAAATTTAATTCAGTATAATATTTATTTCAGCCTGTTTTCCGTCTGAATTCAGCGCTTAATTTACGATTAGATTTTAGTTTAGTTTCTGGATATTTTCAGATCGTTTTCAGTTGTTTTTTTCGTTTACGATTTTCCGACTTTTGTTCACTACCTCAGTTTTCTTTGAGTTAAGTTTCCGACTACATATTAATATAGAAAAATTACTCGAATTTTCAGTCAGTTTTCAGTTTTTTTATTTTCATCCGGGTTATTCCAAACGAACCAATCTAGTCGTTTATTTGGTACGGGAGGAGCATACATAGTAACGAGCGTTACAATGTCACGATACTTCTCAGCATTTAATTGCATTTCTATGAATCTGTACGCACATTCGATGTATGTCATAAATCAATATTCACGCAAGCAGCAAGTGGCACGCGTTGTCTAATGATAAAAAGCAAGTGGGCAACTAGAGGCGTAGAATCGGTGTGCTGGATTCCGCAGGAATTTCCGAGCCTTCCCCAACGGGTAATAACGAGGATTCGGCCTCGTTTATCACCACTTGTAGCTCCACCCCTGTCCCTGACCGTCCAAACGTTCTCCTCTCGCTCGTGTGTACAAAAGGAAGAAGGTGCATCGACCAACGACTATCTCACTCTCGACCTACCCGCCTACTCGGCTCGCGACACGTGTATGTGGTCTCTTTCAGCCCCTTATTTTCAGACCATTCCCACTGCTACCGTCACCACTACCTTCACTATCAGAAGCAGTTCCTTCTTGCTGGAAATGCTCTTCGTTCAGTTGGAGCGAGTACATGTAGTGAGAAAGGTTACCGTGTGGATGCTATGAATGTGCTCAACGCTCATACTTATGCACGAAGTATCTATGTTGAATCCACGATAGCTGCGTATGATATATACATTTCATCAGATATACATACCAATATAGGCGACAGGTACTTCAACCGCTTGTGTGATTCTAGAGGACATTGCACATTCTCGTTCTAATTCTTCTTGACCAATGCTGTCCGTCGGTAACTTTCGACATGATCTGTTTCTTTTACTTCAAATTAATTTAAGAAAAATTGATTGATAATTTAAACCCCGTTACACTCTGAGTCATTTTTATTATGAGCTACCAGCTATTCCAAGACTATTAGGTGTAGAAATGAATTCTTTCCGATTTGAAGAGATCGAAATAAAGAAAAATCAGATAGGGCCATGTTTGGACAATAAGCTGCATAACGTAAGGTTTCTTAGCCCCATCGTGAAAATGAGAATTTTTATCGTCTTTGCTGCATGTGGAAAAGTGTATCGCGAAGGAGAATAATCTTACGACTTCCTTGACAATAAAATTGTCTTTCTTGTTTTATTATCAATATCGTTACTTAATTTTGTTAATTGTTGCTGATAATGTACTGCGAACTCTATTTTGCCGGATTTAATTGTTGGTAATATAAGACTCCTTTCATATCCCATCAAATGCACAACAACTTTGAAGTGCACATTTGATTTCGCAGTGCAAGTCGCAGACTGTTCACAATTTACCGAAGATCTCGTTTTCTTCATATTATCATAGAGAATCCACTTCGTCAAAGTTAGCAGTTGAAATTGTTAAAAAATTAGAATCATCTTTTGCAGCATATGACTGTAGCAATCACCTGAACATCACCGGAAAGAACTTTTTTCTAGACCTAATATTTACAGAGTGTGGGTGCTCATTCGTGGAAAATTGAAAATATTGTCTTGTCATTAAAGAAGTAGCGTATTCATTTTAAAATTGTATTTTACAAAATAAAAAAATGTAAAAATATATCGGACTTACAATTAGATAATAACGGAGTCATCAGTTTTCATTACAATGTCGCCGTTGCGGCAATAGTGGAGTGCAAAGGGTTAATAGTTCTTCGCCTATAACATGGTTTAGAGCTGCGCCACAGGGTTGATTTCTTTGACTGCTCTATAATAAGCAATATTGACTTTAATACGTTAAGAATACTACAAATTTACTCTCTTTGTTGTTCGCTTGATGTTAACCCTTTGCAGTCCGAATTATTTTTGTTGAGTCGCACGTCTCTTTCGCTTGGTTGCGAGTAGGGATTGCAATATCGGGCCAAAAGTTCAATACCGGTATTCGGTATTTTTTAGATCTTAATACCGGAATACCGGTTTTAATACCGGTAGTAGGAATTGTTTCATTTGCCAGCTTCATTAAAGATAGTAAATATCACAAAAAATCATTTGTAACTTATAAATTATAACAGTATATAAAGAATAACAAAAAAGTAAAGGAACAAGGAACATCTTCTGTATTTAAATCACAAAAAAGTGTAAATATCACTATTCAGTCTATGGTACTATTACATATTTTTGAAATGTGATCTTAAAAAACATAATGCATCGATTGTACTGTCATTAAGCCTGGAATGTAATTATGTGTAAAAATTACCAGCAGTCGAAAACGCTCCTTCAGCATCTACGCT
Organism: Cerceris rybyensis; assembly: GCA_910591515.1. Lineage (NCBI taxonomy): Eukaryota > Metazoa > Arthropoda > Insecta > Hymenoptera > Crabronidae > Cerceris > Cerceris rybyensis. The sequence continues at coordinate 28,432,318 of OU342790.1, forward strand.
AGTTGGTGGTACTGTCAGCAGTGCGCGATATACTTTTTCCAAGTATTTACCTCTAAATCCCTCATTTTCAAATAAATCGATTTCTTGTCGGATGGATTTGAATATAACTGATTTCTGTATTGTATTTTTGTTTGTTGAAGTTTTTTCAGTTATCGCTATTTCTAATTTTTGTTCAAGAGACAATTCCTTTTCACTATCGACATTAGTGTCATCATCATCTACGATAACTGTACCGAATTGTTCTGAATGTAGATAGGTTTGTGGGTAAAAAATTTTAAGAAAATTTACTATAAACTTGATCATATCGTACACAAAAACGTATACTATTTTTCTATGTTAGCGACACCTGAACATATAGTGGAGAATTTAAAAAAATTTCTAGTAAATACCGAAAAAACGGTATTTAAACTTGTGAATACCGGTATTACCAAATTGTACAAATGGCTCAAAATACCGGTATTCGGTATTCCGGTATACCGGTATTGCAATCCCTAGTTGCGAGGTTGACGTGATGGCGCGGGACTAATTAAAGTGCCGCAACCTAGTTATTTTAGGCCTCCCGAATAGCTGTTACTCTTGATTGAGCGTAGACTTAGTTTATTTACACTTGCAACGATTATATACATGAATTTACAAGTTCCTCAGTCGAGGATGATATTCTAACGTGATTATTAGAAAAAAGAAACAGTTCTGATTCGTTTGGTAGTTAATGCAGTTCTCCTTCCGCTCTATCCGCCAAAGTCCGAATCGCCCTCCAATCGGCCCCCTCCTTCTCACTGTTCGTAGTGAGAAGGGGTGGTATGCAAAGTTGGAAAATTTCCGATTGGAGGGTTCGGTATTTCTCAGAATTCGATTTTCTGATTGGCAGATAGAACGGAAGTGACGTCGGTCACAGGTATCGAATTTTGTGATTGGCTGGTCACTGTAGGCGGCAGGATTCCAAGAACCGGTGGTTCAGTTCTAAGAAATGATGTACGAACGAGTGTTAATTAATATTTTCAGTCGCCTAGGTTTATGACTTGAGTCATAAACCAGACGACTGAACTTGGAGCATCTGGCAGCCAGATGGGCCTGTCGATTTCTGTATTTTTGGTAATCCTGCCGAACAATGACCAGCCAGGTCGCGCCTAACGGTACGCGATGCAGCCCCGATGATCGCTTCGCGAGGCCACCGATTTCTTAAGCGTATTGTTTATTGCTGTTGCGCTGTCACGCGTCAACAATTTTGTTAATTTTGTAGTGAGCTAAATAAAAGTAATTTTACAATATTTTCTATCACTGGTTATTCATTTCTTTTATTAGTGTCAACAGCTATAGGTACTGACTGATGTTTAGGTGATGTTACAAAATCATTGTGAAATTAGAAAGTTGATATTAAATTGTCAGAAAATAAAATCAAGTGAAACGCTATGTCGAGTACTGCTCGACATAGGACCGCAAAGGGTTAAACAGTGGGTTCAGAAATTATTAGAAATACGTCGTTAACATAATTACTTAATAGATTTATGGAATGTTCAGCTGTTTCATGTTATTTGTTGACTGAAGGATACAATTTATGAAACACATCGTTTTTGGCAGCAGTTCCTGCAGTAGAGGATTCAAAGAGTAGAATATGCTGGTGATTGTCCATGGTGGGCGAAAATCGAGGAAATTAACAGCTTTTCTTTTTCGCCACTTGTATTTCATCCTATCTTCCTAATTTTTGAGAATCGTCCTAATTTTTCACGATAACATTCTTGATCGTTAGCACGCTCTACGGTCTTATCCAAAAGGCCGAGATAGAAGAAAATGTCGAAAGCGAAGTAATCTTATTGTTAGTCGATAGATGCGTTGCTCTCCTTCCGCTTTTCTTACCCTTCTCTCGAATTTTCTCGTTTCCCTATCGCTTTGCATCTCTTCCCTCGCACAGTCACCTTTACTCTTCGTTCCTCCCTTCGACTTGTTCCGGTTTTCATACCGAATGCGAACTATACTTCGTTTTCTTCGATACTCAGTTTAACGTAGCATCTGTACGACTTCATAGCAATACCTATTCTCATGCCACCGTACGGTTATATTGTCGGCAACAACAATAACGACGACTTGCCTTTCTTTACCTGTAGTCTCATATTTCTCCACTTGCATGTCGACCTTCTATCTGCTTTCCACCATCATCGTATTCATCGTTCATCTTTTTCGACCCCGTTTCTCTTCATTCAGTATATGAAAGAGATGGGGATCTCAAGTTGCATAAATCGTTAAAAAAATATTTTGTTTTACGGTGACGGTGTAATTAACCGAATCGACGTATCAACGGTATGCCTACTTGATTAGACATCATTAATTTGGACAAAAAATTCTATCTCATTAGCCGTTGCCAATAAATGTGACACAAAGTCGCGTGCATGTCGCATGCAAGCGTTTTTTTTATATATATTTTACATAGATTCTAACACGATTAAAGACATGCGAGAGGAAATATTTGACTAATACATGGATGTACTTATGGAAAACATTAAATTTGTTCATGTTATGGGAAAAATTCAACGAAGCAGGTGGAGGAAACAAAGCTTGTATGTATGTACTACTACGATTATTGTTTTCTTGTACAAACTTTGTGTAACAATACGAAATATTGAACGGAGTTTAACCCTTTGCACTCGGAGCTATCTCTGACGTCGTCTATTAACATTTTGGCTGCACTTTACCATTTTCTATGTTGTGCGATTTCAATAGAAAAGTTCAGGTAAACATACATTTCTTAAAATGTTGCAATAACTTCATTCTTTGGAATCACTAATAAATTCGAAGGTTAGGGGGGGGCAATCGAATGATATGGTAGACTTATGATATCCCTTCAGATGAGACATCGGAGGGCAAAGCGTTAACACATTTGAGAGGAATTGCATACCATATTGAATTGCAATTATCGATCAGTATGGAAAAAACAAACGTCAAAATAAGACTAGTTTAAAATAAAAAGTGTCTTAGAAGCGCCTATATATCAAATTTAGTCTCTAAAATGCATGACCCAAAGTCAGGAGCATCACGAATGCAGGAAATGGTAAATGTAAAGCGAAACAATTGATGATCTCCAAAAAAATGCGTCGTCTCAAGATTTTCTACATTCGTGTAACGAATGTGGCTCAAGATCACATTTTATTATAATGGACCGAATCGAACTCTTTGTCGAAATAGTTTCAGGTTTAAAGTTCTTAATGCACTTGGGTAACGTTCACGATCATATGCAATGTCTCAATTCCACTTTATCAATTAACTATTCTGCCTGAAAGTATATAAAAATTAAAGTATCAATGTGAGCAAGGAGTATTTGGAAAATTGAAAGTGACCGATAGGTGTGGCTTAAGCCTGTCATGGGACAAAGCGGTTCCATGGCGTTGTATTTTTGGTGTGCCGCGAGAGCAATGTTTGTCCATGCGGGTACGAGCCGAGCAATCAGCGAATGTTTGCAGGCCCTTCCCAAATTCATTAACGCGCGCTTTTCCTATCGAGCTGAGTGAAAACATTTCGCATTTCGATAGCCGTGACAACAAAGTTGACAGCTTAGCGTTCTCTGTGATATCAACGTATTGTTATCTTCGTGTATCTGGACATTTAGCTTGGCATCAAGTTTATCCACCGTTTTACCGAAGGACCTAACTTACCATTCTTATTGTCTTCAACTTGTTGTACATTTTCAGAAAATTGTTCTTTTTAGCATCACATTACCTTTTGGATTCAATCGCAACTGAAAACTAATACAGAGATCCTGTTTAGAGACACATATATGAAAATATCACCGCTTTATATATTATTTGGGAATCGTAGAGATTTGTTTATCTGTTCCGTCGAATTTACAATTTTCTCCATAATAAATGAAGAATTTCCCATACATATCGTGTGTACTGTCCCGTCAATTCATCATGAAATCCCAATTTTATATTGAGCGAGCCGTTAGCACACCGACGGATACAAATTGATGCCCTCCGGGCCCAATGCCGGCAAATTAATACAGCTAGAGTTAGGTTCAAACGATGACATGCAATAAATTGATGAAATCGTTATTGTATGCGCCGGTGTTATTTAATCAGTGACACACACTTCATTCAAGCAGGATTTTCTGAATAACAATGTACAATTAGACGCTCGATAATATAGTATACCTGTAGTCTGTTATTCGTTGACACTGGTAATACACCGTTGGGTGCTTTATACTACTGAATTTCAATAATAATTACAATACTAAATCCACCATGTCATTGTTAGTATTGCAACGATTGAAGAACATTAACACATTAAGCGCTGGCTACATTTGTTCGTCTCTGAACAATAAGTAGCCGAAGAAAATATTGAATACTTCTTCGCAAACCTTGTTTTCCCTAACTGCATGATTCTAGCATCTTCATAAGTTCTTTATATCACTCGAAAGTCTCTGAAAGTGATCATCTTTTGATCTGTGAGATGTAGGAATATCCATATAAACAAACTAAAAGTCCCGCATTATCGCGGGACCGGCGCTTAATGTGTTAATCAGGCTGTATCTTTCGTTTCTCCCCTTTCTTCTTCGTTTTCTCAATGACAAAACACCACCAGCATTGAAATATTAGTCAGTGATGATACAGTAGACAATAAACATGTTACAAAAATCAAGCATTGATTCGTACGACCGTAAAGAACAGAAACGTAAAGAAGCACGTGTAAAATAAGAGGAGAAATGCAAACTAGAATCGCGATGTCTGAGGGGGAAATATTTCCGCTCAATTTGTAAAAGACCAGCGATTTCCTTTTTCCGTCATTCACCGCTCATCCGGTACATTCGTCCTTTTTTTTCTTCCTTTCTCGATCGTCTTCCGTTTGTTCTTTTCTCTTGCACCCTCTGTCCACTTTGATCCTGGCTTACACATGCTCACAAGTTCTGTTAAGCCTCTAAGTCTGCACTTGACGGTTAATAGGTAGTACGTACTTAGCCGCAGCATGGAAAACTTTAAAAAGTTTATTAAAGCCAGACTTGCGGCGGCGTTGGTGGAGGCTAAACGAAAAATTTCTATCCGAATACACCTTTCAGGAGAATCACGTTTTCTTTCTCCTTCGTTCACCACTGTGTCCTATATCCTTCACTTTTCGAGTCTTCTTTATTTTCGAATCGCCGACGTCGAAGTAACTTTCTCAGTTAACAACTTCGTTTCGGAAGCAGCTTTAAATAAGGTATCCGACAACCTGGTGATCTAACTAAAAGATTTAGAAGAAGCACAATTGCGAAACGGAATAAATACTTTATTCCACTCTTTAGAATCTTGTCTCTCGCCTCGAGAGAATTTATTAGCGTACATTTAAGTTTCCACTTAAGAGAATTTATATAAGGGACGAGACCGTAAATGAACGTTGCTCGTTAATCGATTCTCAGTGCCGTTAATGAGAGGAATTCTTAAAACGCGAGGAAAGTTATCGGTCTTGGAAACTCATTTCGTTATACCGAATTATGCTGTTCTGCAAAATTAATATACGCGTATAACATATATTTAACACTAGAACTACCAAGCAAGTCAAAATGATTTGTTCTCAATTCTTTCCAAAAGTTCTCCAATTTTATAGGAAAGTCATAGAGCAGATATTCTACGTTGTTCTTATAAAATACAGATTGCCGAATCGATCATCTTTTCCACTTCTTAATTCTTCTACTTCTGGACTACTTATTTAACACTAGATTTACGACAGCCGTCAAATTGGCGGGTTCCTACTTGTTCGAAAAATTCTTTTCAAATTAACAGAGCAGTAGTACAGTAAATATTTCACGTATCTTTTATAATATACAAATTACTTAGTTAATCATATTTTTTAACACTTGATCCATCTTTCTGCAAGGGACTTATTTAATATATTTAAACCTAGTAGATCTAGCGGCCGTAGATCTAGTATTAATATATTGAAGAATAATAGATTCAATGTCAGTTGTTGTAATATTAGCGTACTATAAGCAAATAGTTTTATACTCTTCGGATATTTAAATGTTTCAAATATAAAATATACTGTAAAATTCACGATATGAATGTTGTTATAAAACAGAAAAATCCTGAATTTCTCGTTGAAATCGTTATACTTTCCCAAAGACGACGTACACTGCATAAAAACACAATGGTATCGAAAGGGGAAACGGTAGGCGGTAAAAGGAAGACAATGTAAGAAAAGGAAGACAGTTAGAAAATACCATAGTCCAAGTCGCGAAAATCTCCCTAAGCTTGCATACTTTGGTTAATTCCATGCTCGTAACACCTCTCCGTTGTTATGGAGCTTCTTTTTGAAAACAGATTTAACTGGGAAAGTTGTTCAACGTTGCGTACCGCGTCGAACAATTATCGCGGACTTACACTTTTACTTAAGCGGAGTATTATAACTTTTAACGTTTTCTTTGCTTCGGATACTATTCGGTGTCATTAACAGGTTTAATCGTACAAGACTGAACTTCTAGATGAAATCATTAAATCAGTGACACATACTTTCCTACTATCTGTTAGACGGAAGAACGGAAAATTTGTAGAATTTGACGATAGGGAGATATCAAACCTCTCATCAACTTCAATTTATATTAGAGAGCTGCCACACGAGTTCTCGAGTTATTAGCAGTTAGCTACCCTTCGCGTGCCGCCGCTCACTGTCGAGAATCTTAAATCTAGGACATCGTTCTTACCGCATACCTTAACACTAAATCAGAATGATAGCACGAGGAAAATTGTCCATAGAAAATACAAAGTCTCACAGGCAAACACTGCGGTTATTGTTCCGAATCTCAAGTAAGGATAGTTCTAGCCACGCTTTCGTCTAATTAAGAAATAATCGTATCATGAACTCTTTGTGGAAACTATCGACCGACCTCGAGTCGATGAGAGTGTACCTGACCACTGTGCTCTCTAAATTACAAAGTTACAACGTCGAAGTCGATAATGACCAAATATCGGCCTAAAGCACTTTGTGGATATTTTAACAGTTTGGAAAACCGCTAGGTAAACTTAAGGAGAATGTCTATCAAAACTTTCGAACAAGGATAGTGGCTAAGATACATGAGTCCTTCGCTTTAACGTCAAGTTCGCTGACATTTCTCGAAAAAGGAACGCATGAAGGGATGAGAAAACGAGGATCGAATGATAATATTGGTCGCGTTTCCTTCAACCACGAGCGTGGAAGGAACTCAAGGACGGAAACCGCAGCGAAACCTCGGCGACGTTCCCAGTGGTCAACTTCGAATACAGCTGCGTCGGTGTCGACGGATCGAGAGCTTGTGGACGAAGATGAACAGAATACGCGCGAGTGGTATGGGGGTAAATAGAGAGAGAGAGAGAGAGAGAGAGAGGATGAGAGAAGACGAGAAGGAAACGACGAATCATCGAAAGCGGCAGAGATAGCAACTGAAAGAGGAACGAGGACTCGCTTAGAAAGCGAGACCAACCAGGTAGAGGGTGGTGGCGGGAAGATAGAATGAGAGAGAAGAGAGAAGGAAAAAGAGAAGTGAGAAGGGGGTAAGAGAGACAGAGGTGTGCAGGTGCAGGAGAGGATTCGCGTACGGGCGGGTGAGTTGTGCGTACCAATCGCGGGTGCAGGGTACGTCCGCAGGCACGCAGGAGGAGGCGAAAACCGGGCACAGCCCCAGAAGTGGAGGGTTCCACCAAACGGGGCAAAACCGCCCACGCTGGTTCCCCGGGACCGGCGCACGTCTGGTTGCGCTGGGTGGCCGTGCGGCGAGTGCAACACCGGGTAGCGCGCGAAAAGGGGGTTCATCGCGTCTCGGTTGGGTAGTGGTCTGGTGTTGACTCGTTGGAGCGAAAGAGCGAGACAAGGTAACGAAAGGAGGAAGAAGGAACGGAAGAGAGAGGGAGGTGAAAAGCAGAGTAAGCGAGGAAGGTGCATAAAGGAGAAAGGGTGACGCGGAAGAGGTGGAGGAGGATGGATGAAAATGGAGGAGGACGGTGGAGGACGAAGGAAAGCGGAGGAGAGCATAGAAGGGTAGCGGAAAGAGTAGAGAGGGTGAGAGGGTAGTACGGGCGGAGGTTGGGCGACGGGGGTGTTAGCGGCGATCCTCGGGTGGTGGTAGTAGCGACGGTGGTGGAGGCAGAAGCGGAGGTAGTGGAGGCAGTGGTGGCGACGGCGACGGCGGTGGTGGCGACGACGGTGGCGGTGGCGGCGGTGGCAGCGGCGGCGGCGGCGGCGAACATAAAATCCCTCGCACATGCCTGGTGCATTCATTAGGGGGGATGTACCCGTGCAGCGTACACGTCGACCTGCATCCACGCCACCCTCTTTCTCTCTCGGCGCCACCCCTGGCCTCAGTCGCGCTCCGCGGCCAACTTGATACACACGCCACTCTGTTGTTTCTCGCTCCCTTGGAGTTTCGGTCGCGTTTGAACGTCCTCAGCGGCGTGTCGCGAGACGATCGTGTTCATCCTCGTCGCGGTCGTGCATTTTGTGCGCGATTCTCTCTGGATCCATAATTTTGGATCGAGACTTGCGACGAATCAACGAGCGAGATTCTACTCGAGGACAATTTATCGTAATTCTACCGAAAGTTGTGTTCCATTGTCCTTCTACTCTTTCTGCGAGAATTCTCTTTTCTCTTTCTTTCGCTCCATTGAAATCAATACACGCGAGAGATCATGATTAAAAATACAGTTGACGATTCTCGGTGATAGTACGATTTGAGATACGATAAATTAAAAAAAAAAAAAAAGAAAAAGACAATTGTTGTTCAATCTAGTGCGTTTTCGCTCGTGTGCGCGTAAATACTCTGTCTGAGAGAACGACGGAAACCGTTGTTTCTAACGTCAATAATCAACGAGACAGAAGAGACGAAGAATTCTGCGGGGAAGCATCGTCCAACGTCGATCTCCGCAGAGTTTCATCCCCAGAAGATCATCACAGAAGATCTTCCGTAGGAGGATCAACAGAATCCCTTGGAGGAGAAGCGGCTGTGCGGGCCTGATCTGCGCCGCCGGCTACGGGAGGCCGACGAGATTTCATGTTCACGAATTTCAGTAAACCAGGTAACGATGCGCCAAACCTGCCGGCGATATCGGCTGCACGGAATCGGCGCGTCGATTTTAAGATCTTGTTCGATGAGACGCCCGGCGTCTTTGCGTCTGATATTCGATTTGCGCGCTCGGTTTCCTGGCTACACGCGGCCTGCAGAGAGGGGAGTGAGCGGAAACGCTGGAGCGCATATTCTGTGGGCCACAAACAGCCTATCAGAACGGCGCTCATCGATCGTGAGATCTAGAGGCATGCGTCGCGTGTTTCTCCCGTTTCTCCTCGTGTCAATCTCGTGACGAGGAAACCAGTGGCACAAACGCGATATATTTCGACTCGATGACATTTTACTAGTAGAAAAATATCGGGACAAAGATCTTTTCTCGCTTCTGACAACTGGTGGTTGCATTGCGTGGATCAAATTTTGATGATTTATTTCTATGTACGAGATAGAATGAGCGTGTAGATAAAAAATTTGTGGACAATTCACGGAGATCTTTGAAAATTTTAGTATGTCGTTTTATTGAACGTTTTAACTGTTTGCTTGAAATTTAACGTAAGGAAAAGAGTTTTAAAAGAACTGAAAGATATGGAGGAAATATCGTGTTTCTTTTGAGGAAGTAAATTAAGGTGTACGTAGTTATTACCTTTGAGGTTCTAGAAAAATCGATGGATTGCTGTTTTTCCTCTTATTATTGTAAGATAATCAGTTCTAGGGATAAATGTATTATTCTTCTCGTGAAACGTGAAAAATCTGAACTTTTTATCTGTCTCTTTGAATGCAATGTTTTTGAGTGAATATGTATAAAAAATTTACAGTTTCTTTCGTCTGATCAACTGAAACAAAAATAATAAGATCGGTGTGTTAAATTATATGAAATAAATTTTTCATCGGAACTTAAGAATTATCATTTTCTAAATATTTCTGAGATACACATTTTGAAGTTACTACGAAAATATGTTATCTATATTTCTGCGACGTAATGCCACTCTTTTTTTATAAACACGTCGTCCTGAAATGTCAAAGTTCTAGAAATCATATGAAAATTCCAGTTCATATTAAAATCAGTTTTTAATGCACTACATACATGGCCGAATAAATTTCTTGATTTATGTTCAAAATACAAATGTTCAAATCACAAATAAATCCTTCATTCCTTTCGGTACAGTTGCAGAAAAACATTTCCGATCGATTTTCCTCTTATGGTAATAACTTTTACATATTTTCAATCTCACTGGATATTCAGCCGTATGGATGTAATGATGGTTGTATTAAAATTTGGGCAAAGGTTCAAGCGTAGAGCGGTGCCAGACAACGCATTTATACTCGAACGGTCATAAAAGCGAGAAAAGATGTTCCATGTCGTTGAGCAAAAAGCAAATCCGGTTGTCTCTTTCTTACTTCATCTCTCAAATATGCCATGCTTAACGTCGTCAAGGTGCAACATTATCGATCGTGTCATTCGTTCGTAAAAAGTATTAAAAAAAAATATCTTGAAAATTGAGAGAGAATTTCTGGCTCTACCTGTACAAAAAAGCGTTTCTCGATTATCAACCAACATATGCGTATAGACGTAGGTACTTCACGTTTCGCAAGTACGTCAAACGAACAATTTTCTCACGAGGAAGTTCCTATTCGTTTGAAGATCAAACGCTCGATGCGTGCTCCTTTTCCCTCTGCACAGCTGCATTGTTGTCGGGAAATACATCCTTGAGTGCAGCAGCGCGCATTCTTAGACATTCTTAGTCGTATATTACTTTTATTTGAGCAGAAGGAACCTAATTTCCTCGCCTATCATTGAACTATTATACATTTTTAAGAATATCCATATTTAACCATCCGTCAAGCGTAATCCGACGGCTTATGTAGGTAATATACAAATTAACGACTTAAATAGAAAAACTTATTTTTGTAATATTGATATCTATTTTCGTACGCAATCGAAAAGCTGCTCTTTGCTCAAATACCATTTTCCCGCGATTATTTCCACGGTGATTCGAATTTCCGCGTCGAGATTTTACCGGATCCTGCGCAAACAACGGCGCGCAAGCATGCGCAGCATAAAAATTGCGCGAACGCGTAAATCGCTCAACTTTCCAACGTGCATCGTGCGAAGATCGTCCCGGAAGATTTCGTAACTTCACGGAAGAAAAAAAAAAAATCTGACGATGCATTGCGTACGTTGCCCGAAAAGTGTCGGATCGTTATGCCGGCATCTGTATGCACGGTATCGAGGCTGTGGAACAGTACGAGAAATGACGATGCGTCGAACGACGATACGATTCGACGACTCGAACGTGTTTTCGTCGTCGAGAAGTCAAGGTCAACTCGAGATAATTATGCAGATAACAGTGATGCTTGCTGGTAACTCACCTGCACAGAGGATTCACCCAGGTCCGTCCTTAGAAAAGATAAGCTCTCCTCTTTTAAGTCCATTTTTAGCATCGTATATTAACTTCAGGTTAAACTTTCGAAGTTAAATGGCGTTCTGGCTTCGTTCATCATTTGATCGTGAATTTTTGTGCATATTTCCATTTAAGATATGCACATAACGGTCGAATTACAATATAATATTGGAAAACTTAACAAAGTGGCAAAATGACGAAAAGTCCAATTTTGTTAACATATTTCATTTTTTTAATGAAGATATTTTTTTTCGAAAAGTTTAACAACATTTTGGCTTCTTGGATGATCTTTGATCATCGAATCATGACTTACCGTGCATATTTGTATTGAAAACGTATGTATTACGGTAGAATTGTATTTGTAATATTGCTGAAATTAACAAAGAGATAATATGATGAAAAGATCAATCTTGTTAAGGTGATTCGTTTTGGATTAAGGCATTTCTCTGGAAAATTCGTTCGATTCGAATAATTGCATAATTTTTAGTCAGCTAGGTGTCGTTTGGGACGAGGTAGGGACAGAGTATTTTTCCGTTAACAATAGTTGCTTCATTTGTGCGCGGTTGTCGTTTAATAAATTCGGAACAATGTTATTTCAAGGTTCATTTGAAAAGGTTCGTGTAAACGTGTTTCTACCTACTAAGGTATTCCCGTAGTAATTATTCGTCAACGGTAGAACGAGCAGATTTAGTTTGATGTTACCGGTTATGATTATTCCTTCTCCGCTATATCTTGAATCTTCTCTCATATATTTTTTCTGTTAATTCTTTCGCGCATGAGAGGATCGCAGTAGTATAAAAGTAGCGGGAGAATTCTTTTTCTTCCAAACATGAATTACTTATAACATAACGTAGTAGTTCAAGGGGAAACAATTTAAATTCGTATTGGAAAGATTCTTAAATAAGTTGAATTTCTTGAAAAGGATTTTTTAAAACGACTCCATGAAGTAATTTCCAGGAAAATGAATTTCCTTGGAAGATGGTGTCTGTAATTGTTTCTTTTTAATGCCTTCAATTGAATGAACATAAAAAAATCATTTAGAATAATGAAGTTCGGAGTTATATACTACTTTTTTTTTCACGATTAATATTTGAAACCTTTAGAAACTGGTTTAAATTGAATTCAATTATGTTCATCGTATTATCTGTTTAATACAGTGTTTTCCTATTTGCCGCCACATCTATATCTTTGTTTCGGGCAAGCTTACGAATTGTAATTTCGTGCAATGCCAATCAAAGCACGGATTAATTCTGTTAATGGTCGCATAAAGCTTGTAAATCCGTATTCGAAAACCGATTAAGGAGATTTTCCAATTTTCTCGCTACCTATTGATTTCGTATGGTTAACGCGATTATCGTTCGCAGAGCGGAGGGCCGAAATTAATATCAGAAAGCTCGCGATTTGCGTGAATTACCGTTTATTGCAGGCAAATGAAGCTGAAGGACCCCTTTGCATTCCATCATTTTCCACAAAATGCAATACCAACTACGAGCAATGAATTTTCGCGAAGGTAGCTTGAATTTCACGATCTTATAAGTTATACTTTGAGAAAGTAGATATAACATATGCAAAATCATTTTTATTAACAGTTCTTTCGATCAAAGTCAAGTCTCAATTTTAATCCGAGGAGAAAAAGATTTTTAATCATTGTTTTCATAATTTGAAACAATAATGTTTTTAAATTGTTTGTTCCTTTGCTATAAAAAATTCTTAAAAAGCAACAAAATTGTACCTAAAATTTGTTCGGTTGAAGAACATTTTTTGTCTCTTGAAATTGTTTTTAATATATCCATTAAATTGTTCGTTTTTATTTTATATTGTTCTCGTAATAGAATGATTATAAATTCACCATATTTCAAAGGAATGTAAAAAAAAACTTATGCCAATTTAAATATTCATTACAAGACAATTAAATAATGCCTTTAGTTTTTCTTTGAAAGAAATATTTCGGAGCACTTGAACTTCAGCATTAAATAAAATAGTCATATTTATTTACACTTCCGATAATACACACTACAATTTTATCAGTACGAAAGATATTTCCGTTGATTGTACGAAACACAATTTACGTGAAATTATCACGGTTGAAACAGTCAATAAGATAAAGCTGTTTATCTTAATGCGTTCATGTTCGATAATTGAATTGAATATTCATCTGTGCATTTTAACATTCGATTATTACTGTGAAGATCAAAAGAATATACTTACCATTTTTTTACTAATATCAAGTTAGCAATATTCGGATCATTTAGTAATTACAATGCAAATTTTCTATCGTCTCATAGTTATGCATCATAAAACATATTAGAATATCTTTAAGTTTAATAACTTTTACGTTTACATTGCAAACTAAGCCTTATTTAAAGGTGATATTTTTTATCGTAAAAGTATTAAACTATTGCAAACTATAATTATCCTCTTACGGTATTGATCTATTTATCGCCGCACTTGGATAAAAAAGGAAGTTCATTCGATACCAGATCCTTTCACTAAGAAAAAGTTTTATTTAAAACGAAAGAGTCGTGCGTAAGGCTATCTTGTAGTTTGTTACGTTTGAATTTGAGCGCCCTTCGCGCCATTCCCCACGGCAGATGCACGAAGGTCAAAAGTATTTTAAAAATAAGGCCGTAGGCATTGGCAGATTGGTATGGCAGTGGACGTTAAGGGTCGGGTGGCGTTGTAATGGCAAAAAGTTTGCGAAAGGTGAGTAATTGTCAGGACAACAACAAACGTAGGTCATTTGTGTGTACTGTGTATTAGTTAGCTGGCGCTAGGTTTAGGTAAATAAAGCCGCGCGTGAAACGTGTTTGAATGGATAGAAATCGAGCATCAACAAATCGAGTTTTCGCGAGAAGGCTCGTGGCTAGACGAGCACGGCCGACAATGGCGCCCAAGCCTCGCGAATATTGACATTGCCGAAAACATTATCTTCAAATATTGGATATTATCGTATACGTGGGTAACACGTACTGCGTCGTAATTAGTGATCTAACCTCGTTCCAGTTGTCGTATCGCTTAACCAGGTGAAGTTTTTCGTGAATTTGTTTGTTGGTAGCCGAGGTTATGCGAAAAAATGTTTTCGGCACGCATAGTAGCGACGCGTGAACCCTGAAGGGTTTTACAGTTATACTGCAATGTGGCACATTTGCAGAAGCACGGAGGACGTTGTGTGGGTCTAGAGTTGCGATATTATCTCCGAGGAGATATCGTTAGGGCGATAGAAGAGTGTGCATGAAGAAGGCGTGTGAGTTAACGTTTTAAGGGTTAGGGAGGCATTCTGTAGTCAGGGTGATTAAAGTCTAGTGTGGACAGTTCAGGGCAGCTAGTTTGGTTGTAGGGTCGGGATTGGAGATAGACAAGATGGACCAACAGTATTGCCTACGGTGGAACAATCATCCAGCCAACCTCACAGACGTTCTCAGCTCTTTACTTGCCAGAGAAGCACTCTGCGACGTTACCCTGGCGTGTGTTGGAGAGACATTCAAGGCACACCAGACGATACTCTCTGCATGCAGTCCATATTTTGAGAGCATTTTCCTTCAAAATACCCATCCCCATCCAATTATATTCCTGAAGGATGTCAATGACACGGAAATGAAGGCATTGCTGCACTTTATGTATAAAGGAGAAGTTAACGTTAGTCAGCATCTGCTACCGATGTTCCTTAGAACAGCGGAGGCATTACAGATTAGAGGCCTCACTGATAATAGTGTAAATCACAAAGCAGAAACAAAAAGTCCTTCGCCAGAACCAGAAACACAAACTGGTGTTAGGCATAGCGATTCGCCTAACCTTCAGCCTCTTCCTGAAAAGAGGAAAAGAAAAGCTTCGGGCAGCTACGATGTTTCCCTTAGTGGTCCACCTAGTGAACGGTTCATGTCTGATTCTCAGGTATGTAAATCTAAATTTTACAATCCGTTATGTTTGTTTCAGCCATGTAAACATTTCCTAATTTATTATAGCATAGCAGAATAATATTTAAAGTCAAGAATTTTATTTCAGTATAATTTACTTTCTTACTAGCATGTAACACATTACAAGAAATTAAAAATGCATTGCACTTTTAAATTTAAGTTTGTACATTTGATATATGTTGTTATATTTAGTGTCGTACAAAATACACATTAATGGTGTTTCCTCTGTCAGTGTTGATAAACTGTTAGATATGTAATTAAAATCTTTATTTTCAACATCATTTACTGTTTTTTGTATATGTTTTGTTATTTGCTATGCATTATTCAATAGTACATCAATTATTATTGACACATTGAACAAATAGTAATTATAATATGGGTTATAATAAAGGAAGTTTTAGTTATTTATTGATGGAACTACATGTTACATATATTAATTCATTGAATCAGTGCTTCATATATATGATCTTATTTTGTATATTTGAAAAATTTTTTTCTACACAACAAATCACTGTAATTGCGTAGTTTTTGCTCGTATTATGTTATTTTTATTATTATTTGTGCACCTTCTATGCTTGGCGTATGACGTAGACGTCGAAGTATTGCAGTATCTTTTGAAAAACTTTTAAAGCATATGTCCGTATGCTCGGAGGGTGCGCGCGCGTGCGTGCGTGCGTGTACGTGCACGTGCGTACCGCATATATATATACATATATACGCGCGCGCACACACAACACACGCACACAAATCATATACGATTCTTTTTTCACGCATAATATTTCAAATTCCGCGATAATGATCATACTTTATTATCAATAAATTATATATGTACGTGATTGGACAGTTTTTCATATATCGATCTCTAACCTTGACGTTTAAATCGAAAACTAACATTGACTGTAAAAATGAGTCGAACTCAACATTGAATTAATTTGGCACGTACGTCCTTTAAATCGCATGCTATTACTTGGAAACGATGATGTTTTCGAGAAACAGCACAAACATTAATTTCTTTTATACAGTAGGAAATAAATTTGTAAAGTTGAATAATCTTAATTGATTTAAGTACACAGTTATTTAGTTTTGAAACCAAGCATACACTATTAACGTGATTAATAAGGTTGTTAATAATACAATAATGCATAATGTTAAAATATATAATTACAAAGGACCTAACTCAAATTTGTTAACAAGGATGATGTTACGAAATTCACATAAATCTTACAAATATAATATGTAACTTTCAAATTTGTTGTTTCCAGACATCTTCGCAGTGTAGTTATAAATCAAGTCCTCCTATGATTCCAAAGTTAAATAATACCCTGGGAGGTGATATAGAAGATGGTGGTCGACCTATGTCTCCAGCATCGCAACCACAACCCTCTATCAAACAGGAGCTGGATCATCATTTGCCGGATTTCCATGACAATATATCCCTCCCAGTAAGTAATCTTTTATTTTATATTTGCATTAAAAATGTGCATGTCCCATGCATGAAAATGGTTCTTAAATATATATTGCAATGAAATCTTAATTTTATCATGCACGTAGTGACAGCAGACAATTTCATGTTCTACTTTTATTGATATTATATTGTCTATAACGATAGCATTGTACGTCTATATATTATGATATTTTTTTGGACTGAATCTGAATTCTTTTAGCAAGAATATAGTAACAAGAACAAATATTTTGAAATAATTAAAAAATAAATGAAATTGTCTTCATTGATATGTACAGATAAAATTAGAATCCTCTATGATTTCTTGTAATAAATTACACTTAGAAGGGAATTGGAATTACTATTAATATGTAATATAATTTTATTAAATGATTACTATTGTGTCGAAAGTTATTTTATTTTTATCCACAGCATGTATGCAACACATATTAGATTATTACTGTATAGAAATTGTGATGGAATAACATACAAGCCGGCATGAGGTGATACCTTATGAAAAAGTAAGAACAAAATGTAGAATAAAATTTTTGAAGTTCACTTTTCATGAAAATTGAGTTTGAATACCCGATGTGTACATATTCTGGTACAGCAAATATGTAACATGTCTAATCCTTACATTTTGTTTTTGATGAAACTTATGCGTGGCATATTTCACTAAAAATATTTGATTGGTTTTTTGTTTTTATGGGATATCGTCTATATTGAGGAGGTGAATATACCTCTCAAAGTTGAAGCTTGTAAATGTGCCTTGTATATTTCGGTAACGAGAGGGGACAACAATATATATATATTTTTTAGTTGGCGTGTTCTCTAACGGAGAATTTAGCTACATAAAAAAGGTTGTATAAATTTATTTATTTTAATAATGTATTCAAAGTTTGAATTTTCTAACGCGATTTTCTCGAAAACTGAGTCTTAAATGAAGAAGTTTTATTCCATATTTAGAACTTATTATTTCATAAGGAATCAGTACGAGTCTGTTTGTATATATTATTCGATATCTGTAGATCGATGTATTGGCGTTTTAGCTGTTTCAGCATTTATCGGTTTTTCAAACTCATTTTTCTCAAAAACTAAACTTTAAATTAACATATTTTATTTTATATATCCCTCTTAATTTTCCATAAGAAATCACCTCGTACTCGCTTGTATATGTTATTCCGTCCACAACCTATATATTACAAAACAGTTCACACTATTTCCAGAAACTGTTGTGGAATTTTTTCAGTTGAATATTAGTAATGATAAGAATGAACGATACATTTATGTTATATATAAAATGTTTATTTAATACTTCATAGTTTGTAGTATTGCCAAGGTATTCTTTCATAAAGTTAGCTTCCTAACCGAGGTTAGCAGGTTCTTTAACTTTTACGTTGTATTTTCAATGTTTGACCTGTAATTTTGTGGAATTTTGTACGTAGAAAAAAGAAAGTAGCTTCACAAAAGTTACGCACATACTACTTCTAATGACCCTATTTAGAGTATTTGGAATGTGGTTTTAGTTACACAAATTCCGTGAATACAATTATTTTCGTAAAATATATGCATTTTAGACTAAATAACAAACTTCACTATGTAGATGAATTTGTCACCATGTTAAACAGATCCGCTATGTAACATTATTTTTAAAAATATCATTATTTTAGTAGACATTTTTTTCTGAGTTTACAAAAATTTCCAAAATATTTGTTCCTTTTATCACCGTTTTTGTTATTCCCAATATGAATGTCAACAAATGTGCCAATTTATTTCGAGGCTTCATTACACGAAAGGGAAAAGTTTTTCCTTAAAAACTGAAAGAATCTATTATTCAAATATAATTATCAAAACGTGAACAAATGATGAAGTTATAATTCAAGGATGTAATATCAATAATTATAGCAGGATTATCGATAACCTCGATAGAATCATTAACATCTCCTTTTATTATAATTATGTCGTAGAATTGAATGTCTACTGATTGTAGACATCAATAAAGCTTTATACTTCTTGAACTATTTCGTTTAAAAATTTTCAAATGTTTATTTATATCTTGTACATTGCGCTTAAAGTTAAACCTGGGTATTTGTCGTAGTACAATTAACATGGAAAATACAAAATATATGTAAAATGTTCAAAGAGCACTGTGTTCATCTAGTTAATATAGTGTTATTTTACGAATATCTATAATTATTAAAGATATAGTAGTTAGTGATTAGTAAATTAAATTTTTGTAGTACAGTACATAGATATACAGTCTGTCTTCTAAGTACGTGGACACTATATCTCTATGTAACTAACGATTTTTTAAAAATTTATATAAATTCATAGCACATTTAAAAAGCTAATATGTCTTTAGTGGTGCGGCCGATCTCCATCATTTGCGATTATTGCTTTATAACGTCTGAGATAGGAAAAATATGAAAGAAACCACCTCCATATTTCTCGAATAAAACGAACTAAGGCTTTCAATTTTTGAATTTACTTTTCTCATAGTATTGTACTTCATAAAAGATTAAACATTTTCTATTAGATTGGCCTTAGGGGATTGAAACAACCAATCCAACACGTTGGTAACGGTTTTTGATTTTTCACTTCGTGCAAAAGTGACTTCAATGTTTCGAATAATTATCCTATCGAACTGCACCCTAGTTCTACCAAATTAACGTTTTTAACTGTTGGTAGAAGCCCTTTTTCATATAGTTTGGTCACTTTTTAAACATCTAGATTATCCATAAAGACGCATGATGTCTTGAAATCTCGAATGTTAAAACGTTCCCAAACATGGACATCCATTTGGTGTTTAATACTCCGTTGAGTAACTGGATTTTCATGTTTTTTAAAATTCGAAGCCGTAGTTCGCCATACTCGAGAAATGTGGTCTATCTTTGTCTCATATGCCGAAAAGCTAGTCGCAAATATTTCCAGACTTTCTTAAGCAATAATCACAAATGGTGGAGATTGGATGCGCTACTAAATAAATGCGTATTAGTTTTTTTTAGATATGCTATCAATCTATACAAAACTTTGCACAAAAAATAATGATTCATTTAGAGATATCGTGTCCGTCTTCCTGTGAAGCAGACTGTACATAATAATAGAGTACCTTCACTTGAATAACGTGCACAATATCTTGATTTGGTTTTATATTTGACAATGTTTTTGTTACAGCATGTTAATTTGCTTTATTGAGTACAAGGTTGATCTTTATATATAATTTTGAAATTTAATTTTCGAATTATTTGACACAAAATATTCAGCATACTAGCAAACTACTTGGACATCTGTAATACTTCTTTTATGACAAAGTTTCGTTACTGTTCCCACAATTAGTAGTGATTTTCTACTATTATCCTACAACTGCTCAGTCAATGCCGACATGGGAAGGAAGGGATTTTCGGAGTAGAAATACGAAATTGACTTCTTTTATGCTAAAGAATAAAGTCGAAGATGTGTTGATTAAACACATATCCTTTCCTTCTCTGTTGACAGACTAATTTGGAGTGGGAAGTTCAGAGAGATGGGAAGAGTGACGAAACTAAGGATGTACAGAACATGACCCCATATCATCCAGATCCCGCTGTGATACAAGTTTCTCGCGAAAGTGCTATCATGGCCGGAGGTTCTCTCCATATCAATATGTCAGGAACTCCATCTGAATTTCTTGGGAATTCCCATATGCCTCTAAAAAATCAATCTGTACCTCTGAAATTGCATTCATACAAAAGCAATAACTCAGATTCGACCGTGTCATATGATTCATTGTTAGACAGTGGTCAAAATGTTAGGGTTCTTCAGAAAAATAACGATACGCATAGGTCAATAATAGTAAATAACCAACATGAAATGTCAGTAATACAATCAACTTTGTGTACTGCTTCATCACGTCCTGTTCCTCAAGGGAGAAAGGCTGGTAGATTTAAAGCTGGTTGGTTAGATATGTACTCGTGGTTGCAGTATGATGAGCAATCTAATCTCATGTTTTGCAAATACTGCAGAAAATGGAGTGATTCTATCCCTGAAATTCGTACTTCATTTGCAGCAGGGAATGGAAATTTTAGACTTGAAATTGTTAACCATCATGATAAGTGTAAGGCGCACAATTTGTGTGTTGCCAAGGAGAGTGAAACGAAAGAGGGTTACACTTATATTATGGAAACTTGTTGATTTTATAATGTAGGATTACATGTGCCTAATATGTGATGGATTTCGCTCAATTAAATATTTAATAGGATCTAACTTTCCAAGGACAATAACAGTTATGGCATAGAATAGATTTTATTTGTCGAATTAAAGTATATGACTTTTTATATTTCTCAACTGTTCAGAATTAATAACGTCATGAGAAACGTTTTTTTTAAATCTTAAGCTCGTAAATATATACGGTCATGGAAAGATAACGGTGGGATCAATGATTGATCGCATTTTGAAAAGTTTTTTATTGTTTTTCCCAGCATTGTACGGTGAAATAAATTTTATTTGTGTTTTTGCTGTTTATTGTATATGAGAATTTATTAAATTGTTATAATAGTAGTATACGAATAGCGAGCGAAATGACCGTTAAATTTGTATGTACTTTATAAATTGTTATTTTAAAGTTGCAGTGTAGTATATAATGCAGGTTAACATTTTAATAAACAAAATATTATAATATATGCTGTATATAATGAAAAAGAGATAAGTAATACTATTTAGGGAAAAAAATATTTTGATACACAGTACGATATAAATACCTAAGGACACTACTGAAGATTAATAGAAAAGAGCTAGAATTTTGAACAGTGTACAAGTAATATCACGATTTTAAGTTAAATTAGGTTCTTAAAGAGATCAAAATTATGTTGTCGTGAAAACAAATGTGTTATTTTAACATCACATTTCAAGTTTTTTAAATCTCTTAATTGAAACATATATTCAAAAACTTTTGAACGAAAGAGAGACATTGGTCATGCAGTGCTAATTTTATGGGAATCGATAAAATCAGGGGTACTGTTCAATTTTTTTTAAATCAGCAAAAATCTCCAGCTCTACGATCCGTTCAATAATACGAGACATAATTTTTTTCTTCTTTGAAGAAAAGTATTTGTGAGGTACTACACAAAATTTATTGTAACGTTAATTAATATCTCAAAATTTGTAAGGACCAAAACAAAGTTTGTGCAATTTTTAAATAATCCTATTCTACTATTAATTTAATATGTAGTGCATTTTTTCTTCGACATACTCTTTGTGAAAACACTTATCACAAGGATGATTTCAATTATGTGATATAGGAACTGGTGAATAATTTTTTTTTTTTTCATAAAATCAAGGAATATTTTTTTCAATTCTGATATAATAAAATATTTCGGAGAAATTTTTGCATTTTTTTCAAAACACAATTTTACTTTTGCATGTTGCGTAATTGAATGTTACTTTATGTGGATGAATTTTCCATTTTGCGCATGCATATCTTTATGTAATGTGATGTATCTTCTTTACCTGTAATATGACAATTTCATTGTTAAAATTGTAGTATTACAAAATACAAGAATCATTGTTAAATCTATTATTCCAAAGTATTTCTAAAACTGAAAATGATGTATAAATTAAATGTAGTATACATCAGTATACTGGAGAAATTTCATATATTTTAAAAACGATATTTTTATTATATTTTTAAGATATTTAAAAAATATAAATATCTGCCATTTCAGTTAATTTCTATCCTGTACTTAGTATCTATGCATATAATTTATCACATTTTGTATAGAACGATTAAAACTGAAATTAAATATTTAAAAAATAATACACATACGAAAGTAGAATTCGAAAGTGTCGCATGTTTATTTGTGAACAATGCATATTATACATCTCGTTTGATTTTTTTTAATAGAAAAATTAGTAACAGGGAGATCAGTTGAACTACTTGCTTTGAAGAAATGAGCAATTTTATAAAAGCAAATGTTTGAATAAACATTTAGATACATGCGCAACATTTTTCAGATTGGAATTTATCTGTCTGATAAGTACTTTGCGTCGGACTTTACCCATTCCCGATTTACAAAATTTCTTATAATTTATTACACTTTTATAAACAAATTATGAATGTATCTGATAATTTCAATACGCGAAGCAATAATCTTTGCTTTACATTTATCACTTTTTAATATCTCTCCAATGTGAACGACATCGCCATAAAGAAAGATATGTAAACAACAAATACAAAAAAAAATATTAAAATAAAGAACAAGCTCTTTAGAATTGTATTCTGGCATACTATTCTACCTTGATATGTCCATGAGATATGTATTACAGTTTTATTTATAATACGAACTGTATTGTGTGTAGGGTCATCCTGTAGGACTGCTAGGAGAGGAAGGGGGTGCTACGGCAGGGGCGCTTAGCGATGGCGTGGCAGGAATTGAATCGTCCGAACACCATAATCCCCCAGAAATGCTCGACGGACTTGATGGTAAGACCCACAAAAATATTCTATTACATCATTACCATCAAAATTCAATTTAGATTTGGCACATTTCCTCGACCCATTCTAGATTCACTTAGTTACACACAAAATGATACTTAACTATTTTAAACATCCCCCGTAAATTGCTTACTGTAATCAAAACTATCTTCTTTTCATCTCGCATATCAGGTAAATTCGCAAATTTGTATAGAAATAAAAAGGAATGCCAAAGAACAACGTAGGAAATGTGTCACATCTAAGAAATCGAGGGAGATGTGCATGCACGTTTGCAAGAATCTTACGCGTTGAGTCGTACATAGGCGTACGAAGCGAGCATCCCTCTATTTCCACGTCTGGCAAGCGTAGTGAGTGTAACTTTAGGAAAAGATGAAGAACTTTCTTCAACATGTACATGTATATGTGTATGTATATATATGCATACATTTAACCTATGTGTGCGTGTATATATGTATGGGTATACCGCATAATATCCTTGGTGTTGTGGTGATGGTATCGTGCATTTGCTATGTCATTGTAGTAGTTAAAAATTACGTAAGTGTGTTAATATTAAAGGAATACCTAACAAACATTGGTTTGGGAAATGGTATCAGCAAATGGACAGTACTTCTATTTTGTCTGATCTTGAAATGGTGTGTGGGTCGATTGCATACGTGCTCGTACGTGGTTACGTGTGTGCGCGCGTGTATGTTGCGTTTCTTGCTACCTTTTACATCAGTAATTTGCGTATACGTGATCTAAAAATAATGAATGGAATTGAGCGTGTACATCAATGGTGTGTACATGCGTTGAATGCGCGTGTCTGAATGCGTTGATCGTGTGAGGGTATGTATATACGTACATAATATTTATAAGTACACACAAGACACATATATACATACATATATATGTATATATATATATTTCTTTTCATACAGGTATATATACATATTGACATATATCTGTATATATATATATTTTTTTTTTATTTCTAAGGCGGGATTCTTTGTGCATGTCTTTACACTGTTTTTTCTATCCTCTTACAAATACCCCCTTGCCGTATCTTACGTCACCGTGCCTAGCGATATTAATCTTACATTCTCACGTCTCTTTTGTGCTGTTTATTTCGATTCATCCGAGTGGACGGAAATATTAGCAACAAAATGTGCTTCATTGCGTATTACGTAAAAGATCGAGAATCGACACGAATGTTCGTATAGTACGTAAGTGGTAAAATTAGTTACGCAACGAAATTAATTCCGCTTGTAACAGCTATTTATTCGTGGGGCGATCTCAGCTACGAGCGTCCGTCGAAGGTACACGAGGACTACTTAATTCGTAATAGAAAAATAGTATAGAAGTTTTTGTTGCTAACATTTGAATCCGTATTGAATCTTTTTGATTACTCTCGGCCTCGTAGAAAATCGTCATCGTCGCCGTTGTCGTTGTCGTCGTCGTCACGATTTATTTTCATCGTTTCTCGTCAATGTCAAAGTAGTACGTTGGAAACACATCAATGATGGAATGTTCTTACGAAGGGTCGCAGTAATTTTCAAATTGCCATTTCTTCCACGTGTATGTTATACCGATGCCAATGTTATCGAAGAAGAGGGTAGCTATACTCGTTGTCTTGCACGAATCTTAATGATTCGCGTTTTTATATGTTTCAATTAGTCGAATGATTCGCGTTTTTATATCTTTCAATTAGTTGATTAGTCGAGAAATTTCATTTGCTTGCGGTGACAATTTAATCGGACGATATATTTTTTCATTCTCCTTTGTTTTTCTTCCCTTATTTTTGAGTTCTTCTCTTCTGTTGTGTAACGATTTATTGTGCTAGGCTTGCGTTTACTCTTGAAAACGATAAGACAGTAGGTGTGCGCTTTTTTCTTTAATTATCATGATATTTATATTTGTTACGAGTAGGTATTTCTAGAAATATATAAATATATTACGAGTGTGGTGTTCTTGATTATATATATATATCTTCGTAATTAATTTTGATACGTAATTAAGAGAATCCCCTCTTTTCTGCAACTCTTTGACTCTCTTGACGTAGAGTGTGATCTATCAGAGGTATTTTATTAGATATTATATATATAAATCTTTGTATCTTCATATAAATCTAACTAGAGACTGTTGGTATTTTCCATAATTTTGCATAACTTATTGAAACGGGATCTTATATTCCAGGAACATCAGGAACTTGCAAAAAAGAGAAGGATATAAGTAAAGACAGTCAAAATAAATTAGAGCATTCCCACCTCGGTACGGAGTGCTGTAAGCTCTGCGGTAAAAGCGTAGCCAACATTAAAAAACACATGAAATCGCATTTTCCCGATAAATATCAATGCCAAATCTGCATGATATCGTTAACCAGATCCGACAATCTCAAAAGGCACATTAAGTTAAAGCACGGGATACGAGAAGGGTCCTTGATATCACCGTTTATGCGACTAGAGCATAAACATTTTTTAGCAAAATCGGAACCAGCTTACCTCACCTAGAATTATCTGTACTTGGGAGGAATTATGCGGAAAGTGCAGAACACAAATGATAATCGGTTCGTATGTGCATTACAGTGCGCAATTGTATATACATATATATTTGTATGTATATGTATATATTTATATTTATAAACATACAGCGCTTACGAAAGGTATTAAGAGAGGAAGCTGATCCGAAATTGTCCACGATTTTATTAGCCTCTCATACTGTGTGACATAGAGTGCCATTTATCGCTCGAGTGCTTTAGAAGCTCGAAACTAAGGACCCTTTTCATCCGAGAAAATAGAGCAATATAGCTCGACTATTTTAATCGCGTTTCCCGTTTAAATTATTTTCTTAAAAAAAAGGACAACTATTTATTCTCGTACGTTTATCTTGTAGTTATTTAAGAACATTACGGATAAGTATTTAGGCTACTCCTTCTTAAAAGAAGTGAGTGGGCACTATTAGTTTTAGCAGTGTTCGTAGAATTGATTGCTAGAGATCTCACGTCAAAGTAATCCAAGTACAAAACTTACAACGTGTTCGTAGACTACCTCGCGAAGTTCGTCTTTATTATACACGCGAAAATACCTTTTTTTCGTTTTTCGAACAAGCAAGAAACACGGTTTTCTAACGTTTAAGGCATTACCAGACATTTGAGGATTTCTCAATTCATTCCCGTCGGACTTCTTCTATACGCGGCGCATGGAACTAAATTTTGCCACCTTTTGAGTTTGAGTCGAACCTTTCATTCCTGCCGTGAGAATTTCGACGGCGAGAAACCTTGAGATATTGCCTTTGATTAGATTTGCATAAGAGAGAGATACTTCTTCCTGCAAAACGTATGGCTCCAGTATTCTGGTTTTCAAGCAAGGATGATTTCCATCCGCAAGGAAATTCTCCTCGAAATTACTCTCGGTAATAACAAAGAGGAAGTAGAGGGGGAAAGAGCAAGTTTTCGCTCGTAAAACAGCGAACTAGCGTCTTTCGTTCAGTTCCATGCGCAGTATATACAGAAAGTTTACCTTGTAATGTCACCATTCTTTCGTCCCGCAGGTGGAATTCAGTATTAAGTATTATTTATATACATATAATATATATATATGTATATATCATATTATATATTTATATATATTATATATATCATAGGTTGTGAATGACGTCGAAGACTGAGTATAAATCGATTTTCGCGAGCCGGCGTGGCTCGATAATAGTCATGATGAACTAGTCCCTGAGGCCCATAGGCTGTTGCAAGAGCAGACTTTTCATATAGGCTTTTTTATGGTGCCTTTCCTTTTAAGTATGGTATTTAACTAATCAATTATCATTAACGATGTAATACATAGTCATAGTATTCCGTAAACTATAACGTTGTAGAAAAACTCTTCTATATTGGGGACAGTGCATGGCAGTGACGATCATAGGTCGTTCTTTCTGCCGGCATATTGATACGCGCGATGTAATATCACTCCTGTACTTCTCCTCCCGTAACTGGCTCGTTTTCAAACTGACAATCAGGGAAAATGTACGAAGCGACAATCGAATCGTTAACGGACATTTTTTACATACGCCTTTTCTCTATTTACAGATACGACACTTTTAACTCCTCAAGGCACTGAATGCGCGCCGATAACGTACATAGAGAAAGTTAATGTGTCGGAGTTTTTCGAAAAGCTGCCGTACACGTACACTAGCAAATGCAAAATATGCGGTAGAGTAGTGTCGAATCTTAAGAATCATTACTTAACTCATAATCCAGGGAATTATGTGTGCCCCTTGTGTGGCTGCCGTAGAACCAGACTGGATAACTTGAAAGGTCATATAAAACAGAAACATCCCGAAATACAAATACTCCAAAAATCCACTAGCACCATACAGAGTTGAGCCTCTTACTCTGTATTCATTCTATTTTTCTTTTCTTTATTCCCTTTCTTCTTTTTGTTCTTCGGTATGTGTACCTTTTTTTTTCTACGTCACTTAACCTCTAAGAACTTCTCGTTCTTGCTGCTATTCACTTCCCAAATGTTGTTTTCCGCTCGAATATATATTTTCTTCTACTTTTTTTTTTCGTTTGTGTAACACGCATGACGCGTTTCACGCTACCAGCTATCATTCCCGCGTATTTTTGTTTCCTGTCGTTCCATCGAGCAGTGTAATTTTGATAATTCCTATAATATTAACTACCCCTTGCCCCGTATCATCCCTTCGTCAGACTGGTCCTCTATTACGGCGACGTTATCGTATGTGAGATGATTCGCGATAGAAAAAAAATAGACGTGTAAAAACATTCGATTACGAGGGTAAGCCTCATTGATTTATTTACCGTGTATCTTCAACTCGTTACTCGAATGGCAATGCTAGTCAGGAAAAGTAGCCGAACTATGAAACGTTTCTCGAACTCGAGCAATTTTTCCAACCGCTTTACACGTGTGCACGACTTTTCTCATTGTGCCGCAACGTTTCTTGGGTCTTCGTAATTTAACGTCGTGTCGGTGAAACTTAAATAAATTGCGAATAGGAAAGAAGAAAAGAAAGGAAGAAAAAGTGCTCGAGTTTGAGTAGCGTGTATAACTCACAGGTACATCAACCATCGTGTACATCGATTTCTCCTCACGTCGTGACGGATAAGCGGATTTTGCGATTGACGGGCATACAGGAGTCGATATTTAAACGTCGTCATGTTCCATGATTAAACCGATCCAAGAAAACTGCAGTGCCTATGTACCAAAAATTAGAAATAGTTCGTAAAGTGTTCTAAGCAACGGAAGTACCGAATCTATCATTGGTTATACTTTCACATTAATCCTAATACGAAAGTGAAGTGTTTCTCAAGGAAAAGTCGTTCATGATACACGGAAAAGAATAATTGTTTTCTATAACGCGTACATTCCAACAAATATTATTTAATGACATATATCTATGAGATAATATTAGACAAGTTCTTGGATTTCTTACGTTTCTGTTTTTACATTACAGTATGATATTACAGGGAACTATCTTCGAACTATCTTCGAACATTGAACTACTAGTTCCTCGGTGTTTTGTAACATTTCTCAAATCTCCTTGTACCTCGCTATACTCCTTACATCTTGACGTAGTGCAATGTGAACGTTCTATCTCAAGTGCAAGGAGGTTCGTTATGTCATAACTCTCCGACCTTTAACGGTAGGAAATCATCCACGAGGATCTCTGTCCGTTTCTCTCATCTGCTCTCTCTTTCTCTCTCTTCCCGCATAGCGGTGGAGCACGATAGGTTCGTGCATTAGCAGACCAAAGTCGAGTAAGCCCAAATGGAAGTACATGCGACGCGATTTTCCCTGACCTCCATCAAAGGGCGTTTCCGTGTTAACTGTAAAAAGCTTCTCATCGTTTCGTGTCTCCTTGTTGTGGTGTCTATCGATCTGGTCGCTGTTACATTTAATTACAACGCACTACTCCCTTCATTAGTGTAATTATTCTTCTTATTCGTCAATTTGCGTCTTTCAGTCGATCGAGTATCTATCTTTTGGCTTCTTTCTTGTATTATTGTCTTATTCGTTGGTTAAAGTACAGAAATCATGTGAATGGGAGTGTGGGTGTTAATTGTTTATTTTCAGTAGTATTATAGGTTTTAATGACATCTTGGATGTTATGTGTTCAATTCTTTGTATCTACGATTGAATTTCTTGAAAATATCGAATCAATTTTCACCTTGAGGATGGGAAATTTAACACTAGAACTACCGGCGTTAAACCGATTACATTTCAATAAATTAAATAGATACTTTGGAAAACGAGGGATCAAGATGTGGAAAAGGTGTTCCATCTGGTAATTTGTGTTTTATAAGATCAACGTAGAATAGCTGTTCTATGACCATCCTATAAACTTGTAGGATTTTTAGAAAAAATTGGGAGCGAGTCATTTTTTACTTGCTTGGTAGCTGTAGTGTTAAGTTCAATAAAATATTAAAATAACAACGTATGCTTTTTTTTTGCATACTTTTAATATGTCTAATGGATGCTAAATATTTTAGCGATGTAAGAATTGCTTGTGAAAATACATTATTAACGTTTCTTTCACGGAGCAAATGTTACAAAATTTCGTATCGCATTGAGTTGACCCTTTATAACCCGAATTTTTTTTACTTTAAAAATGACTTACACGATAGGATATTGAGAAACGTCAGCAGTAGCATTTTAAGTACAAGATAAATTACATTTAGTAGTATTTTATCGCAAGGAAAGTTCGTGAGAGTCCGTAATTTGCGAAGTTTGCAAAGCTCAAAAACTTACGTCAAAGATAAGGAGTGCAAATATGCTGTCCTAAAATTGCAACGAATTATAAATTAACAAGGAAGTCTCATTTTTATTATCAACATTAATTGCAACACAATTAGCAACAATTTACAAAAACACAATTAACACACTTAACAACAATTTACATAAAATTTAATCAGATCTACATATCAGTCACTATAGCCAAGAAAATATACTCCACCATCTTCTATCATGATAAACTGTCTCTGCGTTAATTTCTATGTTCGTTTAATCATCACGAAGTATTATGTCGTCGAGCCGGCTGATAACGAGCCACGTCGAACGTTTCTGCTTCGTTAAAAGATTTCACGAGAAACTAGCTTAATCAATCAGCGTTAATGGCATGACGTCTAATTGCACGCGTGTTCCACCTACCAGTTATCAGCAAATTTATTAAACATTATCATTCCATATTTTTTTCTTCTAATAAACCAATATTCTTCTCGTGCATCTTTCTCTCATTTCAAGTAATTCCGTCGTTTTCCCCCGATACTATTACTTCCGCCTCGAAAATCACTTCTCTGGTCGTCTCTGCGACCAATACTCGTAAGGAGCATCAATCGATCTCGAACAAAGCTGCTTCGAGAACGATCCGCCGCTTTATAACTCTCTCTCTCTCTCTCTCCCTCCGCACCTCCCTCTCTTTCGATCTCTTTCTCTGCATCGAGAGGATATCGGTTGTTTAATATTCTCCATAGAAAGGAGAAACAGAGAGGTGGAGAACGAAAGGGGTAACAAGGTAGACGAAGAAACTCCGCACAAGGAGGCAGCAGGTCCTTTTCGCGATAAGCTCCTTAGAAGCATATCTTCTCGCCCTTATTACAGGACCGTACTTCACGGATGAACGGTTGGAGCAGGAATCAACGGGGTGGGCACGGGGTTCCTCGATAAGAGGATCACTAGGTAGAGGTGCTTCGAGTATCTGCTGCAAAGAGTTCTGTTTTCTCCAGCACGCGACAAGAGACCTTTACCTTTCGTTTCTAGTTCCCGGTTACTATAAACTCGGTAGCTTAGCCGTTAGAGAAGAGCCTAGTCGTTCGGCAAGCTGCCTCATATTCAACTGATATTTCGAAAATTACTTCGTGGAAGGCTTATTCGATTCAAAAATTTCATCCGATAAACTCGATCCTCCTGGGATTGTGTTGCACGTATTAATAATACGTGTGTCGTTCAGTTCTGAATAGAGTTGTATCTTGCAATTGCAAGTCGGATTGTCAGTTGTGTTTGGTAATGCGAGGGAAGTTTTTTTTTGCGTTAATGAAATCGATAGAATGTAATTTGAAGAGTTTATTGCAATTTTTGGAAATGGTGGGATAGTGTTTATTGAGCCGTCGATTAACATTTTTTTTTCTTTTTTTTTGAGAATTTAAGTATATGGTGATTTAGTGTTTAACAGCTTTGTATCGAAGATGATGGAGTTTTTGATTTCGGTAATCTTTTGGAGACTTAGCATTTTTCGATATGACCGATGTTGATGGAATAATTATTTTTATTATGACAGAAATGTGTTTTAATTTGTGAGACGATACAAAGAAAGCTTTAAAAATGCACAATTCGTTTGCAATTTCCTAACGGACTACCCCTTTGTAAGGAAGAGTATTTCAGAGGTATTTGCAGTATTGCTTCACTTTCCTACATCAGACTTGTATAAATGTACGTCATATGTAACTCATAATATGCAGTCTTTACCACTTGTGGGGAGTATTAAAAAAACATGAAACTCCAAATTTTTAAAATGCATTTTATATGAGTTTCATCTATGAAATCCTTGTAATTTTCCACAGAAACATTTCTTTTTCGTACTTGTATCGTAGTCCTGAGATCTTTCTTTGCCACATTCAGATTCCTTTGAGAAGTGTTTCATATGCGAATCAGTGTCATGTCTTTCAAATATTTCTATTCTTTCGATGGTTTCAATGCAAAAGGTGTTTGTTTGTTTGTTTGTTATGAAATGTGAGTGCATTATTACTGCTGAAATTCAATGAAGTGACGTAAATCATAATACATATAACAAGTAATAATGTTATGTGAAATAGGGGTTGCTATTTCACCCTCTGCATTATATAATTGCAGACAAAGAGGACACGATTAATAACATTTGTATCATATTTAATTGCAGCTGATCGTATCTACAGGATGTTTGCATTATTATTTTTCGTGGTTTTCCCATTAGAAATAGGTTTATAAGAAACATAGCACATGATGAAATTTCATTATTTCTGATCGAAACGGATTAAGAAAGTTTTTCGTTTTTATCAAATTGCAAGTGCATATCGGTACATGATGGTGACTCTGTGTAGATCTTTTTAAATGGAAAACTGCTCCATCATTGGGCTTTGAGAAAATATCGTCCGTAGTGAATTTCGTCATAATTTATTAAATCAAACATTTTGACTTTTACAGGAATTTGATATGTGCTATATGAAAAATCGAATCTTTGAAATTATTAAGACGAATATCTGTTGATCCTGAATAAGATTATCTCTGCTTTCACATATTATTCTGTGACTCACTTCCATCGCATAATCATAAAGAGAGTTCTGTCAGAAAGGCTGGGGTAGGTGAATCTTAAAGGGTTTAATGGATTCTAATATCATTATTCTATGTCAGTCCTCCTGGCTTTCTATTTTTTTGTTGGCCTATTTCGATCATATTATCTTCCACGAATTGGGTTAATAACAAACATGTAATTAAAAGAGCTAAAAAACGTATTGTTCAACAGAGAAATCATGTTGAACATACAGTGTACCCTCATTACTCTAACTCACACCAAATATCGCACTATGAAATATTAAAATAATGTTTCCCAATTTTAATCTCGTGTTATCCCGAAGATTCATTCTCAATGTTAAATTGTCTTGACAATAATTTTGTATGTTAACCAAATAATAACAGTTTTCCATTTAAAAAAATTAAGAGCACCTTCATGTTTCGAAATATGTTGCAACTTTGAAAAATTAATTTCAGTTATAATCTTCATAAAAATAATGAATGTTTTTCGACTACTTTGTGTTTCTTTAAGGGGGTCCTCTAGTTTCTCGGCTGTTTTTTTACGGCGTTTTCAATAATTTTTTACGGGCAAAGCATCGAAATAATCAATCTGATTGTTTTTGCACAATCTTTCTTAACATTTAAATAAGCTTTACAAATTTTTTGAAGTCAAAATATATAATAGAATGAAAGTTATAGTGGCCGACAGGAAGACATAAATTAAAAAAGGTGCTTGACGGTGACCAAGATTGCGGCTGTTCTACTTATCTGAAATCAAAAAACCAAACGGCATTTTAATCTTCATATTTAAGACTAGCGATTGAACTAGAATGAATTCTAAATTACAAAAATTGACTTTGTTATACACTTTTGAAAATTACAATCTATTTTTTACTCATTTTTTCTTCAGTTTTTCGCTCGTACAAAAAAAACTATCGAAGCAATCATGATAATCCTAGTTCAATCGCTGGCTTATAACATATTAAAGATGCTGTATAAATTTGAACAAGATCGGTGCAGTAGTTTCTGAAATATAGTGGTCACCGTTTCGAAAAATGGTGTTTCGAGAAAAACGCATTTGAAAGTTCGCGCATGTGATTTATACTAAAAATTTTATCTCACCGTCAATCTGCTATGCCTGGACCATACAATAGGCCTTCCTCTTCTTCTTGGAAGTCACGCCGAGCTGCTCCGTCACCTCTTTTCGCGATTCGGGCCTGTTTTACGACATCACTCGTGTGCCTTTCTGAGCGATCGATCCGAGAGCTATCACGCTGTTGAACATATCCTTTAGCTTGTGGGCCGATTTTCACTCCCATGGTTTCCAAGGTCTTCAGGATAGATTTGAATCCTTCGTTGAAGATTATAACAGCGAGAAACGTGGCGATTTCAACCACTTTTGGCCCAGAATGGAGGTGCTTCGGAGCAAAATTCCAGATTAACGAATTGAGCGACTCGTTATTATTTTGAGTTTCCGCTCCCAGGCATCTGCTTAACAATTCTTCTTTGGATAAATCCTCATAAATTGGTTTTATAACTTTTTGAACTGCTTCAGAAAGAGGCGGTTTGTTGTGTTTTAATTGCTCAGCCTCTCCGAGAAACTCAGCTTTGCGCCATTTGCACCAACTAGATTCGCCTGCAGGACAATTTTGATGCTGTGGATTGCTGTCTGTGGATATCTTGTGAAAGAATGTTGTCCAAATTTCCTTTCTCATTTCCTCGATAGAATCTGGATGTCTCCGAATAGCTAATCCATAATATGTTGTCATCTCACCAATCAATTTATCAGTGAGTTTTCCTGCACCTTTCCCACCAATGCCTTTATTGGATTTTTTTGCATTTCGATTAACGGACACAAAATCTCTATAAACCGTCTTCAATCTACTAAGGTAATTGTGAGAATCAAACAATTAGATTTAGGGATATCAATACAATGGTCAGCGCCGCTCGGCTTTCGGAGCAGCCCGGCGCGCGCTCCGTACACCTGCTCCGTTCGAGGGCCGTAACTTGTGAACCACTTCGAATATCGAAAAATCCTTTGGCACACATTTTCAATACATGTTGTAGATGTGATTTATGAAAAAAAAAAAAAATCGATTTTTTCGACCCGAGAAACTAGAGGACCCCCTTAATGTACTTGCCTGTATAAAAAGAAAGAGAGAATGCTGGTCAAATAATAACTTGAATATATCTTAACACTAGAACTACCGGCGTTAAATTTATTATATATCAATATATTAAATAATTCATTTCATATTGAATAATATTCATTAAATATTGAAAATAAAATTAATATTATATTGAATAATTTCAATATTTCAATACATTAAATAAATGCTTTAGAAAACGAGGAATCGAAAGGTGGAGAAGATGATTAATTCAGTAATTTATGTTTTATGAGATGGACGTACAATGTTTACTCTATTGCTCTCCTATAAAATTGAAAATTATTTTAGAAAAAATAAGGAACGAGTCATTTTGGCCACCTTAGTAATTCTAGTGTTAAGCGAAATATTACATTTTACATGTCATACAATATTAAACATTAAAGTGGTACTCTTACTAACAGCTTTCATTAACTTCTCTCATTTTAGAGCAATACGCGATTATCTTTTACAAAGCGGCATATAATCGCCTTTAATTTGCTCTGTGTTCTACGCCACTCATAATTTCAGCTATTTGGATTTCCGGAATTATTCAGATTACTAGAATTATCCTTACTATTTGGCCGGTCCGTTTATTCGAATCTAAATATTTACATAGACGAGTGCCTGGTTAATGTGGAGTTCAGGCGTAAGTTCAAAGATGAAATTCTCTCTCAGAAAGCTTGTTTTCTTTGACTAAACGTACGATCTAATATATAAATTTTACGTAGAATTGTACGAAACGGAGTATCGACGGAATTGCAGGAATTGCAATTTCTACATCCTTTGTGCTTCGCGTGTCCCGGTCGCATCTCTTTTGCGTTTATATATGTACTAAGTCGATTAAATTATCTTTTTGGTTCTAACCTCGATTATACGATCAATCAACGTTCTTATCTGTTTCAAGGATATTACACTTTCGAGACACTTCGCGATATTAGTATGATTTTAAAAAAATAATTGGTACACGAGAATTACAACTAAGAGTATAAACGCAGAAGATCATTGCACAAAGGTTAAATTACTTTTATCGGATTCCTGTTTATTCGAACTTTATCCTCGGCCTTTACTAATACGACGCGAAGTAGAAAATGGCAGTGCAAGGGCACTTATTTTTAAATCCGTTGATAGGTTTATAATTTTAAATTCGTAGAAACAAGTAATCTGTATAAGTACTTAAACCTATATGAATTCACAAATTGCTTGAAACATTTTAAAGTCGTTTAAAAGCATTGCGGTCTTTGTCCGTTTTAATTAAACATTAAATCGGCCTTTTATAGACTACTAAATTTCTGAACATTTGGCTATTCATAGAGAAACGATACTTGAAATTCTTATTGGATTGTTAACAATTGTTTTCAACGAATTTTTCAATGGTATGTAAATAATAATGTCAAACATTCTCGTCGGATAGATCACTTCAAATATAACATAGACATTTTGAATAATATTTCAAATAAAATAAACATTAGACTGATGCACTGGATATTTTCAAGTAAAAACATTAAGAACATAGAAGATGAACACAAAGTGTTTCAAATGCAAACTTAATTCACTGTCTTATAGACACATTCTCTTGAGATTTCAAGAAGCTCGAAATTCCTCAAGGTCTCGTTTAACTTTGATACGGTTGAATTTAAAGTCGAACAAGAAATTTCTTCTCTTACAGTAAATGGCAAATTAAATAAAATAGATTGGAATTTTAAAAAATCAGCAATTTTTGCACAGTTTTGAATATCGTTATCATGTCCCTTCCAGAACAATAGAGACCATAGAAACGGTATCCAGGTAGTCATACAACGAGCATACCAAACTTTTTTGCGGTAGCGACGCGTAAATCTAGTACAACACCTGGTTAAAAATGAAAAGAAAAGAGGCGTCCAGAGGGTTGGCTCGTGCGCCGTCAAAGAATCGTCTCTCACTGAGAGGGAAAACTAGCATCCCGAAACAGTTTCCATAACGGTTGCGCGCCCATTCCGTTGAATTCACATACATATATCACGTCACTGCACCCCTCTGCATACACAGTTTAGTCGAATACACTACCGAGGGACAGATGCAGGAGAGACAGAGAGATATAGAGGTACTTTCCATCCCTCCTTTATGCTACTTCCTCCATCCTTACAGTAGCTTCATATTCCCCATGCGAATATCCTTTCTCTTTTCCAAGCTCTGATAGATACAGTTACAGAGGAAGTATGATGTAGTGATCGATGTTAGTACACACGAATGAGGTACACGGAGTAAAGATAGTCCATGAAATTTTACAAGCGATCGCTTAGTTCCTCTCATTTACTCTTTGCATTATATATACACAGTAGGTACTTATATATGTATACTGGGGGAATTTAGAAAGAAGTCACTCGATTTGAGGTTCAAAGTACGAGGGAATTTGTCCTCGCATCGCCTTATTCCCATCGCATCGATCCTTGAAATCGATCGCCGAATGATAATCGAAAATTAAACTCTTATTTCTTTAACACTAGAACGACCGACGTTAAGTTTATTACATTTAAAATATATTAAATAAGAGCTTTGGAAGAAGAGAAATCAAGGGATGGAAAACATGACCGGTTTGGTAGTCTGTGTTTTATAAGATCAACTTAGAATTTCTATTCTAGAACTCTCCTGTAAATTTAGGGAATTTTTGAAAAAAAGATGTGAACTAGTCACTTTGAATTGCTTGGTCGTCCTAGTGTTAATCAATGCTTTTTCGGCCAGTCACACATTGCAATCAAAAATGCGTGAAAATCAGAGCAAACCACTTATCAACTGACTTCTTTCTAAATCCTTAGAATACGTATATCTTTCTCTATTTTCCCTCCCGTTTTCATTCCTCTTATTTCTCTTCCCCATTGACTTACCCTCTATTCAATTACATCTTTCTTACTCTCAGTTGTTTTATTCTCCGTTTCTCACACATTCTCTCTCTCTCTCTCTCTCTCTCTCTCTCTCCTCTCTGTGTTCCAGTGTTGGCCAGTGGTGTCTCACTGAAGAGAGAGGGGGTTGCCCCGCAAGGTCAGGCAGCAGAGCTCCAGCTGCCCTGCTGGATGCCTCCGCCCTTGCAACCCTCCGAGCCGAGGGATTCTCGTGCAGGGGTAACGGGCGGCGGTTCCGGCGGCGGTGGCGGTGGTGATGGTGGTGGTGCAGGTCATCAGTACAATATGTTTGTCCGGATACCCGGCGACGGTTATCGTTCTCAACTGTACAGCTGTCTCCATTGTGGCAAATCGGTTAGTAACCGATGGCACCACGTAAGATCGCACCAATCGCAAAATTGTCATTGTCCATATTGCAACTGCGTGTTCACGCGCAGCGACAATCTAAAAGCTCACATTAGGAGTAAACATTCAACGTCGCCCGGTCGGTTAGTCACGATTTAAGGAAACAAATGTTGTTTTCCTTGCCTCTCAAAGTTTCTTGCTTTCAACTCGTCATTTCCATCAGGCTTTTCTTTGGCCTTTTCTTTTTACATCTACCTTTTATGCAAGTTGTGTCGTGGAAGACGCAGTTGGATACATCTCGAATTACTTTTCAGACTTCCGATAAGACAGGGTAATTTTTTTCAACTTTTTTCAAACTCGATTAAACTTCGTTTAGCTTATTATGCGGCAAGCACCGTTGAATTACGTTGGATTTCGAAAAAAAATCACATTTCTCTGAACTATCTGAGGGTATTAGGAATTTTACGTGCTTGCCTCGTGTCTCTTTACCGCTGTATCGATTTCCACAGTGTCGTTAAGTATTCCCTGGATTTTCGTTTGTATCTTTCATTGGTCGATTTAAATCGTTACGTATATTTTGAAAAAGGTACCTCAGGTGCGTCGATTCCTCTAACTCGTACATTCATCGATGAGGCTCGCGAAAACTTTCGCACATATCAGACGTCTCTGAAATCTCTGATATCCATGGCTGTACATTTGTATAGAAATTAAAAACAGTAATTTTCTAAGAATTTGTAAAAAATCATCCTTTATTCAATGACATATATTTATTTTTATTGTAGTACTCTAGTAGTATTTATGTCCTCAATTCGAAGCATCATAGTCAAGAGATGAGATCGCAATCATCCATGAATGGATATCGTAGTCGTACGCGTAATCAAATGATTACATACTCAGGCGAGGGTATATTCGTGTACATACGCGCACATTGCGTTATTCCGCAAAACAGCCAACAATAGGTATATCAACTGGAAGCATATTCACGATTAGATCCGAAGGCAAAGGAGATGCTGTCTATGCACTCGATCGAGTTCCTGTATCTCCGGTACTGTACTTATAGTCCCGGGAAATTGTTTTTAAAATAAAGGGTGCAGAGTAAAAAGGACACTCGAATTACTTCATCTTTTTGAACGAGCTATCCCCTCGAAAGCCACGAGAGCGGACTTGGATTGGTTTTCTTGTTCGCAAGCACGTATTTTTGAATCGTAACGAAACGCTACCCTGGCTTGATTAGCTAATGTAGCTGGCAAGTAGTCGCGTTAGCTACTTGGAGAGTTCCAGAGTTGAAATACATGGAGAATTGCTCGGTCAGCCGTTCAATACTAAACATCTCGATGGAACGAAATAGTTGGTGCTCCGTGTTCGTTTTAATAGCAGCTGCTGCTTCTTTTCTGAAAGCATCTTTGCCAGCCGATATATGTTGTACGGTTCAACAGGGGAATATAACACACATACGTAGCCGCATCGATAGTTTAGGCTGAAAGAAATTTCGGCTTCATTTACTGGAGATATTTTTGTGCAGATCCTTTATGCGATTACGCCCTTTTACTACTATTTTAAACTTCTTTCCAGGGTCTCTCGATGTTTTGTAATGTTTTTCTGTGGAAAATTTAACGTCAATGTCGTTCCTGCGTATTTCCTTTCGGACACAATGTGGTATTCCGAGTTTTATATTTTGCAAAATCGGAAGTACTAATATGAGTCCGGAAAATTTGTATTTATTAGGTATATCTAACGAAGGCTGAGAAGCTTGCACAATGACTGCAATAATAAGTTCTAGGTAATACTAGAACAATTTGCTCTGACAAGAATACTCCAGAATTGTGGAAATAAGGTCGAAGGGGGGGGGGGGAGACTTTGGATTTCATAATTAAATTAAAAAAGAGAAGCGAAGAACTTTATATTTCCATTTTCATGTCTAAAATATATATTTTTTCAAAGCAGTATTTTGATATAACAGAAACCAACAAACTTCTTCCTAAGATATTAGACGTTGACTTATAATAGGTCACCGAAATATCGGTGTTTCTTTTACTACGAATTTACCGCGCAAACGAGGTGCATGTAGGTGGAGACTCATCTACGCATGTTTTTTTTTTAT
The DNA here is from genome assembly GCA_910591515.1 of Cerceris rybyensis. Taxonomy (NCBI): domain Eukaryota; kingdom Metazoa; phylum Arthropoda; class Insecta; order Hymenoptera; family Crabronidae; genus Cerceris; species Cerceris rybyensis. The sequence continues at coordinate 28,472,262 of OU342790.1, forward strand.
TTGTCCATCGATTTAACTCTAGAACTACCGAACAAGTCAAAATGGCTAATTCACAATCTTTTCCAAAAATACACAGAATAAAAATTCCACATCCACCCCATGAAAAATAAATTACCAAATCGATCATCTTTTCCACCCCTTAATTCACCTTGTGTCTAAGTACTCATTTAACATATTTAAATATAGTATATGTAACGTCGGTAGTTCTAGTGTTAATTGATATCTAGAAATTAATGACACAAAAAAACCTTGCATATTTACCATACCCCCAATAGAATCTCCGTTCGGACATTCGAGAAAATATCCACGTCACGTGTATCTCGGAAGTCGTGGAGATCGAAATAAAACACGCCGTGATAGCGGCGATGAGTATCGATAAAACAGCTAACATTTGAGCGTAAACATTGAAACTGTTTTACAGCCGACGCCGAGATCGATTCCGTGTATCCTGAACGACTTTTCCTTCCGCTTAAATTGCTCCCCTATTTCCTCGCGCGTCAGGTTTTCGCAATGTTTTTCCGTGGTGCATCGTCGTAGAAAAAGAGAAACGACATCCCATTGGTAAAAGGATGCAGTCCGACCCGGACAGCATATTGTCGATGATTGCAAATCACGCGCACTGCAAATTAAAATTCCCACCCTCGCGGTTATCATTTTTGTGAAGAGAAACGTGCCATATTTATACCTGTCTGTCTGCATCAGCGTAGAATAATACCACTACCATAAGTATTTAATTTATTGCTTTAGAAGCCTAACATTTGTGTACCTAGCAATTAGAATTCCTATATAGCACATACTAGGTATTAAGCAACAAGAAACCGACAAAAAAAAATATTGTAATATTTTTGTACTGAACAGATTTGTGAAATAAATAATGATGATTATAATCCAATCCACCGTGAACCACGGCTGTGTATTTTATCGTTCGCGGATTATCGCTCGAGGTCGTTGCAACGCTAAACGTCTCTCGAGTCGGGTTATTTTTGGGAAGGGGTTGAAAAAGAGATATAAAGAGGGGGATGTGCTTCGTGGTCCGTGCGCTTCGACGCGCCTACTGATATACGCCACGCGAGAGTTGTTCTTTCGCCCGACCGCAAGCGAACGGGCACCTATCGTTGTGTGTTTATGGGAAAAATTAGTTTCTTTTTGTTTTGGGAAAAGAGGAGATTCTCGATTACTTGAAGCATGTTTCGATGCATCGTCTCTTTTCACAAACAGGTGCTTTCCCCATCCGTTTTTCAATGTTTCTTAATCTTTACATCTCTCACTCATGAATTCGTGGCATTCTCTTGCTCTTTTTCCACCCCCTTCCCTTATTTTTCTTTTTTTTTTATTGCTATGACTGTTACTACTGCTGCTATTTATTACTAATGTTACTTATGTCACTACTATTGTTACTACAATTTCCACGATAACATATTACTGTGATATTATGAATATTGACATGTATGCATCTACCATTGTCGTTCGTCTGCGAAACAAAAATGCAATTGTAACTCCGTGTAATAACACTTGAGCTCATGCTTTTCCACAAGAGAATCTAACCAACCTAATCGAGGATTCTACACTAACAGAAGGTACTCTTATCGTTACCAGTTATGCCTATATGTATAAAAAGCCAGTGTACAAAGTCCTCTCTTAACAGTTGGCTACGACGTTCTCGACGTCTCGATGCCGGGACTGCATTCCGCATCGCCTTCTCCAAGATATCCGGAGTTCCTGCAAAACTTTTAGAAATTAAATTTTATTGAAAAATCAAAGCAACACAGAATGGACGAAAGTTTTAACATTTTTGAAAAGTGTCGTTCTTTTTATTCACCGTTCCCCCCATTTCATTTTCCCCCGTCTCCCCTCTACCCATTCCACCATACCATTCACATTTCTTTTCTTCTTTCGGCGTCCCATCGATCGGAATTGCGACATGACATTATACCTTTTCACGTTAACATCCTAGTCTATCATAAAAGAATATTGTTTAAATAGTGTATTAATCGGCAGGAAAAGGTAGCGTGAATGCAGCCGATCGATACGTCGATTCTTTGTACAAATCGTTTATCGAGTGTAGATAGCGATTTAACACACTCCAACACATCCATACATTTGCATTTCGTGCGAACACGTGCATACGTAAACGATCATGCTTTGGGTACAATTAAAATGGAGTCCCTATACACGCACGTTAGTTAACAATCGCGAAAGCTTGATCCTCCACGAGTATGTTGGTAGAATCAAGAAGATCGTGCTACCGTTATCGCAAGTATCAAGCGACAAATGCTGGCTGAGCTACATGCAAATACGCAACGTGAAGCATTTAAGTGAATATCGATCAGTTGGCCAGGTACCACGAGCTCACTTTCTTTCTCTTTCTCTCTCCACCCCTGGCCCGTTCTCCCCCATGGACTCTCGTCCCGTTTACTTTCACCCCTAACGCTTCTTTTTCTTTTCCATCGGGACTCCATTTTTCTAGATCATAGAACACCTCGGATGACGTTTTTACCACGCTCGTACGCGAACGTAAAAGCAAGTGAACGGATACGAATAATAATTTTCTATCGGTGTCTGGTAAGGTAAATAGGTGATATTCCATTTGAGAGTATTCAAGCAAATATCTCGCTGGAAGAGATCCTCGATATTTCACTGTATTTATGTGCGGAAAAAGTACTGTAGACCTCGTGAACCCGCGGAAAACGGTAAATGGAAATGAATGACTCTAATACTCGAAGGTGTTCTGTGTATCCTGGGGTCGAGGAGTTTGTAACCATATTAACCAGTTTGTTCAAACACTCGTGCGACTCCATGCGTAGGGGGAATCCTGAAAGCGGTGCGCAACGTTTAGAGAGTACTCTCCGTTACGTGTTAAGGCAATCTGTTCCGTTCGAGGTTTTAGAGACTACGTATTTGCGCATATATATACATGTATATATGTATACTTACACATACGAAATACGTAAAATAACTTGGAGATTTCGAATCACGTCTAATTACTTTCACTGTGATATCCATTACGTGTTTTTCGTTCTAACGAATGGTTCATGGAAAATTCGTTCGTATGGGAGATACGAATGGTAGGGCCTATTGTACACTGTTCTTAATCTAATTTTTTTCTGGGTTGAAGTGTTCTCTTAACGCAAACGTAACATATTTTAAAGTCTCTCCCGAAAAGCTCGCTTTGCCTACGCACAACACTTTGGCAAACTTGTACACGTCACCCATCATGCTTTTTCTCATTAATCGCACTGGTTTGAAGATTGAACCACGTTCAAAAGAGATTTTACATTTCTGTGTTGTAATCGCACAGAAGCGTAAGCGCAAATGTGTGCTGCACTAAATCCCATTGTATAGCGTTCTCATTTCTTTTCTATATTCTTTCTCTTTTTTTGTTGTGGTACTTTTCTTTTAATATTTAACTGGATTTATTTTCATTTATGTTGTACGTTATAGGAAACACGTTCGTTACGATAATTACTTCGATTATGGCTGCATTGTATTGTACACGTGAGGTTGATTAATAATTAGACAGAACGAAATCGCGACAAGGACTTGCATAATTTCAGTGTAGGGAAATTCGTGAAAATTCTACTATTCGATTAACGTACATCGATTCGATATAACATTATGTACAATTCGTATTGTAATTCAAATGTTTCGGGTTGGTAATAAATTGTCATTATTCGCAAGTCATAACGAAGTGTTCATTAACGCGTTGGTTTTTCGTCGAATTATGTTGACCGATTTCAACTGAATTACTTGAACGTTTGAATTTCTCTTTTTAAAGAAATATTGCGGAAGACCGAGTAGATGCTACCTTCTCTATATAAGAAATCTAAAGTATATAAAGTTCGGAATAAAGTCATAAACATTACAAATTTAACCCTTTTAATGCCGACCGGAAAAGTTGATTGAATTAATGAAAAATGTAGTTGTGAATAAAACCAACTGCCATTTGGCCATAGTTCTCTATAGAATACGTAATATAAAGCATAAATTGTGTATTTTCAATTATCTGTGATAAAATTGCTAATATTATGCCAGAAAAATAAATAACAAACCCATGATGCCTGATGACAGGACTATTGCTAACGACGATATATCGTTGTTCGGCACTAAAAGGATTAATAATGTTTCGTTTGCAGGATGTAGCTAATTTGTACAACTAATGAATAAAATTCTTACTGTTTCTAAGCCTTGCATTTAGTGATAATAATTAAAAATACAGCTGAGGTAAAAGCAATAACAGGATGTTATGATTGTAAAATATGAAAGTTCCACAGTATAAAAACTTGTACAGGATGTTTCAAAATGATATGTCATGGCTTTTAGAGGTTGGTCTACACCTCTGTGACGATGGAGATTTGCGAAGAAAACCGGCTGCAAAATTCGTGGAAGGGTAGTAAATTTTTTTTATTGGCTCATCGTATTCGTCTTGTTATGCAGGCAAAATGTCTGAGAGAAACCGTGGGTCAAAACGGTTCATTTCTGACCCATGGTTCCTCTCAGACATTTTGCCTACGTAACAAGACGAATACAAGGAAACAATAAACAAAATTTACTACCCTTTCCCGAATTTAGCGGCCGGTTTTTTCCGCAAATCTCCATCGATCCAGAGGAGTAGAACAACCCCTCCAAGCCATGGCATATAATTTTGAAGCGCCCTGTACGTTGAAAATATTATTTTCGCATTAGAGAAGGTATCATTGATAATTTGATTGCATAATATACGAGATATTCCTGTTTTCGGTCAAAGCGAAAAGCGTTTAATATCTAAATGTCAATTCGATGAAAGCCGTTTTACGATAGCGTTTAAAAACTTTTCATTTCTCTTTTTCTTTCTTTATATCCCTTTCTCCCTCGTGCTCTTAATTTCGTTATAATCTCAGTTTATTAATCCCAACTGGTATGTTAATTTACTCGATCCTCTCTCTCGTATGTGAAACATAGTAACGATATGCGTCTACGCGATAAATAATCAAGATACGCGTATACTTTATATAATGAAACGGTTTCGGACACCCTTTAAAATTCCACGCAAAACTGATCCTCTCCATCGATTAAGAGAGACAAAGAAAGTTCCGAAAGAGAGCGGGAAGAGAGAAAGTCTTGTAGGAAGGGAAAAAGGAAAGAAAACTAAATGTGTAAAGGAAAGAAAAGAAAGCCGAGTATAATTGATAGTGAATTATCGCGCGAACAACATTTCTCAGTACGTAGAAAGAGTTAACACGGGAGAGGTTCCGTAGGTAGAAAAATCTCGGGATGAACAGAAAGAAAAGAGAGAGAGAGAGTACATGAGGAAAGAAAAAGAGAGAGAAAGGAGCGATCGAGCCGCCGTCGACACAGACTGGGCCGCAGGCGGCTCGTCGTAGGTCGTGTTGAGAGGCCAACAGTTGAAAGTGACTTGTCTTGTGTTGATGTTGCAGGTTCAAAAGCCTGGCACATGCGGCTGACCTTTGACCGGGTGCCAGGCGGCTGCAACCTTCACAGGTGCAAGCTGTGCGGCAAGGTCGTGACGCACATCAGGAACCACTACCACGTCCACTTCCCCGGCAGGTTTGAGTGTCCTCTTTGTCGTGCCACGTATACACGTAGCGACAACCTGCGCACGCACTTTAAATTCAAACATCCCGAGGCAAGAAAGATCGATCTTAACGATTTCATGACGGGCTCGTTGGCGCTCTCCGCAATGAGTAACGACACCATGAACACGCTATCCTAAAAATGCGGGAAGACCGAGAGACACGCGTGTATATGTATGTAGAGACAGAGAGATAGAGTTACATTCATATATATGTACACGTGTGTGTCTATCAACGTGACCCAGGAAGTAAGAAAAAGTACTAATTATACGAACGGAGAGCGCGGGTGGTTAGGCCGGTAGGGTTGTATTGTCGCACGATACGTCCCTTGGTGTCACGGCCACGCAGAGGCCGGTCTCTCTCGGCTTTCTTCTTTCTCGAACACCAAATCTTTTATAGATTCTACGCTTTCAAGAGATCAGCAGATTCTCTTTATCGCGGGGAAATCCACAGGGGGACGGGGGATTTTACGGTGGTGTGTACAGTTTAGTGTGCAATATTTTGGAGTGGGCTTGTATTTAACGTCATAGGGAAAGAGAGCCGCAATGTTGAGCGCGCCATGCACGGAATTTAATTACGTGCAAGTCGAAAGCAGCTTTTTTTCAAAAGAGTCTACTAGGGATCGAGTCGATTTTCGCTGGAGCACAAGAAACCAGCGACGATCGACTCGCTATGCGAGCGTCACATCCACGATGATCTTTCTCACGAGCCGATTAAATTCGATTTGTCTCGCACGATAAGGGCGCACTTACGGTGCAACGCTCAAGTTCCTTCCCGATTGGCGAGTTTTTCTTTTTTTCTTCTTCGACGAACGGTAAACGAGAGAGCGAGATTCGAGACGAATCAAAATAGCGCGGGTCGCTTTTCTCTTGGCTTTTTTTTCTTGCTCGTGGAAATGTATTCGTGGTGTAGTCGCGCGCCTCGAGGCAAACGTGGAAGTCTGCGCGACGACTCGGCGGGCGTGCAAGACGCTAATTCAAACATGTCCAAAGACCGGGCAGCTTTATTTTTTTCGTGACGAACGAATGCTGCGCCGATCGACGATACTAAAGACAGTAAGTTCGGGAGAGTTCACGGAACGCATTATTATATGGGAGATTTAATGGATTTACATACATAAAAGGGGAGCAAACGTGGTGCCAATTTTCTCCCGTAGTTGCTGCTGCCGACTTTGGCAGTCGGAAAGAATTATAATTATTCAATTAATTAATTAATTAATTAATTAACTATCAATTAATGCGGATACACTGGAAGTAATTCATTCGATACGCAGGGTGAGTCGTATAGTTGTTGAAGAGTTTATAGTTGGACTTCATATTAGAGTGTAATCGTATACTATATCGCACCGCTCGAGAAAATCAGTAGCAATATTACACGCATGCACACCCATGCACGTGTAACCCCGTCCACGGGGTTATAATAAGCTGGCGGGGGAAGGTGGAAGGGTGATGAAAAGTAAGGGTTGGGAGATGATATGTAACACGCACGTTTACACAAAAGTCACACACGTACACGAACTTTCGACGGCATATGTGATGGCAGTGAATGAGAGAGTGAGAGAGAACGAATGGGCGGGAGAGAGAGAGAGAGAGAGAGATAGTGCAAGTGCGAGAGAGAATATTCGGCACACGATACATGGTACACACCGCACTCATATACACGCACACCTACATAAACATCGTGTTTAACGTGTTCGCATGTACACTCTTCTATACGTGACAACACATCATTTTGCACGTAAGAGACGTACCGGCGACACGTGACATTACATGCAATATTAATCGATTGACAACGAAATTTTTTGTCCTATGCATCGTTTGTAAAAATTTTGATAATGACGTAGCGTTTTGCAATTCTAATATGAACTTTGACTATAAATCACGTTATTTGTTAATTAACACCTAAAGTTTAATAATATTAACGATTTAAAGTGCACACCGCAATTGTAATGCAGCAGATAGTGGAAATCACGAGAGACATTCCACGATTCGGGACTTAAGTGCATAGGCAACAAATAAGGATTTATTGTATTGGATGATTTAGAGTACTATATATTATACTTTATATAATCTACCGTTATAATTGACATTGGTTGGAGATAGTTACGTTGAAACACAATTCTATTCAAGGGGTAGTTACGATATTCATGAGATCGTTACACGTTGATATTTAATTGGTTGGGGTGCAATCTGTTTGTTCTTCTTTCTTTGTTTGTTTTTACATGAAGAAATTTATATATAACTTCTTACGTATATTAATGATAAAGGTTTAAAAGGGAATACAGACATACTTTTACACATACACACAAACACACAAACATGATCATGTATAAGTATACATGTATGAACGTCTACTATACAAAATATTGCTATACTTGCAAACACCAGTGTATGTACTTGGTACATATGTGAAAATTGAGACAGTTTGTCGTGTAGAACCGACGAAAAATAACGGACCTCGTCCGTCGAAGTACCACGACACAATACACGTACATACACAAACACACAAACACTCTGAGTCCACTAGCTATTCAAAGAGCCAAACTGCTATATTGTGATCAAATGATATTACCGTCGATCTTCTCTCTTTTGCAAAAAGGGGCACTTTGCATAGTTAAGGCTACCGATACACGCATACCTATAATTTAATAATATATAACCAGAATATTAATATATTACGCAGATTATTAAGTATATTAATATATTGGATAATTTATTTTGTTTTATCGTTTTATGATTTTATATATGTGTTATTCACTGTTTATATATTACCATGCAACACATTATATTACAGTACGCGGTATACGCAGAATTTATTTATTTTACAGAGCAGGAGAATAGCGCGAAGGTGTACACACCGTAGATCTATACATTTTAGATCGAACGGGCATGCCCTTCAATTTTTCCTCTTTTATCTCTTCGTTTGCTTTTTTCAAGGATATCTGTTAACGGCGCGATAACGAGCCGATTTCATGGTGCTGAAAACACCAGGTCAGCTCTTTTCGCGATCGCTCCTTTTTACTTTACACCAAATATATATACTTGCCGAGTGTTGAGTGCTATTTGAATCGAAGGCTTCGTTCGAAAGAGGGAACGGTCGCTGCTTCTTCCGTGTAGAGAAAACTAAGAGGGATGGTCTAGATTAGAGAAGGATAGGGAGAAGCAAGACGAGTGGTACCAAACTTTTTTCATGCTTCCGTCCTCCGCTCGATGCGAATCTATCGGTACATTGGAATCGTTGAGTTTTCCCGCATGATTCTAGGGTGCTCTCAATACGTTCAAATTGCTCGCTCGTTTGATCGATCAACGATGCAGCTGCAGAACCATCAACTTCCTTATACGCCACCAGATGCACGTTGAGCCGGATGCGTTTCCACGTTGCGTCGAACATTGCAGGATTAACGCTTTCAGATATATAAATGACACCTTCCCTTTCTTGCAATATTCCTCAAGTCCATATGCATTTACCATGATTGTTACAAGTGTCGGTTAATGTTAGGAGCAAATCAATCTTATCTTTCTCCGACTATTTTCTGATTTCGTGTAATTGCCGTATAATAATCTTTTACCAACGAACTTTTACCTAGAATTTTAATTTTTATCTCCCAATCTCATGTTACTAAAGTTAGCGTGGCATAACGTGGATCCATACGAGATGTTATCGTGAGAACAAAATTGCACTCGATTATAGCTGCAATGTGGCTTTTGCATTCTATGCCTTTTATCCAGATTTCGTAAATGTCCAACGGCACGGAAGTAAATTTTAACGTCTTTCTACTTTTTTTCTGCCACACGGTTGCTAGGAGAACGATAATTTACTGAGGTTAATATTTACTTTTATTTAATTAAAAGTCACCTTTATTTCTTCTTTTAAAGACATTCGACTGTTTTTAGTTTCTTTGCGCGATATCAGATTGGATGAACCTTAAGTGAGACCAGATCAAAGTTTCTTACTGTGCATGAAATTATGTTTTATCGGAGTGAAAGTAGTTAGTCCGCGTAAGAGTTAACTGAATCAAAGTTTTATCATAAAAGTTTCATTTTTCTCTATCATCTTGATATTACGGAGCTCAATTAACTGGATAGCCCTATCGATTTACGATACGACAGCGATTAGGGATTACACTTTACCATTTGAGATGATAGTTACAACGCTGTTTTTTTTTTCGTTTTTAGATTTATCCATTTTGGAAAAAAGCTTTCCATAAACGCGATCGTGGTTATCCTCGATATCGAGGGAGATTTTAAACGGTCGTTTGCAAGTAAACGTCCTTTCTACAAAACGCGGACCATCGATTTTACGCTTGTCCAATTTTAATATTCATCGGAATGATTCCAAAAGTAAATTGATTCGTCCTACCATTAAAAACGTAATGCCGTAGCCGATCCGTTTTTTTTCAAATTTTCCTACTCCGACATTATCGAATTGTAAAACGATTTCACCCAGCAGCGTTTCAATCCAATTAATTGCGCACAGATTGTTCAGCGCAGAGGTGACGTTTCTCCAATCGTCATTTTCCTAAAATGCCACCATATATTCGTCGTTCCACGTTGAGATCTCGTTTCAAAAATTACTACACCATGAGATAATCCCACATCCTCAATATCACCATCATCATCACCATTCCCAATAATTATTAATTACTCGCCGATTTCGATTACTGCCAATTTCTAGAATCGTCCGTGCACAAGTTACGTTCAAGAGTCGACCATTAATAGCAAATCCTCAAACATCAAACGGTATAACTCGTCACGAGTCAACGTTTACATGAGCAAATACAATGATCTCGACATGGAAACGCACACGTTCTCGGTATATTACCCGCGTCTTGTACGTCGGTTATGAACAAACGCGTGGTACCTTGTCATCACGATATCGAATTTTCCCTGGACATCCGGATCGAACGATTCTATCGATTACAGCCAATTTCAAACTCTCACGTTCAACATTTCTCAATTTCAAGGAATTATTGGCTTGCGAATCGTGCATTTTGAGAGACGTTTACTTCCATTTCGAAACGTGCTCGATCGATCAGTGAAAGCAGTTGTGAGAAGTATCGGGAAACGCCTGAAAGTCAAGTCGAGCGAGTTAAGTAGAAGCGATGTAGCGGGCGCAAGAATTACACGGTACTTTGGCCCCCGAGACTGGCAAATACGCGGAAAACAAGCCGGATCGTTATCAGCCATCTAGACGGCCTTTGTCGCAGCCCGCCCTTTTTTCAGTTTATGCGAATAACACGAGTGGAAGGGCATTCTCTCTCTCTCTCTTCTCGGTGTATATACTAGTCTCGTTGAATTCTTGCGAACCTACTTCCGTCTCGTGTTTAAACGGGTAAAAATATTACCGTCGTAAAAACATTAATATCCCAAACAAACTTGGTTTATTGTTCGACGGAACAAAAACGGTGTACAAAGACATCGGGAAAGAAGTATCGATAATGCAATTAACCGTTGATAATGAAGTCGCGTTAATTGAAAATCGATGCGCCGTTTCGAACTTTTTCAATTTTTCACCTAGCATTCGGAACGACTTCGTAATTAACGATGGTTCTAGCGTTAGAATCTTTCTTTCAGCGAAGCGTCGAGCTTATTTAACACTGAAAGAGTATTTTTTGTAATACATCGTACGTTGCATGCTTTATTCACGACCAATTCACTAAAGTTCAACTAATAGGCGTTGAATATATTCAGGATGCAATTATTACCATTTTGCTTATACATTAGGTTGACAAGAAAGTAATTTCGGTTTTGTAGTGTAAAATAGAACTTAATTTTTCTTAACAAACAATTTCTTCCATGACCTTTTTTCATCTTTATGATGAATCCGTTATTCCGCTTTTATAAGAAAAACTGAACCAAATGCGATGTTCGGCTATCATCACTACCATTCAAAAAGTTTTGCAAACTCCAAAATAAATAGTACCAACCAAGCTTTGCCTTTGCGAAAAGTAAAAAAGTAAAATATATCGAAAATGTTCGTTTTTACACTTCATGTTAAAATTCACCCAAACAATAACAAACAAAATGAAACACACTTTCTATTCTAAGCCAAGTCAAAAGTGACAACTTTCGAAATCAGAAGAAAAAGATCATAACATTTTCACAAGTCGTTCAGAGCAACCGTAACGCTGTCTTTCAGCGAAAACCGAAATTACTTTCTTGCCGACCAAATATTTTAATACCAATCGTTTTGATATACTGTATCGTTACCAAAAGACAGGTGGAAAAATCAATTACAGGGAGGATCGATTTGACATTTAATTGTACACGATTACGTGGAACGTTGGTAGAATGTTACGCTTCAAGTAGCAGAAGATAAACGTATCGTTAATACGGAAATACACGATGTACAGGAAAAGTAACATTGAAAGACGAGCATGACGTAAAGAGCATCCTGGGAGCGCATAAGCGGATCCTGATACCTCGGCGCAAGCGAAATCAGAAAACGACCGCGTATGAAGTCGCCTACAGTGAGGCGTAATCAGCAAGAATGGTTTTGTCTGCATGTCGAAACCAGACGAATGAACTTTCCACTGGTATGCGTCGAGAAGAACGGATAAATACGTGGCGCATTGCCGCATCCAGCTACCGTGTTCCCTTATTTCTTCCCAGCAATCAAACTAATTTATTCGTCACGGTCTTCCAGCTGGTTACACGTGATCGATGATGCACGATATTCTCTCCTCGCTCTCTTTCTTTGTCAATGTTTACCTTTCCTACAAAAATTTTGTAGTATCTGACATTACATGTATTCTCGACTCGCTTGAATTTTACCTCGGATGTCGTTGAAAGTCGACGTACCGTCAGTATTTTCTCTGTTTTTACAATTCTTTTGCCCCTTGCTGCTATGTATACTGCAGTCGAACTCCAATTCAGCCGAGACTTCCACATGCTCCGTCATCCTTGGCGTCGAGTGCACGACTCTTAGTTTTTCTTCTCCCCGCTGTGACGCGTTTTAGCTCTCATTTCCTGATGAACTCTCATACTAATTGGGGTAGATTTCTTTATTTCTATCTTAAAAATTTCATCTATTATATTTCAAAATTGTTTAAACGTTATTACCATTATGGTAGTACAGTAGCATATCGAGAATCTTTCTTCGTGTGCAAAAAGTCAAAGAATAACGAGGGTAGAGAGAATGTAGAAGTCATGTCGTACAACGTACGTGCCCGGAACATTCTTCTTATTCAACGTAATTAAAGTCGCTCAGATATGCTGCATCACGAGCCATTTTCAGTCACCTAGCCTTTCTTTTTGTCCTCTATGTTATGTATACACAGTTCCGAAAAGAAGATTCTTCGAAGTGCTAATAAGTCTACGGGCAGAAACGGTAGAGCATTCGGTGGAAAGTTTATTTCTTTTCAAGTAATACAAAGGACGTGGAAGAGGAAGATTCGTATGAAAAGATTCTTTTTGCAGATGCAACCATTCTGGCACACGGTACACGAAAAAAATTGAAAATTCTTCACACTCGTGTATAGAGATCCGCGAGATTGCTCGCGGTCATATTGGTCAACCGAAGCATCGAGCTGGATGAAATGTTGAGGAAAATTCATAAATACATACATATATGTATAAATGTATATAAATATGAATATATTTATGTGTGTGTATGTATTTATTCACGTACTATACTTGTAGAAACGATACGTACGGCATGGCACGCAAGTCTGTATGAATGCGCATGAAGGATACGCAGCAGACTTATCAGTCGAAATCGACAGGTCGAAACTGATAATGATACGCGCAGGGAGGGTCTGAGTTTGACGAGAGAAATACTCGGAACACAGATTTCACAAAATATTAAACTGACCTGCACTGACGCTGCTTTTCGCAGTGGCGGGTTGCCTGGCTGTTATATTGAAACTTTTATTAATTAAACAGAAATTACTACTATTACTATAACTGTACCATTACTACTATTACTTACTAATACACTACTACTACTATACTACTACGACTTTACTGCTACCACTACTGCTGCTACTACTACAACTTCTACCACTACTACTACTACTGCTACTACTACTCACTACTGCTACAGCTACTAGTACTCTTACTACTACACTACTACTTCTACGACTATTACAACTACTATTACTACTACTGCTACCGCTACTATTACCACTACTATTACTACTACACTACAACTACTCCTACGACTACTACCACTACTATTACTACTACTACCTACTACTGCTACGTATAGGTATTTATATATTTACAACTGCGTGGTGTGGAGTGGAACATTGTGATATAATAGATTGGTGCTAACACCTTATTGAAATTGAGATGAATTTAAAAAAAAAAATCGTGCAATATTGCGATAGTAAAATGTGGATCGTGCCACTGTCACTCGCCGAATAATTAAGTTTCCTTGGTATATACGGCGACGGGAATGAAGCAAGGCGAACGAGTGGTTAACGTTTTCGTTGGCTTTTCAAAGTCCTTATTACGTTGGCTGTTATATGGTCGCAACATGCGTACATTCTTGGGTAACGATCGAAATGCCGAGTTAGTTGTATTCCATCGGAAAGAAGGCTATTTTCTCTCATCATAACAAACGCGTTGATGGAATCAGATGTTCAACAATCTGTCGGAACGCAAAGTTCGATTACATCGTCCTTCTCCAGTTTCCTTTTCCTCCTACCACGTTACACCCTCTCCTTTAGATATTCAATTTGGCACGAAGCATCGTTGAAATCGTCGCACCAGTAGCCAAATTATCGTCCATTTGAAGAAATTAACATGGCAACTTGTTGCTATCGGAGGGCATTCGAACGTTTATCCAATAGGTGGATGCGTGTGCGTTACATTGTTCTTCCCTCTCGAGGAAAAGGAAAAAGGAAAGTGACGAGCAGGCCGAAGTTCGTAAGAAAACGTTTCGAATGAACGTAGGTTCAAGAGCGAGAGAAGCGCTGAAAAGAAACTATGGCTGTGCAAGTGAACATTATGAGTGTAGTTAAATAGGCGTAGGTGTTACCTAGGGATTAGGCTTTAGCAGATAGGGTAAGGGGCACGTCTAAGTGTTTCGTTTTCTCTCGGCAAGTGACAGCGTCCCGTTCCCCTTTGTACATTACTAATCTAAATAAAAAAAAGTACTATTATTAATATCTCTTTATATAATAATATATACAAAGTACGGATTAATTATGGATATATATGTATATACACACACGATATATGTATATATCTATCTTCATATAAATATATAAATATAAATATATATATAAATAAATATATATATATATATACATTTTGTTATTTTTCTCGGGGGATGATAAAACTGTAATAATTGTAAATCGTAAAACGGGGAATGTTGTATTCTCCAACAAGAATATTGAGCGTGTTCTACTCATCATTTTAAAAGTAAATCGGCGCGATTGTCAGACTGAAAGTTGTGATCTTACACGACGCGTGTAAATAGAGAAAAAGAGCCTCTATAAATTCAATGTATAATTGAAAAAACAAGGCGAGAAAAAGAAATCGTTATCCGCTGCATTTTTGTGCATAGAAGAAGAGTGACCGAGAAGAGAGAAAGTTCAATCGGGAGAAAGGGAGGGAGAGAGTGAGAGAAGAGAGAGAAATAGGTATGTGTGTATGCGTCTGAGCGCTACCGTGTATGAAAGAAAAGGAATGCATGCAAAAGTAGAAGGAACCAACCTAACGAAATATCCTTCTTTTTTCCAAAAAGAAAACAAACAAAAAGAAAGCACGGAAGAAAAAAAATAAACATCTCGCTTCTTGTCTTATTTTTTGATTCAAGTTCCATTTCTAACGTTATTTTCGAAATTTCAACTGTTCGCTCCTTATCTCCTTCCGCAGTCGATTTCTTTTTCTTACACGAGAGACTTTTTCGATCCTTTCATTCTGTTCTTTCTTTTCCTTCGCCGTTATCATTCGTTCTGACCGTTCAAAAGCTTTCCGACGATGCAATCTCTTACGGAGACACCGCTGCGGCACTATACATAAAACAAAGTAATCGAATAATAACATGATCCGCTAGAATTTAGGCGCTACGTTTATATATTTATGGTAAAGGGTGTGGTAACCTCGGCAAACGGCGTCTTGGACCGTCGCTGAGACAGATTTTATTAAATATGGGGATGTCTCTTGTTGCACCACAAACAAACGATGGTGGTTTCGACGATGTCGATGAACGTGCGCGTCGATCGATTGCTCTAGATCGTTCGATCCATCGAGGCGTCTCACGTGCCGTCTCTTCGTCGTCGTCGTGTCTCGTTATCGTACGGTCGTTGTGCTATCGTCGTCGGGTTGTCCTGACCGATTGATGCTACCCCCAAAAAAAGAACTCAATCGAAATGACGACCGTGCGCGTCACGACGACGAGACTCTATGGACATCGACGATAGCGACGGGCGCGCGAGTTGGCATCGTTTTACTATACATAACTCATTGTATGACTTTGGCTCGAAACGTACAATAGGCACATTTACAAAGAAAAATAACACTGAAACTGCTGACCATGCCGATAAAAGGACTAACGATTAAGGCGTAATCGATTTTATTACGAGAAATTATTCTTACTACTTCTTATTGTTATTACAATTATATTCTTATTCTTATGGTTATTCTAACATAAAGTCTCTTATGTTACAATTGCATTATTATATACATCTTTAATTATAGTGTAGATAATACGGATGTTGAGGATAAACAAAAAAAAAATGGAGAATTAATCACATGTGCATTTAATGTATTTCATACTAATTTTTTGATTAAACATAATTGTGTGTTAACCGATCCGTCTATATTTCTTTTTATTCCAGATCATTTTTCTCCCACCTTTAACATCCATACGGTGTATCATCGACTTCTGACAGTTTCTTAAACTTCGCCAGTTTGAGAGTTTAAGATTCGTCGTCTGTGGGAATTTCCACTTCACAGAAACAAGATGGATACCAGTCCGAATCTTAAACACCGTACGGATGTTAAACTTATATTTTTACTTCCGTTCTCCCCGTGCAGTAACGACTAGCACCCTTTTTGGTACATCGATGCGATCAACTTGAATCTTCTAGAAAGAAACGCTCGACACATTAGCGATGATTCGTATTTATGCTCGTCCTACAGAAAAGGCCGAGCGGGAAATTTGAAAAACGAACACCGTGCAAGTTCCAGAGACGCCAATCGCTACCAATTTCAAATGGTTTCCTTGCTTACCGCGATGTGTTTACTCTCGAACTTAAATGACGTTAATATAAAAAATGATCCTCATTGAGGGAATTTGTACCCGAGGATGGGTCAAACATCATCATTTCACTATCGTAAAACGTAAGAAACATTGGGGCAATGTGAGTTTACTAATTCAAAGTACTTCTTTCGCAGGATAGAATTTGAATCGAAAGAAAACACACGACGGAACTAGTTATATAGAGGTTCCTACTTCATCAGATTCTTACTATTTCTCCATTTTATGCTGTCACGGTGCATCGAAATATGCATATTCCCACACAAGTCGACTCGTTCCGACATTTATTGAGTCATATTTCGAGAATACATTTTTCAACGACACCGACATTACTCATCTTTTCGATTGTGTTCGATGTTCTTCTCTTAGCCTAGGTCGTACGTTTTTACGATCTTCCGTACTCGATGATGGTTTCCAGGGCGACATTGCAGTTTTCATCCTCACCGCGGTGTTATTGGAGATTTGTGCAAGTATGAATGAACCTTTATACGAGAAATCGGCAGTAACCGATAAACGTGAAGAGTAACACCGTAAATGTGTTTACCTTTGATGTACACAGTAAATGTGTATGTATGCACGTGTCATGATGTGTGAATACTTCCATATGATGTATTCGGAGAAACAGCTTCGCCTTTGTCGCGTAACTGACGATGAAACTTTCGAGACGAGTAGCTCTTTCCTCTCGTCGTAAGTTTTCTCGAGTCTCTCCCCGTGCGAGAAGAATGCGCGAATTACAGGTATACGCTTTCTGGCGTAAGATTTGAGCGGAAATGTTGAAGGTACAATATTACAAAACGATGACATTAAAGCGATACACCGATGCGGCTTTAAAGAGTCGCGAAACTGTTTTCTCCGAATTTTGGCGCATGCCAACGAAAAGAGACAAAAAAAAACGATTATCGGAGATTGCGATGGAATGAAAACGAGAATTTTAGAGAACGAAAACGAAAGAGAGATATGAAAAAAAAAATAATATACACACACACACGATTTGCAATAAAAGGGCCAATGAAATAGA
Source organism: Cerceris rybyensis (assembly GCA_910591515.1). Lineage (NCBI taxonomy): Eukaryota > Metazoa > Arthropoda > Insecta > Hymenoptera > Crabronidae > Cerceris > Cerceris rybyensis. The sequence goes on from OU342790.1 coordinate 28,490,061, forward strand.
GAGATGAAACGCCGCTTGCTGTCGAATTTTTCGGGGGCTTGCTGACACTGTGGTTTCTGTTGTTGCAGAGCTGAAAAATTGGCGGATATCACAGATATTTGAGAGACAGAGTAACACCGACGAGAGGAGGCGGTGCTCGTTGTGCGGTAAGGTCGTGACGAACGTACGCAATCACTATTACGTGCATTTCCCTGGGAAGTACGCCTGCCCGCTCTGCCCTGCGGTTTACACGCGCAGTGACACCCTGCTCACGCACACGCGCACCAAGCACGCGCACGCGCAATAGCGCAAGCACGCGTGCCATTATCGTCCTGCGTACTTCAACTTGCGGATCTAGGACTGTTCTGAGTCGATCGAAGTATCGTACTCACTTCTTTTCTTCTTGATCCGACTTTCCAGTTACTTATTCTCTATGTTCTTCGCCTATACTATGTTTCGATTTCCGTATCCGTCACCATATCCATATTGGTCTTCCCATTCGTCTTCTACTTTTCCCTTGGAGTTTCCTCGGATATCGTTCGTCGTTGATTACGTATACGGTATACACTTATTCGATGCACGTGTAATTTTTGGGTATCGAATTAAGTCGAGATTCCTCGTTCGATTTGTCCTAACGTCGTCCTAGTATTTGTAACAGTGTATGTAAGGTATGAAATCCTCGAAACGTGTCAACGTTTTGAGTTAGTTTGAAGTCTTGCTCTTCGACTTGCTCGAACTTATATGGTGAAACTTACGTGGGTAACTGTATGATTAGTAATAACTTTATGGCTGTTCTTAAACGTTTTATCCGACTCTGGGATAGATTTAAAAGTATGAAAATATAAGATTGCTACGAGCGATCGTCGATGTTGAAAGTTTACGATGAAAATATACGCCGCGTTTCAGCGTCGAGCGTTTCTTTCAGACGAGGATAGAATAGTGTTCGATAGGAATTATAAAGGAGGTGCGAAAAAAATCGTAAGGTTTGCTTCTTTCGACGTATACATCGAATGATCGCAAGAGAAGTTATACCAGATGAAACTCTAGGTTGAATATATCTGAAATGTTTTCGAGAATGCACAAAACTGATGTAACGATTCAAAGAAGACAACAGTGATCATCGGGGGACATTTTGCGGGGAAATTGCCCGTTAGATGGTTAACGTTGAATTTTAGCGCTCAAAAAGGATGGATCCTTCCGTTTGTCCTTTTCTCGGGCAAATGTAGAACTCCAGGATGTACGTCGTCAATCGTAAAGGCAGTGTGATTTGGCTGTGCAAATATTAGTCCTCTCTTTAACGTTTCTCTTCCTCTTATTCTTGTTAATGCTTTCTCGACCGCTTCGAACTTCTATTCTAATTTCTATCGCAGTGTCATTCGTGAAAGCAGTTGAACTTACATTAAAACGTGTTCCCGCAACCTTCCTCCATTACACGGAGGGAATATCATAGGAAACGTATGAAAATACTCGTTGTAAATATGTTTTAGTCAATTGGCGTATAATTAAATATATTTGAAAAATATCGCAGTATTAAAAAAGCAATTGCGAAACGAGACGTAAAGTGAAACGTTTATGTATTAATGGTACACTAAGAACACTTTCGTCCTTTGCTTTCTTCGTACAGCGAACATCTATCGCAGCGTCGTCCAACAACCGGAAGGCCATCGAAACAAAGGATTTACGATGTCCTATAAATTAAGAATCGTCCAGGAAAGATATTCTGCAAGGTAGGGGAAGCTTATTACAAATAAATATTAATTATTTGCAAATTTATAGTTGATTATGTGATAACTCATGTAATTTGTTTTTAATTATTGTACAATGATTCTTTCGTATCAGTTGGACAGCGCTGCTGTATACTTGTATACATTCGTACGTTTCTGATAGGAACTTTTAACCTGCAATTCTTCCTGTAACGTGTGTCAGGTAATTGCGGTCGAAATGCTAAAGACCGTCAGAATGATGGTATTAGAAATGTTGCATCATCGATTCACTATCTGTGGCGTTACGTTAAGTAATTGGGTGCGATCTTTGTCCAAATTATGAGCCCAAAGTTGTAAATCGATGAAGCAGTCACAAACAATGTCGTGCGTGTTAAGTTTCCAAAGAATAGTTTAACTTTAGTTTTCTACTCCATGTACCTTCGAGCCCTCGTGACACTGGTCAAACCAGGATCAAAGAGAGGATCACTGGGGTTCATTGCTATATTACAGCATTTTTCATTCCAAGAGTTTTATATGTGCAATTCAGGCCATCTAAATTTCGGCTGATTAGGTTTAAGGAAAGTTGGAAAGGGTTCTTTAAGAAACGTAGAGGCTTTACGAGACTATCATACTTGAGATACTTGGGATATTTGAGATGTAATATTATATATTAATATACATGCGTATGTACATACTTGCATATGTATCACGGGTGTTAGAGAATCCGAAATTGTTGAGAGAAGATCGACTCGGGTGTCGAAAGTATCTCAGAAATTGAGAATGTCGAGTTTCCTGTAATTTTCCTAATTCTTGAGAATTATAAAATTGCAAAGAATAAAAATTGAAGCAGAAAATATTATAACAATTAAATATCGACGTATTTTGAAATTAAAGTTTAGTACTCTTTCCATTTTACGGATAAGCACTTGAAATCACAAATATTAATTGAGATCCCAAAATTATAAAAAATCTAGACAACCCTAAATTTCAAGATCCTTTCCCAAAACGACCCGATATTTTCACGTTTTCAGTCAACTGTGATACATATGTATACATGTACATATGCATGATATACCTCTATAAACATGCGTGTGTGTATGTATATATGCCCATGTACACTTCTGATTTGTATAGATCCTATATACGTATATATATATACACGCATGCATTATACTTCTACAATAAATAATTTCTATTACGAAACACGTGTACGTTAAGAATACCAATTTCAAGCATGAATACCCAACGACAGAGTATGGTAAATGTTTGAGTTACCATGAAAATAATTTTCCACCTTCCGCGAAGAGACTGCTAACGTATTATAGGGAAAGCAAGTGGCTCTCTCAACGATCATACTCAAATAGGATTACGCGTGGTGCGCTACTCGATAGGATAGCATGTAAACTTGTCCGTATACGATGTCGATAACCACCTAACGCGATCACGGTTCTACCTGCGTTCTTGCAGCACAAGGATTACGAGACGCAACGAGCTTCGCACTCTGAGGTAATCTCTGTATTTTTCAACGTTCAATCCTTTCCTCTCCTGTGTCACGTTAGCCGCGTAAGTTTTTTTCACGATGCAAACAATTTTTCAATTTATCAGCGTGCAAAGCGATCGCTTTTGAATTTGATCGTAACTACGATCGAACGTAAGCCTCTTTCGTCATCCCGACAGCCGTAATTTTGTCACGTTCTCGCTACAAGGATTACAGGAAGCAACGAGCTTCGCTTTCAGGTAATTCCTCAATAATATCGACAAAAGTCCACTTGAGTACTTTACCCATACTCTGGCCTAAGCTGATGGTGTCGTCGAGTTGACGTGAGTATGAGAAGTGTTCCTGAGATTTTTGTATCCGTGAGAGATGTGAAAGAGATGGCAAATGAAGGTCGTAGGGATGAATGGATTTTGTGAGTTATATTACTGTGTCGACGTAATGTCCGTTTCCTCGCATCCCTCATGCTTTCCCTTGCTACCCCATAGCTCGAAGGGAACTCGATAACTTGAAAAATGTCGACAATGTTTCACTGCAATTATTCGAGTATGATGCTCTTTGGAAATTTACTTTTTATTTGACTTTATTCTATATACAGGGTGTCCCAGCCGATTTTGACATCTTGAATATTTCGGTTTTGCGGCATGCAGCAAAAAATGTTTCACAGGAAACTTAAATGGTATCGAGTGGGGTATAATCTGGTGTCATTAGTTTTTCGGTAGGTGGACGCGGCAAGGATATATGACGGTCACCTTTATTTTTTTAAATAGAATGAAGTACTTTTTTATGCATCAAGCGAAGTAACTAGACATGCTTTATAAAAAAGTGCTGACCTATCTATGTCGAAAAGCTAATAGTTAAGGAGATATTTCAGTATAAATAATCTAAATACAAAAGCATCATTCCTGCCGCTCTAAGACGTGAGCTCTGTTTATCTGTTTATCTGTTTATCTGTTTATCTGTCTGTTATCTGATGTAACGCCGCCCAAGTTTTTCTTATGGGGCTACTTAACCCTTTGACTGCTACGGGCGCAAATGTGCGTCCAGCGAAAGCTATCACTGTGACCTATGGGCGCATATGTGCGCTCGGCGATGGCTTCGCATTTACTGCTGTCTTATTGTATATGTCCAGAAATTATTTTATCGTATCCGTGCAACACTCAAAAAGGACATACCTTGTTGCTTACCAACAAGGAAATATGAAATCTCATTTATTTCGTCAATTATGCACTATATCTTAAATTCGTTTCATTTTGCGAGAAAAAGTCCTCACTCTCGTCCCCAGCGATAGCTATTGCCGGCCGCACGCCGTTCACGCGAAGCGTTTCGGCTCACAAGAAGAACGCAAGGCCTTCGGGTCACCGATGTTATTGAAATTTTACATACTCGTAGAGTAAGTCGTTCTGATTAAGAATATACCCTATTATAGGGGCAGACGGTCAATAGTTTTTAAGATATTTATAATTAAAGTTTCATTGGCTTCCTTGTAAAGAACTGTAAGATGCAACTTTAAGAGCTGTTGTGGTACAGTGACAACGTGCAGGGTTCGCGCAGAAAAAACTGGGCTTCGTGTCCTGTCACGGAAAATTTAAAAAAATATTTTTTTTTTGTTTCATTTACATGTCAGTGTTACGTGCATCTTGATGTATATATGCATATTGAATTTTCAAGTGACTTTACATATAATATTTTCAATTATTGGAAACTCGTAACTCTGCCTATCAAATAAACGCAACACTGTTACACTTGTACTTGCAATTTTATGTCTTTTGGAAAGTAGACTTGATTTATCATTTTCGAAAAGTTCTCTTTCCGTACATAGCCCCCTTGCAAACTATGTGTATTTTAACATAGGTATGAAAATTTGTGCATTCAATTGATGACGAATGGCGGAATGAATTTCTATAACCGATTACCTACTTCAAATTTCTCTTCCATTTTCAACCAAATAAATTTACGTAATACATCAATTTTAATGTGTTGATATTAAATTGAACTTTGAAGATATAAACCGAAGAAAAAAAATCTAAAAAAATTGTCCACGACAAGAAACGAACCCTAGTTTTTTCCGTCCAAACTCAGGACGTTGTCATTGTGCCACGGCAGCTTTGGGATAAGAAGGCCAATGAAACTTTAATTATAAATATCTTGAAAACTATTACCGTCTGCCCCTATAATAGGGTATATTCTTAATCAGAACGACTTACTCTACGAGTATGTAAAATTTCAATAACATCGGTGCCCCGAAGGCCTTGCGTTCTCCTTGTCAGAGTATTCAGCAGTTAAAGGGTTAATGGATAAAACGCGAAAGTTTCACCTAAAGTGAGTGATATAAAGCTGCACATTATCGATGAATGTGGCAAAATTTCATTAAATAACGTAGGCCAGTCTTTACTTCATCGATTTCAAAAATGCTGTGATGCAAGTAGTCGTTATATTGAACCATACCTGTACATAAACATTAACCCTTTGCGTGCGGACGATTTTCTGCCGATGTGCTCCGGAGAGACTGAATACTTTTCCGCATAGTATGGATATACCACAGAAACAATTGCCTCCGCCGGGCGCATATGTGCGTCCATAGTCTCCATCGATGGCTTTCGCAGAACACATATATGCGCCCATAGCAGTCAAAGGGTTAATGTAATTACGAATTTTAGAATTACTGAAATTGAAATATCTCCTAAACTATTAGCTTTTCGACACACATAAGCCAGTACTTTTTTAGAAAGAATGTCTAGCTGCATCGCTTGATGAATAAAAAAGTACCTCATTCTATTTAAAAAAACAAAGTTGACCTTCATATATCCTTGACGCGTCCACCTACGGAAGAACTAATGCCGATACTATTTAAGTTTCCTGTGAAACATTTTTTGCTACATAACACAATACCGAAGTTATCAAGATGTCAAATTCGGCTGGGACACCCTGTATAATACGTGGAAAGTTTCGCAATACAATGTCATTTGAATTACAGTTCCTTATTCGACTGAAATAATATATTTATGAGAAGCGCTTTTAAAAATGTCGATTCAATCGAGTGATCCTTCACGGTAGAAAGTACATACTCAAACGTGAACAACTATCGATAACGTTGAAACTTCAAGAGCAATGCATCATAGTTTGATTACCAAAGGACTATCAGGATCGTGCTCACGATAAACTATCGATAATTGTAGTCACAACTCACACATCGCATTACAACGCCATTATACGTGAAGATCATCACAAAGTGTGCGACTGAAATTGTTCTTACAAACACTTCCGTTCGCAGGATGCTTGATACAGTCTTCGAAACGAAGACATTTGTCCTATCCTTCTCCTCTAATCATTACCTCTAAACGTAAAGTTTCACACAGAATCACGCACGCAAAACTACATACGAGAATGTGAAAACAGACAAGTCAGAATACAAAACAGACAAACAAACAAACAAACACAGAAAAGGCGGAGAAATCTTGGCCTTGGATGTGCACGAAGAGCATGAAGGCGTGTTGGGTTTACAGGTTCGATGCCCAGCGTGCCGGTCGGTCTCTCTTATCACGAGATGTTCGCCGTTTCATTTGGCAGCCCGGCCCTTTGGAGATGCCGAGCCTGCGGTAAACAGGTGACCAATCGTTGGCACCACTTTCACATACACACCGCCCAAAGGTCCCTCTGCCCTTATTGCCCGGCTACGTACAGCAGGATCGACACTCTTCGTTCTCACATACGCACCAAGCACAGGGAGATTGTCTTCGCCAAAGGGTCCTTGTAGAGGACGCTGATTGCCCCGCGAAGGAAGCGTCCTCCGGCACTTCCTCCACCTCGTTTCTTCGACGACCGACCGATCGCACCTTTCTTCGGGTTACCCTGACCGATCCTACAGCCTACCCAGGATCGACAATCGACTAGCTGAAAAGTATCTCTTCGAGAAGAAACGACCGAGAGTTTCGATGAAAGTTCAAATTTCAAACAACTGTGCTGAAGAATGGTAGCCATGACGATTTAAATAATACGATGAACCAATTTATTTAATCTCATTTTTCATCGAGATACAAGCATTGCGAGGACATCCATAGAATGTATTGGGATCAAACTTACAGAAAACGATGTGAAAAAGAGTGTAACTTGGTATCATCTTTGTTACGTCGTCTACTGAATGAAACTGATAGATCAATGGTTCAACTTTGAATTTTTCAATGAACGTCGAATGAATTTTTATCTCGTGGAGGAAGAAACTTCGGTAAAGTAAAAGCAAGGGTATACTTGCAAAGTAATCGTCCATCTCTTCTCGAGACACTTTCAAGCCGGGACAGTTCCTGATTAATTGTGCGACACGGCCGGATAATCGATAAAATAGCGGATACTTAAGACACGGTTTCGCGGGGCGAATCCATTTAAATCGATGGCCTCACATTGGTAATTATTTACCACTTAATTCGTTTGTCGAGTCTTCTTGGGCATCAGTGTGCTGGCGAAAAGCCACGATAGATTTTACGGTGCTCCAAAATTTCTCCGACCACTACCGTACCGCCGTCATCGCAATAAGTAGAAGACGAAGGGGAAAAAGTTGACGTAAGAAGAGGAGAAAGAAAGAAGGGTGATAAAACGAAATGGAAGGAAAGCGTACATAGAATCCATCGACGACCCACACGTGGTGTAATATAGCTGACGGTGGAGTAATGCTGCTGGCACGGAGTCAGAATTTTGCGAGGACAATCGATCGATTGTAACGTTTTGGATGGTTTTCCCAAAGACGGTGCGGTGTATGTAACTTTTGTTTTGTTCGCCAGGACAATCTGGAGCGTACAGCATGGCCGGTATCGATTGCATCACTTTGCATATAAATAATCGTACAAATCGATAGATATCAAAATAGAGAATGTGTATATATTACTAGAATTTGATAACTCGTTTGGACGGAAGCATTTCACATACGCACTCGTAACGAGGAATACGCATTTAGTCGTATCGATGATAAACGTTCGCTGTACCACGCCTTGAAGGTGTTACCGATTTTTCCTTTCTTCAAAAATAACAATCGAATGAAATTTCACGTTTCATTCGAACATCGTTTACACGATGACCATTCTTTTTGTTATTGTCGAATGCAAAGCGTTAAAAGTACATATATCGTTGGTATACGTATACATGTGTAGGCAAGTTACACAAGTATAAATCGTTGATTTGAACTTCGTTTCGTTTTGTTTCGTTACTATAATTTCAATCGAACGATCGTTTTAACGTTTGTCGGAAAATCAAACGGAACGATCGAGAAGAAGCACAAAGACGGAAAGCGTGACGAAACGAATGAGCATGCTTTCAAACAAACGGTCTAATTATATGCAATGGAAGGCTGAAACGCGCGCTGTGATCTTCGAACACCGAAAAACTCAAAGGGTACTATTATCTCGAAATATTATCGCGCTCGAGGAATTATCGCGGTCGTTATCGCTGTTATGCTATTAATCTTAATATTATTTCGTTATTGCGATTGTTACAATTATTTACAATTAATTAACATGTTAATGCGGTCTATGAGCGCACACGCGTCGAATGCGTGCCGATACGAAACTACCGGGAAAAAGTTTCGTTGAAGTATAAGTCCTGATAGTATTGCGTGCATGTGCGATATCAATGATGAAAGAATTTGTAAATAGCGGAATTCGCGGATGAATTGAAAATCCTCGAAGGATGGAGGATAGTAGGCGGTCGCTCATGAATCCTCTGTGCTACCTTCAGCTGGTATTCTCTAGCTGCCAGTAATTCCTCGATTCGTGAAGAAGTAGCCAACGGAGTCGACTGACACGCGCTTACAAGAAGATTTATGAGACGCCTAAATGACGATGGCGTTTCGACCTTCGATGAAGTAGATAACGTTATCGGCACGAATGCCGTTCCGATAGAAAGTGTGATTACCATTCTCAACGAGATGATGCCTCGAAGCTCGAAGGCCGCCGAACGCCTCCGAATGTATCTACGTTTCTCTTTGGACCAATATTCTTCGTGTAATAAACGCTAATAATTGTTGTCGAGGCTGGTTAAGTACCTAACAAATTTCTCGTTGGTATATAAATCTTTGGCCGTGTGGTTCTTAAGTTGAACTCGTAGAGAATCAAGTTGCAAAGGAGATTATGCGATACGTAGGAAGGATGATAAATTTAAGGTTGATTTACATGTTACGAGTATTAAAAGAGCCAGGAACGTATCGCACGACAGAACGCACATACCGCGGGCGTAGAAAAATGTCTTTTACAGCGTTAGGTTTACTAATTACCGACTAGCAGTATTCTTCGAAAAGGTATGCGTGTGCCGTGGATCTCGACATTATGGGAAAAATTCGAATTTTCTCGATTACAGTCCGATCGAGAACCGGTACCAATTTATGCAGGACTGCTTATTGTCTCTTCTCGTGTCCGTTAGTATATTCTACTTATTCAAATTTACTTATCTGGAAAACGCGATATCACCGTAATACTTTCATAACCGTGCTGTTGCTAGATCATGCGTTAAAGTGTGTACATTACAGTGAAAACATACGTGAAATAATATCACGCATCGGTGATCGATTATGATATAGAAATTTTAATATAGCTGTCTATTATTACTCGCGTTGAAATTGATTTTATTTCGGAGAATTTTTGCTGCCCAAACAGCGACGTCCGAGACCAATTGCACAAATAGAGGAAAATTTGAACTATACACTTTTACCATTTTCTTATCGTATAATGGATGTGCAAAACTAACGATCTATATAAATATAAATACATTTTGATACGTATCGTGTTATCTCTTCTGGTAATTTGAAACACAGGTTTTTCATACTCGTGACTTTAGATCTTACAATTAGTTAGATTTTTCGTGACGATATCTAATGTAAGTAAGACGCACCTTTTCGTTACTTAATCCGACGTTTTTCATTGGATTCGTAAAGTTCCCTTGTCCATTGACATCGAGTCAGAGCTGATCGAGATCAAACCCCGGATAAGTGATAGTCGACTGTTTTTAAAACTACGGTCACTTTAATTGAACAGATGTTGCAAATCATAGTATAAACGGAATTTTAATTTTAATCAGTGAATATAAAATTCAATCCAATTTTATTATAATGATATATATTGTAGCTAAATATTTATTTTTATATTTTATCATAGAAAAACATTACACAAATTAATCTCTGCTTTTAATCTCTGCTTTTAATCTCTTACTTACATATGTAAATATTAATACTATCTGGAGTGCTCGTAGTTCTGGAGTGTTAGCCAAAAGTTCGACAGTTTTGTACTCGGTTAAATAATAATTATGAAGTAGTTGACATACACGTAGTTTGATCATATTTTTAAAACATAATGCGCTTCAACCACGGACCAAATTAAATCGTCCTTGTACCGCCATTCGCAGTCACTGATTCGTAGCTTTGAAAACAGGAAACAAGAAAGATATTTAAAAAATAAAATACCATAGCAAACATCGTTATACAAAATTGGCTCACTATCATACTCAAATAGAATTATGATATAATACTTTCTCGATCAGCCCGGATATGACGTTTACACGATCCTATAATTCTATGCACGACCAAAAGGAACTAAATATATAAATAGATGCATATTGTAGATACACATTTAATATATAAATATATACAGAGTGTGACCAAATAACATGTACAAATGGGCACGAAGTTATTCATTATAAAAAAAAAGAACAAAATATTGAGTAAAATATTTAAATTTAGCTTAGTGTTCGAGAAAATCAAATTTGAAAATTTAAAATATATTATACAAATAAATCCTTGTCTCGCAATTTTTCCAATACAGCTAAACACTTTGTTCAAAGTTCACACAATTAAAATTATTTTTTATTTCCACTAGTTACCAAGATATTTCAAAAATGCATTTTCAGCTCCTAAACTTTGACACGCATTTCCAGCCCTTAAATATGGATGATTGGCTAAAAAAAGGATATGCATTAAATATTTTCCCTAAATTTATATTTCACATAATTTTTACCAAAAACTTACATGTTTACGCTGTATAATAGCATACTAACTATATTCAAATTAACAAATTTTATTCCATATTAGTAGTTATTTTATATAATGAATCATCTCCTGCCTCCTTGTACATGTTACTCAGCCGCACCCTGCATATAAATATATGTATAAATTAAAACATTTACACATGTATATATATATACATATATGTAAACATATATTTGTATATTTATATATATGTTTATATATTATGTACGTGTTTGTGGTCCGGTGCGGCAGTTAATTGTATCCTTGAGATAGGCTGTTTAACTTGCTACCTAGTCGACTTTTTAATGAATATACCCAGTCCGACGACAAGGTGTCGTGCAGCAAATATTAGCTTTAAACACGCGGATCAGAATCGGTATCTCGTACGTACGCCATCGCTTCTAAATGTTCACTTGCTCGTTTCTCTTGAACCACTAGAACGCATCAGATATTTGTCAAATGAACTTTTTATATTTTCCAAGAATACGATCGGAAAAGAGAATTGCAATTTTCTGCAATAATCGTTTCCCGGGTAGATGAAATAATTGTAAGCCATAGCGTACATGTGGAACCGAATCAACCGCAACTTTTCCTTCTCACTGATTTCTTTCAAATAAGTCGGACGGTGTTTTTGTAGTGTACATTTTCGCCTCTATTACATGTAATGTGTGATTAGTGTAATGTCAAAGGTTACAGAGAGTTTCCCAACGTGTACTTTTTCTTGAGAGATAATCCCGTATCGTCGCTTTTAACGCTAGTAGTTAAATGTGAAATAACAGTTTCATTTTTCTAATGTGAATAACGTGTACGTAGGATACTTTGCTCGATTAACATAGAATACTTCATTCAATTCACGTACGATTAAAATATCCTGTAATTAAAAAAAAAGAAAACAACGTCGTCCAATTATCACTCAAGAAATGACTAACAATAAGCGTACAATCGGTTTCGATACGATCGTCTTGCCCGGGCAAGTTCTTTCATTCGGAATCTCCCGATCGATCTTTGTTTCGAAACATCGTGTAAAAATTGGTTAAAAAGGAGAAAAACAAACATCGTTTTCAATGTCCTATGACCTTTGCGTAGAGATAGACAAAATTCACGCCACAGTTCCTACGCGTTTGTGCGGCAAAACGGTCTCCCTTCTCGCACCGGGTCATCGACAACCCGACCGAATTATCGCCCTCGATATCAAATGTTCCTTAAGTTTATTTTGCGAGGATATTCCTGTAAATAATTAGCACGGATAAGATGTGCATAGCATCGTCGGAAAACATAAGCAGAGTAAGATGAAGAAATCGATGAAAAATGTGATAAAGCGTACGGAGAGAGCGTGAAGCCTTCGGATTCTCCCGTTTATGGAGATAAGGTTTCGTTTTTCGATAGATCGATCGCAAGTCCCTGTAAAAAAAGATCAACCGGCGCAAGAGTCCTTGTATCGCCTCACAGAGCCTCCGCGATAAAAGCGAAGCTTCCTTTTAATCAAAGCAAACGATAAGTCGCGCGGTTTGCTAAACTTCCGACGATGAACGTTAACAAACGAATTTGCGGTATTTCGTCGCGGCAGTTGAGCAGCCGAATTGCCACTTAATCATTGACTTTATGTAATTATATAAATATTGGTATCAAAGTGTCAATCTCATGTCTCTCGATGGTACTTAAGGAATTAATTGCAAGGAAAAAAAAGTAATACACGGTCCCCTCGGACCCTTTTAATCCGTTGCGCGATAGCATCCAACGATATTTCCGTAAGATCGTATACTTATACTTTCTCGTGGCACGTTCCTCCTTTTGACCCGACCTGCGACTCGAGCTGAAATCTTTTGTATGTACATACAAGTAGCCCGCGTATCGCGGCGAAGGCCAGAAAGAAAGGATAAGAGCTTTGACTCGTAAGTCGTGGGCCGACCTTGCGTATAAACTCATTACTCGTTTATATGCGATGTATTTTTGTGAACAGTATTGAAAGTGCTACTGTTGTACAGTCATCATACGATAAATATACTATGATGTACCTATAATGTACATAGATATATTTCATTAAAGTGAATATGAATTTGTGTAAATACGTTATTCTTTCATCTTTTCGAGCGATCCTTCATCCTATGACGATCAACCATAATGCGGTGCTGAAAAAATGTCCTGTGGATGGATTTTAACTCTTTGACTGCTATGGGTGCACATATGCGCCTTGCGAAAGCTATCGATTTTTGTTGATTTATTCAACACTAGATTTACGGATGTTGATTATATACCGATTTTTACTGAAGTAAACCGATTTGACTCACACAAAAAGATTGAAGTTGTTTGCAAAGTAAATAGTTCCTAATCAATTTAAATGAAAGATTTATTATTAAAAAATTCATTGAAACCTATTTTTACATAGAAACTCTGTTTTTGATATACATTTTCACTAAAAATGCTCTGTTCACGCGCGATGTACAAATTGAAATGATGACAGGAGTGGGTAGGTAAGAAAGATAATGTAGCGGAGTCGCGAAAACAAGAGGATGGCTCTCATACAAATAAACATTGTATGCAAAGAGAGAAAAATTAGAGGAGAAACAAATCACCTGCGACTTGAAAGCTGCAAGATACCCTGGTCTGTTGGAAGTTACAAATTTCATGTGTTATGCGATTAACTGTTAAATCATTTTATGAGTCAAATACCACATTCGATAATGCGAGATGAAGGGGTCTGCGGGGGAGAGGAATCAACATTTACATATATTTCATTATGTCACTGAAAACCAACATACGTTTTTCAAAAATAATATTTAACTTTTTCATATATATAGTAATTAAATTTTCGATGAGTTAAGTCGGCTCATTGTCAGTTCGTAAATCTAGTGTTAACAATATACAATAATATACATTTTTTTTACATAATGGTACTATAACTGGGTTATAAGATACACATTCATTAACAGTCTTTGAGTGGACGGAATACTGAAAAGAAAATATTGGAGCATGTCACTTGTAAGACATGAAAATTACTGTGTTATAATCGAAAAAAATCTGTCTCATCATTTAGGAGATTTTTAGTAATATTGAACGAGTATTAGATCTTAATCTAAAGTATCATATGGTTGATACGTTTATATTTATGTTCATTATATTTAAAGTATAATATTGAAGCTATCGAAGGAAACTACGGAAGTAAACACGAGTCCTACGAAAGCTATTGATATAAATTATGGATGAAAGTCCGCGTCAGGCGAAGGATTTAGTTGTTTATCACGGTCTCATAGGTATATTTGGCAATTTTTTCTATCGCATATCCACACTGCATGAAAAGGTATTCAGTCCCTAGTGATCGTATCTCCAGGCCACATGTCGCTGGCGCAAAATGCTTCAACTTAGAATAGCCCGCAGTCAACGGGTTAAAGGAATGCGAATTAAATTGATCAAGGAAGCTATATTAGATAAGGAAATAAAGATTCAAGCTTTCCGTCACCTATTTTTCTTGAAAATTTTTGTTATGCGATCTATGTATTACAACTTTAGTTGTTCGAAGTTCCACCTAAAACAGAAGACCTTAGACCAGAGGTCGGAAAACTGCGGCTCAGTAGATACTTGTTACTCTTGAGTAGTTTAATAGTATATATGTTTTGATTTCACAATAAATACATGTTTCACAGCAGATAACGGTTATATTATTTTCTCTAATACATATTACCGATATATGTACCTATATTTGGCTCTTTAAAGAAATAATTTATCACACCGGGAAAAAAATGACTCTTAACTCCAGAAAGTTTGCCGACCTCTGCGCTGGACTAAATGAATCGAAGCAGTTAAAGCAAAATGAACATTTTTAAAAAGTATTTCTAAAAAGTTAATCAAAATGGAAGAAATTTATCTTCAAACATATGAATTTTCGAATGTAATGTGGTATTTGCTAAACCATCATATGCATTGATCGGGTTGCGTAACGAAGGAATTAAATCAGACATCTTGAGTTCCATGAGACTTCTCTTCAGCAACGCATGATTCTTCAAATTATTAGCTGTTACACATTGTTAGCTGACCTTGAAAACAATAGCCTCTAAAGATCGCGATAATAGTTACAAAATCCAAAGCATCTTAGATGTGGAGTCGTTTTGAACATATAACGAATGAAGTTATTTGTTTATACAAAATCAAGTTCATAGCCTATTTCTTGAAATATATAAAATTAACTTGGATCACCTTTTAATTATCGCAGAAACAAATTACTGTAACTCATGAATACAAACAGCTCTTATTTGCATTGTTCGAAGATCTAATGAGGGATTAAGTCAGGTACCTTGTGATACGTGCAGAAGACTTATAAACTCTTTAAGACGGATTATTGTATAATCTCCGTATCTAACTACGAGATAAGAGTGTACATATTGAATTTAATAGAATTAACAACTTTGTGGTGAAAGAAAACGATGTTAGAATACTAAGATGTGATAATATCAGAGTCACGTTTTGTTACATGTGATGACATTTGAGTAATATTATGTTAAATGTGCTAACATTGCAGTCAGAGAGAAACTGTTTCTTGTTCGAGAGGATTGAACCATGTGGAAATAAAATCTACTTTAGAATGCAAAGGTTTCTTTTTAAGGTGGCAAATAAAGAGAATAGTTTGCACTTCGAGTATGCTGGAAACAGATAGTCACGGCTGAAAGAACGTATATGCGTATCGCATGCACGGCAAAACATAAAGGATCAAAGGGAGGAATTTTATTTCAATAGGATACAACATTTTTCATTCGAATACAACCGATGAAGTGACTAATACAGCAACTGATTATTTGAAATAAAGTATCTTTGTTTCATTTCACGGAACTTTGCTTTTGGACGACATATTACTGATGAACAGAAAATAGTTTTTTAATTTGTAAAATTTTTTTCCAGAAGTGATAACGCTATGGTCCACAAAAAATTGTCTTCAATGCTTCGACTGATTAATGTTAATTAGAATGCGTCGTAACTGAACATAGGATTAAAGAATTCAATTTGTTAATATCGATTTTGATTAAAAAAGGATCCTCCTTCCTGAAATTGTAAATTAGTACAAAACATAGAATCTTTTGAAATAATTATTTCATAGTTGATTAAGAAATAATGATTTGCAAAGATAAGTAAAATACAAATAGTAAATTATTACTCGCAGATAACTTATTTTTCATTAAAAAATGAAATATTCCTTCTAAAGCCACTGCTTTCAAACAATTTGCTTTTAAAAGCTCAGTAACTTTTCGTAAAAATAATATTTAGAATCTACTACTTGTAACGTAAAGGATCAATATCTCATTCCCATTAACTGAAATTAAAGTCTTTGAGAGTCTCTCTTAGATTTACAATGGGAAAAATCATTTAATATCCTTTTTATTTCGCCAGCATTTCAAGGTGTTAAATATTTCACGTCTAAGCGCCTGTTGCAGCTGTTTAACATGCGACTTTAATAAGAAAATGCAAATAGCTGTAATGAATTTCCGCGAGTACGTGCAGTATAAAAAAATCTACAAAACTATGAAATGAGAGAAGTTTCCCGTTTAAACAGAATACAAGATAATGTGAATTAAATACGCCTTGGTAGATATATACCACGTAGCGTCTTCAGAATGCGGCAGATGGCATTGCGATCAAATAATCGGTACATACGTGTAAATTTTCTACATACTGTGATATAGTCTCGAATGCACAGTTGACATCGTAGTGCACGTGAACTCCAAATGTACGGGGGTTTGGTTCATTCAGGAATTAAGAAGCCACGGTTGTGCTAACCGTGTCTTCATACTCCTTACGCCGGTCGGTGCCTTATACAACATTTTATTTGTATGCAACTCCAAATCACCGAAAAATGACGTTGCAAGCAATTAAATGGGAAAGTGGAAAGCTAGAAGTTCTCGATCAGATATTATTGCCGGCAGTATCACAATATATTGCCGTCAACGGCGTCGAGGATGGCTGGAAGGTCATTAATAAAATGCAGGTATATCTTTTTCGCTGATTTAACTTCAATTACAGTCATAAATAACATATTTCAGATGTCATTTTGAATATAATTTGTCAAATGATTTACGAATTAAATGTCAGGATGCAATATTGTTTACGTAGATCTTTCGATTCTAATAATTATGTTATATCGTGAATAGAGAAGTTATTTAATATGGAGTCAATTTTGAGACATTTTCTTTTATAAAAATAGTTTTCAGATGCAAAACGGGATTTAGACTATGTCTCAATTAGATAATAAAATATTGAATGTAATTTGTTTAAATTATGTAAGACAGTAGAAGCATAGATGAATGAAATCTAATCTTAATTTTTCTATTCATAGGTTCGTGGTGCACCAGCCATAGCTATTGTTGGCTGCCTTAGTTTAGCAACTGAAATAGAGAATGAAGAATACACGGATAAGAAATGCCTTCGACAAGACGTCGAAGGTAAATTAAATTATTTAGTATCTGCACGTCCTACTGCTGTTAATATGAAAATTGCAGCTGAAGAGTTAATTCAATTGGCAAATGAACTCAGTGAAGACGAAGCTATTACAGTTACAGAAATGAAGGAGAAGTAAAAAATATATTAAATGATTTAATTTATGTTTCTGACCAAAACTATTGTTGGATGTTAATAGCAATTCTGTTACAGATTCCTGGATGCCATAGAAATTATGCTAGAGAAAGACATTGCCGATAATAAAGCTATTGGAGATTTTGGAGCTCAAGAAATTTTAAGTAATGTTTCTGGAGACAATTTTGTCAGAATACTGACGCACTGCAATACTGGAAGTCTCGCAACAGCAGGTTACGGCACAGCTTTAGGTGTTATTAGATCTCTTCATAAGAAAAATAGTCTTGGTAACATACGCATGTCCTTAGTTCCAGCGAAATATTACACGTTAATAACTAAGAGATTTTTAATTATTAATCGTCTTTTACAGAACATGTATACTGCTCGGAAACAAGACCGTTCAATCAAGGTGCACGTTTAACTGCATATGAATTGGTATATGAAAAAATTCCTGCTACGCTAATATGTGATGATATGGTAGCAGCATTGATGAAATCCAGAAATATCTCTGCAGTCGTAGTTGGCGCAGATAGAGTTGCTGCAAATGGTGATACGGCTAATAAAATTGGGACTTATCAAGTAACATATCCCCATAATTTTCTTTTTGTGTTTGTACAAATGTATTCCCAGGAATCTCAAATATTTTACATTGAATTTTTTCAGATTGCAATAGTTGCTAAGTATCATGGCGTTCCTTTCTATGTGGCAGCACCACAAACGTCTATAGATTTTACAATACCAAGTGGTGATCATATTGTTATTGAAGAAAGACCAGAAAGAGAAATGACGCACATAAATAACCAACGAATTGCCTCACCTGGGATACAATGCTGGAATCCAGCATTTGATGTAACACCAGCTAGTCTCATTACAGGAATCATTACGGAAGTTGGAGTTTATAAACCTGAAAACTTAAAACAATTGAAAAGCAGTAAAAGTTTGTAAGATATTCGATCGGTCGAATAATATAAACACAAATAGTAATCCTCTTTCATATGTTTATAAATAATGCTTAATTTATAGCTTAGGTATATTGTAATAAATTGTTATTTCATTGTATTTCAATTATTGGTTGGGCAAACCATAAGAAATGTTGCAATCATTAATGAATTCCAGAAGTGTGACTAAAAAATATTGGGTTCAACCACAGTAATTTTACATGCATGCTGTTAGACACATGTATCTAAAGTTAATTTACTGACTCTTGCTGTGATTTTTAAAAGTACATTTACAGTGTGCCACAACATTTAAGCAATACCAAGATTTTTATAGCATTTATACATTATTATCAGCCATTTGTATCGTACAAAATAAAAAAGTTGTTGTTTAATCATATACTTATTACGATTACAGAACATAAATTCAAAGGGTATTTAACATAGTTTAACTTGCTGCTTGAAGATGGCAGTGCAACCCCAAAGTCTCTAATTAAAAGATTTATATGCACCGATTCTATTTTTTTTCATTTTTAGATTTAAATCTTATAATTTTTATCGATAGAAAAAAAATTATTATTATTCAAATTTATTCTAATTGATAGAAATGTTTTTGTCCAAAAAGATTTTAATCGAAGTTTCATGTGCATTTTCATGATCTATATTTCATACTTCAATTTCACTATCTATCAATGAAATTTTAGATCTTAACACATTAAACGCGGGCTATATTTTAGTCATTTAAAGTCTAAATTTTCGACAAGCTTCATTGCTCGTCCCTGAACAATAAGTAGCTAAAGGAAATATTTAATACCTTGTACATTTTTTCAATATTTTTTTCCCTAACCCAATGATTCTAGCACCTTCGCAGTTCTTCATATCACCCGAAATTTTCTGAGACTAGTCATATTTTGATCTGCAAGGTATAGGAATATCCATATAAAGAAACATAAAATCCCACAATATCACGGGGCTGACGTTCAAGCGATAGACTGACAATGAGAAACCCGCATTATCGCGGGATCGGCGGTCGAAGTGTTAAAAATCTTATACATAGATCAAAAATTAATATTCATTTACACAATTATATTTCATTTACGAGGACCGTGACATTGTAACTATCGATCCGTCGATGGAGTACAATCTTACATCGTCAGTTGTAAGATTTCGCGCATCACCTTTTCACACGTACACTGGGAAAGACTCCCGGTAGACGCAGCACTAATCGGCTCGGTTTAGTTTAACAACGACAAGGGTCGCGACAAAAGGTATCGTCTATCGACGGATCGCCGGACGGATATACCGAGGACGACAAAGACGAAATCGACACTCGCGCAGCCCGACGTGTGGAGTTCCTAAGGGAAAACTTGAGATTCTATTTTCGCCGTTGAAAGGCGCGCGGGAATCCATCCGCCGCGGGTTTCTCGAACCGTGGTGCTTTAGTACGGCTAGTCTCTTCGCTTCGTGCAGAACTTCAGCGATCCCGGAATAGTTTCGTCGTACGCTCGAATAGTCTTTCGTACGGCCTTTTCACGAATTCATCCGGAATTCTTACAGATCGCGTATTTCCTTTCGAATTCTCAATAAATTTGTCGATCGTTTTCCCACATAACGTCGTAACCGGTGAGAAAAAGCTCGTAAAGTCTGTTCTGGCGAGAGCCGAAAGCACCTTTCGAACACCTTGAGGAGTTTATTTTGTCGTTGATCCTGGAAGCTGATACCGAAAACTTGAGGATGGATGCGACGGACGTCCTCGGTCCAGACGCATCGTCAGGGAACGTCGAGGGAGTCGTGAACAGCAACAACAACGAAGACGATGAGGCGCCTACCATCGAGGAAACATACGAGGTCACAACTACCAAGCGTAAAACCATCCGGACCAGCTATAAGATCCAAGAAGTAAGTGTCGACAAGTATATAAGTGACGCGCGCTATTACGTTAACCACGGTTTGTTGCTGGCGCCCTCGACGTGGGCGTCCACCACCGAAGATGATGCTTTCGCCTTTACACCGTAAAAATTGAAACTCAATATTGCCTTCAGAATTTTTAAAGGAGTCTTATTACCTATTTTCCCAATAGTTAATTTAACTTCATTTCAGTTACTTCTATCTATAACGTATTAGAAGTTTCAATTTAAATCTCTAGATTTATCATCGGCACACGTAGGAACGATATAATAATACGATAGGTAGGAGCTTTAGGCATTTCTGACCGACAACGTGCGATCTATAATTACTAGAGATTGGACTTTGTATTTGCAAACATTTCAACGCCAAGAATAAATAAACTTATTCCGTGTGGAACCACGTTTGATTTGTGATCTAAGTTTCCGCTGGACTTCGATCTACATGGCGCGAAATCTTTCTTGTCGTCAGTGAATTTATATCTAACAATGTATATATTTTCATATTAATAAACCTCTCCGTTGAAAATTCAATCTCTCTTTTCGTTGGGGTTCGTCGATTTCACTTGCCGGTTAATTTTACTTCGTCCGATACCCTCGAGTCTAAAATGTTCCAAGCTGGGAGAACGAAAAAGGGAAACGGAAACATGGAGGGACGTATCGTAAGACGATTAGTTTCTTTGACATATTACCGAAGCGTTCCTATGTGTTAGTTACATAATGGATCAAGCATTGAGTAGGTGCATTGAAAATAATATCACGTGTGGGCGTCCGAAATGATATTGTATATAGAGATTGAATGTAAAGTTATTCGTGCAGCAATAAATTTTCACTACGATTTTACATAATTGCGCATAGTGAGATATTTTCGCAGAGTAAACAATTTCTTTAAATATATGGTGGGTAGATTTTATATTAATAAAATGTCGTTTTACGTGTTGAAAAATTATAAAAGGTAATTTCGAAATAGGGAAACATGAGTGAATGAGCAATGGA
The DNA here is from genome assembly GCA_910591515.1 of Cerceris rybyensis. Classification (NCBI taxonomy): domain Eukaryota; kingdom Metazoa; phylum Arthropoda; class Insecta; order Hymenoptera; family Crabronidae; genus Cerceris; species Cerceris rybyensis. The sequence goes on from OU342790.1 coordinate 28,511,630, forward strand.
AGATAGCGTGGATGTAAAAATTTTAGTAATATCTTTGATTACAAATATTTCATTGTCTTTGGACACTGTCAGAGTTTCTAAGAACGTGGGTTGTTTCAATTTCCATGATAATAGAATGGTACTTGAACTACTTAAATTCGAGCTTACCAAAGCTCCAACGTATTATTCTATATAGCATAATTAATAACACTTAATAATAATTTTTCTTACATGCTGAAGCATTACTAAAACACATTGTTTTCAATCTATAATAACTATTTTATCTATTGTCCACCTAATTTTAAAAAGTTTTTGTATTTTTCTTTTTATCTTCGTAATTAAAACTGATAGTTTCGTCTTCAACTTTTTCCAAACTAGCCCAAGTACTTAGAAAAATGATGAACTTTATGAGAATTGATTAAGAAACACAATTACCCAAAGTTTTCATGAAAATTAAACGTTGTACGAGTACATTTAACACTTGCCGCAATTGAGCGTCGGGAAGTCCGTGAAAACGGAAATGCTTATTATCGTTGAGCGCTCTTCTATCGTCAAGAGCACGCTGCCTTACAATCGTTCTCCTTATTTGTGTAAACGATAGCGATATAGTTTATCTATTTACTCGTAAAACGGGAAACGAGTGTCTTTCACGAGCCGGTTTCAGGAAAACATAAAGCTGCTTCGATTTTTATGCAAATGGTTAAAGAGGTACGAATCGGGGCATGCGGTAGGCATGAAGGTAAATGCTAAACCAGTCAAGTCAAGGTTTGGCTCGACAGAGCCGTTTCTCGAGCTGCTCCGCCTGCTACTCCTTCCTATACACTCGAGAGCTCGCTGATTGACTTTGCCTCCCCTTCATAGTAGCGGACCTATTGGCATGAGCACGGACGTATTCGGGGCGACATTCGTAGTCAATCAGTCGCGCTGAAAAAGTCGTGCCTTGCGCGTCAGTCGCGGAGATCAGAACGTCGTGCGTGGCACGTCGATAAAGGTTATTTGTCGAAATACAATTTCACACCGCACTATATCGCATGTAGGGTAATACAAAAGTATTGTTAGTGAAAAAGTATGCTCGAATATGTGTTAAATAAAGTACAATTAATATATTTTAATATTTTTGGGCTTCTGGCGACGATTTTACCGAAATTAACCACTACGTTATGCATTACGACTAAATATAGTATTGTGTTCCAGCACCAATAGTTGTAAATCAATTATTAGCGCAAATTGTTAAAAGTAACTACACGATAATAGAACGCTAGGTTTCCCAGCGTAAAAGAACACATTGTTGCCGCCGCAGTTGTCTTAAATGTTTTCAGTAACTTTATTCGTCTCAAAATGCTCGACGCAAAGTTCTAATATACCAATTAAAACATAATTAATTATAAGAAGCTCTTACAATTAGTAACAAAGAGTGGTTCTGCCTCGTTTAATTTCAATGTTGTTTTGTAATAAAATGCCAAAGTATTGTCAATTTTACATATAGAGATGTATCTCAACGGTTTCTTTCATCTGTATGATTGTTAAAAAACATTTTCTTCATTTATATTTTAATGCGATTTCTCGACAACGATTCAGCGGAAAAGGACATTGATACAGTGGAATAGATTTTCAGAAGATAACTTTGTAACAAAGAGTGCATTTGCATATTTCCATGGGTAATGTGGAAACCTATATTACCTCTTTACTGTTAAAAGACAACACAACATTGTACAATGTATCGCCCCAATAACTTCTTACATTATTCTACATTCTTTGAGGCGAACAAGTTTGCATTTTGCTGTCGCAAAATTTTTAAAATATAAATGTCGCCCCAATATACCGCCACATGCTACCACGCTTGTACCAGTAGGCACGACCGTAACGCCGCCGGTGTGCTTGTGAATCAGTGACATCTCGGTTGTATGTGTAGGTGAAGGAGGCGGCGCAGCTCGAGAAACGGCTCTGTCGAGCCAAACCTTGACTTGACTGTGCTAAACCAATAGGTCTCAATTTGTATTTTCTGCCACCTGTGAGAAATTTTTCCTATTTAATTATTTTTCTGTCCTTTATATATTTTTGGCTTTAATTGTTATGGTTGTTTCGCCTAGGACCAACTGTTTTAACCCCTTGCCCTACGATTTCTTTTGTAACTGCGAGCACAATAGCTGAGAATTAATTCGTGAAATCAAAATTTCTCACTGATTTTTGATATTTCGTTTGAGTTTTCGATTTAATAGTTTTTGGCAGACTACAAAATTTCTTATGCCATCTACCGCGTCAAGAGTGTCACACGTTGTTGTAGGCTAAGGGGTTAAGTTGGTTCTGAACTACCAAAGTTAGGTATAATAGTAGTTGTAATATTATAATTTTGGATCGCAAAGAGTACAATATATATCAAATGATAATTTTGGAAAAATTTGTTTTTCCGTGACGGAAAAAGGGTTTTACTCGTATCTACTCATTGTGAGTCGGAGACTTTATCTCCTTAACCCTTTAGCCTACAACTAAATACGTGTGGGAGTTGTAGCGCGGAAAATGGAATAGGATATTGTGAAGTCTTTCAAAAACTATTAAATTGACAATATCAGCCTGTCACGAAACGGTCTCATTATTTCTATACTATTAATATTACATTCAGTTACACGAAATGTCAGAAATCAGTGGAAACTTTTGATTTCAGGAATTAATGTTGAGCCTTTGCGCGCTCCATTAGAACATAAATCGTAGGTCAAGGGGTTAAATACCATAGTTCTTTTAATTACTACGATTACTTAGTTCAGAACTTACTGTTCTGGTGGATTTCAAAGCACCAAGGGTATGATGTTTTTGATTACATTTTTGTAAACATTTCCCGCATGTGACGGATAAGAATTTAAAATTGTGTCTACTCATTCAGAGTCCGGGACTTTATCTCCTTAAATACCCTAGTTCCTTTAACTACTACAATTACTTTGTTCAGGACTTTCTCTTTTGGTGGATTTCAAAACACAAAGGCTATGATATTGTAAGTTATGTTTTTGGCAAAATCTCCGAAAGGCGATGGAGGATTTGAACTCAAGTTCATTGATTAGGTGTCTGGGTTAGATCTGGGTTAGGCTTTCGAATTCAAACTTCTATGACTTTTAAGATGTTTTTTCTAAATTGCTAATTAACTATACTATAATCTCGGTGGTTCGAATCCCGTTTGAAACTATAGCTCTTAGCCGAAGTGACAGTAGTAAGAGTCATAAATATGATAAAATGAAAAAAGAAATTAAGATGCTTTTGCATACGTTACATGTGGCCAACTTCAGAAATATTGATAATCATTAATCAGTTAGAGAAATGGAGTTTTCTTAGATTTGTTATCGATTTTTTCGTTCGATTTTTATGACTTCTTTGATACTGTAAAAAGTATGATTAAGTATGGATGTCGTGGAGGTCGTTATTCCATTTTATTAAAATAGCATCAAATGATACCGTTATTCAAAATTAATGTTCAGCAAATGTATTATTATATGACATTAGGCTTTTATTTAAAACCGGTGTATCGTTTAATGTTATCGATACGATTTTGTCGGTAAGGAGAAAAATTCTTTAGTACAACTTATTAATACGTTTGCTATTATAGTCGACTGAGAGAATTGATAATTACGTGAAGTCTATAGTAATTTTGCACAATAAAATGGGTGCCTTTTATACGTATAAGTCCAAAATATTCTTATGTGGAATGCACTTAGGTATATCTTGGACGTCGGTTATTTTGTTGGAAAATTTATTTAACGCAGCAGAGTACTTGTCTGCTTTTTCGATTAATTCGATATATTAAAAATTGTCAAATAAATGTATCCGAACGAAATAAATGAAGGAAGTGGAATACTTGATCAATTCAGCCGCTGATATTTTTCAAAATAGACGTATTAAATTAGAAAAGAACCGACGATAGAAAATTCCAAAACGTTTTCAAAAAATTCGGACCAAATCATTCTTACTACCTTGGTAGATTTAGCGTTAAAGTCTATCATCATATTATTCCATGCATCAATAACACTATGACAATTGTTTCAACATAGCTGCTTACAATTATCATCTTGCATATTTTCTTTTACGTGTGTAAAGACATTATTTCGTCAAGGAATTCCCAGTCTTCGGTAAACTGCCAAAGAGGTCCTCGACGCAAAAAGGTTAAGAACCTCTGAGTGGGAGAGCCTCGGAACGCTCGATATTCCGATTAATTCGAAAATAGTTAACGAATAACCAAATCGTTGCAACGATTCTCCAGATTGCGGTCGTTTGCTGAAACGTTCCTTTATGCTTATAATAATTTCGCTCGAAATTTAATGCCGTGCTCTGAAATAACGCACTCGTTATTCAGGCGTCCTCCACGTCGAGAGACAAGTAGCCAATTCTATAAAGTTCTTAGATTTCATCGGCGTGAACGTCGAATATCGAGGATGGGTAAACGTCTCGCAGACTTGAAAACGATCGAGAAGAAATTATTTCTGGAACGGCGCGAAATAACATTTTAAAATCGCTGCTAACCGCGAGACAAAGTCGCCTGAAACGCGAGGGGACGCGTCGGAGGAAACGTCGGACGTCGGGGTTAATGCAAAATGAGGGACAACGAGCGCGATTTACTCAGATTCTACGTCATTGTCGGTAAGACGATTTTAGATCTGGCAACGAACTCTCTTCGAACAGAGAAACAAGCGAAACGTAAATCCGGCAAACGGCTGCCCAGCGACCGCCATTCGCGATTGGGACTTCCGATTAGCAATAATTGTGCACTCCTAACTCTTCCATTTCCACGTGATCTACTCTCCCGAAGCGTTCTACGTGTACCAGATTCGAGATAACGCCTCATCGTTTACCGCAATATCTTCTGACAATAACACAATTATTAATATTCCATTGGAAGTTTAAATCGATTACTTTTAACTTTACAATCTTTTATTATCCTCGAATTTAACAATCGAAAAATTTTATTTACAAAATGACCTTATAAATTATAATATCCGTAACGTACGTGTCTGATATTTCAGTAATTAAAATTTGTATTCTCAAATTTCACGATATCCATTCGCAGATCGTACAATACGAGAATGGCTGTGGTAAATTGCCTTCGTTTGTAAAACTTGCTCACTCTGTACGGTGAAAAATCACGATTCTGAGTAAAAATAGTATGACTCGCCACCGATTGGCCGCAGACATATTTCCGGAACGGTGTTCGCCGTGCTGGTGGATAAATATTTATTTAATTAAAGTTCGTCACTGCAGGCTGGTTACTCGAAGGCATCGCTCAAAGACTTCAATAATAACCCGGACTCGGTTCGGTAGTTTGGCAACGAAAGATTCTCCGCATGAAACGCAGAAGCAAAACGCTCGCTCGAAGCCGAACAGATAATTTCAGCCGTTTGTCGAGAGCGGACAAGCCGTTCCATATAGACGTGTCGAAGATATATACGGTTTTGGCCCTCCCGAGGCATTAATTCTGAAACACGTGCGTCCCGGGGCTATGGTGGGCATGGATGTAAAAGCTCAAACTCGCGATCAGCGGGCCTTAATTCAAATTCCCCACCACCCACGTCTGGACAATTTTTTGTTACTCTTCCAATATGCAATCTATCTTACTCTTTTTAACTTCTTGCGGTAAAATGACGATTTTAATACTAGATCTATCGTCGATTTATTCAATGTATTTGAAATTGTCAAATGGACATGTCCGAGTGAAATTAATCAAGGGAGCAAAAAGCTTGCTCGATTCAATCGCTTAGAGTCTGCAAGATAGACATAGAAAATTAAATAAGAAACAGAGAGAGAAATTTCAGGAACATTTAAAAAAATTCGAGTCAAGTCATTTTGACAACCTTTATAGATTTAGTGTTAATATTTTGCCCTACAATAACGGATGACACTCGTGATAAGGTAAATTGGATAAGAAGTTTTCAAATTTTGTAAAACCTATGAAATCGAAACTATGAGTGTGGCGTGACACGATGAAATTATTTCTATAATATTGCTATTACATTGAATTGTATAATATATCAAGAATCACTGACCAAATTTTAGTTTACCAATTTAATTTTGAGCTATTGCGGAGACAGACAAAAAATAAACGGTACGAGAGGTTATACTCGTCGTGACTGAAGTTATTGTTGAATATGATAGTAATTAATTTCGTTAACCGTATTGCACAATTAACAGTATATATGAATTATCAAAAGAAATATGTTTTTTAAATAAAAATTAAATGGTTATTTCATGCACAATTTTAGCTGATTAAATTGTACCGGAAGGGGTTTATTTAGAATGATCTACCTTTTTCTCTTTGATTTCTACAAAATCTACCACTACCTACGTCTACCTGCTGATTAATATTGGGTCGTAGTAAATACAATAAAATTATGACGATGTATCATATATTCGAAGAGAACCAATTTTTCCTATGTGATATGTACATTATTATATATCCCCGGTGGTTTAGAAGCCACCTAAAACAGAAATTCCTAGACTAAATGATTGCGGTAGCTTAAACTGAAGAGAATGCAATTCGTACACCTCGGCAAGATTGCAGTACGATGCATCCTTGATTCATCCTCGTTACGTATCTCTTTGGACAAACCAAGGATGTAAATCACTCTTGTGGTTATTAACATAGTCGTGTTTCAGGTAACGTCGTTAAATTGTCACTAGCAGAAATTTCATTGTCAAGATGTAGTTAGTTCATCAGTGGTACGTTTGGTTGAACTTATCTCCCCGGTTAAAATGGACGTAATTCGGGATTGTTACGGAAAGGACGTACAATGTCGGGGATTTGCTAAGAATACGAAGGTAAACTGTGTTCTCGTTGTTTTTATTTAGAAATTTCTCTTTGACTGGACGGATACAGAATGAGAGTCGGGATTTAGGGTAAAGGATGAACATCTTCGTCTTCGAAGGGAAGATCGATATGATGGAGTTACCATTTTGATAATTACAGTTACAAGAGAAATAATATTGTTAATACTTTTATGACGACAAGTATGATAGTAATGGAGGTGACAATACTATGATGTATATGATAGTAATGCAAATAATGTAAGATATTTATTACAAATACATGTTGGTTAAAATAAGTACGAATAGAAACATCAAAAATGGAAATAACGAGAACGTACACACTGAAACACAGATACATACTTATCAAATCATATATATAATCTATCGTCTAGTCACGATTATTTGTCAGATCGTCTATATACTCGTCTTCTAGTCATCTATACCTACCTCTATTCATCTCATCATCTAACTGTCTAAAGGTCTAATCGTCTATAAGTCTTTTTTCTCTCTATACGTCTGTCGGTCATTTGTCGTTTGTTTGAATCTGGACCTAGAAAGACCTTTTTAGGATCTAGAAAGAGCAGCACGGGATTTTATAAAATTCTCACAATAATAACGATAATGACGCTGATCATCATAATCGTACAAGTGAGGAGAGCTATATGTAGATCGTAAGAGCATCAATAATTAATCGTGCTTAAGAGCATTCCTATAAAAATTAAAAAAAACAATGACATTATCGTCGGGTTTAACCATCGTCTTGGCTTCGACATGAAAACGCACAGCGGGAAGACAATTAGGAAGAACAAACGGAGCAGTCGCGATGGAAGAAACGAAGCGGCGCTGCAATTTGCAAATTCAATCCGTCGCAAGTACGCGCGACAAAGAGGGATAGGATAATCGGGCTTTTGTCAGAGAAAATAGAAGTGTTCGTAAGCGAGCAAACGCGAATGTCGTTTTAACGACGAGCGAGATTGCTTCGTAGTCGGTGTAAAAGAGCAGCGAAGGTGCAGGAGATTCATAGGTAGGTGTTCCTAGGTGCTCCTAGACGCTCTTAGAGGTGAAAAACGGCGTCGCGGCGCCGGCGCCTACGCCTTCGATACGCTCCTCGAAATTAGCAGGTCGATTGGAATCGAAACGTTTCTTTGATAAATCGCCTCCCGTGCAACACGTTCCTGCAAGCCACGCGAATTCGAGAGATCGAACAGCTATACCGACTTACTTTTAAAATAGCATCGAGGTCGAGACGAAGCTTCGATCGTTGTTCGGTTTTGCGAATTTCTATCGAGAATTGCTCTGAACAGACGTGGCTGATGTTCTTATTTTATTATCATCCAATTTACAGAAGTTTTAAGTAGATGTTCCAATTATGAAATATTCTTTACTAGGAGAGTTATTTTCTTTCATTTATTTAATTTCATGAGATTCTAGAAATTCGTGAATTTTAAGGCAATTGAGAAATGTATTATTTTTCAATCTCTGTTTCTTCTTTACTGTAGAATTTGATAATATTGATTAGATTGGTTTGGGCAGTTGCAGTTCATTTAAATTTACTGATGGACACGTGATTGTAAATTTTGTCCATCTAATTTGATTCAATTTCGGAGTGCATTAATAATAAATAAGACACGACACATTAATTGTTATAATATTTTTTTCATGTTCTCTTACATTTATAACGATGGATTGCTGTCATTTTCAGAAACTTCGGTCGATGTAGTTGAGACGATTTACCCACCAGCCGTTGAAAGTTCTAGTCGTTTGTTTTTGATCCGCTTCCGTCTTGATATCATGTGGGAAATGAGTTTCTTCGGCGTTTCGTAGCGACAGATTGCTGCTTGGTAAAAGCAGATTACCCCACGAAATTTATGCTACCACGTGTTGCCCGAGACAAAGTACACTGCAATCCGGTTGGTACACATTAGCACGGAGATCTCTCGCATTTAAATGCAAATACACCGTTGGGTAGTTATTAATTGTACCTTGAGATAAAACTTACGTTGAATTTATAAAACCACACAATTGTTGCTACGTAAAGTGTACAAGTTTCAATGAGGTACGAATCATCTCTTTTTCCCTTTTCGTACTTTTTGTCTCCGCTCTCATATTTATATTGTGGTAATTCGCCCGGGTAAAATTAAAACAACTTGTCAACGTTAATGCAGCTACTTGTTTGCGGCAACGATGTTGCGAATTGTCACTGATTACTTAAAATCCGTTTCTCATCTTTGATTCGGAGAACGTAGGCTGGCAAATTTAGCACGCTGCCGAAATGAAATGTCATTCGAGATCTAGCCAAGGATTTTGCAATATTTGGGAACCTTAGAAGCGATCTGACGGATCGTTGTAAATGATTTCAACGACAGCTGCTCTTTCACATTCCAGATTAACCTGCCGGAAATAGGTGGTTGTAAAAAACGATGCTCACTTAACTACACATGCAGAGAAATTCAACCTTTAGCATAATTTGATTATTTCCTCAAAAATTTGTAATTATCATTGTGCCATAATTAGGTCATTTATAACTTAGCGATTTGTAGGGTATCATTATTATTTGTAAAAAGGATTGTTAAAGTTTGAACACGTATTCTACCAGCTGTAACAATGTAAGTATTCCTTTGAAGTATTATTACTTTAATTTTGACAAAGTTTCGCGTAAACAGTTTCTTAACCCCTTGGCTACTGTGGGCGCATATACGCGCTCAGAAATTTTGCGTTTATGCCACGGAGGGCGCATATAAGCGCTCAACACAGTTCGGTTTCTTGTCGTTTTATAAGCGTGCATTGAAGAAACGACGCCTTTCATTTTCCTCATCGGAATCAGAAGATAAGCGCAAAAACTACACCAAAACAAATTAAACGTAACTCTACCAAAAATTTTCCCGTTCTCGGCAGACATTTTAAATGAATTCCTACCCGTGTGGTACGACCGGTGTGTCTCAAAGTCTGCCGTAGTCAAAGGGTTAAAGAATTTCCTTCTTGTTTGTCTTTGTTAAATAATATGTATGACATTAGATTAAAGGAGAAATGTTTGTAAAAAGCTTTTCCTATTTTGTTATTGGTCTTTAAAGTCATTAAAATCATTCGAAATCACAAGAAACACGATGTGAATTATATATTCGACATTTTGAAATGTTTTTATCTTTGTTTGAAAAAATCTCTTCTCTTGGAAAATGAAATTCTCATTTTCTTTTTAAATGAAGCTTCTGTTACAAATAAATGCATCTTAACATGTGAGGACCTACACGCGTGTATTTTCCCCATGACACTAGCATATAGATGTTAATTACGCAGAAACACGAAACATCCACTAACGAAAATCTATTCAAAACCTTCGTAGAATTTGAAAATAATTCAGTGGCTGTCGTATCGCCCGAAAGTAACTTGGAATTACGATGATTAATTGGACTTCAGAAGCACTGCGAGTAATTTACGCGACGAAATCGCGAACTACGAAGATGTCACAGAGTTTATGCGCAAACATTTTCTCCATCGCTTTTCAGTAGTTCGTCTGAGTTCTTATCGTTCGGCCTCTTTCTTCAGAACGACCCGTTAATTGCAATGGCAAGCGTTTTCAACCTCTTGTCTCAGTCTGATCACTTAATCGACTTCCTTTTCGTTTTTCCGCAAAAATGCAATTTCCTTCCGTTTTTGGATTATTTGCAAAGCTGATGAGGAAGTTTCTTTACAAATTGTAGGACTGTTCGTTAATCAAATATACATGCAATTATTACTGTATCAAATATAAATGTTACTATATGTATGAGACGTTATTTTTGAAAGTGATATATGTCCATTTTTGAGAAAAGTGTGTTTATTCCTTTGCAGCCCATTGTTCAGTAGTATCGGCCATTGCATTTAGGTTGAATAGGTTCTCCTGGACAGATCTTATTGACATATTTATTTATACTTATAAATGATTTTGATAGTAGTGAAGAAGAAAATTATTTAATTAAGTTAGATAAAGAATTCAACATTTTATGCAGTGAATTGTCTCATTTCGTTCTTAAAATTAGCTTGGACCTGGCTACTAACACTCTAATAAAATAATTGGGCTGGAAGGGGTTAAATTACTTCCAAACCAATATAACTGTATTCTTTCCCCATTTTAAATAGAACGACATACCCTCATGATCTCGATTAAAAAGGTTGAACTGGTATACATTATAACATGAAACATTTTGAACGATGTCTCAAATATTTCAAGAAAAGAAAAGAAGGAAGGGACTTGTACCACTTTTAAATGTAACGGCTCGTTTAATAAATTTCATGCTACTCTTTTGATTATACGAACATAGGCTATTCCAACAAACACGGCGTATATAAAAATTACACCCCTTGGGAAGAGTGTGCTGAAACTTGGAAAAATTGTTTTCCTTTAAAAGAAAAAAACTGATTTTTAAAGTAAATGATTTTTGTTTGAAAGTTTTAATTTATAATCAAGATACAGCGCAATTAATAATATAATATACTGCTTCGCTTCTTCCGCCTTTAAATAGCCCTACTTAACATTATTATACATTTATTAAATCCACACTTTTTTATAGAATATCCAACGTTTATTCCAAGGCTTGTAAGTTATAACATATCCGTTTCTGAGGACGTCAAACAGAAAATCTTTTTTGTTTTATTTATTTAACAATTAACATGTTCCATAACCATTAAAATTAATTGTAGTGGATGCTCCATGCATACTAATACATATCAAATACATAATAAGATAAAGTAAAACAAACTGAAACGAATAACTGTTTTTTTTTTTTGTCAAATTTGGATTTATTTCACGGCTTATTCTATCCAGTGCTTTGTAGTGAACGTTACGAGAAAATAGATACGGAGAAAATCGCGAAACTTTGGAGGTCACTGACCATTGGCAATGCCCGTAATAGACATTGTTATTGTTAGAGGACTTCCTAGAATTCGTAATCCAACTTGCGAAACTGCGGCTAAGGCTTATGAAAAGGAATACTTTTAGAGTAAGGACCAATCATAATATTCCCCCCACCATACCCACCCATCCTCGTAAAGGATCGTCCAGGCGAGTCTTGAAATTTGGAGTAAATTGTCAGTATCGATCCTACCGTCAGCCAGCGAGCAACGAAGTAAACATTACTCTTGTGCGGTTGATTAACTTCGCTCAAGGACTGACGCTCCTGAGACCATCATCGGACGACTTCCTCTTCTTCGTGCAGTTGATGCAGTTCGTCTGCATCATCGCACTTTCACGTACACGCATCCCGCAACCATTTTTAAGAAGGAGAAATGAAGAGGCGTACAAAGTTCATCAAATTTATCATTCGCATCTTGCAAAATAGAGGTAACAGATCATAATAATTATACTGTTAGACAATGATAGGTTTAGCACTTTCTGTTTTTTCGTTAAAAAAGTCTGACTCTATACTGTTAACTCACAGCACTCCTATATTGATGATATCCGATATGACTCCTATATTTCTTCATTATATTTCTACGCCTAACCCAGACTTTATGCAATGCAATTTCAAAGAGAATAATATTAATAATAATAATAATATAATAGTAGTAATTTCTTTTGCGATACAATTGTTTACTGAGACTCCATTTTTCATTAGTTAGGGAATTGTTGGTAGGTAAGAAAAAATGAAGGTGTGCAAAAGGGCAAGGTAGTCATTATGGAGAGATTACATTTCACAAGACTTTCGCGGAGTTAAAGTGTTGATTTGAAGGCTTTCTGTCAATTAGAAAGAAATCGATGGCTTCGTTTACCGCTGCATAGAATGTAACAAATTGAGAAATTTATATGCCTACCTGTTGATTTCCCATTTAACAATAGATCTACCAAGGTGGTCAAAATGACTTGTTCTGAATTGTTTAAAATATTCCTGAAATGTTCTATTCTATATCTTGGTGAATTTTCTACATCTATTTTATGAAATGAAGGAAATTAAATCGATCAAGTTTCTGACCTCTATCATTCCTTTTCTTTTGAACTATCTTCAAATATATTGCATTAATGTAAGAATGCAGATTGAATGAGTGAATGACAGAGAGTTCGACAAGAAATGTGGAAGGCTAAAGACGCCATAACTGCTACTGCTCATTTTTATTATTCTTTTAAGTGTTTATACTCATAGTTTCATATTCTTAGTTTTCTGAATTTTATATTAATAAATCTTTAATTAGTAATAAGTGAGACTGCGGGCACCATTTAAAAAAGTATCCCTACATGAATCGTCGTACTTCTAGTGTTAAACACGTTTTTACTTGCACATCACCTTGTTTACGTTCGAGTTTACAAAAGTACTTTCAAAGAAACAAGTATAATATGAAATCGAAATTCATTACAGATTTCTTTCTTTTCTATTTTTAGTTCAATTTCTACGGTCATTTCAAGGATCTATTGTTTGAGGCGTGTTCGGAACTACGAAAACTTATTTTTTCATAACCACGAACGTACGAACGATATTTCGCTCATATAAATGTTATTAAAAAAAGTATAAGAAAAACGTTTTCATCGTTACGATCCGTCGTTAATCATCCATGCCCGTTAGAGCGCATACACAGAAACTTCAAATTTAATTGAAAAGCAAACGCTGCCGTCGGTCAGATTCTATGAGCGTTTCAATTTCAATTTCCAAGCTGTGTCCAAATGAAAACGGAGAATTTCGAATTACGTTTTATAGCAGCCAGCATTTAACGTGCGAACTCGAAGACGTTGATTGGAGGCGGGAGGCGCATGGTGTAATTAGAATACGCGTCTCCTCGTAGATCGTGGAATTCTTGGCACGACTAGATCGTCTCGGCAAAAATTTCGTCCCGCGTTTAGGCTGTCTGACCTTGCGCCCAAGAGGCCGTAAGGTGACGACACCGTGGACTCTACAATTAACGTCTCCGATAAAATTCTAAGCATTTGTTGGACCTTTTGTCGTTATTTGACCCATTAGAAAATTCGAAAATTCGAATGGAAAAAACGAGTTTTATTTGAATGTAGGGGATGAAAAACTTGACTTGAGAGACCGAATTTTCTATTATTATTAGTTCTTGCATGGCTAAGTTTTGATTGATAATGAGCTGGTAGTGTGCAGATAAACTTTGATACTTTATGAATATTTTTCTTGATTAATGGTAATTGATCGTTATACTGTTTTACGTACTTTTATTCTTGATTTTATGGGAGAATGCAGTCAAGGTTGAATCGTTTTTCGCCCCTTTATTAACTATTAACTTCTACGTCTAATTGAGTGCCCCATCATTCGATTGACCTCTAAAAGCTAATGTATGTATGTGTTCCACAAACTATTTGCCGTGTATGTCAATGTGGATTCTTTTTTTTTATTTTAAGTGTCAAATATAAAACTCTGCACTAAAAAATGCACGTTATAATTAATTTTTATTTTCTTTTTAATTCATAAGTTCAAGTATATAGAACCGAGAAAATCAATATATTATCGAAGAAGTTTTTTAGTGCAGAAATTTCAGCTTGAAAAACGATCAGATTTCTTCAGTTGGCAATTTCCATGTGATTAAGTTTTTCATATTATTAATCTAAAATTAATTCTATCCACATTCTCGTTAGAAAGTCTTTATCCGATTTTTGCGATGTAAATTAATGGCTGTCTGCGAAGAAATAATTGATAGAGATGAAATTTGGGTCACGATACATCATTTCTTCTTTTCAAACGTATTTATTAGGTATTTTTAAATAAACTGCATTAATCGTCAGACGATATAGTGGCGTTATAAAGTTCCTTAAAGTAATACTTTCAAAGTTGTTGCGTTGCACAGGTCATAGATGTCTTGGGTCTCTGATGACACCACTCGCATAGGCGATGCTAAATAGTTCCTTTTGAAAAAGCAGAGTACAATAGGAGAACAAATAGTTAATATATATTTAAAATCACCACTCTAAACTATCAGATTGTAAAAGTCCTCCCGTGACTCTTACATAACATAAAGAACAATAGTAGAGAAAGGTCGAGACGACGGACTCAGCCTTTTTATCGGCATGAAACATGAAGAAAAGGTTGGTTAGACCTTGTAGAAGGGGATAAAAATTCCCAAAAACGCGGGAAAACATTCTCCATGCTCACAGCCTGATTGTGAGTTACCAAATTCCGAACCTCGGCTTGCACGACGCGTCGTACAGTTTATGTAGGTGCAGGGCATGCAGAAAGTTTCGATCTTATTCTTACAATTAGACTGTCGTTGTTGAAAGTATTTTGTTTGAATTTAAGCCGCGACGAAGTTAATGTCGTTAGATTGATATGTTCACAGGAATATTTTCAAAGTATTGTTTCTATTTTAACGCGCAAGCATATTCGTTCTCAGTTCCATTAACACTAGATTTACGGATATTGATATACCTATTTTTCTGAAGTGAACCAATTTGAATCATACAAGAAAATTGAAATTTTTTACAAAGAAAATAGTTCCAAATCAATTGAAATGAAAGATTTATTACTAAAAAATTAACCAACCAATATATTATAAATGTAGTAATTACATTTTGAATGAGTCAAATTGACTCCGTAAATCTACTGTTAATATGACAACATAAAAGCTACGACGACAATACAAGTGATATTTCTTTCAGACAGTCCTTGATGCAGTTCCATCCAATAAAATAATTCAGTCCCTAAGAAAGTGCTCATCTTCTTAGAATTCGCCAGGTTAGAGTAAATTGGATGTGAAACGCATCTTTCCTGATATAAGATTATCCATGACAGTATTGACGTTGCTAATATGACCTTGCGCTTTCGAGTGGGTAGCTCGTATCTGTAATGACGTCAACCCACGCAATTAATGTTTCCGCCAAAATCGTCTGACCAGCACCGTTGTCGTCACTATGTTACAGGTTGTACCCTATCGTCGACTTACTGCGTAAGCGTAGCTATTTACGATGGCCACTTTTCTGCGATAACTGTGCACTATCAACATGCGGAATATACTTAATTTGCGGTTTTTGCGTTTGGACTTTTCAACGTGTAATTAAAAGTCGCTAAAAAACAATATCTATACGTATGCTAGTCAAATAATAAACTTCTACGAGGTCGCTTTGTTTCGAATGTTTTTTTTTCATGCTCTTAAATTGTTAATTATGTGCCGTGCGTAAGATGTTATAAAATACAATTTTAGTAGAAGAGAGATAATGTAAGTTGTATTGGATAGATGGTAGATAATTTATGAATTATTGTATTAATAATTCATATCAAATTACGTTTTCACGTAATAACAGTAACAGTTTAACCTTTTTCAGCGAAATAATGAAGTCATTTCATTCTAATTACTGTGCTATTTACAATGCAAAAAGAATCCACTTATGTTTATTTAAAGCTAATTTAACACTAGATCTGCTATGGTGGTCAGAATGACTTGTTCTGAATTTTTTCAAAATGTTCCCGAAATTTTCAACGCCGGTTCTATTTCAATTCTCTACGTTTATCTTGAAGACAAGAAGCGACTGAATTGATCAGGATTTTTGCTCCCTTCATTGATTTGATTAGGACAGATCTATTTGACAATTTTAAATATATTAAATTAATCATCGGTAGTACTAGTATTAACCCTTTTAGTGCCGGACGACGATATATCGTCGTTCGCTACAATTGCCAAAAGTGCCAACGACGATATATCGTTGTGCGTGTAATACCGCCTTATTCTTCGCATTGCGAGAAAGCTTTATCTCAAAATAAATTTATAAATGATCTAATTTAATTGTAAATGATCGAATTTCGTTGCAAAAGAATTTAGAAACCAGTTTTGGTGTGACTTTTTACACATTTTCTACCGGTGAGTACCGAGACTCTGTTTACGCTGGAGCGATACGATGGAGACTCGACATCAAACAATCTCCTA
This sequence comes from Cerceris rybyensis, assembly GCA_910591515.1. Taxonomy (NCBI): domain Eukaryota; kingdom Metazoa; phylum Arthropoda; class Insecta; order Hymenoptera; family Crabronidae; genus Cerceris; species Cerceris rybyensis. The sequence goes on from OU342790.1 coordinate 28,528,223, forward strand.
GCACCGAAATCGAAATGTTTATGATAGTTATGTGAGAGTTCGTATGCCACGCCGTGCATCGAGGCTAAAATCTTTCTTTCAGTCTTTGCTTGACTTTTATAAAGAGCAATTCTAAGCAGTGTTCGAAATATCGAGCAATACCGGAGGCCCAAGTATTCGCAAACTTCCTGGAAGGAGAGAAAAAGTTTGCGTCGTTTGTAGTAGGAAGGGCGGTGGGCCTATGCGAAGATCACGCACAATTTGTATTCATTGTTCTAAAGGGTTACACGGTGTATGCATCAGTAAACATCAATGCTAAGTAAATGATTTGGGGGAGTTATAATAAGGAAATGTTACACATTTGCAATAGCCAGATAACTAAATAGCAATATTTATAATAATAAATAATATACAAAATTATATCATAAATATATTTATAATCATAACATATATTTACGATAATAAAATTTTGTTTCAACGATATTGTATTAACTACTTCAACCACTTGTCTTGTAGCAGATAAAATCCGTTTGTCGCCCGCACTGTACTATCGAGTTATATTATCTTTTATTTTTGTGTTTGAAATGTCATAAATTTTTTTACAAAATAAATTGGAAATGTAAATTATATGTTGCGTACTAAGTGGTTTATGTAAAGTTATGATGAAACAATGCCTTTCCCTATGTGTAAAAACGATTTGAAAGAAGGAACTCAATTTTTATATTCTTTATAATAATTTATAATTGTATTATTCATATTATTTTCAATTGATATTGAAGATTTAGTATCACTTCTTTATTCTCTATTTTGTCCTGAATCCGTTGCTTTTTTAATCATGTAAATATCATTTGTAGTTTGGTTTTTATAAGCGTTTTTCCAAATCTTTGTATATTTGTCAAATTCGGCCGGTTATCTTCGCATAGGCACTCGTTTTTCGCCCGGCACTAAAAGGGTTAAACACATCTTTTCAAAAATGGATTGTAGCACTTACAAAAATAATGGCTCGCATAATGATGTAGTCCTCTATTTTCGTATTTTAATCGTGTTTGTAGATGTATAGCTGGATGGTGTAGTATCCATAGTGTTAGACTATGTTTACTATATTTATAGGTCTTGAAATCGTTACTGATGTTATTTAAGCATTCTTCATACTTTCCTTACAATAAGAAGTTTGCTCAAAGTAGATCAGTTGATCAAGTATAGAATGGACCAAAAGACATGAATTATAATAATTTGAAATTATAACATTTATAACGTATAAAAGGTTTCAAAGCTTCAAATCAGAACGTGGCTTCTTAAGTGTATAATATCAGGCAAATGTACTATTTCTGTTAAGTATATTATGTTATACATTTTGTCCTGTTTTTACATCAAAGCGGAGTCAAGAAAGTCGATAGAGCATAGAGGTACAAAATAAACTTCGAGCACTTTCTGAGTCCATACCATCTACTATAAATTTCAAATGATTTCCCAAAAACCAACATGCCTGTATAATGCAAAATAACAATATAACTGAATTACTGATATTGTTCGGCCGATCTTCTTCCGTGCTAAAATGATAGCAATATGGTACATGTGGTGCAGGATAACAGTTAAAAAGGCAAAGCAATAAAGGTGTACTAGGATCCCTGCAGCATTTTAGAAGTTCACAAAAGTGCGCAACATTGATTATACTACTTTCTCGTATCGCCAGTACGGTAGTTTGCCAATAAATTAAAAAAATATTGTAAAAGTTCTTTTTCTTACAAGATTGTAATTAAATAGACGTATGGTAGAATTTCAGCACATATATCAGACTCTGTTGGCGATTTTTTCTGTATCAATATCTTTTTCTATAATCAATTAGACAATTGTGCATCGTAAATAATTATAATTAATTGAGTCGACTGATAAGACTCACCAATTAAATGTCTATGGATCATGTTCGTATTAAATCTTGAAAATTCTTCCTTCGAGAAAAACGTAGAGATAATAGAGATAAAATCAGACACCTTTAATCGTTTGTATTTAATCTGTCCATAACTAATGAACAAAAAGGTTGATGATAGTCATTGATTGTTATGACAGTAGTAATATTAACGAATTATCAAATAATAAAATTCTTCGTATTTGTATATAAAGTAATTCATAACACTTGCGATTTTGTTTTAACTGAAATTAAATTTATGTTAGATGCGTTTATTGCAAGTTGAACAAACATTCATCACCGTTTTGTTTCAATTATAAACACGCATACACATTTCCAAAACAAAATTTCATCGTTTGAGGAGACTATGGTGGCTAAGGAGGTAAGTTTCGGACTCATCATCATTGGGCTCGAATTCAAATCATCCTCTGTCATTCCTGACAAATTTTTCCTACATTATTATGTAATATGTCATAGCTTTAGTGATTCAGAGCCCAACTAAAACTAAAAATCCTAGACTAAATTACTGTAGTAGTTAAAGCCAAAAAAATACACAAAAAGGAAGCTAAGGAGGTAAAGTGTCGAACGCGCCGTCACTGGGCCCAAGTTCAAATCATCCACCATTATTTCTGAGATTTTTTAACTTCATTATTATTTCATATATCATAGTTTGAGTAATTCGAGGTTCATATAAAACTATAAATCCTAGATGAAGTGACTATCAGTGAGCCTGAGTTTAAATGATCTCTCATAACCTATGACATATTTTTCCTAAATTATTATTTAACATATCATAGCTTCAGTGTTTCGAAAATCAACTAAAACCGTGGATTCTACGTGAAGTAGTCATAGCAGTTAAGGTCGAAAGGTACAGAAAATGGATTAAGATCTAAAATCCTGCTTTACTCGAATGCAAGTAATCCTAGCACTCCATAACATAAGGGTTCTCCACAAAGCTTTAGTTCGCCAAGATTAAAAATAATTTCTAAGCAACGAGGAGCTTGATAAACGAGATAAACTACGTGAATTGTTGGCGCTGAAATCTTCTTGCCTAGCGTTATCCGAGTGAAGTTGCAGTTCCGCGTATGAAGTCGTTCGCTTGCATCTCTTTCAAACGTACGCGGCACGATATGACGTACGTACAAACATTGCCAAGTCTCGCATTTCATTCAAGACCGCTCTCTCTGAATAAAGAGCACCGTATTTGCTCGATCTTCCTTCCTTCTCGGCTCGTTACACGTAACAACCGGCGCGTCGATGCGATTCTTGCTGTTTGCACGAATAACTGTACAAATCTCTTTGAGGCTCCTCGAAATCTATCGAATTCACGGAATGTGGTGGAGAAAGTGGTGCAGCACGTTTTAGTTGAAAGCCGAACGATTTTATTTTGTTGAACAAACATGAAATGGAATTGTAGACGCAGATTTTTCGTGAATTATTTTTGAGTAATTAACCATTCGCCTTATAATAATGATGGATATTTGTGATGCGATAAATGGAATAAAAAATTTGTGTTTTTCAAAAGCTAAAAGTTAAAGATATTAGTAGAAGATAGGATCATATTACTTCCATTTTTTAAATTTTACCTTGTAGGATATGTTAGAAATCGTTAACCAATTTTTATTTTTTCTATTTAATTCTAACTTGTTGCGAAATTTTCTTGTAATTAACATAAAGTACTTCTGCACTTTGGCAAGTTATACTGTTAACAAAATTTTAAACTGGCAATAGTAGTGACAAGAATAAGAATTATAGGAATTATGCATCAATATCATTATCGTCATCGTTACTCTTATAATTATAACGGTATCTCACTGTGAATATTTCAAGTAGGCACGAAAACGTATCGGTATTTTCCCATATCACAGTGTCCATAAAGCACTTTAATATTAATATTTCTATTGAAGTATTCATCATAAGTATCATCATCACAAGAATGGATATTGAAAATGAATATGAATTATCCACCAGTTTCATACAAATTATTACTTTTATACGTACTGATACAACCCAGTGAGAAAATTTCTGTCGTATAATTTTTACATCGTTACTAGCGTCGTTATTGTACTCTTCACTGGTAGTGATGTAGACTATTTCGAAATAAATAGATTTACCCACTGCAAGGTTTTTAAAAATATTTAAAAACGACAGTGATATTTGGCTAAACGTGGCTGGACATCTTTAAGCTTGAAGATCGCAAAGTTATAATTCAAATCATTGGGGACGCTGCCAAGAAGGCGGACAGTTACAGCGATGGCTGTTCGTTTCTGAAATAGGAATTCCAATTCCGGGTGCAACAGGCTTCAGTAACTGTTGTGGAAATTTGTTAGTGAATATAAATAAACGAAAATAAAATTTCGATCGATATTGACATTAAAGTTAAGCAGCTGATCCGACAACTGAGAGATGGCTAAGGAGCGGCGGAACCTCGTGTTTTCAATCGCCTATTCTTCTTTGTTTTTTTTTGGAATGCACAAACACAGTCTTCTAAAGTAAGCGATTATGCGGATTATTTACTTCAGGAGACTGGGTTTGGGAATTCCGAAAACAAAATGGCGAAATAGGTGTTTGAAAACGAGAAGTTCCACCGTTCTCTAGACATCTTTCATTTGTCAGACTGTACTTCTTATTGATGCTTCAATTGTTTTCATTTTGTATAATTTTTAATACTACTTGAAGTTTCCACAATTCTGTCGTTAATATAATATCGTTAATAGTCATATTTTTTCTCAATTATGTAATTCGATGTATGTATTGTATGTCAAACGTGGGTGTACAAAGGTTGCCGCGATGTACGAAAAGAGGATGAAATTTGCTACCGCCCTAAATGTATGTGATATTTAAAAAGCACAGTATTTTTTTAGTGATAATTTTCTTCTATCGTTACAAAAGTGTAAAAAGGTATGAGTTTTATCACTTGACAGAATTGCTTTTGTAAATAGATTTATCAATTTGTTTTATATCGAAGATTCTTTAAGTGGTACGACTTTGGCACATTTCCCTTACTGTCTCTCATCGATAGAGACAATTTTTCTCTAAAAGTAATTGCTTAAGGTATACGTAAAAAATTTTGTCCTCGTTTTACGGGGCTTAAGTTCCTTTTAAGTGGGAGAGTATGTGCTGCAATTTCTTAAATTTCCGACCTCCGTCCTTCTTGGGTTTAATTGCACATTCTTCTAACACATTTGCAATGACTGCGGCAAAAGCTAATTTACAACCTGTGCTTACTTAAACCCAGGAACTTAATATTACCGGTAGGTACACTCGCATATGAGAATTAATATTCGCACACCATAATGCACTTCATTTAAGTACTCGACCATTTAAGTAAAGCGACCATAGCTGATAATTTTGATTATGTTTCTGTCGCACATCCCTAATTCAAACGATCAATAACATTTTTTAATTTTCTTATACAATACCTTCCACGACGTTGATTACTTTACTCAATTAAGAATTTCGAATATAATGGATTTGGAAATATAATGGAACCTCACCTATTTGAATTGATAAAAAGATACAAATATTTTAACAATCAAATATTTGAGCATTGGGGCAACTATTTTTTAAAGCTAAATTTCATTTAGATCAACACGCTAAATTCTGTCCGCATTTTGTCATTTCTATTATTACCATATAAACTTCTTTCTTAAAATCATAATTTAATGAAAAAGAGTCGTTAAAGATAAAAATAGTTATATATCCATCGATGCTTTACGTTTCTAACAGCAATATTTAAATATTGATTGTATAAGCAAACCTGTGAATGCTGCAATTTAAATTTTTATGATGGCATATTTTCGGCTGTCAAACTTCACAAGTAGAACTATCGTCATAGTTTAAATGATGATATTTTTTATTAATGTGGCGGTAATAATATTCTTTCATGAAAGGTAAATCGTAAACTTGTTACTGTTGTCAAAAAGCATTAAGTTGTTCCAGGATGCAATTATTGAAAATGGTTAAACCTCGCTACTAATACAAACGTCGTTTTCTGATCTTTCCAATATAGCTTCAAAGTTTGCACTGTTCAAACAACTACTAAAACAGAAATATGTTCACCGACAATGAAACATTTGATTTCACCCTTCTAATGTTTAATTAATAAAAAGAATTAAATGCCTCACTGTAGTACTTGTGAAAATAGAAGAAAAGGCTTCAATTCTTATAATAAACCAATTCCACAAAAATTAATTTAACGACATTTCATAACATCAGCGACAGGTAATAAAACGAATGTAATTTTAAAAGTTAATTTTGAGAACAACAATACCTGCGGAATATTTTGTTAAACTCGTATAATGTCAACTTCGCAAAAGGAAAAACTCCGTTATAAAACGTAGATTAGAGTGCTCATGTAACTTTCGTTTTACGCGAAGTAAACAGCAAATTCTCGGTGAACATGATACAACAATTCTCATATTTACATCTTCTTTGCCGCGTTCATCGCTGTTCGGTCATATTTCACTCATATTTCAAACCAACGTCACAGTGGTATACCATACGCTCAAAATCTATTTTAGATTCATAGCTACCTATATCCATTTCCGCATTAATTCCCCACCAATTATACGTACCGCAAAAACCGGTATCTCCCGTGTGCAGATACCGGAAATAATTATGGTCAATAGGTAGAATTAATAGACCAGTGTGTCCGAGCACGTTTAGTAAAAGTAGCAAATGCATCGGTGCATCCTGGCTGTCGCCGTTGGCGACGCACCGCACCGTATATGCGGATGCACGTGCCGACTCGACGACAGACTAATTCGGCACGGTCCAGCAGATTCGACCGTTTGCTTCGTTAATTGAGAACCCAGGATCGCGTAATATAACGTCGAAGACATTTTGCTGGAATTCTGAACTGATTTTCTTCACTTCACTTCGGGCGTCGGTTGTAACGTGAGAAAGTGGTAGAGCAGCTTCCGTTTCGGCTGTTGGATGCATCGGACATCTCAATTAACGCAACTAAAGCTCACTCGTCGGCTACTCTGTCGTGCTCGAATGTATCGAGGCCGATCTACGAGCGATTCTCGAAATAGATTGAGTTTGGAGTGCGTTACAGTTCTCCTGCTACTCTATGCAATATTAAACCGTGCTTCCATCGTAATGATTGGTACGGCTAGCTGATAATGTTGCGTATCTGAAGAATTGATGTACTAACAATTCAATGATAAGAATGACATAGGTGTTGCGGTTAAAGAGAGTTACCTAATGAATTATTAGGTAAATGTATAGATTTCCTGGTGAAGGTGTACTCACGTCTACCGCTAAGTTGTATGCATTTGGCGAATGCATCGGGAGGAGAACTGTATTTACTTATAGATTTTGGTTAGGAAGTGTATCCATTTTGGTTAGTAAATGTGTATACGGATAAATCTGTGGTGGGTTAATATTTCTCAAATACTGAACTTACAATTATCGTATATTGTGACGTTTGAATATATTTTTTAGCTAGCGTATATTATTTACAGAATTATCCAACGATTCACATCAAAAGTTCTGGAGAAAGTATTACAATATTTGCGAAACATTAGTGACAAATTAGATTTGGATACGGTGCTTGTTTGAAGGATTTGATGGGTAGGGTTCAAATTGAGAATAAGTGGCCCCAAGTTCAAATCCTCCCCTGCCACCGCTGCGTTCCTATGTGAAATGTGACATGCAAAATATAACCATATCAGTTGAAAAATTATTGGGGATATTCATATATAATCGTGAATTCGAAATCAGTTTGCTTAAATCAAACCCTACTTATTACTGTAAAATTTGTTCCAACATGTATTACTTAATATGTCGTCACTCCTGTAGTTCAGAAACCATGTAAAGCAGTGGGTCCTACGAATGCTTTATACATATTTGCAAATGAATGTAGCAGTTGAAGTCGAAAAGTATAAAATAAAAAATAAAACGAGGAACATCCTAAAGTATAGATTAGTTTCATTAACACGTGCCGTGCCGGATCATTTTTTAAGACTTCCTGTTCAGGACGCGTGAGGCGTATACGACTCACACTTTTACGATTACATAACTTTCTTTGCAGTATACATGGTATTAAGATGCCTGTATTTAACTTTACAATATATTTTTCACAATAAAATTCTTTGTTTTGCAATGAGAAATGCAAGAAACCTGAACGGAAAATTTAGTAGGGGTCGTATACGCCCCATGCGGCACGGAACGTCTTAGGATGGCTGTAAAACCTGCAGGACTCTAATTTCTGTGTCTATAGTAAGACCGTTTATTTTGAAAGGAGTGTAAGTCCATTTAAAAAAAGGCAGGTAATTAGATAATTGGCGACTAAGGCGTAAACTTTTTATTTATAACTAGATAATACTTAAAATTTCGAAAATTGTTACAGCTTTGCTCAAACTAAAATTGATCAATAAAAAATTATAATATTAATCATAATATAATATGTTAATTTAGTTATTATATTTCGAATTCGCTCGAAAGAAATTTATAAAATTAAATTGCATATTGATGAATTATCAGAAACATTGCCAGATTTGACATAATTAATATATGTTTAAGGATTGGTTAATATAATATTGTTAAATTTTCAGCGAATAACAATAAATGGGCTTTCATTATTTTCAAAATAAACTGTCGAATTGTATCGTACGAAAATCTGTAATTAAAAGTAGCGAATTTCATGTACCTAATTAATTTTACTGCCAGAGTTTGTATAAAACATTAGATCTATGATTCAGTAATTCAAATATTTTGCCAATGTTTGCCTGTTTGGATTCACTGATTCTGTCGTTCAGCATAATTTGACTGATGATCGAATTAAGTCGATCAGTTTGCCGGATGGAATCGCGAAATGATTATCCGCAAAATGGAATAGCAATGATGCAAGGGTGAATATACTATTTGAATTACGGAAACGGATCGATCTTCAATGATTCTGAACGATTTGTTAATGATTACATTTTGCGCCTTTTTGTTGTAATTACTTACAATCTGTATAGAGACATTAACGTGTGGCATAATATTTAGCCATAGATATCCTTAGAGCGATGTCTCCCCTTAAAGATGCATGACGTAGAAAGAAGTGTAGGCGCGGAGAAGTGGAGGAACCTTAAGAGGTTGCGTCTCGCTACATATTCAAATATCATTAGAGATTTCGTTAGAGTGCCACATTAGAAATTTATTATTTAATATATATTCCATTCATTATTATATTATAATCTTAGAGTGTGCTATTTTTATTTTATCTGGTCCTGACAATTAATCATTTAACTTTATTCACGCCTACATTAGACCATCCGACACATCATTAGCCCCGTTTTCTTCTTCTTCTGCTTACAATTAGTTAGCCTAACCCTACTACAAGCGCAAGATGAATTTTTGAAATTTTTTAAATATCTCGTCCACTCATAAAGGCTAACAGAATTGGCCTGTAATTTATTCGAAAACTTACAATCATCTTTTTGTATCAATTTGTGCAATAGGATTAATTTTGCTGAAATGATTGAAACGTATGCGGTTATCAACATTGATAAGAATACAAAGAAATGTCTTTATGAATTATTTAATAAAAACGCAGAATTGTGATGTTTGGACGTTCCAGAATTAATATCTTAAAATCAGATGAAACCAAAGATGAAGATTTTACAATTTTTCAGTGCTATAAAAAGTATCAGCAGAATGTTTAAATTAGAATGATAGTACTAGGACTGTAGTCTTATATGATTAAATTAATATATGTACTATTGTAATTCAAGTCACTTGTTTAAAAGTACAAGTGTGTCGATCGAATATTTAAGATGAGTATTGGCAGTTTGAAAAATGTTGTCTCGCGAGAAGTTATTTAAGATTTCATGACTTCCGGCCGCGTACACTTCTCTGTTCATCTCAAACGTCAATAATATCGTTATTTTTTGAACTTCAAAGAAGCACATTTTCAATATTATTTAAGTTGTTTAGAGGATACAAGCATTTGAAAGAGATAGGAACGTAAAAATAAAATTTAAATCCCACATCCGTATTTATTCCGAGATAAATAAAATGAAGTAAAACATTTCACTTTTTTTCTTATTAAACTATGTAATGATGAGTGAGTTTATTAAAATCATTTATATTAACAATGTAAAGTCAACTGAATACTATTCATGGTGTTTCAACCTTTTACAGTCCTTTGTCCACCTATACTGGATACAACTTTCATGTACAATTATAAAGTATTATATTTTACCTGGTTTTCAACCTTGGAATTTAATAATGATCTTGTAGTTTCACACAAATGTTCCTCAGTACCTATAGTAATTCCTGTTATTAAATAGAAATGAATAACTGACAGTAAAATATGTTTTGGATTTATTTTTGTTTAGCTGATGATAAATGTGCAAAATAATTTGGACCTTAAAGCGATAAATGCAATTGTACACGGTTTGGAACTTGTGGACGTCAATCTTTCGTTATGCTATTAATAGGCTACAAAGTACGAATATATTTTTACCATGCTATGCAGTATTAACCGTTTGAGTGCCAAGGAGCGATTTTGCGCTTCTTCCGTTCAGTACTGAAAAGTGCCAAGGTTATCGACCGATAGAATGAATGAAACTTTTAGCATATAAAATAAATATAGTTCAGTAGTATATACTGATTAGGACAGTACAGCTACATAGACAATATTTTTAACTAACAGACAGAACAAGAATATTTACCATTTGTTAGCAGAAAAACATTGAAATTTTATTTTGTTGCATTCCTCGATACAAAACGAAAGAAGCGCGATTTCGCTGCTTGGCACTTTTCGACCAGATTTTCGCAAAGAGCTCTGGCACTCAAACGGTTAATCTACTGACAATTCTGTGTCATTATTGACAATTCTGTGTCATCTCTTAAGCTAACGATCTTTTCTTAATTTGAGCAAAGCTCTCTTCCTCGGAAGGTTGTCTTCCAAAATTGCAAGCGATTGATTAATTCCAGCATGTTAAACGCACTGTCACTTTAACTCAATTAGCTAATCAGGATATTTCATTTCCTTGGGTTTCAGAATTCTCTCTATTGTACCTAATTATCAGTTTTCAATGTTTCATTCTGTTTAGCATTTTTCATTAGTTATTTATTATAACAATGTTTTGTTTTATTTTATTTATATTATTTATCATGTATTTCGACAAACATTTTAAAACAATGGCGCATTTTGAGTTGATAACATTAGCGGTACTGAGACGTTCCATATTAATCTTTTCATTTCTATTACAAGGAACGTCTTTTCTCATTATGGTATTCATTTTATTCTTCAATATTTATTCTTTTATCCCTGTTATAATGAAAGTACCATTGTAGCTTGATATTCTCGGTCAGCGGTATTTCTCTTTGACCAATAGCTTCCTTACTTAAACAGAAGGAGGGGTGGGTTAATTGTATAAGGTACTGTTATCAGAAGAAACAATTTCTTTCATGCGATCCCGTAAGCTATAGCACACAATGTAAACTGAACGATTTAAATGAAACTTGGCACAATACAAAATGCTCGCAGTAATTAAAAATACGAATAACAGTACGATTCATTTGTGTTCATGGCTCTACGTGATACTTAATAAACTTAAGTATAAATAACTTCTATTTTTCGAACTTTAAAGTATATGTTACAGAGAAATATATAGTTTGATGTAAAATTAAATGTTGCTTTTAAATATAACGTTCACTAATAATTGAAAGGATAGTCTTTTTTATAAAAAAAAAAGAGTTCGGATGTTACAATATTAGCGGATTGAAAATATTTGAAAATAATCAATGAATGTAAAGTTCTGCGTGGGAAAATGAAAGCATTTATGTACGATTGCAAAAATAAATCGTGGAATTACGCAAGTAGACGTTGTATTTCGTGGAATAAACCATTCACGTACATATCTACGGTTTGCGTATAAAGTGGAATGTTTAGCCGTTACATTTATGTGCACCTTTTCAGTGAGCTTCGGTTCTTATTTAGATATCCATGAACATCACATTACATAACAAATATTGCGTAATTTTCAGACATTCTACGTTTGTATACTGAAGTTCAATTTTTACTTGTTGATTTCAATAGGTCGCGATGATAGGTAAGTATATGAAAGATGCAGTTAGTATTAACAATACTATTAATAATCAATATATATAATAAAGCAAAGTGTATGTTATGTGCGTGCCGCTAAAACTCAGAAATGAGTCCCGGTACGATCAAGGGTGTTATATGGTGTGGTAGCCCTCTATCTACCGTCCATAAAGAAGGTTCCCGTTTTAATCTAAAAGACGTGATTTTGAAGATATAAGGGCTTAAATTTTCGCCCTCTAGAAATTTCTTGAAAAGTCCAGAACATTTGAGAGTATTCGAGAGCATTCCACAACATTACAGAACATTCTCGAATGTTGTGGAATGTTCGGGAACATCCCAGATCATTGTGGAACATTCTATTATATTCCACTTACAAATATCCCATTATAAATATACCTCTTATATTTTATAGTTTATCCTTTTATCCCCACAACCATACAATCTCATATCAACTTCCTGAGCGAAGCCAGGTGCCTCAGCTAGTATTATAATAATATTGCATTGTTTGATTCTAATTTTAAGTTACTTACGGAGAAAATGAGAAATATAACTTTTTTTTTATATATAACATTCCAAAGTTATTATTGCGAAATTTAGTTAACTCGTATAGTATTGTCTGCAATGTCGAAATTGTACGTGAAAATTCGAATTCTTTTAATATTTTAAAATTAATTAAAACTTCTTATTTTTCACTATCCTTGACATACCAAAATTTGAGAAAGTTTTATCGAATTCTTTTCCTTTTCCAAATTGCACTTTGAAAAGTGTACCTTGCAGTATCGTACCTTGTTCAATCAATCTTTCTCTGCACCTTATTTTCTTTAAAGTCAGACATCGTACAAATGAAACATGCTGCTATTTCACTTTCAAGTGTTTCATGTTATTTCACGAAATTCTATCGATTAATCGAATAAACTAACGATAAGTAAGATGCGTGATATTAATATATATAACATATTTTTCCTGAAACAAACTGCAAGTATCAAAATTGAAAAATATCGGTTCCTTATCAAAATAAAAATAGGCATTCTTTCAATATATGGTCTGCCACTACAGTTTTTTTACTATCATCGAACAATGACCTGCTATATATTACGTTATGAGTTGTCTAGACCAGAAAAATAGTCCGAATGTTTGTAAATTATTTATTATCAAAGTTAAGAATAATAAATGTGTGGAAAATTAAAAGTACAGTACATGTGTGGAAAATTAAAAATTTTGCTTTGACGTTAACAAAGAAACGTGTAGACAAATAAAGTTATGTTTTACAATATAATCAAATATGAAAATACACCGGATTTATCTGATAACGCAATTATCCGCTTTTATTAGAATGTCGCCGCTGCGGCGACAACGGAGTGCAAAACGTTAAAAACGAATGCTTAAGTATGTGTGTACATACTCAGAAAACAAGAAAAGTATGACAACAAATGAGAAAACATTTAACGACAAATAAATCAGCTAGTAAATCTTAAGACTGTTGTTTTATTATTCTGCAGCAATATGGGAAGTAGATCACATACTGGAAGAGTACTGAAAAATATCGAAATAAGAATATTGTAAGTACGTAGTAATGCCAGTCTACAGTGCACAATTTAATTGTGATATTTTATTAATAATTAACTACTAGTACTGCTAAAAAATGAGATCATATCTACGTTTAGTGTTGGATTTTCATCCGATACTATAAAAGTCAGTTCAGCTTCATAAAAATGGATTTTGTATGTTGAGATATATAATTTTATGATATGTTTTATTTGATAATGAAAGTAACATATTAAAAATATGGAAGTGTTGTACATCAGTAATTCAGGAAAAACCAAGATGAACATATGCATATATCCATGTTGAATTTAATCTCATTCGGACAAACAATGTATTCTACGTTTGACTCTGATTTACGGCATAAGAATTCATGAGGGAAACAAGGTTCACACCTTCTGCGCTACCTTCTGTGAATTTCGCCCGAGGTGCCCACTTCGTCCTATTTTGATAAAGTTTATAATTGAGAAAATTTGCATTCTCCTCAGTAGTTTTAGTGTGAGGAATGAATTAATGCTAATTTATTGGAGAAACGACTGAATGAAACAAGTAATTAAAGTATAATTTTTATGTATTTTTTTACTCCAAATGAAATTGTAACACACACACACGCACACACACATATATATAATTAATGTGCTACTTGGACTTTTATTTTTTCATAGAAACTCCTGGACCCATTTACTTTCTTTTTATATAATAAAAAAAATTAAAATACCAAGTAGTGTTGATTGTTTTTTGTATTTTCTGACGCAAACTATTATCAATTAATGGTAATTAATTTATCAATACTTTTCGCTGCTTGATATTTCTTTTTTCCGATAGTAGTTACATACATATTAAAACATTTTTTTAATAACTCTGTGAAGCTAGAATTACTTTGATAACAAATGGTCTATGTCACCCATAGCTTGACATAAATAAATGTGAAGAGATGTGTAACTAGATCAAAAGAGATTCAAGCTGGTATAACTTATTTCATCCTTAAAATTTGCATTTATTTATTTTTACATAATTTATTTTAACGTTCCAAGCATTCCAATAAAGAAATGCTACTTAATTCTTTTCCGGTTTAAATATTTTTCTTAGACCTGCTGATTTAGGTATTTTCCAAGAAAACCGCGGCTCTATTGAACCTAATAATTTAAGAAATTTTCCATAGGTGACGGGTAACTTAAGCTAGGATCCTGCTGATTATAATTCCGAACTCTTACTACCATACCCACCATAGACCCTATTCAATAAATGGTCACTGGTAAATCAAGAAAATATTAAGATATATACTTGTGGCCTTAAACGTTCGAATAAGCAAGACATAAACATTCATTTTTTAAACAAAATACAAAACACGACCGCACGTCAGTACTTCGATTTTTAACGGAGGCCAAAATTTTAACGCATTCTTCAAGCGAACTAAAATAGCCTTCTCTATACGAGAACGACATGCAAAAATACATCACATTGGGAAATCCACGGGAACAAACTGTTTATCCTATACATAATTCTCCGACATAAGAAACGTGCAAATTTGTCAAGTCAGTGCTTACTTTTAACGAAACTAATTGAACGTAGCAAACAGACATTGATAAAGTCTAAGAATACTACTTTGTGGGAAATGAATTTCCTGAACGTACCACGTGCTATAAACATTACTGTCGGTGGTCCGTATGCTACCCCATTCGTTGATCGTCCACCGTGAATAAAAATAACAAGTTTTCGATCCCATGCACGTATTTTTAATTCAATGCCTCCCGACTGACTGTATGCCGTGAAATTTCCACGGTTGCGATTTCGTCGAAAACGTTTTCGTGAAATAGCTTCGCGACAGAAATAACGTGTCGTTGTCTCGATAAAAAGTCTCTCTGTCTGTTATGTAATCTCTTGCATGAGTCTTCGATGTTTCTTACGGCGCCGTTGATATGCATGTTTCTTAAAAATAATCCTTCATGTCAAAACTCCTGTTCTTTCCTCAATGGCGCGCCATGGCGGTGCAACATGTATGATATTTGTATTTCTTCTGACTTGAAGTTTTTGAGAGAAATTCTTTTTTTCTTTGGTTTTCTCTAAACATGAAAACAACAAATCTAATTTGGTAAAAGTACATGACGTCTTTTAAACGCGACGTAGAATAGTGCGGTTTTATTATCACGCATAGCGTGTTTATTGATAGTTGTAGCCAAAATTGTGAAACAACAATCCATGTTCGATGGGAAGGGAGAATCGAGTATCAATGTGTGCCAGGAAATAATTTAAAGATACTCGGATAGTTAATAATCTTATTTTTTAGAATAAGTTATATTTAATAATATTAACATTCAGTAATTAAATGATTATCAGCTCTTCGAAAATTTTGTGATGAAAAAATGTTTAGTTTCTGTACCTTTTTAAGATTCTCTTTCTGTATTATTTTAAGATTCTTTCGTTACTGACTTAATACTAAACGGGAAATGCTTGGTTAATGATTTCGTTGATAGAAATGACAGTGATTATTAAATAAGTCTCGATAGTAAGTCAAAATTTCCTGAGAGATGCAAAAAACGACCGTCATTTGCTATTTGACAAGGTTCGAATCGTTAAATTTTGGTAGACGTGTTATTAATGCAATTTTTACAGAAATGAAATTATTTGTAGTAATAATATCATTATATATTTCAAATCGTCCATTAACTATAATATTTGCAAACTTTTGTTTCGTTTAATTGCCAAAGACTATAGTTTAAGTTTATTATCTTATGGTAATTAAATTTATTTTAATAGTCTATCGTTTTGCGTATTGAAAAAACTTTTTGGTCGCATTTTAACTTTAGATTTTTCTCATAATCACAATGTATATTTGTAGTATTATTGAGTTCTGAATTTACAAGTATCATTAAGATAACGGAGTTTAACAGTAATTCACTTTAATAAAAAGAATTATCATATACCCATGAGAGTTTCATTTCAAAAACCGATAAAAAAAGTGTCTTCTACCTTAATTTATATAAGCACGAAAGTTATGTAAAAACCGCATAAAGAAATGCGAAGGTCAGTTGAGGAAGGTCTGCACGTATTTTCAAATATTGAATTTCTCTTCTATAACAGAAATAAAAACAATCATTTCCCCATGTTTTCTCTGACGTAAGTAAGGGCTATCAATGTCGTAGGAGGGAATGTACGGGGACTTAAAAATAACGCACCACTCGAAACAGCTGCGCCGATGGAAAGTTTCGTTTTGTTCTTTGGAGACGTGTAAAGACAGAACTAGTAATGAACGAAGGATATCATTACTTCATTTTCAGTTTATTTCCAACTCCCATTTAAAAATGTCTAACATACAAAAGTATAATAAAATTTAATTATAATAAAATACTTGTCTTGTAATATAACGTGATAATAAAAATTGAATTATAAAGAGATAAATAAAAATGTTATCATTTATTATAAAATTATGAAATCTATGGTACTATTTACTAAATTTGCAAGTAAGAAATTAAATGTGACTTCAAGAAAAGTGAGTTCTTTATTTTTCTTTATTTAATCATTGAAATATTTTAATTGCAAGCGACTCATCGACTTATACATGAGAATGGTAATAAAAAATTGAGGTGATTTTAAACACTGGAAAATATAGATACCAGACGGAATGATTTTAGCTGTCGATCCTTAAATACAAAACATTGATAATATCTTTGATTTAGAAAATGGAAATTAACATAAGCAACGTAAATGACCGCCATAAAAACGTACAAATTGCAGTACATGCATTAAGTAAACGTGTCTCTAAAGGATATGTAAAGTTTAATTTTGTTACTTTATTTATTGGCTATAAAGTGTCCCGTAAATAGCGACTATGTTGGCAATCTGTTTATAAAAGGTGACGTGTTTTATTTCATGCGCCTTTCAAGACCTATTATTTACTTATAATCTAATTGATTTAATTGAATATTCCTTTCAATTTTTTTAAATCATTCATCATCAAACTTAACATTGCTACGTCGAAGTTATGCGGTAAAGATTTGTGTCAGAGTTATCGATTTATTAAAGAATGTAGTTAGGTAAACCAATGGAGTTAAACCAGTTGATTTGACATTTCAAAGAAGTACGTGGCCTTTTAAAATTTTATATTTATTTTTATTTTGGCTGATATTAAAAATATATGAACTTCATGGAATGAAATTTATGTAATTTAGGAGAAGTTGTTTCTTTTTAAATAAAGAGGATCAAAACGACAATAATTTATTTTTAAATGATATATAATTTTAAATGAGTAAAGTTAATGTGCTTATTTGAAACGCCAGTCTTAAGAATTTTATATATAATCCTGCAAAAAGTAATGCAAAATTTACTGGTTTCTTTCCCAATTACTTTTGGAAATTATATTCATTTAACGGAAAACCTTTCCATAATATTCTCTACTATGGGTAATTAATTCTTATTTGAAGGTAACGTAAGGTACAAAAGGATATTTTAATCACGAAACAAAGACACTTTTCCATTTCAAAAAACGAAATTGATTTAATACAAAATTCACTGCAGTGGAGAACTATGACGAATTTAATTCACCATAGAACCGTAAAATGTTAAAGGTCACCAAAGTGCTTCACATAAAATGGCGACCACAAATTGAAAGCAATTTAGCCTTTTTAAGAAGTACGATCAAAAAATTCCGCATATGTATGCAGAAATAAATGTCTTTTATAGAAATCTGTTTGCAGTTATATGAAAGATTTTTAATTATTAAATTTTAACAATATAAGTAACCATAAAATGGAGATTATTTCTACAAAATGATCGCACATAAAAGGATTATTTTAACGCTTGAGAAATTCGTATAAATGAGCATTAACTGCCCTAACAACATTTGTAACAACTGTGCTTCTTAAAATATAACGGAGCTGTAGGTTTTTAATATGATTTAATATTATTTAATTTCATGGATTAAGTTGTAGTTAGATATCAAATAGTAGCTCGTGAAAAGTTAGTTTTCGGTGGTTCATGTTCATCCTGAGAAACCAATTGTAAATGTATACTCAACTAAGGTAACGATGAAAGCATCGTGGCAGTTTGAAGTAAATATATGTAATTTACGGAAACAAATTGTTTGCAGAAAACCAGCACTGTGATGCAGTTCTTAACCTTCTTAAAACATTTATTCGCGTCAAAAGAGGATTAAGATGAAAAGCGAAAGCTCTTCTGTGAATGTTTTTAGCGCAAGATAAATGGTTTATATAAGATAAAATCGTGGATCATAAATTTACCTCACCATTTTCTTCACTCAAAGTTCCTTGTCTTCGATGCAGGATGTTGGCAATTTTTAATGACATATACTCAGAGTTTCTGAAGGGTAATTTTAGGAAGTATAAAAATAAGTATGAATGAAGTTTCAGTGAACGGAATGGAAATACATCTACGAAACAAAAGCAATCTCCCAAATTTCAAAATTTATCTGCTATTCTAACAATTTATATACTTCGATTTTGAATAGAAATTATATTTTTTGAATTTTGGTTACTTATTCACAAGGCACAATTGATCCGTTAATCTCGCAGTTTAAAAAAGTTGTGCGAAGCTGTTCTATCTTATCAATTTCTTAATCCAGATGATATAAAAAATATATATAGTAAACTCTATTATGTTACTAAAATTATAACAGTTATAAGAGATTGAAATAATCTGCAACTTTAAAGAATGGCATGCACAGTATAAGTTTTCGAAGCAATGGTCAATGACACTAACTACTTTCCTAATATTTTCATTGTATGTCTATATTTTTATAATAGTTAGAATTGACCACTGCAAAGAGTTTATCTATTCTCTAAATATCTTACTTTTCTGTAATTTAATGATCCAAATAGCTAAGTTTCCGATTGGTGAAAGAAAAAGATTTCATATGAAATTTAAGAAAGTCGTTTGTGCTACTTTTATGTAAATAATATACTTTATATAAAATATAACTTGTGCAAAGTATTGTTCTTCGATTTAAGTTTGAGATTTATAATTGTAATGAAATTTTAGATTTTAATGCGAGTAGTACGCTCTAAACCTTTTTGGCGACGATAGTTGCTATCAATGACAACGAAAAAAAGAATACATTCTATATCTTAGTTTTTATGTGATAACTATGAAATAATTTTGTTGTATGATAATATTACGTTATACGAAATGGAATCAGAAACGAAACAATTGAAATTATGTTATTCAAGTAGCCATCTAATTAATGATAAATGTGAAAGCTCATGTATATATCACAAACGCTTTCATTTCAGATACTCGTTATTATCGCATTTATTAATGTACTCTACCTGTCTGGAAGAAACGATAAAATGATAAATGCATTGCAATTCGTACGACGTGTTAATTAATGCGTTAAGTGATGTTTACTATATTTTATTGAAATAATTTTTATCACTTAACATAAAAAATAAAATTAAAATATTCAGAATTTGAGTTACAAATGGCTAATCTTATTTCTTTTTTCTTAGAAAGAGTGAATACTTTGAAAATAAGAGTAACAAATGTTATAATCATTGAAATGGAATGAAAGATAAAAAGAACAATTAATCTCGAATTTTCAATTTCTTATTTCACTTACAAGGAGAACGCAAGGCCTTCGGGTCACCGATTTTATTGAAATTTTATATACTTGTAGAGTAAGGCGTTCTGATTAAGAATATACCCTATTATAGGGGCAGACAGTCAATTGTTTTTAAGATATTTATAATTAAAGTTTCATTTTTAGTATAAAAATATAATAGTTAGTTAAAGTTTCAGATATAAACTAGATATTTAAAAAATGTTAAGAAAATATTCAGGAGATATATAATAAATGTTTAAAAAATATTAAGAAAACATTCAGGAGATATCAAATAAATGTTTAAAAAATATTAAGAAAACATTCAGGGGATATAAAATAAACGTTTCGAAAATATTAAGAAAACATTCAGGGGATATAAAATAAATGTTTAAAAAATATTAAGAAAACATTCAGGGGATATAAAATAAACGTTTAAAAAATATTAAGAAAACATTCAGAGGATATAAAATAAATGTTTAGAAAATGTTAAGAAAATATTCAGGAGATATAAAATAGATATTTAAAAAATGTTGTCATTCGCTATCAATTGAATGCAGAAATTTTCATACCTATGTTAAAATACACATCGTTTGTAAGAGGGCTATTTACAGAAAGAGAACTTTTTGAAAATGATAAATCAAGTCTACTTTCCAAACGACATAAAATTGAAAGTGCAAGTGCTTGCCCAACAGTATTACGTTTATTTGATAGGCAAAGTTACGAGTTTCCAATAATTGAAAATATTATATATAAAGTCGCTGGAAAATTCAATATGCATATTTACATCAAAACATACATAACACTAACTGTAAATGAATAAAAAAAAATTCTTTAATTTTTCATGGCAGGACACGAATCCCAGTTTTTTCTGCGCAAACCCTGCACGTTGTCACTGTGCCACAACAGCTCTTAAAGTTGTATCTTACTGGACTTGATAAGAATGCCAATGTAACTTTAATTACAAATATCTTAAAAACTATTGACCGTCTGCCCCTCTAATAGGGTATATTCTTAATCAGAACGACTTACTCTACGCGTATCTAAAATTTCAATAAAATCGGTGACCCGAAGGCCCAGCGTTCTCCTTGTTAGCTGTCCATCGTTATATCTTTGATTAAGAATTAAAAATCCTGAAACAAAGTAATCATCAATCCAATAAATATTCGTTATTGACTCTTTGCAATCCTATGTGCACTTGCATTAGACTTGAAAGTTAGAGCTGTAAGTTGTAATTAATATTTCCTCTGTTGAATTTCGAGTTTACAGTTTGACAATGATTCTGTACCTTTACAGAAATATTTCTCATTATCTATGCCTATCCCTACTATTACGATTTTCTATTAATATTTTTCCTCAGCCAAAGAAAAATTATAAAAATAATTCAGAGAAATTTAAATACGAATAGTTCCATTAAAGCTGAAATATTTAATTTCATGATGTAGCCGTTCTAAGAGGTATATGCAATTATTCAAGTTTACTCTCAATCGGTTGAGTATTCCGCAAGGATTCTATCGGAAGAGATTTTTGGCAGGATAACGACACGTAGGTAAAATCGAAAACAACGTCACCTTTATGCCATGAAATCTTTGGCAGATCGTTCTCCTCCATCTGGCGGTACACCCGGAAAAGCTTTCGCTTCGCGAATTTTCAAGCTACTGTGAAAGCTTTCGGATGGTGTTGCCATCTGCTTGAATCGCACCACAATGAGATTGCGTTTATAAATAATCTATTTTGCGGGTAGTTATTGGCGCGTTAGAATTGAAAATCTATCGATGTTCGGTTCGAAAACGGTTCGTGCAATCGTTTTGAGTACCTAATACTTAGAACTTTCGTATGATTGTATAATCAGTAGGTCTTCTTGATGGATTTGATTTTCGAAAATTGGATAACGTTATCTATTGCATCCAAAAATAAAATAATTGGCTTTTAACACACGATCTATTAAGGGGGTTAATATGACTTGCTCTCAATTTTATTCAAATGTTGCTGAATTTTTACGGCTGTCTCCTGTTTAATTTCCAATATTTTTCTTATAAAACATGAGAGATTAAATTGATTTAGTTTCTCACGCATTTTATTATCTTTCTTATCAAGCATTTATCTAATATCTTTAAATATAGTGAATCAATAGTAGGTAGTTACAGCGTTAACAAAAGGTCAACCAAGTTGTTGATATTGCTGGTTCTATCAAGGTAGGATGATTGATTTTAACGCTAAATCTACCAAGCTAGTTGACATAATTGATTCTTATCATTAATACAAAAACGGATATTAATTGTTAATACTAATACTAATACCAATCTAGTGAACATGATTAGCTCTTAACACTTGAAGTATCAATCGTCAACATAACTGGTTCTTAACATTAGGTTTACGGAGAAGGTCAAATTGATTTGTTATCAATTTCTTGTAAATGCTCCTATTTCTGACGGTGTTTCGTTTCAATTTTCTGCGTCCGTCTTGTAGGCTGGCAGCGATTAAATCGATTAAGCTTCTTGCCTTCTCCATTCTTTTTTCTTCTATTATATTTATTTGACATTTTTAAATGTAATGAATTTATCGACGGATAAATGTTAATTTCCCTAAAAGATTCTTGTAGTTCTTATCGCTGCTGCTCCTTTATTCTTCCACGCCCGCTTTGCTGAATATAAGCAATTGCAGCGTTCAATTTTCTTCTCCCCGTTATTCTTTTCCTTTTAAAACATTTATTAAAAATACCTGTCGAAAGAATTTGTTGAGCCACATTCAAGACATGACACAGATTGTTTCCTTTTATTAAATTGTTGGTTTTAAGCACAAAGCACTATTTCCGATATGTTTGCCAATGATAATGGAATTACTGATACAAAGTATACATTTATTTCTTTGTTAGTTTTCTTTCGATGATATTGCAATTAATGTACTCTTCACAAGAGTTAATAAAACTATTTCTAAGAGAATAAAAAAGCGATTTAAAGATACACTTTGCAATTTCACGAACAACGTTCTCGAACATTTTTGTTCTTCTACGAATTTATATTTTTTATATATATGAAGCAGCCATGAGAAAGTAACAAAATAATTATTCATCTCAGTTGCTTTTTTCAAACACATAACGACGTAAAAAATGAACTTATTGAATGTTTTGAATCAAAACTCAGTTTTTATGAGGGAGGTATTAAAAGTTTATCAGATCAATTGAAAAAGATTATATCAAACCGTGGCTATTATATTTTAGATTAGTAGTTCTAACTTCAACTCTTATAAGTATTCACATCTTTTAGTTTAAAAAACGACATTCTTTTCCGGTACCCCTAACATATGCAAAATATTCATTGGAATGTTATGAAAACTCATGATTTTTTCAAATGAAGTCTTTATGGGCCCTTGTGCCTTTGAGATAATGCAAGATACATCTAACAATAAGCTTTTACTCTTGAAAGTCGTTTTTTTAACTTTGCCAAATATCATAATTTAGCACGTGAAAATTATCTTTACAATTCAATGCTTAAAAATCATGTTTAATCCATCATCAAAAATTGTATTTTTATCATTTTCTAGTTGTGCTATCATGAAACTGATCTCCAGATACCACAAAAATTCGGACTATAAAGGGTCAAGTATTTCTTCCGTAACAGTAGATGTTATAGTTGTATATAAAATTAGTCTATTAGATGTAACTCAACTTCTGCCTCATAAGTTGAAACGTTCATAACAGTTTGCAGTACGCACGTATACGATTTATATCGAGTATCGTATTGCTGGGACTGTTGATCGTGTGCAAAGGCCATTTCATTTGTATTTCTCTTTGAATCTGTTTCACGATTGTATCATCTTGGAGCACTAAATTATTAGATCGCCTATAGAGATACCCGTTCGTATAATTACGCTAGCGGCCCTTGCCAAAGAAATTTCGTACGATTCGCAAAAAGGATACGCATCGCTGTACGATGAAGACTGCCTGTCTTATTATTTTGCGAGTTTCATCTTGTTTTTTGGAAACTCTCCTTTCCGGCCTGTTGTTTCAAGAGCGCCAAGCTTTACTGAAAAGATCAAGCGGATGTTGAGGTATTTTGTCTTTCGCAACCTATTTTGCGCAGCTTCCTTCGTGTTTCTTACCGACCCTAATTCACCTAGTATGAGATAGCTTCTCTCAAGGCAGGCTACAATAGCAAATCAAGATATTTGTGTCCCGGCATCGTACTTTTTTTAACGGGAGTTGCCATTAAACGGGTTAAGTAAAATAAACCATGAAACAGGAAGCTGAAATTGTACAGTTGTATGTAATAAAGCATAGGGATTGTTCGAATTTTTATTTCTCGGGGCATCGTTGGGAGAGTACGAGCTACAAAGGGGAAATAGCAGGGGGAGTATTCTTTTTTTATTCATGGTGTGATTGAAATTCTATGTTCCTTCCTGACCGCTTTCTTTTTAGGATCATTGGAGATGATACGCAAATTTAGCCACCGTGTTTTAATTTGTTAGTTTTTTTAAAAACTAGTTTACTCCTAAGTTAAAATCTTATACTTTGACTAACGTAAAAATGTTGTAGCCATTTCATAGTTTTTGGATATTACGATATGCAGTTTGGATCAATAAGAAGTTGTGACTATTCAGATTCAATGAAATTACGAATAACTTTGTACATTATGTATGTTCTATCGAGTGTATTTCGTTAATACGGTCACATCGGAAGAATTACTAAGGTGATAGTTTATGTACTTGAGTAAATGATACATTGAACTACACGTAAATCAGTTATAAGTAATTAACATTTTTTTAACTCATTAAATATTCATATCTTACAAGAAAGAAGATGTATGTGCATTAATATATAACAATTTGTTAGTCGAAAATATGCTGCTTCGAGCACGTGCTGCTGTTTGCGAAAGTGACGTTATTTGTTTCTAAAATGACCGACATTATATTGAAACTCGTGCAACAAACGTGACGGCAGACTACATTGCTTATAATCACTTATAAGTGACATTCACCCTTCTTAAAAATAACATCTTTTTCACTGCGAATTCTGTTCATAATGGCTTACGAATACTTTTTATTCGTTAAGCTGCAGTGTGGTATAATTATCAAGTTATTATAACGGCTTGTAATGATTATTGGAATTATAAACAGTACTGTAATTAATATAGTTTCATAATAATAAAGAATCGTGTGAGTATAACTTGTAGGTTGTATCTCTATTTATATGAGGAATAGTTGTTGCTCTTGTTCTCGGTCTTCCAAAGTAAATAAAAGAAACAAAGATGATGAAAGAACGAATGACGTTAGTTCTACTGGGCTTTTACCATGCCATACCATTCAAAATGTGTACGATATTAACCGTTTTAGCGCCAGAAATTTTTGCAATAATCTGGTTAACAGTAAGAAGTGTCAAGCACAACAATTGCACTTCATTTTTGCATCGACGTATACCGGAAAGCATAATTTTAATCGTTTCTCGCCTATATGCAGTAAACATTATTTTTTTTTGTTTGTTAATTAACAATATGAACCATGTTCTATTTACACTGTTGTAATCAGAATCCATGTCAGTTTTAATTACTGGCCATATATACAAAGGCATTGTCGAGCCTATAAGTTGATCACTTTGACACTTCAGGTCTGAATGGAAGAAGTGCAATCGCTGTTGGACCCTTAACCTTTTAGGTACGGCTAAATTCTGCGTGTGGCTATTTCCCTGGACGGCAGAGTCTGACGTGAACGATGTATAAACGATACAACACTACAAAGTATGACGGGCAATGCCGTTCTGTGCATGAGTACATTCAAATGAAGTATTTGATGATTGAATCATAATTTAAAAAAGAAATATATATTACACATACTTTAACTTTAACAATTCACTTTAATAATTAATAATATAATTGAGTATAATATATTTTAAAACATGGTACAATACATAAACCTACGTCACCATTTTCACATTCATAACGAGATCTTCGCCTTGTATCGTTTTTCGAACACACTATACAATTTCGTAAAGATTTTTTAGAATTTTTAGATTTGCAGTAGGTTTGAAAGTGTACATACCTGACGCTGTGTTATACCTGAAACTGCCGTATTAAAAACAAAGACTGTATATTCTGTCTGTCTATTGTTAATACTGTTGTAAATTGATGTAAAGACAGAAGA
Source organism: Cerceris rybyensis (assembly GCA_910591515.1). Classification (NCBI taxonomy): domain Eukaryota; kingdom Metazoa; phylum Arthropoda; class Insecta; order Hymenoptera; family Crabronidae; genus Cerceris; species Cerceris rybyensis. The sequence continues at coordinate 28,554,383 of OU342790.1, forward strand.
AGTGTGAAACAATGCATATGAAAACAGTTATTCAATTCAAATGGTGGGCGAGTGAGCCACTAGAGCAAGCCACTATAGTGGCGCGGCGTTCAAAGATGAAATCCATGAAAGCCACTATAGTGGCGCGTCGTTCCTAAAAGATTAAATTCTTAAATTTTACTGCGATGATTTATAATGATAAAGTTATATAATAATTTGTAGAGTCGAAGGATAGTGCTCTATGGTGATATAATTAGTATAATGTTTAGGTAGAAAAAAGAACAATATGAAATTTGTTATGTTCAGATTGAATTAATTCTTGAAAGAAGTGCGAAATACTATTGTTATAATAATAATAGCGCAACTAATTTCGTGAGGTTTTGCGCACTGCTTTCATGTTCAATTATAACTGATTTAAAATTGTGACTAGATCGTTGGACGGTAACCGTAAAATTGATTTTACAGCTTTCGCACAATTAATGGCAATAAGCAACCATGCAATAAATCAATTTAAGTAAATAAAAGGTATAGCATTCAGGGTCTGACAAATTCTTGGCATATACTCGATGTGCATACAATTTGTTCGGTGTCATGAATTTGCAAATTCATTGACACCGTTACATGTCGCGTCGACGTTTCCTTGTTCCATCTATACCTGTCATTTTGTTCATTTTGTTTTTGTTTCTTAAAAAAGATTTGTATTTATAAGAATCTATAACTAATTCTGTGTCTATAACGATGCATTAATTATATGCGTTATATGATAAATACATGAGCATTGTTATCCAATGATTTTACATCAAATTCCAACAGAGAAGGAATTTTCGGAATTTTCAACAGAACCTTTGTTATTTAACAAATATTTTATACGTCATTGCTAAATATATGTAATGTATACAGCTCCGTTACACATGCATATTTCTGTCCTTTTGGCACACAAGCAAACCTAATTATTCTCCTGTAGTCATTTGCAGCCGTTTGATTCATCGCCGAATTATTCATTTCCTCCTATCCGGTATGAATTAAAAGTAGTAAATATGTCTTAATTGAATGTATTTATGTAGTTTGTCACATAGAGACGACAGTGAGATGTTTAAAGAAAAGTAATGTAAAATAACGTAAAGTATAAAGTAAAAAGTAAAAAGTACATTCACAGATTAAGGAAGATATTAGTTATTATCTTGACGTGTACACGTTAATCTTTAATCGGATAGATTGACAGATTAGATAATAAATCCAATAATAGAAAAAAATAAGATCTATAAATGAATTGATAAAAAAACGTTGAAATATCTTGCTTATAATGATTGACAGATGATGAAATTGTTTGGATTATTAGACAACAAATGGTAACTTTTCCAGGTTAGTTGAAAATTTATTCAGCATCATTTAGATAGTTGATCCAAATCACAAGTTTATCGAATGAATTACAATTGCACACGCAGAAAGCACAAACATTTTCCAATGGTCTATTTAAATTACATTTACGCAATCACTAAGAAATTCTCTGAAAGCGATAATAGAATTTTGAGATTTATACAAATAAACAAAAATAAAATTTGGGTTCCTTGATATATCAAAATAAATGTGTCACTGGTGGTGTTACAGCGATCAGAAAGTAAACTAAGAAGATAGAAGAGAACACTTAATTTATCTATTGGTGTTATGTAATTTTCAAGAGCTATCCAGGAGAAAAATATTCTTCCGCGAATAAGCTGATAATATTAACAGAAAATGAATGGTCTGATAACAAGTTTATAGTTCGGAAACTGTGCGCCAAGATGGTTTTATTTATATTCGTCAAACAAGTTAATTTACAACTTAATGGAGTAATTGATGTTTCGTGTTTCATAATTTGGCCTGGACGGCAACAACAAATCTTGTATATTTCGTACGAACTGTCTATCGCGAAAGGTGCTCTTCCGATTTTGGCACGAATCCGATGCAAAGGACCCCGCACAAATCTTATGGATTTTGGATCCCGGTGAAATTGTTTAAAAATTTAATATGTTGTGCTCCTTACTGCCCTGTATAAATGTCTCAATGGGCACAAAGTTCGAAAATGCTTAGGGACCGAGTTATGGAGCGCCAAAGAATGAAGATACATCTAATTTGCTCGATGATTACCGGTAAAATTATAATGCCTTCACATATGTGTGTGAGACCAGGAATCGGTCTAGTTGACGAAGGCGAGTCGAAGGTGGTCTGACTGGTTAAGGGCAAGATTAATTTCCCTAGGTTATGTTAGATTTTCCTATCCTAGGCCAAGATGAAAGTTGTCTTTTCATGTTTCCACACATACTCTACTGGTCAAATGTAATGGAATTATCTTAAATTCACTTGCTGAGGTCTGTTTCTGGCATCCTTGATAGTTTCGATCAATCTACTTGAAGGAAAGTGAACACTTGCTTGATATCGTGCGTAGCCTAGGAACCATAGAACGCTTGTAACATGTGCACACGTACCAAGGGTCCGAGCACCAGATCTGCATGTACAATAGTAACCTTGTATGAGAGGATCATCTTCTATTCTGTCATCTACTTCTATTCCATCATTCTCTTCTAACTGGTTATTCATTTCATTATTACTTATAGGTTTATATGAGATCCACAACTGATGTTTTGTTACATTGCGGAACCTCGAAAACACTCTCACTCTCATCAATCCTGGTTCCGGCAATCGGTTTTGATTTCGCAACATTTCTATTTGGAATTCTTCTAACTGATCTCTTTGTAATTTATCTTGTATGTATGACGGTGATAATTCCAATTGATAAATGCCAAAAGTTAGGTCTTTCAAGAATTCCAAAGTAAGCACTGGAAAGTCAAATAATTGATCAGCACTCAATCGAACCCATCTCTGAGCATTTCTTGTATGGAGATTATTCACTTCTACTAGCGCCTGTACAACGTTCGGTTCCTTAGCCTTTTCCAGTAATCGTTGAGCTAGTGCGGCATTACCTTCATTCATGTGAATGACACTATGATATTTATTAACCACTTAACGCTCATGCCCGTGACGTTCACGGGCATAGCTGATACGGCCGCCACTCTGCGGTTTGTTTATCTTAGCCACCGATATTTTAGAACTCAGTCCTTCCACATCTTACACTGAAATGTATACATTTCCAAAAACTTTATACATTGTATTATGGAGGAATAAATACAGACAATCTTTCCGTCTTCTGCCGTTACCTTTTGTCTGTTTCTTCAGTCTTTGAGCGATCAGTGTGCAGTATACGTCATCCTTGTAATATCTTTTTCGTCTTACTATTTTTAGTTTATAGTGTGTTTATTTCATATATTATTACTTTTGTGTTCTGCTTGTTATAATTAATTGTTGTTGTTAATGTTATTTGGTTATATAAGCTATAGAAGGATTTCCCTTAGATAAACAGGTATGATGAAAAACTTGTTGTTTTTCCGAAAAAAATAATTCGTTCGCTACTAGGAGTACAAAAAACATTTTATAATATGCGCAAGATAAGTATTCAGGCAAAAAAAAAACTTGTGCGTTTTTGGACGGTCGATCCGAAAAAAACCTGAGCGTTAAGTGGTTAATGATAGCTCCAGCTATTCGGTAGAAATCTCCCAGATTTGGAAGATGCTGGATTTGCATTACTTGTACCAGGAATTTGAAAATGGATTTCAGGTGTCCATTTCTAGCCTCTACTACCCATCTGTTTTTCGTCACCAATCGAGATTCATTACCATCCTCCGTAGAGAGTTGATGCTCACCAGCTTTAAGAAATGCAGGCATTTTACATATAATACCTAACCGTGCCAATAAGTCCTTAATATCCCGATAGCCTCTATCAACGATAATGATGTCATTTTCTCTAAACCATGCATTCATTCTAGCTGCATCATTATCAAATTCATTTTGCAACATAGCTGCATCATTATTGGATGCATCAGAAAAGTAAGGCCCTTGGATTTCCAGTATATAGCCATCAGGAGCGACGATTAGAGCAGGTTTGAGTAGATGTCTTCCCTTATGAAGGCTATAGGATTGGCGAAGAGCTCGAAAATTGCTACTCTTATGTATATAAGTATAAGTACCATCTATTATAGCAATCACTCGCGGAATGTGTGGCTGTGGATTATACAGATGGTTGGCAAACTCTGTAACATGTCTTTCTACATAATTATCTCTAGTAATGGCATCAAATCCAATATTATTGGGTACAAAACGTAACATTAAAGATTGTCTAACGGTAGCGACTGCAATACTAATAGCTTGTCTGCTTGAATACTGAAATATGACCTTAAGAAATTCATCTGATAATCCTTGGCGTAACTTGCACAGAAACACAAGTAAATCTTTCTTAGAGACATATCTGTAACCATTTTCATGAGGCACTCTATCACAGTAAGTGAAAAGATCCTGAAACTGTTCTTTTGTAACTGGAGAAAAACATCCGAAATCTTCATTAGACATACTATCTTCATCAACAATCCTCGATTGATTTTGTGCAACAACGCGAAGTCCTTGCAGAAATAAATGGAGCTGCGGCCCTTTGATAACATAAGGTCGTTTAACAGAACGCAAGCCCAATAATAGAGGTTGTAACAAATAGCCTCTATTATTTAAATGACGTTTGCATGATTTAACATTATCGGGAATATAAATGTTTCGTAGAACAAAAACATTCGCTCTACATTCATCTGATAACCTAGTCAAATTAATATCAGCATTACAAATCAGGCAAGTACTATTTCGACTCTGTGTCAGAACTTCAAGCCGTATGCATGAAGGATCCTGCTCGATTAAAGCTATTTCATTCAATATAGATTGATTGCAGTTCAAACATACTCTGGTTTGATCAGTTACATTAAGAGGGAGTCTAAGAAACTCCTCTCGACGTCGGATGGCTATCTCACGTTTGTCAGCATTTTCTTCTCTGTCTATTCGAGACATTCTTTGCAGCATGAACCGTTTATCGCAAACGTAACACCGTGAATAGATTCTTTGAGCCATGTTTTCTACTGAGCTGATATACCATAAGAACAGATTTTTGAAAAACAGCTATTGAAATACGTAACAATACAAATAGTTTTGATAAATGATAACTTTTGGAAAAGAGGAGGACCAAAAAAGATAGTTCCGTGAAGAAACAATTGAGAAAGAATTCTGACAGGACTTACGTATTATATTTCAGAAGAGAAAGGGAATTTTAGAACAAATTGATTAGCAGAAAGTAGCCCTGAAAAGGACTTATTGTATAATAAGCAATAATCCTAATTGTAAGCAAAAGAAGGTAGCAAACGTCTTAGGATGATCTGATTTGTGTCGAGCAAATAGACCAGGCCTGGGCAACTGCTGCTCTCGTGTATCGGGACATTCGATATCCTTACGAATACTCGGGCAGAAACACTTGCGAAGCGATAACAAAAGACGGCGCGTTAGCAACCAGTGTGTTTTTTAGTGGAGGGGGTGGGGGGGCGCGGGCGTGTACGGAAGCGTCGGACGACGGACGTCCCGATAGGTGGATGGAAGGGGACATTTCTCCTAAATTCGGCGGTGGCCAGCGGTGGCCTTCAAGAGCACGAGAGCAGCAGTTGCACAGGCTTGAAAGAGATAGATCTTCATTCTTTAGCTATCCATAACTCGGTCCCTAAGCATTTTTGAACTTTATGTCCATTGAGACATTTGTTCAGGACAGTAAGGAGAACAACATACTAAATTTTTAAACAATTTCACCGGGATCCAAAATCCATAAGGTTTGTGCGGGGTCCTTTACAGTGCGTTGCAACCATTCTTCTGTCTCACAAAATTGTTCGCAATTCGAAAAATCACGGCGATTTTGCAACCATACTAGCAGTGATAATAAAACCGGAAATATCGCTGAAAATTATACGCTAAATCTTATCGAATGTTACAGAGATTGCGTACCTTAATTATTTGTTTATTTTACCTTAATGTTATTGCATCAACGGTAAGGCCTCTGACCTCAAACAGTTAAAGTTATGTTACATTTTCTGTTGGATCTTTTCCTGATTTTTGTCTATCTTACTACTCTTATCGACTTTATTGACTTTTATTTAATCTAATTTTATAATGTTCACTGTAAGCTAAAAAAATATAATTAATTAAGTAACATATTATCTAAAGATTTTAATAATCGAAGATATCAGGGATATTTGAGAGCGATAGAAATGTTTAAACATTTTGAATTATTAAACTTCTAATAACCCAGGTAGAATAAACCGCTTGCCTTACAATGACGTATAGTACACATGACGCGGTAAATGAAATAAAAAGTTTTTAAGTTTTTCAAATACTGTTAAATTGAAATAACAGTAGGTCAGGAGACGTTGAAATTACTTCTATGCTATCAATATTATATTACATTGATTTATTCCCGTATATCGGAAATTAGTGGTAGATTATTATTTCAACAATTACTTCTGAGTTACTGCACGATCAGTCACAAAGGAAATCGTAAGGCAAGGGGTTAATTACCTCTTATGATTATCAATGTACTCCTCTCGCTTCATAAATTCGTATTATATTTATGAGTTACTTTTTAACAATAACGCTCAATTAAACAAATCATTATATTTCTAACATGTGGCTATATAAATAAATAATATTGTTCAATTACATTTATAATGTCAAGATCAATTCTATGAGCAATGAAAGAAATTATTTCCACTTCACTGACCAAGAAGTACAACAAGTGTTGTCAAAACATACTCGATGGAACTCGGCGTCCGTAACCTACAGGTATCCTTTCCAAGAATCTTAACAATAAGTCATTTTGATGCTCTCCTCGCCTCGCTATCAGTTCCCTCGCGACCTCCGACGAGTAAGCAGTGCTTGTTTTTGGTAGGGTTCACCCTACCTTAGTTCGTGAATGACCTCGAAATACGGTTTGCGTTGGTTCGCAAGGACATCCGGGACATAGGGAATGCGTAGTATTTTCCCAATTTGGATTTATTTCGTGTTGCAAACTACAGTAGAAGCCCGCTGTAATGAACCCCGCTGTAGGCAACATTTCACTGTAGTCAACTCCACGGCTTCACCGTAGTCAACTCCCCGCCCCCCACCAAAACAAATACCAACCAATAAGAATTCGCAATAAAAGCGCGGTATTCAAATTTTTTTCTTAATTTCGGCATATTCATTAATTAAGTTTTATATTTACGCATAAAATTGCACTTATTTTGAAGGTTAAGTATTTTGAAGTATTATGCTCAGTGGCAACCTATTTTGGACTTTCTGCGTATGTCGATGCGCAGAGAGAAACATTCTGATAAAAGAAGATAGATACATTCGTAATGCAGAGAGGGGATGAAAAGCGTTGGAGGAGAAAGTTGAATACACCGAAAGAGTCAAGATTTTCTGAGTTGATTACAGCGGGATTCTACTGTATGACTCACAACAAAACATACAAAAGGCCACGAGGCGTGCGAAAAAGAGTCAACAGTGCTCTGTGATCGGTTTCAACTATTTTCACCTATCAATGCCTGTATAATACTTTCGAAGACGAGATCCTCAACCACCGAACACTTCTCTTATTGTGGGCTACTTGGTAATTTATCCTCACAGTGGCATCAACCCTTAATGGGCGGCTGTACGTCTGCTCTCCGCCGTCAAAGTACTTTCACCATTACCATTGTACTACTCTCAGCAACCCAAGCAAAGAATCATCATTTCTGAGGTATATATAATATCTATTAAGATTTTAGCAGGTTTGTTTTAAGTGCGATTTCACATTTTGTTCTTAATGAAACACTATCGCAAAGGGTTAAATACCCTAACTGTTAAGTAACAAAGACTCTTTAGTCAAAAAGGTTAAATGAGATGTCTAATTCTTTAGAACCCGCGTACATATGGCTGCCAAATGTTGGTTTTAGCAGTTTCAAAGAGTGCATTGCCCGGCAACAAAAGAAAGATAGACTTTCGCTTTTTTCCAAATTCCTTTTTTTCTCCTAGATATCGCCTTCGTCTTTGTTGACCATTTGAACGTCGATTTTTATTAAACTTATCTGAGACGTGGGTCTTAGTACGTAATCTATTTTTTATTGGTCTCTTTGTGTATTAAGGTGATAAAAATGACTCGCTTTACTATAAAATCTAATTTTTGGGAGGATACGAAGATATCATTGGTCTGCGTTCAGTGTCAGGTTCGCTCAAGGGAACTCTTGGGGAGGATAACATAAACACTTGCTATTTCCTTACTAGTTCGCTGACACATTCCCCTATTTTCATATTTCGCATAGCACTAGCAAGCATATCTTGCGTGTTTCTTTCCGAAAGATCGGTGTCCTTAAAGCCTGACTTATTCCCCTAAAATTCAATCTGGAAGCAAGAATTAAAAGTTAATTTGCGTGAGAACGATTTGTTTCTGGTGAACCCAGACCCATGGTCCATCTCAGACATTTCATATATAGCAGACATATATCATATAAGTATTAGGGTGTAGAAGAAATTGCGGAAGCCATGGCAACCACTTTTGAAACATCCCCACGTGCATCATACGTAGCCAAGTGTGTTCAAACACAGATAAAAACGTAAAAATGATTCGTAGAGATGCACAGAAAATAGTAATGTCTGCTCAGGTCAGACTAATTGTATGTCAGAATGCATTGGTAATTCTACGTTTCAAATCTGCTATTACAAAAGAAATACCATATTATAATTGGCATTCTTCGTACACCCGTTTTCTGCCGACGCACAGTGGTCGATTCCGCCGAAATCCTGGCCAAAACCCCAAAATTTTTTTCACAATTTTCAAAATTTAGCAATTGCGTTTGATTTGTAACACATCAGAGCATTGTTTTCCATTAATACAAATTTTTATTGAACAATACTCTTAGAGATATGCAATGTCGAAGTTGGCACTTAAATAATGTAACGTTTTCACGTCGAAATTGAGAATACGTTTTCAATGTGAAATTAAAGTTTGATCCACTTTTTCAGTATTGGTAGCTATTTATCATACTTTTAATTTATAAATATCTTAGTTTCATTTTTTTATTTAATATTTTACAACTGTGATGGTACAGAATGTAAATCCTATATATTTTTTTCCTTTTGCTAGTGAAATAGTTGTGAAGTCCACAACCATCCAAGCTAATTTTTTTTTTAATTAAACTTTGAAGTTTCCCGAAGAAGACCTCGTTGAGTTTTCTTGCGACTTTTTGCGATTCTTCGAGTTATTGTTATTTATTTGTCGCGCGCGCCATGCTCGGGGAAGTGCATTTATGACATAGGGCCGGGCTGTCATAAGACTACTGATTTTCGTGCCGATCCGACAATTTTTCGATACTCGCACCTGCCATATTAGAGCCGCCATTTTGTTTTTGGAAATTCTGAGTTCGGATACTTAATCAGCGACCAGAAAAACATAAGACTACTGATTTTCGTGCCGATCCGACAATTTTTCGTTACTCGCACCTGCCATATTAGAGCCGCCATTTTGTTTTTGGAAATTCTGAGTTCGGATACTTAATCAGCGACCAGAAAAACATAAGACTACTGATTTTCGTGCCGATCCGACAATTTTTCGTTACTCGCACCTGCCATATTAGAGCCGCCATTTTGTTTTTGGAAATTTTGAGTTCGGATTCTTAATCAGCGACCGTAATAATACTAATATGTATACCAATTTTCAGCTAAATTGAAAAACTCCTTGGGGTTTTGGCCAGGATTTCGGCGAAATCGACTACTGTGCGACGAACGGTTTATATAATTTGAGAAAAGTCACAGTAACAATTCATTAGTTTTCAATTATCCACCAGCTCTAACTGTAAGCAACTGTCTGCAACTTTATCCACAAACAATACCCAGCTGCGGATCATTAAGTTCAAATGTAGCGACTCGCCTAACATCATTTCCTCCTTTAAATAAGCAGATTCGGTCTTACTACTCAAACACATTCAACAACATGCATCTTAATGTGAAACCGAAACCGCGCGATCAGTCTTAGAAATACGATCCTATTTAGCTCAAAATATTGAAAAATCTACAATTTGTTTCATAATCTACTTATATAATGACATTAACACTAAAACTATTCACGCAGTCAAAATCAATGTAATTAGAATTTTAAAAGATATGACTTAAATTTCTATCCGTTGTTTTTCTTTGATTTTCTGTGTCTTACATCTTTCAAAATATAGATCAGTGTACCTCAACGTTGTTGACCCGTCACCCACCATACCATTTTTTGCTATTAAATGTTTACTTAGGTTAATTATATACTTACAGTGGTTACATTCAATTTTTGAAAATATAACGCACGTACTTCTAACGAGGGAACCTCCCGAGGTATAAATCACCGATTTTGACGAAATTTTAGTATAATATAGATCTCGTTAAAATATTTGACACGTATTTTTTTTATCGGCAACCGTCCACATTAAAAGGGTGAAAAGCACCCTCGAAGTTGGGATCCCGAAAATTATTTATCGAATATCTCTAAAACTATTAGAGATACGAAAATTTTGTACAGAGTGAAAATTAACGCATTTCGACCACGAATCCAATGATATAAACATTTTTTTAAAAGACCAATTTATTTAAATAATATGATAAAAAATACTTTTTTCATCTTTGAGGATGGTTTTCACCCCTTTAACATGGACGGTTGCCGATAAAAAAAATACGGGTCAAATATTTTCACGAGAGCTGTATCATACTAAAATTTCATAAAAATTAGTGATTTACACCTCGGGATGTTTCCTTGTAAGATAATATCGCCTCCTCCAATTGTCCAAGTGCGCGCTCTTGAGGGAACGTTTTCAATTACTTTGGAAACCACCTACATATATTATCGAATTGATCATGTTTTTTCTGTCCCATATTCTCTTTATTTTAATATAATTACAATGCAATAGAATTTACCAAATCAATCATTAAATCAACTTTTATCGTAATTCGCTACACTTTGAAGAGTCTCGATGTCTTGTTTGTACATGCTTGTTCGAATTTGTAAGGAACAGGTTAATACTGAAACAGTTTAGAAGATATCATTTCTTTTTTACCGTCAACCGACGTCCTGTATCATTACGGAAAGGTATGCTATCAAGGATCGTAGTAATTAGACGGTGTGTTAGCTCATTGTTAAACACTTGTTGCCGAGTGCTTTGACGCTGATTCACTTAATACGTATTAAAATTAATTGTTATGAGAATACTCTCATGATGAGCATTGAAAGAGAATAGATTAATTTTTAATGATTTGTAAATTAATTGGTATTGAAATTAACAGTAGCAGAAAATTGCGATGACTAAAAGTGTTAATAAAACTGCAAGGACTTAAAATATCCTTTTACAAATAAATGTAAAAATACTTACATATTTTAAACAATGTATCAATAAATTGCTCGATAATACTTATTTATCAATAAGCTAATCTGTCGATGAAGAGAAGTGAGGACGAAAAGTAAATTAAGGAGTAAATTATCTCCTAAGATAGTGCCAAATTTAATTCGAAGGAAGAGGAACGTATGTGTTGAACGTTAAACGACGTTGGCTCCCAAAGTTCAAGTGTGATACTGTGATGACACGAGTACATTAATGTCCTATTAATAGTTAATTTATTACAGAAGCAACCGAACATAAAATAACCGAAATTCGCGTTATTACGTTTTAACCTGGACTACTTTTTAGTTTTATTTCTGACATTATATCTTTACTAAACAATTGGAATTACCCATGAACGAATAAATATAATATTTCTATAAGCAACATCCAGATGTATGAATAAAACTTGAAAGAATTTGAAGGCACAGAGATAGAACTTGAAAAATTGATCGCGTCTGAGCATCATCGATTGCTAAGGTATTATATTTAGGAAGCTTGTACCAGGTATACAAAATAAACTGCTTCTCCGATGCTTTAACGAAGTGGAGACTTAATGAAGTTACGTCATTGAGAGCACGCTGTGAAAATAATAAACGTGTCAGAAGTTAAACGTAAGACCTGCATAACTGCCTAAGTCGGATAACGTTACATTAAATAATGACAATGTCGTTGTTACAGGTTTTGCTACATATATAAAATATGCAAGAGCAATTTCTGACTAAAACCAACGTAAAGTCCGGGTGCTCGTGAAAACAGAGGAATTAAAATTAGAATCGCGGAGAGGTTTCAACTCGTGCGTTTGATTCAAAAGTACTTAATGTGTTGATAGACATTTAAGTGCAACATAAAATTGTCACGATAAATAATACACATAATCGTAAATGCTAGAAACAGTGAAAATAATCGAATAGTTTGTTTCATTCATGCGGTCGGTATCGAGAATCGGCAACGAGCCAGTTTTACAGAAATTCGATTTACGGACACGCGACTTCGATATTTGATTTATTTTTCAAGACTCACTGCCAAAATACCTATCACACTTCCTATGACATTCTCGATCGATGGACGTTACGGTTTCCTTGCCGTGTTTCGTTTTCCGGCTTTTGTTCGAAACCGTATCAATTTTTGTATGGCTACGCAATCGAGTGCCTTTGTTTCTTTTAAATCCGACAGGTATCGAATAATATTTTTACGAGCTACCCTCATACTCTCCAAGAGGGCTAACAACGTTCGTACTGATGAATTTCGAGGGAGAAAAATATTCCACTGTAATAACGATCCTGTATCGGTAACGAAAAGTGATTTTAACGAGCGGTAGTCTTTTTCGATGGAGCAGCTAGTATTTTATTTCAGTATTATATTAGTGTTTTATTCAAATTAAATTGTTTTAACAATGCACAATGGAAAGTTATACCTTTCCTACAGTTAGTTTTTTGCTGACGCTGTTTGAATCAACCCAATGCCTGTTTATAGTGATAGTAGAATAATAGTATTAATAATAACAATACTGAAAATAATAACGACATGAAATATTAATGATAATAATGAATAATAAGAAGATTACAATGCCTATGTAGATAAATTGTTGGATTTATTGTTATTTATGCACATTTGGGTGTTAATGTATATGCCATTTATTTCCTACAGTTTCTTTCATCGATTCAGTGTAAAGGAGTGCCTTTAAATTTTTATTTGACAAAATTCAGTCTTTCTTTCCATTACCAACCTCATTAAACAACTTTCATCCATGTAGAAAAGTTTTATCCTGGCTAATTCGGGTAAATTAAAGAGCAGATATAAATAGCCCGACTTCAGTTTTTCACGCTCATGAGTATATCCTGGCTTTAGAGATTTGGACTACTAACTTATAGATCCCCGGCAAAAATATTATTATAAATATCGCTACAAATATTAACACTAAATCTATCAAGTTGGTCAAAATGATTTGACCTGAATATTTTTTAAGTATTCCTGAAATTTCTAACGCTGTTTCTTTTTCACTTTTTTACATCTATACTACTGTAAGCGATTGATTGCCTGAAACGATCAAATTTGTTGCCTCCTTCATTTATTTCATTCGGCCATATTTATCTGACAATTTTAAATATATAAAATTAATTGCCAGTAGATCTAATCTTAAAGCACCGTTCTATCTTTATTTATCCTACCAGACCTGAGTATTTCAAAAATTTGTTCATGTCAAACCACGCAAAATAACAATTCAAACACATGAGGCAGACATTTGCAATGGCTAACCATGAGGTTTGATCACGATTGGTTGGGTATTTTTAGTTTGTGACGCATTTTTCTCACATACTAGGCAAAGTATCGAATAATTGGTATAGCGGTATGGTAGGGTGAACACTCTGTTTACGGAAGCCGTCAAATTGACGGGTTCCTTCTTGTTTTATATACATTTCTCACATTTACCGAGGAAATATACAATAGATATTTCATACGTACTTTTCAATATAATAATTCCTTAATGAATTATTGTCTTTGCCGTGTGATCCCTCGACTTCCAAAGTCCTTATCTAATATGTATATTGTAGTGTAACAGATTTCATGTCCGTAAATCTACCGTTAATTAAAGAAAAACTAATTCTAGAACAAAGAGCTACAGCGATGACAACGAACTTTGATAAAAAAAGACCTCTAATCATCCTCCGAACGACTCTAAATCCCTTGACATTGTACGTTCCAAGGTATGCTTCAGATCGTGACAGATCGCACTATATGCGCCTTTCCGCGTAGCATCGCCGCGACGACGCGTCGTGATGGTCGTCGTCGCGTCGTCGGTGGCGTCCTAATTATACGTGTTTCTCCGTATTTCTGGAATTGGACTGCGGATGGGGCGAGGAGTAGTTCGGTCTCGGTAGAGCAGAAGCGTGCTTCTCGACCTCAGTCGCGCGTGGTCCACCTCCAATCGCGCATTCATCCTTCGTACGAAGAGCCGTTCTTACTTCCTCGGATTTTATCGGATCGGTATCGACGGATTTTACGATCATCGGGTGGCAAAGCCATAATTTGGTGGCGCCTCACTGTCAGTCAGAGCCGGGCTCGTCCCATGGGGCGAGCACGTAGGTATCGATCACGAATCAAGCATTAATCGATATTCAGGCTTTGAATTCGCTTACCGATGACTTAAAGATGACATCGATCTCCTCCTCGTTGAGGGAAATCTTTGGAGTATTGTAGATATTTTCAGAGGATTTTTAAAATTTTTTCCTCTGCTTTCAGAGATTCGTGATATATGGACTTTATTGAAATTGAATTTTAGAATTTTTTTTACGGGTACAGAACAATGAGGGTACCAGTTATGTAAAATTGGTATTTTTCTCGCAGAGGTTCTTTTCTAAACTATTATCATCTGTAATTCTTCTGATACGCTGTTTTAGAATATTATAATATCGTTGAGACTTATATTGATATTAATTTTCATAATTTCTCAAGTAGTTTTTTTTTTCAATATACTCCTTTAATGCATCGGTTACTGTCTTTAAGCATTTTTTGTTAATAAAGAAGGTATGTTAGAGGGTCGTTGTTCGAGAAAAGAGACTCTTCGCGAGTGTACCGTGACACAGTGAAGAAATTACCCCCTTTTACGAAGCGTCGAGGCGAAAACGAGACGATCGAGTGAAATTTTAATAGTGCATAAGGGCACGAAAGGAATCTTGTAAATCGCCATGGCTACCACGGAAGTTTTCCAGGACTGGGACTCTCCCCATGAGCCCCTCAGTTCAGTGACTAGAAAAACTACCACCCGTAAAACTACCACTACCACTACAACGACTAGACGAGAGGTAAGATTGTTTCGCAAACCACAGTTCAACAACTTCGATGACGGTTATATCAGAATGATTTTCTTAAACTCGAAATTGTGCAGCGGTTTAGCTCAATTTCTGCAAGATACCGGATCAGTTTCACAGTTTCTACAAATCCGGCCAATGGCAGGTATATTTAACGGAAAAGAGTATCAGGAAAGAAATTTTATTTTGGGGTATACATGTTTATCAATTGTTAAGCAAGAGCTAAAAATAGTAAGAGATATGTAGGTATATATTTAAAATTACTGTCAAAGTATGAAGTCGAAATTAAGTCGATGGAGGAGTAATCGTAGTAGGTACTTACATCGAGGATAGTTTGACATAGGACTGCAAGGTTCTGAAGTATTCAAGTGTGCCAGATTAATAAAAAGATCTTATCCAAAATGTAAAAGACGTTGATATTTTTAGTTTACCATTATCGAAATTCATTTGGTATAAACCAATAAATAAATAGGTTTTTGTTTTAAGAGTTTTACAGAAATCCGTATACACAATTGATTTGCTTGAAAATTATACACAGAATTTCCATTATTTAGAAGCCTTTGATGTTTATATACTTTTCTTCGTATAAAGAATTCATCTCAAGCGAATTTTCTTTTCCACCTTGGTGAAAAGAAAATCATATCCCCAGGAATTAATATAGTATCGAAACGTTGCGCAAAACGCAGCATGAAAATAGCTAGTTTATGTTTTCCTCTCTATACTCTGCGTGACTGTGGCATCTATTTTCTAAACGGTTTATGCGTTAGACAAGTACTTAAATCATGAAAGGATTCAGCGTCAAGTTGTAAAACAATCAAGCCTCACACCTTACCACTGCCTTAACTTTGCAATTATGAAATTTACCGCCCTAATTTATGACCTTGCATTCTCCAACGTGGTTTTCTTTTACGCTATAAAATCCAAGTGAATCCTAACAAATACATTCTCACCACGATTCACCCTCGAATGAAAGCAAATCGTTGGAACTATACGTTCAAAAGTTGGTATTCAAATTAAAAATATGGTTGTTGATTATTATAATCTGCATAAATTCATATGAAAGAAGAAAAAAAAGTATCGTTGCACGAAGCAGACGTTCCTTCATTTATAGGAGCTTTGCCAGGACCCAAGGCCGATTTGCCCCTCCAATTTAAATCGTGATAAACACCCGTGGAAATGGTAAACGTATGCGATGAGTAATCGCAACTGCTGCTGCTACTACCACCAGATTACTTTTCGTATGGTCCCTTGCGCGCCAAGAACCAAGAATTTTCTTGGCGTTTCCGCCGATTCCTAGCTGGATACGATGAAAGAACGTTCTGGGCAAAATTTGGGCGCTAATAGTTTGACGTAGATGAGACCGATCGAAATCAGATGCACGTGGCCCGAATTTTCCAACTGAGCATCGTAGAAGCTCAGCCTCTGAAGAAATCGTCTTTGAAGAATGGCAATCTTTCGCGCAGGATTCAAATGGACCAAACTTTCCGCGCCATTTCCACGGCAAAGTGCCATTCCTACTTTATGCTTAATCTTCTGACGTAATGAAGAATCTTCCGATGAAAGGTTTCGCTGCTGGCATCTCGTAAATTATTTTTAAGATGATAGCTATGGAACAATGTTTCAAATGTTAAAGACTTTCTGCGCAAAATCACATTTCGCAATGCGTTGACGAATTGTCATCCATTGTTAGCTTGTAACTTGAAATTCAGCAATGACATTTCCGGTATTGTAATTCAAATGGGCCCCGACGTTGTATCAACAAGTTAGTGCTTTTTTCATGTTAGCTTCCAAACAGTAAACTTATTGAAATCTAATTTACTCAACCAGGTCGCTAAACGTCTTCGATTGGCATTGATGAAATTAAAAATAGCAATAATTAAAAAATTAAAGAGCCGCGTCATTTACGGCACTACAATTCAAATTAGGCCAGACGTTGTATCAACAAATTAGTGCTTTCTTCATGTTAGCTTCCAAACAGTAAACTTATTGAAATCTAATTTACTAGACCAGGTTTCTAAATTTCTTCGATTGACATTGACGTATGAAATTAAAAATAGCAATAATTACAAAATTAAAAAGCCGCGTCATTTACAGCATTAGAATTCAAATTGGGCCAGGCGTTGTGTCAACAAATTAGTGCTTTCTTCATGTTAGTTTCCAAACAGTAAACTTATTGAAATCTAATTTACTCAACCAGGTTTCTAAACATCTTCGATTGACATTGATGAAATTAAAAATAGCAATAATTAAAAAATTAAAGAGCCGCGTCATTTACGGCATTACAATTCAAATTGGGCCAGACGTTGTATCAACAAATTAGTGCCTTCTTCATGATAGCTTCTAAACAGTAAACTTATTACAATCCAGTTTACTAGAATCATTTTCTACATTTCTTCAATTGACATTGATGTATGAAATTTAAAATTGCAAGAATTGAAGAATATTTCAATTGCGACCATTGATACATGTAGAGTCAATGTACCTCAATGAGCAATTCGTTACGGGTACAACAGAAAACACATAAACTTGAGGTTGAAATAGAAAGTCATGAAACTCGAATCCCACTGTTCCTCGCGAATGCAGACTTGCATAAGACGAATGGCACTTATCTCGAATTTGTTTATATCCAATGAGCTGGTCAAGTCTAGCGAAGCGACTCCTCATAATGCACAAATGTCTATTGTAAAGCGAAAGGTGCGAAATGTAAACGCCTATTTCGAGCGAATGCATTGCGACGGCAAAACAAACGTGAAGTCTCTGGAAATAGAAGAGTGACACAAGAGTGAAGGCCTGCAAGAGCGAGGCACGGATGCACCGTAAAGTTGCTTATTTTTAAATACGTGCATCGCCGAGGTAAAACCTATCCGAAGGTTTTGCCGATGAAAATAGCAAAGGCCATCTAGGAACACTGTCGTACATCATAAGTTTCGAAATCGAAGACGTTAATAGAAATATCGAACGTGAAGTTCAGTAGTACGATCGACGCTTTATCTGCCGTAGCAATGTTCCGTTTTAAGATTCCACTGGAAAATTGCGGACTGACTTGAGACGTCTGAAAATAGAGAGACCATACGAAAGAAGAAAATCTCGTATATCATGCCGTGTTATGATCCACCGTTGGACGGAGGCGATGCATCATCAAGCCGGATGATAAACGGCTGGAGAGTAGACCTATGGGGAGCTATACTTTAAGACTTCCAAGTGAACATTCTCTACGCGTTAACTTTTAGGTGTTCTAACTCTGTTTAACAGTAATCGTACCAGTACTATTCTCATCGTAACAGATATTTCAAACGGTTACAAAATTACGTTAATATTTTTCCACAAAATGCAGGAAATTGTCCTTTTCTGAATAGTAAAAGAATTACCTACATTTATTCCAGTCAGCCAGGCATATGATCGCGCATGGTACGATTAGTGTTGATATTAGGGGTACCGAAAAGTAATCAAAAATTGTTCTTGCTGGCGAAAAACATTTATTTATTAAAGAAATCTTAAATACTAATCGATAAAATAATTTCCATAATATTCTAACACGTTTTGTCAGCGTAAAGGTAGTTGTTCAATTCCCTTTTTACAAAAGACCTTCGATTTTTTGTTGAAAAACGTTTCCAATTACGTTTTCACTTCTTCAATTTTGATTACTTTTCAGTACCCCTAATGCTTAGAGAATGGTGTTAATTTCCGCAGACCTGAATGGCTTAATTGATAGTCATTTCCTTTTATTGTTAGCTGTAACTTTAATCAGTAAAACGGTTTTGAATTGTGCGTGAATTCTTATATTTAATTGGTGGAAACAGCAAAGGATTATAAATCGTTTTACATTATTTCCGTAGTTATGCAAATTATTTAAAGTCACGGGTTAATATGGAAAGCATGAACGGACATTTCTTATTCGGTAAAACGATTTTAACCCTACGATTTATAGCAACGACAACGAAATATATTATATTTGAGTTGTTTATGTTCAAACTGGCATAATTAATATTTCTTTTTCAATCGGGAGCCTTAGGGATTGCACTTTAATGTATTTAAAAATATTGTTCCCAAAATAGAAGATTTTATTGGACTTTATATCCTGGATACCTATGTTTGTGACAGTATAAAAAAATATAATCATTTAAAGTTATTATTTTTCATTACAGCAAGGTGGCTTTATGCCACTTTCAAGTTAACCCCTTGCTCTACAACGCGTGACACTCGTAACGCGGTAAATAGAATAGGTGATTTTAAAGTTTTCCAAAAACTGTTAAGTTGGAAACATCAGTGGTTCAGGATACGTTGAAATTGGTTGTATGCTATATTACAATAAGTTACATGATATATCGCAAATCATTGATAAACTATTATTCGGACAATTAATTCTGAGTTACTGCTTATTCGGTCACAAAAGAAAACATAGGACAGTAGGTTAAATGGCTCATATATGACAGTTAATATATGTTTATGCAACCCAGACACCTCTTGTACATTCATCACTAGCTTCGGATTGTTATTGGAAATTTCGAAGTGTACACTAATCACACTTTAAACTGATATATTTCAACTAGTTTACATTTGTTGACATTAGTGATAGTATCATGCTGGTTTTATTTGGTTAAGCCTTCATAATAGAAATATGTAATTAAATACAGAAAGTAACATAATGGTTGCACAGTGAAAGTAATAGCTTTTGAATAATTATTAGAACTACAACAATACGATTATGATTTTTATAATATACAAACAGTAGCTATAATAAGCAGTTAACGATTAGATTTCTGTCATTGGAAAAATTTGTGAAAAATCATAAATCTGTTAAGAAATACCGATGAACTAGTAAGAGTAGTTGCGTTGTTGGCATTTGAAAGATTTATGAATATGAAACGTTGAGAAAAACATGAAGGGTGACAGGGTCGCTAACATTTGTGTTTTCGTTGACTTTGGATCGATAGTTTGTTTTTACATTTTCTCCTTTGATTGCTACGATTATTTGGAGAGATATTGTGTAAATCCCGGTAACTCTGATACTTCCGTTAATACTCTGGTTTAAGTACTTCATCGGTTGTTTTTTTTTAGATTTTTTATTTTCGTGTGGTACAATAAGAAGTCCTGAAAAGATGGCTTTTACTTTTATACATTTACTTATTCAATTTTTAAAAAGAATTTGAGGGATTCCCGATGGAAACTTTTCAGTGATTATTTCGGTGAACCATGCGTGTAACAGACTTACTACATTTCTGACTGAATGTTTTGAAAAACTGACTTGCCAATAGCAGTAAGAAAAGGACGATCGACCAGGAACTTTTGAAATGAAGCAAAAGATCAAAATAAAAGAATCTCGGTACCTTGAATTTCTACAAGAGTAAAATACTATTTTAAATTGACGAATATTGATAAAAAATTAACAACTATAAACTAATAAACTACTTATGTAAGTAAAGTATTTTATTAGAAATTTTCTTTTAAGAATTCGTGACCATTATTTATTTAAATTAGTCAAAAGTTGGATTAATCCGAATTTATTATTTGACGCACCCATAGTTTTCGTGATTCAAAACCCCCTTAGTACAGTAGACTATTGGAGAAAATAGCCATACTTGTTGAAGTCGAAAAATATAAGTAGAAATTTGATTAATGTTGTCAGATTATTAAAAATATGTGTTGCACCCACAAAACAACATACTTTTTATAAACAATCGAGCTCTTATCGAACATTTCTTCTATATATTTATCACTTACATGTTGCTTGTAATATAAATTCCGCTCGATCATCAAGTATTTCCAACTTTGTTTTTAATGAGACGTTCTCTCCGAAACTACGAAGTAGTGTACGTCAGATATGTCAGACACTCGGCTGACCAAAATGGCTGTGATTCCTAAATGCCTGAAAGATTGCCACACTATTGCGATCACAATAATAAGAATTTATTAATGAACCGTTACCTGAATTTTTTAATAACATTAATACTTTATTAATGCTTCATTATCCTCGTACAATCTCCTTCTGCTTATGTTGTCTTAGAGATGAAAACGTAATGAACGACTCCATGATACTCTGAAAATCCAAAGTAATTAATTCTGACTCAAAAATTGTTGCTATGTAAATATTCTCAAAAAATTTCTTAAATAATTTGTAACGTAGAAATAAATTATAATTCCAAAAGTCAGGTTATTCGAAATAAAATATTTATTGTCCTTCGACAAAACAATTCTGTATGTCGAAATATAGATACATAGGAGGTTTTATGTGGAACGTGATTGTGATCTTGCTATGAATCACCTATAAAGGGTTCAAGAATTTTCCTAGCTTTATTTTGGGATCTTCTCTACACTGCGTATAAACGCAAACAGTAGCTTTGGTTCTTAGAAAGTTTGGCCGAACCGAGTGACTCATAAAATTAATCGAATGCTTTGAATATTTAGAGAAACATCGTAATTTATTTGTCAAAATGTGGTCTATAGGTAATTCGTTTAAAATAATTCTTGATTTATTACCTATCACAGGTGATATGTTAGTGCAGGTTGCACATCGCGTTTAAATGCGATGCATTTAAGAGTGCCTTTCAAGAATGAAAAACATTTTACAAATTAGTGCTTTACATTTATCCCTTTAATTTGTGCAGTTCTTTTCATCAGGTAATTTAATCATTCGTCTGTTTATATGATTCTTTTTATAAATATTTTCATACTCTTTAATTGTTAGACCCCATTTACACAATTTTCATCCGTAAAAGAAAACCATGTCTGTAGAATAAATATTCCAATCAAATACAGCAGTACATGAATAAATGTATAAAAGATTTTCAATGTTCTTATATTGGACAGGTATTAGAATATACTTTCCTTAGAAATATTTCTTTATTTTTATGACAATGTGCTAATTACAACAAAATTCAAAGCTCGCTCATTTTTCATTTCAATTTTTACAAGGTACCAGAAAACGTTTGTTTCTGTTCATTCTGTTATTGTTTTATAAATAAACGCCCTCGAAAATTAAGTCCCAAGAGTTAACTTAATTAACTTAATGGTAAATCTAACACTGGATCTACCAAGTAGATTTCAAATCAATCAATTTTGCTTAACAAGGCTCCATTTGAAATTACTTGTTAAGAAACTTTAACTTATTAGTTCATAGGCAACCTCTAACGTTTATTTTCATTTCTTCTGAAAATCGCCTAGGATTCTACCTCAACAGAAAGTATCGTCACGTGTTCATTTGTTTAACATTGCATACCAGAAGGCATCTGCGATGCAAAATGCTTCGTGCAACCTGTTAAGCAAGAGTTTGAGTTTTCTGCGAAATTCGCGGCCCGATATTATTGTATTTAAACAGGAATTTATATCTCTTGGCAATGCCAGACGAATGAAAAATGACGACGTCAGAGCGGAACTACGGTTGTGATATGATTGCATCTAAATAATAGATTTGATCGGCCGTGAGTTCAGCCTTCGCATGTTGTTGAAATTTAACGATGCTTTTAGTGGTCGTTGTATGAAGCTCGTAAATATTTTCGCATATTCTTTTTTCGCATGCTACATTGCAAATGATATAAAATTGTATGTAATACATAGACTTTGAAACAGAGGATAAATATTTTTTTTTAGTTGTTAAAGTTCATAGTCGTCTGTGGTCACTGATATAAATTAATATTTTACAATTAACTAATAACGATAATCTTTTGCTTGCCTCTTTTATCGTTTACTTGACTATCGTAAGTTCTGTTATTTAAATTTGCAGTGTGTTACAATTGTGAGCTTTTGATTTACGATATCTAGCTAGACGTGCTAGAACATGATCATTATATTAACATTTATCATACAGCCACTTTATGGACAGTTATTTCTACTATAGCAGATATTGTGTGTATCTGCTATCGTTTGTAAAATAGGGATAATATCTTTCTGAAGGAAATACAGGAAACTGTCAACACGTAACTATATTAGACAATGTAATGCAAGTACGTGCAGACATTACAACACTTATTGTTAATATAGGAAGCAGCATATAAAACAGCCTGCACTTAATAGTACAGAAATTTATATATTTTCATTTCGTTGAACCGGTCATTTCACAGCGTATGATACGTTTAATGTTCAAATTTAGGATATGCATTAGTCTAACAACTATATTTTTATTTGAATAATTTACTGTCTAATTATGGTACATACATGCCTAAAAAAATGTAGGACACGGGGCTAAAGCATTTATGGATTTATGTACGTTACATACTGAAATAAATTGGCGCAGGATAAAGTTCGTTCACGTTTATAAAATACATTCTTATAATTAAAAATAAATGACCTGTGAATTATCGTTACAAGAGAAATCGTTCATAAACGAAATTAGCTCTACGATTAAGTCCACTTATTAATGTATTTAATTACTTATTTTAAAAGCAAATGTATCGGTAAAAGAGAGCAGTAGAAAGTAGAAGCATAATAGCAAGATATAACCCAAATTGTTGAAAAATTTTGGAGGAGAAAAATAGTTTGCGTGTACAAATAAAATGAGGAGAGGGAAAATTATTTTTGAATATGAAAGTGGTTGAAAGAGGACGACAAAGAGGGTTACGGATCTGTACTGATTTTTCAAGTCGATGACGTAAGCTTGTAGCGAATTCTTCACATTGACAACGACGGATGTTGCGTGTCATTTGCCACACGGAAGGTACAGATCGGTGTAAAGAGTTTTGGCATCGTGATCTATAAATCATTATATCTAGATGCATTCCTCTACAGCTTGAGTAAAATTTGCAATTAGCCTTGATAAATAATACAATATATTTGATAAATTTCAATTCAAAGTCAGGTGAATGATAATATTTCAGATAAAATCTAAAAAAATGGGCTGCATATTTTTATTAAACTTGTGTACCACTTGTATAGCTCACGTACATCATAGTTATAAACAAATATTTTCGCAGTGGAGCTTTGTATATTATTTAATGAGTCTTGCAAGAAGCTTGTGAAGTTTTCTGTGCTACGTTTATTCATTTATGGCGTTTTTGTCAACTTCATTCCTAAACATTTCTGGAAGCCAGCAGCAATGTTCAATTTCAACGTGTATAAATACTCATTTAACAGTGTTCCTTTTATATGTACAAAATTTCTATAAGAATCAAAATATTTAATGAATTATATCAACAAGCTGAATATTTTTCATTTTTTTCTGCTCCGTTGCTACAAAAGTGTGCCTATTATTGATCTATATTATAACGAATTTGGTGTTATACAAAAATAAATTTGATTTTGTTATTATTAATCATGTATTTACAAATGATTAATTCTTTTCGCGCACGTTTGTATCCGTTTCTTGTGATGAAGTAGCAGGTAAATTGAGTAAACCGTTGTCGAAATATCTAACAGGAAAGCAGAGAAATTAGAATGTTTACATTTAGAAAATGAATCGATATTATTCCTTACTCGACGATAGTTTAGAAATTTTAGTAAGATCAAGGTACCTATCTAATTAGCTTGCAGGGTTTAATCATCCGCCTTATGATTTTTTTTATGATAACGTGTATTTTATTTAACCATTAAATTGTAGAAATACACATTTACTAAATTGTTCTAACATTGCAGACCAAGAGATTATTAGAATGTAGTACATATTTTCTACAAGTATAAAATGCCATTCGTTCTTTTTGCAAATAAAAACAGCGACCCATGTCCTTTGAAGAAGTAAATGGTATCGGATATCAACCTGATCGGCGAGTAAAAAATCTTGGTTAAAGTACATTGCAATAATAATATTTATCCAAAGAGAAATCTAAAACGTCCAAAAAACTTTAACGTGTATTTAAAGAAAGAAAGAGTGGACCAATAACATCCGTGAATAGTTGCCAACATTTTTGAATTTATCTTTTAGAAATTTGCAATGCATTAAGTTATTTCAAAAGTCTGCGTCGTTTAAAGTTTATGAACTACCCATGCACCAAGCTTTAAGACTTTCCCCATTACACTGAAATTGATCTGTTTAAGAAGAACCATTAAATGCTCTCTTCGTGGAGTTGCTTTAAACTTCGAGATCAGGAAGCATCCGTTACAGTAGACTTGCGTTTGTTAAACAGGGAAGTCCATTGTTGCACTAGCGATTTTCGGCAATAAACTCTTCTGCATATAATAACAATTATAGTATCAATTAAATTCAAAAATAAGAATCTGTTATGCATGTTTATTTTTATTCAATTGAAGATATTTTATTTTCAATTGAAGAAATTAGAATTAATTGTGAAATGAGATGCTAACAGCAAAAAGTTAATTTGAAATATATATATATATATATATATATATATATATATATATATATATATATATATATATATATACCATATATACACCCTCCGTCCCAAAAGTAACCGGAATGAATTTAAATAAACATAAGTACATAAGAATAGTTGACAAAAATCATTTTAATAACTTGAAATATTCTCCCCCAGCAGAAATACAACGATTTGCGCATTCAAAAACTCAACCAAATGACTTTTTTATGTCGCTGACTGAAATGATGCTGAGGTTGCTCGTCGTTGCCGTTCAATGTCTTCGATAACTTCTTAAAAACCATTGTAAGTGGAGATGAGACGTGGTGATTCAAAAATCAAATTTTTTTTGCCTCAACATTGCCAGTATTCACCCGATGTCGCTCCCTGTGATTATTTGTTGTTCCCAAAGATGCATTTAGCGACGAAAGGAAACCGTTATGCATCAAAGACATTCAACGGTCAACAACGAACAATCTCAGCATCATTCCAGTCAGCGACATAAAAAAGTCATGTGATGCACTTTTTGAATGCGCAGATCGTTGTATTTCTACTGGCGGAGGATATTTCGAGTACCTATATAAAGTGATTTTTGTCAAGTATTCTGAAGGACTTGTGTTTATTTAAATCTATTCCGTTCACTTTTGGGACAGAGGGTGTATATATATATATATATAGTCGAACATGAATACTTAAATTTAAAGAAAGAGGCACAAATCTTTTAAATAATTTAATATTTGGATTAAAAAATGTCTGATGCATGAAAAATAAAGAAGAAATTTATGATTAATGAGTATCATCGTTTTATTGGGGAGATTGATGCAGTACTTCTAATCTTGTGGATCTTCTGTCGCAAAATTTTCTATGTGTATAAAATCACTTTTTCAAAATGATTAAATTAGTAATAGAGTAGAAAACAATAAAAAATATCTCTACAAACTGTCATGGTGAAAAGTTGAAGGCAAAGTCGTCGGATACAGTTTGCGGTAAGAAAAAAAAAATTTTTTCGTATTGTCTCTAGACTGAAATTATACAAAGATAATTCTAAAAATAAAGACCATTACATTACGCAATTGGCCAGTTATTCATACAAGACGCGTGTTTCTAAATGTTGACTAGCTGAGAAGCACGTGTGTCAGGGCTTAATGAGTCTTTGTCTGAAAATAGCGGGAAATATGACGAATTTTCATACATATTCATTCGTTGAGGCGTGGATATCGACAAAAAGCATGAGTTCTTGTTTCCTTGACATATTGTCATTATAAACTCGTTAATTCGACATGAGTAGCAGACAGGAACTGCGGAGTTCCATCGAATTACAAAGTTTACGCATTTTGGCTTGCATCGGATCGATCTTTGGCACCATTTCTTTGGCTTATATTCGAAGTTTTGCTTCGACGAGGAATCGTTTCGATTATCAAAATCGTGTCATCCTTATATCAAACGGCAAAAGAAGACGTTCCTTCTATTCGTTTGTATGTTGTCGGCTTTAACAGTTATAATTATGTTGCCCAAGATTTACTGTTTTGGGTGGTTTCCCAATCACGTGCAATTATTCTATATTAAATTACAATTTAGGAAAAATGTCGCATAGATGATGGAGGAGTTTAACTCTACCCTACTAATTGCATGTTCAAATATTTTTTTATATAGGTATTTCTTATTTACTTTAACACTATGTCTACAAAAGTTGTTGTGATTGTTGGTTATTAATTAATCAACACAATGATATATGAATTAACATATAATCAATATATATATAATAAAGCAAAGTGTACGTTATGTGCGTGCCGCTAAAACTCAGAAACGAGTCCAGGTACGATCAAGGGAGTTATATCGCGTTGTAGCCCTCTATCTACCGTCCATGAAGAAGGTTCCCGTTTTTACCTAAAGGGCGCGATTTTGAAGATATAAGGGCTGGAAGTTTCGCCCTCTAGAAATTCCTAGAACAGTCCAGAACACTCGAGATTATTCGAGAGCATTACACAACATTACAGAATATTGTGGAACGTTCGGTAACATCCCAGATCATTGTGGAACATTATATTATATTTCTTTTATAGATATACCATTATAAATATACCTCTTAATTTTAAAGTTTATCATTTTATTCAAACAACCACACAATCTCATATCAACTCCCTGAGCGAAGCCGGGTACCTCAGCTAGTATTTAATAAATCGTCGTTACATATTGCACGTATCATCAAATCATCGTTGTCAAGTAAAGTCTACAAACAAACTTCAAGCCACACACATTCCTTGTTTTCATATTATGTCACCGCATTCATTCCTGTAAATAAAAACAAACATATTCACAGTCTTCACAATGACTAGTTTTCTGTTTATCAATGTTTTTCTAAACTTCAAGCGATTAAAACGTAGAATACAACTGGTACTTCATTAGTTTCATCATTTATACTGAGGTGAAGATTTTTTTATTAAATTCACATCTTTATAAAACAGAAATATTAAAGATACAAATAGATAGATATTTGGCTGATTTTACTCTTTTTAACGCCAACATTTAAATATTGAGTATGTCCGAAAATTTGCAAATATTGCAATTTAAAAATTACATGCATTGCATTCAATAGCGCTAGTCAACGATGACCCCCATGGCAGTGAACGTGTTAAGTAGATTAAGCTTTTTACTTCCTTCATTTCTTTTCTTTCAACCAATTTTTATAACCAACTAGTATTTTTAAATATATCGGATTAAACGATGGTACACGTAGTATTAACTGCTATCGTTATTTTCTTTACAAGCTACTGTCTTAGGTGGGTTCTAAATCACACTTTCCTAGCTTTTACCACCATAACTCCATAATCTTTTAGGGAGATGTTTCGTTTTAACCCCTTGCCGTACTATAACGAGTGATACTCGTGATGCGATAAATTGGAAAAGAAATTTTCAAGACTTACAAATCCTATTGAATTGAAAATATCAGTGAGATGCGACACGATAAAATTATTTCTATAATATTAATATTACGTTAAATTATACTTTATGTCAAGAATCACCAATCAATGTTTATTTTACCAATGTAATTCTGAATTATTATGGAGGCAGCCACAAAGTAAATGGCACGGCAAGGGGTTAAAAATGAAGGACGTAGTAATTATCAGTTGCAAGTTCCATATTTTATAAATTCACTATAGTCTTAAGAAACTTTCATAGTTCGACGACACACTCTTGAATTCTACCAAATCGTATACCCTTCGCGGTTAAAGGTCACCGATGCATTAGACTCGTTTCGTTAATATTCCTTTCGTATCGGTTTTGTTGATTTGCAATTTATGTTTTCTAACAAAAGTGAACATCTTTGGCGGTTTTGGATGTACGAATTCCTCTCGACGAATATTAAACTCATGAATTTAAAAGCAAACTATTGCGCTTCCAAGAAGTGTGTGTGATTATACGCAAATGCATCCTAAAATACGAAGCGTTGAAAATGTGGAATTTGAACGCCAATGCCATGAAATATAGCATTTAAGTTAACCTATAAATACATATGGAAAATTCAATATGATTGATGTCAGTAATGACAGAATATCATTATTATATTATATACGTTTCTTAAGTATTTTGATTCCAGGAAAATATGCATAGGGTAATGTAAAGATAATGTTGAAGTGTCGGTGTGAAAATTCATGATTTGTTAAAATTTTTAAGAAATCAGACTTTATATTTTTTTAATATATTATGGGCAAATGTAATATAATGATTGCCGCGCATTTCAATAATTTTTAAGATAGGTACTGCTATCTCACCATTTAGATTCATTTTTCTACGGTTAAATGTTAAAGTACCCTGCACAATTTTTTCTCCGATTAATATTAGAAAAGGAATTGGCAATAGTATGCTAAAATTTTATGTTTTTAACCCCCTGTTCCGAAATTTTCTAATATTTTCTTGGTTATCCAATTTCGACAGTATTCAATTGCCCTTATAACTTCTTATTGAAAAGGACTAAATATTTGTTAATGCGTAATTACATCTCAATCAATTCAACAGCAAATTAAAAATTGTAAAAAGTCTGAATGTGCAGATCCTTCTTTTTTAGAGACAGGTGAAAAAATAATTGCATAAAACGAATTGCTGATGAAGTTCGACTTCTCTCTTTATATAATAAAAATTTTAATAAGTTTCTAGAGTTAGAATATGCAAAGGAAAAAGTTTATTCTTTATAAAAGAGAATATTTTACTCTAAAAAGAATTAATTTCACTTTAATAGGAGATGGGGCGGGGAGCAAGTTAATGTTGTTTCTTTCATATAATTTTATCCCACTATTTATACAAGCTACGATTATACCGGATCTTCATTCTATTAAACGTATATGCTATTTAAATTCTTGGACTTCAAGAGATCGTAAACAATCAGACACCACCCTCTTGCAAGATAATTTCGACGAATCTTGATTTCACTATTGGATACAAACATGCTAAATTAAAAGCTCACCAGAAAGCTGGTAATATCACATGCATTAAATTGTTACTTTTATTTATCGGATTCGTAACTTCGATCATTTTTATGAATATTAGATATTTGTATCAGGTCGATTAAGACAAACGCTTTGTACTAATAGATATAACTACTGATTGTTTTTTATTGCAAATAACCTTGTGTGAGTTACATAATGAGTACAATAGGTTTTATTAAATTTGTTGCCGTAGAATATTCATACTTGTATTTTATGATATAAACATTTCTACTTATTTGGTCAGTAGTTGCAATAAAATGTCACGTAACAGAAGTGGTTTGTATTACACGGAATAATACAATCTCTGCTAGTATTTTTATTAAAATCACCGGATGTAAAATGTTGATCTATACTTGTAACTATATATCATTATAATAATAATATAACCTTCCACTAAACTTTACTGCTACCAAGTCTTTGTTAGGTTGGTTAGATCTACTGAAAATTTATTGAAATTAGTTACCGAAAACAAAAAATATGTGATGTAAAGAAAGTATCCCACTTCGTCATTCTGACATCTTATATACAAATATTTCATTAGAAATATTATTATGAAAATAATTTATCAAAGATCGTGAAAGACGGTGACCCTTTAGATAATATCATTAAATTTTTTGGAATATCTTGTATATCCAGATTACTTCAAATAGCAAATCGGGTTGGCACGACAGAAGTTACAATTAAATTACTACTTAAAAGTTCCAATTTTTAGTTTCACTTTGAACATAGTGTTTCGAAGTTAAATTAACATGGAAAGATGAGTGTAATTTGAAGTTCGAAGCAGAATTGTAGCAGTTCTGGCTGTGAAGGAATTAGTAGATGCTTATATCACGTAAATAATTTTCCACGTCATCCGATCGTGAAACTCACAGCTGATGTTCGAACTTCGCCAAAATCCACTTTAACCGTTTAAATTACACCCACTCGTAACTCAAATTCGCGATAAATTACCGGGGCGTCTCGAGTCTTCGTCGATGCACCAACGAGTGAATTTAAGTTCTTTGATCCAAAAAAGTTGACTTTTTGCAAAAAAACCATCCCCATCGAATCAAATTGCTGACATGTTAATATTAAAGTCAAAGATGGAATAAAAAAAATGAGAAGATATTATTTCACTAATTGTAAGTAAATAGTATTATCTGAGCTGTTGCTTTAACCCTCTGCTCTTTAATAACGAATTACGCACATCATACGGAAAAGAGAATAAAAAATATTGAAGCTTTCCGAAACCGGTCAAATCGAAAATATTAGTGGGATATGTCACGATAAAATCATTGCCATGCTAACATCATCTGTAAGACTAGATCTACGGAGACCGTCAAATTGACGGATTCCTATCTTCCTAGAAACGCCTTACAAGTTTATAAAGACGTGGTAGACTTGATATTTCAAATGTATCTTTTAATATTCAAATTTAATATACAATATAATATACAAATTACTTAACAGATTATCTTCTTTGCTGGTTAATCTCTCTTTTTTCGCAGTACTTATTTAAAACGTTAAGCTCCACACCGGTCCCTAGGGACCAAACGTTGACTTTTCGTTTATGCTTACGCTGATCAATGAACATGAACAATTAGTTTTTTACCTAAGCTACGTTGTCACACCTAACCGATCCATTAGTGGCGTTAAGTATAAAATAGAACATGTTAGCAAAAATTAATGTAGTATATTAAAACAAATAGAAAGATATCTTTTCTAATAAAGGGCCTAAACGAAAAGTGCAGTATCAGTCTTTAAGAACGAACGTGGCGCTTAACGTGTTATTAGGTCATTAAGTATGAAACATCAGATTTGAAACTAAAAGTTTGGTTTATTATATCTCGGGCAAAAAGTAACATAATTAATCAAAACATATCATAATATCGTGGGAATGGTAACTCCAAACCTTGCTGCTAATTCTCGCGTCGTTTCAGATGGCTTCACTTCCACTACAGCTTTCAGTTGTTCGTCATCCACCTTACTTTCAGGCCGACCGCGTGCTTAATTTTGAAGATTAAGATCTCCAGATCGGAATTTTTCAAACCATCGACGTACTGTACGTTCATTAGCCACATTCTTGCCAAATACTTCGTTAACATTTTGACTTGTCTGCGCTGCATTAGTTCTACGATGGAACTCATACTCGAAAATAACGCGAGTTTTTGTCCTATCCATGGCTTACAATACTTAACCTCTACACGACAATACGATAGATTATTAAAAATAAAAGAGTGAGTCTTACAGCCAGATGGCGTACCTTCTCAATGTAAAAAAAACAAAGGACGGATGATGTGAAATATCGGAGATATCCAGCATCAAACTTGATGCTTTAGGTAAACGGGCATTTCATACTTAATGACCTAATAATATATTTAAGTATAATCGATTCAGCGACCGTAAATCTACTGTTAAG
This sequence comes from Cerceris rybyensis, assembly GCA_910591515.1. Lineage (NCBI taxonomy): Eukaryota > Metazoa > Arthropoda > Insecta > Hymenoptera > Crabronidae > Cerceris > Cerceris rybyensis. The sequence goes on from OU342790.1 coordinate 28,586,609, forward strand.
TATAGGATATTTTAGAAATCACAGATCAATTTTCACTTGGACAATTTAATTCCAACTTATAGCTTACACAATCTCAAAAGAAATTGTAGGACAAGGAGTAGAAGTTGCAAAGGAAATCACGTAAATATAATATGCAAATTCTGTAAAATTCCGTTTATAATTGCAATACTTTTTACATTCTGTTACCGGTAAATATAATTTTGGCAATTGTACTAATAGAAAAAGAACCTTGAACTTTAGTAAACTTTGAAAAAGAAAAAAAGGGAGAAACTTCTTTTTCTTGCATCAGACTGAAGCACCTCTGGCCACATTCGATTTCCGTTTTCGTTTGCTTCTGTAAAACCTCTCGCGGGGCTTTCGAGTTCCTCAGGCCAATAATAATATTGACGCTGCCTGCGATGAAAAAATAAAGCAAAGCAGCTGTCGGCGGGCTGCCGTTCGTGCTTTAAAATCTGAACGGTACGCGTTAAAAATATGGGGCATTATCCGGCATTCGAGCGAGAAAACTTTCCGCCTGAGAATGCGCGAGTGTCCGAATAGCGTGGCTGATTTATTCAAAATGCTTCTTGCGAAATTCTTCGCTCGCTCTTAGTACTACTGCTCACCTTTTAAAGTATTTTCTTTCAGAACGCTCTGACAGACGGGAACTTCCTGTCAGTACTGCAGTTTAATAATAAAGGGGATGAAAGCAGAGAATGGTTCTAATTTGCAAGGATTCTCCGTGGAAAATACATTTTACGAACGCAATCCATTTTCCTTTTTTCTCGTGCTATATTCCGTTAAATTTAATTATTCCATTTAAGAGGAACGACATTATCTTTCTTTCTATGGCTCGATCAAACATTTCTGCATTGATTATCGCACTTTTTAATGGAAGATTGAACACTGAAAGTATGTATCACTGTTGATTATGAAGTGAAGTATTTTAATTCTTCTTAATTCCTTAACGAGATAAAATATTTTAATGGAATCATTATACAAATAAAGAGAATCGGCACTTATTTACAGTTAGAAAAACAATCTTAATGCTCTGCTCAGTATTTGCAATCTCTCTTTATTTTTAACCGTGAGCGGTAGTCAGTGCTTTTTTCAGGAATACAGTGTGTTAAAGTTAACCAAAATAATTTTTACAAGCTGCTGTTCCGTCTTGGCTCTATTTTTCGTTTTAAAAAACATTGATTTTTTTTACACAACTTTGTTGTATTCCATGAAAAAAGAGAGTAATGCTAGCACAATTTACATAATTTGATAAATCAAATTACTGGTTGAAAATTGGTATTACAATTTGAAATTTCATAGTAATCATCATCCGAAACAATTGTGGAAAGAGTATAAAAATGAAGCTTTTAAATGTGCCAATTTTCCGATGGAAAATCCAAGCGCACATGCTTTACGATTTCCGAGGATTAGAGTTTAAAGGGTTAACCACTTTGCTGCATGTGGCCTGGAAACGGTAATTCATATTTCTTGTAAACATCCGCCAGCTATTTTATCCTCGGATTTCATTCACTTTCGTTTTCGCTTTATTTAACGTCACGTCAATGACGGGTCAAGTTGTATTGTTTTTCTTAATATAACGCCAGAAATCTTATTAACCCATTCGGGTCGGTGATCTTTTTCGAACACGGTCCCCAGGAGCGAAACTTTTTTTTTCCTTTATATTGTTCATTTTTAATAAACAAACTTCTTTACTGTGGAAATCACCAATTTTGTAAGTGAATTCGCATAAATGAGATCATTGCATACCGAAAACAGTCCCAGTTCGACGTCTACTTTACTCATTGTTAGAATAACTGATAACACTGTTCAACAAATTTGAACTTTTTTTATTTTCTCAAATATCCAATGGGTGATCCTCGTAGAGTTACTCATCCTAAACACGAATCTGTCGACAGAATTGCTCCATCACCCTCAGTTTTTTAGTAAAATGAGATTTTGTAAAAACACCAAATTTTGGTAGAAAATGAGGTATTACGCGAAAAGTATAAACGCTACGAAGTTGAAATTGGTCTCAAAAGATAGAGGAAAACATGCCGAATATTTTAGTGTATATAGTTAATAAAATTGGTTGTTGTAAATAGTAACAAATGACCGTCAAAGTTTAAACAAGAGCGGATGCGCGAACTTGCTATGCTATACTTTTACACTTTTATGAAAATTTATTTATCTAGCACGAATTTGCTATACTGGATCGCATTCCTTCGACATTTCTGAAGCGAAAACTGCCCCCAAAACTTTTAGTAGTAGAATGAGTAACTCTACGAGAATCACCCATTGGATACTCGAGAAAAAAAATCGTGTTGAACAGTGTAATTATTAAACTGCGGATGTTTATGCGAATTTCGAGTTTCACAAATGCAGGTGAGACAGGAAAACCTATCTAGGGATTTATTGCACTCAATAAATATTACAACAAATACCATACTTCAGATATTTTAGATATACTTTTATATTATGTCCTTTTTGTATATTTGAGCCGTATTTAATTTGTCATAAATGCATAAAAATCCGCAGTCTGGTAATTATATACAGGGTGTCTCACGCAATTGGAACAAGCTGTACCTCCTAAACGGTTGAGAATAGAGGGAAATGTTATAAGAAAAAATTAAATGGCATCAGATGGTACGTACTATGCAATTAATTTTATGCACTTTTGTGCATCGATGCATCAGAATAATTGCAACTGCACTTTTTTTTTAAATGGGAACCTACATTTTTGACTGCACCAATCGATGCAGTTTGTTGTGCTCTACAGAAAATTAGTTAGAAGAATATTCGTTAAGAAGTTATCGAAGCTATTATTACTTTAAGAGATATGCGTTGCTTATTTGTAGAATTTTAATTGGGTGGAAGCTAAATGAAACCCTAAGCGACTTTGTACTAATTGTTACAGTAACGACTAATTTGTTTCACCTTTTGAACGAGTGCTAGTAAATATATTCTAATGGTAGTGTAGGACTCGATAACTGACGGCTAACTTGTTATGTCAGTGTTGAAGTTTGCTTTTATTGTATGTTACAAAATTTATGTTTAATTTTGATGAATATTAATTGCATCCTCGAATGTGGCTGATGCGGTTCTCCATTGCTTCTGTGCCTTTGTCCATGTTTTCTTGTGAACAAACAATGTAGTATTCGAAAAAAATGATAAATTATTAATTAATTGAACTTCATTCTTTAGCCAATTAAAAAATCTACTGATTCGAATACTCTTGAGTGGTTTGCCCTTGAAATCAAATATTTGAGGATAATTCTTAGCTAGGTAACGTACGTCAATCCAAAGTATGGTAGATGTGCTGATCAAATGGTTTTTCTTTTTTTAATCTTCTTCCTGTTCTGTAGTGCAGGACAAGATGGAGTACTTCCTGCACATACTGTTAGAAATCATCTGTCGTCCGATCTTAAAGTGCATTCTTAAGAATGACAATTTTGTCAAACGTGCAGATGTTTGAAGAGCCAACATACTGCATGCACTTGGCGCTGCACTTTCACCATGTTGTAAATCTGGCAATCTTTCAAACCTTTGTGATCATTTTACGTGGTAGCAAAGGTATTTGGAAAATAGTAGAATTTAATTTAGCAAATAATAGATAACATACGACACGCATATCATAGCCTCAGCGATTCGGAACCTATCTAAAACCGCAGATACTAGACGAAATGACTACAGTAGTTAACAATAAGCCTGCTATAAACTGTCAAGTGGCCGGTTCAGTGAAATAAGATAATTCAATTATGTGTACCATTAACACCAAAACTGTCAAGACAATTAAAATTACTGATTCGTTATTTTTTAAGAAGTTTCCATTCTCCAAGTTTATAGGGGAGCCGTAGAATAAATATTTTGCGTCTATCTGATTGAAATGTAAATTATCGATTAAATCATTAATTCCACTTTTTAACCCCTTAGCCTACGAGAACGTATAACACTCGTGTTACAGTGACAGAAATATGAAATTTTGAAGTTATTTTAAAAACTATTCAATTGAAAATATTAGTCAATCACGAGACAATCAAATTATTCTTATAATATTAATACTGTGTTCAATTACACTAAATATTAGAAATCACAGAGAAATTCTGTTTTCAGGAAATAAGTCTGAGTCATTGCGCATAGAATCGAAATAAAAACCGTAGGACAAGGGATTAATTGCCCTTTTTCTAATCTACCTATTTAATATATTTAAGTACAACAGATTTAACGACAATGATTCTAGTGCTAAGTAAAGACTATTTTATATGGTGTTTCCCATATTAAGTTGACCGTCTTCTGCGTTTCTTTCAGAAAAGTTTCATCGTTATTTCATAACCGATCACAGGATCTGTTATGCTAAGACTAATTCTAAGTATCCATAAAGTATTGATGCAGTAAATATCAATATAAAACTACTGCCGTTATATCTATTATATTTAATTATACCGAGTAAGTATTAAACAAATAAATAGATTAAAAGTTGAAAAAGAGGATCAATCATGTAATGTAGATTTTATAAGAATAATAGTAGAATATTTAATACTTTGAACGCCGTCGATATTTCGCTAGATTCCTCATTTCTACCAAAGTGGAACTTTTTCTATTACATTCGTATTTTTGCAAAGCAGAAACATTAAAGATACAGATAGATAGATATTCGGTAGACCTTTATCTTTTTAACGTCGATATTTAAATATTTAATATATCCGAGAATTCATAAAAAATTCATTCATATAAATATAATAATTTCAAAGTTACACGAAAATTTAATGAATTCGATAGCGCCGGTCATCGGTGACCTCCATGGCAGTCAAATTGTTAATGTATGACTCGTCTATCAATTTAGGTAATCTTTAGAAAAAATTGGAAACCGGACCCGGTCGTTTCGGCCGCCTTAGTAGTTTTAGTTTTAAAGTTGAAAAGTACAAGAAGAAAAAAATAGAAATTAACGTCGAGCAACTGATTTAGTTGTCGTTTATGCGGTATAACTTTAAGGAAATGGCCAAAAAGGAGTCGTGAAAATACACGGTTCGACCACAAAAGAAACACGTTCTGGAGTTCATTCTCGTGGAAGTTTTCATGGAAGATCGGGTCCTTGATCTTTACTCTGTGCAAACTGCCACAGAAAGACCATCGGTCTCCCCGGCGTATCCCCGAGTCGTTTACAAAAATACATCCACGAAGAGTTGCCGCTATTTCGAATCGTCCGATCGATTCACGAGCGTATTTTCAGATCCTGGACGACCTTGGGCGATGAGAATACTTTGTACTTCCCTAGTCGTACGAATGTCACCTGTTTTTACTTTCAAACGAATTTATAGGTGCTGATACTTCCTAAATGATTACACTTTCTTTGTCTCGTTTTTAACATGCTGCATGCCACCAGTATTTTGTTAATTTGGTCATTTTTATTAAAGTAAAACTTTTCCTACTAAAATCACATCTTCATTGTACAGAAACGTTAAAGGCTAAAAATAGTTGTATGTTCAGGGATATGTTTGTTTTTTAACGCTAATGGTTAAATATTGAATGTATGAAATTCTTCAACATTATAATTTAAAAGTTGTACGAATTGTTTGCGAAGATAGGAGCGCTGGGTACCGACAACCCATAGTGCATTCAACATGTTAATTGTTATTAAGTAATACTGTTTTTCTTAAGATTGATTTTTGAAAGTTAAAATAATTCCTGCTTAGTTTTGTATTAAATTATGTGTTATTATGAACAGACTTAATTTAGTATACTGTATACTTCTCTTGCTTCTTTTTAGTTATTGGAATTCGAAAGTCAAATAATATTTGAGTTATGAAATACATTTAATAATTGATACATGATATTCAAAATAAACAAGTCTGACTTATTTACAAAAAAATTCTAGAATAACGACCGATTTTCTAAAATTGTCGCAATAACGTCATTGAAATCGGATTAAATAAGTCTGGTTTTAACGAAAGCAAATCTTCGGTGTAACATTTTCTGGGAAAAGAATGCAATAAATTCCTCGTGTGCAAGGTTGAAACACCTACTACATATTTAACTTTTTCTCTCCTCTGCCAATGATGTCACAGAAAATATTTGTCAGCAATTACGCTGTATTGAAAATATTATTTTTAATTCAAACTAATCACAATGTTCAATAAAAACAGTAGACTCCAGAATAAAAACTTGTTAATACTTCTATGTGGACAATTATCTTTGGACCTGAAATGTTTTTGAACTGATTGATTTTAAGGTATCACCTTTTGTAATTCAATTACAAATGAATGTTCAGTAATTCTGAATAACTATGGGTCCTTTGAATACGTTTCATAGACGGGAACGTTCTAAATTTTAATATTTTTCATTGGTTAGCCTATATAAATGTTTTAAAATTGGTTAGGATGTAAAATGTATTAATTTATAGAATTTCATTCTATAATATAATACTTGACTAATTTTGAATCATACAAATAAAGTATTATCTGTCATTTAAAATTTTAAATATAGAACAGAAATTTTTGTCGTTTGTGGGTAAAGTGTTTATAATTATTATCGGTTTCGATATTTATTATCTATAAGTCGTAAATAAGATTTATGAAGTTAACTTTTAAGTTTTCAATATAAACTTTCCATGAATTGCTTAAAATCAAAAATAAAATACCTTTACAAAGTTAAATACTTTTAAACTAAAATTTCAAAAGTGCTACATCTTATTATGAATGAAGAAGTCTGCCACTTAATTACTTTGGAATTGAAAGAAAACAAGCATTTTTACGTAAATATTAGTATAGGAAGGTTGAGGTCTGAAAAGGCTCATTAGTGACTACGTAAGGTATCACGAATAGTAGTTGAAATGATTAAAGCACTAAAAATTCATAGGGAATCACTGATTAATAAGAAATTTCGATTATCGATTTACTATTACATCACACGATCCGAGTTCAAATCCTCCAACCATCTCTTCGAAACTTTCTCTATGATATAAATATCACACAATTTCCTAATTTGTTGAATATCGACTTATTTTAAATATTTTGTAAAATGTACCCCAAAGTGTCTCAGATTCCAAATAGCTCTTACGCAAAGTGTTAATATTAAAACTATACACGCTACTTGTTAGAACAAGCATTGTTTTATTAACCCATTTGCATCATGTAACAATTTCAAAAAAATATCTTTTACTGTCAAATTTCTTCATATTAAGTCTAATTGTAAGTCTAACAGTATTTCAAAAAGTAATATTGTACTTTAATCGACGAATGTTGTATAAATAATTTAGACTGTTCATATGTGTTGCTATTCGATCACAATGTGAATGCATAATTGCGTTTCGATGATAGTGACCAGAAAAAGTGCGCGTATATATGCGTTTGTGATGCAAGTGGGTTAAGCACAGTTCTTATTCAACGCTTAGGAAAATTTTCATACAAACGAACACTGACTACTCGTTATGTGTGCATTTTTTTGTGGCGAACAGAGCTCTTGTACTGAAAGGATTAAAATGACGAACTAGAAGCCCAGTTAGGTAGTTTTAGTTTTTCAATCTTCATGAAATCATTCTAATTATTTACTGTTCTTACCTTTAGTACCTGAAAGTCCAGAGTCTTTTCTCTTTTTAACCCTTTGCGGGCAAACGACTCATATATGCGGACTGAGAGAAAAAATGTCGTTATCTTTTATCGCGGCATGCACACATGGTTGAAATTTAAAAATTGACATACAGCCGTTGAAATATGATTGCACAAATAGTAAGTAATTCATAATTTATATACATAAATGGTTTCATTTTTTTATTAAAAGGTGGCTTTGGATTGCTGAATAAATGGTTATCTCTCAATATTCCAAAGTGTCTCGCTCCGCAAAGGGTTAATAAAATTGTTACTACCGTATTACAGGAAAACTTTTCTAAAATTAATGAGGACTTTTGTATATCATAATTTCATTCATTTGGAACCTGTTTAACACATTATATGTTGGTATTTTCTACTGCCTCATTAAGACTGAGGCGGGAAACATGATGAAAAATTTGCAGAAATTTCATTTTTAGGAAAAAGTATTATAACTTGAAAAACGCTTACTCTCTAAATTCGAAAATATACTTAACTTTTCAAATCTAAGTGATTAATGCCACTAATCGCCTTTTTTAAACGGTCTATGGACAGTTATTGAAAAACGTACTTTTTACAAATAGTAGGTCCTACGTAAAGTGACCTTAACACTTAAAGCCAGAAAAATACAACAGAAAGGAAGAAAATTGTGAAACAACAGAAACGCAAACGTTACAATATGAACATGACAAGACGAATACTATGATGAAATCCAGATGACTGACAGGAATTTATGAATGGAATGAAGTGTAAGGGATTTTCATGATCATAATTAGAATAGAAGGAGGTCGGTGACACTACATAGCAGGAACTGAATCTGCTTGGTGCAAAACGTTATTTGCTCGATGTGGGTTGAGTGGCACGTAAATAATCTCGTGTGTCAATCCGACCTAAGTTTAGCTATGCCAAACTCACCCAGTGCTCGTTCAGGCGCAAATCGATCAGGGAAATGTCTTGAATGTCTTTTAAAATGATTTGTAGATCTCATAGGTCTTTAAAAATATTTGTCACTTTTTTCATCGTTGATAGATATCTTACAATATATCACAATAGTAATTATTTTTGTACAACGATACGAGGAATAAATTAAGTAATGTTAATGACGTAATACGTTTATTTTTATTATCATTTTGTGCTCGATATATTTCTTTATCATGGCGATTGGTTTTATCAAGCGATAGTCAGTAACTTGAACAGCGTGGAAATGAATGTGGTAAAGTTATATTAATTTATTTAACGTCAAGTTTTGAGTTGATATGCAAACGGTTAAATATTTAAAGTTGGATTATACAATATCTGGACATATATGTTAAAAATTCTACATATATGAAAAAGGTGTTTGGATAGATGCCTATACTGATTATAATTCATATATTTCATATGTGAACATACTTAACGTAGCTGTGATTTACTACTAACTGCGATTTTAGTACACTGAGTGTTTTTATCGTGTTAAATACATATTGATATTGATTAGAATTTCTATCGACATTTGTATTTATATTCATTTTAACAGACTCTATTAAATATAATTCCTCAACTCCATTATTGTCATTAAACTTTCGAAATGCATCAGGTTCCTATGTTCACACTAAGCGTTTTATAATGAATAACATTTAAGAATATAAATCGTTCGCTAAGAAGACAAGTCTAAAACATTGTTAACACATTTTTGAAAAACTCATTTATTGTATCTATCAATTTAAGCCTTTATTTATATTTTTATTTTTTTAAAGTAAAGCGCAACAAATATTTTATTGTTATGATATGAAAACGTTTTTAGATCGCATTAACACAGTACATTCGAATGAGAACATTTTGGTGTTGAAAAATTACAAATGTGGAAGACTCTGATGGGCCAGAGGGTAAAGTTTCAGACTCTTAATTAGTGGACCCAATTTCAAACGCCCTTGAACTGTGGAGAATTTTGCCTCAAGTATTACTCAACATATCATAGCTTGAATGGTTTCCAATCCACCTAAAACCATAGTTTTCGTCAAAGTTACCATAGCAATTAAAATCGAAAAACATAGAAAAGATATACGAATATAAAAACTACAATTTCTATACTTAACGTTACTTGTTATAACAAGTACTGAAACATGAAAACCAAATTATAAGAACCACTGATTTCTCTTTTTACACATATAATAATATATTGATACAATATGGACGTATATAAATATTTTCTGATAAATACAACATAATATATACAATTATTTCGTTTTGCGTCAATAATACAAATATTAATAATTCAGTTCACAATATCTCTCTGGTAAGAGTCTAATTAATTCTTTCCTCGACGCGTGCAAGACGTCGACTCTTTGAAGATTCTTTAGCGACCCTGTGTCGACTCTATAACGACTGTTTATCGACTGCCTTGCTATTTCTCTTCCGCTAATGCTGGGTCCTTGAAGGACCTCCTTTCCTTGAAAAGGCCCCGTAGGGTTGAAGGTCGTCTTCCTCCCTCGCTGGAGGAATTGTCCCCTTGACGAAAACCTAGCTCGGCGCCTTGCTGGCGTGGGGTCTCACAAAATTTAGAATCTTTATTATGAATTATTGTTTAGACTACGTTTCATACTTTGACATTTGAAAAATGTCGTTAATACATTCTCTTAACTCCCTATGTACAAAATAACTGATTTTTTTAACGATAAAACAGCAATGGAATCCAAAACAAAAAATAAGAATAAACAGTCTGACATCAAGGGAAAAGTAATTTTAATACCATTCGGCCTTGCAAGACCAGGGCCATAGCGTGACAAAGCGTCACACGAAACCCTTCTCGTGTGCCAGTACGTATTACAAAGCAGTCTCTGACGTGCGTGGAATTTTATTTTGCATCCCTTTGTTTCCTGAATTCATTGCACCGGCGATACCTGGAAGTATTTTATCGTGGCTGACGATAATGGCTTGTAACTTCTGCATATGAATAAAGCGACCGATGAAAAGAATACCGTATAAACGAGGCAGGACATGGGGATCAATTTTAGAATATGTAAAATCTTCATGATTAATAAACAACATGTCTCTGATAGTACAAAATTAAACGGGAATGTTGTATATAAAAAATAAATTGGATAAATTGGTTAAATGGAAAAGCTTTCACTTTTTTTCTTCTGTTTTGATTAGAAGTTATTAAAAGATGTTGGATGCAAGTCAATTTATAATTTTGAAGTGACTGAAATTGGTGGAGTAAGTTAGGTCGATTAAATGAAAAACGATCCGACACTTTAATGGAATTCTTGTCGGTCGAGCAAGTACACTTGTATGGAGAAATCAAGATATTTCCCAGAGTTCACTGCGTAAAAGATGTAGCGAAAGTTGTAACGCTGATAGTTATTAGGAATTACAAGATTCAAAGTGGTGAAATTGCAGGAATAAAAACTCAAAGATAATTTTTTTAATTATGGTGTAATTTTTAGGGATGAAATTGATTGCTTTAAAGACAACACTTTTATTCGGGAAACCGTTGATCTTTAATATACAATCTTTGTTAAGAGATGATTTATTATAGAATATTGCATTATTCTGAACTATGATTTGTCAATTTGACTATATAACTCATTTTATTTCACATTTAACCCTTTGAGGACGACGGACGCATATATGTGGCCTGAGAAAAAATCCGATTTTAGTATATCAGCGCATTTAGATGTGAACAATTGAAATATAGCAATTGAAAAATAGCAACTTGTAACTTTTACACACTAACACTCTGACTTTCTGATAAAAAGGCGATTTTTGAACGCCGGATAAATGACTGTTTCTCAGTTTTGAAAAAATCTCCGCCCACAATGGTTTCATAAAGACATAAAATAGAAACTCCTCTCTCCCTTAAATAATATTCCTCGGTAATTTTATATGATTGTATGATGATATGTTTCTCTATGAGGTAGTTTTAATACTGTGAGTATTTTTATAAATTATTGCAATTATCAGTTGAATTCAATTAAAGCATGAGCATTACACCAAGTAAGTTTGAAATCTGAGAAACCTTAAAGTGACGGTTCTTTCTACTGAATTCCTATGGAAATTAATTTTTATGGAAGTTATATTCGATAAAGAATAGACGCGCGACTAGTGGATCCAAAACAAATCCTCCTGTGCCATTTCTATAAAATTTTTCCTAAATTATCATTTAATATATTACAGTCTAATTGTTTCAATATCCGCTACAAACAGTAGATCCTAGGCGAAATGACCGTAGCAAATGAAGCCGAAGAAATCCAAAAGAAAGAAAAAAAAAACATTGTTACGGCGGCCATGCTGGGTCAAAAGGTAAAAATCTGGACTTATACACCGAGTTTAATTAGTTCTCTGTCTCCTCTATGAATTTTTTTATAAATGATTATTCATGTAACATAGCTTGGGTTAATGATGGGAATGCTTTATAAAAGCGAACCACAAAAAGAGCAAGAAATGTTGGCAGACCAATGCAGCTTATAACAAAACACAATTTAGACTAAAGAAAATATACATTCTTTAAAACACTGAAATTTAATGTTTCTATACTATTGTTTTAAACTCTATGGCGTTCCGCACAGAATCTCTAAGCAGGCTTTATTTACCTATCACTTTTTTAAATGATTCTGTACCTACCTAAAACAACAGGTCCTAAGCGAAATAATCACAGCAGTCAAATTCGAAAATACACAAAAGGAAGAGGATTATTTTTCACTCACAATATTCTATCTCATCCTACAGTTATATTGTGAACTAAATTTCGAATCTTCAAGTCAAGAGCATACCCTCGTTAAATATCCCATTTCCATTACGTTACACTATTCCGTCGGAACATTGCTCCTGCTATTCGAAGATCTGCACTTAATGCATACGGATGCATCGTTATACTGGCCACAGGAAGCCTTGCCGTGCATTCCGTCAGTCGAGATATCTCGCTCGTATTTCATATGCATTCGATACGCTTGTACGCGAGCCTCTCCTTGCAGACAAAATTAATAGACCCTGAGAACGTATCGGGCAGCGTATCTAATAACGTCGACAGGCCAAACGCGACAGCGAGATTCGCGTAACTCGTATCATTCGCTCGTTCGTCACGCATCGATAGCGTTGGTGTTGCTGAAGTTGAAATCATCGGTGACAGCTGCTACCTCGTTAATTCGTGCTTAAAGTAAAATAACGCCTTGCGATACAAATTGCTTCGACGGTAAGTCGGATGACGTGCAACATGAATAACACATTGGACGGTGAATGGAGTGAGTTTCATAGTTTGATACGTCGTTCTTTCACTTTCATGAATAGCGTCAGGTGGTTAGGTGATCTTGAGAGCTTTGATTGATTTTAAGTTTAGAAAATACGTTGTACCGTTAGAATTTTATTGGATTTGAGTTTGATGAGTTATTTTTTATTGTGTGGCTCATTTATATGAATATTGCTCCGTGCTTCATTTTGGAGATGAATATTTCACATACTTTTGTGGGCTAACTCAAAAAAAAATTCAGGAAAAAATTTAATTATTATTTATCGCCGCATGAATACACACGGTTAAAGTGGACTTTAAATACAACTGTTGAAACATGATTGCGCAAATAGTAATTTATAATTTATATATGCTAACACATCTTGCGCGGGTGCATTCCCGCCAAACTTTTATGGAGTAGCCGGCGATTTTTTGCAGTTCGTGCGCTAAATTACTTCTGCACAAAATAGCTGTAGTCTTTGAACTTTAAGTTTTGTTTTAATAAAACTTTTAGTTTCTCTTTAAAAATCAATTTCTCTATTCACTTTAAAAAAATAAATGTACTCTTTCAGAAATCAAAAACTAAGAAAATCAAGAATTTAAAAATGTTTTAACTAGTGATATCTTTCAAAGCACTTTCCTTTGTGCAAGTGTATATAACAAAATTTCTACGTATACGTATAATTTATGTCAATGCATAGCTGGAAGCTCCGGCGTCGAATACGTTTATCGTAGCATAACAGCACCAGCAAAGCGCAATTATAGGAACCCGAGTCGAAAAGTCCAGCCTAAAAAGAAACTTCAAATCCTAGATTCTTTTGATTTCTCATTTGCCGCTTAATTATGTATACCATTTTGAACCTCAAAATCCTCAACTAGTGTGTCTACGCGCGTCAAAGTCCTGTAAATATGATTTTTAGGAGTTATATGGACTGATCAGGTAAAATTTTTATTCCAATTTAATCTGACATCCCCGAAAAATATTTCAGAAGTTCCAAGTCTGTCGACTCATATACTAAAAATAGAGCTTTCAGGAGAAAGTAGGAATTAAATTATCATTATATTCCATATAAATTCAAAATCTCCTAAAATCACTCCAATTCCAATCCAATTCTAAAAGTACTCATTATAGAATGTATGGTATAATGTTGGGCTTAATATTGGGCTTACAATTAGATTAATTTTCTAAATAAGAATGCTGAGGATTATTTTGGGCTGTATGAAGCCTAAATTGATACTAAAGTAGGCAAAACTGGCAAAAATGAACAAGTTTAGAGCGATTGTGGAATTCAAATTTGCATTCTTTTATATGAAACATATTTTTCCATATTCAGCCTAAATATCCTAAGTTATTTGGTAATTTAGGAGGATTTTGGGCTGAAATTTTCGATTCGGGAATGCATTTTTGCAACGCACGTTTTAAGTCGAAGTATACGGATGTCGACTTAGTACTCATGTGTACCCGATCTTATTGTAAAAACATTACACAAGCCCACTAGTAACAATAATCCACCAATAATTCATAGAAAACGACTTTTGTCGTTACCCGCGCTCGACTACCAATGCGTACAAAACGACTTTAGTCGCTTCCCGCGCAAGATGTGTTAATAGTCTATCTTTCTGATTAAAAAGTGGTTTTGGATTGTTAAATAAATGATTTACTCTCAGTATTCCAAACTGTGTCCACCCATAGGGTTAATAGTCGCCATTATGACATTAAAATTTATATCATTCGGGATTAAATTTTTTATTGCAACAACAGAGCCTGTTAGCTAGCATTGAATTATTATTAGCATAAGTATAAACTGATTTCACTTTAAAAATATAATTTCTCAATTATGCGCATCTGCGTATAATAACATATTTAAGAATAAGCAGTTTTTGTCGAAGTTGCTGTTGAGTCTACTTTTTTACTTCGGACTGACAGAGGTATGGAATTTTTTTGAATTCAAGCCATAGTCCAAAACAGGAGTTTCACTATCTCAAAGTATGGAATGAATTACTTAAACTACTATAGTCCTTACTGGTACACATAACAATGTATACCAAATGTTTAAGGTAATTTTAAAGAAGCGAAAGAGTAATCTTCTTTTCTTTAAAAGTTTTGGCATGCAAGAAGATTCGCCTCTTGTCGTAAAAGGTTGAAAACTTGGTTAATCGCGGCACGTTTTCTTTGCTTTATTCACGACAAACGGGTCAGTTTGCCACCCACTCGTGGGAAACTCTCTCGTGAAAAGGTCAGACTGGTATACTTTTACTCGATTATTATGATGTACTGTTAATCTTATGCTTTCCATACTTACAGAGTACAAAAATCTTTAAGTGACACACTTAATTGATGACGTTTAAAAGGAAATTCGAAATTGTAAATGTATCGCTCAAGATGTCACTGTAATTAAGTGCGATGGACTAGTGTATTCATAGGTGCATGCTGTAGGTGTTTTATTGTTGATGACATGAATCATATTTAAAATGTAACCCTGTATAGTCTAAATATGTTGTGACATCCGAAGATCAGTTTTATGATAACACAATAGGAAAATTATAAAAATAATATTTTAAATGGTGGATTAAACCGTAATTTTCCACATTGAATTGCAAAGAATTTCATGATTTGCACGAGCTAAATTGGAATATTTAAAAAAGTCAAAAATTTGACTTTGAAAAATAGAAGCTTCGATGTGTCTTGCGTTACCTCAAAGTTACAGGGGCCCATAGAGGGTTAAATTTCCACGTGCATGCGAGTTTATATATTTATTAGAATACTATGGCAGAAAAGGAAGCGAAAACTGGTAGTAGACTGAAATTTTTAACTGGATATTTACACTCGCTTGCGAATAACGCTACTGACAGCTGATTTAGAATGAAGGTAAAAATTGTAAATTCTTGAGTAACTAAACAAAGTTGTTGAAGTGGAAAATTACAGAAGCAAACAGTAAAAAACACTTTAAACGTAGACTGAATATATGACGAGTAAAGTATATTATAGAAAGCATTATTGTATATTAACGTACAAATTAAGGGATTTTTGTGTTCATTAAAATAACTTTAACCCATTTGCATTACATGAGAATTTCGAAAATATATCTTTACTGTCAAATTTCTTTAGGTACATTACTTAAATCTAACTTTAACAGTATTTCAAAAAGTGATATTGTACTTTAATCGACAAATGTTGTAAAAGTAATTTAGACTGTTGATATATTACTATTCACTCACAATGTGAATACATAAATGCGATGCGAGGATAGTGACCAGAAAAAGTGCGCGCATATATGCGCTCGTGATGCAAATGGGTCAAACCGTCGAATCAACTAACTTCGACCTGTCTAGAACTAATTGTAAGACTATACTTTGAAAAATCGCCTTTAGAGACTAAATTATTTCTGCTTTCGACTTGTACAGTTATCTATATTTTTCAATTGCTGTACTATTGACAACAGTCTTCAATGTTACTAAACATTTATATTCCGTGTAGTAATTTACAGCACTGTATTTTCGAAGGTACTACTGTCGCGTTCGGAGTTTTAACAAAAAGGTAACGTCGTAAAGAATTATCGTAAAAATTTATCGTAAAGAATTAGGTCGATATCCAACAAAAGAAAAAAATGTGAAAATTATTATCGAATGAAACTCGGAATGAAACGTTTCCTAAGCATCGAAAGTAACACCGAAACATTTTCCAATGATACTTTCATTTTGTTTAACACGGTCGCTCTTCTTCCGCTTATTTACATTCAACTAACCTGATTCGCACGATTAAAGAGAGCTGTTTACCACGAAACACTTTCTAACACAGAAAGATCTTTGTTATCTGAATTATAAGAATATAATGGATACATGATTGATAGTAATAGGTAGAACGATTAAGCACGCAAGTAAAGAATTCTTCGTTCTGAAAACTAATTAAGAGAACGGAATTTTTCACAAGATTGTTCCACCGGAGTAAACAAATCGTTGCTCCTTCAGATTGAAATGATATCATCCCGCAGACTCGAGAAATGATCTCATCGCGCCTACATACTCGCCGTTCGGTAAAAATGCCACGAAGATCTTCACAGTCGCATCTTACCTTCTCCTGTCTTTTGAACTTCAAGGCCTTTCTTAGTATACTTTTCATCGAGGTGTTAAGCATTTGTGTTTCACCAAGGTTCATTACAAAGTATCAACATACTGCGATATCATTACCTGCATCTCATGGAAAATCCGTGAAAACTACGTTCGCAATTTAGCCGCACGTTAGCAAAATCGATTAACTCGGTAAAATGAAAAGTAGAGAAAATTTAGGAGATTATTTTAGTTGTGTCTTGATATTGAATTTTTACGACCATTGTTTGTGTTCTTTAAAAAGATTCAAGATTTATGTTATTTTAATGGATAGATTTTTAAACTTCTATACTCTCTTTTGTAATGTACATACATATACCAAAATAGTGAAAATTATATTATTTTTTGGTTAAGATTTGATAAAATGAGAATAAGCTTTTTCGATTCATTTTTTTAAGATGAATTTTAGCTTTTTCGAATGTGCAGTTGTGGAATATCCTCTATTATTATTTCTGGCTAAGTGGATTCACTTTTCTGAGACACAGACACTTATGTCATTTTTAATGATGAAATATGCTTTGAAGGAGGACATTAACTCATAAACCGAAACACAACGATCGCTTCGAGTTACTAAAAAATCCAAACAACTTTCTGCTAACACTGGTCTACAAAAATGAATTTTTTTTTACCCAAAGAATATTCATGTTACTTTTATAAGTTGATTTTTATATTTTCAAAGTTCAAGATTTTTTATATATCAATCATGAGAGATATTACGATTTTTGGGTATAGATAGATTCTATAAACGCTCCCGAATATGACTATTCGTATTACTTTAAGGTTAGAAATATTTGAACATATTTCACCCTTTGCAGCCGGTGATCTTTTTCAATGTTAGAGAGATAATCATATATTTGATATTTCAAAAGCACCCTTTTATTAGAAAGTTAGACTGTTAATGTATGCAAATTATAAATTACTATATCTGTAACCATATTTCAATGGTTGTATCTCAATTTTTCAACTCTAATCATGTAGACACGCGGAGATATCAAATATATACGTCGCTCGTCCTCAAAAGGTTAAAGAATGGTTAAAGCGAAAACCGCACCCAATATGACCCAATTATTGTGAATGTTTCCCTAATTATCTTAAAAACTACACATCCAGGAGAAATTCTAATGACAGGAGACGATGAAGCAGACATTTTCTTGAGAAAACCATAATTGAAAGTTGGAATACAAATTTTCTGTTCCGCTGAAAAATTAAAATCTCTCTGCAAGGCACAAGATACCGCCAGTGATTCTCAACGCTCGTTTTCGCTGGAAGCGTTGTTTAAAAGATCTTTAAATATTTATAACATTATTGTAATACTAATTACTACTAATTAACTACATACTTCATTAATTAAATTAATTGATTAACTACTAATTAATTCTTATAAAAGCGTCGTCATATTCTAGAGGGTTCATAGAATCATTTTATACTAAAAAATTTGTAATAATCTTATGGTTAAAATACACAAAATTTTGAAAGTGGAAAATATGCATTTTTTCAAAACTGATTTTTTTGCAATGGAGTCTGGCAAAGACAAACGAGCCTCAGATTCATGTTCAGTGTTAAAAAATCTATAAAACTCAGCATAAATATTCTTTGGGCAAAAAATCGTGCGGACCAGGGTAACCAACACATTGTACATCATTCAACGATTGCTACTGATTCTCACGTGAAGTTTTATTAATTTGATCATATCAAACTCATAAACTCTCACTGCATAATTGCATCACTAAAAACTTCTAATCTCTCATTAATTCCATTTCTACATTCGATCGAAACGTTCACAGAATAATGAAAATTACGTAATTAAATTACACTATGTATGAAATTGATTATCATCCTACATTTTTCCAAGACTTCACGAAGTAAAATAACCGGTTTACAATTATCGCCATAATCGAACCGCATTTTTATATGGTCACTGGAATCTCAACGGCGGAAATCTTCCATACCAATCAACGACGCGTCATGGTAACGATTACGATTGCGTTTTTCCGAGTGAAAACACTGAAAAAAAGAAGCAGACTTGCCATTTACGGAAGAGCACTTAAAGAGGAGTGAAAGTCGTTTGAACAAAACCGACACGCCGGTCGTTCGTAGACTTTCCTAGCATCGTGTCACACAATGTACCACTACTACGTGCTCCCTCGTACTCTCATCGAGGCTCCAGCATAAAACTCAGCTGTTTAGTAGCGCTCCAGCTCCAGAGGCATCGTCTTGGTCGCGTGCCACTCCTTTCGTACTTCAATCGAGGAGTTTCTATTCCGTCTGCGCGATTATTCGCAAGTTCTTTTATCCATTTGCATCTCTTAATTAAACGTTTGCCTGTTAGTTACTTCGGCTGATAGCTGGAACTCTCTATATTTTCCATTTTGTAAGTACACCTTCAATCATTTATTTTTCAATCATCGACCAAAAATGATATTATTTGGTAATTGTTATTGGTAGTGTCTTTTATCATAGTTCATTAATTGAATGATTAGTGAGACAGAATTCAAATAATGAAGTCTGCTGGAAGGGGATGAAAATGAAATTCTTCATGTAAGAAATTGAAGTTTGCTTGAGGAGAACAGGTTGGCGTTTTGCAATAATTAGTAATACGGAACGATGATCAGCCAACGATGACCGCTTGTTTACTTTTGGCAGAGGCTCGTGAAAGAGTTATTATTAATCACCGGCAGATTAATTTCTGATTGAAACAATATATATATAAGGCGTGTGTTGTTATTATTGTACGGTTTAAGCGTATAACGTAACGTGTAGTACTTGTTTGATCAGAGAGGCGCATCAATTATACAAATTAAATCCCATTGAACTTTCACTGCGTTGCTGTTACCTCGTTAAATTAACTTCCGTTCTTTATTTTAATCATGTAAAAGTTGAAACGAATATCATTTGTACACTAACAATAATATAATAATATTATTGGTGTTTTGGAACATCAAATATTTATTGAATGTGGAATTGAAATGATCTTCTGTCTTACTTTTTGAAGTGTACGTACAAATGTGCGTTGTCTATAAATTGCACATAGTGTAAAGTAATTATCAGGATCAATGACCGGTGACAACACCTAAGTGTTTCCGTCTTCGCACGTGCTTCCTGATGTTATGCTTGATTCAGCAGCTGATTAAATCTGTGGGGAGATCGTGCAATGTGTTGGGAATAATAATACGTCATTGGTCTCTTGAGTGACAATGAAATTTTCGATTCTATAGAATGCATCGCTCATTGTTGCAAATAGGCAACGCCTACTGCTTGATTGTAGTAGCCCCTCCTCGACTAGTAGCCATGATTGCTTACAAGATTTTTCATTAATTGAAATTGAAACAGTTTTTTGTTCTTGATTAACGTTTTAACGGTCGAACTATATTTTTTGTGTGTTGAAATCAAGTTATTTTCGGTTCTGTATGCGTTTTCGTATTATATTCATTTAGAATCTTGCTACAAAAAGAATTTCTTCTTGGTCACTGATCATTAACAACTTGCCGTGCCATTTCTTTTGTGATTAAATGTGCGATGATTCTGAATTAATTACAGAAATAACAATCTAACCCCTAATTTCGGATATAGTAAATGATTTAACGTAATATTGAATAGCGTAGAATTAATTTTGTTTTATCAGGACCCACTGATATTTGTGATCAAATAATTTTTAGAGCACTTCGAAATTGACTATTCCATTTATCGCGTCACGAGTAACACTCGTTATTGTACGGCAAGGGATTAATAGAGAACGTAATGACAGAAAAATAGTGGTATAGCAGATTTGCATGAACTATGATAATTATTAAATATATGCAGAGTTATTTCAAGCTGTACTTAACGTTATTTTCTACGATGAACTTGAAAATTAACACTAGATCGACCGAGGTAATCAAAATGCCTTGTTCTGAATTTTTTATAAATTCTCCTGAAATTTTTAAGACTGTTTCTTTTCTGATTACCTACATCAATCGTATTTATTGCAAGTAATTAAATCAACTAAGTTCTTAGTCTCCTTCATTTCCTTTTTTTTATCGTACTTATTTCACACTTTGAACTATCCCTCTTTCGTTCCTCATTATTTCTGTCTAGAAGAATGGTTACCACTTATTGTATCAGTACTTCTTAATGTTTTCGATTAGTATTAGTAATAAATAGCCGGTACTTACATTGCAATATCCGCATGTAATATAAGATACCGAAATGATATCGCATAATTCGTCTTAATTTACTATATAATTGCATTTTATCTGAACAATTCTTTAGCATCAACAGCATATATTAATTATTGATGTTATTACAAACTGCTCATTTGTTTATAATCCCAACAATTTGCAATATTCCAAGATATATTATATAAAAGATCACTATCTGTATTAACATTAGAACTACCAAGGTGGTCAAAATGACTGGTTCGTCATTTGTTCTAAAAACATTTCGAGTTTATAGGACATCCATAGAGTAGATATAGGATGTCCACCTTATAAAATATAAATTACCGAATTAATCATTTTTTTCGTCTTTTAATTCCTGGTTTTCTAAAGTACTTATTTATTATATTGAAATCTAATAGATTTAAGGTTGGTAGTTCTAGTGTTAATCAGTTTAATTCACACAACTTATATTACGTTCATTTTATTAGAACTACTGATAAATTCATTAAAATTGTTTACAAATATGTGAAAGGATTTATATAAATATATACATATACTTGACAGCTAATAATTTTATAAAGGAATGATGACTGATTAGAGAAATGCATGAAACATTAATTAATCTCTGATAAGGCTACTTCCAACTAAGAAAAAGAACCTGTAATTGCTCCATTTCCAGCAGGTTATACCACTTCGAAATTTTACAGTCAAATCGGACCTGCTTTCGAGAAAAGTTTATAATCCGTTTCCTGAACAGTTTGTCGCCGGTAAGTTGAAAAGTTGACACAATGACCCAGATCATAGAACCGAGATCGATACACTTTCACGATTGCGGGACCTTTACGTTTGCCGAGGCCAAATCAGTTCAATTCCTGCACGGCCGCACCTGGCCTTTTGCCAATAAGGATCTGTTTATATACAGATCGACGGATAGAATGTATCGATTGCATAGCAGTGATTCTGTTACAAGGATTGCGATCGTGAAGATACATTTATTTGAGTGAAATCGTGAAGGCCGTATAAACATTGCAGTATGGGCGATACTCCACACTTTAATCAAATATGCCTCTTTTATTACTTTTCTGTGAACTGGTGCATCCATAGAAGTGAAATCAATTTTGGTATTGTTTTCACATCGTTTTTAGCACTGTTGCTGTCGTCATGCATTTCCGGATTTCAATAGCATGATGATGTTGTTGAGAAAATGCTGCTTCAGACAGGTTTCGATTCACCGAATTATATAGTCAATAATAATTTAGGAAAGATCTTTCAGAGTTGATAGAATTAGAATTGGTTTGGGTCTTATTGGGTTTTTAATGAATTGGATGCATTATAAAACTAATTAAACACATTTTTATTAACATTAGGCAAAAACCACGTCCGCTCCATCACTCATGCTTTTACAGGAAGAAGGAAGAACCGGGCGATTTTCACCTTTTCGCAGGGTCAACCGATTTCGCCCGATCCATTCCGAAATGCACTCATACATTCATGCACTTCGCCGAATACCTATATATGACATATTCTAACAGGCCTACTAACTGGTGGGTCAAGTCTTTAACTTCGTATTCTCCATACATCCTTTTTGAATATTAGGTCTTGCGATGATATAATTTGAAATAAAATGTAGGTTGGCAAACTGCGAAGTTTCAAAGAATTATTTATTTCTTTGTGGCCCAAAGCATTTTTTCAATTTGTTCTTGATTGTATAAAGTTAATTTGGTAATATTTTCTATTTGTATATGGCGACAGCAATGAATCCAAGTCTCCTAAGAAAGTTCAGTTTAATGTAAAAAATAATTGTTAAATGTCAAAGGTGGAATTATTTTAATAGAAAATCATCTCTGAGAAAAAGTTGTGTCAATTATAAGTCAGTCCAAAACCGTAAAACGTTAATATTTGCAATAATAATCAGGATATCGTTATAACCATATGTATACTACTTAATTTTCTGACAAACTTTTATCCCTTTTATTTATTATAAAATCAAAGCACAGTAAATTCTTAGATATTATCGTCACTTGTACGTGATCCATGTCGCATATACTATATAGAGATATCTTTTCATAAATACAATTCGCTCTGATTTCTATCACACTTCATTCCTAATTGCAGAAGAAACTCATTATCCACGAGATATTTACAGCTGTTCGCAAGATTATGGATACAGTTACCTAATACAGTCCATAAAAAACAGTATGTCCAACATTGAACATATTATTTATATATCAATCGATTTTTCATTACTTTGAACATCTACCAGCGTTTTTAAAGTTTCTGATTGATAAAAATGTGATTTTAATAGAAAAGGTTTCACTAATCTTATCATTTCAATAGAAATGATAAAATTAGCGATATACCGGTGGCGTTCAAAGTGTTAATGACAAAACAAGATTTTCAATTTTCCACAGATGTGCACTCGAACTGTGCAAATAGTTGGACCGTTTATTTTGAAAGTGGTGTAAGTCCATTTTTTTTGTTTCGAGAAAATTAAAGGTTACCATATCCGTCAAGTAAAAAATATTGGTTGATTACAACATGTCTGACAATGTTTCTATCAATTTATCAATATGTAATTTGATTATAGAAATTTCTTTTAGGTGAATTTAACTAAATTAATGTATATTTACAGGCTGAAAATGGACTTACGCCACTTTCATGATTAATCCATTGTAAGAATCATCTAATTTTCTATTTTGAAAACTCAAATAACAGCTAAAATATATTTCATATTAATTCAATATTGTTTATAGGTAATAACAAGAAATAAAATAGAAGTAGTACTTTTTATTTTGAACGTTAGTTATATTTATATATTGTTGAACTCGGCATAAGATATTGGCATTTTTAATTTTTGCTCTTCTTGTGACAGTGTTTTGAAATTCTCAGTAACTATATCCTCGACTGACGATGATTCTACCTCTATAATTCTTTTTCCCTTTTTGCGTTTCATTAATTTGTTTTTCATAGTGGAATTATATTCATCTCCCGACTCTCAGATTACTCTTTTGTTTATACTCATGAGTTTTACTTCTGCGTGTATTTATTCAAAATTAAACAAAATGATTATTTTTAATTGCCATAAAATAATATTATTATAACATGATATTGATTTACCACTTCTTCTTATCTGTATCACTATTTGATGTTAATATGAAATTATTCATTTTTGGAGAAAAATGAAGTAAGTAACCCTAAAATAACTTTCGAAATGTTAAATAAAACGAATATAGCCACCAGTGACCCTTCACCCCACAACCTATCAATGGAAATTGGACTTACACCACTTTCGTAATCAATGGCTATGCAATTTCTTTTAGCGGCCAAATTTAAACTGAACAAAAAAATAGCATTTTTTAAGATATTAAATATTATCTTGTTATGAATAAAACGTTTACACTAAATTAAGAATAAATTGCGTGATACTTCATTTTTTTTTAAATGGACTTACACCACTTTCAAAATAAACGGTTCGATTCTCGAGTAGCTGGCAGCTCGTAATAAAAATTGCTCAGAGTGCAAAGGGATAAAGTATCAAACATTACACAGCATAATTTAACTATCTTTCAAATCATAAGTATTCATGTGCAGTGTAAAAGTTCAGTTGTTTAAAAAAAAAACGTTAAACACATGTACCTAGAATGGTCTTTGAGCTTGGTTTGCTATGTAACGGTCGTTAAACATTGGTTCACATAGCGTAGCATACTGCAACAACGGTTCCTGCTGCATGATGAGCTATTTGCATGTAGATAACAGTTCGATAACATCGTTGTAGATGCTATGCCGTTATTTTACAAAACAACAAGTCAAATGTCCTCACTCATAAATATCATACAATATGGCGTGAATGAAAAAATAAAAATACTCAGTAACCCAGTATTGTGCACTTGACGGTAAATACATTCGCGGAAGTCTTCTTCTTGCTGCTAACCCATGACGAACAATTCTTCTCGATCATGTGCCAGCTACCTAGACCTACAATCGAAATGACAAACGTCAGGTCTAATCATAAACGTTGAGTGTGCGTGTCGTACATTTTCATCGCGAAAGGCTTGACTCGTTACATTCATTATATAATGAGAGAAAGAGACGAGAGGAATCGAGTTTCTGACTGGTACCGGAGGAAACTTCAATTCTCTCAGGTCCCGATATGTTTGAGATGGTCGAGAACATATGACAATTGCATGTTGCATCGATGTTAGTAAGATGCAAATACCGTAATGAATCTCGGCGAGTTTTCTATCGCTGTCATTAGATATGATCGTGGTTATAAGATTACTTTGATGGTATACAAGACTTAATCGGTAAAATGATAACGTAGCACCGTATATTTATAGTTGTCTTACCGCTAGAAGAGAGATTGTCAGAGGTATACTTGGTAGAGTGAGAGCTACGACGGTGTAATTAGGATGTAATATCGCGTTGTAACAAGCAATAACGTCATTAGCGCGGCACTGTTTCAATTGCATCACGTTATCTGGAATGTTTTTGTCGCCTCTGGCTCTCTCTTTTTTTCTCTGTCCATCTTCCTATTCGGTGTTTTTCTGATGACAAGTGGATACAATTATCCTTGTTCCTGTTTTTATTTCATAACAACTTCCTTTATGTCATATAGCTATTCTAGTGACGAAAAAAATGGGTTGAATGGAATTCCAAACTGTTATCAATTTTATTTTACAGTATGTAATATTACTGGAACTATTTCATTGTTTTTTACTTTAAATATAATACATTAACTCTAACTTCGTACTCGATACCGTATATAGCTTAAAAAAGATCACGAAAGGTTAACAAATTTCTCTGAATATAGTTGAATTCTTTTCGTTATTTCTTTGGAATTGGAATCTGTATGTAATTACTCCTCAGTTCGGTAAATTCAAGTAAGCATAATAAACTTCGTTAAAATTTATCTCGAGTTTCAACTTAGAAGGTCATCATATACTTTTATGGAACTCGTTATGTTTTGAATTACGAAATGTAGGTCTGCTTGAAAATACATTTGTATCCGGTTACGTAAATCACCTTATTACTAACATCTCGATGATATAAATCGATCAGGAGATAGAATCGATCGTGGGTGCAAGGATAACGTCGATGCTATTTAGTATAAGAATGACATATGGGAAGATCTCGCTAAGGCGTGCACAGTAAGCTTTTATACTCTGACTTCACATACAGTGACTCACGAAAGTATTTGAACACTTGGCATAAAATACTTTATTAATTAGAATACGTATATTATACAATACTTACAAAAATATTATTGACATTGTAAGTAGGTATGACTCTGTAGATTATATAAATTAAGTTTTAAACAAATCGAAATAACTATGCAGTAGTTATAAATGATTTCTTACCAACATACAATTCGCCGATGCCACAAAAGTATTTGAACACACAAAAATGAGTTCTAAGGATCAATGAAAATGAAGTTTTCCAAGTACTGAGCATAAATATTCACTTTTGGTAATTGTCATCTGTGCGTGGCTCAGTCATAGTCTGGCATTCATAGTGAACTATTATATTTATTACAACATGTGTCTTAAAACATCTGAAAATACTGAGTGTAATAGAAAATTAATTGTCAAGTGGCGTAACGAAGGAAAGTTGTATGGTGAAATAAGTAAATTATTAAATATAGGGTGTCCCAAAATTAACGCAAGATTTGAATTTGCCGCCATTTTTGCAGTAGGTAGTTGGCAGCCCTGAAAAAGGAACAGTTTGACAGCTGAGAGTTTAGGGTTGGTGGAAATGGAGCGTTGTACGATATAACAACGTGTTTTCATTGTTGAACAATGTTTCAAAAATAATGAAGGTTTGACGGACGCAGTTCGGGGATTTTATACAAAATATGGTCAAAATGGTGTTTTGGCCTCGTCGACTGTGAAAGGATTAATTGAAAAATTCAGGGAGACTGAATCAGTTGGAGACGACCAGTGTGTTTAGCATCTCCAACTGATCCAGTCTCCCTCAATTTTTCAATTATTCTTTTCACAGTTGACGAGACCAAAACACCATTTTACCATATCTTGTAAAAACTTGTCGAGCTGCGGCCGCCAAACTTTCATTGTTTTTGAAGTGTTGTTCGATAGTGAAAATACGTTGTTGTATCGTGTAGCGCTCCATTTTTATTAACCCTAAACTCTTGGCTGTCAAGTTGTTCTTTTTTCAGGGTTGCCAACAGTTTGCTGCAAAAATGGCGGCACTTTCAAATCTTGCGTTCATTTTGGGACACCCTTTATAAATAGATTTACAATACATTTTATTGTTAAACAATCAAATGTTGAAGGAACTGTAAAAAATAAGTACCGTTCAGGCCGTCCAAAGAAATTAACGGAAAGAGAGGAAAGAGCTTTTATCGGTGAAATAAAAAAAAATCCAAAGATATCTGCCAAAAAAATTGCAATGATAGTTAAAGAGAACTTTAAGAACGATGTTCATCCAGAATTATGCAGAAGTGCACTACGTGAAAATAATTATCATGCCAAAGTTCCCAGAAAGAAGCCGTACATTAGTGATACTGATTGTAAGAAGAAAAAGAGATTAAAATTCGCCAAGGAATTTATTAGTACCTAAAGGCAATGCATTTTGGAATAAAATAATATTTTCAGATTAATCAAAATTTAACGTTTTTGGATCGGACGGACGCAGTTTTGTATGGATACAAGCAAATACCGAGATGGAAATGAAAACCTTGCGTGCTACGGTAAAACATGGGGGTGGCTCGATTATGATCTGGGGGTGTATGGCAGCTAGCGGCACCGGAAATTTAGTCTTCATAGAAGGAGTAATGGATAAATATAAACATCTGAACATATTAAAACAAAATTTAAATGAAAGTGCAAGAAAATTGGACATACACGAAAATTTCTATTTTCAACAAGATAATGATCCTAAACATATCGCAACAATTGTTAAGGAATGGCTGATATATAATACTCCCCACATGTTGGTCACACCACCACAAAGCCCTGGTATTAACCCAATTGAACATCTATGGGCGATAATAGGTAAAGAGTTGCAAAAATTTAATATAACAACGAAAGAAAGTTTAAAAGAAAAAATATGCGAAGTATGGAATATTGTAACACCGAGTGTTACAGAGAAGTTAGTGAACAGTTTGCACACTCGTTTACAACATATTATTCGTGCCAAAGGTGGACCTACAAAATATTAAAGACTTTAATATTACGTGTTCAAATACTTTTGTGGAATCGGCGAATTGTATCTTGGTAAGAAATAATTTATATCTACTGTATAGATATTTCGATTTGCTTAAAACTTAATCTATATAATCTACAGAGTCCTACTTACTCACAATATTAATAATATGTTTGTAAGTATTGTGTAATATACTTATTATAATTAATAAAGTATTTTATGGTAAGTGTTCAAATACTTTCGTGAGTCACTGTACATACCTATGCATATGCTGCGACGATTGCTGCACCTCCTTAGTTAGCTTTGGAATTCACAGCGATTAGCTTTCGTAACGTCTCGTCTGACCATAGACGATCTGTCTTTACTTCCAAACGGCTACTGTCTTCAATCATTTTCTTCAGCTTCTTCTTTCGAATGGTTTTAATTAAAATATAATTAACATGTTTTCTTTTTACAAAACTGTGTTGTATAAATTTTCCGCAAAGAATCGAAAGTGTCTCTAAAATATCTAAATACTTATACTTCTATTCAAGTAGCAGTTTGCATTAGGTTCAAAAAGGAAAAGTCATGGTGTATTAACACTTTGTTGACCGGCAATTTTACATAGAAGATAACTCATGTCATCGGCTGTTGTTTTCCGTAATTGAGTATGACATTGAAAGAATCTAAATAAACTTCACTATATTTTATTTATGTATAATGAATTTAAATAAAACTTCGTACATACTTGCTGTGTATTATAATTTATACATATTATATATTTTAGTAATTTTATTGGTGTGATAAAATTGAAACAGCTAATGCAAGTTAAAACACGAGTTATCTCGTGACCGGTCAACAATGTATTAAAAACAAAATCTTTTATAACATTGCCGATACAATGCAATTTTTAAGAAATTTACTGAATGTAAGATAATCTTGAATATTGTGTATTAACCCTTTGGACTACGATTTGTTTCGTGACTGCCTCCGCTATAATTTAGAATTTAATCGATAAAATAAAAATCGATCAGTGATTCTTGATATGCTGTACAATTTAACGCAATATTAATATCATAGAAATAATGTTATCGCATCGTCTTTCATTAATATTTCTAATTTAATAGGTCTTCGAAAACTTGAAAATTTCCTATTCCATTTACCTGATCACGGGTGTCACCCGTTATTGTAGGGCAAGAGGTTAATTGCTATTCGAACTTGATTATATTGCAAATAAAAATGTTGTTATTGAAAATTAAACTACGACCGTAATAATTTAAGTTAAGAATACATGCATTTGAGATTGAAAAAGACAATTTCCAAAAAAAATAAATCTCACAAACAAGATATTCAATGAAAACTTCATCATTGACCGTACACAAACTATGATATTTTATTTGTTAGGAAAACCCTTGACACAGAAATCAGGTTACTTAATATCGGAAAGGTCAGTTGTATTTGAACTGCTTTTCTGCTTATAGTGTATGTCGTCTTCTTTTTAATAACGTGATACTTTTCAAACGACCAAATTATACACCTAGAACCATTAAAAAATGTAACGATTGCATTCTACCACTGCAATTGAATATTCTTAGCATTAAGGTCTGACTAACAATATTTAACACTCTATTGATAAAGACACGAATCCATGATGTTCACAATTACCAACGTACAACTAATTATAGTTAACGTGGCACTGTCCTTTTAGGTGAAGCAAAAAGAAATGTTTTTCTTTCATGTTTCGTAGGATATTTCAAGTATAATTCATTAAGAATTATAAATACCTTGTAAGTCTACCACAGCCGAGGTCTACTTTGTGCAATTGGAAATAATAAATCGTATGTTTTTTTTTTAATAAACATGTTTTTTCGCATTGTAAAACAAAGATGACATTTCTTTTTTATTTAGCTTATATATTATATTATCGTTCATCATAATAATGTACTTCATCTCCTTAGTGATAATCAGGTTAACCCAGTGATTCCCAAAGTGTGCGCCGCGGCTCCCCGGGGCGCCGCACTGTGGTCCAGAATGTGCATTTAGTCGCGCAAAAGTCAAAACGTCGATTTTGGAATTTCGATTTTTTTTTGCATATATCGATTCCTAAATGTCCACCGACCTCAGAAACCAAAAATTTTTGAAATTGAATAAAAATTGTAGTTACAACAAACGCTTAAAATTGAAACTTTTTCTGGAGGCCTTTTTCTATCGAGAAACCACGTTGTCTTCTTTCTAACATTCTGACGAAACTATGCAATATTTTTTAATAATTATTGTTTCTGTTTGAAGAGCATTCTTCCACGATAAAAAAACACGTGTCAAACATAAAATTATTGTTCGTAGTTTATTCAAAAATTAATGTTGAAAACATGAAAGAAAATCGTCGAAGTTTTTTGTCTTTTGCAGACAAAAACTAAAAAGCCCCACTAGATCCCACTCTCTAATTAACGACACTGTTTTCTGTGATCCTTCCCCTAAACGATCCTGTAAAAAGCTAATCCACCTTCTCACTTCTCACTTCTCACTTATGATTGTCTCATAAACTTTTGGCAGATATAACAATGAAGAACGCAGGTAGACGCACGAAATCTTTGCAGAAATAACTTCTATATAGTCTAAGGAATATATGTGGAAAGTTTTAGCCGAATATCTTTCGATACTTATAAGTTATTTAATTTTTAAGTGAACCCTGCACGGCGAAGACTAGAATTTTCTTTCAATCGGAAAACCTAGCTCATTCTTCTTTGCTCGCATGCTAACAATAAAGCAATTAAGTAATAAAAGTGATGCGTTAGAAGTCTTCGTCCTCGTTAGTGCCAATAAGATTTTGTTTTTATTGCACGGTATCTTTAAGAAACCCGGGAATTTACTGACCGCGTGTCCCACTGGGTCTCTGCAGCTGGTCTGGGTTGCATAAACTTTAGGAAGGAATATCAACAAAAGGTGCAGATAGATAAAGCCAATTTTAGCAGGAACTATTTCTATATAGTTTAAACTAAACATCTTCAAAGTTCTCAGAGGCCACTTTGTGGTACTTTTTAGTTTTTCCATTTTGAAGTTAGCAATGTAAGCTGAATCAGCTAATGTACATAGCTACCCTCTATATATCAACCGCCATTTTGTTTTTAAGATTTTTGAGTTCAGATTCGTAATCAGCGACCCAACAAATAATAGAATACCAATTTTTAACTAAATCCGATGTGTTTTGAGCCCGTGGTGACGATTTGAAGAAGATTGAAAACTGCGCGAGGTGCGTGAACAGCTAAATTCACGCTCTGGACCACTGTGCGCCGCGGTGCCGTCATAAGGGCGCCGAG
This sequence comes from Cerceris rybyensis, assembly GCA_910591515.1. Taxonomy (NCBI): domain Eukaryota; kingdom Metazoa; phylum Arthropoda; class Insecta; order Hymenoptera; family Crabronidae; genus Cerceris; species Cerceris rybyensis. Next base: position 28,618,071 of record OU342790.1, read on the forward strand.
AAATATTCAATTAAACAATTCGGCAATTTTCTTGGAATTTCCAATTCTCACATTTTTGCGCCAACAATCGTGTATTCAAATTTTTCAAGAAAGTCAAAAATTTAGAAAAAAATCTGATGTATTAAGGGCGCCGCTGAAAAAAATCCGTTTATTTATGGAGCCGCAAACCGAAAAAGATTGGGAACCTCTAGGCTAACCTGTTTATCACTGAGGTTACCACATGAGTTAACCATTTTTATGTAAATACTAACCATTGTCATTATGACGTTGCAATTACAGGAATAAATTAGCATAGAACCTACGCAGAGATTCCTTTGCTTCACTCCTTAAATATTTCACTGTGCCATGTTTTGGACATGTGTATACTTATTTAAAATATAGACATTGAGTGCCCTTTTTTTGTTTCAAATTCCTGATTAATGTAAAAAATCCAAAATGTAGTCACCAGTTTCGAACTTTCTGAAATTTTTGTGCCTGTTATCGGTATCATAATGAAGTCATGTCGTCTACATTATAATTAGTATCACATTTTCTCCGGACAAAAAGGTTACATAGCTGCACTACTATCAAAAATGAATTAATTGATAATCTTTTATCTTACCTTCTTTTTAATAGCATGCTAAAAGCTATGTAAGATGTACCATTTTGTACTCATGTGTCTACTTAAAAGTTGTGGTAATAGCTTGCAGTAAGTATCTTCCTTCAAAACCAATATTGCACCTTATCTGTTTTTCTTTATAATTTTAAATTGTTCATAATGAAATTAAAGCAATTTAGGTTTGCAGTCATGGCAGTAAATCCCTTGATTATCATCGATATTTTAATTGAAAATGAGCATCGCCGTTAAGTGCTACCAAAATTATATAGACAAACATACAGTAATTGCAGCTTCACCATTTGTTTAAAAGCACCAAAATCAGCTCTTTTGAACTACGAAGCAGGTGTGAACAAGGAACGCCTCGCATAGTTACTCTATTCCGCGCGTCGAACAACAGAGTTTCATGTGTAACAACTTTTTTGTTAATGAAAATATCGAAATTCCTATTTATCCGTAATTGTGTATTGGATATGTAGTTGTTATAAAAAAATACTCAAGAAAATTGATTGACATTAAATTGGTAAAACGGCCGAAAATATTTTATTTTTCAACATATTGTTTAAACAAATGGAGATTTTGCGAAAAAAATTACACCATTAAATTCGTAATGCAAAGGCGCTAATTTCGTCAATTTACGAAATTACCTCATCTCTCATAGTTTCCAAGATATTCAACGAAATACACTTTAGTTCTCCAAGTTTGGGGGCGGTTTTCACCCCTTTAACGTGAACAATTACCGATAAAAAAATACGTATCGAATATTTTAACTAGTTGTACATCATACTTAAATTTCATCAAAATCGATGATTGGCACCTCGGGAGGTTTCCTTGCTAAACATGTCCATAACGAAAATACTCGTCATCCCTTAACCTGTGACCTAGGGAAATAAATTTTGTTCAACTCGTTTCACAATTGAAACCTTTTTTGAAGTGAGAAGTAATACTATTACACCTAACGTAAAAATTTATTAAATAAGTAAAATACTTTAAAAAAAGATGGTTCAAGTGAAAAAAAATAAGATCAGTTAAGTAATTCGTATATTATAAAATACTTGTAAAATATCTACTGCACTGCTTTTCTACTTTGGGAAATAATTTTGAAAAGTAGGAATCCGTCAATTTGACGGCAGTCGTAGATCTAGTGTTAATGAATACGAACGACATATTACATTCAACATATTACATTTATAAATTTTGAAGAAAAAAAAATGGTCATGCTCATTGGAGTTTTCTCTCTAACATGACGAAATTTTTCGTCGCATCCCGTTAAAATGTTAATCCACACTCACATTCCAAATCCGCATTTCAAAACTAAACGCGCTTGAGACGTTAATGTCATTGCGAAGGCGTATATACACGCATTTTGTAACTACAGTTAACAATCTCTCAGACAGCACGATCGATGTGTTCTTTTCTAATAGACTTTCAAGTATTTTGTTGCTTTGGCACGTCCGTGTAGGAAGAAGAACTATTCGCAGGGCTTGGTCAAAAACAAAATTTGCTTGGTCGCAATATTTCATTCGCGCGATCGGTCCTCGAAATAAATGGCCAGATCGAGTGTGTTGGCAAGAGTAGAGAGCGGAGAAATGAATGAGCACACCAAAAATACGGCACCTTTCACACAGAAGCTACCAAACATGTTTCCACATTTTTCTCTTTTAGCGAACGGGGCGTCACTTGTACGTCTGTCCCTACGATAACTGTCGTCAAAAGCACCGCTTTAAGAGACGATGTAATTTTAAACATCTTTCTTGGAAAGCGACTAATGCTTCTTTTTAATCTCTTTTTGCAAAGTGCGATGTCGCGAATGCTTGGCGCCGTAGACTACATTTTACGTTGTTTTATCTGACTCAACGGCGACTTTGTCGAGTCAGCCGATGAGCTTTTGGGAAACCACGCAGCCCTTATAGCGTACAAAAGCTGATAGCTCTCACTGCAAACGTAGACAAAGCTTTTTGTCGCTTATTCCATTACGATACATTAATTGTAGTAATTTAACGAAATATCAATCAAATCTTTAATAACTGAATTCTAAATATAAAGTCACTTCTTTCTATAATTGGAATAAAAGATTTGCAAAAAGTAAGGGCTGCTTTGCAAGAACAATAGACAATAATTATTGTCAGACGTTGCTTTTGTAATTATTATTGTTGTTTGCTTTCAAAGTCAAACTCGTCGTTATTAATTATGTGCGGCCATATATTAAGGGTAGCTGAAAAGACTGTCGTTTTTTTAAAATAAAATGTGTGAATACTTAAAAGAATTTAATTTACAAATATTAATCTAAAATATATTTTCCACGATTTCATATAATCTTTTTGTATAAATCTGGCAAAGTTCTAATATTTGGTCCATAAAACTCGGTGGATTTTGATTAAAAATATTCAATGAGTCCTTTTTGAACGTCGTCATGTGTTCGAAAAAAACGACATTCTTTGCCGGTACCATCCGCAATAATTAAAACGAGAGGTGAGCTTACAGCTTTATATTTTTTATTTTCATTTGCCTGCGTATCAGTACGTAGTTGAAAATTTTAATGATAACTTCTTCCATGAAAGTTACACTCGTATTAGATGTACAGAGAGTCACGTAGACCACAATTTAATTTTCATTTACTAAATATAATTTACTAATATTAATTCGCATCTAATCTGCAATTTAGTTAATTCGGTCTACAGTTCATTTAATTCCTTATAGATTATTATTATACACTTATATTAAACTATTCTCTTAACATTAGATTGCCGAAGTGAATCAATTTGACTCATTTACAATTTTATTGCTATATATATAGAAAAACTGAAGTAAATTTTCTTAAAACAAGTGTTGGTTTTTAATAGAATAATGAAAGATATAGAAATATTAATTCTATATCTAATAATAAATAAAATTAATAAAATATTAATGCTATATCTATTTTGACCGATGTGAGTCCGGCAATCTAGTGTTAAAAACTACATTTTCCACGAAGAGATAATACAAACATTTATACGTTCACAAATTTATTTCGTTCAAACGCCATTAAATTAGAACAATTTATGTTACTTTGCGTTCGTTACGTTTCAATTAAGCACGATAATTGAGCAAATTAAAAACGTAATTCACGCGGATACGATATCGCGAATACTGGTTAATAAAATGCGAACGAACATAACTGCAATACTGTTTTCTGGACGGTCGTCAAGTGCTTCGTTTTGTTCACGTTATTATTAGAGCTAGTGACAGCCCTAGCATCCAAAACTCGTGGGTAACAAATAAATTTTTTCTGCACAATATATCCAGTGAAGCGCCTCGGTTCCTCTCGGTTATTTTTTAAGAACTTCTAACTTAAATCCTTTGTAACGTGGAAAAGTAACACGCGTTCTAAATAGCATGAAATTATTATCTCGATAATACGACCTGACGGAAAGCGATTACTTTTTTCTCTTTTACTTGCGAAAGTGAGCAACGCAATTTTCATTCGTTTATTTTAAAGTAAACGAGTATAGGCTGCTTAGGCAAATTAATTAATAAGTAGATCACTTATGATTAATCTCACTATATAAGAGTATGTAGACTACTAAGAAATTGGAAAGTTTGTATCAGGTTCGAAGTGAGAACTCTTAAAGATCTGCGCGTGTTATCTTTAATGAAATGCAGTTCTACGATTACTTTAAGAGGTAATACAATTTTAAATTGTAATCTTAGGCAAATTTTTATTTATAAATACATTTGTGTGGGTCGTTAGATAAAATTGTTGTGTTGTTTAAAGAAAATAGTGATAGTACATTAAAAATACTTATGTTATAAAACTTGAATGTTATCTTTGAGATATTCTGTGTGTCAGAAAATTCGGTTGTACGAAAAGACAGAAGAAAGCATCAGAATTTTTCTATCGTCGATATATTAAACGAATCTTGTAATTCTACAATATAAATAATGCAATGATTAGTAAATCATATTTCTCTGACGACGGGCTATTGTAAATATAGTACAATTTTGCAAGGGACAATTGATTTATATGGAAATTATTTCAAGAATATGTAATATACGCTAAAAGTTTACTCTTTTGTGATTCGAGAATATTAGCAGTTTTAAAGCAAAAATCAAATGGATAATTTCGAAAAATCAGTCGGATATTTTATATAAAAAAAGCATTTTTTTTACGCTGTTATATAATTTTCTATCGTTATATGCAAATATCAATTGAAATAATCAATTATAAATGTAAAATTCCGTAAAAGGAATATTTAATTGCTTAAATGAAGCTACCTTCGTTAATGCAAGTATTTCAATCATTCATTAACGTAAAAAATATAATTTTATTAATATTAAAAATCTTTTACATATATTTCTTTCTACAACACGACTGTGATGCATCTTTAGTTGTAAAAAATTGCATGTTCTTAATATTCAAATCACTTATGATTATTAGTAGTCAGTTACTATAGCAATTGGATCTTATTAAAAAAGAATTTTAACATTAAAATTAGATAATAATTTGAGAAATTATAAGACTTGAGCATTTCTTAAATTTTTTGCTTTATTCATAAAGAAATACAATCACAAATAACTTACTGGAAAAATAACAGTTTCGTATAATTATATGAGTTTTTAACAAATCGTCCGTCCAATTACAGTATCACATATAACAAAACTATAAACTGTTATGTATAAATCTTAACGATTTAAAAATAATTTTCTCTATAACTGCAAACTGTCAAAAATCTAAAAATCCAAATGGAAAAGTTTATAACATCATTTTCTCGCAGAAAGCACAATATTTGCACGAAGTACTGTAACAGGTGACATACCAATAATAACATTAGATGCAACAACATTCCCACAAACTAAAAACAATCTTTCCAAGTTTCTTTACTACTCAAAGAAATATTAAATAAATTCACACATTTCAGTACATTTTTGCATCTACCAATTCCATAACGTTCCAGTACCTCTGTACTACCATACTCAATGAAATTCACAATACATTTTCAAATGAAATTTACCCAACGTAGTAACACTTATTTTTCAAAATTGTCCGTTTTCAAAAGCTCAATAGAATATATATTTACCAAAAATGGTAAAATAATGAAACCAACGGGGAAAGAAAGTCTTCGTTACGGTGCATTGGGGTGTAGTCGTTATTAATGCGGGCCTAGGTCACGGGCGGCGGATCGTCTTCGGTGCCGGCTAGTTAGTTCGCAAGAAGGCCAGTGGCCGCGCTCATGCTCACTATAAATAATCATGGCGCGGGGATGTCCAAGTATAGACCGTTGGGAGTGTGCCAGCCTGCGAGGAGGCTTCAGCTATTTTTGAGGCAGTGCTGCGAGTAGCACTACACACGAGAGATGCTCTAATCAAAACTGCGCGACCGAGGAACGAGAGAGATGGCTGATGTCTTTTCCGATGAACATCGGCGTGCGCAGATCTCCCTCCTCGCATGTAGATTTTCCCCACTCTTTGTCGTCTACACCGATTGCCGGTCTTGCACGTGACCTTGAGTAGGATCGATTTATCAGGTTCATTATGTTAGAGGAACGTGAAACTTCTTAATGCGTTCTCTATAGATAATAGTTAATTTTTGAAAATCATGATTAACAGGTTTCTTGTTAATTAATCCATTTGCATCCATTTTCTAGTTGCTATCACTGAAACGCACTTATGCATTTGCATTGTGAGTGAATAATGATATATGGGAATAGTTTAAATTATTATAAAACATTCGTTGATTAAAGTACAATATAATGTTTTGGAGTACTGTTATACTTAGAGGGAATATAAAGAAGTTTGATGGTAAAAATGCAATGCAAATAGATTAAAATGAAATTTTTCTTCGTACTGTGGAATGGGAGGATGAAATGATTTGTTACTATATTTAAGAGTAAAGGGAATAATATAGGAGGTGAAATGAAGATATTTTTATGGGAATACGATTATTTTTGTAAATATTTGTAGTTTTTGGATGGAACAGTTATGAAAATCAAGAGATCATGAAACGATAGTTAATTCGTTATTTATTATTTATTATTAAGTTATCATAATCAATTGTTATGATTTTAAAATTGCCTTGATAATATATTTTCTTAATTATTACTGAAAATGCAGTGATGAAGCTCTGCACTGATTATCATCTTATTTGACAAACATTACCATAACATGTTAATATAGTTACCTTGCAGTACGTGTTTTCTTTTCGTCAAGTTAAAAACATTTACTTAGTTTCTTTATTATGTAATGAATTTACGTTAATTTTCTGGCATGTTTGTTTTGTTATCAATAGTTACGTAAAATATACAAAATTGTAATAAATGTATACGCATACATTTATGTTGAAATAACCGCCATGGTCATATACTAACGTCAATATCTGCGCGACGTTGGACGCGCAGAAACTTTCTCCATAAGATACAGCTTCTTATATACTGTTCGCCATAGTTCTCTGCAATATTCAACTATTTTAACAATACTTGAATAAAAATTTCTAGATCGTGTTAAATGATGAATATAAAAAGGATATTAAGTTTTCATAGGTTGAAAATGATTTTATTTTGCTAGATAAAAGGAAGTTATTTTAGGGTTAAAAAAAAATTATCTAGAATTGAATCCATTTTGCTTGATTCTTTGCACGAATATGGTATAAGCGTCAAAGGGCGCTGCCGCAATCAGCCGCAATCGGTGAACTGGTCAGTGAAGTGTGCGTCCGTCGTTAAAAGTGGGTGAGGTGTTTGATTGCGAGCGATTCATTGTAATCTCACATTGAAGAATTATTGTCGATTTAGATTCCTATCGCGAATCATTTTTTGAGAGTAAGTTTCAGTTTCAGTTTTGCACTGATATCTCGGAATCGTTTACGTACTCATCTGCGTGGGTTGCCTATTTGGCAGATGAGTTGTCAATGAAAATCGATCTCGAATTATCTGGGGCAAAGGGCATCAGCCGTATTGGACACTTGCCGAATTTAAATGCAAGTTGTCGATTTGCTGATCACTCGATCGCGGACATCGCTTGCGTTTCCTCTTAGAGTGCGATGAACGTGTGCCGTGATAAAATATATTAATTTCGTTCCATTCAAAAGGAAGCAATTCTATAGTCGTGAATCAATTGCATGTCGCCAATATTCCTGGAGTCTTTGCCTTTTAACCCGTTTATTTCTATTATTTAAGTGATCTTGATGTGCATCTATTTCATTGAATTTAGGGAGAGTAATTTAACGACTATTGATAGAGACAGTTATGAGAATTATTTGAAAGAAATGAAATTGTGTTAAAGAATATACAGCGTTGCTATATATCTGATACCTGTTAGAGTACTATAATATTCTTATTAGAAAAATCTTAAAAGCTGTAATCTGTATGACACTACTCAGTTTTATTGATAAATATTTAAAAAAATGTCACGAAGATATTCTGTAGTTGATGATCAACCATGGACCAATTTCCAGACTTCTGCATCTACCAAAAAAACCACCATGACAACGGCGGCTAAACTCTATGGCAAGGATTTAAGCGAATATGACGATGTTGATGTTGATGATTTATTGGCTCAACTTACTCCAGAGGAGATAAATATCCTTGCCAAGGAAGTGGATCCAGATGTAAGAAATAAATGATTAATATGATGATTAATATAAAATTAACTATAGACCTAATAAGTTATATTAAGATAGGAATAGGAAAATGTACTACAAATAGGATAAATGTACTTTTTTAAACTTCTTTCATTCTTAATAATATATTTACAGGACAGTTTTATGCCACCTTCACAACGTTGTAGTTATGAATGTGACAAGAGCCCAACGGGACCGCTAAACCGGAAGAAGCTCATCGAGCATATCAATAAACAAGCTTTAGAAACGCCAGATATACCTGAATTGAAACCTTATGTACCTGGTGTTATTAGAGGTAAAAAGGTATGTATCTTTAATGTGTTGAAATTTTATGGAAACAATTTTTGTAACTAAAATTTTTCAAACTTTTGATATAAAATCAGAGGTATTAACTTTTTAAGTTATATAACATAAACTCTGTGAGATAAATTATACTTCTTTTATAACAGTGGGTTCCACCGCCGCAAGAAACTGCCAAAGAAAAAGAGGCAGAGGAACAAATTGCTATCGATCTTGGAGAAGAGTATGAGCAAGCGTTATCAGCTGCTACTCAAGAAGAAATTATTGATCTTGCTGGTACATAATGTTTCTTTCTGTATAGACAATATTTATTCATGATATAATTGAATAATGAAAGTATCAATTCTCTGAACGTTAAAACATGAAATATTGTGATTTTTGTTGTGCAGCTATTCTCGGATTTCATTCTATGATGAATCAAGATCAATATCATGCCTCTTTGTTGAATTCGGACCAGCCAGTTGGCCTAGGTTGGGACGGAGTTACAAAAGCTAGTCAACCAAAACCTTATCCAATGGAACCGCCCAATGATACAGATGTTGACGCCACTATTAAGCAAGTTCGAGAAGATGATGCGAAATTGACTGACTTAAATTGGAATAACATTAAAGTTTGTATATATGAATTTTCTCTGAACTCTAATTAAATGGACTATGATATGACTTAAGCTATATCATTCTATTACAGAATATATCTGACGAAAAGTTTGTCCAGTTATTTGAAGGATTAGAGATGAATACACATCTTGAATCCTTAAGTCTAACAAACGTGGGACTTACTGATAAGACTGCACAAAGGTTGGCAGAAGCCATGGAGAAAAACTCTACACTTAGAGTACTCAAGTAAGCATGTGTAATATACATCGTCACCGTTACAGTTACACTTACTCTCCGATTTACATGGTCCATTATTTATACAATTTCACTTTTACATAGTTTTCAAAATAATGGATTAAAAAAAAATATTAAAAGCTATCATTTTTGCTGTCAATGTTTCTATACGATTTCGATTTACTTGGTATTCCGAGGCAATTATCTTTCGTGTAAATCAGGGGAACTTGGACATTTTTTCAACCTTGATGACACTTTGAAATTTAATTTTCAGTGTGGAAACGAACTTTATAAGCCCATCTGTGATAGTGAGGCTCATCAGGGCACTCCTAAAGACGAAATCAATAGAAGAGTTTCGATGCTCTAATCAGGTAAATCATATTTACAAGTTATATTTTTAATACATTTATTTACATTTTAAGTTTGCGTAAAATTTATACATTAAACAAATTTTGTTTTATTGCGATCAGAGGTCACAGGTTTTGGGAAACAAAATCGAAATGGAAATTACACAGTTGGTTGAGCAGAACCCAACGCTACTTCGACTTGGTCTTCACTTAGAATTCAATGATGCTAGACATCGTGTTGCTGCACATTTACAGCGCAACATTGACAGGAGTAAGTATAAATATAATACAATAAAGTTGATCTATACTTTTCATTTTGGAAGTTGTTAAAAGTACACGGTTTATTAATAAATGTTTCTTATATTGCAAGGATGATCATTATCGAATGTTCGATAAAATATCAATTGCAATATCCACCTAGAACGATTGTATAGTACTTATACTTTTTACAATTATAGCAATGTTATATAGATGATACTTTTATCCCGTAAATTAACTGACTTTTCTTTCCAGATTTATTTCAGCGATATTTCCAATGTGTAATAAATTTACACAAACTATTTGCATTCTTGATATTAACATGTTATAGCATTTTAAAAATAACTTTTTAGCAATCTTAATATCGAATCGTAACTTATGCTATCTTTAATTGTGTAATTAATGCACTCTAGATTATTCGACATTACTTTCATTCACGTTGAAGTAATGTTTAAACTGAATTTTTCGTTTAGATGGGAGCAATTGTATGGGGGACAATGGAGACCATATGACGAAATGCTTCTAACTCTTCCGAATCTGCTTCGTAGTCTTACATAGCGCTTTAGTAGTATATCATCATTCATCCATTCATCCTGCTCTGTTCATTTATTATTTTTCTAGCTAGTGGCATAGAGGTAACTATACGACCTTGATATATTCCTACCTGAAAAATCTATAGTTCCTCTTTCCATTCATAAAACGCTTAACTGTCATATTCATACCATTTCATAACTTTTTTTTTAAAACACATGTTCACTGCTTATTTTCCCATATTTCGTTTTGTCATGATTACATTATCATCCTACTCAATTTATCAAAGATGTTGTACCTAGAACAGATATCATTAACCAATGCACAATATTATCGATCTGTTTTTAATTTTCAGCTAAACACAGAACTGAAGGTTAAAGTACATAAATATTTAATTTGGTATGAATATGTTAAATCAAATACCACTCTAATTGTTGCTTATAGCTTGCTTCGTATTAAAATAACCAACATAGCAATTGTAAATTCTGGCCTGCGTTGGTGTATTCGCTCGTTATTGACATTAATCAGATAGCCAAATCTTGATTATTTCACAAGACAGAGTAGTCGAGATTGTTGTAAAAAGAATTATTTACAATAATCTGTTATTCATATATCGTTTTTACGAATACACTTAAATTCTGTGTTTCTCAATTCAATTGCTTTAAATTATGGATTATCGAGGATACTAATTGTCATTCTTCAGTCGATAAATTTCCAGAAATCTACTCTAGGTCAAAATCTTCTCTGAAACTGTGCTTTCACGTACATCCCATAGCTTCTTTTCCATCTCGCATGTATCGTTTCAACTCTTCGTTTTTCTTATCCATCTTCACACATTCATATTCTTACGGTTATCTAAATTCGTTAGATAAAATTACCGGTCTACAAAATATCTGAAACTGGACTGTTTGCACCCAAAAATGTAGCCCTTTTTAATCGCGAACTAAAAAATTTACAATATGTTTTAATTGATATATTTGCCTCGCCAGTCTGTCGTATGGGACGTTTTAAGATGCATCCGGGTGCCCAAATATTCACCCTTCCTCCTCTACATGCCCCCAAAAACAGAGAGTAGCGCTGACCTAGCGCAGTGAGTAAATATATTTTCAAATAAAATTTCTTTTCCCCTTTATGATATGCAAATTGTTCTTAACAGTTCGTCTCTATGATTATATTAAGTTCTCGTCATGATAACCACAGATATACGTAGTATTTCCTGGGATTTCGATATTTGATATCCCAATAATTGAACGTAGCATCCGTTCAAGACAATTAGAGTTTGAGCATCTTTGCCTGTCCATGATGTCTTGTTTTCTGTGAATTTTGTATCAGACCGACCGAATTGCAATTTCAGAAAAGTTAGGTACGACAATTCGATGTAACAATATTCGGAAACTGTCCTAATTAATCAGAGAATGCAAAACCTATCGAACTTTACTCACATTATCGTTTAAAGTGTCATGCATACCATTGGTTATATACGGAAGTAACTAACAACACATGTTTCATGCACGATTTTAATTTAGTTTACCGCATCATTCTTTCTTGCTCTATATCCAGACATACTTTCCAACACTACCGACGAAAGTAACAGTACACATGAAGTACACAGTATGGAAGGGAACCAGATATTTTCTAAAGGAACTAGTTACAGTCTAAGTGACCACATCGTTCAATTTATATTCTCATGCAGGACACCTGTAATGATAATATAGTACCTCAAGAACACCTTCTATTTCATAACGTGTTCCTATAATTTTAGTAATTCCCCAAGTTTCACGCCTGTTTGCACAAGTGCTCGTTGTACAATGTCCGTGTATTTGAAATTATTTGATAAAGCAATGGTGAATCACTTGTACCAATAACCAAAATTAGTTTAAATGACTTTGTCAGCTTCAAATGAAAATTTTACACGGAGGATATTCTTAGAGTAAAAGATTGTATTTGTATTTCTTACTCGATATCAAATAGGATGTTTCCATATATTCTTTCTCTCGGTGATGTTCTCTTGTTACGCCCAATTTATCGTCCATCAAAGTGAGACTTCAGGAGTCAGAGCTGCGATATATACTTACGCTACCTATTCTTTCCCAACAGTACGGAAAGACCTAACGCTGCGGCTACAGTTCCGATTCTTTAACATGAACCACAGGAAACCTGCCTTGATTCAATGAAAGGTAGCTACCGGCTACGTGGTAGTCGATCAGCAGAGTGAAATACATATTTTTCTGTTAGAAGAAATATCCTAACCGTCGTTCTCATTTTTATAGCTTCACTAATTCCGCTTTTTCAGTCAATTGCAAACGTTTTTCATGCCAGCCAGAAGAGACAAAAGTGTGGTGTTTTCCGCTTATGTGTTGATTGTTTCAGCAGAATCTGGTAAAACCTATCGATCAAAGAAGTAATCCTTAATTTTAATTTGTTAAGTAAATCCTCTAGCCTCGTTACGATGTTTCTTAACATTAGATTTGCGGCAGCTGTCAAATTGACGGGTTCTTACTTTTTTTAAAATATTTCTCACATTTAAAGAGAAGCAGAATAGTAGATATATCATATGTATCTTATAATACACAAATTATTTAATTTATTCGAGACGGTCAATTGCTTAATCTATTGGAGAACATTCAGAGATATCGTTCGACAACCTCAAGAAGTCTCCTGAGCGGCGGAGCTTCTCGCTAAATACCGCTTATTCGCACCGTTTTTTTAATTTAATCCACCCTGCTCAGCCTCCTGAAGGAGGCACTTGACAAAGTCGTAACATTGAAATATCTTTATGGCGCCTGGCGAATCAGATTCTGCCGAAACAGGCCTACCTCCGAGGAGACTTCTTGAGGTTGTCGCGTTATACCAACAATTTTCTCGCTTTATATTTACTATTTCCTGCATTTCTGATGATCTTGTTTTTGGGTCACGTACTTTACGGTCTAAATTGAACCCAAAACCAAATTTTATGTTTACATATTTCTAAGATACCTTTTACTTTATACTGGTCTTATTTCGACCGCTGGTTTTTCTATACTGACTGATAATGGTAATCCAATATTATTGCACACTCGGTGTGCAAACCGTCTTTTTAACTCGGAAATACTTTGCACACAATGTGAAAACCGTCTCGAATGGGTCAACTGATTGTATTTTTTGCCGCTTAATTCATCTTTCTTCAAAGTTCTTATTTAATATACTTTAATATACCAGACTTAACGGCCGTAAATCTAATGTTAAGTTCATAAGATGGAAGAACAGGTTTTTAAAATATTCAAAGTACATTTGAAATATCAAACCAAACGTTTCTAGATGTTCTATCATACATTTCGTTATTATAACCATCGCACGTTTAAATCGGATCTCCTCGTCAGAATGAAATCGTGCAGAGACTGCTCGGTTCTACAATCAAACTCGAAAATCGTGTCTTCCGTTCAATCTGACACGTCGCTAACTACAAACGTTCCCGGAACGTTTAGTCGAACTTTAACATTGCCTGACGGCATTGCCACGGAGTTTAGGTACATCCTATCAAGTCCAATGAAGTCGTGACGCGTTAATTTCCACACAAAGCTCCAGAAGCTCTTTTCGCATCGCGTGACGCTCCTCTTGACGTTAAACGTCGGGCAAGCTTGCAGGGAGCTTAACACATGCCGACGTCACTCCATATATCCCAGCTCCCAAGGCCTAGTATTGTTTAAATCACGTCAACTATTTCGGTAGTACAATTGTCAGTTGATTTCGAGAAATTCGTTCTTTTTCGTGGAAATATTACTTTGTTATCAGTTCATTCCAAGCGAAAGAATTGAGATGAAAGTTTTAAACCAGTGGTTCTTAATCTTTTTAGTGGTCAACGTCTCTTTGAATCTGAAAATAAGCTTTTCCACCCCTTTAAAAATGCGTGTATATTTTTTAATATAGAAAAAGTTTTTATTGTATAAACAAATTCTGTGTTTATTTACAACATATATTACTATATAACATAAAAGCAATATTTAAATTTTAATGGCTAGATTGTTGTTTATTCATAATGATTCTATTAAAATGAGGTTCCTTTTGTTGAAAGAGCTACACAAAAGTTATCAGATCCAATCTCATAAAACTTTTGAAACTTTTTTCGCCTGGAAATGCTATCTTGCACCCTCAGGGCTGCACTCGCCCCAGGTTAAGAGCCATTGTTTTAAACGGTTTATTGTGCATGTTTTTTTTTATTTTGTTTCGGTCGGAATTAACGTCTTAATACTAAACGTACCAAGCGGGGTGAGTTGACCCCTTTCAAAATTTACTTTAACACGTTAAGCGCCCACTCCTAGAGACCGGCACTACACTTTTAGGTCCTTTTTTAGGAAGAGTATCTCTCTATTTGTTTCAATAAACTACATTAATTTTTCATAAAATATTCTATTTCTTACTTAAAATCATTTATTATTGCTAGATTAGGCACCACAGAGTAGTCTAGGCAAAAAACTAAATGTTGGTTTTCATTCATCAGCATGAACATGAACGTAAAATTAACGACCGGTCCCTAGGGACCGGTGTCGTGCTTAACGTGTTAAAATTGTAAATTCATTGCTATTTTTTTCCGCATCTGACACTCTGGAAATTTCTATTCTATCCGATTATCAAATTTCTCGCTTTTCATTTTTCTCTTAGCTTATTTGTTACCGAGAAAAATTCTTTGTGTCCTTTACGTAACACGAGGGGACATTTGTCCCCTTATGGTAAGAATTGGTTTTTGCAAAGTGCCGGTAGGTTTAGTGTTACAAAGTCTTTGAAGTCGTTTTAGAGAATGATTCTTCGTGTGTTGGAACAAAATTTAATTCAACAGGTTGATGCAAGAATATGAAGCATTCCATTTCTTTGTATATATATATATATATATTTTTAAAAGTGGAATAGATGAACACATTATTGGCAAAACGATTAGTGAAAATAGGTAGCTCATGTTATTGTATGGCACAAGTTGATTTGTTTTTGTAAACCAGTGTATTCACCCGGTAGTTGAAATCAGTGAAACGACAAGATTTAAAAAAAATCGAAATCAATAAAAGAAAGCAATTAACTTTCGTGCACAATTTGACACTTTGGACCACACGATCTGTATTTGTCCGTGAATTTTAGTCTCTCGATTTAACTCGTTAGTTTATTGATTAGTGATCTACAAGGGAACGACCTGCAGCTGGTTTTTGTGAGGATTATCTGTGCGATGAGTTTTACCATGATACAGTTGCTAAACGATTTTTACGATGGCCCGATTTAACCGCTTTAAACGTAGAGTGAATACATGGTGCAGTATTTGTGGAAGCACTCGACATTCATGCTGGAGAAATTTTTGTACGACGCAGTGTTGCGTGATGCCCCATTGAAACCATTTTTCCCCTTTTTTCTTGAAGAGTGAAAAACTGCTATTTCGCGCCTACAAATATTCGACCAAGCTTTAATAACACCTTTTTTCTTCGAAGCAATTTTGAGGTTTTTTAAATATCTGAAAAAAAAAAGTTTTTTTTTTCTTTTCATACCCTTCGATAGCTATGTGCATCAATGCATTAATACTAACGAATCCTCGGAAGACTTTTTTCAATTGCTATGAGAATAATACTCTGATATTTTCCAGTAACATTAAACACGATTTCTGTCGTGATACGTCTTTATCTATTAATACAAAGTATTGTGTTCGTTTTTGCAGGTTTTTCTACTAACAACATTGTACATGAAGTTTGTCAAAGAAACGGTAGCTTTTTTCTTGTTCGATGTAAATTTGTTTCAGGGGAAGCATATTTTATGAAAAGTTATTTTACATATCCGTAGAATTATCAAATGCAAAATGTAGTTGGTAATATGGACGATACGAAAGAAGCTCCCGTAATCTGTGCATACGTATTTTGTTTCGGCATGACGATCCTCTCTACCAATATGTTGTTTCGGGAAGAGCGTTTAAAATGTAAATTTAAAGCATAGCATTACTTTCTTATTTTCTTTTTAACATCATGTCCTGGTCCCCTCGCGTTACGGTGAAAACAAAACGAAAATCTGTTATGCGATGAAAAGGAAGTTATTTAATCGCGGCAACCCAGGAGCCAGAATTAATGATGGATACTGTGCAACAGCCGTACGAAGTACGGGAGAAGAGCAAAACAATTTCGCGATACAAATCCCGTTTTATTCTATGTCGTCAGAACGAGAGACGATTTAAAAGCAACGGGTGCGCTCATACGCATAGATATTTTATGTCTCCTGTTCGTTATTTCTGGCCTACGGGGAAATTGCAATTTTCCAGCCCGGATTACATTTGAAACAAGAGTGCAAACCTGGTTCTAAAATTTCAACCCTTTAATCGTGCAACACGCTCGTTGTCTGTTGAAAATTGCTGAAATTAATTTGTCAAAATTGGGATATTGTGGCATGTAATAAAATCGCAATGGATAAACTGAGATCCAAGACTTAAATTTCCATCATCAATGGTTCAGTCGTTATCGTCTATTTTACATTTTTTGAAAATCCCACATTTACTATAATTTAATATACCGGAGTATTGAACCCATTCCCTGCTAAATTTTTTTGGCTTGATTCTTTCTGGAAGAAGTATTATTAGTGTAAAAATAAAAATAATTCACGAAAATTACTGCTTAAAAGTACAACTAAAACGGACTGTTTTCAAAACATTTAGTATCAGAAGCACGTCAGATTTCCAAATTGAATATTAACCCTTTGTGATCCGATGTTCCGTCTAAGGGGACACCATAAGTCTAGCATACTTCTCGGTTGCTCCCTTTGATGGGATATTCCAGTCTATTGGTAATTACGGAGGATAAACTTATTGAATCGCAACATTTTAAGAAAAACATGTGTCGCCACACTTTTCTATTGAAATAACGCAAGTAAACAAATCGTAATGTGTCGCCAGGTTACTGACAGATAAGATGAGAGGTGGCTCCGATAGAAAACGGTTAAAAGATTAAGAAAATGAATAAATTCCCAAATGAAGATCATGGAAGGTAATGGGTAATGCCATGCATTATAATATCCTACGTTTAATATACCGCAAACTAAAACAATACCAAATGAAGCGAGTAGCCGTTTAAAACTTACAACCGCGCTCTTCTCATCGCAACATATACAGTAATCCCTGGATAAATGCACAAGAAATTTCCCTGGATAAATGCATCGCGGCCATCCCCTCCACATAGGGGGATCCCCCTCGGTCGAACCTCGACGTTCGGCGACGAGGCAGTGTAATATGATATCATCGGAACGTGTCGTTGACGCAATACTAATTGGAGACTTGAACTTTTCCATTTTGGATTTTTTTGTTTTGAAAACTTCGCTAACGTATTTGTGACAATTTTCTGATTAAAATGATACCAAACACGATATAGTTTGTGCAATAGTTACTTAATATTTAATTCGTTTACTTGCTATTTAGATAACTCAAACATATCGTGTTTGGTAACATTTTAATCAGAAAATTGTCACAAATACGTTAGCGAAGTTTTCAAAACAAAAAAATCCAAAATGGAAAAGTTCAAGTCTCCAATTAGTATTGCGACACCGATACGTTAGGGCCGGTCCCCCTGTGCGTTGGGTCTCTCTGTCTCTTCTACTGTCTGTTCTTTTCTAAGTTCACGCTCGGCTGGAGCCCGAACGTAAACACAAAATAGAAACCACCACTTCGTAACTGCACTGTTTCGGTCCCGAATTCAGTGCATTTATCCAGGATTTACTGTATACGGTAGAGTGGAATGATATTTCATGAATTGTTGGGTTTCTTTTTTTCTTTGTGCTGTCTTTACCGGCATGCAGCTGATCGGTAAAGATCATTCTCCCACTAAGCGTAGCTATAAACGCATATGATGACAGTGTTTCGGGTGTCTGTTGCAGTACGGCAGTCCCGGCTCGGGGTGGCGACATCTTAACGCGAAGTGGCGTTCGCCTAGGTATTATTTGTACATATATATTTATTTACCATATGTTATGTATTATAAATACTACTCTCATACATCGCTCGATGTTCCCGCTATGATTTTACACGACTACATTGATTTAGGATCGACAAATGAAGATTCGCTTTGCGTGATTGTAATAATAATAATACCTTTGTCATCAATATGTGTCAGAATAAAGATCACTGTAATTCGGTGATTAATTTTAAATGGATACATCGATTTCATTTATCGTAAAGTATACGAAAATCTCTACTGAATGTACCGGACGACTAGGAATGTCAATCGCGCAATGTCGAATCCGGGATTTGAAGTTTTTATTCGTTGCCTGATTGCATTTCTTTGCTTCGTGGTTTATTCTCTGACCCGTTTGTGGCAGAGTTTGCGCGCGCTGTATATATATATATGCACACACAGAGAAATACATGTTCGTATTGCATGTCTGTCTGTACTTTGGCACAGATTAAACCGCTAATAAATGCTCTGGCACTCTGTCTCCTTATTTACCTCGATCGCATACAATTCTCTGGTAAAAAGTTCCTTTTCTCAAGACTTCGGAATGAGTGAAAGCTTTAACTCTTAAACCCAAGTATTCTTTTTTTTCCCTTTTACTTTGCATTTCATCGCAATTACGGGATATCGTGGTGGATGATTTTTTACGTGATTACGGTTACAAATGAGAATGCAGGTAATTACGTGCTACATTATTACAGAACTTTTTTTTTCTAAATTTGCATAGAAGGGCGGCTTGGAAGTGTAATTGCAAAGTTAAATAGTTAGCGAAGTTCACGAAGAGGAGTAAGGCAAGTTTAATAAACATAAGATTGAAATTTTATTGTTTCTAGTTTGATATTCTACAGTTTTTCTTTAGTTTTGAATTTATTGGTAGTAGAAATTAATTCGTTACCGGGTGTAAAGTCATTACGAAATGTACAAGTATTTTAATGACTTAATTTCTCTATGTTTAGTGTCATTGTGACATTCTGCTCTTTTTAAAATCACAAGTCTGTATTTCTGCATTTTAGGTGCATTTTATTGATAAAAATAGAATAAAATGTCCCTTTATATAATAATAAGATTGCATGCTTATGATTATTAAAATTTCTTTTCTCTTCGTGTAGAAACATCTAACTGGATCAATTTGTTCTTACAATTTCCAAACCTCAGTACTAGCTAACTCCTTGCTCTACAATAACAAGTGACACTTGTGAAGAGGTAAATGGGATAGGAAATTTTCAAGTTTTCCAAAACCTATTAAATTGAAAATATTAATGAGATTAGACGCAAAAATATTATTTCTATAACATTAATATTACGTTAAATTGTACGGCATATCAAGAATCACTGATCAACTTTTATTTTTGCAATTTAATTGTAAATTATAACGGAGTCAGTCACGAAATAAGCCATAGTACAATGGATTAACATACTAAACGTCAAGTTATTTCTCTATTACGAGTTTTAAAATCATTCCCACAAACTGAACAAAACAACAGAAACGACTTCCGTGAAGTTTTGGAATCGAGCCCATAAAATTGAATCGCCACAATAAAACCTTATTCGCCGAGGATTACCTTAAGGAAGTAGAAAAAGGGCGTTCACTAGTCAGACCATACGATATCCAGTTGTGTAACAGTTACAGAAAAACAGGTCGTTTCAGTTCTCAAAAATGACTTTGGTTTAAGAGTTAAGTTTTGATCCAGGGACTATTATTATTTCAGTACAACTCCGGCATCGATAACGATAAAAATATCTTCCGAGTATAACTGCGCGTATATCAGCTCCACCCGAGAGCTCTTTTTATCGGCGTGCGTGCTTGCAAGTTAGCCGCTCGATTTCGAGATTGCGACGAGTGAACGAGTAGTTAACTACATGCACCTTGTATCGCACGAGGGTCCACGTGTTACTCGATATAATAGCACGTTTAAACCTATCCACCGTGACTTTTTTAAAGCTAGCCCGTTGATACACGTTTTCGTGGTAATCGGGAGCGCTTATAGCGCGCCACAGCGCCGATTTACAGCTATGAAATTCTTTCCGTGTCCCGTCGTGTGTACGGAAAATACGACGGAATGCTGAATTTACGGAGAATTATGCGGATATCAATTTTTACCTTCCTCGTGATAATACTGGAGGAACAAAGTATTTTTTTTTCCTCATGCACGTACTTTATCCATTTTTCACTTTTTTGTTCACTACCCCCCTTTATTTTTTTTCTCTTTGTTTTTGTTCACTGTCGAGTATTCGTGCCGTGGATTTTGATGTCGCCCTTTAAGCTGAACGAGCGATATAAATCGCGTTTCGTGATAATTTTTTGCTCAAACGTTTCCTTTCCGGTAGAATGCTCGACGTGGTACAAATAATTTAGATTTTTTTTAACCAACTCCCGTTTTTTTGTGCGGACAGGTTAAAAATCGACGAATAATACTCCTTCTTTTTTTCTTCGTTATTTTTTTTTGTTGTTTTATGTTTTCCTGTTTTAACATACTTATCTTTTTGCACCTGATATTTTTGACGCACAAGCACTATGTTTAAGCATATGCTACTTTTTTGTAGCCGATGGTGAATAATGTAGATGTTAGTTGTGTTTTTCACAGTATATTTACGTAATTTGGTAGAATATTATGGATGGTGTACGTAATAGTACAAGTATTTTAACATACATTACACTTGTCTCACTGAATGTTATTTTCTTTATGATAATGGTATTAATAAGTTTTCGAAATGAAACAAGGTGACACGTAAAATTGACCTTTTTCACGCGGAAAAATTTTTTTATGGTTTTATCGTAAAAATAAAATTTACCAGAATTAATTTTTGTAGTTTAAAAAAAAAAATATGTTATCGAAATATCAACAATTTTTTAAGGTAATTGCCAGATTTTTAAATGGAATTTGGTATTACCAAATTTACATGAATGTTTACTGTTTTATAAAGATAAAATAACAAAATATATAATATTGAATTTTTACGATACATGCACGTGATTTCCAGAAATTTTTTGGCACACTATGGATTTATATGCTGTGTCAACTTAAACTGCTAAATTGATGTATACACGAATGTTCAGTTGTCCACGTGGGAAAGGTTAATATTAATTAATTTGTATTAATTAAAAGAGAAAAAATTTTAAGCATTATAACGACGATCGAACGACGTGATATTAAAATAAAACTCATTATAAATTCGAGAGCTTTCCATCGTTCCACAAAAGACCTGCATGTGTAGTAAGTTAATTAAATGTAAATCAGTCTCAACCGAGTTTCCCTTTTGTCGTTTACCAGTTTGCCGGTCTAATTCGACAATGATTTTGATTAGAAAGTGAGAGGAAGAAAATGTGACTGAAAAGGAGAAAGATAGAGGTTAAAGGTGGAAGAATAATAATAGGTTCGGCCAATTGTTTGTCCGCCTGTTTGGACTCCCTGTTCTCTCCTTTGCAAATGAACCCATTTGTATTCAGTCGTATAGCCAATTCGCCCGTTCTCGATATCGCTTCTCGAGTTCTCATTAAATTTTAGAGCGCAGAACGAGGCGAATGTTGGAGGGAAATTATTTTCAATATGCGAATACGATTCCACGTCCTCCATAATATATAAATATGTTTGCAGAAATGCAGGAAAATCTGCTTTTCGAGCAAATACGTTTTTTCACGATCAGATTCTATTGGTACTGGTTTTTGGTTACAAATTTTATAAAAGGTAGCACGTACCTGTATCTCGATATTGAATCTATCTGTATTTTCTGTTATTTTAAAAATCGTCACTTTTTCGTCTGTCTGCTTTCGTTATACAAACAAGTTATTGATTTCATTGTTACAAATATCTTCTTGTATTCATTTTGTTAGGTGGTCATATGTCAGTGTTTTTAATAAATATCTTGCAGTTAGATAGTATTTTGGGACGCGTTATAAATATTTCACTATTTTTCGAGATTTGTCATTAGATAGCTTTTCTTTAAGAATAAATTTTGCTTTGACGAATTTTAGAATAGTAATTTTTCAATATTCAGTGGATGTTACGAAATAAAAGTTTTTATGGATGACTGTTTCTTTTTCTATTTTTCGGTCTTAATTGCTATGGTTATTTCGCCTAGAGTTGAAAGTGTTTAGGTGGATTGCAAATAATTGAGGCTATGAGATATATAAAAAAATTTCATAGAAGTGATAGAGTTTTAAACCGGCTAATTAGCATTGCGATCCGTAAACTCTCTACATACCATAGTTTCATGGGGAAGATTATCGTATTTATTAAAGAGACCATTATTATTAGACGTACCAGAGTTCTCGACGTAAATAGTACTCCAATTACAATTTAGTAAAAGAATTTTTACCAATAATGTAGGAATCTTGATATTAAAATTGACATACTTATTTAAGTTTTATTTGTATCGATACTGTTGAATAAACATTTCTTATTTCGATCGAAATTTATTTCCTTGCCTTTAACCCTTTCGCTACTAAATGTGGCTATAGTTATTCAATACAGAGAATTATCTGTAAACGATGGATGATCATAGTCGCTTCATTTTATTTCACTAATGATTTTTTTTAGTCAATTAGTCTTGCCACTCGGTGAAATAGTCACACGTTTTTTTCTTTATATACAGTTTTTCAAAGATTCCAACGACCAACGGAATTTGAAGAAATCATTTTTACAATTTTAGAGATTATTTAACTTCATTATATACATATGATACGAAAGGGTTAAAAGCCTTCACTTTTGCTATTCAATTTGTTTTCTTTGAAAAATATAATCCTTAAAATGCTGCTAATGATAAAATAGTAGCTAATGTAAATGTAATTCATGATCAGTCCAATCACTTTAGCTAACAGCTAGATAAGAACAGAAGGCTTTAGTGCGGTGTTACTGCTTCTGGAATTTTTCTTTTGCATTATATATGAAAGATGTTTAAACTGTGACTCATCGCTTTTTGAAAAGTCGATAATTCTTCTTTAGAAAGGTTTAATTCTGTTTTGTTGTTTTGGACACAGTTTTTAAGCAGTTTTTCATCACTTTAAATTATAATAGGAAGACATTTTTTATAATGATAGCAAAATATTGATTTACTATAAACATATCAAAAAATAAAACGAAATAACACATGTTTATTCACATATTGCATACCTCTGAAAATATGATACATCTCAAAGAATTTAACTTTTGGATTAAAATAAAGTAAGTTTTATTTTTTATCTCCATAGTTTACTAGTAGGGAAAAGTTATGTCAATCACTCTAGTTCGTCTGGCATTGTACTATGTATTTCCTAAGAGTCCATTATTTTTAATTTTTCTGAATCTTTAAGATTGAATACAAAAAGTGGAAACTTGGAAAACTAAAATGTTACAACTTATAAACATTATTTTTCTTGTTTCCAATGTTGATTGGAAGACTAATGTTAATATTCGAAAACAGATTGCTCGTTTCTTTATGAAAAAAACATGTTTTCCAATTGTGATTTTTTTTTTGCACATATATACCCTATGTATAGTCACTTAAATTGATTAAATCTCTAATGATTCAATTCCCGATAGGAATATACGTGACTATATATAAAAACAAAAAATACAATATTTATTTGGCTTGGCGATTTCAAAAACAAATCATATTTCTAAAATTTCTAGAACATTTCAAAATAAAAATAATGTGACAGGTCATTGTTTCACGTGCCTTCACGAAAACTTGATTAACCCCTTGCCTTACAATGACATGTGGCACATGTGATTCGATAAATGGAATAAAAAATTTGTAAGTTTTCCAAAAACTGTTAAATTCGAAATATCAGGAGGTCATGAGACGTTGAAATTAGTTCTATGCTATTAATATTGCGTTAACTTGTACCGGTTTATTGGAAATCAGTGATGGATTATTATTCCGACAATCAATTATGAGTTTTTGGACGTTCATTTCAAAAAGAAATCGTAAGGCAAGGCGTTAAAGTCGAAACATCACGAAAAAGACACTCCCGTTTTAAATAATATTGGTGACCTCGAAACTGCCAGAACGTTTTCAAGGAAATTGTCAAGTTTATAACTACTCCTCGGAAAAGCAATACCTTTATTAAGCTATTTCTTTTGAAGAGCCTCACCCTCTAGACAATTACAGCTATCGCGAACAATAATCATCTCATTACACCCGTGTCCGGTTCAACATAACGAGCTACTTTATTTCAGACCATAATTATTCGAATATACTTACAAACCGATGTTTAAACGTCAACAAAGAACAAAGATAACGAACACAGAAGTTTCAAACACCATGATCTATTGCCAAAATGGCTGCTCAGTTGGATGTTCTATCGTTTGAAATGTTCAGGAACATTGAGACTCGAAATAAATGCTCCGTATGCGGAACATGTGAAACAAAAAAAAGAAGTACAAAGTCCACCGGTGTATCGTGACGGAAAATGAAAGAGAAAAAATAATAGTAAACCATTGTATTTTTGCCGTATCTCCCTGGGTGTTGGGGTGCGTATTTGGCGATTCATACGTCTGCCCTCACGCGAAAGTGCACACACGGGAAGTGCACATGGACATTCTGATCCTTCGATGTGTATATGATATACTACGCTCTATTTTGTTCTGTAAAATTGGCAGGTAGATAGATACTGGAATAACGAAAACGAGAGAAGAAAAGGGAATACAGGAGAATCTCCCGAAGCTTCCACCTTCATAATAGAAAATCGAGGCAATTTATTCGGTAATTGAAGCTTCAATTATTTTTCCGGTCGAGTTACGTAGGAATGATTTTGTTTTCGATCCTATCCCTTTGTACTTCTTTTTTTTTGTTTTCTGCTCATCTTTTTCATCCTTCGTCAAGCTCATCCCCTGACACGGCACCCTCCTTGTATTCTTTTTGGCTGTTCTGTATTGCGTATCATTGTCGGTATTGCACTCATCGTTTCTACTCCCTTTTTCACCTCAGTTTCGTATACTAGAGAATTTTCCACTATTAAACGCAATTATTAAATTCGATTCCTCTATCGTGGTGAGACTTTTTTTTGTGATATTTAATCATTTTCGATTCATCCAAAGCAGTTGGTTTATAATTCTTTTTAAGATCTAATTAGAATCATTTTTCAAGTGATTTTGTTCCATTCGGCTATTCTTATTGTTGGAAGGATTAACCCTTTGCTGTGCCATTTCTTTTATCACTAAATGTGCAATGAATCTGAATTAATTACTGAAATAACAATTTAGCCCCTAATTTCGGATTAGTCATGGACTAAACGTAATATTGAATATCATAGTATTAATTTTGTTGTATCAGGATCCACTAACACTTACAAGTTAATAATTTTAGAAGCACTTCAAAGTTGACTTTATCGCGTCACGAGCAGCACTCGTTATTGTACGGCAAGGGGTTAACAAGAATGTTTTGAGATTGGTACTAAAACTTAATTCACTTCATGAGATGATGTTAACACATTGCGTACGTGTGGCGAGATATTTCGTATTTTGCAAACCGACCGTCGTGACCGGCTTACGAGATGTCTCGTTTCTTATTTTTCCATGTGCACATAGATATCAATGACACGAACAATTACAAATAAATTGCTTTTTTTGCTACTTCACTAACGCAATGTAGCCTTAAATATTCCTGTCACAAATACTTAGCGAAATAAATATATATCAAATTTCCAAAGGAATACAAAATAATCGGATATGTAAAAATTACCAAATCTTTGGAGTGCTTAAAAATTTGCGGACCCTACAAGCGCATTGAGACAGCAGAGTGCCGTACGCAATGTGTTAAAATACTTTGGCTATAAGAATACGAATTCAAATTAATTTTACCTTCCTATTATGTTTGACTGTAATTTGTGACTAAAAGGCCATGATAAAAATTAATCGAAGTGATAATTAACGATGAAATTAATATTTTACACTCGTATACCAATAGTAATTATACACATTCAGTGTATCGCAAAGCCAAGTTTTTAAATGCAAGAACTTCAAGAAAGAGAATTGCCTATCTCATATCAACTTTATAGACCCTTAATACGTTCCACGTGGGGCGTATACAACCCCCACTAAACTTTCCGTTCAGGTTGCTTCCATTTCTCATTGCAAAACAAAGAATTTTATTGTGAAAAATATGTTGTAAAGTTAAATATAGGCATCTTAACATTATTTCTACCAAGAGGTGTCAAAAGACGCCTTTCAAATTTTAACTTAAAGTTAGTCTCCAAGTTGAATCATTTCTCCGCAATTAATTTCTTGACTTTTCATACAGTAAGTAGTTGTTAAATTAATACAGCAATATCATTTTCCACCAGCACACCCTAGATTCAAAAATATGCATATAGTATACTTCTTTCTACCATGAGGTGTCTGTTGACACTTTAAGGATTACATGACAGTGCTTAATTTTAAACCATTTTACATATAAATATGAACACCATTTTGCAGCACCATATCAATTATAATCGGATTAGAGAATCTCTATTTCATTTGTAACAGAAAATACAAGAGTTGCGGCATAACTTTGATATTCGCCTATTTCCCGCCATGTTACATTTTAGCGTAAACCACTGCAGTGACTTTACAACTAGCTGCACACCGCTGCTAGAATTTGCAAGCTGATTAAATAATTTCGAATAAATAAACATCAATGTATCAATAAATATATTCCTCAAATTGTCTACATTTAACTGATAATTTGAAATCTCAACAGTTTTGACAATTATTTGCATTCAAACGAAAAGGTGTCAAAAGACACCTTTTGGGCGAAATAGGTATACAGAAAATCGTGGTAGAAATAGTGTTATTGTCACGTATACAGCAAAGAAATTTATTTAATCGTAAAAGTGTGGATCGTATACACCTCACGCGGCCTGAACAGAAGATCTTGAAAAATGATCCGGCACGGAACGTGTTAAAAATTCATCGGCCACGTTTTTAATGTTCCTGGTATATCCCTAATATGTAGACCTATCGATTGTGATGTATATCACATAATAATTGAATGTAAAACATCAGGCAATGTTACGGTGCACGAAACATCATGATAATGATGGATTATACCGTCCTAAGTTTACATTACACTACCGTTCCAGTTGCATCGCAGAACTTGTCTACAGACAGGCATCATCTCCGTTTCGGAACAGCCCTACGTGTTAATAATTAATTCCCGTTTAAATGGAGAACGAGGGTTTCTTGGTAGCTTAACGCACCATCCGTATATCGCGGCAAATGCCATAATACGAGGTTATTAACGATCCAACACGGAGAATCCTCATCGCGAAACTCATGTTTCAGGTCACGTATTACGTAATGACATACCAATACCTCAATCCGATAACGTGCTTGCACTTACGCGATGACGATACCTTCGCGTCTAGACCGATTGCTCGAGGATATTGAGAAAATGAACTCTTGGCGCAAACTTCAGACCATATGTTGGGGGTTGATGTGCAAAATCGGATGCACTAATCCTTCTTTTGTGATTGTAGGAAACTGATTTTAGTGCGCGAGGCTTTTCGTAAATTTTCTTTTGTCTTTAATGGAATGTTCGGTGTGGCAGGGGTGAAAAACGGAGTTTCCTTAATCCTTTGGGGGCGGTGACTTTTTTTAATATTGAGCGATTTATTTGGCGATCAAAAGCCATTTTTTATTAGAAGGCAGGTGTGTAAATATTTAACAATTATAAATTGCTACTCGCATAATAATATTCCAACGGTTATATTTCAATTTTTCACCTTTAACCGTGTATACAGGCGGCGATAAAGTATTATCAGATTTTCTTTTGACCACATATATATGATCGTAGTAGTCAAAGAGTGAATGCGAGATAAACTTTCGATGATCGGTATTACATACACGGTAAGTTCGCGAATATGCGTTTTTATTTTGCTTTAATTGCCGGCTAAAATAGACAACAATATTCATACAAGGAAAATGTGTTCAGATTTTACATATTCTTCATAATATAATATGTGTAGCGTAGTAGAATTCACCTTTTCATCGAGACTACGATTGTTTAAAATTTGCATTGGTATCGTATTCTTTTTTAAATTCGAAGTCAGTTTTGGCGATAGAACTTACGACTAAAATAGTTCAGTTTTTTGCTAATGTACAGGAAGATATATAATGGAGAATTTTTGATATATAATTTATAGCTTCTGACTTCTTGTTTATTAATAGGATCTATATAATTATTTATTATATTCTTCTCATAGTCATTAAAATTAAGTTTTCCAAGTTTTCAAATTCATTCCAATTTTATTAACCAGTTTTATTTTATAGAACTAACAATAAGTGGGTATAAATACTGTATACAAGTATATTTCATCAACCAATCGTTTATAATAACCTTCCATGCCAGTAGAAGTTGAAATATTTTATTCGAAGTGTTTTGTATTCTTTGTTGGAGATATGATCTCTGGTTTCAGGTCTAATTCTCAATTTATATCACCATAATGCAAGAATTCTTCTTTTTGCAATGTGCCTCAGTCAAAGAATCAATGCGAATCCGCTTGTTTATTATAAATACTCTGAGAACAATTAGTTAGATAAGAAAAGTATAATATTATGGAAGAACTTCACTTACTTATTTCCACAGAATAAAGTTCAGTAGCTTCGAAGTAGTTAAAGTCACTTAATTGAGACTTCTCGACTTCTGTCACAAAAGTTCTGCAGCTTGTTAACTTTGTATTTACAATTCGTTTACGCTCAGTATTTAATTACTTTATTCTACGCGCAAAGGTGTTAATGTGTTAATCCTCTATAGACCGAATTTCTTATTGTATCTGAACACCAGTTTCTCAATAACATAACTAGAAAATGATAAAAATACAACGTTAAATGATGGATAAAATCCAATTCTTAAACATTGAGTTATAAAGAATCTTATGATTTTCACGAGATAAATTAGAATATTTGAAAAATTAAAAAATCTAACTTTGTAGAATAGAAGCTTAGATGTATCTTGCGTAATTTCAAAGTTACAGGGGCCCATAGACCGTTAAAATAAACTGCTACTTTTTGCTCCAGGGTAACTATTTAAAAGATAATCTTCCATTGATATCCAAATTTTAATGTTTCCAAATATAAGAAACGCTATTATCATAATACTAAACACAGAAAAATCATTATAAAACTTTGTGAAATTAGTCCTCGAAGAATCTACAAAACAATAAGTAACTATTGTTGTTTAATTATCGACTTTGAGAAAAACTTAGAATCTTAATAGTAACAGTTCTATATGACGTATTAAATAGGTTTATTATTTCAAAGTATCCCATTCGACTTAAAACAGTTATAGGTTTTGTCGTTATCTACATATAAAAAATCTCGAATATTTTTCTGATGTAATCTTCCGTACCCTCTTTATTTCGTCTTTATCCGTACAATTTCTCCTCCAATCTTTCTCTTCCCTTTGCAATTGTGAGACGTGATTAGTGCTACACCCTTTTAATAATATTCCACTTCTTCCTGTCCATCCATTTGCCAACACGGTGGATAATTCGGTTCTTCGGGATTGAAATAGCGTACCATCTCGTTGGAATTTAATGTCCCGTAAAACGAGACTTTTCACTTCCCTTCGTCACTTCTGTACTCGCAGTCACCTCTCTTTTATCACTACCACCGCAGTTTCTTTACGACGACAGATATTTTTAAGTAAGTGGAACAATGGTGCTAATCAAATACTTCTCAGATTTATAACGACTATTGTTAATAGATAATAAGTAACAATTAAATATTAGAAAGACAAGAAGAGAATTTTGTTAAGTTTCCTTCTAGCAATACAATGAAAACGAAATTTAGCACCATTATTTTCTTCATAGTGATAAATATCTGAGGCGTTTAATTTTATTTGTGTCAATCTCGGTTTCCGTCGATCACTCTGATAGGAACAAAAAGTCTCATGGTAATGATTGTGGAGATTCAATATATTTGTATAATATACAGTGTGGAAAAAATTTGCACACCCTTCCAGTGATTATTAACTCGGTATTTGTGAACATACGGTTCATTTTTACTATTTGAAAGAATCATCCTACATTGATATATCGTTAGAATAGTGTAATCCTTTGCGCTCCTATGTCGAGTGTAACTTGTCATTTTTTCAAATCCGAAGCAATGTTAACGTGCGAAAGAAAACCGGGATTCAGTCCTAAAAATTGTTTCAAGTGATAACATGCACTTGCAAATTACAAGATACAATAATAGTACAAATGAAGCAGATATTTCATTGAATGTGTTTCTTCCTCTATTTATTTTAATTGCCCTATTTTTCAGTTAAAGTACATTTCAAAGAAAACACTTACAAGGGAACATCCCGAGGTGCAAATCACCGATTTTTATGAAATTTCAGAATGATATAGATCTCGTTAAAATATTTGACACGTATTTTTTTATCGGCAACCGCCCACGTTAAAGGGGTAAAAACCGCCCTCAATGTTGGGGTAAAGAAAACTATTTCATTGAATATCTCCGTAACTATTAGATATACGAAAATTTTGTACAGAGTGAAAATTAACGCATTTCGACCACGAATTCAATGATACAAACATTTTTTTAAAAGACCAATTTATTTAAACAATATAATAAAAAATACTTTTTTCCAATTTTGAGGGTGGTTTTCACTCCGTTAACGTGGATGGTTGCCGATAAAAAAATACGGGTCAAATATTTTCACGAGAGCTATATCATACTAAAATTTCATAAAAATCGGTGATTTACAACCTCAGGATGTTCCCTTGTTAGAAGCGTTGGGAGCTACTTATAACAAAAGTGAAATATAATTCGGAGGGCAAAGGATTAAAGCTCTTAACACTGACAATAGTGAAAACTAAGTATGTTGTCAGCTAGTAAAATTCAACAATTTTTTTTTAAACCCCCTTTATTCACCATCTAAAAATTAAACGCTCCAGCGAGAAACGCGATTCCATCGAATTATTATCCAATACATTTTTATCATCGTTATTCTATTTCAAGTGCAAAAGTAGATCCATGATATTCGCAAAATAATTCCATTAACATTAAAAGTATTTGATACTCGTACGATAGTTAAATTGGTTTCGATCGTTACAGAAAGGTACGATTTTTCAGATAGTACTTTCAGTTCTGATTTTCGACTTTTAATTCGAATCCCTGAACTTTCCTTGGTCGCGTTTCATTTATCTCCGGATGGCAGACGCAGCCGTTCCTATTCGACAAAAAATTACGGAGCACGGCGCGCCAATAAATCAGATTCCTACCGAAAGTTTTCCCTAACTCGGTCGTTCTCGATTCGATGTGATTTATGGAGAAAAACGCGCGACCTTTCTCCTCATTGACGCGCAATCGGTGTCTTTCATCGAGGCACCACCGAAAACAAAAGGGGAATCGTTTGGGGAAAATGACGAGAAAATTATCTGGCTCGTATCGATTTCTATAAAACGATTTGAAATTTTATGAAAAAAAATGGAACATCTCTCGGGCTCGTACGCGATCAGTGAATATTGATGACGTGTTTTTGATCAACGAATGGAGCAAGATTTATGCGAAACCTGTCAATATATTGGTGGAAATACCAAGCCTCGAATATAAAAAATTATCGAGAAAATAGCAACAATGTATTCGTCATATCGAAAAAGTGTAATTTTCTTTGTTTGTCGTTAATTTATGAAAGTTTAAAAAATTGACTTGATCTTGGCAGCATTCCATATCTATTGATAATGTTGCAATGATAATTATGAGATTTTATATTTTGACTGAATAACACAATTTTAGAACCAACCAATTCAGAGGACACACCATCGATTTCAGTTCTTTTAAATAGTATATCAGTGTCATAACATTGTTTGATTGTATTTATATTTTCAGAACGTAAGAGACGAATTATATTTCGTAATCACTCTATTATTTTTATTCATATCTCCACAGATTTAATATATTGCGAACAGAAAGAAATTATGAGAAATTAAAGACAAACTTAATCATTTATAGAGAAGCTTTTGTTGAGATCCATTAACTAGAATTGATTTTACGATACAAAAGTTGATCCAAGAAAATTTCATTTTTTCATACGATGAAATTTGAGAATGACTGTGAAAAACAATATCTAATAATCGAAAAAGCTTCGTAGACCTAACACGTTTATTACTTTTTTCCCCGCAACATTATTAATCACTTACGAGTTTCCGACTTCCACTTTTTTGTTTGAAATATTGGCCTTAAATTCAGTATTACATAAACTTTGTCTTTGCATATTTACCTCTACAAATTTTTTAAATTCATCCATTTGCTGCACGCATTTGAACAGTCTGCCCAACAATTCATTATTTGCAACAATAATTCCTACAACCTAAATAAATTTCACGCTCAAGAATTAAACAAGTGATCGTTTAAACTGTTAAGCCCGAAACAGAAACATTTATTCTGATTTTAGCTACGAATTTTCACAGCTAGTATCAATATCAAGCTGATATCAATACACCCCTATTAGTTCTAGATAAAAACGAGCAGAAAAATTGAAACCTCTGCAGCGGATATTGGAAAGAAAGAAAAAATAAAAGCGAAAAAATCGTTACGCGCGCGAATTAATGAAATGCGACGCATCGAAAATCGAATTCTCCGTAGTTCACGATATTACTTATTGTTAGACGGAATCTACGCTAGTTTATACAAATTAACGCGACTGCTCGTACGTAGATGTAGAGGTGTCCGACGTGCAAAGTGTTTTATCGTATGCATTACGGCTGTTTGCCGTAGCAAGCGCGTTAATTACTTCCGCTTTACGAGTCAGACCGAGACAGGGTAAAAAGAGCACAGCAACGGTTGCTGTGTCGTCCGGATTACCGCTTCGAAAGATGCTCGCGATGCAAACTGGCACGTAATTTTTTTTCTTTTTTTTGTCTCTGCCATCCTGCGCCCCTTTGATCTTCTTCTCCTCAAATATATTTGTATCCGTCCCGAATTCACGTTTTGAGGGTGAAAATGCGTTGGGGTGGCTCTTCGATACGTGTCGAAAAATATAAATGATTCATTACGTGCGGCGACGCTCCTTGTTTGTAATTCCGATTGTGCGTAATCAGAGAGAACGCTTCGCAGATATGATTTCGGGTTTACGTCAATGGTGGATGTTTCTGTGTCAGGTGAACTTTTATGAAACTTTGTCAACAAGGAGCCCATTTCGTTTGCATAATCGTATTATCTACTTTGGTAAATTACACTCTGACCCTGCTGTACTGATTTTTAGGTTGGTGCTGTGCAAAATATGAGGCGTAATATTGAAATGAAGTTATAGGTAATTTTTCGTGCGATTCTGAATTATATGGGGTGGGTCATGTAACTTTTGGAATTTGAATCGGCTATAAAAAAAATAAACTAATGGATATTTGTTCAAAATTATGAGTTTATTAGAAAGATTAGACATTTTCATTTAAGAATGAAACACAACATCATTCAAATGACTGCCGCGGCTGGCTTGACAGTACCCCATCCGATGAACCCAATTTTTCAGTAGATTTTCGATCGTTCGGGCTCCAATTGCATGAATGGCAACTTCGATTTCGTGTTTCAAGGCATCAATCGTCTCTGGGTGGTTAGCGTAACACTTAAGGTTTCCCCACAAAAGAAAATCCAGTGGGGTCAAATCACCACCCACAGGCGATTGTTGAGTGAATGTAAATAAATGAAAATGTCTACTCTTTCTAATAAACTCATAATTTTGAACAAATATTCATTAGTTTTTTTTTATAGCCGATTAAAATTCCAAAAGTTACATGGCCCACCCTATAGTTTGATAGGACGGTATTATTACATAACATTAGATGTTCCGACGATTAATTCAATATCCTATTTAAAATTGTCAAATAAAGATATCCGAATGAAACAAATGAAGGAGGCAAAGAACTTGCTCGATTCAAAGCTTAGAGCCTTCATGATAGACGTAGAAAATGATGCTCAAACAGCGTTAACCGTTTGCGTACCACGAGCCACTTTCGCGCTCTTCAGTTTTTGTGTCGAAAAACCCCAGGACATTTTTTCAACGTTGACAATTGAAGGAAGACTTTGTTAAGACATTTTGTTAAGAATGCATCAGGTTTCTCTTTTATAATATAAAGTAATTCCAAATTAGGATACAAGCACGAGAAGACTGTTCTTGTTGTGCACTACATAAAATAAAACACCAACTTTAGCTTATTTTGAAATAAAATCTCAAGAGTGCGAAAGTGGCTTTTGGCTTTTTTCGAAGTAATTTTTTAAACCCCTCCCGGTATTCAAACGGTTAAAAATGTCAGGAACGTTTTCAAAAAATTCTGAACATGCTATTTTGGCCACCTTGATAGATTTAATGTTGTAGCTAGCTTTAAGAGACACAGAAAGTGGAAAAAAACTTGAAGTTATTTTAGTGGTATCTTAGAACTAGTGGAAAGTTTCTACATAAACTATTTCCGACTTGCCTGCCGTTGCAAATAAATTAAACAAGTATTTATTTTACAAGTCAGGGATTTTCTCTGTGTAGTGAAATACGTTTTTAATGGTAATGAATGCACAGTAAAATACAGTATGAATGCATGATTTACTGTTCTCTGAGATACATGTTAATTAATTTACAGTTATGACGGCTGCAAAGTTCAATATTTAAGTCGAGATATGTAATTCACACCAGCGAAAGTCCGTGCAATTACAATATATAACAAATGGACTGTGAAATATCGAAAGAACATCAATAAGTTCTTTTTTTCTATGCAATTGGATACATTTGTTTGTATCAAAGTCGTGAATTTTTACCTTCAATTATTTTTAGCAGCGATTAAATCGATTAAAGGAACAAAGGAATCACTCAATTATACTTTATCACATTTATATTACTATATTATTTCCACTTTCTGTCACTTTTAAAAAAATATGACAGTATATAATTCTCCTTCTTGGCAAAAATTTCATGATATCCATTTCGAAATGAAACCTGATTCAGATGAGGGTGTACAAATCAGATTTCTCGCACAATTAACTTATTAGAATATAAAAAATGTTTATCACGATCTAATGTGCTGCTAGAAAATGAGTAGACATGCAAAAGGAGTTTTAGTCGAATACAGCTATATGACCAAAATCCCCACATACTAGGAATACTCCGTTTCAAATTCCTACTACCCCTTGAAAACTTCTCCTACGTGCTTCAAACAGACATCATAGCGGCTTCGTCGTTCAAAGTTCACTTAAAACCATAGAATCTCAGTAAAATGATTTACAATATGTCCAAACGAAGATAACGTCAAAGAAACAAATATAGAATATAAAACAATCGACTCACCTACTGAATGCAACTATCCCCTAACACCTATAATCATTAATATAAAACCATATTCAACATTAAATCAATAAACTATTAGGAAAAGTTCAAGAACCATAATACAAATCGTAACAATCTAAAAAATTACAAGCGAATCTATCTAAACAAAAGGGAAACCGGTGAAATTATAAGGTCTTTTGTTCAACATCATAAAAACACATTTTTACATTTTGCACTTCAACGTTCACAATAAAGAGAAAAAAATAAAACAATAAAATCCTCGATGAATAAAAAAACGAAAAGGGAAGGAAAGGGAAAAAACGAAACAGAGAATGTCCGGTAAGTAAAGCAGCCATCTATCGCCCTTTGTCGTTCGATCGTCGGTCGTTTCTCACGTTCGTTCTTCCTTCTTTTCTCACGTAGAGCCATCGATGGCTGAAATTTTTTCCACAGATCGCCTACACCGCACGGGAAGGGTTTCCCGCAACTACACCATCGGCTGGGCCTTGCACTGATGACCACCGTAACAGCGGCCATGAGGGTGGAAATACGATGACGGCGCTAAAAGTACAACAACGACGATGATAATGATAATCAAGTAATCTTTTCACTGCAAAATTATTTCGTCTTGACAGTCTGCATACATGACTCACGCGCGACGTTAACGTTCGAGAAAATAAAAAATAAATTAATGAAAGAATACCACTCCGCCCGAAGGAAAAATCCTTAGGGAGGATACATCATTGAGGGAAGTTCTTTGCTCCAATTTTGTTTGATCGAGAGAGATGAAATGAGAAAGAGGAAAAGAGTGAGAGAAGAGGGGTGAGAAGATAAAGAGGGAGGAACGTAGAGGATGGTTGAGCGAGAGGAGATGTCTGGGTAAATGGGATCGACGTCGCGCTGAGAGACTTTTTATCGATTCGAACGAGTTAAGCTCTCTCTTTTCGTGTTTGTGACGGAACGCCTCTCATGGTGTTTCATTTTCTCGATTCGGTGACGAGCCAAATTGTCTGGATCCGTTGAATTCGATTGGCACTTGCATCGGTATTTTTTTTGCAGTGAGCTTCTGGGAATTGACTCTCTTTTAGTTTGGATTTATTTGAAGAAAATTTGATCTTATATCGACGTACCTCTCTTTGCGGTTGAACAACAACAATTTCATTTTTATTCTATACGCTCATCCGAATATATTGTTGGCTTGCATATTTTCATATTCTGCAATCTTCATTTTTAAGAGGTTTTAAAAGTTTTTAAAATGTTTTTAGTTTATCGTTTAAAGTATCAGGCTGCAGTGTTTAAAATGTTCAAAGAGGAATGTGATCTTGTAAGTAAATAAGTATTAATTCCTGCTGTTCCTACAATCATAGACCATCATTGTGTAGGTTCTTTGGTTATTCTCGTATTGTTATACATCTTTCCGGTATCAGTTTCACTTGAGGATAATGTCCTTCCGGTTTCTCTCCTCAATACATTCAAACCGCCCGGAAGTTTTTTTATTTTTCTAACCGGATATCACGAAACCCATCGAATTCCACTTGACCACTTCCGGTCACAGGTTCAGTAGTTTCATGTCGTACTTCTTCGAAGATCAATACCTTTAAACGTAGTTTGCAAAATTTGTTTATCTGCGATTCTTCACGCTGGATTCTCTCTAAAATTTTTCTCCGCATAAAACTTTTACAAAATGAGGTTTGATTAAAGGTACAATAATTTTGAAGGAATTTCTCTCCCTTGGCCATTCGTTACACCTCAATAAAGTTATAAACTCTGTAATATTTCGGTCGTACACCTCTAAATATACCTGTACTTGCAAAATTTCACCGTTTCATTTTTATACCGAATTGCTCCTGGCAATAACCATCGCATAACGCAATTACAAATTAATTCCTTCCCACAAGAGAACTATTTACGCATTTATATGGAACGCTCATCAATTTTCCGCATGAACGTGGAAAGCGGTTTTTCAATTCAATCAAAAAAGTGAAATAAACGCAAAGGACAATTTCACCTGGTTTACCTCGAAAACCGATCGTCCGTCGAGTTTCATCGGTGTGCGGTCGGATTGTTGTGCGAAAGTAAGCAAAAAATAGAATTATCACTGGCATCGTCACTACCTGACACTGGTAGTTAATTTAACGATGTAATTCCGTTAGTCACCGAAGATAACGCGTCAGAAAAATGTTCGTATGAAAATCGCCCTTCGCCGGTCATCCGTGGAATGGTTAAACGGAACTCTTTCCTGCGGTCGTCTAACATTGTCTTTAATCGAGCGAATGTTCATGAGAGAACGAAAGATTGAAAGAATGAGTGAGAAAGAAGGATTGCCTGATCTTGATTGTAAGAGAGCGAAAGAGAGTGAAAAGGAAATATAGAGACACCACTTGCTTTTGTCTGCACCGATGACAAGGCTAATACCTTTCATTGTTTGAAGATATGTATTCCCGCGTTAGAGATATCGTGGAAAACCCCAAAGTGGTCTGTATTATCGTGAGATGTAAGAAATTTCAATTGCCGTCAGCGTACGTATGAATAATATTAATATATTGCGACACTTGTCCTAATGTTAGTTAAGCACGACGGCCTGCGCGGCCGGTGATCAGCTCGGAGGAAAGTTTCGTTGAAACTCTAGAGGGGAACTTGTCGAGCATATTGCTCTTAGTTGAGAGTCTTCTAGTTTCTCGAAAACTGCGAGCATTTGTATATGTTAACACGATGAAATATATTAACACAATGCTTACCGTGCGGCTAGATCTTTTGGAGTTTAATGACAAACTATCTAAGTAGATGCTCAAGTGTCTGTGAACGCGGGAAAATATGGAAAAGGGTAAACGTATCTTTATGACGATTACTGACTTGCACTCTTCTATTGGAATTGATTTTGACAAGTTGAGTCATGAAATATTTTATATCTAAAGAATGAGCGAGTTAATGTTCAATAGCTTATTTAATATTCATACATATGATCACTGAAGACACGTATTAGTATTGAAAAGCTTACATGTAAATGGAATAGACAGACTATGTATAGATAAGACGAGAGAGACTATTTTTATGCCATTTTATAACTTATAATGGCACAGAAGTGGTTCTTAAAAAGTAGCTTTTGGTGTTAGCTAAAGAGGTAAAAGAAATGTATGATACGGTTGTCATTATATCCGTATATTTTACAAGGAAAATTCAGAAAGAAAGAATATGTAAATGTATGTTACCACATGGTTTATTAAAAGTTATGACAAAAATGTAAAATGATAATAGTTATTTGACTATGTTTCGATAACACAGCATTGAAGAGCTAACGTTTAAACAATATTTTTTTTTATACTTATAGCATATTTTGGTAAACTTTCCTGAAGAGAATTTGGACATGTTGTAATTCGGAACAAGAGGATTCGTGTACAATGCACTTTTTATTGATGACTATTTTAAATTATTTTAAAATTCATGTACACTCAACACGTCAGGTATGTCATGTTTATTAGAGATTTAAAGAATTTAATAAACGATGGAACAGTCTTACCTGACTAGTTTTTAATTAAGTTTTATTGATACAAATTTGTTGGACATTGAACGATGAACTTTTTCTAATTATAACACATATTGCAAAAATTTCTCGTCTTCGCTTTCAACTTCAAGATAAACATTCTTGTTACTACAACACGTTCTGTAAGCAGTGTGTTAAGTACGAAGAATGACGAAGATCTTTCACTGAGAATTGTATCTGTCGTCACTCGTTTTTTTCACGTGTATAGTATTTCGAAAATTTGTATCGTATAAATATTCTATTTGTGTAACACTACTCGGATGTACCTATTCGCTTGTGTGTCCTTTTTACATATATGCGCGAATTTAGATGTATCTTAGAAGAGTAAATGTTTATATTTGCCTTCGAAATTAGACTAATTACTGGATAACCACTTGCCTGTCGATTGTTACAAAAAGACGACTGTAAGGTTTTAAGTGTTGAAATCCCGAGAAAAAGAGTTTTCTTTTCCCTCCACAGAAGGCTAACTTCATATTAACTTGACCCCTTGCCATACAATAACGAGTGACACTCGTAATTCGGTAAATTAATATTATGTCAAATTATAATATATCATGTATCAAAATCATTGATCGATTTTTATTTTACCAATTTAATTTTGAATTATTTCGAAGTCAGCCGCAATATAAATCGTACGGCAAGGAGTTAAAATCCTTGAATCAAAATTTTACAAATTAACACCGTGGAATGTAATAATTTACTGCCAAAAATCGTGATATACGAATCAAACGCAGTAGACAAGCCACCTTAAACGATTCCATCGAACTTTCGTCCGAGTAAGAGTCGAACGATCGGAGAACACTCTTTGTGCATGCCTTGTTTTATTTTCTTTAAATCGTGTTACTATCGTCTGCCTACGTATGAGAATGATAACACTTTTCAAAATGAAAAACAGAGCCTCCCCTCGTTCCACTCGACGTTTACCGTAATTGTAATGTCTACTAAGGTACTAACGAGATGTTCTTTTAATTAATAATTACTTTAGCACCGACACAAACCGGTCTGTACATACTGTTCTTCACCGTCGTTTCTAATCGTTCATCGTGATTTATGCATAGCAGAGAGAAAAGGGCAGAATATTGTGTATGTATGAGAGAAATGGATGTTGGTTGTACGTCACAGAGAGAAAGAGAGAAGGGAAAATTGGTACGCGAAATTCGCAAATGCGGAATTCGTGTTCGTGCATGTACGTGCGTTATCAGAGCGTATGGCAGAGAGAAAGAAAATGAAGAAAAAAAAAACGGAAGAGAGGAACGTGAAAGTTGCGAAGATGTAGAAAACGAAACTCTTTTTAAAGAATAGATTACACGGATTGTCATTGAGATTCATTGTAATACTTATTCTGTATGCCTCGTCGAGGAGAAAGATTTGGATGTTATTATAGGGCATGGCACACGGAATAATTACCAAGTGGCGTTGTAATCATTTTTTTGTCTCGCTCGCGGCCTTTTGGATATGCATTCTTATTGTAAACGTATTCGCATATGTACTCCGGCACACGACACGTATCACATATTTACACGTACACACAAAACTCAAATGCACGTGCACGATCAAAGCCTTGCTGCTAGCCTTATCTTGTAACATGAGATTTAAATAAATTGCTGAAAAAAGTACCCTTCTCCTGGATTCTCGATGTACCGTTAAAATATTGTTGGCGATCCACATGTTTCTAATTACGAAAGTTCGTTCATGCGGTTAGAACAGGGGTAGTCAACCTGTTTATATATCGCAGGTTTTCAAGAACAACAACACATTTGGTTTTGTGTCGTCATTGAGTTAATCAAGTTAATTACACAGGGAGAATCTACATAAAGCTTGATTCATCACATATTGTGATGAAATAACAAACAAATGTAAGTACTTCCGAAGGATGTGTGATTTATATGTTTATAGATATCAAAGGATCAAAAAAAACTAAAAAACTAAAAGGGGCCTACTGTAAAACTGCCATTTTCGAAATGTGTCGTTATTCTAGAAAACCGGCGATATGTCACCTACTTTTGTACATCCAACTCTTTTTTTACACGGTAGATACGTTTCTTAAAACACCGTGCAAAAAAAATTGTGTAAAAAAATACATGCGACATGTGGTAAATTTGTGGATTCCAATTCCACAACTTTAAAAAATTGTGCTTTTCAGAAGTAAGAAACTATTACCGATACAAATTATACTGGAAATTTCACCATCGAATTAAACAAAAATTTTAATTTGAACATCAACTTTTAGAACTTTATTAAAACTATTCTATCCCACGAACTGAACACTCTAACACAAAATTACTGAATAACGAAATGCTGTGTTCAAGTTGAAGTACAACGAAATAAAGAAAAAAGTGATAATAAAATTTGAGTTTCTTTGTAGTAGACCAAGTCGTTAACATATATGTGGGCATAAACCGACTGACTTCTGATCACGGTATTTCTTCAATTGTATTTTGTTGTTGTATACATAATTTTCCGTGGGACACTGTCAAAATGAAAATTAAAAAAAAGATTCTTTTGGGATTCATACTAGAACAAGAAATTCGTGTAAAAAAGTGTATATGTTCTTACTGGTGCACCGTGTTATTTCAAAATCGGGTAAAGAAAGACTGTGTAAGAAAAGAATTGGATGTATTTTTGTTGGCAGTATAAATTTCTTACCTCCCATAGATTCCACGGTAACTTAATTTAACGCAATTGCATAGTATTCGCAATTTTTGGGCGAACATTCAGTAAAAATTTGCAGTTGAATTTATCATTTTATTTAAAGGTGCAAGAAATTGAGCTTGAGTGGGGGCCACTGGCAAAAAAAAAGAAAATAGTTTTAGCATCGAATAAAACCCCTACCGTTCAGCATAAAAGCTTGACTCGCCCACTATTCGATCGGTAG
Organism: Cerceris rybyensis; assembly: GCA_910591515.1. Classification (NCBI taxonomy): domain Eukaryota; kingdom Metazoa; phylum Arthropoda; class Insecta; order Hymenoptera; family Crabronidae; genus Cerceris; species Cerceris rybyensis. Next base: position 28,660,090 of record OU342790.1, read on the forward strand.
CGACCAAGTTGACTACCCCTGGGTCAGAAGATATCGGTTGTTTGAGATCGCGATCAGATCGATATTTCTGATATTCCGAGGTTAAATGTAATGAGTAGTGCATCGAACTTTAACTGGTAGAATTATCAGTTCACTTTAAGTTTAATGTTTTGATTTTAATTGTTGTCATTAACTCGGGCAGATACGATTTAATTTTATTTTTAATGATTTGCTTATTTTACAATGTCTAGATTATAGGATTATCCCTTTACTGTCGAAATTATTTTTAGTTTTCGTTGCCAGTTAAAACATAGCAATTTTGTAAAGTCCTTCACTGTTAATTTTAACTTTTTAACTAATGATGGTAGTAATTAGAGGTACATATTCAGGTATATTTCAGTAAAGTTGCGGTAAAGTTAAAATATCATTAGAAATATCAAAGAAAACCTGTGATTGAACTTATCTCTTTATAAGTTGTATATGCTTAAAAGGAAAAAAAATACGCCAGTAGTTTATCTATTACTGGAGCACACATTGTATCATCATTTTATTAACTTTGGAGATTTGGTTTGGAATTTTTATAATGTATGTATTGATATTTTCAAATTATTATATTCCCTGGAATTTTAAGAGATATGCAAGCATACTCGTAAAAAACACAACAATTTTCATCACTTTTCGTTGTTAAAATTGAAACACGGAACTTGATGGATCCTTTGATAGAAAGTACAACAAAGGATGTCTAAACGTAATGAAGCTAATTTCATGAATTCGGCCCTGTCAATTAATTATACGTTGCCAATTAGAAGAATAAAAATTTATTTCTAACTTTTGCTTGATACTCAACGTTGCGTCCAGTTATTGAATATGTTTGTAATAATAGCGTCTAATAATTATTCAATAATTATGTATGATAGATTTCCACATGTCGGATCGGCTGCCTACATTATTATTCTTTGAATTATTACAATAAAATGTATATACACATTCAGGAATTTGGGCATCCATGAATGTAGTGGTTATTTGAAAACAATCAACGAGTTTGTAAAAAAAAATTAAATTTTCAGCTTTCAGAATTTTATGCATTTTACCCAGAAAAGTTATTTAAGTTTTTATTGCATAAAATGATCCAAAAAACCCTCCCGAATATAACGATGCATATTACTTTAATGTTACAATCATTTAAATATATTTAAACAATGGTAAAAGAGAAAACGACGGCCAGAAGGTATTGTAATAGAAGGAGGCAATAGAGCAGGCATTTTTTTGCGGAAACCATAATTAAAATTTGCAAACAGAAGTTTTGTTTTAGCTGAAAAATTAAAATTACTCCGCAAAAGATTATGTACTGCTGATTCTCAGCAGCTCATAAACAATATTGTTCAATGACATTTACATTATCAAGATTAACAATACGAGCAAGTATTTCGACTTCACTAACCGATGAGTACGATGACGGTCATGTGTTGTCAAAATATACTCGATAGTCCTTGACGATCGAGCCCTGTAAGTGATTGCTTCCTTAATCTATTAACCCTTTGCGGTCCTATGTCTAGCAGTTCTCGTCATAGATTTTCACTTGATTTTATTTTCTGACAATTTAATATCAACTTTCCAATTTCACAATGATTTTGTAATACCACCTAAATGTCCGTCAATATCTATAGTTATTGATACCATTTTAAAAACTGGATAACCAACGATAGAAAATATTGCAAAATTAATTTTATTTAGCTCACTACTGAAATTAACGAAATAATTCAGACCGTAAATGGTTAACAATAACAAATTATTTCGATGTTTGCTTCGCTATCAGTTTGCCCTCGACTGCCGACGAGTAATCAGTGCTCCGTGATCGTGTTGATGCATTTCCACTGATTAGTGCGTGTATAATATTGCAAAGACGAGATTCAGTGTCATCAGATACCTGTCTTTTTGCGGGCTACTTGATTGTTCCTTACAGTGGTATCAACCCTTAGTTAGTGACTGTACGTCAACTCTCAGCCACCAAAGCTCTTTCATCCTTGTCATCTTATGTGTACGTCCGCCACGAAAGCAAAGAATCAACAAGTTTCTGAGGTATGTATATATATAATAATTATTGTTATAATTTAGTAGTTTTGTTTTAACTGCTGTTACACATTCGATTTTTAATGAAATACGACCACAAATCGTTAATGTAAAAGTACTAGAAGACAAACAAAATACATATTTCTTTCGGCACCAAAGCTTTAATATGTAATACTAAGAACGTCTTTTTCACAATTACATATCCAGAATTTAGATATGTAATCCGTTTGTCCGTATCACGTACGGTTTTTTGACAAGCATTTTTACATTTCATAAGTTCTATAATCTGAAAATGGAAAGTACAACTGCACAATATTACTTATTTATATGATTCAATTTGACAAATATACCTGTTTGCATGATGTAACATTATTATCATAAAATAACTGATAAACAATAAATGTACTTGTTAAACAAGTTATGTATCATGATACTAGCGCGGGCGGAACGGTTGCGTTGAGAATCACTGATAATACCTTGTGTCTTGCGAAGCTATTTTAATTTCTCAGTCGAAAACAAAGCTTGTGTTGCAACTTTCAATTATGGTTTCTTCAAGAAAAATGTCTGCTTTATCGCCTCCTTCTATAAGAATTCCTCTCGGACGTCTAGCTTTTAAGATTGATAAGGAAACATCTACCAAACTTGGAGTAATTTGGGCGTAGTTTTCCCTTTCCCATTGTTTAAACATGTTTAAATGTATACAGTATTGAAGTACTATGCATCGTTATATTTGGGAGGGTGTGTAGAATCATTTTTTGCAATAAAAACTTAAACAGTGTTTACGGTTAAAATATAAAAAAATCATCGCCGTGGTCAAGTGGAGGACGTCATTGTTGCATCGCTTATCATATTTTGAGGTGAGTTCTTACGTGTTTACATATAGGACAGTCGATTCCTTTCATTTTTTGCGTATCGTGATCTACAAAATCACTAGCGGTTATCAGTAAAGATCCAACTACTTAATTTGCTTTAAAAATTTAACTGAATAATTTACCAAGAAACTGAATTTAGCGAAATTTTAACTTTGAAATTGGAAAAAGCAGCAAAAAGCTAGTGAGCTTCTGAACTTTATATGAAACGTTCAGTGCAAAAATCGATTAACTCCATAAAACAAAAAACTGAGAAATACGATGAAATAATGTACACTCTTTTTTAAAAATCCTTTTATAATATAAGTTCAAATATATATTGTAGAATGCATAAATACAGATATAGCTTTCATCTAACGGTGTATAAAATATTAATAAGAAATAATAGCCAAAAAATAATAGTCAGTAATATTACAATTTTTATGTGACTAATGGAGTTGATCGATTCGGCAACTGAAAAAAAGTAATAAAGTTAAATTCAGTGTTTAAATTTTTACGTTTTTTATAATAGAAAAAGTTAAAGTTTTATTACAGATTTTCCATAAAAGTGAATGTTAACTTTTTTATTATAATATATTATTTGTATTTGATTCATAAGGAATATAAATGATGTAATCTTCATCAGCTGTATAGGAGGACTCGTCATTTCGATTTGTTGTCAATTTTTCATAGTAATTATGTTTAATAGGAGGAATAGATTTTAGCAGGTCCATCATGCCTTTTCTTTTTTTCCCTTGTCACAGGTCTACCTTTAGGATATAATAAAGGCTGATCTACATTTTTCAAACTGGAATTTTTATTCAAAAAATTCTTCACTTAAAAAAAGAAATTCTAAATCTTCATTATAGTCATATTTGAATTGTATGAGGTAGGATAGCCTTTCTAACTTTATTCAGCGCATTTTAAGTTTTGCTGGAAACCCTGTATCGGTTACTTTTCTGTTAATGATTGAATTTTCTAAAGGTTTTGTTGAAAAAAAATCTTGCTGAGTCATTTGGATTAGATTAAATGGCACTTTCTTTTTACATGTTTTTATTATATTGTTCCAATCATCGCCTCCTAGTGCATTTGAGTTGCATTAATGCAACGATTTAGATTAGAGTGTGGAGTTAATCAAATTGGCATCGGAGTAAATTTATTTCTTATTCAGTAATCAAAAAAAAATTGTCGTTTAATGGTGTTAATCTTTATTATTCAGGAAAGTTATGATAAATATAAAAAGTTACAATTGTACCAAGTGCTTTGACACTAAAATTTAATATTTTTCAAAAAGTGGAGTTAATCAATTTGTGCACTGAACGGCTCATATATCTGAGCAATTTATTTTGAAAGTGGCATAGGTCTCAGTAAAAAAATTGAATTAATGGTAACATCAATAACAGTTTATCAGCATCTCTTTACTTCAATAATAATGACAATCGATATGACGAAAATAACTTAAACTCCATCTCGGCATATTAGACATGTTTATTTTTGAAGTGGCATAAGTCACTTTACCGCAATGAAAAATTGTTATTTTGTAATAGTTATGCAGAATAATTGCCATTAGGAAAAATACAAATACCCAAGATAACAAGTACAAAGTACTTCTCAAAAATTGGTATTTACCAATACTTTTAACACTAGATTTACCGACGTGAAATCTGTTACATCGCAACTTAATAAAGACTTCGGAAATAGCACGATCAAGTGGCAAAGATGATGATCACTTAAGTAGTTTGCATGTTATAAGATACATGTGAAATATCCACTGCACCACGTCTCTATAAGTCAGTGGTCGCCAAACTTTTTGACCTCACGGACCAGTAAATTCATAATTTAAATCCCACAGACCACTAATAGGATTTTTAAGTGTTATATATATATTTATAAAAAAAAATTGTGGTCTAAGAACACATAAAATGTATTGTTATGAATTGAATTATGTTTCAATGCATCTTAAAACCAAACTTAACGTGATGAGTAAGTGTATATTCCACATTTTTCTGGAGACCAACGAAATTTTCTTACAGACCACTAGTGGTCCGCGGACCACCACTTTGGCGACCACTGCTGTAAGTTTTAAAGGTGTTTCTAAATAGGTAGAGATCAGTCAATTTGACGGCTTCCGTAAACCTAATGTTAAACACGTTAAATCGCAAACCTTTAATTATCCCGATATAAAAAGAAATTAATATATGCCATTTTCAAAATAAACGACACATATATCTTTGATTTCTAATGTGAACTTTTTAACTGAATTACCGTAGAAGAAGTTTATTTACTGCTTATTCGAGCATGCGGTACGTTTACACGAAGTAGAATTAAAGGCAACATTTTCGGGTTCGTAAAGATCCTCCGTAAGTCAAATGAATTAATCATTTTATGACATGATCTTGATCCTTTTCCTTACAAGATTCCAAAGAAGGAGTTAACGACTGAACGATTTATTGGAAGAGGCTTGTTGGATTTGGGTGAGAGAAGGATTGAATACGCTCGTTTACAGGCGTTCATCCGCCAGGACTCGAAGCCATTGATAAGCAAACTAGGAAATGAGAGCGGTCGAAAAGGGCGTCTTACCAGCACGACCAAGCGTCTAATCCACATGCCTTGGAATCCATGCTCCACCGAGTATATCCGACTTAACGATCGCGGATTATTGAATGCAAATTGATTCCCCGGTTCCGACTGGAATCGACCAGGGTTGAGATCCTACAGGCAAATCGTGGCTGCGCTGAAATTGCACGGATGACGTTTGCGCAAAAGTCACTTCATTTTTAGGGTTTTGCGCCATTAACCCTTTGCAAGATGAAGACATTTATGAATATTGACAGACTATCATTTATTTAACGATCCAAAACCATCTTTTAATCAGGAAATTAGAATATTAATGTACAGGCGGCCCTCGACTTTCGCACATAATTGGTTCCTGACAATCTGTGCGAATGTTGAATGTTCGAAAGTAGAGGGTTGTACGAAAAATATTAAAAGTTGCATATTAATATTGTTTTTTTGTAATCTTGAGATTTTTCAAAATCTAGTAGGTAATACTAGAGACAATATTACAATTACTAGAGAACCTCAGGGTCCTCTAATATTGTATTTGGGGATGTTACTCCGAGGGATTGACTGCTTAGAAGCAATTTTTCAAATAGCGACAAAAATCTTTAAAAAATTAAAGTTTTAAAAATGTGCGATATAGCGAATTGTGCGAAAGTCGAAGGTCACCTGTATATATATTATAAATTACTATCTGTGTAATCATATTTTAAACAGTTGCATCTCGATTGTTCAACTTTAACCGTGTGTTCATAGAGCGATAAATTGTAATTAAATTTTTTCTCAGACGAAATACACGTTGCTAGTCCTCAAAGAATTAAATTTTCATAATAGGCACTATGTAGTTTGTTTCTTTTAACCAAAAACGGCCAATTTTCTTACTAGGGATTAATATTATTCAAAACATATTAATATAGGGTTTTCCAATAGGGACGGGTCGATGTTGACAATCGGTTGCGACCATGTTTTTTTTGCGACGTCTGTCAAATGTTTTGTTTATTATTCAGTCAATGATGCCAAATCATCATGGCAAGTTACACGATCAAGCAGCAAGTCCAAATGATAAAACTTTATTATCAAAATGAGTGTTCGTTAGTAGAAACGTTGCGCGCGTTGCACCCATTTTACGGCAGACGCGATGGCCCTTCAAAGTCAACTCTTCAACGTTTGGTAACCAAATTCGAGACGACTGGTTCCGTAAACAATCAGCCAACACCCGTGCGTCAAAGGAACGCCAGATCGGCCAAGAACATCGCCACTGTTAGTGAAAGTGTTAAGGAGAACCCGAGGCAGTCAATTCCTCGCCGTGCACAAGAACTTGGCCTTTCGCAGACTTCAACTTGGCGAATTTTGCACCAAGATTTGGGCCTGCATCCGTACAAGATCCAACTGACCCAGGAGCTCAAAGTTAACGACCATAAACAACGCCGTTTGTTCGCTAACTGGGTTTTGGAGCGTTTGGGAGAGGAGGTGACGTAAATTGGCCACCAAGATCGTGCGATTTGACCCCACTGGACTTTTTATTGTGGGGTTTTTTAAAGTCGCAGGTCTATGCCAATAAACCGCAATCGACCGATGCCCTCAAAACCAACATAACCGAAGCTATCGCTCAAATTCAGTCGAATCTATGTGGCAAAGTCATCGAAAATTGAACCTCTCGGATTCGTGACACCCTGCTAAGCCGCGGCGGACATTTGAACGATATCATACTCCACACATAATAGCATACATAGGCCTTTCAAATAAAAAAAATGTCGTTAATACCTCACACACAGCTTGTTTTATTCCATTTCAACATCGACCCGCCCTTATTGGAAAACCCTTTATATCCAGTAGTGAAGAGGCTGCCGAAATTAGTTGAATTTTTTTAAATCCATCGATACGGTTAGCTTGATATTTCTTTTTAAAGAAGTATTGGTCTATATTAATTTTTCTATTCTTCTTTTCGATATCTGTATGAAAAACATTTTTTAATAAACGGAGTAGTTATATTTGATAGAAATAGTAGCTATTTTTAATAGAGTCAATAGAGGGAATTTTAGTTTTGTATTTGTTACAGGCGTTTTAATTGTGTACTTATTAGACCGCTGTCGGGAATAATGGAATTATGAGTTATTCCGTCGTGGCCGATAGAATTGTTTGGTAATATAAATAAATTAATGATTATAAAAAAATCTATCTTATTACCTAGCTAACACCCACGTTTATATCTAGCTTGTTGATGTGATAATATTATAATAATCATACGTCTATTTTCTTTCCTTTTCTATACACACTATAGATTTACAATTTAAGGTGTCTCTCATCTTTTTACCTATCCGTTTTTCTCACTTATACCGTCATTATCAAGTACTCACGGTAAAAACAACTGTGGGATCGGGGCGGAGAAGCCCTCCTATAAAGAACTTACGAGAAAAAGGAGGTGAAAAGAAATTGTCAGAAGGAAGAGGTCGCTGGTGCAGTGGCTCCGCGCCGACCTAGGCGATCGTCGACGTTAAGCTACTCTGGCCGAGTTGCTGCCTTGGATGGGTTGCCGCGCGCCTCTCGTTTCTTTTTCACGATCCTACACAACTTACTTGGCAGCAGCGAGACCTTTTAGTCTTTATGGCTCGAATTATTTTTCCAATTTAGTATCAATTGAGATAAGTTATTTTAGCAGTGTAAAACTGCCTGCTTTTAAATATATATCTTCCTTCGATGCTTTTTGAAATTACAAATATTAAGGAACATTTCGTTTGAGTATATAAATTAATTGTCAAAGATGTCGAATACTTTTTAACGGAATGTTCTTTGATCCAACATTAACTGAAAGATTGACGAGTTAGACGTTTTTATTGAATGGAAATAACTGCACAATTCCTTTGTTTTATGAGTTATATTAAATTAAAAGAGTTTTGGAAAATATTTAGTGAGGACTAAACGAGAACTTCGTATTTGCGTATCTTGTATACATGTTACGGTGAAACACCGAAATCTGGAGAATGTTGATTTTTACCGGTGAATGTCAACATTCACATAGTCGCTTGGTGTATGTCCGAAATATTTGCTAAATACCCTTATTTCTGACTTACACCGGTAAATGTCGACATTCACCATGCACTAATGGTGAATGTTGAACATGTCGGAGATTTATATTTTCTTCTCCGTAATTCAGTCGCTATGAAACGTTACAAGGGTGATGTAACTTTTTCGCCTCTCTTTCTGAGAGAAGTGACCAAGAATTTGAAACACACAGTACATTCTAAATGAGAAAAGAAAATGATAGTAATAAAAAAATTACTTAATTATGTGATTCAAATCTTCCTTGTCCCTTGCTTTTACAACTGCATTTATTTGTGGATTTATTTATTATAAATTAATTTTTAAAACGTCAAAACGTTGTAATCGTCTGTAAACCACAGGTGTGTTGCACTTAGTTTTAGCAGAAACCACTTCAGAAAGTATTTTAGAGTACTTTTCTTGGTATATGTTGACATTCACCGGTGAAAGTCGACATTCTCCAATTTCGATCTTTCACGGTGACATACACACAATTTGTATGGACACTGAAGTATTTAAAATTGTTTTTGGAATTCGGTAGGTAACGACTGTATGGTTCTTTGAACAGGCAAAATATTGAATGTAAATTTAAATGTTTTACAGTACACAAGCTGATGATATGGAAATTGTACGATAAAGAAAAAATACCGATGCTAGTCGAGCAACGATTGTGTACAACATACAGTGCACGATTTAAATTTCAAAAGACAACACTTGACAAATTTTAACGAATTATCGAGCTCATTATTTAAGCTAAAAATAAAAGAATCATATTATCATATTTAAAAAAAATTCTACTTACGCTATCACATTTTCTCTTTTGATATTATCGAAACATGCACTGCAGCTTAATATTTACTTTTTAACGTTGGAAGTTTTTTTTACCAAAAAATACGGAACGAGAAAAACAAGTTTTTGTTGATTGTTATTGTTTTAATTGTGTATATTTGTATACTTCAATGTACAAGATTTGGTATCAGAGAACGAGGTTAGGCTTGCAATTTTTTTATTAGATAAGTTTTGAAAGTCATCCACGACCGTCTGCAAAGCAGTTCTCTTTTCACTCGAGAGATTTCCACACACGATTCTGTTTACGTTTAAAATAATTCCGCAGGTCGTGTTACGTAAAACCTTCATACCTTTTATCGAAAAAATGAGTTCTTTTGAGTAATGAGATGACTTGTTGGGAAGAGTTCAGATCGTAGGTAATGATTAGACTGCGGATTTTTATGCATTTATGACAAATTAAATACGGCTAAAATATACAAAAAGAACATAATATAAAAATATATCTAAAATATCCAAAGTATGGTATTTGTTGTAATATTTATTAAGTGCAATAAATCCCTAGATAGGTTTTCCTGTCTCACCTGCATTTGTGAAACTCGAAATTTGCATAAACATCCGCAGTCTAGTAATGATACTTAACAAATAAATGACGAAACATTCGAAAACTTTTATTAGTCAAAAATTATTTCGAAAGTGTTTACGTTAAATTACAGATTATGAGTGTGAAGTGTATTTATGTAACATATACCTGATACTTGAAACATTTAATTAAATTGCGGTAGCAGTAACGTGCGAACTGCTTGCAATTTTAAAAGGTAAGCCTTTGAGAAATTTCAAAGTCCGAAATACGACTGTGTTAAAGTCGACAACTTATCTTACAATTACTTGCTTAACATACAATTATTCAACTACGGGTGCGGCTATGGTGAATAAAGAGGTAAAGATTCTGACTTGTAATCCATAGACTCGAGTTTAAAACCCCCTTCATCTCTGTAAATTTTTCCTAAATTATTATTTAATAAATCGTAATATCAAACTTACGTAAAACATTAATCCTTAACCGGAATGACCATAGCAGTTGAAACCGAAAAAAATGTAAAACAAGCAGGGCAGACTTTTTTTGCGAATATTAAATCTTGATATTATTATCACTTATCCTACATCGCTGATTTACTTCTTTACATAGAATCATTATTTATAATAATCCACAGGACACAAGATATCTGTTCGAACACAGTTCTTCGTATTCTTTTATGCTCATCTGCATTATTTCAGTATTAATTACTACTGCTCTTTTGCCGAACACTACTCTTTTAGATAGTTTTTGGTTTATTTAGATAATTTTACGCTTTCAAACCATTGATGCTATGATACATTAAGTAATAATTTACGGAAAATTCTCCAGAGGCGACTTTTTTACGTTTTTCGTTCATACTATCAAATACTTTCATGTTTAATATGGTACCTACCTGAATACACGTTCCCTTCTGTACGTTTGGGAGTGATCACAACAAATTAAGTAATTTCCCTAACGATCCTTGCCACCTTCCTTCATTGTAACTTCCGTCGCTCGTAGTTAGGAATACCTTGATCACCACGCTAACTCGCTCGTCACGCGAGACATTTCCCTTACGAAGTTTATCCAGCGAACGTTAATCAAATCCCGCACAGCTTCTACACTTTTAAGAGATGCGTCTTTAAAAATTTTAGTACCTAATTATACATCTTACTAATGAATTACTGGAAAAATTCCACGATGCAAGAAACACAATTTTTAAAAAATTTTATCGAGATGTGAATAACGTTGAAAAAGCATAACATGGTCATTTTAAAGTTAAGTGTAAAAAAGTGTTGCCTTGCTTTTCGGTTTTTGGGGAAATGTGTTCTGTAACATTATAATTAAAGGTATTTATTATTGAACGATAATGAAATCTTTTTCACTGATCGACGTAATCGGTCATATTTTATAAAATAGACGTAGAATATAGAAGAGAAAAGAATGTTACAAATTTAAAAATTCTTTCAGAAAAATTATGAAAAAATTATTTTCACCACCTTGGTAGATTTCGTGTTAATATTATTTTATAGACTTTTTTCACGGCAAACAATATGCAATTCTTACAAATTATAACAGAGTAGTGAGTTTAATTTTGTTTATCTTCCTAATTCTGATTTATTAAATTGAATTTAAATTGCTAATATAAAACTTAGTGAGTGGCGTTTTATGTATTGATTATTTGAATGTAGTGGTTTCTAAAATTTCAAGTTATTTGGTTCCTTTTCCTTCTAGACAAGTCTATCTCGATGTTATAACTGAAAGCGTTAACCCATTTGCATCACGTGACAAATTCAAAACCATACCTTTACTATCAAATTTCTTTATATTAAGTCTAACAATTATTTTAAGTATTAATATTGTATAATGTATAAATGAAAAAATATATGTAAAAATATTGTATAAATATTGTAAGTCTAACAGTATTTCAAAAAGTGATATTGTACTTTAATCGAAGAATGTTGTACAAATAATTTAGACTGTTCGTATGTGTTGTTATTCACTCACAATGTAAATGCATAAATGCGTTTCGATGATAGTGACCAGAAAAAGTGCGCGCATATATGCGCTTGTGATGCAAATGGGTTAAAGAACATTTAAAGGATATAATCTATCCAATTAATTGAGTTATTTCCAAGAAGTGTATTTACTGTTTCTAAAGAAGTAAATATGAATTATTATTACATGATTGATAGATAATTTTTGGTCCATCCTGTATAAGTAGTCGAGGAAAGTGAAGTAGCATTATAACACTAAAGTTTCGTTGCATCGATCAACCTTTTCTATGCGCATCGATGATGCAATGTTCGTAGCAAGGACGTCCTCTGCAATGGACGACACTCCTAATGGGCTCTTAATGGACCTCTTTGAACGGCGACAGCGACAAAGTCTCTAGGGTAACACGATAAATACGTACGTCGTATACCCATTGTCTCGAGAAGTGCTTCTTTTCTAACAAACATCCTACGTACAGCATCCTCTTGAGGAATTGCTGCAATTTTAATTGTATTCTTCTTTTGATTAGAAAGCAGGAGATTTTTTTTTCATTACATCATCTCAAAATTTATCTTCTTTTTCACAAAAATACGTATTCGATTTTTCTTTTTTTCTTTACAGTCAAGCTAATTTAGCATGCAATGCAAAAATTGGAAAATTACTTGCTGTAGTCTAAATTAAAGATATTAGATTACTTATTCTTTCTATATATTTCATAGAGATTCTTGGAAATTTCGAAACGAAAAGTGAAAAGTGTTAGAAGAGTGCATTTACATGATTAACTCTTATTATCCTAAGAAAGCAGTGCATTTATTAGAAAAATCTATAAATAACTGTGCCTTCAATTAATGCGATTAATTTTGTAAGCAATATTTATCCGCTTATCATACGATTTCTTTTGTGACAGCCTCCACAGTAATTCAGAATTTCAATTGGCAAAATAAAAATTGATCAGTGATTCCTAATGTATCGTATAATTTTACGTAATATTAATATTATAGGTGATTATAGAAAATATTTTCAATTTGTTCGGTTCTGTAAACTGGAAAATGTCCCATCCAATTTACCTCATTACGTTTGCCACTAATTGTACGACAAGGGGTTACCGATGATTGTAGTTATATTTTCAATTATTGGTCAACAAAGAGAGGTTAATTTCGTCAAAAAATTTATAATTAAATTTTAAAAAATTGTTTTTTTTTTGTGTAGAAATATATCCTTTTTCGTCGGTATTCAATTTTCTTTTATTAAATCGTACGAAGTATGGAGGATGTGATAGATGTGGTAAAACTAGTTACTCCAATTTAACACTTCTACTTGATCGATTTTACAGTCATGCTATGTTGCATTACCGCCCAGCAATAATACTCTTTTCGATTGATGATGCTAACAATAAGGCGATATTCTTGAAGATTTTGTTGCAATTTTTGGGCCTGCTTGTAACACAGATCTGCAATTATTAACTTCATTTCAAATTATATATTAAATCACAAAATATTCTTGCAACGGGATCTACAAGGTGCAATAAAACAAGTATCATTCTAATTGTAAGAAAAATTATGTACCTAGAAAATTAGTCAATGCTTTATGAATCTCACAATGATTTCTTTGTCTTCTTTGGGTTCATAACAAAAATATATCGTTTTTCGGAGCTTTGCAGATTAATATTTTTTTGAGAACAAGCCAATAGTTCGAAAAAATATGACGTGTTGTTTGCGTATCAGTTCTTTGCTTCGTGTAACATGATTTTGCACTACGCACTGCTATGTTTCAGGAATTTGACTACTACGTTATGCAAGAGATACAAGTATTTCCAATTTCGTACATGTATATTAGTTTTAAACGTTGGTTTGTGAAGACTCATACTTGTTATGTATACTTTTTGGGAAACCACATTCCATTTGCACAGTTTTAATGAACATACTCTGTACATTTAACTTTATTCGATCTTAATGAGGGTCTCGTGTTTTGAAACACATCATACCGGCAATAATTCTACTAAATATGAAGCTGTAATTATTAAACAAAAATTTTTCCACGTGTCATTAAACAATTTTCATATTAATATCTGTAAATGTATTTATCTATTAATAATTCTTCTTTTATGAATTAGTAAAATTGTCTCAGGACAAGTAGCACCAAATAAGTTTGAATGAACCGCCATTTTTCGTTATCAGTAATAGTTTGTTACCGAATTAATAGGAGAATTTCATTTTCTACATAGGTAATAGAATCTTTTTTGAAATATGGGCATATATTTAATAAAACCCACTAGAAGTGCAATTTTGCCATTTTATAATTATGTTCTTGTCCATTAACATTGAAACTAAATAAAGTATAGTCTATTAGCGAAATAACGTATTAAATTTTTCTAAAAATACATAATATACTTTTTTTTATAAAAGTAGGCTTTAACTTGAAATTGAACTTATAATTAGCTCTATATATCTGTCCATCTATTACAGTCCCATCTGTCCGTTCTTGTTTGTGTTTCTATGATTGCCATTTATTATAGTTCCGAGAATGAACCATCCTGCTAATTGTGTAATTTAAATCCTCATTAAATTTATCAATACGAATGATCGTAATGTTGCCAAAATGCACCATGAATTGTGTTACATGCGTGGACATACAGTAATAAATAAGAATATACGGTGTACATTGTTTAATTGTCGGCTAATATTGAATTTTAGAATCGAACATCTTTGTCTGTTGGCGGTTCAAATTTGTAATGAAGAATCAACCGATAGTTTGCCGAATTTTGCGTTGAACATAAGTGTAGGATTGTGAAAAAGAAAGACAATCGCGGTAACCTCTCCAAGCAGCCTACTCGGCCTGAACAGCTTAACAACGGAGATCTCCTGAGTTCTCATACTGATGATAATTCATTTCCATGTCCTTTTCTGCTAGTCATAAGTTTTTATAGGAATAAAATACGTCTATCACTTACAAGGGAACATCCCGAGGTGTGACTCACCGATTTTGATGAAACTCAGGTATAATGTAGTTTTCATAAAAATATTTGACACATATTTTTTTTTATCGGCAATGATTCATGTTTAGAGGGTGAAACCACCCTCAAAGTTAGGGCTCAAAAGTATATTTCGGCGAATATCTCGGAAACTATGAGAGTTAGAGCATTTCTGTAAAGTGTCGAAATTTGCGTCTATTAATAATCGATAGAATGGTAAAAATTATTTTGCAAAACCTCAATTTGTTTAAACAATATATGAAAAATTCGAATTTTTTTGTTAGTTTCTCCCCCTTAATGCCAATGAATTTTCTTGAGTTTTTGTTTATAGAAACTATATGTCCTTTACAAAAATACGGAGAAATCGAAATTTTGATTTTTTCACCAGGAAAAAAGTTATTGAACTTGAAATTGTTCCGTTCGACGCGCGAAATAGAGTGTCTACAAGAGTCGTTCCTGGTCCTAAGCCTTTTACAACGTAACCGAATTTGTTAAGTGGACTGGTCAAGATTTAATTAATAACCTTCAACGAAAGATACAAATCGAGAACTTTTCAAAAGTTAATTTCACCCTTCATAACGGTTCTTATTATTAGTCCGCGGGCAGATCGTGCTTGTCCGTATCGTTCAGATTTGAGAATATCCAACAATAAACCCCGTCATAAACCGCCCGTCGCAAGGAAGCCGAAAATTTTTCACTTCAACATTTTGACAACTGTTGACGCCTATTGGCATCTGAAACATGTTGGCTACCTGGTACTGTTGGCGCTAATATGCGTCCGGATCAAATTTCACTTGTTTCACGAATGATTGCCGTTTTAAAATTTTATAATTGCTCTTATGTAAATCAAAAGCTGAAAGTCGTAACAATGAGCCTTTCCGTTTGTCGCAAAGGCATTTTCCGTCTCCATATGAAACTAATACAGCAATTCTGAAAAGTGCAAGGCGTAAATGTGTAGTGATTGCAAAAAATGACAAGAGGATGGATACACATTACGAATGCAAAAATGTAATGTAGGATTATGTATTTATCCATGTTTGGTCATGTATCAAACGTTATTATGTTATTAAATTTGATTATCAAATATTGTGAAAAAACTTAAAATTTATGTTCACTTTTTAGTACGTGCCCTAACAATTTAAAGCAGAATATTAATAAATAAATAATTTTGGTTTAATGTAAGAGAATTCAGTATTTTGAATATTTTAATATACTTCGTCAGAAATGCATGCCTAACGAAAAACTTCGCTGTTCTCGGTATACGTCGCGACTGACTGCCCACCGTACGATACGGCCGCGGCCGGCCGGTGCGTGTCAAAGTCTGCCGTAATAAAAGGTTTAAAAGAAGCGAAAATTCTTTCATTTTCACCAGTAACGAATATAAATCAATAGTATTCGTTCTTTTAAGTGCTATCAACTACTCATGAACAAGGAACGACCTATGTAGACACTCTATTTCGCGCGTCG
The DNA here is from genome assembly GCA_910591515.1 of Cerceris rybyensis. Classification (NCBI taxonomy): domain Eukaryota; kingdom Metazoa; phylum Arthropoda; class Insecta; order Hymenoptera; family Crabronidae; genus Cerceris; species Cerceris rybyensis. The sequence continues at coordinate 28,676,363 of OU342790.1, forward strand.
ACCGGTACAATTTCAAGCTTAATAACTTTTTTTCTGATGAAAAAATCAAAATTTCGATTTCTCCGTATTTTTGTAAAGGACATATAGTTTCTATAAACAAAAACTCAAGAAAATTCATCGGCATTAAGGGGGAAAAACTAACAAAAAAATTCGAATTTTTCATATATTGTTTAAACAAATTGAGATTTTGCAAAATAATTTTTACCATTCTATTGATTATTAATAGATGCAAATTTCGTCAATTTACAGAAATGCTCTAACTCTCATAGTTTCCGAGATATTCGCCGAAATATACTTTTGAGCCCTAACTTTGAGGGTGGTTTTCACCCTCTAAACATGAATCATTGCCGATAAAAAAATACGTGTCAAATATTTTTATGAAAACTACATTATTCCTGAGTTTCATCAAAATCGGTGAGTCACACCTCGGGATGTTCCCTTGTTAGAACAGCGGTCGCCAAAGTGGTGGTCCGCGATAAAATTTCGCTGGTCCCCAGAATAATATGGAATATACTTACTCATCACGGTAAGTTATGTTTTAAGATGCATTGAAACATAGTTCAATTCATAACAAAACGTGAAAAGTTGTAAAAACGCCATTTCATAGAATAACGCCATCTCATAAAATTTACCTACTATTACTATTTTTAGATTTAAAATGTACCTTAATTGTTCATAGTGTTTCTAATGTTGTTATTTTCAAGTTCACTGTATTCGTTTATAATCTTTAATCTTTGCTGTAACTCTACGTTCCCAATTTTACGTTAAATAAACGATGATAGAGCAGCATTTCAAATAACTGAAAATATACTAGCCTATCAGATTTCCAACATACTTTGCTATTTTCCCGAAGGCATATTGAAATTACTGCTTATGAAAAGAACGAAAATAAGTTTCTTCTTGCTTTGATCGTCAGTATGAGAAATTGCAAGTTTTTATTGAGAGAGCAGACCAAAGTATATTAACCCTCGGAGTACTGACGGTAGTAGCAGCGGAACGGCCGTCGCCCGGGGTCGCCCGGACCCATAGCGCGGTTTCTTTAGAGGTTTCAAAGGACAAGCCGCCACTATGCCTATCAATGTGTTTGTAAATATGAACCAGCTACTACAAGCAATATTATTTGGCGGCTTCTCCTTAAGGTCTCTAGCAACAAAATCACGCATTGCATTTATTCTATTTTCAATTTCTCATCTGTTTTTATCATAGAAATAGTGTAATTGAAAAATGCAAATATTACACATAAATGAAAATCTTTGGCACGTCTATGTGTCTTCTAATTAGAAGGAAGTCATAAATATTCCATCCCTTGCCCTTAACATCTAAAGCTATTTCACAGCAAACTTCTAAAAAGACCCAAAGTTTGCGATACTACATAGAGTATTTTCTAATCTCAAGCATTTATTTGGAACGTTCTGTTTCCAGTGGAATAAAAATTTTAATTCGGGAATGACTATCTATTACAATTCAACATCAGGTGCGTTTGATACTTTATATTAAAAATTAAAAATGGATAATAAATAGACCGAAATAATGGACGGAATTAGTGTTCCGCAAAGAGTCAGTCCTTCAACCGCAAAGTCACTTTGGACACTGCTGAAAGTAAAATGATGAAGGCGCGTCTAGAGGGATACCCTCCTTGCCCCTGTACTGCTTCTGTAGGCTTCCATTCCTATATACATTGTATGCTACGAGAGATATTCGTCTCTTATCTCTACAAAATAAACGAATGATGGCGCGAGGAACAGAATGCTAGCGATCAAAACGAACGCCGCAAGTCGAAAGATATATTGGTCAAAGTTGCATCTTACATCGGGGTCCGAGCGAACCCGGGCGGAGTACTGCGAGGGTTAATTCTCGTTTCTTCCCTTTCAAGATTCTTTGTTTCTCATAGAGCTTTCAAAAGATCGTTCGTGTACTCGTTCGTGTACTCGTTCTATGCTCATATCATATTTGCATACGTACTTATATTTGTCTTTATATCCGTAAAGATACAACGTCCAGTTCAAAAGCTTTGTTTCTCGTATGTACTGAAAGTATAAAATTATTGAATGAAATTGGCGTTTGAAGAAAAATCTTAACATTATTTTCTGCCGGTCAACAAGTATCCATTTATGTATGTTCTAACATACCGATTAAAATTAGCAATTTGAGGAATTATTTGAATATTTCAGTAAGAAAAGCTCATATATATATGAGCGAACGAATAAATATGAAACTTGCATTTCAAAATCGAAAATGGTTGATTCAATAAGACGTTTCATTCTCCGTCCATGGAAAGCCTTGCATTTAAGGATGCTCTACCAATGGAAGTTATAAATGAAATAGTTTCTAAAAATATATAAGTTTTAAATTTGACACAATACGAGCTGTTCATTTTTAAAATATTCGTTTTATATGAATATATTTAGAGTTTGCGTTTTAACGTGTATTATTGGTGCCAATTATTGAGTGTACTTGTACTTTTTGTCTTCGGTACTCTTATTTTTGTCAATGTTAATAATTTTGTACAGTAACGGATATGTTACCACTTTTTATTATGGTAAAGTGACTTATGCCGCTTTTAATATAAACGGCATATATTAGTGATATTGGAAGAGAATGTCATTTTTTTAAACAAAACATGTGAATGCTTATAAAAATTTCATTTACAAATATTAATCTAAAATATAATTCCCATGGTTTGATATCATCTTTTTCCATCGATTTGCAAAAGTTTTAATACCTCGCTCATAAAATTCACTGGGTTTTCATTCAAAATATTCAATGCTTTTTTAAAAAAATACTTTTTTAACGTCATCATGTATTCGAAAAAAATGACATTCGTTTCAGCCCAGTTTATTGCTTCCACTCGTCGGTAAACCATATATATATATATATATATATATATATATATATATTTTATTATATTCATATATATTATATTCATTTCCAAGATCAACTATTGCAAGGGATCAGAAAGAAGTCACTTGGGACGTAAGGGGAGACTGCTCTCGCACTACCTATCTCTTTCTATTCTATATGTCTGCTGTCCTCTTCATTCATAGTCGTAGCTGTTCACATTCATTTAAGTAGGTAAAATCGGTGTCTATCAATCTGATAATAAAAATATCGTGCGTACGTCAATGTTTCGATTTTCACGATCGATATCATGCTGTCGCACTCAGTTCCACGGCTTTTTCATTTCTCTCTTTGTATCGCAGTGCGATTTCCCCTCAAGTGACTTGTTTCTGATCCCTTGCAATACCTGGTGCTCATAACCAATGATCGCAAAAAGCGTCACCCAATTTATTCGTTTTCAAGCAACTATTCATGTCGCTTCGTTTTTGGAATCTCTAAACCCCGTCTTCTAAAGTTTCCACATAGTTTTTTACTTTAAGACGCTATCTTTGAGGATTCCAAAACCGAAATGGCAGAAATAGGCGGTTGAAAACGAGAGGGTTCGCTCCATCTTTCAGTTCTTGGATTGTATAATACGATAATATACAATCTATCAAGCAGACCCGGATTCCTTTGCCTAGCCATCTTTAAATTGTCGGACTGTACGTGTTTCCATCAAACAAAGTGAACTATTCGGCCTTACAACCCGAATAGGATCAGTCCGAGGGCTGATTGCGTATTTTGGGTCGCAACAGTTATAACTAGACTTCGGATTTTTATGCATTTATGACAAAATGGATACGGCTAAAATATACAAAATGAACATAATATAAAAATATATCTAAAATATCCAAAGTATGGTATTCGTTGTAATATTTAACGAGTGCAACAAATCCCTAAATAGGTTTTTCTAACTTCGGTGCAATTGTTAAACTTGGAAGTTGCATAAACATCCGGAGTCTAGTTATAACAATGGAAGATATTTATTACACAAAAAGTAACGTCAGTGAGTAATACAACATACGAATTCGAATATTTTAATTATTGATAACCACGGTATCTAAACAGAAATGTATAGAAATGAGGTAGTCCAAAAAAGAACTTGCAGAAAAATAGAATGGTTAAACGAACTACTTGCATAAAACATGAGCATCAATTATTAAGAGTTTCATTAAATTACTTCGCGGGGGAAAATATAATGAAAATTTACAATGCTTGTCTAATCGAGTTTCCTTTTAAACTTGACTTATATGGGTCAAGTTTTTCTACAACTTTTTACCAATGCGGCAATTAATACTTATTGTTTTAGTTCTCGATGCTATGTATTATATAAGGGAAAAATTTTCAGAAGTCCTTGCTAAGAAAGTTTTTTAAAGGAATGGTCTTATTTCCTATACTCAAGTGATACTGATTTACAAAATTGCATCGTTGAAAACCTCGTGATATTTTAAAGAAATACAGATTCTCTCTTTTAAACCTGACTATTAAAAATTGCTTTCACTTCAATTCCAAAAATACTCTTTATATCTGCGACATACTTTAGCAACCTTGAGCATCACAAGGGAAAAATAAAATGTTTTTTCTCCGGTTACCGTGTATTTTTTTAACAATATTCTTTTAATGAACGAAAATAAAACTTATACAATCATTGAATTCGATAAAAGTATACTATACTTTCCATTTAATGTTTTTTTTCAACTACAAAAATGATTCCTTAATATAATACCTGTTACAAGCTATTCGCATAACTTTACTTAATTTCAGTAACAAAGGTACTATAAGAAAAATAATGCATTTCTACTTAACAAAAAGAAAGTAATTTCCATTAAAATAATTTTCAAAAGAAAATACCGTGTTTCATTCCAGTCTGAGATATTAAAAATGTCTTGCTCTTATAACTTTCCGCTTTACAGAATTACTGTACAAGCGATAGTTTCGCTGATGCCAACTTTTACGATGCATCGCTGCTAATCCAATTTCAGAGTTTCCTCGTTGCTTTCCACATCTTGTCTCTCGTATTACTAAACTTCCAGTAATTACATAGGTGTAAAACTAAGACGAGGCATTGATCCTTGTTAAATTACGCATATAATTAATTATTAAGGTAATATGTCGTGCAATATGTATAACGCTGATCACTTTATTCATACTTTTTTCCCTTTTTGGCAATGCGTTACATAAACGAGTTTAGATCTATCTCTTTTGTTATATCAATTTTCAGTTCCGACTTTATCTTTGCCACGCTCTAATAATGGAAGATCCTTTGAGACGACTATACCAACGCGAAAGGGTGTGTCGAAAGGAATTGTCTGTCAACCATTTCCGTTTCCGAGGCGCACGAATTACGAACCGTATTTTCCAAGCTTAATTAGCCTTTTCACAAAATGTTAGGAGCATTTACGAAGCAATTTTAAAGCAACGACTTGATAAATGACGACGTATTCGATTTGACCGCGTAATAAGATAAAACAATAATATTAAAGTCATCGATTGAGTAATGCTTCATTGAAACGATATATTAGTTAAGAACTGATCGTGAGTATACCAGGAAATTGCAAATTTAATTAAATGAACAGAACGTTGAGAGTTTATCGTATTTATCATATTATTCGAGTTTAATAAGATTTTATAGTAATAATGTTATAACATTTTTTAAAAATTTCTTTCTTATTATTTTGTTACAGATCAGTATCTTAGACCACACCTTATTTTGTTACGAATTAATTGGAAGAATTAATATTTCGGTACAATCAGATTTTCATTGGGCGTTGAAGCATGTTTTCCATTTTGTGAATTTGAATTCCTTTTACTTACGAAATTCGGTTCATTGCAATATCATTGTTTCTTTGAATATAATACACTATTTTCCGTGATTGTACTGTTATAAGAAAATTGGGTGAGATTACGAAGTGTCTAAAAAAATTTTATTCGTTGTGGATTACCACATTCTGCGGGGTAGCGTAACAGTAACGCAATAGTTCTAACGAAAACGTTTCTTCGAATTTTTTGTGGTAATATAATTAAATAGTACACCATGTATATTTAAAAGCAATAATCGCAAAATTTGTATATATTCATCTACTTAGCTCGACTCCACGGATTATTGAAAAAAACTTTTCCATATTAAGAAATTTAGATTTTAACAAGATGATGAAATAGCGACGTCTTTGTGAATAATATCCTCGGATCGGTTTCCCAAAGGATTCCTGAACTGTTGAGCTGCCTTCGCACCTGTCAGCGTTTGCGATGAAGGCAAAGAACGAACCGACTTCTATCTTTCAGAGAAATCTCAGATGACAAAAATCCCGTGAATATCTCTGCCGCTCTGACATTTATTTTCTAGAATTATGTTCGTGAAGTAATGTTGCAATTTGCTATTTATCTTTAAATGATAAACAATGCGATAATTTTTAACGTTTCCCTTCAAAAGAGGAAGAGACATTCATAGAGTTTGCAAACTTCATCACTGTAAGGGAAGTTTAGCTCACTTGCATCATATAACAAAATCGAAAATATATCTTTACTATCAAATTTTTTTATATTAAATCTAAGTGTGACAGTATATCAGAAAGAAATATTGCACTTTAATCGAATGTGGAATAAGTAATTTAAGCTTTTTTTACATACCACTATTTGTTGCGACTCGTCGGACAGTTAAGTCGTTGGAGTCTAGTTTTGTTTTCTTCTCTCGGAGATTAATAAACACGACACTCCCGAATTGGTTTTAGTGTCGTTTATTGTAACGGAGAACCAGTATATACAACGGAAACAAATAATAACAAATAGATAACAAATATGAATACGAGCGAGCCAAATGTGTATAGAAAACTTGTTGTTGCGAAGAGAATGTTGTTACGGAGAGAATCTTGTTACGGGAGAATCTCAAGATTTGCTCGCTGTCGGTTCTTTTATCAATTTCGGAAGCACCCCTTCCTCTGTCGGCAACCCCGACGAGGAAGAAGGGGTGGCTTGATAGGGAGGAGAATGTTGGGCCCTGATGAAATGTTATTGGTTCTGCCTGGGCTTCGTGGGTGGTTACCAAAACCCACGGAAGGCCCAGGCAGAGGGAGGCCTTGGGCTACGACGGTGATTCAGGTGTGGACGAAAAACTGCTAGATTTATGACACATGTCTAGCAAGGGTATCTCATGTGTTTCCTTTCGAAAGGTCGGCGACTCGAAGGCTGTCGTATGGGCGAAATTTTAATCGTAAGGCCCAATTAAAAGTTAATTTGCGAGAGAACCGTTCGTTTCTGACCCATGGTTCCTCTCAGACATTTTGCCTACGTAACAAGACGAATACGATGAGCCAATAAAAAAAATTTGCTACCCTTTCCCGAATTTTGCGGCAGGTTTTTTTCGCAAATCTCCATCGATCCAGAGGTGTAGAACAACCCCTTAAAGCCATGACAAATATTTTTGAAACACCCTGTACATGGCATCAACCGACATAGAATATAAGGAAAAGTTAAACCGAACAACTATTTTTTTTAATTCTCTCGCAATGAAATTAGACCATTTATAACATATTATAAATTTATTTTGAGATAGAGGTCTCTTGCAATGCGAATAGTAAAGCGCTGCAAGGTGCGGGCCGATATATCGACCTCTAAAGGGTTAAAATTAAAAAAGCACTAAAAGGGTTAAAATTAAGTGTTTTAAGTCGTGTACAAAACAATGGAAACAATACAGAGTCTAATACTCTTAAGTTACACGTCAAAATATTCTCACAGCTCGCCCGAGGATGTGAATTTAAATTGGCGGGCTTGTCTACTCTGTGGGACTGGAGTTAAACAACCAGTCTGGGTACATCTTGTCCGTTTTGAATGAAGAAGCAACAAACTGGTAATCAAATTGGAAGTTGGCCATAAAGGTAAACCATAATGCTATAGGCACCTTAATAGTGTTCCTGATGCTGCAAGCGAGGTATACAAATTTTATATGAACATCTGAGTCATAAAATACTTTTGTAGCGTGGCGAAAATTATAAAGGCTCGAAGCGACGAGCTTCGGAAGGTTTCGAGAGACCTCTGGAGGCCTCGAGACGCATCGAGACGCATCGAGACGCATCGAGAAGCATCTAGAAGCACCGAGAAGCTTCGGGAAACATCGAGAAGCATCGAGAAGCTTCGGAGATCGGCAATGGACCGCGGAAGGGAGTGGAGGCGCGAAGCGCGAGACCGCGAGACCAGGCTTGACGACGGGGTTGTTGATTTCGGAGACCGGGGGTAGCAACGGACCAGTATAAAAGGAGGTGCACGACACGACAGAATTCTTCTTCTGCTCCGAGAGAGAGAACGAGGCTTTCCACGGTCGCTCTCGGTATGCAGAATAGGGACCTCTGGCAGGAGAGTACGGACGCTTTTCCTGGACGCCTGCTAGAGGGAAAACGGGAGAGTACGGGATTGTTCCTGGGTCCTCGATTCGGTATGGAGAGTACGGACGCTTTTCCTGGACGCCTACCGATCGAGAGAGTACAGAGCATTTCCTGGACGCCCGGTTAGATTGGACGGAATGGGAGAGTACGGGATTGTTCCTGGGTCCTCGATTCGGTATGGAGAGTACGGACGCTTTTCCTGGACGCCTACCGATCGAGAGAGTACAGAGCATATCCTGGACGCCCAAATACTTTGACGAGACGGGAGAGTACGGGAGTGTTCCTGGGTCCTCGATTCGGTATGGAGAGTACGGACGCTTTTCCTGGACGCCTACCGATCGAGAGAGTACAGAGCATATCCTGGACGCCCAAATACAGTGACGACACGGGAGAGTACGGGAGTGTTCCTGGGTCCTCGTTTCGGTATGGAGAGTACGGATGCTTTTCCTGGACGCCTACCGAACGAGAGAGTACAGAGCATATCCTGGACGCCCAAATACAGTGACGACACGGGAGAGTACGGGAGTGTTCCTGGGTCCTCGTTTCGGTATGGAGAGTACGGATGCTTTTCCTGGACGCCTACCGAACGAGAGAGTACAGAGCATATCCTGGACGCCCGTCGGTAAAATAGAGCCGCGTAATTAGAGTCACGGGTGGAATCGCGAAAAGTTATATTTGTACAGAATCATTTTCATAGTCAAGCCTAGTCGATTTTCCGGTCGATTCTAAATCTATTATGTTTGTTCGTTTTCTCGTTAAAACCTTATTGTCCGCTCTACCGATCCTATCTGTATATTATCCATCTTCCTCGAAAGAGAGGTAATGAATAAAATGAAATTTTTTCCCAGAAAACCTTTCCTGATTTACCCTGCATTCCTGCATCCACGATCGAGCTATGGCTACACTTTGAATTAAATTTTATAATACTGAATGTGATTTAATATTCTGGAATGACTGATTATTTGAAATATGCAAAACATTACTATTAAAGAACAACAGCAATAAATGGAAATTCAATCTGGAAGACAGTCAGATCTATTTACATATATATGTTTGCTCATACACAATATATCGCAGAAAAGATTTTTCTCTTTTTAAAAATTTTTTTTTATAGGAATTGTTTCTTTAAAAAAGTGGACAAACGTTTGCAACAATAAAAAGAGTAACTTTCTCCGCCACATTTATTTCTGTAGAAAGTGTACGATGCAAAAGATAATAAACATGGTAAACTCGGTCAGTTGTTTGGATTATATAAAAGTTTATTCCGCGTTTCGTGCATTGTAGTTCTTTTAAAAGTGGCCTTTCAGAATTGATGGAGCAGACTTATATTCTCACGTAGTGAATACTGCACATTTTAAAGATAGCACACGATAACAGACCATATTCTGTTACATTCTAACAGTAAATTTATAAAACTATACACTGTGAATAACAGTATTTTGTAAATTGAGAATTATTATTTTAAGAACCATGTTTGTTATAAAGCGATTTTGATCTAGCCATGAACGGAATAATTTAACATCAATATTAAGGATAAAAGTAAATAAGCATTACACGTAAGAAACTCTTTGTGAAGAGGATAAAATAAGGAGCGTGCTTTTTTATGTTCTATTTGAAATAAGATTTTTATAATGGCCCTGAAAAGAACTTATGGAAAACACAGGAAAGTCAAGTTGCATTAAAAAGCGAAATACGTAACTAGTATATATAACATGGCGCACAATAAAAACCAGGGCTGAAACAATGAAATAATGAAGGAAAGAAAGTAAATTGTTTAAAATTGTAAGGTTTACCGGATTGATTTTACCAGTGAATCACATGTATATTATTCAAGAAGTGCATTCTTGCAAAATGCGAGCATTATATTACTTGTATAATGCAGATAACATCATGAAACATTAATTTTGCCTTTAATACGATTTTTTTAGTTCGCAATAACCAGCTAACAAAAATCGATACTCTTCTCAATTAACTCTTTGGGGCACGGTGGGATTAAAAGTGTCCCATCTTTTTGATGTATTTCACGGCATGGTGGGACATTTTTAGTCCCACCTCGAAATCTTGCAGTAGCTGCATGTGCATAGGTTTATATTTCGTCTTATTTACGTAAAGTAGTTGGTAATATCTTCCAACAATGTTACAAATGTATTCCTTGTGTTGGCAACATTCAACACACAATTACCGGTTGAGCAATTGTTATAAGCGGAAGGTTTACTGCACTAACATTTTTTTCTTAGTTTCATGTAAAAAATCGCAGAGGTAAGTTAATTTTTATAAAAATTAGTTCTTTATAAGCGAGTAACGAGTTTTATAATAAAAATCAATGGTTAAAATTGTTTGCAAATGATGAAAGTATGGTGGGATTTTATTTGTTCCACTGTGCAACTTGTGGAGTAACACAAAAAAACAATTTATCTTTATTGTTCGTCTCTTTGAGGCACAGGAATTCCGAAAATAAAATGTTGAATAAAATGCAGTGGATAAATTTGATCAATTAATGTCTAATTATAACCTTGATCGTCGCAGTAAGAAATGGTGGCACCGCATACTGTTTTATTTCCTTGACGCGTGTGTTGTTAATGCATATATTTTATATAAACAATTGGGTAAAACAATCACATTAAAAGCATTCAAAGTTCAATGTACCTAAGGATTTATTAGTCAAATATTTATAGATAATAGCGCACTAACTAAGTGTACCAATAACTCATTATGAATCCAAATACGTAAACATAAACCTAGCGTTTCATTAGAAATAAGAAAGCGAGATTCAAAACATTTACCAAAACGCTCGTCTCGTAAACGATGTGCACTTTGTAGTACAAAAAAAAAGGAAGTTCGAACACTCTGGTCTTGTACTGTGTGCAAGGTGTCCCTGTGCTTAGGAAAAAATATGTGTTTTAATAAGTACCATTCATAAACCTATGTGGCACGGTGGGACTATTTGAGCCGCGCCCAATACCAACAAATTTAATTAACTATTACTATTTTGTTATGTTTTTACATGATATTATACCGTTATTAATAAAAATATACCAATTCTGTTTAATTTAAAACCCGATCAAATTCCTGTGCAACATGGGTCAATTTTTGATCTGAAATCCTGTGATTCAAAGAATTAAAAGACATCAGCAAACTTTCACGAAACGAGAAAACTATCTTTACCATAGCACTAATTGTAAGTAGATTTCGTTTCCAACATTACTAAAAAATTTTACTGAAAGTTTTACTTAAAACTCTTGACTAGCCGCAGTCAACAATAATTAATAAACTAGAAGGAAAAAATTCCACACAAAAGAACAACAAGTCGTCTAGGAGTAGAAGTACGAAAAAGAATGTACTTTCTTTCATTCCAGCATAAAACAGCAGCATCATCGAGCCCATATAGGATAGCAAAAGGAAGTTCGCGAAATAAACATCTAGTACTAGATCTACCCGAAAGTTTGTCGGTGCCTGAAGGTACCTACATGTAAGGTTTACGAGAGAAAAGACGTTAGAGGAGATGGTACACGCCGCGTAGAAAAGGACACGGTCCTGAACAAACACGGGAAATTATGCACCGGGCGAGAATTCCGGCGAACAATACTCGGTGACGTCAGCGGTATTTCGTCCCTGAAGAACGAGCCGCAGGCTAGGAAGTACTAGTACTTGCGTTAACCTGCGTGCTGCGGACTCTCTTCCTCCCCTCTCTCACCCTTTCCTTATTCTCTCTCCATTTCTCTTCCTCTCTAACCGGCTTTCCTTGAACGTATGCAGATATATAGAGCTACTTGTACGAACTTGCTACTCCCGATTAATTATGGCATACGTCGGTGCAACGATTTCCCTCATCATGTTTATCTGTATTATATGTTATTCCAGCATGGAACGATTAATATCGCTAATAGTCCTGTCGGACTTGCTGAATGGGAAAGAGTCGATATTGGTTTTGATGTTTTCCTTTGTGGTTGAAACATGAACGGAACAGAAGTGCCGACGGTGTTTCTTATATGAATTTATTCTCGACAAATTTTTGTTACTGTACTATAGAGGATTTTCGTCGACATTTAACGATAATGATTGCAATCTGATTGTGGAGAAATTTATTGGGTGATTTTTAAATCTTGAATATTCTAGAAGGAGTTATGATAGATAATATGGTATGTTAGGAAAATTTTATGATGAGAAAATTGCAATATGAAAATGGCATATATGTGCCCATAATTATGAAAGTGGTGTAAGTCATATATTTCTTGTTTCGAGATATTGAATGAGTTGCATTTGATTGAATTAAAAAATATTTTTATATTATGCAACATCTTTATTTAGAATTTTATTAGTCTTGATTAATGTAAATTTATTATGAATGTGAAATTTTGCGTGAATGTCATACGAAAATGTTGTTTTTAAAGTTTGAATTGACTTAGACCATTTTCAAAATTAACTAAATGTCCTACAAATGGCTTAAAGTAATAAAAAACTACGAGTTTTATTAGAAACAATAATTTTAATGAAATAATTCATGAATATTTATTAATTATTTTTAAAAAGTAATCCGTTTTTATAATTTTAGGATTTTATTATTATGAGTTTTTAAGATTCTTAAAATGTTCTTGAAAATCTGGAGGGATGTATGGTATTATAGTAAACACATAATATCTTTATGTTTTCCTTCCGTTACTGGTCTAGTGGTGTATAATGAAAGTAATTTAATATTTCCGTATATTTTTGGTCTCCCTCTTTTAAGTGAAAGGTCCAAAACGTGGAATTTAGAATCATCTAAAGAAGTTTTATAGAACATCTTATAAAGTTCATTTTGCAAGAATCTCATCCATTGAATTTGCAGCGAAGAGACAGATTCGTCCGCGGTATTTTTTACTCTTCTTGTCGTTGACTCTTCCAGTGGTTTCGTTGAAATAAAATCCAGCTACGTCATTCGTTTTGCCGAAAATGTATTTCTTCTTCTACACTTTTCTATTAATTCATAATGAGGCTCAGGGTTGTATAAGTAGTTTACTTTCCTTATTTTCATTTCTATCAACCCAAAATCACGGTCATTCGATAGAAAGGAATGACCAGAAACCAAAGATTTAAGGGTATGTTTATATAATTTTTACAAATTTTTGACCTAGACCACTTTCGTAATTAACACTAAATGAATTCCATATAATGTTGAAACTATAACCACTATCTAATGGTTCATTTTTGATACTATCATAAAAATTACATTGAATTAATTTAGTTTATAATAATGTGGTGTGAAATAACTAATAAACTAATTTTTTTTAAATTTTGACTTAGACCACTTTCATAATTATGGGCACATATGACGTTCATTTACAGAAGTCACTGTCACAGACTTCGTTAGTTTCAACGTATTTAATTATGTGTCGACAGAACGTCTTGTATAAACTAATTCTTTACGAATTTTCGTTAATATGCTAGAGAGGATTTTCGTTCGACATATAACGCCAATCATTGCAATCTGAATTTGGGGGAATTTATTGGGTGATTTTTAAATCTTGTATATTCTAACAGAAGTTATGATTGATGATATGTCAGACTGAGAAAATTTTATAACGTGGAAATTACAATATGAAAACATTTGTGAATGTTATGTTCATTTACTCAAGTCACTGCCGCGGATTTCGTTATTTTCAATGTGTTTAATTGAAATATAACGGAAGCACGATGATGGCACAACAAAATTACTAAAAATACCTGCAAATATCAAGGTCCATGCAATTAACCGGGTAAGCGCTCCGGTCTTCCGTCTACAAGATGTGTCTGACGATATATTGCCTAAGCTACTTGAAATAGTACTGCACAGTTGGAGTAATCACAAACTACAAGCAAAATATCCATTTACCGAAATTATATATTATTTTCCATTCGTTACATGCAAGGGTTTTGAAATTTTTTTCTACCTTCATCCGAAAAACATATTTTACTACCGAACTTCATTCTATTTAGCCATAACTACGTGATCAGCATATGCGATCATAAAATTGCAATAAGCAAATTTTTGTTAAAGATATCGGAATACTGTTATTGGGATCCTGCTACATTGACTAATAATTATTTACAAAACGTATTAGATACGATAAATATAACAATTTCTAACTAATATTAAAAATCTATTAATTTTCAGCTTGACATTTAATATATGAGGTTATTCTTGACCTCTCAAAATTACGTTAAAAGGAAAAATAAATCGTACACTACAATCCGTAACATTTATTCTCTACATTCAAATTACACGAATTACTAAAACCCATCATTCGCTGTATCGAAATATTTCTTTTATGCGCTTAGCAGCGTGAAAAAGATCAAAGGCGTGTTAAACAGGAAAGAAGGAAGTGTGTCCAGAAAAAAAAGAACTGTTAATAGAAGAAAGCAATTGCCAGTGGCTCATTGACGAACGAAATCCGATGTAGTACGTATTTTCAGCGGCCCTGTGCAAATACCTACATGGAAATATCGCAGAGCGGATCTCAACAGGATCATCCGCAGCAGATCGAATTTTTTCTTCGTTATTCAAGCTTCTATGTAGTTCCACAAACGAGGAAATGTTATCGGCGTTCATTGATTGAGTTCTCTTATCCTTTCCACGGTCGTGTAAGAGCTCGTCGATGAGGATAAAACAAGAACAATATGGAGAGGAGGCCACACACACTCTCAATAATTCTTTCGTAAAATAGAATGCGAATTTTCGTTCTGCTGTAACAGATACCGTTTTAAGTGCCTACGGCAAATCGAAATGGAAATCAAAATATTGAAATTAATCCTGGGTAGTGGATAATTAATTCGAGATACTCGTAATAACGTCATCGGTATATGATTGTAGGAGATAGCTTTATTAGTTTTATTTTTAGATATGTTCCAATAATGGCTTTGTACGTTTTCATTACCGGACGAATATTGTAAAAGGGAGTTAGAAATGTATAATTGATGAAAAATTGTGTTATCATGAAAAGAATATAAGGGACAGCTTAATTTGTCGGGGAATAATTTAGTTTTACGGAAACATTAACCATTAGTACATTGTAGAAACGAAAGACGAAATTTTATATATTAATATTAAATTGTATGAAGAAAGAGGAATTTTTTCATTATAAATCTTTACTCTTTTTGACAGAAGTTTTGGGATAATAATATAATAAATACAATATTATCACACTTTACAAATAGACTTTAATTAAATGAAACTAATACATGTCTGCACGTGGTGGCTACAGGACGCTGACTAACTAACTAACTAAAAGAAGAACGAAAAAGATTATGCGCGCCACCATCCTATCAATACAACCAATTTGCACAAGTCGATATAGTAGATGTATCTACACTTTTTAATTATGAATCTATGGGGAGATGTGCTTTTGAGAGGAATTAATTAAAAATTTAGTTACGTTTTCATTAATCAGTGATGGAAATAAATGTCTGTGGTAATATCTCTGTGATTAATAATATTTCCGCAAAACATTATTGTATTATTGCAGTCTGTAAATAGTAAGAGTACGCAAATTTGGTATTTGAAGAAAATTTAATAAATGACTGCAGAATTTGAAATATATTAGAAAAAAATGCTTACGTTACATTAATAAATAATTTAATTGATGCAAACTTAAATTTTGCGAGATCAGAAGCATAGAATATAACGATATAATAAAGCGTTTCTTAATATAAAATGCCATGGATCGCACCAATCGCCGACATTATTAATTTGTAATAAAGTCTCCATTTAATAATTACATTGAAACGACAATATTAATAAATTCCTAATTACATTCTGCATCAAAAGAAAATTTCTCCCTTTATTTACGATTGAATTCAATCAGTTCACAAACAATGGAATACGAAATATTTTTTTAAATCAATAAAAAATAGCTCGATTTCCATCTCGATCAATTAAATCAAATGTGATTTATTTATTTTTATTCCACATATTTAGTTTCGAATACAATTGTCATTTCGCCGAAGACATACAATTTAAACGAAATTCTGATATATCATATTAATTTCACTTATATTTTTCTATAGCAGTGAAAACAATTTTCTTGTCACTAAAAAATAACTGCACACTCTATACTCACTAACGTGTGACTTTCCATTCTATCAATATTCGTTTTTCATTCAACAAAAGTAGAACATTCCTGGAGAATTCCGGAAGAATACAAACCTGAAAGAAGGGTTTTATCAGATATAGAACTCTATTGTAATCTCCCACTCGCACCATAATCCACCCAACCATCTTCCTACACTCTTTTCTTGGATCACGTTACACACTTCGCCTATCTCGTCGACGTGGAAACAAGCCGTTGTCCTTTTACGACGCGTCGCCGAGCGGTTATTTTCCAATCTGGCCTGGGACCCGATATTGGCTTTATTACGTTTCCGTGGCTCGTCCTTGTTGCTCCTTCCAACATTTCCTGTTTTTCTACTCTTCTTGCGCTCTTCATCCACCCTTGCCGTTGTCATCCCCTTATTGCTGCAAAAAGCTCTGCAAACGTTACTGTTGCGGCGTAATGACGCGGAAACGATTAGGCTGTCGCGTCGAGGACCTTTCGACACTTTGATGATTTACATCTGACTTATTTTTCAAATAAATATTCGTTTTGTGGCGTGAAAGTGTTTTCATTATGAAATATTTATTCAGTTAATGTATGTGCATCATGTGACAAAATCAAAAACATACCTCTATCACTTTTCTTTGTATTACATCTAATGGTAAATACGATAGTATTGTAAAAATTGATTTATAAATGATAAAAATTGAAGCTAAATTTTGTAATTATATTAATTGTACTTTAATGGATTTATTTGGCATAGTGCAAATAATTTAGGCTTTTCGTGTATACCATTATTTACTCGCAATGCGAATACGTGCATATATGCGCTCTAGTGATATTGACCAGGAAAATTGCGCCCATATATGCGCCAGTAATGTAAATGGGTTAAAGTTATTTATGGGTTTTATAATTTTTTTAGCTTTCGTGCCCCCATATTGTTATTGTTGTAAATTAATGCCGTTATTAATAGTGATGTAATCATTAATGTTATAATTTGGGAGTATACGTTTGGTAAATTAATTTGTTTTTCAATAATTCGTGGAGTGCATACAATAAAATAATCATAACAACTTGTTGGTAGATAATAAGCAGGGAGGGAGTTCAGACACCTTGAATACTACGTGCATATAGCAGAAAGACTTTAATTATATTATAAGTGATTTTATATTAGCGAAGTGTATGCTATCGTGAACAAATGCGCCAAACGGGCGCCTTCTGCAGACTGGAGCGCGTAGGGCAACAGGAAGTTGCGTTAAAGAGGGCCATGTGTCGCCGGTGTTTAATCCTTTCGCTACGGGCGACGCGACGTTTCCGGCGTGACAGTCCCGCTGAAAGAGCCGCTGTCCCAAAAGTGTACACAGTGCGCGATAAAGGTTGTCATTAACCGCACTTATGGATCGCTGAAAAAGTTGCTTTGAAAGTGTCCTTTTTTTTAATCCTTCATTCTAACGGTACATGTTCAGAGTATGATACTCATTGTACAATCCGACAACTGAAAGACGGCTAGGGTGCGGCGGGATCTCTCGTTTTCAACTGCCTACCCGAGTCGAAATTTTCAGATCTGCAGCAGGTTTGCAGCGGTCTGCAGACACAATTATTCTCTGCACCACGTCTGCACTAGATCTGCACTCGCCCGAGTCGAAATTTTCAGATCTGCAGCAGGTTTTCAGGGGTCTGTAGACACACTTATTCTCTGCACCACGTCTGCACTAAATCTGCACTCAATAATTACATTTTTTAGGGCTTAACATACGCTTGCACGAAAATGACCCTCACCCCTACCGGGCCTTTTCGAGGAAAAGGAGGTCCTCGAAGGACCCAGCAATAACAACGAGGGATAGCAAGGCAGCGTTACGGAGTCAGTCGACGCCTTGCACTCATCGAGGGAACACTCTTACAAGAGTGACGTCGCGATCAAGCATTATTAATAAATATAAATTTATATTTGTATTATTGGCGGGAAACGACTTTATTGTATATTGTATTTATCGGCTTAAATATTTATAAACGCCCGTATTGTATTATATATATAAAAGGAGAAAACGGTGTCTTACAATAGTTTTCGTGAAATTGACAATCAGAACCAACATGAACAATCAGATTCGGATGAATCAAAAATTCTAACTCGAAAAAAAATGTGTTCGCCAATCTCCAAGAGCTGAAGGAGCAATATCACCTGGACTATTAATACAGGCAGCTTCATCATCAATACCTAACCCAATAACACCTAATAACATATTAGTTGAAGAAGAAAATAGTTCATCAAGTCCATTAATACAGAAAAATACACCATCAAAAACGAAGGATAATACATTGGCTGGAGAAAAAAATCCTTCATCAGGACTATTAATAGAGGAAAATACACCATTTAAACCGAAAGACATTGAATTAGTTGGACAAGAAAATATTTCACCAGCATCGTCAATACAGAGAAATTTACTACCAAAACCAAAAGACAACGTATCATCTCTACTAAATCTCTACCAATCGTCTACATATTTTCCAAACAATTATATATATGTTTGCGAAGGATTACCAAATTGTAGAAAGTATTGACGTTGTTGATATGGGGATTAGTATTGGCTTTGATTATTATGATAGTGTTGATATTGTCCATATGGTGGATGATAATTACGTTGATTGTATATATATATATATATACAATATATACAATATATATATACAAATATATAATAAAAACAGCTTATAAATGACCCCTAGATATCTATATATATATATATATATATGTATATCTATCTAGGGGTCATTTATAAGCTGTTTTTATTTTATTTTAATTGAGTATATATATAGGTGTATCTATCTAGGGGATATTTATAAGCTGTTTTATTTTATTTTAATTATATATATGTATATATATTGTAATAATGTTAATAAACAATTAATTACAAATAAGTTAAAGAATATGTATTGTAATTTCATATTTTTAATAACCCTATACAAACGTGCTATGCATGCATGCAGACACGCTGCAGATCAAGTGCAAACGTGCTATGGATGCATGCAGACCCGCTGCAGATCCAGTACAAACGTGCTATGCATGCATGCAGACCCGCTGCAAATCCAGTGCAAACGTGCTATGGATGCGTGCAGACCCGCTGCAGATCCAGTGCAAACGTGCTATGCATGCATGCAGACCCGCTGCAAATCCAGTGCAAACGTGCTATGGATGCATGCAGACCCGCTGCAGATCCAGTACAAACGCGCAACAGAGCTGTGCGGTTGTGCTGCTGGCCTTTTCCTAATGTGCTGCAGACGCATTTGTTCACTTTGCAAATGTAGTGCAGACGTAGTGCAAACGTTCGATGCAAACGCAGTACAAACGCAGTGCGGACGTCTAAAATTGTCTCTAATATTTCGACTCGGGTATTTCTACAAACTTCGTTTTTGAAATCTTTAAACCCAATCTCCTGTAATAAACTACTACGTGGAGTGTCTATTTTAGAAGATTCAGATTTGGCAATACCAAAAAAAGTGAAGACGGGAATAAGCGTTTAAAAACGAGGGATTCCACCGCTTTCTAGCCATCAGTTGGCGGACTGTACATTAACTTCAATCGTTTGTCGTATGTATGTACCTACAATACAGAGTGTCACATGTGAAGTGACTGTAGTCGTCCATAGTATCAGAAAGGTTTAAGGGGTTACATACAGTTAGAATTTTCAAAAAATCGATTTTTTTTTATTTAATTTTTTTAATGTACATACATTTAAGTCCACACCCAGAAAATTTCGAGTCAATCCGTCAATTGTTTACGAAATTACACGCACATTTGTAATGACGTGGGACAGCGTTTGAAAGTAGGCTGCCGTGGTGGCAGCGCTAACTTAGAACGCTGGCCCTTTTATTTACCCGCCTATTGTAAATATTATAAATATTTATCAAACTGGCAAATATTAACCCTTTCGCTACTACGGGTGACTATATTCAATAGCGTTCATAAAAAAATTATGTATACATTATTATGAACACAAATCAATTTCTCGGAATTCGTTAAGCCGACTTGGAACTGCCGAGAGTCAAACTCAAAAGCAATTACAAGTCGCAGTTTTTTTTTCTGGGCCACATATTACCATTATTGCTCAACGGACAAAAAACCTCAACACGAGAAATGCCCGAACGGACCAGAGTCATGGTGCAGTTGGCAGCGGGCAGTAGCTGCGAATGAATTATCCACGTTCCATCATAATTATCCGTCATTATGACAAGATGTTGCTGATGCTCTACTTCCGATTTATACAGATCTCAGCAATGAGAAATTATTAGAAAGATGTGTAGGTGGTTTCACCCAAAACAATAACGAGAGCTATAATCAACTTATATGGAAAATCTCTCCAAAAATAGTTCCGGCCGGTTCGAAAATTGTAGAAACGGCTGCATACATAGCTGCCGGCATATTTAATGAAGGTACATCATCACTTTTGTATTATATGAATGCAATTGGGATTCCACTTGGGCCCAATGCGCATTCATATGCCGAAAGAGAGGATAAACAGCGCGTGGATATCAGCCACAGCATAATATAAAGACGTTGATCTATTTAATATGCCAGTTTCCAACAAGTAAGATATATTTTGACGCATAGAAACACGC
The DNA here is from genome assembly GCA_910591515.1 of Cerceris rybyensis. Lineage (NCBI taxonomy): Eukaryota > Metazoa > Arthropoda > Insecta > Hymenoptera > Crabronidae > Cerceris > Cerceris rybyensis. The sequence goes on from OU342790.1 coordinate 28,697,274, forward strand.
ACAACCTAACATTACATTTTTCGCATTGATATATTCCATGGTTCTCGCCTCTTGTCTCTGTGGTTAGTTTTCTGGAGGCCGGATAAATCTGGCGTTCGTCTCTGGGGCTGGTTTTGCGTACGTCGGGTATATCCGGCGTTCGTCTCGGGGGATGGTTTTGTGGATGTCGGATATATTCGGCGTTAGGAATGAAAGGGTTAAAATACATCCTATTCTTACACAACTTTTTAACGATGAAATTAGAGAGTAACTGTATAGTATTTCTTTATAAGTTTTTATGTAATAATATCGTTTCTCATTATAAGATGTAAGAGTGTTAATGTATGTATATATTAATGTAAAACCAAGTATGCTCCGCCGCTGCGACGACTGACTCACGTTGGCTTGTTGTCTGAACGTCGAGCCGCATTTTTTATAAGTATTGAGCTAGTCGTTTATGAAGATTAGAAGGAAACAGACAGATTATTTAACTACAGATATTTAATTTATGTATTTAAAGTTATGATTTATGTTTGAAGTACCATTGTGTTGCTTTTATGTGTTAAGTGTCGTTTTCGGTTACGATAATTAGTTTATGTTATTAATTTATTAAAATAATTTGTAAAACTAATAGATTTTTTCCAGTTTTTCCTCTCTTACAAAGAGAAGTACTTTCTTAAATTCATACTTATGATATTTAACACTAGATTTACGGATATTGATATACCTATTTTTCTGAAGTGAGCCAATTTGAATCATACAAGAAAATTAAAGTTTTTTTGCATAGAAAATAGTTCCAAATCAATTGAAATGAAAGATTCATTATTAAAAAATTAGCCAACCAATATATTATATATGGAGTAATCAAATTTTGAATGAGCCAAATTGGCTCCGTAAATCTAGTGTTAAAGAGTTAATATAAATATCAATGAAATACTTTACGTTATATTTTCTATACTGCAATAGTTTGTATTGCAAATTATAAAATTGTTGGCTTCAGGTGTTTAATAACTCTGTTACGTTCTTAAATAAATTTAATTCTCACGATATACTTAATTTTGCTCTGATGCTCATTAGCTACACGTAGGTATTGAGAAAAATCGTGTCAGTCATTTCTAATTATTTAGATATTTAGAAAGATTGTGATTATAAAAAGTAACATACCTATAATCGGTGAAGTTTTAGTTATATCTCCCATTATTTACTAGGAACAGTTGTCGTTAAATTTTACTTATATTTGTAAATTATAATCAAGTTAATGTCACTTTTTTTTCTCGACCCTTAAGTCAAAAAATCTTTATACCAATTATATCTTGCATGTTTTGTAATCTGTTATAACAGATCTTTTCATTGCGAGAGAAATTAAATTGTTTAAATTTTTATTGTATTCCTATCGGCTGTTGTAATTAATAATAACAAATTTTCTCTAGAGAATATTGATCATAAATTGCACTGCAACAGAATCTCACGTACCTTACCGTTCAATGTTGAATTATTTATAAAATAGACGTTCTTTCTTCGTTTTAACATCAAGTTTCATTCTGCCACCCATTTTTCTTCGCCCCGAAGGCATGTATCAAGTTATCTTATGTTAATACCAAAATTTCTCTCAGAATTACGGCATTGATAGTAAGTAATTCTCATCCTCAACAATTTCATATCAATTTCGAAAGAAAGTAATATGAAATATATATTCCAAAACTAATGGAAATTGTAGTAATAAATATAAATTGTCCCATAACATATGAAAATGAACATTATTACTTGATATATTACACAACTATTAAATAGTGTAGTCTTTTGGGCTTAATTCTTCGTGGAAAAAGGACTGTGAAATTTTCAAGGTATATCACCTAACTTTACTTCATTTAATTATTCGTTGTAATATGAGACTGGAAAGAGAGATTCGTATAAAAATTGCAGACATAATTTTGCAGCAGAGAACATTTTTGAATAAAAAATAGCTATATTAATTTTGGTTAACAACGAAAATTTTTAAATTGATCAACTTTAGCAACTCATTCTGAATATTGCGAAATTTTATATTAGTCTTTGGGATTATAGAACACAGACGTATTAAGAGAAATAGATAAATCATAGCAGTTTTATTTATTGATACCAACGAAAAGTTTAATAAAATAAGTAGATACATAGTATTGCTCATTGTCAGTGAATATAATGTACCTTTACTCAGGCTTGTCACTTATTCAATTCTTCACTCAAAACAATTAACGCCTCAATTATTAGTATAATATATTCGAAAAAACATATTCGATGAATAAACTAAAAATATCCCTGAATCCATCTGTGTATATTTACTGGTATTATTTTTTAAGATGGCAATAGAGTCCCTCCTGCTAACTATTAATATCTGTACATTTAATTCGTCCCGCAATTTCTCAAATGTATTTATTTATTAATTAAAGTTTGACTTGTTAATAAGTTGAAGTGTTGGATTATCAGAACTTCTACACATTGGTTTATAACACTATTACAAGGTTCACGATTGTAACAGAGTTGTAAAACATACTCTCCAGCGAACCAAAACGGTGGTTAACGCGTTATGCCCCTTCTACAAACACCATACAACAAATACGTGTATCAAGGGTTCACAGCAAGGTCCAGGGTTGTACCCTCCCTCTGCCTCACAGTCTCTTCCTCTAGGGATCGCCAATTACGTGGCTATTACTTCAATAATTAATAACCGATATTCACCACAGCCATGCTTGTATCCATATAACGTAGGATTTTCGTGGTGGGGCGAATTATAACGATGCAGTATATTTCAGGCGTAAGTTATACAATGTGATTTAAGTATGCTAATAATGTACAAATTGTTTCGATTTGTTGGATATCAGATGCATCGGTTAACCTATATTGTCGATTAATCTTATGAGAAAATCGTTCGGCGAAACGTGATGATGCGATTTTAGAAATGGGAATCTCGTGATTCAGCTGTTACTTGATTTGTCACGTAACATTTTCTATTGAGCTTTCTATCGTACATCTTTTTAACCGGGAATATACGTACCTTTGTAAATATAAATCACCCCATAGGGGTGGGAGATTGTTACACGTTTTACGCAGTCACGGAGTACTAATAGTTTTGATAAAAGAACTTGTACTATTTAGAAAAACATATAACTTTATAATTCAAACTTTCAAATTCACTGTTGAAATTATTTAATAATATAAATTAATTGACACTTTCGATTCTAATTGTATCGTGCCACACTTATTTTTTCTTCTATCATTTATTCGTAACAAAAACAACTTCACACATTTGCAACACGTCTGTCTCAAAGGATATCACACCGTAGAATCTGTTGTTCTTATGTTTATAACAATTATCATGTCTCGTAATTTACAATTAGTAATATTAATGTTACTGGCAGTTTCATGGATAACACTATATATAATTAAAAACAAGTTCAACTCTGTAACAGATTACTTTGAACATTAATAATTATCTCCGCTGTAAGCATTACAATTGTGTAAAATACTTTTAAAATTATAATGAACAATTATTATATTACAACAATTATAAATATTTTTATAATACCGAGAACATAATGCACATTGTTGGTAACTTTTAACGTACATTTACACATACGTTTTTTTTGTTTTAAGTGAATAAAGTTGGTTTATATTTATTGACAAAGTTATATAATGATGTAAATTATCGAGGTGAGACGAAGAATGTCCCACCATGCATATTCACTCATCAAAGAGGTGGGACACTTTTAATCCCACTGTGCCTGAAAGAGTTAAGTGATTTCTTTCGGTAACCCAATAATACTTGCCTCAGGGCCTGTCCAGCTTGATGGTCAGGTACGGGTTCGGTGAACCCAGGGTTATCCGTGCCACATGCTAGGGTGAACCCGGGTAGCATCACGGGCCTGGTTCTCGGGGTTCACCTGCAAAGGATTAACGAGGTTGAAAGATATAAAAAAAAGGTCTCCCTTAAATACCAAAGTTTAACTTCCGGCGACTGCCACACTCCCCCCAGTACGCAATGGGTGTGTAAATGTATTTACATGTGGGAGAAAAAAATCTGAGTTTAGTCTGGGCCTCAGTGGCAATTATATATAATAACAAGCAATTATACATAATCACTGGATTAATCACATCCACCGTAACATATTAACAACGAAATTCACTTTTAATCAACTTTCAAGACGAATACACTAAAAATATCTTGAATATCTATCTTCAAGGCGACTAAATCGTCCGCTGTCCGAGGAAGTTAAGGTCACCTAAATTTATTTGCAGGTTTTTTAAAACTAGTTGAAATTCGTCTCTCATTCCGGCTGACTCGAAGAGCCGTTACTTCGCCGAAGAGAATGCAATTTCATCCGTCCGGGTGTGGCTTTTCACTTACGGGAGAAAAAGACCTTGTGCATGGACGAGGACGGAGGGACGACGATGTTAGTGGAAAAGTGGAAATTGACGAGGGACTACCCCCTTTATGTATATGTGATTTCTTCCGCTACTATGTACATATATACGTACATACGTGTAGCCGAATACGCTGGTGCATCGATGAGAACCCCTTGTCCGTATGTGTGCTTGACAGACGATGTCCCTCGGCCTTCTAACACTTTTCACGAGATTGTTTCTTTCGTGGTGTAAACTTGCTGTGACAATTTTTCCGGCCTCGCGGAAAGCTTCACGACGAGGAAAATATCTTGAAATACATTTTTCTATGCACTTCTCGCAATAAGGCGATGCAGAGCCTCGGGCTGTTTAGATTCTAAGAACGGATATTTTGATAGATTTTACTTTCCTTGATCCGTAACTTCTTGCAATTGCGTTCAGTTTCTTCGGCGGTGGTGTTCGAGCGCTGTTAAGGACTAGGGAGTTTTATAATATGAATTTTCTCTTTTTTTATTAGTACTTGAGGGGATTGTGTTAAAGTAGACTGTTTGAATTTATGCTATAAGCAGATAATTATTGTTGCTTGTAAAGGTTTGGAATAAAACTTCTTAGTAATGTGCTCTTTCGTAACTTAATAGAATTAGTAGATTACAGAAAATTGGTTAGAAGCTACGTAATAAAACTTAAAATGTTTTTATTGATATGAAGGTAATGTTCCCGGGTTAAAAAATTATATATAATTATATATGGAAAATGGCCTTATATAATTATATATAACCATAACTACAACTCAATTGTTCATCAAATGTACATGAAGGAACCGTCGTGGCTCGGGCCGGTCGCAATTCCTGATTGCGGCCCATCCACACCCAGTTGAGAGGGCACCGGCTGATTTCGGTGCCTCGGTTGCGGTCGGTCCGGTAGAGAGTCCTTCTATTCCTAGGAAAGGGTTAAATGGTAGCGCGCGATGCGTTTCGTCCTGGGCCTGTTCGTGGACTGTCAGTAGGGCTGACCGAACATGCCCTGCCCTAGACGCTGTGCCCCGGATGGGACGTCGGTGTCTGTCGGTGGTTGGTATATATAGACACCGATCGGTGGTGTAGCAGCGAGAAGATCCCATCGAAGGCTACACGGTCTAGCAGCCGATCCTTAACCCTTTCATTACGGGTGCCGCCTATAGGCGGCGGCCGCGCGACGACCTGTGTGTACGGCTGTTGACTATAATCGACGTAATTTATATATAATAGATATAATTTATAATTTATAATTTAATATAATAATTTAATGTCTAAGTACCTCAAATTGCATTTTTACTTATAATAATATAATAGAAAAATTTGCAAATATGTAAATAACTGAATATTCATACAATATACTCATTTTCATGTTTTTCCTATAATACGATGAAACAGTTGTTATGTAGCTCTTAAAAAAGTGTACATACAAGACAATCACAAAGTGGCGTTGAAAAACGTTAGTCCGAATATCGAAGACTACTGACGAACAAAGTGCACACTTCGCGGCGCGGTGGCCCGTTCAGTGGCGTCACTCCAGCGGAGCGGACTGCCGTAAGGAAAGGGTTAAACTAGACCTCAAACTAAACGGCGGCCGATAGATCCCTAGCGGCGAGCGAGAGATCGTACCGCAACAGTACATTTCAGCCTTATAAAAATAATAAGCATTCACAATGTGATAAAGATAAGTATAAATTTAAGGAACGAATGCAACGAAATAAATTTTTTTATTGAATTCTGTAAAGTAATACAGAATTATAAGTAATTACATTTGAAATTGTTGCGATAATTATACATATAGTTATTTATGATTATGTATAGTTATATATGATTATATATAATTATATATAGTTATATCTAACTATATATAATTAGATATAACTATATATAACTTTCTCGAACGACTATATGTAATTATATATGATTATATATGGTTATATCTAACTATATATAAACTATATATAATCATATGTGAACTATATATGATTTTATATAATTTTATATGGTTATACTTATATAACTTTTTTTTCCCCGGGTTGAAGTGTTATCGTCTTCTAATAATCTTTGAATAATGACAAGCGGAACGATAGTGTTTTTTTTTATTTGAGATTGATGTCTGTCAAGGTAGTACATTCTTAAGTCCCACGCTTTTAATTTGAATCGTATACCTTTAGGTGGCATGATCAATTAACCAGATGGTAAGATAACAATTCTCTAATTAAATAATTTCAGCCATATTTTCAATTTATACCGAAGCTTACAGGATTTGTCGGCTAGGTAGTTTTCGAAATTTGGAACCATTTATCTGATTGTCTGAGTCATAAGAAGAGCACAATGTTATAGTGAAATGTTGATTTAATATCGAAATATGAGAACCAGCACATTTTCTTAATTTGACATCAGAAATTTCGGAGTTGAACAACGATACTTCTTTCACCTTCTTCTATATTGTTTTCGATTGATTAAAAAATAAAATGACCTTCAAGCTAATGGTATAAAACTTCATTAAGTAGTTTCTCCTATATTGTAGACTTTGAAGTAAAGCCGTTGGCATCGCAACGTTAAAACATTTAATCTTGTATTAATCCTTTACGGTCCTATGTCGAGCAGTACTTGGCATAGCTCTTCACTCGATCTTATTTTCCGACAATTTAATATCGACTTTCTAATTTCCTAATGATTTTGTAATAGCATCTAAATGTCGTTCAGTACCTATAGTTATAGACATCATTTAAAAAAAATGAAAAATGATAGAAAATGCTGTGAAATTCATTTCATTTAGCTTAGTACAAAATTAACGAAATAATTCGGACCGCAAAAGATTAAATTGAAATTTTGATCGGTTTTAGAACACTTTATGGTAAAGTTCTTCGTTTCACCTTCTGCACCACGAGTGTTGCTTGATATCGTAAAGAACTGGTTATTTACACGTCGCATCACGATGTAATAATGTTTTAAAAAAGACGGCTGCTATTTGATTTTTATTCGTATATTTTTTTAATAGATTGATCGGAACAATTGTTTCTTTTATAGCTATATAAATTATATTAATCTATTTCTTTGGATATGATCTTATAGAACAGTGGTGTACAGGGTGTAAAAAAATTAATGGTCATGGCTTTAAGGGGTTGTTCTACACCTCTGGATCGATGGAGATTTGCGAAAAAAAAACGGTCGCAAAATCTGGGAAAGGGTAGTAAATTTTTTGTATTGGCTCATCGTATTCGTCTTGTTACATAGGCAAAATGTCTGAGAGGAACCATGGGTCAGAAACGTACCGTTCTCTCACAAATTAACTTTTAATTGGGCCTTCCGATTAAAATTTCGCCATTAGTTAAAGCAGAGGCGACCTAAACGAAGTTAGAAAATGGGGCACTGTGTCACCGTACTAGAAGAGAAGTGCATGTGTTTATGCTCTTCTCCCCGGTTGGGCCCTTGAGCGAACCCAACACCGAACGCAGGTCAATGACATTTTTCTAGTCATTTTCTATCTTCGTTTATGTTGCCTCTGCTTCAACTATTGGAGCTAGCAAGGGTATTTCATGTGTTTCCTTTCGAAAGGTCGGTGACTCGAAGGCTGCCATATGGGCGAAAGTTTTTACCTACGTAACAAGACGAATACGATGAGCCAATAAAAAAAATTTACTACCCTTTCCCGAATTTTACGACCGGTTTTTTCCCCAAATCTCCATCGATCCAGAGGTGTAGAACAACCCCTTAAAGCCATGACCATTAATTTTTTTACACCCTGTACAAGCTACAGTCTGTGGGCCAGATTCGGTCCGTCACTGAACTTAAAAGGATAATACAGAAACTTTAAATTTCGATCTTGTAAAAAAATTTGTATAAGCAGGTGCCCCTTTCTTTGCATGTGCAAAATTTTCTATAGAAATGAAAATATTTAATGAATTACATTGGCCCGTTAAAATGTCTTTTTTTCTGCGCGACTCCTTAACCCCTTCCCGTGCCATTTAGCTCGACGAAACGCGGGCCCAAGCGGTAGGCATCGACGCGCGCTAAAGAGACCAGACTGATGCTTGTAAACAGTCGCAATGCGAACCGAAATGTAGATGCCCGCGATACCTGTGGTATAGTCAATTTTACGCGATACTGTTGTTGAGGAAGTAAACTCTAATGCTTTTACTTTTAAAGATATTATAAATTTATTTTATTTTGTATATAATAGTTGTCTATATAGTATTGTAGAAAATATATAACAGTTTCAAAATTGCATTGCATGAATAAACAATGTGTCAAGAAGCGTCTTCAAATGTAGTTTGGTCCTCTCAGAAATGTAATAATACTGCGCCTAAAAGTAAATAGCATTTTATTTAAAACAAAATTAATCATAAAACTAAATGAATATGTAAAAAGAAAATACGTACAACTCTACAAATCCTCCATTGTATGATACCTCTTAAAACATTCTGGCAGATGTAAAGCTACTTTACATTTCGCGCATTCCCACTTCGTTGCGCTTCGAATTTTATGTTTATAACAAATTTTGCACGTCCTTGTTGGATGCTTGTTCCGAGGTGTCGGATCGATATTTTTTGGGAAATGAGCCCAATATTGAGCTTGGAGTCGAAGAGGTGTTTCAACTGATGATTTCCCACGCATTTTGTAGTCCGGTAATTTAACAATTCGTAAAATTGCCTCTGCTATATGTATCCGGTAATCAACATAAGTCTCCCTTTTTCGACTGTCAATTGTTTTCTGCATAATGTAAGTATTGAACAGAGCCATATCTGATAAGTAAAAGAAAAGCTTTCGATAACCTTTCATGACTTTTCTCATAATTGGGAAACAGGCTAACATCTGATCTTGATGATCGACTGCACCCATACCCTTGTTATATTCTACGATACATTTCGGCTTCATTACTTTCTGTAATTGTTTGTTTGATTGTTCGACCATCTCTACATTTTTGTGTTTTGTGGAAATCATATACACGTCGCGCTTGTCCTTCCATCGCAGAGCTATCAAATTATTGCAACATCTCCATACAGCATCTCCTTTCTTCAGAATATGCTTTTGTATATCTTGTGGCATATTTTTTCTGTTCTTGCGTACTGTCCCGATAACGTTTGTTTTTTGCTGGTGTAATTTTAGAAACAGGTTGGGTGACGAGTACCAATTATCCAGAAATAAGGTATATCCTTTGTTTATTATAGATTTTGACAACTCTATAACAACATTCTCCGACGCACTATCGTTTCGGTTAATTTTATCCTGGCCGGTATATATTTTAAATCCGTGACAGAAACCGGTACTTGCCTCGCACAATTTGTAAATTTTGATTCCAAATCGAGCTCTTTTTGATGGATTGAATTGCTTGTATCTTAAACGCCCTTTATATTTCATTAAGGATTCGTCTATACTAACATATTCGTTGGGTGTGTAAATTTCTTTAAATTTTTGATTCCAAAAATTAATGACAGGTCTTAGTTTGCGAAGTCGGTCGTTACTATCATCAATTTCATTATCAGAGAAATGTATAAATCTAGAAATTTGCCGAAATCTTTTAAAAGGCATTGTGTGTCTAAATATTGGTGTTTCTAATACAGCTCTTCTCGTCCAATAAAGTTGAATATTTGATTTTTTCACTTGCCCCATCAAAACACATAGTGCATAATAGGCCTTGATTTCGTCTAAAGTAACAGGATACCAAGTATCGTCCACATACCGTCTTTTATGCTCATCGTGAATTGTTTGATCTGCAAAGCGATTTGTTTCCGTAACTAGGATTTCCCAAAACTTGTTGTCAAATGTAATAAAGAACAGGTCTAATATTTTTGGATTGTCGCTTAAATTATTTAAGACAGACGCTTTTATTCCGTGAGATTCAGAATACTTCCAAACTATTGGTGTGTTTTCGACTTTTTGCCAAATCCATGATTGTCGTGTCTTACTTTCGTCTTCACTACTCTCATCTATAATCATAAGCCTTATACGCTTGGTCACTGGCACAATCGCGTCACTATCAGAGGATTCGTTATCACTGCTTTCATTTAACACTTTTGTATTCTGCATTTTGAAGGTGTTTCTTAAATTTCAATAATTGAACTGCTTCATAACAGCAACGATAAGAATCGTGACTAACTGTCATGAGGTACTGTTAGGAACTAACATTCAGTCACGATCGTAATGGGCAAAAAATCAGTCCACGAGCTCGGCTTGTTATGTTTACATTTGGCCCAAGTATTTGGTCGCGAGTCTAACTCGCGATATTCATGTTTGGGCCAAAATCTTCATCGCGAGTCTGACTCGCGATATTTATGTTTGGGTCAAAATCTTCATCGCGAGTCTGACTCGCGATATTCATGTTTGGGCCAAAATCTTCATCGCGAGTCAGACTCGCTAAAGTACGGGAAGGGGTTAAGGCAGTTCTATGCAAATATTTTTTTCGACCAATATTTTAAAAATTTTGGATATCCATGCAGTATTATATTCCAAAACAATTTGCGAAAGATCAATGAAATTAACCACATAGTTTATGAGAAAATTATTTTCAAAATAAATTATTTTTACACGAATCTTATAGGGACAGCCATTTTTACATGCCTTGGAATGCAGGTTTTTATTTTTTTTAACCGAAACGAGTCGACAATAATCTTTATAAAAATAGTAGTGGCCTAATCAATTCATTTAGAACCCGATGTAATTTTTCTATCATTATTTACCACGTACTTATGAAGAAAACTTCTATTAAAAGTTGAAAAAAATCTATGAAACGCATGCCTTCACACAAACCATACTTCATGCTACTTGAGATTACTTTTGGATGTTCGGCTTCTCCACTAGAATGAGTTAAATTTCTGATTTGTTTTTTTAGTTTCCCTTTATTGAGAATCTCCACTGCTTTCAAATTTCTTTCGAGAGTTTTTTTTTTCACAAATTTGTCATTTGTCGTTTTCAAAAAAACGTCTCAACTCTAATAACTGTCAAATTCTCATTTGTATTTATAGGTTAGAGTAGGTTGAATGATGCGATGATGCCACGATGTATTTGTCATAGTGTACGTCAAAAAATTCTCTCTATGTACACACATTTTTATGTGCAGTAGGTACCGTATCGACAAAAGTTTGATTTAAAATAAATAAATTAGAATTATTTCGCATATTTAAACAATTATTTTTCTCTTTATAAACATTTACTATGATGATTATAATAGAATAGTAGAAGTATTTTTACCAATTTTTGTGAAAAATGATATAAAAAAAAATTAAAATCTGAAAACATAAAAATAAATTTTTTATTCTGAATATGCATAGAACTACCTTAAGAAGTTTGTCTGCCACTGTGGCAGAAAATATGAATATGATTGATCCTTATTAACCGTTTGAATAACGGGAGGATTTGAAAAAAGTACTTCGAAAAAAGCCAAAAGCCACTTTCGCGCTCTTGAGATTTCATTTTAAAATAAGCTAAAGTTGGTGTTTTATTTTATGTGGTGCACAACAAGAACAATCTTCTCGTGCTTGTATCTTAATTTGGAATTAGTTTATATTATAAAAGAGAAACCTGATGCATTCTTAACAAAATATCTTAACAAACTCTTCCTTCAATTGTCAACATTGAAAAAATGTCCTGGGGTTTTTCGACACAAAAACTGAAGAGCGCGAAAGTGGCTCGTGGTACGCAAACAGTTAATATGAATGAATGTGGTAAGAGATAAAAAACAGAATGTGTGTAGTATGAAGTATGTATGTTTATTGTGTTGTCTTAACAACGTTGACGTGGTGTTACATGACGATAATGTGATACGAGTAATTTGTTGTAAGAATTTTGTTAAATGTATTATTAATTAAACCAACCATTCACAGAAAATGCTCTTATCATCTTGATGATGTGATTCTCTCTTATATGGAAATCGTAGACTTCTACGTAACAGTTATTGAAATTTTACGATACTGACCAACGCAGTGAATATGGAATGTATCCATTATTGTAACAAGTTTAAAAATAGAAAGGAATGCATTTTATCTCTTGCATAATGTCAATTGGTCACGGCCGATATGTCTTTACTGTAACAAGGGAGGTTGCAATTGAATTGCAACGTAGCCGTTCAAAGTTAGTTGGCATTGGTGAACGATAAAGGCGCACAGCGAATTAATGGAACGCCTACATGTGACAAATGCACATGTAATTCAGTGAAATCATGTCGTCCGTCGCGCAGCCATTCAAGTAACGAACCTCATTTAAATTTTTATCTCCGTTGGCTTTCATCCAACAACTTTCAAATGATTCGGAACGAGGTACACCAAGCTACGCCAACGCAATTGCCACGTTTCATTTGTATGAAATGATATTTTTACATTTTCTAAGATAACTGCAGTCATCTTTACTCCCTCGCCTGACCTGAATTTCATTTTGTATAGTTTTTATGTAATTGAATTACTAACGATGTAAGATGGTCTTTGAGATTTTTATTTTCTTCAGTGACATCTTGCTCGAATTTACAAATTTTTATTTCAACGTTCCGTCAACATATTTTATGACAATACTATTCTTCCCGCGCACGGATATTGTGAAGCTTTAAAATATTCTCAGTCTTACAATCCTGCAGAAACTCGATGTAGTGCGAGGGCAGAGTGATGTTTCTCCAAATCTCATAAATTCACAACTGAGAAAAATAAAAGTACGTTTTAAAAGTAGGCAGCAGATGTATCAAAAAAGATGAATGTAGAGACTACAGTATCTTTATTTATAATGTAACGTAGATTGAAAATGTCAAAGCAAGAGAAATTCTAGATATGGTTTGTTCCAGGTTTAACCGTCGCGCTACGTGCTGTAGACATGTGACGAAGGGTTATCCGTGAACTTATATCACGTATTAGCATGCGTGGAGGAAAATTGTTCATATCCCAGAGGAACGGAAAATAATTATCCACTGTAAACTCTCTGAATAGTATTTGTCGATAAAGAAGAATAAAATAAGCATTAAGTTTTAAATGAAGTTGCAAATTTTCAATGTCGGATCGGTAGAAATTCATTTGGTTTTTGAGGAAAATATCTGGAGAAACGGCAGTAGTTTCCGGACCCCTAATATATTGACGTGATAGCTGCACAGCATTGTACGATAGGAGCTGAAAATTTTCTGTCAAAGATCTGAAGCTTCTTTTAAAAAAGTCGGAAGGGCGGACTACAAACTGCTATGCACGGATAAGGATTGCTTGTCTCTCAAATACATATATTGGGTTCCCAACCGAAACTCGGAAAACACGTAAACATCGAGCGTTAGTCGCGTAGATTTGTTTACTTCAGTCCTTTACGTTCAGTAAATAGACTTCAGTGACGGAAAACGAGAAAACTCGGACAAATCCGAGAACGGACATTTAATGTGTAACTCAAAGAAACTTAAGGAATCGAAGAAACAGGACAAATTCTACGTGGACGTGTAATAGTTCAAAAAATTAAATATGTTCGTTAAATATATGAATTCTCGGTGACAGTATGTTGACTTTAAGACGTTAAGAAAGCTTATCAAATAACTTATTTTTATGAAAATGGATAGTAATGATTCAATCATTGTTAATATCACTGCTAGTAAGGTCATACGTATTTTTAGTTAACCCCTTCGGACCCTGTACACATTGTAATGTACATAATACTGTTCGTGCTGTATTTTATTACGTATAGGTTTAAACTTATCGTTAGTTTCAACACCTAATGAGTTTTATCTTTTTATACAAAAATGTCTCAGGATCTCCTTAATGTTACAAATTTTTCGTAAGAACCATATGTCCATAAAAGTGTACATTGACAAATTATAAATAAATATTTCCTTAAACGAAAAAAAAATCGGGTCTGAAGGGGTTAATGTTCAGGCATATTTATTGTAACGGTTTAGAAATCGTACATGTATGTATTCATTTGTGTTTTTAATGTTTGTATAGCAATGCTTATACATACACGTGAAAACGATGAATAGTATATGAATGGATTAAGCAAATTAATGTAATTAGCAAAATTTCGTCTCAGGTGAGATCTGACGTTTCAATATTTTTAGGTGCATTTTCCGTTATATAAAGAACAGTATTTATAATAAGGATCTGAGGCAAGCTACCATTTAGTGAGTCAAATTTTGTGGATCGGCCAATTGCAATCTACGTTCTCATATTAGAAATACAAGTGACTCATATGTTACTAGTTCATTTTAAAAATTAATAACTTTAAATCACCTAGGAACTTCTCAGCCATCTTGTATTTACTACTAATGTGAGATCGTGTCTTATTGTTAGAATTAGTTGTTCGAAGAAATTCAATTTACCCAATCATAAGTTTTGCAAAATGTGTGCAATGTTTATCACTACTTTGTTTTACCTACGACCAAGGCGATAGTTTAAATCGCCAAGCCTAATCACAAAAATCCTTTGGTGAAACCATCTTAACCATTTCAACACGTACAACAATTTTATCCCTCTTCTCTGGCTAATTAAACATTTCAATGATCAATCGAACTAATTGCAAGTCTAAGCCTTCAATTCCATATTCGCCATATTCTTTGCGATCTCACTGATTCCGATGATATCCGACAAATTTTGAAGATGAAAAATCCAGAAATGGATACCTTGTATAACAAGGCTTAAACGTTTTTCAAGTTTTCCTAAGTTTACGTCGAGCGTTGTACTTTTATGCGAGACAAAGATAAAAGTGCAAGTTTGATGGACCAATATAAGCCTTCACTCACAGTTTGGATTATACACTCGAAGTAGTAAGGTACCAGATGCTACTATCGTAAGCACCATGAGAGACATACTGTACATACATAGACGTTTTGGATGTATTTAGTATTTATATTAATGAAAAACCATCTTCCATTTCGCAATCAGATACGTATGCAAGCCATACATTATGAAAATGGACTAATACTGTAGGATTTCTTGTGGCATAATATTAAATGTCGATGCCGTTAGAGCGACGTCTTTCCTTAACACTAGGTTTACGGGACCCGTCATTTTGACGGAATTCAAACTTTGCAATGAAATATCTCGAAAACCGCTTGATCGATTTCAACCGTGTTGCATCGTAAATTAATAATTTCTTCCAAAGATTTTATACGCACAGTTATGTTTCCCTAAGCCTTCTACTTTTTGAGATTCATATGTGGTATACCTATCTCTACGGGACCCGTCAAATTGATGGATTAGCTAATTCCATGAGTAATCATTATATATTTGCTTTGTTTGTATAATCATTACTTCAGTTTACTATATTTATTGTTATTTTAGACAATCTCTGCTTATGGTAAGTATCTTCAATAGGGTAATCGAATTGGGGCACAATATTTTTTTATTTTTACCAATCCGCCTTTTCTAGCAATCATGAGTAAATCCAGGAGATATAATATAATAAGATGTTGAGCAAAATTGTCAAAATAAATAAAGATTGTTCAGAGGATACCTCCGAAAGTGGCTAATAGAAATTACTCTAAAGCGAAGATGAGAGTGAAAGCTCCTAATGCATTGAAAGTGAAAAAGATATAAGAATTTTCGGATAGTGATGAAGAAAATTTATTGAAAGTGTATCGTAGCAAGAAAAGAATACGAATTCTTTCTAGTTTTGATTCCGAGAATGAGAGAACGAGCATTCCAAGCACATTCTAAAATGTAAGGGGTGAAATTTAAAATATAGTTGACGGAACACGGTGGATAAAACTGAAAGCAGAGGTATCTGTGGGTAGGCCGCTCATTGATATGATATTCAATGGTATCACAGGACCTACTGGCTACGATAAGAGAAATATTATGTCGAGTTATGTAACTAGTGCTTTCGGATTGATAACTGATAGACGCATAATGGAACACATAAAGGACTGCACTCACACAGAGGCACGAAAAACCTCAAGAAAAACTGAAACAGTAATTCTTTTATATAAGAAACGTCCGTAAACCTAGTGTTAAATGCGTGACCTAGAAAGAAGTGGGGAAGATCATCTCAGGAGGTTGCATCTCACGAAGCATAGAGTATGTACAGTTGAGTTTTAGAGAAACTGTTAGACGCATAACCTTTTTTTAGACACCCTTAGATACCTTAGATTTTAGATTATTTAGTTAAGTACTCAGTATTTTATTTTGTATCCTATATATTGCTTATACTCAATACATATATCCTATTTATTTATATGATATCCTTAGTGTTTTATGTATTCCTCATTCCTGACATTTATCCTTTTTATTTTATCCACGCCTACACCTTAATCATATAAAGTCCTCCTTAGACTTATTAAACCGAATCCTACTACATTCTGAACAATACGTTTAATGTCTATTATAGAAATTACAAATAAAATATGGAAAAGAATATAAAATAAATTATAGGTAAAAATAAGAAGAAAGATGATGATGTATCGCGTATTATCTAAACAGTATTTAGTCACACAGAATCTGTCCACACCGGATTTGTCCACACAGGAGTCTAACCACTAAGAATATAATAACACTCAGTATGTCCACAGAGGATTCCAAACACAAAGAATATAATGACACACAGTGTATTCACGGAGGATTTCTACCACTGACAAGGAGACATTACACCCGTGGACATGGGGATTTTAATGAGCTTCATATTAGGTGAAAGTACATCGAAAAATATTTGTGTCATGTCCGGGCGTTTTTGTAAATGGGCCCTCAATTTAGAGAAATCGCATTTTGAAAAACGCAATTTTTCTGTAGTACGTGATATACTCTTAAAGAGAACAGGTCTATCGAATAAGTGCGATGGCTCGGCGAATGCGTGCTTGGCTTACACTTTTGCACTCCGCCGCGCTTCATAACGCTTTAAAAAATTGATTTCAGAACGGATTAAAACTAATATATTTATTTATCTATTTAAATTACTGATTTCACAAGTGTTAGGGTGAATTGATTCATAAAAACACACAAAACATATAAATTTCCGGCACCAGGAACATTTTATAAACGCTGTTTTCGAACAAGAATAGTTGGATTTTGAAATTTCAGATGCAAAACATGCTTCGTTTACGTTCAAAAAGGATGATAATGTTGGATTAATATTTTCATAAATATTCATCGCACTACACTGTGAAGAACCTCCTGGTGCACTGATTTTTACAGAAAGATTAAATAATGTTCAATGTAAATATCACTATGAAAGCCAAAAGAAAACTTTTTGACTGGATAACACTTCCTTTCACTTCGGCAGTTGCAAGGAAACTAATGATCACGTTAAAAATGTAAAAGAATGCTTTTCAAATATTTATCGAACACTTCAAAAGTTACAAAAAGTCTCCGGTAAAGTAATAAAACACAGGTACACTAACGGTAAATATATTCGTTGTGATGAATAGTGAACCAGGTAATAAAACAATTACCCTTTATATATGCTTGCTTCCAAGAAATGTAATTTTGTAGTAAACATTTTTTAAAAGTTATAATATGTTGCCCACATACAAATTTTCAATTAAATGATATTTACGAGGATTAAAATATTTTAGAAAACAAATAAAAAAAAAATTTACTCATCAAGCAGGATTAGAACCTGAAGCGCGGCGGAGTGCAAAAGTATAAGCCAAGCACGCATCCGCCGAGCCATTTTTTTTTTTTTTGAAAAATATGTTTGTTTTTATTAATTGAACAGGTACAGTAAGTATCACACTGTTTCATAGTTAGGTTATACATAACAAAATATCCTAACATTAATTAAAATTGCGGGGCGGTAATGCCCCTACGTCAATAACAACTTGGCTCTGTAGGCTGCTCGATGTCACAATTTTATCATCTTAATTGCTTGCCAGGAGGCTAGGAGCAATTATTTAGAAGAATGGTCCTTATAATTTGTACTGTTTTCTATACAGCCCGTATCTAGGCACGAAAGGGTCAAATTTTTAATAACTAGAGTACAAAAACAATATATGAGAACACTGATGCCTACATGTGTACTCCATTGCAAAAATTACTCTGTTAAAAAATTATTTAGCTTAGCCAATTTCTGAATTTTGGGTATGATCTGGCTGGTTCATAATTTATGAACAAAGTATGAGCTAAGGTATATCAGCTTCTGCTGTAGAAAAATAACTTTTCTTATTGCACAATATCACATTAGCTGGTCGCTAGGTTTTTATGTCTAATTACACAGGTCCACAAAAAAAAAAGTGGTCTGTGCTGGGTGTTGGACAGAGATTTTCCGACGTATTTTTTACCGCTGAACACGAATCTGAAGTCAAAATTGGGGGTCAAACTCCAAAAAACGGAGAAAAATAAAAAAAACGATAAAATCCACGATCTAATAGTATTTTCAGTATCTTATTATCAATTTGCAGTTTCTGCTTGTTTCTCTCTGTAGTATCCATCAGTGATTCGCAAATATGTTTTTATGCCGCTTATTTAACCCTTTTAGTGCCAGTGGGCCGATCTATCGGCTACTTTACAGATAAGAGATATAGTTATTCTTTATTGGAAAAATGGAAAATCATATAGAGAGATTGGGAATATCGTAAATAAAAGCTTTACAACTGTAAGAAATATTATTAAGAGATTTGTAAACGAAAGCAGAATAGAGAATAAGACTGGTCGAGGAAGGAAGAAGTTTTCAAATTCACGTGAAGAACGTTTCGTTGTTCGAAATATCAAAGAGGATTCGAAAATAAATGCATCGAAAATTAATGCTCTTCTTCAAAATTTTTCTGATACAGCTGTTTCGAATGCAACAGTGCGAAGAGTCCTACGAAAAGATTCGTATAATGGTCGCGTAGCCGGAAAGAAACCGTATTGTGATTGCCATAAACCGAAGAAAACGTCTAGAATTCGCCGAAAAGTATACTTCTGAATTTACTGAATTTTGGAGAAACGTAATATTTTGCGACGAAGGTAAATTCAATATTTGAGGATCAGATGGTTATCAAAAAGTGTGGAGAAAACCAAACGAAGAGATGCATCCTAAGAATCTTCGTTCAACGATTAAGCACGGTGGCGGTAATTTTATGCTGCGGGGTTGTATTAGTTATCATGGTACAGGAAAGTTAGAATTTGTTACTGAAACAATGAATAAGATGATATATTTAAACATTTTAAAAAGTAATTTAAAGGAGAATGTTGAAAAAATGAGCATTTTGAATACGTTTCAGTTTTACCAAGACCCAAAACACAAATCAAGAATAGTCCAAGAAATGTTACTTTACAATTGCCCAAAAGTTATAAACACACCACCTCATTCACCGGATTTAAATCCAATCGAGATGGTATGGAATAGACTTGACGGCAAAATAAGAAAATATTCGATTGCTAATAAAAGAGATCTGAAAAATAAGTTTATTGAAGAGTGGTACAAGATTGAAAAAGATTATTTAAAAAAAGTAATAGATCGATGCCGAAAAGGCTTGTAGATGTAATAAAACAAAAAGGATGCCTCACAAAATATTAATCACAATAAATTTCTTAAGTTTTGCAATAGTTTTTCACAGAATACGTTACGTGTGCCAATAATTTTGTAACTCACTGTATATAAAATAGGTCTTCAGCATTCGCATCCCACAATACCATTATCTGCATTAATGGTCCGTCAATAACAAATGACTTATTAAATCCGATAAAAGCCAAAACAACATGAAATTTTGACAATTTGAAAATATAATTGCCTTTATTCTGCAATAACAAGTTCTAGTACGGAACCACATATTGCTATTTTTCATTCCCCTCGTTTGCACATACCGCGATTCAGAATTTCCGTTTTCTAATTTCTCAATTTATCATCGTAAATGTGCCCCGTGATCCATGAATAACATGTGCATTTAAACACAATCCTTCGGTATCAAATATTGAAAGTATTGCACCGATTCGATCAAATACAACGGACCGAACGTCACAAAAAAAAAAAAAAACTCATTGTAATCGACTGATGGACGCAAGATGCGAATATAATAGCTTCGGGTCCAGAAGGATCGCAGAAACTTGTATAAGTAAACATTAGATAGTGATTTAGCAAGTCTAGCGTAGATACATAACACAGCGTAATAATTCAGATAGTCGGGCCACTAACACGCGGCTTTTTACTCCCCTTCGCTGTCGAAAATTTTGTACAGGCGCACGCGCTATTGCACGGGCTCGCAATATCCATTCTGTACGCTCGTGAAACATTAAATGCACCGTGAAAGCCTGCCGGATTATATTTGCATGTATTATCCCGTTGAGAGGAGAGCTCGAGCATTTCCTGTCGCGGCCAGTGCATCTCTTGACCCGTAACTTCAAAGGCGCTGTTGGACAAGAAAAAATACCAAATTTTCATGTGAATTTCGGCGAAATATGATGAGTTGGATACATCGAACGGCCGTGATACTAAAACAGTACGAATTGTTATATTCTGTGTTAATCTTATAGCTGAATGTTTCGAAAGGCCCCCACAGTTTTATCAGTTGCTAATTGTCGTTAATTGATTTCCGAAACGCAGAAGTCACCTTAGGAGGAAAGTTGTTTTTGGCTACTATTATCTTTTTAATTCAAATATCATAAATGTTGTGTAATATTACGTAATATATTGGTAAAACATAATATATTTATATCTGAATGCATATCATAGTATCCAAATACAAATGACCTGTTTGGTTAATATACCTATGTTGTGTATACTTGAATACAAATGGTGCCTAATGTGTCAAATAATATTAACTCCTGCTGTACACTTTGCCGCATTTGCCGAATAGTGTATTGTATTCTGTTGTGCTATATTCTATTACTAACAGTAAGATAAAAAGTCGAATTTTTCTGGTACAAAGTTTAATAGAACATTGATTAAGATTCTCAATCAGAAACCCTCTATCTTCTAATACTGTTTTGCCAAAATTTACCCCAGTGAACTATACACAATTTAAGCACAAGTTAATTATGCCGGTAATAACTTAAATCGAAATTGATTTCAAAGAATTCCATCGAAGCGCAAATGAAAAATTTCAGTTGTCACGCAGTGCTAAATATTCTCTCTGTCAACGACAAATAAGAGATTTCAAAGTACGCGTACTGCCATAAAAGTTTCAAATTTGAAGTAAAACGCAAGAACGTCACGAACAGGGACACGATGAATGGAAATAGTAATCGGAGCGAACGGCTTTGCTGGTCGTTATCGTAACGCATAACTGGTCTTTATGGCTTGCGAGAGCGTAAGGGGAAGACATACGTTATCTCGTACGTGAACATTCTCGTAATCTTGTGGCTAACGTTGCAATACCGTTTTCTCCAGCGACATTTTCTTGTTAAATTTTCAGCATCGCTTTCGAATAGGTTCAAACATCGTTCTGTATAAAAGAAACTGGCGGCAGAATCACATGTGATCTCTGCAGGAATTGTATATAAAGAAAAAGTTTGAAACGTCACACATTGCAACAATAGTTACTAATCCCTTGCTGCTGCTTGGAAAAAGATGTTAGAATTATTCATAAATAAATATCTATGAAGTTCATTTTTACTAATACAAAATAAATTTAAGTGAACTGTCTACCAATGTGGCATTACGATCAATATCATCGTACATTTCTATGATGAGTATGGAGTGAAAAGTTATGAAGTTAACCCTTTGCGGTCCTCGGAGCAGTTGCACCCTTGGAGCAGTACTCGACATAGATTTTCGTTTGATCTTATATTCTGACAATTTAATATCTTATTAATTATTATATTAATTTTAATATATTAATCGACTATCCAATTTCACAATGATTTTCTAACATCACTTAATGTCCATCGATATTTACCTATAATTATTGATATTATTTAAAAAAAATGACTAAACAATGATAGAAAAATTAACGAAATAATTCGGACCGCAAAGAGTTAAAGACTCCTCATTTGTAGGCCTAAGTGTAAATAAAATGACGAAGATGATCTATTTATGACGAGTAGCAATTTGTTACAAAAAGACGAATGCACACCCGAGTCGAAAATTTCAGCCCAAAATCCTCCTAAATTACCAAATAACTTAGGATATTTAGGCTGAATATGGAAAAATATGTTACATATAAAAGAATGCAAATTGTAATTCCACAATCGCCCTAAACTTGTTCATTTTTGCCAGTTTTGCCTACTTTAGGTTCAATTTAGGCTTCATACAGCCCAAAATAATCCTCAGCATTCTTATTTAGAAAATTAATCTAACAATAAGCCCAATATTAAGCCATACATTCTATAATGAGGAGTTTTAGAATTTACAGGACTTTGAGGCGCGTAGACACACTAGTTGAGGATTTTGAGGTTCAAAATGGTATGCATAATTAAGCGGCAAATGAGAAATTAAAAGAATCTAGGATTTGAAGTTTTTAGGCTGGACTTTTCGACTCGGGCTGCTTCTGACACACTGGTCTTTTGTTAGTGTCACATGATCTTTTGGTATGCAGATCTTTGTTTGTGATGGAAACTTCACATTCGTTTTTGTATTATAATTTGACAATACTTCAGTTATCGTTGTTTTCTCTTCCAATTGTTTCGAAGCAGGGGAAATAGGAATCGAAAGGGAGATGCATGTTATGTCTGTTACAACTCTGCAATTAGTTTCGCCTAAGCTTAACTCTTGGACAGTTGAAATATTAGGTACTGACTATTATGGCGGGTAACAGAATTTCATAAACTTTACGGCACGATAATATTTTATGTACAACGTATCATTACCTATTATGAATAATATTCTTACTGCGGTACTTTATTTTTTAATATTCCAGAGTAATCATAAAATACGATCAGGTAGAAATCATTAACGTGGAATACTTTTAAAATGAGTAAATATTTCATACAGAAATATTGAATTCTTGCGAAAAGATATTACATATAAAGAGTAACCTATCAAACGTTAAAAACTTTTTGAAGTAACGGGCGTGTAAAGGATTCCAGATCGCATGTTATCGATCATTGGAATGCCTCGGGGTAGAGTAAAATTTCGAAAATGCGGTATTAAGGGAAGTTGGAACTCCATTTCGGTTGAATTTCCGTGCGACAGGGGCAAGTTCAAACTTGCTTTTCGAGTGAACATGAGCCTCTAACCCGTTATAATGGTCCGAATGATTTAGCATCGGGCATAAATAAGAGCAAGTGCACATTTCAGGAACTTTGTGCTCTCGTCCTCAATGTTTTATGCTGTAACTTTCCATTGTAAAAACTTTATACGTCCCTAATTCTAACATCTGAAGGAGATCCGATCAAACCACTATAACGATCGACTACGATTTTACGATTAGCCCCTTACTTTGTAAGTATATCGCTTCGATCGGCTTGAATAGTCTTTATGGCTGCTTCATACAGATTTATTAGATACAAGGTAGAACATATACGTTAAGTGATATCCTGAAGACATTAAATGGCATATCATAAATTATTTGAAT
This sequence comes from Cerceris rybyensis, assembly GCA_910591515.1. Lineage (NCBI taxonomy): Eukaryota > Metazoa > Arthropoda > Insecta > Hymenoptera > Crabronidae > Cerceris > Cerceris rybyensis. Next base: position 28,720,962 of record OU342790.1, read on the forward strand.
TGTGGAAGCTATTAAGGTCTTTATGCTTTAATTTCGAGAATGTAGCTAAAATTATTTGGGCTTTGAAGCGAATTGGCGGAAGATATGTATCACTGTATGTGAAAGGAATGATAAATGGAGTAGTTTCTCGCACGCAAATATGGTATTTGTGCCAAAAGTTACAAGCCCGCGAAAAGAAATGTTTAATGTTTTTCAATTCTGACAATCTTTGGTCGTTTTACGCTTTAATATAACATCGGTTAAAAATGATTATTAATTGTTATAATTCACAATAATTTCCTTTAAGTCGTTCAGAATGTCTGATTCCAGACAATATACTTTTTGGACTATTATACTTTGAAAGGAAGCACTGTCTGTCGAATATTTAATATTTTTACCAAAATGATTTTACAGACTGATAATGCTCTAAAAGTGTGGTCACAACAACGAAAAAGTGTAATTGACCAGCTCTTTTAATATGTCCTGGTCCAATTACAAATTTAGACTTTTTATGTGGACAATAATTAGGGGAAGTCAACGACTATAAGCCCAGCAGAATTCCGTTACAGACCTTCCACGTTCATTAATCTTCCTTTTCAAGGATAACAAATTTTCAACGACTGTAAGTAGAAGATTGTAAAATTTGGAATTGTCACTGGTTTGCAAATCTCGTTAGCCGATGGTGCAGTCCTTGCATGAAGTTTCAAACTTTCGTTAGAGACTGAGATACAGCAAATGATATCGTACGAATAACTGTATTCCAAGTTTTATATTATATTTCTTAATTTTAAATATAATTTTATATTTCTTGATTCAATCAAGAAATATATGGTGCTAATCATTTTTAAATTTTTCAACTTCAGAAACAGTAATCTTCAGACTCGTGTAATAGAAGCTCGATTCCATTTACCCTAGAACCAGAACAATGTGTGTATTGCTTTAAAAGTACTATTTGGTGCGAATAGAACGTGTTTGCACTGTCGCGGATATTTGCAAACGCTCTTCGTTAAAGTACAAATGTGTACAAAGTCCAGAATTGTTGTAACAGTGAGCAGTTTAAAATCATGAATTCGTGTCGAGACCAAAGTGTTTTCGCCGCTTACTGCAGAGCATCTGTGCGATTTCATAGATGACAAAACATGTTCTTTACAGTATGTAAAAATATTTCTTTCTTCTCATTCTGGAGAAGAATAATTTGGTAACAATAAATTGCGAGAATCTGATTCCGAAATAAAAATTTTCGGTATTTCTCTTTAAGCTATAGTTAATATACTTTCAGTGTTGAAGCTAAAATGCCAATGCAATAGTAACTAATAAGATAGTAATAATCATTAAACAATAGCCGAACATCCATCATTGAACAACAATCATGTAAAGCTCATGAAACTTTCACTTAAACAATGTGATTTTAGCGGTATGCCACAGTGTTATAACTGGAATGCATCATTTCTGCGAGTTCCGTGTTTTATTTCAGAAGTTTGATATGAAATGAAAGCCGAATTACTGTTTTTAATTTCCTTGCACTTGGTTTTCTACACTCTCTGCAATGTGGGATCGCACAGGTGTATGTTTAGATTGTACGGGATAGCAAAAATATAGGCTACTCCAGCTATTTTGCCGTGGTGTTATCTTGTTAATCTCCGTGTGCGCACTGCAATGGTCTACAACAAATGATCTCAAATACTGACACTTATCTTGCAAAACTTATCTTGAAATTTGGTCTTGCAGTTTATCAATACTTCTGCAAACGTCATCGTTCCCGTGATCAGAAACTTGTGTGACTTTATCATTTTACAGTGAACACATGCTTATCGACGTCTCGCGAAAGGTCGAACAATAGTACCCACGAAAATGTAAAGATAGTTTGTTGCTACCTTCAGACAAGTAACAATAATTGTATAGAATCTGTCGTGTATAAGAATACTGTTGTCGATGCTATTAAACCGATGTACCTATATCTTAAAAAAAAAAGTTTTGCAACAAGACATAAGGGCCATTTATTTTCACATTTGACATAAGCCACCTTTTTATTAAGTCGACATCTTTAAGGTTTGCGTTTTAATGCGTTTAAAAATATTGATGCGAATTTAGTGAGTGGTGAATGCTGTAGGACAAAAGATCCTTTACGGCACTGGAGACTGGTTGTCTTGTTCTATGAATCAACCATAGGGAACATGAGTAACTGAAAAATTACTCATGAGTAAAAACTGTGATTTTTTTTGTTCATTGTCATATTTATCGTAGCGTAAGATGCGGCCTTCGCATATTTTTCATATGAATGAATGAAATTTTTCAAATTACTAACAATTTACATAGAAATTATTTTCCTTTTTCATTTGAAAAACATTGTTTTTCTTCCAAGTTTCATAACCGCAATTTGCCGGCGCGAAGGCCAGGGCACGCTTATGACCGTACTCTACGTTACTTTGAAATCTCTCGGAGGACAAATCATATTTTTCACGTTTTCTGAGTTCTTCACTACTTGAATGCTATTTAAATGCACGCCGATGAAATGTCGATCATTTCACATAATTATTCGGTTATCTTATTGTTATATTATGTTCGTATTAATAATAATTAACCATGATTTTATTATGTTGCGGATTTTTTGACATTGTTGTTTTGAAGGATCAGCACTGTTTCGTATTGCGATACGCAGGGTGTGTTACTGTGTACGAAATATAGAAAAGACCCTACACTCTATGAATTTCAGTGGACCAATAATAGCAGTTAAACTGATCGAATATGATATACAGACCTTATAGAGTAATCTGTTTGAGTTCTTTCCATTAATTTCTCTCCCAGTTTCCGCAATTTGTTTGTTATCGCCAATGATAAGAATGATGACAGGTCGATCGTAAGTTTCATCTGGAGGAGTTTCGAAGCAGTTTAAGCTGACGTGTAATTTTTGAGCTAACTATTCTAATACTCTCTTATTACGTCTAAAAAAAATTGTTTATTTTTTAGATGACTTTTGTTTTGATAGATAAACAGTTTCGGACATTGTAACGTTCTCTAATATTTTATCCATTTAAGTATACAAGTTTTATTGTTATTGTGGAGTATCATGTATTGATCTGAATATCGTACATAACATTTAAGTGTGATTAAATGCTTATACGCCAATTTCTAGAGTTAAGAATTAAATCAATAAATACCCGTGAACCACGATTCAGTACTGCTTCTGCATATTTAATAAATTATGGGAAAAAAATAAAAGTCCTTAATAATAAATAAATAAAAATAAAAATTTTGGTACCTGCTCTACATATTTTTGGAATGGAATTCAGTGAAATCCATAACTACCAAAAGTATCTAAGATTTATGATGTTACTTGCGCAGTTATTTATTTAAGTAAATGTTAATCGCAGGAAGAAAATAAAGTTAATTAGAAGAAGCGATGTCGAATGCGTAAATCTTACTCATCCACGCATGTATGTAAACGCATGGTATGCAACATACGCATACGCACTGCGTTCTATCTTCATTCTAAAAATATGTAAGATTGGATATGGAATGTCAAAATAAAAATATCATGGATGTTTTCTCTATTACTGGGAAAAGTATCACGGAAAACAAGTTTAAACAATTTAATTTCAATACTCAGTGTTCCCGTTTTAGAATCGTGCATAAACAATATGAAACAAAAACATAAAGAATATGAATAACTGTATCATTCGAAAAACATCCTATGTGAAGTTGCTCAGATATTGAAGAAATAAAAGATGTTAGTTCTACTTTATTTTTATCATGGAAATTAAGAACAAATATCGAAGCAGCTTAGGCGAAAATTTGCAGGTTTTCGATTTGTTCAATTTTCAGACAATCTCCATTTCTCTTGTGACTGCCTCCGCAAAAATTTAATATTTGTTTCGCGTCGCGGCTCATTAATATTTTCAATTTCATGGCTTTTACAAAACTTGAAAATTTCCTCATTTACCTCGTTACGAGTGACGTTCGTTATCGTCCAGCTGCAAATTTTTGGTATAATTCACAGAAATATCATTCTATGAAATTTTACTATGAATGAGAATCATATACAGAATAAAAAATGTATATTTGCAACATTGTTTAACGAATACATATTTTATTCGTGATGTGTTAATTTAAATTAATTTCGAAGATATCGCTTCAACCTTACGCGTAGTAATTTCTAATAGACAGATTTTGAGTACTGATTTTAATTATTTCGAACATTTTTTAGTTGTATATACCTTTGCAAGCTTTTTGCATGTAAACACGAGACGAAATTTTAGGCCAGTCTTCGTCTTCAAAGTCCTCAATGAAGACTTTGAGACTTATCTAAGAATTCCTGGATCGGTAAATACATATAATTTAAAACCAGGTTTAGTCCTCAAAGTTGTAGTTACGCGCCGATTCCGCACTTTGAGGACTAGAACTGGCTTTACTAATTCATTTTTAATCGTAAAAAGCCTCAATACTTAAAATAAAATTAAACCCATAAAAGTTCTCAAAACCCTCTTAACTCTAAATAAATCCTCAAAATTCTCAACTATTTCAAGAGCATAGGAGAGGGGGAGAAAATTGCAAAAATGTACCAGTTTTAAGTCTGTTTATCATAAAATGAAAAACAAATGACAAATAATATTCATTTAACATAAATAGCTATAACTGGTTACATCTAGTTATGTAGAATATACAAATGGATAATTATTGATGTCAAATGAATATTATTTATCGTTTTTCTTCATTTTATGATAAGCAGGCCAAAAACTGGTACATCCATGCAGAATTATAAATACTTAAAATAAATGTACAATTAAAACCGAAATAATTATTCAATTAGTTATAAATGTATATTATACTATTTTTACAATGATAAGTATGTGCGAGAACAATTACCATCGCTATAATGGACTATATTACTATGATCTTTAGGATTATTATGAATGTTGTGTCATTACAGTAAAACTGACGTTTTTATGCTGGGAATTTAAAGCACTTTAAATAAATTCTCAGGAATAATTGAAAAAAAAGAACATATTTGCAATGGTTCATCCATACTATCTTATGATAGGACTATCAAGTTGAAAACTTGAGGCTTTTACGTGGATCGAATTATGTACGACTTTCTAATAATATCTTCAGAAACCTCATTGAGAATTTTGAGGTTTCCATTTGAATTAAAGTAATTGTTTAAATGTCGGCTTAGTCCTCAAAAAACTCATTGAGAATTTTGAGGTTTCTATTTGAATTAAAGTAATTGTTTAAATGTCGGTTTAGTCCTCAAAATCCTCATTGAGACTTTCTGAGAACTATATTCGCATTCAATTGTAGGCGGCAAATTTCTACATCAAAGAAATGAGGACTTTGGAGACTTAAAACTATACTAATATTTCGACTTCGGAAGGTAATTAACTAAACAATGATACTAGAATAGTACAGTATGATGCAGTGTTAATTGAACAATGCTTTGAAATTAATAACAACACTATGAACCATTTATCTTTAGCGTCAGATACATATGCTACTATCTGCATATATTTACGTATGTCTGCACATTATATTCGCATATCTGCACCTTTTGGATAATTTTCCCTACGAATTGTAGAATCCTAAATGTGAGCAGCTTCGCGCGATAACGTTACTATACGAATTACAGTTATTAAAAAATTTGCTGAGAAATTAAGAAAAATGTCAATAGTTTCGATTTATATACGTAAACGAGAAAGATTTTAATCAAGAAGTTCAATGAAAGATTTCGATTTATTTTAACTACGGTTACAACGACAGTTTGAAATATCTACTGAGTTCTATACACTCGACGTGCATGTAATAGCGTATACTTCAAATAAAAAATCGCAATCAGAAGTGAAATTCAACAGACGAACCGTTGATTGCGTCGAAACTGCATTTCAATTAATGGCGTATTGTATGATGGAGGAATGCACGTTTACACCGAGAATTGTAGAATTTGTTGACGAAGGAACCGTGCTAGAGATGTTCAAAATATTCTTCACCATTTACGGAAGCAATGTTTTACATATAGAAAAGTTAATGTACTCTGCGACGCAGCATTATTTTGAAGCATGTCGCCTTTTTACGAAAGAAAGAGCCATTTAAACACGTATGAACGCGAATGATGGAATGATAGTTTTATTTTTTCGAAGTACTGTTTAGTTAAAAGGTGGGACGAAACGCGTAAAAAGAAATAAACTAACTGAAATGTAATAAATTTCTCCGCGTTTTTAATTTACATGAGTTATCACGGAGTACGGTAGAAATTATTGAATTATTTTGATAGAGAGGAAACTTGACGCAGCTTTATGAATGCATAAATGGGCGTAAACCGTCCAGCAGAGAAAGGAACTTTCATCGTATAATCGTTGGACTTAACATAAAAAAGAGCTTTACACTTTCGCTATCCTACATTTCAAGATGAGCCTACCATTGAAGAGATTACCATTTAACAGTAGCATTTTTAATCCAGGTATTATAAAAGAACATTTTTCATAATACGGTTAAAAATAATTCTTTTAAGCATCATTAACAACTTGCAGATATCGTTCTTTCGAGTACTGTACGAAGGACGAGTCTATATATGTACACATAAATTCCAATTCTAACTGAAGAAAAAGTTCCCTTCACAACTTATCTTCACTTAAAGTAAAATTATGTCTGTTATTATAATGTAGTTAAAATAGAATGATTTGTATTAAATAATTTATTTACTACGTTCTTTACTTTGAAATAAGGCAATAACACTTTTTAACCAGTTAACTGTGTTTGACGAGTATACTCGTCATGCGTAAAAGCTACCACTGGTTATATAAATTGTAATTTTGACGAAAACTAAAATATATTCGTAAATGTCGAGATGTTTGGAATATATTAAGGCCATGACGGAATAAATCGAATAACTAAAGGGTATAAATAATTTGAAATAGATTTATGCTCATCTCTCGATTTTCGTGTCCCAAAATTCAAAAGAATTCTCGCCACAGTTAACTGGTTAATATCATAACTGTGATGTTTTTATGCATGGAGTACTCAGTAGAGTTAACGTTTCTGAGTAACGATTTATTTCAATTTTCATAAATATTAGGAAAAGAAATTTTACGATTCGACGTCCTCAAATACGGATATATTATAATTCTTCAACTTGAAATGTATGTTATATATTTTTATAAATAATATTGGTTACTTGCACATTTCCATACCAACAATTAGAAAAAAAAACTTCTTCCCAGTGTCTTTCTTCATCAGAATATTCAAATTATTTATAAATCTCAGTTCTCAGTAGAACATCGTTTCCCCTAGCAATATGTTCCACACCATACAAAAGTCCAAAGAAAGACTAGCAACCTACGATAAAAACTTTGATGTCAGTCGGACCGATAAATCAGCCAGAAAATATCGCTGGAAAGCCGAGAACTTCCTTTCTCGAGGACGAATGTCCCCTTCTCTATGTCAAAGCGAAGTGTACTGATTCACTCGTGGCTGACTTTTGTCGGTGGCCTTTCACGTCCGCAGTGGTATAACCGAGCGCTAGCCAGACGGGAAGAAGAATCTTGCGAGTTCCAGCTTGAACCGTAACCTCGGGACTAGAAGGTAATAAAGAGTGTCATCGTTTAGCAAAGCTACTAGGAAAGGTCGACGATAAAGCAACGTTGACTCTGTAAATGTAACTCAAGGTAGACGAGCGTTAAACCATGGCAGAAGTGCCCAAGTGATAAAAACTGTAAGATACCTTGTCATGTTGTAGAATTACCCTCGTACGACACGTCACAAGCAAGGCGTTTATGATATTGGAAATAGCTTAAGGTGTTGACGGTTCAATACCATTCTATCCGATAAGATTAGAAGCACTTCTTCAACAAAAATTACGGTGTATTAAAAATAAATGTTAGATGACGAAACGATTGTGTTTTTGTTATTAACGGTGATGTGATGAATAATATATTTCTTTTAATAGGAAGTTTTATAATTGAGTCAAAATAGTAACCTGATAAATGTTAACAATAGAACAACCACGACAGTCAAAATGACTCGTTTTTCATTTTTTATAGTAATTCTTTTAACTTTATGGTAAGTAACTTTATGATGGAGTTATAGAGTAGATATTGTACATTCAACTTGTAAAACATAATTTAATGAATTAATCATTTTTCCCACCTCTTGATTTCTCTTTTCTCTGAGTACTTACTTAATATTATATTTAAGGCCGGTAGTTATTAAGAGAAAATTGAGCTTCTTTAATGTCAATAATAGAGTCTGGAAGCATTCTACATCTTTTTGTTCTAAACCATTTTTTTTATTGTTAAAGTGCTCAGAACATTTTAATGATATTGCTGCACATTTAAAAACGAAGGTATGTAACATATGTCTCTTTTTCAATATTTATCAAGAATTTACACATTTCGTAACATTGCACAATAAGTGCAAGATAATTTTCTTTATACCATAGTCAGAAACAGTGTCGCTTATATGTATTGGCAATTCAAGAATTTAAAAAATATTGAGCATTAGAATAATACATTGCAGAAAACGGTACATTTAGTTGTTGGATTGTACAAAAGTTTATAATAATGATAATGATTGACGACATTATTAATGACAAATCTAAGTGCATATTAATAAATATCTATTAGAGATTAGGAATATTCCAGATACAATATAATTCATATTGATCAAAACGTACTGACACTTGTAAACCTCTTTTTAAATTTATATTACAAATTCACTAAAAATAATTTTAATACATTATGGCCAAAATTCTTAATATCGCAAAAATGAGATACAAATTTTTAAATTCATCCTACTATAACTTTTACGTCAATTACTTTGCAATATGTGTCCCGATATCTGCTTAAATGTAATAGCTAAGGTAAACAAAAACTATTTTACGTATCAAGATTTTACGTATGTACAATATTTGTATACCTATGGATTTTATCGCGGTTGTACATTTTGTCAATGTCAAAGACACGTTCCGGAGTTACGACCCCTTTCGAGTCAAAACATTCGCAGTTAGAGGACAAATCTCGTCAGTCTCGGGTGAACCTTCATACGGTTAGTTGGTCGTTACCTTCCCAAGACACATTGTCACTAGTCTACACCATTAAATCTCACCTGACATACTCAGTTATTAACTGTTACAACGCGAACGTACTCTCGCCTAAATTCTCTGCACATACAGTTAACACATCTTGTAAGACATAATTTGTTACTACATGTTCATCACAAAGCTCTGAAAGGGGGCGAAGTATTGCGGTGAATCTTCTGAATCAAATACAGGGTGGCTCAAAAGTCATGCTGTTATTTTAAAAATTTATAACATCTGATTCAATAATAATACATGTTTCTTTTGATTCAAAATGGGGCTATTGTTCTTGAAGATTTATTTCAGAGAAATAATTTGCGCAAAGGTTTGTTAATAAATAAATAAAGATAGTGCGACATTTCAGCTACCCTATACTGTATAAAGTGCGCGTTTCATGCATTATTATTGTAGGCTAAAAATATAATTATAATATAAGTGTTCGTTTAATTTATTTTATCACAGAAGTACTACACTTTACACGACCTTCTGCCTTGCATGTACATGTAGGTGTTATTAAGAAGGTAGTCGTTTTTTAAATCTAGTTTTAATTTAAATATTTGGTGCCTCTTCCTTAAATAAATTTATAATTAACTATTTTTGTATTCATTGCAATAAATCTAATTTTACAGTTTTTTATTCAAAGGAAAGGTATTTGAAGAGCGAGGAAAATTAATGAAAAAAGGCGTTACGGGATTGAAAGATTTTTAAAAAAAAACTATTGCCGTTTTAACAGTTTTGATAGATTTAGGTGTTGTGAGGAAAACCGCTGAGTCGTTGGATAAAATATAATTAGAGTAAAAGTAGGTAATGAAGCTGACATCGGATGTAACTAATAAATTGCAGTCAGAAATTATTATCTGCCGTTGACCTGTAAAATTAATGAATGCAGCAAGGTAGGAAGGGCTGATACTGTTCAGTTAAAATATGATTTAACTGGAACGAATGTGAAGAGGTATTGTCGGAGAACGATTCTACGCGTAGCATTAATGACAGGAACCAAACTCAATAATTTTGGGATTTAATGTATCAGTGAAATCGAAATTTAATGAAAATCAAGGAAATATAATTGAGTGGCCGTTTCCCTTGCGGCAACGTGAACAAATTTGATCTATTTTTTACACAGAACAATTCCTGCAAGTGGAGTTTCAAAAAATTATTCGGTTAAATATTTCAATTACCTATATATAAATACTTTTTAATTTTGTAACGATATCTACGGAAAATGAAATTTTATTCTGATTTCTTTGAAATTTTAAATATTATGTAATTTTTATCTTTTTTTTTAAATTATAAAAACATTGTCTAAAATAATTAAAATCATATCATTTTCAATTACTCGAACATTTTAACTAACTTTTAATTTCATTGATCAAATTATTCCAATATTGGATAGTGATGTTTAAAAAAGTTGAAATAAATATGTAATAGAAAATGAAACAATCAATTTGAGAAATAGCGATATCATGAATGGTATGATACTTAGTAAATAAAGGAAATGACTTGTCATTAAGAAAGAATATATTGAGACACTTTGTAATTCTTTAAATACTGCATTCAAAACAATCATAATAAAATATTATATATCACCGATCTTTTAGGATTAACAATTATGAGTATTTAAAAATTGCGGACATTCAAAACCAAATATAAGGATGCAATATTTGATTGTAAATTAACAGACAAATTATATTTATACAATTATTGTTTTTATATTTAAAAGTAGCTACCAGTTTTACGATTCCATTCATTTTTATTATCATAATGATATTTATTAAATGTTTATAAATAGAAATTGCCATCCCTTTTTATACGTTCGCTTTACAGAGTTCATGCTTTGAAAAAAAACGATGCAACCGTATGGCCAAAGTAGTCCCTGCTCCCTACATTGATTGCGTTCTCCAAGTGCCTTTAGAATCGTCTTATCGAATCAGAACTATATACAAGACATCTTTCAAGATGTTAGAAGAACCACAGCCTCACATCTTTGTTAATCCTTCGATAGAATCTCTTTCGCCTTTCAATCGTAATTGCTTTGATATCAAACAGAACATTCTAAAGCTTTAACAAATTTACTCAAACGTCTTTCATCGTCAACACCCTACATTTTGCTAATCATTAACAGCTTTATTCTAAAGTACTTCGTCACCTGTGAGCTTTTAGTATTTTATACTTTGCCTAAACACCCCAACCAAGTAACAACGAAAACTTAGATATATTTTATTATATTTTGTAAGTTTATTGTACCATAAATTACAACAACGTCAGTCGCATTTATTTAATGTGCTCGTTGAACCAGAGAACCTCGAACGTGAGCATTCCAACCATCAAATGCTCTATAAACGCCTCAAGAATTCGACGTAAGGAGTACGATGCTAAACGGAAACTCTGTACATAACTGAAGACTTTCGTGGAACGTAAACGACACAATTTACGACGGTATACGTTGCAATCACCTCGATTTTGCACTCTGCTTGCGACATTTAAAATCCGAACAGTAAGATAGCACCGAGGTATAACAGATATATACAACGAGAAGTATGCGTATGGAACTATAGTAAAACGTTTCGGTTTTATTGCACCTCGGAGAATTTGTGATACGTTGCAAAACTGTCCTCACACCGTCTTCAAAAGAGGAGAATTCTATGTCTGGCAAATTGGAAAGTTATGAGCGATCTATCGGAAACGTTTGCTTGACACTTTCCGGTTCAGTGAAAGCAAAACATGTCGAAACACGACGGGTCTTGAAGAGGAAAAGGCTACGAATTTTGTGAAATGTATTTTTCACTCTCGTATATATTCCACATAGGGAGTTGCAAGTTTGATTTTTGTTTCTTCGAAACTACAATATATTATAGTTTTCGCTCTCAGTTAGTCCATCGTTTTTGCGGCACTCTGTTATTAAAAGCATAAGGATGTCATATTTCCTCTCGTTTTTGCGTTCACACTTTCCGCTATTACTCTTCCTTCCGCGAGGAATAATCTCAGTCTTCGTAACCTCGTTAGCAAACAGTCGACGAGAATTATTATTTCAGAGACCTGTGCTAACAACCAGTCTCTCTACCTGAACGGTTCCGGTTTATTGTCAGCGAATTAATTCAACGTCGGTGCCAGTATTTTCCTCGTACTTAATTATTATGCTGAGTCCGAGTCAAATACATTTTGTTTATTCAGGCACGGCAGCATCGCTCTCGTTGATAATTACTTCGTGATTGTGAATGTCGAAGATTAATCCAAACAACGATGACGATGAGGGATAAGAATGAAAATTTCCTAAAGGAATAAATTCCAGCTTTGTTTGTGATATCTGTACCAGGGTTGGTCACCAGAGCTGGTCGACAATTTTCAGGATACATTCGTTATGGTGCACGGTTTTGCAAGATCAAATTTGGTACCACGATTTGCACAGTGGATTAATGAACTCTCTATTTCCATGAATATGCACGGACATTGAGAGTGCTTAATTTTCTTTTAAATAGTCACGTAAAAGTCTTCTTTTTTACGGAAATGAAATTCTATTTTAAGAGTGTGCCTAAACCGACTTTTTAATTGTGACTGACTAAATAGAGCGTTCTAACTTGCTGAATTTAATAGTATTTGCTCATATAGAGATATGAATGCACCAAGATTTTTAACAATGAATGTGTTTTACCATATTTAAAAAATCTATCCTTTCAATAAAAGTTAGTCGGCAACACTTTGCCACGTGACAAAATTATTTTTCTTGCTACTGGTACACATAATTTTGCCACAAGTCAATATGTCATTGTGCTATTCTCATTGATTCTAAATACAGAAAGTCGATTAATTTTTTTACTTCAAGTTGCAATATTTTCTAACGTCCACAGGCCTTTATTACTAAGACTTTTCATGAAATGATCAAAATATATTGCACCTGTAATCTACAAGTTCTTCAGTTGAGCAAACAAGGTAGTTGGACATGCAATTGATTAATGGTGCAAAACTATTCTTGGCTAGCAGCCGTTGAGGGTTTACTGATATTGATGTAGGCTCGAGTTCGTACAGAGATTATATTAAATTGAATGTTATGCTTGCTAGAACTATATTTTCAATATTAAATTAATCGGTATAAACTAAATGAACTAAGAATTTTAAAAAAATTGTACTTTCTCGTATGTACGCAGATTCGACTTCGACTCTTTACTTTTTAATTATTTTGCTTTTCATCACACCTCGTTCTACTATCTCCATTCGTTTACCTTCTTTCGTTCTCATTCAGTCAGCCACTCTCTCACTTCTTATGCGTTCTTTGACCTCTCATGCAAAATAAACTACATTTTATACGTTTACCTATTTCTTGGCGGCCTCAGATTCACTTTTCCACATTGATAGTAGATAGTTACACATAAATTGGAGTACTATCAAAGTTGCTTTCACGCATTTAGTTTTCGAAGTTTAAATTTAATCTGAAGTATTATATCTTGCAAGTATATTTCTAAGAAAATATTTGTAGGAGCTGTTGCTACAGTGTATCATTAGGCTCTTATTTAATAACCGTAATTTTCTTCACATTGAAAGTTGCACAGCTGAATAATTACATTCTTTACTTTTTCCCACGAAAAAGAGGGAAAAAACTTGTGTCACAGGAGTAAGTTTGAAATCTAATCAATATTAAAGGAATAGACAAAAATAAATTAATGAAGATATAAAATATAGAACTAAGAAATTTTTGATATATATATGAAGGAAAATTAATTTCATTTCAGATATCACAATCATGTTAATCTAATCTAATTTAGTATAAGCGACTGTGCTTTATCACAACAGTCAAATCACATGGCGCATGATTTCTTTTCTGACTGATTTCTCAATTACTCAGAATTAATTGCTGAGTCAACTATTTATCCCTACTTTCTAGTACAGCACATAATTTAACGCAATATTAACACTTTATTGACCGGTAGCTTATTAATAGGCTTTTCAGGCTTTTGAAGTTTTAACTAATGAATCGGTCACCACAGCGATTAATAAATTATTATTTATCATTGCGGTTAACTGTGCCAAGGACTCTGTAACGAGAATTTGTAATCTTCGAAAAGATATCGGTATCCAGGAAGTATTTGTGACCAAGTGTCTGGTCAGAAGTGAGTAGGATGTAAAAAAAATACCGGTCGATAAAGAGTTAATAGTATGGAAATCATTTGATCGTATCATAACCCATTGATATTTTTCATTTAATAGTTTTTGGAAAACTTCCAAGTTTCTTATTCCATTCATTGCGTTACGAGTGTTGCTCGTTATTGTACAGCAAGGAGTTAATAATTCTGAGATGAATAGTACTTACACAAATCGATTAAAAGAATCGTTGTTACTACTATCGAACATAAAGATGGTAAGAAATTTATAACGTGTTTTCATACAAAAGCAAACACTATCATCGTCAATAAAAATGATGTTCGAACTTTCAGCAATATTTTCCGGAAAGATGTTGTTTACCTTAGAATTTTACATGTAATCTCCACAATTTCCCACAAAGAACTATACAGCTATGCTCTATGGAAGAAAGGAAAGAGGGTTCGGGGTAGAAAAAAAAAGAAAAAACTGCTCATAAACCTGTCACATGTCAGGCTAAGATCGTTTTTCCGATAATCGCGGCACCGATCTCTGCTTGTGGAATCCGCAGCCTCGAGTACGGACATGCGTTCGCCAGCCCTTATTCATGGGTAATGTTCTAATCGCGACATTTTCGTTGTCACATGAAATTCTAACATGATGTCTAACATGAACACGCAAAAAATTCATTCTTCGCGAGAATACGAACGTTTAAGGAGGCTATGGTGGATAAAAGGATAAAAAATCAGCATCGCAAATAGTGAGCCTGAGTTTAGATCTTTTCATGTCGTCTTAGGAAAATTTATTCTATGTATTAGAAGAATTAGAAAGTAATGTCGTTTTTTACATTAAATTCAAACAACCAATTATGTAATAAGTTTTTATTTTCAATGATATAATCATTCTCTTTATCAACAACCCTTTTCCATCTAGTGTACAAATTTTTCATGTCGGATCAATAAAAATCAGATGATTTTTGAGAAATATATGTGGAGAAATGATGTTACTTTCCGGTGCCCCTAATAATATGCGTATCATAGGCATAGTAGGTTCAGAAGTCATTTAAATATAGTCCAACAACTTAAACATGGCTAGGCAAAAAATGCGGCTCTGATTCGCGGAGAGAATATCCATGTCGCATTTATTGAGCCAAACAAGTTGAAATGCGGGAATGCTACGATTACGCAGAGTGTTTACTTTAGTAAACGGAAGGATGGAAATAGGAGATTGAAAATGAGAGATTCCGCAGTTCTCTAGCCATCTTTCAATTGTCGGGCTGTAGGTCTTACGCTAAATGAGCATAGCAGCTAAAGTCGATAAAAGCACAAAAGAACAAGACGAAAAATCAAACTTGAAATTAGTAAGCCCGAGTTCAAATCCTCTCCTGTTACCTTTGGGTATTTTTTCCTATATGATATGTATATCATAGCCTTAGGGGTTGGTATCCATCTAAAATAGTGTCTTCTGGGCGAAATTTCAACAGTAGTTTAATAGATCTGGACCGATATGGTAAAAGGAGTTAAAGACGAAAAAATACAAAATTTTAAAAATGCGATTTATGTCGATAGATAATTAACGATTATGAAGTTGAGCACTTTATGCGCAAAGTGTAATAATTTATTCGTGAAAAGAATCTATAACGTTTTTATGTGTCGGTATACCGTAATGCAACAGTTGGACGACTTCGTGTTCTGTGTACATGGAAAACTCATTTCCGTGTCATAATATTGCCATGTCATAACCGGAAATGTCGGTGCGCGACACGAAGAACACACTGTTTTTATGTACAGGTAAGTGGTAATTATTGTTTGGATAATATTTCCGACCATAATGTAACGAAAAGCTATATTTTCCTGAGCAGCACTAAACACATAACGTTAAATCGTAAACATTTCATGGTTTTCAGTGACTTCAGAAATGTCACGGTTGAAATATTTCACATTCTATTTCTTATCAGCAGACTGCGGATTTTTATGCATTCATGACAAATTAAATACGGCTAAAATATACAAAAAGGACATAATATAAAAATATATCTAAAATATCCAAAGTATGGTATTTGTTGTAATATTTATTGAGTGCAATAAATCCCTAGATAGGTTTTCCTGTCTCACCTGCATTTGTGAAACTCGAAATTTGCATAAACATCCGCAGTCTACTCATCAGAGTTCTTAATGAAATTGCAAGTTTTACTTAACTTACATACAAGCTAACTTACGTTAGTCTATCTCCTAGTGTAAACAAATTTATTTCTTATGCTGTTATAAATTATACTAATCTCTTAAGACAGTACTTAGGATATAGTAACAATAACAATTCAACAAATCTAGATGATACTCTGCATTCTCAAAAAAGTCATGGAACTCAAAAATTACAAAAATTCGTTTGAAATTCTCACAGCTTACAATATTCAATATAACAATATTCAATAAAGAAAGCATCTTTAAGATCATACGCGGTAACATATTCTCTGGACACTGTGTCATAACAACGCCTGTTATGTATGTATATAATTTCCAACACAATTAGACCTGTTGGATTAAACTGTATAACTAAATATAAAAGATGTATATAACTGTTAGGACTATCTATTGTATACAGATGAATTAGAAAATTCTCCAAGAGAAACAAAATTCCCTCGAAGAAATGAGTTATTTTTATCACTGGCTTTCAACGTTCAAGGGGTAATTGTAAGACGAGAGTCGTGATTTACTGCGAATTATCTGTGTAGCACTCTTCTGAACCGCCCACAAAACGCCTCCCTTGTGAGCACAAGTCGGTAAACTGAAGACACGAGTGGTGCTGAGCCTTGGTCAACTAACACGCCATGGCCTATGTCCTGAGTATTTTATGGCAGGACTTTTAGGGACTTCGCCCATGATTCCGGTTATAACAGGGTTACAATTAATTGGAAGATAGATAAAACTCTACTTTTCAATTACTAGTTGTTTCCAGGAAAATAACTGCAAACATTGAAGGACGGTTCGATCAAATGTGCAAAATGCAATCGCCTCGCAATGTAAATTAACGATTTCAACATTAGCATAGTTAATGATCCTCTTGTTTACATCAACCATTCAGAGTGACCAAGAAACGAAGTACGTAGTTATAAACGTGTTACTCTCCTAAATTATTACAGCAATTTTGTCACTTTTCTTTCGTGACAGTAGTATCACGCTTAGATAAAGGCTTGATTTGTTATAACAGTACGATGGACCTTTAGATATTTTATTATTAAGCCACACACATATACGGTTACCTCAGAATTCTTCTATGTTCCATAAATCAATCAGCCACGAATGCCATTCGCCCCGGACTCATAATATATAAGTAATCTTAAACTATCCAGATATGACTTAAGATTGAAAAATAACTATGTAACTCTATAAAATCTATTAGATTTAAAATCTATAAAAATAAAAATAATAACGTTCTCATTAATGTGTAAGAGAGATTTTGCTAGGATTTGTTATCGTCCAAATTATTATTTTTTTTTTTTATTAACTCCTTATGTCTATTGCAATTTGTCCTGTGGACATTCGGCGATAGTTTCTAAATTTTATGTGGATAGCGTGTGGGTGTTAATTCCAGTGCATTTCCAGTTTTCTTTTTAGCCTCCTGGCTGTGCCGATAGTATACAGGGTTTTCGCCAGGATATTTGGATGGTTTTTTGTCCTTGTCTTATTACTATCTGCATAGCGCTGTATCTCCTCTTGAACGGAAGGGATTTTTAAGTCTTTTCGCAGTTCTTCGTTCTTAATATACCAGGGCGCGTTTGCTACCGTTCTTAATATTATTGATTGCATAGCCTCCATTTTAGCTATATGGCTTTTTGCTGCTGTACCCCATAGTTGTATTCATCCAAATTATAGTTAGTCAGTCAGAGTATGTTTTTCACAAATGAAATGCAATAATGTTGCAATTTACACTTTCGTTGCTTTCGTAATATAAGGATCAGTAATATAAAATGTAAGGTTTAGCAAAACCTGTTAAATACAGTTCAACAACTGGAAGATAACTAGGGAGCGGTAGAGCCTCTCATTTTTAACCGCCTATTCTCGCCAATTCGTTTTTGAAATCCTTAAACGTAAGCGACAATGTGGGGTGCTTACTATAGGTCACTACAATTGGGGATTCCGAAAAGAAAATGACAAGAATATTCGGGTGAAAACCAGAGGCTTCGCCGCTCCCTAGCCGTCTTCCATTTGTTGGACAGTATGTATGGATGCAAGATGATATCAGTAATCCAACGACGTATTAGGTTTTAGTAGATGGTCCATTTATTTGTGAAATCAACAACGAAATGAAAAACAAAGCATAATGATTCAAAGGCCTAAAGTACTTAGTTTAGAGACAGAGATTTGCAAAGAAAATCATGTTAAAATAGGAATTATTTTAGTCACTATAGGTTTGTTAGTCAATTCAATGTTCATGTTGTAAGGACCTCTATTTTCGTTTCGGTCGTAAATTCTTAGTATAACCTAGTTTAAAAGACATGGTTCATTAACCCCTTGCACTGTTTCCACGAGTCTGACTCGCGATGAAAATTTTAGGCCAAACTTGACTATCACGAGTCTGCCTCGTGGTATTAATCTCGGGCAAAGTATTAATATCTCGAATAAAATCGTATGTCCCCGTGCAGGATTATTAAATTTAGACTTTGTTTCAAATCCATTTGAGTTTCACAGAAGTTCCATTGCGTGAAGTAAATACTAGTACGGTAATCTTTGTCAATCGTGAGATATCGTATATCGGGCGTTCGGTTTAGGCATGAATTCTTGCGAGTTTACCGATAGTGCAAGGGGTTAAATTTATATCGCATCCGAACTCCGTGATCGGGTGAACTAATACTCCGTCTTGAATCTATTCATATTCGCTTCGATCGACTCTTGAACAGAACTCTGCTGTAACGATGGCAAAGGACAAACTCGAGCCATGTTACCGGCTCGGGAAATTGTCGAAGAAACATCTAACAAGGTTTGTAAGATCGAGAATCCAGGTGTTAATTACCGCTAAATTCAATTGCTATCCAACCCGACAAACAAATAATTGCTAATGAGTCTCGATAATACTAGTTAATGTGTTGTATGACTGAATATTTGCTACGAACCGTGATATGCATGTGTATGTATGATTTATGATTTCCGTAACGAAATTCTATTTAAATTCTAATGTATGTAGGGATACTTTTTGAAATGGTGCCCACAGTCTCACTTCTTACTCATTAAAGATTTATTAATATAAAATACAAAAAACTAAAAATATGAAACTACTAGTATAAACACTTAAAAGAATAATAAAAATGAGCAGCAGCAGTTATGGCGTCTTTACCCGTCCACGTTTCTTCTCGAACTTTCGAACCTCGCGTTTTCCTGTTCTGTCATCTTTTGTTTTTCACGTCATCTTCTCTCGTTCTCTCTCTCTCTCTCTCTCTCTCTCTCTCTCTGTCTCTATATATATATATATATATATATATATATATATACTTTGGTAATTTATCTAATCTTGAACAATCAGCTGAAACAGTCTCGTAACCAATTTGTTCAATATTCCCTATACCCTATTTAACGCTGTTGTTCCTCTGATTTATCTAGCAGTAAAATATTCCTTATTTTTTCCCGCACCGCATAAAAGTGTCATTTAACATTTTTCATTTTAGTATACTATTACTGCTCGAAGATAATTATTATTCGCATTTCTCATGCTTAAATTACAGCGAGTTTGAAGTTAAATGTGTTTGGTAATCAGTATTGTAAAAGTTCATTTTGTTTTCTCGAGGTTCTCTCTTAACTCTGAAATATAATACATATTGTGGTCAATAATTTTGTGCAGTCAATAATTTTCTAGTGCCAAATGGATTTGTTTGTTTACCTAAATTTTCTCTTGAATGGTTAAACGCTTTTATCTATTTATTTAAATTGCATGAATACCGTCTAATGGGGAAAGCAAAACAATTTTTCTTTTAATTCCCTGAATCTCCCTGACTTCTAACTTTTCAGCTTCTGGTAATATGTTGTCTTCTTTTCTCTTTCTTTTCCTAGGATGTTTTATAGTTTGCCGTTTCGGTGAACAGTTATTATTCAGACTACATTTACTCGGCATTGAATTTGTATTAGGTTGTAAATTCGTGAATTATTTAAGCCTGTACAATTATTTTGTAACAACGAACGTCATCGATGATCAGCCAACTGCGTAACATTAATTTGTTTCGCAAAGTTTCGTTCAATTTCACCGCTTTGCCCAAACATGCATATTTGAAGTTACAAACCTATGTGTTTACATTAACTCTCAATGTTGCCAAAGGTTCACGCGAGTTAAAAACTCTTTAATTGCATCTTTAAACTGACATTAAACAAAATCATACATACATTTCTATTATGAGTTTTTTTTATTGAAGACTTCAAAACATCATAAAAGCTGGTAAATTATGAAGATACTAGGAGAACTATTTTGTATTAATATTTCATATATATTAATAGATGAGTAATTCGTTATCGGTTGTTTCTTTCCTATTATTTATAGAGATATGGTAAACGCTGCGTATTTGAATAGAGCTTGAATTCAAAATGTCCATGTTGAATTGGTAGTGATAGAAAGATGTAAATAAATTTTAATTTTTCACTGTCAATTTGAACAAGGTCTGACTATGTCTTTTAAGGGATGAATAATGTATAAGTTACTAACGAACTTAGAAATTGAAAACGGTCACTCTTTACTGGCATGAATAATAGCCCACATAAACTTGCTAACTACTGGTACCGTCACTGAAGTCAACATCCGAGATCCATTAAGAAATCTACTAATAATATATCTATGGCGTAATTATAACTTGTTTATTTATTTAATGCCTCTGTCCTTACTAAAACGTTGCACAGTGGTTCAAATCCAGAAATTTAGTAACATTTTGTCGAAAAAACAACTTTTTCATATCAATATTTAGTAAATACATACAGCTTGTTAAAATATTTATCATTTTTTGAACAAAAGGTATTTGGTTTGGTAATTTATGTTTTATGTGATGGACATAGAACATCTACCCTATGGCTCTCCTATAATCTTGGAGAATTTTTGGCAAGATTAAGGAAACCAGATATTCTGACTGATTTGGTTGTTCTAGTATTAATTATCAAAAACATTTTCTGAAGTTAATATCCGTGTATATTATTGTAACAATGTATAAAAAAAAAGACATAACTTATTTAGTGAATTTCGCGAATATTACAAAAAATATTAGTAAACATCAATTGTGACGAGAAATATGATATGTCATAAAAAAAATATTATTTGTTCGAAAGGTTACACGATCTAAATGAATAATATATTCGGTCGCAATTCATTTTCATCTTTTATTCAATAAAATTTCAATCGTATTTTTATTCCCTACTTGTACTTTCATGACGTACCGAGCGTTTACTGTCGAATGTGGTAGATATATGCGAGAAATGATTAAAATATCCAGACAGACAGTTTTCCTATTCCAAATGTTCGCGTTAATGAAGCAAATCACGGGGCTTTATTCGTGCAAGTAGGTTACCATAATGCCATTATCTATTCATTTTCGAGATAATTGTTTCCCTTGACGCTCGAGAACATAGCTGTGCTGCTTTACCAGGTGTCGAGTGAAGTGCTTAAATCGAATAACTTCTACTGCTGCTGATTTATGATAAGTTTTGCTTGCTTATATACATCTTTGTCTTTTTTTACATTTCTCTTTATGCAGAACAAAAATTCAGTTACTTTTATCGATATCAGATGTACAATAATATTGAAGAATGCTTTAAAAAAAATGTTGAATCTAAAGTGTCAGGTCCTAAGCGAAATAACCATAGCAGTTAAAGACTCGAACTTTCAATCAGTGGACACAAGTTCAAGCGTTTTCCACTAACAAATTTGTTCTGAATTGTTATTTATTAGACTGTAAACAATAAGTCCTAGGTGCAATGGCTATAACAGTTGGACACGAAAAAAAACGGAAGAAACAAATTGAATATGGGGCTAAAGATGCAGTTTGGTGTGAGGTTGCAAACTGTGGAGGAATAAATCTTTATTAAACCATATAACATGAACGTAAAATATACAATATTAAATCGATAATGAAGATGTTGTCAACTGACAATGGCCACATCTCATAATCAATGCCGCCATTCACACACACAGCCATCTGTTGTTAAATTACACAAACACACAGTAACCATGCTAGCAAATATATAATAATGTACAAAAATAATATCACACAAACTACACTTGTACGAAGAGTATAAATATATTTTAAATATTCACCCTCGGTATATCATTTTAATCCACGTGTGCTATTATAACTCAAACTATTCAAGAAAAAGTTATTCCAAAACGTATTTCACATGAAGTTTATACCATTTCCAAAAAAGATTTTATGAATTATGCGTTTTTAATTAGGTCAGGTTTAAAATCTGTTTCAATTGAGAATTCCAAAAACGAAAAATATTAATTCCTGAAAGTTACTGCAACAAAATTTAGATTGAATGAATTAAAAATTAGGAAGTAGTGGAAAACATATAAACTCGAATTCGCTTCGTCTATTCAGGCTTGAATTAGATTGACTGTGAGATTAGATCGAATAAATTAGTCTGAGATTAGATAGAATATATTAGAATGAGAATGAAATTAGATAGAATGAGATTAAATAGTATTAAACACGTACAATTTTAAGTAGGTTTCGAAGTACCGGAGGCACAGTATAGAATATAATATGTTGGAGAAATTTGCCAGAGGTGCCAACGAGGGAATTCGAACTCTATTCACGTCGGCGCCATGACTTTCATTGAAAATGCTATCGTGTACAAATGTTTAGCTTGCAAGAAATAATCACTGACTGAGAAATTGCAAATATTAGGAACTTTGAACAATGCGTAGAGAATAATTTGAACGGGATGAAGTTCCAACGGAAATGAATCATTTAAAAACAATAATAGTAATACAAAAACATACAAATTACATTTATGTCAAAATTAGCAAAATGTAGATACATTAAAAATGTTTTAGAAGATACGGCTTTCTCACCATTACTGCAATTTTTCAATAACGACTCTCATACGGAACCATTTTTAGGAATCTATTTTTATAATTTTATCGTAGCCTTGCACGTACGAGTAATAAATTGAACGTAAAGCTTTTATGATGTTACAGGAAAATGGTGTTAAATCTCCGCGTTTCTTTAACCCTTTTCAGTCCTATGTCGAGCAACACTCGACATAGATTTTCACTTAATTTTATTTTCAAACGAGTTAACATCGACTTTACAATTTCATAATAATTTTGTAATATTACATAAATATCCGTCAGAAACTATAGACATTACTATCATTAAACAAAAACTAGTAACCAATGATAGAAAATATTGGTAAATTAATTTCATTTAGCTCACCATAAAATTGACAAAGTAATTCAGACTGCAAAGGGTTAACTTATAGCGTGCACGATTTTACTTCTTTTGTGATTCTATAAATTGATTTAGGAATGTTTTGTAGAGTTTCACTTCGCAGTCAAATTATATAGTATTTAAAGGGAACTTACAATATTTCCGTTTTTACAATATTAGCGTTTCAGTATTTCCTGCTAATTGTAAGTGGCTTAAAGTAATATGGATTGAAATTCAGTGCTCTATAATGAGGATACTTGTGACAAAAAAAAAATACTTTTCTTTGTAGAACAAATTCGACTGGCTGCATTTCGGATATTTTGTGTAATTTTCCGTGGCTCAGGTCCAAGTACACCAGCAATTGCTGGACTTGCTGCTTTGAATACAATGGCTTACAATACATATTTCATAAGTTATTACTGCATCATAAAAATGTGTTGAATAATATTCTGCAGATTTGAAAAACAAATACAGTAATATTTCTTTATTTAAAACGTAACAGAAAGCTTCAATAGCCTATCATCTTTTTCTAAATATTTCAGATACCTAATTTTAAAATAGTTCCATTCTATTCAATACACTATAATAATGTTGCTTTTCTCCTTCTTTTATAAACAATGGTATAAATTAGAATTATATTGAAAAGGTCAACGTTCAACTATTTACACCCCTGTTTAAACTTCGAGGATTGTCAACATCTTCGAGGTGTAATTCGAGATTTAGGAAAATCCATTCATTCATATTTTTTACAATTGTAACAACCAAAATCATTGGAAACACATCGAAATAGAATCTGACAATGAGTGATAAATATGGCACTTATTTCGAAATGAAAGATATATTTGCTACTTATTCCAAGGAAGATTTCAAGATTATCGCACATTACTTGCTGACTAAACCATTGTTTTATGGGAATATTACGCATTCTCTATGATAGGAAAGACGATGAACTTACGAGTATCTACGGGCAGGGAATTCTGGGTCAGGCTAAATGGATTGGATTTCAGGCACACAGGCGAATAGTACGTACATACGTTGCTGATATTGGAAGGGCGCCAATATGATACGACCCCAAAATGGGATTCAATCTGATTTCGGTTTTATTTATAGCTCAGTTCGATCGAGGCGATCGGATTCGATCGGACTCACAGGAACCCCCTAAGAGCCACTAATAATCGCTCCACTTTCTCCTCTGTTTTTCCCCTAAAAGTTACGGCTTTCCCTCGAAGAGAAGGAAACGTGCTAAAATAAGACGTTAAAGAATTATCCGAGAACTTTCGATCGAACGTGTTATAGGAATTTAAACGATAATTCGATCTTTGAATTTATTGCCGATGAAGATATGAAGAGAAAATCCCACAACGATGCAAGGATTTCATTTTATTATAAAGTACTCATACAAAATAAATATTGAATTTAATCACGTTCCGATATTGTAATAAATACGAATACACAACGGAAGAATTAAAACTATGCAAGTCTGTAGACAATCAATATTCATTATGGGTAATATCCTTATCTCTTTG
This sequence comes from Cerceris rybyensis, assembly GCA_910591515.1. NCBI lineage: Eukaryota > Metazoa > Arthropoda > Insecta > Hymenoptera > Crabronidae > Cerceris > Cerceris rybyensis. Next base: position 28,745,998 of record OU342790.1, read on the forward strand.
ATGGCTAGCGATGCATATATCGCCGGTTTTCTAGAATGACGACACATTTCGAAAATGACAGTTTTACAGTAGGCCCTTTTTAGTCGAAAACGACGCCAATATGGCGACATATTTTGGCTAATCATATAACGACACGCGTGCGATAGCCCCCCCCCCCCCCCCCCATATTAGTTATACGAATATTAGTTTTATTCACAATGGAATAAAGCTTACTAAATTCTTCCTGTGTAATTAACTCGTTAACGACACAAAACCAAATGTGTCGTTGTATCTTGAAAACCGGCGATAAGTGGTCTGAGAAAAGATTTAATTCGAGTTTATCGCAGCATATATTAGAATTTACAATTAGAGAGATTATACGATTAGAGTTGACAAATTGAAATACAACCGTTGAAATATGGTTAAATAAACTTTTTGATGAAAGAATGTATTCGGATCGCCAAATAAATTATTATCTCTCAATATTCAAAAACAACTCCGACCACAAAGAGTTAAGAAAATAATGAATTTGAGTATTATTTATTATTATTATTTTTTTTTTATTTATTTATTTAGATTCGCATCAACCACTTATGAGGGTTATTAGCGACTATATTTTAGGTTTTACAGTTTGTCATATACATTAGTAATTTTTAAAAAGTATAATAATTTTTGGGTTGTAACTGAGTCCTTTAAGTTATCTTTTAGGGTGGGTTTGATGCCGAGTTGTTGTCTCTTGGTGCTGTATTTCGTACACTGGATGATGATGTGATCAACTGTGAGTTGGGTTCCGCATAATTCGCAAGTTGGTGGTTCTTCTTTGTTGAGAAGGTATTGGTGTGTTAGTCTACTGTGGCCAATAATGATTTTTGAAATTATGGTTTGGTCGTGTTTTGGAAAGGTAACAGCTATTGATTGTTTGTAGAAGTCGTTTTTAATTGTTGTCAATCTTGGATTTGCCGAGGAGTTCCATATGTTGTTCCAGTGTTCCTTTATTCTCTTTTTGGTGGTAAGCAGTACAGTTTCTGATGGTAGACGTGTAGTATTTGCATGGATTTTTGGAATGAACCAAGGGGGAGTACTGAGGATTGGTATTTCAGTTATGGCCTGGATATCTATATTAAGTTCGTTCAGATAATTTCGGATTCTGCTGTGAAATGGCGGAGGTGTTCTTTTTTTTGACTTTCGGGATACGTAATTGGTCTGCCTAAAGATAGTATGGAAAATAGGTTTGAGCGGGAAGAAGGCGGTTTTGATAGCAAATTTAATACTTAGGTATTTCCTTCTAATTTGGAGTGGAGGTTCGGATGTTTCACTCAGAATGCCATTGATTGGGCTGGTTCGAAAAGCACCTATTGCTATTCTGAGAGCATATTTATTATTGTTAGACTGACAATCAGTCTTTTCCGGAAATTTCTTTTCTATTTGGTATGAAAACAATGTGTTCTTCATGACGTTGAGATACAATATTATTGCAGGCGATGACAGCAGATAAGTTTATTTGAGTTTCGAGAACGTAATGTTAATATGGAAGTACTTTTTTTGTTTATTGCTTGAGTACGATAAACAGTACTATTAGCTCACGGTATTATCATACGTGAATAATGAAAGACGTCTTCTGGCAGTCGGGAGATTTTATTTGAAGGTATAAGCGACGAGAAAGCACTCTACTTTTATTTTCTTCGCTCTTTACGTTTTAGCGAGGAGTTTATGGCTCTTACGAGTGGTATGTACTTCCAACTGTAAATCATTAAAGTATATGAGATACTTTATACCATTCAGAATCATTTATGAAATACATTCAGTTGTAAGACATTTACTTTTAATGGTAAAATATACTACTGCAATGTAGATTTTCTTGAAAAATTGTTAAGTAAATCAAATTAATATAATTATTGCAGGAATTTTAATGAGGTACGATCGCGAAATCTTCTACTGCTGAAACCGAATAATGAATTGTACGAAATACGTTACCATTTTGCTTGAGTCTATAGACATACGGATTTTTAATGCCGGTATTGATAAGATTTTTGTGAACAAAGAGGATTTTCAGAGATGATTTCAGAACTGGAATGTATTTCAACAATGTTTTTAATATTTCATTATTTCAGTATTGTAATGCTGATGTTGTATTATGACATTCACACTTAATATGTTATATTATATTTATATTTAATAGTATCCAAACAAATACTTTGATTCGACATACTTCTTATCAAAGAACATTCACTCAGAATAATAATTTACAATTTACACAATTTTGTAATTTTTATTACGTTCCCTCCGTCCCAAATTACCTATTACATTTGATATGTAAATTTTATAACAAAATAGTTGTCACATTTGTAAGAAAATATATCTACTCCTAAAATATAAGCAAAATGAAGAACAATTAAAAAATGATAAGAGCTAATCATTTAACAAGAATTTAAAAAATAATCTACAGTTACACAACAATATAAAAATGTGAGAATTAATTTGAGATGAACGGAGTACCATTCAGTTTTTGTCGTAGACAGCTCCTGTCTATTATGATTTTAAATATTCCGTTCTCAGGAAGAGTGACGAGGTTGTGTATGTATAAAAATTATGTAACCTTTCTTTTGTGTTTCGAGTTACCTTGTGATCTACGAGGCCTCATCCCAATTGATGATTTCAGGTTCGGAAGCTTCCCTCGTTAGTCGCGAAAGGACGGCGTAGTGGGATGTACGAGGACCTCTTGCAGCCTTCAGGTAAAAACCCTTCGGTGAGAGTAGGTCTGATTGTAAGCCGGATTCCCTGAACTTTGGCACGTACAAGTAATAAACCATAATACATATCCCGGTACATATAACGACGTAAAAATGTCTCTTTAAGCTCAGAGAAAAAAACTGCAAATTCCTTATGTTTAGCTATAGGTCCACCAACGTGGTTCAAATTCCATGGTCTGAAATTTTTGTAAATATTCCTGATATTTCCAACGCTGTTTCTCTATCAATTCTCTATGTGTATTATATAGAATGGAAGTGATTACACTGCAAATCCAATTGTGTTATTTTAAAACACATAAACGTGTATTATTTCCTTGTAGTCACTTTTTAGACGTTTCCCGGTGTGTTATTATTTAACACAGTACATGTGTGTTATATTTATATATTAAAATAACAAACCTACATGCTTCAAAATAACACACATGTACTGTGTTAAATAATAACACGCCGGGAAACGTCTAAAAAGTGACTACAAGGAAATACAAATACGTTTATGTGTTTTAAAATAACACACTTGGTTTTGCAGTGTAACCCCTTGTCGTGCCATTTCTTTTATGATTAAATGTGCAATAACTCTGAATTAATTACTAAAATAACAATTTAGCCCCTAATTTTGGATATAGTAAATGACTTAACGTAGTATTGAATAGCATAGAATTAAGTTTATTTTATCAGGACCCACTGATATTTTTGATAAAATAATTTTTGGAGCACTTCAAAATTGACTGCTCCATTTATCGCGTCACGAGTAGCACTCGTTATTGTACGGCGAGGGGTTAAATTGATCAGATTTTTTTGCCTTCTCCATTTATTTATTTTAATATATTTATTTGATATTTTTATGTGTCTTCGATTAATTGTTGGTAGATTTATTAACCGAGAATATTGTGGGATCGGGGCGGAGAAAGCCCTCCTATAAAGAACTTAGGAGAAAAAGTACGTGAAAACAAATTGTCATCAGGGAGAGGTCGCTGGCGCAGTGGTTCCGCGCCGACCCAGGCGATCGTCGACGTTCAGCTACTCTGGCCGAGTTGCTGCCTTGGATGGGTTGCCGCGCTCCTCTCGTTTCTTTTTCACGATCTTACAATATTAGTCATCTGGTACAAAAGTGGAGGATGTACATATATTATTTGGAAATATTATTTAAAAATCCCGCTACCATTGAAGAGTTTCCGTAACGAAGTTAAGAAATCATCCGTCCCTCAAGTAATACATTCTGAATCAAATTAAGAAAACAGGAAATAAGATTGTTAGGTAGGAAAAAAGATTTTCATTGAATGTGTTTATGGTATTTGAATGTAATAATTGCAGAGTTAGACGCACGTATAGATTTGCAGTTTTGTGAGATTCGTGTTCTATTTTTATAATAGTAAACAAAATTGCCACATTTATTACATTATCTCATACTTTTCGTCATATTACATGATATATCAAAATCAGTTCCCAAACTTTCCTACTTGGTCTCGAATACGGATAAACCTTTAATGCTCATTCAGCCTTGCCCGTCCCTTTCAGTCGTGATTGTCCCTTCCAGCCCTGCCCGTCCCTTCCAGCCCTGCCAGTCCCGTCTGCCCTGTTTGTCTCTGGCACATAGCTCAAAAGCTCATATTTCACGGCGGAAATTTGGAATTCATTCGAAAATATGATTGAGCTTTTAGTTTGAGCCATCATGTGTACCCTTCCAAGCTCAGATGTTGATGCTCAAACTAAAAGCTCACTCGGATTTGTCAAGATTTTGCGAAAAACTTGGAAAAATTGCTTAAAAGCTCTATACTAACGAGCTCATAGCTAAAAAGCTCATCTTTTTGGAGGAAATTTGAAATTTTGTCGAAAATTGGATTGAGCTTTTTAGTATGTGCCATCAGGTGTGAGCTTGCAAGCTCAGATGTTGACGCTCAAACTAAAAGCTCACTCGGATTTGTCAACATTTCGCGAAAAGGTTGGAAAAATTGCTCAAAAGCTCTATACTAACGTGCTCATAGCTAAAAAGCTCATCTTTTGGGGGGAAATTTGAAATTTTGTCGAAAATTGGATTGAGCTTTTTAGTTCCAGCCATCAGATATGAGCTTGCAAGCTTGGATGTCTTTGCTCAAACTAAAAGCTCACTTGTAGGTAATTCCATTCATTATGAATTGTCTTATCCAGAACATTATATAAATTCTACTATTTTCCACATTAGATATTTATCTTCAGATTTCTTCTTCAAACAAGACCTCCGCGAATAATCGCAAGTGAAAACCTGAAGCACCGAGTATTTCGTTGCGTAATTTATATAAAATGCCAGAGAATTAATAAGTTTTGATTTAAATAAAAATGCAACTTATTATATTTCAAGCTGGATAAACTTATTGTGCGATTTTGTAGTTCAGATATTATACATTAATGCGGATCCGGTGCTGCAATGGTTATGATCGTCATTTTAAATTTAAACAACAATTTTTTGCGAAGAAATATAGAAAACGCACATAACTAATTATTAATTATATTTGGTCCTTGGATGATTACGTGATTTTATTTAGAGAACAAAAAGAGTGAAACATCCTTTCTATCTAAAGATCTATTTTTAAAATATTTCCTCTAAAAACTTCTTATAATTATAAGGAACGTTTTTAAAGATGACACAGTATCATTTAAATAATATACCACAGAGTTAGCTATGAAATTCTCGGTAGCAAGAATAAAGTGCAAAATATTATATTGTAAACTTTAGATTTCACGGTTCGTCGATCTCAAGGAAGTGTAATAATGCTGTTACGGAGCATTTCTCTATGACAACTCGGTCCCCAACTCCCATGGTAATCAAATGTAGAAAGCAGACGTAAGATAGAAGGCGCCCTAAACAAAGTGCATCTAGCCATACGAGACGTGCTCCAAACGTTGGGGCGTTATTTCAAGCGCAGTTAAGTTCTAACGACCTGCTCCTTCGTCCTTAAGGAACACCAAGAATGTCGCAGTGCGAATACGGATTATGTTGAACTGCTCTATAAAATGTCAGGAAAGGATCGACTGGGGTCAATACTTTCGTCGGCAAGGGAATTATAATGCTAATGTTTAAGAATCTACTTCTATTACTTAATCAAATCTGAACTCTGTACCTTTATGAAATTAATGTAAGAAAATTTTCAACATTATATCGTGTGGAAATTTTAAAAGAAGTAGATTCATCTTTTATTTCGTATTATTATTTCTTAACCATTATGAAATTAAAGTGTATTGTAGGAGGCCGTAGTTTTATTCTTTAAACAAACTTTATTTCGTTACAAGTATAACGTAGTAGAAAAACGCACGTGCTCGACAGCTATACAAAAGATTGAGTGAGTTGCGACTGCAGAGGTGCTGCCAATCGCCAGCAGCCAGAGCCATGGGAAATCCCCAGACAAATGAATGACGCGGCGGGCACTTTAGTTAAAGATTCCAACAAGTATTGTATGGGAGACAAATTTAGAAAAAGTATATAGTACTTTGAAATATTAAAATTCTTGTATGGAATTGATTTAATCGGTATCAAATATGTTTTTTATTTTATGAAAGCATGCCAGATTTTGTAAGAAGCAGTGGAAGGTTGCTCGTGACGTACCCTCTAAGAGAAAAGACTTACAATTAGAAATTGTAGGTGTGTCATTAAATAAAGGACAACATTTTGCTTTATTCAGAACATCTATGAATATTACAACTGTTTATTTATAAAAAATTCAAATTAGAAGATAATCAACGAAATCTAACATAGTAACATCGCTGCGATTAAGAAAATAATGTCCTCAGTCGTACGATTTATGTATTATTATATTATGTATACTTTATTAACAATAATAGTCAGCATTTACAAGATCAACAGAAATATCCTATTCCTTGTAAAAATTGTCTGATTTAACTGTTTGAGAATAAAGTAGAGCGATCGTGCTTCTTCTGTTCACTACTATCACGCTGACTGACCTATCGAATTCATTACTTTTTTCGCTCAAACAAGAAAAATAGTTCAATATTATATTATAATTACGACATTATACTATGATTACAACAAAATCTTACTTTATTGCTTTCCTCGATGCAACTCTGTCCATTTAACACATTGAGTGCAACGTCAGTCTTTGAGAACTGACAGTGAACTTTCCGTTTTAGCGAAATTGGAGTATCCAACTGGTATGCACCATTATTATGGTTATAAAATAAATTTTGTAATTTTAATAAAGTTTATTAAAACGTTGTAGTTGAATATGTAGTTTACATTTATACAAATTACAAAACGTTACGATCTGTGTAGTCGATTTTCTAGTTAAATTACAACATTTATTTTATAATCTTAATAATCATACATACTGGTCAAAATACAAAATTTGTTAGCAAACCCACGGATCAACGTCGTCCAAACGAAAAATCCACTTTCAGTTCCCAGGAACTGACGTCGCGGTCAACGTGTTAAACACCTAGAAGATCATCAATGTATCCGTACTTCTAACTTCAGACATTTTTATAAATTTTAAACGATAGCTATAAATGAAACGACTATCTCAGAATACTTAGTTTCAAAGTATTAGTGTAAAATAAGTAAACCAATGTTGGATATGTAATTATCTTCCGTTTTAAGATTCATACAAGGTAGCTGTATGATTTTCATTAATAGAACTTTAATACAAACGGAAAGGCAAGCGTAATATGTACACTATTTGACGTTATAAGTTATCTTATACCTTAACAGAAACTACTAAGCTTTATGTAATTTCCTATCTCATTGTTTTCCGTTCATTTAACGGCAAACTGTTCGAAAGTAATGAAACACGTGAACACGAATGTCAGCCTCATTTAAGTTGTCTCGTATTCCTAATTGGTTCGTTTACGCAAACATGGCTGGCAGTGCGTCCGTTGCTCTTGCGGCATGTTCTCTGCAAAAAGACGTTGGTTATTGTTCTCGTTTTTCGGCGCACATTAATGTTCGGCCATTCTGCTCGGTTCTGACAAAAGACGATATAATAAGATGCGCAGCCGCGGTGAACCATGCAATTGTCCGCGGCAGCTGTTGGATGCTAATTGCTGGCTGTCTCCGGAAATTATAATTAGCCTGCGCAATCAGTGGCGACGGAAGATTCCTTTCTCGCTAGTCTTAACGAACACGAACGCCACTATCAGGATAAAAGGAGAAAGAATGCTTGACATTAAGATAGAAAATATTTACATTTTGCTGTTCTGTCGTTTGATCGTGTGGCCACGATGTCTATGCAAACAGCAAACATCATCGTAAATTTGATAGTTTGGCGACATTGTTCAGCTTCAAGTACCACTTTAAATTTTCATAATCGTAGAGCGGTGGATTTATACAGGAGGACGATTTATGATAATTGTACAGGTTGTAACTTATAGTTTATTAGGGACATTATCTTAATTCTAGTTGGCAAGGAATAATTCTTCCTATGATTTCTCTCGTTATGGATTTTAACTGAAGGTTTGCATGCAGTAAAGCTATTTTAAATCAAGTTTTTTTTAGATATCTTCCTAAAACTATCTCATGTGACAGTTTCAAATAATTTTGACAGAAAGATTTTATATTTTTGTTCATACAAATTCTATGTTGACCTGTTTCACAGAAAGTACAATGATTTCTAGGAATTTTTTCTCAAATCTTCATCACTACCAGAATATCTTTTCTAACATTAGTCAAAATGATATGAAAGCTTAAATGGCAGTTAATAGAATTCGTCCATTTTCCTTTTTTGAATCATCCATTTCTAACATTTTCAATGGCCAGCAAAACACATAGCCAATAGATAATCTAAAATTGTCAATCGATGCCTCTATCCCTGCTTTGTCTAATGCTGTTAAAGCAGCTTTATTCGATCCGAAAAGAACGAAAACATAACTCAGTCGAGACGGACATCGAAATTTGGAAACATCTTAAAAAAGAAAATAGCATCGAAAAGCAACAGAGTTCTCTTGAGCCACGGCACATAGAACTTTCTTCGTAAACTTTGGCAAAGGTATCGTCGAACGAATCCGCTATTTCCGATATCCCACGCGTGAATGAGTTTCCTTACGAGCCTTAAAACGAGCGAGCAACGGTTTCTCTCCTCGCGACTCGTGAGCCCGCCATTGTGAATTACGCGTCCTGAATTTCCGGTTGAAGTCTTTTTCTTCGTCCCCGGTTGCGTTCGCTTTTCCATCGCAGACGAAAATCGTCTTCCTCTTATCTTTTCCTCGACTTCGCTCGATGACTCCAATTCTTACGGGAGGACGAACTCTAATTTCCGCCTTCGGCGGGCCCCGTCTTCTCGTGAACTCGCAGAAAAGATGCGAACTTTTCTTCAGGCCCACGATCCGCTCTATGCTCGCACTTTGGAAAGACACAGATTCTATAACCTTCGCGAGGAATCTCTGTGTTCGCTTTCTCTTAATCGAATTTTCAACTTGGCCGAACCGAAGTATGCCTCGACCGGAAACTATTGATTGGTTGCTTCTGGATGCAGCAGTTTGTTGGTGATAGCTTGAATAGGTCGGACGAAAGTCTCCCTTGAATCAGGGTTTTCCCTTCTATTTCTACAACGACGTGCTTTTAGAAAATTAACTAGCACGATTAGGGATTGCAATATCGGGCCAAAAGTTCAATACCGGTATTCGGTATTTTTTAGATCTTAATACCGGAATACCGGTTTTAATACCGGTAGTAGGAATTGTTTCATTTGCCAGTTTTATTAAAGATAGTACATATCACAAAAAATCATTTGTAACTTATAAATTATAACAGTATATAAAGAATAACAAAAAAGTAAAGGAACAAGGAACATCTTTTGTATTTAAATCACAAAAAAGTTTAAATATCACTATTCAGTCTATGGTACTATTACATATTTTTGAAATGTGATCTTAAAAAACATAATGCATCAATTGTACTGTCATTAAGCCTGGACTGTAATTATGTGCAAAAATTACCAGCTATCAAAAACGCTCCTTCAGCATCTACGCTAGTTGGTGATACTGTGAGCAATGCGCGATATACTTTTTCCAAGTATTTACCTCTAAATCCCTCATTTTCAAATAAATCGATTTCTTGTCGGATGGTTTTGAATATAAGTGATTTCTGTATTGTATTTTGGTTTGTTGAAGTTTTTTTAGTTATCGCTATTTTTAATTTTTATTCAAGAGACAATTCCTTTTGACTATCGACATTAGTGTCATCATCATCTTCGATAACTGTACCGAATTGTTCTGAATGTAGATAGGTTTGTGGGTAAAAAATTGTAAGAAAATTTACTAAAAACTTGATCATATCGTACACAAAAACTTATACTATCTTTCTATGTTGGCGACCCCTGAACACATAGTGGAGAATTTAAAAAATTTCTAGTAAATACCGAAAAAACGGTATTTAAACTTGTGAATACCGGTATTACAAAATTGTACAAATGGCTCAAAATACCGGTATTCGGTATTCCGGTATACCGGTATTGCAATCCCTAAGCACGATGTTAGTGATTCTTTCTGGTAGTACTTTTCGATTTTCTGGGTAACCGTAAGTGAATTCCATTAAATGAACGTGATTGATGTTAAGTACAGTTTGGAAGCCTTGCGCTTTATCGGTCACACTTACGATGCCTTTTTTCCCGTCGCGCAGATGTCACATTGACTTTGCTTTGAAAATACAAAGTTGCGAAAATAACGAGTAAAATTATCGATATCAAAGTCTCCTAGCTTTTGACACATCGTTTTGGTAAAGATATGCATTATTCAGATATTCACTTTAAGTGCATTATAATTGTCAAATTAATATAGTTTTTTATACAATTTAATAATAATGTCGCAATATTATTTCCATAAGATGCCCCGTTGACCTATCTTTTAAGATGCCTTCGTAGAAGTATGTGCGTTCGAAGTACGCTAAAGTCCTGCCATTTTTAGGTACTTATGTGTATATTAGAACTCAGTACGCTGTTTATAGTTTTATTTATAGTATTTAAAATGACAGATGTAAGTTGCGTGTATTCGTTTAAAGCAGTGGTTCCCAAACTTTTTTGGACTACTGCCCCCTTTCCAGAAAAAAACATTACTTAGCGCCCCCTGGAAATTAATTTTTTTTAAAATTTTAATAGCAATTAATAGGAAAGATATATGTATTAATGTTTCTACCTTTTTCGTAAAATATAATAAGGAAAGGTGTAAATTAAAAGGTGCTGCAGCACCCACTAGAGGGCGGTGGCGCCCACTTTGGGAATCATTGGTCTAAACTTTAGACTCTAAAGGATACTACAAATGCTTTCTGATAGCGTAGATCTACGTCCCTTGTTGCAAAAGTGTTAAGCCAGTATACAAGCAGAGAAAGCGTCTAATATAATACCTTTTTATCGTAATTGTCTCTGACTGTTTATACATTACACCGCTCCAATTATTCATACTTCAATAACAAATTTAGTGGCATTCGCCTCACTGGTTCAGCCCTCAAAATAACGATCCACTGGAGATTATCGGTCGACCTCCAACCCTGATATTCTCTCTGTATATACAAGCGCGTTCATATATCAAAATTATTGCCTCTAAAAGGACCACTTGAAACACTGAACACGCCGACCAATCGATTATACGTCGATAAAAATTCATTACTCGGCAAAGTGTAAAAGTAAAAAAAGGTGGAATATGAATGCAACGTGATACAAAAATCTAAGCCCAGTCAGGGAAAACGTCGGCGGATTAGGGGAGAAAGGCCTCGTGTTGACGATAATGGAAGAAGGTTTCAGAAGAAAAAGGAGCGATTAAAGCATAGCGGAGCATACTTCCCCGTCGTCCGACACTTTGTAACTGGAATGGATGCGGGCGGGTTGGAAACACGACGTCGCTTAAAGTTGAAACAAAGTTCCACGGCACTCCGTGGCCATGGCTGGGGATGGAAAACGAGAGGGTGGTACTTTCAGGGGATAGAACGACACGGAAAATGGAAATGTTGGGCGCACCCTTTGAACGCTATATTTTCGCGGAGCGTGGATTTTACCGTGTCCAACGGAATGAACATTTTCAACGATAATACTAGCGCGTTCCTTTTGCGGGAAATCGGTGAAAGTCACAAATCGACAGACGTAGAGAGTATTTCGATATGTTTAATTTTGATGGACGTTAATGAAAAATATCGTGCACGCTGAGAATCGAATAACGCCGCAAACGCAATGACTGATTTGGAATTTTTAAAAAGAGAAATTGGCTGATCAAGTGAAATATTGGGCAATGACAAGTTTGATCCAGAGGTATAAATTTTAATTTAATGCGGAACATATTACGTTAAATTTTGTGAGAAATGAGGAATAATAATAAGGATAACAATACCCCGTTTGGCCTTCAGGGAAGAAGAGGTCGAAGGTAACCCCTGCCTATCGTAAGAGGCGATTAAAAGGGGAAATAATAAGAAGATGGAGACGACGAATCTATAATAACAGTCATCGTAACAATAACAGCAACAATAATAATAATAATAGTCATAGTGATGGCCTTCCTGATTATTTCCTTTATCATTTTTAAGAGAAAGTTTTTTTTCCAATAACATTGTGAAACTGATAAATGCATATTCGAAAATAACGTTGCACACTGTAAAGTAGATATCCTGTGAACTTCAATCCCTCGCAAATTTTGTTCTTTGCTGATCTTACGTCCACCAAAGTTTCGTAGGATATAATCCTTGGAAATTAGGGTTCCAGCGTATTCGTATGAAAACAGACTCATATATAAATAACAAAATAAATGTGCCGATGCGAATACTGTGTTCGATAGTTAACTGGATTGAACTTACACTTTTAGAATTAAGATTTTTTTTCTCAAGAGCGTGAATACATTAGCGAGTACGTTCTCCTTTTCGACGAAAAAGTGTTAAAAATTACAAATTCAAAGGGCAGCGAATATGAAATGTGATACGCTGTTTATATCGACGTTTCTTAAAATGTCATTTTTCTTTCGTTTCTTCTGTTATCTTTAACCGGTCAAAAAAGTAAAATATATGAATGAAACTGTTTCCATTTTTTCAAACTTTACTAAGTGTCTAATTTTACATAGGGTTTCTGTTAGAATTCTCTTCTTCACGCGAAAATAACTTTTATTTTATTTTTAATTATTTTTCCAGATCAATTACTATCTGCATTTCTCAAAATTTAAATTTACATAAACATCCGCAATGTAGTTATTACAGTTTCTAGACATTGGCAAATGAGAAAACTTTCTCTTCACTTATCAAAGCGACACACTACTAATAAGTGCATAATACTTATAAAATATTGAAATAGATTATAGAACTGCCTCCTAAGCAAAAATATGAAAAACTGAGGGATTTCGTAAAAAAAAATGAAACGAAAAATAAATAACTTTGACAACTCTCATAATTACAGGAACATTGTCGAATTACACTGCGATATTAAGCATGTTAAGTTTACGAGGTTTCTCGCTACACTCTATTTGCTAGATTTCGTAGAACGACGCTTTTTCATAGATCATCGTAATTAAGTGTAATATAATCTTAATCAGTGATATAACTACTCAAGTAAGATTAAGAAAGCACAATTTGAGAAATAACACTTAAGAGCAAAGCACGTAATGCAGCCACACTCGTTTCAAATGCAGATCACTAGGAAATGGCTGCGCGCCTTCATTTCCGCCGTCTCGAAGCGATCCGGCGCATGAACGGTAACACTAACGCCGTCGTCGCTTGGGGTTCACCTTTATCGGCGACATTTTTAATGGAAATGCAGCCGAACATGGAGATCGTGTCGCAACCGAGCTGCATCCGAGTTACCATTGAAAGCTTGAAAAAACCACGATTCGTTTTAAGGAACCACCTTCCCAGCTTGGAGTACCACACGAAGTGGAACTTCAGTTCTCTCTAAGTAGAAAATGCTTCTCCTGGGAGGTATTTTCCTAGTTTTTGTGGTTACAAGAATTGTCGCACCTTTCGTTGCATGCAAAATTAACTTTTAATGTACTCAAATTGATTTATATTAAATAACCAAAGTTTTCTGATATAGAAAAATGAATCTGTCATTTTGCGTATATCAAAGCACAGTAGTTCCGAATTTGTAAATTTACGAATGTCCACTTTGTTGAAATCTATGTGAAATTTCAAATTCACTGCGATAATTATACACTATAGTTTCTAAGTAAGGATTATGCATACTGATTCAATTGTATCGACTCAATTTAATCAACTGAGTACTGAATATTCACAGCAGAAGGCTAATGAATGGATCCATTAATTACAGATTTGTTTCAAGCACTGAATATTATACCGAGCATCATAATTTAGTTATTTTTTGTATTTTTCATTACAATAGTTTTGTAAATTTTTAACAAATTTCCCATGAATATATAAAAATGAAAATTCCTAAAAACGCCAAATAAAGTTCCAGCAGAAATTGAGACATTCACCATTCTATCTTTTTTATTACATTTTTACGTTCGCTCGAAAAATCTGTAAGTTACGGTGAATTAAAACGCGTTGAATAAAAAATATATCTTAATGTTCGTAACAGCGGTATTACTATCACGTAAATTTTAATTATTAATTTCACTGTAATTTGAGTCTTATATTATTTCTACAGAAACATATTTATATTATCTATATTCTAAACACCATACCAATTCGATATTGTAAAAAAGAACATAAATTACAAATAGAAGTTAATATAGCAGAATAAACTTGATGTCATTTAACTTAACATTCAACGTCGTTGAACTTAATAACGCGTGTTCAGAATTGAAAACAGAATGGGGTACATTCATAACAGCAAAACTTGAGAACCATAAACAAAACGGAGAACATCATTAGCAAACGTAAATTAGTAATAAACCTATCTCTTACCCAATTCAATAATAATTAATTGTTCTCTACCCCCCATTCTCGCTCTGTTTCAAAATTAACCCCACGCCTCCGTTAAATAGTACAGGATATTATCCTTTTTAATCACAAGCAACAAATTTTATGGTAATTCGAAATATAAAATAAAATTTCTTCCCTATACAGGTTCCTGTATAATGGTTTCTTCCGAATGGAACTAAATGAAAGCGAATTAAACGAATAACAGAATAAGAGAAAACCTGATTCATCTTATAGTGTTGTACTTTGACATAGAAATGTATGAGTGATCAAAGAAAGAGAATTCGGCAGTTCTCTTTAAGAAGACAGGATCGATGCGCAACTGTGGTAATGAGAGGGCAGAGGGTAGGAAAAAAGTGAAGCCGTGAAATGAGTGGCACGTACCTTGAAAAGGTGTCTGGAGAAAGAAGAATCACGAAACACAGCATGAATCGTATCTCAAGCATCTGAATGAATAAATACCACGTAGGCTTGGAACTCTATCCGGAGAGTCTGATCTTCAGCTTTAATCACCCTGTGAAGTTTTGTCTCAATTACTCTCTTCTCACTCTTTCGCTATGAACCTACGATGACGCAATGAGATTTTCACCTCAAGATTTTTCTCTTCGGATTAAAGTGTTTATGCTTGTTATTTCAAGAATGTCAGTATGCATAGAATGATATTAAATCATAAAATTAAAGTTAAGAAAGTTATTGAAGAAATTGTTATTGTATATGATGATGGAAAAAGGAAAAGTTTCAATATACTAGGTAATGCGAAAAGAAATGTTGTCTTCTCTTCTATAAAATAGAATCATTTATTTGTAAAAAATATACATAACGTTTATTTCTTCTAATTTTATGAAGTCCTCCGCTATGATAAATTGACCAGATTTCGACGATATGTAATGAATCATATCTGAAACATCCCATCAGATACACTAGAGGAAGTGAAATTTCTCTTCACTTTATCTAATATTTATGTGAATGTTCATTTTTGTTTTAAATTGGAACTCTTTTTTACATTGGTTCTAAGAGAAAATCATTAGTCTTATTGTTAGTATAATTATTCGTGAGTGTTCAAGTTAAGAATGGCAATAAATTGTTATGCATGTTGTGCTTTCGTGGAGCACTTCTATTTAACATTATTAGTCGATGCTGTTTTAAAAAATATGCAATGTTTTTTTGTCCTCCTATTTTAAAAAATTTACATATCTCTATAGAACTTACGGTGAGTAATATTAATTCTACTAGATGCTTCGTGCATAACAATATATTTTTGTGTGATAATTAGACTGCGGATGTTTATGCAAATTTCGAGTTTCACAAATGCAGGTGCGATAGGAAAACCTATCTAGGGATTTATTGCACTCAATAAATATTACAACACATACCATACTTTGGATATTTTAGATATATTTTTATATTATGTCCTTTTTGTATATTTTAGCCGTATTGAATTTGTCATAAATGCATAAAAATCCGCAGTCTGGTGATAATACATTTTCGTAATTTGTAGTTAATTTACAGAATCCTGCACTGTAAATCCAAGTGTGTCAAAAGTGGGTTATTTAAATGCACCAAAATGTGTAAGCACACTTCATTAACACGTCTAAACGTGTAAATGCAATTATGTGCATTCAAATAAAACACTTGAAAAAAAGTAACGTGTAGTTTTAACATATCTAATGCATTATTTTACACGTTTCATCCGAGTAAATAAATAATGCATTTTTTTTGTGTGTTAAACTTTAAACTCACTTCATTTTTATGCACAAAAGTGTATTAAAATTAAACGTTTCGTTAGAATTATACGTTTTGCGCGTTAGCCGTTTGTATTTTATGTATTTAAATGCATTATGTTTGTTCAATCGCTGGACGCTTCGTACTGAAATTTCGCCACGAGGTGTCGTCCGAATTTCTCGAAGTTTATTTTATATATTCTGGTGAAGAAAAGACGAATAAAATTCAGGAAATGAATTGCTTCCCGGCCTTTTGAGTAAGATCAAAATGTGTAGTACCTGTTCTTATCAGTTTAATATCTGATATACTCCTCATCGAGTCGTTTACACGACTGTGTTATATAATAGTATATAGAATAATATATATGAAATATATAATATGTTTTTAAAATATTGAACAATCATAATAACAATATTTAATATAATTTTATTCAGGTCTGTGAATAATTGATTTACCTGTGTGTGTGTGTGTGTGTGCGTGTATTTATATTTACATTTTAAAATAACACATTTATGTGTTTTAAAATAACACACCGGGAAACGTCTAAATAGTGACTACAAGGAAATAATACGTTTATGTGTTTTAAAATAACGCACATGGATTTGCAGTGTGATTAGAATGAAATTAATAATTTAGAACAATCGCGGTAATACTGGAATATAAATTAACTTGGTACGTTATGGTTTCATAATATTCAAGTTTATTATTTTTTCCGTTAAAACTTATTGAATCAGAGTTCACTCAATGAAAAGATTATGGAATTTGCTTGTTCATAAAATTATCTCGATCGCAACATGTTCCTAGAAATACATTGCTTATGTAATGCCAAAGGATAAATTAACGTCATAAATTTGGTTTTTCGTGCAACACTATAATAAAAATTTATTGAAAATTGGCACGTTGTATTTATTGAAAAAAAACATCAATGGATGATATGCTATAATTACTTTGAAATTATTAATTTCTCGTACCTTTATGTTCTTCTCGCTTTCATAGCGTATGGATAGTTTTGCATCATTAATATCCATAAAAACACGAACTGTGTAGTTATTTTGCAAGCTCGTACTATTTGCACTGTGTAAACATCTGTTTATATGTGCAATCAAATGCAAAATGCCCCGAAACCGAAATGTTTCATATGAACATGGGAGAATAGATTACATTGACATTAAATTTGTGCGATAGATTTCGCTCAAATTATGTCATTACCATACGATCGAACTAGAGCCCGTATAATGATGTTCCATTGAAATATTAATCAATAGAATGCTTAATTGCATTTTAATAAGTAGAAATGGAAAGTTATTATGAAGATATAACATTATTCTGTCAGTTACTGTCATCAATACATATTAAAAACTTATTTAAAGAACAGTATCGAAAACATAATTTTAAATGAATACTTCTCATGTGTAAGGGATTAACACAAACATCATGTAATCTTAATTTAAAATGTTAAAAGTAAAAGTCTTTTCCTACCGGAGATAGTTTAATGACCTTTTTTAGATGGAATTTATGATAAAATTAGACTGTAATTTAATAAAGAAAGTGAGAAACTTCATAAATGTATAAATATTATTGCCTTTAGTTTGCAACGACAAAAAATTAAGCTACTTTCCCAAAATTAAGTTACCTCAATCTTATATCATTTTCAATTGTTATTTGCATGCAACAACGTTTTAAGATCTAATTTTGAAAAAGTTGGCATTGTTTTATTTGAGAATTATTTTAAATATTGTTAGACAATTACTAGAAAATTGTATTCCACTTAAACGTAGCAATAAATATGGTGTAATGCCTATGGCCAATTATTAATTAAAAGAAATTTATATCTTTTGGAAGAACTAAAGAAATAATACACCTTACATTCTCGAACACCCGATACTAATATTTTAATTAGACTAAATTATATTTATTCATCCATTTATCACTCTTCCTAAATATTTATTAATATAACCACGATTGTATTCGCTAGAGAAGTTGTAAAAAGGGCAAATGGTGTAAGAATGTTTGAAAGACCTAACAAAAGCTGTAAGCAAACAAACGACAGAAGTTTTACAGATTTCAAGTACAATTCGATAATCTTTATCCGTTTCACTGACATTAGCCAATTTTAACCAAGACAGCCGGGAGCCTCGTAAAACGGCATGCAAGTTCTTGCTTCTCTGTTCTAACAGCCGGTACCTGAAACTATTTCCCGCATTACGTTCGTACTAGTCCTGAAAGGGCAGCCGAGGAAGAAGAGGAGTTAGAGTGAGAAACGGAAGAGCAAGCAACTGTGTTTCCTTACTAAATTCAATTGCAAATAGATCGTCGAACCGAGGCAACAATACTCCGAGTTACTGCATCAATTTATTACATGTCTACCAACGCTTGACGTGGAAATATCACTTAAGTTTGTAGCATTAAAATTATACAGAACACTTTCGGTAATTCATATTTTAATCCTTTACCAGGTCTAATTTCTTTGCAAAAAAAGTTGGTTCTCAAAGAAATTAGGATGTTTCAAAGCATAATTTAGAGTTTAAAAAATAACTAGATAATAATTGTAAGCAGCAGATACAAAATTAAGTAAATCTCCTTTAAATGGACTTTTCAGAAAACGTATGATATGAATAAAATATGATTTTTTTGTTATTTTCCTATTACTTACAATTAGATAAATACGGGAAATGTGACAAAAGTAAGAAACTGTGACTAACATAATGAAAAGCAATTAAAGTAGGTAACACAGTGACTGAAGTAGTTCATGCAAAATTGAAGGAAATATTTTTGGAACTTGGACAATTATAAGTTATTTAAATAATAGTCTGGCTATAGGATGATAAAGCTACAGGGCTGTTCTGTTCGGTCAAGGGTTAATATTTTTGAGAATACTTTTGCTTATTCACTGCATCAGATTTATTTTTCAATTTCTGATCGTACAGCAACATAGAAATTGTATTTTTTAAGTTAACATCTGGTTCCCCTTTAGGGTCTGATGAATTTTCTTTGCAATATAAATTTTACATTTTTTGGTCATTCAAATCTTGAAAATTCCGCATTAAAAGGCGCAAGAAAATAAGGAATAGGTTTTTCACCATATAAAGTATTCTAATTCTATAATTGTTTGTCATTTTATGTACAGACTTACGTTAAAACTTAATATTAATTTTACACTATTTATACAAATCTTGAGTTGAGATTTTAACAAGTCACCCAAAAAAACGTTATTAAACCCTACAAACCATAAAGGGATCCAAATTCTGCATTATCAGTAATTTGTCATCGTAATTAAATGTCTTACCGAAAAGCACATGAATGATATCATGTCACATATTACTCCCCATATGACATATTCTTAACATATACATACATTATCTACTACTTAACTCAACAATAATTTATAATGTACCATTACGAAATATTTGTAACTTCAGGTAACACTTTAAAGTAGGATGAAAGAAAATCGGTAAATTTGATGTTTGAGAGTATCAAATTTCATTGACGATCTCTGGGGAATATCGTAAAGCTTTTTGAATCTCTTTAAAATCCAGCGAGGTTTAGCAAGGTGTTCCGTGAGAGTACTTGATCGCATTTTGCAGACAGTTTAGATATATATGGTGTATCGCTGAGTACGCCTTTCACAGCGACGAACTGGGGGTTGTCTTTCGGTCCCTTCCGGCTTTTCTTACTTCCGGCCGATCACCTTTAAAATCCGCAAAGAGAAGCCTATATGCTTAGCTGCCGTGGGACGAGGCTTAAATAGGATGTAACGTCATCAGTTCAGGGGATTCGGTACTTATTATTAGCTGCACTATTGATTTTAGACCTGTTTCACCGTACAACCTTCTTGTCTTCGGCTTCTATGTAATAAAGGTTATCGTCGTGCTTCTATAATATTATCCTACCTCGCCGTCCTTCGATTTTTATCTTTTCATTGATGTCGAAGAGCGTGGTTATAATCTTTATTATCCGTGACGTGTTTTGGATTGTGTTTCGTGTAAAAGTTGTTCTTTGCAATTAAAAATGTCATTTACTTTAAGTGAAAATTTCAAAGGACAATTTTTTAATCTAAATATTGATATTCATGAAAGTTTGATTTTTTATTAAATTGTACACATTTGTTTGTCGTAATTTATGTCTTTTAAAGTTGAATAGCATATGAATACGTAGAATTTTCTATGGAGTTGTGATTTTATTTTATGTTGAAACTCAAACTTGATATAAACTTGGAATAGAGAGAATTTATTAAATAAATATAATATAACTCAATATAACGAATGACGTTTGCCATATTACAACATTTTCGTAGTAATAACAAAAACAATACACAATGTTAACATTTGAATATTTCGAATTACAGGGCTGTATCCTCAACATTTTATCAGTGTCATAAATAAATAAACTTGAAAATTTGTTTTGCTACTTTTATAAAATTTATGGAGAAATATATATCTAATTAGTACAATATAATAATTTTACATATTACGATATCTGTCATCATTTAGCGAAAAAGCATTTTAAATAGACGAAGGAGTCCTTGCAATTAAAGGCGTTTATAATGATAGCCAATACGATATAGAGAAACTCGGTGAAAATTATAAGAGCATAATTATATTAGACAAAATTATAGAAATTCGATGCTGTTTGATTGCTCTCATTAATTTCACTCGCTTTTATCTTAATTGTCTTAACGCCGAGACGGTAACGAATTTGCATAGCAGAATCTACTCGTTGAAGAAAAATTATTCTAGGATTCTCGTACTAACGAGGTAGATAAGCTTGTAGGAGGTTAGTCCTGGATTTTCAGATACCATGCTGGATTATCTTGAAGCCACCTTCTGTCCCGTCAGTTCCGCTTTTTCTTCTCCTTCTTCTTCGATCTGCACTTTTTTCCGCTTCATTCTTCCAAATGTCTGAAATTGATCTAAAATAGCCAAAACATGGCGAAACTTCAAAATGTGCTTAACTTAACTGAAAATTGTCATGCTAGGACGATAATGACAAATTAAAACTAAAAATGTCTAAAATTTAAATGGTGTGTCCAACATAATGACATATTCATAAAAAATAGGTTATTTACTAGTATTGTAATATTGAAGTTTTTGTCAGTTTGATTGTCAATCTTATATCGTCCCAAACATCGTGAAAGACAGTTAAAAAATGAAAACAACTGACAATAAATCTTCGATCGAAAGACTAATAAAGTTTGATTAGATGATTATAATTTGTCTCAAAGTAATTGTTATATTAAAGTTTAATGTAGCGGACTTCAGCTTGCAATGTTGTATATTTTTCAATCTCTAATATCATAATTTTGATTATTTTTTAAGATCAATTTTTATGTGCAGATGTGAAGTTAAAACCTCCCTTAAATAGCTTTTTGACAACATCCGCATCTTTCCTTCGGAAAATTAGAATTGACATTTTCCTTTTCACGAAACATCCACATAGTATTTATAGCCACATTTTCTACGCGGCAGAGCTCTTGTCATTACTTTATTTTTATAAGCAACTGATATTTCCTTAAAAATTCAACTTTGATATTTTGCGGTTTCTTTCGCCGTAGTTATAATTAAGTTGTATTTCTTTAATTATAGATAAACTTTCTCCAAATAATGGATATAACCCAAAATCTAAGAACCATTAGGATAGTTATTCTAAACTAAATTAAAATATTTAACTTCTTCATATAGACACTCAAGTGTTATACTTCTAACAACGCAAAGAAAAAAGGAAATAATACAAAACTACTCAATGAATTGGTTGGCCATTACTTTAAAATGCGTAATAATTGCAAAAAATAAAAGTATATAACGGTATATAAATGCTGTAGTATGATATTAGGTTGGAAACTATGAAACGGGCGTTTTTGTTTAGTCTGTGTTCAGCTGCGACTGAGAGATATTCATTGTAACGTGCACTCGATATTTTTATTTATAAATTTTTAAAGTATTCTTCTTACTCATTTTGTAAAATCTTTTCGTGTTTGTATTCCATTTTTATTTAATTTTCTCCGAAACCAGATGAAAACAAAACGCGACTCACATCTACTTTATTATTTCAAATTGAATCATAGCGCAGCTCAAGCTTCGAGAAACATTAATCACGCATTGGAGATGGATCTAATAATGAAAAAAATGCTCGATATTGGTTCTAAAAATGTCGTTTTGACAATTTAAGTATCGCCAACGAGCCTCCGGGAAGACCACCGAACCATATTGATAGCGAGGAATTAAGGACGACTGTGGAATCCGATGCACACATAATTATTTGTGAACTTAGGTTTAAACAAGGAACTAGTCATACGGCTGTGTTAAAACATCTGCGTGTAATAAATAAAGAATTATTTTTATTCAACGCCCGTTTCATAGTTTCCAACCTAATATTTTACATTACAATGAAAATGAATGCTATAGCATTCACCCCCACGAACATGTTAAATGAATTAATTTTAAAAGCTTGAAATATCGACGATTGATCCGGCGTATTTAAATATGCTAGATAAATGCGTTACATGAAAACAAATGAAAGGAATAATAATGCTGACAGATTTAATTGTTAACATTTTGACAGATAAACCTATAGTCATAAAGGAAACAAAACGTTAGAAAACACAACTATTTAAAAATGTGAAATGCAGGTCGTTTCGACAACTCCGATAAAACTAGGGCTATTGTCTATTTTTATAGATAAAGGGAGGCATATGATTACACTTTCTTTTGATCTTTTTCTTTTTTCCTTTTCACATAGAATTGTATAGTAATGTACAAGAGAATCTAAACATTGAAATGTTCATATAAATTTTTATTTTTAAATCAATTGATTTATAATACATATTTTTCACAAAATAACGAGGCAACATAATGTTCCCATAACTTGCACTTTTTCAAAAAATCTCGTCGCGTAAAATCCACTCTCATCACCCGATTCTATCCATATTTATCGCTCCGCGTGCTTAAAATCTGTCATAAAGTTTGAACTATATATCTTCAGGTTCCATTGAAATTTTACAGTCGATAGTAAAAAGCAATTTCACCGCGTGGAGAGTACACTCTGAAAAGATTTAATCGCAATCGAATGGTTGGATTGGGAGAATCCTGAAGTCATTGCACGACACGGTACCCGTTCATTTTCAAAATCCATTCTCGGACAATGCGCTGTCATATTTGTCCAATTGAGAACATCTAGACAAATTTCGAATTACTTTACAACAACGCCGTGGAGTCCTCATCTGAGTGTAATCATAGCTATGCACGGAGAGTTCATACAAACATATACATTCGAAGGAATTGCATGGAAGTGCAGTGTGCGTTATGTGTCGACGGAGTTGATTCACGACCGGTTTTACAGCCTCTCTCGCAGTGCTCGTGGAAAATTCGATATATGAAAAAAAAGCTTTTTCTTTTGGTCAGCGATATCAAGCACGGGATAACTTGATACCGTTAACTTCTTTTTGGAAATTACAAACTGTTAAGTCGTTAATATAAGAGACATGGGAAAAATCACATCTATTTTAAATAAACGAGGAAAATATCGTTTCTAAAGATCTACGATTCACAATTAACAATAAATCATCAATATTAGAGTATGTATGATACATCTATAGTACATTAATGATCGCGGAAAACTGCACCAATGAACATTTATTCATTTAATTGCTATCAATATTTTTATCTTCAAACAATTCACTTTCGACTGTTGTAAAAGAATTGCATTTCCGACCGTGATGCACCGTACTCAAAAAATCTGAAAAAATTAGGGTATAACAATGATAACATTATGCAACTACTGTAAAAAGGAAAAAGTTGTGCTCGGAAGATTTCAATACGAAATCGATGTTTAAAAATTTTTTTTTCGGGTTTTCATTTTTCGTGAGTGTAACTTGCAAAGGAAAAATCTGGAAAAAATCCCTAACGTGTACATTCATGTTTAGAATGTGTTAGAATTTTTTTGGAATTTTTGCTCCACATTAATTGAGGAAAATGAGGCAAAAACTGGTTTTTCGATTTTACCCTATAACTATCCTCCCGGTGAAGGTATCGGATTAAAAATTTGTGTGCAATGGTTTTTCATCATCACCTATCGAATGACCCATCGTCGAATAAAATCGGCTCAAGGGCACTTTTGACCCCCATATTCGGCTAGACCCTTTTCATATTTTACTATTCTACATTACTTGCTTTTCCAGAGGCAAATTATTGTTTGAAACATCCCTATACGTTTTATTATTACTATTATTAACTGTGTAAGCAATAAGGAAAAGAATCTTTATCCTTGCAATCAGATATATAGATATATAAAATATATTAATAGAAAACAAATGTGAGTAAAAGGATACAGAAAGATCTTACCTACTGGAATTTAATAAACGTGATACTTATTATTCTTTGGTAATATCACCACGTTTGTGCAATTAAGGATCCTCGTATATACAAATTTTAGATTACTTTGCTTAACAAGCAAGAGTTTCGCCTTGAAATATACTACCCAACCCTGCACAGAATTAATAGAAACATATGTAGGAGACACGCCTATTCGAGAACGGCTACTTAACCAGCAATTCGGTTAGTGAAATTAGCTAAAGCAACTGGGCCATATTTGGATAATTCTTTCCCCATTAATTCCATAATAATTTGGAAAAAGATTGTGCGAAGTCATACTTTGTTACTTGCTAAGTAATTTTTTCGCCCACACCTTAAAAAAAATCACACCAAAGTCTCTAGGATCTTTTCCGACTCATTATCTATTTTCTATTAGAAACATAAGTTTTTTTTTTTTACTTTTTCTTTATAATAACTTTCTTAAAAATAATATATATTCATTATATACAATTTGACTCAATTTGGGTCAAATTAAGTTTTAATTGCATTTTAAAAAACCGTCAGGGACGAATGAGGGTTTAATTATATGACGAAGTATACTTTAATTCTCGCTAATCAGTATTATATTTATGTAGATTGTAAATAATAAAAAATAGATTCGCACAGTAATTACATTATCATTAAGGAAAGTTAGTTTCTCATAGGAGCCAACTTACTGAAAAAAGCTTATCAAACCCATCTAATCCTATAAATTCGCATTGAATCATAATCACAGTATTTCAGAACATACAATAGGATCCAAGTATTAATAAAAATACCTTCACTACCCATTCCATTACCTATCATATTATATTCCCCAAAATGATTTCATTTAAAACCCAAACTTTCCAAATCCCTGAATCCGCATCCCTTCCTTGTTACTTCAGCAAAGTGCAAGCGTATGTACTTCTACAAATGCACAAACAGGATAGTAGAAAGGTAAAAGTGGGATGCATATACAGAATAGGGTGAAAGTAAAAGAGAGATGTCCATACGCACATGAATGACACACCTTCGAAACGATTCCGGCTGATGTCCCCGGAACGAGTGTCGAGGGGTTACTGTTACCGAAAGTCGGATTCGGGATTAGTAGTTAGGTTCGTGGTTCCAACTGTGCAGATAATGGATTATCAGGCGGCAAAATTAGTAAGTGGCTTTGTCGTAATTGCACGAAAGCCCGTCGTGTTCGTTTGTCAGCACAGGACGTCTTTAATAACGGCTGCGCCTCCCGCGACCTTTTCTCTCGGCTCGACTGGTCGTACGTAATACCGCACATACCGCGACGTCGCCAGCAGCGATGAAAAATTACCTCCCCTTTGTCGAAAAGGAACGGCACCAAAGGCGGTAGATGATGAAAAGGAACGAGAATCACCCTCTTCGTTGCGCTTCTACCACCCTCTCCGCCTCTCTCTCTCTTTCTATCTATTTTCTTCTCTATCTACCCCTCTTTACTTCTCTCTCTTGTGCTGCGCATCCTTCACCCTTCGCGTCAGCATTCTCTTCGAGACTTTCGAATTTTCTCTTTGCGGTCAGACTTCGGCGACGGCAATTAAAGCCGGAGAAGCGGGGTCGCTTTCCCGCGGTAAAGAATTCAATATCCAGACCGGGTCACTCTAAGTGATGACCCTCCTAGATTCGATAATCTGAGCAAGTTTCTTGCAAATATTTATAAACAATTATCGATAATTACTATCTATTGTATTACTATTTTCATACTGCACAGTAATTAGTGTCATATTGATCCTGTTTAAAGTATGAACGAGGGATATTTAGTGCAAGAGATGCAGAGTGGTATTGTATTTTTTTGTTATAAAAATAAAGCTTCTATGAATGAGTAATTAATTTCTGTGGGAGAAACAAAGATCTAATGGATGAATGTAAGTATATAAAGGTAATACAATACATCATTTTCTCTACGCTTGGCCACATATTGCAATCAATATTGAAATCCAATTAAACCGTACTAGCTGAAAGTTGTATGTATTGTGCACAATAATTGTTAGTTATAATTGCTGCTTACAATTAGTCACGAATGTAACTTGTAGTCTTCATGAAAACCATTAATTTCTGGTTAGATTCTTAACTCCACCTAGGGAGAAATCTACCCTTATGATAATCAATAGAATATATAATGGACGACGATTGAAGAATTGTCTATAGGTAAATTCTGTAATTATGAAATTAATGTAGAATTTATATTGTTTATCGTGATTTAATATGAATATGAAAGTAAAATACAAGATAACAAAATGTCCTTCCATCGTCCACCCTCGACTCCCTCGACTCCACGCGTCTCTTTTCTCACCTTGGTCATCGTTTTTTCGATCTTGCTGTATGCACTCAGTCTCATCTCACACATACAGAGACACTCATTTTTCATTCACTACACTAATATACTTTTAAAAGAGCTGCATTTGCTGTAACAATTATTGATGTCATTCTCATCAGTTTTAATGAAATATTTACTTTATACTTCCTCAAGTCTAACGGATTTCGCAGGTAATACAAGGATGTTAACTATCCAAGTTCCTCAATTTTTAGAAAACTATGTATGTGTTATCTAATTATGCTAATATCACTTTCTTTATTCCCTTTAAAAATGCTTTGAAATTATTTACATTTTCATAAATTTTCAAAGGAAACGCTTGAATGCCGTGTAATCAAATTATTTGTTAACATGATTTTTTGAGGCTACGGTGAGTAAGGTAGCTACAAATTGCAATCGGTCGGTCTAAATACAAATTTTCCATTAACTATGGGAAATTTTTCCTACACGATAAGTTTATTATGTAGACGAAATAACCATAACAGTTGAAGCCGAAGCAATACAAAACAAAACAGGTTTACTGCTATTACCTCTCTAATTTAGATAATTAAGTACCATATAATTAATTAAATTATATCATTATAATAATTGCGATACAACAACTCGAAACGACACTTTAATCCATCGCATAAAAGTGCCTAAATACCAAAAATTACGAGATCAGTAGAAGGATTATTTATTGATTAAAAAGAACGATATATCCTGAAAACATTAAATTACCTCGGCAATCCCTTGTATTTGCAGCTCACCGCTTTATTTCTGGCCTTTCCCTTGTGTTGTTCAAGTTGACCAAATTCCCTACCGTCAAGGGGATGAATCGTTAGCATGGTTAAGCTCCAATCTAGAATTCCTTTTTATCTCTTGTTTCCATTGAATGTATCTATGTACCAAATACCCACTCGACTCTGGTATTCGCAACGGTATCATGAAAGATTCATCGTAACGTCCTCTTTCAAATCATGGGTGTTGTCGTTTATCCCATCGCATTGGAATATCATGTAATACTGCAAGAACAATGGCATTCGCCAGATGCCGTATCTTCCTTCTTTATCTTGTCACTCATGGTTTATGAATAATTTCTCTAATATGTAAAATTCTATATAATTTTAGTATAACCATTCCAAGACTTCTACATGTTTAACTGTAAAAAGTTTTATTTTGTACGACTTCTACCAAGATAGTTAAATTGACTATTGCTTGTTTTTTCTGTTCCTTAATAGGAGATTCGCGTCTACTAAATCTGATATATTTAAATATGTTAGCACGTTGACGGACAAGACGGCAACAGCCGTCGTACATAATTCACGCGACAACGTGTTAAATAAGTACTTTGAAAAAAGGTGGATCAAACGACAAGAAATATTATCAATGAAGTATTTTATGTATTATAAGATGCATGTGAAATATCGACTGTACTGATCCTCTATAGAGAGAAATATTTAAAAAAAAGGAACCGGTCAATGTGACGGCTGCGGTAGGTCTAGTGATAATATTATACATAAATATTGTAGAGTTTATATGTAAGAAAAGTGTTAGTAAATGATTGCAATTTTTTTATTTGATTTAACTTTTTCAATTTTGCTGAAATTGGACAAGTACTCAAAGATATATTAATGAACGTACCGTGCGGCTCCACAGCCGTGTCACCTAGGAGGTAAGCCTGTTTTGGCAGAGCCTGATTCGCCAGGCGTCAAGCGTCATGCCTCTTGTCACACGTACACGAAGCCACTTGACGTTCTACCTCGCGATTCGTTAAAAGAGCTACATATACAAATCGAACTAAAAGACGAAAAGAGAGAACGCTGCAGATCGAAGCAAGGGAGACAACGCGATTTGGGTGGCGACAGTGAGGACATCGGCGTAGGCACCAGATTTCTAACATCTCTATAGTGAAAACAGAATAAACTCCGGCAGAATTACCCCCACCACATGGGGAGATTCTCCTTGATGAAACGAAGCGCTCGACGAGACAACAATGTAATACAATGTCTCGCTCCTCCAGACAAACTAATAAGAATATTTGAATGCTACGACTTTGTCGGGTGCTTCCTTTAAGAGGCTGAGCGAGTGGACTCCAAGAAACAAAATGGTACGAATAGGCGGTTGAAAACGAGAAGCTCCGCCGCCCAGGTGACAAGCTTGACGAGCCGCACGGTACATATTACAGGTGTTGTATAAACGTGTTGGAACAAATTAAATGATAATTATAAAATTATTGAAATTCCACAATTACGGTGTGTTCGAATATGTCATATATTCGGTGAAGTGCTTGATTGTATGAGCGTGCATTTCGGAATGAATCGGGCGAAATCGGTTGACCCCGCGGTCGTCAGGAGAAATATGAAGAGATGAAAATCGGTCGGTTCGTTTTTTCTTCTTGTAAAGCATGTGTGATGGAGCGGACGTGTTTTTGCCTAGTATTAATAAAATGTGTTTAATTAGTTTTATCACGACACATTCCATTCACTAAACCCAACACGGTGGAAATATCGAAATATTTCCAAATATTAATTAGATCCCCATTATCATACTGAAATATCTGTTATACAATAACATTGCATTTAATGGCAATCAATTTGCAACGGAACATTCAGTAATTTGAATGATATTTGTAAATTGAGTTATTACACTATTAATGAACAGTTATTCTACTGCTTTTTTACATATTAGGTGTAGTAAAAAGAAATCCATTATTTTTCCAATAGATGGCTTTAATTATCTGTATCTCGCGTTGTATAAGTTCGATCGGGTTACACTTGATGGCGTTCGAATCTTAAGATTTCGTACTGAAAACACTGTTCTGATAGTTTTGTGATTAGTTGACTCAGTTTTGTTTGAGCGCGCGTCAAAGATGGACACTAGCAAAGAGAAAATACGCTATATTTTACAGTTTTTCTTCGATAAAGGCGAAAACTCAAGCCAGGCGGCTGAAAATGTGAATAGTGTTTATGGTCCTGATACTGTAACAGCCAATCACGCGCAATTTTGGTTTCGTCGATTCCGTTCCGGTAATTTCGATGTGAAAGATGCTCCACGCACTGGAAGGCCAATTGTCGAAAATGTCGATAAAATCATGGACATTGTCGAGTCCGACCGTCATGTAAGCACTGTTTCGATTGCCCAAGAGGTAAAGATTGCACAAAAGACCGTTTGAAATCATTTGAATAAGACTGGATACAAAAAGAAGCTCGATGTATGGGTCCCACACGAGTTAACGCAAGAAAACCTCATGGACCGAATTTCCATCTGCGAATCGCTGCTGAATCGCAACAAAATCGACCCATTTCTGAAGCTCCGGAAACTTGGTTGGGACATTCTTATGCATCCACCTTATAGTCCGGACCTGGCACCAAGTGATTACCATCTGTTCCTGTCCATGGCGAACAATTTTGCAGGTGAAAAATTCGTTTCAAGAGAGGCTTGTGAAAATAGACTGTCTCAATTTTTTGCCAATAGGGATGAGGGCTTCTATGAGAAAGACATAATGATATTACCTTCAAAATGGCAACAAGTTATCGAACAAAACGGTGCATATTTGACCTAAATTAGATCATTCTAACTGTGCTAAATAAAGCCTTCGATTTGGTGCAAAAATAATGGATTTCTTTTTACTACACCTTATATTTTCTATACAATTTCTAAAATGTTATTCACTTTTTTTACAGGAAAGAGTGTCTACGTTGTAATTTTAATTAAACATTTTAAAGAAAAGCGTTAAATTGTAAATAATAATGATCCAATTTGTACTCTTATTAAAAAAAAATTCTTTGCCCTAGGATAATCTCAGGCAACTTGTTATGTTAGCTGAAGAATTTACTGAATATCTTAGTAGGAAATGCACTTATATATATATCTAATTCGATTAAAATTTAATCAGTGTATAGTAGTACCACTAAAATAGCTTTTGCAATATCAAAATCTGGTAGTAAGACAGGAAGTAAGTGAGAGAAAAACTGATTAAATTTAAATTATCTCATGAATTCTTTCATGAAGACTTCATGAATGTAGTAATTCTAAAATTCAGTAATAGCTTCGAGCACATTTCGGTAATGTAACTTTTTTTATTACTAGCTGAGGTACAGTGCGGATCGGCCAACTTGGCACCTGGGAGGTAGGACTGTTTCGGCAGAGTCTGATTCGCCAAACGTCAAGCGTCATGCCTCTTGTCACGCGTACACGAAGGCACTTGACGTTCTACCTCGCAATTTGTTAAAAGAGCTACACATACAAATCGAACTAAACGACGAAGAGAGAGAACGTTGCAGATCGGAGAAAGGGAGACAACGCGATTTGGGTGGCGACAGTGAGGACATCGGCGTAGGCAATACAATGTCTCGCTTCCTCCAGCCCAACTAGTAAGAATATTTGAATCCTACGACTTTGTCGGGTGCTTCCTTTAAGAGACTGAGCGAGTGGATTCCAAGAAACAAAATGGTGCGAATAGGCGGTTGAAAGCGAGAAGCTCCGCCGCCGAGGTGCCAAGTTGGCTGAGCCGCACTGTACCCGGCTTCGCTCAGGGAGTTGATATGAGATTGTGTGGTTGTTGTGATGAAAGGATAAACTTTAAAATATAAGAGGTATATTTATAATGGGATATTTATAAGTGGAATATAATATAACGTTCCACAATGATCTATGATGTTCCCGAACATTCCACAACATTCCAAAATATTCTGTAATGTTGTGGAATGCTCTCGAATACTCTCGAATGTTCTGGACTGTTCTAAAGACTTCTAGAGGGCGAAAATTCCAGCCCTTATATCTTCAAAATCACGCCCTTTAGCTAAAAACGGGAACCTTCTTCATGGACGGTAGATAGAGGGCTACCATACCATATAACTCCCTTGATCGTACCGGGACTCATTTCTGAGTTTTAGCGGCACGCACATGACGTACACTTTGCTTTATAATATATATTGATGATTACATAGAAGAAAAGATGAATTAATTACATTCCGTTAAAATATTTGTATCTCTATCGTTATTGGAATGACATAATTCATACTTAAAATGCAATTTCCGCATAATCATCCCTCTACTCATTTTCTACTCACACGAGCAAAATTACTACATAGTGCAAGATGTAATTTATAATGTTATGCTATAATACTACTATATTCTGACTGTATGTAAAGTATCCATAGCAATTAAAGTAATATGTAAAGCAAAAAAAAGGAATGATATTTATAAGAAAGCTGAAATCATTCAAAATATATACACCCTCTGTCCCAAAAGTAGCCGGAATAGATTTAAGTAAACACAAGTACTTACTTCAGAATAGTTGACACAAATCACTTTATTTACTCGAAATATTTTCCCCCAGTGGAAATACAACGATGTGCACCTTCAAAAAGTGCATCATACGACTTTTTTACGTCGCTGACTGGAATGATGGTTGACAACTGAGGTTGTTCGTCGATGACCGTTGAATGTCTTTGATTGATGCATAACAATTTCATTTCATCGCCAAATGCAGCTTTGGGAACAACAATAATAATCACAGGAAGCCATACCGGGTGAATACTGACGATGTCGAGGCAAAAAATTTGATTTTTGAAACACCACGTCTCACCACCAGTTACAATCGTTTTTAAGAAGTTATCGAAGACATTCAACGGTAAACGTCGAGTAACCTTAGCATCATATCAGTCAACGGCATAAACAAGTCATTTGATGGACTTTTTGAATGCGCAAATCGTTGTATTATATTTCTGCTGGGGGAGAGCATTTCGAGTTATTAAAATGATTTTTGTCAACTATTCTGAAGTACTTATGTTTATTTAAATCCATTCCGTTTTCTTTTGGGACAGAGGGTGTAAATTTAAAATAAAAAAATTTCTTTGCAAAGAAATAAATATAAATTTTTAATAAATCATTAACGAATTATTTTTGGACGACTCGGAATGTATAATAACAGTTACAAACTACAACATAAAATTAGACTTTGCAGATCCAAAGCATGCATCCAAAGACACCGTTTTAAAGTTACTTAACTGCAATTAAAAGTCAACTTTAAATCATCATCAGAGTCATTGATTCAAGTCGATGTTAACTTTCAATTGATCAACTGCTCCAGTTTGACAACGGAAAATCGTAATATCTGTATAGTAGTCTATTACACATTCTAACCATGGTATGGAGTTACAGAGATACTGTTTCATTATCGACAGATCTCACAAGTGAACAACATAGTCGACGCCCCGAAGCACTGGGGGATCGGGATCGTATCGCGATATCGAGATATTCCAGTGTTTCGGTTTTCCAAGAGGAAAATGGAAGAGCGCTAACGATGGTCACCCGACGTGATTGGAATTGAGAAACTTCCGGTCAGCCACTATTACATTATCTCAAAAGTTGAAACTGTAAGTTCGGAATTGGTAATCGATTTGTATCGAACTTTCGACATCCAGCATTCACCAAACTTGATCGTTTACAGAGGAAACTTTTTGAAACCGTAATGAATTCACGATAAAAACTACTGTATCTTTAATGCAAATAATAGATTCTATCAGTGTACATATCATTTTGTTGTAAAACAATTCAGTCTAAGGGTTAGTGGAAATCTTCACAAATGTAACAAGAAGATATTTAAGTTAAAATTCGAACTATCAACATAAACTTGTATTAATAATGAATGTAAAAATAATTTGTTCTATTCAACATGCTTAACCCCTTGCGGTCCGAATTACTGGGACAAATTTGTAGTGAGTTAAATAAAATTAATTTCACATTTCCTGTCGTTGGTTACTCATTTTTTGTTTAAATGATAGCAATAACTATAGGTGTTGAGGAATTCTTTATTGATTTAGAAGTGGACTGTATATTTTTAAGTGTCTATGGTAGGTTACTGGTTATGAATTCCTCTGAATATGATTAAGAAATAATTTATTGAATAATTTAAATAGTTGAACTTATATTTACACTGGTTACGATAAACTAAAAAACTTATACTAATTTGCGTCGAACGTGTGACATTAGATTCCGGTAAAGATGTTTGATTGAATCTCTGAATGAATCTTAGAATGAATAACTGAGTGAAATAACAACCCAAATGACCAAGTTGTATGGCCTCATATCTCCTCGGCACGAACTGAAAATCCAATCAGCAATGTCGTGCGAGTAGATGGAAATGCCCTGATTGGGCCTTGAATTTGTTTAAGGCGGCCCTTCCAAGGTGGTGGGTTGTCCCTCTTCCCTGCCTCCTTCGGGATTGAAAAATTATAAACTTTCCCTCTCCTGTGAAGATAAGGAAAGGGATCCTTGAGAGGCATGAGAAGAAGGACACTGACTTTGAGGTTTTCCAGGCGCAACCCTGGCGAAAGTCCCAAAGTTCTTGGAACTTTTTTGTGCATGAATTATTCCAGGGTGGTCTAGAAAACCCGTCGAGACTAAAGGCACGTCGCACAGCGGTCGATTTCGCCGAAATCGTGGCCAAAACCCCAAGGAGTTTTTCAATTTAGCTGAAAATTGGTATATCAGCATTATTTCGGTCGCTGATTAAGAATCCGAACTCGGAATTTCCAAAAACAAAATGGCGGCTCTAATATGGCAGGTGCGAGTATCGAAAAATTGTCGGATCGGCACGAAAATCAGTAGTCAACAAATAACAATAACTCGAAGAATCGCAAAAAGTCGCAAGAAAACTCAACGAGGTCTTCTTCGGGAAGCTTCAAAGTTTAATTTAAAAAAAAATTACCTTGGACGTTTGTGGACTTCACAACTATTTCACTAGCAAAAAGAAAAAAATATATAGGATTTACATTCTGTACCATCACAGTTGTAAAATATTAAATAAAAAAATGAAACCAAGATATTTATAAATTAAAAGTATGATAAATAGCTACCAATACTAAAAAAGTGGATCAAACTTTAATTTCACATTGAAAACGTATTCTCAATTTTGACGTGAAAACGTTACATTATTCAAGTGCCAACTTTGACATTGCATATCTCTAAGAGTATTGTTCAATACAAATTTTTATTAATGGAAAACGATGATCTGATGTGTTACAAATCAAACGCAATTGCTAAATTTTGAAAATCGTGAAAAAAAAATTTGGGGTTTTGGCCAGGATTTGGCGAAATTGACCACTGTGCGTCGTGCACTAGTGAGGGCTGAAGAAGCAATAAATATCCCAAAGAAGGTTACAATTCAATGCCTGTCCAGCCTGGTAAGAAAGAATAAAATGTGTTTGTAATAAACTACCATTTTCAAAGCTAGTGCCTTATTAAGCGTACGTGACTTAAATCTCGGCCTCACTTGGGAAAATAAGTAGGAACATCTGCATCCATTGAGAAATGAAATGCCCCTCCTAAGGTTCGTAACAATAGGTGCTGACGAATATTTGACTGATATTACAAAATCATTGTGAAAATCGAAACTCGTTATTAAGTCCTTAAAAAATCAAATTAAGTAAAAATTTGCGTCGAGTATAGCTCAACACAGGACCACAAAGGGTTAAAACTGCGTAAATTATTGTGTTCAAAAGATAAGCTTCTAATTAAAATATTCATTTACTTAAACCTATGTCAACCGTACTAATAAGTATTATTTTTGCATAAATATAAAAATATAAGAATATTAGAAATAAACACTTTCAACAATAACGGTTGCGTATTATTAGTATTTGTGAAATCGTACATTAATTTTCAAGCAACTTCGTAACGCACTGTATCAATTCAAGCGTGCAGAAAAGAGATATATCCCCTTTAGTATCAATTTCAGCAAGTTAGAAGGACGCGTATTTCACAATTTGAAAAAACAGAACATTCCTCAGTGTTTTCTCACACCGCAAGCACATTACAAAGAGCTTAATTCGGTTAGCCACTAAATTTTTCGAGTTAACATTCCCGGTATTTCACTTTCACTCAACATTTTTTGCGTAAAAAAAGGGAAAGTTAGACGGACTGGGATTGCGCAAAGGCTTGCCGCCATTTAATGCACGTAAATCGCTTTCCATGCACATAGAAAAGTTTGCACAGCGAGGAAAAAGCAGTCGTGTAAAGGGTAAGAGAAAGAAGCTTAGCCAGCGGGGAAGAAAAATTAAGTGACCGCAGGAAATACGCCCCGGCCTCTTCCACCATCTCGAGTAAATCTTCCTGGCTCGATCGTTTTCCAATATTTCTTATAATAAGCGAAGTTCCGCTAATGAGACAGTAGACGATAAGCAAATAAATGCAGCCCTAATGAGAATCCGGCAATCGTTGACTACCATTTTGTCCGAGATGCAAGATAAACGGAAAGAAAGTTCAAAACATGAGCCAACCATTTCGATTTAATGGAGATAAAAATTTGGTATCGAGAGTATATTAAATACATAATTTGTAGAAAACAGATAAAAAATCATGATGTGCTGGACATGGATAATGTGTGGATACATGGAACAATATTTAATTCTGGATTATGTGATACACATGTAAAAATTGCGTTCGACAGCGACATGATATTTTGCTACTATACATTTCGGAATATCGTAAGTCAAAGTGAATTTATGAGGTTCTATCGCCGAATGAGTTTGACGGATCAAAGCGGCGATGTTGACAGATGTGCTGTACCAAAACATTTTCCAGCTATTTGATTGTTCACAAAGTTGAAGAGTTAATGGGTTTCAATGGAAAAAAATTGAATTAGAGCATTAATTGCAAAGTTTACTGTGTGAAAAACTAGTGACTACTTTCACCAACCATTATTTACAGCTTATGTCAACCACATATGTGAAGATGAATGTATTGATACATGACACAGAATTTTGGATTACATATTAGAAACATAGCTATGGTTTGTGATTTTTTTCTATACAAATCTTTATTATTCTTTTTCAGTATCTACAAATCTTTCCTACGTACTCGAATACTTTCGGATGTAATATTCAATGTTCCTTATTCTTTGCACAACTACTTTGCTGCTATTTCACTCGCTGTTGTAAATTCAACCCTTTTGGAGTCTTCGTAAGCGTAATATATAAATATACATACATAACATAATATATAAACACAAATTTCTTTTCATCCTTACCTACCTACAGTTTTACTTTAATAACTCTTTGTCATTTATGTTCAAATGAACGCTCTCTTTTTGTTCATTAAAAAATCCCTTCCTTCTCCTATCGTACAGTACATTTTTAGCTCCGAAATTCAACATAAACGAAGAATGATATAAGATCAAAAACCAGTTGAACATTTATAAATTGTAGCCGTTTGCGAGCTTGTAACAAGACCAGTATCCCACACGGATAAAACTGTACGTGCCTAAATACAGATTGAACAAACCAGGGAACAGCATGATAAATCGTTCGCTCGATAGTATCGCATCGCTGGCAATCTACTTGCGACTTGCACGAGATAGATCGTTCATTATCGTATTTTTCTACTCCTTTATCTCTTCATCCACCCGACTTGGGTATTGCAATTTTATATCGCTATTAACAACAACATCGCACGTCTAAAGCACTTGAAACAACCATTAAAATTTATTAGTATATATATTAACGACGCAAACTGTTGCTATTTTGCGACTCTCCAGTTTTAATGCTGCATAGCCGTGCAAAATTAAAATCGCTGTTAAACATTAAAAGAGATAATATCGAACGGCTTACCAGAAAGCGTCCTTTATGGAGAAAGAATAAAAAAAAGTACTATTTCGAAAACATATAGTATTCAGTAGATAGACTGAGATAAAAGTATTCAATCGATAGAAGTTGAATATTTAAACCGGCCGCAATTAGTCCGGACATTTGATTAATGAATTTGCTCGTTTCAAAGTATTCGATGTTGGCTATTCGCTGTTATCAACATTGTATTTAGCATCTTCAGAAAATGGCACACGTTTGGTGCTTCGATTGCTTTTCGACTGAAAGGAAGTTCTCTTCCGTAATACCTTCGACTCATACATGAATCCATCATGTTGTATTGATGGTGACAGGGGTCAGAAATCAATTACATCGTCGTTCAGTTTCTGCAGAATTGATAAATTACTCACACATGTCTTGAAATGTTATATGAAGAAAAATTTACCGAAGCGTTCTGACGAATTTCTCAATAATTTCAATTCTTATTATTAAATACGAACGTCGTCTGGGGATGATTTTATAAAAATATAACCAAGTGAGAGGAAAAATAAAAGATTCATTTTCTATAATCAACTATGAACCATGCATACAATCAGTTATGATTTGCTCGATTTATCGCCAACTTATATAGCTGATAGTAATTGAAGAATGTGATTTCGAATCAAGTTGAATATCCTGATTAACCAAGATTTATCCATCTGGAAAGACGTCGAGTTTTAATCTTTTGCACTCGGTGCAATGTCTGACGTTAATTATTAACTACTTGGCGACGCTTTACTATTTCCTATATTGTGCCATTTCAATCGAAAATTTCAGATAACCACAAATTTCTTAAAATGTTACGGTGCAATAAGATAAAAAAAAAGATAATTAATCTTGAGGCATACCATTCGATAGGGCACTTTGGCAAAATCATTTCTGCAAGCTAGGATTCCGCTACCGCTACTGTAAGGGTAGTTGCAGGATGAAACATACTTTATAGTTTTTTCCCGATATCTTCTGTTTGGTTCTATAGAAAATTCTGAAAAAAATCGCAGATATCATACGGAAGAGATCGGTCAAAGACTGTAAAATATATTTCACCTTATAACTACCCCTACGGTAGTTATACTTTGGCTTCACACTTTGCAGAAATGATTTTTCCGAAAAACCCTATCGAATGGTACCATTAATCGAACATCAAAATTAATTATCTTTGAGGGCACTTTTACCGTGCTTATCCGGCTAGACCCCTTGAAGATCCCCTTGCAGGGAGCAACCGGGTGATATGGTAGAGTCTCAATGTCCCCTCGGATGGGACCATGGAGTGCAAAGAATTAATTATCTATGTGTAATACTTTTTGTGACTCTGTATGCATATTGTACGTAGTGAAATATAGTACTTTTAATTTTAATTTTCTAGAGCATCTGTTTGCTATTAACACTA
This sequence comes from Cerceris rybyensis, assembly GCA_910591515.1. Lineage (NCBI taxonomy): Eukaryota > Metazoa > Arthropoda > Insecta > Hymenoptera > Crabronidae > Cerceris > Cerceris rybyensis. The sequence goes on from OU342790.1 coordinate 28,784,941, forward strand.
AATTTACGGATGTTGATATACCTATTGTTCTGAAGTGAGTCAATTTGACTCATGCAAGAAACTTGAAGTATTTTGCAAAGAAAATACAGTCGACCCCCGGTAATCCGGCCCCTGTCTAATTCGTCACCCCCTGTAATCCGACATACCTAGAACATGTACCTAGGTACAGTCGAGTTGCGTTATGAAAAAATATGGTAAATTTTTCGCGAATGCCTGGACAAACATTAACATAAATGTTTAGTTATTATTTTTTTGTAAGTTCTAGAGCAATAATTATGTTAATTTTATAATAAACCCTAAGCTGTTTATTGTGTTGTTTAATTTACTAAATTCCACATCGTATGAGTTAGGTATAGTACATATAGAATGTTACCACTTTGATATTTTATTTGTCGGATTACAAGGTACGCTTTTCCAAACAGTTCCGGACTACAGGGGGCTGTGACAGTACTCTATAGTCCGAGAAATTTGATAATCCGACGCCGCCTTGCAAAACGTTTGTCAGATTACCAAGGGTCGACTGTAGTTCCAAATCAATTTAAATGAAAGATGTATTATTAGAAAAATTGACTAACCTCTATTCTATATATAGTAATCAAATTATGAATGAGCCAAATTGGCAACGTAAATCTAGTGTTAATCAATTACCACGGTTTACCATTGTAAGTCAAACAACATAAAAAAGCCACGCGTAGGTACACGCATGGTATATTCCTGTTCTTCCATGTTTCTTCTTTGTCACGCTCATAGTACGCAACATTTATTAGCCGAGGCAACAGTTTTGACGTCGGTGGGCCGAACTCGTGCATTTAATTCACTTGTCCGATAACGTTATCTTTGCGATGTGACGCGCCACCCTCGAGCGTGCACTCCATACACGAAAAATCGCTGAGGAAAATCATTTTTGCGATGTATTTGCGCGTGTAATCGCGTACGAAACGCGAACTGCACGTGCACCCTGCATAGGACGCGCGAGGGTGCGTTTCCATGGATCGTTGCACCGATGAAAAATGTCCGAGAAAAGCGGGCACCGTTGCAATGAAAATATGGGATTCGATCTCTCTGCGAGATTAACTCGCTCCCTTTCTTTTTTGACCCTCTCACTCTCCCGTCCTTTGAAATGCGTGTTCCTTTTCTGTTTTGCCTCATCATCCTCTCTTTGAGGTTTCATCGAAGTGCACTTACACTCTAGAGAACATTCGTGCGTGCTACTTTCAGAGAGGTATGATTTCAGCACATTATGCAAATATTGCTGGTCTGCGTGAATCGCAATTTGGCAGTTGGAAGAAGCGAGAAATTGAGATTGGAAAAGGGGGACTGTTCTCGATGATTCTAATCGATACGTTGATGTATGTACAACAATCTCCTCTGGCTGGGAGGAGTATTTTGAGTTCTACCCTTTGTGGACCAAATTATTTTGTCAATTTTGTAGTAAATTAAATGAAATTAATTGTCCCATGTTGTCTTGTTGGATTATTGATATGGATATATATGGTGATGATATATGACGATATTGAATGATATAATAAATGAAAATAATGATACATTACGACTAATTAAGTAGATATGGTAAATATGCTATTCATAAAAAAAGAAAGACGAGATTTACTCTTTCTGGATTGACGTCAATTCTTTTCTATTTTTTGACTCGATCAGTGTTTAGCATGTCCTACATTTCCGTCATTGGCTATTCATTTTTTTTTTCATGATTTAGTGATAGAAAGAGCTATTTATGCGATATTACAATATCATTGTAAAATTGGAAAATCGGTACTAACAACGTTAGAAAATAGAATGAAGTGAAAATCTATGTCGAGTGTAGCTTGATTCAATGAAATGAAAGTATATGATTTGTTTTTTTATCAATCCGTTGCCGCATGATTTCTTTTGTAACTGGCTCCGTAATAATTCAGAATCAAATTGGCAAAATAAAAATTGGTCGGCGATTGTGTCCTGTATAATTTAACGCAATATTAATATTGTTACGAATCCACCGCGCACGTATTAACTTTTTAGAGATAATTAAATAATACACAATTATAGAAAAACTGAAAACATTTATTTAGAGAAACACGTCCGTTAACCAGGACCATCGACCGTAAAATCTCATCTCTTATTTAATAAGTCTTGTTACCCAGTAACATTTAATCTACTGGGTGCTCCATAACAATATTATAGAAATCATTATATCGTATCGCGTATCTCTTACATTTTCAGTTTGATAAGTTGTGGAAAGTTTCAAAATTTCCTATCCAAATAATTGCATCACGAGTGTCACTTATTATTGCACGACAAGGAGTTAAGTAAACACCATTTTGCACCTTGTTTCCTACACTAAGTCGGCAATCTTCTACATTTCTTTCAAAAAAATATTATTTTTTTTATGACAGATTATAAGATCTGCTAGAATAAGAATATATGCTGTCGTAAGTATTCATAAAGTGTCGGTCCGATTAGTGTTAAATAGAAAAAGAATAAGAAGAGTGTTTTTTTACTTTGTAATTCTTGACAATTTTATAGCTTTATTTTTAAACTGTGCGCATTCAAACTAGTCTTTGTGTATCAAATGTTTGAATAGGTGTCTTTGACGTAATCGTGTCTTTCTTCGGCAGCATTATCACCATAAAATATTCGCACATAGGAACAAGTGATGAACGAGTGTTTTGATGTATTGGTATATTAAGAAAATTATGCGGGTCCTCGACTTTGAAGGCGACTGATAGGTATTAAATCAGGAAAAATTATGTATGGAAACTATCCTATAAATTTTAATGTGAAGTTGGAACAATTTGAAACGTCGCAAGTAATTGATGATAGACCTCAGATCTTTTTTTTCTCAACTGTATAAGAATATGAAATCTTCTCGTAGTTTGTTTGCAAAACGAAAATTATGGCCACCTATTTTCTATGTGAACATAGAGGATTTGTTATTCAAAGGAGTAAATAGAAATTCAAGCCAAAATTGGCATTGATTTCAAAGCATAATTTATGAAACACCGAAACTGTTTTAAACACCTTAATTTCTATCGCATAATAGTTAATAATAAATAAATAAAAGTTTATGAAATCTCAACATGAATAATTACCTAACTGTTATTACTGGAAACACAAAATAAATAAGAAACCACAGAGCACAAAAAATCTAAGAAATACGATCAATATTTGTAACTTGTCATAAGTACGTGAATATAAAAAATAATAATATTAATAGGAATATGAAAAATAATAATATTAACAGGAATATAAAAAATAATAATATTAACAGGATATATACTTTTCGTTTTTAATATAGATGAAGTGCATCTCTTTTACGAACGTAAATGTTTTGAAAGATCAAAAACTAGGGTCTTTACTATGATTTAAAAAATAATGTTTGAAGTTGATAATCTCTTGAGGCAACGGATTTATTACGAATCAATGTGACCGGTGCCTTTACATCGAAATTCAGCAACAGTTTCACACAGTATAACTTGCAGGTGACGAAAGTAACGAGAATTTGCGTGAAAATTGGAATTCCTATCTATCAAAAGCAATCGCTTAGCATCAATTTCACCGCCTTCAAGATTTATCGTATTGCAGAATATTGTGTAAATTGCACCAAACACCATATAACGTAATACTCCATAAATTCACCCTACAGCTTGCGTGATCACTGGTTATCACGACAGTGAGTAATCGATGGTTTGGCACAAGCTCACATGCAAAAATAAAAAGAGATTTTCGGTAGCGTGATCTTTTATTATCTGTACTATACGATGTAGTCCTGTTTTCGTGTTTCATCGAATTTCATACATGGGTACAAGGTTTCATGGAAATTATTTTAAGTACTTTTTGTTACCAAATGGCATTTCATAATCTTTGATGTGTTAATAATTTGTCTTGCTAGCTGTTCTCTTTCCTGTGTCTTATAACAAACTTATTGCATGAAACATTTTTTAAAAATCTTTTAAGATGTTGCTTTTCACAGACAGAAATTATATTCACGTTAAAAATGTAATATGTCTTACAATATGGCTTACGAGTATTCAGCACCTTGAAGAGTACGTCATCCATAATAAAATACTTGCAAAGTAATTTAATGAAGGACATTAGAAACTTGTGAAGAGTGTACTTTTTTTATAAACAAATAATAATGACCGATATTATGCATAAAGTTTTAACGCAGAGCGTTTCACGTTTTATGGGCCAATAACTTTATCACAATTGTTCGTTAATGAATTTTTCATTCGAGTCGATATTTTAGCACAACGTGCCCTGAATTGCGGGAACGATAAATGCGACAATGGCTTTAATTCATTAAATCTACCCGTATTCAAACCCTGCGATTGATACTAGAATTCTGACCATTAAGAGTCTATTGCACAATATATCGTTAATATGCACTTAACAAAAGAGCGAGTTTTGTTGAAATTTGGATGCTTCTTTCTGTCTCTTTGTTCTTTTCGGCTTTGTCTGCTATTACCTTTTAAAATATAAAATTTAATTAAAATATAAAAAAAAATGTATAGTTACTTGGAATTAATTGAAATCAAATTTTCTTAAACCAGACTTGTGCCATCATATAAAAAAAACAACTCATATATTGAACTTTAGGACACAATTAATATAATTGAATTTTGTAATGAACATAAAGACTGTTTAAAATGACGAAATATAAAATGAAACAAAGTTACATATAGCAAAATGTAATCAAATTGATCGGATTTTGCCAAAAATTGAAATATCATAAGGTAATGGTGTTTTCTACGAAAAGACTTACTATTTTTCAAAGCACATTTTTTAATTTGCTTAGGGGCCAGCTATCGGTATCTCGAAATTGCAAAATTGCATACATTCCTGAGGAAATGGAATTCCTTTAAAGAAGTAAACGCGCATTTTCGTATTGCTGCATCTGCATTCAAAGGAGCCTTGAAACGCGAGTCGTTGTCCGTTTAAAAGTCTTCGGTGCAGCTTAAAACCGTTCATGAAGCGCTTCTTTGGAAGAGTACAAACGGGTCGGCTAAGGTCACAACTGGGGTGAGGTCCGGTCAACTGAAGTTAAGATCTGGATAGAAAGGGGTAATACTCGTGTTTGTACCACGTTCTTAGTTATAATCTGCAGCCACGTGTTTTAGGATAATAGTTTCTAATTATTCTAAATGCAAGTTTGATTACAATGGTGATAGACTTGTTACGACATAGCTTCGGTAGTTTATAACACACCTAAAACAATAGGTCATAGACGAAATATTCTTATAATGAGCAATTGGAATTTTTAAAAAATGTAAAAAGTATAAAAGTTTTCAGTTATAACGTAAAATGCAGTCCCTGCAAATATGTAATATATCTCATAATGCTATTACCAAACGATTATACACTACGAAATTTTAAAATGTAATGAAACAATACATATAGAAGGTCTTAATAATTTCAGTTGCAATTTGAAGAGTATAACCCTAGAATTGTCAGACACAGATAACATATTGTAGAGAATAATCCGAGACAACCTTCCGCAGCTCTGATACTCACAATCAGTCTTGCTATACTCCATGTATTTAAAATAACTAATTATTACTTATTGTTAGTTTATTCAGAGCAAAATAAGGAGCCCTCAAAGCAAATTAATATTGGGAATATTAATGGATAGGTCACTTTAAAAAAAAACTTCCTTGCAAAGTAGGAAGGCGACACTACTGTTACATCCGACCCTGAGAATTTTAAAAATTCTTCATTCGATGCCAGTCAGCCGCTCTTGAAAACGAAAGGTTTAAACACAAGTTCCTCGCTCTACAGGGCTCCTTCCCACTTATCTAAACTTATACAAACCATGGCACTTTACACTATGGCCAGATGCATCCCATATGTCCTTGGTACCCTTACATCCCTGCCAGAGTCCTACCACCTCCACTCATTTTTCCAAATCCTTCCCGAAACGGAGCCCTATATAAGCGAGACACTTTTCTGCCTCTGGGGGTCATTTCTTTCATAGAGCGTCACGCTGTCAGTCAGACAGGTGAATTTCCAAAGTCTACGGGACTTGGAAACCCCCGCGTTCCGACGCGTGACATTCGGTTAAAATACATTATAACATATAGAATTAAATCACAAAATTGTAATTGCATTCTGAATTTAATTCTTAGTAAATAACTTAATATACAAAATTCAAGGATAAAGTTATTTTCTATTAACTTCCTTTCATCTTCTTGTAACTGAGCAACGTTCCCCTTTATTCACTCAAGCCGCTCGGAGTGAATAAAATTATTGAAAGTTACGGGTAATTTTAGAACCAGAATTCTAGGGTTTGTAACAATCTTACAATAGTTAGTGGCAGTAACCTTGTATTGTTTGATACAAGCCTATCCGCTATACTAACGCGAATTACCGAAAGGTTTTTCGTTATTAACGGACTACCAGCAACTCTATAGTATTCCTATAGATTAGTCTGGTTTCCGGAGTTTTATACTTAGTTAGTGGCAGTAACCTTGTATTGTTTGATACATGCCTATCTGCTATACTAACGCGAAAGAGCTGCAAGGTTCCTTTCGTTATTAACGGGCGATCAGCAACTCTATAGTATTCCTATAGATTAGTCTGGTTCCCGGAGTTTTACCAGTTAGTGGCGGTAACCTTGTATTGTTTGATTCAAGCCTATCCGCTATACTAACGCGAAATACCGAAAGGTTTTTCGTTATTAACGGGTAAACGGCAACCTTATAGTTCTGTTATAAGTTAGTCCGTTTCTCGGAACAGCCTTCATTGTATTGTTGCAATTCTTGGATTCACGGGTAAAATATTTAATTACGCATCACGGTCGCGTTTTTTCTGCCACTCGCCCGGCTCGTAACACTACTATCGGAAGGGTAGTTACAGGGTGAAACATATTTCACAGTTTTCTATGACACCAAATAGGAGAAATCGGGCAAATCTGGAAAATACATTTTATCCGATAACTACCCCTATGCTAAAGATAGTGAATTCATACTTTCGAGGAAGTTTTTTTTTAAGAGACCTATCGAATGGTACGCCTCAAGATTGATTTACGTTGGGGGCACTTTTTCCATCATTATCCGGCTATATCCTTTTTGTGAGATGGTGGAACTAATTCTGGAAAATTGCTCTTTTTTCACGAAGAAAATCACTGTGATTGGCGGGGTGGGAAATTTCCAACAGAGGGAATGTAGAATGTGTGTACAGCTCGTACGTAGAATTTCGATTACCACAAATCTTCTGTGACATAATTTTCTGCAGGTGCAGATTGTGGTTCCTTTCAGGATGCCACAACTGACTGGATACAATAACACGCTTTTGTTCCTTCTTTTAAAATTCCAAAAGTTCCACTGAAATTCTCTTTGGAATGCCCGAATTTCTGCCGCTAACAACTTGCTGGAGTTAAATACCGCAAGTTTCTCTTACTGGCATGCTACTTTCCGTTGGTTTTAACAAAATTTGAGCTTACTTGCGAAAACTTACAAACGCTATTATTACAGTTTTTCGCGCGTGAAAATACTTAGAAAAAAGTTGAGATGCGCTTCGTTGTGCTTGTAAAGTGAAAACTAACTATGCAATTTCTGCAAGGCTTCCGGTAGTAGATAATACAGGATCTGATACTAATTAATACCTACTTTGATAATGCTATTGAAAGAATTTATTTGTCAATCAAAATATTCTTATATTATACGCAAAGTACTATTAAGTATTTATTTTCATGTTTTTGGACATTACCGTACGTTATACCGAATAGATTTTTCAAATAGTATTACAATATCAGCCCTGTGCCTCATGAACAAATCTGTTTGTAAACTTATTTAGTGTTAAGTATTCAAATACGCGCGCCCGAACAGGGACGACCGGTGTAATCCACTGAACTATAATAATACAGTTCAGTGGTGTAATCGGTGGACGACCGCCTTACCGGAAAGTCGTGTACAAATGACTGTACTTCCGTTCTCCATCTTGTTTGAATTCAACTCATTGTAGCACGTTATTTTATCTATCGCATATTTTGTATTTAGTAATAAAGTGGAACATCGTGTTTGTTAAATACTGTTTTTTCACACTACGGCAAAACCCTGCTCATCATTTAGTAACAATAACATGTCGTTAAAATACTTTATCAATCCGTATAAGATAAGAGGTAAACCAACAAGTTGTAACAGTAGATATTTACTTTCATTGTTAACATTCAAACGTAATAACGACGTAGTTTAAAAAGAAAAAATGTACTATCAGTAGAAATGAAGAAACGATCAGAATACTTCTGAAATTCAGCGTGTTGATACATACTTGACTTTTTAGTTTTGCCGATAATAATAACACGAACAAAGAGATACTTCTGAGTATTTCGCATTTCTACGTAGCAAAACGAAATGAATGTTTAGTAAACATGCCCATATGTTATTAACGTTAGACGTGGCAGATAAGCTTTTAGTGAGCTACAAAATTGCACACATTCAAGTAGTCGTAAAGAGGGCAAAAGGTCGTATACAACGTTCAAATGCTTAACAGAGCGACTGTCCCGGTTCGGTACTTTTTAAACACCGAAAGTACGAAAATCCGAGTATGCGACGAACGATAATGTTGCTATTCAGACCTAAAGTGGTCATTCATGGGTTTTAACTATTTTATGCCACTTTTTTACAGCTTAACTGCTAGTACGTGCCGAATTATTTACAGATCTCTTCGATAAAGACTGAAGTTCTATGGTATACATTGCAGTTAAACTCTGTTGAGTGTATGTTCTCATTGTGAGAAGCGACTCATTTGCTTGCAAATGAGTGTGTCTTAGCTCCCTTAACACTAGATTTACAAGCATGATATCTGTTGCAATGCAATATATTAACACTTTACCGACCGGTATTTTTTAACATCCTGCCCACTTCTGATCGATCACTTGCACGCAAATATTTCCCTTCTACTGATATCTCTTCGAAAATTGCAAAGTTTCTTCACTGAATCCTTGGCACAGTTAACCGCAATGAAAAATAATAATTTATTAATTTCCATAGCAACCAATTAATAAGTTAAAAGTCCAAAAGTGTTGGGCCCGAAAAGCTGATTAATCGGCTACCGATCGGTAAAGTGTTAATAGGTTTTTCGGACACAACTCTTTTGAACTTTAACAATTTATTAATTGCTGTGGCAACCGATTTATAAGATAAGTTATCATATTATATTATTAAATTTTATTATTAAATATTGTGAAAAAATCTTAAAGTTAATGTTGACTTTTTAGTATGTGTCCGAACAATTTAAAGCAGAATATTAATAAATAAATAATATTGGTTTAATGTAATAGAATTCAGTATTTTGAATATTTTAATATACTTCGTCAAAAATGCGTGCCTAACGAAAAACTTCGCGGTTCGCGGTGTACCTATGTATGTACGTCGCGAAAGAATTCCTACCATACGGTACGGCCGGCGCGTGTCAAAGTCTGCCGTAGTCAAAGGGTTAATGTGCGATGAGTTACTATTGTAAGATAAATCACGACAGCAATGGCTCAATGTCGTGAACGGTATTCTCGCTGTTACCATCCACTAATTATTCAAATAAAATGTTTCAATTATTTAAAAGCAAGTCGATAGAACGATGTATCGAGAAATTGAAGGTTTGATTGTCAAAACGTTGAAGTGATACTAAATCTTGTTTGTACCTGGTTTCTTTCCTCAGATGGAATGACTGAATATAAGAAAGATCATAGATTGATTAAACATTTCCTATTAATGAGACCGTCACCTCTAAGAAATTTTTCCTAAATTGGTATTTAATATATCATAGCATTGATAGATCGATTTAAAACAATGGATCCCATGACTAATGACAGACAAGCAGTTAAATCTGAAAAAGGCAAAGTAAAGAAAAAGGAAAGAATTTTATGTAAGATGGTAAACGCTACATTCTGAAGAGGAGAGACTTTTCGAAAAGATTTCCTTATTCCTACAGTAACATTGTATGTTAATCTTTTGCAGACCGAATTATATCTGAATTTTGTTACCAATAGCTCCCAACGCTTTAAGTGTTTTGTTTAAAAACATAAATTTCACTAAAACTGAAAACTAATTTAAATTATTTAAAATGATAATAATATAGCAATTTAAATAAATTAGGGAAGAAACAAATTCAATCAAACATCTGCTTTTTTTGTACTATTTTTGTATCTTGGAAATTATAAGTGCGTGATAACTCTCGTTGAGATTTCTAGGATGCAGTCTTGGTTTTCTTTCGAGCATTAACATATATTGGTTTGGACTTGAAAAAATGTCGAGTGAGACTTGACATAGGAGGGCAAGGATTAAATGACATTTCCAACAACTAATTCATCTATGATAAACGGCAAGTTTTATACATCCTCTTTTTTTCATGTACATAAACGAAGAAGAGAACGATTTATACGCCTATCGGAAAGTTGCCACGAAATTCTAGTTTGATCGAGAGACGGTGAATGCCGCCTCCACATTTCCTCCGTAATACCATAACATTCTCCGACGTCACGATTTCCGAAACGAAGATGGACTGTGCCACATGAAATATGGTAATCCAGTTGATAATGCACTCTATCTGACTCTGTATCTTCGTATGTTTGCATCGTACTTCGTTCTATCCTGCTGCATCAAGCAATACGATCAAACAGCTACTGAAATTTGACGATGATATCTATGCAGCTTTCAGTGACAGATCTCTCCCGTTTGCATCGTCTCCTTCGTTTCTTCTTCTTCCTTTTCTTCTTTTTTGCATCTCGAAGAATTGTTAGGTAAGCGAGATATTCTGTTGTTCGGTATAGTGAATAAAATATGTGAGTTGGTACAAGCTGTACACAAAAGAGACAGTTTATTGTCCCGACCATTGATAGCTCCATAACTTTGTGCATTTTTATGATAACTCACTACAAACTTGTTTTTCTTCTTTATGTCACGTGTTATTGAATATTCCAATATTCTGACCACAAAATTATAATGTATATTAGCACTAAATCTACCGACGATACATTCAATATATTTCAAATTGTCAAATAAATATGACCCAATGAAATAAATGAAGGGAATAAAAAGCTTGATCAATTCAATCACTTATAGTCCTTAAAATAGACATAGAAAATTGAAGAAGAAACAGTGTTAGAAATTTCAAGAACATTTTTAAAAAAACTCAGACCAAGTCATTTTAACCACCTTGGTAGATCTTGTTTTAATAATTTATCTACTGAATGTTTATTAATCGACTTTTCGTGTGTCATGTTCATTGACTGACAGCCCGTTACAATAAAATAAAATTATAGTATTCTGAAAAATTAGTATAAGAATAATATAATTATTCAATATTAATGTCATAGAAGCTTTATTGGTGCCGTAGGCGTTTTACAAAAATGTCAGTAGTGGATAAAGTGTTAACAGCACTACACATAACATAAATACATTCTATTATAAACTACATAATATGCTTATAAATGAAAGATAAACAAAAGTAAACATCTTTTGAAGATGCCGTTTTATTAACACTACATTTACGAAAACCATCAAATTTACAGATCCCCCCCCCCCCCCTTTTAAAACTATTTCTTAACTTTATAGAGGAGCGGTACAAAAGATATTTCACGTGTATCTTGTAATACACAAATTACTCAACTTATAAGCTTCTTTTCCGTATGGTTTCTCTTTTTTCAAGCTAGTTACTTAACACTAAAAGTACCGACGTTATATCTACTAAAATCTAAATATACTGAATAACGACCTTACACAAAGAGAAGTGGAGAGATAAAGAAGATAATTAATTGACTCATTTTGCTTTTGTAAGGTAGAAGTGGAATATTTACTTCATGGCTACTCTATTAATTTAGATCATTTTTAGAAAATATTTTGGTATTGGTCTTTTGACCGCCTTGGTAGGTTTAGTGTTAATATATTCAAATACGACATATTTAATGTCCGTAGATCTAGTGTTAAATTCTGCATTTTTACAGTTTTACATCGTAGAGATAAAATCTATTTCCATCATTTCAATTTGATGCATTCTGCTGATTACTTGAGAATTGGTGCGAACGTCCTCACATCATAGGTCGAGCCGCGTTTCACTACAAATCACGCTGTTAGCATTACAGATTTTCTCCGGAAGTTCATGACAGACGGAACAACCGACTAATCATAGACGTGGACACACAACGCATGTAAAGTTCATTATGCACAAGTTCACACCGTTGCTGCTGGAAACCTTGTTCTGGAGTATTGTCCCGAGCACACGAGTAGGGAAATTGCTATAACGAAACGGAAATCAGGGAATGGTAGGCTATGAATTGTTCAGAAGTGCTGAGGACATATTCGATCAATATGTAGTAAAAGTTGTAGGTCTCAAATTTTTACTTGCGCGAGGAAATTAATGTGTAAATTCATTAAGTTTCAAGTGTGGCCGATTAACACTAGATTTACAAATTAAGCCAATTTGACTCGTTGAAAATTTGATTACTATATATGGTATATAAAAAACTTAAATATTATTCTTGAAAAACATATTTTTGATTTTAGTCACATATTCAAGTATATGTAAATGTTGATTCCTCTCCCTTGCAGACCCCTTCATTTCGCATTATCGAATGTGGTATACCTACTTTTACGATTGTGAGCCTATTTGACTCATAAAATTATTTAACAGTTAATCGCATAACACATGAAATTTGTAGCTTACATCAGACTTGGGTATCTCGCAGCTTTCAAGCCGCACGTGATTTATTTCTCCTCTGATTTTTCTCTCCTTGCATACAGTATTTGTTTGTGTAAGAGCCACCCTCTTGTTTTCGCGACTCCGCTACATTATCTTTCTTACCTACCCACCCCTGTCATCATTTCGATTTGTACATCGCGCGTGAAGAGAGCATGTTTAGTGAAAATGTATATCAAAAACAGAGTTTCTATGTAAAAAAGGTTTTCAATGAATTTTATAAAAATAAATCTTTCATTTAAATTGGTTAGGAACTATTTTCTTTGCAAAAAACTTGAATCTTTTTGTATGAGTCAAATTGGCTCACTTCAGCTAAAACAGGTATATAATCAACATCCGTAAATCTAGTGTTAAAGGTTGAAAAATTTTATTGAGGCTGTAGTGAGTATATACTCGGAACAATCAACATTTTCACGGTATCGTCTTTTAAATTATTATTCAAACTCTACGATTTCCATGAATCTTTAACTCCTGTATAACTATGTTATAGGAGAATCATGGAGCAAATATTTTATGTTGGTCTTAAAAAACAGAAATTACCGAATCGACCATCTTTTCTATCTCTTGATTCCTCTCTTTCCAAGGTACTATTTCTATATATTGAAATACAATCGATTTAACGCCGGTAGTTCTAGTGTTAAAGTTTATTCTTTCCACCTTTTTATTCTACGTTTCTAATATTATGAAACTGAATACAAAGTAGGAATAATCTCTCACGGGCCATAAGAAATTCTATTTAGGGCATCGGTTCCCAAACTCTTTTGGCCTACCGCCCCCTTTCCAGAAAAAAATATTAGGTAGCGCTCCCTGGAAATTAATTTTTTTAAAAATTTTAATAGCAATTAATAGGAAAGGCATATGTATTAATGTTTCTACTTTTTTTCGTAAAATATAGTAAAGAAAGGTGTAAATTAGAAGTTGCTGCAGCAGCCACCAGGGGGCGGTGCAGTCTACTTTGGGAATCACTGATCTAGGGCAGCGTTTCCTAAACTTTTTTGACCGCGGCCCGGTACGAGATTTTAAATTTTTTCGCGACCCACATTATAAAAAAAAACATTTATTTACAAAACAAATTTTATTTTTTAATAAAAATCAAAATTCAAGTTATTTGTTTGTTTATTTCATACACAAAAATTGTAAAATAATTATATTACAAAAAGTAACTATAGTAAATTTTGTTTTCCATATTTCAAATTATTAGGACTTAATGATGTTAATTTTATTCTCAAATTACGTTCGACATCCAATCTGTTTCGATACTTATTTTTTAAGTACACCAAGGCTGAGATCGCAGTTTCACACGTATAAGTGGTGACAAAAGGCATTAAAAATTGTATCGCTTTTTCGCTTACGCTTGGATATTCCTTTAGACAGTGCAACCAAAAATTACTTACAATTAGTGGTACAGTGTCAAACACTTTTTTAAGATCGGTGTCGCATGAAATTTCAATTAAATTATCAACTTCTTGTTCACTGACATTAAGCATTTCTTCCTTTTCAATATCGATACACGTTTTTTTGTTTTGATACACGTGAGTTTATGGCGCATGTACCGGAGAAGGCACTGAATGACGAATCGAAATCAGCCAGTCAGAGCATCCGAATTTAAATGGTCCGGCAGGAAACGGTGGTAAAAGGTTTCCACCTGCAGTACTTGACAAAATTTCGAAAAATATTAAATTTAGAGCAAAATGTAATTGATTTTTTGTGATTTTATAATTTTTGCCACGACCCAGCTGAATTTTTCTGCGACCCGGTGCACAGTGGTTCATTTGGCCGAAAACCTGGCCAAAACCCCAAGGAGTTTTTCAATTTAGCTGAAAATTGGTGTATTAGTATTATTTGGGTCACTGATTAAGAATCTGAACTCAAAATTTACAAAAACAAAATGGCGGCTTCAATATGGCGGATGCGAGTATTGAAAAATTGTCGGATCGGCATGAAAATCAGTAGTCTTATGTTTTTCCGGTCGCTGATTAAGAATCCGAACTCAGAATTTCCAAAAACAAAATGGCGGCTCTAATATGGCAGGTGCGGGTGTCGAAAAATTGTCGGATCGGCACGAAAATCAATAGTCTTATGATAGCCCGGCCCTATGTCATAAATGCACTTCCCCCAGCATGGCGCGCGCGACAAACAAATAACAATAATTCGAAGAATCGCAAAAAGTCGCAAGAAAACTCAACGAGGTCTTCTTCGGGAAGCATCAAAGTTTAATTTAAAAAAAAATATATTATGTTATTCCACGGACTTCTGCATTTTTAATGATATTTACTGCAGCAGCCGCTGTATCTTAATACAAGCATGTCATTGCTGTTCCATCTCCGAATTTCCCTTTGTTTAATAAAAATTTCGGTCGAAGGAGAAAGATGAAACATTGTAAGGAACAAATATTCCCCCCATACCTGCAACTAGCCAGATTTTCATTAGAATCGTCAAAGATCTTTCGGTTTATGACGGTAAGCGGTCGAGGTAGCCGCGGCTATCTATAGTTGCCTCGAAACAATAGGCCACCAGCTTGTTTAAACTTATTCCGATTTTTAACCCCATGAAATAAACATATTATTTCGTTAATTGCCAGGTTGATCTTAGAGAAGGATTAGCAGTATTCATTAGGTAAAGCACGACAGCCCGGCTCTATGTCATAAATGCACTTCCCCGAGCCTGGCGCGTGCGACAAACAAATAAGTATATCGCGTACAATTGCAAAAAGTCGCAAAATTTTACAACGGGGACTTCTTCGGGAAGCTTCAAAGTTTAATTTAAAAAAAAATATTCTGATATTCCTTTTCCTTCAAAAGTTATAATGTTATTTATTGCAACAGTCACTGTATCTTAATACCAGCATATCACAGCTATTCCATCTTCGAATTTTCCATTGTTTAATAAAAATCTCGACTGAAAGAGATTGATAGAACATTGTGAGAAACAAATATAGCCCTCATACCTGCAACTAGACAGATTTTCAGCCGAAACGTCAAACATCTTTCGGTTTATGACGGTAAGCGGTCGAGGTGATCGCGGCTATCTATTGTTGCTTTGGAACAAAAGGCCACCAGCTTGCTTAAAATTATTTTGATTTTTAACCCGAACGAAATAAATATAGCGTTTCGTTAATTACAAGGGTAACCTTAGTGAAGGATTAGCATTATTCGTTTGTCCAAGGCACGATAGCCTGGCAGTATGTCATAAACGTATTTCAAGAGCATGGCGTGTGCGACAAACAAATAAGAATATCTCGTAGAATCGCAAAAAGTCGCAAAATTGTACAACGGGGACTTCTTCGGGAAGCTTCAAAGTTTAATTTAAAAAAAAATTCGCGTTGTACTTTTGCGTACTTCACAACTATTTCCTCTGCAAAAGGAAAAAAATGAATGGGTTTTGCAACCTGTGCCATCGCAGTTGTAAACTATTAAATAAAAAAATGAAACCAAGGAACTTATCATTTAAAAGTATGACGAATAGCTACAAATACTTACAAAGTTGATTGTACTAATATTTCACATTGAAAACGTATTCTGAATTTCGCCGTGAATACGTTACATTATTCAAGTGCCAACTTTGACATTGCATATCTCTAAGAGCGTTGTTCAATAAAAACTTTTATTAATGGGAACCGATGCTCTGATATGTTACAAACCAAACGCAATTGCTAAATTTTGAAAAACACGAAAAAAATGTTTGTCTTTTTGGTCAGGTTTTCGGCAAAATGAACCACTGTGCGGTGCCGGGGAAACGCTGATCTAGGGCATCCTGTTTTGAAATAACGAATATAGTTTAAATAAAAATAAAATAAGTTAATAACTTTCCTCCATATTTTCGGATTTCTTAAATATCTTCTCATTACTATGCCTGCAGAAGATTTAATAGCAGTGATTCAGAAATAAATTAAAATAGTTTGTGTTAATCACAATGACCATAATAGTTAAAAACTGAAATATAGAACAAAATGGAACCAAAGTCTGAAAAGTGTATTCTGTGTTTATTAAAACGAGCTTTTAAGACAAACTTTTAAAACATCTTTAGTCTTCAAATATTTATATATTTAGGAATATATAATGAAATACGATGTTTTCGAGCTAAAGTAACATCGATGCATGGTATAGCAATTCCAGTTTTTCTTAATCTATAGTGAGCATAAGAATGCAATAGAATTGCGGGAACGTGAAAGAGTATGCAAGATGATTGGGAAGGAAAACGGAAGTGGAAGAGAGAAGTAAGTATTACCTCTTTGGACACAAACTTGCGGTGCTAACGAGCTTTCACGGTCCAGTGCTCACTATAACAGAAATCAGCTCTAACAAGCAATCGTTATGGGAAACCGCGACAGTGCGAAGAAGACGATCGACTGGGAACCATTGTTCACGACACAATAATGTCAGCATATAGCAAAAGAGACGGTAGATCGGTGGAGTATTGCCGTTATTTCAAGGCAAAGATGATGCTTTCGAAACGTTTGCATCCTCGTTCCATTTCGATGTCTTTTACATTTAAATAAGCTTTTGATAGATTATGGAATCTTCAATATAAAAATCAATGTAATTCTGGTTGAAACTGTTTCAAAACGGATAATGTTAATCATGTGTTGTCGCATGTGGAGCATTCGTCTTGTTTATAACATGATGAGAAAATTATGGAAGATCATCCACAAATATGTCGAGAAATCACATTTCACCGTAATTTCTTTCTCCTTCGTGAATGAATAATACAAACAGGGATATGGTATAGCAGATTATCAGTGATACACCTTGTGAGTTACAGTGAAACGATAGTGCTATGATAGTTACAATCATGACAAAGATGCAAATAAAATTTCTCATTTGTATCTTTCGATTTTTTGGCTTCAGTTAATGTGATCATTTCGGTTGGAAATTGTAATTTCAAGCGGACTTCTAATCATAAACGTAGTGATGAGATTAGAAAATCTAAATTGAGATTGGAAAAATGTTTTATTCAAGATGGGATTTGATTTCGGGTTCAATAATTACTAACTCGATCGTTTAGGTTTGGAATTAACCACTATTGGCACACACATCGAATTTAGCTTGTATATTAACAAAATGTTTAGACACAATGTAGATTTGATAGAAACACTTTTAAAAAAGACTTCAATGCCGGGGACACATTGAACGTTGTATTTATAATGTCCTGTTCGTATCTTTTAGAACTACAGCTATCTAACAAGGCAATCGAATTGACTGGTTCCTAAATTTTATATAAAAATTCTCCAAAAATGGGAAGCCATGTAGTTGGTATTCCATATCTACATTGTAAAACATACAATACTTTAGTAATAATCTGCTTTCATCCCTTAATTATTTTTTTTTCTAAGTACTTATTCAATATACTTAAATATTTAAAGCAGTTAAGATTGTTCTAGTTACGATACTTACGATTCGTTATACGCAATACATTTGTCATGAGTACAAACAATAGTGTTTAAAATCACGAAATCGTTAATTAAATTTTTAAAATATTGGGAATATAACAGCGTTTCACTTAACAATTTCATTACATCAAAACAAATCTGTACGAAAAAACGCTCCTATAAATAATTGTCTAAAAAAGCAATTTAATAATTTCATCTGCAGAATAATTGTGTTAGAAAGTAGGTATATATGCATGTAAGACTAATCGATTTATAAACTACCATTTTTTTGCAATTGCGTTCGTGCTGTTAAGTGCGTAATCTTTACAGAAAAAGTTAGAATACCTAGTACCATGTTACTACAGCTTACTATCACGTTGCTACAATTTACCTTTGTACATGGTCCCATATCTCCAGCAATTTTGACGGTGCAGTCCACAGAAGTTTTATGAAATATATTCTACAAGAATTTATCCTTAATCCTTTCACTCGACGTGTGGGTACGAGTGTCACATATGTATATGCGGCATCCTAATAATGTATGTTTATACAAGTACCATCTGCAGTCGATGACTACATTTTTCGTTACCGTCTGAACATGTTCTGTTGACTTTAATAACATACTGGATTAATCACTTCTTAAAACTTCTTGTTCAAACGACATCAAAACGTATTACGCAATAAGCTTTAAACATCAAAATGATTTGTATTTTCATAATTTTGTGAGTCTTTTTATATTAAAAATGCAAACATACTTGTTGTATTAAAGCAATGGCTGTTTTATTCAGTGTAATTGTTATTTAAGATTTAGAAAAACGTATATAGAAAAGGTTAAAAATGTTCGATTTACTTTCGTGTCCAGTAACAGATACACACCTAATGCAGTTATAGGAAACGTAATGAACCTACACATTTCTCTATAAATACGGAGAAACTGCCACTTTCGGTTGTTCATAATTTTGACATTTATTCCATTGTGACGTGTTACTAGTACACGAGAATAGTCAATTGTCGTTCTTTGAAAATAGCGCGAAACTGTTAAATCGAAAATCGGGATCACGCGACAAAATCTTTACCTCGGCTTGTTAACTACTATTTCTGTAATGGCTGTCGTTAACCTCAGATAGAAAATAATTGTAAACAATTTTTTAGTACGAAAGAAACTTTTCTACCGTCAGATTATTTAATACATTTTGATGCTTACCATGATTTCTGTAATCAATTTGAAAATACATATAAACGTAAAACACGAGCTTAACTTAAAATTAATAAACGAGTACTTGGTATTTTACCAGTATATTTAAAATTCGGATCATTGTTATAATTTATACATTGACGTATTAGCAAATAGGTCGTTGTTTTGTAATGAACATTTATTACAAATTCTCGGTGTATTGTTATTTTATAATATGAATCCATATACGAATGTTTATCGGCTGTTGTTTTAAAGAAAGCTTTTGAAATTGACAAAGAGAATACATAAAATTGTAGTCTACCGAAAAAAAATTTTAGCCAGTCCAAATTCATTTGTCGCGTAAATGTCCCAGGTAGTTCAATTTTCATTTGTCACTTACGATAAAAGCATGGATAAAAGGTACCAATAAACTAATTTTAACCAGCTTCCAACTTTGATTAATTTTGCCCGGCATAAATTTTCAGTTTAAAATACTATGAAAGTCCACTTTGAATATGAAATAATTATTCTTCTTTCACTCCGTAAAAAGCAAAAATACGTGCTATGACTACTCATTTATATACAGGGTGTCTCAAGCGATTTTGACATTTTGATAACTTCGGTTTTGTGGCATTTAGCAAAAAATGTTTCATCGGAAAGTTAAATGGTATCGAGTGGAGCATAACCTGGTGTTATTAATTTTTCCGTAGGTGGACGCGTCAAGGATATATGAAAATCAACTTTGTTTTTCTAAATAGAATGAGGTACTTTTTTATGCATCAAGCGATGCAGCTAGATATTCTATAAAAAGATGTACTTACCTATGTATATCGAAAAGCTAATAGTTTAGGAGATATTTCAAATTGGGTAATTCTAAAATTCGTAATTATGTACATTAGCGTTTATTTACAGGTATGGTTGAATATAACGACCATTTGCACCACAGCATTTTTGAAATCGATGAAGTCAGGACTGGTCTACGTTATTTTTAATGTATCGGCTGATAATTTACCACATTCATCGATAATATGCTGCTTCATATCACTCACTTTAGTTGAAACTTTCGCGTTTTATCCTTTAGATAGCCCCATAAGAAAAAGTCGGGCGGCGTTAAATCAGGTGACAGATAGATAAACAGATAAACAGAGCTCACGTCCTATTGCGGCAGGAATGATACCTTTATATTTAGATTATTTATACTGAAATATCTCCTAAACTATTAGCTTTTCGACATACATAGGTGAGTACTTCTTTTTAAAGAATATCTAGCTACATCGCTTGATGCATAAAAAAGTACCTCATTCCATTTAAAAAAACAAAGTTGACCTTCATGTATCCTTGACACGTCCACCTACGGAAAAGCTAATGACATCAGGTTATGCTCCACTCAATATCGTCTAAGTTTCCCATCAAACATTTTTCGCTACATACCGCAATACCGATGTTACCAAGATGTCAAAATAGGCTGATACACCCTGTATATTTCGTTAATATTATGCATATCAAAACACTTCAGTTGAATTTGAAGTAGAAGGTTTTTCCGTTGTTCATGTAAATAAAAATTTCAGTGTAAAACGCGTCAATATTAGCAAACACTAATGTTAAAAAACCAATTATGTTTCAATACTAGTAAATATGTTTTGCAAATACTTTAATATATACAACTGTAAATGTTATACTCATATTTCAATCCATTCAAATTTTACTCCTTTTCGACAAAACATCAGTAAGGTAAAGGTACCAGTAGTTGACACTTTAACGAAGTTTTTTCCTATTTGTTTTCACAACTCAGGCTATGTTCACGTTATGGAAAATTTATGATTAGTAGTTGCTGCACAATTTATTCTTCTATTATATGACGACAAGTATTCGTTCTTGCTGACGGTCGTAATTTTTCTTCCTTTTTTTTTCTCAGAGTAAAATTTGATTCAATAGTTGACACCCACCGAAAACGAAAGATTTAGTAGTTGACATCCTTTAGTTTCAGTAGTTGACACAGGGAGGAAAACCAATTAATGAACTATCCTTTGTAGTATATGTATACAGGAATTTATTGAATGTTTAAAAAAGATTATTCTTGAGTAACTTTACAAAAAAAAATATTTAATAGTTAGAAGTTACTTCTTTAAAAAATCTAACTTATTGTTAGTTCGGTAACTGAATACATATTTCTGGTTTTGTTCATTTTAATGGTTTTGTTGATACGAAATACTACAGCTTCCCATTCATAATCTAGCTTATCCATTCTTTCCGGCCACTTTGCCACTGCTGAAATCTCTTACAGAGCAACTTTTTTTCGTAAGGAAATACAACATATTTCCCTGTGTCAACTACTGAATAATAGACAATTACAAGTTCCAATAGTTGACACACGGGGAATTTCGGCAATTTACCATTCTTTGTTGCAAATTTTAATACATAAACTCTTTTTTATGATTCGAACAACATAAACGAATGCCTCTTTATCCGCAATGATTAAATATTACAAACTTACAAGACTTACATTTAAACCAAGTCCTTAGCGATTCACATAAGAAAACGCCCAAAAATCGTAAGAGTCGAGCACGGGTTTGATTAACTGGTTGGTATGACACTTTTCAACGGTGGATTATGAGCAATAGTTCGCAATTAAGCCGGTGAAAGACGATACTATACAAACTGATAAGATTTGATGTTTTCCAACTTGTGGTTTCCTGATTTATTTACATTTTTTGAAGAAGTGTCAACTACTGGTACAGTGTCAACTACTGGTACTTTTACCTTATATTAAATTTCCTCGAACATTTTATTGTGCAAAATTATAAATACCACCAATAATAATGTAGATATACAAGGAAAGTTAATGAAAACCTTTAGTCCCTGCTAGTACTGATAAGAAGTACAAATGTAAATAAACACTAAATCTACCGACGATCATTCAACATTTTTAAAATATGAAGTAAATTCGTTAGAAGAAAAATGACAAAAGCAAAAGCTTAATCAAATTAGTCGCTTGCAAAATAAATGAATTTGTATCAACTTGATAGATTTTGTAACTGTAATGTGTGACAGGGAAGCATGTATCATTGCTGACAGATTACGGTTTAAACCCCATGCTCTACGATTTATTTTCTAGCTAGGCGTGCAATAGCTCAAAATTACTACCTGAAATCAAAAGTACTCACTGATTTCTGTTATTTTGTATAACTGAACGTAACATTAATAGTACAGAAATAATGAAACCATTTCGTAACCGGCTGATATTTTTAACTTACTAGTTTTTGAAAGACTTGAAAATCTCCTATTCAATTTTCCACGTCACGAATGTCTCACGTTGTTGTAAGCGAAGAAGTTAACAAATTATTTGAGGAAATTTTTAAATGTTGCTAAAATACAGCTTTGTAGCCAGATAATGTATCCATCCTAGAGAATGACGATTTCGGGGTCTACATTTATACTTTTCCTCATGACATAGAATAACTCAAAGTAAAAAACCTAATGTTAAAAAATTTAACGAATGTTTCGAATACATAAAATTAAGTTTCACGATATACATAACATGTGTGTATCTGTTGTATATCTTTATCTATGTTATGAAACACGTTAATGAATGGAGAAACAAAGAAAATAAGAATGTAAGCTCAAATCGAGATGCTCGGGTGAAGCGGAGCGATTGCCCGTGATACGCGATTTCCGTGCACTTATGCCTCTCTTACTTCGAGTCTTCGATTTACATAGGCGCCACACGCGATTTATGCATTCGTCAACTGAAACAGTTAACCCTGTTTCCAATCCTGACGTCATCTTAATAATAGGGACACTTTTTCTGACCCGGCTTTAAACCGGAGATTGCCGATGAAAGGTTAACAGACACAATGTTCACGATGAATTTGCACTTGCCCAAATGTGAAATTCTTTTAGTTTAAACGCAGGAATATTTAATATTCATTATTTTATTTTGATATTTATTTTGGGATCAAAATGATTTCTGCTCTTATGGGGAATTTAAGTAAAACGTACTTATAAAACATTTTGGACTAGGTCCTTTTTTAATAGTAACTTATTTGTAGCTAATATGATTTCAATTATCTCAAGAAATTTTGAATACTTTTTCGTTTCGTTATATGAAAAGTAGCGAATCTTTATCTTATGCAATTTAAACAGTTCATACACCAAATTAATTTAATTCAAAGAGCAAAAGAAATGTTGACGTTCCAGAAGTAAACATATTAACAATAAATCTAAAAGGAAGGATTTCATCCCTTGAAAGAGAAGCCATGAAGAAAATATTTCAGTTCTATTTTATAAAATGTAAATTAGTTAATTAATCATCGTATTCACCTCTTGATTCCTTTCTTCCCAACGAAGCTATTCGGCATATCTAAATATGAGTAGATGTAACCTCGATAGTTTTAGGTTTAAACATATAGTAAATCGTTATCACCATTTTTTTTTTACAAATTATTAATATATAGTTAAGTGGGCCGTCTGCAATACTGAATTGATACAAAACTGATTAAACGCACGTTACTAATTAATTACAAGTAAGACTTTCGTAATTCACACTGATCGTTTAAATCAATGATGGAGAAAAATTACTTTCCGCAACGTCAAAAAGAAAAAGTGCAAACCAAAGAATGTGTTGAAATAAAAGCGTATAAAAAACAAATTAAAACTAAAACTACCTGCGGTATATCTACTGAAACTCAAATAAACTAAAAATGTACTTCGAAAAAAGAGAACTCGAGAGGTGAAAACGACAATTAATTAATTAATTAAGGTTTTATAAAATAAAAGTGGAATATTTACTTCACGATTCCCTTATCAATGTATCGGATTCTTAGAAAAAATTGAAATACACTCATTTTGACTGGTTTAGTAGGTTTACTGTTAAGAAATTCACTTTTATTTCCTTCATGCTATGTAAAACTTCATAAGTAGGTAGCAATCATATGAAGCTATCTACGCTTGATATAATATCGTATTTGACGGTAACAACCCGGAACAACAAACAATAATAAATTTCTTTCTTTCGATAATGTCGAAACGTAGAAAACCGCAGCTCTACCCTTTTCCTTCTAATGTTACCAGCTTAAAAAATAACCTCAGGTCACGTACGGCTATGCGGCATAGTGAGACAGCTAGACGCCGTGGCACGTCGGGTCACATAGGACGGTATAGCAGTTAGCACATTACGAGATTGCCCCAGTTTCTATTAAGGTGTTACAATTTCAGCTTAATTTTATTTACAAGATATACTCTATTGCGGAGTTCGTTATTTAATGACCAGCCAGTCTATGTTATTTAATCATGTTACAATCTGCTTTCTAGTTCTTTTTTACAACGCACGGACGTGTCTCAAGGCGGATATTGATTGATAGTAAGACTATAATTCGTAGGTCGCTACGGAATATTGATCTGTCCTCTTTAAAAGACTCCTTCTTTATTCTGCTTGCTTGCCAGGTCGTTATACAGAAAATGCTCGAGACTTTATAACGATATCTGCAAAACGGCCTAAATTGTTCGTGGTCGTATACATTTGTTGCGTAATAAATTCTGCCTTTACGAAGTTGTTAAAAATAAGAAATGCAACAAGAAACAAAGTTGTTTGTCAACCTATCAGTATCACAAGGCTTTCTTTGTTTCAATTATTTTCGCAGAAAAGAGGAAACTTTTAGTGACAAAAGAATATCGTATGCAGTTTTCATAGCCACCATAATATAATGGTACCTTGTTACATCCCAAATTTTCACATTTTTTCGAGTAAAACACACGCTGTAACAGAGGACACTACAAACTTACAATTTCAAAATATCCTAAAAAAGAAATAAACAGTTTTGCAGTGTAATTGTGCAATTTCTGTAGGTATGAATTCAATATAATCTATTTATATAATTTTTCTATATAACACCTATGAATTTTCCGGATGTACGCCAAAAGAGCGTAATAAAATTTCATTTCTGTAAATATTTCAATTTATTTACCGAGTCTCCATTATTTGATGTTTTTTTGCTCTCTGGCGGTTCAGTAAATATAAAACAGAAATCAACCAAAAGTGCAATTCGTTTCATTTGTTCATCTAAATTGTGCCGTTGTTGAAAAGCAGCTTTCTAAAAGTCAAAACACAGAGGACACTTGGAAAATCGGTTCGGTCCGAAATTGAATAGCAGCAGAACATTACGGACCAGCGCGCTGCAGCGGGCGGAAGCGATAAGCTGATTTGAAAAATCCTTTTAGTACAGACATGTTTGCATCTCGAGACTGTGTATACTCGATGATATATGGTTTTAGTATTTTACGAAAAAATTTCAAAGTTTCCACCACAAACAGGCGTGCAATGTTTTCGATTTAATGCGCGGTTTATTAGACGCAAACTTTGTACATCATCCCACGGGTTATTAAATGCGATACTTGCATCGTTGCTTTACTGGCGGAAAATTAGCTTGCAGCAGTATATAGCTGCATGATCACTTTGTGCTAAGATTGTTAATACGATTACCTGTCGAGAACTATGTAATCGAAGCCATCGAGAAAACGATCGGGTGCTAGAATAATTAGCTACATATGTACTTTGATCTGAGAATACGTTTTATTTTTTTTTTGCATCGAGAAATATTTTCTGTTGCAAGTAATACGCTTTTTTCGTGTAAATCGCATTTTTCACGCAGATACATTCAAGTATATATTTTTACGATAGATGTGTTTTGTAAATCGTGGAATATAGTGATGATCAAATTGCGGTATGCCAGGAAATTGCGGCCAGACGCAAATTTCAAAATAATAATATAGAAATTCTTTTGCATATGCAAAATTTTTCATAGAAATTGAAATATTTAACGAATTAGGAAACGAGAACATGAAAAAGAATTACCATCAGAGGGAGTGGGATGGCGCGCAGTGAGTCCACGTGAAATTTCCCGTGTTAAGCTACTCAGGCCCAGCACGCTGTTTGGATAGGGTTACCGTGATCCTCTCTTTCGTTTTCGTAATCCTACAATTATATTAGCTTGTTAAAGTTTTCTTATTTTTTTTGCCCCCTTCTAAAAAAGTTTGCTCATCACTAGTATAGAGAATAGCACTTCTCAATAATAACTAAAATTAAAAGCTTTCTACTAAAATTTCATCTAATTGTAAATATTAATTGCTTCTCTATTTGAAGTTTTTTTTTTCATCCACCTAGCTACATACTATTATTGGTTATGAGATGTATTTTTATCTTAATTACCATGTACTTTTATTTCGGCAATGGTCTTGTAGATTTTAATCTAATTACATCTTTTCGTGTATATTCGGTGTTTCAGTGTCATCCAGCAAAACTGACAGGCATTGCATAAATTCAGGGAAATTGAAAGTGCATATCTCTATAACAGAGGGGTTTCTTTCGTTGTAAAATGTTAAATAAAATTTAGTAATTCGCTATTTCACACGTCATTAAAAATTAAATTTTTTAAAAAGCTGTGCCGTTATTTCAAAAAATGTTAGCTTCCATGCAGTCAATGCCAATGAGCGCTGTAACTTGCGCTCACTCATTGCCTATTAGAAGTTTTCTAATATTGTAATATTGTTCTTAATATCACTAACTAGAATCTTAAGTTTACACAGAAACCATATTAACATACAATTTTCCATATTTTTTTTATATCCCCCTACTTTCGAACATTCAACATTCGCACACATTTTCAGGAACCAATTATGTGCGAAAGACGAGGGCCGATTGTAATTAGATTATAAAACAGCATTCTGATATATTGCGATCTAATTTATCGTGTATTCTGATCAAGATTTCATTTCTGATTTGCAAAATTGCAATAATGTAAATTACGGATAATTAAAGTATTATATTACATTCAAAAGGAGTTCTTTGTCACAGATTGCAAATTACAGTATAATTCACGATCAAATTGAAACAATCAATTAGAATCAATTGGATCAATTAGAACCCACCCCCCCCCCCCCCCATATAAATGTAATCTGTTCATATGGTCAGATATCATTGAGCTTGCATGCCTTAAACTCATTAAACTATTAACACAAAATACAGAAATTCACCACTACACTAATATTATACTATAATCATGACAATTTCGCAAAGTATATCTAATTCATTAACCCCTTGACATGAAAATAAAGTAGAAGTTAACGCGTTCAAAAAATACCATTTAATTTGGCCCAAATGAATACTTACGTGCAAGCTTAGAATCAGAACATTTTATTTTGAAATTTGCATTGCTATATAACACGTAATTAGG
Source organism: Cerceris rybyensis (assembly GCA_910591515.1). Taxonomy (NCBI): domain Eukaryota; kingdom Metazoa; phylum Arthropoda; class Insecta; order Hymenoptera; family Crabronidae; genus Cerceris; species Cerceris rybyensis. The sequence goes on from OU342790.1 coordinate 28,812,395, forward strand.
TTGAGTAGACAATAATTAAGTAACATTATAAAACAATATATTAGTAGTTCTGTTGACGCACAAGTGAAATAATTAGATAATGTAATAATATACTGTACGGCGTCTACCGGAGACAGTTCCTGACGTTTCGGAGACGTCAACACAAAAAAATCTATTCCTATATGAATAGAGGTACAGAAAATAAAGCACATCTCCAATATCATTTTCCTAGCGACTCTGTACATAGGAGGATTAATTCCAAGCTTTTTTATTTTCAAACTTCAACAATTTACCCAGCAAAAAGTTCATACAATTGTGCACCAAACACGCAGAATGGATTTCGTGCACTTGTATTACCACGACCCAGTACACAAACATCCTCCCTCAATCTATATCGTGGCGAACCTTTGTTCTCCAAATGAACAAACGTTAAATCTAGGCCGAAACTATTACAAATCGAAACATTATTTTGGCGTAACAATATGTCCAATATATCGATCCTTAAGCCATCTACACACACATCGCTCCTGTCACACGTCCTTTAATGTAGGACGAGCTTACAGGGCAACAGCTCAGAAAGGGGCTTACTGCAATCTAAACTAATCCAAACATTCCTTACGCAGCTCACGGCGTCGAGGCTGTAGATGGTAGTTCTGCTTGCAATTGTGATAACACCCTGTTGGCAGACTCGGTCCGTCCTCTCGATGCTGGAATTCAGTTTCTGCAGTACAGTTTGCTTGGCATAACGAGCCATCCTCAAGGAACCTCAGCCAGCGTCGAACATCGTGTCGTTACCTACATGCACCGGTAGACTTGCCGGCGTATTTGGGCCGCGCGTGTAACCGCGTCCTACGTCCTCGATATGGTTAGAGATCTTAATAACGTGACAGCCACGTACAAGTGTATGTGTCAGGCTAGCATGTCTTTACACTGCGATTCGCAGAACGAAGGATGATACATGCGAAAATCAAATCTCGATGATGACGTTGGCCAGACCGGTATTTCGTAAGATGTTACGAGAGTTTGAGAATGTACTTCCACATCTGTGAGAATTGTTCTGGTAACAATGAGTTGATTGCGGGAACGGATACGGGGTTTGTACTTCTCTTTCCGTTGGTATTGTTATTTGCAGGGATGGGATTAAATTCAGTGGGTACTTATCAATTACATTTGATGTAATATCTCTTTGTAAGATTTGAGGTCGTACTGGTAAGACGTTATGGTTGGTTATCTGTAGTTTGGATGTGTTCTGTTAATTATGTTGAATTTTCACTTCAGGAGAAAGTTGATTCGGAAAAATATGAATACTTATTGGAACTGTGTATGTGTAAACAAACGTATGTACTAATAAGTCGTATGTACTCAGGGAGCAACGAAACCAAACATAGTTCATATTAATATTATTTGCAGAAATTACTTTCTTAACAACAATAGTAAGCATTTTTAACATGTGCAGAAATATTTAACAATAATTATGTTAGGGGAGCCGGAAAGTCAGGAAGTTTCTTTAGATATTTTTATGAAAATGGCATGGTCAATTGATTTTTATTGATCCATCATTGAAAATTCGTACACTAGATGAAACAAGTTGTTGATAGTGAGAATGAGTGTATCATTTATGAAAAATAAAAGCTTGTGATAAATGTATTTATTTGAATTTCATGTAAAAAAATGTCATTACATTGCAGCCCCGTAATATAATGATTTAAGTGTTAAAGTGTTGTAATCCGGCAATAACACGAAACTCTAAATCTCGGCAATGGCCCCTCCCTAAAAACAAAGACAAAATATATTTAATGCGTCATGTTAAAAAGGTCAATAATCTTTTTCTAAGAACAAAATGTATGTTCTGATATATTAGTACAGAGCTCGTACTAACAATACTAACAAAAATACTATGGAAGTGATGAGCCGCTATCTCGCAAAATGTTAAAGTTCCAATTCTGTGATTAGCCTTCCAATCGGAACATCACAAACCTAACACTAATTTGCAAGAAATTGTTTAATTTTTTACCTATAGTTTCAGGCAGACATGTTATCTACACAGCGAGACGAATGCGATAAGCCGATAAAAAAATTTGACCTTCTTTTTAACACCTTCCCTGATTCTGTAACTAGGCTCTTTCCAAAGTATCCATGATTCCAAAGACATAGAACACCTGCTATTTCCTGACACATAATTCTGAAATACCATGTACCAGTTCAATTTCTTTGCATATACCACTGAGCGTGATCATTATTTTTCAAAGTCAGGGTATTCCCTTGTTACCCGACCTAGCCACGGAAGTCAGTGTCTCTTATGCTATCAAGAACCATGCCATTGTAACACTAGAGAAATATCGTAGTTTTATGTGTCGAAAAATATGGCTATTTTATGTGACAGATTCTCGACGTGCGTTCAAGGAGTAGTGCACCATAAGAGTAGACGTGCACCATACGCTGATGTTCATACGCCATTTCAATACGTATGACGTTCATGTATAGGTATATGACGTACACATCTCAAAAGGAGACGAGAGACGAGACGGCACAGGTATTGTAAAGAGCCTTAGGTTCTGCATGCACTTCGCGCTGTAAACTCCGTTGAACTCCCGTGCTTTCTGCGACGTGGAGAACCACCCGTCGAGGAGAGGGCACGAGGGCCGTACATGCCGAAGACGCATTAATATTAATGTACCGGGATTTACTGCGACACGGGCTGCTCGAGCCCCCTGGGTAGGATGTATGTTTACAAATACGTTTCTCAATGTACCGTCGTTCTGTCTCCACCCCCGCAATCCAGGCCGTCCTTCCTTACCGGAAGTAGCAAGTAGCGCTGGCAAACTTGGACTCCCTGCATCTTGCAGATCCAAGAGTTCCCCGATGGGACTTCCGGCGCGGTGTTCTCGCCACAGAAATGGTTATGTTAAAGTGTGTCAGAATATGGGAGTATTTCACCTTTTCTGGTAGGGTTGCTTCTTGAGTGGGGTGTTTCTTGGATGCCTATGTCGCTGTTGTTGTTTGTCTTTGTGATTTCTAGTCGGAGATATATGAAGCATGTTTTACTGTCTTGGGAAAAAATAACTTCGGAAATTAGTGAGTTGTGATTAATGTAGGATTTTTTAACTTTTGCACTGCGATGTCACATTTTAGGAGACATCATAAGTCTATCATATCACTCTGTTGCCCCTTGTTAAGAGGACCTCCAACTTTATTAGTGATTACAGAGGAGAAAGTTCTTGCAAAATTTTAAGAAATGTATGTTTATCTGAACTTTTCTATTGAAATGTAACAGGATAGCAAATAGTAAATTGCCGGCAAGTTGGTAATAGATAACGTCAGGTGTGACTCCGAGTGCAAAGGGTTCATAAGTTTACTAACACTAGACCTACAAAACCCGTCAAAATGACTGGTATACAATTTTTTTCAAAAATTCTCCAAGTTCATAGAAAAGCAAGAAAACGAAAATTTTACGTCCATTGCAAACGACATAAATCACTGCATTGATTATCATTTGCGCCACTCGATTCGTCCTTATTCAAAGTACTTATTTAATATATTGAAATATGATAGATTTAACGCCGGTAGTTCTAGTGTTAATCTTGCAACGTAGTTTATTTATTACACAGATCCACAAAAAAAAAGTGGTCTGTGCTGGGTGTTGGACAAAGATTATTCGATGTATTTTTTACCGCTGAACACGAATCTGAAGTCAAAATTGAGGGTCAAACTCCAAAAAACGGAGAAAAATAAAAAAAACGATAAAATCCACGATCTAATAATTTTTTCTGCATGATAATAACAATCTTATAATTTTTGTTGTTTCCTGGCCCTATTCTCCTCAAATGACCTGTGCAACGGATTTCTGCTACGCTTTTTTCCTCTCTGTCGAGTTTCTCTTTGTAGCATCCAGCAGTAATCTGCAAACATATTAACTCCCCACTGTCCCTGAAATCGCCGTTCAAATTCTTTGAGATCTTGATGAAATCTCTCTCCTTGCTCTTCACTAAAGTCTCCGTTGTTCTCCGGAAAGTGGTTGAGATGCGAATCAAGGAAGTGAAGTTTCAAATTCATTAGGCAACCTGAACGCTGAAAGTTTGCGATCATATTGGCCACAATATTTTCGTAATCAGCATCCTTGGTGTTACCTAAAAATTTGGTACATACTTCCTTGAAACTTAGCCATGATGCCTTTTCTTGGCTATTCATAACTGAAACAAATGCTCCATCTTTGAATAACATCCGAATCATTCTACACATCCCGTTAAAGGGCAGTTGTCATCGTAGTCCAAACACTCCGTGGTAGCAGGTTTTTGCCGGTAAATGTACCGATTCAATGTCCTGACGTTTTATTTTCTATCAAAGACAAAATTCATTCTATAACTGACTTAAATAAGACACAATAAGCGGCATAAAAACATTTGCGAATCACTGATGGATACCTACTACAGAGAAAAACAAACAGAAACTGCAAATTGATAATAAGATACTGAAAATACTATTAGATCGTGGATTTTATCGTTTTTTTTTATTTTTCTCCGTTTTTTGGAGTTTGACCCCCAATTTTGACTTCAGATTCGTGTTCAGCGGTAAAAAATACGTCGGAAAATCTCTGTCCAACACCCAGCACAGACCACTTTTTTTTGTGGACCTGTGTTATTAGAGTAGTATAGATTATAGATCATGAATTACAAATTCTGTAAATACTAGAAATATACAAAGTTAGACGATAGTATGTTTACAATTCACACGTCCAAATATTTATTATGATGTAATGTAAAAAAAAGCGGGTCTATATACCAAGTGTTTGGAGGGCCTCTCAAATATCAGTCGATCGACATACCATGCACATTTCCTCTCACGTATAATGCATCTACTGATACAACAGATAAATATTCGTATCCCACATTATGTATGGTAATTCATGTTAGATCATGTATGTGCTACGTTTTGTACTGTTATTCTATAGTTACTGTTTCATTACATGTTACGTTTGCTACAATTGTTATGAATTCATTTAGATATTATGGTGAGTTGTACCGCACACAGGGTAGTGCTGTAATTTATTTTCTTTTAATTTGAAATTCATTGGTAATGATTTTGTGACAATAGTTGTAATTGTTGTAATCTTTATCAGTTCAACTTAGCTAGTAATTCATTGCAAACGTAATTCTGGTCGCAAAGAATTAACTTGTAAGAGGTAAACGTTTGTATTACAACGCATATCGAGACAGAAGCAAATACTTATACAGGGTGTCCCAGCTAATTTTGACATCCTGAATATTTCGGTATTGTGGTATGTAGCAAAAATGTTTCACAGGAAACTTAAATGGTATCGAGTGGGGCATAATCTGGTGTCATTAGTTTTTCCGTAGGTGGACGCGTCAAGGACATATGAAGGTCAAATTTGTTTTTTTAAATAGAATGGGGTGCTTTTTTATGCATCAAGCGATGCAGCTAGACATTCTTTATAATAAAGTACTGACCTATGTATCTCGAAAAGCTAATAGTTAGAGAGATATTTCAGTACAAATAATGTAAATACAAAGGTATCATTCCTGCCGCATTAGGACGTGAGCTCTGTTTATCTGTTTATCTGTCTGTCGCCTAATTTAACGCCGCCCGACTTTTTCTTATGGGGCTATCTAAAGGATAAAACGCGAAAGTTTCAACTAAAGTGAGTGATATGAAGCAGCACATTATCGATGAATGTGGCAAAGTATCAGCCGATACATTAAATAACGTAGGCCAGACCTTACTTCATCGATTTCAAACATGCTGCGATGCAAATGGTCGTTATATTGAACCTTATCTCTAAATAAACGCCAATCTAATTACGAATTTTAGAATTACAGGTAACCCTCCTATAACACGATAGATAAGTTCCTAGAAAATGCCGTGTTGTGTGAAACCGTGTTGTATGAGACCCACAAAAAGAGGGGTTACGTTCCGAAAACTTATTAAAAACAAATATTTTTTTAATTCTACATAAACAACTTAATTTTTATTAAAAATATAATTGCAAAAAATATAAATTAGTTTACTGCAACTATAATTTAATTAATTTCTTCATCGTCACGGCTCAGTATAGTCAGTCGAGAACGTTTTTTTTGGTGGAATAACATCGCCTTCAATTTCGGAACTCTTCTCTTCATTTAAAGTTTTTGTATCTTCTTTTCTCTTTAAAAAATCTGTAATTTTACTCTGCTGTCTGGTTCTTACCGGGTCAATGTTAATTTCTCCTTTATATCTTAAAGACGAAAAAGTTATTCTTTGACACACCGTAGCTGGACGCAGACTGCCGATCAGCAGCGTGAAATACTTTTGTTTTCTAATCACGGAGATGAAATCAAAATAGTTTGCGCCAAACTGTATCTTTAAGACGGCAAGCCACGCAGCGGCTATAGAAGTACAATGTTGTATAAAAGTTTTTGCAATTTTTTTATCATGTTACAGCAAAACCGTGTTATAGATTGCAGTGAATCGTGCTATAGCGAAACCATGTTATAGGATACCGTGTTTGAGGAGGGCTACCTGTACTTAAAATGAAATATCTCCTAAACTATTAGCTTTTCGGCATACATAGGTCAGTATTTTTTTATAAAGAATATCTAGCTGCATCGCTTGATGCATAAAAAAGTCCCTCGGTCTATTTAAAAAAACAAAGTTGACCTTCGTTTGTCCTTGACGCGTCCACTTACGGAAAAACTAATGACACCAGATTATGCCCCACTCGATACCATTCAAGTTTCCTGTGAAACATTTTTTGCTATATACCACAATATCGAAATATTCAAGATGTCAAAATTAGCTGGGACACCCTGTATACTGTTAGGAAAAAATGTGTAAGAAAGTACGTGTATAATATATTTATGTTTATCTATAGATAATATGTTTGCGAAGGGGTGACAGATGGATATAGAACAAAAAACTACCGTTTTGTGAAGTTCCTCTATATTTTCACTTATCATTAACTTATCGCTAACTTACAGCTACACCAAATACAAAAACTTATGCTTAAAAAATTATATAAAGGTCTGTGCGCTTACATCGACACCATGTCTGCAACTACTTCTTCACTATAGTCTAGTAGTTTTTTTCTCACAGTTCATGGCGCAAAAAACATCAATTCAATCGCTCTCTGTAGCAATTGGACTACACTGTCACAACAATGTTTATTCTTTGGAATTTAAACAGACAAACTTTTCATTTTATGTATGCACTTTTTTCTATATTCGATGATCTACATTGCAAACTCGTCGAAATTTGAGAGTCGGTTTCAGCTATTTCGAATGCATTTTCGCAGAAAGCAAAATTTATCTCGACTTATCCAAACATGTTTCACATTTCTACAAAGTCATTAAAATTCTAATTCCTTAAATAATGATTAGAAAATAACTATCAGCAAAACTATTAATTATACTTTATCTCGACTATACAAAATATTTTATCATACTTTACAAGAAATGTTCGATTACCGAAAATATTTATTCTTTAATTATTCTTGTTTAATACAACCTTTGTATAATATCTCATTCTATCTTATGCCTATATTTCCTTGGATTCTCTTAAGTTCATTGTACTCGGTTTCATTCACATATTCACCCTTTCATGTCCGCGCACACAGTTCCACACTTTTTCTCTCATTGTCAGTGATGTGTAAAATTATCTACACTTTTACGAAAGGGGTAAGTATGCGAACGTAAGAAGGTATAGAAGTATAAAGATATAGAAGTATTTTACTCTCATAGCACGAAAGTAAAAGAACGCAAGAAAATGCTGGCTTGTTGTAAAGTAAGATGTTATACAAATGTATTATTAAATTCAAATGAAAGTGGAAATTTAAGAATTAGAAACTTAAAATGTGTTAGTAAGTTAAAAAGTTCGTACAAAATAAAATATTCAGCACACTTAAAATGTAACACAATTATTAGTTCCATTTCATAATGCTTATTTATAGCTAAAAGTCTTTAAACATATTGTTTATACAAGTCTTTTCTATTAAATTAGAGATCATACATAAAGGAGACAAGAGACAAATTACATATAGTATATATACTTTGGTTAATTCTCCTTTAACGGAAAGTAATTTTTACTTATCTACCACTTTCAGAACGTTTAATAGTCCGTCACTAATACAAACGTGAAATCCTGAAGATGTGTTCCACCACCAGTTTTTTGTTATTCAATAAGTCAGGCCAAAGTGATTGATAACCGATCGGGAGTATAAATGGCAGCTTTGATAATATTATTACAATTGATTGGCCTATTTTTGGAACTAAAGATTTCCCTTCACGTAGGAAAATAAGTCTATTTTTTCGATTATAAATGATGTATCACCAGCTGAGAATGTTTGACACTTTTTTCCAATTTCTCATAGTTTTCCTTCTTCCAAATTTCGATAGATAATACTGCCGTTATTTATCCTTCACTTCTATGCTATATTTCTAAAAAAATCGATTAAAAAAAAAACGTTATTGTTTAATATAAATTCGTTCAATTATTTTAATACCATTGTTCTACATTATTACGAATATAGTAAGATCTTTGATTTACTTTAAGAAATAATAATTAATTCTTGGATTAATTATATTATATGAATAATTCCTGCACACATAAGAAATAAAATTTACCCGAAATATGACTTACTATTTATCATCAATTTGTCATCAGCTGTGGAATATTTCGTTGTCTACGAACTACTGCGCGCGGAATTCCGCAGTACTACGGTTCGGTTCGTTTGGTGAGTTTTAAGCTGTGATCGAAATGGTGTAATTTGTAAAGCTTTTGCGAATTTTTGCTGTTTTATTTTTGCTTATGGCCATCGATCCAAAAATGTAGAACAACGCCTGATATGTAGGTCATAGCACACAATTGTCACGCACTCTGTACGAAGCAAACGAAAATTAACCATTGCATGATTATCGTTAAAAGTTAGTAAATAAAAAATTCCAAAAACATGTATTCACTAATCTTGTCTATAATTTATATACAAATCTACATGAACATAGAACAACATTTAATAAGAAATATTGACAAAAAATGACGAAATTTTAATGAAGATGTTCGTTTACAACAAGGCCGATCTATCAGAATGAAAGTCTAAGTTAACATTTTGTGTACAGGTCAAGAGATATCTCGTATAAAGCGAACCGATGCCGTATTTTTTATATAAACGAAGGTATTGATGACTTCAAAAATGAAAAATGAATTTATTTTCTATTACTAAAGCAACGTAGCCTTAAATATTCTAGTGAGAAGTGCTTAGCGGAATAAATGTATATCGAAGTTTTGAAGGAGTACAAAATATTTGAATATGCAAATTGTGCCAAGTCTCTAGGACGCTCAAACATTATTAATCCCTACAATCGCGTCAACATAGCACTATATCGTGCGTAACGTGATCATTGGACGAACTGCTTTAACCAGTGAAAATAAAACTGGGTGGCCCAGAAAGCAGGAAAGCGATCTAGAGGAACCAACAATACTCCCTGCCGACCATAAAACGTTCCCTACGTTTTTCACGCCAGCCGTCTGCTACTAAAGTTGGCATGTGAGGGTGGTTGAGAGGACGTATAAAAAACAGGAGACTGAAATCAATGTTGGGAAAGTGGCACTCGCGGAAGTCGGCAAGAAGTAATTAAAAATTAAGCTGCTCACGTTCAATTGTGGTTGTACAGGGTGTTTCAAAAGTAGTCATCATGGCTTTCAGGTGTTGCCCTACGAAGTGCTTTCGTGCTTGAGAGCAGACGTATAGTCGTCAACTAAGATTTGATACTACAGTAAAGATGAATTATCACGTAGCCCACAACAGGTATTGAGTGATCTAAAATCTCGTCTTCGAAAGTATTTTACACGCATTAACTCTTTGAGGCACAGTGGGATTAAAAGTGTCCCACCTTTTTGATGAGTGAAGATGCATGGTGGGATATTTTGTGTCCCACCTCGATAATTTATATCATTATATAACTTTATCAATAAATATAAACCAACTTTATTCACTTAAAACAAAAAAAACTGTATGTGCAACATGGGTCATTTTATTTTCTGAATTCCTGTGCCTCAAAGTGTTAATAGGTGAAAATAGTTGAACGCGATCACGGTGCACTGATTACTCGTGGGCGATCAAGGCAAAGCTTATAGCCAGGCGAGCATCAGCGCTGCAGCGTGGCTTATTGTTAACCCTTAGCGCTCCAGCTACCAGTCTGGCTGGCATAACGAGTAAAGACGATCTACTCTAACTACCAGCTCTACTGGTAACATTTTATTTTCTAGTTATTACTAATTAGAAGTGACCCTAAATGGACCAAAATATGTATGGTTTGTTCAACTCCTGGTGGTCCTGGAAGCAAAAGGACAACTTTCTATTGTGATGCATGTACATACAAGAAAACCCGGTGTACATGTAGGCGACTCTTTTTTGAATTATCATACAAGAAAAGTTTATAACAAATAAATTATTATGTTTCTAAATTAACTTCACCTAATATATGAATAAATTTGATATTATTAATCAATATTTAAGTAATAAATCGATGTTTAATACACTTCTACATAAATTTCATCAAATCGGTTTGTTGCCGTTTATGTTATAAAAAAAATGTCAACCAAATTGTATATTTTGAATCTGAATTTATTTTAAGATAGGTACATTGAAGTTAACTAAGTTTTTGAGTTAATTCTCGTTAATAAAAAATCATTTTTCTAAAAACTGCAGCATTTTTTCCAAACTATTGTGATTATAAAATATTGCTTAAAAGTCCGTGGAGTAGACTACCAACAGGTGCAAGAAATGCAAGAAGCGCAAAGGGTTAAGATTCGTGGAAACAATACCTGTAGGTTAGACTCGTTGAGTTTCGCCGAACTTATTTTGACAATACATGGGGGTCGTTGTACTTCTTGGACAATGAAGTGGAAATAATTTCTCTCGTTCCGCATAGAATTAATCTTAAACTTGTGAATGGAAGTGAACGATATTTTTTATTTATATAACCAAATGTTGTAAATAAAGTGCTTTGTTTCCATTATCGTCAAAAAGTAACTCATAAACGTAAAATGTATGTTTATAGCAAGCTACATATATTAACACATAAAGTCATAAAATAACTCATAAAGAATAAATGTATATTTATAAAACAAACTGCAATAGAAAGATGTTTGCTCTATCGCCTCCTACCATTAGAACTTCTCCAGGATGACTAATTTTTTGCATAAATTGATTGGAAAAACTCTATTAAATATGACGTTGCATATTACTTTAACTTGTTTAAACAGTACTCCAAGGAGAGATGGCAGCCAAAATCATCTATTTGTGGATGTCTTCCTATGTATCTTAAAAATCAGACGCGGTTTACTTACTATTTCGGTGACCCAACCTTTCATATTTTAATTTCGTGTATCAATTTCAATATATCTACTGTGTTTTTTTACAACAGGTCAGACATCTGGAAGCCTGAGTTCTGCTCCTTTAAAAATTAAATAATTTCTATAAAAAATATTATTCTTATAACACTGAACATTTTTGGTTCGTTTACCGAAACTAACTGCAATGTAGTGGACAATCATACATAAAAAGCTAGTGACTGATAAGGGTTAAAAGTTTATTTGCATAAGAACACTTTCGGTTCGTTTCTGACCTATGGTTTCCTTCATTGTCAGACATTTTATCTTCTTAACAAAACGAATGTGATGAGTCAATAAAAAAAAAATTGCTAGCCTTTCGCGAATTTCCAATGTTGTAACTAATCCTTAAAAGCCATGACAACTACTTTTGAAAAGCCCTGTACGTAAAAATGTTGAACCTGAATGACAAAAGGGCTTCGATAGAAAAAGTCGATCTACCGCCTGACTTTTCTTTTGATAGCTCACAATCAGTTTGTTTCGTCCGTGAGTAATTGTTACCGTTACGAGTGCACGTAACTTCTCTTTCAGAGAATTAGTTTTCTTACTTCAAAGGCAGAATGTATCGTTTAATTTCGTCAGCAATATTAGCAGCCTTGTAATGTTGGTTGATGGAAGGAAAGTATAGTCGTATTGTAAGAGAGCACAATGTTGTGGAGACTGATCTGTTCTTGATTACTTATTAAACAAAAATTTATTTAGGAAGGAAGGGAGTCGGGAAGAAATCAACAAATTAGCAACAATCATTCGTGTAACTCTTCTAATTGAGATTCCGGAAAATTATTTAAATACTGGAGCAACCGTCATTAAATTTGTTGCAATTATATGTATTATATACTTAAGTACTTTGGCGAAGGAAAAATCAAGAGGTGAAAAAGATATTCAATTTAGTAATTTATGTTTTATAAGATAGACGTAGCATATCTAATGTGTGGATCTCCTATCAATTTGGAGAATTTTTTGAAAGAATTAAAAGCAAACTATTTTGACTGCCTTGATAATTCTCGTGATAAGAGTAAAATTATAAAGCTAGTAAATGTATAATTACTAATATATGAAAAGTATTTTTAGACAGTGTACTACCATTTATATGAAGGAATATGGCGCTTGTATAAATAAGCAATTAATACAGTACAGCTATGTACACTTATATGAACAAAATATTTTCCACGCGCTTGAGTAGTATTTTTCGAATATTACCTTCTATTATCCAAACTGAAAAATGTTGCTACAGGGGACAGCTGATGTGCTTATATTATTTGCGTTGCCTACTAGTTTTATTGTTAATTCAAACATAGTAACACATGATAAGCACTTTGTTACATTCGAATAAATGGCACTGCACCATTATTTCCTTGCTAGTCTTCAGCACATCAAGTACTAAAAGTTGAAGTTCTTCTACATTGTTATAGCGAGATTTATTAATAAAGTTTTAAAGTGAGAAGTATCATTATTCTTGCGAAAGTGCATCATCATTTAGCAGCGTAATAAAGTAGACAATAAACTCAACATTTCGCTTGACTTGTTTTCCTTGTACGATTTTAGAGAAGAAACGTTTAACTTATTACAAAACCATGATCTTGATTCACGTCAAGCAAAACCATTATTGTTTTAAATTATCTCTCAAATTTGAAAATGCTGTACAGGGTGTACAAAAATCATATGACACGACCACCATAGCGTAATTCTGCACCTATAGATCGGTGAAGATCTGTTAAAGAAATGCACTGCAAAATTGACCTTGACCTTTAAAATCAAGGTCAAAGTGTCGAAAAATTCTTTTGTATTGCATCGTATTGTACTCATCACGGGGAACAAAAGTATCACAGAAATCATGGGTCTGAAGTCAACCGTTCTCTTAAAAAACCATGTTACATTTCCATTTAATTTCGAGGCTAATTGTACTTTTACATATTCACACGTTGCTTGACCCTTTGACTACTGTTGGCGCCTATTGGCGTCTGAAACATGTTGGCTTCTTGGTACTGTAGGCGCCAATGGGCGCTTGGCTTACTTTGCTCCGCTGGTATTGTTAGCGCCAATAGGCGTCCGGATTATTAAATATTGTGAAAAAAGCTTAAAATTAATGTTCACTTTTAGTGCCCTAACAATTTAAAGCAGAATAGTAGTAAATAAATAGTATTGGTCTAATGTAATAGAATTCAGTATTTGGAATATTTTAATATACATATGTACTTCGTCAGAAATGCATGCCTAACGAAAAACTTCGCTGTTCTCGGTGTACATACGTCGCGATTGAATTCCTACCGTACGGTACGACCGCGGTCGACCGGTGCGCGTCAAAGTCTGCCGTAGTCAAAGGGTTAATACTTTACCAATCGATAGCCTATTAACAGACTTTTCGGGCCTAACACGTTAGGACTTTTAACTTATTAATCAGTTACCACGGCAATTAATAAATTGTTATTTATCATTGCGATTTACTGTGCTCTCAGTGACGAGAATTTATAATTTTCGAAGAGATAACGATATCAAGGAACTAGTTGTGGCTAAGTGACCGATTACAAGTGGGTAGGATGTCAAAAAAATACCGGTTGATAAAGTGTTAAGTAAATGTGTAATATGGGCACACGAAGCAATTGCACGTAAACACCGCAGTAATGATCAATTTCTCAGTGTCTTGTTGGTATTGACATGGTTTCGCATCGTACATACGGAATATTCGTAGAATAAAATTTTCTTTTATATAAATTTAATTTCAAATAGCCACAATGCATTAATATCTTTTAGACATTGATTACTCAATTCGTTCTCAATAGACTCAAATCAATTCTTTTTCTATCCTTAGCTGTCATTGATCCCTTGCCGTACTGTAACAACTGAAACTCGTGATGCTATAAATTGGAAAGGAAATTTTCGAGTTTTACAAAGCCAATTAAATTGAAAATATCAGTGAGATGCGACACGATAAAATTATTGCTATTATATATTATATAATATTAATATTATGTTAAATTATACTAAGTATATGTGAAGAATCACTGATGAATGTTTATTTTACTAATTTAATTCTGAATTATTTTGGAGGCAGTCACAAAGTAAAAGGCACGGCAAGGGGTTAAAAAAAGAACGTATGCGTACCGTATCTTTCTATGAAATATCATATATTTTAAATAAAAACTGTATAAAATACTTGTTTATAAGTTCAGTAAATGTTGCGTTATTAGCGAATCAATATTTATAATCATTTAATGACAAGTAATACAATCGAGTTAAATGTTCACATACACATTGTACGAAGGTGAATTAACGTGCTGTACAATTCAGTTGCAATTGACGCTGGATTCCCCTCGACTTCAATAGAATTCGACGTTAATAAGTTTTCCATTTTCACGAGCATTTTAGTGCGACACGCAGCAAAGTGCATCGATATTAAACATGACAATTGCGTGTACATTTACCAGATCTATGTACATTTGGATCTCAAATTCAGCGGAATTCGCTGTATTGACTTAAATTAACTATGCGCGCGCACATACGAGGCAAAGGGAGAAAGAGAAACAGTGGAAAAGGAAATAACAAAGCACTGTATTTAAAAAGATTATATCACACCGTGAAATCGTTATTAACGTATTGGCAAATCAACTGCGCATAATAACATAATCGATAGTACGTTTTCTTTTTTAATCACAAAGATGAACCATTTGTTTTGTTTTCGAACATGTCAAACGAAACGTCGATATAATCTGTATCGTTCAAGCAGGATTTCGCAGCGCTGTATCACCGTCATGTTGTTACTTTATTGTGTAGTTGAACACGACATGACATCTATATCACTGAAGCCAATGTTCTTGAATATTTGAAAGATAAGTTCTCCTCTAGGTAAGAGACCGTGGAAACTTATGGAGTTACTTGTTTAAGCAATCCTAAATTGGTCTAGTTGGCGAGGTCAAACAGGCGTATCTAGACTACTAATTACCTAGAGGATTGGGACAAACTTAGCGAGGCTCTTGGTGTACAACTGGAGCAACGAACAATACGGAAGTTCCATGAACCCTTTGCGTTTATATTCGCGATCGGGATCTTTCGTTAATCCCCATTGCCTCGAGAGGTTTCGAGAATTGGTCTAAGTCCACTACAGTTAGCAAATACTCCGTTAACTTTCGATCGAGTTTACAATTATATCGCCGGAAGTACGAATGAGATATGGATGGAGTAAAATTCGCGATACACCGAGGTGTTTTAATTTCCAAACTTACGAAGAGCAAACTTTCTAGAATTTTTTATATCAAATGAATAATTTTCCCGAGCTTCACGATTCTATTCGTTAAGACGGACGATCGTAGACTACGAAGCCGGAATTAATTAATACCAATCATTAAGACCACTTGGTAGTTCATTCGCCATCTTTATTCCTTATACTCGACATCCTCGTCTTCACCGGATGTTAATTCGGTACTCCCTAATAAACTCAAGGAACACGTTCAACCATCCACCCAGTGCATGCGGATATCTCGAATTTCTTGGCAGACGGTAGCCTAACTCCAGCATAACGTATAACCCAATTTCATCCATCAATAAAGCAAAGAACCAATAGAACTCTTTTATCCATTAAATCCCACTGCAAAATCCACATATACCTTACGTTCCCTCTTCCCCCAAATACGCCCGAACTGGTCCACATTCGATACACATAGGTCGCCACAAAAAGCAACGACAGTGCAAAACTCGCCCTCACGAAGAGAGACCACACCGCAGAATGCGAAAACTCTGGCGAATTTAACGTCACTCTCTCCTCGATACAGTCAGGTATTTCGTAGCGTTCAGAGTCAGAAGAGGAGAAGGAAGGTTGAAATTCGGAGAAGGAAAGACGAGTGACGTCACGTGCTCGGTGGCCGTGCTCACGAGTCACTCTACGCGCGGGTGTGCTGAATGTGTGTCGGCAAGCAAGCAAGGGAAGTCGAGAGGCACGAGGGAGGGGGTAGACGCCACGGAGGGGAGACCGTAGGGTACACTGAAGACTCGTTTTGGCTGCGTGGTGGGGGCAACGGGGGTCCAGGCATGGAGAGGGCGCAGTTCCGCGCCATCCTCCGTATCGTTGACACGTCCTACGAAAAGAGTGCAGAGCTAGTCAGTAAGTCTCTGGTCTCGTGGCTTCACTGGTATTCCGTATCATCAGTCGAGCGTTCCCCTCGTGCCAGTGAAGACGACGTTGTCGTGTCTCGAGGAGCGTTTGCTCGTACTTAACGATCAGTTTTTTTTTGGAAAATTTCACATTTCGTAAGTAGTGTGTACTTTGAAACTATAATTGGATCAATCGCTTTATTGGTGACTTTGAACGATTTTTCTGGTAGTTGTTACGACATTATTGGAATCGATCGTTTTTGTAGATCGTTAACTCCGTTTGTGTGTTAGTGCGGTAGAAGCGCGTAGACGGACGCGCAAGTTAAACGTTGGGTACAGTGAATTGGGTGAGATTTTGTAACGGGTGTGACATTGATTGCATCGTTTTCCCTCGATCAGAAAATATTCGATTTAGGAACGATGGCGATGACTGGTAGTTTCTTCACTACGATCTTCATGGTCGCCGCTGCGACTGGAATCGGCGCCAATCAGATCACCATGGACGCCAAGATTCGTGATGACTCCAATTTGTCTCAGGTAAGGTTAGAACGGTAGTTTAAAATACGATGCGTGTCAATGGCTGGAAGAAATAAGAAGCGTCAGTGTTGATACTCTGTTACCTTTAAACGTACGTCCTTTTCTAAAGGAACTACGAGCGACTGTTTGGTTCGAGGACGTCGTACGTCCTTGGACTTTCTTGGAATGTTTGCCACGGGATTCCTATGCTTTCTTTGCGATACGTTCGAGAGTTACGTGATGAGTTCGTACGCGGAAACTTTTTGTTAGTTTATTTTCATGTGTTGTCATTCGAGTATATGATATTTCATGACATTAAATTCACTCACATGAATCGTAATCCGAGCCCGAGGTTATCTTTGCATCCATGACAATTTACATCGATGAATGTGTTGCGAAACTGAAAAAGGTGCGTGTTTTTTTAGTATTAATTAAATGGTTCGTGAAGGTTGCGTTTCATTTAACGAATTAGTGTTTTTACAGTTTCAATTAAATATACAATGAAAATGCACTTTTCATGACCTTCATTATGACGAGTCGTTCGAAATAGATCGTAGAAATTGAGATTATTATTCCTGAAAGATATTAGAATACGTTTAAAATCCCCCACAAAATTAATATTTTATAAAATGTACATTTAATTGATGTTAACTTTCAATCATTCGTATTATTTATAAATATTTACTCATAATTATTAACAATTGATAACGGATGACATCATAAAGGTACGATTTTACTTACAAAAAAATTAATAAATAATAGAAACGTCTTCCATTACTTTAATTTTAACGAGTCTTCCGATAGTACAATCAACAATATCTAACCTTACGATTGTGATCGTTTGAAGTTCAGTACTCATCTCATTTTAGCAGTTAATTTGTTCATGCCATTGATCGTTGAACTGACGATGGAAACTATAAAAGCTTTGTTTCACGAAGTGTGGATCAGTTAATTTTAGACTCTTCCACGCAATAACGTTTATAAGCAAGGTTCACGCATCTCCTTAGGTCATCCCGCTAATTAATGACGCAATAAGGGACGGCCACACGATACAAAATTGACAGCCATTTAACTCACTCTATTATCTTATTAACCGAATCATTTCTTTCGTCAGAACGTATACAGCTCATACACGTCAATGTACATTGCTGTTTGATTCAAATGATATTATCTAACAGTAAATGTCAATAAATTGCAATAATTACAAGTACTCTTCATTAAGGACTTAATGCAAACAAGTTTTACCCATCGTTGCTCTCTTTATGGAATTGCTAAATGTAAACGTTTAGTTAATGGATCGTGGCATATTAAATCCCTTGAGATACTATCACCAGCTTTGAATTCATCCCGCCGAATATTACAATAATGCATATCCAGCTTCGAAGGAAGGGCGAGCGATTCCACCCAGCAACTTGTTGCTGCGACAAAAATCGTCAGGACGTTTTCGCTCAAGGCTAGTTTTAGCTTCGATCGATTCAACAAACTACTTGGTACCACGAACCTCGAACTCAATTTTCTCAGCTTTTATTTCGTTTCGCGATCCTGCCCGAACTTTCACGATTCTCTTTATACGGAAGATGCGGTTTGACGATGCGGTTTAAGTACACTGTTGAGGTACAACGATGAATCTTTCTACGGCTGAACGTGGGAGTGATAGTGGTGGTTGTACGAATTGTTTTATAAAAGCAGAGTCGCTCATCGTGCGGTATCCCTTCGTCCCGCAGTTTGCCAGGTCTAGCCGCACAGAGCAGACACAAGTTGCTCCTATTTGAGATTCTTTTTCATTTTATTTATATTTATTAGGTTGGTGCGTATGAAATGTCGGATTTTTTAGTGAATATATAAAACTGTATATCTTTTTTCAAAAACTGTTTATTGCATCAAAATATTCTTTATTTGCTTCAATATACTTTTCCGAACGAGATTTAATGCATAAATACCTGTTTTAACTCTTTCGCACCGGACGGGACATGTGCTGTCCCAGTCTGGAAAATTTTTGATATTACGGCTGGGACAACATATGTCCCAGTTACTAAGAAATATCTAGGACAGAAAATAACGCCAAATTGGGCCTTCAAACTCCGTCTCAATCGTTCTGAGTCCATAAATTTCTCATCTCGATCGTCTCCGATTTAATCAAGCAAGCGACAACTGTTAAGGTTGCTCAGTTTTAGGCATAAAAGTTATTTTATCTAATAATCGTTTGGAGGAGAAATAACTGATCCCGGCAATGGGGCGCACTCGGACTGGATTTTTCGCCGTATTGAAAGGGTTAAAGAAATTCTGATCTTTAGAATCAATAAACTCTGATATGGAATTTTTCAGACTGTCTTCATTTTTATACTATTTAGCCCATTAAAACAGTTCTAAATGTTTCAAAAAGTGACGGTCGATTGACGAAAGATCCGGTGAATAAGCTGGGTGTTGCAAAATTTCATATTGTAATTCATTTAATTTCGAAATTGTTTTGTAGGACGTATACGGCCGAGCGTTGGCATGGAGAAGTATTGGACCATGCCGATTAGCAGGTGATGAACGTATAATTTTCAATTTTTCATGCATATAATCAATGTACTGTGGCAGTACTTATCGGCTGTAATTGTCTCCCTGTTTCTAAGGAATGAGTAGCGAATTACTCCACTAACATTTCACCAAACTGTTGTAAAAATTTTCTGTGAATAAAGTGATGCCTTTGGAGTATGAGCACAAGCCTCATTCTTATCGAGCCACCCAGGAAACCTTTTCCTATTGTCGTAAAGAACCCACTTTTCATTACAAGTAGTAGTGCGATCGAAAAATGGCAGCTTTTGCAGCATTATTGACAAGTTTATACTCATGTAAAAAAATTACACGAATATCGATTGAATTCATATCGGTACAAAATTCAAAACAATTAACAAAAGGGAAACTTTTGAGAAAATCTTCTTTGCTGAAATGTAACTCTGGCAATGGACAATACGACTTTAAACGTGGTTATGCTAAAAGCAAAAGCATAATGAGAACAGGTGGACAAACGTTCACATAATATAAAGAAAATCCGACATTTCATATGCACCAACCTAATACTACAAATCAAATTTGTTATATTTATAAGTGAAATAAAGGTTATTCAAATCCAATTTTCATCATAGACGCCCAAAGATTTATGATTACGGTTTTATTGACGATACGGTTTTATAAGTATCCACATAGATACTTAATGTGGGGACTTATTTTCACGATAACTTACAGTTATTATTATGGTGGAACTGGAAACTATTAATACTTAAAGCACTGCTTCGATCCATAGCTCTTTGAAGACTGTTTTATATGTATATTAGGAAGTAATCTTTAGGAACTAATTTGTTTGGTAATCGTAAGGAGTTGTCTATCAGAAATCCAAAAGGACAAACTGTGAAAATGATAAATTACTATTTTCACTGTCATGTTTCAATTTATATATTTTGATATTTCAACTCTGACTATGCATATGTGCGTTAATAAGATATAAAAAAAGGCTTCTTTGACCGCATATATAGGTCAGTGGTATTAAAAGAGTTTGGAACCGGTAGTATACTTTGCGTCTAAGCTCTACGGATCTCCAAAAACCAATGGTTAATTTTTCGTTAAAGCGGAACAATTGAACAATGGAAGCTCTTGATTCAAGCTACGCCGTCGCCTCTGTCCGAGTCATAATTATTTTAACCTTCTATAGTACGAATTTTTTGTGATCTTTGAAGATCAGTTTCACGGTAGTACAATTAGAAAATGATAAAAATACAACTTTAAATAATGTATTTAATAGATTTATAAATATTGAATTCTAAAAAATCTTATGATTTTCAAGAATTAAATTAGAATTTTTGGCAAAGTTAAAGTCTGATTTTGAAAAATAGAAGATTATATGTGTTTTATGTTGTCAAAGCCCCAAGTATCCATAGAAGATTAAATAAGAAATGCAAAGTTTTATCAAAAATTAATGTAAATTATTAAAACAATTTAAAACAGAGGTACGGATTACGTAAACACCGATCAATGGAAATTGGTGATTGGCTCCTGATTTACGCTACGTTGTCGCTCATATCCGAGCCACAATGAATTGTTTTAAGTAGGAGACGAAAAATTTAAAAAAATTAAAGTAATTTATTACAACAATTTACAACAAAGATTCCGCAGATGGTGTCGTGTGGCGCGAACGAAAAGAGGCGATAGTGGCGTGTCAGTTAACGCGTTGAGGGAGAGTTGATGTTAATTTTATGGTTTATTTTGTTTATTATTTATTAGACACGGTTTTAATAACTTAACGAGTAATATTTGTAAAGCTTCTTTCACGACGGAATACTCTTTTGTTCATGACGTATTGATAAGACACGAACTCCGTTTTCAGATTTGAAACTTTGTCACTTTAAGTTGGAATATTTGCAGAAGACGTTTTAAAAGACATTGATGTGCTGTGTATCAAAGAATAAGAGTAGCTGAAGAAAAGTTTGTTTACTGAAAACTTCGCACTGATATTTTTTGTATATATAATGCATTTATGATTATCTGGTCGAGGCTCTTTGATTTTCGAGAAAGCGTTCAACGAATAGTTTCAAAGTCCTGTTTTTGAAGTAGTAGAAAATACAATTCAATGAAGGGTTATATATTTCGGATTTCGGAGTTATATATTTTTGTGTATATATTCTATTGCTCATTGCATTTTTATTAATTATGCATATTTTCTAACATACCAAATAGAATTCGTTAAAGACTTTTCAAGTTTTTTTTTTTTTTTTTTTTACTCAACACGAAATTGAATTTAATTTTGAATTGATTTGGCCAATTATATTTCTGTAATTATAGAAGTAATAGAAAGCTAAATATGTAGTAGGGAGTTTTCATTTCCGAATGGATGTCATATAGCAATTAAAAATACTGCAAGTTAATTAGTAATTATCTTTTGTCTTCATAATTTTGTTCTTTGATAAATTCCCAATTTTCGGTTAACTATTAAATACAAAATTTACAACGTACATTTATTTCAAAAAAAATTTTCAAAGATTATAGTGATTCATCCTAAATTTATTACTTACAAATCAGCTTCTTAATTTTCGTCGCTGAAATAATCCTCCAAAATTTTGTCGCAATTCTCAATAATATTAATTCTTTCGTGGACCATGATTTCCAGAATTCCCATTCAGGTCTCAAAATGTCATTCGTTTTAAATATTCCCCAATCACTATCATCAATTGGAAACTGTAATAAACGTTACGTAAAACTCAACATTCTTGTATCCAATACATTTTAAAGTGCAGTAGAAATTCCATTCTTTATAAATGAAAAAAAATAAAGTAAAGAGTAACTCACCCATGAAAAGCTTAAAATCTCTACGGAATCAGCCAAGACAAAGAATTTTCAGAAAAATTTATAATCAGTCATACGACACAATTAACACTAGATTTACGGAAGCTGCCAAATTGACGTGTTCCTATTTCTTCATAAAGATTTGTTAAATTTATAGTGCACCTTATATAATTAATTGATCTCTCTCATTTCAAATTACTTGCTAATATTGTAAGATAGTGAAAAAGAAAGAGAGTTGCGAAAACCCATCGAAACCCATTGACCTGGGTCGGCGCGGAACCACTGCGCCAGCGTGCTCTCCCTGATGGCAATTCTTTCCCACATCCTTTTCTCTTAAAATTCTTTTTTTAGAAGTGCACCCGCCCAAACCCACACTCCTCCTGAACAGGACATTTGCCCCCAAATGTGGGCTCCATCTCTTCACTTCTCGACGGCGCATCATCGTTACAATCTTACTCTCTGGAACGTCCACACACCTAGGCCTCTATATTTTCTCGCAGTTTCTGCAATACATACTCTTGCTGTACCTAGTGCAACCTGTTCATCTCCAGAATACTCTGTAAACGTGGCTGTCATCAATCATCTTTTGAATTACGCTTTTCTCGATTCGCCGTCTCGAAGACTTTTCGGAAAACAGGCGATCGACACTCACATTTATATTTACTATTTCAACATTTATTCTTTTTTTCACACACAGTATATTTACAGATATTCGCATCCCACAATATGTTTATGTATAAAATATCTTACGTCCATGGATTTAGATCTAACTTCCCTTCTGATTACATTTAAGCTAAGGTACATCACATTTAGCTATTAAATAGTCGAAGTACAAAATTCGAATTAGATTTGAGCTACACTGATAATTTTAATATAAAACTGACAAAATTACAATGGTACAATGCTGTCTTATTCGATCAAATATTGAATTTGATATCTTCTGGAATTCCAAGTTTTTTTAGCTCTATTTTCTACTACATGAAAATGAGTGTGACTCGGTATCGTAAACTAAACGGTTAAGCACGGAATACAAACATTAGTTATCAAACACGTTTAATATCTGTCCGCGTTACCCGTTGTCCTTGCGAGGTTTATAATAACCCGCGCCTCGGCCGTAAATAAAACGGTCATTGCCAATGTCAAAGTTGACTGCGCTCTCTCTTTCCCTTCCACCTGTCCTTGCCTGTCAGCGCAGTTCTCATGCTGTGCTACTTCTGACGCCAAGTGGCCTTGCCTTTCACTTTTTTTCGTACAATGTATACGTTAAGTCCCGCTAAGTTTCATTCATATTTGCTACTATGAGAGCGAAAGAGGACGCAAACGACAATTGCATACTTGTCTTTACAGCAATGTATTGGGTTGGCAACTAAGTGACTGCGGATTTTATCAATAGATAGTTTTAGCGCATTTTTTTGGTTTGTCAACGTGTTGAAAACACTTGACCTATATTGTCTTCTGATTGTTTGGACTTTTACCTTGAATTTAGTAAAATATTGTTTCTATTAGTTATTTAGTTTCGTTTTTATCCCAATTTAAAAATGAAAAAACAGGACGGGCATTCCAGACATATTTTATTTTATTATTTCCAAAAAGGCAAGAACGCATCGCAAGCACTCAAGAAGTTTTGTTATCATATATTGGAATGAAGCCTTGAAAGAAAGGCAGTGTCAAAATTGGTTTTGGCCAAATTCCGTTCTGGTGATTTTTCATTGAAAAATGCGCAAAGATCTGGCCGTCCAGTTGAAGTTGATGAGACTCATATCAAGGCTATTATCGATTTAGATCGTCATAGCACAACACGGCTAATTGCGCAGAAGCTCAATGTATAGCATACATGCATTCAAAAATATTGAAACTGCTTGGCTATGTCGAGAAACTCAATTTATGGGGACGCAACGCATTGGCGATTCTGCGATTCGCTCCTGAAACGTAACGAAATTGATCCATTTCTGAAACGATTGATTACTGGTGACGAAAAGTGTATAGTTTACAACAACGTTAATTGGAAAAGATCGTGAGTGATGCAAGATGAACCAGCCCAAACGACATCAAAAGCTGAGATTCACAAAAAAAAGATTATGCTGTCAGTTTGGTGGGATTATAAAGGGATTTTGCACTTTGAACTGTTACCAAGAAACTAAACGATTCATTCAAACGTGTACGTTCAACAACTCGCCAAACTGAGCGATGCAATTAAAAAAAGCGGCCAGAATTGGCAAATCGCAAGGGTGTTGTTTTCCATCGTGATAATGCAAAGCCACACACATCTTTGGTCACTCGTCAAAAATGATTGGAACTAGGTTCGGATGTATTGTCACATCACCATATAGCCCTGACCTTGCGCCTTCAGATTACAATTTCTTTCGTTCCATGCAGAACTCCTTAAATGGTAAAATTTTTAATAACGCTGATGATGTAAAATCACATTTAATTCATTTTTTTGCTGGCAGAAACCAAAAGTTTTATGAACATGGTATTATAAAACTGCCTGAAAGATGGCAAAAGGTCATCGACAAAAACGGACAATACCTAATTGAATAAAGTTATGTTTATAAGCAAAAATTTTGAGTTTTCCTTCTCATTTAAAATCCGCAATCACTTAGTTGCCAACCCAATATATACAATGTGAAATATAATATCGCTTTCAAATGACATTTGTTGGTGGGTGCTGGTACATAGTATCGCTAGAATTCATGGAAAAAGTCAAGTGACTCCGCGTACCGGATGTCATTTGCGTCTTGCGACAGATGGTCTTCGAAATTCAGAATCGTCAAGGAAGTCCTGCGTATCTAAATTGCTTGGGAGAATCTACGCTGCCGGAGGCTGGCCGTATGTCGATCGTAAACTAGGTTACTCTTCGATCTATAACTATACCGACAATTAAATATTCAAACGCTTGAATATTTAGTATATCTAACATTAGAACCAACAGCGCTGCAGCTATTATATTTAAATATATTGAGAATAATTCAATAATTTAGATTTTAATGTGATTGACGGGCAATATTTACAGAACGGCGCCTCTATCAATTTGGGAAATTTTCAGAGGGAATTGGGAACCGTTCATTTTGAACGGTTTGTTAGTTTTAGAATTAATATTTGTCATATTTGTGTACTAATTACTTAAAAAAAAAAACGAAATGAAGAAGGAACGAAATCTGATCGATTTAAGCGCTTGTAGTTTACCGTATGCGTGCGAAAGATGAAAGGAGAAACAGGTTCAGAAATTTTAGAGATATTTATAAAAAATTTAGAAAGAATCATTTTGATCACCTTGGCGTATTTAGTATAAATTTATCTTTTACTATTAATCTCTTATTGTACGAGTTCTTTTTTAACTGCATCTGCAATGATTGTGTATGAACGTTGCGTTTCCCCTATTATAGTGTGTATTTATTGAATTTCGAATTTTTCAGCAGATTGTTTAACTAATTATAAGTTAAGAAGAAAATTTCAAAATTTTTCACGCCAAGTATGTGATATCAAATTCGCTAAAATATAAATTACAATTCCGAAGTTTGCAGTTTTAGGTGAGCTTTGAATTGCCGAAGTTAAAATAGGCACATTACCTATATAGAAGATATTTGTTAGAAATAACGTTGATCAAAACCATTAGTTAAAACTCTGAAACTGTAATTTTATAGTTACAACTGCTTCTTTTTAACTTAATTTTTAAATTTCTAATCACGTACAGATCTCTGAAAAATTTCTGAATAATTTTTAATCGCCAATAAAATATAATGTAGAGAGACATAAGAAAACAGAAAATAAATACACAAACAATTCTACTAATCACACGAATTAACACTAACCGCATCAGCCGCGATCAAATTACGGGTTTAGTAGAATTAATATATGCATTTGTTTATACTAATAACTGAAGGACATTCCTTACTTCATTTCCCGTATTAAATTAAGAATCTCTTAATTTTTTTTCAAAAGGGTATAATCGATATTTCCACCTGACCGATCTGTTACGTTGAAAATAGGTACACATAAAGTATAGTTAATGTTAAATGATTAACCAATTTGTACAAATACGTCACAATTCTTCTACTAGGTAGTATCTATCATTTTTGAAACATACATAATTATCATAAGAATACCTCCAACACAACATTTCTGTAACATATCGTTAATCCGCAAGCTACTAGACTAATAATCTGTTTCACATTATCTTCTTTACCTTGTCTTCCTTCAACCCCGTACAAACACGCTGCAGCTTCGTAGCAGATGCTTCCAATTTATTTGGAGTATACGGTGCTCGCAATTGAAGGAAATATTTTCCATGGAAAAGCGGTAGAATTTTCGCGTCGTACCTTCAAGTGAAGAGAATCGAATGACCTAACGCAACGACTCCAGGCATCGTACGTAGACTCTGAGGTGAACGAACACTGTAGAAATCCTCTCCATCTCTCTTTCTCTTCTTTCCACGATGTTCATTCTCTCCTACGCTTCGACCGGATATTTTTAACAAGCGGATCGTGCTGAGACGAAACAATGCGCATCCCGCTGTGTCAGTATGCTTTTACACACATGCTAGATATGTATATACATAGCTTCATACGTATAATCGTTGCAAAGAGGACTCTTTCCCACTGTAGTTGCGTTGAAACGAGAAAACATGTTTTCCCTTCGGCATCACAGTAAGTAACCATTTCATGACGATAGATCCGATAGATAGAATAAGCTTTCACGGTGGCTCGTTTCGGTTTCTCCGTTAAACGGAATTTGCGGTCGTTTCGTTATTGCAAGCATACCATACACCGAGGTTCAGTACGATGGAAACATCGAATCGGATTCCTCTTTATATCATTTGCCAGGAGGGACAGGAAAATCCCTGATAATTCAACGATACCTACAATTCGGTCTCGTTTTAACACGTCTGACCCTTTTCCCTTGGCTTTACTCGATATCTTCGTGGTATCCGTGGTTAACGGTCAATGACACCTACGTCTACCAAGGAAGTACAACGGAGATTTTCTTTCACCCTGTTCAGAAAAACGAGCTTTGACTTTCAAATTCTCACGAAATAAAACCTACGTAGCCGTTTCACCGATGGAAATCGTATCGCCCGCGGGAACCTGTATAAAAGAGACACGAAGAAGCCGATCGATCGATCCGAGGCTACATCCGGATTGAATGCTTTTGGGAGGCCATAAACGCGGCTGCGCTTCTATGATCCACTTCTTGGATCGGGACGATAGCCGTGCAGCGTTTCACGAAAATCGGAACAATACGTCGTGTAGGCGCCTCAGGCCGGTTGAAGAAGCTAGTAGCGTGTTACTCGTAAAATATGGAAACCCATAAAGATCAACGCCGTGTGCCGCGTTGGCGAAAAGACGTCCGGGTGAATCGTTGTGAGGGAATTTCCCGAGTGTCTCTCTTTTACCCTTTTTTCGTCTCACTCTTTTTTTTCCTCCCTGCTATCTACCTCTTCTTTTCTCTTTCCGATTTTACTCCGGTTTTCTTCGTTTCAATTCCGTCTTCTTCTCGCGTACGATGTTCACGTATATTCGCCTGAGTTAGTTTCTTTATTTCGCTCAGTCGAGGATTCTTTCTTGCGTTGACTGCTTTTTTCCCTCCCCCGTCGCTTCCTCATTGCTGCCGCGTGTTTCCACAAGCCGAGGGGATTTTCCTTTTAGCGGAGGAAAGTCGGCGTGTACGGACGTGCCGTTTTATCGTGAAAAGTACGGCGAAGGGAAAACAGGGCAAACGAATGGGGAGCATGCACTTGCGCGCATTGCTCTCGCGTTGCAGATCGGAGGGACATTTAGAAGGAGGATGAAAGGTCTGATCCTGGCTTGAAATTCATGAATTACGATCGATGAAAAGGTTGAGAGTGGTCGTAAGATGTCAGCTTGATATCAAATTGTAATTAACAGGTTTAACGCCACGCCAGTTCTTTTGTGGATGACAGGCTTTGAATTATAACTGCCCGAGTCGACATATTGAACCTCATTTAAACCTTGTAACAAAGTGTAGATACATCTACTATATCGACTTGTGCAAATTAGTGGTATTGACAGGATGATGGCGCGCATAATCTTTTCGTTTTTCTTTTCTTTTCAGTTAGTCTGTGAGCCATCGTCCTATTGCCACCATGTGCATAAATGTAAATCGTTTCATTTAATAAACCCCTATTTTAAAGTGTGATAATATTATATCTACTACATTATTATCCCAAAACTTCTGTCAATCCTTTTACTACCCAACATTTAGGAATTAAAAGTACAAAAATAGGCCTAAATTCAATGTAAAGTAAGATCCTATTTAGCGCCTAAAAGTGGCACAATTTTCCCCTTATGCCCAAATAGGACGTCAATTTCAACCTCCGTTGAGGATTTACATCCTATCCAGTCCCGAGTCGAAATATTGAACCTCATTTGAACCTTTTACTACCTAACATTTTGGAATTAAAAGTACAAAAATAGGAGTATCATTTTACTAATTGTAAGAAGGACTTACAGATTTAAATTAGGAGTTTTAGTATTGAAAAGTATCATATTAGGTTCAAATAGGAGTAAATACCATAACCATAGGTTCAATATTTCGGCTCGGCCGAACACTTTCACTGTTAACACTTTACCGACTGGTATTTTTTAAACATTCTACTCACTTCTGTCTTATCACTTAGCCGAAAATACTTCCCTGATACCGATATCTCTTCGAAAATTACAAATTTTCGTCACTGAGTCTTCTTCACAGTAAAGCGTAATGATAAATAACAATTTATTAATTGCCATGAGAACTAATTGATAACTTGAAAGCTCAAAAGCATTGGGTTTGAAAAGTCTATTAATAGGCTACCGGTCGGTAAAATGTTAATATTCAGGGTGTCTCAAGCGATTTTGACATCTTGATAACTTCGGTATTGTGGCATTTAGCAAAAAATGTTTTATAGGAAACTTAAATGGTATCGAGTGGAACATAATCTGGTGTCATTAGTTTTTCCGTAGGTAGACGCGTCAAGGATATATGAAGGTCAACTTTGTTTTTTTTAAATGGAATGAGGTACTTTTTTATGCATCGAGCGATGCAGCTGATTCTTTATAAAAAGGTACTGACCTATGTGTGTCGAAAAGCTAATAGTTTAGGAAATAATAGAATCTAAATTCTAAACTGCTTAACACGTTAAGCGCCACACCGGTCCCTACGGATCGCTCTTTGATTTTTGATTCATGTTCATGCTGATCAATGAAAATCAACGATTATTTTTTTACCTAGACTACTCAGTGACGCCAGACCGAGCCATAATTAATGATTTTAAGTAAGAAATAGAAGATTTTATCAAAAATTAATGTACTTTATTAAAACAAATAGAAAAATACCTTTCCTATAAAGGGCCTAAGACTGTAGTGCCGGTCTCTAGGAACGGGCGTTTAACGTGTTAATTAATCATTCTTTTTACTTCACGATTCTTTCTTTCAAAAGTTCTTATTCAGTATGTTTCAATATAACAGGTACGTCGCTGGCAGTTCTACTATTAATACTAGAACTACCGGCATGAAATCTACTATATTTCAATATATTAAATATGTTCTTTGGAAAAAGAGAAATCAAGAGATGGAAATGATGATCGCTTCGGTAACCTGTATTTTATTAGATTCGCGTAGAATATGTAGGTACTCTATGACTATCCTATAAACTTGAAGAACTCTTAGAACAAATTGAGAACGAGTCATTTTGACTTGCTTGTTAGTTCTAGTATTAAAGGGAAAGTGTAGATTCCAATTGGAATTAAAAGGTGTAAAGAATTTTCTTTAATCAAAGCTTACGCCGCGGTGTAATTTCGCACAGTAACGTAATCGGCTCTTGTGCGAATATGATTGTACAACGTAATCACGTATGCGGGTGATAGCCAATATGTATTGATCTATGTACACCAAAGGTCGCGGTAAAGGGTTGGTTAGCTTGTATTTGCCGAGGCCAATACATCCCATCGTCTCGACAGTCTTTGACCCTAAGTTCCGCTGTAATTGTTGTCTGAATAGAACAATTGGCCGTTCAAGATGACTCTTTCCTTCAAAATGACGAGTGAACGTGTTAATTGTACAACCGCCAAATTTCCATGAACGTTCGTGGAAAAATTCAACGTAGAAATAGAAGATATCCTTAACTCTACTGTATATTATTTTATTGTTTCAAGTATAAATGTGTAGTCTATTCATTTATTCTTTTCGAAGAATGAGATTATTTTTGAAGAGATGGAAAAACGTGTTTATTTGAAGTTCGATGTTTCACTTTAGATTTTGTTCACTTTTTTTTTTAATGGACGGAGTGTAAGGGATTATTGAAACACAATTTTATTAGGTTTATGGTTTGAATAAAATTGTGTTCCATTATCCAAAATTAAAAGATTTATTGTAAGTAGAAAATATGAAATAATGAATTGCTTTAACAACAATGGATGGCGATATTGAATGACATGAATTAATAGAGATACAGATTTATCTACCGTTCACGAATGAAAGCTTATTTAACTGTTTCATCCGTTATCAGTTACTAGAATGAAAGCCTGTCAGTTTTTGTTTCAATATAGATTCGATTTTGTTATATCCGGGGCTCCCTTTTTTTATCTAATACGATAAACGTAACTAATAATTCAGAGGGCGCCAAAAAGTAAAATGCAAATTTTAAAAATTCATAATTATTAATTTCCTAGTATATGAATAAACAGTTATTCTTCAATGAAATCACAGAATGCGATGGAACGTATTTATCGCAATTATTAAAGCAACAGGGAGATATCCCACTGTAATTCTGTAATTCAATAATGAATAAAAAGTAATTGATACCCGTAAATGTACGATCGAGAATGGAAAAGCTTTAATTGGGAAATCGAAATGCGGTTACAGTCTTCCACCGATGTTACGTGGCTACAGTTTGATTACGAAAAATAATCACACGTGAGTCATCGATGAGTCTCTATCGAACCTCAGTATTGTAATCACGTTGGACGCGGTTTGTAGATGTGAGCATTAGAAATTAATTGTATACATGTCGGCACGGCCGTTGCATACATGTTCGTTCGCAGAAATACTATTTTTCCCATTCGGTTTTTTTAATATATTCTGTACACTGTTTATATCGTATTTTTTTCACAGAATTGTTATTCTATATTTTTCTGCATGTTTTTTTGTGTTTCTAACTGTTGCCTGCTTAGTGTATTGAACACTTTCCGGTTAATTTTGGTCTTATTGTTTTGAATTTTTGGGAGCCTGAAAAAGTAGGAATAGAAATGGATATACATGAAAAAATTGAATTCTTGTCAATAGACAACTGGCTCAGTATTTTTGTATTAATCTTCGGTCGGTATGTGATAATTTTTGTTAATAGAATGGTACGGAAATAAGGAAGTTGTCTTGACTATTACCGTAATTTCAGATTTTTCATAAGCTTTTCTAATAGTCCACTAATATTTTCGTTACAGAGGATATTAATAATTGTTTTTGACAAAATTTAGTTTTCATTCGAAGTGTCATACTAGACATCTTAATGGAGAAACTGATATTTGTGAGTTCAGTAATTACATAAAAGTATCGATTGAACGTGCTATAGCAGAAGGCATGTCACGCTTTGATTATAATCTTATTTGGTGTATTTGAAGTATTTCGTACTGTCAGTGCCGGTTTTAGCACTACCAGCGCCCTGGGCGAAATTTCTACGCCGCCCTAACTGCTATTCAAACGAATACGAAAGAGAGCAAAGGATTTAATACAATAACCATTTATTTAAAAAAAACGAATAAAATTTGACTTTTCTAGCCTTTCAATCGGCGAACTCTTTTGTTAAGGTATCAAAGTCAATGTTTTCAGCAATTTCATTTTCGATTGACAAAGTTGCCAAGTTTTTCAATCTAAATTGAGATATTGTCGATCGCAGATAGGTTTTTATCAGCTTAAGCTTAGAAAAACTACTCTCCTCACTAGCAACCGTCACGGGTATAGTCAATAATATTCGCAATGCTATCCATACATTTGGGTATAGTTTTTGGAAGTTGCGATCTTTGATAAAATTTAAAACAAAAACTGGAGTGACCACATTCTGATCAGGCAAAAAAGATTTCAGACTTATGAGTTCATCACACAGCATACAACCATCTATATCTGATTTAGAGTCTATAGTTAATTTCAATTGGACATCACCACAGAGTTTGGCAAGGTCGGTTTTTTCCGGAATCTGTTTTATATTGTATAAAAAAGACCAAGATTCCGAGTACTCATTTAATTGTTTGAATTTTTCATTGCCTGAAATTAATGTGGTGTCCAAAAGACAGTTGAAGAATTCAACCTGCAGCGCGCCTTTATGTCCGGCGCCCTGGGCGGTCGCCACACCGCGCCCTACCCTAACGCCGCTACTGCGTACTGTTAACCCATTGTCGTACCATTTCCTTTGTGACTGAATGTGCAATAACTCTAAATTAATCATTGAGTCTATCCCTAATGTTGGACACAGTATATGTCTCAACACAATATTGAATATCATAGAATTAATTTCAATTTATCGTCATCCACTGATTCTTAATTTAATAATTTTTGAAATAGTTCAAAATTTATTATTCCATGTATCGCGTCACGAGTATCGTTCATTATTGTATGGCAAGGGGTTAATATTGATATAATATGATATCTATCACCGCAGAATTTTTTCTTCAACTTTTATGCTGCATTTCGATACAGTACAGTAATGTATATACCCTCAATACGGTTTAATAGTCAGGAATCGTACATTAACCCCTTGCCGTACCATTTCTTTTGTGATTGAATGTGCAATAACTCTGAATTAATTGCTGAAATTACATTCTATCCTTAATTTTTAATATAGCACATGATTTAACGCAATATTGAATAACAGAATTTATTTTATTTTATCATAACCCATTGATATTTTTGATTCAATAATTTTTGGAGCCCTTAATGATTGACTATTCTATATATCATGTCACGAGTGGTACTCGTTATTGTACGGCAAGGGGTTAATAAAACGGACATAGGAATGATAGCATTAATGATCGCAGAGTTCTACAAGAAAAATCAATTTACGAAAGTGGAGGTCGTCGCTACCCCATCCAAATTTGCAAAAATTCATTTCTGCATCGTTAGCTTCATGATAACTGGAACATTTAAGAAGTTCCTAAACTAGCAGAGCTTGGAAACGTCACCTTATAAAGGTCCGTTGTGATCCTCCAAGTTTCCTCCCCCCTTTCTCTTCCTACTTACTCTTTCTTTGCCTCTCTCTCCGCCCTCTTTCTCTCCTATCCTCTTCTTCTCTTCCTCTCTCTTTCTCTCTCGCTCTTCTCTCTTAACAGCAAAGTATGGATACGGCTTACGAGGAGTAAAAACAGAGTAATCGGGAATTATGCATGAGAAAGCGAGGAATCGAGCCTGCGGGACGAAGTTACGAATTCCATTCAGAGCGTGCCGCAGGTAGGGACCGCTCATCCGGTATGCGCTTGGTACACTCCGTTACGTGCGGGGCACGAAGCAGGTTATAATACGCGTCGATGTAAATTATATAAGTGAAACGCGCGATACGCTGAGAGCACCGCCTCTTGAAATACCGGTACAATGCATTGCCGTGATATAATGGGCACGTCGTGCGACTTCTGGAACACAGGCTCAACTTTACTTCTGTGCTTTTTCAATCGGATAATATTTATAACATCGGCGAATCTGTGCAATGACAACGTAACTGCCAATAATGTGTGTGAATGTTAAAGTTGTGAGTACGTTTGTTCCTATTAACAGGGATCAATGAGAGAAGACATCTATTAGGAGAGTAAAAGATGGTAATAAATAAAGAATGGATGTGAAGCTTGAGGATTTTGCATAGGGACGATAACTTGGTAATGCGTATAATTTGTAACGAAGATTTATTAAATATTATACGTTGATTTTTATAAAATTGCATTGATCAAATAACTCGTTGAACGATACTGATATTTCGCTTGTATCATAATTTCTACCGAAAGGATACTTTTCAATGAATTCAATAGCGCCGATCATCGATGCCGCTCGTGGCATTCAACGTGTTAATAACCAACATCAAATGATAGAACGATTGATCTTTTATAAAATTTTAGTATAAAGCGATTTGATGTTGGATATTGAAAAGCCGAGGATTTGTATTTTTTGCGCTGTAACTTTTTTTCGATATCGGAACGCATTGGGTGAATGAATGTTTATTAAAATTGCGTGAGAAATGAATTTGAGGACGAGCTTTGCTTTATCTATCGCATAAAGTGGGATTAAAGTTTCTTTCTCTTTTTTTATTACGGATATCGGGGCGATGGAAACTCTGAGCGTAAGTAGTTATTATAGTTACGATAGAATGGACTATCTGATAGTATGAGATATCCAATATTCCAACAGTTTGGTTTAACGCTGTCCTAGCAGAATTACGAATTATCATGTTAGAAGTATTGAGATTGATTAAAACAAAAGATAAAGTTCATATAGTATTAAGTATTACGTAATGTGATGTTTTTTCTCTTGCGTTTCATCATAGTCATTTTTTTATTTTTCTGCTTTGAAATGTTAAACAAGACTGGAGTAGTGTTATTCACTTTTCATCGAAAATATACTTAGAAGTAGAGAATATTTTTAACCCCTAGCCATACGGTTTCTTTTGTGACTGTCTTCGCAATAACTCTGACTTAAATTGGTAAAATAAAAATTGATTTGTGATTGTTGATATCATGTAACACTTTAGTGACGGGTAGCCTATTAATAGGCTTTGCCGGCCCAATGCTTTTAGACTTTTGACTTATTAATCCGTTACCACCGTAATTAATAAATTGTTATTTATCATTGAGGTTTACTGTGCCAAAGACTCAGTGACGAGAATTTGTAACTTTCGAAGAGATTTCGGTATCAGGGAAATGTTTGCGGTCAAGTGACCGGTTAGAAGTGGGTAGAATGTTAAAAAAATACCGGTCAATAAAGTGTTAGCATAATATTAACGTTAAAAAAATACTTTTATCGTGTCGCATCTCACTAATATTATCAATGTCATAGATTTTGCAAACTGGAATATATGCCGTTCAATTTAACGTATCACGAGTGTCACTCGTTATTGTACGACAAAAGGTTAATAGAAATTTCTTTTATTCGTCTCTGTTTCTAGTTTTGCTATACTAGAATTACATTGGATCAAAACAGAGACGTAATGTGAATTATAATAGCTATTATCAAAATACAGAAGTGTTGCCATTATCAAAATTTTGTTAATCTGAAATGTATCTTTCTGTGTATCTTAATGTTATCTTCTGTGCATCTTCACGCTGTTAGCACAGTCTTCTACATTTTTGAGCTCCATAGGTCGTTTGTAACTCATTAATATTAATTAGTTCAACGACATCGTCGCCATACATGCATACCTAACTCACGTTGCATACGTTACATAATGGTACTAATGGTAATTAATATTAATGTACTAATAATCGATGTAATTGATTACATTACGTAGTTAGCAATAATCAAGATTGTCTAACAAATCAATCTCAATGCATTTCCGAGAAAATGCGTGTAATTGTATCATTGATAAAATTGTCTTTGAAATTCTCGCATCTCTATTAGATTTTTGGAAGATGTTCCGGTGGCTGGTCGGATTAAAGCACTTGTCTCTTATCATCCGAAAGGACACTTCCGACTGGTTCGTCTATGGTCGCTATCCACAGGATAGGCAGTGCATTGGTAGTTTAAGATAGTTAGAGTACCATGCAGAAAGTAGCAGTAGTTTCGGATAGTTAGTGACCGCGATGAATTTCCACGCCGAGCCGATGGATATATAGATGCAGCAATGTCCTAGAAGGAAAGTTAGCAACGTCGGAGACAGTCTGCGGTTTATTAGGCGTTCAGTTGCACCAGCGCTCTGTCTTCCGCTTACTCGTCCTGTGAAATAGGAGTACAAAATTACATTAGGGATTTATGATCTCAGGTTTTTGTTCGCTTCGTCCTTCGTTATCCTGTGGAAATACGTTAAGTATTTGTAATTACTTAAATTATGATGCATTATGCGTTTTTGGAATCGGAAATAATTGCGCTGGCTTTGTCATCGATTTTGCGTTAGGATTTGTGCCACCCACTTGAAAAATCGATGCACACCATAAAACATAAAGTGCAGAAATCTAATGAAATAGTATACACACTTTTTTAAAGTTACCTTGGCTCACTTCAATAAAGATAGGTATATATATAATCAACATCCGTAAATCTAGTGTTAACAATATGTATCAGCTTCTTGGATTTTTTTTTTTAACTATAATTGCAATTAATTATATACGCATAATGGTGATAACTGTATCCAGAGAAGGATATTTTCGAAAACGGGGAATATTACAAAATAAAAAATTGCGTGTATAGCTCACAGTAAAAATAGTCAAGTAGAATTTAGACAATATAGGAAGATTTTCTGATTCTCGTGATTCATGTAGTACTGAATATTAAAAACTCAATTTGCGAAACGTTAGATGTCTCGATTTCAGATTTAACACAAAGTTGAAAAATCCCAGTGCATCACTAGTATGATAAATGAACAGGAACACATCGTAAATACAATAAACGAATATAATACAATAAATAAAATGGCAGCTCTAATTACATTTTAATCATTTATGAGCACATATTCAACTTAGCCCAATTGCTCTTATTAATTGCTACTCATCATAATGTGAAAAGTGTAGGCCGACCAATTTCGCTCGACGCACGTTTTACGAAATTACGAACCGCATTCCGCGAGTTTTCTTTCTGGATATCCACGATTTCATTGAATATTTTAAGTTTTTATGTTGCTTCAGCCGAGCTCACTGCTGTGAAATTTAATTTTTTCGTCGTACTTCAGAATTCTGTTCGTTGTACAATTCAGGCATAATTGAAAAAGTAAAAGAAAGAGTTGTGTACTACTTGCAGCACTCCGCTGCGTATATTTCGTTTCCATTCATTTCGTATGCAAATCACCGTTGAGTTTACAGCTCGCGGATGATTTTCATGCATTTTCACGCTTTACTGTACGCTAGCACGTTGACTAAAAATGCCGGCCATATTTGTTCAAGGTAACAAGAAAATAATAAAGAAGTAGCTATGCAACAGTAGTAGGAAAGAATGGAAACTATCTAATTGTAAGTATTATTCATGATGTATTTCGCAATTCTCCGGTTGTCGCGTTCACTCGAAACGACGGATTCTCTTTGCGTTCCTCCGCGATGAGTCAATTGCGAGGCATTCGCTGCTGGAGGATAGTTTTAAGTGCTATAATTACTCAAACGACTGAAGTCTCTGCATGGAGCGACGTAAGAAAGAGTTTCAAGAGCGAAAATCCTCGCGGTATTGTTTAGTAGGCAGTGAGAATTTTATGAATGAAGAAACTTCATTCTATTCGATGTTCATGAACACGTAACACGAATTAAACTTGACATGATGTTATCATTGTGAGACGATATAATAACGGAAAATTTGTACACGCAGATGCGAGTCAATTGGTTAATATATCGCGGATATATAGAAGAGAGGGGGATAGAGAGAGAGAGAGAGAGGGCAAAGAGCGAGTTGAGCGAAGCGGCAAACTTGAAATAATTAACTGCATTTACTCTAATGGGACCCGGCTTGTTTGTTTTACTCAGAATCCCGGTGCAATTGCTTAGAAACGATTGCGCAATTCACAGTGGCAGAAAATAAACGTCACGAGTCAGATGTAGTTAGTATAGAATTAATTGAATTCTCTTTTATGAGTAATGGTTATCACGGTTGAATTTCTGGAACTTGTAGAAAATGTTTCGGAATTTGTACTGTTTGTTGCTGTCCTAACATATCGACCTTACGTCGGTCAAAATATGTTCTGCGGACGTTAATTGGCAGGAACGAAGTGTGAACTATGCATAGGGGCATTGCTGTACGGTGTTGGAATACTAGCGAGGTGTGGGTGAGGATGAGACATGATTACCTCCTCAATTACCGCTCAATGCTATCCTCTTCGCATAATTCATAACGTTATATACACCATGAACGAAATTCATTCGTCTCTTTGTCACCTGTAAAATTACAATTTCAGGTATTCCTCTTAATTGTGGTAAAATACTTTTATCGATGAATTTCTGTTGTTTTTGTATTACTCGTATTAACCCCTTCCGATGAGTTTCAATAATGAAAAATTTTCCATGAAGCAACCATTTAATTTTTCCTGGGAAAATATTTAGAGATCTTACACGACTTTTTAAAGTTGTGGAACATATCCCCAAATTTATCATATGTTGTATGTATTCCTTACACGATTTTTTTGTATAGTTTTTTAAGGAACTTATCTACCGTGTAAAAAAGGATTGGGTGACCGATGTTCACAATAAATGTTTTCAAGTATGAAATCCTTCTGACTAATAACAATTTGGCCAGACTTATACCAAGAAATTCTAACGATAAACAACATTTTCTAGTGGTCTTTGATATTTACATTAGTAAAAAAGTGTTATCGTTTTCAGTACTCTAGATATTTTAAATTAAATTAATTGTTGTCATGTACAACAGTAACTTTGGTCGCGTGATGAGTATAGCTCGTCATTGTGTTGTATGGCAGAAAACCGAATGACGAGCTATACTTGTCATTTTGCCGGAAGGGATCAGCATTGTTCATCTCGCGGATATATTTGAGGTGAAGTGTGTGAAATTTACATCTTTATTCTAACTTTTACCATGGTAATTATGATAATAATAATAATAACACGTAAAGGTGTTTTATTTTACAAAGATTGGATAAAGATATTTCATTTTGATGTTTCATGTTAGTCCGTTGCGATGATAAATCGCTAAGAATAAATGACGGACATTTTGTTGTCATGGGAATTTTCTTGATCTATGGGGAATTACTTTCGGCACACCCGTTACGTTCTCTTCACACGTAAAGCATGACAAAACGGAGCATAGCGAAATGACGAGGGTGGGATGTGCGTGCAATAGGAAGTCATGATTTCTAAATTATTTAGTCTAGACCAAAGTGTGTCATGATACGATACCAATGGGCCGTATGTATGTATAAATTTTACTTTAAGGCCTTAAGGCTGCAATCTGAGAATTTGTCTTGAGATCTTCGTCATCTTTGTCTGTACATGTTGCAAAATGTTTTGTATATGAAATTTGCAAAACTTTACGTGTTAAGAAAAAAGAAAGTATATATATAGTATCATATCAAATAATGCATACTTCGTTACATGTCTTGGTCGTATGACACTATCGATTTAGAAGATACAAACTTAACTCTTTGCGCTCCTATGTCGAGTGTAGCTCGACAGTAGTTTGTTTCTCGGGAACTCCTTTGTCGAGTTTTCCTTGACATTTTTTCAAGTTCAAATCAATAGATATTAATTTGCGAAAGCACACCAGGATTGCATCCTAGAAATAGATATCATACACTTGCAAAATACAAGATACAGCAATAGTGCAAATAAAGCAGGTATTTAACGCTAGATCTACCGTCGATTGATTCAATATATTTCAAATCGTAAAATAAATCTGTTCGAATTAAATAACCGAAGAGGGCAAATAACTTTAACGAGTCAATCGTTTACAGTCTTAAAGATAAACGTAGAAAATTGAAAAAGAAACAGCGTTAGAGGTTTCAGGAATATTTTCAAAAAATTCATAGCTAGTCATTTTGACCACTTTGGCAGATGTAGTGTTAATTGAATTTCTTTCTTCCTTTATCTACTTATATTGCTCTATTTTTCAGTTCAAGGATGTTTCATATAACACACTTAAATGTTGAGAACCACTCGTAACAAACTCGAAATATAATTCGGCGTGCAAAGGCTTAAAGGGTCGAATCCTCACCAAATAGATTTAAGTTAACGTTTCTATCACATCTACGAAATTCTTCCATTTTCACCTAAAAATGCAAAGAATTACAAGAAAAGATACGTTCTCTCATCGACTCAGTCTGCACAACAAAGAAATCCTCAATCATTGAAATTTTTCACGAGTCGAAATATTGAACCTATTTTCATCGTATTTACTCCTATTTGAACCTAATATGATACTTTTCAATACTAAAACTCTTAATTTTAACTTGTAACTCCTCAGAAAATGATACTCCTATTTAGCTATCACCAAAACCTTTTCCCTTGAATTGGACCTGTTACTCCTCCTAGGTTAAATAATAATTTTTGTATTCAATATATATTGAATATCGCATAAAGAACTTTAATTTGTTTTAATAAGTAATTAATAAGGAACGTATACATACATAAATGTAACTAGTGGGTAAATACTTCAAAAACAGCCATTTCTTATTTATTTATTCCAGCTCTTTTTTTATTAATAGGTAATGAAACAAACATTTGACAGTCAAAATTCATATATATATATACAATTCATAATGATGGCATCTACAGGAATAGCCTTAAAACGGTTACTTTCGTGACAATTAATCAGAAATTTAGAAGTATTAAATGAGTGATAATTACCATTCGCAACAAAAACATGATCACAATTAAATTCTTGTATAATAGAATAGTGTTGATGCATACAGTTACATATCCTAAGCCTACATCTACAGTGAGAAAGTTTGACAAACAATGGATTTTTCCGATTTTATTTTGGCCATTTTCTAAATACTGTATAACAGAAGAGTTTGTTTGTAATGCTCTGGTGTACATTTCAGAAACGTATAGTTTATCATTTTTCAAAAGCCTGCAATAATACAACATTTGAGCGTTATGAAACAATATGTTACGATTTACATATATAAATATATACATTAATAACTGGATAGGATGTAAATCCTTAACGGAGTTTGAAATTGATGTCCTATTTTGCGCTTTAAGATGGCATAAAGGGAAATTAGTGCCACTTTTAGGCACTAAATAGGATCTTATTTTACATTGAATTTAGACCTATTTTTGTACTTCTAATTCCTAAATGTTGGGTAGTAAACGGTTCAAATGAGGTTCAATATTTCGACTCGGGTGCACATGAATTTTTTTTTTCACTCGCTTCTTCATCGATATGATATTCCTCAAAACATTCCCCCCTTTATAATACTCACAAATCATTCCAAACGGATACGTTATTCGATTCTTCGATGACGTCAACCACGATAAAAAGCAAGAACCGGTAATTCCTTAAATAATTTTATAATACCGATTGTACTCGCCAGACTTGGATGACTGGCCATAGAAGCATGCGCTCGTTCTTTCTTGACGAGGAACAATTGACCTGAACGGAGCAAAGTTAATTAATGGCCATGTCTGGAGTAGTGAAACGGTGGTCGGAGAAAGAGAGAGGAAACGAGGGGACGGTTCGATGTATATTTCTCGCCCCGTATAGATAATACAGGGAACAAGGAAATAACTACGTTCAAACGGAACGTCCAGTGCATTGTATTATCGTTCTGTTCTTTCAAGTTAACCCTTGATTATTGTCACGCGGAAAGTTGTCATGTGAGACAGGACGGGAAAGGTTGATCGATCCGTAAAGAACCGTGCGGGGAAAACTAACATCGCGTGCGTACGTATTTGCGAGACTCGGATCGTGGCGCCATGTCGCTGTCGTCTCCCAGGTTGAAAAAGAAAAAACAATTTATATGCTAATCAAAGAAATATCATGGCAATCCGTTATCGTGATGGCAATTTATTTCGATCGTTTCAACAAATGAGATTTTTTTCTGGTCAGATTTGTCTGTTTTGTTTTTCATTTTTAGGTCATTTATC
Organism: Cerceris rybyensis; assembly: GCA_910591515.1. Classification (NCBI taxonomy): domain Eukaryota; kingdom Metazoa; phylum Arthropoda; class Insecta; order Hymenoptera; family Crabronidae; genus Cerceris; species Cerceris rybyensis. Next base: position 28,854,372 of record OU342790.1, read on the forward strand.
TTATCACAAGGAAATTGTTTATATTTTTGATAGGTAAATTGTGGATCTTTTTATTTATACTTTTGATACATTTATTGGAACGTTATCGTATGGATTGGAACATATTTTACCGATTTTTCTGATTTTATTGTATGTTATTGCGATCATAAATGTTAATTATTTATCTTCTACTTGGATTCGCTTGGCTTTGGTTTTTGAAATGTTCGTTAAAAATTCCTGGTATGCTTAGAATCGCTGATCGTGGACGGATAAATAATATGTGAATATCTATTTTGAAAGAAAATCCATTTTCTTATTTCATTAACTCTATTAACGTATGGTGTTCCATTTAGAGATTACGACGAGTTAAGAAATTAATATAACTCGTTGTCAGTTTATTTACGATTACTTACTTTAATGAGCAAGAAATTTCCTTTCTGTAATAATTTTTATGTTTGTTTAAGATAATACGTATTATTTAATATCAATCTGATAGAAATCTAAAATGAACCTGGAAACCACCTATCACAAAAAGTGAATTTGTTATTTACTGACACACCTGCTTTCGCATAGCTGAGCCAATTTGAATTTCTTTCTTCCCTTCTTGTTTTTTTTTGCCAATTGTTTTAAATTTGTGATATATAATATATAAGCCTAACTAATTCTGGATTAAATATAAATTAATTAACTTCCAAACGTGCTTAAAGCAATAATATAAAGACCATACTCAAAGAACATGCAAATTGATAAAGTGCGCACTGGCCAATGTATTTATTAACATTATTTTTAAGCTACATTTCTATTTGAAAAATAATTACTTCACGAGACCAATTAATATTGCATTCAGCGTGATGACTGTCGCTTATAAATATCTGCAAAAATATAAAAGTACTATCAGGTAAAATACATAACTATATAAGTATAAGTATTAACAACAACATTTATGTACGATGCAAAAACGTGATGGAGTGAATGCGAGAGATAACGAGAGATAGCGAGAGAGAGAGAGAGAGAGAGAGAGAGAGAGAGAGAGAGAGAGAGAGAGAGAGAGAGAGAGAGAGCAACGAAGGAGCGTGTATGTGTGAGAGAGAGAGAGTGAATGAAGGGTTGTAAGAGAAAGTGCCTGCGAGAAGATGAGGGTGTATGACTGTGTATGTTTGTGTGTGTAGGGTGTAGGGCCTTCGGAGGAATCAGAATGCGTAAGAAGGCCCAGAATATATTTTACAGCGATAGAGAACAGAGTTTTATACCAGCGTCACAGCGAATAGAATATCCAGAATTTAACAGCGACCAGCGATTTAGAGAATAGCTTAGAATAGTTTTTATGTATTTTGTGTGTTTTAGAGTGTCTTTGTTTCTATTTTATATTTTATATATTTTATATTTAATAAACTATTTATTATTCTTTATTGAATAATAATTCTTACATTTATTTAGCGAAATATGTACTGTTTCTCTTGTCGCGGCAAAATATTGATCTTAAGCTTTGTGAATATGTAAATCCCGAGTTATTTCTAACGTTCGAGCGATGTTAACTCTGTACTTAGGCAGTCACGTAGTTATGTTACGTAATTATCATTAGTTATACCGGGAACCCTAGTTGCAGGTTATCTTGACGCTTTTCAACGTGCGACCACAGGACTCTATTATGCTATTCTAAGCAACAGATATCATAAGCGAACATCGATTCTACCAAGGATAACGTGTCCATAATTGTACATACGTATGGCATTATTAATTTATACGTAACACCGATATGATTGTATCTTTTGCTAATTAATGTTCATGATTGAGTCGCACGTTTGTTTCATACCGCATTTCCATTCTCTATGGGCTACGCTAAGATATCGTTGCGTACCTGTGTCCATTTCAAAATATATAACATTTCTTCCGTCACGTTGCGAACGATCGCTTTATTTAAAAAAAAAAGCTTGTAATGCACTTTCACTGATACTTGAGACAATGTAAAATGAGATTGAATTGCATGTATACTTTTTAACATATCAGATAAACAACACGAGGCGCTCGTTGTTACAGTGTCGAGCGGTTTTTTGCTGCTATTGTGTTTCTTTATTTCGTGGGTGTGAATTAACAGTACTTCTTGCGCTGAAAGTATTTTTTTCTTCTGAGAAACTCATCTGTTTTCTTAGATGTCATTATTTTTATACAATATAGAATTGATGTGGAATTGGCAGAATTTTCTGTCTGAAAACGAGCTGCAATGGTACAATTTTTTCCTGTATAACAGTTTCTGAATTTTGTGAAAGTTTAAGGATTATTTCGCAGGTGTAGGTAATTTTTGAATACATTCTATTGCAATGATAATTATGTGAATAAATATAAGCTTTCTGGCAGACAATGGGTACGTATGTATTTTAAAATGTGAATGCAATTGCCTGGTTTTGCTATACAATGGAAGATAAAATGAGGTTTTAATTAGGAACAAGACGAAATTAGTCAAAAAGTACAATTGAAATAATGATAATATATATATTCTTCATAATAATAATAATAATAATATTCTTAATAATATATTCTTCATACATTATGTTATTTCATACCATTATACAGGATGGCTGAAATATCACTAGATCATTTTTAATCATAATACCTTTTTGCATTATGAAGAAAATGTTTGTCACTCGAAGCACATGATTTACAGAACAAATTAAAAATAATTTTTATGAAGTGGATTTATCGTTTATTAACAAATAAATGTTATTTTCTAATAAATGATTAATAGACAGTACTGTCCACTAAATTATTTTTTTTTGTGTTTTCCAATATAAGATAAATTTTCAACCGAATTTGTAATACCATTATAATATATTTTTTTTATTTAATTTCTGTTTTTTTGGGAAGATTACATTCATTTTTTAATGTTTTTCGATTCTATTAAAAATAATAGAGAGACATTATATTATATAGCTTTCAATGGGCTTAAATGATCGATTATATCTTTGACTTTTTTTTTAAATAGTCACTTTCTTATTTCATTAGCCCTATTGTAATAAACATTATTGTTCCTATATACTGTCCAACCTAAAACTATGCAACTTTTGTGCGAAGCATTTCTCTGGAATTTTAATTATAACAGAAGCACTTCAAATGATAAATTTAGGTTGAAACAACCCGTATACACATATGAAATATTAGATATGCACCGAGACATGGAGGTATGCAGATATAATCGAAAAAAAACCCAACATCTCTTCTTCCAGGCACTGCCGCCCTGCAATCTACATCTTTTCTTCTCAACCCTAACTTTTCATATTTTCCCAAACCTTCTGCTCTCCATAAAAATCAAAGCTGCGAAACTTCTATTCTAACACCTACTCCATGCAATTCACATCAGCACTTTGTTTTTAGTATAAGCTTAGCGAAACAAACAAGCGATAGTGAATTACTCCAGATTTGTACGATTCATTCATGTATTGTTGTGGCTCGAATTGCAATAAAAAAGAATGATACAACATAATAGTTCTCTGATCTTTATAATTGTATATTTCGTAACAATCGATCAACTATTCTTTATGGATGACCAAAAATGGCGGGTTATCTGAACGTCTTGTGAATGATATTACTATTTCCGTGAATTTGGTACAGATTGAACGTTTAAATACGAGAAAAAGAAAATGTATATATTTGAAGCCATTGTTATCAGTTGCATCGCCGATAGGGCACTTAAATTAGCAGATTATTCGGTAACCTCTAGCTCATATACCCTATTTCGTATTCTATGACATGTTACATCTGTTATCAAGATAAGACATTATTCGACTGCGGGTTATTTCAAACTGTATCATATACCCCAAAGCTCACTTCGAATTTTGCATGAAGTACTGTGTAACCTGTGTACAGAATGTTTCAAAATTATTTGTCATGGCTTTCAAGGGTTGTTCTATACCCTTGGATCGATGGAGATTTGTGAAAAAAAAACGGCGCAAAATTCGCCAAAGGGTAGCAAATATTTTTTATTAGTTCGTCATTGTTGCGATTAAATTTTAGCTGAATAAGTCAGGCTTCCAGGTTTCCAACTTTTTGAAAGAGAACACACGCCCTCCATTTTCGAATTTCGCGTAGCACTAGTAAGGGCATCTCATGTGTTTCTTTCCGAAATGTCGGAGACGGAAGCCTGACTTATTCAGCTAAAATTCAATCGCGAAGACACAATTAAAAGTTAATTCGCGTAAGAACGGTTCGTTTCTGACCCATGGTTCCTTCTCTAAAATGTATTACTTCGTCGTTCACCTTTTGTACTACCACATCTTTTTTTCATGATATACTTCTTCTAATAGTGCTATCTTCCAAGATGATAATAAAAATAGTCGATAATAAAGGTCACAATTGATAATGTCGTTTAAAAATCGATTCTAAGAGCAAGAAATATCTCAAATTTTACGTATCTATACGTACGACAGGAAATTGAGAATCAATAAAAATGCCCTCTACTTTGACGTTACATAGAAGAGCTAAATTGAGTTATATGAGTGAGCGTGTAATTCAGTTTATTTAATACTACGATTTAATGCGTGCCATAGAAAATGGAATTATTAGAGGAAATTGAATTACTCGGGTAGAAATTAATCCTTTGCAGATATTCTAGTAAAGGTATGAATTTAATTGAATGTAACTGTCAATACCGCTGAAAAAGAATGCTCCATGGTATTAACGATGATCTTCATTAAGATGGATTGAGTAGGAAATGCCGGCTTTGCTGAATTCACCAGTTTCTGCTGTGATACAGACGTAACGATTTATTAAAGGTAAATAAATATTTTTATCTCAAGAATTATATTATATTTATTACCATATCTATTTATAGATATACTGTAGGATCGTGAAAAAGAAACAGAGTCGCGGTAACGCATCCAAGGTCCGACGTACTCGGCCCGAGTAGTTTAACTTCGAAAATCGCCGGGCTCGGCGCGGACTTATTTCGCCAACGTGCTCTCCCTGATGGCAATTCGTTATCACATCCTTTTCCTCTTAATAATAGATTTACGGACGTGAAATATGTTACACCGCAATATATTAAACAAAGATTTTGGAAATAGAGGGATCAAGTAGCAAAGAAGATGATGAATTAAGTAATTTGTATATTATAAGATGCATGTGAAATATCCACTGTACAACGCCTCTATAAGTTTGGAAGTTGAAGGAACCGACGAGGCTCCCCGGGAAAAACGAATTAGATCTGGCCAGATCTTTAAATTGTCTCTATCTGACGAGATTTGATCAGATATAATCAGATCTGACCAGATATAACCCAAAGAAAAAACAGATCAGATCTGGTCAGGTCTGATCAGATCCGGCTAGATATAACTAGATCTGATCACATCCAAAGTGTCATATCAGACCAGATATAAATAGATCTGACTAGATATAATCAGATCTGAGCAGATATAATTATATCTGTTCAGATTTAATTCGTTTTTCCTGGGTCAGGCCGGCCGCAGTTCCTGACTGGGCCTATCCATGAGGAGGTACCGACTGAGTTCGGTGCCTCGGCTGCGGGCAGTCCGGGGAGAGTCCTTCTGTTCCTAGGAAAGTGTGTAAATGGTAGTTAGCGCGCGCTACGTTTCGTCGTGGGCCTTTTCGTGGACTCGTCATTAGGGCTGACCGAACAGGCCCTGCCCTAGACGTTGTGCCCCGGATGGGACGATGGTGTCTGTCGGTCGTCGGTATATACATATAGACACCGGTCGCAGATGGTGTATCAGCGAGAATGGTCCCATCGAAGGACACATGGTCTAGCAGCCGATCCTTAAACTAGAAGGCGTGGGAGTAAGTGGGAGTAACCGTCAATTTGACGGTTTCCGTAAACCTAGGTGGTAAGGTTCTTTCTAGTACTGGTCCTGCCCGATTCCACAATTCACATATCGTATTACACTTCTTTCGACGTTTCTGCATTACATTACATTACATTTTACCATATTGCGTATGGCATTCTGCTGTTTCAACGCACTCGCAGGGCTTGTAGGTTTTTAAACGTTCCAGAGATTTGGTACATTTTGTATATCTAATTATTTTGTACTCTTTTGGAAATTTGATATACATTTATTTTTCTAAGTACATATTTGTCATAAGAATATTTAAGGCTACTAATTTTTTGTTTTGTCACCTGTACGCAATGTGTTCACACTAACCGTAACGTCACATTACATTTACTTATTCTCACCATAGCCGGTCATTTGACCGGTTATGACATAACTATAATACTTTTATGAAAGAAATATAGGTGATTGTCTATTCAAAATCTTAGGAAAAAAATTAAAAAGAAATATATTTTCATTCTATTGGACCGGTCATTTAACCGTACATGATGCCGGTTGGTGTCAAAATACAAAAATTCTTCACTCGTACAAAGTTGGTTGATCACCAATGTCGAATGTTCTATTTGACCCCATAGTTCTTGCCATAGTACCGTAACTATGTAATATCGTACCTAAAATATACCGATATAGAAGAGAAAACAGAGTGTTATAGACGTTATATTTCTTGTCACTATTCCACAAATGAAACCGTATATCACATGTTTTTCTGCATATCCACCCGCGTTATGCTGTAATGACTTTTAGATAACAGCTATTAAATATATATATAACGTTTATTTTATAAACACAAGCTTTCTAAGTATCTTACCTTTGTTTTTGCTTGTCCAACGACACATATGTCATAATATATGCGGCAGGAACTATGTATGCACAAACAAACATGGTTTTAGCACATCGATCGGTTAATACAGTAGAATGTAAATATACAATTATGTTATTATCGTTCTATTGTGTAGACATACATATTATTACAACGTTTAACATCGTTTGGAGTGTTTGCATTATCTATTTGTACAGATAGTTATGTAATATTTTTTTATTTATATTTTGCACATTGAATTATATCTGTGCCTGTAATACTTAATTTAGTACTCTACAATTTCTTTTGTAACTGCATATGCCGTCAAAGCACTAAATTATTGAAATGTAAAATAATCAGCAAGTTCCAATATACCGCATATTTAAAAATAAACGTTTCTACTTTTTGTACCGCGAATGTCACTCACTACTGAGTGACAAGGAATGAACCACAAATAGCTATTCTAAGAAGTTTCTTACCAGAATCAAAATATTTAATTCTCAACAATCTTACCTATTTTCTTTACATAACAATAAACTAATTTTTAAAAATACTTCATTTATTCCGTTCATAGTTGTCAACCACGCAGTTTCAGATTAATTTTATTAGTTAGATGTAATCCGTGAAAATATCAAATTATTCTGGTTTCGATAAAATTGTACTATTCTTGTTGCGTAGCCTTGATCCCTTAGCCTAGAGGTCGGCAAACTTTCTAGAGTTAAGAGCCATTTTTTTCCCGATGTGATAAATTAGTTCTTTAAAGAGCCAAATATAAGATCATACATCGGTAATATGTATTAGAAAAAATAATATAACCGTTATTTGCTGTGAAACATGTATTTATTGTGAAATCACAACATACAGTGGAGCTCCTCTTATTTCCAATGTCGTCTCTCCGAAGTTCCTCTTAATTCGATCCCCTCCAATGGTCCTCCGCCAGGAGAGAGTGAGAATAAAAAGAGACAGATAAATGACATTCTTACTCTTTTCCTCGTGTGTGCATTGGTTTTCACAAACATAACCTCCAACACGAATACACAACCTCTATTACCTGACGGGCAACGAAATGAGGAGAATATCTTAAAGAGTGGGGAGATAACTCCGCCCAAAAAACGAGGGGAAATCGAATTAGACTCTTCGAAATAAGAGGATCTCGACTGTATGTAGTATTAAACTACTCAAGAGCCACAAGAATCTACTGAGCCGTATGCGGCTCGCGAGCCGCAACTTTGCCGACACCTGCCTTAGCCTACAACAACGTGTGACACTCGTGACGCTTTGAATGGCATAGGTAATTTTGAAGTCTTCCAAAAACTATTAAATTGAAAATGTTAGTTGGCCACGCGACGGTGAAATTATTTCTATACTACTAACACTAGAACTACTAAGCAAGTCAAAATGACTGGTTTTAAATTTTTTCCAAAAATTCTCCAAGTTCATAAAATAGTTATACAGCACACATTCTACCTTAACACTAGAACTACCGGCGTCAAATCCAACATATATTAATAAATTAAATAAGTACTTTGAAAAAGGGGGAATCAAGCGGCGGAAAATTTGATCGATTCGGTGATTTATGTTTATTCATATAGACGTAGAATATTTATTCTATAACTCTTATATAAACTATGAGAATTTTTTGAAAAAAATGGTGTACCAGTCATTTTGACTGGTTTGGTAGTTCTAGTGTTAATCTTATAAAACCCAAATCACTGAATCGATCATCTTTTCCATCGCGACTTTCCTCTTTTTCCAAAGTACTTATTTAATGTATTCAAATATAATAGATTTAACGATAGCTCTAGTGTTACTGCTGCGTTCAGTTAAACAAAATATCAGATGACAAAGAAAAATTTTGATTTTAGGAATTAATTCTGAATTATTGCGTTTGCAATCACAAAAGAAACCGTAAGCCAAGGTTTTAAATACAACATTCCCATCATATTATCAAATCAAAACATCATTTCCAATTCGCTGCTTATAGCTGCAAGGTAGTTTTGTAAATCCAAACCAACCACTCTTCCAATAAACTGCAAACACTTATACTCAGCACGCCGAGTAATAACAGTCCACGGTCGGCCATCGAATATATTAACTGTCTTCCGTGGTTCGATCAAGTATATATTTCCACCTCGATGTACGCTTGTGAGTTTTATTTTATCGACATCGTACATCTTACTATCCCAACGGCTATGCCTACGTGTGTCTACCATTATGCCCAGCGATATATCTTCCAGCTAGATTCTTCTTTCTGCACCGTGCGCTTTTAGTCATACGGTTTTGAGTTTCCTCTTCCATTCCATATCCTTACGTATTCCATTTGTTCGTTTTTGCATGGCTCTTCCTAGCGTACAGCCACGGTCCGACGTGAGGCTTCCATTCGATCTCAGGAGACCGAAAGGTTTCCGCGGCAAATATGCCCTCTTTCAAGCTCACCGAGAGCACATCCTGCATCCACGTTCTTTCCGCTCGAGCCTTTTGCAATTTTCCTTCGAAGCTAGACCCACCGTGAGGCTCGGTGTGCACCACTCCATCGAAAATCGCTACCATTCCCCTGAGACCGATCGAGACAACTGTAAGCTTGGAAGATTGGTCGGTAGACCTTTTAAAAGCGGTGGTAACCACAAAGGAGAAATGCTTTCGGTAGGTGTCGGGTTCTTGCACTTACGCTTTCGTAAGAGTCTTTCACGTGAAGAGAAATTCGGTGAATACCCGTTACCCGAGATTGACGAGGTGAAAAATGGTGGTTCACGTGATTGTTGCACGTCAACATTGTGTTGTTGTATTCCGTGTGAGGTCAACAACACTTCATTTAGGAAGAACTATTGCGCGCTTGGAGTTTTTACAATTTAACACAGCGGCCGATAACAGTTGAAGAAGAGATGTCACGCATACGTGAGAGCGGCCGGCAAAGTGTTAAGGAGAACGTCGTCGCGAGATGCGGACTGTCAGCGATTCAGTACAAAATTCTTTGATTCCGGGGCAGGACTGACCTTTTAAAGATCTTAAACTAGTGTGGTGGGAGGTTTGGATGACCCCGACTTCTCGTGACTAAGGTTCCAAAAGGGCGATCGCTTTTCCAGTGACTTTCGCTAAGACCAAAGGTCTTGAAAAAATATTTGGAAGGAAAAGCGATGACAGAATTTGAAGATGACTAATAGTTCCCTTTTGGACCTTGAATCACGTTGGTAATATTAGGAGCTATTATCTTATTGTTAAAGAACATAGTGAATCTGGAAAAAACATGAACTGAGACGGTATCCAACAGTGTATTTCACAATTTTCTCTTAATTGCGTTAACTCTAACAATCTTCTCTCAATTATCTCTTACTGGATCTCTCACTACGTCTCCCCTCTATGTCTTCTTTTGTTGCTAGGAATCGCTACGCCGTTTTTCAAGAAACAATTTAATCGATACTCTTTGTCGTTAAGGCGAAGACAAAATTTCCGATTTCATCCCTGCCGCGATCTGCTCGAGGTTTCGCGCTATTGCGCTCTTTGTTGTTCGTGCGTGGTTTTTCTACATATACAATATATAGTGCAGTACCTAGTAATAGCGAGATAATAATGAGATTTTAATGGCCGAATAAAAGTTTGAGCATTGGCAAAAATGAGTGACATTCGAGAGTCTCAAAAAAAAATGGTTTGCGAGAGCCAAGAACAATACGATTCCAATGAGTTTTGTAGAGTAAATTCCAAACCATTGTTCGCCGTCTCATTTGTAAAGTAAATATTCCTCCGATATTTGAGACCTTGAAGCATCCTTGAGATTAGCCAGGTCAGAAAACGTCTAGCTTGATTTCTCTTTTAGTTTTACAATTGTTTATTGAAGTTTGTAATACCTACATAGAGTAACGATAATGTTATTCAATAAGTTACGTTTAATTTATAAAATTCGATGTGTTCATAAGTATAACTTTATGGCACTAAACTAAGGTAGTACAGGTAATAAAAGTTAACATCATATACATATAAACATTTAATTGTCAGTTGCTGTAATACCCTCAATTTTCTGGCGGTTTAACTTCTCTAGAGAATTCACTTTTTCTGTCTTCGCGTTTTATAGTTAAAGGGTTAAGTAAGATGTGTGTCTTTACGAGGGTTGCTATTTTCGTATCCGGAATAAGAATGAAAATCGAATATTTATCATTAGAAATGGTTTTATTGTTTTTGAAAATGTTGCTCATGTCTATTATTGGATCGTGAAAAAGAAAGAGAGGCGCGCGGAAACCCATCCAAGGCAGCAACTCGGCCTGAGTAGCTTAACGTCGACGATCGTCTGGGTCCGCGCGGAACCATTGCGCCAGCGACCTCTCCCTGCTGACAGTTTCTCTTCACGTCCTTTTCTCCTAAGTTCTTTACAGGAGGGCTTCTGCCCCGCCCCGATCCCACATTATCAATATATTTTTGCATACGTTTGAACATTTTTTCAGCACTTCTTTGCATCGATCGACACGAGCCTTTTGTTGAGCGATTGTCAAATTATGCGTTATCCAACGGGAACAAAGCTTTTTCTCGACTATATGTTCATGCAATATCTTATGTATGCTTGTCATACTATTGCCCACAGATGCCTTAATCTCACGGTAGGTCACATGACGATCTTGCATTATCAGTTCGTTCACAGCATTGATTTTTGGCACAACAACCGATTTTGGACGACTTTCTTTAAATTCGTCTGTTAGCGAATGACAGCCACGATGGAATTCAATAAACAAGTGATACACTGTGATTTTAAACGGTACTTCATCGCCAAAAGTCGAAATTAGTTGATCGATGCACTGTTGTTGAAATAATCCACGTCGAAAGTCGTAGAAAAACATCGCACGAAAATTTTCATGAGTTAATTGCATTTTTTGACTGAAGTAAAATTTTGAATTCCGTATAATCAACAATAATAGTGCTTGTATGACAAAATGTTCTAAGTAAATATAAAGTCTAAAATGTCCAACTTTACGATGGATATGTCAACACCAACCTAGCAACAACTGTATTTCCAATTCCGGATACATAAATAGCAACCTACGTAAAACTACTAAGTACTACAACTGCCAAAATTATGTCTACTAAAATTTAGATACATTGGATAAGTATTTTGGAGAAAAGGGATTAATTAAGTAATTTAGATTTTATAAGATAGAAGTGGGATATTTATTATATGGCTCTCTTATTAATTTAGGAAATTTTTAGAAATATTTGGTAACTGGTCAATTTGATCGCATTAATAGGTTTAGTGTTAACAATATTCATGAAAAAAAGTATCCAAAAAGACATCAACGCAATCGTGTATACTTTGTATGCTTTTTAAATTATGTGATAAACAGGATTGAGACGTTTTATTGTGTATAACTCGAGTCAGGACAGTCAGCCTCTTTTGACACCACAATAACCTTTTAAGCATTGTAACGGTACAATACAGAAACTGTAAAAAGACTCTATAGAAATATTTTTTGGGTAAATATTATGGTAGAATGCATTTCCTTCAACAATAATTTATTTAAGGCGTCGAAATTTACATTAGTATAATTACTTTTTTGAAAAACTCCATTACAGCAAAAACATTTTTTAATATTCACCTCTTACTTTTATTGTATTTGTTTGAAATATGTTTACATCTGAATTCAATTAAAATTTTATCGATTTCTTTTTAACGTAATTAGGGAGGGGGAATTGGTTACTTTAGATAAATTCATATTAATTTAAAACTAGAATAGAGTTTTCGTCGAATAAACAAATTTTTCACTTTACTTTCTTGTCTTTAATTCTATCGTGGCTAAAGCAGTTTCTTTTCCTACGTCGTAAGCGAGTAATGAAATTCATCCTGTTTACTTTTCATTTACGCCGAGCACAAGTATTTCTCTCGGTACAATAATTCTTCTCTTTCATGCGAAACAGATGTGTATAATTTAAAAATGTTGACAAAAACAAACTCGCTGGTTTGTACATTTCCTCAGCAGCAATCAGTTTATCTTTATGGTACAGCACGATAAGGTGAACACTTTACATTAAGCCGATGACAATGTGAAATTTAGACACTTGTAATGCAGCTGTTCAGTTACTTTTAATATTCGATGTTGGTACAGCGAGAATATACATTGTAAAATTTTATGTTTATTGATACACATAGAATAATAATATACATTTATAATACATACGACTATGATGTACTTTATAATATAAGATGACTGGTTACATAAATACCCGAGTCGAAAAGTCCAGCCTAAAAAGAAACTTCTAATCCTAGATTCTTTTGATTTCTCATTTGCCGCTTAATTATGTATACCATTTTGAACCTCAAAATCCTCAACTAGTGTGTCTACGCGCCTCAAAGTCCTGTAAATATGATTTTTGGGAATTATATGGACTGATCAGGTAAAATTTTTATTCCAATTTACTCTGACATCCCTTAAAAATATTTCAGAAGTTCCAAATCTGTCGACTCATATTCTAAAAATAGGGCTTTCAGGAGCAACTAGGAATGAAATTAACATTATATTCCATATAAATTCTAAACCTCCCAAATCACTCCAATTCCAATCCAATTCTAAAACTCCTCATTATAGAATGTATGGCTTAATATAGGGCTTATTGTTAGATTAATTTTCCAAATAAGAATGCTGAGGATTATTTTCGGTTGTATGAAGCCTAAATTGATCCTAAACTAGGCAAAACTGGCAAAAATGAACAAGTTTAGGGCGATTGTGGAATTAAAATTTGCATTCTTTTATATGTAACATATTTTTCCATATTCAGCCTAAATATACTAAGTTATTTGGTAATTTAGGAGGATTTTGGGCTGAAATTTTCGACTCGGATAATGACGCAGCTAAGGCAAATGTTACACAGACTAGATAAGGTCCACGAAGGTAAGAATTATAACCCAGCTACATTCGATAGTTGCGAACCAACTAGTCGATCAACAATTGTGTGTATATTAAGCTGAAAACTCGTAGAGTAATAAAATAGATTTGTTCTTGTATTCTGTAAAACGTATTCACTATATGCAGTATCTGTAAACTTCGACGTTTCGAAAAATTAATAGAAATTCTGAACAACTGCTTCTTCAAAGAATTACGATTTCTAAGGAACTTTGTGGAAATCTAGAAAATATAAAAAAGTTTTGAAGTATCGGTCAGAGTTGTTAATAGTAGATTTTGTAATATGTCCAATCGTTAGTAGCAAACAAATTTTATTGTGGGAACAGCTAATGAGAATGTACATATATGAAAATAAGTATTCAGTTTATGTGCACATATGCCTTTATAAAGTAAATTGTATCACTAATTTCGAATAATAACTTGGTTTTCTAGAGTTCGGCCGGTGTCGCGAATATTGCCTTATTAGAAATGATGATTAATGCGTTGTATCCTGGATCAGCTCGTGGATTCGCCAGTACGATAACGGGGTAAATCCTGCTTAAGGACCTTCTGGGTCACAGAAATTACATCCTAAAAATTAATAATCCTTTTTGTTATAATAGTTTTCCCAAGGTACAATTTCTGCTTAATATTCGGTACTACAATCACACGAAAAAATGTTCTTTTTCTATATCAATATACTCTTTAGCTTCACGAAGTACATTAACATTAGAATTTTTAAGTACGCAAGTATTTTTTTTTACTTTTTTCTGTTTCTCATAAAAACATTGTATGATCGTTTTTTCCTCTTCGAGATATGTAAGAAGTTGCAATTAAATGGACTTAAAAATATCTGTACAGTGTACTGAGTTTGTCCATGTTTCTATGAACATTAATATATTGTAAACTCATTATGTTGCGTTACATTAAAGTTTCATATTTATTAACAAATTTCATGGGAAAACACTGCAGTTGTACTCATTCACAGTAACGGTATCGGTACTTTATGATATTATATTCTTATCGTAACAGACCTTGTGACTGGCTGTATTGTAAAATAACAATAATACGTTTCCGAAAAAAATGCAGGAGAGTGTCTACTTACTTCTTTACTTTATAATATAAAGAATTATATCTTTCACCTCACTGAGTCGGTCATTTGACCGCGTATGGTACGATTAGTGTTAATTCATGGGGTACTTAACTGAACTAATTGTAAGGTATTTAAACGGATTTCACTACTTTCATAATAATTAATAATTTGTAAGATTAATGGTAGAAATTAGTATATCAAAGATGTGAATGAAACACTCTTCTACATTTTTTTTTTCAATAATATTAGAATTTGAAGAGAATTACTTAGAAGTTGGTGTCATTGGAGAAGCAGATAGTTCCTCTTCCATTTTTTACAATTTTACTTAGAGTTTCTTTCATTTGCCATTTATAATGAGACTATCTTCATTATGGTTCATAAATTTTAAAATAACTATTAAGTACAATAAAAAATTAGTTGAAATATTCTTCCTTCATTTCCAACGCAAATGTTGCGACAGAATTTTTCTATTTCTTATCCTAAAACGATTGAAAGGTTTCCTCCTCAAATTTTTAAACGTCATTTGCGAATATGTCACAAGTTTTTTAGTTTAACAATAAGGTACCAAGACCCTCATCTTTTCCTAACGTTCACGTGTAAAAAACTGTTCCGTAATTGTATCGCCATTTTTTTTTCATTAAAAAAAGAATTCCTACTACTCATTAAAGTGCTCTTTTTCTTAACATTCTCTAAAAGCTATCGTCCGCAAATATCATATTATCAGTATAACTTTCAAAACTGCAAGTTTAATCTAATAGACACACGAGAGCGTCGTTTCAGCCCGATTCGTTTAACCTTTCCGTACGTGCCGATGGTCCTTCGTTTAAAGTGACCGCTATTACCTTTTGGACAGTAGGTGGGTCAACGACTCGAAGGTAATGAGTCTACGGTAATGAGTCTGATCCATGTGATTCGTATCTGTCTGTAGTCCTCTTACGGCTCGAATTTCGAGCAGGCTTCACTGTATCTTCTAACTCCTTCTAAACGGGTTCCTGAGGTTAGCCAATTTTTCTACCATTAACGAAAGTCACGTTTTTAACGCTAACAAAAGTGCATTTTAAAACTTTTAATGTTGGATTTAACGACGATTAATGCAACATTTTAAATAGTATCAGATAAATATATAGGAAAAAAGAAATGAAGGAAACAAATACCATTATTTATTTAATCGCTTGGAGTGTATAAACCAAACGTAGAAAAAATTCAGAACGAGTTATTTTCACCACGTTGGTACATCCGGTATTAATGCATTTTTTAAAGAATTGATGTGAAAAATTCGTCGAAGGTAGCATTATTTTTGGATAAATATTCTTGAAGATTTAATAATATCTATGAAATGAAGACAATGTATATTCTTGTAGTTACAGTAAGGGAAGTATATGTACATATATGGACCGTTTATTTTGAAAGTGGTGTAAGTCCATTTTCTCTTGTTTCGAGATATTTAAAGGTTAGCATATCTGTCAATTGAAAAATATTGGTTAATTATGACGAATCTGACAATGTTTCTATCAATTTATCAATATCTAATTTGATTATACAAATTTCTTTTAGGCGAATTTAACTAAAATTATGTATATTTACAGGCTGCAAATGGACTTACACCACTTTCAAAATAAACGGTCCATATAATAGTGTATTTCGTATGATTGGGAACAAGAATTAAAATTTTTTCGCTACTGAATGATATGGAATTTGCAGAATGAGTTTTATGAATAATATCATCTGCAGTTTGCAAATGAAATGTAGAGGAGATATGTACATACACTGCAAAATTTAAAAAAGGACTCATACACTGCAAATTCAAGTGTGTTATTTTAAAACACATAAACGTATTACTTCCTTGTAGTCACTTTTTAGACATTTCCCGGTGTGTTATTATTTAACATAGTACATGTGTGTTATTTTGAAGCATGTAGGTTTGTTATTTCAAAATATAAATATAAATATAAATATAAATATCAATATCAATATATATAGGTAAATCAATTATTCACAGAACTGAATAAAATTATATTAAATATTATTATTATTATGGTTGTTCAATATTTTAAAAACTTATTATATATATCATATATATTATTATATTATACTATTAAATAACACAGTCGTGTTAACAACACGTGTAAACGACTCGATGAGGAGTATATCAGATATTAAACTGATAAGAACTACACATTTTGATCTCACAATTAGCCAAAAGGCCGGGAAGCAATGCATTTCCTCAATTTGATTCGTCTTTTATTCACTAGAATTCGGACGACACCTCGTGGCGAAATTTCATTACGAAGCGTCCGGCGATTGAACAAACATAATGCATTTAAATACATTAAATACAAACGGCTAACGCGTAAAAACGTATAATTCTAACGAAACGTTTAATTTTAACCCTAGATCACTAACCTTATTTTTCGACGCTTAACAATAACCTTCGTTTCTTCGACTACAGTGTTAACAAAAGGGGTTAAAGGGTATTATTTAAATAAAATTTAAACATGTTTTTTTCTGTTATTAAAGATAGGTATTTATTTATTACGATAATGTTAACTAATATGACATACTTATTAAATCCGCGTCGTCGAATCGACGAAGGTTAGTGATCTAGGGTTAATACACTTTCGTTCACATCAAAGTGAAGTGTGTTTAAATTTAGCACACACACAAAATGCATTATTTATTTACTCGAATAAAACGTGTAAAATAATGTATTAGATGTGTTAAAACTACACGTTACTTTTTTCAAGTGTTTTATTTTAATGCACATAATTGCATTTACACGTTTGGACGTGTTAATGAAGTGTGCTTACACATTATGGTGCATTTAAATAACCCGCTTTTAACACACTTGCGTTTGCAGTGTATGCTTAAGGATCGGTACGCTAAAATTAATTGCTCTTCAGTAAACTTTTCAATAACGGTTCTTTTTTTATCCTTTACTTTACAATCGAGCTGCATAGAACATCACGATATCGTGAATCTCTCGCTGGAATCGAACGCGGATATTTATAACAGTTTAATATGTTTTATATAAATGTTTTATCAAGATATTGAAATGAAAATAAATATTTGACAGTGAATTATTGTTTAAACGAAACTCGTTTCATACTTCGCATAACGTCGATTAAAGAGAAACGCGAATATTTTGTGAATAACTTTTGTGATGTTTTATTAAAACTCCACTTTGTATCTGGTATCATTGTTCCCCTTAATATCGTGCCCAACGGTGTCAGTTATTTATATCGTTTGTATAACGATCGAATGGAATAACGGTTCAATGTAGCAGACACTTTCGTTTAAATGTTAAATTTCCCTTGGACGTTCTCCGTGTACGTATGTACATACTGCCACGTGGTTTTTCATTCAAGACGTCTGCTGCAAACTCGGCCACTGCGAGTCGAGGTTAACGACTGGAAGTTAACAACTCTGCTTTAATAAACTCGATCCGCGTAATTTGCCTTTACGTTCGGCTTATCTTTAACGCTACTTCCTTTTGCTTTTTCTCGACATTAGAATCATCTAGAAAGTTGGTATAATAAATTAAATCCCTTTAAATGAATTAATTTTGAGATTCATTTCTGCGAAATATACTTAACGTCGTTAAAACGTTATATTATTTGATACTCAAATTGTTAAACGTCGGTATTCTCGATTCTCGTCATAGTATAATAAACTGAAAGGATCAATCTCAAAGGGTAAAATTTCAAAGCTATTGTATTAGTTAATAAGTTATTTTGCAGTTTTAAGTTACATGTACGAACGAAATTGCATCTAATGTTACTTATAAATTCACATTGACACAGACATTTACGTTGTTAATAAGATACTGAAGTAATAATCAACTTATTCAATTTGAATTTAATTCAGAATAATGGACGTTCTATTATAGCAAATTTTCCATTATAATTGTTTCAAATTTTAGATTTAACAGTAATCTTGAAGTCATTGGAAACAATCACCATGTACTTAAAAGAACCTTATTTTAATCATTGGAATAGAATGTAACAAGACTATTATATGTGATAGACATGCTCATAATGGTCAGGTTTAAAAACATTTTTTTAAGTAATAGATTACCCCTTGCCGTGCCATTTCTTTCGTGACTGAATGCGCAATAACTCCAAATTATTGCTGACACAATAATCTATTCCTAATTTCAGATATAACATATTACTTAACGCGGTATTGAATAGCGTAGAATCAATTTTATATTAGGGGTACCGGAAAGTAACGTCGTTTCTCTAGATATTTTGCGCAAAAGCCAATTAGTTTCTATCAATCCGGGATTGCAAAATTGACACACTAGATGGAAAAAGGTTGTTGTAGACGAGGACGATTATGTTATCCATTAAAAATTAAAACTTGGGACAAATTTATTTGTATTAATTTAATATAAAAGGACGACATTACTTTCCGGTCCCCCTAATATTATCGTAATCCACTGTTGAAAGTTTATAATTCGCGCGCGATTCGTAAGCAGGTGTGACGTACACTTGGCTCTTTCGGATAGAAGATATCTTTGTTCTCTGCTTGGCGCAATGTGTATATGATAACAATGCTCAATAAAATCCATAATTATAACACCCACCGATATTTTGTAATTTAATAATTTTTGGAACACTTTAAAATTAACTATTCCATTTATCGCATCATGAGTGTCACTTGTTATTATACGGCAAGTAGGGATTGCAATACCGGTATTTTGAGCCATTTGTACAATTTTGTAATACCGGTATTCACAAGTTTAAATACCGTTTTTTCGGTATTTACTAGAAATTTTTTAAAATTCTCCACTGTATGTTCAGGTGTCGCCAACATAGAAAAATAGTATACGTTTTTGTGTACTATATGATCAAGTTTATAGTAAATTTTCTTAAAATTTTTTACCCACAAACCTATCTACAATCAGAACAATTCGGTACAGTTATCGAAGATGATGATGACACTAATGTCGATAGTGAAAAGGAATTGTCTCTTGAACAAAAAGTAGAAATAGCGATAACTATAAAAACTTTAACAAACCAAAATACAATACAGAAATCAGTTATATTCAAAACTGTCCGACGAGAAATCGATTTATTTGAAAATGAGGGATTTAGAGGTAAATACTAAGAGTATATCGCGCATTGCCGACAGTAGCACCAACTAGCGTAGATGCTGAAGGAGCGTTTTCGACAGCTGGTAATTTTTGCACATAATTACATTCCAGGCTTAATGACAGTACAATTGATGCATTATGTTTTTTAAGATCACATTTCAAAAATATGTAATAGTACCATAGACTGAATAGTGATATTTACACTTTTTTGTGATTTAAATACAGAAGATGTTCCTTGTTCCTTTACTTTTTTATTATTCTTTATATACTGTTATAATTTATAAGTTACAAATGATTTTTTGTGATATTTACTATCTTTAATAAAACTGGCAAATGAAACAATTCCTACTACCGGTATTAAAACCGGTATTTCGGTATTAAGATCTAAAAAATACCGAATACCGGTATTGAACTTTTGGCCCGATATTGCAATCCCTAACGGCAAGGGGTTAATTTCGTTTTCATTTATGCTGTCGCTAAAAGGATAGTGAGATTAATAAATGAAGTTATAACAGTTGACAGAGTTAAATAAATTTTAATAGCGAAATACAAATAGCTACTTTATAGTCAGATAGAGTTATAAAGTGTTTTAGAACGTTTCCTGTTCAATTATGTATTCTACACTTAATAATTCAACACTTAAGTTAATTACAACGTGAATGCTTCAATAACTCAAAGAGTGATAACATCGTGAGAATAGCAACGACGGATGGTTAAAGAAAATTCGAAGACGGTCGATCTACACTTTTTACACCGAAGAATCACTCAGGGAAGGTAGAATGGATTCAGGTAAGGATGAAACCCGAAGGGTGCTGGGAAGAATGAAAAGAAAGGGCAAGGATCGTGACCGCAGAAATTAGGTGTGGTTTCGTTCAGGTAGACGGAAGTAGATATCACGAACTCACTTCGCACGTATCTTTTTCAAGAATCATCCACCACAAAAGATCCTTTCTTGCACCGGTTTCGTCTGTTTTTCTAGACGCTTGCTAGATGATCCTAAAAATTGAATTGTGTTAGTTCGTTTCCTAATAGAAAGAAAGTAATGAAGAATTACGGTTCGAATGCTGTTAATTGACCCTTGCGTTTTTCCGCTTGAGTTGAGAATTTCCTTCATGCTGGAAATAACTACTTAATACAGAAATGCTGAAAAATTCGACTTTTAAATAATTTTTGTAACATATGATATCTGTTAAGTGCTATATAAAATTAATGGTAGATGGTACTCAATTAGGAGCTATTTCATTTGTTATAAATACTACGAAAGAGTTCGTGACATCGATGTGTATTGTGCTTACAAGAATGGGAATAAATTAAATATTTCATGTCCTTAAATATGTATCGTTTCACAGAAATATCATATTAGTAAATTATTTAAGAAAATGGTTAGTTCATTTTATGTTGTTAGAAAGTAACCGGCATAATTTAATGACTCGTCGTATTAAGCTGCATAAAAATATGTTTTGTAAATTAAAATTTTATGATTTTTAGGAAATAATTATGAGATAATTGGTATGAGTATATTTACATTCTTTGTAATATTATTACGGCTTAGTTTTATCATCTAGATATTTTATTAGAGTTTTATCATCTAGATTTTCTTCGAAACTTTTATAAATGATTTCATTTTATTTTCCTAACAATTATAACTCAAGTTGAAGATAACATTCTGCTTCTTTGCAGAAAAATTACAAGAGCTATTTGTGAGGTAATTAGAACAGGTTCTTTGTTCTACGTATAAGCAACGTCCCATGTTTTCTCAAAAATACACCAGGCATTTATTCTTGTGCTTCCTTTTCCCCGCGATTTCGCGTGTTTCTTAGAATAATATTTGCTATGAATCTGTCGTCGATGAATATCAATGTAAACACCATAAACCACGTGCAAACCACCAGTTTGCCTCTAGGAAATACATATTCCTTATCGGTTATAGAAGTAGTCAATTGCAAACTTCAAGGGACGATGGAGGAAAACATTAATTTCAACGTAGCGATTTTCTCAATATGGTATACGCTAAAAATATGAGAAAATATTGCATAGTATGCGTCTTATGTAACTCTACGAAAATAATCTTTCACAAAATCCATATTTATCCCATATTAATTAATCCATATTAATTATTTTCCAAGTTTATACAGAAGCAGTACAATAGATATTTAAGGCCTATCTTGTAATACTCAAATTACTGAACACTAAAACTGCTTGCGTTAAATGTATTATATTTCAATACATTGAAATGGAGAAAAGATGATTTATTCGGTAATTTATATTTTATAAGATTGACGTACAATATCTACTGCATGGCTCTTCTATAAACTTAAAGAGATTTAAAAAAAAATGAAGAACGAGTTAATATGGTCGCCTTTATAGTTCTCATCTTTCTTCAAAATACTTATTATATATATACTAAATTTCGTAGATGTGAAACTAGTATTAAATCGCTCTTTTTCAAAGTACAACAATGTTCATTATATAGATTAATATAGTTCTTGCCGATTTAATATCGATGACAGCATCGACGTTATAGACATTTTATAAATGGAACGGTACATCCGATGACAGAAGTCGAACGATGGACCGATATCAAGAAATGGAGAAAACATCTCACGTTTGATAGAAATCTCTACAAATGAGATTGCTTAAAGTGGTTGTCAAACGGATCGAAAGATGATGTCCCCTCTTTTTCGCGACCTGACTTCTTTTTGCGGTGTGACATTTCCTTTGTCTCAAAACATCGACCTTTGAATGAAACAAAACGGATCGGCATTCTCAAGATGGACAGAAAATAACAGAGTAGTAAGATACATCATAGAAAATTGCAAGTATACATATTCACAAGTTTGTAGTACATTTCTCTTTTCTCCTTTGCGCCGGATGCAATGTAATTTACGTGGAAAGCATGCAGCATCCTTAAAATACATGACGTACTGCACCATTTGCTGAGGATAAGAAAATTACAGAAACTTTTACAAATTGCAATGAAAAATATATGTACAAGTTCCAATACGCGCAAAAAGGCAAGCCTTCGATGGTACTATTTTTCAAATATTGTTTTGGTTTTATTACGTTTGTATTTTCAATGCTATTTTCAAACGGAGTACTCTATAACGATCGTTGGTATATTAGATGGAATCAGTAGGATGTAAATCTTCAACGAGAGAGAGAAAGGGTTGGAGGGATGCAAGAATATTATACTTCCTATATAAAGGTCGTTTATCCTTTGGCTCGCGATTTATGTTGACACTCTCGAAATAACTATGCAAAACTGGCAAGTAGCGTAGACTTTAAAGCAGCATTACAAATAACTTCTCACAGGGAATGGAAGATTTTTGTAAAATTGCATCGTGGTTAAACTCACAAGCGCCAAGTACACGGGGGGATTAACAAAGAAGAAGCATAAGAAGAAGGAAAGAGAATTTGACCGCGTCCATGGAGACAGAAGAGAAATCCTATTAAGCGATCCTAGTTTCTATCTTCATCCGGCACGTATCGCGACTCTGACATTTCGAAACAGCCCGGA
Source organism: Cerceris rybyensis (assembly GCA_910591515.1). Classification (NCBI taxonomy): domain Eukaryota; kingdom Metazoa; phylum Arthropoda; class Insecta; order Hymenoptera; family Crabronidae; genus Cerceris; species Cerceris rybyensis. The sequence continues at coordinate 28,877,549 of OU342790.1, forward strand.
AATGGAGCGGATGCCCAGAAGAAATACCGATGCACGAGAAGCAAAGGATAAAAGACGGAAGTAAAAGGGGAAGAAACGAAGGAAAGACCTTGAAGTTGAAAGAAAAGAAATACCACTGGGCTCTGAATTCCTCCCGGAATGGAGGATCATCGTTACCGGAAGCCGTCGACCGGAAATCTTCTCGGTAACGTAGAAGAGTTTACTCCTTAGAGTTCTTTCACTTGTCCTTTCCACGTTGCTATCATTCTATTTCCACTGGATTTTCGTTTTTATGTGGTTAACGGTATTGCCATTAAGTAACGAGGAGTGAAGGGTATATATTAGAAGTATATAATTTCAATTACATTGAAAAATTATTCTTGTACTAAATACAACTCTCACGCAATAGAGATTTTTTTCGCAACGTACTTGAAACTCATAGCAGTTTAAATAATTTTTGACACTTACAGACGTATTGTTTTTTTTTGTTTATTTATTGTTTATATATTAGGGGTACCGAAAAGTAATAAAAAATTTTTTTTGCTGGCGAAAAACATTTATTTATTAAAGAAATCTGAAAGAATAATCAACAAAATAATTCCCGTAATTTTCTAACACTTTTTGCCAGCGTAAAGGTAGTTAGGCGATTCCCTTTTTAAAAAAGTCCTTGGATTTTTTGTTGAAAAACGTTTCCAATTACGTTTTCACTTTTCCAATTTTGATTCCTTTTCGGTACCCCTAATATTAACGTAGTCGAAGAGGTGTGTAAGAGCGCGTTAGCGCATTTTATGTATTTTGGGCGCTATTTTATGTATTATTACGCGCGTCAGCGATCGTCTGCACTCCGTTCGCCCTAACGACGCGTGCGAGATGTTTGTTTAAAAAAAAAATGGGAAAAAAGCAGTTCTCCGCCGACGGCCATTAGAAGCACTATTAATATTAAAGATTTACCTATGTTTTTTTTTTCATATGAGAAGTAATTGTTAATTCTCCCCCCGTCCCCCACAAGTGTATTATAGAAAGAACCATTAGCCAAACACGCCAACTAAAGCCAATAAATAAAAAATATTACACCTTTGTCAGCGATCTGCAGTCAGTTCGGGCAACCACCCGGGTAAAAATATACTATTTCAATTCTTGTGCGCAATTCCATTGCAGATTTTGTAATGTAAAGCCTCCAGAGTATAAGAGATGTCCTCTGGAGGAACATTAATTGAAAGTAAAAAGGAAGTAACGCTAAGCATACATTTGCTGACAACTATGTTTCTGAAATAATATTATAAGTTTTAAGGTGCACTATTCAGCCCTCTTGAAACTGATTCAACGGTTAAATCAATGAAAATTCATAAACACAAGTGTGCAACCATACTTAGGTACAAATATGTACGACATCAATAATAAGAATAAAAATTTTATATTTACAAACATGTCAATAATTTGTATAGTTTTGTAACCGCATTCACAAAAGTACCAACAGTAACGAGTAAGGAAAGTCGGAAGAAATTTCATTATAGTAGATCATACACTTTAACCTCTTCCATGATAATGCAAGCCCACTGTCATGAGTTGCGTGGAAGCATAAAACGCTCAGTGTCGCGCAATCTTAATTACGTTTATTCTCTGTGTAACAAATGTTACATCCAACAACGTGATTCTCATTTTAATGGGAAAACAAGGGAGCCGCAGTGTTGTTAGAAGTTCCATGGCAATTTGAACAACAGCAACGTGCTTGAGTCTTCTTTAAAACATTCCAAAATACTCGGCAAGTGACACTCAACGCACGTTAAAGGACGGGAAGGAGGATAATTTTAAAAGGAGGGAAAAAAATGAGACAGAATAGGATAGAAGCACGAAAGGAAGTCAGACTATCTTAGCAGAGTTCTACCGTCTATCTTCACACTTGGTTGCGGTAAGAACCCTCGAGTCACGTTTTCCGTCCAGAGACGAGAATCTTTGTGAGCACTAGGCACGTACAGCATATAACCTACATTCGCAAAATTCAACTTCCAAGATCGTCGAAAGGAAGGTATCCTGGACGGAGTTAAGCATAGTTGAACAAGGATCGTCCTCCTTTCCTAGTTTTTCTATGCACCGTCGTAGCAAGTGCTGCTGCATCGTTGAGCAGCAGTCGGAGAGTCGATCTGACCGTTTAGAGACTTCGAAATATTCTCAAGTTTTTCCTCGCCCTTGTAAACTCGTTGCTTCACGAGTTTCTACCGACAGACTCAAATTTCGTTTGACCGGAAAAATCATTTATTTTTCGTCCATTTTTTATTAGCTTCATTAATATTTTATTCAATATTTCTACATACGATAGATTCTAGCTGTTGTTCCATTGTGTACTGAAATGACTCTTACACATTTATGAATGCACGGTTCGCAATGAAACGTGCTATTGTTCCAAGTTTCCTACTCTTCGTTGCTGCAATACTTTCGCCGATGTCCAGTAACTGACATACATTGTATGCATTCGTTGCACATACTCAACGAATCCTTTCAAAACAGCCAGCAGTAGCGTCAGTGGATATCCAGTGCATTTAAAACGGTACAGATAAATGCAGATATATCTTCGAATATGAATAGTCTCAATTTATCTCGAAACAATCGTCCTGGTGATATTAAATTTATATCCTGATCCAATTTACCGTCGTAGTTGTATATTCGGTGCATTTCATCATGTATTGTTACATAAATATGCTTGTGTCAGTCGAATTTGTGAATTAGATAACTGTCATTTTCGACTCAAAAATTGTGACGAAACCTCAAATACCTTGAGCTTTTAAAAAAAGACAGATCGTCCTTTTATCCTCGATGATTTTATCAGACCTTTTTCAATTTAGCCATTAGCTTCTTTATTACCATGTAGTTTCTTGAAGAAAATTCTTAGGCTTGAAATATCCCTTTTCATTCGGAAATCATGACAACACCTTACAATCTTTAACTCCTTGCTCTACGACTTGTTTCGTGACAGCCTCCGCTATAATTTAGAATTTAATTGCTAAAATAAAAACTAATCAGTGATTCTTGATCTGTCGTACAATTTAATGTGATATTAACGTTATAGAAATAATATAATCGTTATTGTAGGGCAAGGGGTTAAGCTTCTTTAGAAAAAAGAAAAAAATATTACACATCAATCTTTTATCTTCGATGATTTCTCTTTGACCTTTTCCAGTTTAGCGTGACTAATGTAGTTCCTTCATCCAATGTCTTACAATTAGGCATTAAATATCTTTCTACTCGAAAATCGTTACAACACCATACAATCTTTACGCTTCTTAAAAAAAACATTACTCATCGATCTTTTATCCCCAATGATTTTTCTCTGGCCTCTCTTAGTCTAACGTGACCGATGTTAGTTCCTTCTTTTAATATCTTGGGTATTAAATACCCATGCCGGAACGGATAACGCATCACCCTGAAATTCTCGTGGGATGCGGAATTCTTTACCCGCCGACCAAAGAAAGTAAGCGAAAAAAGGGTCAAAGACGAAGGTAAAGGTACTTCTACCTCGAGACTGAAAGTATTATACCTATGCCTCTCTGTCCTCGTTTTTCCCTCTACTCTTTTCTTCCTGTTCTTTTGAACGACAGCAGTTTTCGTCGCGGTAAGCAAATTTGTCACAAAAGAAGCATTTAGAAAATATCTGCTGTTGTCACCGAGACTTTTCGTTCCTCCTTCTTTCGGTTAGCTGAATTCCCAGCAGATCGATTGTGGTAGCTGAAAGTGTACCACAGCTTGATGCAGTGATGCTGGCGCCAACGACAATCCGGTGCATGCATCCAAGACACACAATGCACATGAAGCTCATACGGGTAGTATCCGAGTTTCGGACGGTCCTTTCAGCCTTTATGTCGTAGCTCCCTACATGGTCGGCTCGTGCTATCGTTTATCCCCTATACAACTGGAACTGTTCCTCTGTTCTGCTCTCTGGTTAAGTAACGCTGCAGGTGTGCGCATTAAGTATGCGAGACGCATCGCGATAGATGCACTTGGTGGAATGTTTCGCTCAAAATCCTCTTACAAATAGTACCATGCGATTGCTTGAGGCGCATGCAGGGAAATTTAAATTTTCATGATTTTGGAGGCTTTGCGTTCTTTGAAGGTGTTATGAGTCGGGTGAGTGGCAGAAAGCAACGGAAATGGAATTAAACTTGCGAGAATGAAAGAATTGCAATGAGTTGGTGAGTTAATAGTCAATGGCTAGAATAAGGAAATTTTCCGGGAACCCGATAATATAGCAGAATTATGAAGTCAAAGAATGCCCCCGTTAACCTCTTGCTGTACAATAACGTGTGCTACTCGTGACACGATAAACGGAATAGTCGATTTTGAAGTATTCTAAAAATTATTTGATTACAAATATCAGTGGTTTCTGATAAAATTAAATTAATGCTACGCTACTCAATATTACGTTAAGTCATTTACTATATACGAAATTAGGGGCTAGATTGTTATTTTAGTAATTAATTCAGAGTCATTGCACATTTAATCACAAAAGAAATGGCATGGCAATGGACTAATAACGAAAAACTTTATGGTATTTTCGCGCTAATATAAGAGATAAGTCCTGCACCAATGAATGTGGTAACGGCACTAACTGGGACAAAGAATAATTCGGGGATCGAATTAACCTATTGCAAAAATACAGGGTGGCCAAATGCCCGTTAAGAACAAAAAACGTTTTGTTATTTTCGCGCTAATATAATAGATGAGTCCCATACTAGTAGATACGGGGGTACTGCTATTAGCTGATATAAAGGGCTGGGTATTTCGTTGGAACCGTAGATTCTTTCTCTCTAATGATTGCCTGTAGCTCTAATTTAAAAATACAAGTGAATACGCTAAATCTGTGATGTTGCCTTAACTAATGTTGATATTAACCCTCATCGCTAGCTTGTTCTACATGATTCTCCACTAGGTTGCAGTTGGTTTCGGTACATATGCGAAAAAGTTTCAGTATTCTAAGAATAACATTTTTGATGGAAGTTATTTATTTTTTGAAGGAGCATTATCATTGAGTTTCAAATAATTCTTTTTAACCTTTGATATCTTTTTAAAACAATTTCCAACATGAAAGAATAGTTTTTTCTTGCACGTTTCACAGAAGTATACTCTTGTTTTCCCCTTCCACGCCACTATCGCTATTGAAATTTATAAAATTTTCCTCGTTCATTTTTTGGGCCCAATATATTAAAAATTGACTACACAAGGCTTTGACATGTTAATGGAGATATTAATTGCTCAGTTGCTGGTGTTTAATTGCCAAATAATTGCGCCGCATTTTACAGACAGCGAATTTCGACAGAGTTCGACCTGTCACCTCCCACGTGACGTACGACCGCCTCGCCAAAGTATTGTTGTCACGTAAGAGCTGACTTACGACCATTAAGAGTTAGAAAGATTTTATTGTTTTGGAGCGAAAGTTTAAAAGTACAAATTGAAGTACGAATAAAACGAGCACACCTTTTCTGCAGTATCCCTGCAGAGGGACTTCTAGTTTGACCTTGAATGTCCTTGAATCGTCCTTGATGTCGATTGAACTCATCTTAAAACGTATCTGGAAAAATAAAAATCCTACCACGTGATGTCTTTCTCGGACCAACTTTTACCTGAAACATCTCAGCGTATAATGAACATTTTCAAGATACCTATTCATTTGTCATACTTTATAATATCCACCCTGTATATAACTTGTAGCTTAAAAATTCTGTCACATATTTATTTTTAAACTTCGCGAAGTTAAAGCAGAGTTGACGATTCATTTTTTCTATAATGTGTAATGCGTTATCTTGAAGGAGATGTTGAAATACGTGAAATGCTGGGGGATTTTCAAGGACGAGGTTCTGTGCGTCAAGCAGACCAGGGGGTCTTTGCTTGAATAGGACGAGGAATTTCAGAGTCCTGAGAAACATTCCACATGTGCGCTTTTAGGAGACTGAACATTTTTCAAGTTGTTGAATTTAGTGAAAACGCACGTGTTAATTATAGACAACGACACATATCAAAATATTATGAAAGTGTCACAAGAATTTGGAACAGTATCAACAAATATTTACAATTTCTATTTTAAAATATATATACGTAGAGATGTTAAAAGTAATTGTGATTGATTGGAAGCTGGTCGGAGTATAATATGAGAGAAGACATTATCAGTATTAAAATATTGTCAGATCAGAATTTATTGTCGAATTAACTTTTTGTACTATATTTGATAATTTATAGGATGTATTTGAAATCTAAGGTTATGGCAAGGTAATATGAATGTGATATAATAAACCATTATCAATTGTGTATTAATATAACAATTTATTATAAATTTCGAAATTAATTTGTTTTTTTCTCTAAAACTTTGACGGGCTGCACGAATAATTGATCCACATCACACATTGGTTTCCGTTGAATTAATTTCCGCTTCGGAATTTAATAATAAATTATATATTTCTCCGAAATATTATTCAATATCTCTATCTACCGCCATGTAAAAAAAATAACGCAAGCGAAAATTTTGGCAAATTAATTTCACAGGAAAATTGCATAAAATAATTGAAGTGCGGAGAATTTGTTCATAGAAACAAGAGCAATACTAATTTAATTACAATCTCTAATTTTCATTCCAATTTGTAATATACTTGTTAGAAATTTACTGAGTTCTATTACGGCCGATATACTGAATTATTTTTTAGTTAAGCTTGCTCGGAGGTTCTGGGGTAAGTGCCGTGCGGTTCCTCACAGTCCGCTTACCAAGAGTCATTTCTAACTCTCCCACTCCGTGGCCAGATCCCGTAAAACAACCCCAACTTTTAAACAGACTATGTAGCACCATGACCTCGAGTCACACGCCACTTTTCCATAGTTCAGCCACGGGTCTAATTTATAGCCCCGGGCCCATCAATACTCTAAATAATCTGTTCCTTGGAATGCGACCGGGTGACGAGACATTTGCCAAACACCCGTCGCCTTCCAAGAACTCCACTCGAAACCGAGACAAACCCCAAGTACACTGGCGACGGTCCCACTACGGACCGAATCCATGCGCACTGCGGGGTATATTACCCTCATAAAACGCGCTAGCGCTAACATACTTTATGGAATTAATTTTTTTTTTCATGAGAAAAGAAATAAGATAACTCTTTGCATGCGCGCGTAGACAGATGTATTATGCTGTATGTCTTAATTTGCAACGACTGTAAGGACGTCATAATCTCGCAAACAATGGAGCCCTCTACAAATTCATAAAGAACTGAAATCACTGGGTGTGTTTCATGCAGAAGTTTCATCAACTCTACCACTGTGTAGACGATCGAAACTTCCATGGGCCTATATCTTTCATGGGTGCTAGTTGACGGGCAATATCAATTCTGTTCCTTTCTCGATATTAGTATTTACTTATTAAAATAAACTCAAATTGGAAGTTGTGAATTAACTTATAAAATATTAAACATATTGAACGAAAAATAATGTCATACGAGCAAGTGCTTGTCAATCTATGTGATAAACTATTCCAATTAAGCGTTGAAAGAGAAACTTTCAACCCTTTGCGGATGGACATCTTTTGCATTGGAAATAAAAAATTTGCTTGGCCATTGAAAGCCGTCCTTTTGTTTAGATCAAGAAGGTTAAGCTACAAAAAGCTGTAAATTATTATTTGTGCCATTATATTTCAATATTTCGACTCTGACTGTGCATATAGCCAATATACAATATAGACTGTGCACATAGACAGTCTGTTCAGAAACTGTGACAAAACTGCTTCCTTGAATACATGTATGTGTAAGTGGTACTGGAAGGATTAAACAGATTATTTGCCGTAAATAGTTTTCTTTTAAGAATAAACTATTACATTTCTGATCAACCAAAAACTATAAGAATCAGATAATTTTAAGGTGCAAATATAACTGTGTAATTACAGTTACTCTCGCATTGAGAAGTTGTTCGTATTTAATGATCGCAACCATCAAGAAAAGGTAATAGTAATACAATCATATCCTCGTTATATTTCATTCTGTTCGACTCTCAAACAAAATCTGAATATGAACGATTTCGAAACTTATCTTGAATCTGATCGTGAGATTATACTAGTCTCTTCCAACGAGTCGGTGGGCTGAATACGTTTTCCAAAGTCAGAATTGAAATTTCACACTTGACGGAATATCTCATGAAAAGCTATTAACAGCGACCTAGTTGAGGTAGATGCACATGCCGATTGAGAGATCTCGAGAAATGCTAGACACTTTCGCGAGGGCACTTGGAAAGCATTTCTTAATAACGTATCCCCTTTAATCCGCTCCTAACCCTGCCGGAAACGCAATACTCCTGAGCGCCTCACCATATGACACCAGTATGACGAAATATTGCGGTCGACTTGGCCTTCGTCTACCATCAAACCCCGTATATCGCATTAATGCAATATCCAGTTACGCCCCGCTGAGAGAAGAGTTAAAGTGCTTCCGCGCTTAAAGGACCACACACGTAGAACTCTCCATACGTAATATTATACGTTCTTTTTCTAATCCCGTGTTTTCACTGAAATGCACAGTCGTGGAATGAGTACATAGTTCGTAATTTTCTGGAGAACAATGTTGAATTTAATCTGCAAAGTGTTAGACATTAATAACGTGGAGAAGTCCTTTACACTGTTTCTCCATTTCATGCTTGGTGTTCTTTACTTTATGAAGCATTTGAATCGTTTTACATCGTATCTGTGAGCGTACTTTAATTGAAGTAATGTTTTGTCGAAAATTATGGGAAATATTGATAGAAAAATTTTCGCTTAGTGAAGATGAAGCTCTTTCTCTAAACCTTTGGAAGCGTGATACGAGCGGTAAATGAATAGCATAAGGGTTAATTCAAAGAATTTACATTTAACACGTTGTCTGCCATGGGGGTCATAGGTAACGGTGCTATTAAATTCAACGAAATTTCCTGTAACTTTTAAATCGAAACATTTAAAAATTTTCGGACGTACTAAATATTTAAATATTGACTTTGAAATATTTAAATATTAAAAGGATACAGGTCTACTGCGTACCTATCTTTCTGTATCTTTAAAGTTTCTGCTTCTTAAACATGTGAATTTAATAAAAAAAGTTTCACTTAAGTAGAAATGATAAAACTAGCGAAATACCGGTGCAAAAGTATAAGCAAATAGAGTAAAAGATCGAGAAGGGCTATTTTGAAAAAAGAGTTGCTAATTAGCGAGCATGAGGACAAATTTTCGTCTGGAAATTTTTTAAAACATTCATCATATATTTGAAGGATACATATATCGTAGTTTCTGCGAAATTACCATAAAAGACTGATTAATGGTGATTACCGGAAAATTTCCAACGAATGAAGATTGCCCCCGTGTAAGACTGCTGTCATTGCATACCTCTTCGCCATGGTGGTGAGGAACGAATACCCTGGGTCAACGAAAAATATAATTTTGGATTTATCATTATAAAAATCTTTCGTATAGAGATATGCATCTGTTAGTTAATGATGAAAGACTTCTTTGTTCATCTTGATAATTTGAATTTTAGAAATTTTACGTTCCGTTCAATTTCTTGTCAGGTACCATATTGCATTATTATTCTTGCTATTAAATAGTTTACTATTTTTGCAGCTTCAATTGTTATGGTTTTTTTGGCTAGGACCTATAATTTTAGACGGGTCCCCAACTACCAAAACTATAATATTCATATGTTATGGTCCCGTAGAAACAAATAACACGAATTGTTCTCAATACAGTAACAAAAATTGCAAAATGGCGCTGGCCGTGCACGGAGCAAATTGGAGAGGGCAGTATCCTATAGAAAAGTATAGAGCTCAAAAACAAAATAGAAAAAAGGGAGAAAGTTCGAAAAGCTGGTGATTTATGGTTCCAGCACAGTAGGGCCCAAATGCGGTTCTCTTGTTTGACTCTAACCGGAGCTCCGGTTAAACTCCGCGGAGAGTTTATCGGTGGCTCTGAGGGAGAGAGTGGGAGTCGAGTTTCACTGGGACCGTAGGCACAAGCGATACAACGAAAATAGCAAAGGGGGTATCCAATACATATTATATCTTTCCTTTTGTATTTAATGTTCTTCAATTGTTACAGTAATTGAGCAATACGCTCATAGCAACCTTGGATTTCTTGATAATTTACAATAGGCAATGTAGAAAATTTGTTGGGTAAAAGGAGCGATACAAGTTATACCTTGTTTACTATTTTGCATTTAAAATTAATTACAATAGTTAAATTTTTCTCAGATTGAAACCTCTGCACTCAATAGCTCGCACTATTGCAACACGAACCCTGCACTCTTATAATTAGAAATATCACATGGGAAAAACGTTTCCTTTCCCAGAGGCGATAGGAAATTTAAAATCAGAACAACTGATAGCGAGTTTTTACTTGTTATCTTACCATTCACTTTTTTGAATCTCCTCTCTGAAATCAATAAAAAGAAGGATAAAAGTCCTGTCCGCAGGGGGTACAAAATACTGTATTATAAGGGAAACGTTACCTGAAACTGTTACATAACACGGATAAACTGAATTGGCAGTAAAACGAACATTCGAGTAGTTGCATCAGATTCGTTGAAATTTTCGGGTCGCGGAGTGGTGCAGTATCCCCGTTTTCTCTGCAGAGGTTCGCCTATATAACGGGTGAGCTGAAAATAGTTCAAGGTTACTCAGTATCGATTCGAAGACCTAGAGTTCACGGGGTCGGTACCAGCTTACGTCAGTAGCATCCTATAGCGACTTTCAACCTCGACACAGGAACGTTCCAAATACTTAAAGGATTTCGTCCTGGATAGGAGCAGTATGAGGTATCCTCGATATCGCGGCCTCGTAATACATCTACCTCCGAAGTCAGACGGGAACTGGGACGACCCAGTTTCAAATTAAATTTTGCGTCAGTACTATAGGACGAGAAAGTATTTCCATTGGTCGTTAAAACTACGGAAATGTCGACAGTGTGGGGAGAAATGGGAAGAGATTTACGGCGAGTCAGACGCTAGAATCGGCCGACTTTCCAGCTTGACGTTGTTGCGACCTTGTAAGGTTTCGATGGGTTCATAATAGTCGTTCGTGCTATCTACTGACAATGAGATTGCCGTGTGGTGTGACTTAAAACATTTAGCATGTCGTTTGCTGCATGTACTGTGCAATTCTGTATAGTTATGTTTGCACAAAGTTGAAACTGCCGTACATTGCAGATTTTGGAAGTAGATCGTAGGAAAGACTTTCGTAGAGCGTCATCAAGTGAGAGAGGAGGGGATTAACGAATCATAGGATATTATTCTTATTATTTGTGTTACTGGTAATTGTGAAATTATTATTACTTCAAACTTTAAGATTTATTGATCAGACGGACATGTTCAGTTTTATATGAATTATTCAGAGTAATATGAGTGTAGCAATATCATGTTTTTATGCCTTTGTTATATTATTAATTGAGGCAAAAAAACATTACGTAATCACCAAAGTATGATGCTGCTATTCAGATGGTAAAAAGAAGTAATATATACTGAACATATTTAGTTATTTTTTATGAATAGAGAATGAACAGTACAATTTTTCGTTCATTAAATATTTTAATTTCGATCAGTGCGCCCTGATATGGGAATGTACGTACTACCAGATTAGAAGAACAGAAATTATTTTTATAAATGGATACGATTTAATCTTTTTCAGTAGAATGTATGTTGTTCATTAATATTAGCGAGATTAGCACTTACCATTGTATGCATGACAGATAACAATTGCGTGTTGTTCAAGCACAGTATGATAAGGATAAATAAAAGTGCAAAATTTATCGTACATCTGTTATCATGTATGAGTATGCAGAAATTGCCAGCATCCATCAATTTTTCAGTTTTCCATACAATATTAATTAAGCGAAATTCTTTATCAAAGGGTTTTCCCTGATAGCAGATGATGTTGATAACTATAACTCCTGAACTACATTTCAATGAAAATGTAAAGTCGTTAGTCGATTTAGGAGTCCATGTTAATATGCTAGAATATTAACCCTTTGTCCTACAATTTCTTTCCTGACTGAATGTGCAATAACTCAAAATTAATTGCTGAAATAAAAAATTATCACTGATTTCTGATATAACATATAACTTAATTCAATACCACTGCTATAGAAATAATTTCATCGTCTCGCAATTGACTAATATTTTCAATATTAACACTAGCTTTACGAAAACTGTCATTGACGGATTCCAGCTTTTTAGAAACGCCTTCAAATCTTACAGAGATGTCGTACAGTAGATATGTCACATGTATTTTATAATATACAAATTACTCAGCTGATCATCTTCATTGACGCCTGATCCCCCTATTTCCAAAGTCCTTATTTAATATATTGCGGTTTAACATTTTACAGGTTCGTAAATCTAGTGTTAATAGTTTCAGCAAATCTTCAAAATTTCCCATTCCGTTCACCACGTCACGAGCGTCACACGTCATCGTAGGTTCAGGGGTTAATAGTAACAAAAAGATTACTACAAAGTGTTAAAATTCCTTCAATAATTCCCCTCTGATTTAAAATAGGTACTTTATCGTTAGCCGTGCGCAAATGTCGCCAATTGTGAGCCAAACGCGAGCCAACTCGCCAAGCGAAGCGAATGGCAAAACAGTCAACGGAACAAAAGTCGAAAACGTTCAACTACATATAAACAAATATTAAAGAATTGTAGACAAAACAGTTTTACCCAAAAAGAATGCTTATAATTATTGGTTTTTCCAGAATACGGTGATGTCCTTGAGAATTTGCTTAAATGGTAATGTAAGAAATAACCTTTGTGAGAAAGAACTTTATGGTTGTAAGAAATTCGGCGGAATTCTACAATATTTTTTTCCCGCCGGCTAACGGAAATGTACCTTAAAATTAAAATATGAAATGCCCACAAAGTCGTAATCCCACGCGATAAAATCCTGGCAGGAGGTATTGACAACAATTACAATTAGGAAACTGTAAAGACCATAGAAGTCTACACATAGAAAGTTGTAGATTTCGAGATACTTCCCTATGAAATCTAACGATATCCTCTAGATACAGGAAGGATGCAAGTCTCTTCGTCTTAAAGTAATCCATGGCCGAGGAGCTCGAAAATGTCTCAACCCCTCGGCCATTTGTTTCTAGGGTCGTTCGGCCGGGATCATACGCAATATGTCGTGGAGGGTGGCACGTTTTGTCGGAACATGAAGGGTGCGATCGTTTCATAGGGGTGAGAAAGGGGTAAGCCACGGATGAAGGACTGCGGCATTGGCATAACCGATGGACTGTCTCCCCGCCCAATGAATCATGGAGTCTTTACTGGACTCGGGTTGCCATACTGCGTCATACTGCCACGATATATTGACATGTCTGTCCGTATAGCTATTTCCGTTTTTCTTCCAAGAAATTCTCATTTCATGCTTACGATTAGACGCATTATATCTTAATGTGGATAGATGACGAAGTCTTTTCAATTCTGTATCCTGTCCTTAGGAGCCTTGGCTAGATAATTCCCATTTTATACGGTTCAATCAGGGTTCATCCCTTCTCGTATGATTTCTTTCGTAACTACGTCAAGTATCAGATTAGTAAAATTAAAATTAACCAGTGGTTTCTCTGATATCGTATGTTTCAAAGTAAAATTAATAGTATAAAGATAATTTCATACTGTCAGATCCTAGTTATTTTTTAAATTTGAAATTTCTTAGAAAATCTTAAATTTTCTTATCGTGTTTTTTTTGTATAGCTAGTGTTACTTATTATTGTAAGATGAAGGAATACGATCGAAAGTAATTATAACACAGTAATGAATACTTTTCGGTGCGAATTATGCTTTGCTGTTATTTCATCGTGTTCAAATTATAAGTTTTCGGTAACCCAATGAATAATTTTGAGTTCTTCAAGTATTAAAATATCGGCAATGATTAAAAAAAATCAATAATATTGATCTACGTATTTATTTCTTGGAGTTTTAATATTGCTTGAATATGAATAAATTTTGTAATCTCGATGTGTTTGCGATAATGAGAAGATGTGATAGTTCAGACTTTAAAATTCAATAAGTACTGTAGTATTCTTCAAAAATCCAGTAAAGTATAGGAATTCAACTCCTTTTCGTAATTTGTCTATGTCGCCATTCTGTAACGAAAGCTTATGGCCATCCCTGCGTATGGTAGAAAGGAGTATTAAATGAATAACAAACTCACAAGACAAATTAACAAACTGGCTAAACTATATATATGTATATATTAACACTTTAATGGCCGCACGTCTATGCAGTCAAATGTTGCCAGGGGCCGGCAATATTTTTGAAGAATTAATTTTAAAACACTGTAGGAATCGTTTTTGACGGCGCTTTAAGAAATCATGTAGGTATATGTGTGTTTATATTGAATGAATATGTGTGTGAACGAGGTATCGAGATTCTGAGGGATGACGATCGGAGAGAAGACGTTAAGACGCCATGGATAGAAGATGAGTTTTTAAGACGAGAGTTATAAGACGTATATTTTAAAACGAACATTTTTTACACGTGATTAAAGTTATTTTCAGTTTAGTTTTAACTCTAGTTTTACGTGTTACTTTTAATTAATATAGTTTTAGCTTACTATATCTGTTTTCTTTTATTCTTCCCCCACAGTCGTGTTCCGGAATTCTATAAAACTCTATTAAAATTAAGAGAAGAGCTCATAAGATCAAAGACGTAGCGATGAAATACAAAGCCAATTGCAATATCCACACTTGTTTACATTCATAATTCATCACATAGAGAGTGTGCTACCGCCCAATAACTCTCGGCGGTAGCGTAACACACATGTTGTGTGAGCGGCCACTAAAATGTTTAAAAAAAGAATAGTGGTTAGTATAATAATAATAATAATGATAATAATAGTAATAATAATAATGGTTATAATAATGGTGTTAAGAATGGTATTGCAGATGGTACTAAAGGTTTCGCACCTGGCTCGCTGAGATGCCCAAATCAGGTCCGCGCCGACATGATCCCTTCTCTTCATAAGATTTTTTAAACGGGCACTATGGTATAATCATAGGAAAATTGTTGAATCATTGAAACCACTTGGAAAACTGATGTCTGACAGTGATACGAGAAGTATTACTGACTACATGTGATACTGATTATGGTTATTTATTAAATTTTCTGCAATATATTAATATCTGTTCTTTAACATGGGTCGTCTACAGTTTACTTTACCCTTTCGGTTTGTTTGATTTAATATCCTTACTATTAGGTACAAATATTATGACGCATTTGAAGATTTTCAGGCCTTTTAATAATACTGATTATAATTTCTGATGGTAATAAGTAATAAAAGTATGTTTATTTCATTATTATTTACAATTCATTAAAATTGTATCATTTACAACGTGAAATCCTCAGGATTCCTTTCGTTTGGTGAGAATATATGATCTTGCTGATTACATAATCCTGACAGAGCATAGGATCCTGCGCTTTCAACCAGTTCCAGAATTCGGTATCGACGCGACTGTATTCTGCGCTAGTGGGTACCTTGAACTAGTTTCTTTCCTACCATCTAATCGATAGCCCTACGTTCCGGAAAGACAATGCAATACTGAACTTGTCATTTAAATAAAAGTAAATCTTATATTGCATCATTGTTTATTTCAGAATTGTCATAAATTCATTAATTATTCTTAGGAATTAAGTTACCATATCACCAAAATCATATAAAAAACGTATATTCCTCTTCCATGATTCCAATCTTTATCTATGGTCTGACCCACATTTACCGTATTACGTCATTGTTCTCTCTACGAATTTGGTGCAGATACATTATTCTGATGATATAATATAGAATTATATTTTATAATTTTCTTTTTCTTTTATAGTTTTGTTATCGTTAAGCGAAAATACGAAATATGCTGTTATCAGTGGAACAGGATTATCATGATTGAAATGTTGCTAAAATAATTTGGGGTAAGCTGAAAAACGGATTGCTTTGACCGCAAAAGTTCCGTTATTTACTGCAATTTTTCGACCGAAACAGAGCAAGTGAGTAATTGTGCCGCCAAATAATTGTTCTGTTTGACAAAGTTCACATTTCTCGACGATTTTATTAACCACGTTTACGTCACACTGTTACGGGTAACCGTTGACCTAGAAATGTTTGCTCATCCAGCAATTAAAAGAACGAGATACACCATTTTCAAATGATTTTAAAATACATTAAAGCATTTACGCTGACACTATTATTCTGCAAGTAATTATAATGGAAACATTTTGACATTAATTTCTTGAATTCTCATCGTTGACTGTGAATGATCATCTCAATTTTTTTTTCATGAGAGCTACTTTTCCTCTTCGCACGCTCATTTCATAATATTCCAATCTTTGGAAATAAACTTTCTGTATAACCAAATTAATTGCATTTCCATTAAATAGATACTATTAATAAATAATTTGTTTCCAATGAAGTGAATTTCGGAGAAATTTTTGGAATAGCTCCATAATTACGTGATATAATTAAATTAGCGATTATTCCGTTTTCATTATTCCGCTATAAAATTAAATGATTGGATTAAATAGGGGAATGTGGTAGCTGAAACATTGAATAAATGATATTATTGTTATCTCTATTACATATAAAATGAAATAATTCATTTTCTACATTATGTAGATATTGATTCATTAACACTAATAAAATCAATTTACTGTGATGCCTATTGATAGTATTGACAGATTTTTCACAATATTAACCTTTTCCACCCATATTTTTTTCCATGCTGTGGTGCCCTCTCGTAATTAATCGTCATATATATTACTGTCACCATACTCTGATCGTAAAATGAAAGAAAAACGAGTTTTTATAAGCTTTTTTTCACCTAATGTTTGTATAACAAATATAAAACCTTTATTTGGTATGCAAATCAAATAAAATGAGAATAAGAAAATTAAAAAAGATCTATAATCATATATTTTTTTTCCATCCATTATTTTGATACATATGCAGTAGAATGTGCAATTGCAATTATCGTCGATAAATGTTATGACAAATCAAGGAAAATATTTTTTAATCAGTACATTTACATCTTGCGAATAATGACCACTCTGATAGTGGTATTGTTTGATTGTATTTTCCACTTCACGACGTTGCGAGGCAGATAAATATTCGGTTTTAGTTGGTCAGCAGAATAGAATCGAAAAACCTGACGAGAGTCGCATTCTTACTGGAGAGCACGCTTGGTCGATTATTTATAAGATTTTTATTAATCACTTAGTTTTGTGCCGCTATCAATAAACATAGTATATAATTATTACTGAAAAATACTACGAGAATTTCACACCCCTCGTACGTTCCGATAACTCAGAAATTGCTAGGGAGTGGCAATAAATCTATTTCCGTCATTTCGTTTCTGAAATGTCTAAAGTCCAAAGAGAGCCTCCCAAAGCAAATATTCCGCATAATTTTAGTATTGCCGTATTCTTTCTTGTTTAACTGAATGAATGCGGCATAACTATCCCCTCCACGAATCAGATCCGCATTCTTTAGCTTACAATTAGCCGTCTTTAAGGTAGTTCTAGGCCCTTATCATTTTTCGATAGATTTCCTTAAAATTTTGAAAATATATTCTTCATGATATTTTATAATTATAACCGGAATCTCAACGAGTTCGTCCACACGGTTTATGAATAAATCGTGTTTAAAAATAACATATTTAACATGGGTCTTATGGAAAAAAATTTTTGCTGAGTCCGTAAAATCGTTTTTATTTTTCTAATAGAAAAAAGAGTCGATGGATTCTAATAAAAAATTAACAATGTATTATTTTATGCATTTGGAATATTATTGAATTTTTTCATAATTTTTTACTTCATAGTTATAGAGAAAGATGTTTAATGTCTAAAAAGTGAATGAAATGACCTCTGTGAAGTTAGCCCCTGCATTAATTCTTACGCAATTTTTTTCATTTCTAATGAAAAAAGAAACTTTTAGTTCCGAATCCAGCTAGAACTACCTTAAGTTGTCGGACTGTATCCATATCCTTCTGATTAGAAAAAAACTATTGTGGCGACGCTGACTGACCACTCGTTACAGAATAATATCTGCAACTTTTAACAATGAGCTTGGATTTAATTATTCTTCATAATTCAAAATCCAAAGTTGACAGATGGTTTTAATGATTACCTTTGATCCTTATACGTTGTAATCATTTGTATGCTTCTCATTATTAGTGTATTCCTTTAAAGAGATCGTCCACCAATTCATCTGGAATTTTCATAGAATATGATCAAAGGGTTTCCCTTTAACGATGAATAAATAGAGTATGCAACGGTTTCGTTGCAACAAAGTATTGAGCCCGTTGATGATAGTTCATCGAGTCGTAACTTGACCCGAGTAAATTACGGATTTACGATTTATCGACGCGTTTAAAAATCCAGACACCCAGTTGCAATTGGCTGAATGAAACGTTCGAATGATATCGTACTTGCTATCCATGCCGCGTATCGATCCCAATGGTCCTGGAAAATTGGCAGAGCACAGTAGTATGCCAATGAACGCGTTTACTCTGCCTTCCACGGGGTTTTCAACTTTCCCAAGGGTGTTAAATCTGTGTCGTGATTTTATCTGCAACTCTTTGTTATGCTCTCTGCAGCATCTATCCCTCCGTGCGTGGTTTTCCCGGTACACTTCATTCAGCTGGGAAAACTTTTGAGCTGCAGTGTTTACAATGTGTCTCGTCGCAGTGCAGTGTTTAATGCTGATACTTTTAGAGTTACGATCGATCTCTGTAACACATATATTTTGCGGTGTTTCGATGCAGTGCAAGTCGTACTAGTATAAATAATTGAACTGTTACCATACTCTGATCGCAAAATAAAAGAAAAACGGGTTTTCGTATACATTTTTGGACTTAATGCTTCTATAACGTATATAAAACTGTATTTGGTATCTAAATAAAATAAAATGGGAATAGGAAAATAAGAAAACATCTATAATCATAATTTCTTGACCTCCATTAGTTTTATACATATGCTACAGAATGTGCAATTAAAATTATCGTCGACAAATGTTATGACAAATCAAAGAAAATATTTTTCAGTTTTTGGCTGTTATACTTGTAGTAAGTGAATGAAACCTATTTAATATTTTACATATTTATAATAATTAGAATGAGAGGAATGGAAAAGTAGAAAAGTATCTTTTTTAGATTTATAATGCTATTGCGTTGTTCATTTATATTCTCTAATAGAAAAAGCATACATATATTTGCACCAAAAGGTATCCATTCCTGTATAGAAGTAACCAAAGAACTCTAAATTGTAAGATTTTACTCTTCCTTTCCCCACAAACCTACATCCCTATTTCTTGCTTTAAGCTCTTCTCACTTTTTCGATTCTTCTGCTATCTTAAACAAATCCCTTTGACACGTTCCTTGATTAAATTCTAGAAAAGATATATTATTAAAAATGTTAAAGCCTATTCGTACATGGTATTTACTTTTCTATTCTAACTCTGAAAAGTAGCATGTTACATATTTCGTAATCTGCTTAATACGTCACATATAAGTGACACCCTTATTGTCATACCCTGCCATTTGTAAACTACATATTCCACTATATAGAATACAAATCAGTTTTTAGTCAAACAACACGTCATTGATACATTTTAATCTAATTTAAATAAAAAATATAGATTGTGTTAAATCACTACACAAACCATGACGTTTATTCTCTTTTTGACGATCAGATACCCTTTTTTATTAATTTGATTCATTACCTTGCTATTACAACTTCTTCTTTTATCATCATGAATTTTGAAATCGGTTCTCCAAAGCCATGATATCAAAGGTAGTAGTTCTTCTATAATTGTGAAATGTCGGTAAATTGCATGCTACAAAATAAGATAATAAGATCATCGGAGAGAAACTGAACGTTTAAATAACTTTGAAGGATACAGATGTTATTTGATTTCTTACGGCGAATCTTGATGTTTCCGTGGGCAATAAGCTATTTCGTTATATATATTTCCCATTCTTACATTTCTTGAATTCAGAGTACAAATGTAAGAGATAAAACGAAACGAGCAAAACCACGGTGGTTGTGTACTGCCAAGAAAAATATACAATGGCACATAATGGGGAAATACTCGTTAGTCTTTGTCTTCTCCGTTGTTCTGACATCCTCCTCCGCATAGCTGGATACCTGGCTATGAAGGAGAGCGTAATTTGTATCGACACTGCGTCCAGAAATAACCGAGAGCTCCGCAAGATATTCCGGCATCTCTGTCGGACTAATTTGTGGAATTATTGCACTAATTGCGTTATCTTGCATCAGTTACCTATTCTGAAGGACTTTACTCTGCTACTCTATAAGCAATTTCGATGAATACCAATGGTTAACACGATACAGCCCTAATTGGCTGCATGGGAAATTAAGTTGGTGCATTTATGGATAGTAGACTTGATTTATTTTGTTTGTATATTTAATGAGGAAATTTATTCCGTCGTTTTAATAGCTCAATTAAAGGTGATAAAATGAAGCTCCGCGATTGCGTTTTTAATTAGATTTCGTTTAATGTACTATGTGATATTCGTTGTGCATATATATAAATATTAGAATTCATTTTCAATGAGTGGTTTTTGTTTTTCAAGTTCTAGTCACTAATCTCTGATTACAAATTTTTCAACGTTGAAGACGCTAAATGATTATTCCCTTGTAACATTCGAGTATCTTTTGTTCATTCTATTATAACAAATGGTATCATAAATTTATCATTTCCATGGATATTTAAAGAAAATCGTCTTGTAGTACCAGCAAAAGCAAAAGACAACGGTGACAATTATGTATTGAATTTCATCACTTGTAAATTTAATTATTATATGAGATGCTTATGGTCAAAATGGACAAGCAACTTTGTTTTTAAATTGAGATATTTAGAGTTTGTGTTTTACCCTGTTTAAAACATTGACGCCATTTTCGAAGAAAGGTTAATTGTAATTGGTATATAGGATATTTATATTTTTATCAATATAAATATTTTCGTATAGTCAGTAAAAAATCACCATTTTTCAGTATAAGTAGTAGTAAGGTGGCTTATGCCACTTTCAAAATGAATGCTTCATATAATTTTCCAAGTTAATTCATTTTGTGGGTTAATATCCATAGAGTGACGTCCCCCCATAGAGATGCATGCTGTGGGAAAAAAGTGGGGGTGATCGTCATCTCAAGAGTTTGCGACGAACATTGTTAACACTTTACCGACCGTTATTTTTTAAACATTCTACCCACGGTGATCGGTCACTTGCCCGCAAATAATTCTCTTATACTGATATCTCTTTGAAAACTGCAATGTTTCTTCACTGAGCCCTTGACAAAGTTAACCGCAGTGATAAATAATAATTTATTAATTGCCGTAGCAACCAATTAATAAGTTAAAAGTCCAAAAGTGTTGAGCCCGAAAAGCCGATTAATCGGCTACCGGTCGGTAAAATGTTAATACCGATTAGAACAGATTCATTCACATACATCATTCACTTGCTTTAACAAACGTATTTTTCTACACCAATAATACCTTGGATTATTCGGATATTTGTATTTTTCTATTCTATTCTATTACATGTTATTTTTTCAATATATTTGTCCTATTCATTATTGGATATTAATCTTAGTATTTGTGTGTGTGTGTATTATTCTCATTTATTGAAATAATCCTGACATTTAATTATCGTCAGTTCTATCCACGCCATCCATATTACTAAATTTCACATTGCCATTATTCATTGTCACCTTCTTCTTAATCGAATCCTATTACAATTTAATGATCTTGTGAACGAGACTGACTCAACATCGTCGTTTTATTTTAATTACCGAAAGATAATGTAACGTTATAAGTTCTTTATAATTTGACTTGTTGTAAGGAAGACCTCATGTTAACCTTTTCCCTGTTACGAAAGACGGGAGCGTTTCTTGCAGTACTTGCCAAAAGTTTCAGGTACAGAACACCGCTCTTGTTACAAACACCTAAAAGGTAAACTTTTACTTTATAATGAGAAATATTCAGTTTAAAATTAATTCTTCGCAATTTTAAATATTTCAAATGAATTAAAAGAAAACTTGAATATTAATTTAAGAATTGTGTAAAAAATAACAATTGCTTTTAAAAAATTGCAACTTTATCGATTTTATTTCGTAATAATATTATGAAGACTACGATAAATTATTATGTTAAAAGCAAATGCTGAGAAACGCTTTACCTTTAAATAAATTTTTATTAAATTTTCACTTATGCAGGTCTATTGTGTTGTTCTTTCCTTAAGAAAGATAAGATATACTGTGAGTAATTAGTTTTCGACATTGTGTACATCTGCTGTCCATCTAATTAATTCCATTATTCTGAATGTTATATAGAATCTGTGACAATATAAACTTATGAAAGACATGAAAGCAAAATTCGTTTTATCTGCTTTTTTAATTTCATTATCGTTCTCACTCCTTTTTCATTATGGAATACAATACATTTATATTCTGTGTAGAGATAACGTATAATATCCAGTGTTTAATAATACCTGAATTAACTCTGAAAATGATATATATTTTCAATTTTTTTTTCAAAGGATACCTACAATTGTAGCTTCCATTAGCAACTACGAAAATATTACTGCTGCGACGTTTATTAAATTATATAATGAACTGCGAAAGAACTCTACTTCTTCGGATTATATCGTAGTTTTATGTTGCCACTTTCCTAATATCCGTTATAGTGCTAGTAAGGAGAGTTTGATCCCCAGAGAAGAACGTGTGACCAATAAGTGGATTTCGTTTATAGAAGAAACTTGCCAGAATTCACTCTTCTTCATCATTCTTCTTTTTCGAGACGTAATGCCAATAATTTCATGATATACTTTGCAGTTTATTGAATTGACGCTTAGTTGTCATTACCTTATAACATTTTTCTTCGGTATTGCTATTAGAAGCGTATTAACTATTTTTGTTGTTTTTCCAAGATGATAAAAGTATACAATTAATAATAAACACAAAGTTTAATTCGAACGGTAGACGGAAATTGCAATGTTATTTAGAAAATTGTTAACCTTTTTGCTACAATTGGAAGTAATTTCATTTCGATTTAACGGACTGAAAGTATGCAATGTTTCGTATTATTTACTGAAGGTTATTTTCAGCTTTGTTTCCTGTATTTAATTGACAATCTCCTGCATTTCTTTCGAATAAATATAATCGCTATCTCATAACCAGACAAATGATAGGCTAAGATCAGAATGGGAATATATAAAGTGCCGGTATGTTTTATATTTAAAAAAAGAAACACGTCTACTGTGCTACTAAATATTTTAATAAAACTTCTGCCATGCATTCGAATAAGAATGTTCATTGTCAAAACTGTCCAATGCCTATTTATAACGAAGTAATAAATATTCAACTTTTTCCTCGAGGGAATATTGACTGATAAAATGAAACTTCACATCACGGAGGGTAAATAGATTCTTATCAATCCCACCGATGTTAAAAGTATTTTTCATTTCCGGTTATCACCTATTTCCCCGTGAAAGTGTCACTTGACATATTCATTTTATGCCCGTTACTTACTTCAAATTTTAATATATTAGAATTTCAATATATTAAAAATGTCTATAATATTTTTTAGTTATTTTTACTGTACTCGAATTTCTACTACCTTTTTAATGAAAATGACATTCCTCTTTCGCACGTCATTATCGACTCTAATGCGCTAGTAGGCAAAGAAATCACACATTCGTTATGTCGACATGTGAACAACGAAAGAAGTGTTTTGTTGTTCATAGTTATTGGTCGAACTTTAGGTTTGCAGAAACAATTTGGTGAGGATAGCCGGTGCGAGAGACAATCACTCCTTATCGGTCGCCAAACAGAGAAGTCACTTCATAAGTGGTTTGCTTTTATTAAATTCGATAGAGACATCCCTCGTCCTCAGGTATAGTCCGACAACTGAAAGATGGCTAGGGTGCGACGGAACCTCCCGTTTTCCAATGTCTATTCCTGCCACTTTGTTTTTGGAATTCTCAAACTCCTCAAACTCCGCATAATCGTTTACTTTAGAACGCTAGTTTTGAGAATTCTAAAAACCAAATTGTGGGAATAGACGGTTGAAAACGAGAGGCTGCGCCATTCATGAGCCATCTTTCAGTTGTCGGACTATACTTTCAAAGCGTTCAGTTTTCGGTTGTCATTTGCCGAGTTGCGGTTTGAACGGGCAATATGATGAGAGTAGGTCGTGCGAGGGCAGTTTTGCTTACCCCGTACCTCAATCCAAGTGACTTCACTGGATTGACGACCACTAGGTAAATAGTTGATCCCGAGAACTCATAAGAAACAGACCCTTTGATTCCTTAACACCTTGCCCTACGATTTGTTTTGTGACTGCCTCCGCTATACTTGAGAATTTAATTGCTAAAGTAAAAATTGATCAGAGATTCTTGATATTTTGTATTATTTAATGTACTATTAACACTTTACCGACCGGAAGCCTATTAATGGGCTTTTCGGATCCAAGGCCTTTGAACTTTTAACTTATTAATTGGTTGCCACTCCAATTAATAAATTATCATTTATCATTGCGCTTACCTGTGTTAAGGACTCACAATCAGTGACGAGAATTTGTAATTTTCGAATAGATATCTGTATCAAGGAAGTATTTGTGGCCAAGTGATCGGTCAGTAAGGGTAGGATGTTAAAAAGATACCGGCCGGTAAAGTATTAATATTATAGATATAACATTGCCGTGTTGCATTTTATGAAGATTTTCAATTTCATAGGTTTTGCAACATTTGAAAATTTCCTATCCCATTTACCTCATCCCGAGTGTCACTCGTCATTGTAGGGCAAGGGTTCATCCCTTTGAGGACTAGCGATTCATATATGACCTCTGAGAAAAAATTCAATTATAGTTTATTGCTGCATGTATACACGGTTGGAGTTGTAAAATTAACATATAATCGTTGAAATAGGATTACACAAATAGTAATTAACCATTTATATACATTAACGGTATAAATTTCTAGTAAAAGGGTGGTTTTTAATCGTCAAATAAATAATTACCCCTCAGTATTAAAAAATATCTTCGTCCGCAAAAATATTTTGTTTTTATTAATTTCAGACGACTCTATAATTTTGATTTCTTCAGAAATCCCATAAATATATAATTATATCTCTTTTGACAGTTACATGGTAATTGTTAATAGTATTACAAAAACATAATAGTCAAATAGTACAATGGAATTTATCAGGGGTCAGCAGGACCGCTCTTCCATTAAGACTAGATTTACGGATATTGACATACCTATTTTTCTCAAGTAAACCAATTTCATACAAGAAAATTGAAATTTTTTCAAAGAAAATAGTTCCAATTCAATTTAAATGAAAGATATATTATTAAAAATGGAATCAACCAATATATTATCTATATAGATAATAACCAAATTATTAATCAGTCAAATTGACCCCGTAAATCTAGTGCTAAACATTTCTGGCTTTTCAGTCTACTTTAAATAATTAAATTTTACCTTAACTAATTTCCCTCCATTATTCAAAGCTATATTCATAGCATATTTGCCTATTTCGCTGTTTATGGCTCTTTGTAATATTCATCAAACCTATTTAAGAAAGAATGGCTCTTTAGTTAAAGAAAAGTCGATTCCTTGGTACGTATAATAGTTTTATAAAAACGTCACCGTTTTGATAATTGAAAATAATAGCAGTACCACTGTAATTCTGGGTTACACATTGGTATTACAAATTCAATATTCACAAAAGAATATAAAATCCCCCGGAGATTGTACATTTTGATGTTATATGGATCAGCTTAAATAGAGTTAATTGCAAATATTAATAATCAGACATGAAATAATCGTTGCAATTGACGTGCCATCATCCGCATTGAAAGCCGAGTAAAATTTCCATGATGTACTCGCGTCAGTTAGAACTTGTAGCAGCTACATTCAACGATAATACACGACCCACATAATTGGGTTACAGAGCGCTAACAGCTACAAGCGATTTTATCGACCAATTACACGAGTTTGGTCGTTACGAAATAATTTCTCAGCTACCGTAATTTAGGGAAATGCTAACTCAATGCAATTTAAACAAAAGATGTTCTGAAATTTTACAGCAGCTCATTGACTTATTCAAGAGAAATTCTATCAAGGACTTTCAAGTCATTATCTTGGATATCTATCAGTTTTACAGCCTTGTTAATAAATTGCCTTTCTTTGCTTTGAAAATGTACCTTTTCTGCACTATTTACGTATATAAAATATCTAATTTGTTTATTTTCTGTTACACTATTGATACTTTTAAGAAGTACAAAAGTATATTAACACTAGATCCACGGAAACATCAAACTGACGGATTTCTACTTTTTTAAAACTATTTGTTAGATTTATAGAGAAGCAGAACAGTAGACATTTTACGCGCATTTTATAACACATCAATCATTTATCTCATCGTATTTTTTGTCCCTTGATTGATCTTTTTTCAAAGCAAGTATAAAGTATATTTAAATGTACCAGATTTGGCGGTCGTAAATTTAATGTTAATTACCAAATTTGCTTGAATAAATACCTTATATTAAAACAGAAAGCAATGGATTCTATGAGATTAATATCACTCATAAAGCAATGTGACCTACAATGAGAAAGTACACACTTAACCCCTTGCCGTACCATTTCTTTCGTGGCTGAGTGCGCAATAATTCTGAATTAATTGCTGAAACAACAGTATGTCCCTAATTTCGGATATAGCAGATGACTTAACGCGATGTTGAATAGTATCAAATTAACTTTATTGCACTGTGACCTGATATTTTTCATTTAATAATTTCTAAAACACTTCAGAATTGACCACTCCGTTTATCGCGTCACGAATGGCACTCGTTATTGTACGGCAAGGGCTTAACAAAGAATTAATCAGTATGTTTCAACAAGAGACAAAAACCGCTGACAAAGCGAGCATAGTTCTATTCGTGATAGAGAATATTCCATTTTCTCGTTCACTCGCATGCGAATTGTCCGGAAGTCTTTTGGTAGAAGAATATGGAAGAAATCGCTGATGAAACCTTCCGACAACGATAAAAATGCGAATTGCCTGAATTTTTCTGGCTTCCGTGAGTCCGCAAATTGAATTACCAAGTTCGGAAGAATGTACGACGCTACTTGGTTTAAATTCAGCTGTACTCACAAACTTTAACGTACTACTTTCTTTCGTTTGCTTCCATTTTGTTCTTGAATATAAATGATTAACGTGCGTTGCTCCAGGCAATCATTTTCGTAGGCATGCCCGAGTGCGTGTCGGCTTCCCAGGAATGCATTTTGATTAAGTATACTTTCACGGGCCATTGATACAAGTACAAAGTCGTGTTAAGCTTGTACAGGGTGTAAAAAAATTAATGGTCATGGCTTTAAGGGGTTGTTCTACACCTCTGGATCGATGGAGATTTGCGAAAAAAAACGGCCGCAAAATTCGGGAAAGGGTAGCAAATTTTTTTTATTGGCTCATCGTATTCGTCTTGTTACGCAGGTAAAATGTCTGAGAGGAACCATGGGTCAGAAACGAACCGTTCTCTCACAAATTAACTTTTAATTCGGCCTTCCGATCAAAATTTCGCCCATATGGCAGCCTTCGAGTCACCGACCTTTCGAAAGGAAACACATGAAATACCCCTGCTAGCTCCAATAGTTGAAGCAGAGGCAACATAAACGAAGATAGAAAATGACTAGAAAAATGTCATTGACCTGCGTTCGGTGTTGGGTTCGCTCAAGGGCCCACCCGGGGAGAAGAGCATAAACACATGCACTTCTCTTCTGGTACGGTGGCACAGTGCCCCATTTTCTAACTTCGTTTACGTCGCCTCTGCTTTAACTAATGGCGAAATTTTTATCAGAAGACCCAATTAAAAGTTAATTTGTGAGAGAACGGTTCGTTTCTGACCTATGGTTCCTCTCAGACATTTTACCTACGTAACAAGACGAATACGATGAGCCAATAAAAACAATTTGCTACCCTTTCCCGAATTTTGCGGCCGTTTTTTTTCGCAAATCTCCATCGATCCAGAGGTGTAGAACAACCCCTTAAAGCCATGACCATTAATTTTTTTACACCCTGTACAACGGAATTATGTTCATTCAATCTGATCGTTATTTTCTTCAGTTTGATAAATGCAATTGATTGATTTCTCCCTCTTTACGATAACTACAAAAATCTTTCTGTGAGCTACAAATTTACTGATAAAATCTCAGTAGGTCAATTTATATTATAAAAATTTCCTGTTCTTTTGACGATTCTTAAGTCCAAATCGTATTAACAGAAAATGTGTGTCAGTGGAAAAACGACTGAAACTATACTGTTTTTTTCCTACGTTACAAAGTAGGACTGCAGAACTTACAGTTAGAATCTATCACTCGAAAATCAGTAACTTATTCACACTATTAAAAATTAGCAATCAATTGTGTTTAACTGTTTGAGGCACGAGAATTCAGAGAATAAAATGACCCATCTTGCACAGACATTTATTTTTTTTTTTTAATTGTACAAAGTTGGTTTACTTTTATTAACAAGGTTATCAAACAATATAAATTTTCAAGATGGGAAGATGTCCTACAATGCATCTTTAAGTATCAAATAGATGGGATACATTTAATCCCACCGAGCCTCAAAAAGTTAACTTAACTTTCATAGCAGAAGGAATGTGCTATGCCAAAAATAATTTTTTTTGAACATCCGTTAAACTGAGTCTTAAAAGATGATCGTTTCACCTGAGCCGTAGGGTTTATTTATTGAAAGTTGTTTTTATTGCCGGTGATTTTTCAAATGTAGCTAAACGTGTTTCAACTGACAGTAAAACGAATAACTAACATTTACATTAACAAATTCGCTAAGGTAACCAAATGGTATTAAAATCGTATACAAATTGTACACAATTGAGATTAACATTTTATTTCACTGTTTTAAAAAGCAGTGCAAAGTTTACATTTTCATCACGTGAGATGAAAATATAATAACACAAATTTCGTAAATTAATTGGCCTAAATGTGATCTGATGTTGGGCCTTAATAATGTGTGATACTTATACAGATAGTGATCCATACCAGCGATTTTGGATAGACTGCCAGAATCTAACATTTGTATAATCATCAAATGTGTTTATTAGTATAATACAATTAATCATTCGTTTAATCTGTTTTAAAATCCTAATGGTGAGAAATTTCAGTTTTAACTCCACTGAACATTTTACGTACGTTCATAAATTACAATAAATTTTGGGATGTTCGTCCCAACGAGAGGCGTTGATTTACAGCACAGAAAATATACAGGGATAAAAAGTAACGCCGGAAACTCTACCTTTCGTGTCACTACTGTTCGATTCATTGATGAATGTTTAATTCTTCTGTCAAAAAAAATCACAAATTGTCACGCACATCATCGAGTGTATCCTCTTCGTTCACGTCTTTTCCTAGCATTTGTTTCTCACTCTTTATCGTCTCCTTTTCGTCCTTCATCTTTAGACCTACATCTCTATTTTCTCAACTATAACAAATCTAATCGCATCGTGACAGTCTTTAATGAATTTAACAAAAAACAACGAAATTATTTTGACCAATTTTTAACTGCCGCACCCATGTAGAACATAACATAGAAGTTTCACAGAGATATTGACTAGATACTATATTTAACACTTTCACTTAAAATAAAAAAAAATCACTGAAAGACATCGTACATTGATCGAGTAATTTAATAATTTTTTTTATCGTATCCATAATTTATGCAAGGTAATAAATCCTCCTTATTCACTGATAATAAATTACTTCTGAATAGTATTATATAATAGTACTTATGAATAGTTCGACGTGTGTCTGGTTTTGCTGTTGATTGGGATTGATTCACCGAAACTTAAATCTTAAGGCACGGGGTTAAACTCTGAAATTTGTTATAAAATAATGATGTCTAATATCATAGGGTCGGCATTTAACAGACTAGACCGTATGCGAGATTAGTGACGTGTAAAGGACACTTGGCAGGAAAGTGACGAGTGCGGGTCGTTTCTGAGTCCATTTAACGCAGGAGAGAACAATAAGGGCTGGCTCGTTTCTGTGATGAGAAATTTGCCGCTTTGTATTTATACTGCTGCCTTGATGAGGAACTGGCTATGACGTAACAGTTCAGATCCAAGTTGGATCAAATGGTGGTTAACTATGAACTTCATTATCCTTTGCTTTGAAATTCGTTAAATCTGTTCCTGATTTTTTTCCATGCGAAGTAAAGTTAATAAGAACTTAACCCCTTGACCTACGATTTCATTTTTGTCAGGACCTGCAAAGTCTCAAAATTAATTCCTGAAATCAAAAGTTTCCACTGATTTCTGATGTTTCGTGTAACTGAATGTAATATTAGTAGTATGGCAATAATGAGACGGTTTCTTAGACGGTAATTTAATAGTTTTTGAAAGACTTCAAAATTTCCTATTACATTCTCCGCGATACGAGTCCCATACGTAGTTGTACGCTAAGGGGTTAAGGAAACGAGAGAGGTTTGGGTAGATATTATAATAAGTTCAATTTCGTACACTGTGGAAAAAGTCTTCATTTCATTCTAACACTCTATCTTTTGCATATTTGTGAAGCATTACAACTGATTACAGTCGGCCTACGACTTTCGCACATTATTTGTCCTTGAAAATGTGTGCGAACGTTGAATGTTTGAAAGTAGAGAGACACGGAAAAGATATTCAAATATGTACTTATGTAATGTGATTTCTTTGCGAACTTGAGATTCTCTAATATCTAGTAGGCAATACTAGAAATGATATTTCAATGTTAGAATATCATAGGCAATGTGTGAGTGAGTACGAGCTACAGCACACCATAGCAGTGCGTAAAAACAAACATTTTTTGAAAAAGCGACTCTATAATCTTTAAAAAATTGACTTTTTACAAACGTGCGAAATAACGAATTGTGCGAAAGTGGAATGTTTGAAAGTCGAGGACCACCTGTATATTATATTCATTTTACCTGTTTCAAGTGGAATGTCATTTTATTATCATTTGTAGTAATGGACTAATAATTGTAACTGGTGCACGGTCCCATCGTTGAAAACCTTCAGTTTTTCACTAACTTCTGAATCGTTAAGAATATGACGCATTACTATGCAGTACTGGAAAGAAACATCGCGGAGGGAATGCAGGCCTAATTGGTCAAAGTGGGAGGAACATGTTTCTGCGGATTTGTCACGGTGTCTGGCCAAATCTTTTTGATTATCTCTAGTATTCCTTTATCACTTACTTTACCATCGTCTTCTCGCCTCCAATAAGTTATCCGTGAAGTGCTTCAACCATTGCTTGCAATTTTCTCCTTACTTTGCTAAACGAAAGGAAGCTACAAAATGTCATACACCATCAAGAATTTGAAAGACTTCCGAAGTAGAAAGAAAATTAGATCGCTTTACTGGAACAACGTAAAAGCGTGAACGATGAGTAAAATGATGTTTACATCATTCACCGCTCTGAAAACACATTTTAATGGAAATAGATATTTTAATATAACACGCCTGAGAAATCTCTTTTGTCGCATCTTCGTCATCTTCGTCGTCTTCTCCCCTTCGCTAAGACGTTACTTGATTGTCCCAAAGGCTCAGTGACAAAGTAATTTTAATTATCACATTCGCTGGTCCTGAAACAGCGAGAGTTGATGCAGAACCGTGAGACAAACGGCTGGCACGGCTTGAAGAAGCGACGAGGAATTTTTATCCTTAACGAACGGCTCTTCGTGAAAAATTTAATTAAACGGTTCGAGCACGGAAAAACGCATCATCTTCCCCCGATCCGCTTTCCCCGTTGAGACTTTCGATCAAAGTTGACCGTTTTGTAGACAAAGGAGGCGGCGATAATTGGAATTACAGCGAGAAGAAGCTTATAATTGCCAGCCGCACCATGGCACTTTGGATCATTTCCGTATCTCCCTTTATCTTTCCCTCTCTTTTTTTTTTATTCGGTCGCGAGGGTGTCCCGGAAGAACTTTGTTCGACCCTCGGGAAACGGGGATTAAGTCCTTTGCCTTTTTCATCGGGATAATCGCTTCGAGTTTTCTTTTGGTTTTGCTTCTTACTTATTTCTACAGGGAAAGAATGGTGTTTTATTACGGTTCGTTTGTCAACGTCTTGGTTAATGGAAAGATCATTTGGGTATTTTTCTGTGGCGTTATTTCAGAGTGAAGTGTACTGGCGGAATATTAACTCGGAGTTTAATGTGGCTAATGCTAAAATGGTGATATTTATGTTTTTAATGAGCTTGGTATAGGACACGGTTAAGTAATTTGTAACTTTCAAAGATATTGTATTTCGATATGATACATGCTCCTTTGGAAAGTGTTCGCTTTTAAAGATTTTAGGAGAATTTAGAAAATGTGAAAGTCGCAGTATTGATAAGGTTGTAGGCAGATCATTCAATTTTTGTCGATAAAATACAGCTATGTCTAGATTAGTATTAAAGTGGGAAAATAGAATACTATTAAATGAGATAATTTTTTTTCTGAACAGATTGAAAATAATGAAAACTGCAATATCATTGTTTCAAGTGTCTTATATGCTTGGATGAATCATTCGTAACTAAAAACGCTTATTTTTCTTACAATTTTGAATTGTTTTCTTGCTTGTGACAAGTAAAACTAAGGATCTGCTAAAATTCCTGCTTTTGATTTTATTTCCAATACCAAGTAACTTTATTTATCGTAGCGATAAATTCAGGTTTATCTTATTGTTAAATTAATTCTTACTTTTAAAAAGCTGAGTCTTATGACAAACGTGATGGAAAACGAACCGCTTTTCGTTAATTATTTGCTGTGTAACTTGATAGGTATTTTGTATTATTACTTTTTCTAATTACAACATTTAACCATAAATATTATTTCTGTTTCAGGTAAATGGCTTCCACTCGATATCTTGTAAGACGATAATGTCGAGGCTGACAGTTGCATGAGCTAAACATTTCATGGTGTTGCAATTATCGTAGGTAATGGCATGTTTTACGTTTGTCCCTTTTATTACAACTGTTAACTCTTAACATTCCCATGACGAGCTACACTCGAGACAGCTTTCTATGACACTTTACTTTTTATCTACTAATTATCGGCTTTTCGAAATCAACAATAACTTTGCATCCTAACACAAATGTCCTGCAGTACTTGAAATTGTTCATAGTATTGAGTAAAAATAATTAATAAACGATAGACAACTTTTTGACTTTATATTTGCTTATCTGACGAAAACTTATTAACACTAGGTTTACGGTAGCCATAAATTTGTCGGGTTCCTACATTTTTTATAATGATTTTTCAATTTTACAAAGGAGCATTGCTATATATCTTTCACGTGCATTTTATAATACAAGAGTTACTTAACGAATTATCATTTTTGCAGTTTGATCTTTCTTTTTTCAAAGTTCTTATTTAAGGTAGTTCTAGGCACTTATCATTTTTCGATAGATGTCCTTAAAATTTTGAAAATATATTCTTCATGATATTTTATAATTATAACCGGAATCTCAACGAGTTCGTCCACACGGTTTATGAATAAATCGTGTTTGAAAATAACATATTTAACATGGGCCTTATGGAAAAAAATTTTTGCTGAGTCCGTAAAATCTTTTTTTTTTTTTCTAATGGAAAAACGAGTCGATGGATTCTAATAAAAAATTAGCAATGTATTATTTTATACTTTTGGAATGTTATTGAATTTTTTCATAATTTTTTACTTCATAGTTATAGAGAAACATGTTTTTTAATGTCTAAAAAGTGAACGAAATGTCCTCTGTGAAGTTAGCCCCTGCATTAATTCTTACGCAATTTTTTTCGTTTCTAGTGAAAAAAGAAACTTTTAGTTCTGAATCCAGCTAGAACTACCTTAATATATTGCAGTACAACAGATTTCACGCCCGCAAACGTAGTGTTAAAATGATTCGGAGCGCGAAGGATTAATACGGGAACGTATTACTTTGTTTTCCATTTTACCAGTAGAACTGTGTTTGACTTATAGAGCTTTAAAATATAATTTATCTTGACAATGTCTCAGAAAAGATTTTTTCTTGACATCAATTATCAACGCCAATGCGTTTGAACCGTTGCTCATTACTAGACTGCGGATTTTTATGCATTTATGACAAATTAAATACGGCTAAAATATACAAAAAGAACATAATATAAAAATATATCTACAATATCCAAAGTATGGTATTTGTTGTAATATTTATTAAGTGCAATAAATCCCTAGATAGGTTTTCCTGTCTCACCTGCATTTTTGAAACTCGAAATTTGCATAAACATCCGCAGTCTACTCATTACCCTTCTATCTCATTTTGTTTAACACCTTGAACGCCCCCGGTATTTCGCTAGTTTCATCACTTCTGAAGTGAAACTTTTTCTATTAAATTCACATCTTTACAAAGTAGAAACTATAAAGATACAGATAGATAGATATTTGACAGAACTTTATCTTTTTAACCCTTTGACTGCTACTGGCGCAAATGTGCGTCCAGCGAAAGGTATCACTGTGGCCTATGGACGCACATGTGCGCTCCGCGATGGCTTCGATCGTTTACTGCTGTCTCACTGTATTTGTTCAGAAATTATTTTATCGTATCCGTGCAACACTCTCAGAAAAACATATTATTGCTTACCAACAAGAAAAAATGAATTCTCGTTTATTTCGTCAATTGTTCACTATATCTTAAATTCGTTTAATTTTGCGTGAAAAAGTATTCAGTCCCCAGCGATAGATATTGCCGGCCGCACGCCGTTCACGCGAAGCGCTTCTGCTAAGAGTATTCAGCAGTCAAAGGGTTAACGTCGATATTTAAATATTCAGTATGTCCGAGAATTCATAAGTATTACAATTTAAAAATTATACGAAATTTCACCAAATTCAATAGGGATGGCCATCCTTGACCCCCATGACAGTCAAAGCGTTAAACGCTTCACCTTGGCAGCTTCTGTCGCGCGATTAAGTTGTAGATATAATTCATTCATTCAACAACAACGAAAATTAACAAATACGTGAGACTGAGACAAGAAAACTAATTTGATTGGATGGTAACTTATCATCTCTACATGTTAGTATCGTTGAAATCGTCTACACGATAATATTTACAACCATGCTTCAATCAGTTTGAAACTTTTGAACGCCCCTCTACAGAGTCAGTGAAACCCTCCGTGAACGCGATCGAACGACCTGCTAGCGTCGAGCGTCGCCTGTTATTTTTAGATAGCATCATCGGTACATTGTACTACCTCATTGCATTACCCTTTCGTGCGTGGCTGCATTCGCGTGTGCACGCGTGTCAGCTACACGACAGTCGACTCCGCACCCGCTAAATACACAATGAAACGACGGTGGCGAAATGGCACGTCGGAACTGCCGACATCGAGAATTTCCTTTTATACCCTTAGGCGTATCACGGCTGAGGATTGTTGATAAATTTCGTTCAGCGATATACATGGTAAACACTCATGAAAAGCGTAGTATTTGCCGGTATTCAACGCAATCTTTGTGTAAATCTGCATATTCATTTAAAGTGAAACGTTTTCCAGGACAGGTTTGAGGTTGAAATTGTAATATTAATTTGTAGGGTGTTAATCATAAACGGTTCTATGGCTAGGTATACCGTTAATTTGAAGGGAATTACGTTAAATGAATAAAGAAATAAATATTAAACAGAACTCGTATAATCTACTGAATGGGAAAATTCATCGTTTCATTTAAAAGTTTGGAAAACTTTCTTCAAAATTGGCCAAACTGTTGGGAGTTGGCTTTCTGAGAAAGAAAAAAGAATGGGGCATAGAAGTTGTTATATCAATGTTTATGTTGTAAACTTATGCAATTCTATGAGTAGGATTATTTTTTATGAATAAGAAATTAAGCATAAAAAATCGTATAACCTATTGAATTAGCTTTCTGTCTAAAACTCTTTTACTTCTGTATAATGTGAAAGTTCGAAGAAAATATCTTTGTAGTTGACTAAAGTCTTAGAAGTCGAAGACGGTGAAAGGAGCATGTATATAAAACATGTATTTATTGTTTTTTTAAGATAATATCATTTGTAATTTTTCAATTGACTTGTGGGATCCGAGGCAGTATCGCGAAGAATGTCAGTTACAATCTAATAAGACTTACGTCTTTTCCACTACAAATTATGTTCACATCCCCAATAAATCTTTGCAATTATTAGATCTTTAGTCGCACAAAACGAGATACTGTGGAAAATTTCAGCCGTGAAAATGACGGAAAAGGTATAATTAATGAAAAATGTTTTATCAGATAAAGAGTATGCCTGATAAAGTGTTCACGTAATAGAGCACTTAAATAGTAGGATACTCGAGTAATACAAATTACAATAGTATGCAGGAGGCTCTGTTGCATTACATACCATTGTTATATAAAGTATTGCAAGTTACTTTTCTTCAAAGGAATATGTTTATATTCCATTCAATTTAAACTCATTTGAGCTGACGAGCTGTACAAAGAATATAAGGAATAACGTTATATTATCTATCTATAAAGAGATAATTTTTTCACATTCGTGTCGGTTTTGTACACAAGAGAGTGTGTACACGCTGAATAAGCTCTTCTACGTGATTATTACCATGGCTATAATTCGTTTCCCCACGGATTTCATAAAAATTAAGAATATACGAGATTTCCTCATAATAAAAGAGAAGAGAAAAAGAAGTAATTTTCACAAACTGCATAAACTATTTTGTTCTCCTTCATGGAGTGAATTCCCTGGGTAACTTATCAACATAATAATGGGACCTACAAAATGAACGTATTTATTTATTTGTACAAAATTCACCGCCGACTGGGATTTAACTTTATAAGATACAGAACTTGCAGTATCTAACTTCCGTGCTACGAGAACTATAATCTAAGTATCGCACGAACAACTCCAGAGTGGTAATAAATTTCTAACGAATAGAAGTAACGAATAGTACGAAGTTATCGAAATACAAGTTCGGAGAAATGAAAATCACAAAGTTTCCAGATGTCTAATGCGTCGTAGGAGAGCATTCCGCTCGAGATTCCGAAATTTCTCGTCACAGTCGACTTTAGTACTCTTCGCTTCAGTGTCACTTATCGTTTCCGCTCTTTTACGTGGCAAATAGGTCGGTCGTGTCGTGCCTTTGGCGTTCCCTCGGGAGAATTTCGACCTCGACTAGTAATATCGACGTCGGCGACGCTCGTCTTCATTATAAAGCACCGTGACTGCCACTGATTTTCGTCACGAGTTTTCCATCCGACGGAATGAAGCACGTTCTGGCAACATCATACGCAGTATGATAAATTGCACCTTCGAAGATGCCGAAAAATTCGGAGCGGGAAAACCTGCTTGTATTCATGACCCGAGTTCCGTTTTTGAAGACAGCTGCGACGCACCTGTCTAACCAACAGGAATTTGGGGTGATTCCCCTTCGAGTTATGTTTGTTTTATAAAGTTTTGAGGATGAATGCTTTTGGTCAATTACATTATTGAATAGACGATCTCTTTTTAATGATAAAAACAAAATGGATTGAAGATACCCGTGTCGAAATATCGAACCTATTTTCATGGTATTTACTCCTATTTGAACCTAATATGATACTTTTCAATACAAAAACTCATAATCTAAACCTGTAACTCCTTCTCAGTAAAATTATACTCCTATTTTTGTACTTTTAATTCCTAAATGTTGGGTAGTAAAAGGTTCAAATGAGGTTCAATATTTCGACTCGGGGAATTTTTGTAATTATGTACTGCAGTATTTGGCGCAATTGGAATTGGGATTATCACTAAAAAATGATTAAAACTTCGTTTTCGATTGTTAGTGGAGTCTCGGAGAATTTTGTTTAAGTATTATTCAATTAATCCATTCTCTACCGATGTAGTATTTTGGAGGACAGAGTAATTTTTTACCCACGGTAGAATCAGCCTGGTATTTTGACCCAGAGGTCAATCGAAATGTTCATGATCATTGAATTTTTCCAATGTTCAAAAGGAAATGATTTGAGAAAGAGCGAGAATTATCGAAATTGATACAATTTTTATTTCTGAGGAGCCTTTCTTGCATGAGTTCCATAGAGTATAAACAAATTAAGGAAAAATTTTTTCCGTTTTGGGAAAATTCCATAAAGAAATGAAACTAATGGACTACAAATTTTAATCAGATCAATCAATGAGTCGACATTCAATTAATTAGTCGGTATTACTAACGAGGATAGTTCATCAATAGAATAATTAAAAAAATAAGAAGTTAGGCAAAAATGTATTAAGTACGAATGTAATCCGATATTTAATGACGATAAACGGCAGAGCAATTTGATCAAAATCGATCGTCGAGATGAAGACGAATGTTCCAAAAGGAGCCTGAAAGCATCCACTGTTTTCGATAGATTCCGAAACAGCAGAGGGCTTACCGTCGGTCCACGACTATATATCGTTCTTAAGCGAATCAAACGCGACGCTCTGGAAATGGTGATAAATGATAAAGCAAGACCCAGTCCAATCTGGCGTCTCGAAAAGAGGTTATAAAATGGGAAGCATATACGAGCCCCATAGGGCCGAATAGAGGATGGTAAACAAGGTTCGGCGATCATCTCTCACTTTTACGTTCATGGAAACCTCGACAGACGTCGAGACGTTGGAAAACTACGCGTCGTAGGCTTGTCGTTTTCCAACCCCTTAAAGCAGGGGTGGCCAACCCGCGGCCCGCCTTGAACATTTTTCCGTACCGCGAGATTATCATCAGTATCATTATTATTATATTATTTATGTTTACATGTAAGAGTAATAGTAAACGCAATAATAATAACTCATTATATTTCAATTTTTCACTCTGAAAATATAAATATAGTGAATCTGGATCTAATTTATAGGGATATATAATTTTGTATGCGGCCCGGGGAGTTATGATGCATTTCCAAAGTGGCCCGCAAGATGATTTGGGTTGGCCACCCCTGCCGTAAAGTGTGCTATACTCACGTACTTTGCGAGAATAGGGTGAAGTATGAATCATCATACAAAGTTATATTAACGGTATTTCACGACACGTCCCGAGATTCCTTCGTTTATTTGTGATTTATAATTATAGCTCTTAACTGGGTTCCATTACAACAGGTCTTTGATATTAACTATAACAATATGCCTTTGCTTTATAATATTGATGTGATTTGGGGTACAGAAAATGTGGAAAACTGAATTTTATTCGAATTTTTCAAGTTAAAAAACTACGTACAATGTAAAAATATAATATTCGTTTTATTTTGAAGTATGTATCAGTAGCAGAAACCACTTGGAAAGTGTTTATTTTAGCAGTTCGATGAAGAATTGTTGCACAGACAGTAAAATGCAAACGTAGGGCAAAAAATTAGTCTCAAACGTTTTATAGAAATATTATAAATTCTGTGAACATTAGAGCTACCGGCGTTAAATCTATCTACTAAATGAAAACTTTGAAACAGGAGAAATCAAGGGATGGAGAAGAAGATTCATACAGTGATTGATGTTTTTTGATGGTGAATGGTTTTTCTATAAACTTGGAGAATTTCTAGAAAATATTTTAACTTGCTTTGTAGTTCTAGTGTTAGTTATAATTTTGAAGGAAGTGTTGTATCTTCTTTATCTATATGTATTTATTTTTTATCCAACACATCTAAAAAACTTTGGTTTTATGTAATGCATTTTGAAACAAACATTTCTTTTTGTGAAATGAATCAATTTGCATCGACGGTAGTAATATTTTGCTATCGTTAAATTTACTTCTAGATATATGGTTATCGTACAACAGTAATAATTTCATGGGATTATTAATAGTTTGATTTTACTGTTTTCAATGTTTTTGACTCGTCGCTAAAATTTTCAGCAACTCATAAATGACAATGTTGTTATTAGACTGCAGATATTTATTTAAATTTAATACTGCTAAAATTCACAGAAAACACGTAAACAAATAAAACATGTAAAGCAGGGATGGCCAACCCGCGGCCCGCGGGCCACATGAGGCCCACCTTGAATATTTTTCCGTACCGCGAGATTATTATCACTATCATTATTATTACATTATCTATGTTTACATATAAGAATAATAGTAAAGATAATAATAATAACTCATTATATTTCAATTTTTCACTCCGAAAAAATGTCTATAGTGGGTCTAAATTTAATATGGGGATATATCATTTTATATGCGGTCCGCGGAGTTATGATTCATTTTCAAAGTGGCCCGCAAGATCATTTGGGTTGGCCACTCCTGATCTAAAGTATATAATTGTAAGATGCGGCATTTATTAGAACATTTCAAGAGTAACAGAGTCCCTTACTTGGATTCTTCTTTACTAACGTTTATCAAACTTCAAATATACATAAACATCCACAGTGTAGTTATTCCTATTAATCATACTAGAATTTACTGAGCTTGTAATGCTCGCGTAAAGAGATTCGAGCATGAAGATAGTGCTTAATAAGTTGAAATTGTCGTCTAATTTCCCAAGCTTCCGACCCAACTTAGTTAGAAGATATTACATTTAGTTTCAAGTGTTTACATTCCTTACCAAACAACTAACAAAGTACACTTTAAATATCGATATTCCTACCAACATTTCATAACTCTCTAAACAGTGCAAATCTGACATTTGGACCGTTTATTTTGAAAGTGGTGCAAGTCCATTTTCTGTTGTTTCGAAAAAATTAAAGGTTAGCATATATGTTAATTAAAAAATATTGGTTAATTATGACAAGTCTGATAATGTTTCTACCAATTTATGAATATGTAATTTGACTATACAAATTTCTTTTAGGCGAATTTAACTAAAATAATGTATATTTACGGGTTGCAAATGGACTTACACCACTTTCATAATTAATCAATTGTAAGAATCATTTAATTTCAATTTTCAAAACTCAAATATCACTTAAAATGTATTTCATATTAATCCAATTTGGTCTATAGATAATGTTAGAATAATAATATTTGTAACCACCGCGTCCAACGTAGAGCCATCTACATATGTTCTACGGTCTTCCGGTGTAATCTACTTCCTTCTTCCTAAAGCAAGCTAAGCCACGACATTTTGTACAAGTAAGAGTCTCTCAGTTAATCTGAATAAAACCTTTGTAATATAGTGACATCGAGTGTTATTAATTTGATACCGCACTGCCTCTCGCTACGCAATTCAAAACCTAACAGATAATAATAAGAAATAAAATAGAAATAGTATTTTTTATTTTGAACGTTAATTATATTTATATATTATTAAACTCAGCATAAGATATTGGTTTTCTTTATTTATGCTCTTCTTGTAACAGTGTTTTGAAATTCTCAGTAACAATATCCTCAACTGATGAAGATTCTACCTCTATAATTCTTCTTTCCTTTCTCCGTTCCATCAATTTGTTTTTCATAGGGGAATTATATTCATCCCCTGACCCCTCAGATTACTCTATTATTCATACTCATGAGTTTTACTTCTGCATGTATTTATTTAAAATTAAACAGAAATAAATAATTTTAATTGTCATAAAATAATATTATTATAATATAATATTGATTTATTACTTCTTCTTACCTATATCACTATTTGTTTTTAATATGAATTATTCATTTTTAGAGGAAAATCAAATAAGTAGCTTTAAATTGTAACTTTCGAAATGTTAAATGAAACACATATAGCCACCAGTGGTCACTGATCCCGCAACCTGTCCATGGAAATTGCACTTATATCACTTTCATAATCAATGTCTATGCAATTTCTGTTAGTGGTCAATTTTAAATTGAATAAAACAAAGCGTTTTTTAGGATATTAAATATTAACTTGTAATAAATAAAAAGTTTTCACTAAATTAAGCATAAATTGTGTGATACTTCATTTTTTTTAAATAGACTTACGCCACTTTCAAAATAAACGGTCCATCTACCCATAATAAGTTAAAACGACTCAAAACTGTCAACAATCGGTTATACTTCATTCCTTTTGTCTATAACCAGGAAAACAGGTAAAAAATGAAAACTATGGTCTTTAGCAGCGGGTATAAGATTGGTCGTGCAGGTAGAAGAGAGGAGTTCGTACGAAGGTCGAGACGGTGGTATCATCTTACGGAAGCAGGCCAGCCGCTACCTTCGTTCCCATCTAAAACCACCTTCGAGTATAATTCACCTTTCCGCGTTCCCAGCTATACATTGAAACGAGCGAAGCCCAACCAGCACGGCCGGCTCGTGTCCAGCTTGGAAAAATAAGAAGCGAAGTATATGGCGGATGACAAATTACCAAGGATTACGTTACTCCTTTGCTCCCTCTGCCTACATAGCCAACCCTCTTTTGGTATCTCCACCCTCGCGACGTTTTACCCTCCGCACGTCGCGGCTGTTGAAAATATTACCCGGCATATCCCTTTTCGTGGTGGGTACTGTCTAAGGGTTGCAGTTTCTGGGAGGAGAAACAAGGCCTTCAGCCAAGTTCTACGTGCTTTTATTTTTAAAGAAGTCTACACATTGTGCATTTTTCTCCCTGGAGTTTTAGATTAATTATACTTTCATAATTGGTAGTGTATGAGGCTCCTTTAGGTTATTGAGGAGACATGCTTTTTCGAGGATCTTTTGTGTTGAAATTCGCTTTTATTCGTCCCACTGGGAGAATTACTTGGCATGGAATTTTCTTGAATCGCTTGGACCGGTTTTATTACGTTTTTATGTTTTAGAGATGTTGGAATGTTAAGGTGCACTGGATTTTCTGTTTTATTTTTGTCGTCTTTTTCAGTGCTAAGGCCGATTACATAATGGGCACTATTAATTAAAAGTTTGAGAGTTTAGTATTCCGTTTTAATTAATGTATGAATAGCTTAGTGGATAGTAATATGACTATATATAAATGTACGTTGTTGAAGTACCTTGCAAATATTCTAACACTTTTGTTTGACTTTAATTGTCTCATTAGTTTTATGTATCTTATGTTATTTGTTATTTAAATATCGTTACACGATTTTTGCTTCTAGCAAGGTAAACATCGACTGGAAATATAGTTATAATAATGAGTTATATAGAAAATCGAAATATATCAAGCATTTTAATTATCACTGTCTATCAATGTGTGTTTACGTCAAAGATATATAGTTGCTAGACACATTTATAGTGGCAGTTATAGATCAGTATTTTAGACGGTGGAAGCTGGTAATTTGTTATAATCGTAATAACAAATTATGTTATATTTATATGTATTTCTAATTTACGTACATGTCACTTTTAAAAAACATTGAAATTTTAAAGTTTCTTCGAAAGGTGTAGGTGAACGATTACATCAATATTCTTGGGATTATTTTAAACGATGTTTAACACAGAAAAATATCTGTTAGCCAGTGGATATTATAAATAAATAAAAACTTGATTCAACTTACACTAAACTTACTAAGATTCTCTAGAAATATGGTCATATCATTGATTTTGGTGAATTTAGTTCTGGAAATGTTCATTGAAATGTTTTCCATATTTTTAAATTAAGTTTATGCAAGAAATCGTTAATATTTAAATTAATGCGCGTTTAATGTTGGTAGCGCGACAGATCCACGTGAGCGATTATGTGGACCCCCTTTTTATCTTTTGTTTCTATACGCTTTACGCGCCCAACACGCGGTGATTCTTCCTGTTACGTATTTTGTCCATTGTGGTCGACGCTTGTAAGAAAAATATTATATACACCTATATACACATACTACTTCTCTTTATTCTCTTTCTGCGTTTCCTAACAGTTT
The DNA here is from genome assembly GCA_910591515.1 of Cerceris rybyensis. Classification (NCBI taxonomy): domain Eukaryota; kingdom Metazoa; phylum Arthropoda; class Insecta; order Hymenoptera; family Crabronidae; genus Cerceris; species Cerceris rybyensis. The sequence continues at coordinate 28,921,296 of OU342790.1, forward strand.
ATTTGAGCCCGGGTTTAGTTTATATTTATATACGATTTAATTGCCATAATTGTTTTAACTACAGATATATTTTATTAAAACCAATTTACTTATTATATTTTGTAAAATACTTTGATTCTAAAACATCAAACACCCTGTCACCCAGAAATATTAATTTATCACTGTCCAATTTTATTACTTGGCATAATTAACACCATCACTATTACCGCAAATTACACTCCGTAAATGACCTAAACCAACTTCAAATTTATAATCGCCAGTACCTTAATCCAAAACAATTAACAATTCACCGATAACAGCCACCTCCTATAAAATCGGCAGCTCACGAAATTAACGCAGGAAGGAGCTCCGAGCAAACTGCTTACAATAAATTCTCCTAATCCTCTTCTGATCGCGTTAACTCACTGTTTCCTTCTCGGCGCCGAAGTATCATTTGTCTTCTCTTACAACGCCTTTTCGTTTTCTGCTGCGATAAACTTACGATGTATCGGGTCGCGTGTATTCAATCGTAACAAGAAGTCGCGAAAAAGGAATGCACAAATTTGTTACCAGTCGTGGAGATTACCTCGTTCTACGATCACTCCGTCCACCTCTTCTCGGCTGCCATGGACTTACAGAAGCAGAGAGAGAACCCAAGCGTTTCCAAGTCGGCGGAAGCATGGAAGGTGGGAGAAAATACCTGAGGTATCTCAAGAGAGGTCCCTTCTATTTGATTTCCTACCGGTATCGCGCTTGTATTCGTTGTGCGGAACTTTATGGCGGAAGTTTCTATCATGGTTCACCGACTATGGTTGTATCAATTGTATAAATCCCGTCTGCGACTTCCCGCATAATCATTTTTTCGTAGTTTCCATCACGTTAAAATTTTATTTACCGGCCACTGGAGAATCAACTGAGTGGCGGATTCGTGCAAACTGAGATCTCCCTTGTTAATTTCCGTCCCTCGAGAATCACGGCACCGCAGAAACGGAAGGCGCCTGCTGTTATTTCTCCTTTCTAAAAATATCACTCGGACCAGCAGGGTATTGAAACTTTATTACGTTGCTGCATTGTATTTTTGTCGCTACTGGAGTTTACGATTATGTTGCTGTGAGAAGTTATCGATGAGATTGTTCTACTCGTTTCTGCTTTGGAGTGTAATTTTTCTGTTTATGGTGTGGCAGTTTGTTGAAGTGCAGGACGATCGTTTTAGCTGCTTAAGGGGAGTATGTGATCGACAGTTTGTGGATATTTATAGAATTTGATTTAACACTAGATTTACCAAGCCAGTCAAAATGACTGGTACACAATTTTTTCCAAAAATTCTACGGGGTTATGAGAGATCCGTAGAATAAATATTCTTCGTCCATCGTATAAAAGATAAATTACCGAATCTATCATCTTTTTCACGTCTTAATTTTCCTTGCTTTAAGGTACATATTTAAATATAATAGATTTCACGCTGCTAAATCTAGTGTTAATATTAGCTTCTATGTCAACTCATGAGAGAGAGTTAATTGTAGAAATTACTCGCTATATCCATCCTTTGATGTATTAATAATTTTAGTTACTTGTGTTGTATAAAAATGAACAAAATGATGTGTTTGGTCTATTAGGTGTAATTCGAAGATGTGTAGCGTGTTAATGAATTACTATGACCATTTTGCGTAGAACCGATTACGTGGATGTAAATTTCTAAGTTGTGACACTGCAATATACACACCAAGTAGAACAAATTCAGGTTAGTTAGATCTCCGAACGTTTAATTTTCTTAGAGCCTGTGCCATCGTCGTCAATCGTTCCCTTTGACGTACGACAATACCTCCTGATAGATATTACAATAAGCACTTGCTTACAGCATCTAAATGTTCACACATTTAATTTAAAAAAAAACTGTTGTAAATAGAATAACGAAAAAGTGGAATTTGTGAAATTATTTCAAAACATGTCAAATATTAACAAATAAACCTTTTGTTTCATTGCATAACTCATAGATAAAATTCTTGTGGAATAAGATACAAAGTAGCTCAGAAGTCATGTATTAAAAATTCGCATTTATTCTTTTTAACAATAAATATATTTGGAAATAATATTTAATGAGTTTCATTGATAATGTCTTTCAAATGTCCACAATTTTTGTTTTAACACTAGAAGTACCAGCGTTAAAACTATTATATTTCAATATATTAAATATGTACGTACTTTGAAAAAAGAGAAATCAAGAAGCGGGAAAGATGATCGATTCTGTCATCTATATTTTATAAGATCAACATCTGCTCTATGAGGGTCCTATAAACTTGGAGAACTTTTGAAAAAATATGGGAACGAGTCACTTTGACTTATTTGGAAGTTCTAGTGTTAAGTAGAGAAAGTTAATAGAAACAGAGGTCATCGCACTTTAATACTAGATTTACGAGCAAGAAATCTGTTACACTCCAATATATTAAATCAGGATTTTGGAGAATCTGGTATCAAACAGAAAAGTTGATCAATTATTAAATAATAATTGTATTATAAAATACACTTAATACATCTATTGTACAGTTTCTCTATATTCCGTAAATCTAGGGTTAAAATAATATAGGAAATATTAGGCTACTCTGTACTAACCAGCCAACTAATTGCTAAGAAAATATTCATGATATTCTACAAATACATTTGCAGTGTGAAACTCTTGATCCGAGTATGGAATATTGCATTGAGCCAGGTATTTTACCAAATTTTACGAGTAAATCTGGAATTAACCCTCTTAGAACACGCAACAATGATTATCAACTTACCCCTTTCCGGTGTTCTGCCGGATGCTCGACTCGTAGGAATTCCGGGTTTCCTTCGGGAAGTTCCTTTCGTATCGGCATACCTGAGCTTCCGCATAGATTCGCTCATTGAATGCGCTGGTAGTTTCGTGAATACTCTTGGCAGCTTCGTCCTCAGAATTCCCTGTAATATGCCGATCTTGCGGTACTTTAAGACCGCTATGACTTGGTCCTTTGCCCTCGAAAGTCATGGAGTTGGTAGTTAAAAGGGTATCCCGTGGAGTCGGTTAATGATTGAAATTAGACGGTTAATAAAGCCTGTGAGGGGACAGATACAAGGAACACTATTGCAAATTGGATAATGTCCATGAAGAGATGTTATAGCAGCTATATTGTTAAAGACTTTAGATTTCACTTAAGATCGTACGTTTTTGACGGAATAATTTCTGCAGTTACAGTAAAGAATTTAAACAAGAGATATATGTAACTTTGACAATGTTTCACTTAATTTTATCACTTTAGGTAACTCTCCTTTAAAACTTCAAAGAAAGATTTTCTCTCGAGGTCGTCTAATTTTCTTATAACTAGGGTGTATAGAGAAGAAATTGTATTTTTTGCAAGTTCTGAACAAATAAATATAGAATAGACTTACAATTAGCAATTTCTACAGATAATATTGTTGTGAAGTTTTAGTTGTAATGAAAATGTATAAGTCGGTTTTCTATCATTTACATAAAGTGTATACAAGTTTAGCAATATAAACGGTATTCGTGATAATAGAAATTTATTTATCGAAGTATACCAAGGTAGATGTATGAAAAAATTACAGACATGTAATTTGTAAAAACATTTTTGTAAAATGTAATTACATGAAAAACTACAGAAGTTCTATAATTTATTAGTTCAGACAACCAATTTTATAATCAAAACTTCTTTACATCCTTTGTTTTAAAAAATGAAGTATTTTAAACATTCTTATTTTTAACTGAAAGTACTCACGAATTGAATATCCGATAGAAGATTATTTTTTTTCTATTATTTTTTTGTGACGTTGATTTTCCCCTGGTATGTTTACATTTGCAAAGGTAACAAGTATTATATTTGATACACAGTAATTGTTTACAGGAAAAAACGTTTCAAGATAAGGATGTATCTTATAAAAGTTGTTCCGTCATAGAGGTGACAATAACCGTAATTTGCATAATTCTTCATTCCGGCTGCCATACATCGTGCAATATAGCGCTTCAAACATTCTCAAATGACTTCAATTTCCTCCTGAAAGCTCCATTTGTATCGGTATATTAACAACTTCTCACAGACACATGTGTAGGATTATTTCGTATTTCGTCAATAAAATCTAATCATATCGTTAATTTCATTCAGAGGCCTCGGTGATTCATTATAGTTAAAAAATATGTATATTTTAAAAAATTTCAAATAATTATATAAAATTCTAATATATGAAATCATGTGAGAAGGAAAAATACAAGCAAAAGATGTTTTGCGTTATATGTTCAAATAGTTCGAAGTGGAAGTAACAATTTTTATAATATTGGTAAGCGACACTAAATCCCGAAGATATGAGATGTGGCACTAACAATTACTTGTTAGTTACCCAATTACTTGCGTAACAAGTGAACTGTCACTTGGTAAAGACTTACCGTTTGTACAATTGCGAGTAAGGAGCTTGAAATTGCGTGTTTCAAAAAAAATGTCCAGCCCTTCCTCCCAATCGATATATCGACTAACTTGCTATACCTTGAATAATTAATTTCGCGCCATGTGCACCCAACCAGATTCAAAAGGTGAACGAAAGTGGAAATGTTAAATACATTGAGCAAGTAGAAAATATCAACGAATACATGTTTACCTTACAGCACGATCAATTTGATTTGTAGCACTTGACAAAAAATATTCTCATTCTCATTTTTGTTTTATAACAAACATCTCAATTATATTTTCTTAAAGTACTATTTCTACAAAAATTGATATAATATACTTTCAACCGATGCAATTTTTCAATTAAAAAAAAATTTAAACAAAAGTTGATGAAATATTCAGCTATATCCATTAATTGTAGAAAATTCTTCAGGACACGATAATATTGGGTTCCAAATTTGTACTGCTTATTTTACTCTACGACATTCGATTTTCGAAGACAATAGGTACTTTTCTTCAATAACCAAACCTCATTACAGCCGCCATAGTTATCTTTAATTATATGATTCCTTCTTCTTTCACGCTCGAATACTCGCAGTCACTAACATGTGTACCACGAACAAGCAGTGAAGTGTTTTCCTCCTTGCACAAAATGCAATCGAGGAGCTGTTCACGCTCGATTGGCCGGTATAATCGAACCGGAGCTTTCGACGCGAAACCAGAGGCTGAAGTCTTGAAAATTGAAATACAGGAAATCGGGCAATCAGTATTATCGATGAACGGTAGTTATCTACTACCCAAGCCTTCCAAATGAACTCGAATTATTCATTTGGAATTCTGTGTATGAGTTTATGAGTTGCGAATGTGTACTATTCCCTCGGCGTATGATTAAATGTTATTTTCTACAATTATTTTTTATCCTGTTTGAACGTTTCTGCACAAAATGTTAGCAGAAATGAAGTATAAAGTAGCTGATTAGCATTTGTAAATATTTGCGTCGAAAATTTATTTAATCAATGTGCCAATTCGAATTTGTCGCTCTAATGATAATAATTAACAAATATTGCTATTTAATTACAAACGTAATTTGATAGAAAATAAACGGTATGTGTTGATGAAAGGCATTGATTCAGCTTTTTATGAAATCATTATGATGTAATGTTAATGATTTTTCGACTTTTACTTTGTCAGCGAATGAAAGGTGTATAATTGAACGTATGAAATATTTAAAACATCGGCAACACGAGGGAATGTGTACAAGCTAAATTAATTATGAGGTGTATATTTTATGCAGAGAAAATTACTTCTAAATTTGTAAAATCCATCGATCAATTACTATTGTCGTTTCCTGCGACTCTAATGAGAAACTTTGTCGTCCTCTGTCAATGTGTTGAATTACATCAACGAGGGACGATCCGAGCGAAACGGGATCCATAGGTGAATGTACATAACGACAGGTGCATGACCAATTAACGGTAGGCTGCGCCTAGGAAAACGCCCTTCCGATGGAGAGAAACACTACAGTATCCTACGCCAATATTAACATTGCCACTTATTGCTTGTCGGCTTCAGTTCCTCGTTACTTCCTTTAGGAAGAAACTTGTAATTTCCCGTACGATATCCGTGTTGGACGGTTTGGTTCTGTTCGATGAACTGTAAACTGAAGTCACTGCAACTCACCAGCGATACATGAACGTTAACACTAAACCTATCGACGTTATATCTACTAAAATCTAAATATTGGGATTTGACAAAATCGGACATGACCTCTGGTGGCGGACGATAGAAGTAATCTTAGATTGCATTAAATACAATCCAGTGCATTACAGCGTATTAGTTGATTAAAAAAAATTGCAATTGTTTGCGATGGAAAGTGTCCGATTCTCACCCAGAAAAAAGTCCAAAGCAAGATTAAGTTGTATCGTGAAAAATTGTACAAGTCGTTCAAGTGTAAATTTAAATGTAAGATTTCATAAATTTCCTGAGAAAGGCAAACGTCCTATTATTGTGACAAATTTTTTTGGAGAATCAGAACAAGTTGATCAATTAGAAGTTTGGAAGAAGGTACTGAACGTTAAACATACTTTTCCATCAGCAAGAATATGCTCACTTCATTTCACTAAGGAAGATTATATATTACCAGAAATTTCAGCGAGAAAAAGAATTTTGAAGAAAACAGCTGGTCCATCATGCAATTTAGGTCACAGTGAGAATAAACTGAAAAAAGACCGAGAACGCCGACGTTCATCCAGAAATGCCAAGATTATTATATTATATATTATTATATTATATATTATATAATTTATAATATGTTTCGCTTTTAAAATCCTTTCAGCTTCAACAAAATTACGATTAGAAGGCTTTGTTTTCGCCCAATCACATATTTCTTTTATACTAATCATTTTAATTAAATTTTATCACAAATAACCTATCCAGATATGTATATAATGCAATCTTGTAGTCGCCACGTTTATTAAGCCCCGCCCCCATGTCAGATCCCAATACTCAATAACGACCTTACACAAAGAGAAGTGGAGAGAAAAAGAAGATAATTAATTGACTCATTTTGCTTTTGTAAGATAGAAGTGGAATATTTACTTCATGGCTACTCTATTAATTTAGATCATTTTTAGAAAATATTTTGGTAGCGGTCTTTTGACCGCCTTGGTAGGTTTAGTGTTAAACATTCCACCTCTTGTAAAACCAATTGGGTGAAATAATAATTTTGTATTAAAAATTGATATATATTTACTTTGACGAGAATAAATAACAATGATATATTTAAAAAACTGTTGATCTATCTAGTTGAAAGGGAAATATGACATTATCATTTTGGCTACAACTTAATACTTATTTCTATTTGTATGGGGTGGTGCTCCGAATTGCTTAGAATTACCATCATTAATATCGCTAGAGAATCATGTTATTTGACATTGTAGTTTTTTATTATTAAAAGAAATTCATCCTATTTCAACTGCTATATACAACCTGCATTCTATTAGCAAATAAGAGTAGTCTTCACATGTATAGAAAGATGGATAATTCTTATCTGCGTTTGCATGTAGACTCGTTCAATATAATGACAATCCAAGTCCTATAGCACAAAATTGGTTGATATGATCAATGCCCCTTTTTCCTATGGGTAGATGTTCTCAAGGAATACGCTCAAATACGTACAGAATGTTTCAAAATTAGTGTTATGGCTTTCACGAGTTGTTGTACATCCTTGAATAAACATGTTTAATCGTTTATACAATTACATAATATGCAATGTTATATTCGGCAGGGTTTTTCGATTCAATTTATATAAAAAATTAAACGCCCAGGAAAAATTCTAATGATAGGAGGCGATAGAGCAGACATCTTTCTATTATAGTTTGTTTTACAAATATTCATTTCTTTTTGATGAGTGATTTTATGACTATGTATTATTATATGTAGCTTGCTTTACAAAAAAATTATATGTTTGTGAGTTACTTTCTGACAATAACGCTACGTTGAACAAATCGTAGTATTTGTGACATTTGGTCATTTAAATAAATAATATCGTTTAATTTCATTTACAATTGCAAAATTAATTCTATGAGCAACGAGAGCAATTATTTCCACTTCATTGGCCATGAAGTACATTGACAATCGCGTGTTGTCAAAATAAACTCCGCGGAACTCGGCGAGCGTAACATTCAGGTATCCTTTCCGCGAATCTTAACAATAAGTGGATTGCTATCAGTTCCCCCATAACCTCTGTCGAGTAAGCAGTGCTCCGTGATCGGGTTCGAATATTTTCACCTATTAGTGCGTGTATAATACTTTCGAAAACGAGGTTCTACATCGCTAAATACTTCTCTTTTTGCGGGCTGCGTGGTAATTCATCCTCACAGTAGTATCAACCCTTAGTTTGCGGCCATACATCTGCTCTCAGCCAGCAAAGCACTTTCACCTTTGCCACTGCTGTCTACCATGTCTACTCTCACCCGTCATAACAAAGAATCGACACGTTTCTGAGGTATATATAATTTTTACAAGTACTTTAATACGTTTGTCTTAAGAACGACTACACATTTTGTTCTCAATAAAACACGACCACAAAGGAATAAGTATTTTAACGCGTAAGTAAGAAAGACTCCCAGCAAGAAAAGAAAAACGAGGTATCTAATTTCTCAGTACCCACGAGTATATGGCTGCCAAATCTTAGTTTTATAGTTTAAAAAGTGTAGCGTCTGGCAACAAAAGAAAGACAGACTTTCGCTTTCTTCCAAATTCCTCTTTCTCCCTAATTATGTATCGCCTTCGTATTCTTAATACTTATTTTTATTAAACTTACCTGAGAGGTAGGTCTCGAAGGAATATTTAACCGTTTGAGGACTAGCGAGACATATATGTGGCATAAGAAAAAATTTAATTGTTGTTTATCGCCTCATATTTGCACGGTAAAAGTTTAGAAATTGAAATAAAACCATTGAAATATGATTACGCAAATAGTAATTTATAATTTATATGCATTGATAGTCTGACTTTTGGATTTAAAAGTGCTTTTGTAGCGTCAAGTAAACGACTATGTTTCAATCTTCCAAGATGTCTCCGTCCGCAAAGGGTAAACACGTATTTATTTTCTCGGACACTTTCTGTATTAAGGTGGTGAAAATGACTCCGTTTTGTGTTCGATGCCAGATTTGCTCAAAGGGAGAAGAACATAAACACTTGTTCTTTTCTTGCTAGTTCGGTGACCTCGTCCTCCATTTTCGCATTTTGTGTAGCACTACGAAGGGTATCTCGTGTATCTCTTTCCGAAAGGTTGGAGACCTGACAGTCTGACTTATTCAACTAAAATTCAGTGGCGAAGAAACAATTAAAAGCTACTTTGCATAAGAATGGTTTGTTTCTGACCCTTGACTCCTGTGAGTCATTTTACCTACGTTAAAAAACGAGTGCGATGAGCTAATAAAAAAAATTTTCCATCGTTTTTTTTCACAAAGCTCCATCGATCGGAGAATGTTAAACAACCCCTGAAATCTTTCTGAAACACCCTGTACGTATGTGTGTCTTCTTCGCCATGCTCACAAACACACACATAGCACCCATTTTAAATCCTTTTCGTGGCTTTCAGTCGTACTCGTTACTCGCATGACGAAAGTTAACACCATAACTTTTGGTCGTATGCGGACGACAAAGTCGAGTTATTATGACTGCTATCGCACTCGGTAGCCAACGACACGGCCCGCAGGTGAATGTATGCTAATGCGATAGCGCGCTGCACTGATGAACTCCAACTGCGAAGCATACTGCCGACTCCAGCAACATACATTTATCTCACCATGAAAGCCGAGGTTAACTCGTATCAACCATTAATAAAAGTTTCTCTCGCAAGAACATAATGGTATTTCGGCATTCCCAGACCACCTGCGTGTTTTTCACGCTGTCGATAGCATGTGTAAGACATCGATTTCTTCTCTTTATCTATACAATATAATACGGGCGTTTATAAATATTTCCGTCGATAAATGCAATATACAATAAACTCGTTTCGTGCCAATTATACAAATATTAATAATGCTTGTTTGCGACGTCACTCTCGTAAGAGTGTTCCCTCGATGTATGCAAGGCGTCGACTCCGTAACGACTGCCTTGCTATCCCTCGTTGTTATTGCTGGGTCCTTCGAGGACCTCCTTTTCCCCGAAAAGGTCCGGTAGGGGTGAGGATCATTTTCCTCCCTCGCTGGAAGAATTGTCCTCTTGGTGAAAGTCAGGCGTGAAAACTCCTAGCTCGACTCCTCGCTGGCGCTGAGTCTTACACATGTCACACCTGAATTACAAAGATTCTGGGCTGGTTAAAATAGGATAATTACTGCTGTACGGACGATTTCTCCGCAGTAATTGAAATTCGTAAAAGGAGAAAAAATTCCGGCTCAAATTGCTCTCGTAATTGCATAAGGTTCCGTCCACCTTAATTAGTACCGCACTCCAAGAGTTGTCATTTAGTGATTCAATTTATTGCTTCTACTTCTCTCTCTATCTCTCTGTCCGTTTCTCGCTTTCTCTCTCTTTCTCTCTCTTTCTCTCTCTCTCTCTCGTGCTCTGTCTGACCTCTCCGAATGACAACGGAGTTTACCTTGGAACATACGCACCAGTTTACAATAGACCGCCGTTTACCGACAACAGACAGCTATATCGGACCTGATTAAGAGCTATTCTCGTGGACAACGAGAGGAGGAGAACGTGGAGGATATCTCGTGGCGACGTCTCCAGAAGACGTGGGTCACACTGGGTGATAAATTAAGGTAACACGCCCTTGCCGCCCCTTTTCAACCCTCCTTCTCTTCCCTCTCCCTTTCGCCCCAAGTGGTTGCTCCTTCTCCTTCAGTGGAGACGCAGCCTCCCTTTCTCCCTGGCTATTTCACATCCCTACCTTCTGCAATTCTCTCTTGGGTATGGCGCCATGTGTTACGGGGATGATATACGAGGAATCAAGCAGTACGTGAGATATTTATGGGTCGAACGACTGTTGGAACTCGTGACAGGGGGATGCAAAATCTTTGTCTTTTAATCCAGCTATCTAGGAATTAGCGATAACGTAATGTTTCACGATTGAAACACGTCTGTTTCTGAATCTTTCTCCATTCGTAATGTAGGAAAGAAAGTGTCCGTGGCAGGTATTGTGATTTTGGATTTTATACTGAAATTTGTAAGTGTGCATGTTAACACGTTGGCGCCAACTTGTACCATTGGTGGTGCAAGTACGCAGTTTGTAGCAGCCGCACTTGGACACCGTCGGCGCTAACGTCTTAAATTGGATTTAATATAATCAGAACTTTTAAGCCTTTGACTTTGGCGCACTTCAGCGTGAATCCATTAGAATAATCCTCAAAATATAATACCTCTGAAGCTTACGGTTTTTAAATCGTATTAGTTGATCGATATTAGCAATAGGAAACTTTTCTTATTTGCAACATAAATAACATCGTACCAAAAAACAATGCATGAGATCTGCGAGACTGTATGTATTTACACATATACACTTTTCGCACTGACGAATCTGTAAGAATGCATTTTTATGCTTTCGTAGTCAAAGAGTTAAAATAAAGAGATGTGGGATTGTCAGGGGGTAAGCAAAGTAAATCAGTGTTAGAGAAAAATGAAGAGTTGGATCAGCAGATAAGAATCAATCTAAAATGATAGGTGTTAGGCGAAATCACCACGGGAATTAAAGCTGAAAAAATACAAGAAAAATAGAAAGGTAGAACAGATAAAATAGTGATAGAGTGCTCGTAGTAAGTTAATATTGACACATTGCCAACTGATCGGGGAGATTTCGTCCTGTTTTGTCAGGTGACAATTACGTACCTCACATACAACAAACGGATGAGGCCAATCGCCAGGATAAACTGACTATGTCGATAATGCTGAATTTTTAAATTAAATAAAGCATTTTTGCAACACTAAAGATGACAAAGTACGAATGAACGTGAAATTTCATGTTTTTGAATCAAGTACACATATGAAGAAGTGTAGAAAAAGAACACATTCCAGAAACAGTTTCAATTTTCGAAATAACGTCTGATACCATTTTTGTCTAATGTTTACTTGTAATAATTAAACCCGAGGAAATTTAAATTGATTTGTATCAAATTTTATACTCATTTTAATTTCGCAGTTGCAGACTTCACATGACTTCGAATAAATTTCCAGTTTGTTAGACACTACTTACTGTAGTAAAGAATACTAATTAATTTCACTACTTTCTGTGGTTTCCTTAAAGAACATAACGTACATTATTTCATTACAATTTGTTAAAACCTTTCAATATAATCCCCATTTCGACATAATCGAAAATCATCAAAGGGAAGCACTTTTACGGACATTTGGACTTCATCAAATTTTATTCAACCTTTTGTGATCTTGTTATAAGCCCTTTTTTATAACTACGGAAATGAGAAAAAGTCATATTGACTTCATCCAACGATTCTGGAAGTAATAGTAATTCTGCGCGAGGGAATTTAAGTTCAGCAATAGTGCACATCTCCATGCTGCAAATAACTGGCTTGATAAAGCTGTTACTTTTCAAATTCTAATTTCTTCAGCCACTTACTCCAAATAATTTTGCAGAGATACTTAAAGCCTTGAAAAATGTTTCACCTATTAATAAAACTTACTTCTTCATTCGATGGCACAATGTGAACAGTTGTGTTTGCAGTTCATCAACTGATACAGCAAGTGGATTATTTATTTAGTGCAGATGTGGGAATTTGCGGAGACCCTATTAATTGAACGGCCCAGGGGTAATGGTGCCAGAACCTTCGCCTCATCCTATTAGTCCCAATCCACAGAAGGAACATTTGTATATCCGCAGGGTATACGTGAAACCTTAGTACGAAATTAATTGATATGCATATCTCTACTTGAAGATAGTATTTTTTCCTTTAAAATGAATACCATCAACGCTAGATCTATCAGGGGCGTCGAAAAGACTGGTTCTTGACTTCTTGGAAAACTTTTGAAGTTCTTAACACGTTGAATGTTATCGATACTTTGCTAATTTATTCATGTCTCTTGAAGTAACCCTTTTTTTTATTAAAGTCACATCTTTATAAAGCAGAAGCTTCAAAGATACAAATAAATATATAGACAGCAGGGTTTTATCTTTTTGAGACTAATTCGTAAATATTTAATGAGTTCGCAAATTCGTGAACATTACAATTTAAAAGTCATATTAAATATTATTGAATACAATAGCATCAGTCACTGGCGGTCCTCATCACATGAAACGTGTTAACACAACAATTTTTTTTATTTTTCGCTACCGCTTTTATCAAATTACTTATTTGATATAATTAAGTATACCAAATTCAAGAATGATACAATTTATCTCCTTGATATTCAGAAATGGTACGCACGATAAGCTTATTTATGTGAGTGCCTCAGCCAATAACGATGAATAGTAATAAATAAGAGTGACTGAGATGGGACAGCTAATTTGTTTACTTGGCAAATTACGATCTTTATAATAAAATATTTTATATAGCTAAGTCTATTTCTAGTATTATAATAGCTTATTAATCTCTTAGAGAATAGTTATTCGTTCCCACCGATCTACTCAAAACGATACGAAAGATGTTATAAATTGTATCAGAATATATTTCAAATTGATATGCAACAGTACCCAGTTGATGGAAGATCAGCTAATTAATATAAACACATTTATATCGTGCTGCCACAATAACAAGTTTTCTCGATGCATATTCGACACCTAATGTTAATGCATACTCAGAGACAAAAATTTGAGCATGAAACATTTGACAGAAATATGCAAAGTGGCAAATAACTCGTAGTACTATCCTATACACTTCTATATAAAGATATATGTTGAAAGTATGATATAAAATCTTTCCCTGTTAACATATCTTTTTCGAGAAAACTAACTTTAATGTTTTCTCCAAAAAATAGCACGCCATCGGCTAAATCATTTAACTAGATACGAATTCAGTGAAAACTTTGTAAGTTAGCGGTTAACACCTCCTAGACAACGCATATCTACCGTGGCACCATCTGCTAGGGAAGTGATATACGAGGAACACGGTCGTACGTGAAATATCCATGGGACAACCGAATGTCAGAATTCAGGGCGAAAACCCAGTTACCTCGTATTCGTCTACCGAGGACACTCGCAAATTAACGTTAATCACAACTTCTACTGCTTCCACTGGTCGTTGAATTTCATGAACCAACGTACGGACGATAGTATCAGAAATCCGTGAGACAAGCACACGCGCGTCATGGTAACCGTAGTTTGAAGTTAAGCGCACAGCTGCTAGTGACGACTTATTTGTACTTCGTAGACGTTTTTAGCTATCATTGCTTTTGCATTGTCATTTTGGGGAAAATAATTTGATGTGTTGTTGCTGAGCGAAGAAGAAAAATTAACAAATAGAGATTTGTAACTATTTTCTTTTTTTTTAAAGCAACAATTGTTTGAATTATAACAATTGAAATTATTTAACTAATTGTGAGATCCCTTTTTTTAAATGAAATAATTCTGATCAATGAATTAATAGACGTTTTGTCGGAAAATAAACTTTTACCCTTCGTAAGAGAGATAAAAAGATGTAATCTTTTTTATAAAACTTTGACGTTACCAACACGACCTTCTTATTTTAATATAGCATTCTTTTCTTACCAGCTTACCGAGGTGTTACTTTAGCCATAAAGAAACAACCTACCTTCCGGATTTACGCTGCTCCTCTTCTTTCTTAAATCAGTTTTTCTGCTCCACTTTACGGCTTTATAGAGCAGAATAAAAGTTGACGATATAATAGAAATAGAGAGGTACAAGTAACAAAGTATATTTCTATAAATAATGAAAAGCAGAAAATCTATGAAGTGTATTTTGTTTTTTAGAAATTGTGTAACTTGGCATTTTGAGCATTCTTGGTAATTTGTCAGTGTTTAGAAATCATAAATACCTACATACGCTGTTTCGAATAGGAATCTTTCTCTTGGAAAAATAATATCTCCAATCCAACTTTACAAGGCGAAAAAGATAAACGCTAAATCCTGGAAAATATTCGTGCGCGAATTCTAACTTTATCATAGTTATTTCGTTGTCAGCGCTGATGCTCAGTTTCCCCGCAATCAAAGGCTCAAACTTTACAATTTACGACTAAACGCTACCAATTCATCGTTCCACACCAAAATCCCAAAATTTCATAATTATAACCAAAACTAGAAGAACATAATGACCTTTCTTTCACACTAAAGGTGCCAAAGTCACGTTGAAATATTTCATTTATAGTACTGTTTTCCGGCTAATAATGCTACAGTGTCGAATTATTTTTCTGATAAAATAAAAAATATTAAACTAAAGTTAGTTTTCAACAATTATTCCTAAGATATTTCCATCAAAGCGCAAAGCTGTCAAAGGATACATTTGACACATTGGGCACAAAACCATCGTAGAAATAGTGTTAAATCTTTGAGCAAACGTTTTCTCAAAAACGCATTTACGTGCCCTTCAAAATTATAAGTGAAACCGTTTCACGTACGAAATGTTTCGCAGTAAAAGATTCACAATTGTTCCAGAGAATATCATTACAAGGTTGAACGAGCAATTCACGTGAACTAGCTCATTTGTTGCGTGTCAAACGTACGCGGTCAGGCCTCGACTGAACCTGTTCGGGTTGTAAATCCGAACCCTCGCTTGATTGCCGCGAGGTACGTAAAATGACAACGCTCCCCGCGATTTTGGTTGCTGCTGATAAGCGTCGCGAGGTTTTTCAGGGGTGGAGTGGAAGGAACTTGGTTAATTGAATCACTCCGATTTGGGTTTTCGGACTTTAATAAACTGAATGTAAACTATAGTAACAAGAGAGAGACTTAACAAAACTTAGAACTGACTATTGCGAAAGGTAATGCTTGATAGAGGAAAGACTTGCTTAATGATTGAATGTTCCGGAGTGATTTAGTTGATTGATGCGGAGTGACTGACTCTTCCAAAATTGGAAGAGTCCTCCTGGAGTGAAAGTCTCCCTCCACCGTCCGGATACGCCCCCGAGAATAAGGCTCGCACGCCAACGGAAACAGTGGTGTGTGTCAACACCAGAGATAGTTTCTCACTATTTCCGAAGGATGCGAATTCGCTAGTGAAATGTCCTTGGACGGTTGGAGGGGATAGCGGTCGAGTCCGCGCGGAGTGCGGGCCCGTGCGTCGCCACCTCGGTTAGGGACCGAGGGTGGTCGACGAGGGTGGTGAGGCCGGAGATTTGCCGGCGCAGGCGAAGCTTTATGGTGTGGCTATAGGTAACACTGTTCAACACGATTTTTTTTCTAGAATATCCAATGGGTGATCCTCGCAGAGTTACTCATCCTAAACACGAATACGTCGGCAGAATTGCTCCATCACCCTCAGTTTTTTAGTAAAATGAGTTTTTGTAAAAACACCAAATTTTGGCAGAAAATGAGGTATTACGCGAAAAGTATAAACGCTACGAAGTTGAAATTGGTCTTAAAAGGTAGAGGAAAACATGCCGAATATTTTAGTGTATATAGTTATTAAAATTGGTTGTTGTAAATAGTAACAAATGACCGTCAAAGTTTAAAAAAGAGCGGATGCGCGAACTTGCTATGCTATACTTTTACATTTTTATGAAAATTTATTTATCTAGCACGAATTTGCTATACTGGATCGCATTCTTTAGACATTTCTGAAGCGAAAACTGCCCCCAAAAGTTTTGGGAACAGTTTTCAATCCTGACGGGTCGAAAAAATATCCGTCGCGAACGTGTAATCGGCGTTTCGTCGCCATGCTGCTATCCTACGCGGGCCTGCTGTGTGACAGTGCCGTAACTACGCGTTATAGACGCCGATCTGACAGTACCATCCGAAGGGCGCTCAACTCTGATAAATATAAATGTTCAATTGTTTTTCATTAATTTTTGTTTAAAAATGTTATTTATAAATTCGTCACCGAATTATAAAAAACGTTTTAATTAATTTTAATTGATCTACAAATGCTGCCTGCTGAAATGATGAAATGAAATGCTGCATTTTGGCATTTCGTTACAAGAAAATATTATTGGAACTATAATATTCTTGTCCATTTTTAAAAAATATCGTTGTTTATAACAATAAAGCAATATGATCAATTCGATGTCTAGGGCACGCCGGGTCACACATTTTCTTCTCGGGCATCTTTCTATGAATTATTGTTATGAAAATTCCAGAGAACATTTCTGCTAACATCCCGACAAATGCCCATTATACTGTATTATCCGCTTGTCGGAAGATCGTATTGTATTATTGTTATAAACTATAGCATAACAAGTTCGCGCATCCGCTCTTTTTTAAACTTTGACGGTCATTTGTTACTATTTACAACAACCAATTTTAATAACTATATACACTAAAATATTCGGCATGTTTTCCTCTATCTTTTAAGACCAATTTCAACTTCGTAGCGTTTATACTTTTCGCGTAATACCTCATTTTCTGCCAAAATTTGGTGTTTTTACTAAAACTCATTTTACTAAAAAACTGAGGGTGATGGAACAATTCTGCCGACGTATTCGTGTTTAGGATGAGTAACTCTACGAGGATCGCCCATTGGATATTTGAGAAAATAAAAAAAGTTCAAATTTGTTGAACAGTGTAATCTATTGAGGCGTGAAGGTGTGAGCCAAGGTGGCGAACGTCTGGTGTGCACGTGGGCACCACCAGGGAGGTAGATAGCCATAAAAAATAGCCTTGCAGCTCGCACCAAAAGCCCATTGTCTCTGCGAAAAGACATCTGCACGCCAGGAAAACACTGAGGCGTTAGGAAAGGGACCTTGAGGCCCTTTATTTGTAAATATGAATTATGGTTACGGTTTCCCGGACATGCAGCGTCGATTTTTAACATAAAAACCCGCGAGACAATGAACCGCCTGCGCTCGACCCTCGAAACCGTTACTACACGCTTAAGGGTAGTAACACATTTACCCTGCGAAAGTACTATCTTCCATGTCGTGTTGAAGACGCCCTTGCAATATGTATACGTATGGCGTGTTGGTATAGAGACAGAGTTGAGGGGTCACGATATGACGATGGGATAAGACATTATAGGGGATGTTAGCATGAAAAGGACTGTGTTGCATGGTGCATCCCGGAGGTACCAACGGGAGTTTCGGTATCGGAAGCTACTTTGCCAGAAGTGCAATGTCACGGGCATGAAAGAGAAAGAGATAGCCTTCCAATATTACGTTATCCTGAAGGATGATATTTCCGAAATGGGAGTGCAGCTTCTTGGAGTTGTCGCTTTGAATTACCATACAATGCAGATCGAACAATGGTTGGTCGATGTCTGCAATTCTTGCTTAAAATGGAAAATGTAAACGGCATTTGTAATGTTTTGGGTATTGGCTTCAGTATTATTGCAATTGTTGGTATTATTATTGTTGTGGGACGTTGGTTCGATTTAGTAGAACTTTATTATAAAATTAACAATAAAGTAACAAAACGGTTGATTTTCACAATTCTCACACGATTTTTCTCACAATTCTTTTTGTCACCTTCCTGGCCCTTAACATACTGTTTTCTTTACCGTTGCCTGGTTTTCATTCTCGTCTTTTAGAAAAATCGGCGACCGCGTCGCTGCCGCGATCCACTCGGTTCTCGATTGCGCGCGGCCTCACATTATTATGACTAGATTTTTGTGATGAGATTAGGATACATCATTGACCCCTTGTCCTACGATTTAGTTCCGCTATAATTCAGAATTTAATTGCAAAAATAAAAATTGATCAGTGATTCTTCATATTCCGTACAATTTAACGTTATATCGATGTTATAGAAATAGTATTATCGCGTCGCGTCTCATTAATATTTTCAATTTAATAGGTTTTGGAGAACTTGAAAATTTCCTATCCCATTGAACTTATCACGAGTGTCACTCGTTATTGTAGTGCAAGGGGTTAACGGTGATATACGTTTACCTGAGGGTATGTAGTTGTAATCTCTTGTTTCACTGCTTGACATCTTTTTACAACAAATTAGAAGTTAATTGGTTAAGGACAGTGCTTACATATTTTTCTGAACGAATATATTTGGTGCTAATGTATTTTAAACATTGACGAATGTCGAAAATTTCACATATTCTATTTGTGCGGAAATTACTGAATTTTAATATTCCTTTCTTCTGAAATTTAAGAAATATCGTTTTCAACATATCGTGTTTTAAAATACATAATTATCATTGTTTACATGTAGATAAAGTTACTATCAACTGTGTTTTTTTATTGGAAGTAAATAAATAAAAAAATTAAAACAAGTAGTCCTTAACGATATTACGTAATGAAAAATGTTATATGGTAGTCGATATTAACACTAGAACAACCGACGTTAAATTTATTACATGTAAATATATTAAATAAGAACTTTGGAAGAAGAGTAATCAAGGGGTGGAACTTATGATCAGTTTGGTAATCTGTGTTTCATAAGATCAATTTAGAATTTCTAGTCTAGAACTCTCCTGTAAACTTAGGGAATTTTTGAAAAAAAAATGTGAACAAGTCATTTTGACTTGCTTGGTCGTTCTTGTGTTAAAAAAGGGAAGTGTTAATTTTGTTTCCGGCTAGTTTCTAAATATTTCATCGACATATGGAGTATGCGTATGTTTGAATTCGATGCATGTTTGATACTCATGCTTTCCGAATTGTTAAATTCGAGCGTTCCAGCGGGACTTCTCTAATAGTTCAATATACTGTTCATTTATACTGCATAAACTGACACAGAAGTTTTTGTTTCGAAAACCAAATATCGCTAAAATCTATGTTTAAAGATGAATGTGTGACAACTACATATTTTTAACGTTTCGCTCTTTTTTGTAAAAGAACTTTTAAATTTAACACTTCAGTTTGTCGTTTTACTATTCTTTGTAGTGTTTATGTCTGCATTTTAACGACTTTGATATTAGCCATTAAATGATATACACTGTCAAGTAGTTGCGAGTACAGAGAAACAAGTGGCAAATTTTATACCGCTGCATACAAAATAAAATTAATGTGAGGGACTTTATTTCTGAAAGCATACACGTCTTCGGAGAACAGCTTTTAAATTATTTCGTACTTTACTAAAAAATTAGAATGAAGTAGAAAATTTTAAAAACGCGGTAAGTGAAACTCGTTACAGAAAATTTGAAAGTCCAGATATATAAGCATAGAACTACTAATTTATGTACATCAAAGTGATTCAAGAGGACGTATGAATGTTTTTTGTAAAGTCAAATTCGTACCGATGCATCGCGATGTGGCCGCAGAAACTACCAAGTCGAGTAAACTAACCGGTTGACAATTTTCACTAACAATTTTCCAAATTGAGAGAGGGCTATGCAGTAAATATTACAGTTCTATCTAATAAAATCTAAATTACAATTTCACTTGCTGATGTCTCTTCTTCTAAACTAATTAATTACTCTATCTAAATATTATATCATGGACATAACGGCGACAGTTCTATCATTGAGTGTGGCCATATTCAATCATTCACAGTTTCCAATCATCTGCACTCATTTGCTAAATTGATATCAAACTTTTCAACGACTACATTTACTATGAAATCTTCTTACATTCGTGTCTTTCCCAGGCAAATCAGTTTTACACAGCCTAGAAGTTCAAGTGAAATTGAAATTAATTTCAGCAAATACCTCGATCCTCAACGTCCATATGTAACTTCAATCTGTAACATTACTTTGTTTAACATCTTTCTTCATCGTTGTTGAATTAAGCATCATTCTATCCCGAAAAAGAGCGAAAACTCGTGTATTTTTCTTGAAGAGAAGCACTTTAGGATGTAGCGAGGATGTAATCCGCTCTCTTATTTAATAAAGCGCTTCGTTTCCGTCGACTGCCGGCTAGCAAAAGCATACACGTTAATTACTTTTTCCGCGCGCCCTGCTTTGCGGTACTTCATTTCTCTGCCTTGCTATTCAGTACCCTTGGAGATCGATAAAAAACCAAGGCCGGAGATGCAAGCAGAACGTAAAATAGGAGGAACTTGACACAAACTTCCAAGTCTCCTTCATCGTGTATAGATGATCGAACGCAGCAATTATCGGGACTGAAGCATTTTTTAATTAAGCCTTCGCACCTCACCTATCGGTATTCTATGATAGTTAGTGGTATGCTGAAAAGAAGAGAGAAAATTGTCCCTGATATTTCCGATATTGCTGCGGCATGGCTACCGATGAATAATGGCATTCCGTGGTTCGTCTTTGTCCTGGCTGCGTTATCTCGCTATCGGACGGCTGTATTAAACGGTGCAATAACAAAGGATGCAAAAATGCCGAGAAACAATGGAATACAAACGATCGTTCGAGCTTTATTTGCCATTTAATTCAACTGCAATTTCTTTGTGTTGTCGATCTGCTAGTTGAGGGTATATAAGTTCAAAGTGTTTTCCAATTTATCTTTAGTACTAGAACTACCATGGTTAAATCTGTTGTATTTAAGTATATTAAATAAATACTTTGGTGAAACATATCAAGAGGTACGAAAGATAAACAGTTCAGTAATTTATATTTTACAAAATGAACGTGAATTATCCATTGTATGGTTCTGTTATAGACTTATAGAACTTTTTTTTTAAATTAGGGACCAGTCATTTTGTCTGGCTTGGCAGTTCTAGTGACAAGTGTATGATGGCAGAGTTTCATTTAGTGTTGATAGAGTCCGCTGTTCTTTCCTATGAACAAAATTTCTGTCTTTTGCGTACTTTAATGAATTATTTCAGTATTAAATGGTTTGTATGAAAGATAATACTTTTATTTCACCATGTGAATTGTTTTCTCCGAGTCAAGTACAGGTAACCCTCCTATAACACGGTAGATACGTTCCTAAAAAATGCCGTGTTGTGTGAAACCGTGTTGTATGAGACCCAGAGCAAGTACAAAAAGAGGGGTTACGTTCCGAAAACTTATTAAAAACAAATATTTTTTTTAAATTCTACATAAACAGCTTAATTTTTCTTAAAAATATATAAATGTATGTACAACACAAAACAAAAAATATTATTTTAATTTGATGCAACTATAATTTAATGAATTTCTTCATCGTCACTGTTCAGTATAATCAATCGAGAACGTTTTTTTGGTGGAATGATATCGCCTTCAATTTCAGAACTTTTCTCTTCATTTAAAGTTTTTGTATTTTCTTTCCCCTTTAAAAAATCTGTAATTTCACTTTGCTTTCTGGTTCTTACCGGATCAATGTTAATTTTTCCTTAATATTTTAAAGATGAACAAGTTGTTCTTTGACACACCGTGGCTCGACGCAGACTGTCGATCAGCAGCGTGAAATACTTTTGTTTTCAAGCCACGGAGATGAAATGAAAATAGTTTATGCCACACTGTATCTTTAAGATGGCAAGCCTCGTCGCGGCTATAGAAGTACAGTGTTATATAAAGGTTTTTGCAATTTTCTTACCATGTTACAGCGAAACCGTGTTATAGGATACCGTGTTGTAGAAGGGTTTCCGCAATTCATAAATCGTGTTATAGCGAAACCGTGTTATAGGATGCCGTGTTGTAGGAGGGCTACCTGTATATTGCTTTTAATGAAAATTATTTTATTGCTATATCCTAGTACTTATTACTTAGATTGACGTAGTGTTTTCATTCATTTTTGCCATTCATTGTTTGTTCTTTTTTGCATTGGACTCTCTCTCTTATTTTCGTCTTTGACGTTAACCCCTTAGCCTACAACTACGTGTGAGACACGTAGCGCGGAAAATGGAATAGAAAATTTTGAAGTCTTTCAAAAACTATTAAATTGATAATATATGAGTCGACGAAGAAACGGTCTCATTATTTCTGCGCTATTAATATCACGTTTAGTTATACGAAATATCAAAAATCAGTGAAACCTTTTGATTTCAAGAATTAATTTTGAGTCTTCGCACGCATCGTCAGAAAATAAATCGTAGGTTAAGGGATTCGTTTAAATTACAACTTGCATAATCGATATTTCCTTTATTGCGGACGATATATTTGAAGTTTTATAATAACGTTTCAACAAAACTGACAGTTAAATGCTACGTACAATTGTCAATTGGTTGTAATTATTACCTTTTCATTATTATAATTTTGTTATTATTACCTTTCAGTCTTTCATGTGTAATTAATGTAAAATCTAAAAAAGAGTGCTTAACAATACTCTTTTAAAATTCAAGTAATATATAAAATACAACTTTTTATTCCATTTAAGATATACCAGCACGTATAAAGGGATGCAACGTGTATACAGAAACAAGTAAAACGTTTCACTCCGTTATAATAATTTAAAAAATGTATCTGCATTTTAAACATCATTAACAAACGAATAGTATCCACATATCTTTTTTTAGTAGCACTCAAAGTTAATTTCAAGTATTATCTACATTATTATATCCGAAGGAGGTTGTAACCTTGCTGTTTTTATCTGAGACACTTTGTGTATATAAGCGATCAATTTTTCTTGCTCCTCTTCTAAGAAAAATATCAAATTTAAGAGGAAGGAAACTCACCCTCATCAGTTTCTCTCTTAATGAAAGGATGGACGACGAGAGGGAGGAGAATAATTAATAACAATAAATAATGGTTACTTGGACCATAACGAAAAATTTAATTACTGAAATCGTGTAAATGTAATCATTAAATATTCTTTCGTCGATGGAATGAAGAAAATTATAAAGTTAATAATAGAACAACAGATAACTGTATTCTCGGAACCGCAATATACTTTTGCACATATCGTAAACTTCTTCGTAGCGTGTAATATTAACGGGTTAAATGTACTGATGTTCAAAACTCATAAGTTCTTACATTAGATTAATGAAGTACTAAATGGAACTTGTTTAATAACAGCACAAATAATAAATCGTCGAAACCCAGTTTAACACTAAATCTACGGGCTTGAAATCTGTTATACTGCACTAAATAAATATATTAAATTAGTACTTTGAGAAAAGAGCACTCCAACATGATGGAGCACGCAATTTATTTATTGTTACGAAGCACCCAGTAGATTCAATGTTACTGGGTAACGAGACATGTCAATTGTTTGTTAAATAAAAAGAGTAGTGATTCTACGGTCGGTAGTCCTGGTAGACGGACGTGTTCTCTTAAATAAAAGTTATCGCTTTTTAATTGTGTTCTATTTAATTATGTCTGAAAGGACAAGGCGTGCGCGGTCGACTCGTAACATTATTATAACATACACGTAAAGTATCTATTTTGTTACTTACCTCTGATTTTGAGAAATATTCATTAACAGTAGATTTACGATCGTTAAATCTGGTATATTTAAATATATCAACACATTATGCGCCACACCGGTCCGTAGGGACCGGGCATTGACTTTTCGTTGATGCTGACGCTGATCAATGAAAATGAACAATTAGTTTTTTACCTAAGCTACGTTGTCGCGCCTAACCGAGCCACAATTAGTGGAGTTAAGTATAAAATAGAACATTTTGTCAAAAATGAATATAGTATGTTAAAACAAATAGAAAGATATCTTTTCTAATAAAGGGCCTAAACGGAAAGTGCTTTAAGAACGAGCGTGGCGCTAACGTGTTAAATAAGAACTTTGAAAAAAGATAGATTGAGGGGCAAAAATGCAAGGAGCTAAGTAATTTGTTTATTATAAGATACGCGTGGATTTATATTGTACTGCTTCTGTATAAATTTGGGAAATGTTTTTAAAAAAGTAGGAACCCGTCAATTTGGCGTCTACTGCAAATCTAATGTTAAAAAAAGTAGAAATCCATCAATTCGACGACTTTCGTAGATCTAATGTTAATCCGTCATGGAGAACATATATTGTTAATATAAATTAACATACAGCCGTGGCGTACAGTGCTGAGGACAGTAACTGAGAGTGGAGAGTCATCGCGACAGAAGAAGTGACGAGTGTACGATAATGATTTAAAAAATATATCTCGAAACAGGATAGACTCCAAGATCAGAAACGAACTTAACTATTTCTTATTTGAATAGATTTCAAATAAGACCAGTACAGACGAATTTATTTGATTGCTTTATCCACGGGACTATGCAGTTATCGTTATTTTTATAACTTCATTCTTATCTGCGCCGTATATTTTATTTCGGCGAATCTCAACGTATGACAGTTTCTGGCGCACGAAGGCAGCTTTGTAGAGCTTGAAAGAACGCTTTGCAGACATTGTGGAACCGTCGTTCAACGGCATGTCTGAATTCAATGTGGGTATGGTAAACACAGCTCTTTTATTCCTTTAGAATGAGGAAAACCTCGACACAGGTTTCATCGACTATAATCCACATGGCATATTTCTTCCGACTTGTGAAAGTGTTTTATTGTTCAGTACTTTTTGAAAGATATTTAGGAATTCATTTTTCTTTTTAAATGTTAAAGGAATTACAATTTTTTGTAGTAACGTCATTTATTAGGTATAAGGGAAAGTTCTGTCGTTTTTGAACTCATGCACTTTTATCCGGTGTCGATCCTTAGCAAGAATTCTGATCCGACTGAAACCAGGTTAAACACTTAGATTAGTATATGATTGATGATTTTTTTTGTAATTTAGTCAGTTTTTTTAAAGTTGTAAAACTCTTGACATGAG
Organism: Cerceris rybyensis; assembly: GCA_910591515.1. NCBI lineage: Eukaryota > Metazoa > Arthropoda > Insecta > Hymenoptera > Crabronidae > Cerceris > Cerceris rybyensis. Next base: position 28,946,792 of record OU342790.1, read on the forward strand.
TGAAGAAAAAGTGCACTTAAGACATTGCATATTGTATGATTTGCAAAAAGGGAATAATGCGATGGAGGCAAAAAAAACTTGTGTGACGTGTGTAGAGAGGATACAGGAACAGTTCGAAAATGTCAAAGATGGTTTGCGAAATTTCTTTTGAAAGACGAATCCAGATAAGGAAAGCCGTCGCAGTATGGTCAGGACAAATCCCACGTTAACTTCCACAGAAATTGGCTACAAGCTTGGAACTTATCAGACTACTGCTTTGGATAACATTAAAAGACTCGACTTCCTGTCCAAACTCTGTGTTTGGATGCCACACGAATTAAAAACAACAGAACTTTCTCTTATACCTAATAATTATGTGTAAGTGAAGCTTCAGTTTTTAAAAAGTGTTATGATCAGTGAGAATCGAATCTGTGCAGTATATCGACAATGATTTTCTTTCGAATGGTCGTTTGTAACTTCCCAAAAAATATGATTTTTATAAAAAGGAAATGTGTCATAAATCTTACTTCGTTGTCGACAGATTTTTAATCGCATGAGTCACGATGTTTAGAAGTTACGGTGGCTACGGTGATAAAAGTTTAGAGTTTTAATTAGTGATACCTACTTTGATCCCCATTATATCTAGGAAATTTTTCATTTCAATGAAATCTTACTTTAACTCTGAATTCTACACGAAATGACTGTAATACTTAAAATCTAAACACATCAATATTTGTCCTTTTGATAATTATTTATTTAAATGCGAAATTAATTATAATTTATCAGATATAATTGCGAAATTAGGTAATTTTCTACATACTCTATGCTCTCTGCCATTGCTTTAACACTAGAACTACCGGCGTCAAATCTAACATATTTTAATAAATGAAGTAAGTACTTTGAAAAAGAGGGAATCAAGCGGCGGAAAATTTGATCGATTGGGTGATTTACGTTTATTGATATAGACGCAAAATATTTATTCTATGCATCTTACATAAACTTGGAGAATTTTTTGAAAAAATTGTGTACCAGTCATTTTGACTGGTTTGGTAGTTCTAGTGTTAAATATATGATTTCTATACATAAACAGACTCTGCTAAAATACAATGGGTCCTACTCAGAGAGGCTAATTATTTTGAATTGCCATAATAAACATCAGGATTGTCGACAATTAATTAAATAAAAAATACATTTCTTCAAGTTGGTATATGCTACATTTTTTGGCGGTGTAAATGTTTCTTTTTCCATGTTTTATTTTATGGTTGTTTAGTGCTTCCTTTCTTATTTTATTGATAGATGTCCACAAGCACGTTCAAATTTGAAATATGAAATTATGTCATATTTCTAGTGAAACGACCATAAAGTTTACGTATGCGCAGACACGCTATAAACTGCAGCTTTATACAAATTTATTTGATCGTAATTTCGTGACATATTTAACGAGAAAATAGTGTGCAAATTAAACATTTATCTTTCGCAAGCATTAACATGCTGCTATGCTCCGATTGACTTTTGCGATTACCGCATCTCAACCGGATGACTATTTTCATTTTTAATAACACTTTTAATTGGGACTGTATTACGAGAGTGTCAAAATTTTCATAGAAATTATTGGCCGATCATATTTCTATAGTGATTAAGAAGTTCGAATTTTATTTTAGATAAGTAAGTACCGTAGATACCGTTTGACAATAAAACGTTAAAAGTACACTTATTTCTTTGCATTTAACAATTTTTTTTTGAATTTTCCCACATCGAAAATTGCGAACCAAATAACTGTAAAGAATTATTTGTTTTTAACCCTTTCGCCACTGTCAGCGCCTGTAGGCGATTAGAAATTTTACGTCTGTGACACTGAGAGGGCCTATATATATGTAGGTGCTCGATGCAGTTTGGCTTTCTGAAATGGCAAGCGCTTAAAGATGCTCATTGTAATTTGTCTTTCCGACACGGAGGACACTTTTAAATTTGTAATATTTATAGTAACTCGGCTCAGAAAAAAATAACATTGTTTTAATGTAGTGTAGTTCAGTTTTGTGATTATTGAAATATGTTTTCACAAAAAAGCATCTCTACCCAAAATTTCCCCGTTCTCGGCGTATGTACCGTGCGGCTCGTCAGACGTGTCACCTAGGAGGTAAGCCTGTTTCGGCAGAGTCTGATTCGCCAGGCGTCAAGCGTCATGCCTCTTTTCACACGTACACGAAGGCACTTTACGTTCTACCTCGCGATTCGTTAAAAGAGCTACACATACAAATCGAACTAAAAGACGAAAAGAGAGAACGCTGCAGATCGAAGCAAGGGAGACAACGCGATTTGGGTGGCGACAGTGAGGACATCGGCGTAGGCACCAGATTTCTAACATCTCTATAGTGAAAACAGAATAAACTCTGGCAGAATTACCCCCACCACATGGGGAGATTCTCCTTGATGAAACGAAGCGCGCGACGAGACAACAATGTAATACAATGTCTCGCTCCTCCAGACAAACCAATAAGAATATTTGAATGCTACGACTTTGTCGGGTGCTTCCTTTAAGAGGCTGAGCGAGTGGACTCCAAGAAACAAAATGGTACGAATAGGCGGTTGAAAACGAGAAGCTCCGCCGCCCAGGTGACAAGCCTGACGAGCCGCACGGTACCTGCCTTTAAGTATTACAAGTGATAATATTTGTGTACAGTGCTGTTAAGTTGCTGCAATAGTCAAGTACTATATGTGTATCTTTATATTTAATTCATGTAGACATTGGTTTCCATTTTCTGGACATGCCTTGCTTGTTTGATTTTGATGTGTTGACTACAAGCTTCCATATACGATCCGACTACTGGTAGATGCCTAGGGAACGGTCGACCTCTCGTTTTTAGCCGTGTATGCCCGCCATTTCATTATTGGATTTTCCAAACCCAGCATCCTAAAAAAATAGCTATGGGGAGTGTTTACTTTAGGAGATTAGGATTTATGGATTCCAAAACCGGGATGACAGGAATAAGCGATTGAAAACGAGAGGCTACGCCGCACCTAGCCATCTTTCAATTTTCGGACTATATGTAGGCCGACGACAGACGTTTCGCGCGCCCCCTAGAAAAGTAAGGACTGTTGGATCCTTAAAACATAAAAATCGATATAACTTTGAAACAATATAAAAGAAGGAATATACCATAAATTATTCTCTGCATCGTTTTTATGTCCTCTACCCGTTTTCAAAATCAATCCTACATGTTAACACTATGCCGTCCGATGGCTCCAGGCCGGTGCCTTGTGAAAAATATTGGTTAAGCGCCAGTGGCACCACGATAGAGCCATGCGACAACTATTTGGCAAACGTCTGGGACATCACTGTGGTACCGTGTTCAAACAAATGCGAATACTGCGTGTGGTCTCTTTAAGTAACAATAAGTTACAGACATACTAACAAGTTTTTTGTTTTTATAAAAACAAGCAGAAGAAGCGAAACTGGTGACAAGTGAAATGATGTGAGTCAGTCCTACCGGCGCCAAACAAAAGAATGTCGATTATATACGCGGACGGCATAGTGTTAAAATACACCATACATCAGATTCCACGTTATTCAAACCTACATCATTCCAGACTAAATTATAAATCTACAAAATATAGCAGGTGCCCGTCCAATATAAATTGAGGCGTAATAAATTAAACTAATATTTATTAAATTAAGATAAAACAATAGAAATACATATATAATCCAAAATAACACTCAATTATTTAAACTCGTAAGGAAAATAACTTAACCAACATAAAGAAACATAAGAAAAACATAAAACGTATAAGATACTCTTTCGACGCAGAGCACGTTTTGTCCTTAGGCCCATCAGCGACCGCACGCTGTACGTCGTGACGTCACGAATCTAAACAATTAAGCATCGCGACGTCGCTCGTCGCGACGGCATAATTTATAAATATACTACAAAAATAACTCGTCTTCCTCACATAACCAACCTAAAACTGAAAATAAGACTAAAACAACCAGACAAATAACTGGTTAAATTGTTTCATTCAATAAGGTTCAGGAAAATCTACAAAATCCCTTTTCCACGAGGGTTCTTCGCAATTCTTTTCCATACCTTTTTTGTCAGATTCAACGCAGCATGTTTCCGGGGCTTCGGACGAACTCCATTTCGGAACCTGACTGCTGCTCGAAGGCAAAGCACGGTAAATTGTCAGTGACAAGCGAGTGATCCGGATTAACGTTCTATTGGCAACGTTTCAATGGTCTTTGCACGTTCGTATACAGGGGACAGGATCCAGGGAGTGTTCCTGATTCCCTCGTAAAATGCAGAGCACCGTTTCGAAACAAGCTCGGCCAGGATATTCCGTGCTTCGTTCCGCTGGTCCTCGCATGTGTCGCGAAACGGTGATTTCCCAAGCGCCACGGTTGGCGTTACGCGTATCTGTCCCTCTTCGTCAACGATCCTCCAATTATGACATTTCCCGGCGCTCCTTTTTCGTTTAATCTCTCTCTGCCGTCCAACGAGAGGAAGACCGCGTTCTTTAACTGGTCCCGCGTCGATCCTTTCTGTTTCTCGATGAGACCGTTACGAGGCGAGTGTAATTGGAAAGCTTTCAATTTCGCGTCTGTCCGACGATAACGCTGTTACGACAATATTCAAGTGATTTCCCTCGATGACGTGTACTTGTTGAACGAATTTCTTGGGAGAATTGAATCGCTTGATGGTTTCTACAAGGATTTTAGCGATTTTTTTATTTTAGAGGGAAAATTTATATTCCTTTTGGATTCTATCAAACGGGTATACAAGAATAGGTGAGTTTATTGTACAAATGGCATGAAAATCGGCAGCCACAAGTTCTCGTGAGATAAAATTTATATCGCTGAAAGATTTTTACAAGGATTTGTGGGTTTTTGAGATTTTGTGGGGAAAATGATATTTTTACTGGTGATTGTCAAAGTGGTGATATGGAATAGTCAGATTTATTCAAAAGTTGCGGTGATGTAAGGTCTAAACTGCAAAAAAATAAATTTTTTTAAATCAGAAGATCGCGGAATACAAAGTACGTATCGCCCTATTCGCAGAAAATGGTAGAGTCACAAAAATAAATTTGTTGATTTCTGCGTATGTAGAGTGTCTCAGGAACTGTGTTCAGTTAATCCTTATCACTTAAACAACATTTTGACGTATTTATTACGTAGTTTGAGATAACTTTTCTACTTGAAAGAGCAAAATATGAAGTATATTTTATTGAATGGGTTAAATGATAAGGGTTAAATGTATTGGGTATTTCAAATAATATGAGAAAATGTTACTCAGAGGAGTTGTAATAAATATTACATAATGATAGTAATAACGGCAACAAGCTTCTTAGATTATATCGTTCATTGCAGCATGGATTCTTATCTTAAGGATGAGCACATCTATGCACTATCTGCAAGGAATTAATCGTATTACTTTTTAAGGTGGCTGCTCTCGTTCGATAAACTTCGATTTATTCTAGACTTTAATAAATATGGTATTATACAAAACAACTGTCCTCATTTCTCTCGTATTGAGCTTGTAAAATTTTTCTCCGTGTTTTTGGAATTTCATTTTTGATAATTCTTGAGTCTCGGATGTTACAGTAAAAATGAAGAAACGAGCAAGAAATATGTTACACTTTGTAGAATATAAAAGTACAAGTGGAAAAGTTAAAAAATACATAAAAAAATATCTAACTTCTTCGGTATGCAAGCAACAATAAAAAGCAAAAATGCAAGTTATAAAACTCCTTTAACTTCGAGTGCATGAAAGAAAATTCAATTCTTAAACGTGTAAATAATGTAGGGCCGCGCGCAATCGAAAACCGAGCGAATCGCGGCAGCGACGCGATCGCCGATTTTTCTAAAAGATGACAGTGAAAACCAGGCAACGGTAAAGAAAACAGTATGTAAAGAGCGAGGAAGGTGACAAGCAGAATTGTGAGAAAAATCGTGTAAGAATTGTGAAAATCAACCGTTTTGTTACTTTATTGTTATTTTTATAATACAATTCTACTAAATCGAACCAAAGCCCCACAGTAATAATCATAGCATACATGACACGGAGTGTCCCACTGAGAGTGCCGGAAAATTTATTTAATTAAGTTATCACATATACTGACAATCGTTCACGCGCTATGTGACTTTCCGTGAAAAGTTTCTAATACAGTAAAATTGGACTTTTGTCCATGTGTGCATCTATTAGTTGACACATCAGATGTAACAGAGCATAGAAGCTTTGATTTTTGCTCTTTCTCTTTCTCTCTCTCTCTCTCCCTTTCTATCCATCTATCTACCTTTATCTTTCCCTCGACAATATAGTAGAGTTTACCGAATTAGGACGCTACGATGGTCCACATTGAAATGTTCCAAACTAACCCCGCGTTTCCGTAAGCGGATTTTCTGTTGCACATGTACTACCATGCACATTGGCTGGATACATACCATTGCAGCAGGAGAATCTGCAAACCCTGTACGCTTGGAAGTATTGAGAATGACGATCTATGTAGAGACATTTGCACATCAAATGATTTAAAACGTTTAAAACGTTCTTATTGGTTTGAGATTATAAGGTATTTATACAGTAAGTTAGTGGACTTTTCAATTTTAATTACAATAAGACAATAAGATTTTTTCCGTTCGAAATTTCCAAGTTAAATTATTATTCAAAGTCTCAAGCGTTGCAGTTCAATTAATTCGTTTCTCATTGTAGTGTTAGGTGATTATTGTCTTTAAGAAAGTATCCTAAAAGTGTTTCTTTAATATTATATCTGCTACGTGGATACTTTTCTGGCAGGTTTCTGTAACGTGATAATAACTTTTATAAAGATTGCAGCAATTTAATAATTAATAGAATCAGAAACATAAGTAATAGATTGTTAATGATCGTCTCTTCATTACGTTAATCATTTTTTCACATAGGTGAAATACAAATTATTTTTTCCACCTTATTTTCGTTTAAAGAAAACATTGCAAATTTTATGTCGAGTGTGATGTAAATGAACAAAATGTTTACATAATATTATTTTATACCTTTATTCGTATCATTAACAATTAAGTCGTTTTAGCATCAGTTTCACAACTGGAAGCATCATAATTAAACAACATGTTGATATTTGACTGAAAAGTGGATTAAATAAGTATATAAATATATTTTTATCTGTAATTACAACTTAAAAATGAATTTGTATTATTGAAATTACAAATTTATGCAACAAATTTACGAGCTATGTAGTTCATTAACTGTAAGGTAATTAACCACCATTCCGGTTCATTGCTTAATCTACTTAAGCTGCAAAATCGATTGGACAACTATGTTGATTAAGTCTCAAAACCAATGAGCAGCAGAAATATTGATTGTTCCTCATCTACACGAAAAATGACATATATTATATTTGATTTGTTAACAATTTTTTTCCTAATAATCCAATATTACAAATGCTCCTAAACTAGTAACATTATGAAAATTCCTAGTTGCCCATAAACCTTCTAACACGATATTTCCCATAAATAAACAAGTACGCAAAAAAGTTTGAAACAAGAAGTACAAAATCACAATCACAACATCTAAAATGTCGTATCTCTGTTCAATCACAATGCACAATTCATTAGTTCTTTCAATTATCATTTCCCTAAGCATCATAGAAAATTGCTAAGCATTTTATAAAACTCATGTCTTTCTTCCCCGTACTTCAAACATCGGTATCCCAAGAACCCTCCTCCAAAAAAAAAAGATACGTAATAATCCCCCTAGCAAAGTTTATAACAATATAACAATCAACCAATTCTCACTGGCCACTTTAAAAGGAAGAACAGAAAAAAAAAACAAAAAAAAAACAAACCTTCGTTTCTTCCACTGTGAAAAAGCGCTACCAGGTCGATCGTACCTTGCCGTCTACACAATAAACCATTCGTGAAAGATCGACGGTGAAGAAAGCACCCTTGGTCTATCACCCTGACAATCGTCCCATCCATGGATACCCTTGAAAAACGCGTACGCACGCCAATGGTAGGTACACCTGCCGCATGAAAGTTGATTTCCACAGAGGAAATTTCGTGTCACCTTGTTCCTCTTGGTTTCTCGCCGCCTGTCCAAAGCCTGTCGAGGGTAACTCACGAGGAAACCGTAGGAAATCGTCGGTACGTAGAATCGATGGAAATTTTTCCACGCTTGAGCCATGGAATATTTCTCGCGATTCTCTGGCAGCTCTGCCATTTATGTGCACGTATTATGTGCACATGCTTGAACACACGTATGTTCCAAGTGTATGGATAGAGATATTTCGTATGTACGTATGCGTATGTATTTGCGTGCACATTCGAATCCCTGTATAAGTACGTACACCGCAAGATTCAATGGCTGTCGAAAGCAGCCGTGCACCGTTCATAAATATTCCTGTATCTCCCTTTCCTCTATTTGTTCCTTTCTTCCAGTTCACCATCGCCTCATTTTCTTCGCTTCTTCCTCTCTTTCCGTCGCAGATTTCCTCTCGGTTTTGCCCGTGTTTGTTTTGTATTCTTCCTTACTTTCGAAGCACCTTTATCGACGTTGCTGATGGAATGAACTGGGACGTTAAGGTGACAAGAGGCTCTTGTATGTGGAAGTGGGTTGTATTTCCACTAGAATATTGGAGTGGAAATATTGCGGAAGGCTTGACATTGGCCAGAAATTCACAGTACGAATATTCCGTTTATTGATCTTCCTTTCTTTAGTGTGCTCGTTATGATGCTTTGTTCGAGGATACCGTTGACGGTGATCGTCGTTGAAAGTAATGCAAGAATAATTGCTATTCAATAAATCAAAGGAAGAGTATCTTTGATTTAATAGCTTTAATGTTTTCTATGTCTCTTTTTTATGAAATCAACTTTTCTGTGGTGGAAAGATCAGTTAATGTAAATGTTTATCTGGATGTGTTATTCTGGCTTTTTAAATTTGCTTTGAGTACATGTAATCGTGCATTGCAATGCTATGCATATCTTAATTCTATTCAGCTTTTTTGAATACGAATGCTGTGATATTAAAATTTTCTGCACATCAAAGCTTATGTATGTTTAAAATGTTTGTAACATCTGTCCAAATATAAATATATTTTAAATATTTTCATCATATCGCATATTAGTGAACGGTGTGTTTTTTTGGTAAACTGAAATACTGTTTAATCAACGTAGACCCTTTGCCAATCAAATATAATTAAATAAGGAAAGTAATGTCTAATCTTATAATAAAATTGAATTAGGTATCTTTTTCCATCATTTTTAATTTTTTGTTTCTCAGTACAATGTCAAACGAAACGTCACACTTTCTTTGTCACACCAAAGGAAATATACCTTTATGATTCTCATTCTCTCTAAAATTTTCAATCCTACAACCCCCCCCCGCCCCGTGTTTTTCATTTTCTAAGTCTCTGATCATTCAATTTAGATATTTGACATGCTTCTGAGATTAAATGTAAATAAAACAGTCTGTTTTAGTTGTACTTTTAAGCATTAATTTTTGTGAATTATATTTATTTTTACATCGTACTGTGATCGATTTCACAAATCTAGCTGGACAAAAATCAAAATTTTGAGTTGTTTGAATATCATTATAACGGGCATATACGAACTTGTAAGTATCTGGACAATAATGATCAAACTCTATTTCATGCTAATACCTTTCAAAATTTTACCTGAAACGGGATAAAGTTAAGGTATCTAGCTTAGCTCTATTTATATGCTTCAATGAGGCAGTATGTTGATTTCATTTTCGTGTGTTTTAAGTTTAATTTACTGCGATATTATATGTTTTCAGTGTTGTTTAAGATAAGTATGAATTATGTATGTAAATAGTTCTATAAATATCACTTGTCATATCTCATTATTTAAAGAAATAATTAAGCGCGATTTTTTGTATATTTCAAAAGTTTAGTAAGGCGTACAATAAAAGCTCCACTATCCTCCGCTTTGCGTTTTATTTTTGTTTATATTTAAAACATATATTGAAACTAATAAAATATAAACGATATCCGTCACGATCCATAGAAAACTTACACAGATTTTTTTAGCGATCACTTATATAGGAGGTATTTCACCGTCGAGCAAAATATACGATATACGTGGCTTATGTCATTTGTATCACTATATGTAGCTATATTTGAGGAAACTGCAAGACGCAAAGAAATTCAATTGAAAAACATAAAATAGAATAAAATCAAATTGTTCCCACTATTTAGGTTGACAAAATATGGTTAAATTTTAAAATTTTTATTCACTCTACATGTTTCGACATCTTACGATGTCCTCTTCAGGAGTTTCTGTGTTATGTGTGGTTTGTTTTATCGCGAAACTTATGTGTTTCCATAGTTTTTCGGGTTTTATTCTGAGCCAAGATGTTAATTTGAAAATTTGTCTTCTACATACTCGGTCTTAATGTCGAGTTGCTGTGACATGTTCTTCTTTCTCCTTCTTCTTCACAGCAACTCGACATTAAGACCGAGTATGTAGAAGAAAAATTTTTAAATTAACATCTTGACTCAGAATAAAACCCGAAAAACTATGGAAACACATAAATTTCGCGATAAAACAAACCACACATAACACAGAAACTCCTGAAGAGGACATCGTAAGATGTCGAAACATGTAGAGTGAATAAAAATTTAAAAATTTAACCATATTTTGTCAACCTAAATACTGGGAAAAATTTGATTTTATTTAAAACAAGGTTGAAATATAAAAATATACCTTATAAACATAAAATAGTTTATAATAACGACAACTTTAGATTCGAACTCTCTAGTCTCTACGCGTGGATAAGGTGTTTAGAATGCCTTTTACATGTATCGTATAAGCTTAATATTAAAAGTGGCAAGTTAAAAAATGTGATAAACAAAAGGTAAAACATCAGAAGAAACAAATTCTAGATGTATTTCGCTGAAGACGAAGAAACAGAACGAGGACGATGAGGATTCCAAGAAATAGAAGTATATAAACAATTTGTAACGGTAAATATGTCATCAACATTCACTTTTTTCAACTTATAAAAGACTTTCAAAAAATAAACATGACGTTCATTGTTAAAATAATTTTTGTCCAGCTAGATTCGCAAAATCAATCACAGTGCACCGTCACAATACTTCTTCCAGAAAGAATTAAACCACGAAAATGAATCAGTCAAAACAAATCTCTAAATCACAACGAATTTGTAATATACAATAAAAGCAATCTCAAACCACCTAAAGTTCGCCATGAAAATAAATTTACGGACGCCATGGCGGTCCGTTGATAGCCTGACCAGAATCTCATTGATTCGTCAAGTGGAAAAAGAGTAGTCAAGGGTTTCAGCTCGAAAAACTGTCGCCGCCTGTTCCGGAGTGCCAAACCGTCTAACCCCGTGATAGGGCACGAGCGTTATATCGGAAGGGGCTCGTGATTCATGGGGGTTGGACGTGTTCGTAAGGGTGGTGCTACCGAGGGAGGCGAATGCAAAGCAGAAGGCGGGCTGAAAAGAGTCCCGATTGCTGCTCAAAAGCATTCGTCCTCTTCTCGGGTTCTCTCGATAGGAATTGCCGTAGCTACGACGCGTGCATTCGACCCAGTGGCTTTCACCCTCGAGGAGAGCTTCAAGTGTCAGGGGAAAAAGCGTCGAACGAAGGGTAGGACTTCTAATCGGCCGTGAGTTCGCGCTACGATACTCGCCCTCCTACGTAGACGTTATATACTATAGAATGTATTCGTAAACGTTATTCTCCCTTGAGTGCCGTTTCGAACTTTGTTCACTTCGAGTGTCTTGTATTCGTTTCTCGGTAGATCCTTTATTTGAGCAGTTACCTTCTATTATACTAGTCGCTTGATTTAATTTAGTAGTTCAATGGATATAGCATCACCGACCTCCTTTAATTTCGTTTCGATATCGCCTTTTCATATTACTCGTTTTTGTTCCAAGTTGAGTCTTGTTTCGAATATATGTAACTTATTTTAGAAACGTCATGGACTTTCCGCTTCGAGGTATGAACTGTGTTAAGAGGTGACGAGAGCCTCGTGAACTTTCTTGCTGTTGGAGATAGAAATGGTCGTTATTTACGGTACTTGAAAATGTAGCAGTTTCAGTCTTGTAGATCGATTTCATTATTGCTACGATAATGGAACGGTTTATCGTGTGTGAAGAATGAAACTTTTACTTGTATTCTTAGTAATGGCAACGGTATGGGGATTTTGCTCCTTGAGAATTTTTACTCTGGTTTAGAGTTATTAATTTCTCTCTTTTTGTAACGCCTGAAAAAGGAGTCGAACCTTGTTTCACTCAATTTATATTGCTTATATGAACTGTGTGTACCGTTTATTGTTTTTATTAGGACAACCTCTTTTTGCATTTTAGCCATTTAGAAAATATCGTTATTTTTTATTACAGGTAATATTAAATGACAGTTTAACTTAGCTAAATGATAGATAATTTATTACCGAGCAAGAGACTCATTTATCATAATTGTAAAGTTTATGAATAGCAGTCATTTATATTGTTATAAGCCAATCATAAGTATTCAGCTTCAGAATGATAAAAATTGATAAGAACATACAAAGTTTTTCATAATTGTTAGATATTTTAAATCTGGAGTATGTCGCACAAAATTCATGCAATCAATCTTTATATCGAGATACAGAATAATAGAAGATGCTACTAAAAATCAGCACTGTTAGAGTACTCGTTACTCATTCTTCTGCATCCGCGATATTTTTGCTTTATATTATGCGGAAGATGTTACGATGAATACAAGGTGTATTTCAAAGGTAAGAGAAATGCGTGCCCCCTCGTGCTCGCAATTTTTGCAGAATTCTCGAAGGTATTCGTTGGCTTTAACAAACACTTTTTCCTAACAAAGCGCATATATATACGTAAAGCCTGTAAGAAGTCGAATATTGTACGGTTTACATTCTTATAAATATTTTACTTGGTATGACTGGTAACTCCGCCATGTTCCAACGTATCTTTGTATTTTTGCTTTCTCGTGCGTTATAGTCTGCTTACAACGAAAAAATACTCTTTTATCCTGCGTGTTATGGAAACCACGACCATCTGGCTTCCAAAATATTTACACGAACCAACACAGATTTTTATTTCAACCGTACGATATGGAACTCAGGAATATAGTCAGAATGCAAGGTAAATACCTCAAAATCATTGACGACTTATGAAATTAGATTATAAGTACGTCTTCTGAATTTTTTTGTGTTAATTACTCTATCTAGGAATTGTTTTTCTAATTTGTTGGCAATTAAGAGAGAAATAAATTACGAATATGAAATAGTGTTTTCAAATTGTTTACTGACAGAAGAAACTACAAATATTAAAAAGTATTTCAGTGAAAATTAATTTCTACCTATTCCATTCTATTTAAAAAAAAAACAAAGTTGATCTTCATATGTCCTTGACGCAACCACCTACGGAAAAACTAATGACACCAGATTATGCCCCACTCGATATCATTTAAGTTTCCTGTGAAACATTTTTTGCTACGTACCGCAATTCCGAAATATTCAAGATGTCAAAATCGGCTGGGACACCCTGTATAATAAAACCATCAAACTTTTACCTTGTCATACATATTTTCTCAACAATATTTACTTTTAATTTTCCATTAATCTTTTCAATTTAGTCGTTTGTCATCCACCTTTCCCACTTCCTACCTGAAGCACTACATTGATATAAATGTACATACAGATAGAATATTATTCTCTAGAATATTTTGAAATTTTACCACTTTTTTTCGTTCGCAATAGAGAAGTACGGGGCCCTGTAAAAAAGCTTTTAACCGAGGTGAACCGACTTAATGTAGGTACGATTCGCTGTACTTTTAAATCCCCGTGTCCCCTGCTTCTCTTTCGTGTGTCTCGGAATCTGCACCAGTGGACTGTATTAATGGTCGAGTCGGTGATGAGGATAATGAATTGCTGCGTAAAGCGTCACTAGACGAAGGAAGGATATTTTAATGGTACTCTCACAGTGCGATGCACGCTAGCAGAGGTTTGCATTTGTTCTCACATGTATGTGGGAAGGCACAATGCCGTGAGAAAAGCATCTAACTGGATGATGAATTATGTAGTTAAGAGATGTCGAAGTACCCCTTAATGCATCGGTGCAACATCTACGTAGATCCCCTGTGCAGCTTTTACTGCACGTTCGTGGATTTCGGCCTTAATTCGTTGCACTTAAAATATTTTAAGATCACATTATCTTTCGTATTTTTTTAATCAATTGTAAATTCGACGTGTACGTGCCAGTATCGTTATTGCGAAGGATTTTACGATATTTTGCGTAAGGTAAGTTTGCACAGATAAATTTCATTTTTATGTAGATTAATTCATTTTTGATACTTTTAAATGGATATTATATTTCGAGTTTAAAATTTAACAATGAAATTGTATAGACTTAATAACTAATAATAAAGAGTAAAATATTTTCGCATTATTTTTCTTGGTTGGAAAAAAATTGGAAAAATAATTTGAACTGCAAAGAGTTAATTACCGGGACGGAAGAAATTTATGTTACGACCTTTCAATAAAAAAAACTTATAGTACAAACTTTCAATACAACCTTAGAACTAATAGCTGTAGTTAAGAATTAAAATGATGTTTTGAATAATTGCGATATATAGCGATAATACCACTAATACGATTTAAAAGATTTACACTGTCTTTTCTTCCTCGTCGTATCAATATTATAATCGAACGAGTTTCAAAAGAAAATTATTTTTACCCCGTTACTAATTTCAGAAACTTCAGACGTTATTCCTTCCATTAATGATAGTGTTTAAATAAAATTTTTTACTATTTTATTTTTTGCATTTTGACGCAACCATTTATTTGACGCAATTCTCATATCCAATAAAACGGGACTTAAATCAAAGTAATAAAATCACCACTGAACAAATTATTGTGTCTATCTAAAATAATATAGTTTCGCGTAAAATTCGTTTCATCTTAAAACAAACATATCCAATTTAACAGATACAAATTAATGGCATTATTACCGTAGAGCTTAAAGCGTCTCAGGTTATTTAAATTTGCTTAAGCCGTAGTTTGATTTTATCTCCTGCTTATCAAGGCGCGTTGAACGTTATGGCAGAGAGGTAGGAATTATGCTAAATACTGTAGCTTCTGCACCCCCGTCAGCTATATCCACCCGTAAAATAAATTCTCGTCAGGCGCGTAAATGCTGACGGGAATATTATTACGTGAATTTAACGAAGAAAATATCACATTAATTTATAAAAAGACTAAGAAAACTTAAAGCACCAACGATCTTTCTCGAGCAAAGCATTCAGCTAGCTCCGTCGTGTCGTTGACGGCCGAAATGCCGCACGGTGCTTCTCTAAACTGCAAATTTAAGAGAACAGATTTCAGGTCTGAAATTTATTCTTCTGACAAGTGCATCCCCTTTTCACCGCTTCCTCGAGGCTCGTCTCTTACCATGGGCGCTTTTCTTTCCGCATGCCGCCCCTGAATGGAAAACGCAGTCAGATTTATTCTCGTACGTGTGACAAACCGTGCCGAGGCGAGTGCATTT
The DNA here is from genome assembly GCA_910591515.1 of Cerceris rybyensis. Lineage (NCBI taxonomy): Eukaryota > Metazoa > Arthropoda > Insecta > Hymenoptera > Crabronidae > Cerceris > Cerceris rybyensis. Next base: position 28,962,298 of record OU342790.1, read on the forward strand.
TGGGGTGAATAAATCTCGAGTGGATTTGACCGCTCTGTCTCTCTTTCCTGTTTCTCTTCTTTCCTGTATTCAGCACGTAGGTATCTCTTAGACGGTTTTCTAGTTACAGGTGGTTTCCAAAACTTCCGGCAATTCGAGAACTTTAAAATCGAATTGCCTTCGGAAATCACCCTCATGGGAGGAGGAATAGAGACGGAGGACCTCCCACTGAACTTATTCAAATCCCAATTCTCTTATTCCGATAATTACCAATTGCTCTCCCGTTTAATGTGAACTCTTTCGACGTTAATTAGGAATTCCATTGAAAAGCGATTTTAGCGATGACTTTTTATCTTACATCTCGTATTTAATAATCACCCTTATTCTTCCTATGGCTTTATGATCTTGTAAATCTTGATATTATACGTTCGTTTTAACCCTTTGATCGTTGAGCGTAACGAAAGGTGTTACTTCCATGCAAATGAATCTTTATGCGACAAATCAACCGCAGCATTGATATCGTTTCTGGGATCTCTTTGACTGCTTCTCGATATTGAAGTGTTTATTAGAATCGATAGTCGATAATACTTTGCTTTATGGTATTGAAATGATTGTTTGCTATTGTAGTATCAATAATATCAAGTAAGGGGCTAACTTATATTCCTTTATGTATTTACTTCATGCGATTATTTTTCCTTTCATGACCAAAAATCGGTATATAGCAGCGTAATTTGCAGCTGATTGTGATTGAATCTGCAACACTGTTTCAAAACTGATTGCGCTAAATTGCTTTCATTACCGGAAAAATTGAATTACCGTATTTAATGTTTCAATTGATTTTTATATGCTTTCGAATAAAGATGTACTCAACCTCTTGCTTTTCTATTTAATTTTGAACTTTTGGGCTTAAATGTTTAACACTGTATTTTTCGTTGTTATTTCTTGTCGTCTCGATGGCCCTCCACCAAGTAGGTAGTGGGCGATAATTTTCCATCGACGTAGTTTTTAGGGAAACGGTACGATGTTTTGGGAGTCTTTGTCTATAACAATTTGTTTGGTCTTTGTACTTGATTGTTGAGAAAAACTCCCTTCACTTTAAGGTAAAAGTACCAGTAGTTGACCATGTGCCAGTAGTTGACCATTTTTTAGAAAACATAAAAAAATAAGGTTTACATAAGTTGTGCACTTTCGATGAAAGTGAATTTCAAATACCACAGCATCTGTCGATTATATTTTGAAACAGTTACATGTAAAGTGAAGTAGACCTATTAACAGCGAACATTTGAATTCAATAAGGTAAGTATTATAATATGCCGTTATATCTCTATTTCCTTAACGTTTCTGTTAAGAATGGCTGTACGGTTCAGGTAAAAAATTCATAGATTGTGAAGATTTCGCAAATGAATTATTTACTGTTTGAGACCTTGCAACGTTTTATAAGTAATATATACATCGTCTTTATTATTTTAACCACAAAATGCAATAATTTTTTAATGGTCAACTTCTGGATAATGGTACTCTACAATTTTCAGAAGTTGACAGGCATGGTTAATTACCGACATTACTCATTTAAATTTGTTTATAATTTATAATGTATCCGTTTTAAATATCACTTTATTAGAAATACAAAATGTATATCGATATATTGTAGTATACTGAGTTTTAGTCGATGACACGGTCAACTATTAACTGCATTCGCGGTCAATTATTGATCACTGTCCTATGTCTACTCTGTTCTTCTTCTTCTTTTATTATTTAATTATTAATGACAATTTGTACTGGTAACTGTTAAAATTAAACGATAATAAAGTGATTTTCAGCGTTAATGCTGTAACCCTGCTTCGAATATAAGCGGTCAACTACTAACGAAAAAAAGGTGGTCAATTACTAGTTTTTCGATCTCAAAAGTGGTCAACTACTGAAGCATTTGCCGAATTTTTAAATATATTTCTCAAATTTTTATAACTTATGTTTTTTTAAAAATTGGTCTTGGTACATAATCTAGAATGTTTAAAGAACGTCTCCAAGCATCGACTCTTGCCAGTTATTGACAGAGTAAATAGTTACCATTGTTTCTATCGAAAATTTCTCTTAACTGGTCAACTACTGATACCTTGACCGTAGGGTGTTTTTGGAAAGGAGAGGATGTTTTAAAAAATACTCAGGCGGTGGTGACACACGTCGTGTCCGAGGATTTTAGCTTCCTTGCAAACGATGGTTTATAGCGGTGCATTTCATATTGGCTGGAAACAGATCGGCGTGACCAATTCGAGAGCAAAAAGCTATTAAACCAATGAAGATTGAAACTTTCGCCCGGGAGTACGTTAAAGAAGATACTTTCACAATCCAAATTTTAAAAAATCATCCCTCTACGACCTCTAGAAGCCGAGGAATGATAATTTGAACTTTGACCTGTACCACTCTCCCGGCCATTCTGACTCCTTGACGAGGCCTCCCAGAAATCAGACTTCGTCGAATTTGGAATTAAATATCTCGGCTGTTTTGGAGCTGATCGTAACGCGACTTTTTTCTATGTCTTTCTTGAAGTATTGACTTTCGATCAACACCGATAAAATCATTCTCGAACGATTAGTCTTTGCGAGAACTTCCAGAGATCGAGAAATGAGGTCTGCGCATAAGCTGTTGACCATTGTTGTCTAGAAAATTTCATTACTTTCGAAGGTGTATAATTCGACCCTTAACCGTTACATACCGGCGTAACAAATTTCTAGAAATAATGAACTGCGTTTTGCTACATATTATTTAATTATGCATTGCGTTGGATCGATTTAAAATAGTTAGGATGGTTCTACATTTAATAATTTATAGTGAAATTATTAAAATGTCGAATGTTATTAAACAGAATTACAAGGCGGAGGAATGTAGTTCGTCAAATTTAAAGATATAGAAAAGTGATGCTGACGACAGTCGTCTTTTTCTCTCAAGGAATTGAAAGACAATGTAACTTTGTTTAATTTTTATATTTTTTTCGAATTACAACATAACACGAATTTTACTAGTATATAATGAGATATTTTAAGTATTTATTACATGGTAACTGTTAATTTTCGTTTTATTCTTTATCAATTAATAATGTCTCTTAAAAGAAGGAAATAAGGAAAAAGAAACCTTGAAGAATCTTCTTATGCAAATAGTTCGTCATCTCAGTCAGACGAGCATTGTAAAATAGAGGTAAAAGGATTCGTCCTTGCACTTATATTAATTAAATGTAGAAAGAGAAACAATTCAAGTTTGTATAAATTCAATTTCAAAGCCACGAACGTACTTAGAGGTCTTTTGAATAATTCACTTAAAATTTAATTACATAAGAAGTTTTTTTTAGTTTCTACAGTACCTTTCTGTACGGTGAAGGTTTCTGTTCGTTATAATTCATGAAACGTCTTGAAAGAAATTTTCTTTCAGGCGACGAATTCAAGAATCAAAAGCTGCCGAGTCTGTGTAAAGAAACATTTAATACTATTGTTCCTATTTCTGATATTCCCTTCAAAAAAGTTGAATGGCTATTTTTCTTTATTTTACAAGTCTTATGAATAATGAAAAATCAATTTTTTCTATAAATGTATGTTTTATTTTTATTTTAATTACCTATCATATTTAATAAATACGTTGTTACAGATTGTATCATAAGATGTAACGTAATGTTGAAATTGTTATCGGATATAACACTAACAATGGATGTGTGATTCGTTACTAATTAAGTACAGAAAATACGACATGTTTCACTATTACTTATATTCCTCATTAATACATGAGTCGTTCATATGCCAAAAAGATTAACTCCATGTATTGAATTTGGTTTTTTTAATTTAACTCTCAAACCAGTTGACTTTTATGTTTGGAATTTTTCGTAACAATTTCGATTAGCACCATTAAATGACGAAGTTTGCTTGGCCATGAAATAATAAACAATTCATTTCGAAATCAATCTAATTCATTTCAAGGATATTCGACCTTATTCATTTTATACCTGGCTAAAGAAAAGCTACATGCGATTATAAATTCTACAATATTTATTTGTATTTACATTTAAAAGAGAATTTTTTAAAAAAGTGTATAATGTGTCGTCACATTCCTCAATCTTCCGTTTTGTGGAATTAATCAATTTGGCAAATGAGTCGCTCATACAGTTTAAGTCCCGTTAAATATATTATGTAATGGGGCGGTACCACCCCCATAAAGCACTTAGGAGAAAAGGAAGTAGAAAAGTCTGGGTTTGATAATAGATTTATGTAGAATCGTGAAAAAGAAACGAGAGGCGCGCGGCAACCCATCCAAGGCAGCAACTCGGCCAGAGTAGCTTAACACTAGATTTACCAAGCCAGTCAAAATGACTGGTACACAATTTTTTCCAAAAATTCTACGGGTTTGTGAGAGAGCTGTAGAATAAATATTTATCGCCCATCGTATAAAACATAAATTACCGAATCTATCGTCTTTTCCACGTCTTAATTTTTCTTGCTTTAAGGTACATATTTAACATATTTAAATATAATAGATTTCACGCTGGTAAATTAAATGTAGTGTTAACGTCGACGATCGCCTGGGTTGGAGCGGAACCACTGCGCCAGCGACCTCTCCCTGATAACAATTCCTTTTCACGTCCTTTTCTCCTAATTGTAAGTTCTTTTTATAGGAGGGCTTCTCCGCTCCGATCCCACATTTATTAGAGTATAATTGTTTGTTTAGCTATTGTTACAGTCACAAACAAACGTGTAATGTTTATAAGCTTGCATATTATTTGAATTATATGATTGACAAGATGGTAACCCAGTTAGTCTATTAGCACTTGACACCGTAAGGGCAAAATAAAATCGTAACGAAAGTAACAACACAGAAGGAGTGCCATAATTACTCACGGCAGGAATTATAATATTCTTGCTTTTTCTTATACAAATATATTGTTACGAGTCGACCGCGCACGCATTATCCTTTCGAACATAATTAAATAGAACAATATTGTATAGAAAAACTGAAAACGTTTATTTAAAGAAACACGTCCGTCAACGAGGATCACCCACCGTAGAATCTTAACTCTTTATTTATAACAAACAATTGCCAAGTCTCGTCTCCCAGTAACATTTAATCTACTGGGTGCTTATATACCTATGCCTTATTTTAAAAGTGTTTTTTTATCAAAGTGCCCCATACTAACAATTGTGTCATTTATGTTTCAGGTAAGCCACAAGAAGTCTTCGATATCTGAATATGTATGTGCTCATAGTAAGTGTTTCGTATGCCTGCAAGTAAGTAATTTATAATTTATAACGTTTTAAGCAGTTCCTTTTTCGATAAATAAACCCTACTGTGAACATCATGAAGGTAGTAACGATTCAAGCAAGAAAATATTAAAAGATTTACTAGAATAGAAAAGCTTTTCACATATTAGACCATTTAAGATGTTTTGTCTCACAAAGAAATGTTTTAATTTCTATAAGGATTAAAAATTACTTAATTTCAAGTTCAGCTCAAATACCGAAAGCATTACTTATTTTCAAAACAGTTGCTAGTGAAAAAAGACTCCAAAAGTTTAACTATATTTTCTTGTCTTTCTGGAATCAACCATACTTTACCCCTACTTCAGGAGCCACATTCTTTTCATGAAATTCGCTACGAGCTGCTACAAATTTCTTGCACAGCCTTATCAGAATAATGCTCTTTGAGTAAGTGACTGCGAGTAAAAGGGCTTCGGGGTAGAAAATGGAATCGTCAGAAAGAACGAGCCACCCTAGCTCCGTGTCCCCTTGTTCGGAGACTCCTGAACATTCGTCACATAATGATCACGATCGCACTTGCGCGATTCCCTCGTTTCTTGGTTTTCCTCTCCCTCGGTGTTATAATTCAACGGCAAACTTTCTGCAAAAACATAATTCCTGATAAGCTTAAGGGAAGACTTTAAATACGCTTTTTTTCAAGCCACTTTAATGTGAAAGAATTTAAGTATGACTGCTCTCCTCTTACCAAATATTTTTGAGTTTTTAAAACGTATATATTTGACAGTTGGCATTCAGAGAATATAAGATTGTGTGTCAGAGAAGATGTACGCTTTTAACAATTTATAAATAATATGGGACAGTTTAAAAATAATAAAATGTAAGTGGTTTACGATAGGAGCATACTTTTAATGAATTAAATGATAATTATAAAGAAATTTAATGATTTAAGTTTTTAAGTTCAGAATCAAACTTTTATTATTTATCTAAGAAGATATTTAACTAATATTGTTCTTTTATTGTTCATTACTTTTGTAATGCATTAATGTTGGTAGCTGTATGCTATCATAACTATTGCAATTACAATATAAAGTTAAAATAATTATTGATTTAACGGAAAATTACAGATTTCTTTTTCAATCTCTATTTATATTGTTATGTTAACACTTTACCGACCGGTACTTTTTAACATCCTACACACTTCTGATCGGTCACTTGCACGCAAATATTTCCCTGATACTAATATCTCTTCGAAAATTGCAAAGTTTCTTCACTGAGTCCTTGGCACAGTTAGCCGCAATGAAAAATAACAATTTAATAATTTCCGTAGCGACCAATTAATAAGTTAAAAGCCCAAAAGTGTTGGGCCCGAAAAGTCGATTAATCGACTACCGGTCGGTAAAGTGTTAATACATTTAATAACAATTCGTCGAGCAAGGAATCGAGCCTTACAGATTCATACATTTATGTGCAAAAGTCAACGTTTTTTGCACAATGATCTACAACCGTAGAAAATACCCAAATGAGAGAAATTAAAAAACAATAATGATTATGGAGATAAAGGATCTGATTCCAAATTAGTAGATATGAATTGAAATCCCTGTTATCACTCAGAAATTTTTCTCATATAATATTTCCATCACAATTTCGGTGGATTGCAACCCACTTAAAATTTCCAGTACCTAGGTAAAATGGTTCATATATTAATTAAAACTGAAATGCAAAAGAACAGCAACGCCATAATGGAGAATCACTTGTTTCAGTCTGTTTATAATGAATAATTATTTTCTATGGGTAACAATGTATTGTGAACAACATTACATTCTGAAACAATTCATAAATTGTACGTATACTCTAGAATAATTGAAAATTTTGAAAATAGATTCGATTCAGAAATAATTCACGTACTTGTTAATAACTAACAAATATGCGTGGACATTTATTTCATAATTAAGCATGTATTTTAATAAAAGTAAATTTTAAATATTATTTCTAATTCCTTCCAAATAAAGCATAATTTTTCCGCTCTCAGTCCCTTGGAAGATAAAGATACAACTATTTGAAAAGCTCATGGTAAAAGCTACATTTTACAAGTTCTTTTGTGGCAATGTTCTTTTTCTCGATTAATCGAAAATTGTCAGGTTTAATATATACACGAAGTTCATTCTTTTACGCATATATAGAACCTCATGACCGTTCGAGATCGTTGAATAAAAAATTTCTCAGTTCACATTAATATTTAACGAATTCCTCGAGCTAATCGTATTTTCATAAGGAATTCAACAAAAGCAACGTAACAGATTCTGGCGGTCGTTTAATTAACATAAACGCATTCAAATGGTTCTCACTTTCTGGGTTCATGACGTTGTTGGTATAGTTGAGAAACGCTGGTTCAGATTACTCTAATTATTACAGTTTGCACACGTACTGCGTTTTCCCGGGGTGGAATTAAGCGCATAATTACAGAGATTAATGTACACAACACTTCCGGAACACGCGTTTTGTAGGAAAAAAAGGAAGCGTAATGAATCGTGAATTCTGCGTATTTCGCCTAACTTCGGTGCACTTGATACGATGTAAACTCTACAGACGAGGGCATTTTCTTAAGCAGTACATCCCCTCAACGTATATCTCAACTAAATATCGTTGAGTATATGCAAAGTAACTCGTTAACACTAGAACTGCCGGCATTATATCTATGATATTTCAATAAATTAAATCAAATTGTGGAAAAGATCATTGATTCGGTGATTTGTATTTTTTGAGATGCACCTAGAATATTGATTCTATAACTTTTCTAGAAAGTTGGAGAATTATTACCAAAAATTTGTAAGAGTCACTTTGACTGGTTTGGTAGTTCTACTGGTAAATGAGAGTACTGTAAATACTGTTAAATTCTATTTCCTGCGGAAATGGATCTAATGGTCTTGATCTACCTAACAATATTTTAATGTCGCACTTTGTAAGACAAACATCGATATCTGAAAAGGCAGAGTGTCAAGTTCTCAGAAATGATAACTTTGCTTTCAGACAAAAGTTATTATTTAAAGGTGCAAATCGATTACGAATCAATGCAAGTGTCAGAGAGAAAATTTCTGTACCGTGTAACAACTTCTGCGGAAAGAATAGAATTTATAGCCTTTCAGTGTATTGTAATGTGGCATGTTATATGTGGAAATGCTTTGGAATCTATCGAGCGAAATTTTTAAAATGTAAACTGATTGAACCGAGTGAATGCAAATGGAAATGACTAATTGCAAAAATTTATTGTTTTTTTTTTTGTATTTATTGAGCGAACAAGGTATTGCATACTACGTAGCGTATGCAATTCCGTAAAATACAAATAATGTTACAAATTTTAAATATTTCTATTTTTATAGAGATTACAACGAAGCAATATATGATTGCATCATAAAAAATAATCATTGTCGATAAAACTGTCGTCCTAATTTTGTGTATTTTGATAATACTGGTCCTCGGTACTGATATTACATAAATAAAAAGCTTTTGACAAACAAAAAGCTAATCTTTACAAATTTATAACACTTTAAATAACAAGTAGTATTTCGGACGTTGAATTTTTCCAAAAAAGTAATTCCTTTAAAAAACTATTGTAATTTTGATAAATCTCCTATCGCTCAACCAGCAAAAAAGTAATCGGAACTCTGCACTGCCCTTTTTCGTACCAAACAATTTCAATTAAAACATTATTTTTACAAGTGTCAAATTTTATAAAAACCCCTCATCAAATGTTTCTCATTAACCGAAACACCCTGTATAATATTATCCTCCTTAATAAGGTAGCCAACACCTAAAAAGGATGGTGTCATGGAACACCAGCTATAATCGGCATCATTAAAGTGTGCAATTAAACTGATGTTTGATGAAATAGGAGGATTAAATTAACGAAAAGGTACATTAAAAATATTATTAAAAAAGGAATCACGTTTTACCACATCCGGCATGACCATTAATTCCAGGGTTCCCCGTAAGGTTTCGGCAGTCAGAGATTTTCCCCTAGTAGCTTCCCCCGCAACTCGTGGCGAGATTTCGTAGAAGGAAGTACCGACACGACTCTAAACCTCTTCCGGTTACGTGGTGGCTGTCTTTGCCGTCAACATGACAGCACACCACCCCCTACTTGCTTTCTCTCACCCACGGCTCCTTCTTCGACGACGTTCTCGTCGTCGTTGTCGTCGATTCTCCTAGTCTCTCCGTACTTATTCCCCCCAGAGTGCACTCACGCCTACTTAGAGGAACGAGGTTGTCTGTCACGTCAAATCCCAAGGCAGCATGTCGGTGTGTAGCAAGTGAAACACTGCTCTATTACGTTTCATGCCTTGATCGATCATGTTGGTTTCATTAGTTGTCCTCTGTCGATTGTGTTAACGGTTCCTCGCAAGTATTTATAATTTTGGCATTTATATTGTGCTTCCTTGACGGAATGATTCTATTGAACACTAGAACTACTGGTGTTAAATCTTTTATATTTAAATATGTTAAATACGTAGTTATTTAAATGACTAGTTCCACGTTTTTCATAAAAATTTTCCAATTGTATAGAAGAGCTATAGGGCAGATCTTCTCCATCTGTTTTGGTTCCTCGTTTTCTAATGTTAGAGAACTGCTTCAAAAAATAAGGAATTAAAATGGACACAGAATATTTACTCCACACTTCTCCTATATAGTTGGATAATTTTTATAAAAAATGTGGAACTAGTAATTTTATCTGCTTTGGTAGATATAATGTTAAGAGATTTACGAATGTTTAGAAATGGAGATTCAAAATTTATTTTGAGTTTCTTAACCTTCAGAATTTTATAGCTGATTCAATTTATAGCCATTGGTAACTTTTTTATAGCGTAATTTACACTTTTTGCATATTTGATTCTGCTTAATTTGCATCGAATACTAAGTTAAATCTTAATTGGCACTGAATACTCGTTATATGAAAGTTTATATGGTATTGATACCCCAGTATCACCTAAGGGTTAACTTTAATTAACTAATGATAGATCGCAGCAATTACTTATACTAGCCAGACTAAAATATTAATAGGATAAAACATTTTTTCGAGAAGTAAGATTTCTTATTGATTATTTGTTATTATAACTAGAATATTACATTTTGACGTCCTATTATTTTCAATGATTGACACGATACGTTTTAATTCATTTATTTATAACAGGAAGATTAAATAAGATAATTAAGAGAGAGCAACGAGAGCATAAATGTTAATAGATTCAAAATATTCCGCATTTTTATCTTCTCATAAATAATCATTGAATCTTTAAGTTTGCCCGCTAAAATTTCCGACAGTTTAAGGCGATTTATTATTCATTAAGAAGCAACATAAATCTGCAGGTTTTTCGAGACTCAGTCGTTCCTTTTTTATACTTGAAACAAGTACTTAACGACAGCACAAATCTTCTTTTTATAAAATTTTATACGTCCCAGCCAATCCAGTGGCATAATAACAAAGTTTCAGCCACTCCGCAAAATGTAATTTTGGCTCCAAGGGACTATTGTTTGGATATATCGTGCCGATTCCGGTTCGTCCAGAAGGCTTTCAAAATGGCATTTTTTTTAAAATGGACAATGATAATAATCTTAAACACGCACCATTCCAATCAATTGGATACGATGCTCTCTCGGCCGTGTTAATTCGTATTGTAAATCCCGATTTTGCCGTACACACAATAAGTTAGTGCGACTACTTTAAATCTGTAAAATATATATTTATCAGAATCAAAAAAGGAGGTAATAGTACAAAAAAATATAAGGTTTAAGTGTATAGAACTGTCAGGAATTTTCTATAGAGGGATGGAAAATGCGTTTAATGTTTGTTTAATTACTTGTGTGAATGTGTGTATAAACGTATGCTTTTACACGTGCAGCGCGGTGGTCAAATGTTTTCAGCTTACAATGAGTTCGATGACTCTGACTCTGCCTACAAATATCCATTGAAAACAGTTGATGCCTGTTTGACATGTGCATTACGTATGTACGCATGTGTTACTTGTAATACATAAGCGCAAATGATAAGAGTTATGCCGGAATTAGACAAATACAGATAAATTAGAAATTACTACCCCTTCGATGGTACCATTACGTGAGTAGGGAAGGGCCCTGTTAGAAACGTACAAAAAAATTACATTGTGTTTTTCAATGCATTCGTAATCTAATTTAAATTAAGTACAACCTTAGCAGAATTAGCAAAATAATAAGCCAAAAATTGTACTCTCCTTCCGACATCGAATCCTCTACGTTGCAGAGTCATACAGTGTATTTCCGCAACTCTGCCTATCGTATATTACTCGTGCCGATATTTGCCTTTATGATCCACTTCAAATTCAAACCGTATTACGGCGTTTATCCCGGTAATAAAATCGAGACAAACAGCCGTCGGAAAATACTTCGGTGAAATGAAAAATCTAGAAAACTTCATTCAGCTGGGTTTAACGGTACACCTCAATTCCCATCAAAATTGATCTACTCGCAGAGTAACATACCGCAAAGATCAAGTTCGTATCTACTGCCGGAGGAATTTGTAATTTCTTCCGTGTGGCCCGTTTCGTCTATTGGTCGTGATAAAAATCCGCGGAGACTAAGCACGAATGCTTTCATTAATCAACAACGATGCTCCGTGAACGATAAGAAGAAAACTCGCTTCGCGAGTCTCGTGGCTCGGTGAACTGCGCGGACTTATCGGAACGAGATAATACCAGTTCGTGACACGGAGCTGTCTGGAAGAAAAGCAACTTCCTAGTTTCTACGGGGGTACTTTTCTGAAAGGCGTTTTACCTCCTGCTTGGCTACACGGTTATTTAGCTAACACGGGGATTGCTCGCGTTTTCTTTTATTGCTACCCTTTTTATCTCTGGCTCTGTGGCCGCGCTGAGGAACGCATTCGCGGTTACAGTAGAAGCACGCTCGAAAGAAATAAACGCTAATATCCTCTTTCGTTTATTGTCGCCGTTTTCATGCTGTCAATAAACAGTGCTTGCGAAGGTAATAATCAGAGGTACAAGTAATATAATAGAGGACTTGACTCTGCTTTTATGGGAACCTGCTTCAACGTAATTTGAGTAGCTACCTAATTGTTATTCTAACTAGTTATGTTTATTTTATTGTGTACAGCAGTTTATTCCGAAAGATATCTTTCAATGACTCAGTGATTTTATTGATTCAATGAATGAGTGACTCAATGAATTAGTGATTTTATTTTATTTTTAATACTAGATTTACAGAAGCCGTCAAATTGACGGGTTCATACTTCTCAATGTCCTTATTTAACCCTTTCGCTACGGAGTAATTTTTCACAAGTTTGCTAACAGGACAGGAAACAATTCCGCCACGCACGGATAACTTTTAATGACTAATGACGTAACATAAATAATTAATTCTTCATCGAAGTTACAGCACATATAATACAGGAAAAATAAGAACTTATGGTACTTAAAAGATATGTAATTACAAGATATGATCTAATAATTAATTCTTTGGGTGAAATTTTGTCGGGTGACTATAGTCACCGGTAGTATCGAAAGGGTTAATATACTGGAATGTAACAGATTTCATGTCCGTAAATCTAGTATTAAAGAATGTAGGTCCAGCCAGAAAAAACATAATATGAAATTATTGTTAATAATCAGATTATTTAGGCAAGTTAATACTTTTTTGTAAAGAATGATTATTATTTTCACATTGGAATATATACTTAAGTAAATCTTTTTATAATTTATCGCAATGTTAGGTACTACATCAATGGCTAATTTGAGCTCATATAATTGCTAAAAATGAATTTAAAAACTGCCTGAAGAAGCAGTTCACTCACGAAAAAAACTACTCTTACTCACAATCAGAAAATATCGATAATCACTGAGCAGACAGCACAGTTTTAACAAACAGAGTATTTGCAAGGAAGCCTAATTATTAGGGGTAACGGGAAGGAATGTCGTTTCTTTAAATAAAAGATGTAAATAATTCTATGAATTTAATTTACATATACTTATATCTAAAATATAATTTCCACAGTTTGATATAATCTTTCTCCATCGAACTGGCAAAGTTTTCACACCTTCGCTCATATAATTTACTGGGTTTCCATTTAAAATATTCAATAAGTCTTTTTTTCACGTCGTCATATGTCCGAAAAAAACAACATTCTTTTCCAATACTTCTAATACAATAATCGAACTTATTGTCAGAATTTTCCCATCTTTTAAATTACAATGCAACAATGTTAATTCCTACTCTCGTACAAAACTGCTTACCATTCTTCCAAAGAAAAGATTTATTTAAAATGCACCAAGAACAAAATACAATTAACACAGTACAGAGAGATATCTATCATGAATTCCATAAAACAAACAGAAACATTTGCCATCACAATTATGCACATTAAACGGCAACATGTTCGGCAGGAGTTGCTTTACCTTCATTGTCTCTCATCTGCTTCCCCGAAGACTTTAGATGACCGCGATTGGAAGGAAGTACTTCACACCTGGAATGTCATTTTACCTTGGCAGTATGCAGGTAATCCAGGAAATACTATTTTTCGTTGGAGATGTCGAGCATATATCTACCTTCTCAACCGCGCAGAGAGAGGACGAAGGGGGTCGTCGTTGGTCGATCCTTACGTGACTCGTTTTTCCCGTTGCCGCCGCTCGTTTCCGAAGCTTTATCGAAAAATCCGTCGAGAAACGGAAAGCTTTCTCGGCCGTCCACATCCTCTGGGACGCTCCAGGGCCGAAACGTCCCCTCGGAGGAATCTCCAGCGAAATGGTGCCGACGAAGTAGAATCATCCGACCAGCAATTTCTTTCAGAACGGAAAATATTTCTTTATTTCTATCTCCGTTTGGAATTATCACAGTAGTTGTTCATCCGTCGTATAATATAATGGCGTTTTATTATCGTCACCTTAGCACTTTTAAAGCTTGCACAGATAGTTCCATCGATTTCTCCGGAGTAATTCGAGATCGATGGCATGGTTTTGCAAAGTCTTATCGAAAATGACCAACTCAATCAATGAACGTGATACGATGTCGTGCAAACCGTGTCGAATTTTATGGCACGTCGAGATGTTAACTTCGATTTTACTTTGTCACCGTGTCGCGAGATCGCTCCGGGGGAAGGACCCACAGATATGACGAAGCGGATAAAACCTCTCCGTCGCTCTTGATCGGTGAACGAGCACGACTTTATGTAAAATTTTACGACGTAACACGCCGCTATGCCTTGTACCGGCAATAAATTTCTCCGGTTCGATACTGATGCCGGAACGAACGGCTAAGGGGTGAACCGAATTTATTTTCACCCGTGACACGACTATCGTTCCTTGCGTCGACGATCACCGGATTGAGGCGATACAAAATTCCACCCAGGAGACAGAGAAGAAAGACCAAACGTACACAATGAATTCCACGTTCTCAGATAGGCTGAGCAGGATATCATTCTGATGCTTTCTCGATGTGTATTCCTATTCTATGATTCTATTGATACACCCTGGAACGACAAATCCGCGCCCCCTTTTCTCGAGGATTTATACCCTCTCTTTGCGGAAAACCAGATCGAAGGGTGGGCGACCTTTGAAGTACGAGGACTCTATGGGATATAGCGAGCAGAGAAAAAAAAGGAGGCGTTACAACTGTTTTGCCCTGAAGCTATGACATCCCTTGCTTCTAGGCTTATGGGGCGGTACTTAGAAAGTCTCGTGCGGTTGATATCTGAAAAACCTCGCCACATCAAAAGAACCGAATGTTTCACCTGGTGTCTACGACCTAGCGCTTATGGAAAGCGAACGACAGCTGCGACTAATTTATTCGATGAGAGCCAAAACCCGTGTAATGTATCGCCAACAGAGAGAGAAATCTTTGTAATGAGGGCACTTTTAGGGGTGATGATATAGTACTCGTTCATTTGATCATATTTTTTCGATTATAATTAGTATGGTTATTATGGTGAAGACGTACTATCTATCTTAGGGGGTTGTGATTCGCTGAGAACATGAAATATATATCTCATGGAAAATTCTTAAAGGTGACGGGGGATTAACTCGGCGTACTAATTAGGAGAGTCAGCGTTTAATTTCTTACATTCCGTAGACTTACATCGCTTGGTTACTCGGCTACGATAAGGTGAAGTTGCTGGAATAGCCGGTTTTATTTTTGAAGGATCCCGGGTGAAAATAAAAAACTGAAAACAGACTGAAAATTCGAGTAATTTTTCTATACTAATATACAGTCGGAAAATTAACTTAAAGAAAGCTGAGCTAGTGAACAAAAGTCGGAAAATCGTAGGCGAAAAAAACAACTGAAAACGATCTGAAAATATCCAGAAACTAAACTATACATGACTGCGAACTATAACTGATATATGAGTCTCAAATCAGTCTACTTTCCGATCGAGCTGAATCCATGTAAAATTTTCAGTCTCGGCTTCAACTGAAAAATTCTTTCGCCTTGTTTCAGTCTAAATTCCATTTGAACTTTTTCAATAGCATATGTCTTCAGTACATTTTCAAATAATTTTCAATGGCAATTATTTGTTTCGTCTTATTTCCGTTCGAAATTCGTCTAAAATCCTGTTTTCAGTCTTACAATTAGTTCAGTTTTTTTTCCGTCTTTTATTTTTACTCGGGATAATAGGATTTTTTTATTCAATTTTTCAGTTCTAGATAGGTTAACACTAGAAGTACCGGCGTTGAATTCATTATATTTCAATAAATTAAATAAATGCTTTGGAAAAAGAAAAGATGATCGTTTCGGTAATTTGTGTTTTATAAAATCAACGTACAATATTTGCTCTATCACTATATTATAAACTTGGAGAACTTTTGGAAAAAATTCCGGACCAGTGATTTTTACTTGCTTGGTAGTTCTAGTGTTAAACAATAGGTAGCTAATAGTAATTCAATGACAATCTGAAACAGGAAGCTGTGAATACTGTGAAACTTCGTGAAACGAAAACGAATTTGTTCGAAACTTTTTCTTTGAAAGGATGAAAAATGTCGTTTTAACTAAAAATGTTTATTTGTCTGTATACGATGTACTTATTAGACTACGTACAAAAGTTGAGAAATTGTGCGATGTTAATGAAAGGTATGCTGAATTTCCTAAATTTTCAGACTACGTATGTATGTTGTAGTAGTGTATGTTTATTACATAATTCCATTATATCTCATTAGTCTTTCGTTTCCTCCAATTTAGTAAATTTCAAACGCAACTTCTCAATAACAAGTTTTCTCCTCTCTCTTATAATTAGACAATTAAATCGTAAAAACTGAAGATTCGAAATATTTCTGAAAAGTTGTTTCAAACCGAATGAATGCATTTTCTCAGCAAAAGAAAATTATTTTCCCCATCTATTAATATCGTCCATATTTTCATAAAGATTCTGAAAAGTCATGACTTTCGAGTTCATTTTTTTAGGAGCGCACAAATATTTGCTTTGAATGAAATGAACATACATTGCGGCTGTACATAATAAACATTACTTTCCGTGTGTTCTTGTTTATTTGATATCCGGTCCAATATCTCAAAAAACGATTTGCTGTGTGAAAACATATTCTACAAAGAAAATATTGGTAGTAATTGGTGTTATTTTTCACGAAAAGGCATAGGTTATATTATATTTAGAAGTATTAGCATCATCAATTTTAATGAACATTTAATGAACAATATTATGGAAAAGTAAACTGAACATTAAGTATACGACTATTTCTCAATTTGCACGAATTATTTATCAATCCTATGAAATTTCGTTCCAAGCCGTTAAAAATTGATGAGTCCGACGGAAAAAAATTTTAAGTAGAACTCATTTATCCGATAAAATGTATGTATAGGTACATACTACGCATACTGATAGAAAAAGCATAACAAACAAATAATTTCTGCAAAGTGATCTTTTCTTCCCTGGGGAAAAGGAATTGGATGAAATAAATAGCTTAATATGTAAATCAGAGAACGTGTCTCCAAACTTGCAAGCTATGAACATATAATGGTGCAGATTTTACGTACATAATTGTTTCCAAAATTGTATTTATATAAATTACTTATGATTTGTCATTATTAAATGTCAAGGTAGAAATAATAGGAAGTACGGAGCTCTATACGTACAGATTTAACGATTACTTTATCCACTCCATGGTTTGAAAACATTTTTGTCACAAATAATGTCAAAGATATTGATATATGACAGAAACAAATTGTAACACGTCTTTTCGATGGAACAATTTTGAAATTTAGTCAATGCTTCAAACTATATAATTGTGTACTACCTCCGAACGTAACGACAAACTTTGAAAACTTGCAACACTCATAAAAACAAAAGGATCCTCAAAGTGATCCTTTGAGACATGCGACCCCTTTAAATCCAAGGAAAAACATTTGGAACAGTGCGAAAAATGATACAATCCGAGATAATACTTGGAAAGAACTGTAGCTTTGAATTGAAAATATACTGCAAGACATCGTCACGTATCGAAAACTTTCTAATCCTAACTCTGTTACTTCCCCACAGAAATATATCTTCTGTCTTCAAAAATCTTTGGCATTTGTTTTATTTTAAAATGTAAGATAACAGAAAAGTGCAGAAAACTGGTCATAAAATATCAATATCTTCCATTATTATCTACATATATTTTTGTATAATTTAGAGACGGAAGTTAATGAAAGAATATGTTTTAAATCAAGCATTAAAAAATCTATAGTCGAATAACAGTGCCCTTTAAAAGAACAGTGATTTGGAAATTTTGTTTTGTTATTAATTTTCCTTAATATTTTGTTGAGAGTTTAAAATTGCGCGGTATCGGAAGACGCGAATAATGTAACGCTATCGCGAAAAACGCCATTGTTGCACGGATTCATTTTTCTTTTCCGTTTTCTTCTCACGGTAGCTTAAAGTGTGATCAGACCTTGTTTCTTCGCAGTGCAAGTGTATCCGCGTGCATCAGTTTAGTTTCATTTATTTTTCGTTCCCTTAATATAAGTATTTTCTTTTTCTTAGTTTTTTGTTGTCTACTGATCGAATCTATTACTTTGCTTTGTATCTTAAATAAAGAATTATCAAAGTAACAACATATTTCAATATTGTAAAAGTGCTTCCTTTCTCCAGGTACCTGCCTTCAAAATTACCCAGTATCTTTCAAAAGTCACAAAAAGAATTTTTTAAAACTTTTTTAAAAAGAAAATTTTAACCAGGTCTTCTTGAAAGATCTTCACAAAATTTAAAAGCAACTTGAGGTAAAATCACTTTTACAATAATGAAATTATAAAGGAAATGTAAAATAAAAAAAGAAGATGAATATTTAAAAAAGAATAACGTCAATTATGCATTAAAATTCGATAGCCAGACGTCATTCACCGACGATGCAGCAGCATCCGTGCAAAGCATCAGGATAACGTTATTGACAGTCAGCGGTGTTAGACCCGGCGCGGTCAATCACATTTTCATTTTTTCCAGATTACGTTACGCTTAATTGGAAAATCAGTGGTCGTTGGGGCCGTTATACAGAACCGTTTGCACAGTGCGGTGACCAATTCGCGGATTTGACGTTATTTCAATTAAAACGATCGAGCGTACGACGATCGGGGTACGCGTTGGAACGAGGCGAAACTGGCGTAATTGAAAACGCACGGTCACCCCTATACCAGCGACTGCACAGAGTAGCACATCCCACTGAGAATTTTAGAAATATCTTTAAAAAATTATTATATAATTATCGACTCCCATAATCAGTTCTGCTTTCCGTTCGTGTGTTGTTAAAATTTTTAATATAACTTATACTTTGTGTAACGTACTTCTTTAATAGAAAACCGAAGGGTGTATGCACACATTAGAATCGTTAACAGTGATGTTTTTTTATTCGTTACATTAATTTAGATAAATCGTAACGTTTACAGAATCCATTTTCTGTTTTTAATATTCTTAGTCCGGTATTTGCAGCTGTTTAAGGATTTAGTAGGCATTTTTTCTAAATAAAAAATCAGTCACGGAGCTGTGAAAGTTGAGTAAATGTTACAATATTTATATTGCACAATACAGGATTTAAAGTAAAATAAATAAGAGTAGAGTCATCATAAAAAATTAATAACTTCGAAAATTCTCACTCTATTAATTGTTTGAGTCCTACTACTCTGAAAAAATCCAAATGCTTTCTAATTTCATCGTGTTCTATCTCATTAATAACTTTGAGAATGTAAATCAATTCACTTGGTAATCTTGTATTATTAAGATATGTATTTTAAATTTTAATTGCACTTGTGAGATGACAATATCACGTAATATTTATCTACAAACTAAAGTATTATACAATCTATAATCATTTTCAAAGTTACAAGTTTTAATTGAGTTATACAAGTATCTACTTGACGTAGATGTAAAATAATTATATGGAACATCTACTTATTCAATACATATTTCGTCCTACTCTTTATTCATTTCCCATGTCTAAATCAGTGAACATTCTCCTCTAAAATACTAAATAGAACAAACTTTTAAATAGCCAACGATACAAAACAGTAATCATAAACAGACACGTTAAACCGTTCAATAAAAAAAACTGTTAGCTTGCGACGAGCCAGCTACAAACCTGAAAGTGTAATGATAAACAATATAATTGCGTCCATCTTCTACCAATCAAGTATCATGAAGTGAAAAGTAGCCTCAAAGGAATCAAAATATTCCATTTAGTTTCTCCGTCATGTGATTCAAACAATTTATGTGATTGTTTATCAAGTAAGTATTATATAAAATCTAAAAATACGAGAAATGTCGCATTCCTTCCACTTTAACTAGTCAAATCCACATTCTATTTAAACCTCTTCTTCGGGACTGTTTTCCAACATCATATGATAGAAGATATCTATTATATCACATAATAGAAGAGTCTATGGCAAATTGATAGTTCACTTAAAATAGGCGAAGTAAACATAACAGTAGGAGGAGAAAAATGAAAATCAAAAATGCCACCTTAACACCTTCTTTGTTATAACGATTCTTCCAATGCATGTCTGCTGCACCAAGGCGGAGCATAGATCCCCAAAATAGAATAATCTGGAAACCGTTGAAACTCAATTATCGAACTCGCGGTGTATTAGAGCACAGGTATGTAGATAGTGGGCTTCTTTCGTCGATGACATAGAACACGGACGAGAGAAACGGCATAGCTTTTGTTACCGCAACTAAAAAATTAACAGAAATGTGAACTTGTAAAATGTCCTAACTGGAATCAGAATCAAACGAAAAATCATTCATTTAATGTAAATCTAGCATGGAAACTTGATGTCACACAGCTACTAGGGTGAAAATGTTCTTCAGATCTTTACTGCGACAGTGGGTATCACACTATCAGTTTGTTGTAAATTTTAAGAGTTTATTTTACGACGTCGCTATATCATAGCAGCGACTGTACAACTTATAGAATGAAGAAACTCTGATTTCTATAGAAAAAGCTTAAACGGATAGCTATGCTATATGGAAACTATATGGAAAAATGCCTAACTTAAATGAAATGTGCTGAAGAACAGCGCTATTCATTTAACGTATAATTTGTATCTTTTATCTTCATTTCTGTAGGGTATATTTTTATGAAACAGAATATTGTTGCAATGTTAAGCTGTTGTTTGTTATGTTCTCAAAGATTTAAGTCTACATCAGGCTCTGACATTGTTTGAATGACGTTGCTCCATTGTCTTTGCCCTACGATTTATGTAGTGATTACATGCTCAATAATTAAGATTTATGTTGAATAAATGAAAATTTGTCAGTAATTCATGATATACCATACAATTCAACAATAACGGTACCATGCGTGATCATATTACCGGTTCAATGCAATGAAAATATGTAATTACTTGTATTATTACATAAAGACAGTTTAGGACGTTGTTTTTTGTATTAAATTGACTATCTTCTACTTTTTGGACGTATTATTGATACTCGTCATCGATATTTCATAACAAGTGAGACGGTAAGGACTGATATTTGTAAAGTGTCTGTACGATTAGTATTAAAGTAGTATTACTAGCATAGAAATAACTTGACAGCTTCATGTTCCACTGATATTTTAAATCTGAAAATATTTGGAGAACTTCAAAATTTCCTATTTCATCTCTCCTCGCGAGTTCAGTCTTTAACACTAAAACTACCGACGTTATATCTACGAAAATATAAATACATTTAGTTACTGTAGAAAAAGAGAAATGAAAAGGCGAGAAAGATGATGACCAATTTAAGTTTTATAAGATAGGAGTAGAATATTTACTTCACGGTTACTCTATCAATTTAGATAATTTTGAGAAAAAATTAGGAACCGGTCATTTGACTGGCTTTGGTAGTTTTAGTATTAATGTAGCGCAAGGAGTTAATGAGGTATATTTTGAATTTATTGAGGATTTTTTTTGTTTTATATTTTCTGGTCAATGTTTGGACGCTGTGTCTTAGTTAAATTTTTTTTGTCATAAAGCGATATCTAGTGTGATACGTTTATATTTTATAACAGATTATGTAACATTCTATGGAAACCGTTCGTTGTTATATCTACCTTGTTGACTTCCAATGTTTATATCAGGTTGTGCCAGTGTATACAAAACGCGGTATCACGAAAGGGAGAAATAGTAAACACGAATCTGTTTCGCATCGATATAACCGTTTTAATCGAGGCGGATTGTAACCACAATTCGTATACAGATAACCCACAGTGACGGCTGATTTTAGTCGCCCATAGGATTGCAAGGCTTTATACGTTGTTATGATTTATCAAAATTTCGAGTACCGAAAGAATGACTGAAAAGTGTTACGAAAAGAGCACCACTTTGTTTCCGCGAATGAATATAGGTAATAAATAAACTCTTGAACATTATATACAAACTATATTTGTTGACTTTTATTTCTGTGTGTGTGTGTGTTTTAAAAGTGTGTTACATGAGTACTACGATTACTGATACGACTAATATTAATAATAACAATAACATTAATAACAGTGACAATAATGATGATGATGATAGTAGTAATATTGAAGATAATAGTAACGATAACAATGATGGTGACGGTTATTAGGACGTAACACAATATTGGAATTAAAGAAAAGGTTAGACACGACGGATATTTATGTAATCTTTTTTATATACTTTGAATCCATCTTTGGACGTGATGCTTATTTATTCTTTACTACCGCTATATAAAATAATCTATTTACAGAATATTTTTCCGGCCATCATACGTATTAGAGGCACCGGAAAAGAATGTCGATTTTTATCGAACACCTGACGACGTGAAAAAAGCACTCATTACATATTTTCAGTCAAAACCCAGTGAATTTTATGAGACAGGTATTAAAAGTTTACCAGATCGATGGAGTAATATTATATCAAACCGTGGAAATTGTAATTTACATTAATATTTGTAAATTAAATTTTTATATGTATTCACATCTTTTATTTAAAAAACAAACGACATTCTTTTCCGGTATCCCTAACACATCACAAAATACGTAAATATTAAATAGTAGATGTATAAGTAGAAACTGAGAAGTGCAAAAACAAGTCGTCCCTTGCATTAGCTTTCATAAAAGTGTTTCTTACATGGAAGACGAATACAAAAGAGGTAAAAACACGTGTCACACATATCTTGTTTCCCCTTACATTATCCCGAGTACACGGGGACCTTCTTCGTGTATTCACGATCGATTGGTGAGTCGAACAAATAGGTCTTCATTATACTATGTTTTTTGTGCCTGGGCATTATATGCATTTTATATGTCAGAAAAGATTAACCACTGTCTCACCCGTCTGATATTCTGCTCGGTTTCTTATGGAGAATTTTCACATAAACACAAAAGCATTCGTTGCGAGCGACGCAATACCGAGATTTTTGAAAACAAAGTGAATACAATAGAACTTCCATTATCCGTACGTTCTATTATCCAAATAGCGCATGTTTCGCAGTAGAACACTACAGAGAAATGTATGCATGGTGTTTATTTGTATTTGCAAGACGCAGTCTGTTATGATTCATTATGAATCATTGGTAATGACTCACGATGATATTGTACTCGTTCAGGTAATATCGATGATGCGGAAACACGTTTTGCTAATAATTAAACATACACATAAAATGATTAAAAAAAAACGCGAATGTAGTGAAAGTACAACAAACTTGAAGAAAAATGTAATATTTATTATAATTACATTTTAGTACGTTGAATGTCGTGGGGATCACGGATAAACGGCACTTTTTGATTAGATATAATGTCTTATGACTCTTAAACCGTAATATTCTCGAAATTATTAAACTTTCAACATTTAAATATTGATGATAATAAAGTGAAGAGCTGCTGAATATATGACTGCTTTTAACTGACACGTTTCTGCGCTCAAAACATGTGATTTTTGTAAAAAAAAGTTTTATTACAGTAAAAATGGTAAAACTTGTGAAATAAGGGTGGAATTCGATTGTTAATTATCCTACGATATTATACATAACGAACACAGTTTGACAATTGTGACACATACTTTAGACATTATACAAAGCCTATTATACGAAGAACTATTTATTTCAAAATCCCACGATATTTACGGCTTCTTGCTTCCGGTATTAAAGCCGGCAAATCAAATTAGAGCGGATAAAACTTTCCTTGAAAAATAGTGGAAACTCGCGTCGATCTTGACCGAACACTCACCTATCGAATTTGAGGCTGGCATGAATCCTTATACAATAGCATCTACTCTGACAAGGCTTTTGTGTGATGTTATTTTTGTACAATGTTATATATTTGCCAGCATGGTTATTATATGTTTGTATAATTTAACAAGAGATGGCTGTGTGTGTGAATGGCGGCATTGATTTTAAAATGTGGCGATCTTGACTTGACAACACCTTCGTTATCGATTTAACATTGTGTATTTTACGTTTATGTTACATGGATTAATAAAAGATTTATTCCCCCACAGCTTTCATACAAACAGATAATATAATTTTCAATACTATCAACCAATTAGATTTCAAGCACGGACAAATATGTATTTTCTATTATTAACACGTGAAAACAGATTTTAGTAATGACAAAAATGTATTCGCTGGTATCTTTTACCCTCCTTTCTATACAAAACACTTTAACCTTCTTTTGCCTGTACCCCTTTAAACAGATCATAGAAAAACCACAGTAACGAAGTATCGTGTTATCACAGGGTCACCAAGTACATTATTTTCCCTTTTATCGACTTCGTAAGTCCAAGGAGTACGAAAGAATTTCCCGATCCCTATATCCTATCACCCGTGATATTATCTACGTCAACCCAAACCCTCGAAGCTCAATGAGATTCTATCTATCGATTTGTTGAAAACGACAAGCAACCCTCCTGCCGATTCGACGTCCGGATTTTAGACAACGAAGATGGTTCTTTCGAGGCGAAAATTAATCGACGCCACGGTGGTTTCACGCGGTAACCGAGCCATGGCTGAATTTCATTAATGCACCCAACGACTTCTAACCTTTAGACCTACCCTCTCTCTGTTCTTCTTTGTGAAAATGATCGTCGTCCCTGATTCTCTAGCGTTCGTATCCGCTTTCGTTGACTAAGATTCAACCCCCTCCTGCTCAACGTCGATTTTGCATCTAAGCACCATTATGAACGAACTTTCATAAAATTTACTGCACTCAATTAAGCCCTTACTTCTCGAATCGAACTTTGAGATTGTGCTCATTCGTGGGAGACACTTCTCTGGGCGATGCAAATTAGAAGGGGGAAGAAACGTGGGAAAATGGCAGGTAAAAAGTAAAATAAATCTTTCGTTTTTGGTCGACTTTCTTTTTATCCTTTCTTTCGACGAAAACGGACCATCATATAGCCGTTTAACTCACTCGATGCGAGGTTAGCCAGAAGCGGAAAAGTTTGAAGGATAATTGATCGTCCGAGGTTTTTGCTATGCACTGAGGAGAGTTCTCCTCACTGATGTGGTTGCAGACAGGGCGAATACGAAAAAGAGAATGATGGCCATGGTGACGGGAAAGAAAGTCACTGTTTTCATTTATATTTCTTATTTTGGCATGTACGAGATTCGAAAGATGTTCAATGCGTTTAATAAATGCAGGTATTTGACATAGTGTCTCATTGACTCATTTGTTATTCTGCAGAGGCAGTGTAAGCTGAGATGTAGAAAAAAGAAGGTTTGTAAAAGTAACAGGCTTTTACTGTCGAATAGATGCATTTATTTGTTGGCTATTAATCAAAATACAAACAATATCAACACGGGATTGAGATTATATAATAATATTATATAATTATATTATATTGATTAAAATTATAAATACTTTGAGAATTTTTATAATTTGAAAATAAATGGAGCGAAACTTTATTTAAGTCATTCAGCTTCATCTTTTCATAGAACTTGATGGAAGTATCGAATCATTTATTTTTAAGTAGCGAGATTTATCAAGATAGCTATAATTTCAATCAATGCGGTACAATTCGATTAAGTTCCATCTTTTTATAGAGCTTCTGCATTCAATTGATGTTATAAGGTCTTGTTACGTCAAATATACGAATCATAATGAAATAGTTCTTCGATATCTTTAGTGATAAAAATCACCCTTGCAGAGTTGAAAACGGGGAACATGAGTTTCGGGAAGCAAATTACAAAATCTATTATCTCGAACGTGCCAATGCATGTCGGTCAGTGGTGGGATATCTGCATCAGTAATGGGGGTATCGATCGTAGACGATTGATTAATTCCAGCCGCGCAAATACTTGGTATCTCTTCTTCGCTTGGTTGTTGGGCTTCGTTGCTCGTTTAACCGAATAATTATTCGGTTAATCGCCATTGTCGTTGAACCGTTTACCAGTTAGCGCGATACGGCCGAGCAGAGCAACATCATCAAAGGTTATTTAGCGACCAAGGAATATTTACAATGTTGATATTGAAGTTCAGATCTTTGTACGAGGTAATTAATGGATAGCAAAGTGTACGAGCTAGTTAACTACACGGTGGGCTTCTTGATTAAAAGGTATTGTAAAGCTTAAAAAATATTTGATAGAAATAATCTGTTTAACAATACAGAATGAGTCAGGTGTCACATATGAATAATCTCTTAGCAATTCTCATCCATTCTTTTACAAACAGTAAATATATTTTTCGAAAATTATTTTTTATTATCTTTGTAGATTTCGAATTTTGTGATGCTTACGATTTTGTTCATAATATGGCAAATTGTGCAATACAAGGTGATTATGCAGTGGATTAAATGTATTTCGTATATTAAATTATTTCATTTCAATTGATCCAAAAGATCCAATGATGACAACAGATAGATGATACCATTTCCATATTAAACTTTAAATATAATTAATCACTTGCCGTACAATGACGAGTGGCACTCTTGATACCGTGCCGTTGGATAGGAAAATTTTCAAGTTTTGCAAAACTTATGAAATTGAAAATATCTGTAAAATACGACGTGATAAAAGTATTTCTATAATATTAATATTGCGTTAAATTTCACGATATGTCCCGAAACAGTAATCAATTTTTACTTTAATAATTTAATTTTGAATTATTGCGGAGGCAGCGATAAAAGAGATTGTACGGGAAGGGGATAAGTGTTCTTCTCATTGTCAGAGTCATAAAACTCATTTAAAAACAGAATATTTCGAACTGATTGGTATTCAGGTTATTGAACCAATTACCATAAATGTACTATATTTATCGCACATACCAAAAGTGCAATTCTGCGAATCTTAGTAGACCAAAGTCATATTAGGGGTACCGAAAAGTAATCAAAATTTTTTTGCTGACGAAAAACATTTATTTATTAAAGAAATCTTAAACACTAATCAACAAAATAATTTCCATAATTTTATAACACTTTTTGCAAGTGTAAAGGAAGTTATTCGATTCCCTTTTTAAAAAGGTTCTTCAATTTTTTATTGAAAAATATTTCCAATTACATTTTTATTTCTATAATTTTGATTATTTTTCGGTACCCCTAATATATTACGAAGATATAGTTACAATCTCTGTAAAATTAACCAAGAACACTGTAATTTACCAAATTGACAGGTTTTGTAACTCTACCATTGAATCTTTTCCATGAAATGACATAAATAAAATAATTTCACCAATTATCTCGAATAATCGACTTGTCATATCTGTTCGCATCCACCCTCGTTCGTACAATTACACATTACCATCGAACAAGCAACAAAACATTTCTTGCAATTTGCTAAATAACATGTGTAAATACGATAACACAAAAAAGATGTACATAGGAAAAAATAAGTCGAGGGTCAAACTCGTTGTCATCTTTATCACTCATCGGCAATAAATAACTTTACGGGGCTAGGAATAAAGCCGAGGTATTTTACGACCAGCTTAACCGTACTTCGTGTACCCAAGGAGAAACGTTACCCTCGTTAAACCTCGCGCCCCTGCCGAAAAAAGTCACCGATGACTCGTAGTAATTTTGACTTTGAACTACCTGCTGCGAGGCAAACATCGAGACCTGTAAATCACCTTGAATCAAATAAATCACGTATTATATCGTCCAGCTACGGGTCACAGAATGGGAAAAAGTGGGGGAAATGTACGGCTCTGCGCTAACTCGCCACAAAACCCAGCCTGTGTGTTACACGGTCAGCCACTGACGCGTGTTTCCACGAGGAGAGAGATGATCGCCCAAAAGCACCCGATCAGATATGGGATTGCACATGCGTACACATGGTGGTTTACCATAGTGGTCAGAAGACCAAGAGAGAAAGAGATCGCGTTCTCTGCCACCCCCTGGTAGCAGCCTCCTGGTTTTACGCACTTGTGCATTCCGCGAATTGAAGCAGACTCTATATGATACCACGAACCCTCTGCAGTTCGTTGCCAGAGCGGTTTCATTCACGTCAACGTTGACTTTCGTATCACGTCAGTATCGACTTTCGAACCGTTTAACGTAATGGCAAGATTTAATGTTATTCCTTCCCGCTTGCTGCGTTGCTTTTACCCGAATTGTTCACTTTCGATATGGTTTACGTTGGAGGAATTTTAAACTGAGAATAGTTATTGAATTTATTGACTTCGTTCTTGATTTTATATTTGTTTCTGCGATTGAAGGTGAAACGGAAACTTTGATATTTGATAACGCAGTAAATATTGTGTTTGCTGATAGAGATTGAAATTGATCAAATCATTCTTCCAATACTTTTTCGCTCTCATTCTTTGAGATGTTTGTGTTTCTCTTCACAAGTAGTTTTATGAGAGTACACATAACTCTCCTAAATCGAAAACTGAATTACAATTTTACGAAACATTATATCAGGGGGATATCTGAAATATAATAATCTACAAGCAAATATATAATTAAAGACATATAAAAAGAATTAAGAATTCATTTTCCTTCTCACCTAAATACACTTGCAGCAGAGTATTTAAATCAATATTGCAGAAGTTATCTTGCCAAATAATAGTGCTCTCATTTTTTGTGATATTTATGTTTTACTTCACAAGTAGTTTCACGAGACTCTCCTAAATTGAAGGCTGAATTACAATTTTATAAAACATTATATCAGGTGGATGTCTAAAAGATAATAATCTACGGTAGGATATATTATTTAAGACATACAAAAACAATTGAGAATTAATTTTCCTTCTCAACTACATACACTTACAACAGAATATTTATGTGAATATTGCAGAAGTTTTTATTAACCATTAATAACAATTCTCCGATTAGTCACAACTTCCTACTCTTCTGCTAAACATTTTCCCCCACAAACGTGAAAGCCCATCTCATTATTACACAACATTTCGACTCGTATAATAGCACGCAGTATCCTATAACGTGGTTGAATCTTCATCACGAATATATCTACGATCAAACTTGTCCAGCCTACCAAAATTCGCGTTTACAAAACCCAGGAAACGGACACCCGATTGATAAATTCACGTGAACATGTCCGGCGGATAAACTGAATCGAGTTGAAATTAGTTTCAGTCCTGATAGGGTGGAGCTTACAGTGGCTATGATGACACGAAGGAGAGGCTTACGTGTGACAAGGATATTGGAAGCAGGGTTGGGAAGCAAATCAGGTTGACGAACACTCACAGTGGTCTCGGTTCGGTTCCGCGAAGGTTTGACCCAAATAAACCTCATCTCCTATTCCTATGACGAAGATAGAACGCCAGGAAGGCGAACGAACGTGGGAAATGCATCGGGAATAAGGGTGAAACTGCAAAAGCAAGGAGAATTTGCGAAGATGCGAGACTGAAGAAGAAAGGTTCTTCCTGGTGGAGCGTTGATAAATTTTCCACGAATTTCGCGCAACCCCGATATTATCATAAATGTCTTATTCACGACAGACGAGCCTCTAGCTAGGTAGTTACACCTTGCAAATGGTTAGAGACTGCGTGTAATCCTCGCATAAGCCGTCGGTTGAAATTTGCGAAAACTTCGTGTGCTAATTAAGCGGCAGAATCAAAGTTCGAGAGATGCAGCTGGGAACCGAGGACTGATGATGTACTACCGTGGAATTAAATACTATTCAAATTGTAGTATTAATCTTTACGAATGTAAGATATATAATACTTTGGAAACTTTGGTTGTGAGAAGTCTAAATCAGCATATTTAGTGTTTGAAGAGAGAGACTTTGGTTTTATGATATTTCAGTTTTTTCTTGATATCATATTATTTGCCATTTATTTCATCTAAGAACTATTAGAAGAATGTATGGTAAAAATATCGGTAAATTATTTTCTACTTGATAATAATATTTCGTGTAATTAGAGTATTTTCTGTTGCGTTAACTATGATGACGTTTTTCGTTGTATATGTACTTCTGGGGATGACTAACTTCAAAGATGTAATGCTTATAATATTAGCGGCAAGATTTTATAATTATGGAGCTTTTTGATAATCGCGTCAAAATTTAACGAGACTTCGCTGTGTGATTGTATTTAATGTCCATTAGGCGACATTAATTGCAGTCAAGATTAGAAAGTGAGGCATTGACACAAGAGCTTCATTCTATTATAATTGATACGTAATTAAACACGGAACTTATTAACAAAGTAATTACTTGGCAATTTCTGTTATGATGGATAAATTGGATATTCTTAATGATGCTCTTAATGATGTCCTCCAGCTGCCACCTAAAGAAGTACTTAAAGTATCTAGTATCTCCTAAAAAGGCAGGGACTCAAGGAATAACGTTATCTCTGTTACAATTAGGAATTGCAATATCGGACCAAAAGTTCAATACCGGTATCCGGTATTTTTTAGATCTTAATACTGGAATACTGGTTTTAATACTGGAATACTGGTTTTAATACCGGCAGTAGGAATTTTAGAAATAGAAAGAAAACACAGGTGTTTCTTTGTTTTATTTGCCAGTTTTATTAGAGAAAGTAAATATCACAAAACATCATTTGAAACTTATAAAGTATAACAGTATATAGAGAATCGCAAGAAAAGTAAAGGAACAAGAAACATCTGATGTATTTAAATAAAAAAAATGTAAATATCACTATTCAGTCTGTGGTACTATTACAAATTTTTGAATGTGATATTAAAAAACATAGTGCATCAATTGTACTGTCATTAAGCCTGGAACGTAATTTTGTGCAAAGATTACCAGCTGTCGAAAACGCTCTTTCAGCATCTACGCTAGTTAGTGGAACTGTTAGCAATGCGCGATATACTTTTTCGAAGTATTTACCTCTATATCCCTCATCTTCAAATAAATCCATTTCTCGTCGGATGGTGTTGGATATAACTGATTTCTGTATTATATTTTAGTTTGTTGAAATTTTTTTAGTTATCGCTAATTCTAATTTTTGTTCAAGAAACAATTCCTTTTCACTATCGACATTAGTGTCACCATCATTTTCAATAACTGTATCGAATTCTTCTGAATGTGGATAGGTTTGTGGGTAAAAAATTTTAAGAAAATTTACTATAAACTTGATCAAATTTGACAATTTAAAAAATTTCTAGTAAATACCGAATAAACGGTATTTAAACTTGTGAATACCGGTATTAAAAAATTGTACAAATGGCTCAAAATACCGGTATTCGGAATCCCGGTATACCGGTATTGCAATCCCTAGTTAAAATCCTTAGTGTCTCAGTTATCTTAATTGTTTTTCAATCAACATTCAAAATATAGAAATTTCATTCGTTTTCTTATACTATTTTTATAGTTAATGTGGTGTTTTAATATTGTTACCATTTATTGATTTTCAATTCATCGATACCTAATGAGCCAAACAACGATGTTGTGTTCCAATTAATACGGCCGTACTGACAGAGTGATTTTCTGTGTAAGTAATTTCTTTAAAAATTTGATGTACGCTTTTTCATGTTATTTCCATTGTTTTAAGTATATCTTGCAAAAAACGTAAATCGCATAAAAATATTGTCATTACAAGCATTATTTTATCATATTAATATTTTTCCATTACAATGGAATAAATTAATCGATCTAAATGTATTTACATACATTACTCACATTGGCTTCACCGATCAAATTTGCTTAACGACACCTTGTTAATGATTAATCTTGTGGTAACGATTAATCTTGTTCCATGCATCGATCATTTAGGTATAAAAGATACGTGAGATACGAAAGCTGCAGGATATCTCACTGAATCTGCACATTCATACATACATATATATTCCTTTGCCCCCATTTAGCTCGAATTTATATTAATTACAAAAGATTGTATTTGAACTAGATGAAATTTTAATTTATACAAATTTTTAAATATCCGTAAGTTTTATACGTTTCAAAATATTTTCAGTTTCTGCTGATACATCCAGAGAATAATAACGGTTACAAATAATTTATATTGTTACGAAGCACCCAGCAGATTCAATGTTACTGGGTAACGAGACATGTCAATTGTTTGTGAAATAAAAAGAAGAGATCCTACGGTCGGTGGTCCTCGTAGACGGACGTGTTCGCTTAAATAAACGCTATCGCTTCTTAATTGTGTTTTAATTAATTATGTCTGAAATGACAAGGCGTGCGCGGTCGACTCGTAACAATATATAATTGAATTAAATGAAACGACAATGCCATAAAATATGAGTAAGCATAAAAACTTAACAGACATTTCATATCGACGATGCCTAATGCCTAGGATCGAGTTTAATAACATTACTTGTCAACGTAAACAAAGTTGTCTTACAAATTATAACCATTCCATTGAACAAACATGGCTTGTCATACAAGATAATTACCTTATGAATATCTCAGTAATAATTCCTTGCAGATCCTACATAGTATTACGATTTTTTATGCAAAGTTCGATAGTTTGTTACAATCTAGAAAAAACATAAAGACATTTCATTTTAAAAAGGTAGAAAGATGACTTGAATATCTCGATAAAACAATAAAACACCATGAGCTTAAAATTACTGTTGAATGTCACCTTTGCTACTGTTGCTAATTTATCTTAAATATTTTTTGGGCACTACATACTTCATGAGAATTTTCATATAAACTCGCCCTGTATATAAGTATTTACCCTAAAGATGATAAGAAAGTAATTCTTATCTAGCGATGCCAAATATCGAGTTTCTATTAGATCGAGTCATAAGTAACTTCCGTTTTTTTATAAGACATTTATTTTGCTCTCATTAAATAAGAAAATTATATTAATTTATTTTGTATTCTCTGTTATTATGTATAACATTCTTCCATCTTCCGGGTAGTTTATTAATCCCTTCCTTGTAAAATATGGTTGGTTTGGACTGGAAGAAACTTGTAAAACACGACAATGCGCGACCACATACGGCATGGGTGACTCAAGAAAAAATTCTTCAGCTTACAATTAGATGGTCTCTTTTTCCACACCCACCTTACTCTCCGGACCTTGTCCCAACAAATTACCACCTTTTCTCTTCATTCCAAAACTTTTTGAATGAAAAAACATTCAATTCCGATGGACAAGTCAGACCGGCCATCGAAAACTTCTTCCAGTCTAAACCAACCACATTTTACAAGGAAGAGATTAATAAACTTCCAGGAAGATGGGAGAGGGTTGTACGTAATAACGGAGAATACGTAATAAATTAATATAATTTTGTTATTTAATGAGAGCAAAATAAACGTCTCATAAAAAAACAGTATTTACTTATGACTTGACCTAATATTACTATCTTTTGACTAAACTCTCATTTCTTCGGTCAGCATATCAATACGCCTTGCCACTATAAATTTTGGAAAGGACAATCGCGAAATATAGGTCAACAAAGTGTGGGACAACGCAAATTTGAATAGTGTTCGTGGCTCGTGCGAGAAAATCGTATCGAATTCGAGTCACGACGGGGTTTCGGACGCAGCAGAGTCAAGCCCGTCGCGGGACACGTTTTGTCGTGGACAGAAGAGAGAATCCCTCTAGGAGCGACCTAATTTGTCGGGATCATTCGTATTCGAAGCTCTAGCTTGGCGACCGTGCCAACCCGTGACGCTCGGGACGGAAAAAAGAAAAGGAATTCTGTGGAAGACACTCCTCTACCCACAGTGCTATATGAAACGAAAGAGCAAAAGAGGAAGTATCCCGGTTACAAGATCCCGCATATAACGTTCTCCAGCGTCGTCTTGGCTACTTTGTATGCTGTGAAGAAAATGCCTCTCTCCAGTCCTGACGTGTTCATTTCTCGACGGTCTGCTTGGGCAATTGCAGACGACTTCTGGGTGCCTTTTTAAGACAGTGAAGGTTTCCGTATACGAGCTAGGGAAAGGGTGATTTCGCATTTCTTTGACTTCGGGAATGTTTGTATTTAATACTGAGATTTGTTTCATAGAGTCTTGTTTCGATTGGTAGATTTGAAGGGTTGGTTGAGAAGAGATTGGTATTAGTTGAACACGTTGAACGCCACCAGTATTTTGCTTGTTTCATTATTTTTACTGACGTGAAATCTCTTCTATTAAAATCACATCTTCATAAATCTGAAACACTAAAAATTCTAATAAATAAATATTCGACAGATCTTTGCCTTTTGAACATAAATATTTAACTATTAAATATTTTAGAATATCCATAGATATTGCAATTTAAAAGTTACCTGAAATATCATTGAATTTAATAGCGCCGGTCACTGGTGACCTCCATGGCAGTCAACGTGTTAATTGTTGAAATTAACTATCTAAATATGTGGAGAATATTTTCTTCTTGGAGTTAATCAAGAATAAGAGACGTTGAATGAATTTTGTAGGGTATTTAATTACAGTTGAGTTGATAAATATTATTCTAGCCCTAGATCACTAACCTTCGTCGATTCGACGACACGGATTTAATAAGTACGCCATATTAGTTAACGTTATCGTAATAAATAAATGCCTATCTTTAATAATAGAAAAGAACATGTTTAAATTTTATTTAAATAATACCTTTTAACCCCTTTTGTAAACACCGTAGTCGAAGAGACGAAGGTTAGTGTTAAGCGTCGAAAAATAAGGTTAGTGATCTAGGGCTAGTGATGATATTTTGCTATATTTTTTTTTTTCTTAATTAAGGTAGATTTTCTTTTGCATGGGGTTCATTCTCCATGCGGTATAATTAAGTAGCCGCAACGGGAACTATCGCAAAAAACACTGCGTCGATAGTACGCTTATTTTCTTTTTCTTCTCTCTTTACATTCCATCTTTCGCACAAAGAGCCTTTGTCCTTCGTCCTGGGATATATACAGCCATTTTTCCTTTGACCTCCTCGTTTGTCTCTCGCATCGATCTGTCAACGACATATTCTCCTCGTTATTTGACTCTATATTGCGATCCACTTCAAACGAATCCTTTGTCCTTTTACCTTTTGTTCCAATTTTTCATCTCTTATCTCATAACGAATGATTTACCAGCAAATATCATACTTAGATTAATGTGCTCTGATTGTTGAAGAGTATTTTCTTAAATGTTCTTTGAGTCTAACTTTAAGTGATACTGCGACAGTCTATTAAAGGATGAAAAATGAAAAATAGACAACATAGTAGGTAGACATACGTACATAATGAGCAGAACAATATTACAAATTTTCAATGAACTTTTGGAATTTGTTCCTAATACGTTGAACGCTTTACGAAAATTTAATATGTTTCCTACGGTTACAAAACCATGCCTCACCGGAGTGTAACAGATTAAAAGTATAAATTGTTGTTTAAAATATCGTTGATCTTTTTGCAAGTTACTTGTAAAGTTCTCGTTAACGCCTTGTCTTACGATTTCTTTTGTGACGGATTTTACTATTAGAAATATATATATATAAATGAACGCAATATAAAAAAAAGAACTAATTTCAACGTCTCCTAAC
Source organism: Cerceris rybyensis (assembly GCA_910591515.1). Classification (NCBI taxonomy): domain Eukaryota; kingdom Metazoa; phylum Arthropoda; class Insecta; order Hymenoptera; family Crabronidae; genus Cerceris; species Cerceris rybyensis. The sequence continues at coordinate 28,997,804 of OU342790.1, forward strand.
CTACTGATACTTTCCATTTAAGAATTTTTGGAAAACTTTAAAATTTTCTGTACCATTTACCAAGTTACGTGTGGCACACGTCATTGTAAAGCAAGGGGTTAACTGGATGACGAAAAACGTCACGCCTTTTACGGCTGCCAGGCTTCTTACGAAAGCAGTCGTCACTCAGATTTGGATGATGGGACACTCAACGAGTTAATATACACATATATATGATGATATGGGATGATAGACTTTAGTATGAAATATTATCAATCTCACATAATTTTAAAACTACCTTATTTTTTTCTAGCATATGAATAGAAAAGATTAGAAAACTAAATGTAATTTAATTCCCAAATGTAGTTTAACTATTGTCACCTGTAACTATGCAACAGTTTACCTGTTGATAGGAAAGAGAAATTTATTTTCACAAAAGTTATTTTGTTGGCAGTTAATTGAAATTTCTGTTAATTTATCTGTTAATTGTAAATTCTCCTGTTATACACATGAAATAGTCATCCAATTACGAACGTCGAAAAGACTGATAAAATATAAACTTTGATAAAAATGTAGGTATATGGATTATATCCCGGGGATTGTATCCCGATATAAAACTGTAAAGGATGAAAAATTGTTAAACCATTTTCTCTTCTTGATGTTTTCAAATGATATTTTACATATTTTCGTTTTAATTGATTATACACTTTTTAAAATTTTAACATATTCATTGTTATCCTTTCGTTTCCACTATTCTCAGTACTTAATGACATATTTTATAGAAGAAAAAACTTCGTTTTTAGAGATTCTAGCACTAAATTCCGGAAAGAGGCAGCTAAAAAATTTGACTTCTTCATTCCGAATCTCTCGACAAAGCATTGCAGTTCTAGAATCGTATAAATTCTAACCTTTACCCTCTTATTACAAGCATTTCAGTATATTTCTTTGTAAATAATAATAAAGACGGAATTCTGTGGTCAAGAAATGTTGTTATGTTCTGTTGTTTTTGTTGCTACAAAATTTCGTAATCTTAAAATTAAATTTCATATGTGTACTTGTTACTTACACAAGAAATATACTGCTTGTCTAAAACAATATCATTTAATTACATATATAGATCAGTTAACCAAGATCAATTCATAGTAACAGAAAATATAACTATGTATATTTATGCAAAAACAATAGTAATTCCAATTTCGATAAAACAATCACGTACAATATGAACCAAATAAGCAAACTGGTGTACGTACAATTCATCTTCCTTGTCTAAATTCAAGACAAAAGTTTCAATCCAAAGTAAATTCATAATTTAATATACCCACAAAAAATGTTCACCTTTAACATTTCTCGAAATAGCACATTTTACTATATTCCAGAGTAGTATTAGGGGTACCGAAAAATAATCAAAATTGGAGAAGTGAAAACGTAATTGGAAACGGTTTTCAACAAAAAATCAAAGGACTTTTTTAAAAAAGGAATCGAACAACTACCTTTACGTTGGTAAAAAATGTTAAAAAATTATGGAAATTATTTTGTTGATTACTATTTAAGATTTCTTTAATAAATATATGTTTTTCGCCAACAAAAAAACATTTTAATTACTTTTCGGTACCCCTATTATATTATTACATGTGGTATTACGTGTAGGCAAATATTCATTGGCTGACAAAAAAGCGTAAATTTGTTTTCCAAGTAACTAGTTTGAGTCAACAAAAGTTAAATGAATCAACCCTCCTCATGCGGTTTTACAGGGTGCGCTTTTATTATTGAAATTTTCAATGAAGTTTCAGCACGCCCTGTTTTTCTTGTAACTTTTGGACGTAATTTCCTGCAATTCGCGACGTCACGATAACATTATGAAATTTCGTGATAGAAAAGGTATGCTCGCGTGTTCATCCTGCACGTGAGAAATGGATAGAGCCGAATATTTATAGTTTGCGTTCTCGGTACGGTACGAGGGACGTACATCAGATGCGTGGATGTGCCTTATGCTGCGTTCTCACGTTATCGCGTGGCAAATGATCTAGTCAACCTTTCGAGCTTAATATCGTCCTTGTTCGAGTGCATCCTCGATGTGTTCACCGTGCTTATTTAGCTTGCAATAACCTCTGGCTAAATTGCACTTAATTAGATTACACGTACACTTATTTTGCCGATAATTAATCATGTGCACGGTTCAGTCGCTGTATCCGAAGCTACGTATGTACCTAATTTTCTGTGAGACGAAGTCATGTTAATTAATGTATCATTAATTACACATATATTATCTGAATCGAAATATTATACAGTCTTCTCAATATTTATTTTTTAGCAATATATAATTTCGCTTTAAAATTGCATTTGTGTTTGTATGTACATATTCTTCTTGATGGAAGGCGAGTTTGTAATATTATTCTGTGCTATAGTTTTAAGGGGAACTACCAAACACTTTGATTTATAATTAGTTGGCTCGAGTTCAAACCTTTAGATGACCTATGGAAATTTCTTTTTTAAATTATTATGTAATATAGCATGGCGTCACTAGTTTGGAAACTATATAAAACAGTAACTTCTAAGTGAAATGTCCATAGCATTTGAAGGAGAAACAAAAGGGGGATATTAATATACAAACAATGTATATTTATTGTGATATTTTTAAATATCCTACAAGAAATAGAAAATTCTTGTACGCACAGAGAAATTTTCCTGAGTAAGTAATGTCTTTCTATGATAATGAACGCAGAAAAGTTAACAAGCATAAGTTTTCTAATGATTCGTCATCGTTTGTACATTTAATAACAGAACTAAGTAATTCGAAAAAAACAATTGAAACTTCTCATAACTGGCCTTTATGTGATAGTAGCAAGGCGACAATTTCTACCCTGCCGAATAAAAGTTCATGTGGAGAATGAATTTCCTGAAAGGAACCTTCACTTTTCATATTGTCACCAATATTTATGAAACTCTACAAAATATAAAAAGGAAAATTAAATTAAAAGCTATATTATTTCTTATACCGTTTATTCCAGTAGTAAAGAGTATTGAAAAGATTAATTTTCCGGAGGAATATTCCTCCTAACAATTTGTCACCATCACAATACAGACGAGAGTAACTTCTTCACCTATCGAATTTCCCTTGAAAAATTGACAATCTCGTCAGGTGCAGCATATCCCATAAAATTGTACATATTTGTCACAAATACCATGCTACTACAAATTGTCAAAAAGTATCAAAAAATTAGAACTTGTCAGATACACTATGCTCCAATCTTGCAACTCTAAAAGTATTTACCATCATTTAAGTTCCTGCCGAAATTATTTTCTCATAGAAATCCAATGTTACTTCATCAAATATATTAAACTCGAAACCTTATTATTTACCTGCCTCAAAAGACAACATGACATTTTCATTACCTAGAATCAAATCGAAAAAAAGGAAACACATTCGTAATTAACTGATGCAGTGAAAGCACTAAACAACGTACCAGCCATCGGATCAATAAAGAAAGGAAGTTTCTTCCTTATTCCCGTAAAAACTGATACGGACAACAAACCTAGGAATACCAGCCGACGTTTCTCGTATTGGAGACCAAATCTACCAATAGCACTGTTCGGTCTCAGCATTTTTCCGTGCGTACGTGCGGAGTTTCTGGTGTTTCGCACACGCTGTTGCACGCATACAAGTGCATCGTTCGCCAATAGGCAGGTGTGCATCACCGGTACACGTACGAAATGGCACAGAATGCTCGGCATGATAGCCAACGTACGCCATAAAACGGATACGAATTTCGTCGGTCAGATAAATCTTGCCAACGATTCTCACCGAATGCAAGGCTGGGTTGGGTTGCTTAAAACAAATCTTCCTATACGCACGGAATAAAAAGTCTGCGTGGAAATGGAATTGGTTACTTTCGGGATATACTGTCGAATTTTTCGTTTAGATTTGTATTTCCTTCCAATTTTTCTACATTTCTTCTTTTTGCGTTTGAAATAGATTTGACAATTTCGATGCGTTTTACTTGTGCAGAGAAAAAATTGATTACGGTTAATTTGATAAATTTAACAATTTAATAGTTATTTTGATGATTGTAGAAAATATTGGTTTCTTAATATCGTCAAAGTTCTGGAAATGCAAAGGAGTTTTTGGAAAATTGTTACACATATTTATTTTGAATTAATATTAATGGAAAGAGAAGGATTGTGACATATGTTTGTTATTTTATGTTAGATATGAAGATAAAGATCTTTGGTTCGAAGGAAAAAAAGAAGATAGAAATTTTTAAGTTACAAAAAACATAAACTATTGATCTCATCTTTAAAAGAAAACATAAATGTCGATGAAGTATCGACATAAACTATTTTCTATTATTTGATGAAAATATTGCCGCACTAGCAATTTCTGCTATTAATAATTACGACAACCCAGAAAACATAGAAGATAACAATTTTATTCATATTATAATAACAGAAGTAATGAAAATGGGTGAAATGAAACGTTGCGGGTTACGAATCTTGATTCTCAATACTATACACAAAATGTAATGAAGAGACTTATTAAATTGCAAAGCCGGCTGCGTTTCCAAGATCAGATACGAACCAATCGTAAAAAGGATCTCCACACGCAAGCAATTTTTGTTTCCGATATGTTTCAATTACCAGAATAGTCTAATTTATATCTTTGAAAGTACATTCGCCTATATACACACCTACACATACATCAGAACATAATAGAATTTTGTAAAAGTCGTTTTTCATTACTACTAAAAAGTATTTTTTCATTTATCACGTTCTTTACGACATTCTGTCAGCTAGTACTTTTTATATAATTTGTACAAAAATATTTTACAAGGTTTTTTAATTTAAGATAAATCCCTTCATAAGAAATGTAATTATTTGGCTCTTTTATGCTTCATAAACCACTTTATGCAAAAAATATCGTGTTACTAATGTGAACAGTAACTGTTGACGGAAAACGTTAACACGTAATAATTATAATTAACTGAAAATACATTAGAGTGGACTAATTAAACGATGTAAGGAAAGGAGAGAACCTCGTGTGTCTGTGTAGCATATGGAATTTCAAGTATATAAGTACATACTTACACGTGTCATATGCATTTAGTTCCAAAGGGACGAAGGAAACGGGAATTGTATGTATCTCTTTATCTTTGTCTCTGCAAGTGCTTCACTTGGAAAGCTACATCATGTGTAGGTGTATTTATTCGAGACTCCCTCTTATTTCTCTCTACCTTCACTTTTCGCAGTTTTATGTTAGCTCGCATGTGTCGAGCAAGTGCAAAAGTCCAACTCAATGTGATAATCGTTCTCCATTCTTTCTTCCTATATTTCGGAAAGTATATTTTTGCTATTATTTAATTATATTACTGTATTTGAATACAATATTTTATTTTATGTTACTTTTCTACACTATTTAAATTAACTTAAATACTGTCAATTTTTTATATCAGTACTTACTGTTTTATTTCTCTGTAATTAATAATTGTGTTCTGTTCATCTACAATTAGATTATTTATGAAATTTTCTTGTTTATTTCTCTGTCTTGAATTCTATTGCATATTGAATTTAACTTCAATGGTCACTTCGAATGTTTACATGTAATCGCATCTCCTTTCCATAGTGATCACTTCCAACCATAGTAAAATCTTTGTTTCCTCTTCCATATTTTTCAATTTACAGATTTATATGTATTTACTGCAAAAACTATTTTGATTTAAAAACAAATATTTTAAAGCTACTCCACAGGTTTCTATTTTAGATTCTGCCAAACAGATCACTCTGTTATTTTACCACAAGATTATTATCGAATGAGAACATATATCGTAAATGAATAAAAATACACGACTCTAATTTCTTGCAAAAATTTTAAATTTCGATTTATTTTATAATTATTAATTATTTTATTAATAATCTATTATATGTCAATATATTAAATAAGCACTATGGAAAAAGAGCAGTCAAGAGGTGGAAAAAGGAATTGAGGAATTTCTGGAAAAAATTCAAAAGCAGTCATTTTGACTTGCTTGGTAGTTCCAATGTGAAAAAGATAAAATCGCGTTCTGGAATCATCGCAAAACAAAATGTGATCGCGCCCAATGCATCATCATAATATTATTATCTAAAAAATGGTATTGTGAATCAAATATGTCAAGGTGTCTTTTGAAACTTTCCGTAGAAATAGTATCAATCTATTCTTCAAACCCAATATCTTTCTTTTTCCAAGCCTGTAGATAGTTTAGCAGAGAAACTCCCTAAGCAACTACAATAATGTAATTCCTCTACACCCTGCTTGCTGGTATCTGCGTTTATACAGAAATGTACAAGGTGGATCACCATAATGGGGGACCGTCTGGCGTTGTTTTGGTACGGTTTTCCTAAGCTACGGCGCGACAGCTTAGGATCAAGTAACGTTCGCGCTGGCTGGCATCATCTTTTGTCAGCCACACGTGCTACTACCTCAGTCAGGTGCATCAGATGTGGTTTACACTGCTCTTTGTACTAGGGTGGGTCGTAAGTTCGTGCGTTCTTTATATTGAAACTTCAGATATACATATAGGAAAATTTCTCATAATCCCTAATAGCACTGTTTTAAATCTCACACATTGAATTATACATCAAGTGATCCGGAAATTACAACATAAATTAATCGTCGCGATCTCCTTTTGCACATTTACTTTTATACAACCACTACCTGGAAAGATAATTACTCATTAGCGTTCCGTTTTTTTCTCTTTTAAAATCCTGTAATATACGAACCCTCCTATCTATCATTAGTATGTAAGATAACATTAACGAATATTTTGTGGGGACAAATATTATGTTCGGCAGCGACACCATCGCTCATTACCATAAGTGCAAATCTCACAATTCGCCGTTACAATCCTATAACACAGACATGAATACATGTAACTCACAGTTTGATGAAAAAATTTGCATTATACATGCACATATGAACAGATGTTATAATAACGCTGATATAACGTAATCCAACAATTGGTAATACCAATAATTGTATTAAAAGCGAAAAGACTCTGGATTTTGAGATTTAAAAGAGACGCAGACCATCAGAATGACTTCGCGGAGATTGGAAACTTTATCCTTGTAAATAATTATTTATTATTCTTCAAATCAAAATTATTACAGCTTTTTGGAATATACTGATTGTAAGACGGAAAATCATAGTTGTAGACTTGAAGGCACCTGTTTCATATGTAAATTATTCACTGGCAGAGTTGTAGATATCTAATCAAATAATTGGGCCACGTCTAGGTCTAATGAAACTCAAGTCCATAGTGACAAATAGACGTGACAGATGTGCCTTGCATTTATGCAGAGGTATCAAATACGAGATAAAGCGCACCACTGATCGTGTAGAAATCTCTGCATTAGACTATTTCGCTCCTAGTTTCACAATAGATATATTAGGTCACCATTTGATTGAAGTTTATTATGTGAATCATTTGGATATTACCTGCAGATCTATTAAAACATATTTATTTTACAAGACCGTTTTATCAAGTCCGATCACTGCATTTTAAATCAGAAATTCTGAGATCAGATTAATTCCTTGTATTTTTATGGCACGAAAATATGTTCTAAATCACAATTTTACTTCTCTGAAATCTTCTAGGCCGGTAAAAGTGTAATGCTTTCAATAAATAAATTTCTAAAAGTATCATAAGTTCAGTATGTCCATTAAAAAGCACGAGTCTATCTTTTACGCTGAAACTCTCGTTTACGTCGTTTTTTGTACTCTCATCGTGTTCCATTCATAAAGTGTTAACGTGCAGTCTGTACTTGTATGGCTCTACCTATAAACAACCCAATATGCTTTGTTCCGAGTTCTATATTAGCTGCAATGGAAACTTTTTACAGTACGTATCCCCATTACTCGAACATTCTGCAATTTGAATGCTCCATCATATGGACTATTCTTTATTCGAAAAGTCTCATAGTCAAATGTCCTTTCTGATTATTTATTTATTAAGTATTTATTTCAAATTATACCGTATTCCTAATGAATAAAACTGAATGTAATTGTAATGTTTATTAAAATTAAATGTAATGATTTACAATGTTTACTTATTGCCATATACATATATGCAAAATGACTTCATTTTATTTGGAACATAGAAAATGTATGAAATTGCTCTGTGTGATAAGAGTGATACCATTCTGAGCATCAATTTTAAGGAAGTGGATAGATGCAATTAAAATGATAACTAAAATGTATTAGCTCGGACTTTCAGACTATTTGTGCCGGAGTATTAATGAAGGGGTTCAATTACTAGGGACACGAAAGGGCCGACCGAATTATAAAGGGTGGTTGTAATCATTGATTACAATTTTTTTGTCGAAATAACATGATTTTGAGAAACTTCAGCGAGCGTTTGTAATTTTATGAAACACAGGAATCAATTTCATATTATTATTCATTACGCAATATAGAATTTATATCTATAACTAAAATACGAATGACAAAGTATTAATAGTGCTAAATATGGTATTTTTATATTAAAAAATTGAGACAAATATTGTATTGCTTTAAAAATTTTTAAACGCATTTTTACATTTATTTCTAAAACATACGGTGCAACGTTCAATTTCCACTTCAGAGGAAATTTCAAAAGTATTCAAAGGAGAAAATTTCAAGGAACTTGAGGTGATAAGATGAAAAACATCGAAACTTTATAAAACACTTAAAATACAAACTAGACTCTCAGATCCAGCAGTCAATTAGGAATTTGAAATTATAGGAATTTCTCTGTAGATACAGCATCAACATTACAGCTCCTTCAGAATATACAAGAACTCTCAGTAAGAACTTTAATTCGTCCAACACGGCGAAACATTTTCAAATGAATATTTAACTAATTTTCTACAGTTAGTAAATCATAAATGAATGATTCTCGTAGAGAAATATGCACTTTTCGTATCCTGAATATTATTAATGCAAAAAAGTCATCGAAGCTAGATTGCTATCTTTTTTCTTTCTACCTACGATCAAATTAATTTCTTCCGTTATCTTTGTTCGTATTTGTACTTTAACTGCATATTAAGAAACTGCGTTCTTCTTACTGCCAGATTTCTGGCACGAGAAAAATATCTTTTATTTCTGTTCAACATCTGGTCGACAGATCTGCCTGAGACACTTCTATTCCATATGTACACGAGAATTTTTTAAAAATATCCATTTATTGATTTCAGTTGTATAAAACGCAGAAGCTTATTCAGGCAGAAAAACGTGGACTATTTACACATCAGTTCGCACAATTATTCGTTATACGTGACAAACTTCGAAAAACGACGGGAAAAAACGGCAAATTGCACGAATTTTATTTGAAAACACGAATGTAACAATAAAACACACTTTCATGGAGTATTGAGTGTTACTATGATCACTGTACAGGGTGTTTCAAAACTAATTGTCATGCCTTTCAGGGGTTGTTCTGCATCGATGGAGATTTGCGAAAAAAAGCTGCAAAATTTGCAAAATTGTACCTATTTTTTTTATTTGCTCAAGGCATTCGTCTTCTTACGTAGGTGATATATTGTAAAATTTAATTATACAAATAAATAATACTGTACAATTCCATCTACACTTTTAAGATTAATTCTACGAGAAAGGAGAGCAATTATTTCTACTTCACTGGCCAAGAAGTACAACGACCGTGGCATATTATCGAAACATACTCGAATGAGCTCAGCGTCCTTAACCGACAGGTATCCTTTCCGGGAATCTTAACAATAAGTCATTTCGATGCTCACCTCGCTTCGCTATCAGTTCCCCCGCGACCGCGAACGAGTAACCAGTGCTTCGTGATCGGGTTCAACTATTTTTTTCTATTAGTGCGTGTATAATATTTCAAAGACGAGATTCTGTGTCACCAAATATCTCTCTTTTTGCGGGCTACTTGACCATTCATCCTCACAGTCGTATCAACCTGTAGTTGACGGTATTACATCTGCTCTCCCCACTTTCTTTGCTGCCATTGCATGTCTACTCTGAGCCACCAAAGCAAAGAGTCAACACGTTTCTGAGGTATATGTAATTTTAAGTAAGATTTTAGCAGGTTTATTTTAGGTGCGGTTACACATTCAGTTTTTAATGAAACACGACCGCAAAGAGTTAAATATTTTAACCCGTAAGTAAGAAAATATAGTAAGAAAGGTACAGCGAAGTGCCTAAATCTTCAGTACCTAATCTCTTTCCGTATTGAGGTGGTGAAAAATAACTTGCTTTATAATGAAATCTATTTATGTAATTTTTCGGAAGCTAAGAAGATGTCAATGCAAACATTTACTAGCAATTCTTTACTAATTCGGGACCCAGTCCTCCATTTTCTAATTTCGTGTAACCCTAGTGAGAATATCTCGCGTGCTTTTTTCCGAAAGATCAGATAGTTGGAAGTCTGATTTATTCTGCTAAAATTCTGTGGCGAAGACAAAATGAAAAGTTAGTTTACGTGAGAACGGTTCGTTTCTGACCGGTAGTTCCTGTGAGACATTTCACTTATGTAACAAGACAAATGCTATGTGACAAAAAAAATTCCTACCCTTTCGTGAATTTTGTATAGATCCAAGGGTGCAGAACAACCCTTCAAAGCCATGGCAACTACTTTTGAAACACCCTGTTTTGATTTCCATCTATGATGTGCACTTTTTTTATGCTATCTCAATTTTGCGCAATTGAATGATGGAAATATCTGCCAACACGCCGAGAATAATTTGAACGTGAAATTCGGTATATAAAGTAGTTATATTATAGTAGTTAGTTAAAGAATATTGGTTTATGTTAGTGTGCAGTGACTATTACTGTTTTTATTCTGCAACATTTCCTTGTATGGCTTTAAATTCCCTTTAGAAAATCCTTCATATATTTCAATTATTTAACGCACATTGTAAAGGACAGGGAACCTTTCGGTACTCATAGATACAAAAAAAATTTCCATCTGGATGTACAATCCAACGCAATAGACAAAAGTAGCAGCGTATTTGCGCCAGATCGTGCACGCCCCAGGAGAGGAACTTTTCAGTAACTTAATTTGTATTCGCAGATTTTGCAAGACGGCGCGCATCCTGCCCCTTAAAGGGTCGTTTCGAGCGGACAGAGACAGCTGTCTTTTCTTGCTTCCTCTTGCTTCATAATTGTCTAACGTCTCCTCTGACCCTCCTTTCACGTGTTCTCTTTCCCTTTCCCTCCACCTTTGTGTGTTTCTTTAGTTTTTCCTGTACCTGGAGTACGTGATTGTGCCGTAAAGTTCAGTCAGTCGTGCAAAAGAATTTACGAAGAAGTTTGCACGGGCGTGACATCACGTTTACGAGGCGCACGGCGCCGAGGAGTCCTAAAAACATTGCAAGCCGATTCCGTTTCCCGCGTTCTTTCGTTAGGCGCACACAAAAAGTCTTTGTCTTTCTTAAGCCGGCTTTTTGTTAACTTCTCCGCGTTACTTTATGTTTCGTCCGTTGTGTGAGGATTCTTCAAGACTGAGAGGAACTGTTCGTTCTGTCGGGGAGTAGTAGTGAACTATAAATCACGATTTAACGATATGTCATCCCGTTTTTAATTGAGTTTGGATTTGTTTAAGCTTTGTTCTTTATTAAACGAGTTGAAGGTGTGTTTTAGAATATTTTGTATTAGTTAACCTATTGACAGTTTATCTCATGACAGTCTACCGTTTACTGTCTACCCGTTTAGTCTACCAAAGATATTTAAGTCTATGACTAGATACTTTGCTTCCTCTGTTTTCTAAGATTATTCTAACTGAAGAAAGAAACGTGATTCAGTTTGCCGAAGTGTTTTCGAACATAAAACGTAGTCATTTCTTTGGCCAGATTTTATCACACTGTGAAGGGGTTAATGGGAGTGAAGTCCACCTAATGAAAGATAAGGCTCGATCACTTATTGTTAGAAGGGAAGTACGTTCGTCACGCTACTGTCCGACAAAACAAAGATGGCTAGGGGGCCATTGAACTTCTCATTTTTAATCGTTTATTCCAATCGTTTTGTTTTTGGTATTTGAAAACCCAGCCTCCTAAAGGTAACTATCCTTTCTATGAATCAAATTCGCAGTTATTTGCCTAGCCATCTTTGAGTTGTCGGGCTATACTAATGTAAGGTCCGCATCCTGCGATCCGTTTCTGTGTCAATACAGAAAGGAAGATTATAAGATTGTACGCTGTTGATGCGTGAACTCATTCTTCATACGAACTCCCTCCTAATGTTTGATTTCTTTTTTGATGTTTTGTAACTTGTTCTAATTCCAGTGAAATATAGTACAATAGACTTTAAATAACATTAATCAAAGCTCAACACTTTAATGGCCGCACGTCTACGCAGTCAAATGTTGCCAGGGGCGGGCAATATTTTTGAAGAATTAATTTAAAAAAACTTTATTAAAATTAATAGAAAATCTTATGATATCAAAGATGTAGCGATGAAATACGAAATCGATAGCAATATCCACACTTGTTTACATTCATAATTCACCATACAGAGAGTGTGGTACAGACCAATAGTTTTCGGCCAGTTATTCCGGCTATCACACACATGTTGTGTGAGCGGCCATTAAAGTGTTAAAGGGAAAGTGAGTGAAATATCACCTGAGGATATTTTTTCTAGCTATTTTTAATCTTATTATTTTAATAAGGATTAAAACTCTTATCCTTGCCTAATTTTGTTGAGAATGCCAAAGACCATTTTTTGTACCAAAGTCGAGCTATTTCCTTGGCCGCAGTATATAATGACCGGAGAGCATAAGAATATGTAAATTCTAATTCAGCATAAAATTTGTTAATTTAGCTTCTCTATTTATCCAGTTCTTCGAATTAACATTCCCACGGTATACATTTCTGTTCTAATTTAAAGTCCTGGCAAAAATAAAAATAATACGAGCTGGTATAAAACTAGAATATTTAATGGATCGAAAAAGGAACAGCCATAATTTTGGTATATCTACGTAAGCACATAGCCGTCTACGTTTCATTTTTACGAGTATTCGTACCGGACGACTAAATCACCTACCTGAATCTCGGAGATTGCCTATGGTAAGATCTTCTGTTTATCATTTCTCCGTGGCTCGTTTCGAACTTACCCGAAGCAGGGAGAACTAACAGAATGCAATTATGTGGAAGCAAAGTTCTCCAGGAGGCGTAACACCGAGGGATGCTCGAAAAACTTTTTTACGCTTCGAGCCGTTAAAAAGGTCCCAGGAAAATTGCACCGACAGACGCAAGTGCATCCCTATATCCGATGTCGAAACCGAGAAACTTCATAGATTTCTCCGTAAGCATTATAAACTTAAAATAACTCTTAATTATACGCTTGCTCGATTTCATTTCCGTTCATTTAAGATATCATGCTTATCTTTACGTTTATTATTATTCTTATTATCGTACTGCCCGAATAAATTTAATTGGACCGTTTCAAAATGAATATCTGATATGAAATAAGGAAGGTTCAACTAGCAGGCTGCTTTTAACTAGCCACTAAAATTTCCTTCAGATTCCATGCTTCACAGTATAATGTTCAAAATGCAAGTTTTGAATAGCTGATCAGTGTTACGTTAATACTTAATATTAGATAATAAAAATTATTACAATTGAAATTATGTTGTAACTTCATTTTGGTACCATTTTCATTTCTGTACTCGTTGAAATCAATTAAAAGTTACGAAGTGCTTTATGAAAAATCTCGAGATAATTTCAATTACAAAACAGTTAAGTTCAACATAAAAAAAATTTTAAATCCGTTATGCACTAGCGTACTCGTTATAGATATAACGTCTGCGTTGCAGAGGAAGTCGCAATTGTCTCCGCAATCCATGCGCCACACGGAACTCTGGCTTGCAGATCACTCACTCGCTCATTTTCTCTCTCTCTCTCTCTCTCTCTCTCTCTCTCTCCCCCTTTTGTTCTCTTTTGCACACCCTCATCTGCCATTCGATCTAGCTTGCTCCTCTTTCTCTCGTTAACTAACGCCCTCACTAACTCACTCACCGACGAGCTCGGGAGCCAGCAACCGTTGCTAGAGGCTGCGCCAGCTAATTTCGGCAATCAGCACCATTGTGCACTGCTCGATGTCACTTAAATCTAAGCGATTCGTGCCTCTGAAGTCTTCGTTCTCTCTCTAAATTTCTCGCTGATTCGCTCTATCGCTTACTAGCTAGCCAGCTAGGTCACCCAATGGCATTCTCATCGATTCTCAATTACGTGCCAATGTTCATCTACCTATCTAGACGAGTGCATGGGTGAACAGAGGAACATACGTACGTCCAAATGTTAGCGGACCGTTTAAGGATTTCGAAAATATTTCGTGTTCCTCCGAAAGCGTCGTTGAAATTTAAATGTTGAATTTTTATAAATCAGGTGTTTACTACTGAAAAAATATCGAAATATGGATGATGTTCGGATCAGTTTTCTTGTATTTCTGCAGCAGTAAAATCTTCGTTTTCCGTTCCGGTGAGATACAGAAATTATGTTTAGTAGATAATACTAACTGGGTTGGGGGGAATGAAATTTCTTTTACGTATTTTCGAAATAAATTTAAATGAAAATGTAAGAATGAATGAGCACCTTGTAATACGCAAATTTGATGATTAATATCTCAATTTGAATGAATGCTTTTTAGTGATTTTTAGTGATTTTCTATAACTTGCAACACGAATAGAAGAATTGTTAGAAAATTTTTGAAAAGTACTTTCTTCGATACTATTGTACATCATAATATTAACACTAAAATTTCTAAATTTTAGTACATTGTTTAAACAAATAATTTTTTGCGATTATTACATATGTCGATGGCTTCGTAATTTTGAGACGCACAATTTGAAAAAAAATTGTTTGGCCACGCCCTTTAATTGCGGAGATATTTCAGAAAAACTGTTTTCAACCCCAAACTTTGAGGGCTAATATCACCCCTTCAATGTGGACGACAGCAGATATAAAAAAACACATGTCAAATATTTCTTTGAGATCTATCTACCACATAATTTTCATCGAAATCGGCGTGTACGGGTTCGGTATGTTCCCTCGTTAGTTGGTGAGATTTGAACATAATATAATAAACGCTAAGCAAAAAACGTAATTAAACTTTGACACTTTCTTTAAAGATATTTTCAAACGACTTTTAAACTAGTACATCTCACTAAATTGGAAACCTAATAATTGATAAGTAAAAAAATAATAAACAACAGCGATTCATCTCGCACTTCACCCGCTTATTTCTTGACAATGGATTTGCATCGCATTAATTGAAATTTCCTACGATTTAATTTATTCACCGTTAATCCAGCATGTCACGGACACTCTCTGATATTTTACCTGCGCCATTCTCCAATAAGTGAAAAAAACGCGCACGCAATAAAAATTTCCCTCTGATATCCGAATACGAACGATAAAATTTTTACTTGCCTCTCACAACTACCCGTTTCGTCCAACTATCATTATACCAATTTCAGATATAAATATCAACGCGTGAATGTTGTGGCGGGTTTAACCTTTCACCCTCATTCTCGGGAAAATGCTGAAACTGCATTCTGCGGCAAGAGAACATAACCATTGTTGTTTTATAATACATTTAATCACTCTGCGTTTTAATCGTACCACACGATTAACCGCTCTCCATGGTTATCGCCTCGTGCAAGAGCGAAACTGAATGGGCGTCGTAAACTTCCAACCACCACTTATACCCAAATTCGATTACACGGATGTAATACCTTTTATGTTCTAATTTGTTGATATCGATACGTGGACGAAGTTGATTCCCAATTATTCAGTTAATGATTACATAATTTTGAATTTTAATCTCATGCGGCCTCATACCGAGATGTGATCCATATAACGTGCTGCAAGATATAACTTTCTATTAAATTAATTTGGGCTCCGATATTTTATAATTTCTTTTATATTGCTATTATAAAAAAAATAAGTACTTATTAAATGGTAAATATTGGATTTGTATTTACATTACAAAAGCTTGATGTAAATGTTCTCGAAATTCAAAGTGAACAGTGGAAAATAGGATTTATTTTAAAGGGATAAAAAATTTTTTTTTAGAAAACAATGCGAATATAATAGTTTTTGAGAACAGAACTGAATGAGGGGATAGATTATAAAAATAAAGAATGTTTGTGGGTTGATGTTTGGTTGTTGACTTTTTAAACTTGTTATATTATTGCATTGATTAATTAATAACCAACATCCACGAGGAAACATAAAACACGAAGGGCTATATGTATAATAAAACAAATGAACAATTTTAACACTAGTACTATCGACGTTAACATTATTTCTACTAACAATCACATGTGTAACATCGAACAGGAAGAGCGACAGTGGCGCCTAAACCGGAAAGAACAAACCTCTTTAAATAATGAAGTATATTAGTTTGTTTCATGTGAAATAGTGGGTATTGCTTATAATTTTCGATCATCCAAGTCTACACTTCTTTGTGTATTGGACATGAGTGAACATCGTTTTGTTATTTTTTTTTTGGTATGATACACTGTTGCAAGAAATCTTAAAAAATTAGGGTTCAATTATTTATAGCAAACTTGAGAAACAGTGAAAATATAAACGTGGTCACATCAATAATTTAGCAAAAAATATAAACAATTGTTGGTTTTTAATTTTTTTTACTAATTTGTCACCGGCAAAAAAATCTGAAAAAATTACAAAATTATTAATTGGGGTACTGTGCAACTATATGTAAAAATATCGAAATGGTCACTTCATATTTTCAATAAAAAATTAATGTTTATAATTTTTTTGATTTTTTAAAAATCGGTTTTCCAGCCAAAAAATCTGAAAAAATTCCAATGTATGCACACCATTGGGTACAACATCTGTGATTTTTTTCAGAATTTTTTATCAAGCCAAACGGGAGAAATCTGTCAAAAACCGAAAAACACGATTTACTCCATAAGTACCCCTACGGTAGGGATACCGGGTTAAAACTTTGCAGAAAGGGTTTTTCCAAAAAGCCCTATCGAACGGTATGCCTCAAGGTCAATTATCTTTGGGGGCACTTTTGCCGTCCTTATCCGGCTATACCCTAACTTAAAATTATTCTCTAAGTTGAATCATTTCTGCACAATTAATTTTTTGACTTTTCATACAGTAATTGTTAAATTAATTCAGCAATATCATTTTCCAACACCACATCCTACATCTAAAAATGTGCATATGGTATACTTATTTCTACCATGAGGTGTCTTTTGACACTTTAAGGATTTCATGGCAGTGCCTAATTTGAAACCATTTTACATATAAATATCAACACCATTTTGCAGCACCGTATCAATTATAATCATATTAGAGAATCCCTATTTCACTTGTAACAGAAAGTACAGAAATTGCGGCATAACGTTGATATTCGCTTATTTCCCGCCATGTTACATTTTAGCTTCACATCGCTGCTGGAATTTGCAAGCTGATTAAATAATTTCTAATAAATACACATCAATCCATCAATAAATATATTCCTCAAATTGTCTACATTTAACTGATAATTTGAAATCACTACAGTTTCGGCAATTATTTGCATTCAAACGAAAAGGTGTCAAAAGACACCTTTTGGTCGAAATAGATATATAGAAAATCGTGGTAGAAATGGTGTTAAATCTGATATATTTTAGTATGCCAGATAAGTACTTTGGAAAAAGAGGAAACAGTGATCGATTCTGTAATCTGTGTTTTATAAGATCAACGTAGAATATCTGCTCTATGACTTTCCCACAAACTTGGAGAATTTTTGGAAAAAATGGGGCACGAGTCCTTTTGACTTGCTTGGTAGTTCTATTGTCAACGTCCTAGCACGACATACACCATACAACCTCTAAAAGATATTCTTGAAACGATAAATATAATAACAAAAGAAATTAAAGGAATAAAATCACAATTATCATTTCCCTATTTTGAGTTCAAAAATCTGTAAGCTTTTGCAATGTACAATAACCAAAACAAGAAAAGAACATTTTTTAATGTAGATTAAAGTGAAAAATGCAGATTAAAATATCGCAAAGACCTTTAGAACTTCCCGTCGTTTGTTTATCGACGAGAGTCACAATTTTTCGCATACAAAACGGGCATTTTTCACGTACTTCGCATATCATCCAGAAAGTCGTCCTTCCTGTCGGCCAGTGGAGCAGTTTCGCGTCATTGCTCGCACGTGTGTCTCAATTCGCAGCTGTCGTTCGTGCAAAAAAAGGATCCGTCCGCACGGTAAAAATATTCTCAAGTCCCGGCGGACGAGGCGTATTTATTCGCAGACTTTCTGCTTTGCCGTGGACGCACACCGAGCCGAAGAATCGTGACGAATACATTTTGGACGGTCCCAAGATGTCCCGCTAGGATATAAGTCAGAAGTTTGTGCTCCCGACGGCATGCCTCCCCTCTTCAAAAATGGCTCCAACTTTCGCAAAGGAAATTGCTTTAGTTCTGTTCTGCGTCCTGTCAGAAATCGCCGAGTAACACCGGTACCTTCCCGCGAAAAATTTTCGTCGTTTAAGCGGAGGAACTTCTTAGATGCCTTTTTAAGATGGCAACTTGAAATTTTCAATGTTTCTGTCGACGGACTTACGAATACATAGTAGAAAAGTTTCTTCGGATAAAAATTCCGGGATGTCGTCGAGTACGTTGAATTAAAGGATTGTTTTAACATTAGATTTACGGCCAGTAAATTTTTTACATTTAGATATATTAAATAAGTATTTAAAAAGAGAGAAGTAAACTAGCAAAGAATCTGATCAGTTAAGTGAGTTATATGTATATATTATGATAAATCTACACACATCGGTGGGAATCTTACAAGTCACTGTCTCTTGTTATTTTCCAACGTCCTCGCATCTCGTGACTCCTCATCTCGTTTTCATTCGCAAACCTATATAAAACTTCACACAGTTTTCAAATCATCGTTCCCTACATGCGCATGCACACAGGAACAGATAAGTAATAAAAAACCGAATATCAAAACAGAATAATATACAAACGCATAAAATACAAAAATTCAAAATTAAATACATTAATCTCTATCATTTACTACAGTATGAACACGTTAGATGCCAGAAAGGTCAACAAGTGCTGTTGAATGCGATAAAGTTTTTATGACTTTTAAACTGTAACATTAATGGATTTGTTAATACATTCAATATTTCAATATTGCATATTAAAAAAGCAAAGTACTGCTGGTCATGTAACTGTCTTTCTCTTTAACATTTCTACTCTATTAAGATACAACTTTAACAAAAATAGTTTCAGTTCTATAAAAATGATAAATTTAGTAAAAAAAACAGGTAACATTCAACGTGTTAATTTTACATCGTAGCATGCAAATACTGCAAAAGTGTAGTGACAAGTTTAACTCACCATAAGAAATATTCATTTATAAAGCACTCCTTACGTTATTATCGTCCACTATACCGGAGCAATGTAACCTTCCTATTAGTTAGGTAAACAACTTTTTTGTTCATGTCTAAACAAACTGTTTATAATGTAGCTATAAATTAAACTACCCTTTAATTCTATCGTCTGTCTCTACGTTTAACCCCTTGTTGTGCCATTTCTTTTGTGACTAAATGTGCAATGACTCTGAATTAATTACTGAAATTACAATCTAACCCTTAATTTCGGATGTAGTAAATGACTTAACGTAATATTGAATAGCGTAGAATTTATTTTACTTTATCAGGACCCACTGATATTTGTAATCAAATAATTTTTGGAGCGCTTCAAAATTGACTACATATTCCATCTATCGCGTCATGAGTGGCAATCGTTATTGTACGACAAGGGGTTCAAATAGTTTCTATCTCTTTGGCTTACCACTGTACATTTAATTTAAATTGTTTATTTTATATTACTTTGAGTTAAAAAGAGTATTTGAAGAGTCAGTATGTTCTCTGTAAATATTTTTCCAACGAAAAAAAATTATTATCCCGCAATTTTCTTTTTAATTTAACCGTTTCTAAAATGATAGTTTTGCGCCGTAAGTAGGACTTTTAAATCATAATCGATTTTAATTCGCAGCATTTAGTTATGGAACTCGTTGCATTTATATCTTGCAGGTAAAATAAACGTTAGATTCTTTACGACGATCTTACAACGCCTTGTATTCTTTCGGCCGGTTAAAGACAAGCTCGCTAAGTCTTCAGGCGGCTAAAAAAACCGTAAATTCTTAATGTGCATTCAAATTGGCTCAGGTGCAACTACCTACACACGCGTGAGTACACCGTGAAGTACAGTACAACAAGGTGTATAATGTCTTCGCATTTTTACACGTACTTTTTATATCCTTATCTCATTCGTGTGCAACTTTAATTTTCTCACACGTACATTTCGTGCACTTTTTAACATTTTTGCATTGACGGAGAAATCCTCATTTATTCTCTTCGTAGAGCATGAAAATATGACAATTTGCAAAGGAAAATTATATTTCCGCTCTCCTTAAGTGCATGCTGAACAATGTGCTGAATTTATTACGAATTTTAACACGAGAATTTTTATATCGTTGAAGTAAATCATTTAAATGAAGGAGTGTTACAGCTAATCATTTAATATGCACTGTGATAAATAAATGATAGAAAAGTATATTTATATGTAATACATAGAGAGGACATTTTTAGGAGTTTCGTAGCAAACGTTATATACAAATTTTGGGAATATATAAAGATTTTGTACTGTTAATATAAATTCGACATTTACCATTTTTGTATAAAAAAAGAAAAAGGTAATATTCTACGACATCAATGGTTCCAGAATTTGACACGTTATCGTAGTCAATTCCTAGGAAAAATTATATGCATTTTTTTGCCATTACGAATTTTGATATTACGAAAAAAATTGAAAAACTAGTTGGTACTTGAACTCAATTCGATGGGGCGAATGATATCATGGCACCCTTAAAATGCCATTTCTCGTTTAACTTTTTCCCTTTGAGAGCGTCTCGTCAACAATATTTTGAAGTTATGCGCAACCTTAGAAATTTAAGAAAAAAATGGTACACTCATTTTTACTTTCAAAATTTTCTCCGGTAACTCTTCCTTGGCAAATATTTTAAATAAACTGTTATATTAATATCTGCGTTTCTTTGAATGGAAATATAAACTGTTTCAAAATATCTTTATACTTTTCAAGACAGCTGAGTTTTACAAACATGTCTGACGTATATAGTTACAAATATTTCTAACCATTTTGCAACATAGAAATAGAAAGTAGAATGCAGAGAATATAGAAATCATACTTATAAAAATGGATTTCAATTAATCGATAAATTAAAATTGGAAATGGAACATTTAATTCTGAATACAAGGAATAAAACATTTTGCGGCAAGTCGAAATGCCATCACAGCATCGAATCTCAAATTTTACAAACAAACTTATTCAGCAGGTTCAACATTAATGACTCATACCCAAAGTATTTGCAAATTAACAGGTACCATCTACCATATACCCCATAAAGCCTTCGATGAAAGCCACTATTGGAGGTCATGTGGTGCAAAGTCTTCATGTATTTACATACATACATGTCGCTAACTTTCTAGGTAAATACCTGTTTAGGGATATTTCTTTGATGTTGCTTACAACCAGACATTGTAGATGAAGTGAGATATTATCCTTAAAGAAACATATAATCTGTTTTAAGTATAAATAATTTCTTTTCATATTTACTACGGTAAATACCAATATCATGCATGAACAGTTAGAAGACTGTTCAATATTAAAACACGAATGAACTGTGAAAAAGGAACAATTTTTTATTATTATATAGCATTGCCTGCATTTATATTAGAATAAATATAAATTCTACTGGAGTACTTTACGAATAGCAAATTTTTCATAAATCAGGACTTATTGCCAGTCTTTTTATCATTCTTTTCTTTTCCCCAACAGGGGGCTTTTTATTTGAAATGAAGTCATCATAGTCGGATAAAAGGATCAAAATAAATTCCTCAAAGTTAATTCAACAAACAAAAGTGAAGCAGCGTAGATCTCAGAATATGTTAACAAAGACTTGAAAAATCACAATCCAAGATCCTCTTTTACTACTAATTTTCCATGACATTTTACTTCATTATAAATTCATTGCCGTTTTCCTTTAATTAATTAGTTAGTTTCTCTTAGAATGATTATAAATAATATGGCGACGAAAAGCACATATTTAAAAAACCGTAGCTGAAGAAACGTTAACTACAAAAACAATATTTTCATTGTTACCAAGAAAGTGCTCCTTTTGAACGCAATATAGTAAAAAGCTCCGACAGGTCGAGAGATGCACTGAGAAAGAATTAAAAGTCAGGGATGTCAAATAAAACAGAATCGCTTGAGCTTATTATGTCCGACTAATTAACGACGATGTAATTCCCATTTTCGCGGGTGAGCTTAATGAAACCCGAGACACGGATAGGATAAATGAAATTTTCCCTTCCGCTTGGCGTCCTTGCACGCGCACGCTAGTTACTACCGGTACCGGCGAACGTGAACGCCCTTATTCTGCTATGTTGGGAAATGTGTTATGCACCGGTAACAGGAATATCGTCTACTTGGTCGTTTAATAAGCGTAAGATTGGGTGCTTCACGGTATTTCAGTGTGAGTCAATCTTTTTAAATTTTTTACTTTTCTAAAGCGTATGTGCTTACTGAGAGGAAACTTGCCTTCATTTCCAGTGGATCGCTCTACCTCTATAATAAAACACTGAGTGAATGATTTCAATCCAGCTTTGAATACAATTTTTTTGATATATAATCCGAATTACATTGTTTGTTTAAACATATTTTAGTCTTTAATGATTGTGAAATTTTTTTAAAAAATCTCTTTCTCTTAAAGTAGCAATCAGTTTGTTTTTCATTTGAAAAATTGGTAGAGAAATAGTTCTTATATTGTAGAATGGCCAAGTTAGTTTTGTATCAGCCTGTATAATTTTTTTTGTTAAATGGGATTTGTTGTCAATTTACATATATTGTATTGATTCCTCCCGTTTCTACATTCGTTCGTTGAATTAAGTGATTTAAATTGGTTTTTTCATTCAATTTGTTGTAGAATGTTCTCAAAATATAATCTTCTACTTTTAATACGATAAATACGAGGTACAAAAATAAACGGGCCTTCGAAACAGGAAAATTGTATTTTTAATTGTCTGTGCCATTTATATTTTTGCATTATCGTACAATAAGTATTATTTCCGTTTGGCTGTGTTCAAATTCATCATTCTCTAATTTTAAAACGTTGCTCGTGTTTTCATTGCTGTCTCAGTAATAACGAACATTTACTTTAATGGAAAATAAAAGCCACAAGCATGTGTCACTTAATTGATCATTTTAGCGAAGATGAGAGGATATTCATTTCATCGTGTAAAACAATATTACATATCATTGTCAATATATTAACTAAATTATTTGGTACGGTTTCGCACGAGAAAAACAACCTTTTCTCAGCATAATGAAAGCTTAAAATTTTTTACCTGAAAATAACGCGAGGAAATGTTTGAACATTTTCATAGTTACTTATGCATTGGTATTTGTAGTTTTAGTGGTCATTAAATGTTTACGTATTTCGCAGATGGGTCGTTAATGGATATGAAATATTAAAATGGATATGCTTGAAACGTTAATAATTTTCTACCTGTGTAGGATAATAGAAAAGTGGACGTGTTTTTCGTATATATTATTGAGAACGAAAAAATTTATCTGTCAGATATTGGAAAACTCTTAAGAAAATCGATTATACTCAGTTTTAATACATAAACTTTGTAATAAAGCTCTTATGTAACCCTGATTTGCGTTAATTTTGATGTAGTTTCTTATCAACTTAACAAATCAATAGTGTTTAAAATTGCTTTCATATCGTGTCTAGCATAGGTTGATATTAAAATATTAATTATTACACATATTATTATTTAAAGACATTGTTTATGCATTTTATTCCACTGTTATTATCATACTAGCAAATATATATTTGCTATCAAATATACTGATATTACATTGAAAATAATAAGACACGTTTCACAGTTTTTTCGATGAAATTTTATTTTATATTTTTAAGTAATTACGGCAAGAAATTAATAAGAATTATTATATATTTTGAATGAAAAAGGATTCAATAAAAGTATTTGTGATAGTCGTTTTTTCTGGTATCTGATTCTTCGTAGAGACTTCGCAAAATTCAATTCTTCCCTGGGAGTCACGTACGAACAATAGCTTCGTTCAGCGAGTAGAACGACTCCTCCCTCCTGTTAGTTAGATTTTGCTGTTCCGGATTTACAGACCGACACGTAGATCGATTGCTCCTTTAATTGCTTTCATCGATTTGAATATACTGATAAAATTCGCGCTGGAGATTCTATTTGTTTTCGTAACCATAAAACTAATTTTGCAACATAAATTCATAAAACGAATATAGCACATAATTTAGAACAGATTTAGAATATTACATAATAATAATATGATATAAATTTATAAACATGGTCTGACTAATTTTGTTACTATTCCATTAAGTTTTGTAATCGTTACTTATAATTTGTGGAACACTACTTCGCCGACGAAGATAATATTTTTTAGCCTCAATTGCCTATTTCATTATCGCTTTTATTTCAAATATAAAAAGTCGAATATGCAATCCTTTTCTGTTATTCCCTTGCTTATTATACCCAATAAAACTGTTGAAGAGTTGAATCTGGCGCCAAACAATAAAAGAAGCAAGACATTGGAAATACAGGCGGCCCTCGACTTTCACACATTCTACTTTTGCACAATTCGCTATTTCGCACGTTTGTAAAAATTCAATCTTTTTTTAATTTTTGTCGTTTTTTCAAAAAAAGGTTGTTTCCGTGCAGTCACTGCCAAGGAGTGCTGTAGCTCGCGCTCACTCACACATTGCCTATTAGAGGTTTTCTAACATTGTAATATCGTTTCTATTATTGCACACTGAATGTTAGACAATTTCACACAATGTTTGCTTCCCTACTGTCACTGGCAAGGAGTGCTGTAGTTTGCGCTCACATACACATCGCCTATTAGAGGTTTTCTAACATTGTAATATCGTTTCCAGTATTACCTATTAAATGTTAGAGAATCTCGGGTTCACAAACAAACCACATTAATATGAAATTTTTTATTTTTTTCCTGCATCTCTCTACTTTCAAACATTCAACATTCGCACACATTATCAGGAATCAATTATGTGCGAAAGGCGAGGGGCGACTGTATATTGTAATTGTAGTTGGCCTTGCTTCTGACATATTCTGTTAAATCAATATTTATTCTGTTCACTGTTTCCTTATTGATCACTAGACTGCGGATATTTATGCAAATTTCGAGTTTCACAAATGCAGGTGAGACAGGAAAACCTATCTAGGGATTTATTGCACTTAATAAATATTACAACAAATACCATACTTTGGATATTTTAGATATATTTTTATATTATGTTCTTTTTGTATATTTTAGCCGTATTAAATTTGTCATAAATGCATAAAAATCCGCAGTCTATTGATCACAAATATGTTTAAAATACACTTTTACTAACACAGAAATATGTCAATTATTTATCTTTTTGCAACAATCTATACGGACTTCTACAAAAACACTAGCGATTCATAACATTCATTAATATTATATTATTATTCATAATTTCCAATTCTATCATATAATCCAACAGAGTTTAATCAAAATTTCTGTACTCACGTATACAAAGTTTTCTTATCAGCGCATACCACCAAAACATTTTTCTAAGAAAGAAATCGCATTGCATATAAATCGTAGTAAAATATTGTTCCACAAAGGAAACACGGCACAGGGTTCAAGCTAAGAATAATTTTCTAAAGAAACATCCCAAAGGTAGACTGAAATCTGACTCTGCAACCTTAGCAATTGAAGGTGGAACTAAGTTAAACTTTGGGCAAGCGTCACGGAAGCCTCAAAGGATCGGTATTAACAAGCTAGACCCATGGGGACCAAATTGGACACTTCGGGGCTTTCGACACCCCCAAAATATCCTCGGCATCTCTGGCTTCCTAAACGCCTCTCACGTTGCCGGCATATAAACATTTTTTTGCAACGCGTTGTCCTCCTCTGTGTCGAGAGCTCGTAACTTTGGCGGGAAAAAGTTGCTCATAAAAAGATGGTAGATCTTGGGCAATATCGTGAAACTACGGAAGCATGTACGCGACTAGTGACACAAGGATTTCCCCGTGGCGGTGTGGAAGCTGGTGGTATGACATAATAAAAAAGAACGGCCATCATTTCTATACGAGCCACTCTGTCGGCCGCAAGCTTTCGACTCTTACCCTCTCTTACAGTTCGCAAGCTTTTTCCTCTCTGCTGATCGATCACACCGATGGCTGTCGGAAATATCGAGTGCCTTCTTTTGGGATTATCGATCTTTTCACGAGATACGCTTTGGTTTTAAAGATTTGTACCTAGCTGAGAAGAAGTTTTCTAGTGGTCGGATAAAATTTATGGTGGAGGTAAATCATGGGTATTGGTGCGGAAGTGAGTCTAATGGAGTGTGGTTTATGTCTATGTCAAAAGTGTAAAATGCATTTGTTGAAGTGATGGTATCTTTGAGAAAACGACATTGCGATTGTTGATAATAATTGCTATTGTAGGATAGAGATAGAAACGCAGTCTTTGGTGGGTCGATTAAGTAAAATATTAGTAACAATGGCAGGTAATAACAAGGTGTAGAATAATCAAATCGAGCGACGAATAATGCAATTTTCGGCAGTGTAACTGTGCAAAGTGTCTCTTTCTGATTCGGAGACCTTTTTGTAACCCTTGCTGGGAGCAAAAGTAATTCCGGGTGACGACTTATTAACTTGCGGCGACAATCCTCGCCAACGAGTTCGTTACAGTTCAGAATGTCAGCATATCACCTGCAAATGTCTCCAAAGTTCGATTGATCAAAGTCAACCTTCAAGAGAATCAGTAATTGTAAATAACTGTGTTGGAACCAGGCGTTTGTCATTAAGGAGAGATTCTTTACCTTAATTGCATAAAAAATTGCTTAAACTATATGAGAAGAAATTTCTTTATAGTTGCTTGTTTTTAACACCATATGGTACAATAACGAGTGACACAGCGAATAGAATAAACCTACTTCAGATTTTCTAAAATTCAAATTAAATAAAATCAATGTGGGGCAGCATCACAAAATTAGTCTCATACTATCAATTTTATAACACGTTGAACGTCACTGATATTTTCCTCGTTTTATCATTTCTACTGAGGCGATAACTTTCCTGCTAAAAATGTATCTTTTAAACGCCAGTATTTAAATGATGAATGTGTTACAAAATTCGTAAATATTACAATTTAAATTTCACATGAAATTTTATTGATTTTAATAGCGCAGTCAACGTGTTAAGATGTATGACACAACAGAAACGATTGGCAGGGGCAAAGTATTCCATACTAAACGATAAAGTTGACAAATTCAATTAGAAATCTTATAACTTATCCTTCTCCTCCTTTATGAGCCTAATATTGCTAATTTCTATCCAAAAGTGTTATAAAACATTTAGAAAACTTATATTTTCTCATTTTCATTCAATGTAACACCTGCAATAAAACGTTCGACCGACGAACCTGCACCCTTTGCCTGTACCTTTTGCGAGTTATTTTTTAAGCCTCCGTCAAAGTTACGGCATATATCCCCAAAAGCCATAAAAAGTAAAATGAATCGATGGAGAGCAATCATTTCCAGGTCAAATGGAATTCGTGCTTTGAATTCAATTCCAGAATGTCGGCGTTTCACCAGTTGTCCTGTCTAAAATCGAGACCTTTCAAGAGGTTGAGAGACACTTAAGGGGTCGTTAGGCCAGTGGCCAGTGTACGACACGAAGTGAACGCGGGGGTCGGTTTATCGACGATTACAAAAATTGAGTGGTCGGCTTACCCTCTGTGCGACGTGGACCACGGGAGATTTATGATTGCAAAAGCTTCCAAAGTTAGAGTTATACACATATGCACAAGTAGAAACACATGCGTGCACGATGGTTCGCTATTACGGCTACCAACGAGAGAACGGTAGTACGTTCACCATCAATTTCCTCGAATTAAATGTAAATGGCGCTAACAGGTACGTCATATTGATGAACTGTTCGTAAAGTGACGATTAACATTGATGAAATTCAACGCGGAAATGTGTAATGACAAAATTCATTATGATAATTCGTGTTATTTACGATAAGTGATGTGGGTAGTTTTTATGAAATGTAAATCATTCTATTAATATTGTTGCAAATCGTTAGAAGTGGGAAGTTAAGGTAATTTTATTATTAGCGAGAAATATCAACGAGCTACGGTGATACTCTGATCAGTTTGTACTATTCATTTGAAAATTATTGTAATTGAACCTATAAGTAGTTGGTTAAAATAAACTAAAATTAGACTTTTATTAACACATCGATAATGGATTTAATATTAAATATTTAACTTTCTATAATAGTGTAGGGATTTTATAAATCCGGCGAATTTAGAAAGATCCGCCATGAGACAATCGACGGACGAAAAAGACGATCGACGACGAAACGTGGACTGTACGAGGACGACACGAGGACGAGAGAACAGTTCGACAGTAGACGAGATCGACGATAGACGTGTTTGACGATAGACGAGTTCGACGAGATATAGAGTAGACGAAGTAGAGGATAGACGATTAGACGAACTATGAACGATAGACGAGTTATAGAAGATAGACGAATTATAGACGATAGACGAACTATAGACTATAGACGCATAGAGACACTATACGAGTAGACGAACAATTAGACGTGACTAGACGGATTTTATAGTATAGTTTATTAATTGTTAGTCATAGTTGGTGTGTGTGTGTGTGTTTTAGAGAGTAGAGCGTTCCTTATATTTTACGTATTTTATAAATTTCCACTTGTATATATTTTATTTTAAGAATATTGTTACCAACATCCTACAATAGTATGCATTCAAATATGGATTTACTGTGTCTAAATATACTAGGTAAACCGGCGACATTTCTACTGTAAAAAATGAGTGTACTTCTGTTTCTCTTTCGAAACTTTTATCTTATTATTTATTGCCATTACATGTAACATAAATTACTATTAATTTCGTTAAGTAAAAGTGTACTAAAAGAGCATACACACAAATCACCAGTTTATACTTAAACAAGACACTCACACCGAAAAGAAGATATTCGCAGAAAAACGTGCATAAAATCGAGGAAGTAACATCGGCCCTTTAGACACCTTTAACCCCTTGCACTCCTTAATTTTGTTACCTACCGACGACGCCTTCATTAATTTTCAAAACATTTCAAAAAGCGGGTCTCAGTAAAAAGTAGTATTACACCAGAAATTGTTATTTTTATATAATTATCAGTGTTACTATTATTTTAGAAATTGCATTGTGTAAAGTCGAGTCTACCTTGATTTTATCCCTTTGTACTCTGAGGTCCCACCTGAAGGACTATCGTAAGTTCACCATATTACTCGGGTGCCACCTCTAAGGGAACCTCGGAATTTATTAGTGATTACAAAGGATGAATTTATTGCACTGCAAAATTTTAAGAAACGTGTGTTTACCTGAAGTTTTCTATTGAAATGGCACAAGACAGCAAACGAGTTGCTAATAGATAACGTCAAATATGGCTGCGAGTGCAAAGGGTTAATGTTGGCCTAAGAAATATAACGTCGAGCCACACTCGACATATGACTGTTAGGGGTTAAATTGTTAAAGGGTTCGGAGAACATCCTCTCAAAACTTCTTGCGTATTATTAACATTTTTCCGCCCGGTATTTTTCTAACATTCTACCCTCTTCTGGTCACTTAGCCGCAAATGCTTCCCTCATATCGATATCTCTTCGAAAATGAAAAATTATCATCACTAATTGTAAGTCCTTGGCACAGTGAACCGCAGTGATAAATAACAATTTTTAATTACCGTGGGAACCAATTAATAGATTAAAAGTCCAAAAGTATTGGGTCCGAAAAGTCTATTAATAGGCTACCGGTCGGTAAAGTGTTAATTACAATTTCCTATAATACTAATTACTGTTAACACATTGCGTACGGGCGACGAGATATCTCGTATTTAACAAACCTCGAAACTTCTTGCTACTTTACTAAGGCAACGTAGCTCTGAATATTTTTACGACAAATACTTACAATTAGTGAAATAAATGTATATGGAATTTTCAAACGAGTAGAAAATAATCAGATATATAAAATGTACCAAATCTCTGGAGTGCTTCAAATCTATGGGCATATTGAAATAGCAGAGTGCCATATGCAATGTGTTAATTTTGCCAAATAAAAATTTTACCAAAATAGTACACACACAAATTACCAACCCATTCTTAAACAAGACAACTCGCACCGAAAAGATGTACGCAGAGAAACGTGCATAAAATCGAGAAAGTAACGTCAGGCCTTTAAACACCTTTAATCCTCGAAAAGCGTAATTCGCTTTAAACCACACTAGCGGACAGGAAAACGGAGGATACGGAAACAAAGATACACCTCGAGACAAGCACGCGTATGCACGCATCGCTTGTACCGCCATGACGAAGTATCAGAGAAGCATTCGCGCGTAAATCTGTCAAAGAGCCTTGCCCCAGCGTATCACGTGCATATACGCGCTGCATCGTAGCCTTAAACTTGCTCTCTATTCATAGTCACGCCAGACCCCACCCACGCGACAATAATGCATGCAATGAATGCACATCCGCAGCCGGTGCAACGTGCGCGCGTTACGTGGAACGCCAACGCCACACGCTTCTACGTGCAAGTCGCACTTTCTGACGAAATTCTACGAAAATTATCCGATTAACTCTGTTTGTTTGCGAAAGCATTTGCGATTCCTGATTTCTGTCACTTCGCTCTGCTGTTTGCGTTTTGTTGATACGTATGGCAT
Source organism: Cerceris rybyensis (assembly GCA_910591515.1). NCBI lineage: Eukaryota > Metazoa > Arthropoda > Insecta > Hymenoptera > Crabronidae > Cerceris > Cerceris rybyensis. The sequence continues at coordinate 29,028,666 of OU342790.1, forward strand.
TGTTGAATCTAGGGTGAGATTGGGGTTCGTTTGTTATGCTTGTTTGAGAGAAAGAGGGAGAGAAAGGGGTGGAAAACGGAGAGTTGTAAAAATTGTCACTTTGTAGGCAAATGAGGAACCGGGAAATGAAAGATTTGTTTATATTTTAATTTATAGAATATTTAATACTGAGTATACGGGCACGTTATGTATATCTATTTTTATTGTTAGTGAGGTTGGACGATTGACCGATTATGAAATAATATTCGCAGTAATATTTTTGCGAAAGAAATCTAGAAAATATTATACAGAAAATAGCCATTAGGTTTTATAGTTAGTTTTTAATAGTCATTAGAGTTTCACTGTTTTTTTCCACGATTTCACGAAGAGATTTAAAAAAAGTTATTTTTATTTTACTTTGAAACGAAGATTGAATTATTCACATTTTACGGATGGGTGTATTCTCATTCCACTGAATAAAAACCGTGTATGATAGAGTTAATATTAATTGCTGAGAATAAAACATGTATAATTGTACATAGGAGGCGATTTGTTTAAAGCTGGTATAAGTCTATCTGTTTTTTTATTTAAATGTTAAAGAGATTGCAAGATAATTTTCACGGAGAAATATTTAACCGTTAAGCTTCTTTTGACGAATGCCAGGATGTTTCACTCTTTCTTCCGTTTGAACGAAATCAGTTTTACAATTAACCTTTGTCAAATACTCCTTCGTCGGTTTATGTCTGAGAAGAGTTCAGGATTTCTAAAGATGTAACATTTGCAATAAAAAATTTGCGCTTCCTGATGTTCCAACATGGTAGACTTTCTGAGTACAATGTCTAGAGGAGAATGTACTGTATTATTTTTGCCTTAAGAATAAGAATGAGATCAATAGAAATTTTGGCTAATTTGAATGTCTGATAGTCAGATCTACTTTTTGTTCTTTTAAATTATTATTTTGATGCATAGAGCCTGAAAAGAAAAATTTGCTTTGTGCAGTAACATTGAAAAAACGAATTAACCTGCTATTAATAATACTTAAACGCTACGAAATAAACTATTTTAAACTAAAATTAAAGTAACAAATGTTAGAAAAGATGGTAGCGATATCAAATATGAAGGTATATCTTCTTTTAGACATTGGTGTATTGAGTCTAGAAATATTTAAGAAATTATTATATGTTCCTATAAAATAAAATATTTTATTTTTGAGATGTAGATATACTACAGATTCGAAAACTAATTAAGTAAAAAATATGAAAATGTAATTATTGAAAGACTTCTTTAATATGATCACGCTTAACATTAGATCCACCGACAATTTATCAAGCAAATTTAAAAATCTCGTACGAATATATTAGAAGTAATGAAGTGAAGAGGTCGAAAAATTAATTAAGTTATTTTGATCATTTTTGTAGATCTCTTATTAACATCATTCACAATCAATTAGACTAACTTCCAATGTGTTTGCAGCTTATCATGGAAAATGTTTTTCATTGACAAAATAAGCGCAAAAATTTCAGTAAAGCAATGAAACATAATTCGAAGGAATTTAATACGTTTGAAAGTATCTGTCTAAGAAAAAGAACAATTCGTCCGTTAGGAATGATAACAGATTGTATTTTAAAATGTGAGGTTAAATTCATTGCAGCCTTCACATCATTTTTTAAAAATTCATGCAAAGTTTCTTGCACCACATACAAAGAATATCAAAACGATCTGCCAGAATATTCATATTCGTGCTCATAAACGAAGCTCTGCTCTCCATCCTTTTTTTCCAACTTTTGTGTAAACAGTATAAAGTTTTCTTCAGACTACGGAGGAAAATGCAAAATAACGTTCTAAGGATACAAATGAACACATTCTGTACTAATAGTTTTATACTATAAAATCGGTTAATGCAAGCTTCAATTTAATTACATATTAATCCAATAAGACGTTTAAAAAATATACAAATATATATTTATTCATTTTATTATCTACACATGTACGTAATCTTTAACACTGGTCTTACCAAGGTAATTAAATTGACATGAATTTTTCGAAAATATTTCTAAGAATTCCTACTCTGTTTCAGTTTCAATTTTCTACGTCATTCTTGACCACAGTAAGTGATTGAATCTGTCACAGGTTTTTCAACCTACATTTATTTCATTCAGACATATCCATTTGACAACTTTCAAAATATGTAGTTATCTCTAAAACTTTATTTTCGAGTGGAAAGTGAATTAATTATTGACAATTTAAAAATCTAAAATCGTAACTCTCAATAATTGATTCACTTCGCCCTCAAAAAATAAAGTTTCACTCCTCCCAAAAATATTTTTCTAAAGACAAGTCCCGATAAATATCCACATCCTCAGAAACATATTAAAAAAGTTAAGTGGTTCCACACAAACAAGAAATATCGCTCCAAGCTCGTCCACCACGAGCAGAGTTACCGTTCGAAATTTCTCCGACGGCAGCGTATTAATATTAAACCATTTTTTCCCGGGTCTTCATAAACCAAATAGCGTCGTCAAAATTTCTTCCCCGTCGCGTCCGAACTTTCATGCAAACAACCACCTAGCGCTTCCGTCCGGACGTCGAAAGCATTCAGCCAATTTCTCTTTTCTTTTCCATCTTAAATTCTCCAAACTCCGTTGATTTCGCTCTCTTCCTGGCAATTACTCGTCGGTGTAATTAAACAGGGTATAGCTTTCGAGACGGTACGGTGGGTCGTCGCAGAGCATTCGCGTATACGAGGGCATTTAGCGCCGGCGCTACCTCGTCCTGCTGGGCTACGTGGTTAGCATGTACCGGCTGGCCTATTAATATGCTCGGTATAACGCGACCGGCTCTGTAAACTCCTGCCAAAGAAGGAAATTGAATGCGGCTCCACTGACGCGCCGAGAAGATTCTCCTCGAATATCCTGCGCCGTGCGGAAGCAACCAAATCCCGGGGGGATTTTCTACCTACCTTCAACGATCGCTTACGGTATCTATAAGCGAGATGTAATTGCACGCTAAATTGAGAGAAGCAACGATAATTGAACGAGTTTCTGCTTTTTGGCATAGACCGTGATGGGATGGGAGTTCTTAGTCGAGCTGTGTAGTGATTCCTTATTATTTGCGGAAGTGTGGGCGTGGTAATATTGGTTTTGTGGAAATGGTTATTTAAGGTTGCTAGCATGGGGTAGAGAAGATAAATTTAGTGTTACTTTAGCACATCGCGTACGGCACTCTACTGTTTCAATGTGTCGGCAGATTTTTAAACGTTCTAGAGATTTGATGTATTTTATATATCCTATTATTTTGGAGTCTTTTGGAAGTTCGATATACATTTATTTCGCTAAGTACTTGTCATAAGAATATTCAAAGCTACGTCGCCTTAGTAAAGTAGCAAGAAGTCTCGAGTAGTCGGTTTGTCAAATACGACATATCTCGTTACCCGTACGCAATGTGTTAAACTTGGGAGTATTTGTGATGGAAAATGAGAAATTTTATGTTGAGTTAGCGATTGTGGAAAGTCATGGTGTTTCATAATTAAAGGATTGCACATTTTTCAATTTGGAGCTTTCATAACGATTTTTCTCATTTTAAGATAATTTGAAATAAGCGAAGTAAATCCAATCACTGAACGGAATAGAGATCAATAAGTCTCATTTGCCCAATTTTTTCATCTTATTCACGTGTAACTAGAAGTTAATTAATTTGAAATGCCATGAAACAGAATGTGATCATCTCATTAGTAATTCACCTTACAAGACTACGATGTGAGTCCAAAATTAGTCACTTTAATAAAATTACGTGAAATTATAGATTTGCCAACAGCACACTATTATTACAAATTCCAATCTTATAGATTCATTTGCATTTCCGTTCAGATATAGCAATCTACAACTTCCGACGGCAATAGTGATACGATATCAGAAAAGTCCGAACAAAATATTCTCTTCGCATTAAATATTCGCTTTATAAACATCAAAATAATACAAATCGCCGGTTTTAGAAATTACAAGAATACATCCAAGAAATTCGGTCGAAATTCGTTTGAAATTAGGAGATCTCGTAATCTCATGTCATGATGGATTAACATAAATAAAGTGCACTAAACATAATTTAGGGAGGACGCCGTATGACGGCCCGTTGTCTCGTTGAATCGTTGGAGCTTGAATTGTTTGCGCTCATAGAACGGCAAACAGAATAAGCAACGACGCAGGTCTAAAGGAGAATTTCCTCCTCCGGTACGATATAGTTTGTGGAAAATAGAGTCTACGATCAGTTTGACTCACTGCGATAATCACAGTTCTGAGAGCGGTGTTTCGTATGTGAGCATTTGAATGAAGCTGCACTCTAGATGCATCGTGCACGGTCTTCTATTTATTCACTGACAACTATCGTCTGCTCTTTATTCTTATTTAACTTTATCTAATATAAATTCAATGTCTCTGGGAACGAACTGTGCAGTAACGCTTTCCAGCTATAAAATTCACTGGGACCCCGAATGTCGAAAGGCGCAAATATTCTATTAAACGTACTCGAGAGATATACAATTTACGGTGGCTCCGTTATTTTATTGATATTGGAACATCAATATGGCAGGGATAACGATTAAGTGAATAGTACGTGTCACTTGAAAATTATTAGGAAACTCGTAGGACTACTTCTGTTTTTGAAGTAAGTATGCAATTGAAATATTGAATTTTCATTAAGTATAGAATTTTATTGACCCATTACCTTCCATGATCCCCAATTGGGGATTTATTCATTTGCGAAATCTGTCAGCATTCAATTTAGATATTTGACATGCTTTCGAGATTAAATGTGTTTAAAACTGTCTGTTTTAGTTCTATTTTTAAACAGTAAATTTCGTGAATTATATTTATTTTTACACTGTGACAATACTTACTTCTTCCAGAAACAATCAAGCCAAGAAAAAATTGGCAGGGAATAGATTAATTATTTTTGTATTTGTGTAACTTCAATGGGTACTTTATGTAAAATGATATTATTACATACATACATATAATAGCAAGGGAAATCATAAAATTGCAGTCAAAGTTGGCATTGTAAGAGCTGAATTATTTAACATTTCGAAAACGATAATTAAATATTTTAAGTACCTAAGTACTTTGAAAAGAGAATGACCAAGCAGCAAGAAAGATCATCAAGTTAAGTTATTTTTGTGTTATAAAATACACGTGAAATATTCATTCTATTGCTTCCTCATAAATTTGACAAATGTTTATAAAAAAGTAAGAGCCCGTCAATTTGATGGCTGTCATTGATGAACTGTTAAGCATAAGAATAAGAGTTGTTTGAAGTCAAATTATAGGTTGAAAAGTTAAATTACTCTCATGAAAGCTCTCATAAACAAATTAAAAATCAGATCACAAATTTCATCGTCACTATTTCATGAAAGTCGAGTATTTTACGTGTCAACGCTTTTATGAGAATGTATGTATTTTGTAGATCAGACACTATAAACTATAGTTTCTATTCTTCTACAAATTTATATTAATATTGCACATTTTTCAACCGAAACAATTTGCTCGCGATGAACATAAATATTTAGCCGAGCACCTTTTTTTTCTTTTTTTGAACGGCAGAACCATGCTGCGATTTTTTCGAGATTTCAATCCGCACAAATTGTTAGTATTTCCTCTTTCACTTTAATAAACCCACCAGTCACACAAGGGAATTTTATTTGTTTGCACTGTCGTTTGCACTGCATGTGGCCATGCATTCCGAGCGTCTTTGGGGACAGTTGCTATTTCGGTAGATACTCGAATTTCGGATTGTTCGTGATTCCGGTAAAGTGTCTCGGGTATTTGGAAAAATCTATATTCCCTTCCATTCTTACTTCGCTGCAAGAATTCGAAATTAGGCGACAAAATCCTTGTTTTTTAATAACGATAAAAGTTTCCTCTTTTGTTCGCAGGTTTTAAAACTTGATATTACGCTGCTGCAGTTATACTTCAGACGTGCTACTTGAATCAATAAGTTAATTTAACGAAAGAATAATTATATTGCCTAGTAAAAGTTACATTACTTGTGTTTTTTTAGTTTGATTTTAATGACTCTTTCTCTGTAATTGATATATCAACGCAAAGTATAAAAAAATGTATAATTGAAGTAACTTATTGAAGTATTTGTTATATTTAATGTGAAAGGTACGTTTCACTTGAACATCTGCTGATGGAAATTGCTATATAAGAAATAAAACACAATTTCCTTTTTGTAAAAAGAAAAGATCATATATTAAATACAGTGAACTAAGGAAAGTAAAATAATCTATTTGGAACGGATGACATGGAAGGTGTTAGAAAAATAACATAGAATACTCAATGAAGATTTATATTATTATATTCTTTAATATTATTAACACTTGGCATGCGGGCAACTTCGCCGCGGATTTACGCGTGCAGCGAGCGCTTTTCGTGAATCTCGCGGGAGTTTGATCATTCACTGAAATCGCAATAAATCGAAAACTACTTTGTTTTTTTAAACGAAACTTCGTCGGTTGAGCACTCGAGGACGTGGAACAATGTCATCATCGTCGCTTTCTTCGGTATCTTGACTTTCAGAATCACTATCATACGAAAAATTCGATAATCTGTCAGCGCATATTTCTTCATCACTATTTTTGTCACAACGGCTCATTTTATCACTTTTGTAATCAATAATAAAAAACCAAGCTTCAAATTGACAAAACAAGACTTGTACGTTCTGGAGCTAGAAATTCGATTGAAGACGAAATAACCCAGCAAAAGACCGAGTAACTCGGCAATCAAACTTCTGGGAAAAAAATGCAAAGCGTTGCCTAGCAACACAAATAACACACATACAATGTCACACATACACGCAATTATACGCATTCAGTAGATTTGTGGTGGATAGCGAGTATCCACCACAAATCCACCAAATATGTATTTTTACGTGACCCGCGCTCCAGCGATAGACGGCAGAGAGCGTAAAAATACGTTGCCCGCATGCCAAGTGTTAATATTAAAGAAAAAGAAAAATATTCCTTAATTTCCTACTAATTACGTTCGAAATTTATTAAACTTCCGGTAATACAAATCTGTTATTATTGATCAATCAATTCATTTACAATTAAAATACAACCAAAAATTATCATAAGTTTCTAGTACTGTTTAAAGTTTAAATGTTTGAATAAGTTTAATATATTGAATAAATATTTCTGTAACTATTTGGAAAATTGAGCCAAAGTAATTGACTATTCATTATATCTGAAAGCACATTTAATCCCGTCTTGCAATTGTGCACATTGATATTCATTGTCGTGCATAAGCCGATTAATATCTCCTGAGATTATTGATCAATCAGATAATTGAATATTTAGTTAGCCGATGGATTCGGATTATTTGAGATTCGACGATAAGGAGAAGTAATTCTGTGCGGACTTCCTGGTATCTAAGGCCGTGTAACTGTAATTCTACATAATGCAATCTGCTCTACTAAGCTTTGACAGAGGACAGCTTTGAACTATTGCTATAGAGTACTACCTTGAATTGGTAACTCCCTCTAATCACTAATTTCGTATTCTCCGTTTATTGATGTTCATGGCGAATGAAGTTGGTATTTTGACTTCAAGAAATTCGATCTCCGTGTATTATACTTTAGTGTATTATATTTAATACATACTTAAATAACGTATTAAATAAAAAACATTTTTTATCTTTGAATGTTGACGGCAAGTAAATTACATACTTTCGGCTATTTTGAAGATTTTACGTTGTTTGTGATAGAATGTTTTTTGTATTTTACTATACATTAGACCTAACGATATATCATTCAGTTATTCGTTTAAAGAACTATAATTTTTGTTAGCTTATGCATAGATGCTTTTTTTATACCTTGCGCTAAAACATACAATATTACTAGGTTTCAATAGAGTAAAGAGAAAAAGAATAAAAATTACTTTATAAAGTGTTTAAATACAATCAAAATCCTTACATCGATGTGATTAGTACCTATAACTTTATTTTTGACAGTTCATATTGTTTTATATTAATAATGAAATGAAAGTGTTAGAAATGAAACTTAAAGTATCTACCGAATTTTGTTTAAAAGCACATAAGTTTGATAAATTTAATGACAAAGAATATTTAATTATAAATTTGATAGAGCAACCATTCAAAACTATCAAGACATCGAAATAATTATATTAAAATCACAAAGGTATTTATACAATTCCAAATTCTTCAGAAAATATTTTAAATTTACCTTGTAAAAATTTAGAATTGAGAATTTTGCAATTCTATTGTAAGTTACGTATGAACATAATATACACCAGATATATGCACTAGAAACATCCAGGGTATATTTAAGCATGATTAATATTATTGTTTCAAAACTTCTCAATTTTTTTTGCCACTCTTTGTGAACATATAGTCACCGCTGAATTGTTTGATTAATATTTGAATTTCGAATCGTCTAATAAAGGATTTGAATGCCATTGCGAGAATCTAATCAACCACCCTCGCTATTCAAGGGGTTGAAACGATAGGTTGGGAAGGACTTTCCGAAGTCGCGTGCGGAGGCGAAGTGTCCATTACAAATGTGGTTAATGAATGGCTAATGCTCAGAGTACCAAGCAATTTTGCTAGTTATCGGGGCGTGCATTAAAGTGGAAGAAGAGAGTGAACTCGTGAAAATGATCGCGAAATTATAGTACTGCTTCCTGTTCGCATGGTCGGAACGTTCAATCGGTATTCGATATATGCTACTTCGCAAATATCCTCGAAAAAGGTCTCATCACTTGTTCAAAACCCGTGAAAGATTAATGCTCAGGGTGTCTATACTGCCAATCAATTGTGTTTTGTTCCTACGGTTATATATTAAAGTTTAAGGTTTATTCATCCGAAGATTTATGACTTTCGGTAAATTGAACGGCGCAGTGATGTATTTGCCGTTTGAAATATTATATAGCAAAGGTATATTTTTAATTTAAAAGAATAGAATCCCTTCATTTTATAATACCTAACTGCTTACCAGTGTTTAAAAACTATTTACAGACAACGATTCTGTTAAAAATGATTAATTTTTACAGATTTTCTTTTTTACTTATGTTATTTATTAGAGTTGTTTCCATTGTTGATTCCATTAGTCCATGTTTCCCCAAAAGTAAGACCCGGTCTTATATGAATTTTACACCTAGAAAACCCAGTATAGTTTATCATCGAAGTAGGACTTACATGACAGTGAGAAAAATTACAATAAGACAAAACAAAGACTTGTGTTCTCACGTTAAAGAAAATAATTTTAAAAATTCATATTTTTTCACTAGATTCTATTTTCGGGGTAGTGCTTAAGTATATTTGAACTACCCTTAACCAGTTAGTTGTGATTGACGAGTATAATCGTCATGGAGAAATGGCAGAATTTTGTGTATTGACAAGTATACTCGTCATGCGTAGAAGCGACCATTGGTTATGTAAATTGCAATTTTGTCGAAAACTAAAATATACTCGCAAAAGGGTATAGCAGAATGAGGTGGTCAAAAGTGCCCTTCAACTGATTTCAATGTGGGTGGTGTCATTCGATAGATAATGCTCGGCGCACTTGAAAAAAACTTTAAAAAATCTTGCAGATGAGGAACCATCGAAGTTCACAATTGATTTAATTAATTCGATTCTCTATATTAACATGTACTTAATTGCTTCGTAGCAGAAACACTGAAAAGTCACAAAATGCACATACTGTAATCGAAGAATGCGAAAATAATAACTGGATCATGGCGTTTCACATTGAAATGCGTTGCGCAAAACGGTTTTCGATTGTTTTCACAATGACGCAGGCGGTTTAAAAATCTGAAGAAAATTGGAGATAACAATCATGAGAGTTGGATAGTTACTATAGTATGCAAACAGTTGTCACTCGAAGATCTCGATACGAAATCTACTTTTTTCCGTTGTATTTTTTACGTTTGCTCATTCGTTACGCTTAGGTTCTTCAATGGAAAAATCTGAAAAAAATTTTGAATTTTTTGCATCTCAATGAATAGGCAAAATGGGGCAAAAAACCTGTTTTTTTAATTTTCCCCATAACTACCCTTCCGGCCAAGATACAGGGTTAAAATTTCGTACACAATCATCGCCGAGCATTATCTATCGAATGAGACCACACCCATTAAAATCGGTTGAAGGACACTTTTGAACCCCTTATCCTGCTATACCCTTTCAAGATGTTTGGAATATTTTGAGGCCATGCCGAAATAAAACGAATAACTAAAAAGTATAAATAATTTGAAATAGATTCATGCTCATCTCTTGATTTTTGTGACCCACGTAGATACGCACTTTCGAAAAAGTTCACAGTTAACTGGCTAAAAGTCTATTTTCAGAGTAGATCTTATTTTTCGGGAGGCACGTTACGGAAGTTTTGTTTATTAAACAGGTAATTTTCATAGATTCCATTTGTGATATATGCTGTGACGGATCTTTCTCTTCTATCAACTTTGTTAGACAATGCGTTTATATCTTGACTTGTCCTAATCTAGATTATCAGTCATGTAATAATTAATTTACGTAACTATAGTATTACTATCTCAATTACTGCAGTATTACACAATGCCAGACGAGAATAATCGTGAAACGAAAAGCAGAGAAGCAAGAGTTCCCGACGAGGCAATGCCACGTAGGAACGAACGCCCCCAAAATTCCCAACAAGGACACATGCACCCCTAATGCGATATTTGCAGGATATCTGCATGAGCATCGGGCTCTCTATACACGGGGAATGCCAGACATGCCGAAAGCTGCACAAGGGTCTTGCAAACGATCCGTGTAAATGTTGCCAGTAGATGGAACTGATTGCTTCTCTCGCTCTCTGCAAGGTAAACATATATAAACGGAAATGCAACGTGCATAGGCGTTGTTACCTGTGCACCAATCAGATCTGGGTTCAGAAATTAGATTACTGTAACGCATCGCGGAGAATTTTGTCAGGTACGTGCCTTGTCTCTTGCTTTTAGCGGCATTGTTTGGCGAACGGGTAAAACCAAGAAATTGTTACTGTGGAGTGAATAGTGCTGAATAGAACTATCCAACCAGTAGTATCATTCAGTGTATACAGGAATGGAGACAAGTGAAAATCACGCGCAACTTTTGCTCAATTTTCAATGATTTTATTAATGTAGTGGATATAAGGAAGTTCTTCAGAGAAGTCAATTTTTACTTGTTCGTCATGAGAGGATTATTGATTTTACTTTAATTTTTAATGGTATTAGTGCTCATGGACATCGGTGGAATTATTTATTGGCAATAAGTAGGTTTTGGATAAATTATGCTACGCAACGTTGACAGTTTGAAGTCCACTTTTTGGAAATGGTATTACGCGCTTATCAGCATCAATGAATAATACTATCGAAAAGTGATTGCTCCTTTTTCCTTTTAATGGCTCGCAGTTTAAATAAAGGCACTAAATAAAGATTTAATCGTCCTATTTCACATGAATTATTGTAAATCAGTTATAATTGTAAACATCTAAAGTCTACTTCGCATTGATTTTTGATGAAGTATTTGCTGCTTGTGTGGAGAAAATTACACAATGCTGTTAACTCAACTCGAAAAGTTTACATAGATTTATGTCTATATGTTATTTGTTTAAAAGTAAATAATTGTCGAAGTTTTTCTTTCGCGACATGAAGTTGTTAGTGTATTTTTGAAGATAATTGTTGGTGAAAAAAATTTTGAAAATTTTACAAGAATATTGTATGGTTCATTTCAATAATATCTATGATCACTAGTGACTGTTTGAATTTATCTAATTGGATCTTAACACTTTATCGACCGGTATTTTTTAACATCCTACCCACTTCTGATCGGTCACTTGCACGCAAGTATTTCCCTGATACTGATATGTCTTCGAAAATTGCAAAGTTAGTTCACTGAGTCCTTGACATAATTGACCGCAATGAAAAATAATAATTTACTAATTGCCGTAGCGACCAGTTAATGAGTTAAAAGTTCAAAGGTGTTGGGCCCGAAAAGCCGATTAATCGGCTACCGGTCGGTAAAGTGTTAAACAGAATCATTTGCACCGTTAAATCCCATTATAAACGCTATAGTGAAAATATCGTTTCTGTAAATTTACACGATAGCTTTATTCCTCCCGTTTACGTTTCATGGAATTGTCATAACTGGATAAATTGTAACGTGTCATATGGATCGTCAAGTAACATTCACTCTTCCCCATGAAATTGGAACGACACGGTGGCCAAAGCGACGCTATGTTTTGTAGTTCTAGAAAATTTGTGTTTCATGTTAAAACAGTTTTACTACAATTCGAAACAGCAATGTCGCAATTTTTTCAAAATTGTTTGAGACTGTTTTTGGCAATGGCTGTCAAACACCATTAAGGATTTCAATGAACGGTGCAGTAAATAACTCAATCAACAAAATCAAGAATAAATCACTCACTACAAAAGAATACCAACAAATTTTTAACTTGACGGAAATTTTTCATTACTGTAAACGCATACATTAACTTTATTTTGAACAGTTTGGAGTAAGACAATTTTTCAGTGCTGTGTACAGTATACTTTTCATTGAAACCAAATTTATTAGAACATCAATGCAATGTAGCAATGCATTGTTGCAAACAAAAATGCTTCGTATAATTAAATAAGGTAAAGGTACCAGTAGTTGACACTTTAACGAAGTTTTTTCCTATTTGTTTTCACAACTCAGGCTATGTTCACGTTATGGAAAATTTATGATTAGTAGTTGCTGCACAATTTATTCTTCTATTATATGACGACAAGTATTCGTTCTTGCTGACGGTCGTAATTTTTCTTCCTTTTTTTTTCTCAGAGTAAAATTTGATTCAATAGTTGACACCCACCGAAAACGAAAGATTTAGTAGTTGACATCCTTTAGTTTCAGTAGTTGACACAGGGAGGAAAACCAATTAATGAACTATCCTTTGTAGTATATGTATACAGGAATTTATTGAATGTTTAAAAAAGATTATTCTTGAGTAACTTTACAAAAAAAAATATTTAATAGTTAGAAGTTACTTCTTTAAAAAATCTAACTTATTGTTAGTTCGGTAACTGAATACATATTTCTGGTTTTGTTCATTTTAATGGTTTTGTTGATACGAAATACTACAGCTTCCCATTCATAATCTAGCTTATCCATTCTTTCCGGCCACTTTGCCACTGCTGAAATCTCTTACAGAGCAACTTTTTTTCGTAAGGAAATACAACATATTTCCCTGTGTCAACTACTGAATAATAGACAATTACAAGTTCCAATAGTTGACACACGGGGAATTTCGGCAATTTACCATTCTTTGTTGCAAATTTTAATACATAAACTCTTTTTTATGATTCGAACAACATAAACGAATGCCTCTTTATCCGCAATGATTAAATATTACAAACTTACAAGACTTACATTTAAACCAAGTCCTTAGCGATTCACATAAGAAAACGCCCAAAAATCGTAAGAGTCGAGCACGGGTTTGATTAACTGGTTGGTATGACACTTTTCAACGGTGGATTATGAGCAATAGTTCGCAATTAAGCCGGTGAAAGACGATACTATACAAACTGATAAGATTTGATGTTTTCCAACTTGTGGTTTCCTGATTTATTTACATTTTTTGAAGAAGTGTCAACTACTGGTACAGTGTCAACTACTGGTACTTTTACCTTACTATATTTTTAAAGTAAAATATGTTGTAATAATAACATCTGCAAAACGAGTAACATCTTTTGGGTTAACCTGAAATTTAACACTAATATATAACATAATGATATTTCACCATGTACCTAATAGAATTTAGAATTTAACCCTTTGAACTTCGAACCATCTTTGACTTTATTTATGTGGGATCGGGACGTAGGAACCCTCCTGTAAAAGAACTTAGGAGCAAAAAGATGTGACAAGGAAGTGTCAGCAAGCAGAGGTCGCTGTCGCAGTTGTTCCGTACCGATCCAGGCGATCGTCGACGTTAAGCTCCTCAGGCCGAGTTTACTGCCTTGGATGGGTTTCCGCGCGCCCCTTTTTCATTTTAACGGTCCTACATTTATTAGCAACTTGGCAGCACTTTACTATTTGTTATCTTGTGTTATTTCAATAGAAAAGTTCAGGTAAACATACATTCCTTAAAATATTGCGGTGCAATGAATTTATCCTCTGTAATTACTAATAAATTTGAAGGTCACCTTGGAGGGGGCAAGTAAGTGATGTGGTAGACTTACAATGTCCCCTCAGGTGAAACATCGGAGTGCAAACGGATCCAGGTGATCGGAAAATCGTTTAATTTAAAAAGATAGTCGATGCTCACAGTTCATTGTACTCATTGTCAGTGAATTGTGCTACCAGATGCAGTAAAACGTGTGGCGAACAGATCACTATACTTTTCACGGATCATCGACAGTACTCATCATAAACAGTTTCGTGGACTTCCTAGAATTTCAAATTCCAAGAATTCGTGTCTAAGAAGACGTGGCTATGAATAAGCAGTCCGAAAATTTTCAAAATAAGGACCAATGTCAACACTGGCTATCCTCACTGAATGAATGTCCTACCTTGAAATTTCACGTGGGCAGTCAGTAGTGCTCCGACCGTCAGCTAGAGAACACCGAAGTAAATTTACTCCGAACGTATAATCAGTCACACATTCCTCTAATTGCGGTTTGTCTAATTAATTTTATTCGATTAGTACCCGTGCTCAAGGCATTCATAAAGACTTTCTTTCAATTAAACAGCCTATCACCGTTCTTGCAATTATTAATTATCGCGTATTCATTTTCACAAGATAAATTAAATATTTCCGAAATAAATTCGCAAGCATTGTTACCGCAAATATACTGTTTCCGGTATTTACTTTGCCTTTTCTCACTTTCGAATCTTGTCAATTTATCTTAATTCAATGGCATATTGATGGTCAGAGGCACCTGCGACACCAAGATAATTTATCAGATATCATTCTACACCAAAGCCAGAACAAACCTTCAGGAGCAACTGTGCAGACCGTTTATTTATCGTTCTCAGCGAAAAACAATTAACTCTGATCTGGCGCGCTTTATCTACACATCTTTCATGAGACAACGTTCAGAGGTGCCTATTGTTTTCCTCTTTCTCACACCTTTCTTCTTCTTAGATGTACACTCTCAAGCCAGCTCTTGTTCGATTGTCTCTCAACATATATATATCTAAAAGGTAAGCAAGCTTTTCATTGTCCCTCTTGCAATAGCATTTCGTTTTTGTGTATTATCGTACCTTGCAAGATAAATTCATCAAAGTTTAAAATGAAGAGCGTTGAAAACGGCACTAGTACTTTACTCCTTCCTCTGAAACCAGTTCTCTTTGATAATCTTTCTCGGTTCCCTCGAAATGAGTTTCGACTTAATAAAATCGTGCTCCCTGACACCTCGAGCAACTTCGAATATACCTGTGAATGGTCGTTTCCGTTGCACTCTGGTGCTGAAAGACTTGTTGGTATAAATTCTTGTCGTGGTAGGAATTGGCTCTATAATTCAGAAGAGGGTGCCAATTCGACGATTGGTTGATAAATTCTTAAGATCGCGTGGAAAGAATTCGTAGATATATGCTGATCGATGATTAAACTGTCGCGAGTAAGTGACGTTTTAGGTTTTCCGGAAATCGTTCGGAGATTATGGTCGTCTGTATTCCACCGCTTATGAGAATCGATAAAAAATGTTATGGGTTATTTGGTCTATCTAAGAATTATTTTTCCACTTGAAAAATCCAGTATCTGCGTAACGGGGAAAATAAAATTGTAATGGCGGAATTATAGAATTCTTCAACTGGTATTGTAAAACGCGACAGTTTTTTTAGTACCTGTAAACTGTTTTATTATTCATGGGATCGTATTATTTTATGGTCGACGTACTTTCCGTAAGTTATTAAATATTGTCGTTGAATTTTTTAAAACATTATTTACTATTGTTGTGACCTCGTAGAAATAACTACTCGAATTTTCTTTAATGCTGAGTTTATTAAAGCGGAGGAAGATGTTTGAGAGTCTGAAGATGGAATAGAAGTGTCGAGATTTTTGGAAGGGCGTTGGGGGTGGATGGAAAATTAGTCGGAGAAAGGGAAGTACTTAGAGGAACACAAGTATGTAAAGGTTTTAAG
Source organism: Cerceris rybyensis (assembly GCA_910591515.1). Taxonomy (NCBI): domain Eukaryota; kingdom Metazoa; phylum Arthropoda; class Insecta; order Hymenoptera; family Crabronidae; genus Cerceris; species Cerceris rybyensis. The sequence continues at coordinate 29,044,766 of OU342790.1, forward strand.
AAAAGGAGGAAAGAAGGGAAAAAGGACAGAGGAGTGATGTAATTTATAGCTATACCTCGGTAGGGCCCAAGTGCGGGTATCTGGTTTTTGTCTGACTCGAGTTCGACAGTTTAGGGAGAAACTAGGGGTTGTCTTTCACTGGGACCATATACATTAACTGAATAACAAAAATAAAGAGGTATCCAACACTATAGTACTGAAAGCAGGTTTTATTTTGTATCAGTCACAGATATATCGATCAAGTATTGTCTCATCAGTTCTCCAATTTATGTTTACTTACGATGTTGCACTTTTAAATTTAATTACATATAATCTCTTAATTTAAAGCAACGCTGTTAGTAAATTTGGAAGTGTCAGACATACTTTCCGCGATGTTTCCAAATATTCTACCTGATGTAACGTAATATAATCACTGCTCTCTTAGGAGTTTCATTCCACAATTTACAATAAGGCAGAAGTTAATTTCTAAACTCATAATTCACCAATTTAATGCTCAACTACAGCATACATTAGTACAAAAGAAATCATGGGGTTAAAGTCATAGATTTGGAGGTCATCTGTTACTTAACAAGGCAACAATGAACTAACGGCAGTCAGTTGTCTTTGGATTGACACTGTTTACTATACACTTGACACGTTGAGCACCACGTCGGCTATCAGTGAGATTAACTGACCGTCTGATTGCCATTGTATAAACAGTACGCGATTAGCATGCAACGGTCACCTAGCTAGTGAAACATTCTTGCCGAGAATCCCATTAATGTCGAGTTTCTGTGAATTAGTATTGATGTTGTGCTATTAAAAGTAGATGAACACATCCAGCTTTTAGCTGTAGCACCATTTACGACATAGCGTAATTACAATCTTCACTTTAAAAATCCCTTGCTGTACAATAAGGAGTAACACAATAATCGTGATGCAGTTGATAAGATATTTTCAAATTTTTCAAAACCCATAAAATTAATGATATCAGGGAGTTAAGATATGATAAAATTATTTCTGTGATGTCAATATTATGTTAAATTATACGATATATCGCGAACCGCTAATCAATTTCTATTTTACCAATTTAATTCTGAATTATTTCGGTGCCATTTACAAAAGAAACTATACGGCATGTAGTTAAAACTCGGTATTAATGTAGGAATGACAGATTGAATGAGTGAGAGAGAAAATGAGTGCTACATTAATTTTTGTGATAGCTAGGATCGCACGAAAGGCTTGCAAAAGTAATTCTTTTAATATTTTTCGATTTTAACTGCTATTGGGGCTATGGCGGATCCAGAGTTAAGGGCGAGGGTTCATAAACAATGAATACAAGGTCAAATGCTCGTCATCTTGGAGAGATTTTTCTTCAGGTGACAATGGGACGTACCGAGGACAGCTTTCAGAACACGTCGTTCATTGGAAACTTTTTGCAGAAGAATAATTTTTAAAACGATCTTGAATATACAGTCTTTAAGCTCGAATGGAATGAACGACAATGTGCTTCAAATATTCGTGTTTTAAAATAACTAAATATATTGCAAATATTTACACCGGTGAATTATCTTGGACTGCCCACATACTATTTGTATCATATTTTACTGTATTGGCCGTGTTCAGTTTTTTAAAAAGAAAATTTGATTAGGTGATAATGAAATTTTCTCCTGTTTTATATAGTACGAGATAACTTACACTGTAAATAATGCATATAAACGCAAATCTATAAATTATTACATAAATGCTGCAGTGAGTTATCACGTTATTATTGTAACAATTAAAGTTTACATTAACAGTCACTGTAGTAATAAGGTATTCCCGCTGTATAGGTAAGCCCAAGAACTTTCTTCCTCTGAATCTCAGAGTTTCCATTACTCCAAGTCAAACAACCAGTTCGAGTGATACGCAAGCAGTACTTTGTACAAGGCAAATTAATTGCACATAATTCATTTATCGTACATGTGATACCATATAGCTAAATTCTACATGAGACTATGATAATACTTATTACAAATTTTCATTTTCGTTTTAAATGACACAGGTTTGGTATAAAATATAAATTGATAGAGCAAAAATAAAAATCATTCTATTAATTGATTATATTTTTCTGGTTCCTTAAGAATAAGAAGATAAAATAATGAGGAGTTTAACTCTATAAAGGATGAATGAAATGTATTTAGTCATTGTGCAAGTCGGCCTATTATAAGTTCACATTTATTCTTTTATAAACAATACATATGTCCTGAAATATATTTATAATTAATATTTCAGACTATGTCCTTCAAACGGTCACCATTTTAATATTAATTTGAAATGAATTAACAGAGAAACATTATTATCTTTTAATATGGTCTAATTGCAAGGACATTTTCGTCTCTCTGTATATTTTAATATACAGAGTTTTCTCAATTTTATTGTATTCTCAAACATTTCTATATAAAAATTCAATTTCAAAGAAACGTCCCCTCATATATTTACATAATCCTAATAAAATGCATAACAACCACAATTTCATTAAAAATGCGTTCATCAACGAAGGAAAAACACCATTTGGAATTTCCATTTCTGCATAAATTCCCTTCGTGTAGCTGATGTAATAAGAATGCACGCACTAGAAGAAACTTTGAATAGTTTCGCAAACTTGCAAACTGAAATACGATATCAAAACTTTCTCTGTTTGCCATGCAATCGATACAAATTACATAAATTTTCCTCTCAAGATAAAACGAAAAGACACGACGAATTATAGTACGGGATAAAATTACAACGTAATAAGATACGATAACCTTGTTTTTACCACCCACTGATTAATCTCCGATCGGCAGAACGATACATTTTCCATTAGAACAGCCGTTAACTCACCTCGAAAAAAAACTCAATATACAATCCTGAAAAAATTCATGCGACAACAAATAGGGCAATCGAACACGGAAACAGAAAAGCATTCTTTTAACAAAACAACATTCTTTTAATAAACTGCATGAAGAACTACAACTGTCGAGTCGTTCAGCCGCTGTACTATAATACCAACGGGAGTATAAAGGGTTGAAAATAACTACGCTTTCGCGTTTGCTCACGCTCGCCATTATCCCTCCATCACCATCACACTTTCTCCTTTTGTAATCTCGTCTTTCGCACTGATTTGAAATCGAAATCATAGAATTGAACTGAATATCTTCCTCACACTGTCGGTCTTTATCCTCGCAAAAAATTCCTAAGGACTTTTCAATTGCAATTCCTGCCGGATGATGAAGAGAGAAATAATCAGAATGAGAGGATTCGTTCGTGAAAAATCACCGTCCTTTTTTCCATCCTCTCCCCGTAGAAATATTGGAGAACCATACGGACGATAAATGACGCAGTGTCGACACGCTCGTACGCGGAGCACTTGAAGCAAACGAGAAAAAGCACCGACTCGGTCTCCTGATCCTTTATATTGATATATTACTATCAGTTTTAGCATTTTTCCAGTAACGCGAACGTAGACCCGTTACTATGGAACATGATGTATGTATTCTATCTCAAATATACATACGTCGAGGTCTCGGAATAATGGATGAAACCGTCAGCGGTATTAAAAGGAAGAGAACAATCAGACAATAAATGAAATTGATTTGATTTTCTGAAATGTTGTCTCATCCCTTTATCGCCCTGAGACCAACGATGCGTTTTCAAGAATGACAGATGACAGGTCGTTCGTTTATGTATGTACCGATCGCTTGGGGTAAAAGAGAACGAAACGCTCGCGAAGAAGGGTCGTTGACTGCTTCCGTGGTAGGTATATTTCCTTTTTGCTTTTTCGTACGATCAGAGATACTGACATCTTATTTTTCTTGGCAAGTGCGTGTTGAGCATCAGTATTTACACCTTAACACATCGATTGTCAAAGTAATTTTAGGGATTCCGGTCTAAAATGTTAATTTAATCTAATCACCTTGTATTAATAAAACGACTAATTATAATACGTAGTAATCGTCAATAAGCATAGTGTTTAGGCGTGGTTTCAAGCAGTAGAATTCGCCCTTTGCTTTTGGTTTTGATCTCAAATTTAATGAACTGTAGTGGAGCTTTAACAATATATTTACAAATATGATACCGGTTCTTAACACATAACGAATGTGCTTTTCTGAAAAAAGATCTTGCGGATTATGTCGCCGTTGATTTAGAATAAGTTTCGTATGATTACGTTTTCTGTTCTTTTATTAATCTATTTTTTGTTCCTGTAGGGCAGTCTTGATTTTTTGTTCTCTTCGCACGATCTGTCTATTTGCACAGATATAAGTACTACTAATTAAATCGTATCTGGATGAATATGATAGACTACGAGTTATCTCGTAATTTGCATGGTTGAAATTTTTTGTAACAGCGTGTAACCAAGAATAAGCAGGTATTGGATGTTTTGAAGTGATTGTGTGATACATGAGCGATTTATTTTGAAAGTGGCACAAGTCACTTTACTGCTATGAAAAATGGTGATTTTTAATGACAGTAAGAAATTATTTGTATTGATAAAAAGCATAAGTGTCCAAGATCACAAATCCATCTGAATATTTTCAAAGACGTTAACACATAAAGCTTAAATATCTCAATTTAAAATTAATTGGTTTCTGCTACTTTCAAAAATGCTGTTTCAAAGATGAACAGCTCAAATAAAAATACAGTAGATCCTCATAATTGATCAAATAGCTATTATAACTGTTGATATAAGTTTTTAAGTTGTGATATTTTCCGACGTACAGAGTAAATACCGTCAGATAGTTTTGGACTTGGTATTTAGAAATAAAAAGTTGTTTTATAAAGTAAATTTTCTACGTCGTTGAATGAAATATTTACTTTGCAGCAGTTATTTCTAAGGGAGCTTAAACAGTTCGATTTGTGGAGATATTAGATAAGTGGTATCTAACAATAAGAGCAGTTATCCGGTAAATAAAGGAAGGACCCAAGTTAACGTCCATCTTTAAAAGTTATTGCTCGTAACACATGTACCTTTCAATTGTTTACTATCTTCAAGTGAATTCCTTTTGGTGGATATATTTTTCTTTACTTACAGTACACATGATGGAGTTGCCTTTAATACAATGAAATATTTTCGTAATTAAAGAAATAGTAGTTTTAACTAATTTGTAACAGGAGTTGTATGTAAAGTTATTGCATTTTGATTTCTTATATCACTCAATACTATGAGTGTGAATAAAAAAAAAAGACATGAATATATGTAGGTCTGGAAAGGTGTTTTTCTTTGTTTACACGGTAACGGTTGTCTCTCGCTATTTTTTCTTGACGTTAAAGAAAGTAATATGTTATGATTTTCTATTATTCGATTCTTACGTACCCGATAACCTGGTTCTTATTATTCTTATTATTTTCTATTAAAAATCTTGATTTATAATATTGTGCTCGATTGTAATTACATTGCCAACACCATTTTCATAAATTAATATAATATAATATTTATGACACTTAGGTACGTTCAATATTAAAACAATCGGAAGAGACAACGAATAGGAAAAGAAATTTGATTTAAAATTAGTTTGCAATTAACAAAGGTTGCCATTCACAACGTTCTCACTGTATCACTATACTTATTCCATTCTTTTCTGACACTTTTTTTTCTGCTTCTGTCAATTACCATACCTTTTAACCCCATACCGAGAATATTAATTTAGTTCTAGTTTCATTAGCTTTCTATTTTTTTTAGCACTCGTAGCTATTGTTCTCGTTTCGTTTACCGAAATACATCCGTGTCTTTTCCCAAGGAAGTTACGATATGAGATGTAATCCGCAAAGGTTGATCTCTTAAGAACGTAATGAACGGACCAAGGGACTTCCCATTGAATTTACCTCCTAACGACTCCCATAAGTACCCGGGTTGGAGTAGGATACCATTGCCTTAGGGAAAACGAGTTTGGACCTTCCTATGACCGAAGTTAGCGATAGATCGAATTCTCTCTGAGGTTTCACCCATCTGAAACACAAAGTTCAAGGTAGCCGTCTTTTGCAGGACGATAGAAACATTAATAGTAAAAAAAGCTTTAGTTAAGTGACAGAAAAGTATTACTTTTCAACTGTTTTATCCTAAACCCTTGACAGTATTTAAGAATCTCTGACTTCGAAATCCACTTTAATGATTTTACAGTTCAATTAACTCCACTCTTCGGTATACAATGAATCACCCAACGAACCTGAAAAATTGCTTCCCAAGCAATTAGCATTAACGACCGCGTTAAGAGGGAAGCACGTAATAATCGGCCGAAAGTTATTCCTCCGAAAGGGTGGAGCCATCGAGCTTTGACCCGTTCGAGCAAACAATATTTCCCGACTGTGTCCTATCCCTCTTCCTGTCCCTATCTCTCTCTCTCCCTCTCTTCAGTCTCCTCTGAGCTTTAGGGTGTACCCATTGTAACACGTAGCTAGCACACGTGAGAACGACAAAAGGGAAACGTCGGTATTTTTGGTCACAGAAGTTTTTCAGTCCCGTTGAAAGCACTTTTCGACTTTTCGTCGATATCGACTGTCAGACACCGGTTTGACAAAAGCGAAAGAAATTACTGTTTGATGAATGCCCTATGGGGCTCTTTCCATCTCTGACACCGTCGATACCACCACCCCATTCGACTGTACGACCAGGTTACAATAGCCGGTTGCAACAAAAATTACACGGTCATCTCGGTTTCACTTAATCCACCCTGATGTCGGGGCTGCTACAGCGACACCGTCAATTTCCTGTCGACTACCCTTAACCTCGTTCCACCGCGACAACCACGAGCCGGGACTTTTCTATTATATACTCGGCCTACCAGATGTCACGGAACCTCTAAAGAAGTGAGACCATGACTAAAGTCGTTATCCTGTGAAATGCATCTGCCTGTGAAACCATACTTTGATGCCGTACTACTTTTTCATTTCGTTTTTCCTCGGTTGACATTTCTTCCGTTTGCTTTTGCATTTTATCGCATTTTATCTGTCTCATTCGTCATACGTTTCCCTTGTAGGCTTACATTTTCGTAGAAACGGTAACAAATAACAAGTGAAAGGGTATCGGAAAGCAGTTATTGATGATATTGAAAATTTTTAACTTGTTATTTGCACTTCTTTAGACAGATGTTTGTATTGCAACAACTATGTTTGTGTCGTTATTAGCGATGGTTATAAGAGTAGAAAGAAATTATGAGTATGTATTCGATTTTCTGAGATAGCTCTGTATCTTTTGACATGGCAAAAAGTTTTTAAATTTGCTTGGTTGGTAATAGAAAATTTCTCTATGCCATCGTAATTAATTTTTACTTTATTTGTAAAGGTAACATTTAAATTTTGTAAAATGGGGATTGAAGAACACTTTACGTGATTCAATTTAACCGTATTAAAGTTCGACAATAATAATGTATGAATACTTTTATCATTAGCAATGTAAAAAGAGTATGACTACATTGCGAATATTGTGTCAGTATCGTATTATAAACAATTTGGTATCTTTGATAAGAATTTTCCATGAATATATAAAAATCTGCAGTTTTGTGATAAGATGTAAGTATTATTTATGAATATATATACAATAATTAAAAAGGTATTTGATTGCCATACATTTTACAAAATACTTGCCTCAGACAACAGTATATTTTAAAGGAACAGAATTGTTACAAATTGAACTGATATCCAGGGAATAGCTGTGTGTATAATTTTTCATTTTGATATATTATCGTATTCGTGCACCTATATAAATGAAATTTATATTACAGAAGATTATACTTTATTCTTATGCAACCGCCATTACTCACAGAATCTCATAGTTAAAGAAGTTTCGGTAGATTTACCTTATAACGGACAGTTTTATCCTTTCCCTTTATTTCTTGTGTCGTATCGATCTCTTGTGGTTTTCCAATTCCATTTCGTGTAACTTTAAAGAAACTTTCCTGAAACGGGATAAAATATGTGTGCAGTCGCCTTTTTCTTCTCCGTTACTTTTTATTGTGAGTATTTCCTATGAAATTTCTTCCCGATACAAGCTAAGGCTAATATGTATAGCGACAGATTCTGCTTTGTAAAATAATATCGATACTAGTAAATACATACATGGTTTTTGTTTGATTTCATCGCTTTAATTATGTTGCTGTAATAGTAACCTTAGCCCTTTCGCTAAGACCTGTTTTTTTTACAATTATACTGAATAACACAGAATAAATAATTAATCCTTTTAGTGCCGGACGGCGATATATCGTTGTTAGCAGTTGTGCTAACACTGTACATGGAAGGATTAATATTCACTTTCCAATACGTTATCAGTAATCATATGACAGATAATTGTAAATTGTAAAAGTTTATGCTTCATAGTGTGTGTTCTATATGAAACTATCACCGAATGATAATTCTTTTTATTTACAACTACATTTGTTATTAACACTTGACTGCCATGGGGGTCACCGGTAACCGGCGCCATTGAATTCAACAAAATTTCATGTAACTTTGAAACTGCAATATTTATGAATTTTCGGGCCTACGGAATATTTAAATATTAGCGTTAAAAAGATCTGACGAATATTTATCTGTCTGTATCTTTAAAGTTTCTAGTGTATAAAAATGAGAATTTCATAGAAAATGTTTAACTTCAGTAGAAATCATGAAAATAGCGAAATATGAATTTTTTCGGTCGGCACTAAAAGGGTTAATACCATCTTGGAATAACAGTTCTATAATAAGAGTGTTGCTGAAAATGACGTTATAGATAACCCTAACACTAGATATTTCGAAAAAATTGATGTAACAGAATCTTACGTTTTTCGGAAGGTTCAAAATATTTCTAACGCTGATTCTCTTCCGATTTGCAAGGCCTATGTTGCAAGATTTTAAGTACTAGCTCGTCAGCTTTTTTTTATCCTATTTCTCCGTTCATTAAATATATTTACTGTATCGGAATATAATAAGCAAACAATTAAAGAATTTGTAAATAGGTAACACAGTACTAAATTGAAAATAGACAACAAAAGTTTTTTGATTTTGAAAAACATAAAACTGTATATGAAAATCGAACTTCAATAATATTTTTAATCGTCCTTATTAGCGTTAACAACTACATAATAGTGAAAATTATTCCTGGCAATAATTAAAATGTTAACAATGATTTTCAACTTCACTAGAATTCTCAGATGAGAGAAATCAGGCCTATTTTCCGTAGAGAGTCTAAACAAATGTTAACACTTCTAGTCGAGGAAACACAGTTCCGTCGCAGAAACGAGAATTATGTTTACCATCGTCTAGCTTCGACGGTTGTATACTATATAGTGAAGTAGTTTGTTCAGTTCTGATATTTGGAGCAAACCTATACAAATTTCTTGTCTTCGCATCGTTGAAAGATTCGAATCAGAATCTACAGGAACTTCTCCTGTCGTTTAAACGCATTCCACGCGCGAATTTGTTCAATTCGTAGTACGAGATGACTGCAGAATGTGTGATGAGATGTCAGAATCCTGTTGGAATTTACGACGAAAGAAGGTGGGATTGCGGATTACGGCTTCGAACAGGAAATAATGTAATGTCGGTTAATCTTCGATGCACTGCATGTACATACATACGCGCAAATATGCGCAATGTTACAGATTTACTTGTGCAAGATATTTTCCAAATTCTCATTCTTTTTCTAAAATTTGTTTGCCAGGGAAAGCAGATGGAATTCTAACTATAAAGTGATAATATTAGATGTAGACTATGAACGGTTGTCAACTTAACACTAGAACTACGAAGCAAGTCAGAATGACTCATTCCCAATTTTTTCCAAACGTTTTCCAAGTTTCTAGAACATCCTTAGAACAGATATTCTTCTTACGTCGATCTTACAAAATACAGACTATTGAATCGCTCATCTTTTCCACCTCTTGATTTCTGTTTTTCAAAGCACATATTTAATATAGTGAAATATAATAGAACTAACTCCGGTACCTCTGGTGTTAAAGTTGGTATGTATTTTAAATATTGGACTCTGAATGTAATTTTCTGTATCAACATTTACTTCCACTTTAATAACAGTGTTTTTTTGTTTTTTTTTTAATGACTAATATTAATTACTCTTTAGATGTGGAAAACGATGATTCATGTATGACTTTGAATATTTTCATTATTCAGATGTTTGTATATTTTTTTTAAATTTATTATACGAATATTATACGTCACTAAGTGAATGCCACATCTACATTAATACATTTTATCTTAAACATGACTTGTGTTGAAAAAATTAATTAAAAAAAAGTTTATTAAAATTAAGAGAAGATGTTATAAGATCAAAGACTATAAAAAAGGCTACGAAACCAATAGCAATATCCATACTTGGTTACATTCATAATTCATCACACAGAGAGTGTGGTACTGGCCTATAATTTTTTGCGGTAGCAGCACACACATGTTGTGTGAGCGGCCATTAAAGTGTTAATACTAAAACTATCAATACGATCAAAATGACTGATTTCTGATTTGTTCGTAAATCTTACACGTCTGTCTTAAAAAGTAAGTATTTCTCAATTGAACATATTTGTCAGCTCTATCTATTTATTTAGTATATGTTGGATCGTGAAAAAGAAAGAGGCGCACGGAAACCCAGCGAAACAACTCGCCCTGAGTAGCTTAACGTCGACGATCACCTGGGTCGGCGCCAGCGACCTCTCCCTGCTGACTCTTCCTCTTCACGTTCTTTTCTCCTAAGTTCTTTATAGGAGGGCTTCCCCGCCCCGATCCCACATATATTCAAATATAATAGATAATATGAAGCCAGTAGTTTTAGTGTTAATGCGAATTTGTATTTTAAACGTGGTTTTACGTAGTCTTATCACTTTTCTTTCCTTTTTGCTCTACACAAAGATAGAACAATTGTTTTATACATTACCGCATCTGCTTCTAATTTTAAGTAATGGCTGTGATAATATGGTTAATTCTACCGTCTACTACCACTTGAGCAAAAATTTAATTTCTTCATACCCGTCATAGTACTCTCACCGAATAAAGCATTATTTCTTACTACTCCCGCAATGAACGATATAAAGCTCATAAATTTTCACCAATTCTCTAATAGGCTTATACGAAAACTTCGAACAATAGATTCCGCGTGAAAGAGATGGTATAATAATCTACCGCTGTAAAGCACTACTTTCAAGTACGAGAAATTCGAGACACGTGATCGTATCACAAAAGAGCGCAAGCAGCTTCCTCTATAGATCGGAAAATGCAATTTCGAAACTGAGAAATCCTCTTAATGCCGTCTAAGCGAGCCCTTTACCTCTCCGATACCATGAGCAACGTACAAGGAGCGGGTCGGTGGTAGACAAGGAAGAAAGTGGAGGCATAGAAAGCGCGATCTTTTGTGCTCTCCTTTGAGTTAACAATTATCCGGGCACGAAAAGTACGGGTTACCCTTGCCAAAACCGGCCTCTTCCTTGAATTCGCATGTCTTTCTCTCTATCTTCGCTCTCCTGTCAACCAAGACAACGTTAGTCGAACGGATGAGAACAATATGACAAAGAAGGACAGAGAATGGCGGAGTCTTTCATCGGATTCGAGTCGACTTTTACCTTTCTCTTTTCGTTTGTCCACCGGATCCACAATAGGAATCACGAGCCCCAGATGGGAGTATACGGTTCATTAGTTCTCGACGTTCGAGCGTGTCTGTTCTACCTTGACGGTGGCCTCTCCTCTTCGTTCGCGTTTCTTCTTAGTCTTTATCTTTCCTACCATAGAGAACGGCGGGATTCCTTTCGATTAAATAGGACCTGATCTCTCTGCATCCCCTACCGGCGTCTCATTGGCTGATTAGCCCGTTCCGCTGTAATCTCGGTAATCGGGAATCGTTGCTCTTGAGTTGAGCAGCGGTACTTATTCTCGTTTCCTAACCGCAATTACGCCAACCTTGCCTAGCTACCACTGTTCTCTGGTCTCGCCGGCCTTTACGTTTTTTCGTTGCCTGTTTCTTTTTTTCTTATCTGTACAGCACCTCCGCTTCCTGCAATTCCTGACCTTTCTTTCACTTTTTTTCTCCTTTATATCCCACTTATCGTTGTTCCTGTAGATACCTTGCCGTGTTTTCATATCTTTATGTCGCGATATCCAATTCTGGAAGAGCCTCTTTGAATCTCCATTTGTCCGCTGATCCGATTCGACTTATGGGGAATGCGTTAAGGGGTAAGTGTAATGCATTCACATACAAGAGGAGAGACGTAATAGATCTGCATAACGAAGTTTGAGGGCAAACACTCGTGCTGCCGCTGAATTTACTTTGTTCTGACGTACGAAGATAATTGAATTGGGAATGCAGCTTCTATTTAACGAGATTATTTCGATTTCGACTGTGGCACTTTTTTGATTTTTGATATTGTATTGAATGAGGACGGAGTCAGTTAAATTTTATTTTGTTTTGTGATGGTTTGTTTGAGTATTTTTTTCAAATTAGACATATACGAACGAACGAATGCCAGGAATAGTTATTGACTTCTCTAAATGATGGATTTCTATTATGATTAGGTCCAATATTTTATAGATACTTATTGTTAGTATAAAAAGAGGCGACTAATTTAGCTGGGATTTTATTGTGTCATAAAATTTGAATTGCCACAACGATTATATACTTAAAATATCGAATAAGTAAAAATATAAAATACTTAGCCGCAGATACTGTAATGCGACAAAATACTTGACACATGGAGTATGTCAAAAGTCGCTACATATAAATAAGAAAAGTTAAGAAACTCGCTATATTTTCTATACGTGTACATTATCAAACTATATAATAATTATTTTGTAAATAAATATCTATACAGCTACAAAAGTCCATTTTATTTGTATATTACAGTAAGGGACATCGGAAGTTTTAACTACATACATATTTATTTACAAGATCTTTGTTACGTAATTTTTGGGACATACTGTACCTATTCTTTTGTTCATTCTTAGCTCTTCTTTTGATATTTTTAAGTTCAGTTGCAAAACTTGCAACATGAAGATCAATAATTTGTGTTTAATTTGATTGCATTCGAAATTGCTTTTAAGTGCACAAAAAAATGTATTCTATCTGTTTCAATTAGAGGGTAATGAATTTAAAGGTTCACAATTTCAACACATTGCACGGAGCATAAATATCAGCTTCCAAATTTGTTACATTTGATAATGTTGCCATTTAAGTCAATATTAAATTGAAATGTATTAAGTAATGCATAATTTAAACGATATAATTCTGCCTTTTTTGTTCGCTTTACTGTTTTCGTCCACATGTCGGTCAAACTTGTAATAATGTTTTTGAAATCCCGCATTATCGCGGCAACGGCGTGTAATGTGTTAATATTTTAATAAAATTATATTAGTTAAACAACTGTAAAGATATAATGAGAAAATCATCATCACCGAGTAAATAATTGGGGAGTGAGTGTGATGATAATTGGGAAGAGGATCACTGGAACAGCTTTCAGTCGTTGACAGGAAAATTTCAAAAGGATTTCCTTAATGAATTCAGGTTGATCGCTCCTCATCTCCGTTGTGAATAATGAGTTTGGGACGTATTGGCAATGATGTTACGTCCCAGGTAATCCCCATTTGGAAGGGATTGATCACGTTATTACATCATATCCTAGCTCTCTTTTGGTTGTAAATAAAAAATTCTCAAGATGCAAATTTATTGAAAATCGCTATTCTAATATCGTCCTCAGAGTATTTGGAATAAACGGTGCATTTTAAAGAATCTGAATTTATTAGAAAGAAAAATGATAGTTTATTTTTCTGCTGCATTATAACACTCATGAAGGAGAGTTAGGCACAGAAATACACAATTTGTTGCCTCAAATGACTATTCTTTTTTTTTTTTCTTTAATAAAAAAGGGCGTAAATATTTGTGTGCTTGGCTGTTCTATGATATTCACGAAGTTCGTCATCGAATTTTTAAGACTGCTCGCATTACGACCATAATCTAATATTAAGAAGAATATATTATTATTTGAGATATGTTCTCATTTGTTACCTCACCCTATCCGATTTCTCTTTCGTGGCTTTCTTTATGGTGTCATAAATAATACAGAAGACTCGTGAATATAAAATAAAACTTTTGGCGCAGATACTTTCATCCCTTCCAGTTTGTTGTTTACCAGACAGAATATATTATAGCCTGCGGACCACGAATTTTTATGAACTTTTGAAAAGCAAAAGTCCATCAAAAAATATTTACATCGTGTGAGAGATTCTTGTTTTTGCCGGCAAATATAAAGTGGTCAGTTTTGAGAAATCAAGATCGTAAAATATGATAGTGATAGAGTAACTAGAATAATATATAAGATCAGCTATAAATATGATTCATGTGATGTTCGATGATAATGTATTTGTCTCGTAATTTCCTTCACTCGACGATTTATCGATATGGTTTTCTGACTAGCAAAATGGATTTTTATTTTTTCTTTCTTTCGTTTCACACTTCTTAAGCTTCAGAACTAATTGTTTTAAATGGATAAGAATTACTACGGTAATTATGTATGAATGCGCTATTATTGTTAAAAGTGGAAGAAGCTCACTTTTGGGAAAAGTGTGTTGAAGTTTTAATTAAGGGGGTCGGTTGAAAACTCAAGTATTAGATAAAACCTTGAATTTGAAATATATTATTCCTGAAATCATGTAGAATAATTCTGAAAAAAATTCAGACCATCTTATCGAATTATTAAAAAAGATATTAGGCTTTAAACATCGACGGTAATACACGACGGTATATGGTGTATAGTCATAATGCAAATTGAAATGCAATATTTAAAGTATTTCCAATTTAGATATTGAGTTGAAAAAGAATTTTATTCATAAACTAATAATTATATTTTTATTTTATCGAAGAAAAAACATTTCTTATCGATGTATTTTTTAAATAATTTGGAAAAGAAAAGTCGAAAAACGGGGAAGTCATGTCCCATCTATACCGCCATTTTGCCGCCATGTTGACTGATTGGAGAATTGACAACGTCGCAGTCTGATGTTCCGTATGCATCATAGAGAATTATAGGTTATGGGACATCACTCGAATGAGATCTTATTAATCAACAATACGCGACGTTG
This sequence comes from Cerceris rybyensis, assembly GCA_910591515.1. Classification (NCBI taxonomy): domain Eukaryota; kingdom Metazoa; phylum Arthropoda; class Insecta; order Hymenoptera; family Crabronidae; genus Cerceris; species Cerceris rybyensis. Next base: position 29,059,802 of record OU342790.1, read on the forward strand.
CCAAACGTTTTTTCAGTTCTTTGCAACTAAAGTCAATTAAATGACTTTATAATTCTAAAGCATGACATAAAATATTAAAATTGCATAATTTATTATTAAATTGAAAATAAAAATTTATTGCTATCAGAAAGCATCATAATATACGATTTAAAAAAGTTATTTAGTTTTTATTCCCTAAAAATTGAGTAGTAGTCAATCGACCCCCTTAAGCAGAAGTCTTTCCTTTTTGAATTTTAAATGGGAAAGTAAATAGTAGAAAGTTTGTATGCATAATTCATACTTTGAAATATAATGGCTCATATATAATATTAGTATTCATATTAATTAGAAAAAAAATTCCCAAAGGTGATGTGAGATTTGAACTCGGGTCCACTGACTGCGAGTGTAAGTATTTAACACGGGAATTGCCGAAGCAGTTAAAACGACTACTTTTCCATTTTCTCTAAAAATTCTCCAAGTTTATAAGGGAGGCATAGAATAAATATTCTATGTCCAATTTATATATCATAATTTATTGAATTAGTCGCCTTTTCCACATTTTGATTCTCCTTTTTCTAAACTACTAATTTAATATATTTAAATATAGTGAATTCAACATCGGTACTTCTTGTGTTCACACTAATCATATCATGCGCGGTAAAATGATCGGTTCAATGCAATAAAAATATATAACTTCTTGTATCGTTAAATAAAAACAGCTTGATACGTTGTTTCCTGTTTTACCTTGACGTTCCTGTACATTTCTCTTAAAAAAATATCAAAGATATTTCATAACAGACTGGAAAATTTGTTACACTAAAAATAGATATCTATAAAAACGATTTATACGTTACCGATCATAGCTCTCTTTCTTTTTTCTCATATCACACCTCGCTTTTATTGGCTATGGTATACTAAATGTAGTATAACGTATTATTCCCATATAATACACTGAATATAACTTATTATAATTTTGTTAAATATAACTTTTATAATACCGAGTAGAAACCATTAATTCACGGCGTCACTTTATCGCTCTTTCAAATTCTTTCGAACCTATAAAACCAAATGAGGGTCCAACCACGGGTGTAAACAGCTTCAGGCTATATTTCTAACGAAAGTTCAGGCGCACATCAGCCCAATTGATAAAGATTAACAGCGTCGTTCTTGAGGCAACTTGAAACTTTTCCGTTTAACTTTCAGCTTGTCCCGTAACTTTTGCGCGAGTATAAATCAATGCTAACCAGATTTACAACCATTGATGAATGCTTGGGGTAACCTCTCGTTATTAAAGGACCCCTATTGATCTCACCGTTTCGATGTAGTCTTCCTTGCATCTTCTATAATCTGATACAGGAGCATTTATATACATTATGCAGGAGAATGTTGGGACAAGTAGTCGCGATTCCCTGTAGGTTAGAAACTTGCAAAGATGAGTCATCAGTGTGTGATAATAATATGGGGAAACCAGACTCCGACGATATCTTAAGCAAGTAAATTCGAAGCCTCGAGTTTAGGGGTTTCGCCGCTGGTGAATCGATTTTATAATGCTGAGAACTTTGAATTCTTCAATGTGATAGGGGATATGCGCTTGCCCTTACGAGGGTGGCTATGAAATTTTTGTTTGAAATCTTAAAAACTGGGACACTAGACTTTGATGCCTCCCCGTGTCATTGAACCTCATTTGAACCTTTTGCTACCCAACATTTAGGAATTAGAAGTATAAAAATAGGTATAAATTCAATGTAAAATAACTTATTTTAAATAAGATACTATTTAGCGCCCAAAAGTGGCACAAATTTCTCTTTATACCATCTTAAGGTGCAAAATAGGAAGTCAATTTCAACCTCCATTGAGGATTTGCATCCTATCCAGTTATTAATGTTATTATTATTCTTATTATTATTATTTATATATATGTAAGAGGAATATTTTATTAGAACAAGAAATTAAACGAGAACTATAATTAAAAACAAATACAAATTCATTATAATACAATACAAAAATTATTATTTAACATAGGAGGAGTAACAGGTCCAATTCTGGGGATAAAGGTTTTGGTGATATTTAAGTAGGAGTATCATTTTACTTGAGAAGGAGTTACAGGTTTAAATTAGGAGTTTTAGTATTGAAAAGTATCATATTAAGTTCAAATAGGAGTAAATATAGGTAAGTAATGAATTATTGAGAGGATTTCTTATAAGATGGATCTAAATATTCATAGTCTTCTTTAGAAATTACGTCTATCATAGTGTTTAAGTTCCGTTTTGTTCAAAATGTTTCAAATAAAATGTGCTACCTTAATTATTTTGCATTGAGTAACACGTAATATTTATATTCTTGTATGTCTTGCTCTATCAAGGGGACATGTAAATTTTCTTATATTCAACTTTTTATGTAATGTACCGTGCTTTAAGATTAATTATTTGGTATTTATGAAAATTATATAGAAACCTCTATTCTTTAAATATATTAATACGTGCTTGGATAAAGTTAATATATTTTTGCAGGCTCTGCGTGTAGTAGCTACGGATCTTGATGTTAGCTGTAAAATTGGTAACTCTGTTCTTTTAAAACTTGAGATAATTTTCTTTTAAATAAGAATATTTCTCATAAAGAAGAAATAAATAATATGCCGCAAGGCAAATTGCTTTAGGAAATTAGTTATTGAGAATGAACTTATGTGATCACTGTAATATAAAAATGATGGCTTATCATTTACATAATTGTTATATTATATCACTCTCCGAATTGTTATATCTGACTAAATATACTACTGCAAAACTTAAGTAGTAGAAAATATAATCATTTAAGATTTACAAAAAGATGAGATCACTCGACGTCAAGGAATAAATAAGTCAGATTTTTGGTCCTCATACCTAATTCATAGAGAATAGCTCAACTTCATCGATCTCGGACATATTTAACTACCTCTATACAAAATTCACACAAAAATGTATGGGGTGCAACCCCTAGTAAAACTCAGCTACCTCCCGAAATATATGCCCCTGACATTGTCTCCAATTAACTGTTTCACATCCCCAATTGGAAACACAGAATCCCCATTGTTGAGCTCAATGGTTGAACGTTTCGGGGGTTGCAATCAAATAATTTCTATCATGTCTCGGCCATTGTGTTGTAATTACTCCTTTACAAAAGATTCATCAGACGTTACACATGTACTTTGCGGAATATATATAATTTCATTTTGTGTGTTTATGTAATCATTTGTCGATAGGATTATAAACATCACTGGCAGTTATGTGATTTCTATGGGACATTTACGTATTATTTATTCTGAAATTCCACTATTGATATTTATCGTCGTACTACGGTTTTGAATACGGACTTTTCGAAAAGCCGGTTTTACACCGGGTGATTTAATTTTTGATTTGGAGGCAAAGATAATTGGATGTTAAGATAGAATTAATGAATTTCCAAAAACAAAACTTATTTATTCAATGAAAAATTAAAAAGGCAGTTTGGACAGGAAAAATTCAACTTATTGACTATTAACAGTATCACCAGACCATAAGACAATGTTTAGTATCTTCCACTGTTGATACTTATCGTGGTATCACAGTTTTGAATATTGTATACTGGACTTTTCGAAAATCCGGTTTTATACCCGACGAAGGGAAGGCTCCTCACGAAAACGTAGAAGCATAAGACGAAAGTATGTATAGATAAAAGGTATTCCTCTATCGTAAGAGCATAGGCAGCACATACTGAATATCCTTTGCGGAATCGTGTCTGCCTTTGTAACGGCGTTTCCATCGTACCAGCGTGCCAGGCCAATCGTAGGAAAGAGAGATATTGAATCGATAAAACCCTCCTACGTCGAGTTTTACGGCACGATCCTTTTCCGGGACAATTTACGACTTCCGCTTTTTCCACTGGTATCCGTCGTTTGTGCCGATTTCGTCTGCAGGCATGTCTCTTTTATTAAATCCGAGGACACGGACGCCCTTCTTGGCGATTCGATTTCTGGTAGGATGAAGCCTCGTAGTTGTACGTCGAATCGAACCACCTCCTGTAGGGTACAGTGTTATTTATGATCACGTTACAAACGTATCACCTTTTGGTAAAAAATGTGTGAAATTTAGAAACGTAACTTATAACCTTTCACTTTACACTTATTACGAATACTTCATTGATTCAACTGTATAAAATTAGCACTTTAGATAGATTAAAAAAAAACAACTTATTTATTAAAAAACGTAATAATAGGAGGTACTGATATAGGAGGTACTATATAATTCATAGTTACAATATTAGCAAATTTTAAAATAGTTTTCTTTTTATGGCAGATATTGAAGACCCTTTATCAATTTCTATTAATGTCTGAAAGGATTTAAAATATCTAAATAAAAGCTTTTCAATTCTGAACTCTGTGAGTGAATAAAAGGTTATGTAATTACTTAAAGTGATTGAACTTTTTCCCATCGAGCAGATTTTCAAATAAAAGAGATCGTTTTTTATCTATAGATGCAATGCCAGTCAGAACATAGCGAATGAATGAAACTTTTTTATTTCTGTTGCTGTAATATTAGTTAAATATCGATTACTATTAACTATGGAAAAAGTAGAACTCACTATTGACACAAGAATCGAAAGTTTTCCGAAATATGACTGTCGATTTTATACAAAAGTAGCAAAAGAGTATTGCATTTGCGTAAGCTTCACTTATAATTTGTAAATTTTTTATATACAAAAAAAATTCAATCAATGTCTACAAATAGAGATGCAAGTTAAAATGTTAGACTATAGAAAAGTGTCTTTCCATCTTTCTATTTTTACGCAAATAGTCATCCCGTATTTCTTTGCAATATTATTAACAGCACCCTATTCGAAGACTACAATCGTCAGCACATACATTTACCAATGCCTTGAGATAATTGACATATTTCACGAATTTCCTTGATAAAGTAGATTGAAAGATTTCCATTCATTCAATCAAAAACGCGTCGCCTTGCAAAACAATTCTCAGGCTATTTATTCAGAACATTTACATCGCAATGAGGTGAATGAATCACGGGATGTAATTTTCGTAAGAAAATGGGCCGCTCATCGGAAATAAAAGGGATTCACGTTATTGTGCTACCGGCTGGATTTTCACCGGAAAAATAACAACACATCTCGTGAATGGAATTACATTGTCGCGGAATTGCGGTCGATTTGGATCTTCTTACGAATGTTACGAGTCAGACAATGCATCTTGAACGAGGCGTTTGCGTGGCTTGCCCTCGTATAACCGAAGCTATTATCTTCTACGCCCACTTCAATTAGGTTTCCACGTTGCTATCGTTGCCGCATCAACGTTGTCTTTTGCGAGGGAGCACCGCGTCGAATGCAATCGACCTTTCCTACGAGCATTTCCGTCGTTAGTTAACGTGAACGCCGAATAACAGGTCTGTCTGCAGTAGACGATAATCTTTATTAAATACTATTGACCAATCTTCCACGGAGTGCAATTGCAAGTATCTACCGGAAACAATGCAGTTCAGATGCTACGCTGCAAGTTGGATGTTTTGAAAGTACCAATTATTTCCGGTATAGACGGTATGCAGATTTACATTGTACAAAGTATAGGGGGATGAAAAGTAATTTTTACATTGAATTCAGACAAGTAAATTTGTAGTAAGTTTTTATTTTTAAAGAATGATGTCATCACCTTCGTTATCAATGACGTTTTTCCATGTCGGACCGATAAAAATTAAATAGTTTGTGAGCAAAAATATCTAGAGAAACGACGTTACTTTCGGGCCGCCCTAATAATATTAGAGGTACTGGAGAAGAATGTCGTTTTTTGTTGAACAAAAGACGACGTGAAAAGCTCATTAAATATTTTGAACCAAAATCCAGTGAATTTTATAAGCGAGGTGTAAAAACATTACTAGATTCATTTAGAAAGGTTATATCAAACCGTAGAAATTATGTTTTAAATTAATATTTGTAAATTGAAGTCTTATAAGTATTCATATCTTTTATTCTAAGAAATGACATCCTTTTCCGGAGCCTCTAATGTAAAATTAAAGGAATTGTTAATGTCCTGCGAAAGCTATGTTTCTGAATTATTTTCACATTATCAGCTCTCATTGTTATTTCAGAAATATAGCTCTTTATAGTTGGTGCTTACAATGTGTTTTATCAATATCTTCTTTGCTAGTTGAAACACTAAAAAATTAGGTAAAATTTGATCTTAATGGCTTAATTACTCGATACTTGATTTTTTAAGAGATTTAAAATATTTGGGAGCTTTGCACCTGTAAATTCCACCTTGTTAACAATTGATTTTTTATATCTATTTCTTTCCTTCTCGGCAAGCTTGAGAATTAGCAGCTCATAGAAAATTTCACGGAACATTAACACGTTTTTTCATAAAATGAAGGAATAATGTAAATATTTTACGAGTATTATAAAGCCAATAGCGCTGTTTTAACGTCTCAGTGCGCGTTAATACTTCCTATTACTAGTTTGTATCCTAATCGTTAGTTTATTATCGCCAGCTTCGTGCCGCAATTTAAGCGGACGTTGGTTATTAATTAATTAACATTAATTAACATGTTACAATTAATATGTTAAATTTAATAAATTGCTGGGCATTCCCGATGTACAGACTGACACGTGTATTCATGTAAACATATTATACAACGTTATTAAATGTACTATGTACCTTTGTCACTTGTATTTTGCATTATCTAGTTTACCTAATAAATATGTTTTCTATGTACGACTAATTGTAAGTTATAGTCTTTACCATGTGCGAAAAAATCTAATAAATTATAGCCCATGTTTTATTTGGTATGACCATGTTCTAATATACCCAGCAAAATCCTCAGCAATTTTCACACTACACTCATCTTTTGTTTTTATAATCTTTTGCTCTCTCGATAGGCGTCTGCTCTTATTTCTGTTAAGGAAGTTCGAGCGAATCTAATGCAAAAAAACTTTTTCCAACTTTAAGCTTTGAAACTCTGTATACATGTAATTAAATACTCGATTGATATATCCTAAAAATTTTGAAACGATCCTCCGTCTAGTTTCTTTGAAAAAAAATGTTAAAAATTACATTTTTTAAGTCCTTATACACAGGCTCTTATGGCTGACAAGCTGTACTCGCGTCTTTTTAGATTTTTTTCGATATTAACCTCCCAACTTTAAGGAAAACAAAACTATGTGTAATAAACTTGAATAATTGTAGAATAAGATTAGATTTCAATAATATAACCTTACCGATGTAGTTTCGTTGATAATTTAATATAAACTTTATTTGTTACTCATGCTTATTGGCAGCCGTACACGTTACTGAACGTTTGGCAACGTTGCGAGAACAGCTGAGAAAAGTATAAGGATAGAAAAAGAGATAGAGAGAAAGAGAGAAGATAGAAAATTTATTTTGTCACCTTAGTTCAAAAATTGTAGTTTGAAGCAAATTAGAATAATTTTAGTTCTTGAATAAATGAATGAATAAAATATATAAAGTTATAAATTAATGAAAATAATATCACAATAATTATATTATAAAGAAAATCAACTGTGTTTATGTTTTTAAAAACTAAAATATTCGATGTTAGTATGAAAACGGGAGTATAACCTCAAATTAAATAAAAATGTGAATAGTTACCTATACATTTTTTTTCTTTTCTTTTACAATAATTGCAATTTTTGATTTTGAAATTATTGTTCCTGCAATCAATCCGAGCTATGTTACTCTTGATAACATTTTGTCTCCATTTCACAATATTTTTTTTTTTAAATCGACCGTTAAATCTGTGCATTTTTGCAAATTATTTCCATTCACTCATGGATTAAAACACTTAAATTTGATAATGCTCTCTCCGTGCTCTCTAACTATAGTACATAGGAATAACAATACGCTGTTGCCAGATCTTATTCAAACGGATGAGTCAAAAGTCACGTAGTCATTTTGTTACTTTTGTTAATTAAATAAATAATATTTAACAATTTTTGGATTAGATATGTTATTATAAATTGAAATAATGAATTTTTATTACTATTACAAGAATTGAAAATACAGAAAAATTCAATTACTATTTTGAGTTATTAGTTACGCTCGAACTTCCTTAATAAGAACAATCATCTTCACAATTTATATTAGGGGTAGCGGAAAGTAACGTCGTTTCTCTAGATATTTTGCACAAAAACTAATTGGTTTTTATCAATCCGGAATTGCAAAATTGACACACTAGATGGAAAAAGGTTCTTGTAGACGAGGACGGTTATGCTATTAATTAAAAATTAAAACTCAAGGCAAATTTATTTGTTTGAATTTAATATAAAAAGACGACATTACTTTCCGACCCCCGTAATACTTGGACATTTGCAATTATTTGCATCTTCGTTAAGACACTTCATTGGCAGACACATAATTCACCGACTCGTAACTTAACGAGAGGCCGGAAAATTGTACTCAGTAGGACTATAGTTTGTGAACTGACAACTTGCTCGTTAATCATTCTTATACTCACATAAAGAGCTGTAATTCAAAGAAACAGGGAGTGCACAATTTCCACGGGAGACGAGGAGGAAAAGCGAGAATTACGACTTAATAATAATCTTATGTTAGCGTTTCTGTGTATATTTACACTCATACATGAATCACATAATTTCGCGAAAGGGTAATAAACTTATTTCTTAAACTGAAAACTCGTAACGATGATGATACACTTAACGAAGTAAATCCCATTAAAATGCCAAATGCTTTAGTTTCTTGTAGCTTGAATTACAAGTAACAAGCTAATACACAGAAATTCTTACGCACCAGTCGTTTTTCTGTAATTTACAATTTTGACGATCTTTGTAATTAAAGCTGCCATTTTTCCTTAATTATCGTCAATTAAGCGCGATGGAACGATCCCACCTCGATTTAATTTTCCACGTTATTTCTCCTATGAGTTATGAAAATTGATAATTAATAATTCTTAAAAGAATAAATAGTGTGATTAAAATTTATCAAGTAACTTCCTTGAGGAACTGTTCCGATTTTTGCAGATTAATCTTATTCATATGTTATCAACGTGAAAACAATCGAAATAACTATTGAATTGTTGATCTTTTTGTGAGACGAATGTTGAAAATATATTTGCATATAAAATACCGACGAAAAAATTATTTTATTACGCGGAATTCATTTCAATGTTGTTTCCAAGAAAGATTAAATTATTGTTGCAATATGGGTCGCAGCTGACTACAATAGAAATTAGTATTTTTAGAAATGGATATGTTTATTGTAAATAATAGATGAAAAAGGCTCATCAATTAGTTAAAACATAAGCTGTAATGCTACGTTACACCGCAGCTTACAAGTAGTCATGCCTCTATAAGATGCTAAAAAGACGGGAAAACGTGTAGTATAGAAAGAAAACTCCAAGACCCAGTATCCAAAGTTCAAACAGCTCCATACCATTTCCATGGAAAATCCTGATAATGACGTCTGATACAATTCAGGTGTCATGCCAAACTCATGTGTACTTGTATTCTATAAAAAAAATTTCATTTTCTACTTGTAATTTAATTATGAAAGATGTATCAATATAATTGATAATATTAAACTAATACCATTGACAATATAGATTAAATTAAACAGAGTGTACGTTGTTTACTTTTTTCAATATTTTTTTTTATTTTTTTTTAGTTTTTTGATTTTATAAACATCAATCGGAGAACCGAAGTTTGTAAATAAAGAACAGTTTAAGTAAGACAGTATCATATATAAGATTACAGAACAGTAATTAATTTAAATAATAGATGGTGTCAGAAAACATTTAGGAATGAAAATTGGGTTGAATTTTATAAAAGGTATAGAAGATACAAGAATTACAGAACTTAAAAAGTTAAAAAAGATTTTGCTTTGTCTGCATTACTTTCATTACCTTATAAGAAATTAATTTCAAGTTAAATCCGGATTTGATAAATACTTGTAGAAAAAATAAGCCACACCGCAGCAGCTTTAAACGTAATTAAGCAGAATAATGTGCTGCAGTTAACCAATATCTGGCCGAGAACTTTAAGTGTAGATGTTGGCGCTTCACCCAATATTTTTTCCAGCATTTGATAAACTAAAATTGCTCAAATATCAATAATTGTTAAGCACATCAAAAGTAATTTTTATGTCAAATTGTCTCGGTTTCTTTTGAGCAAAAAAAATTTGTAGAACATCTAATTAACAGTAAAAAAAACAGTGTCACACTGTTGAGCCTGGTAGTCTTATTACTTTGATAAACTATTGATTTAAATTTATTTAAAAAAAATAAAGCAGACCTTTTCATGAATACTAAATATCTGATCTAGAAATTAACAATATATTTTCAATTTTCATGTTGTGTACGTACAAACTAAACGTCATTGTTATTCCATATAAAATTATACATTAATGTACAAGCATATATTCATTCGATTACACATTGTACCATGTTCATTTCGTCGGTTGACATAATACATAATTGGATTCCTGCTATCCATACAATTAAGAGTATTGATTGTATATAATAAACTTAGTAATTTCATTGTAAAATGTTAACAAAACTTGATCTAAATGAAATGTTTATATGTTTATTCTCAAAATTGAATTCTATTACGTTTCATATTGTGAGAAATAGTTCTGACTTATTACACATTTCACAGGTATGCAATGTGTAAATATTTATTTTTCCATCGTCATGAAATAATAAATATCCACCAGCACAAAGTACAATTACGATAATATAAATCGATGTTAACTTATTTTTTAAAAATAGTAAGTTATAGTCCATATAATAAATTCAAAATACTTTGCAGAAATAAGGCAGAGATCTAACACCGACCGATAACTACTGCTAAAAAAAATATATACTCAAATTAATTTGTTCTGGATTTTTTTTTTCAGCTTCATTTCTACTCTCATAAGCCAAATTAGCGCAACTTTAACATATTTTTAGCTGACTACCTTCACCGAGTAGCAAAATCATTGCCACCAGGTAGATTCGATGCAGTGCATTGTATATCAAGTTGGCATGTGGGCATACCGTAATGTAATTGGAACTTGGTGGTCTAGACGACATATGCTCATCTCTACTGTGCTTAGAGCTGGTCTCCCTTCTTGTTGCACGTTGCAATTTCGTTTAATGCCCGCATATACGCCGACCGCGCGGAAAGCTGATATCACAGAGAGAAGAATCGTGAAATTTACGATCGTACTTAACACACGGCTGTATGTAGATCGTCGCTTATGTAGGGTGATGAGGAAATATTATATCTCTGGTGGAAAAATCATTGAGTTTGGAGAAATTAAAAAACCTGACATGATGTGATATCCTGTGTGGTATATTTAATTGTAAGTCCATATATTTGAATGGCTTAAAAAAAACTATTGATGATGATAACTCATGTAGTTGACGATGGTCTACTGAAATTGTTGATTAAGATCATGTGATTTTATTGCTATTGACATCTTTTTACGCGACTTTATAGACATTTTTTTGTATTATATTATTTCTATGTAATGCAATAATTTGATAAAACTATACAAAAACTATAATAATTTCGTAAAAATCGAATTTATAGGCATTTAATGGTAAAAAGGTACTCCACCTCTGGTTTAGAGGATGTGCCACTGAACTTTGTCACCTGAGATATGTCCATTGTAACAGAAAACACGAGGAATTCAATTAACCTTGAAGTGCATAATATTATAGGTCATTATAATGTTTTTCTTTAAAATGATTGCCATTTTTATTCTGTTTTAATGAAACTCAAGTTGAACATTTTATCTCATTGACGCTTTCCGATAGAGGGAAAACGTTATAATTATACTCATTATCAGTATTGAAAGTTTATAATTCGCGCGCGATTCGTGAGAGGTGTGACGTACACTTGGCTCTTCCGGATGGAAGATATCCGGCTTGCTCTCTTCTTTCTGCAATGTGTAGATGGAAGTTATGACCAATAAAATCCATAATAATAATACTCTGACCTATTCTCTATCAAATAATATAACTTTTGTAATAAACCCTTTATTCAAATTTTGTATTATAAAGAAAAATTTTAAGGGAATAAAGTCAGGTGGTTTATATTTCGCCACGAACAACTGTTCTAATTGATAATATCGAACACAGGCATATTCGAGTAGTTCATTTATAAATTGCATGATTATAATAACAGTTGCAGTTGTGACTATAACAACATTGAAAATAAAGTGATGATAAAACGATGAACAGTAACAGTACTTCTATTTGGAGCCTATGTTCAGCGAATACAGTATCTACTTCCAACACATTGTGAGCATTGAATGGATTGTTCCGCCATTATGGTATCTTTCGACGTTTCTTTGAATACTGATCAGCAGTGAAGAGAAAAGAACTCCCCATCGTCTCCGCGAATCTGTTTGAAATTTGCATTTTATATTGGAAGAATAAAGCACGTACGATCGTTTTGTCATATATCGAGATCTATATCGAATATTTTAAACATTTCAATGGCTTCATTCAATATTAGATTTCATATAATCATATCTCACCTTTGTACATTGAAAATATTCTTTTCTTTTATATTTATTGCTTACATTCTGATATTAAACAATGCTGACATTATCGATTTTAAAAGTAGAAGTGTACGTGTTAAATTAAGCGCAGAATTGTGATCGTAAATTCTTAAATCAGGGGTTAAAAAGAAATCAATCTTGCCGGAAGAAATTTGAAAGAATAAGATTTGCAAAGATTTCCAAGTGAATAGAATAAATCAATGTTTAATTATTATTCGTCTGGTTAGACGAATTTTAATAACCTGTCAGATATTTGTAGAATGGGCATTGTGATTTTTTCATGAACTTTAGTAATAGAATGATTGATCGAAGTGAATTTTTCAATTTCGTTAATGGGAAATATAATTTTTTTCTCAGATCGATGAAACTGTTAGTTCTTTTTCATTGAAACGACAGTTGTGAGCCTAAAACATGTCTTCATAGAAAACAGATATGAAAATCCAAGGTAAATTAAAATATATTTATTTCTTTTATTTTTGCAGGAATTTTACTATCTTCGGATACAATTGTCTTTGCAGTGAACTACATATTACATTTAAATGTTAATAAAATGCAATAAATGCACATTTTATATAAATTCCCTCGAAAGCAATTCTCACATTGTTACTTATTTTTACGTCAATAGTATTTGACACCCTCCAAAACTTTTTTCAGCACAGTCAAACCACCCCTCTCCGTAGTGCCCCATCCCCTTTTGTAAATGAGAAGTAGCCATCTGATATGCCAGAACGCCTCAAAGTCAGACTTTTCTCACATTTGTATGGAAGAAATATTATTTTTGGAAAAATACATTTCTGGCAAGCACCGTCACTTCCGCCGATGCGCTAACTTTATTCCCAGAAAATACGAATTTAATTCTTTCACAAACGCTCACAGCAGGGTGTGATCTTGAAAGAAAATCAGTATTTCGAAGACGGTGTTAGTAGAACCGTCTTGAGAAAACACCCAATAAACCACTCTCAAGACGACCATTATCATCGAAACAACCAAATCTTGCGCCAACAGTTTGAGATAAGCGCCATCCTGGAAACTTCCCAACCAACCACGTCTGCCTCCAGAAGTCCAAAAACAATTATAAACCAAGTACCTTCATTCCAGTAGTTTTATTCAACCAGTATCCAACCCATATTCATTCCAGCCAAAACTAACTAAATTAAAAAATAACTGCAAATAAGTTAAATAATTGCTTTACAGCGAGTAGAAGCATCTAAATCCTATTCTCTAGCAATCTCTCGTATAAGAGGCTTATCTTGGGCTTTCGAGTTACCTCGATTTCCTTCATCCTCCACATAACAGTCCTTCGAACTGGATAATTCTCCTAGAGTTCAACGTCAAACCATAGTAATGTCAATAGTCACCGATGCCGAAGCCTACAAATTGCCTTTATTAATGCATTAATAAAAAATGGCATATTCACTTGCCATTAGTAAGCGTTTGTCCCGTAACTATGGCAATTTACCTCATAATTCTTCTCTAGTTGATTCATCAGATATTTTAAAGCAGCGCAAACTTAAACCTGATTATACTATTGGGAGTACAAATTAGCTCGGTCCATTTTCAAACTATAGCTCTGGCTGTAATGAATGTTTCATAGTGGCAGCTGATTTTAGTTGTTCCAGAGCGGTTCGCCATCTGTCAATCATATTCAGTTTATATCGCTTTGAGTTTCATAAAAAACCTTGTTTTTTACTGTGTTGAATATGCCAAATTTTGTGTTAAGTAAGCAGCATTTGCGGGAGGTTTTAATTTTCTGCTTTAATTGGAAAGAAAGTGCAGCTTTTACATCGGATTGTGATTGGGGATGAGAAATGGATATTCTACGACAACCCCAAGAAGAAAAAATACTACACTATGCCCGGCCAATCGTTGCCATCGACATCAACATCAACACCAAAGTCGAATATTCATGATTCGAAGGTCATGTTGTGTATCTGGTGGGACCAAAACGGTGTTGTATACTATGAGCTGCTACAATCTGGCGATTCTATTACTAGCAATCTGCAAAGGCTACAATTGTTGCGTTTCAGCCGTGCATTACGAGAAAAACGGCCGAAATACGGGCAAAGACATGATAAAGTTATTCTTGTGCATGACACCGCTCGGCCTCATGTGGCAAAAGTCGTAAAAAAATATTTAAAAACGCTCAAACGGGATATTTTACCGCACCTGCCGAATTCACCGGACATTGCTCCTTCTGATTACTGGTTGTTCCAACGGATGCAGCACTATTTGACAGGTCACCGGTTCACTTTTTTCGCAGAAATCGAAAATTGGCTCCTAACTTGGATCGCCTCGAAAGACGAGACATTTTTTCGAGATGGAATTCGAAAATTGCCTAAGGGGTGGGAAAAAGTAGTAGCCAGTGATGGACAATACTGTGGCGGCAGCACGATCGAGTGCCACCACCGATCTACGACCGCCATTACGCCTACGCCACCCCTAGTTCAAGGATCGTCCGCTAGACATCGTGTCCATCGAAGGATCGCTCTCGCAAGTTCTCCAACGACGATCGGTATCTATATATACGATCAACCGGCAGATACCATCGTCCCATCCGGGGCACAGCGTCTAGGGCAGGGCCTGTTCGGTCAGCCCTACTGACGAGTCCACGAGCAGGCCCAGGACGAAACGCAGCGCGCTAACCAACATCTTTACCCTTTCCTAGGAACAGAAGGACACCCGCAGGACCGGCCGCAGCATCATCACCGAGACCAGCCGGTGACCTCCAACCTTTGGGCGCGGATGGGCCCAATCTACAGCCGCGGCCGGCCCGAGCACGCGGGTTCCTTTAATACTTTGATTAATCTGTTCATTCCTTTTTGCACTGAAATAAAATGCATTTTTGACCACAAAAAAACGGACCGAACTAATTTGTACCCCCAATACATACATAATATTTGACTTCAAATCTTTTTAATGTTTAGCAGTCATATAATGGCGAATAAGACTGCTCGCGCTTTTAGAATCACCCAAACAAGAGAACTTTGAACTTTATATGCAATATATTCAAATGCCGTTTTGTTTGAATAGTAGTCGATGTACAAAATATTTGTCAAGATATCCTAGTGGGAGGGTCAGTACAGTCCAACAACTGAAAGATGGCTAGAGAAGTACAGAATCTCTCGTTTTTAAACGCCTACTCCCGCCATTTTTTATTTCAAAATTTCAAAAATCAATCTCCTAAAGTAAACACTCCAGGTAGTCGTTTACTTTAGGGAGTTAGGTTCGGAAATTCCAAAAATGAAATGGCAGAAATAGGTAATTGAAAACGAGAGGTTCAACCACTCCCTAGCCATCTTTCATTTGTCGGACTATACATTACTGTCATGTGAGGTGCAAATTATGAAATTTCATACGTAGTTCAAGCATCACTGATTAACTTATGATCGCTAATTTATCTTACAATTAGCATACTAACAAGTATATATGATTCTCCAAATGATTTTCCCTGTTGACAGGTTCAAATAATCTTTCATATTCGTTTTACACAACGTCTCCTAGCATTATGGTCCTTTCCTAAGTAAATCTAAGTATTTTGTGTATTTTCACGCTTTTCATCATAGACAAAATATTCATATTAGCGCAGCGATTGAAGGGAACCCCGAGCCGGTCGATGATTCAACACGCACGGCGGTTTAGTCGCTTATCGCGTGGCTAACGTGATTGGACGAATTAAACGCGCCTATGACGACCAGCACGGGTATATGGTCGGTGATGCACAAACGCTCGTACGTGCCTTCATTAGCTTCGACGTACGCACTCTGGGCCACGCCAAAGGGCATTAGCCTAGGACGTGATGCGATAGCTTGTTGATGCACACGTGCAGGCACACATTCGTGTGTTGTGCAGAGTTAAGAGCATGTACGTGGGTGTCCGTATGCGAGATGAATGGAATTTTACAAGTTGAAGTTTTCGTGATAAAACGTATTGATTTATGAATTTTAAATAAAATATGTTGACGGAATCGAGATGCAAAGGTTTGATGCAGTAGGAGCGTTCTTTGAAAGCGAGACGACAATAGTTGTTTCATTATATTTTTTTCAACTTTGGTTACTTCACATTTACGTACTTGGCTGTAGATGTAAAGTTCATAAGGGGGCCAAACATTTGCAAGATAATCTTGATATAATATTTCTGCTGAGTCTCATTAGTTGTATTTTTCAAGTTTTGCAACTTCATCACATTTTTTTCTGAAGGGGTGACTTACTCTACTTAGGCGAATAGTGTTATCTATTGAATATATCTATATAATCTATAGAACTGTAAAATGAAATATCTATAGAATGAATACCTTGTTTTCATCTCTTTAATGGTTTCTACACTGCAAAGGATGAAGAGAAATTTTAAGAGCAAGAGATGTAACCCCTTGACCTATTGTAACTCTCGCAATACGGCAAATGGGATAGTAAATACTGAAGTTTTGTTAAACTTATTAATTTAAAATATCAATGAGACACGACACGATTAAATTATATCTATAATATCAATATTGCATTCAATTATATTAAGTATGTATTTCAGAAATCATTGATCAATTTTTGTCGTAGGAATGTAAATTCTGAAGTGTTGCACAGGCAGTCACAAAAAAAGTAGTAGGGCTAAGGGTTCAGGATGATTTTCAAGTTATTGTTACGTGCCAGGGCCAGGAGCGTTGCGAGTGGCCGAGGTAAAAGAATAAGGTAGAGTGTTCGTTTGGATGTTGGTTTTTAGAAGTTGTTAGTACCGAACAATCTCGTGTATAGGAGACACGAGATAGCCGTAGGAAGTTGAATCACTTGTGGACAATCCGGTGTATGGTTACCACTAGATGCCACAGGAATATTAGCAAGGCTGACGAAACTTTATAATTGTTGCAATACACCTCGAGCGGTAAAGATGTATTGCTGTGGGATCGCAGGCTGGAGATTTCTAATAGGTAGTCGTAAAGGATTTAAACCCGAAGTGATCAAAACTCGAACAAGTTATATTTTCGTATAAATGGCTGGTTACAGTTAAAGTGTACTGTATGTGTGTGGTACAAAGGTGTTACGTGGAGTCATGTAATGTGTTCGCGCGCACCTAGTTGCACTACTCTCTATTTTGACGCACTGAGGAAATGCGGGGTATTAGAACAAAAATGCCTAATAGATATCGCGGACTTTGCGATTATTCTATATGGTTATGTCGTAGCGAGAACTCTAATTGTAAGTTTCGTCTAACGATAAGGTCTATACGCGTAGTTTAATCGGTGTAAGATCGTGACGATCTTACAGTGAACTAAGCCCATGACATGTTCTGCGGTTGATCTTTTATAGGTCGAAAAAGGTGGTGGGGTACTACTATTTCCAGGAATTTCCGAGGGGTGTAATAGAAAAGCTGTCTTATTATTTAGAGGTCATTCGCCTGTTCGAGTTCCTATTTCCTAACGTAATTATTCTAAGCAAACAGAGCGACTTCGGGACTGAGGGGTCCGGCTGTACATGTGGTAGATTTCCGGCCCCGAGTTGGAGAGTCTAAATTTCTTAGACTCAGGGCCGTATGTAACATTATTTAAAAATTAACAAACTTAATTATTAAATCTTTATAACTTTGCTTATATAAATTCTCAATACTTTTTGGCTGACTTTCCACTGGGTATATGAACATTATATTTTTTGGAAGCATTAAATTATGCGACGTTCGGTTATACACATTCGACTCCCAATATATGTACATATATCTCTTGACCATCAAGTTTTCGAGAGCCTAGCCATGATTTATCGATTCCACGTACAGTTACCAGGAAGCACCTGCCTGAGAAAGATTTATGGAGTGGTCGAATGATCGGGGGAAAGCACATCAATGAGACAATTTTCAGCTTTCAGAAGAGAGAATCTTTAGCAACTTATTCCTATGTACCATTTTCTATAATTTCTATGGTACTTTTTTATTAAAGAATCAATCCACAGTACACTTTCAATGAAGGAAGTTATAAATATTTTTAACATTAGATTTACGGATATTGATATAGGTACCTATTTTTCTGAAGTGAGCCAATTTGACTCATATAAGAAAATTGAAGTTTTTTGCAAAGAAAATAGTTCCAAATCAATTTAAATGAAAGATTTATTATTAAAAAAATTAACCAACCAATATGTTACAGATATAGTAATCAAATTTTGAATGAGCAAAAGAGACTCCGTAAATCTAGTGTTAAAACCACTTTTTTCCTATCATTACTTATTACATTTCTTTTAAACTGCCAAACGATATTTTTAAAAGTCTTCGACGATGGTTATACGTACTTAAAGTCTTTTAACGATGACATCGACAAACGATTTTAAACCTAATTATTCTTAATCAACTCAATTCTCTTAATAAAGATCTACTACTCTTCGTAACGTGGAGGGCAATATTTTTTGCACGGAAATTCAAACTGCCACGTTTTTCAATTCCACGTCACGATGAACTGGCACGTCCTCTTCATGAACTCCAAACGAAAAATTATTGTCCACTGTAGCAAACGCAATGAGAGGAAAATTAACGTGTCATCCTCGCAAATTATAATTGAAATCCATCCAGATATAACGGTGTTCTTGTTGAAACTTAACCCGTATGTTTACTACAGAGACATACATCGAGTCGATCGACATTCACTTCCAACAGACACGTGTTAAACGTCATTAGCCGCAACAAGCGAGGACATTAATTACACGGAGATCGACTAAAGTTGAAGCAGGTACCGGTGTATCAGTCTCGGGCATGCAGCCAACTCATTGGTATTGTTACGTCGGATATTTTAATGCTATCCTGTATGCGTTATTGACTTTTTAATTTTGTTTTAACTATCTTGCCTTTAACTTAACTTTGAAATGGCTAAATCATAGTCAGTAAATCATAGAATTATTTAAAAGAATATATATGTTATTTAATCGGCATGTGTATAGTATTCCACGGGGGATGAAAATTATGAAAGGCAAGTTTCAATAAATTTTGTGAAAATATTCATTTTAAGTTTATGTCCAACGCCCATTAGGTTAACAAATATTTTAATTTGTATAGTCAAGAGGGAAGGCAATTTGCTCGAGTTTGTAGAAATCGCTAAAATGATATTACAAATTCTAATATATATTTTGAACAGTTACTTGAATTGTTATGCAATAAAAAAAGAAACTGGTACACGATAATATTACTGCAAGAAGAATCTTATTGTAATGCGAAACACGAAGTTTTGTGAAGCCTCCAAAGGCGAGAAACTTTAATTTAGATGAAGTTTATGTTGCCGTGGATACGCAGAACAGCGTGACGGTGACTTATTGTTAGTAACAATCGAGATTGGATTGAGGCTTGATGATATTTAGTGAATGATTGAACAATGAGCGACATTTCGTGCTGTGCAAAATATTTGTAAAGATATTATTAATCCAAGTCGGAGGGTGGGTACATTATATTATAATAAATTCTGGGTTGATTTCTGCCTCTGCTTTTTACCTTGCTTTTACATTTAAATAATTAAATATCCAATTAAAGTTGTCCACTTTTCTCGTGGAAAATACTCCGTGAAATACATACGCCAAAAGTATAAAAGTCGCAACAGTAATTTGGAGCTCTTTAACGAAATCTAGTAATTCAAATATGATCTAATTAACTCATACAAGGTGGCAAAATTTGAAGATGATTCAGATATCATTATTATTCTATTAACATCAATATTATATTATACCTATTTCCTTTGTCTGCCAGGAGTTTACAATTGAAACAAAGTGTGCCTGAAATTATAATTTTCATGCAATTATAACTAATATGCCCACCGGGCATCAAATAATTCGTTCGGTAACGAGTGATTTTATTATTCAATAAAAACAATCCGTCGCGCAAAAACAACGTTCATTTGTCCGTTTTCAGACACATTGAAATGTACCAGGCGAGCGAGAATGAAATTAACTTCAATTGGTGCGGCACGTACTGTCCCCGTCCATAAAATACGCTGTAATTAAAAATAATTACAAACCGGTATAACGAATCTCATCCTAATTACAAGTATTTAATGACAATCTGTCAGAGACATAGTAAAATTAGTTTAACCTTGCAATAGCCATTTATTGCCTACGATATGTTCTGTACTTTTCTAGAAAATTTCTTCTCACATCGTCAATAATTTTTCTTTTCTTTTTTTTTCTGTAAAACATTTTATCGTTCTCGATCAATTATCAAATTTACTACTGACAATAATCTTTAACATTAGATCGTCGAAAAATGCAATCTTTCTTTTTTACATTTTGTTGATTTTAATTTACCACTTCATCTACGATATACTGTTTTAGATGACTTTCAAATTATCAAGAATGTTATTGTATGTTATATAAAAAAACTGTCCTAGCTAATCTCTTCAAGACTTTAGCTATATTCCTATTTACCAAAGCCGCCACAATCAAATCTTTCCTCACTGAAGATTAATTATCTCTCACTTATAAACGAGACTTGAACATAAAACAAATGAAACCCATAAAGTGCAATTTACATAACACGTTCATACATCTTATTCTAATATCACCAAGATATTACAAAAAACAACAAAACTGTTAACAACTATGGACCAAAAATCTTCAACATCTTCAATCCAGAATACCATTAGACATCGGGGAGAAAAACTGATAGAAGCATTGCACAAAAAAAAAATTGTAGTGAATAAAAGAGGGGATAAAAACATCCTCATTTTTGCTACTAATGATTTAATCTCCCTCATCTAGACCGTTTCTCCTGATCATGTTCGTAAAGGTTAACAGCCGTTTCCGGGAAATTTCCGGCGTGTTGCCAGGTACCTTCCTGTAGAGTGAAGAGCGGCGTCGATGGAGAGCGTGCTATGCACGTTCATATCCATCGGTTCATCCATCAATCTACCGTGCCGGATCCCCAAGATCGTCAGGCGTTCACGTCTATCGATCAGCCCCCTCGAACCTGCCTGTAATGGCTAATAAATTTTCTCCGTGCCCCGATCGTGTTCACGCAGAGATCCAGACAAACGATGACATTGGCACAGCATACCGGAGAAAAATAATAATCAAATCGCACATTATAATACCGGTTAAACGTATCGAAACAAACTATAGAAAGGGATCAGAATGAAGTCACTTGGGACGTAAGGGGAGGCTGCTCTCGCACTACCTATCTCTTTCTATTCTATATATCTGCTGTCCTCTTCATTCATAGTCGTAGTTATTCACATTCATTTAAGTAGGTAAAATCGGTGTCTACCAATCTGATAATAAAAATATCGTGCGTATGTCAATGTTTCGATTTTTACGATCGATATCGTGCTGTCGCACTCAGTTCCACGGCTTTTTCTTTTCTCTCTTTGTCTCGCAGTGCGATTTCCCCTCAAGTGACTTTTTTCTGATCCCTTACAATACTTCTATCCCGAGTCGAAAAATTCAGCCCAAAATTCTCCTAAGTTACCAAATAACTTCGGATATTTAGGTTGAATATGGAAAAATATGTTACATATAAAAGAATGCAAATTTTAATTCCACAATCGCCCTAAACTTGTTCATTTTTGCCAGTTTTGCCTAGTTTAGGATCAATTTAGGCTTCATACAGCCCAAAACAATCCTCAGCATTCTATAATGAGGAGTTTTAGAATTGGATTGGAATTGGAGAGGAATGATCTAGGTCCAAAAAATTCTCAATATCCTAAAAATTAATTTGATTTTAGGAGATTTAGAATTTATATGGAAAAAAATGATAATTTAATTCCTACTTGATCCTGAAAGTCCTATTTTCAGAATATGAGTCGACAGACTTGGAACTTGTGAAATATTTTTGGGGGATGTCAGATTAAATTGGAATAAAAATTTTACCTGATCAGTCCATATAACTCCTAAAAATCATGTTTACATGACTTTGAGGCGCGTAGACACACTAGTTGAGGATTTTGAGGTTCAAAACGGTATACATAATTAAGCGGCAAATGAGAAATCAAAAGAATCTAGGATTTGAAGTTCCTTTTTAGGTTGGAATTTTCGACACGGGTTGCTTGTTACTTCCTTGTTGACTTTTACAACTTACAGTTACAATTATATATTCATACTTATGTCTATGGTTTATTATCTTTAGGACGTAATGCAATTTCATTTGAATTTGTTGAAATTCATTCGATTTCAATGTAACACTAGATTTACGGTTGTAAAATCTGTCCCAGTGCAATATATTAAGATGTTAACCTCTTGCGCTATTTCGACGTACAATATACGTCATTGGTAATTTTTTTCTATACTGAGACTGACGTACAGCGTACGTCGTCTGAATTTTCTGCGCTACTGTACTCCTTGCTTAACACATTTTATTGCTTTTCACATTGGTAATAGCTTTTTACTGTTAGATTAGGACAAGAGCAGAACAGCGATATTCGATCGTGAAATTAGTGCAATTACACAGAACTGCATTTTTCAATGAAATTGTATGAAGTTTTTATTTAGTTTTATAGCGATATATTAAATTAAAACCTAGTCAGTATAATAATAGTTTTATTGTTATTTTTAGTAAGCATTATCTTTATTCTGATTCCTAAAATGGAAAGTGAGAGTAAAGATAGTAATATCATTCGACTATTTTCAAAAAAAAGCGAGCCGTCATAAGAGCTAATGAGGAGGCTGGTAGCGAGTCTAGCAATATTGTTTTTCCATTTCGAAAAAAATGTAGAATGCTAGATGAAGAAGATTGAACTGATTGGGTGTGTAAAAATGAACCAAACAATAATAAAGTATGGCATTTCTCGAGAATTCTCAATATAGAGAAATCAACACTTGAAGTTATAGGACAAAATGCAAGAAGATATTTGAAAAATTATAATAACGGAAACCAACCGTTAATCTTTTACATATATAAAAATGAAATGAAATTTTTGTTGTATATATATACAATATATAAAATATTAATATATATATATTTTGAAGCTTTAATAGAAATTATTCCAAGTAAATGTTCATTTGGAATTTCTTTGGGTGGGATGGGCACACATTTCTGCTAATTAATTGATAGCGCAAGAGGTTAACGATCGCTCACGAGTTTTTTTGTGTTGCGCGTTCCGTCTGTAATCCGTGTTTTCTACACGCTGTCTTTGGATGTCACATACTTTGATACAAATTTTGTATGGTTCCTCTTCATAGGGAAAAATGTTTCACACAATATCATACTTCAAATAAGTACTAGAAACTTCGGTGAAATATATTTTTAAATAATTTATAGTAATTATTTTAAGACAATTTTTTTTAATAATACCTAAAGTGCATCCTATTTTACAATTTCTAAAAATTTCGTACAAATTAATTTTTCTAGTAGAAAAGTTATTATAATTGTTAAAAAACATAATTTGTTTTCAATAACACCTAGAATGCATTCGATTATACAATTGCTGACAGTTTCACAAAAATTGCTTCATAAATAACAAAGTTACGATGATTTTACAACGCCCAAAAAAGTGCGGTCCCAGGCGTATGTCCTAAAGATTTCTTTGCGGTCCTTAACGTGTTAAATAAGGTCTTTGAAAAAGAGGAATCAAACAACATAGATGATAATTTGTTAACTAATTTCTGTATTTCTGTGTTTCTTTGCAAATTTGAGAGAAGTTTATAAAAAAGGTATGGGCCCGAGAATTTGACGGGTTCCTTAAATCTAGTGTTAAAGGATACTTGTATTCTATGGGTGGGTTTGAGTATAGAAAAATAAATATTTCGTAAATTCGGATTTCTTTATCGAAAAGTTGAGTATGAATGTCAGTGACATAAAAACGTCGGTATTGTAAAATTGGAACTGGTTACATTTCAAGATGAATAATAATTAAATGCAGTGTACATACATGGAGCTTTCGTCGGCGACGTAGAAAACGGGTATATTCTCGAGGGTTGGAAACCGTTCAGAATCTGGACTCAGGAGGAAAATTAAGAGAAAACGGCGTTTCAGTGGTGGGTGATTTCATCATTACTGCGACGATACAACGACGTCGCAGGACTAACGAGGCACTTCAAAGACTAACTGCACTCGGGGAACATCATTTTTTTCACTCTATCATTATTAAAGATCAACCTTGTGCTATTCGTTAGTCGCAGAAGAAATTCTTACCGAAATAATGCAATGATAATGTTGAGAAAACACTTTTTTTTATATGGTCAATATTCTTATAAATTGATAGCCAATACTTTTATTAGAGAATGGTAGATTTTGCAAGATAAATGAAAATTATTCAGATTAAATAGCAACTTGCATTTCGACATATAATACAATCTTACTTATTTATTTTATACAGTTTTACTTTTTCGTCAGTTAAATTCAGAGTATCGAAAAGCAAAAATAATAAAATTGAAATAATACTTTGCAGTTGGTAGTTGTCAGTGATTAATAGGCCATTCAAGTAGTAAACTAGACAGGCTGTGTATCCGTATGATTATAATTATTTATCAGACTAGCTTTGTTAGTTCATATTCTTACATA
Source organism: Cerceris rybyensis (assembly GCA_910591515.1). Classification (NCBI taxonomy): domain Eukaryota; kingdom Metazoa; phylum Arthropoda; class Insecta; order Hymenoptera; family Crabronidae; genus Cerceris; species Cerceris rybyensis. Next base: position 29,084,766 of record OU342790.1, read on the forward strand.
ACAATATTTGTACATTAATACTATCCAATTTATTAAAATACATACAGTTTATTATATTTACGATTTTTTTAACTAAAATGATTGCAACATTTGCACTAACTATTTATTGTTAGTAAAAATACTATATAAAGATATCAAATTACAAACTTCATCGAAAATTTGTAATTTCAATAAAAATTTCAAGTTTCAAAAGAGAAAGAAATACAGATAAATAATCAATAGGAATATTTTCGTGTAAGAAGGAAAACAATTACAAGCGTGTAACGCTTTAGGTACGCTTGTTGAGTCTGATAATTTAATTGAGATTTTCTTTGGGTTTAAGACTTTTTTTGCCGACGTCTTCATGTTATGACCCATTAGATTAAATCAGTTAAAACAGGTAACGTTTACGTCCTCTCCGACTAGATTCCAGCTAAACTTTTACAGGCGGTAAAAGTACGTCGTAACCTTGGGTGTTAAATGTCACGTAAAGAATGCGCCGAGATTTCACGATTTCGCTAGTACTTCGTAAGAAGAGAAATGCACCGATTTGCCGGAAATACATAAACCAGCAAAGGTTCAAGCTCAGCTTGTCTGCCGGTTCTTTAAAGTAGATGTACACGAGAAATTTAGTTTCCGCGTAAATATTTTATTTGTAGTCATGGAAAACAAATGTTGGATTTACTTTGCGCGGTAATTAAAGGGACTTTCCTCGTCTTAACGAAGATTCATTTCATATTTCGTCGTAATTGCAACTGTATTTCGTCTCAATGTGATTATTTTAAAAGACTCCGTGGAAAGCAAAAGAGAGGGGTTTCAACACGTTGAACGTCATGGGGCTACTGACAAACGTCGCTATTAAATTCTATGAAACTTCATACGACTTTAACCTGTTAACCGGGGAATTAATTTTTGTTCAACTTGTATCAAATTGGAATATTTTTTTTTCACAGTGAGAAGTAATATCATTACTTCTAAAGTACTACGTCAGGATTAAACGGATACGGACGACATAAAACGTAATGCGTTCAACATATTACGTTTAAAAATTTTAAGGAAGAGAAAATCGACAAGCTTACTGGAGTTTTCTCTCAGATATGACGGAATTATACGTCACGCCCGGTTAACAGGTTAAAATTAGGATATTTACGAATTTTCTAATCCATTCAATATTTGAATATTGGCTTTAAAAAGGTAACGTCTTGCTGATTATATTCTATTTGCGTTTTTAAGGCTTCTGCTCTGTGAAGACATAATTTTAATAGAGACTAGAAGACTTTAAAAGACTTCACTTAAATAATAATGATAAAACAAGCAAAACACCAGTGGCATTCAACGTGTTAATATTGTTACGAATTATTGATTTACCCCTTATATTATATGAATTGTTAATGTCTAGCAAAGAGATATTATTGTTATTAATATGACAACAGAGATAGTTGTTCATGAGCTTGCATACAGGCCAAGTGTAATATTGTTATTCAGAAAATGCAATTCTTTCGTTTACCAATTTTGTGCCTGCCCTTTATTCCGTGTGCTAGTTATCAAAAGCATCACAATATTTTGAAAATATATTTTAAATGTTTAACAAAGGGAGAACCTAAATGCGTAACACTAGTATGTATATCTTATCAGAACAAATTTCCACTGTGCCTCTTTATTTATTGAATATCAAAGTCATAAAACATTAATCATTACAATACAATTGAAATATTAAATTTTTATTCTTACGCTTTACATACAGCATATATATAAATATAAACATATGAACCATCATATTAAAAGTGCCATAAGAACTGACACAGATTATAGAGAACAGGTTATACTAGGAAAAATTGAAAAATGCAAAATAACAAATACAATTAAATATCCTCTAAAGTTAGGTGTAATAATTTTAAATATTAAAACGCAAATCCTCAACTGTCTGATTTGAAACAAAGTGACTCATACCACTTTTTAAGTAAACTGTTTCTACTGCAAGACACAATAACAAGCAGATGCGTCAAACGCATAATTTTACAGTGCATCCAGCGGAAATAATTAAAAATTACAATATCTAAAGGAAACAAATGATTTCTCTGATACACCCTCGTCGATCATTTTTATCTCGAGATGAATCATATCCGCGACGAATAAAGAGATACGAAACGAATCGGTTGTGCCAGGATCAATTCGTATCTCGTGCACGACGATAGTGACAGACGACGAATTGCAGCAACAGCGTTTCGCTGCGGGATGCTTTTTGCCACCAAATGTTTCGCCATTGGTGATGAATCATTTGCCTTGTTGCAGCATGCTTTCACCGCCTATGCTTTTGCACCCTCTTCCTCGTATATATCATCCCCTTCCTTCTTCGACTAGCAAGGTTACGGCTAGGATGATAATAATGTCTCCTTCCGGAACCAAAGGGACCACTGCTCCCCTGTGACTCCCTTATTGACGTGCCCTCGGAGCGCTTCAGTATGGGAATGTTATCATAGAAGTTCGGTCTGTGAAACTTTTCCTTCGCTACCATCTGACTTTATTACATTTTTCGAATGGTAAAGGATGTTTAAAAATGATAGTATATGTGCCCATAATTATGAAAGTGGTCTAACTTGTTTCGACATACTTACAAGGGAGGTTTCCCAAGTGTTAATTTCCGATTGTAATGAAATTTACAGGGTAGGTACAATTCGTTAAAATATTTGACACGCATTTTTTTTTATCGGCCATCGTTCATATCTAGAGGGTGAAAACAGCCCCCCAAAGTTGGGGTCAAAAAGCTATTTTTTTAAATATCTCGGAAACTATTTGGTGTAGATCAAAAATTAAAAATGCAAATTGTTCGTTTTTCCATGACGGATTTAATGGGAAAAGTAAGATTTCTTCAAAATTGTTTATTTAAAAAATATTTTAAAAATTCACATATTTTTGTATTTTTTTTTGGTAAAACGTTGAGTTATTTTTGTCATATATTGCAAGAAGACACTATATACCAAACCCAAGAATACGGATAAATCAGAATTTTTAGTTTCATCGTCATTATGGATATTTTTGTTTTTTGAATTACATTGCCTTTTCGCAGTGAGAACTCCCTTCTGGTATATGATCACTTCTCCGTGGAATGGCATGATACTTCAGTAATTATATTATATTATGTATAAGAATTATCCCTTGAAAATTAGATAAAAAGTAAAAATGTTTTCACGATAAACCCTGCTACTCCATGGGCGTTGCAGGTACATATATATATGACTCGGGCCGTTACGGGCATGCAAGGCGCGACTGCTGCGCGACTTGTAACAGAAATCTGGTCGAATAAGAAACGCTTGTTAGAACGGACATTCATTAATTTTATATTATGTATTGTAAGAAATACATATTGTCCTCACCATAAATCCGCTTGTAACTCACTAGATTGGACGCATTCGACAACCACACGGCATTTATGTTCAGCAAGCGGAAAAATATTTTTTTTATATATTGTTCTATCTTATAATGACCAGGTAATATGATAATAATTTGTAGTGCCCCTTTAAGAGAAAAAAATTCTTACGAGTCGAAGGTATGAAGCAGGCTCCAGCGTGATACATATCTTAAGTTTACATTTAATATAAGCAACTCTGCCAGCGACTGCCGTTGAAGTTCGTTTTGAGCATCTATGCGAGTCGGATACGAAACACTTATTAATACCTTTATTCACTATTATTAATACCATTATTATTATTCATTATTATTATTACTATTATTATCATTGTTATATTATACTGTTCAATATTTTCCATTTATCCAAATATATATACTCTCGTTTTGTTTTTTTTGTTAATTTGTGCAGTGAATTTATGGACTATTTAATACCCCTTACTACAAAGTGATCTAAAATTTGACTTCTTTGCAGTTGTATTAATGTTTATGTAAGCTGATGAAATTTTTAATAGAATTCAGGTAACCCAGACGTAATCCACACTATTTTTTAAATGGCTACCATGCTTTTATAAAGGTTGGAAAAGATCGTAGAAACAACCGTTTCTTATTCGGCCAGACTTTTGATACAAGTCGCGCAACGGACGCGCCTTGCGTGCCGGTAACGGACGGAGCCATATTCCTCCAATACCCATGGAGTAACAGGGATTATCGCGAAAACATTTTTATTTTTTATACAATTTTCAAGGGATAATTCTTATACATAATATAATATAATTACTGAAGTATCATGCCATTCCACGTAGAAGTGATCATATACCAAAAGGGAGTTCTCACTGCGAAAAGGCAATGTAATTCAAAAAACAAAAATATCCATAATGACGATGAAACTAAAAATTCTGATTTATCCGTATTCTTGGGTTTGGTATATAGTATCTTCTTGCAATATATGACAAAAATAACTCAACGTTTTACCCAAAAAAAATACAAAAATATGTGAATTTTTAAAATATTTTTTAAATAAACAATTTTGAAGAAATCTTACTTTTCCCATTAAATCCGACATGGAAAAACGAACAATTTGCATTTTTAATTTTTGATCTACACCAAATAGTTTCCGAGATATTTAAAAAAATAGCTTTTTGACCCCAACTTTGGGGGGCTGTTTTCACCCTCTAGATATGAACGATGGCTGATAAAAAAAAATACGTGTCAAATATTTTAACGAATTGTACCTACCCTGTAAATTTCATTACAATCGGAAATTAACACTTGGGAAACCTCCCTTGTTAGTGAACTGCATTTGAATGAATTAAAAACTATTTTTATATTATGCAATATTTTTATTTCGAATTTTATTAGTCTTGATTAATGAAAATATATTATGAATATGAAATTTTGCGTGAATTTCATACGGAAATGCTTTTTTTAAAGTTTGAATTGACTTAGACCATTTTCAAAATTAACTGAATATCCTATCAATTTCTTAAAGTAATAAGAAACTACGAGTTTAATTAGAAACAATAATTTTAATGAAATAATTCATGAACATTTATTAATTATTGTTAAAAAGTAATCCGTTTTTATAATTTTAAGCTTTCGTCATTATGAGTTTTTAAGATTCCTAAAATGTTCCTGAAAAACTGGAGGGATGTATGATAGTAAACACATAATATCTTTATGTTTTTCTTCTGTTACTGGTCTAGTGGTGGTGTATAATGTGTTACGAGCCGGGCGAGTGGCAGAAAAAACGCGACCGTGATGCGTAATTAAATATTTTACCCGTGAATCCAAGAGTTGCAACAATACAATTAAGGCAGTTCCGAGAAACGGACTAACTTATAGCAGAACTATAAGGTTGCCGTTTACCCGTTAATAACGAAAAACCTTTCGGTATTTCGCGTTAGTATAGCGGATAGGCTTGTATCAAACAATACAAGGTTACCGCCACTAACTGGTAAAACTCCGGGAACCAGACTAATCTATAGGAAATTCTATAGAGTTGCTGATCGCCCGTTAATAACGAAAGGAACCTTGCAGTTCTTTCGCGTTAGTATAGCAGATAGGCATGTATCAAACAATACAAGGTTACTGCCACTAACTAAGTATAAAACTCCGGAAACCAGACTAATCTATAGGAATACTATAGAGTTGCTGGTAGTCCGTTAATAACGAAAAACCTTTCGGTAATTCGCGTTAGTATAGCGGATAGGCTTGTATCAAACAATACAAGGTTACCGCCACTAACTATTGTAAGATTGTTGCAAACCCTAGAATTCTGGTTCTAAAATTACCCGTAACTTTCAATAATTTTATTCACTCCGAGCGGCTTGAGTGAATAAAGGGGAACGTTGCTCAGTTACAAGAAGATGAAAGGAAGTTAATAGAAAATAACTTTATCCTTGAATTTTGTATATTAAGTTATTTACTAAGAATTAAATTCAGAATGCAATTACAATTTTGTGATTTAATTCTATATGTTGTAATGTATTTTAACCGAATGTCACGCGTCGGAACGCGGGGGTTTCCAAGTCCCGTAGACTTTGGAAATTCACCTGTCTGACTGACAGCGTGACGTTCTATGAAAGAAATGACCCCCAGAGGCAGAAAAGTGTCTCGCTTATATAGGGCTCCGTTTCGGGAAGGATTTGGAAAAATGAGTGGAGGTGGTAGGACTCTGGCAGGGATGTAAGGGTACCAAGGACATATGGAATGCATCTGGCCATAGTGTAAAGTGCCATGGTTTGTATAAGTTTAGATAAGTGAGAAGGAGCCCTGTAGAGCGAGGAACTTGTGTTTAAACCTTTCGTTTTCAAGAGCGGCTGACTGGCATCGAATGAAGAATTTTTAAAATTCTCAGGGTCGGATGTAACAAATGGAAGTAATTTAATATTTCCGTATATTGTTGATCTCTCTCTTTTAGGTTAAAGATTCAAAACGTGGAATGTAGAATCATCTAAAGAAGTTTTATAGAACACATTATAAGGTTCATTTTGCAAGAATCTCATCCATTGAATTTACAGCCAGGAGACAGATTCGCTCACGATATTTTTTACTCTTCCTGCTGTTAACTCTTCTAGTGGTTTCGTTGAAATAAGATCCGGCTGTGAGATTCGTGTTACCGAAAATGTATTTCTTCTTCTACACTTTTCTATCAATTCATAATAATGCTCAGCGTTGTATAAGTAATTTGCTTTCTTTATTTTCATTTCTATGAACCCAAAATCACGGTCATTCGGTAGAAAAGAATGGCCTGATACCGAAAATTTAAGGATATGTTTATATAATTTCTTTAAATTTTTGACTTACAATTAGACCACTTTCATAATTATGGGCACATATATAGTTTAACAGACTTTAGTTCAACTTGAAGTTCTCTTATGGTGGTTCTACACTTTACGACTAGATCTATCGATTATTAATTCAATATATTTAAATTGTCAAATAAATGTGTGCAAAAGAAGTAAATAAAGGGAGCAAAACACTTGATCGATTCAATCGTTCACAGTGTTTATCATAGACGTAGAAAATTGAAAAAGAGGGAATGTTGGAAACTATCATCGATGAATTAATATCAGTAATACCCCATATTACATTTTTTTCGCTAACTCCATTATATTTCTTATCGTAACTTCTTCGCCAGTAATTTTTAATAAGAGTGGGAAAACAATAATTAAATTTTATGAACTTCCTACGGTAATTTTTTTTCCTTCGTAAGTAGTTTGGTGAAACTACGTAAAATGGTTCTTCTGGAACCATCGATTCCAGCAGATTTATGTACGTAATATAGTATATCTCCAGGGCAATGCGGCGCAAAACGATTAAAAGGATAGCTCACACTCGATGTCTTTAAATAATCGATTCACCGTTTATCATGTATTCCCGTCACGACAGGATTTTAGAAATTGATGAAATTGCAAAGAAACATGTACGATCACGCGCGCAATCCACAAAACCACCAAACTTCAAGTTCGATTTTCTTCGACTACATGTTTCTAGACATGTGTATATTATTATATTTCTAAAAATCCTAGTATGATAATCTAAAACTCTTTTAACAAGAGTGTACATTAATTGAGGCAAATTTTTAAAAAATCTCAATATAAAATATAAAAAATATTTCGATCTAACAAACTACAGATAATTGTAGTTATTAACCTTTTTGACACGGTACCCCACCATAGTGGCTTCCGTGGATACCATCAATTTGAACGATGTACCACCATAGCGGCTTTTCGTGGTTGTCAATGATTTGAGCGGTACACCACTATAGTGGCTGTTGTGGATATCATGATTTTGGACGGTATTATACGTTTCACATTGTATTCATTTAAAATTTATTCCAAAGTAATGTCGCAGTGGAAACAGTTTTTGTGACATGTGCGACCGGGTGCGCTGTTTCAGGGACACAGTGTCGTGGCTAAGCGCTCCGTACCTAAAAAGAGTTATTCTAACAAAGGGGGTTACCCAATTGTTAATTCGCGATTGTAATGAAATTTACAGGATATGTACAATTTGATGAAATATTTGACACGTATTTCTTTTTATCGGCCGTCGTTCATACCTAGAGGGTGAAAACAGCTCCAAAAGTTGGGGATCAAAAAGCTATTTTTTTATATATCTCGGAAATTATTTGGTGCAGATTGTTCGTTTTTCAATGGAAGATTTAATGGAAAAAGTAAGATTGATTCAAATTTATTTATTTAAAAAATATATTAAAAATTCACATATTTTTGTATTTTTTTTTTAAATAAAACGTTGAGTCAGTTTTGTCGTATATTGCAAGAAAAAACTATAGACCAAACCCAAGAATACGGATAAATCAGAATTTTTAGTTTCATCGTGATAATAGATATTTTTGTAAGATACATTTAAAACATTCTTCTTACAATCATTCCTCCTATTATAGTAAAATATTTACCAAGAATTCGAAACAATTCTGTTCGACTTTGAAATTATCCGGAATCTACTTGATTATACCCTCAGTTACAGAGATCCCAGTAATCGTAGAAAGATGTTTATCACAATATTCTTCTCCCATTTTCGCGCAGTTTGTAAAGTCAAATGTATTTTATGTTTCAGGTAAGTTCATGCGGAAGATTATCTCGTAAGCAAAGAACATTTCGTCGACAGGAAAACCGGTAAGACTCCCTTTAACGCATTCCGTTCCACCTGCCTTATCCTCCTAATCGATCCACTTTGGCTCTAAATACATTTCTATATTACTGCTTCGTGGTTTCGCATTCCAATAACAGATCGGCCGAGTTTTACGACAAAGATTATGTTGTTCTCGAATAAGAATGTTAAAGTCGTAACCCAGTGAAGTGTATAATTGTTAAGAGCTTTCCACGGTGGTCGAGGGATGTCTACGAAGCTAACTCCATCGAGTTTAGATCGAAAACAGCAAAAACAGAGGGTGAAAAAACGAGTTTCCCCTTACTCTTCACTTTCCCGCGAAAACGGCCGTAATCGGTGAATCAGCGAATAAAAGTAGCAAAGGAAGTCGCGGCGCCACGATTCTTTTCTTCGTTTCAAACAATGGGGCGAGGATAGGATAAGGACGAAAGAGGAGGGCGTTCCATCCGGAATGGAACAGCCAGATTCCGTTCTTGTGCGGAAATTATCGAAGGACAACGACCAACGATGAAAAAAAAGGGAATCCTGACGATAAAGCATCGTCGTCGTTCTTGTTCTCTTACTTTCTTTTTCTTCCTGCCGTGGTTTACCAACCGGGTGAGTGAAGTAAGGGGTGCATTTTCTTACGGACCTACCTCTGATGAGAGACGAACGATATAGTTGAGATAAGAATTCACTGGGGGATGGTTGGAAAGTTGAATCTTTCGTTGCAGACTTTTTACTTTTTAATTAGGCATATAGTTCGAGTGTCTTTAAAATCGCGGCCAAAATATTCCGTAAAATGAAAACTTGTTGTGAAGCAGGAAACTTCTGGAGAAACTAATTTTAATTAGTGGAGCATCACTTTTTGAATGGGTTTCGTGAAATGAAGATTTTGTTTGGAACTTTTGATTGTAATTATTTTTAATGCTGTTAAAGTGCATATTCTTGAGAGTTCAGTCTACGTAGAAGTTACGCGTGGAAAACAAGAACATTCATGTTATAATTTTGGGGTTTTTTATTAATTCTCATTTCATATGATACGTGTTTTGTTATATTTCTGACAAACCAAAATATATAAATTGTTAATGTTTTACAGTAAAAAATATTAACCCTCTATGAGCTCTTGTAACTTTGAAGTAACACGAAATAAATCAAAGCTTTAATTTTTCAAAATCGATTTAACTTTCTCAAATATTACAAGGTAGCTCTTCAAAACCATGGTATTCTTTACAACCCAACGTTTCAAAATAAAGTAAAATTTGTTATTTATAATAGCATTTTTATTATTTTTTAATGTGCTATCGTGCAACTAATCTTCACATATCACAGAAAATTCCGCCCATAGACAGTTAAAATAAATTTCAAAGGGAAGAGATTAAAAAATGTCTGAAAGAGACAGAAAAAATTAACAGACTTCAAAGTTAACATTATCTTTGCGATTACAAAGCTTTTATAATTTTATAGAAAGACTCGCTTTGCCAATGTTTTCATATTCTTAACTTGTAACAGACGAAATTTATTTTGCAGAGGAAATGTACTTATTATCTGCAATTTCTATTTTTTTTTATAGTAAAAATTAGTGCTGTTTTTATGAAAAGCAAATATAAGGTTTCTTTTTATGTTTCATGATATGTTGGTTTCACAAATTATATTTCATGGAGAACATCTTAAATGGATTTCTAAATTTTAGAAAAGCATATCTGCTTTGTGTGAATTTTAAGTAAGTAGAAATTACACTGTGCAGCCATTATCCGAGCAAGTAACATAAAGGGCAAAGCCTTTTCCGAAGCAAAAATCGAAGATCTTTGTGGTAAAGCGAAAAAGAAATCGCTAACGCGGAAATCTCTTTTTCTTTGCCTTTAAGTCTTCCTCTAAATCTAAAAAGTCTATTCATTCGTTTTTTCTCCTTAATGTTGTAATGTACCCTGTACCATTTTTTCTTCTTGTAAGAAAGTGCAGACTGTAAAGGATTAAAAGAATATATATATAATAAAGCGAAATATTGCATCAAGTGTAGTAATGCGAAAATAATAATGAAACAAAATTTTTTCATTTACAAATGTAAAAATTTAAAAACATTTTGTTCATTAAAATATAGATCATATGAAAGAAAAAGATATTCAATTCAATTTTTTTCTTTGTTATACATCTTCTTGAATATTGTTAAAATTTAAGGTTGGACTTTCTATTGAAACTTTTCTTTGCTTCAACTTCTTTTAAGTGAAAAAAATTGTTCTATTATTAACATTAAATGAACTACATACCTACAGCCTGAAGTTTCAAATCCATTTTAATTTTCTTGATATTTTCCTTCCTTTGATTTTTTTGTCTCTTCCTTTCTATTTCATTTCGATTTTGAAATAAATAAACTGTCCATTTAATAATCACTTGCACCTCGTAACATTATTCTACATGGACTACAAACAAATGGGTAGAATAATAGAGTCAAAATAAAATACGACTTTCTGTGTCAAATGTTGCTGACAGAGAAATTAAATATGAAATCAACCAATATGATGAACCTGCAGATAGTTAAAATCACATACACTTTAATAGATGCAAACACAGACACATGTCTCTGTAAATTCCCTGTTGAACGGCTGATTTGATTCACGGACCTGATCAAGAAACTGAGAGCAGTGTATCGTGGCGGAGAATGAAATCGGTTAAGCGAGCCCCTTGTTTTACGGTACACGGCGCATATGCACGCTTAATTATGCATTAATGCATGTGGGCACGTGCGTAAAATGTACCCACGTGCGGCTGTATGTACTTTCAACGCAACGTTTGCGTTGAAGTTCGTCACACATTTAGTGGAACTTCCACTTCGTGCTGCGATTTTAAACCTTTGAACAGCATTCCTGTAAAGGCAAAGTAAGTGCGTTTTTAAACGTTGATGTTACTGTGCCAAAGTTTAAATTCACTGGGGAATGTTGTAGGTTTTTATCGTCAAACGTACGTGAATGTTTACTTTCCCATTAAAACATTATTCGCTTGTCATTAATTCGTAATAATCTGTTACAAGTTGAATATGATTTTATGAATAAAAAATGTTGCCTATAATTTTTGTTGTATGGTTAAAATTAATTGTTATGAAATTAACAATTAAAATTGTTATTCAATTATAAGGAAATAATTGTTTAAGTTCCTTCTTTCAATATATGATGGAATATTTTATATGAGAAGTAAGTATTGCTAACTCTTTATATGTACTTAGGAATTTGTATACTTCTCAAAATTAGTTTGACAATAGTACGTTAATAAATATTAAAAATGCAATTTTTAATAGTTGGTTGAAGTTTATATTTAATCGTTTACTTCTAGAGAAAGGTTCAATTGTTTGTAACGTTAAAAAAATTATTCTATGTAATTGAATCTCAGGTGAAGCTTATGTTACCTCAAAGTTCCAAGTTTTTACTTAGGATGAGATTAGATTTTTATTTATTTATTTATTTATTTATTTACGGGTAAAAAATACCCTTTGGTTCAAGGTACAATAATTATTGATAGGATAAATTGGATACAATTGAATGTCTAAAGGAGCATAAACAATTGTCAAAGAAGTTCGCAGATAAATTTGACAGATTGCCAAATTATTTGTGAAATTATACAAATTAAGAGCTATAATTCTCTCGACTTTCTGCCAGTATTAATACATATTTTATAAATGAATGAAAACAGTAGTCTGCAAGAATATCCACCAATTAATTATATGTTTAATTGAGTTGTTTTGGAACGCTTTAAAATCCCCAGATTCTCATACTTCCAGATGAAGGCATTTATTAGTTATCAATTGATTTGTTTATTTTTCGAATAACAATTGAAGCACATTAACAGAGTGCGAAACATGTCAACATGATGTATGTGCAAATACATATGTGCATTACGCTTAAGATATACAAAATGTTTCCTATTGAGAATTGCCGACAGAAATGTTTCGAAGAGTTTGAAGTCTCTCGAAGATTCGATGGAAATTGTTTGCCAACTGTGTGAAGAGTGTCTAACTCTCCTATTCTATCTTTCTCTTTATTTTTCTCCTTCCTTGTGGTTCTCTTTCTCTCTGTCACTCTCTCACTCTCTCAAATGAGTGTTTGTCAGAGACTGTTTGAAGACGTTTGTCTTCCCCTAAAACCAACCCCTTTCCACCCGCTGCATTTTGCTCGAAAGGTAAATGGTAGTTTCAAGGATGGAACACATCGGGCCCACGGTAGATTTGCGATTGATTTTACCTCAGCTTGAAATTGTACAAAGATTTGCAAGTGATTTATTGCCATAGTATGTAAAAGAATGTTCAAAATTGAAATTGCAAACACAAGAAGTATTGCGACTTTACTTTATGCTTGAGAATTTTTCTAAGCTTATGGTAAATGACACGAGAAATAAAATAAACAATGAAACTTATTGTTTATCGTAATTGATAATAAATTCTTGATGCCAACGACGTTTGCTTAATATTATGTTTGAATTTTTGCGACATTAATATGTTCATTTCTTTTTATTCGTTTTGTACATTCTTTACTTATTGTACAATACTATTTAACGTATTCAATAAACTAGTTAGTGAAGTTGTCGATGGACATTACAGTTTGTTACTAAATTTATCATATTTATATGCATACGTCCATCTTTTGAAGATTCACTTTATTTATTTCCACGTATTCCTTCTTACTTGTTATTAATTGTCGTAAAAAATACGTCTGATGTGATGTAGTTGAACTTCAGGAGCGAATACAATCAGTCAATTTCTTTTTTAATTAACCACTTGAAAAATTGATGTTGCGGATATCCATCTGCACTTCAAGAGTAATATCTTTAATGCTTTTCTGTGAAGCAGACATTTTTCAACGCCGGTAAAATCTAAAGCCGGTTTGTGTATTCACTTTGTCGCGAAGGTATCATTGAAATTTACGTGATGGAAAAGTAAATACAGGTTGATTGAGAAATGTTTCCATAAATTTCGTAAATTCGTAACGCTCATAAATGGAGGAAGACAATCTCGATAATTATAGGCACACAAAGTACCTTCTTTAACGCTCTAATCGTCGGTGTTAAATCTATTACATTTAGATATGATAAATAAGAACTTTGCAACAACCGTAATCAAAAGGTGAAAAAGATGATGAATTAACACGTTGACCGTCATTAGTATTTCGCTAGTTTTATCATTTTTACTAAAATGAAATTTTTTCTTGAAGTCTTAACCCAGAAAAACTTTTTATTTTTAATACCATTAATGAAACATTGAATTTATTAGAAAATTTGTAAATATAAGAAACGATGGTTGAACCATCTTTCTGGTTCCAGTTTTAACGTTGAATGTTACAGATATTTCGTTAGTTTCTTCATTTCTACTAAATAAAACCCTTCTTGCTAAAATCACGTTTTTCCAACCAAAAATATTCATGATACAAATTGTTTTATATATTAAAAAGTATTTTTTTTTAACATCAATATTTAAACATTCAATTACCTGTAAATTCGTGAATATTATACTTTAAAATTTTAAGAAATTTCATTAACCTAATTCTAAATAGCATTAGTTTTTTCCATAGCAATTAGTAAACAGTTTATATTTATTTCCCTGCCATGTAAATATTGAAACCATCTCATTTTGTCCCTTACATATAATGTAATTATTTTGAAAAAATCCCCAAATATGAACGCATAAACATACAAATGTAACCCTCACGACACGAAAATCACAAATAACAAGATTACCACGAAACATTGCCTACGCTCGTTAATCTGTGTAGTCAAAGGAGACAGCGACATTACGCAGGACATTTTATCCAGCGTGTCAAACACAGTTTCGTAATGTAAATACGTGTCACAGAAAAACAGCATAATCCGCGACACCACGGAACCATTCGAGCTAGTGTCAATGTAACGATGCTCTTCGTCCCTCTTACACGATTCATAAAAAAGCTCATACGAGCTTACCTTGGCTGTTTCAACGTCCTTCCAGCAACTCCTCCTTCCCCAAAGGTGAAACAGAACAGACAGCAGTGTTCACTTATGTGATCGTGAGAGAAGAGCGGAGGAAAAACGGGAGACAGAAAAAGGTGTGATTGTTACACTCATTTGCATGACAGAAGGGTAAACAGGGGTAACAAGATTTGCAGACCGATGGCAGTCTCGATGCACGAGGACCGATGGTTGTTCTGGTTAACAGGGTGTTACCCCAAACATTGTCCTCTAATGCAACCCCACGTGAAGAAGGGAGATGGAAAAACGAAGGGGAGATCTCTTTTTGAGTGACAGAGGACGAAAAACTGGTAGTAGCTGTTGTCAGTGTACCACCCCGTCTCGATGACAGAACCGGAGAAGCCGTTTCCCTATGCTTTCTTTGACGCATACCCTACCTGCTAATGCTTCTTGGGGTTTCAGTTTGCTTAATGTCGCTCTTATATGACTGCAGGCAAAAATGAGATGGTCGAATGAACAGAAAAGCCGTCCAAGGTGTGCATATAAGACTCGCAAAGAAGGAAAAAGAGAGAGGGAGAGGCAAAAGTGAAATCAAAGAAAAGAAAAAGGGGGTAAATGGAGAACAGAGGAGAACATGGAACTTGAGAGAGTAATAGAGGGTTGAAGAGAAAAGAGGAAGGAAGATACACGAATTGGACACAAAAACGATAGGATAGGGAGGGGTAAAGAAACAGGGGTAAGGGGAAGAGTCGTATAGCAGGGATTAAATTTGATCTCCGCATACTTACCGCAAGCCTTTGTGCACGCGTCGGTTTGCACATGCAACGCGTGCATGCGGTGAACCGCGATGAAGAATCTAAACATTGCGTGTACATCCGGCATGGGGTTGCGGTTTTTCGAGGGGTGACGACGTGTCCCCATTCGGTATCGCGGGACGAATTTCAAAGGGGAATGTAGGTAGCACATTTCTCTTTATCCTTGCGAAAACTACGGATTGCAACATTTACATTGCTGATGAAACTAGGTGGCTGAGATTATCTTGATCAACAATGGAACCATTGACGATCTTGTTTTTTGAAGTCTCGTAGGAGAATTGAAGGGGCGCGAGATATAAATTGAGCATACTTCGATTGAATAATCGTTTGATTATTTGTTTGGTGGTTAAAGTTTATTTTTATGTCCCATACGAATAGATGTTTAGCTGTTCGGTGCCTTAAGATATGCATGAAATAATATTATGTAGTCATGTACATATAGTTAAGGCAAGTGGAGCTTTGTGTAGGGTAAAAACTTGGTGTAGAAAGCACGGAAAGAAAATTAATCTTTGAGAAATACAGAACGTGTTATGAAAGTATAAAGTGGCTGCTTGTACAATGATAGACGGCAAATTAGAAATGATTTTTTTGATACCGATGATTCTTACGAAAGAGACACGGTCGTATAAATATAATTATGGAAAATGTTAATGTCAGTGGTATCAACTCTTTTGTTTGATATTGAAAATTTAGTGAAATAGCTATTAGATATGTTTATTTAAACGTTTCATAATTAAGATTATTCCCGTCAACGATAGAATCGATGTATCGATGTTTGTCATTTTATTTACTTTCGGTAAACAAATAACTGAAAGTACATTTAAAGTAGAAAAATGACCTAAGACGAGTCGCAGTATTTGATTTTAACATAAAATAATTCCATTGGGACAGAAAAGACAATTTTATAACAATCTTTTGTTGTTCTGTAGACAAAGCGCTACTGAAATTAATTTATTAAATTAAACGTAAGAAAAAAGAAAATTCTCAGCCTTCGCCAAGAGTGCGGGAAGAAAACAATTTTGTCTGAATTTCATTAATGAAGAAATAACCCACTTGGTCTTTGCATTGTCAATTTTAATTAGTCTAAAGAGATAGAATTACGGAGCCAGCTTGTACTTTGGAATTTGCGTAATCTAGGTAAATCCGTTTTCAAAACAGTATAGTAGTATGCTTTAAATGTAATGAACATACCACGTAATTTGCATGCATACAGATTTATAAAAATGTACAAATAGCAAGATTTTTCAGTCCATTAATTATCCACACTTCTCGGTTGATAATTTAATACATTCTCAATCAGTTATTAATTTCTTGCACTCCTATTACATTGAAAACACGTATAAAATCTTTCATGTTTATACCAATTAAATTACTTCAAATTATAAATGGTAAGAGCATTATATGTAACTGTGTTTCGATAAATTGAAAAAGAATTGATAATGAAAAACAAGCTGAAAATAAATTGAAACCGATAACGTCGCACGAGAAATTGAATTATCGTTATCTCCTATATTGTTTCCACTATTTACGGTAGTGGCATTAAAAGATATTAATTCATCTCACGAGACTAACGTAAAAAATAATTGTAATCACAACAGAGCACAATTTCATTTTATTTTTTAAATATTTATATCAACTAATTCCATCTTCAATTAAAAGTGGATAAATCACGTATTCAAATTATTTTCATAAGCACCGGAATATTTTTATCCACCACGTTTCTTATTCCACTCCAAGGACCAGTTTTTGTCCGTATTTATAACATATTTTTCAGATTAAAACATGTCTATATTTTCATAACATTTTATAAAAGTAGACAAATTAAATTGAAAATATTTCATCGAAGTAATTACTCTTGTTCTCTCTTCTACATCTGTTGTACAGACAATTTCAGCTTATCCCGCAGTGAACCGCGAAAATTAACTTGAGTAGATCGACTAAAGTGATTTCGCGCTAGTGGCACTGCGAATTGCGTTTGCAAATTTAGTTAAGAGTGATTCGATCCGTAACTGGCGTTAAACTGGCCGTGAACGGTGCCCTTTAAGCGTCTTTGGTGTGAAGGGTTTTGTGCATGTTTCCTCTCAAAAGTCGTATATCAGGTGCTGAAATTCTGTTCCCTACTGTGGAAACATTAGTTATATGAATGTACTAATGAGTTTTCGTTACTCAGAAAATTATACAGTTGTTATGAAAATTCAATATTTTTACGTTTATGTACTCCATCTTTTAAAACTGAAACTACCGGCTTTATGTCTATTATATTTAAACATACTAAATAAAAGCTTAGAAAAAAGAGGAATTAAAAAGTAAAAAAGATGATGAGTTAAGTAAGTAATTTTTGACGTATAAGACGGACTAAGATAATTTAATGTATAGTTTCCCCTATGAGTATGGGGAATTTTTAGAAAAAATTGGAAATCGGTCATTTTGTCCGCTTTGGTAGTTTTAATGTTAAATGATCTGACGATGAGTTCTTTTTACACATCTTTTTTTTCATTGAAAGTTTTCGCATTAGAAAATCTTGCGTCCTGAAAATGTTTCAATTTAAAGTAATGCCAATTTGCAGTTTCAAGTCAAATATTTACGTTTAGAGTGTAAATTGATTACCTTTTGGATTTAAACGAGAATCAAAGAGATTCGCTGGGTATTTTATATCCTGGATATTTATAAATTATTTTGTATTTATATACTTATTAATTTGTACATGATTATTAATATAGATATCCAAATAATTTCCTGTTCCTATTCCGGCTTTTAAAAATATTTCAACTATTTTTAGAAGCGATTTGTGGAACCTTCGGAAAGTCTTCGGACAAAAGTTGTAAATTGAAGTAATTACAGCAATAACTAAATATCTAATACGCAACGAACAGGAAAAATATTAATCTTTCCATCATAAAGTAAAAGATAAAGTTAAATTAAACTTTAGAGTTATTAGTAAGAAAACAAAGTGCTTCCTATATATTATTAGGAAATACAAAACAACAAATATTACATCAAAGAGATTTTTATACGTCCATTATTTAATACATAAACCATAATTTACTAATCTAGTAAGGAAAATGAATTTTCAAAAACGGTCAATCCCATGGTACCTTTAATTTTAAATAACCATTGATTCGCAAAAGGTAACAGCTTGAAAATAGTAAAGTTATTTGTAGGTAATGAAATATATATGTAAAATAACAGTCAATATTGCTTTGTTTGTTAAAATGAGAATAGTACCTAATATCGTGCCACATTGGCTTGTAGCTATTTTCACGGTACAAAAGAGTAGAGTAGTAATTAACAATACCGAAATTGGTGTCGCCGCAGAAGTGGAAATGTAAATGCTGGTGTAATAGCGTCGGAATATCAACGCCCAGTGTTTCAGTGGGTGTTAATTTCACCCTTCGAAGATACGCGCGTTTCGGTCTGCGCTTTTATCACTTTCTCTAACTGTTCAACCCTTTGGTCTGTGCTTGCAAATTTCCAGCAGGTATTACATTGTCTTATTGTTAGTTTCAAACAGCAAAGCGTGCTATTTCAATTCCATTGCCTCGCTGGCGTTATTATTGGTGTTATTTAATAACCCTAGGATATGCATTAGATGCAGAAACATTTTCATCTTCTGCAATAGTCAAAATGAAAAGAAATAAAAGGTATTTGAAGCCCTTTCAAGCAGTACATGTTATAATTAAAATATACATTTCACTCTGAAAGTGGAAGGCAGCAATCTAATCTAATATTTTACTTGAAACCTAGAGTAATTATTATTATTATTGCATACCATAAACTAACGTGAAAAATCATGAAGTCGTCTACGTATTTTCAGTTGCTACTGTTCAATTTGTATGTGTCATATGTGATGATTAAATTCTATATGACTAATTTTTTTACCCGATTGAGATAATCATCAATTTCCCCCTTTCATATGCATATGGGTAAACGTTATCGTGAAGCAATAGTATTTTCCTTTGTTTTGTTCACTCTGAAAAGTAGTACTATCTTTCAACTTTTCATGCCTATCATATTCGACATAAACGAGTAGCTGTTACTTTCTGTAATAAACTAAAGTGTTTGCAAATTTCTATAAGAGCGAATAATTATTTCGTTTCCAATAAACATAGAAACTAATTGAAATTTTCTGCGAGAAATGTATTTCCATATCCAATATGATGCGTTAAAGACGGTAGATTCTAGGTTTTAGGGAATGGTACAGATATCTTTATAAACGAATTCACTGAAATGAATGATTCGCCAATCCATTTTTATCAAATTATGCATACAGAAATATAAGTGAGAAGTAATATAGTTTGCTACAAATTAATTGATGTATCACAGATCTATTAATTCAAACAGTACTCCTGTTTTCATTAGCAAAAATGTAAAATGATCTAATTGAAACATCCGCGAAATTGATCCGCTGCAAATTAGTTCTTAAGTAGAGACATTGCCTGGCGTCACACGATTTACAAATTTTCGGATATTTAATTACTCAATGACGTAGGAACGAGTACCAACAATTCGTAAATGTAAAAATTACATTTCCAACTTAAATTCGGTGCAGATTCGATTATGTTCTTTTTCCTGCATTTTATCCTGTAATAAGATTACTTTGTCAAAGTAACGAGGCGGATATTAACCGAGGAGAGTACGCAATGGGAATTAAAAATGGAGATTTTTGAAGCTGACAAGAGTTTCATACTTCAAGGTATAATAAAACGACTGAAAAATTGGACGCATCACACAGTGAAATTTGACGACCGAGCGTGGATACACTTATGTAAACGGGAGTTGAAACTTTGTGCAAATATTGAAATAATTTTAGCGTGTACTTACACTTTTGGTCGTGTGATATTAATCGAAACATTGTCGAGCCACTGTTGAAAAGCAAAGACAGGAACATTTCTGTTATGCGTAGCAATGTACCAAAATTACTGGCCTCGCATTAAAAAAAGGACGAGAAGAGGAAGATGCAGAGACAAAAAGAGAAAGAAAAATTTGTCCTTTCGTGGGGAGTAGAAAATTGCGCTCGGTTGCCTCCGCCATGAGTTATTAGCGCTGACTTTCTCATTATTTCTTTCAGAGAACGCCGAGGGGTACGTCGCGGTGCTTCCTATGGGTCAACGTTGCATTTATATTCTCCGCTTTAAACACTCCCTCCGTGCTGCTGTCATCCACCGTTTCGCGAATTAGCTTTGCATTAATTGTGTGTAATTGTTCCGTACCGTGTACCGTAATTATAACGTTTTTCGAGATGCCTTCCGGGATAATCCGGCTGACGAAAATTCCAAGAGAAGGTCCGTCACACTATGTTTTTACACGACTAATCTAAAAGTAAAAATGTCTTTTACTGGTAAACTATTTAAAAATATGATAATTATAACGCCTTTTGAAATGTCTTTCGGGATAATCCGACTGACGAAAATTCCTGGAGAAGGTCCTCCACACTATGCTTTCATAAGGCTGATAGGAAAGTAAAAATGTTTTTTACCGGTAAATTATTTTAAAAAATCATAATTATAACGTCTTTTGAAATGTCTTTCGGGATAATCCGACTGACGAAAATTCCTGGAGAAGGTCCTCCACAGTACGTTTTCACGTGGCTGATAGGAAAGTAAAAATGTCTTTTATCGGTAAACTATTTAAAAAAATCGGAATTATAATGTCTTTTGAAATATCTTCCGGGATAATCCGACTGACGAAAATTCCTAGAGAAGGTCGGTCACACTATGTTTTTACACGGCTGATAGGAAAGTAAAAATGTCTTTTACCGGTAAATTATTTAAAAAAATCATAATTATAACGTCTTTTGAAATGTCTTTCGGGATAATCCGACTGACGAAAATTCCTGGAGAAGGTCCGTCACAGTATGTTTTCACGTGGCTGATAGGAAAGTAAAAATGTCTTTTATCGGTAAACTATTTAAAAAAAGCAGAATTATAATGTCTTTTGAAATGTCTTCCGGGATAATCCATCTGACGCAAATTCCTAGAGAAGGTTCGTCACACTATGTTTTTACACGGCTGATCAAAAAGTAAAAATGTCTTTTGCTGCGAAACTATTTAAGAAAATCGTAATTATAACGTCTTTTGAAATGCTTTCCGGGATAATTTGGCTGACGAAAGTTCTTGCAGGAAGTTCGCCTACACTATGTTCTCACACGGCTGATCAGAAAGTAAAAATGTCTTTTGTTGTTAAACTATTTAAAAAAAATCCTTTCCCCTCTTCTTTTTTTACTTATGCGCATATTTCTAACGGAAAAAGGGAAGAAATAAGATCGAAGATTGCGGATCCAGTATTGAAGCTACAAGTCAGAGTATGATTCCGTATGCATTAAGAGGAAGTTTATTTTTGCCAGTCCACGAATTCAGTTATCGGGCTTCGAGGTTCGATTGGTTAGCGATGCATTTTTATTATTCCTCTCTACAGAGTTGAGCAAACTAGAAATTCGTAAATTTCACGGCCCTGACAAGCCAGTTTCCCTTGCTGGAATTCATCAAAGTGTCTGGAAAAGAACGGCACAGAAGAGAGTAAATAGAAGTAGACGCAATTGCACGAACGCATGTGGGTGAAGTTTTATACACCTATCGGAATGGACATACGTTTGATGTTTCTCCGGAGTAATTTACTCGGCCTCTAGCTAACAAGAGACGTTGGTATTTCATCGAGCAGTGGCGTTCGAATTCCACACGGTGTAACGAGGTCGCAGTGTGGATAAAGTCGAATTCGTCGTTTGCTCCTACAAACCTCGCGAACAGGCGAAACAATGCGCAGGGAGCAAGTTTAGCGTTTTAGCAAGTTGGCTGGATGTAGAGGGTATGCGGCATTCCTACGAAGCGCCGCAAAACTGAACAAAACGACGAGTTGGAAACAAAACACTGCCCAACGTGCAACCGGCTGGACGCCATAATTAATATTCAGGCATTAACTTCCTCTTTCTCTCTATCCCAGTCTGTCTCACTCTTTTCCATTCCACTCTTCCCCTCGACGTTTTTCACCCTCACCCTTTCTCTCTCACATACACCCTCGCTTTCTCTCTTTTTATCTAATCTATCTGTCTCGCTCCCGTGCCTTCACTCTTTTTCTCAGCAAGCGCAGCGCATCCGTACAGCCCCGAGAGGATTTCTATTTTTTATTTTTCCCCCGAGCGATAAATTTGCATTTCATCCCCCGGCCGTGGAACCGTTTTGTTAAACATTACCCGTGGTGCAGTGCGGCATATGGGATACGTTCGCGGGGACGGGCGCTAAGAAGAAGATTATGGGACGCCGGGCGTAATACGCGCCGGGACGTCCTGCGGCATAGTTTTGCGGTGACGAAATTATCCGAGGGAGCTTTACATTTTCCGGATTATGAATTTTAAATCCGACCGCGGAAATTAATTTCTCGCGTACTTGCTATTCATTATCGACCCTCGTAATTTACTTACTTAGCCGAGCGAAGGTAGTTCTACACTATCGCGATACATCCCGCATTTTATGAGAAACGTTAAATAAAACGGCCACGAGCAAACCGAACGATGGCAGGGTTTAGGATCGTTGAAGTATTCGCATGATTTTATGGCCGATGGTGACTCTTCGTATGTGTCGACGAGAGAATTATAGCGAAATTATTCGTGTGATTCTCGTTACTGTCGTCTTTAAAATACAGGTGTTGAACGTGGGACGATGTGTGATATAGTATGGTTTAAGTTTCGTAAGTCATACTGTTCTCTCCTTCTCTCTTTCTCATTGGACACCGGATAAATTAATATTGCAGGACTTTTTAGCTCTTTCCATGGAAGACAGAGATTAGGACAATTTGTAGACACACGATTTTTCTAATGTGAGATGGTTACCCGAGGCGAAATATTGAACCTCATTTGAACCTTTTATTACCCAACATTTAGGAATTAGAAGTACAAAAATATGTCTAAATTCAATGTAAAATAAGATCCTATTTAGCGCCTAAAAGTGGCACTTTACCTTTATGCCATCTTAAGGCGCAATATAGGACGTCAATTTCAACCTCCCAATTACTAATTACTAATAACATTAAAAAAGAATGGATTTTCACTCGTCTGCCATTATAAGTGTACCACTATTCGAATTAATGTGATAACTATAATTAGAAACAAATAAAAATTCATTATAACGTAATGGTATTAACTAATTTATATGTAAAAAGTATACATGCATATTGATGTAAATTGAAAGGTAATTTTTTTACTTACATTACCCCAATGTCGAATGTATGTTTCAATACCTATTAATAAAAAACAGCTGGAATAAATAAAAAATGATTCCTTATTAATTAATTATTTTAAAAAAATTAAAATTCTTTATGCGATTTTAAATACATATTGAATACAAAAATTATTATTTAACCTAGGAGTTACAAGTTTAAATTAGGAGTTTTAGTATTGAAAAGTATCATATTAGGTTCAAGTAGGAGTAAATACCATGAAAATAGGTTCAATATTTCGACTCGGGTACTTTATTGTGTACACCTTCGGTCAGTGATTAAAAATTTGTCTGTTTGATGGAAAATGTATGATGAATACATTGAAATTGTGAGTTTATACATAGATTAATTTACGATAAATAAGTACCTGAAACTAATTGAAAACTCGGAGTAAGTTTTACAATACTTCCATTACTATTGTTACTGTATAATTAGTATTGACTGTAAGTCGCAGCATCTTTAAGATATTGCTCCCACTAATAATATAGAATGCTTTACTATATTAAGTTAATTTTAATCTTTCTAAGTAGAGTCCATGCCAAAATTATTTATGACGGAAAGAATATTTCGTTTGTAAAATACATTGCATAAAGTACATCGCATAAAAAAAATGTATTGTCCAAAGCGTTTAAGAATTCTTCAGTTATATTACAATGTGCCTGCTTGTAACCTAGTTATATAATTACCATCACTTTGTTTTACTCTGATGAAATGTACCTAGGCCCTTTAGGTTACTTTCAAATAAGCTCAGTTAAATCGGCGGCTTTAAACTCTGAAAGCATTGAAAGTATTAAATTCTCTCGATACGAAGCAATTTCCTTTTAACATTACCTACTTCCAGTAATTTTTTTTTAAAAGACTTCTTAAATTTATTACATTTTATTCGATACTCTCGAGTTAAATATGCTAATCCTCGGGTAGATTTCATTGCCTTTTTAGCACTCCATTTTCACAAATGACAATTATACATATCTTTTATTTGTGTTTTGTAAATAATATTATGTAAATTATAAACATACTCAATGCGTTTTTACCCTTTGACAGATATAAAATTTAAGATAAAAAAAACAGCTTTTGCATAGCTAATCTATAAACAATCTAATAGACAAGTTTACGTGACTTTTATAGAATGAAATTGTATTATTATCTTTCTGAAATCTTTGTCAAAGTAAAGATAAGTCGATCGTAACTAATGAACAGAAATTTTAATTACGATAAAATTATCTGCCATCGCAGCGTATAATATAAAAATTAGAAATTATAAAATTTCATCAACTGTAAAATACTCGAAAACCCCATTTTTACTGTGCTATATAAGTTCTAATACAAGATAAGTCTCAACTATGACATTTATTCAACCTCCCATATTCATTACTATCCGCTGTTTGCTCGTTCTTGATTAATACATGAAGTAACATTAAATTAAAAATACTCTCATCTTGAAATTTTTAATACGCTCCATAAGAAATATACGAGACAAATGATTCAAATGTCATCGGATTCGATCATATCAGCATTAGAATAAGTCGAATCCTCGATGTTCAATTCTGGCACGTCTAGTCAAAATTTCAACAGCTGAAGAGTTTCTTAAAACACTATTAATAGCTTGGTAAGTAGTCCATCTTTGAAAATTAAATAAAAATGTTATACAGTAACATAATTATCGTATACATATAATAACAGTACACTGCATCGCAAAAAAGCCGTAGATTTTCACCCATATCACTCAGAAAATTTAACCTCATTACTCATATTACTTTGTAAAATAAACATTTCTCTATACTTCTTTATATTATAACCATGATAGAGTCATGTAACATTTCGTACTCAAAGAATAAAACTAAAACAAATCCTAATCCATTTCCATTGCATCCATTGCACATCCCTGTTCTATACTGATTTCGCTATGCATCGGTCATGCTACAAATATCTTCTCTGGCACGTTTACTGACATCTTTCAAGAGAGATGCACATACGTAGAAGTCTATTTTTCGTAAAGCACGAGCATATACCATGGTATACCTCATTTACCTGAGTGCATTCGAGCATACGTCGAGAAGCCGGCGTAAATAGTAGAAGTTAGGATGCTTTTTCCCGAAGTGAAAGCACGAAGAGCCAGCAAAATGAGCTACGCTAAATCCAACATACACATTGGTAACGAATCATCGTGCTTCGCCACAAAGAGGCCAAATGTCTCCCTGGTGGCAACAAAATCTCCTGGACTTTTCCTTTAACTTGTGTGTACATTTTCCGAGCATGTTTACACATACCGCTGGTATTCTCTATTGAATAGTAAGAACGATCGGTGTATAGTATGCTGAAAAGATCAAGCTTTACCCTGAACTGTAAGTAAATAAATGCAGCATGTCCACAATGACGAGGTAAAGAGAGATTCGATGAATGAAAACCTTCTTTCATCAATAAACATGTCTCATTGTCAGTGTATGATTCATTGGTTTACATCTACCACGTAGTATTGTCGTTCGAGATGTACGATCTCGGATTATATTTAGTGATTTCTGTGTTTGTTTCGGGTAACTTGTCGAATGCAAACGAATTACAGTAAACCCTGGATATATGCACAGAATTCGGGACCGAAACTGTGGAGTTACGAAGTGGTGGTTTCTATTTTGTGTTTACGTTCTGGCTCCAGCCGAGCGTGAACTTAGAAAAGAACAGACAGTAGAAGAGACAGAGAGATCTAAGCTATAGGGGGACCGGCCCGATCGTGTCCATGAGCCAATACTAATCGAAGGACTGAACTTTTCCGTTTTTAATTATTTTTCGTTAAAAACTTCGCTATCGTGTTTGTGACAATTTTGTGATTAAAATGATACCAAACACGACATAATTTGAGCAACATTTACTTAATATTTAAATCGCTTATTTGCTATATAGATAATTCAAACATGTCGTGTTTGGTATCATTTTAATCAGAAAATTGTCACAAATACGTTAACGAAGTTTCCAAAACGAAAAAATTGAAAATGGAAAAGTTCAATCCTCCAATTAGTATTGACACAGCGATATGTTCGGGCCGGTCCCCCTGTACGTTGGGCCTCTCTGTCTCTTCTACTATCTGTCTTTTTCTAAGCTCGGCACTCGGCTCGAGCCGTGAGATAAACACAGTGTTGACATTCAGCTACGACCAGTGCATATAAGTTTTGCACAGGGACTCTATAGCAGTGCATATATAGAGTTTGGTAACTATTCAATGTTTACGAATTTAGAAAGGGGTAAGCAATGGGACAACGTCCTCCCCCCCTCCAGAAGATGAAGGGGTTGATGGAACCGAGACTCGCCTTCGATGCACACGCGATTGACGGCGATGAGTCCGTTTCTACGAACGTTTTAAGGAGCATTCTTTGCTCCATGCACGAGCTGATGAAACAAATTTTTACGATGCCTAAAGTTTGTTAAATGCCTGTGCTATGGAGAGACACGTTCCTCAAAACGTTTGTACATACATACGAACAGAGTCATCGCTGTCACAGTTTTTATCCTTTATCCTTTGCATCTTCGACGGGGTGGTTTTTCACTGTTTTCCGCTTTTTAAATTCGCGGTCAACTTGAGCTGTATGAAAATACCGAATTGTTATTCACGTCAATAGAAGCACAGCAGTGTCGACAGGTGTGCAATGTTTAAATGCACTGTGCTGTGTTTACGTCGCTGCTCCAATTGAGCGCCGAACTTAGAAAAGACAGTAAGTTGTCGCATCCTGCGTCGCGCCCTCTCCTTATATTAACTTATATTATAAAAAAATAATAAGAATAGATAAGATCAGGATCCCCAGAAGGAAAAGCTAAATGCGGCCCTGGGTTTATGACCACACACAGGGCCCAGAACGTCGGCCAGCACCACCGAACAAAAGGGTATGCTGGCAAATGTCAACTTCCCCCCCACTAACCAGGCGAAAGTAGCCGAAGAAAACAGGCAAGTTGCTTAGGCAAAAGTAAAAAGCAGATAATTATTAGCTTTTCCTTCTGGAACGGAGGATAAACATTCACGATATTTGGATTCACCGGTAATATTAACAAAAAACATTATCTCACATATATATATATTTCATGCTCAATTAAATAAATTTCCGTATCATTCTTAAAAATCAAGCTATAAACACCGTTCAAAAACCATTAGAATCCTAATATCGTGAATACAATAAAACTGTATATAAAAAAAGGGGAACCTTATAGTTTATATATAATTAATAAAAAAAAAAGAAAAGGGAAAGAATTACACACGAAGGGAAGGAAAAGTGGTGAGGAAGGGATTCTCCCTCCTCTTGTAGCAAAGGAAACCCTGGGACCAATCAGCACCCGCACTGGTCCCAGGATTTTCCTATAAAAAGACAGAGAAAATCACGAACGAAGAAGTACGTAAAAAAATCTTGACGAGGTCAGTCGGAGACACTTTCCCTTCGTGCAGTTCTGTTTTCCTATATTCTCTTGTCGAAAGTTAACTGTTTCGTTTCTCATTTTTTTTGTTTGTTTCCAAATTCCTTTTCTCCTCCAAGCTTGCGCTCTCGCCATAGGGC
The DNA here is from genome assembly GCA_910591515.1 of Cerceris rybyensis. Classification (NCBI taxonomy): domain Eukaryota; kingdom Metazoa; phylum Arthropoda; class Insecta; order Hymenoptera; family Crabronidae; genus Cerceris; species Cerceris rybyensis. Next base: position 29,112,751 of record OU342790.1, read on the forward strand.
GTTCAGCTTGGTTCCTTCATATGGGTTTGCGCTCTTGCCATAGGGCGTTCAACTCATTCCTTTCCATCAAGCTTGCGCTCTCGCCATAGGGCGTTCAGCTTGGTCCCTTCATATGGGTTTGCGCTCTCGCCATAGGGCGTTTAACCCATCCTTTCCTAGCCTTCCTATTCTTCTTTAATACCTTTCATTTTTGGGGTTAATTTGGGCGGATCCCAGGGTAGGACCCCATAGGTCCAGTGACCCGAAAGAGACACCGGCTACGACGCGACAAAGTATAATTCAAAGCATATGGTATTGGGTATCATCTTAATCAGAAAAATTTCACAAATACGTTATCGAAATTTGCGAAAAAATGGAATATCAAAAATGGAAAAGTTTTATCCTCCGGTTTGTGAAATTTTTCTGATTAAGATGATACCCAACACGATATGGTTTGAATTATACTTACTGTCTTTTCTAAGTTCGGCGCTCAATTGGAGCAGCGACGTAAACACAGCACAGTGCATTTAAACATTGCACACCTGTCGACACTGCTGTGCTTCTATTGACGTGAATAACAATTCGGTATTTTCATACAGCTCAAGTTGACCGCGAATTTAAAAAGCGGAAAACAGTGAAAAACCACCCCGTCGAAGATGCAAAGGATAAAGGATAAAAACTGTGACAGCGATGACTCTGTTCGTATGTATGTACAAACGTTTTGAGGAACGTGTCTCTCCATAGCACAGGCATTTAACAAACTTTAGGCATCGTAAAAATTTGTTTCATCAGCTCGTGCATGGAGCAAAGAATGCTCCTTAAAACGTTCGTAGAAACGGACTCATCGCCGTCAATCGCGTGTGCATCGAAGGCGAGTCTCGGTTCCATCAACCCCTTCATCTTCTGGAGGGGGGGAGGACGTTGTCCCATTGCTTACCCCTTTCTAAATTCGTAAACATTGAATAGTTACCAAACTCTATATATGCACTGCTATAGAGTCCCTGTGCAAAACTTATATGCACTGGTCGTAGCTGAATGTCAACACTGTGTTTATCTCACGGCTCGAGCCGAGTGCCGAGCTTAGAAAAAGACAGATAGTAGAAGAGACAGAGAGGCCCAACGTACAGGGGGACCGGCCCGAACATATCGCTGTGTCAATACTAATTGGAGGATTGAACTTTTCCATTTTCAATTTTTTCGTTTTGGAAACTTCGTTAACGTATTTGTGACAATTTTCTGATGAAAATGATACCAAACACGACATGTTTGAATTATCTATATAGCAAATAAGCGATTTAAATATTAAGTAAATGTTGCTCAAATTATGTCGTGTTTGGTATCATTTTAATCACAAAATTGTCACAAACACGATAGCGAAGTTTTTAACGAAAAATAATCAAAAACGGAAAAGTTCAGTCCTTCGATTAGTATTGGCTCATGGACACGATCCGAAAGTATCATGTTACACTTCCCCGTCGCTGAATGTGGCGGCTCGCCGAGGGGGATCCCCCTATGTGGTGGGGATGGTCGCGATGCAGTTATCGAGGGCCCCTCCTTGTGCATATAACCAGGGAATACTGTATTTGTATTGGCTTACCGTGGCAACATGTGGTGCAAATGATTCAACTTATTTATACTTATGAAAATTACTGCGATGAAAAATAAATCGTATGTTTGAGATAAAATCACAGAACTTATGAATTTAGATCATCGAGTTTGAAATATTATTGCGACCTTGCAAGTTTGGAAGGAGATGTGTACAGAATACGAAGAGCTATTGTGAAATAATATCCGATATCTTTCTCTCTGATTTACTTGCAAAGTTAAATTTTAAAGAATTGTAATGTATCATCTGAGTAACGTACAAACTCAGGTAAAATTGTTATCTTAACACGTTCGCGGACAGTAAAAGTTTCTGCGAGGTGCAAAAATTGACAGTCAATTTATTTTAAAATTAAAAAAAATAAAAATTAAAATAAGGGTAGCCAGATTATCATATTTTAATCGTTATATACATTGAATGCTATAGCATCCACAACAATACAGATCAAATTTTTCAACTAGGATGACGCGAATGCTATGGCATTCATTAATAGAATACATGAGAAAAGAGGTTTATTATAGTTTCGTCACATTATTTATTCAACAGTAGAGGTTTATTCGTCTACATATAAAGAAATCAATAAATTAAATCCATAATTTCATAGTATGTATATATGAAAACAAAACTAAATATGTCAGTCCATCACTATGATCCCTCACTATAACAAAATATCTGAGCATTTCTAATGCACATTGCAGAAAGTAACGGTAATTATCAGAAAAAAATGATAGACTCTGCTCTCTCTCAGACGTCTAAGAAATACAATTGCTAAAGCATTCACGTCAAGTATTACGCTTCTAGTTTACTCAATGTGCCGGCTTAACGAAATTTGTAAATACACGACGAAAAGATAAAATAATATCAAAGTACCTAATGAATCAGTTGGTCATTACTATGAAATGTATATTAATTTCAAAAACTGAAGGTTGTATAAAATTAAATGAATAAAAATTAGCTTTAAAAGGGTCTAGCAGAATAAGGGGGTCAAAAGTGCCCTTGAGCAGATTTTACTCGACGATGGGTCATTCGATAGGTGATCATGAAAAACCATTGTACACAAATTTTTAATTTGATACCTTCACCGGGAGGATAGTTATAGGGTAAAATCGAAAAATCAGTTTTTGCCTCTTTTTCCCCAATTAATGTGGTGCAAAAATTCCAAAAAAATTCTGACACATTCTAAACATGAACGCACGCGTTAGGGATTTTTTTTCAGATTTTTCCTTTGCAAGTTCCACTCATGAAAAATGAAAAACCAAAAAAAAAATTTTTAAACATCGATTTCGTATTGAAATCTTCCGAGCACAACTTTTTCCTTTTTACAGTAGTTGCCTAATGTTATCCTTGTTATACCCTAATTTTTTTAGATTTTTTGAGTATGGTGCATCACGGTCGGCTAAATCAAAAACCGATTTCTGGGACACATTTTGGGCTGAAGCTCGCCCATTATTATATATCGTCTTTAATAAAAAAAAAAAATTACAGAAAAAAACTTAAGTCCCACATGAGATTCGAACCCGCAAGAAAAAAGTGTCCGGCGATTCCACAGGCAGACCCCATAGCCTCTACGCCATTAGTACTTTTGAAACAACGGTTAAAATTCTAGGTAATAATGACCATACAATCAGCAATTTATTTTATTACCCCGATCCTGTTCTTTCACATCTACATATTTCTGTATAGAAACATTGAAGGTCACAATATGAACATACTGTATTAAAATCATGCAAGAATGGCAAATACTGTGCCAGTTTCAGCCCAAAATGTGTCCCAGAAATCGGTTTTTGATTTTTCCGACCGTGATGCACCGTGCTCAAAAAATCTGAAAAAATTAGGGTATAACAATGACAACATTAGACAACTACTGTAAAAAGGAAAAAGTTGTGCTCGGATGATTTCAATATGAAATCGATGTTTACAAAATGGTTATTTGGTTTTTCATTTTTCATGAGTGGAACTTGCAAAGGAAAAATCTGAAAAAAAATCCCTAACGTGTGCGTTCATGTTTAGAATGTGTCAGAATTTTTTTTGAATTTTTGCACCACATTAATTGGGGAAAATGAGGCAAAAACTGAATTTTCGATTTTACCCTATAACTACCCTCCCGGTGAAGGTATCTGATTAAAAATTTGTGTACAATGTTTTTTCATGATTACCTATCGAATGAATCATCGTCGAATAAAATTGGCTCAAGGGCACTTTTGACCCCCTTATTCTGCTAGACCCTTTGAATGCTATAGCATTCACGTCATTTTGCATCACTATGAAAATGAATGCTATGCATTCACGTCCACGAACGTGTTAAAAGTTTCTCAACAGTGTAGATGAAATACTATAGAATTCATCACCAGATTAAATTTCAATATGGAATGTGTGACCTAAATCGCAACTATTATCAATAGTCTAATTATAATCGTTAACGATAATTGAAAATTTCAAATGAAATAGAACCAGCACTACACCATTGCCTAAAAATGTAGTTTAAACCCAAATTAACTAATGAGAAGATAAAATTTCAGTTCGAATAGAAATAGCGTTATATTGGGATATAAATTGTATACACATTATATAATAGTATTATATATATATAATGTAAGTTGCACATACATAAAGTTATAATAATACAATTATGTATTAAAGCAAGTTGGAGATTTGTACCCTCAAGAACGAATAATACGGCTTGCACTGTCCACTACACACACACTGAGCTCATATTCACCTCATAAGAACTTAAACTTATAATTAGTAACTCTGACCCTTTGCATAATTATATGCTCAAATGTCTAGATGAGTTTACCGAACCATCAAATTTCGCCGAACGACCGAATTAATTCAGCTTGACACTCGAAGGGTCTCAGAACTATGCGTTCATGTACGGCCACAACGAATTAAGCTGCTGCTCCATAGTTGGGAACCTCCAGGTTGAACAAACGGCCAAGCAATTACGAATTCCCTCTTTTGCTGTGGTGCGCTACTCGCGGCCAATATTTCACTAGCTGACCCTGAGCCAACCCTTTTCCTGCCCACTATCTAGTTAACTTCATCCTTTCTCGTTTCTGTTGAGGCCTTCTTATCCAGACGGTTAATTAGCATGGAAAATTTGCATACGAAGCAAGAAGCCATTTTGACCTGAGTCTCGACGATTAACAATGCTTGCGTGAATCATGTCACGTTATTCTACAATTATACAATAGGATCGAATAGATTCGAATGACGGAGACCGGATCGTAAACTATTGTCCTCATAATCTAATGTTAATACATTGAAGGTCAAAGGGTCATCAGTGGCCGGCGCTAGTTAATTCTATAACATTTCATGTAGCGTTTAAATTGTAATATTTATAAATTTTCTAACGTATTGAATATTTATCTATCAATGTCTCTAACCTTTTAGGTATGGCCTGCTTGGTCGCGACACTCTACTCCTAGGATAACGCACCTGGTCGTGGATATCACAAAAACTGTTTTCACTGCGACATTACTTTAGAATAAATTTTAAATAAATACAATATGAAACGTATAATACCGTCAAAAATCATGATATCCGTGGGGGCCATTATAATGGCGTCCGTTCAAATTCATGGAATCCACGGAATCCACTATATTGGAGTACCGTTCAAATTGATAATATCCACGGAAGCAATAATGGCGTATCGTATCTAAATGTTTAAAGTTTCTGCTTTATAAATATGTGATTTTAATAGAAAATTTTCACTCCAGTAGACGTAACCAGACTAGCGAAATACCGATGGCGATCAACGTGTGAATAGGAGAAGAGTCGATTCGGTAGAAGTAATGAAATTAATAAAATACAAGTGGCATTCGACGTATTAATATACGATCGCAAACGCGCACAGATTTTCAAATTCGACTTCTTGGAAAATTAATGCTCGGACGAAAAAAATTGTATCCTATATTTTCCAGTATGAATGCAGAAATGCAAAAAATGTGCATATGCTCTCATTCAAATATTTCACTCCGTACAGCACGAAATACTTGGAAGTTTACAAATCGATAAGATTTCGCGATGTCGAGTCAAGGAGTCTGATAAGAAGTAAATCTACTTATCGTTAGTGAATTTCGAGATATAAACTGTTGACAGTTCCTGAGATCCGTTTCGAACAACAATGATCCCGCATTGAAGAACTTCGGTTCATAGCTCCTGCTCGTGACTCGATCATTGAGGGACCGTGATTTATGAGCAGAGAGTAGTGCAATAAGTTCGCTTGCCAATAAATCGACGCTGAGAGGAAAAGCGATAACTTGTTTTGATGTTTCTCCTTACCGAGTTCTAAGAAGGTGCAATTTCGTCGAGGATGTCGGCGTCTGAGAAAAAAGGAAATGGATTCATTTTCTATGGGAAAACATTTATAGATGTGGGAAATATACATTTTTCCTCATTCCATTGAAACCTAGTAATCTCTGAATTACTTTTCGTCAAATTATTACTTACAATAACACTTTTTATTGCTAACATTTTTCATTTTGTTACGAAACTAAAGAAATATTCCTTTTGTTAATTGTTTCTTCTTTGATATAGTGGAGAAAAATATTGATGTAATAATTAAAAGGAGGGATTTTTCTTTATGTGGAAATGAGTCTAGAGAACTAAGCCTTAAACATTGCTATTTAACTATTTAGTTTCGTTGGAAATCGGGTTTATATGTACTGTGCCTCTATTCGAAGTTTGAATTTATTTGACAAAATTTATGTAATTTAAAAAATCTTTTATTCAGTACTTTCAGGAATTTCAATTTTATTTTCGTTACGACGAATGTCTGTTTTTTGCGCAGCGATCAATCGTACAGCGATAAATTGACGGAATCTGAATATTTTATGAAACCATTATATTTTCTATGTTTAATCTCATTTTACCAAGGATCAGAACGTACATTCGCGGTATTTAGTTTGCCACTTAATCCTCTTTCACAAATCCTCTCCATTTGAAATGAGATCTTTCGCATGTAATTCTCAGATTTCTCTCGTATTATGGTACAATGGAAAAAAAAACAATTACAACTAACTTTAAAATATTGAATATCTGATCTTATAATTCTACAATCTCACAGTTACTCTTTTTTTGCTTTATTTATTTACAATGATATACATTTCTGAGAGCTGTTAGAAGTCGCAATTGAATAAAGTTATATTATGTAAATTTGTACAAGACATTAATGTAATGTTTACGCTAACATCACAGCTACATAATTCACTATGGGAGGCAATTAGTACCTTAAGTATACTCCATTACTTAATAATGCAAGATAATTTGATCTTGAGATTGCATACTTTAAAGTCAGGAATTATTTCTCATGGCTCTCAAAAAGATGCTTTTTGCTTACAATTTGTGTAATTTAACCCCTTGCCTTACAATTTCTTTTATAATCGAAAGCGCAGTAACTTAGAATTGATTGTTGAAATAATAATCTATCACTGATTTCCAATTTACCGGTATAAGTTAACGCAATATTAATAACATAGAATTAATTTCAACGTATCCTGACCTACTGATAGTTTCAATTTAACAGTTTTTCGAAAATTAAAAAATTTTCTGTTCCATTTACCGCGTCACGTGTGGCACACGTCATTGTAAGGCAAGGGGTTAATATACAAAAGCACTTTTTCTTCGGGCCCATAGTGATCCAGTCACACCCCCATTTTAAATAAGAAACGAATACTAAACTCTCACCTATTAGAGTAGTGTTCTAACACTTGATTTACCAACGATTAATAAACAGTGATTAGTAATAGACCATCATTAATAATTTACCACCACGTTTGTTAACACGCTGAACGCCACCACATATTTCGCTAGTTTCATCATTTCTACCGAAGTGAAACCTTTTCATTTAAATTCGCATCTTTCTAAAGCAGGAACTTTTGAGATACAGGTAGATGTATATTCGGTACACTTTTATCTTTTTCAGATCAATATGTAAATATTTAGTATGCCCGAAAATTCATAAATATCGCATTTTAAAAGTTTCATGAAATTTCCTTGAACTCAATAGCGCCAGTCATTGGTGATCCTCGTGGCAGTCAACGTTAAAGAACAATGTGTTTATGTCTGCAATACGTTGATATGTTGTCTCACACGATTTCGAAATTCTGTTTCTTTCCCCTTCTAAAAACAGCAGTGCATTTTTTAAAGTCTGACGACCTTCCTTGAAATTTGGAAAACGATTTTCAGTGAAATCGACACAGATGACCATCGAGAAAACAGTTAGCATTCAAATTCTAAATATGAACGAAACAAAAGAGAACAAAAGAGGTGGAAGAAATTGGACCAGAAGTATTATCGGAGATAAACAGCTATCTGCATGCAGACGGCAATGCTGAAAGCAGTACTCATTTGTTTTCTACTTTTTAATCCGCTACGTTGGAAGCATCAAGGTTCTTTGTGAGAACTTGTATTACTTTCCTTTCTTCCTTGTCGACAACGAAGACGGGGGACATAAAAGATGGTTTATTAACACGTCAACATTGTCCCAGTTTCTAGTAACTTATACAGCGTGCGCTAAAAAGTTACGGCTAACATTAAACAGAAAACGATAATCATTTAAAAACAAATGAAAATGTCTTAACGTCTCAGAAGAAAGAAAACAATTGATTTGCTAACATTAGATGTATCAGATTGATGAGCGTACCTAGACGTTAATTCTTTCGAAAAGTTGATGAAGGTTTTCAATATTGCTTCTTTTTTCCTTTTCTGTGACTATCTTGCAAAATTTTAATGATTAAGTCGACCAACTTACTTTCTACTTTTCTTTTTATTTCAATGTATTTATGGAGTGGGTTTATTTTTTAAAAATTAATACGTGGTAGTTTTTATGCTAATTACAAGTTTAAAATTGTAATGTCATTGTTAGCCGTGACTTAACACTATGTTTATGGAAGCCGCGAATTTAGCAGATTACTACTTTTTGTAGAAACGCTTTCCAAACATATAGAGGCGTGGTACAGTAGATATTTCATATATATCTTATAGTACACAAAGTACCGTGTTACATGGATTATAAGACGCCACTAATCATAAGACGCACCCTAAATATTCAAGCATGTAATAAAAAAATTCCTGAATTAAGTATTGTTATTATAAAGTGTAGAATAAACAAAAATATCTATATTCTTAAAGAACTGAAAAATATAAGTCAAGTCAGTATTCTTATGAGCTAAAAACACGTAAAAATGTACATCTTATATTCGATGCAATACGGTACTTAACTCATCATCTTCTTTGCTGCTTGATTTCTCTACTTCCAAAGTCTTTATTTAATATATTGCGGCTTAACAGATTTCAGGTTCGTAAATCTGGTGTTAATAGTTTGAGCAAATCTCCAAAATTTCCCATTCCGTTCACCACGTCATGGTAGGTTAAGGGGTTAATAGTAACAGAAAATTACTACAAAGTGTTAAAATCCCTTCAGTAATTCTTCTCTGATTTAAAATTAAAATATGAAATGCCCACAAAGTCGTAATCCCACGCTACGACTAGCTTCACGTCCGTAAATCTAGTGTTAATAGGTTTGTTAATGTTGAAATGTTGTATATCAATTTCCAAACCTCACCACGATTATTTTGCACATTTTTTTTTACTGAATTTTACTGTCAACTTCATGTCCGCATAAATTGAAATCATGTACTGATTCCTTTTCTGATCTTACATTAATATCATGTATTTCATTTCGAGCTATGTGTCAGATGGAAAAATAAATTCAAAAATCTTCTTATTCTGCAAGGAAAATTGAGATTCTTTGATATCTTACACTCAAACGGTGAATTTTCTTTAAGACGAAGTTGGCTCCTGTTCACTGGATTAAAAGAAGCAGGGTCCGATAGATTACTCTCTTTCCATTGGACTCCTTGGAATTGAAAATCTTTATAGGTTTCTTTTTCTGCAAATTCTTTTATAAAATTATCACTTGTATTCAGTTTTAAGTATTTCCCCCCTTTCTTTATGGATTAGATAAATGTAGACGTGGTTTAGATTTTAAAGCAATTTTATAAAGTAACAGGTGTAACATAGTCATTAAGTTATATGTTTTACATCTCGAGTTATTTGATCCTAATTTGGAGTTGGTAAATTATAATTTGAAATTCAAAGCATCTCGATGTTGTAATGGAATAATTAAAGATGGAAAGGGATTGAAATTGCCGTAGCAGATTTCATTTTGCAAGAAAAAGTTTAGTAATTACGTATATTTTACCATTTTTCCTTTGAAAGCTACTACTTTTATAGAGGTATTTCCCATAACCATACTCGTATCTTAAATTTTTATGTGACCGCAGAGAGAATATTCTGAGTCTTCAATTAATCAAAAAGTATATTGAATATTTAAATTAAAGATTACTATAAAAACAATAAAAATCATTTTAATTAAAGATCACTATAAAAATTCATCTCTGTTTTTCACTTTTCGTAAATCAACTGAATTAGAAGGTGCAAACGACAGGTTTCAATACTTTACACTTTATATTAGCAAAGTTTTATTCCATTCTGCTCCGCATAAGCTCCTTAGTAACATTTATAAGACTAATATGTGGCTAGCTTTTAATTATATATCGACAGAAACAGCAGCCGCTAGACAGTAATCTCATTTATCCAAATTTCAAAAGATTATCCGAACCATGTAAAAACGTGCACCACACATGTCACGGTTCTTTAAATATTTCACTCTATATATTCCATAAGAAAAGGTAAAATATTTCAAATATTTCACTCAACATATCGCAACTTCAAGCAATAGTTTGATTAAAGAAATAAAAAACCTAAATACCGAAATTTCTTACTAAAGTAGACGAACAGAATCCACCCCTTGCCGGACGATTTCTTTTGTTGCTTCCTCTGCAATAATTCAGAATTCATTTGATAAAATAAACATTGATCCGTGATTCTTGACATATCTCATAATGTAATGCAATATTAAAATTTTAATAACAATTTTATCGTGTCATATATAACTGATATTTCCAATTCCATAGATTTTTAAATGCAAAACTTGGAAATCTCCTATACAATTTACTGTATCTCAAGGATCGCTCGTTATTGTATGTATACATAGGGCTGAACAATAACCGTATCGACACTTTACGTGTATCTATTCTTACCTGTATCAATCGTTTGACTGGTTGCAAAATAACGATAATATCTTTCTAAAAGAAATTGTCAATTTAATATTAAAAATAATGCAGAAAGCAGCCTTTATTAAATAATAGAAAAAATGTGAAATTTACAAAGGTACACTTACAATTAGTGATAATATCACCAAGTTACATGTCAATAATAAAATTTAAGAACAAGGGATTCAACAATGTGATAACTTCTCACAAAGATGTCTCGTACCCTACGACCTCATCTCCAAAAGTTGCGTGTCCTAAATAATGTACCTCCGTTCTTACCACTAGAACTACCAAGGTGGTCAAAATGACTTGTTCCTCATTTTTTCTAAAACTTTTTTAAATTGATAGGAAAACCGTAAAAAATATATTTTACGCCCATCTTATAAAATATAAATTACTGCAGTAATCATCCTTCCCACCTTTCGATTTCCCGTTTTCTAAACTACTTATTTAACACTAGATTTACGGAGCCAATTTGGCTCACTCAAAATTTGATTACTATATCTATAATACATTGATTGGTTAATTTTTTAACAATAAATCTTACATTTAAATTGATTTGGAATTATTTTCTTTACAAAAGACTTCAATTTTCTGGTATGAGTTAAATTTGCCCACTTCAGAAAAATAAATGTGTCAACACCCGTAAATCTAGTGTCAATGCATTGAAATATGATAGATTTAAGACCGGTAGTTCTAGTTGTTAAAGAATCCTACATATGAGTTTCCATTTTACAAGTCGCACGATTCTCAAAATTAAAATCTTCATCGAAAAAGTATTCTCCAGTTTTCTGCGACTAAATTAAAGTCCATTTTTCACATTGAATCTGATTCCCAACTTTGCTGAAAGGTTCGTCTTCTAAACAGCCTCGTCTTTTGACCAGTCAACTCGATATCGACAGTCCCGGACCGAAAGGCAAGCTCACAGATAGAACTCAGCATAGAATTCCATCCTTCTCGAGCATCTCTAGCCTGCCGACGGGGATGCTCGTATCTTTATCCCCTCCTGGGCTCTGCCAAAAAGTAACGTCGTAAAGATCGAGATAATCCGAGCCACTACATTTCTTGGTAACCCGCTTCACCCTCGGTATCTGACCCGCACAATCCTCGACGTCCGCAGCCGGTAAATATCTTCCACTGTCGTTTGCTACAACCACGAAAAGGGGAAATTCCGTGAAGGGGGTCTGGCTTAAGTCGCCGTTACGATTCCACCACCCTCTCCGCACCCTTTCAGTTTTGTCACTATCTCGCGAACCACTGCTCTGCCTTTCGTTTACTTTCTTTCTCCTTTTCGTTGAAGGAAGAGACTGTGATGCTGAGAATCCTTGCGGATTCTTCGGCGCGAGGGTTCCCTTTTATGACGAACGAAAAATACGCTTTGGTAAAGGAAGTTTTGTATTTTTATTACACCACAGTGGATTCCTCGGGGCTCGAGGGTAAATTTAGTCAACAATTTTTCAACCGAGTTTTCATAGCTTGGATTCGATATTGACGTACTTTAGAATGGAGTTTTGAATACATATATTCGCAGCATTAAGTAGAAAAAGGGTTAGCAATGATTCTATGGAAATTTGTATTTTCAATAAGAAAGTCGGGAACGTTTAAGGGGAGTGAAAGAATTGTTGAACTTTAAAAAATGTTTAAAACAAAATAGAAAATATTGAAACTGCGAGGTAATATAGAAAAAGGACATTGAAAATTAGTGAAACGTTACTGTTGGAGAACAATAAAATACGGTTTGCGTAATACAATGTGTATCTCTCTACTTGTGACTTTGATAGATATTTCTTTCAGTCAATTTATTTGTGTGGTTTAACATATCGACAATATGGTATGATATGTAGAAAGAAAATTAATTTTAATTTATATCTCGTACTGTGAAATATATCAATGAAGTGATCGATTAAAATGTACTATCAGTATGTATTATTCCAATAACAAGTGTGCAACATACTGTGCAAGTCTGATCAAACTTTCATAAATTGAATATGATGTAGCATTATCGTAAAATATTTCGTGGGTATTCTCAAATATTATTGATATATCGCAATAACGTTTATTATTTCTATATGTTAGAGGATTGACGAGTACATTTTGAACGCATATTAACTAGGGAATTTTAAGGGACCTACAGGAAAATGGACGAAAAAAATATAGGGAACGAAATGCGCATAAGGTGACGCGTTCTACGGGGTAGGCCCCAGTGTTGCAACAATAATCGAGAAGCATAGTTCGTTTATTCACATGTATAATTAGTTTAAGTTAAATAAAGCATTTATATATGTATAATAGAGGGTTATTAGCGTGTGAATCACTCAATACTAAAATATTCACGAAGAAATTCTATCACTATACTATCTATTTACTTCTGCACTCTGAATTCATTGAATTTTATATTTCATCTAATCGAAAGTCTCACTAACAAATTTCATTTATAATTAATTATTAAATTTTTCGTAACTATCAGGAATATGTTCGACTTGTCATTTTCAATAATTAATGCAACTATCATTTGAATTCCTCGCGCACAGTTTCTACTGTATTTACGAGACTACCGCAGTGTGCAGTTTTAGAATTATATTTCCGTCTCATTAAGCTAAAGGAGGGAAACTTTTTCCTCATGATCACGACTTGAAGTTAGCAAATTTTTTCAAACTCACGGTCATAGCCAGCCTCTAGAGGGTTAATTATCACGGGACATTCAGCTCGGAAGTTCTTCACGCGACTCGTTCTCCTTGAAATCTCAAGAACATTTGCTCTCAATGAGAATGCAAACTCAGCGATCGGCGTGTGCATGGATGAAACGGAGAAGGAGAACCAGAGAGATAACCATGCTATCCGTTTGATGGAAGAGGCTCGGAGAACTGGAGAATCGGCAAGAGACAGAGAGAAGATAGTCTATATCGTAGAGCTAGCGGAGTCTAGCTGCATCCATCAACAAGATATATTGACTTTCAGAGGATTCGGCTCCGTTTCAGTTCTCCAATGTGTATAGGAGACGTTACTTGGGAAAACGTCGTTTGCGTCGGGTTTGTAGAGTGCGGGGCAAACGAAAATCGTCGAAGCAAGACTGAAAAGGAGAGATAGAACCGTGGAAATTACTTATCTTCGGAGAATTCGACGCCTTACCGTAGTAGTAAAAGTATCGACAAAGAAGTGCAGTACGTTAGTTGGAACGAGGTTGTTTTCCCAGTCGAGTCTGATCATTCCGTTTCACTCGTTGTGCAAATAATTAGTATCTGTCGTAGAGTAGCAGAGTGAATTGAACCGAGCTTCATTTCGTTCCCTTTTTTCCTCCTAATTGCTCTGTGGATATATTTTCCTTTTACTTTCATACACGAACCGTGTGCCTTAGAGGAAGAGCTTCTCGTTCGGCTACTTCAAAGAATCATAAATCTCTGGTACGAGAATGATCTCTAGCTCGAAAGAGGGGCCACGGATAATATCTTTATACGGTGTGAAATTAATGATCGCCGCTATCGAGACTGAAGGTAAAAAGGACGACTTAAAAGAGAGATATTCAGAGAAACGAAAGGGTGAGCATTGCGTTTAAAGCGGCGAGGTGGGCGTTAAAAGGTAGAGATCACGCTGAACGACTTCGTGTCGAGATCTTTTAACGGACAATTCTGTCGAGTTAATTGTCCCATCCTGCGGAGGAGTGACTCACGCTTGCCCGGGTCAAAGGGCACCGTGGAGTCTTCTACGCGAGGCAGAGGTAATTCACATTGTAGGCTCCGTTTAACTGAGTGAGAAACTTCTCTTTCTATTCATTCGACTAATGGAGCCGCCGTCTAATCTCGTCGTCTGCGATTTAACTCTCTATGACCAAATTTATTTTCCGCTGGAGACATTAGGATAGATATAAATTTATCAGTGCCCCTTTGCATCATTTCTCTACGCTTAGCATTGATGAGGCTACAACTTATTCGTTTAACCGCGTTAATTATAACGTGATTCTTCTTCTTAGAATATTTTATAAAAATTTACTACAATATTTGTTATGTCTTATAATTTGCGTAACTTTTTTTTCTTCGGATATTCTCAATGAATGTTTCCCTTTTCCTGAACTATGTGAAAGGTTCTTCAAGTATTTCTATCACCACTTCTAAACAAGGTTATTAATAAGAGCAAGAAATTATTCTATTGCTAATAAATTACAAATATATTAATTTAGCTTGTATTACGCCGTAATCGTAGATGCTTCTTGGGCGATCCGATCGCGGTTGCCCGATCAGTAGCTTTAAATAAGTCCACTGATTTTGACTGATTGTGAGTTATATTTACAAAACTTAGCACTACTGTACAACATAGTATACAATGATTGGATAAATGAATATAATGATTTTCCCGCTGAATTTGGCTGTCGAGAGAGACCGAGCCAATGCGCTCGGTTCTTATATAGAGTTGTTTTCCAAGGGGAGGTATTCGTACGCTCGGAGAAAGGGCACAACCTTTCTGCTAAACGCGGAAACATTTGGTTGTCACTTGGCGAACATTCTGCCGATTTTGGTTCTGTTGGGTTACGCACAGGCACGGTTTTATGATTGCACTTAGGTACAGACCTTGCAGAAAGTTTGCGCGTTTGACAGTCAGGGTAGAAAGTTATTTTTTTGACAGCTTGTTTTTAACCCTTTGCACTCCGAGCCATCTCTGACGTTATCTACTAGCAAGTTGTCGGCACTTTACTATTTGCTCTTTTGTGCTATTTCAATAGAAAAATTAAGGTAAACATATATTTCTTACGACTTTGGAGTACAATAAGTCCATCATCTACAATTATTAATAAATTCGAAGGTCCCCTTAGAGGGTGCAACAGAGTGATATGGTAAACTTACGATGTCCCCTCAGGTGGGACATCGAAGTGCAAACGGTTAATATCACTTTAATGAGCAATATTCTTAGTTCTCACGAAAATTTCGTAAGCTGAATTAGTAGCTTCGTGTCATTGTATTTAAATTATTTCGACATCATTAAAGAATCATTAATAAATTTCTTGAGACGCTAGTACATCTGATTTCGACAGAAATAGATTGATATGCTTGTAAAAGCAGTTGCAACGTGTTGTGCGATAAGAATGCCAAGATCTGGGCAAATAAGCGGTATCATCTAGCAAAGTGATTAGTTATGAATAATATGTACAATGTGCGAAGAGTAAATTTAATATTACTTCGTATCGGATCAAATTTTAGTTGCACTTTCTATATATTTCATTTGATCTGCATGGATATGTCATGGACGTATCCGAATATTCATATTGAATCGTATGCAACCGAAGACTCGTGCAAAACTGATCGATACAGCGTTTCGTGAAATATTGTTCATCCGAAATATTTCAGTATGCATTTAATTCAATCTCACTTGCAGATATTAAAAAATATTTATTTCCAAAACAGATCACCTGTCAAAAATATTTAACAGCCCGCGGGTGAGTGAGGAAGTAGTGCAAACTAAATCAGAAACAAAATACCATGAAACATTGGTGATACATCTACGCGTTTCACAACTCGAGCAAATAGTTGATTTCAATATACAGTCAGAATATTACTGACCAATAAAAAAGAAGATTGCCTGTTGTGTTTTCGATAGAAAGAAATTTAATCATTTTTATACGGAACAAAACCCTTGTGCAAGTTTATTTTAAGAAAGTAATTATAGTAAAATAGGAGTTGCGAGAGTAGAAATATGTAGACATAGTTAGGCCGTTTTTTTTAAAGTGACCTAAGTGTATTTACGTTTAAATTATGAAATTCAAGAATAACTTTAATGAATACCAATGTATCACGCTCCTTAAGGCAGTTCTAGCTGGATTCAGAACTAAAAGTTCCTGTTTCATTAGAAATGAGAAAAATTGCGTAAGAATTAATGCAATGGCTAACTTCACAGAGGTCATTTCATTCACTTTTTAGACATTAAAAAACATCTTTCTGTATAACTATGAAGAGAAAAATTATGAAAAAAATCAATAATATTCCAAAAGCATACAATGATTCATTGCTAATTTTTTATTAGAATCCATCGACTCGTTTTTCCATTAGAAAAATAAAAAAAGGTTTTACGGACTCAGCAAAAATTTGTTTCCATAAGGTCTATGTTAAATATGTTATTTTTAAACACGATTTATCCATAAACTGTGTGGACGAACTCGTTGAGATTCCGCTTACAATTATGAAATATCATGAAGAATATATTTTCAAAATTTTAAGGAAATCTATCAAAAAATGATAAGTGCCTAGAACTACCTTAAGTATGTCTAATTGTAAGAGAATTAAACTTATAATTACTTTGAAAATAATGGTAATTATTAAGTAAATAATGTAGCTTCTTACCAAGAATGGACTTAAGCCACTTCTAAAATGAATAACTACACTCCCAGACAAAAATATAGCACGCCTGTGCTATCTTTAATTTCTCACATTGTAATTACGATAGCGCGATAATTGCGACGACTATATAGAGCATACCTTCTACGAATATGTAAACACGACATAGAATGATCTTTCGTCACTGACCTCTGTTAGTAGAAGTAGGAATGTGCAAATGGGTACAGACAAAATGATAGCACACTTAGAAATTGGAGATGTGCATTTAATTTAACAGAGAATAAACATATAGAAATGTTACAAAAATATAATTTTATATGTTTTTACATGATTCTAATAATGTGTCGAGCCTCCTTTATTTTCAATAACTTCTAACATTCTTTTCGGTAACGATTTATATAATTGTCTAACTTTGGATTGCGGTAAGTTTTCCCATTCTCTTTTTATGCAAGCTTTTAGCTCGCTTATGCTTGCAAATTGTCTGCCTTCTGCGTAGACAGCTTGCGAAAGCATTCCCCAACAATCCTCGATGATGTTAAGGTCGGGAGAACATGCCGGCCATTGAAGCGTCGTAATTTTCTCCGTTAAAAAATATTGTTTTACAGCTTTTGCAGTATGTACTGCAGCATTATCGTGTTGAAAAATGTATGGTGCATTCGTAATGGATTGTGCACACTTATTAATTTGATGTTTTATTAATTTTGTGTAGTTGACGCTGTTCATTCTGCCCTCCACGAAGTTAATTTCGGTTCTCCCATTGTATCCAATGCCAGCCCAGATCATAACTCCACTTCCATGCATCTGGCGCCTAATTTTTGTTAGTGGTGGTTTTCGAATATCGTGGTAGTAATGTGCACATCCGTCTGGTCCATCAAGATTGAAGCGTTTTTCATCAGTGAAAATAACTTTTCTCCAACTCTTTTGCCAATGTATATGTTCTCGTGCAAATGACAAGCGTGTCTCTTCATGTTTAGCATTCAATTCAGGTTTTGCCATTATTTTGGTCCGATTTATAATATTACTGGCCTGAAGTACACGGCGAACGTTTTGGATGTTCGTTTCTACTCCAGCTTTCGTGGCAATTTCCCGTGCAGTGGTACAAGAGTTTGAAGCAGCACGTATTATAGCTCGTGTATCACGATCCGATAAAGCTGCCGGTCTTCCAGTACTTTTCTTTGTACCATATGAACTAGTATCTTTTAATAAATTATATATTACCTTGCGGCTACGATTAATTTCTCTTGCCTTTTGAGAAATACTTAACTTTTGCTTTTTTAAAGCCAAAATGGTGCTAATCTGGCACTCACTAAGCCTCTTGCCACGACCCATTCCGAAGATATCAATTAGAAATTGGTTGAAAGTACTCACTACGCTAATGTTCACGAAATACTGGAGAATATGTCAATATAGCCCGAGTGTGCTATTATTCTGTCTGGGCCCGTTTGTACGTTCTTACTTCTACTAGTAAAAGTAATTGATGAAAGGTCAATCTATGTCATGTTTACATATTCGTAGAAGGTATGCTCTATATAGTCGTCGCAATTATCGCGCTATCGTAATTACAAGGTGAGAAATTAAAGTTAGCACAGGCGTGCTATCTTTTTGTCTGGGAGTGTAGATTTGTAATAAAGTTTGAAACTGCCCAAGTGCATTCGACATAATTTAAAATAGTCAATGATCTATGTATTTTATATTTTTTTATAACACTTCAAAAACACTACTAATGCGATACAGGACATCTTCTAACTATTGTATATAAATTACATAACAATTTACTGCTAGCCTTCATTTTGCGTGCACGGGAGCGTAATTTCAGGGTTATAATTCGTCTTATATTATTATAAGATTTTTATTACGACGTGGTAATAAATCCAGGATTTTAAGCTACGAATTCTCGTCCATTGATATCTCATAGAAAAATTTATACGGTTCAAATCTCAAAAATCCAGAATATTTTTGGATTCAACTTAACACAGATTTAGATATAAATATGATATTATGTTTTAACATGTATCAAACATTTATGATATGTTAATCACAAAAATAATAGCGACTAAAAACGGCAATTCTCAATGGCGGCGTATTAACAGTCCTTTTCATCTTCCTCGACTTTTGGCTTCATATGTCTCTTTTCCCCCATTTGTTTTAGTCGATACCTGTATACGCTCACAATGTACGCAATGTGCGCTTTTCCATTCCCTCAGGAATCTGTTTTTCGCCCCTAGGATTTCTGAGTTTTGAATTTAAACTTTACTGCAATTCAGCACCTCGTTTCGCGATACATGGTGGTATGATATTAAAAATTTGCCATGGTGCGCCGATAAAACACGCAGTTTTAACTTAAATGAAACTAAACACAGATGTTGAAAATTCACCTTGTTTATACTCTAAGTCAGGAAAGTAGTCTTCATTGTAAGTAATAAATTTAGAAAAAATTAGGTAAGGAATATTTGATAAGAAAGTGGAGAAACTCAAACTCCCTTTCATCAGTATATTTTTGCAATTTTTATTAAATTATTTTCTTCCTATTAAAGGCCGAAATAGATTGCCTACTTAGGGGACATCCACGACCGTTCATAATTCTTCATCGTTTCACGCCACGTTATGAGCACTTGTTCAAAATTTTTCTTCGCCTTAGCACGGAGTTATAAACGTAGCTACTCGTTTATTACTTCGTCACCCTTGGGACATCGACATAAAAAATAGCTGTTCCGGAGGAAGAAGTGAAGGTAGCTAATCGTAGAAGTAGAGAGAGGAAGGAAGAGAAAGAGAGGCGACAATCTCTCGGCTATGAATAAATTTCATCGACCTTCTACAAAGGCGGTTCTTTCACTTGGCTTTACTCATTCTACTTCGCCAACCTCTTTTTCGTCCTGGTTTTCTCCTCCTTCAAGATTATTGCACGTGAGAGACTCTTGTATAATACATTTGCCTCTATGCATATGATAGTGCAAGTATTCGTTTACGTTGCCTTTTTAAGTTATTATACTTTTACGTTCCTCTACTGGGGCTGTAAAAATATTTTTACAGAAGTTTCGGCCTCATTTTAACTGGTTAGCGTCTTGCAACTTTTATAAGTTATATTATGACCATAATGTAGAACTATGTATTGTATTTGACATTAATAACAGATTATTTATGTCAAACATCATATTCGTCCTGTTCAGGTAATCTAATTTTGCAGAAATTTAAAAAAATTACTTGTACTGACGTTTGAAGAACAATGATATAGTTACAATAAATTAAGAGGATGTTTTGTGATAATGCTAAAATTTTAGTGTAAATGTTCTGTTAGGGAAATTATCAAAATGATGGACTGCATTGAGAGAATAACTTTTCAAAATTACTATATAATACCCTACTTCCTAATAGATGAAAGTGTATCTCTAGTTCGAAAATTTCATGTCAAGTAGAAAAATTGCATAGAAGTCCACTCTTTTTTCGAAATATTTTCTATTTTCTGAGTTTCTTCTATATTTATGTACATAGAATAAACAAAATAGGAAACAACTTTTAGTTTATATTCTGATAGCGAGTATGTTATCTGCACTATCAATATTTATATGTAAAAATATTATTTTTCTTTAAATAAAGGAAATACATGGTACAGAGAGATCAAAATTTCTATATCTACATATGTGTAAAATAAACAGAAAATATATTTTTACGTGAATATATTCTTTCAATGATTTAGCCAAGGGCGAATCATTTTTTTTGCAATTGTTCCTCCTTTTTCATCAACAAGAAGAGAAATGAATTTTGAACATTTTCTGTTGCTTATTATTATAGATAGATGTTTTATCATCCAATAATGATAGCAATTACGAATATTAAAACATATTTCCATCCAAATGGTTAACACGTTGAACGCCACAGGTATTTCACTGATTTCATTCACTGAAGTGAAA
The DNA here is from genome assembly GCA_910591515.1 of Cerceris rybyensis. Lineage (NCBI taxonomy): Eukaryota > Metazoa > Arthropoda > Insecta > Hymenoptera > Crabronidae > Cerceris > Cerceris rybyensis. The sequence goes on from OU342790.1 coordinate 29,133,680, forward strand.
CTTTTTCTATTAAAATCATATTTTTACTCAGCAGAAAGCTGAAGGACACAATTAGATGTATAATCGGCAGAGCTTTATCTTTTTAATGCAAATATTGAAATATTGAATGTTATAGAAAATTCGTAAATATTATAATTTAAAAGTGATGGGAAATTTCACTGTATTCAATTGCGCCAGTTACCGGTGACCGCCATGGCGTTTAACAGAATAATAACACTGAATATAAAAGTGCCGGAGATTAGTACCACTTTTGAAATAGTGAGAGTTCATTTTCTGTCACATCTAATTCTTTTACTTATGTGCATTCAGAAGAAAATAGCGAATAATTACGATATGATTCCTTTTATCTACATTTTCTAACCCATATTAAATTTCCCAAGCAAACTCATTACATAAAACAATCGTTGTATTTCGAAATTCTCGTGTCACCGCGACTCGTTCAATTTTCTATCGGTATGCAGGATAACTTAGAAATCCAGAAAACACGGAAGAGGAGTGGAAAGGACAGAAAAAGAACTATCAGGAAAAAGATTTATTACCTTCGTAAAGCTCCATCTAAAGCCCAGTCTCCCGATGGTTACCAATTAATTCGGAGGAAAAAAAAACGAAATTGATTGAAGCGAATTTTCCGTTGTGTCTTCAAAGAACGGAGCGTCCGAAGTGAAGTGAGAAATTTCATTCGAAGTACCAAGGGAAAGGTCGTAAATAAATTATGAGGGTGAAAACGAGAAAGAATTCTGGCGACAGGAACAATGACACAAAAGAAGGAAGTTTTGAAGCATAAAAAAGACCACGAGGCATTATCCGTAAAACAAGTTAAATAATGAAAGGGATCAACACTGTAATATTCATGATAAGAGTGGTAGAATCTTTAGTAAGTTTCACCGTTCCGCAAAGTTGAAATCAACACCGAATATAATTTATCCGTCTGAAAGAAACGTTAAGAGCTGAGCTGTTTAAAGCCTAAAGATATTCTTTTCTTTCCGAGGTAAAGCTTGCGCGATACCGCATAGCCAATAATAAGAAATACAATAAGGCGAATAAGGAGTTTTTTTTTTTATTATTTCTAGTTTTAATTACTTTCTTGTACTTTATTCGCGGATACTATATACTAGTCTAATTCGACAGTATATGAAGAACGTAATAAGTCTCAAATATCTCACATTAATGCCGCGTTTTTCTTTGTTCGAATAAAAGGATGCTAATTGTCACAAATACCCCAACAGGAAAGAAAAACTTTATTAAAACACGATGGAATTTACGAATTAAAATAAACTTCAAAGGGTTGATCGGGATGTGAAAAATATGATGTAATATTAGAATTAGCGGCGTTAAATCTATGTTTTAATATTATAAAATTACTTTGGAAAAGGAGGAATCAGAAGGTGGAAAAGATGATCGATTCTGTAATTTGTGCTTAATGAAATAGAAGTAGAATATTTAATCTACGGTCCTGCTATAAATGTAGAGAAGTTTCTGAAAAAATTGGGGAGCTATTATGGTAACTGGTTTGGTATATAATTCTAGCGTCAACAAAAGAAGAAGCTGAAAAAAACAAATTAGCAAATAAACACATTTTTGCTGTTTTTCTTCATATTAATCAATATGCTTTTAGCTGTTCCTATTATTTCGTATAATTCTGCACTACCCAACGCTCAATAGAATCGAAAAGATCGTAACTTCTTTGTGCATCTGTAATGTAAATTACATTGTTTAAGGCAGCTTTATTTTGTTGGAACCACGAAATTTGAATTCAAAAATTATTTATTAGCACCAAAAATTGGACATTCGAAATTTGAGAGTTCCCTTATGATGGAATATGTGGACTTAATTCTGTCAACATGTGACACTTTTAAACCCTCGGTAGATGACGTTTGGAAAACAATCTTCCAAATGTCATGTCAAATTTGTCTCCTAAAAATCTTTAATCTAAACTGATAGTTCTTTCTGTCTGTTATCCACTTTTCTATTTGTTTGCCTTGTGCTCTGCATTTGACGTTTTCAGGCTATTTTTATTTATCCACCAATCTATCTCTCAATCGTTCTCAACTTCAGAAAATTTGTGCTAAACGAAAAGTATCTGTGTGTTAGCTATTATGCTACAAAATGAAATGTTTTCTTGCGGAAAAACCTGAAAGAAGGAAGAAACGGAAACCAGGAAACGAAGCTTAATTTCGTATGTCAACAGTGCCGACCGGAATCATTAGACAGTACCATTAGTTTTCATTTTACACTCAGCACGTAGCTAAAGATATCAGAATGTATCGCTATTGTTTCTCTTTCCGCTGCGAATCTCAATTCTGTTATTGCAAGCGATAAAAGCAGTCTGCTTATATTTTTGTTAACCACGATATTTTAGTTGTATGAAATGATAACACGATAATTGATAAAAATTAGAAATTCCAAATTGGCATAAATGTGTTTTTTTTTTTTTTTTAACACTAGAACTACCGAGTATTAATTCAGCATATTTAAAGATAAATACTTCAGAAAAGAGAAAATGAAATGCGCAAGAAACTAAATCGATTTCGTTTGTCACGTTTTACAAGGTAGATGTAAAAAATTAAACATGATGCAAACCTAAAAATTTCAGCAACATCTTTAAAAAATTTAGTATAAGTCATTTTGACCTCCTTGGTAGATCTAGTGGTAAGGACTTAATCCTGGAATCAGGTTCACGATAAGAAATCTTTCATGTGATGGCAATATAAAGTTAATGGTTTTCCAGTACTTTAGTGCAACCTTAAATGTCAGACAGTTAGACAGGTCTCAAACATTTTCATTTTTATAAAACGTCGAGATAGAGATAATGCATCTGATATTTAACGCTTTAAAACAGTGTTTTCCAACCTTGTTAATCTTATTGATTCCTGGTCACAATGTCCAAGTTCTAGGGAATTTCAGCATCCATATAACAATATTATAATAGTTTTGCATTTAACTGTTTGCCCTACGACATCTTTTGTAAGTGAACGCGCAGTAATGCAGATTTCATTGTTGGAATAATAATCTATCACTGATTTCCGATATACCGGTATAAGTTAACGCAATCCCGAGTCGAAATATTGAACCTCATTTGAACCTTTTACTGCCCAACATTTAGGAATTAAAAGTACACAAATAGGATCATCTTTTTAACTGAGAAGGAGTTACAGGTTTAAATTAGGAGTTTTGGCATTGAAGAGTATTATATTAGGTTCAAATAGGAGTAAATATCATGAAAATAGGTTCAATATCTCGACTCGGAATATTAATAGCATAGAACTAATTTCAACGTCACCTGACCCACTGATATTTTCAATTCAACAATTTTTGGAAAACTTCAACATTTCCTATTCCATTTATAGCGTCACATGCCATACGTCATTGGAGGGTAAGGAGTTAATATTAACTGTACTCAACTAACCATCGAATTATCGGTGCGTACTATTTATACGTCTATGCAGATTCGAAAATATACGAAGCCCCAAGTTATATTTGGCGAATACGATATACGTGTTATTTCCCTATTTCTTGCGGAACCCTTAACAATGTTTTGCGAAACCTCAGGACTTGAGGAAGCCTGGTCTGGAAACACTGCATTGAAGCACAAAAATCAGGGCATTGGAACGGTAATTTACGTTTAGCATTTAAGTGATTACTCCACGTTCCCTAAAACATTGTTAAAATCATCGATTTTCTTAAGAGAATAGATTTTGTTTAAAAATTTTGTCGACTTTTATCACCGGAGAACGGATACGAATTTCAAATCCGGGTGAGAAATAATTGAGGATTCGCATTCGATAGTCTATCTGAATTCCGTAAGGAAAGACTTGAAGATGCTCGGGCTGTGCGGGAGAGAGCAATGAAAAAGAAAGAACTCGAAGACAATGGAGAACGAGCAGAGGGATGAGTGGGCGGAGTGAAACAACTAGAGCCGGACGCGGGTGACGAACGCCTCATTTAAGGCGACAACTTCACCAAACTAGTTACAACTTTTTCCATTGACTAACGTGGATAGCGTTCGCTACAAAGTGGCTCATTTCATCTACCCTTGTGCTCCACGACGTCTTTTGCGCACCGCTAACGGCAAACACCGAAAAGATGAACGAATTCCGTGTTTAGAGTACACGAGAACTGATTACTCGATATTTTTTTCACTTTTTATACATTTATTTAACCCTTTTTAAATTTGTATAAATTATGCAACGCCATGATGATACTTCGAAGATAATACTTCGATTTAATTAATTTCCTATACTATTGTAGAATTCATAAATTTCTATCCTTTATTTCTTTCATCACTAACGCGTCATTCTTTAACGGCATCAGCACAGAGGGATTCGATTTTTCTGATGTTCAAGTTCTAATTGCACTTTACTCTTCTGCCGTGCATCATGCTATGGGAAGGACACCTTAGTTCCTGCTTCCATGGGATGTAACAAAAACGCACGGATGAACTTTGTGCTGACAACGTTAGCGCTTATAACGTTGTTAGGGTACTTTGAAGAATTGCGAACCATCTTGGGATCTTCATCCTTTCTAGTTCTCCTTTCATTTTTTGCTCTACCTGTCCGCATCTACTTCAATTTTCTTGCTGGAACATCCAGTAAGACGGCTGACGTAGATATGCCTTAAATGCGTTTACTGCATCTTTTGCCTTTATGATGAAGTAGTACTCCCTCCCGAAACTGTGCTTTCACATTCACTTTTTATTATCTATTATACCTTGAAACGTAGAAGTAAAATTTCTACCTAATAGCTTATATCGTTATTTGTTACGAATTGTAATGAAATATGCAGCTACCGAGGGAAACATATCTGCGTTCGAGACCATCATTATAAATATTCATCTTTCAGAATCCCTAAGAGCCTATTCTTCTCCACTCACAAGGGAACATCCCGAGGTGTAAATCACCGATTTTTATGAAATTTTAATATGATATAGTCCTTGCAAAAATATTTGATCCGTATTTTTTTATCGGAAACCGTCCACGTTAAAGGGGTGGAAATGTTGGGGTCCTGAAACTTATTTATCGAATATCTCGAAAACTATTAGAGATACAAAAATTTCGTAGGGAGTGAAAAATAATGCCTTCGGACTTTGAATACAATGGTATAATCATTTAAAAAGAAATCCATTTGTTTAAATAATATGCTAAAAAATACTACTTTTTTCATCATTTTGTCAGTTAAATTTCAATCAATTTTCTGGAATATTTGTTTGTGAATACCAAATATCGAAACACAAAATACGTATAAATTGTAAATTTGATATGTGTATTCCAAAAAAAGTTATTGCATTTCCAATTTTTACGCTTGCATACTTGTCAAGTTATTCTTTCGTATATATGTACATGTATGACTACTCTAAAAGGTCAGATTTTATTGTCAGTCACACATATTGCTGTCATATAAATTTAAAAAATGCGATTGATTAATTAATAATTTTTAATAATTATCGCAATGATGGTATTCATTGTTATTGGTATAACAAATATTTTCTACCACCACGATCATTCTAAAGGAGCTATATAATCAGTTAAAGCAGTTTATGTTTGAAAATTGTAAATATATAAAGCACACCACCCCAGAATTGTTCAATTTTTCATATCTGTCAGATGTAGAGTCACATCAATACCATGTATGACTACCCCCAACTGTAAATCACCAATTCTTATGAAACTATAGTATAAGGTGGATTTTGTGTAAATATTTGACACCTACTTTGTTTTATCGGCAATCGTCCACGTTAAAGGGGTGAAAACCGCCCCCAAAGTTGGAGTAACGAAAACTATTTTATCGAATATCTCCGAAACTATTAGAGATACGAAAATTTCGTACGGACTGAAAGTTAACGTGTTTCAACCACAAATCCAATGGTATAAACATTTGAATAAAAGACCCATTTGTTTAAACAATATGTTAAAAAATACTTTTTTTTCAACTTTGAGGGTGGTTTTCACCCCGTTAACCTGGACGGTTGTCAACAAAAAAAAATACGTGTCAAATGTTTTGACGAGATCTATATCATATTAAAATTCAAAGGGATGTTCCCTTGTCAGTCCTCATCCCCACTTACCAAGGTCCCTGTTTTTCATCCCTACCTTCACCTAATTTTCTGCACCCCCGATTCTTCGAAAAACCTACATGTATTACACTATTCTACAAACCTTTCACAAAGCAATAAAAAGAAAGTAAAACACTAATACAAAGTGGTACATAACAAAGTATAATTTAATTTCCTTTATAAGTTTCATCGTTTCAGTTCGATCTCTTCTCCAAAAAGAAAACATATTTTTCAAAGTCTTCAATACAGTAGGTAGGGACAAAATTTAAAGGATTGATAACTTGATTGAATAAATAGCCTCTTGTAACAAATAAAATATTTTGTTGTTTCACGTACCTCACTTGTTTATCTTATCGTAGAATTTATTCTTAAGTAGTATTTTTCATGAGGATCTTTTACTAGAATAACGTCGATAAACCGTATTGCAAGGTGTTGTATGTTCAAAATTCATCATTCTTGATAAAAACACTTGTTCAGGAGAATCAGAAAAACATGATACATTCCGTGCATACATCGTTGGTACACGGGAGAAACGAGAAATTCCTGATGATTGTCGCGTGACCGATGTGATCGAGCTGACGTATACGAAATCGCTTTAGGATAGTGTCGTGGATGCATATAATTGAGGGTTCAGTAATAGATTGCGACAGGAGTAAACTATGGACGCGCTACCAAACTGTACAACCCGTTTAATAGCCTCGCAATTTCGACGTATACGTAGCTCTTGCCTAACCATAATTGCATTCTGTGACCTGGAGCAGAATATTTAATCCTTTATTTATTCAAAAAATGGATGGTGTCCATACACTAATATTTTATTAAAATATTTCTCAGCTATCTCTCGATTTTTGAAATTTATGAGGTATAATGATGCAGCAGTTCTCACAGGGAAACTGCAATTTGTTACGTTTTCAAATCTGTTTTCTGGATAAATGTTTTAAAGTTTACTTAACGCAAGCATATTGTTATAAATGTTTGAAGAGCAATTAATGTAGATAAAATTACTGATGCTTATTTTGATATTATACTAACAATTTTACAAAATTGAGCTCTACAAAATTTAAGATGTCTTAAGGTAGTTGTCTCATGATTCGAAATAAACAAGAAGTTGTTCAAACTTGAACTATATATAAATAGATATGTAATACATATGATAGTGAAATTTGATGACCGTTCACCACGTTATATGCTAAATAATTGCAATTAAAAATGATACTTTTGTACACACAGCATTGGAAAAGCGTGGGAAAGTAGTATATATTAATTTTTATTGTGGCGAAAATAAACAACGTTGAAACGAAAAACTACAGTGTAATAGAATAATATATTCTGAATCATTTAGAAGAAAAAAAACATGCTGTTACCAGTTAGTTTTTCATAAATATGGAAAAATAAAGTCTTCGTTTCATAATTATTAGTAGAGGAGGGGATATTACTATAGATACCATATGACAGTATACATATGTACAGGTTAAACAGATAACCTGATAACCAGTGTACGTGTGTACATATACGGAATAAACACAATGTGTGTTTCAATAACGTAGCATAATTAAAGTGCAGATTTAAAAATTTTTTTAAAGTTGCATTATGATTAATTTTGGATTTTAGTTTCATTTTAATATCAAAAACTCTAAAATGAAATATTTTATATTTTGGAACAACTTCCTAATACATTCCGTAGAAAATACTAATTTTATTTCTATGGGGGGATGAACCCGATCTAGCGACGGTACCTGCGTGGAGCAACTACCTTAACGCTAATCGTAACACACGATGTCAAATGACTGCTGACTGGAATGAAAATTTGTATTTTTTTGCATTATAAACTAAAGTTTGATTTTTGACGATGTTTCTGATGATCTCAAAAATAAATTTCAAGAAAATATTATCATTACTTTTTAAACAGTCGAACGACTAACCCTGGTAAGAATAGATACACATAAAGTGTCAGTACGGTTAATGTTAATATATTTCTCTAATCTAGTTTCGATTTGTAAAAACATTACAATCAATACTTAGAATTCCATTTTCATTGAACTGCGGAAACAGAAGAGGTCCATTCTGAAGTTTTAGTAAAAATATTAATGCCACCGTAAAATAATCGGTCGCAAGGGGTATTGATAAGATTTTTCGAGTTCAATTAATTTCCCGATCGTTCGCAAAAGCTCTTACCGTTCCTGAGATTGCGGAATGAAATGTAATCGAAGAAGTTTTGCCGCCTGACAGATACGGAAATTACGTGCGCCGCAATTTCATTATAGAATGGACGCGGCAGAAGCAGCGCGTCCAAAAGGAGCATGGGACAATGCTGTCGGTACGTACATATAATTGGGAATTCGAGGACAGATCACGACAGGATTAAAGCACGAAGATGGAGTCGTGTGGGCTCCCTTAATAATCCTACGATGGAGCAACGTGCTTTGTCGCTTGTGACGACTGATTAAATTATAATCAATTATTTAGCCTCAGAACATCACATTAACAGTATAAAATATTATTCCTAGGTTTATCGACATTTCTTATATATTTATTTATTCCAACACAGGTCAATGTATTAGGAGTACCCCAAAAGAATGTCGTTTTTTTAAATAAAAGATGTGAATATTTATAGGAATTCAATTTACAAATATAAATTTACAATATAATTTCCACGGCTGAATACAATCTTTTTTCATCGATCTGACAAAGTTTTAATACTTTTCCCATTAAACGGACTGGGTTTTGATTTAAAATATTCAATGACTCCTTTCTTCAAGTTGTTATGTGTCCGAAAAAGAACATTTTTCCGGTACTTCTAATATATACCACATTAAAAAAACTTCAGAATGAGAAGGTTTTGAAGAAAATGACTTTATGTCGGAGCAGTTCGATAGATTCGAACGCAGATATGCATTTTATCGGAATACGCTCGTGCGTTCTCGCGACTTGTTTGGGAAAGAACTGCGAATCGTCACTTGTACGTGCGACGCACGGTTTCTTAATTTACACCCTTTTCAGACTTCTACATTGCGGGATAACACCTTGATTCGAAATTAACATTCACTTATCATATTAATACTAGACGTAATCAAGTCTTAGGAGCGTTGAGCAGCCTCTATGCATTGTTTAATCGACACCCTTATCTCAGTTTAGTTAATAAAAGACTAATTTATTACGCTTACATCAGGTCGCTCTTTACTTATGCGGCGCCTAGATGGTCCAATACCTACCCCACAAATTATAAAAAGGTGCAGCTCATTCAAAACAGATGCCTAAGAATTATAGGGAACTACCCGAGATGGACCAGAGTAGACTTCGTGCATTACACCCTTAACATGTCTAGCATCTACAGTTTTGTATTTTCATTAAGTGAAATATTCTTTTCCTCCCACTCTAAAAATCTTTATCCATATACCTATCAGGGACTTGGTTAATTATGATATTTCAAACCTTTACTACAAAAAATACAAATATAATAGACTAAAACACGTGTTGTCGTAGATCCAAATTCTTACTGGTTCTGTCAGCCAAATAGCATAGTTACCAAGCGTTGAGGTTTTTCTTTTTTCCTAAAATCGATATTCTAACACTAATACCGTAACTCTTAAGCGCAGTTTAATATTTTCTTACCATGTTACATAAACTGTTCATTTGAAAACATGTAAATAATTAGTATAAGCCTGACTTACTGTATTCAATAAAGTTATAATTATTATTATTATGCGGGATAACTTAGATTTTAGATCGTACATGTCTGTATATAGTATGATTATATGTAGCCATCCTCCATTCAAAAATTCAGTTATATACTCGTCTCGTAGAATGGACAAAAGTCAGTGCCAGTGACAGAAAAAAAATGTAAATGTCCTTTGGAAAATTCGGAATGCAAGAAAATGATCTGCCCAGGAAACTTAATGTTATTTGTCCAAATTCTTACGGATGAATTCAGCCATACAAATATATTGTTAGTTCTATTTTTATTCGCTTACAAGTTTATTCAATGTTTACCCTTCCGAAAAATTACTTATTTATTTATTTCATAGGCCCATAACAAAAAAGGGAGAATGTATGGTGTCTTGTTTTTATACTTTTGTTTTCTACAGTATTCAAACTCTACCCCCAGTATATAAACCGGTGTATGGACTGTAACATATATTTTCCTCGAAGGAAAGATATCATGTAATTAGATAAAGTAAAGCAACAGACCGTGCAAATATGGCTAACGTATTTGTTCCAGGAAAACAACGATGTTTCCTTTGAGGAAACAAAAAGCGCTACAGGTAACTGCGATGCAGGTAACACGATCAATATATAGAACGATGGAAATAGTTATAGAGAAGGGATGTAGGCATCCGCAATTGAGGGTTGGAGGCAATAGATCGCGACAGAATTGGACTGTGGACACGGTGTTCGACGTGACTTCTCGAGTAGCTGTCGGGGTTAATAACCACGAATGTGAATACACGAGTGTTGGGTTTCCGACGAATGCTACGTTAGTTTTGACCTTTTGACCGATTAAACGACATGTAGATCATCAGAATTTCTGTTATTTAAGAACGGTGTCTTACTACATTCTTACAATATTGATGAGGATTAATAGAAACAATATTTTCTTTGCAATTACGAGTTCCTATGTTAGTTTACTATTTGTTTATAGTTATTGGTTTTGGTATCGATTTGACTCCTCTGAATGTTTCTTCGGGTGGCTTTAATTTCAGGTATATTATAATTATTTTATAATAGCAAAGTGTTTTCTGGCAGTGATGATAATTTCCAATGGGGATTACTGTTTGGATGTTTCAGCTTCTACCCCTGTTGATAATGCACGTTTACGGAAAAGACTATTATCTGTTTCATTACATGAAACAATTCTATATTTATACAATTTATTTTAATTTAATAGTTTTTAACTTAGAATGGCTATATACAATTATACACACTATATATAGACATGTATGATCTAAGTTATTCCGCAATGTACAGGTCCGAAAAGGGTGTTAATTAACACTAGATATACGGAGCCAATTTAGCTCATTCAAAATTTGATTACTATATATATATATATATATATATATATATATATATATATATATATATATATATACCTACTGGTTGGTTAATTTTGTTGAGTATTCAAATAGTCGCGCCCAAACACGGACAACCAGTGTAACCGGTGGACGACCGCCTTACCGGATGGTCGCGTACAACAGACTGAACTTCCGTTCTCCATATTGTCTTGTCTGAATATAACCCATTGTAACACGTATTTTATATCTATTACATATCCACTGTATTAACACATTAAAGGCAGGAGTCGTAGTACTACGATTTATCTCGAGTGTAGCTTAAAGGCGGGAGTCGTAGTACTACGATTTATCTCGACTGTAGCCTAAAGGCGGGAGTCGTAATAAATAAACTTTTTTAAGTCTAAATTTTTTTATGATTACACAAAATATCGCCCGCTCTAGGACGAAAAACAAGGCGGGGCGGTCGCCGCGTTACCTAGCATACTTTCGTCAAGATCTCCCGCCTTTAATGTGTTAACTAATAAAGTGAAACGTTGTAGTTGTCAAATACTGTTTCTTTACACTGCGGTAAAACTCTGCTCATCAAATTTTTTAATAATAAACCTTTCATTTAAATTGATTTATTTTCTTTGCAAAAAACTTCAGTTTTTTTTTGTATAAGTCACAAGGTACACTTTGGAAAAATAGGTGTATCAACATCCGTACATGTAGTGTTAAGAAACTGTGCGTCGAGCGTCCACTCGTTCCGCTCGTCGAGCCAAGAAGAAGGAATTCGCGTGGATTCCGAAAACAACAGCCGAGCGACGATTCGCAGTTATATAATATAAATATAATACGAGTAATCACTTTGAATTCAATAAATGTCTAAAAGTTATTATCACATTTTCATGCGGCATACACATAAACTACGCAATTTGACATCAATTCTTCTCTATTATCTTAACACGATTTTTTAAATTCCACTTGCGCGCATGAGTTTTGAATTGTATATACAGATTAATAAAGTCGTTTGCTAAAGCTAAAATTCCGCCATTTCGAATACAGATATTGCAGAATTTAATCTTTAACTGAATTAAATTAGTTTTCGGTGGAAGAGAATTAAAGTACAAAATAAATACTCAGGAAAAAATGGATTTATCGTTATGCCCGTTCCGCAAAATATTTGCTAAATATATATTTCGGTGTAAGAGTAAATGCATATTCATATGATACAATATCAGTCGCCAATATTTCTTTACAAATGTTATCAATATTCTCACCGCTTATCTCGCAATCACAACTCCTCCTACCTCAAATGCAACCAAATATAAATTTCAAACTTAAAATGGTGCACGGTCATAGATTACACATTAACAAGTAAACCAAAAATTTGTCGCGTTCTTAATATTTTGCAATTTCACGTCCAAATACACTCGACATATTTTTTTACGGCAACTAATTTGTCCTCATCGTAATTTTCAGAACGTAACACTCAATTAAACCATTTCACAATACCTGTAATCACTCTTTACCGCCATAAACATAAGTATCTAATAGCACTATATACAAAATTAATTTCAAACATCTATCAACCAATTGGTAAACTCACTATAAACTTCTATGCCTAGTATTTCTCACATCAACTTTCACATCATGTTAAATTCAGTTGTATATAACGCAATTTCTAAAATAATTGTAATAATAATAATAACATAATAATAATTTCTATTGCAATACAACTCTTTACTGAAGCTCCTTTTCCACATATTTTGTAATTTGATTAAGGAGTTCCTCGTAGGTAACAAGGACTTAATGGGGTAATCCTATGTGACAGCTATGTTTTTCGCCTCCTTTGACATTTTTTTTACGATCCATTAAAATGTGTAATCTGGAAATTTTTGCCACATGTTTATTGATACTATTTTAGTCTATTAGAACTTTTTCAAGCAAAAATAACGACTTTAATTGACTTTACACCGTTGGAAAGACATTCATGTATTTTTGACAGCGGTCATGATTCCAGAAATTTCGCTCATCTGAAATAAAAAAATCAAACGGTATTTTAATTTGTAAACCTAAGATTATCGCCGGAATTGCGAATAATTCTGATATCTATCATAATTCGTTTTTTTTAAGTTGAAAACGCCGAAAAAATATGACGATTCTTAAAATCTAGCTTTTAAAGCTTCGTCAAATCTTCAATTTTCGGTATTTTTATTTTGTTCTAGTTCCGGCGATAACCTTAGATTTACAAATTAAAATACCGATTGATTTTTTATTTCAGATGAGCGAAACTTCTGGAATCATGGTATAAAGTCAATTAAAATCGTTATTTTCGCTTGCAAAAATTCCATTAGACAACAAACGTATTAATAAACGTGTGGTAAAAATTCAAAGATTGTACATTCTAATAGTTCGTCAAAAAAAAATTCTCAAAGGAAGCGGAAAAAAAATAGCTGTCACATGGAGTGACCCCCTTAAGGGGGTGCAAATAGAATGGAGAGAGTCAGTGATTTATAAAATCCGCAAAACAACCAATAGTTTCCTAAAAATGATCAAAATCTCATTTCGTCGAAGTGGTACAAGGTGTAGAAAATTGCAGAGATCCTAGAAAAAATAGTTCCTATAAGCGACAGTTCGGCTGTAGATTGCAGGAGAATTGGACAATGGAGGTTCGGCAGTGCTGTTAGTCATATCCCGCCGAGTGTCCGGTTGGAGGTTAATAGCCTAGTAGTATGAGTACAGACGGGACCGTTTGCGACTGGCGGTGCACCGATGGTGTCGTCTATACCGCGTATAGTCATGTACAATTTCGTGGGATATCTCGCATTATGGCCCGCTTTAGGTGACTGTATTATTGCATAATGGCACCCATATGCGTCGCCAAGTGCACACCGCAGCACACGCTGTGCAACGTTCTCCCTGGTTGCACTAGCAAATTGACAGACTGCGCGTAGCTTCGTTACGGCTGCCTCCTTTAGACGATGTACAGTGTTATCTTTCAGGTAAATGCTCCCCGAATCTCTGCCATGGACTCTCGTCTTTGTCCTGGTAAATATCAAATGCTGCTTGAAGAGATGACATGACAGTATAAAGTGACGATGATGTATAATATAAAAGGACAACGTTTATGATGAATGTCGGTTCTTATTGGACTGTTAAGGTTTTTTTTTTTAAAGGTTTTCGAAGGAGGTATAACTTTTCAAGAGCGCGTTTAATGCTAGATTATACAAAGTAAATGTTATACAAAATTCTTTATCTTATTGTCCTGATGAAATTGTAGTTATGTATATTTGAACAAAGATTTTCGAAATTCGAAATTCTAAGTCTAAAAAATACTTTAGGTATTGCTATATAGACCAGGGGTGGCCAACCCAAATGATCTTGCGGGCCACTTTGGAAATGCCTCATAACTCCGGGGGCCGCATATAAAATTATATATCCCCATATATTAGATTTAGACTCACCATAGACACTTCTTCGGAGTGAAAAATTGAAATATAATGAGTTACTATTATTGTGTTTACTATTATTCTTACATGTAAACATAAATAATATAATAATAATGATACTAATGATAATCTCGCGGTACGGAAAAATGTTCAAGGTGGGCCGCGGGTTGACCACCCCTGATATAGACTATATCTACATGGAATATTATATTTTTTATAGATTAAGGTAGTTCTATGCATATTCAGAACAAAAAATTTATTTTTATGTTTACAGATTTTAATTCTTTTTATATCATTTTTTCACAAAAATTGGTAAAAATACTTCTACTATTCTATTATAATCATCATAGGAAATGTTTATAAAGAGAAAAATAATTGCTTAAACATGCGAAATAATTCTAATTTATTTATTTTCAATCAAACTTTTGTCGATACGGTACCTACTACACATAAAAAGGTGTGTACATAGAGAGAATTTTTTGACGTACACTATGACAAATACATCGTGGCATTATCGCATCATTCAACCTACTCTAACCTATAAATACAAATGAGAATTTGACAGTTATTAGAGTTGAGACGTTTTTTTGAAAACGACAAATTACAAATTTGTGAAAAAAAAACTCTCGAAAGAAATTTGAAAGCAGTGGAGATTCTCAATAAAGGGAGACTAAAAAAACAAATCAGAAATTTAACTCATTCTAGTGGAGAAGCCGAACATCCAAAAGTAATCTCAAGTAGCATGAAGTATGGTTTGTGTGAAGGCATGCGTTTCATAGATTTTTTTCAACTTTTAATAGAAGTTTTTTTCATAAGTACGTGGTAAATAATGATAGAAAAATTACATCGGGGTCTAAATGAATTGATTAGGCCACTACTATTTTTATAAAGATTTTTGTCGACTCGTTTCGGTTAAAAAAAATAAAAACCTGCATTCCAAGGCATGTAAAAATGGCTATCCCTATAAGATTCGTGTAAAAATAATTTCTTTTGAAAATAATTTTCTCATAAACTATGTGGTTAATTTCATTGATCTTTCGCAAATTGTTTTGGAACATAATACTGCATGGATATCCAAAATTTAAAAAAAATTGGTCGAAAAAAATATTTGCATAGAACTACCTTAAATCTGACAAATATTTTAGAAATGACCAAATAGTTTGCGGACCACACCTTTAACACATAGAACTACCAAGAAAGTCAGAATGACTGGTTTCCAATTTTCTCCAAAAATTTTCCAAGTTTATAGGAGAATCATAGAGCAGACATTCTACGTCGATATTAAAAAACACAGATTACAGAATCGATCATCATTTCCACCTCTTGATTCCCCTTTTTCGAAGTACTTATTTAATATATTCTAGTATTAATATTCCTATTGATAGTTTCGCTTCGTTTACCATTAGGACAAATTAGCCTTTAAACCATTTAATTAACATACAATCAAACCATAAATTTATATGTGAAATCCAAAGTAAAGTTTTTGCAAGTACGTAGTCAATATTCCTCCAACCATAGCTTCTATCCAGAAGAGTTGATTTTAGCAAGATCCTTCGCCGAATTAACTTCGTATATATAGGTACACCTTCTAAATCTTAACTACGAGCCGTAAAATCGAGATTGAGAACGAAGAAGGTGGCGAAACGAGAAAGGAAGGCGAAGAGGAATTGGCTTCGCTTTATCCAGCAGTTTACTGACGTTCGAAAGGAGGCCATACTGAAAGGGTGAACCGCCACGTGAGGGTTATCATGAAAGGAGGCCTTGCACGGGGTATAGTTGTCGGATGACGACGGTTTGAAAGGCTACGGAGGGTAAAGGCAAAGCGACGACTTAATAACAGTATTTAGCACGGTGCCAACTTTATAAATTTTGCTTAATCCCTGTCGACAAATCCACTGCTCTCTAGCTCTCCAAACTCTGTCGGAGTTTCTGCGGATTTTAGTTGTTTATGTTGTCGTACACCCACGTCTATATTTGCGTGAAACCTAAAGCTTATGAATGTAAGCAAAGAAGAATTCATTGCTGGGCAATATATCTATCTCGGTATTAAGGAATGTGGTAGGGTTTCATTGTTAAGAACTTATTTGAAATTGATTTTGAAACAAGAGTCAGGAGATTCTTTCATTATTCGACGTGTCGAAAGTTTCTTTAATTGTGTCATTTGATTATTTGTGATTAAAACGGCGCAGCTGTGTTAGAATTCATGGAATGTTCCTTTGATGTATACCGAGAAATCTATCAAAGCACTTGCATTTAGTGAAACTTTTAACGGAAGTCTCTATAGTGGCGCGTTTGATGCGAACTTCCCAGCTGCTTATTGAGTTGTGCTTTACATGGTATAACAAAATATTCAGAGCTGTGTATAATCTTTGTAATTCCATAATAAGCAAAGTAGTTAATACAATTTTGGCAAAAAGGTATTTGATGATATACCTGTTGTCACTATCGTTGTAAGGCAATGCTAATAAAATCTGAATTTCAATTATAGTGAATATTTACAAATGGTAAACCATTTATTTACGTTCATCTGTTATAACAAAACTTATACCAAGGAGCTGAATATGACTAAAAATCAAAGTCATTGCTATATTTAAAAAATTCAATAATACTAGCAGTAAGTATAACCAAGAACACAAATAAATTAGTCTCATCCCAAACTTTTCAAACTACACTAATGTTGAAGCTTGAATGCCGCTCAAACGCGCAGGTTCGTAATTTTTTTTAATTCCCCAAATTACTAGAGGAGCCATACAATAAAAATTCAACTTCAAACTTATAAAATCTAAATTACTTGATTCATCATCTTTTCCATCTCTCGATTTCTCATTTTCCAAACTACTTGTTCAATATTTTTAAATATAACAGCTATAACGTCAGTAGGTTTACTGTAAAAACGTTTAATAAAAAATAACATATAGCAAAGAAGTTACAAAACTAGAAAACTTCTTTAACTTATCTCAATAAATATTAAGAAGTATATTAATAGCACATCGACAAATGCATAGCAATACTTAACCAGTGAAATTCCAAAGCCGCTTTATTAAATTGGGTATATCTTGCATATAGGGATTGCAATACCGGGATACCGAATATCGGTATTTTGAGCCATTTGTACAATTTTGTAATACCGGTATTCACAACTTTAAATACAGTTTTTTCGGTATTTACTAGAAATTTGTTAAATTCTCCACTATATGTTCAGGGGTCGCCAACATTGAAAAATAGTATACGTTTTTGTGTACGATATGATCAAGTTTATAGTAAATTTTCTTAAACTTTTTTACCCACAAACCTATCTACAATCAGAACAATTCGGTACAGTTATCGAAGATGATGATGACACTAATGTCGATAGTGAAAAGGAATTGTCTCTTGAACAAAAGGTAGAAATAGCGATAACTATAAAAACTTTAACAAACCAAAATACAATACAGAAATCAGTTATATTCAAAACCGTCCGACGAGAAATCGATTTATTTGAAAATGAGGGATTTAGAGGTAAATACTAACAATAAGAGTATATCGCGCATTGCCGACAGTAGCACCAACTAGCGTAGATGCTGAAGGAGCGTTTTCGACAGCTGGTAATTTTTGCACATAATTACATTCCAGGCTTAATGACAGTACAATTGATGCATTATGTTTTTTAAGATCACATTTCAAAAATATGTAATAGTACCATAGACTGAATAGTGATATTTACACTTTTTTGTGATTTAAATACAGAAGATGTTCCTTGTTCCTTTACTTTTTTGTTATTCTTTATATACTGTTATAATTTATAAGTTACAAATGATTTTTTGTGATATTTACTATCTTTAATAAAACTGGCAAATGAAAGAATTCCTACTACCGGTATTAAGATCTAAAAAATACCGAATACCAGTATTGAACTTTTGGCCCGATATTGCAATCCCTACTTGCATATAACGAGTCATTGCGTCACTGATCAACCACGTATTAATACGTCGATCTCCCCCATGGAATAAAAATAATCACGTCCACAGCAAACGCTTATAGGCACTAAAGAGATGTTAATGGGGAAGTATCATCCGTAGAGTCCTCTCAATTTAAGCGCGCATGTGCGTTCCAGGGAATTTGGCAAGGGGATCGATTGCAGAACGATCGACTCGGTAAGCCGACGCTTTTGAGGATCAGTGCCATCGTCGCGGCACTGTACGCATTATGCGATTGAATCAGCGCGCTAATCTCGATCAGATATGCGGGTTTTAGTGGTAGACTATGTGCCCGAGCTACCGAATATTGCACCTGTGTTTCACGCTCTTACTCCAAATAACAGCTTCGTAGAACAGAGCTCGGCCTTCGGGCTAATGCCGGCCGATTAAATTCTCGTCCGGTCATGGTGAACGTATCTTGCTCTGAGGTCTGTGCGAACTTAATTGAAAAGAGTAATAAAAAATTTGAGAGAATAAATTGAATTTAATTGAGGTAAAACATTTGGGAAGTTACTATTATTAGAAGGGGATGAGGTGGGTGGTTGAGGGCAATTGAGGATTAAGGGAGGGATGAAGGGGCGAAAGGGAATAGTAAAACAGTGGTAATGTTAACATGGTTAACGTTATCGGTATTCTTTTGTGAATAATAAGTAACGGGTGTCCTAAAATTCTCGCAAGACGAAATTTTAATTCAAAACGCAGATTTATAATTAAAAATTGTAAATATTTTATTGATTCATAAAGTATAGAGTTATGCATGGAATAACATATTTTTCTTTGGGTTTTTTTGAAGTCTAAGGTTCATACTAACAAGACCACGATCACCCACTGCATACGAAGCTTGTCAAAAGATTGTCGATTTTCGTTTTGAGAAGAAATTTCTACGTTGTTGTTGTAGTCTGTAACAAAACGAGAACTTTATGGGCTCTCGCACGAAAAATATAACATAGAGGCTTTTCTTTGAAAGGAGGACGATACGAAATATTGAAAGTTTTCGGTACAAAAATAGATTTCAAAATCGAGAGTTTAACAAAACCTTTTGAATAGTTCAATTTCTTTTCATGCGTTCTTTTGAATGAGTGTCGATCTATATGATTAAGATTTGATAGGTGGAATTAGGTGACTTATTTGTATAAATTGAAATGGAGGAATATGTGAGCCTCCATCGTTGTGAAAGAAGAAATATAATTTAAAGGGATTATTTATTACGCAAAGAGAAGGGGTTATTATTGACGTAAATTATTTGATTATTTTTTGGTATTTTTGCAATGCATT
This sequence comes from Cerceris rybyensis, assembly GCA_910591515.1. Taxonomy (NCBI): domain Eukaryota; kingdom Metazoa; phylum Arthropoda; class Insecta; order Hymenoptera; family Crabronidae; genus Cerceris; species Cerceris rybyensis. Next base: position 29,153,400 of record OU342790.1, read on the forward strand.
CTCAAACATTCATCGAATAAATCATAGACTTATTAATGAAAATTCAAATAATGTCAGCTATAAAGACGATTATTTATATGAATGCTTCACTTGCCAAATCGATTAACTCCATTTCCTGAATTTTATTACATTTCAGTATCAAAGCACTTAATTCGCTCCTAGCTGTATATATTCAAAACAAATTTTTCTAATAACAAGTATTAACACCACTAAATAACAAAATTTTTTTAGCCATTGATTAATAAATAATTTATTTCTGAAGCCAATCTGATTAGCTCCATCCTATAATGTATTTAAATCATAATAAAAATCTAGTTAACTCACTGCACTCCTTTTCCTCTGCTACGGAGATATCTGAAAATTGTTCTTTTAACTTCATTGTCTCCGTTAGACGAGAACTGTTATCGCTGACACGAATCAAGCACGAGAAATATAAGTTATAAATCAGTTGTATTCGAATTACCGTAGAAGCAAGTACTTACAAATTTCAATTTTAGTGTGTGTTGTTTTTTAAGAAAAAAAATTAAACCCTTATAATATAAAAATGGAAGATGTTAATAAGAATAATTCGAATAAGGAAAATAATGAATGGATGGTTCTTCAATACAACTTATTGACAGAAAGCAGGGCTCTAGAAAACGATTTCGTATTCATTCGGATTCGACATCTGATCATAGCAATGAAAAAATTCCAACAAATAATTCGATTGGACGAAAAAGAAGCTGTAATCACACTGAATGGGACCGAAATGTCCAAAAGCATAAAATAATAAAAAGTTTAAGATACAGAAATAGAAATGGGCATTTAATACCGGAAAAAACATTTGTAAATCTGCCATATAGATGTCTTCACAAGTGCGATGAAAAAATCATTTCGGGTGAAAGGAAAGCTGCCATGGAGGAATTTTATCAGTTAGAGACCCAACTTGAACAAAATATGTGGGATTGTTGGGATATGTGAGAGTGTTGGTATCAGATATGCTAAAGGTGTAATTGTTGAGCAAAAAAGCAATTGAATAGTATAATTGACTCTATTAAATATTTACGTCAGTAACAGAACAGTTGTTATTCATTTTTGCTAAAATCTTTAATAAAACCTATATTTATATAATGAAGTTTTTCCGTATTAAAAAAATTATTCGAAGACTGAATTTGGATTAATAACTTTCTTTCACTTGCCAAAACGATTAACTCCCTTCGCCACGAAAAAATTGTAGCAATAATAACAATTACTCTAAGAATATTCTATCTTATACTTTTCATATGTTGTTAGAGAAAAGATGCAAATGCAGTAATACAGTTTACATCGTATTTTTGAATTTTTGATTTGAGAAGAATTTTAAAAAACAATATATAGGTACTATTTTATCATTTTTCTCAACTTCTTGTTTTATGGAGTTAATCGATTTGACAAGTGAGGCATCCATCTGTATATAGAAACTGATACATTTTTTTATATTCATATATCTACACGTCATTCAAATATTGGACATTTATTGTTGATGCATTATTGTTATTTTTCAATTTTTCCATTTTAACACCATAAACAGATTGTAAAAACTCAATAATGCAATTAATACCTTATCGTAAAAACTGTTGCCCTTAAGGAAAACAAGTAACGTTATTAGATATCTATTTATACAGCTTAAAAGTCATTAAATATACATATATGAAATCGTGCTACTTTAAAACATTTCTGACATTAAAGTGGATGTAATCATTCATAACCATCCATTATATGAACAGTACTTAATATGCTGTGTAGTAAAAATGCTTTTTATGATTGTTTCTACATATTTTAAATAAAAGGTACACTTGTTTCATACTCAAAACCGAGTATAATAATAAAAACATGTATCAGTGGAATTGCACACATCACTTTATTAAATACCTTGAGGGCCTCTAACGATCGGCATTATGTTATTTACAGACATTTATTTAAAAATTTTAACCGTAATATAATTTTATATTATTATATATGTAGAATCTGGTCAACCTAGTACATAAAGAAGTTGATATGAATGTGTTGAAATCGAAGACGGATAGTTGGTATTTTACAGTTGTGGAAATAAGAGATTTTTTGCCCGAATTGATTTAATTTGTTCTGTATCATTCAATCTTTATAATTAATAGAATTACATCTGACATATAAAACTATTCCACTATTAAAATAGTGGTAAAAGTAAATAAAGTATTGCGATACTATTTTATACTAATGTGGTTTTAATAGAATAGCTTTCGCCATTCGTACAATTAGTGTAAACGAGACAGAGTAAATGAAGTAAATTAAAAATTTATCTGACCTGTTTATGAGAACATTACAGAACAGCGCTTTTGATTAAACAAATTATTAATCTAGCAGATTACTTGTCATGCGAAGTCCTCGGAATTATTTCTATTAAAAACCTTTTAAAATTGTATTGTCTGATGATACTAATTTTTAAACAATTTTAAGATCGTGTCCCGTTTGAAAGAATCAATACAAATCAATAAAAGTTCGTTTCAATCGTCTGTATAACAGTTCGAATCCTAATCTCTATTATATATAATCTAGTTTAAAAAAAGCTACAAACCGTAATTAGTATTTTATTTCAATTTTACAACGTAAAAAGTGTACATAAAATAGTTCAAATCGCTATAATCTTCAATCAACCATACTAACAAAACAAGTTCGCCACATTTGTCCAAAAAATTCCCTTCAAGCAAGTCAATCTGTTAAATAACTCAATGTAATAAATTCTGTTCTACAAACAAGATTAGTAACAACAACAACAAGGTAATTTGTATAATACGATGTACATGGTGCCGCTAGCAGTAAACTCAGTACTTTGGAGTTAGTGAGGCACCTGTACGTGGTTCGTAGCTAGGAGAGCAAATACAATTATCAGATAATACAATGTATAACCCGGAGACCTAGTAAATGTCTTATACGCTTTAAGAGATGTATTGTTCTAGCTTGCACCTTGGATACAGGTCAACACGAATCGCATGCAGCTTCGCGGTTTCTTGTAGCTAAACCATTCTAATCGAGTTTCTGTTCGTGTGGAATTCACCCCTTAACTTAACAGCAATCATTCAGAACGCGTTTGAGCGCTGGTTTTCGTCGCATAGGCTTAATCCTTTAACAGTGATCCGTGATTCGAATCAGGAAACTAATTCGTCCTGGTAAGAAAATTCGTATGAGAGTATCGCGATATACCTGACACGCGATCGACTAACTTTCTTACTCGGCATCAAGAGATTACGTTAGTCGTATCGCTAACTTGGGGTACTTGGCAATCTTTGTTCTATAGTTATCGTTATTCTCGTCGGAATTATGGAAACTGTGTCACTAATTTGAAAGGAAATATATCGTGATATAATTTGATAATTTCTATTGCGTGGAAGAGAAATTATAACCCATGATATAACTTGCGTGTCACACGTTAAAGTAGATTTCTTATCAACTTCTTTTGCTTGGCACTTGATGTACTGTTGTTAAATGTATTCTGTGATTTAAGAGTTGAAATTGTAAGGCATTCGGTATCATACAAATATATTAATGTTACGTCACTATTATGCAGTGGCTTCGGTATTAAGTATCACTTCAGAAATATGTTAAATTGCATTTCTTCTTTATAGTTTATACATTTTTTAAAAATATGATCGGTTAGAAAATCTATTAAAATATATAAATATATTTATATACGTAAATGCGTATTCAATAATATTTAAATAATGCATTTCGAAATTATATATATTTCATCTGAAATATGGAAATATTTGTTCATCCAATTTTATTTCTAAACGAAGTTACTAACAAGATAAATTAAAAATTAAAGAACAAGATAATCTTACCAATAATACGATCTCCTGACTCTCATCATCCTGCAAATCGGGAAATAGGGGAAGTGAATCTAAACGTATCTTTCCATTTTAATATTAACTCTTAGCAAACACTGACTGTGCATAACCATATGAATATTAATATGAAATTAACCCACGCAGTGCCAGCTAACAATTAATATCGTTAATTAAGTTCAATTTAATTATTTTCAATTACCATTGAAACTGACAATGAGTTAATTATTAACTGCGCATCCTCTTACAGGTTTTTTAATCTTTTAACTTCATAAACTCTACACTTCAACTAATTGTAAGAAGTATAGACATATATATATACCTATTACGTACTTCACACCTGTTATATGATTAAATATATAATCTTATTATATAAGGTAAAAGCACCAGTAATTGACACAGTACCAGTAGTTGACACTTCTTCGCAAAATGTAAATAAATAAGGAAACCACAAGCTGGAATATATCAAATCTTATCAGTTTGTACAGTATCGTCTTTCACCGACTTAATTGCAAACTATTGCTCATAATCCACCATTGAAAAGTGTCATAGCAACCGGTTAATCAACCCCGTGCTCGACTCTTACGATTTTTGGGTGCTTTCTTATATGAATCGCTAAAGACTTGATTGAAATGTAATTCTTGTAAATTTGTGTTATTTAATCATTGCGGATAAAAAGGCATTTGTGTATGTTATTTGAATCTTAAAAAAGGATTTATGTATTAACATTTGCAACAAAGAATGCTAAATTGCCGAAATTCACCCTGTGTAAACTATTGGAACTTGTAATTGTCTATTATTCAGTAGTTGACATAGGGAAATATGTTGTATTTCCTTACGAAAAAGAGTTGTTCTGCAAGAGATTTCAGCAGTGGCAAAGTGACCGGAAAGAATTGATAAGCTAGATTATGAATGGGAAGCTGTGTTGCTTCGTATCAACGAAACCATTAAAATGAGCAGAACCAGAAATATGTATTCAGTTACCGAACTAAGTTAAATTTTTTAAGGAAGTAACTTCTAATTATTAAATACTTTTTTTGCAAACTTACTCAAGAATAATCTTTTTTAAACATTCAATAATTTCTGTATTCATATACTACCAAGGTTAGTTCATCAATTGGTTTTTCTCCCTGTGTCAAGTACTGAAACAAAAGGATGTCAACTACTAAATCAAATTTTACTCTTAAAAAAAAAAGGAAAAAAATTTTACAGCCGCCAGCAGGAATAAATACTTGTCATAATATAATAGAAGAATAGTTTGTGCAACAATTACTAATCATAAATTTTCCATAAAGTGAACATACCCTGAGTTATGTTAACAAATAAGAAAAGAATTTCTTAAAGTGTCAACTACTGGTACCTATACCTTACTTAATTTCTAAATTTAATATATCTAACGCAAACTTAATCTACCTATACACAGACTAGAAACCTAATCATCCAACACAAACAGCGAAACAACAGCAAGAAAACGTAGCACGGTTAAGGTTTATTCTACTTTTCTGACCCAAAATGACCAGGAAAGGCTTTCGCGCTCGTCTCGTCGACTTGAGTGTAACCGCAGCCTACGGAGTTGCCGCAAATGTAATTAATCCAATCTTTCCCTACCAGGAAGAGGGTGCCGTCCGGTCGTTGCGAAAAGGTAGAGGACCCGACTCAAATAACAGTTGACGGAAAAGCACGGCACTCTACCGCAGTGTTGACTATAGGTTGGTGGACTGATGCCGCGCAAGGGAGGAGGTGGTAACTAGGTTGCCGCAGAGTGACGTCACAATCGCCCTCACCTAACCCACTTTTGGCACGAGGTCGTACTTTGCTGGTGACTCCTATATTCTGCAAATATTGCTTCGAAATTACATCCTAGGATGAAGCTCGAGTGACGCTCCTTGCTCCCATCGCTAGGACAGAAAATTAAAGGAACGTGCTGAAAATGTAAATTCACCGGATACAGTGTACGTGCACGGGGTCGTCGTGTTACGGTGCACCACTTCAATTCTGATTTTCTCATCGGTTGAAACGCTGAGTTGAGTCTTTTTTCGGATGATCCAGCTCAGCGATTTAGAATCGCGGATTTGAATGTTTGTAACGCAGGGTGCAGTGGATATCCTAGAAGTAGATGAATCGGTCTGATTTGCGAAAACAGCTCGCAGATGTTTGAATTAGATGGTGTGTACTAATGTGCAACGACATGGATGTAATAACATACGTACGATGAAGTTGATGCAGTGTAATATCTACACTTTCTGTCTGTTTATATGAATGCTCTTAAAGGGTGTGTACCACTCGTAGAAAAGTGTCTACAGCTTTTTGTGAATAAAAAAGAAATTTGAGAGATGTAAAATAAGGGTAGGAAATATTTACTCATGAGCTCAATTTCATATTAACCCTTTATAGTCCTTTATTGTAGTATTCGAAGATTAGATTCACCATAGTGTAATTAAAAAATGATAAAAGAATTATCTTAAATAATGGATTAAACCTAAATTTTAAATATAGAAATGTACAGAATTTTATGATTTTCACGAGCCAAATTTTAATATTTGGTAAAGTTAAAAACTTGATTTTGAAGAAGAGGGTTAAAAAATCATTGGAATTGATGAGGCGTACGCTTCTATACAATTCCATCTGGGAGATTTATTAAATTTTCTATTAAATTTAATACTTAAATATATTGATACTATTTTGTAGGAAAAAGTTGAAATAATCTTTATAACATAACGAATTACACTCGTTAGATTAAAAGTATCATTTGATTCTATTACTAATGAGTTCCGAGTTTGCACGATGAAATGAAAACCATAAAACTTTCTCATGGCTTCTATATTTCGGAGAAGCGGACAACAGACAAATAGATTCGCTTGAAACACCGGCAGTCTTACGTCACACAGGCCACCCTGTACCCCATCAACGGACCTTGGTCTGACCGTAAACTCGCGGCTAGACGGCGCCAGACGGGAATCTCATTTTCTACGTAAACGAAACTAGGTCGCCGCTCGGAAGCGACTGCTTTCACGAACCGTGACCTGCTTAGCGATTCGAGGGAATTACGTTTCGTGTTCCGTCTACCATCGACCTAAGCTTCCTAATCACAGACTTCATTACCCGTGACAAACAATCCTGCATAGAAGTTGTTCTAACACTTCCAGCGACAATTCTCTTATTCTGAATTGAAATACTGTATCACTGACACGAAGATGCTTCGTTTTTTATGTTGATTTGCTAATTGATGATGTACTTGAGATCATCCTGATGTGGATGATGGTGATGATTCTTTGGAGTAAGTAGTTAGCACTTTACCGACCGGTATTTTTTTAACATCCTACCCACTTCTGATCGGTCACTTGTACGCAAATATTTCCCTGATACTGATATCTCTTCGAAAATTGCAAAGTTTCTTCACTGAGTCCTCGGCACAGTTAACCGCAATGACAAATAATAATTTATTAATTGCCGTAGCAACCAATTATTAAGTTAAAAGTCCAAAAGTGTTGGGCCCGAAAAGCTGATTAATCGGCTACCGGTCGGTAAAGTGTTAACACTAGAACTACCAAGGAAGTCAAAATGACTCATTCTCAATTTTTTCCAAAAGTTCTCCACGTTTGTAGAACAGTCATAGAGCAAATATTCTACTTTGATCTTGTAAAATTTAGATTACTGAATCGACCATCTTTTCCACCTCTTGATTTCTCTCTTTTTTTTTAAGTACGCATTTAATGCATTAAAATGTGATGAATTTAACGCCGGTAGTTGTGGTGTTAAATGAAGCTTGATTTAAAAAATCGACAGATTTTTTTATGAAGGATGAAACGGGATGTTCTAGTTTTGATGATATTTTTATGTGTCAATGTATGTGTAGATACTAAGACAAAGAATGAAAGAAAGAGAGAGACGGTTAACTCCTTTGGACCTTGTGCACATTGTAATGTACATAATACTTTTTATAGATTTAAACTTAATTTCAACACCTAATGAATTTTATTTTTTTATACAAATATTTCTCAGGATCTTCATAATGTTAGAAATTTTGCGTAAGGACCATATATCCAGTAAAATGTACACTTACAAATTATAAATAAATAAATATTTTCTTAAACGAAAAAAAATTCGGGTCTGAAGGGGTTAAATGAAGTGAACGAATGAGCGAGAGAGAGATGATTGATTGAAGGAGCGAGAGAGATGATTGAAACAAAAGAGAGTTTGGGAGAGGAAGAAAAAATCGCAAAGCACGAGGGCGAGTTAGTTGGAAAGAAAACTTAGAAGTGAACGTGACGGTGTGAATTAATTTTCCTTTTTATCTTGTAAATATACTTTTTTTTTAACCAAAGTCTCTATGCTTCATCCTGAATGTCTTACCTTTCTATTGTTAACATTTAGTGTTGTATTATTTTATGATTCACATACTTACCTTCAATTATGTGAAAGACGTTTTCTGCGAATTTACATCATGTTAATAAATTTTCTAGCATATTCTATTGATGAATGTTTCAAGTAGGCAGATGTTGCTGTGCAAGAGGAAGAAAAATATTTCCATAATTATGAAAATTTGTAGTGTTAACAGTAGACTGTCAAATTAAGAAAATCTATGTTAAGTAATGAAATACTGGCTTTAAAAAAGCTACATGCAGATGCCAAGTATAAGTATAAGTTTAATTTCTTATAATTAGTTGTTTATGATGAAAGTATAGATATTATCCTATTTATCTGATTAGTAACATTGTTCTATGTTGTTTTACTGCGTTAATTATCATTTTCGCAAGGGATTAAGTGACTGATTTCGCGAAACAAAGAGATACACAAAGAAGGGCAACGTTTCTAGCTAATGATTTTTAAAGATATATTGATGAAATCCGAACGATAGTTGGCTACTTGTAGTGTCGAAATAATCTTCTCAATCGATATAGATTTTTTTCTCAACAGTCTTCGAGAAATCTCGATCGATTTCGAATTTAGACTGACTGAGGGACCTCGACTATTGAAGGATTTAGACGGTTTTTGACCAGTGGCAAATTTAGAGTGACATTTCGATTCCGTCGTGGACTGAAGTTTCAATGCTTGCGGAACTTTTGCGAAGTTTGCACGGTCGTGATTTTAGGATTTTTGGGAAACGCGAAAAATCCATTTTCCTCCGAAGGAAAGAACCTCTCCTCGGGGATTTCGTCGAGTAATCTGCTCTCTCTCTCTCTCTCTCTCTCTTCCCCCCCCCCTCTCTCTCTCTCTTCATAAACTGACGAAAAATGCAAATGATCAGGACCTAAAAATCCTAACCGGTTTAACTAGTGATATTCGCTCGTCAGTTTGTAACCATACAAATTGTCCTGCAAGTCAACAGTAGTAAGGGGACTCTTTGGTCAGACATCAAGCGGATATGACCCGTCAACGGAGCGACGTAAGTTAGTAAAACTGATTTCTTCAGAACAATGGTATGTTTATACTATTTTCTGAGAGCGTTCCAATTAGACGTCGATGAACTGATTCTATTAAACAAGTAGTCAATTATTAGTGAAAATAGATGTTGTTACGCCGCAAAGGAAGATGCTTCTTGAGCGTTCCGATCGCGGTTGCTCGATCGGTAGTTTAAATAAATCCACTGAGCTTAACTTGGTTATATTTACAAAAACTCAGCACTACTATAGAACTGGTTTACAAAGGCTAGATAAACGAATAGCGTGGCGTTCCCGCTGAACTTGACTGTAGAGAGAGACCGAGCCGATGCACTCGGTTCTTATATAGAATTGTTTTTCGATGGGAGGTAGGTATTTGTATGCCCGAAGAAGGGGCACAACGTTTCTGCCAAACGCGGAAACATTTGGTTGCCACTTGGCCAACATTCTACCGATTTTGGTTCTGTTGGTTTGCGCCCAGGTACGGTTTTATGATCGCACCTACGTACAGACCTTGCAGAAAGTTTCCGCGTTTGACAGTCAAGGTAGAAAGTTATTTCGCGACGATGCGGCGCGATAGATGTTAAGGATACTTTATAAAATACACAATCTTTTAAAATATTATTTGATGAGTAACAGTAAGAATTTCAATATACGTTTAAACTTTACCGATCACTATATTTAAATTGTTTCCCTGAATAATTAAAGCTTTATTAAGGTTCTAAAATTAACATAGTAGTGTATCCGGAATATCCTTTAGTTGCCGACAAACATTAATAGATAACTTAAATATTACATTTAATAAGCTATTAAACTTATTATTCAAAGTAAGAGATCTTTCACACCACTTCCTAGAAAGGATGAATCCGCTGTCCCCTTTGGGATTGTTAACGGGTAAAACATATTTACAGTTTTTGCCCGATTTCGCCCGTTTGGTTTCATAGAAAATCCTGTAAAAAATCACAGATATTTTTCCATCCTTATCTGACTAGACTCTTTGGAAATTATTTTAACTAAATAATTTTTACGACTAATAACAGAGTATATTTGTATAATAACTTCCTTTAATAAAATTACGAAATATTATAATAAAATGTGGACTAGAAAGTGTAGGATAAATAATTTCAACAAGAAAATGTTAACATTCTACTGCAGCAAAACCAGATACAGATGTATCATATTGGTTATTATTGAGATGCGCCGTTGCAGTAAGCATACAATTGTCGTCCGGTAATGCCTGCATTGCATCGATAACGTGCATGCCACGTTAACAAATTGTGCCAGCTGTACGATTTAATCCTCCCCATACTCGTACTATAATTTCTAATTGAAATGAAATATCTGTTAACGTTGCATATTGAAATTTATTAACCTTTATTCATTTGACAAATAATCATGAAATTCATCTACTAATATTTTTTAGGAAAAATATTTTTACTGTAGGAGAACTTGTAGTAATATTAAATAGATTTACTTTAACAATCTTTTTATTCATTTTATGCTTCGCCGTTAACAATTGTGGTCAATTCGCTTAGAAAAGTATTTTTAAATTATCTTGGCTATGATACATCTGTATGTGGCTTTAAAAATATATGCCGAACTTTAATACAGACACTACCGATTAGTTGGGAATTTGTTTTTTTATCTTCGTAGTCACCATAGACGTCTACTTTTAAACCAACAACGTTAAAATGAAAGTAATATCTTCATTAATATCCATTACAAAAATTATTTTCAATTGAAATTTATTATTATTATTAATTCAAATTTAGAAGTACGGCGGCTTACGTTTGCACACTTAATCCTTCACTTAAACACAATATGAATATTTAGACCTAATAACTGTTACTCTGAATTATTTGTATTATTTCAAACTAACAATAATGGATCTACACTCGTGCGTTTTAATATTTTATTTATTATTGAAGATATAAGACAATGCATTGTAACAAAAGTGGCCCAAAATGACAGATATTGGGTTAACATACTCATATAAAAATTGTATAATTAAAAGTTTGTAATAGTTTAAATGTTTTGCTACGACATAAACGGTATATGTACTTTGGGTACAGAAAGAATTTTATTGTCCGTCTTGTAAGAAAATATTTCAACTCATCTAAAATTTGATAGCATCATATTTATGGATACATTACGTAAATCATTATACGGTAGTTCAAATTTCTTCGACTGCAATGTATAACGACATAAGCAAGATACTTCTATCGTTCTACCCCTCGTAACTTCTATGGTTGACGATGCTAAAGTCTGCAATAAATGCAAATCACAACGAATAACTACCTTACAGAAAACTCACAAGTCTAACGTCTTTTCTAGAATATTTCTAATCTATACTTGTTGGCCTGATACTTCATTTCTCATTAACATATTTCTATCTTTGCCAATGCGACGAAACCCGACATTGCTTCGATCGAATGTCGTTGGACGAAAGAAACAATTGAATTGAGTTGGCCAGTGTACTGTGCAGAGTACCATATGAATTTCTATTGTACATTACCCGTATGAGTTAAACGATGTTTGAATCGGTAGTTGTAAAAAGTTTCTTGTCCTGTGGGCGGAAAAGGGCAATAGAGGGTGACAGAGTGAGGGAGGCAGAGAGAGACACAGAGAAAGAGAAAATCATAGAGCAAATCAGAGAGAGAGAGAGAGAGAGATAGAGAAATAGATGATCATAGAGAAAATCAGAGAGGGAGAGAGAGGGAAAGAGGATGAGCGAGAAAGTGGTTCAACTCGCTGGAGAAGCGCCAAATGCCGGCATTGTTCTTCGCGCAGGAAACGCCAGCGCCGAGATTCGAGCCGGATCCTTCTTGCAATGGCCCGGGAATGCAGTGTGCTCGTACGTGTGCACGACATATAGCTGCATATATGTATAAATTATACATCCACATGGAATAAAGTAGACATATTGCGAACGCTCTGATTGCGCTTACCGCCATTAGCGTGCACGTTAAGCGGGATTCAGGGGATCTTCGGGAATACAAATACCCCTCTATGTCATTGGTACGGAACCGGTGAGATAATACCGAATAGAGATACTATTTGGGTGTTTTTTGTAAATATTTACTTATTGTTAGGGGAGAAAAACAATTTTTTTTCTGCAGAATGCAAGTGGTGTAGATGCATAAACATACTTGAAATGGAGTTGGTAGAAGATGAAAAGGATGCATTTCACGATAATAAAAAATGATTGAAGATGAGAGAATTTAATTATTGATACAATGCACTACTTATTTGTGTTCTTGGCTGTACCACGGATTGCCATGGTCATTGATTATGAGTCTTTGCACAGTTCCCTTTGAGTATTGATAAATATCATGTAACTAGTTTTGATATTTTCTGAAGATCCTATATTATTCCTTATGAATGCGAGAATTATTATAAATATTCCAAGTCTTAATTACATTTTTTATATAATTTCTGAATTTGGTCTGTCCTCTTTTTGTGGGAATACTGCTTAATAAAGATATTCTGCCAGATACGGTAATTAAGTATTGTTGAAGAGATATAACAACGAGATATAAATCGTAATTAACATGTTTCATAATTACTGCAACTTTACACATTTGCCATTTCGTGTTCCTTAGAGGCAATGCCATGGTCAGTATGCCCTACTAAGCCGGAGATGAACTATGTAACGACGAAATTAGAGGCAAATGCTCTCATCATGTCTGATTGCAAGGGTTTGCTCAGAAAGCTCATAATGCAGGCGAACTTGATATTAATCGTTAACGTAATAGAAATTAGATCAAACTCGAAGAAAACATTGCTTTTTCGAAAATGAACTTAATATTTTTACTTAGATGCCCTATTGTCTTTGCTTCTTAAATTAATACATAGTCTCCATTGTCACTCTCTTCCACAATCGAACATAGAAAAATAATAAATAATAATAATAACTCTACAAAAATAGTGATTGGCTCTTAGCAATATACTTTTCTTGAACATCCAATGATACCCTCGCAATCATAATAGTTATAACTAACATCAATTTTCCCACCCAAAGAGATCCTACCAAATCTAAGGGTCGAAAAACAAGCATAACACGGGTCAGCACAAAATTTGACTTTGACTTTAAAGTATAAAATTTCGATAGTTTAGGTCGTAATTAGACGAAAACAAATATATGGCATGAAAAAGTTTGCTTTTGTATCTAGAAGACCGTTTGAACGATATTTTTCAAAATATGTGGTTTTAATTTTTAATTGAAGATGAAACCATACAAATAAATATGTTTATCATTTTTATTAAATTTTACTATCAAAATAGCATACAAAAAAAGTGGAAAATAATTTAAAAGTGCACGCTTTTACTTTTTCTTTTATGTTCATAAGTACTTTCTTTTAACCCATTCGAGACCGTGCATTTTTTGGAGACTATCCAGAAAGACCGATAACCTTTGGCTTTATATGTACCACTTCTTGTATTTGTAATGATCGTGGCTTTGGGTCACCTACTTTAGGGTCGAAATTGAACCAAATACCAAATGTAATGTTTACATATTTGTAAGATACCTTTTATTTTAAGCTAGTCTTATTTCGAGGGCTGTTTTTTCTATAATGACTGATAATTGCAATTCAAGATCATTGCACACACGGTGTGCAGTCGGTCTTTTTGGCTCGGAAATGCATTGTACACACGGTGTGCAATTGGTCTCGAATGGGTTAATAAACCCCAAATATAGTCTCCCATCATATTTTCATTGTATTGGCCTTGATAACGTTGTTCGAAGTTCATAATGTCTTGATGAAATCGTTCTCCTTGCTCTTCTGAATACGCTCTCATGTTGTTTTTAAATTTATCTAAATGAGCATGCGTGGACGTAAAAACCCCACTCTGATCTCGCGGTATTTTTGAATGTGTTAGAATTAATTAAAATTTATAAAAAAATTCGAAAATGAGTGTTATTACTATACCAATTACAAAAGCAAATTTTATATCAAAAAAAGCTATTTTAAAGGTAATTAACCGAAAAATCACAAAATAAACTTTAGGACAAAGAACGAAAATTTTTGTGTACAGTCGTGTAATCATATGTTCAGCAGAAGATTCCTCTTAATTTGGTATACAGATATTTTTTAATTTCTGTTCAATTTGGAACTTCAACTAAATCAAATATAAACAAAGATAAACTTTCATGTGCAAATGATTAAAAAGTCACTAAATATTCACGTACCTGTTGGATATCAACTCATATTAAATATTTGTGTAAGATCAACTCAACCTGACTCGGTTCCCAAACAACAAGCACTGCTTATTTTCGGTCAGTTATCACTTCCCTTAAGTATTCCAGACTTGTCAAGAGATGTCATGACAGTAACATCCACCTTTTGGGAATCCTAGTCTCGAGGGTCAAAGTTTTTCTAACCCCTCACCATACTATGTTGGTGTTCTTAACATTAAAACTATCAAGCAAGTCAAAATGACTCGTGCCCAATTTTATCCAAAAATTTTCCAAGTTTATGGGAAAGTCGTAGAGCAGATATTCTGCGTTGATCTTATAAAACACAGATTACAGAATCGATCACTTTTTCCACCTCTTAATTCCTCTTTCTCCAAAGTTTTTATTTAAATACTAGAACTACCAAGTAAGTCAAAATGACTGGTTTCCAAATTTTTCCAAAAATTCTTCAAGTTTATAGCAAAGTCCTAAAGCAAATATTCTATAATGATCTTACAAAACACAGATTACCGAATCGATCAACTTTTCCACCTCCTGACTCTTCTTTTTCTAAAGTATTTATTTAATATATAGAAATATAATAGATTTAACGCCGTTAGTTCTAGTTTTAACATACTGAAATATACTAGACTTAACGTCGGTAGTCCTAGTGTTAAAACAATGACCTAAGTATCGAAAGTAGCCTACTCTTAACTTTATCATTTTGCTAAAAGTCCAAAATCTTTTCCTTATAATAAAATAATTGAAACCATATTACGGAAGACATATTAAAATTGGTGCCAGAAATGTGATTCCCACATATCCATACCTAAAACATGATCACCGAGTGAACTTAATACAAATCGAGATTAAAGTAACAGGTCTGATGATCAGATTATAAGTTCCTCGTACAGCCCGACGCAGAGACAGTAAGTACACGCGAAATGTAGCAGTTGTGAAATCTTCCCAGCCCCTTCGAAAACGCACTCACTGCAGGAAACTGCGGCTTTCGGTTGAGCGAGCGCTTTAAGTAACGCGGATGTTACCGTCATAAAGCGCTTCCACGGTAAAGTACACCAGGTGCCGAGCACTATCGTAATGGAATCTATGGAAACGTCGGCGTAGTACAAACAACTAGACTTCAGTGCACGACGGTGAGTGGAAAGTTCTCCCCTCAGAATCCAAAGAGTCTCGTTAAAGACACTACTGGAGCCATCGAGAACGAGCACTCTGTGATCGACCACTCGTCTTAGCTTTTTCTTCCTTCCACAACGAACAACACAGTTTTGTTTCCTTTCTTCGATATTTCTCGCTTGTTGACCGATCTTGATAATTCTTCGGTGGTATCTTTCTCCCCGAGAATCCGACGATTCATCGGAGGCATGAGTACTTTCTTCAATTTGTCTTTCTCTTCGGCCAAGGATGCAACAAATTTTCTGAATTGAATTGCAAAAAAATAACATTTGCAAATCAGAGTTCGTTTAATTCGAGCACTGCTTTGGGATGCATGGTATTCTCGATTCAAGTGTTCTTGTCTTTTATACCTTCAGAGTTTTTTCTCTCGTTAATTTCTGTGATGTTCTTTAAATTGATGCTCTGTCGCATACTGTTTTTGGGGTACATGGAATAAAAGATGGCTTTTATTGTAAAATACAAATACTTCGTGTACTTTAAATGAAAATAGAATTATTATAAAAATATTGTTCTTTTGGAGCGTAAAATTTAGTTTAGTAGAAATCCAAGGAGAAGGGGATTGATTTTTTTCAGTTCCTATAAAATGGAAATTATTATAATCGTTTATAGAAAAGATTTTATTTCGAAATCTAAACAAACTCATGATCTCTGTGAAAAAATAACTCGTAAAATGGAATTGTATTGGGAGCAGCCCAGAATGGGAAATAAAAATGTCACCAACGTGAACTTCATCACGTTGTATACATCTTCGCACGATCCGTGCCCCCCTGACACATAAATTCCGTTATTATGGGCCAATATATGATGATTTATTTTATTGCAATGGATAAATTTGATTTAACGGGTAGTCGCGACCAATCCCGGATCTGCAGGCTCTTCCGTTTCACGGAAAATGATCTTTACATTCCGGAAATTCTGAAAGCAACGTCTATAACCTAGTTACGGTACTTTGGTTTCACGTCAGTGAATCCAAAACAGAGTATGTGGCATACTTTTCTCATTTCTGATAATAAACAGTTTTATCATCACTTCATACAATGTTAATTTCTCCGTACATTACGGTAAATTCTTTTGAATAATTTCGAGGTCAATAGATCAGTGCATAGTGCATATTTTTTGCATAAAATGCAATATTAATTAGAAAAAAATTTTTTAGAAGACTTAGTTGAATTATAATGGGTGAGTTGTAGTTATATATTTTCTTCGAAGTCCCCTTTACTATTAGTCACCATTGATACTGTTAAAAAAATTCTAAATATTCAACAGTAAAAAAAAATTATCAGAGTAATTTAAAATTGTTGTGAGACCTGTTTAATATCGGCCTGGAAGCATTTTTCGAATCGCCGAATGTTAAATGTTGCAAGTTAAACTGTGGCTGATATTTTTGATTCCTCTACAGTTACCAACTGCAAGCCTACAAAGTAAGTTTATAAAAACTTCTCTTAAATTAATAGAAACATTTTTATGTTCAAAGTAGCTACCATTTTCGTCATGATGCAACTCGTGAATTAAAAAGCGCGTTCTTTAATGCTGTAATTCAAAGACAATCAGCAGACTCAACGTACTAAAACAATTTATAAAGGGAGACTAGAAATTCGTAAAACAAATAAGCAATATTTGGATCTTAAAAGATTACGCAGGAAGCATCCCAACGATTTTCTTCCCACAATATAGGGGTAGCAACATCACAGATACATTCTGCTGAGAAAGCATTTACGTGCTGCAACACGAAATACTTATAAAACAATGTAACAAACGTCCATGCTAGACAAATTGAAAAGTGTATTGAAGATATAAAAAATATCCTCCACAAACAGCCAGCCAAAAAGTAGATGCATATAAAATTAACAACAATAATAAAGACAATACATTCGTAACCATTATTCGCTCCAGTAACTTAGTTACAAAAAAAAACAGCAATTTCTCTGAGCCACTCGCTCAAACGCCTCCAGGTGTAAAATGTCTTTTATATCTGGATAATCCAGCATTGTGTGTAATTCGAGATCAGATTTTGAAATGGATTCTGCAGAATCGGTCGACGGCACTCGTGGACTCGGTGTTCTTCCAGCGAGTCGTCGCAAATCCACGAAATTGCAGAAATTGCTCGGCCGCTTAAGCCCACCGAGATTGCTTCCTGTTTCCCGAGCGACACGTACTTATTTCACAAAAAGAACGACTGCGCGATAACTGTAGGAATGGTTGGAGTGGTTGATTCTAAGAGAAGAGACGCTAGGAGGGTGAAAGCAGAATGGCTGAGGGCGTCGGCATCGTGGAAAGGGAAAGAAGAAACCCCGAAGGGAAGAACAGAGGGGGGCAGACATCTCTTGGCATTGAGGGGAGAAAGACGGCAGAGAACCTTCTGCAAATGGCATGGATTAGCTAGCTTCCCCTTGCTGAATCCACGCTCTCTTCCAGAGCACCTACGAAGAATTCTCCATGGTATTATGCCGGGCGTGAAACATTAAGAAATCTCCCTTCTATATCTATAACTTGGCTAGCTTTTTAGGGTATAATAATGAGGCACATTTCTGACTCGCAAAAGTATTAGGTCGTTCGGAAAATTCGTAGCGTTACTTGAGTGATATTCAAATTCGATAAACTTTTGGAAAATAAATACTTTATTCAATAATATATGCACCATTTCTATCGATTACTTTTTGCCATCTATCAGGTAGCTTCATAACCCCCTTCTCAAAAAACTTTTCATTTTTCTTAGCAAAGAACCGCTTTGAATGATATTTGCAAGCCTCCAGACTACTAAATTTTTGATCATTCAAAAAATTTTGCATAGACCTAAATAAATAATAATCAGTTGGTGCTAGGTCTAGCGAGTAGTTTGGGTGGGGTAAAACTTCCCAACCGGAATCCAATAATTTTTATCGGGTTTTCATTGACACATGCGGTCTAACGATTTCTTGGTGGAAAACGTCATTCTTCCTTTTGGTTAACTCGGGCCGTTTTTTTAAATTTTTTCTGTTTATTGATCCACTTGGGCGCAATATTTATAAGAATTAAGAGTTTCTTTATTGTTTAAAAGTTCGTAATATATAATACCCTTCCAGTCCGACCATACACTTACAATTAGCAATACCTTCTTCGAACGCAATGCATCTTTTGGTGTTACTAGTGCGGATTCTTCTGCGGTTCTCTAAGATATTTTCTTACAACATTATTGTATAAAATCCATTTTTCATCTCCTGCAATCACTTGTCTTAAAAATTGACAGGTTTTGTTGCGTTTTAACAGAGAGTCACATACTGAGATGCGATTCTTTAAATTCTTCTCCGTTAAGTTATGCGGCACTCATACGTCATAAGAACCGTTGAACCCAAGTTCCTTAAGATGTTCATATGCGGTACTGTTTGATATTTTTAATATCTCATCCATGTCTCTAGTTGTGTGCCGTGAGTTATTTTTTATTAACAACTTTACTTCGTCTACATCAATAACGGATGGTCGACCAGAGCGCATTGCATCTTCCAAACAAAAATTACCACTTTTGAACTGGGAAAACCATTTTCTGACAGTGCTATCACCAACAACATCATCTCCGTAAACCGCACATATTTTTCTTTTAGTTTCAACAGCGTTTTTACCTTTATTATAATAATAAAGCATACAATTTCGGAAATGTACTTTTCTGTTTTTCGCATTTTCTGCCACTGTTATACAAAATACTGATACACAAAATACTAATTAAATTATTGCCTTTTGTTCTGAATAATGTCTGAACCTATGATTTTTAATGTTATGCTGTTACAAAATAACATCAATAACAAATGACAGTCATAAAAAGCTCTAATTGTGCCATTGTTCGAAAACGTTACAAACTTTCTGAACAACCCAATACATTGTAGGAAAATGATTATCGCGTTTCTCCGAAAATAAAACATGGTGTTATATCAATCCCCTGTCCTACAATAGCGTGTGATACTCGTGATATTGCGAATGGAACAGACAATTTTGAAGTTATCCAAAAACTATTAAGAAATCATCACTTAACGCATTGCAGGCAGGAGACTGTGATCACAGTCCGAAAAAGAACAGATATTGAAAGTGGGAGACTGTAATCTCAGTTGCTTGATAGACTGCCATGAACTGCATTCTGTAATTTTGAAGGAACAAAATTAAGTTCCTTCACATCAATAATATTCGTAAATTATCAAATTGACTAGCACGCGAAAAAGCTGGATTTGTCCGCCACACGTTCAAAATGTTGGAAAACCGTGCCCGCATGCAGAGTGGAAATTAAGAAACTATTAAGAAATAATGAAAATATTATTGAATATATTAGTCGATCATGAGGCGATTTGCCCTATGATTTGTTTATGGCTGAGCGCGCAATAACTCGGAATAATTGTTGAAAAAGCAATCTATCCCTGATTTCATATAGTGAGTATAATTTAACGCAATATTAATAACATAGAAATAATTTAATTATATCGTGACCCACTGGTATTTTTAATTGAATAATTTTTGAAAATTTTCATAGCGTTCCATTATATTTATCGTGTCAGGAATGCCACTCATTATTGTACGACTAGAAGTTAATGTAAGAGGGCTGTCATTCCTATTAATGTAAAATCAGCTATTTTGGAATTATATAAATCTTTTTTTAAATACATTAGATTGTAAGACTAGAATTGAAGAGTACAGAGAAATATATAGCGCTCTGGCACTTTATGAGGTAAATTCATTAGTGACAATAGATATCTATTGGAGGTCATAGGTTTAAAGTACATACAGATATAATAAGAAGTGAAGATAATACAAAATTAGAAAGTCTGCATAGTAGGTAAACGTTTATTAAACCTTTTTTGCTAATTGAGAAAATTGCTTCTTAGTAAATGGCGTAGAACTACAAATAAAACTAGAAAGAAACGAGATTGCAGAAAGAAGTAGTCCTTTGTAACGAGTAAGAAAAACGATCTAGCAGTTCTCAGCAAGAGATATAAATTACTTAGCCCCATTTCAGAGATTCCAAAGAATTATTACCCTAGGTTTCAAGCAAGCATAAAACGCGAATGATTATTTTTGGAATTCTATCTCATTGAATCAAATCGAAAGTATAAAATTTTCAAGATTCTCGTGACATCTAAAATTTTCCGTTGTGTTTAAACATCACAATATCCAACGTTACAATTACCACTTCTGGAAGTAACCATATCTTTGCTGAAAGACTGATTTACTAGCGATTTTTTCAATTCTCAATAGATACAAATTTTTATATTTGATAATCCACTCTTGTAGAAGGTCCTTAATCGAATTTATTGCAAAGAAGAAGGAAAGAAACAAATCTCAGGAATTACAAATTCCTTTAAGCATTAGACTAAGAACGAAGATTACTCCACATAACTAAGACTTGGTATCAAATAAGACTGTAAAAATACCCAAACAAATTGGTCACAGCATTATTGAACACCTCGGAAGAACGCGAAAGGCTAAAGAGATACCACTTTTTACAATTACCACATAGATTTAGTGAAGTGGAATAAATTATATCTCAGTGAAACACTTGGGTGTTATCACGCTCACGTCATTTTAACTTTCAAAATAAGTTTGTGCTTATTATCATTGCATGATAGATCGCACACAAGCAGAGAACAATTTAAAAAAAAAAAACTAAGACTGTGATATACGCATCACGTAAGAATAATATCTCAAAGTGACAAAGTTTTGAATTCGCGTCCGCTAATTGGGAGTCTTTGATTCCATACACACCGTAATCCTGTTTCTTCATAGTACAACATACTTTGAAAAGAAACATAAATATTCTAGCATTAAACCGTGCAAGGGCACAAGGCCCTATTTAAATAATCATAAAGCCTAAAGTATGAACGAATTCTTTTTTGCAGAAAAATACAAGCTTACTGTATCGTAAAATTTGTATAAGTTGTAAAATTAACACTTAACGGACGGGTCACGTAAATTTACGTTTTTCCTTCGTGACTTCCCAGGTAAGGCCACGTTTTTCCTTGAATTTCTAATACACTTCACAAGTGTAAGTGTTTTAAAATACTTATATTATATTCGTCAAAAATTCTAGACATGTTAATAAATAACTTTGTAAAATATTATAAGAAATGGTGAAAATTTAATAAAACTACAACGCCTTAAAACCATATGTACATGTTTATTTAATTCTCCTAAATAATGCCCGGAAACCGAAAAAAGCAGAAAAGATTCAACCTGTACGTTAAACGTTAATTAAAAATTCAAGAGCCAAACATTTTTGTAAAAGATTGTATCCAAAATTAGTCTAATACTGAGAGATTCTTCTTCAAGAATTAATGTGGAAGCTTTAAATCGAACTATAACACCCGATGGTGTACATCTTACAATTAGACTGGAGGGAGATATATCCCGGAAATATATTCCAAGCATATAATATTGGAATACCCGTTATTCGCCTTGACAGAACCAAGAGTACGGTTTATTCACTTCCTACGAACTGTCGCGAGCAGCTCGATTTCCATTCGTGGGAAATCGACCGGAAGGTCGAAAGTGCAGCGAGGGTTAAATTAGGCGCGCGGAATGAAGCACGACGGAAACCTGGGAATTTGGCTAGCGTTCTCTACCACGTCGGAATAGAAGTCGAGTCGGCGAATGGCTCCGTGTTAGGGGGTGGTATGGTTGGAAGATGGCAGATCATTTCTGATTATGCTTGAATTCAGACTCGATTGTCCCCGTTGAAACGACAAAGCTGGAAAGAGAAATATAGACCTTGCCATGAGGCAGAATAGAAAAGATTGGAGAAAAGAGGAGAGGAAATCAAAGCCTAAAGAATGATCTACCGACAAGGGAAAGAAAAGGGAGCGAGGGAAAAATAGGGAGACAGAGAGGGAGAAATGGAAAGAGAGAGAAATGCGTGTACAAAGACAGTCAAGGATAGCAAGATTTCTCGTAATTTCCCGAGGGTAACGCCGGAGAAACGTGCTAGCATCATTGTCCTCTTCGTCCTTCCAGGTTGCGTTGTAGGCGAGGCCGCTAATCTCTCAAGTTGCACCGCGAGAAATCCGGATAGAGAAATCAGAAAATGGAGAATCCTCGAAATGGATTCCGTACGATGGCACTGGCGATGGTTATATGACGTTCACGGAGAAACCAATGTCAACGTAAATGACATTAGTGAAACGTGTCGAGTTGAAAATGAAAAAATACCACTTCCGTTTATTTCTGCATAATCCTCCACTCCTTATCAGCGTTGTGGACTCTTATCCTTTTATATCTGCACCTGCCACTACGAGTTTCTCCCTTCGGTTTTTAAAATTTAAAAGCTCGTCTTAATAGTGGATTCCGGTTTCGAAGGATACCCAGGATATTTTGGTATGGAACTCTTTGTAAACTTGCACTAATTGAGAATTGATCCCGCTGATATTTACATCAGATTTCAAGCATCTCGGAATTGAAGAGACATGTCGGGAAAGATATTTTAAGTAATCTTCACAGTTACCCTGTAAATACAATTGTAGCGAATTATGTTGCTCACATTGTTCCTAAATAACGTGGGCAACGTTTGCAAGCAAAACCGACATTAATTCTTATTAAATCTAATACATTCAACGCGACGCACAGTGGTCGATTTCGCCGAAATCCTGGCCAAAACCCCAAAAATTTTGTTCACGATTTTCAAAATCTAGCAATTGCGTTTGATTTGTAACACATCAGAGCATCGTTTTCCATTAATAAAATTTTTTATTGAACAATACCCTTAGCGATATGCAATGTCAAAGTTGGCACTTGAATAATGTAACGTTTTCACATCGAAATTGAGAGTGCATTTTCAATGTGAAATTAAAGTACGATCCACTTTTTCAGTATTGATAGCTTTTTACCATACTTTTAATTGATAACTATCTTGGTTTCATTTTTTTATTTAATATTTTACAACTGTAATGGTACAGAATGTAAAACCTGTACATTTTTTTCCTTTTGCTAATGAAATAGTTGTGAACGCTGCAAAATGCCACCGTAATTTTTTAAAAATTAAACTTGGAAGCTTCCCGAAGAAGGCCCCGTTGAGTTTTCTTGCGACTTTTTGCGACTATACAAGTTATTCTTATTTGTGTGTTGCGCGCACCATGATCGAGGAAGTGCATTTATGACATAGGGCGGGGTTATCTTGCCTTACTTAATGAATACTGTTAATCTTACTCTACAGGCATTCTGATAATTTACAAAATAATATATTTATTCCGACGGGTTGAAAGTTCAAATGGGGTTAAGTAGACTGGTAGTCTGATAGTTTTATTTCGAGACAACAATAAGTAGCCGCGGATGACTCTTCGGCTGACAGCCATCCGTGAAACTGTGCATGTATGGCCTCAGACCAGGATACCGTATTTTATTCATTGTTACTTTGTATGCATTAGTATATTTCAGGAAATTTTTGTTTCAGATTCGTAATTAGTGGCTCGTAAAACATTAGAATACCAATTTTGGCGCGCAACCAAACATTTTTTTATACAGATGTCCGCCATATTGAATCCGCTATTTTATTTTTTAATACTTGGAGTTTGGATTCTTAATTAGCGTCCGGAAAAACAAAAGAATACTAATTTTTGTACGGATCCGACAATTATTCGATACTCATATCCGCCATATTGAAGCTGCCATTTTGTTTTTGGAAATCCTGAGTTCGGATTCTTAATCAGCGACCCAAATAATACTAATATACCAATTTTCAGCTAAATTGAAAAACTTCTTTTGGTTTTGACCAGGATTTCGGCGAAATCGACCACTATGCGACGGGTGCATCTTTGTCTGAATTTGCCTGAAATTTCAACCAAGTGACCCTTTTCCTTTCCTCCCTCCCTTCAACCTTTGCGGCCTCCCAGAGGTCATTTCGAGGTTCTCTAGTTTGAAAAACACTGTCATGTTTTATAGTACACTTCAATGTCAAAGCACATTCGAAGCGGTCGATTTCTCTCAGCACAAGAATATCACGATGACCACTGTTCGACGTGTCTCCTAGATACAGAGAGGTCAGTCGTATTGCCCAGAGACATCGGGTGCACGTATGACGAAATCACTGTTATCATCCTTCTCCGATGTTTCCCGGTAGCAAATAACCGTCGTCCTATAAATAAAACGGTGATCCTCGAGATAACGGGGCCGCTCGAAAATGTCACCGGCACGTGGATGTCCCCATCGTGATCCAGATGAAAGCACTTATCCCGATGCGGTGCACACTCACCCTTATTTATGGGAGATTTACAAAATTGGAAAAACTCTTCGTACCGTAGTGGCTGATGCTCTCCCTTTTCCATGTCGGCTCGATCGACCGCCGATTCTTCTCTGACCCTCCAAAATTCAAATTTATTGCGACGGCGTTTCCGTGGAGGGTGTACTCGATCGAACGTACCCTTATTACTCGCACGGGTTGCCCATACAATAAATCGAACAAATTAAGACGCACGGATGGAATCTGCCATGTTTGTTTCGAATCAAAACGAACGAAATTTCCGGAATGAAGAGCGCATGAAAAAAACGTATCGCGATCTCAACCATAGAATCTTTACGATCGCGTATTTTTGTGCATTTGCGTACTAAACCGGTTTTATAGCGGATCGGACACGCTAAACGTCGAAATTGTGCGCGTTTGTGTTTCAGGCTATCAACTTTTTATATAGGAATATTTTGCCAGAGTTTTTTTTTTTCTCTTTCGTTTGAACCGTTTTTATTCAACGCTTCGCATTAAAAATCAACCAGATGAATGTATGTATAGACGTAAATCCGAGATTTTAACAGTGAAATGATGTAATTTAGAAATGAATACATATATTTGAACAGAAATTGAAAATATATTTTAATAAAGATGGGTTCTTTTTCGATACTTTATCCTACAGTACGTTTTTACAATATGAGAAAATACGAAAAATTACGACTTCAAGTAAAAGTTTGAATTTACGATTTCATCCTGTGGCGTACATAAGTAAGACTAGATATAGTATCTAATACTGGCTGTGCTAAAATTCATTCAATGTTTTAGACCTAAACCAATGCACCTTTCATGGATCTATAAAAAGCATGGTGTGTGTACAGTGCATCCAATCTTCGTCCAATCTGGGTGTGCTATAAGATTTTAATAATAAATATAGCTATCAATGCCACTAGATTGAAATTACGGTCCATTATAAATGAAGAAAAAGATAGCTGATTGTGAGTGGTATCTGAAATCCTATCTTAATACTCTATTAATGAGTTTCTAACATGGATGTATTGTTCTCAAAATTGAATGTCGGGTTTTGCACCCTTACGAAATTTTATAAAGATAACAACTTATTGGTATTATTAGAACAAAGAGAAAAATCCCTATTAACGTTCATATTATGATAAATGAGGAATAGTGTAATTCATGTCAAGTAGAAACTACCTAAAGAGAATAAATAGCCACCAAGTTTAGATCTAAAATATAATAGCAGAATTATAGAGCACGGATTTCAAAAATACGGAAGGTGTTATCTAGACTGCCAATATTTATCAATTAATTAAAATTAAAAATTGTAAAAATATATAAAGGGTCTAGCCAGATAAGCATGATAAAAGTGCCCCTAAAGCCAATTAATCTTGAGGTATACCATTCGATAGGACTCTTCAAAAAACTCTTTCTGTAAAGTATGAATCTGCTACTCCCACCATAGGGGTATTTACAGGGTGAAACGTAGTTTACAGTTTATACGCGATTTCTCCCGTTTGGCTGGATAGAAAATTCTGAAAGAATCACAGATATCATATCCAATGGTGTATACTTTGGAAGTTTTTCAGATTTTTTTTGTTGGCGAATCGATTTTAAAAAAAGTTTATTATATTTTATTGAAAGTATGAAATGTCCACTTTTATATTTTTACAGTACTTGCATCATACTATAAACATTAATATGAAATAAATCTCTACTTAGGTTTTGTTCCCTTAACACTAGATCTACCAAAGAGGTCATAATGACTTCTACAGAATTTTTTTAAAAAACTTACTGAAATTTTTACGGCTGTGCCATGCTTAATTTTCTACACTTCCCTTGCAAAATGTGAAAGATTAAATCAATTTAGTTTCTTCCGTATTTCATTATTTCTCTTCTGAATTATTTATCTAGTATTTTTAAATATATTGGATTAATAATCGGTAGTTATTTGTGCTCATCGAATTTTAAATTTGAATCAACATCTAGTCTACTTATACCTTAAAAAGAAAATACATGTCACACTGTTTATTTATGCACTGATCCAACGATGACGTGACTCCAGTGATACCAAGAAATTATTAATTGTTCTAAAAATCACCAAGATTCCAATTTCACACATATGTCCAATCTCAGCTGGATTACTTGTACGTGTCATATAGAAAATTTAATTCGTGATTCGATTAAAGATTCCAATAATAGCATGATCTTTGAAGAAGTCATTACAAGGTGAGAACGTTGTAACGAAAGTAATTATACGAATGTGCTTTTACTTGTACAACGAAGATTGCACTCTAAGAGTTTAAGGATTCACAAGGGGCTCCTGAAAACCAGAAACGATGTCGTGAGGCAATATGTTGATAAGTGATCGTTCCCGTGTAACATCTCCCGGAATGTGAAGTTTTAATGGCACTCGATTTCAAGTGCCCATGAAGGAAGAGGATGCCGCGTCGTAACGCTGGAATTTGCTAGAAGACCGTAAAATTCATTGGCATGAATAATCGGCAACAGACAGATGAAAGTTCGCAAACTTTAATTGATCGACATTTTCTACAAACCTAATTAGATTGTAATATCAATTATTGTAATTTCATTGCTGAAAATTAATTGTAAAAGTTTCAAATTGCTCTTATTATTAGTTTGAAAATGTTAGAATAGGAAAATTCAGTAGACATTCAATTTTCCAATAATTTTGATATATCCACTTTGCAATATTTAATATATTAAAGGTACCATAAAAGAATGTCATTTTTTTTAACACATGACGATGTGAAAAAAGGACTCGTTGAATATTTTCAATCAAAAGCCAGTAAATTTTATGAGCTCGGTATTAAAACTTTGTCAGACCGATGGAGAAAGGTTAGGTATATCAAACCGTAAAAATTAGATTTTAGATTAACCCCTTGCGGTAAAATGACGTGTCTAACTCGTCATTGATTTTTCATACCATACCATACAATGGCCAATTACAACCGTCACGTGACTGAAATTACCATTGAATATAATATTTAATTTAGTGAACAATATTAACCGTTTGAATACCGGGAGGGTTTTAAAAAATTACTTCGAAAAAAGCCAAAAGCCACTTTCGCGCTCTTGAGATTTTATTTCAAAATAAGCTAAAGTTGGTGTTTTATTTTATATACTGCACAACAAGAACAATCTTCTCGTGCTTGTATCCTAATTTGGAATTACTTTGCATTATAAAAGAGAAACCTGATGCATTTTTAACAAAATATCTTAACAAAGTCTTCCTTCAATTGTCAACATTGAAAAAATGTCCTGGGGTTTTTCGACACAAAAACTGAAGAGCGCGAAAGTGGCTCGTGGTACGCAAACGGTTAAGTAGTTATCAATATGCATGCGTTTCGATAAATGTAATTAAACCGATAATTATTATAATCACTATTAAATTTCGTAAATGTGATAAATTCTCCGAGTCGAAATATTGAACCTCATTTGAACTTTTTACTACCCAACATTTAGGAAGTAAAAGTACAAAAATAGGTCTAAATAAGATATCTTATTTTACATAGAATTTAGATCTATTTTTGTACTTTTAATTCCTAAATGTTGGCTAGTAAAAGGTTCAAATGAGGTTATAAATAAGATATCTTATTATACATTGAATTTAGACCTATATTTGTACTTTTAATTCCTAAATGTTAGGTAGTAAAAGGTTTAAATGAGGTTCAATATTTCGACTCGGGGAGTTACAGGTTTAAATTAGAAGTTTTAGTATTGAAAAGTATCATATTAGCTTCAAATAAGAGTAAATACCATGAAAATAGGTTCAATATTTTCGCTCGGGTCTTGAATATTATTCTCAAATTAACCACAGAGTCTGAGTTAGATCTGGCTTCTTCCCTTTAGGGACCAGTCCAGATTGCTGGTCAAGTATGACCGTGGCTGACTCGGGGTTACGTGAACCAGGGGATGGCGACCCCATAGTGGTTCTGCAGAAAAGGATTTACGTCAGGGGCCTAACCAGCTCGCTGGTTAGGTACGGGTTTGGCGAACCCGGGGTTACCCGAGCCACATAGCTGATAAGTCCGCAACAGGTGCAAAGGAGGGTTCCTCAAGGGTCTGTTCAAATCGCTGGACTGGGTCTTAGGACTTTGGTCTGGGTTAAGTTTATGTTAGATCTCGTTGAGGTCCAGGAGCTGAACTCCCGGTGGCTCCCGTACTCCCCCGGGTGTGCGACGGGGTGTGTAACCCTGTTTCCCCTCCTGAGCAAAAAAGATCTACTCTCTTAGATCGAACCAGTGGAATTTCACTGGTTCGCCAGTGGAAACTCACTTGTTTACCAATGACACTCACTGGTTCCGCCAGTGATCTCGGCGGCCACCAAAGGTCACTGGTTTACCAGTGAATCTCACTCGTCAGCCTATTCAAAAATAAAACACGGCGCATGGCGCTGCGGCAGCTGACGCAAATTTCACTGGTTCGCCAGTGAAATTTGTATTCACTGGTTCGATCTAAGAGAGTAGGTGTAGTCTGGATTTTAATGGTAATTATATATAATAACCAGCAGTTATATATAATCAACGGATTAGTCACATTTACAGTAACATATGAATTATAAAATTAAATGAGTTTATTTAAATAAAAATTAAATGGTTGTTTCATGCACAACTTTATATGATTAAATGATACTGGAAGAGGTTAATATTTGTAAATTAAATTCTTATAAGTATTCACATCTATTATTTATAAAACCGACATTCTTTTCCGGTACCCTTAATGTATTACAGTCGTTAAGGAAAGCTATTTTATAATTACAGTTTGTGACATATACGTTGAAGTAACAATTTATTCAACACTTCTTCCGCTTATTAATTTTATATATTAATTTTATATAATATATTTCTTTAATTACATGGACGCTTATTTCTTAAATTTACTAAAATATTTTAAAAATCAGAAGATTCCGATTCTATTCTCACTTTGCGATGTATTTTGTTGTACTGATTACACAAGTGATTGTATCACAAACACAGATACTTTTTTCCCTCAATTAATTCTTTTTATTATTATCCTCAAGGATAGAAACATCAATAGTATAACAGTAAAACAGATAGTATATACCGGTGGCTCTTAATCTGGGGTGCGTGCACCCCTAAGGATGCGAGAGAAATTTCAAAAATTTTTAAAAAAATATGAACGAGGCGACCGTACTCTCTACAAACCGTAGTACCCAGTAACACCTCACTCCCAGTTTATATATGATACATAGTAATATACATATATTATAAACAAAGACGCCATTTGTTTATACGATTGATATATTTCTTAAATAAAAAATATACACACATTTTCTAAGGGTGTGCAAAAACTTATTTTCAGATTCGAGGGGATGCTAACCACTAAAAGGGTTAAGAATCGCTGTTATATAGAAATCTCCAACATTTCGAAGATTTTCAAATAACAATAACAGATAATAACTATAACAGTAACAACAATAACAAATTATCTATTATTCAAGATTTCTTGTTCCTATATCACTCGCGTAAAGTCGAACGAAAATTCTTTCATCGTTGAAAAAGTCCACTTTACCTTTAAGAAGATTTCATATGCAATATCTCGGAAGATATACATACATACGGTCTCGGTAGAACTATAGGGACTTTCAAGGATGTAGAAGAGCACCGTGCGACGAAGGAGTTCGCGTTGAAAGATAAAACGAAAACTAATATGCAAAAGAGGTGGAGGGAATGAAAGCGTGGACGAAGCGCGGGGTTGAAAGGGGAGAAAACGACAGGTGTTCTGGCTCTTGGCAAATTACTCGTCGTGGTAACATTGACACGAATAGAGCGGAGACAAGAGATGGCAGAGAGCCTTGTGTCAGAACTAGGATAAGATAAGACAGGCACCAAGGAAGGGACACTAATTTGCCTGTCCTCACCTACCCCTTTGTATATTAAACCTCTTCGATAGTTCAGTTAACGTTGACTAATAGCTTTGGGGACCATGGCATTTTTGGTTTTATTTGCGATTTAAATCCCTTGTACGCACTTTGCATATTTATGACACTGTGCTGACGTGTATTATTGTGTGAGTGAGGTCTGCAAATTTAAATTAAGTTAGCTCGACAATTCCGTCATTATTCCAACACGTGAAAGACATGCTTGTGGTTGGAATGTGGTGTTTTATTGTAAGGTAGAAGAATTTTGAAACATGACAGTTATTTTGTAATGGTACAACGTATAGTAGGGAGGAATTTGAAAATTTATACTTCTTTTATGGTTTACAGGATACAGTGAACCCTACGTGTTTTTTATTTAAATGCCTTGGTATGTCATTTCACATTTTGCATAAAAGAAAAAATATATTTTAAAAAATGCACAATATTAATAGCTCCGATTTCAACACTGTAAACTCTAGCTATGATAAACTGATCAGGTTTTAATAATTCATAATTAATCGCACCAGGCATAACCTAATAGATACATGAAAAAGATCTTTTTTTTTTTCGTTTTACCTAATAATTTAAGAAGTACGTTTCTATATCATTCTAAAAGATAATAAATTGTAGTATATTCCGATAAATAATGAAGTGTAATAAATTAACGAATATTTGTTAAAGTAAGTTAAAAATCGAGATACATATAGAATCCAAAATAACACTAAACTACTTAATGAGTCGTAAGAAAAATAACATAACTAACATAAAAGAACATAAATCAATCTTACAAGTAGGCACATCAGCGGCCGCACGTTGCACGTCGTGCCGTCACGAATCTAAACAATCGAGCGTCTCTTGCCACGACGTCGTCGCGACGGCATAATTTATAAATATACTACAATACTAATCACATAATTTTTTAAATTAACTCTCATGAGTTGTAGAATCTCAATTTTTAAATAGCTTCATCAAGGTATTTTGTATTTCTAAAAATTAAGAAAACTCAACGGTTCAACCGTTTTACATTTACAATCGTATTGTTTGACGGAATCATAACACTCGCCGACCTTCCGCAACATTCGAGCGCACCTCGATATTTCAAAGGAATGGTCAGTACTAGTCCGAGCGTCGGCGGACGAACAACGAATTAAACGTGCTCAACATATTTAATTAGATCAATCATTTTTCTAATTGTGATTCAACGGATTAATTGAACCGTAGTGACGATGCCTGAGATCTTCATAAAGGATTCTGCACTTCGTCTCCATCACCGGTGTTTTACAACCGCGCATCACAGTAACAGGTTTTTGTGGTATGTACCCACTACATATTTAGTGTAAGTAAAGCAAGATAAGCTGGCATATAAAATTTTTAATATTTCGCTCAGTAATTCTCGTGGTTCTTTAATTGTTAATGCCATACGACGTTTGGGGTTTTACATATTGAACGCCATGGGAGTTAATGGGGATGGGAGATATTGAATCAGATAATATAATTTCTTGTAGCTTTTAAATGTAACATTCTTGAATTTGCAAAGGAGAATGCTTCACCAGATATCATACTCTAAAGCATTATGCAAATTTGTAAAATAAATAATAGTTAAAATGTAAAGAAGCCTACACAATAAACAGATGTATATAAATATATAGTAATATTTAAGACTACTTTATATGAATGTAATAGTAATGTGAATTTAAAAAGTACATATATGCATCGTATAAAGTGTCTCTGGAGAGTGCCGTTCACAATGTGTTAAAACTTAAACCTTTATCAGGTAGGTACTTTGGAGCCACTATGACCAACGTTACGGGGTCAAGTTTAACGGGTTGACTTAATTTTACGGGGACGTCTACATTTACTTTTAGTAAACAGTCTCTGCTGTTAATACATTTGTAATTATGGACTCTCATAACGATTAGACTACGTGGATATATTGTATCAATAATGATATAATTATATTTTATTGTTAATAGCTTTATTATTAGTTAGCAGTGACGTAGTCTAAGTTTACATTTAAAAGAATGATTTATGTATAATACAGATACGAATAAATTCCAGGGAAAACAAAAAGCGAAAACGTTTTGAGAAAAATAAGAATGTATGTGGAATAAAATTATAGAAGCGTCCCGAGTCGAAAATTTCAGCCCAAAATCCTCCTAAATTACCAAATAACTTAGGATATTTAGGCTGAATATGGAAAAATATGTTACATATAAAAGAATACAAATTTTAATTCCACAATCGCCCTAAACTTGTTCGTTTTTGCCAGTTTTGCCTAGTTTAGGATCAATTTAGGCTTCATACAGCCCAAAATAATCCTTAGCATTCTTATTTAGAAAATTAATCTAACAATAAGCCCAATATTAAGTTGTACATTCTATAATGAGGAGTTCTAGAATTGGATTGGAATTGGAGTGGTTTTTGGAGATTTAGAATTTATATGGAATAAAATGATAATTTAATTCCAACTTGCTCCTGAAAGCCCTATTTTTAGAATATGAGTCGACAGACTTGGAACTTCTGAAATATTTTTAGGGGATGTCAGATTAAATTGGAATAAAAATTTTACCTGATCAGTCCATATAACTCCTAAAAATCATATATACAGGACTTTGAGGCGCGTAGACACACTAGTTGAGGATTTTGAGGTTCAAAATGATATACATAATTAAGCGGCAAATGAGAAATCAAAAGAATCTAGGATTTTAAGTTTCTTTTTAGGCTAGACTTTTCGACTCGGGGTGTTTGTAGGCCTCCTTATTCGCGACCGTTTAGAACGTCGATCGTCCTGGTCTTCTGTTAACATCCCCGTAACAATGGAACCTTTCTTTCATAACCGTGCAACCTGCGCAGAGCGTGATTCAATGCTAGAAATTTCAAAATCCTACATACATTTCCCGGTACCGCTTTTAATACACATCACAAATCAAATCATTAAATCTGCGCAGCCAATAAACAGGCATTCTATTAATTAATTTGAATTTGCAAAGGTAGAGAAATAATCCCCAGCTAATTACAATAATAGTTATTTATATTATTCCATAGTATTGATAACAGCATACTGAGAAATAATAATATTCACATATCAACACAAACAATATTACTCATAATACAATCTCCACAATATTATACCAAAAACAAAGAAAAACTTAAATATTAATTTCTGTACATAATCAATTTTTTTTAAAATGAGCATGTGTAAGACTCAGCACCAGCGAGGCGTCGAGCTAGGTGTTTACACGCCTGGCTTTCGTCAAGAGGATAATTCCTCCAGCGAGGGAGGAAAATTACCCCCATCCCTACCGGGCCTTTTCGGGGAAAAGGAGGTCTTCGAAGGACCCAGCAATAACAACGAGGGATAGCAAGGCAGTCGTTACGGAGTCGATGCCTTGCATACATCGAGGGAACACTCTTATTGTTAGAAGAGTGACGTCGCGAAGAAACACTATTAATATTTGTATTAGTGGCGCGAAATGAGTTTACTGTATATTGCATTTATTGACGCAAATATTTATAAACGGCCGTATTATATTATATGTGTAAAAAGAGAAATCGGTATCTTACACATAGGTATAACTTAAGAATATTCGACGATGCATTGAATAAACCTTGGGCGATGAATCTCGTTAATCACTTACTCGTGTCGTTCTTAAATAATTGCCATGATTCGAGCCACCATGTTCTTATCTTCTTTTATCCCGTAATCCTACCTGTCCCTTAACTCTCTCGGTCCAGACGACGCCTCCCTTATACCCTATAACGTACACTCTATTCTCCGTAGTAGCTTATCCTTTCTGATAATTAACGTGGCGCCCGATACTATTTCTATGCGACGGCAAACTCACCGCTCGCGGCTTCGGCTTAACCCGGTACCTCGTATCGTGTCGCAGAACGCGATCGTGAGTGTAATTTCGTCGGGCGGGCTCGTGCTTCCAATTACCGCGAAATCGTATTAATCCCCGCGAAAATCCCGTGTCGGGGTGATAAACGTGCACCGACGCGGTTGCAAGGGGGATTATGCCACCATGCCGTTGGCGAAGAGATTCTGTTTACACCGGCTTTGGCGCCTTGGAAAAAACTTCTTCGGGTTACGTTTACACGTCGATGTAACGGTTCAATGAAATTTTATCGTTTGAGGGTAGTTGTTATTGTTATTGTGGATACTTGTTTGTATTGTTGTGGCTTTAACCCTTTGCGGTCGAGAATGTTTCATGGCTATAGTCTTCTAGTGTTTGTGGGTACGAAGTGTTGATTAAAGTATTCGTTGGACTTGCAGTTGAGGTGGAAGGCGAGTACTTCTACACCGTTTATTTAAGATGTTCTTGTAAGACTCCTCGCGATCAAGTGTCTAGTCGGTGAGAATTTTCCACCGACGCGTCAATTTAAAAATTTTATATTAATTCTTTTTTATTATAATTTAATTTTGTTTTTTTTTCTCACGCTATTAGATTCAGCGTGAAAATTTCTATAAAACAATGCTGTCACACTTAAAAAAAAAATAAAAAAATTAATATAAAATTTTTAAATTGTTATTAAATAATAATAAACAATAACAATAAAGTTAAAAACCTTCTGAAGATGTTCGGAGGATAATAAAGAATCGTTCAGAGTTGTTTTTTTTTAGAAAAGAATTACTTATAACTGATAAATAATTTTTCAAAAATTTTAGTACTTAAAACGCGATTTGTACAAAAACTATAAGAAATACGAAAAAATAGTATAGAACCTTTTTTGTATAAAAGTTAATTCTCTACAACTTTTGTTTAAAACTTTTTCACATATTTCTAATAGTTAAAGAAATATTAAGGAAAATGTCATTTTTACCCCCTTTTGCAATTTTTTTGAAAATGTTCCCGATGGTTCAGGAGCCTGAATTTTTGAACTATTATTGTGGAAGCATATACGCAAATTTTCGCGTTGGTTTCAGCCACTTACCTCAAAATGGCAAAGTTACTGCTCTATTGACTGGACTATAAGGAATTCCGAGAAACAGTAAACCGCGTGTCGCTACATGTTCTTTAACTTCTGCAGTTTCGTTTCTTAGGCTTTGATGGAATTTTTCTAATGGTGTTTTTATTTATTTAATGTAAGACACCAACGATTTTTCTGTTTTTCTATATAATAATAATGTATATTGATATAACATGGGCGTATATAAATATTTTCTGATAGATACAACATAATATATATAGTTATATCATTTTGCGTCAATACTACAAATATTAATGATTCAGTTCCCAATATCACTCTCGCAAGATTCTAATTAATTCTTTCCTCGACACGTATAAGACGTCGACTCCTTGATGATTCTTTAGCGACTCTGTGTGCCGAGTCTATAACGACAGACTATCGACTGCCTTTCTATTTTTTTTCTGCCAATTTTGGGTCCTTGAAGGACCTCCTTTCCTCGAAAAGACCCCGTAGGGATGAGAGTCGTCTTCCTCCCTCGTTGGAGGAATTGTCCCCTTGACGAAAGCCAGGCGTGAGAACGCTTTGCTCGGCGCCTTGCTGGCGTGGGGTCTTACATTAAAGATATAATTAAGAATAATTATAATTATAATTAAGGAAAATAAGTATGTATAGTATTTTTTTTTTTTGACTTTGAAAGTAACAGACAAAATTCTACAGTACGAGGAGCGGCACTGCTTTCCTCTAAACTTTAAACAAATTTTTAACGCACCATCTTAACACTAGAACTACCAAGCAAGTCAAAATGACTCGTTCCCAATGTCTTCTAAATGTTCTCCAAGTTTACAGAGCAGTCATAGAGCAGATACTCTCAGTTGATCTTATAAAATACAGATTACTAAAACGATCATCTTTTCCACTCCTTGATCTGTCGTTTTCGAAAGCACGTACAGTGCGGCTCGGCCAACTTGGCACCTCGGCGGCGGAGCTTCTCGTTTTCAACCGTCTTTTCGCACCATTTTGTTTCTTGGAATCCACTCGCTCAGCCTCTTAAAGGAAGTACCCGACAAAGTCGTAGCATTCAAATAGTCTTATTAGTTTTTCTGGAGGAGCGAGATATTGTATTACATTGTTGTCTCGTCGCGCGCTCCGTTTCATCAAGGAGAATCTCCCCATGTAGTGGGGGTAATTCTGTCGGAATTTATCCTGTTTTTACTATAGAGATGTTAGAAATCTGGTGCCTACGCCGATGTCCTCACTGTCGCCAACCAAATCGCGTTGTCTCCCTTGCTTCGGTTTGAAGCGATCTCTCTCTTCGTCTTTTAGTTCGATTTGTATGTGTAGCTCTATTAACGAATCGCGAGGTAGAACATCAAGTGCCTTTGTGTGACAAGAGGCATGACGCTTGACGCCTGGTAATTCAGACTCTGCCGAAACAGGCCTACCTCCTAGGTGCCATGTTGGCCGAGCCGCACTGTACTTAATATACTGAAATACAATAGATTTGATGCCGGTAGTTCTAGTATTAAGTTTTCTTATATATCTGGGACCTTTAGATTGTAAAGCGAATCACGGATCTGGAACTTTAACATTAACTTATAGGAAATTAGTTAACTTCTGACCTATGTTTCCTGTCAGGCAAACCTATGCAACAAGACAAATGCGATAAGCGAAAGAAAAAATTGACCTAATTTTTAATCCTTTCACAAATTTTGAGGCTGGGTTCTTCTCCAAAGCTGCAACGATTTGAGTGTAGAATAACGCCTGGTAAACCGCGACACATAATTTAGAAACACACAATTTTTTAAAATATTGAATTTTTTGAAAAAAAGTCGAGGGCCGCCTGTATTAGTAGTATGGACTTATACTTGTGCTACTAGTAGTTCGAACTTATATCTAAACTACTAGTAGTAGTACCGCCTTATACGTACACTACTAGTAGTGCGAGGTCATACCTGTACTACTAGTAGTATGAAGTTATACCTATACTACTATTCTTCTTTTCACTTTATTCACCAATCCGTTTCTCATTTACAAAAGTCCTACAGTAATTACACGATTAGGAACAGAGTTGATTTAATTTGGAGGTCACTGGTTTCTCTGCTAATGATGTTATATTCTATTGTACTTCTAAAGGACAGCGCATTACAAATTTCATTATTGCTCAAGCCAGTTTACCAGTATTATAAAATATTTACTGGAAATTGACATTGTTTAGTAGCTATGTGTGTACATGTGGAATAGTAAGAGACTTCATTCCTTCTACGGATAAAAAAATTAGGAGTGTTATTACTCATAGTGGGAGCAAAAAAAACATTCATTAAAAAAGAATTCATCTAGGGAGTTATTTTACGGGATAAAGGCCTTATATATACTTAAAGCAATTCCCAGACTTGGAAAAAAAACAATTTTCCGCGCGGGAATGTCGAGTCTGTGCAACCCATAAAAATGAAGTGAGGCAAGGTACGTTTGTAAGTTCTCTGCAGCATTTCCACGAATAGGAATTTACTTCTAAAATATCATACCTTTTAAAATACTTAAAGTTATTTTTAAGAAATATTAATATTCGCATATATTGAACTATTAGATTAAAGTATGTAAATATTCCGGCGTTCTGATATCGTACATTATCTGAAACAAATTACATATTTATAAAACATGTATTCTTTGGTAACGAAAAGACAGAACGAGAGTTGTACCTTTTTAAATATTCTTTCAGAAACATTCGAAACATAATACTTCACAATTCCTATCATACTTCAATAATTAAATGTTTTATTTATCATTCTTTCTCCTTTTTTAACTTAATCTATTATGGTATCATCTCAAAAGTGCAGTGGCAGGTGGTTTCTAAATCATTTAGTAAAAATTTCCTCCCGCTGATCGAGAGTTTGAACTCGCGCTCAGTAATTAAGAGTCCGGACTTTTAATTCCATACCAACAACTCCACAAATATTTTATTAGACGATATCCTTTTCATCTTATAAAAGTTTCTTCCCATATTCTGAATGTAGCAGACTGAAACCGAAGATTCTCTGGTAGTAATAACCGAAAAATTAATCGGGAAACTTTGAAATGTTCGCCATCCGAATATCATTGTACATACCAATATCGAGAGCTACGACGCTAATGCGATCCGAATCACATGGACGGCACAAAGCATTGAAGTAAAAAGCATCCTCTGAGAGACCGGATGGAGGTAGAAGTGACAATGAGTGCAAGAAGTTCGTAATTCTGCGACAAAACCGACTCTACAGGTGGCCGGTCTTGATCGTACCTTGAGAGTCATCCTGAAATTTGTCGAGATCTTTGCTCGATACGATCGTTGAATGAAGATTAATTAGGCGACTTGTGAAAATGTCTTTCAATATGGCCTTGGAAAACATGCAAAAATTATATTTACTTTGTTAATCTGAGAAATCGGTAGAAGGTAATCGCTAATGGACTTTACGTCGGTTTGGCAATTGTAAAACCACTGTTTTTTTATGGGTCAACAGTGAAAGGCTGCGACATGGTATCTGTTTTTTAATTTTTATTAAACAAAGTTTTCATGTCTTTTGTACTTTCCTTGTGATGAAAAAATTACATTGTTATGTATTTGAGCTGAATGGGAATACTTTTTTTTTCAAAATTTGGTAATATTGCACAGCTATCAATATGAAAGGATGATATCAATATCATTTAATTATGAGATATTTAGCGGAATTGATACGTTATGATTATATTAATTTTGAATTAAGTTTTTGAAGAGCTATTACGTGTGTTAATTATTTGATAAAATTTTTATTTTATTCTTATAGATTTCTATGACATCAGAATATGAATTAATTATGCAATTGTGGAAATGAGAATTTAATACGAGACTTCAATAACATTACAATATATTATATCTTCCTGTTATTTTATAAGTAATTATAAAGTGATATAAGATGAATTCAACATAAATGGTTACCTTTTGATAATGAATTTAATAATAATGCAGTAATTAATTTTGAAATTTAGTCCGTTCATGGAAAGGGTAATTGTTGGATGGTTTCACGATTCTGCTCTGCTCTTGTTGCCCTTTTAATATGTATATTAAGAATTAAATTGAATATTTTAACACTGAATAGTATTTATTCTTTCCGTTTGTGGGATATATTTAATAGAAAATCAATGGAAGCATTCATATTTATAGAATTATTACAGTATTTTAAAACTGTAAATTGTTGGGATTTTACAAAGTGCACTCTTACCGTAACGGGCAACATAAATAAAACATTCAACGAAGAGCTATTAATTTATTAACTCTCGTGAAGATGAAATTTATGGTTGAATTTATTTCTGCTGTTTTGTTTCCTGGAAACATTTAACTTTTATTTCTGTCCCTCTGCGTATTGCCGTAAAAACCAAAGCAAAAGTTTCAAAAGTTGGGTATATAAATACGTACCACAATATAAAAGTGAAAAATTATGCTCTCTGAATATAGTGCGTACCAATTTGTCAAAATCCAATAATTACTGAATTTCAGAAATCGGGAGTGTTAAATTTAAAAATTAATACTTTTTAGTGCCAACCAGTTTAGAATGGCAGATCACATAAATTGATAAATGATAGAAATAAATTAGAAGAATTTAGACATGCATAAGATAATGCACATTATTTCTATCATTTATTTATCTTCGTAAAATGCAATAACGTCATGTGTTAATTAACCAAAGTTATAATATTATGTCAAAAAATAATTGTTTGTGTCACATGTGACCGATATATTATAAAACACTTGTATGAATTACTTTAATATTGTATTCTTCAGTCCTTTCTAATTTAAATAAATGAAAGTCATTGGTTATCTTGTTATAACAATTATTATAAATATGCAAAGCTTTTTCAGAATTTTCCAAATATTTGCTAACATCTACTTTTTCTACCCACTTTAATGTAGATTATAATGCATTTTTATGATTATAATTAATACATCTATTAGCACATGGATAAATTTATAAATAGATAAAAAAATAATTGCGAGGAATTACAATAAATACATGTTTCTAAATATATGGGAAATTCTGTACGATACATGTGAATGTTATAATTAATAAAACTATTCGTTTTTCGCTCTTCAAAACTAAGTGGTTTTAAAAACTAAAGTTGCTGAACTAACCACTTGCTTTTCGACGAAAGCTTTTGTTTCCTGCAGTACTTGTGAAATGCAGCACCTCGCATTTCCTGTAACCTACAAGCATATTTTTCACGTGTATACGTGAGTCGTAGATGTTGAATGTGGTAAAAGTTACTTTGCCGTAATGAAAAATTGTGATTTTTTAATGACTGTACGATATTATTCATATTGATAAAAATACAAGCATTGGCATCAATATTTTTGAACACGGCAAACGGAAACCTTAATTATCTCGACTACAGAAGAAAGTGATTTCTGCTAATTTTAGAGGCAAAAGGCATTTAATATTGTATATGTTATTGTATGAATTTACATTATATTATATTATAGTGATGTCGGAGGCATAGAATTTACATCATTTGTATTGTATGCAAAATAGGAAAAACTAAGGTGCGAAATTTATACTTGCAACGATTATTTTATTTTACATTCTCCTGCAGATACGATATGAAAGTTTTTGCTTCGAAAATGAAGAAGCAGTGGTGCTACTGACTTCTAAGAAATTTAGTTTGTTATTTTCTTTAGAACTCATAAATTATTAATTTGTTTCTGTCGCTCTTAACTAACAAGTAATCTAGTTTTATATTTTGTACGTAGAATTTGAAACGACACAGGAATTTTTGTCAATTAAAAACTGAAATATTTAAGGCATTTAGAACTCTAAGAATTCTTATTAGGCTTTGCGCTTAACATTAAGGAATTTTGGCCTAGTTCTAGATTCAATTAGATAACTTTTTTAAAGTTTATAAATTCTCAATTATCATTGTATATATTTTGGCTATACTGCAAGAATTCCCCAAATAGTCTGATTCAAATTTATTACTTCAAATTATTTTGAGTATACAAAATGTTGTCATCTTTTATGAAAATGAACTGATTTAAAAAAAACTTTGTTATGTTTTGTACAGATAGTTGTAAACTTCGAGCTGTAGAGAAAAGTAAATTGTGAAAACGGCTGAATCTAATTTTAAACCTCCATCCCAGCGTGATTTTTCTAAGATAAAATTTCATTTATTCATAACAATTTTAAACCTGTTATTTTGAATTTATAATTTGATGACATTTCAAACTGATGCTTTTTATGGACTTGTTCTTAATTACGTTTCGTATCGCAAAGACTAGATTTATATCGATTTTCAGCAACATTATTGTGTTTCATTTACTTAAAGAATATCTTGTTAGACAAATTGGAAAGGTGATCTTCGATGAACCAAAACTCAAATTAAATCTTGTAAAGTACTGCATAATTCGATAATAAACATCACATAGTTCAAATGATAGTTTAATATAACTTTCACGTTCAGCCTAACCTTTGCGGTAAGAATTCTTTTGTTAATTAGGTAATGAGCTAAATAAAATTAATTTCACAACATTTTCTGTCATTGGTTAGTGATTTTGTTTAACAACATCAGTAACTATAGGTACTGAAGAATATTCAGGTGCTTTTACAAAATCATTATGAAATTAGAAAGTTGATGTTA
The DNA here is from genome assembly GCA_910591515.1 of Cerceris rybyensis. NCBI lineage: Eukaryota > Metazoa > Arthropoda > Insecta > Hymenoptera > Crabronidae > Cerceris > Cerceris rybyensis. The sequence goes on from OU342790.1 coordinate 29,195,623, forward strand.
AATTGTCAGAAAGTAAAGTCAAGGGAAAATATATATTGAGCACTGCCCAACGTAGGACAGCAAATGGTTGATATATCATTTTCCCTAAAAAAAAAAAAAAATACGGAACCTATAATTTTCCAAACATTTGTCAAGATGAAATAAGTTCTTCTAACAAGCGGAGCTACTTTAGAAAATTACCAAGTTCCGGTTTATATGTAATTGTGACCTAATTTCAAATTCCGCGAGTGGCATGAAATTTGATTTGCAGAAAAGCGATTAGAAAGAAAAGTAAGTCGAAACGTTACACAGAAAGACAGTGGAATCTTATTTCATACTATTGTTACATTCAAGATATTATTTCCTTGTGCACTTTCTTGAGCCCGACTTTCGAAAAACCACCTTCGCGAATTGTAGAAAATTGTTGTTATTTTATTGCTGTTATCTGCCGGCATTAAAACCACTCTCGCATAACAGAGTGAGAAAATTTCAACGTCTCTCTCAATTATTTCTTTCCATTGCTGTTTTCTGACTCCTGCCAATGATTATAGTGTATGTTAGATATTGAAAATATTGAAATATTGAAAATAGTGTCACATTTGTCTATATATATTGTCATTTAAAGTTCAGAAGAAATTTCATTGAATTCAACGCTTAGTCATGGATGAGTCCCATAGCATTCATTCAATCTATTTTATTCGCACAAATTTCCCTTCGCGATTTATGCATTAAAATGTCATGTGTTATAAATTAATAGTTTTACATAGCACGGTAATGTATGTTTAAATGCAAGCAAAAAGCATTGCCAGCAATGATTCACACTCGAAATGAATTCAAAGCTGCCAATAGATTACCGCCGATGGTAATATATTTTCTCCGCCACTAATTTTCCTGGCATTCTAAAATGATCGCTTCCATTTACGGAATTACAATCCGGCTAAACAAATTTCTTCGTTCCATTTGCTAATTTCTTCTGCGCAATTCGTTTATTTCCTGATTTCTCGATGAGTTGGGAAATCTACACTTTTCATAATTTATCATGAAATTGTAAAATTGATATTAACATAAAACTAGTGAAACAAAAACAAGGTACGTTACTTTATGAGTCTCATTCTTTCCCAATAGATCTCAAATGCATGTATCTGGTGGAAAAATATAGTGTACTAGGAAATACTGTAGGATATCGATAAGAATATACTTATAAAATAGATATGTACAAGTGGAAACTTATCAAATATGTAAAATATAGGGAACGTTCTACTCTAAAACACACACACACTAACTATGACTAACAAATAATAAAATAACTCAACTATAAAGTCCGTCTACTCGTCTAGTCTGTCTATTCGTCTATCGTCTATAGTTCGTCTATCGTCTATAATTCGTCTATCGTCTATCGTCGAACTAGTCTTCCGTCGAACTCTACTGTCGAACCGGTCGCTCGTCCTCATGCCGTTCACGTTTCGTCGTCGATCGACCTTTTCGTCAGTCAATTGTCTTCGTTCTACATACGCGAGATTTATAAAATCCCCACAATACAAATATGCATAAATTGTAAATGTTAAAAGTTACACCGTCAACGATAATGCGGTTACTGTATAATTTAAAACAGAACGGAATATATCTGAAGAATAGTACCGGTAAGAAAGTATTAATTACTTCTGGAAATTATTTTAAAAAGAGGGAAGGTCGAAAAATGATTTAACACTAGAACCGCTGACGATTAATAAAATATATTTTAAATTGCAAAATAAATCTGTTCGAATGAAATAATTGAAGAGAGCAAAGAATTACAGTCTTCAAGATGTACATAGAAAATTGCAAAAAAATCAGCGTTAGCAATTTCAAGAACATTTTCAAAAAATGCAAGCCAAGCCATTCTGGCCATCCTAGTAGATCTAGTTCTAACACCTCTAATAAGAGTAAATTTCATGTTAGATTTTTAATATATACTTTTCTTGATTCGGACTCACAATCAGAATATTGTTTTACCAGTGTAGCCTAAAAAGTATTTAATTTTAACAACGAAATAGATAGCAATATATGAGCCGTCATCTTGAAAATGATACAAGATCGTTTTTAAGAATAGTGTGATATGAAATACCTCCATGATTGGATGTCCACATAAGAGGAAAAGAACTTGTGCCACTTTGAAATATAACGGCTCATGTACAGAAAAACTGATTCAAAATTTGTTTCTTTACATAAAATCACATAGAAACTAAGTCAATTTGAAGAACTTGACCGATGAACTTAATAGTAAACGTTTAAGCCGTTATGTTGACCCTTTACGCTCCAACTACCAGTCTGGCTGGCATAACAAGTAAAGACGATCTACTCCAACTACCAGCTCTACTGGCAATATTTTATTTTCTAATTATTGCTAACTAAGAAAAATGAATGTATAGCTGATACCGTTACTTTCTTAACAACATTAAACATGTTCTCTCCTTGCTCTTTGCTGTTTTGTATACATTTGGAACTTTATAAGAAATAAATTATTATATTGCTAAATTAACTTAACCTAATATATGAATAAATTTTATATTATTAATCAATATTTAAGTAATTAATCGATGTTTAATACACTTCTACAAAAATTTCATCAAAATGGTTTTTCGCCGTTTATGTTATAAAAAATATGTCAACCAAATTGTATATTTTGAATCTGAATTTATTTTAAGATACATTGAAGTTAACTAAGTTTTTGAGTTAATTCTCTTTATTCTCATTCTGTGTTTCCTAACATTCTCGTTAATAAAAAATCATTTTTCTAAAAAGTACAGCATTTTTTTCATAGTATTGTGATTACAAAATATCGCCTAAAAGTCCGTGGAATAGACTATCAACAGGCGCAAGGAATGCAAGGAGCGCAAAGGATTAATAAATACCCAACGTTATTCCATCATTCGAACAATCTTCTGTACAATTGCTGGTCAAGGTCCTTACATTCTCATGACAAACGTTTGTCTCCCTGAAAATAAAATTCTGTTGCCAGAAAGATGGTTGTTGAATAACGCCGTAAAACTTGATTTCATTCGGCTCGCAAGTTACAAGCAATCGAAGTGTGTACACGTTTTTTTTCCCTCGAAGCCCCGTATTTCATTTCACCGATTTTCAACGAACAAGCAGAGCACATTGGTATTAATCGATCGATCGACGCAACTGAGTAATCAAACTGTGGTCGTTCCAGCTACGAGAATTAACAGTTTACTCAATTAACAGTTCATTTGGGAGCGGCGAATCAATCATGCAGAACCCTCTGTCCTTTAATATTTGTCTGTTGCCCCATAAATGTGATCGTCTGTGCACATCGATGAAGCGGAATTGCAATAGGCATACAGATACACCAAGTGAATGATTGCACCCTCGCCGAAAGTCGTGCAGTGGTGCGTGCATCGTCGAACCTTATTTCTTGTAAATAATCTACCGAATTCGAATGTCGATCAAGAAACACTAAATGATTCTGTTTTTACTAGTTTTGATTTGTGGGACATTTTGTTAGTTTACAGTATTTTTTAGAAAATGGAATATCTTATGTTATTGTTCATTTTCACTTTTAGTGGAGGATCTTTCTTACTACAAATCTCTATTATTTCAACATTCTGCTGTACGAAATCTCTTTACCGCACAAGTGTTTTTTATCTTAAAAAGATGCCTACGGATAGAATATACCTTATCAGATATTTATGTAGGAATGCAGATGAAATGAGCGAGTGAGAGAGTGAGTGAGAAAGTGAATGAATGACAGAGAGAACGAGAGGATGACGTGTGAAACAAAAGACAGGGCAAAAGAACACGAGTGACGATAGGGAAGAACGGAACAGTAGTGAAGATCGAGAGTAAAAGAACGGACGCGAAAGAGAAAAGCCAGACTGCTATTGTTTATTTTTATTAGTTCTAAGTATTTGTTATAGTTATTGTTAGTGTTATATTGTTTTAATAAATGTTTAGTAGTAAGAAGACTGTTGGAACCATCTCAAAAATAAGTGATCCCACATTTATTTTATATATTTATTTATTCTATCTTTGCAATTTTTGAAAGAAGATTGCATATCATATTAACGTTTGAATTACGTAGTAGGCTTGCTGAATTGCAATAAGTTTACTTGTTCATAGGGTACATAAAATGTTCATTTTTTATAAACTCTCTTTATGGTGTTTTGATGCTTGCGTTTTTAAGTGATCATATAACGTATAGGTTTAGTGAGTTTTATTTAATGAGATTTTTAGTCTTTCAGGAGAAATGTTCAGAATTTTGTCACTTTATTGACTCTTCTTTTAAATTATAAATTATTAATGGTAATGTACCGTAGGTATTTGTGAGCCGCATTATATAAATATTATTAAAATTACCGGAAGTGGTGTCTGAGAGTTCAAATATTTTGATAAAATCGAAATTATTGGTTTCGACACGATCAGCATATGTAATTAAAACAGTTTCAATTGATTAATCAGAGAATAAACGAATATTCCGTAATAATATAATTTAACCGAATAATTATAATTAAGTAACAGCCAATAACGACATCATTATTACAATATTAATACTACCGTATTATACGAAAAGTGTAATTAACAATATAGTAAATATGTACAAATATTTTTTATCTTTAACGAAGAAAACGTATGGTTCTCAACACTTTATCGATCACTAGCCGTTGAACCGTTTGGCCTACGATTTCTATTCTGAATCAGCGTGCAATGATGTAAAATTAATTCCCACAATCAAATGTTCTCACTGATTTCTTATATTTCGTATAACTGAAAATAATATAGAGATAATGAGACCATTTTGCAACCGGCTGATACTTTCAATTTATTAATTTTTGAAAGACTTCAAAATTTCCTATTCCATTTTTTGCGCCATGATTCTCACACGTTGTTGTAGGCTAAGGGGTTAAACGATTGTTCAATGTTTAATGCTTATTTACCGATAGCTTATTGATCGATTATTACAAATAATAGTTCAATTTTTGAAGAAATCATATATCTCATACATCTTTGATAGCCACTGATAAACTCACGTAAGATAAAGCTGCTGCTCTTTATGCCGTTAAGCAAGATACAACAGTTGCATCCAGATGAAACATATATCCGCTATAAGATTTATAGTTTGTAGTATGATTTATTAAATTGGTATCTGTGGAAGCCTTGATGGAATCTGATTCTTTAAAGTAAGTCAATCCATAGTCCAGTGTTTCGTTCAGGTAACAAAGTGCTTGTTTTACTGCTTGCCTATGAGTTTTATTCTGAAGTAATTATGTTGAAATTGAATATTTTGAATATGAGTAATTATGTTGAAGTTGACTGAGGAAGCTTACGGAATATGCTATGCCTGGCCTTGTTGCATTTTCTAAATAATTTAAAGCTCATTAATTCTCTATAAGAAGTACTTTGAGCTTCATTTGGGTCTAATTCAATTTATATCTCATTTAAAATTGTACCAGTGCTCATTGGACTAGCTGCAGGTTTTGATTCATTCATGCTAGCTTAAAATATCCAAAATATACTCTTCCTAATTTATTATGTTGCGAATTTATATTACTATTTTGAATTTATAATGAAATTTTTAATTTACTGGATCCTTTAAATTCTTTGCTTCTAAAATTCTCTTTGGTACATTTACATAGTTTGATGCTTTTTGAAAATAAAAGTACGTAATCTGTGTATACAAAATGTCTGTTTCGAAAAAGTTACATGTAATACGAAACAAGAGTAATATTGTTAGTCTGAAAGATAAACTAAGGAACTCATAAGCATTTACGGAAATATTTTCATAGATGTATCAATATACTTACAGCATATTGTTTATGTAACAATAAGCTGTAAGTAGCATCAGAATTATAGAAGAGATAAGAACATTCAAATGCAACGGTTACATAAGTATATGTTTAGGAAAAAATTTTGGTTGTAGGTTTCCAATATTATTAATTTTTTAACTTTCACAATTTTATATACGAACAATAACATTTTAATACGCTAGATGTTTTAATTGAAATTTTCAAAATCGTTAGCAGCTTTAATTAATTAATGAACATGAAAGCAGACGTGGAAAAATATGTGAAACTTTTATTTCAAGCTGCTCTACAATTGTTCGTTGTTAACAATCAATTGTAATATAACTCGGTAATTGAAAAAATAATTGCGTGTACGAGAAACGAAACCGTCGGACTTATGCTTTGTACTGAAAGTTAGATGTACTATTGAAAACTTTTACTGTAATTTGCCATTAAAATGTTGCTACTCAATTTTTTTTTGTTACTAACTATAATGAGAAGTCCTATATGAAACAGCGGAAGTCGTAAGTGAAGTACAGCAATGGGACTATAATTTGTTGGATGTTGAAATTCCAATTGTTACCAATATACGTAATAAATATAAATTTCTCACAAATAATTTTCAAAGCACTACCTTCTACGTGTTTTATGATAGATGAATTATTATAAATAGCTCATTATCTTTTTTCCCTTACTTTAACATAACCCCTGTAACGGTTTTTACAAAGATTGAAAAATTAATATGAAATTCTTTTACGAGTGTCATTAAACTGATAATTGAATTCGTTTTTTCTTACAAAACTAAATACTAATTTCATGCATTATAATATGCATCGCAGTCTACATTCACTAAAAATCAGATTGCGTTCAACATTTATTTTCTTTCATACGGCATATTTTTAAACATATCTATTTCTCAATAAAGCAGCTACTTTAACGAAATTTAGAAACTTTTTCATTGTACGGGCGAATTAATATCCACATAGCTGGCTTGTTCATTTTCTACATATTTGACTTAAGCACATTTGCAACTGTTCGGAGAAAACGTATTCAGTAGTATACGTCTTCCATTAATCAGACGCAAATAACTGATTGTGAAACATTCTAATGTGTGGTTCATTCTCCTTCTTCAGTTAAATTCTCATACTCATTGCCTCGCATGGATAATAAAATAAAATATTTACAGAGAATTTCACAATTAAAACATTAAAATTTTAATAAAGCATAAAAAGCTGATTGAAATATTCGAAGTAAAAAGTAGTTAACTTGAAAATTTCATTAAATTATCACAATAAATACTAGGTATGACTACAATGACATAACGATGAGATTAAAAAGATAAAAATTGATCTAGTATCGTTATTTTATTTCCCCTTTAAACAATACCGATTGTTTTCTTTTCTTCTTAATTTCATCGTTTCATTTGACCGCCAAAAAATACTTTCTTTTTCGGAATGTAGACAACAGTTAAAGAGTTGCAGCAATCAACTATCAGTAAATAAATGAGTTTGTATAGATACAGTTAAACGAACACACCATGACTATAGACGAGCGGGACGGTGGATGTAGAAATTTATAGAGGTTACGCCGCTCGGTACTCCATGCTGCAAATATATTTAACTCGGTTAAACATGGGGCAACCATAAACGACAGCTCTCTAAATTCTTGTGCACTTTCGACCTTCCACAACCGTAGGAATTTTTCTCTCCGCATATTTCTCAGAAGAAGTTCTTTTTATCAGAGTTTCTTTGAAGTTCTTTGAACTCATTTTCTTCTTGAAGTGCAATCTTTGAAGGTGTTATAATATTGGATATACAAAAAAAATCTTCTGTGTATACGCATTGATGTCGGTTTTCTTATGAAGGTATCAAAAGGTCTATTACCTGAGGTTGCTGAAAAAAATAGTATTTTTTATTTAAATACAATTCAGCATATTTTCTCTATTTAACTCTTTGACAGGATTAAATGTGTCTCACCTCTTTGATACCTAAAAGTGGATAGTAGGACATTTTTCAACAATTCATATTATTTTCCAACTTCGTTAACACTAGAACAACCGGGATTAAACCTATTACATTTCGTTTTATTAACCTATTGACAGTGTATTCCGTGACAGTCAAGGGGGGAGCTTCAAGTAACAAACGGTTTATCCCCTTTAATCTACCAAAGATATCTAATTGTAAGTCTACGACTAGATTCTTAGCTCCTTCTATTTTCTAAGAATAGTCTAATTGAAGAAGGAGACGTGCTTTAGTTTGCATGCCGATGTGTTTTCGAGCATAAGAAAAACTAGACATTTGTTAGGCGAGAATTCGTAATTTTGCCACACTGTGAAAGGGTTAAATAAGTCGTTCGGAAAAAGAGGAATTAGTCACTTAGCCTACAACACGGTATGTAGAATAGGCAATTTTCAAATTTCGAAAAACCTATAGAACTGAAGATATCAATTAGATGCGATACGATGATATTGTTTCTGTAATGTAAATATTACATTCAACTATGCGATATATCAAGAATCACTGATCAATTTTTATTTTGCCAATTTAATTCTATCTCATTACGCAGGTTGTCACAACAGAAGTCAAGGGGTTAAGAGGAAGAAAATATAATCGATTTGGTAATCTGTATTTTATAAGATCAATATAGAATATCTGTTCAACGATTTTCCTTTAAACTTGGAGAACTTTTGTAACAAATTGTGATCGACTCATTTTGACTTGTTTGGTAGTTCTAGTATTAATAACAATAAACCAACTCTGTTCAATTAAAAAGAAAATAAAAATGTCTCTGCAACATAGGTAATTTTATTTTCAAAATTACCGTGCCTCCAAGAGTTACACGGCAATCAAAATATATTTGAAATCGTTACATCTAATAATTCATTATACTGAATTGTATAGATTTCAAATACTTCCCAAGACACCGATTTCTACCATACAATTTTAAAATAAAATCCTCGTTTAAAACTGTTAGAGAGTCGAGAATCATCGGATGCCCCGTTGTTCCGGAAGTCTACGTTTCTCTCTTCAAAATCTCTTTGTCATTCGTAACAAACGTTATTCCCGAAGGAACAGTCCCATAATTTCTGCATGAAACGACCCACAATTAAAAGATAAATAAATCAAAGTCTCTTTGGTCTGTGAATGCCGGGCAACAATGAAATTCCCCGCAGCACTCGAACGAGAAGGAATGAAATAACGAAGTGAAGCTTGCCCTCCCTAGTTTCCTCCACGGTGAAATATCTCGGCGTAACAAATAGCGGGTACCGTAGGGATCGAAAGGCAATAATCGTAAGGCGTCACGGGGGAACATAGTTCGTTAATGGTAAAAGTTCAGGATGGTCGGTCGATTTTCGCGGAAAACAAGTACGCTATGTGCACTTGCAACGGCCAGAAAGAAATGGCAAGAGAATGAAAGAAACGTGGACGTTTTAACCGTTGCATAGAGTACGTTAACGCCTTTTCGATATTCTTCTTACGATCAAATACGTGATCGTTGAGGATCGAAGCCTGACGCAAAACTGCGTCGACTAACGTCCTCAGTCTCGTTACATCTCTCACTTGGATCTCGAGGGAGCATCTCTCCATTTCCTTTGCCTCTTCACTTCCTTTCGTGTTTTCTCTATCGCTTTCCCCTAACGACCATCCCTCTACGTTCTTCCTCGTGATCTTACCGTGAAACATTGCAATCGAGATCGACGACTATGCCGCATCACCATGGGGTAATGGGCTTCAATGTTATCTGCGAAGAAAAAATAACGTGTCAAGAAATACCTTCGAGGAAGAACGTTTGGGGCTTAAATCGATCCTTGAGACGACAGATGTTTGGTGGATTTCTGCAGGTGGAATTTTATGCTCCCTTGAGAATTTCTACGGTATGGAATGTTATCGTGATTGTGTCATTGATTTTGAAGCTATTAGTGTGATCGAATTTATAATAAAAGTATTGTTATTTTTACTTTATTGTAAAAGGTCAGAGACAAATAATTGCTCGATAGTAAAGTAGTATTTATTATTATATCTATATGATGATGAATGACGTTATATCAAACAAATAACCGTGTAGAAGTTAAATTACTTAAACGATCAAATTTCTCGGATTCTACAGGTTTACCTTAGTTATTCTTCCTCCATTATTTTTGTACAAGCTATTCAATCTCATTTCATCTCAACACCTTAGGTTCTACAAAACACAACAATATCGAATTTATTCAACCATTCTCCTCTTCCTACGTAATTCCCCACGTTGACGGACAGTAAAAATTTCAGTGAGTTAAAAAAATAGACCGTCAAATGTTACACTTTTAATTCACACTTCTAACTACACAGCGAAAAAATAACGTAATATGAAAATACTCAATAAATCAGTTGTCCATTTACTTTGGACTGCATAATAATTAGAAAAAATTAAGGTCAAATCAAGGGAAAATTAAATGAAATATCATTCACTTTATTATTTAACATTCTACATTACAATGAAAATGAACGCTGTAACATTCCCAACCGCGAACACTCGACACAGCTTTCTGTGGCACTCGACGTTTCATCTAATAGTTATCGACATTTCAAAATCATCAATAACTTCGCATTTCAACAGAAGTACACCGCAGTACCTCCACTTGTTCTTAAATTAAATAAAAATGAATAATCAACAGTAGACAATTTTCCCAAATTATATTTGCTTATCTGGCGAAAAGTTGGTAAAATAATTCAGTGCGCATAGGAATATAATAATCATTAAACCCTATTAACGAAACCTCTCGCAGCTTAACTAAAAGAGATGAAAAATCTGATCGGTCGAGGCGTCGAAAACAAACTTCTCCCTGGAATCTCCGGAAGGACGTCGTTTTTCACTAAGATTGATCGCCGCGCGTAATTGCGCTACATGGAAAAAGAAGGCGAGACAGAAATCCGCGAGACTTACGTCCGTTCGGTTCAAGCTGCGAGCAAAACCGCAAAGACGTATTCCGGCGTGCTTCGCGGCAATATTGCACCTGCTCTTACAACTACCTATGTTGCCGTTACCCTCGTAGACGAGGTTGGGAATTCCTCGCGATAACGTTACCGTAGAATAGAAGGGCGAGGAGCAATGGCGAAGAACGATGCCGAGGGAACAAATGGATCCTACAAAGCCACGTTACCCGCCGCTGCAACCGGGGGATAGACCAAAAGTGTTATCGTCGAGTGAGTTGCAAGTGCAATAGCACGTTGAAATTTCATCGCGATCGCCGGGGAAAGAACGATCTCTAATCGCGCACGAACATGCACGGACAACGGTTACTCTTACTTCCTTCTTTAGACACGATCTTCTCTTTCATCATGTAGACGAATCTGAGAGGTGGCAGGTTGGTTCATTCAGGTGGTAGTGAGACTATTTCCGTTTGAAAGATTATAGCGATTTTTCTTCAAATTCATTTATTAGATTCGGGAATCTGTATTTTATACGGTTAACGTATAATATTTGCATCTATGTCGTTTCCTAAAAACTTGAAGAACTTTTGGAAAATAATTGAAACAAGTTATTTTGACTTGCTTGGTTGTTTTAGTGTTAACTGCACCTGATAATTTTGAAATGTCATACTTTCATTGACAATATGAGCTTGAAAAAATAGAAGTATGGAGCGGGAGAAAGGCTTCTTGCTGAAGTAGCTGCTATAAATGATATGCTTTTAAATAATGAATGGGCTATCTAACTTTTGGAATTTGAATCGGCTATAAAAAAGAAACTAATGAATATTTTTTCAAAATTATGAGTTTATTAGAAAGATTAGATATTTTCATTTAAGAATGAAACACAACATCATTCAAATGACTTCCAGCTGGCTTGACAGTACCTCATCTGATCAACCCAATTTGTCAGTACATTTTCGATTAGTTTGGGCTCCAATCGCATGAATGGCAACTTCGATTTCGTGTTTCAAGGCATCAATCGTCTCTGGGTGGTGATTTGACTCCGTTGGATTTTTTTTATGGGGAACCCTTAACACTGAACCTACCAAGTCGGTCAAAATGACTGGTTTCAAAATTCTAAAAATTCCCTAAATTAATAGGAGAGTCATGAAGCAAAAATTTCACTTCTGTCTTATAAAACGTAAATTAGGTAATTAATCATCGCTTCACTTCTTGGTTCCTCTTTTCCCAAAATACTTATTCGGTGTCTCTAAATATGAGTAGACATAACGCCGGTAGTTTTATGAAAACATCTGACCTTTCTAATAAACTCAGAATTTTGAAAAAATATACATTAGTTTTTTTTATAGCCGATTCAAATTCCAAAAGTTAGATGTCCGACCCATGATATTCTTGTTCCATTCTCTCTTTTGTGTAGCTACACGCATAGTCGTCCGGATATGCTACTGTTTCTGATACATTATCTTGATTAGACAATTTAATTCAATGTATTATTCAACAAATAGTGCTTTTTCTATTTTCTTCAATCTCACAATACGTCCTGGACTGTAATGTTACATTAATGCTTAAAGATACTTTCACTCATCTTTTACTTTCAGGTGACAATATGGTGAACCTTCACACATTGCACTTCCTGTAACATAAATTTGGATAATGTCATAAAAAGACTCAAAAATATTTAATTTTCAAACAAAATGAAAATGTGTCGATCAATCAGCAAATAATCCCTGAAAGCTGTAGCAAGATGATGACTAGAATTGGTAGTGAAAGGTCTGTTTAACACTAAATCTACCAAAATCAGATGACTTGTGAGATTTTAAGCAATTTTCCTTTTACATTTATTTACGCCCATCTTTTAGAATGGAAGCAATTAAAGCAATCAAATTTTTGCCTTCTTTGTTACTTCCGTTCCAATGAGTTTGTTTGACATTTTTATTTATATTGGATTAATCATTAGTAGATCATGTGTTAAATCTACTAGTAATGCATATCTCCCATAATATAGAACGTTTTTCCCATGTTGTACGGAAGATCGTCTTACACTATTTTTATATATGTATTTTATATTTGTGCCAATTAATATGTACAATTAAACTAAATTAAAATACAACTAATTTGTACAATTAATATAATTGTAAACAATATTTTTATATTTGTACAATATTTTGTACCGTTTCTAAGGCCGTACTATATAGTACTTCAATTAAGCGTATGAAACAATAATCCGAATGCAATTTAGAAAATCTAGAAAATTATCCCATCCAGGAATTCGGTTTTTCTACTCCGCCAATGCTCAATATTTAAACAGAAACGCGAAGGAGAAACGCGAGAGAAGAAAACAGAGCAAGTAATTATATATCGTTAGATTTCTGGGATGGTACGCCGCAATCGAACTTTCTCCAACTTTCAATTAATTACAACGCTAATTAAGGCGAACCAGAGCGAACGTAATCGCGAGTTTCATTATACCAGCTGAGGCATAGTTAGTGGACGATCAAAGGGCATTAAAACGAAGAATATCCAAGTTTACTTTTCATCTAAATTAATCGCTGAAGTCATCTTAACAAATATCTCTGAACCGACGCTCGAGGTCTAATATTTCCGCCAAATAAAATAACTTTTTTTCTCTCGACCGGCATGCAACGAAAAGCGTGGAAATGACAGGGTGGTGATTCATTGCAGTTTAGTTAATAAGCCATTATTCCTGTTTTATTTTCATCCTCAGTTTTTATCGGTTCTTCGCACCAGCGATTACTATCGTCTTAATTGGAATCTTTTTAGCAAACGGAACAATATAAAGATTACACGAATATTTATTGACTTTATATATATACAAATGTGCGGGGCATTATGTTTGAAATTAGTATAAGCACTTTTGTTTGTATTCGGAGATGTTTAACATTCGAACAATAATGACGGTCGAACTGACTGATTCCGAATTTTTATAAAAGTTTTGAAAGTTTATAGGAGAGTTACAGGGTAGGTATTGTACGTAAATCATATACAGGCATCCCTCGAATAGCACGGTACTTGAATTGCACGAACTCGCGAATAGCACGGTTAAAAATTGCGACAACCCTCGAATAACACGGAGTTCGAATTACACGAAGTCACGAAAATTACTGTTAAAAACTGGGGTTTATAAAATTTTACCTTTTACATTTTTAAGTTTCACTTTTCTAAATTGAATGAATTTTATGGTATTTCTGTACAACTGAAATTTTACAACTAAAAATACAAAAAATGTTGTTCTTATTTTCAATGTTTTCTTAATTAATCTTTGGAACCAAATGTACAAATTTGTATGGATCTCGAGTTTCGAATTGCCCGGTTTTGAGTAGCACGGAACGTTATCTCCAAAATTGTATATGAATCATTAGTGTCGAATAACACGGAACCAATTAGCCGTGTTATTCGGGGGATGCCTGTAAGATATAAATTAGTCTATTAATTATCATTTCTGCCTTGTGATTTTTCTTTTTTTGCGGCACTTATTAAATATATTTAAATGTACTGAATAACACAGATACCTCCCGTGTTAAGAGTTTCTAATAACTACTTACAAGCAGTATGGGAATGCAAAATATAGGAGTATTTTACTGTATAATTTTTTGTTAGAACACGAACGGAAAAGATGTATGGCTAAATCTATTTTAAATGCTTTTTTCATAAAGGGGGTTCATACTCGTTTCGAGAATAACGGCTCAAACATCTAACGACATCAGATACCATAACCGTCCATTTAGTAGCGACATCGCCGCTTTCCACTTTACGCTGCGTTAGTCATAAAGTAAGAAGGTAAATTTAATTAGATTCTCCCCTAAAACATGATTCCACTACCTTGATTTTGGAAATCCAAGAAACCCCAGAAGTTATCGTTCTTAACTAGCAAACATTATCTCCTTTTCTGATTGGGGAAGGACAGTATATTTACTAAATCTTTCACGACCATGTTTTATTTGGTGTTACATAGTTTAACCCTGCTGTTCTTCTGGAGTCTATATAACCTGAAATAAAGATTATATTTTAACAGATACTATGTTTCGAAGAATTAGTTTTTAATATTCAATGCATCTAACATTTACGTCTACCTGTTTGCACATTTTATATTTTTTAGAATGTGAACCTTTGTTCGCCGGGTCACTATGACTGGAAGGAATACGCATTTGAGGTATACATGAACAGAACAACAGGCTTAAGCTGACATTATTTAACAAAAAGGATCAGTCACGGTTAAAAAAAGAGATAAACCATGCAAGTAACAGCTTCCTAAACAATTCTTCATAAAACAATTGTAGAGAATGGAGAACGACCGAAACGATAGAAATCCGGTGCACAGAGTCATACGAGGCGTGGGTAAAAAAAAATAAGCTACGACCGTCGGAGTTTCAAAAGGTTGGAAATTGTTAAATTCGCATTCGACCTCACGTACGAACCAGCGTTTTCCTTCTACCCGCATAACTTTGTCAACGCGTTTTGCCGGCGTAAAATATGCGATACCAGGAGCACGCCCGAAAGTTCTTACGTATCCTGCATTTCAAAGAGAAAGAAGTGACAAATGGCGTACACTCTCTGGCATCGTTGCATTCCGCCCGATTTGCGTCGAAGCTCAGACGTAGAAAGATCAAGGAAATTGCATCCTCTATCGAGAATATTGCGTGCCGTCTAAGGAATCTCTTTTCCTTCTTGAAATCTTAAACGCGTTTCGCGAAATATTTCGTGAGAAACGTTGACGGTATGTATAAGCGGTGTTTAAGAATTCGCGAAATTCCATCGTTTGGAACTTTCGTTCAGGACTATACTTGAAAATGGAAACGTGTCCTCGCACATTCGATAGGATCAATAGGTGCCTACATGGCGCACGTACGACCAGCGGTTCGAATTGCAGTAGCGGCAGATAAATTTGTCGGGCATTTTTCGTAGTCAGACTGCTCCCTCTGCTCTGTGAGAGAATCGAATAAGGAAATCTAATAAATCCAGATATATTGAGTATTGCGCCATTTAGCTGGCATTTTAGGGATCAGGCAACGTTTGGCTTGATGTTCGAAAAAACTCTTTCATATTCATTTACTCTTTATTGCATAGAGAGAAGAAATTAATACCAGATTAATACTATACCATTAATTCCATATATTTAATTTCCAAGAGCGATTCGGTGTGATGCACGGAAATTAATGATTTGATGGTGAGGACTTGTGAGAGTTTTGAGTTAGAATTAAAAATTGGAATTTAGAATATGATTTAGAATTTGAAGATGACTCTCACAATTATTGCAAGGCATCAGAAACAAGTCACTTGAGGGGAAATCGTATTGCGAGACGAAGAGAGAAAAGAAAAAGCTGTGGAACTGAGTGCGACAGCACGATATCGATCGTGAAAATCGAAACATTGACGTACGCACGATATTTTTATTATCAGATTGGTAGACACCGATTTTACCTACTTAAATGAATGTGAATAGCTACGACTATAAATGAAGAGAACAGCAGACATATAGAATAGAAAGAGATAGGTAGTGCGAGAGCAGTCTCCCTTTACGTCCCAAGTGACTTCTTTCTGATCCCTTGCAATAGTTGAACTTGGAAATGAACTGAGTAATGATATGAATTAAGAGCTGACTTGAGCACTGAGCTATGAAAAGAGATGTAGGGTTTTTAAAGGATCTTGGAGGCAGATTGAGAGTGGTGATAATGGTGGATGCAAGCCGAAGGTCAAAGTAGGAAATAGGATTTCGGACTTCGACGATGATTCGGGGATGAGTAAGGAATAGTGACTGTGTTAGGGAGTTGAAAGGTCGAGATGGGAAAATAGGAGATCTGGACTTGAGGTGGTGAGTCAGTGACGATTGTGGAATGACGGGTATTGAGTGAGCCGCGCACAAAATATTCACTCAACCTATCTTATATACCAGTGATGGCGAATCTTTTTGAGAAGTGGGTCAAATTTTGCTCAATATTTTTTTAAGTACTAGCGTGGGTCACTTTTTTTGCTTGTCAGTTAGCCAGTGTCTACTGGGAAACATTGTTTTATAAATTCGACATTATAGATGTTATAGATTCGATGTATAGATTTGACCCGCGGGTCATAGGTTCGCCACCATTGCTCTAAACCTTTAACTTCATATAATCTGCAGCAGTGACGACGAATCTTTTTGAGGGGTAAGTAAAATGTTGTTCATTATTTTTTTAAGTAATACTTTATAGGTCACCGAGTCAATGCCATAACTTGGAAAGGTGGAGGGAAGGATGCTTAAAAACTACTTTTTTTTTGGTTCTCAATCGGAAATATTTGTTATAAATTCGACATTGGATATATATACTTTACTTTTTTAGTATTTCTTATTGTCTGTTCTCTCTTTTGTGATATAAAAAATAAGTTTATGAAAATCGACGCGTGGGTCATTTAAAAAGCATGCGTGGGTCAGTGTCTGACCCACGGGTCATAGGTTCGCCACCACTGTTATATACTAATTGCTCGGAGGGTCGGTACATTACAAAATATATCTGTCCGAATCAATTAATTGAAAGGAACAGGAAATCTGATCGATTTAATCTCTTATAGTTTTCAAGATGGAAGTAAAAAATTGAAAAAGAAACAGTGATGAAAACAGGAACATTTTCAAACAATTCAGGACAAGTAATTTTGACCGCCTTCGTACATTTAGTGTTAAATAGATTTGTCAATGTGCAAAAATAGAGTCAGAGTTCTAAGTAGGATATTATAATGGGACAATTGAGTGAATAGAGATTTATTGTTCGAATGAAAGCGGTGGGAAGTTTGTTAAAACGTTAATCTCCTTTGCGGAGAAATGATTTAATTTGGGACTAAAGATAGGTTCTTTATTATCGATCTAATGTTATGATGTATTTCTAAACAGTGCTTGCTGAGTCACATTATTGGAAAATAAGTTAGTGAATTTTTAATGATACTTTTACTACTTCTTTTTTATATAGATATTAAAGATAACGGGGAATATAAATGACTAGGTATGTGTCAGCATCCTTAAAGAATTTTAACTTTTATTGGTGAGCCCGAAAGGCTCTGTACTACTATCATGATCGTATTAAGATAAAGAAAACTGGAAATTGGCCACGAGTTCTGAAAACAATAAGCTACTTGTAATTAGTATCATTATTTTTGGATCCTCATTTGGACGCTATAAATTCGTTAATTTTTCGAAATTAAAAAAGTAATTCATTAATTTTGGAAAAGTGCATTATTAAATACATATGAAAATTTAATTTTAAATATATTTTGTCTGTTGCTGTACTATTTTTGTTTCACGATTCACAAGAAATTTTGTTAATTGGAATGAATGAGATAATATTTTAGAATTGAATATTGTATTTTTGTAAAAGTTACCTTTTGAACAATTTCTGATTCGGAAATAAATCCAAGAAGGGAGATATTTTACTGGAGATATTTGTCATGTAACTGATAATAGTTAGCGTTACGAAATTTATTCTCAGGGCGTGAATTTCGATCTTTCGCGGAAATAACTTAGGTGGAACAATGCGGAAACAATGCAGATACTCATGCTTCATTAGATGCAGAGATACGTGGTGTAAAACTTTCCTTGTACGTTCCTCCAGGATACTATTTCAAAAGTTATCTAAAGTGCTTGAAATTCATTTGGCTATTATAGTACGCGAAGTACAATTATTTGCATCATGTTAATTTCTTATAAAGTTTAATAGATTCATTTTATGTTTCTATACCTTAGTATATTGTACTACGAATAACAGCATTATCTTTCAACTTTGTTACATAAATACTTGGGTCATTCCGAAACTTAGTAGATGAAAGGATACTTCTTTAAATTATGTTCTCATGTCTTTAGTAGAATTCGCGTGCGAATAACTTTAATTCCATGATTAATTTCAATTTCCATTGCATTCGTAAAAAGTTGACGAAAGTGAGTAGAATAGGTTTAAACTACAATAATATTTTGAGCGAACTTTATTATTCTACCATTTCTTTCCAAAATTTATTCAAGTAATTGCAAGTCGCAAAAACATGATTAATTTAATTGCTTGAAGTATACAGGCTAGACGTAAAAAAATTAAAAAGATACAATGTTCAAAATTTTAGGAATACTTACAAAAAATGCAGAATAATTTATTTCAATAAGCTTGCTAAAATAAATATTAAAACAATATTTTGAAATTTCACTCCAAAATTTTTCATATTTACACATCTTAATGTCTAGGTATATAGTGAAAAGAGTGTATTTTTGCCGTGAGATAAATTTCTTTGACCGATTTAACAAAAGAGTAATTATCTCAATCATTAATAGATAACATCAATTAATTTTTAAAAAACAAATTTCAAAGCTTGTAATAAAATAAGTTGAAAAAACAAAAGTCAACGGAAAGATATAAACTTTAACGTTCTAAATAAACGCTGCTTGAAACGGATGTCTTTGAAATCTGCTATGTGATATCGATAAATGCTCGCGCAAGCTGATATCAATGTATGTTCGGAATTTTTCCGCCAAACACATATATACAAGTGTAATACGCATAGAATAGTATTTCATGCACATAAATTTCTTGCAACTCGAAAATGTTTTAAAATTCAAATCCCTTGCCGAACCACATAGTAAAACCGTCCACTAAAACGATAAGTTATCCGTGTGCTCAAAATTCTACAATTATTCTCAAAAATACGTATCCACAAACCGAATTATTTTCACGATACTAAAATACAAGGTATTTTAGTTGCGACAAAGCAAATTTCTAAGTAAAACAAACGTTTCATCAATCTGAATTATTTATCGACGTATATTTCACTGGATTATTGCTACTCCAGTCTAATTAAACCAAAATTAGTAAAACCTATTGAAAATCCCCCTTTTACTCGCTAATAGCTTCAACTTCTATAAAACTCCTCTGCACGATTAAATACATTCATCGAACGGCAAATTCAGAAACAAAGTTAATTAAGCTCTCCACAAGAAACGGTACCGTATCAGTTGATTTTACGATGTATGTTAATCGTGGAATAATTTTCGCTGCTAGGAAGCAAGCCGTCGTAGGACTATTATTCGTCCGTCCAGAGTACGAGGGCGCAGATTTAATTATACCCCCGACGCGAGACAAAGAGAGAGAGCTGCACGCGTGCACTGGAACCGGAATCCCGCAGCTACGAAGCTCCGAGCTTCCATTGTCATTATCCTTCCGTTTGATCGTCGGACGATTAAACATTTCGTTCGTCTAATCCGCTTACAACGTCAGTCTGACAGTGTGTAATTGCATCGGCTCGTAAACGAGACCGTGCTGCACGAATGCGTGCTCTACTGCATAATTGCACGCCCCTTTGCGCGTGTATGTCTTGATTTATACCGATGCATGAGTGGTATATATACTTTAAAAATCTCGGTGCCGTGGAGCTGTTTTTTTTCCCGATCAAACACATACTCAGCCAATTTCAACTCTTTCGGCGAATTTAAGTATTGTTAAGTTCGAAATAAAGAGATTATTATGATACTTTTTATTTCTTAAAACTTTTCATTGGTAGACTTGATTGTGAATTCAAATTTTCCTGTGTCATCACGGAGAAATTTTTAATTTTTGCTACGTGATATGTGCATCGTTCTCTTTGTGGTTTTGAACTCACTTAAAACTGTAGATCTTATTGTCGGATGGAACGACCATAGTAATTAACCATTTGCGCTACGAATTGTATTTCAATTTTGTTACCAGTAGTTCCCAACGCTTTTAAGTGTTTTGTTTGAAATTTATTTAAACTGAAAAATAGGGCAATTTAAATAAATAAAGGAAGGAACAAATTCAATTAAATACCTGTTTTCAATGTAGGAGTAGTAAAAGTTTTGTGTTAACTCTTTGGCCTAGAATCTCCCGTTGCACTCGTGACACGACAAATGGAATAGGAAATTTTGATGTTTTCCAAAAACTATCTAATGGAAATATCAATAGTTTAAGGAGACGTTGAAATTAGTTTTATACTATAAATCCTTTGCACTCCGAATAATATTTCAATATTGTTACCAGTAGCTCCCAACGTTTTTAAGTGTTTTATTTAATTTTTACTTGAACTGAAAAATAGGGAAATTTAAATAAATAAAATATCTTGTAATTTGCAAGTGCATGATATCTTATGAAAAAATTTCTAGGATGCAATCTTGGTTTTCTTTCGCACATTAACATCTATTGGTTTGGACTTGAAAAAATGTCGAATGAGACTCGAGAAAGGTGTCCCTGAGATATAAACTAATGTCAAGTTACATTCAACATAGGAGCACAAAGGGTTAACGGTGAAAGTATTAAACAAGAAAAAATGCTTTTTCAAAAATTACTGTCTTTATTAGAATTTTCTATAGAGCTACCAAAGGAATGTTTTAAAGCAATTTGAGGATGTTTGGTATCCTTATTTAATGTTAACACTAAACATACCGACACTTTGCATATGTGTACCTATTCTTACTGTAAGGGGTGAAATAACTCCTCGTGGTACGTAAGGTATGCAAAGAATTTTTCTCGGTAAAAAATAAGCTGAGAGAAAAATGGAAAACGAGAAATTTAATAACCGGATAGTATAAGTGTTTACAGAAAGTCAAATGAGCGAAAAGAATAACAATCAATGTACGATTTTAAAATAAATGTTCAAAGTGGTCATCTAACCCCGCTTGGTACGTTTAGTGTTAAATGAGGGTAAGTAAGTAACTTAATATGATCAGATATTGTGAAATTGGTAAACTTAATGTGCGCAAATTATTAACAGCAGAATTATTTAAAAGAACTATTTTTATGGACTTAACGTGTTTAGACATCTTTTTTTATTGACAAACAAATGAAATTTATGGTGATTGAAACGATGTAAAATAAGTCATACGGGGTTTTTGGCGCAAATTCATGTATGCAGATTTTCATATTGAAGTGATTTCGTCGTCTGGTTCCACGAAGATCTTTAATTCGATATACGAGCGTAGATGAACCAATGTTGAATACCTTCTTGTCTTCTCAACGATTAAGCGGGTGCTCTCTGTAAATTCCGGAGAGCAGAAACTACCTCGACTAATTCCTGCAGACACTTTGAAACTCTGGGTCCTTGTGTGATCTAACTTTCCTCTCCTCCTCCTCTTCCATCTTTAGTATTTTCTTCCTTCTCCCTTATTCTTACTTTGTCTCTCTGTTTTCTCGTACTCTCTGCCAGTCTCATCCCTTCCTGCATCATCCCTGTGTCCATTTATCTCTTTCTCTCGCCTGGTTCTTCAACACCTTGGAGATAACCATGGAAAAATATTATTCTTTTGAAGTGCAAACGTAGACATTGATGTTATTAATATCTTTGACGATAGGAAATTGCAAATTTGTACAAATATTGTTAGAACGGCATTTATATTGGAAAATATATTACATTAAAACAACACGGAATACTGTCGAATTGAATGTCTGCGTTTTCCTTTTACATTTACCTGTAACAGTGGATGTAACTAGGTAGTCGATATAACTTGCCCTGAATTTTTTAAAATCATCTCCGATTTTTTAAATTCTGTATCTTATTTAATTTTCTACTTCTGTTTTTCAATATGAAGAAGATTAAATCCATCAATTTTCTTGCATCCTTTATTTCTTTGCTTTCTTACAATTTGTCTAATACCTTCAACCCTTTGCACTACGATTTGTTACGTGCCTGCCTCTGCTATAATTCAGAATTTAACTGTTAAAATAAAAATCGATCAGTGATTCTTGATATACCGTACAATTTAACATAATATTAATGATAGAGACATAATATTATCCCGTCGCGTCTCTTTAATACTTCCAATTTAACAGATTGTCAAAAACTTGAAAAATTCCTATCCCCTTTACTTGATCACGAGCGTCACGCGATGTTGTAGGGCAAGGGATTAACCCCTTGACATACAAATAAGACGGAATTCGACGCGTCCGAAAAATACTATTTAATTTTTCCCAACAGAACAGTTATGTGCAAACTTGAAAACAGAACATTTTATTTTGCAATTTGCATTGCTATGTAACGTGTAATCATGTTCAATAATCAAATAATATCATAAAATAATAAATTAGTATTTCTGTTGATGTACAAGTGAAATAATTAAATAATATAATAATATACTGAACGTCATCCACCGGAAACAGTTCCTGGCATCAAGTGGTTAAGGAGGTATGGTTGTCTAGAAGTTCATTTTCTCGGTCGCTTTCGGGGGTTTTCTTTGGCAATCAACGAAAGATATACATTAGACTTTTGGTAAAAGTGTTTATTAGTATCTAAAAAGTATTCTGGTTGTGACCTTTAATTACACTTTATTTCAATTATATTTTTAAGTAAATTTAAAGTTGTATCATATTCGCCTGAATGATTATGTCGGGAAGAAGGAAAACTGAGACATACTCCTAAAAGAAAATTGATCCT
This sequence comes from Cerceris rybyensis, assembly GCA_910591515.1. NCBI lineage: Eukaryota > Metazoa > Arthropoda > Insecta > Hymenoptera > Crabronidae > Cerceris > Cerceris rybyensis. The sequence continues at coordinate 29,218,691 of OU342790.1, forward strand.
TCGAAGAAATTGCTGCCATTGTTCGAGCAACCATGTAATAACATCGTATCCAATATTTCCCATTGCAACATCGGAAATCCAGTACAACGCATTTATTTCGCACGGAGAAAATAGGAGCGGTGATCGAACACAAAGCTCGCTTCTCGATACTCGTCGTTTGTCACGGTCTCGTAATACCATTTCGCAGGGAAACTGAAGAGAAAAAACGACGTATATGGCAATTTTGCGGGTACTTTTTTTCAGGGAGAAAAAAGTGTCAAACGGTTCGCACGAGCCTGAAAAAAAAAACATTTCGAAAAGGGTGGTTGAAGGGTGAAGATACTCGACGCTGTCAATTTTATTTTGCACCGTTTACCCTGCATTTTCAACGGGCGACGACAGATAATCTCGTCGGACGTTTTGCCACCCGTGTAAACAAATGCCCCGTAAAGCCGTAACTAAATTTAAATTTTACCCTGCTAAATGAGGAAATTAATTAAACAGGAGCGTGTTTACTGAACGTATGGTGCATGCATCGTTAAATGAGTGATATAGATTTTGATTCGGTGAATAACCATTAGGCTTGAAATATAAATATGATAGAATAATGAAATTAGAATGTGCTTGTTCTAATTCGTTAAATACCAGACAGATCGTGTGCGTTGTACAAATATTGCATGCGTTGAAAATGTTTATGGGCTAAACATCGTTTGAGCTGTTAGTTAATAACTTGTGTATTTTGAATGTGAATAGTGGTGTTAATGAAACATAAATTTCTATCTTGTTTTCGGCTACGATTTACATCGAATTTAGATGCAAAATGTACACAGTTTCGTTGGTAAATACACCTGCGTCCATAAGTCACCGAACATACGTTCTTTTTGTGGAAAATAATTGCTTGAAAATAGGTACAATTATGCTGGTTTCATTCAACCTTTTAACTTTGCTGAATTTGCCTATTATACTTTATAGTTGCATTGTTAATTTTATGGCCAATTTTGATAAATGTTAAACAAGTTATAAATGTGGTCATTTATTCTGTACAGTTCCAATGTTGGGATATTCCATATATATATTTTTACACTACAAGCAGTTAAAAAATAATCTATTCACATACTGTTAAAGATAAATAATAACGTGATTTTTTATGCGGAATGTATAAACAATATAATCTTTTATACTTCCTCGAAAGCAACATCCACGGTTGCCTATTATTTCGCTCGCATATCATGACCACGTTTCTACTTTTTAATTATTTACGACAGTGTAGTTAATATTCTTAAAAAGAAATAGTACCTTTTTATCTTTATCTTTATACGCTTCCTTTAACACTAGATTTACGGATGTTGATACATCTATTTTTCTAAAGTGTGCCAATTTGGCTTATAGAAGAAAACTGCAGTTTTTTGCAAAGAAAATAGTTCCAAATTAATTTAAATGAAAGATTTATTATTAAAAACTGAACCAACCAGTATATTATATATATATAGTAATCAAATTTTGAATTAGTCAAATGGGCTCTGTAAATTTAGTGTTAAATCATTACATCTGTTGTCTAAAAGGATCAAATAAAAGTATTATATTTATCTTGTATTTTAGTTGCAAAGGTATAGTAAATCTAGAAACTTATTCAAAATAGAAGACATCGAGATATACAAATATTTTCCATGAATTCCATAAATACTTAAAACGATCGGCGATTTATTTCCAACGTTTACTTTTATCATTGGGAGAAAATAATCTCGGTGTAACTGTTTCAACAGAAATGAATATTCAACGATATATTGATACCTTTTGCATTAAGAAACGATAGCGGAATGAGTTTATTTTCCTTGAAAAAGGCGGGAGCACCTTGCTATTGGTGGATTTGATTTTATACGGGACAAAGGAAAGTGTTGGGACATTGGTGTGAAAGAAAATGGTGCGCAGGAGTAAGGTGTGGAAACGTAATAAAGCCGATATGGCTGGGATGAGGGGACAGATTGGAAAGTAACCGAAGGACTGCCGACCAAAAGGAACTGAACAACATGGAAGGGAATGAAAAGAAAAGTAAGATGTGAACAGGAAGGAGACTTTAGAGAGAAAGAGAGGTACGACACGCGAGCTGACAAATTGAAACTCGCGTAAGTGGAAAGCCAATTTGAGGATTGTCGCGATGGAAAGTAAAATCGAAAAAAAAATGATTGAGTATTGTAATGGTCGTGATTTAATTCAATTCCCGATAAATGCTGGATGTTAAGAATTTTATGTTCTATGTAAATAAAATGGATTTTTGAATATATTAACTTACAGGCTGCAGTTTGCAGTTTCTATCGAAAATTAATTATCATACACATGATATATTCGAAATCAATTAATATTCCAATATATATAATAAGAAAGAAAACCGGGATTGCATCCTAGAAATTTTTTCAAGAGATATCATGCACTTGCAAATTACAAGATAGTTTACTTATTTAAATTGTTCTAGTTTTCAGTTCAAGTAAAATTAAAATAAAACACTTAAAAACGTTGGGAGCTACTGGTAACAAAATTGAAACATTATTCGGAGTGCAAAGGATTTATAGCATAAAACTAATTTAATATTATGCCCAATCAGTACGTGCGAACTAGGGATGTCTCTTGCCATAAGCCATCAAGTCGTTTGCGGCCAGTACATTGTGTCTAGTATCATTACTGTGATCATTGTTACCATTATTGTCATTATTTAATCATACTCATCATTATCTAATTACTCATAATAACAAACGAGTAGCATACATTATAACGTACTCTAATCGATAACCACCATATGCAGTACACGTGCTTCACCCATACGTACACACCGAGACACATTCGATGAACCAATGAAAATTTGTGACCTTCATTTTTAACACTAAACGTACCTACAATTTTTCTTAAAGGCAAATTTGTGTCGAAAAGGTGTCCATTGGTAGCTTTAACCCTTTCACAGTTTGGTAAAATTACGAATTCTGGCCCAAAAATTTTTAGTTTTTTTTTATGTTCGAAAACACTTTAGCATGCAAACTAAACCACGTCTCCTTCTTCAGTTAGAATAACTTTGGAAAACAGAGGAAGTGAAGAATCCAGTCATAGACTTAGATATCTTTGGTAGGCTAAACGGGATAAACTGTCAATGGGTTAATGTTAATACTTCTTTGGATCTTGCTACTGTCGTTTTTCAAATATCCATCGATCCAAAGGTGTAGCATAATTCTCGTCGTGATCATTAGTTTGCATATACCCTGTACAAACCATTGCTTCTAAAAAGTTTGAAAGATCTCACTGGTCCATGACTCATTGTTACCAACGCTGCTATTCTTACAATGCATTGCACCATTGCAATGGTGAGACACTCCGTTATACGAGCAGACGTCGCGGATTTCTGCTTTTAGCGAGCAGGAAAACTAAGGACTCTGCTTCTCGTAGAACTCTCTCACATTGACTACACACTCGAGTACTCGAAAGGGATGAGAAACTGTGGCCGGTGTGTCTCGAGTTTCAAAAGGCCAGCCGAAATCGCAGTCTGGCGCACTTTCGTACATATGAATGTATGAACGTTGATTTCAGCAACGGTGCAAAAATGTATAATGCTTCACCGACCTTTTAAATTTGCCACTCGCGTCGGTGAATTTTCGCGTTCATGAATGTGTACTCGGATTACCGTATTTTACTTCTGGAAGGTTATCACGCGATGTTGAAGAAATGTCTGGTGGGATTCGAAATGTCTCATTTAGTTCTTTCGTTACGAGATCCGACGTGTGTATGCAGTCGTTTAGAAAATAACACGTTCCACTCGAAAATGCATATGAGAGGAGTCGTGTTTCTTGCACTTTGATCATGGAGACTCACCTTACTTTGGAACTTCTTTCTTGGGACTTTATTTGAACAACATGTGATTCATCGTCCAGGATTACTCTGTTATTTTTTGCAAATCAATGAGGGATACAATATTCATGAATACCTTCTGGTATAAGGCAAATTGGATAACTGTAAAAAAAAAATTTGGATGTTCGTGTAAATGTACAGGTACAAGGAACTATATGTTTATACGTTTTATCAATCGATTGGTTAAAAAATACATGATTTTTTATAATCAGTATTCTTGTAGTAACAATAGATTTTTGTTCTGTTTCTAGGTAATTATAAATTATCACGCTGAAGGTGGTGAGTTACTGTGAGTTGTGTATAACTGCGAAGTTCACTTGGTATGGTAAGTCAACAAAATTTAGGAATAATTATTTGTCGTTTACTCACGAAGAGATACGATTTGTTTTCCTGTTATTTGATGATACTGTTTATTGTCGTTATTTAAATTTTAAAGTAGTTTAAAAATAATTTTTTTCTTCTAGTGGAAAAAAAGTTAAATATCTTCCACTTCATTGTACTTTACCAAATTAATCTTTTGTACCGCAAAAATTCTTATTACTAGTTGAGGCAACTTTAACTACCAAGAGGCAATTCATTAAACATTTAATTTCCACTAATTAAAAGTTAACAAAATGTGTAAATACTAGATGCCAGGTGATGTTTAATTTTATAAAAATTTCGGATGACTGATTCAACGAAGCATACCGGCGCACATAAATCCGGCAGATGGTGATAGTAATTATACATATATACAGTTTCCAGATTGCGATAATATTTTAATGTATAATTATTGCATTAAAATTTAATAACGAAACAATTTCACAGCAGCACGCGGTAATTAAATTGCAACACATCATGTACCGCTAATCGCAATTCGATATCTCCATATAACGTTTAACATCGCATTAGCATTTAGTTTATTTATTAGGCACAACGATTGTAGTCCTTAGGATCCAATGGATATTGTTATTGTAAAATAGATATGGAAACGTGAATTCTCTCGTGTACTGTTTGTACAATAAAAATTGTAGTCGTGATTTAACACTAGATCTACTGACGATTAATTAAATATATGTAAAATTACCAAAAAAATATGTCTCAATGAATAAATGAAGGGGGTAAAAAACTTGATCGGTTCAATTGCCTACGCTCTTTAAGATAGATGTAAAAAATTGATAAAGAGACGGCGTCGGAAATTTTACAGACGTTTTCAAAAAATTCAGTACCAGTCATTTTGACCACCTTGGTAGTTGACAGCCTCACTATATAAAATCCAGTATATAAAATAATTTTGTTATATCCATCGTATTAGGTGCACCGGAAAAGAACATCGTTTTTTTAAATAAAATATGTGAATAGAAATTTAATTTACAAATATGAATCTAAACACCACGGTTTGATATAATCTTTCTTCGTCGATCTGCCAGAGTTTTAATACCTCGCTCATAAAATTCACTGGGTTTTTTTCCGCTCGTCATGTGTTTGAAAAAAACGACATTCTTTTCCGCTACCTCTAATATTTGACAAAAAAGTTAAGGATGATTTGTTGGTATATTAAGACCGATGAGAATCCTTTGAAAAAATTATATATTATTCTTATAAGTCTTCTGAAACGCCACAAAAAATTATAAATGTTTTCACAAGCCCGTTCAAAAGTTATAACATTTTTTAATTACAACAAATTTACACGTACTTAAATGGAAAACATGTTATCAGGACAAGTTAAAGTAAAAAAAATCATTGAAAATACGATTGGAAAAATCCACAAAATTGTAAACTAGTAGATTAAATACCTACGAAGCACATAAGCAATTAACATTTAGTGGTTTCAACATTATTTATAGAGAAAAATAATAAAAATGAGTGATATTTATAGTATAATTGAATGCAGAGCGTAATTCACAATGAAAACATGGCAACCTCGCAAACAGCTACGGGAAATAAAATTAAACTCGACTATAGCAAATTAAAAATATGCTGTAGGCTATGTTACAGCGTGAATTTAAATGTATGTTTATTTAAATACATTGAGAAAATTTGTATTAGTGTTTTTTGATGTAAAAAATGTACGTATTTTTTTTTTAATAGTTAAATTCAGGGTACAGCCACTATAAAAAGTTTTTTTATGATTATGACAAATATTAAAAATTTCATTGGAAAATTAATTAAACTCAAATGAATTTCCATTTTATTACAAATTTGATATTAAAAATAAGCTTGGGAACAAAAGACATTTTGTTAAAATGCCATATTTTAAAAGATATTGAGAGATATTGGTTTAATCAAAATTTCACATACTCATGTCTCCGATTGTACCTGCAAATCATCCTTAAAAGGAGAAAACTGCATTAAAAATAACACAATATAATATATCATTAATTTTTCTTCCCATAGATACTCATAGACAATCATATTTATGATGTGCGTCAAGTTTGACAAAATCCTTAGAATCGAGTAGCTGAGATTCTCCAATATTTTTCTTTCTCTGACATCATATTTATTTTCTCTCTATGTTTCTGATATTGCCATTGCATTTTAAAAGTCAATCTTTTCCTTCTGGTAGCTCTTCTCCTTTATACTTCTATTTTTCCTTTTATTGCAGGCATCTGCAGCTATTGATTCATATACTTATGCACTCTTCACAAAACTGTCTTCATACATATGTCAGATATGTACCTCACATTCTTATTGTTAGACAAAGTGGTTCATTAAAAATTGATCACTTATTTAACACATATGCATCACGTGAGAAATTCAAAAATATATCTTTACTATCAAATTTGTTTATATTAAATCTAACAATAAGTCTAACAGTATTTCAAAAAGTGATATTGTACTTTAATTAACCCCTTCGGACCCTGTGCACATTGTAATGTACATAATACTTTTCGTGCTGTATTTTATTACGTATAGGTTTTAACTTAGTTTCAACACCTAATGAATTTTATTTTTTTATGCAAATATTCCTCAGGATCTCCTTAATGTTACAAATTTTGCGTAAGGACCATGTATCCATTAAAATGTACATTTACAAATTGTAAATAAATAAATATCTTCTTAAAAGAAAAAAAAATCGGGTCTGAAGGGGTTAACAAATGTTGTATAAATAATTTAGACTGTTCGTATGTTCGAGTGCTATTCACTCACAATGTGAATGCATAAATGCGTTACGATGATAGTGACCAGAAAAAGTGCGCGCATATATGCGCTTGTGATGCAAATGGGTTAGTTACTATTTATTATTATGATTATCGTTCTATATAACTTTTTCAAAAATATAATATAACCATATATCGATTAATTTTAAACATATTTTTAAAAAAATGTTTATTAATGTTAATTTCGTAATATTTTCAAAAAAAAACATTGCGAAAGCAATACATTAATAATTTAAAAATAAAATTTTCTGTATGGTATTTTAAATATTACGATTATACTTACAACTAATTCCAAGTAATTCCGAAGTTCCATTCAAACATTGTGAATGCTGGTTATTAATTAATCGATGCAATATTATACGAATTAATATATAATGATTAATAACTCTTCATTACAAGTAGCACGTATCACCAAGTTATCGTCGTTAAGCAAAATCAATAAACAATCTTCTAGCCACACACATTCTTTCTTTTTAGAATCTGTCATCTTATTCATTCCATGTTAATAAATATTTGGTTGTAACGTATGAAATGTCCGATTTTTAAGGTTACCTTTAAATGAGCATAACTTTTTTACTAATAAATATTTTTAATCGAAATAACAACCATTGAATTATACACACTTTTTCCAACAACTTTCTAGTTTTTTAATCCCTTTTTAATTAAAATCAGGTGTTCTGGTGTTCATAAATTCTCGAACTATGTTTTCAATGTTCGCTTCATTTCTAAAGGTTTTTTCACTAAGAAAATGGTTTAAATGTTTAAAAAAATGAAAATCCGTCGATGATAGATCCGGGGAGTAAAGAGGATGCAGTAAAGAAATAAAGAAGCAATAAAGAAGTGCATATTTCCTAGTGAGGAAACTTTTGCCAATCGTTCAATTCATGTGGCACGCACTTATCCAAATTTTTTTTTCTTGTGGATCAAATTCAAGTAGCCTGAAATCGTCATAGCACTTACATTAAATTCTTGGGCAAGTTCTCTGACCGTTGTTCGAGAATTTTTTCAACTGCAAGTTTCAAATGATCGTCGTTATTGCTCAGCTCTGGCCTTTCACGAGGTTCACTTTCAAGATTTTCATTTCCGGCTTCGAATTTTTGGTACCACTGACGAACTTTACGTTCATCAACTGTATCATTGCCAAATGCAGCGTTGATATTTCGAGCAACTGCGGATGCGTTGTTATCATTTTTCCACTCGTACAAGAAAAGTATGTGAAAATAGAGTTGATTCATGTTGCAAATCGAAGCACAAAATTGTAAAGTTAGTTAGATATGCAAAACAAATAAAGATCGGATCTGACAAAAGAAACGCTGCTCTTAACGATAGGTGTAAAATATCCCTAAATATTTTAATAATTCTTGTCAGAACATAATTTAAAATAATGATAAACCAAAATCGTACATTTCATATGTTACAACCTAATACATTCATATTCACTAACATTGTGTCCCAGAACAAAACTTACTTTATTTCACATGTAGTAATTAATGCCATCTACATTTTGCCGAAATAAAAATCTTTTTTAAATCATCTCATATCCTCATATCCTTCGGTTGAAATTTCATCCAATGTCCGTTTCCAGATAATAATATATAAAGTTTAATTTTTTTTTTTTTAATATTTTGTAACCTGATTCAATTTTACTGAAATATAATATCCTATGTTACATACAACATTAATTAAACTGTAAAAGGAAACTGGGTAAAATATCAGTCGATGACATTCTGTATACCTAACTGTTTTTAAGAAGCGTGTCAGGATTGAAGTAATTTCAATTAAATGTCAATGTTATACATGTACAAATATAAAAAAAAAATAAGTCCCTGATTGTTTTCTTTTGAAATTAATAAGGAAAATTTGTTCTAAACCGTCGTGACTTACATCTGTTGGTACACAAGAGTGCGAGTCCACAATCAGTCAACTGAAACAGTAGAACTAACGACAAGTTGTGTACACGGCTTCAGGCGTAATTCATTATTTGCCATATTAGTCGCGTGACAGGAGGTCGTCTAGCCAGAGGCGATTTAGGATTAGACGACAACTGTCAAGAACGAAATCCCTGATCGTCGGCGTGGCACAGCTGCAAGTTTCCAGAACCTTCGTTTAGCCCTTTCTTCTCCTGCCTCTTCCTTCTTTGCCCAACATCCTCGTTTTTCTCTCACCGCGTAATCGGCTTCTCGGTTTCTAGGAACCTCAACAGGAAGGAGAAGAAGTACGATCAGCCAAAAAGAACGGATTATGATCGGATAATCTGAACAGCATTTCCTATGAGCGCCGATTTGCTGACGTCCTTTAAATCTTTTCTTTCCTATTATTTTTGTCCGAATACACGTCAGCAGTTCTCGAATTATTTTTGCAGTAATTTTTAAATATTGGAAGTGCAAGATGTACCTGAAACATTGAGATTAACCTTTTAGCTTAGAATAATGTGTCACACATGTGATGCGGAAATGAAATAGAAAATTTTGAAACTTCCTAAAAAGCTATTAAATTGAAAATATCAATTGGTCACGAGAGGATCGAATTATTTCTACACGATTAACATTGCGTTTGATCATAGTATAACATATCAGAAGTCACAGAGGAATTTTTATCTCAAGGATTAATTCGAATTAATTAATTTTAAATGGCATATCACAAATTAAAGAGAGATTTTTATTTCAAGAGTTAGTTTTGAGTTATTGTACACGCAGTCAATATGGAAATCATAAGATAATAGGTTAATTTTTAAGAGACATGTGTAGGCTTGCTAAGAAGTTTGATTTTTCTACTGTGTTAACAAGTTGAATGTAAGACGTACGGATTTCTCTAGTTTTACAATTCCTATTGGAAGGAAACTTTTGATATTGCCATTAATTAAAGGTAAAAATAGATTTTTGTCATGTAACACTTTAATTCTTATACGCCAGTATGTCAATACTGAATTGTTTAGCAGATTAGTGAATATCATCATTTGAAAGTCATAAATTTCATTCAGTTCAGTAGCACTGATCACCGGTGATCCCCGATCGTGTTCAATGTGTTTACGTTGATTAGATATTCTGCTTTGTTTTGATTAAACTTGTGGGAAACAACAAGAATGTATAGATTTTGATTGAAGAATAATGTAATATTGTTTTTGTTTAACCAACTATAGAGACAATAGGATATATCTTCTAATTTATAACTGAACTAATTAATATCTGTTGTATAGTTACGGTAATAAATAGAATAAGGAGTAGCGATGAAATGTATTATTACATAATTTCTGTACGTGTTCCCATTAAACTTTTTATTTAATTTGGAACCTGATATGTAGACTATGAAAAACTGCAATAATCAGTAATTTATCGTTCGTGTTTTTGGCTGAGAATAATAAATGTTTAATTGTTAAATGTAAAAAAGAATTGCAGTTCCGCGCTTACATATCTAACTCATATCTGCTTGCATGTTTTAAAGTAAGTGGAACATAACCGACAATTAAAAAGTTTCTTACTTAATGTCGTAACTGCTGTTAATTAGTAGCTACAAATGAAACAAAGATTCGAGGTATAATGTAGCTCACAATTTCCACATTACGCTCGCTGCTTGCATTTTAATATGCATTAATAAAATAAAATCTTTCTTTAACTTTCCATGACATAAGTTTATGAGATATAATTATAAAAATAAATTCCTTTACCGATAAAAAAGAATCATGGAATATACGAAGAAGAATTAATTCGAATACTTTACATACCTACAACCATGTTTCAATGTTCATTGAAAGGAGCGTTTTAGAGGAAAAAGCGTGTATATAAAAAAACGTGTAGGTATATATAAAAAATACAAGATTCTTTTTGAAACAAAAAGATAACTGACAATTCCAGATATTTTAAGATATCTTCGACATGTCCTCTTAATATGTTTGAAAATGTTCAGAACATTTTATCTTTTACATGAATCAAAAAATATATACAATATACTATTGAGCTATTTCGTGTTTTTTTTGTTATATTTTGCATAAAGTCTACACATTTCGTTGAAAAGTTATTTTCTTCGAGTGTAATGCTACAAAAGAACGTAGGTAAGTACATTTGGAAAATTCCTTAAGGGGGTCGATTGACTACTACTCAATTTTTAGGGAATAAAAACTAAATAACTTTTTTAAATCGTATATTATGATGCTTTCTGATAGCAATAAATTTTTATTTTCAATTTAATAATAAATTATGCAATTTTAATATTTTATGTCATGCTTTAGAATCATAAAGTCATTTAATTGACTTTAGTTGCAAAGAACTGAAAAAACGTTTGGCAACGTCGCGTATTGTCGATTAATAAGATCTCATTCGAGTGATGTCCCATAACCTATAATTCTCTATGATGCATACGGAACATCAGACTGCGACGTTGTCAATTCTCCACTCAGTCAACATGGCGGCAAAATGGCGGTATAGATGGGACATGAATTCCCCGTTTTTCGACTTTTCTTTTCCAAATTATTTAAAAAATACATCGATAAGAAATGTTTTTTCTTCGATAAAATAAAAATATAATTATTAGTTTATGAATAAAATTCTTTTTCAACTCAATATCTAAATTGGAAATACTTTAAATATTGCAATTCAATTTGCATTATGACTATACACCATATACCGTCGTGTATTACCGTCGATGTTTAAAGCCTAATATCTTTTTTAATAATTCGATAAGATGGTCTGAATTTTTTTCAGAATTATTCTACATGATTTCAGGAATAATATATTTCAAATTCAAGGTTTTATCTAATACTTGAGTTTTCAACCGACCCCCTTAAGCCAGATCAATTTGTCAAATAAAGATATTTCTTGAGAATTCAATAAAAGGAAATAGAAGATTCGTACGATAGAAAACAAGGTTTCATCGAGTCGCATTATGGCGTGTAACCTTTCAGAATTTTGCTTGAAATTCAAGCGGAAGCTCGCGAAGAACGAATTCCAAGAGTATCTCGATATTTTATATGAAAAATTTATCAACTAATAAATCGTGCTATTCTTGACTATTGTTCGTACTATTATACTTTTATATCTCTGAAAAACTACCTAAGCCTTATTTTCTTCAGCAATTTTGATTAGAAGTTCCAATTTGTTATATTTGTAAAGTGCAAATAAAGGATAATGAGCTACCTGAAAAATCATTCAAAACTTTAATTGAAATGTACAATTTTTTTGCATAGTTATCACCTTTGTTCAATTTATTTCGTCAATCATTGACAATCTTCTCTCACTTAAAAAAAGGGAAGATTCGTAATAGACAATATTCAGATTACGGAACGTTAGAAAATTCATAATACAAAATTATAAAGAATTCAAGTTCTCTCTCTTTGTTCAAGAAATTCCCATGCAAAATAAACCGAAGCAAACTATTTGAAAAAGAACCGATTTACAAAAATAATAGAATAGAATTCTTCTGAAAAGCATTCGATCAAATTTGAAAGAAAATTTTACGCTTTTTCAGCTTGGTACATATTTTAGAATGAAGGAAAATGCGAAAGATAACTAAAAAATTGTAACTGTTGAGTGAACGAATCAACTCTGCATTTTTTTTTCTCCGATGAGACAAAGAGAAAAGATGATCACGTCGTTCACTTGCAACTTAAATTCCACTTTTTTGTCGTTTCTTCTCACGCCATCTAAAAAAAACACATGCCACCACTCGCGCTTATTTTTATATTATTTTTTAGTCCACTGCGATCCTCTATATTACAGACATCCCTCGAATAGCACGGTACATTCTTAAATTGCACGAAGTCTCGAATAACTCACGAAGGAACATACCGAATCCGTACACGCCGATTTTGATGAAAATTATGTGGTAGATAGATCTCAAAGAAATATGTGACACGTGTTTTTTCATATCTGCTGTCGTCCACATTGAAGGGGTGATATTAGCCCTCAAAGTTTGGGGTTGAAAACAGTTTTTTCGAAATATCTCCGCAATTAAAGGGCGTAGGCAAACAACTTTTTTTCAAATTGTGCGTCTCGAAATTATGAATCCATCGATATATATGTAATAATTGCAAAAGATTATTTGTTTAAACAATATACTAAAATTTCGAAATTTTTGTTAACTTTTCGTTAGTTTTTCATACTAAATGTCGTTCTTTTCTCGTGTAAATTTATTTGTGTAAAGTATAGACAAAATTAGTGAATACGTGTTTTTGGGATTTTTTATTTTCTAACATTTAACGATAATTATGTAACGTTTAATTTCCGCCCGCCTCGTATTGTAGTAACCCAAGGAAAGCATCTCTTATTATTAAAATCTTTTTTACATTATGGGATTTTATATTACAAAATTTACGCAAAACAATAGAGTTATGAATCCCGATATTAACAAAGAAATAAGTTTTCGCAGCCGAGGAAAATGTAAATTACCTACGGAAGGCTATTAGTTGTTCCATGGGCCCTGTTAAAGGTAAGGCCATAAACACATGTGTTTTTCTTACTGGCTGTATGAGCTCTTGGTCGACGTTCGAAGCCTGTATACCATACCAAGGTGATTAGATTTCTGAAATAGTAAATTACACACTTCGGACAATGAAACTAATTCGTATGCTTATTTTGTTATGTATCCGTCCGCGAAGGTTGTCCTACCGATGGGAACGCCACCCGCAAAGTTATAATTTTTACATTAATGCAAATATCCACATTCTGCAAATGTCCACTAATCCAAAGGTACAGAACAAAGCCTGGGTACTCATGGCGAACAATATTCATATATCTTGTACGAAACGGGCGGAAGTTAAACGTTACATAATTATCGTTAAATGTTAGAAAATAAAAAATCCCAAAAGCACGTATTCACTAATTTTGTCTATACTTTACACATATAAATTTACACGAGAAAAGAACAACATTTAGTATGAAAAACTAACGAAAAGTTAACAAAAATTTCGAAATTTTAGTATATTGTTTAAACAAATAATCTTCTGCAATTATTATATATATATCGATGGATTCGTAATTTCGAGACGCACAATTTGAAAAAAAAATTGTATGCCTACGCCCTTTAATTGCGGAGATATTTCGAAAAAACTGTTTTCAACCCCAAACTTTGAGGGCTAATATCACCCCTTCAATGTGGACGACAGCAGATATAAAAAAACACGTGTCACATATTTCTTCGAGATTTATCTACCACATAATTTTCATAAAAATCGGCGTGTACGGGTTCGGTATGTTCCCTCGTCAGTTAAAAACTGCGGCAATCCCCGAATTACACGAAGTCGCAAATATTTCTGTCAAAAATTACATCGATCATACATTACATATGTAGCAAATTTGTATTGAACGAAGTTTATGTTTATATTATTTTTGTACAACTGAAATTTTACAATTAAAAATACGTACAAAAATTCTGTTCTTATTTTCAATGTTTTCTTAACACTAGATTTATAGAGCGGTGATCAAAATGATTTATCGTGCATTGTTTGAAAATGTTCCCGAATCTTCTAACGTTTCTTTTTTAATTTTCTATGTCTATGTTAAAAACTGTAGGAGATTAAATCGATCAAGTTTTCTGTCCTCTTCATTGGTCTGATGCAGACAGATTTATTTGACAATTTTAAATATATTATATTAAATTAATTGTCGATCTAGTGTTAATTAGTCTTTAGATTTATATGCACTTTATATGGATCACAAATTTCGAATTGCACTGAACGTTATCTCCAAAAGTGTATGAATCATTACTATCGTATAACATGCAACCAATTAGACGTGTTATTCAATCGATTCTTGCATATCTAACAATAAGTATATTTAATATTAATGAAGTTTGATTTGGATACAAAAAGACATTTGCTCCTCAGTCTACACACACAAAACAATGACAAAACGTAGAGCAGATTTATGGGGTTTTAACCTATATCTTATATCTTCTATACAGTATATCTTACTTGGTAACAGTACCATATATCGGTAAAGCTTCAAAACAATTTTACAGTGAATTAATTGTAGTAACGTATGATTTAATAAATGAGAGGAAAGATAAACTAAAAGACATTTAAAACTAAACTTGCCCGAAACTCATCATAACATTAGATGATTGATAAAATTACAAGAATCTGTATTAGGTATGAAATTAAGGGCTTTCAAGCATTGGAATTAACACTTAGGACTCTCCATTTTTAGCCTTGAATACAAATTCTCTTAATTTCTAGCAATTTTTTTCTACATGTGTCATTCAACATTTCATGCCTCAGTAGGACGGAAGTGATCTGAAACTATAACTTCTAAACAACACGATCATAGTATCATATCATATCCGTTTCACTTGAAATATAAAACAACATCAACGAAAGTAAAATCCCAATGAAATGCACGTTGCGATGGTAAAAATGCATCACCACTGTTACATTTACTACGTACTAACACTAGATTTACGGCCGCTATATCAAGTGTATTTAAATATATTAAATAAGTACTTTGAAAAAGAAGGATCAAGCGGCAAAAAATACGATCAGTTAAGTAATTGTTTATTATAAGATACACATAAAATGTCTGTTGTACTCCTCTATAAATTTGAGAAATATTTTTCAAAATATGGGAACCCGTCAATTTGACGACTACCGTAGATCTAGTATTAAAAGAATCGAGTAAGATCCACCAGCGAAATTTTTGCCATCAGTATGACCGTTACTAGACAGACAAACGTAATAATTTCTCTGGTTATGCGACATATGTGAAAGTATTTTCGTGCATAAGAAACTTAAGTTACCTTACCAAAGAATGACCAAACTGGTGCATAGCAAAGTTGCATTAGAAACGCAAAGACGCTGGTCTTGTCATCGCACGACACGACCTCCGGCTATAGCTACATCTGGAGAACCTACTGGCAGAAGGAACGACAGAAATGGAGCATATATTTTCTGCTCGAGACTGCCTGACTCGAAGTACAAAACTTCATAAGGGTGCCTAAAGGGAAAATTCTCTTTACCCCTGACGGTATCAGCAGTGGTGCTGAGGGTGCGTGGAGTTCATCGACCCTCGTTTCCGAAACAACGAGAGAACGAAAAGGAGCGAAAGGGGAAAGTAGAGAAGGGCGGCAAAAGGAGGAAATAGAGGAAGGGAGAAAGAGCAAGGATTTTGTGCGAGCGTGCACGGAATATCGTGGAAGTATGGTTGGCGCAAAAAGGAAAACAAATTAGCTCGCTCAAAGAAACGTGCTCCACGGTATATTAGACTCTGAGGGAATTCAGTGCAGCCGGAGGCGGAAGTATCCCGGAATGTTGCTCCGTTGCAGCCGGATGTTATGCCGTATAGATAATATCGGATCTGAGGAATTAGATTGGTCGAGTTGAAAAAGAGAATAAATTCGTGACTTCGTTGTTTCGACAGAAAGGTACGTGGCGATGTACGCTTGTCGGATGTTTCTTCGTTTGATATTCCGTTTGCCTTTCATATCATGACATGCAGATCGTGAATTTTCGCTTTTTCAATTTTTATCGGAAACTTAACGAGCAGATCGGAAGTGAAGTACTGTAGAATATGAATAAAATGTTAACTTTTACACGTATCTCAGAATGACAGACAATTTTAATTTTTAATTTAATTCTGACATGAAAATGAAATCGAACATTTTTTTACTTTAAATTCAAGCAGTTTTAATACTAGGTGAAATTCCAAACTTATAGATACGTGGTACAGTAGATATTTCACGTGTATCCTATAACATACAAATTACTTAACTGACCATCATCTTTGCCACTTGATCTTCCTATTTTCAAAGTCTTTATTTAATATCTTACGATATAACAGATTTCACATCCCTAAATCTAGTGTTAAAATCATTTATATTTATCTAACGTGACAGCAATGCAAGGTGCATAAGTGTAGGAATCGTTCTTGACGAAGTTTTAAAAAGTGTGAATGTGCGTTTGTATTGGGTGAGTGAGTGTGCGAATGAGGTGACGATGTTTTAGAATGATGAATGTTTAATTAGTGCGTAAAGATCAGTGTATGAGAAAAGACGAAAAGTTTAAGACGTTTATTTTTAATTCTATTTGTATCTCCATTTGAATATTATTCTTATTAAACAGTTTATTTGTGCAGTTAATGAGTGATCAAAACCTCCTTTCTATCGCATTGCGTTTCCAAAGAAAAAATCCTATATAAGTATGTATACTTCGATTTTTATGCGTCTTCGTATATTTTACAATTTTTTAATATTCTACTTCTATTTAGTGGATTTTCTCAGTATTACTATATAAGTTACTTTTAACATTTTCAAATGCATTAAAATGATCTTCAAATGACACGTCATATACTAAATCTCGTTAAGAAGCATCGTAGAGACAGAAAAGTGGTATAAATTGGGGCTGAGATGTATTATATCATCAGTGTTTTATCGCTGATTAATTCTTCTCAAGTAATTCTAAGCCCCATAGGTTGATTTATAGTCTCGTTTACCTCCAATGGAAATCTGGCGGCGTCTAGTACCCTTTACTGTGAGACTTTAACGGCGAAAGGGCAAGGGATCTTTTACTGAAAGGTTGCTCTGCCCTTTTCAGCGGGCCCGTTGTGTAACACAGAGACTTTGGTAACAATGCCCTCTCGCTTTTCGAGCCACGAATTCCTCTTTCTTTTTCTATTCGTCTAAGAGGGATGGCTTTTTCACCTTTTTTTCTACGTCAACTCGCCGCGCGTATGCTCGTCAGGATGTTGTATTTTTACCCTCTGTTTTCTGCCGTTGATTTTCTAACAGAGCGGCCTTTCACCGCAAGACGTTTGTTTCTCCACTGTTTTCGGCCATGTGTTTTTAATGCATTGTATGCCAAGTCGACGTTGTACGAATTTTCTTAGAGGCGAATTAAATAATTATTTTGATCCTTGCCTTTGTTATGAATAAAATATCTTCGTTGAATTACAATTATATATTGTAATATTATTAATTCTTATTATATTAATAAGAAACGATTCATCTTGCATTATCTAAATTAACCCCTTGCCGTACAATAACTTTACAGTGACACTCGTGGTATGGTAAATTGAATAAGAAACTTTCAAGTTTTGCAAAATATATCAAATTGAAAATAGGACTGAAATGCGATACGATAAAATTGTTTTTATAATATTAATATTACGTTAAATTGTACGATATATTGAAAATCACCGGTCATTTTTTATTTTATCAGCTTAGTTCGGAATAACTGCTGAGGCAGTCATAAAAGAAATTCTATGGCAAGGGGTTAATGAGATTTCTTCAGCAGTATAGATTACAATTTATATCTTACGACTTTATAAAAATATTAAAAGATTTAAGTAATGTGTGTCACTAATTATTTTAATTTACTGATTTGAATAAATTTCTAAGCGGGTCATTTTTATTCTACTGATGGGTATAATTACTATTTTACACCTAATTTTCTTATTTTAAATGCGTTAAAGATCATACCGTATTCTGTATCCGAACATTAAGTTTGACTTAATAAAAGAAATTGGTATCCAGAACTTTTTTTATCGAAAAAAATGAAAGTCCAACGAGCTTCCGATTGCACTAGTTTATATCATTCATATACTGCTTGCATCATATCCATCATTTATAATATAAATTATAACTATAAATTTATATAAATAAATATGAATTTCTACAGGATAGGTTCTATATAATTTTGCACCTACCCTTACAAAATCGAACGAAATATTTTCTCCCATCCATTTCACGACGATGATTTGTCGACAGAATTTCCGGTTTCTTGAAAGACGAGAACTATCCAGTGATTCGTACTTCCGGTATATTTATGGCATGACGATTGAATTGATTTAGAAGCCTAGCAGTACGACAAGCCTAGCACATACGCATCTATGGGGTCCTGTGGCGTTTAAAAGCCGAGTAAATAAACGTAGTATCCCCCGTGCCGATAACTTCACCGCGAATCCGCAGTGAAAGGTCGAGGGAGAAAACGGTAGGGTGAAACCTCTTATGGGGATGAAACTTGATTTACTTTGGACCCCATACTGGAAGGACGCGGTGAATCCTTAGAAGCGGTAAACAAGAGGGACTGGCTTCACTGACTGCTAAAATTCTTTTGAATTCCCCTCGGCAACTTTTAAACGATTCTCGTCGCTTCAGATTTGTCACTCGATAAATCGCAACGAGCCGTAACTTTACCGTATTATTAATGATCGAAGAAATCATCCCTGCTTCGGTGCAGTTTATAATTTTTGAATAGGGTTTTGTGAAGGTTTAAAATATTTGTTGAGAGATTAGAAAAATATTCAATTTGTATGATCTTTAGGTTTTCGTTTGAACCGATATCCGAATTGGCGATATAAGAAAATAGAACTTCTTGAATTAATAAATTTAAATACATTTAACCTCGATTAAAAGTAGGACCATATTTCAAAGTGTGCATAATTTCTTTATCATGTACCAATTCGAAAAATCTAGACTTATTTCATTTTATATATGTTTCATGTGATTTAAAACATCTATTTTTTATGGAAAATATTTTTATATTGAAAAATCATTTAAAATATGTTGAATGATGAAACTTAACCCTCTATGGGCCGAATTTTCTGTGATATCTGAAGATTAATTGCACGATAGCATATTAAAAAACTATAATAGTACTATTACAATTAATAAATTCTACTTGATTTTAAAACGTTAGATTGTAAAAAATTTCGTGGTTTTGAAGAGTTAATTCGTAATATTTGAGAAAGTTAAAAACTCGATTTTGAGATACAAAAGCTTGGATTTGTTTTGTGTTATTTCAAAGTTACAAGGGCCCATAGAAGGTTAAACGATCAATTTACCGTGTTTAATAGAATTCTTGTCATTTCGTGCACTGAATGTAATTTTTCATTAATGCGTGAAATACTACATAATTTTATCACGTAGATAAATATTTGTTATATTCAACTAAATTGTATATTCGAAAATTGCATTAATTGCAGCTGTTTTGATTATTAATAAAAATTTCTATCTACATTTCTAATTTCTTAAATCTAAAATATATATTTATCATGAACGATTGACGTTTAAATATTAGCCAATTCAAGTGTTTATGATTCTAACCGACTTTCGTATTAAATTGGTTTCAGAATTTCAGAATTTCAGAATTTTTGAGTAACGGTACGATGTCTCTCTTCGAATAAAACTTTTTAATAAACAAAATTAATTTCTGCGTCGCAAACCGAAACTTTCAAGTGGAAAAGTATTAATATCTTTGTCGCACAAAAATGAAATGACTACAGATAGAATTATTAATTCAAATCATAAATCGTTGTTTCTCTAAAAGCCAAATTGCCGCAACAAATGATTAAAAGCTGTGTTTATTCAAGAAGATGAATGCATCAAAGTTTACAATCCAATATCGGATAACTTCACAATCTCACGAATTTGTACCGGGATCTCATCTGCATTATTCACAATTTACGTATATGGAAGATATTGCAGAAGCGCACACTTACACGTTAGTCGAAGCTTTAACATTCCTTAATTGTGTAAAACACTTAATCCTTGCTCCCTCAGCCATGAAACTCCTTACCCAAGTTTACGTAACTATTCGCGCAGTCAAGAACCTCGAAATAGATGGCTCCGCGATATCCTCCTATCCTCTTAAGATCGTAAAACGTATCTAAATTTCTCCTGGAATAACCTAATGACCCGTCCATTGCCATGAGATAGTTTTGGTTACATTCTCCACTGTTTTCATGAACTATGGAACCTAAGGATGAATAGTCTTATCGTTAATGTACTCAAAGTTACGGTGAAGCATTACGAATTCAATCGAGACAAAGACACTTATTGTTGATTTCACGCAAGTGTTTTAAACGAATATAAACATTCAAATTAAAAGTACTTAGTTTCTTTTAAGGAATAGAGATTACGACCTTGCTATATTTTTTATGTAAATATTTATTAGATACAAATTTTTTATAAAAAACCGAAAGTATTTAGAGAACGATAGGCTAGGTTGTCATTATAGAACATCTGAAAGTTTCTAATTTTAGGTTGGACACGAACGATTCCTTTTTGTGTTTTCCAAGCATCTCACGTTAGTAATTTTAGCTGACATTTTACTTGTCACGCGCAAATCTTCTCTTGATAATCCTTCAAAAAGCAAAAATATAATTCCGTCGAACAGTGTAATAAGTTCATATAAAACCTCATGCTTGATGCTGTTCCAATTTTATGTAGATTCAAATCTATTACAGGAAAATATATAACATTTTTACTCACAGGGAAATATAATGCAAAAGCCGCACATATATAAACAAAATATTCACTCCACATTTTATCTACAATTAATATTCATTGGAAATTAAATACGAAGCCTCAACAAATCTTACAATTAGTTGAAACATGGCAAAACACTATGGTAATTATGGAATTAGAGATTAAAGTTCCTAATTATTGGGTGGTACATCTGATCCTCATTACTTCTCAGAGACTTTTCTTATAGAATATTCTATACCGCAGCATAGTTAACTCAAATTTAATTAAAGCTGCAGATTCTTAACAAAGTGGCCACAGTACTTTAACCCCTTGCCGTACTATAACGAATGATACTCGTGATGCTATATGTTACTACCCTTAAGCGGATAGTAACGGTTTCAAGGGTCGAGCGCAGGCGGTTCATTGTCTCGCGGATTTTTATGTTTAAAAATCGACGCTGCATGTCCGGGAAATCGTAACATCCTGGGTTGACTGAAGGTCAACCATAATTCATCGTCTACTAACAAAGGGCCTCAAGGTCCCTTTCCTAGCGCCCAAGTGTTTTCCTGGCATGCAGATGTCTTTTCACAGAGACAATGGGCTTTTGGTGCGAGCTGCAGGGCTATTTTTGAGGGCCACCTACCTCCCTGGTGCCCACGTGCGCACCAGACGTTCGCCACCTTGGCTCACACCTTCGCGCCTCAATAGATTATAGCCGCACCATAAAGCTTCGCCTGTGCCGGCAAATCTCCGGCCTCACCACCCTCCTCGACCACCCTCGGTCCCAAACCGAGGTGGCGACGCACGGGCCCGCACTCCGCGCGGACTCGATCGCTCTCCCCTCCAACCGTCCAAGGGATGCCCAAAGACATTTTTCTAGGGAATTCGCACCCTTCGGAAATAGTGAGAAACTATCTCAGGTGTTGACACACACCACTGTTTCCGTTGGCGTGCGAGCCTTATTCTTGGGGGCGTGTCCGGACGGTGGAGGGAGACTTTCGCCCTACGAGGACTCTTCCAATTTTTGGAAGAGTCAGTCACTCCGTAACATTCACATATTAAACAAGTCTTTCTTCGATCATCCGCAATAGTCAAGTTCAAAGTTCTGTTAATTTTTTTTGTTGTAATATTCCATAGTTTAGTTTATTAAAGTCCGAAAACCCAAGTCGGAGTGATTCAATTAACCAAGTTCCTTCCACTCCACCCCTGAAAAACCTCGCGACGCTTATCAGCAGCAACCAAAATCGCGGGGAGCGCAGATATTTCGTGGACTTCGTGAGAACCAAGCGAAGGTTCGGCCCCGAACTGGTCCAACCGAGGCCTGGCCCCACAAATTGACGCGCAACACTATAAATTGGAAAGGAAATTTTCAAGTTTTACAAAACCTATTAAATTGAAAATATGAGTGAGATGCGACACGATAAAATTATTTCTATAATATTAATATTGCGTTAAATTATACTATATGTCAAGAATCACTGATCAATGTTTATTTTACTAATTTAATTCTAAATTATTGTGGAGGCAGTCACAAAGTAAATGGCACGGCGAGGGGTTAAATAAAGATGCAAGGTAAAAATAAAAAAATACATATCTTAAAGAAATACGACGCGGTTAAATTTTGTTCTTAAACCCTTGCCTTGCAATGAAGAGTGGCATCTTTGAGGCGAGAAACGAAGTAGGAAATTTTGAAATTTTCCAAATACTATTAGGTTAAAAATATTAGTGGGTCACGATAGAATCAAATTATTTTTACGCTAATATTACATTAAGTTACACGCTATATCAGAAATCAGGGGTAGAGTGATATAATATTTCAGCAATTAATTCTGTGTCAATTTAAGTTGAAGGGCACTGAGCAGTAGAATAAATCTGTCTTGTACCATTCACACCTCCCTTCTTCACGAAATTTCTCCAACTTTCTCTTTTCCACCCCTTCTGAAATTCGAAACTGAGCACATTATGGAACAGCCTTCTCTGTATTTTCTTGTATAACTGAACATATATTTACTTTATTAATTCAACGTCATATTAATATCCAACAGTGCAGTAATTAAAACCGATAAAAAATAAAAATTAGCAAATAATACAAAACATATATCACAAAGTCAACTAATGAAAATTCGATTAACATAACATAAGAAACGAATGCCATCGATTTACGTAAGATTTCTTCCGCAACAGCAGGAAGAACCGTGATCTGCTTTGTGCAGAGTCATTATAGAGTTAATCGAGCTGGCATCGAAATCTTCGAAAGCGGCGATAGTCTCGCCATTGCCGTTTCTCCTGGGTAACTTTGATTGAGAGAGTTACCAGTTACTATGGAGTTACAGTAATCCACCTACTTTTCCAGCCTCAAAAGAGTAGAGCCGAGAATGCACGAGCGAAAGAGGAAGGAAGAGAGACAGCATCACCTGCCTCCGGTCCGGCCTCCGACCAATTAAAACTTCCTCGGGTTTGATTTATCGAACGACTTTGATTGCGACCCCGTTGAAAGGGCTGTTCCGATCCCCAATTTCTTCTGGTCGCTTCCCCTCTCACGGCACTTGCGTTCATTCTCGTGCCGGTTACTGTGAAACTTTTGAAAATGCCTTACGCTTCGATTGCTCACCAATCGTCGACTTGCGCCTTTCCACCCTTTCTCCTCGTCATTGCTCGAATACGTTACATAGTTTCATCGTTCTCGGGGAACATTAGCCTTAAATTGGTAAGATGAAAATTAAATTTATAACGCCAGGAGGACGCTTGAATTGTGAACCATTTTATTGTATTTAACTGTAATCGGAGGTAGGTATTCATGAAAAGTTTCTATTCTTACGCTTATGGATTATATAGTTATTAAAGATCAGGCTTCGCAATGTTTCCCCCAAGTTTTGATCTTTGCCGATAATTTTGGGTTTTTCATAAGTGATATCGTAGGAAATAGCGTAACTTTTTATTTGTTATGAACAAAATATATTTCTAGACCACGTCCGTATATCCTATCGTTTGCGAACAACTGATTAACAACTTTTAACATACACATCTCATACTAACCCTCTATAAAAATACAAATTCATTCTCTTGGAATCTTAAAGCCCTCGTCACACTTACCTTATGATATTGTTGCCGTCTGCGGAGGTCCCGAGTTGATGTTGTCTTCTTGGCATTTTTATTAACTTTATTAAATAGTAATGAATACAATTATAAGAATTTTTAACTCTTCGCTCTTCGAACGTCTGCAGTCTCTGACTTATCTTTAAAAAATTGAATTTTTAAAAATGTGCGAAAGTTGAGGATCGCCTGAATATTGTTACCAGTCGACCACGCACGCATAATCCTTCTGGACATAAATAAAACACACTTTTATAGAAAAAGTAAGAACGTTTTAATCAGAGAATACGTCCGTCAACTAGGACCATCGACCGTAAAATTTTCATTTATTTATTTACAAATAATTGCCATGGCTCTTTAGCCAGTAACATTAATTCTACTGGGTGTTGCGTAAGAATATATTATTTCCAGCAATTACAAACATATAATCACCAGATTCATCACATTTACTGTAACATATACACTAGCCTGAAGGATTGTGCAACTCAAAGCTCTAAATTAGAATCTCCATAATGTAGAGTTAGTTGTTCATTCGGATTTAAATAGATTGATAAAATACGAAAAATGTATGTATTAAAAGTTTCATCACATTTATAAACTAACACACTTCTCCAAGCACATGCTCTTCTACATCGCTTAAAACCCTTCCGCTATTCAGTTGCTGGAATATCTCCCTTTCGCTACTCGCTTGTTGGAAATACTCTGATTATTCAGAGCAAACTGGGCCTTGTCATCCAGTGATTTTCTTCCGATGTTTCTGTATCAGATATGCGCACGTATTTTCAACCCATCATTTTGCATTACATTTTTGAAAACACATTATCTCACACCATCCTCTTTTTCTCTCTCTCACACTCATTTCTGCAACGCTCACGTAATCTTATAATAACAAAGATAATAATCAAAACTAACTATATCAAACAATAACTTGTAAGACACCGATTTCTCTTTTTATACATGTAATATAATACGGGCGATTATAAATAATTGCGTCGATAAATGCAATATACAATAAACTCGTTTCACGCCAATAATACAAATATTAGTGCTTGTTCGCGACGTCACTCTTCTAAGAGTGTTCCCTCGATGTATGCAAGGCGTCGATTCCGTAACGACTGCCTTGCTATTCCTCGTTGTTATTGCTGGATCCTTCGAAGACCTCCTATTCCCCGAAAAGGCAGGGATGAGGTTCATTTTCCTCCCTCGCTGGAAGAATTGTCCTCTTGAAGAAAGCCAGGCGTGAAAACGCCTAGCTCGACGCCTCACTGGCGCTGAGTCTTACACATGCTCATTTAAAAAAAAATAATTGTTTGTGTGGAGAAATTAATATTTGAGTTTTTCTTTGTTTTTGGTATAATATTGTGGAGATTGTATTATGAGTAATATTGTTTGTGTTGATATGTGAATATTATTATTTCTCAGTATGCTGTTATCAATACTATGGAATAATATAAATAACTATTATTATAATTAGCTGGGGATTATTTCTCTACCTTTACAAACCCAAATTAATTAATAGAATGCCTGTTTATTGGCTGCGCAGATTTAATGATTTGATTTGTGATGTGTATTAAAAGCGGTACAGGGAAATGTATGTAGGATTTTAAAATGTCTAGCATTGAATCATGCTCTGCGCAGGTTGCACGGTTATGAAAAAAAGGTTCCATTGTTACGGGGATGGTAACAGAAGACCAGGACGATCGACGTTCTAAACGGTCGCGAATAAGGAGGCCTACAAACACCCCGAGTCGAAAAGTCTAGCCTAACAAGAAACTTAAAATCCTAGATTCTTTTGATTTCTCATTTGCCGCTTAATTATGTATACCATTTTGAACCTCAAAATCCTCAACTAGTGTATCTACGCGCCTCAAAGTCCTGTAAATATGACTTTTAGGAGTTATATGGACTGATCAGGTAAAATTTCTATTCCAATTTAATCTGCAATCCCCGAAAAATATTTCAGAAGTTCCAAGTCTGTCGACTCATATTCTAAAAATAGGGCTTTCAGGAGCAAGTAGGAATTAAATTATCATTTTATTCCATATAAATTCTAAATCTCCTAAAATCACTCCAATTCCAATCCAATTCTAAAACTCCTCATTATAGAATGTATGGCTTAATATTGGGCTTAGATTAATTTTCTAAATAAGAATGCTGAGGATTATTTTGGGCTGTGTGAAGCCTAAATTGATCCTAAACTAGGCAAAACTGGCAAAAATGAACAAGTTTAGGGCGATTGTGGATTTAAATTTGCATTCTTTTATATGTAACATATTTTTCCATATTCAGCCTAAATATCCTAAGTTATTTGGTTATTTAGGAGGATTTTGGGCTAAAATTTTCGACTCGGGAAGGCCTAGCTCGACGCCTCGCTGGTGCTGAGTCTTACAAAATTGATAAGCATTCTTACGTTTCTGTATACTTGAAGAAAATTTCTATGCCGCGAATTCTGTTGAAAAGTAATAAACAATTCGACGGTGAAGCAGTATTCTACATTCGATTTAACACGGCCACACGCTGTCAAGGACGATCTGATATTTCCACGAGAAACTTGGCTTCTCGTTTATCTTCATTATCATCATATCTGTCTACGACAAGCTAGTTTAACCGCGATACAGAATTCGTTATTGAGCACGCAGAGCTACTAAATACATTTTACCTTCCATATAAGCACGTGAATATTTATGAAGAATCTATCGACGCCCGCTTACGAGTTTGTTTTTCTACGTTATGATCGTTTGAATACCCACGCAGCGAATATCCATGCTGAATACATCTCGAGCAGTTTCTCTCAAAATTCAAACTTGCAATTCTTTCCTCCCTATTTGCCCTCCTCCTGGCCACTTTTTTATTCGAACAATACTTTTCCATTTACATATGCCCCCGGTGTTTACGACGTGCACACCGTACGCACTATGACTGTTTGTGCTGGGTTAAAAGCGTGCTCCTTTATTACTCTCTTGTCTACCTTTCCTCTGATTCCCCGTTCCTCTTTTACATTTTACCGGTTTTTCTTCCTGAGTCTCTTTTTTTCCGTTGTCGCTCGTGTTTACGTGATTTTCTCCTGTGCTTTTTGTTGTCATTGTTTCTTTGTTTATTCATCCGGATATTTTATTGATTGTGCCTCTACTGCAACAGATATTCTTTTTATTTATTTCATAAATCTTTCTATTTTTGTTTAGAATATAGTAGTAATTATTGTTTAGTGAATGGTGTAGCATTTTTCAAGGTCTTTGGACAATTATACTGCTAAATTATCATCGATGTCAATATTAAAAATTAATTTCCTCTTTTACGGTGTTCCCCTTTTTATTGTGGTGGTTCAAAATATGCTATAGTTATTTGAAGATGTTACTGTCTCTGATATTAAATTATTTTATTGTTCGTCTACTAGCTCTACGTTTAGGAATTGTTTCTTTGATAGTAGCTATGTTGGATACCGACTCAGTTCATGTTTTCCCAGGTTCACTATCTTCTCTGACGATAAGATAATACCTCCAAATAATACTCAACGTGATTCAAGGTCCAAAAGGGAACTGTTGGTCATTTTCAAATTCCGTCATCGCTGTTGAGGCGTAATTGCAACGCGGGCCTTGAGGTTGCGGGGGCAAGCTTTCTAAATTCTATATTTTAATTTCGCAGCTGTGTAGACCCGTCCATCTGGCAACCACCTTCGAATATCGAGGGATGGCACGTGGCTACCAGACTTGCACTTAAGAATTCTTGCGCTAGATTTATGACAACTGTCAGTTCTCGTCCACACCTGAGTCACCCTCGCGGCCCAAGGCCCCCCTCTGCCTGAGCCTTCCGTGGGTTTTGGCAAATCCAATGCAAACGCTGCATTTTGGTAACCACCCACGAAGCTCAGACAAAACCAATAACATTTCACCAGGGCCCAATATTCTCCTCCCTATCAAGCCACCCCGTCCTCCTCGTCGGGGTTGCCGACAGAGGAAGGGGTGCTGCCGAAATTGATAAAAGAACTGAAAGCGAGCAAATCTTCAGATTCTCTCCCGTAACAAGATTCTATTCGTAACGACAAAGTTTTCTATACACATTTGGCTCGATCGTATTTATATTTGTTATCTATTTGTTATTCTCGTTTTGTTATTATTTGTTTCCGTGTACATACTTGTTTCTTGTTCTAATAAACAACACTAAAACCAATTCGGGAGTATAATGTTTGTTATTTCCGAGAGAAGATAAAAATTCAGCTTCGACGACTTAATTATCCGACGAGTCGCAACAATCGCTGTTTCCTCAAAATATGTTTTCAAGTCCTTTGGTTTTAGCGAAAGTCACTTGGAAAAGCGATCGCCCTTTTGGAACCTTAGTAACGAGAAGTCGGGGTCATCGAAACCTCCCACCACACTAATTTAAGATCTTTAAAAGGTCAGTCCTTCACCGAAATCAACGAATTTTGTACTGAATCGCTGACAGTCCGCATCTCGCGACGATGTTATCCTTAAATTGTTAAAACTCCGAGCACACATTAGTTCTTCCAAAATAAAGTGTTGTTGACCTCACACGGAATACAACAAGATGATGTTTTTAAACATTTCTAACATTTATATTGCAGAATTCACTTAATCCCATACTTTCATTTTACGATACTTTTATCAGAAACGGATTAATTGTCTTCTCTCATTAAAGTATTAGGTGTACAGGGTGTAAAAAAATTAATGGTCATGGCTTTAAGGGGTTGTTCTACACCTCTGGATCGATGGAGATTTGCGAAAAAAACCGGCCGCAAAATTCGGGAAAGGGTAGCAAATTTTTTTTATTGGCTCATCGTGTTCGTCTTGCTACGTAGGCAAAATGTCTGAGAGGAACCATGGGTCAGAAACGAACCGTTCTCTCACAAATTAACTTTTAATTCGGCCTTCCGATCAAAATTTCGCCCATATGGCAGTCTTCGAGTCACCGACCTTTTGAAAGGAAACACATGAAATACCCTTGCTAGCTCCAATAGTTGAAGTAGAGGCAACATAAACGAAGATAGAAAAATGTCATTGACCTGCGTTCGGTGTTGGGTTCGCTCAAGGGCCCACCCGGGGAGAAGAGCATAAACACATGCACTTCTCTTCTGGTACGGTGACACAGTGCCCCATTTTCTAACTTCGTTTACGTCGCCTCTGCTTTAACTAATGGCGAAATTTTTATCGGAAGGCCCAATTAAAAGTTAATTTGTGAGAGAACGGTTCGTTTCTGACCCATGGTTCCTTTCAGACATTTTACCTACGTAACAAGATGAATACGATGAGCCAATAAAAAAAATTTGCTACCCTTTCCCGAATTTTGCGGCCGGCTTTTTTCGCAAATCTCCATCGATCCAGAGGTGTAGAACAACCCCTTAAAGCCATGACCATTAATTTTTTTACACCCTGTACAAATTAATTCTCGGCCCCCAGATTTCGTCGACCGCAAAACCTATTCAGATTAGAATTTTCCCAAATTTTTATAGTCATTATAAAGCGCCATTTGTTAGCTTTAAAATAAGATATGTCGCATGACTCTACTCCAGGCATAACGTGAAAAATCATGTGTGGAAGCGATGTCGTTCGATAAGCAACATTTAAGGCACTGTCTTCTTTTCGCGTTTCAACTAAAAAAAAGAAACGCTATATCGTGCAGCACTTGTAAAAAATGGTTTCAACAGTTTCGAATATTCTCCAGACTTAGCCCCTTCAAATAACCACCTATTTCGATCCCTACTACACCACCTAACTGATTCTCAATTCAAGTAAGTTGAACAAGTCTATAAATGCCTCAATGATTTCATTGATGTGAACCACTATCATTTTTCCGATCTGGAATCCGACAATTACCTGAGAGATGGCAAAAACGTATGGAAAATGAAGAAGATTATGTTTAATATTGAATTTATATCAACATTGTTACAAATATCAAAGTTAGTAAAAAAAGCCCGAGAATTAATTTGTACACCTAATACTAACATTATCCAAAATAATTTCAGTAACCCCTAAAAAGAAATGACATTTGGTTCAAAATTCCTTTCGCAAAATTTCCCACCGTTGCGTCTGCGTTGGAAAATCAATATTAATCTCTTTTTAAGTATTTCACTAAATAATCTGATTTCTATTGCAAACGCCATGCTTTCAAATCACACTGTCATACAAAGAGACACCCCGTTTCGAAAAGGGATTTCCTCATATTCGACAGGGCAAGTGTGTAACTATCAGCACATGCAGCGAGCAATATCACAAGTTACAAATATGCGATTTAAATCCCACAGATATTTGATATATGTGACATATGTATGCATACAAAAGAAATATATACATATATGTATGTATATAAAAGAATGTAAAACAAGATCAAAAGGTCCATCTCTGTGTAACGTGCATCGCTTTGGTATATTCTTTTTCGTCACTGGCATGCCCTCAAAAATTGCACGTAGCTGACGGTTTCATGGGACAAAAATAGTTTCGATTCAAATACCGCTGAAATACTGTTGCCACGTTTCGGTAGTGAAAAAATTCACGGCACCGGGAATCGGTCAATACCCCGTGTAACGAGAATCATTTTTTCGCAATCGAATAAACCCCTTTCTTTCTACGCATCTCTATGTACGAAGTTGATCGAAGATAGATATGCAAAAATATGCAATATATATGCAAGCTACAAAGCGAAATGCATGAAAAAATCGTGTCGCTTTTTTAAGCGATGTATGATTCTTTGCATTGGCAAAAAAAACTGTTGTTTGTTCGTGGACATGAATTTCATAGAGATTCATTTGTTCAGTAAGGCAACTGAATCTTAAAACGGTTTTATTCTAATTCCGCAAAGACGTTCAAATTGTTGTGCGCCGATATAGAATTTCTGAAAATTTTTGAGATTGAAATTTACAGTTCTTTTATATATAAGTTGCGCTAAATTTAATTTTCTGCACATGCACGTTTCTTGGAGGCAAGGGGTTAATGATTTAGAAACAATTGTAATTTTATGTGATCTATTTTATTCCTTTAAATCCATTTCTCTATAATTAACTGTAATTTAATTTGTGAAAGTTTTATAACAAAACTAATGTGTATTACAAACATATTGCGAATAGTTAATTATTAATTGACATATATCTTTTAAGCACTGCGATTTTAAATAGTTCTCTACAGTTATAGGATTTAAGAGATTTTTTAAAGTTGACTTTTCGAAAAACTTAGACTCAGATTATTATAACAAAGCAGCTTAATTATAAAGTTGACAATAGAGAGTTGTACGTAGCTCAACGAATTGCGCTAGACAAAATGACCATAGCAGATACAGATAAACCAAAGTATAAAAAAAGGAATTGCTTCTGTGTGTATTTATGCACTTACAGACCGGACACGCAATGCTTTCAACGAAGCGACCCTTTCGTGAAGCTTTAGACAAAAGAATTTTGTCAAAGAGAATTTGGTCCATGGTAAACATCCCCTATGCAATGTCGTGTACAACATGCTTCCAACGAAAATGTCTTGGAAAGTTTTAAGCGAAAGAATTTTGTCGAAAGGAACTTAGACGACGGTAGAGACACGTCGTGTTATAGGACTGACAGACGCTGCTTCTGACAATCGTCTTAAACGGTTTTCGATACGATCCAACGAGTTTCGACAAATCGACGAGGGATCTTGAACAGACGTATTTCCATATATATGTACATATATCGCTCTACAGAAATTCGCAAGGCCACACTTGTGTTTAGATATATAACTTGGAAACGATTCAGCGTCAAATAAAATTAGTACAATATTTCCCAGGATAATATCAGGAAACTATACATAACATTTCACGAATAATGTAATAGCGAATCGTAGCGTGATTCGCGCTTCAGGGTCCGTAAGCAAAAGAACTTATAGTTTTGGACTTCTATATGAAATATCTCGGATCGTTCCAACAGCTATTAGGTGTAATGTTCGATAGTGATATAAATTTGATGAGGATTCTGAGAGTTTTCAATTAGAATTAACAATTGGAATTATAATTTGAATTCGAAAATGACTCTCACAAACAGTGAAACTAGTAATGAGTTAAGAGAGATTAGTTATAGAACTTGGTTATGAACTGAGTAATGAATTGAGTGAGAAATTGAACTGGACATGGTAATGAATGGAAGGAAGATTGGTGGAAAGAGACTTAGGGTTTTCAGAGGTCTTTGGAGATTTCGAATTTAGAACAGTGATTTCGGAGATGAGCAAGGAGTGGTGACTGTGCTAGGAAGTTGAAAGGTCGAGATGGAAAAATAGGATGTTTGGACTTGGGCAGTGAATCAGCTATGATTATGGAACGACGGATGTTGGGCGAGCCGCAGTACAAAGTATTAGTGATTATAAAATATTCGCTAAAGTTATCTTATGTAATAATTGATCGGGGGGTCGGTACATTACAATAACATAAATCTTTGAGGTTTTATATATTGAAACTACGAAATAAGTAGTACGAAGCATACTTTTAGCATCGGGTCCTAGGCGAAATAACTTTAAGAATAAAAGGGACTATAGTAGGTGTAGAATTAAAGCGTTTAGGTTTACTGTCAGGTCAAAGTTTAACCCTTTATCTTACAATGACGTGTGACACACGTGAGGCGATAAATATAATACAACATTTTTAAGTTTTCGAATTTCTATCAAATCAAAAATATCAGTTTGTCACAATACGGTGACATTATTTCTATAATATTAATATTTCAGTCATCTATACCAAATGTTAAAAATCAGAGAACAATTTTTATTTCTGGCGTTAATTTCGATTTAATGTGAACGCTGTTAAGACGGAAATCGTAAGGCAAGGGGTTAATAGTCCGTCGCCCTGGGCAATTTTTTCTATATGATATGTATCTCATGTCTCGGTTGTTTGAAACCTATCCAAAATAGTAGATTTTAAGCGAAATAACTGTAAGTACCAGTTAACACGATGAACGCCACTGTTATTTCGCAAGTTTCATCATTTCTACTGAAGTGAAACTTTTCCTATTAAAATCACGTGTTTAGGAAGCAGGAACTTTAAAGATACAGATAGATAGATATTCGGCAGACCTTTATCTTTTTAACGCCAATATTTAAATATTCAATATGTTAGAAACTTCATAGATATTGCAATTTAAATGTTGCATGAAATTTCCTTGAATTCAATAGTCACCGGTGACCCCCATGGTAGTCAAAGTGTTAATGGGACTATGGAGAGTATGAAAGTAAAAGCTTTAAAATTGCAGTATTTTCTTCTACATGTAGGAATGTGTATGTGAATTAGATGTGATGAGTGAATGCCGATATGAGCTGGGGCGGAGAGATGAGGGTAAGAGATGGAAAATGTATGATGAATGACAGAGCTTTTGAGAGTTTTTCTAAAAGCGAATGGGGCAGGCAGTCGGAAAAGTACAAATGGCAGCATGTAGATAACCCGTTACCCAAAACTTTAAAATATTAAAATATATTATATCAATTTTTAGTGAAAACAACAAATAGCCTGGAGAACCTATTGGGCAAAAACGGCTTGGCATGGAACGTGTTAATTATATATTTTAGACTAGAATCGGTGTATCGCTTCATCTCATACCGTTGTACCACACATTCCTACATAGGTATACAATATGTATATCATAGTGTCGCCTAAAACAATAGGCTCTAATCAAATAGACTGCAGTAATTAAAGCCAAAAAAATAGAAAGAAAAAATAGAAAAATAAAGAGAAAACGTCACTCATATGAAATTTCAATAAACTCTCAATACTATTGTTTTAAAAGTACCCAAAGTGCACTTAACAGTAAACCTACTGACTTTATGTCTACTAAAATTTCAATACAATTAATAACTACAGTAGAAAAAGAGAAATGAAGATATGAAAGATATGAATAATTTAGGTTTTTTAAGACAGAGGCGGAGTATTTACTTGATGGCTATCAATTTAAATGGTTTTTAGACAAAATTTGAAACCGGTCTTTTGATCGGCTTCGTAGATTAAGTGTTAAAGTATTGCTACTCCTCTCCAATATTTACAAAATATGTTAACCTTTAACGTTACTTTTCACCCTTTCTCGCAATATACCGATTCCACCTCCATGGTGAATGTATTAATCGCACCTGTAGAATCGGTCGGTCGTCATAACCGCTCGTGTTTAAAATGAATGGAGGGTACAATTGCGCTTTACGCGCGACATGTATGCGCCGGTTGTGCGCGTAAATAATTCGCTGTTTCCTCGGCAAGGACGGCTTGTTCCGGTGGTCTGAGGAAACGAAAAACAAGGAAATAACGGTTAATGGCCAGAGACACCGTAGCTCCGGCAATTCCGCAGTGGTGCAACTACCCCTCCGCATTTCATTAACTATTAGAATCTCCCTGATTATGCCGCTAATTGGTAATCAATATTCACCCTCACCATTATAACCGCAGGAATATCAATAATGTTAATATCGTTTCTACGCTTCCGAAGCGAAGATAATACAAGCGTTAACACTAGGTTTACCGGGCGAGTGATTTTCAACCATTTCGAACTTCGTGAGTGAAATTAAAGGAGCTGTTTACATATTTTTTTACCACTTGTACTGAGTTTTATCTATTCAAGGATACAAGTAAACATCGAAATTCGTTTTCTTCAAAGTCTTCTAATCTTGAAGTCCTCTATGTGGTATATCTTTTATTGTAAAGTGATTAATCCGGTGATTATCTGTAATCACCACTAAGTTTAATAAATGTGATGAATTTTTGAATATTTATCAAATTAAACAATGAGTTTATATAAATCCCAACTCGTAATGATGAATGCGATCAAAAATATAATTCTAATGCTCGGTCGGGTCGCTTAACGGCGATCCTTATTTAAAAATATGCTCAATCAACACTAATCCATCTTTCTGGTAAAGACATCTAACTTAAACCAGAATCTTTAGGGACAGATCCAGTTTTGTAAAACTTTCTTACTGTAGACGTAGGCTTTGGATATGTATGTAACTGTATGCATTAACACTCTTCTATTATACTAGTATTCAATTGTGATCATGATTTTTTTGCTAATGGTAATCATCACACATTTAATACTTCTAGATTTTTGATTAATTGTCATAAAACTAACTATTTTAATACTACATATTCCTGTAGATGCCATCATTATGAATTGTATATACAGGTAACCTTCCTATAACACGACAGATAAGTTCCTAGAAAATGCCGTGTTGTATGAGACCCAGAGGCACTACAAAAAGAGGGGTTACGTTCCGAAAACTTATTAAAAACAAATTTTTTTTTAAATTCTACATAAACAACTTAATCTTTATTAAAAATATGAATAAAAAAATATAAATTAATTTAATGCAACTATGATTTAATAAATTTCTTGATCGTCACTGCTCAGTATAATCAATCGAAAACGTTTTTTTGGTGGAATTATATCGACTTCAATTTCAGAACTTCTTTCTTCATTTAAAGTTTTTCTATCTTCTTTCCTCTTTAAAAAATCTGTAGTTTTACTTTGCTTTCTGGTTCGTACCGGGTCAATGTTAATTTCTCCTTAATATCTTAAAGACGAAAAAGTTATTCTTTGACACACCGTGGCTCGACGCAGACTGCCGATCAGCAGCGTGAAATACTTTTGTTTTCAAGCCACCGAGATGAAATCAAAATAGTTTGCGCCACACTGTATCTTTCAGGCGACAAACCACGCCGCAGCCGTAGAAGTACAGTGTTATATAAAGGTTTTTGCAATTTTCTTATAATGTTCAGCGAAACCGTGTTATAGGATGCCGTGTTGTAGAAGGGTTTCCGTAATTTATAAATCGTGTTATAGCGAAACCGTGTTATAAGATACCGTGTTGTAGGAGGGCTACCTGTATATGAATTTTGATTGTCAAATGTATCTTTCATTACCTATTAATAAAAAAGAGCTGGAATAAATAAAAAGTGACTGTTCTTGAAGTATTTATCTACTAGTTACATTTATGTATGTATACATTCCTTATTAATTAATTATTTAAAAAAAATTAAAGTTCTTTATACGATATTAAACATATATTGAATACAAAAATTATTATTTAACCTAGGAGGAGTAACAGGTCCAATTCAGGGGATAAAGGTTTTGGTGATAGCTAAATAGGAGTATCATTTTACTGAGAAGGAGTTACAGGTTTAAGTTGGGAGTTTTAGTATTGAAAAGTATCATATTAGGTTCAAATAGGAGTAAATACCACGAAAATAGGTTCAAGATTTCGATTTGGGTTGGGAAAACTTGAAAATTTACTGTCTACAGTCGGTCACGAAAATATTCGGACACCACTATAGTGTTGACTATTGTAGTCCGTACGTCAGAAATGTAAACAATGAGAACAAAAAGAGGTTTCACATATGTTACTATGCAGCGTGTAGTTTACGAAAACATAAATAATATAATATTCATAATACGTGATTACATAAATAATAAAAGAAAAACAGAAAGTACGCTCATTTTCATGTCACGGAAATATTCGAATACTATCAAAATTAAGTTTATATCACGATATATAAATCTTGTTTTTTTTAATTAATATTTTGTTGGATACCATCTGTTTTAAGCCATGTCGTCATCGCGTTGTCATGTTACAAATTACTTTTTTTAAGTAATCTTGCCCAATACGTAGCCATTCTTCTTACAGACGCCTTTTTAGCTCTTCTTTTGTGTTCACGGGAGTTGCCGAATTCGGCGATCTAATTCATCCCATAAATTTTCACTGGGATTCAAGTTTGGCGATTGCGTAGGTGGATGGAGGTGTAATGCAAGTGTATAATAAGAATTCTTGCACAATTCGCGATTTGTGCTTTGGGTTATTATTATCATGATAAAACTTTATCCCATTTTGATGTCCCATATTATCGGCACTTTTCTTTAAATTATTTTGAAAAATCTGTAGATATCTATTTTTATCATGAATATCGTCAATGAAAACTAATTCGCCGACTGCATGGGCTGAAATGCAGCCCCGCACTATGCAAGACCCATCACCGTGTCTCACAGTCGCGACTAGTCGGCTGCAAATGTCTCGGATTCAGTGCTTCTTTCGACTTCCGCCGTACCCTAATTCTTCCGTCGCTTCTATAAATATTATATTTGGACTCGTCTGCAAACATTGCGTCCTTCCACCACTCACTGTCCTTTCTAATGTAGTCCTTTGCAAATTTCAGTCTCTTCATCCTATTCGCCGCGTTAATAAACGGTTTCTTTCGAGCTATTCTTCCATTATAGCCCTCTGATCTTAATACTCATCTTATGTTCTCCAGATGCACTGATATTCCACGGTGTTCATTTAATTCAGATGCTAACTTTGGAGCACTTATACGAGAATCACATTTGATTTTCCTAATTATGGAACGTTTATCGCGAATGTCTAGGATCGGTTTGCGTCCACTTTGAGGGATAGATTCAATTCTATCTTCGTTCTTGTACCGTCGAACAATATTCCATACCGTGCTCTTACTAATATTTAACAAATCAGCAATTTTGCGAATCGATTTCCCTTTTTCATGATGGAAAATGACTAATTGTCGCATATCAAACGATGTATTCTTACTTTTCCGACCCATTTCGCACAAATTTATAAGACTGACAAATATTCGATCTATAACATACTCTGTACATAGTATGAACGATATGTTTACAAACATTGTTTCAGTTAGTTCCTGCAACTTGGAACCTTGAGAAATATAGCAGGTATCCGAATATTTCTGTGATATGAAAATGAGCGTACTTTCCGTTTTCCTTTTATTATTTATGTAATCACGTATCGTAAATAAATATTTCTTATGTTTTTGTAAACTAAAAACTGCATAGTAACATACGTGAAACCTCTTTTTGGTCTCATTGTTTACATTTCTGAAGTACAGACTATAATATTCAAAACTATAGTGGTGTCCGAATATTTTCGTGACCGACTGTACATTACCATGAGTGTCACTCGTTATTGTAGGACAAGGGGTTAATCACATTTACCGTACCACATCTATTGACCTTTGTCGATAGAGATAGATATATAAGATATGTGCGTATACCCAGTGTTAAGCGAGGCGAAGCGTATCATACAAAGTAATAGGAATGTCATTTTCACTTCGATTCAGATTCGCAACACGAATTCGACGAAGCTCGCTTCGGTAACGTTTAATATCGTAAAGTCGGACACGTATCTTTCTGGTATGGCTATCCGTGCTTGGAATTCCTCGGGTAGTTGCTGCGCGGATGGAAATTTATGAAATGAAAGAATTACGAGGATACGGAGAAGTCGTGCAGCAAAAGGGACGCCGGTTAGTTTATCGGGGATAAGCTTGAAATATTTGAGAGGAGAATTCTCGGGAGTTTTAATGAAACGCTGGCTAACATTTCGATCGTTTAAAATGGGAGGGTTTGTTTCTTTTTTTGTCCTTTGGATAAAGCGGTTGATATTTCTTTCAGTGTCTTCAAACATCGCTGTATTTGAAAAGAAATGTTGGAGTTATGCAATGAGTTCTGGTATCTTAAGAATTTTTAGGTACTACTGTGTATGAACAGTGGTTTAAGTATAACCCGGTGTATACCTGTTTCAGAGTACAGAGGTATTTTAACTCATTCTACTCTATTCTGTGAGATAAAGGTATAAAGACATTGTTTCACTCTTTGTTTTCCACTCAAACAGTTTCTGAACAATTTGCAAAGAGGGATACAATTTTTGGGGTGATCATTACTATTCAACGTTTTACATTCAACGCATTGTGATCTGAATTATTTTCCTAATCTTTCATTTGTTAGTTGAACATTTTATGAAATTCTCTGCCATTGCTCATTCATTTCTATCATTGAGAAACAATAAACCCCAGTACCGTAGGATATTTACACGAAAATATGAAATTATTGGCGAAATCTAAACAGGACATTGAATCACTAGAATATTAATTACAACTGGAAGCTATATCGATTATAGAACGATATTAATTTGTGGAAAGTTAATCTCCTCAGACTTATCATCCCTTATTCGTAGCACATTAAAAAATGAAAATATAGTTTTATTTATACGTACGTATCAATGATGGATAAATTTTGTATTTCGCAAGGAAATTGAATTTTACCGAATCAAGAGGCAATTACATTAAATTCTCCTCGACAGCATGATCCAGACCGATCACCATTTTCGAGTTATCCATGCGTCACACGCACAATTCGAATCGGCAATCGATCATCCGTCCTCTTAGGGTGTTCCATCAAGAACGCAGAAAAAGAAGAGGCTTCGTCAGAGAGGTCTAACGAAACGCAGAAGATCCGGGGGAACCGTGATCCTCGTGGAAGGGTCGGATTTAAGGGGTCGTTTAGTTGGCGCCAGACAGCGAACTACCTAGGCAGTCGACGCTCAGAGAAATTCATTTCTTTGTGTTGCTTAGAAGGGGATATTCTGGTGATGACTCACCAACACATCTCGTAAATTTCTTGCCTATACTCGTTGTTTACCAAATATTATTCGCGAATGGACGTTAATGTCGAAGAAAATATAGAGAGATAGTCTATCGTATGTCTGTCATTGTTGTTTACAAATTAGGTGGATCTTCAACATAGAAACTACCCACGATATATGTACTACAATTTAAATACTTAATACCTAGTATAGAAAAAGGAAAATGAAAACGCGGAAAAGATGATTAAATACTTAATTTAGGTTTTATAAAATAGAAGTGGAATATTTATTTCACGGCTACGCTGTCAATTTATTTTTAGAAGAGATTTGGGACTGGTATTTTAACCAGCTTGATAGGTTTAGTGATAGTACTAGATTTACGAGCAAGGAATCTGTTATATTAAAATTTATTAAATAATCATTTGGTGTTGGCGCAGCGAGGGTATTCAATATAAAAGTTAATATTATACGATTACTTGTAACACAAAATACAACGCATGTAAAGCGGACATGGCACACACCGGATGAGACCCAACAGAAGTAGAGGGTGTAAGAATTATAACCCACTTACATTTGGAAAAAAAGGGATTAATTGGTAAAGAAGAAGATGACTTGAGAAAATTATATTTTATAAGATATACGTGAAATACGTAATATCTACTGTACCATATCTCTGTAAATTTGATAGCCGTTCTTATAAAAGAAGGAATCCGTTTTGACATCTGCCCTAAATCTAGTGTTAAATACTTTTGAGGATCAGGCGAAAATTGATGTTTGTAACAAAATGGATGATCAAAAAGCAGCTTTGCGTGTCGGAAAATATTTTGGTGTATCGTTTTGATTTCGAACTTTGAACAAGTTACAATTAAAGTGACAAAAAACACTGACAATGAGATATATCCTTTACTCCAATTTGATTGGGGAAATAATAGTAGTAACTTGTTTTATGTATTAAATTCTATCTTAAAGCGGCTTTAAATTTAACAGATGTTTACCTGTAATGAAAAATTAAAGTATCAGTAGCTATAATATTTGATACACGTTCTGTTTAAACAAATGCAGTTGTTTATCCTTTGAAAATTTTAACACTAAAACTACCGGCTTTAAATCTATTATATTTCAATATATTAGATACATACTTTAGAAAAAATAAATCAAAAAGTGGAAAAGATAATTTGTATTTTATAAGAGCAACATTTAATATTCGCTATAAGACTTCCCTACAAACTTGGAGAATTTTTAGAATAAAATTGCGAACGAGTCATTTTGACTTGCTCGGTAGTTCTAGTGTTAGCATGTTACAATTAAGCAGGCATGGGGGCCGATATTTTAATATATTTTTACATAGAAAGAATAATAGTAATATTACTACTATGAACTACCGCAGAAAAGCCGGAACTGTACCCCAACATTTTTTATCATTTCCCTAAAAATGTCTGCATCAACATTTTAAAGCATTCTATTTTCATGTTACCTGAATTTACCCCAACATATGTAAATTAACAGGAAACCCTAATGAATATTACAATTTCGCAGAAAAGAAAAATAACACCTATCCGTGTACACTCATCTTAACCGAGCGAAACTTTCACAAAACACAAAATGCCCTATGTATAATGTCATTTTGCGGATCCAGTGGAATTCCCTTTACGACATTTGCGTTAATATACGTATTGTCGCTTTAGGATGAAAAAAAAATAAAGGAGAAAAAGCCAAGAGCACGAAACACGTTTCATTTCCATGCTGCGAAAAATAAAAGCTGTTTTCG
Source organism: Cerceris rybyensis (assembly GCA_910591515.1). Taxonomy (NCBI): domain Eukaryota; kingdom Metazoa; phylum Arthropoda; class Insecta; order Hymenoptera; family Crabronidae; genus Cerceris; species Cerceris rybyensis. The sequence continues at coordinate 29,260,102 of OU342790.1, forward strand.
GTGCGACGAGCGAAAAGTAAGAGCGACTGCGAAGACTACCCTTTCACTATCCCCTTCATTGCCCCCTGACTCATTCTTTTTTTACACCTCCAGTCAGCGATCATGGCGTAAAAGTATAGCTCAAGTTTTTCTTTTGTTTTCACTTTCAGTCCCCCGATCTCGTTCTCCTCTTCCTCCTTGCTCGCTCTCGTCTACGCCTGAATGCTAAAAGTATTAATATACTCACGGAACTTCGGCTAATGAGTAAACGTAAGATAAGCAACACGCGATGGGAAATTTTAATTATAAATAGTATCAGGCCGATAAAGTCTTGTTTGGCAGTGCTACGAGAAAAAGTTCAGGGAAAATGTAGAAGCACGGTTTTGTTGTACGGACGAAGGAATCTACAACGAATGCATAATCTGATTATTTTACCCGCAAAATGAAATTCCCTTATCTCTGGTTATAAGAAAAGACTAAAATTGTTGGTGTACCGCTAAAAGCATCTGTGGGGAACCAGTACGGCAATGTTTGCAATTATAAAGACATGTGTGAGGATTCGTGGTAATATTTGAGTGGACCTTTGTTGTTAAAAATCGACTTGGACGTCGTTGAGATGTATCATCTATTGTATATGATACTATGACAGTAAAAAAATATTTTAAGACAGAATTGAGCTAACAATAAAATTGTTCGGGGTAGTAAAGGCTTGGTGACTGCTGCATCTATGGCAGATCTATGAAAATCTCTCTCTCTCTCTTTTTATTTCCTTCTCTCCCTTTCTCTCTCTATATAGGGTGTCTCAGCAGATTTTGACGTCTTGATAACTTCGGTATTGTGGAATTTAGCGAAAAATGTTTCGTACGAAACTTAAATGGTATCGAGTGGAGCATAATCTGGTGTCATTAGTGTAGGATATTGATAACACTTAAAATAAATAAAAATAAAATAAAAAATACTTAAATATATATATACAAGTGGAAACTTCTTAAATTTAATGTGAAATATAGGAAACGCTCTAGACCACACATACACACACACACACTCTAAATATAACAACACAACTATGACACTAAATCTGTCCAGTCACGTCTATACGTCTAATCTGTGCGTCTATTCGTCAATTTGTCTGTTCGTCTAATCGTCTATTCTATACGTAACTTCGCCTATTTGACTACTTTATACGTCTACTCTGTCAGAATCGGCTGAGACACCCTGTATATACATAGTTTCAACACCAAAAAGGAAAGGACGTAAGCGAACACGTTATAAAATAAATGATTGTTAGTTTCATGTTTCTTTTACGATCAATAGTTGTAAAAAAATATTCCCCACAATATCGCATCACTTTTTAATGATACGAATATCATGTTATAACTACGACAGACATATTTCAAGTCAATGAAGTTATCCTTGTCTATATAATATGTGCAAATATAACTTCGAGGAAAACACTCGATGCACCAAACCAAGCAGTTGAAATTCTGACTTATCATTCGAGAATTCGAGCCTATTCGAAAAGGAAAAAGTGACAAATAATATGAAAAAGTGAAATAGCGTGCATCGGAAGGATGCTGAAAGATGACGAAGACTCAGGTGGTTGCATCTATCCGGAAATTGCTTGATCTACCGTGCACGAATATACTTCGATCTTTTGAAAGGAACGCTCGCAAACCAACCAAGTCCACCCCCTTTTCTCCTTTCTACCGTTTTCATTACACTCGAACGATCACACCCTCATCGTGCACGAACATTCATCCGAATCGTTGAGCTTTTGTTCGATTTCGTGGTGTGACAGGACATTTACTCGAAGATGATATGGTAATTTAAATACGAGCACGAAAACCGTATGCAAATCTGCGTGAAAAATTTCATTTGACCTTTCTAGATGTTATCGGTTGACTATCACCCTCTTATGACGCGAAATGTAATTTTCTGAACGAGGTAAGATGAATATTTATTCACATGTTAAGTGCCACTCATATTACATTAATTTTTTCAAATTTACCAGAGCGATACTTTTTTTCTATTATAACCACATCTTTATGGAGGAAAAAAATTAACAGAAAAATTAGATTTCTTTCAGAGGTACTTTAACTTTTTAACGCCAATGCTTAAACAATGATTGTATGGGGCAATTCGTGAAAATTACAATATGAAAGTTTGCATTCAACAACGTCGATTATTGACCGGTTTGGTAATCTGTGTTTTATAAGATCAACTTTGAATTTCTACCCTAGAACTCTGCTATAAACTTAGGGAATTTTTGAAGAAAAATATGGATAAGTCATTTTGACTTGCCTGGTCGTTCTAGTGTTAATTACAAAATTCCAGAAGAACGCAACAAATATCCCAGATCAATCTAATATCCCTTTCTATAACTGCAAAATATAACATCGAATCAAAAAATATCATTACATTTTAAACAAAAGGTCTGTTCAATTTATGAAAACATCATTCATCAGTAACAATTTCAATGTGGTCGTACTCACCCTATGTTTTATCCTCGAGTATTCTACACTCGAAACATCAAATAGCCAACGTTTCGTCAATAAACAGAATTCATGTATTTATTTATATGATCAAAGTTTCATGCAATTCACAAGTACATTATTTTCGAACAAAGGTTATCATTAAAACTTCGACGTTTGAATTTACACCGAACAAGGTCTACTTCTCATTTATCGAAAATATAACATTCCTCCAACTCACACCACGATACTATTGCAAAATAGGAAATCAGACCGAAAGTTATTCTATTGCACAAATTTCTCCTGCAGCTACGTCCGATTCGACATGATGGTGAAGCTGTTTACTCCCTGATATCGTCTTTGTTACCTCGCATTGTGCCTGTACCACGATGCACTGTGCATATCGAAAACGTAGCGCGAATGCATTGTTCGCCGTTGCGTTATTGCATGCTCCGTCGAGTCGCTCCTATTGTAAATCGGCCAAGTGTGCGCTTGCTGGAAATATTGGCCAACAGGAGCGGATTCAAGGTGGAAAATGCACCCTATTAATTTGCATATTATTCGCAATACAACGCAAATGATCTGGCCAAGTCAGGCGCAACGATGTAAAAAGTTTCAGCACCATTTTTTAACACCTTTCCTATCGCAGCATATTGCGTGACTGGCTGTTCCATTTGTACAATATTACTCTTGCATTGCTAATCAAGTGATATCACTCTGGGCTACGTCCAACCTTGCGTAACAAATTGTTTCTACTTATTTCGTAGCAAACATCTGTAATTGCATTTTGTAGAAAAAAATGTATAGATATATAAAATTCAAAAGTAATTTATACTTGTAAATATTTTCATTGCAAAAGATTAAAGTTACACTACGAAGAAATAAAGTCAATTACATTTACTTGTTATTTATACTGTAAATGGCAAATTGACTTAGATATAACAAATACATTGGTTAGTGGTAAATTTCTATTTTTAAAGCACGAAGAGGTAAATATAAATAAATTCTTTAGTTATTGCCTATACTGTCTTCAAGATGCAATTTATTTGATTGATTTCTTGATAATTCATTTCTTCTTATATTCAAAATGGATTTAACCCTAGATCACTAACCTTCGTCGATTCGACGACACGGATTTAATAAGTATGCTATATTAGTTAACATTATCGTAATAAATAAATACCTATCTTTAATAATAGAAAAAAACATGTTTAAATTTTATTTAAATAATACCCTTTAACACCTTTTGTAAACACCGTAGTCGAAGAGACGAAGGTTAGTGTTAAGCGTCGAAAAATAAGGTTAGTGATCTAGGGTTAAAGAAACTTAGGAATATTTCTATTGTATAAGAGTGTGGGATGCGAATGTGTCAAGATTTATTTTATGTATGAATGTGAGCGCCGATCGCATTTTGTTTTTCGCGAGGTCAACGAGGCATTCTATTCGGTGCCCCGTGGCACTCTGTGGCTAGAATCCTCCGTAGATAGACTGTGTGTCATTCTGTGTGTAAAAATCCTGTATGGATGTACTTACAATTAGTGTCTTATTATTCATAGTGTGATAATTCCTCTGTGGACAAATACTGTTTATATAATACGCGACATATTATCTTTCTTTTTGTTTCTGATTATAATATACTGTATATTCCATTTAATATTTTTAGTTGTAACTTTTATAATAAACGTTAAATATATTATTAAGAAATCCTACAAGAGTTATCCAAGATTATTAACACATTGAACGCCGGCACCTCGACAATGCGGGATTTTTTATTTCTTTATATACATATTTCTACGCCTCGCAGATTAAAAGATGATCGCCCCTAGAGACTTTCGCGTGATATGAAGAATTATGAAGGTATTAGAATCATTGGGTCAGGAAAAAAAATTGTTGCGGAAATGTATAAGGTATCAAATTTTTTTTTTTAGCTACTCACTTCTCGGAGACAAGCAAATGAAGTCGACGCTTAATGTGTTAAATCACCTTGAATGGAAACCATTTGTATAACAATAGTATTGCATGGGAACTGTTTAAAAAAATGTGTTCTCCAAATACCATGTTACAGGGTAGTTGTCGTCATCGTAAATTCTTGATAAATTAAAGACCGTCTTAATTTTCCTTGTGCGAGACGTCATATAAAAGATAAGAATACCACGATGTCTGGTTTAAATATGATTTCATGGCAGAATGCAGCATGATTCACTCCTGACGGACAAAGCAATAATATGTCGAAAAAACGGAAGTTAAGTAGAGGTCAAGAGAAATGGTGATGAGACACTAAAGAAATAAAACAAAAAATGTAGCATCTCAGAAAGCTATTTTAGGGGGTGTGATGCATAAAGAAGGCAAAGGTTTAGATTTGCAATTAATGGGCCGGCATACCGAATTGGTCCATCCTACTTCTGAAAAATTTGTTCTAAATTATCGCACAACACGTTGAGTGCCACTGATATTCTTTCATTAATTCAACTGAAGCGAAATTTTTTCTATTAAATTCTCATCTTTATAAACCAGAAAATTTAAAGATATAGATAGATAGATATTCGACAGACTTTATCTTCTTAACGCGAATATTTAATTACTCAATATGTCAGAAAATTCATAAATATTGCAATTTAAAAGTTACATGAAATTTCATTGAATTCAATAGTGCCGGTTCCCGGTGATCCCCATGGCAGTCAACGTTTTAGAAAATCGTAGTTCAAAACCCATGTAAAATAAGGCGAAACGATCATAGTAGTTGGAAGTAGTTAAAGTTGAAAAATTTTAAACGAAAACATGGTTACTTTAACGACGTACTTCAAAGGGTTATCCGTCTTGTCGCGTGCCCTTAACATAAATTTAAAACTGAACGTTCCAGTATTTTTCGACGCTAAAATTTACATATTCCGAGAAAGATAGAAGAATACATTGTGTTACAAGAGAGACGCCAGAAATTTCAATTTACATATTGTAGATCATTTTCAGAGATTTCGTATAAAATGCTGGTAGATTTTTTTGATACACGTCTTAGTGTAAATTAAATCAAAATGTTACTTATTGTAGCACGTAGTTCTACATAAAATAATTGCAACTTATCCCCCTACCGATTGCATATTCAACATTTGCGGGGAAGTTACGTTAGCTGCAACCCTTTTTCCATAATCGTTACAGCATGTCTTGCATAATTGTATTAAAAGTAAAATTTCATAAAGGAATAGTAAATTGCTACGTTTAAAAAATGTCCACAATTACGATACATCTTGATCAGTACAGGTATTTCTTTTAAGCAAATATTTTCTTTTAAGACCCTGGAATTTTCAAGAATTTTTAGAAGAAAAATAAACTTCTTATTAAATCGAGAATTGTTGAAACTCGAGATGCTTTTTTAAATTTGATAAAAGTGAGCTAAATAATAGCTATACTGTTTTCGTTGTAAGAATAAATAAACTGTTAAATCATTGCGATTAGGACTTTATATGCAAGTAGTATCTTGAAGCTATTATTTGCTGTGTAACTTTATGCTTATTGTTAGCTGCATCAATTTTATCGGTAAAGTTTACTTTGATATTGTTGAAAACATCGAATAACCAGAGAAAATTCAAGAACGTAGACAGCTTTCCTATTTACTTTCATAACGACTTCTATTCATTTCTCTGTACATACAAAATGGTTCAATAAAACAGATGAGTTTTTTTCTACAAAAATATATTAACAATACCATTTGACAATATCATTTGATTGTAAACACTGCATCAATTCCATTTATTGGCTCCATTCTGTTAAATGATGAATTGGTTTAGTTGGAGTTTCGAAATGGTGAAACTTATTTGAAAATTGATTAATTTGTAACACAAACATACAAATTATCGTGTTACTCTACAAAACTACGGCTATAATAAAGACAATAGAATGTTTCGTTTTATCGAGGTATTAAATTATTAGATGAATGGAACAATTATTTATCAATTCATGTTCTAATGTAACAATTTGTCAAATGTCCTAACAGGACAATTTGCAAAGATTTCTGGAATTTCAAATATTGGATGGCAACTTATTTCAAACAGTTGTTAATGTTGTAATGAATTTTGTAAAGAACAGGGTGTTTCAACAGAGTAGTTGTCATGGCCGTAAAATTTGTGAAAGAGTATCAATTTTTTTTTATTGTCTCATTGCATTTGTCTTATTTCGCAGGTAAAATTTCTGAGAGGAACCATGAATCAGAAACGAACCGTTTTCAAGCAAATTAACTTTTGATTGTGTCTTTGCGATTGAATTTTAGCCGAATAAGTCAGGTTTCTAGGACTCCGACCTCTCAGAAAAAAACGCGAGATATCCTTACTAGTGCTACATAAAATTAGGAAATGGATATCTGGGTCATCGAACCAAGAAAGAAAGCTTGTTTGGTTTTTAAGGTACATGAAAAAATCATCTACAAATTTTCGGCCATTTTGGGCGCCGTTTCCGCTTTCAAAACTGTTCAAATATATTCAAATGTTGACAACATTAAAGTAATATGCAACGTTATATTCGGGAGGGTTTTTAGAATCAATTTATCCGAAAAACTAGACGTCCAGGAGAAATTCTAATCGTAGGAAGCAATAAAGCAGCCATCTTTCGTTTATAGTTTGTTTTACAAGTATACATTTATTCTTTATGAACCATTTTATGACTTTATGTGTTATTATATGTAGCTTACTTTACAAATACATTTTATGTTTATGAGTTACTTTTTGGCTATAACGCTACATTAAACAAAGCGTTGTATTTTTAAAGTTTGGTCATATACATAAATAAAATCATCTAATTCCATTTACAATTTTAACCCTTTGTACTCCGTTGTCGCCGCAGATGCGACATTGTAATAGAAGCTGGTAACTCCGTTGTGAGTTAAATCTGATATATCTTTACATTTTTCTTATATTGTTAAACATAATTTTTAAATGTATACGTTTTTTCTTAATGACAACAGAAGAATTTCAATTTTCCACGAGTGTGCACCCATACTGTGTAAATTGTCCTGGAGTAGCTGATAGCTCATAGTAATAATTAATCTGAGTCCAAACCCGGGTGAAAATAAAAAACTGAAAATTCGAGTAATTTTTCTATACTAACACATTGTATGCGGGCCACGTAAAAATACGGTTTTCGGAAACTGCGCATAGACAGCTTAAAAAAGGTGATTTGTGGCATTAATCACTTAGTTAGACTTGGAAAGTTAAGTATATTTTCGAATTTAGAGAGAAAGCAGATTCCAATTTATACTAATTCTTTGTGAAAATAAAATTCGTGCAAATTTTTCAAAAAGTTTTCCTCTTGAGTCTTAATGAGGCGTTATAAAACACCCGCATGCAATGTGCTAATATACCGTCGGAAACTTAACTTAAAAAGAACTGAGGTAAAGAACAAAAGTCGGAAAATCGTAAGCGAAAAAAAACAACTGAAAACGATCTGAAAATATCCAGAAACTAAACAATATATATGAGTGTGAACTATAACTGATACATGAGTATCAAATCAGTTTGCTTTCCGATCGAGCTGAATCAATGTAAAATTTTCAGTCTGACTTCAGTCTCAGCTTCAACTGAAAAATTCTTCCGTCTTGTTTCACTTTCAATTCCATTTGAACTTTTTCAATAGCATATGTCTTCAGTACATTTTCAGATAATTTTCAGTGGCAATTATTTGTTTCGTCTTATTTCCGTTCGAAATTCGCCTAAAATGCTGTTTTCAGTCTTATTTCAGTTTTCTTCCGCCTTTTATTTATACTCGGGAGGGTTAAGATTAATTCTATGAGCAGCGAGCGCAATTATTTACTCTTCACTGGCCATGAAGTATTTACAACGGCTGCCGCGTGTTGTCAAAACATACTCGACGTAACTCGGCGACGTAACCTGCAGGTAACAATAAGTCCCTTCGACGCTCGCCTTGCTATCAGTTCCCCCTCGACCACCGACGAATAATCAGTGCTCTGTAATCGAGTTCAACAATTTTCACCTATTAGTGCGTGTATAGTACTTTCGAATCATCAAATACCTCTCGTTTTGCGGTCTACTTGGTAATTCATCCTCACAGTGGTATCAACCCTTAGTTGGCGACCGTCCGTCGACTCTCAGCCATCAAAGCACTTTCACTTGGTTGCCATTGTATGTCTACTCTCAGGTATCAAAGCAAAAAATCAACACGTTCCTAACGTATACATAATTTTTACTACGATTTTGATATTTATGTTTCACGTGCAATTATACATTTTCTTCTTAACACTAGATCTACGGCAGCCGTCAAATTGACGGGTTCCTACTTTTTTAAATGTTTTCACAAATCGAGAGAGAAGCAGTACAGTAAATATTTCACGTGTATCTTATAATATACTAATTATTATACTATTATACTAACCGTATTTTTCACTATTTGATCTATTTTTTCCAAAGTACTTTCTTAATATATTTAAATATACCAGATTTAGCGCTCGTAGATCTAGTGTTAATGAAACAAAAAGGGTTAAATATCTTAACCCGTAAGTAAGAAAGATTTGTATTAAGAAAGGTAAAGCAGGAGGTGCCTTCTTTTTCATTACCCGCGCGCATACGACTGCCAAATATTGGTTTAACAAAAAACAATAATACATTCCTCCAAGAAATCCAGAAGAGTGTCTGCTTAATATAGCAAACAACATATAAGACAGACTTCACTTAACAGTACAGCAAATTATATGCTATCATTTCATTGAACCGATCATTTGGCTGCATATGATACGGTTAGTGTTAAAGAACTTTAGTTCCTACAAAGGTCATAGGAAAAGCATCTGCTTCATGAAACCTTAGCCACAAAAATACAAAGTCATCGAAATCCCCCACCATATTACTTATTTTCGACACCTCAAAACGATTTTCAAGAGCTCCAATGTACATTTTTAGTTTTGCAAAATCACCCGCATTTGCTCTGACGTTCAACGAATCATTTCTTTCGCAAATCCAAAAGTAAAGATTCTTCTTCTTTCAATAAATTTATTCAAATCGTGTTACAGAATATATCCGAAAAAAAAGAATTCTGTTCAATAAAATTTCAGAAACTACAAATAATTGATAATAGTTTCGAATCTCTTTGCAAATCGGTCATTTTACGTGTCTCCTTCTTCAAGTTCGTATCGAATGCAATGTAAAGTGAATATCCAATACATGACACGGATGCATTCTTTGGCACGTTATTGCATGCACCGTCAAACCGACTCTATTGTAAATTGACCGAGTATGCGTTTGTTGAAAACGTTGCCCCAGGGTTTAGATGGCACTGTTGAACGGCAGAACGAAAAGGGGTCGAGTACGCTCAAAACCAGTAAAAGCCCTTATATTGAATACGTGGATCACATCTCAATATCTCGGTGCACTTACTCGCGTCACCGATATTTTGCCACCGGCTGAAAACTTGTCTCGCAGCGGACAGTCGGAGAAAGCAGAAGTGACAAACGTGCACGCGTTTATCGTTTTTCTGCACATACGTTATCGCTTCTCGCTTCACAGCCTAGGATATCTAAATTATTCTTTCTATGACAGTGTCTCCTCGTTGCTCAAATTGCCTCGATATTTCAAACAGCCTCGCGATGTGCAACGGGATTTGCCGAAATGTGAAAGCAGTTTTTGCAGGAATGAAAATGAAGCTTTTTCGTCCTGGTTATACTGCCTGATGACATGTTTTGGATATGCTTTCATGGAGCGAAATAATTTATGATAAAGTTTTTCGATGTTTCGTGAATTGCATGGTTATGCTTGATAAGGGAAGAATTTTCATATTTACCATTGAGGAAGCAGAAATAACTGTTCCTTTTAGCAATGGCGGCGTATATTTCTTTAAGAGAATCTTTGATTCACGTATTACTTGGATTGGTTATAAAATTCTCCTTTTATTGATTTTACCCGATGAAAAGGAAATTGGTTTATCAATCGGAAACTTTGGGGGTGGAGAGGTACTTAACTTTTTCAAAATACTGAAGATTAATTCTTTTTAATAACGAATTCCCTGATTCTTTGACTTTGATTATGAAGTTTAATTTAGTTCAAATCGCACGGAAAACGACTATTGACTTTTTATATTCATTTCTCGCTAAGGGCTTCTGCCTTCCATTTTCAATGTTCAAAGGGAAATGTAGAGCACATGGAACATAAAGGATGCTGAGATACCGTGCATTCTTCAAGAGACGTATATGGACTTTTGCTGATATTCCAGTAAATTTTGAGAATCGAGTTTATTAATAAAAAGTATTGCATAGAATATTTATTTCATGAGTTCAAATGTTCAAGAGCCTTATTTAAAATGCATTCAAAAATTGTGTTTATAAATAATAAGAGGTACTACTATATCAAAACTTAGAGAGAGTCATAATTAGACTGCGGATGTTTATGCAAATTTCGAGTTTCAAAAATGCAGGTGAGACAGGAAAACCTATCTAGGGGTTTATTGCACTTAATAAATATTACAACAAATACCATACTTTGGATATTTTAGATATATTTTCATATTATGTTCTTTTTGTATATTTTAGCCGTATTTAATTTGTCATAAATGCATAAAAATCCGCAGTCTAGTCATAATGAAATTCAATATTTCTTCGGAATTATTTTGTTTCGAAAGTATTCCACAATTACCATTTAAGATTTCTGTATTACATTAATGACAAAAACAAAGTGAGGCCATGTATAGAAACTTATTACCCTTATTTTTAAATTAAATGTTAGGAACTCTTTTCTTACCATCAATACTTGGAAGACATTTATAATATTTATGATTTTGGTGATTCATTGTATAAATGGCCATGAAAAAATTTAAAGCGAATCTCACCATATGAGTCCCTATCGTAATGAAAGTTCTCAGAGTAATATTTAATTGAACTTATCCAAGTTATTTACAATTCTTAAATAATCAATCGAATGAAACTGAAATATGAAACAATTTTATCTACTTAAAATTAGATATATGTTCCATCAAAAGGTAGCTATAAATCCGAAAAGTATTTCGGTGTGTCGATTCAATAACAGAAGCCGTCTATCTGCATCCGATTAGCTTCTATCAGGCTTTCTCTGCGTCGTTTCTTTTTTCCATCTGTCCTGCGGCCTAACCCCTTTCCTCTCTTTTACTTTTTCTCCTAAATACCCTTTCTCCCAACCGTATTCGCCTCGATGAACGAAGTCCCAGTAATTGCTCCGAGTCACGACATGTCTCCATTACTCAAGAGCTTCGTTAAAGGAAGGCAAAGAGGATAAGAGGCGGTAAGATACAGGAGAGTGAAACGATGTTTCACCATTATTTTTCACAAATTGGGCTTGCAACACTGTTAGCTTTAATGAGAATTGACCTGGTCTATCTTCTTTCTGCTAGATGGAAAGAAAGATTCTTGAAATGACTGGCATCGTCTTTCTTAACGTCGATGACTCGAATATTCTTTACTGCAGTCAGTTTTAAGACTCTGTTCGAAGAAAATTTTTTTAGGATAGATAGTTGCCATGTACAAAACTTTTAAGAGATAAATAATAGAATTTCTTTGAAATTACTTTTTGAACATTTCGATATTTATTTATCAATGTGAAGGACAACATTTTGTTGTGTATAAATTATATATGGGTAATAAAAACGCATTGCGAGTTACGGACTAGGATAGAAATAATGAAAATTACAGAAGACATAATTTAGTGATCCTCAAAATGTTTAAACAAAAGTAGGGGATTACGAAAAAAATTAATTGAATTACAGAAGGTATTGTAATTTACACATAAACGATTAAAACATTTATATATGCATACTGTATAAAATGCAATGTGTTTCAATGAAGGAAACGTTACGGTATTAACGGTTTCTACTTGGCTAATAGATAAAAAAGTATTCAGGTTCGTCAATAAAATTATTGAGCGGACTAAATATAAATAAAGTATCAAAGAGTACGTTTGTTTTCTGACGAGTTAGAAGATTTAGAAAATTATATACTGTATATATGTTCTGCAATGTAATTTTTAGTAATAAACTGGAAATATAGACAAATTGATGAAGTGAATTAATGTAAATTAATAATGAGAGAAACAGAGCGAACAGTTGTTAAACGGGTTGAAGAAAATTAATTAAAGCCTTAAACTGAACTATATATTACGTTGATTTGGTCGAATAAATTTTGATCGTTTAAAGACGAAGTATAGAAACAAAAAAAATTCAATTAAGTGCGCACACTTCCATATCTTTATGAAATGTCATTGTAAAAACTGTATATTACGAAAAAACGAATTGAATATATTTAAAAATGTTCAGTGTTTCATGTCTTTTGTAAAAAAAAAGGGAATTACAATTGACCTGGAAATTTTAAATGTAATCAAACTTGAAAGCACCAAAGTTGTGAGCTTCTGACTCGTAATTTTACATTTCATCCTTTTAAAAGAATAAAATCCTTTTCATAGATCTCTGGTATAAATTATTGAGTAACTTTTTCTTTCATTTATGTCTTACAGTAATATATTTTTACAAATTGGATTTCGATCTGACAGATTTCAAAGAGAATTACATTTTATCATCTTGTTGCCTTTTAAATTCACATACACTGCTCACAAACTTTCTATTTAACCTTCTTCTTCGCTTTAATAATTTTTTTCGTACTTTTGCCTTAAAATACCTCATTTTTTAAATTACAATGTATCAATAAAGCTGACGAATACCATATTTTTATACAACTAACAATAAGATGTTGAAACACAAATAAAATAACTTTACTGAAATATAACATTGTACAATAATTTATTGATAATACGATTCCTTTAATTATTTGTAATTTTAATTAATATAATTTAGAAAGCATCTTACTTTGAAACAGTTAACATTTTTAACAAGACGAAAATGACTGCGTAATTGACATAATGATAGCACGGTTGCATGTATTTTAATAATTTGCAATAACAAATTTCCTTACGATGTAATTATCCGATCCACTTATTCGCTTGGTACAACGTGCAGACGTATTGGCGCGAAATTCGAATTTGTAAAATTCAACTTCCGAAATTAGTGGTTCGAAAAGTTTCCTCGCAACTGTTGGTAACGTGTTTTCATCGGTAGCGAGGAACTTTGTTCTCGAGATCCTATATGTTAATTAGTACACGACGAGATAATTGGCAGAGCGAATTCAGACCGAGGTCTATTAGCCACATAGGTCGACCGACGATGCTAGCAGGAAATTTCTGATTAATTAGTGGAAGCTGAACTAGGATGTGGTTGATCTACATATATCGTTCCTATATTCCGTAATGATAGGTGTATACTAGAGTTGCATAATAATATTCGGCTATACTTACAGCTGTTTGTGGGAACAAATTACGGTCATATCGGAGGAGCTAACTTTGATACATCATTCTGGAGAATGCTATTGCACTTTCTATTCGCGTAGACTCTTAATTTTTAATTATAATTGTATTTATTGTAAAACGGGTAAAAATGTGTGAACAAAATTTCTTTACAAAATATACGTCACGATTTCTCATTTCGTCTTGTTTTAATTCTGACCTCTTCTCTGCTGCTATTGCAGTTGGTAGTCTTTACAAGCCAATCTTTTCCATTCATCCATCCTTTTCTCATTTTTTCTCCTATTATTCATACTTTGTCACGTATGTATCCCTTCTTGATCGGCTTTTGTTGTTTTCATATTCACATGAAAATCGAAAAATATCTTAACGATGATCCGTCTATGGAGCCTTCTTTTACCCAAATCGACGAATTCTATATGGTGAATATATATTATTCTCAATAAAGTTATTATAAAGAAAAAGTATTTTTTTATGTTTTTTAATTTTTTTTCAATTAAAGATCAGGAAATATTTTAGGGCCTTTAATGTGGTTTCTTTACAAGAACGAATGAAGGTTAAATCACAGTTTTCTAAAGTTAGGACCGAAATATACAATTTTTCCTAATTTTCTAAAGTTTACAGTCTGAATGTTCTACACTTTGCTCAATTACATCGCTTTCGCAAAGTAAAACGTATTCTATTTATTTTTACCTAAAGCATACAAAATATATTGTAATTTTGCAAAGTGTTTGTATGTTTCGAAGTTTGACGCCAGGCACCTTGAATTTAAGTTCAGCAAGGCAGCCGAGAATCGTAAGAATTCGTGCACCACTGTCTCAAATACTTTTTAATACTTTTGCAACATTTATTTTGATAATAATAAATACACCTTCACACTCACATTTTATCCATTGTATTGATGAAAAAGTCTAAGGATATAATTTCATAAATGCTTTATTTCCAAACTGCTAACGAGGAATTTTGCAGAATGAAAAGATTAGAAAAAGTGTTTGACGAATTGAGCTAAAAAGTCGAGTTTTGTATTAGTTCATCAATTCTTTCTCTCTTATTTACAATCATTAGTATAATTTATATTTCTGAATATTAGAACAATCACTCAAATTTATTTACCTTCTGAACTTTTTTGTTTCTGACTTTCTAAGGAAGCGTTTACCAATTCCATTCTCTTCGGTAATATTGGTTGTAATGACAGTCATTATCTTCACTCTTAAAGACTTCCGGATTATTTACATAATTTGTTTGGGCGGTCCAGATATCTCTAGTGGTTAAACATCTATATCTACCACTTCAATATTTTATTCTCGTCCAGGAAAACGAGTTAATTTAATACTTTCACGATTGATCGATTTACTGGCAGACTGTAAGATTTATTTTATTGGTGCAATTTCGTTGCTCGTTTTCGCGTCTGTATTTCGGTATTTACACCTCGTGAAAGCAGCGAGGATTTTACGTAGAAAGACGTACGTAAAGTATCTTGTAAAAGCAACTGAAAGATCCGAGTGTGACTTACATTTGCAAATTTCTATTCCTCAATGATTTCAAATGCGTGCCTTAAGCAGATCTAACTGGCTTTCAAATAAAAAAAAAACTTCTTAAATTGTTGTTTAAATATCATTTAAGCGAAGCATTATTTTTGTACGAATTTCTTTTTGATATTGCAGAAAAATATTCTAAGGAATATTTTACTACAGTCGGCCATCGATTTCCGCATATCGTAGGTTCCTGAAAATGTGTGCGATTGTTTAATGTTCGAAAGTAGAGGGATCCAGGAAAAATATTAAAAATTGTATATGAATATAGTTTCTTTATTAACCTGAGATTAGAAATTAGAGAAATTAGAAATTAGAAACAGTATTACAATGTTGGAAAACCTCTAATAGGCAATGTGTGATTGTGCACGAGCTACAGCACTCCTTGAGAGTAACTGCGTCGAAGTAACCATTTTTTGTATCAAAAATATTTAAAAAATTGAATTTTTAAAAATGTGTGAAACAGCGAATTGTGCAAAAGTAGAGTATGCGAAAGTCAAGGGCACAATAAACATTCGGAATATTATATAGGAGAATAAAATTGGCAAACATTTTAAACGACACAGTATTCTGTCGTCTCCTTTTATGTTAATAATTATAATTGAAATTGGTGATTTTTTGTATTTTTAGACAGTTTCTTAATTATACAAAAAAAAAGAATAGAAAACTAATGCACAAATACAATAAGTAACTTTTATCGTTAATAAGATTGAATTTAAATTTTTAATTTTACATTGTAACGAAAATTTCATTGGAAAAACATCCGTGCAATAGAATTATCGAAAGTCAAGTGTTAGAGAAAGAAAAAAACATTTTATATTGCAGCCAAATAGTAAAATTCTCTGCATTAACCGCTTAGGCTATAACTACGTGTGACACTCGTAGCGCGGAAAATGGAACAGGAAATTTTGAAGTTTTCCAAAAACTATTAAATTGACAATATTTACAGTCACGAAATGATCTCATTATTTCTATACTATTAATATTACATTCGGTTATACAAAATATCAGAAATCAGTGAAAACTTTTGATTTCAGGAATTAATTTTGAGTCTTTGCACGCCCTGACAAAAAAAGGCGTGGGTCAAGGGGTTAATTCAACTATAATAATATCGTTGATACTATCTCAACATGATCGACGTGGATTGGAATTTTATTATTTTATCGTGCAACTATTTCGCATTGAGGAAGTAAAATCCAGAGAGTAAGTGCTTGTAAATTTGTTTTTCGCTGTTCTACGTCAGCATACTGTATAACCATACCAAAAAACCATTGGGAACTTTGCACTCCGCTCATTGCGTGATTGTTTGTTGGTTATATCCCTATACGAGAGATATTTGTTCACTACTGGAATCACTCCAACAGCTGTTTGTTTTTCCCTCGGAATGGAAATCTCGGAAGCGTAGTAAAGTGCGCACGAGACAATGCACTTTTTCGGTAGATATACGAAATGGATTTTATATATTACTGCGATATTTACCGGTAAATTTCAACATGATTTCAAACGTGAATATGTTCTTAAATTTATGCATCATCGTCAGGCATTAAATGTTTTTATATAAAATATTTTACGTATAGATAGTTCTAAGGAATAACACAGAAAAGGATATTTGCAGGACAAATGTAACTTACTTAATATTTCAGTAATGAAATGTTAAAAAATCTCTTAAATAATTATAAGCCAAATATTCTACATTATCTTTGTTATTACTCTGATAGTTTTAGATGAAATTATTTCCTTTGAGTTTTCTGTAGTTAAAACAGTATTGCAATTGTTTTCTACCAAAACTCTGTAGGTGATCGATATGTTATATGTGGACGCAGCAGATTTTGGGATTTTGTCATCCATATATTTGCACGATTTAAAAAAAAAATTGCTGCACACATTTTAAAATAACAGCTGAATTTAATAAAGTCCATCAAGGCGATTAGTTATTAGTTCTTTAATATTCTAAAACATCATCCTCAAAAAAATTATTTTTTAAGTCATATTCAGTTAAGGAAATTAATACACGAAATCTAATTACTTTCTTATAATCAGAAGAACAGAATAAATATTTCCTTTGATACGTTCAATGTCACGGAGGTCACCGATGATCGACGGTGTTAAATTTAACGTAATTTCATACTACGTCAAAACTATAATACTTATGAATTTCCTAACATACTCCAAATTTAAATATTGATATTGAAAATGTAACGACTTGCTAACTATATTTATATGTGGAATCGGGGCGAAGCAGCCCCCTTATAAAAGAACTTAGGAAGAAAAGGACGTGAAAAGGATGTGTCAGCAGGGAGAGTTCGCTGGCGCAGTGGTTTTGCGCTGACCCAGGCGATCATCAACGTTAAGCTACTCAGGCCGAGTTGTTGCCTTGGATGGGTTTCCGCGTGCCTCTCCTTCTTTTTCATGATCCCAAATGTATTACTGTCTTTAAATTTCTATAGTACAAAAAATTGCACTTCGGTAAAAATGAGAAAACTAGTAAAACTCCAGTGGCGTTCAATGTGTTAATAAACTTTGTATCAAATGTTCCATTCTATTCACGTTAACGTGGTTAATTAGATGGAAAATAAAAGTAAATTCTGATAAATGTAAACATATCACGTTCACTCTAAGAAAAGGCACAGTCCCTCCTATCATCCTAAATAGGACCACTATTCCTCAAACCAAAACGGTAAAATATCTAGGCATACATCTGGACGCAAGATTGACTTGGAGGCAACATATAAAAACGAAAATAGAGCAGATCCGCCTAAAAAGACGTGCTATGCACTGGCTTACATGTAAAAACTCGGGTTTAAATATGAACAATAAACTACTAATATATAAGACAATAATTAAACCAATATGGACATATGGTATAGAAATTTGGGGAACTGCTGCAAAAAGCCACATATCCAAACTTGAAGCACTACAATCCATTATTGTTGCGGAGCAATAATACGTCCCTGAGGCTCACAGATGTAGCTCAATTCGTCGTAGAATTTTTTAATACTTTCCATTTGTGATGTGCATTTTAGAAAAATAGCTGCCGCGCCTTGCAAACTGTTTATTACTCCAAAATCAATGAGCTTTATGGGCCTATTGTCGTCAAGACTTCTTTAGGAAAAGTTTTGTCCTGTAAGAAGTATTGACCAGGGATTTCTTGCCCCACTCGAGCCGGGGTTTTTCCTACGCTACCGAAGGCTAAGGGAGACTCTTAACCTATGGGCAAAGGACGATTCCTTTGCCCTCCAATCGCAAATTTAATATTTACAAAACTAAAGAGTCTCCCAATCAGCCACGTCCACGTTCTGCAGCAGTGACCGCCCCCGCCAAATCGTGACGGAAGCACGTTCCTACGCGCTTCCAAAAATCAGTCTTCTACAAACAAGGAACCAAATAACATCTAGCGCTCCTAATAGAAGCTCCGTTCGCGAGGTTAAGACCCGGACGTAATTTCCATAGTTGTAACTGTATAAAGTGTAAATAAACCACTTAAGTTAGGCAACTTTGGAACATTCAACATCATTTACACGCAAGACCTTCGTATGTGGTTCAAATCGGGTGAGCCTGTTTTAATATACGCTCACTCCAGAGGTGTCGCCGAAAAATCGTGGAGCAAGTATCAACCCACGAGGCGTACATCCATAACAATTATCCTCAAAACCATAGTTAATGCACCGTGGTATATGAGAAATGATCAAATACGAAAGGACCTCAAGATCAATTCCGTTGAAGGCGAAATAAAACGTATATGTAACAATTACAAATACAGACTGGAAAATCATCCAAGTGAATCAGCAAAGAAGATCTATACAGAAAAACTGCCAAGAAGACTTCACAGGAAGCATCCAAAAGATCTACAATCAAGTTGTGAACACCAAAAAGATATTTTCTAATGAGAAAATATCTACGTGCTAAATACACAAATATTGTTAAAACTATCTACCGAATGTCCACTAAGGACAAATTGTAGAGTTTGACGGAGTTAATAAAAAAAAAAAATTCATGTTAACCCCTTGCCGTGCCATTTAGCTCGACGAAACTCGGGCCCAAGTGGTAGGGGTCAACGCGTGGTACACAAACCAGACTGATGCTCGAGAAAAATCACAATACGAGCCGTATTGTTTATTAATTTTTTCTTAAATTTTTTTTTAATATTTCATAAATCTTTGACATATCTTCTAAGCGTGACTTTTTTTATCCGGTCCCTATCTACCGCATAAAAAAAATTTTTCTAATATGTTGTAGAAAATTGTTTGTTATAAGTGTTTATGAAATTTCTGAATATTGCTTTGTGCGGTTTCTTTTATGCGCTACCTATCTATATATCTGTGTGTCTATCGGTGATGTTTAAGTTTAATCCGATTTTCTGTTCGCTTGCATGGCTCGTGATATTCATGTTTGGGCCAAAATCTTCATCGCGAGTCACACTCGTTAAAGTACATGAAGGGGTTAAACTTCAGTTCTCTGTATCTCATAACAAAAAAATAATCAAGAGTCATCGCTCATAATTCACACCGAGTACTAGTTAACCCTTTTAGTGCCGGACGACGATATCTCGTCGCTAGCAATAGTGTTAACACTGGATATCGAAGGGTTAATATTCACTTTCCAATACAATATTAGTAATTTTATGATAGATAATTGTAAACACACAGTTTATGCTCTATATTGCGTGTTTTATCTCAACTATCGCCAAACGACAATTCTTTTTATTCGCAATTACATTTGTTACTAATTCCATCAATTTTTTCGCTCGACACTAAAAGGGTTAAATACAGTAAAAAAAAAGTCTACTCACAAAGAACCCAGCACGATTTTATAATACGAACAAGTTTTGAACTGCTTGCACCATGCAAAAGTATCTCAGTCCTTCCAATTATCGTAAACGTTGACAGAGAATCGCAAAAACACGATTATTTCGTGGATCGTTCGAAACATATTATGACAAATACACGCACGTTTTTACTCCGCTATAATAAACCGACAAAGTTTTGATTATGTTGCTGAACCGCAGGCTGGTCAAATTTCCCGGTCGTTTGCTAAACACTTCAATAAATATTTGCGTTGATACGAAATATTATGATATACAGCAATAAATGTCGTTACGCACGCCCTATTTCCGGGCCCGTGGGGCATGCTAATCAAACTGGCTAATAGTTGGACCAACCTTGGCTGCCTATCAATCGATTTAACTACAAATTCGATTGCACGCTGCTTATTGAACGGGAAAAATAATCACTTGCCTAAAGAATCTATCTTTTCGGTTGGATGAGAAGGAGAAAAAATAAAAATTGTTCCGTTCGTCGATGGAGCACTGTCGAATTTTATGAATGACAATCTGCGAAAATGTTTTTTGCTTCGTTAAATATACCGAGTTGCTTTCCATTACTCGTTCGTTGAATTTTCTAGATTTGATTTGACAGGAAATTAAGAAGGAGAAGCAATGTTATAAAGTTTAATTAGTTGAGTTTATCAGTTTGTGCGTGTTTTTTAAATTAAATCGATGTTTTTTTATGTCTGATATATCATAAGGTTCTAGAGTGTCTCTTTTTTTGACACGCATTATTTAACACATTTAGCGTTTATTTAACGCATTGATGCTGTAGACTGATACTACGTTATATTTAATTACATTTTTGTGAAATATGCTATTAAGAGAAAATTGTATTTAAAAATGTTAAATAAATCTGTTGGAAGAAAAAAATAAAGCAAGCAAAAGAAGCTGATATATTTAAAAGTATGCGATCTACAGTGTAGATGTTGAAAAATGAAAAATCTGAGAAGTTCTAGAAACATTTACAAAAAATTCAGAAAAAGTCATGTCCACCGTCTTGGTAGATTTAGTGATAGTCTCGTATGTACAAAGTTTTCAAACATTTTTGAATTTTAACAAAATTGGAAACTTGATAGACCAAATAGATAAAAATAATAAAGTTCGAAACTATTTAAAATATTCAATGTTTATATCTGAATTCGAAATTGATTGATGTTATTAAATTGTTATTTAAAATAACAGATTATAATAACAGGTACCCAAGATAAGTTTTTCAATGGTAAAGTGTAGAAAAAGTGACAGCATTCAAAGAATTATTCATAGCAGGTCCAATTAACAATACATGAAATTAAGTATCTCTTTACAGTTCGCAGAGAAAGACGAAAAATTCAAAATAAAACCGGCAAAGTAAGGAGAAGAGAATAAGAGCAGAAAACATTCGATGTACCGTCATGAAAAACAAATGGTTGTTACTTTATAATATTTTTTTATCTTTCATTTTTTACAACGTTCTCGGAAAAGTAAAGTTCTTTTGATCTTTTATCTTTTAGTCGAAGTGGGAAAATAATATTTGCTTCTTATTGTACATGCAAAGGAAGACTTCAAGGATCAATAGTTAACCTTAAAACAAAAGTTTTCAATACATTGTACTTCCTATCACTTTCAAAGGAATGCTTGGTTCTAACTTACAATGGCATTTACAATACCTAAATTCAATTTCTTTTTTTAATTTTTGTATTTTCCCCGATATCAAATCAAAATACTCGCATTTTAAATGGTTGCTAATAATCGCAACAATTATGAGAAATAGTAGAAAATTAATTAAATATAAGTAGCAATAGTTTTCTTTCCAAAATTTAATAAAACCGTAAGCTAGCTGACAAATTTTCCTATAATTCAATAATATCAAAAACGAAACGAGTAACATTCATGTAAAATTTGAAATTTAGCTATAAACTCAGAAAAATACTATAATTTACTCAAAATAGATAAATAATACAGAAGTAAAGTTAGCTACGGAAATGTTACACAATCATGTAAACGAATTAAGAAAATCTCTATCATCGTCTATTACCATTGCAAAGAATTCAATCAGTAATATTGTAAATGCTAATCATGTTTTAAACTTAATTTAGAGAAGAATATATCAGTAAGTTTTTGTCAGTATTCCTCGATAAGTTTTTCCCTTCCTGGTGGAAAGCAGAGGGAAGGAAACGTGACTCCTAACTCGTAATATCCTCCAGTAGATCGATTTTGCATAAGGCTAATTACGCATTGATAACTAACGAGCTTCCTTTGTGCAAACTTTCTGGGAGATGAAAGTCCTCCGAGAATTTCACTGCAAGTGTCGGATTATAAACGCTTTTACGGGCATTGAACGTGGATTAGTAACTTGATACGAATCGCACATTTAATCCACCGTAATTCGAGTTCCTTAACCCTTATTATTCATGACCAGTCCTTTGCCGAAGGAATTACCGTATGAGAGTGTCGAAGATCAACGTTCATTTTATATTCTTTTAATTCTCCCAAAATCCGAGTTAAATTAGATTTAACGGTCTAATTCTCGTTAACGGAACGTGACTCAGAATCGTGTTACGCATTTATAGTACTTCATTACACTCTTGTTGAAATAGTGTTGGAATAGAAATTAATTTCAGAATTGAAAATAATCCAATTGATTACTATTTTAATGCAAATTTGTTACACCAGATAATTAATTTAGCAATTAACTATATAAAGCTTGATGAAAATTCATTTATTTGCTTCGTTGTTAGTAATGTAGGAATGCAGATTGAATGAGTGAATGAGATAATGAATGGGTAACAGAGAGAATGAGAGACGATGAAGTGAAAAGACAAAAGACGAGAGGACCGTAGAACTTCATCAGTTCAAGTATACTTGCTACGGCTTATTTCTTTAGTATTTTCCTAACAATAAGTGTTTATACTCATATTTTCTTATTTTTGTTTGTGTATTTTATATTGATAAACCTTAATAAGTAGTACATCTAACTGTTTGAACTATCATAACAAGTATCTCTACATTAATATATTTCTTTGAATGCTTTATACGCTTTTTTTTACTTTCGAAGCATTTGAATAGTTGTTTGCATCATATTGCAATTTTGGATTGAAATATCCAAAAATATTAAAAAATGTCTCTTTAATATATAGTCAGTCGATAAGATCTTAATTTCAATTTTTCACATGTTCATTGTCAACCATTGAAGACTGTATAGGTGCATAGATAATTTTAATCGATCGAAGTATTTTGGAGTAATTTGCTTTCAAGGCGACGCACAGTGGTCCAGAATGTGCATTTAGCCGCGCAAAAGTCAAAAAGTCGATTTTGGAATTTCGATTTTTTTTGCATATATCGATTCCTAAATAACCACCGACCTCAGAACCGAAAAGATTTTTGAATTCGGATAAAAATTGTAGTTAAAACAAACGCTTAAAGTTGAAACTTTTTCTGGAGGCCTTTTTCTATCGAAAAACCACGTTGTCTTCTTTCTAACATTCTGGCGAAACTATGCAATATTTTTTAACAATTATTATTTCTATTTGAAGAGCATTCTTCCGCGATAAAAATTCACGTGTCGAACATAAAATTACTGTTTGTAGTTTATTCAAAAATTAATGTTGAAAACATGAAAGAAAATCGTCGAAGTTTTTTATCTTTTGCAGTCAATATCTTCATAGTCCCACATAATCCCACTCTCTAATTAACACCACCCTTTTCTGTAAACCTTCCCCTAAACGATCCTGCAAAAAGCTAATCCGCCCGGATCCGCCTCGGACGAATTTTTATTGTTTAAAGAGTCGCGCGCACCTCGGCAAGGCGCTGCCGCCGGACTGTCTCGTAAACTTTCGATAGGTATAACAATGAAAGGCGCAGGTAGACGCAAGAAATATTTGCAGAAATAACTTCTATATAGTCTAAGGTATATATGTGGAAAGTTTTAGCCGAATATCTTTCGATACTTATAAGTTATTTAATTTCTAAGTGAACCCTGCACGGCGAAGACTAGGATTTCCTTTCAATCGGATAACCTAGCTCATTCCTCTTTGCCCACATGCTAACAATAAAGCAATTAAGTAATAAAAGTGATGCTTTAGAAGTCTTCGTCCTCGTTAGTGACAATAAGATTTTGTTTTTATTGCACGGTATCTTTAAGAAACACGGGAATTTACTGACCGCGTGTCCCACTGAGGCTATGCAGCAGGTCTGGGTTACATAAACCTTAGGAAGGAATATCAAGAAAAGGTGCAGATAGATAAAGCAAATTTTAGCAGGAACTATTTCTATATAGTTTAAACTAAACATCTTCAATGGTCTCAGAGGCTACTTTGTGGTAGTTTTTATTTTTTCCATTTTGAAGTTAGCAATGTAAGCTGAGTAAGCTAATGTAGATGGCTACCCTCTATATATCAACCGCCCTTTTGTTTTTAAAATTGTTGCGTTCAGATTCGTAATCAGCGACCCAAAAAACATTAGAATACTAATTTTTGTGCAAAACAATTAATTTTTAAACAAACCTGTCCGCCATATTTAATCTGCCATTTTGTTTTTAAAATTTTGAGTTTAGATTCGTAATCAGCAACCCAAAAAATAATAGAATTAACAATTTTTAACTCAATCCGATGTGTTTTGAGCCCGTGGTGACGATTTGAAAAAGATTGAAAACTGCGCGAGGTGCGTGAACAGCTAAATTCACGCTCTGGACCAGTGTGCGACGTAGAGGCTAAATAGTCAGTCTTGAAGATGAACAGGTATTAAAATAAGGTAGCGTTCCTGCAACATCCTTGAAAATCGATGTATCATTCTATATTAATGAAGTTTAAAAGCTGTGAAAATATCGAGAAGGTGATACTCGACCATTTCAACGAATTACTCATTACGTAGGACAGTGACATATGTAGCTAATTGCACTAGTAAATATACTTTTTTGAACTTTTCCCTGGATTTTGCAATTAGACGTGAAAAAAATAGGCAACAAAAGAAAAGGCTAGAAGATTATGAGAATTTGAATAACAGAACAATAAATAATGTGAAACGTAGTAAAATATATCTATTTGCAATGCTTGTTATTGTTACTGTTATTACCTATGAATTGATTTTATTAATTAGTACTTTATGTCAATTTTTCTGACATGTTTATTTATCTTTGTTACAGTTTTATCAATTATTGGAGGCAAACCAAGTGGCAAATACTACTCTTACATATCGTCATGTAACCGTTTTTGCCCCAACGAACCGAGCATTTCAAAAGTACAACGGATCTACGAAAAACTTAGTTCTCTATCATATGTGTAAGTACCTTCAACATCAATAACAAATGGAAACCTTAATTCTTCGTTCCCCATGTTGCAAAAAATTATACTTTACCTAATGTTTTATATTATTTCCAATCACTCAATTCCCTCTTATAAAATATCAAGGTAACATTCGTATTTTAACAATACTATTTTGTTTTAAACTTGACCTAATTCGTAAATTCTTAACCGCAGATTTCCCTACAAACCCATAGACTTTATGTACCAGTAATTGTTTTTTCAAACATTATTTACAATTCTATAAATTATCATTTAATTCTGAATATGTCTCATCATGCCAAGCGTACTTAAATGGCATAATGGTGCTATGTACAGGGTGTCCCAGGTTTTAATGTTCAAACTGTGTTAGTATATTCTATGACACTAAATAAGAAAAAAATGTTATGTAAACATAGGTCACATAGAACTTTATTAAAGAGTTATAACAAAAATACAGAATCGAAGTAATATAGGAATAGTAACCGACTTAATGTTACAATGAAATAAAACAGAATAGAAACGAAATTTGCACGGTTGTAAATACGATCTCTGATCACTGTCAGTCATGTATTGTCAAGAACGGTAGACATTTTGAAATGGAGTATTAATTAACAGTGGAAATGACGACGTCAAGTAGTAAATACATTGATTTATTCGAGCTACTGCTTGCAGTAACAGCAAGTAGGTTACTATTTCTATATTTAGTTGGGTACCGACCTAATTCTATAAGACATCATATTCAAGTATTCCTAAACATGAGTCAGGCTTTTCCTCAAAATATGTTTTCAAGACCTTTGGTCCTAAGGAAAAGCGATCGCAGTTTTGGAACCATACTCACGAAAAGTCCGGGTCCTCCGAAACTGCCACCACACTTTCGTAAAACCATTAAAAGGCGAATCTCCTTACCAAAATTAGACAGATTAAATCAGGAATTGTACAGAATCGCTGAAAGTCTGTACCTCGCGACGACGTAAACCTTAAGTTTCTTAAAATTCCGAACGCAATAAGCAGACTGCGGATTTTTATGCATTTATGACAAATTAAATACGGCTAAAATATACAAAAAGGACATAATATAAAAATATATCTAAAATATCCAAAGTATGGTACTTGTTGTAATATTTATTGAGTGCAATATATCCCTAGATAGATTTTCCTGTCTCACCTGCATTTGTGAAACTCGAAATTTGCATAAACATCCGCAGTCTAGCAATAAGTCTTCCTGAATAAAAGTGTTTTAAACCATACGGGATACAAAAATTACATCTATTCTGCATTTTTGTTATAACTTTTTAATAAAGTTCTATGTGACCTATGTTTACATAATATTTTTTTCTCATTTAGTGCCATAGAATATACTAACACAGTTTGAACATTAAAACCTGGGACACCCTCTATATTTGCCTCTATGAGCCCATATTTGGATCCTTTTGTAAGTGGAAATTTTTAAAATAAAATAAATATTTATGGCAAAAAAATTTTTTTTCTAAACACTTTGTTCGTTGACCTTCGCAAAAGTCAATATTTTTGAAGTAAATGTCTATAATGTCTAGCAATATGCATGCATATTGTAGTAGGACTCGATGAAATAATACTAAATAGGATTTTATATGACTACGGTGTAGGCATAGATAAAATAAAAAACAAAATGTCAGGAATAAGGAATACACAAAACACTAAGGATATAATATAAATAAGTAGGATATATATGTTGAGTATACGAGATATATAGAATACAAAGTAAAATATTGAATAACTAAATAATCTATGGTATCTAAGGGTGTCCAAATAAAGGTTGTGCGTCTAACAGTTTCTCTAAAACTGTACTCTACTCTATGCATCGTGAGACGCAAAATCTTGAGATGATCTCCCCCACTTCTCTCTAACAATAAGTCCCGCATTTAAGGGGAGACGTCGCTCTAATTGTAAGGGCATCGACATCTAATATTATACCACAATATGTGTTAATTGTGTTCGATATGTCACATATTCAGCTTTTTCCAGAAGCACAAAACTTAAATTTACAAAATTATAAAATCTTTAATTTCAAACGTCTTCCTTTTTGATTACTACCAAACCTATCATAAACAATTCTTGATTTTTTGAAAATCGCAATTTTCAGCTGAATGTTCTTCGGATATTTTCGTCTCATTTTAACGATCCTAATCGTAAGTGATAGCAATAAAAAAAATTTCTATACAGTTCAATTTAATTACGACATAACTTTCTTCAACTTCTACTAAATTGTATATCGTATTGTATATTTTGGCATTTATACTTCCAAAAAATGTCGCTATTGTATACTTTGAATTAAGTATTCGAAGATGTGTAACCAAATGGTAAGTAAATTGCAGAGGTGGAAGAGACATTGAATGAAATATGGATGAAATATAGATGAAATATACCATCACTATGGCACGTGCTCCACCTAATTTTGAGTCTTCGGTAGCTGTGAATAACGAGCGTACTAATTCCCGAGCTGCCCGTATTTGTGATCATTTGACGCATCTATGTATTAATCGATGTAAATCCCCATAGGATCTCTCCATTCCCCTGTAATGCCTATTCCTCTTTAACCGATGTCAAACCTAGGTAACTGGAGTGTTTGCATCATTCGTGGATTATGGCGATTGACTGCAGTCTGCTAATTTCACGCGGTAGGGGTGAACGTGTCAAAATCCATGACGATGTCCATCTGATACTGCGTTAATTACCCGCTATGAACGTGGTGCCATTACGGATCGTCGAGCGATCAATCAAGGAGCAATGATGGAAATTCTTAATTCAAAGAATTTATTGTTTATTGCGTGATTGTAATAGTAACACAGTATCGCAATTTACAGTGTTTGAATATTCATTATTTTATTGTCATATTACATCGTAGTACATTACGGATTGATGGCTGGTAAATTAAAGGGGCAATGATGAAAATTCTTAATCCAAAGAATATATTATTTATTGCGTGATTGCAATAGTAAAACAGTATCGCAATTTACAGTGTTTGAATATTCTTTTTTTTTATTGTCATATAACATCGTAGTATATTACGGAATGATGGCTGATAAATTAGAGGGGTGTGACTAATATTCTTAATGCAATGAACTTCTCATTTAACCATCCTGCGATTATAATGATAACACGGCGATGTAATTTGCATTATCTTATAATTCACTATTTCATTGCTCCTCTATGTTATAACAACTGTTATTATGGTTGGAGGATTACTCAGTAAAAAAGATATATTAAATATTTGTAATGCAGAAGATTTTTTTTTAATTACCACTCGATTATACTGGCAATAGAGTACTCTGATCTTAAGGATTTTTATATTATGAATTTTGGTGAAAGGCTATGTCACTATAATGTAAAAAGAACCCGCAAAAATTTTATAAACTGTAAAAGATTATTGGAACATCTGTGTATTTTATTTATTAGAAATACTGCTCATATCTAATAGTTATTAGACTAACTAACATTAACATAATGTTATTTATGTTAACAAACATTTGACACAAAAAATGATTTCTTGATACTGTCATACTTGTGAAATGTAAGTAGTATTTGTGAATATGATTGATTTTTATTAACATGAATGAATGCGGTGATATATAAAAGAAGAATGTGTGTAGCATGAAGCTTATTTATTGATTTCTCTTAACGGCGTTGACTTGGTGATACGTGTAATTTGTAATAAAGATTTATTAAACATTATATATTAATTTTATATTATTGCATTGATTAATTAATAAACAAGATTGAGTATGTGTTGCAAATAGAATGCAACAAAAGATTCTACGGTCAGATTGTTGCGACTCGTTGGACAGTTAAGTCGTTGGAGTCTAGTTTTATTCTTCTCTCGGAGATTAATAAACTCTACACTCCCGAAATGGTTTTGGTGTTTGTTTATTGTAACAGAGAACTAGTATATACACGGAAACAAATAACTAACGAAACGAGAATAACAAATAGATAACAAATATGAATATGAGCGAGCCAAAATGTGTATAAAGAAAACTTGTCGTTGCGAATAGAATGTTACGGAGAATATCTAAAGTTTACTCGCTTTTCGGGCTCTTTTATCATTTTTCCAAGCACCCCTTCCTCTGTCGGCAAACCCTACGAGGAAGAAGGGGTGATTTGATAGGGTGGAGAATATTGGGCCCTGATGAAATGTTATTGTTTCTGCCTGGGCTTCGTGGGTGGTTACCAAAATGCAGCGTTGGCATTGGTTTTGCCAAAACCCACGAAAGGCCCAGGCAGAGGGGGGCCTTGGGCCGCGAGGGTGACTCAGGTGTGGACGAGAACTGCTAGATTTATGACAGGTGTCATGAATCTAGCGCAAGAATTCTTAAGTGCAAGTCTGGTAGCCACGTGCCATCCCTCGATATTCGAAGGTGATTGCCAGATGAACGGGTCTACACAGCTGCGAAATTAAAATATAGAATTTAGAAAGCTTGCCCCCGCAACCTCAAGGCCCGCGTTGCAATTACGCCTCAACACAGATGTCTTATAATATTTAATAAATTTGTATTAAAAAATTCGTGTAGTTCATAGTAATACGTTTAAAGTACGTTATCGAAGAAAAACAGATCCAAATGCATGACACGAAAAGAATGGGAGTGAAATATGAAAACAAGAGATAACGAAATTCGCGAAAGGGGAGATGGCAGAGTGCAGTCAGTTCAGCCCACTATTAGCCATTATTACGCCGTTAAATAATAGGAGATTGTTAGCCAAAGAAGATTATGTAACGCGTAATAAAATTTAGGGTATTACCCTGAATAGAGTAGTTTCATTCAATTTTACAAACACTTGCCGAAGCCCGAACGTGTGAGCGCAATTTATCAGAATGCATTGAGTCTTTTATGATGGAAACATTGGAATGCAACCAATTGTAATACATTTCATTGGTACATTGCAGTGCTGGAAACCTGAGACGAAATTGCATGAGAACATTTTGCGAGATTATATGGAAAAAAGTGGAAATCTTTCGTTTTTGGAATCAATATTTTCGGTTTAATAAAAGATTCGAAATGTCAATTCATGATTCTAAATTATAAATATGGCGGTAATGGTATTGGGAAAGGAGAGCGGTTAATTTGATGGACTGATATTTTTAAAAGAACTGATCTTCTCAAAATGTCAAATCAATATTTTGCTCTTGTTGCTAATAATGTGTGCTGGACATCGCTAATACAATTATTAGTAGTTATTACACAAAATAACTGCTAAACTTAATTTCAGAACATGTCTGTTGTTTAACTTCTATAACCCAATTAATATTTCCCTTCTCCGTGTTTAACAAACTTGTTGACTTATGCTTATAAACCATTTATGACTCCCATTTTGTTACCTAAGATTAAACCATTGACAGAAAACGTTTTAATAAATCTACGAACCAGAGGCGATTTATTAAACAGCAACAGCTACCATTATTAATAACTTTTCTTTTACGATCGGAAAGTGACACTTTGAAATGCTGCAAATCCCTCGAAAGTATTTCATTTGAAGTCGAAATTATGGTTGTCAAACTAACTTATACACCTAATTTATGCCTCAAACCGGATGTATTAGGTAATCATACATTTTTTTTTGAATAAGAATT
Organism: Cerceris rybyensis; assembly: GCA_910591515.1. Classification (NCBI taxonomy): domain Eukaryota; kingdom Metazoa; phylum Arthropoda; class Insecta; order Hymenoptera; family Crabronidae; genus Cerceris; species Cerceris rybyensis. The sequence goes on from OU342790.1 coordinate 29,291,078, forward strand.
AATTAATTTCAATACACAGAAATTAACCCTTTGCCAGTGGAGACTTTTCTGAATATTGAAAGATGTATTTGTTTTGAGCAACTAAAATGCAGTTCTTTGCCAGAAAGTTACAGTGCTAATGTATAGAAGTTATAAATTACTATTTTCGTAATCATATGTCGGCAGTTATATTTCAATTCTTAACTTTAACTGTATATACAAGCATTGATAAACTACAATCAGATTTTTTCTCAGGCCACAGATATGCGTCTGTGGTCTTCAAAAGATTAATTAAAAAAAGGTTTATTCATTAAAATAAATGCTTTCGTAATCTACAACCTTTTCCTACAACCCAACACTTACCCTCCATTTTAAGTTCTGTTTTAATTCCAAACCAATAAAAATTAACTGTGATACATAGTGCAATTAGTGAAACTAAGAAAAGTAGATTAGGGACACTGAGTCATGAATTCTCCCGGTTTTGCAAAATGTAAAAAACAACTGATCGATACTAAACCGACAGTTCAATTTGGAGACAGGAGAAAATAGTTTTTACAATTTAAATGATAATTAACATATTATTTACGATGCACTTGCTGTACAAAACCCTTCTTCCTGATGGTTTTCGTGGCGTGCACGTGCTGACAGGAAGGCCATTTTCAAACAAAGATAAACGAGAAGAAGCAGGTAAGGGAATGAAATTGTTTCTCCTTGGACAATCGAGTCTTCGCGCGAGGGTGAGGGAATTTAATCGCGTGCGGTTTCGATTCTATTCGTGTCTCGAGTGCAACTATTACGGCAGTCAACCACTGTGAAGGATAACGTGGGGCATCACTAATTGCCGACCATCGAATACTCGATGATTAACAAAGATTGAAATTCATTTGTCTGTGGAAAAGTTCAGTGGATTAAAGACGCCGACATGTAACAGAATGCAGTATGTGGTAAAAATAATTATTCATATATATGTAAAACCATGCGACACGGACTATATATTGTATTTTGAAACATTATCAAGTGAGATGTCATTCGAACTAAGAGTTTTTTTTTTTAAGATTCCTGCTTCTTCAATTGTTCCATATCTAGAATATACAGATTTGAGCTTTTCAATATTAATTCTGTCCTGTGATGCACCTGGACATCACAATGTTTAATAAAAGTGAATAAAAGAAACATGGTACAAAAAATGTCAACTTTTTACAAAATGCTGAAATAGATTTTTTAACAATTTTTACCTGAGCACGTTTCTATCGACATAAATTTTGTATAACTTCGCTTTTATTCCTTTAATAATTCCAAGAGTAACAATAACTTTTGCAAAATTGCAAACTGTTATAGAAAATTAAATTCCAATATGTACATAAAGAATGGATTCATAAATATTTCTTAATTTATCGATACAGCAATTTCAAACCTGTGTCTTTGTAATTGATTGTTAAATGACGAAGTAGGGCAATGATTATTTTTGTGACCTTTTCTAATTTCTGTTTGTGCTTAACACATTAAGCGCCACACCGATCCCTATGGACCGGGCGTTGACTTTTCGTTTATGCTGACGCTGATCTATGAAAATGAACAATTAGTTTTTTACCTAAGCTACGTTGTCGCGCCTAACCGAGCCACAATTAGTGGAGTTAAGTATAAAATAGAACATTTTATCAAAAATGAGTGTAGTATGTTAAAACAAATAGAAAGATATCTTTTCTAATACAGGGCCTAAACGGAAAGTGCAGTACCAGTCTTTAAGAACGTGTGTGACGCTTAACGTGTTAAACATGTTACATAGAGGGGACCAAAAGTCACAAGACCGTTTTAAAGTATAATAATTTTTTCTGTTCATTTCTTCGGATAAAAAATAATTTAAAACTGAAAAAGCAGCTAACTGAAAGTCGTTCCCTTATACTCTAACATGGCACGGATGGAATATATTTATTTGTACATTAAATATTTTAATAAAAGGTAGGCAAATTAATTCCAACGTTATGCAATTATAAAGCGAAAAATACGGAAAAGGAAACTTACAATTTTGTGACGAAAAATGTGCATCATTCCCAGTTAAAAAATGGGTGGGATAAATCAGTTTGCTGTCGTATCCTCTTTTATACGACGATTTCCTATAACCGGTCGTGTTATCGTGCCCCGGGGCGTTTTCACGATTGCTACGAAGAAAATGTTTGCGAGAAGGAAACAAGGAATTAAGAAGGGCGTTGCCGTTTTATGAAGAAACTTCCTCTTTCGTTCACGCCGCCCTCTGCAAGAAGGGAGACGATTGTTGGGAATGACGCATTCTTCGAAGTCACGTTTACCAACGAAAGAAAATTGGATGACGAAGTTCATTTTCATCGAATAACAGAAAAGGGGTTATCATGAACATTCCCAACTGATTCTAGAACTTTTTTAAGGCGGCTGGTGTTGAAATGCACTCCAAATGATTACGTTCGTAGTTGTCATAGTTTATTGGTAATAAATGATAAATTGATGTCGATAACGAGATTTATAAACGATTGGCAATGCATTGAGTGACGTAGTTTTGATTAAAACGTATATGTTGATGTTTGTGATTGTTAAAAAGACTCCTAACTACTACAAAGCTTCTCTGCTGTCGCTCTACTACACATGCGAGTTTCTGAACGTGAAAGTGGAGAGCTGAAAAATGTAACGTGAAACGGTAGAGAAATCTGAATTCTTCTGTGTAATTCTTGATTTTGGTACAATAAAAGAAGTATCTACGGCCCATGGTGCCGTATAGATTGATAATACCCATATAAACAATAGATTGATAATGACCGAAACGTAAACCGTCGTCCTTAGAAGAATATTTCTTTTTTGTTTCATACTTTTCGGCTGTAATTGCTATTGCCATTTCCCTATGACATTCTGTTTTTGATGGGTTCTAAACTCTATCGAGGCTATGATTTTTTTTAGGAATAATTCAGAAAAAAACGCTTAGAAGTAACAGAGAAGAATTTGAACATGGCTCACTTACAACGAGTGCGAGTTTCTACCTCTACATGCACTATAGTCCCCTTCTTGCATTTCTTTTACTTTCTTTTTCCATACTCAATATATTTTTTTAAACAATTCTAACAACATATCGTTTAAATCCCTAACCTGTGTGCTAACCAGACCAACATTTATTAATGTGTACATCGTACAAATACAATCTATCACGCCAGTCGTTGGAATCCACTTAATCCAGTCGTGATATTTAAATAAAAGCACTCCTGTCACGAAAAATCGTAATCAAACTAACATCCGATATAACGAAAAATCGTGTCGTAGATTTCCTCACATCAAATTCCATCGAACAGACGTAAACACATGTTAAACACCATTCAATGAATAATATATTACTAACACTTGGAACAATCAAGCGCCTCGTTTCAGTTCCTAAAGTACTTCAACCAGAATATATACAATGAATCTTATCGACCCAAATCTATTCAGAGTCCACATATTCATACATATTGATGAAGGTACGTGATAAAACCTCTACACCATTCGTGGTGGAAGATAAACTATAAGAAGTCGAGATCCAATCTTAGAAAATAATTGACAGAATCAATATCACTCATAAATATTGATCGTCTAAATGTTGAACCCTAGTACGAAGTACTTCCTTTATTTCTACGACCTGTCGTTATTGGCGTTTCACGAAGCGTGATGCGCAAAAGGGGAAGAGACAGCAACCTTCATTAGGTCTTCCTCGCGTTTAATCCACACTGAATGCCCGCGTCGAGGGGAGGAACAAGGACTATATTTCCCGTGCGAAGAAGGGTGCCTGAGGGTATTTGTAACCTTCGTCGCAACCAGTCAAGTCGCGTCACTGACGGATAATCGTCATTCGCGAAGAGGAGCTTCTTTTTCGCTTGGCCTAGCCCATCCATCCCTCTCTCTATCTCGGCAGTCTCCGCTATAGTTATCAACCCCTCGATGTTGCGAATACTCGGAATGCTGGAGGAATCTCTTGACGGGATAATGAGAAGCGCGTCTGGATTAAATCGTGAAAAAAACTTGCTCGTCCGAAAAGAGCGTTAGAGCAAGGCATAAAGCATTTAGGTACAGCGTTGATTAAATTTTTTGCAGATATTTCAGTGTTATCGTTGTTGTCATTTTTAACGTTACTTTCCTCGCAGAATGTACGAGATGCTCTGAAGATTTTTCGAATTTAGGGAATTGATATTTATACTGGGCGTTGATCCATGGAATGATAATTATATGAATTATAAAAGAATGTATTACAACATCGTGGTGTTGACAGTTGGAGAATGTGTGTACTTTATTTTTTGGCTGTTATGTGTTGCTTTCAATTAAGTCTTAATTGTGTATTGTTACGAAAGAAGTAGGTTTGTAAGGACAATTTGTAATTATTAGTATGGACGTCTAGTGACAGTCGTAAATTAATTTTTAAGAAGTATATTGGAACGAATGAAATAGACTTGTAAGAATAATATATGACAAGTAGTATTCACGAATACTGACGATTGTAAAGTAATTTGCTGATTGAAGGTTCTCTAAAAGCAATTAGCTGCACAATAAGTTATTAACAAGGCCGAAAATCAATATTAATACCATACCTATCAGCCATAAAGTTGCTGCAACTGCTGCTCGACTTAAGACCGAAAGGGGTCAGAAGATCACGTAGAGCTAGAAGGTATAATCAATTTAATCGTATTAGTTTAAGCAGTTTGCATACTTGCAAATTGTTTGATTATTATAAATCTTACAAAACTTTAATTACAAAATCTTTAATCTTTTACTTAATTTTTAGTCGTACATCCAGTCATAATGTTTTAACATTGAATGCATACCTTTAACCCTAGATAGGTCACATAGTGACCTCTAACGAGATAGGTCACACTATGAGGGAAAAGCCGCAATGGTTTTTAAGATGCAACGTTGCCACATCTTTTATTATAATTTTTTATTCATAAAACATAAAAGTTATTATGATTGTCTAGAAAAATAATTTATTTTGTGAACGGAATGTATATTTGTAATATCAATATACATTCAATTATAAAGAGAAATTAATATTGTAATTATAAATATAACTTGAAACATACCTGGCCATAACCTCAAAGTATATCCAATCTATGATTTAATAATATTAATGATAAGTTATTATGATATTGAAAAATACAACTATAAATAAATTGCACGATTTTTATATAATAGCCTAAATAAACTGATTGTTATTAGGATTACATTTTTATTAGTTTTTAATTTATTTGAAGAAATGTAGATACTACCGGCTTGAACCTAACACCAATACTTGCTCATTGAACACACTCGAAAACAAGGGAATACGACTGACAATGAGTCCGAATTCATCCGAGCTGACCCGAATTCACATTTGGCAACATTGCAACGTAATATCTACTAACGCTTTAGGTCGGCTAATGAGGGAAACGCCGTAAACTGATTTTCTTAACTTACAATTAATTATTTATTTTAATCTTCATGATCTATTGATACTTTCTGAAAGCGTTAAAAAATTTCGAAAAGTTAAGAGAGTACACTTAATTTTTTAGGAGCCATTCGGGTGTATTTTCATTAAGTTAAAAAATAAAAAACTATTCTTGCCGGCTTTTCCCTCATAGGGTGACCTGTCTAGGGTTAAATAAGTTTCTTTTTATCTATAAAGTTTCAAATCGTGCTCAATTACTTTTATTTATATTTTTCTCGAATAATTGAAACTAACACGGCATACAATATATAACTTCATTTGAAACTTTTTATCAGTTCAAGCAAATTTAGATTGTATTTAGAATACTTCTTCCACTTTCCAGCTGACATACTTCGATTTCCAACATTATTATACGTGACTAAAAGCTGCACGCAGGCGAACAAGTAACAAGAGGCACTCTTTTTCAATGTGGTCACGAAAGAAGAAACGCGAAACAACGTCCTGCCGGTATAAAACACTGTTGTCCTGCTGACTTTCCTGGCAGGTTAATAGGAAGTTTGCTGCTTAATTTATTGCGCGTGTTGCTAACGATACCTTATTATTCGTCGTGTCGAGCTAACGAAAAATATTGATCGTAAATCTTTGTACGGTTATAAAACGTCTGAATGTTGAAACGTAGTATCTGATCCTTCGAAATCTTACGTTTCGTTACACAAGATATAGATTTTTTCTGTAATTTACGTTTTTTCCATTAAGGGGGGTGTTAAAACTGAACCAGTACAAATTGGCAACATAAAAATATATAAGGAGGATCGTTTATTCATTTCACTCTTACAAAAACGCTGTTGTCTTTTTAAAGCTCGATCTAATACTGACTTTGGCCCTCACGATTGTCATTCGGACCCCCGCTTCTCGCTAGTCGTGACATTCGATCTATATAAATGCTTTTTTTAAATATTTTTTTTTCGCTCCGTTTGAGAATTTTTTTTGACGGACCATGGAACTGAACAATCTTGGAATTTTTACCACACTGTAAGACACCGATTTCTCTTTTTTTATATATAATATAATACGGGCGTTTATAAATATTTGCGTCGATAAATGCAATATACAATAAACTCGTTTCGCGTTAATAAAACAAATATTAATAGTGCTTGTTCGCGTCGTCACTCTTGTAAGAGTGTTCTCTCGATGTATACAAGGCGTTGACTCCGTAACGACTGCCTTGCTATTTCTCGTTGTTATTGCTGGGTCCTTCGAGGACCTCCTTTTCCCCGAAAAGACTCGGTAGGGGTGAGGGTCATTTTCCTCCCTTGCTGGAGGAATTGTCCTCTTGACGGAAGCCAGGCGTGTAAACGCCTAACTCGACGCCTAGCTCGACGCCTCGCTGGTGCTGAGTCTTACAACACGTTTATTGATACTTTTGTAGTCTGTTTCGACTCGTAGTTCGGCGCTCGTCGATCGAGTTATCGAAACTTGGTTTACTTTGGTTAAAAATTATTTACCTCGAAGGACCACCCTCTGGTGAGGGAAAACTTGTATTACGTTGTAACAAATAACACTTTATTACACTTATTTGGATGCACTATCCCGGAGAATGCAATATCTCCGTGTCTGTATACAATGTCCTATGTTTGTAAGAGTGCAATATCTTACGTGGAGAATGTAATATCTCCAACTTGTGAGAATTCAATATCTTTGAGAATGCAGTATCTGATGAGAATTTAATATCTGACGCGTCGCGCACTGCGACGCTTAATTTATAATTTTAGTTTAGGGGCGTTTCCGTCTACCCCCAACTCCCTTCTCCAAGGCCCGGAGCAGTGGGACTTGTGGGTGGGAGACATCAACGCACCCGTCGAAGGGTGGAAGGGACATTGGCAACGTCGCAGATTTCCGAGGCCCGGTCTTTCAGTTAACCCTCAAGGTATTCAGGAAGACCGGACAATTTTCTCGGAAGCACATCTGCGACGCACGTGCAAATGGCAGGGGCAAGCAACGAGCGCCTAGGCCCTTTGCCAATGTCCCTGGTTTACTATACGGCCATATTTTTAAGAAATGAAAAGGTATGAAAAAATCTCAAACTTGTGGCCGATGAGAATTTAACGGTCCGCATAATCAACCTTGCAAATGTCCAAGGCCTGTGCCTGAACATAGTCTATTGGAATTATTGCAAGCAAAAATAACGTTTGTAATTGACTTTACACCATTCGAACGATACTCATGTATTGTTGACAGCTGTCACGATTCCACCCAAATGTAAATGGCATTTTGTTCTGCAAACTAAGGCTATTGCCAGTATTAGAATAAGATAAAAGTATCTAAAATTAAAGATTTGACACAGTTTTGAAAACTAAGTTCCAAGAATCAGCGTATATTCTCGGAGTTTTCAGGTTTAAAAAAAACTGTGACAGATATCAGAGTTATTCTGGTTTCGGCGATAGCCTTAGGTTAATAAATTAAAATGCAGTTTGATTTTTTTATTTTAGATGAGCAAAACTTCTGAAATCCTGGCAGTCGTCAAAAATACATGAGTGTCTTTCGAACGGTGTAAAGTCAATTAAAATCGTTTTGAATTTCGTCATCGTTTGAAATTTGACATAACGTAAATTATTAATTATCCGCTATATTAAGTGAAATACTTCCCCATTTATTTCATCTTTAAATTATATTTCGCCACGAGTAACATTAAGCAATCCACGCATTTAAAGTTACTTCGTAATTTGCATTCATTAAAAAAATTCACTGGGAAAAATGAAATATGAAAAATGTTTGTTTACCTGGTAATAGATTTTATAATATTTTAGTTGTGCCGAATAGAATAATAGCATGCAAAAAATATTCTTTCTTTTTAATTAAAACTATTCGCTGGATCTGCAAAATTCCTTTGAGAAGAGAAAATTTTCTATGTCGGTGAAAAAATGAAAGTTTTCGATTAAAGCTTAAAGAATATATCTTAATTAAATGTATATAATTACATGACCGAGATTGGATGTAGAAGCAATTAGAGGGAAGTTTACGAGCACAGAGTTTTGCAGTCTCCCTGGAGTATTCATTAGAAAGATTTTAATTACATTCTATAAATGTCACCGGTTGCCAAGAGTACAGTCTAACCTCATATTATTATCGTGCTAAGTTCAAATGTGATTTTTTATTTGCGATGCCATTCGTATGATGCAGTTAAAATTTATCCGATAAACTTTTTCTGGAAACTGTGAAATAAGAAAACACTCTTAACACGTTAAGCGCCCGTTTCTACAGACCGGAATTGCAATTTTCGCCCTTTTTTGAAAAATGTGTTTCTCTATTTGTTTTAATAAACTGCATTAATTTCTGATAAAATGTTCTATATCTCACTAAAACAACCTTTAATTATTACTCGATCAGGCGCCACTGAGTAGCCTAATTGTAAGTAAGGAACTAATAGTTCATTTTCATCGATCAGTATGAACACGATCGAAAACTCAACGACCGGTCCCTGGGGACCGGTGTAGCTCTTAAAGTGTTAACCCTTTACGGACATAGACATTTTGATATATTTTGAGTTAATCATTTATTCGACGGTCCAAAACCACCTTTTAATAAAAAAATTAGGTTAATAATATATATAAATTATACATTACTATTTGCGTAATCATGTTTCAACAGTTGTATTACAATTTTTAAGTTTTAACTGTGTACATGTAGCGATGAATTATAATTAAATTTTTTTCTGAGATTATATATAAGCGTCGTTAGTTCTCAAAGGATTAAGGAATGGAATTATTAAACGTCGCGAGTCACATTCATAGTACATACATAGTTTTAAGCAATATTTTGACATTAAGGGTAGCCTCATCCCCCACATAAAGCCATTTGTGTTTTAAATCATCCCACAATTCCTCGTAGCCTCATTCAAATCGATGATTAGGCGGGATTCTTTTACAAGACAGGAATCGGTGTCACGTTGTAGCGGATAAAGAAAAAAGGATATCATGGAGAATAATTAATTACTTGCCAGTTAGCGAAGAACAAAATCCAATTACGATGTTTTTCAGAACTTCTCCAAGTTTATGGTTACAGAAAATTCCAGTAACATCACATATTTTGTAAAAAATATTTAACTTAAAAATCAAAGAATTAAAATGTAATGAATGACGATTGAAATTTCCGCAAGTAATTGTAGAAATAAAAATAAAGTAATACTTTGTGATCTTATGTGAAGCAAGAAAGCCATAACTTTCTCTTATGACTAATGTCCTATTAAATTTTCGTAATTCTTAACACTTTTTAATTCTGGGATCTGAAAATTGTTTTCTTATATTTAACCAATATACAATTACCTGCCTATATATAATAATTATTAGTAAAAACATTTCATTAAGAAAAATTCAACGTTGAACTTTGATATTATTTTTTACTCTACTCGCCTGTTCCTCAAATAGAAATTAATGAAGATGCAGATATACAATTTTCACTGCAATATCACGAACCAACACCATGTCATTCCTTCTCGTTCCACCGTTTGTAAAAACTAAAAGTTTATTGATAGAGAATACTACTAAATGAATTTCAATGAACCAACGACCTCTTGGTAAGATTTACCCTTTTAGTGCCGACCGATAAAATTGATTGAATTAATGACAATACAATTCCAAATAAAAAAAATTATTCTTTGGCCATAGTTTCATATTGAACACTCAATATAAACCACTAACTATGTATTTACAATTACTTGTCATAATATTACTCATATCGTATTGGAAACTGAATAATAACCCTACGATGCTCAGCGTTAGCATTATTGCTAACTCCAATATATCGTCGTCCACTAAAAGGGTTAAATACAAACGTGTTGACCTGTCAGTTCCAATTGTGGCAAAACGTTTACATAGCGTTTAAATAGGAGTACAACTTCTAACGAATTACTTACTCTTTAACATACATAATCATTTACATTCCTTTCACTCATACCAATCTAGTATTTTTACCAATCCATATTGTAGAATCTCCTCTATCTGTATGTATATATATATTCTACATACTTTTCTCTAATAATTATATGTACATCTTAAACTAACTAACAATATTATAGCCTAAACATTAAAATAATAAAATAGAAACTCTCACTAAAATAAATAACTGTAATAACTCTTATTCGTAATACTCTCCAGTAAACTCTGTATGTATCTCCACCTATGTCTCTCTTCGCAACGAACTCCAAGTCTCAACTAGCTCTCCCAAAAATCCACCCTCGATACTCTTTCTCACAGCTTGCATTCTCTATTGCACTCACTCATTTTCTCCTTATTCCCAGACTAAACATTCCCTCTATCTCTGGAATTCGTCGTCTTCCAAATCACATATTCTAAACATTCACTCTCACATACACAAAATCCATCCACGCTCACTAATTAAAAGTTATCTTCTATCTTTAAAAAATTACGATACAACAATATTTTTCCCTACCCGAGTAAAAATAAAAGACGGGAAAAAAAACACTGAAATAACACTGAAAACAGGACTTTAGACGAATTTCAAACGGAAATAAGACGAAACAAACAATTGCTACTGAAAATGATCTGAAAATGTAATGAAGACATATGTTATTGAGAAAGTTCAAACGGAATTGAGACTGAAACAAGACGGAAGAAATTTTCAATTGAAGCCGAGACTGAAGTCAGACTGAAAATTGTACATTGATTCAGCTCGATCGGAAAGCAGACTGATTTGATACTCATGTATCAGTTATAGTTCACACTCATATATATTGTTTAGTTTCTGGATATTTTCAGATCGTTTTCAGTTGTTTTTTTTCGCTTACGATTTTCCGACTTTTGTTTACTACCTCAGTTTTCTTAAAGTTAAGTTTCCGACTGTATATGGGGCGTTCTACTTTTCTACCGACAATATGAGTGACAAATTTTTTGATTTTGAAAAAAAATAAAAGTGTATTTCTTTTATAAAATGTATTTTTAAATTATTGTCCAGATATCGAAGATTTACGAAACGTATAATGCATCGAAGTTTTATTTTATAGCTCTTATTTATTTTAAGTTTTATCGGAAGAGTAAGAAAAAATAAACACCTCAGTCACAAAAAAAAATATATATATATATATATATATAGGGGTGGGTGGGGCAAAGTGGGCCCCTTAAAATTTTGGAGCCCAAAAGAATAAAGATATGACTATTTTTTGCTGAAGGGGCCCACTTTGCACCCCCCTCCCCTATAACGAATAAAAAAAATAAAGATATGACTATTTTTTGCTGAAGGGGCCCACTTTGCCCCACCCTCCCCTATATTTGTGACAGAGGTGTCTCGTGACAGAAGTGTAAAATAACAGTGTTCGAGGATTTTAGCGTTCACGAAATTACGACTTGTTCGTAAAAATGGGTGAACATGACAGATTTACTGAGAAATAATAATATTACATATATAAACGTGAATTACAATAAAATTTAAAAGTAGTAACTTACGTGACAGAGCGGTCGCCGAATAAACACACGCACCTCTATTCACTTTCTGCGAGCGAATAACTAGGCTCGCTCGCAGGTGGGGCCTCAAGGGGTGAGGCCAAGGGGGAAGAGGAAACCGTACTGTTGCTTAATGTTGAAAATCAAACAACTCAGAAGCGTTTTTTGTTTTGCGAAATGCGTGACGGAAGATAGCAAGAAAAAACATGCATAGCCGGACCCAACGATAAAATATTTTTTTGTTTAATAGTATGAACCTTTACGTTTATTATATTCTCATTAATTTAATGATAATATTTCAGAAGTTCGATAAATAATTTTATACTAAAGGGTTCTATATGATTTTTTTAAGCGAGATCATGTTGTAACATTAGGCGGCGCAAAGAGACACATTTTATTTGTATGTAAAACACCTCTGTCACACATTTCGAATACTATGTCACAATGATTTTGTAAAAAGCAAAAAAAATAAAAACGGTATTTTAGTATTATTATAATCTCTGTATGGTCCAAAAAAATCTTGTGAAAATAAAATTTGAGAAACTGCAATTTTGGACGAATACCGATTTTTTTTCAAGAGAGGACGCGTCATTGTCGGTAGAAAAGTAGAACGACCCATATTAGTATAGAAAAATTACTCGAATTTTCAGTTTTCTATTTTCACCCTGGTATCGTTCGACAACCTCAAGAAGTCTCCTGAGCGGCGGAGCTTCTCGCTAAATACCGCCTATTCGCACCGTTTTTTTAATTTAATCCACCCTGCTCAGCCTCCTGAAGGAGGCACTTGACAAAGTCGTAACATTGAAATATCTTTATGACGCCTGGCAAATCAGATCCTGCCGAAACAGGCCTACCTCCGAGGAGACTTCTTAAGGTTGTCGCGTTATACCCTAAGTTTCCTACCCATAAAGTACACTTTATAATCGGTACTCCTTACTGTAGCAGGAGGATGGCCGTTCGATAATTTATTGAGGGCGTATTAAAATTAAAGATATATATTTATTAAATTAAGTTAAAAGTATATAGAAATAAGAAATATAAAAAAAAACAACACTAATTAACTTAATAACTCTTAACAATACGAATCAAACATAAATAACATAAAGAACATAAACCATAAGAAATACATAAGAAAAAATACATAAACCCGTAAAACGTCCGTACTCGATCGTCGCAGAGCACGTTCTGCTCTTAGGCCCATCCGCGGCCGCACACTGCACATCGTGACGTCACTAATCTAAACACCATAACATTCCAATATCCAGACGTATCTCGCCACGACGGCATAACTTTATAAAATATACTACATTACCTGAACGGCTACCGAACCGTTGGCGATACCCCACAGAATCACTCAATACACTGACATGTGATGCTTGAAGTGTAATATGTACACGATACAGGGAGAATTTCCATTTGCCCTTTGGCAAAGGGACTCTACAATATCGAATACTACGACCGTCGGTAAATTCAGTCGTGGAAAGTTAAAGACTTAGTCGCCTTGGGGCCGAGGGAGAACCAAAGTATGGAGAAATCAAAAGGAGAAGGGACATAGGGAGCAGAAGAGAAGAAAGGGTGAGAGGGGGGGGGGGGTACCGAGAGAGACTACAAAGAGAGAGAACGAAGCGAACTCTGGTTCGTAGGTAACTTAACTGTTCAGCTCTTTGTGTGAAACTTAAGGATAGCATATAGTCAAGGATAGGCGAGAAGGAGTCGAGGAGGACGACTATGTGCCGAGGACTTTGGAGGTCCTCTAACCAGGGAAGGGAACCTGGTTACACAGTGCTCGACGTGGAACAAGCTGGGTGGGGTGGGCGACACATCCCGTGGCTCCTAGCCACAGGCCAGAGCAACCCTCTCGGCTCCGTTTGTCTTGCAACGGAATTTCAAACTACCTTGGCGAGACTGGTTGGCTCGCATTGTCGTAAGTGTCGAATCGATGGAAGATTTCACGCTTTTGAAATTTTTGTGACTGGTTTGAAGATTCTGTCGGGATTATAATCTTTCTAGTGTGGTATAATATTTAGCTATCGATTGTCTTAGAGCGACTTCTACCTTAACATCTTGCCGTAGCATTTGTTTCGTGGCTGAGTGCACAATAACTCTGAATTAATTGACGAACCAACAGTCTATCCCTAATTTCGGATGTAGCAGATGACTTAATGCGATATTGAATAGTGTGAAATTAATTTAATTGCACTGTGACCCACTGATACTTTTAATTTAATAACTTTTAGAACACTTGAAAATTGACTATTCCATTTATGACTATTCCGTTTGGGAGGTATGTCAAAATGCTACCAGTCAAATGAAAACTTAGGAGAACGTTCCTCATTCAATTCTAAAGCTCCTGTTAAAATTATAAATCGATTCACTAAACCGTTAAAAAGTTATTACAATTTTAAAAAACTGAAATTTTACACGTAATCTTATGGAGATTCGTTAACCGAACAGATTAAATTTATTTTTATTAACAGAAAGAAAGCTACCAGAAATTTCAAACTTTTATAATAAGTAACTTGAACTCTGGAGAATCAATTAAGCATAAAGTTATTCAAATTCACTAAACGGTTATCGAGGAAAAAATGAAAAATTAGCTGAAAATCTGCCTTTTACTCGATATTTTAATAAGTGTATGAGGAAGTGCGGCAACACTGTAGTCAGCTGAGAGCTATAGTTTTATGTATTGTATCAGCAGTGGTAAAACAGTTAGGTAACGGAGAAGCATAAGTCTGTCTTTGTCACTTATGAGTACATGATATAGAGCGAAAAAGGAAAGAATTCGTCAAATAATTAATTTTCATCATGTTTATAAAATTTATTTTTCCATTTCAATTCAAGGAAACGTAACTTTTATTTCATATATTAATGAAATTATCATAATTTTTAAAATATTATTATTTCGAACAAATGAAATATAATGTCACAATCTTCATTTGAATAATTAAAAAATAAATAATATATTTCCATATAAATGTTTGAAAGAACTATATTACAATATAATATCACTAAACTTATAAAAAAAATTTTACGGTTTTTGAAGATACAAAAAAATCGGGTTGTATTTCTTCCGGCCTAAAGAGAAAAAATGTAAATAATTAAAATAAATAATTTTAAAGTTGAATGTTCGATTTTTCGAAAAAATTTATTAAGGAAAGCTGTAATACATATGCAAAGATAGCACTTATAAACTCATAAAATTAATTTCCAATTTTCTGTAGTTTCATTCATTTAATTGTAGTGTGCAATAGAAACATTTTTTATATTTACAATTTTTGTAGATGAATATTTTCTTCCGCTCTAATCGATTCTAATGTAAAAAGTAAAATATGTACAATTTATTTTATTTATAATTTCACCGTTATTATCGAAATGCTTTTTCTATCCTTACATCTACTAAATCGTCGAAACACATCAATTATATTCTAAACATTTTTGATAAAATACGAATTATTATAATTACAATAATTTAGCAATGTTCTCAACCTGCTCCAAAGTCAATCGTCTTTCCTGAGCTGCTGCATTTACACAACTGTTTTTTGCTACTTCCTCGGCTGCTAATCCAATTTCGGTCTCGTATTTTTTAAATGTTTCGAAGTCAAGACATGGAATGTTTAAACAAGCACACATTTTGCAAAGGTGCGACCATCCCAATCCAGTATGTAGAGTCCCTTAAACACAAAATTACAAAAATTTAGTATACATTTTTTTTATTAATAAACAACCATAAATGCTATTGCGAAAATTTACATACCTAATACTGCTTTATAATTTGTATCGAAGCGGATGCTACGTTTGTCTTGAGATTCACGCTGTTTGCTCGTCGACACTAGATTTATGATCAAGCAATTATGACACCGAACTGACAGTTGTGAACCCAATCCTATACGTGTCTCCTTTTCAATATGTTGCAAAGACAAAGCTTGCTTGCAAGAGATACACCACATCTGTTCTCCTAGGGTTTTCAAATCCACGATTCGCCTACCATCCATAAGTGTTGGCTCTTGATCTTCTTGATCCTCTTGATCAGTTGATTTATTTATTTCATTATTTACCCCATCTTCATATTCTCTTGAGGTTACTTCAGCCTTTCTTCTACTTATACCACTTTTTTGTTGTGCAAGTCGTTTTTCGTAAATTTTTTTACTCACAATTTTTCCTTTCCAGCGAAATGTTGTGGCTTGAGAAACACTTGACATTGTAACACTAATAAAACTTTTTTTTTCAATACTAAAAATGTTTTTCCAAAAACGTGTCTGTCTATATATTGTAGCGTGCACGATTGCAAAGGATAAGCTATACTAACTGTAAGTGCAGTGATGCCAGAACGAGGGATTTTTCCCAAGCATGCGCACTACCAAATCCTCAGTAATGTATATACTTTACTCAAATATGGGGTATCGTTAGACCCCAATTTAAATACGGTAGAAATTACAGGAAGAGGACATTTTTAAATGGAATAATATATTTACGTGTAAATAAATAAATATATGTTTTCTTATTATTTTGTATATCTGCAGCCGATTTATTAAATGAATACCAACATTTGTTGCGAGAGTAAGGAAAACTGCAGAAAACGTCCAGAGTTTTGGACGTCTTTGCGCGTGATGGTCGCCAAATGTTGATAAATAATAAAAAATCTGGCGACCAGACCCGGGTCTCAAAGAACGGTAAACTTTTGCTTCGTTTCGAACGCGCTTTTGTCTCCGTACGAAGGAACAGTCACTCTGATATACTAATATTGCACTACGATATAATGTTTTATTCAGTTTAACGAAAAGCGCGGAAAATGACTGGGAAGGGCCCTTTATGCGACGTACTGTTGCATAGATAGATACGTCTATGGAAATAATTCCCGCCGAGCTGTGACGTCAGCATGCGCATGCGTACGAAGGCTCACGCATGGGAAAAAATCCCTCGTTCTGGCATCACTGTGTAAGTGTAGGATTTTTCTCTCTTTATGATGTAAGAGAAAGACATACCAGCGCTGCCAACGTAAAAATGCTACAGTGTTGTCACGTTTACTTCGTTCTGTATAGAGTGCAATTATTCATTTTTTAATTTTTTTTTATTTATAATTGTATTAAATAAATACGAATTTAAAGTTTTAATTATTATTTAAACATATTAAAAAGTTATACGCTCATTATTAATAAAGATTGAAACTTAATATTTTTTTGTTTCGAAGTTGAAATCAAAGCATATTCACTGCTAAAAGTTAGTTACAAATTTTCCACATTATTTGTTTTTTCTAATTTTTTTCAAACTTTTGGTCAAATTTCAAATTTTCTCTCAAACCATATACTTTTTATTTAGTATAAATAGTATTTATTTCCCTCATGATATGCTGTAAAACCTAATTTATCGCGAATTTCTAATTAAGCTTGGGGCGGTTTTCACTCCTTTAACGTGGACGGTTGCCGATAAAACAAATTAGGTGTCAAATATTTATACAAAATCCACCTTTTACTATAGTTTCATAAGAATTGGTGATTTACAGTTGGGGATAGTCATACATGGTATTGATGTGACTCTACAGCCGACAGACCTGAAAATTGAACAATTCTGAGGAGGTGTGCTTTATATATTTACGATTTTCAAACATAAACTGCTTTAACTGATATATAGCTGCTTTAGAATGCTCGTGGTGGTAGAAAATATTTGTTATGCCAATAACAATGAATACCGCAATTGCAATAATTATTAAAAATTATTTATTAATCAATCCCATTTTTTAAATTTATATAAAAGCAATATGGGTGACTGACAACAAAATCTGACCTTTCAGAGCAGTCATACATGTATATACGAAAGAATAACTTGACAAGTACGCCAGCGTAAAAATTGAAAATGCAATAACTTTTTTTGTAATACAAATATAAAATTTTCAATTTATCCGTATTTTGTGTTTCGATATATAGTCTTCACAAATAAATATACAAAAAAAATGGATTAAAATTTAACTCACAAAATGATTAAAAAAGTGGTATTTTTTAGCATATTATTTAAACAAATGGATTTAAAAAAAAATCATTATACCATTGGATTAAAAATCCGAAGGCATTAATTTTCACTCTCTACGAAATTTTCGTATCTCTAATAGTTTTCGAGATATTCGATAAAGAAGTTTCAGGACCCCAACTTTAAGGGTGGTTTTCACCCCTTTAACGTGGACGTTTGCCGATAAAAAAAATACGGGTCAAATATTTTTGCGAGGACTATACCATACTAAAATTTCATAAAAATCGGTGATTTACACCTCGGGATGTTCCCTTGTTAGTGTGTGTTATCCTTGTTTTATTTATCGTGACATTTATCATTTTAACTTTATCCACGCCTACATACATTAGACCATCCAACACCTTATTGGGTTCCCCTCTTACAATTAGCCTCTTTCTCCTTCTTATTCTTACAATTAGCCCGAATCCCTGCTACACAACTTTAAGTGGAAATTTGAACGTTATTCTACGAGATTGAGGGGAGTAAGGTTATTATTTTTAATACTTTGATCATTTATATTATAGGTTAAGAACTTTTTTTTATTTATCGTCTCCTTTATAGAAAAGAAACATCGACATCCGCCGTTGAAGTCAATAATATGATCTATTGTTTTCCAACTTTTTTGGACCATAGCCCACTTTTTTAAACAGTGATTCGGTGGCGTACCTTTTAGGTGAAATGTACCATAGAGGCGACCCTCGACTTTTGCACATTCTATTTTCGAACAATTCGCTACTTCGCACGTTTTTAAAAATTCAATTTTTTAAAGATCTTCGCCTCCTTTTCGAAGAATACTTGCATATCAAGAAATGCTGTAGATCCCGCTCACCTACACATTGCCTATTAGAAGTTTTTTTACATTGTATTATGGTTTCTAGTATTGACTATTACATATTAGGGAATTTGAAGTTCGTAAAGTAACTACATTAACATAGAATTTTTAATATTTTTCCTGTATCTCTCTACTTTCCAACATTCAACATTCGCACACATTTTCAAGAACCAATTATGTGCGGAAGTCGAGAGCCGCCTGTATTATATATTGAAGAATAAGGATATATTTTTTTTGTATTGGTGAATATATCGGCACCGGGTACACAATCGACCTAGGTACACACCGCGCCTCTCGTCCTTACGCACTTTCAATTCTAATGCGTGACTGGCCGAAAAAGCTTTAATTTAGTTTTCGATTATTATTCGCCGACTTTACCCTTACCTCATATCGAATGACTTCTTACTAAATGCAGCCAGTATGTTTAGGATGCGATCCTTCAGTATTCCAAGGGTTAATAGATATTTAGATTTATTTATTGGAACCTTCATTTGTTTTAGTTCCCAAAAAAGTCTTAAATCTCCTTAACGTCCACCCAATTGGCAGTAGCACCCCTGTTTGAAACGTATGGAGTATATGATAAAAATATTAGTAGTTTGACAAATCTATGGAAAAAACGTTATTTCCTTTTTATATCATTAATTAAAAGGTAGAATTACCAACTCAGCTGAAGTTAAAAAAATACTTAGAAGTACATGAAATGATGGAAAACAATTTTTAACTATCATATTACTCAAACGATTCGATGGGATTGAGCAGTAAAACTTCGTTTGATAGGACAGACGAGTAAACAAGCAGCTTGGTCGAAGTTACTTCGTAAAAGAAACTACATTTAACGATGAAAGCATCGGAATGAAATTTACGATCTACTTTCCCGATTAAGTATTCCGAACTACCTTTCAGAATGTAAAACCTATTGACGTGATAACAGAAAAGAATATACAGGATATCGGAAAGAAACGGCCGTCCTTCGCAAACTTTCCTTATCTCGACGAAGAAAAGTCCTACAACTATCTGTCTACAATAAAACGTATTGTTTTCACGGTACAGTAAATTATATCACGTTAATTCTATTACTTTTTCGATAATTCTAAAACAAATGTAAACATGCAAAATGAAGTTCCTTATTTCTGAGAGTACCTGAACACATTAAAGCAGAAGTATAGATAAGGATCAAACCCTTAAATATTCCATTTCCATTTTTCTCGAAGAAGACACTCTTCTTGATCACCTCGAGCGAAAGAAACGTAGCAAAGTATGACTTCCAGTGAATACTCGACTACTTTGTTTAAACCTCGAACAAGCTGTGTAAAAAATTTTCAAGTAACGAGTGTCTCGACAGCTACCGAGAGCTCTTCGAAAAAATTAAAAAGCCCGATAAGAACGAAGTTCGTGAGATACTTGGCGGCATCTTTTAATAATTATCCTTCTATTCCTATGGGATCGTCGAAGGAATTTAAGGTAAATCCTCGAGGAAGGAGTCGTTAATCAAAGGACTCAAAGAGGAAGAAAAGGAAATGGTAGACGATTGATGTAGAGACTCGAAACCGCGATGCAGTCGGGCTCAAGAAAGAAAGGAAAGTATACGAAGCTTCTGAAGAAAGTATACTGACAGAGGATAGCTAGCAGAGTCCAAGAACGCGGCTCCATTTTCCGCTACCACTAAGCACTCGGCTCTTTTCCTCACTCCTCGGCAGAAAAACGTTCCCTTTATCTCTTCAAGTCCTCCCGCTCGTTCCGACGAGAGGGCAGACTGACCCACGGCGTCCTGGCGAGTTTGCTGAAATTTTGTATATCGTGGAAAGTTTCACAATTAGTCCTGGAACTTCCATAATTCTGGAGCTTAAGCTCGTCTTGCTTCGCGGCAGTTGAACGTTAGCGTGCGCTTGGTTTAATTTATCATTTTACCCCTTAACTGTAACTCGACTTTGCCTTCTGTTTCTCTCGTTCTCCGTCTTTTTTTTCTGTACCAATTCCCGTTTTTTTTTCTTTTTATTACCCGATTGCACGTTTACACAAGCGAATTAAGTGAGATCTGCGAGAAATTGCTTTGAAAGTACTCTATTGCAACGTGTGTCATAATGTTAAACGTACAAGAAGAAAATAAGAGCGTAGAGAATTGCCGGTGTTACGAAAGTATTCTTTTGGGATATCAAAATTCCTTTTTTGACATTTAGTACTTTGAGGTATAATATGTAGTCTTTAGTTATTATTTTGCATATCGATGTAAAAAATAGAATTCTTCTCTGCAGTAAGGAATAAAAGTAAGTAGAAAATCGCTTGCCCATATGAAAATTAGACAGATTTCGTTATTAGACTGCAACAACGTGTGAAACACGTGACTAGGTAAAAGTCGTAGGAGATTTTGAAGTGTTCTACAAACTATTAAATTAAGAATATCAGTTGGTCACGTAACGGTCATATTATTAATATACTATTAGTAGTGCATTCGGTTAAACGAAATATCAGAAATCAGTGAGAAATTTTGATTCCAGAAATTAATTCTAAGTTACTGCGGTCGCAGTCACAAAAGAACTTGTAGGGGCAGGGGTTAACACATTGTATGCGGGTGTTTTATACCGCTGCACTAAGACTGAAGCGGGAAACTTGTTGAAAAATTTCCAGGAATTTTATTTTACAAAAAATAAGTGTAAATTGAAATCTGTTTACTCCCTAAATTCAAAAATATACTTAACTTTTCACACCTAAGTGATTAATACTAGTAACAGCCATTTTTTAAACGGTCTATGCACAGTTTTCGAAAGACATACCTTTACGCCGCACGCATACAATGTATTAAACGTGTCCGCACTTTCGTTAACCCTGTATTAGTCCCTGTGTAACTTTGCCATATATGAAATTCTTTACTATTCAATGTTTAAAAATCAGGTTTATATAAAATCTACTATATAAAATTATATTTTTATGAATTTCTAATTATGCTATCGTGAAACTCATCTTCGAGTACCACAACAAGATCGTACTATAGAGGGTCAATTCATTGATTTCTGTCTATACGAGAATATCGAAGCTAAAAGTCCTATCAGCTAGCGCTGTCTCATGCTAACAAAATCTCATAAGCTACAAACTTGGTGAGAAATTCTGCATATCAGCTGGATCCATATTTTTATCTCATTCGAGTGAATTTTCCTTCGAAAGTCGAAAAAAAGACACGGTGATACAAAGAAAGATCTATATTCAGCATTTACAGTTTTATACAAATTTTCTTAATTTCCCGATAACATCTTGTAACAAATTTAAAAAATTTTTAAAATTTAATACAAGATATTATCGGGAAATTAATGTTTCGAATGTCAATAAAGAGCTTACGTGATGTATCCCAGGAATTTCCTGATATTCTGTATAAATTCCATAAGATCGATGTATTTAGTAAAAATATTACGACGCGTAAATGCAGGAGGGGTTGTCAAATTTTCGAGACACGATCCTTTGCCTACATACCCGCTGAATTCTTTGAAAATTCGGTGAAAAGCTCTCGCTTCCGCCACTCTGAACATACGAAAGGTATTTTGCTTCAAGAGCGGAAGGAGTACCTACGTCTACGTACACAACTATGTCGGTGCAAAAAGTATTCGTCAATCACATTTCTCAGCTCCGAATTTTTCTGCGTCAGTTACTAACATTTCACGGTAAATATTTTCTATACAATTATTGATCCTACTGTAAAACACTTCACAGTTGTTATTATTTGTTCTTAGAAAATATTGATCATACATTACCACTCAAAAGTATCCGGACACTTCCTTTTTCTCTACAATACATAGTTTAACTTACAATTAGTACGAAAAGTATTTAGAACGATTTTATCAATTGTAATTATTATTATTATGTATATTGTGTTATGTAAACAACAAGCTAAATTGTGTAAAAACTGTTTAGAGAAATTAGAGAGGGAAAGTGTATTTAAAATTATGCAATGGCCCCCACAATCTCCGTACCTCAACCCAATTGAAAAGTTAATGGATGAATTGGAGAGAAAAGTGCGTGGGAAGTGCCCAACATCGCAAAAAGACTTATGGAAATACTTGCAAGAAACGTGGAAAGAGATTTCCACAGAAACAGTAAGAAGACTGGTAGAAAGATTGCCGAGATTAGTGCAAGCGGTAATATTTTACCGCCGTGGATACGTCGAGGAATCTCGTATTTAACTTTACCGTAGTAGTAATAAGTTTCCACATACGTAATTTTTCATTTAAAATGTTCGATATTTCAAAAGAAACTAGCAAAAATCGATTTCAATCACTATTTTAGGCACTCAAATAAATTTCACGCGTTGCTATTATATATTTTGCGAGTGTCCGGAAAGTTTTGAGCGGTAGTACAAGTGGAACAAAAATTGCATAGAAAATTTAGGCTTCATTATTGAAATTCATTAGCACTTTAAGGGATACGTTAGAGTCAACATTAATTTTACTCATAAATTTAATTCAAATTTACTTGAAGTTGATCCTTAACCCACTTGCATCATATGACAAAATCAAAAATAAATCTTTACTATCAAATTTCTTTCTATTAAATCTAACAATAAGTATAACAGTACGAACAGCATAATAGACGAATGTTATATAAATAGTGTACATCTGTAATGTATAACTGCGTTTCGATGATAAGAAAAAAGTCACGCATGTATGAACTCGTGTTGCTAATGTGTAAAACAAGAGATTGATTAAATTATTTAAAGGAGTGGTGATAAATGGAATAAACATAAAATAGAGAATATAGATTTCTTTCATCAGCACTTTCTCTTGTGCATTAGACCCAAAATTAGTTTTAATAATAAGTACAAAGTGTTTTACATAAAACTGAATCTTAAAAGAGCGGATTGTTTAAATTCCTGGAGAAATTGGTTATAAGTGGAATAAAAGTAACACAGAGACTTTAAATTTCTTTAATTAACATTTTCTCTCGTGTATTAGATTCAAAATTAATTTTAACCATAAATATAGAATGCTTTAGTTAAAGCAGACCCTTAGAAGAGGGGATTACTTAAATTACTTGAGGAATTGATTATAAATGTAATAAAAGTCACATAGAGAAGTTAAGCTATCTTCGTTGATATTTCCTCTTATGTATTAACGTCAAAATAATGTTCAACCGCAAACGTAAAGTGGTTCGGTTAAAGCCAATTCTTAGAATGAGCGATTATTTAAATTGTTTTCTCTTGGTCCTAAATGGAGTTCACGGACAAAGTAGTTTGAATGCTTTAATAGTTATAAACTAACAATTACTCTACTACAGTCCGCTGGAGTTAAAAAATAGAATTATATGACATCGTTAGTAAACTTAAGCCTTTCTCATTTTTAAGTTACGTTTTCTAAAATGAAAAATTGGACAAAAGATTGCTATTTTCTGAATTTGAAAACTATTTTCATACACAATATTCATCAGTAGACTGCGGATGTTTATGCAAATTTCAAGTTTAACAAATGCAGCTAAGACAGGAGAACCTATCTTGTTGCACTGGATAAATATTACAACGAATACCATACATTGAATATTTTAGATATATTTTTATATTATGTTCTTTTTACATATTTTAGCCGTATTCAATTTGTCATAAATGCATAAAAATCGAAAGTATATTCATCAGAAAAATCAGAATATACATTTCAATTTTTATCATCAGTATTATTACGTTGTGTTATATCCCACTTCTGACACCAATTTTAATTTTGTATGCTGTGCGTGGTCAATAACACTTTATTAAAAAAAGAACTACATATTGCGCGCTCGGAGTTTTGACAATTTAAGGATAACGTCGTCGCGAGATGCCAGCTGTCAGCGATTCGGTACAAAATTCCAGATTTAATCTGTCTAATTTTGCTAATGAGACTGGCCTTTTAAGGGTTTTACAACAATGTAGAGGGAGGTTCGGATTACTCGTCTTCTCGTGAGTAACGTTCCAAAAGGGCGATCGCTTTTCCTTAGGACCAAAGGTCTTCAAAACATGTTTTGAGGGAAAAGCGATGACGGAATCGGAGATAGCTAACAATTCTCGTTTGGACCCTGAATCACGTTTAGAAATATTTGAATATGAAATCTTAAAGAATTAGGTCGGTATCCAACAGTTGATTGTTAATATTTGCCGTGATTTGTTCATCAGATTTACGTTAAGTATTGGTACATCCATAAATACATTAAAATGAACTCACTCAAATCAAATGAAAGAAATATTTATATAGAATATTAAAAACGATAACAAACCCAGCAAACACAAATAATGTACGAGCAAAAACATAATCTACAATATTGGTCACGTACATTTATCATCATACGTTTAAACTACCAGAATGTCTCATAGAAACAATATTATTAATAGAATCACAGAAACAATATTTTAAAAAAAAGCATAATATTTCAATACAGAACTAAAGAATAACATAATATTAAGATGCGAAACCTGGAAGACATCGTCCTTTCTTAAACGAACAATTTAAATTCCACCCTCGTTCTATAGATCCTCCCTCAAACTTCTCAGCATTCATCCATCCGAAAGAAACGTAAAATATCTCGATTTCCATGTGATTTAAGACAGAATACTCATTATTTGCACGGAGACATTTGCGACCTGCTCTGGATTTCAATTAAATCCCATTTCTCAAAAGCCTCGTATTCCTTCTCCCGAGTAAATTATTACTCATAAAACGAATACAAATTATTACAACGCGAATATGAAATTAACCGTTTGAGTTTCACACGCCCCTTTTGCACTCTTCAGATTTCATGTCGAAAAAACTCAGAGCATTTAAACGATACTGATATAATATAATGGCGAACCACAATGTAACGATATTTCAGACGCATTTCTGTTGCATCGCTATTTGTTTTTCTATATAAGTAATCAAAGCAATATATGTATTGTGTGGCATAATATTAGATATCAATGCCCTTAGAGTGACTTCTCCCCTTAAATGCGTGACCCAAAGAGAAGTGGGGGAGATCATTTTAACACTATTTCTACCAAGAGGTGTCAAAAGACACCTTCCAAATTTTAACTTAAAATTAGTCTCTAAGTTGAATCATTTCTCCGCAATTAATTTGTTGACTTTTCATACAGTAGTTGTTAAATTAATTCAGCAATATCAGTTTCCACCAGCACATCTTATTGTTAGATCTAAAAATATGCACATGGTATACTTATTTCTACCATGAGGTGTCTTTTGACACTTTTAGGATTTCATGACGGTGCTTAATTTTAAACCATTTAACATATAAATATTAACACCATTTTGCAGCACCATATTAATTATAATCAGATTAGAGAATTCCTATTTCAGTTGTAACAGAAAATACAGGTATTACGGCATAACCTTGATATTCGCTTATTTCCCGCAATGTTACATTTTAGCGTACACCGCTCCAGTGACTTTGCAACTAACTGCACACCGCTGCTAGAATTTGCAAGCTGATTAAATAATTTCTAATAAATACACATTAATGTGTCAATAAATATATTCCTCGAATTGTCTACATTTAACTGATAATTTAAAATCTCAACAGTTTAGGCAATTATTTGCATTCAAACGAGAAGGTGTCAAATGACATCTTTTGGGTGAAATAGGTATACAGAAAATCGTGGTAGGAATAGTGTTAAGAGGTTACGTCTCAGGATGCATAGAGACAGTAGAGTTTTAGAAGAACTGTGAGATGCACAACCCCTTTTTTAGACACCCTTACATACATTAAATTATTAGTTATTTAGTTTTTCGTTTTGTATTATATATATTTCATATACTCAATATATATATATATATATATATGAAGGACATTCAGGATGAAGCAGAGAGATTTTACTTAAAAATAGTATATTTACAAAAATAAAAAGGGAAATTAATACACATCGTCACGTTCACTTCCACGTTTTCTTATCGACTGCTTCGCCCTCGTGCTACGCAATTTTTTCTACCTCTCCCAAACTCTCTTTTGTTTCAATCATTTGTCTCGCTCAAATCCTTTAACCATATCTCTCTTTCTTTCATTCTTTCTATTAGCATCTACACATGCATTCCCACATATATATATCCTATTTATTTATATTATATTCTTAATGTGTTTTGTGTATTCATTATTCCTGACATTTATTGTTTATTTTTTTTTATTTTATCCACGCCTACACGTTGGCCAAGTAAAATCTTCCTTAGTTTTATTTCACCGAATCCTACTAGAATTTTGTAATTAATTGTTACCTATTTCAAATTTGCATTATTATATAGAGAGATTAAAACAAGCGTCGTGACCGACCTTTTCGACACGAAATATAAGGAGAGCTATCGCTGCGCCTTGATCTTTTCGCATCCCATTTAGAAAGCCCTATTGTAGCTTTTCGCTTTTTTCGATTGCGTTTTTTTTTCACAAACCTGTAGTTCTCAAACGGTTAAGGAGATTTTCAAAGTACGACCTACGACTGGGAAATAAATGTACATTTATAATGCCGAGGACATTAACAACAACAAGGACAATATGGAGTATAGATGGACGAATAAACTACACACCTGGGAGAACCGAGGATGGCCATTGCAACGCCGATGCATAGAAATGACCGACAGAAAGTTATAATGGTCAGGTAACTGGCGGTTATTATTACGCATACGTAGGTGACCAGACGAAGAGAAGTCGAGCTTTGTACGGCAACCAGCGCGTTCGTTCTCCATCGTAAAGTTGCATTGTGTCGAGATAATGCTTCGCAACATACTATGGCACACTGTGACGCTTGAAATCCGGAGGTAACGATAGAGACCATGATTTCGAGGCATCGACCGATTCTAGAGATCGTCGAAACTGCATAGAATTTTATGGATTTTATGGAGAATGATACACACTTTATGTTCTTTTATGGCAAGTACTCGGTGCGGTTTCATGCCTCTTATTCGACTATATCAAAAGTTTAACAAAGGGCCTGGGTATATAAAATGTATCTTCAGCTATTCATGACTTTTTTTATAGACTTCTGAATATGAAAAGTTCACGTATAAGTGATTGTCATTTATATTGGAAATGGATTGGAAAGGTTTTATGTATTTCTATCTTCATGATTTTAATGGTAATGGAAATTGTAAAACAGTATTAATTACTATTTGAGACACGGACTATAAAAGTATTGGGGAGAATGTAAATGAGAATTCATTTCTTAAGCACAGATAACAATCATTGCGAGAAGTATTTCTATGGCTTTGTTTTTAAGACTGTTTTGCATCGAAACGTTTCATTCTTTTGTCCATTATCTTAAATGCACCTTCGATCGTTTCATTTTATTCGTTCTTTACTTTAATATTATCGACTGCAAACTTAGATTCCCCTTCAAGTAATGCAATCTTAGTAATGAAAATTAAGTGGTAATACCAAGGATTAAATAAAGATGGTCGTGGTAAACGATTGAAAAGAACAGAAGTAAGTTGTTACGATCGTACTTAGGAAGGAACGTGCCTGGAATATCCAAACACTTGTATACCAGGAACTCGGCATTATTGAGATACATTCTTCTTTCTAATAGAGTTCAGTGTACAATTCCTTAATTGAATAACTTCATTTTGATCTTTTTATCTACATGCAACATTTTGTGCCAATTAACTAGTTAACTGTGGAATTAAAATTTGAGAACTCCTCGCAGGGTACGGAATTAAAGTGGAGCAATGACGTCGATATACGTTAAAGACAAAGCAAGTGCTTCTGTTTAAATTTTACTAAAAGAGGCAAGCGAAATGTGTAATTTTTATATTTTTAATCGATAAGAAATTGAAAATTTAGTGTTAATAGGCTACCACAATAGAACTTTGGATTAACGTGTATACACGTCGAACGCAGTTAACAGGTTAAATCTACTACACAGTTACTTGTACCATGGATTAAAAAAGTGTTGAAACATACAGTTTTCGGGGAATATGTTTAACCCTTTGTGGTCCTATGTCGAACAGTACTCGGCATTGACTTTCACTTGACTTTATTTTCCAACAATTTAATATCAACTTTCCAATTTCCCAATGATTTTGTAATATCACCTAAATATCCGCCAATACCTATAGTTACTGATCATTTTAAAAAATGAATAACCGATGATAGGAAATATTGCAAAATAATTTTTTTCAGCTCACTACCAAAATTAACGAAATAATTTGGACCGCAAAGGGTTAAATTACAAAGTAATTTATTTATAATAACTATGTTTATTAATGTCTTGTGACATTAATAAATAGTAAGTTGACTAAACATCGTAAGTTACTTTATATAAGAAAGTAACATAAAGAGAACGAAAATTCCGTTATCAGAAAAGTACTGGCACACATATGGTTTTGTTACTGTTGGATACCGACCTAATTCTTTAAAATGGTACAGCCAAATATTACTAAACGTGATTCGGGGTCCAAACGAGAACTGTTACGTATCTCCGATTTCGTCATTTCTTTTCCTCAATGTCTGTTTTGAAGACGTTCAGTCTTAAAAATGTTACCGGAAAAGCGGTCACCCTGTTGGAATTTTACTC
Organism: Cerceris rybyensis; assembly: GCA_910591515.1. NCBI lineage: Eukaryota > Metazoa > Arthropoda > Insecta > Hymenoptera > Crabronidae > Cerceris > Cerceris rybyensis. The sequence continues at coordinate 29,320,252 of OU342790.1, forward strand.
ACGAGAAGTCGGGATCATCCGAACCTCCAACCATACTGTCCAAAAATCCTCAAGATGTCAGCCTTGTTTCCATATTAAAAAATTATCTAGAATCGTTGACTGTCCATATCTCTAAAACTAGTCTTCTCGAAATTAAAGTCCTGTAAACCATTTATGGAGTACAACACTGTAAGGATAAGTGTTACTCGTTTTCATAGACGTGAAATTCACTTTCAAGGACATAAACATAAATAGAATTTTGCTGTTGTGAACTGTTTCTCTCAGTTAACACAATCAGTTTGTGTTTACACTTTGAACAAGAATAATAGCTGCGAGAAGGAGCGAGTTATCATTGTGCACGTGAAATAAAATTATTTCAGTACATAGAAGTGGTGAAAACTACCGGACAGTCGATAATTCATGAAATTTCAGTTTCTCAACGGTGAAAAGTATAGTAAAAAAATATAAATACTTGCATCTGGAGAACAAAGAGACGTCGTGAAATATATTATTATAATATAGTAACAAACTATTTATATTTCTTAAAAGAAACTAATAAACATAGCTATTATTACGAACCTACTTAATAGCTTAACACTTAGTCGGCCACCAAGAAAAAAAACCAATTGCACTTTACACAATTACGTTTGAACTATACAAATACCAACGAACACAACATTTTAGAAGTGTCAAACCAAGTCTATTTCTTGGCTGTAAAGCTGGAATTAATAAAGAATATATATACACAACATTTTAGAAACGAACAAATTTTCTATCGAACACAAACATGTGGGGCTATGGTGGATATGAAGGTAAAGACTCGAACTTCCAATTAGTGGGCCCGTATTTAAACCCCCCGTCAACTGTGGGAAATATTTCCTATCTAATAATATCTAATAATAAAATATGTATATGTTTACGTATGTGCGATAGTTCCGATGTATTTATCATGCAAAAGACTACGAACAAAAATATTACAATCTCTTGGGGTTGAAAATTAATTTATGCATAAAGATTAATTAACAGAGTAAAGATTAATTAGTAAAGCCGGCGAGAAATAAATGCCGTTGAACGTTTTAGGTTGGAATAAATGTAATTATATTAAAACAATTTGTAATATTCGTTGTAATTCTCAAATAGTTCCTCAGTTTTCTACAAAATATAAATCTCTGTTTTTACGCAACAGCAGAAGCGAAAAAAGAGAAGGGAAAACTGCATACAAAACAAATGACCAAGGATGCCCAACTTTTTCCTGCTATCTTGCTAAAAAATGACCATTACCATCTTGATTATACTTTACAGGCTGTGTAGTAACACAATGCGACATAAAGTATGATTTTACCTACTGACTGCGCTATGTGTTGCAATTAAATAGCCGTACTTATAGTATCTACCACTCACGAGCATAATATGGGTAAAATTAACCCCTTGAGTCGAAAAGACGAATAACGCGTGCAACACTTTTCCATGCAAGTTTATTCTGGCAGGCTACATTAATGTCATGTCTTACAATTATCTTTAATAAAATTTGGCACTCTTATTTTTCAATCTTAAACTAATCAATATAGTAATAATGAAATAATTTTAAATCGACGCGTTACATTGCAAAATTATATGGTATATTTACATCCAAAACTGCAAAATTAAATTGTAAAGCAAGCGACTATTATTTCTCGAAAAATATCCTAAGTTTTTCAACATCCAATTTAACACATTAAACGCCACCGGTATTTCGCTAGTTTCGTCATTTCTACTGAAGTGATACTTTTTCTACTAAAATCACATCTTTATGAAGCAGAAACTTTAAAGACACTGATAGATAGATATTCAGCAGATCTTTATCTTCTTAACGCCAATATTTAGATATTCAATATGTTAGAAAATTCATAAATATTGCAACTTAAACGTAACATGAAAGTTCATTGATTTCAATAGTGCCGGTGACCCCCATTGCAGTCAACGTGTTAAAAAATGTACGTATAAATCACTGTTACGCCGTAATCGAAGATGCTTCGTGGCGTTCCGATCGCGGATGCTCGATCGGTAGTTTAATTAAAGTCCACTGAGTTGAATGAGTTATATTTACAAATCTTAACACTACTGTACAACTTGGTTTCAATGGTCGTGTAAATGAATGTAATGTCGTTTCTGCTGAGCTTGCTTGTCGTGAGAGAGAGGCCGAGCCGATGGGCTCGGTTCTTATATATACTTATTTTCCAAGGGGCGCACAGTGGAACGAAATGGGTAATCTAGGTGGAAAAAAATCAAGTCTGGGATTTGAATTTTAATAATCTTATCTTAATCTAGAATGTTTGCTGAGACCAGTGATAGCAATAATAATCGATTTTGCAATTAATTAAATGCAAAAATCAGCGCTTAAAAACAACAAATTTCAACAGCGCGAGAACGTACAAATACTTCTCTGAAATTAAGATACTGTTAGAGGCATTAATAATTATGCGAGACTTTTTATTTTTTGCACAGTTTATCATCATTGGTTAATCTTGAAGTACCCAAAACGATTTTTCGAAAAATTATTTTTTCAAAAAGTTATGTAAGTTTTTTTAGACACATGTTTTACGGAGGAATTTGCAAACTTTTGCAGAGAAAAACTTATATTGTACCCCAAAGTACCCCCTGGAAATTTTGAGGGTAATTAGTTTGAACCTTGTAGAAACAGCTCCTGCAAAGATCGGCTGCGCCTACCTGCGCCTTTTGTTATTATAACTTTCTTAAGTTTATGTGACACAGCACGGCTGGCGACTTCCCGTGGAGCACGCGGTCACAAAATGCTCAGATGTCGTCGACGTAAATATCGTTCAGCAATTATAACATCTCATTGGCAACATTAAGAATGGAGACTTCGGAAATATCACTTTTATTGCTTAATTGCTCTTATTGTTAGTTTGCCATTAGAGACTAACAAGCTAGGTAGTTAGGGTGAAAATCACGGTACACGGATCACTTAAACATTGAATAATTAAAATGTACCGAAAAGTACCGGGATGAAACTTTACATATATATTCCTTAGACTATGTAGAAGTAATTAACGCAAAAATTTCATGCGCACACCTGCGCTCTTCTTTGTTATACCTGTCGAAAGTGAGGGATAAGGTTCGGCTGTTGAATTTCACCGTGGCGCGCTGTTGATTTAAACATGGAATTACTAAAAAGTACCGAAAAGTACCGGGCTGAAACTTTACATATATATTCCTTAGACTATGTAGAAGTAATTAACGCACAAATTCCGTGCGCAAACCTGCGCTCTTCTTTGTTATACCTATGAGGGTATGTTGAGGTTATGTTATACCTATGAGGTTGTTATACCTATATGGGCGGTATGCTTATGATTGGAGAAGGGGAACAACCTTTCTGCCAAACGCGGAAACATTTGGTCGCCACTTGACGAACGTTGCCGATTTTTCGTTCTGTCGGTCTGCGCCCAGGTACGGTTTTATGATCGTACCTAGGGACAGATCCTGCAGAAAGTTTCCGCGTTTGACAGTCAATGTAGAAAGTTATTTCGCGACGATGCGCCGCGACAATCACAAGTAGTATACCATACTGCACAAATTGCTCGAACGATCACATAACGAGTAACATAAAATTCAAATTTCCCCCATGTTAAACAAAATTCTCATTACACCTGTTTAACACAAAAACTTAACGTGCAAATGGACATCCACATTCTTTATTTTATTTTACAATTTAACTCCAACGAGACAAAAGTAGCACACGAAAGTATTCGCTTTGACGGAGTCCCACAACGGCAGGAAAGGCCTGGCTCGAAGATTCATGAAACGAGGACAAGAAGGTTACATTTCCCATGGGAGGCAGTATTCTCCTTTCATTTTCAGACTTATTTCCATCCAGGGTGGAAGAGCGAGAGCGTAGTTCTTGTAGACGGTCCAACGGAGTACCTAGCAACTCCGTCGGGACTGTGCTCTGGGCTCAGTGCCATCATCCGTTCTTCGACGTGGAAATCAATCTCAACAGCTTCTCGTATCAATCTCGCATCGCATCTGAAGTACCCAGCCGCATCTTCGGAGCACCCTTCAGCTCTCTAGGCTTGATCCATTCGGGGAAAACCCTTCTCGAGAATCCTCGCGAGGCATCTAAGAGAAAATATCGGTAGGTGGGGAAGGGACACGGAGATGTATGAAACGTGTATGCTTGTCTCGAAGAACGATGGGTATATTGATTCTTGCCCTTGTAAGTTTGTTACGATTGTAAAACCAGTTTGTTTGGAAAAGGACACCGTTGTGCTTAACCCCTTGACATACAAATAAAATGGAACTTGACGCGTCCGAAAAATGCTATTTAATTTGGTCCAACTGAACAATAATGTGCAAGTTTAGAAACATTTTATGCTGAAAGTTGCATTACTGTATAACACGTAAGGAGATTGTATGGACAATAATTAAGTAACATTATAAAATAATAAATTAATAGCTCTGTTGACGCATGAGTGAAGCAATTGGATAGTTTAAAAATATACCGGAGACAGTTTCTGACGTCTCGGAGACGTAAAAGTCAACAATGGCAGATGAAATGAATGACCTAGACGTCATTGTATGTTAAAGGGTTAAAACTAGATCTGCAGAAACCGTGACTTTGATGAATTTTTAGTTTTGTAATGGCGAATAGGGGTATTCGCGCATCCGGAAATCACTAAGCAGGAGAACTTGTACTTTAGGGAATTTTAAATTCAAGATTTCGACTCGTTCCAACAGCGATTCGGAATGACTTTGGAAATGAATGTGAATGATGATAACTTGTGAGATTTTGAATTAGAATTAGGAATTGAACTTGTAATGACTCTCAATTGAACTAGGAATGAATTGCTATGAGTTGTTATGAGAGCAATTCTACTAATGAAAGATTAGTTATGAGCCTTCATGGAAAGAGACATATGGATTTCAAAGGCTTTCGGAAAAGCAGTGGGAGTAGAATGACGATAGGGAGTTGAAGATCAAAATGGGAAGTAAGATTTCGGACTTGGAACAGTGATTCGAGGATGAGTAAGGAGCGGTCATTGTGTTAGGGAGTTGAAAGGTCAAGATGGAAAAGTAGAATGTCTGGACTTGAGGCAGTGAATTAAAGATGATTATGAAACGTCGGATGTTGGTTGAGCCGCAGTACAAAATATTTATGTTTATACAATATTCGCTAATGTTATCTTATATACGAGTAATAGATGGGAGGGACGCAGTGGCGGACTAAGGCTAAAGCGGGCCCTAGGCAACATTGTAATTCCGGGCATATTTTTCTGTCATGACACATACTTTGCGTTTGGTAGTTTGGTTTTAAAAAAAAACGAGCCCTAGCCACGTGCCTAGGTTGCCTAGGCCTAGTCCGCCCTTGGAGGGACGGTACATTACACTTTTTTAGCCCTTTGTACTCCGATGTCCCATCTGAGGGGGCATTGTAAGTCTACCGTGTCACTCGGTTGCCCCTTCTAAAGGGACATTCCATAACATATGTTTACCTGAACTTTTATTATTTAAATAGTAAAGTTTCTAATAGATAACGTCAAAGATGACTCCGAGTGCAAAGGATTAACCCTTTTCACTGAAAGTTTCTTTTCATTCATATGAGCAGCAACTCGAAGCAATTTCAGTGGAAAGATCATATTCACATGTAAGTAAATGATATGTGGATTAAAAGAAAAGGCATTGTTGTATTTTTTTTTAATTGATTGTTTATACAAATGTTATAATACCTATATAAAAAAAAAAAATTATAAAATTATTACATTTTGTAATTGTCCAAGATGTGATACCTCTCGAAGCAATTGCTAATATGTAATCTTGGCTTTTCTATACAGGCATCACAAAAATGATGTGTCTGCCGTCTTTAGCCCGGAATTTTTCTATTAGAACACACTGTAAAATCTTTCTTGGTTCCATAGTGTATGATGTGTAGGTGGTTGTTGATCTTGCCCTCCGTATTTGGTGTGTAAATGGAATCTCGAGATGTGCTGTTTTGTCGAAAATTCCCAATTAATTAGTCCACCAAAAATTTTATAAACTTCAAATGTGACGTTGGTTTTCCATCATTCATTTTTTTAACAGAAGTGTACAATATGTATGAGTTTACTATACACATTTCCACCCCCCCAGAAAAATAGTTTTCTCCACCATTTCAGGGATTTTCACAAAAAACAATATGTTGCAGCATATTGGTCGGCCCAATCTACTTCACGCATATTCTTTGTATAATCAATAACAATTTTTGGTTTTTGTATTCCGACTAATTCATTACCACGTACTCTTCTATCAACCGATATCAAACCCGCTTCATTACTGGTCTTTTGTCTTCGAAAGCGGAATATCCTATATACAATAGTTTTTACGATTTGTCTTAGCCCTTATGTTATGAAATGAAAATTATTTTCATTGTCTCCATAGTGGAGCCGTCTAGTTTGAAGATAAATTTTAAATGGCTCCGCTCTGGAGCACTCGAGTGCAAAGTTTCAAAATGCTTTCCAAAATGCAGACGCGATTTCGGATCATGAAGAAGATGAATTTGGAATCTTATTATGTAAACATTTCAGTGCGGATTTTTGTGCTTGAAAAGACTCGGTGCAGTTTTATTATAATTTGAACAAGAAATGTACATATTCTGAAACGAGATGTATGCTGTAAAACTTTAATCGTTGTATTATAATTATTGTTATGCAATTACACTGAGCTTGCTGTCCACGTTTCGAAATTCATTTTGGTAAATGTTGGACGTAGATGAGAGGATAACCGGGGGTAATTCAATATTTGAATTTGACAAAATTGTCCGCACAACGAATTAATTGCTGCTGTCATCATCAAAAATGAAGTTTTGTACGCCATACTTTACAAAGTACACTATTTATGCAGAATTTGATTAACTTTTAACCCGGTTATTTGACATACTTTACAAGAGGTTTGCATTTTAGATGAAAGCGAATGAAAATAATCCAAATTCGTTACTCTGTGAAAGCTATTTAACGTATTTGCGTTCAAAGCTAAAGAACGTTAAACATACCAATTTTCGTTTTAATGTCATACCACCCTTTGTTGTCAGTTGTTCTTTGTTATTTAACCGTCATTATACAAAAGCGCTATTTAACAAATTAGGGTACGCTTCAAAATATCTTCGCTGTTACATAACTACCACAGTAATAAAGCAATAATATAAATATAAAAAATAAGGTAAAGAAAAATGTTAAAAAAAGCGAGTAAATCAATTTTACAAACAAAACATGAACTACTTTACGCATTATAATAAAACATTGAGAACAATTAATTTGAAATTTTCTTCTCTTATAATCATTGAAAATACAGTTATAAAACTAACAGAGAGTGATCAAATAATGAGTAAAAGAGTTAAATTTTTCAAAAGATGTGCCTCTTTATAGACACTTCGGAAGAGAAAACACGTTTCGGTTCGACTCTTACATTTCCCCCTCTTATAATAAAAAGCGTCTAGCAGGATAAGGGGGTCAAAAGTGTCCTTGAGCCGATTTTATTCGACGATGGGTCATTCGATAGGTGATCATGAAGAACCATTGTACACAAATTTTTAATCGTATACCGTCACCGGAAGAGTAGTTATGGGATAAAATCAGTTTTTGCCTCATTGTCCCTTCTTAATGAGGAAGATGAAAAAGATGCGACCATACGACAAAAAAGTGTCCAGCGGTTCGACAGACAGACACCCTAGCCAGTGCAGCAATAGTCCTTTTGAACGAACGGTTAAAATTCTAGCTTCTAAGGACTACACAATCAGCAATTTATTTAATTATCTTGATTCTGTTCTTTTACAGGTAGGCATATTTATGTGCAGAAACATTGAAGGTCACAAAATGAACATACTGTATTAGAATCATGCAAGAATGGCAAATACTGTGCGTGTTTCAGCTCAAAATGAATCGCAGAAATCAGTTTTTGATTTTTCCGAACGTGATGCATCGTACTCAAAAATCTGAAAAAATTAGGGCATAAGAATGATAGCATTAGGCAACTATTGTAAAAAGGAAAAAGTTGTGCTCGGAAGGTTTCTATACGAAATCGACGTTTAAAATTTTTTTTATTGGTTTCCCTAACGTGTGCATTCATATTTTACATGTGTCGACATTTTTTTCGGAATTTTCACACCCCATCAGAAGGGGAAAATGAGGCAAAAACTGATTTTTTGATTTTACCCCATAACTACCCTTCCGGTGAAGATATCGGATTAAAAATTTGTACACAATGGTTATTTATTATCACCTATCCAATGACTCATGGTCGAATAAAATCGGCTCAAGGGCACTTTTGACCCCCTCGTGCTGGTAGACCCCTTCACGTCTTTGAAAAAAAGAAAAACTTACAAATCGATATTGTCATTAAGTCCCAGAAACTAGTCCAATGTAAATAACACGATCCTAGAATTTCGTATTCAACGTTTCTCTTGTCTCGTGCACTTTGATAGAAGAAAAGGGGTATCGATTCTCTACGCCCTTTAGAAATTTCGTTACCTGATTGACAGCTGCCTCATCGGAAGCAATGGGCGTCGGATCGATGAAACTAAAGGTTTGCATTACCCGAGCGTGTTCCAAAGTTTCCTGATCGGTGATTTTATCGTTAAAAGGGGGAAAGAACCGAAGTATCTTACTCTACTCCGTAATTAAAACGTCGACTGTTACGAGACGTCGCGGCTATTATTCCCTCGTTATCAGTTAGTAAACCCGATCTATCCATTCAACCTAAGAGTAATGCACTTCTAAAGAATAATCGAACAATTGGGAAAAGTAGTACAAACGATTTCTTCGCTTCTATACTGATCCTATCTTCATCCACTTTCGTACGACAATCGATCTACGTCTTACCATTCAGCAGGGGGAAATCTACTGGCGAAAAATCTATGAGAGGTTCACTTTTCGAACTTGCCTCAATAGTTGCTTCAAGAGGGAATCAGTTTTCCGGGTCGAGGATACCTAACCTTTTAGAGCATTCGTACTCAATCGCAGTGGCCCCGATATCCTTTCGGCATCCTCTTTAACTTGTTCCTATCGTTAGATCGGATCTGTTCTCGACACTCGAAAAACGATGACTATTCTTCATTCTTCCTAACCTACGTGAATTGAAGGGGTAGGATATCTTTTTAGCTGGTTGACGTATTATTACGTTTGTTAGAGGTTCCAAGTTGAATTGTAGAATTTTTACACCTTTTGAAAACGAGTGATAGCAGAATGAAGCAGAGAAGATTTCAGAACGTATACGAAAACAATAAGCCTACGGAGTTCCACACTATCCGCAAACTAAGACATTTGCGAGTGTGCGTAAAGCATTTCTCCTCTATAAAAAAAAATAAATAAATAATTATTACCTTACACTTTAATAAAGGGTTAGAGAATTCTACCTCAACAGAATGTATCGATGCGCGGGGCCCGTGAAAGTGTTACGCGTAGCTACGGCGCTTACAGGGAGCGATGGCGTCGTAGTGACAAAACGTTCGGGATGGATATTTTCTTAAATTGTGCCGAAATGAAAACAGTTATGACAATTTCCGCTGATTGTTTTTTATTGAGAAATGTACGTAGAATCCAATGGTGTACAGTAAATTTATGCTAGCAACAGTCCTCTACGTGAAAATGCAAAGTGAATGCGTAAAAAATTCGCGAATACGCTCGTTTTTTAACTGTGACACTGATTTACTGCTAGTAATCAATACGGAATATTATAATATGCTTATATATACATATTCGGGAAACACTCCTCTATTTTTTGAGACCAAGATCAACAACCTACGTTTCTTAGTTTTCACGTAATACCAGGTTCTTTACCGAAAACGACCGTTTTTACAAATGCTGATGTTTTTCGAAAACAGAGGGTGATCCAGAAATTTGTTTACTGGATTCGTGTTCAGGACGACGAACTCTATAAGAATTATATAGTGGCTATAGGAAAACAGAAAACAGCTTCAAAGGGTATAGCCGGATAAGGATGGCAAAAGTGCCCCCATAGGTAATTAACTTTGAGGCATACCATTTGATAGGGCTCTTTGGTAAAACCCTTCCTGCAAAGTATAAACCCGGTACCCCTACCGTAGGGGTAGTTATAGGGTGAAATGTACTTTACGGTTTTTGCTCGATTTCTCCCGTTTGGCTTGATAGAAAATTCTGAAAAAAATCACACATATTATACCCAATGGTGTGCATAGTCTGGAATTTGTTCAGATTTTTTGGTTGGCAAATCGATTTTTAAAAAATTAAAAAAGTTTATAAACATTAATTTTTTATTGAAAATATGAAGTGACCACTTGTATATTTTTACAGTACCTGCATAGTAGCCTAATTATTAATGTGTAATTTTTTCAGATTTTTACGAGTAGTGGACGGCTGTTAAAAAAATTAAAAACCAACAATTGTTTATATGTTTTGCTAAATTATTGATGTGACCACGTTTATATTTTCACAGTTTCTCAAGTTTGCTATAAACAATTGACTGTAATTTTTTCAGATTTTTTGCAACAGTGTATCAAACCAAAAAAAATAAAAAACCGATGTTCACTCATGACCGATACACAAATAAGTGTAGACTTGGATGATCGAAAATTATGCGCAATACCCACTATTTCACATGAAATAAACTAATATACTTCATTATTAAATATTTTTACATTTGAAAAATTAATTTTACTGAATGAGTTTTACGTTTTCTAATATTTGGACTCAGGACCGTGAGGCGCATAAGTTCCGTCTCCACCGTTCTCACTGTATTATCGAATTTAAGCATTCAACAAGGAAAATACATAAATTATCCTCGTTTAAATATAAAAAATATTGCGAGTTAGGTATGAGTTATTAGATACTTTTACATTTGTAAAAATATTTTACAAATATAAGATATTTATTTATTTATTTATTTAATGTTTATAATACCTCAATTGCTATTTAAATGTTAGAGAAACTCCAAATTCTTACTTAATGCATGAAAATTAAAAATTGGTAAAAGGCAATGTACATATATACTTATTACCCTCCTTAAGGCAAAGTCTACAGAGGAGAGCTGTTACCGTCTAGTTCCAGCCGTAAGACTCGAATGGCTACAGGTTTATGAAACATTTATTACAATTTTATTTGGATACGAGACAAGTTCCAAATCCTCCAATAAGTTCTAATAATTAGGAATTGGTATAGCTGTGGATTATTATAAACAAACTAACATAAAATACGCATTCCAAAAAACATCGGTTTTTTATTTTTTTTGGTATGATACACTGTTGCAAAAAATCTGAAAAAATTACAGTCAATTGTTTATAGCAAACTTGAGAAACTGTGAAAATATAAACGTGGTCACATCAATAATTTAGCAAAAAATATAAACAATTGTTGGTTTTTAATTTTTTTAACTGCCGTCCACTACTCGTAAAAATCTGAAAAAATTACACATTAATAATTAGGGTACTATGCAGTTACTGTAAAAATATAAAAGTGGTCACTTCATATTTTCAATAAAAAATTAATGTTTATAAACTTTTTTAATTTTTTAAAAATCGATTTGCCAACCAAAAAATCTGAACAAATTCCAGACTATGCACACCATTGGGTATAATATGTGTGATTTTTTTCAGAATTTTCTATCAAGCCAAACGGGAGAAATCGAGCAAAAACCGTAAAGTACGTTTCACCCTATAACTACCCCTACGGTAGGGGTACCGGGTTTATACTTTGCAGGAAGGGTTTTTCCAAAGAGCCCTATCGAATGGTATGCTTCAAAGTTAATTACCTTTAGAGGCACTTTTGCCATCCTTATCCGGCTATGGGACAATGTACCTAATTGGAGGAATATGACGTTCATTATGGTTTATATAATTTAATCATGAAAGATTCATACATATTTTCCATTTTATATATTTCTTTTTTTTTGTGTGAGATGTTGACCAATTTAAAAAATTTTTTAATTGGAGGAAAATTGCTTTGACTAGAACCAGAGTTGAACTTTCCCTAAATTATACTGAGGGCTAGACACCATTAACACCCTGATTGATTATTTAAGGAACACGATCTTCGAAGTCCATTTTTACAGATACTTACTAAAACACAAGTGCGGGAAGCGCCGAAGGCTCATTCTCAAATAATTTCTCAAGTAATCAAGCGTCTAGAAATACCCTCCCTTTGATCATTAGAATTTTTGTTAGACTTATGACGACAGAACAAATTTAGAACATTTATATCAAGACATTTTAATCTCACATATGTAAAAAAAGTTTCATTATCAGTTCAATCAGTTCTTGAGATCCATAATTTCAGTAAACATATTTCTTTTGCATGTACAATAAACTTACACACTACGCGAGATACAGAATGTGATCTTTCTTATTTGTATTAGGTATATCTCCATTTCCATAATTGCTCTCGGAGTTTAGATAAATGCGGATAAATTCAAAATATAACTAGGTACAATTCCATTGATTATTTTCTCGATATGTGTAGCACAATTTGTTTGGCTTCTGTGTATTATCACATTAACACCGCATACGATTCCGTGAGTCGGTACAGTCGACGAATGAAATGACATAGATGGTTTTACCGCCAGTAGTAAGCATCGTTCAGATCCACACGCAATTACCGATTATAATTGCACGAAGGCTAATTGGTAAACGGGAGTAATACCAGGGAACATTCATCGATCAACAGACTGGTAACCAGCCGTGTCTCTGGTAATAATCGTCAATTCTGGGAAACGGAATTAAACGACATTGATTTGCCGGATGAACGATCGACAGACAAAACAGTAAATGACAATCTGTTTGCCTTTCCAATCCAGCTTTCTTTTAACACTTTTATCTTTCTACTTTCTTTTATCAATTTCACTGATGTCACAAATTATTCTGCTGTCACTACAGTCACAATTATTAATTTAAGCTGTCTTATAATACTGAGAAGACTGTAGAAGAGTAGGTTGTTAAAATCTCGAACTCCCAATTAGTGAACCAAATACAAGTCTTTGGCATCCCTAGATATTCTCTGTTTTTTTCTCTTTTGTACTTTCACATATAACGCGTACAGTGATTTTTCCTAGCATGTAAAAGTTTAGTTGGGTTCGAAATTAACTACTTAATGGCATTTTTTTTTATACTATGTGCATGTAACATCGGTGATTCGAGATTGACCTGAAACTCCAGCCCTAATAGAATTAACCACAGTGGTTAAGCTGAAAATGCAACCTACAACATAATTCTTCAAGATTTAACATTGATTTGTTAGAACTTGCGATTCCGAATGGAATATACGTGACTAATAATAATATTTCAATAGAAGTTTCTACAACGATAGAAAATGGAATGTATTGAAACTAATAGTTATTAGGAAACAAAGTCAAACAAAATATCAAAGAGAGTGTTAAAAGTAGTCTCTCTCTCTCTTACTCTCTTTCATACGTCGGTCAACTATATTTCGAGGGGAGAATTAGTGTTGATTGTGAAGCAATCAGTAAGTAATAAAATATTTCCCTTAAATAAATTTAAAATGAGGGAAGAATTAAATTATATACGTCGACAAAAACATCTCTTTGTTGTTACACTGTATCTAATTAGGTAATCTGTGTAGGGTACTTCAAGAAACTAGGACGAGGCATAGTCATGTATCTTTTTGAGGTGAAGGTGAGAAAGGTTGTAGAGAAAAGAGCTAAATAATGTGACACAATTAACAGTATCTAATAAGTTTATATTTTTCTATAATCTTTGAGTTTTTTTAATTAAGATACACACGAAAATGATGGCAATATGAGCAATTTCACACATTTATTTTTGATGTGGATATTTAAAAAATAAATATAATTTGACGTGGTTTAATTTTGTGAACACTACAACAACCGCATTAAATCTGCGTTGAGTTATATAAAACAAACATATTAAAATGAGACAAGTCAAACAGCAACAAAAATAATTTGTTAATCAAATTATGTATTATGTAATATGTGTGAAATATTTACTATATTTCTTCTTCTATACTTCTTCTCTATCAAAAGAAGTAGGAAGCTATAACTTTTCCCACATTAGCAGTTCTATGTAACTAAGGTTAAGTGGCCCACATAAGTTTCGAATACGCTTTTTAAATCGCAACATACAGCAATTATTCTGTAAGAAGAGAATGTAATAAATGAAAATCTATGTCCAATTTTGAGTTCAATTTTTATAACAAATATACAGTCGATATTTGCAGATATTTTAATAATTGCGTTTTATATACAGTGGAAACTGATCCGCTGTCGAGCCTGGCGGTTACATGTATTATAAATGCTTATGATTCATTTACCGCGTTTGCAACGTATTTCGATCGCAAGTAATAGATGGCTACGTCTCTGCGACACAGTTAATACGTTGATCATACGAAGACAGTAATAATGTCGAGTTTCAAAAATAATAACATAATTAACCGAGTGAAAAGAAAGTTTATTAATAAGGATGACATCGGTTTTTTTAACGGTATCGACCTGCCTTGTATTGAAGAATCAATGATTCTTTCTGATTCGAGATATGTAGGATTTCCGTTCTAACGTGTTAAAAAATATTTATACAACTTTTCAAAAAGATTTAGTTCCACTTTTTATCTTAGACACTTGCATTTTTCTCAGCACAAATAATTTTGTATGATCATTGAAATGTCAGCATTTTTCATTACGGTAAAGTAACATACGCCACTTTGAAAATAAATGACTCACATGTAGACGACGAAATTTTGCTTGGAAAATTTGCTAAATTGAGTAAAACAGTTCTACAACTATATAAAAGTTTAAATATACTTGGATAACGAATATTTAAAACCAGAAATAGTATTTCTACTCTTTTAGTAACTACCGAGGGGCATAATAAATTGATGCATTATTTATAAACGTAAGAATTTCAGTTTACGAATAATAAAATATTAAAAATGTCCGGGCTATACGGAAGATCACCAATAAATCTCTCTGAAAACATATTTACAGCAACAACATGTTCTTTCTAAATGTTTATAATCGATGTCAAGTAACAGGGAAACAAATAATTTGTAAAAGTATAAAAATTCTGAAATATCTTCAGCATAATAATTAGACTGCGGATGTTTATGCAAATTTCAAGTTTCACAAATGCAGATGAGACAGGAAAACCTATCTAGGGATTTATTGCACTTAATAAATATTACAACACATACCATACTTTGGATATTTTAGATATATTTTTATATTATGTTCTTTTTGTATATTTTAGCCGTATTTATTTTGTCATAAATGCATAAAAATCCGCAGTCTAATAATAATAGTCCACCACCCTGTATCGGTAAAGTTATTGCAAAATACAAATGTCTTTAGTAATGGCAATAATGAAAATTGATGATTGAAATGAATTTACAAATTTGGATTGACTTCATTATTGATGAGATTTTAATTCAGACGTTCTCGATTTTATGGTAAGCTTTTTGTTTTATGTGCAGTTTTCATTCTCATTATGGTGAAATGCATCGGTAAAAGTTAAAGAGGGTTAAATAGGCGAACGAATTACTGCAATGCCACTTAAATCAAGTTTACGATCGACGGAGCGTAAAGATCCTTTTTTACTCGTTCTTGCTGCTGCTTAAAATTGATCGCTCATTAAATTTATTTCAATTAATGTAAGCTTTACGAAGAATGTTCGCATTATTATACTTGTCGCGTGACTTATCTTTTTTTCTTTCTTATTATACATATCCCCTTTTGCCATTATACTTATATTGATTATTTTCTTTGTCATTAATATCTTTTCTTATTTAAACTTTTCAATTGAACAATACTTTAATAATTTCATCGTTCAGTAAAACAGGAACAAAAAATTTGCGATTGAATTATGATATTTTTCTTGCTAAAAAAAATATTGGAACTGTTCGATAAAAAAGTATGTAAACATTATTTATGTAAAACACTTGACAACATAAGAATTATATTATGTTTGAATTATTTTTGATATATTAAATTGTGAGCTTATAAGATTTACCAGCGTGAAATTTATTATATTGAAATATGTTAAATATGTACCTTAAAGCAAGGAAAATTAAGACGTGGAAAAGCTGATAGATTCGGTAATTTATGTTTTATACGATGGGCAAAGAATATTTATTCTACGGCTCTCTCATAAACCTGTAGAATTTTTGGCAAAAAATGTGTACCAGTCATTTTGACTGGCTTGGTAAATCTAGTGTTAAATATATGAGATACTTTCAACCAAATGAAAGTTACATTCAAATTGTTTCAATTACAATTATATTTTTAACATGTCATCAACAAATTGATGAAAAACTGATATAAATATTTCATCGATTCCAGCGAAATATAAACAAATTTCGGCATTATTGTTTAAAAGAGCAAAACACAAGTGCAAACAGGATATAAAATATTAATAACCGCTGTGATCGATTGCCAAAATACAACAGTAACAAAAGAGTAAAACTTCTTTCAGAGGAAAT
This sequence comes from Cerceris rybyensis, assembly GCA_910591515.1. Lineage (NCBI taxonomy): Eukaryota > Metazoa > Arthropoda > Insecta > Hymenoptera > Crabronidae > Cerceris > Cerceris rybyensis. The sequence goes on from OU342790.1 coordinate 29,336,670, forward strand.
AACTTATATCATAATTCACAGTTATGTAAAATAAATAATACCATTCGAAGCATTTGATACTATATAAATTACACAAACACCTAAAATTTATATTATGTTTACACTCAACGAAGCAAGCAGAACTATTTTCTAGCAATTTATCCGCGTCAGACGAAAGAAAGTCCATCGCAAGAATTCAATTAATCCTCCTCGGAATTAGTTTTCACTGTCTACTGTCGCCGGCATTAAAACTTCCTCCCACTGAAAGGACACTCGGGCATTAATTCACGCGCAAGGTGAACCGATTGAAATTTTAAGTTCTTTCTTTCTAAACGTAAAAGATAAAAGAACATAAGAAGCGAAGAAAGGGCGACGAGAAGAGAATCGAATTTGAGTGCGCGCGATCAGTTGAAATTCGAATCACGATAATCGGCAGAACACCCTTATGTAGATGCACGCCACGCGTCATCAATATGCATCCCGGAAGTTAAATTATTCTACCACCATGACTGCGTAATAATTTCCGCTGCGGATTCTGGCAGTGCAATTGACGTGATCGATCATTCAACGACCTAGAATCTTTTCAATAAAAAACAATTTCATCGAAATGACGCAGATACAAAAATGGAAAGATACTTTTCGATGCTGCCCACAGTCTTAATACTAATTAACATTTATTAATATGAAATACATAAAAGTAAAAGATATAACTATAATAAATACTTAAAAGAATAATAAAAATAAGCAGCAGAAGTTATGGCGTCTTTATACTCTCACGTTTCGTTACCAGCTCTTAACTTCGCGTTATCCTGTCCTGTCTTTTGTTTTTCGCCACTCTCGTTCTCTCTCATTCACTCATTCTCTCATTCAATCTGTATTCCTACATAAATATTAAATCCCAAGTTTATTTAAATAACACTACATATATGAAGGCGGAAATTATTTCCAATCACTTCTAATGACGATCGATAAAAAGAGTTTTAAGAAAATCTGTATTATCATTGCATTTTCTCACTTTACAACGAAAAATACCAGTTTCTGGATATACTATTCCTAAATACTTTTGCTCACTTTTCCACAACTCTTCAGAATTGCGAATATAAATTGTTTAAAAACATTTTAGAATTGTAAACATCAAGATTTCATTAAAAAGAACCTATACACTGTTTGACAACATAGAAACACATAGAAACATGTGTCCATTTTATTGTTCTTAGAGTTGTATATTCAATTTCGATTAAAGTACTAGATAAAATTTTAAACGAAACGCGTAAATCTTTGTATTGAAACTCTTGGTGCTGTTGAAGATTCCGATCCCAGCTGATCTTCGACTGCATTTCACCTACAGAGGATGAACTCTTCGTATAAGTCTCACAAGGGAATATCCCGAGGTATAAATCACCGATTTTGATGAAATTTTAATATGACATAGCCCTCGCGAAAATATTTGACCCGTATTTTTTTTATCGGCCACCATCCACGTTAAACGGGTGAAAACGACCCTCAAAGTTGAAAAAAAGTATTTTTTATCATATTGCTTAAACAAATGGGTTTTTAAAAAAAATCTTTATACCATTGGATTCGTGATCGAAATACGTTCATTTTCAATCCTTGCGAAACTTTCGTATCTCTACTAGTTTCGGAGATATTCGATAAAATAGTTTTTGTTACCCCAACCTTGGGGGCGGTTTTCATCCCTTTAACGTGAACGATTGCCGATAAAACAAAGTAGGTGTCAAATATTTACACAAAATCCACCTTATACTGTAGTTTCATAAGATTTGGTGATTTACAGTTAGGGACAGCCATACATGGTATTGATGTGACTCTACAGCCGACAGACCTGAAAAATTGAACAATTTTGGGGAGGTGTGCTTTATATATTTACAATTTTCAAACCTAAACTGCTTTAACTGATACATAGCTGCTTTAGAAAGCTCGTGGTGGTAGAAAATATTTGTTATGCCAATAACAATGAATACCACTATTGCAGTAATTGTTACAAATTATTTATTAATGTATCGCATTTTTTAAATTTATATAAAAGCAATATAGGTGACTGACAATTAAATATGACCTTTCAGAGCAGTCATACATGTATATACGAAAGAATAACTTGACAAGTACGCAAGCGTAAAAATTGAAAATGCAATAACTTTTTTTGTAATACAAATATCAAATTTTCAATTTATCCGTATTTTGTGTTTCGATATATAGTATTCACAAACAAATATTCAAAAAAATTGATTGAAATTTAACAGACAAAATGATAGAAAAAGTGGTATTTTTTAGCATATTATTTAAACAAATGTATTTTTTAAAAAAATGATTATACCATTGGATTCAAAATCCGAAGGCATTAATTTTCACTCTGTACAAAATTTTCGTATCGCTAATAGTTTTCGAGATATTCGATAAAGAAGTTTCAGGACCCCAACTTTCAGGGAGGTTTTCACCCCTTTAACGTGGACGGTTGCCGATAAAAAAAATACGGTTCAAGCATTTTCGCGAGGACTATATCATACTAAAATTTCATCAAAATCGGTGATTTACACCTCGGGATGTTCCCTTGTCAGAAATCCAATTATACACATTATTCCTAACAAATTACAACTCATGTTTCACCACAATTTTTTCTGTTTCTTCAACGATAATGGCAAACTTGTTCAAACAGACTCTAAGAATATTAGTGAAGTCCAAGAAATCGGGACCGGTTAAAAGGGTATAGCCGGTTAAGATGGTCAAATGTGCCCTTGAACCGAATTCAAATCGCGATGAGTCATTCGAAAGCTTATAAAAAAAGAATGATTTCTGCCAAGTTTCAACTTTGAATCTCGACCCGGGGGGTAGTAAAGGGTAAAAATAGAAAATCAGGTTTTTGCCGAATTTCTCCTATACCAGCGGATAAAAAATTTTGAAAAAATTCAGAGGCACTTCTGTTATCAGGGCACATATTAGAGAATTTTTTCAGATTTTTAAATTGAAAAAACAAGCTGTGAAAAATAAAAAACGCTAAAAAATGATGAAAAATGCCGATTGTGTATCGAAGCAGTCTTGGCACTATAATTATATTTTTACTGTAAGTACGTATCATTGTTACTATTGTCCTGAATTTTTTTCAGATTTTTCAATTTGGTGCGCCGCAGTTAAAAAAATTAAAAACCGATTTTTTCGTCGTTTTTTCCGTGTCAGAGTAACTTATACGTCGAATTGCTTCATGAAATAGGTATTTTATGCGATCTTCTATGTTTATACGTACAGCAAAACATCACAGGATTTAAAGAAACTGAAAAAACCGAATCATTTGAAACTGTTATGCGCCTTACATTGTAAAGTATGTACCGTATTTTCCAACAGCGTCGGTGGCGCAGCGGTAGAGTGTCGAGCTGCCGCTGCGAACTTTTTGAACGTAGGTTCGAGCCTCGAACTTCCAAGTCCCTTAGGCTAAGTTTTTTTTTTTTTCGTTAATTACATATATTTCCTAACTTTACGACACAACGATCAATATTTACTTTCAAATGTTTTAAGAATATTTGAAAAACATATTAACCTGAAATATACGTAAATATGACTTTGGACTGCTTGTTATGCCGCCGTTTATCCTGTCAATTACGGCATTGTTTGAAATTGGTTGAAATTGGTTTTCAAATCTCTTACCTTTCATGCATTGAACCCGTGACAGAAATTCTAACATACATTTTGAATAAAAGAGAGAATAGAATTGTATGATCTAATTCGAATAGACGAAAAGGCTAAATAGTAGAAAAACAACAACACGATTTTTGTTGCCATCCATCCATAACTGTTAAAGGTAAGAGATTTGAAAACCAATTTCAAACAATGCCGTAATTGACAGGATAAACGGCGGCATAACAAGCAGTCCAAACTTATATTTACGTATATTTCAGGTTAATATGTTTTTCAAATATTCTTAAAACATTTGAAAGTAAATATTGATCGTTGTGTCGTAAAGTTAGGAAATATATGTAATTAACGAAAAAAAAAAAAACTTAGCCTAAGGGACTTGGAAGTTCGAGGCTCGAACCTACGTTCAAAAAGTTCGCAGCGGCAGCTCGACACTTTACCGCTGCGCCACCGACGCCGTTGGAAAATACGGTACATACTTTGCAATGTAAGGCGCATAACAGTTTCAAATGATTCGGTTTTTTCAGTTTCTTTAATTCCTGTGATGTTTTGCTGTACGTATAAACATAGAAGATCGCATAAAATACCTATTTCATGAAGCAATTCGACGTATAAGTTACTCTGACACGGAAAAAACGACGAAAAAATCGGTTTTTAATTTTTTTAACTGCGGCGCACCAAATTGAAAAATCTGAAAAAAATTCAGGACAATAGTAACAATGATACGTACTTACAGTAAAAATATAATTATAGTGCCAAGACTGCTTCGATACACAATCGGCATTTTTCATCATTTTTTAGCGTTTTTTATTTTTCACAGCTTGTTTTTTCAATTTAAAAATCTGAAAAAATTCTCTAATATGTGCCCTGATAACAGAAGTGCCTCTGAATTATTTCAAAATTTTTTATCCGCTGGTATAGGAGAAATTCGGCAAAAACCTGATTTTCTATTTTTACCCTTTACTACCCCCCGGGTCGAGATTCAAAGTTGAAACTTGGCAGAAATCATTCTTTTTTTATAAGCTTTCGAATGACTCATCGCGATTTGAATTCGGTTCAAGGGCACATTTGACCATCTTAACCGGCTATACCCTTTAAGGGGATTAAACAAAACTTGTAAAATTGTTCGCGGTCCTTTTTGGATCACAATTTAAACGTTATCAAACAGGTTTATAAAAATATTCGTAATTTATTATACAACGATGTACAATTGTACAACGCATCTAAACTAAATTGTACTATCTCTTGTAGTGGTTCGAAACGCACCCAAAACAGTAGGTCCTTGGAGAAATCACCGTAGCAATTGAAGCCGAAAAAATACAAAAGTGAACAGTATCTTATTTTCTTCTATTTTTAATAGATAATACTAGTGTTGTTTGTAAATAAAAAGTAGTATAAATACGTAAAAAGAAATATCAAACCCATTGGATACGTAATAATATTAGGTACATTTTTCTTAAGTGTCATTTCATTAATTAGCGTCGATTCTACAACTGTAATTAATTTTTGCGTAAAACATGTGTACCTTAAACAGAACGTGAATAATGTTGGGTAATATGGCGGTTTCGTGGTATCGGTGGGCATTGTATATCGTGTCATAAATTTCCCTATTAGTAAACCACACTCTTGACCGCATGTGTATGACAAGCGTCAGGGATGGTTTCCACATGTAAGAGAAATTTTGATAGTTTACAGGCTCCCAGAGATAGTGAATTTATGATTTTACTCAGCTTTCGAAACCGATGCAGTAATGTTTGAAGGTTTAATACTCTGCAGCATGACATCAACCGAAACATGTTGGAAACTATTAATATTAACCCCTTGCCCTACGATTCCTTTTGTGAGAGTGTAATGAATAAACTCAGAATTAAATTGCTCGAATAACAATTGATCATAGACTGCTGACGTACATATATTACAATTTAATGTAATTTTAATGTAATAGAATAGAAATAATTTGATCGTTTCGTGCTCCAGTAATAATTTTGCTTCAGCAGTTTTTGGAAAATTTCAGGTCTCTTTCTAATCGATTTACAGTGTCATGAGTTTCCTAGATAAAATAATCGTAACAATTGAAACTATACAAAAATACTGAAGCTAAAATAAATTTGATAGAATTATCTGTCAGTTTAACGCCAAACAGTGTTCTGGTATCTTTATTTCTGCTTAACACAATTTATCAGAATTGAGTCGAAAAGATATATTTTTGGAGGGTTGATAGTTTTGAAACTGTAGACAAAAAATATACATAGAGTACTTATTTGGTGCGTGATCCTGCTTTTAGGACAATTATAAAGCGATTTGGCTAATTTCGAAGTTAGGATTTCAACTTTGGAGATGAACCTCGCTTTGGTCGCCCTTCCGGAATTGATAACGACATTGTGTGTTTTCTGATGGAAGAAAATGCACGAATTGCAACTTGGAAAATTGTTGAAAGCGTGAACATTTATTATTCAACAACATTTCGTAATTCAAATAAGACTGGACACGTTTCCGAACTTGATATATGGAAAACCGTTCTTTTTATGAGAGGAATAAATTGCATCACTCGAACCTGGCATTTTCTTTCGTGGCTTGTAATGAAGAAGAGTATCGGCAGAAAATTCTACAGCAGCCACCATACTATTCAAATATGGCACTTCTACATTTACATGTGTTCCGGTGTTCACACAATAATTTTAATACAGGCATCCCTCGAATAACACGGCTAATTGGTTCCGTGTTATTCGATACTAATGATTTATACAATTTTGGAGACAACGTTCCGTGCTATTCAAAACTGTGCAATTCGAAACTCGAGATCCATACAAATTTGTACATTTGGTTCCAAAGATTAATTAAGAAAACATTGAAAATAAGAACAAAGAGTTTTTGTATTTTTAGTTGTAAAATTTCAGTTGTTAATTTCAGTTATCCTTGTAAGCCGACAATATGTATATGTACATATGTACTGTGTGATCGACTTAATTTTTAACAGTAATTTTCGCGACTTCGTGTAATTCGAATTCCGTGGTATTCGAGGGTTGTCGCAATTTTTAAGCGTGCTATTCGCGACTTCGTGCAATTCAAGTACCGTGGTATTCGAGGGATGCTTGTACCACACATCTTAATTCTGAGAAAACAGGATTAAAAATCAGTTCATCAACTTTAACCAGGAAAAGCCAAATTCTCTCTTCAAAAATGGAATCAACAAGCTTGTAAATCGTTGGAAATGAATTGCAAAGAAGAATGGTTACTACAAATTGATGGATAAAATTGTATTCATGAAATTTAAACTTGCTGAATTTTATTCTTCAGTTGGACACAACCTTGTGCGACCACCCAATAAATAAGAGGGGAAATTAAGAATTATGAAATTTCACCTATGAAATTTTAGAATGAGAACAATTCATACTTACCTAATGCAGCTATGTGCAACGTGAAAACCTTCAACATCGATCATACTAATATGGTGATGAAGGATTTCAAGCTTGTACATTTCAAAGGCACGTGAATCAGTAAGGAATGTGCCAAAAGCTCGCTACTATTAACAGATTCTCTATGAGAAATATCCGCGTTAAGCGCTGTGTTATAACTATGCGTCAGATAAAGTGAAATTTCAATCAGCTTTACACATTCGATTTATAATTTAATTTATCTCAATATACATATGTATGTTCAATGCAATTGGCACGTACATGTATATGTATAAAAAGAAAATAAAACAAATCGATTTTGAGCCACAATTTAAAAATTAATAAACATAATTTGATGAATATTTTTAGGCTTAGACTTCTAACATTTTTATTATAGAAAATGTTTTTTCTGGTGAAAAACTTTTGAAAATTTTCGACGGATAGTCAAATATATTGTAGCAGAATGCAACAAAAGTGGTAAATGAAACAGAAATTCGTGTAAATCGGAATTTAGTGGCTGTTATTTTATCGCCTTATTAGAACTTTCCACATAATTTATACCTGATATCAAAAAGTTAAACGAAACGATACAAGTTTTATCATTCCAACTAAATTTTCTTTTAATTACATACCTAAGATGATCTTCTAAAAAGCAAAAAGACCATGAACATTACTTGCAAAATATATTCTTAATTTTTCTATAGAAAATCTATTTAAGATGTTAAAATCAACTTTATTCGAAGAACTGTATTCCAAGGTATATCGTTAGTAGCGATACAAAAGTTAACACATTGTCCTAAATAATCATTATACACATTCTACGAAACTAACAATCAAACCGTAGAAACAATGGTTCAGAAATTGCCGACACAGCACATATGTTCAATAATGGTACCGACCCCAGAAGGGAAACATTTGCTATTGGAAACCAATTCCCGTCGTTTCCATTATTTCTAATAAAATTATCAGTTTAAATAGACCATAAGCCGTAAAGCCAATCCCAGAACTGTAAAATATTTAAATTTATTATATCAACACCGTTAAATATGCTGTATTATCAGATAAATTGTTATGTAATATAATTGGTATTTACACAAAGTATCGTAAGATACAAGTGAAATGAAGTACATATACAGGAAAAGTGGAACATCGTAGAGGATAATAACCATAACGCAATCTTTGGCAATTTAATATTTTATTATAAAATTAGAAAAGAGGACATACAAAGACACACAAATAATTGTACAGGGGCAAACACCATGACCAGAATACTAGACATGATAATCTCAGGTGAGACGTTTTACGTGATCCGTTTTCTTTCGGAAAGTCTTGATGAAACCAAGGAATTCCAACTCTGCGACCGCTTGAGTAAAACGAGCTCTGAATCTCCGTTAAGGATAAGTTACCACGCGATAAAATACCAGAGAACACGTGTGAATTATTCAAACGAGAGATACCTAGTTCGCACGAGTTATCTCTGTGGATTTCACCATCACAGACTAGGATATGAATTTCAAGAGCTGTATGGTTAGACAAATCTTTGCGCGCTCCATTACTCGGAAATGTTTGCACGTGCTGAAACCTCTGTAGTGAGAAAAAAGGATACTGTAATTTCGGATCCACCTCTTGCTGTTCACTGTTCTCGCTATTAGGATTCATAATAATAAGGAATGCCTGTAAAAATAGGTTTATGAATTAGTTTACGACTTAAAATCGTATGAACTGGACACGCTTCACACGATAAGAATCTATCGACACATCGTTGAAGTTTTCCCGTTGCTTTTAACCCTTTAGACACTATCATCGACTATAACCACTCATATTTGCACGCTCAGTGTTCTTCAACTGGCTACAGTCACGCATTGGTAATATTCATCCGTATTTTCAAATATAAAACACGTCTTTAAACAATTTAAAATTTTTAAAAAATGAAATGAAAGAAAGTTAAAAATTTATCAAATCATTAAACAATTTTTTAAATTAAAGTATTTATAATGCATTGCCCACATCAACACGATAAGCGCGCCATTAATTTTACTGAACTTTTCATTTATGTATGATACTGAAGTTTCTCAAAAATTATTTGTCACATTTAAGAATAAAAAGAAGACAATTTCAATAGCAGTATTTAGACAAACTTTGAAAGCTGAATTATTTTCTGTACCATGTTACTGTCTCTTTTGGACAGACTTTGATCAAAAAGATTTTTATAACCGATTACGCAAAGTGATCATCGCTATATGCCGCCTAAACCAGCGGTAATCAACCTGGTCTCTATCAGCCTGTAGTGAACGATTCAAGCTTTGATTGTGGGGGGCTGAAATTTTATCCAATGTCGAAGCTATTTTGTTTTTACCAGCGGCCATCATTCGAGTTGACTTTATTTCTCGTTTAGATAAAAAAATAAATTTAACTACATTATTTACTAAACCTTCACTCTGTAGTTACGAATACTTTGCAATTGAATGCTAGCAACAAAGATATATTATATACTTTGCAATTGAATGCTACCAACAAAGGTATAAAAAGGTTAACTATCTCTGGCCTAAATGAAAAGCAGAGTGAAATCGATTTCGCGCTCAAAGTGCTAATAACGATGTAACACCGTATTCTTTACCTACTGCGCAATAAAATACACCTTTGTGTTATACCTAGCCGTTGAGTTTTATCGTATTCACGAAACACACAGCAGTATCGAAAGAATTAAGAGTATACGTTTCGAGTCAATTTTTATGAGAAACGTTCTAGCAAAGAATCTAACAAACGTGCACGATAAAGCAGTCGGCATTCTCTGTACGGACCTCATTTACAATGTCGTGCTTGCGTGAATCACTCGTAGGAGCGATTAAAATCACGAAACGGCTAGTTTGTGGCAAACCGCGTGCGTGACTCTAAGTGTAACCAGGATTAACCTGTAAACATGAGCACAAGCGAATTGTTACCTGCAACCAATCGTACATATTGATCAGCTTCCTCGACTCCAAGTGGAGTTTATAAATTATACTGAGGTCAGGCAGTGTGGACGGAATAGCATCGTCGTTTTCCAATTTGCAACATTCGCACTGAAATATTTATTTTCAATTAACTTTGACACGTTATAGAAAACAGGTGTATTGTTTGCCGAGAGAGAAGTGAAATGGAAGATCTTTGGATAGTCGTTGGTGAATAAATTACTGACAATGAAAAATAATTCAATGTATCTAGCCTGGAGTATAGTCTTTCTTAGGAATTATAGGAACAGGAGTAAATTGAAGAAAACTCATAATCAAATTCGAAAGATGATTTTAGTTATGTAAGATGAGAAGGTCGGAGCATGTTTGACTAACCCCTTCCGGTAAAATAATGAGTGTAGCTCGTCATTGAGTTTTCGTGCCATAAAGCACAATGACGAGCTATACTCGTCATGCGACCACTGTTATGTTGAATATGATAATAATTAATTTAGTTTAAAATATCTAGGGTACTGAAAACGGTAACACTTTTTTACTAACGTAGATATCACAGATTACTAGAAAATATTGTTTATCGTTGGTACAAGTTATGGGCAAATTGTTATTAGTCAGTAGGATTTTATTCTTGAAACCATTTAGACCATTAAAATTCTTTTCTATACACGGTAGATTTATTCCTTAGAAAATCGTGCAAAAAAAATTAAATGTGAGACTCTCTGGCAGTGAAAAGAATGTAGGATTCCTTTACATCTTTCAGAATGTTTTGAAAAGTACCACACAGTTGAAGACTATTCAAGTTTTATCTGTATTTTTTTTTAATTTTACCATTTTTCACATTCTACAACGAATTAGAATTGTCAATCAATCAATATCAATATCAATCCGTATCAATAATATAGTTTTAATTAACAATATGTAAGAAATTATAAAATGAAACAGGTTTTTTAAAATAATAATTAAATGGTTGTTTCATACAAAATGTTTCACTATTAAATCTTATCGGAAGGGGTTAAAATGATGATAAAGCTCTAGTTATTGAGAGGACAAGTACCAACCAGATTTTACTCACGTTGAGATATATTTGTGGATCGTTCAATCCCGTATGTATTGCTCCTCTCAAAGAACCACGAATATGTTGCTTTGCTAAATTACCATCGCTAAAACAAAATATCTCATGCCCTGGGACTTGATTTGGATTAACTAGATAAATGGAGAATACGTGCTGATCCAAATAATTAAGCAGTTCCGTTTGAGCAATTTTGTAAGGCGATCGTGATTGTTTTTGCGACATTTTAAGTAATTTCTATAAAATAATGGAAACAGAGCTCAGATTTGTCAGTTTTTTTATCACGTTATTATAATATGGATTACGTTAAATGGTACTTTATTTCAGACCTCTTTTAACTGAGCTCTACTGAGTTTCGCATCAGAAGTTACAATATCAGCAGGAGCTACTGCAACCTCTAAACTAGCTTCTTCGATAGTTTTCATGTGACTTTTTAAATCCGTTCGGAACTTTTTCATTTTCGAATCCTTCGAATTTTCGATAACCGACAGAATCGACTGTAATGCTGAAAGAAGCTCTTTTTTCGACAAGAAACTCAACATTTGCAGGCATTCTTTGTACTCTGGAGTTTCCGTTATGTTTTTCACGTACACTGCTTTTGTATAAAATTCACGTAGCTACGATTTTTAACACATACTGTTAGTAATATACAAACTAGAATTTATATTTTGAAACATGATTTTCTAGTACCTGTTTACCCAAAGGTGAGTTAGGCAACGTTGAGGTAATGCGATGTAAGCACTTCAATATAGTTAAAAACTGATTCATATATTTATGGAAGTCAGTCAGTATCTTTTCTAATATATTCTGTCAACAATTTAATACAATATTAAAGAAAAAACCTATGTACAAAACGAGCACTACCGAGTCGAAAATTTTAAGCCCAAAATCCTCCTAAATTATCAAATAACTTAGGATATTTAAGCTGAATATTGAAAAATATGTTACATATAAAGAATGCAAATTTTAATTCCATAATCGCCCAAAACTTGTTAATTTTTGCCAGTTATGGCTAGTTTAGGATCAATTTAGCCTTCATACAGCCCAAAATAATCCTCAGCAATCTATAATGAGAAGTTTTAGAATTGGATTGGAACTGGAGTGGAATGATCTAGGTCCAAAAAATTCTCAATATACTAAAAATTAATTTGATTTTAGGAGGTTTAGAATTTATATTGAGTAAAATGATAATTTACTTCCGACTTGCTCCTGAAAGCCCTATTTTTAGAATATGAGTCGACAGACTTGGAACTTCTGAAATATTTTTAGGGGATGTCAGATTAAATTGGAATGAAAATTTTACCTGATCAGTCCATATAACTCCTAAAAATCATATTTATAGGATTTTGAGGCGCGTAGACACACTAGTTGAGGATTTGGAGGTTTAAAATGGTATACATAATTTAAGCGGCAAATGAGAAATCAAAAGAATCTTGGATTTGAAGTTTCTTTTTAGGCTGGACTTTTCGACTCGGGTTTTCTTCTTTATGATAGAACATAGACTCCCAACGGGGCTACTATCGCCCATCGATGGGATTGAAAGTATCTAATTGTAAGTAGGATGTTTAGTACAATGCAAATTTAGAAGTTTAATTAATAGTAGAAATAATTAAACACGTGGAGTACTGAAGCATCATATTCTAAACATAGATCGGTTACATGTCCGGTACCGATATATTCACTAATACAAATTGAAAAATATGTCCTTATTTTTTAATATATATTATAATAAGATATACTTCACCTCAGACACCATCGAATCATTGTTTGACAAAGTGAGCACTGTTCCAAAAAAGTTGGAAAACGATGGGTTACATTATTAACTTACTATTAACACTACTAACACCAGATCTATGACCGCTAAATATGGTATATTTAAATGCAATAAATAAGTATTTTGAAAAAAGATGGATCCAACGGTAAGAAATACGATTAGTTAAATAATTTGTATATTATAAGATACACGTGAATATTTACTATTGATTTGAGAAAAAATTAAAAAAAAAATGGAACCCGTCAATTTGACAGCTATCGTGAATCTAATATTAAAAACGAGTTAAATCTAATATTAAGTCCGTGTATTATTTCTGAAAAGGGAGCAGTGAGCAATTTTGTTGAAATAGTGAGTTAAAAGTCGAAGAAGGTTGGAAACCTATAGCCCGCAAAAAATTGAGATGTCCTCTAGCAATTGTTTCATTCTGATTAGCCTAATGGACTGATCTAGATATTCGTTACGTCGTCATATGAACGACGATAGAAGTATTTTGTTATCGGTTGTAAGACGATCTTCACATTTAATATTTAACCCCTTGCCGTAGAATAATGAGCGACATTTGTGACGCGATAAATGAGATTATTTTCAATTTTTGCAACACTTTTGAAATTAAAAGTATTAATGAGACACAACGCGATAAAATTATTTGTATAACGTTAGTATTAAGTTAAATTGTACGATATATCTGGAATCACCGATCGATTTTTTTATCAAGTTAATTCTTAATTATTGCAAAGGAACTCACGACAGAAATTATACGACAAACGGGGTAAGTAGTAAAAATGTCAACCTCCCCGTTTTCAATACCTTATAGAGCGAGACATCTCAATTTTTGCTGAGAATATATCCTAGAAGAATAATACCTTCGTTTCTTTATTGCTTTGTGCCTTATCTTTATCGTCATTGTTACTCAAATGTTTAAAATGCTTTTCCATAGATGGTATTTGTTTAATATCACAAATGTCTTCCTCCGTTAAAGCAGATATTTTTTTAGGTATGTCACTTGGACGACAACAAAGAGAATTTATATTGTTGTCGTAAAAGTGTTGAATCATACATATCTGTAATATTGCATCAGATTGATTTCGACATATAAATATTTGTATGTTCGACAGAAATAAATAATCTAAAATTAATACCTTATAGCTCTGTAGAAATGTTTCTGCCGAAAAATCATAGAATAGAAAAATATCTGTCAGTAATTGAAACGCACGACCGGTCAGTCTAAAAGGTATTTCTGAGTGGAAGACTGTACTTTCCAATACATCAGATAAAATATTTATTTGCGTTTGTGTATGAAATACCTACAAAAAAATTTTCTTATTGGTCACGAAAATCTTGCGAACGATCGGTATTAAGAAATTACGAACTTACTTGTACACTTAATTTCGATGTAACATCATACGACAGAGATCTATGTATAACGTGCAAAGTAGTAGCAACTCCAAAAATAAGAAAAAACTTTATATCATCCGAATATGAACTAAAAGATATTTAATTATGCAAAATCAATATAACTTTGGCATTATGGCTGTGCAAATTATAATACCTTAAGATAGAAATAAAATCATGTAATACATTAGAAGGGGAACTTTCAAAGTCTGTTATAATTATGACAAGAGGATCGGTTGGATCCCAATTCTGTTGATACCAGTTTTTAAGGTTTCGCATGGTACAATGACTTCTTTTCATTTCGGACACATTATTCTAGAAATACAATTGTACTATAAGCAACAATAACTCAATGTACCTTTGTAAATATCTGAAAAATTACTATTTTAACACAGTCTACCTACATCTAGATTCATTAGCTGATAAATCATTTCTTCGATCATACTTTTTATATTGGTGCAGTCTCTACTCCATATAATAGCTACATGCTTCGTTACAGGTCTTAGTTTGGAAATTATTGATTCAAAAAGAATTACATGATCAGGTACATTAATCCCTATAATATGGTTACTGTTAATTAATATACAAGAGAAAAACATACCCTAGGAACAAGATATATCACCTGTCAATACAATAGCCGTTGCAATTTCATTTGCAAAATTATCTATTGTTTTGTTTTTTACTTTCAACACATATGATTCTAGATCCCCCAAGATTTGCTTGAACATATTTGATCTTATACTCTGGAAGTTTATTTGAACTTATTATACAAAGATTAGTTATGAGCGAGCACAGATTCAAACAGAAAATGACTACCTCTGTAGCTTTTTTAATATTCTTCCATACTTCATTGTAAGACAGATACCAAGCATCATTGACATAATGTGGGGGTTTTATTTTTTTCTTATTCCCACCAATTTTATAGGAACCTTTGTATGTGAAAACACCCTAAACAATAGTTGAGTATGTAATATAATATCATTTAAAATTATATTAGTGTATTTAAAGCAGTAATTGATCCTTTTTTAAACAATTCATTAATAAATGTAATAAAACATCGAAAAATGAAACGGAATTAAATTGAGTAAACAAAATATCTATAGAAGCAACTAAAGCATAGAATAAGCAAAACCTACTTAAAAAAGAAAGTTTAAACTCGACAAAGTGTAAATGGTAAACGTGCTACTCGCTTATTAAAACATGTGATTTATTAAAAAGTTGCCGCCGAGTTATTCTGTGAAACCACGAGGTCTCGGAGATGTAAGACTCTTAAAATGCCGACTTTACATTTGAGGTTAAGTACGTTGAAGCAACAGGTTCTAAGTGCCACATTACGTACCTTTGACACTGAAACGTTGTCCATTTTCTAAGAGCGTAAGGCACAATGGCATAAATTACAGTACACACTAAAGAATAATTATAAACACAAAATTAACTGAATACTCAACACATTTTACAAGAACGAAACGCGCGTACAATCATTCGGACGCGGGAAACTGTCACTTATGCTTACCAATGCGCTCCTAGGTAGCGCCAGTTGACAATGCAGTGTGAATTTATACTTGAATTGAATTCTAATTGTAAATTTTAAATTATTTATAAAATCTACCTATTTGGATGATTACTAAAATGTGGAATACGATATATTCTCTATAAGCAGTAATTATTCATTGTCAAGAAATTAATTAATAACACGTTAAATTGTAAGTTACTGTGAGACAATAAAATAGCATGACAAATAAACTTTTCAGGGTGTTACCCCTTGCCGTGCCATTTATTTTGTGATTAAATGTGCAGTGACTGAATTAATTACTAAAACAATAATCTAGCCCCTAATTTCAGATATAGTAAATGACTTAACGTAATATTGAATAGCGTAGAATTAATTTTATTTTATGAGGTCCCACTGACATTTGTAATCAAATAATTTTTAGAGCACTTCAAAATTGACTATTCCATTTATCGCTTCACGAATGGCAGTCGTTATTGTACGGCAAATGGTTAAAGAACCAGTAAAACGTCTACAACTAGGAAAAAGATGAAACCAGACAATAATATTATACATGTGTGCACTTTTTTTATCGGTGCCATTCAAGAATACGCGCACAAAAATTGTACAGGGTATATCAAAATTATTTCTCATGGCTTTCAGGGGTTGTTTTACCCCCTTGAGTCATGGGTCAGAAACGAACCGTTCTCACGCAAATTAACTTTTAATTGTGACTTCGCGATCAAATTTTTGCGGAATAAGTCAGGCTCAACGCCATTCTTCCTTTGAGCACTGTCTAAATATGTTCAAATGTTTATAACATTAAAGTAACATGCAACGTTATATTCGTGAGGGTTTTTGAAGTCCAGGAGAAATTCTAATCGTACGAAACAATAGAGCAATCATCTTTCATACATTTTATACATTTATTCTTTATGAGTTATTTTATAACTTTATGTGTTAATATATGTACCTTACTTTACAAATACATTTTATGTTTGTGAGTTACTTTTTCATAGCAACGCTAAATTAAACAAAGGACTGCAATTGTAAAAGTTGGTCATATAAATGAATAATATCGCTTAATTTCAATCACAATTTTAAAATTAATTTTATAACCAACGGAGGGGGAGGGATTATTCCCACTTCACTGGCAAAGAAGGACAATTTTTATAAAGATTTTAGTAGCTTAGTTTTAAATGCGATTATACAATTTGTTCTAAATGAAACATGATCATAAAGAGTCAACATTTAATTCAATGATGTATATTTCAACCAAATCATCTACATCCACTACGTAATTACCAGACTATCGATTTTTATTGCATATATGACAAATTAGAAACAACTAAAATATGTAAACAGCATATAATATAAAAATAATAGCGAGTGAAAGAGTCTTCTGCTTAGATTCTTCTTTATCGCTATATTTATCAAGCTTGAAACTTACATGAATATCCGAAGTATAATAATCAATTATTTGATGTTTTCGCTCAAAGAATATCTCAAATTTATCACTTTTAAAACCACTAATTTTTGAATTTAAAACCACAGACAAATTTTTACCTCTTTCTTGTTCAATCGACTAAAAGAAAAGACAAATAGCATAGGATTGCTATTCACGAGTGCGCAATCACAGAACTTTGTGCCGAGGTCTCTCATCGAAAACACGAAATTCAATCCCTGAACATTCGCTGTCGTAACCGTTTCTCTATAATCGAATTTATCCGGTGGACGAGATATTCCTGTGAATCGTAGCACGTATATGTGTATAAGTACATGGACGATCACGTCATTCGAATTTCGCGATCGTACTCTCCCTGCGCGTTGCGTTGGTCGCGATCGTCATCTGAATCACAAATGTGCCGATTGAATTCGTCAGGCCCGAGCAAACAATCCGGAAACCGAGAGTTTGATGTCGCGTTTCCGTCAAGGAGAGGGATGCCCGTGAAACTTTGGACGTAGTGGTCGGGGTGAAACGTGGTACTTTGCGGTGCAAACTGAACTTCGAAGGCAGGAACTTGTAATTGATTTAAAGAAGTGTCCAAACAAGATGTCGCGCCCCATACCTCACGATGTTCCAGAATATCGTCAATAGTGTGCACCCGTGTCAATGAGAATGCAACGAGCAACGGATTGAGCTTATCTTCACTTTGCGAATGATGCTTTCACATTTATATGAGATCTTTGGTGATATACATTCGTCTTTTCTCTGTGGAGGCAATAATCTCTGTCTTCCCGAGCTATTTTAACTCTTTGAACTTGGTGCCTTGTCAAACGTTAGCTGTCAACGGCACTTTGCTATAAAAATGTCCTATTGGGTTGGTGCGTATGAAATGTCAGATTTTTAAGTGAATATGTAAAACTTCATATCTTTTTTCAAAAGCTGTTTATTTAATCAAAATATGGTTCATTTGCTTCAATACACTTTTCCCAACGAGATTTTAATGCATAGATACCTGTTTTAAAGAAATTCTAATCTTTAGAATCAGTAAGCTCTGATATGGAATTGTTCAGACAGTCTTCATTTTCATACTCTTTAGTCCGTAAAAACTGTTCTAAATATTTAAATAAATGAATTTCGATTCACGATAGATCCGGTGAATTAGCTGGGTGTTGCAAAATTTCATATTTTTTAATTCATTTAATTTCGACGTTATATTTTGTAAGACGTATGCGGCCGAGCGTTGGTGTGGAAAAGTATTGGGCCATGCTGATTAGCAAATGATGGGAGTATAATTTTCAATTTTTCATGCATTCCATCAATGTACTGTGGCAGTAATTTTCGGCTGTAATTGTCTCCCTAATTCGAAGGAAAGAGTAGCGAATTACTCCACTCACATTCCACCAAATTGTGGTTAAAATTTTCCCTGGACGAAGAGATGGCCTTGGAGTATGAGCACAAGCCTCATTCCTATCGAGCCACCAAGAAAACCTTTGCCTACTGTCGTAAAGAACTCACTTTCCATCACAAGCAACAATGCAATCGAAAAATGGCAGTTTTTACAGCATTGTTAATAAGTTTATGCTCATGTAAAAAATTACACGAATATCGATTGAATTTATATCAGTATAAAATTCAAAACAACTAACAAAGGGGAACACTTTTGAGAAAATCTTCTTTCCTGAAATGTGTCTCTCGCAGTGGACAATACGACTATAAACGTGGTTATGCCAAAAGCAAAATCATAATGAAAACAAGGAGACAAATGTTCACATTTAAAGAAAATCCGACATTTCATATTCACCAACCTAATAGAAATGTCACATCATATAGTATAAAGAATCAAATAATATATTGTAGGATCGTGAAAAAGAAAGAAAGTAGTTTCTCCTGAGTCCTCTCCCTAATGGTAATTCTTTTCCACGTCCTTTTCTCCTAAGTTCTTATAGGAGTACTCTCGCCCGATCCCACAATATTATGATAATCTTTAATTTATATGAATTGGTTGGCATTAAGAAAGATATTTTTTGGCAAGAAGTCACAATTTTGTTTCTTATAATTGTCTACGGTATAATATATTTGAAAATAATTCCCAATATTCATTGAAGGACGGTTTGTTCAAGTTTCATACTAATAAGGGGTTTCTGGCGTTTTTATGTCAGAACAAACAATGCAGTTTCATTTCCTTTCTCTTACATTGGCAATATGTAGCTTTTTTGTTTAGACTATTGTCCGACGAATATGACTTTCTCGACGAATGCACTTCGCACGTTCTCTTCTGACGTAAAACCATCTGGTATATTTTTCATACCTATATCATGGTAATTGCATCACATTTTGATTCACTTTTTTGTACTATGTCGATAGAAAACTTTAGGAAAACATACACTTCACAAAAAGTTGCGCTAAAATAAGTTGATTCCTCGTAATCATTATTAAACTTTGATGTCCCATTAGAGGAGACATGCAAGTGCTATGCTAGATTTATGTTGTCCCATGAAAGGGGAAAGCCGAGCGCAAAAGATTTGATTTCTTAATCGAAAACAGAAATGGGGTAGCAAGTTTCTGTTTGTTCTGTTATAATTTTCTCCCGAACGTTTAGTTATTTAGATAAATTGAAGAACATCCACAAAAAGTCAGGTAGTTTGGTCGTCGTTATCGATTTGAACATTGTTCGAACATATTTAATGATTTGCAACATCGCAGAAATATGCATCATTACATTTGGTAAGAGTCATAGAATCATTTTGCTGACTCTAAATTGAAGTATTTTTTACGGTTAAAGTATAAAAAAAGTTGAAATTTGCAAATTTGCATTATCTTTTCAAAACTGTTTTTCTTCAATAATGAATCTGGAGGAGAAAAATAAATTTCACATTTGTGTTCAAAGCCACAAAATACATAAGAATCAGTGTAAATGTTCTTTGTTTGAAAAATCGTGTTGAACAATTTTATTACTCAAACAAGCACTTCCCAATTCGAACGTTACATCCTAATAAAAAAAATAACAAAATTATTAATAGAATCACAGTATCGCCCTATGAAAATAAAATTCTATAATGTCTTCTGTTCGTGTTATTCGATATTTCCGTGCGAGCTTCAACGTTGGATTTCGACTGTAATACAAACAGCGAAAACGAGGAAAGCTTTTTTAACGAAAGAATATAAATCGATGCGCAAACAGCTTTGTACGAATGTTCTCGTTTTGTGGTCGGTCATCGCACCTGTGTCCTAAGAGAATTTCAGACGAAAATAAATGCGAATCGAGCGAGGGCTTAATCATTCACTTTCGTTGAAAGAGGGCGAAGAAGAAAGGGATGGCTATATTTGGAATAGAACGTTGCCGGAAGACGTGAATAATATTGATTTCTGAATTTCACATATTTATTATAAATATGTAGGTGCAATGAGTAGTTAGTTAACCCTTTGACCAACGATTTCTTTTCTGACTGGACGTGCAATGACTTAAAATTAATTCCTGAAATCAAAAGTTCTCACTGATTTCTGATTTTCCGTATAACTGAACGCAATATTAATAGTATGGAAATAATGAGACTGTTTCGCGACTGGCTGATATTTTCGATTTAACAGTTTTTGAAAAACTTCAAAATTTCCTATTCCATTTTTAATACCACGAGTGTCAAACGTTATTGCAGGCTAAGGAGTTAAATGAAATATGATCATTTTATGAAATAATAACATTTTACCATTGAATTGTTAGTTTCTACCCCTAGTACGAATAAAGTACGTGAACATTAAACAAGCGCCATCTTTGATGCTCGACGTTACGAAAAGATCGATGATTTTATTTCTAACGCATCTGATAATTTTATTTTTGTTCGCTATAGTACGAATTGTTTGCACGTATTCATTTTCACCGGCGACCGGCGCTATTCAGTTCAGTGGAATTTTATGTGAACTTTAAACTGTAATATTTACAAATTTTCTAATACATTTGATATTTCAATATTGGCATTAAAAAGGCAAAGTCCTGCTGACTATAAATCTACTTGTGCTTCTAACGAGGTGACATACCGAACCCGTACACGCCGATTTTGATGAAAATTATGTGGTAGATAAATCTCGAAGAAATATTTGACATGTGTTTTTTTATATCTACTGTCGTCCACATTGAAGAGGTGATATTAGCCCTCAAAGTTTGGGGTTGAAAACAGTTTTTTCGAAATATCGCCGCAATTAAAGGGCGTAGGCAAAAATTTTTTTTCAAATTGTGCGTCTCGAAATTACGAATCCATCGATATATATAATAATTGCAAAAATTATTTGTTTAAACAATATACTAATATTTCGAAACTTTTGTTAACTTTTCGTTAGTTTTTCGTACTAAATGTTGTTCTTTTCTCGTGTAAATTTATATGTGTAAAGTATAGACAAAGTTAGTGAATACGTGGTTTTGTAATTTTTTATTTTCTAACATTTAACGATAATGTGGACAGCAAATATAAAAAAACACGTGTCAAATATTTCTTCGAGATCTATCTACCACATAATTTTCATCAAAATCGGCTGTGTACGGATTCGGTATGTTCCCTCGTAAGCTTTCTTCTTTGTACAGGGTGTAAAAAAATTAATGGTCATGGCTTTAAGGGGTTGTTCTACACCTCTGGATCGATGGAGATTTGCGAAAAAAACCGGCCGCAAAATCTGGGAAAGGGTAGCAAATTTTTTTTATTAGCTCATCGTATTCGTCTTGTTACGTAGGCAAAATGTCTGAGAGGAACCATGGGTCAGAAACGTACCGTTCTTTCACAAATTAACTTTTAATTGGGCCTTCTGATAAAAATTTCGCCATTAGTTAAAGCAGAGGCGACGTAAACGAAGTTAGAAAATGGGGCACTGTGTCACCGTACCAGTAGAGAAGTGCATGTGTTTATGCTCTTCTCCCCGGGTGGGCCCTTGAGCGAACCCAACACCGAACGCAGGTCAATGACATTTTTCTAGTCATTTTCTATCTTCGTTTACGTTGCCTCTGCTTCAACTATTGGAGCTAGCAAGGGTATTTCATGTGTTTCCTTTCGAAAGGTCGGTGACTCGAAGGCTGCCATATGGGCGAAATTTTGATCGGAAGGCCGAATTAAAAGTTAATTTGTAAGAGAACGGTTCGTTTCTGACCCATGGTTCCTCTCAGACATTTTACCTACGTAACAAGTCGAATACGATGAGCCAATAAAAAAAATTTGCTACCCTTTCCCGAATTTTGCGGCAGGTTTTTTTCGCAAATCTCCATCGATCCAGAGGTGTAGAACAACCCCTTAAAGCCATGACCATTAATTTTTTTACACCCTGTACAGATGTGATTTTAATAGAAAAAGCTACACTTCCGTAAAAGTGATGAAACTAATGAAATACTGGTAGCATTCCAAATGTTAACAGTGTAATTCAATTTGTTTATTCGCAATTCGGTCAACCGCTCTCGCAATAACCACTCGGTCTAATATGAATGTAGATGAATGTACATAGGTACTGGGTAAATATTTCACGACCGGGAATTATACATAAGTGCGCTGGCATCGTTCGTTATAGTAGTTGAAACTTTCTTCAAAATCGTAAAAAATAAATGTACAGTTAACTACATTTTTATTGTAAGTACTATGTTTTGTTACGTACTACTTAAACAACTCGGACTTTGTTGAACAGAGTTTTAAAAATGGTGAATGTATTATTTAGTACAGTTATTCTATTCTTTTAGAATTAATATTTTAGTTTTGTTAGTCAACCTATCATTAGAATTATTTTGTATGATTATTTAATTCTACAAGTAAGTTTATGAAAAGCCGTCTTTAAAATTAATACTATTTACACTCTACAAGACATACATATTGTATTTGTTGCAAACAGTGCATTATTTTTGAAACAAAAGCTACTAAAGAATTTTAAATATTACATATATAAATCATTATATTCAGTTCGTCATTTTCATTGAGCTCGGTCATTTGAGGTGTTCATTTTGAAAGTGACATAACTCATTTTCATCAATGAAAGATAGTGATTTTGCCAATCACTATATGAAATTACTTACACTGATTGTGAGTGAGAAATATATAATTTTCCAAGATGACAAGTAGAAGTAAATCTTCTCGAAGTTTAGCATTAACACTTTACCGACCGGTATTTTTTAACATCCTTCCCACTTCTGACCAGTCACTTAATCGCAAGTATTTCTCTGATACCGATATCTCTACGAAAATTATAAATTCCCGTTACTGACAATGAGTCCTCGGTACAGTAAACCGCAATGATAAATAATGATTTATTAATTACTGTGGCAAACGATTAATATGGTAAAAGTCCAAAAGCATTGGACCCGAAAAGCCTATTAATAGCCTACCGGTCGCTAAAGTGTTAATATTTTCAAACGCGTTAAAATGCAAACCCTAAATATCTCGATTTAAAAAGACATCCTGTTTCTCAAATAAACGTCTCATTTTCAGTCCTCATTTAATTTATTAACAAACACTAGCTCTTATTCTTGAATAAGGAATACGAAGTAACAGCAATGAGAACAAGGACAAATATCACACGTAACACTCTTCCGCTGGAAAGAAAAATTCTCTTCCAGATGAATATGCAAGATCGTAAAGCAAAACTGTCGTGATTATGAATCGTAAAAATTTATATTTCGAGCAACGTATATGCATCATACATTGGACTTATATTTCTTTATTATCTCCATACGCAGCACTCGTAAATTTAAATGAGTCCTCCGTACGATTTAATCACACCAGTGCACCATGATGTCGTTAACGTCTATTGCACTTAAAACTCGATATTATCACTATGCTCCGTTTTAAATTCAACTTGAGTGATCATAACATGATAAAACTTATTACATTTGCGAAGTTGGAAAAGAAGTAAAAAATTGCAAACAATTTATAACGAGAAGTACCAGAAATAGCAGATAATTTACGATGACGTCGTTCACTATTGGAATATTTTTTAAGAAACGAACTCAGGGAATTTCGCTGCGTCAATTGCAATTTTTATTCTGTATCCGTGAATGTGAATTTATTTACAAAGTTCAGCGGTTTCCTCGTAGAAGAAAAAATTTAATGACTGATTGTGAATGCAAAAGTAGAAAATCAAATCGATTAAACATTACAATTATAAACTTTCTTTTTCTGGGATTTTAGATTGTTTTGTAATCATACACGTTGATGTGAAAAATGAAAATCTGTCCTTTTTACTATAACTTCTAATCTTTACTTATATTTTTAATTTTGAAATTTATCTAGATTTGGACATTCGATAAATTAGCTTATCCATTAATGTTAGCAAATAACTCTTATCTCATAGAAGAAGTGGTGAAAAGAACTGTTTAAAATTTCATTGGGGTGACATTTTTATCCACTGAATCGATTTTAAACAAGACAAATTTTGGCCATTATTTAAATTATGTAAATTACATTTCCACAGTGCTTTTAAAAGTTTTTAATTATTGAACTGTTCCTGTTACATGATTTAAAGTATTCATTAACACAAATGGTATGTCACTGACTGTAAAAAACAATTCGTATTATGACAATAATAAACTTCCACAATCAGAAATATAAACAATCAATAAACAGTTAAAAAGATATGCATAAATTCTTTATCCGAATATATAATATTTTTATCTCTCCGTTCAAATAAGGGAGGTTCCACCGAGTCAAAAAAACAAATTACAAAATGCATAATTGAATCTCCTACATATTCGTTTCATTCCATTTTTATTCCTCCCGCGACGTCTCATCAAACATGTAACATATGTGCAACCTATTTGCATTCCATTTCACGGATATGGTCAGCTCGACTCTTCCTCTTTCTGTTAAGTTCTCGACAAAGTTCGTTCTTCTTCTTAAGGAAGTCGAATGACCGGACATAAAAATGATCGTCCTTTCCCCGTTACGAAGGAAGGTCTTGACGTTTCCGCTGATCCAACGTTAAACCGGTTCGTGTCGACCATCAAATCGAAAGGAACAGAGTCACTGGCTGGACAGAAACTTGTCGAAACCGTTGTCGAGTTTCCAACGGACTACCCCTGTGGCGAACAGTTAAAGAAAATGATTTCCTTGGGAACGACGGTCCTTCCAGTTTCCTATAACTACGCTGCAACGAGAGTCTCTTGTACGACCTACATGGACGCTCGTGTTTCTTGCACGATGGAACTTTCAGAAGGAAATAGCCGGTAGTTTACGAAACGGTACCCAATTCCTGCCGTTTGTAATGAGCGCCATTGTTGGCGCTCCCGTCTTTGTACTTCTCTTCCCTTAAGCCGAGATTGGTTTTCCCTTTAAGGGATGCAAAATGATATCTGCGGTAGCGCGGTGCTGCTGTTGTGGTATACCGAAATACGAAAAGGAAAAAAAGGGTCAGATTATGAGGACATTTTAGCTAGTAACGGGATAATAAAGAGACGAGCTTTCTTGGAAAACTTTCTGATGCTTGGCTTCCCATTTTCCTTCTTCCTCTCTTACTACTTCCTTCGCAGTTGTCTTTTATTTCTCTTTATATACCTCATTTCTCCTTTTCGCGTTATTTTCGTCTAGTGTTCTCAGGTGTGGATTAAGGAAAGTCTAAGCTCTGGATAAAAATCGGAAATTGTCCCTTAGATAATACAAATTAATGGATCTTTGTAAAATTTTTTAAATTACAGTTTAATCTAGTAGAATAGAACATAACGTTGTCCTCAAAATAAATTGGTTGCATACGGTATACGATGAAATTTATTTTTCATTCTGTCACTTTAGTTTCTGTTACCAAACTTATTTTTTCCATATCGTCGATTGTCGACATATTTGCGATATTATTTCAATATTCAATTTTTC
Source organism: Cerceris rybyensis (assembly GCA_910591515.1). Lineage (NCBI taxonomy): Eukaryota > Metazoa > Arthropoda > Insecta > Hymenoptera > Crabronidae > Cerceris > Cerceris rybyensis. Next base: position 29,362,630 of record OU342790.1, read on the forward strand.
TAACGAGCTGAAGTATAAACTCGAATGAATTATTTTATTGAAAACTCTATTCGGTTAAATTCTGTTAAGATAAAAAATAAGCAAATTTTTCTAACATAAGATACCTTCTTTTCTGTTTCAGCAAATCTTCCACGAACGATTGAAAATTTGGAAGATTCGATCTCGTCGGAACTCGAGGGTAATCCTCCTTTGTGGGTCACTAGAAGGCAGAGTGTTCAAGGCGAGGAAGTTTACATAAATAATGCGAAGATTCTTCCGGAGCAAAGTAACTTTCAGTCGAAAGTAAAAATCAGCGGTGACGTGAAGACACAGGTATGTGATAATTATAAAGCACACTCAAAACAGTTATACAAGAAGAAAATTCTCGGGAAATTTTTCGACAAGGCTGCTTTCGCGCTTCGTCGAGCTTAATTTAATCGCAAATTACTTTTTTACGAGCGCAATCTTGGGAGTATTTCGGTTAGTTTATGTGCTTCCCAGGGTGAACAGAACTTCCGACACTCTACATGATTTCCTTGCAACTCCGCTGAAGAAGTCAGTTCGGCGTATATTCCGCGCTTGAAGTTAACATCTAATGAGCTTTAAATGAGCTTTACAGCTATGCTTTGCCTGCGAGACTGTTGCATTAATAAATACCACTGGCCCAATAATTCCGTGAAGAAGAAGCTGATCGTTCATTTAACTCTCTTCGGGAAAAATTAATTAAAGAATATGAAAGTTTGCCTTCACCTTAATTGAACTTTAATGTATAATTATTGGCGCATTACAAACTGTTTTTTTAACATGAAATATGAAACATTCTATTTTGATATATTGTAAATCATTATCCGAATATCTATAAGTTATCTAATCGCAAATAGAAAATTAATTATAGTGCAAAAGATAAATGATGCATACATTTAAAACTTACAATTAATCTCGTCTGAACTGATTATTTAAAGTTCACGATAAATAAAAAAATCGCGGAGCTAATATTATATTGATTTTTGTGGATTTCTTAAGAATATTAATTACATAGGTTATGAAAAAGTCCACCTGTTTTTTTTAGCATTTTCGTTCTTCTTTTGATCCATGGGAAATTATAATTATCCTTGAACCCAGCAATCATTCCCCTCAGTTTTTTTGGCTCTTAGAGATACCATTTTATATCTTCTAATAACTACTTATATCCTGTTACAAAATATTATATTATAAAATAGCTCTAACAGCTATTACCTCAGTTAATAATGCGGTCGATTAACACTAGATTTACGGATGTTGATACACCAATTTTTCTGAAGTGTGCCAATTTGACTTGTACAAGAAAACTAAAGTTTTTTTCAAAGGAAACAGTTCCAAATCAATTTAAATGAAAGATTTATTATTAAAAAGTTAATCAACCAATATGTTATATATATAGTAATTAAATTTTAAATGAGCCAAACTTGCTATTAGTGAAATTCCAATGTTCCTAGTAACTGCCAAAAGAAAGTTCTCCCCGACTTTCCGTCTTAACCAGAAATGTCCTATAATTCATAAATCATAAAATATAATTCTTACGTTTATAAATGTTCTACCAGTTCAGTACGTCTCTCGTACTTATGAAAAACATAGTGCCATCGGCACCAGATTTATGGGTCTTGAATCGGTTATACTTAATTATATCGTGTGGAAAAAAGAGGGTTCAACCGGCAAAGAAAATAATCTTTTAAGTAATTTCTATATTATAAGATATATATGAAATATCTACTCCATCACGTCTCTGTAAATTTAAAAGGCACTTCTAAAAAAGATAGGAACCCGTCACTTTAACGGTTTTCGTACATCTAGTGTTAAGGCTAAATGACGGACACATCTTTGTTATCCACATATAAAATTTGATGGAAAATACAGGAAAATATCCTAGGAAAATACATACCGAGGACATTTAGACTTCGTCGATTCCGTGAATTTTATTCGATTAACACAAATAAATCAGTCAGATCAAACCCGGATACTTATAGTGTTCGATTCGTTTTCGTGATGCATCCTCTTGCCCTACTTCGTTCTTACGATACCTGCATCTTTCAGCTTTGCCATCCTGAACGCGAATCTCATTTCTGCTTGCCAAACGGATCCTTTAATCTGTAGTTAAAGTACCATCGCCTGATGAAAATCGCACGAGAACCAGTCTACGACTAATCTCTTCGGGCTCGTCTGTAGATCAATCTCTCTCCTTTCTCTGTCTCTGGTCTCTTTCTCTTCTCTCTTCCTTGCTTCCCGGTAATATTAGAGAAACTTTTCTCATCCACTTAACACGGAAGTTCTATCGCGGCCGCTGCTTCCTGCTCGTTAGTAGAGCATGAAGGTATTGGATCATTATTAATGTAGACAAAGGTGAAGTAATCGAATAAGTTTTTATTTCCGATTGAACAAGCATTACCTTCTGCCGTGAAAACTGAACGAAAGCTTCACCCGTCGCGACGAGTCGTGTCGACAATTATACAGCAATTTCTTCATTCTGTGCGCAAAAGAAACTTAACAGTTCGTTGGAACATGAAATAGAGTTGATTCTTTCGACGTATTCGTTGTTTTTATCTTATTGGGTCGTATGTTTAATAAAAGAAGGTTAAATTTTATGAAATTTACAATTATTATTGCTCTACGATTTCTTTTGTAATAATAACTCAGAATTAATTCCTGATATTGTACCTAATTGAACGCAGTATTCATAGTATGGAAATAATTTTACCATTGCGTGACCAATTGATATTTTCAATTTAATAGTTTCTGGAAGACTTTGGGATTTTCTTATACCATTTACAGCGTTGAAAGTGTCACACGTTGTTGTAAGCTAAGTCAATGGTGATATTGAAATTTTCTGCCGGAAACTGCCGGCAGTTGGATAAAAATGTATAAAAACAGTGTGGGTTTTTCTATATGAACGTGGGAAGCAGTATATTTAAAAGTTTCATACAATATTTTTTAAGAGCTTAAGATATCTAAACTAATTTAAATTTATTTATGCCTGATTATGTTCATCTTATGAAACAATCTGAAACAAGAGTATTCCCTCAAGATCTAATAATTTACTTTGTTGAGTGAAAACCCATAAGATCTTGCCGCATGAGATTTTCCTCCAAAGTTCGGCTTTAACGAGTTCAGGATCTCGCAAACACGCTCCATAATTGAAAACGTTATTTGCATGCAGATTCTTCTAATTTTTATTAACTTTGTTGAATTAGGAATTAAATAAGAAGCCAATTTTTGAAATTCTTCAATAGCCACAGAAAATAAATTTGTACTACAAAGGTCTAAAAACATGTATCCGTTGCAACCCTGATCCCTTAACCCCTTGCCCTCCAATAACGAGTAACAATCGTGATGAGATAAATAAGATAGGAATTTTTTAAGTTTTTGGCAATCTATTAAATTGGAAGTATTAACCCCTTGCCGTACAATAACGAGTGCTACTCCTGACGCGATAAATGGAATAGTTGATTTTGAAGTGCTCTAAAAATTATTTGATTAGAAATATCAATGGGTCCTGAAAAAATAAAATTAATTCTACGCTATACAATATTACGTTCAGTCATTTACTATATCCGAAATTAGGGGTTACATTGGTATTTTAGTAATTCAGAGTCATTGCACATTTAATCACAAAAGAAATGGCGCCCCGGATGAAAATAAAAAACTGAAAACAGACTGAAAATTCGAGTAATTTTTCTATATTAATATACAGTCGGAAACTTAACTTAAAGAAAACTGAGGTAGTGAACAAAAGTTGGAAAATCGTAAGCGAAAAAAAGAAACTGAAAACGATCTTAGACATTTCGCGTTTAGACATTTCAGTTTACTTTCAGTTTTTCAGCACTCGTCGGAATTAACTGACAATGAGATATGAGTCTCAAATCAGTCTGCTTTCCTCTCAGAGTTCAGTCTCGGCTTCAACCGAAAAATTCTTTCGTCTTGTTTCAGTCTCAATTCCGTTTGACCTTTCTCAATAGCATATGTCTTCAGTACATTTTCAGATAATTTTCAGTGGCAATTATTTGTTTCGTCTTATTTCCGTTCGAAATTCGTATAAAATCCTGTTTTCAGTCTTATTTCAGTTTTTTTTCCGTCTTTTATTTTTACTCAGGACGGCAAGGGGTTCAAGAGAAACGACGCGATAATATTATTTCTCTACTCTACTAATATTACGTTAAATTATACGGTATATCAAGAATCACTGATCAATTTTTATTTTAGCAATTCAATTCTGAATTATAGCCGAGGCAGTCACGAAACGAATCGTCGTGCAAGGAGTTAAACGTTAGGGTGATTGATTTATCGAGGCTTCAACGCATCCTTAAAATCCCGTTCCATTGAAAATCATTGGCAATGAATATTTGCAAGAGTTAGCAATTCACAGTACTTACTGTTATCTTCCTAAGCTGTAAAAAGTATTCAAAAGAAGCGTTCATAACCGTAAATATCTTAAACAAAGCCTCGATCCTTACGACTAAACGCAGTCGACAGGTTTTCCTCGCGAAATTTTCAACCCCCTTACGGAACTATTTGCCAACTATTCGCTTTCGCTCGTGGCTGATTTTCAATTTGCTCGTCGGTGGACGAGCTGCTTTCAACTCTCCCATTCCCCCTATACTTTCAACCCGTTCTCCTTTCACCTCTGCCGCCATTTCACCCGACTCTCTTTCCTTGCCTCTCGGCATTTTTCCCCTCCATTAACCGTAACTCTTTAGACGATCCTGCTGGCGTCGGTGCAGTTATTCCGACTGGAATTTCTTTAAATTGTTAGGAAACAGGAACGAAGCTGTGCCTGGGGGCCATTGCGCGGAAGCGCGTTCCAGTGCGGTATAATGAGATCAAAACCTCGCGGTCTTTCGAGATTAAAAACGGCGTCGACTTTCTGGCGTCCCGCAAACATAATCTTCTCTCATCTTTTGCTCTCTCACGCTTCTCCTTGTCCATCTTTATCAGTCTATCCTTCGGTGTGCCTATTCTTCAGTACGCTTCTTTTTAACTGACTGAATAAAGATATGGTGGAATATCGAGAAGAAAGTTTTTTCGTCGAGTCATCTCATCACGATGTTTAGAGTGAAATCTTGGATGATGATGAAAGCGGTACTTTGTGCGTTTTACGTGCTTTTAAATTGATTTCGTGTTCCGGCGAGGATGTAAAGTGTGTTTTTATGGTGAACGAAAAAAAGGAGGGATGTTTGGATAAGGAGAATCAAAGTCTGGGAGAGATGGGGGTTGGATGAAAGCATGAGTGATCGTAGAAGTTTTATATTGAATGGAACAATAAGAATGCGGAGATTGTCGATATTATTTCATGGTACAGTTAATAGTATTGGATATTTGTGATACGACGACTTATTTGTTATTTTTCATAGGTACCTTCAGTACTTAGGTGTAATTCTCATAATTTCCCGGATTAATTTATTCACTCAAGATCAAACATTTATAATAGAAAAAAAACTTCTAAACTTATTACCGCGAACAATGTAGAAAATATTTTTAAGCTTCGTAGCGTTGAATATGTATCATGACCTATAGTTTATGATTCATTAACACTAGATCTTCCAAACCTGTCAAAATAACTGGTACACAATTTTTCCAAAAGTTAAAAAACATAAATCATCAAATCGAATATTTTTTTCCCGGTCTCGATTTCTCGTTTTTCTTATGGTTAGTAAAATTATTAATTATATTGAAATATTAAATAATTATTCAATATAATACTTATTTATTATATTGAAATATAATAGATTTAACGCCAGTAGTTTTAATGTTATGGGTTTCACTCGCTTTCGATGGTTTTAACTTTCATCGACTGTGTTGTTTACATCCGGATATGCAGATTATTTTATACATTTGCAAGAACCTACATTAATTTATGATACCACATATCCTGATCTTTATGCTTCAATAATTTTATACCATATTCATTGAATCAATCTATGAAATCTTGCAACTAAGAATAATACTTTCTTTCATAGCGACGTTTTATCAATAAATAAATATCCGACTTTTACGTCGACATGTGGATTAACAGAATACACGTACACGTCTGCAATACGGGCATGAAAACTTTTGATGGTTGCAACGTCAATATATGGATATTTAGTGTATAGACAGGAAAGCCACTACTTTTGATGTTTCATACTATTGTTGAGATATCAATCAATTTTGGAAAGCACCGAAAACTGAGTTGAAGCCTTCAGTGAATCCACAGTGGATTAATATTTTCTAAAAGTTATAGCAAAATGCAACCCTTTGATGCCGTGCGTAAATTAAATATCTTCGGTATTTTCATTAATGATACAATCACTCCGGTGGGATATCAGAGCTGGAGTACATCTAGGAGTACTACAAAAAACAGGGTATCATCCCGTAAAAAATAAAAAAGTTTCTATATCGCTTCCGTTTGCAAAAACCGGAGTCTGATTCATAACATGTATAACTGTGAATGTACGATACGTTATTGATAAACTTTTCGAGTTTTACTGCAATGCAATATTATATCCAATTCCTTTTTTATACAAAACTTGCAACTATCATATTTACTTGAAATAAATGACGATGAACTCTTTGATGCCAAAATTAATGTCCATGTAAATGCAACAGTGTTTCAGCAACGAAGATACCGTATTTTAATACAGTCTTAACCATACAATTGAATTTACGCGATGCACGTAATATGTAAAGAGGAAAGTTTAAAAAAGCAAGGCAAAACGTTCACGAGGCAAGATAGTGAAAAGTTTAATGAAAAGTTACGCCGACAGAGTAATGTACAATCTAAGTACACCGTGAATATGAAACAAAGTTGCATCGTTCATCATAAATGAACATATGGCAAATTAACATCGTCAGTAATCCACCAAAAGTTTCATACAAAGCTGAATTCAACCGTTCACTTTAAGGACCATTTCTTTTCTTCAGGGTTGGAAAAACGTCGTTTACGCGTTCCATGGTATCATTTCCTTCACGGAATAATTCCCTTTTTACGAGTCACTCCAGCTAGATATAAAAAATATACTTTCCCGGAAGGAGTTCTAAAACGCTCTTCGACAAGAAAAGAGACAACGAGAAAAGTTACCATGACTTTAGGATAGCTCGATTTCGAGGAAAATAAAACTGAGATTTTTGCTTGTCTAAATGCCACAGCTCAAATCTGTCCTAAATCGAAGAACGGAAAAGAAAGTTGGTGTAAGGTTGAAGCTTATTAAAAATGTAGACCACGTGGGAACGGAAGAAAGATGGACCACTGAAAGAAAGAAATAAATAACAGAAAATGCTAGTGGTACGGAGTGGCGAGTATAGGGGGAGGAGAAAACGTGTAGAGAAGGAAAATAAGTGTGATGGAAGAGTAAATAAAAAAATCGCACCGATCCTTGAGGGGTGAGAGATAACCGCACCCTTCTTTCTCTCCTCGATTCAATGAATCTCGGAGTGACCTTAAAGAGGATGATTTCATTCGTGCATTCGAGATATCACTGGAACGTACGTTGTATCAATGTTTCGAATTCCATGGGAACTCATCAACTTTATGTAGCTACTTAATCAATTTTCTTTACGAAAATAGTTTCACCGCATCACTGCGGTCTCGTTCGATGTATTTTCATTTACTTGGAATACTTTACGCTCGTGAATTTATTCGTTCATATTAAAAGTAAACTTATACTATTTACCGACGATAAAACTTTCTAATTGATTTTCCAAAGTAGAGATTTCTCTTGTTTAAATCGCGCTATAATCGTTATACTGAGAATACCGTTAGACCCTTAACAATCTTGAAATTCTTGTAGAAAATTGAGTTGTGAAAAAAATAGCTTCTTGTAATGAAAATAACATTTTTAATTTACAAGAAACATTTCATCTATATTCATGAACTTACTGTATTTCATAAGTTAATTACGTTACTACATATTGTGTACAAAACTCAAATTTTTGGGAGATATCACTTTGCAAGGACAGGAATTATAAAATTAAAATAGTATTTCCGTTTATAACGATGTCAATTATATTCCAAGAGTAAAAACATGATGATAGAAATTTTTTTAAATAAATTTTAACATGCAATTTGCCCATACATATTTATTACCGACGGATAACTATAAATATTATGGAAATTCGATTTTATAGTATGTCTTCGCCATCTTTTATAGAATGTCTATTTTATCAAATGCAAAAAGAATTAGAAGACTATAAAATCATTGACTCTATTACTTCAAGTAGATATACTTCGTGTATTGCAAAAAAGTGCGTGAAACATATTTAGTTCGTTCAAAACAATGTATTGTCCTAAAAAATTACTATATCATATTAAAAACACATGTAACATTTCATTATCAGTAGGTCACGTCCGTACTTCCAATTAAAACTGCAAATACCATTTAGACCTTTAATTACTATGAAAGGTTTCATTGAAAGACTTCAGCGACTATTCTATAAAATTAAGCAACTGTTGTACATCCTCTTAAAAGCAAACACTAGTTTGAAACAGGGTAAATTGCTCCCTGACGAATTCAAGATAAACTTTCCAATTGACAGTACCATTAACGAGCATAGCGTTAAACACGTCTATGAATATCAGAGTACACTCTCGTACACTCTATAACTATACTTTATAATATTGGCTTGGGGAAAAAGTTTCTTTGCATTTTAGGGCAAAAGTTAAACAAGTTTTTTGCTTGAAATTACAGAAGTTTTAGAATGACGAGATTATGACTTTACCTTAAAAATGGTTGAAGGTGGCCGAACAAAACGGTGCATATTCGGTTTAATAAATTTCATTTATAATAAGAAGTAACTTGTTTTACCTTTGCGCTAAAATACAAAGAAACTTTTTCCCAATTAAATATTTGAGATACGAAAACGTTCCACCATCCGATACTAAGCCTTTTGCATCTTACTTTTATATCATATCTTTTTTTTTAAATAATTATATGCATTTGCAACCGACAGAATGAAAGCAACAAGTAATGACAAAGTATAGAATTTTAAAAAAAGTAAACCCATACTGTAGTGCCGAAAAAATATTTCAAAGGTAACTTTAACCCTTTGGTCTACAATTAACACTAGATCTACGGTCGCTAAATTTTGTATATTTAAATATATTAAATAAATACATTGAAAAAAGATGGATAAAACAGGAAAAAATACGGTCAGTTAAGTAATTTGTACATTATAAGATACACGTGAAATATTTACTGCACTGCTTCTCGGTCGATTTAAGATAACATTAAAAAAAAGTAGAAACCCCTTGTTTTGACGACTGCCGTAGTTCTAATGTTAAGGATGAAACACATGGCACAAAAAATATAACAGATTTGCCATTTTCTAAAAGTTAACAAACCGAAAAATCAAACATGTAGATCACCGCAAAATCGTGTTCGTTCTCACTTTTATTTTCAATTACAAGAAGAGTCTGTAGTAATTGTTCCGTCGTACGGAAACAAAAGCGCGTTCGGAACGAAGCGAAAGTTTGCCGTTCTTTGAGGCCCGAGTCTGGCTGCCAGATTTTTTATTATCTTTCAACATTTGGCGACCATCGTTCGTCAAGGCGGCTAGAACTCCGGTCCTTGAGGAATTAAGCAGCCTTCGTTTTGAATGAACGTTTTCGTTAATCCGTCGTGCTCTGTCAGCGGGTGGTAAACAGGGACTTCGGCCCGAACGGTCCCATCGACCGCCGCTGACTCGCGATGACAAATCGGTCATAAATCGCGCCTTCGAAGGGAAATTCTGCCGATCGGCCGGACTAGGATTTTTTGGGCACATCTGGTTGCACTTTCCTCCACCACGTATTCGCAGGGGGTGAACTCCCGCCTCCGTGGGGCCCTTCTCGCCGAGGGTCCCATGGGGGTGGTCACTCCTCTCGGAGGAAAGTGCGGCCAATCAACATCGCGCACTGCCCGGAAAATCCGAAAAACCCGCCTGCTGAAACGTCGCGAAAATTCAGCAAGTGGGGATGTCCGGCCCATAGCGTCGTCGAGGGACTTCGGAGGAAAAATCCTCGAAGTCACTTGCCTTACGAACACCGAAACGCAAACATACCGAGCTCGCTGACGACGAAAACCGTCGTAGTTTGCTATTTTATATTTTGGAGTTACAATCATTTTCACGAACGGATAATTCTCCGTCGGTCGAGAATTACGAAACAGAAAATCACTCATTCGCGAAGTATAATCAACGCGAACCGCGAGTGAGAGTTAGTGGTCGTCAAATCTATCTACGTCCGATCTTGACGCCACGAAACATTTTGGTCCTTCGAGCCGGATCCACCCTAAGGACGAGCAGCAGCCATCCAGTGGATCCAAGGGAAAGGCGAGACGGAAATCACTACTTGGAATTACCAACCTGGGAGCAGTCTACGGCAATCGAGCGGACCGGAGACAAGCCATCGACCAGGTAGGCTCGTTAATATTACCAATTTTGAAGTGATCCGTCCTTTCCATCTTAAAACTCCTAAAAATGGCAAACGTGAACGCGACCGCGACGACAAGCGAAGCGACTCCCTTCTCCGAGACCGACATCCGCGTACGAAGGCAACGGCGTCGCACTTTCAAATCACAGATTACCACGGTCGAGAAGTACGTCGCGTCGTACAAAGACTCGGAGACGGAGCGGATTAAACTCCGTATTAAAATAAAACGTCTGGAGCAGCAGTTAACGGCGTTCGACGAAATACAGGACGATTTAATCCTTATCGACGGTCCCGAAGAAACCGACACGCAATACACCGAGATATTGGAACGTTTCGACCACGTTCTCGCGACCGCGATGCACGTGCTGCAACGTGCCGAAGCATCGGCAGATGCAGCGCGCACCGAAGGAAATGCTGTGCAATCGGCCACACCGACTCCATCGACCGCGACCGGAACGGGTTCAGACGAACCCCTGCCGAAAATCGACCTACCTAAATTCGACGGCTTGATCGAGAACTGGATCACGTTCAAGGACGCATTCGTGGATATGATCCATACGAACGACCGATTAAGCAAGTCGAAGAAAATGAACTATTTATACCTCTCACTATCGGGGAGAGCCCTTCGCACGATTAAGGGCTACAAGGTTTGCGATAAAGATTACGATCTCGCATGGAGGCAACTCGTTGAAGTTTACGACAACGAACGCCTCCAGATCCTCCGCCACGCCGCATTGCTTCGCGATACGCCGAAGATGCCCGACAATTCACCGCCGTCAATTCTGGACTTAGTGACACACATGCAGCAACATCTGCGCTCATTGGAGTCGCTGGGTCGATCGCGAGAACAGATCGCGAGTGATCTGTTGACGAGCATCGTGGTATCGCGAATGGGGAGGAAAACGCGGTCCGATTGGGAGAAAACGCTGAGGACAAAGGAGATGCCCACCATAGATGATGTCTTCGGATTTCTCCTCACGGTGGTCCACCAAGGGAATGAAGAGGACACGGAATCCCCCGCACCGCGAAAAGTGCACTTCTGCTGCACTAGCGAAAGCGACGAGGACGAAGGGCAATGGGAAACACCGAAGAAACGAGGAAAGAAACGATTGCGAACAACGCCGCAATACTCGCCGCATTCCTCGCCCCGTTCTTCGGCCCAAGAAAATCTACGCTCATCGCCGCCAACGAAACGGCCGCAGCCTCCGCATCATTCGCCGCAATCGCGATTCTCTCAGCGACAACGTTATTCTCCGCGAAATTCACCGCCGTCGCCAACATCGTCTATACGCGAGAAGAGTCAAGCCTTCGCGACATCCACCTCAAATTGCCGGATCTGCAAGCAAGGTGCGCATCCCGAATACGGTTGCAAACAATTTCTTGCTCAGACAGTCGAAAAGAGAATCGAAGTCGCGCGAAAGGTAAATCTTTGCCTGAACTGTTTAAGGACGGACCACAAGACGGAGAATTGCAAGGCGGGAAAATGTCGCGTATGCAACGGCGCGCATAATACGCGATTACATCGCGAGTCCAGTCCGACACCGGCATGACTGCTATCGCCCGACGACACACGACGCAAGCGGCCACGGAACACAAGGAAACGCAGCAAGGAGACGCAACCCATCGACAGTTCGACCAACGGCCTGATGACCACGGCGGTCATCAAAGTTCTCGATCGCGACGAGAGGATGGTCGACTGCCGTACGTTGGTGGATACGTGCGCGAACGCGAACTTTATAACCGAAGATCTCGCCACGAAATTGCGTCTTCCTCAGAAAAGGTTTTCCGTGGCCATCGAAACCTTAAACGCGGCAAATACGGTCTCGAGCAAACTAGTCGCTACAACCATAAAGTCTCGCCTATCGAACTACTCGCGTACTCTAACATTCTGCACGGTGCCGAAGATCGCAGGATTGCTTCCGGATACGCGCATTGACAGGGCGAGACTTCCAATTCCGGCAAACATTCGATTAGCCGACCCGTACTTTCATCAACCAGCGCCCGTGGACATGTTGATCGGTAGCGGCCCCGCACTCGCGTCGTTATGTGTGGGGCAAATCGATCTCGCGCCGCGAAAGGAAGTAGATCTCGTTCTCCAGAAGACCCAGTTCGGATGGATCATCGGGGGGAGCGCACCATCCATCGCGCCAAGGACGAGACGCAACGCGTTCTTCTCTACCCTGGACTTCGATCTTCGAAGATTTTGGGAGATAGAGGAGGGCCAGAGCGGACGACATCTCTCCGAAGAAGAGCGAGACTGCGAAAACCAATTCGCGAAGCATGTCAAACGGGATAATACGGGTCGATATATCGTCGCGCTGCCGTTCAATGAGAAGAAATCGCAAATCGGCGAGTCACGTGCGCGAGCACTCAACCGATTCTTCTCATTGGAGCGAAAGCTTAATCGTGAGCCGGAATTGAAGCGCGAATACTCGGCCGTCATCGAGGAATACCTCGCACTCGGGCACATGAAACAGGTAGAAACCTTCGACGCGCCGGGATTCTACCTGCCTCACCACGCGGTCGTGAAACCTTCTAGCACAACGACAAAGGTTCGCGTGGTTTTCGACGGATCGGCAAAATCCAGCAGCGGCATCTCACTCAACGATGCTCTGCTAACGGGACCTACGCTGCAGGACGATTTATTCGCCTTGCTCCTGCGGTTTCGGATTCACGCGTTCGTGCTGACCGGTGACATCGAGAAGATGTACCGCCAGTTCATCGTGCGAGAGGAGGATCGCCGATACCAGCGCATCTTGTGGAGAAACGAGCAAAACGAGATCGCCACATACGAGCTGAACACCGTCACGTTCGGGCTTTCTTCAGCTCCGTTTCTCGCTATAAGATGCGTCCAACAACTGGCAGACGACGAACGGACCGATTTTCCCAGGGCTTCAACGACGCTGAAGAGGGATCTGTACGTCGATGACCTTCTCACCGGCGCCAATACGCTCGATCAAGCGTTGGTGCTACGAGATGAAATCATCGGCGTACTCCAACGAGGAGGTTTAAACATCAGGCAGTGGGCATCCAACGAGCCAGCCCTCCTTACCGGACTGTCGGATAAACAGATCCATCCGAAATTCTTCGGCGACACCGAGACCGTGAAAACCCTGGGAGTAATCTGGAACGCCAACGAGGACATTATCACCTACACCGTCGATCCAAACATCGCGCAAAGAGTGACGAAGCGGACCATTCTGTCGACCATCGCGAGAATCTTCGACCCTTTGGGATTGCTCGGTCCGGTTACCATTGTGGCGAAGATTATAATGCAACGATTGTGGCAACTGAAACTCGACTGGGACGAATCGTTGCCCGCTCAGTTGCACACAGAATGGTCCACTTTTGTGAACGACCTTGCAAATTTAAACAAGGCGTCGTTCAAACGTCACGTTGCGCAACGGGAACATCACCGTATGGAGCTGCACGGGTTTTGTGATGCCAGCGAACGGGCATACGGAGCGTGCGTGTACATTCGCTCGGTCGACGAAAACGGACAGACGGAGACGCATCTTCTGTGCGCAAAATCACGGGTTGCGCCTCTCAAAACCGTTACCCTCGCGCGACTTGAGCTGTGCAGCGCCGCATTGCTCGCCAGCCTATATGCTACGATCCGAGAGGCGATGGTTGAAGAAATTGATCGTACGATCTTCTGGACCGATTCAACCATCGTCCTCAATTGGCTCAGACGATCTCCGGCAACATTAAAAACATTCGTCGCGAACCGTGTGGCGGAAATTCAACGGAAAACAGACGCGCGATCGTGGCGACATGTCCGATCGGAAGACAATCCCGCCGACGTGTTATCTCGCGGACAATCGCCGAGCGAATTGATCGACCATCGCGCATGGAAACATGGACCACTTTGGCTTTTGGACATCGAATCGTCTTGGCCCGTGTCGCCCATCGACGAATTGGAAGAAATCCCGGAGGCCCGAACAATAATCTGCTTCGCTACTACCACCATCCACAGCGAGGAAATTCTGGAGAAATATTCATGTTTCTCTCGGCTGAAGAGAATTGTGGCTTACTGTCTTCGGTTTGGACGGCCCGATCGCGACAAGGGACCATTAACCGTCGAAGAACTACAGAGGGCCACAGATCGGATTCTGCAACTCGTGCAAGCTCCCGCGTTTGCGCAAGAGTTGCAGCAGCTCAAGGGCGGGACTGAATTGCACCGCAAAAGCAGACTCCTACCACTGCACCCTTTCGTGGACGAAAGGGGTCTCCTGCGAGTGGGGGGACGTTTGCAAAACTCGGACCTGCCCTTCGAGCAAAAACATCCGATAATCTTACCGAGGGGACATCACGTCACTGGCCTCATCATCCGGCAGGCCCATCTCCAGCATCACCACACCGGAATCACATCGACACTAAACATCGTGCGACAAACGTACTGGCCGATCGACGGACGCAACACAACGCGAAAAATCGTTCGACAGTGCGTCAAGTGTTTCCGGGTGAATCCACCTGAGACCCAGTACATCATGGGTCAGTTACCTGCGGCGAGGGTAACGGAGCACCGACCGTTCTACAACACAGGTGTAGATTATTGCGGGCCATTTCACGTCAAGGAACGGCGCTACCGAAACCGCAAACAAGTGAAGGTGTACGTCGCGGTCTTCATTTGTTTTGCGACAAAGGCAGTGCATTTAGAGGTTGTCGGGGACCTGACCTCGGAGGCGTTTATGGCGGCGCTTAAACGCTTCGTCGGTCGAAGAGGACTGTGCCGGAACATATACTCGGATAACGGTACGAACTTCGTTGGCGCGAGCAACGATTTAGCGGAGCTGCACAATTCCCTACCTGAGGACGAAGGGATCCGGCGCTTCCTCACGGAGAGGAACGTCACGTGGCACTTCACGCCGGCTCTCTCGCCTCATTTCGGAGGCCTATGGGAAGCAGCCGTTAAGTCGTTTAAACATCACGTTAAACGCGTCGTCGGCGAGGAATTGTTCACTCTCGAACAATTCAACACGTTTGTCATCGAAGTCGAAGCCATCCTCAATTCCCGACCTCTGACACCTCTATCATCCGATCCTAACGATCCCCTCGCGTTAACCCCGGGTCATTTCTTGATCGGTAACGCCTTAACGAGCCTCCCCGAGGCCGATTTCAGCGGCACTCCCAGCAATCGCTTGACCAACTGGCAACATATCCAGAAGGTCAAGCAAGATTTCTGGACGCGCTGGCATAAGGAGTACATTAACCTCCTGAATGTACGCCACCGCTGGACCAAGGGGAGCCACAACATCTCGGAGGGGACGATCGTGGTACTGAAGGAGGACCATACGCCGCCACTGCAGTGGCATCTCGGGCGTATCGAGCAGGTCCATCCAGGGAAGGACAACGTCGTGCGTGCTGTCACCGTTCGCACGGCGTGCGGCGTCTACCGGCGCAACGTTCGGCAGCTGGCACCCCTTCCCATCTACGAGGAGTCATCGCCGTCTTCGTAGATCGTACCGAATCAGCTGGCACCGCTTCAAGGGTCGATGAAGCGGCATCGTTATCATCGAAGCCAGCGTCATCGAGCGCAACGAATCGGTAACGTAATTGATCGACAGAGTCTCTCAACGGGGGGAGCATGTTCCGTCGTACGGAAACAAAAGCGCGTTCGGAACGAAGCGAAAGTTTGCCGTTCTTTGAGGCCCGAGTCTGGCTGCCAGATTTTTTATTATCTTTCAACATTTGGCGACCATCGTTCGTCAAGGCGGCTAGAACTCCGGTCCTTGAGGAATTAAGCAGCCTTCGTTTTGAATGAACGTTTTCGTTAATCCGTCGTGCTCTGTCAGCGGGTGGTAAACAGGGACTTCGGCCCGAACGGTCCCATCGACCGCCGCTGACTCGCGATGACAAATCGGTCATAAATCGCGCCTTCGAAGGGAAATTCTGCCGATCGGCCGGACTAGGATTTTTTGGGCACATCTGGTTGCACTTTCCTCCACCACGTATTCGCAGGGGGTGAACTCCCGCCTCCGTGGGGCCCTTCTCGCCGAGGGTCCCATGGGGGTGGTCACTCCTCTCGGAGGAAAGTGCGGCCAATCAACATCGCGCACTGCCCGGAAAATCCGAAAAACCCGCCTGCTGAAACGTCGCGAAAATTCAGCAAGTGGGGATGTCCGGCCCATAGCGTCGTCGAGGGACTTCGGAGGAAAAATCCTCGAAGTCACTTGCCTTACGAACACCGAAACGCAAACATACCGAGCTCGCTGACGACGAAAACCGTCGTAGTTTGCTATTTTATATTTTGGAGTTACAATCATTTTCACGAACGGATAATTCTCCGTCGGTCGAGAATTACGAAACAGAAAATCACTCATTCGCGAAGTATAATCAACGCGAACCGCGAGTGAGAGTTAGTGGTCGTCAAATCTATCTACGTCCGATCTTGACGCCACGAAACAGTAATATTTTGTTTCAACGATTTAACACTGGACTGTGACATGCACAGTGACAAAGAAGTCATAGGGTCAAAGGTTAAAGGCGATGAAGTGATACGAAGGTCAAAGGAGAGTTTGGGTCAGATTTGGAAGTAGATTATCCGCATTCTTCTCCAAGATACCGAATATTATAGAAATTGTCATAGAAATGCTTGGGTGACATTAATTACTCGTAGGATTAAGAGTTTCGACTTAATGATAACAAGTTAATTGTGAAAAATCAGTTGTAAGAAGCAGGTTGTTAGAAGATAATCGCAAGAAGTTAGAGGTCAGAGGTGAATTATTTTAGTCGTGATGTAGTTCCTACAGGTTAAATTAAACAGTATCGAATTATATTTGTATTGTCATAGTTTTGTTGCTGCAATTGTAGATTTCTTCGTGCAATGTTATTTTGTAAAGAAATTTATTTAAGTGTTGAAAGAAAATACTCCACAATACGAATGAAAAATTGCTGCGTATGTGAATAGCGAGAGCCCTATTGTTCGTTACCGATTCGAATATGGCATGTGGAAAACTGTTCGTTTTGTGAATTGCAAATTTCATTCTTAATGGAAATTAACAGGGATGTAGAAGGGGGAAGGTTATTGAGGTCCCTCCTGTTTTAATCTCGCACAACATCCCCATGGACAGAACACAGATTAGAATGAGAGATAGAGGAGAGAAAACGAGAGAAGGAGGGAGTCGTTACTCAAATGGCGCCATGGTGTCTCGACGCCACACCCTATCGACCCTTACGACCGTTTATAGACTCGACATATGAGAAGAGCTTTATAGTAATCGAATGTCATCAAATTTACGCTTCTCGTTCTTCATTTGTACATTTCTACTATCTTTCGGATTGCATTCTGCTATATAATGAAGTTGGATTTGGTATCAGTGCATTGAGGCTGCAGATTTACATCTCTGATGGAAAAGTATTCTTTTAAGAGAAGTAATAATAATAATGTGCAACATTTTATTTTTGTAATGTTTTGTTTCTTTTATTTCTTAACTATTGCAGATGCTTTGAAGTTTTTTCATTTTCTTGGGAATTTAGAGTACCGTTTGACACGATTTTGTATAAGGTGGCCTCTACTTTTCATTGGAATAGAATATTTCGTTTACAAGAATCATTTTGAAGCTTTTAGCTGACATCATGTTAAAGTGTATGGAGTTCTCTCTGTATTTTTCTGATATATTTTTGTGTCCTTGTTGTTCGATTATTTTCTTCTTTAATAAACTGCTGTTTTAACCCTTTATCGTATCATGTGCCAAATATGGTACGAACCAACGTTTTACACCTCTTTACTACATAAATCACAGAAATATAACTTTATACAGATGAATTGCCATTTTAAGCACATACAAACATATTTCCAAAGAAATATCGCCTGCTCTGTAATTATTTAGCAGTTAAATGTGTTTTTCGAAATGGTGGCGATGAATCAGCTGCTTGTCAGTGTTTATGTAAATTTAGTAATATTTTTGAGTTCATCCCCTTAACATTGTTCTTGATATAAATAAATTGTTGGGAAAAAGATACTGTGAGCAACTGCATTGTAGTGGTAAGTTCTCCTATTTTTAAATAATTGATATTTTTTATCTAAAAAATATGTTTGTGCCACATATGGAACATTATGCACTTCAAGCATATCTGACTTGACCATATCTGAGGCCATATATGGGAGAGGTCGATTTATTGAATTCAATGCTAGGATATCATAAAATAAAATTGAGGTCCAGAAAATGGTATATGAGAAATTTGTTTCATCTTATAGACTTGATGATAGCTAATGGCTTCTATAGTGGCAAAAAGAAAACGACAAATTAGCTTTGGCAGATTTCAAAATTGCTGAAGCAAAATGCGTTTGCAATATTAATAAATCAAATAACAAAAAGAGAGGAAGGTCTAGTACACAATTAGCAACAACTATTGAAGTTAACAAATCAGAAGGATCGACTGCATCAATTCCTGAGAATGGTGTTCGTCAAGATGGCTACTGTCATTACCCATTATGGAACAGTGAGAGACAGAGATTCAAATACCCCGACTGTTTAGGAAAGTCCTTTGTTAAGCGTGAAAAAGGTAGAGTGACTTTGTGTCTTAATAATGACAGAAACTGTTTTTATAAATTTCACACCGCATAAAATATTTTTCGTTCATTTTGCATACTGTCCCATATTTGGCACGTACTAGTTTTTCTTTTTTTTTTTTTGCCAATCAATATTGTATTTTATTTTTTAATTTTATTCTGATGAAATATGTGCCTTTTGCCAGCTACATTATTTTTAAAAAATCATGCATTAAGGGTTTAAGGGGTTGGTCATGATACTTTTAATTTATTATTTTTATTTGACATTTTTTATATAGGCTCTTAGAAGTCTTAACCCTGATTTTAAATTAATGCTTAAATTTAGTATTAGAGATTTATGTTTGAGGAGGTAAAGAGTTTTTTTTAGAAAATCGAATGTATAACGATATTACAGTAATCTGTAGAAAGTTTCTCTTCGAAATCTGTTCTCATCCTGCCAACTTTTGAAGGCGAAGAATCGGATTTACGCCTTCATTCCATCTCCTGGATCGTGAAAAATGCTTCCTTAACGTCATTTTAACGCGGATATTACTACTTCCCGTCTTATATTACGCTGTCTGGTTTCGTTGTAACATCTTATAAAAATAACGACGATGGAAGAATTTAACGATTTTTCTTTGCAAGGCAAAATTCTTATAAACAATGTCGTTAACAGCTCCAAAACTTACAATACAGATATAATAATTTTATAGCGCGTCAAAAATTGATCTCCACAGCTTTTATAGCTCGTCGATTATATTCATATTAATTGCACGTCATTCTCTGAGTGAGTGATTTCAAACTTTGAAGCTCCATCTAAAAGTGATCTGACTTTCATAGTTAAAGATTCGGTTTTATTAAAGTTCGATGAACTTTTCGATTTAAACTGAATATCGAAGTAGAATCTCAGTTACTAGTTTGTTATAATTTATCTGTCAATTTGAATTGTATATTAATTGATCGTACTTTTTATTTTTAATATTCCGATCAATTGATACATCGAATTTTAACAAGTGGCAATTAATAATGAAACTCCCGTCAAACGTGTTAATTGTTGAGATACATTGATACTAACATACATATATATTCGGTAAAATAACAACAATAACTCAATTCAACATAATAATATATAATAACATTTATAATATATAATATAATAACATATATAATAACATTAACAATTTATAATATTGTAAATACTGCGATTCAACAATACCTTCGAATCCTAAAATTTTGTCATAAATGGAATTATCAGCTTGGAAAATTGGTGTGAAGAAAGAGTTAGCTTAAATACGCTCAGCACTGAATGCATTAGAATGGAAAATTAATTAAAAATTTTCTGGCACGCGCTATTCACTTGTTTTTATTATCGATTGAATTCCAGAGAGCTTGTGCGAACGAAGCTTTGAGAACGTGTAAAGGGGATGATGAAAATTTAAATAAAAGATCTCTTGGAGAAGGTCTCGAAACCCTATGTTGTGTTTGCTCAGTTGTAAAGACAGGTGCATATGATCGTTAACCACGTGCAAGTCGTGATTATCGCATGGCTAAGCACAGGGGAGGAATAAAGCTAGCTTGGGGAGATCTACATCGTCATGATAACTCGTACCCCTGTGTGCTATTTTCTTCGCAGAAAGGGGAAACCAAGACTGATTAAGGAAGAAAATTTAGTTCGCGAGTTAACAAATAAGCTAAAATAACTAACGTAACAATTAGCAAGATCTAATTGATATAAAGTTACGTATAATACTTCAAATAATGTACGTATTATAAAAGTTACCTCATGCGAAGTAGGGAAATAAAAAAAATTGCTATGTTACACTAACTTAGATAATTGATACAAGTAGCTGTCTTCTAATCATTGTTTGTTATTTTCAAGTTTTCTCGTTTACTATGTCAATTGTCAAATGAATAATATTGAAAAGGACTTTGAATATTGAACGTCGTACAGGTTTTCGAAGGGATAACAAAACAGATTGCTACTAAAGATTAAACAATTTGGTTTTTGATTATTGGCGATTTTGTAATTTTCAGTATCTATGTCTTGGGGCTCTTTATTACGAAATTCTGTGAATTGTGCTTTATATCTATGTATTTATGTTCCTGATTAATTTCAATGATACTTTGAAATACCAAACCGTCCATCTTTTTTCTACTACTTAGTCAATTTTTGGACTATGAAACTAATAATACAACACATATCGTACTTCTCCTATTATTCATAGACTCAATTGTAATTCTTTTATCGGTAAATTACCAAAGCATCACGACGTTCCTGAATTTCAACGAAAATTCTCTTCACGTGGTAGTTATGAAAACTGAGCTTATAAAGCTATAAAGTTTCTAAAAGATGAATTTCACATGAGCGAAAAGTAATTTCAAAATCAGCTTTAAAAGAGAAAAATAGAATTCTAAATCGGGTGTCTGATAAATCTATCCTTAGAGTCTTCGTAACAGGAACAAGAGTTTAAAAAATTTTACGTCACTGCATGCAATGCTGAACCTATAGTTGAAATCTACTGGTATCTCAAAAACAGAAAATGAGCAAGGCGTAGCGTAATTAGAACCCTTTTGCGTGCTTGTAAATCAGGCCACTCGCGCAACTCCTAGTAGTACGTCACTATATATAGTCAGCTGTAACGTAAGGCTACTCTCGGGCAACATCAAATCGTTACCTGCAAAATGTTGAGAGGAGTTTCCCTCCAGATTTTCTCACACTGATTAATTCTACTTTCTATGGTAACTAACAATGTGTAAAATAAAAAATTAGCAAAATATTCAAGGTGGATAAACAAAACAAAACTAGAATAACACTAAACGTACCAAGCGGGGTCAAATGACCCCTTTCAAAATTTACTTTAAAATTATACATTCATTATTATTTCTTTCGCTCATTTTTGTAAAGTCTTATATCATCTGATTATTCAATTTCTCGCTTTCCGTTTTTCTCGTAGCTTATTTTTTAACGACAAAAATTTCTCTTCCTACCGTACGTACCACGAGGGGTCATTTGACTCCATACGAAGTTTACATATTTTTCGGCATTTTTCTTCAACTGGAACCTTAGTTCTAAACTCAGATACGCTTCTCAAGTGAAGGTTTCATTTATTTGAACCTGATATGTGTGTTTTTTCGGCGTGAATACGTGGACGACCCGATCGGTCTAAACTTTGAGATTACATATCTCTAAGAATGTTGTGCAATAACAATTTTTATTAATGGAAAAGGGTGCTCCGATGTGTTGCAAATCAAACACAATTGCTAGATTTGGAAGGCCGCGAAAAAAAATGTTCGGGTTTTGGCCAGGATTTCAGCGAAATCGACCACTGTGCGACGTAACCCATAAACAGAAAAGACTGTTTTCGGAGATTCACAAGAAACACACCGTTCAATTAGTTCTCGATAGCTAAAGGAAATAGAAATGGAGTCGTATATTGACAGTCAGAGAGTAAAGAAATCAAGTTCGACAAGGAGTGATAATAGACGACAGTTTCCGTTACATTCATTTGGCCTTGTGTAATTAATTGATTGTTGTGTTTATAGAAGTAAAAATTTGTGTTCGATTATTTGATTAAAAATCAGAAATTATGCTGCAAATTATTTCCTTTAATAAATTGGGTATTTCCTTCTGAAAATCAACATTTATCTCATAAGGGGTCAAATGACCCCTCATGGTAAGATTAGGTAGGTGTAAAATACCGGTACGTTTCGTGATAATAACAAGTCAATAACAGAATACAGAATGATCGAAAAAGAATTTCCATGGCAATACGAAACGATTTTTTGGCAGTTCAAATCGCCAAAGACTGTTCTCCGATTCCGCAGCTGTCTTTTTATATCCTTTGCAACGGTCAACAGGTTATACAAGTAACCTCCGCTTGTTGCGCCGTTCAAGTACACCTATTTTTCCTTGCCAACACTACTTTTATAGTTAGTCACGAAGGCTAATTCTATTTTTAAAAAAGCAAATTAAACATGTAGAATAAAAGTTTTTCATTTGAGACTTGTTTTATAAAAAAATCTACTCGGTACACGTATTAAGTCTTGCTTAACCCCTTTAGTGCCAATCGAAAAAATTGATTGATTTAATGAGAAATGCAGTTGCGAATAAAAAGAATTTTCGGTTGGCCATAGTTTCGTATGGAACACGTAATATAAAGCATAAACCGTGTATTTATAATTATCTCTCATAAAATTATTGATATCGTATTGGAATCTGAATAATAACCCTTCGATGCTCTCTTACAATTAGCACTATTGCTAACGACGATATATCATCGCCTGGCATTAAAAGGGTTAAATATCAACTCAAAGCATATTAGCCTAGACCAGTGATAGCGAACCTATGACCCGTTGGTCAAACACTGACCCACGCAGGCTCTTTAAATGACCCATTTTTATTTTTATAAACTTATTTTGTTCTATCATAATAGAGGAAACAGATGATCAAAAATATTCAAAGAATTATAAAAACACATTTCCAACTAGACATTGGCTAACTGAGAATAAAAAAAATAGTTTTTAACCGTTCTTCCGTCCCCCTTTCCAAGTGATGTCACTGACTTATCATAGTGGCCCAAGACCTGGTACTAAAAAAAATATTGAACAAAATTAAATCCTCTTCTCAAAAAGGTTCGCGAACTCTGACCTAGACCATCCTCGCTGATATTAATGACCGTTCTTAATATTTTTATACTCTTTTACATATACACTACATTTAAATATAAAATTGCATTTCGCATCATTTGTACAAAGTCAACAGTGATTATATAATAATTTCACGAAGTAAGAAACAAATCTGCGAGGTAGTTTGCCAAGTTTTATACACCACGTAGAAGTAAAAGTTCGCCACTATTAACTTGCCAAATACAAGATATAAAATACATAAATGAATCTAAATAGAACACGGCAGTAAGGGTTTTACATCTTCTTACTGCTAATCGAATGACTTCTCTTTGATTAAAGTTCCCAACAGAAAGAGCTAAGCGCAAAGAACAAGAAAACGAAACGCCCTAATAAGAAGAATACCCTGATTGGTTCGGAAGTTTATTCCATTCGCAAAAAGTTCCATGTTTTCTCGTAAGAACAGAACTCGATGTACGTAACAGTTCGGTAGGAAATCCACTCGAGCGAAATATTCGTTGGAAGTAAAAGCATCGAGAAAGATTGTCTGTCCCTGGCGATCGCATTTGAAACTTCCGCGATGTTCGGCTTTCTTGTCGAAGGGTATACATCACATCGTGCAAGAAATTAAGGATTCGTCCCCGAGGTAGTTCGATCTCCTTTCCCCAATGATTCGTGCTCGCCGAGTAAGATAAATGGTCGTCATGGTTCGGCCGTCTTATCCCGTAAGAAACACACAAACTTCGCTCGTTCTCTCCTTCCCGGTGGATGAAACGATTCATTTCTTGGGAGTCAGCCGTTCATACAAACGCAAACCGTCGCCTTTTTCTTCTTTCTCGAGCAACGGAGTCCTTTGCAGCGTCTTCCATGGATAAATGGAACACAGTCTTTCTTCCCGTTTCGTTTTTTCCCCCTTCTTTTTATCATGCAATCTCTTCGTCTCTCTCTTTTGTTTCTTTCCCGTTTCTCAAGTGATACATGGAAGTTAGATGTTGCGTTGCTGGGAAAACTATTTATAAACTTCCTACCGAGAGTGATAGTACTGTTTATGAAGCCGAAATTGACTGTGGTATTTTTTATTTGAAGAATCTTATTGTATGATTTCTTAAAACTGCTAATGATGCAATAAAAATGCATTGTTATCTTCTACGAGCACATTAGCATTTTTCCATGTACAAGGATTAACCAATTGATGGAACTTCGAGGTTAATTATTTCTGAAGTATTATTCTGTTTCTGCAAAACAGTATCTAGGTGTTTTTACCTTCACTATTCGGATACAAAAGCATTCTCAAAACTGGCACTTCAAAAGGCTCCGTTATTCTCACTCATCTCTTTTTTCCGTCGAACGAGTGACAAGGATCAAGAGAGCGGAAGTGAAAAGGAGACGAAGAGGAAAATGGTGTTACAGGATGGAAGAAGAATCCCCTTAGAGATAAAAGAGTCACGACGATCACGAAGAAAAGCGGATAAATAGTGGTAGGGCGTTTTAGTCGCAACCTCTGGATGGTAAATGGTGGTGCGCCTTTTCCAATGAGAGTAGAGGGTGAAAAGGTAGTATGTTCTCTCTCTTTCCCTTCTCTCCTCTCTATCTATCCATCCTCCACCTTACCAATGGTATCCGAGTCGACACCCATGAAATAGCTACGTTCCTTGCCGCAAAATAAATACCCCCTGTAGCTTCCTAAGTTTTCCTTTTTCTTCCCGCGCTTTTCAGTTTATCTTCTTCTTTGTTACCGTAGCCCCATTTCCACCAATTGCCGCGCGAGCTCTTTCGCGACGTCGGTTTGTCTCAGTAAGTCTTCGCCCTGCCGTATCACTCTCTCCCACCCTTGTAACACTTGATCCACGAATTCCCGAGATTAGCTATATACTTCCGCGATTACATGAAAACTTGGATCTCTGCACCCGATTTATATCGGCAGTGAGTTTTACCAGTTGGATGTGTGGTTTGCTGATAAAAGGAAATATCACCTTTACTTGTATTTATCATTGACCCACTAAAAGAAGACACTTGACAAGTGGTTTGTTCTGATTCGCCTAATGGTCAGAGGCATCCCTCGCCCTCACATATTTTATATTATCACGCATGATCGGCCGAAAAAGTGCTTAACACTATTCCTACCGACACTTCGCATATACCTATTCCTACCGCGACCGGTCAAATGACCGGTCTTTAGCAAAACTTATATTTTTTAATATAGAATGAAGATAACAGCCAATTTGACAGTATAGAAATATAGTTTCTTTTATTCAGTAGTATATAATGTACATACATATTATTCGTTTTCACCAGATTTTTTGCAAATAGGCATCTCTATTATACATTTTCCACATACGTAGTTTTTACATTTTAGATAGACTTTGTTAGGCTTATTATCTTTGCAATGTCTTATCTGTTTTTAGTTTACGGAAACCTGTAATTGTATTTGTGAGGGTTTTTGGTTGATTCTTTTTTGCCTAGCTGTAGCACTTTTTTAATATTCGATGGAAAGTTCTTCTGCTGATTGAAGTAAAACTTCTTGTCTCGAAATATCTTCTTCCGTGGTTTCTTTATATAAAACCCATACATTTTATTCAACTGATAATATAAAAACTAAAATATAAAAATGTAAATCAAAATGGATAAAAAAATGAATGAAAGATCAAATATGAAACTTACTATGAAGTGTTGTTGGTTTTGTTCACTTTTTTGAAAATGACACTTGTAACACGTGATACAATATAAAATGAGAGTAGAATAGTAATAGAATAAAGATAAAAATTAACAAGTTACAAAGGTTACAGATTTGAATTAGAGAGAAGACACCCCCCCCCCCCCCCCCCCCCCCCAAAGGCATCCTCTTCCGCTATTTTATTAATTTCACGGTCATAATAGTAAAGACGGTATAAGAAAATCTATGGTTCTGGACCACTTCGGATACCAATGAGGCAAATAAGCACCGCAAGGCCGATTGGTGGGCGAGAACTCTAAACACTTAGAAGTGCTGTAAAACAGTACCTGGAAGGCACTTTTCGGATAAAATCATGTCACAACTGCATTACCTTTCATTTGTAACCACTATATCGTTTCGGAATTGAATCTTTGAGAGAATACTATTTTAAAAAGATATATATCGTTCAACCGGTCAAATGACCGGTCGTGGTAGGCAAGGCATACTACAAATTTTTCTCAAAAAATAAACAATAAAAAAAGAAGTGAATATTGAAAAATGCATTACACGTATGTTTCAGGAAAAGTCGTGAAGTTTAAAGGCGATTGAATTACGTTGTATATAGGAAATTCTAATCGAAATTTTAAAAACGGTCATTTGACCGGTCGTGGTGGGAAGTGTTAACGACTAAATAAGTGTTTAGTTTTAGGTTGATATCACTCTTGATATCAACAACCATTGTCCTTCTAATGTGTATATTTTCAGTACTGGTTCGATGAAGATCAATTGATTTTTGAGAAAAATGTCTGGATGAATATTAATTTCCACGCCCCCTAATATAGGCTTTTCCAATAGGGACGGGTCGATGTTGACAATTGGATGCAGCCATGTTTTTTTTTGCGACGTCTGTCAAATGTTTTGTTTCTTAATCAGTCACTGATGCCAAACCATCGTGGCAAGTTACACGATAGAGCAACAAGTCCAAATGACAAAACTTTATAATCAAATTTGTTTCGTTAGTACAAACGTTACGCGCGTTAAACCCATTTTACAGCAGACGCGGTGGCCCTTCAAAGTCAACTCTTCAACGTTTTGTAGCCAAATTCGAGACGACCGGTTCCTTAAACAATCAGCCAACACCCGTGCGCCAAAGGAACGCCAGATCGGCCAAGAACATCGCCACTGTTAGTGAAAGTGTTAAGGAGAACCGAAGGCAGTCTATTCCGCGCCGTGCACAAGAACTCGGCCTTTCGCAGACTTCAACTTGGCGAATTTTGCGCCGGGATTTGGGCCTGCAACCGTACGTACAAGATCCAACTGAGCCAGGAGCTCAAGGTTAACGACCATAAACAACGCCGTTTGTTCGCTAACTGGGTTTTGGAGCGTTTGGAAGAGGAGGTGACGTGAATTGGCCACCAAGATCGTGCGATTTGACCCCACTGGACTTTTTCTTGTGGGGTTTTTTAAAGTCGCAGGTCTATGCCAATAAGCCGCAATCGACCGATGCCCTCAAAACCAACATAACCGAAGCCAACGCTCAAATTCAGCCGAATCTATGTGGCAGAGTCATCGAAAATTGAACCTCTCGGATTCGTGCCACCCTGCGAAGCCGCGGCGGACATTTGAACGATATCATAGTCCACACATAATGGCATACATAGGCCTTTCAAATAAAAAAAATTTCGTTAATACCTCACAAACAGCTTGTTTTATTCCATTTCAACATCGACCCGCCCTTATGGGAAAATCCGTTATATCGACAGTAGAATTTGTGGTACAGCAATCAGGAGTTTTCTTTTACAGTCTCTCAACAATAACGAACATGTTCGAAGTACGAATTTTTAAAGAATAATGTCACAGATGTTTCGTGTCATATTTTGAAAATATGGCTTGCATTGTGATTCTAGCTCTAAATGTTAAGTAATTAAGTAATGAAGTAATTTGAGCACTAATTAAAAATAAAAAGTGTTCTTAATTGTTGACTTTAAGAAATGCGAAACTTTGTGCTCGCGTTACAATAAATAAAAATGACGAATAAATACGTTTGAAAAAATAATGATTAACATATATGTGGAGTGAAATCGTACCTCCTTTCAAACCAGAAATATCCATCGTAACCGAGATATAGCCCCCAATTGGTACTTCATACTACAAACAGCCTGTTCGTACTTAAAGCTACCCCACGTTACTAACCACGATCATATGTCAGTCTCTGTATATCTCACGCATAGGGTAACATTATCAGTCGTTTGCACAGCAAAATTCTCATGTTCTGTTTCGATTTAGCTCAGTTGGGCTTTCATGTTGAACCGAGATGAGGTATTGGACGGTTGGTCGAACCGTGCGATCGGACTCACTTCCGGTACCACGAAAACGTTCCCCTTCACCTCTTCACGTGGGTTACTATTGGCCTGCTTCGAGCACGATTGATCCCAGGGGTTGCCAGTTTCCTCTCAAGTTTGTCGATTACGTGTCCATGGATCGGGTGTATTCCAATTATCTTGCGTGTGAACGATCTGCCGCTTCGGAATCGGCTTATTTCGATGCTTGCTAATAGTTTCTTGAATTCGGTCGATAGTCACGTAGTGGATCGACCGAAGCAGTTGGAAGACCAAGCAGCAATTTTGTAGCAAAAGAAGTTGCGGCATAAGTTTTCACCCTAGTTCCTCTCGTTATTTAACGTTTTATTGATGTGAAAACTGTTATTGAATGAAAGGGTGCTTCTGATGGCGATGTGATGTTACGATTGAGATTAGAATGCATGTAGTTGCATATCGGGCGATAGTTTCACAAATTACGTGCTGTTCTCCAATTTGAGGAAAGAAACAATATCAAGCATAAAATTTATTACTATGAGATGAAGGTGTGGAATGATTTAAAAGTGGTGCTCGGTGAACGAGTACTTTGTACGGATGATTATATAGAATTCGTTAACCTAATCAATCGAATTTGTAGGCGATTAGAAATATTGCATTTTATGTAATTACTTCATTATTGTGCATACATTATACATTGTACTAATCAACAAATTTCCTTTATTTCAGGTTCTACATATAATCAACGAAGTTCTGGAACCCATACGTTCGAATTTTGCAGAGATGCTCATCTACAATCCTAATGCCTATCAGTTTTTGAACCAAAGCGAGAATCTTGATCTGGGACCTCATCGTGTTCGGTAAGCGATTATGTACTTTATCAATCAGCATCCACAAAATTCCTAATTGCAAGAGAAATTTTAACGGGCAATGCTAGTTTTAGCACTAATTGTAAAACTAACGGCGTTAAATCTATTATTTTTACATATGTTAAATAGGTACACTTACACCTGTTTTTATGCAGTCCTTTTGCGTAATTTTTTATATGAGGTTTTTCCTTGTTTGGAAAACAGTTTCTACATAAATACATTGCGAGATTTTAATTTACATATTTTTGAAGTGGAACTTTTTTATGCGGTTTCTATTTATCACATAAATTTCTTTTTAAGTGTGTTGCAACCAGTACGTTTTATAGCTACTTATGAAGTTTCAGGATAATGTTTTTATACGATTTTTTTTATGTGGTTTCTATCAGTCCGCCCCTTCCCCAAACAGATCTGAGTATTCTTTGGAAAAATGGGAACCCCTAGATAAAAAAGATTATCAATGCAGTAATTTATGTTTTATAGGATAGACGTGTAACATATGACATGTGTTTTCTCTATAAATTTAGAAAATTCTTATAGAAAATTAAATACCAATCATTTTGGCCGCTTTAATAGTTTTAGTACCAGTGATTTTTTCTGATTGTGAGAATAGAAAAAATTAAGATTTTCGTATAACTTCATGCAATTTTTTTTAAAAACGCAGGGAATAGAAATGATTGAAATAATTTCGTTTATGCAACATTTAAAATCTTTATTTGATTAAGCATTATTTATCTAAATGAACAGTCCGTAGTACGTAATTCATGATACACCTCGGGCGATAATTGCTCAATATAAAACACGGTTGCAGTTGTTACATCTTGTTGTGTTTGTTTACTACAATTTATTTATGTTAGAGGAAATCGAACGAATGGAGATACTCATTAAGGAAGTTCGAACGAATCTAATGTAAAAAAACTTTTTCCAACTTTAAGCTTTGAAACTCTGTATACATGTAATTAAATACTCGATTGATATATCCTAAAAATTTTGAAACGATCCTCCGTCTAGTTTCTTTGAAAAAAAATGTTGAAAATTACATTTTTTAAGTCCTTACACACAGGCTCTTATGGCTGACAAGCTGTACTCGCGTCTTTTTCGATTTTTTTCGATATTAACCTCCCAACTTTAAGGAAAACAAAACTATGTGTAATAAACTTGAATAATTGTAGAATAAAATTAGATTTCAATAATATAACCTTACCGATGTAGTTTCGTTGATAATTTAACGTAAACTTTATTTATTACTCATGCTTTTTGGTAGCCGTACACGTTACTGAACGTTTGGCAACGCTGCGAGAACAGCTGAGAAAAGTATAAGGATAGAAAAAGAGTTAGAGAGAAAGAGCGAAGATAGAAAATTTATTTTGTCACCTTAGTTCAAAAATTGTAGTTTGAAGCAAGTTAGAATAATTTTAGTTCTTGAATAAATGAATGAATAAAATATATAAAGTTATAAATTAATGAAAATAATTTCACAATAATTATATTAAAAAGAAAATCAACTGTGTTTATGTTTTTAAAAACTAAAATATTCGTTGTCAGTATGAAAACGGGAGTATAACCTCAAATTAAATAAAAATGTAAATAATTACCTATAAATTTCTTTCTTTTCTTTTACAATAATTGCAATTTTTGATTTTGCAATTATTGTTCCTGCAATCAATCCGAGCTTTGTTACTCTTGATAACATCTTGTCTCCATTTCACAATATTTTTTTTACAAAATCGATCGTTAAATCTATGCATTTTTGCAAATTATTTCCATTCACTCATGGACTAAAACACTTAAATTTGATAATGCTTTCTCCGTGCTCTCTAACTATAGTACATAGGAAGAACAATACACTGTTGCCAGATCTTCTTATTCAAACGGATGAGTCAAAAGTCACGTAGTCATTTCGTTACTTTTGTTAATTAAATAAATAATATTTAACAATTTTTGGATTGGATATGTTATTATAAATTGAAATAATGAATTTTTATTACTATTACAAGAATTGAGATTATAGAAAAATTCAATTACTATTTTGAGTCATTAGTTACGCTCGAACTTCCTTAATATAAAACAGAAACATCGTATTAAAAATGATACAAGAATGTTATATCGATTTCGTTCGACTTTTATCTTTCTCATTTTCATCTGAATATATTGATTCGCGAGTTATGAAACATTCTGCACACTTCATGATGTACCCGGAGACAAGAGAAAAGGTTTAGAGAAACTTTCAAATTGGCGGAAACTACTAACTTTTAAGCTGTGCACTGAAAATGCTATTGACGGTGTAGATCAGGGAACAGATTTCTTGAAAAGTTTCGTTCCGTCTTTCTTCGACTTTTATCATTTTCAATGTTACGCGGCTATATAATAATTTTACTCGTGCATTTATTATATAACTTGCTTGCAAAATCAATTGAAAAATGTATTTATTTACTTTTTGGTATTTCATATCATAATTTCAATTTTTGAATGTTCCATTTGTTCAATAAATAAAACAACTTTTTTGCTTATTTATACGGAGAACCTTCGAGTACTTCCACTTGTTTTACTATCAAATAACTATAATTAAATAAAATATAACTTGTGTAATTATTGCATGATCGACAGATACTCTCAAATTGTTGTCTGTATATTTTTCGAAGTATGTATAGGGGTTATCTAATTGTAAAATGACCACTAATCTTTCGAAGTAATAAGATTGACAATGGAAACAGTTTTAAAAAAACATCAATTGCAATAAAGTAAAAAATGAAAAATTCTAATTGCCACGAAAGAATGTGTATAGGGTGTCATGTCGTGTACAACTAAATAGAAGGTAATTTTCCTTATAAAATAAATTCAAAGTAAACAAGAAGATACTAACTTTTAAAATTACGCTTCTAATTAAATTATCTGTTAATATTTGTTTCTCTTTTCTATGTGTGTATACATACACTAACCATAGTTTTTAATCCAACTTAAAGTGTTAATTATTTATAGCATTTTTTGTTATTCCCATAGCTTATAACATCGTGCAATATTCAGTCATAGCAAATTAAAAAATAACTCATTATTCCCATAACTTCAAGTAGAAAAAGCTGCATTAAAATGAAATTTTTATAAAAAATATATGTTAAAAAAAATACATTTTAAAATACAAGTCCGGTAAAATAAAAGTGTAGAAACGAATATTTAACGATAATTTTTTATTATTGAAATTCACCTCTGAATTGCAAGAATTGCAAGTGCAATAAGTTAAATATTCTTATTCCAGTGTCAGTAAATTCTGTAGAGGTATTCACAGAATAGAATAGTTCAGAGACGTGTTTGAAAGTAGTCTACGCTCACATTATCATTTATTTCTCTCGTCTTTCATCTACATATCTGAGAAATATTTATATTCAGTTTAATAAAGTTCTCTCTCATTAATGAAAGGTATACAAGAAATCTACTCGCATTTCATAGTAAACAAGTGAAACTTTCATCAATAATTAAGAACACGGTTGAAGTTTGCCATCTAAAAGAGTAAACCCGAGTGAATTAGCCGCATCTTGAGAAACTCGTTTAAATGCTTCTCTGCATCTTGCATACTTGTTCTCGGCAACAAGTTCTTTTCATTCTTCAAAATTTCAGTTCCAAGTTTATAGGTTCTAAAGTTTCATTAAGAAACTTTGATTGTGACTTTACGTTGCAATTTTTTTCATTCCATTGTGTAATGCTTTCGTATATTTATTATAAAATTAAAATTATAACGAATTCCAACATTATTTTTTATATATGTTCTAGCTCTACTTTAAACAACACTAAATATTTACTGTTTTTTTCTAACTTACAAAGCAGATGTGTTCAGAGCGCTGAATGTTTGAAGACTAAGATTTTTCATTTCCTTTAAAAATAATTGTTTGTCATAACTGTCGTGGTAACAATAGTCTATATGTTAATTGTAGTAAATTTCGAAAGTCCTGTCAGCTATCTAAAAAATTGTAAAAAATCGTCAGCATAAAAAATCAAAACAGAAAAAGTTAAAAAACCACTGGATTAAATCGACCAGTCTTTTCATCGTTTCATTTATTTCCATCTGACATATTTATTTCATATATTTTCACAAATACTGAATAGACTGTTCACAGTTCTAGAATAAAGTTTTAAAAAATTTCACATCAGTTTATGAACTAAATTCATACGATACTTCATGACGATCCATATTTCTATAAAAAATTCTGACTTCTATTGCGAATACAAATTTCATTCTTGATTGTTTCAATTAATCAAAGAGATTATAAACAGTGAATGTACCCGATTACGTTTGTTTTCGTAGGCTGCATAAAAGTAACAATAAATATTAGAATTTCGTTAACAATATATGATCATCAATCGCCATTGAGAGGAACATCCGTTGCTTCTTCTTCAGATTAAAATAAGTAATATTAAACAGAATCGAGTAAATGAACTTCATTCAACTAACAATTGCAATATCTTTTCCAGCACCTTCCGAGACCGGATCAGCAAGCAAAAGAAGGAAGAAGTCTTTAAGGCCGATGGACGTTACACGTTTCTTATCCCTGTTGAGGAGGGCTTCAAGGTAAGCTCCTTAGGAACCTCCCCATATCGATCATCCTGAAAGTACCTTAATATCCTCTGTTACGAAGCCTTGAAAAGATTTGGGCAATGCCATTCCTCTTACGTCATCGAAAGCGAAAGATGCTGATCGATTACATTTCGGATACTTTCCGAATATGGATAGAAGCTTATGTTGATTCTACTAGAATATTCATCGGTTAAAGGGAATAGAGATATATTTGAAGCTACATTATTCCTAAAATCATACGATTTTTCGATGGATTATATAGAAAATCGACTAATCCATTGAAAATAATACAATTATGTCGGACAAGAATTTGAGGGGTATGAAATTTTAGATATTTATATGTTTTCAGTGGAGAATTTCCCATAAAATGTAATTTTATTTGAAAGGATTATACGAGTTCATTTATTTGTTCTCCGAATCGTGAATTTATTGCAAATATAAATTTCATGTTTGATCAAAGTTAAAACAATATTGCACAATTGAATTTTGTTAAAAAACGAAGGTATTTTTAATTAAAAGGACTCCTTCTTGATTGTACGGTTTACTATTTTATTAATTTTTCTCTTCATTTATCGAATGAAGAGAATGGAAATGTATTTGAAATGTTATCCTGTACTGAAGAGTTTCTCGGGAATTAGATTCCGTATAATGCGATTTAGTTAAGACGTAGCAACTAGTAGGATTGTATCGAGCTAAATTTATGGTTCTGTGAATTGGCAATTCTGTAGGTTTAGCCCGTGAAAGTTTTGAATCTAATTTGGTTACGACAGTAAGTTTCCTTTACACCTTTGTTGTTAGTTACAGACGACTGTATATGATTCACCCAACGATCTGAATTTGACTAAAAACAGATCTAAATTGGTATATAATTTGATCACTTTCGGTACAAAACAATTCACTGAGCGTTTATTTACTGAACAAAATGATTTCTATAAGATAGATAAATTTATACTTAAGTATATGATAATCAAAAAACTATTAGAACGTTGAACACCATCAATATTTCGCTAATTTTAACAGTTTAATTCACAGTTAATGTGAAACTTCTTTCTATTAAAATCACATATTTATAAATCATAAACCTTAAAAACACAAATAGATACATAGTTAGCAGGACTTTATCGTTTCAATGTTAACCCTTTGGGGTCCGAATTATTTTGTTAATTTTTGTAGTGAGCTAAATAAAGTTAATTTCACAATATTTTCCATCATTTTCTATTCGTTTTTTTCAATGTTATCAATGGCTATAGATACTGGCGGATATTTATATGATACTACAAAATTATTAGAAAATTGGAAAGTTCATATTAAATTGGCAGAAAATCAGATGAAATGGAAAGCTATGTCGAGTACTGCTCGACGTAGGACCGCAAAGGGTTAATATTTACATATTGAATGCATTAGAAAATTCGTAAATATTACAATTAAAAAGTCATATGAAATTTCGTTGAGTTCAATCGCGCCGAGCAAGTCAAAATGACTCGTTTTCAATATTTTTTTCAAAAGTTCTCCAAGTTTGTAGAGCAGATATTCTAGATTAATCTTATAAAATGCAGATTATTGAATCAATCAT
Source organism: Cerceris rybyensis (assembly GCA_910591515.1). Taxonomy (NCBI): domain Eukaryota; kingdom Metazoa; phylum Arthropoda; class Insecta; order Hymenoptera; family Crabronidae; genus Cerceris; species Cerceris rybyensis. Next base: position 29,398,114 of record OU342790.1, read on the forward strand.
CTTTCCCACCTCCTGATTTATCTTTTCCAAGTGTATTTAACCCTTTAGCCTACAACTACATGTGGGACTCGTAGCTCAGAAAATGGAATATGAAATTTTGAAGTCTTTCAAAAACTATTAAAGCGAAAATATCAGCCGGTCACGAAACGGCCTCATTATTTCTATGCTATTAATATTAAATTCAGTAACACAAAATATCAGAAATTAATGAAACCTTTTGATTTCAGGAATTAATTTTGAGTTTTTGCGCGCCTCGTCAGAAAAGAAATCGTAGGTCAAGGGGTTAATATATTGAAATATAACAGATTTAAGGCTAGTAATTTACACTTATATCACTTGGCAATTTTCTGAATTCCGGTCGAAATTTTCTAACGCAATTTACTTACTGCAGACAATTTCTTTTGCATTTATACATCTATTTACAATTGATTATGAACAGCTACAAATAATTAGAAAATATTTATCAATTTTTTATAAACCTGTCTACAGTTCAAAGTGTTAAGATAATTCTGAAATTCCAATTTGCACATAAAGTGATTGGTTGAGACAACGTCAATGAAAATAACAGTGTTTGCATCGCTTTCAACATTATACACGACATTTAAACGCTAAATGAGAACGTTATAATGACGCTTAATTGGTAGTGACGTGTACGCCATTAAACTACAGCCACAGCGAACGTCAAAGCGAATTAATAATAACAAAGAAGCCATGCAACGATAGTTAAGCGATACGATCGACACTTTGCTACCACCAGTTTCTCTTTTTTCGTAACTACATGATTAAAGTCACGCGTGCACTTTATCAATTTTCATGGTCACGTAATCTCTAACCTCAGGTGTGAAATCGAGGCGAGTACATATCCGTCGAACGCCAAGAATTGCGGAAAGTTTCGTGTTCAACGTTTCAGCAACGAAACCCAGTCTTTGTGCAAAAGTGAAAGAGGAAAGTGCCGTAAGGAGAAGAAGAAAGAACGGCGCGGCGAGTTCCCAATCTTGAAAAGTTCCTTTAAACGAGGTCATCATTTCCGCATAGCGAGCCAGTCCTGGCTTCCTCGACCGATATCGAGGACTTTCCGTGCACCTCGTTCTCTACGCTACGGCTTTTGTTAAAGTTCGTCCTTCCAAGCGGGGATTTAAACTTCGTGGCCTGCGGAAATCCAGTTGCTTTGCGTTGCACCCGTCGAGCTTCTCTGGGTTGAACTTGTAAGAAAAATGTCATAAAATTGCCGAAGGAAGAACGTACATACATGCGCGATATATATTCGTGTGGCGTGCAACGTAATCTTTTAACTTCGTGTATAAAACAGATTTCGCTCCACACGTTACCCTTTCATGGCATGTGAAAAAATGATTCAGTTGGAAACAGCAGAAGATAAAGGGTAACTTTAATTTTTCAAATGGAACGAATTACAAGTTTTCATTTTCTTTTTTGAAACTGAAGGTTTTTTAGCTATTTTAAAAATTTTTGACCTATTTTATTTATTGAAATATAATAGATTTAAGGCTGGTAGTACTACTCCCGAGTTGAAATATTGAACCTCATTTGAATCTTTTACTATCCAACATTTAGGAATTAGAAGTACAAAACTAGATCTAAATTCAATGTAAAATAAGATCCTATTTAGCGCCTAAAAGTGGTACTTTCCCTTTATGCCATCTTAAGCACGTTCTCAAAAAAAAATTTTCTTACGATCATCTTTAAAATTTATTTCTAAATTCTTGACAGTATTCTGAACGCATACGAAAAATTTCCGCCCATTTTGCGGTACTAAAATTGAAAATATTAGCATTTTTAATTTCTATTTGAACGCATGTTAATTTACACATTTCATACTAATTCATGTAGGTTTTAGTGTCTAACAATTTTAATTTTCCTACAATTTTCTTTAAATTTCGAGAATTGGCAGATAATATTCACATAAATAATTTCCATACAAAATCGGTACAAGAAGCGGCATTTATTTTGTTGTAAAAAATGTTTAAAGTAAATCATAGGCTTAAAAAATATAATAAATAATAAAATATACTTTTTATATTGATAATGAATTAAATATTAATTGACTGATAATAATAAAAATGAACAAACAATTATATAAAATAATAAAAAATGTATAACTTTCGTAATGTTATCTTACCTCTCTATAACAATATTAACTAACTTATATAAATTTTCAAAGTTAAACATATTTTTTGGGAGGCGGGGCAAAAGAGCGTACTACTGGTCAAGTAATTCTTACAGTACAAATGGGTAACTTATATAGGGAAAATGTATTCGTAGGTTGAGAACGACTGGTCTTTGGGAATGTCCTTAAGGCGCAAAATAGGACGTCAATTTAAACCATCGTTGAGGATTTACATTTTATCCAGTTATTAATGTTGTTATTATTATTATTATTATTATACAGTTTTCAAAAATAAATTAGTCAAAATCACTAAAAAATAATGGATTTTTACTCATTTGCAATTATAAGTGTACCACTATTCGAATTAATGTGATAACTATAATTAAAAACAAATAAAAATACATTATAACGCAATGGTATTAACTAATTTATATGTGAAAATTAAATATGCATATTGATGTAAATTGAAGGGTTATTTATTTACTTACATTACCCCAATAATAACACGAATAATTATGATAAATGTTATTAATATTTTATTTTCTTTCTTTTAACAAATCTTATATTTTTATTTAAAAAATTAAAGTTCTTTATGCTATATTAAATATATATTGAATACAAAAATTATTATTTAACCTAGGAGGAGTAACAGCTCCAATTCAGAGGATAAAGGTTTTGGTGATAGCTAAATGGGAGTATCATTTTACTGAGAACGAGTTACAGGTTTAAATTAGGAGTTTTAGTATTGAAAAGTATAATATTAGGTTCAAATAGGAGTAAACACCATGAAAATAGGTTCAATATTTCGACTCGGGCTGTTAAATAAGTATATTCTAATTTACACTTATATTACTTGACAATTTTCTGAATTCAGTTCGAAACCTTCTAAGGCAATTTCCTTAATGCAGACAATTTCTTTTACATTTATATACTTTTTACAATTGATTATAAATAGCTATAAATAATTATGAAATATTTCATGGTTTGAATGTTAAAAACGTTGATAGATCATTAGGATTTCAACGTCCGTTGATCTTAGCGAATAGATGTTTGATTAGTTTTTGACAAGTTTGTTTAATTTAAGAAGTATTGCGTATTTGTAAGTCTTACTTGCATTGTCAAATTGAAATTATCCAACAATTCCTACCTTTGCATACATTTTTCTTTTCTTTCTTTTATCTACAGTAAAGGAAATTTTATATACGCTTTCACATGTTCGTTAATATTTACAAAGTCGATGAAGTGACACGTTCATATTTAATGCCACACGTTACTCGCACCTTTTCACATCTACATTTTTCTCAAACTGTAGGAAACAAACGGGTTTCGTTGAATTCTTACTAAATTTTAATAACTAATCTCTGGCGAGTTCAAACCATGTTCAACTCAATGACAAGAGTAGGGAAAAATATTAAAAAGTAGTGTAAAGTTACTCGTGACATTTATTGGTAATTAGTTCTTGCTATATAATAAAAAGCCCAATAAAGTTCGAATTTCTAAAAACGAAAATACAATAAATAGTGTATCCCTTTGAATATTGTGTCGTAAAAGATTATACAACTTTTATATATGAAGCATAAACAAAAATTGTTATTTTGCAATAGAGTTTTTATCAAACAGATCGAAATACACGAATGACAACGTTGTATAAACTTCACTACCCAAGATTTTACAGAATTGAGCAACCCGTGTTCCACCGAATCTTCCCATGAGACACGTTTCGAAGTTCCATGGTGAGAAGAACAAGCTGTTTGCGCGATCAGGGGTAATTGCCGACACGGTCTGACAGGATGAAAACGTGTAAAGATGTTCTGATAATTCGAAGTTCACAGTCACGAACATTCTATCGAAATTTGAAAAGTTACTGTTGTAGGTATATGTAAAATAGTATTCTCGAAGTTTAATGTAATTCGTATTTACGAGTTTGAAAAACAATTTTCGTATATTTTATAGAATTAGCAATTGAACAATTTTTAGAAAAGTGCTGTTTTTAGTTCTTCAAGTCAAGTATAATCAATAACGTAATGTACAATATAAGCACTACTTAAATACTTTATATGAAGTGGAAACACTTGAAATGAAACACTCTTCTATATCCATACCGATATTTAATTTGTTTGCTAATTAATTAAAATTAATTCGTTAATTACCCGGAATAGAAGGTAAATGTGAGAAATATTTAAAATCGTTTATGGAAAGAATAATATTTTTCAATGCAATTATTAAATACTTTTACGTGATTACCACTTTTTATATATAACATGAACAACTTTTGTTACTTCTTTTATAAACACTGGTTTGGATAATTGTAACATATCGTACGTAAATGATTGTACATAATTACGAATTTATAGTAATCAATTGTTGATATCTTCTCTTTATAATATCGATTGTAAATGTGTAGCAGCAATACGTTTTTGTTAGAAATATGTCTTGAGAAAGAGGTGTTTATTAATTCCTGCAATTTACTACTTATAAAATACAGTTCTTCGGTCTAAAGCAGATACTATGTCAGTTTTTAAAATCTTTTTCTTTTCCTTTTAAACATTAAATAACTACAGTGAATACATTTTCAAAACTTCAACAAATCGTTTCTTGCTTTCTACATATATTATAATTTTCTTGAAATTTGAGACATCGTCTGTATAGATCTTGATTATATATCATAAAAAGCTCGTATCATGATGCGCTATATTTTCACAAATTCCGCGCGTTTCATACAAACAATCGTGTTTTTCTGTAAAATCGGATAAGTTCATATCGAATTACAGTATTTTGAAAATCATGCACGAAAAGTTCCATGCACGTTGTAAAAGTTTATTCTACATTTGAAAAACTCTATGCGTAGAAATATGCGAATATAAACCTTCAACTTTCTGAATTTTCTCGCATGTTTCTAAGAAAAAGAGAGAAAATTGAGTTCGAAAACTCAAAAAGTTCGCTTCGTTCACGGTAAGAATAATCGAACCTGGGAAAAACATACTCGACATGTCATGGCATCGAAGTTTTCTGAACTCAATGACATCGATGTTTCGGTGCTTCGTTATGAGAATCAGAAACTTTTCTCGAACGTGATGTCATCATCTTTGCTGTTGTTATCTGAGAAAAATGTGAAAGATGGTTTGGATTCTTTCTAAACGAAACGCTTTTCGAATTTTAGAAAGACGGACAACTAATTAAATGAAACTTTAAGGCATTTATTTAATATTATCCGTTGATTATTTACTATTATAATCTGTACATATTGTTACACAACACCCAGCAGAATAAATGTTACTAGGTTACGGGAAATGTCAACTGTTTATAAATAAATAAATGAGAATTCTACGGTCGTTAGTCCTGGTTGACGAGCGTGTGCTTTAAATAAAACGTTGTAATATTTCTATAAAGTGCACTCTTTATTTAATATGTCCTAAAGGATTTTGCGTGTGCGGACGTTTCGTAACAATGTAGGAACAATACGTTGATTCCTGATACTAGATTTACACAGACAAGCAAAATAACTGATTGCAAATTTACTTGAGAAGTAAATTTATTGAATTTATATCACGATTAATTGTTTTACTATCTGTGCAGTGTGTCCAAATACACCAGATTTATATAAACTTCTAAAGTTGATTTGTTAATATCATTATAAACATTAATTAAAATACAGGAAATAATAATCGTAGGAGATACATCAATTTCGGAATTTCCATTTTTAACTACAGGACAACGGCAATTGTTTGAAACAGAAGCAGGTAATAAATTCATCGGAAAAATATTCACGACGATGTAAATTGTGTAAGGCGATAAGAAAATATTATGATTACGATACTGTGGTGCGAATAAGAAAAGAATGAAAAGAAACTCCTCAGGCGAAAGAATCTTCTTCGATTTCATAGCATGAGGAATAAATATCTCCAATAATATGCTATTCTTATTAAAACAACAGTGCAATTACTTACAGAAAAGTTTAATTGAAGATTGTAAGTAAAACACAATCGTTTAACTATCTGGCTCACGGTTTTAAAATTCAGTTTTATAATGATAAGAAATTAACGAGCTATACGATAAAATACAAGAGAAACTTAAGCAAATAATTCTGAATAAATCATTGGGAACATTATAAATTAAATTCTACTTAAAATGCCAAAGATTACAAGTATAACTTAAAATGACGTATCAAGGAGGTTGAATTGGCCGCCAAAAAACAGTACCGTTTGTAGCAGACTGGCTGAATGTCCTCGAAGAAATAAAAGAAGAAATGGCAAACGAAAATGCAGAAACAAAAGAACGTTCATTTCCTCAGCTGCTAAAGTCAATTCTCTTAGAAGGGCCATAGTAAACGAAGCAAGGAATGGAACGATGTTTCAGGGAGAAACGAGAGAAGCAGAAGGAACGAAATTCGCTTCGTTGGTAGTTGCATGGCGCGATTTCATCTTACATGATACTGTGAATAATTCTGCGAACCTGAAGGCACGTACGACTTGCATTTTGCATTTAGAATTAGATGGAAAAAAGAATCCAGAAGGTGAGAGGAAAGTAAAGTCTAGAGGGAACGTACCAAGAAATGTTAAGAAAGTGTACAAAAAAAGACCAACTGAGGATGGAAGATGGAATAACACAACACAGTCGAACTACAAAAGCGTTAGACTGTGACTCGAGACGAAATCAAACTGCAAATGGGTTCATGAATATAATTCAATTTGACTGTAATGTTAGTATCATTTTGTTGAAATTAAAATAATCTTGTAAACACTGATATATTATTTGATAGAAATTATTCGATATAATTGAGCTCATATTCATTCAGTTAAACTTTTGATAACTTCTCCGAGGTACAATCAATTACTGCAATATTTAACATTACATCTAAAAAAAGAAGGTCAAAATGACTTGTACCGAATTTTTTAAAAATGTTGAAAGTAGGCTTTTATACTGCTTAATTTTCTATATCTATTCTATATGTATCTCATTCTCTTTCTTCTGAAGTATTAATGTAGCATCTTTAAATATACTGAAATAATAGTGAGTAGTTCTACTATTAAGAACGTAAGAACTGTGTATATTTTACAAATAATAAATTGCAACAAACGTCTGTTCTAAACGAAAGCTCATGGGTAATTGTTGCAAAACGTATTCGTAAAAACATGTCATTGTTAGATATTTACAATCGATATTATATAAGAGAGAAAACAATGATTTGTAACAATATAATGGCTGCGACGAATGATTTGAATCGGTCTTGCAAAATTGATAGTAACGTTCAAATGAAGACGGATTAATTCTAAGGTCTACGAAGTAAAGTTGACAATATGTGGATTTGTCATCGTAACAGCACCATTTAGATGATTTACGCACGTATTCTGAGAAAGGCACGTTTAGAATTTAGGGGGCAATTCTGGTAAATCGGATGACCTATAGCCTTTTTCGGAGTGGAGATAGAGAAAAATGATAGAACAAAATATTTTGCAGGTCAAAAAGAGCTTCCTTTACTTCTACTTTATTAAACAATAAATGTGTTACTTTTATTATGGATACAAACAAATATACAGGAGACATAAGAGAACAAATACAAGTTGATAATGTTGAAAAATAAATCACCATTTTTTCTAACGGTTAAAAATTTTTCGTTATGAATTCTTTTATTCTATATCGTTATTCATCTATAAACAATGAGTACTACTTACTATTTAGAATTCGCAGGCAATTAGTAGGCACAGAAATTTGAAAAGGCCAAATTGGACGTGAAACTGTAGCAGTAGAAACTAATTTACCAACAAAACTGGCTTTACTGAATTCATTACATTTCGAATATACAAGACTTACTTGTTTCATTTATATGAATAGAGCTAAATTAATGTGATTCTTATATTTCACATTGTTAAAAATTATGGTTCGTTAAAAGTGAATTTTTCGTTATAATTTACGTTTAATAAATTCCTTTGCGAAATTTTACAATTGAAGTCATAATAAAGTTTTCCATGTACAGACTACTGTAAATGTAAAGGAAACTTCATGAACTGCCGTGAAACTCTCGGTAAAATGATTAATACTTCTGGTAATCTTGTAACAAGCTGGAATACTTTAAGAATAAAATTCAATTTAACTAGCAACCTACGATGAGTGAAAACATTTTTCCGCCTCTGATAAACATATTTCCAGGATTTTAATTCCAGTTGAATAATTATTTTATTTGCAAAGTCGATGTTTTTCGTATAGTATATAGTATAAATATTAATACACTTAATGTAATGAAAATGTGTACAGATATAATGTATAAATATTATATTGAATTTTATTATTTTTTTCTCTCTTAGAAACTATTCCACAAAATCTTTAGTAACAAGACTATTACGATATATCACATGAATATCATCTTTTAATTCCCGATCTTCAACAAAATGGTGAAAGTAATGTTTGAAAATTTTCATTAAGAAATTAAAGATTGAGAGCTCGGTGTATAAAATATATTTCTTAAATCAGTTTACAAAATACGGTAAATGAACTATTAAAAGATTCTCTGATACGCAAAGATTGCTCTTGTTGCACTTTAGAAGCGACATCAAGTGTCTAGGGCCTATCATAGTTTACGAGGGGGGTGAGAACCGACTACCCTTAGTTTAGGGAGAAAGTGCTTGACATTTTCCAGGCAACAACTCAGCTACTTGGTTACTGCGTCCTACCTGATGGAAAAATATAAGATACATATCATTTAATTAGCGTATTTATTTATACGAGTAGTATTTTTTACTTTCTTGGTCCGATATTTGTCATAAATAGACTCACTGGACATAGACACATCTGCTTCATTTACCAAGTCTTCAAACCACAAGTAGAGGTCAAGAAATCGACAATCTACAACTTAATTCTGAAACATCGCATTTTGTATTGTTCGACAACTGAAAAATTAGTCACATTTTCAACCTCCGATTCCTGTAATTTCGTTTTTGGAATGTCCAAACCCAGTTTCCTAAAGTAAACACTCCATGTAGATATTTACTTTAAGAAGCTGGATTTGACGATTCCAAACACAAACGACGGGAATAGGCGGTTGAAAACGAAAGGTTCCGCCGCTCTCTAGCCACCTTCTAGTTGTCAAACTATATATCGGCAGATCTAAAAATCTTAAACCCAGCCTGTTGAAACTCTTATTCTTTTAGTGTCATTGGCAAATAGAAGCACACAGTACCAAGCAATTTATCGTAAACGTCCCAAAACTTCGATTAATATTTTATCACGGCGAGATGGCATCGCGTCAACATTCTTCTTCATTTCTCCCGGTTCCACTATCCACGGTGAGAACCAACTACACTTACTTTAGGGACAAGCTGCTTGACATTTTCCAGGCAACAGCTTAGCCCTGTCTGATCACTAAATACTACATGATGGAAAAATATAAGCTACATATCATTTAATTAACGTATTTATTTATACAAGTAGTATTTTTGAATTTCTTAATTCCACACTTTTAGTAAATAGACCCACCGTATATAAACATATCCACTTCCTCTACCAATTCTCCAAACCACAAGTACAGATCAAGAAACCAACAAGCTGCACCTTAATCCTGAAACATATCATATCAGAAATTCCAAAAACTCTCAAACCCAATCTATTGGAACTCTTCTTCATTTAGTCTCATCGACAAATAGAAGCATGCAATACCAAACAATTTATCGTAAACGTCCCAAACTGTTCGATTCATATTTTATCACGGCGATATGGCATCGCGTCAACATTCTTCTTCATTTCTCCCGGTTCCACTATCCACCGTAAAACGGGCATGCTTTATCTTTGTCACGCGAGCGTGGTGTAACAGCGTTGCGCGTTAATTTCAATCACACGAAGCTCCGTGCGGTGTGCCTTATCACGAATCGGAAATCAATCGCTCATACCGAGTTTCCATCCTTTACGGTAGGACGAGCTTTAGTCGAACGCCGCTAACGAGAAGCGTGTAATCAGTCAGTGAGTCGAAGAGAAGAGGGGGATGCTTGTTTCGTGCTCTTCCCCGGCTCGTTGCTCTCGTTACCCCCGAACATGTAACCTCGAGGTGCACCCTCCCGTTTCGTCTTTGACGCTGGCAGTCCGCATTCGCGGTTTTACACGATTACACCGCATTAGGGGGCCGCTTACACGAACCTCGTGGGAAGAAGACTGCCAGAATACTCGGGGCGAGACGAGAGGACGAGGCTGCGGACAAGGGTGAAAATGTTACAGCCCGAAGCGGAGTAGCGTAATTAATGGGCACGACGTCTAATCACCGAGTTAATTGTATATTTTTACTCCTTCTTTGAAAATCCCTTCTGATGAATTTTGATCCACTGTGTTCTCGGGGTAGATGAAAAAGGCTGGGAAAAACTCCACGCAATAGGAATTCACAGTACGAGAGAGTGATTTCAATGAAAATCCTCCTGTGAATTCGACATTCCTGTGAGCATCGACTCGATACTTGACGCTGTACATTTTATTTTCGAGTTTCTGGGTATTTTTAGTTGTTTTATTTAAGCTGTTTACATTAGGGTATTGAGTAATTTAACACTAGAACTATCTGGTTTTGGCGAAGCGGTCGTATCTCACGTGAGAGGTGACAGATTAAACTCTGTCGAAATTCGGTGTCTATAAAATTCGGCGCGATTGTCTTGTTAATTAAGCATGAGCAACGGAGTAATTAATATCTCCAGTGACATGTCAATGCTTTGTGTAGTATCTTTTTAATATATTAGGCCAAAAAAGTGAATGAAAAATTAGAATAAGAAAAATAACAGTATACTTTTGTAAAACGTGCAAGAAAAAGCTATTCCTTTATGTTGGATGTTGTTTTAAAAAATATTATTCGTTAAAAAATTACAAAGAATTATTTGAAACTAAATTATTTATAATGCTCTTTCAAGAAATAAATAACTTTCATAAAAAATGTTACTCTTTTAATACTCCAAATTTTTCGCATATTTACCGAAACCAACTGCAACCTAGCCGAAATCATGTATATAAAGCTAGCGACCGATAAGGATTAATTTCATATATTTAAAAATAAATACTTTGGAAGAAAGAGAATGAAGTGGGAAAGAAATGAAATTGATTTAAGCTATCACGTTTTACAAGGTAGATATAGAAAATTAAGCACGGTACAGCTCTAGAAATTTTTGCAACATTTTAAAAAAATTTCATTACAAGTCATTTTGACCCCTTGGTAGATCTAGTGGTAATGATGGTAATTATTTAGGAAATGCCTTGCTGAGATGTTCTGTTTTGTTGGTATTTTATTTTTTTAATTTGCAGTTGAAGTACCAGAATGACAGAAATGAGAATGATTTTTTATATTTGTCTCGTAATATTTGAAGAATTAGATCGATCAATTTCTGGTCTCTTTTGTTCTTTTTTTGAAGGGATTTGTCTGGTACGTGTAAATATGAGGAGGAGTTTATTCTAGATTGTTCTACTTGCGAACATTTTGTTAGGGAAAGTGCCACAGATATTATTTAAAAATATGCCAATATTATTTTGTTAGGAATAGTACTTTATAAATATTTATTTAAAAAATGTATAAAATGTGGGAAACATATTTAAGTATTAAGGGTCGTCATGTATCGAAGTTGCGAAGGTTTGAAATATTATCGGATTTACAAGTTGATAGTTCAATGTGGCGGTATCTCCCCTATTTCAGTAATTTAACATATTCCAGAAATTTCTCTCGCAAACTTGCCTGAGGATCAGACAGGAAATAATTTATGCCAATAAACGCGTCTTCGCTTGAACATTATGGCAAAAATCTTTAAAAAAGAATGGCCAAAAAATGTTGTTGCATTCACTCATTGTTATACAGAATAAGAAATTATAAAAAGTATCATATTTCTAAAACTTTTTACCTTTTCTCTTATTTCACCTTTTCTTCTATAAGTGTTTTCTTCTATCCGTGACCGAATAATTCATTAAAAGCTATCATTAGATTTCTTTCGTTGTATATCCATCCCAACAATCATATATTTTATTTTCCTCTCTCGACCCCCCGAGCAATATCAATCTAACAGTTTAAATCGGAAAAATCTTCAGGAAACTTCAATACGGAAATAACATTTTTAACCAACAACACGAGAGACTCCTTCGTCAAAAACACGAAATGTACAAAAGCATCGACAATCGATTTACTGGGAAACATTAATTCAGTACGCAATGTTCCGCTTAACAGCTCTGCTTCGTTCAAACAAACGCATTCAGGCTTTACACGCCAATATATTCCCATTGAATCACGACGTTTCGAAACAAATATCTCGTGAATGAAATCACGAACGATTACATCGTATTTTCGAGGCAATCAAATCGTTAAATTCTCGATCACAATATCGAACGGTGAATCATCCTACAGACTCAATTAAGCCGATCGTTCGTGCGTAGTGTTGATCGGTTAAATTAGTCTTCGTCTGACTGATTTCGTGAAAAGAAATGGCACGTGTCCCTCGATGTAATCCCAGGTTAATGGGGTAATGCCCTATCAGAATACCTACATGATCTATGCTTTGTACTATGCAAACTCAGGTACGTTTTGTTTGAACGAATTCCCAGGGTGGTAACTTTGTCCGAGTTGATTTCACCTTGTTGTCGCAACAAAAGAGGAAAAGTACAACAGAATATATTAAGCATTAAGAGCAACTGACACTGGTAATAATTTTATTAAAATTGAATTTAGATGAAGAGTTGATATTATTGCATTATTAATGTTGAGGACTTTTATTTGTTTCGATAAAATGGACTGTGTATAATTGTGATGTTGATGATAGATTGCTGGTTATGAACTGCTCTGACTATGCAAGTATGTAATGTTTATTTGAATGTATATGATAACTTAATAATGACTTATAAATATGCGGAACTCGCGGTATAGGTTCGACGTCAAGATTTCTTCTCTTTTCAAACTGGGCGGATACTATGTAATGTACCGACCCTCTGATCTACTAATATATATAGTTAGGATAAGAATATTTTATAAGCACAAATATTTTTTACGATCTAGACCAACATTCGTCATTTCATAATCGTCACTGACTCACCACCTCAAGTTCAGATCTCCTATTTTTCCATCCCGACCTTTCAACTCCCTAGCACCGTCACCGCTCCTTATCGTGCGGCTCCACAGCCGTGTCACCTGGGCGGCGGAGCTTCTCGTTTTCAACCGCCTATTCGTACCATTTTGTTTCTTGGAGTCCACTCGCTCAGCCTCTTAAAGGAAGCACCCGACAAAGTCGTAGCATTCAAATATTCTTATTAGTTTGTCTGGAGGAGCGAGACATTGTATTACATTGTTGTCTCGTCGCGCGCTTCGTTTCATCAAGGAGAATCTCCCCATGTGGTGGGGGTAATTCTGCCGGAGTTTATTCTGTTTTCACTATAGAGATGTTAGAAATCTGGTGCCTACGCCGATGTCCTCACTGTCGCCACCCAAATCGCGTTGTCTCCCTTGCTTCGATCTGCAGCGTTCTCTCTTTTCGTCTTTTAGTTCGATTTGTATGTGTAGCTCTTTTAACGAATCGCGAGGTAGAACGTCAAGTGCCTTCGTGTACATGTGACAAGAGGCATGACGCTTGACGCCTGGCGAATCAGGCTCTGCCAAAACAGGCTTACCTCCTAGGTGACACGGCCGTGGAGCCGCACGGTACTCATCTCCGAATTCACCGCTCCAAGTCCGAAATCCTACTTTCTACTTTGACCTTCGGCTTGCATCCACCATTATCACCACTCCCACACCTTCTCCAAAGACCCTTAAAAACCTCGTATTCTCTGTCTACTTAGATCATTCATTTTCACACAATAAACCGAATCACGATATTTAATATATAAAAGTCCAGAAGTACAAGTTCTCTTTTATTTGGCGGATCCTGAGTGCGAGTCACATTATTCGCATTACAACTATATAAAAAATAATTGACTGAACTTGGCTGTGTTGTAACTGAACTGCACGAGTCCTTGGAAGTCAACTTGCAGAGTTCTTGTGTCGAACTCTTTCCTAGATGAGTCATTGAACGATACTGACGAGTTCTTGTATCGAACTTTTTGAATATTGACTTGTATGAGTCGATGGAACAGACCAATTTTACTGGCATTGGTATGCCGTTCTTTCTCTTTCACACGAGCCAAAAGTCCCACAAAGCCGTCGTGAGAAAAGATACAAAATGCCTTAACTGGGCCTTGAAATCAATGGAGGCGGCTCTTCCACGATAGTGGACCGTCCTTCTTCCGAATTCTCGTTTTTGTATGACTAGGAAAATTCGGTAAAGTAAAAAGTATGTTCTATATTAGTTTATATTTTTTCTGATCCTTAAAAATACTTTTAAATGTTTGAAAATAGGAACTAATTATTGTTATGTAGTTGCAAATTTTTAAAAATGACAAAAAAAATCTTAAGTTCCCCATGGGGATTCGAACCTGCGACAAAAAAGCGTTCAGCGGTTCAGCAGACAGACGCCCTACCAACTGCGCCAAATTGCTCGCATGAAAAAAACCTGAAAAGTTCTTGCAGATAAGGAATCATCATTATTCATAATTGATTTAATTAATTCGATTCTCTATATTGACATGTTATTGCTTCGTGGCAAAAACACTGAAAGTTACGAAATGAACATACTGTACTCGAAGAATGAGAAAATAATAACTGGATCATGGTGTTTCACATCGAAATGCGTTGCGCAAATTTTCGATTTTTTTTCACAATGACGCAGGCGGTTTAAAGATCTGAAAAAATTGAAGGTAACAATCATGAGTAGACTCCGGATGTTTATGCATTTATGACAAAATGAATACGGCTAAAATACACAAAACGAACATAATATAAAAAGATATCCGAAATATCCAAAGTATGGTATTCGTTGTAACATTTATCGAGTGCAACAAATCCCTAAATAGGTTCTCTTATCTTAACTGCATTTGTTGAATTTGAAATTTGCATAAACATCCGGAGTCTAATCATGAGTATTGGATTGTTACTGTAATTTGCAAAAAGTTGTCACTCGAAGATTTCGATGCGAAATCTACTTTTTTCCGTTTTTTTTTTGCGTTTGCTCATTTGTTACACTTAGATTCTTCAATGAAAAAATCTGAAAAAAATCTCAAACATGTATGGTACCGTGTAAAATGTGTCAGAATTTTTTCGAATTTTTTGCACCTCAATAAATAGTCAAAATGGGGTAAAAACCCGTTTTTTGAATTTTCCCTATAACTACCCTTCCGGTTAAGATAGATGGTTAAAATTTGGTACACAATGATCGCCGAGCATTATCTATTGAATGAGACCACCCCCATAGAAATCGGTTGAAGGGCACTTCTGACCACCTTATCCTGCTATACCCTTTCTCTTTCCTACACGCATGAAGGAAGTGCCCCGAAGATTCGTGGGAAGAAGGACTTTGACTGTGAGAATTTTCCGAATCATTCCTGGTGAGAGTTCCAATGTTTTGGACACTCATTGTGCCATAAATTACACCAGGGTGGTCTAGAAATTCTCATTGAGGTTCAAGGCACGTCATGTACTAGTGAGGACTGAAGAGGCAATGAATATCTCAAAGAAGTTAAAGCTTTGTACCTCCTTAGCCTGGTATGCAAAGAAATGTCAAATGCAGATGCCCTCTGACAAATTTTTTAACCCCTGAACCTGTAGGATTTACATTCCAAAAGTTTGGGCCGAAAAGGTAAACAAGGTCGTGCAGACTTCGAGCTATTCCACGGTTCGGCAAATCGGTCCTAAGTTATACTAAACGCGCACGACTTACAGAATGTAAATACTGTGTATAAGACACAACTGGTTTAATTTTGTGGCTTTTCAAGTTTTCAAAAATCTATTAAATTGGAAATATTAATGAGACGCGACGCGATAATATTATAACTACGTGTGGGATTTGTAGCGCGACAAATGGAATAGGAAATTCTGAAGTCTTTCAAAAACTATTAAATTGACAATATCAGCCGGCTACGAAACGTTCTCATTATTTCTATACTATTGATATTACATTCAGCTATACGAGATATCAGAAATCAGTGAAAACTTTTGATTTCAGCAATTAGTTTTGAGTCTTTCCGCACCCCGTTAGAAAATAAATCGTAGGTCAGGGGGTTAAATTATACAGCATATAAAAAATCACTGATCATTTTCTATTTTACACAAAACAAATTTTAGCGCAAAGAGTTAACGCGCGACGCAAGATGAAGTTATGTAATTATTTCAGCAACTATAAACTTTGTTATTCTATACAAAGGAAGTTGATTAGAATGAGTTAAAACTAGGAAACAGTTATCATTAACGTTACTGTCTTTATAATGGATAAATCGAGGTATAAATGGTAGAAAAATAGAGTACGGAAAATAAATAACAAATGATTTCTATATCAAGCAGTTAAAGATTGGAGAAGACTGAATCTTCGCCGGCTTTCAGCAAGCGTTCTTTCAAATTTTTGGGAACCATGAAAATTGTCGTTGGTTACATTCTTTTTCAAGGGTTGAACCACTTTTCTAAATTTTCGTTGTTGAGACCAGATAGAGGTCGAATCTTTCTCCATTATTAACACAATAGAGAAAAATACAATCAGATGGATCTCAAAAAACCATGGGAGGTACAATACAAAAACAGATGAGTTTTAACTCACAATCAGTGGGCCCGCGTTTAAATCCTGCTCCGTCATTTTAATGATCTATGATGATCTCCTTCATAATATGGGTGGTTCGGAACCCTCCTATGACAATGGATTTTTAGAGAAATAACCGTAGCAATTCATAAGACTATAGAGAACATGGAAGTAAAGACTTTAGACTTGCACTCACTGGTATGTACATAGTTTAACTCCTTCACCACCTCTCGGAATTTTCTTTCATATGATATTATATGATAGAACCCACCTAAACTAGAAGTTCTGAAGCGAAATGACCATAATAGTTAAATCCGAAAAAATGTAAAAAAAGAAACTGGAGTATTTTAGTCTAATTAATTCATAGAGTTTTCCCCGAGATTTCCATTTATGAACTTCTTGAAAAATGGCCTTCAAAACGAACGTTACCTAAACCTTCAATGCCTTTACGTGTTTGCCAATTTTTCGCTCAACTGATCGCCAAATGCTTAAATTAAAAATTATCAGCCGCAGTCATAAAAGTGGACTAATTTTCACTTTACTTTGAGCTCGTTTTGTGCAATGGAACATTGTTGAATACATGCTACAGCAGACCAGCAAACTGAATTGTTAGTAAATTTTCCTCTTCATAAATGTAAGCTCAGAAGATTAGAAACATTTGGTATTCATTTACCTTGTTTGTTACCTTGCTTCGGATCTTATATTGTATTATAATATGTAACAAGTACATGTTCACGCAAGACAATTAGTTTGCTGCAAACAACCCCTCGTTTGACTTGAATCTCTACTTATAGTTTCGTGTATACGGAATTTTAATGAACTGCGATCAAAGGCACGATAAACTGACTGTGAGTATAATCAACACCGTGTAGCCACGTACTGGAGAATGTTTTATTAATGAGGTATCAATCTTTATAAACGTATTATATTGGCTGTGTATGTAGGTATATGTATGGAAAGTGTGCAAATATTAACGAACTGTTGTTTCATTTTGAAATGATAAAAATAAGTAGCTATGTATATTTATCAAGAGTGCGTCAAAATATTAGGTATAAGGGAAAGTTCTGTCGTTTTTGAATACGTGCACTTTTATGCGTTGTCTTTCCTTAATAAGAATTCTGATCCGACTGAAACCAATTTAAACACTTAGATTAGTATATGATTAATGGTTTATGCACATTTTTCGTATTTTAGTTAGTTTTTTTAAACTTGTAAAACTCTTACCGTGAGTGAAAAAAAGTGCATTTAAGACATTGCGTATTGTATGAGTTGCAAAAAGGGAACAACGCGATAGAAGCAAAAAAAAGCTTGTGTGACGTGTTTGGAGAGCATGCAGTAATAGTTCGATAATGGCAAAGATGGTTTGCGAAATTTCGTTTGGGTGATTTTACTTTGAAAAATGAACCCAAATCAGGAACGCCATCGCAGTATGGTCAGGACAAATCCCACGTTAATTTCCACAGAAATGGGCTTCAAGCATGAAATTCATCAGACTACTGCTTTGGATCACATTAAAAGACTTAGCTTCCTGTCCAAAATCTCTGTTTGGATGCCATATGAATTAAAAACGACAGAATTTTCCCTTACACATAATATTAGGTTGTCCTGATCATACTGCGACGGCTTTCCTGATCTGGGTTCATCTTTCAAAGAAAAATCATCCGAATGAAATATCGCAAACCATCTTTGACATTTTTGAACTGTTACTGCATCCTCTCGAAACACGTCTCACAAGTTTTTTTTTGCTTCCATAGCGTTATTCCCTTTTTGCAACTCGTACAACATGTAATGTCTTAAGTGCACTTTTTCTTCACTCATGTTAAGAGTTTTACAAGTTTAAAAAACTGACTAAAATACAAAAAAATGTATATAAATCATCAATCATATACTAATCTAAGTATTTAAATTGGTTTCAGTCGGATCAGAATTCTTACTAAAGAAAGACAACGTATAAAAGTACACGCGTTCAAAAACGACAGAACTTTCCCTTATACCTAATATATGAAAGTATCGTAAAAAATGCTAATATCGTGCAAACTTAATCCTTTGCAGTCCTATGTCAAGCTTCACTCCACATAGATTTTCACTTCATTTTATTTTCTAACAATTTAATATCGACTTTCTAATTTCATAATAATTTTATAATATCACATAAATATTCGTCAGAACCTATAGTTATCGCTATCAATAAATAAAAATTAACGACCAACGATAGAAAATATTGGGGAATTAATTTCATTTAGCTCACTATCAAATTGACAAAATAATTGGGACCGCAAAGGGTTAATGAATTATGATGAAGTACCGTCTATGAGGTACACAATCGTCCTACAGCTTGGATAAACGTGCCATATAATGCTAAATTTTTCACTTATTCCTCTTTATGTGTAATAGTTAAATGATAATATTAAACAAGAGAGATGGTGGCTTCAGAGTGAAGAAGTTTTCTTTCTTCGTAGAAATGGTTCTGAGAATCGATTCTGAACAAAAAAAAGTTATTCCTGGCTATTAAAACAATCTAATTTTAATGAAAATGAGATCACGGAGCACCTTGAGAGAGGAATAATATTTTCTTACAAAGACTCGTGTTAAGTAGTTTGATTCCTACAGAAACTTTGCTGTATTTTTAGTTTTTAAATCGAGCTAGCGGATTTTAAGGAATGAAAAGAATCTTTGTGTAAAATCATTACTATCACATTTTTTAATTACGCCTTCTTTCTTAATATACTAATATTTCCGTAAAATGGAAAGACTACAAAATTTAAAATGCAAATCGTGCATGAATTTTTAAATTCATTGCGGGAGATTTCCTTCGAAGTATGTCGAGATTGACTTTTAATTTCGCAACTTCGTAACAGAAGTAACTTGAAATTCTTGAAGTTTTTATTATGTATGCCGATCTCTACCAATTCGATTAATCATTTGAATATTGAATGTGATTAAAAGGCTATTTCATTACATCCCTTTTCATCTGCAATCTGTGTATTATGTAAAAATATTAAGTGAATTATTTTAAAATGCCTTCTTATACGACAAAAGTAACAATTACAATGGCTATCCAATTTAAAAACGATATGTTTAACCCTTTGCGCTCCTTGCATTTCTTGCGCCTGTTGGTAGTCTACTCCTCGGACTTTCAGGCAATATTTTGTAGTCACAATACTTTGAAAAAAATGCTGCAGTTTTTAAAAAGATGATTTTTTATTAACGTGAATTAACTCAAAAACTTAGTTAACTTTAACCCTTTGCGGACGGTTATATTTTTAAATATTGACAGATAATCATTTTTTCGGCGTCCAAAACCACCTTTTTATCCGGAAATTAGGGTTTTTAATGTATGTGAATTATAAATTACTCCACTTTTAATCATATCTCACCGGTTTTATTTCAATTTTTCAATTTGAATCGTGTATACATACGGCGATAAACTATAACTACATTTTTTCTCAGACCGCATATATGCGTCGCTAGTCCGCAAAGGGTTAATTTCTGCTCCACGAATTTTTTTGGCGGCACCTCTGGAGTGGGCGTGTATTGAAACAGGCCCACCCGATTTGAACCACGTACGAAGGTCGGTGTAAAATGTTGACTCAAAAAGGCTAATTGTAAGTTGCCTTAAATTAAGAGTTTATTTTACACTTTGTACAATAATGAATACGTTCGGGCCTAGCCTCGCGAACGGAGTTTCTAGTTCGAGTGCTTGTTGTTATTCGACTCGCAGTTCTAACAATACTGAAGATTGGAAGCGCGTAAGAACGCGCTTTCCGTCACGATTTGGCGAGGGCGGTTACTGCTGCAGAGCGAGGACGTTGCTGATTGGGAGACTCTTGGTTTTTCAAATATTAATTTTGTGATTGGTAGGCAAGGAATCGTCCTTTGCCCATAGGTCAAGAGTCTCCTTCAGCCTTTCGGTGACGTAGGAAAAACCCCGACACGCGTGGGGGAAGAGGTCCCCGGTCAATACTTCTTGCAGGACAAAACTTTTCCTGAAGAAGTTTTGCCGACAATAGGCCCATAAAGCTCATTTATCTTGGAATAATAAAACATTTGCACGGCGCGACAACTATTTTTCTGTAGTGAACATCTGCAAGCTATTTAAAAATTCCTATGGCGAGTTAAGCTACATCTGTGAGCTTCAGGGACGTATTTTGCTCCGTAACAGTAATAATTAGAAAATAAAATGTTGCCAGTAGAGCTGGTAGTTGAAGTAGATCGTCTCTACTTGTTATGCCAGCCAGACTGGTAGTTGGAGGGCAAAGGGTGAATAATATTGTCGCTACTGTTATGCCATGATGTACCAATAAAAACTTCATCCCCATTATAATAAACGTCCTATATACGTGACAATACCAGAATATTATTCCACGAAAAACAAACTTGAAAATATCCGATTAAATTTGTCAAATTAATGTTTCTGTTTACAAGCTATCACAGTAACGTAATTACTTTTTCACAAGTGACATATAAAATGGAATTTGTTTTTATTACAGCCGGTACCAAGACCAGAGAAGGTTGACCGCGTGGTAATTGATGGCCATGTGATACCTAACCACGTCCTCTTCACTTCACCAACCCCTGATAACACGCCTTTTGAGACTCTTGCTTTCTCGGACAACCTCAAAGTAACTGTCAGCTTCCTCAAGGCGAATGATAAAGGTACGAAGTAATTTCAGATTTGTTTCGTAAAAATATCACTGAACATATTTGCATAACAGAGTGTAAGTAATTAATAAAATTTGTATACACACTTTATGATAAATTAGAACAATCAGAAGCGTTAAATTTATAGCCGGATATAAAAACCGACGTAAAGTTTTATTCTAGAATTATGTTGAACGATGCACAAACAACAGATACAGTCATGAGTGAACTGTCTCAACGAAAAAATTTGTTGTTTGTTTTAATTCCTTTTATTTACTTGTAAAAGTTGCATTGATTTTCGTTATCACATACAATAGCGTGGGATTTAACGCTTAGAGTAAGTAAGAAATGCAAAAAGAAGAATACAAAACCTCAAGCTGTGCTAAAATTACTAAATCTTGCTATTAACATCATTCTCATAAACTAATTGATTAAATTACCAAATTCACCAGCATTTATTTTTCTCTCGACGATATCCGCACACCAAATTAGCTAATTAACTGATCTTCCGCCACTCACGAAAAACATTCAAGATTTACAATTTTCAACATCCCCGTTCTACAAAAAGTAATCAAGAACCTTTTTTTCAGTTTACGTCAAGTCCAATACCATCGTTGGCGATCCGAATCATCCGACTGGAGTCGTCCTGGCGGAAATAGTTAAGGCGAACATCCCTGTGCGGAATGGCGTGGTTCACCTGATCCAACGACCCCTGATGGTCGTCGATACTACTGTGCGGGACTTTCTCGAGGTCAGTGCTTTCTCATTTATTTAATTCCACTATTGAAAACTGTTTTCAGTCGGCTCCATAGAAGACTATATAGCTATAGCAATATCGCGCCACGTGTCATATCATGCTAAGGTCATTGGTTTCATCGTCAATGCCGGTATTTTCAATTTGTCGATTTAAAAAATGAAGTAATAGAGAAAAATATTTATGCAATCATAAACATGTTTTATACGATAATATAATAAGTAAGTGATACGTGAAAAATAATGGGAAAGAGCTCGAAAGACAATTTTCATTTTCAGTATTTAAGAGTAATTTAATATAGGGAATTAGAAAATAGTGAAGAATAATATCTTGCTAAGAAATTTATTTTATTGTGTATTTCTAGCATTCTTTTTTTAACGAAAATTGAATTATTTTAGTATCTCGTGATGCTTTTATTGCAGTTTCAACTGCAAGGATGTGCAAAAGACTGGCGGCGAGTTTCTATGGTTAGGCGTTCACTCGGGAGTTCCTTTTGATACTCTTATAAAGGCTCTTTTAGCCATCATGAATTAATGGCCCGACGATATTCTTCTTTTCGTTTTCGTTTTTCAAAGGTTTGCAAATTCAATGGATTTAGCTTTGTTCGGCTAACTATTCGACTTTTACTTCTGCAACTCTCAAGATTAATTCTACATTTGCTCCTAGCAATTGTTAGCGGTATAAGCGTTTTTGAGGTAACAGCTGGAATTTATTTCAGTCGAATCCTATTTCTCTGTGGAAGAATCGCCCTCCGGGCTGCGAGTGTTTCAGAATTTCAACTCCACAATTTCAACTTTTCTTTTGAGCCGTAGGATTTCATAAAGTGAAACTTGAAACTCTAGAGAAACATTTCGTTGATTTTGAACAAAAAATGTTAACTAAAACAGGTAAAACTTTCTTGGATCTCGAACAATACTTCTCCCAAAGCTTCATCGACATAAGCGTTATTGTAATTTAGTCAGCTTAACGGGTCTGAATTTTCAAACGTAATCCAAACGAAAACGTGGAAATTTTCATTCTGCAGGCTATGTTTAATCAAAAATCTTTCGTACGAAATTAAATTCCATCTGTACAGAGATCTCATTCAATTATACAGCTGAAACAGGATATCGCAAATTGGTAAGGATCAGTTACTAATCCTCGAAATGTTTTCCCACAGTAGTTATAAAATCAGCAGACAAAAAATAAACGTTGAAATGATTTCAGTTTAATTAAATCGTAAGAGTGAATATAAAAATGTAAAAATAAAGTAATAATTGCATAATAACAATTACGAGTCCAATCTACAAGTCCAATCTTCGTCTGAACCACACTATAATATTGTAAATTTTCTCACATACAAAAGAAATATAAGAGTATCCCAAACTGAAAAATAAATAAAAAATAGGCAAGGCTTATCAAACAGATAAGTAAAACTATTAATTACTATTGCATTAAAACGAAGTAGGCTTAAATATTGCGAAGAATCTATTGTGATTCAGAATTTTCGAAAAAGAAACAATGGAAACCTTGAATATTTAAAACCCATTGAAAAAACCTCACTGAATAGTTTCACTTGGAATGACAGCGCTTATTTAATTTGATGTCGAGAACGTCAATCTACATGATTGCACTTTCGTAATTACAATCAGAAAATGGCAAATGCGCACGAAACATAGCATCGAAAAACATGGAGCAACAGCATCTCACTTCTTTCATATATATATATAACTTCTGTCCAACGTGAAATAATGAGGAAAATAAGCTACAGTGTCACGTTTCTCAGCGTCAATTACACATCATTGCACTTTCCGCTGTAAAATAACTGGTAATCGTACTGTGTGACACTCACATAGTTAATATGCTGCAATGACGTCACTAGTATGACAAAATGAACCACCTACTTTATAAATAGACTAGCCACCGAAGAACATTCAGGTCATAATCATTACTCCATAAATAGCAAATGATACGGTCGACAAAAACATAGTAAAAAATCATAAAGTTATGAAATTAATATTTGCAAATTTTTTACAATGTAGAACAATAACACTTCTTAACAATATCCATTTAATAATTAAAAAATCTACTTCCTTTTATGGTATCTCTTTGAAGTATCGCACAACACGATACAACAGCAATCCTGCTAAATTGTTTTGTCTGTAGTGAATCCTAATGTTTGAAAAGTACATTAAATAGATGTCGAAAGGACCCAAAATTTATTGTAATTAAACAACACGACGATGCATACAAGGAACCCTCATGAGACTCGATAGGATACATGGTGACAAAGATTATGGTATTTAGTTGGAGCAACGTAGCTTTCGTGGTCGCGTAACACGTGTCAAAATATATCTATATACAGCCGGCACAACTGTCTGTGATTACACGTCCACGCTGTGTTACATCGCATCTATACAATGCCAAGACCCTTTGACGTTCCCTGCAACATTCCACGAAGCATGTCACGTCGAGGTATACGTATCGGGACCGCGAATACTAATGTTTCTCTAATGCATTGCACGTTCTGAATTTGTAATATCTGCATCCGGGATGCATCAACGTCACCGCGAAACTAAAAGCTCTGGAATGAATTTTTGAAGCTGTTATATTACGTGCAATAAGTCACGACTGATTTCTGTCGCATAACTTTTATCATTTCAATACACAGTATTCCAATTTATTATGAATCAGTTGTTCGAATTTAATTTTCTAAAACGTTCCCGTCACTTTCATTAGACTCTAATAAAGTATTAATTCGACTAAAGTTTGTTGTACCTGCAAACTGCATCGTTGATAGTATCAATTTGTTCCACCGACAGGGGTATAGCGGCATCATTTGCCAGATAAGCCAAGTACAGGGAGTTTCAAAAGTATCTGTCACGGCTTTAAGGGGTTGTTCTGCACCCTTCGATCGATGGAGATTTGTGAAAAAAAAAACACACCGCGAAATTCGTGAAAAGTTAAAAAATTTTTTAATAAATGTCGGAGAGGTACTATGAGTCAGACACGAACCGACGCAAATTAAGTTTTCATTGTGTCTTCACGATTGAATTTTAGCTGAATAAGTCAGGCTTCCAGGTCTCCGACCTTTTGAAACAAAGCGCACGAGATTTCCGTATAAGTACACACGAAATTAGAAAATGCAGGACTGGGTCACCGAACTAGTGAATATGTAAAACACGTTTTGGTTTTTTAGATACGAAGAAAAACATCAACAAATTTTGGGCCATTGTGGCCGCCGTTTCCCCTTTGAGCACTGTTTAAACATGTTTAAACGCATATAACATTAAAGTAATATGCAACGTTATATTCGGGACGGTTTTCAGAATCAATTTATGCAAAAAACTAAACGTCGAGGAAAAATTCTCATGGTAGGAGGCAATAGAGCAGACATCTTTCGAGTATAGTTTGTTTAACAAATATACATTTATTCTCTATGAGTCATTTCATTACTTTATGTCTTATTAATGTAGCTTGCTTTACAAATACAATTTTATGTTTATGAGTTACTTTTTGACAATGACGCTACATTAACCAGTTAAGTGTGTTTGACGTATATACTCGCCATCCCTCGATTTTCCTGACCCACATATAATAAATAGGTAGATGTGCCCTTTTAAAAGAAGTCACCACTGTTAACTGGTTAAACAAAGCACTATTATATAAATAAATAATATCGTCCAATTCCACTTACAATTTTAAAATTAATTCCACGAGCAACGAGAGCAATTATTTCCACTTCAGTGAGCATGAAGTGCAAAGGCTGCCACTCGTCAAAACATACCTGGCGGAACTCGGTGAAGTAACCTACAGGTATCCTTTTCGCGAATCAACAATAAGTCTCTTCGAAGCTCGCCTTGCTATCAGTTCCCCCTGGACCACAGGCCAGTAATCAGTGCTCCGTGATCGACTTCAACTATTTTCACCTATTAGTGCGTGTGTAATAGTTTCGCAGACAAGATTCTGAATCACCCGATACGTTTCTTTTTGCGGTTACTTACTAATTCATCGTCACAGTGGATATCAACCCTTAGTTGGAGTCTGGGTTAGGTCAACTCTCAGCCATTAAAACACTTTCACGGTTGCCATTGTGTGTATACTCTCATTGTCAGCCCCCAAAGCGGAGAATCAACACGTTTCTGAGGTATATATAATTTTTACTAAGATTTTAGTAGGTTTGTTTTAAAAGCGACTACACATTTTGTTTTTAACGAAACAACACCTCAAACAATTAAATGCCATACACCATAAGTGAGAAAGACTATTCTTTCATTTTCTAATTTTGTGTAGCACTAAATAGCAAGCATGTCTCGTGTGTTTCTTTCCGAAAGGTCGACATCCTGAAAGCCTGACTTATTCAGCTAAAATTCAATCGCGAAGACACTAGTAAAAGTTAACCCCTTACGTTACGATTTCTCTTGTGACCGAAAATGCAATAGCTTAGAATTAATTGTTGAACTAATAATCTATCACTGATTTCCGACATACCAGTATAAGTTAACGCAATATTAATAACACAGAACTAATTTCAAGGTCTCCTAGCCTACTGATATTTTCAATTTAACAGTTTTTGGAAAACTTAAAAATTTTCCATTCCATGTACCGCGTCACGTGTGCCACACGTCATTGTAAGACAAAGGGTTAGGTTTATTTCTGAACCATAGTTCTTTTGGTATATTTTACCTACGCAACAAGACAAATGCCATGAGCCAATAGAAAAGTTTGCTATTCTTTTATGAATTTTGCGACGGTTTTTTTGCAAATCGCCATCGATCCAAAAGTGCAGAACAACCCCTGAAAACCATGACAGCTACTTTTGAAACACCCTCTACGTATCCAAAACCTACGAATCCAAGGGAAATAGGGGGGAAAGGAAGATCTTTACGAAGCTTGTAAAGATTCTATCATGGCCGATACCGCGCCATTGGGTATATCGTAATGATTCTAATCTCGGTTTATGGCATTTTAATGTCACAAAGGGTCCACCAATAGATAGCCTTGCAATAATGTAACTCTCGTGTGTACACGTGTCTCGTATTTAGTCGATTTCGTTAATGTTACCAATTTACTTGAAACCTGATCTGTTTACACATTCTTTGTTGGTCGAACATCCTTTTTGCCTTTTCCCCTCGTCTGTCGAACTTTCCAGAGCGTGAGAAAATCCGTGGAACTATGTGTACTTTTGTACTTTCTACCCAAATCGGATTACACTCTTACGTCGCACCTCGTGAGCACTGTAAAAACAAGTTAATAGGAGAGACTGACATTCTGCACGAGAGACACGTGCTAAATCCTGTTCCTTTCGTGCTTCTGATCTTCGCGCGATGTCACCAGGACGTCTAACTGTTGGCAGTTGCTGTTTCATGGTGAAAAATATAAGATCTTCCATTTGCTGCGCGTAAATGGTTTTTCGGAGACAGGAATTGGCAAGCTTTTTGAAAATTAGAAAATCTTGATTTTAGTCTTTAAGGGATCGTGTAATTGACTGCTTTGGCAGTAATGAAAGAAGTTAGACGATTAAAAGCGTCGAAATGAGGTTTGCCTTTCGTAAAGAACAAGTTTGAATTAAAGATAGTGTGACTTGTAATGACTTGTAGGGATATTCGAATTCTTGTCGGTAAGAGAATTTCGCAAGCATCATTAATATAGGTAATTACAAACAAATTCCGCCGAATTCCGAGTTCTGAAACATTTTTATTATTTCTATTTCTTAAACAATCATGTTATATAAATTTATGTTTTAATCGTGGTTTTGCCAACATTGTCTTCGTTGGATCCAATTGTACGTTGAATCAATAACTCCTCGGTTTTCTAAAATTGCAGAAATTTAGTAACTTGATGCATGATCAGTCTGGTAACTTTCTCACTCAATTGAACTTAATCCAGTTTTATAATTATTGAATATTAACACATTGTACGCCGGTCCCGCGATAATGCGGTATTTCAAATATATGATTTTAGGATTTTAACGATCAATATCAGTCATATTATTTTATCTTGAGGAAAACGATAAAGTGGACAAAGAAGGCAATATTATTCTCTTTAAATTGTGCATTACTTAATGTGTTTAATTTTATATTGATTTAAATAGTAACATTATAAAATATAATAAATTTGATAGCAGATATTTAGCCGGCGTACAATGTGTTAAGAAGATCAGTTCTTTCGTAACCTTATGATTTTTTGTATTTCATAAATCGCAGTAAGAAACAGCTATACTGTTTGTGAAAACATATGTACTTCATATAATCAGCGTTAGGTCCACTCATCTTGTATGTTAGTTCCTGAGATGCAATCGACGTTTTTCAAGCGTAATATCGATTTACCTGTTATCAAAATACAAAATAATATAGAAGACTTTGTAGCTTCATTTATTTATTTATTTACATACTTCTGAGTCACACCCATAAGTGAAGAGAGTCGAACTCCTTTCGCATTTCTTCCACTTGGCTTCTTTCTAGCATTGAACTATATCTAAATATTGTAGAAAACATTGAACTCGCGTTCCTCAATTTTCTCGATATAACCCCTACGGTTTCTCAAGGGTACAATCACGTCAAAATCGTAAGACTCCGTTCAGTTCTTCCATTAAACAGAAGCTAGTGAGTCCAGTATGGAACATGAAGCTACAATATTTCTTTCCTTGAAGATTTTTTATCGAAGCTATTCCTCTAACAATAAAATCCCAAAAACATAGATTTAATAGATGTACTCGTGCCACATGTATCTGCATTCATGACTATTCGATTGTCTTTGCTATTACATACCTATAAAGCATGGTTCTTGGAGCGATATCGTGATCCATTGCAAGCCACGAATGCACCCAGAATTGTGTGACCGCAATAGGGATAGATCAGAGTTGAGTAGATGTCATCGAGCTTAGGTTTCTGCATTGGTAGCGCCAAAGGCATGTACAAGGGAATAGGCTTATGAAATTCTGATGCGATTAAGGATAAAGCTCTGATACCATACATCAATCGATACGAGATTGTATTGTCAGTGAAAGCGATTTTAGTAAGGTTTTATGTAGGATTTCAATTTCACATCCGTTTATACCGTAATTTTCCAGATTTATGAAAATGATATCGTACTACTTTGAGGGTAATGTTTGTCTTATTCTTTTTTAAACGTGGATGGATCTTCATTATGATTATATTCATTCAGTTTGTCGTTAGTTGCAATTTATTCAGTGACGGTGTTCGAAACTTTTTACATTTTACGAAATAAATCGTTACTTTTACCTATAACGTGTGACAAGCCACCTACTTCGGTTTCTCATTTGCAAAAAAAATGAGAATGTTTCTAAATTGACTGGAATAAAGAAGCGTAGATATACAGGGTAAATCGTGCAACGTGATGACTTTAATTAGCTCATAAAAGATGATCTGCAGGAAAAAAATATGTTGAATTACAAGAAAATGTATGTTCAAACTGTAACATCATGGCTTTTAAGACCGGATAATTGTTTTGTAAGTATCTCAGTAATTATTTATTGTAGGCCCTGCAAAATGTAGACATTCCATTTAAAGAAATTAAAGTGACCTGCATGTCATGATAAATCACTAAAACAACATAAAGCTTATATTATTATTTAATGTCCCCTTCGTAACCGTGAAAATTTTGTTCAATACATTTTTTTGTACAGTACATAT
The DNA here is from genome assembly GCA_910591515.1 of Cerceris rybyensis. Taxonomy (NCBI): domain Eukaryota; kingdom Metazoa; phylum Arthropoda; class Insecta; order Hymenoptera; family Crabronidae; genus Cerceris; species Cerceris rybyensis. The sequence continues at coordinate 29,427,859 of OU342790.1, forward strand.
TTTATGACTTATTTAAAATCTTCAAGCTGTCGACTATTTGTACAATAAATACAATCCAGTATTAATAATTCTTGAAATTCTTTCAACAAATGTATAATATACAACCCGACAGAATGAGAAGATGTACACCTTTTCATCTGCAATGACGAAGATTGGACTTAAGAGTTATAACTTAGTTGCCAAAAATCAAAAGATTTCTGGGCAATAAAACTTGTCTAAATTAGTTTTATTTGTTAGATAAAATGCTATCATTAACGATCTATAATGTGCTCCAGTATTAATAATCTTTAAACACAACAAAGAACGCAGACTGGAGGCTGTTAATTTGTGTCTGATGTATCATAAATGCAAAAAGTAACGAATCAAAACTTACATCGATATAAATCCAAATTTTTGATAGTTTTGAAGTGATGTAAATATTTAAAAAGTAATTAGACGTAGTAATTAGAGCATAATTTGTTCATTAAATGGGTACTCAATCCCTCAGATTAATATTTCGAATTGTGTTAAACTGTTACAACTGTATATTTTTAATGATGAATTGTGTTAAACTGTTACAGTTGTATATTTTAAATGATGAATTGTGTTGAAGTCTAAACATTATAATAGGTCAATTTAATTATAACTTTCCATTTTTGTATGGAATTTATTCGGCTTCAAAGTGGAAATGATTCTTTTGAGAATTCTGCCTCTTTTAATAAATTGAATTGCTTTCCTTCCTTATCTTTTTGACATCATAATTTTAAGTCTTTCAAATTTCTTCTTATGTTCATTATGGAATCGAATAGTTTTTTTATTCTTCTTCTAGTCAAAACATTTGAATGTCGGAAACTTTGCATTCGTTAGCTTCGAGAACTTCGAGAGGATCTGAATTTCTGAATTCGAACTTTCTACCGAACTTCACGGTATTAAAGCAATATTTGAAAACTGTTTGAATTTCAGCATGGAAAGACGAAAATTTATCTTTAAAGCAGAATTTCTGATAGTCCATTCATTCTCGTTTCCTAAGATCTTTTATGAACAATTAAAAGTATCAATAGATAGTAAGGCATTTTGTCGTATTTTAAAATTATTCATCAGATAAACATACATCGAAGTTAAATCAAGTGTCATAAATAAAATTACATAATAGTTTGCAATTTTTTAGCTAAAATAACAGCTACAGTGACCGAACTAATGATAGGATTGTACCATAACTCTTGGTTACAACATCTGTGAGCATTAAATAAGAATTTTACATCATTATTAATTTATTTATTACTTAGTACAAAGCAAAGCTCATATTTTCACATATTAACAAAAAATTAAAATGAAACACTTTCGAGCTCAATCCCATTGAAATTTCACCACGTGTCCTTTTAACGATTACTTGTGTTGTTTTAACGAGCGATAACGAACAATTCGACAACATTTTTCCGGCATTTCGACTATTTTCGCGGACCCAAAACCAAATCTATTATCACCCTTGAGAGAAACTATTTGATTAATATACAAAAGTGGAAACTCGAGAGTCAACCGACCTCGAGATATCTTGTTATTCATCGCCCCAACTAAAAGGGAACATTGAATATCCAAAAGTTACAGTTTCCCTCAAGGTCGTTTCTCAGAACTGCGCGAGATTTGACCCTCGCCCTTTCGCCACGTATCCACTTAGCTCGTCTGCTCATCCGTCCGTCGTTTTTCGATGTAAATTCGAGAGAAACGTCGGTGGCGTCATTTCACACAGGGCGAACTGTCAAGCGAGAACCAGTACGCGCGATCGTAACACACACATGTCATATACGACATTCCTCGGCTTTAAACCTATGTAATATGCCCCGCGTTTCTCTAGTTATCTACATATGTATACGAACGTTTTACACAGGACAGGAATGGAATGTTCACGAGACAGCTGTCGTCACATGCGATATCGATTGTTTTTCAGCAATGATCCTCGGCACGTCTCGCCTACTGTCTGCACCAGATCCTCCTGGCATGAAGGTTGGATCAAAGACGATTTCTCCTCGGAAAGCGTGAATTTCCTTGCCGAGATAGAGAAAGAACAAATCGGTTAACCGTTACGCTTAAAATTCAACTATCTTTGATCCGATCAGCCTATATATGTTGTGTACTATTTGTTCTCGAAAAGCCTCTTGAAATTACGCTGATCATCAGAAAGAGATTTTATTGAAGTTGTTATATATATAATTGTATTGACCTAATTGTCGATATAAATTGGATGAAATTCAATTACTGTTAATTAATGAAATTAACCCTTAGCTGGCAGTGTGAGGATCGATTCCAAATTAGTATTCATACAATTAATATAAGCAGCATTAAATAAGGGTTAATCGAAGGTGAATGTATCAATGGATGATCCTTCAATGGCATATGATCAGTTAGAAGAAGTTATTAAACCTCCTGAGCCACCAAAGTGCCCGAACAGAAATGAAATACGATCGGAAAGGGTTAATAATAAAAATTGTATGAAACTTCGTCATAATGGATTAAAGTAGATAGTAGTGTTGACAAAGAAATCTAAATTCGAGTTACCCTTTAGAGACCATTGAGTTAGATTTGGTGTAAAGGTACGTTATTGTTTCTATACATTCGAATTCGATTGTTTTAATCATTCGAATGGCCACGTACATGGATTCTAATCCGCTGAGACCATAATATTCATGTCACGTGGGAAAAATTTCCCCAGAGACTGTGGCGAGGGGATTCGAACTCGGACGTACTATTTAGATGTCCGAAGCTTTATCCCCGTTGCCACCGCAGCCCCTGGAGAATAAAGACGTGCTTCGTTCGTACGAACCTTTCTGTAAATCCGTTCTCTCGGCTCTGTAGACTGGTTGCTATCAGACCATTTCGTGAATTTTTTCTTTCCGTTTCTAACGCTTCGATTTTTTAAAACTCGTTTTTTAATGTTATACTTTGTCATAATTTATGTAGAGCTTTCAAACGATTATAATGTTGATGTTACTTCAGAATTTGTTTTACCTGGTAAGCTATGAAATGTAACTGTCAATGAACAAACGAAGTAAGTTAATTGTTATGGTCTGTTTGTACGGTTTTATGAGAAGTTTTGCACTTTTCTTTTTTTGGTGTTCGAAGTATTTATCCCTTACTTTCTGAATTTTTCTGTGATGCTACACAGCAAGTGACTATGTTGCGCATATTTCTATATGAAACTAATGACATGTCACTTGTTTTATATTCAATTTTAATATTTCAATTTTTTGATTCTTGAAAAATTACAATTTTTCGTCGTTACATTTTCGTCGCCGCGAATTTTTACGATAATGTTGAGGACAAAGAGTTAACACACATTCGGAATCTATAATTATACAAAAATACTAATATTCTAGCTTATCCTATTATGTATTGAGCAAGGAAAGCTAAGGAAATTTTAAATTACAAATGACTTAATAATATCTCACAATTATATATTTTAATCCTTTCGTTTATCAAACTGACAAGGCTCTTAGAATGATTATTGAAGTGTATAGAAATTCGAAGCAAACGTTCAAAGATACTTTCACCTTAATCAAATTTCGACAGAAAACGCATTCTTCAAAAAAATTTAAATATTTTAAAACTCTGATAAAGAGTGAAAGAGAAATACGATCACGTTTACTTCAGGAGGCTTTGTACTAATCACTTACTTTCAGGTTCACTCGCATTGACACTGAGAACGAGACAAGGAGAAAAACTCAAAATATGAAAAAAAAAACAGCAGACACATTACCGATTGGTGTGTAGGAGAGCACAGAAAACAATCGTGTTCTGCCGTCACTGCACCGCCTCATGTGTCTCACTGCAGATCTCTCGCCTCTGCTCGCAATATTCTTCCTCCCACACCCCTGACCTCGTCTTTTATTGTTAGATATTTTAACCCCGACTGTGCTCTCTTGCCTTTTGATTTTCGCATTTTCGAACAAAGGGACACGTTGCACACGTGACGTGTACAGCATTCGACATTAACTTAGAATACTACAATTTGCCGACGAAAATACGAGGAGGATTAAAAATATTACTCTAAAGGAGATGTTTAATATAACATAAGATGTTTAATAGTAAAAAAATCTGTCGTTGATTCTTCATATTTTCGTCATTAGTCATAATAATACATTTTATTGACACAGCACAATACACTTGTATATAGATACATACGAGATTATCTACACATAACAATATATTCGAGTCCATCCCCGTCCCCGTCAAAGGATTTCTCGCACTTTTAAGGGATATCTTTCTCCCGTTTTTGCTCTTTTGCCTATTTGAAATTTACTCACCTGTACCATAATATAATAGCAAGCATCTTATGCTTATAGAATTTTTGAAATTGTTGACGCCTGTAATTTTTCAAGTTTTCAAGACTCCACGGCCGATATATTATAGTGTACCCTTTTCTTGCATTTTTTATACGAGGCTGGTTGAATTATTTCCCCATCGTATGTATTTGTATATACGTATAGGCCTGTCGAGAGTCCAGAGGAAATTGAAAAGTACCAATCGTAAGTAAATCTGTTGTTCGAAGTATAATAACAATAGATCTTTATTGTGAAATCAAATGTTCGCAATTATTGAAAGGGTAGGTAGATATCACTTCATAGCATGGTGTAATATAATTGTCGCCATCATATCTTTTTGGTTAATGATAATATGATATATACTTTTTGGTAATATGAAAAATCAATAGATAAATGTTTAAGTATAATTGTAAAGCCGTAGTATGGGATTATATTATATTGATATATAAATATAATTATACAAGTTGAGCTTTTAATACTTGTAACTCAAAATGATAATATTAAAACTTACAATTAGCTAGAAAGCAAGATTAATAATCATTGTTAACGTAGACAAAAAATATTTCATTATTTAACATGTTAATACCTTTAAAAAATGCCTATCAAGTATTAAAGGATAATGCAATTTGTCAGGAAAATGTGTAATGACGTTAATTTGAATACAAATTCGCAGAACTAATAAATTGGAACGTCAACCAATAGCGATTGCAGATAAAAAAAGTCGCTTTTAATTGCAACAGGAAAGTATAAGTAATAATAAAACAGAAACGCGTTAAATATAATTGATAGATGTAACTGATAGCCGAACGAAAGTGAACAAGTCTGTTCAATGACTTGACACGAATCAAAACCAATTTGGCTGGAAATTTCAAAATATACAGGGTGTCCCAGGTTTTAATGTTCAAACTTTTTCACTATATTCTAGGGCACTAAATGAGAAAAAAATGTTATGCAAACATAGCTCATACAGAATTTTATTAAAAAGGTATAACAAATATACAGAATGTAAGTAATACAGGAATAGTAACCGACTTGATGTTGCTGCAAGTATTAGCTCGAATAAATCAATGTATTTATTACTTGACATCGTAATTTTCACAGTTAATACTCCATTTCAAAATGTCTACCGTTCTTGACAATACATGATTCTCGATTTGTAAATACTTATTACATTTCTATATGAACTCCAAAAACTTATCAATAGACTGCGGATGTTTATGCAAATTTCGAGTTTCACAAATGCAGGTGAAACAGGAAAACCTATCTAGGGATTTATTGCACTCAATAAATATTACAACAAATACCATACTTTAGATATTTTAGATATATTTTTATATTATGTCCTTTTTGTATATTTTAGCCGTATTTAATTTGTCATAAATGCATAAAAATCCGCAGTCTACTTATCAATATCTATTACATACTGGCGAAAATTACTTTCAATCTTAAGTAACCTCAGATAGTAAAAACAGCTACATAAGCACATTGAATGTAAATATTGCTGATCTATTCCTATATTACTTCTTTTCTGTGTTTTTGTTATAACTTTTTCATAAAGCTCTATGTGACCCATGTTTACATAACATTTCTTTTTTATTTGGTATCATAGAATATACTAACAAAGTTTGAACATTAAAATCTGGGACACCATGTGTAGTCCGACACTCCAGTGATGGCTAAGGAAAGTAATACGGGTCTTTATACTTTTCTTTATACTTAATACGGAGACTTTCGTTTTCAATTGTCAATTTTCATAATTTCTCTTTTTGTAATCCCCAAATCCAATCTCCTAAAGTAAACAACCCGCATAGTCGTTTATTTCAGGAGGCTGAGTTTCAGGATTTCAAAAACGAAATGGCGGAAATAGGCGATTGAAAATGTGAGGCACACCGCTTCCTAGTTATCTTTCAATTGTTAGTACGTTCACAACACTCAATTCTATCGCGCTATTCGATAAAAGAACTAACATATTTCAGTTGGACCAGGATTTAAAATGTTTCAGGGAGGAAATAGAAAGTACGAGCGGGATGTTCCGCCGTGATGATAGACATCAAGACTTTTGTCGCACAGTATATGTATGTACAGTTAGATATGTTCCAATTTATGATCTCACATTTTCCGGATAGAACGTAACCGACCAGTTATTATCAAGATGATTACGCTTTTACGAGCCGACATTTTGTACGTTTACTAGAAAAAGCGGACACACAACCGCGCTTGTCTCCTTTTCGTATCCCGTTGAGACCATTTTCATGCAAAGTTTCCTATTTTAAAAATTCAACGCTTCGCGGGGATCGTTCCTGGCACACACTCTTTACGCAAACAACCCGGTCAAACGTAAAAATACAACGTAGCCTGAAAATTCCGCTCGAAATTCGTGAAGCGAGAATAAACGGCCATCGAGGTCAATGTAAAGGTTTTGTTCATATCTCAGAGTGTCTGCAAAGAGAAAGAAAGGACGAAGGAGAAGGAGAGAGAAAGAGAGAAAGCAAAAAAAATATAAAATTCAGGTAGAAGGGATAAAAACTAGAAAGGTGTAGCCGCGCTTCAACGAATTACGATCGTTAACTTGAATGAATCACAAACCTTCATCGAAGTAAAATGTACGCGTTAAACTTGCCTTTCTCAAGGAAAAGGGAAGGAAAAAATGTTACTTTAAGAGAGATAGGAGAAGTTTGGCGGGGTCATGAAAAGTTCCCGTTTCTTGAACGGACGCCCATAAATGTGCAACGCTCGCAAACTTGTCGCTATTTCGATACTTCTGACCGCGTAAGACTTCCGACAAGTTAAAAAAAAAAAAGAAAACTGTTATTTACAATTATCCCCGAAATTATGTGAGCAGTTCCGAATTAAAATTAATCAAAGCTTTCCATTATTCTATTTGTTTCAGTTTTTTCTTTTGTTTCTCGTTCATTATTTAGCCTTTCTGTTTCTATCTGTTCATTCTTACTGAATAAATAATAAAATTTGCTTCATTCCGAGATTGAAACAATACGATTAAGTATTATGTTTCACTGACAACGAAATATTGGATTACTGAATATTTGAGAAGTTATTGAAAATATGTAGTAGGGAATAATAATATACGTGGGAATTTCTTCGCGCAAAATTTGATACCCAAAGCATGTAATGCATATCCGTTTCCGTTAAGCCCTAAACCTACTAAAAAACGAGGAAAACTCTGTGCAAATTATGCCAGAAGCTGCTTACAATTTTATTATCTTTGAAAACAAATAATTACTAAAATGAAATAGAACTCGTACAACACATATGAAACATATTCCATTTTCAAAAATTAATTTTATGTTACTTCAGAATATTACATTTCAAAGTTGTCAAATACGTGTAATATCGATACTCATGAATCAAAGCACTTTCTTTCGAGATAATTTTCATAACACTGTTCATTATTCGCCATATTAAAATAACAATGTTATATATCAGAGAATATTATCCAAATATTATGAAAAAAATCTGTTTTATATGACAGTTAGTTACAGTAATAAATAATGATACGTATTCAGTTCGGTACATTATTGCTTTCAAGTAGTGCAGATCAGTTATAAAACCGACGACAGCATTTCATTATATCTACCAAATAAATGTAGCTAATTCTTTTACAATAAACATAAAGATCGTAGTTAATGTAAATTCTGTTATTTTTTAGTAAATTTTCTATTTGTACATCTTAATATACATTATTTTTATTATTATTTTTGTAATATCCTGTTTGCAGAAATTCAAAGATATGTAATTTCAGATCATCATCACAATACATAAAAATGGAGACTTAATTTTTAATATTGTTTAACTTCAGATACAATAATGTATTAGGAACTATGTTCTTATCAATATACTTTGATTTAACATGTGCGTATTATGTGGACCTACACTACTTGCATTCTCTAAAGAGTTATCCTCTTACTAACAATAAATTTATACAAAGAAATACTACACCTATTTACAGTCTATTATATACAAATTTTTGTTAAAGAGTTTTATCCGTTTTTAAACAAAATTATAAACAGATCACGACGATATAGCTTTATTTTATAAATACCGCAACAAATGATAACAAAGGAGTGACAGTTTCAATGTTTGCAACTATTAAGTGTTAAACTCCTTGAAAAATAAATATGAACATACGTCATATTAATTATTATTTTAATAACATTCTCTTCACAAAAATGCAAGGTATGCAATTTACGTGGAAATGGTGACTGTCTAATTTTGATGAAAATAGAATTTCTAATATAGCATTGTGAGTGATGTTATAAATTATAACCATTATAACTTATAATGGTCTCGAGGTTTAAAAAAAGAAAAAACCAACATAAAAATACGCATAAAAACTGAAAGATTACATTACTAATGCTACATTAATGTAAAAGAAAATGAAGTAAAGTATTATATTATTTTTAATAGATTATCCATTTAATATATTTTTCCCTTACATTTATCCAGCAATAATGCATGCTAGTGAAATAATATTGAATTGAATTAAAATTTTCTTCGCAAATTTCAAATAATGGTTAATACAGTACTTTATAATTGAATTTTCTCTACGATAAGTGGATCCTTTTGAAACTAACAATAAATCATTTTCGTTCAACTTTGCCTACTCTCATGTCCCGAATTATTATGCACGTAATGCCTATAGAGTATGCCCATATTACTTACAACGTTATCAAGTGTTCTATTCTAATGAAAAAAGAAGCACCTAACATCGCCGAAATTTACACGTAATTGCTATTTGGAAATTCAAATGAACTATTGTTAAAGCTTTCACATTTAGGAAGTCATAAGCACCCATGTATTAGCCACATTGTTCTCGGAAACACGCACATGCGAACGTTTCTCAATTAAAATAAATGAATTTAATTTTCGCCAAGGTGCAACCACTAGCGTGCAATAATTCGAGACACGAACATATTTGCCTAAGTTCCATCACGAACGCACAAATAGGTCGTTTTGAAGACGATCGTTGTACCGGAAGATCATAATAAGGGCTTTCTCTGCACACGTTTCTCCATAATAGAGAAATCTTTAGCTCCGACATCAGTGCCAAGTAGGGATTGCAATATCGGACCAAAAGTTCAATACCGGTATCCGGTATTTTTTAGATCTTAATACCGGAATACCGGTTTTAATACCGGTAGTAGCAATTTTAGAAATAGAAAGAAAATACAGGTGTTCCTTTGTTTTACTTGCCAGTTTTATTAGAGAGAGTAAATATCACAAAAAATCATTTGAAACTTATAAATTATAACAGTATATAAAGAATCACAAAAAAAGTAAAGGAACAAGGAACATCTTATGTATTTAAATCACAAAAAAATGTAAATATCACTATTCAGTCTGTGGTACTATTACAAATTTTTGAAATGTGATCTTAAAAAATATAATGCATCAATTGTACTGTCATTAAGCCTGGAACGTAATTTTGAGCAAAAATTACCAGCTGTCGAAAACGCTCTTTCAGCATCTACGCTAGTTGGTGGTACTGTTAGCAATGCGCGATATACTTTTTCGAAGTATTTACCTCTATATCCCTCATCTTCAAATAAATCGATTTCTCGTCGGATGGTGTTGGATATAACTGATTTCTGTATTATATTTTAATTTGTTGACATTTTTTTACTTATCGCTAATTCTAATTTTGTTCAAGAGACAATTCCTTTTCACTATCTACATTAGTGTCATCATCATTTTCAATAACTGTATCGAATTCTTCTGAATGAGGATAGGTTTGTGGGTAAAAAGTTTTAGGAAAATTTACTATAAACTTGATCAAATTTTATGATTTAAAAGATTTCTAGTAAATACCGAAAAAACGGTATTTAAACTTGTGAATACCGGTATTACAAAATTGTACAAATGGCTCAAAATACCGGTATTCGGTATTCCGGTATACCGGTATTGCAATCCCTAGTGCCAAGTTGTTCTCTCGACTCTTGCGAAGAACACTGGAGTGCAAAGCCACAAGAAAGGAAACCATACTGTTTACCTATATGTATTGTGAATAATGTAATCTTTAAGTGTACTAACTAATTTGAAGTTTAAATTGGTCTTTAAATTTTTCAAATAATTCTTGCTAGTGACACTTTTAATGCAATGTTAAATGAAATAAAGCATTATAGTTGTTAACCATTCCGGTACTACTCAGACATATAGCTGCTTACTTTGAAAGTTGCACAAACCACTATATCATAATGAAAATTGGTGATTTTTAATATTTGTAAGAGAGGAAAAACCGGAACAAAATCTATTAGTTTTACAAATCACTTTAATAAATTAATAACATAAACTAATTATCGTAACCGAAAACAACTCTTGACACATAAAAGCAACACAATAGTACTTCAAACATAAATCGTAACTATAAATACATAAATTAAATATCTGTAGTTAAGTAATCTGTCTGTTCCCTTATAATCTCCATAAACGACTGACTCAATAATTATAAAAAATGCGGCTCGTCCTTCAGAGAACAAGCCAACGCGAGTCAGTCGTCGCAGCGGCGACGAACATACTTGGTGTTATATTGATATATACATTAACACTCTTACATATCTATCCGAAATTATTTATATTGACAAAATATAAATATTTAAGATAACAAGTATAAATAAACCTTCCCAAAAATTTGCATCAATAGTTTTAAAGACGTTACAACTCAAACTCTACATTTCCCTAAATAAACGGATTATAATTCCCTAAATAAAATATATAACATAAAGAAAGTTTAATAGCTACCGTCCAGGTAGATGTTTATGTAAAATGCATTCGACATACTAATTTCGGTATTTTACTGTACTTCATCCCCTATTTCATGGGAACTTATGAAACAAAATATATAGTAAAAAACATATGTTTATCGAAATGAAATTTCTATCGAGAACATCTTACTTGAAATCTATCTCTAAATTAAAAATGTTTAAATTATAAAAATTTTACCGAGAGTGATGAGGAAAATTTCATACAAAAATATTTTATTAAAGGCAGCTGATGGTATAATTCTATAGGATGTGTTTCTACATGAAGAGATTTTATGTAATTAGGTTTTTTTAATGCCACGTTTAATTACATATTTCTAACAGAGTTTTCCTCGTAATAACGTTACTGTAAAAGGTTCAACTGAAATTATAGTGAAAGAGATACACCGTACAGTGTTTCATCCGAGAAGAAAATGGAAAATAATGACTTTGTATGATAATAAACTCTCAAATAGGCTTACCGGAGGGATCCATAACAATTACTCTCTGCTTATCATCCGGAAACGGAAGATCAATTTGCAATTTATATTAATTCGCACGTAGACTGGCGTTCGTGTTTTGTCATTCCGAAGAGGGATTACTAATATAAACGATGTCGAAGGAAGAAGCAATAACGTCTTTCGGCCTTTCAATTAAAAGACGAAGCCAACGCAAATGGCTGGCCTTGCGGTGGAAAAGCCTTTTAAATTTCTCTCTCGCCATTTAAAACCCTGCTTAAACCGTTACCTTATCCCCGTGGAACCATCTGGTGAAATAATTAAAGGAGAATCGCATAAACCGCGCATTACGGCATGACTTCGTTGCTCCTGTACTTGAATTTCTTCTGTATTTATTACTTTCTGCCATCCGCAGTTCACACATTCCATTGCACTTCAGGTATTTAAATGAACAGTAAATATATTTCATCATTAATTGGCAAGAAGTAAAAAATGAATGAAACATCATTTTACTTAAAGTCATCATTGTTCTGTAATCTAGCATCATATAATGAAAAGGGTATATTTAACCGTGTCCTTTGATCACTCATTTTGGTATCGCCAGTTAAACTTTCGAGTATCTATTATAGACGTACACCACCGTGCATAAGTATTTGGATACTCAATACTGAAATGACAGATATCAGTTGCTGTTTTTTCATTTATAATAAATGATGTTAAATATTAAGTTCATCGATATTTTTAAGCCCTATATGGTTATCTGAGACAAGAACGGAAGCCAAAACTGTCTTAAAGCGTTTTACTTAAGGGGGGAAATAGGTGTAGAACGGCGTATTTAGAGTAATTTTCATGAATTTTTTTAACATATAACAAATAGATACATTTTATTAAGATTTTGAGGTTATTTTATAGATATATTGAAGAACATTTGCTGACAGTTTCAAACATTTTTCTTGAAAAATCCCGGAGATATCACCTGCTGCACATTATAAGTCGCCACCCGCATCGGCAGTTTGCGTACATCCTGGAGGTCACAATTTTTATCTGAGTACAATTTTTTTGGATGATTTACTTTTTTCATAAGTGTCTCTTCTATTTGAACTAAAATTATCACCAAAAAATCGAAAATTTCTATTTCTTTTTAGACTGTGAAAATTAAGTACGATTTTTTACCGCTTTTTTGTTCTGTTTTGTGCAATAAAAAGATAGTAAAAATGAAAATATTGTTTATGTTTTTAGTTCAAATAGAAGGTATATATATAAAGAAAATATGTGCTAAATTTGATAAGGAGTGATCAAAAACTCTTCGCGCTAGAGTGTACGCAAATTCGAAAAAAGTAATATCGAGAAAAACGCGTTTGAAAACAAGAGTGGCAGTGAAGGTAAATTTAAGGCAGTAATGAATCAATTTAAACATCTTATGAATTAATCAGCTATTCCAGCACCATATTGCAGTCCTTCATCAGCTTCATATGTATCATTTTGAGCTCTGTGCTTTTCTTTTCGAGCTTCTCGAGCTTCTTTACTACTCATGGAGCTGCGTCGATTTTGTTGGTTTATGCGTCGATCATCTACTTCTTGGGCAAAATTGTAGCTTCGGTTACCCACGACAATGTTAAGCTCGTTCATAACAAATAAAATACTGGAACTTCCTTCATTAAATAAGCATGCAGCCAAATATGCGGCGACCTCAACTATTTTTAAACCAGAGTTTAAATGTTTGGGAGCCAATCGCCAAACGGTTGAATTAAAACTTTCATTAGCATTTTGTGTATGCCCGCCTAAACATCTCTCGAGTAAATCAACCCTGGAAAGTTCTTTTTAAATTGGTAGGACTGCTTTTTGAACATCATCATGCAGTGGTTTTGGATGCGCAGGAGGCTCTGTTCCAAGAGCTTCAGCCTCTTTCCATTTACACCAGCTGTCTGCGCCCACTGGACAATTGTCATGATTCGGATCGTCGTCAGTTGATGTCATGTGATCATACGTAGCCATTATTGCCTTTTTCATGTCTCGTAGTACGTACTTAATTTTTTCACTAAAGCTTCTGTCAACTTTCCCCTACCTCCCAATTTTTTGTCTTTCTTTACACTTCGAAGACGCGTTCCCATTCATTTTTGTACGTGGCCTATGCATTCGTTCTTTGCGACTGTCAATTCATCGCCGTAAGGATTCAATTTAAGCACTGCCGTAAATGTTTTTGAGTCACCATCGAAATACATTTCGAATGCTCCTGACGGTCGACCGAAGAACGCTCGCTCAAATGCTTATAACTTTTAAACGGCTTCGAATTTTGCTTTGAAATTTTCTGGCAATGTTATTGAATAGTTGTAGAATCGAATTATGAAAAAAAAAAAAAAATATTTTTTGAGACCTCTACACCTATTTCCCCCCTTAAAGAATATTTCACGCATTTCTAACAATGAAGAAGTGTCCAAATACTTATGTACGGTAGTGTATATATGCGGTCACAAAAAAAGTTTCATCGTATATACCATATGGCCACAGGTATAAGCAGTTAGAGTTGAAATTTTAACACATTGTTGATCGGCAATTTTACAAAGAAAGTACCTATGTTATGTATTTATGGAATGTCTATGTATTTTTTAACACATTTGGAGCGGAGTCGCGTCAAACTTTCATGGAGTAACGGGTGATTTTTTGCAATTCGTGGGCTAAATTACTTCTGCACAAAATAGCTGTAGTCTTTGAACTTTAAGTTTTCTTTTCATAAAACTTTTAGTTTCTCTTTAAAAATCAATTTGTCTATACACTTTAAAAAAATAAAAATGCTTTCTCAGAAATCAGAAACTAAGAAGATCAAGAATTTAAAAATGCTTTTGCAATGTACCTACCCTCCGATCTGTTAATTCATAAGATATCTCTAAGGAATATTGTGTAAACACAAATATTTTGTACGCGGCTCACTCATCACCATCATTAGTCATTCTAGAATCACCACCTCAAGTCCAAAATCCTACTCCTTGTTTTGATCCTTACTCATCCACGAGTCATCATCCATATCCAAGGTCCAACTTCCTATTCCTACTCCTAGATTCCCAAATACCATCACCCTACCCCCTCTCCTTTTCTAAACGTTTAAAAACCCTACATCCTCAATTCAAAGTAACAAGTTCTCAATTCAAAGTCACCAGTTTCTCTTACTCTTACGCTAGATCAAGTTCATCATAAATTACTAACTCCAACGAATTGTGAGAGTCATCTTCTAAATCTAATTCCAAAAACTAAATCTAATACAAGACTCTCACAAGTCCTCATCTCATCATTCGACACTCTGTATCTCTCTTGGAACGAATCGAGTATTTTAATATATAAAAGTCCTAAAAGTTTGAGTTCTCTTTATTTCGCGGACCTTAAGTGCGGATCCCTCAATCCGCCATTACACTTTAACTAGTGACATGTTTCAAATCACTTTCCTTTGTGCAAGTGTACATAGCGAAATTTACACGTATACATAGAATTTAGTTCAATGAATAGCTGGAAGCTCCGGTGTCGAGTAAGCTTATCGTAGCATAAAATCACTAGCAAAGCGCAATTATAGGAATGCATTTTTGCAACGCACGTTTTAAGTTGAAATGTACGGACGTCGACTTAGTACCCATGTGTACCCCATCTTATTGTAAAAATGTTCCACAAGACCACTAGTAACAATAATTCTCCCAATAATTCATAGAAAACGACTTTTGTCGTTGCCCGCGCTCGACTACCAATACGTACAAAACGACTTTAGTCGTTTCCCGCGCAAAATGTGTTAATAAAGTGAAGTCGACTAAACACGATCAGGAAAGCTTTTGCAATATTGTATATCGTTCAAGGTTTCATAAATTGAAATAGATAATGCAAATGCAATGACGAGTTAACTGTGATGATAGTGCTTAGTCGACTCCACACTATTAAAAAATTCATAGGCATTACATAAATATATGACATAGTTTCTGTGTAAAATTCAATAATGTGTTAAAGTATAATATAATTGGTGAAATATGATGTCGTAGATAGGAATTTTTTCACAACCCAGACTCTCTGATAAGAAGGCGGCTTTTTGATCACCAAACACATTATAATTTTTCAACGTTCAAAAAGGTCTATATCCTCACCACGTTAAGAAAAATCATTATCCGTAGTTAGACATTTTGGAAGACATTTATTCCAATATAAAATACCGATAGTCGAAAATATAGTGGTAATTCACCTGCTTCTAGAAATTTCATTTCTTATTCAACGTTATTTGGTACGTATAAGTTTGTAATTGTACTTCTAGCAGTAATGTTTGCGTGATTCGTTGAGCCACTCGTGATTACGAAGAAACTGTAATGTACAGCTGACGCTGTTCCACGAAACGCTCCCAAGGTGTCTAACTTGTACTTCATGAGAACTAATGAACGTAATTCTAATACAAATTCGTGTCTAACTCACACAAATGTATATTTTCGCAATTCGCAATCTCTGCGAATGGTGTAATACGATTTAATGAAGATAATTTGAGAATTGGATGCATCGGGAAAAAACGCACGTACAACTCTATACACTCGTTGATCTCGTTCTGCGTTTTCGCTTAAACACGTGCAGACGTTCTAATTAACGATACGAACGTGATGCGAATTTAATAAATTTAGCGGAGAATTTCGAGACGGAAGTGAATAATGCGATACACGGCGTCTCTATAATGCGAACGATCTAAATCACGCGCGACAGAAATGGCATTCCGTGAATTTCTACATGCATAAGTGGAAAATGAAACTAAACTAAATCGTACACGGTGAGTGTCGAGTGCAGTTATCAGAAAGACTTTTGGGATAATATAATACGTGACACTGCAAATGTTCACTTGAAATTGTTACGCCTATCAAGATAAGGTTACCGAAACCCAATTTTTTTTCTGAATATGTTCAGTTCTTTGTTCCTTTTCTTTTTTTCTCACCGTTGAAAATTATTAGCGATAAAAATTGTACGATAGTTGGAATTATATTTTGTTCGAGTCTTTGTGATTTATTATTTTTAAGCGAATTAGATTCTTCAAAGAAGTATATTAAAGTTGAATGAGAAAAAATATTAAGTTAAACATTTTTGAAGTAACAAGGTGTAGTATACAAATAAAATGTGTATAAGTGGAAGATGTATCACGAGTAAAATTTTTTTTCATAAAAATCTAAATGCACACAGTTGCTGTAAAACATATTTTAATCCATTCTTTACCAAAATTACAGCGATTTACTGACGATTAATTCATTTATTCGTGAATTTAAGAAAGTCTAGGTACATGAATTAATTGAATTTAATTTGAAGCATAGAAAAAGTAACAATTACGATGGAATGATCAATTGCGGTAAATTACAATAAAATTTGATTTGTGAACAATAATATGCATAAAGAAATATTATACCTTGAGACACTTATGGATATTAAGAAAGCAACAGACCGTGATTTTTGTTAGAGTGCAACGAATTTTTTTCTACTTAAAAAGTCGAGATAATTATTAATAGTGAATTTATGCAGTATTTTGTCATTTAATGTAAGTAAATAAAAAATCCGTGTAAAAATTCATTATGACCAGCAAAAAGCATAAAGTCTACTAATTAAAAATATTAAAAATTCTAATCTTTCATTTACTTAATTTATTTCAGAAGAAATAAACATATAACACGAAATATATACAGAAAGTTTATCTTTCATATGAATGCGTTAGAACAATTGCTTTATTTTGCCAAACGAGTAAATCAAAAGTATCATCCCATATTGCTAATCGTCGATAGTAAAACATTTAAAGAGCCGCAAACGCAATTCCACTAAATCGACCACAAAACGTCATCGTTGAATGAGAAAATAATGTAAAATTTATCGCTACTAACAACAGGTGTGATCACAAACGACTCTCTGCATCGGATGTTCGCGTTATTATTTGATCGCTCGGTGTAGTCAACAAATTTGAATTGTTTGATTCACTATTTGTTCGTTTTCAATCAAACACGATCACTATACGTGCTTTAAAGTTCTTCAATAAAGAAATACATTTTTGTCTAATTGTTATTCTGCCAATGAGTGTTGTTAATAACTCAATGTAATATCAGAGGAGGAATTGTCAAAACTACAATACAATTATAATAACAGGAAGTTTTTATTAACACGTTGAACAACACTGGTATTTCGCTTGTTTCGTCATTTTTACTAAAACAAAACTTTTTCTATTAAAATTACATCTTTACACAGCAGAAACCTTAAAGACAGAAATAAATATGTAATCAGAAGACTTTACTTTTTCAATGGCAATATTTAAATATTTAATGAGTAAGAAAATTTGTAAATATTACAATTACAAAGTCATATGAAATTTCATTGAACTCAAGAGTGACGGTCACCGGTGACCCACACGCCGTTCAACGTGTTAATCCCTTCCCCTATCATTTCTTTTCCGTTTGAATGCGCAATAACTTTGTATTAATTGCTGAAATAAGAAATTATCACTAATTTCTGATATAACGCATGACTTAACGCAATACTCTTGGTATAGAAACAATTTGATCGTCTCTTGATCGTTTCTTGATCGACTAATATTTTCAATTTCATAATTAGTGGAAAACTTCAAAATTTCTTTATTTCTTTCACAAATACAAAACTTTGCACTTTAAACTATCACTTACTTCATCTATTAGCAACTAGGCGGCACCTTACTATTAGGCTGGTGCAAAAATAATTGCGGTTTCCATTATTAAAAGTTTTAAATGTTGATTTGAAGTTATTTTTCTTGTAATGAAATATATATAAATATATATATATATATATATATATAGCATACCATTTGAAAGCGTGAAGTTGGCTCTTTCAATATATGTTCACATTTATTTTTGATTCTTCACACATGGCTATATTCGGTCAGAAAAGTAAGGGTGGAAAAACAGCAAATTCGAGCGATATTATTGTACGAGTACAATTTGGGACCTAAAGGTGCGGAAAATGCTCGTAGTATTAATAAAGCATTTGGCCAGGGAACTGTGACTGAGCGTACAGCTCAACATTGGTTTCACAAATTTCGTAAAGGCGACAAAACGCTTGCAGACGAAGAGGGTCGCGGACGTCCTTCTGTGATCGACAATGAGGAATTAAAGGCCATTGTCGAAGAAGATCCACGCAAATCGTCTCGAGAGATTGCAGAGGTACTATATGTTGATATTTAGTAACAAGAAAACTAACTTTAAATCAATATTTCAAACTTTTAATAATGGAAACCGCAATTATTTTTGAACCAACCTAATATTTGCTATCTTGTGCCATTTCAATGGAAAAATTCAGGTAAACATACATTTCTTAACATGTTGCTGTGCAATAAGTTCATCCTCTGTAACCACTATTCGATTCAAAGGTCCCCTTAAAGGAGGCACCCGAGTGATATGGTAAACTTACGATGTCCTCTCAGGTGGTACATCAGAGTGCAAAGTGTTAATACTGAAAGACGGTTTAACACTTTGATTGTCATAGGGGTCAGCGGTGCCCGACACTATTGAATTCAGTGAAATTTCCCGTAACTTTGAAATTGTAATATTTATAAATCCTCGGACACGCTGAATATTTAAACCTTTGCGGTCCGAATTATTTTCTTAATTTCTACTCATTAAAACTAACTAGAACTAATTAGAACTAAATAAAATTAATTTCACAACATTTTCTATCATTGGTTGTTAATTCTTTTTTAATGGTAGCTATAACTACAGGTACTGGTGGATATTTTGGTGATATCACAAAATCATTATGAAATAAGAGAGATTGATATTCAATTGTCAAGAAAAAACACAAGTGACAACCTATGTCGTGTACAGCTCGACATAGAACCGCAAAGAGTTAAATATCGACGCTAAAAAGATAAAAGTCTGCCGAATATCTGTCTATCTGTATCTTTAAAGTTTCTGCTTTGTAAAGATCCGAATTTAATAGAAAAAGTTTCACTTCAGTAGAAATAATAAAATTAGCAAAATACTGGCAGCGTTCAACATGTTAACGAAACATTCACTGTCGAAGGTCTGTTTATGGGAATGATGTACAATATATTTGGTTCTACGAATCTTTACATATGGCCAAACAGTGTAGAAGTTCATACGCTTATTACAACAGTGAGAATTGCAACCAGTTTATATAAATAAAAAAAGAAAACCAGAAAGAGAAAGCAAGTCCTAATTTGATCGGATGGTATACAGGAAATAGCATGCAAATTCCATTTATGCCGTTGCAATAAAAAAAAACTTGGGAGAATGGTGAAACCATGAATTGCTAACAAATCGGAATCCGGGACGGAGGAAAAATACATCGCGGTTCAGAATGGAAGCAGACGATCCCCGTATTATTTGATCCGACCGCGTTTGAAATCGAATTACATCGGTCAAATATGTATATGCTCTGTCCGGACTGTGTTTCTATCGTAGGTGGAAACCGGAAACGCCGTTGGATGATCGTGGAAGGACAAAGAACGAAAATATCGCTTGAAACGTGAAATAACCGGCGATTATATTTCGTCGCAAATATGTCGGTCGGAGAACAGAGAGACGTAAATGGAAGAAATTTTAATTTCGGAAGCAAATCGAAAGACATAAAAAAAGAGAAATATAGAGAGCTAGGAAATTTTCCCCGGAATTATTAATTTTTGGATTAAATTGGAATCCGATCGTCCGATTGAAAAATACGTAAAAAGGAAGAAATTACTGTTCAACGACTTAAATGTTACGTTCGATTACAGAAAAAAAAATCGTGATAAAATAAAAGGTGTTTCAACATTTTTTTTGTTTGACGTACAGCAACGTGGAAGTATTACGCCATTAAATAATTTTTCATTGTTTAAATACGTTCTGTTTACGTTCATTACATGTTTCATTCTTTCTTTAGAAATTAAAATCTTTTTATTTCACTGCATTTCTTTATTTCATTATATATATTAATTAATGTATACATTCATGTTGTGTAGAGAAAAACAATAGCGGTTATTACTGCACGGTCATTACAATATACTTTCATTATAAAAGGAACTATCCCATTATAATGTTAAAATATAATAAGTTTTAAATATAACATATAACAGGAATATCAAACAAACTGTATTATAAAATATTTTCTTTCTTGCCTTCTATGCAAATGAATTTTTAATAGCATAGCTTCACATTTAACACAATCTTCGTATATACATGTACCTTTTGTTTAAAAAAAAATTAATTTGTTTTAACTCAATTTATCGTAGTGTTGAAAATGCAATTTAAAAAGAAAAGTTCATACAATCTTTGTATGAACTTTTTCTAAATGCTATTGAACCACCCTTGAAAGAAGATTATTACATTGCACTATGTTTCAAGTTGCAACAGAACTTATCATACAGCTCAATACAAATTATTAGTAATACAGTCGACCCTCGATTATTGCACATAATTGGTTCCTGAAAATGTTTAATGTTAAATGTTCGAAAGTAGAGGGATGAAAAATTGTACGTTAATGTCGTTTCTTTGTAAACTTGAGATTCTGTAACATCTAGTAGTTCATATTAGAAACACTCCTTGGGAGTGGCGAATGAAAGCAAACATTTTTTGAAATAGCGACAAAAATCTGTAAAAATGGAATTTTGAAAAACGTGCGAAAATAGAATGTGCAAAAGTGGAGGGCCGCCTGTACACAATCACTAATCAACCAAAAATAGCTAAGTATGTCATTTAATTATAATTAACGCAACGATCAGTTTATCAATTTAAAAAATTGTGTAAGAACAGCACTTCCTATTTGTTAAAATTAATTAATTCTATTTTTTCCTATCAATTAACATTATCAATTAATCCTATTTTCTCTTATTATACCCCATGATCAAAAGATACTCAGCGGTTTTACAGAAAAATTCAATATTCCTTTCAAGTCGAAAAAAAAGAACGTACACAGCAGCCGTTTATCAATTTCGGGTACATTCGTATATATCGAGGTACATTCTCATGAAATCGGATTTTGCCGATAAAAATGTTGATAGCGGGTACGAGAATACGAACGAAATCGGCTTCCCCTCGAATCGTCGAAAGCGTAATCAGGCGTAACGTCCACGACTGGGTTCTTTTTTTTTTCCTGTTTTTTTGTAAATGGATTGGAGTTGTAATCTCTCGGGGCGGCACATGTGACAATAAATATTCATCGAGGGATAGTATCGCACGATCGATTATATTGACAATGGACAAACACCGAATGGAATTCTCGTTTCTGTGAAAATTCAGCTGTACGTTTAACGTGCGATGAAATTTCCGTACGATTGCATTCTCGATTTCTGCCATTTTTGACGTCGTCAGGATAAAAATGAGTTATTACCATACAATGTAAATGGTCTTAAGACAAATGGATATTGAATATGTAACGATGGAGTAAATTAATAACAACAACAATAATAATAATCCTGTATTACAGAAAGAATATAGTTGACACATACAGAAAATATTGACATTTTTTGAAACTCGATTGGTTTGTTTAAAATTTTATACATTTATGAGCATTACTGGTTGAGTTAGGAGAAAAATTAAAAATAAAAGATCCCAAATGTCGTAAATTAAATCAAAACTGAGAATTAATCCTTTGCGCTCCTTGCATTTTTGCGCCTGTTGGTAGTCTACTCCACGGACTTTTAGGCAATATTTTGTAATCAGAATACTTTGAAAAAAATCCTGCAGTTTTTAGAAAAATGATTTTTTATTAACGAGAATTAACTCAAAAACTTAGGTAACTTCAATATACCTTAAATTAAATTTAGATTCAAAATATACAATTTGGTTGACATTTTTTTTATAACATAAACGGCAAAAAAACATTTTGATGAAATTTTTGTAGAAGTGTATTAAACATCGATTAATTACTTAAATATTGATTAATAATATAAAATTTATTCATATATCAGGTTAAGTTAATTTAGCAATATAATAATTTATTTCTTACAAACTTGCAAATGTATACAAAACAGCAAAGAGCAAGGAGAGAACATGTCTAATGTTGTTAAGAAAGTAACGGTATCAGCTATATATTCATTTTTCTTAGTTAATAATAATTAATAGACTCCGGATGTTTATGCATTTATGACAAAATGAATACGGCTAAAATACACAAAACGAACATAATATAAAAATATATCCGAAATATCCAAAGTATGGTATTCGTTGTAACATTTATCGAGTGCAACAAATCCCTAAATAGGTTCTCTTGTCTTAACTGCATTTGTTGAATTTGAAATTTGCATAAACATCCGGAGTCTAATAATTAGAAAATAAAATGTTGTCAGTAGAGCTGGTAGTTGGAGTAGATCGTCTTTACTTGTTATGCCGGCCAGACTGGTAGTTGGAGCGCAAAGGGATAATACTTTCAGAAGAGGTAACAGTACAGATATAGTAAAATTGTTTGTAGGGAATTATTTGGAAAGACTTGTTCTTCCGTTGGTTAGAAGATTTTTACATTTATACCGCTTGCTTTACAATTTCTATCTTAACAGCGTCCACTATAAGCCAAAATTAATTACAAAATTAGAAATTTCCCTTTGAATTTTAACATTTTGTGCAGATGAGTGCAATATTAATGTTATAAAAAAAATGTTACCGTATCGTGACCGACTGATATTTTTGATTTAATAGTAATTGAAAAACTTCAAAATTTTGAAGTTCATTGTAGTCACACGTCATTGTAGGCTAAGGGGTTAATAAAATCTTAATCTTAATAAATCTTATAATACATAAATTATTAGATTAATAATCTTTTCCGCCATTTGATTCTTCTTCTCCTAAAGTACTTGATTAATATATTTAAATAACAAACTTAGTTCTAATGTCAAGATCTTAGTAATATCGAAAACTTCATAATTAACTAATCAAATAGTAAAGTGAGAGTTTCATATTATTTCCCTAATTTCCAAAATTTCTAGGAATTCTATAATTATTCTTTTATTTCTATATTTATTCTTTTTTATCTGTAATTATTATTTATTCTTAATTTTGTTTCAACTATTCATTTTGTTTCTAATATGCTTCAAGACGCATTAATTTCAATTAACCGAATAGAACACGAAATTGATAATACATACACTGATTTCATTGTTTATCCACTTTCTTATCAATATACTTGGAAACAAACATCACCAGAATGATCTTAAAATAACAAAAACGGAATAAGAAAAGCCTTACCTTGTATTTGTTAATTAACATTTTAATGGCCGCTCACACAACATGTGTATGATGCTACCGCCGAAAATTATTGGCCAGTACCACTGTGTTCACTTCATTGTGATGAATTATGAATGTAAACAAGCGTGGATAATGCTATTGGCTTCGTAGTATTTTTTTATAGTCTTTGATCTTATAAGATCTTTTCTTAATTTTAATAAACTTTTTTTTAAATTAATTCTTCAAAAATATTGTTGGCCCCTGGCAACGTCTGACAGCGTAGACTGTCATTAAAGTGTTAATGTATCAGACAATCCTGAAACAATTTATTACAAAAGAATACCAAAATATATACGTGTACAAATAAGTAATATTACTAGGCATCATTACTCGAAATAATACTACCAAACTATTCAAATAATCCCGAACTCTACAACAAGGTAAATGAGAACGCTTAACGCAATAATGAAATCAATGAAAATTAATAAATTTAGTAAAGCAACCAACTCATTGATTTAATATAATGCATACCTTTGTTTATTGAATCGTAGACATTAACGTACCAATACGTGCGACTCACGTACATATTCATGTGTATCTAATACGTACATATCCGTTGGTGCAATTGACACGTTGGACGCGTCCAACCCCTATCACGTCCGCGGACGAGGGGTAGTTGGCAAATATGACCGACATGTTGACGTTCGCTAAATCATAAGCGATAATTCATTCCCGGTTCGTCATGTGCGAGCAAACGAACGATCATACGTATTTGATAGGAAAATTCATTTTCTGGTCGATAAAACGGGATACGGAAATAGGGAGAGGAAACTTGAATTTATAGTTTTGAAGTGAATTAAAAAAAAAGTGTAAGGTTAAATTTAAGATAGTCAAGAGAAAAGTGTAACACGATATTACTTACAATTGGTACTCTACTTCCTCTAAGGGCCACGCCCTTGCAATAATTTTGGTAATCTCAGTACTTATCCCTATACTCAAACTCTTCTAGTCCTACAAGTGTCGTTCTTATGTATTTATCTATGGTGTACTTTCTTATATTATATAAAGATTTGAGATTTTGTAATATTGTTTAATAATGATAATACATGTATTTCTGTATTATAAACTGTATTATAAAATATCCGACACTTGTGGAGACAACATTATATTGAATTATGTTGACGTAATTACGTATTTATAATGAGCAAAATATATTATGGATAAATATTGGAGATGTGTATAGATGTAATTTAAATTCTTTTATCTGGAAATTACGTCGACATTAATAATATTGAGAGAAATTATACAATTTCAATGATTCTACGTAAATAAAAGTAATTATAAGCAAAATGATTTATGTGGAATAACGTAGATAACAATGAAATAGAATTTAGATATTTTTGGCAAATTGAATAATTCCTCTCGTTAAACAGTTACTGTATCACAATGTAGACAAAATTTCACGCCTTTTTTGATATAGCAAGAATTTTTACAGCACCCTGTAGCACACAACGGAACCATCGTACGACAGAAAAGACACGAAGAAAACCTTCCACCCTCTACTACCCCCTTTTTGCACTGCGCTAAAAGTTACTTGCAAGCGCTTACTTTTGTACTTGGAAGCAGAAAGCCACAACTATCTGACGTTTACAAATTTCCTTCGCGCGTAAGAATTCATTACATAACGAGAAAACGATGTGGAAAGTAAACGTCAGAAAGATGTCCTCGTAAATTGGAAGACAGATATCAGCGTCCCCAATTTCCTGTCATCCACGACGAACCAATCTTCTCATATCACAGCAGTGTCTCTTACAGCGAACGACCTAATTACAAGTTTACCTTTTTTCTGTTTTCTGTTCGCTTCTTATGTTATGGATCAACCCTGGTTTCTGGTTTCTCTGTGCAGTCCTTCAAGGTAATTCGCCGCCAGCTTTTTCTCTAGTTTTCTTCTTTCACTCTTCTCTCTCTCTCTCTCTCTCTCTCTCCCTTTCTATTTCTATCTATCTATCTCACAATATATATATATATGTACACACATTTTCATTCGAAAAGAATCACCACCACACCACGACTTTTCTGTACATGTATCACTCACTAATGCCGTCGTATAATTTCCTTTCGTGCATTCTTCCATTCTATTATTTTTCTCTTCTCTCTATCCCATTCTAGTTATTCGCTCTTCATACTTTTTTCATGCATTTCGCTCTTTCTCTCTCTCTCTCTCTCTCTCTTTTTCTCTTTCTTTCTCTGTCCATTTCATGGGCTTTCGTCTCGCTCAACATTTGCCGCAACATTGTTTCACCCATCCTCGATTCGCTTCATTCCGTGCGTACGCTTGTTCTTGCAAATTTGATGCTCGTCCTTGCATTTCTGGAATGTCTGAAATTTTTTTCGGCTATGAAGACGCAGAAATGTTTTCTAAAAAGAATTATTCAATGTGGGGAATGTTATATGTAAGTATTTACTATTTCCGTATTGAATGTTTCCCCCTATTTTTTTTTAATGTCTAAATGTATTTATAGATTACATATATTTCTTTTATTTCTGATAAAACTGAATTTCACTGACAATGAGAATCTAAAGAAAGTTTTATCTTTGATGAGAAAAAAAGGTTTAACTTGTCGTTTTGAAACTTCTCAAAGGTACACGATATCTCGCGTGTGTGGAGATCAAATGTGTTCGTCTTAACTGGAAAACTACATTACAGTTGTATTTCATAATTGTATTTCATTGATGTGAGCGAACAATGGTGCTAATGATTTTGTAGTTTTCATGCGAACAGTTCGTAATTAATTCGTTTACGCTGAGTACGAGACTGGAAGCAGTCCTGTTTTCTTAAGCTTTAATAACGTTTCTGGACGTATAATTTTTCATAGGAAGAACGATGGTGTAGATAATTCTTAAGAGAACATAATTTTAATATAGATTTTTTATTAATCTTTACATTGACGAGTTATAACGCACACTAAATTATTACATTTTGTGAAAATTCCATGTATCGTATGTGATACAAATTTTATGCAAACTTCTAAACGTATAACAAATCCTCTATACAGTGTGTTCATTGTAACAAAAGGCTAGTAATTTTTCGACTAGTAAATGTGAAGCAATATGTTTATGTAAAAGTACCTGAACATTTTAAGCCAGAAATAATGATAGCAGATACATGTTTTTCGTCCAGTTAGAAATTAAATGACACCTAAATATAGCTCTAATTTTAAAAAGCGACTTTGATTCTGAGTATAATAAAGATTATTTCGTTTTAATATGTGATGAAGTTATTTAAACACAATCTGAAAAAATGATTATTTACAAGACTACGGTAGGTGAAGAAGAAAAGGTTTAAAATCGAGAACCTCATAAAAGTATCCTTCCACCACTTGTATGAACTTTTTACTAAATGATCATTTAATACATGATACGCCTCAAATAAATATTCTAGGCAAAATGGCAATTACAAGGTCGAATCATCTGAAAACTTAAAATATTGAAAGGTACATTTGTTTTTCCAATTTTTTTCCTTTTCCATCATCCCCCAAATAATTCCATATTTACATAAAAATTGAACATACCGTATACTGCAAATAGCCACGATTTTAACCGTATCAAATAGTCAACACATTGAACCAGATGCTATCAGTCGAAAGTAACTAGTTTAACGAAAAATATAAACAAACTATAGATTATATTATTACAATTAAATATTGTAATACCCCTTCGAAACTGTACGTCATACAAGGTGAAACATTATTATATTATTAACTTGGAACTGACTGCATTTCTGAAAAGATTTCTGTGTCTCTAGTAATAAAGACCACACGCCAGTAGAGCGTTTGCAAGCGAACGCACACCGCATGTCACGTACACGGACACAAAATTACGCAACTGTATAGTCCCTAGTTGCGCCAACTGCGAACAATTGCAAACGAGCTTAACGCGTGCTTGCGATGATTTTTTCATTCCTTTTTTCTTTCTTTGTACTGTAATACCTCGTATAACACGGTTAATTGACTCCAAAAAGAAATCCCAACTACAAAGAACCGTGCTAATTACTGTATTATTATATCCAATGGATTATTTTCCTTCATTATACCGTACTTATCTACCTATTAGCACGATTCACTGTAATGTATCTCATACAATCCGTTCTTGAATTAACCATTTTGCTACTACCGTCAAGCGTAGTTGTTTTCCACAAAGTACCACTGACATGCTACGGGCAACTGTAGCCGCTTTACATAAAATACAACGTATTATACATACGACGAGTGATTAGAATTATTGTGCATCGAGTATTTTCCTCTTGCCATATAGCATTAGGAAGAAAGATTTTTTTTAACACTAGAACCACCAAGCAAGTCAAAATGACTCATGCCCAATATTTTTCCAAAAGTTCTCCAAGTTCAATAGGATAGAGTAGATATTCTACGCTGATCTTATAAAATACAGATTACTGAATCGATTATCTTTTACAATACATTGATATACAGAGTGTACCAGCCGATTTTGACATCTTGAATATTTCGGTATTGTGGTATGTTGCAAAAAATGTTTCATAGGCATAATCTGCTGTCATTAGCTTTTCCGTAAGTGGACGCGTCAAGGACATATGAAGGTAAACTTTTTTTTAAATAGAATGGGGTACTTTTTTATGCATCGAGCGATGCAGCTAGACATTCTTTATAAAAAAGTACTGACCTATGTATCTCGAAAAGCTAATAGTTAAGGAGATATTTCAGTATAAATAATCTAAATAAAAAGGCATCATTCCTGCCGCATTAGGACATGAGCTCTGTTTATCTGTCTGTCACCTGATTTAACGCCGTTCGACTTTTTCTTATGGGGCTATTTAAAGGATAAAACGCGAAAGTTTCAACTAAAGTGAGTGATATGATGCAGCACAATATCGATGAATGTGGCAAAATATCAGCCGATACATTAAATAACGCAGGCCAGTCCTTACTTCATCGATTTCAAACATGCTGCGATACAAATGATCGTTATATTGAACCTTACCTGTAAATAAACGCTAATATAATTACGAATTTCAGAATTACTTAAATTGAAATATCTCCTAAACTATTAGCTTTTCGAGATACATAGGTCAGTACATTTTTATAAATACTGTCTAACTGTATCGCTTGATGCATAAAAAAGTACCTCATTCCGTTTAAAAAAACAAAGTTGACCTTCATATGTCCTTGACGCATCCACCTACGGAAAAACTAATGACACCAGATTATGTCCCACTCGACACCATTTAAGTTTCCTATGAAACATTTTTCGCTACATCCCACAATACTGAAGCTATCAAGATGTCAAAATCGGCTGGGACACCCTGTATAGTAGATTTAACACCGATAGTTCTAGTGTTAAAAAACAGCATCAAGCAACTCTTTTGACAGCCTGACGTAAATGCGGCCGCTGATGATCTTTTTTCGCATAGCGTACCACGTCGGAAAAGGCGACTGTAGCGAAAGGGTTAAAAAATCGTAAGATATCGTCGATTTATAAATATCTCTTGCTAACATTTCAGACGTATTTTACAATGTCAAAGCACATTGTAATTATACCTTGTTAGAAAACCGTGATACGCAAGGTATTATTGTACTTTGTTTTCACTGTTTCACGATGAACAATTAATGAACGGCAGAACAAGAAAGGAAAGAGAGAACATCGAAAATCGGTCGACGCGTGTACACAAAGTGCACGATAGTAGCACGCGGATCGGTGGAGAACGATGCGCTGACTTTGCATTTTGTAGTCGGTGTTTTTTATGCATCCCATTGTCGCTCTTCTTTTTTCACCTTTCATCTCGTCCACTATCGGCCTCTTCCTCCGTGGCGATTATTTTTTTTCTTCTCTACTTGCCGCGTTCGGGAAAAAATGTGCGTGTTTTTCTTCTCTCTTTGGCCGCCCCACTGACGCGATTTTCGAGTTTTTCCATCGCAGTCAACTCGACGAATTCACAGGATTTACGTTGCAAATCGATGCAAACCGCTCTATTTCTCTTTACTCTCTCTCTCTCTCTCTCTTTCTCTTTCTCTTTCTCATTCTCATTCCCATTCTTTGGATGGAAGTTTTTATCTTCGTTTTTCGAGGTGGTATAATCTTCAACAATGGCCGCAATAATAATTTGTTATATCTGTACGAAAAGTTAAGCGCTTTTTTAGAATAATAGAATAATTCAAGATATTTAAATGGACTTGCAAGAAAATTTGTGGTTGACCTAGTTTACATCTGCGAATGACGCTCTTTTCTTATGCGGACCACTCCAAAGTGGAGAATTCTATGGTAATTTTTACGTTTGCATGACATTTCTGTCAAGCAAAGTTCTATAAATACAAATTTCTATGAAATTGTTTGCAATAAATTGTGTACCGATTAATTTCGGAAAGGCTTACACGAAAACTAAATTGTAAATTTCAGACTCATAAAATCTATATTATTAAAAATTGAATATTTCATAAACGAAGATATTTTTACGTGACAAAATAGATTTCCTAAAAGTTGAAATGAAAAATGCTTATATTTTATTGATTGATTGTGCACTCACACAAGTGTGAATTTACGAACCGTACTTTATATTTTTCTATTGAGAATTTTGGAAACCAATAATCATACTAATTGTAAATTTGCAATCATTACTAATATTAAAATATTTCCTATTATTCTTCCTGTAATTTTACAGTCGATTGCAGCTCCCAGCACTCTAATAAAAACAAAATTTTTAATCTAGAATTTCTTTTCAAAATACTACGGATAAATTATTAAAAAATAAGATGTACATTTTATAATTTGATCTTATTTCCCTGAAGGTTTTTGAAATTACGTGGAAAATATCCTTACAATATTAACTTTCACATAATTGAATTTAACGTTTAAAATTTCATAAATATGAACATTCAACAAATTTCATTCAGGTAAAAGAGAATACTTAGTTTTTATTTATATCTTCTAGTATTTTGCAATGCCGTTAATATATTCGTTTCAAGTCATTTAGAGTTAAACAAATCTTTCGATACGACAGAACTAGGTATTGTTTCATTCGTGTACATACAAGAAACATTGCGAATAACGTAACTGAAGCGAAAATATATTAGACCCTAAGAGGATTCTCCGGTATTTCCAAGATTATACATGCCTGAACACCGCACACGTTTACTTCTTGGATCATAACAAACTAACATTGCATTATTTACAGTTATGGATCATCTGCGAGATGTAAACTAGACCAATGGTGAAATGTAATACCACAGATTATTGTGCGTGCCTCAACAAGTTTCGAGTTACATTAGAATCTCACCTCGAACTGGAGAAATTTTGTTAGAAAAGGATTTATTAAAATTTCACATGTTTGAATTCCCTTTAAAATTTTTCCAAAGGAAAATTTAAAAATCGATGTCGAGATGCAGACATGTAGTGAACGATTGATTTCGAATGATCTTTTGAAAAGAAACGAATAATTATAATAGATGACGATGGTTACAATAATAATACTAATTCTTTTGTCAAGAATTTCAAAGTGAGCCTATAAAATTGTTACCGTAAATCTTAATGAAATACTAACATCTGATTTTTTAAATCTCCATTCTCTAGTCTGAAAAGATCAAAGTAAATTAAAATTTCGTTGACAATTGTTTAAAGTTAGTCATAGTTATTTTATATTATTTATGTAACATTAAATATTACAAAATACTAGCAGTGTGATTCTACTGTGATCTAAATATATTTAACTTTTTTATATTTTCAATGAACTGATCATTCACTGAAATCTTTATTGTCTGCTTTATTTCATTTTAATTCAATCTGAATAGAACAAATTCATCCA
This sequence comes from Cerceris rybyensis, assembly GCA_910591515.1. NCBI lineage: Eukaryota > Metazoa > Arthropoda > Insecta > Hymenoptera > Crabronidae > Cerceris > Cerceris rybyensis. Next base: position 29,459,362 of record OU342790.1, read on the forward strand.
GAATATATTTCAACAATGTTAAATTGAAACAAAAGCTTTACGTTTCTACACATACCATTAGTTCCGTATCATTGTAAATACAATACTTTAGATATTCGAGAGAAAAGACACTAGTAAATTTATTTTCATTGAAAAAATTCGGATTTTTAAGCTGCGATACAACGTATTTCGTCAAAAGCCTTTTTGTAAATTTTCAAACATCTGAACGTTCTTTAAAAGTACGGAATTAATCCCCGATGAGAGAAGTTCGGACTGTCCTAAAAACGTTTTACCGTATTTCCGGCGTATTAATTTTCGAAAACTCCTGCACATTCGTGCACTTGCAATCGGATTTGCGAGGCGCCAGTGCGGAAAGAAAACATGGACGTGGCTCGCACTATGCATTTTGCACTGAATGCATCCTGGCATACACGCAGAAGGCCGCACATGAAGAGAGGTCGTTACTTTTCTTTCAATTTTCTTTTATGCGAATACTTTGCGGTCCTGCTTTGACGTAGATACATCTTTAATTAACTTTTTTGCGCATCTTGCGTTTAATTAATTGTAACTTCATCACTTGCATATTTTACCGTAAAATTCTTCAATAAATGCAGATTTTAAATGAAGAAAAAAAATCGGACTGAAAATCAAATGTTAACAAATAAATTTTTTTTACTCGTGGAAAAAAAATAAAATGGACCGCAAAGATTTAAGGAAGCATGAATTGATGTGTTTAATGTTGCCAATAAACTCGGTATTACTATCAGGTGCATGAAAAATTCTTTTTCTTATTTTGTTCTTTATATATTTTAATTTCTAGATTGTAATTACTAGATAAATATAATATCGTGCATAATTATCTAGACATAAGGTACGTGATAGTTATGTGGCCTTTTATGTTTGTTTTTGATGACATTCACACGGAATTATAATAATAATTTAATGTCTACATGGTGTTCCATTCAAAAGTTGTTGCGTAAACATTTTGAATAATGTTAATAAATGAATATGTATAACACATAAGTATTTTTTATATCATCACATACGCAAGGAATATATACGAACCTCTTTAATGGTCGAATCTGTATGAGAAATTATTATTTAACAGCAGTTGTATTATTTTTTAAAGTGCAAAATAAGTAATGAACATAAACATTGTGTCGCAAAATAGCTGGAGAAAAATCTAAATTAAATATATCCATAAGTTATTTATAAAAATATATTTACATGATTAATTTAATCTCTCACTATGAAGGAAGGCAACTTAATAAATTTCATTATTGACAATTATTTTAATTCCGCTCAACAAACAATCATGTTTTTCTCATTTTCTAATTATTCATAAAAAGATATGCATCAATTTAGTATAATAAAGGGTGAGTCAAAAATCACTAGATCATTATAAATGTAATAATTTTTTTTCCATTAATTTTGTCAAATTAAGAACAAAATGGACACCATTTGAAAAACATAAAATATAAAAGTAATTACAAACGATTACCTACAAGCATACTTATTGTTTATAAAATATTGTGAATTTTGAATGATTATTAAATTACTTACAGGCCATCGTGTACAACATCGATATTATTTTAGGTCAATTCCTACATAATTATGCACGTTAACATCAATGGAACAGCATTTTTCGCACATCTGTGAGTGACAATTCGAAATGAATTAATCGTTTGATCATATCCAGTACGTCTCTTAAATGGATAAATTGAATTTCGAATTATTGCTTCATTCGATGTCAAAAATCATCCGTTATTTAAATCAGAAGACATTTAATTTGATTAAATTATGTACTCCCCACACATAGCACGTGACTGCAATACCGAGATATCTGATGCACGAATATAATGTTCCTTAATAATCGACACACAGATACACACAGACACGTACACATGCATGCTCGCCATGATCGTATCGTCGACAAATTCCTATTTCCTGTTCGTGCTTGGCATTGAATAATAAAAAATAGGGTAGAAATTATAGACGATTCTGTTGCAACATGTGTTTTTACTATGCGATAACAGCGTGACGCAGGATGAAAGTGATAACTCGTTGACGACACGAAGTGAGAATTGACGTTTTTCTCAGTGGAAATCTGAAGAAGTATTCGTAGAGATCTTTAGAATAGTCTAATTTCGATATTATTATATATACTTAGGTGTCTTTAGGATATAACGATAAAACTACTAAGGCAGTTTAAATTTCTCAATTTTTTCCAAAAGTTACTCAAACTGCTAGCGGAGCCATAGAGTAAATGTGTAACTTTTACTGTATAAAACAAAAATTAACTGACTGTTCACATTTTTCTTTTATTTTTTCCAAACTATTGACCTAGATTCTAGGTCCTAGAATATTTAAATATAATAGATATGAAGCCGGTAGATCCAGTGTTAATAATTCATGTTGAATCATCATTTTTTTCCTATACTGCAAATCTTATTACACAATAATATTTAACGAAATGATACATGTTCTTTCTGTTGAAAATTGTAATGACGAATTTCCAATACGTTTATATACAGAAAGGACCCCGGATTTACTTGACATTTTTAAATATATTGGATTAATTATCGATAGATATAGTGATCAAACTTTATAATATTTGATAATCAGTACTTGCCGATGTTTGGAGAGTATGATCGCAATTTAGCAGAAAGGAATTCAATATTCTTTTGATGGATATCAATAATATAAGTACCACGCACTCGCAGTGGTATACTGTGTAATTTTAAATCGTCCTGTCAATTATAAGTTGACGCTCTTTTTCAAAACAATGCTATGTCGCGGGTCAAATATACCATTAGCCTCTCCAAATAAGTTGCAGCTGAAAAATACGAACAAAAAATTGTAATACGTGAAGGGAGGATTATATGAATGAATTCTGATGAAACTTTGTGAGTTTGAAAGTGGTTCGAGACATGAATAATGGTATATGTATTAATGGGATTGGAAAGTAATGTCGTTTTTTTAACCCTTTGCCGTGCCATTTACTTCGTGACTGCCTCCACAATAATTCAGAATTAAATTAGTAATATAAATATTGACCAGTGATTCTTTACATATCGTATAATTTAACGTAACATTAATATTATAGAAATAATTTTATCGTGTCACATCTCACTGACATTTTCAATTTAATAGGTTTTTTAAGATTTGAAAGTTTCCTTTCCAATTTATCGCATCACGAGTGTCACTCGTTATAGTACAGCAAGGGGTTAAATTAAATTCCAACAATTAAATTTACAACAAGCTTTTATTTTTAATGTATAATATACTAATCCTCGTTATCAACAACTTTTCTTCCATCTAGTGTCCAAGTTTACAATGCCGGATCGATAAAAATCAATTGGTTTTCGAGTAAAGTATCTGGAGAAACGACGCGACGTTACTTTCCGGTCTCCCTAATATCTTGCTAGAAATCTTGCTTAGGGTCAGAGTCTACCCCTAAATTCACCCTTAAAGTAAAGATGTAGCTATTTCTTTACAGATAATTCTTATATTATAAAAGGTAAAACAAAATGCTTTTGATAAATTAAATTCGAAGAATTATGAAAATATTAAAATTTTACTTTAACAATTATACAGTACATAATCTTTGATGATACTATTTCCACAGTTTTTTATGTTTCAGTTTACTGTACAAAATTCTTACAAAATTTTGTTCTTCGCAATGTAAAAATTATGGGTGAAAATATACGTTTGCCAATTTCAGAGTTAATTTTCATCTTTAAAACGGTGGATAATTAGAAGTGCAATATATCATTATCCGAGCGTTAATTTCCTTCGTAATATTACAAAGTTTCATCAAATTAGATGATTTTAAATTCGTGATATATTTTAAGAATTAATTGGGACTCGAAATAATTATTGCATATTGAAATACTGAAGCTATCAAAATACTGACATTTCTGCACGGTTTATAGCGCATAACAATATTATAAAAACTGTAATCGTAAAGTCGCGTGTAATAGTCGAAAATTTCTCTCAAAGTAGGACTTAACAGTAAAAATTTCCAATCATCAAAATAAGTTAGTTTTATTGTACAATTATAGCACTATATTAAAGTTAAAGAAAATTTTGATTTTGCCTACCGATTTAGAGATTCATTTATATTAAAACTTAAAGAACAACGTTGAATGCAGAATAGTCACAGTAAATATCTTTATACGTTAGTTTGTTATAATGCATAATACTGTCGTCAATATTTGCGACTTAAAGTGTTATGACTAGACTCCGGATGTTTATGCAAATTTCAAATTCAATAAATGCAGTTAAGACGAGAGAACCTATTTAGGGATTTGTTGCACTCGATAAATGTTACAACGAATACCATACTTTGGATATTTCGGATATATTTTTATATTATGTTCGTTTTGTGTATTTTAGCCGTATTCATTTTGTCATAAATGCATAAACATCCGGAGTCTAGTTATGACACTCAACAAGTCGCGTTATAAACTGGATATATTTTCCAGTTAGCAGAATAAATATCGTGATCATACAATAATATTGCTTGAAACTGTTATGATTTTTTATAATGGGCAAAGTTATGATGAATTATATTGATTTACAACGTGTTCCCCTTATGGGTCATTAGGAAACTTAAAAATGTTACTTTCATAAAGATAATGTGAATTAAAATTTTTTGTCATACTACATAGAAAATACGTCTTTTAAATTCCTGCAAAGGTCAAGCCAAATATTGAAATTGTCGATTGTCAGTTGTCTGCATGGCAAAATTAAAAGACTACTAAAAATGTGTCATATTATAACGAAAATGCTTTGGTCTCTAATACCAAAAGGTTTCATCATCGATTGAATCACTGTTCAAAATTCCTTATCGAATTGCTGCCCTAATTTTAAAATGGAAAATTAAAACATCACTTTTACCACCTTGGTACACGTAAAGTCACGTCTGCGTGGTGACAAAAGTGCGACGGAAGTTGTCGTCCAAAAAGTGAAATATGTTGCTATTCGGGCTAAAAATGTAGCCGCGCACACAGGCAAAACTCCCAAAAAGTTTCCTTCAGACGCGAAGACAACGCTTTGCAAACAACACTCATAAATTTGAGAGCCTCGCTACTCTGAGAAAGATAGTACTTCATCGGGCGCAAATAACAAGATATTTTTTTTCTAAAGATCCTTCGCCAACGATATCTTTACCTTTGAAGGAAAACTCAGTGGATGTTAATATGCGCATTTTGAAAATATAATTCCTCTATTCATTAAAATTGACGATGTGCTGAATTCATTTGGTATAATAATTTATCACAAAATATTTTCATTCTCTATTATATAGATTTTATTTTGTTTTTCAAAAATGACATCAAGAAATCTTTCGTGCCTATTAATGCCTATTTATGAATTTATTAACATTCAAAATTGAATGCATTGGAATTTGATAATTCTCATATACCCCATAAGAAAGTATCATACGTCGTTTCCAAAAAGCTTTGTTGAATTAGCTTGCAACAATTTCATTTTATTGAGGTGTCGATTGAACAAATTTTATAACAGAAACTTATATAAATACTTTTAAAAAATCAAACGCTACAAAATTAATACGAATTATTACATGCATGTTTGTAAATATGCATAAACGTGATATATTCAAATAATATAAATTTTAAATTGTAATTTATAATCTCCGATTCATCAATACTTATATGTTGAATGTATTGTTTTTAGATATATTTACATTTTGAAGGGTGGCTCATAGTATTCAAAATATGAAAATATATAATTATATAAATAAACTAAGCAAGAAAAAAACAATTTGTTATTATGACATTATACCACAATATCTCGAGAAAGGCAGTGTCAAAAGCAATAATTCGTAAAATACGAGGGAAATTTATTTAAAAAATAACCGCAGGCAATGGAAATGAATTTCGAAATAAAAGCCCTGAAACAACAAACGTTCGTACTCTTGTGTTGCCGTACTCGTTGCCCGGTACGTAAATATTTCGCTGTTTGAGCGCGATTCTCTTTTACAGTTAACAATTGCGGCTCCGAATTTCTCTCTTCAGTTCAACGACCGATTGTGCCAGTGTCTGCCGCCATCATTGCAAATAGAAAATAAAGAATTTCGTATTTTCAAACGGTTTTCGTAGACATACCAAAATTACTGCGGTTGTAGGCCATTGAAAGAATGAAATTGACTGTTCAAAATTAAATTAGGCGTTATATGAAAAAACCGATGACAGGAATGGTCAATATGGTAAATGTTTTTTTACCGATTAATCTGATGATTATGTAAAATCACCAGTAAATTTTGATTAAATAATGAATTCTTGAATATCAAATTAATTGGCAAGTCTGGATTAGGTCTGATCACGTACGGGTTTGATGAACCCGGGGTTACCTGAGCTAGGAGACAGTGAACCCATGGTGGTTCCGCAGGAAAGGGGTCGTATACCTCAGTGGCCTGTCCAGCTCGCTGGGTTATACACTCAAATTTGTTTTTGTGCGATTTTTTTTGTGTAGTATATGAAAATTTCATTCAAATTGAAACATAATTGACGAAGTTATCAATAAATAAGTAGTAGGTTTAATCGGCCATTTAGTTTTTTCGATTTTTAATATGTATTTCATCACATTATATAAGTATAGCGTCAGCCGATTACATTACATATATGTGTATTGAACTCTATAATCGCAAATCGCAAAGAGTTGCTGTTATTTGTCTCTGATGTGCGCATGTGACGAGTCCAATAAATAATGTGATTGAATAAAAAAGAATATTACGTGCTTTAATTTTTAAATCTAATATTAATTGACGTCCTGCAAAGTGAGTTCATATTCCTGGACCATTAAGATAAGATTCATTTCAAAGCGTAAATTGAAGATAAATTTATTATTTTTTCTATTTACAAAGGATAATGGTTATATGTTTTGAAACGTTATGTATGTGTACAATAAGTAAATATTTAAATACAATATTTAAAAATGTTCGCATGTGTATTTTGTAAATCAGATTTCAAGTACCTGCCAAGCCTCGTGTCTTGATTTCGTTTAAAACAGCAATTCCTAGTTATTTTGTAAGGTTTTAAATTATTTTCTATGTGAAACTTTTTTTATGCGGTCCCCATTCACCGCACAAAAAAAAATACTTTTTAATTGCATTGCGAAAACTATTTCTTATAGCTACTCGTGAAGTTCTGTACGATTTTTTTTATGCGGTCCCTATCCACCGCAGAAAAACAACTTTGAGTGTATCTCATTTAGGTCCGGGAGCTTAAGGTAGTTCTATGCAAATATTTTTTTCGACCAATTTTTTTTAAATTTTGGATATCCATGCAGTATTATGTTCCAAAACAATTTGCGAAAGATCAATGAAATTAACCACATAGTTTATGAGAAAATTATTTTCAAAAGAAATTATTTTTACACGAATCTTATAGGGATAGCCATTTTTACATGCCTTGGAATGCAGGTTTTTATTTTTTTTAACCGAAACGAGTCGACAAAAATCTTTATAAAAATAGTAGTGGCCTAATCAATTCATTTAGACCCCGATGTAATTTTTCTATCATTATTTACCACGTACTTATGAAAAAAACTTCTATTAAAAGTTGAAAAAAATCTATGAAACGCATGCCTTCACACAAACCATACTTCATGCTACTTGAGATTACTTTTGGATGTTCAGCTTCTCCACTAGAATGAGTTAAATTTCTGATTTGTTTTTTTAGTCTCCCTTTATTGAGAATCTCCACTGCTTTCAAATTTCTTTCGAGAGTTTTTTTTCACAAATTTGTAATTTGTCGTTTTCAAAAAAACATCTCAACTCTAATAACTGTCAAATTCTCATTTGTATTTATAGGTTAGAGTAGGTTGAATGATGCGATAATGCCACGATGTATTTGTCATAGTGTACGTCAAAAAATTCTCTCTATGTACACACCTTTTTATGTGTAGTAGGTACCGTATCGACAAAAGTTTGATTGAAAATAAATAAATTAGAATTATTTCGCATATTTAAATAATTATTTTTCTCTTTATAAACATTTACTATGATGATTATAATAGAATAGTAGAAGTATTTTTACCAATTTTTGTGAAAAAATGATATAAAAAGAATTAAAATCTGTAAACATAAAAATAAATTTTTTGTTCTGAATATGCATAGAACTACCTTAACTCCCGGTGACTCCTACACTACCCCTGGGTACGCGAGTGAATACGTGAACCCATTTCCCTTTTCGAGAAAAAAAATCTGGGTTTGGTTCCGGTTTTAGTGGTAATTATATGTCATAAATGACAATTATACATAATCACCGGATTCATCACATTTATTGTAGAATCGTGACAAAGAAAGAGTGGCGCGCGGAAACCCATCCAATACAGCAAACTCGGCCAGAGTAGCTTAACATTGACGATCATCTGGGTCGGCGCGGAACCACTGCGCCAGTGACCTCTCCCTGGTGACAAATTCCTTTTCACGTTCTTTTCTTCCCAAGTTCTTTATAGGAGGGCTTCTCCGCCCCGATCCTACATTATAGTAACAAATATACTGAATACTATATTTAATTCAACATCCTCTCACGTGTCATAGTTTAAATAAGCACAAAAATGCCAGTTAATATATTTTTTAAAAATTACATAAATGTTCGATCAAATTGTCAACAAAGGATTCAATATACTTTTGATATATATCAATAATATGAACATCGTTTTTGCCATTAGCACAGTACAGGCTGCCGTCGACTTTCGCACATACTTCGTACCTGAAAATTTGTGCGAATGGTGAATGTTCGAAAGTAGAGGTATATACGAAAAATATTAAAAATTGCATAATAATATGGTTTCTTTGTAATCTAGAGATTTTGTAATATCTAGTAGGTAATACTAGAGACGATATTACAATAGTAGAGAACTTCAGGGTCTTCTAATATTGTATTTGGGGGCCTCACTTCCAGGGACTGACTGCATAGAAGCAGTTTTTTAAAAAACGACCAAAATCTTTAGAAAATTGAATTTTTAAAAATGTGCGAAATAGCGAATTGTGCGAAAGTAGAGTGCGCGAAAATCGAGGATCGCCTGTACATAACTTTGAGTCATCTGGTCCATTTCAACTTGGCACCCTATTTCAGAATACTGCCACATCACACATCAAATCATATCATCAGCCTGTTCAAATGAGTCCTATATTCCTCCGGAAATCAGACTCGTTATCACATGTATCCACACATAGTGCACACTCTCCTGATATAGCTACGTATTTTACAATTCCCTCTTCGGTATCTCAGCGAAGGTAATTACGAACGTCGAGTTAATTGAGGAAACTGTCGGTAGAATCGAAAATAGAGTCTCGTCACTGACGACCATGCATTTTATTAATGAACTTTCCAACGCAAATTGGCCTGAAAGGAGGCTGATAAAAAAATAGACGAAGGTATATTTAATGAAGTAAAGCGCAGAAATAAACAAACGACCGGGCAATCGACTTGGCGAGGCGAAAGGCCGAGTTAATAGGGGTGAAAGACAGAACGGAGGGAAATAAAGAGAAAAACGGCTGTGGGAAAAGGACGGAGAAACATTTTCAACGTCACGAAGCGGCAACCTTTATTGCTTGCCGCGAAAAAGGACGGCTTAAAAGCATCAGGGGGAAAAAATCTCATTTCGATGCAGCCGTACGTCCTAAGGACTGTTAGCTGCTTTCCCGATCTACCGAAAAGAGTTTCTTTTAATAATCACGTCCTATCCCTCTTCCGGATTTCTTTTTGTTTTCATCACTTACCCTCTTACGGCTCCTTCGAGCGGAGCATTTTGATATGTGGCAGAATCAGTTTAAACTATTCATTCACTGGATTTTTATTATTCCTATTAGCCGTAAAAATACACCGTTATCATTGAATTGGATAAATGTTTATAAAAATGAGTATCACTCACCTCTATGTTTTTTTTTCATGGTTTCAGGATCGTATATCCAATTCGTATCGTAAAACTTCTTGTTTGATGTTAATGCTTATTAAGGTGTTACTTGGAAAAATTATTATCTTGACAAAATAATTAGATCACAAATATTACGTGAATAAAGGCGATTCTCAAATTTGGAAATCTACACGGAAGTTGAGAAGCATTTAGAAATTACTTATGTAACTTTTCGAAATAAAAATTGCACCTAAACTTTACTCAACGAAAGTACACGAAAAAAATCCTAACAAAGTTGAATAAAAGCATTGATTTCAAAATTGAGAGAAATTCAAAAACATAAGATTGTAAGGAACTAATTGTAAATGAAACCCATCAGACGGCCTTTTGTAATTTATATGTTATCAGAAATGCTGAAAAAGTAAGAATGATACTGCCACTAAATAATTGTTAAAGATATATAAATATAAACATAAAATGTTAATCGTAATATCAATGTACGTGCATAGAGTAATTAATTTCTTATAACTCTGTATAAAACATTTTAATTTATACGACTTGCACACTTATGCAATCTTTAAATTTTAATAGAGACATCTTCCAAACCTGTAATAAATAATTTTTTATTTGTATTTATAAACACGTGTCAACATTTTTTCGGATATATCATACTTTTGAATTTTTGTCGCAATATTTCTTAATTTTCTGCATACATACTGCATTTATATTACGAGAAACATTCCTACAATCGGTAGCATTCCTCACAAGTTTGCATAACTGCCTACCTCGAGCTATTCTCGATTGCATGCGGATATTTCCGTTTCCGCGATAATAGCCAGACGAAATGAACTGATATATCCGGTACTGATGTAAATGGGGTGAAAAACAATTCTGTCGGTTCTCGAGATTTACTTCAATTCACTTACCATTGAATGAGACAACGAGCCAATGTTTTATTCGACAATTATTTTCCAAGCGCATTCTGCGACTTTGGTTTCAGAAAGAAAGAATTGTATGGAAAGAAACGTTAAAAAGTGGGAACAAAATTTTTGAACTTGTGGACGTGTTATGCGATATTGGTAACATGAATTTATTACATCGTTACAGATATGAAGATTAATTATTTAGTGGAAATAGTAACCAGATATCATCGTTAACTAATTATAGTTATAAATACTTTATTAACACGTTAAACACCATCAGTATTTCTTTAGTCTCTTCCCGAGTCAAAAAATTGAATCTATTTTCATGGCATTTACTCCTATTTGAACCTAATATGATACTTTTCAATGCTAAAACTCCTAATTTAAACCTTTAACTCCTTCTCAGTAAAATGATACTCCTATTTAGCTATCACCAAAACCTTTATCCTCTGAATTGGACCTGTTACTCCTCCTAGATTAAATGATAATTTTTGTATTCAATATATATTTAATATCGCATAAAGAACTTTAATTTTTTTTAATAATTAATTCATAAGGAATGTATTGTTTTGCGCCTTAAGATGGCATTAACGGAAAGTGCCACTTTTGGGCGCTAAGTAGGATCTTATTTTACATTGAATTTAGACCTATTTTTGTAATTCTAATTCCTAAATGTTGGGTAGTAAATGATTCAAATGAGGTTCAATATTTCGACTTGGGTTTACTTTTACTGACGCGCACGTTTTTTTATTAAAATGACACCTTCACAAAGGAGAAATATTAAAGAAACAATTAGATATAGAGTCAGCAGGACTTTACCTTTTTAATATCACTGTATAATTATTGAGTGTATTAGAATATTCGTAATTATTTCGATTTAAAATTCACAGGAAACTTCTTTTAATCCAAACATGGCGTTCAACACGTTGAATATAAAATTCAAATTGAAGTTTAAATGTTTTGCACTTTGAAGTCTATTGTACCCCCTTTCTCCAACGACTAAAATAATTCAATCTCAAAAGTAATTACGTAATTTATAAATTCTATTTTGTGTTTTTTACTTTTTGTACATAAGTTGGAGCAGTTAATTTTGAAAATATTAAATTTCTATTAATAATTACACCGTTGATATAAACGAGTTCATAACATCATTAAAAATATTAGGACCCTTTTAGTATCGAAATGTCACGTAATGAGTTCTACGACAAAAAATTCGCCACAAGTACGAACGTAAGAGAGAAATATCGGAGCCTCGTCAAAAAGAGCAGAAAAGCGATCTTTGACGTCATAAAAGAGGTAGACCCTTCAGATAATAGCGTATATCTTGACACAGCGCGAACATGTCCTCGGTCGTAATTGACTATCAAACCATAATACGGTCATTTGTGCAACTAGTAAACAGTAACAACGATATTCTTACGTGTCGGTGAAACTTTACGAGCTCTTAAAAGCGACTTTAAATGCCTGTCCACCGTCTCTATCGCGTCTCGAAATGCGAAATTAACGTGAAACCGCGGCGAATTCTCAAGTCGACATTACGTGTTTTAGTGCGGTGAGATCGGACGACTCGCAATTAAATTCCGTGAATTAATGTCACTTCTGTCGACCTCTGAGCTACGATTTTTTACTTCTATAAAATAAACTCGACCTTGGAACAGTTGAATAAAGTGATACTGTCTATTACTGTTATTCAATGCATATTACCTGATAACTATTGCGTTTCTTTTTCACCAACCTACTATCAACCAGTGGTTCTACCAATGCTACCAAGGTGGTCAAAGTGATATATTCTAAACTGTTTGCAAATGTTCATGAAGTTTTTAATGTAGCTTAATTTTCAATTTTCAACCTTTTTAAGATATGAATGTTTTCTTTTCATGTCCTTTTTTCTAATTTAGTTATTTGATTATTGGAAATCTATTGGATTAATCATCGATAGATTGAGCGTTTATCACAAAAATTGAAGAAGAACACATGAAATTTATGACCAGATAGAAAAGGAAGATCCTTGCCATCATAAATGAAATTGTGATAGTTTCTGTACTTACAATTAGATCTGTATATTATTAAAAATTATCGTCTGTATATAGTTGACAAAAAGTTAGTCAATTTGCATAACTAATTCATCTTTTACATTTATATAGAAGACAAATAATAGTTGTCGAATTATTTAAAATGTCCTTGTTCAACCTTTTACATTTTCAACGTCAAAAAAGTCTTTCTCTAATAAATAATTAATTTCTCGAAGCGTGTCCTCTGGACAACAACGTGCAGAAAATTACATTTGCTATTAAACCTACTAGCAACCGATCGAAATAAATCATAATTTCATTGTTATTGGTCGCATCTTACCTTCTCTTATGAATTATTACATTACAAACATAAAATTATGGAGTATGGAAATATGTGACGCATGGGATTCAAGAATAATAGCAAAACTACCCAATAATTTTCTAAAAAATTATAAAGATAAGTGATGTAAATATAGCAAAGCGCGACGAGATGTATAATAATGCTCTTTTCTACATATCTGATTGGTGACTTGGAAACAGCGCTCGTACAAACAATTAGCTATTGCCTGAAAAATGCACCGTCATACGTTGCAAGGAAGATTTGCGAAATATATAAATAAAGTTATGATATACAAACGACATTTTTCACCACAAAAGCAAAAAGTTACAATATCGTCAAACAATAGTCTGCTTCGCTGGAAGAGACAATTCGTTGTGTCAGTTTAACCAACCGCTTTGTACATGGCTTTCTATCTAGCAAAAAAAAAAAAACAAAAAAAACACGTGATCCTGATCAACATATTTTTCCATAAGGAGAATTAAACGAACTATCGCTCCCGGTAAAAGTTTTTATAGAAAACATACCATCTTTGAAATTTTCACTCAACTATAAATAAAGTATATGTAATAGTAAAATTTAATCGTAGTTAATACTTTGAATAATTAATCGTACCGTTGAATTAACATAGACGTATTTACCAGTGTATTGTACTTTTTGAATTAGAATATTACAGTTTTTATTTACCTCTTAGAATATCCTTAAATAAATCCTACACTTGTGCAACGACGGCATTACACGCAACATCTACGTGTCCTTATTCTTTGCTAATCTCACGTATCCTGTTTACGACAAAGACAGAAGATTTGATTGATTCGAGGAGAACAAAGAAACCATGTAATACGTAGATTATTGAAAGAAAGAACGAAATCTTCCTTGTAAATCGCCAGTGTCTAGTGACAGTACGCACTGCACGCTGCACTGCTAGCCTCTGACTGTTAGTTCCCTTGAATGTCGCATGTTGTCAAAGACGAGAGCACCGGTACACGATATCGCCAACGAAAATTGTGATTTCTCTGTTTTACAGTCATGATATAGGCATATAGACCTCGTGACATTCACATGTGGCATTTTCGCGTTATCATGAGACATAATATCAGTGCATTCGATTCATGAACGCTGTTACCATTCATCCCCTTTTATATCATCTCATCACGCCTAATCTTATCGCTAATAAGCTATATAAGATAATTATATATAATTCGTAGTTTACATTTATATATATGTTTAAAGGAATTTACGAGGATACATTTAACGACGGGATCACATTCGCGAGTTGAAAATTGAGAGCCCAATACAAGTAACAAAGGTCTGTTTATGTGACGATCGAAATTCGATGTTTTTTGACTATCGAGACCCAAGAATTTCAATGCAATCTCTTTCAATTTGTTGGATAGAAGTTCTATTGTTCCAAAGAGGAAACATTTTCGTTGCCGGTCGCATTTTTGGTGAACATTTATCGAAGCCGTACTGAACGGTTCCAATGGCTGCCTGTCCAAGGATGAGCACCATGGAAGTTTTCATTACCGGCAACAAACGTGTTGAAGAAATTAATGGATCCTATATTAAGAAACTTTTTGCAAGTATTTATGGTTTCAATTCGAAGAAAATTGTTGGGAAATCGCTTCGTTAGATTTGAATAGAAAATTTCGGATACATCGTGAAACGACGAGTGATTTCATTCAGATGAAGTAATTTTCCAATCCTGAAAAATTGGTATTCGTCTAAAATTCACTTACCGGTCGCAGACTCGTTTAAATTCACGCAGGAAATTGTAAATGGAGCATAGGCATCTCCCTAGGAGATACATACATCTGTGTTTAATATCGGTGAAATTATATTACTCGAAGAATCGATCGTCACGTACACAATTTTGGCAGTCTTGGTTGCAATGTGATCCTCAATAGTATTGACTTTTTAAATGCTATAAAATTGTTTGCAGGAATTTTTCGTCGGGGTGAGAAACTCCGATTGCGTAAGAGTAAGCGTAATGTGAAAACTATACAGGGAGAGAGAAGACAACTTGAGAGGCCATTGTACGGATATTAAGGTGTAATTCGTTTATTAATCGCGTAACCTTTTAGCTGTGGTAAAATTAAGACAAATTTGAAACTTGCTGATTTACAAAAACCGTTCTGGTCAGTCTGGTACGAATTGAACCAGAATCTTTTGGTGGCAGGTAAGAGTAACGATTGGGAGGAATTATTAAAAATAGCAAGATGGAAGATTCTGTTGTATTCTGATGTTCTGTTAATCTTCATATATTTAAGAAATTGTGCATTTCAAAAATACTTCAATTGTATTATGTCAACCGTGATTGACGTTTGAAGATCTAAACGACACAGACTTTTAAATCTATAAATTTCATTCTGAGTAAATCGAATTTATTTTTGCTACAACAGAAGTTCTACTTGTTTTCGATACTATCTCTAATATTGTTGTATATCTATTTCCACTAAAAATCCATAATAGTAACAGGGCATTTTATTAACCTATTATCTCCCATGATCCCCATTTGGAGATTTATTCTACAGTAGAATCCCTCTAATGTTGCTCCATCTAAGGTTGCTCTCTCGCTAATGTTGACAGGATACTCCCGTTACTGTTACTTGTATTTTCCCCCACTTGGACTTCTTATTGCCCAATAGAATTTTAGTTTCGTGGCGCGTCATGTAGGTTATGGATGTTTACATGATCCTTTGCTCACGTTTCAATTCTGCGCATGCTTATGCGCATAGGGGAAAATAAGTCATGAAAAGTGGGGATAGAAGGGAGTGTCAACATTAGCGAATAACCCTGGCCCGAGTTGTCAACATTAGCGAATAACCCTGGCCCGAGTTGTCAACATTAGAGGGATTCTACTGTAAATCTTTTAGGATTCAATTTAGATATTTGAGGTCCTTCTGAGATTAAATGTGTTTAAAACAGTCTAGTTGTACTTTTGTTTTAGTTGTACTTTCAAACAGTTTTTTCGCGAATTATTTGTATGTTTGCACTTTGATAATGCTTCTTCCAGAAACAATCCAACCAAGAAAAATTTGGCAGGGAATGGGTTAATAAATATATAAACTCTGTTGCTTATTATTAGTAATTCTTATTATTAGATGCTGCATACATAAATAACACATTTCAATAAAGTACTTTCGATGAACATTCAGCGAGTTTGTTTTAAATGACTAATCAGTTCACTGATATGATCCGTATAGTGACGATTGACTCGTCCATTCGATCATCGCTTACAGCATAAAACATAAATCGGAATGGCTATTAACAGTGAAAAGTTAGAATTACCTTAAGTAGTCATTCGTTATGTGATAACAAATGAATTGCCTAATTATAATAAATTTATTATTGTAATCCGATTGGTATCCGTTTAAATCAATACATTTCACAAGACAGGGATTTATTAATATAATAGTTTCATCAGCAAGTACAAGTAACTGAACGTTATCTAACTATTATATTGAAATAATCCAAACCAATAGCAAAAATTTCTCTAACGATCATCATCTAAAAGGTTTCATTCTCTTTAAAATTGATTGCAAAAGATTCGAATGAAGCATTCCGAAGAAACTGCACTATTCACATTTATTACCCAAGCAAGAAATAAATGAACTATGAATACATCATGATAATTAACATGGTGTAACTATTGTGTTCAATGTAACGTCATGAAGAGATAAACGATAATCTATTCTCGCAATGACGTGCGAATATCCGTGCAATGGCCAACTTTTTGTTTCGTACTTCCGAGGAACGAGACCTCGGGCATCGAGAGCTCGATAGAAATTCTCCAGGGTACATGCGTCACAATTAGAAATGTACCGACCACGTGCTAATGGACTTTTCTGTAATGGAAAATATAGGACTCTGGAGCGTTCTTGCCATTATTCATGGTGATATCGCGACACGAGCGATAATACTGTCGGTTTACTTACAAATGACATTTACCGTAATTGTCCCTTCCGTCACGTTTCGCACTGCAACCAGTGTCGGGCAGTAATTTGCAATATAAGTTGATACAAGTATGATGAATTTGCTAGGATTAAATTGTTTCTTTAATTATTGTCGTTATTCGCTAGATACATTAAAGTAAAGGTATTTACCAATAGTTGAATATGTAGTTAAGAGAAATTTTCGGTAAAAACGATGGTAACTGTTTACTCTGTCAATAACTGGCGAGAGTCGATGCCTGGAGACGTTCTTTAAACATTCTAGATTATGTACCAAGACCAATTTAAAAAAAAACATAAGTTATACAAATTTGAGAAATATATTTCAAAATTCGGCAAATGCTTCAGTAGTTGGCCACCTTTGAAATCGATAAGACTAGTAATTGACCACCTTTTTTCGTTAGTAGTTGACCGCTTATACTCGAAGCAGGGTTACAGCATTAATGCTGAAAATCACTTTATTATTGTTTAATTTTAACAATTACCAGTACAAATTATCATTAACAATTAAATAATAAAAGAAGAAGAAGAACAGAATAGACATTGGACACTGATCAATAATTGACCGCGAATGCAGTTAATAGTTGATCGTATCATCGACTAAAACTCAGTATATTACAATACATCGATTTACATTTTGTATTTCTAATAAAGTGAGATGTAAAACGGATACATTATAAATCGTAAACAAATTTAAATGAGTAATGTCGATAATTAACCATGCCTGTCAACTTCTGAATATTGTAGAGTACCAATATCCAGAAGTTGATCATTAAAAAATTATTGCTTTTTAAGGATAAAATAATAAAAACGGTGTATATGTTACTTATAAAACGTTGTGAGGTCTTAACAGTAAATGATTCGTTTGCGAAATCTTCACAATCTATGAATTTTTTACCTGAACCGTACAGCCATTCTTAACAGAAACGTTAAGGAAATAGAGATATAACGGCATATTACTTACCTTATTGAATTCAAATGTTCGCTGTTATTAGGTATACTTCGCTTTACATGTGATTGTTTCAAAACATAATCGACAGGCATCTGAAAATCACTTTCATCGAGAGTGCACAACTTATGCAAACCATATTTTTTTATGTTTTCTAAAAAATGGTCAACTACTGGTACTTTTACCTTAGTAAGTAACGCTAATATTAGCGGATTAATATAATAAATCATTAACTGGCGACAGGAAGAATCAATCTCGGGCATCAATAATCATTAGTTGTTGTAATTTTAAGTACAAACTATGAAAATTTGTGTGACATTGAATTCCATTATGGACACAATTCTGGAGAATTTAAATATCAAACTTTATAATCCTTGGTACTTCATTTTTGTAGCCATGAATTTACAAAAGAAAGGAATTTCCCATTGTAGAAAGCGGAGCAAGTATTGGCATATTTATATGCAGCAGTATTAAATTTTCCCATTATTTTATTCAAAAGCAAAATTCAATCATTTATACATTTGATTATTTGTTGATATTCGTTATAACTGAAAAATCAGTCACAGTAATACCAGAAACAAAGTATTTAGACATCGTTTCAGAGCGTTAAATGTAAAATAATCTATCCTTTCAATATAATCCAAATTGAAGTTCGCGATTGATGCTCGCTAGGTATACTTTTTATTAACGATTAATGATACTTTCCACGAATTTTTTTTACATAAACAATAATTTCCTACAGTCATTGTAGAAATGAACAATTATCTTTATTTACGTTATTCAGCTGACGTCGAAAAGATTTTTAATTAAGTCGATAAATAAAACCTCAAATTAAGCAATTTTTTCATAGTGACAATTAATACTGAAATGCTTAAAATGTCAAAAGAGATTTAAACCTGCGTGACAGAAATACTTTTACAGTTAATATCAACTTGCAAATCGTACTGTTTCCAAAATATTCAAAGTGCATATATTACAACAATTAAAGTAATAATGCCCGACACTGAATGCAAAATGTCCCCCACGTTCCCGTCAATCGTCCAATAAACGTGTTTAAAATGTCAAAGCGCGACAGCGAAAGAAGAATGAAAATGCACACTTTCCTCTCCGTAATTTTCACTATTTCCCCAAATCCGGGAATATTGGATGGCATTCTCTCTACGCGGCGCGGATGAATAATCTATTCAATCGCGCCAGTTATTATCACGATAACGATTTTCACCAGGAAACGGTAATGATCGGCGATCTAGCGTTTAATTACATATTGATATTACTATCGGGCACGTGTCCGACTCCATTACTGTGATATTAGCACGATATTCTGCGCTAGTCGGCAGATATAAAAGAATGGAAGAAATTATACCGTAACCCCCGTCTTGCAATAATCCTTTTTTTTATTATTACTGTACCCTGTGTGGCAAGCATGAAGCCAACGATTCGATTAAAATTTCAATTATCGGAAGTTATCGTCGATAATTTCAAAAGCTTTCCCAGCTTGATTCGTCCGAGCGCGCTGCTCTGCCGAATGCGGGGGCTATAAGTTCAACTGTAATAAAGCGGAATACGAACCGATCTTTTATAGATGTAGAGGGTGTTTCAAAAGTAGTTGTCATGGCTTTTACGGGCTGTTGTTTACCCTGAGATCGATGGAGATTTGCGAAAAAGAACGCTGCAAAATTGGGGAAACAGTAGCAAATTTTTTTACTGGCTGTTCGTTTTCTTTTTGTTACGTAGATAAAATGTGTAATAAGAACTATGAGTGAGAAATGAACCATTCTCGCGCATATTAACTTTTTATTGTGTCTTCGCGATTGAATTTTAGCTGAGTAAGTCAGGCTTCTAGGTCTCCAACCTTTTGGAAAGAAACAACCAAACTAAAACATTTTTGTTATGTTATTAAATAATATCGATCCATTCCATTTACAATTTTAAGATCAATTCTGTGAGCTAAGAGTGCAATTTTTCCACTTCACTGGCCAAGAAGTAGAACAGCCGTCGCGTGTTGTCAAAATGTACTCGGTTTTTGTCAGTTTTTGCATAAGCGTCGCACCCTTTTTTCTGACAACCATACAATCTTCATTATCACTAGATTTACCAAACCAGTCAAAATGACTGATGCACAATTTTTTCCAAAAATTCTACGGGTTTATGAGAGAGCCGTAGAATAAATATTCTTCGTCCATCGTATAAAACATAAATTACCGAATCTATCATCTCTTCCGCATCTTAATTTTCCTTGCTTTGAGGTACATATTTAACATATTTAAATATAGTAGATTTCACGCTGGTAAATCTAGTGTTATGAACATACTAAAACTGTATTATCACAGTCTCCAGTGCAACCAATTCATTATCATACAATGAGATTTTATGACTCGAGTTGCAGCCGTTGCTGTCATGTTTCATGTAATTCATAATTTTAAAATAGCCCGCCGTTTATCGGGCCTCTCATTGTATTTCCCTTCACGCTCAATGAACGAAATTTAAAAAAAAAATATACTCGGCGGGACTCGGGGACCGTAACCTGCAAGTATTCTTTCCGCGAATCATAACAATACGTTCATGCTCGCCTTGGTATCAGTTCCCCCGTGACCGCTGACAAGTAATAAGTGCTCCGTAATCGGAATTAATAATTTTCACTATTAATGCGTTATAGTACTTTCGAAAACTTGATCCTAAATCACCAAATGCCTCTCTTTTTGCGGGCTACTCGGTAATTCATCCTCACAGTGGTATCGACCCTTATTGTTAGTTGACCCTTAATACGTCTGCTCTCAACTCATCAGACCACTTTCACCATTGCCATTGTATATCTACTCTCAACAAAACAAAGAATCGTACGTTTCTGAGGTACTATAATTTTTTAACTAGGATTTTATTAGGTTTGTTTTAAGTGCAATTATATATTTTATTCTTAACCCCTTGCCGTGCCATTTCTTTTGTCACTAAATGTGCAGTGTATCTGAATTAATTACTGGAATAACAATTTAGCCCCTAATTTCGGATGTAGTACATGAACTAACGTAATATTGAATATTATAGTATTAATTTTATTTTAATCAGAACCCACTGACATTTACAGTTTAATAATTTTAGAAACACTTCAAAATTGACTATTCTATTTATCGCGTCACGAGCAGCACTCGTTATTGTACGGCAAGGGATTAATGAGACACGTGTTAAGTTCGCTCAAGGGCGCTCCTGGGGAGAAGAATATAAATAATTGCGTTTTCCTTACTAGTTCGGTGACCCAGTCCTCCATTTTCTAATTTAATTTAGCACTTAATAATATCTCCTGTGTTTCTTTCCGAAAGGTCGGACACCTGGAAGCTTGACTTATTCAGCTAAAATTCAATCCTAAAGACACGATTAAAAGTTGATTTCCGTGACAACGGTTTGATACTGATCCATGGTTCCTCTCAGACATTTTATCTACCCAACAAGACGAATGTGATGAACCAATAAAGAAATTCGGTACACTTTCGCGAATATTACGCCAAGTTTTTTCAGAAACATCCATCGATCCAAGGGCGTAGAACAACCCCTGAAAGCCATGAGAAATACTTTTGAAACACCTTGTACAATAAAATACAACTCGCGCAGTAAAAATTCATATCGCCATTAAAACGTTAAATAGATTTTGCACGTTGATACGTGCAATTCGTTGCCAGAGCAGTGAAATTAACGACATTGTTTCCACTCTTTTCACTGGTACCTACTAGTCGAGAATTTTTTTTTTGGCAGAGATATGCTTGGGAATCCTATAATAAAAAGTAAAAGGGATACTTCCTTCAAAGATCTTCGATGGCCTCTTATATTTGTTCCTTTGAAACTGTAACTTTAATAGTTACATGTAATTTATCCCTTTTTCGATATACCTTTGACACTGACTCCTATGATTTTCCATTAAGGACCCACATTTTTAAGTAGGCTGTAATCAACCAAGTAGCTATGATACACATATCACGTGATAAAAATTTCCCGTACAATATTAAAGAGGAAGTTGAGTGAACTAGTTGGAGCACCCGAGTTGTATCGCCATTGAATCACGTAAATTGTTGTCCCCTACTGTATACAAACCTGTTAGCAATACAATGTACAATTTGAGTGGATAATTGAATCAATAGCATCTTCCATACAATGTACCAATAGCTGCACAACGATCGGTTATTGGGTCATGAGAGGCCACCGAGATTCGAATAGCAAGGGTGTCTCTTGTACTCATAATTATCAGATTCCCAGTATACATCTGTATGTACAGTTTCCCTCGTCGAGGAAAAAATAAAAATAGGTAGATTTCCCTTCGAGAGAGAGTAGAAGAGCGGGATCCGTCCTTTTACCTACAAGGGCCAACGATAGCTATAGTTTTTACACGTCGATCCCTTTCTCTCTACTTAATGCCGAGCGAATTTTTTTTTTCAATTGTGTACATGTGTTTATTACTCTTATATTGACTCAATGATGTTATTCTGTGGTGCTTTGCATGTCTCTATTGGACTCTGCATGTCGTATAGGGCATCGTAAGTACTTATTAAATGAACTCATCAGAGACTACGAGAACACACGACACTCAAACTCCAAATTATGTCGCGTAGTGGACGGTAACCGAATGGGCAATTTTAGATTGAACGGTTGTATTAGTTTATATTCGAAGGTTGTGTTCTTTTTTTTTGTTTTGTCCCATTATGAAAACGTGATAAAGGCGTAGTGCGCCTGTAAGCACAGTCGATACGAATGACAGAAAATGAGAAAAAATGGAGGTCATGATCTTATGTGAAAATGATGCACTATTGAAATGTGCAATAGTCATGTTATAAAAAGTAAATGAAAATTAGATTGTTATTTACATGCGGTAAAATAATTTTAATAAAATTCCTGGCTGTTGCAGTTCCAAACAAAATTAATTGTTTGAAAAATCCTCCATTCTTCTCGTTTCACCTTGGAAGGGTAATGCCAACAAAGTAATCATCTCGAAATGGTAAATCAATGAGTGATCGAATCGACTGTACTTACTATCTATTTAGATTACATTTACTAAACTTATCCCCGATGGAAGTGTAATCGTTTATAGAAAATTACGGGTGGACATCTCGTTCCCAAGTATCTTTTACGTAAAGTGAATTTCATCATTGATACAAATTACTATGCCAATTTTCAATTATCTACAAATTATACAAAGATACAAACCATAAATCAACATTACCAAGAGGATATTCTAAATGACTTTTGCAAAACAGTTTCAGTCTAAATATACGGAGTATAAATAGTAAAAATCAAAGATAAGAAATCAATGAAATAGATTTGAATAAGCAATTTTTAATCGCTTCAAAAAAATTTCAAAGAAATGTCCATAGACTTTGCAATCTACGAAAGAAAGGAAAGAAAAAAAAAAGATAAAAATAATATGGAACGAGAGTCCTCCCGTTCATCATTTAACGATATTTTAAATTTTAAAAATCCAGTTACTTTATTTCTCATGTTTCCCAATATCCCAAAGACATATTACGATATTATTCATGGTAGATTCCTCTTAATTTATATCCACCATAAAAGTAGCTAGTTAACATTAAAAAGAAAGATTAATCCCAAACACTCAATGTCGTTATGTCGAATGACATTTGTTCAATAATTCCCTACCGAGCAACAAATCCGGTGATCCTCTTCTTCTGTTATTTCTCTTTAGTTTTCACCGTGTCGGTCTTTGGCAACACCATTCGTATACTTTGTTATAGCTGTTAATCTTCCCCTTTCGTTACTTCCCGGCTTCCCGACGAGCAAAGCCTCGAATCTGCGAAAGAGAGATTAACGAGAAGGAAACGGGAGGCGAAGGTACAAACGGAGAAAAAAGAAGGGTTGAAACAGAGCGAGGGTGGAATTCACCGGTGAAAAAGAAACGGTACAAGCATAGTGAAAGACGAAAAAGTAGAAAATACCGTTGTGGCTACGTATGTACCTTTTCTTCTTCGGCCATCACCACTCTCCCTTGATTTTCTTCGTTTCCTTTTTCTCGAAATTTCTTCTTCGCCCTTCTCGTTTCTTTCTTTATGCGTTTGTATTTCTCATCCTTTGTCCTTTATTTAGATTCACTAAAACCGTTGACGAAAATGGAGAGTCGAGGAGAAATATGAATGAAGTATAATAAATAACTAATCCCTCAAGTATTTATTATTTGTATCTGTCTATCTGTAATTTCATTGGTTGTCAAAAGAAAATAGATTTCTCTCTTTTAATTCTTCCTCTAAATTATTCCATTTATTATTTTACAATTCATGTTATTATAGTGGAACTGACGAGAGGGATAAATTAAAAAGAAGACTACGTGACAATCGGTAGATATAAAAGTCACAGTAGCGGTAACAACTTTCATGAACACTCTTTTGTGGTATTATTCCTATGTGCGGATTGAACCTGTTGTTTGAATAGAACTTGGATGTTTCAATACAATCTGAATATTTTACAGTCTGCTGTTGTATCTAGTAAACGTTGCGTGTAAATGCTGGCGATTTGGAAGAAGCGTGAGAAAAATGGCAGATTGTTTTCCAACACCCGTAGTATAAAAAGTAATAAGCGTAAAGCAACGAAAGTTATGGGACTATACAAAATATTTGCCGGTGTACTGCGCAATAGTAATTTCAGTCCGGTTTACGAGTTGAATTAGCACTTTACTGGCATGCGTTTCGCTTACGCATCTATTGCCTGTCGGTGGTACTTCTTTCCAATTTGGAAAAATTTTCTCAAAAACTAGTACATAAAAGTCACCATGGTTGACTGATTATATAAAATATTTATGTTTCGTCGACATCTACTAATTGATATCTATAAATTCAACAAAGTTTAATATATCATTATAGCTCCCTGTTAGACAAATTACTTGTATAAGTAAAAAAAAAGTAAATTATGTCACTTCAATTTACTCTGTACATATTTAGTCCTTAATTATCTCTGTGTCGTCAAAAAGTGTGTAATCTTAAATGTACATATATTAATTTATAAATATTCAATCAAGAGAAACCAAGATTACTAATGCAAATTCGATTACTTAAAGTGAATACGCGAGCAGCGTATATTAAAATTGGCTCGAGTCACTTTACCATAATGTAAAATTTTAATTTTCCAATGATTATGTGAAATTATTTATATTGACAAGACTATAAGTATCCAAGGTAACGAGTGCAATTAAATCTTCTCGAAAATTGGTAGTAATTTTAATCAACACGTTAAAAAGCCACTTCTAAATATCTCAATTAAGAAAAAAAGTGATGTATGCCACTTTCAAAATAAACAACTCATGTATAGCGAGATAAAATGAGGACTGAATATTGCAATAGCAAAACGATGGTGGTACAATTCAGTTTATTTTTTTATATCTTCTAGAATACTTATTTGATATTTAATAAATAGTTCTTCGATATAGTATTGTCAGAAAGTGATTAAGTGTGAAATATTCTTTTACAATTTGAGCAAATTTCATATACACAACAATATGTGCAATTTTTAGACCACAGGTTTAACGTACCTGTAGTGAACATTATCCGTAGCTAATCCGACTCCTAATGATCATTGTTGCTGTTAGTGGTAACACAATCAACGAACGTACGGCTTGTAATAAAACGCGCTTTTAAACACCACGAGAAAGGGAACATTCCCAAAGTAGAAATTAGTATGCGAATAGTCATCGGCATTTTAAAAGAAATATTCTATAATCTGGAAAAAAGAAAATTGAAATGTATCACGGATCGGATATAACACTACAACTTTTAAAGGGGTAAACACAAATTGATTTGTATTTTCTTTGTTAATATTTCTGAAATTTTTAACGCTGTTTCCTTTTCAATTTTAGACATTTATCTTATGAATTGCGAGTGATTAAATCCATCAAGTTTTTTGCTCTCTACTTCTTCTTTTCTAATATATTTAATTTGACAATTTTTAACATATTGAATTAATCATCAGCAGATCTAGTGATAATTTATCTTTGTTTTTTTTTAAATGCAATACAGTGGTTGTTTTTAATAAATTCAATATCTGTCTCGTCTTCTAGACTTTACTATCACCAGACTATCACTTGGAAGATTTTTGTCTGTTTGCTTTAATATCAATCGTTAATTATTTATGACGCTACTAAACCGTTGTTAATAATAAACAATATCACACATTTGTAAAACACAACGTTTACAAATTCACGTTTTTAAAATCTTCTTTATACATTTTATATATCCTTCGTTACTTGGCTATTTACATAGAAGAAATTATAATTAACATTCCAATTCCGTTTTATTGGAAACCACCAAAATTTATACCAAATATACTCGAAAGAAACGTACAAATGCGAATACGTAGAAAAGTGAGTCTTTTACTACTTTATTTATGTGTACTTTCGTGTGCTTACGGTAAATTCATAAATTATTTAATGAATTAACCATTTTATGAGGCTTAAACCACCAACAAATTGAATTAAATTCCATAGAAGCGATGTAATTGGCAAATATGTACACACTAGTTGAAGCAAAGTCCGCAAAATTAACAGTTTTATACACAAGCAGACTGTAAAGTGTTTATTCATTCAACATTCATGACAAGACCAATTGGAATATAATTTTATCAATTAACTTTTCCAACATTTAATAAACTAAAAAGTATGATTTATCCAATTACAATTTAAAGACATCGTATTTATCGTCCCGTGTATTAAATTGCTTTTTTACTCAAAACGATAGAAATGTGTATAATTTCGCTTCAGCTCATTGAGCGTAATTTTTCAATGTCAGCACGGGATTACATATTTCATTGTTGTCGATTTCCATATTCCGTGGCAACTTCAACGTTAATTAAATACCCTCGTTCCCTTCGAATTTTTCCTCGACTTCTCAACTTTATGTCCAATTATCAGTGAACGCGAGTTGGATCCTTTATAACCCATAATCTCGAAAAACCGTCACCGAATACTTTTAATTTTACTCCCTTTCCCCATACCCCGTGCTTTTTTCATGTTAAAATCCTTTTAACAAAAATCCCTTTATGTGTGTATTTTACGTATTATTTTCATATAGCGAAATATGCAAAGTTATCAAAAAAAGATCCCTCGTTCTTTTTCTCATAAAATAAAACTGTTATTATACTTATTTTTCTCGAAAAGAACTTTTGCAAATTTCGCTGAATTCGAAGCATCGATACTTTAAGTTTCTCTTTTTCGTTCCATCATCCTCATTCTTTTCTTTTTTATTTGTCTTCTTTTTACGGAATCCCCGTAGAGCCAATTTGGCGAAAGCCAAGTGCCGATTAACAGAAGCCTTTTCTATCCGTTTAGGAAAAGGAGGACGGACCTGTGTACAAGTTTTACCAGATGATCCGAGATTACGGAGATGAAATCATGAGCACCATAAGCCACCTGCGTGATGTCACCCTCTTTGCACCGAGCAATGCAGCCCTTGAAGAACCTGGCGTGAGGAAGTTCCTTCAAGATAAAAAACGCATCAAGGAAATCCTGAATCTTCACTACGTCAAGGAACGATTGCCTCTCGATAAAATCAAGGACAAAAGCGTCAGCCAGGTGAGTGCCTCCTTTTGAGTAACCTTCATTTAATAATCGGCCTCCGAAGTGCAATATTTTTGACACAAAAATTCTGCTACTGCTCACATCGCGAAATATACAATAAAGGTTTTTGTCTTAAAGTAAGGGGTCTGATGCAAATAGAAACTGAACTCCAAAGTATTAACTCTTTGCACTACGACTTGCTTCGTGACTGCATCCGCTTACATTCAGAATTTAATTGTTAACATAAAAATTGATCGGTGATTATTAACATACCGTATAATTTAACGTAATATTAACTCTTTGCGTTCCTATGTCGAGCAGTAGGTACTTGATATCGATTTTCAGTTGATTTTATTTTCTCACAATTTAATGTAGACTTTCCAATTTCACAATTATTTTGTAATATCACCTGAACGTCCGTCAATAACTATAGTTATTGATATCGTTTAAAAAAATGAATAACCAATAATAGAAAATATTGCAAAATTAATTTTGTTTAGCCCATTAGCAAAATTAAGGAAATAATTCGGGCCGCAAAGGATTAATGTTAGAGAAATAATATTATCGCGTTGTGTTTCATTAATATTTCCAGTTTAATAGAGTTTCGACAACTTGAAAATGTCCTATTCCATTTACCTGATTACAAGTGTCACCTGTTATAGGGCAAGAGTTAATATTATTTGAATATCTTTATACAAAGGTGAAAATATAGTTAGTAATATTGATATTTCTTTGTTTCTCGATCTTACTTCTTTCGTTCACTACGATCACGTATAAGAATGATTGTTTTTCTCGTATCTTCCAATTATTATGCAAGATAGTACATCGGTATATTGTTTTCTTTTATTTGTAACTTATCAGTTTTGTGAGTATAAGCCACGAATATGTTTGTATCGTGAAAAATAAAATAATAATTCACAATCTAAAGCGATTTATCGAAGAAACTCAATCATTAAGCAGCATTGTTATACTTTTTGATTTTGTCACTTGAAAAAGTCTAGAATTTCTCTGCCTACTTTGATACAAATCAAATTTATAAACACTAATAATTCGTCAATTAAAACTTTTTTTGTGTATTAAATATTTAGGAATAATAATAACTTTTATAATGTTCATTTGTTTGATTTTACCGCCTAGAAAATGAAATAAAAAATAAGAGATTTATCTCACGTTATTAATCTTGAGAGACTTAAGATCTTTAACCCTTTAGTGCCGACCAGAAAAATTGATTGAATTAATGAAAAATGTAGTTATGAATAAAACGAACTGTCATTTGGCCATAGTTTTCTATAGAATACGTAATATAAAGCATAAATTGTTTATTTTAAAAAATTAATTAACAATACCATGATTCCCGATGACAGGTCTATTGCTAACGACGATGTATCGTTGTTCGACACCAAAAGGGTTAAACAGCGTTAGTGTGGCACAGTTTCTTTTTGTAATGGATCCCCAAATACAAACACGTCACAAATGAACGTATTATAAAATCAATTGAGCTAGAAAACGTTCTTTTACTTTAGTACATCGTAATCTTGCTATCGAGCTAATTCTTCATCGTTCATTAAGAACTTTCAGTAGCTCATTAACTTTGGAGTAGTGCACATTGCAATTCGACTTCATTAAACTCGGTGAATTATTACTTAATGTGGGATATATATAACAAAAATGTTGCGAAAAGTGTTAATAATTTTTTTTGTTAATCATAAGGGATTAAAAGACATAAATAAAAAAACAAGCAATGTGAAATACATTAATTAACTAAATGTTTCTTTTGTTTGTTCTGTTTTTAAAGAAACCATTGGCTGGGAAGACACAAGTCGGGGTAATTACACATTTACATGTAGCTTTCGGTGTTTACTGTTGAACTCTCTACGAACTTTATTGCATTTCTATATTTGCATTCGCTTGATGTGTTTTTTCTTCATTTTGATCTTATTGAAACGTTTGTGAAATGATTGTTAACTAACATTGGTATCCTACATTAACCAATCAGCTGGTCTTTCATTCATAAACAAAATCACATAATTAAAACGTTAAACAACACGTTAATTAACCGAATGCTGGAATGCTTGCATCGAATTATTTTAAAGATACATAGAAAATTCTGTATGCTTTTACCCAGTACTCCATTTGCAGTTTCACGCTTAATGCTTTGACTACTTTTGCTGGTTTAAATACTTGCATTGTGACACATTTTCGGATGGAAAATTGTATTTTGTTCGCTCTATATTAACACATAGACGATTGATAAAGTATTATCACGTTATTCTAAATTCGCACGCTGGTAGCTCGTAATAATTGCGAGTTGAAAAGTGTATTTCCTTTTTGTATTGATTTTAATAGTGTTGTGCAAACGAAAAGCCTACACGACGGCTCTTTTCACGCTTTTAGCGATACTGTGAAAAGTGTACATCGTTTCATGTGCTGAATTTCCGTAAAAAACTTATTTCTGTTTTATACTTTTCGGCTTTAATCACTATGCTCAGTTCATTTACCGTTTTAGGTAGATTCCGACATTATTATAATATGGTTCTATTGGATTTTATCTCTGCTGGGGTCCCAACAAATTAGGAGAGTCGGATTTTAGATAAAACCGAATAAGTTCCCTAAGTTATTATATATAGGTATATAAAGCTCAAATACCACTGACTGACTCACTCACTCACTCACTCACTCATCACGAAATCTCAAAAACCACAGAACGGATTGCAATGAAATTTGGAACATACCTTCTCCTTGGGTCTTAGGTGCTCACTAAGAAAGGGTTTTGAAAAATTCGAAATTTTAAGGTTTTTTTTTAGTTTCGATTAAACCGTAGCAAAGCACGGGAACTTTCAGCTAGTTATATATAAATTATCATGATTGTATGAAAATTAAGACACTGAATAATTGTGTTAAAAATATCTAAAACTATAGCATTCGCCGTCTTCCAAATCACGTATTCTAAACGTCCACTCTCACTTGCACCCAATTCATTCACACTCACTGATTCTAAAATTAAATTTACTTATTAACATTAAAAATTCCATTCCTCCACTATGATATACTAAATATTAATTTGGGGCAGACTATCCGGTTTGGGGGAGGATTTTAACCCCTTGCCGTCCAATAACGAGTGCTATTCGTGACGCGATAAATGGAATAGTCAATTTTGAAGTGCTCCAAAAATTATTTTATCAAAAATATCAGTGGGTTCTGGTAAAATAAAATTAATTCTATGATATTCAATGTTACGTTAAATCATTTACTATATCCGAAATTAAGGGATAGATTATTATTTTAGTAAATAATTCAGAGTTATTGCACCTTTAATCACAAAAGAAACGGTACGGCAAGCGTTTAACTCAAAATCAGAGTCATGGACGAGTCCGAACATTTACCTGTTTACCCATTGTTTATTTGTTATCTGTATGTTAATCGTTTCATAGCAACTAAATGAAAAGCACCGCAACCCGACAGGTATCTATAGCTGAACATAGGTGGAAAGTAGAATTTAGTAATTTCAAAAATTGTAAAAATAATTTCTTTGTTTTTTAATCTTTGAAATATAAACATTCTCTTTAAAACGCGTCATGTGAGGAGAATATTTTATTGAATTTATAATACGAAATTTATACAACCGCGATAAGATTATGACAAATCTATCCACACGATAATAAGAAAAAGGTGTGGTCTAAATCGATCGTTAACCTAACAAATTTTGCTGAATGATTCAATTTATTCTTGTACACATATCTATATCGAAGAATACCTTAGTACTTATCAAAATTAATATTGGGTATGAAATATTAGTTTGGTGCGTATGAAATGTCGGATTTTTAAGTGAATATATAAAACTGCATATCTTTTTTCAAAAGCTGTTTGTTTCATCAAAATATGGTTCATTTGCTTCAATACACTTTTCCCAACGAGATTTTAATGCATAGATACCTGACATAAGATACCTAATAAAGAAAATCTGATCTTTAGAATCAATAAACTCTGATTTGGAATTTTTCAGACAGTCTTCATTTTCACACTATTTAGTCCGTAAAAACTGTTCTAAATGTTTAAATAAATGAATGTCGATTCACGATAGATCCGATGAATAAGCTGGGTGTTGCAAAATTTCATATTTTTTAATTCATTTAATTTCAACATTATTTTGTACGACGTATGCGGCCGAGCGTTTGCGTGGAGAAGTATTGGGCCATGCTGATTAGCAAGCGATGGGAGTATAATTTTCAATTTTTCATGCATTTCATCAATGTACTGTGACAGTACTTTTCGGCTGTAATTGTCTTCCTAATTCGAAGGAAAGAGTAGCGAATTACTCCACTCACATTCCACCAAATTGTTGTTAAAATTTTCCCTGAACGAAGTGATGGCCTTGGAGTATGAGCACAAGCTTCATTCCTATCGAGCCACCAAGAAAACCTTTTCCTATTGTCGTAAAGAACTCACTTTCCATCACAAGTAATAATGCAATCGAAAAATGGCAGTTTTTACAGCATTATTAACACTTTACCGACCGGTATTTTTTAACATCTTGCCCACTTCTGATCGTTCACTTGCACGCAAATATTTCCCTAATTCTGATATCTCTTTGAAAATTGCAAAGTTTCTTCACTGAGTCCTTGGTACAGTTAACCGCAACGAAAAATAGTAATTTATTAATTGCCATAGCAACCAATTAATAAGTTAAAAGTCCAAAAGTGTTGAGCCCGAAAAGCCGATTAATCGGCTACCGGTCGGTAAAGTGTTAACAAGTTTATACTCATGTAAAAAATTACACGAATATCGATTGAATTTATTTCGGTATAAAATTCAAAACAACTAACAAAAGGGAAGACTTTTGAGAAAATCTTCTTTGCTGAAATGTGTCTCTAGCAATGGACAATACGACTATAAATGTGGTTATGCCAAAAGCAAAAGCATAATGAAAACAGGGAGACAAACGTTCACATGTAAAGAAAATCCGACATTTCATATGAACCAACCTAATATAACACAAACCTTTTGGCTTCCCTAATTTCAGAAAGAACATATGTTTTCAAAATAAACTTGTAAAGAGTTCACTGGAAGTCGCTGATAACGATAATAAAATTTACGAGAAG
This sequence comes from Cerceris rybyensis, assembly GCA_910591515.1. Classification (NCBI taxonomy): domain Eukaryota; kingdom Metazoa; phylum Arthropoda; class Insecta; order Hymenoptera; family Crabronidae; genus Cerceris; species Cerceris rybyensis. Next base: position 29,492,037 of record OU342790.1, read on the forward strand.
AATGAAGAATAACATTCAGAAAATAAAAACATTCTTACCCCTCAAAGGTTTCGAGGAAGAGAATATCAAAAACCGAATTTGCCCAAGCAGTATTAAAAGATTCCAAGAGAACATTGACAATGAGACTCAATGAAAGAGCAACAAAGTCATAAAACGACGAGGGGTGGGCTGGTATTGCGGTAAAATAGCAGAGAGCTTTTTGTTATTCCAGCGGAAAGTTTCGTCATGCTGATTGGATGATAATGAGACCGGAGAAGTGCGAAAACGAACCACCATCTCTCGTCAACTTTGGGGAAAGTTTGGGAGTAGGAACACCCTGCGTTGTTATGACGTTAGGCGTCTTTCGGGGAACTTTTACCTTCCAATCCACTTAATCCGAGGAACCAACTTTCCTTATCGGGTTCTCGTAAGAAAGTTCATTTTCATTTAACGCCACTTGAAAACTTCCTTCTCGTTTACATAACGTATATAATGTGCAATTAATATAACATCGACGGGATTTCAACGTGCCAAATATCTCAGGCTAATGAGAAAAGGGACAGGAAAAACTTGCAAATTTTTTTCTTCTGCCTGTTAAAGTTCGAAACTTTTACCTTTTTAATTTGCATTGTTTTTAATCACATTTAATATGTAAAATATGATGTAAAGTAAAATGTACAATTTTAACAAATAACGATAACATATATTTAACTATTTATCGCGCATGAAATGTCTCTTTTCGAAGAACAAGGGCAAAGTGTTTCATAAAGCGCAAAGACATAGAAATTGTATTGCCGAGGCAGTATATTTGGGTGGATACATATTTGCGAAGCCGAAGTAATTCTCACGTGAAAGCTATAAATTCCGCACTGAAACGTTCTCGAGTAAATTCAAACGAATTTATCCTTTCTAGAACATTATTTGTAGATTTACCGATTGTCAATGTGTGTCGACATATTTACAACGTGACATCGAAACGCTCCAAGTATTACATACTATCGAGTGAAAATATTGTAAGTGTTTTGATTTATTCGACTATAAAAAATTGTTATGTAGACGTTTAAGGGTAAAATAAAGAACAGACTGGGAATTAAGTGAAAGGAACATATATACGGATTTACATCCGTTATTTTTTCCGGGAAACTTTTTTCACACATATCGTTTATAAACTGTAATCAGTTTCTTTCACGATTGAAACGCTCAATTTAGTAATGATACAGATACATACTCCGTTCCGCCGATTACAATGATTTTTTTAATATGTTGTCAGAATCATGATTCTAAAAGTCTTTTTCCAGACATGTAACCCCTGCTCGGCTTTAGTTTTCGAGATATTGCCAAATTTGTGCTACTTCTACATTGAATTTTGCCGATACATGCACGACAGTGGTTATAAATGCATAGCACAGTGATGGCGAATCTTTTTGAGAAGTAGATCTTTTATTTCTTATTTTCTTTTGATACTGTAATAGCTCGTGGATCTCTATGTCAGTAGAGTCACTTGGAAAGAAGGAGGGAAGGATGTTTAAAAATATTTGGGAATATTTTTGTATAAATTCGACATTAGACATAAATACTTTAATTACTCTCTCTTATATTATAAAAAATGAATTTATAGAAATCAACGCGTGCATCATTAAAAGAGCCTGCGTGGATCAGTGTCTGACCCGTAGGTCATAGGTTCGCCATCACTGGTGTAGCACAATGTGGTCGTTATATTTCTGTGATAGCCGGCTAAGAGTGAACTTGTCGAAAAGTAATAATATTAGTCGAGCCGTCTAACGGCGGCACTCGCTTAAGGTAGTTCTAGCTGGATTCAGAACTAACAGTTTCTTTTTTCATTAGAAATGAAAAAAACTGCGTAAGAATTAATGCAGGGGCTAACTTCACAGAGGTCATTTCATTCACTTTTTAGACATTAAGGTAGTTGTCTCATGATTCGAAATAAACAAGAAGTTGTTCAAACTTGAACTACATATAAATAGATATGTAATACATATGATAGTGAAATTTGATGACCGTTCACCACGTTATACGCTAAATAATTGCAATTAAAAATGATACTTTTGTACACACCGCATTGGAAAAGCGTGGGAAAGTAGTATATATATTAATTTTTATTGTGGCGAAAATAAACAACGTTGAAACGAAAAACTACAGTGTAATAGAATAATATATTCTGAATCATTTAGAGAAAAAAAACATGCTGTTATCAGTTAGTTTTTCATAAATATGGAAAAATAAAGTCTTCGTTTCATAATTATTAGTAGAGGAGGGGATATTACTATAGATACCATATGACAGTATACATATGTACAGGTTAAACAGATAACTAAAATGCGAAGGTGCCAAGTCCTCGTCACAAATAAATGGATGGTTGTGTACGTGTGTACATATACGGAATAAGCACAATATGTGTTTCAATAACGTAGCATAACTAAAGTGCAGATTTAAAAATTTTTTTAAAGTTGCATTATGATTAATTTTGGATTTTAGTTTTATTTTAATATCAAAAACTCTAAAATGAAATATTTCATATATTTTGGAACAACTTCCGAATACATCCCGTAGAAAATACTAATTTTATTTCTATGGGGGGATGAACCCGATCTAGCGACGGTACCTGCGTGAAGCAACTACCTTAAAAAACATTTTTCTCTATAACTATGAAGTAAAAAATTATGAAAAAATTCAATAATATTCCAAAAGCATAAAATAATACATTGCTAATTTTTTATTAGAATCCATCGACTCGTTTTTCCATTAGAAAAATAAAAAAAAGATTTTACGGACTCAGCAAATATTTTTTTCCATAAGGCCCATGCTAAATATGTTATTTTTAAACACGATTTATTCATAAACAGTGTGGACGAACTCGTTGAGATTCCGATTATAATTATAAAATATCATGAAGAATATATTTTCAAAATTTTAAGGAAATCTATCGAAAAATGATAAGTAGCTAGAACTACCTTAAAACTGTATCCACCTGACAGTAATTTATTTTTTCACACCTAAATTAAACAAAACTCTTCAGGGGCAAATACCTTATTATGCACAATTCATCCTGGAAACGGATATTAATATTAGGAGGATTGGAAAGTAATACCATTTCTGTGAAAGTATATCAAAGTTATGCCAAAATTATTTTAACATTAAAGTGACTTGTTTACTTGTAAATAATTAAATCTTAAGCTGTTTTTAAAATTTTTATTATTTAGCTAACTACCGGAAAAGGTACAATCTAATCATTACACTTTGTATGAGATAATAAATTTAAAAATTTTGATGCCTGAAAGCCATGTACAGATATCTTTGTCCAAAACAACTTAATTTTTATCGATCCGACATTGAAAAACACATAAGATGTCAAAAGATTGCTGATTCTTAGGGTAATTACACCATTGATTAAAAATAAAAACTTCTTAAAAATTTATTTCTTTAAATTTATCACCCTAATAGAAGTAGCAAAAGTTTTTTGCCAATATCTCGAAAACAAAAGCCAAGCAGGAGTTACAGGTATTGAAAAAAATCTACTTGGAATCATGGTTCTATCATGCAACATATCTAAGAATTATCGAAATCGGTTGAACGGATCATCATCTTTATAATTGTCGAATGCATACAGAATACAACTTGAATATATTTACCGGAATTCGATACACCGACGCGACCCATAGAGTATTGTTAAAATTTTACGAATTCATTCGACTATCAGCGGAACGTTGGAAATCGCCCTCACTACTCTAACTGCACCTCGTTTGCATAATGATCGATACTACTTGGCGGAATCCGTTCGAACGAAATTTTCGTGCTAGGCAGAAACTACGTTATTCCTGATTAGAGCGATTTAGTCTTTGTTTACAATAATTAATACGTACACCGTTATAGTGAATGGAGGTCGCTGGAGTCAATATTGTCACGACCATCCATATACAGTTCAGCCAGTAAATAACAAGTATATTACCGATCGATGTTCCGTAACGACCGGCAATTACTGAATCGGTATTAGTGCACCTGTTTTGGCTTTTATGATAATCAGTTCGTTAATTAATTAATGCACCTGATAAACATCCCTTTTCTCATAGTTTTCTCGCGGCATCGAATACCATATCGATACGAGCATGTTACATTTGATGAAATTAAAATCCGTGCGAATAAATTTGAACTAATGGTCTTTGATGTTCGTCGATATTTCAATTATTTTTAATTTGTAGTTAATTTAATGAACTTACCGAGATAGTCGATCGTTATCCAATATCAGTGATATCGAGGTCGATGGGTCTTTTATTTTTTTACCTAAAGAAAAAGGTGAACATTGTTCTCGCTACGTTATGCATATCCATTACCAGGTTTATTTATGTCAGTCGAATGTTAATTTATTAACGAATCGATTGGATAATTAGATTTAACGTCCCGTATCGATGTATGGAATGATTGAAGTCACCGGATGGATATTAGTGTGTAATTAGCTGTATCAGAGATTTCGCGTAATTGCATTCACGGCACAAAATCGGCAGTTGATACTACGAGAGACATCCAACAATGTGATATGGTACGGATATCGGGTATTGCTTATTGTTAGCCGTTCCGTTAGTGTTTAATTTCCAAAGATACGATATAAATTTTTGTATTTTTTGGAAAAGGTTGCATCTTGTTCTTGAATGACTAACTGTTTTTAATATACTTAATATGTAAAAAATTGGGTAAAGTTTTTATGACCAATATATATATACATATTAGTTATATATATACAGGGTGTCCCAGCCGATTTTGACATCTTGATAACTTCGGTATTGTGGTATGTAGGGAAAAATGTTTCATAGGTAACTTAAATGGTATCGAGTGAGGCATAATCTGGTGTCATTAGCTTTTCTGTAGGTGGACGCGTCAAGGACATATGAAGGTCAACTTTGTTTTTTTAATAGAATGAGGTACTGTTTTATGCATCAAGCGATGCAGCTGTCGAAAAGCTAATAGTTTAGGAGATATTTCAATTTAAGTGATTCTAAAATTCGCAAGTAAGGACTAGCCTACGTTATTTAATGCAGTGTGACTGCATGGAAGCAAACATTTTTTGAAATAGCGACAAATATCTTTAAAAAATTGAATTTTTTGAAACGTGAGAAATAGCGAATTGTGCAAAAGTTGTGAACTCCCCGTGCTGATATTGCATAATGGTACTAGCAGTTAGTACCTAATACTTGAATTTTCAAATCTCTAAAGATTTTTAAGTCTGAACGTGTTTAGATTTCGGAAATTAAAAGTATTAGGACTACCAGAAGTTCTTTTTTTTTAAATGGAAAAGAGATACTAAATTTTTAACACTTTGGGGATGACTGTAAGAAAGAGCACGAAGGGGTGTATAAAACTTTTATGTTGTGTACATTTTTAAAGGTGTTTTATACGAAATAAAAAGATTTTTCACTTCTAACTTTCTGATGACAAGCAAGTTTATTTTATGATCTAAAAAATATATGTATAACTCATCTTTCTGTTGATACTGATCACATAATTGGTAGAAAACCGAAGAACTATTATATATAAAAAGCACAAGTATGAAGAAAAAAATTGGAGACGAGAATAACAAATACAAATGAAACAAAAGCATAATAGAAAGTATAAGATGTTCCGACTTTTCGAAACGAAAACTGTGGAGAAACTTCCTACAATTTCATAGCGATGTTTATGTATGATGCATTGCGCACCGTATTGTGGTTCATCGCAAATATCCAACTGTTTATTGCCGGGATCGTGCAAAACCGTTGAATATTCTACAAAAGCATTCCAGAACAGGCCATAATTCACTGCGGAAATATTAATATTGTACACTTTGACCCAGTGAGTATTGTAACAGTACATTCCGCGAACGCTTGTTCGCATATTTTGTTGCCAATTTCATTCCCATGTAAAGTCTTTTCAGAGTGATTGTAAATATCACCAAAGCAATTTACTAGCAGATCTTAGACGCAATGCAGATCCACGGTCGTTAATATCCGTGCAATTAAAATTGAACAAATGGAAAACTGTAAACGGCGACTCTGATAAATGCGACGATAAAACAATATATGGCGTAACTTTATTTCACCTTTACGAGAAAAAAAGAAAAGAAATCAGCCAACGAATACGATGTTCCGCGCGACACATGGCCGGTCGAAATATAACGCAGTTTTTATTCCGGAAGTCGGCTGATTTGCATTAAGCACCACGCACCCTGCGCCCGTACGTTAATTTATCGTTGAGATATGTTTTACGCCGGTTTCATGCTTTATGCAGCACACCTCCAAGCTGACGTTCGTATCCTGATGAGACGATAAAGCACCCACGGAAGAGGAGCACCAGACTTTCAAGGGTGCAACGTGTAATTCAATTTAATGCGGGATATCGCTGGTGCACGGCTTTTTTCCTTTTTCGTCGACCCGAGATATTTCCAGTCGCGGTTCATACATTCGTAATTAATTTATTCGCAGTCGGGAAAGTAAAATATTTTGAAAGAAATACGACATACTCTTGCTTTTTCACTTGCGACAAACTACACCGGATAAGCATAAGGCTTCAGGTAAAATGTAGAATTTTGGCGAACGGAATTATGATGTGTTGGATGACGTTATTTTTATGTTTTCGTTGTTTGTGTTTTGTAAGGTTTTACCGTCGGCACTGTAGGGTTAATATAATATTAATATGATTAATACATATGGTGTTAGCTAAGGGTTGACTTACAATTAGTTGTTGATATAAATCGGATAGAATGGAATGAAACTTTGTTAACAATATTAACCCTTAGCACTGTGCGGTTAATACAATATTAACACTTTACCGTCCGGCGACACCACAATGGTGTCGTGCGCAAAATATGAATAAAGAAGTATATAAACCAAAAAAATTTTACATTTATTTACATATATATATACTTATATCCTCGAAATTTCATGAAAATAGAGGGACAGGATTAAAAACTCAAGAGAACTGACGATGAGATTAGTAAAACTTGACGATTTATGATAAGAGGAATGATCTGAAACAGTCCTACCGGCGCCAAGCAAACAAATTTTGATGAGACGTGCGGACGGCAAAGTGTTAATATGATTAACACTATGACTACCAACTTTGAATACGTTATATTTCAATATATGAGATAAGAACATTGGAAAAAGAGAATTCAAGGAGTGGAAAAGAAAATCGATTTAGTAAGCTGTGTTTTATAAAATCAACTTAGAATATCTGCTCTTTGGCTATTCTATGAACTGTGAGAATTTTTGGAAGAAATTGACAACCAGTAATTATGACTTGCTTGATAATTCTAGTGTTCATGCATACATATTGTTAGGTAAGGGTTAATTTAGTGGTTGATACAGATCGAACAGAATCTAATGAAACTTCGTTAATGACCTTAACCCTTAGCTGGCACAGTGGAGTTCAAAAGGATATTGATACTTATTATATATGGGTAATCTGTTACCTTACAATTTCTTTTTTAGCGGTGTATGCAATGGTTCAGCATAAACTTATTGAAATGATAATCTATCGGTGGTTTCTTCTACATTAAAGACTTGAAGTAAAATTGATAACGTAAAAACCATTTTGTAGCATCACATATCGGTTTTACAGCTTGGTAATTTTTTAATCATCTTAAATTTTGTTTATTTTAATTTGTAAGCCATGAGCCTCACTCGTTATTGTAAGTCAAAGGATTAACTTACACAGAATGCCAGTTAAAGTTAAATGTCAATGTTAAAGTAACGGAACTAAATGTACGACTCAACTTTATTGCCGACAATTTCCACGTTTAAGACTTTCGTACAAAATAATACTCCACTAGTTTATGCCAATGATATTAATTGTAAGCTGTAAAAAGCTTTATTTGTCTTAATGTTTACAGTAATGTCTCACTAGAATTCTATATTTTTCTATTAATTTAAAAAATCATTTTGCGCATCATCTAAAATAATTAACCTTATAATCTCAATAGATTTTTTCGTTATAACTATGTAGAAAAATTTATCTACATGACAAATCATTTGAAAGAAATTGTCAGATAAAGAAAACCATTATTTCGCGATGAACATTTTTTGCAAGTAATAACGCTTTGTTTCGAGATTCTGGAAATATCACTTTCTGAAATTTCAACACCTAAATAAGAATCTTCGTACGTTCAAAAATGCAGGAATTTCCGCACAGTCTTTTCTTTTTCTATGAGACTTCCAAAAATGGAGGCATTTTGCATTTCATTTCTGTTACTTGTTTATAAAAATAGAAAAAGGAATCATAAGGACTTCTATAATTTAATGGGGAATGACAAACGCAACTCCTTGCCCTTCTTATTCTATAATCACAGGCTACGAATGAAACGTACAATTAATAAGAAAAATGTTACTTTAACGGAAGAACAAATCTCGCAGATTTATAAAAAACTGATTAAAAACTGCTATAGAACCAACGATACATGTATATTATAATTCACAATACGATCTCTCTTGCAAAGTATCAGTTCATCAACATTGACCGTCAAATCCAGCGATGTACATTTTATTATGTTTAAACAAACATGACGATTTAATTTGTAAATTGAACTAGATTGTGAAACACCGTAAAAGACCAGGAAGCAAACACAGAGACCAAAGGTTGAGACTGAACCAAAAAAACATATTCAACAGAAAATAATATTTAATTAGTTAAAAAATCGCCAGGGATGAAGGCGATCGAAAAGAAGAAAAATGATATACAGGGTGTCCTAGCCGATTTTGACATCTTGATAACTTCGGTATTGTGACATGTAGCGAAAAATGTTTTATAGGAAACTTAAATGGTATCAAGTGGGGCATAATCTGGTGGCATTAGTTTTTCCGTAGGTGGACACGTCAAGGATATATGAAGGTCAACTTTGTTTTTTTAAATGGAATGAGGTACTTTTCTATGCATCGAGCGATACAGCTAGACATTCTTTATAAAAAAGTACTAACCTATGTATCTCGAAAAGCTAATAGTTAAGGAGATATTACAGTATAAATAATCTAAATGCAAAGGCACCATACCTGCCGCACTAGAATGTGAGCTCTGTTTATCTGTTGATCTGTCTGTCACCTGATTTAACGCCGCCCGACTTTTTCTTATGGGGCTATTTAAAGGATAAAACGCGAAAGTGTCAACTAAAGTGAGTGACATGAAGCAGCACATTATCGATGAATGTGGCAAAATATCAGCCGATACATTAAATAACGTAGGCCAGTCCTTACTTCATCGATTTCAAAAATGCTGCGATGCAAATGGTCGTTATATTTAACCATACCTGTAAATAAACGCTAATGTAATCACGAATTTTAGAATTACTTAACCAGTTAACTGTCGCGAAATTCTTTTCAATTTTGGATCACGAAAATCAAGAAATGAGCATAAATCTATTTCAAATTATTTATACCCTTTAGTTATTCGTTTTATTTCGGCATGACCTTAAAATATTCCAAACATCTTGAAATTTACGAATATATTTTAGCCTTCGTCAAAATTACGATTTAAATAACCAGTAACAGCTTTTACGCATGACGAGTATACTCGTCAAACACAGCTAACTGGTTAAATTGAAATATCTCCTAAACTATTAGCTTTTCGACATACATAGGTCAGTACTTTATCATTAAGAATGTCTAGCTGTATCGATTGATGCATAAAAAAGTACCTCATTCCATTTAAAAAAACAAAGTTGACCTTCATATGTCCTCGACGCGTCCACCTACGGAAAAACTAATGACACCAGATTATACCCCATTCGATACCATTTAAGTTTCCTGTGAAACATATTTTGCTACATACCACAATACCGAAATATTCAAGATGTCAAAATTGGCTGGGACACCTTGTATAAGAAAAACCTACGAAGAATAAAGAACATAAAATAATAATAAGACGAATAAAAGTGAAGGATAAGAAAAGTGAAGCGAACGTGATTCTATGAAATATAAGAGTAGAAAAGAGTGAAGCTTCTCTTGGAGAAAGAGGCTTATAGAAAAATTCTTTGTAAGGGCGTGGATTTTCGAGGAATTTACTCCAGTCTTCAAATACTCTTTATACCGTCAGCCTCGTCGGCGGAATATCTATGTACGAATGCAGCGCAAACTCGAGGCTGAAGGAACGTCGGGAAAGTAACCGGAAGTGGTACTGAGTGCAACTCAGAAAATTCATGAGTGAGATCAGCCAGAGAAGAAATCGTTATTTCCGCGCCTCTCTTTCACCCTTTCCGTCTGTCTGTCTTTCACTTCTCGCTAAACTTTCTGTCGGAATGTGTAAAAATCTAATGGGAGCGCTTTTTACCAATTTACCTGTTGTAAATTGGTTAAGTTTGCAGTTTATCGATTGTTTTTGCACGGTCTGTCGCTTGCACAGAGTAATATAAAAAAATTTCTTGTAGTTCACTACTTATGGGAAGCTTTGCTACAGTTGAAAGTTTATACCATTATTATTTTATTTCATATTATATAAAAGGAAACTTATTATGGTAATACGCTATAATTTACACGTTTGGTTCTATTGGTTTTATTATTTTCAATGTAAATAATTATGAACTCTTTTTTTAACTATGTTAGGTGGTTTGTTAATGTTTGCATTATTAAGTGTCTCTTGGGCAAATTTCAATTCTCAACAATCTTCACTTCATTGAAAAACTGTGAAATTGCTTATTCTCAACAGGACAAAAGTTGTTCCGCTTAATTTTCACAAATAAATACTACGTTAGGTACTATTGATTAATAATTTAATCATTATATTAAAAATAATTAAAGTATTTTAAAATTAGGAGAAATTCGCAAGAAAATTGTATTTAAAAAAAAATTTATTTTCGCTCAATTTTAATTACATTCACTGAATTCTGTACATTTTGGATTATAATATATTTTTATGTCACATAAGTTCATGTAAGCTATGCATTAATGATTAGTAAAGTTTGAATTATATTTTTAACTGTCTAAAAACATTTTCATCTTCTTTCGCTTTGCCTTTTTCCTTTCCTTTTTTTACGTTCATTTTTGTGCGAAAGTTTCCTGTATGAAGGCGCACATAACTTTTAATCCTCCTCACATTTCTTTCTATGTCTTGCTTTTAGCTACACAGGCAGATTCAGAAAAGGATGCCTACACTGAATAGTTTCTTTGAAGGCTGGTAAATCCTTAAAAAGAACTGCTGAATCAGTAATAATTTTAATGAAATATTCTCAAATCTATGCACATAACGAATTTCAGTCAAAATTTTCAATTAAATAGTATTTCTTCGTGAAATATTTGTCAAAATCTAATATTAATAATAATAATTGATAAATAATAATTGATTTTCAGAAATACATATATGTGATAAAAAAAAATCAGCAATGATACATTTATTGATATTCGGTGAAATAAAATTTTTGAAAGTACAGAATTCTTAGAAATTCTGACCTTTTGCTTCGTAAAAACATTTCGTAATTATTACAAACTCTGATTCAATGTCAAGCACATAATTAATTTCCACTTCATACAAACAATTCACTCTCCTACCTATATGAAAATTTTCAATATCCTACATTTTCAGTAAAACATCATTCTCCTGTTCACACTACATCTACCCTTATATTTCTGTATATTTTATTTTCTGCGATAAAATTAGTATGGCTTGGTTTTATGAAATACCGCTAAATAAAGTCTTTGAGATTCGATGAAAAATGAATGAATTTTCTAGGTACCAACGGCAGTCGACAAGAAGAAGCTCTACTTCAACGTTGTCCAAGGGCCAAGCGGAAATCAGACTGTGACCGTTGAAGGTGGCGGTGTAAATGCAACGGTTGTCACTGCAAATATCGCCGCTACAAATGGAATTATCCACATCATCGACAGAGTTTTAGGAGTACCATACACTACTGTATATGACAAGCTTAAAACCGATCCCATGCTCAAGTAAGTTCACTATTATTTGTTGTTATACATTTCTAAGCCCACTGTTGCGAGGTAGTACAATTTGAAGATTGGCGAACGTAAGAAATAACAGTATTGTAAAACGTAATACTTAAACTACTACATTGAAGGAAAAGTTCATTATTATTTCTTGCTATACACTTGTAAGCTCACTGTTGTGAGATAGTAAAATTTAAAAATTGATAATGGTAAGAAATAGTAGTATTCTAAAACGTAACTCTTAAACTGCTAAATTAAAGAAAAGATAGAAAATTTGATGCGGGAGAAGTATACTGATTTGAATGGAATTTTACTATTAACAAAGATACAAAAATGGGCGATGGCTATAAAATGGTTGATACATCTGTTTTAAATCTTCTATCACCTCGAAGATCATAATACTAATTTAAGATACTACAATTTGATCTCGAATTTCAAAGTCAAACATAATTTTACATCCGTGTACTTTACAAATGACCATCAATAATGAAGTACATCTCATATATGTTAAAGTTGATTTGCACAAGCTGCTCTTTAGTTTCGTGTCACGTGTGCTTCGTAACACATTGCGTACGGGTGACGAGATATCTCGTTTTCACGTATCTTCGACTCAATCGATGTTTTAAGGAATTAAAAATATATTTTCTTACTCGCTGTAATGCAATTATGGACATAGGAAGAAAAATCAATAAATACGATTATGAATATTGAACAAAATATTCCAAATACAAGAAATCATATTCGCATTGACTAATATGAAACAACATACCCTTGAATCAGTATATGGCAAAGCCAAGAAGAAATTCCGAACAAATAATGTAAAGTCTGTGTATCTGAAAAAGGAGAAAATCAGGTATAGTTGCAAATTGTGTGGAACACCATCACGCAAAGAAAAATTCTTTACGAGATATCACAGTTTAAAAGATTATTCAAGTTTGTAAAATAAATAATAGTTGAAATATAAAAAATGTAAAAGATGCATAAAGAATATTGTTACGAGGCGACCGTGCACGCAAAATCCTTCTGGACAAATTAAATAAGGAGTGCAATTTTTAGAAAAGTTACAATGTTTTATTCAAAACGTAACAATATATAGTGATAATTATGAATACTTATGTTAATATAATATCAAATGCAAATTAAAAATGTGCATATATTCATCGTATAAAGTAAATATTTCTGGAGCTTCCAAAAATGCGCGGGCTCTGGAAACGCGTTACACAAGCAATCCCGAGTCGTAATATTAAACCTATTTTCATAGTATTTACACCTATTTGAATCTAATATGATACTTTTCAATACTAAAACTCTTAATTTAAACCTGTAACTCCTTCTTAGTAAAATGATACTCCTATTTAGCTATCACCAAAACCTTTATCCCCTGAATTGGACCTGTTACTCCTCCTAGGTTAAATAATACTTTTTGTATGCAATATATATTATATAATATTTAATATCGCATAAAGGAGTTTAATTTTTTTTAATAATTAATTAATAAAGAATGTATACATACATAAATGTAACTAGTAGACAAATACTTCAAAAACAGTCATTTTTTATTTATTGCAGTTCTATTTTATTAGTAGGTCATGAAACATACATTTGACAGTCAAAATTCATATATATATACAATTCATAATGATGGCATTTACAGGAATAGCCATAAAATGGTTAGTTTCATGACAATTAATCAAAAATTTAGAAGTACCTATTAAATGAGTGATGATTACCATTCGCAACAAAAACATGGTCACTATTAAATTCTTGTATAATAGAATAGTGTTGATGCATACAGTTACATATCCTAAGCCTAATTTATTTTTGAAAACTATGTATATATATATATATATATATATATATATAATAATAATAATAATAATAATGATAACATTAATAACAGGATAGGATGTCAATCCTCAACGGAGGTTGAAATTGACGTCCTATTTTGTGCCTTAAGATGGCATAAAGGGAAATTTGTGCCACTTTTAGGCGCTAAGTAGGATCTTATTTTACATTGAATTTAGACCTATGTTTGTACTTCTAATTCCTAAATGTTGGATAGTAAAAGGTTCAAATGAGGTTCAATATTTCAACTCGGGAAGCGCTGTACGTAATGTGTAAAAATAATAAAATACGTATATCCCCTTAATAATGGATTAATTTGAACTAAGACGGAAAATATGGAAGAAATACGAACCCTCTTTATCAGTACCATCAGTATCGTGTAATAGAAGCGAGAGAGCAAGTATAATCCGACGATCAATAACGTCGTAATACGTCGAAAGAAGGGTTCCCACCTCGAAGCGCATCGATAATTGAATCTAACAGTAATCCGACTTCTCTATGTACACGCGAACACTACCATAACTTGCACTTTCACATATAGAACACCACATAGCTCGTGTTACGAGATGTATAGAAAGAGTGCGTCTTACCTATTTTCCAAAGGGAAATCCCATCTGTCTCGTGATAAGGAAGATCCTGAAACTTTTTTCCGCACGACTCGTTTCTCCGGCATGGTAGCCGGTCTATCGTATTTTGGATTTAATTAAAATAACGCAACAAATCCCCATTCCAATTACCATGAACCGTCCCTTGCTCTGCATAAAAACTATAAGCAGGGAGAGGAGGAGTCTTACGCTGGGAATTGCATAGTTCCACGGGATACACGTCGGTCCTATTAAATTTGTACCTACCGAATACGCTATCTTCGCAAACGAAATCGCTTCCTGTTGAGTTCCATCGCAATCGGGGATATTGTCTTTTCGAGCAATTTAACGGGTCACGTTCGAAAAATAGCGGAAGAAACAAAGAAAGTTGGGAGATAAAGCACGTAGATTGAAATATAGAGTTACTTTCGTTTAGATTTTATGGAAATTTCCTGTTAAAGTTTGGATAGAAGTAGAATATATCGAGTCACTTGGGAAATTCTTTGGCTATTGAGTCAATTTTTGTTTCTGTTTTTCTTTTTATGGTGCCAAAAATTACTGCGTAGATTTAGACACGTGTAAATTGAAATTGTAAAGATCAGTTAAGGTAATCATTTAGGTTTGGCTAAATGCTTTTAGATTTGTCATTAGATTGGATGCATAAAATATAAATCCGTAATGCAAATAAATAAGTGGTTGTCGGATCATGCTACGTTACTAATATCAAACTGATGAGTGATTGGATTTTTATATTATTTTCCTTTATTTGCACACAAACCTGCAATTCATTAAAGGTTTCTACATGACAAATAAATATTTACAATATCATATTCAATAATAACTAGGAATCTTGTTAACACTTAATATTTACTGCTTTAACGAACAGGAAGAACAGAAAATGCATTCTTAATCGATATTTGTAATTAATATTTCGTAAACATTGCAAAAGCACTACCGTAAAAGCAAGAAAATCCCTTTTCGGAGTGCATAGTTATATCAAGGGTGGGTTATATCGTAAGGGCTGTGCGAATACAAATTCAAACGCGATGTGAACAAACATGAAAGCTTTATTTATGTAAAAATCAGTTAAAAGTATAATATACCTTTATAAGTCAAATAATATTTGAATTATGTCGGTTAAAGCGATCTAATAAATTAACACTTTACCGACCGGTAGTCGATTAATCGATTTTTCAGGCCCAACACTTTTGGGCTTTTAACTTATTAATTGGTCGCTACGACAATTAATAAATTATTATTTTTCATTGCGGTTAACTATGCCAAGGACTCAGTGAAGAAACTTTGCAATTTTCAAAGAGATATGAGTATCAGGGAAATATTTGCGTGCATGTGACCGATCAGAAGTGGGTAGGATGTTAAAAAGTACCAGTCGGTAAAGTGTTAACATATGGAGCGTTTATTTTGAAAGTGGTGTAACTCCATTTGAAAAAAAATAAAATGAGATATCACGTAATATATTCTTAATTTAGTGTAAACTTTTTGTTTATAACTAGTTAGTATTTAATTTCTTCAGAAATACCAATACTTTATCCCATGTAAAATTAGTCGGTAAAAGAAATTGCGAAACCATTGATTATGAAAGTGGTGTAACTCTAATTTCCATAGACAGGTACATATATAATTAAGTCAGTGTCCTGTTGTTGTACATTTGTTTTATTTCACGTGTCGAGAGTCACTATTTTAGGTAACTTCTTCTATTTTCATCCTAAAATTGATTACCTCATATTAACATCAGATAGTAATATAGATAAGAAGCAATGGTAAATCAATATCATTTTATGGCGATATTATTTTTTGACAATTGAAAATATTTATTTTATTTAATTTTACATAAATTCACAAAGAAATCAAACCCATGAATATAAACAAAAGAATAATCTTAGAATCAGAGGATGAAGATATATAATTCCACTATGAAAAAGAAATCAATGAAACGTAAAAAGAGAAGAAGAATTATAGAGGTAGAATCTTCATCAGATAAGGATATTGTTTCTCACAACTTCAATTTTACAGAAAAAAATAAAGTAAAATATACATATACAACGTATAAACAAAATTAAGCGAAATTCCGGGCAAGAGTACTATAAATACTACTAATATCTTATAGGTATTTTAAATCATCTTAATTAAATAGATTTTAAGATTAAATAATCTTAAATTTAACAATATAGTTAACTTTTAAAATTAAAAATACTACTTCTATTTTATTTTTTGTTATTATTTATAAACAAAATTGGATTAATATGAAATATATTTGAAGTGATATTTGATTTTTCGAAATTGAAATTAAACGATTTTTACAATTGATTAATTTTGAAAGTGGTGTAAGTCCACTTTCAGTCCGTAAATAAACATTATTTTCGTTAAATTTGTCTAAAACAAATTTATATAATCAAATTACTTACATATTGATAAATCAATGACATAAGTAATCTATTTTTTTTCATTGACAGATACGCTTTAATGTTCTCGAAACAAGAGAAAATGGACTTGCACCACTTTCAAAATAAACGGTCCATATATCAATGAGACTTATGTACAAATCATACGTTAAAAATTAATTAAGAGCTTTAATACTATTAAGCGACGAGAATGTCAATTTCATGATTTATATCATTTAAATATCTATATATGTCTGAAACTTATACGTACGTCAATGTACATCAGTCGAAATGATGTATACTAGCAGTGTATGAATTATTAGTCGTTTTTAACGAATTATTACAGATCAGGAATTCATTAGCATATTTAATCAATGAGAGATTTCAATAGCGGTATGAAATTCTATTAGTAATTTGTCATTATAAATTAATCAGTTAAGTTTAATGTCCTCCATTGTGATACCTTTATCCAATACATGTGTACTTGTATTGTTTTATTATCTATATCACGAATGACTATATTAATGGAATGAAATTCCCTTTCCGGCGTCTGCCAATTATTTTATAATCTGATTATCTGTTGGCATCAAAATTGGGCTTTTTGGAATTCAATACGCAAATAAGGAACATTTCGTTTTCACCGTCACACGACTATAAAACAAGACGGTCGAAAAGGTCGTAGGAATCTATGTATGAAAAAAGGTTCAAAAAATGAAACAATACATTTGTTTATTGCAACATTTGTATCGAAACTATTTCATTACAAATCTGCTTAGATCTTCTGAAAGTGTCGAACAAACTGCAGCACTTCTTTTTTGTGCAGCTTCTGAATCTGCACTAATTGTAAGTGCAACTCTAACTTCACCTCGAATTAGATGTGCCATTTCTTTTCGCCATGAATTTTGCATTCCTCTTACACTTGTCTTTTTTTGTTACTAAATTTGTAACAACGCCTCAACATAATTTTTCAATTCAATTTTTGACTTTATAACAACTTCTTCCATATTGTATAATCGATAATCCGGATATAATATAAATGAATTACTTATTTCTAGAATGAGTGACAGTTATCTTGAATACATATTACAATTAAATAGGTATTTCCCCCATTAAAAATTGACATGTCAATGGATTCGATTTCCTGATACAAAAGCCGATATTCCTTTCTGGAAAATTCAATAACTAATTTTTGAATACATAAGGAACTCCAACGTGCATCTTTCTCAATAAAAACTCCTTTTCGCTTATAAGATAATTTCCTTAGACGAACTATACTACAGCTTGACTACTTCTACAATTTTTAACATATCTAACATGCCCCAGGTACATGACAAACGATGTGTTAACATTATAACTACCGGCATTAAATCCATTAGGTTTTAATATATCTTATAAGCACTTCGAAAAAGGAGAAATCAGGAGTTTGAAAAGGTGATCGATTCAATGATTTATGTTTCGTTACATGAACTAAAATTATTTATTCTACAACTTTCTTATATATTATACTTGGAGAAATTTTTGAAAAAATTCTATACCAGTTATTTAACTGCTTTGGTAATTCCAGTATTAAACATCCAAGCAACATAACCAAATTGCAATACCTTTCAACCATTTAAATCGATTTCACGTAACCATTAACAGTTCTCCACAACCTTCAGTGACCATTCATCGACGCGCCATAACTATCATTCTACCAAAATCACAAATAATATTGAATCCATAACTTTTCTATACATTTGAAGAATTTTTGGAAAAAATTCTATACCAGTCATTTAACTGCTTTGGTAATTCCAGTATTAAACATCCAAGCAACATCACCAAATTGCAGTATCTTTCAACCCTTCAAATCGATTTCACGTTACCATTAACAGTTCTCCACAACCTTCATTGACCATTCATCGGCGTGCCATAATTACCATTCTGCTAAAGTCACGAATAAGGGTCAAACGAACCCCAGCAAACAGATCACCGATGCAGATCGGCTGTTTGCTTCGGCTTTGTGCCGGAACAAACTACACGGCAATATGCATTTATCGGTAGGCAATTCGTTACCACAAACCGAGCCGATGTCGCAAACGTCAGGATGACTAGCAGGTTTCCCATCTTGTTGCCGCGGGGGGTGGCTCGTTGAGCAGCCGATTGGTAGGAAACAGTCGGTTATGTGCTGGCTTTAATGCCATTAGACCCTTTATACGATAGGTATCGTTACTCGATGCACTGGATGGATGGTGACGTCAGCATTCCATCACCCCACACCGTGATATCCGGTGGCGGAGGCCACTGATAGCGATACATCCCTCTCTTTCACCGGCGGCATCTAAATATACATACGTCACTCGTACGCGCGGTTACGAGTGCGAGGATATACCACCATTGTTGATCGTTCTTTGCGTCGCAACTTTGTGTATTTTTAGTCTTTTGACCCTTATTTTTGTTCCTTTTTCCCGTATTTTCTTTGTTACGGTGATATCATTGTAACGCGGGTGGAAAGGTAACTAGTTTTTTTTTTAAGTTGTTGTATATATTTGTACGTTTACGGCTTATTTTTCGATATTGACACTGGAAGTAATGGTGATATATCTGTTATATTTGAATATATTAACACTGTAACTCCGAAGGTGATCGAAATGACTTGCTCTGAATTTTTTGAAAATGTTCCTCACATTTCTAACACTGTTTCTTACTCGATATTCTACGTTTAGTTTGAAGACTGTAGGGGATTGAATGTATCAAGTTTTTGTCCTCTTCATTTATTTCATTGTAATATATTTATTTGACAATTTTAAATATATTGAAATAAGCATTGGTAGATCTAGTGTTAAAGAAGTACTTTGGAAAAAGGGGAATCAGGGGGTGAAAGAGATTATTAATGTAGAAATTTATATTTTATGATAGGCGTGAATTACATTACTGTACGGTTTCTCTGTAAATTGAGAAAATTCTTATAAAAAATAGGAGGCAATCAGTGATGTTAACATGTTAAATGCCAGCTGTATTTCGCTCACTCCAGTATATCTATTGTAGTAAGACTTTTGTATTAAAATCGTATCTCTAGAGGGCAATAACGTTAAAAGTAAAAATAGTTACGTATTAAGAAGTACTTTACTTTTTTAATAAAAACACTTATATATGTTGAGTATAGTAATGAATTCGTGATTATTGTCGTTTGAAAGTCGTCAGAAATAATTGAACTCAATAACGCCGGTCACCGATGACCCTTGTGGCATATAATGTATTAACACGTTAATAGTAGATCTACCAACGAAGTTAAAATAACTAATTTTTAATTTCATTGCAAAATTTTTAAAATTCATGACGCTCTGACTTCTTCATTTTTCTATGTCTGTTTTACTAAATGTATGGAATTTTATCGTTTATTACTTTTCATCAGTTATTCCTTTCTTTTTAATATTATTATTATTTATCTCTTATATAGTAATCATCGATAGTTCTGGTATTAATTCTTTGCGGTTTTATGTTACGATTAGTAGAACATTTTTAAGCATATTATTTTATTGCTATAGTAATTTAAAGAACCAAATTACAAAAACAATTTGTATATACCAACGAAATATCCTTCACTATTTGTGGTTACTAGTATTATCTGTGAAAAATATATTTCAACGTTAAAAAAAATAACAGGCGGATAAAATAGTTCAGGACGAACAGAAATAAACTTGAATTTTCATATATAATTTCATCGCTTTTCACGCGTTGGGTATTATCGTTAACAATTCCGGAATTACCGAGTTTTTACAACAGAGGAAATTATGATTTTGCATAAATTAGTTCTTCTATTTCGAACGAGAATTGCAGAAAAATGTTGCAGTTATAATAACAATAATGTAAAAGGATATTTTTCGAAGAACATTGTTTATAGAAACGAACTATTCATGTGTCAAAATGTACAAAATTTTGTCACGAAATTTAGTTGTTAAATAATACATCAACATAAACAATTAAAGAAATTTCGGAAACACGTACACGCCCGCCAGTTATTTATTAAAGATATTTTTTAAAATAAAATGCTGTAAACATAAATCATGAGATGTACGAAAGAATTCAATTTACAGTTGCCTCTTACAAAATTTGCTTGCAAAACTCAGTCCATTGATGTTAATTAGTATGATTATTTGAAATAAATTATAAAACACCACACAGTCAACTTTTACAAAATTAGGAAAATTTTTTCTCACTTGCAGAAGAAAAAACTATTTCTAATTGTAATCCAAATTATAATTTATGAGTTCACTTACGTTTTTAACAACACTGACTTTCCCCTACAGACCGATTAATTAGTAACACATTAATCATTCAATGCTAATATATCATTTTTCAGTTCCACCTTCTTCTTGGGCCAACAACGCGGCTTCAATTTGCAGTTTACCGATGAAAAAAAGCGTTTCACTTACTTTGCTCCACGTGAGTATGCTTGGAATGCGGCGATGATCAGTTATCCGTCTGCCAGCAAGAAACTCTTCATGCCCGACTTCAGTTATCACGTAAGTACAATTTTTTGCTTTAATTAACCGACTTAACCTCTTGCCCTATGATTTATTTTTTTACCGAACGTGCAATAATTCTGGATTAATTGTTGGAATTATAATATATCATTGATTTCCGATATACTGTATAATTTCACGCAGCATAGAACTAATTTCAACGTTTACTGAGCTACTGATATTTTCAATTTAACAGTTTTTGGAGAACTTAAAAAATTTCTATTCCCTTTATCACGTCACGAGCACACATGTCATTGTAGGGCAAGGGATTAATTTTACCGATCGGTAGCCTGTTAGTAGATTTTTCGGGCCCAATGTTTTTGAACCTTTAATTTATTAATCAGTTGTCAACGCAATTAATAAATTGTGATTTACTGTCCCAAGGACCCAGTGATGAGAATTAGCAATTTTCGGAATGATATCGGTATCAGAAAAGTGTTTGCAGTTAAATGACCGATTAGCAGTTGGTAGAATGTTAAAAAAATACCGGTCGGTAAAGTGTTAATTATCAATTTTAATTTAACAGAGACACTTTTGAATAAAAAAGGTCAAACCTTTTTCGTTCCACTACTTCTCACATAAAACACTGTTACAGACGAAGCAAATCTTGGAACGACATCTCATAATATCGGATCGTTCGTATACGATGGCCAACCTGAAGGAAATGAAGCACAACGAAACAATCATCTTGCACACTGTCAGAGACTCACTGAAGCTTCGTATAAAAGAAGTCAGCGAAAGTAAGTAGCAACGTTCCTCTATTTCAGTCACATTTTCAATGTATGTACACGTTTGCAATACCTGAATACAAAGCACACTTAACATTCGTTCTAAGTATTAATTGTTTTACTAATATTTACACCAAAAGTTATTCGTCAAAATTATTCGCAAAAGCAATTACTCCGTTCAAGCTCGAAATTCTAATATCCCTATTCTCAAACTTGGTACTATTTGATCAGATTTAGGTGACACGCACGACGTAAACGCAATTCGTCCAGAAATATTCGGTGAGTGAGTTAAGTGTTTAGATTCGTCGCCGATGAGCGACGACACGTGCTTCTACTCTATAAAAATTACGCACGATACGTTAAATGTGAGATGATTGTTGATGCACTTTAATGCACCGCGTTGAATATATGATCACACTCGAATGCGTATATACATGCGTGTATCATTTTTTGCCCGTTTCTAGAGAAAATTCCGCCTGACGTATTTTCGTAACTCCCGAGACATTTACATGGTACATCAATTGTTGTATGTAACTTGTTCGTGAACTTGAAAATTGAGAATCTTTCGATACAGTTTTATCTGGAAAATAAAATGTACCATTAAAGAATCTTGATTATAATTCTCAATTCTCTACGGGAATTCATTCTGTTCTCGATTATTAGTGGACACAGTAAAAAAATAATTGTCATGGCTGTCAGAGGTTGTTAACAACGCAACGTTCTCACGCAAATTAACTTTTATTTGCGTCTTCGCAATTGAGTTTTAGCTGAGTAAGTCAGACTTCCGAGTCTCCGACCTTTCAGAAATAAACTCTCGAGATATCTTTACTTTTGCAACAGGAAGTTAGAAAACGGAGAACTTAGGATTCATAGCAAAACATCCACCATTTTGGACGCCATATCCCCTCTCAGCGCTGGTTAAACATGGTTAAATGTTACAATATACATTAAAGTAATGGATTGTTATGTTTGGTAGGATTTTTAGAATCAAGTTATGCAAAAATCTAGTCGCTCAGGAAAAATTCTAATTGTGTTATATGTAGTTTGCTTTACAAATACATATACCTATTTTATGTTTATGGTTACTTTTTGACGATAACGCTACATTAAACAAAGCACTGTGTTTGTAACATTTGGTTATATAAATAAATGATATTATGAAAATCCATTTGCAATATTAAGATGAACTCTATAAGCATCGAGAGTCATTTTCGAGAGTTCATTTAAAACAATACTTTCATGCTCGCCTCGTTATTAGTTCCCCCGTGACCTCCGACAAGTAATCAGTGCTCCGTAATCGGATTTAACTATTTTCACTATTAATGCGTTATAATATTTTCGAAAACGAGATCCTAAATCACCAAATCCTCTCTTTTTGAGGGCTACTCGGTAATTCGGCCTCACAGTGGTATCAACCCTTAGTTGACCCTTAAGACTTCTGCTCTCAACTCATCAGACCACTTCCACCGTTGTCATTATATATTTACTCTCAGCAAGGCAAAGAATCAATACGTTTCTGAGGTACATATGATTTTCACTAAAATTTTAGTAAGTTTGTTTTAACGATTATACATTTTGTTCTTAATGAAACACGTGTTAAGTTCACTCAACGGCCCTCCTGGGGAGAATAACATAAACAGTTGCGCTTTCCTTACTAGTTCGGTGACCTAGTTCTCCATTTTCTAATTTGTTTGTGAAAAGTCGTAGACGCGGAAGCCTGACTTATTCAGCTAAAATTCAATCGCGAGGACACAGTTAAACGTTAATTTGTGTGAGAATGGTTCGTTTCTGACCCACGGTTCCTCTCAGACATTTTACCCACATAACAAGACGATTACAATGAGCCAATAAAAAAAAATTACTAACCTTTCGTGAAATTGGCGGCGTTTTTTTTTCATACAAATCTCCATCGATTCAAGGATGTAGGGCAGATCCTGACAGCTATGACAAATACTTTTGAAACACTCTGTATACATGATCGAACCAAAATCGTTGTGTAAATTTGGAAAAATTTAAATCTAGATCATTTTGTTTTTATTTCTTCTATTTCATACGCTGAACGTTCCCCAGTCAATAAATTATTCGTATTATAAATTCAGTATAAAATACTAATCAATTTATTAACCGTTGCATTGTATTCTCCATAAACATATAACATGGAAAGTGCAAAAATTAAAGTGCAAAAATATTTATCATCTGGAATCTCTAGATACGAGTAAAACTTACTTTCTTGAATCGCTGTACCGAATTTATGTTGATGTTGTACTACGTCAGACTCATTTACATGTATATACTTCTCTTTAGTTTTTATTGCTGCTTTTTATGCAGTTGTCCACTGCTTGTAATGTACAGGCAATCGTTGAAATTCGATTGGTCTGCGTAGATTTACTTGTGAAAGATCACCTTTGTTCTTGAAATCGGAAGCAATAAACATTCAATCTTTTAGACGTAAATTTCTTTGAAATTAACGAAGATAGAATAAAGTGTTCCACAGAAGAGTCAAAGAAATTAATTCTTTTTGTCAAAGTACTTTAGACTTTCTACTGAAATTACTAATTAAAAATTCTGTTTAACACTTTACCTATCATTTTCTCAATGTGCTACCAGTACATGTAAATCTTGAAATATAAATAAAACGAAAAATATTTCTTTCATTTTTTATAGTAATTAATATGACTATATAGTTCCACCTGGTATTATTTATATAAATCATTTAAGAACAGTACAGCGAGCGAAAGCATTTGAAGCTTTGAAAACTGTCAGGAAGAAAACTTTAATAATATAGAACACTAACATTCAGTCTTTATAGTAAAAAAAGAATTACTTCAGAAATATAACTCACACCAACACATTTTTATCAGCTCTCTGAAATACTTAACAACATAATTAAAACCGAGTATTACATTATTTACACGTGCTTAATACATAAAACATAAAAATGATTACGCCGGTCAAAAAAGTAAAATATTTTTTATTCAAAAAATTCTATCTTTATTAATTTCATTGTAAATTTGCTAATAAGTCGTTTAATATATCTTATTCACACAATGACACAATATTTCCTTTCTATTATATGAGCTCTGATACGGTAAACAGCGTTTTACAACAGAACATGTGACAACAATTCTGAGAAATAAAATAACTTAACAATGATTGTGTTAACTGTCGATTAAACAGATTTTTAACGACGAATGTTTAATGAATCGTTTTTCCACGTGTCCTCGTTCGCATTTTTATAATTTCTGTTTCAATGTCGTCAAGTTACGGCTAATTAAATATACGCTGTGTCGCGCATTTCACGCAAGCTCGGTGCTTAACGAAGTGCTTCTATAATTCACAGATCGCGCCTTGCTTAAGAATTGTTTTTACGTTGCTTTTGAACGTACGTGTGCACGAAGACTGACACAATTTCTCTACATTGTGTCCAAGAGATAGAAACTTTTCAGTCATCTATTACGTAGTGCACACCAATTACATCCGCGGCTTTTATAATTTTCAGTATGCAAGATGTACAAGTCAGTGTTGTAAAGTTGAAATGATACTTCAATTAGGAGTAGAATGAGAACAATATTAATTATGGAATTGTAATTATATTTCGCATGAATTAATTACAAACGTTTAACAACATATTTTTGGGTAATGATAATACAAGAAACTAACTCATTAACATTAACCGTACCATGCACAGTCAAGTGACCGTTTCAATGGAGAAAAAATATATAATTTTTGTATTATTAACTCAAATCTGTTTTCTGTGTTGTTTCTTATATTGATTTGATTTTTTCCTACACTTCTTTAGAAAAAATATTATAGATATTTTATAAACGTTGAAGTGATCTGTTACGGTAAGACTAATTATATATAGAATTACCGGTACGATTAGTGTTAAACCTGTTATAATTATCGTATAAATTAACAAATTCTGGCTATGAAAAATACAATTATATCCAAGGAATTTTTATGTAAACAGAAAACACATGGTCTAATATAAAATTTTGTAACTTGTTAAATATGTATATATTCGTTACTTCGTGTTATGTCTCACCTTGGGTAACACACGGTATTTTTGTATTGTTAATGACTATTAAATCCTGTGCAATTCAACTAATTTTTTCAAATTTTCGTCACCTATGCCAATATGATTTCGGAAAATATTTTCCATTTCTTAATCATTTGGATTACTCATTTGTATGTAAATAACATTTATATTAGTAACAGGAATAATTACAGGTACTGAACAATATCTATTTAACGGTACAAGATTATTGTTAAATTTCAAAGTCAAAATTTAATCGATAAAAATTAATTACATCAAAAAGCTCTGTCCGTATCTGAACACAGGATTGCAAATGGTGAAAATAATACATTTTTTAGACTTTCTATACGTAATAAAACAAAGTTTATACGGTGAGTACGTTAGAATTTTGAAAAATCTCCATAGATGATTATTTTAAATATGTGAGTAATCTTATGGAGTTTGAAACAAAGGTAGTTTCTTGTAAATGAATATACACCCCCCAACGCGATGCGTCTTCATAACAACATAACGATCACAACAACATCGCATACGTCGTCGTCTTCATTTTATTTAAATATAAAATACAATTTATATATCTATAAGTCGTATAAATTTAAAAACACATTACTTTTTACATATTATCAAAATTTGTTATAGGTTTATGTAATTGGTTAATTTCGCTATGAAACTACATACGCAAAATTATATTCACTTCATTTACTAAATCTTTTGCTACGTTAGTGCAAATATTATGTTTCGATCATGCTGCTACTATGTTGAGATGTGGGTACGCTAAAGTATTAGATGCGTTGACCTTCTTTTAGCGTCTTAGCTAATTTTTCATGCGTTCTTCTACTTCATTGAGCAGCTTAAACAATTCAGTTTTCATCATCGCGGTTCACGATGCACTTTGCCATTTTATTAATCTACGATACGCCAGATTATGGCGAATTAATCAACTTATTGAAATGTTCGATATGGAATAAAAAAAGAAACAAAAATTCTACGCTACGTGGAATTATAAAGAATATTTAGAAATATTTTCATCACTGCAACGCGTCTTCGTTAACACGACAAATAAAATGTAAATATCATTAATAGAATGAAATATATTAATATATCAGGAATAAATAAATATTGATTTACTGAATGGAGTAAGAATCATTATTACGAATGTACCGATAAAGGATATTCGAAGAATCTTGATAAGAAGGAAAGTATTATTAGATATTATAACGTTTTATCGTTATTTAGAAAAAAAGGAACCAGAACCGAACAGAATCGGTAAAAATTAGTCGTTAAGTACGATGAACGAATTATCCTGTACGTGACTTTCGTGGCACTTTCCGAATACGAACGTGCAGCATTATAGGCTGAAACCACAGTACGATTTATTATGCACCTTTCGACCACCATTTAAATGCAAATTTCTTGATTACCACCGTTGCTAATTACTGCGTTTTCGCTCGACCATTCGCTTACCAGTCGAACGAATTGTCAAAGTATTTTACGTGTGTAACACCGGCTTCTGCTGTATGAACAACTCCATAAAGAAGAGAATGAGCAGTACACTCGATCAGAACGACTGATGTGAAGAGATGAATTACAAGTTAAATAAAATAATTAGGCCAGATGTTACAAAAAATGTACAAATTTAGAATAACGAAGAAATCAATATGTGATAAGATCTACATACTAAAAAGGGAATAAAGAGATAGCAAAGTGGAAAATGGAACGAATCTAAATGGACTTATAAAAAAGTTATAAAAAAAAGTCCATTTTGGCCGGCCAGTTCCGCACGGAGCGAGAAAACCTGGACGCGAAATAATGGCCATTATCATACAAAATCGAAAACATCCAAAAACACGTATCCGCCAATTTGGACCATAGTTTGTGTACATAAATTTATTTAATTGATTGAGAATGTTTTCTGGGAGATATTAACAAAAAAAAATAATTTTTTAATATATATTTTGTACAAATAACTTTCAGGCAACTTTTCTTACACAGTTAAATTTCTGGTCGAAAAACAAACAATTTGAAAAAAAGATTGAAATTTGTTTACCCCTGGTTACCGAGATATACCCAGAAATGTGTTTTCTGCCCTCAAATTTGAAGGGTACTTTCACCCCTTCAGAGTGGATGGTTGCCCATAAAAAATGATACGTGTCTAATATTCCTTCGAGGACTACCTGTGACATAAATTTCATCAAAATCGGTGTGTTCGAGTTCGATATGTTCCCTTGTTAGCGGAAATTACAGTTCAGAGAAAAATGTAAAAATACAATAAGTAAAAGTGAGACGAAGAGCAACGCGATATCAAAGTAAGAATTAAATGTGTAAGAGGACTGTGGAACATTTTATTTGCACAAAGACTTTTGAAGGAGGTACATAAAGAATACGTTGCTAAAGAATGATAAGTGGTTGCAAGGTGTAAGAATAAAAACTAATGGCACGACTGCAAGAACATAAAGAAGTAGCAGAAAACGAAGAGGAAAATACTCTGGCAAAGAAAACATGACAGAAAGGAAAGGAGACATATATGCATCTAAAGAAATATGTCTGAGAGATTTTTAAAAAGCCTGAAGGAATATAATTATAAAGATAATTATTCCAGTTTTCTCAAAAAGTTTGTAACCACGAACTTCCTCGTGCTGATCTCATTTTTCGTTTACTCTTTATTTCGCAATGTGAAATATTTTCACAGTAATCGCTCAGAGACAATAAATTTTATAAATTAAAAGATACATTTTAATAAACTCGTAATTTTGACTATACTTCCTTATGCTAATGAATGCTTAAGGAAATAACTGTTTCACTCAAATCTTTATCGAAATATACACATAATCGATATGATTCCATGGTTAGTAACGATGAAAGCTTACGCTACAACTACAATTATTTATTGTACAAATACGTAGGTATAATCTACTACGATAAAAGCAATTTTGAATCTTCGAACATGAATTCTATAAAATTAACATGGTCTTATGATATTATATCTATGAGTATCATTTCCTTTACACGGAAACTTTGCTTATCTATCTATCTAAAAAAAATAGCCAGTTCAACAACATAACAAAAAGAAGAAACGCTTTGCATAGAGCTAGCTATATTTATTAAAACAAAATTATTATTATTGCAACCAGCAGCATTAAAACGACAAATGCAGCGCTCGAAAATATCCGAAGACTTAAAAGAGTTTTACTCCGAACAATAAAAAAAAATTTCATACGCACTTTTCATTTTTAATTCATGCAGATTTTAAGCGAATCGGTATCAGTATAATCCGATCATTACAACTTGGACCTTCGAATACGGCTATCCGAATCACCAAGTAGATTTATTTAATCTCCAGGAACTTATCTCAAACCATAACTAGTATTGGTAATCAGTAATAACGAATACTATGCACGTATTAACAGAAGAAAAAA
Source organism: Cerceris rybyensis (assembly GCA_910591515.1). Lineage (NCBI taxonomy): Eukaryota > Metazoa > Arthropoda > Insecta > Hymenoptera > Crabronidae > Cerceris > Cerceris rybyensis. The sequence goes on from OU342790.1 coordinate 29,521,441, forward strand.
GAGACACAAGAGGCAGAACACTCAAAAAGATACAAACATCTACATCTCTGTCTACTTGTCCTCCATACTCTTGTATCATCCTCAGAGCCCAAGTTCTAATGATTGTACTATACTATCACCACGTCATTTCATTGATTGCTGCCAATGCAACGCGCTTCGTTCCTTCTTACTATAAGTCGCCAACGCAATGAAGTCACTTGACTTGAGGTACAGGGTAAGGGGAGACTATTCTCACCGCATCGACTAGAAACCAAAAACTAGACATTTATTTCATCATAAACTACCTTTTCGACACACAATAGAATCAAAAATACCCGAGGACGAGAAATGTCTCTATCCGTCGAGCGAATCGGAGCAAACCACTTATCAAGTGACTTCTTTTGCTGGACCAACGATATACCGGTACCATCGTGAATTTTTTATACCCGTTCACATTATAACTGACAATATTCCTTCTTTACAGGTTACCAAGTCGAATGGGAGGGCAAATGGATCCGAGTTTTCCGTCCCGACGTTGAATGCACCAATGGCATCATTCATGTAATCGACGGCGTATTTCTGAAAGACAGCGACGTAACAGTAACCGGTACCGCATCGGTGATCTCCCTCGCGCCTCATCTAATCATGATGCTCGTAGCCAAATGGCTCCTTTAAGAGCAAATCCCAAGTTTGTCATAGGTGTATCTTAGGAATTTCTTCGGGACCGTCTCCGATCATCCTCGCCCGGAAAAGCGTAGCGCAACGGAAACAGAACACGATCGATTATCTTCACTGGTACTCTCTCGGCCCGGTGACGAAAGATCGTCATTTGGACACGATTGGTCGCCTTCGGCAAGTGGTGAACTTTCGTCGGGGTCAAGTTTACCCTCACACGTCCCTACTGACTCGGATGTTGTAACGGGTGACAACCTCGTGTTCTTCGAACTATCCTTGCGCGAAATGTGTTCGAAGGTTTTTTGCTTTCTCACATCCCCCCGCCCCCCTCCCCCGTGATCCAATCCTGTTTAATGTGTTCCTTGCGGTGAGGAGAGAAAGACGGATGCCGGATACGCGATAGATCGGAGACGACCCTGAATGGGATAGCTTCGTCATGGAGCATCCGGATCGATTTTTAGGGTGAGAGTTTCAACATGTGATTGCTAACTCGATCCGGCTAAACATGGAAAAAAAACGACAGGACTGAGAGAAGTTTAAACGGAAACTTACAATTTAGATTCGCTATGAGGTTGAAAGCTTACGTTAACAACCTCGAATTATAATCATCGGCGATAACGTGTCATCGTAGTATGCCCGTATTATGATATCGAGTTACGAATTCTCTTGAATTTTAAATTTCATCGTATCGATAGAACAACCGGTAGCCGATGGTCACTGGAAATTAAGAAGAGAGCGCCAAATGGTGTCCGGTGTAATTTGAACTTCCTGCTAAGAGAAGGATGAAAGGATAGATGAATGTTACAGCGATCATGATTATAAGGCTTGAAAGCCAAAAATAATCGTAATTATTTATCGAATAATACATACGGAGAAGAAACGGGACACTTTTACGAGTTGGAAATCGTTTCAATTGTACCAAATAACGAAGTAATCGTACGGAATAATCTTAAACGATGTTGCGAATGGAGAAACGAGTATGGAGGTACAGCGGAGATTTCGGGGAACCTTCTTCGAGTATTTGGGCAACGATGGATAGTATTCTACGGAGGTATAACTAAGTTTTATAATACTTTGATTACCAGTTTTACTTGTTTCTTCAAATAAATTATTAGAATCTTCTCCCGTTTCGATGGTACATACTTCAAATGTAATACAAAGAGTTCTTTCCTTCTACACGACGATTAACGTGAGAATTAAATAAACGATAAATACCTGTCTGATAAACGTCAAATCTTATTCTCAGTTTAATCAAAATATCAATCCAAGTTTATGCGTAAGATAAAAATGTCTGCATCGACGAACAGGTTTTAAATTATGCTTAAGAATTCTCGTGATATATATATATATATATTATGATTCGCCTAATAGCGGCATTTCAATTTAATCGACAACGATGCGCATAACCATAGAACCATTTCTGTTCGCACGGCGAATCGTTTCGCGATGCACCATATTTCGAACTCATTTTGACATTGATTCACGATACATATCGACACTTGGAAATATATCGTCGTTTTGTAGTACAATTGAATTTTTGCTCGAAGACTACCAAAGGTAGACAGCTGATAAAATACGAGTCAGCAATAAAGTAAAGGATAACATAATCTCCAGGGTGTATAGTACAAGCTCGAGGTATGATTTGCAGCTGTGTTACAGGAATGATTCTGAATTACTTGCTCTGTATCGTATCGTATACACTGTCTACTTACCGATAAATACTGCCACATTGCATTGCAGGCCGAATGTGCTTGCAAATGAGTTTTTGTACAATTATTGTCAAGAGAAAGCGAAAGCTTTATTGAATAGCAATTTGAAGACATTCCGGAACTACATGTGTAATGATAGTATTTTAATAATCCCTTTTAAAAGTCTCTTCACTCATTGTCCACTGTACAATAATATAATCATCATTAATGCTTAAATCTAGGATTATCGTTAATGCATTATTGATAGATTGCAATTGAATTAGTACGGGAATGTTTACCACAGTTACATTTTTAGTTTATGTTATTTGTTTTTTATATTAAGAGACACGAAAGCAGCTGGAACGTCTAGAAAAAATTCTTATTCGATAGAGTTCGATTTAGTTTCAGATTACTTCAAGGCCGACTTTGGACAGTCGAAATTTATTATCGGTGGTATTGTTCATTCTATAGAATGATAATTAAATGTTAAAGAAATTTACACTAAAATTGTTCAGTGATTAATTCAAGCGTGGAAGTGTTCTGAAAATTCTCCTTTATTTGTCGAATTGCTTTCGAAACTATTGAAAAGGCATATGCTATTATCTGCTAAATAGTCGTACGTTATTGTTCGATACAGTTATCTGAGATTAATATGTTTAAATAAAGAAATATTTGAAAAATGTAATTTCTGAAATATGATATCAAATAAGTGTAAACTTAGAATACGATTATAAAAAATGCGTTGATACTTATATAACTTCAAAATAGTCTAAAATAATGCATACTAAAGTCGATAATGGAAAACTCTTTAACAGTTAATCATAATGACTGAAGTATTAACAATACCGACTTTATCAATAAGTAAATATTTATTGTCTAATTGACCGTCTGAAGTCGACCAAAAATAATAAAAAATTTGGAAGTCTAAAACAAATACTATTTCATTTTATGATTTTTATGATTCATTGTTAACGAATTCCTTGTTAACACAATCACAACCCGTTAGAGCACAGTATGCAAGTAATCAAGAGAACCACGCGTGTTTATTCCAGCAGAAATACTTAACCATTTTCAGTCCATATTATTTTTTTCCAATTTCTCGTCAAACGAAAATGATTGCAAAAAATATTCTACTATTAATTATTCACCTTTATTGAATAAAAAACATTATAAGTATAGATGCCGAGGAATTTTTATGTAACGGTAAAAGATTATTATTCAATTTCAAAGTCGAAATTTTATAAGTAAGTTATTCATTACATTTAAAATCCCTATCCAGAATAATTGAACATAGGACTGTAAAGGGTTAAGATGATAACCACCGGAAGTTTGATAACACGACCCAGATAGAAGAATAAGATCGATGTTATATTCATACCGCTGAAAAACAAGGGATAAAAACGGATCAGATCATTTGAAGCTCGAAAGGGAGAGACCTCGAAATTTCATATTCTCCAAAAGTGTAATCAGTGGTGTCGTAGCAAAATGGAAATGATAAGAATTGTTTTAAACCAAAACGCCGAAACGTAATGGAAGACAATGAGTAATTGGATCACGTAATTGTAAGTCCGGATCTTTTACGCGTATAGTCTTGTAAACAAGGTTTATGATTAAGAATCCGTTCAGCTACCATAATTTTCTCCACAAAAGCGAAAAACAACTAATAGAAAATTTGATGTTATACGTGTTGATATCAGTCTATACATATATATATATGAAAAATAAATATATATATATATAAACAGAGATATATTAATGAGGAAGAAAGTACGATTAAGGAAATGTGACCAGGAGCTGAAGAGATAAAGCAGAAATACTATCAAATAGTAACTTAAAACTTGTTGTTGGGATAAATTGATATTATGAATTATTATTATTATAATTATTACATATATAAATATACATAAACTCTAATAAACACTGTTTGTTCGTTAGATGGATTAAAAATAGTAAAACTATTTCTCCGTGTAGACGTGTCTTAATGTTCAGCTTGTTCAGTAATATGTCAAGATCGCGTTCGCAGCTGTATAAATTGGAGAAGGTGTGAATGGGAATTAATGTAATACTCAGTTCAAAAGAAAATGATAGAAGAAAAGATGAAACATCGTTCCACGAACCTTCATAGAAGTCTCATTGCTCGAAATAGAAAAAAAAAAAAAACAGCATATCGGATTCCTTTGTATTTCGTCCTTCCATAGGAAGATTCATTCACATCCCGCGATCGTTTAATTCAATTTGAAATTGAATATATGTATATGAATCAGTGCAAAGGGACAAAGAAAATTTTAAAGGTATGATGTTAAAGAATCAAATCAATATCTTGTAATAATGTAGAGAAGTGAATTTACGATTATCGAATTGAAAAGCAATCTGCCTTTAAATTGTAATATTCGATCACCGATTTTTAAATATTTTATCCCATATTCAACACTCACACGTCACTTTTTTTTATCGGGTGAATTAATCTTTATATTGTTCCGTCATTCAGTTATAGACAAAGAAGAATTTCATATTGAGAAATCCAAATTAGAGCACAAATCACAAAAATGGTATGTACTGTTAGTTTCAAATTCTACTGCTTCAAAGTTACACGGTAATAGTTTTTTTTTTCTTAATTTATAAATAGATATGATAAAATTTCGTACTTTATTAGCTTCTCATGCCCCATATCGCATCTTCTTTACCAAAGAAACAGGGCGTGTGACGCTCGGCGATTTATTTTCAATATTTTACTTCTCATCCACACTGTCCATCCGAAAGAAAAAAATAAAAACAAAGTCTCTTCGTCGATCGGGTTCCCGCGCTCATCGTGTCATTATTTGTACATTTTGTAGATATGTAACAATATATTTGCTTCTACGACAGGGAGAAATACCACTATTATCAAATTCTAGAATTTAGATTACGCCACCGTATTGATAACTGTCAGGCTTTCAAAGTAATTCATTTGCCAATTCAGTCAGCATCGTTTGATTTTGAATTTCGAAAAACGTGAGACAAACTATATATTTTCTTCTCATTTCTCAACTTTATCTTTAATTATCACAGTTGATGAGAATTCACTTTTATTTAGAAATTTGATTAATGGAAGATTGTACATTTAACATTCGAATGAAAAAGAATCTTTTTCGTTTTGGGTAAAAGATTCAAAGTTTCTGACATATGAAATTCTGCAACGTTTAAAATCTATCGGCCTGGAAACTGTCTTAATTTTAATAGAAGCGAAAAGTATTTATCTTCCAGAAAAATCCATTGATGTAAAATTATTAAAAAGATATCGTCCAAATTAAAATTCATAGAAAATCCTTGTAATCGTATTTCTTCTCAGACATTTTAAAATTGATTTCATTATAAAAAAAAAGGTATCAGATTTTGAATTTAAACTGGATTTAAAGTTATATTACCGTTAAACGAATATTACTAAAGGTATATTAAAATATCGTACTGCAAATATACTAAAGAGTTGCAGATATATCGTTAATCGTTCACATTCACTCGGGAATTGAATTATCCACGGCGTATTCGTAACAACAATGAGAATGTTTATCGGTTTAAAACGAAACAATTGAAATTGAAGTGTCTTTAGCGTTAAAAGGAAGAATTATAAACGAAAAAAAAGTAAAAACCAAAAGACAAAAACATAGGAAATTTTACGTAAAATAAGGGAAAATCATGGCGCGCAAGGATTTGCAAAATTTAAAGGCTTTTACACATTCAAAATACTATTATATCTCTACTTTTCCCAATTCTCCCTAGATAAAACGAATATAGCTTATCAATGGTTTCGCTTCGGGCATCGCTAATGTTAACGGATGTGTCGACGTAATTATTTTACGAAGTGTGTCAGAATTACTATATTCGTGCCCCTAGTGTCATTAATATTCACTTCACCGATCGTAAGAAGTTACTATTGAATGATAAATTTAGTACATAATTAAGGCAATACCTGCAGGAACACTGGTGAAAATAATGAAGCTCAGCACCGATATTCCGCATACACGTTTCCTATATATAAATTATACATACACGTATATACATATATATAGGCACTTAGACATTTTTGCAATGCGAATTTCGAGCCACGTTTCCACTATCCTCATCGTCGTAGATCCTTTCGAGCCACGTGTTTTTTCGACTCACGCGTTACTAATACTGTTTACATTTATAAAATATTCACGGTGATCGTATGTGTGGGGTGAAAAATTCGTCAAAATTGTCGTTCAAGCGACAGATCCATAAGGGTAGAGTGTGGTTTTAAAACCATATATTATCACTTATAACGAATTTTCTGCCGACGATAGACACCGATAAATGGAAACGGTAATATAAGTACACGACACCATTACGATAAATTTAATTAATAAGTAATTGTAATAATATAGTACGTAACAATAATTGCGAGGGCGAGGGAGTGGAGTTTTTAAAATAACGGACGTGAAGAAAATTTAACTTGTAAGCGATTTAATATTTTGAGCGTTGGATAGATACCGACAGATTAACGGAAAATTAATTAATAAACTATTAAGGATTATTTATTAGCTATTATACATATATAATATATATATATACATATATACATGTGTATATTATATATCTATACCGTAGTAGGAAAATCAAATTTTATGTACCACAGAGCTATTTGTATAAAAGGCATTTATTTCAAATATTGATCATGAATTGAACGTCACTCGATATTTAATTGCCAACCGTACAGTCGATGAACTTTAGGTAATATATATTTTAGATAATTAATCACGAGAGAATTCTAGTTTTATTAGAGCTTAGGTATACGTGTATTATTATAATTGTCTGTATTTTCAGAGTTAATCATTAAGTTTCTAAGTCACGCGCTTACCGCAAAGAGAATGAGAGAGAGTGTGTGTGAGAGAGAAAGCGAGAAAGGAATAAATGGTAAAGGGGGAGTGGGGCGGCAAGTTCTGTGTATAATGTTTACGATAAATTTTTCTGCGTTTTCGAGCCATTTGAATTTGCAGCAAAGGGTATGATGTGCGTCCGTATTTGTAGGGCAAACGACGGGTCTCGTCAATGCCGAGTGATTAGAAGAGACTTTTATTCTAGAATGATTTCCTGAAAAAGACGTTCTGCAGGAACAATCGGCATCAAGAGTCTCGTTTGCCCATTGAGAATGATCCTGTCACTCGTATCTCGCTTGACTACACTGTGTAGACTCCGGTCGCTTTTGCTGTATGATTTTACAAAGAATAAAGAACACCTACAAGACAGTTTAAATGACATTCGTTGATTACCAGTGACGTTGATGTCCATGAAAGAATTTTACGGATCTAAAGTAACTGAAGACGGTGATATCTTTACTTTCGGAAAGGTAGAATTTGTTAGAAACCTTTTTCTTTTATTTTTGAACTTCTTTAGAAAAGTAAAGGAATTACTGTAGTAAATAGTCTTCGAATCCTTATAAATCTAGATATATGTAGTTGACGATTATAAATTCACAGAGTTGCCTCTTTGCTCTGCATAACGTTGTAAATTGAATACTAGAACAACTTTAGTAAAAATGCAGTATGTTAAACACTTTAATTGCCAGGTTAGTATAAGTTTAAACTACTTTCGGGGCTACAATCAAGTTATCGCTTAATTTCATCGAAATAAATCTTAAATAAAAAAATTACTAAGAATTTTACCCCAATAACTTTCTTAGAATCTACCAAAATTGCTTTTTTATGTCGCACCTATACAGGGTGTCCCAGCCGATTTTGACACCTTGAATATATCGGTATTGTGTTATGTAGCAAAAAATGTTTCCTAATGCAGTAGGAATGATGCCTTTGTATTTAAATTATTTATACTGAAATATCTCCTTAACTATTAGCTTTTCGAGATACATAGGTCAGTACTTTTTTAAAAAGAATGTCTAGCTGCATCGCTTGATGCATAAAAAAGTACCTCATTCTATTTAAAAAAACAAAGTTGACCCTCATATGTCCTTGACGCGTCGACCTACGGAAAAACTAATAACACCAGAGTACGCCCCACTCGATACCATTTAAGTTTGCTATGAAATATCTTTTGCTACATGCCATAATACCGAAATATTCAAAGTGTCAAAATCGGCTGGGACACCCTGTATAGTTGACATGGTTTAGTAAGTGACTTTATTTTTGGTACCTCCATGTTAGCCATGTATCATTGGCCGAGCAAAAGAAGTCACTTGATAAACGGTTTGCTCCGATTTGAAAAATCCGCATACTCGTTGTATCGTCATGGGAACGATGCAATAATTGCTTAGTTTTCGGTTGTCATTTGTCGAACTTAAGTTTCGAAGGCCAATATGATGGAAATAGCCGGTGCGAAGATAGTCTCCTGTTACCCTATACCCTATACCACCAACAAGGTGACTTCTTTGGCCTCCGCCATAATAGATGTTTTTAACCCATTTCCATCCCAAGCGCACATATGCGCGCACTTTTTATGGTCACTATCATCGAAACGCATTTATGCATTCACATGGTGAGTGAATAGCAACACATACGACCAGTGTAAATTATATATACAACATTCGTCGATTAAAGTACAATATCACTTTTTGAAATGCTGTTAGACTTACAATTAGACTTAATATAAAGAAATTTGATAGTAAAGATATATTTTTGAATTTGTCATATGATGCAAATGAGTTAAATAATCTTTTTCAAAGACCAAATTTTGAAAATACAGTATAAAATATGTGTAGCATGACTTTGTTGAAAACTACCGACGGCACCTAAATAAATTGGTGGTATCACGCATATACACATGATGTAACGATTAAAGTGTTCAAGATATTTGATAAAAACTACAGAGGAAATGAAATATGGGTGCAAGAATCTTAATCGATCTAATCTCTTACATTATGAAATATAGATATATTCAATAAAAGAAGGAACAGTGTTCGAATTCTGAGGAAAATTTTTGGTGTATTCAATGAAGTCATTTTAAACACCTCAGCAGTTCAAATGTTACAAGCTGCGTACCAAGAAGAAAAGAGGAGAGAACATGAAGGTATAGTCTTCAATTATTACTTTAAAATATTTTATATTTATCAACAATGCTTACTTTTATATCCTATTGTTATTTAGTCGCAAATCTTATGCGGTCGTCAAAATACATTTTGTGTATGTTATCATAGAAAGTTTTTAAAGATTTTGAATCTGGAAATATACGCGTTTGACATAAAGATCGCATCGTTGATGATAACTTCATTAATCCCATTGTTTTCAAGATTTTCGCACGGGAAGTTGTCCCGGTCTTTCCTACATAAAGATCATACTGGCGAAGTTGTTTTTCTAAAGGTTCACTAGAAACAAAATCAACGATTCGATTAATGTTTAAAAAGTGCATTTGTAAAATCTTAAACATAACTGGTTACGTGATAGTTATAATGATACCAAGTAAATGAGTTATGACAATACTCGATTTGTATGCATTTAGGACACATGTAAAACTTTTAAAATACACAGAAAGTAAAATTTGAAACGTATCTAAAATATTTAGCGAGTGAAACAAATCACTGCGTGAGTTTCTTAACTTCGTTTATCAAACTTTGCATAAACATCTGTAGTCTAGTTATATTATTAAAGTCGTTGCAGTAAACCGATAAAGCGATACTTTTTTTAGCATTGGAAAAGTAACCATTATCAATTGTGTGCACAGTTTCTCATATTTTAGAAAATCTGCTGACTTCTTTCCGTGTACTTTATAACCCTTATAAGTATATAATTCCCTTTTTTCAATCCAAGACGCATCCACCATTTTATTTTATGACTGTATGGTACATATGTGGCTGTATTTTACCTCAGAGTGACTTTAATTATTCCGTCAAAAGGTAAAAATTCTTCGTACAATCTTGCAAGAAAGATGTAACCGCTGTTGTAATAAACGTAACCACTACTTGCGGTAAGTATCATTGCCTTTTCCCAGACGTTCAATAAATATCCTTTAGATAAACCCTCCAGGAAAATATAGACTTTATCGCAACAATGAATGGCGAAACCCGTAAGAAGGTGCTTATTAGTTTCTTTTACCTGCATTGTTAATTGCATATTTCTAGCATACAATATTCTTTGCTTATTTCATACAAAACGAAATAAAGATTCTTAAAAAGGCAGATGCATAGTTTATTTTGAAAGTGGAGTAAGCCAGTGTAGTAAGAAAAATGGCGATTTTTCATTGAATGTACAAAACTATTTATAGTAGCAAAAATATAACTGTCGAATATAACAAGTAGAAGTAAATCTTGTTGAATATTGACATCAACATTTTTAAAGACGTCAACGCAAACTCAAGATATATATCTCGATTTAAAAAGAAAGTGACTTATGCCACTTTCAGAATAATCAGCTGAAATAAAGTATCCCACATGAATTTTCTTCGGAATAGTTAATACTAAAGAATATCGATATTGATATCATTGTTAAAAATTTATTATAGAAGTATATCACTAAAGTATTAATATATTGATATTATTTACTGTGTTGTACTGTTTTAATGGTACGAAAGATTATGAACACATTTGTGTTAATAGGTAAGTTTCGCTAAAATTCCATGACCAATTATTTCTTTAAAACAGTAATATAACAGAAAATCATTGAAAATGGCATCTTATTTTCAATTATTGGGAGTACAAATTAGTTCGGTCCGTTTTCAAACTATAGCTCTGACTGTTATGAATGTTTCATAGTGGCAGCTGATTTTAGTTGTTCCAGAGCGGTTGGGCATCTGTCAATCATATTCAGTTGGTATCGCTTTGAGTTTCATACAAAAACCTTGTTTTTTACTATGTTGAATATGCCAAATTTTGTGTTAAGAAAGTGCAGCTTTTACATCGGATTGGAATTGGGGATGAGAAATGGATATTCTACGACAACCCCAAGAAGAAAAAATACTTCAACACCAAAAACATCAACACCAAAGTCGAATATTCATGATTCGAAGGTCATGTTGTGTATCTGGTGGGACCAAAAGGGTGTTGTATACTATGAGCTGCTACAATCTGGCGATTCTATTACTAGCAATCGGTATAGGCTACAATTGATGCGTTTCAGCCGTGCATTACGAGAAAAACGGCCGAAATACGAGCAAAGACATGACAAAGTTATTCTTGTGCATGACACCGCACGGCCTCATGTCGCAAAAGTCGTAAAAAAATATTTAACCCTTTCGCGCCGAGCGCCGCATATATGCGGCATCCACTCGACGACCTGTGGGTACGGGCGCCGCATATACGCGGCATCCACGCCACGACTTCTGGGTACGAGCGCCGCATACATGCGGCATCGAAATGATCTGTACAAGTGCCATTTATAGTCGACGGCAACATTTTTCTTTATCGGCAGAGCATTTTCCGTTGATTTTATTGACGTATTGGATTAATCATTTCTTAAAACTTTTTAAAACTGCTCTTTGTTGAAACAACATTAAAGCTTATTACTTCTTCAACTTCAAGACTTAGAAAAACGTATATGTAGAAACAAGTGCACTGTGCATATTTCTGGCGCGAGCGTCCGTTCAGTGACGGTACTTCGGCGGATGGGACTGCCATGCCGGCGCGAAAGGGTTAAAAACGCTGAAACGGGATATTTTACCGCGCCCGCCGAATTCACCGGACATTGCTCCTTCTGATTACTGGTTGTTCCAACGGATGCATCACTATTTGACAGGACACCGGTTCACTTCTTTCGCAGAAATCGAAAATTGGCTCATAACTTGGATCGCCTCAAAAGACGAGACATTTTATCGAGATGGAATTCGAAAATTGCCTAAGGGGTGGGAAAAAGTAATAGCCAGTGATGGACAATACTTTGATTAATCTGTTCATTCATTTTGTACTGAAATAAATGCATTTTTGACCACAAAAAAAACGGACCGAACTAATTTGTACTCCTAATACTTATACATCACCGTGATTTCACCTTTTCTTTGTCAGTATCTCTTGGCGATTCCTCAGTGCACAATACAGCACGATTATTCAAAGAAACATCTACCAGTATTTCATTAGCCAATTCGAGATCGTTTAAAATTAAGAAAATTCTGTTCAGAATATCACTACGTCGAAGAACTTCGCGATGAACTGCTCGTAAATCAAAAGCCACGCGAACAGTGACCTTGACTGAGGTATTCAATGATGTGAGAAGGTCACTGGTAAAAGGAGAGTCCATCCATGAAGGAGACAATGTATCTTCTTGTTCCAAATAATAAATATTTTCAAAGTAAACATTTTGTGGATGAAATAGGCTGCTTCTTAATCTGACTTCCCATGATCCCTGCAGAAGTTCATACGTGTCAAATAACGCAACACCAAGCAAAATTTCCTCTTTCGTGGCAGATACGGTTTTTAGTACTTCCGATTGCTTGACAAGAGAATTAGAGATGGTAGAAGTATTGGCGGTAGATATGCTTCGTATACCAATTATCTAAATGTGAAAGAAATATTACTTTGTTAATGTTAAAAATGAATTCCCATGTTAATATCAACTAATTGAATTTCAATCAAAAGAATTATAGTTTTGAATTTTAAGAATAATGAGAAATAAAATAGTAAACCTATCGAAGGTTATTATTATTTGTTATTTTAATACTTTATAAACGAAATTTTGTATTAACTCAAAACATCGGTTACACGAAAACATATGTGTAGATATAAAAAGTTCAATGTTTAAACGTATTTAATTTGGTTTCAAACATTTAATTGCAAAAAAAGTTTGGCACTTTCAAGAACTAAATTATAAGAAATGACAAAATTGAAAATTTATTTCGGAGGATAAAAACATAAATTGTACCTCTTTTTATTTAGATGTACCTATCTTATTTTACGTCAAAATGCCAAGGATACGTACAATTAACAATAAAATATTACAGCTGATTTCGATCGTGATGAACATTGTCGAATATTTGCAATTCCCTTTAATCGACTATAATGACTGACAATGAGAGTTAATTCACCGAATATTTGAAAAAAAAAAATACCGAACATTTATTATCCATTAAAAAAGCGTTCAATTTCAAATTACTATTAGACTTATTATAGCAAGTAAATTAGTAAATAAAGTTTCACTTTTTTAGCAACATACTAATCATACTTCATATCTTGCGTATGATAAGCAGTCTTAAAATAGTTTTTAAACTTATTTCCATTATTTTATAACTTATTTAATATACTACTTTTTTATATTAATATTACAAACTCCTATGCTCTAGTTATTATTATCTTCCGTAATATGTACATATATATTATATTAGAAGTTAATAGAAGAATGGAGCGCAGTAGCAGAGACTAATTTAATATTAATAATTGCAATATAATTGATTAAGCTACGTGAGGGGTATGGTGAATAAACAGGTAAAAACAAAGACTTGCAATTAATAGGCCCAAGTTTGAAATCATCCACTTGTAGAAACTTTCTTTTTTCCTAATTTATTATTTAACATGTCATAACCCGAAAGATTCAAAACCAAATTAAGACAATATGTCCTAGGCGAAATGACAATAATAGTTATAGCCGAAAGATTACCAGAATAACAAGCTCAAATTTAACGCTGTAAAATTGAGAAACAGACAAAGACAGAAATAAAGAAATTATTATTATTATTATCATTATTACTCCAATTAATTGCATGTATCGATGACCTAAATTTATATCTAGCTTGTTAACACTAGATTTACGGAGCCAATTTGGTTCATTGAAAATTTGATTACTATACATATAATATATTGGTTGGTTAATTTTTTTAATAATAAATCTTTCATTTAAATTGAGTTGAAACTATTTTCTTTGCAAAAACTTCAATTTTCTTCTATGTGTCAAATTGGCTCACTTCAGAAAAATAGGTACATCAACATTCGTAAATCTAGTGTTAATAACACCCGTTGATGGACAATAAATATTGATCACTTAAAATGGATCTTACATTTAATCTACAAAATTAATTATAGTTTATCAGTAATTATACACATTATATATCTTACTTCGACAACGAGAACTTCTGTGGTAAGAAAACTAATTAGCTGTTCCGGTTGGAATTCCTCACAGAGAAAAGTTCTAATATATTCGAACCTTATTATACGATCTGGAATATAGTAAGGCGTAACGATCGTACGGTCAGCGAATATAATTTTAGCATAGAGTCCCTGAAACCCCTTGTCAATCGCAATATCGGACGGAAAGTTTGATAGCTTTCCAAGCTTGATTGATAATGGATTCAAATTCATTCGTATCTGTTTGCTCGATAAAATATCCTCGCAGTTGACATACATTAAAATGGACGAAACACCTGGGGTATCTTGAATTCTATTATACAGCGTGATTGTACCCATATCTAAAAGTTTCATCAAAATAATCTAAATCTTCTATGATTTTTAGTTCATTAAAATTAAACTCAATTCTTTTGAACACATTGAACGCCAACTTTATTTCGCCAGTTTCGTCATTTCCACTGAAATTAATCTTTTGCATCAAGATTTAATTTATATAATATATTGGTGTTAATAGTATAAATAATATATGTTATTGGTTACGACGTCATAGATACTTGAAATTCGCGAATATTATTATTTAAAAATCACAAAAGATCTCAAGTGAGGTCTGATAGATGACGAAGTAAAGACTTGCAATTCGCAATCAGTGAACTCGAGTCCAAATCTCCAATCACATCTAGGAAACTTTTCCCATGAGATGTATATGTTACAATAAATGTGATTGAACCGGTGATTATGTGTAATCACCACTAAATTTGATAATGTGATCAATTCTTGAATACTTATCAAATTAACCGAGTCTGAGTTAAATCTGGCTTGTTACCTTCAGAGACAACTCCAGCTTTCTGGTCACGTACCAGTTTGGTGAACCCAAGGTTACCTGAACCAGGAGACGGCGAACCCATGGTGATTCCACAGGAAAGGGATTTTATACCTCAAGGGCCTGTCCGTTAGCTGAACAGGTACGGGTTTGGCAAACCCGGGGTTACCCGAGTCACATGGATAGAAGATCCACAAGTGTGCAGAGGGGAATTCCTCAGGTGTCTGTTCAACTTGCTGAACTGAGTCTTAGGACTTTAGTCTGGGTTTGGTCTAGGTTTTAGTGGTAATTATACAGGGTGTCCCATCCGATTTTGACATCTTGATAACTTCGATATTGTTGCATGTAGCGGAAAATATTTCATAGGAAACTTAACACGTTGAGTGCGACGTCAGTCCCAAAAGACTAACAGTGGACTTTCCATTCAAGCGGCCTCAGTCGTTAGGGATTGACAGCGAATTTTTCGTTCGGTCGACATCGGTGTGTGAGACCGGCATTGTCAAGGGTTAAATTTTTACTTAAAATTAAAAATTTTATGTTAAAATGTAGTGAAGGTTATTAAAATATTTGAAGCCAAGATATGGTTGAGATTTGTACATATTACAGTAAGTAATAACTTGTTTTGTGAGGTTCTTGGCGAACTTACGTCCGAATGTTTTTGTGCTTGTGCTATAACAATCAGCACAGTATTTCCAAACTTCATGCACCTTTTTTTCTTTCTTTTGAAATTTGTGAATACCTTACGCGCTGATGCGTGAGTGGAAAGTATAGCAAGATCGGTCCCGCACTCAACGTGTTAAATGATATCGAAGGGGGCATAATCTGGTGTCATTAATTTTTCCATAGGTGTACGTGTCAAGGACCTATGAAGGTCAACTTTATTTTTTTAAATAGAATGAGGTACTTTTTTATGCATCAAGCGATGCAGCTAGATGTTCTTTAGAAAAAAGTACTGACCTATGTATGTCGAAAAGCTAGTACGAGGGCAGTCTGAAAAGTTCTCGGCCTAACAATGAAAGAAAATTATTTTTTACGTGAAATACGTTTTATTTTTCAATATAATCTCCTGAAACTTCAATACATTTATACCAACGTTTTTCCAATAATTCAATACCATCATTAAAGTGTGATTTCGGAAGGTCTGCAAAATATCCATCCACGGCTGCAATAGCTTCGTCATTCGATGTAAAGCGCTTTCCAGCCAGGAATTTTTTCAGGTTTGTAAATAACTAATAGTCAGAGGGAGCCAAATCTGGTGAATAGGTTGGATGTTCAAGCAATTCATACTTTAATTCGTTGAATTTTGCCATCGTCAAAACACTTGTGTGAACACGTGCATTGTCTTGATGAAAGATTATTTTTTTCTTCTTTAAATCAGGTCTTTTTTCACGAAGTTTTGCATTTAACTGATCCAAAAGGTTACAATAACATTCAGAGTTAATTGTTTTACCTTTCTGAAGATAATCGATCAACAAAACACCTTTGTAATCCCAAAAAACTGTTGCCATAACTGTTCCTGCTGATGCAACCGTCTTTGCCTTCTTCGTGCACTTCCATCGGCTTCAATCCATTGTTTCGACTGTCCTTTTCACAGTAGAAAGTGAAGGCGATGCATCCTTATACACTTTTAACAATTTCGGATGAATTGTTGGCGTGAAACCATCCAAAACAAAGAATTTAATCACTGCGCGATATTCAGTTTTCTCCATTTTATAAAAAATCAATGAGACGTCAATATTCAATAGCTGCTACTACTCGAATGAATTGATAGATCGCAATAAAATTTTACATGTGTTTATATAAAGGATGGAACTTTCCAATACAATTATGGTTTTACAGGTTCTAACGCCCTCTATTTGTCAGGCCGGGAACTTCTTAGACTGCCCTCGTAATTTAAGACATATTTCAACTTAAGTAATTCTAAAATTCGTATTTACATTAGCGTTTATTTACAGGTATGGTTCAATATAACGACCATATGCATCACAGCATTATTGAAATCCATGAAGTAAGGACTGGCCTACGTTATTTAATGTGTCGGCTGATATTTTGCTGTTGATAACCTGCTGCTTCATATCACTCACTTTAGTTGAAACTTTCGCGTTGTATCCTTTAAATAGTCCCATAAGAAAAAGTCGGGCGGCATTAAATCAGATGACAGACAGATAAAGAGATAAACAGAGGTCACGTCCTAGTGCGGCAGGAATTATGCCTTTGTATTTACATTATTTATACTGAAATATTTCCTTAACTATTAGCTTTTCGCATAATTAAAAATAGGTCAGTACATTTTTATAAAGAATGTCTAGCTGTATCGCTAGTAAATCATATGTCCTTAACGCCTCCTCCTACGGAAAAACTCATGACACCATATTATGCCCCACTCGATACCATCTAAGTTTCTTATGAAACATTTTTTGGCTACATGCCACAATACCGAAGTTATCAAGATGTCAAAATCGGCTGGGACACCTTGTATATAATAACTGGCAATTGTTCATAATCCCGGGATTCATCACATTTATCGTAACATGTGCACATCATAGCCCTGGTGGTTTGCAATCCACCTAAAGGAATTACCATAGCAGTTGAAACCGAAAAAGGAAAAAACAAAACAAAAACTGACAAATTAGAAAAAAATACCCTCAAATGACTAAAGAGAATTTTTGAATCTCGGGGCCATTAATTGCAAGTCGTTGATTTCAGCTGCGACTGTCCCCATTGACCCCGTGGCATTCAACGTGTTAATTATATAATATGTTTTGCGTTACATTAATCATGAATAATCCAGAAATTTTTATCAATACTATGCACTCTATGAAATGCACGTCGTAATGAATAATAATTAAAAAATCAGTCCAATTGTTTTTAAAGCCTGTCGTTAAATTCGAATGTTATTGTAGCGCTACAGCTTTAGTAAAACGTTGAATTATAAAATTTAGAGTCTCTTTAAAATCATCCTTTATAACGTCTTTTTAATACTATAACAAAAAAAAAGACAATTTTGTATTCCAGGAAATATTGCCAATAATTAGAGACATCCATCTCTATTGCAACTTTTACACATTTATTTTCGCCATAAACCGTATAAAAAAATTGAGGATGCTCTTTTCTTTTCCATTTTTTTCAATCGTCAATTCAATGCAAAAGAGATGCTAAGAAATAATAATAAAAGTATCCCGTATATAATAATAAGTATAAGTAAAAAATGCGCAAAATGTATAAAAGATATGATTGAAATTTTTTTTAACCAGAGAAAACAGTTTCTGCGGGCAATATTAGCTCATGCTTAGTTTCCCTATCTCGATGCTTCGACCTGGATGCATTTATTTTAGATTGCTTGTTTCGGACAGGTTTTCTCAACTTTTTCAATATCGGATTTTGCTCCTCTCCGTGTGACATATTAAACAATTCTGACTTCAATGCTTCAGAAGGGAATCGTGTTTTTTTTAACGTCTTCCAAAATTTGTTTGAATGTATACTATCTATTTATGTTTCAATACAGAATAATTTATCACTACGATTAAAAAATATAAAAAATGTTTGGAAGAATTTTAATGTTTTACTAAAATACTAATACTTTATTAATACCTGGTACAGGGTCAAGGTATGTAACAATATTAAAGTCTCCGTCAATCGTATCTGCAACTATTACGGGTTTTGGAATTGTTGGGAATAATGAATCCAAATCTTGATGATTATTTAAAGGATATATTTCGAGAAAATCATCTTCGTGAATGTCTGTGGCATCGTCTCTCACGTAAAAACGTTTCACTTTATCTTTTTTTGCTCTACAAAGTATTGTAATTAGGAAATTAATTGTAAGTATAGTACGTTTATTGAAGCAATGAAATATTATAAGCGTTACATTAGTTACATTTCTCTTTAATGACATTACGTTATCGTTGTATTGAACATTATATGTATTGTTTATATAAGATTCAAAATCAATTTCTCATGGAAGAATCATTAATGTTCACATGTATTAAGCTCTTTAATGATAAAGTATATTTTCACCGTGACAGAGACATTCTCCTTTTGAAATTTCCATTTTGAACAAATATTCAACCCACTAAACTTTATATTACAATTCAAAAACGAAGAATTTTTGTAATACTTTCAGCTGTACCATTTCCAAATGCAAAAAAAAACAATATTTAGTAAAGAAGTTCTTGTTAAATCATGACAATATTTTAAAAAACAAAACTTTCATTTCGCAGACTTCGCATAATTGAAAATTTGACGAAGTTCATTAGAATATTGGGAATTGATGATCTCACATAGAATTTCGAAGTTGTGAAAATTGGAAAAGTCGATCGTAGGTAATTTAAATACCATTTTTATAGAGTGGCTTAACAAACCTTTCTGAAAACTTAGTACGGCCAAAAAATATCCGAAAAGTTATCGTATGATCGAACAATCTTCGCAATTGTGTTTCTTTCAGTTCCATTACGTGATGAACCGAAAATACAATCCAAACTGTATTTTCTTCAAATAAACTTGTTACAACTTTCAAACAACGATCTTCATTCTCACTATATATCTGGTTCATTATATTTCATTAAAAATAATAAATTGAGGACAAGGAATAAATGTTTCTTCACAGTACTATTATTTAATAGCGACATAATATTGCTATCTTTTTCATTTGAACTCTTATAAAGTAAACATAAATAAGCATATTCTTATATGGAAACAAAATGCGAATTATTTTTAATAAAGTAATGATCACTGTAGACAAAAATTAGATAATTCATAATACGAAAAAATAGATATAAATCCTCCAAGGATAAAATTCATGATTCTTTTATAAACTTCCGTATAAATTAAGTAAGCGAATGAAAATACCGTAAAGAACATATTTATATATTACATATATTTTTTTATATTTATTGCATATCAAGTATCTCGAAAAAGTTCTGTCGTTTTTAAACTGAACCGCCTAACAACAGTCGGCAAAATCATTTCATGGTACTGGATATATATGTTTATATTTATCCATCTAGTAGTTATATCTAAATCTACTGCGTAAAACATTAACAAATAAAGATTTTCGTCGTAATATAAAATTTTAATCCTTTAAATCTATTATGTAAGTACCTTTGCGGCAGTATCCCAACAACAACAGTCAAACTTAAAATTATAACCTGGTATAAGTTCATATTCAACATGTACATCCGCCAAAATTCGGTTAACATTTATAACGTTCTTCTTATGCTCGCCAGTTTCAAATTCATTTTCATTCTTTTTTTTTCTCTTACGCCGATCCACGCCCTTTTTCTCTTTAATGATGGACTTGTCCCCATGCTCATTTGCCTTAACATGTGCATCAGATCTGAACGTAACCGAGAATCCAAACGTTATAATAAAATGCATAGTTTCTATTAATGAAAATTTTTCTTTCTAATTTACTTCTTTCTACTTTATTATTTCGATTGACTTTCAACTTATTATTAATGCATTATCACATGAAATAAGGAGTTTTCAAAAAAACTTTAGGGCTTTGAGTAATGGTTCAAGATGGCGCGCATAGCAAGTGATTCCACGTAAGTTCTTTTTATTGTGATGTAAAGTATTTTATGCCACATGTTATATTGTTTTAATCATGCAATTAACATATAGTAACTATAACTTACAGTGTCGTTTTCACTTTTAAAATATATGTCAAATTGCATATATGTTATTAATAAAAAACATACCAGTCTATACAATTACTTAAATAGGTCGTTAACGAGATTGAAAAAACGAAAGCTAATGCAATTAATCAGATAACTTACTAATTACATTTTTAAAGCAATCTATGGTTTGCTTTTAAGGATGAGTATTTATTCCCTTTGTAATGTTAAAATTCTTTATGGGTGTAACGGAACGTAACGTCTTATTAATGTTAATAAATCAAAGAATAACGTAAACATCTGCTTCATCAAAGTGGACCAGTTGATCCATATAATGTATTGAAAAAGTACATTTGAATCGCAAATATGTTAATGAATATTAATGAACGTATAAATAATATATTATTTTATTGTATATTGATTGAAATTCCCGCTGAAGGATTTCGAGAGATTCAATATGGCGAATTGTTACTGGTACGAGTAGAAACACGACGCCGTCAAAAGGATAATACCAACGAAGGAAATGTATTCTATCCTTCGGTGACTTGATAACTTACTAACTGGAATCTCAGAGCATTTGTATAAAATAATTTTTATACTTTATTGTTCTTATGCATCCTGACATTTGTTTACATTGTACGTGTTAAGATATACGAAGAAAAAAAATCTTTTATTTTGGAATCAAGCAAGATCCATATCAACAAAAAATGTCTCAGGACGACGACGTAGGATTCTTATATAAAACAATGAGTAAGTTAAAAGCGATATCTTATAGAAATGAATAAGAAACATTCGTAATACTTAATGTTCTACGATCTTCAATGATAATGTAACAAGTCAAAGATACAATGTAGACATAGTACTGAATATGGAAAAGTTTTTGTAATATAAATAAACAACATAAATATAAACGTTTATTGATTTCCATTATAAAATAATAATTGATTTGTTGATGTTACAGTACTGCACAAATTTCGATAATATTCAAACATATTATTTCAACTTTCGTCAAATATAATATAGTCGTGCAATACTATAATAGAAATTACTGGCATAATATTAATAATAAATATTTTATTCGTATATTTAATATTTCTTGTTATTTAATAAATTTAATGTCAGCATGTTTCATAGATCCACTTAAACACGTATATAAATATTTCCGTGCGAAATATATTAATAGGAACAATTATTTACATGTTCGATTAGAAAGTGTATTCTCGTTTGATTATACGTTATTTGTTACTCTGTGACGCAAAATTGCATAGTCCATAGTATGCATGAAATTAACCTAATACAAGCAACCGGCGTCGTGTTACCGTGTATGTCAGTATTTTACAGGATGAAGACTTGAATTTGACGAGTAGTGGGAGAGGTTTAAAAACTATATAGCGGTATATCGATGTGTCAAAACAACCGAGGGAAAAAACAATCTTCCATTATTCCATAGAATCTTCTGAATAATGTTATTGAAATAAAGTAGAAGCATCAAATTAGCAATACTATGACTAGCTCATGTAGGTGTTTGGTGAAAATTTCGTACTTACATAACCTAAAATGAATTTTTTTCGTATATTTTCAAGAATTAAGACGCTATTACATCGGTGTCATGATCGTCGGCGTGAATTCTAATAATATCTTTTTTTGTGTTATATGTCTGTCTAACATGATTTGGTTAAGATTTCATAATTCTAAAGGTATTAATATATAATAATTGTTTACAGTTGAAAGGGATCCCAAGAAGAGAAGAGTAAAGCCTGTGGAATCTGCACAACAGTCTTTGCTTGACTTTGATTTAGGAGAAAGTTCCGATGACAGCGATTTCAGAATTGAAGATCATTGTGAAGAATCCGATGATGATTCCGTAGATTCTCACGATATTGGGAAGGGTAACTAATGACATTTATTAAAACTCATATTGCCTCCTTTTACTCCTGAATAAAATATTGATACATATTTTTAAAGTACGATATAAAAATTATTCTCTTTTAATGTAAAATTATCTTGGTTCCACAACAGAGGAAGATTTATCCGAAGAATCTGATGATTCTTTAGATGATCCACTAATTACTGGAAAAGAGAATGCTAATTTGACTGTGGGAGATGTAATTGAACAAGCTAGGCAGCAATCATTAAAAGGCAGCTCGCTTGATGATAAATTGAGTAAAATGCTAATTTGTTGCGGTTGCTTAGGAGATAGAAGTGATGATATTAATGAAATTGTTGAATGTGACGGATGTGGTGTTAGTGTACATGAAGGTAAAGTACTAGAGCATATTAGTAAAGCACTTAAAGAAATAATGTATAAATCGATTAAACCATATATTTAAATGTATTATGATGTGAAATTTAATTCAACTTCAATTTATTTTAGGATGTTATGGAGTGTCTGATGTAGAAAGCTTTTCAAGCACAGATTCTTTATGTCAGTCAGCACCATGGTTTTGCGAAGCTTGCAGTGCAGGCATTGATGATCCTTCTTGTGAACTTTGTCCTAACAAAGGTGGAATTTTTAAAGAAACTGATGTAGGAAAATGGGTTCATTTAGTGTGTGCCCTTTATGTGCCTGGTGTTGCTTTTGGTGAAGTAAGTTTTGCTATTACATCTTTTAAGAAATAAATGTAAAATCATTATTTTTTCTAACAAGTTAAATATTAAAGAAAGGGAAATTTATACTTTTCCTAAATTAAGTTAACAGATTTTAGCACACATATGTTAAACATAAACATTTAATATGTTATGAAAAAACCTTAGCAGCACAATAATCGTGTCACTCATGAATGCTTTAGGTAGCAAGTTAATACACAAATTATTTCATCTTAACACATTGACTGCAACATTGATTTTCTGGATTCTGATCTAAAAAGCTAATTTATTTTAATCATATTATATTATTAAAAACTCTAATAATCATTTTGAATAAGTTTTGTACGATTACATTTTCTGTTCATTTATTAATAAATTTCCTATTCGTGTGAGTCAGCTTTATACTACCAATTTAATCATAGCTGCACTACCACAATTAATTCCTAATTTTTGTATATACACTTCACATATGTAAAATGGAATTGCAAATTAAAAATTTTTGATTTATCTTAGGTTGATCGTTTGTCAAGTGTGACACTTTTTGAAATGGCATATAGTAAATGGGGTGCGAAACAATGTTCTCTTTGCGAAGATGCATGTTATGCTCGGACAGGTGTCTGCATAGAATGCGATGCAGGAATGTGTCATACATATTTTCATGTCACTTGGTAAGTTAGGCTAATTCTGAAATTATGTAATAGAACGAATGGTAATGAAAGAAATAATTTTACCAATATTATATTTATTTGTAGTGCACAAAGAGAAGGTTTATTATCTGAAGCCCATAGTGAAGAAGTTGATCAAGCTGACCCATTCTATGCACATTGTAAACTTCATTCCGATAAAACTCTCGTTCGTCGACGTAGACGTAATTGGTTAGCGTTACAGTTACGTGCTCAATATCGACAACAGTTATTAAAGCAACCCAATCATTTAGATTCAGAAGAACAACGTAGAATTCAGAGAAAATTAGCGAAACATAGACATAAATATTTGGCTCACAAAGCATCCAGACCACCGCCATGGGGTAGGGTATCCTCATTGCAGTCATATATAAAAATAATATTATATATAACAAAAATGTTTGTATTACAGTACCGACACAAAAAATGCCACGTTTATTAACTACCTCTGCTTCTGCTTGTCGGCAACTAGCAAGAAAAGCAGAACTCATGGGTGTTGATACAGCTGCATTAGAAGCACAAGAGGCACAACTGGTTGCATTAGTTGATGTTAGAAAAAAGTGGCATATTCCACCTGCTTTTAGCGTGGAATTTATTGGTTATTATTTGGATCGTAACTTACGTGTAACTTCTATGAAACGAAGATTACAAGAACTTCTTGATATTAACTCACAATTACTCAACGAACAACAAAGATTAGATAGAAAGTACGACGAAGTGATGAAAGATAATGAAGAACAAATTAGAGTAAACGTAACGTTAAAAGAAAAGATAGAAATGTATCATCAAGTACTTCGAAATGGCGGTTACGTTAAACCGTTACCACTAATTGCCGATTTAGCAAAACCACGAATAGCACCAACTTTAGGTAAGCTAATTTTTATGCATACAGAACATACAGGTGTATCATGCTCCTTAATAGGTACAGGTTTAGGTGTACCAACTGCAGCTGCCTTAAAAATGGGTGTCGGATTTCCTCTACCAGTTGGTAAAGGAGCAGAGGGTATACGCGAAGGTAGAGTACTGAGTAGTCAGGCTCAAGATCAAAATCATAAAGGAGAATTGACCTTAAGGCATCAATGTGGCATATGTCGAAGATCTACCAATCAACACCTTCTTGCAAAATGTGACACATGTCATCTTCATTATCATTTATCTTGTTTAAGTCCACCTTTATTACGTATGCCTAAAAAAACAAAACTCATGGGATGGTATGTATTAAAAATATTGGCTGTATAATTCTAATAATCAGTACTTATGCATTGTACTAACAATAAATATACGTATCTAATATGTACGTTCTTATTGTAGGCAGTGCTCTGAATGTGACAAAGAATCTTCTGGATCGGAAGTTGAACGTGTTGACACATCAGCCCCACGTAAATTGAGGCATTGTAAAGATGATTCTAATTCAACGCCAACACCACCACAAGAAGTACAGATGCCCACAACACCAAGTACTCCTAGTACATCGAAAAATTCTGCCAATTTCAGTAATGTAACAAATATTACAACACCTGATACTCCTACCACACCAAAAGTAATTATTTTGTTGCATTATATTCTCATATTATTCTGTTTCTTTTTGTTTCAATACGAACGTTATGTATGTACAACTTGTGTATAATTATTTATAGCTAACTATTAAACCGATGGTTCCACAACCACCAACTTCAACACCTGTACAATTAAATGAACCAGTATATAATCAACAACCTATAAACAACGTAACAATTACTGCCAGAGAAGGTTCACCTCAATACATGGTTGCATCAGCAGATGGCACAGAATCAGTTTCACAAAGGAGTGCGAAGAAACGGAGAAGGTTCGTTAATTTACCGCTATACCTAGATATGAAATACAACTGTGTAATAATTATAGGGAAAAACATAAACGATATACTCCTGATCCAATCACTGGTATTAAACAAAGAAAGAGAAAACATAAAAGAAAAAGCCTTGATGTCGAAAATCCAGAGATTCAAAGTCAACCAGAAATTCATAGAAGAATTACAATAAAGGTATTTCGCTTGTTCTGTCTCAAGCAATTGTTATCATTTGCGTTCGTGGATTTCCTTAGTTTATATATCTATATAATTCAAACAGATAAAACCCATCCCAAGGCCTGAAGGCGACGTAGCTTCGGAATCAAGTCCTCAAATGTTCGTTGCTACTTCTACTAGTACTGAAATTACATCTCCGCCACCACCCAAGTTACCACCTCCCCCTATCCCACTTTTGGTTCCAAATACAGCAAACGTGTCCGCCAATAATGCCAATAATAGGATATCAACAGCAAACGTAAAAAGAGGGAAAGATACAGACCTTTTAACGCAATGTCATGTCTGTGATATAGCTGGTTCCAGTCAAAATCTCGTTATGTAAGTGTACACGGATATTTGTTGCATTAACT
The DNA here is from genome assembly GCA_910591515.1 of Cerceris rybyensis. Classification (NCBI taxonomy): domain Eukaryota; kingdom Metazoa; phylum Arthropoda; class Insecta; order Hymenoptera; family Crabronidae; genus Cerceris; species Cerceris rybyensis. The sequence goes on from OU342790.1 coordinate 29,547,888, forward strand.
TTTCCTCATAAGTATAGGATTTTATAAATTGTACGATTGTTATTCGTAGGTGCGATGTATGTAAAAAATGTTACCACTTCACTTGTCTTGACCCTCCGATAAAGAAATCTCCAAAAAGAAGAGGCTATTCCTGGCATTGTGCAGACTGCGACCCTAGTGTAAGTTAAACTATTTTTATCATGTGAATTTGAAACAACATTATCTTCATACACATTTTTGAAGTACTTTTTGTTTTGTCGAAGAAAATAAAATATGTAAATACAGAAGCAGTTTTTAAAAATAACATTATAGACTATATTATTCCATAATAATAATTTGTTAGCTATTGAAATTGGTTTTTCAAAGGTAACTTTTATGAAATTGATTGTGCATAAAAGTCATTCTTAAGTATCATTCATATAACGAATACGTGGCAAAATATGAAGTACTTTAATAATAAACACATGTGAACAATGAACTTTCCAATGACTTTAACTAAATTTAAAACAAACAATCTTATTAATAACTAGTTGCTAACATAAACCAATTATTTTCAGTAAAAGCTGTGCCATCTTTATTTATTGAATAATCGAACACAACGTTCCATTTACGAAATGTCAAATGGCAATTAGTTATTAATACGAAAAAAATAAAATTAAAAATATCAGTATTTTAAGAAAATGGGAACAATTCTTCATTAAAGATGGATAATACACCTACACTTCGTATAATTTTGAAGCAGGCCAAAGTAACAAATTAGGCTAAAACTTATTTATGGACATTTTTATCTTTGACCTAAAATTGTCACTAGGGATACATATTGAAGCTAAATTAAGTAAATAAAAAGAAGAGTCTGTTATAGTAAAAATATTTCTTTCATTTCAGGCCTCTGAATCTGAGACTTAATATCAACAATTTTATGTCTGCAGCTATAATTCTACATTTAAATAAACTAAGACATTAAATGTCACATTATGTTTTTTGTAAAATACACAGAAGAATATAGACAAAATGTCCCCTCTAATTAAAATAATTGCAAATACCTTCATTGAAAGTACCTACTGCAAATTTCACTCTTACCAATATTCTACATACTGCGCACTTATTTAGTGAAACTTTCAGTATCTAGTTTCAACTATTTTCTTTTTTCGGTTTACATAATTTTGTAACTGTATATCTTTCGTGTCGGAGTTTCTGGAATTATGCTTAAAGTAAAGGTAAGAATATGTTATCATGTTATTAATATCAAATAAAAAAGATCTTCAACGGATTAAAAAAAATATCAACATTCAATTTATTAATTATATATAATATACATTTTTTTAAAGTATGAGTACCTACATATAAATTCATATTAATTTACGGTAATTACTATTAAGCAACTCAAACTTTATCGTTTTCGAACATTTTCTTTGGCTTTCATATTTTGCTATGTACATATACTTTGTCTAGCCAAAAATAGTAAAGAATAGTGTTTTTTTATATGAGCAAAGCTCCATTTTGTGAATTAAAATGCCCTTCCTATACAGGGTGTACAATCTAGTGTTATTAACACTAGATCTAAGGATGCTGTCAAATTGACGAAGTTCTAATTCTTTAGAAACGGTTTCCAAATTTACGGACACGAGATACTTCACATATACCTTATTGTATATAAATTACTTAACCCATCATCTTTTCTGCCGGTTGACTTTTCTTTTTCCAAAGTACTTATATAACATATTTAAGTGTAAGAGTTAAGTGTTTTAGTTACTGTTTTACAACAGAAAAAAATATTATATTTTGGCCCTCATAAAGCTATACAACTGTTATAAGAAACATTGTTTCGAATTTTGTGGTAGAAAGGAAATTTTTGAGGTAATAAAGTTTGATAGTACACCCTGTACATGTACCGTGCGGCTCCACAGCCGTGTCACCTGGGCGGCGGAGCTTCTCGTTTTCAACCGCCTATTCGTACCATTTTGTTTCTTGGAGTCCACTCGCTCAGCCTCTTAAAGGAAGCACCCGACAAAGTCGTAGCATTCAAATATTCTTATTAGTTTGTCTGGAGGAGCGAGACATTGTATTACATTGTTGTCTCGTCGAGCGCTTCGTTTCATCAAGGAGAATCTCCCCATGTGGTGGGGGTAATTCTGCCGGAGTTTATTCTGTTTTCACTATAGAGATGTTAGAAATCTGGTGCCTACGCCGATGTCCTCACTGTCGCCACCCAAATCGCGTTGTCTCCCTTGCTTCGATCTGCAGCGTTCTCTCTTTTCGTCTTTTAGTTCGATTTGTTTGTGTAGCTCTTTTAACGAATCGCGAGGTAGAACGTCAAGTGCCTTCGTGTACATGTGACAAGAGGCATGACGCTTGACGCCTGGCGAATCAGGCTCTGCCAAAACAGGCTTACCTCCTAGGTGACACGGCTGTGGAGCCGCACGGTACTGTCAATTGCAATCTCGAGGACTGTAATCTTTATCGGTTGTAGCTGCAATAGTCGTAGTTTCACACTACCCATTTCATTTAGTTACTTGAGATACTTCTTTTGTTACAATTTTTTATTCTACATATTTACAACTCTTTGATCAAGGCATTTAATGAAATTATATTTATACATTAATGGAAAAAAACTTTTTTCTGTTTTCTACCAGAGAGAAATCCATTATGAAAATCCTGTGCTGTAATAGGCGATCGGTTCGAAAGTAGTAATTTCCTGATACGTATAAAACTCTGTTCTTTACACTTCACTAACAATGCACTATCTTTTTTGTCATATATCGCAGCTCCTAAAAAAATTTTAAAGATAAATAAATAATGTTGTATCCTAAATAGATATTAATTTTTTAACTGTCTATAGACAAAATAGATCACCTGGTACTTCAAATTGAAGTTCTGGTAGAACTGATTCGTCTTGAGCTTCCTCAATCTCAAGCAATTTTATTTTAGTGTCATTAAATTTTGTAGTTAAAGGATAAATTCCGAAAAGACCACGGTATAAATTATAAATATTTTTTGCAGACATTTCATTCCAAACGACTGTAGATATTTTTGGTGTTAACTTTGGTGCTGCAGAATACAATTTTTAACAAGGCATGAATCTAACAGAATTATTGTCTTTCAATGATTTTCTAAACACATGTAAATGAACGAGTGCATTATACTATAGTTAAATTTACCATAGGTTACATTTCTTTCATTTTGAGGAACAGCAGACTCCAGTACTTTTGGTAAATTTTCTATTGTTTCTGCTAAAAGATCTGCCCCGAGCATTGATAGCTTAGCATGTAATTCTGGAAATGTCTCATTTGGACCAATATCTGTACTCCTTTGTAATATTATTTCACCAATATCAAATCTGCAATAATTTCTTAGATGAGTTTAGTAATAATCATATGTGATATGAATATAGCTAAATCTAAAATGATCTACATGTAACATTTATTTACTTGCTTAAAATTTTAAAAATAAAAATTACTTTTTAGGCTTTATTGTCATTATTGTAACACCTGTTTGCGAATCTCCATTTATCAGTGCATGAACTATTGGTGATGCACCTCTCCATCGTGGTAATACACTTGCATGAACATTTATCATGCCTCTAAAATGACAATGATCATAGTTAATCTTTTGAAAAAAATTATCTGGGGAAAATAAAGAAGAAAATAACTTACAATGGAAATGCATGTATTATATGAGATGGGATCAAGTGACCAAATGAAACTACTATCCCAATATGAAAATCAGATATATCTGTTTCCACTGGCCATGGGTGAATAATAATATCATGTTTTTTTGCATATTTTGTAACATCATTATCTTTATGTTTATTTACAGTAACGATCTCCAAGCGATTTAATGTTTTTGCTCTGCTAAATGAGAATATCATAACATAAAATTAATACAGGTGTCGATAGTAAGTTAATTTTAAAAAGCAGAATATAAGATACATTTTCAATTTTTTAAAATTGATTTTACACCATAATATAAATTATTTTAATACAAAGAACATAACAACAAAAGCATATTCACGATGAATGTAAATTTGCCTTACTATTTATTGTATAACGTTTTTAAGCTTTCCACCGAAAATGCATCAGTTCCAAAAAATAGTATATTCCATGGCCCATTTCTCGGTTTATGTGTTTTACTGTAAGAAACATGATGCCTACAAATTGTTTGTACTTTTTCAGTTAACACCAAATTTGTTTGAAATTTTTTAAGTATCCTTAAAAATTTCGCTATTCTATGTGTTGATGAATTAAAAGTTAGCATATTATTCGTATTTTTCTTTAAGTACTTCGAATTGTTTGAATCTCATTCATCATGAGAGACTATAGAATTACAAATTATACTACATTATATACTATCCAACCCACACGATCCACACCTCCTACGCTTAAAAGTTTCTTATGATACTGTATGATACTTTACACACATTTCACCATAGATTATAAAGTACTAAAAAGTACATCTCGCTTTAAATATAACGTTTGATGAATTGATAATGTACTGGATACGCCCCCTGTTATTGTTGTTTTATTAATGACAATTCAGTAGAAATGTTATAGCAAATTTCATAAAATAATAATCACCACCAAGAGATTTTTTATAATGCTATAACAGTTTCTAAAAATTAGATAATTTTCCCTCTATTTAAAACTTCCTTAGTTCTAAATAAATCCTACAGATAGCACTCCCACGATACATTTATTGTAGAATGAAAGCTAGACTTTATAAAGTAGTTTATTTATAGTTAACAGCATTCTAGACATAATTATTATTTATTTCATAGTTCTTATACTTATTATAATTATTAAAATACTGTTATAATTTAAGTTGTTTCCCTTTTTAAGTATGAAACAAAGGAAGAAACGTTCGGTTATTTTCTGTAAAGAAAACAGAGGTTAGAAAGTGTATGTGTTCCTATGTACACCTATGTATATTATAATTCTTTTTTATTGTGAATGTTAATAAAAAATAGTTAATTGAAACATAACGTTGTTATTTTAATTTAAAAATAAAATTGTAAAGAAAACAAGGCCAACTTTAGAATTTAATCACTGTATATACATTGATATAGATAGGTATGCTATACATAAATTTATGCCTTTAGTTCTCCGCTCAGCTAAAAGCGGCGCTGTTTGCGGACCTTTTTCATACACGGCAGCTTGCCTACCCTGGTTAACAGGTAGGAATGGCGCATTACTTTGATTCACTTCAATTCAAGTGAGTCAGCTCTTATATGCGGTGATAATTTAAGCCAGTAAAACTTTGTAATTTCAATGTCTTATTGTACTAATTATAAACGATTTACATTTAATTGACCACTTTCGAATAATGTCTCGAATACGAAGGCTTTCTATACGCGGTATCCGCAATTTTGGTGACGATAATGAAGAATCAACAATAAGATTTGCTCGACCCTTAACACTAATTCTGGGTCCAAATGGAACTGGAAAAACTACAATCATAGAAGCCCTTAAATTTGCAACAATCGGTGAATATCCACCGGGCTCAGATAAAGGAAAATCATTTATTCATGATCCCTCTTTATCAAATACTTTTTCGGTACTGTCAATCATTTTTTACCATTATTGTTTTCATTCATATTCCAGCATATCAAAATATCTCGTCTCTTACTTTTTTGAAATTTGTATGATTTGTTACTGTTCAATTGTATTAGCAGTACCAAAATAAAGAATTTATTAAAAGTTTATAAAACAATAGTTAAATGGAGTTTTCAAAATGATTTTTAAAAATAATAATTGTGACGTCTCTATTATATGATTATTATGTTAATGTTTAACATTCGTTTAATATTCATAGTATTATATGAAATGTGTTCAAATCTTTTTATTCTATTTACAATTATAATGATGTTTTGATTAATTGTTATTTGTTGTAATAGATACGAGGAGTAATAAAAGCTGAAATTATTGATAATTCTGGTGATTGTTACACAATAAGTAGAACAATAGAAGGTTCAAAAGCACACCTTGCAACAAAAATCAAGTCCATTGATAATACTCTCAGCAGATTACCTAAAGGTTCAAAACAGGTAATTACTTAAAATACCTATTTATGATTCTTCATAATCTTAAGCTATTTCTTACATTAATTTAGGCAGTATCGATAACTCATCACTGTACCAATGTTAATATTGAACTTCCATTGATAATGGGAGTTTCAAAACCAATTTTGAATTATGTTATTTTTTGTCATCAAGAAGATCTTAATTGGCCATTTCAAGATGGTAAAATCTTGAAAGAAAAATTCGATGAGATTTTTGACAGTGCAAAATTTAATAAAGCACTTGAAAATATTATGAAATTGTGCAAGGAATTGAAAGAGGAAGTTCGTGTAATAAAAGTACAGAAAGAGGGTTATTATGGAACTGTAATGGAAGTTCAAAATAAAGAAAAGAAATTCGAAGAGAATAAAAGGAGATTAGAAAATTCCAAATTAAGAGTAGAAGAAATTATTGAAGAAATGCAGCCAATAGCTCAAAAGATCCAGAAACTAGAGAAAATAGATTCTGATTATAAAAATATATTAGCAGAAGAAGGTAGAGTTATTGTTTACAATTTTAATGTTGATTTACTTATATGATTATTATATTGATTTAAATATTATGTACTTATATACCAATTCTATATATATACAGAATTAAAATATTAATATTATAGATTAATGTTATAGAATATTAGATTATGTTATATTATATTAGAATATATAATATGAATATTTCATATATATAAAATTAGTATATAAGTAACATATATACAATTGTATTATATATATATACATATATGTACATATGTATTTCTTTTTTAACTCAGAAAAAAAGAAAGCAGAGCATAATATTTCTAAAGAGCAAGTGGCTAGATTAAAGGAAGGTGTACAAGAAGTTTTCAATGGTTCATTAGAGGAGTTACACGCACAAATAGAATCTTATGATGATCAATTACTAAAAAAGATGGAGCAAATAAAAGAGGTATGATAAGTTTACTAAGTAGCATAGGGATAACGCAATCTTTTGTACAAAAATTTATATTTGTTTGTATTTATACTTGCAAACTATTCAGTGTGAGATGAGATTAAAAGATATAAATGAAGAAGAATCAAGAGTAACAAACATGTTGGCAGAGGAGAGAGTTACTGTTGGTACACTAAAACAACAGATAAAGGACCATGACAGGAAAGTTTCTCTTCGTAACAGAATGATAAATGAAACATTATCTGCTTTCAATCTTAAAAATGTAGAGCCAAACGTAACTGAACTAGGTAGAAATTGTAATGTGTAAAATGGAATAAATGTTTATGTATAGTTATATGTAAGTATTCTTATTTTATAGAGGTACTAGCTCTTACAAAAAGAATAGCAGAGAAAGTGCGGGAATTAGATCATAGAATTATGGAAAACAGAGTGAAAATGGAGGAAGAAGAAAAAGAGCTACAGAAGGAAGTTGACACTTTGCGTATTGTACATTCAAAAATAGAATCAGAAAAGAATCTTAAAGAAAACGAAATAGTTGAAGTAAGACAAGAAAATGATAGACTACGATCTGAAGTAACACAGGTAAATTAACCAGATCGATTTTTGTTTTTTGTACTAACAGTAGAACTACTAAATCAGTCAAGATGACTGGTATACTTCTCAATGTTCATAGGAGAGTGATAAAATAAATGTTTCACGTTCATTTCATAAAACATACATTATCGAATGGATCATCTTTTCCACCACTTTATCCTCCTTTTTTCTAAATACTTAATTAATATATTCAATTATAATAGATTTAACATCAGTAGTTCTAGTCTTAACATAAATTGTTCTATTTTTCTTTACTTCCAGCTTGGTACAGCAGCAAATAAATTAAATTCTATAGAAATCAAAATTGAAGAAGCAAAGAATAAAGTTGATAAACTAAATAAGGAAATGGATATAGAAACTATTAAAAAAGAAATTCATGCTAAAATCAAATTACGAGACGAAACAGAGACAATGTTGAATAAAGTTGATGAAGAAATAGCATCTTTGCTTAAACAAAGTTCATTACAAGCTGAATTCGATTTACACAAATTAACTTTACTTTCCAAAGAAAAGGAAATGGAAAAGTTAAAAGATAAACATGAAGATAAAATAAAAAATTTACTGGATATAAAAGACATTTCAAAAGTTAAGTTAAAACATAAACTAGATGACATTCAACAGGAACTGGTACTTGTTAAATAAAATTTATTAAATGATTTAATATTTACTGTTATTTTATTGTGAAGTAAATGCATTTTTAAATCTTTTACTTTAGGTACATGAAGTAAAATGTATTATGCAAAGAATTCAAGCAGAGGAACGACGTTCAACTACTTTAGAAACCACTATTTCTCATACTGAGCGTGAAATAAAAAAAGTGGAAAACGAAATAGAGTGTAAGTAAATGAATTACAGAATATATAATTGTTTTCACAATTTCATATGTTATTAATTGGATAATTTTTTTAGCGGGTAAAAAAAAGATTGCAGCAATTTGTCATTATAAAGATTTCGAAGAGATGTTATTATTACAATCAAAGAAAGTAAAAGATCTTCAAGATAAGAGAGGCATGTATGCTCATCAAGGAGTTGCTTATAAAGAATACATGAATCAATTGAAAAATGAAAATCCCTGCTGCCCTTTATGCCATAGAAATTTTAATAATCGTGAGAGCGTTGTTAATCTATTGAAGGAAATGGAAAATGAAGTAGAAAATCACCCAAATCGTTTGAAACAATGCGAAAAAGAATTGAAAATTCAACAAGAAAAGTATGACATGATGTTACAGTTAAGATCAGTTGTTGAAAAAGTTATACAACTAGAAGAAACCGAACTGCAAAAATTGAAGTAACTTTTCTCTTTTTCTCTATTAAACTATGTTTTTTTTCGTTAAATAATCTATTGAATATTTTTTATTTCTATTTAGAAACAATTTGGAGGAAACTAAAAAGAAATTAGTACAATCTCGTGTATCTTTAAAAGAATTAGAAACACAAAAGAATGATCCTGAAGCGAAATTAGCAACGCATAAAGGAATTATAAGTGACATCATAATATGGGATAGATGTATTGATGACATTTCCAAAGTTAATCAAATGATAAATAAATTTCAAAATCGTATGAATGCTGAAGGTATAATTAATCACTTATTGTGTACTTTATGTCATTTTTCGAGTATAACATTCCTTATGTCGCAGTATTAATTTTCTTGTAGGAATTAAAAGCGGTCGTACTCTTGAAGCTGCACAAAGTGAAAGGGAGTCATTAAAAATAACTTTAAAAAATAGGCGCGATGAAATTGAAGATTTACAATCGAAAATAAACATACAGAGTGAAAAAATACAAGATGCTAGAGGAGCACAAAATGCATTACACGAGGAACAGTTAAAATTACGCTCTGGAATGCAAAGATTAAAGCAACTAAAGGATAAAGAGGAAGAACTGTATTCTCGCGAAATTTCTCTTGTAAAGGCAGTAGAAGTATTACGAGAAAAATTAAGTACAGCAGAAAGTGAATTAAATGCAGCAGCACATAATTTAAAAATGAAAAAGGTTTGGATCTTCTGCTCTATCTATAACACTTATTCGAATAAGGAATGTAATATTAAAGTTTTTGGCATAATACTTCAATTACTTATACTTACGTACACAATTTAAAAAAGCATTATATATTTTGTCTATTTCATTAGAAGCAAAACTCAGAGAAACAAGTAATTGAAAGAAATTTGGCAGCTGATGGAGAAAGACGTTTGTCTGAATTACAAAAAGTTCAAGACGAAGTTGATCTTTTTGTAGCTCGCAATATTCCTAAAGCATTAAAACATTCCGAGTTAAAGGTCGACAGTTACCAAAGTTCAATAACTAAACTTCTAACCGAAAAAAATAGTTTAGAAGATATTGCAGCTAAACAAAAAGAAGAAATTACAAGACAACAAGTGCGAAAAAGGGATTTAACCGATAACCTATTGTTACGTAAAGCTCAAGAAGCTACTAATGCTTTACAACAGCAGTGTGTAATTTTAAGTGTAAAGCTGAGAGCCATAAATCATGACCATGTAATAGAGGAATGGGAAAGGTTAAGAAGTCGCGAAGAAACTTTAATGCGTGAAGTAAAGTATTAAAATATACATAATCAAAGTTATAATGTAAGTAATTTAAGTCTACTTACGTATTTAATACTTACAATATTTTCAGAAAAATATAGCTAAAGGTCATCAGGAAGAACTAGAAAGATCAGTGCAGCAGCTTATTCAAGATTTAAGAAAAGAAGAGTATCGGCAAGCTCGTAAAAATTACAAAAAGAAATGTATTGAATTAACAGTAAAGTATCCTTTAGATTCATTATACATTTTTTCCATATGTATTTTTATTCTGCTTATGCTATGTAGTTCTGTTAATTTTTTGTTCATACTAGGTTCAAGAAGAAATCATTCTAAATTTGAGAGAATACAGTAAAATATTAGATAAAGCTATGATAGAATATCATGAGGAACGTATAGCAACGGTTAATAAAATCATGAAGCAGATGTGGAAACTTGTTTATACTGGAACTGATACAACGTCTATAGAAATTCGTACAAATGCTACCGAAGGTGTAGGTAGTGCAAGGCGAACATACAATTACAAGTTAGTTCAAACAAAACATGGTCATGAAATGAATATGAAAGGTCGTTGTAGTGCTGGTCAAAAGGTATTGTTACTTAATATGAATATACATATGTTACTGAAGAACTACATGTTGTTACTGAACTAATATTCTTAGGTTCTAGCATCAATAATTTTAAGATTAGCTTTGGCAGAGACTTTTTGCAAAGATTGTGGAATTCTTGCACTTGATGAGCCAACCACTAATTTAGATGAGGACAATGCAAATAGCCTGGCGACTGCATTGGCCACGTACGTAAACATTAACTTTCCAATACCCTTAAATGTGTAATAATACTCTTAAGTAACAATAATTATGTATAACACAACGGCATTATAAAAAAATCGTAATCAATGAATAATTTAAAAAACTGTTGCAGAGTTGTCAAATTACGATCACAGCATCAAAAGAATTTTCAGCTGATTGTTATTAGTCACGATGAAAAGTTTCTACTTAAACTAGCTGACTTAAACAATAACAAAGGTTTCTTTGAACTATTTCGTAAACCCAAGTATGTTAATATATAATTTATTTATGATTATTTTTCTTCGTATTCAATGGAAAATTCATATAAGTGTACTATTTAGTGGCTATACTGCTATCAGACATTGTCTAGTGGGTGCTCAAGACAACTTCGTACCAGATGCTATAAAAGAAGAAGTATCATCTGATGAAGAAACAAACCAACAACCAACAAAATCACGAAATAAATATCAGTCAGAGGAATCTTCACAAGAAAGTTCACGTAGCGATATTTCATCTCGCAAAAAAAGATACACTTTGGAAGATGACGATGAAAATCGTGATAAAGAGAGGCCATCAAAAAGAAGATATGTGCTTACCTGAAAAACTTTTAACTATATTTTGAATTTTTATACAAAGTATACCCATCCCTCAATTTACTCGGTATTGTTTATGCGCAATGTTATTTCATGTTGCTAAGAGAAATATTTTCGTGGATACTACCTTTTATTTCCAACATTTTTCATTTACGTTGATAGACTTAATTAACGCGATTATCATTCCTGTAAAACGGATACTCCGCGAAAATGGAGGAACGGGTTTTTATGTTATATTAAACATATATTTGTAATAATACCCGTACAGAAAATTATATGTTTTACACTATTTTTATAAACGGCATTTTGTTTCTTACCGTTTCTAAATAATTCTGAATTATCTACATTGATTACACTTTAATTTTTTTAACGTTTAGCTACAATTAGAGACGTGATACATGTATCTTTATTCTTCAATATCCTTCAGCATATTTAGAAGAAGTCAGGAATATATACAGGTAACCCTCCTATAACACGGTAGATAAGTTCCTAAAAAATGCCGTGTTGTATGAGACCCAGAGCAAGTACAAAAAGAGGGATTACGTTCCGAAAACTTATTAAAAACAAATTTTTTTTTTAAATTCTACATAAACAACTTAATTTTTATTAAAAATATATAAATGTATGTACAACACAAAACAAAAAATATTATTTTAATTTGATGCAACTATAATTTAATACATTTCTTCATCGTCACTGTTCAGTATAATCAATCGAGAACATTTTTTTGGTGGAATGATATCGCCTTCACTTTCATAACTTTCTTCTTCATTTAAAGTTTTTGTATTTTCTTTCCTCTTTAAAAAATCTGTAATTTTACTTTGTTTTCTGGTTGTTACCGGCTCAATGTTAATTTTTCCTTAATATTTTAAAGGCGAAAAAGTTATTCTTTGACACACCGTGGCGCGACGCAGACTGTCGATCAGCAGTGTGAAATACTTTTGTTTTCAAGCCACGGAGATGAAATCAAAATAGTTTATGCCACACTGTACCTTTAAGACGGCAAGCCTCGTCGCGGTTATAGAAGTACAATGTTATATAAAGGTTTTTGCAATTTTCTTACCATTTTACAGCGAAACCGTGTTATAGGATACCGTGTTGTAGAAGGGTTTCCGCAATTCATAAATCGTGTTGTAGCGAAACCGTGTTGTAGGAGGGCTACCTGTACATCATTATCAAAATAGGTACACCTGAGTTCCAAAGTAAATAGAAAATTCTTGCAATAAATAATAAAATAACATATTACAGTTATTACCTAACAATAATTTAATTGAATAAAGTAAGTATAAAATTGTATATTTTGTATAGCCTAAAATTTTCTTATTTTACTTTCAATTACCGTAGCTGGCATATTCTTCCTAAATCAAGTGAAGCTCTTCTCTTAAAATATAAATTATACGTACCATAATATTGCTACGCCACTAATTATTTAACTTTCTAATGGAGAGTAATATTCATTTATATTTTCCGCCATTTAAATCGACCGTGAAACGTATATATTTATGTATCGAATATCGAATCGAAATTTGACTATGCTCGGTCGATAAAGGAGACCAAGAACAGGTGACGACATCGTTGTCATACTCGTGATTTCATAACACGCCATTTTCTTTGTGTGAAGTGCTGGAGCAGAAGAATTTCACTTACTGTTTTCTACCTAATTTGAGGTAATGCGAATTACAATTAATATGTTCTCATTCCGTCACCTCACATCTACGTCTTCTGATGGGCGTCACACACGTTTTTTTGCCACTGTTAATCGACTGCCGCGCTAAATCCCAATTGTTGAGATCGCGTGTTGACAGGTTTTCAAGCATCGTAATTAAACGGATTGTATTTTGTGTCTGTTCAGTTGAATTCGTTGCAATTCTATCTTCGCTTTGTTGAATCGTAACGTGTCATATTTTTATAACATTTACTGTTGTGTTGCAAACGTTAACCGCCAAAACGCATATTTGAATCACCTTCGTAGAATCCGATTTTTTTCGGGTGATGTACGTACGTCATTACGAGAGGAGTACTTTTCCTATTCATGCTCAATGAATCATTGAAAAAGTCGTATATTTCTGGTATACCAGAAGATACAATAAAATTTCACTACATTATTATATTCGGATATTGCCTTGTTTTAATGTAGTACTCGTAAAATGTAACAAATTATTGTATAACAAGATATTCAATGGAATTTTTAGTTAATAATACTTATTCTCATGCGTATTTTACTATTGTTTTGACAGGGTAGAAATTGAACTTCTATTGTTTAGATTAAAATAGATTAAGAAAATTTCTGAGTCAATGATTCACACGTCATGTATGTATACAAGTTTCATTGTTTGTACTTTGCTCTTATCAGAATTTTGCATATGCAGCACGTATGAATGTGATTACAGAGAGTGTGATTTCAGTTATTAAATACATGTTTTAGTATTATCCTTATGCAACAGTTTTGTTAAATACATTTTTGTTCAATTTGATTGTAATTACTTGAGCGTATAAGTATTTTGATAACTTGTGCAAAATAGTTTTTGCAAATTGAACTTGAAATTTAAGATGCACCCCACTACATTTCAGTGTTATCAAATTTAATTATTATGATTAATGAAAATTGTTTTCTTTTCAGTCCAGAATGGCTTTGTCTACTTATAAGAAAGTATTGCTTAAGGTTATCATTCTTGGAGATTCAGGAGTCGGTAAAACTTCTCTTATGAATCAATATGTAAACAAGAAGTTTAGTAATCAATATAAAGCAACCATAGGTGCAGATTTTCTTACCAAAGAAGTTATGGTAGATGACAGGATAGTTACAATGCAGGTAATTATTCTTTACCTAAAAAACTATTTATGTTTTTCTTTTTATAACATTCTTCTGTTTTATTTTCTTTGCACGTATTTCAATAGATTTGGGATACCGCAGGCCAAGAAAGGTTTCAGTCTTTAGGTGTAGCCTTTTATAGAGGGGCAGATTGTTGTGTACTCGTATTTGATGTTTCGGCGCCAACTAGTTTTAAGTCTTTAGATTCATGGAGAGATGAATTCCTGATTCAAGCTTCCCCCCGGGATCCAGATAATTTTCCTTTTGTTGTGCTTGGAAACAAAGTTGATTTGGAAACTAAAGTGGTAAGTGAACAACTCAAGTTATACGTATCTCTATTATTATCAATTAATAAATTATTTTCGTAGGTTTCAAATAAGAGAGCACAACAATGGTGTCAAACCAAGAACAATATTCCATATTTTGAAACTAGTGCAAAGGAAGCCATTAATGTGGAACAAGCTTTTCAGACGATAGCAAAGAATGCTTTGGCTCAAGAAAGTGCAGTAAGTTTTGTTAAAACATATTTTCTTTTCAATTAATATTTTATTCTATTATTATTAGCATATTTTAGTTTATGTTACTAATGCTAAATATAATACAAATTTTAGGTAGAACTTTATAACGAGTTTCCAGACCAAATCAAATTGACCAATTACCCAAGAATGACCGGCAAGGGTGACTCTTGCGCTTGCTAGGTTTTGGAATGCTGAAAATCTTGGACGAGCACATAGATGCACAGGCCAGGTCGTACATTCGCGTACCTGCACATGAATGATTAAAAAAATACTATGATGAGCTTGATGTGGTTTGGAAGTCTTATGCATACTCCTTGGTGAGCACATGTTATTTAGCTTTCACTTCATATGATTTTGCAATGATTATAATATACAGTTTTCTTATTCAAAATATATGGAAGTAAAAGGTAACGCATGTATATAAAGCAATGCATTTGCATACCAATTGTTTTAGAGAATAACATTAAAAGTTTGACACCAAGGAGTATTGCTTTTCTTCCTTGCACGAGAGTCTATGTTGTATTTTAAATTATGTGTTTGTGCAATATTTGACTCTCTAAGTAGACGTTCCATCTTTGCGTCTATGTAGTCAGTCATTTAATATGGCCAACACATTCTTTCTGAATATTATAATGCTCTCTTATTGGGTATGGCGAACAGTATGAGCTGCCCTTTTTAATTGCATCTTTATGACTCATTGTTAATGCCCATCGTAGAATGATACTATGATGTTTTCAAACCATAGATGTTATTACGCTGGGAGGAAAATGTACGGGTCGGGAACATAGCTAGCATAAGAATTAGAAGATCGCAGAAGAGTTTGCTCATGGTTTGTTGACTACAATCGCATTTACAGAGGAGCTCTAGTAAATAACTAAAATTTGTGGGTAAACATGTTTTGTCAGCTCGCGAATGTCATTTTTTATCGAATGAAGTAGAAATCAGTTAAAATTATTATTATAATATGTATTAATAATCCATTGTGGATATGTCATACTGGTCTGTTTAAAAAAAAAGGTTTAATCAGGCAAATTATTTCAACAGCGTTAATCTCTATAAGTACATCGTTTGTGATGCTATTAATATCTAATAGAAGCATTGACGGTAAATTTAGCTATTGACGCAACGATTTCATAAAGTGTGTTGTGATTATTTACAACCATGTATATTCCAAAAGGCTAGTGTCTTTCATTGCAAAAAGAATATCGTTTTAAAGCGGGCTCAACAGCTGAATCTCCATCATTCGGTATTTTTGACGTACCCACAATATTTGCATACTAGCAACTTCACGTATCCCCAAATTCCTCCCTGAGGTGAAAGTCCTGTGCCGCGATGCATGATGAGTTTTCAAACATCTTAAATTGCATAAAATTTATTCAGTGCAAAACGTTATTGGTAACAATTTTCTAAATGGAATCTTTAAAAAAAGAACATATCGCTAAATTCTTAGTATTTCTTCGACAGTTCTATTATAAAATTCTATCGTTTGGATTTAGATCAAAATGCGCAGCATATTTTTAAAAGATTCAAACTCGTCAGAGAAATTGTGTTTATCTTCCATCTCGATTTTAAATTAACAAATTATAACGCAGCTTTTACTTTCAATTGTAAGTTTTATAAAGTTTATCAGAACGTTTTAAATGGTACTACGTGACATTTGAAAGCATGTTAATATCCTTAATCAACATTTTTTCGAAGAAAATACTTCCTACAAAAGCAAGATAATCATATTTTTTGTACTATGAATATATCGTGTTCCGCTGAGCAAATATATTTATAAAGAAAAAAGAAGCTGCAAAAAGGTTTATAAATATGAACTTGACATACTGCAACGAAGATTCTGCGACGCGGTGCCGACGATCACTTCCCGATTTAAAATCATAATTGTAGATTCTAAGCCATAGCCCTGAAAATCATAGGGTAAACAATTAAACGGGCTGAATTGATACATACCTATAAGATTTCTTATGAAAAAGTTTAGTACGTAAATATATGCATACATTTACGATAATGGGATAGATTTTCGAGCGTATGAACGCATGGCATCGTACTTGTACGCATATATACGTAATATACATGTATATAAATGATGATGATCATGACGATTACGATTATAATTAATAATATAATTTTATCGAAATATGTTAACAATAGATATTATAATTATAAATACTATCATAATTGCTGCTGCTGCTGCTATAAAACTACTATTGCTACTCTTAGTTTTAAGTGAACAAAAAAAGGAGGAGAAATACATTTATTGCAAAAACTACGAGCTGGTCGAATTAATTCGCCGATGTATCCGTGCACGGATAGTCGTTGCGTAGCCTGAAAGCAAAAAGATAAGACTACCATTATCATATATCCCTGTCGTAGCTCGATGTCTATATTGTTAATGAAAATGGGTGTCTATTTAAGATAAGCATTATTTATCTTGAGCAAATAAATATAGTAATAAATATAGTAATTCCATGAATACATAGTATGTAAGGGTAACGTATGATTGAATCGTAACGGTGTAGTAATTATCGAAAGAAATAATCAATAAGCTTTTCTTGAAAGATAGTAAATAATTCAATGATTTGATTTGAGAGCGTCAGAATGTTAAATAGACAACATGAATTTATCAGATCTATTTCCAATACGGATACAACAAAATAATATTTTCACAAAAATGGCATTTTACCGTTTTCTTTGATCGATTATTTATTTGAGAGCAACTTCCTGAAATGTATGTAAATGTTGAACTAAGGATACCATTGTGTAGATTATAAAATAGGCTTAGAATATTTTACATTAATGTCATGTATAATATCGCACGGCCTTTGTTAAGTTTTAAACAAATTTTTACGATCAATGTCAAACACACGTCTTTATAGAAAATAAATTACATTCGTTTACAGATAAACCATCGCACGATTTAGAAATATTTCTACAAACAGCATTTGAAAACTTCTTTTTCTTTCTTCATAATACTTGGTTACTACTTAAACGTTTAGTGTATTCCATTAACAATCGGTAGTATAGTTTCTAGTGTTTTAAACTAATATCGATTAATATTTTTCACATAAAATTTAAATAATGCTTGTAAATATATCCAGTAACACATTTTTAATACTTTATGATATCGATACTAATACTGTTACCCCCAAAATGTTAACTGAAATTGTTTGTATTTTAACAGGTTAATAGTAAAATAACAATAGGTATTAGTAAGAAAGTAGCATGAAGAATTAATAACACTATTACCCAGGTGAAAAGTAATATAATCCATCTTTTGCTCAGACTACGAGCAGATGCAACGTATCGTGAATATTCGAAATAATTATTGCCACAGCATACGTATTGCATTAATAATTATTTACCGGAAGTATGATTATGTGAATTGCCATTTTCTCTTCAAATTCTGTTTTATAATATTTGGTTAAACTTACTGAAACTTGAAAAGTTTGCAATTTAGGTGATTAATAGGTAACAAAAGCTAATGTCATCGGTACCGATCGATTTTCCAGGATCTGAAGTATTAATACATGCCGAAGAAAAATCTTCATTTAATATTTAATCGACAGCAAAAAATAAAGGAGCAGTAACAATATATAAAAGGGGTTGATATGGCTAGTGTTAACTATTGCTTTTTATATAACGACTACCATGAATTCCAATTGCAAATATTTTTTTTCACATTTTCAAACATCAAAGTTTGGAGAAGTCTTCATTAAGTCTTCTCTTTCCCTACGATTTCTTTTGTGACTGTGTGCGCAACAACTCGAAATTAAATCGTTAAAATAAAGATTTATAAATGATTCCTGGTATATCATACAATTTAACGTACAATTAACAGCATGGAAATAATTTAATCGTATCGTGACCTATATATATTTTCAATTGCATAGTATTTAAAAAAATGTTTGAATTCTTATTCCACTTACCGCGTCAGCAACGTCACTCGTTATTGTGAGTCAAGGGGTTAATATCAGATTCTAGACACAACCGAATATGTAATCATTTTTTCTATTTGACACACATACCACTTAACACTAGGTAGAAACGGTTTCAAATCTGATATCGAATGTACCACTATTCGTCCTGGTACATCAAATATTATGAGACTACAGTTCGTTTTGAAAAATTCTGCTTTCATATTTTTTAGGTCTTTTTCGTCGTCTGTTGCGTAACCTGATGTTTATTTTTCCTGCATTACAGAAATTCTGGTTTGATTTTTCATGACGTTTATCAGATAATACTTTTTCCTAAGTCCAGCTGCATCAGCCCTTAAAGCTTGTACTATTTTTGAACTTACGATAGAAAACAAAAATGTGTATAAAAGCTTAATAACTATTTTCCTTCATTTAGATTGTTATACTTTTGCAAATTTTTTAAATTTATTCGTAAATTCCACCTGTAACTATGCTCTTTTGTAAGCTCATAAAGTAACCTGCATGTCTTTTTACTCTTTCAAAAAAAATTCTTCAATTATAGTTATTTTTTAAATACAATAATATCGGCGCTAATGTATATACCGTAATTTCATATGAAGATTGGGCTAGTTATTAATTTTGTTTTTACACTTTATAGAACAGTGTTTCGCAGAAGCGATTAAATGAAATTACACAGTAACAGGATGGTAATACATATTACATACATTTAATACGATTTCACTCATTAAGAGAAGTTAAAATTTCATCAATAAAGTTACATTGAAATAATGTTTATGCGCACGTGTTCGCTGTAATTTGATAAATTACGAAGTATAATTTTAATAAAATCGTTCACCGAAATCAAACAATGTTTATGCTATTAAATTATTACAAGTATATTTCATTATACATTCAAATTTTTCAAGAAAATTTCTTCAAAACTAATTAAAAATTAACAATTGACAATCAGCGGTGAAAGATTCGAAAAGGCAAATGTGCATTAACTTTAAATAGTTTTAAAAGTAATTACTATTTTCCTTAATTAGTAATTTAGTTTCAGTGAAATTTTAACACATTGAATACCGTGGCGAATTAAATAGAATTTTCGATGATTTTAAATATTAACACTCACGAATTTTGCTAATACATATAACATTTTAACATTGATAACAAAAAAGTGCAACACTGTTAAACATAAAGTGATTTTTATCTTTTAAGTTTGTACGCTAAAAAGTATGATTTTAAGAAAAAAAGTTTCCCTTTTGTAAAAATGGTGAAGCTGCAACAATACTATCGGCATTCGACTCGTTAATAAATCTATTATTTTTTACATTAGGTGTATTACTCTTCTCTGTTACATTTTATTTTATCTTTATCTTTAGATAAATAAGAAGACGAGAAAAAAAATAAGTTTTTTCTCTTTTGATTAATTTCAAATTTTTTTTTGGATCTCTCATAAATAGCTTTTTATAGGAGCACAATTTTCTTCTCGTTAACTTAATAGCAGTTCGACTTTCACAATCGCAGGCGGTTTTACAACTGTGGTCTATATTGAGTCGTTATGACTTCAATAAGATGAAAATTATTCAAAGATAATACAAAACCAATAAAAAAGAATCTCAGATTTCTATCGGTGTATAAAGTTGAAGAACATTATAGAACGCTGGCGCGTTACGGCGGCACGCTTTCCTTCGTTCGCGAATTGAAAGAAAATTGGGGAAAGCTTTGAACGAATGTGTGTTACATTTTATTCATATTTATCTTCGTAAAAATATATAAATTTAATTACGCGAACATACTTGTCTGTAATTATATTATTATAAAAGTACGGTTAATTTATTTGATTGAAAAGTTGCGTCAATAGGAAAATTGTGAATAATGATTTCATAAATTACTTCAAGAAGTAGTACTCGGTAATACATATAGTGTAAGGAAGCGTACTAATGTTTGCTATTTTTAGAAAAGTGAAACGATACTTCGTAAGATATTTTAATTTGTATTTCCTATCTATTTATTATTAATTTATGAGTTGTACTGTTAGAAATTTTGCTGTAACACTTAGAACATTTTATCGTTCTATGTTTAACGCATTATTAATGGATAATTTGACAATTATTTAAAAACTTTTTTGTAATGTAGTGTTCATAAAGCCAACGAAAAATTTTGAAGGATGCCTGTTAGCTATGAAAAAGTAATAAATGGCTAAAAAGTGGATGAGAGATTTAAAAAATTTCGGCAATGAACAAATAATAATTATTAGTGTTAATGAATAATATTTATGACACTATTGTCATATTTTTTCAACAAGAAAGAAGAAGGAAATGTGAAACATATAACTTTGAATATTATAGGACTTATTGTATTTATATTATGAGCAAAGAAATATTGAAAATTTAATCGAATAAATAAAATGCAGGAATATTTATATTAAAATTGTAAATTTCTGAAATTATGGTAAAATTTTAAATGATAGGTACACACATAAGTTTTTGAGCTATAAGTACCGAATAATTGATCAAATACCTAATAAAGCAACAATATTTGAAAGCACGCCATTTTAGAGATTCTGCACTTTTCTGCCCTAATGCTGAACAAGAAATATATACATACGTTCCTTTAACTGCTACTTTTTATTCAATTTATACATACACAAAAAATAATTTATGAAATCAGTTTCACACTTTGGACAGTAGAAAATGATAGGAACAAACGTCGATTCAATAAATTATTTTGCAGTTATTTTAAGATCTTTCAAAGAAAGAATAATGAATATATAATCGACGAACTGTTTAAAACTGATTCTACAAAAGCACATGCGACGAATCAGTTCTTTCTGTATTCAGATCTTGTCTGTAGGTAAACAATAAAAAAAAATGTGAGATTCCCATTCCATCCAAGAAGATGCTGAATCAAAGTATACCGCACATAAATTTTACGAGCTTCTCTGACAGCTTTAAAATTTATCCATAATAAAGTATTGACTTTTTCATGAAAAATAATGGATCTTAAGCGATAATGCCAAATCCCTCGTCTTGCTTATCGTATAAAATATACATCCGTTAAAACTTATTCGATGGTAATTCCTATGTTATGCCAATACTTCGTTTTGCACTTCACGTTCCACATTTCACGCATTATAACCGACTTTTTTTTGCTGTCCAGTTATTCCGAATAGAAAAGCCACTAAAAACTGTCCATCGGAAACACCACATCCTCCAATGATATATTATCCGCGTCTGTATCGAATAATATGTAATAAGATTCATCCACGTGATAAAGAAGTAACGACTGTCGTTTTCCTTTTCTTCGGCCGTTTCAATCGTGAATACGGTTTCACTTTCTCTCCTCGTGTAAGCGCAGCTATTCTGCACGTTGCTAAAGCAGATTAAGTGTTGCATTTGCTATGCGATTCGTTTCACTTCTGGCCTGACATGACCGATGCACAGTGGAACGAATTGATAATCTAGAAAAAATAATAACTCGAGAACCGTTCATTTTAAAGAAGAATATTATATACAAAAGTTTCACACTATTGCGGAGAGAATATAAGTGTAATATTTCTTTCTTATTTGTTATATTTTCTCATTGTTATTTCGGAGCCAACTTAACTTTTTTTACGAAATTCTATATTCTTCTTAGCAAATTTTCATGCTAGAGAGGAAATAAAAATACTTTTATAAGTCATGTTTTTGTTGGACGTTATGTTAAAAATATATTTAATACAAAAAGTGCTATTGTTACTGCAGATTAACGTTTTCCAATCTTTCCACTTTTATCGTATCTTTGCGACAATGTTTAAATTCTAGGAAACCCCAGCATCCATGTAACAATATTATAATAGTATTGCTTATACACACTGTATTCAACTAAACATCGAGATATCGGCGCGTATGGTTTATACATCTACACAAACCCCGAAGAATATTCAAACCTCCAACTTATATTTAACGAACAAGCTGTATGCGTTATTTCCATATTTCTTTCAGAACCCTCAAATATACTTTGCGGAACCGAGTTCCGGAGAACCCTGGTAGGAAAGCGCTAATGTAGATGGGAAGTAAAATAACGAACCCGAAATCGTATAAGTTGTTGTATTACTCATTTAATATTAAGGTGACTTGTTTAACTATGTACTTAGATTGGGTTATTAGAACTATGTCTTATAATATAAGACCTATATCATACAGTACTTGTACCAAATACAGGAAATTGTAGACTGCACGCTTCACTGACAAGTGAAATTGACGAAGTACGTACAGTCGAAAAATAGCACTCCCATTCATCTCTATTATCCAAAAATTACTTATTAATAATGGCTATAAAAAAACTAAGTATATAAAGCTATCACTATATCGCACGCACGTTCTTACGACTTCCACTATTCTTAACGTAATCCTCGCTCTTCCCCATGCACGCTTCTTTTATGTATTCCCATTCGTATGTCGTTTTTCTCTCATTCAACCAATTTATCTCTCTCTCTCTCTCTGTCTTCGATCTCTTATACAAAACATACACATTGACTATGACCACAGAGCCCCCAGGCTCGTTTTCCTACACTGAGTTCGTCAAGTCCACGGCTATAAATACTTCGCTTATTCTATTTTTTTTTTTATTTATTTTTCTTTTATAATGGTATAATATTACACGTATATAATAACCAATGTTCTTCGACATAACTTTCACAGTAATGAGACAGAAAGATAGGATAGATAGGACGGAGAAGACTGAGAATTCGGTGATAATAGATAGGACAATGAGCACAGAGACGTCAGATAGGAAATCTGTTTCTTTGTATATTTTGCAGTGTTTAAAATAGGAACCTTTGTTCATTAGGTCACTATGACCGAAAGAACACGAATATGAGGTACAAATCAAGTATATAATAAGTGTCTTGTTCCAAACGTTATAACAATTTCACCAATGTTGCTCAGTAGTGAAGTGGAAATATCCTAATGACATTGAAATATACTGCAGAATTGAACTAATTTTTAGAAATGAAATAATTTCAACGTCATTGACTTTCATTATCTCTTTGTACGTTACATTAAGCAAATCGAATTAACTGTTACAAAAAGGAAACTGAAAGTAAAATCGTGTTAAACCTTATAGAGAAGTGGAAGTAAAGTAAAATTGTCACAATATGCTGTTTTACGGCAGCAGAAAGTAGGATTTCTCGATAATTGTAACAAAAACTGATGCTGTTCACAGTAATTACGGTATTATGAGAAGCTGGTATGAGAAATTTCGTAAAAATCCGTACGATGGTTAATAGCAGCGTACACGTGCACGCGGACATTTCTTGCCGGAGAAGATTTTTTTTAAGTGCACGATTGCCATAATCAATGAAGTATAGAAAATTGCACCGGGCATTCCCATCTTAATAAAGTAGTACGCTATAATTAATGATCTGATTCAACACTCTCGAAAAACAGAATAACGCAATCGCACGACGAGATTTCGAATTCCTCTTTGCTCCGAAGCAACGTGTCGAGCAAGTGCATTGCGAACCAGTAATTTATCAAATGTAGGAAACTGAAAACTCGTTGGCACGTCTTTGGTTCAGCAGAATTCACCCGTTCGATACAAATTGCATGCTTATGTGAAATTAGAAATTTTACTTTCGAAAACGAACGCACAGATTTGCTCGTGACAATTATCTACTTTTATCTCTCATCGGGTTTAATGACTAAAAGATCGCTATGAATTTAATTAATTTGACAAAATAAATAGGTAGAAAGACGTGTTGTTTTGTAAAATAAATTGATAGAAAAATGTATAATTCTACGAGATAAATAAATAGAAAATTGAAACACAATTAGAATCGACCAGAAAAAATTAGCGCGTTTGAGGTTTCGCAATTGATAACTGTACATAACACAGTAAATTATTTTATTGCCTATAGAAATGATTCTAGGTCGTTCTTGCATTACTACAAACTTTTTAATGAAAATCACAAATTCTGTATTGCACATCATTTCTTAAAATTTCAATTGTGCATTCTTGAAATTTTTGAGTCAATGCTGGAATGTCAATGTGAATTTAAAGACTGTTTGAATCGAACACCGTTTAAATTCATCATGAAAGTCTCTGTTTAATGGAAATCGGTGTAAAATAGTCTTTGAAGCAGTAATCGAAATGCTACACTCACGTGTCAAATTGAGAATTATTTAAATATCTAAAATGTTTGCTCTAATTTGATAGAAATCTTTCCTGAACAAAGTTTAAATATTTCGGAAATTATTTAAAATGGCATGAAATATGCGATAATAAAGTATATAACTTTCTTACACTGAAGTCATGATTAACAACTATCTAAACTGTGAATTCTGCTATGACATCGTTTGCTTTTTATCCTAACTTTTTTCGCCAAGGAACACGTACAGAGTTTTTGCACAATGTCGCAACTGAAACATTGCCATTTAACGGCACAAACAGAAACATCATGTCAGCTCCAGGCATAACAACTTTTCCCTTTGTGAAACATCAATTACGAATTCAAGTCACTACACCGTTTAATTCAAAACTAAGAACGGTAAAGATTAACAATCACCTACCAACTTTGCCAAATAATTTACAACATTCTAAACATATCTGTCGAACGTATAAAAGATCTAAACATTCAAAATCAAACATCATCGATCTACCTAAATATCACTGACACCATATTCAATATTCTGTTGACTTTATAAAGAGTCTTTCGAAAGACACAAATTAAGTGTACATTTTAATAGTAATTAACACCTTGAACACCACCAATATTTCGCTAATTTCATCATTACTACTAAAGTAAACCTTTTTCTATTAAATCCACATCTTTATGAAACAGAAATTTTAAAGATACCGGTAGATAGATATTCGGCAGACTTTTATCTTTTTAACACCAATATTTAAATAGTCAGAATGTCCAAAAATTCATAAATATTGCGTTTTAAATGTTACATGAAATTTCTTTGAATCCAATAGCGTCGGTCACCGGCGACACCCATAGAAGTCAATGCGTTAATTGCTTACGAAGAATGAAAAACTTGAAATTTTTTAATTTCGATCATCTTTTCGCCCATCGATAAACTGCCTCGACTATATGAAAAGTCACCGGGAAAATCGTCCCCGGTGCGCCGCATTCCTTGTCGCTTTCCTTGCGATCGAAATGGCCTCGATAACTATACCACACCACTGACATCCTCGATGTGCCAGAACGGAAGGAGTGAAACAGTGGAACTGACGACTTGTGCCTCTCTGCATCCATGTATCAGAAGAGATGGCGAGAGTCCGCCTTCGGAGCGATTAGCACCGATGAGCAATGAATAATGTTGGCCTTGGTAATTGCTTCGAATCATTTCAATCATGTCTACATACGATGGATGCTTCGCACTACTTCGGTGATTGTTGGAAGTCAAACATTATTGTAATCGATGGTAATTATCAACGAAGGAATACATTTAAAAATGTACTGATGATGGTGATGAATATTCTACAATCGGCTGTCAGTTTTGAGGCGATTTCATCGCCATGGAGTTTGGAATTATTCGAGGCGAATCTGTTACTATGGAGTTTGAAATCATTCGATTCGATTATTCAACGGTTGTAATTATTGAAAAGTTTGTTTATTTATGGAAATTGAATATTGGAATTAGTAATATAATTGCTGACGAGTGTTTGATAATAGTATTCTTTACACGTTTTGGAAGGATCCCATCGCTATGATGCTTGGAATCACCTTCAGTAATTTGAGCTGCTTTGGGAAATTGGATAATGGCAGAATTGGAAGTATTGTTGGCAACGACTAATTGCTAATAATATTCTTTGTAAGTTTTGAAACCAACCCATAGCTGTGATGCTTCGAACTACTTCAATAACTTCAAACGCTTATGACAATTGAATATTATAGAATTAGAAATATTTTTGGATATTAATGTTTGATAATAGTATTCTTCACAATTTTTGAAACAGCTCCATTGCATTTGGAATCATTTTGATAATTATTGATCGTTAGCAGTTATTGAAAACTTCAATTTATGGAAATTGAGTAATATTTGAACGATGTCATCATCTATGCCGCAGAGATTTCCATGGTACTTGAAAATCGTAAGTCTCTTTTTTACTGCAAAATTTTAATAATGTCCAATTAACAAATTGGTATAAAAATAATTAGAATGTTGTTGTTATATATATTTAAAATGATTGGTAATTCATAAGTTTTTATCAGTATCGATGTACGTACAACGAATACTGGCAGAACTCATCATCATCTACATTTCCTGTTGACCGAAAAATCGCTCATACCTCCGCGCCTCACTTCTATGTAATTGACGAGAAACTACGAATAAACGTTCAATTATGCCTCGGTGATATCGCCGTGTAAAGGAAAAACAAAATATAAGATTGATGCGATAGAACTTCTTTGCAAAGAAGAGTTTATTCATGCTGATTGATGGGTGGAACCTTTTCCTTTGAATGAAAAAATCTAAAAGAAATTAGACATTAATCTGTCAGTGATGTCCGTGTTTGAACATACTTGGACAAACTAAGAAGAAGGATGTGAAGTAATATAAATTTTACAAGATACCAGGATTATAGAAATTTTAAAACATGATTGTTAAGCAACAAGAAGAAAATATCACAAACCATTTTTATATAATTCTTTATACATATCGTTTAATGTTACTTATTGTTAGATGCACTACAAAAAATGAGATTACAAAATATTTGGTCGATTGTGTCTTTTCGAAAAATCATGTTCATGAAGTGCAAACATCAATTTGGCAATTTAAAAATGAGACTCTCTTATATTTGAATTTATACCAACATCATATCAAAGGAGTCAATTAAAAAAATTTAAGGTTTATTGTACGCTATGTAAACTTTATTTTAAATTTAATTAAGTAAATATGGTAAAGAACAATTTTACAAAATTGCTGGTAGTAAATTTAGAAAAGATTACTTCGTATTCGATTGTTGATGATATTTTATTAACAGAACTTAAAAGTTATTCTTTTATAAACATCAAAGAATATAACTATGAAGAATAGAAATATGGTATTTCATTCGGATAACAATTTTTAAATGATGAATAACAGTCGGATACAAGTGAGACTTCGAGTTTCTCTCTGGTAAACGGTATTGGCTATTCTTCTGAATCGTGAATATAGTAGCGTTATTGAGAATAAGTCCAAATCTTTGTCTCCAGAGGTCAGAGAAAGTTTCATCTTCTTTTATGCAATTTACTTGGGCTCACGTACCTTTCAAAGAAATCTTCACGCTTACGAAAATCTCTTTTTATCAGTTCCAAACTCTGTTGAATGTTCGCAAGAATGAGAGAAACTTCAACTAAATACTTTACAAAACCTTCGCAACGGATCACCCATAAATCTGTCAAATTGTCAGTAAGAATTCCTCAAACTCTACAAAAGGAATCTTCAATTTCTCGAATAAAAAATGTGACATATTCAAATATCCGTTATCACAATATCTCAGTTTCGCTCTATTAATTTATCTCACTCGTTTCACTTTGAGTTAAACAAACAGAAGACTTTGAATTAAACCAACAATAATCTATTTATCAAATGCTAAGATTTTCTTAATACTCCTCATATCAACCTTTAAAGATATACCATAAGACAATAAAAGAACCATAAAGCAAATCAGAAAAATTTTAAATACTTCAAAACTTTACTTAAACGTTATCATCTTTTTATAACGTGTACAAAGAAATCTTATAAAAGTAGATCAAAATTATAATTACAAAACCAAATCCAAGATTCTCCTTGGCGCGCGAAATTCTTCGGAGTCTGACATTGTCGGTTCTTTAGAGACGTATAAAAACGATATTCGTAGAAGGGTAAACGAGATAAACGAATGATTGTAATTGGAACGAAAAGCAGGCAAGGGAGGAACACAGGGTATCGTGACAGCGACTTTCGTTAGTAAAAGCGCTATTCGTCTCCTAAGAAGTGCCAGTCACCGTTCGTTCAGCACGATCGCGGGTATGTTCCCCTTCTTCGATAGCAATCGGCAATGATCACTTTCTTCGAGGTTCCTTCGGAAGATCGTTCTTAGAGTCAGCAATTCAACAGAAGGACTATCCTCGGCCCCGTTCTTCTACTCAACTGTCAAATGGGAGAAGTTCGTGACAGTTTATGATGTGCACGTTTTTACTTAAAACAATAGTTTGACGATCGAAATATGTTATTTGAAAGGGACAGTAACGTTTAAATCGGTCGGGAATCGACGAAAGTGTTTTCTAATTGTGTCTGCCATTCAGACTTCATTGAGAAACATGGTTGGTGGGATACAATAATAAATGAAGTAATTCTACATGGTGTCTCGTTCATTGGAAATGAATTATCTTCGCGGTGGACTAGTAGCGATACTTCTTTTCGTTCTTCCGCAAATCCACTGTGCAATGATCAAAATAGTGCGAGAAGATCATACCAGTAAGTATAGATTATGGAAGTTGAAGTAGATAAAGCAAATTCCATTTTAACGTATCAGTGTTTGAGAAAATATCATGATTAATTAACTAATGTAGATAATGGTTTTATCGGTTACATTATACTAAATATTGATGATTAAAAATAAGTGTCTATAACATTGTTATTTTTGTTTGTATTGAAGAGGAATATGAAACGGATTTGATACGTTTCGTGAAAGTAATAGTCAGTATGTTACACGACACAATTAAAAGTGTTCGTGTCAATTGCAATTTTGATTAGCATCATCTGAAATCATTGACCTACATTTGAAAATAAGAAAACAGCGTGGAAAATAGATATTTCCAAGTTTTGTGTCCTTCTACAATGTGATAGATAGAATTCTTGTGCGGTTAATTTTCACACGTTCTTTAAAAGACACACATAAGTATTTATCCACTATTTTATTTGATCCTTTCCTTCATTTATCGACAATTTCAATCAAGATCATATTTTTTTTAAACAATTTACCGCCTAAATAAAAAGCGCAAAATATATATTAGTAGCGTATTTTTTTGATTTACTAGAACTAACATATTGTTGTTATAACAATTAGAATTCCATGTCAATGCCATTATAGAATGGTTTCGTTTAAACCGACTTAATAGAAGCATAACACACTCGCGTATTTGCAACTGTCAATTCTCGAAAAACAATTGAAGGAGAACTTGAGTTTTTAAATAACAGAGTGCGGATGTCCAGCAGCGTCGCACCGGCAACCACGTTCAATTTTCTTGGAAAGAAACGAGTCAAAGTCTTCTTCGATTTCCGGACGACAAACCGTTACGACTACAACGACAGGACGAATTTTTAATGGAAAACCAAGTAAAAGGGGTTCCTGGCCGTGGCAAGTTTCTCTGCAACTATTACATCCAAAATTAGGCTTTATTGGACATTGGTGCGGTGGAGTTCTGATCAGACCTACGTGGGTTCTTACGGCTGCTCATTGTATCCACAAGTGAGTTGTTACTCATGAATGAAAGTAACGAATAGATATACATCTAATTTGCAATTATTTATTTCCTCATAATTATCAAAAAGTTTCATGAACTCTCAAATTCAAGTAACTATTACAAGTAGACTATTAACTCCTTAACTGCGTGGCTCATTCGAGTCTCATCCAAGAGAGAGCCAGCGCCTTTTGATTACATCTGTAAATGTTGGTTATTAACACGTTGAACTCCACTGATATTTCACTCGTTTTATCGTTTCTGCTAAAGTGATTCTTTTCCTATTAAAATCCCATCTGTGTAAAGTAGAAACTTTAAAGACACAAATAGATACATATTCAGCAGGATTATATCCTTTCAACGCCAGTATTGAAATACTGAATGTGTTAGAAGAACCGTAGATATTACAATTGAAAAGTAATATAAAATTTCAATGACGTCAATAGTGCCGGTCACCGATGACCGCTATGGCAGTCAACGTGTTCATTAATCAGTAAAATGATATAAGAATTAACATATAATATTTAATAAATCTCCGTTACAAATTACATATAAGTATCACCAAATCGTCGTCGTCAAGAAAAATCAACAAACTTCAAGCCACACACATTCTTTGTTTTTATTATATATCACCGCATTCGTTTCTGTTTATAAAAACAATCATATTCATATCATCAATTCCAAAATTGGAAAACTGAAACTTGACACTGTCCAAATATATTCTTTAGAGCAGTGGTCGCCAAAGTGGTGATCCGCGAGAACATTTCGCTGGTCCTCAGAAAAATGTGGAATATACTTACTCATCACGTTAACCCATTAAGGACCAAGCATTGAAATAACAGAAATATTTTAAATGCGACTATTTATTTGTTATAAGATTACATAAAAGTAGATATAAATATTATAAATTTTTTTTGTCTTTCTTCTCCAAAGTTTCAAAAATTGTAGGACATAAGGTGATGAACAATTAGAGAACAAAAGTGCATAAATTAAGCCTTTGGTATGTTCTTTTATTATGACATAGGTTAAAATATAAATTAAATTAATCCGATTCCCCGAAAAAAAAAATTAGAAGTGAAATGTTGCGTTAACGCAACATTGGGCTATAATGGGTTAAGTTATGTTTTAAGATGCATTGAAACATAATTCAATTCATAACAATACATTTTATGTGTTCTTAAATCACAATTCTTTTTATAAATATATTTAACACTTAAAAAATCCTATTAGTGGTCCGCGGAATTTAAATTATGAATTTACTGGTTCGTGAGGTCAAAAAGTTTGGCGACCGCTGCTTTACAGTACAATCTTGCGGCTATCGATTCTCCTCTTTGTTATTTTGCATAAAGTAAATTACATTGAATCAGCACGCGCTACATTATGGACTCGTGTACTTATTGTGAGTTTCCGCAGTTAAGAAGTTAATGATCTTTATATTTGCCGTGAAATTATTATGATTTATAAGAGAAGTTCTTCAACGAAAACATGACGCTTCTCATTCAAGTACTATTGTTATCTGTTCCATACTTAAAGCGAACTGTTCAATTTACCTATTGGCGCATTATGGACGGCAGTTGTAGGAGAATGGGAATTGGATTCCGGAGGACGTGGTTCAGCTAGACTACCTGTTGAACGGGTAATAATTCACGAGAGATTCAATAACTATGTCCACGACATCGGTAAGAGTTACTTAAACTCATCTAAATCAATTCCATGTGACAAAAGACATACCACTTTATATAATTTCATTTATCAAATACCACTTTATATAAATTAATGTTTGCCACTGAAATGTGCGATTCAAACAAATCTCTCGTATTTAAATAAAAATTTGTTTGTTTAACAAATTTTGGAAATGCTTTAATAAAACTGTTTTACAGCTTTGATGAAACTTGCTAGGCCGGCACCTCTCTCGAAAGTAGTACGAACAATATGTCTTCCGGAGCCAGAAGAGGAACTTGGGAATGGACAGTGCGTGGCTTCCGGTTGGGGTCGTTACGGTCCATCGCAATCGCTCTCTAGTGCTCTTTTAGAGGCAACAGTGCCACTATTAGATCTCGACGAATGTTTGCAAGCGTATGGGAAATCAGTACCTATTCGAAGTGGACATCTCTGTGCAGGTCACACTGATGGTTCGTCTGGTAGTTGCGTGGTAAACACTCTTTAAAATTATCCTTCTATTGACTCACTTTTAAGCCATTTATTTTGAAAGTTACATAAGTTACTTCAACGCAGTGAAAACTGATCATTTTTCATTGACTATGCAACATAATTTGCAATTAGGAAGTTAATTTTCGCGAAAATTGAGATCAATGTTGTTGAGTATGTGTAAACGCAAACTTTAAATTTCTCGAATTAAAAAGAAAGTGACTCATGTTCCTTTGAAAACAAACGGCTTATTTATCGAATTTGTTCCGAACTTTATAGCGTTAATGTCGCATGTAGCCTTTTCTCTTGAATGTCAGTCGAGCATATGAATGTTAATAATTATTTGGATAACATAATTAAATATCCGTGTACGAGTAGAAGGTTATTCGATCGACCGTTCAAACACACTTAAGAAGATTGAATCTGGACGTCTATGGTCGAATTATCTCAGCAGCTCATCGATGCAGTTTTAAAACGATTTTTATTGAGATTGCAGTACTCTGCAAGATCTTTTCGGTAGTAGCTAATACGATTGCAGAGGATATAAAGTTACACAAGTCGTAATTCCATAAAAAATAGATCTTGACGCTTTACTTGGAATATTTTCGCAGTATTATTCCCCTACTATTAATACTTTTAACATTCAACAATGTCATGCAACATTCGGAATGTTAAAGTTTCGTTAATTCCGGTTTCATTAAAAGTCATATATTGTCATCATAATATCCTATCTTGAAAGGACTTCATAATTTATATAAGTAATTACTATTAACTACTTAACAATACCACAATTTCAAATCTCAAGAGATTAGGCTGCGTCCGTCTTTTTAACGACTTAAAGTGATATTTCAAATGTTAAAAATATTTTTCAAAAGTCAGTGCGATGTTAATTTTAGGTAACGTTCAATGATAGTCATAACATTAGTTTAACAGTTACATGAGCAGTTAAACAAAAAAATGTCAAATATTGAGTTTTCTATCAACAAGATGTATAATATTTTTGTTATAATTAAATTCTACTTCCATTGTCATATACCAAATACATTATACCAATAAATTCTTGTATATTGCCTATGGAATAAATGAGTCATTATTGTTAGAAGTGATGTAAGTCCAATTTTCTGAAAAAAAGAAATTTAACTTGCTTTCAGCTGAATATGAATGTCTTCCATTCACATTTAAAAGAACGAAATAAATAAAGTAAATTTATTCGTTCAAATGAAAATTGTTTACGAAAGGGAATCATTTTTTAAGAAAACACTTTGAAAGATGTTTTACAATTTTCTTAAGAGAATATGTTCTTCCTTAGGGTGATTCAGGTGGGCCGTTGCAGTGTCGTCGTTCGGATGGAGTTTGGCAATTAGCCGGTGTCACTTCATTCGGATCTGGTTGTGCCAGGCCTGGATATCCGGATGTATACACGAAAATACAGCATTATGTAAATTGGATAAAGGACACGATGAACAGTGACGACGACGACGATCAGCTTTTGTAGTATTTTTAAGGCTTTCTATTTTCTATGTGCAATCACCTTGTAGATATCGTGTAAATATTCTTATTTTAATGTAAATGTTTAATTTTAGTTAAGCTAATCTCTCGTCTTACGATTTCTTCTGTGACAGTGTAAGCAATAATTTAAAATTCAATTGCTGAAATACATGTTGACCAATAATTCCTGATTTATCGTATGCATCAACGAAATATCGATAGTATAGGAATAATAATATCATTCTGTGTCTAATATTTTCAATTTGACAGCTTATCAAAAACTTCCAAATTTTCTACTCCATTTACTACGTCATGAATCTAATTGGTAATACCAGGGCGAGGGGTTAAATTGAATGATCCTAGGTAGTAATTGAAGTGGAGTCTTTAGAAAAATCTTTGAATGTAACCGGGAGGTTTTGATATTTCTCGAGAAATGAAATTAATGTTAAATCACGCACAACGAAATTGGATTAAGTGAGTACTGATAGCTTATTGTTGATCTCGGGATGAGTTTTTTGAATCGTTTGTAATGATTCGTTCCGATATAATAATCTTCATACCAATAATTTCTGCAACAGTGGTCACAACTTGAGAGGACTTTCTCGTTTGCTCATTCAGGTGGAAAGAAATCTCTAGTTCCATTTTAGACGACTTAAAAATCGTAAGTCTGGAACTGTAAACAAATACGGGTTCAGCCGCAATAAAAGCCTCGGAATGATCTACTTTGCTTTCTTATTTTGTCGGAAAATTCCTGTGCAATTCTTTCATACGCAACACAACTGAATGGATAACGTAAAAGATCGTAGAAAAACATAAGAAAAGTGTTCGCACGCAAATATACAAAGTTTCATGAACAATGTCACATGAAAAGGAACTATAAAGAAAATTTGTTTTACTGCTAAAAGATTATAAAAATTTATTTTTTTTTGTTTAGCAATGTTTGTATATATATAAAAATTGAACATTTGATTTGAATGTGATCGCAAAATGGATGATCATAGGATTAATTACACATACGTCATATTTTTTGTATTTTTTTTGCACATGGAGTTGACACTAAGAACAAATTCAAAAAGTCGAAGAAGCAGAAATATTTTACTTCTGTGAAGGAATACACAATGTGATACACTTTTGAGGATATAAGACTGGTAACTTTAAGAGGAAAACTCCCTGCCTGAGGCTAAAAAAATTCCAAATTGCGAGTACCGTAAGCCGATATCCGTTTCCATACGTGGAATACGAATATCTGCATTTATATGAGTCTCGTGGAAATGTTGTGCATCTTTCCTTCAGTCGGGTTGCATAACTTCCACGATTGTGCGTACGTCAACTAAAGTGGTTGCTTTTGCCCGAGGAAATTAGAAGTATCGATTTATGGTTAACCGTGCAACGTTGTCTAAGAACGGGTACACATATTACGCTAAAGTACATGCATTAATTAGCTTAATATGAAGCACTTCCTCTACCAAAAGCCTATCCGCAGCTCACTTCGATCAATCTTGCTATACAAATGACTAACCAGCTAAAAAGCAAATTTAATCAGTATATCATTGCCATGACGTGCTTTGTACACACTTCGTTAATAAACAAAGATAATGTTTATGAAAATTTGCAAATTTTATCATCCCAAGTATTTAATGATAGATCTACCAAGGTAGACAAAATGACTTGTTCCATCGTTTTTCGCGAATATTTTTTAAGTTTCTAACTAACAGTTTTTAAAATTTTCTACGACTATCTTGTACATTGCAAGTGATAAAATCGATTAAGTTCTTTGTCTCAGTGATTTCCTTTTTTTTAACATATTTACTTGACTTTTTTTAAATATATTGGATTAATTGTCAGCAGGTCTAATGTTAACTCTTTGCGATCCAATTTATTGTTCCAATTTCTCGTTGGCTAAGTAAAAATAATTTTAGAAAACATCCTATTGTTGGTTAACCATTTTTATTTAATAACAAAAACAACTGTAGGTACTGACGAATATTTATGTAAAGATACAAGATTATTGTTGAATTTCAAGGCCGAAATGTAATAGATAAATTATTAGTTAGTCCGAAAAATTGTGTTCAGTGTAATTGGATGGAGGATTGCAGAGGGTTAATGAAATAGGGGGTTGATGCGAGCGATTCATGTAACTGGTATTGTAGTTAAAAAAAGAAAAGCTTCTCATTAATATAACCATGAAAGTTAAAGCCGAAATGTGTCATAATATTAATGAAATTTTCGGGTATTAATGCAAGTGTTTAATATTAATACATTTTAGTGGACCTGCTTACATCTGACTTTATACATTATAATTACTGAAATGGTCAAAATTATAAATTCCAGCTTTTTTATGCAAACAATTTATATTAATTATTTAAGTTAATCACTACACTAGATGTTCCATGTGTATCTTATAATACTCTTCTTTACAAGTACCAAAATATATCTTAATTGGCGTAAAAATGTTCACATTGTGAAAGAGAAACTTTACATGAAACATTACACGATGGAGATAAAAATCACATTTCTTTCGAAAAAACTTTCTACGGGTAAAATCGTAATTAACATTTGACATCGTTTCTGAGATTGCATGTCAGGATATGTTCATTCCTTCAAATGTATTCTTCACTTTTACATCGCAAGAACGCAGAAAACCATGTCTTATTGAATAGATTTTACTTAGAAGATTGGCGTGCATGTTTCTGTCACGTTTACGTTGATTACTAATTACTAATTACATTAGACACCAAACAGAACGTTATCGCACAGCTGTCGCTGTCAGTACATGTGTCCATTCTCACTCAGAATTTAGTAGAAATGGCGTTTAATTAAATCGTATATTAAACAAAATTAAATTCTTCCCCGTATTTTCATAATTTTCGTTGCCCCATGCCGGTATATTTAATAAATTAATTACGAATATAAACAAATTAAGACAATACTAATAACGAAAAGATTTATTTAAATTATTTAGATTTTACGATAGTAACTGTTATAGTTGACACTAACATGTTATCCAAGTAAAAATTGCAGTACGCTGATAAAGTATAAACATAGTCTCATTTATTTCTGATTTTTTTTCAACACCAATTATTTGTTTCGGCCATTAGCTAATTGTAGATAGTAATCTCGAGGGAAATAAAAAGGGTGTGTCATTTAATATTAAGAATTGTACTACGTTTCTTTTGTCTTTTATTGACGTATGCAACCATTTCGTAACGATATCTGTATTTAAACTGTTAGAAGAGATATTGAATGTAATACATTTACCATATCAATATATAAAAGCAAAATAGTAGTCTAAATTTTCATACAATGTTATTTATTTTTTAAACATTGATTATAAATACAGGGGTTTTAGATTAACTCGTACGACCCTGCTGTTTGAACATTGAATTATTAGATTGGCAAGTAAGATGCGCTCACAAACATCTTTCGGTCAATCAATCAATGATTATCAATTTATGTATTGAACAGTGAGCTAGATGTAGCATGAAAAATATGTATGTATTGTTGAAACAAATATAAATAATTACATTTCGCTTTGCATAATATAGAATTATTGCATTTAATCAATATCTTACATGTTCTATGAACTAATCAACTCGTTGTTCTTTTTTAACGTTAATAAAACTTTGATATTGAAAAGTAAAGACTTTTTTTTTAAGTGAAATAAAGTGGATTTACTATAATTCGTATTCCTTTATTTTAATTAAAACATCGTAAATTGTTCGACGACTTTTAAATTTGTCTTGCGATGGCTTAAGCATTTTATAATATTTGATTGCAATTTGCAATAATTAATGCTTTCTGAAAGTCAATGCACAAAGATTAAAAAAACCACAAGCATAAACACTTTGTGAGCGTATAATCACTTTCTTCATACATTTAATTTTTTGGCACAGACAAAAACATTAATTGCTCCATAATGAGCGCTCCAAGCTATTAAAAATCGCATGTCCTTTAAAAAGAAAGTTGGTCTACTTCGATTAAACTTCAATTAATTGTACCTATGAGTCAGAACTGAATTAAAGAAAACCGGTATCATTAACCCGAAGGAAAATATTGAGACAAACCAAAATCAAAATTGTACAATTGCAACGTAGATGACATACTAAAATTAACACTAGATCTATCCAGCTAACTAAAATTACTTTTTCATTCATTCTTTTTAAATATTCGAATGTATATAACACCCTTTCCTTCTTTTAATTTTTTACGTCTATCTTATAGACTGCAAGGGATTAAATCGATCATCTTTTACGCTTACTTCGTTTCTTTTCTTTCTGCCCTATTCACTGAACCCATTTATATCACGATTTTTTTTTACTATATTTAAGTACAAAAATGATTACAAGTAAAAGAATTTCAAATTTCAGCATTATAAAAAAAAATAAATTATAAATATGTGATTTACGTTTATATTAGTACCTGATAATGGCAGAAATGTTGATTAGTCATTTTCTGCAATATGATAGTATTTGAAATGTTGAATGCATAAAGCTACTTCACAATTTTCACGCTGATAAACTGTTTCTCTTCTTTTCTTTTGAGCTAAATAACTCGAATTCACTGTTACTATCATTTTGATTATTATCAACATCATCACTATCGTATCTTACTTCAATAATTCATCTTCGTTTCAGTGGCCCAATTTCTGCTTTACTATAATCACAACTACTTACTACTTTCATCTCCAACAACACCCTCCATTTCTATTTTTTAGCTAACGGATAATGATAGTTACCAATAAAATTGAGCGTATATATACGCCCCGGTTATAGGGATCAGGATAATGGAGTATATATATGCTCCGGTGATAGTGACCAAGAAAATTGACCGTATATATACGCTCGAGTGATAGTGGTCAGAAAAATTTACTATAAATATACGCTTGGGTGATAGTGACCAGGAAAATTGACCGTATATACAGGCTAATAATGTAGATGGATTAACATTCTCAACCATATTCAATTAATTTAATATATTTTAGAATCTGAAATAAATACAGTAAAAGAGAAGAAAAGAGCGAAGCAAAAAACTTGATCGATTAAATTGCTTGCAGTAGACACGACGGATGTAGAAAATCGAAATGGAAACAGCGCTAAAAATTTTGGGGAGCATTTACAAAAAATTCGAACCAAGTCATTTCAGCCACCTTCGTAGATCTAGTATTAATGAATGGAATTTCATCCACGACGGAATCTTTCCTCTAATTCACCGTATAAAAATATTACCAAGTACAAAGTTACCCAAGTGCGTCATCCTGACATGCGCGAACGAGCTGAAGATATGTCTGATCATACCACGTCTCCCGTAACCGTGCCGTACAGTGCACAGTCAGAGAGGGAGAGTACACGTTCTTGATCAGTAGCACACTTTCATCGTGTCGAGGAAAGTGAGCAAAGCCGCCGTTTCGGATAGATGTTCGTCGACAAAAAGGGAAGAGAGAGGATAGAGAAGGACAGTGAAGCTTTCTGTCCCTAGTTCTACATGCACGAGAAAGATAGGGATGAGAGGGTGAAGAGAAATGGAGAAATATTAACGTTGCGTGGAGACAGTACGAGAGAATATTTCAATTGAGAAAAAAACTGTCACCCGCATTTCACGCTGCAGGTGAAATATGTTGCGTACAAAGTAAACTGTACGAGAAAGTCAAGTGAGACAAAGAGGAAAAGTGGGAAGAAAAGAATAAAGAGACCGGGGTGGGAGGAGAGAAAGAGACATAACTAACCGGTGCGCTACCCTTTGGAGAGAAATATGTGACATTGACCGCGAAATTCACTTCTCTGTGCTTATGTATTTTAACGACCCATCGTCGATCCAATAAGAAAATGAGAAAAGAAAAAGGACGATTTACATGAAACGTATGTGAATTTGTCATTCTGGAAAGGGCAATGACCGGAATCGGATCAACTTGACGAGAATAATCAGTGAAAGAATTTCTAATGTTGTCGGACAAAGGGCGAGGACGATCGAAGTGGTAGAAGGAGGGTTATTCAAAGTAAGAGATATATATACTATGATGGAGATGTTAGCTGATGTTCAATATTTTTTTTCTCGTTTTTTATATGAAGAAGTTATTTATTTGATAACATATTGTTTGGCATATTCTCGTAGGATCGGATGATAATTAAGAAAGGAGTTTATCAGTGCTGATTTCGTTCAAAATGGCTGCTCCTTTTGTTGTGCATTATAACACTTCCATTTAACGCGCAAAATACGTCTAATATTCGGCAGTAGATTAAATAGTAAAACAAAATGTATATTAACCCTTTGAGGACAGCAGACGCATATATGTTGTCTGTGAAAAAATATGATTATGGTTCATTGGCGTGTATATACACAAAGTTGAAAAATTGAAAAACAAACCCTCAAATGTGATTACGCAAATAGTAATTTATAACTTCTATGTATTAACACTTTGACTTTCTGATAGAATGATAGTTTTTTGACCGGCAGATAAATTATTGTTTCCCAATAGTCCTAAAAGTTTCTGTTCGTAAAGGATTAATAGTTGTTTTTCAAATTGACTTAAAAGCACATCGAATTTCTGTTATTATTACGTGTGATTCGGTAGTTTTCGATTTTATAAAACATAAACAATAAATTATTCTAGGTAATCAATTATAATGATTGTTTCTTAGTCTATTTTGCGATTTTAATTAATCGCTACTAAGAAACGCTTTTGCAGTTTTGATTCGTTCGTCATACATAAAATACACGTGTGATTCACTGATGTATTGTGTTAAATTAATTTCACTACCTTATTTTATACCTTCTTCTGCTTATTTTACATTATATTTAATGATATCTATTACAAATTACTTAACCCGTTATAATTCTTTGGTTTTATAACAATTACTTCGCACAAAGACGATTTAATGTACCATTTAAAACGATCACTACAATCAGAATAGTTTTTTTTATGAAAAATATAAATGTATAGTGTTTAATTTAAGTGTTGCGATTATATGTACAAATTCTTCAAAACAAGCGAATTTTAACCGTTTGAGTGTCAGAACACTGCAGAAACTTTGTCGAAAAGTTGCCAAGATGCGTAATCGCACTTTGTGCAGCACAATATTGTTGTTTTGTTTCTTAGTTAAAGATATTGTCTATATTGTTATTATAAAAAGCGTCATAAATTCGATAAGTCGATGAGTTTGGCACTTTTCAGTATTCAGTAGAAAAAGCGCGATCGCGCTGTTTGGCACTCGACTGGTTAAAGCAAGTCCTTAGTATTATAAAACTATGGCATGTATTGTCGAATTAATTAACTGCAATATTTTTTCACAGGTATAAAAACCGATAGAGCAATCGATTGATGAAATAGTACTAAAGTTTCTCATATTTATTATTAAGAAATTACCATGAGTAGAAGTAATGACAATGGAATATCGCTGGCGTCGCCGCCAGCCATTCATGTTGGCCCTATTGTTAATCCCAGCACAAATGAAACAATCTCAATTGTAATACCTCTATCCGCACAACTAGCTACAGTTTCTAGTCAAAAGATCGAGAAATCTTGCAAAGATTGTGGCAAAGATGTTGAACAGCCATCGGCAAGCGGAAATTCGAATCCTCCAAAAAGTGATAAAACGAAGGGCTGCCCCTTTCCTACCTGTACTCGATACGGGCGTGCATTCTCGAGAGCGCACGATTTAAAACGTCATATAGCTCGACACGAGATGAGAAAAGAAAAACCATCTGACATAGGTAAAGAAGTCAGAAACGATAATAGCACGAGATTCACGACGGATACAACACATCAGAGGATTGGACAATGTAATGGTAGAAGAGATGATATGTATGAGCTGAGTGCAAAATCGTATTCCTGCCCACATTGCAAGAAGAAATATACAAATAAAAGCAAATTAAAAGCTCATATAAATTCTCATGATAAGGTGACTATTCATCGATGTTACTTGCTTGTACAGTACTACTTTTCATGGCAGCTAATGTAGTATCAAGTAACCAAATTAGT
Organism: Cerceris rybyensis; assembly: GCA_910591515.1. Classification (NCBI taxonomy): domain Eukaryota; kingdom Metazoa; phylum Arthropoda; class Insecta; order Hymenoptera; family Crabronidae; genus Cerceris; species Cerceris rybyensis. The sequence goes on from OU342790.1 coordinate 29,589,642, forward strand.
AATTAAGCTAGAAAATTATACTAGCGATTTAACTACTTGCCTTAGGATTTCAATTTTGACTTCTATCTGAACTACCTTAAAATTAATTATTGAATTAAATATACCTCTCCGATTTTTTATATTTTTTACGATTGAACGCAATATTAATATTCTAGAAATAATTCAATCGTCTCGTAACGGATTGATATTTAAAATATAATAGTTTTTGGGAAACTTTACAATTTCCTGTATCATTTACACCATCACGATTGTTACACGTTATTGTAAGGCAAGGAGTTGATTATTTATTGATTTTAATTATGTTTGAATAAAGTTACATGTATTTTTAAATGTCAATCGGGTGTCAAGTAAAGTTAATCTTTATCATACGTTAATAAATAATACAGATATTCCAAAAAGTTGTAGTAACAAATTTCATATTTTAATTCATAGGTAACTGGTAAAAACATCTGCGCTCTTTGTGGAACATGTTCCCAAAGTGAAGAAGATTTACAAGAACATATGAAACAACATACCATGAACATACTTCAGTCACAGGCTGCTTTTAATAAAGCTGATATATCCTTGCCAAAGGATCAAATAGATAAAGATGATGATTTTCTTCTGGAAGAAATGTTACTTCTCCACAAAAATCCACGACATAGAATGCCAGAAAAAATAAGTACAGGTGGAACATCATCAAAAATCAGGTGTGATTACTGCTCAAAAACGTTTAAAACAAAGTGGACATTAAGTTCCCATGTAGCAGCCCATGAAGGACGGTTTCAATTTGATTGCAATCAGTGTGGGAAAAAGTTTGTTAGGAAGAGTCATTATGAAGGACATGTGCGGTCTCATGAAGCTGCTCGACCGTATATTTGTGAACAGTGTGGGAAAACGTTCAAAGAGCTTAAGCATAGACGAGAACATACCAAGCGAAAACATCCCACAAATCAGAATGCAATACAGAATTTATTAGACAGCATTAGTCCTTGTGCATCAGAAGAATTACCAGTTGACCAAGCAAAATTTACTCTTTTAATGCCAGTGAATTTCACTGCATAAAATCACAAAAGTATTATGCCACATAAGTTTAGTGACAAAAGTTTCTATACATCCTATTTTTCGCAAGAGATTGAAAAGACTGTGCATTATGTGACTTGTAATGTCATGTTTTCAATCGAATCATGGTGGATTAATAATTTAATTCAATGTTGTAATTACATTAAAGATACACAGACATTATATTCATTGTAATTATTGTCTGTATATCTTTTGTAAATATGTTAATTGCACATATCTCTCGATTTACACGACATTTTACTTGCATAAGTTCGTTTTTACAAGGTTTTCAAAGTAATGGATTTGAAAAAGAATTGTTCGAAATAAATGTTTTTTCTGCAAAATATGTTGAATGTAGAAATATCTGCAATAGACGATTTTAATTAACGCAGCATTCTGAAGAAACGATCTTCCATATAAATCGAGGGATAGATGTATATCAAATTGAGCGCTTAGTCATACAGAACACTGAACGCTAAGGCAGTTATATTATTATATAAAATTTTAATTAATAAATCTTAAATAATCTAATAGAGTAAACAGTAAAGAATTAATATATTGTTGTAAGTATACAATTCACGACAGACCATTACTTTTATTTTGTACATATACTACTGGCAAAATTTTACAGTTTTATCTAACATATATATATGGTATATATTTTTTAGCAGGAAACAGAAATAAAAGACAATCTTAATTTTAGAAATCGTTGCCAGTTTATATCACAATAATCCTAATTGGGCCAGAAGGACATGTAATTTTCAGTACATACAAAATCATATTTATTGCTACAATATTGTTATTGGCAAAACAAAAAGCTAAATAAACCCGTTGAATTATATAATATATATACGTGATTGCTGTATTTTGTAGAATATGAGTTATGAAAATCGAAATATTCCGTTGTAGATAATTGCAAGAAACACCACTCGTTTGTTTTGCAGTCAAAGCGTCGAAGATTTTAACTTATACAAAATTTTTATTAAAATATTTCATTCGAAATAAATAAGACGTCTTTTTAGTTTGACATAGGACATAATACGAAAAAAATCGTATAATTATATGTATATATATATATATATATATATATATCTGGCATTCTGAAGATTTACCATCGTGAATCAAAATAACTATTTTTCTGGAAGAAGTGATCCTTCCCTTACTTTAAATGAATATACATAAACGACAAAAAGTAGAATCAACATGCGAACAATTACAAAATCTGTCATCATCCGCTTTCGACAAAACTTATCAAAGTTATACATTGGATACTCTCCCACCAGAAATTTTGGAAATGGTATTGAGATTTTTACCTTTTCACGATGTAGCCTCTGCCGTCCGCTTAGTTTCCAGGTGAAATATTCTCGTTTTAAAAGTATATAAACAATTTGTGAAATAATTTTCTTATAAAACAAGACAGCTTCTTAATTGTACGTGCAGCACATTTAATAAACTGCGAGTAGATGCACATTTTATTCCTTGCTTTTTCATTCATATGCTGCTATTTCGAGATTTTAGACATTTTAGAGATTTTACATATGTATACCATGGTATCGATAATTCACAATTCATCTAACACCATAGATTTTCGGCAATATGACTAAAGCAATTACAGAGAATCAAAATAATTAGAGTTTCTGCTTAGTAAGAAACATCTTATTCATTTTCCGTTTATCAGATTTATATATAGTCAGTATACCTACTCGTTAAATGTTCAGCTTTCATTAATAAGTAGATCATTTCATTAAATAAAACATATTACTGTTAGTTTAAAAAATAATTTCTATAAGTGTTAACATAATAGCTTGTTAAAATTCAAATATTGTATCAATTAGTAGGTACATGTAGTACTAAACGTAATATTGAGATATTAATAATACATTTTTAGAAAAAAATTGTAGTTTTTAAATGGTAGATTTTATTGAATAATTTTGAAATAACTTTTATTTGCATTTTAGACATTGCTCAACAATAGCCATCATAGTTTTAAATGGTGCATTTCTTGCGGCTGGGACAAAATTGGAAAATGTAATAAAACGTATAAAAGCTACAATGTCAAAGTTGAAAACAAATAGAGACATATTAGGATGTATCAGAACGCTTAATGCTTTGGATGTAATAAAAGTACAATATAAAATGCTTAGAGCTGTAACTTGGCGGTATACACATCCTTCTAGAAAACAAAAATTTTCACGACTTTGCTTTTATGGTGGAAGTTTACTTGATGCTTTAAATAACCTTCTTAGTCAAGCAGAAAAATGTCCTATAAATTTTATTGGTTCTCATGCTATTGATTCATGTATTGCTTACTTTCTAGCTCTGTGTAAGCGTTTCATGAATTTTTTTGAAAAAGTTTCAGAACGCAGAGTAAACAGGTAAATTATTATGTAAATATGAAGGTAGTATTAGAATCATTTAAAGATTATCATATCTTAGAAGATCATCATTAACCCTTTGCGGATGGAGGCATTTTGGAATATAGAAAGATAATCATTTATTTGGCGATCCAAGACCACTTTTTTGTCAGAAAGTCAGAGTGTTAATGTATTTAAATTATAAATTACTATTTACGTAATCATACCTCAACTATTATATTTAAATTTTTCAACTCTAATCGTGTATACATGCGGCAATGAACTACAACTAAACTTTTTCTCAGACCATATATATGCATCTCCAATCCCCAAAGGGTTAAAAATTTTAAATACTGGGTAAGTTGTATAAAATATAGCATTTCATAGATTAAAATTTAAATCTAATATTCCTATGGAAAGAACATATTTCTATATCAAATTGAAAATAATTTCGTCACATAAAATAACGTTGATAGATCTGCACTAGTGTCTGGATGCAAAATCGTAGATGTATTGGATTGTCTCATCGAAGGTCGTCAGGTTTTAACATTCAAAGTATCAACTAATCATAGAAATAAAACCGATATTGTTAATATGAGACTCAAATATATGATGAAACGGGCTTGGTTTACTTGCTTAAATGTTCCTAAAAATGCGGATGAGAATTTATGGTGCGATAAGCAGCGTTTTATGTACCTTAGATTGCGTCGTTTAGTAGGCAGTGTAAATGAGCATCTTCTTGAAAGTTTGCATTATGAAAAGGAATTACATCTTCAGGTGATGCTTGTATAGTATTTCATATAATAAACATATACAAATATTTTCTTTTAAAGGTAACGAAAATTGAATTACAAAAATGACTCGAATGTCCTATACACTGTACATTTCTATAGGTACAAATAAGATTGCCTTTAAGACCTCCGCCTATCTCTACTTATTCAGGATATGGAGAATACGGTGGCTTATTTTTTTACTATGGGAATATGAACAAGTATGCCTATGAGAATAAATTTGTAGATACAAATGAATTGGTAATTGCTACAGCTGAAACTGAAGAAGAGGTTCAACAAAGCCCTTGCTTTGATTTGACTATTGAAATTGAACTGAGATGTTCTCCAGATTTAGCACCATTTGCTATTAGATCAATGTTGAACACTGATCAATTTGAGAAATGTTTTACGACAAAATCCTCGAAACGGCAAGAATTCTTTTTAAAAATGGATATAACATGTCCAGCATCAATGGCTAATAGATTGCCAGATAGATTTACTTGGGAATTATGTAGTCCACAACGACCTAAATGGTTTCAATTTCTTCATCTGTGATATAAAGTTAAAACTAATCATATATATTATTACTGTCTTATGTACTCTCGTACTTATTACTCACGATTTATTTTAGCTAGTAACTACATTGCAGCCATCAAGCATGAACTTTTGCAATGTGTGTATATATACAATATATGGTACATATACAATGTATACATGTATATGTGTATGAAAAATTATAATGTGAAAAATGGAAGTACTGAATAACAATACACTTAATGTAAGTTTTTATTTATATATTGCAACTTTTGTCATTAAAATCAACTTTTAGCAGACATTTTAAGCTGATCTTGTATGTTTTCAACAATTGTTTGCGGCATCCATGTTACGCTATTTAGTTTTCTAGCTCGATTTTCTAAAATACTGTATGCAAAAGAATTTAAACGTACTCCTTTAGGTAATGCAACTCCTTGAAATTTATAAATATTTTCTATATCTGATTCAATCTTATGAACTGCAGTGATGGTACATCGTCCAACTAAAGAAGTATTTCCTACCATTGGACCTTTACTAATGTCTATATGATCTCCTACTTTGTATAGTACAATTTTGTTATCATTGTTTTCTGCAATAGACGGTATTTGTTCTAGTTTAAACGGATTGTCTTGAAACATTTCAAGGGCGACATCTTCTGATGTCTGTAGTCTTTCAATAGGTAACTCTCTATTAGCTAACTTAACAAATTCAGCAGACATTGCACGCATTTCAGTGTCAGTAGGCTTCCAATCTGATAAATTAATGTAAACGTTATAGACAAAGCTTCCACTCTGTATAACTGGTGCTGGAAAACTATGTAAGTGAACTTTTATTTCGGATTTGAATGCAGAGTTTATAACAGTACCTAACATAAACGAGCAGGTACGCCAAAATGCAGTATTAACTACATTGCTTGGTGGACTCTGCAAATTCATAAACTTTAATGTGCAATTTGAAGGTAAAGGTCTATGCATATCCCAAGGAGATCCATCAACTAAAGCTAACGCAGACACTTTTGAAACACCTTCTGATATGTGTTTTGCACAGTCATGGGGTGTAGATATATCTTTGTTCATTACCAAAACCACTTCATCGACGGGAGACTGATATTTAACTTCTATCTTTTCAATTCTTCCAAGAACTGCCCTCTGTCGTTTCTTTTCTTCTTCATACAAAAAATTTCTTTTGCTTATTGCCTCTGTTTTCGACAAAGTGCTTGAACATTTACCCTGTATTTTTAACTGTAACCTTGAAGTGGCAAAAAAAAGATTTTTGCACCTGCAAAATAATTTATATATCTGTATCAAAATATTTATATCATACTTCATTTTGTATTAACTCCATCCGTCTCTTGTTTATATACTTTAGTTTATAATACAATGTAACAACACTAGGTAATATTATGAATAATTATATTGTTATATGTAGTTATATATACAGATAAACTTATTTTAGTAATTATTTTTTACTTGAAATAATATGTGAATCAGACAAGTACATTTACATACCCTTGAAACATATTGAGGTTATTATTTTGTAACTTATTGTCGTCAATAAATTTCGTCTTATTCCAAACCGCCTTATCAAAACTCTTAACCAAAATTTCGGACTGTCAAACAATATTGGTTCTTTTACATAAATTTCGTGTAGATGCAGTTCATGACACTATTTCCTAAGCATGTTTCGTTCAATCCATATATTGCGACTTTAGGATTTTAAATCCACCTAAAATAATCGTACATATATAACTAGAATTAATTCAATTTGTTTTAGAATGATAAATAATATATAATTTAATCTAAAAACAGTTTACTATATTCTTGTATAATAGATGTAGTTACCATTCATTGCAGAAAAATAATAAATTTATACTATTGTTACTACTGTTGCGTTTCCCGGTAAGTTTTTTATGAGCGTAGAGGCTATGATAATACGCTTAATAGTAATGACTGGTAATGATTGTCATGATAATTGCTCACTGTTCAACATATTGCAATTTTATTATGATATACGAAGTACTTCTTAAAGAAATTATTGCTATTTGATATTCGAAAAACAAACTCATATATATATAGGGCAAGAATAATTTCTTTACGATATTACCAAAGTAATTGTTCTGTTTCCTAAATAACAATTTACGTTTTATGACTACTAATGCAACTCAAAATCACCATGTTTCATATTATTTTATTTTTGTTCAAAATGTGCGATGGATTGTGATAAAACTGGATAAAAGTTTTGTGTACGAAGTATACTTTTTTTCCATAGGGCGCTAATAACATCGATATAATTGAATTTCTTAAAACGCTTAAAACTACTTACTGTTCAATACTCGTGATCTTAAAATTTAATAAGATGTTTGTATTTATAACATATCGTTCGAGTTACACGCTTTACATTATTACACACACATTAATACATACATGTTTGAATTGAAAGTGATTAGATGCGATGCCATTGGTACGTAAACTGCATGCGTCTACGAAATAATTTCTTAGTTTATAATATTGCTTAATATGTAACTTAATTCAATAATAGTTTTATCAATTTTGATATTACGAATAACTTATGCAATAATATAATTTTCTTGAATGAATAGAGTAGTCAGTGCAATGTCATGTACACAGTTGAAGCATCAAGTCGTTGCGTCAAGCAAGCTGTATACACACATTCTCAACAGTTAGCTACTATATCGTGATAAATGAACGTTTGAAATATGCTTATTATCATATGGAATTTTCTTTAAAAATTCTGATCATTTTGATGGTCGAAATATGTTGATGTTTTGTCCGACTTGTGGGAATGTACTTCGAGTGGAAGAAGCTTTATCAGGGTTACGTTTTGCCTGCAACACGTGTCCTTATGTATTTAATATCGCACGAAGAGTAAGCAGTCGCACGTATCCTAAATTGAAAGAAGTGGACGACGTATTGGGTGGAAGTGCAGCTTGGGAGAACGTCGATTCAACGGAAGAACGTTGTCCTAAGTGTTCACATCCTCGAGCATATTTCATGCAAATTCAAACTCGTTCTGCTGATGAACCTATGACAACATTTTACAAATGTTGCAATCCTCAATGCGCTCACAATTGGCGCGATTAAAGGTATTTTCAAGCTTGTAGTCAAATGAAATCAAATATGCATTGTGAGTACATTATATTGTAATAAAACGAAAAGACAAGTTTTATTATAATAATGTGTACATAGATTAAGTTGTATAGTATTTTATTTAAAGTTTCTTATAGAATTTTTCAAAGAAAATTATATACTTTATAAGCTCTTCTTGTAATAATAATAATAATAGCATTGTTTGTTGATTTTCTTAAAAGCATAATTTTTGTTTTTCGTTTGAACATATAGCTTCATATAGGATTTATTCAAAAGAGGACAATTATGGATCCAAAATCTTTAGGCCCTATGCAAGTTTATTTCAATGGAGCAAAGGAACAGTTAAAACTAACACCACCAGAGAACAAACATTGGTCTTGTTCAGGAAACAGAAGTATAGCAATAGCTGTGGAATTACTACGAGATGGAAAAGTTATAGCTATTCCAACAGACACAATCTATGGAATTGCTGCTAGTGCAGAAAATAATGATGCTATTGAAAAGATTTACAGGATAAAGGGTCGGGATGAAAATAAACCATTAGCTATTTGTGTTAATAATGTGAATGATGTAAAAAATTGGGGTCTTGTAGATGATATAACACATGATATATTAGTAGCACTTTTACCCGGCCCATACACTATCATTTTAAAGAGATTGCCTACTTTGAATCCTAATTTGAACCCTGGTATTGATACTGTGGGTATTAGAGTTCCAGATAGTAAATTTGTGAGAAGTGTCACAAAATTTGTTGGACCATTAGCTCTAACAAGTGCTAACAGAAGTAACAATGAGAGTAGCTTAAAACCCGATGAATTTTCCGAATTATGGTCAGATTTAGATGGAATATTTTATGGGCAGAACCTTAAAAAAAGGTCTTATTATAGGAAAGGTTCCACAATAGTTGACTTATCTAAACCAGGATATTATTCCATTGCACGTTCTGGATTAAATCTGCATATTCTTGAAAATACTTTGCAAAACCATGGATTGAAACTATGGGAAACTAAGAATGTATAATTTATTAATGGCTCTTCGATATTCTTAGCTGTATATATATATATATATATATATATATTTTGATAATTACAGTTTCTATTTCTATTGGTAATACATTTCTGTATAATAGAAAATGCTGTCTCCAAATAATTAATAAATCAATTAACAATATAATTCATGATTCCTTTCTTTTTGCATATCATTATGTGCGCATATATGAATGTATGTGAAAATGAATTATGATTCATTTACATCCATTATTAAGGAAAACGGGTACTATTGCATACTTCTAAAATGTATGTAACACCGATTTACAAGTTAATGTATATATACTTATTACTACAATTTTTATTATATACAAATTAGTGTTTTCAAACGGAAATAATATATAGAACTTAAATGTATCACATTGACAGAACAAATGTCTGTAAATTCGAAACTGTATTTCTAAAAATTTTATGTCTGTTAAAGTATAATCATACACTATATGTACGGAGTAATATTTTATAATAGTTTTATAACTGTACATGAATTTGAAGTTATAATAATTAACCCTTCTGCTAAAGAGTATTTTAATGAAAAGTATAAATAGCTATTTGTAACGAATTTAGTATAAAGTAACATATTTATGATCGAAACAGATTGCTTTAGCTTCTGAATATATATAGACAACAGCTCGTATGAATTAATATTACAGAAACTGAATGCACATACTTATTTCCAAGGAGTAACTTGTAATTTTATTGAATCGTACACATACATGTTTGCAGAAGAAAGTGCAGTTTAAACAATATATATATACACAACTGTTGTAATAGCAGTAGGGTTAGTATGTACCAAATATTACCAATTGATAATTCCAATTTTACAAACTAATCCATGAGATAGAATTACAATAACAAATTTTAAGCATCATTTTTATATCCTGAGGTATCGTAATTAAATATATAATTCATTTGGTGAATGCCTCTGCACATTCTAATATTGTATTGTCTTCTTGACGAGATGGATATCACATAACATTGTTGCAAAATATTTAAACGACTTATTATTCTATAGGATAAACTGTAAATATTAAATATTTTTATAAGACAAACGATTGCAGATTCAAATTACACTTTGACTTTACATTTAAAATATCAGTTTTCTTAAATGACAAAAGTAACATAAATCAATTGATGTTTTCTATGTTGTGACTATGTATTTTATACGAATTAGAAGGCGTACTAGTTTTATTAAACGGGTGTAAAATCATAAGCATAAGGATGTAATATTTTTCAAATACATCTTTCTGTCGATTATCTTACAACAATTATTTAATATAATGATAAAATGCATTTAACAGTTAAAGAAAAAATAATATTATGTGGTATTATGTGGACTACATGATTGAAAACGGAATTTGAGTTATTGACACATTGTACGCCGGCTAAATATCAGCACTTTGTTATATTTGATAATGTTGCCATTAACACCAATGTAAAGTTTAGAGTCATTCAGTAATGCACAATATAACGAAATAATATTTCCTTTTTGTCTATTCTTTTTCTCAAGACAAAATAACAACTGATTAATCTGTCAAATTTATAATCTTATATTTGAAATCCCGCGTTATTGCGAGATCGGCGTGCAATGTGTTAAACAGAGATTACGTCGTTAATGTTTTCTTTAAATAAATCATTATACAGATAATTCAAAAGTGTATCTTTGAACATTACAGTTTTATTTTTACGAATAGATATAGCTCGATAAGAGAAATCAGCAACTCTTGCGTCGCTAGTCACAGAGTTTTTTCTGTCTTTCGGGTTTAATTGCTACAATCATTTTACCTAGGAGCTATAGTTTGAAATGGGTTCAAAACCACTTAGGCTTATGACATACATATCACGTAGGAAAAATTTCCTAGAGGTGACGAGAATTTGAATCTCGGTCCCACTAATTGGGAATTTGAGCCTTTAACTTCATACCCATCATAGTCCTAGTCACAGTTTTGCTAATTTAGCAAAAGCGTACACTCACAAGGGAATCTTCCGAGGTGCTAATTATCAATTTTGGTGAAACTGATGTACGATATAGTTCTCGTCAAAATATGTAATATCTACTTGTTTTTTATTGAGAATCGTCTATGTAAAAGGGGTGGAAAACTCCTCCAAAGTTGAATGATGAAGTATATTTCATTCAATATCTCGGAAACTATGAAAAATCTATCCCTCATAGTTTCAGAGATATTTTGCAATATTTGTTTGATCACCCTAACTTGGAGGAGGAGGTTTACTCCTTTAAAGTGGATGATCGCCGATAAAAAAATAGGTCTGGAATAATTTTATGAAAAGTACAGCATGTTTCATTTTTATCAAAATAGGTGATTGGTTCCTCGGTAGATTCCCTTGTCAGATATCTGTACAGTATGTCTTATTTAACTGGAAACAGTCGAATATTTTTTATATGGAATTGATGTTATTAACAAGATGTTTCAACGAGTCATTTGGTATGAAGGAGACTATGATGTAGTGCAAATTAATTTTGTGTACTAAAACATTTTTTCCTATCTCGAAAGTAACAACGATATACAGAGTATCGCTTGCTGGACTGTCTGTAACATTATATGTCATTCTTTTATCAGGCGACAATCAGAATGTGCTCATAACTTCATATACAGGAACACATCGGTTTACGGCCTTCAATAAGAATTGCACCTCGTTATGAAACGATTACCACTTTCAGCGACAGCACCAACGGATATTTTGTATCTATTTTTCCCCTTTAACTTCATGGACAAAATGTAGCTCGACTGTGTTACAATTCCTAAACTTATTGGTATCTTTATTTGTATATGTATAGATATGACTGATTTCTTTAATATTACTCAAATATTAAACTTATAAAATTATTCATGTCTATTAATGTTGTATTACAGCAAGTCTTACGATTTTGTTGAGTATTTTTGTTGAATGTAATTTTGACTTTTTAATGACAAATGCAGCATTCTCACGTCATGTTAAATTCGTGTTATAAGATTACAAAGACGAACGAAAGAAAAGTTACTTACAAGACAGTGATACATAATGAAAATTCAGACACTCGCTGAACATTTGCATGTATTTTTTATCACAATATTGTGTTGTCATTATAATGTGCTATTATAAATTACTTCGTACGAGACAAGTATGTATGTATATGCGCATACTTTAAATAAATAATTATTAAAATAGTGATTATATAATAAATAATTAGTACGTTATAACTACATATGACAAGTGCTGTCATACGAGATATCGTAACTGGCCTCTTCAACATCCTTCAGGGCCCAATTAAACTTTCGATGCAGACAACATTATTTAACATTACCACGTCAGGATTAAAAAATGCCTGTTCTATATGTTCACAGTCTTACATCGCCTTACAGCGTTCGCACAATGACATATACAAAATCAAATGTAACACCACATTTCGATTAACGTTGTTGCGGCGCAAACCGCAAAGCAGCAAAAAATATCTATCTGCAGCCTGCCTCCATCTCGCGTCATTATCATCCACTAATCATCATCACCATCCACTCTCGAGGTTCACCATTTCATTCTCTTCTCAACCATTGTACCATTAACACATCATTCGCTTATACAATGTTTATAAATAAAGTCAACTTAAACGCAAGAAAACGTAGTTAAATTAGTCTCGCTATTATTAACGTAATAGTGAGCACCAAACGTTATGAAAGTATGATTATTCGGCATTATTTATATTTAACGCTACATGGTAAATATTTTTTCTGCTTATAATATAAATCAGTCTAATCGTCCTTCGTAGAAAACATTCCTAAAGAACTCTTCTTACTTTCACTCCTAAAGATTCCTACCAAACTGCTCCTCAATCTTGCATAGATTTCTTTGCGGACCGTTGCTGTGAACTTTGTTGCTAAACAAGTAATTGCTGCTGTGGCAAAAATTAGATTATAAAACAATACTAACTTAAAGTTACCAAGCCACTCAATACGTCCAAAGTCACCCAGCAAATCAAAGTTTGTCATGCCTGGAATTAAATTACAGAATGTTAGCATTCAATCTCAACACAGAACTACAAATTATAAGAATAAAGTTTATTTATTTGCATTTCTTTTTCACGCTTTCTGCACTTCTTAGAATGATCTTATCGATGTTCAAAAAACTCAGGAATCGAAACTGTTACGTATTACATATCATTCAGGTAGAGAAGAATGCAAAAAGTTAATGTTAAAAAGTTTTTAGAAATTGAACAAGAAACATGTGTAATAACAACTATACTATTCAAATTAATTTGACATTCCATGGCAGATATTGACATTTTCATTACGTGTTCACACAGCAATCCTATTTCATAGTCCATTACATTAATAACAAATGATCCTCTCACTTGATTGCATTCCATTGTCCTTACTATACTTTCAGAATAATTAATGAACAATCAAATTATCACATGACATCATAATAAAAAATGTATAATTTGATCAAAACTACTTCCTAAAGACACAATAATAATTCTGGCAAAGACTAGATGAAGATTGAATTGAAAAATGCTGCCAGAGCTTTTGCAATTATTACGACTTACCATGTACATATAAAAATCATTAAGAAAATTTTCTTAATATACTTACCTAATATTCGTGATAATAGCGGCAAAGCCGAGCTGAGTACAAGCAGAAGGGCACAATTTGCAATAACATGTGTAAGAGGAGTGGAATGAAGCCGTGGTTGAACCCTTCTCACGCCTGGAAGCGTATATAGTCCAATCGCGCTTGTTGCAGCTAAATACAAAATCACCGCCACTTCCACGGTAGCTCCAATAGGTCCAAGTTTTGATAACGAGCTGATACCCAAAGTAAATTGCTAAAAATTTAATAAATCACTGTTATCAATAATATCCAGAAATCTTATACGATCGTTGCATTCGTCTCCTTGCATGAGGTACATACCCTTGTACTTAGGGGAAGAGCTTTAATTCCAACAAGCAGCTCTAATGTATTTTGAACAGCTAATAAAGCCGTGGCAGTGGACAGTATAAGTAATGCTAGCATGGCCGAAGGATAAAGTAACGTCCGTCGAACCCACCAAGTACGTCTTTGTTGATCTAAAATTTTTCTTCTTTTTTGAACGTCTTCTAATCGTTGAGTGAGTCCACGTTGTAGTGCGCCATTTTTTAGGCATAGCAAGCTTGGGTTCGTGTTAAGAAGGTCATCGTCTTCGAGTACTGAACCACAGCCTTGTGTAGACATAGGCACTGGCGAAACGTACGATTTTCCCGTCGTTTTAGCATGTTGCAGTCTGTATATGAAGAATATAAACTGTTTCGTGATATTTCAGATAATTAAGATTAGCCAGAAAGAAAAATAATAGCTTACCTTCTTAAGATACAATTCTCCTCTAATCTGTATGCAAAAAACTCTTCGTCCAAATTCTTTAGGAACTGTGGCTTCACAAGAAACGAACCGACTACGCCAAATAATCGTACGAATCCCATTGGTGTGCATACTGTATGATTAATAAGACACTTTGATTAGAGTGAAGAGGTACGTTCTTAATGATTTAATTAAACTATATTTTCCTACTTACGTAATAACATGACCACCCCTACAAAAGACACGCAGGAATAAAGGAACGGTAAATAATAACTCCATAAGTCTGAAAATATATGCATAGTTTTAGTAAAAACCTGAAATTTTATTCTTTAATTGATATTTATATAAAGAAGATAATTATTTTGATACAATAATTACATAGTTATTAGGACCAAATCGTGAAATATTTAATATTTACATAATTTTCAGATTATTATCAAGTATAACATAAAATACACGGTGCTATAACATTTTTGTTTTTCAGTAGTCACTGGGTGATTCTTATAGGGTTTCTCGTCCTTAACACGAATTCACAAACGAAATTTCTGCATCACCCTCTGGTCTTTGAAAAATACCAGATTTTGTAAACATAGGTTTTGTAGACAGCTCTTCCCCATTTTTAAAAATAGAGGACTGATTCCTGAGTATAAAAGCGTGAGCAATTATAATATTCCGCACTTTTTAACAGTTGTAAGTAAATGCCAAAGTTTAAAAACGAGCAGAAGGCGCGAACTTTCTACGCTATCTTTGCACTTTCACGTAAAGTACTATTGGTAGATCAAATTTTTAAGCTTTCACCGTCATTTATTACCATTAAAAAGTGCGGAATGTTATAGTTGCTCACATCTGTATGCCTAGGAAACACTTCTCTATTTTTTAAGACGAGGAAGAATTGTTTTTAGGAGAACCATTTTTAGTTTTCATGTAATACCAGATTCTTTACCGAAATCTACAGTTTTCACATTAACTAATGTTTTTGAAGAATACAGGACGATAGAGAAATATAGTTGGTGAATTCGTGTTAAGGTCGAGGAACCTTGTAAAAGTCATCCAGTGACTATTGGAGAACAGAGGAAAGTTTTAAATTTGCAGGACGGCGATAATATTAATATAATTAAATAATAATTTCGTAATTAACTTATCATCTCAGTGTGATAAATAAAAGTTATATGAAATTATAGAAATACTATTAAATTGGATATAATTAGATACATACTGAGCAATGTATGGAGACTGGATTTTTGATAATCTATAAGAGCTGATAAGACGTAAGTCATTCCTAAAACAAGTGTTCCTAATAGGCAAAGAACTGTTACAGTCTCATACACTCTGGCCATTACACCCTGAAACAAAATCAGACGTAGAATTTTTAATTTTAGACATTAAACGTTTTATCGTTGCATTCAATAGATTGTTGCAATTAAGATATTTTTGTCTTAATCGGAAGACGTCATATTTCTACTTTTCCCCGAAAATGTAGCAAACGCTTTTGTAAGTCCAGTCGACAGGTAAAATATTTTTGGAAATTATACATTTTAATAAATAAATTAGGGAATTTTGTTTGTGCATAAAAATGTATATACCAATAAATGAAAAAATCGAGATCTAATGAAATTTTTTGCTGTCTTCTTCAAAATTTAATGATACAGATTTCTGTAGTTTTCCGATTAAGCAGATAATATATATCTTTATTGATTAGAAAAGTAAGAATACTTGTTGAAAATTATAATTATTTAAATGTTTGCTAAAGGAATTCACTTTACCTTTCTATAGCCGACAAATCCTTCTGATTCTGTGAACAAGTATGCGAACGGCAAAAATACGAAGAGCGATACGTTTGAAAAGAGAAACACATGGTTCCATAGACCTGTTAAAACAAATATTTGCTAATTTGTATTGATTGTCAGTGAGAGTAAATTTTCACATTATTATTGTGAAACTTTTTATATTAACTTACAACTAGAAATATATTCATTCTTGTTAGAAATACTATCGACACTAAATCTACCGATAATAAATGTATGACATTTAAAATTATCAATTAATATCTTTAAAAAAGTAGAAGAAAGGAAAATATTAAATTGATTTAATCCTAGACTTTCTTCTACCTTGAAGAAACAGTGTCAGAAACTTTTAAACATTAACAAAGAATTCAGAATAAGTAATTCAACCATCTTGCTAGATCTACTGTTATAAATTAATTCATAATCGTTTGACTATCAAGCAGCGCGAACATATTTCTTTTGTTCGCTGCCTAAAAATTGTTCTCCCTTGTTTCTTTCCTTTTTACATTCTTATTAACCATTTCTAACAAGTATACTGCATTAATCATCGGCAGTTCTAGTGTTAAAGTTGAAAATCTGCAAATGAATGACAAACAGAACAGAAAACATGAACAAAGGAAGGTGATATTTTGGGCTGGTAAGGACAGTCCCATTTAAAAATCGTATAGAACTCTCTCTGTATAGTACTTTACGCGCAAACACTTGAAGTTAAGCTGAATGTCGACGTGCAAATAAAAATTGCGCTATTTAACAGTCTACATGAACTTCCACTTGCAAATATCAATGCGAACACTTTGTCGTGTGACTCGCGAATGTTCCTCATGAAAAGGCAACCCGACATAAACGCGCAATTTTATCGCACAGTTTAAAATAAAATTGGAGAGTGTCGCAGCTAAATTGATTCGCGTTAAGCGCACAGAGCTTAAAACAAAGAGGAGACACCAAGTAAACAGTACAGATGGAATTTATCTTACTTTCTAAAATTCTTCGTATTCTGACTTAAAAATAAAAGGGGGTCAAAAGTTCCCTTCAATTAATTTCAATGGGGATGGTCTCATTCGATAGATAACGCTCAGCGATCATTGTGTACAAAATTTTAACCCTGTATCTTGACCGGAAGGGTAGTTATGGAGAAAATTAAAAAAACAGGTTTTTGCTCCATTTTGCTTATTTATTGAGGTGCGAAAAATTCGAAAAAATTCTGACACATTCTACACAGTACTATACATGTTTGAGATTTTTTTCAAATTTTTTCATTGAAGAACTTAAGAGTAATAAATGAGCAAACGCAAAAAAAACCGGAAAAAGTAGATTTTGTATCGAGATCTTCGAGGTACAACTTTTTGCATATTTCAGTAACAATCCAGCACTCATGATTGATATCTGCAATTTTTTCAGACTTTTAACCGGCTGCGTCATTGTGAAAAAAATCGAAAATTGATTTGCGCAACGCATTTCGATGTGAAACGCCATGATGCAGTTATTATTTTTACATTTTTCGATTACCACTGATCTACAGTACCTATCGTCGAACACAAAGGCTTTTCTAGTAAAGAGTCATTTTTCTTCTTTATTTGGTACATTCTACAGAGAACCACAAACAGTCAAATAGTCAAATATTATGCTGTACACATTAATTTGGATATTAAATTAAAATTGTGTAAGATAAAATTTAATGAATTCGATTAGGCTGAAGAGCCAGAAATAGAGCCGCGGAATGTCGAGCTCTGTTTTCAAAGAGTGATTACATGCTATTTTTAGCGAACTCAAATTTGCAAGAAGAAAAAGGTGTTACTTGCATTGCTTTTAAGTTGTCACCCAACTGTAAGACGTACAGAAGGATCTTTATACAGAACTAACTGAAAGTTCCCGTGTTTCGCTACGGTTTAATCGAAACTAAAAAAAAAAAACCTTAAGATTTCGAATTTTTCAAAACCCTTTCTTAGTGAGCACCTAAGACCCAAGGGGAAGGTATGTTCCAAATTTCATTGCAATCCGTTCTGTGGTTTTTGAGATTTCGTGATGAGTGAGTGAGTGAGTGAGTCAGACAGTCAGTGATATTTGAGCTTTATATATGTATACAGAATAGTCTGAATATCATACCTTGGATAAGAGAGCTATTAAGCCACTTGACATAATAGCTATTTGGATATAATATAAGGACTTCATTGCTTGCGATGGAAACCGGTAGCAATAATGTTGCTCCGACGGAAACGGCCAGAGCAACAGTACAAAGCCAGAGGCTGATCCTGTAGACGGTAGCTTCATCTTCGTCCACGGAAAAGTAATCTTCGCGATCTCGCCGTCGAAACTTTGTAATCAGAGCATAGCTCGATATGTACAAAACCAGGAAAAGCAGAAGAAATATCTGTAAAAATCACAATAACATTTTATAATTAGTAATACCTTTTGTAAAAAATGTACTTCTTTCATATTTCCATAATTCTGCTACGAAAGGTAGTTTGGCGACTGATACGCTATTCATTTCATGATTATGATGAAACTTTGCATAAGTATTTATTAGACATGTCTAAGAAGATAGTTCGAATTCGTTCTTGACCGTTTTTAACTTTGAGGTAGATATGAACCTCTTTTTCCGAACCGCTCTTTCAACAAGGAAAGACTTCGAATTCAACGACACAGGAGAGATGGAGGACAGGCAAGAGACAGACAGGACAAACAGAGGAAAGGCAAGACAGGTAAGAGACAATTAGGACAGACAGAGGAAAGGCAGGACAGGCGGAAAAAATGGAGGACAAGCAGGCAAGAGATAGACAAAACAGACAGAAAGGATACATAATAAGCAAGAAACAGACAGGACAGGCAGCAAAAAAGGTAGGAGAGGTAAGAGACAAACAGAAGAAGCAGGACAGGTAGGGTCAGGTGCGATATGCAAAATATCCGATTAAGAAAAAAGTTTCTCCGTATTTTAGCTCAAATGTGAAAAAAGCTCTTTCATATTCTGAATGAAGACGTTCATTAAACCATATTAACGCACTACTGGTTCGAGAAAACCACGCATTCGTCGTATCGTCGCAAGAACGACAAAAAAGGTATGTATTTTGTTTTCGGTTGTTATCGGCTGATAACCAGATTTTCAGGAAAGATAATATCGGAATAAGAGGTGCGAGTGACAGTCTCCCTTTTGATACTACCGCAGAACATAATAAATATTCTGAAATAATTCCATTTGGTGGGGTCACATAAAATTTTCAATATGACAGAGTTTCTAAAGAAGTAACTGAAAGGATGGAAACAAACATTTTACACCTTTAAATGGAAAAAAAGAAAATGAGATAACGCAAACAATTATAAAAGCGGTTTAAACGTTTACAGCATACGTAAGAGAGTTTTTTGTGCAAGGACGAAGGCGTGAACTCCATCACTCTTAGGAATTATGTATTGACTATTGTAATTGTTTGTGTTCGTTTCACCAACGCGAATATTTAAGCGACTAATGTACTCATCACAGATTTTTTTTTATAGTCGTCTTATATTTTAACGTTGCGGTATTCAGCTGAATATTTCAAAATGACGTGGGATTACTTTGCTGTATGCGAATATGTTAATATTTTCGAAGAGATATGTCGTATTTCCCTATGTATAAGTTGTACATGACGTAACAGACAATTGTTGACAGCTACGAGGCAGATTCTTTGATGTACTATCTCCTAACTGTGTGTTTATAGTTTGCTGACAAGCTCCAGGCAATTCGTGGGCAGTTCACGAAACTGTTAACAGTGACGTTGAATGCCAATGTGAACGCTATGTTATGTAATAATAACTTGTGAACGTTTCTCCTTAACACTTCAACATCTGTATCTACTGCTGGATCGTTCATATTGTGAATGAGATATATGAGCCGTTTATTTTGAAAGTGGGGCAAGTCCATTTTTGAAAAAATTAAGATAATGATAATTACAGATAAAACTTAATATGATCTTTTTATCTGTAAAGAATTTATAATAAAAAAAAATTATATTCCCTAATATTTGGTAGACGGAAGTTTTGGCAATTAACGGTATTATAAATATGTTTATTTTGAAAGTGGTGCAAGTCCATCTTAGGTTGAAATTATTTTTAACCGAGTATATGCATTACGTTATATGTTTTGAAACAATGTTTATATTTTCTTCAATGCTTCGATGATTGAATCGAGGCTTCCACAATTTTCATAATGATGAAGTTAACATGTATGTTTGGGATGAAACTATAGCATCCAGAGAATCACAAAAAGTGGCATCTTGTTGTTTAAAACACTTACAGAATGTGACAACCCAAAAGCACATTATAGCTTACAGTGATATGTGCACTGGCCAGAATAGAAATATAAAGTTGGCTTCAATGTAGATGAAAATTGTTCAGTCCAGTGATAACGAAATAAATATCATTGATCTCAAATTTTTATTGTCAGGACATTCATTCTTACCAAACGATCGCGATTTTGGAGTGGTAGAAATGGCAATCCGGGAAACCAATTCCTTGTACATTCCCCAGGATTATTATAAAGTAATACGGCATTGTCGAAAATATAATAAATTTTTAGTACACGAAATGAAACGCTAACATTTTTTTTCCATCCAAGCTTTGGAAGAAGCGGTTTTAAAAAGAAAGAAAAATACCGATAGAGAAACTGTGAATTGGTTAAATATATGCTGGATCAGATTTACGAGGAGTGCACCATACAAAATGTTCTACAAAACTTTGATGGAACGACATTCTGAATTTAAAATGATCGATTTATCACCACAACGAAGAGGAAGACCAACTAATTTCGGAAATATTAAATTACCTTTTTTGTATAAAAACAGTAGACCTATTCCATCTGACAAATATAAGGATATGATGGATTTATTACCATACATACCTCCTGTTCATCATGAACATTTTGAAATGTTAAATCATAAGTAAAACTCAAATTACATATATATATAATTGCTTTATTGCCTTGCGGGGTACACTGCGGACCTCCGCTCCGCTTACATCTTTTAAATACGCTTGCCTTATCCTACTTGTTTCCTCGCACTCTTCATTCCGTGTG
Organism: Cerceris rybyensis; assembly: GCA_910591515.1. Lineage (NCBI taxonomy): Eukaryota > Metazoa > Arthropoda > Insecta > Hymenoptera > Crabronidae > Cerceris > Cerceris rybyensis. Next base: position 29,610,643 of record OU342790.1, read on the forward strand.
AGAAAGAGAGAAAAAACACACTCATCCATCCATACCTCTATTCACACTCATTTCCCGGACCTCCGTTTCCGCCGCCTTTTCCTTTCTTTCTTCCATACATCCACTCATTCCCAACCACCCTCCTCTTTCCCTCATCTCCTCTAATCTCTTCATCCAACCTCTCCCTCCCCCCTCTCTCCTAGTACCTCAGCTACCATTTCCTGCCACCCTTTTTCTATCCCCCAATCCGTACATTCCTCCCATACGTGCTCCCACGTTTCCTCCCCCCACCCACATATCCTACACTTCCTCTCTTCTTCCTTCTCCCAGTATCTGCCTCCCCTCATACCATCTCCCAGCCTATACTTCGCCACTCTTTTCTATCTCTCTTCCTTCCAGTCCCTCTTCAAGTACTCTGGCACTCCCTTTCCCATCACCCTACCATACCATCTATTGTACCTGGAGCTCCTAATTTTTTCCCCACTTTTCCTCTTCCTGCCACTTCCTTTCTTTTTCCACTATCTCATCCCCCCTTAACTCTCCCTCTTCTCTCATCTTTTCTACCTCTTTAATATTCCACTTCTTTTCCTCATAAAAACTTTTCCTTTCCTCCTCCCATTTTCCCAATACCTTTCCTTCTTTGGCCCTATCCCTCAACTCCTCCCAGCACATCCTCGCCAGTTTCCCTCCTCCTCCTTCTCCCAGTTTCCTTTCAAAGCTCCATGCTCTTAATCCCGCTCTCCCCCTTAGCTTTTCCCTCTGTATTTCCTCCCTTACTATATATCCTGGCGTGTACCTCCCGACACCCATAACCCACTTTATGTACCTGTCTTGTACTCTCTCCACCTCGGCCCTTTCTTTCCATTCCCCAAATTTCTACTCCATAGCTTATTACTGTCCATACTAGTCTGTCGAACAGCCACATTCCTCTGGCCCAGTCCTTTCCGAACTTCCTTCTACCTATTCCCCACACCTCTCTCATCACTATCATTCCCTTGCTAACTCTCTCCTCTATGTGTTCTGTTTGACCCCCATTTGCCATATTACGTACCCCAGGTATTTATATTTCTTCACCTCCTCTATTTCTGTCCCTTTCCATTTCCATACCATCTTCTGTCTTCCACCCCCGCTTCTACACCTCATCACTTTCGTTTTTCCTACATTCACCTCTAACCCTTTCTGCTCCACATACTTTTCCAACGTCTTTATCATTCCTTTCATACCCACTTCCTCCTCTGCTACCACTGCCACATCATCAGCGTATGCCAGCGAATATATTTTCCTACCCTTTACCCTTACTCCTCCCCATCCTTCTCTCTCTAACTCCTCGTCTAGATTCGCCAACAGCAATGTGAATAGGCATGGGCTCAATGGGCATCCTTGTCTAACACCTCTCCCTGTCCAAACCCCCCCCCCCCCCCCCCCCACCCTCACTCTGCTCACTGTTTCCTCTAACACCTCCTCACATCTCACAACTAAGCCTTCTCTCTAAAACTCAAATTACATCTGAAATTCTTAATAAAAATAAATTGTTTTTCTGTAATGTTATATTTCTACTATAATATTTAAAAAACTGGTTTCTTTTGTTTCATTTCACTTTTTATTTTATGAATAAATTTAATATTTATATAAAATTGAATAGTATTTTGTTTTTATTATTTAAAATAGGCTGATACAACTGAAATATTATCCCTTTAATTAACGATTACAATAATTCATTAATTTTGAAAGTGAGGCAAGTCCACGTAGGTATAATGAACCCTTCATATTTTTTAGCCAGCACTATAAACGCTATTGCATACTAGACTTACATTATCTAATACCACAAAATAAAAAGGATATCTCTATTAGTACTTACCAATATTTTTAAATTTATTGAAATGCAAACCTTTAAATATCTCAAAATGACAAAAAATGGACTTGCCCCACTTTCAAAATAAACGGCTAATATCATGGTAAAACATGAAGATGACAATAATTCTTTAACACTAGAACTACCAAATTAATGAAAATGACTTGTATAAGATTTTTTCTAAAAATACTCTAAGTTTATAGGAGAGATAAAAAAATAGATATTCTATGTCCATATCCAAAAACATAAATGACCGAATCGATCATCTTTTCCGCCATTTCATTTTCCGCCTCTTTTTTCAATGTACTTATTTAATTGATTGAAATATGATACGTTTGACGCCGATAGTTCTAGTGAAATACACGAAATTCTGAGAATATATATAAATGGATATAAAGTAATTAAGAAATTGGGGAAAAAAGAATTTCTAAAGTATAAAGGAACTTTATGGTATTTCCATACCAAGTCTGTAGTCTTTCGACATCGGTTTGGTGCCATGGGATAGGAAAGTGTTAATGTGGAAGTTGCTAAGAATATTTGTCATTCCTGTATCGTCGCTTTTTCATTAAAATTTAAAATACTTCAGCTGATGTTAATATGTTGATTCCGATCACTGATGACAGTCTGTTTCAAAGAAAAATTGAATTGAAATAATAAATTAAATTGCACTTAACACATTATCAGTGTGGAAAGTACTAATACCTTTCACGCAAACTGACGTTGGAAGACGGGTCAGATATTTATATCTTTTGTGTAGGAAGTATATTTTTTGATGTAGCATTTACTATGCTCAATTCTCAATCTTTCATCAAACCTGGCCCAAAAGATTGAAATATATACATGTATGCTACTTATTTTCCAAATTTTATTGAAACTCTACTATTACTTTTCTAGAGATATGTATTAAAGTATTTTCTACAAAGTGAATTTTTATTTATTTATCACTAATCACTTCTAAGTTTTTGCAAACGGAACAAAAGCTATGTTTAGAGTTTTTAGAAGAAGATGACGTAAATTTCATATCTACTCGAAGGTTGCTGTAATTACTAGCTTACTGTACTTCTTTACATGAAATATCGAACAATAAGAAAAAAAGAACTTTCATTTTTCAGTGATATAAATTAGAAACAAATGGCGGAAATCTTAATTTTTAAAATTACTCTCTAAAAAGTATCACAAAGTAAAAAACAAAAGTACAATACAAAATGTTATTAATTATTTATCGTGACGAAGCAGTAGCTTTTGCAAAATGTATTTCTTGTTAATATAGGTAACAATTTATTATCGATGTATAAAGCATTGTTTCTTCAATTTCAATCTCTTTAATCATTCAGTTCCGATTTTGCAAGACGTGGAATTATAACAATGTACAGGGTGTTTCAAAATTATTTGTCATGGCTTTCAGGGGTTGTTCTACACCTCTGGATCGATAGAGGCCCAATTAAAAGTTAATTTGCCAGAGAACGGTTCGTTTCTGACCCATGGTTCCTCTCAGACATTTTGCCTACGTGACAAGACGAATACGATGAGCCAATAAAAAAAAAATTTGCTACCCTTTCCCGAATTTTGGGGCAGGTTTTTTTCGCAAATCTCCATCGATGCAGAGGTGTAAAATAACCCCTGAAAGCCATGACTAATAATTTTGAAACACCCTGTACATCCAGAACAAATGATATTAGTAGCGCTTTTTAATCTACAACGAATTGTAGCAAATTATAAACTGTTTGCGAGCGTGCACAATAATGCCGTCGAATGTTCTATCGATATTTTAAAACGTAAAACATTAATTTTTTTTGGAAAATATTTGTTTATATTGTTAACAAATTTTGAGTGAACCTGACTAAACCATGTAGTCATTATCGTTATTCATAAAGTAATTTCAAAGTTGCGTAGAATTTAGTGTCTTTTTAACGGTATTTCAGTAAGTTAAAATAATGAATCTTTTCTTTCCATCGTAACGACAACCTACAGATGATTTCTTGAGCCATCGTCTAGCAACGAGATTGCGTTATTAAAAACACACATGCAACGAGAGACAGATAAAGAAGCTCACGATACACGTGTGTTGAGATACAATAAGAAATGTGCGTCACTTCTAAGAGTTTTCTCAGTTCATTGTTCGTACGCTTCTTTGTACAAACACTAACGACACAAATATTTTTATCGGCAAAAAGATCGATTTGCTCAACGTTCGAGATTGATTCTGATAACACATTACGAGTTTGTAAATGCTGACAGATTTAAAGAATACGTACTTTATTCTCGTCGTATTAAATTTAAACATAGGTGTCGTACTGGTCGTAATTAATTTCCGTTGAACGAGCAGTGATACATGATATGTAAGATTATGAAGGATAAACAAGATTTGTTAATTCTTTTGTCAACTTTAGATATTTGTTTACACAATGATATGTTTTAATGTAATGTTTTTATATAAAAATTATATTTTATAGTTCTACATTGTGTGGTATTTTTCAAAGTAGTCTGCAACATGACCACCTGATTTTCGACTGCACGCGTCGCAAAAATAATTAGTTTGACATCTTCCGCCCTGGATTGTTCTGTTTTAACGCACGAAGTAATCTTTACTTTTTATGTTTTGTAGGGTTGCTTTCCATTAAGCCTTTCCTCTTTATCTGAGATTAGAGGAAATTATTCCTCTGATTCTGAAGATGCTACGGCACATCGTCTTGCATAGCGAGTAAAAGATGATAGTATTTGTTTAAACTGATTCTTTTTTTGTTTCCAATTGATAGGAGCACCGTATTGGTTCGTAAATAGGTTCTTTAGACATTCAGGTTCATTCAGAGAAAGTATAAATTGATACATAGATGAATACAATGTAAAATTAGTATGGTTCTTTGCTGTAGTGGCTGAGAGCAGACATACGATCGAAAAGGGTTAATATTTTGTGCCACGTTAATGTTGTTGAGACTTTATTCATTTTATTATTGGTTCTAAGACTGATTATGGGAGAAAATGTCTTTTTTGTTACTAAATGAGACATCCATAAAAATTCTTCGCTCATAGAAAGAGCTGCATCAGCTTTCGATGCAGCAATAAAACAATTTTCATTTCAAACGTTTCGAGAACGAGAAACCAGAAGTCATGCGTAAAAGTTAGCGACCAATGGTTATATTGTAATTTTGACGAAAACTGATAATGTTCGTAAATTTCAAGATGTTTGAAATAATTTTGAGGCCATGACGAAATAAAACCAATAACTGAAAAGTGTAAATAATTTGAGATAGATTTATGTTCATCTCTCGATTTTCGTGACCCACGTAAGTGCACACTCTCAAAAGAAGTCGCCACAGTTGACTGGTTAAAAGTTAAACTGTAATACTCGTTAAAGTTATAAAATGGTCTTTAAAGAACATAAATTTATAATTAGATGTATTTTATGTTGTCTCGAAGTCACATGGGCTCAATGCTTCTTAAAATGAAATAAGAATGACTCTTCACCAAGGGGATCAATTTACTCGAGCAACGGTCCATGACGTTTACCTGTCCATTTTTAGCCGCGTCGATGAGGGCTAACAATAAGCTTCCTCGTTTCTTCTGCACGTGCTTCGTAAATACAACACTTTTTCAGTAAGTACAAATATCTTCTGTTTGCTGTACATGGAATAATTTTAATGTATTTGTGTACCATACGTCTGACATATGGTTAACTGTACATTTGTAATTACGGTTACAGTTACTTTATAAAAGAAACATTCATTCTCTCCATCTGATGCTCTATGATTAATGAAGAAAAGATTAAGTGAAGGAAGCGATTTGTGGGTCGCTCTATCTCGAGACTTTTATCCGGTTATCACGTTTCGGTATTTGTGAAATATCTTTTATGATTATTTCGATTTATAATTTTGCCTTATTGTTATACTAGTACATATAACTGATCAGTTATAATACAGAACCGTTACAATAAAATGTACACTAACAATCATCAATCTTTTATTTATGACATACGGCGAGTAAAAACAATAATAAATTATAGCAATGTATCAAAATAATCATAATTTGTTCTCACACTAATGAGTGTTGTTTTCCACTAGCATTAATTATTCATGTTGAAAATATAAAATAAAAAAAAAGATGTTCTCAATTTTAGCATAGAAAATATATATTATGGATTTGAGTCGTATTACAGATAGAGTTACATCTTTATTCCACTCCTTCTTTTTCTGTCGTTCGATACAGTAAAAAAGAAGGAATAAAAATGTGTACAAGCAGTGCAGACAGCAGTATTAAACCGAACTTGAGTGCAAGATTCATCTGAATAAATAACGGTATAGTATATAGGAGCCTATTCAAACATTCCCTATGGCGTGTTTATGTTGTTACTACGGCTAAATCCACAATCTCTAACAGAAGCTTATTGTTTCAATAACGAGTATTTATGGTATCACATTTCGTGGTGCTACAAATACATCGTTTTAATCATTCACCTAACACGATAAACCTATAATATTACATCCAATCAATACAATATTCTGGCCTTATAAGACCCTGTTAGTTGAAATACTACTTAACACGTTAAGCGCCACGCTGGTTCTTAAAGCACTTTCCGTTTATGCCCTTTATTAGAAAATATATCTTTCTATTTGTTTTAACATACTACATTCATTTTTGATAAAATGTTCTATTTTATACTTAACTCCAGTAATTGTGGCTTGGTTAGGCGCGACAACGTAGCTTAGGTAAAAAACTAATTGTTCATTTTCATTGATCAGCGTCTACATAAACGAAAAGTCAACGCCCGGTCCTTAGGGACCGGTGTGGCGTTTAACGTGTTAAATCTATTTCTACCACGGTTTGGTGCATACCCTCCTTGACCAACAGGTGTCTTTGGAAACCTTTGCGCTTGAATGCAAAATATCATGGGAATAATTGTTAAAAACTAATTTCTATCTAGTATTTTTTACCTTATCAGTTAATTAATTCAACTTTGTAACAGTATTGACCCTTTGACTGCTGACTGTTCTAGCAAGAGAGTTGAGAAACTGGTACGCTCCGATTTTGATAACTTGTACTACTTGCAAACTTGTAAAATTTTGTCGAAAAATTTTCAATCGAACAAGTAAGATAAATCAAAATACCTAAGACTGACTTTTAGTTCCACCGGACTTATCACCGACTCATACTACTTTCTGACTTATCAAATTTTGCCGAAAGATTTTCAACCACCAAAGTAGTAGGGGAGGGTGGGGCAAAGTGGGCCCCTGGGGGCAAAGTGGGCTTCTTAAAATTTTGGAGCCCAAAAAAATTTGGGGGCAAAGTGGGCCCCTTAAAATGTTGGAGCCCAAAAGAATAAAGATATGACTATTTTTTGCTGAAGGGGCCCACTTTGCCCCCCCCCCCTCCCTCCCCTATAACGAATAAAACAAAATAAAGATATGACTATTTTTTGCTGAAGGGGCCCACTTTGCCCCACCCTCCCCTATAAACCAAAATATCTGAAACGAAATTTCCGCTCTGTCTGGCTTGTCGCTGCGTACTATCTACGTACCTGTGCTGTTCAAACTAGTGTAAATCATATTAAAGAACTTACAATTATCATAACGCGCTGTACACACTTGCAGAGAATGTGGTATTTTAGTACAGTCTTAGGACAACTTTAGCACTTTCAAGATCGAGACGAATTCTAAACATATTGGTGACAGTCCAACTACGGGTCGACCCAATCTGCTCTACAGGGAAATTTCACCCTCATAAAACACGCTGATAGTAACAAGTCGAAGGGTCAATTAAGAAACAATGTTATAAGTCAAATATACAGGGTGTCCCGTAACTGGTGGTACAACCGAGCAGGGGAAGATTCTACATGAAAAACTGAGTCGAAAATATAGAATCAAATTTTTTTATACAAGGCTTTGTTTTCGAGAAAAATAAGTTTGAAAATTTGTCTAGTGCGCGTGCACTCGGCTTACTTGCGACTCAACGAATTCCACTGCCTCGCGTCTGGGTATCTCGGAAATTGCCTTCGTACTTCTAGATATGTTTACAGACACTGTCAGTATAATGATACCACTTCTATCGCTAACAAAGGTTGAGGTAATTCAGAATAGGGTATCTCAGAACTCAGAGTAGGTAACTCATTGTCAGAATATCATGAGGTAATTCAAACCCATTTTTCTCAAAAACAAAGCCTTGTATCAAAAAATTTTATTCTATATTTTCAACTCAGTTTTTCATGTAGAATCATCCCCTACTCGGTTGTACCACCAGTTACGGGACACCCTGTATATACAAAACGTATGTTATGCAAATATCTTGCAAGTGTAGGGAAGACGGTTTACGATTGAGTCTCCGCTATTGTTCGACTCCGGACGGTCGACGTTAGCTATAAGTAATTTAGCAGATTCCTGGCGTTTCCGGTCCCGCGGGTCTGTCTAGGACCATTCGCAGCGGACAGGATTGGTCGCGAACCCTCGAGGAAAAGAAATCTCATTGTCTAGTTGGGTACTTTGCTTCGAGGCGGCTGTACCTTAGGGATGTTCACCAGATGTGGAATTTTCCATACCAAGGACACCCCCGTGGTATGGACGTCACGAAGCAACTTTAATAATTTTTCGGGTCCCACTTACAATTAGACAAGGATAGAAAAGTTAACGTTTCCCTACTTACGAAGAACGGAAATAACGACGAAAAATCGCCAAAGAGGAGTAGGGATGACCGACGTGTGAAAAGGGCAACTGGCGGTTCTCTGTGAGATGTTTTTGGTGGTGAAGCGACTTGGAGAACTTAACCCTTTTAGTGCCAGGTGGAAAAAAGTGCCTATACGAAGAACCGGCCGAATTTCACGATTTTAATAAGGTTTGGAAAAAGGCTCATAAAAACCAAACAAAAAACACTATTTACATAATTCAAAAAGCAGTGTATTAAGAACGAAATAGAGAGTAAAACGATGACACTAATTTTTTCTATATTCATTGAAAATTATACGAATAACAAAGGTAAAAATGATCATAAAAAAAATAAAAATTGAGTTCTCTCTTACAAAACGTATTTGCACATACGAGAAGTCATCTTTTCATCATAACTTTATATAGATCATTTATTACACAGTATTATATATACTTTACAGTTCCAATATATTTTGTAACAAAATAAATTATATTGCACAACAAAAATAAAGTATAACTCCAAGGTACATGGCATCAGCCGGCATAGAATATAAGGAAAAGTTAAACCGAAAAACTATTTTTTTTAATTCTCTCGTAATGAAATTAGACCATTTATAAGGTATTATAAATTTATTTTGAGACAGAGTTCTCTCGCAATGCGAATAGTAAAGCGCTACAAGGTGCAGTTCGATATATTGGCGCTGGAACTTTTCGCCAGTGCAGCAAAGGCCGATATATCAGCCTCCGGAACTGAAAGGGTTAAAGACTAACAAGGGAACATCCCGAGGTGTAAATCACCGATTTGTATGAAATTTTAGTATGATATAGCCCTCGCGAAAATATTTGACCCGTATTTTTTTTTATCGGCTACTGTCCACATTAAAGGGGTGAAAACCACCCTCAAAGTTGAAAAAAAAGTATTTTTTATCATATTGTTTAAACAAATGTTTTTTTTTTAATGTTTATACCATTGAATTCGTGGTCGAAATACGTAAATTTTGAGTCCTTACGAAATTTTCGTATCTCTAATAGTTTCGGAGATATTCGATAAAATAGTTTTCGTTACCCCAACTTTGGGGGCGGTTTTCACCCCTTTAATGTGGACGGTTACCAATAAAACAAATTAGGTGTCAAATATTTACACAAAATCCACCTTTTACTATAGTTTCATAAGAATTGGTGATTTACAGTTGGGGATAGTCATGCATGGTATTGATGTGACTCTACAGCCGACAGACCTGAAAAATTGAACAATTCTGAGAAGGTGTGCTTTATATATTTACAATTTTCAAACATAAACTGCTTTAACTGATATATAGCTGCTTTAAAATGCTCGTGGTGGTAGAAAATATTTGTTATGCCAATATCAATGAATACCACTATTGCAATAATTATTAAAAATTATTTATTAATCAATCGCATTTTTTAAATTTTTATAAAAGCAATATGGGTGACTGACAATAAAATCTGACCTTTCATAGCAATCATACATGTATATACGAAAGAATAACTTGACAAGTACGCAAGCGTAAAAATTGCAATAACTTTTTTTGTAATACAAATATCAAATTTTCAATTTATCCGTATTTTGTGTTTCGATATATAGTATTCACAAACAAATATTCAAAAAAATTGATTGATATTTAACTGACAAAATGATTCAAAAAGTGGTATTTTTTAGCATATTATTTAAACAAATGGATTTTTTATAAAAATGATTATACCATTAGATTAAAAATCCGATAGCATTAATTTTTACTCTTTACGAAATTTTCGTATCTCTAATAGTTTTCGAGATATTCGATAAAGAAGTTTCAGGACCCCAACTTTGAGGATGCTTTCATCCCTTTAACGTGGACGGTTGCCGATAAAGAAAAATACGGGTAAAATATTTTCGCGAGGACTATATCATACTAAAATTTTATAAAAATCGGTGATTTACACCTCGGGATGTTCCCTTGTAAGACATTGCTCTGTGTAAAGGAAAGAAAGCACGGTGATAAATAAAAAAAGAGCACATTCTCCACAAGTAATCGTTAAAAACTTATTTCTGTATTAGTTATAGTTTAGCTTGCTGAATTTTATTCATCAATCGAGTATGAACGTGTGCAGTCACTCCATATAATGTAGTTAATGATTAATTAAGAGAGTCGCACAAAGTAGTCCGGTGATTGGCCCTATGTGACCTAAACTATGGATATAATTACATTCAGCCGAAAATATCAGATCAGTGCAATTACGTTTCAGAGGCTCCGGTTAGTTTCATAGAAGTCGTTTCATAAAGTAAGGCAATCAAATTGTCCTTGCATTTTATCATAACAAACACGATAAGTTGGACGTTAACGGCACAGAAATACTCGACGCTAGGTACACCTACTCAGAAACTGTTGCTTATTAAAGATTTGAACTATATTCATCTTTTGTGTTACACGAGAGAATATTTTGGCTAGCTTTTAAGAATCTTTAGATATTGTTTTATTTATGCTGTTGTTAATAATAGATTTCATTGTTTTGACGTAAAGTATACGACCATTCATAATATTGTAAAATTATACAGGATGACTCATAATTGGTGTAAAGATCTTCGCTGTTTTGTAACAGTGGACGCTTTAAATGTAGAATGTCATACGACCATTGTTTTTTTTATTTAGAATTGCAATTACAACATACTAACCCTTAACGCTCCAAGTGTGCCTCCTAGACACTACCGACGAGCAGCGTTCTACTCCAAGTATGCCTCCCAGGCACCACCGATGTGCGGCGTTATTAATTATATTATAATTAATATTTTAGAGATCGTGTTCTTGGTGAACGCAATAGTAGTGTTTATTTATAAATGTACAAAGTTGGTTACATATATCGTGTCGCTCTTTGCTAGTTCACTTTTCCACCAGAATAGAGTTTTTGGACGACCGCGTGTCGCCCTTTTCTACCCTTCAGTCATCCCTACTCTTCTAGATACTTTCTCTCCCTACTCTCGAATAACGAGAGTAAGAGAAAGTATTCTTATCCTTGTCTAGGCGGGTTGCGAAAAATTGTTAAGGTCGCCTCGAGACGTCCGCCACCGTGGGGCTGTCTTGGTATGGAAAATTCCACATCTGGTGGACACCCCTCGAGGCCTCGGCCGCGTCGAGGCAACACACCCACCTAGACATCAGGATTTACCTTTACTGTCGGTTCACGACCCGGCCCCTGTTCACCGCGGACGGTCCTACACGCGCCGGGCCTGAAGCATCAGAAATTTGCTAAATTAAAAATAGCTACCGGGCCCAGCGCAGAGTCGACCGCCCGAAATCGAACAATGGCGGAAACCGGATCGTAAACCAACGTCCCTACAATATAAATATTATAATACATATTATATTACTTCTAACAAGAATAAAGATTGTTTTGAATATTATTATTTACACGCCATGGTAGTATTCAAACTCTGACAATTAAAATTTTGCAAGTCGAAGTATCATGAGAATAAGTTGGAGTTGCCGGTTGATAACCACGATTAAAAGTCGGAGCGTTGAAACTGCATCAATATCATAGATTATAGAAGCTGAATGTTCTATAAGCTCAATTTTATCATCACATTAAGTATGCAGAAGCAATGCAACGTATGGATATAAAAAGAAATTTATTTCAACAATTTTCAGTGGATTTGAAATATTAACATTATTTTTCTATTAAATGTCAACATAAGGTTATTTCTTTTTGCAAGAAATGTGACTTCGACCCGAATACAATTCTAAAGCTGACGAATAGGCAATTTGTTCACTCAATATATTGCTCAATTGTCACGAAATTTAATGCAATGCACCGATAATTCTCTCAAATAATTGTTCTTAAATGTTTGACTATACTGCTGTTTGAAGTGTCAAAACAAAGCAATTAAGTGCACTTTAAATCGGAGAGGTTTCAGATTATGGTATTCTACATTCAAATTGCTAACATAATAACGGTTTAACTTATTATCCGCAAGTCATAGATGTACTTGTGATTTAAATGGTGTTAAAGATTATCAGGACAAGTAGGTATATACCTTGTATTTCAAGTTATTTTGAGTTACCTAATGAAAATCAATTCCTTATACACGTTTCACTATTGGCAAATCTTCTGGCCAATTAATACGTTTTTGCTGATACTAAAAATAACGTTCTCTATCCTTTTTGACTTTGAATTTTTAATAATATAACACGGATAAATTAGATTGGTTTTTCGACGATTAAAATGTACTATAATTAGAGCTTTTTAACACTAGATTTACCGGCGTGAAATCTATTATATTTAAATATGTTAAATATGTATAAGGAAAATTAAGATGTGGAAAAGATGATAGATTCGGTAATTTATGTTTTATACGATGGACGAAGAATATTTAGTCTACGGCTGTCTCATAAACCCATGGAATTTTTGGAAAATATTGTGTACCTACTAGTAATTTTGTCTGGCTTGGTAAATCTAGTGTTAATAATATGATATGATTAAATTCGTATTGTAGCTGGTAGAAAAAGATTGCTTTCAACTTCTTCACATATTTCATCTCGCTTAATGCATGTCTAATGTGCTGAAACAAAAGAAATACGATCACAGAGGCAGTTCTAACAATATAGGTACCTCTACACGACAGCTTGACTTTCATCGACCATGAAAGTTATTTATTTTATTATATATTTGACAAAGCAACAGCCAACTGCTTTCGAACTTTTCTTGCCGAAGAAGTGTTGAACAAAATACATGACTTTCCCCACTTTTTTTCTAGTAATAAAGTGTGAGAGTTCTGATAGGACGTAAGCAGTTTTTCCAGTTAATATTTAGTAGGTACTTGAAGCAATAGACGAGCTGTATCGACCATGACGATATGGAGTCTTTGATTTCCTGGCACTTTGTAATAAAATTGATAGCTTTACTAATTACTTATAGCCAGAATTCTTTATATGTTTAGATAGTAATGTATATATTTAAATGAGTGGTGATTAAATACATAGAAAAAATTAAATTACCTATAAAATAAAATTACATTAGTTAAAAAGGTTCGGTAAAAAAAAATACTTTGTTTTTTGACAATTAAAGATCTACTTTTGGTATTATTGCTTGTTAGAATAGACAATAATTCAATGTGAAAAGGTACTGGTAAGTGTAAACCGAATCTTAGTAATGAGATAGGGAATTTAATATCATTATAATATTAGTATAATAAGAAGTATTACTTGTTAGTACAAAACATCGGAATGGAGCGTGAGACTTAGAAATGTAAATATGATTTACGAAGCACAGAAAAACAAAGAAGCCGTATTTTGCGCACATTCGGTGGATTAGATGTACATATGACAAAATATCGTGTTTATGGATGTCGCATTTGAAATTAACGTTGAAATTAGTGTTTCCGTGCAAAAATACGTAAGATGAAAATTACAGAATTACGTGAACGACGTAACCCGAGTAGAAGAGTAAAGTCCAGCCTAAAAAGAAACTTCAAATCCTAGATTCTTTTGATTTCTCATTTGCCGCTTAATTATGTATACCATTTTAAACCTCAAAATCCTCAACTAGTGTGTCTACGCGCCTCAAAGTCCTGTAAATATGATTTTTAGGAGTTATATGGACTGATCAGGTAAAATTTGTATTCCAATTTAATCTGACATCCCCTAAAAATATTTCAGAAGTTCCAAGTCTATCGACTCATATTCTAAATATAGGGCTTTCAGGAGCAAGTAGGAATTAAATTATCATTTTATTCCATATAAATTCTTAATCTCCTAAGATCAAATTAATTTTTAGTATATTAACCCTTTCATTACGGGTGCCGCCTATAGGCGGCGGCCGCGCGACGACCTGTGTGTACGGCTGTTGACTAAAATCGACGTAATTTATATATAATAGATATAATTTATAATTTAATATAATAATTTAATGTCTAAGTACCCCAAATTGCATATTTACTTATAATAATATAATAGCAAAATTTGCAAATATGTAAATAACTGAATATTCATACAATATACTCATTTTCATGTTTTTCCTATAATACGATGAAACAGTTGTTATGTAGCTCTTAAAAAAGTGTACATACAAGACAATCACAAAGTGGCGTTGAAAAACGTTAGTCCGAATATCGAAGACTACTGACGAACAAAGTGCACACTTCGCGGCGCGGTGGCCCGTTCAGTGGCGTCACTCCAGCGGAGCGGACTGCCGTAAGGAAAGGGTTAAGAATTTTTTTAGACCTAGATCATTCCACTCCAATTCCAATCCAATTCTAAAACTCCTCATTATAGAATGCTGAGGATCGTTTTGGGCTGTATGAAGCCTAAATTGATCCTAAACTAGGCAAAACTGTCAAAAATTAACAAGTTTAGGGCGATTGTGGAATTAAAATATGCATCCTTTTATATGTAACAAATTTTTCCATATTCAGCCTAAATATCCTAAGTTATTTGGTAATTTAGGAGGATTTTGGGCTTAAAATTTTCGACTCGGGAAGCTAAAGAACTGCATGATGTGAAGTTGAACTGACAATAAGATCAAAAAATCACTTAATTTCGTTCCAAAATGTATATTATTTATATTAATCTAAATTATTTATTATAATCTAACAATCAACATTTTAAAAAAATCTTTTAAGAAAGTTCCTACAAAATATGAGGAAAGCTTCCAAGTAGAATAGTACCTCAATTTACTGAATTATTAAAAATATAAGATTGTTTCACGTATTGTCTTAACTTTTTGGAAAATGGATTACGTAATTAGTTTTTCGTAACTTTAACACTAGAACTGTCGACGTTAAATCTATTACATTTCAATGTATTAAATACATGCTTTAGAAAAACAGAAATCAATAGGTGGAAAAGATGATCGATTTAGTAATCTCTATTTTATAAGATCAACGCAGAGTATCTACTTTATGACTCTCCCATAAACTTGGAGAACTTTTGGAAAAATTGATGGACGGGTCATTTTAACTTGCTTGGTAGGTCTAGTGTTAAAAACAATGTTTTGAGATACGAACCACAAAAGAAATGAATTCAATCCATAAGTCGAGTCCGTACGAAGTTTTTCCTCACAAAAACATCCTATTTCAAACTGACCTCTTTAGTGTCATACTAATTGTAAGCTTGATTCTAGGACATATGTATGTTCATTCTATGCTTGTATGAGTCACGTCGCATGCTTCAAACTTTAATATAACATTCTGAAATATTTAATACCGGTTAGCCTTAGTTTCGGAGGAATTCAAGGTCCATTCGAATAAACGCTTCAATACACAATTACGTTTTGCTTGTGAGAACCTCGTTATAATTCCATATCCATTGTCATAGCTCATTTTCGACAATATCAAAAAAAATATTTAGGTATTTATTGCCAAATATACTTGTTTGAATTAAATATAACGCAAATCGGTCGTAAAATTCTATATTTTTAAATTTCATTGTAACTTTAGAATTTCATCTCGTTTTATTAAAAAATTCCCTTTAAGATCAAAATACACCGTCAGTTTTAATAAATAACTTTCATTCCTTCAGATATTGTATCACTCTTCCCTCTTATCACGTTCTTTCATACGAATAATACGAGGCAATGTAATAAACATACTAATCGTTTCCAGTCATTATTCTGTTTCCTAAGAAACGACTAATCGATAAAATTCGAATATTTATAGTAACTATAATTCATTGTCATTGATTCCTCTCAATACGTGGTGTACAATGTTACTACGTGCAAAATAGGTTACATATCAATTGCAATGTGGAATCAAAAGATACAAGTAGTATGCCATTTATTCATTATCATGTGTTTCGTCAATAGTTTCTCGTAATTAATTACTAATATTAGCCATAAGTACGATAACAATTATCGTATTACGTTAGCATACATATGACGCAATGGTGACGCAACTTCGATAAAATTTAAATCTCTATCTTCGTATGCAACACGTGAATCTAGTGATCGAATACATTACAATCAGTAACATATTTCTATAATTATTATTAACATTTTTTTCTTCGACATTGAATTAGAAGCTCGCATTATGTCATTTTAAATACTTGAGAAATATATGAATTAAACAACAGGTAAGTGAACAAGAGATATTAGGTGTACCGGAAAGTACTGTCCGATAATTGTGTTTCAAGTTTGAATATGTATGCACGTGTTCCTTTGAGCTACATATGGCTGTGTCTCTTTATAACTGTATCTATACACATGTGCCCTTCGAAATTAACTACAATAAAGATGTCTCACGTGATTATTAATTTAGACGTGATTGTGAAAACATGGGTAGGGGAGACCGGGGTATAATGAACTTTGGGGTAAATTGAATTTTTGTAATTATGTCAATATGAATACCTGTAAATACATAGATTTAAAAATAATAATGTCTAATAGCATAGTAAAGGTAAAGAAGTCATTGATTCTTCCTATTGTCGTGTTTCTGAGAAAAAAACACGAAATTATAGTTTCGATGCTTCCTAACCATTATTTTTGCGATTTTAATTTTGAGTTTACAACTACTTCTCATTAAGTTAATACATTAAAATTTCTTTTATCGACTTCTACAATCTTTAAACTATTTATTAACTATCATAAAAATATTTAACGTGTAAAATATATTTATTTATATAAGTATTATTATAAAAATGTGATTCGGGGCAAAATGATTTCGTGACGGAGCAATTGCCTGCGCATAAGAAATGCGCAATCGCTGTGGACACAAATCGTGTGTAGCCGGTATAGCGCAGGCTGTGTTGCCACAAAGTTTATTATGTTTTTACTTTTGGTAAGTTGAAATAATTATTGTTGTAAATTCTTGACTTTTTAATAATAATTATATACCATTTATTGATGTATTTGCATATATATATAACTATGGCTATTTTCATAGTGTTCGACATGTAAGACTTCTAACCTAAGTTTTCTAACCTAAAACCTGTACTTGATGCAAATTGAATATTTATTTATTTTTTTCTAGAAACTTTCATCATGCCTCGGAAATATAAAAACTCTTATAACTCTTTTTAAAAAGAGTTATTGTAAAAATTCTAATTTACATTTTATATTATTGGAAAATAATTCCTAACCTTTTTAATCACTTTAAATTTGCCGGCCACTTTATTGTTCTAAATAGATGTCGTTAGGAGAAGATTGCGCGTAAAATATGCACAATAGTTCTAATGCCTGTCTTGTCTGACACAAAGTGTGTTATAAGTTTTTATTAATTAATAGACTAAAATGTCTTTCATATTTTTAAATTATTTTAGTGTCTAATAACAGAAGAATATTGTACTTTTTCAAATAGAACAATTTCCATTGTATAAATAATGATATCCTAATATTTTTTCGCATGAATTCAATTTACCCCGGTGCTGGGGCTAATTGAACCTTTTCAACTACTTCATTATAATTATCAATAATAATAATTTCCTCTTAGTCTGATTAATTATCATGAACGAATAGTGTTTACTAAAGATCAAAGTTTATCTTAAAATTATTAAGGAAAGAATTGATTGTAAAAATAAATTATTTCATCACTTCAAACTTTTCATGGTTCAATTTACCCCGGTCTCTCTTACTGGTTAAGTTCATTTATAGCACTGTATGTTACATGAATTCCAACAGAGTAGAAATGCTACAGAAGCGTATCGGAATTTGTTAAAATTTTTTGGTGGAGATACTGTTTCGTGTAGAATTGTAAGGGGATAATACACCAAGATCATTTTTTGATAACATTAGAGATCGTGGAGAATTTTAAGTCAGCTCAACAAACCATTTTCGACCATATTCTGAAGCTATCACTGGTCTATAAATTCCTTCCTCTTTAAAAACAGACAGAACTTTCTGGTAGACCTAATACATTACGTAAAACAGTGAAACATGTATAGATTTAGGTGTAGACCAAGGCAAAACAAAGCCGTGAATATGCGATTGTAGGATTAGCTGCAACCTTAAAAGTGCAGTCGTGATGACAGTCAACGATAGGATTGACATTATCTCTAACGTCAACTTGAACTTCACGATCGATCGAACAGGTCATATAGTAGAAACGAGTTTACCTTCGCCACTGCTTCGATCAATTTCAAGTGCAATCCATTTCATGATAAAATTATATCGAGCAGTAGCTACATAGAGCTTAAACGTTGAGTACATATTGTTTGCGATAGATTATCATAAACAGTATACATTCGATAAATGGTTTAAAATTTATTTCAACAATTTCATTAATTTTATATCAATATTGTGTGTCTTTTTTTACTGTGTTCCAAGACATTTAAACGGAACTGCAATTCAAGTCCTGCCTGTCAAAAGCTAATATTTTTGGAGGAAATTTGAAATTTTGTCGAAAATCGGATTGAGCTTTTTAGTTTGAGCCATCAGGTGTGAGCTTGCAAGCACAGATGTCGATGCCCAAACTAAAAGGTTACACGGATTTACATGAAATTTTGCAAAAGACTTGCAAAAAATAGCTTAAAATGTCGACAAATGGTTCAAAATATCAAAAATCGGGATAAGCTTTTAGTTTGAGCCGTCACGTGTGAGCGTGCAAGCTTGGATGTCGTTGCTCAAACTAAAAGCTCACTCGAATTTTGACGAAATTTCGCAAACACCTCGGAAAAATGGCTCAAAATATCTAAAATCGGATTGAACTTTTAGTTTGAGAAACGAAATGACGAGATTAGGCGGTTTGTAAATCATTTAGCCATCTTTCAGTTGCAGAACTGTACAGTTGTGACCCAATCCTGAATTTTCTAATTTTCTCAAAGGGTCGGAGAACTTAAAGCCTGACAGACTCAGCTAAAATTCCATCGCGGTGACACAATTAAAACTTGATTCAAGAGAGAACGGTTCATTTCTGACCCATGGTTCCTATCAGACATGCGACTTACATAACAAGACAAATT
The DNA here is from genome assembly GCA_910591515.1 of Cerceris rybyensis. NCBI lineage: Eukaryota > Metazoa > Arthropoda > Insecta > Hymenoptera > Crabronidae > Cerceris > Cerceris rybyensis. The sequence continues at coordinate 29,629,986 of OU342790.1, forward strand.
CGATAATCCAATAATTAAATTTGCAACACTTTCGTGAATTTTGCGACGTTTTCTTCTCAAATCTTTAGAACTGAATCTAAGAGTGTAGAACAACTCCAGAAAGCTACGACAAACACTTCTAAAACACTCTGTGCATAAAGTGCGGGTACTGTTAGTATTAAAAGAGTAGTATACTATGTAACATAAAATGCTTGTTATGCTGAGGAACATCGCCACTGTTGCTACACTCTATCTAGATATCGAATAGAGTCCTTGAAGGGTGATCGATGCAGGATGGCGGCCTCACCCATCGTGTCACATTTCAAAGAACTCACTAAATGCTTAGAGTCTGTCTACATCCGTAAATTAAATCAAGCTCGTAAGGTTAAAATACTGGCTGCCAAGTAATGACCCGACATCATGATACTCATATAGCACGCACATAAGAGTTCTGTAATCCTGCTGTGTATTGATTCTTTTTAAATCGTTGCCTCAGGTAGCCATGTATATTATGGGATATGTTTTTAGAACTGTAATAAAACAAGTACGCGTCTATTCATGAGGTAGTATTCTTAAACACGTTGGCTGCCGTGGGGGTCACCGGTGACCGGCGCTATTGAATTCAATGAAATTTTATGTCACTTTGAAATTGCAATATTTATGAATTTTTAGACACACTGTATATTTAAATATTGGTGTTTAAAAGATAAAGGTGTGCCGAATACCTACCTATCTATATTTTTAAAGTTTCTGTTTTATAAAGATGTGAATTTAATAGAAAAAATTTCGCTTCAGTAGAAACAGTGAAACTAGCGAAATACGATTGGCGTTCGACGTGTAAACATTTTAAATGCTATGCAGTTCGCCTATGACCGGCGCAATTGAATACCTAAATTTTTTATAACTGTTACATGCTAATCTTCACAAATGTACGAATATATTCGATGCTTAACGCTATTGTTACCACGATTTTTTGTATACTGTAGTCCAAAAGGTGTCTTTTGACACCTTTTCGTTTGAATGCAAATAATTGCCAAAACTGTAGAGATTTCAAATTATCAGTTGAATGTATGTAGATAATTTGAGGAATATATTTATTGATACATTGATGTGTATTTAGTAGAAATTATTTAATCAGCTTGCACATTCTTGCAGCGGTGTATGGTAAAATGGCGGGAAATAAGCGAATATTAAAGTTATGTCGCAACTCCTGTATTTTCTGTTACAACTGAAATAGGGATTCTCTAATCTGATTATAATTGATATGGTGCTGCAAGATGGAGTTAATATTTATATGTAAAATGGTTTAAAATTAAGCTCTGTCATGAAATCCTTAAAGCGTCAAAAGACACCTCATGGTATAAATAAGTATACCATATGCACATTTTTGGATCTAGGATGTGCTGGTGGAAAATGACATTGCTGAATTAATTTAACAACTACTGTATGAACAGTCAAAAAATAAATAGTCGAGAAATGATTCAACTTAGACAATAATTTTAAGTTAAAATTTGGAAGGTGTCTTTTGACACTTCTTGGTAGAAATAGTGTTAATAGTTAGGAAAGCAAAGTAGCTCTGGATCGAATTAATATAATTTGCAAATATGGTATTGAGTTGTTCGTTTTTAATGTTTCTGAAGGCATATGAATGGCGAAGGAAATATATATATATATATATATATATATATATATATATATATATATATATATATAGCACAGAATAATAATATAAATATTACTTATCAAGTTCGTTATCGTATTGAAAATTAATCAGAGGTATGGATACTTCTGGCTTTTTTTCACTTCAACGATTCTCCATTGATAATGATATCAATGATAAAAGATACTTCACTATGAGATCCCTGGCAGTAATACTATATAGTTTATTATTGGATTACAGTATCAATGAAGATTATCGGAACATACATATTAGTGTTTCAAGTGGCTCCTGGTAACTGTTACAATTGTTTTCTGATATACATGTATATTATACAATATATACGACCAGATAAGTGCCGTAAGATAAATTTGAAGTGAATGGTACTTTCCTTAGGATAAGTCTTAATTAAAATACGGAAAAAGTTAAGGTTTTTATCTACATTATAACGGGCCATTCGAACAATTTTGGATTTTGAGCGCAATAACTCATAATTAATTTTTGGAATAATAATCTATCGCTAATTTCTAATAACCAGTATAAGTTAACGCAATATTAATAGAATAGAATTAATTTCAACGTCTTTTGACTTACTGACATTTTCAATTTACGTTTGGAAGATCTAAAAATTTTCTATTCCATTTATCGCATCACGTGAGCTATACGTCATTGTAAGGCAAGGAGTTAAAATAATGGACCGGTATAATATAAACTGTGATCAAAACGATTTAATAAAACGGCTCAAAAATTATAATTCACTGCGTCAGAAAAAATCCTGAGATAGTATCAAATATGAAAAAGAAACAATGATTGAATTGTTTTATTAGCATTAAAAAATAAAACAGCAATTTGAGAACCGGGACGTTTGAAAGGACACAAATGAATAAGGTGTATGCAACACGTTTATAGAGACATGTAAAAGATAATAATTTATCATGTGCATTTTATTTATAATGCATGTCGTTCGATTTTGCAAAAGTTCTAAGCAGAATTAGTTCGTGTAATAGAAGTTCTATTGTACTTTTCTGTGACCTTTCAAGTGATATCGTGCAAAAAATAGGTCTAGATCGCTTCGTGCATACGTTACTACTTCTACTTACATTGACATATAGGAATACATGGAAGAACTGCTACTATTGTTTTATTGATCAGTGCTTTTAAACTTTCTTGAAATGCAGTTCTCATGTTTGCCTTGCAACCATACTATTATGAAATTTTATTAAATTCAAATTTAAAACTTGTCTGTCTCGTAGATTGCAATTCGTTAAATCGATAAAGTTTTTGCCCGCCATAATTTTTTTTCTCTTCTAAATTGTTAATTAGACATTTCTAATTATATTGGATTCATTGTTGGTAGATCTAGTGTTCAATCGCTGATAAAAGAATTGATCAGGGATTCCTAATATAGAGTATATATCAAAATAAAACTAATAATATAGTTATTAATGAAAATAAATAGGATGGAAATAATTTAATCATGTTGTGTCCTACTAATGTGTTCAAGTGGACAGTTTTTACAAAATTTCAAAATTTTCTGTCCTATTTCTCTATCCGTGGGAAGATGAAAAGGGTGAATTACCTATTGCTTTTTATCGTCGCTAAATATAACATCGTATATATTTCTTACCATTAAAATCAATTTTATTGCCGATATTTTATTTCTTGAAATGTGCAATGGACGTATTAATATTTATACTCGGAAGACGTTCATACAACTCGGAAACTCGAAATAAGACAGATTTCTGGCACTATTTACTCAATGCTCACGTAAACATCGTGCAAAGTACGCGCGAAGTATATTGAAAAGATTAATTTTATGCAAAGAAGTTTGGCATGAACGATGTTTCTACAAGTGTTTTAATATAATTGTATTTTTAATTTAATATCCGCAATTTCAATCCGTAATATTGTACAAAAAAGAAACAGAATGCTAAATAAAAATGTGCAAAATATACAAAATATATTTCACGTAAACATTACTTTGTTGCAAAACAATGTCCAGTTGGGATATTCCATATCACAGTGCTAACTTCATAAAACTGTGATACATAAAATCTGATTACGTTTTACGTTTTAACTTCCGACTTTACTCATATCGTTGGCTTAATGGGAAAATGTTTTAAGTTCAGTTGGTTTGAAAAACGAGTTATGTAAAAAAGTCCGTTCAAAAGAAAACAACAAAATATTTCGTAGATTTTTACATCTTAAGCAACGCATCAAGGAAGCATTATTTATTTCTAAAAATATATATAACACTACATGAGAAATTGGGGTTTTGATTAAATTTTTACTGCCTTTTACGAAATTTTCCAATCATCTTCGATTAACCAGATAATATTTAATTTGTCATGCCTACCTTGACTTTATCTTCTATTGGTAGTTTTCCAATTATCAGTAATAGAACGTTAAATATTTTTACTTAGTGTGCATTTTAAATATTCTGCACTTAAAAGTGGCGCAATGCCAGTGCAGTTTCTAACTGAGGAATGTGTTCTTTTAGAAAAAAAAAGAGTTAAGTTATGCATCAAACTTTTCTGGAATTTTACATTAGTAAAGTATAAATGCGTGGAAATATTGTTTAATAAGAAGAATATTTCACCGTATGAAATCTGATTTTTGAAACAATAACTAGCTGAGATATTTTACTTATGATACAATTAGATACAATTATCAATTTTATTTTACGAGAGACTTTGTATGATTAAACCTTTACACTTTTTTGCAGTGTGAGGATCAAGATAACAGTGTGTTCCAATTCAAATATGTTTTCCCACTCTCTGATATAATCTTTTAATCTGTATAAAGTATAATTCCCGCCTGGAAACTCTGCTTAACACGTTGACTGCTATGGAAGTCACCGATTGGCTATTGAATTCAAAGAAATTTCACGAAAGATTAAAATTGCAATATTTATGAATTTTCGCACATACTATGTATCTTTCAAGTTTCTGCTCTATAAAGATGAGAATTTGATAGAAAAGTTTCACTTCAGTAAAAATGATGAAACTAACGAAATATCGATGGCGTGCAACGTGTTATATAAATAACTTGAAAATGAATAACCGTAGACTAATTTCAAGTTAAACATACTTATTTCTAAAAAGTATTATTGTTAACATTTACCAATATAGGGCATCGTGAAAAATATTTTTCAACGTGATAGATAATTCATTTTATAAATGATAGGCTACAAAATATTTCGGTAAAATGCAATTACGTCAAATATTACAAATATAGATAATAAATGTTATTTAAATGTATTCTAAGAAAGGAATATATGAAACGTTTCATCTGAAAATGATGCAAGTACATTTATTTTTTAATTCATGATATAAAAATGAACAGCAAAACTTATGTCGAAGAATCGATGTATTATGGATTATAATCTGAAATAAATTGAAAAAAAAAACAAGATACACATGTGGAACTGAAACTGAATTAATTAGTCTCTTTTCAGAAACAGAACTTACACTACTTTTTTTAAAGGTGGCATAAGTCTCTCTTTGTAATAAAAAATAGTGGTTTTTAGTAACTACACGAAATTATTAATACTGGCAAGCCCTAATTGTAAGTATCTTGATTTAAGAGAAAAATGACTTTTGTCATTTTCAAAATAAACGGCTCATATAATGTAGGAGCGTCACAGTACGTAAAATACGAAGCTCATGCGTACGACCTTGAAAGACAAAAGAATGTTAGATTCTTCAAAAATAACATGAAGTAACCGCGATGCAAAAGTACCGTTTATATACCGATCTGTGTATATCAGCCTATTAACATTAGATCTACCGATGATTAATCCCGTACTTTTAACACGTTGAACGCAACCATTATTCCGCTAGCTCCGTCATTTATACTTAACTGAAACTTCTTCTATTAAATTCACATCTTCATAAAGCAAAAACGATTAGATAGATAGAGATTGAAAGATACAGATAGATAGACATTCGACAGACGTTTATCTTTTTAACGCCAATATTTAATTACTCAATATGTTAGAAAATTCATAAATAATTTCTTCCTTATTTTCAGTTAATGTTATTGCAATTTAAAAGTTTCGTGAAATTTCTTTGAATTCAATAGCGCCGGTCAGCGGTGACCCCATGGTAGTCAACGTGTTAAAGTTATAAAATAAATGGGTTAAAAGAAAAGAAATATCGGAGGCAAAATAAGAAGCATCAAAAATTTCAAAAAAAATTTTGCGACAAATTCTGAAAATGTCATTTCATTACCTCAATACATCTAGTATTAAAAGATCAGTTTACACATTGTTATTTCTTCTTCCACCATTAAATATTGCACTTTTTTAGAAGACGCAGTGTTCTTAACTTTATCCTGCTATCGGTCCTACTCACATACATATTTCCAATAAAAAAGAAAAAACTACATTAAAAATATTTAACTGTGGAAATTCTATTGCAATCGAATCATCTTCTATAGCAGAATCAAGTTTCCTTTCTATTCTTTATAAGCGAAGAGTACAAGCCGTTCGATTATTCGCCACGACCTTGTTTTTCAATTAGCTCCGAGAGATCGTTGAATCTGCCACGTCTGTGCGATTACACGCGTTACTGAAAAACAGGACGCTGCAAGGGGAACCGCTAACGTCTAAGTGCGTTGTCCTCCCGTTTTAACGAGAACATCCTTCTACTTTGTAGAAGGGAATTTCTACAATGTTTCTTGTCTCATTTTAGACACACGTGCAGTAACTTGCAACATTAAGAATTCAAGAACATGCTCGTACGAATACCGTAAAGGTAAAATAGCAAATTAACACTGGAAGTATGGGCAGTGACCTTCATTTGTCCCTTAAAAATATCATAGCCCTCTAGGGTATTTTTGTGACATAGTCTATTTTTAGTTTATATAATGTATATAGTATTTATATAGTAATAGTATTAGTATATAGTATTTATATAGTGACGTAGTCTATTTTTATTTAAAAAAACAAAATTCCTTTTATTTTTTCTTTGCTGCAACTTTATTGGTTGTAACACTACCAGACAATTATGTGTTTGTTGTGTACAGTTTGCCTCGATTTGGGCCAAATTAGATATTGATTTGAGTTAAAAAGAACCCAGGAATGGCAATGATGAAATCTTTTATGTATATTTAAGTAAATTAAATAAGTATCTTGAGATAAGAGGAAACAAGCAATAGAGGAGATCAATTAATTATTATTATAATTTATGTATTAAGATTATAAACTATATAAATGTTATATACATGGTAGAACAAGAGATTGTACGGCCTGACGCCTCCAGATACGCATGTGTTATACATCCCTTGGTCGAAATACAAGTTTATAAAATTTATAAAATATTAGGGGTATCGAAAAGTAATCAAATTTTTTTTGTGCTGGCGAAAAACATTTATTTATTAAAGAAATCTTAAATACTAATTGACAAAATAATTTTCTAACACTCTTTGCCAGTGTAAAGGTAGTTGTTCGATTCCCTTTTTAAAAATGTCCGAGTTTTTGTTGAAAAACATTTCCAATTACGCTTTCACTTGTCCAATTTTGATTGCTTTTCGGTATCCCTAATACATATGGAATACCTACTATGGCGAAATTCTGTGAATTTGTAAATTTTATCTTTTAAATTATAAATGTAATGAATTCTTATAAAAAGGAGAAGATATAACGCGACAACCTCAAGAAGTCTCCTCGGAGGTAGGCCTGTTTCGGCAGGATCTGATTCGCCAGGCGTCATAAAGATATTTCAATGTTACGACTTTGTCAAGTGCCTCCTTCAGGAGGCTGAGCAGGGTGGAATAAATAAAAAAAACGGTGCGAATAGGGGTTATTTAACGAGAAGTTCCACCGCTTAGCAGACTTCTTGGGGTTGTCGAACGACACATTAGAGAAATAATTTTTACACAACTATTGCAAAAGTATGCTGTTTTTTTTATTTCATTGAGAGTGATTGTACCGATATTACTAGTAAAGAAAGAGATTTATAATTTTTTAATGAATATTAGCATCAAAATAAAAAGAATCAAAGTAATAATATGGTAGACGTCACTACCTTTAATAATTGCACATACAGTATATTCCCTGAAATTTTACAAGAAAAAACAAATTTCTTTTACAAAATGTTCAATATGGATTGTTTCTCGTGCATGAATTTATGTTTTAAACTCAAAAACATTCTTTTTTCTGCGTATGGTATAAAAGAACATACAAAATTGTGTATCGTCATATCTTTACAAATAAAAACAATTTATTTTAAAACCCGTTCATCGGTCATGTTACATTTTTTCTGCTAGCTAAAACGCTAATGACAGAAGCATTTTCATCGGCTGTAAGCCTCGATGTTTACAAGTCAAATTTGGAATGAGTCAACAAGGAAAGTGCCCGAAAAATGTTAATTCTGAGAGACAAAAGACACTACAATTAAATTTAACAAACCATCAGAATATTTGAATCGAGTGTCACACGCTCGTAATTTATTTGAATGTTACTTGTAATTACCAATGCTAAATAGACACCAGTGACATTTCGCGCTTTGCCCTATACACACGAGAAACGATTCAATTGGCAGAGCTTAGAATAGCTTAGAATAGGATTCGTGTGGCTACGACGGAAACAGGGATAAAGTCTGGGGCTTCTAAATAGTGGGCCTAAGATTCGATCTTTCTGTCGTTATCTCTAGGGAATTGTCCTCACGTGTCAGCTCATTTTCTTTTAACGCACGATTTACGGATGTTGATATACCTATTTTTCTGAAGTGAGCCAATTTGACTCACTTTTTTGCAAAGAACTGTTTTTTGCAAAGAAAATAGTTCCAAATCAATTTAAATTAAAGATGTATTATTAAAAAATTAACCAACCAATATACAGTAATCCCCCCTATAACACGGTACTCTTATAACGCGTTTTCATGTCCCTTGTATAACACGTGTTTTCCCCCATACAATGCGGGGATTTCCCACGTTATATTTCTGTACTGTGACAAAAAAGGATATCGGTGGAGCGTTATTTCAAATAGCTCGGACAGCGAATAAACATGTAACATAACTATTTTTGGAATTATGTAATTTTTTTGAAATTAACTGTTTTTTAGTTACATATGTATAAGCTTTTATTTAAAATGTTCTTAGTTTAATTTTAATAAAATGCACATATTTAGTTTTTCCTTAAGGTAGTTGCTCCACGCAGGTACCATCGGTAGATCGGGTTCATCCCCCCATAGAAATAAAATTAGTATTTTCTACGGAATGTATTAGGAAGTTGTTCCAAAATATAAAATATTTCATTTTAGAGTTTTTGATATTAAAATAAAACTAAAATCCAAAATTAATCATAATGCAACTTGAAAAAAATTTTTAAATCTGCACTTTAAGTATGCTACGTTATTGAAACACACATTGTGCTTATTCCGTATATGTACACACGCACACTGGTTATCAGGTTATCTGTTTAACCTGTACATATGTATACTGTCATATGGTATCTATAGTAATATCCCCTCCTCTACTGATAATTATGAAACGAAGACTTTATTTTTCCATATTTATGAAAAACTAACTGGTAACAGCATGTTTTTTTTTTCTAAATGATTCAGAATATATTATTCTATTACACTGTAGTTTTTCGTTTCAACGTTGTTTATTTTCGCCACAATAAAAATTAATATATACTACTTTCCCACGCTTTTCCAATGCAGTGTGTACAAAAGTATCATTTTTAATTGCAATTATTTAGCGTATAACGTGGTGAACGGTCATCAAATTTCACTATCATATGTATTACATATCTATTTATATATGGTTTAAGTTTGAACAACTTCTTGTTTATTTCGAATCGTGAGACAACTACCTTAATATTCGATTTACTGATATCATTTGTACATAACGCGTTATACGGGCTCATAGAGCGCGTTATACGAGAATACTCCTACAACGCGTTTTCCTATAACGCGGAACGAATCTACCGTGTTATAGGGGGGATTACTGTATTATATATATGGATCGTTCATTTTGAAAGTGGTGCTAGTCCATTTTTTGTTGTTTCGAGAAAATTAAAGATTAGCATATCCGTCAATTAAAAAATATTGGTTGATTATAACATGTCTGACAATGTTTCTATCAATTTACCAATATGTAATTTGATTATAGAAATTTCTTTTAGGCGAATTTAACTAAAATAATGTATATTTACAGGCTGCAAATGGACTTACACCACTTTCATAATTAATTAATTGTAAGAATCATTTAATTTTCTATTTTTAAAACTCAAATAACACTTAAAATATATTTCATATTAATCCAATATTGTTTATAGATAATAACAAGAAATAAAATAGAAGTAGTACTTTTTATTTTGAACGTTAATTATATTTATATATTGTTAAACTCGATATAAGATATTGGTATTATTTATTTTTGCTCTTCTTGTGACAGTGTTTTGAAATTCTCAGTAACAATATTCTCGACTGACGAAGATTCTACCTCTATAATTCTTTTTCCCTTTTTGCGTTTCATTAATTTGTTTTTCATAGCGGAATTATATTCATCCTCCGACTCTCAGATTACACTTTTGTTTATACTCATGAGTTTTACTTCTGCGTGTATTTATTCAAAATTAAACAAAATAATTATTTTTAATTGCCATAAAATAATATTATTATAACATGATATTGAATTACCACTTCTTCTTATCTGTATCACTATTTGATGTTAATATGAAATTATTCATTTTTGGAGAAAAATGAAGTAAGTAACCTTAAAGTAACTTTCGAAATGTTAAATAAAACGCATATAGCCACCAGTGGCCCCTGACCCCGCAACCTGTCTATGGAAACTGGACTTACACCACTTAACACTTTGAACGCCACCGGTATTTTGCTAGTTTCATCATTTCTACAGAAGTGGAACTTTTTCTATTAACGTCATATCTTTATAAAGCCAAGATATTAAATATACAGATAGATAGATATTCGGCAGACCTTTATCTTTTTAACGTCGATATTTAAATAGTCAATGTGTTCGAGAAGTCATAAATATCTTCATTTAAATGTTACACGAAATTTCAGTGAAATTAATAGCTCCGGTCACCGATGACCCCCATGGCAGTCAAAGTGTTAAACTGAACAAAACAATAGCATTTTTTAAGATATTAAATATTATCTTGTTATGAATAAAAAGTTTACACTAATTGTAAGTTAAGAATAAATTGCGTGATACTTCATTTTTTTTATAAAATGGACTTACACTACTTTCAAAATAAACGGTCCACATAGTAATCGAATTTTGAATTAGCCAAATTGATTTCGTAAAACTAGTGTTAATCTCTCTTTTCGACGTTAGCTTCTACGATATTTTTACCTAGAACCCATAGTTTTACGTACGCTTTGAAATACTATGGCTACAGTATAGTTAGTAATAATTTTACAAAAATGTTTCAGAGGCAATGAAGAATTTGAACTTCAGTCCATTGGCTATAAATTGAAGCCTCCTTTGTATCTTTTCTAGTTTTAGCAGCTGTATTTTGACCTAAGATCTGCTGTTTTACGTAGGTTACGAAAGCACTGTGGCTATGGAATAGCAAATAATAATTAGATAAATTTAATTGAATAATTAAATAATTTATTATTTACTATTCCATAAATACTAATTGCAAATTTAATTTAATAATGAATTTAATAATTAGAAAAATTTCTCAGTGGTAATGGAGAATTTAAACTTGGATCCACTGACTATAAGTTCGAGGCTTTTTTGTATTTCTTTTCGACTTTAGTAGCTATGGTCATTTCCTTCAAGCAGTCGCTGTTTTTTGTGAGTTCGAAAGCAATGAGCTATGAAATAGTAAATAATAATTTTACAAAAATTTCCCAGTGGTGATGGGAACTTAGAACTTGAGTCCATTGACTATAAATTCCAGCCTTTTTTGTATTCGTTTCGGCTTTAGCAGCTGTGGCAATTTCTTCTAGGAAGTTACTGTTTGTAGTGGGTGAAAAAACACCGTGGCTATCGTATAGATAATAATAATTAAGGAAACATTTCCCATAGGTTACATATGTATTCCCAATTCGTGCCTTTTCGTTCTTACCCTCCGTAGCCCTCCAATTATAATATTACCTAAAATGCAACCCATGTGTCGTTGCGAATACAATCCTACTTTTGTAATGATGCATTCTATTGTTTGGGTTTAAGGTTCAATTTCGGTACTAACGTGGCAGCTGCTCGCCAGGTTTTCGCGGTCATATTTTGTCCATTCAATTTTATGACGTTTTCACGTCGTTCAGATTCCGCTACCTGGGTATACGAGTTCTTTGAACTTTAAAAAGCTGTTATACACAACGGCAACCAGGAACATTTTAGGAATTTCTAACCGTACAATATATTTAGGTAGATCCACATTTGTGATGGGCCTAACATAATCTTCATTCGATTATAGTCTAAATTTTATATAAAATAAAAGAATATAAAGCGAAAATCGTATCACAAAAACTATCAGATGTGCCGTTAATATGACATTTGCCAAATATTTTTAGAATTTACTATTTTTTCAAAATGTAATATTTTTAATATAAAATATACATCGAATTTCTATTAACCCTTTGCGGACTGAGGTATTTTTGAATATCGAGAAACAATCAATTATTTAGCGATGAAAAAACACTTTTTCATCGGAAAGACAGTCTGTTAATGTATACAAATTGAAATTTACTCTTTATAAAATAATATTTCAATGATTATATTTTAATTTTTCAACTCTAACCGTTTATACTTGCACCGACAAACTATAACCAATTTATTTCTCAGGGCGCATATATTCGCCCGTCGTCCTCAAAGGGTTAATATCGTGCAAATTTCGTTGAATTGAAATATTTAATAATTCAATGCAGCACAGGACACAGTGCATTTAGAGGTACTAATTTTAAAAAGAAAAGAGAATGTGTAACATATAATCAATGATAAATAATATAAAACGTGAAAATATAATGTACCTTTCTTTAACAGACTGTTAAACTTGACCGTTTAACGGTAACAGAATGAGAGGTAATGACATATAAATAAAGATTTTATGCTAAAACGGCATAGAAACACTTGGCAATCGAGTTTCTCATCGCCATCGTATTCTATCTTTCTGATTATAATCTCGTATTAAATTTAGGTTGAATTTATATCCGACATCGCGGATGTACTTTGACATTAATAAATTTAGAATTTATATCGTAGAAATGATCATACTACGTAAGTACTGTGTGATGAAACTAGGTAACCCAAGTATAATATACATATTATGAATAAACTACATATTTTTGTATTTTCTGTAGGTATTTTGTGCAATGTTATCAGTTTCAATTGCCCATAAATGCATACAAATCCGTAGTGCCATTTTTAAATATTCATGAAGTGTCTGCAGGTTCATTTTTAAGGATTAGTCTTACTATTTACAAATTTACGAACCGTTTCGATATAAAACAATACTGTAAAATTGTTTCCATGGAACGTCTCTTTCAATTATTTGACATATTCACCGTAAAATAGGAATTTCCTCCTTTTATCAGCTTTATCACAATCTTATGATTTCTAAGTCAAGACTCAACGTGCAGGAGATTGAATTTGATCATACAAGTTAAAAAAAATACGATTAGTCGTTATAAATTGCTGATTAACACTAGATTTACGGAAGCCATCAAATTGACAGGTTCCTATTTTTCTAAAATGTTTTCTCAAATCGATACAGAAGCAGTACAGTAAATATTTCACGTGTATCTTATAATATACAAATTACTTAGCTAATCGTATTTTTTATCGTTTGATACATCTTTTTTCGAAGTAGTTATTTAACACTAGATTTACTGTTGTGAAATCGGTTACAGAACAATGTATTAAATAAGAACGGTGGAAATAGAGTGATCAAACGGCATAGAAGATGATTAGTTAAGTATTTGGGGTTACCGAAAAGTAATCAAAATTGGAGAAGTGAAAACGTAATTGTAATAATAACTTTTTTAAACAAGGAATCTGCTTTACGCTGACAAAAAGTGTTAGAAAATTATGGAAATTATTTTGTTGATTAGTATATAAGATTTCTTTAATAAATAAATGTTTTTCGCCAGTAACAAAAAATTTGATTACTTTTCGCTACCCCTAATAACTTGAATATTATAAGATACATGTGAAATATCTACTGTACCACGTTTCTATAAGTTTAGAAGGTGTTTCTAAAATGGTAGGAATCCGTCAACTTGGCGGCTTCCGTAAATATAATGTTAATATATATAACACTAGAACTACCAAGCAAGTCAGAATGACTTGCGCCCAATTTTTTCCAAAAATTCTCCAGGTTTATGGGAATGTCATAAAGCAGTTAGTCTACGCTGATCATATAAAACATTGATTACAGAATTAATTACTTTTTCCATCTCTTGGTTCCTCGTTTTCCAAATTACTTATTCAACATACTGGAATATAATAGATTTTACGTCGGTAGTTCTAGCGTTAAATATACCAAATTTCGGAGCCGTAGATCTAGAGTTAAATCGATCAAGTTCTCCGCCTCCTTCATTTCTTCTCTTCTACCGTACTTATTCCACATTTTAGAATATATTAGATTAATCACCAAATTTATTATTAACATCTTTGCTCATTGATCCCCCTTTTTCGAAAGTAATTATTTCATATATTTAACCCTAGATCACTAACCTTATTTTTCGACGCTTAACACTAACCTTCATCTCTTCGACTACGGTGTTTACAAAAGGGGTTAAAGGGTATTATTTAAATAAAATTTAAACATGTTTTTTTCTATTATTAAAGATAGGTATTTATTTATTACGATAACGTTAACTAATATGGCATACTTATGAAATCCGTGTTGTCGAATCGACGAAGGTTAGTGATCTAGGGTTAAATACAACAGATACAACGTACATCTAGTTACAATTATAGAATCACCATAAATTATACAAAGAATATTGTTATTCATGAGTCCTCACTTCACTATGTTTTATCAGAAATGACTTTTTTCATGCATGGAACGTAGAAGAAAAAACCAGTCAGAAATCAAAAGTAATGCGAGATCAACGACATTGCGAGAAAGTATTGAGAAAGCACATATGCCAATATTGCTTTTGTTACCGACTCTTTACTACAGTGATCATTGTTTACCGCATCCAATTGCGTTTTGAAATGAAGATTGTGTTTCATCAGTGATAAACGTCCACGCGACCGCGCGTATACGTCCCATATAAGTATATAGATAGCCCGCCCGATTGCATCGACTTAATTTACGTTGCGACAAAGTGTCGCATGGTTTACATTAACGTTACGTCGCAGATGCATGCAATTTTGTTTAGTTAATAATTTTGTTCAAGTTCATGTGCATTTTCATTTTATAGTATGTATCAAACTTTACTTTTGTAAAAATGTGATTCCATTTTTTTTTTCATAATACTTATTAAAATTTGCATTATTTAAAGTTTCGCTGAGAATAATGAAACTTATTTTTCAAAAGGACATTCAATGAGATTCGCCATTTATTGTAGGAATGTTATGTTTCGAATATTACGAAGAAATATTATTATTTTATTGCGTATATTTTATTAAAGTTTTGTTATTTACTTATCAATCGGGAATTTTACGTCTTAGAGGATGAAATAATTAAACTGTGTAGACATTTTTAAGTTCTGAACAGCGTGTTCAATGATTAGTAATAATAAAGAAAAGTAAGTAAAAATAAATTATTATCTATGAAAAATACATATTTACATCTGTAGAAGATTGAATTGCTTCTATTTATAGCAAAAAAAAAACAGCAAAAACATATGATGTTGGAATAAAAACATTTAAATCATTCCTTTCAAGACGTTCGTTTTAATTACAGCAGTTCGAAATTCCCATCTATCTTATCGCTCTGTTAATATACATAATACCAAATAATATAAACTGTCATTAATATCCTTAAATTGAGACAGACATTTTGCGTAGAAAAATGATATAAAAGTACAATCGTCCTACAAAGACGATTTAGGCCACTAACTACAAATTATTAACGATAACGCATGACTATCAATCTTTTTCTCTGTGGTTTTAGTAAGACAAGAACTTTGTACTGATTATCGTGAGACTATCTAACGTTACTCCCGTATCACTGTCAATATAATAGCAGGAAATGTAAGATCTAACATGACGATTTATTGTATCTCTCATCCACGGCATAAATAACTGGTTACATTGATACAGGAAGAATTATCGTAATAACGAAGTCATTGCACGTTCTCTCCCTCCCATAAAATCCCCTTCTTTCCTTTATTCAACCTCTTTTATTTCTTAAAAATCGGTATTATTACAAAGGTACGTTACTGCTGTTAAAAGTTACTTTTTCGGATATTGTGATGTTAAATAAAACTTCTACGGGTCCAGAAAATAAATCTATCTTAAAAACTTGTTTTATATTTAATTCTGAAATATTATACAGTTAAAAAACTTCTTTTTATATTTAAAAAAATGGAAAATATGAATGTAGCTACGTGCTTAATTTACAGGTTAGTCGTATACGATTAAGTACAATCAACAAAATGTAATCGCGAGGGAACGTGGCGATTGTCCACTGCCAGGAACGTGGCAAGAAGGTGCTAGAACCCGTGTTGATAATCGGTGATCAATAAAAAAAGAACTGCAACGGTTGGACAATTAGAATTACTACTTACAATGTTCTCTCGTACGGTGTTATGAAAAAGTTGTTCTCTGAGGTCCGCCTCATCTTCCATCTTCACCTGTTTGTAAGCGAATTTTTTTTGGCTAAACGTACTGTCGTCGGCAGCAGCGACATTTTCCTACATCGACAATTTTCTCGTGTAGCACACCATGCCCAAGTTTCCTTAATTAATAAGGATATTCCTTCCGCCACATTAACCGCACTTTCCGAAAAGCAGTACTTCTTTTCACGATAGAATCAAATTTTTGATTCGTTAATTTTTACGTCGTGTTTATGTGACGACGGACATCGCGACGATCAACTCACGCTGATGGTTGACAACGTACTGAAAGTTGTACATCGTATGCTTCACTCGTATCACGCCATCTGCTTCAATCGTATTTTTTCCGTTATTTATTGTCTGTTTTACCGACACTTTCGTACTTTCAGTTGTCTTTGGATTCAAAATAACATTCAGTGTGTAGTATGTTGGACTTGTTTAAAGTTAATAAAGTTGGTGATATATTATTGTTTATATGTTGTCTTTGTAATTTCTATGAGTATAGTTCATAATGATTATATTAAGATTACAATAAGTGTCATTTTGTAGTTAACTTGTATAAAAAATGCTTAAGCTTGTGTTGTTTTGGAATACTGTTTGGTTACCCTAAAATATATCGAGACTTGGGGTGACTTGAAAGTAGAAGAAGCAAAGTAGCTCTTGCACTTTCAACATATTTATTTTTATCATTCAAATGTATCTGATTCGATGTACTGTTGAGTATTTTTTAGAAATACGTGTTTCAGGAAAAAGTGTACTGGAAATAACTCGTTTATTTCGTTCTATCGCATGCGAATTTTACAACGAAATGATGGAACAGTTACAAAATGCATTGTATGATCATACAAATATAAATCGGTAAAACTCTATTATGAATAATTCCTGAGCATTGAATAATAGTGAATTATTTTTTTCTCCCGTGTAGTAAGATCTGGGAAATTTGCAATATGTTCATCATAGGCTATGATGTAATCCTAAAACTGATTTATAATGAGTTAATACTAATAATTGCATTTATTATTTTAATTTGTATATAATGTACTTGTTTATAAGCAAATAAATCAGAAACGTAAAGTCTCATATGATGTAAGTGTTTATAAATGTTACATCTCATTAAAAGATCTAAACTTCTTTTCTTACGTAATCTTCGACATTCTTTACAGTGCTACGTGAATCAAGTAAAAATCATAGTAACAAATTGATTACAAATATTTTACTATTAAAAGTATCGGCTTATTAATTCTTAGTTCATTATATGTTTCTATGTGTTTATTGCTAACGTATGAACAATCAAATATTAAATAAAAATATAGCGTAGAGGTTTTAGATAACACTCTGTGCCTTTCATCAAATAACACTTTTAATAGTAAAAACGTGATGTGATGTGACATACTTTTCTTTTTTTTTCATTTTTGGAACAATATTTTGCCAATAGATGATTCTTTCTATTAACAATGCTAAATTGATCTACAAAAAGCAATTAGTTATTTGTATTACACCTTCCCACAAAGTTTAAGATTTACCAGTACATAGCATGGAACACATTTACCATTGTGATGACCATGAATCCTGTTTAGGCAAATTTAACCAAATATCACAGATTCTTAATCTTGGCAAAGAGATTATTTCTGATGTTTTAGAATCTTTACTTATACTCTAATACTTAAGACACCTTCCATTGTAAAATAAAAATAGATACATTTTAATTCACACACACGCGTAGCTAAAAATTATAAAATATATGCCATGATTTCAAAACAATATTATAGCCTTATTTCAATATTAAGATCTTATTTTACATGGTTAAATTATGTTTAAGAAAATCATTTGTGATCTCAATACAGTTAATAAAGTAATGTTAGTTATATTTGTAGCTGCAGAATAATATGTAAACTAAAGAAATAGAGAAATCATAAAGTTAGTCTTTGCTTAATCTTAACATCTAGCAGACAAATTCGATGTTTTAGAAAAGTAAAAACTACCTTTAGACAAAATTAAAAACCTGTGTATTAAATATCTAAACAGTCCTCATAGTGCACTGCATATTTTGATATTAACAACAGAATATTCATATTAAATAGCTAGTTTACTTATAAGCCTTGTTTAAGTAAAAAATTCTGCTTGAGACTTTGATTTACTAGGATTCTCAAACAACAATTCAATTGAAAGTAGCTCATAACTGCCGATGGGTATATCTCTTGTGCTACGCTGTTATCTCCCTAAAACTTTTGTGACCGGTTTCTTTAGCATGTTTTTGGGCTGCTGTTTGTCCATTTACTTTAGTCTTGCAAACACTACACATTAATGTAAATTTTTGAACATCCGTGAATTGACGACTAGATTTAACTTCTCTGGCAAGTTCCGCTGCTTCCAGTAACACTCTTTCGTCCTCTGCTGGGAAGAGTGTTTGAATGCTCCCTCCCTATATATACATATATGAAATTTATTAGTATATATGTTTCCTATAGCATGTCTCATCTTTCGAATGCCTTTAAATTACTGCATTGTAGCTTTTAAATATGCAGGACTTTAGCACCTTAAGGACATGTACTGCACTAGTATGGAAATTCCATCCTACCACCGGTCTTGTGTTAATTGAATTTTCTAAATTATTGAGCTATTTTGCTTAAAAATATATGGTCATCTCATATAATTTACAGCAGTCCTTAAGGTATTAAGACACAATTATTTTGAAATACAGATTTAGTTAACTAATACTTTTAAGTAAGTGTTATTCTGATAACTTACAAAAAGTCAATAAAACTTACATAAAGTGGTTCAAGGTATAAAGGATCATAGTGGATACCATCAAATATTAGAAAAACTCTTTGAGCGTAATGTTGATCTTCCCCAAACCTATTGATTATAGCATTGATACTATCGATCACTGCAATTTCTAATCCATAAAATTTTGATAATATTGATAATTCAATAGCTCCTCCCCAAGAATCAGGCTGTAGGATCCATTTACAATATTCAAGATTAGGACGACCCAGGAAGGCTTCAGAATATTCATCTGGATCGGCTGCTACTGCATTTGCTATAATTCCTCGCATGAAATCTGCACAACTGGGATCAACTTTTCCTAAAAGGGCAAGCCATACATAAATTCCTAATACATATTTTCTTCTTTATGTTTACGTAATTTTGCTACTAGAACAATAGTTAGCTAAACAGAAGTATAATATTGCAGTGATAGTTTATATAACAGCATACCACTGAGCACATATCCAACACTAGTAAATAGGCAAGAATTATCAGCAGGCACGACTTTCTTCATCAAAACACCAGATGTATTCGCGAAACTTTCCTCATCGACAATATGAGATCGGCCGATATTATCATTAAATCTCTCTTCACCATTATAGTGAGGTTGTTTCTCTTCTACAATTAAGGTATCACCTGAAACAATACCGCTGTCCTCGATCGTGGCCTTTTCATTATTAAGATCGATTGGCTTTGGTGGAAAACCGCTGAGAACATGAAGTGCTTCAGTTGATATTCCCGTAAGATCAGTAAGCTTAGATTTTAACTGAGACACTTTATCTTGAGGAATTAACCCGTTCACGACTTTTTGACCTGATTTCGTTCTAACTCTCAATACGAAACCAGCCATAGTTTCACACAAATATTCGACTGATCAGAATGAAAATTTAGTCGGTATGTCCGTCAATCAGCTGCTAAAACAGCGCTCAGAAAACTCGTCCAATTTTGAGATGATGATCATATCACAAGCGAAACGCCACTTTCTATAAGTTATTGTACATAGCGTACGTATTTGTTCTTGATGATATTAATTATCATTCTTGATTCATTACTTGCAAACCAAACTGAACATTGCCTCCAATATTGGCAAACTTCGGACGCTTTTAGTGGAGACTTGTATAGGTATTTTTCTGGTGACAGAGCTAATATTATTTTATCTCTGTTGCACCTTTGCATTCATCAAAAGATAGGCAAATATAGAGGGTGTACTACATAATATTACTTTAAAACGTACATCACGTTCAAAGTGATCGTTGTAACACAAAATTCGAATAAATGTTTCATGTAAAAGTTGTATGGTTTTATGAAGACAGAGTATATTATCAGATGGTATAGTATATTATAAAATATCATTAAACTATTTTCGAATTTGGTATTATAACAAAAATGCTGAAGATGCTAATCTAAGGTGATACACCGTATATACTTTGAAAATACTTGTTCTTTTCAAATCAGCTAAAGTCACTACGGTCTAGTGCAGATTCTAGAGACGGTATATGTGCTGCCATCGTTGTCAACGTGAAATTGACAAGAAGTACTAGAGTTTTAATGACACTTTCCCTTTCGGTAAAGTAGGACTAAAGATTCTACAGGCTTCCTGTCACGTTTCTGTAGGTAAATAAGAATTTATTTTTATACGATAATGCAGTGTTTCGCAACCTTTTATTTACCATGGTAAAACAAGATTTTTTCGATAATTCCACGACACACTTCAAGTAAAAGTTTGTAAATATATAGAATACAATGATACGTATATGTTTTTATTGTATAACAAGCACAATAAAATAGCTCTCTCTATGTAGATATTTACCTGAGATAAAAATCGCGGAACAACGGTTGCAGGGAACTGCAATAAAGGATATGGGATTATTAACACATTGACTAACATGGGGGTGATCTGCACTATTGAGTGCAATAAAATTTCCTATATCTTTACAATTGCAATATTTACGAGTTTTCTAACACATTCAGTATTTAAATACTGGCGTTCAAAAGATAAAACCCTGCTGAACATTTATTTATTTGTACCTTTAAGTTTTTACTGTAGAAAGATGGGATGTTAATAGGAAAATTATCATTGCAGTAGAAATGATAAAACGAGCGAAATATCAGTGGCATCCAATGTGTTAATACGGTATTTCTCTAATTTAAACATTTCTACTGAACTGAAACTTTTCCTATTAAAATCACAATTTTATAAAGCAGAAACTTTAACGCTTTGTTTTACGACTTCTTTTGTGACTGATCGTGCAATAGCTCAGAACTAATTCATGAAATAATAATCTATCACTGATTTCTGATATACCGAAAATAATCCACGCAATATTAATAGCGTGGAAGTAATTTCAATGCCTCCTGACTTACTGTTATTTTCAAATTAACAGTTTTTGAAAAACTTACAAGTTTTCTATTCCATTTACCGCGTCACGCGTGCTATACGTCATTGCAAAGCAAGGGGTTAAAGACATTGATAGATATTCGACAGACCTTTATCTTTTTAACGCTAATATTTAATTATTCAATATCTTAGAAAATTCATAAATATTGCAATTTAAAAGTTGTATGAAATTTCATTGAAATTAATAGAACGTGTCACCGATTACCTCCATGGCGGTCAAGGTGTTAATTATAAATCATGCAACTTTTTATAGTATCGTGTAACGAAAATATCGCTTTTATTAAACGATATATTACACTGATGATTCCGCTTTTCATACTTTCTACGTACAGTGTTACGTTTTCTTGAATTGCAAAATTTGTGCAGTTTGAATACAGTGAGAATGCTCTTATCATTTTTCTTTATCGGGCGTAAATTACGCTCGCAAATAAATATTACATATTTACATATACGATTACGCAATGAGAAAAAGAAATTCGTGAATAACGTTTTATGCATGATTACCGATATTACTTTCTATACGCATGAAGAATATAATGTTCGTGATAATTAAAAATGATATAATTATCCAAACGATTAAAACTCGTAGTGCATTAAAGATTTCTTTCGATTAGTATTATTATAACATAGTACTAATATCTGCATTAGAAAAGATCAGTATTCTTTTTCTCCTAGATATCAAAAAAAAAAAATGAAACACGAAGTGAGCGTGAAAATAATTGACGTTCCTTTGATCAACCTGCGAAGAAATCTTTCTTCCATCGTTTTTCGCAAGGTTTTCAAGATTTTTCACATCGTAGTTTTGATCGTTTCTTAATTACTCTAGGGTTTCTTTCCCTGTTTTAGGTAACAGGAACGACATGAATCCACATACTGAAAAGAAATAAAAGATATAGTTAGTATTATTATAAATTTTTAAACAAGGAAACATTTATTTACTTAACCCATTTGCATCATAGGACAAATTGAAGAATATATTTTTACTATCAACTTTTTTTATGTTAAATCTAACGATAAATCTAACAGTATTTCAAAAAGTGATATTGTACTTTAATCGACGAATGTTGTATAAATAATTTAAACTGGTCGCATGTGTTGCTATTCACTCACAATGTGAATGCACAAATGCGTTTCGTTGATACCGGCCAGAAAAAGTGCGCGCATATATGAGCTTGTGATGCAAATGGGTTATGATTATTTGAAATATTCCAAATATTCTACTTACTGAACAAGAATGCCGCGAACAAAATGATTGGAACTATACAGGCTAAGTCTATCAAGTAACCGAACACAAGGTTACCCACAAGAGCACCTAAACGACCCATCGTAAGAGACAATGCTGCAGCCATTACCCTGAAAATTTAACAAATTATATTATTGAATTTCTGTTCTTTTAGTATTACTTTTATTTTTATAATATAAACAATGTTGATACATTCCGTGTCACAGTTGCTTTATGCGGCCGTAGTACGGAACATATCATACGGGGATAAATTATAACGATAAGGGTGACATTTTGTATTTGAAATAATGGGTTTATCTTTTAATCCGCCGTAAAAATTTCTATAAACATATTGTGTATTGTTTATGTGTTATATATCATGTATTATATTTTGAAAACTATTTAAGAGGCGTTAATTACTTCTTGATGATACCAACACAATTCAAAGTAGGGAGCTATGGTGGGGTCGAAGGTAAATGGTCAAACTCGCAATTACTGGAATCAAGTTTAAATATTTCTCTGATAATTATATAGAAAATTTTGATGAAAAGAGGGGAATTATGAAATGAAAAAGATGATTGATCCAGTAATTTATGTTTTATGAGATGGATGCAGAATAAGGTACAGTCGCAAAATTTCGTCCCCGAGCCTAATTTCGTCCCGGTCCGTTTCTTCTTTTCTAACTAGTGCCATTTAGTTTTCACAGCCCGAATCTTAAGTTAGTAACCTCAGTCGGCCATTGCAAACAATTCGCGGTGAAGTGTCGCTTCAGTGACAAGATATTTAAAAAAAGAAAAAATGGTTCAAGGTGAGTTTTTGATTAATATATGGTTGGAATGGTTTAATTATTGATTGGCTTGACTTACTGAAATGATTTTTTGGGCGAAGTAAATTGTTATTGCATAGATTCAAATCGGCACGAAAACATTTAGGATGTGACATGTGTTTCTTGTTGAATGGATGTTATTCATAAAAGTAGCAAATTCCTAATATCGTCCCCCCATGTGTGCCCAATATCGTCCAGGGGACGACGTTATTTGTGCAATTTGCTGGGAGAATTGAAATTTCTTAAACTATACCAATGATTAATGACTGATTAGACCCAATAATTATAATGATTACATTATTGTTAAATTGTTAAAAATGTAATTTAACTTCAAGTGATTATTGTGATCTCAATATCGTCCTTTGGACGTAACTAGGTGCCCAAAAATATATTCTTAGAATTTCCACTTTATTGTAACATCTATTCTTGTCGAAATAGTAACAAAGATAACGAGTTGTTGATTATTCTAAATAATAAAGACGTGTTCTCCCTAATCTTTGACGTTTCATTTATTATTTTTTTCTATAATTTTTTTTAAAAAAGGGGGCGTTATGTGGCGACCGTACCCTATATATTCTATGGCTTTTCTGTAAAATTGGAGAATTCTTGACAAAAATTGTATACCGGTTATTTTGTTATTTAAGTATTTTACAATTAAGAATGCATAACGCATTGAATCATGGTAAAGTATGAAATATTCGAATGGTAAAAGAGAAGGTCGTCGGTTGTCATTGTTGGTCACCTGCCATGGAATATTTTAAACAAAGCGGCCATAAATAATAATAAATTGTTAGTTTGTATTAATCATTAATATCTTTGCGAAAATACAATTATCAAATAAATAAAATAATCGAATCGGATTTATTTAATTCCTTACGCGCCCCTTCGCGCTCCTTGAATTCTTCTGTTACAAAGAAGAAACTGTGTTTTTTTTTCTATTGTTGTTTTCTCACAATGATGTGCAAAGTTTTGTAAAAAAATAATCGTGAATTTAGTGCAAAAACAAACCGTGAAGAAAAAGCAAGTAAGAATCTTCTCAAAGTAGATAAAATCGAGGCAAATACCAACAACTCCGCATTATTGCGGCTATTTTTTTTTGACGTCACTATTATCAGCACCGTCGTCGTAGATCGTAAATTTTGTCGCACAGTCTCGTTTGCATATTTCTCCAATAAATAAATCAGAAAGCGTCACTTTGCTTACCTGAGATTCGTCGGGAACATGTCGACGATTACGCAATAAACTAACGAGATACCAAGAGATGTCAGAGCCTCAAAGATACAGGATAACAATAAGTTTTGTGTCGCATTGACTACGTAGTAGAAGGCGACAGTCACTGCGCCGGAAACCAGCAACGATACAACTGTAATTGAAAATATCATTAATTCGTTTGACAAAAAATTACTTTTGGCTCGATCAAAGTATACTTTGTCTCTTTTACACATTTTTTGGTAACTTTGATCAACTCGTTATCAAGAACGGAGCCAATGTATATATTTGATTTTCTCTAATCTCCTTCATTGAGATTTGATATAAAAGGATATATAAAATCTCCAAAGTATGATACTAGGTACAATATTTATATAATTTTTATATGTATAAATTTTTACTTTAAAAACGAAAATCTCTTCGTCATAATTATTGTAACCTTTGTACAGGTCACTAAACTTAGAATGTTTCTTTGCTAATCGGATATTCAACCCTTACTCTTTTCAAGAGAGTTTTTTGTTTAGTCCTTCGCCTTATAATAATTCTTCGCATTCACGCTGCAAATTATATTCCCCACAAAACAATACCGAGTTTCACTCATGACGTACATGTGATCCAAATCTGGTGAGTACGAGTCACCATTTCTGATTCATGAAGGACAATCAATTAGCGAATTTTCCTTTATTTAAACGCGTAAACGATTCAGTGATTTGTAATGGTGCTTACCAAAAGAATTGTAAAATTTATACGGTTTTTTTATCAACACTCTGATGCAATAGCTATTTAGAACAATTACTATATTTTTCGGTAGACAACACGCGCGTTATTTACACAAAAAATTTAAATTTGATGAAATATGAACCTGCACATTATATATTAGAAAGCGACACGAAGGATGTCAAATTCAATAATAAAACTATGTTGAGATTTTAACTAAGAAAAAAAAGAATGCCGAAAACATAGAAGTGCGCGTAATACAATAGGTGCGCGTTATCTATCGAAAAATACGGTAATAAGTTTCGAAGCGCAGAAAAATATAATATTTAGGAAATATAGTTCCTAGAATTGTTCCTAACACTAATCAGCACGGATCTTAACACATTGCACGCCGGCTAAATATACTGTTCAACAAATCTAATTTTCTTCAGCATTTGCAATATTCATTGGGTGATGCTTGTAGAGCTGCTCGGCCTAAACATAAATCGGCAGAATTGCTCCAGCACCCTTGGTTTTTAGAAAATATGAGTTTTTGTACAATCACTCGATTTTGTTAAACATAAGGTATTACTCGAAAACTATAAACGCCAAGAAGTTGAAAAAAGTCGTGTTGAATAGCGATATCAGCCACTGAAGTCTTGAATGTGGGGCATACATTTTTTAAGCCAATGCCAAATTCAAATGTATTAAAGTAATGCACAAATTAAACGAAGTAATACCGCCTCTTTTCTCCACTGTACCGTTTTCTTCAAGATAGACTAATATAACGGATACATACAATCATATTTTTGAAATTACGCATTATCGCGGGACCAGCGCGCAATGCGATACAATTACCAAATTGATGATTAGCATCATTATTTATTATACGATGTGATAATCAGATTGTGTTAATTAAATCATATAGAGAATAATCAATAAGTAGTATGAGGAGAATCAAATAAGTAGAATACGCTTAATTACATGTCGACGAGGAGATTTTGAATACTTACTTAAAAAGAACTTGGCGCCGAGCTTGTGTACAAAAATTGGTAAAATGATGGAACCAGGAATGCAAGCAAGTCCGATGTACACTGTGTGCAAGTAAACAGATGGTGCGATAACTTTGTCGCATCCGAAAGGATCGGCGAGGGTTGAATTGTCCGATAATGCCGAAACGATGCACACGGACGTGGATTCACCGGGATTAAAGTGTTCAAACTGTTCAAATCTGCAATGATTAATTGACAAATTGCACAATCATTCATTTCAATTCGTTCCCGCAATCAGCTCTTTTATGATTGTGTTATGATCATAAAAGTGGACCACGAAAAAAGTAGAAGAAAAAAAAATTATTCCGGTTGAACATATATTTTGTAAATCGATATTTTGTTATCAGACACTGATTTCTTTTGATATCAATGATTAGAATTTTGTCTCAAAGAAAGAGGTATATTTGATTCTAACAAATATTAACTTTTTATATATTTCTTAACACGTTGAACGCCACTGGTATTTCGCTAGTTTCATCATTCCCACTGAGGTGAAAATTTTTCTATTAAATTCACATCTTTACAAAGCAAAAACTTTAAAGATATAGATAGACTAGCTGAAAGTACCCGTGCTTCGCTACGGTTTAATATCATTAGGATTAAGGACTACTTAAATTAGTAAATGTATATTCAATCATTTAAAACCTGCATATTTTACGTGCTTCG
Source organism: Cerceris rybyensis (assembly GCA_910591515.1). Taxonomy (NCBI): domain Eukaryota; kingdom Metazoa; phylum Arthropoda; class Insecta; order Hymenoptera; family Crabronidae; genus Cerceris; species Cerceris rybyensis. The sequence continues at coordinate 29,657,171 of OU342790.1, forward strand.
AAACAAAAAAAAAACTTTAAAATTTCGAATTTTGAAAAATCCTTTCTTAGTGGGTGCTGATACCCTAGAAGGAACGCTCATGCAAAATTTCAAGTTTCTAGGTCAAGTAGTTTCGGCTCTGCGTTGATGAGTTTGGCCCATACTTTAACCACCCAAAACCCCCCCTAAAATTTCGAATTTTTCAAAACCCTTTCTTACTGAGCACCTAAGACCCAAGGGGAAGGTATGTTCCAAATTTCGTTGCAATCCGTTCTGTGGTTTTTGAGATTTCGTGATGAGTGGATGAATGAGTCAGTCAGTCAGTGGTATTTGAGCTTTATATAATAGATATATATAGAAGAAGGTATTCGGCAGAACTTCATCTTTTTAATGTCGATATCTACATATTCAGTATGTCCAAGAATTCACATATTATTCACCGGTGACCACCATGGCAGTCAAAGTGTTAACAAATTGAATGAATTTTCTGCGCTTCTTATAAAATGATTCTTTTTTTTTATATTTTTCGTCAGATCAATATAGCTTCTGAATTATTTCGTCCGTTAAGTTTAATGAATTTGTGATAAATATATAGAGCGTTTGTGAAGACAGCGTTAAGGGATAGAAAATGTATATGTAAATATAAATAAGAAACATTACCTGGTAAATAATTCCGGAAACCAGACCATAAGAGTATAGTAACTACTAGTGAGACCAAACTGAATGCCGCAGGCGAGTATTGTGTTACGAAGATAGGGTGGTTTACAGAGAGCTGTTGTCAATTCTCGTACCTCCTTGAGAAGGACCTTCAGGTCTTTTCTCTTGTGTAGTTTCAGCGACCTCGTACTTTTATCCTTCGTTTTTTCTTGCAAGCACTTCACCTAAATAACGAAATTACAGTGAAATTAATAGAACTGAAATTATATTAATTGTTGGTCAAATAGGTTCTAAATATTTCATTAAGAATTGATTGGATCGTGAGATAAAAGCAGTCGATTAAGGAACAAATTGAAACGACTTCATAGGACTTAAATGAAGGAAGCTTCAAGTCTTAATTCATTTACAGAGTTATTTTATAGAGAATAATTTTTATAAATTGAAATGTTTTGAAAGAACGTTATTAAATGTTCTGTTTATATGTATATCTACCACTGAAAAATACTAACGAGGAAATAAGAATGACTAGAAATTCTAGTTTATGTTTAGAATTACAGAGAATTTTGCTACTTTCACGTAATAAAATAGTAGCATTATTACTATAAGAGTTTTCTAAATAAACAGTAAATATATAAAACTCCGAAGAATTGAGTTTTTATCTGTTTAAAGTAGACCTAAGTTTAATTTCGAGTAAATTGAATCATACAGTGGGTATAATAATATATAATTTTTACAAATATCACGGACTTAAGAAATGAATAATTTAAAAAAAATGTATTCTGAAAAACGAAGTAGATATGTAACGCAGCGAAAATTCTCATTATTTCGCAAAGTCCCGTTCAGGTTGTACGACCTAATAATTTAATCTACACATCAACACACACAATCTGAAACTCCTAATTCATCTAAGAATAATAAAAACAATCCGTTCAACAACATGAAAAAAAATATATATAGCTGTTATAGTCTGTAAGGAGACAAAGACTCGAACGCGCAATCAATCGATTCCTGTTCAAATCCTCTTCCATCATTTTGTTAAATTTTTGTAATTTTTTAATCAATGTATCACAACGTCGGTGGTTCTTTTAAATATCTATCTAAAATTGTAGATTGTAGACAAAATAATCATAGCAGTAAAAGTCGAAAAATACACGATGAACAAATGATAAAAAATTAATACTTAACAATCAATCTGATTTATGTACATACCGGATACGAGTCAGGACTTTCTCCTGTGTTCTGCGAATAAATCCATTTGAAAACTTCGAGAGCTGCATCAGTTTCGCCACACTCGAGTAGGAATTTTGGACTTTCGGGAAATGCAAACAGCCAAAGGCCCAACATTATCGAGGGTAATGCGCAAAGCGCCACGAAGAGATTCCAAGATTTGAAGTAAAACGCAGTAGAAACGTATGTGAAGTCCATCGGTATAATTAACCATGCAATCACTGAACAGATAAAAGGAACAGATAAAAAAACATCATAATATTTAGCTCACAATATTGAAATGTAACATACATGAAATGTGTAAATAAAGTTTAACAATAGAATCAACGGTGTTAAATGTATGATATTTAAAAATATTAAATAAGTACTTTGGAAAAATAGCAATCAAAAGGTAGAAAAGATGATCGATTTGATAATTAGTGTTTTATAAGAACAACGTGGAATATATACTTTATGGCCCTCCTACAAAATTGGAGAATTTTTGAAAAAAGTGGAAATCGGTCGTTTCGGCTTGCTTGGTAGTTGTAGTCTTAAGTTCATGCCTTGATTGATTTTCAAATTAAATAGTTATAAATGTTATTGTAATTAAATAAAGATTCTTACGTGGTAATACTATGACACCGACAGTCCAAAACATTTCCATCCAGCAAAGACATCTTTCGCGATACTTTGTCGGTTGGAATTCTCCTAAGTATGGGAAGCATATACCCATAGCTCCAGTAACACTGGATATGACAAAAAAAATATTCAGAGAGGAGGAAAAATGAAAATTTTATTTTAATTTGTAAAGTAAGGAGTACTTACGCAAATCCGTTGAAGAAACGGAAGGCTAAAAAGACCCAAAAGTACTGGACGAAAGAAGAGATAATACCAACGATACCGTCCATTAATAATGTGGCAATCAATACTATTTTTCTGCCCTTAGTGTCAGCTAGGCATCCCCATATATACGATCCGACCACCATACCTACAAGAAAAGTTAAAGTTTGAGAGAAATATGAATTGTTTGCAGTAAAACACATTACACTTTTGCTTTGATATGCTATATGACTCGAAGTTAGTAATTTTCCCAGGGCAAAAGCTGGTAGACGCAAGATTAACACGTTGAACGCCATCGATATTTCGCTACTTTCATCATTTCTACAGAAGCGAAACTTTTTCTATCAAATTCTTATTTTTATGAAGCAGAAAGTTTGAAGATACAGATAGGTAAATATTCAGCAGACCTTTATCATTTTAACGCCAATATTTATTATATTTAGGATGTCCGAGAATTCATAAATATTGCTCTCTAAAAGTTACATGAAAGATTGAATTCAATAGCGCCGGTCACCGGTGATCCCCATGGCAGTCAACGTGTTAAATCACTTTTTAAAATGTACGCTGATTTCTAATCGTTCCTTACGAGACATTTACTTTTTTGGGTACTCGAAGTATTGAATAATTAATCTAAATATTGCTTATAAACTCTCTTCAGAGTTATTGGTATTTGTTACTTTAATGATATTCAATTTCGGGCAAGTACCACACAGCATTTTATGGTTTAACAGTGGTACGTAATTGTACACCTTAAAATGTCGTTATGGCATAAAATCGTCATGTAAAGGTCATATAAAAATCTTGAAGCCGTTATAAACATAAAGACGAATTTCACAGTAATTATTCAAGCAATACGACATAAATATTCAAAGAACATTGTTCGCATACAAGTGATATCGCGACGATTGCTCAGGTATTATATAACTTAGGCGCACAATTAGCTTTCACAGAATTGTACATTTTTCGAATATTATCGCAATCGAAGTGAAATCATGATATTTGTGCGCGTATTATCATCAATTTAAGTAAAGATTTGAATGAGTCATTGTTAATAAAAGCACAAATAGTCTCTTTCGTTGAGTGAAGCCGATGAATTTCCTAATCAGGCTTTTTATGGCCTCTTTATAGTACTGGTCTTCTAAGAATCAATAGTTATGCTCTTGTACGTTACTGTGAAAAAATGTGAATGAGATACACGTGAGTAAAGTTCGGATCTTTGATACCTCTTTTTACTATAATTTTTTTTACCTCAAGTTTTCAATGTAATTTTATTAATTTGTTGAAAGCTTCCTAGAGAAACTGTAAGACTTGTTTAAACATTGTAACAGAACCCTTACCTAGTGTTTCTTAACTGGAATTACCATAAAAATGTACAGGTTTATTCATTGGTAGGTGTTTAAAGAATCAATTAATTGAATTCGGAAAATTAAATATTAAAGATTTAAGATTAAGTATGTGCTTTAATAAGTATAACATATTGAGCATCCTAATTTATTTTTATTATATAATTTAGTTTATTTAGTTTATTTTACATGTTTATTGGAAAAAAGTTGTTATATATTTAGATACTGAGAAATAGTGTAACTTTGAAGGTCGCGATAATTATACGAATATGGAAAAAATGACATAATTAAAAATCTATTCCGATATCAGAAGAACAAAGTTTCAATAAAGATAAACTACTTAATTCAAAGTTATCATTAAATTAATTCGAGAGATTCGCGTTCTCCACGGAAAACTTTCGCTGAAAATACATTAGCAGTTGATGTGTTAAGAAAAAGTGCAAAATTAATAAAGGAATGATAACTGAAGATGTACATACAACATCAGCAACTCGCTTTATTGAAGGCGCAAAGTTAAGTATTACTTGAATCAATTTTTACTGAATTCTATTTAAATACAAAGTTGTTTGTTTTTTTTTAAGGTAAAGCGAGAAATGAGAAATAATTATTTGTTTTATGAAACAAGGTCAATGATTTATTTTCATCAATGTATATATTTGTTAGTTATAAGCATCATTATCATTACTTTTTAATTTTCGTTTTTACTTCACACATTTAATTTGTTCGTTAATTCTTACGTAATCTGTTTTCTGAAAGAAATTTCTTAAACAGTAAGTCCAACACGATTGTCAATGTATCCTTAAAAATATGCATTGGGAGAGACAAAAAGTATGAATCATATACACCATTTCTCGTTTATTATTTATTTGCATACTTCGTTATTAAATAAAAAAAGCGATTGATCAAATTTGCCATAAATAATAAATGAAAAAGTAACATTTCACTCGCAATTAAAATTAAACGAGTCAATTATTCACGTTATTTAACCCTTTATAATCCAAATTTGTTTCACGGTTTTCGTCAGCACGGTGAAATTCATTTCAAGAAAGTGTCTACCATAAATGATTCATTTTAATTAGGTAGAAGATCGCCAAAGTGGGAAACTCACCCTCTCTGCGGCACTTGAATAATTTGAAAAGTTGGCAGTATTATAAAAATACGTATGTTATATTTACAAAAATTGAAAGTACATAATTGCTTTATTTTATTTGCTTCAGCAAATATCCAATCGAAGAAGAATAATGTAGCATTATTAACACGATTAATTTTTTTTGACTATACGGGGTTAAACACTACTAAGGTTAAATAAATTTGGGAAATATTGATTTATATAGCTAAATATAAAAATAGCTAAGTATTGCGCTGTGAATATTAATTTAACTCTTTGAGGCACGAAAATTCAAAAAATAAAATGACCAAAGTCGCACAGGCATTTTTTTATAATTTTAATTGAATAAAGTTGGTTTATATTTATTCACAAAGTTATATAATAATATAAATTTTCGAGGTGGGACAAAAAATGTCCCAGCATGCATCTTCGCGTATGAAAGAGGTGGGATACTTTTCACCCCACCGTGCCTCAAAGAGTTAATCTTTAAATCGCAATTATTTATGATAAGAATAAAATATTTGACTTTGCAAAATATTGATTTAGACGAAGATATAAAATGATTGTCGAACTTTGAAATTCAAGCTAAACATAAGTCGATAATGAATGAAGTATAATTGAATATTAAGTCATTGGGTGTATCCTATAGGAGGTGTAGCTCAAAATAGTACAGTAAAAAATTAAAAGATCTTATTGTTAGTTTTAAACTGAAATTTAGTAACTAAAATTCAACTTCTTACGGATTATCTTACGTGAAGAAAAAACAAATTAAAATTTATTCTTAAAATTTGTCCAACTTAGGGAGTAATACAAGGACGATGTGATTTTACAGTTTTCAATAGACTCACCTAACATTGGGGATGCAGTGAGCCATCCTTTTGCCGTAGAATCCATTTCTAAGTCGCATTGTGCTGCTGGTAATACGAACGAAAGTATTGTGACTCCTATAGCAGTATCCATATAAATTAAGCCGCATATTGCCAGCAGCATGTAATGAAACTTTCCGAACCCTAATAGCAAGAAAATTGCAAAAATGTTATTTCATCAAATAATTTTCTGTCGTCATATTTAATCAATTTCAACCCCTTGCCCTACGATTTCTAATATTTTTTATAATTAAATGCAGTATCAATAGTATACAAATAATTTGACCGTTTCGTAAACGACCAATGTTTTTTAATTTAATAGTCATTGAAAGACTTCAATATTTTTTATTCAATTTACCGCGTCACAAGTGTCACGTTGTTGTAGGCTAAGCGGTTAATTGCGTTACCATATTCTACTTTAATGTCATCGCAAAATTATTTACATCTTTGTTTCCTACGTCTGACTTTATTCTTTATATAAATGTACAACTTTTGCTTTAACCCTTTGTCGTACAATAACGAGTACTACTCGTGACACGATAAAAGGAATAGTCAATTTTAAAGTGTTGTAAAAATTATTTTATCAAAAATATCAATGGGTTCTGGTACAATAAAATTAATACTATTATATTCAATATTATGTTAAGTCATTTACTATATCCGAAATTAGGGGGTAGACTGTTATTTTCGTAATTAATTCAGAGTTGTTGTACCTTTAATTACAAACGAAATGGCACGGCAAGGGGTTAAACTAGAACGTTTATGTATCTGCATTTAATTTGTAATTTCTACGCCATTTTTTTTAATTCATATGGATTTATCGTAAAAGTGAAGACGATATATTTATCGACAAAAAAAGGAAGGAAATACAAAGAAATTGATACCATCTAAACACTATTTTCTTTAACTAATGTTAACTAATGTAAGCTATTAGTTAACAAAGTGTTATTTCTAATAACATAATGATTGCATCATTTATATTTTAATTTACAAATTTTGATTTTAAATTTAAAAAGAAAAAGAAAAGGGAAGATGCAAGAAGAAGAAAGAAATTGATTTCGCAGCATCCTGATTTCAGTATTTGGTTAAAATTTGTATTCCACACGGTGTTATCTTTAATATCAAAGTTGGGTAATCGGCTACCGGACAGAACATTCACGAATAAATAGCAGTTTCTAGAAACGCCGGAGTTTTAATATGCGGTCGATAAGAAGCTCCATTTCACATGATGCCGTAAATTAAACACTGTTCTTGAACTTGGTTCCAGTTTACTTGATGAACAACGTGATTCGAGTTTTATGACACCACCTTGATTTAACCAAACACTTGCACAACTTGCACAAAGTGTGTTAATTACCATATTTCAAAATATGTTTGGATAATGACAAATTTTGTGGAACAATTTACCGCGATAAAAGTTTCAGTTGAAAACATGTGCTCGTTATTAATCTTTCTTGTTCTTAATCTTTAAACATATTCAATAAACACCTCTTGACGTACAAGTACCACTTATTGTTAGATCGATGAATCTCTTCTATCGATTTATTATCCTTCACTTCAACTAATCTTTTCAATGTTTGACAAAAAGAACAAAAAAATTGGAAATTCGTGTATCTTTCGCTCGAATGAAACTCTTGTCGAGCACTCATGATCGAATACACGATAATCTAAATATAGATATCTTGATTTCGATTAATACTTAATTAACTACGATATCTTAATAAAACTTACCTGTTACGGTGATTGCATGCTCGAAATCGGCACCTCCGTCTGCCAAGAAATCGAGCCCTGTCACAGAGGAAAAAATTTATTATCGTGTAATTATCGCTTTTTAGATCGTTGAAAAGGTATGACGCGTATCGTTCGTCAGTGATAATGTTTCACGGTACAATGAACGCCACGCGTGGTGCGAAACATGAGTAAACATATTCCTAATTAAGCATAAAGTTCTTATAACTTGTACCGTTCAAGGAAATTCTTTCTTGCCAATCAAAAAAAAATTACACTTGCTTCCTTTATTTCACAAATTGACAATTGTTCTTTAAACGATCTGATCGGAGTTCATTCTGCTCAAATTTGAAATTACCATTATAATTAATAAGGACTTCCTCAATTTTATAAGGACCACTGTATTACGAGCAAAATATCTTCGATTATCAAATTGATAAAATCTGTTACATTTCGGAACGTAGCAATAATATTTTCAAACATTACAAGGTACAGTCCAATATCATCCTGCTGTATCTTTTTAAACGTCAAAATATTGCATCATGTTTCCAATAATTTCAAATTCCGTCGAACATAAAATGTACAATACGAATATCGTACCCCCATCGTGTTCATTCCCGCGACTTTACACAAAGTTACGCGAAATTGTTGCTAAAATAATCGAGACACTTGATCGAGTTACAAATATATCAAACATCTACAACAAAACACTGTGGTACGTTCGAAAAACAACAACAACCCTTACCTTTTCCTCTATACGATCTTTAAATCAACATGACAATCGACTCTCCCCAATATTCACCCCTAAAACTCTCGACCATAATTGCAACAACTCCTGTACTTAGGCCTCCATCCGTGTCGCAAGAAACCACAAGGAAATCGCAGAGAAGGAAAAAACGATACAAAAGTGCAAACGATATATGATTCCATCAATAAGAATCGTCATTGATAATTTCTCGTGAAAATACCCAAATTGCTGATGCATCAAACCTACCCCCTTAGCTAAATTAATTCATTTCTCGTCTTTCTCATTCATCCCCGTCAGGTTTGACGCGTCTCGAACCTACCCATAATTGATCGTTACGTCACGAAGATCGTCTTTGATGTGATGAAACGTTGGGTCAGGTGACGTTGGTGAGAATCCGGGTCTCTGGAGGGCCCCGGCCGCCGAAGTACTGCACTGTCGGTTCCTCGTGCGTGTTCCACGGTTTTGTCCTCGTCTGCAACCGCTGCACGCTACGCTCATTGGTGAATACCCGGTGGTATCTGATCGCCGTCTTTATCGCCCAAGCGAATTCGACGATGATTTCCACCGAGAGCTTCTCCGGACGATCCACTGATGAAACTTGAGGATAGAATGATCCGTTTGGTCTTCGATAGAGAAATTCTACGCTCGATGTCGAATAGTCGGTTAAATTGATCTCTGGTATGAAGATCCAATAGGATTCCTACGAACGAGACGATCGGTTGGTAGTCTTTCCTTATTGTGGTAGCACTATGTTGGTCTAATTGGTGGTAGACGAACGACTGGCCAAAAATTGATTCTGTCTTGACATATCTGAAGCTTTCCGGTAGCACGTTGTTAACATTCTGATAAGATATGACCCTTCTTCTTCCTTCACATTTTACTTGGCTAACAGGTAGACTCGTAGCCTTCTGTAAAAAGCTACCGTTTCTTGATGTACTTAGACACTTTGTACATAGAATGGTTTTGCAATTAGCAGAATGAGGTGTCACAAGATTTCTGATTACTTTGGATTAAGACTACTACGCGGAAACAGTTCACATTTATTATGTATCACTTCTCTCTCGAGGGTATCGTGATACTCGAGTATGGGGGAAGTGAAAAATGGGCCGTGAGGCTTGCTGTTTGTCGACGTACTTGGAAAATAATGTTCCGAAGATTCTCGACAAATATTGGTAATAGTGGAAAAATATATTGTATTAATAGAGGTTCTTGGTAAGTTGTGCGTAATACGATCTTTTTTTTTTTCTCTTTATTCTCGATTTTATTTATGACCGTAGGAGCGTGACGTTGAAAGTGAGTCGATGCCATCTCTGTCTATCTGTACACGAAAGTCATAGCAGGTATGCAAAATATTTGTTTGAGATTTTTCTTAATTTCAGCAAGGTAACTTGTTTACTCCAAATTACATAATTGAGATAACTTTTCTTGCACAATTTTTCAAAAATCTTTATTCGCAAATTATAATTATTCTTTATCTTTCTAACCAGAAGAAATTGTTATTTTGTCGTAATAAAGAGTTACTTTAAAGATTGTTATACATTCTTTTATAGTTGTATAAATACTTAAATAAAATGAGAGCAAATATATTTTGAAAATTTTAAATTAATCATTGGTTTGTATCGATTCGCGTTGCTTAGAATTCCTGACGGAATTTTTAATCATCCACCTTTCAAATTGTATCAGTGGTTAGTAATGTTGTCCAAGTGCATATTGTTTTCATGGGAAGTTTTTACGAACTGTTATCGGCTAATCTCTCATTGACACATCGATAGAGAAATGTTACGGGTATTCGAATCACGTGCTTCTATCTAGGTGGATTATAAATGGTGTTTTGAAACGTCGAACCTATTCACATGATAAAATCACAGGAACGATGATATTTCTTACATGAAAAAAAGTCGACATTTGGAAATGTTCTGTTGAAAGTGTCTAGCTTGTTTGAAATACTCAGAAAACTTTTGAAGGTCAATTTTAATCTAAACTGGTTGAAACTAGTCTAAACTCGATTTCATACCATATATTTCATACAATCATCAACACAAACATGTTTGTTGAATCATATCGAGCAATGAGAGTTAATATTGATTCAGCTATTTCTTAATTTCCTTTAATGGCATTTACTATTGGCTTTCTGCGTAATCCACTTGCTTCCAATTTTCTCATTTTTTGTCTTCGTACTATTAACGAATACGCACCGTAACAATTATCCATGAGTAGTCGAATAAAACTGAATACCAAATGAACTATGTGTTCCACGTGCTTCGAAACATTTTTCAACCCATCATGCAACAATACAAAGCGATGACAAAAGAAGTAATAAATCTCAATCGATTAAATGCCTCTCCGTACCTTGCTCCGATGTCAAAATACCGGAAAGCCACGTGCAAAATACGATGAGTAAGCCGTAGTTCTTCTTTGTTAGGCGAAACAATGTTTGTATTTCTCGTCGACACTTCTTTTTTGTTTTTGCAACGTCTGTCCAGAGACTTACATCACTGGCGCAGGATTACCGGTAGATAGGTAAAATCCCCATCTGAGAGATTTATCAGAACATTATCAGACTTGACGAGCCACTCAATAAATCTCGAGTAGCGGAATAGATTAATCGCAGTGTTCAACTTCTCCTTTGATAATCGGCCGTTTCTCTTTCAGACGTGTGACTCTTTCACGTGTTTCACGTTATTTCGTTGTCGTTGATATATCGAACGACACGTTTTATTCGGAAAACGGCCAAAAGTCTGACTTACATAACAGTGATGACAACATGGACAATAATGCTTTATCAATGACATCCTTACATCTCATTAGTTTCGTATTATGATTTACAACGCTTTTCGAAAGAAGTTGTAGTTGTAAGTCCTCTCTTTTTCATCTTACGTCGTAAAAGTTTACTGAGATTTAACAGCCGAAGATGTGAGGTATTCTCTTTACATCCAGAACAAGTGGCTGATAATAATTACCACTAGATTTACCAAGCCAGTCAGAAAGACTGGTACACAATTTTCTTCAAAAATTCTACGGGTTTACAAGAGAACCGTAGAATAAATATTCTTCGTCCATCGTATAAAGCATAAATTACCGAATCCATCATCTTTTCCACGTCTTAATTTTCCTTGCTTTAAGGTACATATTTAACATATTTAAATATAAAAGGTTTCACGCTGGTAAATCTAGTGTTAAGTGCGTGAAGTTCACTTTGTTGTATTTTATAAAAATGACTAATTCAGTGTTCTCATTCAATTTTTAACGATGAGATTTCATTTTAATGAGATATCCAAGTGTCTCCTTTTAACCCCTTACTGTACCATTTCTTTTACGACAGCTTCCGCAATAATTCAGAATTAAATTGATGAAGTTAAAATTCATCGGTGATTGTTGATATACCGTACAATTTAATATAACATCAACACTAAAGAAATAATGCTATCGTGCGCATCTCACTTATATATTCAATATCATAGATTTTTCAAAACTTGAAAATTTCCTATCCAATTTACATCATCACAAGTGTCTCCCGTTACGGTACGCTAACGGGTCAAATATAACATTATACAATCACGCGTCGTGTATAGTGAAAGAATCAATTGTTTGCAATGAATTTTAGGCATAACAGAAACAATATAACACCGAATATCTTAACGAATCAAAGTAGACAAACCGCGTAGCAATAATTCCAGCGAGCCTTCGTTAAAAAAGGGGTGAAATACATTTAACGAGAAAACCTAACAGTAATTGTCAGTCATTCGAGCAACGAACATGAATGAGCAGAAAAATCACGATAGAATAGAAATTAAGGTGCATGAATCAGCAAAGCATACACAGCGTGTAATTTTCCTCTAGTTTGCGCAGACACAAGCATCAGCTTTGTTGGCACACTATTGACGCTGAGAGTGGACACGCGCCAAATATTTGATCGCTATCGCAACATTTCCGTCAACGACGCGGCGCATTATCAATGACCATGATCGCCGATCGATGCCGATCAGCATTGGTGTTACGATTAAAATAAAAATAAAAAAAAAATCCCACAATACCAATAACTCCCACAAAGTAATCACCTTAGCCTCGAGCTCATCGTTCAAGATACGACCTTCGCGCCAGTTTGTCGAGCAACAACAAGAACCTCTAATGGCCATGTTCCAACCTTCTTCTCTTCCGAAGTATTCCAATTTTACGTTGACATTTAAACGAAAAAATATTTAAAGAAAAAAAAAAAACTACAACGTCCAACTAATAACCAGGCAATAAGAAAAGGTAGGAAGAAGTATCCTGACCTTGCATTATCCCTTACCAGTCCTCGATGCTGTTGAAGCACAATCGTTCAGAGACGCGACGCACAAGTCCAACAACGAGGTCGGTATGTTGTCCTCCTCTTTCGTAGCCTCGAACTTTCCCGACGAAAAACCAACAGCGTCGTTCTGATCATTCATAGAGTTACAAAGCGAGCGAAGTGAACGTGGAAGCACGATCGCGATTGGTGGCTTGCCACCGATCAACGTGCTCGCGAAATTTTCACGAATACAGGGCAATGACAAGGAAATGTGTCTGGCCAAGCAAGAGACAGCCGGGACGTTGCGCGGTGCCTTAATTAGAACGTAAGGCACGGCTAAGGACTGTTAATTGCGATGCCAACAGCCAAATCGGCAATGCTACGATATAGACGATCGAGCGATGTCCGATTCTTCCTCGAGTTCCTCTAATTCGGTCTCTTGCGGGAGTGTTATCGCGGTTACGCGGTGCACTGCACATTGTGTCATTTTATGTTTTCGGGCGTGGGGTAATAGTCGGTTACAATAATACCTGGTTGTTGTTTGTAGTGAGATAGAAGATGGCGATTTTTGTACAATTTAAATTTGTGATAACCAGTCAGTACTGGCTGATGCTTGATACAAATAGGAAAAGATTCGATGAAGAAGAATTGTTGGGATGTTTGGGGTGTGTGGTATCATGTTGGGAATTAGTTTAATGTTCGCGCTCTGATTGGCGATGTTACGATTATTTGCGTTGCTTGAAAGAACGATAATCTTTATCTTCGTTATAATCACATTTATTACACTAATTATCGTTTGGACAGTTGAACGATAATACGTCGTGAGATCGTTACAGTACTTAAGCCGTAGTGTAATATCTTTCGTGTCTGATTGAGCGTGACGTTAAGCATTCTTCATCGTTTGGTTACTCTTAGGTTTATTAAGTACAGGCGCATTGATTTGTTTGTGCGAAATTAGCGCTCGTTGTGATGAAATTTCAAAGTTTCCGTTTACAAATAGGAGTTTTTAGTTCTTACCGTACTTTGATACTGTATTCTGACTGTTGTACATTTTATACGAACCAACATATGACTTCTTCCCTTTATATATTTTTAGTTTAATTACATAAATATTACATACACATTTGGACTAATTTTTATCGAAATATCTTTTGCATTGTGTATAAGTCATGCTTCGAGTTTAATGAAAAACATAATTCTCCATTAATACTTGTCAATTAAGTAATTCTTACTTACGTTAAATTATTTTCATGGCTTTCACCATGAAATAATATTTTTACCCTTTTCTTGTTTGAGCATAGAGTATATATTATTGTTGTAAATAATATCGGTGTAAAATGTATATATAAACGAGATTTTTCTACGTAGATGCTTTCTCTGCTTTCGTCACTTGGTAAATATTTAATTTCAGGAGATTACGATCAGTTAATTACTAATCGTTCCCCGATAAAATACTATAAATTCGTACACGTCTGCCTTGTAAAATCTTAATACCCGAGATAATGATACTCGCATGATTTACATGCTGTCTGCTATTTGTAAATACGTAACTCATCTAGATTGCGCTGACATATGAAAAAAAATACATTTATATAAAAAATATATCAATTACTAAAAAAACAAATTGTTAAGAAATTTGTAATATAATTCCGGCAAGGACAGAGGCACTGTCGTAAGAATCATGGAGTCTTATTTCCGTCGACGTTTGTTTTCACCATTTTTTTCGGGCTTTGTCGTCCAGGAGTGAAAAGACCAAGTATGCCACTTACTGCAATATGAAAACAATACGAAATGATATATAAATAAATACGGACATCAATATTACAACTAATAGATCCAATGAAAGAGACATATAGGCGGCCCTCGACTTTCACACAATTCACTATTTCCAACATTTTTAAAATTTCAATTTTTTAAAGATTTTAGTCGCTATTTCGAAAAGTGTTTGCTTCCATGCAGTCATTCTCATGGAGTGATGTAACTCGTGCATACTCACACGTTGCCTATCAAAGGTTTTCTAACATTGTAATATCGTTTTTAACAACAGATTTACGGAGCTAATTTGACTCATTCAAAATGTGATTACTAATTGTAAGTATATACATATAATATATTGACTGGTTAATTTTTTAATAATAAATCTTTCATCCCTTATCGCTGCAAGTGTGCTTTTCAGGCACTCCTAATTTGAAGCGTGCTACTCCAAGTGTTCTCTTTACTTTGGATATTGTTCGGGTCGTTATCGCTAATTATTTATAGTAAAAAAATGGCCCTCCTCAGTCAGTTAAAAGCGAGCAGTAAAGAAAGTCAAATCGCAACATGTTTTATTGTAAACCCATCTATTTTCCAATTATGTCGAGAAGAAAAAATCAATTATCTTTGTGAGGAAAATATTGATAGTGGCGATGACTATTTTGATTTTCACATCTATAATGATGTAGTTGTAACTAACCAAAAGGAAGTAATGCGGTAAAAAAGCAAACAGTTTTCTACTGTGAGACCAGTGAACGCAAACCTGTTTGCACCCCAATGACTGTTTTAAAAACTGCGACGCATTAATCAATTATAATTAATAATATAAATATTGCAATCAATATTATATTACTTCTCAAATGAATAAAGATTATTTTGAATGACTTTAATATTATTATTTACACCTTATTGTAGCATTTAAAGTGTGACACTTAAAAACTTGCAAGTCAAAATATGACCAGAATAAATTGGAGGTGCCGGTCGATATTCACACTGAAAAGTTGGAGTGTTAAGGGTTAAATTGATTTGGAATTATTTCCTTTGCAAGAAACTTCAATTTTCTTGTATGAGTCAAATTGGCTCACTTTAGGAAAATAGGTACTATCAACATTCGTAAATCTAGTGTCAATAGTACCTACGAGATGTTAGAGAATCTGAAGTTTACAGAGAAACCACATTAACAATTTTTACTATTTTTCCTGTATCCCTCTACTTTTGAACATTCAACATTCCCACATATTTTCAGAAACCAATTACTTACGTGCGAAAGTCTAGAGACGACTGTAATTGAAAACAACAAAATTAATATAAAAAAAAATACAAATAAAGGGGGGAAAGAAATTTGTGCAAGTGTATAAATAAAAAACTGTGGAATTTCTCAATACCGTTAGAAATCAATCATTTCACCATCACGATATATGTAGCGTGAAGAAAATGTATTAGATATTTGCTCTTTCGATATGAATTGCAGATAAAATTGTATAAGTTAGACTGTAGCAAATGGTATGCATTTTTCCGATAACAATAAGAAAATGTTTTGACTACGTACGAAGAAGTTGAGCTGCCACTATGAGGATTACTAATACGCAATAATCATCGATCAGGTATCCGATCATAAGAGTTCCACTTATAGCACCCACTCGGCTGATAAACGCAGACAAGCCAGCTGCCATTGCTCTAAAAATTAATTACTGTAATTATTAAAAATTATTTACGGACATGCTATAAACTTTGATCTACCAAAAAGTATAAAGAGCTACTATTAAGTAAGAAATATTACTGTATCGTTATGTTGTTTAGTCTCGAAGCCGTTTTAATACGTGCAGGTTATTTCACAATTATACATAAATTTTAGATTTTAATTGCATGTGTAGCATTAATTATATTAAAATAATTGATCGAAAAAATATTAGAGTAATATGTGTTTTATTGATTGTTCTCAAAGGTATTTTTACCTTGCAGATCGCAGTATGCAAATGCGATTTTTGTCGGCTACATTTATCGTTGATCGATAGTACTACATTAATCGCAAGTAGATGAATGATTTATTGGCGATGTTATAAATAACCATATAGGAGAAAATAAATACCCGGATATTTATATCTTTGATAAGCTTCGAACGATCGATAAGCAGACATAATATCTATAAAAATGAACACGGAAAACAATAGCATACTTCCAATATCACAGGCAGAGTTTTTACGTATACTTCATCAATTTCATTGATTACTATCGTTGCTTCGATAACGCAGACATTTTCAACTGATTACATCAGTTGTGTAATTTGAATGGAATCTTCAATGCAATTGATTAAATTAAATTACCATTGATTTTAGAACGTATTTTTAAAGTAGTCAAAATGGTTGAATTTTAAGCAAGAATAATAGACAAATTTTAACATAATATAATGTTTGAAAACATATAAATAACTATATAGATACACTTATTAAATTCCTAATTATCTAATTTATCGAAAAAGTTCACGACTAAGAGAATAATAACAGAATATTTTTGCCATATGTACCATATTAACAATTTATTTCTCTTTGCTTCACATTATATTATGATTACGTGACTTTGATCATTTAAAAATCATAAGATATTAAATTCAATATCGTTGGTTACCAATCGCCCTCATGGCGTTCAACATGCTAGTCACTTATCTCTTTTTTCCTTCAAATTTCAGAATCAATTAAAGTAGTGTTAATTATGATCGAATATATCCACGCATTATAGTTGGTCAAAGTTTTACATGTAAGGTGTTTTCCTTGAATATAAGTACTCAAGGAGACTTGACAAAGGCTGTGATTCTTTACACGGCCTAATTAAAACTTGATAAATGGCAGTTTACGTCGGCAAGCTGTTAGTAACGTTTTTGAGTCATTACGCATTGTCGACTAGTCAGCGACAACTCAGTTGACGGAGGATCAAGAATAAAGCATTCAAATTCAATTATTATAAAGTTTCGTTCAAGTATCAAGAAAAAGAAATATTAGATAGGTACATTTTTCAATCCATAATGGATTAATAGAAAAACTATTAACTTTAATTTCTATAGTTCCATCATTTTGACCGAAAGGAATTTTTTTTTTATTAAACTCATATCTTCATAAAGCTGAAATGTTAAATATAAAATTAGTTGCATGTACCGCAATAGTTTAGTCTTTTAATACCAATATTTGAATATTGAATATATTAGAAAATTCGTGAAAATTATCATTTGAAAAGGATCAAATGGTGAAGAGATGATCGATTCTGTTCTATGTTTTATGAGATGGACGTAGAATATTTGTTCTTCGTGCTCACTTACAAAATTGGAGCAGTTTTGACAAAAATTGTTAACTAGTCATATTGGCTGGCTCGATAATTCCAGTGTTAAAGGTCATAAGGACTTTCATTAAATTGAAGGTCATCGGTAACCCTTGGTGTTAAATGTGTTAAAGATCGAAATAATAAGCATTACCTTAAATTCGTCGGGTAGAGATCAACCAACAAACAATATACCACACTGAGACACACTGATGTAACGGATTCATAGATACACGACAGTATTAAGTTCTGAATCGACGTTTTCACCAGGAAGAGACAGGCAGTGACTATAGCAGGTATAATTGCCGTTATTACTGAAACGGGAAAGATATTCATTGTTTAAGAAAAACGGTCTTTTCCACTATAATGTTAATATCAAAACTATAAATTATTATATTCAGTAACATCAATTTACATGATTTAATAAGTTCTAATCTTTGTAAAATATCGGTGAACCATAAGGCATATATCTGAGTGTTTTATAGTTTTTTTGTACCCTGTTTTACAAAGAGGGTAAAACAATTACTTCACCCAAAGTAATAGTCAGACGTTTCTTCGAATGAGAAAGTTTTCAGGTATTAAATAAGTCTTTCCTACACATTAAACTTTACTTATTAAAATGTAGATCAACATTTTAATAAAAAGGTTTCGTGATCTTTTGTCTTTTTTTATGGTAAGTTACTCAGAAGGCTTTTTTTAAATATGGTAGACATCTTTTAACCCCTTGCCTTACGATCTCTTTTGTGACCGAACATGCAATAACCCACAATTAATTGTTGAAATAATAATCTATCACTGATTTCCGATATATCGGTATAAGTTAACACAATATTGATAGCATGGAACTAATTTCAACGTTTCCTGACCTATTGGTATTGTCAATTTAATAGTTTTTGAAAGAGTTAAGAATCTTCTATTCCATTTATCACGTCACGTGTGCCATACGTCATTGTAAGGCAAGGGGTTAATACCTTTGCATAGAATAAAATATAGTGTAGTAAGTATAGTCATTTGAGTCATAAGCTAAGCTAATATACGTGGGTGCATGCTAATCAATCTTATATAAATAATTCTTATACCATAGACAATGTAGCACGCATTTAATTATGTACTACTAAAAATTTCGTTATATTTATATTGAAGTCGCTTAATGACGTTGTTAATTACAGTATTTCCAAATTTTAGAAAATTCGAATATTGGAGTTATACGATTTTGATTGTATATCACTCAATTATAATACGTTATTTTTTTAAACGAAAGCATTTTGCCAATGAATGTTTTTTAAATTAATCCAAGTTCGGATTTACTTACCATAATATCTAAAAAATTACTTTTATCGAATAACGGAAAATGAAATATTGAGAATGAGAGCTGTCGGTATTATATCTTCCGAATTAAAATATATTAGACAAGTACTTTGAAATTGAAGGCAAAGAAGATTGTCAGTTCAGTAATCTATGTAATATAAGATGTACGTAGAGTATTTACTGTACCGTTTCACTATTGTAACGAATTTTGATAAAAAACGATAGGAATCCGCCATTTTGACCGCGTTAGTAGTTCTAGTGTTGAAAGTACACAATGCAAATTCATATAAATAGCTTGATGTAAGAGTTTCTTCGCCATAATATTACATAAAGTGGACATATTTTATTACATGTGTAGTTTTGCCACTGAACATTATACTTTTTGCAATTATATAGCATATTCCGTAAAGTAATACGGAGACATTGTAGAAGCTTCTTACAATACAAGTAAAGCAAACGTCCTTTTACTGCAAACTTTATTTAACACGTTGAATGCCACCCGTATTTCGCCCGTTTCACTGTTCCTATTGATATAAGATTTTTTCTACTAAAATCGTATCTTTAAAGAGCAAAAATGTTAAAGGTAAAAATAGTTATATATTAAACAGTACTTTACTCTTTTAATAGAAACATTTAAATATTAAATATGGTAGCAAATTCGTTAGTAATGTCATTTGAAACTCGTAAGAAATTTCATTGAATTAAATAGCACCGGTCATTGATGACCTCCATGACATCCAACGTGTTAATTACACATGGATAAAAATAATTTTTTGTTCATTTAATGCTTTCAACTTTGATGGCATTGCACTTTTGTGATTGATTGTATCCTCATCATTGTGATATTTTTATAGTTTTGCATAGAAGAATACAAAATTTCAAAATGAACATTCTGTTTTGAAAGGGTTAAAGATAAAAATAAATACAGATAAATTTAAGTTAAAGATAAAAATAAAAAAAATAAAGATAAAATTTAAGATATAAAGTATTTAACTCCAATTAATATCAACGCCAATCTTTTTTTCTGCAATTCGTTACATAAAGATTCTACTCCAATTTACAGGCGGCCCTCGACTTTCGCACATAATTGGTCCCTGAAAATGTGTTCGAATGTTGAATGTTCGAAAGTAGAGGAATACTGAAATAATATTCAAAATTTGATGTTAATGCGATTTCGTTGTGAACTTGAGGTTCTCTAACATTTAGTAAGCAATACTAGAAACGATGTTACAATATTAGAAAATCATAGACATTGTCGGAGTGAGTACGAGCTACAGCACTCCGCGGCAATGATCGCATGAAAACAAACATATTTTGAAAAAGCGACAAAAATCTTTAAAAAATTTAATTTTTGCAAACATGCAAAATAACGAATTGTATGAAAGTCGAGGACCGCCTATATATCGAATTAAAAAGCAGACACAATATCTAGCTATAAGATAGAGGATTGAATTTACACATTTAATGTTTACTTACCCAAGAAGAATTTGTATCCTACATAATTAATGAAGAGCGGTAATATGATACCCGTTGGAATGCATGATGCGCCTAAGATGAATGTGTGGACAAATACGCTTGTTTGTACTGGGTTATTACAACCAAACGGATCACTCGACGGCATCTGTTTTATAAAAAAAAAAATAAGTGAAACTCCCTTAGAATATATACGTAGAATTAAGTGAATAATAAGTAATTTCAATTTCCAGAATTATACTTACATCCGTACCATTTTTAACAATCTTTAAGGTACAGATACTAGCCGACTGATTGGGATAAAGTTCATGAAAATCTGCATATCTAGTGAAAAGTTCAGGTAGCCAAAGTGTGAGCGTGTAATACGAAGACGTTACAAAACAAGAGATTAAGCATATGATAATTGTTCTAGCTAAGTACGGTGGCTTTACTATCATTATGGTTTGAGTGCAAATATCCCTTAACATAACACGGAGAGATTTCTCCTTGACCTCCTCTTCTGCGTTTGTGTGTAATATACGATGTACTAAATCATTGAGATGATTATTCCCACAATTTCGTAGTATTGTCTGGAAAGAGAAATATTATCCTGTTAGATTTATTCGTTTTAAATATAGAATACAAATTAAACAGTGTCGTTGAAAAAAATCTTACTAAGTATTCTTTCGATGGTTCGCCAGTGTTATCGGAGTACATTTTCATTAGGACGTCAAGCATTTTGACGTTTTGACCTGTTTCAGCTAGATATTTTGGCGTTTCAGGGAAAAATAATAGCCATGTGCCAGCGATTAGGGCAGGAAGGGAACAGATAAGAACGAAGAGATTCCACGAATGGAAGAAAAATTTTCCCGATTCGAAATTCACGTTCAGTGGGATAATAATCCAACCCACGCCTACAATTTTAAGATAACGCTGTAGAAAGTTGGATTTATCTTAGAAACATATGTAAAGTTTTAATTCTTAATTTACATTGATTTGAATGCATCAATAAGGAAATCAAATGACCCCGGGTGAAAATAAAAAACTGAAAACAGACTGAAAATTCGAATAATTTTTCTATATTAATATAGAAAATCGTAAGCGAAAAGAAAACTGAAAACGATCTGAAAATATCCAGAAACTAAACTAAAATCTAATCGTAAATTAAGCACTGAATTCAAACGGAAAACAGGCTGAAATAAATATTGTACTAAATTAAATTTTTCTAAGTCCGGCATTCGAGAAATTTTCTAAGTCCTACATTTAGAAATTTTTATAAGTCTCGTAGCGGAAAAAATTCTAAGTCCTGGAGTTTAAACATTTCAGTTTTCTTTCAGTTTCTTTTCAGTACTCGTCGGAATTAACTGATACATGAGTCTCAAATTAGTCTGCTTTTCAATCGAGCTGAATCAATGAAAAATGTTCAGTCTAACTTCAGTCTCGGCTTTAGCTGAAAAATTCATCCGTCTTGTTTCAGTCTCGATTCCGTTTGAACTTTCTCAATAGCATATGTCTTCAGTACATTTTCAGAGAATTTTCAGTGTAAATTATTTGTTTCCTCTTATTTCCGTTCGAAACTTGTCTAAAATCCTGTTTTCAGTCTTATTTCAGTTTTTTTTCCATCTTTTATTTTTACTCGGGGACTAGTTGAAATTGTAAGTCTTTATATTCAATTTCCAAAACGAAATTTAATGTTTCATATATGTAAAAATGAAACTTAACGAATAGAAATGTGTTAAAACGTACATCACTTTAATTTTATCAAATAATTAGAAAATATTCTATAAAATTTATCAATAAATTTATATTACGATTATGTAATGATTATTAAAATAAATTGTTAAATAAGATTACGACTATTTAAGTAGTCATTATTAAATAAATCGTTCGAAAGCAGTTTTGCTACTGTACAGGGTGTTTCAAAAATATTTGTCATGGCTTTCAGGGGTTGTTCTACACCTCTGGATCGATGGAGATTTGCGAAAAAAACTTGCCGCAAAATTCGGGAAAGGGTAGCAAATTTTTTTTATTGGCTCATCGTATTCGTCTTGTTACGTAGGCAAAATGTCTGAGAGGAACCATGGGTCAGAAACGAACCGTTCTCTCACAAATTAACTTTTAATTGGGCCTTACGATTAAAATTTCGCCGATAGTTAAAGCAGAGGCGACGTAAACGAAGCTAGAAAATAGGGCACTGTGTCACCGAACCAGAAGAGAAGTGTAAGTGTTTATACTCTTCTTCCCGGGTGGGCCCTTGAGTGAACCCGACACCGAACGCAGGTCATTGACATTTTCTAGTCTTTTTCTCTCTCTTCAATTATGTTGCCTCTGTTTCAACTATTGGAGCTAGCAAGGGTATCTCATGTGTTTCCTTTCGAAAGGTCGGCGACTCGAAGGCTGTCGTATGGGCGAAATTTTAATCGTAAGGCCCAATTAAAAGTTAATTTGCGAGAGAACGGTTCGTTTCTGACCCATGGTTCCTCTCAGACATTTTGCCTACGTAACAAGACGAATACGATGAGCCAATAAAAAAAATTTGCTACCCTTTCCCGAATTTTGCGGCAAGTTTTTTTCGCAAATCTCCATCGATCCAGAGGTGTAGAACAACCCCTGAAAGCCATGACAAATATTTTTGAAACACCCTGTACAGCAAGAATCACGCCTGATAAACGATTCTAGTATCATTTTTACCTGTCAACAGAATCATTCCCATTACCCAGGCCATTTCCATCCACGACAGCATCTTGTCGCGATACTTCGTTGGCTGAAATTCACCGAGGTACATAAAAATGACTGCCGATTGTCCGTTCATTCTGAAAAATTGCGAATGACAATCAGGAAAATCATTTTCGCGTTCCCGTCCGAGACGACAAAAAAAAATCGAATAATATAAAAAATCATACTAACGCCGCACCGCTGATAAACTTTAAGAATAAAAAGACCCAATAAGAGGGAACCAATGACGCGAACAATTCAGAAGTACCATGGAGAAACAACGCAACCAGAAGGGACATTTTCCGCCCTTTTATGGCTGCATAGCAGCCCCAAAAATACGACCCACATAACATACCTACGAATTTATGGAATTAGAGATCGAAACAGAGTTATAATTGGAAATTATGTTTTTTTAAATTACTATCTCTTGCATGAGTAGCTTAGAAAGAAATAACAGCTGAAAAAGTATTACGTTAGAACAATTTAGTCGTTCCGTTCGTACAGTGAATTAAATACGTAAATAGTATAATTTATAAATGTAGTCTAAATAGCAATAAATAAATGTCATTCTTCACGAAAGACACAGAGTCGTAATATTTATGAGGAATAAAGTTGAAACGTTGAGTCCAAGCTTGCTGTATCGATAATCAACGTTAGATCTTGCTTAGAAGTGATTATATGAAAGAATTTAAAAAGCATTATTGCTCAAGCGGATGCAATACTTTTACTCTATCACAGAACATGCCTCTCACCGGTACATACGGTGTCTTGAAAATACTGCCTTACCTTTCAACAAAGAACTCCTGTTATTACATGTAAATAATGATACAGTTGTCATGAAGTGATTAAATATTTTTTTTATAAGTACAGATTTACGTTAGTAATTGAATTGCGAAAAGAATTATGCGAAATAAGAATTATATGTAAGTTGGGAATCTCTGAAGAAATAATATTATTTACAAATAAAAACAGCTGCCATATTGATTGAACTTTTCCGTTATCCGTGATTGACACAATATCTGGCCTCGAATGCCTGATTTAGATACATTGTGATTCATTAATTTATTTCACATTCCGGTTGAAGTTGTTTGATACTTTTTTACAAGGATGTTCTTCCTTCTTCGTCATTAAAGATTTATTGCCAAGGAAATGTTCACGGATGTTGAAGTCGTTGTCTTTTACTTGAATCATTCATAGCAGAACAAATATGTTTTTCCGTATCCTCTACATTGAGATGTGTAAGTTCACAAATCGAAGAATTGATCGGTATCAATATATTGATCGTTAAATTTTAATACTGTGTAATTAAGAAAAACTTTGTTGAAGGTTAATTAATTCAATCATCAAATGCATGGAAAGATTTCTATAATTATTTCCTCAAGAGGGGTGAAGTTGATGAAAATGTCGGTACAGGCAGCCCGCGACTTTCGTACATAATTAGCTCCTGAAAATGTGTGCGAAAGTTGAATGTTCGAAACTAGAGGGATATATGAAAAATATTAAAAGTTGTCTATTAATATGGTTTCTTTGTAATCTTGAGATTTTTCAACATCTAGTAGGTGTAATACTAGAGACAATATTACAATAGTAGAGAACCTCAGGGTCCTCTAATATTATATTTTGGGGCTTCACTCCGAGAGATTGACTGCATAGAAGCAATTTTTGAAATAGCGAGAAAAAACTTAAAAAAATTGAATTTTTAAAAATGTGTGAAATGGCGAATTGTGCGATAGTAGAGTATGCGAAAGTCGAGGCTCGCCTGTACATTGGAAATCGCAGGAAAATGCAATATTGTGCGAATTAATGCAAACATCATATTATTTGTGATTTTTACATATCATCATATCATTGAATCACAATTTTCAGAGAATTAATTTAGCAATAAAAATGATTGCATTCTTTTAACACTAATTGTAAGCCGACACTTTGCATACACCTATTCTTATCATAAGGGGTCAAATGACCCTTCGTAGTACGTAAGATATGCAAAGAATTTTTCTCGGTAAAAAAGAAGATAAGAGAAAAATGGAAAGTGAGAAATTTCATTATCGGATAGTATAAGAATTCACAGTAACTCAGAAGAGCGAAGAAAATAGCAA
Source organism: Cerceris rybyensis (assembly GCA_910591515.1). Classification (NCBI taxonomy): domain Eukaryota; kingdom Metazoa; phylum Arthropoda; class Insecta; order Hymenoptera; family Crabronidae; genus Cerceris; species Cerceris rybyensis. The sequence goes on from OU342790.1 coordinate 29,682,551, forward strand.
TGAATGTACGATTTTAAAGTAAATTTTGATAGAGGTCATTTGACCTCGCTTGGTGCGTTTAGTGTTAGCCGTTTGAGTGCCAGAGCTCTTTGCGAAAATCTGGTTGAAAAGTGCCAAGCAGCGAAATCGCGCTTCTTTCGTTTTGTATCGAGGAATGCAAGAAAGTAAAATTTCAATGTTTTTCTGCTAACAAATGGTAAATATTCTCGTTCTATTTGTTAGTTAAAAATATTGTCTATGTTGTAGATGCACTCTCCTAATCAGTATATACTACTGAACTATATTTATTATTTATGCTAAAAGTGTCATTCATTCTATCGGTCGATAACCTTGGCACTTTTTAGTACTGAACGGAAGAAGCGCAATTGCACTGCTTGGCACTCAAACGGTGAAGAAGTAAATGCAAAGTCTAATCGATATGCATCTTATTGGAAAGTTCATGTGGAATTTAAAAATGAGGATTTTTCCTTACGAAACTAATCTCACTACCGTATTAAATTGTCTTGCCACAAAGTAACTTTGTTCACATTGATTTCTGCAATGCTATGATACTTAAATTATAAATATATTAAAATCTCATAATTCCTGCATCTTTTTACTATGAGAAATTAAGGAATCTAAGAAAGTGAGAAAAGAAAGAAACGGTTAAAAGTTTATGTGGAAAGAGTGAATGAATGTAATATTAGGGGGGCCGGAAAGTAATATCGTTTCTCTAGATATTCTGCTGAAAGACCAAATAATTTTTATCCATCGTGCATGGAAAATTTGCAAACTAGATGAAAAATATTGTTGATGACGAGCATGATTATATCATTCATTAATAATAAAAGTTTGTTGCAAATTTATTTGTTTCAATTTAATGTAATAAAGCGACATTACTTTGCGGTCCCCCTAATAAAATAAGTGATATTACGCCGATGGATTTCGTATAAATGAAAGTACTGCATATCTCTAAAGTAATTTTAACAGAGTCTATCTTAATGATGTTACATGGTTACCTATCATTGGAGCCGCACTTAAGCGTCCTTTATCCACGGTAGTCATCTTTAAGTCACATGCTGCCGCAGGCAATATAAATCCAATACTGGTTATGCTGAATGCCACATTCAGAAAGATCAGACTGCTGATAGCCATAACCTTAAGGTTAAACTTGCCAAATCCTACGCGCAAAAAAAGGGGATCAACGATAGATTACAAATAGTCGACAGGTAAGTTTGGAATAATTCCAATGTTAATAAATTTCACGGTAGATTAGGGAAAGATAAATGAAAATAAAGAATGCTACGAGTATTGAATGTTTTTTTGTTTAATTGCTTATCGACGTCTCAGTCATTAGCGGTAGGGGACATTTAGTTATCGGTACATAAATAAAATGATTAAACAGAATACTACTTTGGAAGATACAAAAAACTTTGTTGATTATGAACAAGCGGAAACTATAAAAAAATGTTAATTTAATGCAAATTCAAATGTCAATGGTAATGTGAGTTTAATTGTACACTTTCGGACAGAACAATTTTATAGGGAGATTTAATTTAATGTTTGTTCGATGATTGATGATCATCTGATGACTGTTATGAACGAAAAAAAATTTTCGTTCCTTGTCCTAAAGTTTATTTTATGATTTTTCGGTTAATTATGTACAAAAACGAAAAGAAAATATCTTTTTTTGATATAAAGTTTGCTTTTGTGATTGATATAGTAATAACACTCATTTTCGAATTTTTTTATAAATTTTTAATTAATTCTAACACATTCAAAAGTACCGCGAGAACAGAGTGGGGTTTTTACGTCCACGCATGCTCATTTAGATAAACTTAAAAACAATATGGGAGCGTATTCAGAAGAGCAAAGAGAACGATTTCATCAGGACATTATGAACTTCGAACAACGTTATCAAGGCCAATATGTACAATGAAAATATGATGGGAGACTATATTTGGGGTTTATTAAGGGAAAGTACTTATGAACATAAAAGAAAAAGTAAAAGCGTGCACTTTTAAATTATTTTCCACTTTTTTGTAAGCTATTTTGATAGTAAAACTTAATAAAAATGGTAAACATATTTATTTGTATGGTTTCATCTTCAATTAAAAATTAAAACCACATATTTTGAGAAATATCGTTCAAATGGTCTTCTAGATACAAAAGCAAACTGTTTCATGCCATACATTTTTTTTCGTCTAATTACGACCTAAGCTATCGAAATTTTATACTTTAAAGTCAAAGTCAAATTTTGTTTGACCCGTGTAATTTATTAAAATTCTATTTTAAGATAAATTAAAGTTGCTTTCATTTTTAGAAGTGGCGGCAATTTTTTAGTGTATAAAGAAAGGATGATCCGTGAGTTTAGATTGTATTCTTAATCAAATATGGACTGCCACATCGTATTGTTGTTATAAGATTGTGCAGAAAAACATCCGAAACGATAATAAAGTATTCATAAAGATCAGTAACAAAAAAGGCTCGTTTAAATTTTATTATTCTTTCTCAAAGATAAAAAATTGAAAGTAGGAAAGATGAAACGATACATCATTTCAATGTTGCTATATGGAAATAATTTTAACAAATACAATATTATACTTGCGATAGTTAACACTAAAACTATCATCGTGCTATCATGAAATTTATATACACTTAATAAGTACTGTAGAAAAAGGAGAAATAAAAAGATAAAAAAGATCATTAATTAACTACTTTATGTCTTATATGGTAGAAGTGGTATACATACTCTAGGGCTACTGTATCAATTTAGATAATTTCTAGATAAAATTTAGAACCGGTCTCTTGACTGGCTTGGTAGGGTTAATGTAAACTATAAATTTAACGTTTAAAATGCAATTGTTGCACGCTGAGTCATAATTTTTTTACCGCACTCTCATTAATTAAACCATACCTTCTTTCGAAATTTTAATCTACTAACATATTTTTTAGCATTATGGAACATTTGTGCAACAGCTCCATTTCTTATTGACTTTTCAAAATAAAGTATACTCGAAATTCGTTACATCGTGATAATACTAATAGTACTTTCGAGTTTTATCGAATAATTGATGAATTAGTAAACTACTGCTCCAATTGAAGATTGAAATAAACTTTAACTCAGTGAAATATTGCACGCCATTCAAATTCTACGATAACTTTTAGATAAATTCCATTTAACTAATAAATATAAGTATAATATGTATAAAAACCAAACATCGAACAATCTCTCTGCTCCAAATGAAGATTCATTTACAACATTTTTCCTATCACAATGTCATCCATAATTTCTCAAACTAAAGTGCAAGCAACATTTTTTATTTCGCATAAACAAACTCAATGATCCAAGAAAACACGAATATATTTTATCCTGTTCCAATACTATCAATTACACTTTCTCTTAAATCTCGTTTCTATAACATAAATATAAAAAAAGATTCCAAATTTTCTCCTATATTAGATAGAATTATTCATTTTCAAGCATAAAATTGAAACGAAATCTTCATGTTCAATATAAACGTTATACGAAGCATAAATTCATTAATGTAATATGATGATCAATTTCGTTGATCGTCACTGAGTACATTTTTGTTTTCTTTATCAAACAGCTGACGCGGCAACATATGTTGTTATATCACGGAATACCTGTTTTGTCAACGGCATCTTGAACGAGGTCTTCTGTCATTTGCTTGGGGCCTGCGAACACAAAAAAATCATCATTACACGGTCCAGCGTACAGGCTGCTGTGAAAGTCCGCCGCATACTTTACTGATCGCTCCGGGTTATTCCAAGATAAAAAGCGTTCTTCGAACTGCAAATTCTTCGAGTCGCGAAACTTATCGACGTAAGACAATAACAAGAACGTTTCGATTTGAATTCTGAGAAGAAAGTATTGTTCCGGCGTCAGTAACATTTGATATTTGAGAATTTTTCTGATCGAACAATCTACTTGTCTTTCTTCTCTTCAAAACATTGAAGTGATATACATTTAACCCATTACCTTCCATGATTTATTCATTTTCTAAGTCTTTTAGCATTCAATTTAAATATTTGACCGTGCTTCTGAGATTAAGTATATTTAACACTAGAACTACCGAGCAAGTCAAAATGACTCGTCCCCAATTTTTTTCAAAAGTTCTCCCGGTTTATGGGATAGCCATACAGCAGATATTCTACGTGGATCTTATAAAATACGGATGGCTGAATCGATGGTCTTTTTCACCTCTTGATTTCTCCTTTTCCAAGTTATATATTTAATATATTGAAAATAGGAGATTTAACGCTGGTAGTTCTAGTGTTAAAATAGTCTGTTTTAGTTCCGCTTATCAGTAGTAGCTTTCCTGAATTATTTTCATTTTTACACTGTCACAATACTTCTTCTAGAAACAATCAAACCAAGAAAAATTGACAGAGAATGGGTTAATTGTCACGTATAACCGTTACATTATTTACATGCTGGTATTTGATTGTTACCGAATGTAAGACACTTCGAAAGTAAATAAATACTTCTTTGTCTTCAACGTGACCGAACGTTTCAATTTCCGTGTCTCAGAGAAACACAATCAATTTATTTTCCACGGATTATTTGCACGAAATAATGAAGACATCGTTAAAGTAAACATAAAACTTCGATCAAACCACACAGTTTAAATAGACTTCAAACTTGTTCTTTCCAGATTTCTATCTCGCCTCCGATAACACCGATCATTCTAGAATCATCATTCCCGCATTACATTTCTCCAGAAATAAAACATCAATCCAACTTTCTTTCCTATCATAATGAAATCTAAAATTGAATTAAATCAATTCCATATAAAATCTACATAATACCACCTAAAAACAGAAACTCCAACGATCCACATAAAAACAGTCGAACATAGCCAAACAAAGAATATTTCAAAAATCTCAAACGATATCCTTTAAAAACACAATTAGAAATATCTAAAATCATCCATATATCGTCATGGCAACGTTTTATATTCCACTGTCAAAATTGACATTTCCTCTTCTCTAAACAGTACAGAAAACGGAGCACGATAGTTTCGTGTAGTACCTTGTAATTTTGAAACTATTTCTCCAACGACGAGCGGCTCCGAAGCATCGGGCTCGAATTCCAATCGAGCGATATCGCCCGACATCGTATGCACGTGAAACTAATGCATAGTTGCTTGACGTAGCACGTTTTCACTAACCGGCACGGCCTTGCACTATAAGTTTTGTCGCGATCGAGATCGCATAACGATACACGACGCCCCTCTAATGGAGCAAACGAAACTGCCGACACAGTCGGTTGCTATTAAGGCGCTAGAGCTAGGATGACCAGGAGTATACCCACTCCTGGTAGTGAACAGCGCCTCTCAGACTGGCGGTGTTTTAATCATCGAAGAGAACAGTAGGCATATCCAACCCGGCAAGTCCGGCAAGAGAGCAGTTGTTCACATTATTAAATGGCGTGTTTTTAGGGGACGGTGTTGCAGCATGAAAAGGGGACTCTAAACATTTCAGGGCATCTGCCGATGGAGTGGTGAAAACGATGATGGAGGGGAGACGTTGAACTTGGAGTTGGAAAAACTTTCAAGGCTATTGTTTGTTGGGACTGAACTGTTATTATTGGTTGAGTATGGATAAAATAAATCGTAACAATTATATCGGGAGGTTTGAGTTAGTCTTTGTAACGAGAACGTCTTATTAAGTCCTATAAAAGCAATTAACGTGCCACGTGCAGATAGAAGGAGTATGCGAAACTATGGTAGCATTGGATGTTTTAGTTTTTTGTGGTTCGAAGATAATTTTGTTGTTCTTTTGTTTTTTTTTAGGTGTGTTATGAATGTTTGGTGTGAATAGCGATTGGTATTAATTGATGAGGCTTTGGGAGTTAACTTGGCACTGTGGAAACGTAGAGGAATCGTTGCACGCTTTATTTTGCGACTGACTATTTTTACACACGTGCTGGGGTATTAAATTGAAACGATGTCAAGAGCACGAAAAGTAAAAGCGATGCTACCTCTACTTGCGGGCAAACGGTGCTGCTTTTGTTCTTTGGAAGATTCGTTGTGCATTGGATTATGTCTGTTTGAGATTTTTGAATGAATTTTGCCTTTTGAAGTAGAAAGGATTATAGTGTTTTATCATCTTTGATGGTGAACGACTGGATTTTAAATATTTATATTATGTTTATATGTAGAGTTTTAAAAATACGGCGGGGTTTGCATTTTCCAGGTTACAAAAGTTATTTAAGTTTTGGAGATTTTGTAAAATCAAAACTTGTTATGAGAAATCTTCAATCTGTACATATTATATTTTCGATTATTTAATATAATTATACAGTCGGCCATTGATTTTGGTATATAAATGATCCCTGAAAATGTGTGCGAATGTTGGATGTTCGAAAGTAGAAGGATACAGAAAAAATATTCAAAATTTTATGTTAATGCGATTCCTTTGTGAACTTGAGATTCTCTAACGTTTAGTAAGCAATACTAGAAACGATATTACAATATTAGAATATCGTAAGCAATGTGTGAGTGAGTGACTGCATGGAAACAAAAATTTTTTGAAAACGCGACAAAAATCTGTGAAAAATGAAATTTTTACAAACGAAATAGCGAATTGTGCGATAGTCGAGGGCCGCCTGTATTGAAAATATTTACATGTCTCGAAGAGCTATGTCACAAAGGACACTTCGGAGCGTGTATTTTGAAATTTGTATAGAAGAACCAAGAACGTTATTTTTACATTTTTTAAATGAAGAAAGCGTACTAAAAATAACATTTACCACCAAGGGCATCGGTTTCTGTAGCACAGACCAGAATAAATTCTATCTTTTTTATTGTAGATGACACGACATAATTAAAGTTGCAAAGATTATACAAATCGTCTAAAACACTTTTCCGGATGTGGACGAATATTGTTATTAAAGAGCACAGAATAACAATTAAATAACCATGTGTATTGTATTACATTGAAATAAATAGTATGTAAGACATTTTATTACATTATTATATATTGAAATAACAGTGTATATTAAAAATGCAAAGGCATTGTAAAAGAACAATAATTTTTTAAAACAAAGAAAATACTTTCGATAGAATTAAATTCTTCAATATCTTCTAATTAAAGAATTAAATTAAATTTTACGAGCAATATGATCATAAATCGATCATTAATCAACCGTGTCTTTACCTGCACGGAAATATGTTTGACTTAATCGGAACCTTCCATTGGGAGACAATAAATCGTTTTCATTAATCAAATAAGTGAGTCTTTGTCTTCAATATTCTTTCTTACTTGTTTACGAGTCACGTAAAATAACACGCTTCGCTTCGCAATTGCCACTACACGCAAGATACGAATACGAATTTAAAAGAAACTTCAGACGAAAGTTTATTCATGGATTCGTACAAAAGCGAAGACCTATCTTAGAAGTTACGGCGACGAAGTCTTACATTAACACTTTGCAGAGTTTTACGTTCAGCTACATTAGATACACCTTTTTAATACAATTAACTTTATACCTATTAAACATTTCAATTTTGAAAGTAAAATTGACCTTGCACATTTACACAAATATTCAACAGTATTTTTAATTATTCCTATTATTAAATACAAATGGATAATCAACAGTAGAATATTCTCCTAAATTATTTTTTCTTAACTGTTGAAAAATTGAAGAGATAATTTGGACCACAAAGGATTAAGTTATGTCCTTCACCGATTATTTACGTCATGTAGAAAAAAGTCAATTAGTGAATAGATAATTTTTAAGTAGCAACCATGCTTTATGAATGTCATTCTCCAATGTAAGTCCTTAGTCTCTAATATCACTATGATAATAAATTTTACAGTAAGTGGGAACATAAAACTCTGCTATTATAAAAGCAAAGGTAAAAGGCTAAACTTGTTAAAAGAAATTGCCAGTACCCGTATCAATGCATAAACAACGAGCTAGGAGAAAAAGAGAGGCAATTTATGCCACGTTGCAAAAGAGCTCGAGACATTGCAATACGAAGTTTTCACTGCGGGCAGCGATTCACGGAAAATAGAATTATAAAACGTAGCTTTACGGTATACGACTACGAACTGATAAACTATAGTAATGTCAGTTTACGTCTGTTCATTCTAGTTAGGTTGAGAATTATCATTGGTAGACGGACATGTATATAAAATGTATATATTTGTGCACGGTGATATTATATCACAGATAATGCATAAGTACTTCGTTTATTTGGTCGTACAGAATGTCTGTGAGTAATTGATTCATGGCATGATACTAAAGTGAGCATCACTTGTTGATTAAGGTGCTGTGTAATATACATATTAATATTTTGTGAAGTTTGTACAAGTGTTCAATTGTTATACGTTCGGTTTCCAAGGCTTTAGATACATAGAAAGCCTTTATTTGTAACGAACAAACATTTAATATGCCGGTACAATAATATTATACGATATATCAGAATTGATGATGACTTAATAAATTAAATGATATGGTAATAAATCATCGACAATATGTATCTTGTTTGGTTCCATGGAATTAAAAGGAAGCTAAAAAGTTAGGAATGTGAATGATGCAGAAATTGTTGGTATTTGTTGAATTGGATTCACAATTGTCACTTGGATTTGAAATTGTCGTGGGAAAGGTAACTATAAATGCTATCTACTTTGAAATATGAATCTATTTTAACGTATAAAAGGAGAATTCTTAAATAAAATTATGTTTGATTACCATAAATTAAAGTGTTACGTGTAGAAAGTTTAAAGTGTATCATGTTTTTGATAAGAAGTAATAAATTCTGTTTGATTTAGGTATGTAAAAGCGCGTAAATCTTTATAAGTGTTTTAGCAACAATAGATTCACACATAGATTAAAAAACGAATGAAAATTATACAATCGGAATCAGTGCACAATGATTTTTTTCATACGAATACGCAGATGTCAAAGTCCATATTCGATATTTTTATTATTCGCAAGTACTTTGCAAATCTCTATGGACAGTTCTATTTAATAACAATCAATTAGCATATTGAATATTTATAAAAATAATCATTGAAAAATTCTTTTTGTTAAGGAGTGCACACAGCTTTAGAATTTTCATGACAATAAAAATTAACGTAGAATTAAAATAACTTTTTTAATTATTAAGGAATTTCAAAGTCCGTGCTGAGTTGCATAAAAATAATGTGTATTTTTAAATAATTGCTTCAAGATATGAAAATCTTTTTCTACAGTAACCAATATGTCTGTAACAGTAAGATCTATAATATAAATTTTATGTAAATAAAATTTGCTATGCCATCATATTTTATTTTTTAGTCTTTCTAATTAAAAGATACTTTAATCGTTAGGTTCTCGAACATCGGTTCGAGTACATTTTTTGCGGTATTAGATCCTGATTAGAATACATATCATGTTTCCTCAAATACGGTAAATCGTATACAAATGTACAGACTTTGATAAGATTCGATAGAACATTTATTATTTACAATTGATTATGAAGAATGAGAATGTTAAGTTTTATAAGTCTCATTTTTAATAATCTGTATGTAAATATTTATAGAAAATTATATTTTTGGTAGCAAATATCCTTATTTTAACGTAAGGAAAAATTCTCTATATAGGGTCAATTAAGAAAATATTTTCGTAAATCACGGCCATTATGTAATTATGATTAACCCATTTGCATCACAAGCGCATATATGCGCTCATTTGATCTGGTCACTATTATCAAAACGTATTTATGCACTTATATTGTGAGTGAATAGCAACCCATATGAACAGTTTAAATTATTTATACAACATTCGTCGATTAAAGTACAATATCACTTTTTGAAATACTGTTAGACTTAATATAAAAAAAATTGATAGTAAAGGTATATTTTTGAATTTGTCATATGATGCAAATGAGTTAATAAAACAGATTGAAACGCTACGTGACGGGTGAGAAAAATTTTCGAAAAAGTGTCAATGATCTAATCTATTGTGATCAAGAAGAAAAACTTTCCGATAAATTCTTATTTAATTGTTGAAATATTCCAATCCCATATCGATTTGGTACAGGTTGAACATTTGTTTTATTTTTACTTATATTTATTATTTATATTTATATCTTTACTTATATATATATAAGAAAGATAGAAATACATATATAGGAAACAAATTTTTCAGAATTAACACTGTCTGAAATTCTACTTTATTATTTGTAAAATCGTTCAAAACTTTATTTAAAATGAAACCGATTACAAAGAAACTATTTATGTTTTGATAGTTGATTGTTTAGCAGCAAAAGACATATTACAATATCTATCTCAATATTGCTTATAATAATCTCGAGATAAATCATTGACACATTAGTTACATTATTCAAAATTCCGTCATTATTAGAATGTCTTAAATAAAGACCACTCTTTATAAATAGTATCATATTACTAAATAGCTTGATAGTTTAATATGAGCCATTAATTTTGAAAATAGAATAAGTCACGTTCTTTTCAAATTGAGACATTTGAATTGAGAATCTGTGTAAAAAAATATAATTCGAAAAGATTTACCACTACTTGGTATCTTTGATACTTATATTTTCTCAGTGTAAATAATATCATATAGTCATTGAAAAATCATTTTTCATTAGAATAAGGTGACTTGTATCATTTTCAAAAATATACGGTACATATATATCCATAAATAGTATAGTGTTACTAAACTCATCATTTTTACATCAACTCACCCTCATTAATACTGATGTCCATGTTTTGACACGCAACAAATAAAGGATATTCCTTTTAACAATACTTTCATAAAAAAATAATTCTATTGAATGTTAATATATGTTATAATCCACGAAATCTATATTGCATTATACAACGAATCAACCCAGACTTCTTCTTGTGATTCTTCTTCTTGCGATGGAACTATCAACAGGTCCCTAATATTCCAGTCTGTCTCTAAAGTACTACTGTTCGTTCAAAGAAAGAATCGACTACCATCGGAATTGGTCAAAGGCTGAGGATTCCTGCATCATCGATCAATTTTCAATGGGAAAGAAAACCGAGCAATCCTTATATTGCTTACTTTGTGTTTTGGCACACGTGCGTTTTAAATACAGCTGTAAAAGTCATCACAGCCACTGATTTCTTTTTGTCCAACTTCACTGACACGGAAATCCCAACGTCAAATTATCGCAAATCAAGTTAACAGGTTGCCTTCCCAATGAAACTTGAAATCGTTATCGATTACTACCGTTCAGTTCTCCTAACACTTCTATACTGACAAACATGAAGTAATATTGACGCTTTTAAAATCTTCCGTTTGAAACGTAAAACTGGAAAACTTTTCTAGGAATTCCATGTTTTTTTCCTGCTCGATGTTTATGATTAACAACACTGTATGTATTCAACATTGCATATTAATCTTTGAAGAATTTTAAAAAGAACTTATTTAAAATTGCTGAAGAGAGGAAATCCAAGTTGCATTTAATGGTAGGGATTAAAATAAGAAAATATTAGTTTCCAGTGATTTGTAAAAAGTTTGAAATTTAAGGAGGAACTAACTTTTGGAAATTAACAACTGTAATGTGACAATTTACCTGGTATGTGTTGTTGATATTAGACAATGTGATGTTAATGATTTTGCATCATGGGGAGAAATATTCTGCAGAAAATGATAAGTCTACATCACCAAAGGCAGGGTACGACACGCGATATTAAAATATTATTAATATACTTAATAACATTTTACTTTAATTATAAGCAATTAGAATTAATATAGAATTATAAAAGTTCAAATCAGATGAAATAATAAATTATATATGAGCAATTTAGTATGTTTCAATAGTACATACGCTTCCGTCACGAGGATCACTATTGCAGAAGTAAAACATATATATGTATGTAACAGAATTTGAGCCATAATGCAAATGGGTTAATGACTCTTTCGTTTATTAAGTCAACTGTAATGTCTTTGATGATAGCTCTAACCATTTGCCTTATAATTTCTTTTGTGGTGTGACATAGCTAATTGTAAGTAACAAATTTCGGGAATAAAAATTTAAGAAACTACTGTTGCATTCCGGATACTTCAAAATATACTTTGCGTGATGTAGGTGATTTTGAAAAGGACTTTTTGGAACATTTTTAAAAAATATTAAGTTTTACACTCTATTTTTTCTGTCACGAGTGTGATTCTATACTATGTGTCAAAGGGTTGTAAAAATGAATTTAATAAAAGATTTTTTACTTAGATCAATTCAAAAGGGTAACTAACTATTCGGAAATAATACAATAAAATATGTCTGAAATTCCCATCTTGTTCCTCCATTTTGAAATTGTTATAAAAACGAAACTAAACAACTAATAGATATAATTTTTTTACTAAATTAAAGGTGGAAGTCTAAACAATCAGAAAACAATATAGGTCATGTGCTTTCAACACGTTAACAAACCAAAAGAATGCGCTAAAACTATCTATTGACAAAATCCGCAATCACTTATTGTTAGTTGCCAACCCAATAATACCTGCAATTTTTAAGCAAAGTATTCGCAAACTTTTATCAGATATGATGGGTACAATATGGTGTATAAAATAATGCAAAGTAAAATGATGTCTAAGTCTATTTACCCTATAACATTCAATGTTCAACAATTTTCATACATTTTGGCATTAAAAATGAATTGTTTGTGAGTGGAAATCGATACTCTTATATTATTGAACGAAAATTCTTCACTTACTGAAACATTGGTAAATTAAAACGAAAACCAAATAGAATTCTTTAATGTATCTGTCCACTTGTCTGCAATTTTCTATACGAAAACATTGTGAGAAATAATTCGCAAGTTTTATATTAAAGTGACCTTGCATATTAATTTTCATCTTTACTAATTGCCTTCGTTTACAAGTTTGAACTTCTTTATGCTGTGCACGATCTATTGTTTCACGTAATATCAATTGAGCACATAAATTAATATCAATTAAGCACACAACTCTTTAAGTCAAAGAAGGATGTTGTTGTCTTACTCCTGCATTTATATCCTTGTACATTTTCGACTCACAGTTTATAACTTTAATACCATACTCCCGCAAAATAAAAATGTTTTGCCCCATCATAATCAATTTTAATCAATTCAACTTTAAAAGAAAAACTTCTACTCTCATTATAATTCGAATTAACAAAATGCTCTGAGGGAAAAGAGGGAAGAAAAAGAAATTCAGTGATGTAAACATTAGTAGTTCTAACGCTAGATGTACCTAAAGTGTCAAAATGACTTGTACAGATTTTTTTTAAAATGTTATTAAAATTTGTAGGGCTTTACCTTGCTTAATTTTCTACGTTTACCTTCTAAAACGTGAGAAATTACATCAATTTAATTTCTCGCACATTTCATTCTCTTTCTTCTAAATATTATATTATATAGTACCTATAATTAATATTATATTGTGTTGGAAAGAAAGTAATTTCGGTTTTCGCTGAGAGCTAGAATTACGTTTGTTCTGAATGATTTCTGACAATGTTATGATGTACCTTCTTCTGACAATTGAAAATTGTCACTTTGGCTTGGTTTAGAAAAACGATTGTGCTTTATTTTGTTTATAATTGTTTTCTTAGGGTGAATTTTAACATGGAGTGTAAAAACGAAAATTTCCGACTTATTTTACTTTTTTATTTTTCGTAAAGGCAAAGCTTACAATTAGTTCGGAAGTGATGCCATGGCCCCCATATAACCTTCACCTGGCACCATAAGATTACCATTTATTTTGATCCCTGTAAAACTTTTTGAATGGTGAAACTTTTACTAACGATGATAGCCTAAAATCACATTTGGTTCAGTTTTTTGCTGATAAGAGCCAGAAGTTCTATAAAAACGGAATCATGAATTTGTCAAAAAGATGACAAAAGGTTATGGAACAAAGGTCATTGAAAAAATTTATTGTTAAGAAATATTAACTTCCATTTCACACTACAAAACCGAAATTATTTTCTTTCCAACCCAACGTAATGATCTATAATATATCTCTTCTAAATATTAATTATATAGTATTTATAAATATGCTAAATTAATAGTCGGTAGTTCTAGTGTTAATGTTTCACATTATATAAAGATGAACAATTTAAAGTCCACTAATTATCAAAATGTAACTAACATTCAATAAACTGGACATTATTATAATAAATAATTACAAATAAATAATTCCCCGAATTCTTTAAAGAATATGGTTAGAGATTGAGAAATTGTTTATTAGGAATCAATTCAGGAAATGTGTTTGTAACATTGCAAGAGTTGAAAGACGATAAGGGAAGAACATAAACTGAAAATCCCCCGTGCAATAAGTAATTTACATTCACCCCCACCCTGCGATTCTTTCCATGGATTTAGAACGTTTAAGGTTCCCAGTTCCTCGTCTCGCTTGGAAACGATGAAACGAGGGAGGGTGACTTTATTGAATCCCTTCCATCGAGAAGTCAAATTCATCGAAGGATTTCTATCTTCTCCGACATCATCCTTTCGCTGTCGCGATAACAGTTGTGAAATTTCCTGTTAACCTTAGTCTTCCGTAATCATCGGAAGCCGTAAAACAACGAGAAACTCAAGTTTTCGATTTCGATGTGGTAAGTATTTGATTATAGAAAAATAAATTGGCATCGTATATTAAGACATTGTATGCGGGCGATGTAAAAGCACGTTTTTCGAAAACTGTGCATAGACCGTTTAAAAAAGGCGATTCCTGGCATTAATCACTTTGTTTTGAAAAGTTAAGTATAGTTTTGAATTTCAGAGTGTATGCAGTTTTCTATTTATATTAATTTTTTGGAAATATAAAATTCGTGCAAATTTTTCAACAAGTTTCCCTCTTGAGTCTTAATGAGACGTTAAAAAAGAACCGCATACAATGTGTTAACACTTTACCGACTGGAAGCCTATTAATAGGCTTTTCGGACCCAATGCTTTTGAACTTTTAACTTATTAATTGGTTGCCACTACAATTAATAAATTATTATTTATCATTGCGGTTAGCAATGTTAAGGACTCAGTGACGAGACTTTGTAATTTTCAAATAGATATCTGTATCACGGAAGTATTTGTAACCAAGTGATCAATTAGAAGGGGGTAAAAAAATACCGGTCGGTAAAGTGTTAAATTATACAAAGACTTTCGTATTATCAATATTTTGCCTTATAATACTTAAAGAGATTTAGGTAAAGGAAATGATACGAAAGAATCTGTTATTCTAATTGTAAGAACTATCAAGTATAGAAATTTATTACTTATGAACACTATTCGAAATTATTTTCTATTAGTTCTCTCTTATTGCACTTCTCAACTTTTTGTTTTTTGTAATTTAATTCTTAATTATTATACAAGAGTCTTAAGATGGTTGTAAATTAAACAGGTATGGGGTTTTTCTTAACAACGAAAAGAAGTAAACAACTTTTGCAGTCAGAGATTTGTAATACGTGCAGTTGTTTAATGTAAAAAATAGAATTAACTATTCCAAGGTTGAATTGAAGACAGAAATGTATATACGAGGTAGGTAAATAAGATGATAAATAGGATAAACTACGTAGATACAGGTATATTCGATCCAATAAGGATCAGCTTTTAGTCCACGTTTATTGTGCAATTGATGGTCCCCTAAGTTAGCGTTACGTTTTATTAAGGAAGACACTACTAAGACTTGCAAATGTTAAACAAGTAACATCTCCTCTTAAATATAGAAGACTTCAGGAAAACGTTCCTATTTAATGATTCGTCTAATTAATTTTTAACGTAAAAATGTTTACTTATTTTCACACCAACAAAAATACTATATTTTTACCGTTTATTTTATTGAAAAGCTGCCAAACATTTTCGGCTTTTATGTCCTCATATCAAAAATATCATTTTATACAATATTTTTTATATTATTTGATGTTTCAGATTGCCAGAATTAAAGTTGTAAATCTTTCTTCCTTCATCTATTTCATTATCTTAACTCATTAACAACTAATACAGTACATAATGTGAAGTTGTTAAAGTAAATTATAATTTTAGCATACTTCATTAATTTATTGTGAAACAATTAAATAAGTAACACATTACTCAGCGAAATGAAACTTTGTATAACAACAGTTGCACACAACGGATGGCATTTATTTAAACCTAACTTTAATTTTCTTCGTTCCGTGGATTCTTCACGAAGAAAGTAGAGATTTCAAAAATATGTTCAACGTTCAGGTATTTTTGCGTTTAATAATATAATCGGATTGGAAAAAGATACTTCATCTTTATTGAAGCTTACTTAAGCGTCTCATAAAAGCATGGCGGAGAAGCAAGAAAAGCTGCTTAACTAATGATGAATCCTCCGTAATTACCGAAAGTAAAAATAATTGATAATTAGTGGTAAACTAAGTAACTATACTTTTCTGTCCTTCTTTCACGGATGGAAAATATAACTTTGAACAATCGATAGTAATTATTTCTTATTATTAGCTGCAAGCTCTGTTATTATTAATACATTATTGAATTTATTTTTAATTTATTTTTATGTTTTTAAACCTTAAACTGTGTATACCTAACACACTCGAACCTCTTTTTATGTGGTTTCTTTTTGCCCGCTCTCTTAAGATTTTTATTGGTAATATGCATTTGATAAACTTTTTTTTATTTATAAAAGCGACCGTACAAAAATAGGTTTGAGTGTAATGATACACTGATAGTCAGATTTTGAGATAATAAATCTCCTTGAATATTCATTTGCTTTGCTGCTCTGGAAATTTTTGCGAATCATTTTGAAAAAAACATTCGACTTGTTACATCACTGATTGCAGTCGTTGGCCTTGTTTCGTTTCTGTAATTTTTTACGAACGAATAAGTCGCCGTAAATGATTTTTAGATATCTACAACATAACATATAAAGAATTGTGACAAGTATATTTGACTAACATACATATGTACATTATTTAGTGTTGTGATCTAAAAATAATAATGAAAAAAAATGAAGTGTGTAAGTTTAATATTATAATTTACATGCGGAAACCTTCTAGCAAACGTTCGTATAAATATCCTTTTATACCAATTTAATTATCAGATTTTATAAATTAAAAATAATTGAAAGGAAAGTTATCTACTAATTTGTTTATAATATTTTGAACTCGCGATTACTAAATATGAGTATGTTCCTGTTTTTGTATTTCTTTTTTGACATCAGTTACTATGAAAATTTCGCTTAGTCCCTGTTGTTTTAACTGAGTACCGAATTACAGGCTCTATGATAATTTCAAGTAATAATTTTGGAAAAATTTCCCACATGATACAAAAGAATTTAAACTTTGTAGTACTAATTGCTAATCCGAGCCTTTACCTTTTTACTCGTCATAGCCTCGCTACTTAATTTTTTAACTTTCTGAGGAGTACATTTCTTTATCCATTATTTAACTATCGAAAGAATAGTCGTACAGTTGCACAGTTCTAAGCAAAGAGTTGCATCAGAGGCAATTTAAATGGTAAATTTTAACATGGTATTACGATTATCTCTAAAATAAGTTTAATTTATTGCTCGATATGAAATCTCCAATAAGTTTGTGTAATTACATATAAATATAATGTAAATCATATACTAGACTAACGTTTAAAATATTTTTTGTTACTTATTTTGTTACTTTCTTGTGTTTTAAAGAACAAAGAGCGTTGTGTAGGTCACTAAGTTAACAAACCAACACTAATCTTCTTCACAGAACTTCCGAGTAACTAGTGAAGACTAGCAAGAGAAGTGGCGAACAGTAGAAGCAACATTTCTATTAATTTCTCCAAGCATCTTAACTCGTGCCTCTCAGTTACTTAAAAATTCTCAAATCTATTCGTTGAAGAAATAATCAGACTGAATAAAATCGATGATTTGAAGGAACTAATTATTCGAATAATTGAAATTTGGATTAAATGTTATATTATTTTAATAAAGAGCCTTGAATGATTTTAAGCAGTAAAGGAAACTTATCTAAATTACGTATTTCCCAATTAACACGTTGACTGCCATAGGGGTCACCGGTGACAGGCGCTATTGAATTCAATGAAATTCCATGCAATTTTTAAATTGCAATATTTATGAATTTTGTAACATATTGAATATTTAAATATTAACGTTAAGAAGATAAAGGTCTAGTAGATATCGATCTATCAATGTCTTTAAAGGTGCTGCTTTATAAAGACGTAATTTTAATAGAAAAAGTTTCACTTCAGGAGAAATGACGGAACGAGAAAAATACCGGTGGTGTTCAATGTGTTAACTATGGCATCGTGAAAAATAAACGGTTATCTGGCGTAAACAGTCGTCAAAGATCTTCTTTCACAACGACCCCCATCGACTATAATAGTTAACCTTTATACAGTACAAGTTATGGCATAAATACTCGTTTTACAGTTAAAAACATAATGTTTAGTCCACAATATGTTTAATTACAATAAACAAAATTGAATGTGCAGTAAGGACGTAAAAAAAATTGAAGTGTGACTTATGTGCGAATCGATTTAATATGGGTGCTATGACTTATCGATACACGTTAGTGTTGCCAGCTCTTGTAAATGCGGAGCTTTTACCAAGGCCACATACGCAACAAGACCTAGTTTGTAAGTCTTCCTTCAGCTGATGCAACGGCTCGATATACTTGGGATAATATAATGCGCTTTCAAAAAAGTCACGTTTTCTTAACTGCGATATTCAGCTAGCAAATGTTGAATGACTTTTCTTTCTATCTCTTTTAACGGCGTAAAGTTTATACGAGCTACCATGACTTAAAGTCATTAATGAAATATCATTGTTGCTTTGCACATCGCATCAATTTTATTATATTTTTTCAGCAGAGGAATCTGTTAGAACATCGCATTATAAAAGCTTGTTGGACAAATACATTTTAAATAGATTATTTCTCTTAATTTTACAAAAGTATTGAAATTTTGTAAATGTTACGTTAACACTATACATGTGAGTAGATTCAAATCCAATATCGATAAGTGTATGGTTATCAAATCGAACTAACTTAATTTATTCTTTTTGAAATACTGATTAAATAGTTCCCTATCAGTCCAAATGAATATTGTGATGAAAGTAGCCTTGCAATTAATTATTAAAAATGTTTGTTTTCCACTTTTCCAGTACTTCAATGTAAAACTATTTATTAATCACCAGTGATAGTTCATTACGATTTATCGAAATTGAAAACAAGAAAAGATGGGGTTCGACATTTCTAGTTTTTCATAGCTACAAAATGATACATGTGACGTTATATTTGAATATCGTATAAGTCCTTTTTTTCTTATGTTGAGATACTTGACATTTCATCTAAAACTTGTCAACTAGAATGCGAAAAAAGACACCTGTATTTTCTGAAAATCGAATTATACCACTTTTACAAAACGCAGCTCAAACGTAGATACTTGTACTTTTCAAATATGAAAAGAACGGTAAATGTATAATTAAAATGATTGTTGCACATTATTTAGCAACGCATTGTGTAAATAATCTAACAAATAGATAAAACATAAGTGAAAATAGAATGATACTGGCAGTTAAATTATTACAAGATAATAATTTATTTGTAATAGTTCTAAACATTGTCTTAGCTAATGAATAAAACAAACAGATTAAGGCATCGGATCTATAAATGTAAAATCAACATTTGAATGACAGTAAATTTAATTCAAAGCCCGTTTCAGAAGGAGCATGAGAGAACCGATAAGTACAGAGTGCAATTTCCGTAGAGGAAATTACATCTACTGGCAGTTGGAAAGCTTTGCTATACAGCTTGGTCTCAGAAGATACAACAGCGTCTTTTTACGAATGCAAATGCACTATACGATTGTTAACATTGAAAAAAGATTAAGCATAAAGTTACTTTCATACGTCTGTTTATATTACATGATGTAGTAGACATTAATCGAGGACAATGAAAATAAATAAGAAACGTTATTCGAATCTTTTTTATCTTTGCTATAAATAATGGAACGGAAAACCGGATTTACCCACGCAATATAACATTTTTTAAGAAGATAAGTAATTAATTACTGTGAAATTGGCCTAATAAAAGTTCGAATTTTAGAACTTTGGAATTTGTTATTAACCAGTTAACTGGGGAATTGAAATTTGGGAACCCCTCGCAGGGTGCGGAATTAAAGTGGAGCAATGACGTAAATATACGTTAAAGCAAAGCAAATTCTTCTGTTATAAAATTTACGAAAAGAGGAAAGCGAAACGCGGAATTTTTATATTTTTATTCGATAAGGAATTGACAATTTAGTGTTAAAAGGCTATCGCAATGGAACTTTGGATTGACGTGTATACACGTCGAACGCAGTTAACAGGTTAAATATGAACAAATTTTTACCTCTTACGATTAGTCTATAATACCGTGACGTGATAAATGGAATATGAAATTTCGAAGTTTTCCACTCACTATTAAACTAAAAATATCAGTCGGTGGCGAGACGGTCAAATTACTCCATAATATTAATATTGCAGTCAATTATACATAATACTAAAAATCAAAGAAGAATTTCTATTTCTGGATTCATTATACTACAAAGCAAAACTTTGCCTTTCAAGTTATTGGTATAAGGTGGGACATGACTATGATATACATCACCAAGTGAAAATATTAAATGTACTCAGCGTATAAAGAAATATTAACTGTTTGTTATCTATTTTGCGTCATTTGTTGCTAAACACATTATTTTTCTAGAAATCTTATAAATCATTTGACGAATAAAGTATAACGCTGCTTACAAGACGGTTAATTATTATCACTCTTCCAGTGTTTCGCACAATTGTATATGAGTAAACACAATAGTAAACGTGGGTAGTCTAATGCTTCCCGGGAAAAAACCAACGCATTATGCGGCCTATTTACAGACCACATCATGTTCAAGTACTTCACGGTACAGCTAAAAAGCCTCCAATCGAATGTTGCCACACAATAGTAAACGTGATGAATCCGGTGATAATGTATAACTGCCAATATTTATGTATAATTACCACTAAAATCCAGAGCAAACCCAGATCTTCTTTTCCTCAGGAAGGGAAATGGGTCTACACACCCCGTCGCGTACCCGGGGGAGTATGAGAGTCGCCCAGAGTTAAGCTTAAAGATCTAAATAAAATCTAACTCAGATTCAATTCAAACCAAAGTTCCAAAACTCAGTCCAGCAAGTTGAACAATTCCCTAAGGAACTCCCCTTTAAACCCTTTGCGGGCTTTCCATCCATGTGGTTCGAGTAATCCCGGGTTCGCCAAACCCGTACCTGTCCACAAGCTGGACAGGCCTCTGAGGTATCATTAGCCCACCAAATACTTATATAACATGTAATTCACCAATACAATAAACTCACTTGGCATAAAGTACGGTGTAAGGGGAGAATGTCCTCGTACCTCGTGATCTCATCGTATCGGCCCTAGAAACGTGAGTTCGGCGAATGAGAACCGAAAACTAAATACTTATTTTGTCGTTAAGTGTTTTTCCGGCCAGTCGCGCAGTAGAATCAAAAATACGTGAAGACGAGGGATGTCTTTATCCGTCAGGCAAATCTGAGCAAACTACTTATTAAGTGACTTCATTTGGTGGGCGAGTTATAACCCGTATCCCGCGGAACTACTATGGGTTCGCCGTCCCCTGGCTCAGGTAACCCCGTGTCAGCCAAGGCCTAATCAACGAACTGGACTGGTCCGTAGAGGAAACAAGCTAGATATAACCCAGACTCACCGATTAATTTGATAAATAATCAAGAATTCTTGACATTTATCAAATTTAGTAGTCATTATACATAATCACCGGATTAACTCTTTGAGACAGCGGTCGCTAAACTTTTTGACCTCACGGACCAGTAAATTCATAATTTAAATCCCGCGGACCACTTATAGAATTTTTTAAGTGTTAAATATATTTATAAAAAAATTGTGATCTAAGAACACATAAAATGTATTGTTATGATTTGAATTATGTTTCAATGCATCTTAAAACATAACTTAACGTGATGAGTAAGTATATTCCACATTTTTCTGGGGACCAGCGAAATTTTCTCACGGATCACCACTTTGGCGACCTCTGCTTAAAGGCACGGTGCGGTGGGGTGAAAAGTGTCCCACCTCTTTCATACGTGAAGATGCATAGTGGGACATTTTTTGTCCCACCTCGAAAATTATATTATTATATAACTTTGTGAATAAATATAAAGCAACTTTATTATATTGACATTTTTAAAAAATTGCTGTGCAACATTGGTAATTTTATTTTTTGAATTCCCATTCCTCAAAGAGTTAATCACATTTACCGTAAGATATAAGTACACCGATGGCAAACAATTAATTAATCGTAACTTGGCAATATTAATTGCACTAGATGTTTACATTAAGAATACACATAAACGTGCATATTCGCATTAATTAATAATTAAAATAATATGATAACCATGATAGTGAAGGCTCTCGGAATCTTTTTCCATATGTACATAAATCAGTCTTCAATATTTTTACTTTCACCTAAATAAAACAGTACAACCTACGCAAATTGTCCATACCAATTAAAGTCGAATGCACACAATAGAAAGAAACTAATACCTACTTGTAAATACCATCCATATTCGTTAAATTAACATTAAAGTTTTAATCAAGCCGTTCACCGATAAAAGATAATCAGGTTTTTCCAATACACGAAAATGTCGTTTCGCCTCCGTTCGAAAAGTTGAGAAACGAATAGGAGATTGCTAGGTGTCCTTCGTAAAAGATGATGTCGGCCGAGCTTTCGTCTCAGCCTGAGCTTGCGGGGGTGGCAGTCGAGCTTCGTTTCTCGGCGACGTAACACGTAACCAACCCCTAGAACGAGAACACCGAAACGTCTACTGGTTGCTGTCATCGCGCGACACAAGATTCGTGTAAAATCAACCACGATATTGAGAAGGGATTATAGTAGAAATAATAAAAATTCCAACGATTAAAAAAAGAACTTGAATCGAATAGTGTTCGTATCTCGTTTCATTCGGGATTATAGTGTTACGTATAAATTTGTCATTTACATGTAGACCGGTGAAAGGTCAGTATTTTTGAGAGCAATTGGCAGTTTTTTGTAATTAATTGTGCGCGACAATGAGAGGAAGAACTATTTGTTAGAATTGTAAGAAAGATAAAGTTTGCAACACGTGAGTCATGGTAGATAAACTTCATGAGTACGAAGGCTTCGCTGGTAGGGTTCATGATCTTCGTGACAAGGTCAAAGAGAGATGGGAGGTTTGGAAAGAATGGAAGAACAATATACCACTCGATCAGGGATTGGAAGGATTCCTGAATCATCTTCGGGGCCCGCCGAAATTAGAAAGGACATTGGAAGATTATGCTCATATTTACAGGTATGTTTCATCAGTAATACAATTTGTATTTTGATTATGTGTTTCGTTGTATTGTAATAAGTTGATGATTCGTTATTTTTATTTGAAAAATTTTAGTTTAAAGTTTTTAGAATTTTGACACACTTCTTTTATGGGGTTTTTAACCCCTTAGCGTAGAATGACGTGTGACACATGTGATAAATGGAATACGAAATTTTTAAGTTTTTCAATAGCTATTAAATTAAACGTATCAGTCGGTCACAAAACGGTCAAATTATTTCTATAACATTAATATTGTAGTCGATTGTACAAAATATTAAAAATCAGTGTGAAGTATCTACTTCTAGAATCAAAATTAAATTAAAATTAAAATGGAAATATAATTTTAACGTAAACTTCTCGGTACGTTATATTATCATATCAAATGAGCTATGATTACGATAGCAAGAAAATCTCACCTTTTTAGCTAGTAGCATAATTCGAATCCTTTTACCGTTTTCTTCAAGAATTATTTTCCATTGCCTAATTAACTAATGTATAGTGAATTTCTTTGTAATTGTTAAATACAAATAGCATGCAATGATATTTAAATGCAGAAAGAATTATAATAAATTAGTGGATAACATTATATTCTGTGCAAGCTAAAAGTATTTAAAATACTCTGATATTGTTTAGATATAGTTTAGAAAATTTCTTTCTCAAATTGTACAACTGCAAAATTCCACAAATTGTCCTAATACTATTTTTGAAAGTTGAGAAATATCTTAAACAATGGGAATTGTATTCGATACTATGCTACAATTTTAAAAATTATTCACAAATCAGTGTCAAATAGAGAACAAATTATAATATATCACACATAGTATGATTTTACGAAACCTAAACTATATCATAAAATAGACAATTTAGAATTCCTTTAAAACTATAAATCCTCTCATAAATCACAGTCAGCTGTTAAACCCGTAAATTTAAAAAACGGAAAAACATCAAGGTAACTTTTTTCTTTCACAAAATTTGTTCAAAGATCATTAAGAAAGAATAAAAGCTCGTTAAATCTGATGTACGTATTATAAAAAATATATATAAAAAATATAATTTTGATAAATAATACCAATCAAACAGAAAGATAGTTTCTGTACAGTTTTTTTCCTTTCACTGCTAAGGTCATTGCGCCTACGCCTGTTATTTTAGATGAAGTCCAACAAAATTTCGTGGAAGTAACTGAAATTAGAATCTCACAATCAAACCCACAAATTAGAGGTTCGAGCCTTTAATCACAATAGCCTCTAAATTATATCAATTTCATTGTACCATATCCATATCTATTATATCAACCTACGATTTGAATTCAGGCCTGCTAATTGGAAGTCAGAGACTTCAATTTTATACTCGCCATAGCCCCCGTACAATTAGACATACACTACTGCTCATAAGTATTTAGGCAATCCTTTCTTTATGTAGGTAAGATGGAATATTTCATTAGAACATAAAGATTAAACGTTTAGGACAATAAATACAATACAAATTAGATCAACTCGGACACAAAATCGACTTCTCCACTATACTGCTCAATCACGACTCTTTATTTACAAAATGTACCACCGTTTGCTGTAATTGCCACGCAACGCAAAGTCACTGCTTGCTGCGAATAGCTGCGAATATCCCAATCCTACATGCACATATGTAGGAATAAGTAATGCAGAGGTGTGTGGTGAAACGATATACCGATCCTATTCTACAATATATAGAATTTACAATACAAAAATAATCTTTCACACTGTAACACATCTGATCTGTTCGAACCTTCTTTTCCGACTGCCTCCCTCATCCGCTCTTATTGTTATACACTCTTAAACAGACTAAGTCATTCTTCACACACTTCACATCTGTTACATTTATGTCCCATCCCAACCCATATCGGCATTCACTCATCACATCTCATTCACACATACATCCCTACATGTATTCCTTATTAATAAAATTTAAATTGAACATTTTAATTTTCCATTCATTTAGTGTATCTCCATAAATTGATATGTGCATGTAGACAATAAATATGTACTCTCACATTTTTGCTGCGTTTTTATATGATTTATGCTTTTATTGAGAATGACTAAAGACTTATGTGCAATAGCATACTTTCGATGATTCAAACGAAACTGAGTCTTTTACAGAAGGAAGACACGTGGCGAATTGGTGAGGGTTTCAGCAGCGGTGATGGGAATTGAATTTTCCTATGCCGCTGAAACAGCTTTTGTGTCACCGACACTTTTGAAAATCGGCGTCGATCATCAGCACATGACACTAGTATGGGCCCTGAGCCCTCTCATAGGTTTCTTTGTCACTCCAATTTTGGGAAGTGTGAGCGATCGATGCAGATTAAAGTATGGAAGGAGGAGACCGTTCATTCTGTTATTAGCAATCGGAGTACTGATAGGTAAGGGGACAATAGAATGTAAAGGTATTGACTCACGAGAAATCTGCAGCTTTTCTTCAAGTCATGCTTATCACTTTGGCATCGACAGAAAAGAAATCTTTTTCCATCTCATAGGCGTATCTATTCTACTTCCATTTTGAAAAGGGGTAGCATAACTTAACCGTAAAGATATATAAAAAAAAAACTAAATTCATTAAAAAATATCTATTATTTTACTTCCATGTTGTGCTATCAAAATATTGCGTGGAGAGTATTTAAAATAATTGAGTAGTTCATTTTGAAAGTGGCGTAAGTTACTGTATCGTACTGAACGACGCTGGTTTTTCAATGACTATATGAAACTATTTATACTGAGAAAAATATACTGAAAAAAAATAAATCTCCAAAAATTGCATCAGTACTTTTGATCACGTTAAAGTGCAAAGCGTTAAATGAGTTATTATATTTGAGAGTAGTATAGGTCCTTTTCTTCTTATTTTCAAATAAGTAATAGTTAAACTTTTTCAGACGAAAGCTTTAAAATGCGAAAAAGACACTTAAGTGTAGCTAAAATTTAAACACAGTTATCTCAAAAGCGAATTTATACCATTTTTAAAACTAACGGATCATATTTCGACTTTTAAAAAAGTGACGAATGCCACTTTCAAAATAAACATTTGAATTGCATTTGTAATGCGTCAAAATATAAAAAAAGTATTATTAATTTATGGTATTCAACATAGGATTGATATTAGTACCAAATGGTGAAGATATGGGGTACGCGTTTGGTGATACACCCTCTTGGTCAAATTACACAATTCCCGTTGGACATCGGACAACAGCAAAAATTGCGAAGGAAGAATCCGTCAAGAAGCCGCCTTCGCATTCTTGGGGGATTTTCTTTACAATTTTAGGCACAGTTCTTCTAGATTTCGATGCTGATGCTTGTCAAAGTCCAGCTCGAGCATATTTACTCGATGTTACTGTACCTGGCAAGTAAATGAACCTATTTACGTATGCTAAAAAATAGAAACTTTGTTGGTGCAACGTTTTTTTCATCATATTTTCTTTATTAATGTAAAATAGAGAATTTTATAAACAATTTTATATCTTTAACCATCATAGATTGATTTTTTTGGTACTATGTAATACTAGAAATTGTGTAACAAATCACTTAAAAGGTGTTATTTTTTATTTTGTTTTTAATACAATAGAATACTTAAAAAAGTAGTATTATATATGAAGATGAAATTCAGCAAAAAATTGTATTAAATATAATTCCTGATTAAAATATTTTTCTTTTAACCCTTTGCGCTCCAACTACCAGTCTGGCTGGCATAACAAGTAAAGACGATCTACTCCAACTATCAGCTCTACTAGCAACATTTTATTTTCTAATTATTACTAACTAAGAAAACTGAATGTATAGCTGATACCGTTACTTTCTTAGCAACATTAGACATGTTCTCCCCTTGCTCTTTGCTGTTTTGTATACATTTGCGATCTTAACAGTTAATTCTTTTACAATTACAGTTTAGTACAGTTGAATCCATTGATCATTGTGGATGCGTGTCCATTAAACACATTAAAATATATAAGTTCGTTATTTGAGCGATTTGAATATTTTTTATTATTTTTATTAATAAATATTATCCTTAATTTATTTATCTTTATTAATAATAAATATTATCCTTATTTTATTTTAAAATATGTCAACCAAATTGTATATTTTGAATCTGAATTTATTTTAAGACACACTGAAGTTAACTAAGTTTTTCAGTTAATTCTCGTTAATAAAAAATCATTTTTCTAAAAACAGCAGCATTTTTTTCAAAGTATTGTGATTATGAAATATTGCCTAAAAGTCCGTGGAGTAGACTACCAACAGGGGCAAGAAATGGAAGGAGCGGAAAGGGTTAATTGTAATCCTCTCGAAGCATTTTCTATTCTAATTGTGTATTTATTTTATAAATATTAACCTTATAATAAATATATAACATTAAGTCTTTTCATTTGTGTTGATACTGTCAGACTTACTTATTGCAAAATGATAGAAATAAAGGCATTGCATTTTTAGAGGATCATGCTAAAGGTCTGAGTACGTTCACCATAATGGCGGGCTTAGGAGGTTTCATGGGATATGGATTGGGAGGTATTAATTGGGATGCAACAACAATAGGAGTGATGCTAGGTGGCCACCTCCATGCAACGTTTACTCTAATTACTATTATCTTTGTTATCTGTGTCTCTTGTACTATCACAAGTTTTAAAGAAATTCCTCTGGAATTACTCGAGAGCGACGAATATCAGAAATTGCAGGATCAAAAGGTTTATATTTATATCAAATTATTATTAACACTAGAACTACCGAACCAGACAAAATGACTGGTACACAGTTTTTTCCAAAAAGTTTTCAAGTCTACGGGAGAGTCATGTAATAAATACTCTACGTCAATCTAGAAAAACATAAATCACCGTATCCATTTTCTTTTCGGTCTCTTGATTCCTCTCTTTTCAAAGTACTTATTTAATATATTGAAATTTAATAGATTTAACGCCGGTACCTCTAGTTTTAAAGTAACCGGTGTAATATTTTAATTATGCAAATTGTGAAAAATGTATGTCGGTGTGTAATTTCTATTTCTCGTACGAACAGCAAAAAAAGATATTAGTGTTAAAGATAAAATAAATAATTTTTCTTCAAGTAACGTTAGAAGCGAAACATAGTTTTTTGAATTAATGAAAGAAAAATCACAATAAACTGTAAAATTATTTACATACATTTATCTCAAATTTTATAATACAAGTGTAAAACTCTACTTAGATACCCGATGCACAAGAAAATGAGGAAGAAAAAGAACATGATAAAATTACAACAGAAGAATGTACGTCTTATGGTACACTTGATAACGAACAGGAAACAGCCATCAAAAAAGATGTAAGCTTGACATTAATTTTTGCATACATTGCTTTGTCTTAATTAAAATATTTAAAACGTTATATTTTACTTAATGAAACATAAATGAACCGTCAATAGAATGTACCAAGTTCTAGTTTTCCAAAAAAAAACGTCTAAAGAGAAAATATCGCAAATGTTATCCACTTTGAGCTATCTTCTTTGCATTCCTTTAACCCTTTGCGGTCTTATGTCTAGCAGTACTCAACTTAGATTTTCACTTGATTTTATTTTTTAACAATTTAATACCAACTTTCCAATTTCACAATGATTTTGTAATATCACCTAAATATCCGTCAATACCTATAATTATTGATATTATTTAAAAAAATGAATAACCAATAATAGAACATATTGCAAAGTTAATTTTTTTAGCTCACTACGAAAATTAACGTAATAATTCGGACCGCAAAGAGTTAAAACTCCTTCCGCGAAATTTCTTTCAAACACTTTATAATACCTGCAGTAATGTTTGCACAAATGATAATGCAATGCCTGCAACAATCATTGCAAAAATGAATACACAGCTTAATAACATTTTATAGGAATTCGTTCTAAAACCCTTATCTGTACAAGAACCACCAAGAAGACCGGGGGTAGTGCCAATGAAACCAGATATATCAGTACAAGAAAGCAATTATCAAAACCACGGACTTACAGAAAGTGGTGAAGCGAATCCTAAAGCTACATTGAGGGAATATCTTCTTTCAATTGTGTATATGCCTCACAGTCTGCGAATGGTGTGCCTGACGAATCTCTTCTGTTGGATGGCACACGTTTGTTATTCCCTTTATTTTACGGACTTTGTTGGCGAAGCCGTTTACGGTGGTAATCCTCAGGCAAGTCGTAAAACTTTTATGATTCCTAACGTCGCAAATATTATTTGCAAATATTAAATAGCTCATAATAAAAATGGAAAGTTTTTAAAATAAAACCACAGGATTTTATCATAATCTTTCAATTTATATTGCCAATTTTACAATCAATTAATTGCTACACATTTACAACATTTTTGAAGAATATATATTTCTGCGTGTATACATATTGTTAGGAGTTACAAAAAATTGAATAATAAAATTAATACCATTTATACATCATAGGCACCGGATGGCTCCAAAGAACGAGAATTGTATGAAAGTGGCGTTCGTTTTGGATGCTGGGGAATGTCTATGTACTCTTTATCGTGTTCCTGTTATTCGTTGATTATCGAGAAGCTAATAGAACGCTATAAGTAATTAATATTTAATTACATCACACTTTTAAAGAAATTCTAATCATTTATCGTCTTCGGCACGTGGTTTTTATTGATATGCTATATTTTAACAGAGCTCGAAAAGTTTACGTTTGCGGCCTACTGTTCTATAGTACGGGCATGATGCTGATGGCATTGACAAAACATCCCGCGGGAGTCATTATATTTTCTTGGACCGCAGGTGTCATGTACTCTACTTTATTCACAATGCCTTACTTATTAGTCGCACATTATCATGCCTCGTCGACGGTGAGTAATGGATTTCTCAGAGCTTCCTTAATTGTGCTATTTGTAAATGT
This sequence comes from Cerceris rybyensis, assembly GCA_910591515.1. Lineage (NCBI taxonomy): Eukaryota > Metazoa > Arthropoda > Insecta > Hymenoptera > Crabronidae > Cerceris > Cerceris rybyensis. Next base: position 29,712,790 of record OU342790.1, read on the forward strand.
TCTTGCCGTCTCATTATTGTTATATGCTCTTAAAAGCTTTAACGTATAACGTGCTGCTATGAAACTGATGAAAAATATCATTGACCAAGTAAAAGAAGTCACTTGAGAAGTGATTTGCTTCGATTCGCCAGATGAATAGAAACATCCCCCATTCTGACGTCATTTTCGATTCTAATGGCTGACCGAAAAAGTCGTACACTCGTTACATTGTCATGAGAACAACGAAATAACTGTTGCCGATTGTCATTCGCCGAGCTTAGATTTCTAGACCGATATATGAGGTCGAGTCATAAATAACTTCCGTTTTTTTAATGAAACATTTATTTTGCTCTCATTAAATAACAAGATTATATTAATTTATTATGTATTCCCCGTTATTGCGTATAACCTTCTCCCCATCTTCCTGGCAGTTTATTAATCCCTACCTTGTAAAACGTGGTTGGTTTGGACTGGAAGAAACTTGCGAAACACGACAATGCGCGACCACATACGGCAAGGGTGACTCAAGAAAAAATACTTCAGCTTGGATGGTCTGTTTTACCACCCCCACCTTACTCCCCGGACCTTACCCCAACAGATTACCACCTTTTCTGTTCGTTACAAAACTTTTTGAATAGAAAAACATTCAATTCCGTAGGAAAATTCAAACAGGCCATCGAAAACTTCTTCCACTCCAAACCAACTACATTTTACAAGGAAGGGATTAATAAACTGCCAGAAAAATGGGGGAAGGTTATACGTAATAACGGAGAATACATAATAAATTAATATAATTTTGTTCTTTAATGAGAGCACAATAAATGTCTCATAAAAAAACGGAAGTTACTTATAACTCGACCTAATAATAGGAATACGCGGTGCGAGCGACAGTCTCCCCTTATTCCGTACCCAAGTGATCTTTTTTTACTTGGCGAATAATAGAAAGAAGGGTTTATTGAAAAATCGCTTATTTCATTAGAAAGCCAAAGGGTTAAGCTGCAATAACTGTAAATTATAATTTTCGTGATCATATTTCAACGATAGTATCAATACTTTGGGGACCGTTATTGTTTTAACATTCTACCCAAACCTGACCGGTCACTTGGTCGCAAATAAATACTACCCTGATACCGATATCTCTTTGAAACTTACAAATTCTCGTCACTGAGTCCTTGGTACAGTAAACCGCGATAATAAATAATAATTTATTAATTCCTGTGAGAATTGATTAACAAGTTAAAAGTTCGGGATAAACTTCCGAAAACGGGATGCCTCCGAATTTTTTGAAACTTGGTATTCTTATGTATTTTGATGCGCTGATTACGAAAATGATAGTGAAAATTGGCGGAAATTTGATTTTCATGGTGAGAACCATGAGGGACCTATGAGAATTTCTATGCTTACAATTAGAACAATATCGTTCCTTTGGAATATGTTCAATATCTCGCAACCACTGTAGCGTTCTCTCCCGATTTTCAAAAATCCTACTCAAACTAAAAATATTATATCTTTGCTCCATCTCTACAAATAAGAAAACAAAAGAAAACGAAAAAAACAGCAAAGTCGATAATTATATCATGAAAAAACCAGACTTTACAACTGACCGCGGTCGCCAGGCGCTACGCGATTTTCTCAAAAACTATCACACATATGACAAAAATTCATATAACATAAAATATGTACTTCGAAAGGATCTACAACTTTTCTTTGAAACTTTTTCAAAAATTCTCAACATTGCCAGAGATAGACACGAAAAACTATAATTTTAATGGGTTTTTCATGGTTTTCACCATGAAAATCAAATTTCCGCCAATTTTCACTATCATTTTCGTAATCAGCGCATCAAGATGCATGGGAGTACCAAGTTTCAAAAAATTCGGAGGCATCCCGTTTTCGGAAATACACCCAAAGTTCGAAAGTGTTGGGTCCGAAAAGCCTATTAACCCCTTCTACTCCGCCGTCGCCGTTGCGGCGACATTGTAATGGAAGATGACAATTTCATTGTTAGGTAAAACCGATATATTTTTACATTTTTTTAAATATTGTAAGACATAATTTTAAAATATATAAGTACGCTTCTTTTTTAATGACGCAGAAAGATTTTCAATTTTCCACGGATGTGAACTCACATTGTGTAACTAGTCCTGAAGTAGGTGGTACTTATAGTAAAATTGCTCGGAGTGCAAAGGGTTAATAGACTATCGATCAGTAGTGTTAATATTTTAACTCTAAATCAACAGATTATTATTTTAACTCTAAATGATCATTTTGTTTCTCTAAACACACACATGTATCAACAGTACTCAAAAGATTGACAATACCTTTATTATGGTACTCTAATTAAACATATCGCCCATATACATTCCTGTACATTTTTAACTGAAATTTAAGAATTGTATCGTACGAAATTTAACAAAAGCGTTTGTCTTAACACCTGCGTCATAATATATAATAACGTGAAAATTCCTTTCCCTGTAGTTCGCAGTAACAGCCGAAGGAGAAGCTGTTGAAAGTATCGGTGTCCGTGGTCTTGGTACTGACGTTGCTATTGTTTCTTCGATGGTCTTCCTGGCTCAATTTTTACTTTCTTGCTGTTTGGGAACGATAGTCAGTCAATCTGGGACTACCACGGCTGTTGTTTGCGTGGCAAGTATGCTGGCTGCATGTGGAGCTGTTTCTGCGACACAAATAATGTACCTAGATCTGTGAATAGTATTAACAGAAACTTCAATGATATGAATTACTTCTATTTTTATTTCTAAATCTTGTCAACGGTATCCTATCGGATCACATGAGAAATGAAATTTTGGGAATGTAGCGTTTGCAGAATTCAAATGTTTCTTTCGTGAACCTTTGCGCTATTAGCAGCGACTAATCACTCAACGTTTGACGCTCTCTATGTACTGACGGTAATTAATTTCACACGGAGAGTTAATTATTAAATCATATTTTGTAATTGGATATTTTTTAAATACCATATGTTTTTATTTTTCATGTATTATATGAGTTGCAACTTGAAGAAAGAATTAATTATTTCTATTACGTCACTAGCTATTAAAAAGTATTCGTCGGCGTTGGAATTTCTATGTACCATATTAAAAGAATGTATTGTAGAGGATTGCACGATGAAACGACATACTAATTTAGAATCATGTTTGATTTACCTTACAACAAAGATATGATTTTTCTTCTCCTTTTTAGCGCGTCTAATTCTTATCAGATATGAAAGGCTATAATGAGATTTCACGAATAATAATTGCAAGTAGTAAACGAATCTTTTAATTTCCTATACATATTTTGATTTCTTTTGCAATAATACTTTCACTCAATACATCCTTTCATTTTGAAGATAAAACTAGAAATTCATCTACGTTTAATCCAGTGTTGTATATTATTTGATGATAGATGAGAATTAAATTAAACCACCGACGTTAAAATAAGAATCGTTAACGATGAATTTGACGCTTCATAGGTCCCAGATTGCATTAACGAAGGTACATCTAAAATTTTATTTAACGCTACGAGAATCCAAAGAAAAAATCTATCTTACAAACCGAAATTCAAGATTTAGCAAGTTAAAGCTAAAGAGAAATATTTATTATCGAGAAAATCTGGTTTTGAATATTTAACCCCTTGCCGTGCCATTTCTTTTGCGATTAAATGTGCAATGACTCTGAATTAATTACTAAAATAACAATCTAACCCTTAATTTCGGATATAGTAAATGACTTAACGTAATCTTGAATAGCGAAGAACTAATATTATTTTATCAGGACCCACTGATATTTATAGTCAAATAATTTTTGGAGCACTTCAAAATTGGCTATTCCACTTATCGCGTCACGAGTAGCACTCGTTATTATACGGCAAGGTGTTAACGCATATGTGGATATTTAATTATGGTTTAAATGGATGAATTCCGTTACTGTTGTAACCATATACTGTTATAAGCAAAATGTATTGTTAAACTATCTCTATTTTTCATACAAAAAGCAGCATTGATTCTACAGGTCTATTAGCTTAAAACTTTTAAGTGTTAAAGAGAAGAAGCGCGATCGCGATGCCTAGCACTCAAACAGTTAATATGTAAAAGTGTAATGAATCAAATGAATTTCTTTAAGTAATTTAAGAAGTACATTAACAAATCTTTAAGTTCAAAAAGTATAATATAAATATTTATGGATAAGAAGTGAAGTTATTGTAGTAAAGTAGAACACCTAACTGGGTTTCAAATAAATGTTACTATCACATTAAGAAATTTTTCTGTCGGCGAAGTTCTAATTGTTCTTTTCAGAACATGTGCTAAACATTCTTCCAATGTAACGTTACTAATGCACAAATAATTGTTTAATATATTAAATATAAATCGTGAAAAAATTCAATGTGGTAATCCCTGTGTAACAAAGTTTCTTTCTGTTAAATATATATATTACTATATTATTAATAGTGTATATTATATTTATTATAATATAATTGTATTATATATATAAGTTAATTTATTTATTTATAGCTGTAATTTAAATACGAACATTGTTTTAATCGGACGGTACATACCTCCCTCTAGTTTCACATCGACAAGTTAGTTTAAGCCACATATTTTTAATGCAGCATGTATTTCCCTCCGAATTAGTTTGCTTAAAGACAATATATGTTTTTTAACATATTCATCATCGACAAGTCCCTGTAAAATTCCATGATGTATGTACTTTCATTTGCCATATTACATCTATCCTTTACATAATATGTGAAAGATATCGTTTAAAAAACCAAATGCCAAATGTATTTATTACTATTAAATGATTAAAATGAGTATCATCATTTATTCCAACAGGAAGTAAGTTTAAATATTCAATTTTCCGATAAGTTATATTGATTAAAAAATAAATTATAATTCATATAATTCTTGACGAAACTTAATAAAGAATTTGAGTCTTACACCTTATCACTTTAACCCCTTGCTGTACAACAATGGCTGACACTTGTGGTACCGCAAATTGGAAAGAGATTTTCATATTTGCAAAACTTATCAAATTGAAAGTATCAGTAAGACGCAACAAGATAAAATTATTTCTATAATATCAAGATTACATTAAATTTCACGATGTATCAAGAATCACTGATCAATCTTTATTTTACTAATTCAATTCTCATTGCGGAGGCACTCACAAAAAAAATCTTACGGCAAGGAGTTAATGTAATTAATAAATGTTACGTTTTTGGATTATCAGTAAAAATTTCAGTAAAATTTGTATTGTAATTATAGTTTACATAATTATATTCTACCTGTACAATTTCATACTGTTTGTTCTTGCAATATACAGGATAAGAAAAAAATATTCCAGAACGAACATCATAAGAATTATCGGATAGTACTCCCATACAGGTCCACTCATCATTTGTTGTACCATTCCATAAGATTTTACAGTGATCTGCCAATGCATACGCTAACGATCTTATGTACCATGGTCTATTGACGATGGATTGAATTATCTACAAATAAATATGTATATTTATTGTCAAATATTAAATCGTTGCTCAAATATTATTTCACTCTCGGATTTCGACCGCGGTGGATCGACTGAAATGAATCAAGAAATGTTCCCACGAAATAAATAAATAATACCTGTATAAAAATAAAATAAAATAATATTAAATCTACCATCTACTAGTCCAGTATATTTAAAAATGTCAAATAAATACGTCAAAAGAAAAGAAATAAAGGATGCAAAAAACTTGATCGGTTCAATCGCTCAGAATCTATAAAACAGAGGTAGAAAATTAAAATAAAATTAGCGTAAAATATCCAGAACATTTACGAAAAATTTAAAACAAGTCATTATCACAACGTTGGTAGATTTGTCTACTAGCTCTGTGCTGTCTAGTTTAACTCTTTAAGTGATTAACACAAATTGGGACTATAGTAAGAAAAAAGACCGAACTCTTAATTAGTGATTCTCCCGCTTTTCTTTTCGTAATTTTTCCAAATTCTCATTTAATACTAACACCGAACAATAAATTTTACAAGAAATGACCATAGAAGTTAGAGTCAGAAAAGTGCAATATACGTGTATTTCTCTTGGCAAGCTAATGGTATCAACTGCTTTCTTTCTTTTTCTTTCCACTTAATTTTGCGCTACAACTGTTGTCTGTAATAGATATTTTAACTTAAATTTATCTTACTATGACTATTATGTTTTTTCTACCTGTTTAGGAAGGTTCCGCAAGACTATGATGTACTCAATAATAATTAAGGAAAAATTTGCCAAAAGTAGAAAGAGATGATTTTCAATCAGACCCATTGATCGCAAATCTATGACTTTATTTCCTTATCCACTATAGCCCCGTCCCTTTTACTTTTTGCGTAAAACTTCCCCTACTTATGGAAAATCTTCTAAATTGAACAAAATATACATTAAATAGGAAGGTATATAAAATTTCTCAAGTATGATAGGTACTCCTTATAATATTTATTGAAAGAAATTAAACCGTTAATTATCGATCTCAATCATTATGGCGTTATTAAAGGAGCCGCTTCTATCAGTAGTATTTAACATCCAAAGAATTAAAGAAAATGAAAAAACTATAAATATATTATATCTACATGTTTAACAAGCGTCATACAATGCTATTGTATTGCTGTTTATTGTAACAGTGCGATGTTGAAGGGTACAAATTGAAAAAGAAGATACAATTAACAATAATGAAACATTAATTGTATTCGGTATTTGCTTTACACTCAAGGTTTATTGTGACGGAACCGAATAAAATAAAAGTCAAATCAAAAAAATTAAAAAAAATACAAAACAAAAAAGTCTTCAGTTTTTGCACTGAAATTTTGGAATGAGACTAATAAACACAAGAAAATTATGACGTTAAGAATGAATACTTGAACAAATTGAACATAAGTAATAGAAAGCAATCAAATCTCATTCCATTTTTTTATTGGAAGAAATACGATACTTTTTAAAATTCCAAAAATATTCAAATTTTTCTTTCTATGATTGAAATACAATGAAGGTTTGCACTTCGTTGCCAAATTTTACATTTTACTTACATGCGGAAGATCATTCCTCAACCAAACTTCCAACTTATTGTCTACGATCGTCCCATTTTGAAAAGATACGTATCTACAATCAGGAAAAGTGTATTTGTTGTTACTACCCCATATTATTATATTCTTTATTTCCGTCGGAAGGCAGTTCGCTTGATGAGCAATCTGAAAAAATTATTTTTGTATTCTAATTGCAAGTTTAAAACTCACGTTTCTTTGATTACTGTCGAATAAAGAAGTATGAAATTTACAGTTTAATAACTGTTTCCGTTTTAAAGGCAGTATTAAATTACAAATAAATAAAGCTACTTAATATCCAAAGTAAGATGTAAAATATTACTGAAGCTTGAATTATTATTAATTAAATCTTTAAGTATCTTCAATTGCTATCGCATATCGAAATAAAACGTCTACATTTTATCATTCTAAAAATAAAATCTAACAATAATATTCGTTACAGCATCGTAGTATAAATTACTAGAAGTAATTATTCTATTTCTTTTGTTTGGAAAATTGCCTACATGAGCCGCAGTAATTTTCAAATTGAACATTGACATTGAAGTTATATTCTTGGGTGAAATGGTTTTTGCATAGCGCGATATAATGGTAGCAGCCGTAGTTCCAAGTACAATAACCTTTGCATCTTTCTTTGCATATCTCTCTATGTATTCACCCTAAAATAAAATCAGAAGCAACAAAACGTCAAAAAGTTTCCTGTACGCATAAAAAACAAATTTATTCTAACTAATGAATTTTCAATACGACACTATCCTACGACACAATTGCCACTCGAAAATATTTATAATCTGCAAATAATTAAGTAGACAGGGATGAAATGTGGGTTTAATCGTAGAAAGAATTTAGTAAATGTTAAATACAAAATTAAAATTACAAAAACAATAAGACAATCAAAGCTCTACCAAGTAGCCTACTACATCTTGTACAGGTCATTAGAGTAATGGTTAACTAAATATTTATTAAATACATAACACTTTGCGATTAGAACAGAGTCTTCAAAGAACAGATCTGTATATTCCTCTTCGCTGAATTCGTATTCTCTTGCTCTGCCAATGGCGAACACAACATCTGCATTTTTAAACGCAATCGAAGCATCTTGTGTATAAGAAATAGCTGTTGCAATCAAAAAAAAATATTACAAAATGTATAGAATATTCAAATGACGTATTTAAAATAATTATACGCTGCCTGCTGGATTGATATTCAATGATTTTCCCTTTCCATTCAATCCTGTCGTTCCAATGGCGCGGGGACCCTGGTGGAAATATATCTACAACTTTTTATGCGACTCTACAACAAATTACAATTTTCTACAACATTTTGCGTGGTTGTAGAAAATTGTAGCTCGTAACTACAATATTCTACGACAGTGAGGCGCAGTAGTTGATCGTTTCGGCGTCCTTCGAGCAATCCCGCCTGCTTCTCCCAACCGTTCTGTTTCGGCCAACCAAGCTTGTCTTGCCTTTCACCTCGCAGGGACGGATCTATTGGCGCGAGCGTGGCAGCATACTGGGACGTCATTCGCAACTAAACGCTCGCGCTGGAAAGATGTGCCGCGCTCGCCGACGACTGTAAACAGATCGATGCGCGTGACGCATCGATTCAGATTATACGTCGAGAATATGTATTCAGTAATTTCGTACTAATCGTTCGTCTACCTGCTCTTCTTTGTTGTACCTGCCTGAAACCTTAAAATCTATCAGCAAGACAATCACGACGGCAACAATGTATTGTTTGATGCGAGGGCAAACGTTTTTACAACGCTGAATTTTCCATTTATTTGCGCTGGAAATTAAATTATATCGCCTGAGACTTAGATCTTTAAGACATATCTGAGCATACTTTTTTACGAATAACACTGTTATTTTATCCTACAGGCGACGTAGTGCAATCTGAAACTGTTTCTCGACGTATAATCTGAATCGATGCGTCACGCGCATCGATCTGTTTACAGTCGTCGGCGAGCGCGGCACATCTTTCCAGCGCGAGCGTTTAGTTGCGAATGACGTCCCAGTATGCTGCCACGCTCGCGCCAATAGATCCGTCCCTGCGAGGTGAAAGGCAAGACAAGCTTGGTTGGCCGAAACAGAACGGTTGGGAGAAGCAGGCGGGATTGCTCGAAGGACGCCGAAACGATCAACTACTGCGCCTCACTGTTCTACGACATTCAACGTCTCACTACACTTACTCGATTCTCTTACGTAATAAATTGTAGTAAGTTGTAGAGCACTACAAATTTTTACAACAAATTACAACTTGCTACTCTAAGACAAATGGAACTTGAAAGAATGATCTCTATTAAAACACGGCGCGCGTAGTTTGTGTAGTATTTTATACAATACTACAAAATTCTACAACTTTTAATGTCCCATCTAAAAATTTAGAAAATAGCCTTCAAAAGTCTAGCGCGTAGTTTGTTGTAGTATCTTATAGAATACTACAACATTCTACAAGTTTTTATGCCTTATGTACATATCTCATGTGTTTCCTTTCGAAAGGTCGGTGACTCGAAGGCTGCCATACGGGCGAAATTTTAATCGGAAGGCCCAATTAAAAGTTAATTTGCGAGAGAACGGTTCATTTCTGACCCATGGTTCCTCTCAGACATTTTGCCTATGTAACAAGACGAATACGATGAGCCAATAAAAAAAATTTACTACCCTTTCCCGAATTTTGCGGCAGGTTTTTTTCGCAAATCTCCATCGATCCAGAGGTGTAGAACAACCCCTGAAAGCCATGACAAATATTTTTGAAACACCCTGTACAAATTTTTGGAAATATCTTTCAAAAGCTAGTCCAGCGCGTTGTTTGTGTAGTATCTTATAGAATACTACAACATTCTACAACTATTCACGAAATTCTAAAATACTGTCCCAATCCGCGTACTTTGTTGTAGAAATTTGTAGAAATTAAACACAGTGAAGATAGGGTCAAGTTGTAGAAAATTGTTCAATGTTGTAGCCAGTTGTAGCAGTATGTTGTAGAGAATTGTAGTTCGTTGTAGATATATTTCCACCAGGGGAGTAATGCGTTATATAACTCATAAGAGAATGAAAACAATTATTATTATTAATTAAAAGATTTTAAACTCTCAATGCGCTAGAAGAAAAGGGAAAGTTATTGTCCTTACTGACGGTGATTTATGAAATATAGATTTATTTGAACTTAAGTGACATTCTTTCTTTCAGATATTATTAACCCCGTGTTCTACAATAATGTGTGATACACGTGGTGTGATAAAGAGAATAGAAGCTTTTCAAATTTCGTAAAACTTATTAAAATTAAAAATATCAATGAGATAAGACACAATAGAATTATTTTTATAACATTAATATTACGACATATCAAGAATCACCGATAAATTTTTATTTTATCAATTCAATTCTAAGTCATTGCTGGGGCAGACATAAAAGAAGTCTTAGAGTAAAAGGTCAACACCATTTAACGCTATCGGCATTTCGCTAGCTTCATCATTTATACTGAAGTGGAACTTTTTCTATGAAGATCACATCTTCATAAAATAGAAGTCTTCAAGACAGAAATATGTATGTAGTCAGCAGACGTTTTATCTTTTAAATTCCAATATGTAAATATTGAATGTTTTAGAAAATTCTTAAATGCAATTTAAAAATTTATAATCTCATTGCATTTAATAGCGCCGGTACCGGTGACTTCCATTACGTTCCACATGCTAATGTTATTGTAGGATTGTAAATTAATTTTAAAGTAGCTGTACGATTTTTATCATGGTACTCATCAATTTTGCTAAGTAGCTGTTGTCAAGTTTGTCATGATTGCATTGCAGTGTAAAATAATATATTAAATAAATTACAACGAACATTATTTATATATTTTTAAAGTTTAATTAAATTATATGAAAATGTAAGGTATATTTTTAAACTGCAATTTAGATAAGCACTATTCCAATCTTGCTCCAAACATTATAGCAAAAATATAAGCTTTGTAAAAATTGAACACAGAAGGGAAACGATATGGACACGCTTTCTTTACCTTTTAGACAATTTGGGCAGAAGGACTTAACTTGAGTTGCAATACTTTCTAAGAATACTGATCTGTCTTTAAACTCGTAAAGGTTAATAAGTACAGGTTGCTTCTCGCCAAATACATTATCTGAAAATAGCTTATATAAAAGTGCAAGTGCAATGTCTGTAGTTGCATCTGTTACCGCGACGCGTAAATGATTGTCCCTTGAATGCAAAGAATCACTAATAGCAGACACGTTTTCTTGATTTACAAGATCCATTTCAAATCTTAGTAAATGAATTTGCAACATGTAGTACAATTATTAATAAACAAAAGATCGATCACAAAATACGCTGTTATACAACATATCTGGTAAGGATTGTTTCTTCTCCTGCATTGAGTTATGCATTTTAATTACAGTTACACTTAGAAAATTTTCTATAATACTTTGAGCATGTGTTACAAGAAACGTAATGAATGTAAAAATCGGATTGTGACCAATACAAATCGCATCTAAAATATGCTATTATATTTGTTATACTAAAACTCTCGTTCTATATTTTAATTAAAGCTACAGTTTGCATTTATTGCAATCGTTTATTCTAAATACAAAGGAGTTTAAAGTTTACCATCGTGGTAATCTAAACATTATCACGAATTGAAAAAAGATGTTTCGGGAAAATTAATATGAAATTTAACTACATTGTCTTATGGTAATTACGTGGGCGGAAATAATACTAAATAATCAGGCGTTTTATACACAAAACAGAAGTATACGCATAGAGTTGCATAATATAATATTTTTCAATTTCATATACATTAAAAAAGTAATAGACATTTTCAAAGTACAGTGTAATCAAATTTTCGAAATAAAACTTCGCATTTAAAACATATTAGTAATATATATATAAACTGTATAGACCTAATACAACTTGATAATAACAAACATTAATTGTAATGCTTTGTTTTTCCGTACACTTCATATTGCACATTGCATAACTTTCTTAGGTGCGCAAGTTGTTAATACACTTTTCCAAAATATCTTTTTTAATACGAGGATAATCCGGATTTTGTTTCAGAACTTCATTACAAGCATCAATTGCATCCGCATAAGATTTTGCTTTTAAGGAACAGTATGCTAATTTATAACCAGTTGATAGTTTCAATTTTCCACCATATTTCCACGCATGGCCATATCGTACCGCAGCTTCCCGATAATTTTGATCTTTTTCAGCAATATAGCCAGAGAATTCATGTGCTCTTACACAAGTTGCATTATGCTGCAAAACGCGTTTTAAAAGTTCGTTCGCTAAATCGTACTTATTCGATTGCACATAAATATCCGCTAATAATAACCAACAGCGTTCCAAGTACTCTGCATCCTCAAAGGTCCATGTATTTTTACTAACACGTTTCAAATGATTTCTTGCTCGTGGTGTCTGTTTCAATAAGATATGGGCAGTTGCCATACCTAGAGCTGGCCCTACATGGTCCCTAAGAGATTCCTGGTTAGCTAATGCTGTACAATCTTGCAAGGCTTTTTCTATATTCGATTTCTGTTTTGTTGCAAGGAGAAAGAAATTATTTAACAATCTATGCGTCAACATTTCCTGTGGATTACCTTTGGGATTTAATTCCTGAAACAATGTGTTATGATTAAAAATATTGTTAATCATAAATCTTTTAAGACAAATATATTTCAGTGTAACATTACATCACTCAATTTTAAAACGGATTTGAATCCGACTTTAGTAATAGAGTATTAACTACATATGAAAAAGTAAAGAAGAAATGATAAATTAGCAACAGAAAGAAGTTAAAGTTTAATATGAATTCCTTACATTATTGAAGTACTCATAAATATTAGATAGAAAAAGTGCGATACCTGCAACAAACGGGAAGCCGTTTTTAAAGCCATAGTTCTGGAATCCTGATACTCCGCGTCATCATCATTAAATACATCGCTTGAAAGAGAAGAGTCATCATCAGGATCCAAACAAATCTCGATCATGTTATAAATTGCTTGTTGGCCCCATTCAGGATCGCGTCTTGCATAATTGAATTGCCGAAGTGCCGAATTCAATCTACCCATACGCCAATCTAATAAACCCGCACAATAATAATACCCAGCTTCTAAGTTTGTACTGATTACGGCTGCTTCTGCCCGATGAAGCCATTCCTCAAGATCATCCATATTGCCTAAAGCCGAAAAAATATATTAACTGTTTCTAAGTTACCATATTTTCATTAATTCTCATTAAAAATGTTGAATGTCTACAGTAATATTCAACACAAATTATTTACACTGTCACTTTTGTCTTTTCTCATTTGTCTTACCCGTTCTACGAGAAACTTCTATCAATCTTGCTAGAGCTGTCCAATATGTAGGTTGTCTCATTAATAACTGCCGAAAATGAAATGCTGCAGTTTCAAAATCAACTTTCCGAAATGCCAGATCAGCCATCATCACTGACGCTGCTTCATTATTTGGATCTGCATTTAAAAGAGCTGTGCAACTCTGAGCACATCGATCTAAATCATTCATCTATCAAATACAAGATACAATATTAATGTCAAAGTTTAGAGCTATATGTTCCATTATTATATTATTATTTACCTGCATATAAAGCTTTGTCAAAGATAACAAAGCTTTTGTTTCTGCTGGCTTATAATTTAAAGCCTCTTTGTAATACATTATAGCCTGATCATAATCCCGTAAAGAAGAAGCATAATCAGCCATAGTTAAGCAGATATTAGCTAAAATTTCTCTTTCACCTTCCAAGCTGGAACCTATTGTCAAACGCTGCATGTATCTGTTTTGATTTTCCTTAGCTTCTTTCAACGCTGAGAGAGCACCTTGAATGTTATCCGCTTTTTCGCGTGCCTTCGCAAGTAGTAAAAAAAGTTTACCACGCACTTCCAGACTCTTTAAATCAGAATCTCTTCGACCATCTAGAACGATGAAATTACGTTAATATAGTTTAATAAGTAATACTGTATAAATATTACTGTAAATAATACTGTATAAATATGTATAAATAAAATGCAACTAAATTCTATTTACCTTGTAATTCTTGTATTAATGTAGCTTCAGCCTTATCATATTGTTTGATTTTCATAAATAGCTTAGCAAGATCCAACTTCAGATCTTTACAATTTTCTTGCTTTATCATTTCTCTGTAGTAATTAATGGCCTTTACAAATTGATGCGTTTTTATCAATGCTTTTCCCATTTTATCCACTAGTTGCAATTTATTTGTTATATTCTCATTTAAAGCTTTCTCATAAGCTTCTATCGCTCTTTCTGGTTCTTGTATAGACATGTAGGCATCACCAAGCATGCTATATGTTTTAGGACCAGGACAATGTTCTACCAATTCTCTATAAATAAAAAAGTAAATGAAAAATTTAAATAACAGAATGTACAAGCATAATTCATTTCGTTCAATAGAGAATATAAACAAACCTAAAACACGTGGCAAAAGCATGTCGATCTTTCCTATATTTTAAGTTGATTTCAGCTAATCGTGTATGCGCTTGAAAATAGTAGTGTTGACCGGGTGCTATTTGCGATAAATAATTAATAGCTTCATTTACTTCTCCCATCTCTAAAAGAAGTTCTGCATTGCCTATCATTAGACGACTCTCTTCGATAGTATTTCCAAATTTGACCTTTGCATCTTGCATTAACGTCATTGCTTCATTAAACTTTTTCATTTTACAATATGTGAAAATTAATTCAAGGTACAGAGTTGCCTTATCAGATGTAGAGATTTGTGTCGTCTCTGTGGCAAAATTATTTTTATTTGCATGAAGTTCTGCATATGACATTGCTATTTGATAACTTTTAATTGCTGCTTCAATATCTCCACTTTCTTTTTGAATCATACCTATAATCATATGATAAATTGGATTATCTCTGATCTTAAAATTGTGACTCAATCCAACTTCGAGGCTCTGTGAAGCTAACTGATAATTTCCTTGACGAGCTAAAATTTGAGCCATAAGTAAGTGAGCTTCTGCGTTATTCGTATCTACATAATCTAAAAGATGTCTTAATATGTTCAAGGCACTTTCTAAATCTCCACTTTGCATTTTAGCTCTACTTAGCCATATTTGTGCTGCGGTTAAACTAGGATATGCTTCAGCAAGCTTTTCCAATAAACGTAAACTTGGCTCTTTCTCTTTAACATTTAATATTTTTTCTTCGGAATTTATCATTATATTACTTATAGAATAAGCCAAAGATTGTTTAGCAATTTCTAAGCATAAATTAGGATGTAACTTTCTTAAATATTCATATCCATATGGAATGTATTCACAATCATTTAATATGACAGCAGCTGCATTGTCTAAATATTTTAGAGCTTTATTTTGATCATTACTGTATAATTTTGCTGACATCCATAATAACTCAGCATTTAATGAATTCGACTGTATTTCTAAAAGGAAATCAATTTGCTGTCGTGCCAAATCCAAACCATCAGTAGATGTATCTAAAAGTTGACAATGTGCTAAACCCATTAACGCAGAGAACGAAGACTCATCAATTCGAACGGCATTTTTATACCAGTATTCTGCATCTTTTATCTTGCCCAATAAAATGAACAAGTTTCCCAACTCCACCATAAGATCTGCACTTTTAGAATTTTGTTGTAACATTTTATCAGCAACTTTTGACAATTCTGATAAAATTCCTTGATCCTTACATGCAAGTCGTGAAAATAACTGAATATTATTAATTAAAACAGTTACATTCTTTGTTTCTATAAGCAGCAAGTTTCGGAAAAAAGACTGCAAATATCTTGTTCCATCATTATAATTTCCATCTCTACAGAGAATTACAACAGCTCGTGCTTTTATTGCATCTAAATTGTTTGAATCCATGGACAATATTCTATCAGCAGTTTCTAGGATCTGATCCCATTCTTTAATAGCAAGCAAATTGTACAGTTTTTCAATTAATGGGAAGCATAACTGAGGATAACGTACTATTAATGAATTTAGTATTAATATTGCTTCAGCATGAGCACCATAACGATACTTATACTTTGCAGATCCAAGTGAAGCATTAATGTTTTTTGGATCTTCCTTTAAAACAATGTCAAACAAGTTTGGCTTCTCTATGCTATTCTTATTCAAAAGCAATAGCTCTACCCAACCTTTAATGAGTAAAATATTGATGTCAGATGTATTAATTTTATAAGCTCGTTCGGCGTAGTCTTTTGCTTTCTCAACTTTTTGACATAAAACCAGCACTAATGCTGCTAATGATAAGCTGGTAGGGGATGCTTTTCTTCGTTCCTCTCTAATCTTTGTATCAATTTCAGCTATTGCCATTCGATCTACATTTCCACTATTTGCATATGCTATATTGTGAATAAGTAATGCAGGTAATGTCTTATCAGCTTGATTAATTAAGCTGGAACTTTCTTTCATAGCTTCATGAGTTCTTCCAGTCAGAGCATATGCAAGACTTAGAAGTATTCTTAAACGGGAACTTGTGGGATATGCATCACATGCTTCTTTAGAATGACTCAACATTCCATTATAATAAAACTGGTAGCAAAGCCATTCAATCAATGTTGTATATTCTGCTTCTTCCATACTTTATTACATATAAATTTTATTTCTAGTATTGTTACTCAGGATATGAATTTATAAATGATTTCTCAAAATATGTTGAATATGTATTCAATAATTAATATTGAATGGTTGTCATTGTGTTTGCCTGAGGATATTTTCAACATTTTTACATAACAATACAATAGTAGCTTAGGAATTATTCATTAGAAAATCCTCAGGATCTGGTAGTTCATAAATAACATTTTCATCTAAACTTGCAGCATCAGGACCTTCCAAAATATGTTGTGGCCCAATTATGCGATCTTCAAGGTCAGGATTTTTAATTGTAAGATAATATTTTTGCAAATATTCACATGTCAGATATATGTAATAGTAATTCACTATGGCATATGTAAAGGCTGTCTGAAAATTAATTTGATTGATTAAGTATTTGAATAATTTTATTTAAAATATTAAAATAAAAATAATGACAAATATTTTAATTTACAATCATTATATAATTAGTAGAATAACACTCATATTTTGTATAAAAATTAAATATTAATACCTCAGCAAGTAAATGTCCCAAACCTAGACCTTTGTATGCGCTTGGTACATTTACTGCTTGCATATCCAAGATTTTGCCATTTGATTTATATTGTAGCACTGCTCTTGCTAAAAATGTAGTTAGATATTGTTACAAACAATAATATTTAAAACTGTTCTGTAACAGTAGATTTATAGAAACTATACAATTAAAGAGTTTCTACCATAACACAAATTTAAATGTCTCCATGACTTAAATAATTTCATAATTATATCAATTTCTAAAGATTTTTATATAAAATGGTCTAATGAATTTACATGTACATAGCATTAAACATACACATACATATGTATGTGTGCAGTACAAATTCATGAGTTTGAACATGCTACCGAATAACCTATTGTTATTTAAAATCTTGAATTGAATTGAATGCATAAAGATAATTAGTTAAGTAATTCAACTTACAAGTTTCATCTAATTTAACATAAAAAATGCCTCGCTTTTCACTGTGATGAACAGCATAGAACAATCTTGCATGATAGTTGTACAAGTTAATGCGATTTGATGTAAATAAAAATAGTTTAATTGCATAATTCATATCAATCCATATTATTCAGAATGTTCAAAATGATTTATGGCATAACATATTTTCAATCTTAATAACCTTGTCAAACGAAACCTTTAAAATGACTAGGTTAACTTTTTGTTGATCAACAGTTGCCTAGCGACGGTACACATACCTTATATATGCAATTATTAGCCTACACACATGTAAGTATCCATGTGAGGCACACGGCCTTTTAATATCGCACTATCCATCAATATTATATCCATCAATATCCATTGTTTTAATAGTATTAAATAAAAAACAATGAGTTTATGACTACTATGAGTATTTCAACGCAGGAAAATCACGTTTGACACCTAATATAATATGTAGTAAATGGAAACATTTTCTCCATTAAGAATTTAAAGTGCACATCGATGTGTACAGACAGTGTGTCTTATACATGAAAATGTCACTCATATACCACATATATCAATTAGGTGGATGCTGGTGGAGGCACTCTCCTACTTATTTGTTAATGTAATTTTCAAATAAAATATACGGATGATATTAAGTCCATATCGCTGAATAAATAATAAATATCAAAAACATTGATTGTCAAGCTCATCTATTCATTAATTTACGTAATCTTTATTAGATCTATAATAATTAACAATAACAAATTCTGAGAACCAATTAACTTATTAAATTTCGTATTAAGACTATTAGAATTTATAGTTTTTATTACTTAATGATTGTGAATTAAACCAAAACACATCAGCACGTATTGATACAGTAATACAATGTCAACATAGATTTGCATTGTTGCAAATACTACTTCATCTGGACTTATTTCAATCCTTCGTCCACCCATGATAGTTTGTACATCAAAGTATAAATACTGGAATATACATAACTTAATTATAATGATTTTCCAATGATGTTTTCATAAGAACAAAGGAATAGTCTATTTTAACTGGATTGTCTTAAAGACATAGAATAATATTAATTTATATTAACCGTTGATAATAGGAGAGTTCCTATAATAGAAATTATAAGGTGCAATACTTTTATATATGTAAATATTAATACTATTGTCATCACAACAATAGCAACTATGGCAACTAATCCAACAATCATGACGAGGCCTGTTCTCATTGTTAAATCAAACTGTAATTGTAAAGTCGTATATCGAAATGTTTATTATAAATTACGTAATATATAACTATCATTTTAAAAGAGAAAGATCCGAAAATACCTTTGCAAACGTTGCCACAAAACTTATTATTATTGTAATTAATGTAGTCATACCGAATGCCATAAGAATAATCTCAATTTCATAAAACACAGATGCAAAAGCAGCTAAATATGACATTGCTAATGTCTGAAAAAAATATGGTATTTAACTGTAACTCTTTACTAATTAGAAATATGCATGAAATCTGTACGCAGAAAACTACATAAAATTATATATTTTATAGACAATATTGTTCGTTTACCTTGTTCTTTAATTTAATAAAGTAGATAGACTTTAAATATACATTTTTACTTGCAAAACCTCAAATTCGAGTTATGTAAGTAGATTATCTCATGAAATAAAAGCCTTACCAATATACATAAACATATGTAGTTAAAGGGTGCTCTACGTCTGGCATATTCAGAACAAGTAACAGCGCAATAAGAAATTGTAAACGATATCCTAACAAAACAATAAGGAGTTAACAAATAAATTATATACATTCACAATCATAAATAACAAACCATTATTACATACAAAGCTATGACCCAGAGATACCAATGTATTATCATAAACTTTCTTGCTGAATCCCTAAAATTGAAGGCAAAGAGATTTATCAAACTATTCCACCTTATGTTAGTTCTCCATAAATGTGATACTAACACAAAGAGAAAAAATGCTATGACAAAGGCAGTGAAAAGTAACTGAAGTGTTAGTATGCAAAACACTTTTCTGATGAAACTCCTTCTCACTGTGTCATACTTAAAATCGCCCACATAGTCTTCTTCATCGTTTGACATCTGTCTTCGTTGCTGCTCATTTACCCATGCTCTATATAATTCTTCATTTTCTCTTTCCCTCTGAGCTACCATTTCATCTGTTACTGTAGTTGTATATGGACCCTTGAAATAATTAAAAAATGTGAAATATTTTTTAATTTAAAATACTATTATAATCAATTAAAGACATATACTTATTAATTATACTTACACTTTTAATCTTTTGTCCCTTAAACAGAGGCGGCAGTTGTAATGGGCCTGGTATAAAACGTGATTCTTGATCTTGTGCGTTATTACCCAATTGCATTGAGTTAATATGTTAATGATATATTATGCAACATTCGAATTGATGATGAAGTGATATACCACAGGTGTTAAATGTATTAGTAACTTTTAGCTAAAAGAATAGATACATCTTCAAAAAAAGATCTTTAAAGTATAAAGTAAGTAGTGTCACTCTATAAATTCTTATATCCAACTGAAGCTGCAAACTTCCCCACTTTAATCAGATCTTGTGCATATATGTATATGTATATGTATTTATAATTTTATATTATCAATAAAAGTTATTTTGTTATTATATTCTTTTGGGTTTTTATGATTAAAAACGATTCTATTTTTAGAACTTCCTTACATTTACTTCATGAAGATGCTACTTTTTAGGTTTAGATTTAAACAAATGAAGATACTATGTATAAATTATTTTAAACATTGAAATTATCGCTAAAGGTGTATATTTTTTAATGTTAAAACATAAATATATTTACAGTATGTGAAAGTTGGAAAATAAATCGTAATATTTGCTAGTATTTGTTGGGATAAACAAATCTGAAAATCACAGAAAACAATATGAAGCATAAAGTCTTTTAATATTTTGAACAAAGTACAATTGATTTGTACAAATAATATTATAATAGACAATATAACATACATCTTCATAACGTAACATGTTATAATACGGTAACGTTTGTTTACAGTATGGTAATTATATCGTATATCATTATACAATACAAAAGGTAGATCAAAATTTCTACGGATCTATCATCATATTCCTGTTGAAATAAGTACAGCAAAAATATTTCAAAGTAAAGTAATTAAAAATATAAAGAGTATTTCTCCTGAAACTGCAGTAAAAATAAATATAAATCTGATATAATTGATTAAATGGAAAAGTTGCAATAGAAATACCGAAACATAAATAATTTCGTGTAAATGTAAAAAATGTATATATCTATCTTTATACACAGTTTAAGAGAAAAAACATACTTATGTTTTTTAATTATATAAAATAGTTTGCTACTTTATATAACTTCAAATACATCTGTATGAGAGGTACAGAGAAAGCATTCACATTGTGCATATACATGTGATGTTAGTATGAATTGATACCGAAGAAATAATTAATGAAAATTCGTCAATCAGATACTGCTGATAAAGTTCTACAAAATGTAATTAAGTTGTGCACGGTCATTATATCACTCTGTTCTTTGTTTAGAGCAATATTATCCTACTTATAATGTAGGTAAGAGAAATAAGAATGGCAGGATTTGAACAAATAAAATGCGTGTACTAGAAACGTTAAATGGCAAATGGTGAAAATACCTTCTCTACTTTCTGTGATCTTCCACATCAGGGCTCTACGAGAACTGCACTCCAGAAGCATCCTTGGAGAAGCATCGCCTATCTCCTCCGAACTCATGTCTGCAGTACCACCTCATGCTGGCATTTATGCAAATCACATGTATGGAGCATGAGGAGTTGGTAGTAAATGGTACCAAAAATGTGTGATCAGAAAAGGTAATCGGCGCTTCTCCAAGGACGGTTCTGGCATATAGATCTTGTGAACTCCTGTTACACATTATTCTTTTTTTCAATTCTCTTACTTCTATTAGCACACAAAAGTTTCTGACTATTTCATTTATTGTTTTCGAAATGCTACAAACTTTGTGATCTATACAAGTAGGTGATAAGTAGACTGCGGATTTTTATGCATTTATGACAAATTAAATACGGCTAAAATATACAAAAAGAACATAATATAAAAATATATGTAAAATATCCAAAGTATGGTATTTGTTGTAATATTTATTAAGTGCAATAAATCCCTAGATAGGTTTTCCTGTCTCACCTACATTTTTGAAACTCGAAATTTGCATAAACATCCGCAGTCTAGTGATAAGTTATGGATTATCAAATGCTATTATATATTTGTACTTATCCAAAAAATCAAAAAGTATAACTATCTCCAGTAAGTCTAGAAGGAATCGCCGTAGCAGTACTAGTAAAATTTTCAATGTGCAAAATGCCTTTCAATAATAAGAAAACGTATGAAACGTAGAACATGAAATAACAATAAATTTAAAGATTCTATAAATAATGAGAATCTTCTAATCGCACATATACAAATTTAGCAAAATAGAAATAAAAGTTCTTGAGGCAATAAAAAATCGCTTGAGGTGAATAAATTTATATTTCGTGAATCTTCAGGAAATTTTGTAATATGATTTTTAGTGATTTATAGAAGATGAAGAAATATCCACATAAGATCATAAATATAATGCAGAACTCAAAGCAAAGAGAGAAATCAAAGAAAAAAATTAGCAACGTCTTTACGCGTTTCATACAATTCGTTATGTATACATACGCTTTGATTACTAAATAAAGCGGTCTGCATATACACAACTTCCGCGTTAATCGTAAATGTGACCTTCAAAAATTAAATTGTTTTGTCATTCGATAGCGTAAAATTAATGTGGTAGTATATGTAATATTTATCAATACGAATATCCGAAGAGTTATATTCAAAAATGATAAAACAGACATACCAAAATATCTGGTCTGATATATACATTAATTGAAAATTTTGTGCTGCAAAGAGTAAGATTTTTGAAAGTATGTAAATATAAAATACAATACAAATTCAATGTAAATATTAAAGTAAATTGTTTCATGTCTACCTTAAACTGATTCAGATTAACTATCAGTCTTTTTGATAGCATTTATAGAAAATATTTTTTATTATATAGGGTGTAAATTGTTGATTGCCAAGCTTACAAATTGAGGCATTAGGCACTATCAGCTTATTTAACTGGTACGCGTATTAAAGTATGTATTGCATAAACTGCCTACTTTCATTTCCTTTCTCACACCTTTTAGAGCTCACATTGTTTGAGTTGTTCTTGTATTTTACTGCATAAAAGCTGGGGAAAAAATGGATCAAAATAAATTAATATCTTTTTTCGAATTAAAAGAAATGTGTAGAATTGTACAACAAACCTTTCTGATATTATAATCCGCTATTAATAATATTTTTGATTGTTCTGCACTACCAAATAAATTTCCAAGTTTCTTCTTTTTGCTTGCATCTTTAATGAAAATTTGAACTCCTTTATCTACTACTTTAGGAGTTTCATTAATCTCTTGCCACGTATGAGTCCAATCGACCTAATGACAAGGAATGTATAAATTCTGTTGAATACCCGTTTTTGAGAACAGCCAAATATCTCTCTCCTTGAGAAGTACGACTTAAATGATTCAAGTGAAAGATATTTTCACAAGGAAATATATCTTTCCGGTGACTTTTTACAAAGTTCGTCTAAGTTACTCTTACGTTTGGCCATATATCTTTACTGCATACTTTGGAACAAAATATAGTTCCTTCCAAAAAGCAGCACTGAACTTGAAGTTCAGAAAACTTATCATAAAAAGTTACTTGACTAATGGTATTTGTTTTTCAAACCTATTCAAGTTATACTTTAAAGAAAAGAGATTTTTAGCTGTTCTCCATACGATAGACTACTCTGTACAGAAAACCACATCAATACTAACCCGCCATCCGCCAAATAAATCACTATGTTCCAAATATGCTATTCTTTTATCAGTAAGTAGTAATACATCTTTATTTATGTATAGATGATAAAAGTAAATGTCAGTGTTTGCATATTTTCCTTTCTCCAATTCCTATTAAAAAATAATCTCTGACTACCAATTCTTTACATATATATTTCATAAGCGAAGAAAATATAAAGTACTCACAACCAGAATTTTATGTCCATCAGCTTCCTCTCGTACATATGGTCTAACTAAGTTATCCGGTTGTAAGAATCTGGGTGGTCGTACCCTTTTCACTTCTTCACTTAACTCAGTTGCACTAAAATTTTAAGAAAAACTACTATTCCTGATCCCTATTCTGGTATATCACATCTATGCATTTCATTATATTATTCTCGGTAGCGTAGCGTGAGCTACGCCACTGATTACTCTTTACATGTACTACGTATATAACGTTACACAAACTTCAGAAAAGAAACAATTACCGCCTCACTGCGCCAAATGATCCGCTAGCGAAATCAATAACACCAGCTGTTGGTCTTGTAACGAGACCAACAACGCCTTTCCCAAATCCTTTAAAGAATCCCTCGACACCTTCTTCCTTAGCGCCAGATATAGGTTTCATTACAACTCCAGTTACTCCATTAAATACACCCTAGAAATATTTCATGATAAATTAAAACATGAATGTGATTATTTGCTGTGCGGTGTTATTTAATTTATAATGAACTAAATGTATGAAAAATTTGCATGGACTATAAACCATTCTTTAGTACCTCCAAATACTGGTATGTACTTGTCAGGGATATATTTTTCAATTTTATGTAGCTATGACAAAGTGTTACTTTTTGTCACTAATGTAACGTTGAAATTAAAACATATTTATATGTATTATATTATTACCATTACTAAGCCTTTCCCACTACGAGCTAGACCTTCTTGTAAATTAGCTGGTTGCTTATTAAGTTGTTCTTGTCGTTTCCTTTGATAATCTTTATCGAATGTTAAAGCAGCAATGCCCTTGCCTTCAGTAAATCAGTTAATTTGAGACGTGAATTACAAATTAGGTAATGATATTAAGTAAAAGATTATATCAAATTTGAAATTTTTACCCATGGCTCCTGTAATTTTAGATACTGCACCAGCCATTCCTCCAACAGTATGACCCAACATGCTTCTCACACCAAAAAGTAGACCTTCCGCGAATTCTCCTGGGCCTTGTATAGCACCTTGAAAAGGCTCATAAAACAAATCTTCAATACCTTTCATGGTACCAACTACAAGTCCATATGGATTTCCTATCACGTCCAAACCCAATACGAGAACATACGCTTGTTTAATTGCTTGTCCTACATAATGAGTAGTTGCTTCCGAAATAAGTTGTTTATGTGTCATGAACGTATAATCTCTTTCAAAATAAGCCAATCTGTACAAAGTGGAACAATATCAATAAGGATGAAACCTGCTCAATGTGTTCGCCTTTCAACATTATACCTAATTACAAAATTATAAGAGAAACAAAATATACTTACTTGAAAATAATGTCGTTTATATCTGTTAAAGTAACACCAATTCCTTGTAATAATACATTCAATACTTGTGGTACTGCTGAACTACCTCCACCACTCCCAGTCATTGAGAAGCTTATGTGTATCTACAAAAAAAGTCCATGATAGAGACTTTGTATTTTAAGTAAATTCTGGACGCAAAATATTCAAATTAATAAAGTATGTAGTTTTCAAACAATAAGTAATAACCTTGAGAGGTGAAAAATGTAATAAATCGAAGAAATTTTTCTGTTCGGCCGTAGTAATTAAGCTGACATGGTACATTAAAGGTTCGTCAACTAATTTCATATCCGTCTGGAACAGCTTACTCTACAATTAAAAATGGCATCGCATCTTTTTCTATTATACCATTTCACAATTTAATTATTAGATTATTATTAGAAATGGATAGAACTTACTTCTTCTGCATCATTTGCTTCATTTGCTTCAAGTAAACTCATTATTGCATTAATAAATCCGATATCTACTTTAACATGGAACTCTTGTATTAGCACTTTGAAATATCGAAATTGTTGTACGTTACTATGTTCCAATAGACGTTTAACCATGCTAAGTTCTGCAAATGGCTTCATCACTAAACAAAATAAGTAAGTTGCATTAGTTACTTAATGCAATTAAATTGTAAATATTACATTTTCAATAAAAAATTTGGCAGTACCTATGCTTTGAGTAACACTTTTTGGTGGTGGAACTGGAGCTAGTATAACTGGGAATACACATTCTGATAGTTGATTATCGATTTGAAGTCTATTAACTTTTGCGTGCAATTGTACTTGATGTGCTGAAGTTCTATACTGCAGCCATAAACCAGTTTGAAAAGTACGTCGAATATAACGACGATGAGGTCTTAACATTTCCATATTTAAATAATCAACCTGAAATTCATAGAATTCTATTAGTACAATAAAATTATATAAACGTTCGAAAATAATTGTCAGGAAATGGATTGAGAAATTTTTTATCTAATTTGATAATTTAATATTTGGCTCCACCTCTAATTTTGGTTCAAGCATTATTCTATGTGGTGGTTCTTTCCCTATTTGTAATTCTCGTATGTATCTTTGGTATCCCTCTTCTATAAGATTTACATCTCTTGCATCAAGTCCCCGCCATCGGTTTCCAATAGCTTTACATGTTTCCCATATAATTCCAGAGCTTCGTTGTTAACAAATTTGATGTATTATTTTGAAAATTGTTACAAATAAAATGCATATTTAAAGAATTTACCTGGCTATGCACATGTAAAGCAACTCCGATTTCGTAATATTATTTACAAGAGAAAATCCAACACCATGGATACTTATTGTTATTTCCTGTTCTATGGTTTCAAGATCACCAACTAATTGACATTCTTCTGCAATCTTAGAATTCATTGTAAACAGAAGTACTCGTTGAGTTCCATCCAGAAATGAGACATAAATTATTTTTTCTTCCAAGTCTGGTAGTTGAAAAGTACCTAGAATGTCCTGAAAAAAATATTCTTCATTGTACATAACAAACTATTACACACTTACGAAACTATTTTTATATAAAACTTTTTTAAAACTGGATTAAAACGGGAGATACAGCTTTAACTTTCACCTTTCGAAGATTCTCTTCTATTTCTCTTTTGTTAGTGTCTTCCCATACTAACTTTCGTGGCCCTGATGGATTTTCCCAAGTGTAAAACATTCTATTATATGATTGTACGGCTCTATGAAATAATACGTAGATTATTTTCAAAATTTTGTCAACAAATACAAATTGAATATTTCATGTTGCAAATAGTAAACATTTTAAGAACAGTTGAAAAATGATAAATATTGGCTTTTTTGACCTGTTCATATACCTGATGTTCAAAGAACCTTTCTCCCAAAAGTTTATAGTATAAGGAGTGTGATTTATAATTAGTGCAGGAGCATTACCATGGCTATAAGCTGATAGCGAAATATAAACTCCACCTTCACTAATTTGTACATCAACATTAATTCCTCCGTACTGTTAAATGAAATGAAAATGATTTCAACACAATATATATTATTTTATTATTAACTAAATCTGCCTAAATATTTCTATATCGAACTATACATAAGAACTTTTCAAAAGTAAAATGGATTTAAAAAATCGTAAATACGTTGACTGTCACAGTTATTTTCAAAATGCCAGACCAAAAAAAGATCGGATTTAATTGAATCATATTATATTACTGAAAACTTTAATTATAGTACATAGTAATCATCAAAGAGAAGAGAGAATGTGTTTTCTAAAATAAGAATTTTCGTAATTGGTAGTCAACGTGTTAATAGGCATTTCTTGAGATAACTGATTTCTAATAATTTTATTATCTATACTCCTACAGTATAAAAATAAGTATTGCATAGAAACAAACCTTGTTGTCTAATTTCAATAAAGTGGTGTGGCTTTCAGTATATACAAAAGGGGCAGTCTTTTCAGGTTGCCCGAAGACTTTTGCTTTTAATGTCTTCTGTTCATGTTCAGAACGTGGCCAGAGAGCTGCACATTCTCCAGGAGAGACCTATAGAACAATATATTACAAAAGATGCCAAAAATCAAAAGATTAAAAATTATTAGGTACTTTCAGAATAAACTATTGCACTTGAATAAGTGCTTTGCTTCGTTTCAACATACTTTAATCATTGGATCAGCTGGTCGATCGCCTTCTTGACATTCAATAAGGAAGTCAGAGTTATTTATTAAAACATAGTATGGAGTAAATGTTATTTGTTTTGTCAAAGAATTATAAGTCAACTGATTATGAACTCCAATCTGTAATCAATAGAGTATACATTATTTTGTTAAGCTAACATTAATTAAAGTTTCATCTATATTTTAAATCAATCTTGAATGGTGCCAAATTTAATGCTTTGCACTTTACCCAATTTCGTAACACGACCAACGAGAAACTTTGATGTATTTTTATAAAATGTTATATTAAACTTCATGTTCATCTAGTCATATAAATGATTCTTTATTTTTGTTATAAAGAAGAAATTTCGAAATTTACGTTTTGAAATCTATTAGTAGTGCAAAGTATCGATAGTTTACAATGGAAAATAAATTGCATTATTGTTTATTTTAAAAAGTATAACTTCTACTTTACTGTATATCACAGAGACTTATGTTAGTAATAACCTGATATATCAATCCGTTATATTTGCAAGTAACCATTCCTTGACTCCCAGCAACATCTATTGAAAATTTATCTGACCATTCACCATCTTCAACTCTAATCATTGCTTTCTTTTTACCGAAAAATACTTTCGAACGAAACGAAAATAATATTGGTCCTTTGAAATTCTCTGGGTGATATAACACATTCAGATAGTCTTCGCCACTCTGAAAAATATTAATTTTTTATAATTCCGATATTAGCAGTTTTCATTATTAAACATAAACATCACCAGTGATAAGTTATTCATATGTGTGTTGCATTATATCGTAATTACGAAAGCCAATTGTAGCGATTGACAGAGTATTAGCATCAAATATCTTGCAAAACGAACGTAATATAACAGTAATAAGAAGTGTCATAGCATGTACATACAAATCATTATTTGAGATGACAAAGTTTTTGACTGATATAGTGAATTATTAACTGCCTGACCAAAGTTTACACTTTCTTTAACTAAAGGCATAATTCATAATTCTTGTCAAAACAATAAATCTGAAACTAATCCTTTGTTTTATTAAAAATTGCAGTTGCTATTTCGCATTTCCTTACTACAATTTATAAAGCAATTTAATAAATTTGAATACTTGATGAATATTGTTAAGTTTTTTGAAAATGCACATACGAAAATTATGGTAAAGTATGTAGACAATACAATATTGATAATTAGTTGTCACGCTTTTAACTCATGGATGCATGAACGTGTATTGTAGCAATGCTTGGGGTGTTAATATAAATTAATATAGGTTCCTTAATATATCATGTACATTCAGGGCTTTCCCTCTTACACTATAGAATCACATGTCTTCATAATTTATGTTCCTTAACAAAGTATTAATTGTAATCTAATTTTTGCCTCAAAATATTTAGAAAATATTTTGTATCTGATTAATAGAGGAATACTTTTTGTTTTGAAATCAAGAAAAATAAAAAAAGATGGGCTATCTATAAAGAAGAAAAGCACTGATCGCAAAACAACACAAACTTGATAGTATTACAGAACTGTAGCTCCTGTATAGGGTGTTTTCGAATGACCTGTCTCCACTTACCAGGCGTTATTCTACGCCTTCTGAAAGATTGACATTAATTTGCACGAAAGCAGTTAATTTCTGATCCATGGCTCCTTTCAGACATATTACCTACGCAATAATACGAATGCGATAAGCCAATAAAATATTCAACCTTAATTTTCAATACCTTCCCGAATTTTGCGGTCCGGTTCTTTTACAAATGTCTTCTTTCAGAAGGTGTAGAACAGCGCTTGGTAGGCGAGGACACACCATTTTGAAACACCCTACACATAAATAGATGTTAGTCAAATTTATTTAAATATATTTTTATAGCATTTGAAGATAAAGTCAATGCGTATAAAATAAAGTATTGTATCACCGATCGTGCTTTCCTCTTCCTGTATTTTACACGTTGTTGTTGAGGTTTCATGGAAGAAACAAATTTCTGAAAGATATCTTTTTATGTATTTTCATAAAACTATTCATAATGAAATCATATTGCCCACAGCATGCAAAATTTATGAATGTAGTCATTTAAAAAATCATTACAAAATTAAATCTTGCATAATGAAGCTTTCTCGTATTCAAAGCTACATTTGTAGAAATACAATTTCTTGTAAGATGTGCAAACACTTAAAGTTGACATGCTGCACATTGGTGTCGTATATTTGTGCGAGGTCTGGTCGGAAATTTGAAAAAGAATTGGAGATTATTCATCAAAAATGTGTGTAGCGCTTTCAACATATTGTTTTCAGAACAAGATTCAATGAGATTGGTATAACTTATTTTATTGAAACAACATTAAAAGGGCACCAAAGTTTTTGCTACCATTTGTATGTCTTATGTTTAAATTCAATTTTATAACTTTGAAAATTTCAAAATATATAGCGAATAACAAAAATAATTTTCCAACTCCTTGATAAATACTAACAGAACGCTAAACTTAAGATATGTCCTTTAAAATTTTAAGTTACAAGATTACTTCATTGAATCTGACTACTTAAGATATATCTTGTTTAACATGCACGTATTTCGAACAGAACTCGTACACAGAAAGATATAACCACATCCCTTAATAAACATAGCTTAGTTACTACCCTAGAAAGCATTAAGAAATGCTATAACAAGAAATGGCTACCTTGACTGGGCTTGAGTGTTCTTTGCCACCCTTACTTGATTTCTGTAAAATAATGTATTGAATTCAATGAAATTTTTTGAAGAAATAATACAGATTTAACTGGTTATGTCACTGATATATAAACAAATTTTGCAATGTAGCTATTATTATTTTCAATGATTGCTATTTATGTACTCTATGGAAAGTAACAAATTAAATATTGTCAAAATTTAAAACAGAACATAAAATTACAAAAACAGTTGATTACTGGTAAGAATATTTATAAAATATAAACAAATTATTGTACCTGTACACATTGCTCATAATTTTTTGTTAACATAGTATATTTCAAAGAACTTAAAAAGCTGTTACTGTTCAATCTCACAGGTGGTTGATCGAAATTAATTAAATTATGGAACAAATATAAATTCTCATAAAGACATTTAAATGAATTATTGGAATAACTGAATGACCACAGTTGTAATGAAATAGTAAAATAAAGGTGAACCATGTATGTTTATAACAAAATTATTTTCTAAATTTTCATAAAAACGTGCAAAATACAAAAAATCAAGCACGACAGGAGCAAATAATATAGGTAGATTTAGTACCACGATACTAAAAAAGAAGAAAAGGCTATTGGTACTTACTTTGTAAGATAACATTAAGCCTGTCTTATTTAACATCCAAAATGGACAATATAATGCCATGACAATAGATCCATGTTTGTATGATGTGTGCATTCCTAAGTCCATTACTACTTTTTGTGCACTGTCAAAGGATTCAAATGACCAAACAGAAAATTCTGGCGGATTTGCTATTATTTCACCGCGACATGACCAATCTTTTTCTAAATAATTCGGCAACTACAACATACAATAAATTAATATTTAAATATATGAATAATGGAATTAAATTATTATATATTTAATAACAAAGGTTTCAAATTATACCTTTATAATTATGTTCGCTTTTCCAGGATCAATCGTTGGAATTTGAAATGACATGCTAGCTTCTAAAAGTTTTTCTTGGGCAGTTCCAGGTAAACATACAATAATATCGATGGGTAAAAAGTTCTTCAAATATACAGACGGATATAAATGAACATTGTAGATAGTACTCGCCATTGTATGTCTGCTAGTATTTTCAAAATAAACTTGTTCTATTTCACCTACAACCTGTAAGAGCAGGAATTAATTACAAAAATGTAATTGTTTTACCTATAGATATTACTGATACTCATAGTTTTATAGAACTATCTAAAGTTGAAATTCTATTTCACATATGTTACACCCATTTGATTAACACTAGATCTACCAATAATTAATCCAACATATTTAAAAATATCAAACAAAGACTTTAAAGAAAAGTGAATGAAGAGGAAAAAATACTTTATCGATTTAATCGCTTGCAATGTACAAAATAGACGTAAATTACGAAGGAAACATTTTTATCACCTCGGTAGATCTAGTCTTAAAAACAAATAAAACATCAAGTTCAAACAAGCAGGACATGCAAAGTGTATTTGTAGAAATATTGTAATCACTTCGACATTTCGTCAACTATGGCTGATATCCATCAGATCAATGCTCACAGCCAAAAATCAACTTCAACCGTCAGCGATACATTTTTTACATTATCTGCTGTACAGTTATAAGTATGTCTATTAAGTTAATGCTCTTTCTTAACTTGCTATTGCTGTCTGTAATGTAAATCAAACTTTCAAAGGAATATTGGACTACACTTGCTTTCGACTGTGAGTAAGGCTACGTAGACGGTGAGTTCCGTACCGAAGTAGTCAAGAACTATAACAATTGATTGTGTCCAGCTCCAAAGTGGACATCACTACAATGCCTTAAGCAGAACTATACACTATGACTCATAGACTATAACAAAAATTAGTTGTGTTTTTATACGACGTAGTAGTATTTATACAGATGTCAGAAATATTCCTACACAATTGCTAAAATAAAAACCAGTGTAACATTTATGTTGGTTGCTATATTCAAGTACAATGAATAATGGCATTCACAATTAATACACTATCTAACAGAAAAATCAAAAATATATTTAACTGGTATTGAAATTTACACTAAAATGTAAATTTTTGACAAACTACCTAAGAAAATATTAGTACCTGAACGGCAGATTCCAGATATTTTGGGCGTTCTGAGGATAAGTATTTCAAGCAAAAACGCTTGGTACGAACAATGAAATGATTGAATTTGGATCGCCAATTAATAATATTCAATAATAAACCGATATTATTGTTATTATAGAAGATACTACCAACCACAATCATTGCGAAAAACATCTAAAAGTAAAAACTATTGCTTATAAAAGCATGTGACTCATTTCAATGCTAGTTTTGATTAGAGTGTTAAAAAAAATACCTATTTATTACACAACTACCTAATTTGCATATAAAAGTGTTTAATTGAATAAGAGTAGTAGTATTCAAATTAAGTAAATCTTGTACAATCTTATACAAATAATGAAATAATGAGGACAGTACTTTGAAAAAATCGAGTAAGTGTAGGTCGATAATAGTGGAAGTTGCAACAATTTTT
The DNA here is from genome assembly GCA_910591515.1 of Cerceris rybyensis. Lineage (NCBI taxonomy): Eukaryota > Metazoa > Arthropoda > Insecta > Hymenoptera > Crabronidae > Cerceris > Cerceris rybyensis. The sequence continues at coordinate 29,745,762 of OU342790.1, forward strand.
ACAAAAATAATTGATTTTCTTAAATTTATTACCTTTATATAAAATGGCTCAACAACCTCTTGTTTTAATCGACTTTCACATTTCAAAAGTTTCGTCATAGAAACAGTTTTTTGCAGATCTTTCCAAACAAATGGTTCTATTGACACCATATACCTATACGATTTACATAAATTATAATTACTTTTGCATACAGTTTAATATAATAATTATATATAGCAGTTATAAAAATGAAATTTACCCATCAACACAAAAGAATAACCAATAAATGTTCGTAGGAGTGTATACAGCATCTAGTGGAAGGTTTAACTTACTATCTGGAGCTACAGTACCTACACATTCAACTTCATTTCCACGTTTAGTCATGTAATAAACAGATATCGGTTCGTTAAAGTGGTTGTACACCTAAAAAAAAACATTACTTAACTATTAATACTTTTATTACTTTTTTGAAGTAATGAGTAAACATTTCGAATAAGAGTGAATATGTCTTACCTGAAGAATACTTCTAAGAGTAACAATTGTACTTCCTTCATCAACTATAACATCAGATACAATACCCCATTCTTCAGAACCTTCTTTTCGATATTTCAACGAAAAAAATCGTTTGTCAGCTCTTAAAACAGGTATGGCAAATGTACCGCCGATTTCTTTAAACGAAATGATGAATTTATTATCTTCTCTTTCCTTAATTGTCTCGGCTTTTAATTGATCTAGAAGATTTATTTCAGTTTTCAAAGCTTTTGGCGCAAGCTCTACCGATGCACCAGATTCTAGAATTACTTCCATATATGAATCTGCTTTGTCGCTTATCATTCTTGATCTCTCATCAAACACCTGGAAAATTACGTAGCATAGTCATAAAAATAACAATCTTTGTAATTGCAACACCAGTTTACATATTTATTAATAATATGTAATTTAATTACCTTAAAGTGACTACTTTCCAAATTTAAAATCATTGCCAAACCTGTTTCATTTTTTAATATATACGGTGCTACATTTTTTGTGGGTCCCTTTCCACCAACTTCCATAGCAGAAGAAAACGCTGTGCCAAGTTGTTTTAATACATCAAGACATGTCTTAGTTACCGTTATTTCCAAATTTTCCTATTAGAGTAACATTTTAATAAAATGATAAACTTATTAGTCAACATAATACGATTTTAAAAAGTGATGAAGAGTAATCTCATACTTCAGAAAATAAACTTACGGAAGACATTATGTCAATAGACATTTTAGGAATTTGTTGCAAATCTTCTGGTTCACTTTCAGATATTGGACTAACAATACTAGCTCCTCTAGAATCCACTGATACATCATTAAATTGAATCTAACACACGTATTATCAAACGTATATTATTAAACGATATTATTATTAAACGTTAAAAAATGTATCAATTACTTTTGTTTTCAATTCCCATGGTGCTGAAGCTCGCATTTCATTTCTAATCCCTTCCACTGGTTCAATTAATGGTTCCCATAAAGCTAGACAACTATTATAATAAGCCATGACCAATGACATTGTAGCTTCGATACTCATCTACACAAAAGTGATTTGTAACAGTCTACGTATAAAGTTTTTAATACAATGTTTAAAATTTTCTTACAGATTTTGTACTCCAGTCGTTAACATTGCTATGAAATCCAATGTGAAGTAAAAGCATAGGTAATGTTTTGTTACCAATACCAGCTTCCAGAGTTAATAAGATTGTTGGAGCAGAAATTATAGCTAATTCTGGTTTATAAACAGCAACATCCTCGATATCAGAAAACATGAAATCTTCTACAGCTTCTACACCAATTTCTACAAAATTATTTTATATGTCACATACCATATTTACAAAGACTCATATTGAAAAAACATTGACGAATGTTAGACCTGTTTTTAAAAACCAATAATCGTTTTCTTCATAAGGCGTTACAATCCATAGTCCTTCATAATTCGGCTCTGGTTTAACAATTTCTTGACTTTCCACTTCTGCCTTAGTTACAGTATGAACGACCCTGTTCAATATTTCTATAACACCTACAAATTAAAAATTAATATTAGACAGAGTAATATAACCAAGTGGTGTGATTGACATATAGAATTTAAAACGCCTTCGATATTACCTATCGTGTAGCGTTTTCAATATTACCTGGCGAAACAGATACATGAATATCGGTGCAGCATATATCTATATGAAGTCCTTTGCCTTCTGGCGTAGAACCTGCCACACTAATACTACATGGCTTTAAAACCTGAAAACAAATATGAACCAAAAGATATGTTAGTAATAACTTCATGCATAATGTTATATATAATACAAATGCACGATACCATTCATACCTGATATATCCAGTCTGCTCTTTTTATTGGATTATATATGCCTGTCAAAATTGTTAAATCTTTAATAGATCCTGTTATAACCTGATGTTCAGCTACCATACGTAACTTCAGTAGCAACTCCGTCTTAAAAAATAATATTAATGCATGAAATTATAGAATTACTTTGGAAATATTACGTTTAAATATAGATATATAGATGTATTACATTTAATATAATGCAATTCGAGTTTATGTCATCCATGTCTTCAAGAAGGATTATATCAGGTTTTTCAAGATGCAGGTTGATGGTAAACATTTTTGTATTTGGTGCTTGCGCCGGCGGTTGTCTTTTTTTGATGACAGGTTCATTATAACCTTTCTGGGGAACCTGAGATGCTGTCTTATTTGATGATGCTGATTCAATCTCAAAAAAGTCCTTTATTTTCATCAGATAATCAAGTGATACAATAATACTAAACGAAAAAACTCTAACATCAACTGTAAATAAATTGTATTATGTGATAAGCAATATATATTAATACAAATAAGTTAATGAATGAAAATATATTTACCAAACGTATCATTCGGGCTTTGTCTAACAGTCATATCTAACATACTCCGAAGAGGTGCTGATTCCTTTTCTAAATCTTCCACAGAAGGTACCGCTGTTGTTCTTTCCATAATTCTAATAAGAGAGCCTTGTCTACTTTGTCGTGCATCATCCAAAGTACAATTCATAAGAAGAATAGAAGTTACTAATAATCCATCCGCAAAAATCCGACCTTTTAGTGCGAAATGCGTTAAACAAAACTTTGCTAATCCATTCTCTGGTAGATGTAGAAGAGAACTTTGGGACTGCAACTGTAATTTATTGTTTACATAAGTGATCAAGTATATGTACTCGGCGTTTCAAAGTTATGTGTTCCCGCCTACCATGCGTTGTTCTACACTTTCTGAAAGATGGATATTTGTGGAAGAAGCGGGCCGCAAAATTGGAAAAAAAGATGAAAATTAAAGTTGAACATTTTATTCGCTTATCGCATGGTAGGTGGAACCACATCATTTTGAAATACTCCGTACAAAGACTATTTTAAAAATACTGTCACCAAATTGGAAATAGTAGTTATTATTTAATAATTATAACAACTAGAAAGACAAAGAATAGCCAATAACTACCACATAATAAAATATATAGAAAAACTGTTTACCGTTTGTGAACCTCCAGTATATAAGTTAATGACAAGGCTGTCCATAACAAACTCAAACTTTATAGACGTATGAATGTGTCTTTGCTCTTGATAGTCAGTATCTTCTGAATCTGCGATAGCCTCCACAAATTTACCTATTTATAAAACGAATTATTAGTATTTCATTTTAAATAACTTAAGTATCTAAATCTTACCATCCTGGTACTTCTGCAAATGCTGCAATTGCTGTTTACTTTCAATCTGCACAGCACTTTGTGCGGATTTAGCATCTTCAACACTTTCACTTAAATTTTCTTCCAATACTTTCATCACAGTTGCATAGTCTTCATGACTTATTAGTATATTGATTTTATTTAATCTACCAGACATGTCAATGTCTGGTATAGATGTGAACCACGCAGTTGATAAATTACGTTTAATGAGCAACGTAAAAGTAACTGGCTCTAATAATAATATTTCATTTTCGGTAATAAATTTTTCCTTACTTAATCGTATCCTACAAATAAATTATAGATTATGTGTCACATATTGGTATTATTAACAATATAAGTATCAAAATATAAATATAAAAATATAAACATTTTATGTACATTAACAACATATATATAGATATATAATAATTTAATTAGAGTTGCATAAATGTCTCAAACTATCGTGTACACATTTAATGTATTACCGTGAAAGTTTTAGATTTTGTAATTCTATTTTCATTTCGTCGACAATAGGACAATCGCCTAATTCACTTGTGACTTCTAACTTCTTAAATACGTTACAAATACTAAGGTTTCCCATGTCCAACATTAAGCAATGTTCACTTGTGGAATTCATTGGGACATATATAATAGGAGCCTGTAACATTTTATATTAAAATACAAAAACTGCAAGAATACAGTCCAGAGACGATTTTACGTAAAAGATCTTTTTTTAAATACAATAATAAAGTTTAATACAAACTTTCAGTTTTATGCCAAGTTCAATGCGTGTTGCACTTTCTTGAACATCTTTAATGTTTGTTTTTGCAGCCTCCGCGGCTGCTGCAGATGCTTCCTTTATAGCTTGTTGCGCTGCTTGGAAATTGTTTAAGAAGCTCTGAAAGAATAAGAAGAAATTATATCTTTCGTAATTATATAAATTCCAAAGTATTAAAGTACTTTAACAGATTCAGCATTGTAGTAAATTTACTGATTTTATTAAGTGTATCAAAATTGATCATTATATATTATCACATTGTCAATTTATCATTTTTGTATTTTTAAATTATAATTGATATTCACAGCAGAGTTATCTAATGCAAAATGAAATGTTATCATGTAATAGAGATGAAATTTGATAAGAAAAGTCCAAAATATTACATAACACATGCATTGTTTGTCATAGTGCTCAACTCGTTAAATACTTTTAAGATAATAATGAATGCAAGTGCAAACCTTACCATTACGCTACTAACAAATGCATTTAGAAAAACAATGCGATAACAACCCAGGATAACTTTAATGGACATATGATTCTTATCTGTTTCACCAGGCTCAATATTGTACATTATGGCTTCAATTTGTAGGGACTCTGAGCCTTCCACGGACACGATCTGCAAATATATTATACAAAGTGTTAATACAACCTTACGTAGTATAATAAAGATGTATAAGTAAGTGGTCTTACATCTTTATAATCAGACATAGTATTCAAATCTTTAACACTTATGGAAGTTAAATTGACATTAGCTTGAGAACACGATGCTTTCATCAAAAATCCACTGGTGATGCCGTGAACATAAAGTGCGGTAATATCTCTGGAATCACTTGTTATTTTGATGCTAATAGATTCAATTTTCGCTTGCACTTTTAAGTCTATGTGTTCAGTTGCTCTTCTTTTGCGTCCTAATATAAATAATTGTTATAACAAACAAGGAATATAACGTATTTGTAATAATATTAAATTTCTATTCATGCGTATACGATTAATTACGTGATGCTGTTAATTTGTGAATCTGTTTCTGCTTGTTAATTTGATCTTTAAAAAATGTAGAAGTCTCCTCTGAAATAGATATTAAATGAGTAGGCCGCTGTGGACGAATGTTCTTCGTTGCCGAAATATTCTCTACAATAGAATTTATTTCATCCTGAAAATATTTACAGAGATTATTGTACATTCATATTACGTCTAATTTATAATTCATATTTATTTATATCGCGTAAATGCAATTTCCTACGACGTTACCTGCACATATGCCACGAACTTAAGAAGATTTATAAGAGCTTCTTGATGAAGCAAAATATCCAAAGTAGTAAACTCTAACATCAACAATTTAACAACAAATTCATGTCTTGTGCTAAATTCTGGGGAGCGCTTATTTACCTAGACAATTATTAAAATATCGAAAACGATAATATAATTGCATTAGTATCATTTTACAATATCACAGTTATGTGCAATAAGTTTTCTGCTACTCTGTTTACAAACGTATACTCAACTTACATTTATGTATTTCACTGTTATTAAATATTCGTCTTTACCAACTGACATAGGAGTATTTATCATAAAGATTTCATCTTTGTCATGGTACTGTTTCATTTGAACACCACCTAATCTTAATGACACTTCTTGATTATAAGTTCGTTGTAACATTTCTGCTTCCAATTGCAATACTTCAAATCTCAAAAATGGTGACACTACAGTATCTTTCTGTACTGAGACTGTTAAAGCAAATTCTACAACAATATCCTATGATTATAGGTATCAATTTTATATATGTATATATATTTTAAAATTCGTTTATACATAGTTTAAACATAGTTTAATACCTTTCATTTCAAATTTCATCTCCAAATCAGTTGTTTGCTTCACTAATACAACTTCTTTCTTCTTTTCGGGTATAGCAGAAATCGTTGTTAATTCTTTGAACAGTGACAACTGAGAGACAGATTTGCTCTACAAGGGAAATAAAGCTATTAACACAGGCTACCATATTGACATAGAAATTTATAAATAACATCAAATATACCAGCGAAGTTTTGTGAAGTTCTAAAGATTGTTCTTCTTCTGGTAATGGTATGCTTTGTGCAATAGAGAGAGCTTGTAACAAACGTGTATCTAAAAATCATTAAATGTGCAAAATTATTCGTCTATGTCTGTAATATAACATTTTCCTTTATTATCATTATATTAACCTGTTATATTAATGATAACTGATGTCAACTGGCCAATAAGCCTAATTTTAGGCAGCAATGGGTCATCTGTTACCAAACATTTGTGAAATTGTATTTCAAGTGTTGTTGGATGAAGTAATGTCATTGAATTGCTTTCACTTGATGAAATTGTACGCCATTCCTCCTCTACCAACGTTACAAGGACCTATTTGCATACACGTATATTCAAATGTTCTAAACTATAAATTTATTAATTATAAAATGTACAAATTACGCACCTGAAAATCGACTATTTTCAAAACAAATTTATCATAACTATGTTCTCTTAAATGCAATAATATATCTTCTTCGCTTTTACCCATTTTAGCTAATTGCTTAACTGTTACAGTTGCTTTATCGTCTTTTGGTTTTTCTAAAGAGTGCATTTTTAAACTGCCAAGATTTACTACTAACAACGATTTTGCAGAATTATAAAGTCCACCGTGTGGTATGATTACTTGTGATGCTTCCATATCAACCTGAATACACCATACAACTTTCAGAATATTTTTCGCTCAAATTTGCGCTTCTTCAATATTAGCTTTATGTCTTACCTGTATGTCTAATACAGAATGCGTTTGAATGGCATGCTCCAAGCCTAAGGCTGACTTTTCTTTTAAGCCTTCCAATTGTTCTGCTGCAGCCGCCTGAAGCCTGCGAATTTAGAAATTGAGATAAATTATAAGTACATTAAGAAAATTAATTAGATAATAAAGACAATTGTTATCCATACTGGTTTAAAGTCGATGAATTTTGTACTTTAAATAAGTTGACTAATTCTATTATTGTTTGTGCGTCATAAACGATATCCACAGATCGTGACTTAACTATAACACGATCACCACATAATTTGTCGAGTGGATTCTTTTCATATGAAACAGATAACAAAACATCATCTGCATTATGTTGATGAGAATTGAAAAGTGAAGGTACATGGTTACTTTGTTTGGCTCCCAAAAGTTTCATATCATTAATTGATGCTGTAACTCTGAAATTAAATGAATTTCCATGAGATATTTTTTCGGTTGATAATAATAAAATACTTACAAAATAGCATTAGCAGAAGGCCTTGTTTTGAAATAACTTTGGACACCATATAATCCAAGATCCATAATACATGGATATTCTTTATCGGTATCTGAAAATACCATCTGAAGTCCATGTAAAAAGAAATGAACATCTATCATTTCATAGGTTTCTGGATAATGTGCTGGTGCACTGTTTTCTTGGTAATCAATAGCTCTATATAGTTTTTCTTTTTCTTGTGGCGTCATTGCTTCCTCAAATTTCCGCACTGCAATAAAAAATAAATATTTACATGGCAGAGACTTTGGTTTTATAATAAAATTTAGTCCACACATCTTAAACTACATGTTATACGCAATTATAACTCATTACTTATTGCAGCTGCAGAATGTAAATCTTCTGTTTCTTCTGCTTGTGAACTAGACCATAAAAATCCAAACCATCCCCGTTTTGCTTTCAAACTTTTCTCTTTTTCTGCAAGCCTTTCTACCTATGTAAAAAAAGAAAAAAATAAGAATTGTAAAATAATTATTACAATAAAATTTCAGGTATACGTGATGTAATCTAATAATAAACGGACTATAATTGTACATTAGAGACTAATCCAAAAATCATTTGCATAAATGTTCAGAAGCGGTTATTTTCAGAGTTAAGAAATCTGCAGCAGGAGATTGCAATGATGGCTAATTCAATAGACCATAATTTGTTCTAAATAAAATATTATGATACTAGTCTAGATATTATTTTATTAAATCTGAGGCTTGTCCAATAAACTACCGCAATACTAACTTCCATTTCTATTTGTTGTCGAATAATAACTAAATTGAATATATCTAATTTTTTTTCATAATCCATAAGGCGATCTTCTATTTCTCGTGCTAATTTTTTAGTTGTTAATTTGGTTTGATACACTTGAGCATATGCACGACACATATCTCTATGTGCTTTCATATGGTTCCAATCCCAATTCCTGCGGTTCCTTTTTACTGTTTCTTCTAGGATACATGTATATGCGAAATGCCACCTATAAATCATAATAAACTATAAAAAAATCTGTTATATCATTTTCTTCTTCATAAACTGAGAAATTTATTATATACCATTGTTTATAATGTCCTCTATAAGATGTCAAATTAGGCCTATACTTCCTATACGGTGCACCTTTTTGAGCTTGATCCAATCCTTCTCCCAACTGAACAAGTGTCTGATATTGTTTCTTGGTCAATCCTACTCGTAGCTTTTGCATTTCCACATCTAACCATACTTTTGGAATAGTATAATTACTACCATCTGTTTCTGGTTTTGGATTTAGTTTCAATTTTCCATCAATATTTATTGGACCAAGCACTGTAAGAATCCATAAACACATAAAATAACTTAAGTGTTATGTATGAAATACCTTTGCAGATATGGAAAAATGCAGAACAATAAAAAGCTCCCTATCCTTTTTAAGGAGAGAAACATTACATTATAGATTATTTTTTAATACTACAGTTTTACTTTTCTCATACTTTTCATTTTACTTCAAAGTGATGTATTTGTACAAAAATTTTCGTAATATATCTACTTACAATATTGGTAACCAAGTGGTACATAATTTATAGTTGAAATACCATCACAAAAAAGGGATGAATACTTTTCTTGTGGACATTTACTAAACTGTTCGACAGTTGTATTAAGATATACAGCCAAACCATCTAATGTACATAACTAAAAAACGAACATTCTTTATATTTGACAACATTAACCATGGCCTTTTAAAAGTATTCCTTACTTATTTCTCCTTACCTTATAAATCTGTGGAATAGAGTACATATCTTTCAAATTACCATCTGTCTTCCAAGAATCTGTACAGCTTTGTACAACAAATGTATTTAGGGTAAATCCAACAGAAAATGGATGATCTTTGAATGTAACATGATCTTCATATCTTACATGTATTCGTTTAATTTCAACATGAATGTTCTTTATCATACGTGCAATAAGCTTTTCAACCATGGAATCATCTAATTTCTCTTGATCTGCAAACAATAGACAAAATAATGACATTTCTATAAATTGTACTTTCTTTATAATGTTTGGATTAAAAAGGTTTTAATTGTTCACTTTTAGTGTCAGCTAATTGTTTGTTTTTTTCAATTCTTGCAAGCTCTGCACACTTCGTATCAAACTGTGTCTTCGCTTCTTTTTCTGCATCATAAGCAACTTGACTTGCAGGCACTACAAGTATAAATAATTCTTCAACTATTGCATCAATTTGACCATTCCACATATCTTTGAATGGAATTTTTAATATCAGCTTTCCTATATAACAAGACACAAAATTTTATTGTTTAGTTTACATACAAATAGTTACACACAAGGATATTATGAATATATTACAAATAAATTGCAAACCTAATCGTCCATATTCCAATCTTATTGGTAAATCTAACACATCTAACGCAGTTTCTTTAATCAATAAATCTGTTAATACAACATCACCTGAAAATAACATAATAACAAATTACTATAGAAAATGGAATTCTATAGACTAAAAGTTAATAGATATTATATTAATTTGAAGCTCTTGCAAAAATAACTAATACTTTGTTTAGCATGTATCTAAAGTTATTATCTTCATTAAGTCCTTTATATCTTATTTAATATGAAGGCATATTTGTATCTGTTGAATCTACATAGATCAATTTTCATTTTCACATATGTATTACACATTAAATCAGAATATTCAAAGCTCTGTAATAAGACTACCAGAAGTAATATATTAACAATTGGAATTATTTTATCATAATTGTAATAATAATTATGTTTTGTACACAATATTAAAAAATTATTTTTATGCTATAACAAAAGAATTTAGTAAAAAATACTTTCTTTACATACACAAAATATTTAATATGATAACTGATAGTAACGTTTGGTAATTTTGCAAATACTAATACATGTTGAAAAAACGTAAATATTATGAAATATAAGATATGAGATTCATAATATTTAAAAATTACTAATTATCTGTTTAATATAAAAATGTATACAACAATCTAAATAAATTTGAGTATAAGTTATCTTATCTGTAAAAAAAAATAAAGAATATATATAATGCTATATAATTAGAAGCTGACATCATTTCATCATATTAACAGTGTGACTATACTTATATTCAAATTTATGTACATATGTACATTATAAAAAATAGGGTCAAATAAAAAGTACATTTTACCATTCTGTGTAATATTGCTAAACTCATAGTTAACAAGACTGTTTTCAATTACTAAATTTCTATTTCATACCCTTACCTCCCCATAAACTGAGTTTTAATTGTGTGCTGTCCAAATTTTGAATGTACTCTCCCAGTATCTTATTCAGGAGTTCAGCAACAATTGATTCAAAAACCATGATTGTTCTTTACTGAATAAAAAGAGAAGATGGTTATTAACATAATAATTGGAATTATATTAAATTTCTAAAATCATTGATAAATCATCATCCTATGATGAATATTTGGTGTGCAATGATAAAATTGAGTGATAAAAAATACCGTATAACCTTAAACAACAATATACGTACATATAAACAAAATGCTATAATCATATAACGATAACAATATGTAAAAAAAACGAAATATAATTTTAGTTACTATAACTTGTTAATATCAAATTTGTTTAGTTATTATTATATCTATGTTATCAATGAAATAAAATTTATTATCAAATAGTATCAAGAAATCTATCCTTCAGACAATTATAATTCATTTAAATAAGTAACTACAGAAATGTACTAACTGACACGTTGTGAATAAAATACACTTTACGAATTACGACATTGCCTAAAAATGCGATACTGTCAAAGCACTGCTCTGACTTGCTCCGGTTAATTATGATCGCTATGACGTTCTCAGCAGTGCTCTGCTTTGTCTAGTTCTATCGTCATATTCTAGTTACTTGTTTGCTGTCACTTACCTAGTTACATTGTAGTATTACGAAGGGGTTGCAAAGATTGGTAGAGATGGTAGAGATCTTCAATTTGTATGAGCGCACAAATACATAAAATGTAAGTGGAATGTACTTTAAATACTTAAACGTTTTGATATAAAATCTAATAAATTTTTGAACTCTTATTTTTCATTAGTTATATTCTATTAATAGTAAATGTTCGTATTTTTTTTTAGTAATCGATACAATCCGCTAATATTTATTTGATAAGTAATTGTAGACTGATTTTCAAGTAATGCGTATTTTACTGTGTATACTTTATTTTCGTAATATTATAAAACTGCTACATATTTGTTATAAAGAGTATATATCTATTTCACTTATCAGATAGTTTAGATAAGCGCGTCATTTTTACACACCCATCACATCCATATAATGTTATACATATATATATTTCATTCAACTTTAATATATAAACAGTAATTTATTATTATTATTATTATTATATATATATAATGAATTATTAATATTAATATAAATCCACGAAACTTAAGTCATTTTAACTTGAAATTGCTTGCATATTTTCTATGTTAACATAAATTGCAATATTTTTATCCATTGTGATATTAAATTATATAATTTTCCATGAAAATCACAATTGTGGTTGTATACGTTTTGGTAGATAATAAATAATAACAACGTATTCAGTACCAAAACCAACTTAAATTTGTAACATTAAAATTAGTAGTATCATTGGTAATTAAAGATGGATATAATCTTCTAACAAATACTTTTCTGTGTCCAATATTTTGTAAATGTCTATAGTTATCTGCTAATATTTCATCCCCATTAAAGAGTCCTCTGAATTTATTTATCTGTAAGTGACAATAATAAACAAATTGTTTACAATTGGGAAAATGCTATATTATTGAATAGTGTTATTGATAAAGTTCACTTAAAAGTTATGTGAATTACTGTTTTTTTGTACTTACTAAATAAATAATGAATTAAATTATGCATGAAACAAAATTTTGGAAATATACCTGTTTGAAAGATATTGAAACTGGTGTTGGAAAAATTATCCAGGTTACTACTTCATTACATGGAGGAGTTGTCAATGAGCCTTTATAAGTATAAAATATTTCTGTATTATGAGGCATCAATGAAGCTAATGTTATAGAAGAGTTTAATGCTATTTTACTATTGAGCCATTGCACTTTAATTAAATTATTTAATATAGAAGAGAATAACCGATTATCTTCTTCCTGTAACTGAAGTAAAATTTAAATATTAAACACAAATTCCTAAAACTATACATTATTCAATTGTTTAATCGTTTACTTGAAAGAAGATTCCCAAAACTGCAACACCATCTTTAAAATTCAATGCATCAGATAAAGTTGAAGATCCTTTTCTTCTATGAACTATATGCATTTCTATTGGAAATCTAGAAATTAACAAGTGTAAGAGAAACAATGCAACTGATAATCTGCGATCAGTACCCCAGCAAGCAGTTTGAATGGATAATTAATTATTTAACTCCGACTTTGTAAAAGAAAGAAAGTACTATATGCACAAAAAACTGGGTTGTAAGCATATATACAAACGTCTAAAGATGTGTCAGCAAAGTCATTTAATGAGGGTTTACAAATGCATTATCCAAATAATTATTAACTATTTCAATACATTTTACCTGATACCATTTAAAATATGCTCGGAACCTTTGTTATTTTTTCCACCCCAATGAAAGTGTACATGATCAAATTCATATACTTCACTTCTTTTAAAAGCTGCACCAAATATGTATGGTAAATCAACAGTTGTAGAATTACCAATGCCTACAGCCACTAAAAGATAATGAAATCATTATTATTACCTTCTATTCCTTTAAAAATTCCTATATTGTTGTTGGAAATTGTTTCTTCTTAACACTATAATTACCGGCGTTGAATCTATTACATTTCGATGTATTATGCATATTAAATAAATACTTTGAAAAAAGAGGAAGAAAGAGGTGGGTGGAGATGGTCTATTTGATAATTGATATTTTATGAGATGTTTTGTAGAATGTTTACTTTTCGACTCTTCTGTAAACTTGGAGAATTTCTTATTAAACAATTACTTTTTAATACTTCTCCTTACCTGTATGACCATTATTTTTCAATATCAATGGACTTGGCAGAGGATTATGATAACCAACTATTTCTAGAGCAGGTAGATGAAGAGAAATTGCTTTAGATGATGATATTGATATTGGAGATTGCATTTTTCCTGCACATGATTTAAACTTCTGGCTCCATGTATGTTGATCTGTAGACATATAAATTGGTATTGCAAATGAAGAGAACTTTATGGAACGTCATTTCTCATATATTCCAAGATAAATACATACCACGTTTACTGTATCCAAAATTACCAGAAACAAGCAATACTAAAACATATAGATTATAATTATATTTTGATTGACTGACTTATTCATTTATTTTATGCTTAATAACACCCCTTTTTACGTAAATATTATATGAACGAATACGTAATAAAATAAGTAGTATACAAAGTTGTATAGACATTAAACTTACTATTCATCAGTAAAATTGAAATTCGCGCAATATGAGCCATATTTATAACTTTTATAAACAACTTAATTGTTGAAACAATTAATAACTATTATAGCTAAATTTATTTTAATATCATATGTTACAAATAATATGGAACGTTGTGTATTAATAAAAAAAACTGTTGACAATCTACTTGTTAATAAAACAATACGTATTTTATCTACAAATGCACTAAGCACACTGAGTCAATTTATACCACCTTGTGTCTATTTAAGTTGCATTCCACATTCTGGATCACCAGCTTTCATAAGTAGTTGAATACTTATATCTTACTTTTCATTACATCTCTTGAATTTAAATATTCACTATGCAATTTTTATTATAATATTTTTATATCATGTGCAAGTAAATGCATAATAACAGAAAAATGCATTACTCCCAAAACTACTTACTACATTACTACTTAGTATAATTATTGAATTATTTATAATCTTGGATTAATCAAAATAATAAAATATATTCCTATAGATGTATTCTATGCATGATTCAAAGACGGTTTCAGTTTTATGTATTAATTCAGAAATACGTTCTCTCAAGAATTACAGAAGCTCTTTGAATATTAACCAGAAACGTAAGACATGTTAAACATTATTGAGACAAAAGAACTGAATTTGCATATGAAACAAACATACGTCTTTGTCTAGAAAATGAGATGCTACTTGTAGATATATAGATCTCTTCATCACAAGTAAATACGGACGTACTATAAATACAATTATAATTAAACAATATCGTTTTGTTATAGAGCGACGAATATAATTTATTTCCGATATTTCGCAATGGTATAAACCCGTATTAAATGTGAAGAATATATCAAAATAACAGACTTATTTAGCTAATTGAGTAAATAACAGTTTTCTTTTAAAAGAAAACTTTTATGCATATCCTATGTCTACATTTATTTCTCTAATATTACTAACGTACAAATATATTTGATAACAGCATAAACATTTTTATACATTATAAAAATGTTTAATACAAAGTATTAAAATATATTAGCTAATACAATTTTTACTTTACTAACGTAAAGTACTTTCTCCCATCCATTTGATTTTATCATAATATAAAATTGTAAAGAATAGCTTATTGAAAAAAACATTATAGTTATATACAGATATGCACATTGAAAAGCCAGATATATAACCGTAATACAAACATCATACAAATCTTCTTTCTTCTCGCGTGTAATAATTAAAAATAATTTTCTTATCTAACCCTCATAACATATACAGATTACATTATATTAATTTTATAAATAATTCGTGTTACATAAAATGATATTAAATTTTATATTATCTTCCAAACACTCTTTACAAACGTACATGTGAAAAAACGAACAATATCTTCGTATGATTTCATTATTTTTATTTGTACATACTAAAAGATAGATTTAGTCTTTTCGATATGTAAGTATTATATTTTACTAATTATTATATGTTACTAAATAATGGTGATAGTTTATTTAAAACACCTACACCTTATACTAGATCCAAATAAATTTATTACTGTAATGAAACATTAAACAAAACGTTAATATGAAAAAATTAAAGTATTAGAGATGAAAAATAAAACCTTACTACAAATAAAGGCTTGAGACTCACTCAAAATTATTAGGATTTGAATCAGTAAAAAGATAATAAGTGATAAATAAGATAATAACTTGAAGAACGATTAGAATGAATTGCTTAACAATATATTTCAATAAACGGATGTAAAACTGGGAAGTGTATTTCTTGCAATAAAATGATACAATATGTAGCTGAAGCTATGAAAGAAGTAAAGGTATTAAAAGAAAAGACAAGGACAATACATAAATGATATACAAAGAGAACAAAAGAAAAAAAGGTGGTAGAGCACTCCAAGGTCGTTACTTGTTAAACGATTCTGGATATTTGTGACTACTAAAGTACATTACAAGAATAGAGTTGTAAAACTGTAATAAGTATAATTAGATCCTTATTATTATTATCTCACTATTTGGAGAGAGTGTAATGAGGTTTTAAAGAGAGTTAGGAGATGTTGAAAATATATACATTTTTCGTCTCTCCAAAATGATCTCTTGTTTGTTTCGATCATTTTGACATGAAGAGTAACTTGGAGACACTTATTACTGTTAAAAAGATTTTCATTATCATTATTTCCCATTGGGCAATAAAACATTCCAAAGATGAAAATAGAAGACTGGAGAATTTTAATACTTCTCATATCTATATTAGTAATTGAGTTAAAATTCTATAACCAGCAAAATTTCAAAAGATTGACATTTCTTTGTCATACGTTAGTGATTAGCTAATGTACCACGTTATTGCAAAAATTCTTTATTACAAAAATATCAAGGCCATCATATCGGTATCATACAATTTATGCCCATGTAAATATTTTAGATGACCTAAACAAGTATAAATGAGATGATAGACAACTATCATAAATTAATTGTCAAAATATATGTACCAATACTTAACATTTAAGAAAATATGAATAATTACTGAAAGGAAATTTATATTAATATAAAAACCGATATGTTTAAGAAAAAATTTAAAGATAATTTTAGTGGAACTACTTAGAAATAGGCAAAAAATTATGAAAACTGTGTTTTCCATTTTCGAGAAAAGCTATTAAAGAAATAAGTAAGTATATATAGTAACACAGATATTTGTAATTCTCCTAACCATTCTCTCGTAAAATTCTTAAATAATTTTCGCAGTACAATGACAGTGTATCTAATATTGTTAAATTCATCAATATGTATTAATTATAACAATTTATTACTATTTGTAATTATATTGTTATCGTAACAAATATCTTACATTTACATTAATGGAGTATTTAGTAGCACCAATCAATATTTTATACAGTGAGGTATTAACACCAAGAATTTAAAAAACGTAAATAACAATGTTTGACGCTCGAGAAATAATTTGCCGAATACTGATTATATTACGGAGTCTAAAAAGTATTAAAATTATTTGCTTTGCAAAAGTAACGAAATATGATTATTTTTATCCCTTATGTAGCTAAAATAAACAGTAACACCGCTTATAACATATTATCCTTGTGTATACAGGGTGCATAATTTAGGATCCGTCATCTGAATAATTCTTACAATTTTGAAAATAATAATCGTTTGATTCCATAAGGAGTATTACATGGTCTACAAAATTGTTAGGTGGAAACGCTTGGAAAATTTTAATCTATTGAGATAAGATTTCAGTGTCTATTGTTATTTAAAATTATTCAAGCTTACGAATGTAACAATAGATGACACATAAAAATTAATTTTCAATCTTTCTACACAAAAAGAATTTTTTAAAATTTTAAACATTAATAAACTTTGTTGGCTAATGATAAACGATTGTGAGTAACAGTAAGAATATGAAATAATTTTTTACATACTGAAAAATACGCCTTGGAAAAAAGTTTTGATTACGATATAATATCACATCGATAAAGAAAATAATATTTCTTTTTCTATAACCTCAAAGTTGTAAGTTATTCAAATAACTAATCTTAAATAACTTATGTCATATAATCCATTTTATCACAATACGCGGTAAAAATAAAAATAAAAAGATTGTAAAGACCACTGAAGAATAATATTTTCTTAATAAAATCTATGTGCAAATATCAGTCGACTTTTATTAATGTATACGGTTTCTGCTCACTATATTTATATCCTTATGAAATTTAATAAACTTTGATATACCTGTAAAAATTATGTATTCCACTAAATATGTAGAATAGAAAATATCGAACGTCACATGCTCTATTTACTTAATTTTAGGTATACTAATTTGATTCTTGACTAACGTTTAATTTGACTAGACTTTTCAAGAGCATGTTTCAAACATTTTCTTATACGTTTTCTGCATCTCGCTCTGTCTTACATATTGTGACTTGTAAGGGAATCGAAAATAATTCTTCCCATGGTGGTCGTACAGAATTGATAACCGTTTCTGCAGCACTCACAGAAACGAACTCTAAAACCCAGGATTCTTCCAATCCTACTATTTCGTCTAAGAAATTTAAAGTGAGTGATGCACCAGAATGTTCCTGAAAATAATGTTCTATCACACGAAGTTCAGCATGAGAAATATTAATCGCATGACTTATTTTACTGATTTATAATTACATCCAATCTATACAAAAAATAATATATATCTTAAGTTTACTACTTACGATTCCAATTAAGTTGCTCATAACTTGTTCCCTTGCTATACTAGGTATTTCATTATTACCAGGTAAAAGCCATTGCACGTTATCCTCTAAGACCATCAATACAGATGCTGTTACTATCAAACTAGACAATTTTAATTGGAAACTAACATCCCGATATTTTAACACAGCCGAACTAAATAGTGCAAGTAATCTAACACCATCTCTTTCTTGATAATTTTTCGAGCTTGCTAATGAACGATGTAGCAAAACAGTACAATGCTCGGGGACTGAGCATTCAACTTCACAACTAGGTGGTAATGATAAATCTGAAAAAATAAATATTTATTATTAAATATAATCATTGATTAAAAAAAAAGAATGGACATTTTATATTCTTTACCAGTAATATAAAATAAAAAATTAGATGTTCTTTGAAAATCTTGCAGAATGCATAAAATTGTAATGGTAGAATGTTCCTCGTTCATTTTATTGGGTTGCTCTAATTCAATTAATACACCTTGTTTAAATGGTAGTGGTGCAAAGGATCTCAATCTATCCATTGTCCAACTAACTTCTTTATGTAACCAACGCTGTGGATCCTCTCTACAATGTTAATAACAACATGTATAACGATTAGAATATTTATAACAACTTTTGTTATGTATTCAACGATAAAATGACTTACCCCTCAGACCCATCAATTTTAAGAATATAAACTTTTGATGTTGATAGAACCAAACAGCCAGGATAAGGGTGTTTTAAAGAATGCATAAGAATATCTGCCTAAAAATGGATGAAAAATATATTATTTTTAAGAATTATCTTTCGAAAATAGTATAATATTATAGTCTAGATTGTTACATTACCCTGAGGAGAAGAACAAGTTCTTCGTTTTCATATTCAAACACGTTTAAAATTATATGCAATTTTATTCTGTGGTCTATGCTACTGAAATCTGTGTAACAGTATTGAATATTACTACCCAAAAAATTAGATACATCTTCTGTTTTCAAGATTAACGCTTTGTTATTGCCAATTTTGATGCTCTGAAGTAAACCTACAAAAAGTATAGTATACAATAAAATTATACATCAATAATTCTTTATTCACTGCTATCACAATTTTTCTTACCACCTAACATTGAAGTTAAATTTGTTACAGGTGTAAATTTCGTTTCTTTTTCACTATTATTATACTGGGATTTTTCACTCATATTAGTCTGTTTTATGACCTTATTTTCATAAGCAGTACAGATACTATCCGTTAACGAACCTATAAATGTACGGAAATAATACATTTATAGTTTAATGATAAAATATATATATATATATATTACATATAGGGATTGCAATATCGGGCCAAAAGTTCGATACCGGTATTCGGTATTTTTTAGATCTTAATACCGGTAGTAGGAATTGTTTCATTTGCCAGTTTTATTAAAGATAGTAAATATCACAAAAAATCATTTGTAACTTATAAATTATAACAGTATATAAAGAATAACAAACAAGCAAACGAATAAGGAACATCTTCTGTATTTAAATCACAAAAAAGTGTAAATATCACTATTCAGTCTGTGGTACTATTACATATTTTTGAAATGTGATCTTAAAAAACATAATGCATCAATTGTACTGTCATTAAGCCTAGAATGTAATTACGTGCAAAAATTACCAGCTGTCGAAAACGCTCCTTCAGCATCTACGGTAGTTGATGGTACTGTTAGCAATGCGCGATATACTTTTTCCAAGTATTTACCTCGAGGTCCCACATTTTCAAATAAATCGATTTCTTGTCCGATGGTTTTGAATATAACGGATTTCTGTATTGTATTTTGGTTTGTTGAAGTTTTTTTAGTTATCGCCATTTCTAATTTTTGTTCAAGAGACAATTCCTTTTCACTATCGACATTAGTGTCATCATCATCTTCGATAACTGTACCGAATTGTTCTGAATGTAGATAGGTTTGTGGGTAAAAAATTTTAAGAAAATTTACTATAAACTTGATCATATTGTACACAAAAACGTATACCATTTTTCTATGTTGGCGACCCCTGAACATATAGTGGAGACAATTTAAAAAATTTTCAGTAAATACCGAAAAAACGGTATTTAAACTTGTGAATACCGGTATTACAAAATTGTACAAATGGCTCAAAATACCAGTATTCGGTATCCCGGTATTGCAATCCCTAATTACATATATATATAAATAATATGTTAGTTTAAGTCTAGTTATCCAGTAATGGTGTAATTGCTAGTTATACGTAAAAGTTTAAAATAAACCACGAACCTGAAGAACTACTTTCAGCTAATCCTGTCATAATTGGACTTGTGTCTGGTATTGTCAAAAGTGAAGGAGCAATAGCTGTACGTCTTTCTTCCGAAGAATGTTTTCTATGTGGTGTTAGCTGCGTCCTACATTACAAAAAATTAGAAAATACCTTTTTTAATGTCTTCTGTGTATTCCATTAACGATAACAACAGTGTACAAAAAGTGGTATTAAACAGATAGGCAAATAGAGGAAATTCGATAACATAAAATAAAACTTGTATGAGATTTAGTAATGAGGGAAACATTCAGAAGAACGAAACGGTAGAATTAAAAAGATACAGAGTATAAATTAATTATCAACAAAAATTTGTTAGACTGGTAAAACAAACCGAGGTATACAAACGAGATGTAATTAACACGTTAACTGTCATGATAATTTTCAGAATTCGAGTGTAAAAAACCAATTTAACTTAATCATACTATAATATTCGTCTTCAAAAAAGGCCATATAAATTATCTCGTAGTTAATTTTGAATAATTTTGTATGATTATATTTTGTGTTCATTTAGTAACAAATTTTCTATTTATATTTTTTCTTTTCTATTTATTTTAATTTAATTATAGCTACGTGAATATAGAGAGTAAACAAACTACAAAATAAGACCTAATTGGTGTTCCAGATAAGAACGTAAACTCTCAGTTGTCACGTAATTAGCAGTTAACTTGTTAACATGTAAAAGCTTATGAATTAATATAAATATATTCTGTGTGCTTGAAAATATTTAGATATTGTAAACGGTAAATAGAAATTATACCTTGATGCTTCCTCTAAAACTTCGATACTGCTTTGACTTGGATTACTACTAAGTATTTCTATATCACTTTCATATCTTCTATTTAATGTATTAGTTGATATCGTAGACTCTCGAGACTCTTCCAAGCTCGTTGCTGAACCTGTTAATAAAACGATTTATAATTTCACACCTGATTCACTATTAAAACAAAACTTATACAACATCATTAATGACTCTCTTTCTTTATTTCAATAATATGCAGGATATTAAGAAATATGAAAAAATATGAAAAGTTGAAGTGTAACATTAATCTAGCATAATATTAAATTAATTATAAACCCTGTTATTTATAATTTTTTTAATTATATATTTATATATGGCGATAAAAGTAAAAATTAGTTATATTTTTTTGGTGTTCATACTTTACAGCAACAAATAATTTTTTAAGTGATACACGTCAATGGTCTCAATCAACATCAAAACAGAATTCCTGAAAACGTGATACACTAGAATGAAGGTGTTATTAACTAAATTAAATACAATGAAACGTTCAGAACAAAAGAAGTATTTCAACTTTAGAAGAAGAAGAGACAGAAGTAGACTTAACAAAATTATTCTTTCACTTTTTCATCCGAATTTATACGCTTGTTGAAGATCAAATAGCTTGCATTTGTTTTTCGGCAACAGAAAATATCTCTTAATAAAATTGAGAATGCTGTAACATAAATTACTGTGGCTGAAGCTTACAGCAGGCTTGAGCTTGGGTGTGAGAGTCGGAGTGCACCAGAGAAGTGGTGACGGATATAGCTCCACCCTCCGTTCCACCTGCACCGGGATTAGTATGTTATATTCCCAGTCAATCGTAAAATGCATAGACACGCAATCAACATTATAATTAGTGCATTCACACTTAAGAATTAGAAAAAATTATTTCAATTAAGTCTTAGAAAAGTCTTAGAAAGTCTTATACTATGCCGGTTCCATAACATAACAAAACTACGGTTAATTCTTATGTAAAAGCTTTGTGAAAGTGATTTAATTATTTTACGTTTTGGTTTTATAACAAAACATACAAATTGTTTCGACAGATCTGTGTAAATATGTTAAATCACAATTAAATTATGGAAAAGAGCCGCATCAATAAAAATCAAAATAATATCAAGTTGCAATACCACAGATTATTATCTTATATCATATACATATACCATTTGCTAATTTTTGTACTCATTTCTGCAAATCTTATTACAAGTATTACATCAGTCAACAACAAAAAATATTTACCAATACTGGAGAAAGATTCAGAATGTTGTAAATTAGATTTTGTAGTGGCATCTGAAGATTTGTCCTTAGTTACAGGAAATTCCGCTGACCTTTCTGTACTATCACTTTCCAGATCACACGTAGACAATTCATCCGTTTGTATGACTAGAGTGCTTTCACAAGTGGGACATTTTAACTGTTTAGTACCTAATAAAATGTGATTTCTTCTTAAGTTACATATAGTTAATATACGTATTACATGTCATTATGAAAAAACCAACCTGATATAGATGTAATCGTTACAGTTGCATACTCCGCATCGTCAGAAAAGTGAGTAGAGCACTTCATACATTTAAACACTTTTAATAGAATGGGACGATTTTTCATTCTTTCACCAACAGTTTTTACAATTTTCTATAATACATTAAATATCAATATTTGAATATATAACGTATTATACACTTTAAGATTTCATTTAATTGTACTTTTATAAAATGTATGAAGATTCACCTTTGCATCATCTGGTTCCGCGAAGTATCTTCTATTTTGACGATATTCCCGCATTGTGTCAAAAATAATGTCAACTGTAATTAGTTCACTTCTACCCAATATGCATGATAGCACAGAATTTGTTGACCAACGATATTTTACTATCCCAGTGACTGCATCTCTTTCTATAATATCACTGCCAATTCACAGAGTTATAAGATAAATTAGCAAAATGTACGTCTCCAAAAAATGATAAAAAAGGCACTTACTCAGGTGTTATTATTAAAAATAATTCCTCTAATTCGTTTTCGTTTTTTTTCTTTTGAACTAAATACAAATCTCCTGTCTCTATAAATTTGATTTGTTATTAAAATAAAAGTTAATTATGAAATAATGAAATTAAATATTTAAGAAAACATTTCGACTTAAATTATACGATACACAGTTTAATCTTTTTTATATCATACCTTCTTCTGGATCGTACAAGGGTTCAGTAGGTCCATCTATAAGAGCTCCAGATATTTCATTTACTGGCATATTTTCCGTATTTTCTTCATCCTTTAATGATGCTGTACTTTCATCTATCTCTTTCGTATCTGTGGCTATTTCTTTTCCTGAACATTCAGAATTATCTTCACAGACTTGTGTGTTTTCTGCTGAACTTGTTATATTAGATGTACATAGTAAAGCGTTATCCAGGGTTTTTGAAGGAGTTGAAGTCGATGTAGGACACGATAAAGACTGCAAACCCATAATATCTTGAACATATGATCCTCCTTCACTAATTAACCAATTATCTTCACCAAATTTCTCTCTTAAGGCCACAATTTGTTTTTTTGTTTCTAAATGATCCTTTGATGTCTCTGTAAATTAAAATTACAATGTTAAGTATATTATTGCAATAGTAAATAATTTGTAAAAATCGTAACCCCTTGTAACCCAGATCATAAATTCTAAAATAAATAAAAACCGAACTATCAGAATTAATTTGCAGTAATATACTAATTAGCGGCATCTCTGCGTAAGATGGTGTATTGTTTCGATAGTATAGTATGTAGCAGTGATGATACAATGAGTTAAAAGGGAATAAATATGGTCCGTATGGAATTTGTAGAATCTTTTTTAGTTTGTTACAGAAATGTCACAAGGGGCTACAAGGGGTTAATACTGTTGCTTTAAATGGAATTTGTAAATACAGAAAATAAAATTTACCTAAGCAAGATGCAGAGTAAACAGCAAATTCTGTTTTTAACTCTTTCTTCTCCAATTCGTTTTCCGCAATGATAGCTTCTTTAACATTTGCTTTTTTCTTCACTTTAAATACATTTCTTTCTACATTATTTATCAATTCAGTTGATCGTTCTTTTGTAGCATATTCACTGAATGTAGATGTATTAATAGAAGTAGATAAGTTGTTTGAGTTGAAAGAGCTTGAGAATGAAGTAAGCAGTTCCTTTGATGTAGACTGTTCAGATCTGATTGTGAAAAACCGATTTTCGGACACAATCTGTTTCTCTGATTTGGAAAGTGGCAAGTGATCTAAAACAAACTAAATTGTAAAAATTAATTCATATCTATGTAATACTTCATCTGATTAATTTTTTTACATTTTCGGATGAAATTTTTTAAGTGTACTAAATACTTTACCTTACTATCACTTAAGCATGGATGTAAATATTTTATAGACAACAGCCGGTGTTTTGGATGATATGATAATGGATTACCTTCTAATGAAATCCATAATAAAGCAGACATTTTATCCAAAGGCCATAATGCAGAATGATCTGTTAAACAATTGTATGACAAGTCCAGTTCAGTTAAACATTCCAAACCTTGCAAACCTAAAATGTAGAAAATAACAATTGCATAATATAAGTGAAAAAAATAAATAAAAAGTATTGAGAAAACATAATTTTAGTTTAGGAATAAGCTACATGTACTTTGAATTAAAAATGTTGTCATATATTACCATTTATATTCTCAATATAGTTATTCTTCAATACCAGTACTTGTAAACAATGCAAAGCAATCTTATTAAAAATAGGTACTGCTTCAAGTCTGTTATATCCAAGGTTTACATATTTCAGATTAGGTAAACAAGATAATTCATCTGCAGTTGCTAATAAATTATGATTCAAGTCTATGATCTGTAACCATGGAACTAATTCCAAAGATGTGTCCAGTTGTTCAATAGCATTGTGTGGTAATGCTAAATGCCTTAATGAGCCCCACACAAATCCTACACCTGCATCTCCTCCATATGTAGCTACAGAAGATCATAATCATTTAAAACCTTTATGTCACATTGCAAAGTATAAAAATAAAAGTAAGTGTAATAAAGCATTTTAAATTTAAAACTCTTACAATTGTAAGAGAGAGAGTAAACTTTCAGTACAAAGTACGAATTTTAAACTTTAAGCAAATTAATAAAAATACAATATGTAAAATTACCTAATAATTGACTCACAGTACAAACTCCTTTTCTGCCAGTACAAATAATGCTTTCTAATTGATCTCTAACTCCTTGCAATCCTTTTACTAATTCAATTGAAATCTTTTTGAGTTCTAAATATTTTAAGTGTCTAAACTTTGTAATATCAACAGGGACGTTAGGATTACTTATGCTGTATGTTACTTTCAATCTAACTGTTTTTTGTACAAAGTCATGTAAAAATTCCAGATCACGAAATACATCAATCTTGGAACTACTGCACACTTGAAAGGATGATTCTAAATCTTTGGGTTCATCCACGATTAAAGAAAACAACTCATTCATGTTATATAGTAAAGTGGTAGATAAAGATAATTTGCTTGATGCACTTAATACTTTATCACCATTTTGACGCAAGAGTTTTACAAGCTCCATTATCTCTTGCATGTTGTTCGTTTCTTGGAAATTACTCATTGTCAAGCTTTTTTACATTGACAATATATTTGGTTTAAAAAACAAAAACTTTTTACAAAAATATGATGTATCATCAATCTGAAAAGAGACAGTATATTAATATCACATTGTCACAAAATTAAGCATGATTTTATTTAAAAAATTGCATCAAAATATAAGATGAAAGATAAGAGTAAAAATCTACACTGTTAAAATGTAAATCCTACTAATCTATTGGTGGCAACACATATAATATGAAATTCTGGAACAATAACAAAGCAGTATCGTAAACGTACCAAATAAGCTTGTACTCATAACTTATCTTGTAAAAATCGTTCATCATTATATAACTTGATAATACTGAATTTATATCATTTAAATCCATCAGCTTTTACACATAATTCATCTAAAAGTACAGTGGCTGCAACTAAGTCTTCTTTAATCGGTATATCAACATTACTGCTGCGTGACGAATTACTTTATCCACGTAGACTGCAGAATGTGTTTTGATACGTCATTTAAGTGTTTAAAAAATCGTCTTTTACATAATGTATATTTCATATCAATGGTTAGGAAGAGCTTTCCATTCTGCTAATAATACGAAATAAGGTAAAAATGTTATGATTTAAAACAAATTTAGATAAATGTTTAAAACCACTGAGAAAATTGGTACAGCAAAAAGTGTCAATCGTGTCAATGATACTAAAGGCTATTAAGCTATTAAACATAGTTTACATCATGTGCTGTGATGTCTGTGACGTTTATGATGATATGGTACATTCTGATTTAAATTACACTAGATGGCAACATCGTAGGTAGTCACTGAATGAGAAGTTTGTTAGCCTGGTTAATATTGCTTAATGTTGTAACCAGGGTCGACAAGCTGTAATGGGCTCAGCGGTTCCGAGTTACGCCCCGCTCAGCTAGCAGGTGGCGATAGTGACGCTACTCACACATACACACCGAATTGAAGAATTTCAAATTCACTAGCAAGAGAGAATCGGTGTGATTCTATTACCGCGAGTAAATCGCTCAAGACGAAAACGTGTAGCCAAAAGAATTCTAGACATAATTATTATTTATTTCATAGTTCTTATACTTATTATAATTATTAAAATACTGTTATAATTTAAGTTGTTTCCCTTTTTAAGTATGAAACAAAGGAAGAAACGTTCGGTTATTTTCTGTAAAGAAAACAGAGGTTAGAAAGTGTATGTGTTCCTATGTACACCTATGTATATTATAATTCTTTTTTATTGTGAATGTTAATAAAAAATAGTTAATTGAAACATAACGTTGTTATTTTAATTTAAAAATAAAATTGTAAAGAAAACAAGGCCAACTTTAGAATTTAATCACTGTATATACATTGATATAGATAGGTATGCTATACATAAATTTATGCCTTTAGTTCTCCGCTCAGCTAAAAGCGGCGCTGTTTGCGAACCTTTTTCATACACGGCAGCTTGCCTACCCTGGTTGTAACCATGTAACTGCATTTAACTGTTTTAAGTTTTAACTAGAGATGGCGTGAAATGCTACTTGTGAATCACGAGTGATTCGATCACGTTCGCTCCCAATCACGGTGATTTTTCACAGTGATTTGTGATTTTCCGTGATCGTTTCTGATTGGTGGAAAGCAAATCTATTCCCTGTTAACGTCACATAACCTGTACATTTTAGGTAGATAAAAACAAAAATGCGAGTTACATCGTATACAGGATTCATGAGGAAGAATGAATAAATTAATGATTATAAATTGCAAACGTAAGATTTCTTTAGACTTAATTTTATTAAATAATATATCATATACATACATAAAAACTTCACATAAATAATATATAATTAAATATATATAAACTTAATATAATAATACAACTTAATACAATAAGATATAATATAATATAAACTTAATATAATAATGCAACTAAATACAATAAAAAATATTTAACCTAAAAAACAAGATAACGATAAAATAAAATGTATGCATATAATAATAATAGAATAAAAAATAGCTACGTATTACTATTTAAGAATAGTAACATAGATAATTTGTCAGCTTTTAATCTGTTTCTTCTTTCATTTAAAATTAAGCCAGCCTTCGAAAATATTCTTTCGCACAGTACCGAGGTAGCCACTATGCAAAATAATTTTTCCATTAATTTTTTTAATGATGGAAATTGGAATTGGTGATTCTTCCACCAAATAAACGGATCTCCATTCCGTATATAAAATTCCTCCCTTAAATACTGCTCAATTTCTATTAATATTTTGGTCTCGTATGGCAAAATTTCTGGCGTTTTTCTTTTTACGTTTTCCTCCAACGCATCCCATATTGACAGCTCACTTTTATTGTGTGCATCTTCCATTTGTGTATTTATGTCACTTTCTGCTCTGGGATTTCTGTTGTCATTAATTAGGTTTATAATTGCTGTTTTTATTCTGTCAACTTTCTGCGGTATGAAAAAAGCATTTTTAAACCTTGGATCTAAAAATGTGCAAATTTGCATTGTTATGTTGTTTTCTACATCATAAAAGCGATCGGCTATGCCTTCCTCAATATTGTGTATTACTTGTTTCACACATACTGAGAAATCTTTCTGTTTTAGTTTTTCACATATATTTTTTAATCCGGATATCAAAGGTATAAGGACTGATGCTGTTGGATATTTCTCTTCACTCACAACTTTTGTGGCTGCATCTATTGGCTTTAATAGCACTGCCAATTCATGCAGTATTTCCCATTCTGCATTCAAAATCAGGGGTAAGTTTTTATTTAAAATGGCTATTGTAGCTTTCAATGGCTCTTCTAATAATATGAATCTATCGATCATCTTATAGGTCGAATTCCATCTGGTTGCTACATCATGGATTAATTTTTGGACGTTTGTACCTGACGTTACTTGGTACGTTTTTAATTTTTCTGTAGCTATGGTACTTTTTTAAAAATATTTTACTATTATTCTTATATTACTAATTAATTAATTTATTGTACTGATGTTTAAACTGTTCTTAACAATTAAATTCAAACTGTGTGGAAAACATGGAATGTGCTCCCATGGGAAATAATTTATTACAGTGTTTTTTATATTAATCGCATTATCTGTTACAGCATATTGAACTGTATTTAAAATTCTCCACTCCTCACATATACTTTTCAAATGTATCGAAATATTTTCGCTTGTGTGTGATCCGGAAATCTGTATGCAATCTAAGAGAATGGATTCCAATTTAAAATCGTTTATAAAATGTGCTGTGATAGCAATGAAGCTTTCTGTGTTTTGCGACGTCCATGTGTCTGTCGTTATACAAATTCTAGTTGCAGTTATTAATTTTTCCTTACACAGATTCTTACGCTCTTCGTATAAAGCTGGAATGAGTGACTCAGAAATAAATTTTCTATCTGGCAGTTGATAGTGGGGGTTTAACGTTTTTACGAATTCTTGAAATCCAATATCTTCTACCATAGAAAATGGTTGCAAATCTTTAATAAATAATTCTAATAACTTTTTGTCAATATTCTTACGGTTTGGTACTGTTCTTTTACTTGATAGAAATGACGTGATTTGTGGTTGATTTGATATTATAGATGTAATTGCAGCATGCCCTGCGTTGCCTTCAGATGTTGTTGGTTGTGATACTGAGGAAATATTACTCGGGCCAGGTTGGACGGTTTCTGAATCATCGGGACTAGCTGCAATCTGTGACTGAAAGAAGTGGAAACATGGAAAATTATACTCTAAAGTCAATATATATATGAAAGTGTTTTAGGTTTAAGATAATTGAAGTATTAAAATGTGCAAATGAAAATATATAATTTTGTCATGTTTTTACATTTTTTAACTTTATTTGAATTTGCATATATTAATACAAAAGTTAGAGTTAGTTAAGTGACAATTATCTATTTATATATTTATTTGTTAGATCTTATTTAAATTTACCTGACATGTTCTTTGTTTCCATGCTAGTGAAATAGTCGGATGTACTGCACCCAAATGCTTTTTTAAATTGGAGGTAGTTGTCTTATAAGACAATTTCTTTTTACATATTTTGCAAGCAGCATACCCAGTACTGTTTATGGGTATAAAAAAATTCCACACATCGCTTCCTCCAGGTGCTCCAATTTTAACAGACATTTTACTTCAGAACTTCTCTCTACGGTGCTAATAATGAAACTGATTGTGAGCAGGAGGAAAAAATCTCCACTATTCGGAGATATTTCTCCGCATCTCACCCCTTGTTTACATTATTTGAAGTAGCATTAAGTGGCACTGACTTTGCTTTGGACTATTTGAAAAGACACATCCCACTAATCTATTTCGATTTTTAGTAACACATTTTAAAAATTAATTGTATTCTATTTTGTATAAGTATATAATATTTTATATATGACTATTTGCTATATTTATAAATAAATGTTAATCGTATTATATTCTTATGCGTGCTAATAACTATGAAAATGGTTTATGGCTAAAAAAAATCGAATTTTGAATGTATTTGATATTATATTGATCTGTATTACAATAATATGCAATAATTTTTTCATTAAAAATATAGTATTACTTACTAATAGATTAAAAAAAAACCTATCATTTTAGAATATTATAATTATTATTGTCGTTAAAATTAAACGTTGGGGATATAATAAAGAAACAGACAACCATGAATTTATGTTCTTTTATCTTTTATTCTGATCTATATCTATACTACATAACATATATAATATGTTATACAGTAGAGCTCTGATTATCGGGAATTCCCGATTGACCGACACAATTGCCTTAATTATTCTTCGGCAACCGTCACAAATTATATTTCGCGTAAACAAAGAAGTAAAATATTTAGACATTGCAAATAATGAATGGTATACATATTCTATGTTTTATATCTATATATTTTTTTAAATAATAAATTCCAATACTATATTAACCATGGCCGTTTTTTAAATTATTTTCTTCATTAGTATCACACACCGAATAATCGCAATTCTACTGTATAATTATAGTAAATCATTCTTTTATAATTTCTTTTATTTTCTGCTGATTTTTTAAAACACAAATAGTAATGCAATTCATTTTTAATCATATTGAAGAGATCTTTTTGGAAAGATCAAAAATTATAATCATAGTGAAAAGATTCACACAAGATAAAAAATCACGATCACGGTCGTGAATGAATTTAAATCACGACCGTGATTGTGATTCTGCGCAGGGTCGACAAGCTGTAATGGGCTCAGCGGTTCCGAGTTACGCCCCGCTCAGCTAGCAGGTGGCGATAGTGACGCTACTCACACATACACACCGAATTGAAGAATTTCAAATTCACTAGCAAGAGAGAATCGGTGTGATTCTATTACCGCGAGTAAATCGCTCAAGACGAAAACGTGTAGCCAAAAGAATTCTAGACATAATTATTATTTATTTCATAGTTCTTATACTTATTATAATTATTAAAATACTGTTATAATTTAAGTTGTTTCCCTTTTTAAGTATGAAACAAAGGAAGAAACGTTCGGTTATTTTCTGTAAAGAAAACAGAGGTTAGAAAGTGTATGTGTTCCTATGTACACCTATGTATATTATAATTCTTTTTTATTGTGAATGTTAATAAAAAATAGTTAATTGAAACATAACGTTGTTATTTTAATTTAAAAATAAAATTGTAAAGAAAACAAGGCCAACTTTAGAATTTAATCACTGTATATACATTGATATAGATAGGTATGCTATACATAAATTTATGCCTTTAGTTCTCCGCTCAGCTAAAAGCGGCGCTGTTTGCGAACCTTTTTCATACACGGCAGCTTGCCTACCCTGATTCTGCGATCACTGTGATAAATCACTGTTAGTGATTTTGCGCGCCATCTCTAGTTTTAACACATTTTAACAGTTGTATCCGGTTGTATCAAGTCATACTGGTTCGCCGCGGTTTACCGTATTGTAATGTGTCATTAAGAGTTACTTGTATTTTTTTCATGCTATTTTAAATTTTCGAATTAATAGTTGCTAAAATATAGTATATAGAAAAGCATAGAAGAAACAAAAAATGTATTAACATCGAATAATTGAAATAACCTTATATCTCCAAATTATTTCTTGTTAATCCAAAAAATGAAGAAATTACTGTGCATTTGTAGCATATTTTTATTATTTTATGCGGAAGCTGCAACTAAAAAGAAGTCATGGCGAGAAAAAGATATAAGGGACATGACTGATGCAGATTTAGAACATTTATTAGATGAATGGGAGGTACTTCCTTTATTTTACAATATAACTTAGGATATATGAAAAGTTTTTAAAAAATGTATCTGCAGTTATTGTGTAATATATCTTTACTTAATGTAAAAACGAAATGCTACTTAGCATACATTTATTAAAATTTAAATTCATATCAAGTTGAGATAAATAAGCATGCTTTATTTAAAACTTTAAATTTAAAATTTTGATTTGTTCAATTTTATATAATTTCAGCAAAATGAGGAACCTTTAGAACCAGATGAGCTTCCAGAACATCTGAGGCCAAGCCCACAAATAGACATATCACAGGTAAATATCACTTCTGTATTTCTTTTACATGACCTAACATATTTAAAATTATACAATTCTCACTATATTATTAATGTTTATTTTATTTTCACAGCTGGACACTTCAAATCCCGATAATATACTTAAGATGACCAAAAAAGGAAAAGGTGTTATGATGTTTGTGGACACAAATGAAGATATTTCAGCCGAAGAAGCAGATGTAGTAATGCGAATATGGCAAACTAGCCTTCGCAATAATCATATAATTGCAGAAAGGTAAGGAAATTTTTCTTTTAGTCAAAAATACTACAATACGTTATCTCTTAATATATCAAATTACTATTTTAAATTCCTACATTAAATTTATATAATGAGCAAGCAATTTAATTTTTATTGTTACAGATATCCTATTGATGTTAGACGATCTGTATTTCTGTTTCGTGAAGGATCACAAGTTGTAGATGCAAAAAACTTTTTGTTAGAACAACCAGAATTATCTCATATCACTCTTGAAGGGCAAACATTCTACAGAGATGCAAAAAAACAGGTAAACTAATAAATACCTCATTAAACATTGATTTATACTTGAATTGAATTGCAATAAAGAGTGTAGTTATTAGTTTACCTTAATAAGATAATTCTTAAATGTATGTTATATTTCAGGCTAAAGGCACAGCAGAAGTTAATAAAAAAGAAAAAGCACTCAATTCTGAACAAAGAAAAAAGGAAAAAGTTGAACTATAATTTGTCACAATGTACAATCACTTTTTTAAAATGTCATGTACATTTTGTTCTGATATTTATATATATATATATACAAACATTTATAATATAAGCGTTTTTTACATTTACAAAGAATTAATGTAACTACATTTATAATTTTCATATTTTTATTAATGCTAAATATAACTTAAAATAAAGTGTATATATTGGATTAATAGTATTACATTTTTATACGAGTATTGAAAATATAATATGAATTACAAAGATTAACTGTAATTTCTTACATTATGTAAATACATGTACCTACACTTCCAATAAATTAAAATATCGGTATCTTTTTACATAAAAAATGTATCTCACTATGTAATAACAAACTGTAAGAAATTTCTATTTATTATGTGACTCACAGTATTTTTATTCCGGTATTAACATTTGAGAATTAGTTTAAGTATTATTTTGTTCATCTAATTAGGTAATTTTGTTTCATCATTACATACTAATTCTACGACACAAATCTCTTTCGAGATAATGGTTAAAATTATTGACGAATAGTTATATGTTGCTATAAAATAAATCTAATACAAATAATGTAAGAAATCTGTTTAAATAGCATGTTTATTCAAAGAAATAAATTTTAATGGGTTAACATAAATATACTTTATTCCAGAGAACATTGTAGTAATTTATATTACTTATTTAAACTAGATTTACTAGTGGGCGACTCTAATTGAGTATTTTTCATAGCTCTTACTTCTCTTTGTAATTCCTTTACTACTGTTGCTAAGGCATAAGGATTTACTCCGTTTTCACATAACCTAATACATATACTTAACGTTGTTGGGTCCAAGTTAGTATTTAATAATTTTGATATCTGATATAGAGCTTGAAATGTTTTACGAGCAGTATTAATTTGATGATGTACAGGTTCAGGCATGATTGTCTGATTAAGATCCTTTCTGTAAATGAATGCACTTTAAAAATCTTCAAACTATTTGAAAATTTTTCATGAAATTGTAATTATCTAATATATATAAATCTGTATAACTTGTATTTTATTTCCGACACCTAAAATAGTACTATTAGATAAGGTTAACTTTAGAATATCGCTTTAATGAATACTCACTTCTTAGTGCCAGACAGTTTTAAGCTTGTAATTAAAACACAGTGTAAAGTCAGTGATGAAATAAAGTGCACGTTATTTGCCTTATATTTTTTTCTGTCAAATTTTACGTGTATGTACTTTTTTCGATCATTACTTTGACAAGAAATGTACAACGAAATTTCTCCCAACACACTACAACTAAAAGTTATAGTTACAATTAAATTCCACTTTGGATAACCAAAAATTATTAAACGTTTCGGCCTAATCGTTTTTGTAAATCTGAATTCAAATATACAAACTTTATGTTTTAGAACTGTTTAGAACCCGCTGCTTTAATAGTTTTGTCCATTTGTCAACTGAAATGTGAATGTTTCTAGGATATTAACATTTTGATATTATGTTAACTTCAGTTAACTTCTAACTAATTTCATGTAATGAGTTTCATTCAGTTTCATTTACTAACTTTCACATAGCTTAGAAAACATTTGGAGAACATTCTTAAATATTTATAAGTTATACTGAGTTATACGTAAAAGTCGAGCGTGGTCGAGCGCATTCGAATGTTTATCCGCGCCAATCCGCGCAAATCATTAAAAAACTAATACACCGGGATATTCCCTGCAAATTCCCTAGAACTGCTTAAATTTATGTTAATATGAAGTTCGAACCAGTGAGTTCCTAAATGGAATACTTGCACTTTTTGATTCAATTTACTGAAAGACGTTGATTTGTAAAACATTTTAATATTTTTTACTTTCGCAACGTAAAGTGTAACCAATTTTATTCCTATTCATACAGAAATAGGATTAGCTGAATGAATCTGTTATTCTTAGTGACGTTTTCAAGCATTAACGCTTGTGTTCTATCTGGTTCTATCTGTTAACATTGCATCAGGGCTGTGAAACTCTTATGGGACAACTTGGTCGTCGATTCGCAGCGCCATCTGTTATCCGGGGATAAGAACTAACCCTGTATCTTCGATCATATTCTATGGCCAACATGGCAACGATGATGGCGCAAATTACGAAATATAATAAATTATAAAGAACATTAAAAAAATAAAGGTTTTGTGTAATCCCTTCTGTTCCTAGTTCCCATCTAAACGTAGTTTAGCGTAAAAGATGCAGGGAAACGCGTGAAATTTACTCTTCCTCTACTTTTACTCTATCATTACTCTTACTCTTACTCATGTTTTACTCTCGCCTCACTGTGGCCTATTCTAGCTATTAGTTTGCTTAATTTTACTCGATTCTACTTGACCTGACCCTTATTGTATTATTACACCACATATTGGCTTCATTTTTCGTTATATTCTTACTTTACTCCGGCATTACTCTTGCCTTACTCCCGACTTACTCCCGCTCGATTCAGCCCTATTCTAACAGTTATTTTACTTGTTTTCAATTGATTTTAGTCCACTGTACCATTATTTCGTCGTTATGTTTCATATTAACTGTGTTTTTAGTGTATTTCACTTTTACTCCCGCTTTACTCTCGATTTACTCCCGACTTACTCCCGCTCTTTTTAGCCCTGTTCTAACTGCTTTTTTACTTGTTTTCAATTGATTTTAGTCCACTTTACTATTATTTCGTCGTTATATTTCATATTAACTGTGTTTTTAGTGTATTTCACTTTTACTCCCGCTTTACTCTCGATTTACTCCCGACTTACTCCCGCTCTTTTCAGCCCTGTTCTAACTGTTATTTTACTTGTTTTCGATTAATTTTAGTCCGCCTTACTATTATTTCGTCGTTATATTTCATATTAACTGTGTTTTTAGTGTATTTCACTTTTAATCCCGCTTTACTCTCGATTTACTCCCGACTTACTCCCGCTCTTTTCAGCCCTGTTCTAACTGTTATTTTACTTGTTTTCGATTAATTTTAGTCCGCCTTACTATTATTTCGTCGTTATGTTTCATATTAACTGTGTTTTGAGTGTATTTCACTTTTACTCCCGCCTTACTCTTGCCTTACTCTCGATTTACTCCCGACTTACTCCCGCTCGATTCAGCCCTATTCTAACAGTTATTTTACTTGTTTTCAATTGATTTTAGTCCACTTTACCATTATTTCGTCGTTATGTTTCATATTAACTGTGTTTTTAGTGTATTTCACTTTTACTCCCGCCTTACTCTTGCCTTACTCTCGATTTACTCCCGACTTACTCCCGCTTGATTCAGCCCTATTCTAACAGTTATTTTACTTGTTTTCAATTGATTTTAGTCCACTTTACCATTATTTCGTCGTTATGTTTCATATTAACTGTGTTTTTAGTGTATTTCACTTTTACTCCCGCTTTACTCTCGATTTACTCCCGACTTACTCCCGCTCTTTTTAGCCCTGTTCTAACTGCTTTTTTACTTGTTTTCAATTGATTTTAGTCCACTTTACTATTATTTCGTCGTTATATTTCATATTAACTGTGTTTTTAGTGTATTTCACTTTTACTCCCGCTTTACTCCCGCTTTACTCCCGATTTACTCCCGCTCTATTATTATATTCGGTGCACTGCGCTCTGGCGTGCCTATTGTGTCTCTTACTGAATTCCATTATCACTATACTTTTGCTTTACCCTTGTGTTACTGTGACTTTATTGCTTTATTAAGCCCGCACCCGTACACCGACCGCACTCATGGTCTATTCTTCCTTTACCGTCCTTGCACCGTTACCTGCGTTTTATGTCGACCTGCCGTTAGTATTGGATTACCTAAAACAACTATTACCATTTTTTTGCACAAAACTGAGCATAGTGTTACCGTTACTCTACTACTTTACTGTTCCCACATTGTTGCACATAATTTAATCATCATTTACTGTTGCGCGTCTTACTCTTGCCGTATTCTGGCTATAATTTTATTTTTTATTTATGGTAAGGGCAGTACCGCTTGCTAGGATTTCAGTTTGTACATTGCAACTCGCGAGTCCCTGTTCATTTGAGGTAATTTTTTGTACTGTAACCATTTACATGATCTCTTTTTAATTTCCTTTTGAACATCGAATTCCTTAGTAACAACTGTTCCATCTCCGAATTTCCCTTTGTTTAATAAAAATTTCGGTCGAAGGAGAAAGATGAAACATTGTAAGGAACAAATATTTCCCTCATACCTGCAACTAGCCAGATTTTCATTAGAGTCGTCAAAGATCTTTCGGTTTATGACGGTAAGCGGTCGAGGTAGCCGCGGCTATCTATAGTTGCGTCGAAACAATAGGCCACCAGCTTGTTTAAACTCATTCCGATTTTTAACCCCATGAAATAGACATATTATTTCGTTAATTGCCAGGTTGACCTTAGAGAAGGATTAGCAGTATTCATTAGGTAAAGCACGATAGCCCGGCTCTATGTCATAAATGCACTTCCCCGAGCATGGCGTGTGCAACAAACAAATAAGTATATCGCGTACAATTGCAATCGCGTATTGCCATTCATGTTTCCGATCCGTATTCCTTTGCCCCCATCCTGTGCCTCTCGAGGGAAGAACCCGTTGCGAATGTGCCCAGATGAAACCATCAGTTGTACATAGTTTCTTCCATTTAGGCGGCATTGTATATAATAATTTAAAAATCTGGGCACACTCGAAAAAACTTACGGAGAGACTTCTTGAAGCTTGCACCCCACATATGCCGCTTGTGGGGTGCAGGCTTCATTCCGCAGTAGCAAGTAAGATTTTAAAGTACAAATTTTGTAAATGTATCATTGCGCATTTTATACAAATGTGCAATGTATATATCAAAAAACATTGAGCCGTTCATTTTAAAAGTCGATAATTCATTTTTTTCATTTATCTTAATTCACTTTCATGTTTATAGTTACTTTGCTTTATTTTCATTTCTCTTCATTTACTTTCGGCGATTTTTAAAATGAATAGCTCAATTTTCTCGGCACACCTAAATGTTTCTATTACTTTTTGTTTGTATTTGTTTATTGTAAATTATTGAAATTTTTTTATAATATATGTACGCATTCTTCCCATATGTCTGTTTATTCATTTACCATC
This sequence comes from Cerceris rybyensis, assembly GCA_910591515.1. Taxonomy (NCBI): domain Eukaryota; kingdom Metazoa; phylum Arthropoda; class Insecta; order Hymenoptera; family Crabronidae; genus Cerceris; species Cerceris rybyensis. The sequence continues at coordinate 29,784,242 of OU342790.1, forward strand.
GTTTTACCTAACGCCTTTCCAATTTTTTTTTATTTTTTATTCGGCCAAAGCTACTCATTCCTAGTAGAGTAGGCTCCACTCCGCGTAAGTTATACAAAAAGGCGATTCTAAAACTAGTCATGACTATTGTTACACTTTCTGTTTGCAACTTTTGATACTTATCTTTCGTATCTTACCGATAAAATGAATGTTTAATTTAGGTTCATTGTCTCTTAAAAACTTTCGTCTCGAAGCTACTTCTGCTTTATAACACAGTGGTAGGATTACGTATCTACGCAGTCTACGCAGGCGCAATCAACTGCAGTAGGTCGATGGGGCTGGATGGGACACATAACCTCACATAACCTGAACAGAAGATACTCGAATAATTAGGTATGTTTTCTGCCTACTCAGCTTTCCGTAGAGTATCAGTACGAATTTGTTCTTAAGACGTTCTTAAGATATTGACGAAATTAATCTTGTAACGCGTATTGTTACAGATCCCACATGTGGCATCCATGCAGATTGGTAATGTGCTTCCGAGGATGCGGATCATCAACAAAAAAGGTAATATAAATCCAAATCATTCATACTGTTCTTTATACCAATACTTTTTTTACTGTGTTCTAATTTGTTTACTGTCTTTTGTTTCAGATAGCAATATGGATCAAGAAGAAGTGTTATAAACAGTTCAGTGCAGTGTAAAAGTTACAACAATCGTAAATAAGTGTTAGTAGATGTATGTGTAAGTGTATATGCAAATCGAACGATAATAAATGAATGTGCATATATATTTTGCGTATTTTTTTTAACACCCAAATAAGAAAAAAATAACATTGTACGTTTAGAGGAACCGCCTATATTTGAAAGCCGCCCCCTTGCCCCGTTTCCCTATTTAGTTCTATGATCGTGCTGCAGGTGGCGCTAGTTGCGCTGTAGTTCTTATCCCAGGATAACAGGCGGCGCGCGGCAACGGCGACCAAAAGTTTTACATTGAGTTGCACAGCCCTGCATTGCATTAACAATGTCCTGTCGCTGTTGCACGTGTATCCGCTGTGTAACCTAAATTATGATTATGTGCATACCTTTACACTTTTCAAAAATTTATAGATTCGTGAAGTCAAAAATCTAATAATTATAAGTTTATAGGTATAGATAGTTATGCTATTATATAGTATACTGTTATACTGTGATAGTGTTCGAATTCATTTTTTATAATTAAAAATAGTAAAATAATTAAAAATTATTTTGATTTTTAGATGATGTTATCTCACCTTCAAAAAAGTACAATATATGCGGCCAACATAGATAATAATTATCGTGCTTGTATGTTAAATTATATGTGGATTTGCAACTTTATTTGGTGATACTATAAAGAGAGAATTAAATTCATTGGTACTGTATAATCTTAATTTTACAAGGTATGAATATTTTTCCAAATACATTTAGAACATATATGTTATAAGATACACAACTTTGCATTAATTTTACATGACACATTGGAAGAAATAAGAAAAGTTTTGTTTTGAAACTTTCTTGTATGTGTTTCAATGAAATTGTAGTTTTAGAACATCTTTTTATAATTGCTTAATGTATTTAAACAGAAATTCCATGAACCTGAAAAAAAATATTTATTTTGAAGCATAATTAAACAAGGTGTTAATATAGCTTCATTTAAATTTAAGGAGAAACATAAACAAATAATATTGTTGGTATTCTTAAATCACATTTTGTAGTATGACTTCAAAGTGTAATTTTTGTATTACATTTAGTAGCTGTGAAAAATCTTTTATACATGAATATAATAAATCTTATATCTTTTCTAATTTTTTTTCATTGCTAGGATGGTCAATGAAATCTTGAATGAAACTTCAAGAGAAATGCAATTAATAAGTTCAGACGATGAGTCCCAAACACAGAATCATCTTAATGCTAGAGAAAAAGTCCAAATGAAAAAACAACTTGGACTCTTAGAAGGAGTTGCAATTATTTTAGGAATAATATGTGGTTCAGGTGAAACTTCTTAAATGGAAATAATATATGTATTGCTGTTATTTTATATAAATATATACATACACACACACTACCACTTATAAGTGTTTAGACACTGTCTTTTTCATATACTTGTTATTACTAAAATTTTAATTGGGCACTTTAATTTTACCATTTTTTTAGTATGTTTCTATATACTATGTAAATATAAAAATAAATATTTTCGCATTTTTGCTGAATTTTTATACGATTTATGGTATTATTGAGAATGCCTGAAGACTTATGAGTTGTAGTGTATGCTATATATTTTGTAAAAATATATGAAACATGACTCATCTCTATAACATAACTTTTCAATTTGTTAAATTAACATTAGGACAGTTATGAAATAATAGTAAAAATTTAGTTTCTATTGTATGATATAACAGTTATAAGATATTAGTATTATATGGCTTCAGTAATGTTGATAACAAATGCTATTTAAAGTATCAGCTAATACTTCACTAAATATGTAAATATTTCTGTAATATAATCTTTTTATACTTTCCTAGGTATTTTCATTTCCCCAAAAGGTGTTATTCAAGAAGTAGGAAGTATTGGAACATCTTTAATTATTTGGATTTTATGTGGTCTGCTTTCTATGGTTGGGGCATTATGTTATGCAGAATTAGGAACTTCTATACCACGCAGTGGAGGGGATTATGCTTACATTTATGAAGCTTTTGGGTCATTACCTGCTTTTTTATATTTATGGGCTGCTAATTTGATATTTGTGTAAGAAATGTATTAACTTAAAAATGTTTTAACACTGTCAATGTTGAACTTTTATATTCTTAAACAGGATCTTATATTTACAGACCAACAACAAATGCTATTATGGGATTAACTTTTGCACAATATGTTTTACAACCATTTTTTCCGAACTGTGATATTCCAAAAGATGCCATACAACTTTTAGCAGCTGCAACTATATGTATGATATACTCCATTAGATTATATATAAACTGATTTCATCAATTAAATTTTGTATAATTTTAAATGTTCGTTTGTACATATACACACACACACACACTATTATATATATATATATATATTTGTATTAGTTTAATGGTTATTTGTTAAATCTTTAAAATTATTTGCATTTCTTCAGTCATAAAGTGTTTAACTGTGTTGTAGGTTTACTTACATTTGCAAATTGCTATGATGTTAAAGAGACATCTAAGATGCAAAATGTATTCATGTTTACTAAAATTGGTGCATTAGTAGTGATTATTTTAACTGGAATATCGTGGATGATGATGGGTAATTACTAATTGACAATTGCTTATAAACATGCATTGTAAGAATTTTGAATGTTCAATGATTTACATTTATGTTTTTTTTTTACCGATTTTCTACCAGGACACACAGAAAACTTTGAGAACGCGTTTGAAAATACAGTTACTGATCCTGGAAAAATTGCAGTAGCTTTTTATTCTGGGATATTTTCATATTCAGGCTGGAACTATTTAAATTTCATGACAGAAGAATTAAAAGACCCTTATGTGTAAGTAATAAATCTTCATAAGAATTTCTAACTTATAATCATTTATCCTGTAAAGTATTATTTATATTGAGTACTAGCAAAAGTTTGTTGAATCTCAAATAAGTAGAAGTTACTACAGATTCACAGTTTTGGTTTTTACAAACTTTTTAAATTGAATAAAGCCTTTAATTGTGCGCTATACTGTGTCTATTGAATCAAATTGCGATGGCTACTCTTAACAGTCCAGAGAATTGTTCATTAGAGTGATAAAACTAATAGCAGCCACAAGTAGTCATTGTCACATCTGAGTTTCATTTATTAATATACATAGCATAATGTTCATGAATTTTCAATAATACAGACGTTCGAAAATTTCATTATTTTTAAAGATATATTATTTTTTAGACTTTGAATGAAAAAATTACATAATACGTGGCAGAATATTATTATTAAAGTCACAACAGATACTTTAATTAAAAGAAAGTTGTGGGTTTGTTTTACAATTAATTAAAAAAGTATATTTTGAGCTATAATAAAACTCTTGCAGGTACCTAAATATTCTGTCAAGATGTTAAATAAATATTTAATTTTGGTTTGCAGAAATTTACCACGTGCTATCTACATATCGTTGCCTTTGGTTACTTCCATTTATGTCTTAGCAAACGTAGCATATTTAGCTGTTTTGACACCAACTGCCATGATAGCTTCTGAAGCAATTGCAGTGGTTAGTGTAACTCCCTCTAATATTAACTAAGTAAACTAAACTCAATTACTTACAGTATGAATTATTATTAGACCCTTGGGAATCAACTTCTTGGTGTTATGGCTTGGACAATACCTGTAATGGTAGCTATATCTGCATTTGGAGGATTGAGTGTTCATATTATGACATCATCTCGATTGTGTTTTGTCGGTGCCAGAAATGGTCATTTTCCTTCAATGTTAAGTCACATTAATGTTACAAGACTTACACCTACTCCTGCTTTGGTTTTTCTTGTACGTATTACGTTATGGAATATAGACATTTGTATACTTTATATTCTACCAAATTTCTTATTTATTTCCAGTGCATCTTATCTTTAATAATGCTGTGCACAAGTGATATTTTTGTATTGATTACTTACTGTAGCATAGTCGAGTCATTTTTTATTATGCTCTCAGTAGCTGGTGTTTTATGGCTTCGTTACAAGCAACCCAACATGATTCGACCTATTAAGGTAAACAAACTCAGTATTTTAATACATTGTACGCTGACTAAATATCAACCGCAAAAATTGTCATATCTGATAATTTGATTAAACGAAATAATACTTACCTTATCGTTTTCTTCAAGACAGAATAATGAGATTGATATTAATCGGTAAAATCTACAATCATATACTTGAAATCCTACATTATCGCAGGACACGCGTAAAATGTGTTAATTTACCCTTATTACATTGATTGACAGTAAAAGTTAACGTCTTTTAACAAATATAATATTTTAATGTATACAAAAAATCGCGTAAAAACATAAATATATTACTTTACAGATGCCATTATGGATTCCTATAACATTTGTAGCATTATGTGCATTTTTGGTATTAGTTCCTTGCTATGAAAGGCCATACGAAGTTGGTACAGGTGCTTTAATAACTTTATCCGGCGTACCGGCGTATTTCGTTGGTATTGAATGGAAGAAGAAACCAGTTTGGTTTCAAAAAATTAATCGTACGTTATATTTCATAATTATAAAAGTATTTGATTCTGTGTAATGTTATCCGTACATATTTATATGTGGCAGACTGATTTGTTAATCTTTTCAACAATTTTTCTACTTTCAGTTAAAGCTACTTATACTATACAGAAGTTATTTATGTCTGCTACTGAGGAACGAGATCACTAAACTTGGGTATCATATACTTAACGAATTAAAATCAACGTTTCTTTACGAGAAAGACTGTCAACAATTGAATTAACACTGTGGATCTGATTTATGCATTTCTTATTAGAAGAATATTAATACACTTTTCTTTTATTCTTATGAATTTCATATAACTTGCAATTGTCATCGTTCAACTACAACAGATATATTATCTTTTTCTTTTCTAGTATCTCATTTTTGAGATTAATTTTACGCTTGCCTCGAAATATATTAATATTCTGATATACTACAACATTATAGTAGACCATTATTATTATACATAATATTTATTTTTTCTATTATTTACAGTAATTAGATAAATTTTTTGAAGAAGCGAGTATATGACAACTTACTGTTGCATACCTTAACATTTGAATTTTCTATGTTTTTCCATGGGAAAGAATCTCGTAGTAATAACGAATGACATGGTCTTAATAAGATTAACTTAAGCGAAAAATAACGTAAATATACAGCATTTCAAAAAGTCGGTACCGTTAGTTTTTTAATAGCAAACAGTAAATTATTATCTTATCTCCCAAGTTTGCCCAACTTACATATTTAGTATTATTACGTTTTAATTTTGTTACATTTTGAGTTTGTCCGTTTCATTGCAAGAGCATGAATTTTGTGAATGTTTTTATTATGCACTTGTGTGCCGAATCATTTCTAAAATTATTTACAATTAATAACTGTAATATAAAGCGAATGGAAATTATGAGACTTGGATATTTATCAAATTATATGAATGTAAATTACAAATAAAAAATTTCTTATACTTGTCTGAAATATAAGAAAAAAGATTTACGAGAAGAATCTATTTTATATGATGAAAAATTAATTTAAACTGCACTTTAGAATCTATTTATTAAAGTATGAATATAAATGGTACATATGCATAATTCATGAAGCCAAAGCTATTTATTAATAGATTACTTTCAGTAGGCAGGATTTTACAGCCTATAGGTTTATTGAAAATCATGATATTTTGTGTTCACAAAATGGTTTTCGTTTTTCTATGTAACTACGGTTTTATATTATTTTTATTAATACATATGGTGCATCATCTCCTGTACTTATTAGATGTGTTTGCAGAATTATATGTATACCTTATTGCATGTTATGTTTAACGCAAATATGTAAATAAAAACATCAAATAACTTGTTAATTACATTATTTATATTTATTTCTTATTTACAATACTGTAATTTGCATATGCAATAGAACAGGTAAACGTACTTTTCTATAAAGATTTTAAGTAATGTTATATACCTTTGCAAAATTAAAGGCTTAGCTCTATACAATCATTTTTTTTAATTAATATACAGTAATTTAAATTAAATAATGGAATGTATAATCCCACTCTTTAATAATGATCAAATATCAACAATACAAGTAATAACATTACGTACAGAAACTAACACATAATATAGAATGAATAGTTCTTTAACTTTTATTTTCATTAACAATATGCAATAGTTGCATATGTGTGTATATTAATGAATATCTTCTGGATTAAACATTCCCTGAAAATTAAAACGTGATATATTATTATATTATATACTATAATTAGAGTTTTTAATAATATTATATGATTAAATTAAATTGGCTTCTTAGATCGGAATCCTGAAAATTAACATGGCAGTCAATGTGTTAATAAATGATTTACTAATTATTTACTTCATTTTATAAACTTCTATCATAATTATAAAAAATGAATGTTTATATGTTACGTACAAACATGGGTATGAAACAAGTTCACATTTCTTAACGAGAATGTAATAAATATATATAGAAAAATTAATTTTACCTTAGCACGTCTTAAAATTGAATCTTTACTGGCATCATATGGATGATCCTTGCTTGGGATTTCTAGGACCGAAGGAATAGGTTGAGTATGGCTATCAATAACATGCCGAATCATTTCTGCTACCTTGAGTGAAATAATTACATAAAAAGTTATTAACTACTGTAATTTCATATAAAGGATGTCTTTATCAAGTACATTATAAACTACATTAACACTAAACTGCTGGAGGGTATCAATTTGACTTATTTACAATTTCATTGTTATATATATATATATATAAATAATTTTTTTATAGACATACATTTTAATAAAATTATGAAATGATCACAAATACTAATTCGTTAAGCTAAAAGAAATGAAATTTTATTTCTTTCAAAAAACTTTAATTTTGATGTTTGAATCAAATTGACTTGTTTCAGGCCAAGTAGGTATATACCCAATATCCAGCAATCTAGTGTTAGAGGTATAGTACTTTCCTAATTATTCACATACTTATTACTTAACCATAAATAATTAATAAAACAAAATGATTAAAAGATACTTCATAATTATGTAACCAGTATTTAAAATACATTATGTTGTATTAATTTATAATTATTCCTATATAAATATACTTACATTTTGATTAATTAGAATAATGTCAATGTCATCACGTTTGATAAAACGTTTAAATGTATCTTCAATTTCACTTACTGCTGTATCTGAAAATTTAATGTACATCAGTAAAACACTACCTTGATAATAATCCTTCAGAACTAAATATCTGTTGTAACATTCAATCATATTTATCATGAAAAGTAGGAAATATTACAAGGAATTGATAATTTGAAAATAAAGCTTCAAATTTATTATTTTGTAAAATTAATTGCTCATCATACCATTATTTTAATAAGAATAAGAAATGTTCAATAAGAAGATTGTAACATAAATCAATACTATTTAAAATTGTAGTATCCTGAAGAATATTAATATAACCAATAAAAACTATGTAAAAGTAATCGATAGAAAACTTTAAGACAATACATACTTTTATCTACAACCATAAAATTTGGTTGACGATGCTTATTAATCTCGCCAACTCCTCCCAAAAGGAAGCCCACACAAGTATCCTAACATCAAATTTATTATAAATACTTATCAACTAAAGTAAACTTATATTTCGTTTACCTCGTCTCCAATAACAGCAAGAAGCTTGCCTTTTCCTGCGGAGTGAAGAGCCATTGCCACTAAGAAAGTTATAACAATTTACCAGAGAAAATGAATATAACGTTACAAACTCTTTTAGTGCATCAAGTCACACCTATGTTACTTGAATGTCACGTGCCAAATTTGTCCAATCAAAAGTTGTTAAAAATAGAAAAGTAACAAATCAAGCAATTTGTACAGTTTGTACGTTGCAAGTGAATTCTGAAATTAGGCTCTCCTTGGTTGACATAATGTGTCTTTTTCTAACTTAATTCAGAAAAAGATACACTAATGCAATGTTACCATCAGTCAATCATAAGACACAAATTATAGCGTGTTCACAGTAAGTTAGTGAGTATGTTATTTATTCACACACGGTTTTATCGTAGTAGTTATATTTACGAATCTTATCCAAGATAATAATAATGCAATATCACAATTGTAGTTAATTAAACATTTGTATTATGAACATCCCGAAAGTAATTTTACGTAGATATTCCGAAGAATTTGTTTTTAATGTGTAGAGATATACCATCTATGTGTATAGAGCATAAATACTATGTGTATCTAACATTAATTATGTACGTAAATTCGGAGATAGAAACGTGTGTTTAATTCGAGTATTCCTGTATTCTGATATGTAAAAATACAGAATTCAGTGATTGTTAAAACCGTCTCATAAAATTCCATACATATAGTGAGACCGTTACAATCAATTACATTATACAAATTGTAACATTAAGGGAATTATAAGTTACTAAAAGGTTGTTGCACGTTCTTCCTGATTGAATGTATTTATAAAAATAATTATCCACAATATGTATCTATTTGTGTTAAATATAAAAACCTATACATTCAGCTGATTTCCTATTGATGAATTTCACATATGTAATAGTTATAATTGCAATGAATATAATAGACGATGTAAACATTATCGCGTATATATTTCTCTTATAATTAGTGAATATACTTTTACATATATTTCTTTTTTACTATATATTTTAGCGTTCGTTTTTTTAAACATATGCAATTATGATTTAAGGGGGTGTGATATAATTGGACAACAAGTGTCAAAATAAAAAATGTCATTTATAAATGATGATATTTACAAGAAAATGGTTTCTGAAGAACTGGAGCAAAAGTCAAGTTCGATAGATGAAAATTCAAGTGAATTTATGTCACTCCCCAAGTGTGAAGATATAGAGGAAACACTGGTAATAAATTAATAACGTACTATGATACAAATTGTGAATTATTTTATAGCTTATCTTTCTTATATAGATCATTTATTACATATAATATTCGTAGGTTGTTGCCGAAGAAATTATTGTTGATGATAATGCTGAAATAAATCAACATGCACCTGAAGAGATCATTTGCGAACCAAAAGAAGCAATGTGCTTTGAAGAGAGTACGAGTACAAATTCAAAAATAGCAATTGAATACATGAAACACTCTACGTCATTGTCCGCCGATAACATAAATAAACAAAGGTGGCTTCAAGAGGGTACTGATAAACATTCCTTTGTGGTAAATATACAGCAATGTTTGGACCTTTTGTATAAAATATTTGTAAACTAGATTAAAATCATATGTTCAATATAAGAGCGTTATAGTTATATGAAAATTATATCACATTATTTGTTATATGACCTTCATATAATTTAATCAGTTATCAGAACCAGGGGAAAATGTATTTGGAGTAGGCGGTAATGAAATAAATGATGATCAAGACGGAGATGAAGAAACAATTGCTACATTTGTAACTGCAGCTGGACAACAATTAGCATTATATGCAGTAGAAGATTCAGATGAAATTTTTGCAGTTGCTGTTTATGACGAATCAGGGGAGCCTCCGACAAATTTTCAATTCCTTATGAAGTATGTATATTTAATGTTCTTTCAGTAAATACCTTTTTCTAATTTATATGATAACATTTTTTGATAAAAATTTGTCTCTGCTCAATATTAATTGCGTAAATAGCTTGTTATGCTATATATTTATTTTATTTATATATAGACATTACATAATAAAACTATATTTACAGAGCAGACGTGGAAAGATTAATAGGTGAAGGAGCTGTTAGAACAGTTAAAAAACCAACACAAATAAAGAAGCAGTTATTAACTACTCAGCCACCAATCTTTTTTCCAAAAACAGAAACCATGCACGAGATGTCAATGAGTAATGAAGATAAAATTATATCAACTGAAAATGGAAAGATACAAGAAAAAAAGAATACTTGGACTGAAAATTCGAGCTTAATGCAAGATTCTGATTTGAATTTAAATCTAAAGCAAGTTCCTAATATTATATATACCACTGATAATAAGCAATCAGATGTAACATATTTAATGATGGATAATTGTTCTGTAAATATTGGTATGTTTTTATGTTTATTACTTTGGAATGTATTTATACATATTATAGATAATATGCAATATGATATGCATAATACTATTTTATCTCGTATATATAAAGTAATGTGTTTATATTACATAAAATCATCTGTATGTATAGAAGAAACCTTGGTAACAAAATAACGAAGTACTATCGTATTAATTGCGAAAAATATAAAAAGTTACATTATGTCTTTAATATTAACTTTATAGTTTATCCTTTTTCTCATGTGGATTATTTGTTACAAACAGTACTCATAGTATTCTAGTCATAACATGCGCATGAATGTTGTAAATATACATATTGATATCAGCATATAATCATAACATACATTTTTTTATGTAATAGAAAATTCCGAAGATCAAGGCGGAGATACGGAAAGTGACAGTGAAATTATGGAACAGTCTACAGTACAGTATATACTTTTTGAAGGTGACCAATCTGATTCTGAATTAACATTTGATGAAATTCAAGCAACACTCCAAAACATGAAAACAGTGGAATCGAAGTTAACAAAGAAACAGGCAAATCAGAAGCCTGTGCGGGAACAAAACAATTTTCAAAATGTTAAAGAAACGGGCTGTGAACGCATAGTGGATTACACTTCCAATTACAACACGTCCAATCACACATGTAATACTTTAACAGAGAGAAAGTTAAATTTGATAGAGAGCCGGAAAGAGCTACTAGAAACATTAACAGACTCAGCATGCGATACTATTTCAGACAATGCAAAATTAGATCTATCAAACGGATCTATAGAATGCACATCGCCTGAATCTGTGCAAGCACAGTTTAAATCTAAAAGATCTCGAAAACAACAACTAATTTCTGTAAATCGTGAAGATTCGGAAATAATTATTCAACCTGCAGCTCTTTTAAATGAAGAGGATAATAGCGTTAGGAAAAAAGGAAGACAGAAGAGAAGATTTATAACACATTCTGGATATCATCAGAAACATAACGAAGCAAAAAGGCTAAAAAAATTGAAGCACAAGGAAGTAGAAATTATTGAAATTGATGTTGACGAAGAAGAAAGTATGTTGCAAAGAAAAACTAATGTTGTTGAAATTACTATAGATGATAGTAAAGATAAGTATTCTAGCGATAAAGAAAATGAAATTATAATGGTTGGAGATTCTGATGATGAATCACAACAGTCTGATCCCAAAGTGACTTTATTACAATGTCAACATTGTTTAAGGAATTTCAGACAACAAAGAGCACTGGAAACTCATTTACGAGTTTGTTCTAAGTCACCATCGAATGCAATTAAATTTGAAGAACAAAAAATGAAACATACAAATAGAATAGATGAAAATGCAGTGAAAAAACAGTATACATGTAAAATATGCCAGAAGAAATTTGATGTCGTTGTAGTGTTAGCTCGTCACGTACGTTCAGAGCACTCTCAAAGAAAAAAACACAAATTTAGCAAATCGTCGATAGAAGAACCTGATGAATCTTTGCTTGAAGAAACTAAGAAGGCTCAAATTAGTATGGTTAGAAGAGTTAAAAGGAAAAGAACTCAGCGATTAAATTGTTCATGGGAAGTGAAAAAATTAAATTGCACAGATTGTGGAAGATGGTTTCCAAGTGCTGCTTTACTAAGAGCGCACTGTTTACAACATGGAACAAAAAAATCTGGTAAGTTTTTATGAGAATCAATAGGTATAATTTTAAAATATTATATTTAATTGCACATCCCATTGCAACCGAAGTAATTATAACAAACACTTCTTTACGCACTTGAATTTTCTTTTTACAGAACAACAAATACGTAGATGTCAAGTATGCAAGAAGTTGATAAAGTCCAGATTACTGTTTATACGGCACTTAAAAAATCATGGTAACGTGCAACAAAATTCGAAACCTGTAGCAAATATCCAAAAAAAATTACATACTACCAGATCGGTAACACGTAAAATCACTACCCTTAGAAAACGAGGGAGGCCACGGAAACTTTGATCTCTTTAAATATTTATAATGTATGTAAATTTCACAAATAAGTGATATGTGACAAACATTAACGTAGTATATCTTCTAATGTTAAATATGTATAATACAATGTTCATAATTCCAATAAAATTGCAAAATATTTATATATATATATGTTGAGGAAAAGATTTGTATCTTTTACTTTCAGATCAATTAGACGTATAGATGTAAATACTATTAAAATGTACATTACTTGTCACCTAATATTCTTTTATCTTCTATGTTAATACTTTACTTATTATCAGCGATTGACTTTTCCTTTTCATTTTAATATTTGATTCTATTATATAAACATCTAAAATCTCGATGGTTAATCGACGTATATTAAGAATGTTAGAAAAAGAATGTAGAGTACTTCATTAATTTCATTTGTGTTCAAACTACCAGGAATAAATGAATAAAATTTAGGAAGGTATGAAAACAAAGGCTCGTAATGATAAATCAATTTAGTCTTTAAGGATAAGTCAGCTGTTATTTATAAATTTGCATAGTGTACATTGATACTGCTTTTCTCATACATTAATGATGTAATAGCTACTGTAAATAAAATGATAGTATAATTCATATACACCATTTAATGAAATAGATATACGTAAAAACGTTTTTGAACTTGTGTTTCACTTTTACAATTAAATAATATAACTAAATGTATATGTTACGGTAAATCTGGTGAATCTGATGATTATGTATAATTGCCAGTAATTATATATAATTATCATTAAAAACAGGACTTAACCCAGATCTTTTTTTCCCATGAAATGAAATGCATTTACACACCCCTTCCATACACAGGGGAGAATGTGGGAGTCTCCAGACCTAAACGAGAGTTGATTCAGGCCAAATTCCCAAGCCCCAATCCAGCAAGCAGAACAGGCCCCTGACGAAGTAAGTAATTCCCTCTTCATCTCTTGTGAGCTCTCCACCCATGTGGTTCGGGCAATCCTGGGTTTGCCAAATCCATATCAGATCAGTGAGCTCAACCGGCCTCTGAGGTAAATCCTTTCATACGGATCTGGTCCCTGAAGGGAATAAGTGAGATCTAACCCAGACTGGCTGGTTAATTTGATAAATATTCAAAAATTCATCACATTTACTGTAGCATATATATAAATAAAATATAAAATATTTGATTTGCATAATCAAACGTAATTCTATTCTAGAAAATAAATTAAATTAACAATAAATGCTATGTTGTATAAGAGTAACAGAAACAATTGTAATAAGTTATAATCATGTTAGATCTTATGTAAAACTCTGCTAATACAGTATCAGACTTATAAAAAGTATTTTCTTGGCAAAGTGTGTATTTAATTTATTGAATATGTAAGTCATGCCATAATTTATGGAAAAGAACTTGTGAAAAATATTACTTATTAATTTTAATATCATTTGTATTTGTTCCAATAATTGATTAAGCGATTTTCAATTCATTTTTAAGCCATATTCTTTCTTGATTGATGGTAAATAGCATAAACTTTGTGTAAAAACTACATTGTACCTAGAAACTTTAAAATTAATATTAAACAGATGGAGTATCTCAAAATAATACATATGAATATTCATATATTATATATATATTTATTATTATATTATTAAATAATATATATTATTCATTGAATAATCGTTCAATTCAGTTGCATTTACAAAGTTCCAGTAACATTTTTGGATACATTTCTATTACATATGTGACGTCCGGTGGACTATAGCGGTACCAACATCGAAATATTGTACTCTTATTTTTAATTTCTTTAAGTTAGTCACTAGCGCGATTTTCTCCTTCTGCACCCATCGATAGTCCACGTCAGCGCTTGCAGCGCGTGTTTCAAAGGGCCAACGGCTTTCTTAGCAATCTTCAAAAGGCCACGTAAGGGAGAAACGATGGGACGGTGGGAGAAAACGTATATAAATAGGATGCGCACCGAGCGCAGAGGACTTCTCGGACTTCTCGCACTACTTGTCTTACTATTAGAATTATTCTTGTACTTTTTCAACCGGCTTTTGCCGGACCAGTATTCATACTTTAAAAGACTCTCTTGCAGAGACTTCTAGGAGTTCCTCCGATTCATATTGTAAATTTAGTCTTAATCAAATAACGAAGAGACGAAGTATAACTCTTCCAACGATTCAACTACGACATTTCCAAAGAGTTACTAAGTATCAATCCAATTTCTATATCCATACTCTTAGGAGTCGATTCAATTCCAAGTTAACTCAAACTCCAATCGTATTCAGACTTCTAACAAGTCTATTCGAATCGAACGTATTTAGTATCTACATTTATATCGTAATATTGTAACCATTAGTTTAATCACTCTTATTTTGTAACAATATATTTTATACTTGTTTACTCAAACTCTGCATACTTTAATTGAGAAACTACCTTCTTCGATCTTCCTATTTTTACCTAAGTTCAATTCTTTAATAATCTTCAATTCAATTTCACTGCGTATGATAATCCTCACGAGCAAAATCTAAGTCAATCCACTTTACCTAGTTCCACTGCGAGCGGACGACCTGCTCGTGGAACTTCCTCATCTCTTGTGAGCGGACGACCTGCTCAGAGATCAATCCATCTTTCCCAATTCCACTGTGAGCGGACGACCTGCTCGTGGAATTTATCCGACCCTTTGCGAGAGGACGAACCTCTCCGAAATTAACCCTTCAACCGAACGTAGACTCGCTCATTGGATTTTTACGCATTTCTTAAGATATTTTGATGACGAGAACGAGACGCGCAGGCCGAAGAAACTTTCTTCGCCGCCTCCTCGCGCAATTATATTTATCCGCGCGCGCAGCTACTCTTCCTCTCGGAAGAGAAGAGCGAGGTGAACGATCACCTGTAATTCATTCGCGTAAATCAGAGTCAATAGTAAAACCTATCGAAGCTCCGAAAACGGTCGAATCAGTATCAGCCGAACTAGTTGAGAAAAGGATTCCGTGGGTCCTGATTCCCGTGGACATTCCAGCCCCTGCGAGGGTTTTCTCGATCAGCCCTCGAGACCCGAGATTCTGGGTCTATCGAGTAAGACCGCAAGAATAGGATATAAGCACTTTATTTCCCTTTTAGGAATCACCAGCTATTCGAAAGACGCCTGTACGAGTTAACCTGACAGACGTTGATGTATTCAAATTATCGATAGACGGTACGCAGTTCCAGTGGATTGTCACGAGGACGTGACAATTTTGCCAGTTCCATCACCAGCATCGATTCAGCGCCTGAGACTCGGCAACCCGCCCTACGTCGGTCAGGCAGGATTTCTACGCTCCGAGATCTCTTCTCCGTTCCTCGAGGGAGTCTGCAGGAGAGAGAGAGAGGAAAAGAGAGAAGGAGAGAGACGAAGACACAACGAACGATAAGTCAAACTATCTTTTATTCTTTCTCGCATATTTCAAAGACTTATAACGAAACGCTTTGCAAACGGCTGGGTCCCAGCCATTTGACCGCCCAGGCGGGAAGGCAAAATACCAGCATAAATCCCGGTAACACGGTTTTGAAACGAGACCCCTATTCGAGTTTACTAGCCTAGTGATTTCAATTCTCTGCTCGTTTCACCTCCGTCGCTGGGACGTGACACATAAAACTTGGTTTGGGTCCATCCCAGTCCATCCATAAATTAAAAGTGGTAAAATCTGAAAGTAGTGCTTGAGACCAGTGATGCCAGAACGAGGGATTTTTTCCCATGCGTGAGCCTTCGTGCGCATGCGCATGCTGACGTCACAGCTCGGCGGGAATTATTTCCATAGACGTATCTATCTATGCAACAGTACGTCGCATAAGGGGCCCTTCCTAGTCGTTTTCCGCGCTTTTCGTTAAACTGAATAAAATATTGTATCGTAGTGCAATATTAGTATATCAGAGTGACTGTTCCTTCGTACGGAGACAAAAGCGTGTTCGAAACGAAGCAAAATTTTACCGTTCTTTGAGGCCCGGGTCTGGTCGCCAGATTTTTTATTATTTAACAACATTTGGCGACCATCACGCGCAAAGACGTCCAAAACTCTGGACGTTTTCTGCAGTTTTCCTTATCTCGCAACAAATGTTGGTATTCATTTAATAAATCGGCTGCAGATATACAAAATAATAAGAAAACATATATTTATTTATTTACACGTAAATATATTATTCCTTTTAAAAATATCCTCTTCCTGTAATTTCTACCGTATTTAAATTGTCACGGGGGTCTAACGATACCCCATATTTGAGTAAAGTATATACATTACTGAGGATTTGGTAGTGCGCATGCTTGGGAAAAATCCCTCGTTCTGGCATCACTGCTTGAGACATTCCGCATTTAGTACTATCCCAGGCCCGTGAAACTCTTATGGGACAACTCGGTCGTCGATTCGCAGCGCCACCTGTTATCCGGGGATAAGAACTAACCCTGTATCTTCGATTATATTCTATGGCCAACAAGCTATGCCGGCAATGATGATGGCGCAAATTACGAAATATAATAAATTATAAAGAACATTAAAAAAATAAAGGTTTTGTGTAATCCCTTCTGTTCCTAGTTCCCATCTAAACGTAGTTTAGCGTAAAAGATGCAGGGAAACGCGTGAAATTTACTCTTCCTCTACTTTTACTCTATCATTACTCTTACTCTTACTCTTGTTTTACTCTCGCCTCACTGTGGCCTATTCTAGCTATTAGTTTGCTTAATTTTACTCGATTCTACTTGACCTGACCCTTATTGCATTATTACACCACATATTGGCTTCATTTTTCGTTATATTCTTACTTTACTCCGGCATTACTCTTGCCTTACTCCCGACTTACTCCCGCTCCATTCAGCCCTATTCTAACTGCTATTTTACTTGTTTTCAATTGATTTTAGTCCACTTTACCATTATTTCGTCGTTATGTTTCATATTAACTGTGTTTTTAGTGTATTTCACTTTTACTCCCGCTTTACTCTTGCCTTACTCTCGATTTACTCCCGACTTACTCCCGCTCTTTTCAGCACTATTCTAACTGTTATTTTTCTTTGTTTTTGATTAATTTTAGTCCGCCTTACTATTATTTCGTCGTTATATTTCATATTAACTGTGTTTTTAGTGTATTTCACTTTTACTCCCGCTTTACTCTCGATTTACTCCCGACTTACTCCCGCTCTTTTCAGCCCTGTTCTAACTGTTATTTTACTTGTTTTCAATTGATTTTAGTCCACTTTACTATTATTTCGTCGTTATATTTCATATTAACTGAGTTTTTAGTGTATTTCACTTTTACTCCCGCTTTACTCTCGATTTACTCCCGACTTACTCCCGCTCTTTTCAGCACTATTCTAACTGTTATTTTTCTTTGTTTTTGATTAATTTTAGTCCGCCTTACTATTATTTCGTCGTTATATTTCATATTAACTGTGTTTTTAGTGTATTTCACTTTTACTCCCGCTTTACTCTTGATTTACTCCCGACTTACTCCCGCTCTATTCAGCCCTATTCTAACTGTTATTTTACTTGTTTTTTACTTTAAAATGAATAGCTCAATTTTCAATTTTTTCATACTATTGTATACATTTTAGTTATTATATTTATGTATTATGCATTGTACTAGGCGTAGCGAAAAGTTCTGTCCATTTAGCGTATGTTAATGTACAATTTATCATTTTTAAAAATAATTTTCTATTATGGTGGAAGCGGACAGAACTCCTCGGCACACCTAAATGTTTCTATTACTTTTTGTTTGTATTTGTTTATTGTAAACTATTAAAAGTTTCTTATAATATATGTACACATTCTTCCCATATGTCTGTTTATTCATTTACCATCGTTTTACCTAACGCCTTTCCAATTTTTTTTTATTTTTTTATTATTATTGTTACACTTTCTGTTTGCAACTTTTGATACTTATCTTTCGTATCTTACCGATAAAATGAATGTTTAATTTAGGTTCATTGTCTCTTTAAAACTTTCGTCTCGAAGCTACTTCTGCTTTATAACACAGTTGTAGGGATACGTATTTACGCAGTCTACGCAGGCGCGATCAACTGCAGTAGGTCGATGGGGCACATAACCTCACATAACCTTAACAGAAGATACTCGAATAAATAGGTATGTTTTCTGCCTACTCAGCTTTCCGTACAGTATCAGTACGAATTTGTTCTTAAGACGTTCTTAAGATATTGACGAAATTAATCTTGTAACGCGTATTGTTACATCTGCATCCATGCAGATTGGTAATGTGCTTCCGAGGATGCGGATCATCAACAAAAAAGGTAATATAAATCCAAATCATTCATACTGTTCTTTATACCAATACTTTTTTTACTGTGTTCTAATTTGTTTACTGTCTTCTGTTTCAGATAGCAATATGGATCAAGAAGAAGTGTTATAAACAGTTCAGTGCAGTGTAAAAGTTACAACAATCGTAAATAAGTGTTAGTAGATGTATGTGTAAGTGTATATGCAAATCGAACGACAATAAATGAATGTACATATATATTTTGCGTATTTTTTTTAACACCTAAATAAGAAAAAAAATAACATTGTACGTTTAGAGGAACCGCCTATATTTGAAAGCCGCCCCCCCTTGCCCCGTTCCCCTATTTAGTTCTATGATCGTGCTGCAGGTGGCGCTAGTTGCGCTGTAGTTCTTATCCCAGGATAACAGGCGGCGCGCGGCAACGGCGACCAAAAGTTTTACATTGAGTTGCACAGCCCTGTACTATCCAGTACTATCGGTACCACTGGTACCGTACCAGTGACAGTGATGCCAGAACGAGGGATTTTTCCCAAGCATGCGCACTACCAAATCCTCAGTAATGTATATACTTTACTCAATATGGGGTATCGTTAGACCCCCGTGACAATTTAAATACGGTAGAAATTACAGGAAGAGGACATTTTTAAAAGGAATAATATATTTACGTGTAAATAAATAAATATATGTTTTCTTATTATTTTGCATATCTGCAGCGGATTTATTAAATGAATACCAACATTTGTTGCGAGAGTAAGGAAAACTGCAGAAAACGTCCAGAGTTTTGGACGTCTTTGCGCGTGATGGTCGCCAAATGTTGTTAAATAATAAAAAATCTGGCGACCAGACCCGGGCCTCAAAGAACGGTAAACTTTTGTTTCGTTTCGAACGCGCTTTTGTCTCCGTACGAACCCTGGTGGAAATATATCTACAACTTTTTACGCGACTCTACAACAAATTACAATTTTCTACAACATTTTGCGTGGTTGTAGAAAATTGTAGCTCGTAACTACAATATTCTACGTCATTCAACGTCTCACTACAACTTACTCGATTCTCTTACGTAATAAATTGTAGTAAGTTGTAGAGCACTACAAATTTTTACAACAAATTACAACTTGCTACTCTAAGACAAATGGAACTTGAAAGAATGATCTCTATTAAAACACGGCTCGCGTAGTTTGTGTAGTATTTTATACAATACTACAAAATTCTACAACTTTTAATGTTCTATCTAAAAATTTAGAAAATAGCCTTCAAAAGTCTAGCGCGTAGTTTGTTGTAGTATCTTATAGAATACTACAAAATTCTACAACTTTCTACAACTATTCACGAAATTCTACAATACTGTCCCAATCCGCGTACTTTGTTGTAGAAATTTGTAGAAATTAAACACAGTGAAGATAGGGTCAAGTTGTAGAAAATTGTTCAATGTTGTAGCCAGTTGTAGCAATATGTTGTAGAGAATTGTAGTTAGTTGTAGATATATTTCCACCAGGGAAGGAACAGTCACTCTGATATACTAATATTGCACTACGATACAATATTTTATTCAGTTTAACGAAAAGCGCGGAAAACGACTGGGAAGGGCCCCTTATGCGACTTACTGTTGCATAGATAGATACGTCTATGGAAATAATTCTCGCCGAGCTGTGACGTCACCATGCGCATGCACACGAAGGCTCACGCATGGGAAAAAATCCCTCGTTCTGGCATCACTGATTTGACACCCTTAAATGCCCTTCAATATCGGTGTTGCAGAAAAGAAAACGAAACCGATGTAATATCGGTTTTGCAGAAAGGAAAACGAAACCGATATATCAATGACAGTTATAAGATTGTTTCAATTCTCGTAACTGTTTTAGGTGGGATCGACATGTAACTGTTTCAAACAGTTATATTCGGAACCGTTTCAATTTCTGGATGGTATACATTATACATATATATATATATCAGGGGTGCATGAGATTTGCACAGTACAGCCGTTTTTCGAGAAGCGCCGCCTACTTCTCTTTACTTATCTCAAATACACATTAAAATGTTACGCTGGTTACGCTCTGACGGCTTGGACTGGCTCTGACAGGAGACAGATTATTGTGTATCAGTTGATCAGTGACATTTTGGGTGTGTGGTGGATGAAATAGACGGTGTTTTTCGAAAAACAGTTCTGGCGTGTAGATCTCGTACACCTCTGATAAATATTATTATCATACATTTATAAATAATTTATAATTGATCCTACTTCAATACTTAAAGGCGTATTGACCGGCGTTGTGTACATAAATCCTGTGTGAAACAAGACGAAGTAAATAATGGTTTAAAGAATAAAATCACTTTTGTACTATAAATTGAACAAATGGATGAAGTACAGGAAAATCCACGAAAAAACCCTGATGAACTGAAAAATAACAGTGAAGAAGTACAAATCGAGGGAAATAAACCAAAACTGAACGTGGAGTGGAGTATAGAAGATAAAAAGACATTATTAAAAGCTCTTAAGAGGTATGGACATAAAAATATTCCAGCAATATCAAGAATGTTGCCAAATATACCTGTGCAAGCCATTAAAGCAAGAATTCGTGATTATATATTTGCATCAGAATATTTATATGAAGATGAGTTAATAAATAAATGGCTTAAGTGTGGCTTGTATAGAGATGGAGACAGTCCTGTGCCTGAAGCATTACATTTTATACAGTTATTTGAAAATCATCCATCTTTTACAGGATTAAAAGGATTTGATTTTAGGTAAATATAACATTGTACACTTACGCTGAACACATTAAATATCAGTCGTACTTTGCCTGTCTATTATTTCTTTTGAAGGGACACTTCTATTCATATCAATATCTATTATCATACATCTATTCATAACAAATTCATGAATATCATCATTTGAAGCAACAAGAAGTTTTATTGAATTTGGGAGCATGAGATTTTTTTTATTGGAAGTTCCTACAGTGTTGAAATCGTAATGTTATTATCCACTTTAATGTTTTAAATGGTTTTTCTGTATTATAATTTTAACGCCAAACTTATATTTTTCTGCACTGTTCTTAACCTTATTATTATGCTTTTCACTGTTTATATTGTGTAGGTTTACATATTAAGCAGTTTAATAAATTATTATTTTACAGTTAAATGCATTATTTAAATAAAATGCTTATATTATATATTTTACAATTTTAAGGGTTTTACAAGTAAAGTTTCCTTCACAGTTAGTTCCATTATTTTCATTTTGCATTTACAATTTTTTCTTTAATCACTATTGTTGCATAATATATTTCTCTTTTCCGAGTTACAATTTTTTTTACTATTATAGAATTAATGTATAATTATATAATATATATAGGGAATACTTAATATTATTATATGTATTCTACTTTTCAATTCAAATATAAATCTTTCATAGGTAACTAATTTTAATTGATTCTGTTTCAGAGCAATTTATAATTTCCTGTACCATACTACTTTAACAAAATCAGATTTTCCAAGTCTCCCTAAAGAAAGTAGAGATCTAATATTTGCACTCTTAGCAAAGGTAGATAAAAAATCATGGCCAAAGTGTCAAAAAGATCTTTGGGAATATCTTGGGAGAGTCTACAATAGAAGAAATATCTGGAAAGTGTATAAAGGAAGAAAAATTTGAAGTTATATTGCTATTCCACTTTTTTTACATGTTTATATACAATGTTATTTAACATTTCTGTGACAATAAAATTATATGTATTTATAAGTTTAGAATACGTATAACACGTTGGCTGTCAACTATGAGATAACTTGTAGTTTTCGTTTCTGGCTGCATATTCATGGAGCTATGATTAACTTAAAAATATATCAGTGCAAATATGAATTGATAGCTTCTGCGGAAAGAACAAAGAAACAAGGTTGGCTTACATGAACAGAAAATATAATCATAACAAATTTATTCAAAATTAATTACGAAATAATTTGTAAGATTTTTATTTTTAAAAACACATTCTCCATGCTTTTTGAGTATTATGTACTATAATTACAATTTTTAATAGTATAATATGATTAAATTTAATTGCCTTCTTAGATCGGAATCCAGAAAATTATATATCTTAGCAGTCAACGTGTTAATTGTTTGAATATAGCGTTAATTTAATTTAATGAAAAATTTTATTACAAAGAGATTTCTACCAAATAAAATAAGCATGAATTATTTTATAAGGCACAACCCTGTTTTTGGACTTATGAAATATTTTGTATAAATATATCATACAATTGTATATATTGAAAAAATACTGCATATTTTGCAATAAATTTTTTATTACGTTGGAATAATGTATGTCCTTTTCAAGACAAAATTATAGTACATAAAATAAATATACCAAAATTAATTTGGTAAATTGATGCATATTACACCTATATTTCTAAGTAATGTAACTTCTAATAATTTGAAACTAACTATATGTTTAAAATCTGCGTTCATCTTTAACTTCTTAACCTCCTTTACAACATAACGAAAGTCTAAATTTATTAGACTTTCGAAAAAAATGTAAAATAATTTCTTATGTACAATTTTCATTTTGGCAAAATATGTTTTTAAAATTCGGGCATTTGTGCATTTGACTGATCTTTAATACAATGAATCTGATCATGAAACATTCTTCTACATACCGGTACAAAGCTTTGATATAATTCTCGTTACGATATTTCAACAAATACTCGACAATCTCGAGGTTTCATCAATCTCTCAATACTTTTTCAAAAATTCATTACTTTTATTAATTTCAGAACTCTCAAAAATAAGTAACAAGTGAGACTGCATAATAGAATTGTACTAAGAATCACGATTCTTTTCCTTCAATAGTTATTTGTTATTTATTATTATAATAGACATTTAATATTTATGAACAATAACATTCTGCAGAGACCTGTAGAAAGTCTGTACTGTGATGAGATTCAGTAGTTTTATAAATCATTAAGAAGATAAAATTACATGAAATTAAATTTTATTTTACATTTTTTAAACATTTCCGTAGCCATTTACTTCTGCACTTCCAACAAATATCATTTGCATAATAAATGCAATGAGGAATAAAATGCATAAATCAAAAAAGTATGTAAGTCAGTAAATATTACCGATTGAGCTTTAAATATATTCTTCTTGAACACATTAATTGTTCAAACTGAATTCACTCATTTTTTCTTAAACATATTAGAACCAGTTTTAATAAACAATCGCTCCATTCGACAGGTTGATATAGAAGGAAATAATGTTTCTTTAACACTTTTTTAGTTTTACGCATTTGTTTGTGTACAGTGAAGGACTACTTAGTCAAAACATTTAAGCATCTCATGTTTTAACAAAACATCTCTAACTTGATTGTGATTACTTATTTAATATTTCCCATGCATCATCCTCCAATTTGGAATCCCAATTGGACGCATTACCATCGGTTTCAAAATTAATTAAAGCCTCTTCTTTAACCTTTTTGTCTTTCGATTTCTTTATACTTGATTTATGGTCCGCGGTCGTTTCAGAACTTTGTTTTGTATTACTATCCCACTCCCATTCACAGTTCGAAGAATTTGGAGTAGATATGTTACTTCTAAAATACAAAAGACGAATTTCATTTGTGAACGGTTTGTTTTTACTTTCATAAAAAACATTTACTATATAAGATATTCCAAAAACTGGAGGTGAAACTTTGAGCAACTCTCTGCAGGTGTTGAAAAAGAAAATAAAAATATAGAATTGAAAATAATTGTTTCGGAGTTATAAACATTTTGTTGTTTTCTAATTATTTAAATATAAATTTTGCAGAAATAGCGAATTGTATCAGATGTATAGTGAAACTAACAATTTATCCAGTTTTTCAAACTGTTACAATAAAAATTAGATAAACTGTTGGGCTCTATAATTATTTAAAATCTAAGTAACTGTACTCTATAGTACTGGTACTAAGTAAATTATAATAAGTTATATAGATCGTATCTAATCTTACTTTGATTGTGATGTTTTCATTAATGACGTCTTTTCAGTAGACTGGGAATGTATCACATCACTGTTCTGATAAGCAATAGAAGATTGATAATGTTCTTTTGAGTTATACTGACTTTGTTCAACTGAATTCATTCCTCCAATATCACCCCACCCTCGTCTCCCTAAGTCTCCAACCTATGCAACAACCACTTATTCATCACAATGATTATATAAATTGTAGTTCTAATATGGTCTTATTAACTATATGTTTTATGGTTAGATAACGTAGCTTATTACTAATAATATAGATATTTTGAAAACTAAAACTCTACCTTTACTGCTAAACTATTAACCTGTGCACCAACTTCTTCCAACAAACTACCATCACGAACCTAGGAAAAATAAAGTAAAAGCAAATGGAAAATTTAAATAAAGTAATGCCATGCAAAAAAAATGTAATACTACCATGGCAACATAATGAAATAAAGCAATGAAAATTTCTAGTTATATATGTTATATGTTACATAACAAAATAATAGCATAATTCTATATAACAAAAATTTTCAATTTTTATAATATATGAATGATAATGGCAACTAAAAATTTTCTATACCTTTTGTGTTGCTAATTCTCCAATTTTAATTGCATTTTCAGTAGCTTTGCTTGCTATTTTTGATGCGGAAGAAGAAAATATTGACCATCCCTAAAAAGAAATTAATAAAATGTCTTTATCTACCTGCTATAATTTCAGAAAAATAAAATATGTAAACTTACACTTGCTAAAGAAGAAACTGCAGTATCGAAAAATTCTTGAGATGAACTTCTAGGTGGTGGATCCATTTGATAACCAAAACCCCCATACTTGCCACCTTGATTAGGTGGGACATTGCTACATAGGTTTTATGTTAATATGTAATTTTATTTTAAACACATGTAATTGATGATATTAATAAAAATTCATATGTTTTATATTTTATTGCTTACTCAGGACGACTGGCATTTTCATTTTGCTTTCTTGCAAAGAAAGCTTCTGTCTGAGATTTAATGTTACTTGAATTTGAATTCTGATAAGAATTGGATGTGTCACTTTGATATGATGAATAACTTTGTTGGTTGTCTGAGTAGCCTAAGGATTGAAAGCTCTTTGCAGTGGAACTATTAGGACTCCAAGGTTCCCCTCGAGCTAATGTTGCTATCTAACAATTGATAAATATATTATTTGTATAGTTTGCACAACTTTTATGTTATAGACATATTTGTATATGTCAATTATTGCAATAATTATATGAGAAACAATGTAAGAAAGATGTATAAATAGATATTTTTAGCAATGCAAAAACTTAACTGTTATGAAAATTTTACTCAGAAAAAAATAAGCACAATGAAAGTTACATATCAATGTTCAAAAATCTGAAAAACTGATGTTACCCATAAAATTATTATTTCAGTGTATACTTCTCAAAATATATATAGAAAAGTGATTAAATATTAATATGAAAAATATAATGAAGGAAAGAAAGAATAATGATGTATTATAATATGTTATAAATGTTTATACCTATTAACCATATATATAAATAAAATAAGTATCTTTACTTTATCTCTATACAGTGCTGCAGCAGTAGTGTTGTATTTTTGTATTATAGACATAGTATCATCCCAGTCTGACTGTGCTTCAAAAAATTCACGAGCATTCCTATTTCCTCCAACTTTCATTTTCTCTAATTCTGAGTCTTTCCATTTGTCCATAGAAACAGATCGGACGAATGATAAATGTACACCAAGTCCACGGTGTTTGCCTGAACATTCTAAGCATATCCATATTCCATATGTGACAGAAACCCATTGAGGGTTATGAGTACCACATTCGAAACATTTCTGAAATGAAAGATAGTATAGTATATGTATTGATGTTTATATCAATGAATGTAAATGCTTCCTGTACATTATTTTCATCTTTAGGTTTAAGTTCACTTAGAACCCTGCGAGTTCGCGGGCTGGCCATGATTTTTATCAGCAATAATCAAAATTATATGAAGCGTGATATCTGGCAGATTTCCACCATATTACATTAGTGATCTTTAGATCACTGAAAATTTATTTTTCAATTTTGCATGGCTAACAATTGTCGATATTAACGACTCCCTGCAAACGTAGGCTATTACATTTCTCAATCTGATCTCACTTGTGCAATAATACTGAATAATACTGAATAATACCAAGCATTACACTGAGAAATTCTCAGTGAGAATACTTCTAAGCGATCACTAGCAATCGCTCTCATTAAAATTTAGGAAAACAATCATTTCATTGGTTACCACTATTTTCAGAATTTTTAAAGCGTACTGTACATTTCATATTCTGTTTCCGTAATAGTAAGTATAATTTGTACAATATCGTAGAATTAAATGAAACAAATATTAATAAAATATTACTAAGATAGTTGTATAAAAAAAAGAGCACTATACAAAAAAGATATATGATGAACTACTTTAATAACACGAAATCTAAATGTATTTTCATATCATGCAATATCGATAAAATAATTATAGACTGTTATATGTGTTATTTATTTAATGACACGGTATGACACTTTTTATCATTTAAACTTTACGTGCATCTACATTTGATTTTTATTTTAAATAAATTATTTATTTCACCTCCAAACTTGTATCTAAACGTATTTTTTAGCCGTAAACTATGTGATAATTTAATTTTAACGTATCTTTTAAATAATGTCATATAAATGGTTCGGTTATACTATTTTGTCCTCCAATCAAGTAACAACGATTTTGTTCATGAAAACAGTGTCGTATCGGGAGGTGCGCATGCGTAACCCCACCCATTGACCATGACAAATGCAACTTTTACTTCCGGCTGAGTTCGGTCTCCGTACAAAGTTTTTTGGGTTTAGCAGTATTCTTGCGCGGTGCTTCTGTTATCCTACGTCATCCGTAATTTTCCTCAATTGCACTTGCACTTTGCAATTCTATATCTCCCAGGGATATCTCTTGTTTATCGTATGTCCATCCAGAATCTCAACACATTCGGTAAATATCATATTTTCCTTTCTCTAAATCTGTCATGTTCTACAAGATAGTTTTGTCAAAATGGCGATGGCGTCTTTGCTTGCATCATAGTACGCAATCGAATTTCTGACGATATCAATTCCTCTGTATTACTTTTGAAAATGTATTTATTATCTAGAAAGTTTTATTTATCTATAAATTTATTGATCATGCTCTAAGAAAACTTCTATTTGGTTTTTTGCTGCAGACCCCTTTGCAGATGCAATCAAGGGTTCAGATGATGATGTCCAAGACGGTCTCGTGCATATAAGGATTCAACAACGAAATGGTCGTAAGACCTTAACAACGGTCCAAGGACTATCATCTGAATATGACTTGAAAAAAATTGTGAGAGCATGTAAAAAGGTAAATGAATTATATTATATTTTTTTTTATGCCAGTTAATTTTTATTGCTGTCAGCCACTGTGCTAAAAATAGAACTGATGCAAACAACTTCATGCGGAGATGTAATTGTGCACGATTTTATAAAATTTTTATTGTCATAATGCCTGCGAAATTTATTATATTTTGTTGAAGTATGAAAGATATGAAATTTGTCATACAATTTTTACAAATATATTTTGTCGTTTTTGCGTGAAATTTTCTTTTGTTAGAACTTGTCCAATTAACATATTGCAGGTGATGTGACCTTATCTCTGATTTTTTTATCATGAATGATTAAATTCAATTTGAATGATCATTGATATTTTTTATGAGTTATTTCAAAAATTGCAGAAACACTATAGTTTTAATGCTAATTGCGCAAATAAATTATAAATATCATAATAATTATTTTTTTAACTATATATTTAAATTACTTAGTTTTGTCATATATTTACATATATGTGCATAAATCTTGAAAAAACATTTTTCCAATTATAATTTATATGAATAAAAAACAGTTCATGTATTTGTAGGTATTTATAAAAAATCAATAAATTCATTACCAGTTTAAGGTTAATTACATATTTTTTAATAAATAGTGAACCGTACATCTCAAGTGAGTTTATCTGGCAATACTATGTGTTAATTAAAAAATTATATTGGTAAGATTGAAAAGTTAATAATAAAATTATGCTACTTTCAACACTTGTTACTTTGTCCTTCACTTTAGGTATACAGTATTAACATCTTAATTTTTTTTTAATATTTGGCACACACTTGTTTGATAATTTAAGTTGAACAAGGACATTGAAATTGGAAACCATTGGAAGATACAAACAAACTATTTATTTATAGGAGTTTGCCTGCAATGGGACAGTAATCGAGCACCCGGAGTACGGGGAGGTGCTGCAGCTGCAGGGGGATCAGCGAGAAAATATATGCCAGTGGCTAACAAAGTCAGGTCTTGCTAAACCTGACCAACTCAAAGTCCATGGTTTTTGACCAGAAACCATCCATGTCACTTTTTAAGACAACTCCACCTTCATCAACACCTTATCATCTTAAATTATCTGTATCAGTCACTAATATTTGTTGATACCTTGTGAGATATCCTATTATATACACATATATATTTCAATAAAAAATATATAACAGTAACAATATAGGCACAATATTCTAATCAGAAATTTGTAAGATTATAGGAAGCAATATTTTACAGCCTTATGTTAGGTAATCCACTAAACTCATCAGATTTAAAGTAGTAGCGATAACGTTAGTAATTCGTGAAAATACGTGTACAAGAGATAGATACAAATAACAACGAATGGCTCTTCTTTTTGGTATTAGGTAGTATGTATCTTGGCGCTATAGACGTTTTCAGAGAGATCAACAATTTTTAATTTAGGCTGCAGATTGGCTTCTCGTGTGTAACTGCTAAGTGCTGGCTTTCTTTATACAATAAGGACAACAAACTTGATTTTGCATTGCCATCTCTCTCAAAGTTTTGTGCCTTTAATTCCATACTGATTGTATTATTTATTCAACGATCATCTTTTACTGTAATGATTCTATTTTGAGGAAGAACCTCAGCTTTCTCACTTTTAATGCAGTATTGACGACACGAATTGTTTTTCAATAAAAATGTGGCTGTTCTAGATAAATAAATGGTAAAACACTAGTTTTTCTTATTTCTTCCTTACCTTATCCTTGCACTTGATGATAAGTTCCAGTTTAAATTTAATGGGATATCTAGAGATTTCATATTATTATTTTATTTATTTTTTAAGAACATTGTTATGTTATATAATTTTAGCTCCAATTGAAGAAAATAAATGTTTATTAATAGTCATAGGCATTAATATGCACATGAGTTAGATGATAAATCGTTACTGATTGTTTATTCGTTTCTGTTGTAGGCTAAATTAAATTTGTAAATCTATCATTGTATATAATTATATATAATTTTCGCTATGTAATCGTTTGATTTCGGCAAGGTAATTATTTAGCAAGTTAAAAGTTTTATATAATAATTCATTCGTAACAAACTGTGAAAATATAATTACGATAAATCCTTAACTAAATTACATTTTTGAATGCATGTATAATATATTATCGAATAATTTATTCGAAATGCGATGTAAATAAATACGCACAGTAAAGATCATAAGCAACAATTAATAATATATGCCACGCTTTATAACATATTAGCAGGTAAATTTCGTTCGAAATAAATTGCTTACAATTTTAAGTAAATCAACAACCAATAATTTAAATAGGCACAATCATTGTGACGTTATCATATGTAATTAATAAAGTAGAAGTTGATATACTTATATATATTTAGTAAATGTTATAAAATATGTAAGAGAAAATTTGAACATATTAAACTTAGCGGGCGCCGAACCATGTAAAAATAACCGATAGATATCACTGCAATCGAGCTACATACCTACGACCCACAATGCATCGAGCCACGGCATGTGCCTTTCTGTGTCGGCCATTTTGTAGTTTCCTTGAGAAATTGTGTTGAGTTGATTCATCTTCTCGGTAAGAATTTTACAAAATTATCAAACGGCGCGACTCACATTGATCCAAATGATGTAGAAGATTGAGGGCAGATGTTTATGGCTAACTATTCTTAGCTTGAGAACGAGGAATAAGGTTGCGTTTTTTGCGCACAACCGTGTGCGCTCACGGTACTTACACCCCAAGAACGAGCCAGTAAACGAAGCTGCCGAGAACACCTATTGATAAAGGCACATGGAATCCGGGATTGTTTCGGAATGAATGGTGATTTCGGTAACGATATACGATACGCATAAGTGTACTGTCCAAGTGGTTGTCACCATATTTGCGTGCGTGAACGTGTTGGCCCGGCCAACATCTCGCTCTATATTTGGCTAATCGCATCCAACATATTGCATACCTTACCTTTCCAAAATTTTTATTTTTCATGCCGTAACCTTTTTCAAAGAACTATATCACAAGGATACAATGTGACATTTAAGTGTGAATGCTTTATGGGTGCACATAGATTCTGAACAAGAGCAAATCTTAGCATGTGGCACAGTACATACAACCAACACTTGAGTTTTGACTTTAATAAAAGGCAAAGGCACTTTTTATATGTCATTTCGTTTCAAGGTTCCCTGATATCATACAATTGGATATTTAACGTTTACATATAAAACGATTGTTGTTAGATCATTGTCTGATAGTGACATCAAAATCTGGCATCTTATTGCTTTTATATTACTCATTGATAGCTTCAGGAGCTTATTACACATGAGTAAAGTGCTCATTTAAATGTATAAATTTAATGTATATATTTATATATATGTGTATATATATATGCGTGTCGTATATGCGCATTATCTACATATACACACATATACACATAATCGCACACACGCGCTGCCGCGCGCGCGCATTCACACACATATACGTGACATGTATTAGTAAATGAATATATTACATCAGATTGACATACTATTAATTGCACATTGTTGATCATATTCTAAAACAATTTTTCCTGTATAAGTGATTGGTTATGTTGGTTTAAATCCCAAATGTGTCTATTTTCAAATAGCTAAAATTATTGGAAAACATATTTAAGACCTGTAATACTTAAGGCAAACCATGCCCCTGTGATAATTATTAAATTCAAGTAGGCAATACTTGATTATTACATTCAAGTAGACAATACACTAATATGATGTATGATCAATTTTATAAATGCCTTAACAAATTGTACATTAAATAAGAGAAGAAAATTATAATCAAGAATTATTTGCCGTAAATTGTTGTGATATTTAACGTTTTATTATTTGGGTAAAAAGAAAAGTATATTGAGAATAAGATATTTTGTAATTCTGTAACTATATTATAAATCTTCATCTTGTGCAGAAATTGTTCATTGAGCATGTTATTCAGTAATGTGACATATGGGGCATAGTTTTGCTTTTGGTTTAATGTACAAAAGTGTTACTTAAAGTTAAATTACATTAGAAAACGTACTAAGAAAACAGTTTAAGAAAAAACAGTATATTGTATGCAATTTTGCAACATTTAAGTATAATATGTATTGGGTTCCAGTTGTTCCTGGAAATGTGATATTGCATCAAACGTATTAATACTATTCAAATACACGTTGTCTTCTTCATAGGGTACGTGTACATGAATGGGGACATTGGGAAGCTCCCACCAGGGGCGGTTTACCCAGCCACCCCTGAACCATTGGGTTCAATTGGGGGTGCAATTGGAAGTACAACATCCAATTTAGAATACAACGTCATGAATGGTGCACCTAGCAGAAATGAATTAGTATTGGATACGGGTGTAGGTAACCTAGAACCTTCACCACAACACGCTATAGGTATAGGAGGTGCTTCCGCTTATAACACTGTGGATGTAGCTGCTATGGGTGATATGGCCAATCCACAGTCTGCTCCAATGGCTGAATTGTCTGTCCCTGGTATACCTTTGGAACAACTAAAACAGATGCTCTCTTCACAACTTGAATACTATTTCTCTAGGTATGAACATTCTACTTATTTAATCGTTATTCTATATAATATAATTATAAGGATTGCAATGATACAGATTCTACTTGAATGAAGAAATAACTTGAAGATATATTAGAATCTTGTATCTATGTGGTTATTTTAATACTTGGACATAAGTCATGCATTGAGTTAATATTTTTACTGCATCAGTGAAACTTATATCAAAACTTACAGCACTTCATGTTATTAATATATTATGTTCTCTGACTTATTTTGCATTTATGATATTAAAAAAGTAATATACAGTTGGGGCATTAGTATTTCAAATTTCATATCATTTGCTACACAAAGAAATGTATTAACATTCTTGTGCATTTTATTGTACTTAAGGCTATAGTTATAGATAAAACAAATGTTTTGAATAAATGTATCTGTTTAATTATTTAATATGGGAATTTAACATACAAAGTACTTTGAATGTTACATAATCATTATTATTATATGTTCATGTCCGTTATTCTTTCAATTTGTTTTATAAAACAAATTAATTATATTTTGTTACATAATAACTTGAAGTATCTCAAGAAAATATTATAAATGTGGCTAATGAAGATGGACTTTAGTTTCTCTTACTTTATAATGCATTCTGATTAGATACATATTTCTTACTGCAGTCTATACTTCATTACTAATTATTTTTTAGAGAGAATTTAGCTAATGATACATATTTATTATCACAAATGGATAATGATCAATATGTACCAATATGGACAGTAGCAAATTTTAATCAAGTAAAGAAGTTAACAAAAGATATAAAACTCATAACAGAGGTTCTAAGAGAATCTCCAAATGTACAAGTTGATGAAGAAGGACAAAAAGTGAGACCTAATCATAAACGATGCATTGTGATTCTTCGAGAAATACCGGATAGCACTCCATTGGAGGATGTGAAAGTAAGAAATATAATAATATAAGTATATATAAGCTAGCATGTTATTACATTGTCTTCAATATTATATTTCTAATATAATCCAGATATTATACAAGTCTTTAATTATAACAATGGGATTTTGTAGAATTTGTTCTCTGGGGAAGGATGTCCAAGATTTATTTCATGTGAATTTGCCCATAACAGTTCGTGGTATGTAACATTTGAATCTGATGAAGATGCTCAAAAGGCCTATAGGTTTTTACGTGAAGAAGTTCGAGAATTTCAGGTAAATAATAGAAACTGTTATATTCATATTTCCGTTCGTAAAACGTAAATGAGCTTGTTTTACAGAAATCAGTGGTATACTATAGTTTCATTAATTACAATATTTGAGGTGTATATTAAAAGTAGCATATAGTAAAGGATTTTATAAAAATATTTCTTAATATTGAGTTTAATTGATAATTAATGGTATAAAGTACACCTTGAATTATATAACTGTGCGTGTACAGGATGTTCTGTAGTTGGTGATATAATTGGAAAGGAGTTTTTATAAAAAAGTAATATGAGAATATAGTATGAAGATTCTTGTCATACAGATCGTCCGTTTTGCTTGGCAAACATAGGACTATGTCTCATTGGAAAAGATTCACTGCAAATTATTTTCTTCTTTGCCTTTGTTTTTATCGCATTTGATAATCGATTATGTATAAGAAGGAAACGTATTATACGTACAACAAATTTTGAAATTTTCCAAACTGTTGAACTGTGTCCTTTTCACTGAACATGTAACTACTGGATATATACTTTTCTAAGCAAGTTTCAGCAAATACTATCTAATGTTTTATAGTTCTTTACGTTATTATAATATCATTCGGTTTTTATTTTTATATGTTAAGCAATTTTAATGTTTAAAGTTTAGCAACAGTCATGGAACATCATGTGTATGCGCGCGCGCGTGC
Source organism: Cerceris rybyensis (assembly GCA_910591515.1). Classification (NCBI taxonomy): domain Eukaryota; kingdom Metazoa; phylum Arthropoda; class Insecta; order Hymenoptera; family Crabronidae; genus Cerceris; species Cerceris rybyensis. The sequence goes on from OU342790.1 coordinate 29,819,038, forward strand.
TGTGTGTAATATGTTACGATATACTGAAAGAGTAACATTAGAATGTATGATTTAATTTGTACATATATTATCTTATACTTTTTTTAACACATTGCACGTCGGTTCTGCGAAAATGGGTGATTTTAAATATATAATTGTAGACTTGGTCGATCAATATCTGTCGTATTATTCTGTCTTGAGAAAAACTGTAAAGTGGGCAAGAAAGACAGTATTATTTTGTTTAAATTGTGCATTACTTACTGCATTTAAATCTGATACCGACTTAAAAGGCAACATTACCAAATATACCAGAATTAGCGGTTGATATTTAGCCGGCGTGCAATGTGTTAAGTATCAATGAATATGAAATTGTGCATATATACTTCCTTCAGAATATTTTCGAATATAAAAAGACTAACGTATCTATTCACTGCATAAAAAAGCTGCATTATAAAGTTAAAGTGTGCATTATAAAGTTTACTTCGATGAGTTGCTACTTGAGATAGTATAATTTTTTCTGTATAATTTATCCATGTAGTGTGATTAATGTAATTATACTACAGATTGAAACAGTTCAATATTATATTTTATCGTATACAATATCTATTAAAATTTTTCTTTTTATTTGTAAACTATAGGGAAAGCCAATAATGGCAAGAATCAAAACTAAACCAATGAATAGGCTACCCATACCAGCAGTTGCTGGAGTAGGTGGTATAAAAAATGGTTATAGAACACCACCACCACCACCTGTTTATGATCCAAGTAGCTACTCTGCTGGACAACAACGCTTCCTGTACCCAAATGGTACTACTATGCCACAAACTACTATGCCACCGTATGCTAATCAGGTCCATGTTTATGTAAGTATTATGATTTCCACATTACATTTATCATACTTTTTACATAAATTTGAGGGATAGCCTTCAGTTAACAAAATTTGTAAACGAAAATGTAATTTCATTTCACTGTGTTCTATATTTATTATATATATATAGTTTGCACTATACATAAATTATATTATTTGGTAAATTTGTAATTAAACTTCGGCAACATTTCATTCTTGTCCCAAAATGAAGTAATATGTATTATATGTATAATTTGGTATTATTTGAACATATTATGCAATAATATAATATGCATATTAAGGCATCGGACCGTTAATCAGTTTAAATATTCGAATGTAATTGTTCTGAGATAATCATTGTTTCAGTAATGTGGCCTTTCGAAACATTTTTATTTAAGTACACACTTTAAACCCATTCTATAAGGAATGTGGTGCAACAAATTTCTTATTTTATATTTCATGAATATAATTTGGTACTGTACGTAAAATAATATGTATCGAACATATTCAACATTTTTTGTAGCACCAACCATTCTATCCTGCTGGGATGATGCCTTGGGGTCCTGCAAGTCCTGCTTATTTTGATATGTCTGGTGTTTTTACGATGAATGGTGTTACACCACATAATACGTTCAAGCCACATAATACAAGATACAATCCACGGCACAGGTATGAATTTGAAATTATTTTATACTATATAGAAATTTATAAAAAAGTTGGAAAGGTCTATAAGGGTCTGAATCCTTTTTATCACAGTCTTGAGGATATTTTTCTGTTTTACAGTAGAAAGTACTATTACCTGAATTGATGATGTCATTATTAATTTAACAATGTTTCTTAAATTGTGTTTTACAAAACAAAACGAAGTTAATTGTTTTTTATCTACTTATGGTTACGTCATAAAATTCACTGTTACTTGGATCTAAGAAAGTTTAATTTCATAAAATACGATAATTGTACGAATAATTATGATTTTTTATTATAGTATTTCAAACTTAATTTGTCATCTGTGTATATGTGTTCAATGATTGTTTAACGGGAATACTTTTCTTTTTATTTGAATGCCAGGCAGCTGTCCACTTGTGACAAGCAGTAAATTCAAAATTTGTAATAATACATCTATAAATTAATTTCGGAAGTTTTATACCTTCGTTTATTAATCCTTTGAGTACCAAATACTTTCGATTGCAACGCTCCGCCTGAACGACACATGACTAGTGATCGTGATCATTGGGAATGGAACATTATTCCGCTGGTGGATTCTGTTCATTGATTGTTAAAACCGCACATAAATTATTATTGTAATTATTGAATTATTGCAAATGTAAATGATTTTCTTAGACACATTATGATTTTGAATGTACGTTGTCTTGAAATTATACTAGTGGATATGGGTATTGGGCTCACTAATATGCAATATACGCTATAAAACATTTTATACTTCTGAATTTTAAAATAATACAAATATATTGCGTGTGCACTAAATTCATTTCCCAAATAACAACTTTTATATATTTTGGTAAATTTAAGATTCTTTAATCGCTATACAAAAAATTGAAACAGTTTGTTTTAAAGCCATTAAAGTTATTCGTTCCATAAACAGTTGATTGTGATTGTATTATGTAAGAAATAAAAAAAAGCAGGCAAATGAATATATACTTCAGCATAGTACTCAAAGGGTTAATTTTTACTTAATTGTGTAAAGACTCTTGTGCATAAATTGAAAAATGAAGTGTTCTCTTTATCTATGTAGAAATAAACAAAGAAATGGGTCGGAAAGGCCCCCTGGATTGATGGATGGTGGAGGTAATATGGTACCTATGCGACGGACTTCGCACCCTTCTATAAGTGGAGGACCAGTATCCTTAGGAGTATCAGCTCCAACATTTACGTCAAGTTTGCCTACTGCGAAACCAACTTCTTCCTACCAGACCGGCACAAAGTTCCACTCCTCACATACAGCCATAGTGGCTGGCGAGGTTCAGTATAACAGCAGCCACCCTAAAGGATCACAGGAAAATGACGCTCAAACTTTGGATTCTGGAGTACAGTTTCCGCGTCATCGTATGCATCGTAGGACCAAAGACCAAGAAACGCTGTCTAAGGCTAACAATAACCCTTTACCATCAATTAGAGAATCTACACCGGCCAGTAATAATAATACACAATGTAATCGAGGGGTACAATTCGATCTGGAAGCTTCAGCTTTCCCTCCTCTTCCTGGCCTAGATGCTGATCTTGCAAAATCTCATAATGCTTCAGTAGAAACTGTCGGTATTGATTGCGTGCAGTCACAAAATAGGCTTTCAGATGTAGTCAAAGGTACTGCAAAACTGAAAAGCGTTAAAGAGAAAGAATCTGCAGGAACTTCTCAACAGTATCATCAACAGCCAACAAGTAACAGTAGTAGGTCTGCAAGTCCAGGATCAAATGCTGGTGGTCATACTGGTTCGTTAGAGGCTCCAACTGGTTCTGGCAGTACATCAACTACTCCTGTTGTACCTACAAATACCAGCTCTAATGCTTCTGCTAGCAACACTGACTCCACAGACATCGCTCTCAGCACCATCACTCTCACTCCCCCGTCATCTCCTGATAAGTGAGTGTGCATTCTTCTTATACGTACACACATACACATATACGTATATGTATTTATATTAATGTGTATACATATATGTATATGTGTTTATATATGTACATATATGTTTTGTGTGTGCGTGTGTGTAATAGAGTATACATACATTCTTACTGTAAAAGCAAGTAGTTGTTTAATCTTATTTTTACAGTGTTGCTTATTATAAATTATTGTTAAAACTTTGATTGCTTTTAGTAGTATATATTTCATATACTATGTATATATGTATAAATATCATAGATGTACATGAATACACACACGTACAGACACACACAGTTAGAAGATTATATACGTATAATCTCTTAAAACACCATATGTACAGGCAATCGTATAAAGCCTGGAAAAGAATGCTAAGTTGTATTCAATATTGTTAGTTGCATTATATGCGTGCTATGCTCTACAGTGGATGCGTTAGTTAAAGAAACAGTTCACGTATGTTTCATACTATTCATAAGTAGAAAAGGGGAAAAAGTATACATCAATCTTTTATTTCAGTACAAGGTTATTACCTTAGGAAGAATTCTATATTATAAATATTAATATTTTTCTGTGAATTTCTTAAAAAATATTAATAAAATTAGAAAATACATTTTCTTCAGAGAGCAACTGGTGATGTAAAAGACACAAATCACGTTTTAAAGATATAATTTAATTGTATTTACCTCATTAATTTTACGCAGTTTATTATCATTGAGTTTAACGGTAATTTCGAAGTTATTTTAATAGTTAACGTTTATGTTGTCTACTTTCTGAAAAATATTCGTATTCTGCCAGTTTGTAACTTCAATTAAAAAATTTTGAATATATTGTTTCTTAAATTAATAAATTTCATATTAACATTTTTCAATCTTTCCCCTTCTTGATAAAATTATACTCGCATAGTACACTAAGTAGTAGATGTAGCTTTCCTGAATTTACCATTTTCATCTTATTATCTGTGGTGGTTACGTTTGTGGGTGTGCTCAGTTATTTCAATTTGCCATTTATTTTTGTTTATTAATACTTTCTTTACTATCGAGTGATATATCATCAAATATCATTGGAATGCCTTGCGATTAAGGTTCTTTGAACAAAAGAACAGATGTATCAAATAAGAGCTGGTGCTCCATTCTTTGAAACGACAAAATTTAACTGTAAAATGTAGACTGTTCAAAGTTAGGGTATTTTTTGGTAATAGGTAATCGAAAGATCAACCTTCTATACTTTCTTAGTGGTTAATTCTAAATGTGACAGTGTTGCAATGCGTATGTATGTGAAGGAATGTATGCAATACTATGTGGTAGCACAATTCATATCTCTTGCCTGTGTATGAATGCGGCAAATTAACATTACATGGAGACTATTATATTATTCAGGGTTCTTAAATATATTATTTTATTATTATTAAATATATTATTATTTACTATTATTAATAGAACTATTGTCGTCATTGACCTCAACATTCTTGTCATTATCTGTATCATTATTGCCACCATAAAGAATTCATCATTATAATTTTATTAAAATGATGGTTATAAGAATGATCATTATGGTCACTGTGGTCATTGTCATCGTTGTGCCGTCATTATCACTATTATTATAATTAATACTTTTACAACTATTTTTATTATTATTATTATTATTACTACTACTACTACTACTACTACTACTATTATTATTATTATTATTATTATTATTGTTATTATCATGATCATGATCATCATCATCATTATTATATGTTATTATTCTATCATTATTACTTCTAATATTATTATGATTCCAATAACAATTAATATGGTTACTGCTGTCACCATCATCACCACTGCTGTTACTGCTATTCTGCTACTGCTACTATTATTACTATTACTATTATTACCACGTTTATCACAATTCTTACTATCACTACTATTATTATTACCATACTACTTTGATTACTATTACTTCTATTACAATCACTATCCATTTCCACTGTCCATTACTATCACCATTATTACCATCACACACCATCATCATTACTAATACTATTACTAACCTAATATTGCTATTAATTATTATTACTACTATCACTATTACTACTACTGCTAATGTTGCTACTGCTGCTGATAGTGCTATTCATATTATTACAATTAATTGTTTGGTTTCAAGTTACTCTTAAAGGCATTTCAATTACATTATAGTTTTTAATATAAAAATAAGTTATAAATTTCAACACATATAGTATAATATAATGAAAAGCATGATTCATTATTACTGAATAATGATTAGATTCATTGTCAGTGGAAGTAAATAAATGATATGTATACTGATTTGTTAAATAAGTGTTGCAATCTTGCAAGACCCATTCCCTAAGTATGAATTTGTTTTAGTTCTGAAATGTACATTTCTTTTATTGTTTTATAATCGTGCATGGTATTTAAAATTTTTCATAGAAAATACTGAAGTATAAAAACTATGTCTATTATACTTATGCACGTTCAGGGTTAGTCCTTTATCATTGAAATGCACCGCTGACAGATCTGTAAAGACTGATGACTCAAACATGGTGAATGGCGTGGACGAAGCTGTATCTCTGAATGCACATCCTGTGGACGAATCTGAACCAGTGACTAGGTGCGAATGTAATGTCCCTACTGCCTCACAGAATTCCCAATCACAAGCTGGAGTGGTCTCCACTTTCCCTCTAGTATGTATACTTTTAAACCATTTTTTGCAAAATGATACATCAATATTATACGTATTTAGAACATTACACTTTTATCCATATATTGCTTTATATTATCGTTTAATTTATTGTATACTGTCAGTAAATTTATTTATGTACTTGATGTATTCTATAACTTATTATTCAATGTGTTTTTATAATATGATTACTATTAATGTTTTGTGTCAAAATAATAATAAAAAGCTTATTTTCATGAGCAAGTAGTAAGTACACCATAATTGATGGTAATGCATATCAGTAATTTTATTTGTAAAACTATCAATTTCCATTTATAAGTTTATCATGTGTCTTATATTTTAATTTAGAGAAAAAATATCTCTTGAAACATTTCTTGAAATGCAATGTACAATTTTTATTTCTGATGTAATCTTGAATTAATATAAAACATTTAGTAGTTTCTATCATACATTGTACTATTTTAAAACTGAAAGTGGAAGGAACTTATAAACTTTCTTCCGATTTAAAAAAAAGACACTTTTATTGTTACAATTTATCATGTTCAAACTATTCTACTTAGAACAGACATTTCAATAGTAGGACTAATGCTTTACTTGTAACAGTAAATAAGATTTGGGAATAAGATATTGAATATTACAAAAACTTTAAGTTTTATAAGTGAATTGTGCACTTAAGAAATTTCATTTATTTAAAAAAATATATATATATTTTTGAAATTTATTTTGTTACTTTTTTTGATATTAGGATCTTACAAGGCCAAGCTATGCTCAAGTAGCACAACATTGTCGCGAAGTACCTTGTACAAAACACAAGACAGATGAAAGGGATGGAAATGTGTAAACTAATATGTGATCCGTGAGTAAAATTTCATACATTAATGTATTTAATAGTTAAATTTATCAGAGCTAGAAAAACCAGTTTTATTGGTAAATTAAAAGATTAGTCAAATAATAAGTACCTTTACAGATACTACTACAGTGAATTTCAATATTTAGCTGTTACTCTGCATCTGGATTGAATGGATTACCTACCACTGCTTTTATCCTACAGTGGATGTAGTGGCCATGAAGAAAACTTTTTACATTGTACAGTGACTTCGCCTACAATGAATGTGGTATTGATTAAACTACAAGTCATATGAAACAGATTATTTGAAGAGACACTATTTCGCCACATTTAAAACACATTTGCTGGCAGGATAATACATTGTGTAGAAGAGTATTGTTATTGCTTTGGTTCTGTGATTTTGGAGATACATATTTGTTAGCTTGTAAAAATGTTAAACTAAGGTATTAATCTTTTAATTCCTTTCTCCTCTCCCCTTTCATAGCACAGGGCCGTAACTGGGAAATGTTTATCTTTGTGCCAAACCTTGCTATGTGCGTACAGCTTAATGAATGTTCAGAGTGCAACGAAACTTATTCTCAAACAGAATTCTATCAAAATAATGTAATTTCAACAACAGTTAAATGATAAAAATGTTTAATGAGAAAAAAAAGGAATTACTTTTCGTTTTTCTATAGTCTTCTATGTTTCATTTGAACATCTATCTATAAGCAAGTTTTGCACTTTCCAGAATATTGATGACAATTATAAAAATTAATATGAAATTATGAATATTTAATGTATGACTGAAATATTTATCATACTCAAATTATTCTAGTTTTTACGGGTAATATCAAAATTAAAAGAAAATAAACAAAAAAAGATGCTCTACGTATACGAAATAATTTATCCGCTTTATCATTTATTACGATTGCGTAGTTTCATTTTTTTTTTAATTTCTGTGTGAAGTAAAGATTTAAAAAGTGAGTAAACTATCGAGTACATCATAGACTGTGCAGTGAACATGTGTCAGTAGAAAATTATATTACCATCACTTACTGTTAAAATAGTAATTAGACAAGGTATTTTATTTTGCTGCTTGTAAGGGAGGGTAATTCTACCCTTGAAGTCAAAATATTTATGCAATACATTGTAGAGAATCATCATTTTTAAAAGCATTGGTAAACTACTTTTCACGCAAATAAAGAGTTGGTATGTTATATTTTCTATATTAGATTTCGTCCACGTTCGGTAATTAATATTTTTAACGATAAAATTTGTTATTAATAGCAAGCGTCTATCATATTTACGTAAAGTGTTATAAAATATATAATTAAAGAATATCACTTATATCACGATATTGTAATCTTATATTGTAAGTCGGGATTATAAATTTGTCATATTCGATCGTGGAATAATTGATAGTTAATAAGATGCGATGTATACAGTCCAAGAAAATGACATAACAGAAAATTCATATTAGTGCTGTATTAGAAAAGTTTGAAAATATAACATTCCATGTCTACGTTCTAGTCTTTACTAGAAGCTTTAACAATTTTTATTGCTGGGAAATCACAATTCGAATGTATTTATTGTTATTAATATTCTGGAAATAACTCTTGTATAGATTTTAGTTTTGTGTTTATCGTAAAAGAAAAAGAAACATTGTTGAAATGTTTAGACACCTATTTACGGCACTGACTTTTCTTTTTAATATTACTGTTACATGAGATAACATACGATTTAGAATTATGCTTTGGCAAGTAATATAAAAGTTGTCAGAAATATGGTCTTTGAGCACACATTTAAGTGCCTCAAGTGTTGTGTATATTACAGGAGCTTGGCTTTAGATGTTATACAATTATATGTACCTATACAATATAGCAAAGAGCGCATATGATATATTTGTTACTGATATGCGTACAGAAATCGAAATAATGGATATTAAAAGAAAAACCAATCTCCTGAATTATAAAAAAAATTATCAACATATGTAATTATACTTTACATTTGGGATGCTGCCTTTTAATTTTTTTTATATCTGAAATGATTAGCCGCAATGTTGAATATGCAGATAAAATTACCGGCTGTAAATCAATTGAAATATTAATTGTTTCAGTTTATACCATGGTGCTGTAAACATTTCGCTTTAGTCTCAGTCTTGTAGCACAAGTTGTATTCATTGTATCTCAGCGATACTTTTAAAATGGGGTATAATGCAGTTGATATATTAAAAGAAAAATATAATATATTGGATGTATACACACGAATATCTTTTCATTGGTAAATTCACACGTTCATAGTAACGAGCACAATGTTTCATAATTTTGATTGAGTTTTATTTAATGTTAATTTGTATCTTCCCTCAACTCGTTTTTTTTTTATTTTGAATCCAATATTTTGTTTTTAAAAAGTATGCGCAAGAAGTGTGCACTTATTTGACGCATTTTAGAAGAAAAGTTGAAGATACAGCACATACGATGACATGATTGTATCAAACGAAACTTATGGCGTTATCACATATATAACTGTTAATTAAAAATATTTAGTATATTTGATAAGTAATAAGTTTTATAAAATTGGTCTCATGTTATTATTATCAAGCGTATACTGTCTTTTAATTTATGTCAATTTTTTTCTTTATCAGTTTCGCACTACCAAAAATTGTTTTAAGAAATCTTGCAGTCCTATGAGTGCTATATCAATATCAGTTTTTTATTTTAAACATTTGAACTGTTTCATTATTGCCTATTAAAAATCAAAAATCTACACGTTGTACTAAAGTTGTTATAACTGACGTGAAAAATGAGACATGAATCGGTTTAAGAAGTGTAAGTCTTATGCTCAGTACTTTTACGTTCTTTTGTTTAATATTTTTAGTTCTTTGTATATTATATAGTAGAAAAGTTGAACGTAAAAGATCTTTAAAATCGAATGACCTAAAATATATAGCGTTATTCGATATTTTAGTTTCTATTAGATATGCGTTCATGAGGGTTTACCAATAAAAAGACTTAAAAGAAATACGACGAGAAAAAAAATTGAATAATCATTACATAACGTTTCTTGATAACGGAATTTTAGAAAACTTAAACAATGTTAAAGTTATTTGTCTCTTACTTTATGCGTTACCCTATAAATTATGTATAGCTAATTACGTGTATGCTTTGAGTATTCATTTTAATTACTGCTGCGAATTATATGTAAAAAAATTTGAAAGTCGATTCCTCTCTATACATCATCTTTATTGAATGTATGGAATTTAATATAAGAGTTGCGAAAACTGTTGGTATATCATATAACTGTATGATACAAAGTGAGATATTGAGACACGTCAGTACCTTGGATCTTGTCTATTATTTATCTGGATTTATGAATTGGAAACACTTCTTTTTTTTGTTACGAGAAAGAAAAAGAAATGCGTAGTTCTGATGCAAAATTTCAAGTTTGAGATTGATTCTCACGGTACAGCGAAATTAAAGTGTAACAAATTCATGTAAAAGTAGCTTTGTGATCCAGGGTAAAGGCGATATAATGGCATAAAATTGTGATTGGAATGTATGGAAAAAATATATTGTAACTCCGTTTTTCTCAATGATCCTGTCACAATATCGTGGCTGATAAACTTACGTTAACTCATTCATCAGAATAAACTGTGATTAGATTAAAGTCCGACAAAAATACAATGTATAATGTACTCCGTTTCATAGGCTACAGGCCTAGAAAGTCTGATTTTTTAACTACTATGAGAACTTGTGTATTATAATATGATCTATGACGTTTGTTTATTACTATGTAAAGTGACAGATTTCAAAATTAAACATTAATTACTGTTATTGGTTTCATTTTTATTTTTACAACTTTGGATCACGAACTACGATATTGCTGTTGTTATTTTCGTTTATTATAGATTAATATCAGGAAACACAATAGAAAGTTATGTATTATTACTAAATTGCAGTGACAATTTATGAAACTGTATAAATACATAAAGAAACTAATTATGTAAAAATTTCATTCAGGGCGTAAAGAAACTGCCGATATTTTTAATACGTGAGACTGACAGTATTTTCACAAAGCGCAAATTAGTTAAAATTATGTAAATTTTTTAATATTTTTTTTCCAAGTAGATATAGAGATTGCTTTGTAATGCTGCTAATTTTGCAGATTGTGGATCAAACTAAATTATAAATAATGTTTCATATTATCTATGAATTAAAAGTTTATATCACATGTCATCTTGCTGTTGTACTACTGAAGTTTGCAAATGTGTTATTGTACAATGATAATCATTAACAATTGGAATGTGCTACATTATTTTTTTATTCGAGAAACAAGATTCCTCTTTGCATTCAGTTTTTTAATGATTAAGTTTTTACTATGTATAAAAACAAGCAACAAGTGACATACGATATCAACGATTATAACACACTTCATTGGTTTAGTTCCTTTTTAATTATACACTCTACTTTGCGTTATAATTGATAATATTCTTTAAAACTTTCAGAAGTTATGAAATTAAAACTGATCAATGTCAATATTAATTTTCGTAACGAATCGTTCTCATGGTGCCTGATTACGACATGAAATTAGTTATGCATTTAGTAATAGTGCGAGATTTGTAATAAGTAATACTATGAGAAAGACAAGTGTAACACAAAAGAGATAGGTTTCTACATTCATCATTATATTTTAAAACATGTATGTTCAACTGGTAACAGGGTATGTCTACATTTGTTAGAATCTATGAATATTAATTTTGCTACATTTAGCAACATATGAATGTTATTTTCAAACGTTCGAAATATTCTTTAATTTATTCGTACGTTTACAACTTCATTGGGAAGCAAGTTGATTAAAAAGCACAATAATCATTTTTAAATCTCTTCGTATTACTTAAATTACTTAAATATTTATGTGTCATTCAAAAACTCCATATTCATCATTGCATAGATAAAATGTCAAATTCAAAAAGATGTCAACAGTATGTACGCATGAAATTAATTCTTTTGTATTCTTCAAAAGTTTTAAGTTTGTTATTCTTTGCATTGTTCATATTCGTATTCATTGTTTACAGTGAGTATGAATTATTTTAAACTGTATGTATAATTCATTATATTTGTACAGAAAATATAATGTTATTAGTTTATTTTGTTAATACTTTTGTCGCTATTTCCTACAGAAAATTCAATAGAATGATAAAATTGGTAAACGTTCGACCAATTTGTATATACATGCAACGCAAATTGTAATGACGTCAAAAAGAAACACATACACACACACACACACACACATATATGTGTGTGTTTAAAACGGTTCAAAAAGTGTTACATGTAAGGTGTGGTTAATGCGTTAAGAAACATTGAGATAATTATGAAAACTACTTTTTCACATACCATTCGAAAGTTCCATTAAAATCTAACATTCCACAAGATTTTTGCTATTACTTTACTATTTTATATTTCTTTGTATATTTTATATTTTATGTCTTTTGCGTTACGTTTATTCAATAAAACATGCAAAGCGTTAATACAACAATTATGAAAGAAGTAATATATAACAGGAACAAATTTTATAGCAACTACTAAAATGTGAATTTTAACATTTCCACGATTGTGTTTTTGTGCGAAAAAAACAGAAAATAAAATTACAAATTCAATATGTTATACGCGTATAAAAATTTCAGCCACAATTTGTACTGTAGACGTCGAATTAAATTTTGCGCAAAAACTAATTATAAATATATGATACATATACACTTTAAATAACAATATTCGTATCTTCCGTATGCGGCATGAGTTAAATTTCGAAATTAGATATGTACATTGCCTAACAAATTCATTATTTGTGTGTATTATGTACATTATGTGTACTTCAAAAGAGCATGTTTGAATCAAGTGTAACATTTACACAAATTAAGATGTTTATGTTCGCATTAAAAGCAACAATTTTAATTGTTAATTGTTTTTCTGAACAGTATACAAATACTCTGAAACATTCTGTAGTAATTCTTCCAATCAATTTCGTTCAGTTATCAATATGTTGTTGTAAGATGAATTTCGGTTCCTAAATAATAACGTAGAAATAATGATTCTACTACTATGCATACAATTTCATTTAATTCATCTTACAATATTTTATAAATTCGTTATGACTAAATGGTGCAGGAGAAATTTATTATGTATCAAATTATTGATTCAAGCCTAGTGCCACTAATTTCATACATTAATAAATCGCTAATTCATAAAATATTGTTAAAAAATCTATAAATAATACAAATTATTTTATAATTATTTTATATCATTATCGCAGAATAATACGGCAGTTTCATCCGCTTATAAATTCATTTCGTACAACATGCTAAAATTATTTTACAGTAACAATATCGAGAATGGTATTATCTAAGGGACAGATGTAGAAAATCGAAAAAAAATAACTCTCGATTCTAATATTGATGCTATACAACTATATGCTCTGTAACAGGTGTTACGCTAATGATCTCGTTGTACGTTTAGTGCCTTTTTAATATCTGTATGTGTGTAAAAATCACTATATCGTTTTACATTTGTAATCGTCATTCACTCTTCAATAGCAAGAATCATTCGAACAATAATGATTTTAAGGAACTTCTAAAGTTGATTAAATATTAAAACGAATAATTTTAGTATTAGTATTTTTCGTTTAAAATATATAATTCTCAAAGGTACAGACATATTTTTATAAATTTTCGGTATCAAATTGTTTACAATAAACGCGCGCCCCGGATGTTTGCATGTATATGTGATACTTGTATGAGTCGTGTATATACGTATATTTATACATATACATATACTATATATAAAATATATATGTGAAAAAGATATTGAAAGATAAAGTTATATGAGTCGATTAAACATACTAATTTATCATAGAATGTATAATTCAAATTCTGTTTTCAATAAATATAATATCTGTCAGCACGTGCGCTTGTGTGTTTGTAATAGAATTTGAATTATACATATACATATGTGTTTAATATATACATACGTACATACATAAATGCACACATATACATATATATATATGTGTGTATTCTTCTGTGCTAATATGAACACTTCCGATGTAACATGGAACTGTAATCATATATGTTTGTATATAACAGGTTCGTTTGTTGCGTCCATCATATGATTAGCGACCACTTTGTACATAATATAAATAGAAAATGAATAAATAAATAGATAAATGTACCAAACGGTAGAATGATTTTTCTTCAATAATAATTATGGAAGCTACATTTGGTTTTAAATTTATTTCAATGATATACAATGTATAGCAATGTTGCTTTTACAATATTATTATATTTCTTTTTACATATTTAACTAATCAGAATGGAATGAAATAAAAATTTGTATGGTCTATATACTAAACTTACTCAAATGCTTAAATATAGGATTTGATACAGGACTTTGTTAATTATTTTGTATTATTTATTTACATGTGATTCGCAAACTTTGTATCTCTAAATATATAAATATATCAAATATAAGAATAAAATTTTACCTTACTCTTATTAATTATAACTAAATTGTTTTGCGAAATCAACTAAACTGTTTGCCGATTATAATTGCTACAATATTGAATACTAATTTCAGATAAGTAAAACAAATATATTGTGGCACCAATGTGAAATAGTTTACAATTTTTTGAATATTTGCGTAATCCAGTAATCAGCAAATTTATTGGTCAGCGGTAATCGATGGTTGACAAGAGTGTCAAATAATGAGTAAGAAAAGTGAATCAAGTGTATGATGAACTATGATTGACTTGTTCATTTTTTTTATATGTAATCCAAGTGATGCTTTGTACACGTTTTTTATTATTATTTAAAATTACTCTGTGCTGATATTGTTTGAGCAGTCGAATAAGAAATATCGTCATTACTTACTCTTTTCATGATTGAATGTTCAAAACGTATATAAACATAACCTGTAGCTGTTAGTGATAACTAATAATTTTTAAAAGAACCTAAATTAAATACTGTGATGCGAGATATAAGATCAATTTGAACTGTTTTTTTATTCTTATGAAATAAGAAAATATTTTGTAATTAACTATCGTAAGTTTAAGTTTATATCTCCAACATTGGTTTGTTATTTACTATAATTTTGATCTCTTAGGAGTTCTTATAGACATTATTATATTATTTGGAAAATGGAATTTGAATAGCATGTAATGATATATTTTTTTGCACAGGTTATTAAAATGAAGTATTCAACTTCACCTCCAGTAAGTCGGTGTGCCTCACCAGGGCCAATGGAAACCGGTTTAAACTTGCCAATGCCAGTCACATATAGGTACAAAGTTATATTATTTATTTTCTAACATTTGAAATGTACATTAAAACATAAGTCCCTCTCATAGGCAAGATTGCATTGGCGCAGCAACAAAATGTTATAAGTACCTACGGAAGCTATTAAAGTTTGAGCAGATGGATTTTGAATTTGCTATATGGCAAATGATTTTTTTATTCATTTCACCACAAAAAGTATACAGAAATTTTCAAAGTAGAAAACGTGCGTTACTTTTTGAATTTTAAAGTACTTGCATATTTTAATATATGTATTTATATATATATACATATTTTTTTTTATAGAAACAAAGTCCCAATTTGCAAGAGACGATCCTGCATTTTTGGTGTTATTGACCTGCTGTCTTTGCGTATCATCTATTGGTTTCACTATAGTCTTAAGATTAGGTTTCTTTCAATTTGTGAAGTTGCTCTTTTATATGATATTTGTTGATTATATTGGTGCTGGATTAGTTGTAGCAACATTATTTTGGTAAGATGCAAGCACATATTAATATTACATTTTTTAGACATAATTGATACACTCGTCCTTCAATTTATGTGGTACATTTTAACGGGCATTTGATAATCGCAATCAGATGTTTACTTAAATATTTTCCTATAAGTTTTAACACAAAGCTTATATGCACAAGTTTTATATGCACAATGGAAATGAAGATGAATTTGCATATATTTTAAGCAATAAAGATGATAAGTTTATGTCAATTAAAAGGAAAAAGGATACTTTTGTTTCCTGAAATATTTTCATTATTTTTTTGTTAATTTATGTAAAATAAATATGTAGACATGTGTTTCTAACGCGTTCTTTATTTCCGTAAATTGAGTGCCGAGTGTATTTATATGTCATATATATATCGCAACATATCTGTTTTTAGGCTTATAACAAATCATTACTTGAGAATTGATAAAACTCAAGATGTTGAATGGGGTTATGCATTTGATATTCATTTGAATGCTTTCTTCCCACCTTTAGTGATACTGCATATTGTGCAACTTTTTTTGTATAATGGTAAGATTATTTTAATGTTGATAGTCATATTTACTCATTACAACCTTTTTTTAAATATTCTTTCTTTATGCACAGTTTTGCTGGAGTCTAATTTTAGAGATAATCATAAAAAATTCAAGCACTTAGTTGCCTAATTTCTTTAAATAACTGACAAGTTAATAATAATTTAAGTGCTAATCATTGTATATGTATCTTACTGATATTTGATACGAATAACTGTTGTATATTTAGTTGCATATTTACATTATTGCAAATCCGATATTTGTATTAAAAGCAAAGCTATGGCCTTCTAATTTTTTAAATCATTTGTTTTACAGGGGTTATAAATTATGACACTTTTTCATCTCGATTTATTGGAAATACATTTTGGTTGATTGCTGTTGGATACTATATATACATTACATTCTTGGGTTATGCAAGTGAGTATTATAGTTAAACAACTATGTGGTTTAAAATTTTAAAAAAAGTATACTGGGAGAGTGTTTTTATATGGAAATTACATTTATATTTAGGTGTTGAGATTCTACATAAAACGCACGTAATATTGTCAGCACTTCCAACAACGTTATTACTATATATAATGACATTATGTGCAGGTATTAATATCAGTCATTTAGTCATGGAGTTCTATTATTATCGAGTTGTTTAATAAAATTCAAAGAAATTAAATTGTGTTATAACTTCGTAAAGTTTTATTTTAGTTAACCAACTATTTTACATCATGTATTGATATTTATTATTTTCATATATATATTCTTCCAACCATTCAATTGCCGAAAATAAAGTATTTGGTACTACTACATTACCTATTTTACTTGAAATGAATCATATAATACTTTGCGTAATGTTTATATTATCTGATTTCGTTTATTAGTTATACACGAGCTAATTAGCAATAAGAATGAAACAGAAAATAAATGAAAATAAGAGAACAAAAGAAATATTACTAAAAAAAAAACGTAGAAATAAGGATGGTATAAACGTGAACTAAGAAGGAAGATTGGAATGAGTGGAAGAAATAAAAGGTCAGGCATTGGAAATATGTAAAGAATAAAGGAAAAATCGGATCATAGAACCATATGTGAAAAATAGGGATTTGTAAAAGTGTGAGAGAATTGTTACATGGATTTAAGAAGTCGAAAAGGGTTCACTAAATGAACAAAGTAATTACAAAGAATAAAAACAGTTGCGTTAATAAAAAAGGAGATCTAGTCCATCTAGGTAAAAAAAATTATGACGATCATCATAAAAGGGACCTACAATCTCTTTTGACCCCTTGCCGAACCTCTGTGGTACATATCGACTTTATCCTTGGTGTGGGCGTAACTCGGCTAATGCCTAATGTTACCATCAATAGCATTGGTTGATATTGGCTCGGATACCCCGGGCTTGCCAAACCCGTATGTATATTGGGATTTGACAAAATCGGACATGACCTCTGGTGGCGGACGATAGAAGTAATCTTAGATTGCATTAAATACAATCCAGTGCATTACAGCGTATTAGTTGATTAAAAAAAATTGCAATTGTTTGCGATGGAAAGTGTCCGATTCTCACCCAGAAAAAAGTCCAAAGCAAGATTAAGTTGTATCGTGAAAAATTGTACAAGTCGTTCAAGTGTAAATTTAAATGTAAGATTTCATAAATTTCCTGAGAAAGGCAAACGTCCTATTATTGTGACAAATTTTTTTGGAGAATCAGAACAAGTTGATCAATTAGAAGTTTGGAAGAAGGTACTGAACGTTAAACATACTTTTCCATCAGCAAGAATATGCTCACTTCATTTCACTAAGGAAGATTATATATTACCAGAAATTTCAGCGAGAAAAAGAATTTTGAAGAAAACAGCTGTTCCATCATGCAATTTAGGTCACAGTGAGAATAAACTGAAAAAAGACCGAGAACGCCGACGTTCATCCAGAAATGCCAAGATTATTATATTATATATTATTATATTATATATTATATAATTTATAATATGTTTCGCTTTTAAAATCCTTTCAGCTTCAACAAAATTACGATTAGAAGGCTTTGTTTTCGCCCAATCACATATTTCTTTTATACTAATCATTTTAATTAAATTTTATCACAAATAACCTATCTAGATATGTATATAATGCAATCTTGTAGTCGCCACGTTTATTAAGCCCCGCCCCCATGTCAGATCCCAATAGGACAGTCCCCGGCCCCTGGCGGTGAGAGGGGACGTGGAGTGTTTATACCGTTTATACCATCGGTATGAATCACAATTGTAGATTTGGGTTCATTTTGTAAACTAATGGTATGACACGTAGCGTTTACGGTTGCGTACGTGGGTGCAGTTAAACACTTAACTCACACATTCACAGATAGGCTAGAAATTGTCTAAGAATGAAGAATAAAGAATAGGGTCAAGTATTGATACTGATACATAACATAGGTTCCATTTCATATTGTAATATGTATATATCAAATACAATCTATGTATGTGCAAGAATTTTTCCTTCCCTTCTTTTTTGGCTAATTTAAGTTAAACATGTTTTAACACGTTCCGTGCCAAGCCGTTTTTGCCCGACTGAATCTCCAAGCCATTTGTCAGTTTAAACTGATTATCCTACCGTGTATCATTTATGGTACACGTGGCGCTACGATCATTCGGCGGTAAAAGTCAGTTAGTTTGAAATTTTCGATTAGAAAAGATGCCAACATGTAGTAACGCTTTACGCAAAACTTTAAAATGGTACGAATAAGCGATTTCCCGGTCAAGCCATTTTTATGCATCTCTTGCTTTAAACAAGTCATCCATCACATGTAATTAATAATTATTGTATATTTAAAAATTAAATTACTTTAGGTGGGGTTTCTATACTTCATTTCGTATAATGCCTCATTCTCTTAGTGGAAATATATTTTACAAAATTAAATTTGTCATAAAACATATGTTTTTAGCGCATTAAATAAATATGTCTGCGTGTACCATTCATGGTATACATGGCCTGTAGATCACGTTTAACGTGTACCAAAAATAGTATACGTGGCACGGAATGTGTTAAACAGGTGTTGCTTATTGAAAGTATTATTGGATAAAAATATGGTTGTGTTGGTATCTACTTATTAGTAGTGTTTTAATCGAAATAACTGTATGCCCGTATTTTTTATGTTTTACCCTCTTTTATACCCTACTCCTTTTTCCACGAAAGCCATTAAGAAAGTTAGAGTTCATGATTATAGCACAGATTTATACTTTGGATATAATTGTACATGAGAAGGATGACGCTTGTTTGATTGCTGCATATAACTGAAAGAGCTCCTCCAAGGGCGCACGTGGCGATCAAATAAACGGCAGCCTTGCTGTATATATACCTCGCAAACCATGTCTGAGCGACTGGCAAGTGTTTCGTTCTGATTCATCATAAAGACATTCATTGTTCGCACATCATTTTCAATATTAACGCGCTACTGGCCGAAAAAGATACACATTCCTTATGTCGTTATGTGAGCAACAAAAGAAGTCTTTTGTTTTAGCCCGTTATTGGCTGATCTTCAGGTTTTCAGGGCCGATATGGTGGGGTTGGGCGGTGCTAGCGATATTCTGTCCCATTCTGTCCTTATCAATGTGTATATATCACCGCACGCCAAGCATAGTTTGCAATGTAAAGGGCATATTTATGATAAATAGTATAACGAAATAATGTAAATAGTATGTATTTAATAGTATATAGCATTTATCGTATTTGTACTAATAGTACAGTGCGTCTCGGTAGGGGGCAAATGAAATCTCTCCATTCCAATAAGGAAATTTCTAGGTATGGCAATGTGTCACATATGTGTAATGCATATAAAAAGGTTGAATCTTTTTATTAAATATCATTTTGCAAAAATACAACCGACAGGAAACACTAATTTCATCAATAATGAAAGTGAATATTGCACTCTGTACTCTTTTTCTTTTTTGCACTTCGCAGGTAAGTTACCAATTTGTTATACTACCAATAGTCCAGAAAATTGTGAGTAGGAATAACTATACATTAGTACAGTCGACCCCCGGTAATCCGGCCCCTGTCTAATCCGTCACCCCCTGTAATCCGACATGCCTATAACATGTAGGTACAGTCGAGTTGCGTTATGAAAAAATATGGTAAATCGTTCGCGAATGCCTGGACAAACATTAACATAAATGATTAGTTATTATTTTTTTCTAAGTTCTAGAGCAATAATTATGTTAATTTTATAATAAACCCTAAGCTGTTTATTGTGTTGTTTAATTTACTAAACTCCACATCGTATGAGTTAGGTATAGTACATATAGAATCTTACCACTTTGATATTTTATTTGTCGGATTACAAGGTACGCTTTTCCAAAAAGTTCCGGACTACAGGGGGCTGTGACAGTACTCTATAGTCCGACAAATATGATAATCCGACACCGCCTTGCAAAACGTTTGTCGGATTATCAAGGATCGATTGTATATGATTCAAACGGTGGATTGAAATATTAGTGTTTTTAAATAAGTTGTATGTCTTAAAAATATCATGATGCAAGTATAATCATAGACTAATTTTTTATGATATCGTATTAATGTCAATAAATTTCAATTCTCTTTTTCAATATTTTTGTTAAATTGTATATTTCATATTTTGAAAATTATGTGTATGGCATACTTAATGGTAACGGTAAATTTACAAGAAAAAAAGAATAGTAAAATTTAACGCCATTGAATAACATTTGCGTTATAGAACAAATTATGAATTTTCTACAATAGTAGCATATCCGATACTTTTACTTTCTAATGTTGAAAGTGAATTTAAAAATTACCGTAACGTTATGCTGCAAAGTTTATTAAATCTAATTAATATTTTTTATAACACAGGTTGTAACTTTAATAGTATTGTATTTATAAATTAATCAATCTATATGCGTAATGTAAAATAAAACATTTCCAAGTGTAGTCCGATAACTTTCTCTTTCCGAAGAATGATTGCAAATATTTTTATTTCGTTGGTTCACCATTAATGATTGCACGACTACGAAAATAATTCGTTTGTGACTTTTATGAACACACGTATGAATATATGCAAGCAAATATTAATATCGCGTTATCACTTACAAAACTGCATAAACGTGTTTATATTTATCTATTCACGATATCATTATAGCCAGTGATTGTAAATCGAGGTTTTATTTTATATAAAAATAGCTATCGCCATAGAAAGCAATAAGGAAGTATCGTTATTGTTACAAATTCCTCTAATAACATTATGTATGAAAACTGCTTGAAAACAGATTACAATATGAAAAATATATTAATTATTAATAAACAATATTAACATGATCATCAAAAAAGAATTTCCAATCGCGCAGAAACGTGACTTATTCTTCAGAGTATAAACTTATCCGTTTAAATGCAACGCAGCACGATTGCATTTCATTTGTTCAAATGTTTTTTTCTTTGCTTGCACAATCAATACTTTCTGTTGTTTTTTTCTGTTTTTAACTTTTCATCTTTAACTGCCATAGCCATTTTTTCTAGGCCTGTTTTAGGTAGGTAGCGAATGGTAGAGGCTATGATAAAGAAATCAAATAAAACCGCAGCTTCAAAAGACCTTCCGTATAAACAATACAGATAAATTCAATAAATGTACTGTAATATGCTGTGTTATTTTTGCAAGTGGCATATGTCCATTTGCAAGAAAAGTATGTTCGAAGTAATTTTAGCTAGATATAGGAGACATCTTTTCCTATTCCATATATCAAAGTACATAAATGGAACAAAACATCCTCATGATTTCGTCCAAAAGGGTTCAATTGTTACATGCTATACCAAGTAGGCTTTTGTACGAACTCCCAAATATCTCAACATTAGGAAAAAGAGACTTCTGTCAATTTTAAGTATAACGGACTACGTTCTGGATATAATAGGACAGGTACTACATATATAGATAACATCTTTAAGTGATAAACAAAGAAACAATATTTGTCGCTGATAACCGGAAAAATATCGAAATTGTGCTTTTTGGCAGTCATTGTTACTAAACGAAGCAAGTGCGATCACGCTGCTTGGTACTTACTTATCGACTAAATTCTTGCAGAGATTAATGAGAGAATTTAATGCCAGATAAGGTTTTCATGGCTGTTTCTTTTACAGTGAAGTATAGGTAAAGAATATTTGAAATATAGGAGACTTAACACTAGATTTACGGCAACCGTCAAATTGATGGATTTCTACGTTACTAAAAATATTTCTTAAACTTATAGAGAAGCAGTGCACTACATATTTCATGCTTATCTTGTGATATATAAGTTACTTAACTCATCGTATTTTTTGTCGTTTCATCCATCTTTTTTCAACGTACTTATTTAATATATGTAAATATGCTAAATTTAGCAGCCGTAAATTTAGTGTTAACTATTCGTTTTTGACGGCTAATAAAGCAAGTTGCAAAGCTTGCAAAATGTTGGTAAAAAATTAATGTTAGATGCGTCATTAATTCTCGAACGTGGTATTAACTTTAACGGAATAGTATTTTCTGCAGTTTTGAGAGTTTTATTATCCGGGTTAGTTTCTATAGAATGTAATTTCTCGTGGAAAAAATAAAAATCGTTATATGCTAAGGATACAAAATATTTGAACAGTTATAAATTTGATTATAATTAGGTCCTAAATTTGCTGTTTGTACTAAATGCAATTCTGTGTGCTACAATAACAATTTTAATAATTCAAATATTATGTATATTTGAATATAAGTTATTATAGATAATCATTACCCAATGAGTAATGTGGGGGTACTGTATATTTTATTATTTACAGAGTTTAGTTAGAAATTTTTATATAAAAACACGAGTGTTCGAAAATGTTTATCGCAGTTTGAACTCGAACTTCTGTTAAGACAATATAGTAAATGACGAGAAGCCACAAAAATTTATCACGATACATCTGATAAGCGTTAATGATAAAATAGTTATTGAATTGTACAAACATTGTGATACATTTTCGATTGGTTTTTAAATATGAATTACCGCAATTTTATTAATGATAATACATTACGTGACACCTGTTTTAAATATGTATTATATATATTGTAACTGTGCAGTAGAAAATAAAACACGAAGTAATGAAAGTGACAGGTGTTATATTTAAAATAGATTATATTTATTATTTAGGCCATCTTCGCTTCGACGGATTTATCCGCCGTTGAGCATGAGTTAATGGAGTTAAGAACTATAATCAGAACTACGCAGGAAAATCTTAAAAAAAAATACAGTGAAATAGATAGTCAATTAGTGCCACATTACTGGGCCATAGAGAACACTGTTTCAACTAACATAACGCATGTAATAGATGAAGAACTTAATGCAGCTAAGGTTGGTATTTATCTTTTTAATTGTCTATTTTGAAAACATACTATTGAAGAATTATTTATACAACAATTGAATTAGAAAAGAATTAAGTGACATTTTAAGTAAATATTTAATAATATTGTTACGAATTATTCGTTGAATCATATTAATAATTGAGCTTCTACGTTAATATGACTAAGCTTTTGATGTTCCTATTACGAAGTAATCCGTGAAAATTAAATCTTCAATCGACCATTATCTAGATACTTGTTCCTCAAATTGGAGTCCACAATGAGAATATGATAGTTTGTATTAACAGGAATGAATGAGGTGACGGATTATAAAAACAAAGAATGTGTGTGCCTTGAAATTTGTTTGTTGAATTTGTTCAACGACAATGATGATACGTATAGTTTGTAACGACGATTTGTTAAACATTATATCTTAATTTTTACATTATTACATTGATTGATTAATAACCAACATTCACACACACATTCTAGAGAATCTAGAGCAACGTTTACCGACCAGGGCTCCGCGAAACATTGTTAACGGTTCCGAAAGAAATAGGGAGATAATACGTACAACTTGTTCGCCAAATATATCTAATTGTAAGTAGGTGGTTCGGGTATCCTCGAATATTATATTATGAAAAAACATTGTTATATGGATGTTAGGGTACCCTAACACTTGAACACTGTTTTTAAAACAAAACCTATTGACATAGTTGACCCAAGATCGCATCGGATCTTCTACCACCACTGTTAAACTTATATGATACAGCTTTAAACATATGAATTCCAAGTTACTCAAACTAAAGTCAAAGATATAGGCAAAAGTAACTTCGACTACACCTAAATTACATTATTATAATGATACAATTATTAGGTCCATGAATTGCATTGCATAAAGATTTATCAAATACATAAAGATTTCACTAAAAATTAGTAAAAATTCCTGACCCTTCGTAGCACTTTTTACAAATATAAATATTAAACGACTCAACAATTTTAATAAATATCTAATTTCAGATAAAAATATAAAATTATATTTATTTTGATTGATTGAAAAGATTTTTTTCTTGATTGAAAAGATTTTTACCAAAATATTTCTAGGCGAAAGCAGAAGATGCACGCGTAACTAATCAATATGTGGCTGAAAAGTGTTATAATAAGGTGGAACCTTTAGCAAAAGCCCTTAATGAAACTATGCTCAAAGATGTAGAAGAGGTGGAAAATAATATTGGCTATTCTATTGACAATTTAACGACGCAATTTAATGACAATTACGAGGTAAGTTCATTCGCAGTAGGTAATAATACACTGGGTGTTTCACGACATTTAAATCGATCTTATAGAATTTAATAATAATATTGTGATATTATTTATTCTGTTATCGTATTGTTTAAAAGAATGATCAATAACATGTAAACAAAAATGGTTTAAATCATTTTTAAATATGTGAAGCCTAAAATATCCTTAAATTTAATATTGCAGCTGAACTTTTTTGCGCGCGACCCTTGAAATATGGTAAACAGGAAAAACATTTCCTTTTCTCCTGCAAATACTGTGACAACTTATTTCTTCAATATTTTTTCACATATTTGTTAATTGTTTTTGTAATATTACTAAACTTGTATTGGAAATACTTTTCGTTATTTGTTATAGTCTAAGGGTCAATCAAGAGAAAGCAGAATTAGCATCTGTACCGAAAGGAAACATTATTTTTCATGTGTATAGAGAGTAAATATAAAGAATCTTTCAAAGTCTCATGCAAATCAACGATTTCTGTTTGTTTCAAATTGCAATTATGAGCTCTAATTCGATCAAGAACACATTCACCACGCGATATAATAGTTTTTCAATAAAAATTTCACTTCAAACTAATTACAATCTCCTGTAAAACATCGTATTTCATAAGAATTAATTAAAAAGTTAATTTTTTCGTGCGTAATGAGAATTTTTAAACTTCAACAAGCACTTTATTTATATGGGATAAGGACAATTGGTATTTTGAATACTACATTTTGTCTTTACAGAATAACTTGAATTATTACATTTCTTTCCAATAAATAGAGCATTCATTGCAGCTTTTATTCTTCTCAGATTGGAAATGAATATATGAGAGAAATTAATGAAATTTACGAAACCTGCGTCATATTTGGACCGCAAAAAAACGTGTGCATTGAATCGATCGTGAACGAGCTTCAAGTAGAAGTAGCAAACTATAAACACAACAATACGTTCCTTATAGATACCGTAAAGGAAGATATTGATAATATATTCAGCGACGTAAAGTACGAAATGGAAGCATTGATTTCACAAGTAAATAGAGGTATTGCTTACATAGACAAACAAGTTATATCTTGCTTGAATAAAATAAAGTACTAAAAGAGGGCTTTACAGCAAGTTAAACGCAAATTGGTTTGTAAGGATAATTTTAAATATATACTGATAATAAATGTAAAATAAAATTTCAGTAATACAGTAATCTTATGTAATTATTTTTATTCGTTCACCACCTGTATCTATTTTCCTCTTTTTGGAGCGGCGGAAACGGAGGCGAAAAGAGCGTGCGTATATGCGTGGATGTACAGAAATTTAAATGGATATTTTGCGCTCTCTCTCTCTCTCTCTAATTAATGCGGTGAGGAAAGATTGTATTAAGAGGTTAGGGTAGTGAGTAAGAAGGATATAATGTAAGCGGAGCGGGGCCCGCTTTGTACCCCGCAAGGGAACAAATATATATATATACTGAATACTGAATACTGAAATTTTCCTCTTTTTCAAGTTTTATACACTGTTGCTCAAAATATACCACGTAAAATGAGTAGGAAATATTAGTTAACACTAAAACTGCCGGTTTTAAATCTATTATACTGCAATATATTAAATGAGTACTTTGGAAAAAGGGCAAGCAAGAGATAGAAAAGGTGATTGATTCGGTAATCTGTGTTTTATAAGATCAACGTATACATTTGCTCTAGGACTGTTCTACAAACATGGAGAATTTTTGGAGAAAATAGGAAACCAGTCATTTTGACTTACTCGGTACTTGTAGTGTTAAAGAAAAATAAATCATCGGTTTTTTTACGACGCAAACAGATTTATTATAAAAAAAGTGCACAATGGAATAGATTTATTAATTTCGGCCTTCTCGGCCTTCTCGGTTATGAAATGGACTTGGTTTACAAATTTTTATCTTAACCCTTACACATTCGCATCCACTTCTCCTATCTCCGCCCCCGTCAGTTTCGTAATTTTCTTCTGCTTTTTTTGTACCACAATTTTCAACCATTTTACCACTTGCTCGCTCATTTTTCCTGCCACCACATCCTCCAGTCTGCAAGGGCACTTTTCCAATTCCGTACAATCTTCCATTAAATGTTGTAACGTCCCTCACCCATCACTACATAATATATATACACATTCTTTTTTTGTCCTCCATCCAAATATTCCACTTTTTCCAAATATTCTACAAAAAATTGCATGATATTTACTCCTTCTGGTTGTACACGGTAGATCGCGGCGTTAATAAGCTAGCGAGGTGTTCATAATTCATAATGAATCACATACTAAATATCCCATTAGGCACATGTGTAATGTACCGACCCTCCGCTTAGTTAGTATATAAGATAACTATAAGAATATTTTATAAGCGCAAATATTTCATACGCAGCTCAACTAACTTCCGTCATCACCTCTGACTCACTACTCCAAATCCAAACCTCCTAGTTTTCCATTCCGACCTTTCAACTCCCTAGCATCGTCACCGCTCCTTACTCATCTCCGAAATCACCGTTCTAAGTCCGAAATCCTACTTCTTACTTTGACCTTCGCCTTGCATCTATCATTATCACTACTCCCACTCCTTCTCCAAAAGTCCCTTAAAAACCCCGTATTCTCAATTCAAGAAGTTCATTTCAGGAGTTCATTCAGTTCACTCAGATCATTCAACACATTCTTTTCACTAACTCTGTCATACGCAAAATCGCTGTCCGAACGAGTAAAGTTATTTTAATATACAAAAATCCAAAAGTTATAAAGTTCTCTTACTTGGCGGACCTTAAGTGCGGATCCCTCAATCCGCCATTACACATGAAACAGAAGACATTTCTTTTTCACCTTATTAACCACTTATTTACTATAACGCGCGCGTTATCTACACAAAAAAGCATTAGAAAGCGACATGAAGGATGTCAAATTCGATAATAAACTTATGGTGGGATTTTGACTAAGAAAAAAAAAGAATGCCGAAATGATAGAAGTGCGCGTTATCTATCGAAAAGTACGGTAATACTTTCCGAATAGTGGATGTTACGTTTAGCTTGTCATCACAATTTTCAGTCATTTATTGTTTTAATAAATATTCATAAATACACTTATTCTTTCGATTTGCGAAGAAGATTGATTCATTAACCCCTTAGCCTATAACTACAGTGCGACTCGGCCAACTTGGCACCTGGGAGGTAGGCCTGTTTCGGCAGAGCTGATTTGCCAGGCGTCAAGCGTCATGCCTCTAGTCACACGTACACGAAGGCACTTGACGTTCTACCTCCCGATTCGTTATTTCGAAATGTATAATGGGTACATGATATATGCGACGTACTGCGATCTGAAACTGTTTCTGGACGTGTAATCTCAATCGATGCGTCACGCGCATCGGTTTGTTTACTGTCGTCGGCGAGCGCGGCACGTCTTTCCAACGCGAGCGGTTAGTTGCGAATGTCGCCCCAGTATGCTACCACGCTCGTGCCAATAGGTCCGAACTTGCGAGGTGAAAGGCAAGGCAAGCTTGGTTGGGCGAAACAGAACGGTTGGGAGAAGCAGGCGGAGTTGCTCGAAGGACCCAGAAATGATCAAATATGTAGCTAGACTCCCTGATGCAATATAATGTCTCGCTCCTCCAGACAAACTAATAAGAATATTTGAATGCTACGACTTTGTCGGGTGCTTCCTTTAAGAGGCTGAGCGACTGGATTCCAAGAAACAAAATGGTACGAATAGGCGGTTGAAAACGAGAAGCTCCGCCGCCGAGGTGCCAGGTCTGGCGAACCGCACGGTACATGTGGGACTCGTAGCGCGGGAAATGGAATAGGAAATTTTGAAGTCTTCCAAAAACTATTAAATTGACAATATCAACCGGTCACGAAACGTTCTCATTATTTGTACACTATTAATATTACATTCAGTTATACAACATATGAGAAATCAATGAACACTTTTAATTTCGGGAATTAATTTTGAACATTTGCACGCTGGTTGTAAGTCAGAAAAGAAATCGTAGGTTAAGAGGTTAAAATACTGTGTAGATAGAAATCATGACCTGTATAAATATGTTGGCAGCAAAAAGCTTTAAACATTTTATTTCTTTTAAATTCATAATTTTTAAATCCGCGTGCGAGTGAGAGCTTGTGAATAAAGCAGCGTGTAAGTGTGGGGGATAGATTTCGCTAAATTCTTAACACTAGAACTACTGGCGTTAAATCTATTACATTTTAATACCTTAACCAAGTACTTCAGAAAACCAAGAATCGAAAGGTGGAAAAGATGATTAATTCAGTAATTTATATTTTTTAAGATGTACAATATCTACTCTTCTACAAAATTGAAAAATTTTTAGAAAAAATGAGGAACGAGTCATTTTGGCCACCTTGGTAGTTGTAGTGTCAATAAAAAAAAAATTATTTTATTAAAAAATAATTACTACTACTAATAAAAATCAATTGGTTTTATATTACTTTTGTCTACTTACAATTAGTGTTCTACATCTGCGTATTCTTGAAATAAAGAATCTATTAATACATGCCATAGTAGTTTTTAAAAGTATATTTTATATATCTTTTCCTTTTCAATCAAAATAATAGTTAATTATAATGAAACTTTGAATACCTACTTTGATTCAATATCTCGTTACATTATAAAGCATTTAAGTTCGAAGGAAACTGAAAAATATTTGCCATAATTGTACAAATTTCCTACCAATATAAGTCATGCAGAGTGTGTTACATCCAAAGGTATTGTTTGAGTAAGTGACATTAAACAGGCAATACTATATATTATGAGGCATTATAGACTGTTAAGAAAAAGTATTAAATCGTAAACAACACAAACCACAGCACGGGGAACTCTCGTGTAACGCTGTATATGTTGCAACTCGATATCGCTTTTATATACCTAATCACATGTTTAACACAGTAACTAGTTAATTGACTTTTATATAAAATAGCGTAAGATGTTATTAGTGTAAAGTTTCAGCTAGAACTTTTTTATCAGAGACCAATTGCGAAGGTTCATATTTAAGTATATTATTAGAATTTTATTATCCGTTTGCAGACTAATTATAAGATATACACAAATTATAAAGAATGTTAAGAAATGTTTCACGTAAATATTAAAGAAATACAATTGTCGATTATTTTACAGGAATAGAAAGTGCACGAAATATCCCTTACATGTCTCTCAACATGCCTACAGAGCAGGCAGATCTGTGGAGACGGCTCTACACTGCCTCACTCGTGAGGTGGAAAAGGCTTTCTCACATGGAGAGTCTGTACTGGGGGTATTTCTGGATATCGAGGGAGCCTTTGACAACACGGGGTTCGACTCGATATGTGACGCGGCCATACGAATAGGTATGGATCGCACTCTGGTACGTTGGATTCACAATATGTTGATGTCCCGTACTGCTACGGCTAACCTCGGTGAAGCTGTGGTGCAGGTTCAGGTGGCCAAAGGCTGTCCGCAGGGAGGTGTCTTATCGCCGCTACTGTGGAGCCTGGTCATTGATGAATTGCTAGATAAGCTAACCAAGGCGGGCTTTAATACGCTGGGGTATGCGGATGACCTGGTGGTGTCTGTCACTGGGAAGTCGCCCCTGGTCCTATCAATGTCTATACAGAAGGCTATGGATATTGTACAGGATTGGTGTGTAGAGCGGTCTCTGTCTGTCAATCCAGATAAAACAGAGATGGTTTTATTCACAAGGAAGAGGCTCTTCAAACTTAGAGAGCCTTCCATTTTTGGCGTCCATCTGAAGTGCTCGGATAAGGTTAAATACCTTGGAGTAATTCTAGACAGGAAGCTGAATTGGTCTGGGCATCTGACGAAGCAGGCTCAAAGGGCTATCAGTACTTATTGGGCCTGCAGAAGGATGTTTGGCACAACGTGGGGTTTGAAACCCAAAATGGTGGTCTGGTTGTATACTGCAATCATAAGGCCACAAATTTGATATGCTGGTTTGGTGGAACTCTACCAAGAAGGGCATCAACATAAAGCTGCTAAACAAGGTACATCGTGTTGCTCTTATGGGGGCAACAGGAGCACTTCGTACGACACCAGCCTTGGCCTTAAGTGTTCTCTTGAACTTAGAGCCCTTGCACTTGAGAGCAAGGGCCGAAGCACGTAGGGCAGCCTATCGGTTAAAATGGCTGAGTCTATGGAGGGGGTACCATATGGGGCACGCTAGTGTTCTAAAAGGGGAGGTGCATCTTCGGAATGTCCTAGGGCAGAAAGGGGACCGCTGCCTCCCAAGATATCTGTTTGAGAAAAGATTCAAAATCAGTATTCCAAGAAGGGAGGATTGGAATACGATTGAGAATCTGATCAAACCACAAGGCTTGGTCTGGTATACGGACGGGTCAAAAACAACAGAGGGAGTCGGGTCCGGCATATGGAGTGCTGGACCTAAAACGACGACTTCAATTGGACTGAGCGATAATGCATCAGTTTTTCAGGCGGAGATCTTCGCGATCAAGGCTTGTGCTGAAATCAATCTCAGGAGAAGTTTCAGTAATAAACATATTTACATATGTAGTGATAGCCAGGCGGCCTTAAAAGCGCTGGAGTCACATGGAACTATTTCCACACTCGTAAATGAGTGCAGAGAGAAACTTGAGGAACTGTCAGGTAGGAGGAACAGGGTCAAGCTTTTCTGGGTACCAGGGCACGCAGGGATCCTGGGGAACGAGAGAGCAGACGAGCTGGTCAGAGCTGGAGCGGAACTGAAAGACGGACCAAAGGAAAGAATTGGGACGTCTCCAGGACTGCTTAAGGCAGAGGTAGGCAGGTTGCTCAAAGCTGAATTTAGTCGACTATGGACTGAATCTCAGGGTATGAGGCAGTCAAGGCACTGGATATCGGGAACTTCGGCTAGACGTGGAAGATTTCTCTGCTCGCTCGACAGAGAGGACCTACGTCTGGTAGTGGGACTCGTGACTGGGCATTGGCTGGTGAAAAAACACCTGTTCACCATGGGGCTGGCAGACAGTCCCTCATGTGACGTTTGTGGGGTGGAGGAAACGACACTTCACATAGTCCTTGAGTGTGATAGGTGGGCGTGTCTCAGACACAGAACTTCTATCGAACAAACGCTTAAAACAAGGGACTGCATGGAACTTGGGGTGGACTGGCTACTGAGGTTCGCCAAAGGGGCTAGTCTATACAGGGCTCACATACCCATATCTGGCTGATGCCACCAAGCCTATAATGTGGAGGCTCGGTCACAATGGCCCCAAGGAGGGCTGAGTGACCGATAAACCTGTTAAACCTAAGTGCACGAAATTAATATTTTGTAGAAGAAAGAGTATAAAGATATTTTGCAATGTAGATGTTATTCTTTAATCACGTTTAAGGATAATGGTAAGAAAGAAAATTAATTATTAGACTCCGGATGTTTATGCCCAATAAATATGTAATAAACATATGCTATTTATGTTCTAAAGATATGCAAATATGTACGAAAAATATGCAAATATGCATGAAAAATATGCAAATATGCACGAAAAATATGCAAAGATGCACAAAGGACATGCTAATATGAAGGGAAAATATACAAAATTAACAAAACATTTTGCGATTATTGTGACATATTATAATTCGAGTTACAATAAATGACAAGCAGTTTTTGCAAGTTGGATGGTGTTAGTTGCCGACGTTTATCCGTAAAAATTAGTTTATACGCAGAAAATGATCGCTCCACGTCACACGATGTAAGCGGTGCGTACTTATATTTACTCCAGTAGATTTTTGGCGAATCTATTGGGTCTTGTACAAACTCATTGTTCAAGCTATTTGAAATTTGTATTAATTTCGTTAACCCAGTATTTTTTTCTACAACCGCAGTTACTTTTTTTCTAATTTTTTCTCCGCACTCACCAGGTATACCTTTTAAATGATTAATGTAATTCATATACATTTCCATCGAAGTATTTAAAGGTAAACCTACTGTTTCCAATTTTTCTATCGTGGCAGGCAAAGTGCTTAAATGGGCTTTAATAAATATTAAATTTTGTACAAGTTCATCTTGTTGGATCACATCTTGTGCTGTCTTAATTGCTGCAGCATCTTTCTCTTTAAATGTTTGAACTACCTATTAACATCAAAAATAAAATAGATATGGCTTTAATCAAACTCTAAATAAACTTGTTTAACTTAACGAAAGTTCAACAAACCTCTTTAATTTTGTCCAAATGTTCAGCATAAAATAATGCCGCTTCAATCTACGTACCCCATCTTGTTAAAATAGGTTCCGGTGGCAGAGGAGTATTTTTTAATATTTTGTGGTATGTTTCAATACGAAGCGGTGCTTTAACAAAAATCTTTTTTGTACGTGATATTAATTTGTTCACTAGTGGAAAGTGAAGACGTACTTCTTCCGCAATCCTGTGTAGACCATGCACTATACATGTAATGTGTACCAAATTTTCGTAAAATAATTTTAGTTTTTTTCCTGCCTTTATCATATATGGTGCTGCATCTGTGACGAGTAAAAGAATCCTTTCCTCGCCACCATTCGGCAGTAATATTCGCAGGGCTGAATTTACAAATCGAGATATGGTTGCATAATTTGTCGCTTCTAATTGCTTGGAACACAATAAGTGCGGTTTCGTTATTTGATCTTCGCAAAGTTTTCCTACTACTACATTTGCAATGTAGTGGCCTACTGCATTAGTGGTTTCATCCACAGAAATCCACATACAGTGGTTCGCAATGTCTTCCCTAATATTTTGTATACTTGAATTGTAGCAATCATCCAAGTAATTTTTTCGTAGAGTCGATTCATCCGGAATAGTGCGATCAGTATACAGTAAACCCTGGATATATGCACAGAATTCGGGACCGAAACTGTGGAGTTACGAAGTGGTGGTTTCTATTTTGTGTTTACGTTCTGGCTCCAGCCGAGCGTGAACTTAGAAAAGAACAGACAGTAGAAGAGACAGAGAGATCTAAGCTATAGGGGGACCGGCCCGATCGTGTCCATGAGCCAATACTAATCGAAGGACTGAACTTTTCCGTTTTTGATTATTTTTCGTTAAAAACTTCGCTATCGTGTTTGTGACAATTTTGTGATTAAAATGATACCAAACACGACATAATTTGAGCAACATTTACTTAATATTTAAATCGCTTATTTGCTATATAGATAATTCAAACATGTCGTGTTTGGTATCATTTTAATCAGAAAATTGTCACAAATACGTTAACGAAGTTTCCAAAACGAAAAAATTGAAAATGGAAAAGTTCAATCCTCCAATTAGTATTGACACAGCGATATGTTCGGGCCGGTCCCCCTGTACGTTGGGCCTCTCTGTCTCTTCTACTATCTGTCTTTTTCTAAGCTCGGCACTCGGCTCGAGCCGTGAGATAAACACAGTGTTGACATTCAGCTACGACCAGTGCATATAAGTTTTGCACAGGGACTCTATAGCAGTGCATATATAGAGTTTGGTAACTATTCAATGTTTACGAATTTAGAAAGGGGTAAGCAATGGGACAACGTCCTCCCCCCCTCCAGAAGATGAAGGGGTTGATGGAACCGAGACTCGCCTTCGATGCACACGCGATTGACGGCGATGAGTCCGTTTCTACGAACGTTTTAAGGAGCATTCTTTGCACCATGCACGAGCTGATGAAACAAATTTTTACGATGCCTAAAGTTTGTTAAATGCCTGTGCTATGGAGAGACACGTTCCTCAAAAGGTTTGTACATACATACGAACAGAGTCATCGTTGTCACAGTTTTTATCCTTTATCCTTTGCATCTTCGACGGGGTGGTTTTTCACTGTTTTCCGCTTTTTAAATTCGCGGTCAACTTGAGCTGTATGAAAATACCGAATTGTTATTCACGTCAATAGAAGCACAGCAGTGTCGACAGGTGTGCAATGTTTAAATGCACTGTGCTGTGTTTACGTCGCTGCTCCAATTGAGCGCCGAACTTAGAAAAGACAGTAAGTATAATTCAAAGCATATGGTATTGGGTATCATCTTAATCAGAAAAATTTCACAAATACGTTATCGAAATTTGCGAAAAAATGGAATATCAAAAATGGAAAAGTTTTATCCTCCGGTTTGTGAAATTTTTCTGATTAAGATGATACCCAACACGATATGGTTTGAATTATACTTACTGTCTTTTCTAAGTTCGGCGCTCAATTGGAGCAGCGACGTAAACACAGCACAGTGCATTTAAACATTGCACACCTGTCGACACTGCTGTGCTTCTATTGACGTGAATAACAATTCGGTATTTTCATACAGCTCAAGTTGACCGCGAATTTAAAAAGCGGAAAACAGTGAAAAACCACCCCGTCGAAGATGCAAAGGATAAAGGATAAAAACTGTGACAACGATGACTCTGTTCGTATGTATGTACAAACCTTTTGAGGAACGTGTCTCTCCATAGCACAGGCATTTAACAAACTTTAGGCATCGTAAAAATT
This sequence comes from Cerceris rybyensis, assembly GCA_910591515.1. Lineage (NCBI taxonomy): Eukaryota > Metazoa > Arthropoda > Insecta > Hymenoptera > Crabronidae > Cerceris > Cerceris rybyensis. The sequence continues at coordinate 29,854,377 of OU342790.1, forward strand.
TGTTTCATCAGCTCGTGCATGGTGCAAAGAATGCTCCTTAAAACGTTCGTAGAAACGGACTCATCGCCGTCAATCGCGTGTGCATCGAAGGCGAGTCTCGGTTCCATCAACCCCTTCATCTTCTGGAGGGGGGGAGGACGTTGTCCCATTGCTTACCCCTTTCTAAATTCGTAAACATTGAATAGTTACCAAACTCTATATATGCACTGCTATAGAGTCCCTGTGCAAAACTTATATGCACTGGTCGTAGCTGAATGTCAACACTGTGTTTATCTCACGGCTCGAGCCGAGTGCCGAGCTTAGAAAAAGACAGATAGTAGAAGAGACAGAGAGGCCCAACGTACAGGGGGACCGGCCCGAACATATCGCTGTGTCAATACTAATTGGAGGATTGAACTTTTCCATTTTCAATTTTTTCGTTTTGGAAACTTCGTTAACGTATTTGTGACAATTTTCTGATTAAAATGATACCAAACACGACATGTTTGAATTATCTATATAGCAAATAAGCGATTTAAATATTAAGTAAATGTTGCTCAAATTATGTCGTGTTTGGTATCATTTTAATCACAAAATTGTCACAAACACGATAGCGAAGTTTTTAACGAAAAATAATCAAAAACGGAAAAGTTCAGTCCTTCGATTAGTATTGGCTCATGGACACGATCCGAAAGTATCATGTTACACTTCCCCGTCGCTGAATGTGGCGGCTCGCCGAGGGGGATCCCCCTATGTGGTGGGGATGGTCGCGATGCATTTATCGAGGGCCCCTCCTTGTGCATATAACCAGGGAATACTGTATTTCGGTAGAAAATTTCTCCATACATCGTTATTTAACGCAGACCAAGGCATATTGATAGCAACCATTGCTTGGGTTAAATCTGCGTAAAATTCATTTTTTTTGGAACTCATTGGTGGCTACTGTGAAGTATCGTTTCCACTGGTGTTAGCTGCTTCTTTAAGGTGTCTTTTATGTGAACCAGTATTTACATGTTGCACTAATTGCGATTTTCTTTCGCATTTTATACTTTTATTACAAGGTTCACAATACACACTTCCTTCGTTGCTTTCATTGATAACAAAATTAGAATCGTCTTTAATCCAACTTTTGAGTAGTGCTATTCTACTTCTCCGAGTTTTCGGCATTCTTAAAAATACTTTAATAGGTACAAGTAGTAGCACGATTCCTGATATCACTGAGGTAATCAAACTAAACTACCTGAATTCGAAACACAGTGTCACATCTAACGCTCAACGAACAATTGAAGCCTATTGTATACAAATATGTCATGATGTGTATCTATAATTAGCACAGTATTTATGTTATCGACACTATATAGTTATGGTAAGAGAGTTTCCTGACAGACTAAATTAATTCCACCAGAAAGATATTTCACATGAGCGCGAAGTACATATGCAGGGCTAAGAACATATGCCATAATATATTGCATATGTTTTTAAACATAAAACATAAAAACATATGCATTATGCAAAAAGTGCACAATAAAAAATATATTTTTCGAATTCTCTAATCATAAAACATGTTTCTATCCAGGTCCTATTGCTCTACCTGTTTTCTATAAAAATATGCATTTGCATAAACATCCGGAGTCTATTAATTATTATAGTTATTAATAAGTATAAAATATAAATGGCTTTGTTAATCGAACAGAGCTTATTAAATATTGAATTTTGTTGTTTGAATTGCTGTGCTGCACCTACGTTTCAATATGTATAAATTCTTTAACAAGATTGCCTACAAAAATTACAAAACACTAGAATTATTGGCGTTAAACTTGTTATATTGAAATATGTTAACACTACAACTACCGACGTTAAATTTATTATATCAAAATGTAAAACTTATTGCACTTTACGCAAAGAGGAATCAAACAGTCGAAAACATAATTAATTCATTAATTTATGTTTTTTAAGATGGATGTAGAATATCAACTCTATGGTTTCCCTACAAATTTGGAGAATTTTTATAAAAAATTAGAGTCCAGTCATTTTTGCAGTCGCGGTAGTTTTCGTGTTAATATAGCTCCGACGAAGTTGCATTCCAGAAAAGCACCATTTTAAGCGCAATATTTCTAAATCCACGTCTTTATTTATGTTGCTACAACGCTCCCCTCTAAATAAAATTAACACAGTAATTTTTATATTGTTTCTGACCAATCAGAAATACGTCTATGTACGCTATCGTGTATTGCCAATGCACGACAATTCTTTTATATCTTTAACTATATGCAAAGTCTATAAGAAGTAAGAACCCGCTTTTGTCAATGTCAGTTTGCATAAGTGCAACCGAAGGAGAATACCGCAACTTCCTCCAAGATGAAATTCAATCTTGCGCTTTGTATTTTCATGGTCTTTTGCACCATTCATGTAAGTCCATATTTTGACTTTATCAATACTTTGTTGATTCCGAATTTTTTGACACTGTAAAGACTCTGACTTAAAATTAAACTTTTAAAAACAAAATAACCGATTCTCAATTTTTTCTACAAGTTTTTCAAATTGTTAGAGACGTCGTGAAGTAAATATGCAAATTGTTTTTTTCTATCTTTGATTGAATTCTATTGATTTCTATTTTATAAAATCTAAATTACGTAATTATTCATCTTTTTCACTTCTTGATTTCCTTTTTTCCAGAGTACTGATTTAGTATATTTAAATATAGGACGTAGCGCCGGTAGCTTGACTACAGCTATAATTTGTTTATAATTACGTTTCCATTACATTGTAAATTGTTAAATAATTATAAAAATACGATTCTAGACGTTAAAAGAGGAAGAAATCCATATCGCTATTATATCTTTACTGCTTGAAACAAGAAATTTATTGAATACACTTTTTTATCTGAGAATTTAATGCCAATATATTTTTTATTTTCTAAATTATCTTTATGAAATTATGATAAATTTTCCATTTCCGGCAATAAAAATATGTTGTCCATCTGTGACGCAAATGATTGTGGTTTTACTTATCGGAAAAAGCGTGACTTTACAGTTAAACGCAATGTTTCTAACACTACTTTACATATTTCCGGGTCATTTGATATTATTAACGCGATATATTGCGAAAAGTATTAAACTTGAAAGTATAGTAAAGAAATACATAAGTGTGAAAGCATGTAAATTTCTTTTAGCACAATGTCGTCAATATTCAATCTTGCTTTATCGCTCAAACTTCAGTTTGGAAAATATTTCGAAAACACAAAGCTAAAGAGGAAATTATTTTTAGTTTGAGAAATTCTCAACGAAGTTTTCGCATTTTACAAAAGGTTTTAGAATATTAATACGATTTTAGAAGTCTTAGATAATAATTAAAATAGTATTTAACATTAGAGCTACCTACGTTTAATGCTGGATATGTAGAAATAATTGATAAAAATATTAGAAGGACAGGAATAACGAAAGAAAAATCCTTAATTAATAGAATTAGTTACATTTCAGCAAAATACGTTTAGGAAAATAAAGAAGTTGGATCGTTAGGAACTTTAAGAATTAACAAAAATAAAAAATTTAGTTTAAATTTAAAATATCGTATTTTTGTAATAGTGAGGTCAACTTATCCTTTGATTTAACAACTGCCTAATTAGAATAATAAGAATATTGTTTAAATTTTATATTTCTACGGACTTTTATAAACTCAGGCCATGCGATAAAGAAACATGGTACATTTAAAATACAATGCTTTCAGACTCCTTCAATCGTTAATGTACGATAATAAGTTTTAATAACCCTTGCACCGACATTGATATTTAGATTAAGTGTAATTAGCCGATTGATATTTATATTTTTTTTTCACGGCGCAGTTATTTATGTTAATCATGTACATACATAGTTCTTCGTACTATAGGGGTAGTGGATTCATACTTTGCAACAAGGTTTTGTTTCAGGACGTTCCCAAAGAAAAAAATTTTCTTACGATCATCTTTAAAATTTATTTCTAAATTCTTGACAGTATTCTGAACGCATACGAAAAATTTCCACCCATTTTGCGGTACTAAAATTAAAAATATTAGCATTTTTAATTTCTATTTGAATGCATGTTAATTTATACATTTCATACTAATTCCTTTTGTAGGTTTTAGTGTCTAACAATTTTAATTTTCTTACAATTTTTTTTAAATTTCGAGAATTGGCAGATAATATTCACATAAATAATTTCCATACAAAATCGGTACAAGAAGCGGCATTTATTTTGTTGTAAAAAATGTTTAAAGTAAATCATAGGCTTAAAAAATACAATAAATAATAAAATACACTTTTTATATTGATAATGAATTAAATATTTATTGACTGATAATAATAAAAATGAACAAACAATTATATAAAATGATAAAAAATGTATAACTTTCGTAATGTTATCTTACCTCTCTATAACAATATTAACTAACTTATATAAATTTTCAAAGTTAAACATATTTTTTGGGCGGCGAGGCAAAGGGCGTACTGTTGGTCAACTAATTCTTACAGTACAAATGGGTAACTTATATAGGAAAAATGTATTCGTAGGTTAAGAACGACTGGTCTTTGGGAACGTCCTTAAAGAGACCCATCGAATGGTATGCCGCAAGATTAACCCTTTGCGCTCCTTGCATTTCCTGCGCCTGTTGGTTGTCTACTCCATGGACTTTTAGGCAATATTATGTAATCACAATTCTTTGAAAAAAATTAACTTAAACTTAGTTAACTTCTATGTATCTTAAAATAAATTCAGATTCAAAATATACAATTTGATTGACATTTTTTTTATAACATAAACGGCAAAAAACTATTTTGATGAAATTTTTGTAGAAGTGTATTAAACATCGATTTATTACTTAAATATTGATTAATAATATAAAATTTATTCATGTATTAGGTTAAGTTAATTTAGCAATATAATAATTTATTTCTTATAAACTTGCAAATGTATACAAAATATAAAAGCAAATGTATACAAAGCAGCAAAGAGCAAGGAGAGAACATGTCTAATGTTGTTAAGAAAGTAACGGTATCAGCTATACATTCAGTTTTCTTAGTTAGTAATAATTAGAAAATGAAATGTTGCTAGTACAGCTTGTAGTTGGAGTAGATTGTCTTTACTTGTTATGCAAGCCAGACTCGTAGTTGGAGCGCAAAGGGTTAATTTACTTTGGGAGCACTACGTCCATCCTTATCCTGCGAGATCCTTTTCTGAAGCTTGTATTATTCTCCTTCAAAATAGACATACGAACTTATCTTTGTGTAACAACGATAATAATAAATTATAATTAGTAAAATTGCAATAAGGATATTTTTTTTCACAACGTGATTGTAATAAAATTTTATGACAATGTAATATTTTGAGCAAATGATAAATTTTATGTATTGTTTATTCTGTACAGCGTATATTGCACGAACCATATTACAAAATAAAGTATTTTTATTTTGTTTCATATTGCGCATAAATAAATTACTATCAACATACAATCGCTGTGAAAAAAGATGATATTGCGCTTTGTACAAGAACCATACTTTAATACAGCTTATCCTACAGGGTTCCTTTGCTGAAGACACAATACAAGGTATCAAGTATCAATTAATTGAAATAAAGTCGTTTGTTAAGTCAATGTTGCAAGATCTCGACAACAACAAAACAGCGTTGGAGCTTGATGTTCCGGCAAGCTTATCAGCTATTAAAAATGAAAGTATTAATGCAATAACGGAAATAACAGAGGCTGAACTTTCTCGGAACCAGGTTAGTCTTAATTGTTTGCTCGTCAGCCTGTTACTTCATCTCTACACAGATTTAAAAAGTATACTTATTTTCAAAGCCTGTTCTTTGGCGCATATTATTTATAATTCGATTCAGTAACGATAAAGACATCATCTTCTAGATCAGGGGACGGCAACCTTTCTCTTATAATTAGCAAAGAGCCATTGTTCTTAAATTTATTTGTCCAATTTTATAAAAAGTCAGACACAATCAAATGGCGAAATGTTGATCCGTGAATATTAACAGTCAAACTACTGAGACGCTCGAAATGACCGATTCGCTATTTTTATAAAAAGTTTCTTAAATTGTTATGGGAGCCATATTGTAAATATTTCACGCCTATGTTATAAAAGAAAAATTACTTAACTCATTATCTTTTTCACCTCTTGATTCGTTTCTTTTTCCAAGTTACTTATTTAGTATCTTTATACAGGGTGTCTCAGCTGATTTTGACATCTTGAATATTTCGGTATTGTAGTGTGTAGCAAAAAATGTTTCATAGGAACCTTAAATGGTATCGAGTGGGACATAATCTGGTGTCATTAGTTTTCCGTAGGTGGACGCATCAAGGACATATGAAGGTCAACTTTGTTTTTTTAAATAGAACGAGGTACTTTTTTATGGATAAAGCGATGTAGCTAGACATTCTTTCTAAAAAAGTACTGACCTATGTATGTCGAAAAGCTAATAGTTAAGAAGATATTTCAGTATAAATAATCTAACTACAAAGGCATCATTCCTGTCGCATAAGGCATAAGGAAGTGAGCTTTGTTTATCTGTCTGTCACCTGATTTAACGTCGCCCGACTTTTTCTTATGGGGCTACTTAAAGGATTAAACGCGAAAGTTTCAACTAAAGTAAGTGATATGAAGCAGCATATTATCGATGGATGTGATAAAATATCAGCCGATACATTAAAAATAACGTAGGCCAGTCCTGACTTCATCGATTTCAAACATGCTGCAATGCAAATGGTCATTATGTTGAACCTTACCTGTGAATAAACGCTAATGTAATTACGAATTTTAGAATTACTTAAATTGAAAAATCTCCTAAACTATTAGCTTTTCGACATACATAGGTCAGTACTTTTTCACAAAGAACTTCTAGCTGCATCGCTTGATGCATGAAAAAATACTCCATTCTATTTAAAAAAACAAAGTTGACCTTCATATGTGGTTGACTCGTCTACCTACGGAAAAACTAATGACACCACATTATGCCCTACTCGATGTCATTTAAGTTTCCTGTGAAACATTTTTTGTTACATACCACAATAACGAAATATTCAAGATCTCAAAATCGGCTGGGACACCGTGTATGTAATGAATTTAAAATCGATAATTCTAGAGTGAATTCGATTACTAAATAGAAATTATTTAAGATCAAATTTAATTACACCAGTTAGACTGACAATGAGTGTTACAAATTATTTATTAGTTTATTTAGTTTATTAGTTTTTACTATACTGATTTGCAATGTTTTTGCCCTTGGTACGTGTATTTAGAAGATGTAATTGTGTTTATTTTTTAAATTATTTATAGGATATAATAAATGCTGCATATGCTAAAGGAAATAACGACGTTGCAAGTTGTTACGTTATGGTAACGCCTTTGCTGAAAGATGGTTCTATTTATGCTAAAAATTATTTAGAGCAACTAGAAACGAGAACTACTGAAGCTGTAGAAAAGATTCTATACAAATTTGGTGATAGTATATCGGTAAGGGTATTTGTAACTCACTCTACCTGCATATTTTTAATATACTAATACTTATTAAATATATAATGCGTAAAAACCTGTTGTATACTTTTTTAAAGTGAAAAATAAGTAAAATTTACACCAATCAATACAGAACGATAAAAAACATACATTTTTTTTTATTCTTTCAAAGAATGTTATAAAATGAAAGAATGAGAATTTTTATACATATCATCAAACCTTTATAGTTCAGTTAAAATGACAACATATATATAATAACAATTCAATTAAAATTACAATATATAATAACAAATGAAGTAATATATTTAGGTGTAGTTCGACAACTGAAAGTTTGCTAGCAAGTTGCGAAAACCTCACGTTTTCAAACGCCTATTTCCACTATTTCGTTTTTCGAATTTTCAAACCCAATCTCCTGAAGTAAAGATTTCGCAGAGTCGTTTACTTTAGGAGATTGGGCTTGAAAATTCTATTAACAAAATAGCGGGAATAGGGATTTGAAAACGAAAGACTCGGCCTCTTCCTAGTCATCTTTTAGTTGTCGGACTATACAAATTTTTAACGTTATAAAATACTCCGAAGTTGGCAGTTTTAATATTTATTTCAATTTGAAACAACTGACAATAGAGCGTTAATAATATCGCTCTGAATGTAAGTGTAGCTTTGCTTTAGTAGAACGCTACAGCACGTTCTTTACATAAATTTGCACACGTAGAAAATACAATTGTATGGACGTTGTCAATGCATGCATTTTTGTAGGATGGATATGACTTGCTCGAAGATATCGATGATATCATTCCTGCCTGTCTTGACGGTGGCGATGAGGAAGAACAGTGCCTCTCGGAAAATGCAGACTCTGTCTATGAACAAGTTGTGGGCTATATAGATGAGAGTATATCTTTTATAAATAACACGAAGAGTGCTGTCGATCATTTAATTAAGAACACAAAATCTATTAGTGATGAACAAATTACGGGTGTAAAAGAAGGTGTTCACGACACCAGAGCAGATACAGAAGCGTGTTTGAAGGAAAATAAAAATAAAAACTGACCAAAAAATTCAATGTCAGTAATATTTTTGAGATAATGTATGTGTAGTTTATTTACAAACGTCCAATCCGTTTGCATCAATTGTCTATCGAAAATAAAATGTATGCAAAAAAAAAGAACACGACTTACATTTCTCTCTTATTGCCTATTTGTCCATAAATGCGGTAAAATTAAACTTCTATAATTTAATTATTATAGAATTAAATATTTTGGAAATTTACAGGATACTGCTTTCAGAAAAACAACATTAATCATCTCTCGATCAGTGAAACTCCTTCAAAATACTACGTGAAATCCATGGTATTTCGATTCAACCATGATACAATAGCCGCTAAATACTGTGTGATTGCACAATGTGCAATCAACGTTAGTCGTATATTTCTGTATCGATAAATCCAAATACCTTCTGCACGATAAATCGTTCGCGTCGTTAGTTAGGCATATTTTCTATAAAAATCTCACATTCTTTTGTCCTAATACGAGTGTGTTAAAGAAAACCAAAGAGAATAATGTCAGAATTGTTAAACGATACTGTGCATCATGTGGTTCGAAAAGCACCCTGTTATTGTTAACTATGAAAAGATACGTTGTACTCTACATTCTTTTGTACCCTTATATCGTGCATTTATGTCTGTATTTGTTTCTTTTAATCAACTCTTTATAGGCACATAACCCAGACTTTAAGGTAACATAAAGCACAGCTGTGTTTTTATTTAATGAAATCATGTTTTTTAACTGTACCAATTGTTATAGCTTAATTCTTGAAAAGTATAAATCTTTTTTGTTAATTAAATGTTTAGAAATCAAGTTAAATTTTTTATTTGCAACTTCATTTTTAATATTTGCCAGTATGTTATCGTGTTACTAATCTGTAGATACAATAACCAAATTATCCTATGTTTATAGTTATTAGCACCAGATTTATGGAAGCCGTCAAATTGACGGGTTTTTCGAAAGTCCTCATTCGATGTACATATTGCAGTGTAACAGATTTCACACCCGTAAATCGAGTGTTAAAGTTGTTTTAAATAGCATAATCGAGAAACACAGGCATTTGATAAATGAAAGATTCTCGGTTCAAATTTTGATCTACGATTTGTTTCCCTCCAATAGATTCAGCGTTTAAGCATATAAATTTAATTATTGAACGTATGATTCCATAACAAAAGATGCCTTTCATGAAAAGCTTAAATAGTATGTTATCTTTAAAATAAACTGTTGCCATTAATATTTAATTAGGTAATTGAGTGTTATAGACAAAGCGTTTTTGAATGATGCATTGCTATTAATTAAATTTGTATATCAGCACAAAATACACATGTTATGAAAAATTATATTTGGTACTGGGGTATAGTGAAAGACGGATTGTAAGTTTCATTTTAGCAACAAAATAAACATACCTTTTTTACGCTAGGTACTTACACTTCTTAACGAAATTGTGACTTCTAAAATAATCATAATATTCAAACTACAATTCAATCTATGTCCGGGTCACGTTTTGCCGTGACAAAGATAAGTTTCGAAAGCTATAAACACTTAGGAACAGGAAATTCATGTTATAAGAATTTTAACTCGCATAACATAAAAATTGATAAATGAACAGAAAATACAACCATGCAATTACTAAAAATCAACTGTGAGATACTTCGTAAGATCTTTTTCTTTGAACACATTGCGTCTTTCTGTCGGCAAGCTGCGTACTGCAATTGCAGTTTTTAATATTTTTTTTTTTATTATCTATTTTCACCTTTACAATTTGTCCGTGGACATTCGGTAAATTTATATAACATTTAAATATCACGTGGGTAGCAATCTCCAGTGAGTTGCTACCAGATATTATAATATGATATGATAAAATTAAATTGGCTTTTTAGACTGGAATCCTGAAAATTATCCTGGCAGTCAACGTGTTAATGAGTATAAAACTTCTATATTGACCAACAAAAGGATACGCACATGTTAACACTAGACTTATAAACGAGGGTGGTTAAAATAATTTGTTGTAATCTTTTTGCAAATGTTTCTGAAATTTCAACACTCCTTATTTTTCAATATTCTACGTGAGTGATTTCATTTAGTTGATCGCCGTGTGCGTTTTTCGAGTAGCTCCGCCTGCTTCCCCCAACCATATGATTTACCCAACCAGGATTGACTCGCCAGGCTCGAGCCTATCGGCACGAGCATGGTGGTGCATTGGGGTGACATTCGTATTTAACCGCTCGCGCTGGAAAGACGTGCCACGGTCGCCGATCACGGAAAACAAAACGATGTGCGTGACCCGTCGACTGTGGTTATTTGTCGAAGAACTATTTCAGGTCGCATCACGTTGCGTGTAGGACAACATAAATAAATAGTCGGGAAATATATAGATAATAGTTCGTTAACAATAAATAAAGCAAAGCTGTTCATTGAAGATATATAATCGATGACGTAGATTTTGTCTGTAAAAAAAATCATTGAAGACACAATCGAAGACGTTAACAATGCTAAAAAAGAAGTTAAATCATGGTTAGAAGGCAAATCAGTTTTGTAGAAAATTGTTTGAAAAAAAGTTTCAAAATGAATTATATACATTATATATGTTGTAAGTAAAAAAGAGTTAGTGTTGCGTGGTAACGTGAATTTTAACGAGGAAATGTAGATTTATAAAAGTATTATAAGTTTGGGCGTCGATCAGTGGACGAAAAACATTCTGAATAGTTTTACTTACAATGTATGAAGTGTATATAAATATATTGTTGATAATAAACTTATTTTACATAAAAATATTTATGTGTAATTATTCATCTATGTTTTATATCCACAATTTTTTATTACATGATAATATAGCTATCAATGTCGAGAGCAATTTTAGGAATCTTGCACTTATCACTCTACAGCAATTGGAATTGCGACTCATGGAAGAAAGCGAGTCATTTCCGGAAGGCATAACGTTTATTAAGAAAACTTCTAATGTAAAATATTATATATGTGGGATCGGGGCGGAGCAGAGTCCTCCTATAAAGAACTTTAGGAGAAAAGGAAGTGAAAGGAAATTGTCATCAGGGAGAGGTCGCTGGCGCAGTGGTTCCGCGCCAACCCAGGCGATCGTCGACGTTAAGCTACTCTGGCCGAGTTGCTGCCTTGGATGGGTTGCCGCGCGCCTCTCGTTTCTTTTTCACGATCCTACATATATATCTGTTTCTATGGATAGGATTTCTTATATCCAAGATTTTTCAAAATATATATGAATAAACGATTATGGTAGCAAGGAATTTCTGTCCTAATAAATCCTAACACTTAATTTAAATAATAATTTAAGGTGACTCTAGCTTCTTAAGTTCTCAATATTAGCAATTTGAGAATGACCAATCAAAATCAATATTTAATTTTCAGTAAAAGAAATTCTATCTTTAATGAAACATTTTGGAAATGTACTTTTTTCAAAAATTAACGCTCAGAAATGGAAAGTATACTTGAAGTTTGGCGATGTTTTTGGTATTTCTAATACAAATAATCAATCATAGATGGTATACTTGTGTTGAAGTGTGTTTGTAGGCATAAAATTATTAGGTCATTAAGTATGAAACGTCCGATTTGAAACTAAAAGTTTGGTCTATTATATCTCGGGCAAAAAGTAACATAATTAATCAAAATATATCATAATATTGTGGGAATGGTCACTCCAAACCTTCCTGCTAATTCGCGCGTCGTTTCAGATGGCTTCGCTTCCACTACAGCTTTCATTTGATCGGCATTCACCTTACTTTCAGGCCGACCGCCTGGTTCATTTTGAAGATCAAAATGTCCAGGTCGGAATTTTTCAAACCATCGACGTACTGTACGTTCATTAGCCACATCCTTGCCAAATACTTCGTTAACATTTCGACTTGTCTGCGATGCATTAGTTCCACGACGGAACTCATATCCGAAAATAACGCGTATTTTTGTCCTATCCATGGTTTACAATATTTAACGTCGACACGACAATACGATAGATTATTAAAAATAAAAGAGTGCGTCTGAAAGCCAAATGACGTACCTTCTCAATGCAAAAAAAAAACAAAGAACGGATGATATGAAATATCGGAGATATCCAGCACCAAACTTGATGCTTTCGGTAATCGGACATTTCATACTTAATGACCTAATATATATTGTTTTTGCATGATAAGTCATTCGAGCTCTTTATTGTATGCCGTGCTTATAAGAAGGTGGAATTCACTTTTGCCAATGGCAGTTAGCAAAAACACAGCGCAAGAAGGAGACTCCTCATTAAAAAAATGAAATTAAACATTGCAGTTTGTGTTGTCCTCGCCCTTTGTGGCATTCAGGTAAGATTAGATGTTACGTTGTCAATGAAGTTTGCAACTGAATTTAGTTTATTATTATCAAGGGTTAGGTGTCGTGTTATTTTCATTATTTAAATAAACGCCTTATTTCGAAATAATTAAAGATACAGGGTGGTACCAAATTTACTGGATCTTTTTAAAATATAATTCTTTTAGTTCGATTTGTATGTGTAGCTCTTTTAACGAATCGCGAGGTAGAATGTTAAGTGCCTTCGTGTACGTGTGACAAAAGGCATGACACTTGACGCCTGGCGAATCAGACTTTGCCGAAACAGGCCATCCTCCCAGGTGCCAAGTTGGCCGAGCCACACTGTAACTTGTATGGAAAATGTGATGTCTATAATTACTAATTATTTTGTATCTTCGATCTCTAGTAAACGAAAAAATTTATTACTGATAAATACGTCTACTAATGAGAATATCATTTAAATTTCATTATTATAACATCATTACCGTTATTGCACATTTTTATAACGTTACAATTTTGTCCTTTTAAGACATAAGTATTAATTTTAAATAGATTTTATTAAAATATATAACTTAGAATGAATTTATTGTATACTTTAATTTAACATTATTAAGCCATATCAATAACGACATTATTGTTATCAAGATAGATATAAAAAATTGATATTTTTTATGCGTGATATCATTTCATGTCTGTGGAGTTAACGATTTTTTACTATTGCATATTAAATTGTTATCGAAATGCAAAGTTTTATGTGTGTAGATATCGCATGTTTTTGTGCACACGTTACGATTTGTTAAAAATGTATGACTTTATGCTCAATGAAGATAAGAGTGTATTAATGCTTCGGTGCCTTACCTTAGAATCTACGAGGTTAATGTTTATGTAAAATAATGTATTAGTAGCTTTGAAATGTTACATACAGAAATAAGTACACTCTTTAGTTTATATATAATTCTTAAATTGATTGAGAAAATCAAATTACCAAGTATCATTTAAGTATGATTTTCTGTTTGAAGAAATTTACGATATGAGTAGTTTATTTTGAAAGTGGTAGAAGTTATTTGCCATAATGAAAAAAAGCGATTTTTCAATAATTATTTAAAATTACTTATATTGAGTATAAAAACGGTATCGAAGGTAACAAGTACAATTGACAATGAACATGTACAAATGAATCTTCCGCAACATTGACATCAATATTTTCATATACGTTAAGATGCAAACTATAAAGTCACTTTTATGTCTTTTAAAATAAACTGCTGCAATTTAACTGCATTATTCGAATGTAGAAAATGCGGAAAGAAAATTTAGTTTATCTAATGCTTACAAAAGAGAAAAACTTTGTAATCATCCATCATCAAGGCTGCTATTTCAAATCATATCGCATAAAAATTAAATAGTATGATTCTCAGTAATAGGTAATAAAAATCATTACTTTGCTGATAATCACTAACTGTTCTTCAATCAACAAATCAAGTTTAATACTTTTAATTAGTGAATCATAAATAGAACTTTTCTTATAATTACAAGCACTAGAATTATTGATTAGTGATTAGAGCTTTCGCTATTATGATTACGAATTTGTTTCTGGCGTATTCCTTACAATTTTTACGATAGTACAAATACCATAAATATCAAGAATGGACGTATGCTTTATGATACAATAAACACTATTTGAACAATTATCTCGATCGATTAACTATTAACTAAAAATTAATATTTATTGTAAACGATATTTAACTTCACAATACATTTTTAAAAACTATTTCGTCTGAATAATAATGTTGAGGCTTACGCGGCGAGAATGATTTTTAACACTTTAATGGCCGCACGTCTACGCAGTGAAATGTTGCCAGGGGCCGGAAACATTTTTGCAGAATTAATTTAAAAAAACTTTATTAAAATTAAGAGAAAAGTAAGAGAATAAAAATAAGATCAAAGACGTAGCGATGAACTACGAAACCAATAGCAATATTCACACTTGTTTACATTCATAATTCATCACACATAGAGTGAGATAGTAGCCAATAATTTTCAGCTGTAGCATCACACACATGTTGTGTGCGCGGCCATTAAAGTGTTAATAGATATGGGCTTCCGAGTTGGAGCCCTGTTCGAGTTTTGAGTCAAACTAACGTTTTGGCAGCATTGCAACTAGCTTCATCAGGACTTCAAGGTAACTCTGTTGCTAAGGAAAGTATCAGAAGCGGCCCTAACTTAAATATCCCTTTGCCCAATGTTGCGGTTCAGTGCACCGTCCATTGGTTATTAATTGGACAACTGAATAATTAAAAAACTGGGAAGAGGCTGTCCAAAAAAAACCATTGGACGGTGCACCGATTCGTAACATTGCGCAAAGGTATAAATTAGGGCTCCCTCTGATACTTTCTTCATTATCAGAGTTTCCTTGAAGCCCTGATGAAACTACAGACGGACGCACGTAAGTTGGTCCACCATCTCGGCGCCGGAGCTTCCCGCTTTCAATTGTCTATTCGCATCATTTTGTTTTTTGGAATCCCCTCGCTCAGTCTCTTAAAGGAAGCACTCGACAAAGTCGTAGCATTCAAATATTCTTATTAGTTTGGCTGGAGGAGCGAGAAATTTCTACCCCCTCCACATGGGGGATTCTCCTTGACGAAACGCGACGTGTTACCTTGTCATAGTGTTACATTACTTTCTCGTCGCGGCTTCCGTTTCGTCAAGGAGAATCTCCCCATGTGGTGGGGGTAATTCTGCCGGAGTTTATCCTGTTTTTACTATAGAGATGTTAGAAATCTGCTGCATACGCCGATGTCCTCACTGTCGCCACTCATATCACATTGTCTACTTTGCTCCGATTTGCAGCGTTCTCTCTCTTCATCTTTTAGCTCCATTTGCATGTGTAGCTCTTTTAACGAATTGCGAGGTAGAATGTCAAGTACCTTCGTGTACGTGTGACAAGAGGCATGAGCCTTGACGCCTGACAAATCAGACTCTGCCGAAAGAGGCCATCCTCCCAGATGCCAAGTTACTTGGGCCGATCTGTAGATACTGTGCCATTAAGTGCAATGCTGGCGAAACGTTGGTTTGACTCAAAATTCGAACAGCGCTCTAACCCGGAAGCGAAATCCATTAAAAATATTTCATTTCACATTGAGAATTCCAGATGTGTTAAATGGAAAATAGAGCGTGGGGCGTATACGCTCTACGTGGTACAGATTGTGTTAACTCTTTACACTTTGATGTTCTACCTGAAGGAACATCCTAAGTTTACCACATCACTCGGTTGCTCCCTCTAAGGAGACCTTTCAATTTATTAGTGATTTATGATTACATGAATTTTTCTATTGAAATGGCAGAAGGTAGCAAATAGTAAAGTGCCGCCAAGTTGCGAATATATAACGTCAGAGATATCTCCGAGTGAAAAGGGCTAAGGCAGGGGTGGCCAACTCAAGTGATCTTGCGGGCCACTTTGGAAAAGCATCATAGCTCTGCGGGCCGCATATAAAATTATATATCCCCATATTAGATTTAGACCTACTATAGCCATTTTTTCGGAGTGAAAAACTGAAATATAATAGTTATTATTATTGTGTTTACTATTATTCTTACATATAAATATAGATAATATAATAATAATGATACTGATGATAATCTCGTTGTACAGAAAATTGTTTAAGGCGGGCTGCGGGTCGGCCACCCCTGGGTTAAGGTATAATAGGTAGTATAGTAAGGTATAAAACTAAAGGTACAAGTATACTAGAATTATTGATTAATAATTAAGGTAGAAATGACCTATGGGAAATTGATTGAAATTCATGTGGACATTGTCGATTGTAACTGTAACATTAGAAAGTGTGACTATCATTGTAAGTACCTATATCGTTTCTTTATCTTAACATATTATATTTACCATATAGAGCACCGTTGGATATACTGTACACGATTTTCAAGAGTCGCAAGTAACTTTAAAGTTATATATTGAGGAAGTATTCGCACAACTTAAGAATGCCACATACCAAAACAAGTATTCAGCAGAAACGGAAGTCAGTTCACTGAAGCAAGAAGGAATGCAAAAAGTAATGAACCTTTTACATGACACTCTTGAAGACATTCATGTGAGTATCCATTTCATATGTGCTACACAATGTTTTAACACTCGAACTATCGATGATGAATTTATTATATTTCAAGATACTAGATAAATATTTTTGAAGAAAAGTAACGAAGGAGTGTAAGATATTTGATCCACGTAATCTCTTACATTTTCCAAAACAGACGTATAAAATTAAATAAGAGATCGCGTTAGAAATTTCAGGAACATTTTTAAAAGTTTGACAACAGGTCAATTTGTTATTACTGTTAAAGAACATTTATATTTTTACTATTTTTCATTTGTATTAGTCTTTTTTTACAAAACAAATTGTCATTTGTTGGTAAAATTTTATGTCATTATTTTTATTTGTATAACTAGAATAAAATTTTAAATGATTTACAGAAAATGGCAGAACTTGCCGAAGCTGACGGCGTGCCAAAGAATAAAGTTTCAACGTGCTACAACGTTGCTGACGAGGTCCTTCAAGACATCGACCTAAATAAACATGATGAATTTAAAAAAATTGAATCAGTTGCTCAGGGATTGATCGACGGATACGTAGGAAAACTTAAAGAGGCTGATGAGGTAAGTTCTATTTAAAAAAAATTATGAAATGTAATTATAAAAGCAAATCACTTGCTTGTTGTGAAGTGCATATCCATTTTGAGACGTATTTAAAATCCACATAATGCAATACGTACATTTGTACAATAATTAACCGTAATTCTATTTGTACAAATAGAATTACGGTTACGAGTCTCACTTCTTTTATAACTACATTGTTATCAATTAAATTTTCTGCTAATTACGTTTAGTCAATATGTGTGTGCAATACCCGATATGTCGGGCTCAAGTCGGGCCGGAAAAGATCGGGCGGGCTCGGGTACCCGACACATTCGGGCCTAGGGGAACCCGACTGATCTCGGGTAGCCCGACCGGCCCGAACGATCTCGAGTAGCCCGACTGTTCCGGGCTAAGATGGCGGACTCGAGGCTGTTCAATACAACTCTCATGTTCCATGAATGTGTCTGGGTTAGGTCTGTAATCTTATCTCGATAAGATCTGATATAGATTTTTTCAATCGTGCACGGTTGCCAGCAAAAAAATACGTGTCAAATATTTTGACGAGATCTATATCATACTAAAATTTCATCAAAATCTGTGACGTACACCTCGGGATGTTCCCTTGTTAGATGTAGCCTGAAGAGACCTAAGAACCCCAGTGAGGGCTCAGATAATTAAAATAGAAACGCACAGGTAGTAAAGGTAGACAATTGTCTGCTTTGGTGTTGGTAGAAATTCTACGTAAATGGAAATACAAATGAAAAATATGTATACTCTTAGTTGTTTGTGTTTAGGCAAAAGTGTATATTTTCGTTATGAATAAACTGTAAAATATAGCTTGAATTAGATGTAAGTCACTTGAAATTTTTGTTACACCCTATTTAAACATGACATTGAATGAAAAAATACGTCAGTTAAAAATATCGAAGGAGAAAGATCATCAGTTGAGTTGTATCAGGAAGCGTATCATAATTACGACTGAAAATAAATAAAAAATAATGAAAGAAGTTGAGAATTAATTTCAAGTCACTTGAAATTGCTACAATGAGTTATTTAAACATTACATTAAATAAAAATATACGTCAGTTATAAAGATAGGAGGGGAAAGACCGTCAGTTAGATCATCAATTATATGATAATCCGCGCATGTCAAATGCTCACTCAGCACTTATAATCCCTCAGCTGACGATCTTACCCCGCTTAAAAAAGTAGCTGACGATTGTTTTTATATTTTTAATAATATAAAGAATCAGGGATGTAAGTTTCATTGAACCTGAAATAATTTTTAATTAATTGTTGTTGAAACATGTTTATATATCCGCCTGACGTTTAATCCCCCGTTATCCACATAGCTGACGTTTCTCATATTCTTTTTTATTATATAAACATTCATTATGCAAAGTTTCAAATGACCTGAAATAATTTTTTTTTAACATCATACAAATGTTCTCCTTACCACATCCACCAATATTTAGACGACTGACGTTGAAATCATTAAACAACGACCCTAGAGGAATCATTTAAGATAAAAATCATTTGAACTGAAATGACTCGAAAAAATTAACGCTGCCTCCTGGACTAGCCCGAATGTGTCGGGTACCCGCCCGAATTTTTCTGGCCCGACCCGAGCATCGGGTACACGGCACATTGGACAGCCTGCACATTCCTATTAGGCAACCCTTCGCTATCACATAGTTCGGAGAACCTGTAAATAATGCAATTTTTGTGTAAGCTCATAAATTAATTTTGTCATTCACGATCGATGAATTGCCAACTAAGATCAAAGCATTTTTGGAATAAATTTGTGCACGAGTAGTACTTCCAGACAATTAATTTTGAGTTATCTTGAAAGAAAATGGAATTACACTGTATAAAAATGTAGGATTTTGTAACAGTGTTACCTACCTATAAATAAGTCTACTTCTAACTTTTACATTGTAAGAGAATGATTTTTAACCGTCACAAATCCCCTATACTTAAATTGCAATATATATAACAATTAAATGAACCGTTTATTTATAGAGTGGCATAACTCGCTGAATCAAAATGAGAAATAGTGATTTTTCACCGACTATACCAAGTTATTTATACTTAAAAAATATAAATGTTCAAGATAACAAATATAAGTTAATATTTTTAAATTTTGGCATAAAGATTTTTGAACACGTTAGGATTCAAATATCTCGATTTCAAAACAAAATAGCTTATGCCAATTTTAAAATAAACGGTTGAAATATAAGAATCGTATAATGCCAAGCGTAAAAGTGTAACGTAGAAGATTACGTTATCTAACAGTTTGTAATTCACGATGAAGACGTAGAAATGTGGAGAGAGGATTAATAATTATTTTTCATACGAAAAACAAATCTTTAATATCAACAGTGCTACTGATGGCCGTCGGCGGAGAACTGCTCTTTTCTCGTTTTTTTTTTTAAAGTCGTCAGAGCGATCGGAGCGCAGACGATCGTCGACGCGCGTAGTAATACATAAAATAACGCGCGAAATACATAAAATGCGCTAACGCGCTCCTGCAGGAAGGAGCAGGTTTTCTTTCTTTGTTTTGTATTTTTTGGTTTAAACTGATGGACATTTCACCTAGTACGAATTATTGGGTCGAGTCATAAGTAACTTCTGTTTTTTTATGAGACATTTATTTTGCTCTCATTAAATAAAAAAGTTATAATAATTTATTATGTATTCTCCGTTATTACGTATAACTTTCTCCCATCTTCCTGTTTATTAATCCCTTCCGTGTAAAATGTGGTTGGTTTGGACTGGAAGAAACTTACAAAATACGACAATGCGCTACCACATACGGCAAGGGTGACTCAAGAAAAAATTCTTCAGCTTGGATGGTCTGTTTTGCCACACTCACCTTACTCCTCGGACCTTGCCCCAACCGGTTACCGGTTTTATTTTTTTTGTTCGTTACAAAACTTTTTGAGTGGAAAAACATTCAATTCCGAAGGACAAGTCAGACAGGCCGTCGAAAACTTTTTCCAGTCCAAACCAACGACATTTTACAAGGAAGGGATTATAGTCCAGTCAAATTAATCATTAAAATAGAAGTTAGGTTACAAAAATTCCCATAGAGCTAAAAATTGGTATGAATGTTCAGAATACTATTATAAATGAATTGTGAAAAGTCCCCATCAATCCCCCTTGTGCAAAAAATTTTATTGATGGTGAATGTTTGCAAAAATAGGTTTTTCGCGTTTTTCTGCTAAACGGTGAGTTTTACAGCAAAAATAGTTCAGAAAAAAATTGTAGATCATCCGATTCTCTACAAAAAATGTATCCACACTTTTTTTCATAAGTATTGCCATTTCCGTGATACAGCGGTTCAAAGAACTGAAAAAATTATTTTATTCGTAATATGCACGTTAATGTACTTTTATATACATTTTTGAACCGTTATACGAGTACAAATATGAGTCCCTATGTCTTATACATACAAATTATAAAATTCTTAGAATATAAATGAACGTCAAAAACTCCGCCCCTATTTTCATTTAGTCGCATGGCCTTGAGTAACATTTGTCTTCCATTCAATTGTCAGCGTGGCAATGCTCGTATACCTGCTCCGTTTCAAAGGTTTCATACTCAACAAAATACTGTTAGTCGTAAGCATTCCTTCGTAGTGACAACTCGTGGCTATCGCTTATATTTTGTAACAAAGTTTGTGCATTTTACTGTTTTTAAAAAAAAATGTCGCAATTCTGCTTTATTTGTAGTCAACCTTTGACTGAAAGTGGAGTTGTTACTGTTGATCACGGCATGAAAGCATTAATTGATGCAAGTATTGAAAGAGGTGATGAGTTTTCGGAGTACCTGAAAGACCAGACATCTGTAAAAATTCATGTGCAGTTATAATCACTAATGGAATTCACTTTCTTCTTTCTATGTACGGAGCTCCAAAAAAAGTTACCTCCTTGGATAAACTCCGATACTTATCTCTTGCAAAAAAAAAACATATAATAAAAAACAAGTGCAATTAGCTTGTCTTCCCCCAACCTCTGCTGCTGCTCAACAACATCTATTCCGGGTATATTATCAAGTTCAAGTGTGGCTTGGTAATAAAATGGATCCAGAAGACTGGGGTTGGAAGTTGGTTGACAATGCATTGGAACCAATTCATACGTTACTCCCACCTGCACCAGAAAAACTCCTTAACACCATCTTTTGCAATTGCAAAAAAGGTTGCAATGCTAAATGCGGCTGTAAAAAGGTTGGACTGTTTTGTTCTTTAGCATGTACCAATTGTCAAGGACAGTCGTGCTCCAATGTTGAATCGATACTAGATGAGGATAATTACGATATCAGTGATGAGACATATGATGTATCACTTTTAGAACATATTTGTATCCAGCAGGAAGATGAAGAAAACGAAGACAGTACACTAGAAGTTCCATTGGATTATTATGAATCCGACGAATAATTTTTCCAAATTATTTTTTCATTTATATATTACATAAATACACAGCTTTCATCATTTTCAATACTCAATTTGAATTCAATAGGATCACAATAGATCGTGGAATAGGCCTACCGGGGAAACCACGTTAAAAAAAAAGTGCCAAGCACACTACCTCATAGGTGGTGTGGAAACGTGTGCATATTACGAATAAAATAATTTTTTCAGTTCTTTGAACCGCTGTATCACGGAAATGGCAATACTTATGAAAAAAAGTGTGGATACATTTTTTGTAGAGAATCGGATGATCTACAATTTTTGTCTAAACTATTTTTGCTGTAAAACTCACCGTTTAGCAGAAAAACGCGGAAAACCTATTTTTGCAAACTTTCCCCATCAATAAAATTTTTTGCACAAGGGGGATTGATGGGGACTTTTCACAATTCATTTATAATAGTATTCTGAACATTCATACCAATTTTTAGCTCTATGGGAATTTTTGTAACCTTCAAAGTCTTATTTGACTGGACTAATTAATAAACTGCCAGGATGATGGGAGAAGGTTATACGTAACAACGGAGAATACACAATAAATTAATATAATTTTTTTATTTAATAAGAGCAAAATAAATGTATAAAAAAAACGGAAGTTTCTCTTCAAAATGATGGAGGAGGATTTGAACTTGGATGTACTGTTTGCAAATTAGAGCCTTTACCTCCTTATCCACCATATTCCCTAGGAAGAAGTTTTTCTCAGAAATTAAGATTTTTTTTTTTCTTATCTCACAGCCCTAATTTAAGATTTGCATTTTGTTTACAGGCTAGGAAGTTGTTGTTGCAAGATGTGGATGCTGGCATCCAGTCGTGTGCTCCTGATGAAAAACTGGAGGTTTGTGAGGAAAAGATGCAATTTTCCTTTGCTGGTTTTAGAAAGTTCCACGGCGAGTCTTCGGTACTTCAAGAAGAGATAAAGGACTCGCTGGAAATTTCTATAAATACTGCTAAATCCTTGAATGAAAATACTGTGGAATCGGCCGAAAAAGAAATTAATAATACGAAACAAGTTTATGAAAAATGTTTGAAAAGCAATTAAGAAAAATTACGAAAAGATTGTGGATAAATTTGCACTTATTAATTATATTAATCGTGTGCAGTATGGCCATTAAATAATACAGCAATTATGTACAAGTCTTTTCATTTCAATGTTTCTCATATGAAATGTTTATTTTGAGTTCAAAAAATTGTACGTTTTTTTCAATTCTTTGGTAACAAGTGGTACAATTTTCATGTGATTATGTTCGGTGAAGCACTGATAGAAGAAGTTAATAATACCTGTAGGAAAATGTTTGAAGATACGAAGCAATTTATCAATGATACAAACACAGAACTTGAAAGTTGTTTAAAGATCGCAGATTAGTGAAAAATACTGTACATAATATCCAAAACTAGTACATGTAAAACTGTAGATCTTTATTAACAACGTCAATATGACACTAATCCCAACAAAAATAACGTCAGTTTTACTTAAAACTAATTTATATTAATGTAGAATATTGTTAACAATATACTTAAAATAAAATATGTAGAAGTGGAAACAAATATGTAAAATATAGGGAAAACGCACACTCTAAAACACACAAACACACACTAAATGTAACTAACAAATAATATAAAAATATAAATGTGGGATCGTTGCGGTAGCTGTTCCTTCTATCCCGGCTGAGCCCACAATTTGTAGGATCGTGAAAAAGAAAGAGAGGCGCACGGAAAACCATCCAAGGCAGCACAACTCGGCCAGAGTACAGTGCGGCTCGGCCAACTTGGCACCTCGGCGGCGGAGCTTCTCGCTTTCAACCGCCTATTCGCACCATTTTGTTTCTTGGAATCCACTCGTTCAGCCTCTTAAAGGAAGCACCCGACAAAGTCGTAGCATTCAAATATTCTTACTAGTTTGTCTGGAAGAGCGAGACATTGTACTACATTGTTTTCTCGTCGCACGCTCCGTTTCATCAAGGAGAATCTCCCCATATGGTGGGGGTAATTCTGCCGGAGTTTATCCTGTTTTTACTATAGAGATGTTACAAATCTGGTGCCTACGCCGATGTCCTCACTGTCGCCACTCATATCGCGTTCTCTCTCTTCATCTTTTAGTTCGATTTGTATGTGTAGCTGTTTTAACGAATTGCGAGGTAGAATGTCCAGTGCCTTTGTGTACGTGTGACAGGAGGCATGACGCTGGACGCCTGGCGAATCAGACTCTGCCGAAACTGGCCTTCCTCCCAGGTGCCAAGTTGGCCGAGCCGCACTGTAGCTTAACGTCGACGATCGCCTGGGTCGGCGCGGAACCGCTGCGCCAGCGACCTCTCCCTGCTGACAATTCCTTTTCACGTCCTTTTCTCCTAATTGTAAGTTCTTTTTATAGGAGGGCTTCTCAGATAAGTTAAGTTAGCGCCGAACTAGAAGCAATCGTAATGAATTATATCTCAAAAAATTGCTTGCAATTTGTTCATCAAGAATATAAAATTGCTCTAGCGGTAGCAATTATTAAAAACAAGTTATTAAACAATTTCGTAACAAACACTAATTTGACGATTTCTAAGTTATCCGAGTACGAACGGGATAATTTCTGGGCTAAAAAAATTGCGATCAATTTGCTCCTCACTGCACCACCTTTCTATTCGTGTTGTATTAACGTTTTTTGAATTATTGATTGCTTCTAGTTCAGCGCTAACTTAACTGATCTAAGTTTCACATCAGTATATCAACTGGAAACGAAAAGAAATGGAAATTCTTTTTCATCGCTGCTTGCAAATTTAGCAAACTGTCTATCTTTCTAATGGAGAAAAATTTACGTATTTTAATTTCAGTCCAAATGATATATGAAAAATATATAAAAATATACAAAAATATATGAAATTGTGACAGATTATGAACAGCCGTTAATAAACAGTTTCAAGTAGAAGTCCTTTAGATTGAGAAAAAATTTAATTCTGCTTTTTGAAAGATTCATGGTCAAGCATTTCTATAAGAAGTATTCCTAATGACATTAAATAATGTTACTTTGTTTCAAGTAAAAATTAACTATGACTAGGTCGGTATGTTTCATTGTTCAAAAATATGTGCGTTTAACAATTTTTATTTTATATCACACATATTGCCTTCTTTCTTTAAAATATCTACTCTTCTCGTACTTATTAAAGTATCAAAATAATATTCGTATATTTAAGTAAGAGTATGCGGCATTATACATATCTCTTTAATAATATTTAGAATTATCAAAATTTATTATTACCGTTGAGGTTCTTAGAATTTGAGATCGCACTGTGTAACTGTTTCTGTCCTTGGAATGTTTTCAACGATCCAAGAAAATTATAAACACGTTGTGTACCTCAAACTTATTAACAGTGTCGTCCGAAATATCATAGAGTCTCGACATTGAGTTGAATTTAACTGGTATTCATTTAGTTCGGATCTGCAACGAGGTTTGTCAAAGAGTGGCAGAAGAAAGGGAATTGAGAAAGAAGTTGTAGGCTAGATACCATACTAGAAGATATACAGAAATCATCCACCGTTATGGAGACTGATGATTCGTCGTATTTAATGAAAAAGTGTGTCAATACGTCAACAGACTTTTATTCGGAATTAAGTGTAGATACTTATGATTCTCAGGGGCTTTACGATATTAGTTTCTCAGACAGCATAACTTCACATTCGTCTTTCTTTACCGAAATATGCGAAGAATCGATACTTTCAAATTCCGCTTATTCTGACCTTGAATGTAGCGTAAAAGCTGCTAAAGATTTGGGAAAGAAGAGGAGAAGCTTCTCTTTGACGCTCGATTGCACCAAAGGTTTGAACGCATCAAGTTTTTTAAGAGCTGCATGACAATTCATGAATAAATAATCAGAAGCAACGTGACGATTGCAAGAATTTCTGTGTAAATTAAATTCTTAACATTAGTAGATGAATTGCCAATGGTATTAAGTCATATTTTTTTTCAAATTAATTATAATATAAGGATAAAATATTAATCATAACGTCTTTTTTGTTTAACAAGAAAACAAAACCACAACCCCAAGAGAGCAAGGGCGAGGGCACCACTTCTGTACTCCTGTAAAAAGATATGATTGTTCTCCTGTTATTATAACAACTCCTATAAAATCGGTGAAGGTGTTGAAAGAATATTTTTTGGATGTCGTTCGACAAGGTAAGAAAAATATCTGCCTAATATATTATTTTGTGCATTACCGTTTGTTGACGGAGTATCTATTATTCACAGTGTGCGATATAAGTATTTTATACGTGATTATGTTTAATATCAAAAGTAATTTTTTAGTAAAATATATTTTTCTTTTACCATTAGAGACGATTTCCAAGTCATCGTTGATACGAAGAAAGAAGGGACTCAGCAAACCATTTATCACTATAACGCCACCAACACCGATTTAAAAAATTTATATTTATATGTTAGAATTATTTGTTATTTGTGTAAAAATTTTATATTTATTTTGCTATTTTATATATTATATGACAATTAAACATGTAAAGATTTTAAATGGTTGTTAATATATGGAAATACAATTATTATAGTGTTTTTTTTTATTTTGTCCGGAAAACACCAGTTAAACAAAAGTAAATTTTCCACAAACAATGCTATGTTACGTGCGGAGTCTTCAGCCGTCCCACAGTGTGTAATTTTAGTGTTCTAGCTGGACAAAACTATTTTTTGAAAGAAATTATGGTTTTCGTTACTTTTACTAACTTTTCTACTAGTAAACAACATATTGTTATACTTAGCGTTAATAATAATACATATTTCAATAGTTATTTAACATTTATACGTAAAATAAGAGACTCTCAACTTTAAAAATTTGCTGTCATTTAATCTTAAGGCTTATTTTAATTTCTTTTTTGTGTAAAATGACTCTGTAGACTCTACCAATTGCAACGATGCATATCATTTTAATGTTGTAAAGATTTAAATATGTTTAAACAATGTTTAAAGCGGAGCAACGTCCAAAATGCCGCAATATTTATGAATAGTTTCCGATTTACTCTAAAAATTAAAAATCCAGGAAAAAATCTAATAGCAGGAGGCGATAGAGCAGACATTTTTTTGGGAAAAGCAAAAAAATTGCAATATAAATTTTATTTTTGGCTGAAAAATTTAAAAACTTCCGCGAGGCATTTTTCTTGTGTCTTCTGAGCGAACGAAACTAATAATAAGTGAATGCCTCGCCACTCCTTGGGGTTCTGACCAGGATTTCTGCAAAATAGACCACTGTGAGACGTCGCTCCCGTCCGTTAGGGACGTAATAAAACAATAAAAAAGTAAAAGGTGTCATCATTTGTCTAAAATGGCTCTTTGCATTTTCAATTGTTTATACCTTTAGCTTTGAACATGCAAAATTGCAAAAGTGTAATAAACGGTATACTTTGTCAAAACTTAAATAACTTTCCGAAGGGAAGCGAAACTCAGAGTCCGCGCGGAATACAACAATAAAAAAGTAATAGATCATCATTTGTCTGAAATGGCTCTTTGCATTTTCAATTGTTTATACATGTAGCTTTGAACATGCAAAATTGCAAAAGTGTAATAAATGGTACACTTTGTCAAAATTTAAATAACTTTCCGAAGGGAAGCCGTAATCCCGCGACCGCGCGGAATAAAACAATAAAAAAGTAACAGATATCATCATTTGTCTGAAGCGGTATTTTGCATGTTCAATTGTTATACTTTTAGTTTTAAGCACACAAAATTGCAAAAGTGTAATAAACAGTAATATATGTGAGAAGTTTACATACATTTCGGAACGGAACTTAAATTACATGTTAATTGTTAAAGCGGATTAAAATGGTAATGAAAGATCGTTTAGAAAAATCAAAAATTGTAAACATATCCCAAATAAGTGGAGATAACAATACATATACGCAAATTTCATTCACAACTTTTCGTTACAAAACAATTGACGAAAATGTCTAGGGCATGATGGGAGCGTGTAAAAGCAATCTACGGAAAGTAACTTTGAGGCCTGTTAGTTAACTATTGCAGATTATTTTTTCAAATAATTTTTACATTTTCTGTTTCTATGGACATTCTACTATCGATTTCCAATAAAATTTTATACATCTGGACCATTACGAAAATTGACTTTTGTCCAGCTAGAACTCTAAAATTACACACGGACGCGTCCGTTGCCGAGCGGTCGGTGATAAGACGCTCGTTACAGCGGGAAATCATATTTTTGAACCTTACGTGGATTCCCATGCTTGATTCTTTAAGTTCTTTAAGTTCCCACACTTGATTCTTTTGATTCTTGTGTTGCTCTACCGTGCCTAATGCTAGGAGAGAACAGGATGGATGGGCCGATTTGTTAAAACCTGTACAGGTCTGTTTAATTGAAACTTAAGAATAACGACTTTGAATATTACTGGTGTGGATCAATGATCGTCGAAGGAACTTGCATTTTTTCTCTTGTTTCGACCTTTCGTCGCATGTGGATCTTCTGTTCTATTTCCAATCGATTTTACCGTTCAGAAATACATTACGTTTTCTTTGATTTGAAGTTTGTAAGTCAACGTTGCACTAATTCCTTACCTAGAGTATTGTTCTTACTCTAGATGAAAATTTATTTTGTTTTGATTGGAAAATTAGGTCTTAGAGTGCCAGTAAAAGCAAAAATATCAAAATTAAGGAGATAAGAAAGAGTAAGATGGTAGTATCGAAATGAAATATATAAGATAATGAATTTAAAATCTCTACAATCTAATCACGGACAGCGATAGAGGGATGCAACCGGATTATGCATTACACCCATGGAACACTGTCCGTTGGAGGAAAATGCGTTGTAAAATAAAATCCCTTCATCCGTTATGTTTAAAAGTACATACTGTAATAAGAAAATGCCCATATAACATTATGAATTACGTAAGAATGTATGAAAACAATCAGCAGGGCTGACAAATTTCAGCATGAAAGAACATTGACAGGGAAATAAAGATTGGGGCTTCCAATAAATGGAATTAAGTCCAAATCCCCCATCAGCTGGAAAAAATCTAGTCTATATATGAGCCGGTAATTTTCAAAGTGGCATAAGTTACTTTATTTTTAAATCGAGATATTTGAGGTTCGCTTGATCCTTTAAAACTTTGTATGCCAGCTATCCGAGAAACTTGCATTTATCTTCTTTAATATTTATTTTTTTCTCGGTATAAATAATTTCTAGCACTAATACTGAAAAATCACTATTGTTCATTATGGTACAGTGACTTATGTGTTTATAGAGCCTCGGTGGTTCCGAGCTCATTGTCAGTTAAAATAAAGGGCTCCTAGGAAAAGTAACCATAGCAGTTACAGTCGGAGAAAAAACGATCCGTAAGTGCAAATTGAAACAGGTTGTAGAGGTTGAGGGTGTATACATTTTTCTCGCGGTGTACATAACTCAGGGCGAATGGTGAGAGGTTTGTCGCAGCAATTTCCTTGCAGACGCCTTATATTGGGTTGTCCGGAAAGTTCGTGCCGATTTTAAAGGTGAATGGAAACACAGCATATATAAATTTTGGTATACATTTATTAAATTATATAGGTGCCATTCTGGTCCACAACCTTTCTCAATCTTTCAGGCAATTTCAAAATTTCGTCCCTCCAGAAATTTTCAGGTTTTTCTAAGAAAAACTTTTCAATATGATTTTTTATGTCGACCAACGAATTAAAGTTTTTTCCATTAAGGGAATTTTGTAATGATCGAAATGGGTGAAAATCTGGTGGTGCGAGGTCTGGTGAATATGGTGGATGTGATAAAACATCCCAGCCGAGCTCCAACAACTTTTGTTGAGTTCTCAAAGACACATGAGGCCGCGCATTGTCTTGATGAAGCACGACGCCCTTCCGATTCGCTATTTCTGGACGTTTCTGTTCAATTGCTGTTTTTAATTTGTTTAATTGGGGACAATACTTTTCGGAATGTATGGTCTCGTTCTTTGGTAACAGCTCATAATGCAAGATTCCTTTCCAATCCCACCAGACAGAGAGCATGACCTTCTTCGGATGGAGACCGGCTTTTGGGGTGGCTAAAGCTGGTTCATTCCGCTTTCCCCAAGATCATTTTCGCTCAACATTATTATAAATGATCCATTTTTTATCCCCTGTCACTACTTCCTTCAAAAATGGCGTCACTTCATAGCGTTTATAGGGTGAGACGCAAATGGAAATGCGATCTATCAGATTGTTCTCCGTTAAATCGTGGGGAACCCACACATCAAAACGGTGTACGTAACCAAGCTTTGTAAAATGCTCGTGGATGGTTGATTTTGAAATTTTTAACATTTCTGCTAATTTACGTGTCGTATAGCGTGGGTTATTCTCGATAAATGTTTTAATCTGGTTTTCATCCGTGCTGGAAGGCCTCTTCGGGTGTTCTTGATCTTTAAGGCTGAAATCATCAGCTTTAAACTTAGGAAACCACTTCCGCACAGTTTTTTCGGCTACAGCAGCTTCACCATATACAGCAAACATCTTGTTTGCCGCTTGTGTGGCATTTTTGCCTTTCCGGTAAGAGAAAAGCATTCGATGCCTATAATGCACTTTGTTTGCGTCTATATTCAAAGACGTATAAAAGTAACAACAAATGACATATGCTAACCAACATTTTTTCCAAATATGCCTGAAGAACCGTCTTTTAGAATATTTACGCGTGCCATTTGTTTTCAATCATCCTGATATATTTAGACCTCTCCTTATGCCGCTTACCGAAAATCGGCACGAACTTTCCGGACGACCCAATACATATTAGATCGCTTGTCCGGCATTAGTCTCCGTTATGTATCTAACATTACATACTAACTAACTACTGTATCCACTATACTACCATATAGAGGCCAAGGTCATCTATTATCTTCGACCTGTACCAGAAACTTTGTAACGATCATTGCACTGCTTGTTAGAAAAAGGTCCTTCTCATTTTCAGGGGTAATGGAAACATGAAAATGGACTGTAAATGATTCTCTTTAACTGGCTGACACTCCAAATTTTAATATCGGAACGAATTAAATATAATTTAATGTATTGGTAATAATGTCATTAGAATGATATAATTTAATTGATAGAATTAATTTTTTTGGATATTACGGTACGCCTATAATGATTGTTAGCAAACGATAGTTTAGAAAATGCTATTCTTGGGGATACGTTGAAGTATCCCTTCTTGCATCCCTTATTCCAAGCTTGACTTCTATATTAAATGTTGTCCAAAACGTTTTACTGATTTATTTTTACGTTCCATAAAACGACATCGAGTACTTCCTATTCTTGTGAATTTATTAGCATGCTTTAATGAGTAGTGTTACATATATGTAGGGTCGCGCGCAATCGAAAACCGAGCGGATCGCGGTAACAACGCGATCGCCGATTTTCTAAAAAGACGAGAGTGAAAACTGGGCAACGGTAGAGAAAACAGTATGTAAAGTGCGAGGCACGCGACAAGGAGAAGATTAACCGCTTTATTACTTCATTGTCATTTTTATAATAAAATTCTAGCAAATAATACCAAAGTTCTACATATATGAAAACATGCGAATCGTTGAATAAAATTCAAATTAAAAATTGCGGAAGGAAACGGAGACCTCTATGCCGATGTTGTGTTATTTGTAAGTCCTTCACCATGTTGGTACCTGCAAACGCTATGATTTGGTTTCCCGCCTTATAGATAAGTTAAGTTAACGCCGGACCAGAAGCAACCTTAATGAATTTTATCTCAAAAAATTGCTCGCAATTTGCTCATCAAGAATATAAAATTGCTCACTCGGCGCCGATTATTAAAAAAAAGTTATTAAACAATTTCGTAACAAACACTAAGTTGACGATTTCTAAGTTATTCGAGTACGAACGGGATCCTTCCTGGGCTCAAAAGATTGCAATTAATTTGCTCATCACTGCCCCACCTTTTTATTTGCGTTTTATTAACGTTTTCTGAATTAAAATTTCGAAATTCGGAACTGTTATTTCCGATTTGGATTGAGGACCGCTTTTACTGAGTGTTAGTTCAATGTTTCAAAACTAGCGGCGCTACTGTCGTTTCCCCAAGCCTTAAAATATCGAAAATTTAATTATTATTTTTACCCAGACAGACTGGAATATTGCAGCAATATTGCAGCAATATTGCGAATCTTGCACAATATTGGCAACATTGCAGCAATGTTGCTGCAACATAGCAGTGGCAATATTGCAGCGGAACATTGCCGCAACATTGCTGCAACATTGCAGTGGCAATATTGCAGCGCAACATTGCCGCAACATTGCTGCAATATTGCCGCAACATTGCCGCAATATTGCTGCAACATTGCAGTGGCAATATTGCCGCGGGAACATTGCAATGGCAACATTGAAATGTATGCTCAACATTGATGAATATACCCCATTATAGGGACAAACACTCAATGGTTTTTAAGATATTTGCAATTAAAGTTTCATTGCCATATTTAAGTGGAACTGTAGAACGTAACATCAAGAGCTGCCGTAGCGTAGCGGCAACGTTCTGGGTTCGCACGGAAAAGACTAGGGTTCGAATCCCATCGTGGGTAAAAAAGTAGGAGTAGTAAGGTAAGAAAAAAAAATCCCATTGCAAAGTGGCTTTCCCAGTCCAAAACTTTTTAGAATAAATCGTTCGAGAATTCAAGAACATCCAGTTATCCGATGACACCGATGGCAATTCGGAACAAATAAACAAGTAAATATAATTATTAACATCAAGCGTAAACTCCAGTAACAAAGCAATATTACTTCGTTTTTTTTAAATTCAAAATGTTTTTTTTTTCTATTGAATAAATGCAATTATCACAAATAAATGTTTGTTCATCCAACCAATATTCCAGCAATATTGCTACAACGTTCGCAATATTCCCGCAACGTTCGCAATATTCCTGCAACGTTCGCAATATTGCTGCAACATTGGCAATCTTGCTGCAATGTTGCTGCAATATTCCCGGCAATATTGCTGCAATATTCCTGCAAGCTACAAAGAGGCGGACATAGGAATATTGCAGCAATGTTGCGGCAATATTCCCTGCAACGTTTAATGTTGCACGGCAATATTGCTGCAATATTGCTGCAATATTCCATTCTGTCTGGGTAACTTGGTGCCTAGTGTGTGACCCGTTCATTCCTCTCACTTCGCTATTTGCGCATGCCGATTTTTTTTTCTCAACTTCGAACATCTTCCAGCTTCGTGGGGATCGTTGCGGTAGCTGTTCCTCCTATCCCGGACGAGCCCCCAATTTTTGTAGGATATTGTTAACAATATGCTTAAAATAAAATATGTACAAGTGGAAACAAATATGTAAAATATAGGGAAAACGAACATTCGAAAACACACACACACACTAAATATAATTAACAAATAATATAAAAATATAAACTATAAAGTCCGTCTGCTCATCTAGTCCGTCTATGCGTCTCTAGTCTATCGTTCGTCTACTCTGTACCTCGTCTAACGTCTATCGTCTATCTGATTCTCGTCCTCGTGTCGTCCTTGTGCAGTCCATGTTTCGTCGTCGATCGTCTTTTGCGTTCGTCGATTGTCTCATGGTGGATCTTTCTAAATACGCGGGATTTATAAAATCCCTACATTAATATAATATCATACTGATCGCATTAAAATAAATTTATGATAAGTTGAAGAACGATACAACCCCAAGTTTAATGTTCTTTGTTCAAAAATGATTGTTCATATTTATTATTTTCATTAGATCAAGATTTAAAGAGAGTTAATTCTTAAATATTGTAAAAAATGAAAATAGGATACAGGTAACCCTCCTATAACACGGTAGATAAGTTCCTAAAAAATGCCGTGTTGTATGTGTTGGCGTTAACAACATAGAGAATTTTGGAGAGTTGTGTTGGCAGTGCGAACATGCAAGAAGGAAGTGAAGAGAACCGGATGTAAGGTGTTGGCTTAGCGATTGTATCACATGTACAAGAGAACAACGAGTTGGAATTGTAATAAACGTTCAAATAATTTGCACAGCACAAATTAAGTTTATTATTCAACCATTCATTCACAAACATTAATGGTCCTTCGAGCCGGATCCGCGGCTAATCGGATAACACAAGCAAAAGGAAGTTTAATCGACGAAGAGAAAAGTGCAGGGCTTTTCTCTCACACGTGCGAAGACCGGAGGCTAACTTGGAAAAAGACCTTTTGAAGCAGACACACGAACAGGTGGGTGAAACCCTTTTCCTTTTTTTACCTAAATACCTCCTCGTCCTAATTCAGATTAAAAAAAATGAGCCAATTGCAAAAGCTAATTTATCGACGAGGCCAGATAAAAGGAAAGGTCACTAGATTGCAAACATTTGTACAAACAATGGAACCTACAGATATAGAAACACTGCAGAGTAGGTATGAAACGCTGCCTACTGTGCTAGCGGAATTTGAAGAAGTGCAGCATGAGATAGCAGATGCAAGAATAGAAAAGCAAGGTGAGGATTTAAAGGAGCTGCAAGCAAAAGACGAAGAAGAGACGGAACGATTTGAGTCTCTTTATTATAAGATCTTAGGTATTGTGAGGGAAAAGCTAAGTAGCTCACAATCAGCAATGCCAATAATAGGAGGAAGTGAGCGTAATAAACATGCACCAGTTGCAAAGGTCAAGCTTCCAGAAATTAGGTTACCAATTTTTGGTGGAGAGTACGAAAATTGGACCGAATTCAAGGATACATTTGAATCTACAATACATAACAAATCATATTTACAAGATGTAGAGAAATTTCAATATTTGAGAGGTCAGTTAGTTGGAGAAGCAGCGCAGGTAGTCAGCACGTTCCCAACAACATCAGAAAATTACCAAGAAGCATGGGAGGTATTAAAGGAGAAATATGACAACACCAGGCTTATTGTCAATTCTCATTTGAGAGAGTTATTAAATTTATCTGACATATCTAAAGTAAGTTATGCGACATTGAATCAATTAATCATAAAGGTTAAATGTCACACACAGGCTCTTAAGGTATTAGGTGCGCCGATTGAGTATTGGGATATGATTTTAATTTACATATTAACAAATAAGCTTGATTTTCTCACAAGGACTGAGTGGGAAAAATTGATTGCAATCAAACCTAATGGTCAGTCACCAAGATTAGCTGAGTTGTTAGATTTCTTAACCAGACGTTGTCAAACATTGCAAATAATGAACATAGACAAGCCTAAGCAAGAAAATAGAAAGGAAATTAAGAATGAGAAAAGGATGTCATTAGCAACTACTACTCCAGTATGTGAATACTGTAAAGGGGAACATTTCCTATACAAGTGCGAGAATTTTGGAAAACTCTCTGGCAAAGAAAAGTGGAATGAGATCAGAAAGGCTCGTCTCTGTGGAAATTGTTTGAAGAAAGGACATTTAAGTAAAGATTGTACTTCCAGTTCATGTAAAATTTGTGCTAAACGCCACAACACTTTACTACATTTTGAAAGGATAGAATCCACAACTCACAAGGAAAGTAGTAATCAGGAGAGGAATACGTATATTAAGCCTTCAATAGTTAGTCACAATAAAATTGAAGCCCACACGTCCAAAGGAGTTAACAATGACTCAGAGACAAAGGTCCTTCATTGTACTCAACAATCAAGAACTAGAGTAATTCTATCAACTGCTCAAGTTTATGTTTATGACACAAGAAATAAACCTATTCGATGCAGAATCTTGTTGGATCCAGGCTCACAGTTGAACTTGGTGACACAAGATCTTGCTCAGAGGTTAAGTTTGCCTTGCAAGGATGCAAATATCTTCGTAAGCGGCGTAAGCCAATCAGGTATAAGAGGACAGAAGACTATGACTATCAAATTAGAATCAATGACCACCAATCCAAAACGGAAAAGAAAGCTTCAGGATAGACAGGATGATGATCCACCTTCCAGAGAGGAATGGAAATTGCTAGACACAAAACTGGAGAAAATCCTGAAAAATCAGGAGACTATGATAAAACTGTTGACAGACTGCCAAACAAGGATAGGAGTGGCAGAGACACGAATACAAGCTCTTCAAGAGGTTAGGAGAGACACACATATTCAAACAATACAAGGAACAGACAAAGCAGATCATCAAGCAACACCACATACCGGAGAAAAACAAGAGTCTGGAGGAGGGTTTGGCTTCTTCTAAGTCTTCAAAAAAAAAAAAAAAAAAAAAAAAAAAGGAATTGTGGGCGATAAAGGCATCGTGGGACGAGCCTGTGCCACAATCGATCCACACCAAGTGGAATTCTTTCTATAATACGTTAGAAAAACTTAATCAGCTGGAAATTCAGCGGAAGGTACATACTATATCAGAAGATACATCAATTTCGCTACACGGTTTCGGAGATGCATCGGAGCGAGGGTATGGTGCCTGCGTATATGCTCTGTCTCGTAACAACAAAGGATCATCTACTTGTGCATTATTATGCTCGAAATCACGTGTAGCTCCGTTGAAACGGATAACCTTGCCAAGACTTGAGTTATGCGCAGCTTTACTGTTAAGCAGGCTATTAAAAAAGGTACGCGAATCCTTGAAAGATATTACTATCCATGAAATAGTTTTCTGGAGCGATTCGACCATTGTTTTACATTGGATAAGAACTCCAGCCAATCAACTCAAAACCTTCGTGGCCAATAGAGCGGCTGAAATTCAAGAAGCGACAGTTAATTGCTCTTGGAGATACGTTCCTTCAGCGAGTAACCCTGCAGACATTTTATCGAGGGGTGCCACCGCCGATCAACTGATCGAAAATATGCTTTGGTGGCATGGACCGGAATGGTTATCGGTTCCGGCATCTTGGCCAGAACAGAAGATCGAATTGAGTGAAAAAACTCTAGAAAAAAGAAGGGTTTTTGTTACAATTCCTAACACAACAATGGAAATTTTAAGCAAAATTTCATCGTTCGTCAAGCTAGAAAGGGTGATTGCTTATTGTTTTAAATTCGTCGAAAGGGCTGCAGGAAAGTCGACTGAGAGATATTTAACGATAGAGGAGTTGGAAAGAGCAACCACATCTATTATCCGTATGACTCAGGAAGAATGTTTTTCAAGAGAGATACACGATTTAAAAAACGGGAAGGAATTGCACTCTAAAAGTACAATTATAAGGCTGAAGCCGTTTCTCGATGAGAAGGGCTTGATGCGGGTGGGAGGCCGTCTTCAACAAGCGGAGATAGACAAGAATCAAAAACATCCTTATTTACTACCAGCTCATCACTTCATTACTCGTTTGATTTTAAGGGACAAGCATATAGAAATGAAGCATTGTGGACCGGAAACTTTGCTTCATGCAGTACGAATGAATTATTGGCCAATAGCCGGGCGTCGTGAAGCTGCAAAGGTTACCAGAAGTTGTATTTCTTGCTTCAGATGCAACCCAAAGACGCAAAATCCTATAATGGCAGGTTTACCAGCATCCAGAGTTAAAGGAGTCGAACGCCCATTTGAAACCACCGGTGTCGATTACGCCGGACCTTTACAAATGCGCGAAAGTAGAAGAAGAGGACGTATTCCCCGGTTAAAGGCTTATATTGCCGTATTTACCTGTTTCAGGACAAAAGCTGTACACCTAGAGCTAGTTACAGACTTAACTACGGAATCATTTTTTGCAGCGCTGAGGCGTTTTGTAGCACGCAGGGGACTTTGTCAAACAATTTACTCGGATAACGGAACCAATTTTGTTGGGGCAGAAAGAGAATTACGAGAATTATATTCCTTTCTTGCCGCCAAGAATGAAGAAATATCAACTAAGTTATCCTTGCATAAAATTGAATGGAAATTTATACCACCCAGAGCACCTCACTTTGGCGGCTTATGGGAGGCCGCTGTGAAGGCTACTAAAAGACATTTGTACGCGGTAATCAAAGGATTGATCTATACTTATGAAGAGTATAGCACGCTTCTTGCAGAAATCGAAGCGGTCCTTAATTCTAGGCCTCTTACTCCCCTTTCTGCGGACCCGCATGACCTCGCTCCTTTAACCCCCTCCCATTTCCTTATAGGGGTTTCATCATTAGAACCTGTGTCAAAAAATTATTTAACTGTACCAGATAATTATTTATCACGATGGCAACATATTCAAAAAATAAAACAGGATTTTTGGCGTCGATGGACCAAGGAGTACTTGCATCAACTGCAAACTCGCTCCAAATGGGTTGTCAACGCTAAGGAGTTGAGGATAAATACGTTAGTATTGCTTGTCGAAAACAATACTGCTCCATACCAATGGGTTTTGGGTCGAGTAATTGACGTACATCCTGGAGCTGATGGAATTGTACGAGTTGCAACGGTGAAGACTGCGACAGGCGTGCTGAAACGTCCTGTAACCAAGCTCTGCGCTCTTCCACTTGACAATGAAGACTGAAGGGCGATGAAATTTATATTCAGTCAGAGCACCAAAGAAAATTTTAATTGTTAAATTTTATTTTTTTTCTTCATGTTTATTATGCTTCTTACTTCGAAGTTAATACTTCAAGGCGGCCGGCATGTTGGCGTTAACAACATAGAGAATTTTGGAGAGTTGTGTTGGCAGTGCGAACATGCAAGAAGGAAGTGAAGAGAACCGGATGTAAGGTGTTGGCTTAGCGATTGTATCACATGTACAAGAGAACAACGAGTTGGAATTGTAATAAACGTTCAAATAATTTGCACAGCACAAATTAAGTTTATTATTCAACCATTCATTCACAAACAGTATGAGACCCAGAGCAAGTACAAAAAGAGGGGTTACGTTCCCAAAAATTATTAAAAACAAATTTTTTTTTAAATTCTATATAAACAACTTGATTTTTATTAAAAATATATAAATGTATGTACAACACAAAACAAAAAATATTATTTTAATTTGATCCAACTATAATTTAATTAATTTCTTTATCGTCACTGTTCAGTATAACAAAATACAGATCAATTTCAGAACTTTTTTCTTCATTTAAAGTTTTTATATTTTCTTTCCTCTTTAAAAAATCTGTAATTTTACTTTGCTTTCTGGTTCTTACCGGATCGATGTTAATTTTTCCGTAATGTTGTAAAGACGAAAAAGTTATTCTTTGACACACCGTGGTTCGACACAGACTGTCGATCAGCAGCGTGAAATACATTTGTTTTCAAGCTACGGAGATGAAATCAAAATAGTTTATGCCACACTGTATCTTTAAGACGGTAAGTCTCGTCGCGGCTATAGAAGTACAGTGTTGTATAAAGGTTTTTGCAATTTTCTTACCATGTTATAGCGAAACCGTGTTATAGGAGGGCTATCTGTACTTCGAGAACGAAATAGCTGTACAAGTATGTATGGAATTCACCATGCTTCATAACGGTGAAAATGAAGTTATAAACCACCACATATGACACATCCACTTGCCAAATCGATGATCGTCATAAAATCTAAAGTAGTGAAGCATGACGAAATAGTATATACTCTTCTTTAAGCTTCCCTTTAAAATATACAATAAATACAAGTAAATATTATGAACTGTATAATCGCATGTAGCTTTCAACTAATGAAGTATAAAATGAATAAGTCGGAATAGCGTTGGAATGAAATAAAGTGGTTTCTGAATTCTATTATGTATTAATCGAGGCTTAAATTTAAAAGATTCAAAACTTCGTGTCAATCAATTTGATCTGTGGACGACTCATATACCAGAATATAAATTATCAGGCAGTATTAAAAACTATCATTTACAAGCTACTTTTAAGATAACAATTACAACTGTTGGACAGAGACTTGATAGTTACTTAAATCGTCGTTCTTCCAGTTTACGTTAATGTTACTCATTAATTAATCGTGTAAAATTGAAAATTATAATAATCTAAGCTACATTCTGCAAAGTGGAATCTTATTTCGAAAGAAAAAGAAAATGTGTAAATGGAACACTCATTTTTAAATAAAAGTAATATAATTTTTAACAATACCATGTAAGAATGTAGTATTATGTTAAACCGTGATATAATATTCACATGTATAATTGTATGTATTAAAAACATGAAGTCGCAAAAGTATAGTAATTTTTGAACGGTTCATCTTTTTCTCCTATCATTTATTCCTTACTGTAATCACAAAAGAGACATGACTTGTTCCAGTTCCATGGATCACCCTATATAGACATAAGTTTCGTTAGATATTTCTATAGCACAACACCTCATTCAGCCCCTTAACACGCGAGTTGTGTATATAAGAAGCTGGAATTGGCTTTTGCCAATGTTAGTTTGACACCCAAGACGATAGGGAGTATTCCAGTACTGTCGACGATGAAATCGAGCATTCTCTTTTGCATTCTATTATTTGCCTGTGTCACTGAGGTACGTTCATAAATAAATTTCTTTGCGTTTAACACATTTATAGAATCACGCAAAAATATTGTTTCCTTTGGTAAATTTAATTTAATATTATGAAATTGTTAAATATGTGCCGTTTATTTTGAACAAACAAATAATTCTCCTTGGAAATTGGCATCAATATTTTCAACGCGAAACT
This sequence comes from Cerceris rybyensis, assembly GCA_910591515.1. NCBI lineage: Eukaryota > Metazoa > Arthropoda > Insecta > Hymenoptera > Crabronidae > Cerceris > Cerceris rybyensis. The sequence goes on from OU342790.1 coordinate 29,894,734, forward strand.
TTAAATATCTCAATGTAAAAAAGGTTGTTTATGCCACTTTCAAAATAAGCATCTGATATGTCATATACTTTATAAGTAGAATATTTATACGTTATATTTGAATCTAAACTGTTTACGATTTGAAATTTTTTAACTGTATCAGAAAAGCGTATTGATAGAACTATTTATTATATTATTTAGCGTGTATCTATTATTCTGTAAAACTATATAGAACCGTAACAATTTGACACGTAAAATTTATCGATAAGATAGAGTTATCGTCGTATTAACGCAAAGTATTTATGTCCTTTGTTTGTTTGTAAGACATCGTGATTCTTGCAATGGTCGTAATATTTGAACTATTACTTTGTTTGTTTCTAATTTTTATAACGTGATAGTAGTATATCTCATAAAACTATGAGGATTATATCTAATGGTATAAGCGAATGTAATTGAAAATTTCTATCTCAATTATTTAATCAGTAACTTCAGGTCATTCTGAATGTATGAGTTCAATTTCATATATATTAACTACACCTTTCTGCTTCCTTTCATACGAGGCATTTTGCATCTAAAGTTTTCACATTAACATAACATTTTAAAGTTGTCGAGTGAGAGAAATAAGTTTCAACAAACTAAAAAAGTAATTATATAGTTCTAACTGAAAAATCTAATAAATATAGTAAGACTCGTAAATTACTGCCTATGTTTTTTGACATTCCCAAAATTATCAAAATACTGATTGAAATAATAAATTTTTAATCTGAATGCATTGCGTCTATTGTACACAGGTAATATTCGCTTCAAGTGACTTACAAGATGCGAAGAATAAAGTACAGATGAAAAAAGCTGCAGTAAGAACGGCATTAAACGATGTTCGAGGCAATAAATTGTCTTTGCAACTCAAAACAGTATCTCAGTTAGCAATGTTGAAGTATAATACTACGCAAAATCTAATGAATTTAGTAATTCCGGAACGTTATGATGCCAAGGTCGGTATTTAATTTTATTAAACATATCAAAATGTTTTATAAATACATATATGTCTTCTATCAAAATAGCGCCACCGATCCATACAATTTTTGCAAAATAAACATCTTCGTCTTTAACTGCAATGCATCTCAAGGCTTTTAGTACGACAAGAGTCATTGACTCTATAACATCTATTTCCATTTATCTCAATGTAATCTGCCATTTAACAATTAAAACTCTTTCCGCTTTTAAACCTAACAAATAAAATAGCTTATATATCGAATGTTTTATTTTACTTCCTTAATTATGAGAACATTTTATTGTATAAAAAGCTAATGAATAAGTACTTTTTTTTTAATAACTATTTACATGATACTTTAAACATATTTCCTCTAATACTAAAATAATTTTATAGGCAAAGTTAGACGTTGCAAGTCCGACTGAAAAAAATCATACTACAATTTGTTATACAGCGGTCAACTCTGTATTAAATGATTCGGAAATTTATGTGGCAAATCATGCTGAGAAATTGGAAAAACGAGCTAATGAAGTTATCAGGGACATGATGAAAGTGTTCGATGAAAATGAAGTGGTAATTTCATATGTATATTTGTAATAATATAACGTATAGCAGTCAGAACATACGACACTCTTTTACATCTTCTTGTTTATACGACTATAAATTAATATTTTCTTAAGAAACTTTTGTGTAAAATTTAATTGATAGAAGAAATTCTTCGATGATTTGAATTCAGAGTCTCTTGTTAATTACTTATTCACCTCATAGTTTTTATCGTGTATCCTATTACATTATATATTTATTATACATCTTATTATAGTATTCTACTTTTAAATATGTATACTCTTTAGATTTTTATAGGCCAAAGAATTTCATTTTATTCTCCCGAATTCAACGAAACAAGTCACATAGACTTTAACACTGGATTTACGGACGTTACATTTGTTATAGTTAAATATATCAAACAAGCCGTTCGAAAAAGGGGAGATCAAACATCAAAGAAGAAGATCAGTCAAATAATTTGCGTATTATAAAATAAACGTGAAATATCTGCTACATTATTTTTCTACAAATTTCAGAAATATTTATAAAAATGTAGGAACACTTCAATTTGATGGCTTCCGTACATCTAGTGTTAATTCAGTTCGGAAGAACATTTTAATCTCAGATTTTCAACACATTCCAAACCGGCGATATAAAACAAAATCATCCTTAATAGCTGACAATGTTTCTTTTTAATTATTTACGCAATAAATTACGTTTGTAAAAACAATTACAAGATTCTTAAATTAATAAAAAAATTGAAGGTGTAGAAGTTCATGTTTCTTGGTTCAATTTGTCTTCTTATAATGAAAAATAATTGAAACTGAAGAATACAAGTGTAAAAAGAATGCGTCTCAGATAATTCGTATTATTCTTATTATCACGGTTTACCGTGTGGGTCACCGGCAATTGAGAACAATTACAATTATTACCGATTAGTGATACCGATGTCTGTCGATGACCCAGAAGGTGAGTCGCCGGCTATACGAGTGAGGTTTTGCATGACTCAAGCACTGAGTTACCGGTTCCGAATGTGTTAAGGTTAAATAACGAACGTATCATTATTTTTAAGAAAATGTTATTACTTAAATGAATTTTAAATAGTATAACTTTTAGATAATATTTACTCATAATTTAACCCCTCTCTAAACTCGCTTAGGTTGAACGAAAATTGATTTATGTAATAAAATAGATGATTTGATATTAACCGTTTGCGTACCACGGGACGTTTTCGCGCTCTTAAGATTTCGTGTTGAAAAACCCCAGCGTATTTCGTCCATAGAGCCGAAAGGCGCTCAACCTTTCAGACATATGTATTTATGTACAGGGTGTTTCAAAATTAATGGTCATGGCTTTAAGGGGTTGCGAAAAGGATTTGCGACAAAAACGTGCCGCAAAATTCGGGAAAGTGTAGCAAATTTTTTTTATTGGCTCATCGTATTCGTCTTGTTACGTAGGTAAAATGTTTGAGAGGAACCGTGGGTCCCCGAGTCGAAAATTTTAAGCCCCAAAATCCTCCTAAATTACCAAATAACTTAGGATATTTAGGCTGAATATGGAAAAATATGTTACATATAAAAGAATGGAAATTTTAATTCCACAATCGCCCTAAACTTGTTAACTTTTGCCAGTTTTGCCTAGTTTAGGATCAATTTAGGATTCATGCAGCCCAAAATAATCCTCAGCATTCTATAATGAGGAGTTTTAGAATTGGATTGGAATTCGAGTGGAATGATCTAGGTCCAAAAAAATTCTCAATATACTAAAAATTAATTTGATTTTAGGAGATTTAGAATTTATATGGAATAAAATGATAATTTAATTCCTACTTGCTCCTGAAAGCCCTATTTTTAGAATATGAGTCGACAGACTTGGAACTTCTGAAATATTTTTAGGGGATGTCAGATTAAATTGGAATACAAATTTTACCTGATCAGTCCATATAACTCCTAAAAATCATATTTGCAGGACTTTGAGGCGCGTAGACACACTAGTTGAGGATTTTGAGGTTCAAAATGGTACCTATATAATTAAGCGGCAAATGAGAAATCAAAAGAATCTAGGATTTGAAGTTTCTTTTTAGGCGGGACTTTTCGATTCGGGTCAGAAACGAAGCGTTCTCTCGCAAATTGACTTTTAATTCGGCCTCCCCGATTAAAATTTCGCCAGTAGTTAAAGGAGAGGCAACGTAAACGAACCTAGAAAATGGGGCACTGTGTCACCTAACCAAAAGAGAGGTGCATGTGTTTATGCCCTTTTCCCCGGGTGGGCCCTTGAGCGAACCCAACACCGAACACAGATCATTCACATATTTCTATGTAGTATTTGTACTATTAACCTCTTGCCGTGCCATTTACTTTGTGACTGCCTCCACAATAATTCAGAATTAAATTCGTAAAATAAACATTGATCAGTGATTCTTGACATATAGTATAATTTAGCGTAATATTATAGGAATAATGTTATCTTGTCGTAACTCATTGATATTTTCAATTTAATAGGTTTTGTAAAACTTTAAAATTTCCTTTCCAATTTATAGCATCACGAGTATCACTTGTTATAGTACGGCAAGGGGTTAATTTATAACAGGTATGTAACAATGAAATGCGAAATGTATTACTTGGATTATTGATAATAGTAACGATGCGACGTACATACATATGTCTGAAAGGTTGAGTGTATATATATATATATATATATATATATATATATATATATATATATATATAAATATTATTTCAACCTACAAAATTCTTGCAGTAGCTACTCGTACTCTGCGACTTATTACGACACATAATCAAATGAGCGCAATCGCGTCGCTTGGCGTTTTTCGAACGTGTTTTGTGAAAACCCCCTGCTACGCAAAGGGTTAATAACAAATATGCATTTATAGGATGGAGAGAAGCTATTGGAAAGACTCGATGAAGTAATTCCCTCGTGCTTCCTAGATAGTCCCGAAAAGGAAAACTGTCTCGAAGAAGCTCTGGAAACGCTTACCACTGATGTCGGGAAATATATAGATAATAGTTCGTTAACTATAAATAAAGCGAAGCTGTTCATTGAAGATATAATCGATGACGTAGATTTTGTCTGTAAAAAAATCATTGAAGACACAATCGAAGACATTAACAATGCTAAAAAAGAAGTTAAATCATGTTTAGAAGGCAAATCAGTTTCGTAGAAAATTGTTTGAAAAAAAGTTTCAAAATGAATTATATACATTATACATGTTGTAAGTAAAAAAGAGTTAGTGTTACGTGGTAGCGTGAACTTTAACGAGGAAATGTAGATTTTTAAAAGTATTATAAGTTTGGGCGTCGATCAGTGGACGAAAAACATTCTGAATAGTTTTACTTACAATATATGAAGTGTATATAAATATATTGTTGATAATAAACCTATTTTACATAACAATTTTTATGTGTAATCGTTTACCTACGTTTTATATCCGCAATTTTTTATTACATGATAATATAGCTATCAATGTCGAGGACAATTTTAGGAATCTTGCACTTATCACTCTACAGCAATTGGAATTGCGACTCATGGAAGAAAGCGAGTAATTTCCGGAAGGCATAACGTTTATTAAGAAAACTTCTAATGTAAAATATTATATATATATCTGTTTCTTTGGATAGGATTGCTTATTTTCAAGATTTTTCAAAATATATATGAAGAAACGATTATGGCAGTAAGGAATTTCTGTCTTAATAAATCCTAACACTTACTTAATTTAAATAATAATTTAAGGTGACTCTAGCTTCTTAAGTTTTCAGTATTAGCAATGTGAGAACGACCAGTCAAAATCAATAGTTCATTTTCCTTGAAAATACAAATTTTCAGTAAAAGGAATTCTATCTTTAATGAAACATTTTTGAAATGTACTTTTTTCAAAAATTAATGCTGAGCAATGGAAAGTATCCTTGAAATTTGGCGACGTTTTTCGTATTTCTAGTACAAATAATCAATCATAGATAGTATACTTGTATTGAAGTGTGTTTGTAGGCATACAATTATTAGGTCATTAAGTATGAAACGACCGATTTGAAACTAAAAGTTTGATTTGTTATATCTCGGACAAAAAGTAACATAATTAATCAAAATATATCATAATATTGTGGGAATGGTCACTCCAAACCTTGCTGCTAATTCGCGCGTCGTTTCAGATAGCTTCGCTTCCACACAGCTTTCAGTTGATCGTCATCCACCTTACTTTCAGGCCGACCGCGTGGTTCATTTTGAAGATCAAAATCTCCAGATCGTAATTTTTCAAACCATCGACGTACTGTACGTTCATTAGCCACATCCTTGCCAAATATGTACTTCGTTAACATTTCGACTTGTCTGCGCTGCATTAGTTCCACGACGGAACTCATATCCGAAAATAACGCGTATTTTTGTCCTATCCATGGCTTACAATATTTAACGTCGACACGACAATACGATAGATTATTAAAAATAAAAGAGTTCGTCTGAAAGCCAAATGACGTACCTTCTCAATGCAAAAAAAAAAAACAAAGAACGGATGATATGAAATATCGGAGATATCCAGCACCAAACTTGATGCTTTCGGTAATCGGACATTTCATACTTAATGACCTAATATATATTGTTTTTGCATGATAACTCATTCGATCTCTTTATTGTATGCCGTGCTTATAAGAAGGTGGAATTCACTTTTGCCAATGGCAGTTAGCAAAAACACAGCGCAAGAAGGAGACTCCTCATTAAAAAAATGAAATTAAACATTGCAGTTTGTGTTGTCCTCGCCATTTGTGGCATTCAGGTAAGATTAGATGTTACGTTGTCAATGAAGTTTGCAACTGAATTTCGTTTATTATTATCAAGGGTTAGATATCGTGTTACTTTCATTATTTAACCCCTTCAGACCCGAATTTTTTTTCGTTTAAGAAAATATTGATATATTTATAACTTGTAAATGTACATTTTAATGGACATATAGTCCTTACGCAAAATTTGTAATATTATGGAGATCCTGAGAAATGTTTGTGTAAAAAAATAAAATTCGTTCGGTGTTCAAACTAATTGTAAGTTTAAACCGATATGTAATAAAATACAGCACGAAAAGTATTATGTACATTACAATGTGCACAGGGCCCGAAGGGGTTAAATAAACGCCCTATTTCGAAATAATTAAAGATACAGGGTGGTACAAAATTTACTGGACCTTTTTAAAATGTTATGGTCTTTTGTGTTGTTTATTTTTTCAGCTTAAGAGCAAAATGATTATTGTATAAAGAATTACATATATATATATAAATAGTTATATGAGATATAAACAGTTATATAGTTATTTTCGAAAGTGTTACTAGTCCATTTTTTCATGTATCGAGATATTTAAGGGTTTGCTTTTGAGATAATTTAAAATTATAATTTTATATAAATAATGATATAAATAAACAAGTGTCAAATGTAAATTACTTCGTCAAGGTCACAAAAAATAAAAAAAAATTTATATTTTAAACTTAGTTCTCCTTTACAGTTAGCATAGTGAAGTATTCATGGTAAATAGGTGGAATGTAAGACAGTAAACTCATCATATCGTTGTATTTCTCTTTTGTTATAGGTCTTGAAGTTTTATACAGTGGAAACAGTAATTTTGTTGAGGCTTTTAGGTCTCCCTTTTTTCCAAATAAAAAAGTTATTTTAAATAGAGCAATGTCTTCCATACTAGTTTTGTAAAAAATTTTGTGCGGTTCATCCATTTTAAATCTCATGCAGCATATTTTCAGAGAATTTATAATTTCTCTTTTAGCTTTCAATCACTTATTATTTAAGATATATAAGTTATATTTACTCAACTAGTGAGCGATGAAACCGAATATTTTAAAAATTATGTCGCGGAAATTATAATGAAATTATGTCCCACAGAGTAAATACTTTTCAGTACTAAATTTGTTTTTGCGATGCAAATAGAAATTGTAGTATTTGTCTTGAAATTGCATAAAATTAGTGTTACATCCTATCAAAAGGGACGAAAATTGTTTTATAGATATATTTAATATGTTGCATATTTTAATGGTAATCTTGATCTGATAATCTCTAATTCCCCGAATCAAAGAGAGCATATGTAACTTATAGTGAAAATGCGATGTCTATAGTTAATAATTATTTTGTATCTACGATCTCTAGTAAACGAACAAATTTATTAGTGATAAATAGGTCTACTAATGAGAATATCATTTAAATTTCATTATCATAACATCATTATCGTTATTGCACATTTTTATAACATTACAGTTTTGTCCTTTTAAGATATATTAATTTTAAATTGATTTTATTACAATATATAACTTAGAATGAATTTATTGTATACTTTAATTTAACATTCTTAAGCCACATCAATAACGACATTATTGTTATCAAGATAGATATACAAAATTGATATTTTTTAAGCGTGATATCATTCCATGTGTATGGAGTTAACGATTTTTTACTATTGCATATTAAATTGTTATCGAAATGCAAAGTTTTATGAGTGTAGATATCGTATGTTTTTGTGCACACGTTACGATTTGTTAAAAAATGACTTTATGCTGAATGAAGATAAGAGTGTATTAATATTTTAATGGCCGCACGTCTACGCAGTCAAACGTTGCCAGGAGCCGACAATATTCTTGAAGTATTAATTTTAAAAAAATTTATTAAATTTAAGAGATGATCTTATAAGACCAAAAACTATAAAAGAAAGTACGAAGCTAATAGCAACATCCACATTTGTTTACATTCATAATTCGTCACACAGAGAATGTGCTATCTCCCAATAACTCTCGGCCGTAGCATCACACACATGTTGTGTGAACGGCCACTAAAGTGTTAATGCTTCTGTGCCTCATCTTAGAATGTACAAGGTTAATGTTTATGTAAAATAATGTATTAGTAGCCTTGAAATGTTACATACAGACATAAGTACACTCTTTAGTTTATATGTAATTCTTAAATTTATTGAAAAAATCAAATTACCAAGTATCATTTAAGTATGATTTTCTGTTTGAAGAAATTTACGATATGAGTAGTCTATTTTGTAAGTGGTAGAAGTTATTTACCATAATAAAAAAAAGCGATTTTTCAATAATTATTTAAAATTACTTATATTGAGCATAAAAACGGTATCGAAGGTAACAAGTACAATTGACAATGAACATGTACAAATGAATCTTCCGGAACATTGACATCAATATTTTCATATACGTTAAAATGCAAACTATAAAGTCACTTTTATCTCTTTTAAAATAAACTGCTGCAATTAAAATACATTGATCGAATGTAGACAATGCGGAAAGAAAATTTAGTTTATCTAATGCTTACCAAAGTGAAAAACTTTGTAATCATCCATCATCAAGGCTGCTATTTCAAATCATATCGCATAAAAATTAAATAGTATAATTCTCAGTAATAGGTAAGAAAAATCATTACTTTGCTGATAATCACTAACTGTTATTCAATCAACAAATCAAGTTTAATACTTTCAATTACTGAATCATAAGTAGAATTTTTCTTATAATTACAAGCACTAGAATTATTGATTATTGATTACAGCTTTCGCTATTATGATTGCGAATTTGTTTCTGGCGTATTCCTTACAATTTTTACGATAGTACAAATACCGTAATTATCAAGAATGGACGTATGCTTTATGATACAATAATCACTATTTGAACAATTATCTCGATCGATTAACTATTAACTATTGATTCACATTTATTGTAAACGATATTTAACTTCACAACACATTTTCAAAAACTATTTCGATTGAATAATAGTGTTGAGGCTTACGCGACCAAAATGATTTTTAATGGATTTGGGCTTCCGCGTTGAAGTCCTGTTCGCGTTTTGAGTCAAACTAACGTTTTGGCAGCATTGCAACCAGCTTCATCAGGGCTTCAAGGTAACTCTGATACTAAGGAACGTATCAGAAGAGGCCCTAACTTTCACCTTTGTCCAGTGTTGCGGATCAGTGTACCGTCCATTTGTTATTAATTGGACAACTGAATAATTAAAAAACTGGGAGGAGGCTATCCAATAAAAATTCATTGGACGGTGCACCGATTCCTAACATTGGGCAAAGGTATAAGTTAGGGTTCCCTCTGATACTTTCTTCATTATCAGAGTTTCCTTGAAGCCCTGATGAAACTACAGATCGGCCCACGTAAGTTGGCATCTTGGCGGCGGAGCTTCTCGCTTCCAATCGCCTATTCGCACCATTTTGTTTTTTGGAATCCACTCGCTCAGCCTCTAAAAGGAAGCACTCGACAAAGTCGTAGCATTCAAATATTCTTACTAATTTGGCTGGAGGAGCGAAAAACTTTTACCCCCTCCGCATGGGGGATTCTCGTTTTTTTATATTTATTGTCTTCTCGTCGCGCGTTACGTTCCATTAAGGAGAATCTCCCCATGTGGATTTTACTAGGTGTGTGTGGGCTGTTCAATGTGCCGGGTACCCGACTCACTGGGGCCTAGGGAAACCCGACTGCTCGGGCCAAGATGGCGGACTCTATGCTGTTCGGTGAAACTCTCACGCTCCATGATACCGGCGTTTCAATTCGAGACACATTCATGGAGCATGAGAGTTACACCGAACAGCCTCGAGTCCGCCATCTTGGTCCGAGCAGTCGGGCTACCCGAGATCAGTCGGGTTTTCCTAGGCCCAAGTGTGTTGGGTACCCGCTCAAGCCCGCCTGAATTTTTCCGGCCCGCCCAAGCCCGACGTATCGGGTATTTGCACACCCGTAGTTTTTACTATAGAGATGTTAGAAATCTGGTGCATACGCCGATGTCCTCACTGTCGCCACTCATATCGCGTTATCTCCCTTACTCCGATTTGCAGCGTTCTCTCTCTTCATCTTTTAGTTCGATTTGTATGTGTAGCTCTTTTAACGAATTGCGAGGTAGAATGTCAAGTGCCTTCGTGTATAGTGCGGCTCGTCAGACCTGGCACCTCGGCGGCGGAGCTTTTCGTTTTCAACCGCCTTTTCGCACCATTTTGTTTCTTGGAATCCACTCGCTGAGCCTCTTAAAGGAAGCACCCGACAAAGTCGTAACATTCAAATATTCTTACTAGTTTGGCTGGAGCAGCGAGACATTGTATTCTCGTCGCGCGCTCCGTTTCATCAAGGGGAATCTCCTCATGTGGTGGGGGTAATTCTGTTGGAGTTCAGCCTGTTTTTACTATAGAGATGTTAGAAAACTGGTGCCTACGCCGATGTCCTCACTGTCGCCACCCAAATCGCGTTGTCTCCCTTGCTTCGATCTGCAGCGTTCTCTCTCTTCGTCTTTTAGTTCGATTTGTACGTGTAGCTCTTTTAACGAATCGCGAGGTAGAACGTCAAGTGCCTTCGTGTACGTGTGACAAGAGGCATGGCCCTTGACGCCTGGCGAATCAGACTCTGCCGAAACAGGCTTACCTCCTAGGTGCCAGGTCTGACGAGCCGCACTATACCTACGTGTGACAGACCATCCTCCCAGATGCCAAGTTACTTGGGTCGATATGTAGACACTGTGCTATTAACTGCAACGCTGGCGAAACGTTGGTTTGACTCTAGACTCGAACAGGGTTCCAACCTGGAAGCCAAATCCATTAAAAATATTTCCTTTGACATTGAGAATTCCAGATGTGTTAAATGGAAAATACAGCGTGGGGCGTATACGCTCTATGTGGTACGGATTGTGCTAACCCTTTACACTTCGATGTCCTACCTGAAGGGACATCCTAAGTTTACCGCACTACTGGATTGCTCTCTCTAAGGAGACCTTCCAATTTATCAGTGATTTATGATTACATGAATTTCTCTATTGAAATGGCAGAAAGTAGCAAATAGTAAAGTGCCATCAAATTGCAAATATATAACGTCAGAGATAGCTCCGAGTGCAAAGGGTAAGGCAGGGGTGGCCAACTCAAATGATCTTGCGGGCCACTTTGGAAATGCATCATAGGTCTGCGGGTCGCATATAAAATTATATATCCCCATATTAGATTTAGACCCACTATAGCCATTTTGTCGGAGTGATAAATTGAAATATATGAGTTATTATTATTGTGTTTACTATTATTCTTACATGTAAACATAGATAATATAATAATAATGATACTGATGATAATCTCGCTGTACGGAAAATTGTTTAAGGCGGGCCGCGGGTTGGTCACCCCTGGGTTAAGGTATAATAGGTAATATAGTAAGGTATAAAACTAAAGGTACAAGTATGCTAGAATTATTGATTAATAATTAAGGTAGAAGTGACCTATGGGAAATTAATTGAAATTCAGGTGGACATTGGCGATTGTAACTGTAACATTAGAACTATTATTGTAAGTATATCGTTTCTTTATCTTGACATATATTTACCATGTAGAGCGCCGTTGGATATACTCTACGCGAACTTCAGGAGGTGCAACTAAGTTTAAAGCCACACATTAAGGGAATAATCGCAGAACTTAAGAATGCCACATACCAAAAAAAATATTCAGCAGAAACGGATGTCAATTCACTGAAGCATGAAGGAATTCAAAAAGTAACGAACCTTTTAAATGACGCTCTTGAAGACATTCATGTGAGTATCCGTTTCATATGTGCTACACAATGTTTTAACACTAGAACTATCGATGATCAATTTATTATACTTCAAGATACTAGATAAATATTTTTGAAAAAAATTAACAAAGGAGTGTAAGATATTTGATGCACGTAATCTCTTACATTTTACAAAACAGACGTATAAAATTAAATAAAGAATAGCGTTAGAAATTTCAGGAACATTTTTAAAAGTTTGACAACAGGTCACTTTGATACTACTGTTAACGAACATCGGAATTTATATTTTTACTATTTTTCATTTCTATTAGTCTTTTTTTACAAAACAAATTGTCATTTGTTGCGAAAATTTTATGTCATTATTTTTACTTGTATAACTAGAATAAAATTTTAAATGATTTACAGAAAATGGGAGAACATGCCGAAGCAGACGGCGTGCCAAAGGACAAAGTTTCATCATGCTACAACGTTGCTGATGAGGTTCTTGAACACATCGACCTAAATAAACAGGATGAATTTGACAAACTTGAAACAGTTACCCAGGGATTGATCGACGGATACGTAGTAAAAGTTAAAGAGGCTGAATACGTAAGTTCTATTAATACAAATTATGAAATGTAATGATAAAAGCAAATCAGTTGCTTCTTGTGAAGTGTCTATCCATTTTGAGACGTATTTAAAATTCACATAATGCAATATGTCAAAATAGAATTTCGATCACGAGTTTCAGTTTTTTTATAACTACATTGTTATCAATTAAATTTTTGGTCAATTACGTTTAGTCAATAGGTATGTGCAATACCCGATATGACGGGCTTGGGCCGGGCCGGATAAATTCAGGCGGGCTCGAGCGGGTACCTGATACATTCCGGCCTAGGGGAACCCGACTGGTCTCGGGTAGCTCGACTGCTTCGGACCAAGATGGCAGACTCGAGGCTGTTCAGTGCAACCACTGAACTCTAATAATACTGGAACGCTCGCTGGCTAATCTCTCCCATGTAGAAGCAGCGTATCGAGAGAGATAGCGACACCGGGTATCTTTAGCTCTTTCTAACCATACAGCGCATGTGCACAATACGTCACGCTCATCAGGGTACACGGGCTGCAAAAAGTTTGTTCACATATCTCAGTTTTAGTACGTTTCATCGGTGTCATGTGTTTGAATGGGAGGCAGAAAACTTTCAGACGGTACTGTACAGACAGAGAGAAGGATACCCGAAGTGGATATCTCTCTCGATACGGTTTGGGAGCATCAGCGAGCGTTCCAGTATTATTAGAGTTCAGTGAGTGCAACTCTCACGCTCCATGAACGTGTCTCGAATTGGAACGCCGATATCATGGAGCGTGAGATTTACACCGAACAGCCTCGGGTCCGCCATCTTGGCCGGAGCAGTCGGGTTACCCGAAAACAGTCGGGCTACCTGAGATCAGTCGGGTTCCCCGAGGCCCGAATTTGTCAGGTACCCGGCACATTGTATGTACAGCCCGCAGACTCCTATTAGTCAACCCTTCGCTATCAGATAGTTCGGGGAACCTGCAAATAACGCAAATTTTGTGTATGCTCATAAATTAATTTTGTCATTCACGATCGATAAATTGCCAACTAACATCAAAGCATTGTTGGAATAAATTTGTCCACGAGTAGGACTACCAGACAATTAATTTTGAGTTATCTCGAGAGAAAATTAATTAGACTGTATAAAAAGGTACATTTTGTAACAGTGTTACCTACCCATAAATAAGTCTACTTGTAACTTTTACATTGTAAGAGAATGATTTTTAACCGTCACAAATCTTCTATACTTAAATTGCAATATATATATATAACAATTAAATGAACCGTTTATTTATAGAGTGCCATAACTCGCTGAACCACAATGAGAAATAGTGATTTTTCACCGACTATACCAAGTTATTTATACTGAAAAAATATAAATGTTCAAAATAACAAATATAAGTTAATATTTTTAAATGTGGGCATAAAGATTTTTGAACATGTTAGGATTCAAATATCTCGATTTCAAAACAAAATAGCTTATGCCAATTGTAAAATAAAGGCTTGAAATATAAGAATCGTATAATGCAAAGCGTAACGTAGAAGATTACGTTATTTAACAGTTTGTAATTCATGATGAAGACGTAGAAATGTGGGGAGAGGATTAATAATTATTTTTCATACGAAAGACAAATCTTTAATATCAACAGTGCTACTGATGGCCGTCGGCGGAGAATTGCCCTTTTCTCGTTTTTTTTTTTTCTCTTTTTTTAAATAAAACATCTCGCGCGCGTCGTCAGGGCGATTGGAGCGCAGACGGTAGCGTAATAATGCATACATAAAATACATAAAATGCGCTAATGCGCTCCTACAGGAAGGAGCAGGTTTTCTTTTTTTGTTTTATATTTTTTGGTTTAAACTGATGGACAGTTCATCTAGGACGAATTATTAGGTCGAGTCATAATTAACTTCCGTTTTCTTTATGAGACATTTATTTTGCTCTCATTAAATAAAAAAATTATATTAATTTATTATGTATTGTCCGTTATTACGTATAACCTTCTCCCATCTTCCTGGCAGCTCATTAATCCCTTCCTTGTAAAATGTGGTTGGTTTGGACTGGAAGAAACTTGCAAAACACGACAATGCTCGATCACATACGGTAAGGGTGACTCAAGAAAAAATTCTTCAGCTTGTATGATCTGTTTTACCACACTCACCTTACTCCCCGGACCTTGCCCCAATAGATTACCACCTTTTCTGTTCGTTACAAAACTTTTTGAGTGGAAAAACATTCAATTCCGAAGGACAAGTCAGGCAGGCCGTCGAAAACTTCTTGCAGTCCAAACCAACGACATTTTACAAGGAAGGGATTAATAAACTGCCAGGAAGATGGGAGAAGGTTATACGTAATAACGGAGAATACATAATAAATTAATATAATTTTGTTATTTAATGAGAACAAAATAAATGTATCATAAAGAAAACGGAAGTTTCTTATGACTCGACCTAATACTGCATGAGCGTTCTGATCCTATGATACACATATCACATATGTAGGAAAACTCTCTTCAAAATGATGGAGGAGGATTTGAACTTGCATGTACTGTTTGCAAATTAGAGCCTTTACCTCCTTATCCACCATATTCCCCAGGAAGAAGTTTTTCTGAGAAATGAAGATTTTTTTTCTGATCTCACAGCTCTAATATAAGATTTGCATTTTCTTTCCAGGCTAAGAAGTTGTTGTTGAAGGATGTGGATGCTGGCATCGAGTCGTGTGCTGTTGATCAAAAACTGGAGGTCTGTGAAAAAAAGGTGCAGTCCGTCACGGCTGCTTATAGAAAGTACCATGACGGGTGTTTAGCACTTGGAGAAGAGTTAAAGGACTCGCTGGAAATTCCTGTAAAAACAGCAAAATCCTTGAGTGAATATATTGTGAAATCGACCCAAAACGATGTCAGTCATATGAAAGAAGTTTATGAACAATGTTTGAAAAGCAAATAAGAAAAATTTCGAAAAGTTGGAGACAAATTTGCACTTATTAATTATATTAATCGTGTGTAGTATGAACATTAAATAATACAGCAATTATGTACAAGTCTTTTCATTTCAATGTTTCTGATATGGAATGTTTATTTTGAGTTCAAAAAATTGTACGTGTTTTTCAATTCTTTGGTAACAAGTCGTACAATTTTCATAATTTAAAAATTATTAAAGATATAAAATTATTAAAAATAAGGTTAGAGACAAAGTAATTTATTTATTGGTACGTGAAATTATATAAATATATCTAGGTAAAAAACACGTCCATATTTCCAACGTTATTAAAATACGATAATGAAGGATTACGTGTTGTACGTGCTGTTACTTCAAAATAAACATTGTTTTTATTACTTTATAATCTCCCACTTTACTATAGGGTAAAATGGATCAAAAAATTGAAAAAAAATTATACATAACATATACTATACAGTAATACTACCACGGTAATTGTGTTAAAATATATGTAAAATACTCATATTCTAGTTTCCAAACATCTTTATACCTTTCTTTTATTTTTAATTTCTTTTAAATGATTATTTACGTAACTGTTAGAAGTATGAACAAATGTTTCAGACAAAAGATTCATGCGAGTGTAACACGTTTGTAATGTTTTGAAAACGTCTCTACATTAGCAACAAGAAAAATATTTAGCTATATAATATTTAGATTAATATTAGCAACAAGAGCAACATTTCTCCCCTGATTTTACAGATATTTTGTCTTAAACATTTATTCGCATTTCTGATAGTTATAGAAATAATTGTGTTTATACATATAAACCGTGCATACTGTGTAATAAATATTACACAAATTAGTTTTTATAATAGTTTCAAAATCATAATTTGACAACTAAGTGTCTGAAAGGTGCTAAATGCATTCAGCAAACTAGCAATCGGTCAATTGAACAGTTTATTATAACAATATGCGAGTCAATATTGGCTTAAAAAGAAAGTATATATCTTTCAAGAGATATAATTATACTGATGTTCATTTGACACTTTAAACATTTCTTTAATCTTCAAATAATTCACTATTTACGAATTTATTGCTTTTCTTAAATACACAAACCTTTTTTCGAAATCGAAATCGTAGTGAAACAATTATAAGAATTGACCCTAATAACACTAGGTATACCTACATTAATGAGACCTGGTAAAATCTAAAAATTATTTAATTTCTTCTGTTTTTCTGTCAGCTTGATTTAACATACAGAGTAAAAAACACTGTCTCAAAAAATTGGTATGACCGGACTATAATTGGTTAGAGAACAGTTCACGTGTCAAACATTATCATTAAACAAATGATGTTCGTTGCTTGACCACTTATTGTAATTCGTATATTATATAATTAGTGTAAAGGTTATTTCATTTACACTGGCATGTAGGCATATACATTGCACGAGTAAGTTTTAACAAAAGAACCATTCTAGCATCAGTAATTCCATCACTTCCACGAAACATCATTTCTAAAATAAAGTTATCCATTCAGTTTATAATACCTTTTTTTATTTTCAAAATTCTTTCGAAGCAATTATATATTCCCTTGAAAAGTATGTAACATACACTTCTATATTATACTGTCATTCTATGGTAATTCAATTAAGCAAAATATTAATGAATTAGAAATATGTATTTAATACTGTCTAAATTATTCCAACTGTATAAATAGAAAGGCTGAGATTTAAAGGAAGTAGAAAAAGTTTGTCTTATAAGCATAATGTTACTCAATATGTCTGCGCTTTGTATAATATGTCCTTAAGATTACGGACATTTCAGTTACGTTTTTAGATGACACGTGTACTCCACAGTTATCTCAGTTATCGTAGTAATGATAGTTTGTAACCTTTTATTGTCATCCGTATAGTTTTAGTGATGAACTTTCAATGTTTGTAGTTACAAAGGTAAAGCACTTAAAGTATCATGTGAAAACTAATATCATAAAACTGTTATCGTAAACGTAAATCTGCTTTAGGATTGTAAAATATCATTATTATGACGTCATATATGTAGTTACCTTCACTTTTTTGGCTATTAGATCAACAAAGGGAATAAGTTAAATGAATAAATTTTAAATATTTCACTATTTTACCAAATAAATAGCATGTCTTCTTCTTTTTTAAATCATTATGGAAATAATTCTTAAGAACGTGTTTAAATTAATCGTATTATTAAATAGGTATTTACCTTAAGTAATTTTCTTTCAAATTCATATGCTTCGAGAAAGATATATTCTCGAAATTACATTATTCGCTGAATCCGTAGAAATAGATGCAAATTGAGCGAAATGTTAATCCAGTTTAATATAATTCATTCATTACATAATCAGCATTCAGATTTCGTTTCGAATGTCAGGTAGGTGTGCTCAACAAGTAACGAGGTCGTTTTGCCAAATTACGTAATTTGGAAAACATTCATTAAAATTTGCTTGCCATCGATAAATATTATTTCATTACTTTCTACCTTGAATGCGTTAAATATGTAAAACATACATATGATTATATTTATAAGTAATATTATGTGGATAGAAATCAAATTTTATCGATGTATATTAAATATACATCCTATTTCGATTTCCATGAAAAGTTAATGTGAAATAAAATAGTTTAATTGTTATCATTCACCAGGGATAAGAATGGAAGATCGTCGATTTAGAAAATGTTAATACAAACATCGATAAGCAGTCTTCGTACAGTACTTTTACATTCGCTGTCAATAACATGAAACAGAAAGCAATTATCTGCTTGGAATAAATTATTCCCCTATTTCAGGTCATTTATTGTGTTTGATAGCTCCAAAACTATCTGATTGTCACTTCTGAATACTCTTCTACAGTAGTATTTTAAGAATTGAATTGAATTGAATTTATTTAACCATTTTTTCCTTCTAAGCTTAAGAATACAATCTTTGCTTATATCTAATTTAACTACTTCATGCCTTAACTTAGGTTGAACTTTGGCTGAACTTTGGTTTATCGTAGATAACTATCTTTTCCAAAATCCTTACTCATTCTTCCCACTCTTTCACTCTTCACACATTTTTACTTCGTCCTCCTCCTCCTCCAAAGCATTCGCACTGTCCATTCTTTGTATCCTCTGTTTATCCCTATCCTTCTCTCTAGTAGCTTTTTCAAATTTTCGTACATATGCGCACATTTTCGGCCTTATTTACACCCTTTAATAATTCTTTGCAGCGGCTTTCCCCTTCGTAATCTAGCCCCCTCCCACCCATATCCCCCACCCTGTCTCTCAAGTCTTTTGGCAGTTTTTTCTTAAATTCTTTACACTTCCATATGGATGCTTCACTTGCCAAATCGATTAACTCCATTTTCTGAATTTTATTACATTTCAGTATCAAAGCACTTAATTGGCTCCTAGCTGTATATATTCAAAACAAATTTCTCTAGTAACAAGTATTAACACCACTAAATAACAAAATTCTTTTACCTATTGAATAATAAATAATTTATTTCAGAAGCCAATCTGATTAAATAACTCCATTCTATAATGTATTTAAATCATAATAAAAATGTAGTTAACCCACTGCACTCTTTTTCCGCTGCTACGGAGATATCTGAAAGTTGTTCTTTTAATTTCATTGTCTCCGTTAGACGAGAACTGTTATCGCTCACACGAATCAAGTACGAGAAATATAAACTATAAATCAGTTGTATTCGAATTACCGCAGAAGCAAGTACTTATAAATTTCAATTTTAGTGCGTATTGTTTTTTAAGAAAAAAAATTAAACCATTATAATATTAAAATTGGAAGCTGTTAGTAAGAATTATTCGAATAAGGAAAATAATGAATGGATGGTTCTTCAATATAATTTATTGACAGAAAGCAGGGTTCTAGAAAGCGATTTCGTATTCACACTGAATGGGACCGAAATGTCCAAAAGCATAAAATAATAAAAAGTTTAAGATACAGAAATAGAAATGGGCATTTAATACCTGAAAAAACATTTGTAAATCTGCCATGTTTTCAGAAGTACGATGAAAAAATCATTTCGGGTCAAAAGAAAGTTGCCATGGAGGAATTTTATCAGTTAGAGACCAAACTTGAACCAAATATGTATGTGGGATTGTTGGGATATGTAAGAGTGTTGGTGTCAGATATGCTAAAGGTGTAATTGTTGAGCAAAAAAGCAATTGAGTAGTATAATTGACTCTATTAAATATTTACGTCAGTAACAGAACAGTTGTTATTCATTTTTGCTAAAATCTTTAATAAAACATATATTTATATAATGAAGTTTTTCCATAATAAAAAAATTATTTGAAGACTGAATTTGAATTAATAGTTTTCTTTCACTTCCCAAAACGATTAACTCCCTTCATCACGAAAAAATTGTAGCAATAATAACAATTACTCTAAGAATATTCTATCTCATACTTTCCATATGTTGTTAGACAAAAGATGCATATGCAGTAATGCAGTCTATATCGCATTTTTGAATTTTTAATTTAAGAAGAATTTTAAAATCAATATATACTATTTTATCATTTTTCTCAACTTCTTGTTTTTGGAGTTAATCGATTTGGCAAGTGTGGCATCCATATATGGTCCAGACTCTCTTCTGCACTTCGTGTCACTATATCCTTTGTTTCCGCTTTTGCCTACATTCCCGCACCTCATTCGCGCCCACTGTTCTTTATCCGCCTCGCTCGTTTCTCTCCTTATCCAGTATTTTTCCATCCCTGGTGCGACCTTCCATGGCTTATAGTCTATGCAGTATCTTGATCTTTCTATTCTGTTCTAGTCTAGCTGTATGATCTGGTCCCTCCTTATTTTCCACCCTTCTTCTATTTTCTCCTTTAGGCTATCCATGTTCCTTCCCTCCTTCAGCATTTCTAGAGCAGTATTAACACTAGATTTACGGAGCCAATTTGGCTCATTCAAAATTTGATTATTATATATATATACATATGTAGTATATTGGCTGGTTAATTTTTTAATAATAAATCGTTCATTTAAATTTGTTTTGGAATTATTTTCTTTGCAAAAAACTTCAATTTACTTGTATATGTCAAATTGGCGCACTTTAGAAAAATAGGTATAATAAATATCCGTAAATCTAGTATTAAGTATGATTTAAATTCTGTTTTTTTTTGGATATTCTATTATTTAGTCAATCATTTCAGAGATATTATTGAATGTTTTTGTTAACACACGTTCATTGTACTCTGTCTCACTTACGGCTATTTGCGAAGTTGATAAGTTTCCGTAATAGTTATTCGTCGAGAATTAAGCTTTTCTTTTAATCAATTACGTTAATAGTGTCATAATCTTCATACATGAACACGTTGAATGTCATGTTTCTTAATTTGTATTGCATTGAAATATTTCTTATTAAAATCGCATCGTTGTAAAGGAAAAGTTTTAAAGTTACATATATTATAGTTATACACTTCCAAGGGAACATCCCGAGGTGTAAATCACCGATTTTGATGAAATTTTAGTATGATATAGTCCTCGCAAAAATATTCGACACGTATTTTTTTTATCGGCAATCGTCCACGTTAAAGGGGTGAAAACCACCCTCAAAGTTGGCACCCTGAAACTTATTTATTGAATATCTGGAAAACTATTAGAGATACGAAAATTTCGTAAAGAGAGAAAATTAACGTATTTCGACCACAAATCTGATGATATAAATATATATTTTTTAAACTCGTTTGTTTAAATAATATGCTTAAAAATACAAATTTTTTAATGATTTTGTAAGTCAAATTTCAATAAATTTTCATGAATATTTTTCTGAGAATACCATATACTGAAACACAAAATACGGATAAAATGGAAATTTGAAATTTTTTTTGTAAAAAAAGTTACTGCATTTTTAATTTTTTCTCTTACGTTCTTGTTAAGTTATGCCTTCGTATATACATGTATGACTGCTTTAAAAGGCCAGATTTCATTGCCAGACACACATATCGTCTTTATATAAATTAAAAAAATTTGATTGATTAATTAATAATTTGTAACAATTATTGTAATAATGGTATTCATTGCTATTCTTATAACCAATATTTTCTTACACTATGAGCATTCTAAAGCATCCCTATAATCAATTCAAGCATATAACGTTAGAAAATAGTAAATATATAACGCATACCTCCCGAGAATTAATTTATTTATTTGACCTGTCGGCGGATTCACATTGATATCATAAATGACTATCCCGAGGTGTAACTCACCAATTCTTATGAAACTATAGTATAAGGTGCTTTTCGTGGAAATATTTAATATCTACTTTCATTTATCGGCAATCGTCCACGTTAAAGGGGTGAAAACCACCCCCAAAGTTCGGATTATGAAAACTGTTTTATCGAATATCTCGGAAACTATTAGAGATACGAAAATTTCCTAAGGAGTGAAAATTAACGTATTTCAATCACGAATCCAATGCTATGAACATTTTTTTTTAAACCCGTTTGTTTAAACAATAGGTCAAAAAATACTTTTTTTTTCATAATATTTTCAGTTAAATTTCTTTCAATTTTCTTAAATAATAGTTTGTATATACTATATAGTCAAACAAAAAATACGGATCAATCAGAAATTTCACATTTGTGTTACAAAAAAAGGTATTGCATTTTCAATTCTTACGCTTGATGAACTTGTTAAGTTTTTCCTTCGTATATACATAGTTGGTTGCTCTGAAAAGAGCAGATTTTATTGTCATCAAATCATGGGGGAAAAGATAATTGCATATGTTTAATTAACGAATTTAAAAAGCAATTTAACCGTCTGTAATATAAATTCCTGTTCTGGATAACACTGAATTACAACGACGAAAAAAATGAAATGAAAGAACAGAAGTATAATTATTTGATAGTACACATACATAGAAAAGTAACCGAAACTAGACAGGAAACAGACGTGGCATACTTTCAACAAATGTCTACTGTTTAACTACCAAAATGTTCGAGGCGTTTCTCATATTTGATTTTTCATTCAACGAAAATTTATCTCTTTCAGAGCTCTCGCACTCTGTCTTATCGAGCTTTTTTTTAAATAAATATAAAATGAAAGCGGAAAGTTATAAATAAAATATGACATAACCGAAGGGAATTCCTCCAAGCTGTGAAGAATTACTGCCAATGGGAGTCTTGATATTACATGAAAACACCTGACTAAAGGTACACAAGTGCAGAATATGATTTTTATACCGACACGTTTTGCACAATCTGACCAATTTCAAAATGGCCATGTTTAGATATTAGTCTCGAGAGGCATACAAATGTAAACCGCATGATATTATTAGTAGCTATTAGTTGACTTTTTGAATCATCATTTCGAATCATATCGATAACGATCTGGATTCTCAAATCGACGATATGTAAATTAAAATACCAATAAAATATCGCCAAATGTATTGTACATGACTGCTTGCACGCGATCATCGCTGTTGACATTATCTCTGATTAGCACTTGTGATAAAGGCGCGCGGATATAAATATGGATTCGCGTGAAAAGTTGGCAGTTACAGTTCACGGACTTTTGAAACGACTCAACCAGCAAATCCACAATGAAGGCTATATTCTGCATTTTTGCGCTTTTCTGCGCGGTCTATGTAAGTCTTGCTTGACTGCCGATTCCACTTATTAGAATTGATCTATGGGCCGAATTGAAAACTTTGCATTTAATTTGGCCACAGATTTTTTCTGTATTTTGTACAATTTAAATTTGTACTTATACTAAAATTATAAATATATATATATGTATATATACAAAGATACATGTTATTATAGGTAAAGACTTTACATACATTTTTATTCTTTCTCTGCTAAATCCTTAATTATATCGGTATTTATGACAGTTGTTTAGGCTATCTACTTTTTGTTTTGAGTAATATAAACTATTATTTTGAGCGGTGCATTGATTTTTGTGTGACGCAAACATCTTTGTCTCAGATTTTTCACATAGATCGCTTCTATAATCACCAGTTCAATTGTATTACGTAGAACATTAGGGTTTACTGGAACACTACCTGAGAAATGTGGATATCAAGCCGAAATTTTACAAATCTCAAACTCAGGATCTTATTTCAACAAATTTATATACTTCTAAGCCATTAGAATTTTTCAATCAACTAAAAACTCATCAATTTATATATCACACTTCTATTTCGTCATCGAATTATTTTTTACCGAAAATTGTAAGTTATATATTATAAGTCTAATCTTCACTGGAAATTTTACTTTGACAAACGTCTCACATCTTCAATCATTGAAGCCATTTCTAATTAACTACTTGGTAGCGTAAAAAATGTTTAAACTATCACTTAAACATTATTTTGTCTATGTAAATCAAAATGTGTTTTCGTAGGCCTCCGAAGAGGAGCAAACTGATCATCGTGCCCTTGAACGTTTGATAGACCCCCACAGGGATGGTGTTAAGGATGTTTTGGAGGACATACAGGAATTCGAAGTCAGGATGCAGGAAAAAATTGAGCTGCAAGTGAACTTACTCAAAGCCGACTCCATGCTGGAAATCGAAAATACTCTGAAAGAAACCCTTCAGTCAATCCGTGTAAGAACAATATTCAAACAAAGATAGAGATTACTTTACGAAACTCACTGTCGTCTTTCAGATGAAATATGTTGAAGACTGTACTAAATATATCTTAATGAAATATTTCAAGTTATTTTAATCCCTATTAGGATACCATCACCGAAACTGGTGGAGAAAATGCCGAAAAATGCTACGAAGCCGCCAAAACTGAATTGAACACCCTCAGTGGAAATGCCAACGGAGAACTTGAACAATGCGTTGAGACTGCATTGAACACCATTAAGGAACCGTTCACCAAGATTGCCGATGTCACCCAGGTGGGTATTTAGATAATTTCCATCACTTTTAACATTTACCCTTACACTTGTATGCGACAGACGTGACGCGATAAATGGAACATAAAATTTGGAAGTTTTCTAATAACTGTTAAACTGAAAATATCAGTAGGTCACCTCACCGTCAAATTATTTCTATATTAAAGTCAATATACAATTAGATGTTATAGTCAGATAATACAGATATATACTAATACTAGAATAAGAATACAGATATTACAGTCAATTATACAAAATGCTAAAGTTCAGAGAAAAATTTCTATTTCTAGAATTAACTTTGAGTTATTACGCACATGGCTAATATAGAAATCGCAAGGCAAGCCGTTAATAACGGTGAATAGGGGACAATACGGGTACAGTAAAACCTGTTTTTGTGCGGTAGATAGGGACCGCATAAAAGAAACCGCACAAAAAAAGAAATATTCAGAAATTTCATAAACACTTATAATAAATAATTTTTTACAACATATTAGACAACATTTTTTTTATGCGGTGGATAGGGACCGCATAAAAAAGTCGCGCTTGAAAAGTATGTCAAAGATTTATGAAACACTGAGAAAGTGCTTTCAAACAAAAGTAATAATTAAATTATACATGGAAACGTTTAAAGAAAAAATAATTTCTCATTTTACACATGGAGAAATTTTCAAAATATACATAATTTACTGCTGCTCGTCGTAGTCCAGAACGCGCATCTTCTTGTGATGCGTATTCTGCTGGTAACAAATGAACATAGCGTTTGGAGCCGAACAGCGTTTTGTAGTGTACATGTGCACACTGATAGAAAACTTTGCAACAGTGTATAATACCAACACCAATGGAATTCATATACCGCACAAAACAAATCGCACAAAAATAAAATCGCATAAAATAGGACCGCACAAAAACAGATTTTACTGTATTCTATTCAAGTACTTTTAAGTCTATAGAAATTTACGATATATACGAAATAAATTGCAAAATCACAAATAATAGTTCATTTTTAAGTAAATAACTTTTGGTGTGTCTATATAAAATGGGATATTTGGCAACAGTTCACTTTATTTACGAAATCTATTATTCTAATTTTTATCTCTTTCTTTAGAACGGCAACGAATTGCTAGAGAGCTTCGACACCATCATTCCCCAGTGTGAATCTTCTATCCCCTTCAGAATGCGCGGATGTGTAATAAGGAAGGCTGCTGAAGCTAGGGTAGCCGTCAAGGGTCTTGAAGGTAACGCGAAATCTGTCAAGCTATCTATCACCATTGCAGCCAATGCTAACCACAAGGACACTAAAAGCTGTATGAAAAAAGTACAAACCAACGTTCGTATTGGAATCACCGAGGTTACTGTAAACGCTGGTACTTGCATCAGAACCAACTAATTCTACATCTTTCATGTATTGTTTGTATATTATTTGTAATTGATGTAAGTGTAACTTTCGATGTGTTCTAAATAAATTTCGATTCTATTTAATTTACTCTATATATGTTGCCTAATTTCACTTTAGTATTGTTGTATTCCGTAAATGATTTACAGGACTTTTATTTTCGAAGAAACGACTTTTGCGTTCGACGTTTTGAAAAATTAAGATACCGTATAAAAGTGATCCATTTTTTTATGTAGAATATGATTCTGAAATAAAAAATAGGTGTTTATGGCACAAAAAAACAAGATGACCTTGAAATGACCTTAAAGACGCCCACGCATTGAAAAATCAGTAATGCCATTAGACTCCCCACCCGCAATAGTAAGGGGCACGCATCGCTTGGTTTTTCTTAAATCACCCGTTTTCGGAATTTTTTACAATCTCAACTTAAATGGGACACCTAGTATAGATTACCAAATCTACATAAAAATAAAAACTATTCCTACAAGCAGATGACAAGAGAAATGAATGATGAATCTAACACGAGCCAGTATTCCAACCACGATTTCATTACAATTCATGTTGAAAGTACTAATTAAATAAAAAATAGAACGAATAAACGAAATATTATTTTTGCTCTGGAAGATTTCAATGTCACGCGGAGTACGGTCATAAGCATGTCCGGACCTACTCCGTCCGGGCAGGTTTGGTTTACCACATGTGTTGCGAACGCGTCAGTCGCACTGAAGAGAAACCAACTAACCAATTAAGAGTAGAATTCAAGCATGGTTTTTTTAAATTTTTGGATAAAAGCTAGATATGAAAGCAAATGTTGAAAATATTCACTGACGAGTGACACTTTAATTCTACTTGCCTGAAATTAAATCTAACCAAAGGATAGATAAAATTTGTCAAAAATTTAAAGTCGTCCCTTATACCAAAATCTTTTGTAGTATATCCTAAGGTATTCTACCTTTTCCAGCTAAACAGACCGTCTTATATAACAATATATGATCCTCATAACATTGTTCATCCTCATTACTATAGTAAATATCACAAATGTGTACAATGCATCATTAAAATGTACGCAAAAGGATTTCCCTTGCATTTACTTAGCATACATTTGATGTAGTGTCGTCGAACCGCACAAGACATTTTATGTTTGGATATTTTATTTGAAAACAATAAAGTTTTATAATAATATGTTTGATACAAATTGTAAACGGACAGAGTTACGGCAGGACGAATCATATCAGAACTGTATTGTTCCTCTAAAAAGTCTTCTCTTTATATCTTGGTTTAGCAGTGGGAGTAGGGATAGTTTTTGGGGAGCTAGAGGCGGGCAGTGGGAGAGGGAAATTAGTTAGGACTCTTTCAATAATGACCCAGCGTTTGGTGATCGTTGTTAGGAAAAAAGGTCCATTCGGTTTGGAACATGGAAATCGAGTTAGTATAATAAGATGGATGGAATTTGGAAGATAAAAATAAGGACGACGTGGATCGATTTATTGTTGTGCAGTGGTCCCTGGGAAATTCGGTTAGTACCGTAAAAGGGCCTCTTAGCACTTACAATTAGCCGACCGCATGCGCCACAGAGATCTGTACAGTTTCCACTGCGCTCGGAAAGCCAAACTGCGCAGTCCATCGCGCATTTTTCTTCGTAGAGCCCTAATAATGGCCAATAAAAGACTTCAAAAATTGGTGCATTTTATTATATGTTGTACTCTATAGAAATAAGAAGCTCTATAGAGAAAGAAGCGTTCCTCAGGTCAAAAATAATACCCGATCGGTCCGCCATCGACTAGCTTGGAAGTGGGTAGATCTACCCGATCGGTCGGCTAAGTGTTAGTATTGGGATGTGTTTTAATGAGAAGTTTTTTCTAGGAGGATATTTACGACAGCAGTACTAAAACTCTGAATTTCACCATACGACTACTAAAGTATATACCTACATTAAATATATGCATTAACTGGCAACATTTTCTCTAGAAAGACGTTCGAAAATAAATTCTAGAAAGCAGTGAAAATTGTTCTAGGAATAGTGACTTCTGATAATAGCTAAAGTAGTATACATTTCGGCACGAAAAAACGTGTATATCATTTAATACGTTCCCTTCCTATGGCAATCCCACCCCCAAGACCAAGCAGATGTATAAGAAGATACGACGCACTGTGACTGTTGTCATTACATGAAAACAAAACAACACAACAATATTAGAAATCTATCAAGAATGAGATTAAAATTTGTGCTTTGTCTTTTTGTATTCTCTTATAGTGTACACGTATGTATGTCTTTTATTTTTTAACTCAAATTTGTGGATTAAACATTATGCAATATTTGAATAAATGAAGATACCTCAATTGTATCAATATTAGTAAGATGATAATAAAACGAATCTCTGCTGAGAATTATTATGTAGTATAAAGACGAATATCTAGCTGATATCGCGTGTCTATGCTTTAACAATTATTTAAATAAAAAAAATTTCTACCTCCGACATAATAGTTTTATTTAACAGAAAATGAATGAGTTACTTCTAAACAATTTGAATACTTACAAATTTAGTCTTGAAAGTTTATAATTTTGAAACACATAAGTAAATTGCTACAATAAAAACCATAGCTACGTGTGTTTTATGAATTATAATATTAACGGATATTAACGGTAGTGCCATTTTCTTAAAATTTTGACTTATACGTTCTGTATCTGTTACAAATATTTCATGATTGTCATTTAGAAATCATAGCTATGGTTTTTTATTAAAGTACGGTCATTCATTCCATATGTTTGTTATTATTTTACTTACGTCGTAAATGTATATACAATTGTATACAATTGAATATTTACTACAAATATATATTTATTAATATATAAAATATTAATATTTGCTTTCCTTAATGATACTAATGTACATTGTTCGATTATGAAAAAAAAATTGTTATTATTCTACAGCTCTCATATAATGTGTATTAAAATATGTAGTTAAAATTGTTGTAATCATATTCAGGCTTGATATGCTCGGTATTATGTCCGTTCCGTGGTCCACGTTTTGCCGTTAAACAGTAATAAATGTAAAAATACAATATAAAAAAGATGCATGTGTTTGCAATTTATAGCATAATCTGGAATAATATGAACTTTTTTCTTGTACACTTCCATTCGAAATATTTGATATATAATTTTTAAGTGCAAAGTTAGTTTATAAATGCTTAGGATGAAAACTCCTCCTAAAAAAAACGAAATTTTTTGGCACGAAATAAATATATTCCAGGAAGCCTAAAAACATCTTTATTATACAATCTTTGTAATATTTATTATACAAGAAACCAAAGTATCTATGCTTCCTTTGAATTATATGTTATAACAAAGTAAGGATTTACAAAGAGTTTTTAATGTTTATATCATTGATAGGAACATCTTGCTGGAATTACATATTAATATTGTTTTTACTCTTTAGTTTAACTTAGCCGAGCATCCGGACGCCATTAAACTGAAGAAACAGATAAATGATGAAAAATCCAACCTAGTACAAAGCATATCTAATGTGGAGAAAATGAAATCCGTATTACAATCTTCATTAGATGCAGAATTGGCCAACCAGTTTGATGTAAGCGCTCGCGCACTGAATGACAATCTAAGACTGGCGCTTACCCTACTACGTGTAAGCACTTTTTTTCGCCTTACATTTAATCCTTTTTGGTATAATATTTTAACACATTAAAGACCATTTCTTTAAAAAACATAGATTGTACAAATGATTGATCATAAAGCTTCTAAATTTTATTTCAATTGTTATTAACAAAATAGTGATATAAATTAAGTCGCAAATAAAGTATAAAGGTAAAGCATAAAAAAGTCGATAATTGCATAAGTAAAAATAAAGCAAAGTAAAGAACTTTTTAAAAAGACTTTATGCGGTTTTGTATTGAACCTCGTTTTGCGCTTCACAGAAGAAATTATATGCAGTTCGGGAAAAAGGACTAAATCTATATGATACGAGTAGTTGCATTGAAGCTGCTAAGACACAGCTGTCAAGTATAAATGCGACTACAGGGAAAATTTTTCTAAAATGTCGTGAAGAAGCTAATCAAAATCTGAGAGCACCATTAGCTGCAATCGACAAGGTTTACTTGGTAAGGGTACTTATATTTCATTAAACTTTTATGCAATATGTTATATTTTTTAACATTCATTAGTTCTCTGTCTGATGTGACATTCCGAAAATACACATATCGCCGGTTTTCTAGAATAACGACACATTTCGAAAATGACAGTTTTACATAGGCCCCTTTTAGTTGAAAACGACGCCAAAATGGCGGCATATTTCTGCCAATCACATAACGACATGTGTGCGGTAGCCTCCCCTATATTAATTATACGAATATGAGTTTTATTCACAATGGAATAAAGCTTACGTAGATTCTTCCTTCGTAATTAACTCCTTACGACTTAAACCAAATGTGTCGTTGTTCTTGAAAACCGGCGATATAGCAATCCTCTGCTTTATGGAAATTTTCCTAAGCGTTAAATAACAACTGTGCATAATAAAAAATATTTCTTCCAATAAATTATATATTTTTAATATTAAAATCAGAATATTAATTCAATATTAAAAGGCATTTATAAAAAATTCTATTATACTCATAATTATATAATAATTGTTTGATGTTACTTGCGTAATTGAATATAAAAAATTCAATTACACAAGTAACACCAGAACAATTACAATTTACATATTTATTACAATTAGTAAGAAACATAAATTAGATAATATAGGGTATATTAGATAATAAATTAAATATATCCTACGTATAACGACTAGTAATTTTTTTTGCTGTGGTCTATTTTAAAATAAGAATCTTTGAAAACCAACATTAGAATCCTTGTATTCATATCTTGATTCCGATCATTTGTTATTTTTGTGACAGTTGTACGACACTGATATATCTTGAAAGAAACATCATAACTTGAAAGAAAAAGTTCTTTCCTCTTGGTATATACAGTGAGGGAAAATGGCTCTCCGTTAACTTCATGGGAGTATCAGTGTTTCTTCTTCGATTTTTTATATACAGTCGGCCCCCGACTTTCGCACATAATTGGTCCCTGAAAATGTGTGCGAATGTTGAATCTTCGAATGTAGAGAGATACAGGAAACATATTAAAGATTGTATGTTAATGTGGTTTCTTCGTGAAGTTGGCATTCTCTAACATCTAGTAGGCAATACTGGAAACGATATTACAGGGTTAGAAAGTCACAGGCAATGTGAGTAGGTCCGAGCTACAGTAAGGTACGGGGTGTAAAAAAATTAATGGTCATGGCTTTAAGGGGTTGTTCTACACCTCTGGATCGATGGAGATTTGCGAAAAAAACCGGCCGCAAAATTCGGGAAAGGGTAGCAAATTTTTTTTATTGGCTCATCGTATTCATCTTGTTACGTAGGTAAAATGTCTGAGAGGAACCATGGGTCAGAAACGAACCGTTCTCTCACAAATTAACTTTTAATTGGGGCTTCCGATAAAAATTTCGCCATTAGTTAAAGCAGAGGCGACGTAAACGAAGTTAGAAAATGGGGTACTGTGTCACCGTACCAGAAGAGAAGTGCATGTGTTTGTGCTCTTCTCCCCGGGTGGGCCCTTGAGCGAACCCAACACCGAACGCAGGTCAATGACATTTTTGTAGTCATTTTCTATCTTCGTTTATGTTGCCTCTGCTTCAACTATTGGAGATAGCAAGGGTATTTCTTGTCTTTCCTTTCGAAAGGTCGGTGACTCGAAGGCTGCCATATGGCCGAAATTGTGATCGGAAGGCCGAATTAAAAGTTAATTTGTGAGAGAACGGTTCGTTTCTGACCCACGGTTCCTCTCAGACATTTTTCCTACGTAGCAAGACGAACACAATGAGCCAATAAAAAAAATTTGCTACCCTTTCCTGAATTTTGCGGCCGGTTTTTTTCGCAAATCTCCATCGATCCAGAGGTGTAGAACAACCCCTTAAAGCCATGACCATTAATTTTTTTACACCCTGTACAGTCGCCAAATATCACCCCGTTTTATTAAAAAAATTATAGAAAAAAAATATTAAGAAAAAAATAATAAATATTATTTAGAATAATCAACGAATCGTTATCTTTGTTACCACAGTCGACCGTTGGTAATCCGACAAACGTTTTGCAAGACGGTGTCGGATTATCAAATTTGTCGGACTATAGAGTACTGTCACAGCCCCCTGTAGTCCGGAACTTTTTGGAAAAGCGTACCTTGTAATCCGACAAATATACCAAAGTGATAAGATTGTATATGTATTATACTTAAATCATACGATGTGAAATTCAGTAAATGAATATATTATATAAATAAACAGCTCAGGGTTTCTTATAAAATTAACATAATTAATGCTCTAGAACTTAAACCACACACACACACACACACACACCCCTCATGGCAGTTTCATAACGCAACTCGACTGTATCTTTCGACAACCTCAAGAAGTCTCCTGAGCGGCGGAGCTTCTCGCTAAATATCGCCTATTCGCACAGTTTTTTTGTATTTAATCCACCCTGCTCAGCCTCCTGAAGGAGGCACTTGACAAAGTCGTAACATTGAAATATCTATATGACGCCTGGCGAATCAGATCCTGCCGAAACAGTCCTACCTCCGAGGAGACTTCTTGAGGTTGTCGCATTATACCTACATGTTATAGGCATGTCGGATTACAAGGGGGTGACGGATTAGACAGGGCCGGATTACCGGGGGTCGACTGTATTTCTACAAGAATAGATTTTACAATAAAGTGGAAATTCTAGGAATATATTTTTGGGCACCTAATTACGTTCCGGGGACGATATTGAGATCACAATAATTACTTGACCTTAAATTACATTTTTAACAATTTAACAATAATGTAATCATTATAATTATTGTATCTAATCAGTCATTGATCATTGGTGTAGTTTAAGAAATTTCAATTCTCCCAGCAAATTGCACAAACAACGTCGTCCCCTGGACGATATTAGGCACACATGAAGGGACGACATTACAAATTTTTGCTACTTTTATGAATAACATCCATTCAACAAGAAACACATGTCACAACCTCAATGTTGTCGTACCGATTTGAATCTATGCAATAACAATTTAGTTTGTCTAAAAAATCATTTCAGTAAGTCAAGTCTATCAATAATTAAACCATTCCGACAATATATTAATCAACAACTCACCTTGAACAATTTTTTCTTTTTTTAAATATCTTGTCACTGAAGCGACACTTCACCGCGAATTGTTTACAATGGCCGACTGAGGTCACTAACTTAAGATTCGGACTGTGAAAACTAAATGGCGCTAGTTAAAAAAGAAGAAACGGACGGGGACAAAATTTGGCGACTGTACCTTACTCCGTAGCAGTGACTGCATGGAAACAAACAATTTTTGAAAAAGTTAGAAAAAATCTTTAAAAAATTAAATCTTTATAAACGTACGAAATAGCGAATTGTACGAAAGTAGAATGTGCGAAAGTCAAAGGCCGCCTGTAATCGAGATGATACTTCTCGATTATTTCCTTTATCAACTGCATTTGAAACTTTGCCATGGATATTTATATTTCTGACAAAGTATTAAGAAAGTCAATGTTCCAAAACTTTAACAAATCGTTCTAATTAAATTGTTATTACATGCCATTATATTTGTGAAATTAAAAATCAGAAATTTATTAACATAGTGTTAAAAACCTAACAAGTATAAAAATTGTATTCTTTCACCATGTAAGAAGGACCCTGTTTCTCTTTAGTCGAAAATAAAGTATTTTAAAAAAGAACACAGAGGCG
The DNA here is from genome assembly GCA_910591515.1 of Cerceris rybyensis. NCBI lineage: Eukaryota > Metazoa > Arthropoda > Insecta > Hymenoptera > Crabronidae > Cerceris > Cerceris rybyensis. The sequence continues at coordinate 29,928,358 of OU342790.1, forward strand.
TAAATACAATATATTATACAATTTTCACCCGTTATTATTATATATTGGACGTAGAGGAGGTATAGAGGAGGCTTTTAATTAGGATTAACTTATTGATTCATTTGAAACATTAAGTATAAATGTCTTTGTAGCAACATTGTAAAAAAACAGTTTCATTAATTTGCGTTTACTTTTCTTCTAGAACGGAAAGCACTTATTGAATGAAATAAATACTAGTTTCACAAAGTGCACTGGTAAAAACGCTCTAAACTGCATGAAGAATCTTTTACAAAATATTAAGAATAATGTACAAAAGTATGAGAATAATGTTAAATGCGCCAAAGATGATGCTCAGAAAGAGCTAAGTCGTATCATTGCATCAACATCTAAATGCTACAATAATGCCATTGAAGCTGCCCGATATGAAATCATAAATTCAAGAGCAATTACTGATTCATGTACGCGTTACCGTAAAAGAAAATAAGTGTACAGTTCATCTAAAATAATCTTATATGAACAATATCAATAATAAAATTTCAAAAATTTCGTGTTATAGATTGAAAAACACCACCTGATGAATTGAAAAGTATTTCGTTGTATCTGTTTGGAATTATCTTACCTCTTATTCCCTGAAAATATGATTTTTAACACATTTGCATCACAGGCGCATATATATGCGCACTTTTTCTGGTTACTATCATCGAAACGCATTTATTGCATTCACATTGTGAGTGAATACCAACACATACGACCAGTCTAAATTATTTATACAACATTCGTCGATTAAAGTACAATATCACTTTTTGAAGTACTGTTAAATTTAGACTTAATATGAAGAAATTTGATAGTAAAGTTATATTTTTGAATTTGTCATATAATGCAAATGGGTTAAGAAAAGTTGCACTTGTAACATCTACTGTGACTTATGAAAATCATAAAAAAATCTGTTATCATCCAAACGCCTTTGTAAAAAGATCTACGAATCCTCTGCATTCAAAAATATTCTATCCCCGTTTTCAATAAACGACATAACAAAGATCATATTCACTTATATTTAAAATGTTTATATGCGATAGTAACATGATGAACGCCACCGGTATTTCGCTAGCTTCGTCATTTCCACTGAAGTGAAACTGTTTCTATTAAAATCGTATTTTTATAAAGCAAAAACTCTAAAGATACTAATAAGTAGATATTTAGCTGACCTTTATCTTTCTAACGATAATGTTTAAATATTAAATATGTTAGAAAATTCATATATATTGCATATATGTTACATGAAATTTCATTGAATTCAATAGCGCCGGTGATCGGTGACCCCCATGGCAGTCAACGTGTTAAAAGTATCTGCAAGTAAAAATCTCCAACCAATGGTACTTAAGAGCAGAATTTTTATATTATGTCATGCTTATTAACCCCTTTGTTCCGTCGTACGGAAACAAAAGCGCGTTCGGAACGAAGCGAAAGTTTGCCGTTCTTTGAGGCCCGGGTCTGGCTGCCAGATTTTTTATTGCCATCCAACATTTGGCGACCATCGTTCGCCAAGGCAGCTAGAACTCCGGTCCTTGAGGAATTAAGCAGCCTTCGTTTTGAATGAACGTTTTCGTTAATCCGTCGTGCTCTGTCAGCGGGTGGTAAACAGGGACTTCGGCCCGAACGGTCCCATCGACCGCCGCTGACTCGCGATGACAAATCGGTCATAAATCGCGCCTTCGAAGGGAAATTCTGCCGATCGGCCGGACTAGGATTTTTTGGGTACATCTGGTTGCACTTTCCTCCACCACGTATTCGCAGGGGGTGAACTCCCGCCTCCGTGGGGCCCTTGTCGCCGAAAGTCCCATGGGGGTGGTCACTCCTCTCGGAGGAAAGTGCGGCCAATCAACATCGCGCACTGCCCGGAAAATCCGAAAAAACCCGCCTGCTGAAACGTCGCGAAAATTCAGCAAGTGGGGATGTCCGGCCCATAGCGTCGTCGAGGGACTTCGGAGGAAAAATCCTCGAAGTCACTTGCCTTACGAACACCGAAACGCAAACATACCGAGCTCGCTGACGACGAAAACCGTCGTAGTTTGCTATTTTATATTTTGGAGTTACAATCATTTTCACGAACGGATAATTCTCCGTCGGTCGAGAATTACGAAACAGAAAATCACTCATTCGCGAAGTATAATCAACGCGCACCGCGAGTGAGAGTTAGTGGTCGTCAAATCTATCTACGTCCGATCTTGACGCCACGAAACACCCTTGACTACTGATAGCGTCTATAATTTAAATTTGTAATATCTATGGCAATTCAAAGAAATATATAATATTTGAATGTAGTGAAATTCAGTTGTTTGATTATTGAAACATGTTTTCCCAAAAATGCACCTCTACCCAAAAGTGCTCCATTCTCGGTGTATGTGTATCGTGACTCAATTCCTGTCGCATGGTACGGTCGGCTCGTCTCACAGTCTCACGTAGTCAATGTGTTAATAGGAAGAAAAATTTGTTTACGTTCAAAAGCCACCTAACAACATATGTTTCCACCGGTCATTAATTTATTTTATATGTTATTGTCACGATATTGTAAAAATTCAAACGCGCGTAACTGTAGCTCGATGATTACGAGCTGAAATACTGCAATTATAATATTTCTTTCATTAGACTCGCAGACTCGATGAACAAATTGACAAATTAACAAACTGATTCGCAAGGCGCTACGTAAAGTGGATTAACTAAATTACTTGATGCATATCGTTTTGAGAATTAAGCAAATTACATAATAACAAGTATCTTTTCTGAAAAATCGTCAATTATATTACTTCCTGTAAAGTGTAGCTCTAACTAGATTCTGTAGCTCTAGTTTGATTTATGGTGACGTCAATATAATTTCATGACTCTTTAAATAAATTTTGAAAGGTAAATAAAGTCGTTTGAATGACTTTCCGTATTGCGTAGGTGAATACATGAGTAATGTATAGGGTGTTTCAAAAATATTTGTCATGGCTTTCAGGGGTTGTTCTACACCTCTGGATCGATGGAGATTTGCGAAAAAAACCTGCCGCAAAATTCGGGAAAGGGTAGCAAATTTTTTTTATTGGCTCATCCTACTCGTCTTGTTACGTAGGTAAAATGTCTGAGAGGAACCATGGGTCAGAAACGAACCGTTCTCTCGCAAATTAACTTTTAATTGGGCCTTCCGATTAAAATTTCGCCGATAGTTGAAGCAGAGGCGACGTAGACGAAGCTAGAAAATAGGGCACTGTGTCACCGAACCAGAAGAGAAGTTTCTCTCTCTTCAATTATGTTGCCTCTGTTTCAACTATTGGAGCTAGCAAGGGTATCTCATGTGTTTCCTTTCGAAAGGTCGGCGACTCGAAGGCTGCCGTATGGGCGAAATTTTAATCGGAAGGCCCAATTAAAAGTTAATTTGCGTGAGAACGGTTCGTTTCTGACTCATGGTTCCTCTCAGACATTTTACATACGTAACAAGACGAGTAGGATGAGCCAATAAAAAAAATTTGCTACCCTTTCCCGAATTTTGCGGCAGGTTTTTTTCGCAAATCTCCATCGATCCAGAGGTGTAGAACAACCCCTGAAAGCCATGACAAATATTTTTGAAACACCCTGTACTTATTCTTGTTTTACTTGAAAAAAGATAGCAAAAATTATATGACCATAAAAGAGATGCTGCATATCGTTCGATCACGAAAACGCTTATTTATTAGCACACGTTCCACTTTTATAGAAATTCATTTCACTTCCTCGGCTAAACAGGACACGTGATTGTAAATAAAAAGGTAAAGTGCAGTGTTATATAGTCGTGGTACTAAAAGAAAAACGTTCTACCATAAACCTGAGAAGAATGAAATTGAAATTCTATGTGCCCATTTTGCTGTGCCTCTGCGTGCTACAGGTAAACTATACATTACAACTCTATGAAAAATAAAAAATCCGTTTTTTTAGAGTTTAATTCTCTTTCAATTTATTTCACGAAAATTGTACATACGTACCACCTGACAGCTGAAAGATTTTTGGAATCCTCAAATCCAGCCTTCTAAAGTAAACAACTTTGCGGAGTGTTCGCTTTAGGAGGTAAGGTTTGGGAATTTCAAAAAGGAAATGGCAAGAATATACATTTGAATATACGGGATTTCCATTACTGACAGATAGACTAGAGAGATGGAGAGAGTGATGGAATCTCTTGTATTCAAATGCATATTGTTGCCATTCCGTTTTTAAAATTGCCAAACCTTACCTCCTAAAGTGAACACTCAGCAAAGTTCTTTTACTTTAGGAGGCTGGATTTGGAGATTCCAAAAATTAAATGGAGAAAATAGGCGGTTGAAAACGAAAAGTTTCGCTGCTCCCTATCCACCTTTCTGTTGTCGGATTATACCTACATACGTATCTACATTATGTTCATGAAAAGTTTGATGCCTTTGGATACAAGTTTTGAAAATCTGCTCAATGATCCATCAGAATCGTTTAAAAGGACTCTAAAAAGAATTTAAAATAAAGACGAAGCGACTTGCGGACATCCTTTTTTTTGTTCTTTTTTCAAATGGCAGTTTGTAATTTTTGCAATTAATAGAGGAGCTTTGAATTACTTATTCGTGTATCCAATTTATGATTAATATCACCAACCTACTGAGCTTTTGTAAGCAAGGAAAATATAGAGTTAAAGGTAAAATAAATATTTGAGCTTCAAGAACTTAATTAGACAATATTTACAATTGAAGTAACAATGATATTTTAGTTGTTGAAGCTTAAAATAGATAGAATGAATAAAATATTCATTATAGCGATATAAAAGGCTTTTAAGTAAAATCAGTAAAAAAACAGGCGTAATTCATCTTTCTTGAATGCATTAGTTTTTTATGAGTCACGATTTCTTTACAAAATAAGTAGACAATACCCTGATTATAAATGTTAGAAGTCTTGATTGTGTAAGTGACAGTATCAAGTATGACATTTTTTTATTACAAAAAACTGTAAACTCAACTCCACACCACTTTACCACCAAGAATAACAAAAAAATTCTAATAATTGATGAGATATGAACTGCGATTTGTTTGCAAGAAATGTTGAACTCTTAAGAATAACATACTAAACATAGAAATTTTTTAGCTGAGCAGTTTCTCCAATGCTACGGTCTCCGACAAAGAAACGGATAAATTACAGCAGCAGGTGTCCCTTTCACAATCGAACTTAACCGCATTCCTCTCCGATATCGAAAATTCCAAGAATCGGTTAAAATTGGCAACAAAAGAAAAGATCGGCATTCAAGGTAGGGAAAGTTTAGGAATAGTGCGTAACTATGAATCTTCAGCACGCAGGTATATTTATGTAAGTATTTCCTTTTGTTTGGATTCATTATTTGTAATACTTTTCATGTTACAATTCCATTGTATTTATTTCAACCGATAAACTTGATACATGTTCAGAATGATGAATTTTCCATGTGATTTAATCCATTACTCTGCCTGTAGAGACTATTACTTTCTAGGACTGTCCAAAGCATCATTTCAATTAATAAAAGTCTATTAGCCACTATAACAACTAAATATACAAGTTAATACCATTCTTGAGGTTAAAAAAAATAATAATTGCAAACAACTTTGACACGTTCACGCCGGCACTGCAATTTGTGTTTTTCTCCTTTGAGCGGCTACTCTAACAATAAGGCTGCCACCTACATAAATTACCGTCCGACGAGATCCAAGCGTGGACCATAGGTGGTGCCCGCCGTCATGAATGTGTTAAATGAAACAATTGCTAATACTTGGTTACTATGTTACATGGAATGGTAAACTCCATTTTGAATCAATTGGTGAAGCAGTAAAACGTATTATAGTAAAAAAAATGCAGAAGGCGTGAATTTACGCCTTTCGTATATATTTATAGACTTGTGAAAGCGTATATACACGTATTTAGCAGTCCAAGGGGTAAAAAGAATTTTCAGTGAAAAGGACGTGAAAAAGAATAGGCGCTTACCGATGTTAAGTTGCTCCGGCTCAGTAGGCTGCCTTGGATGGTTTTCCGCACCTCTCTTTCTTCTTCACGATCCTACATGTATTCATTACAGAAAATAGCAAATTAAAGGAAAAAGAGGTTGTATAAAGAAGCACACTGTAACGCTTGACGGTTGTATGCCAACCGTCTTTTCCTTCGTTCCATTTCATCTCCCATCCTCGTTCATTCTCGCATTCATTTGTTTCAGGACACACACAAGTACCGTGCGGCTCCACAGCCGTGTCACCTGGGCGGCGGAGCTTCTCGTTTTCAACCGCCTATTCGTACCATTTTGTTTCTTGGAGTCCACTCGCTCAGCTTCTTAAAGGAAGCACCCGACAAAGTCGTGGCATTCAAATATTCTTATTAGTTTGTCTGGAGGAGCGAGACATTGTATTACATTGTTGTCTCGTCGCGCGCTTCGTTTCACCAAGGAGAATCTCCCCATGTGGTGGGGGTAATTCTGCCGGAGTTTATTCTGTTTTCACTATAGAGATGTTAGAAATCTGGTGCCTACGCCGATGTCCTCACTGTCGCCACCCAAATCGCGTTATCTCCCTTGCTCCGATCTGCAGCGTTCTCTCTCTTTGTCTTTCAGTTCGATTTGTATGTGTAGCTCTTTTAACGAATCGCGAGGTAGAACGTCAAGTGCCTTCGCGTACGTGTGACAAGAGGCATGACGCTTGATGCCTGGCGAATCAGGCTCTGCCAAAACAGGCTTACCTCCTAGGTGACACGGCTGTGGAGCCGCACGGTACAGTGCGGCTCGGCCAATTTGGCACCTCGGCGGCGGAGCTTCTCGCTTTCGACCGCCTATTCGCACCATTTTGTTTCTTGGAATCCACTCGCTCAGCCTTTTAAAGGAAGCACCCGACAAAGTCGTAGCATTCAAATATTCTTACTAGTTTGGCTGGAGGAGCGAGACATTGTATTACATTGTTGTCTCGTCGCGCGCTCGGTTTCATCAAGGAGAATCTCCCCATGTGGTGGGGGTAATTCTGCCGGAGTTTATTCTGTTTTTACTATAGAGATGATAGAAACCTGGTGCCTACGCCGATGTCCTCACTGTCGCCACCCAAATCGCGTTGTCTCCCTTGCTTCGATCTGCAGCGTTCTCTCTCTTCGTCTTTTAGTTTGATTTGTATGTGCAGCTCTTTTAACGAATCGCGAGGTAGAACGTCAATTGCCTTCGTGTACATGTGACAAGAGGCATGACGCTTGACGCCTGGCGAATCAAACTCTGTCGAAACAGGCTTACCTCCCAGGTGCCAAGTTGGCCGAGCCGCACTGTACATACACAACTTGCTCATTCCTTCATCCATATAAACGTTTTCGAATTTCACCTAAGTTTCCATCGTCTTATAGGTGAATATTAGAAGAAAAGTTCTCAGTCATTACGGAATTAAATTAATTATATTTAGATCAAGTTCAATAAGACAGAAACATTATCATTTAGAAATATCTGTCAGTTTCTATTACTTACAGAATCAAGAACATGAAGCCAAGGCAAAAAAACTGCCTTCAGGGTTGGTTTATAACTGTGTTCACAATGGAGAACGTATGGTTGCATCCGCCGTATACAATGCAAAAAGCGATCTTAAAAAATGCGAGCACGCTGCCCATAAAAAACTAGCAGCTTACGTTTATGAACTTCAGTTTGTCTATAATGTAAATATTTTAATACTACATTTTGAATACAATACATGAAAGACAATTGCATAATATTCCAACAGACGGAATATAAAAAATAGACTTCCACTATGTTATAGTTATTTATATCAAATGTATTATGGAACATATAGCAATTGTAAATGGAATTTTAGGTAACTTTAACATAATTAATCATCTAACATTAATATGTATATTATATTACTGTGCAGAACGGAACTATGTTGATGCTTGAACTGGAGACGACTTTCCCAATGTGCAATGTCGTGGATAAACATATCGAACAGGAAGAGTGCATGGCCACATCTTTAAGTACAATAAACAAATCTATTGAAGAATTTGGAAGTCAGACTCAATTAATAATATCTAATGCGGAAACAGACGAAAAGAAAATTTTATTGACTCTAACAGGATGCTATGCTAAGAGTGTTTCAATTGCAAAGTCTATGTTTTCACGAGGAAAATACATTGTAAACAGTTGTTTACACATATAAAGTAGTGCTGAACGTAAAAAATGTTATATTAGATGTAATATTTGTATCGAAATTATAACAGATATATGTTGTAATCAGCATTCAATGGGTTAATATCGTTTAAAGGGACAAAATATATTATTTCAAATAAAATTGTAACAATTGAAAACCTTTCTTAGTTTGCTTATTGTTTTTTCTTATGTTTCCCCAATTTCATAAACATCAAATTCAGTAAGTAGCCATAATTATTAATGCAGAGTACTATTTATTACATCAATACACTCAAACCACTGAAAAATGCGGAATATATCTGTCACGGCGAATGATGCGATTCGCGATCAGGATCCGCCAAATGAAAAAGAACTTGTACTTTTGGACTTTTGTACTAAAATATCTGGGCTCGGTCCAAGAGCGATTTAGTATGATGTACGGAATGATTTGATTTGATGGTGAGGATTTGTGAGAGTTTAGTTAGAATTAAGAATTTGATTTAGGATTCGAAGATGACTCTCGCAATTAGTTGATGTATTATAGAATAATGATGAACTTGAAAATGATCTTGAGGACTCTAACTATGTCTTTGAACTAGCAACTTGAGAATTGAGCTTATGGTTTTTAAAAATTTTAGAAGAGGAGAGGGGGTAGGATGACGGTATTTAGGAGTCTAGGGGTAGGAATAGAAGTTGAACCTTGGATATGGATGCTGACTCGTGGATGAGTAAGGATCAAAACAAGGAATAGGATTTTGAACTTAAGGTGGCGATTCTATTAGGTTGTTCGGAAAGTAATTTCGTTTTTTCCCGACGGAGGACATAATTATATTTTGTCACAATTAACTTCACACTTAATTCGCATTGCTATTATATATTTTGACAGTTGATATAGCAAAGCTTGTTTGTGAAAAAATTTGTTTGGTTCTACACAATAGTTTTTCTTTGGTGCTCTATTAAAGATGGAAAGTCGAAAGCAGCATTTTCGCCATATTTGACTTTTTTACTATCGAAACGGTAAAAATTACTGTTCAAGCAAGAAAAAAATTATTCGATTTTTATGGGGAAGACGCATTAACATAACGCCAGTGCCAAAACTGGATTGCAAAATTTTTTGAACGGCAAAACCTTTACTTCGAATGAGGACGTCAAAAAAGGCTTTGACTTTTTTGCCAGCAAAGATCAAAACTTTTATGAACGTCGAATCATACTACTGCCAGAAAGATGACAAAAGGTATTAGAACAAAATGGAGAATATATAATTCAGTGACATATTTATGGACTACAAGAAAATCGTCTTTCATTCTCACCGAAAAAAACGAAATTACTTTCCGAACAACCCAATAGTATGACTAATGTTGGTGATGAGTGAGCCGCGTACAAAATATTTGTGTTTATACAATAGTATTCGTTAAATTTATCTTATATACTAACTGATTGGAGGTTCGGTACATTACATATCTAAAGAGTTTCATACTATTTTGCAACAAACAACATTGCCTGTAACTACAAATGTCGTTTTTACAGTATAAAGTAAAATTGTAAATATAAATAAAAAATATAATGTAGGATCGTGAAAAAGAAAGGAGAGTCGCTCGGTCACCCATCCTTCCGGCGGTCCTCGGCCGAGTCGCTTAACCCGCAGATCTTCCGGGTTGCGCCCATACCACAGCGCTAGCGGCCTCTCCCTGACGACACCTTCTTCTCACGTCCTTTTCTTCCAAGTTCTTTTCTAGGAGCGGTAACCGCCCCGATCCCACAATAATAAATAAATATATGAAAATATAGTAAATAAAAGTAAGCTATAATATTAAATTCTAAGATAAAATAGCAACTGAAGGTAGCTTTGTTCTTATGAACTCTTATAGAAACATATTAATAATAAATTACCTTCTACATTTAAAATTAAATACTACAAAAATATAGAAATATTAATATAATTTCTATTGCCAAAACTTCTTACGATTATACTAAATTCTAAGAGATTTCTTACGCCTTAAGTCCAAAGGAGGAGGTACATTCACAACCCTTTGAGGGAAGTTGTCAAAATAACCAGCATTCTTCAACGCCATAGTCGCCTCTACTCCAACACGAGGTATATGTTTGCGAGTATTTGAGATTTTGGAAGGTTCTTCCTGAATTATCACCTTTCTTCTTTCCCGTCGTCCTATAGCCTCGTCCATCATCTTTTTCTTCTCTCTTCGTTGATGTCGCCTCGCCGATCGTCGTAGAGTTCGATCAGAACTACAGATGTTCATCCAGTTCCGGGAAACCTGCGCTGCACAGAGAAGAGATTCAGAATCCAACTTACGAAGGATAATCTGAGATACCTCTGTCGGCAGCTCGGAGATAAAATCCACCTTGGCTGGTTCAAGAAGTCCGATGGAACGAAGGAAGGTCCTGAAGTACTCCATGTTGCTTGCAGTAACGACAGACGATGAATGATGAAGTGGTGACAAAATTTGGGGCTTATATACCCCTCGTAACGCCAGGATGCATGTTCCGGAAGAGTGGTTCCGCCAATCAAATTTGAAGGATATGATACAGTCGGATAATCTTTTGTTCCGTTTTGTTGATACACTGTGTGTCGTTATATTCCTTGTGTTTGGAATCCTCTGTGGATATACTGAGTGTTATTACATTCTTAGTGGTTAGAATCCTGTGTGGACAGATTCTGTATGACTAAATACTGTTTAGACAATACGCGATACATCATAATCTTTCTTCTTATTTTTACCTATAATTTATTTTACATTCTTTTCCATAATTTTATTTGTAATATTTATAATAGACATTAAATATATTATTAAGAAATCGTACATAATTATGCAAGCTACATTAAATAGTTATTTAATTGTTAAGGCAACTGTGAGTAAGCTACAACTGTTATTGTAAATTAATACGAATTTCAACATATGACTTGGAAGTCTAAGTTTATCAAAATTCAATGTTTCAATAATAAGAGCTATCTACAATGATGTAACACGAAATAATATGTAACATGGATAATGATACATATCTTTGTCCTTTAAATTTCTTTCTACCCTTAACACTCATTATCCTAAAAAGCTAAAAATATAAATATAATTTCTATTGTCAAACTTCTTACTGTTATACTAAATCCTAATAGATTTTTTACGTCTTACGTCTAAAGAAGGAGAAACATTTACAATCCTTTGAGGGAAGTTGTCAAAATAACCAGCATTCTTCAATGCCATAGTCGCCTCTACTGTAACACGAGGAATATGTTTGCGTGTATCGGAGATTTTGGAAGATTCTTCCTGAGTTATCACCTTTCTTCTTTCCCGTCGTCCTATAGCCTCGTCCATCATCTTTTTCTTCTCTCTTCGTTGATGTCGCCTCGCCGATCGTCGTAGAGTTCGATCAGAACTGCAGATGTTCATCCACTTCCGGGAAACCTGCGCTGCACAGAGAAGAGATTCAGAATCCAACTTACAAAGGATAATCTGAGATACCTCTGTCGGTAGCTCGAAGATGAAATCCACCTTGACTGGTTCAAGAATTCCAATGGAACGAAGGAAGGTCCTGAAGTACTCCATGTTGCTTGCAGTAACGACAAACGGTGAATGATAAACTAATGACAAAATTTGGGGCTTATATACCCTTCGTTACGCTAAGGTGCACGTTCCGGAAGAGTGAATCAGCCAGTAAGATTCCAGGAACATTAATGTGACACGATTGAATAATTTTTTGCTTAATCCTCCTTTTATTTTAAAATTGCATGTAGAAAATACATTAAAAGGATAACTCTTGAATTTACCACACAAGAACTATTTTAATCACTGAGAGTGAAAAGTGATGGAAGTTGGAAAACAATAATTGAGTAATTGAGATTGGATACAAATGTGGATAAGGAAGAAAGACTGGACATTATTTTCTAGTTAATTTCTAAGTTTTAGTCTAGGAAGTGTATGTTAGATTTTTGTAAGTTATATAAGGGAACGATGTATATTCTGTTAAAGTTCTGGGGTAAGTGCCGTGCTGTTCCTCACAGTCCTCTTACCAGAAGATGCAATACCTTCCCCACTCCGTGGCCAGATCCTTTAAGAATACGTTTGTCTCTTTTTAAATCTATGCAGCACCATGACGTCGGGTCATCGGCCACTTTACTAAATACATAAACTGTTCCTTGGAATGCGACAGGGTGTCTAGATATATGCCAAACACCCGTCGCCCTCCAAGAACACCACTCGAAATCGAGACAAACTCCAAACGCAGTGGCGACGGTCCCAATGCGGACCAACTCCATCCGCTCCACAGGGTGTCTTACCCTCATAAAATGCGCTGGCGCTAACATGTATTTATAAATTATATTAGTCATTCCGATATTAAAAAATCTGAACATCAGTTCTTCCTTGTAGAGGACCCTCAAAGGAAGTGTCTTCCTCAATGAGCTTCATATTTATGATAGGCTTGGAAAAAATCAACATAAATAGAGCTGGATAAAAGTCGGTAATGTATAGCAGTCATGTAGACCACAAGGAGGTAGGATTTGTAAGGCGAGTTCATGTTGAAACAAATATTACACATAATGATTTTAAAAATTATACATAGATGTTGAAATTAATGTGTTTTTTATCACGAAAACACATGTATAACATTCGTACATTTTCATTATAAGTATATATAAGGAACTGCAACACGAGTTCCTTGTCGCCAATTCATAAAAGACATTTGTAACAAATCAACTTAATTCCTTTAAAAATGGTATTCAACAACTTCATCTACATTTTCATAACCTTCTGTCGTTTACAAGTAAGTTTACATTTAATCTCGTAAACTGAAATAATCTAAATAATATTTGCACAAAAAATAGATAAAAGACATATGTTAGCATGTACAGATGAAAAATTGATGAAATGATGATGAAAGAACAATCTTTCCCTGTGACGCTTTGTCACCAAAGTGTACGGGGCAAAAGTAAGCGATGTTGGCCGCTTAAGTATTTTACATTGCATACTACAAATTCTAAATAACGTAATACAATAACAAATAGTCAAATTTAAACATACGGAGAGCCTTTCTAAATAAATGATTACAGAATTAAGTTGGATAGATGTATTCAGTATATTGCATTGAACTTGTTATATATTGCAAACCATATATGCGTAATAATTTCATAATATAAATTTTAGTTTTCAAATATTCAGTGCTATATAATTGATAGTATCCATAAATATGAAATATCGTGAACATTTCGTGAGTAAAGATTCTATAATCGCTAATATAATTCTTTGATTTACTTGTTTACATTGTTTTTTGAAAAATATGTGTTTACCAGCTTGTAAATGTTATCGCAGCATGAAAAATTCTAAAAATAGTTAGCACGATTATTCTGCCTACGCAAAATAACTTTTCGACGACCCACCATTAACACTAGATATACGAAGCCAATTTGGCTCATTCAAAATTTGATTACTATATATATATAATATATTGGTTGGTTAACTTTTTAATAATAAACCTTTCATTTAAATTGATTTGGAATTATTTCCTATGCAAAAAACTTCAGTTATCTTGTATAAGTCATATTGACACACTTTAGAAAAATAGGTGTATCAACATTCGTAAATCTAGCGTTAAATTTTAAAACTAAACAGGGAGTACGCTACTTGGATGGGTTACCGCGCGCCTCTCTTTCTTTTTCAGGTGTTGAGGCGTAATTGCACCGTGGGCCTTGAGGTTGCGGGGGCAAGCCTTCTAAATTCTTTATGTTAGTTTCGCAGCTGTGTAGATCCGCCCATCTGGCAACCACCTTCGAATATCGAGGGATGGCACGTGGCTACCAGATTTGCACTGAAGAATCCTTGCGCTGCACAGTGGAACGAAATGGGTAATCTAAGTGGAAAAAGATCAAGTCTGGGATGTGAATTTTAATAATCTTTTCTTAATCTAGAATGTTTGTTGAGACCAGTGATAGCAATAATAATCGATTTTGCAATTAACTAAATGCAAAAATCAGCGCTTAAAAACAACAAATTTCAAGAGCGCGAGAACGTACAAATACTTCTCTGAAATTAAGATATTGTTAGAGGCATTAATAATTATGCGAGACTTTTTATTTTTTGCACAGTTTATCATCATTGGTTAATCTTGAAGTACCCAAAGCGATTTTTCGAAAAATTATTTTTTAAAGAAGTTATGTAAGTTTTTTTAGACACATGTTTTACGGAGGAATTTGCAAACTTTTGCAGAGAAAAACTTATATTGTACCCCAAAGTACCCCCTGGACATTTTGAGGGTAATTAGTTTGAACCTTGTAGAAACAGCTCCTGCAAAGATCGGCTGCGCCTACCTGCGCCTTTTGTTGTTATAACTTTCTAAAGTTTATGTAACACAGCACGGCTGGCGACTTCCCGTGGAGCACGTGGTCACAAAATGCCCAGATGTCGTCGATGTAAATATCGTTCAGCAATTATAACATCTCATTGGCAACATTAAGAATGGAGACTTCTGAAATATCACTTTTATTGCTTAATTGCTCTTATTGTTAGTTTGCCATTAGAGACTAACAAGCTAGGTAGTTAGGGTGAAAATCACGGTACACGGATCACTTAAACATTGAATAATTAAAATGTACCGAAAAGTACCTGGCTGAAACTTTACATATATATTCCTTACACTATGTAGAAGTAATTAACGCAAAAATTTCATGCGCACACCTGCGCTCTTCTTTGTTGTACCTGTCGAAAGTGAGGGATACGGTTCGGCTGTTGAATTTCACCGTGGCGCTTGGTTGATTTAAACATTGAATAACTAAAAAGTACCGAAAAGTACCGGGCTGAAACTTTACATATATATTCCTCAGATTATATAGAAGTAAATTAACGCAAAGATTTTGTGCGCATATCTGTGCAATTCTTTGTTATAGCTGCTGAATGTTTGTTGGGCCGTCCGCCTATCGAAAAAGGCTTTAGTAGGATCTTTTTCATTAAATATCTTTTTAATATAAAGTCCAACAAGAAAATGTCTTATACAAAAGTTTCAATATTTCTCCTGTACAATGGACGTCTATAAACAAATCTACCGATTTTTGTATAAAAAATTAAGTTGACCTTTAAATAACATTGAAGAAATCTAAAAAATAAAAAATTAGTATTACACCAATATTCTTTCCCCGATATTATGCAACTTTTGTATAAAGCATTTTTCTCTAAAATGAACGGTTTTCGAGTTATTATTTTTTTCCACCTAGATGGTCGATTCGTTCCACTGTGCGCTGGCTTTATGACACCTGTCATAAATCTAGCAGTTTTCGTCTACACCTGGGTCACCCTCGCGGCCCAAGGCCCCCCTCAGCTTGGGCCTTCCGTGGGTTTTGGCAAAACCAATTCAAACTCTGCATTTTGGTAACCACTCACGAAGCCCAGGCAGAACCAATAACATTTCACCAGGGCCCAACATTCTCCTCCCTATCAAGCCACCACTTCCTCCTCGTAGGCGTTGCCGATAGAGGAAGGGGTGCTTGGAAAAAGTGATAAAGGGACCGAAAAACTAGCCAAACTTCAGATTCTCTCCTGTAACACAAAGTTCTTAACACAACACGCGCTTGTTATCTATTTGTTAATCTTTTTTTTTTATTTGTTCCCTGTATATACTAGTATCTTCGTTTCTAATAAACAAACACGAAAACCAAAATCGGGAGTGTCAAGTTTATTAACTCCGAGAGAAGATAAGAATTTGGCCCCAACGACATAATTGTCCGACGAGTTTAAGACATTGTTCCTAACCGGAATCACGACAAAAGGCACACGAGTCAACATACCTATTTTACCTGAGATGAGTCAATTTGACTCAAACATAAAAATTGAAGATAAAAAAAAAATTTATTTTGAAATAACTTTATTAAAAAACAGTTTTTACATGTATATCCCGGTTTTAAAATAGGTACATTCTCCGCAGATTTTTTATTATACATGTAAATATATTTATATTTCTATTTCTTTTACATGATACTTGAACTTCACAATTCGACCGTTTTTCAATATTTTGTATATCAGATCAAGGAGTGTTAAAACTCTCGCATCAGATTGTTTACAAAACATTTCCTTGCACAAGAAATAAGTTACATGTGTGTAAAAGGACCAACTGTGAAAATATTGAATTAGTCAATTTGATTCATATCCGGCAAAATAGGTATAGCACATATGCATTTTTGGAATTAACAATAAGAGGGGGGGGGGGGGTGTTAATATTTGTGTGCACTTCCTAATTTTATTAAAAATCAATGCATGTTTTTAAAACAATTACTTTGGCTTTTCCAAATATATACCAATAAAATCGTAAATGAGTCAAATTGACTCGCACCGGCAATCTAGTGTTAAATAACATCAAGTAGACTATGCAGTCCTTAAAGTTCAGAAGATGTTCAAAGACTACAAATGTTTTGCAGTCACATTTTAAGTAAACCGAACATTAAATATTAGATCGTGATTCAAAATACATAATTTGTGTCTCGTCCTACATTTCAGTAAAGTAAATTATTCGTGTATTATTGAAAATTGTCATTTTCTAAATTGATTCCGTCTAAAAATTAACATTTCATATCGAAAAAAATCTAAGACTACTGCAGTAACTGTTATAGAAGAGAATCAAAGACATTTTAGATATATTTTTAAGCGAGAGAAAATTATTAGGAATAATTGCTTCTATACATTGTTGAATAGTATCTGCAATATAATTCGACTCTTAGGGAAGTTGTAAGTTTCCATGACCATAAAAAACAGTCGAGTTAATATCTTTTGAATCACGCAAAAACGTGTATAATAACATTTGTGTGTCGTGTGATAAGTAGGTGCATATAAAGAGTTAGACGTGACTTTACTGCAGTGAATTGATAGCAAATAATTTTCGACAAAAGAATCTCATTCTATTAAAAATGGCGTTCAAAATCCTGGTCTACCTGTTGGTGGTGTTCTGTATTATACAAGTAAGTTTAGGAGAAAAAGTTTAATAAAGGAAAGAAAATACAGTTCCTGTCTATATACAAGGTACACGTAAACGATTGAAAAAAAAGCAAAATTAAAAATTTCCAAAATATTTATAACAAAATTCAGAACAAGTCACTTTCATCACTTCGATAAATCTAGAGTTAAATAATAGATATCACCCTGACACGATAAAGGGTATAGCCGGATAAGGATGGCAAAAGTGCCCCCAAAGGTAATTAACTTTGAGGCATACCATTCGATAGGGCTCTTTGGAAAAACCCTTCCTGCAAAGTATAAACCCGGTACCCCTACCGTAGGGGTAGTTATAGGGTGAAACGTACTTTACGGATTTTGCTCGATTTCTCCCGTTTGGCTTGATAGAAAATTCTGAAAAAAATCACACATATTATACCCAATGGTGTGCATAGTCTAGAATTTTTTCAGATTTTTTGGTTGGCAAATCGATTTTTAAAAAATTAAAAAAGTTTATAAACATTAATTTTTTATTGAAAATATGAAGTGACCACTTTTATATTTTTACAGTACCTGCATAGTACCCTAATTATTAATGTGTAATTTTCTCAGATTTTTAATAGTAGTGGACGGCAGTTAAAAAAATTAAAAACCAACAATTGTTTATATTTTTTGCTAAATTATTGATGTGACCACTTTTATATTTTCACAGTTTCTCAAGTTTGCTATAAACAATTGACTGTAATTTTTTCAGATTTTTTGCAACAGTGTATCATACCAAAGAAAATAAAAAAGCGATGTTTTTTGGAATGCGTATTTTATGTTAGTTTGTTTATAATAATCCACAGCTATACCAATTCCTAATTATTAGAACTTATTGGAGGATTTGGAACTTGTCTCGTATCCAAATAAAATTGTAATAGATGTTTCATAAACCTGTAGCCATTCGAGTCTTACGGCTGGAACTAGCCGGTAACAGCTCTCCTCTGTAGACTTTGCCCTAAGGAGGGTAATAAGTATATATGTACAGGGTGTTTCAAAAATATTTGTCATGGCTTTCAGGAGTTGTTCTACACCACTAGATCGATGGAGATTTGCGAAAAAAACCTGCCGCAAAATTCGGGAAAGGGTAGCAAATTTTTTTTATTGGCTCATCGTATTCGTCTTGTTACGTAGGCAAAATGTCTGAGAGGAACCATGGGTCAGAAATGAACCGTTCTCTCGCAAATTAACTTTTAATTGGGCCTTCCGATTAAAATTACGCCGATAGTTAAAGCAGAGGCGACGTAAACGAAGCTAGAAAATAGGGCACTGTGTCACCGAACCAGAAGAGAAGTGTAAGTGTTTATACTCTTCTTCCCGGGTGGGCCCTTGAGTGAACCCGACACCGAACGCAGGTCATTGACATTTTCTAGTCTTTTTCTCTCTCTTCAATTATGTTGCCTCTGTTTCAACTATTGGAGCTAGCAAGGGTATCTCATGTGTTTCCTTTCGAAAGGTCGGCGACTCGAAGGCTGTCGTATGGGCGAAATGTTAATCGTAAGGCCCAATTAAAAGTTAATTTGCGAGAGAACGGTTCGTTTCTGACCCATGGTTCCTCTCAGACATTTTGCCTACGTAACAAGACGAATAGGATGAGCCAATAAAAAAAATTTGCTACCCTTTCCCGAATTTTGCGGCAGGTTTTTTTCGCAAATCTCCATCGATCCAGAGGTGTAGAACAACCCCGGAAAGCCATGACAAATATTTTTGAAACACCCTGTACATTGCCTATTACCAATTTTTAATTTTCATGCATTAAGTAAGAATTTGGAGTTTCTCTAACATTTAAATAGCAATTGACGTATTATAAACATTAAATAAATAAATATTTTATATTTGTAAAATATTTTTACAAATGTAAAAGTATCTAATAATTCATACCTAACTCGCAATATTTTTTATATTTAAACGAGGATAATTTATGTATTTTCCTTGGCGAATGCTTAAATTCGATAATACAGTGAGAACGGTGGAGACATAACTTATGCGCCTCACGGTCCTGAGTCCAAAAATTAGAAAACGTAAAACTCATTCAGTAAAATTAATTTTTCAAATGTAAAAATATTTAATAATGAAGTATATTAGTTTATTTCATGTGAAATAGTGGGTATTGCGTATAATTTTCGATCATCCAAGTCTACACTTATTTGTGTATTGGTCATGAGTGAACATCGGTTTTTTATTTTTTTTGGTATGATACACTGTTGCAAAAAATCTGAAAAAATCACAGTCAATTGTTTATAGCAAACTTGAGAAACTGTGAAAATATAAACGTGGTCACATCAATAATTTAGCAAAAAATATAAACAATTGTTGGTTTTTAATTTTTTTAACTGCCGTCCACTACTCGTAAAAATCTGAGAAAATTACACATTAATAATTAGGGTACTATGCAGGTACTGTAAAAATATAAAAGTGGTCACTTCATATTTTCAATAAAAAATTAATGTTTATAAATTTTTTAATTTTTTAAAAATCGATTTGCCAACCAAAAAATCTGAAAAAATTCTAGACTATGCACACCATTGGGTATAATATGTGTGATTTTTTTCAGAATTTTCTATCAAGCCAAACGGGAGAAATCGAGCAAAATCCGTAAAGTACGTTTCACCCTATAACTACCCCTACGGTAGGGGTACCGGGTTTATACTTTGCAGGAAGGGTTTTTCCAAAGAGCCCTATCGAATGGTATGCCTTAAAGTTAATTACCTTTGGGGGCACTTTTGCCATCCTTATCCGGCTATACCCTTTGGAAGGGTCATTAACGCAAATCAACTATGTTAAATAAATCGTTACACTTCTATATTTCACCTGCGCTTATATTGCCGCTTTTTCAAGATTTTCGTGTAAACTTAACATTTTACCGACCGATAGCCTATTAACCCTTTGAGGACGACGGGCGAATATATCCGCCCTGAGAAAAAAATTGGTTATAGTTTGTCGGTGCATATATAAACGGTTAGAGTTGAAAAATTGAAATATAATCATTGATATATTATTTTACAAAGAGTAAATTTCAACTTGTATACATTAACAGACTGTCTTTCCGATGAAAAAGTGTTTTTTCATCGCTAAATAATTGATTGTTTCCCGATATTCAAAAATGGCTCCGTCCGCAAAGGGTTAATTGTCATATTATTATTAATTGTCAATTATAATTAGTTGCCATAGGAATTACTAAATTAGTATTTATCATTGCGCTTGACTGTGCCCGTGACTCATTGTCAGTGACGAGAATTTGTAATTTTGAAGAGATATCGGTATCTGCGGTCGAGTGAATGATCAGAAGTGGGTAGGATTAAAGTGTTAGTAGAATAACATTACTTCAAAATATCAAACTTTTAATTCCCGGAAATAATTACATCATTTGTTTTATTATTTAAAATAAAAATGTCGGTATGCCAATACGAAATCATAATAAATTTCATAACAATTGTTTAGTGTAGCTTATCCGGAAAAGATTTGAAAGAAGCCAAAGATGAACTAGCACGTTCGAAAACTAATGTCCAGGGAATTATATTCAGCATTAAACGTTTAAAGACTAAGCTACAGCTTACAAGCAATTCAGAATTAACAATTCCAACAGAGAAAAGTAAACAAATCCTAATCTCTATGATACAGTCAACGACTAATGAGGTTCACGTAAGTAGTTTCTTCTTCCTCTATGATTCTTTCAACATGGACATGTTACAGTCAATTAAAGTAAAATGCAGAAAGACAATATAATTGATCATAAATCTCAAATGGCATTTATTTTTTTTCTGCACATTATTTTAATATGACACTTATTATCAGCTTATATGTTTAACCATTGTGTATACACGTTAACAATGTAGAAGGATGTTAAAGAAACGTTAAAAAAAGGGAAAAGTGCAAAGAGAGTAAACATGTGTATGAAACAGGCTGATGACAGTCTCAAGTCGATATTAGGATACAAAAAAACTGAGCTTGAAGCATGTCAAAAAAGTGCCGCAGAAGTGTCTGATGACCACTTAAACGAACTTAGTGAGGCCCATACGGTATGTAAAGTCATTATAACTAATATTTTTCGTAGAGTAAATTATTAAACGTAATAAAAATACAAATTTATATTTGTACAAAACTGCATTAACGGCAGAACTATCGACACAGTGAAAATATGTGATTGTTCATTTTTTATAGAACATCTGTAAGCTTATGTGGAAGCAATCCTTTTTACTTTTTGTTTCCACATTTTTTAAAGTGCTTCTCCAATATATATGTATAAAATATACGAGATTTGACGACGGTAGTTTTAGTGTTAAGATAAAATGTGTAACACCAGAAATTGTTACCCATGAAACAAATCAGAGAAACATCAGTGGTAAAGTACAATAAGTTAACACCAGACCTACCGACTATAATTTAATATATTTTAAAATGTGAAATAAATACGGTAGAAGTAAAGAAATAGGAGATGCTAAAAAGACTTGATTCATTAAATTGCTAGCTAACGGAAATATTTTTGAAAAATTCGGGACTAGTCATTCCGATTACATTGATAGATCTTGTGTTAAATCAACTTGCACATTAAACTATTGTTGTCGCTTCAAGCGTGTTGGATTATATCAATAAAAAACGAACAGGCGTTTCTTATTCTTTTTTTTTCATACTATAAGTCTTATAGCATTAGAAATTCTTACAGCATAAGAAATTATAATGTATTGGAGGCATGTTGTGTGCATGGAGATGTGCATGTAGTAGATAACAGAAAAATCGAGTGATTGCAATTCCATGATAAGTATTGTATTATATGTGTGAAATTGGCAGGGTGGAAAGTACGAGGGTTGCTATTTATGTCTCCGGAATAAGAATCAAAATCGAATATTTATCATTAGAAATGGTTTTATTGTTTTTTAAAATATGACCCGTGACTATCAATACATTTTTGCATACGTTTGAATACTTTTTGAGCACTTCTTTGTACTGATTGACACGAGCCGTTTTTTGAGGGATTGTGAAGCTGTGCGGTATTCAACGGGAACAAAGCTTTTTCAGGACTACATATTCATGCAATATCTTATGTATGCTAGTCATACTAATGCCCAGAGAGCCTTAAACTCACGGTATGTTACATAACGGTCTTGCATTATTAGTTCGTGCACAGCATCGATGTTTTTTGGCACAACTACCGATTTTGGATGACCTTCTTTAAATTCGTTTGTGAGCGAACGCCAACCACGATTGAATTCAATAAACCAGTGATATACTGTAGTTTTAGATGGTTGCTTATCGCCAAAAGTTGAAATGAATTAATCGATGCACTGTTGTTGAGATAATCCACGTCGAAAGTCGTAGTAAATCAACGCACAAAAATTGTCACTAGTTGATTCCATCTTTTGACTGAGGTAAAATTTTCAAGTTTGTATAATAAACAATAATAGCGCCCGTATGACAAACGTTTTGAGTAAATATAACGTCTAAAATATCCAACTTTACGATGAATATGTCAACAGCAACCTAGTAACAACTGTATTGCCAATTCTGTATACATAAATAGCAACGTAGGTGTACAGGGTGTCCCATTCTATTTTGACATCTTGAATATTTCGGTATTGTGGTATGTAGCAAAAAATGTTTCATAGGCTTTTCGACACACATAGGTCAGTACTTTTTTATAAAGAATGTCTAGCTGCATCGCTTGATACATAAAAAAAGTACCTCATTCCATTTAAAAAAACAAATTTGACCTTGATATGTCCTTGACGCGTCCACCTATGGAAAAGCTAATGACACCAGATTATGCCCCACTCGATACCATTTAAGTATCCTGTGAAACAGCTTTTGCTACATAGCACAATACCGAAATATTCCAGATGTCAAAATCGGCAGGGACGCCCTGTATATGTGAAATTTGAGACTGACAATGAGGCGAGCGAATGAATGAAGACAGTATGAAAGAAGGCGTAGTAAGAGAACGACCTAAAAAATGATAGTTATGCTATTATTCCTTCAGTAGGACATTGTTATTATTATTAATGAACTGCATATAAACGTATTGATAACCCTCTCACTTACAGTAAACTACTAAAGGCTTCTAAATTAAATTTTAGTAAAACTCCATTGATACGAAAATACATCCAAATGGAGAATTAATTAGAGATTCATTTTTTCCATTACGTAAAGAAGATTCATGAGAAGTTTTATTTACATGGATTATACTTTCTCATAGTATGGAGAACAACTGCTCAATGAGCTAAATTCTGTTGACCCTCGTTGCGCTGATCCAAATCCAACGGAAGTTCAGAAGTGCATCCAAGAGCATTTAAAAGAAATCAGTCCAAATGTTAAGGCGTTTGAAGCTGCAACCCGTAAAACGAAAGAGGGAGTGGAGATTATTCACACCGCTGTTTTCAAGACTTTAAAGAAATGCAATTCAGATATTCCTGACTCTGGACGTGTCCAAATTCGTAAAGTGAAGAATGAAGCAACTGTATGCTTACAAAATGCTTAAACAATTAATTATATAATTAAATGTGAAATACCATGTTATGTCTGATATAGCAGATGCAATTTTGCGGCAAAATGTGTACTGTAAGGAAATAAATTTATTTTAAAAAAATAACTACACGATCTAATGACACAATTCGTTCCATCCTGAAGCAATCTGTATCTTTTTCTTATAAAGATAAGAACCATAACTGTTTCTCTATTTGATGTACATGTTGCAAGGTGTTCAGATTGATTAACTTCACCTATAAAATAATTCGATCAATGCTTGTAACTTCAGTCTCCAAATAAACTTTATTATTCTCGAGTTGCAAAGAAATGGAACAAAATTACCATAGAAATGTTCAATCATATAACTTTCTCGAACTTCTTTGGTTGAATCCAGAACGTGCATGTAAGAATTATTAAAAATAATTGTTGCTATACATTATTAAAGAGTATTTACGATATAATTCGATTCTTAGCGGAATTCTAAGTTCGCATGACTATAAAAAAAGCCGTCCGGTTGACGTCATACGAATCACGAGAAAACGTGTATAACATTTGTGCAACTTCGCGATAAATAAATACATATAAAAATTTGTGCATGACTTTTCTGTGGTCAATTGATAATGAGCCATTCTTAGCGAAACAATCTCATTCTGTCAAAAATGGACTTCGGTATCCTGCTCTACCTTTCGATGGTGTTCTATACAGTACAAGTAAGTTTGCCTCTCATTGTCAATTCTTGAAGTACAATAATGCAATACTTACACAAAAAAAGATAAATAAAGGAAGGTTAAAAGTAATTTTCAAAATCTTACAAGATCTGCAAGATGATGATCTACCTACAAGATAGATGTAGAGAACTGGAAAAAAATAAACGTGAAAAAATAGATATCAGTCGATCACGACAGATTTCGAAGAATCAGTCATACAAATCAACTTTGTTGAATAAATTCTTACAACTCTACATTTGATTTGCACTCATAATTCTGCATTTTCGAGGTTTTTCTCGTAAACTAACAGAATGATATTACTTTATAACGACAAAATTATTATCTTCAAGAATGATTGCGTCATCTGTTTTTTACTTAAAATAAAAATGGTGGAATATCGATACGAAATTATATGTTTCATTGAAATTTTATAGTGTAGCTCACAAGCAGAAGACAATTTGGAACATCTCAATTCTCAGCTGGAACGTGCAATAGAAGCAATTCAGTCGATTACATCTGACGTTGAAAGTTTGAAAACTAAGCTACAGATTGCAGCCAATGCAGAGTTTGAACTTCGAGCACAAAAGATCATAGAAATCGTAGACTCTGATGTTGAGGACACGGTTAGGCAGTTCAATGCAAGTTTTTTCTTTCTCCTTTATGAATTTACTACAATATGGACATATTACAGTAAAATAGAGTAAAATCTTGATAAATAATATATTTAATCCTTAACACGTTCCCTGCCGTGTCAGGCCGGGAAAATGCTTATTAAAACAGACGATATTTATAACAAAATGCTATCAAATAAAATAAAATTTATCGCTTTTCTGGTTAAAACATATTAAAATATACACTTTTTTTATATATATGATTTTGCATTATTGAAATATTGTATAGTGTACTTTAAAAATGTATTTATTTAAACCACAAAAAAATACGTGGGTCGTAAACGCCCCACGCGGCCTGAACGGAAAGTCTTTTAAAAATTGTCTGGCACGGAACGTGCCAAAGGTCGTAAGTCACCTCTGACGTGATAACAATAATTTAGAGGCAGCAGTATACTTCTGCGAAACGTGCAAGAAAAAATTATTCCTTCATGTTGGAGATTGTTTAATACGTTCCGTGTCGGATCATTTTGAAAGATTTTCTGTTCAGGCCGTGTGGGACGTATACGACCCACATTTTTACGATTAAATAAATTTTTTGAGTATAAATGATATTAAGATGCCTATATTTAACTCTGCGATATATTTTTCACAGTAAAATTCTTCATTTTGCAATGAGAAATGTGAGCGGCCTGAATAAAAAGTTTAATGGGGTTCATATACGACCTCGCGACACGGTGCGTGTTAAAAAAAAGCATTAAACATTAAAAACTTACAAATAATCATTTTAAAATCTGTAATGGTCCTTCAAAAAATATATAATTTATAACGTAATCGCTAAAAAGCTAGCGACCGATGAGGGTTAATATTGTATTTAAAATAGTATTTTTTCTCTATGCATTGTTTTGTTATGTCATTTGTTATCAATTTCTATGGTTATCAACGTTGCGTGTAAAAAAATATTTTAGAGACATGATAAATCAACTTTAGCGAAATCGAAAAGCGAATGGAAAGTGAAAAACTGCCTGAAGGAGGCTGCAAATAGACTATCGTCGATACCAGACAGTACAAAAGCTGCACTTGAAACATGTCAAGATGATGGCATAGGAGTGACTGCTATCAAAATACAATCACTTGATGAAATAACGATGGTATGTAAGATTATTATAATTAATATGTTTGAAAGCGTAAATCATTATACAAATAATAGCAATACAAGCGTATCAAAGAAACGAACGAATGAAACATCAGTGGTAAAGTGCATTAAGTTAAATCAACTTGCACGTTAAACTATTGTTGCCATTTCAAGGGCTCTACATTAAATTGTTTAAAAATCGGACAAGCGTTTTGTATTCTATTTTCCTTATACTATCTAAGATTTCCGTAATAAATTTTAGTTACGTTTTCATTGATAACAAAACACGTTCAAATGAAGGATTAATTAAGGATTTGTTTTTATATTTACGTAGAGAGCAATTCCCCGGATGTTTTATTAACATGAGTATACTTATTTACAGGGTGGAGATCATTTGAATCGTAAACTAGATTCTATTTCCAATGTTTGCGGTAATTCAAATCTAACACGCGTTACAAGATGCATCGCTATTTGTTTAAACGAAATTGATAAAGATATTCAGGTATTTACAACTGACGCCGTTAAGAAGAAAAAGGAAATACAGTCTAGTGTCATCAATATTTTCAAAACTTTCAAGCAATGCACTTCTGATATTGTTGATGCAGCACGTGACGAATCTGAGAAAGTGAAACAAGATGCAAATTTATGTTTGCAACGTGCCTGAGATAATAAGAAAATAAGATATAATTAAATATAAATTTTATGTTATTCGAAACATTGCTAATTAAGGGGTTATTATGAAGGGTTTTTCCAAAGAGCCTTATCGAATGGTATGCCTCAAGGTTAATTACCTTTGGGAGCACTTTTGCCATCTTTATCTAGCGATATCTTTTTACGCTGAATTATTGCTTTAAGTAGAGAAATTTCTGTATTGTGTAATATACAATTATGTATATCATAATTTTGGTTAACCGAACATTTATTCTTTCCTTAGACTTTTGCAGTTTCTTCTTTTTTATTTAGAGCAAGTATAATGGAATTTAATTACTACTGCACATTTGTAACAGAAACACCTTATTGTTTAATACTCCCATTCTTACATATGGTATGTAAGACGATAAAAAACCATGTTACTGTTTTCACAACTTTGCTATATAATTAATTTTCTAAACAATAACATATTTACGGTGCGAGTTCCGAAGACACCATCTATCGTGTACCCAAATAAAAAACCATCCAAATAGATCGGACTTCCGCGTACTATTTTCGGTTCCTCGAAGGGTAGGGATAGGTTCCGACAGGGTGGACGCAACTGCTCAGGAACACGAAGAAACACATATTTGATGTTCCCATGAATTTAATATTTCTAAATTTAAAAATAATGCAATGGCGTAATACATAGTCATAATGTAATCGCTCAACCGCTCGTCGTACCACGGCGATACGATTAAGCCAATCAATTGTAAACGCAACAAAAAAGTTACACAGCCGCAAGGTGTTCGGGCGTGGTCACACGAATATTACTCGATCCATGATCGAAAATAAACACGCCACTAAGTCGACCTAATTATAAGTACTAATCGAATCCAACTAATCGAGTCTACTTATCGAGTACAAGTAATTGGACGTTACAGTATTCAAGATCCATCGACAAGGTCTCTTCCGCCAAGTCGAAGATCAGAATCGATGCTTAGCCTCGATAGTTTCAAAGCAGCTTACCTATGTATTATATATCCCCATATTCTAAAATACCATACCGATTGCCGTACGCGCCAAGCGGATGTCGAACGTCGGTGTTCTCCGAGCGTCAGTAGTCAAGTGATTTCATTCTCTCAATGTTCGTAACTTCAATCTTCAAGTGAGGTTCTTTATCCATTTACAAGTAAATTAGGTGCGTACAGGCACACCGAAAGCCATGTGAAGGTCACCGAGGCATTTGACATTATTTATAAAGTCGCTCAACTGTGTGGTACGCTCAAAAATTATAGTATGAATCTGTTTTCAATTTGCAAGTAAATCAAAGTAAAACGGAATAACAGATTACCCGAGTGTATCATAGCCTTCGAACTTGATTGGCGGAACCACTCTTCCGGAATGTGCATCCTATCGTAACGAAGGGTATATAAGCCTCAAATTTTGTCATCAGTTCATCATTCACCGTTTGTAGTTACTGCAAGCAACATGGAGTACTTCAGGAACTTCCTTCGTTCCATCGGACTTCTTGAGCCAGCCAAGGTGGATTTCATCTCCGAGCTGCCGACAGAGGTATCTCAGATTATCCTTCGCAAGTTGGATTCTGAATCTCTTTTCTGTGCAGCGCAGGTTTCCCGGAAGTGGATGAACATCTGCAGTTCTGATCGAACTCTACGACGATCGGCAAGGCGACATCAACGAAGAGAGAAGAAAAAGATGATGGGCGAGGCTATAGGACGACGGGAAAGAAGAAAGGTGATAATTCAGGAAGAATCTTCCAAAATCTCCGATACACGCAAACATATTCCTCGTGTTACAGTAGAGGCGACTATGGCGTTGAAGAATGCTGGTTATTTTGACAACTTCCCTCAAAGGGTTGTGAATGTACCTCCTCCTTTGGACTTAAGGCGTAAGAAATCTCTTAGAATTTAGTATAATCGTAAGAAGTTTTGACAATAGAAATTATATTTATATTTTTAGCTTTTTAGGATAATGTGTGTTCAGGGTACAAAGCAATTTAAAGGACAAAGATATTCTTACAATTAGCCAGCATCTGCTCTTTGAATTTAATCACGCATATTTTGTGTCATGACACAAACTTTCCATGTATCATTATCCATGTCACATATTATTTCGTGTTACATTATTGTATTTAGCTATTATTATTGAAACATTGAATTTTGATAAACTTGAACTTCCAAGTCACATGTTAAAATTCGTATTAATTTACAACAGTTGTGGCTTACTCACAGTTGCCTTAATAAT
This sequence comes from Cerceris rybyensis, assembly GCA_910591515.1. Taxonomy (NCBI): domain Eukaryota; kingdom Metazoa; phylum Arthropoda; class Insecta; order Hymenoptera; family Crabronidae; genus Cerceris; species Cerceris rybyensis. Next base: position 29,957,238 of record OU342790.1, read on the forward strand.
ATAATAACTATTTAATGTAGCTTGTATAATTATGTACGATTTCTTAATAATACATTTAATGTTTGTTATAAAAATTTACAAATAAAAATATGGAAAAGAATATAAAATAAATTATAGGTAAAAATTAGAAGAATGATTATGATGCATCGCGTATTATCTAAACAGTATTTAGTCATACAGGATCTGTCCACACAGGATTCTAACCACTAAGAATGGAATAACACTCACAAAGGAACATCCCAAGATGTAAATCGCCAATTTTGATGAAATTTTAGAATGATATAGATCTCGTCTAAATATTTGACACGTATATTTTTTATCGACAACCGTCCATATCGGATCAGGCGAAGAATCAGTTTTGTTTCCACGTACGCTGTTTTTCCCCTTCTCCAAATACTATATATATAATCGAAATGTCTAAGCGGGCGGCTCATTCTAATTTTCAGCGGAACCACAGTTTTCGAACTCGAGATTTTCTCCGCGACTCTTTGTACTAACTGCGAGCACACAGTTTCTCGTAACAAAGTACATACGTGTGACAAGAGGCATGACGCTTGACGCCTGGCGAATCAGACTCTGCCGAAACAGGCATATCTCCCAGGTGCCAAGTCGACCGAGCCGCACCGTACTCGGTAGTATTAGTACTTATAAAAATTCAAAGTGTTGAGCTATAATTCCTGGCCTGGAATCCAACATTAAATATTGCTCCTTGCGTAAAATGCCGTTTATTTTTACAGTATCATCCACCACATTTTTGCATTAATCCCACACAGTAACAGAACCGCCTCCATGTTTCACTGTAGGCACCACACACTCGTCTAATAATTTTTCGTTTGATTTTCTGCGGACGAACTGACGTCTTTTGCTGTCAAAGATTTCAAATTTCGACTCATCCGTCTATAACACCTCTCCGCAATCTGACATGGTCCAATCTTTATGTTCTTTTGTCTCTAAATCTTTAAATTTATGTGATCTTTGTAAATGTAATCATTCGTACTTTTCATTTCAACTGGTCAATCGTTCAAATACTATCCTTGTAAGCGTGAAACTTTGGCATATAGTTTACACTCAAGTAACGTGAAACTAATTAATGAAACAACGCCAGAGAGTGTTTATACACAGTTTCAGTAACTGTTACACTTTAATCTGGAAGTGGAACCAGTTGTCTTCAAATACATCGGAAGCCATGTGCCGATTACCGAGGCAATTCACATTATTTATCTGAATTCCCTAAAACTGTATGGTAGTCTCAAAAGTTATCTTATTTGAATCTCTTTCCAATTAGCAAGTGACTTAAAACAAAATGAGACAAAAGATTATCCAACTGTATCACATCCTTGGAACCTGATTGGATGATGCACTCTTCCGGAACGTGCACCCTAGCGTAACGAAGGGTATATAAGCTCCAAATTTTGTCATCAGTTTATCATTCACCGTCTGTCGTTACTGCAAGCAACATGGAGTACTTCAGGACCTTCCTTCGTTCCATCGGACTTCTTGAGCCAGCCAAGGTGGATTTCATCTCCGAGCTGCCGACAGAGGTATCTCAGATTATCCTTCGTAAGTTGGATTCTGAATCTCTTCTCTGTGCAGCGCAGGTTTCCCGGAAGTGGATGAACATCTGCAGTTCTGATCGAACTCTACGACGATCGGCAAGGCGACATCAACGAAGAGAGAAGAAAAAGATGATGGGCGAGGCTATAGGACGACAGGAAAGAAGAAAGGTGATAATTCAGGACGAATCTTCCAAAATCTCCGATACACGCAAACATATTCCTCGTGTTACAGTAGAGGCGACTATGGCGTTGAAGAATGCTGGTTATTTTGACAACTTCCCTCAAAGGGTTGTGAATGTACCTCCTCCTTTGGACTTAAGGCGTAAGAAATCTCTTAGAATTTAGTATAATTGTAAGAAGTTTTGACAATAAACATTATATTTAGATTTTTAGCTTTTTAGGATAATGAGTGTTAAGGATAGAAAGCAATTTAAAGGACAAAGATATTCTCAACCAGAATCTGCTCTCTGAATTTAATCGCACATATTTTGTCTTATGACATAAACTTTCCAAGTATCATTATCCATGTTACATATTATTTCATGTTACATCATTGTAGATAACTATTGTTGTTGAAACATTGAATTTTGATAAACTTGGACTTCCAAGTCGTAAAAACAGCTTATGATCGGCACTCACGTTTATACACTTTATATAAAATAGTTCTTCAGGCACTCGCATACCACAATTATACGTAATTTTTTTAATTAAACAGTTTATTAGCAATCTGTTACAAAGTAACAATAAACTAATATGCTAGCTTAATGACTAATATCACCATGACGCTTGTAGGTAATTCGCCCAATGGCTTATACCTTTAGAATTATTATTGCATGAGGTTTTTGGTAGAAACATAACTAGTTTCAACTGTAAAGCTAAACTATATGTATAAAAAATAAACTATGTGATTTATTTAACGCAGTGCTTCATCTCTTAAAATCTAGATTTACTGTTTAACGGTTTAAAACGTTTTAATCTACGCATATCTTCTTCTTCTTCAAGCAATTCGTTTGCAAGTTTGTTGGGGTGGTTCTGAAGTTTCTTTTTTTGAGGTGAAGTTTTTGATTTCTTCTCTTACAGTCGGTATGTTGACGTCTTTCTATATGTTTTTGTTTGTGATGTGCATACCACGGTGAGTTTGTAAGTATGCGGAGTGTTTTGAATTGGAACCTTTCGAGTATTTCTATGTTTGATGTAGCAGATGAGCCGCATAATTGAATGCCATAGGTCCGGATAGGTTTAAGAATACTTTTGTAAATTGTGATTTTACTGCTGAGGGACAGTTTAGATTTGGGTCCTAGTAGCCAATAGTGCTTCCGTAGCTGTATTCCTAGCTGTTTCCGTTTTTGCAATATATGGTATTTCCAGTTTAATTTTCTATCTAGGTGTAAGCCTAGATAACGTACAGTTTCTGATTGGGGGATCAGTTTGTTATTAATTGTTGACGAGGCGCACGTTTGCTTCCTAAGCGCAAAAGTTACATGTACAGACTTGTCTCATTAATGTTTATTCTCCATTTCTGGAGCCATTGTTGGATTTCGTTTAAATGGTTTTGTACATGAACTAATGCTATTGTTGGATCCGGGTGAGATGCTATAATCGCGGTGTCGTCCGCAAATGTAGCAGAGACTGTATGTTGAGATGTTGGTAGGTCAACAGTATATAATGTGAATAGGATTGGTCTTAATACGCTTCCTTGTGAAACACCTGACTTGATCGGATGCAGATCGCTTAGTGATTCGTTGTTTTAACTAGGAAAAGCTTGTCTTCGAGGTACGATTTTAAAAGTTGGTACATGCACATTGGTAATGTTTTCTTAAGTTTATATAACAACCCTGGGTGCCAGACTTTGTCAATGGTTTGAGTGACGTCCAAGAAAACAGCTAAACAGTACTTTTTTCACTCAAGGTTTGTATGTATCAGACAAACTAGTCTATGAACTTGTTCTATTGTAGCGTGTTCACTCCTAAACCCAAATTGGTGCAACGGAATGAAATATGTGAGAGCAGGCTAATGGGTCTATATGATGTAATATGTTGAGGGCGTTTACCTGGTTTTGGAATGAGAACAATCTGGGCAATCTTCCATTGTATTGGGAAGTAATTAAGACGGAGTATAGCATTGAATAGTATGGTGAGCAATCTTTTACATTTGACAGGTAATTCTTGTAGCAGTTTGCCAGTAATCAAATCTATGCCTGGGGCTTTTTTATGTTAATTTCAGTATGAATTGTTTCTATTATATTGTATTGTTTATACCTCACTTGCAACTAGGTATGCGTAGATCAACTCTTCTTCTTCATGTGGTATTTCTTGCAGAAAAGGTTGTGTTCGAGTTTTGAAAGAGATTTATTCAATTGAATAAGAGAACAATAAATTGACCAAAGGACAAAAGAGAAAGAAAGGTTTAACAAACATTATATCACAAAGAGTGCACATGTGGTCGCACCATGACGCAGAGTGATCGGCGGAAGCAACCGCCGGAAGAGACCGCGTAGTCAAATTATACTTGGCAGCCATCTAGAAAGTGCGATCGGCAACACTCAATTCTCAACAGGTTGGAATACTTCTTTTAGTTGGTTGGCGAATGCTGTTGCCTTTTCCATATTCCTCCATACCCATTTGTTGCTGCTGCCATCTCCAAGTCTAGCGGGTGGTATGGTGGACTGGGGGTTCTTAATCTTTTTGGTGGCTTTCCAGAGAGTATAGTCTGCTTCTTTGGTTGGGGATAGTTTTTGGACATAGTTTTCTATTGTTTTATTTTTTTCCTCTAGTAGAAGTTTTTTTAGTTTTCTGGTGGTTCTGTCGAGCTTGGTTTTAGTGGTAGGGTTTCTATTTTGTTGCCATTGCTTCCTTAGTTGTTTTTTTATACGGATTAGGTTCTCCGCAGTGCTTGAAATATCTATTGGTGTCTCTTTCTTGATAGTTGGAGGTGTTGCTTCCCATGATGCACTCTGTACAATTGCAGTGAATTGATCAATGGATGTTTCCAGTTGTTCCAGGGTTTTTAGGGGAATGTTACATTCTACTCTTGCATTGAGTAGGTGCCTGTACAGGGTGTAAAAAAATTAATGGTCATGGCTTTAAGGGGTTGTTCTACACCTCTGGATCGATGGAGATTTGCGAAAAAAAACGGCCGCAAAATCTGGGAAAGGGTAGCAAATTGTTTTTATTGGCTCATCGTATTCGTCTTGTTACTTAGGTAAAATGTCTGAGAGGAACCATGGGTCAGAAACGTACCGTTCTCTCACAAATTAACTTTTAATTGGGCCTTCCGATTAAAATTTCGCCATTAGTTAAAGCAGAGGCGACGTAAACGAAGTTAGAAAATGGGGCACTGTGTCACCGTACTAGAAGAGAAGTGCATGTGTTTATGCTCTTCTCCCCGGGTGGGTCCTTGAGCGAACCCAACACCGAACGCAGGTCAATGACATTTTTCTAGTCATTTTCTATCTTCGTTTATGTTGCCTCTGCTTCAACTATTGGAGCTAGCAAGGGTATTTCATGTGTTTCCTTTCGAAAGGTCGGTGACTCGAAGGCTGCCATATGGGCGAAATTTTGATCGGAAGGCCGAATTAAAAGTTACTTTGTGAGAGAACGGTACGTTTCTGACTCATGGTTCCTCTCAGACATTTTACCTACGTAACAAGACGAATACGATGAGCCAATAAAAAAAATTTGCTACCCTTTCACGAATTTTGCGGCCGGTTTTTTTCAAAAATCTCCATCGATCCAGAGGTGTAGAACAACCCCTTAAAGCCATGACCATTAATTTTTTTACACCCTGTACATGTCCCAGTTGGTTTTCCTTGTGTGTAAGATTGGAGGGGAGTCTCTTATGACAATACTTGAGCTTACTCAGACTATGAGGGGAGTGTGGTCAGATGAAAGGTCAAGGCTTGATTTGATGTATAGATACTGTTTACCTATTCCTTTTGTAACACAAAAATATATTAGGTCTGGTGTTTTTTGAGGGTCTGAAGGCCAGTAAGTGGGTTCACCTGTTGAAAGTGTTTGAAGTCCACTTTTTTGGATCAGCTCCAGCGATGAATCTTTGACCCAGTGAGTTGAAAAAATGGGTAAAGGCTTCATGCATTAGTCCAATTTCATTTTTTGTATTTCATGGTGCTTTATTTTTGTTTTAATGGCTATTGCTGTTCCACCATGGGCACCTCCGCTTGGGTGCTGAGTATTGTATAGTGTGTAGTTGTGCAGTGTCAAATGGCTTTTATCAGTGAAGTGGGTCTCTGATATTAGCATGATATCTATATCATTATGTATTAGAAGAGCGTGTAGTTCCTGGGTTTTGCTTACCAGTCCGTTAGCGTTCCATATTCCAATCTTGTATGAAATGTTGGCCATTATTTAAGTTTGGAAATCACTGTGTTCAAGAGGTTTATCATTGTGTTCATGCTCGTCATTAGCTGCATCATCATGTTTTCTAGTTTGGTGGTCTGTTTTAATTGTTGATTAATTTGTGCTCCTGATGTTGTTTGGGCATAGGTTCTACCTGATTCAGTGTAATTCGTTGTACTGTCTTTTTTGGTGGTAGCTGTTCGTTCTCTTACTCTTGGAAACATTTTCTGTAATAATTCTTTCCTTATAATACAGCCCTTGTAACTGGCTGGGTGATTTCCACCACAATTGCAGCATTTTACTTGATGATTTTTATCTTTCCAATTGCACTGTTCAGTTAAGTGCTTGCCTGTGCACTTAACACATTGAGGTATGCGTGTACAGTAGTTTTTGGTATATCCATGTGCCTGACATCTTGTGCACTGAGGGATATCCTTCTGCTTGTAGGGTTGTTCTACCTTAATAACTGTATGTAGGATATGTTTTTTAGAAGTGAAGTTCTTTTTTCAACGGTTAGGTGATTTTATTCACAACTGTACAGAGGTACGTTCTTACAATTCGAGGGGGTTTCCGAAAATCTCACGATGGACCGCGAGTCACCCTTTTTGTTACTGCGGTCCTCCCTACTCCTATAGCAAGATTCACTTTCTTACTCTCGATGTTCGAGGGTAGGGGAACGTGAACTTTTATCCTTGTCTAGGTGGGTCCCCAAAATAGTTGTTAAGATTGCCTCGAAACGTCCGTAGGCTATGGGGGTGCTCCTTGTATGGAATATTCCACATCTGGTGAACACCCCTCAAGGCCCGGCTGCCTCGAGGCGAAGTACCCACCTAGACAATAGAATTTGTCATTTTGACGGCCCACGATCCGGTCCCTGTCGACCGCCGACGGCCGTAGACCTGCGGGACCCGAAGCTTAAGAACTTCGTTTAATTCTTAATAACTAACAGGCCCCGCACATGGTCAACGAAGTTGAATGATGGCGGAGACCGGATCGTAAACCGTCATCCCTACAGTTTTAAGTCGTAGATCTGCTTGTTATTTTCCTGTGGTTTTAGTTCAACAATGAATAGCGCAGTGGGTGTTTTATTTATATTATTTAGTAGGTTTGTGATCCGTACTACTTGGTGACCATAGGTTTTTATTTCGGATTTGATTTCCTCTAGGTTAGTTGAAGGGTGGAGACCTCTTATTACTACCTTAAAATTTCTTTGTGTCTTACATTAAAAGGTATAAAAATGTGTACCGTTAGCTTCCAGTTCCTTCGCTATTCTAGTATAAGATTCGAGATTGTAGGGTTGAATCTTTATTTCCTTATTGGTCAGGGTTTTTAATGTATATTCATCTTTGGCGATGTGGTTCAGGAGTTCTGTGAGCAGAAGTATGTATTCTACGCCAACTATAAAAATTGATGTAGGTTTCGGTTGACAGACTTCGGTTGAGAAAGATATCTCAGGCACTCTTAGGTTTGCGTTAGCAGTTTGATTTTCATTATCATTGGCTAGTGGTTGAAATCTGTGTTGAATTTGAACAGTGCTACTAAGCCATTAGCTTCTTTTTTCTTCTTGGTGAGGTTGGGATATGTCTGCACTGCTACTATGCCATGGACGTTTTTTAGATTTCACAATGTTCCACTCACCTGGATGATTGTTATTGGCTTTACTTACATTTTTTTGTGTTTCTATTTTACTAATTTGAACTTGTGCGGCGTTAGGCTGGTAATAAGGGTTTGACTGGTTATTAACTCTCAATGAATAAGAATTGTTTTGCATATTGTGCATAGCTATATTTTCTTGGAATCCTGGTGCTGCTTGTATTGTTTGCTGGACTGGTGGTTGGGATTGTTGGGGTGCATGATGATCCACGTCGTGGGTTTCGTATCCATGAGCATCCATTGTCTCGATACAGGTTAGGTTCGTTTGTGTTTGGGTAGCATTTTGCTGATAAAGTTTTGCATGTTGCAGATTGCTTTGATAACGAGGATCTGATGTCGCCATGCTTATATATCACGTGTGAGATGAGATTGCTCATTTCATACACCACACTTCAATAAAAGTAAAATTCGCACCAGAGTTGCGAGAAACTGATGCGCTCCCCGCAGCCTCTGTTGCGAAACTATACGTAATTTAACTCAATACTTCTAAACAAAAAATTGCGGAAGTAATGATATATTCATCTTACCCTAGGTACAGTCCGACATCTAAAAGGTAGCTAGGGAGCGGTCGAATCTCTCGTTTTCAAACTTCCGTTGCCGCCATTTCATTTCTGAAATTCCCAAATCCAGTCTCCGAAACTGAACATTCCACATAGTCGTTAATTTTAGGAGGCTGTGTATAGAGATCCCAAAAATAAAATGACATGAATAAGCAGTTAAAAACTGCCATATTCGTTATTCTTTGTATTGGTAAAATGAAGAAAGTAAGAATCAGGTAAAGAAATGTAAGATTTTCGAGGCCCAATTTTTATCACGGCTTCACATGATACCCTTCATCTATCGTCGATAATTCCTTGTAAACTTAACAATCAAAATTATGTTTCACATAATTTATTCGAGCTAAATTTAAAAAGAATGTAACGTTTGTTTAAAACAAAAACTGTCAGAGAAAAACAAATATTTTATTATTTGGGAAAAGATAGAGAAATTCGATTACATGAGGATGATGCGAAACCTTGATACTTAACATAAGGGTTCTCTTGTGTATTGGAAAGTAAATCAATTAATAGGTCCTGAAATTCTAGTGTTTGATCATATACACTACCGCACAAAAGTATCCGGACACTCGCAAAATATATGTTAGCAACCCATAAAATTTATTCATGTGGCTAAAATAGTGACTGAAATCGATTTTGCTAGTTTCTTGTGACATATCTAACGTTTTAAATTAACAATTACGTATGTGGAAACTTACTACTACTACGTTAAAATTAAATTCGAGATTCATTGATGTATCCACCGCGGTTAAATACTACCACTTGCACTAATCTCGGCAATCTTCTTACCAGGCTTCTTATTGTTTCTGTGGAAATTTCTTTCCACATTTCTTGCAAGCACTTCCATAAGTCTCTTTATGATGCTGGACACTTCTCACGCACTTTTCTGTCCAATTCATCCCATAACTTTTCAATGAGATTGAGGTGCGGAGATTGTGGGGGCCATTACATAATTTTAAGTACACTTTCCCTCTCTAATTACTCTAAATAGTATTTACACAATTTAGCTGTGTGTTTAGGATCATTGTCCTGCATAAATATAAAATTTGATCCTATTAATTACCGGAGGGCACAGCGTGTTCAATTAAAATGTTAAATGTCAGATAACGCATGTTTGGAATCCGCCAATATTTGTGACTTACGCAACGAATGTCACTGACCAAGGGCCAACTCTCCCTCGCCTTTGACCAGATCTTAGTCAGTGGTCAAGGGCCAGCGCTCAATCGTGTCTAGCAAGTTAGTCACAAGGGCAAGGATCTCCTTCCTCAAGGAGATTTCGAGATCCTTCCTCAAGAAATGTCTAAGCGGGCGGCTCATTCTAGTTTTCACCGGAACCATAGTTTTCGAACTCGAGATTTTCGCCGCAACTCTTTGTACGGGTCATTTTGTGCTAACTGCGCGCACACAGTTTCTCGTAATAAAGTACTCGGTAGTAATTATATAAAAATTCAAAGTGTTTAGCTACAATTCCTGGCCTGGAATCCAACATTAAATATTGTTCCTTGCGTAAAATACCGTTTATTTTTACAATATCACCCACCCTATTTTTACCAAAACCCCACACAGTAACAGAAGCTTCATTGTAGGCACCACACAATCGTCTCATAATTTTCCGTTTGGTTTTTTGCGAACGAACTGACATCTTTTGCTGCCAAAGATTTAAAATTTCGACTCATCCGTCTATAACACCTCTTTCCCATCTGACATGGTCCAATCTATATGTTCTTAAAATCTTTAAATTGATTTGATCCTTGTAATGTCATCATTCGTACTTTTCATTTCAACTTGTGAATCGTTCAAATATTGTCCTCGTTAGCGTGAAACTTTGATATCTAGTTTATACTCAAGTAACGTGGAACGAATTAATGTAACAACACCAGAGAGTGTTTATACACAGTTTCAGTAACTGTTACACTTCAATCTGGAAGTGGAACCAGCTATCTTCAAATACATCGGAAGCCATGTGCCGATTACCGAGGCAATTGATATTATTTATCTGAATTCGCTAAAACTGTATGGTAGTCTTAAAAATTATCTTATTTGAATTTCTTTCCCATTAGCAAGTGAATTAAAACAAAATGAAACAAAAGATTATCCAACTGTATCACATCCTTGGAACCTGATTGGATGATGCACTCTTCCGGAACGTGCACCCTAGCGTAACGAAGGGTATATAAGCCCCAGATTTTGTCACCACTTCATCATTCATCGTCTGTCGTTATTGCAAGCAACATGGAGTACTTCAGGACGCTCCTTCGCTCCATCGGACTTCTCGAACCAGCCAAAGTGGATTTCATCTCTGAGCTGCCGACAGAGGTATCTCAGATTATCCTTCGTAAGTTGGATACTGAATCTCTTTTCTGTGCAGCGCAGGTTTCTCGGAAGTGGATGAACATCTGCAGTTCTGATCGAACTCTACGACGATCGGCAAGGCGACATCAACGAAGAGAGAAGAAAAAGATGATGGGCGAGGCTATAGGTCGACGGGAAAGAAGAAAGGTGATAATTCAGGAAGAATCTTCCAAAATCTCCGATACACGCAAACATATTCCTCGTGTTAGAATAGAGACGACTATGGCGTTGAAGAATGCTGGTTATTTTGACAACTTCCCTCAAAGGGTTGTGAATGTACCTCCTCCTTTGGACTTAAGACGTAAGAAATCTCTTAGAATTTAGTATAATAGTAAGAAGTTTTGACAATAGAAATTATATTTATATTTTTAGCTTTTTAGGATAATGGGTGTTAAGGGTAGAAAGCAATTTAAAGGACAAAGATATTCTTACAATTAGCCAGCATCTGCTCTTTGAATTTAATCACACATATTTTGTATCATGACACAAACTTTCCATGTATCATTATCCATGTTACATATTATTTCGTGTTACATCATTGTAGATTGCTATTAATCTTGAAACATTGAATTTTGATAAACTTGGACTTCCAAGTCATATGTTAAAATTCGTATTAATTACAACAACAGTTGTAGCTTACTCACAGTTGCCTTAATAATATAATAACTATTTAATGTAGCTTGTATAATTATGTACGATTTTTTAATAATACTGTTGTATCCCACTTCTGACACCAATTTTAATGTTGTGTACCGTAAGTGGTTAACAACACTTTATTTAGAAAGAACTATTGTGGGCTCGGAGTTGTAACAGTTCAAGGATGACGATGACGACGCGTCGTCGCAAGATACCGACTGTCAGCGATTCGATACAAAATTCTTAGGATTTCGGGACAGGAGTAACCTTTTAACCCTTTCGCAACAGACGGGACATGTGCTGTCCCAGTCGGGAAAATTTTTGATATTACGAGTGGGACAACATATGTCCCAGTTACTGAAAAACATCTAGGGCAGAAAATAACTCCAAGTTGGGCCTCCAAACTGATTCTCAATCGTTCTGAGTCCATTTTCTCGGCTTGATCGTCCCCGATCTAATCAAACAAGCGACAACTGTTAAGGTTGCTCCGTTTTCGGCATAAAAATTATTTTATCTAATTATCGCTTGGAGGAGAAATAACTGATCCCGGTAATGGGGCGTACTCGGACTGGATTTTTCGCCGTATTGAAAGGGTTAAAGACCTTAAACTAGTGTGGTGGGAGGTTTGGATGACTCCGACTTCTCATGACTAATGTTCCAAAAGGACGATCGCTTTTCCATTGACTTTCACTGAGATCAAAAACATATTTTGAGAGAAAAGCGATGATGGAATTGGAAGATGACTAACAGTTCCCTTTTGCACCTTGAGTCACGTTGAGTATTATTTGGAGCTAATATCTAATTGTTAGAGAAGATAGCGAGTCTGAGGATACATGAATTGAGTTGGTATACAACAATACATTTAATGTCTGTTATAAAAATTACAAATAAAAATATGGAAAAGAATATAAAATAAATTATAGGTAAAAATGAGAAGAATGATTGCATATGATGCATCGCGTATTATTTAAACAGTATTTAGTCATACAGGATCTGTCCACACAGGATTCTAACCACTAAGAATGTAATAACACTCACAAGGAAACATCCCGAGATGTAAATCACCAATTTTTATGAAATTTTAGAATGATATAGATCTCGTCTAAATATTTGACACGTATTTTTTTTATCGACAACCGTCCACATCGGATCAGGTCAAGGATCAGTTTTGTCTCCACGTACGCTGTTTTTCCCCTTCTCCAAATACTATATATACCATATATTATCGAAATGTCTAAGCGGGCGGCTCATTCTAATTTTCACCGGAACCACAGTTTTCGAACTCGAGATTTTCTCTGCAACTCTTTATACGGGTCATTTTGAGCTAACTGTGCGCACACAGTTTCTCGTAATAAAGTACTCGGTAGTAATTATATAAAAATTCAAAGTGTTGAGCTACAATTCCTGGCCTGGAATCCAATGTTAAATATTGTTCCTTGCGTAAAATACCGTTTATTTTTACTATATCACCCACCGCATTTTTGCCAAAACCTCACATTGTAACAGCACTGCCCCCATGTTTCACTGTAGGCACCACACAATCGTCTAATAATTTTCCGTTTGGTTTTTTGCAAACGAACTGACGTCTTTTGCTGCCAAATATTTCAAATTTCGACTCATCCGTCTATAAGACCTCTTTCCCATGCGACATGGTCCAATCTTTATGTTCTTTTGTCTCTAAATCTTTAAATTGATTTGATCTTTGTAAATGTAATCATTCGTACTTTTAATTTCAACTTGTCAATCGTTCAAATACTATACTTGTAAGCGTGAAACTTTGGCATATAGTTTATCCTCAAGTAACGTGAAACTAATTAATGAAACAACGCCAGAGAGTGTTTATACACAGTTTCAGTAACTGTTACACTTTAATCTGGAAGTGGAACCAGTTGTCTTGAAATATATTACATCGGAAGCCATGTGCCGAGTACCGCGGTATTTGACATTATTTATCTCAATTCGCTAAAACTGTATGGTAGTCTCAAAAATTATCTTATTTGAATCTCTTTCCCATTAACAAGTGATTTAAAACAAAATGAAACAAAAGATTATCCAACTGTATCACATCCTTCGAACCTGATTGGATGATGCACTCTTCCGGAACGTGCACCCTAGCGTAACGAAGGGTATATAAGCCCCAAATTTTATCACCACCTCATCATTCATCGTCTGTCGTTACTGCAAGCACCATGGAGTACTTCAGGACTTTTCTTCGTTCCATCGGACTTCTTGAACCAGCCAAGGTCGATTTCATCTCCGAACTGCCGACAGAGGTATCTCAGATTATCCTTCGTAAGTTGGATACTGAATCTCTTCTCTGTGCAGCGCAGGTTTCCCGGAAGTGGATGAACATCTGCAGTTTTGATCGAACTCTACGACGATCGGCAAGGCGACATCAACGAAGAGAGAAGGAAAAGATGATGGGCGAGGCTATAGGACGACGGGAAAGAAGAAAGGTGATAATTCAGGAAGAACCTTCCAAAATCTCCGATACACGCAAGCATATTCCTCGTGTTAGAGTAGAGGCGACTATGGCATTGAAGAATGCTGGTTATTTTGACAACTTCCCTCAAAGGATTGTAAATATTTCTCCTTCTTTAGACGTAAGACGTAAAAAATCTATTAGGATTTAGTATAATAGTAATAGGCTTTGACAATAGAAATTATATTTACATCTTTAGCTTTTAACCCTTTCGTTTCGGCAATCCCGTCCAACGAAGTGCTGAACGGAAGCACGTGCCAGAATGTGCACAGTGCGCGTGGTTTTTGTACATACATACGTTCTTTTAAGTCTTAAATACTCTCTATGCTTAATAAAACGATTGTTGCTTAAGTATAGTATTTTTCACGTCTTTAATATGGAAGACTTATATTAACAACAAACTCATGTTAGTTAAAATTGTATTAGTTATTCTAAAAACATTAAACCAATTACAATTGGTAATTTTTATATAGATGCCGGATACACCCGGCGCTAGAAGCGAAAGGGTTAAAAGAATAACGAGTTGTAAGTGTAGAAAGTAAAAATGACAAAGCTCTTTTGAGTTTCTGATTTGTTAAAAGGGTCTAGCCGAATAAGGGGGTCAAAAGTGCCCTTGAGCCGATTTTATTCGACGATGGGTCATTCGATAGGTGATGATGAAAAACCATTGCACACAAATTTTTAATCCGATACCTTCACCGGGAGGGTAGTTATAGGGTAAAATCGAAAAATCAGTTTTTGTCTCATTTTCCCCAATTAATGTGGTGCAAAAATTCCAAAAAAGTTCTAACACATTCTAAACATGAATGTACAGGTTAGGGATTTTTCTCAGATTTTTCCTTTGCAAGTTCCACTCACGAAAAATGAAAAACCAAAAAAAAAATTTTTAAACATCGATTTCGTATTGAAATCTTCCGAGCACAACTTTTTCCTTCTTACAGTAGTTGCATAATGTTATCATTGTTATACCCTAATTTTTTCAGATTTTTTGAGTACGGTGCATCACGGTCGGAAAAATCAAAAACCGATTTCTGGGACACATTTTGGGCTGAAACTCGCCCATTATCTGTCATTCTTGAATGATTTTAATACAGTATGTTCATATTGTTACCTTCAATGTTTCTGCATAGAAATATATAGATGTTAAAGAACAATATCGGGATAATTAAATAAATTGCTGATTGTATGGTCTTTATAACCTAGAATTTGAACCGTTCTTTCAAAAGCATTAATGGCGCAGTGGCTATGGTGTCTGCCTGTGGAATTGCTGGACACTTTTTTGTCGCGGGTTCGAATCTCCATGTGGGACTTAAGTTTTTTCTGCCATTTTCTTTTTTTTTTTATTAAAGACATAACAATATTCAGTAGTAGCTTTAAAATGTTTCACAGATACTTCTAAACATAATTATACAGTACACTTATTTCTTCATCGACTCTTTCCAGTCATGTCACGATTTACAATTACAAGTACTTTTTTACATTCTGTACATTGAATTTTATATTTCTTTCATACTTAAAATATATTTTCATACATTGCAATAAACCAATATCTATGAACAATATAAAATGTTTGAGAATACTTATAATTGCTAAACGTTGCATATCTAACTATAAGAAAAGCATGTTTTACGATTATTCTTCTATAGATTTTATATTGTTGAAAGACATAACAATATCTGTGAAACACTTTAAAGCTACTACTGAATATTGTTGACTTTAAAAAAAAAAAAAAAAAATGGCAGAAAAAAACTTAAGTCCCACATGGAGATTCGAACCCGCGACAAAAAAGTGTCCAGCAATTCCACAGGCAGACACCATAGCCACTGCGCCATTAATGCTTTTGAAAGAACGGTTCAAATTCTAGGTTATAAAGACCATACAATCAGCAATTTATTTAATTATCCCGATATTGTTCTTTAACATCTATATATTTCTATGCAGAAACATTGAAGGTAACAATATGAACATACTGTATTAAAATCATTCAAGAATGACAGATAATGGGCGAGTTTCAGCCCAAAATGTGTCCCAGAAATCGGTTTTTGATTTTTCCGACCGTGATGCACCGTACTAAAAAAATCTGAAAAAATTAGGGTATAACAATGATAACATTACGCAACTACTGTAAGAAGGAAAAAGTTGTGCTCGGAAGATTTCAATACGAAATCGATGTTTAAAAATTTTTTTTTGGTTTTTCATTTTTCGTGAGTGGAACTTGCAAAGGAAAAATCTGAGAAAAATCCCTAACCTGTACATTCATGTTTAGAATGTGTTAGAATTTTTTTGGAATTTTTGCACCACATTAATTGGGGAAAATGAGACAAAAACTGATTTTTCGATTTTACCCTATAACTACCCTCCCGGTGAAGGTATCGGATTAAAAATTTGTGTGCAATGGTTTTTCATCATCACCTATCGAATGACCCATCGTCGAATAAAATCGGCTCAAGGGCACTTTTGACCCCCTTATTCGGCTAGACCCTTTAATTGAATCTATATGCCATGGATTTTATTATGTCTTTGTAATGTATTATTATTCCCTGATGTCATGTATAAATTCTTATATAATTGTTACGTGCGGCGCTTTATTTTCCGCGTGCCGTCCGCCGTCGAGCGGGTGCCAACGGACGGTAGACTCCGCGCGTTCTAGCTAATACGAAACGAATCGCACGCGGGTTTCCGCGTTTAACTCTAATAAAATTTTGTTACTCTCCCCAGCCTAAGGCGAGGAGAGGACAGGATGGATGGGCCGATCTGTCGAGACCAGTACAGGTCTATGTGAATCGAAATTTTATGTTTAGGATATGGGTGTCTAAGTTTAATGAATTGAATTTAGACTTTCTTTAATTAGGTATGACAACAGAAAAATATATATATTCAAAATGTGTGCAGTTCAGTTTGAGTTGGAGGTTTCTGTACAAATGTTTGTATAATGAACAGGGGTGTGCAATACTACAAATTTTTGGGTGGCGAAACTGTCTCCTTGCAGTATCGGTTGGGTTTTTAGGGTATTGTCCCAAAACGAGAGACTCGTTAAAACCCGCCCTCAACAGGGAGGAGAGAATTTCCCATTTACAGAAAATACAATATAAAATGTTATATACTTCCGGAATCAGGGCTCGTCAGTGTAACAAAATTACCAAAAAGTCGTATTCGATTTAGGGAAAATCCCACGACCCAATGGATCAATCAGAATGCGACTAGCAAAATAAAATGTTTCATGTATCTATATGGAACTCATCCTGATATTATACTCGTAGTTTTGATTATAAATATGTAGGTCGTTCCGTTCTTTTTCGCTGTCCTAATCTGCCTGTGAACCGGATGCTGAGAGAAGGTTGGAAAGTTAGATTTCTCCTTACACTGTCGCGAACTCGCAAATGTTATATCACAAATTAGATTTAAACTATATTTAATGATAAATTTGATTAAGTTTAGCTACAATTATAACGCGTGGTAGTATAATAAAAGAAACAAAGAAATGAAAGAAATATTAATTTAACGTGAAAAACTAAGTCCTTCGGATCACAATATGTTAACCGAACTATGCTTAAATAGAGAATCTAAGATTCACTATACGTTTTCACGGACTAACGTCTACACACCTCGTGACTGATCAGACAATAGTGGCGAGTCAAGCTCGTCTTTTGACTTTTATTAACTTTGGGTGTTTGGAGGTGGTAGACCTTACCCGTGATCACGTTTTGCAGAGTTCGATTCCTGGAGATGTTTCGAAATTTTTCCATCCTTCTTTTCATCCGGGCTCACAGGTCAGTCGCCGCATTGTGGTCGATTTCGCCGAAATCCTGGCCAAAACCCCAACATTTTTTTTTAGAATTTTCAAAATTTAGCAATTGCGTTTGATTTGTAACACATCAGAGCATTGTTTTCCATTAATAAAAATTTTTATTGAACAATACTCTTAGAGATATGCAATGTCAAAGTTGGCACTTAAATAATGTAACGTTTTCACGTCGAAATTGAGAATACGTTTTCAATGTGAAATTAAAGTTTGATCCACTTTTTCAGTATTGGTAGCTATTTATTATACTTTTAATTTATAAATATCTTGGTTTCATTTTTTTATTTAATATTTTACAACTGTGATGGCACAGAATGTAAATCCTATATATTTTTTTCCTTCTGCTAGTGAAATAGTTGTGAATTCCAAAACCATCCATGCTAATTTTTTTTTTTAAATTAAACTTTGAAGCTTCCCGAAGAAGACCTCGTTGAGTTTTTTTGCGACTTTTTGTGATTCTTCGAGTAATTGTTATTTGTTTGTCGCGCGCGCCATGCTCGGGGAAGTGCATTTATGACATAGAGCCGGGCTATCGTGCTTTACCTAATGAATACTGCTAATCCTTCTCTAAGATCAACCTGGCAATTAACGAAATAATATGTTTATTTCATGGGGTTAAAAATCGGAATGAGTTTAAACAAGCTGGTGGCCTATTGTTTCGAGGCAACAATAGATAGCCGCGGCTACCTCGACCGCTTACCGTCATAAACCGAAAGATCTTTGACGATTCTAATGAAAATCTGGCTAGTTGCAGGTATGAGGGAAATATTTGTTCCTTACAATGTTTCATCTTTCTCCTTCGACCGAAATTTTTATTAAACAAAGGGAAATTCGGAGATGGAACAGCAATGACATGCTTGTATTAGGATACAGCGACTGCTGCAATAAATATCATTAAAACTGCAGAAGTCCGTGGAAAAACATAATATATTTTTTTTTAAATTAAACTATGAAGCTTCCCGAAGAAGATCTTGTAGAGTTTTCTTGCGACTTTTTGCGATTCTTCGAGTAATTGTTATTTGTTTGTCGCGCGCGCCATGCTCGGGGAAGTGCATTTATGACATAGAGCCGGGCTATCGTGCTTTACCTAATGAATACTGCTAATCCTTCTCTAAAATCAACCTGGCAGTTAACGAAATACAGTAGAGTTCCGCTAAGAGCGTATCCGCTAAGAGCGCCTTCCCCTCAATGCGTACGAAGAGTGTCCCCCACTCTCAACCATTTAAAAGTACAAACCTTATGTGCTCTTAAGAGACACTCGGGTAACAATTCGAGCTAGTGCGGTAGTGGGGACAGAGATTTCTCGGAATTATTTCCCCTACAGCCCCTAGGCGGCGCTCTTAGCGGAACTCTACTGTAATATGTTTATTTCATGGGGTTAAAAATCGGAATGAGTTTAAACAAGCTGGTGGCCTATTGTTTCGAGGCAACAATAGATAGCCGCGGCTACCTCGACCGCTTACCGTCATAAACCGAAAGATCTTTGACGATTCTAATGAAAATCTGGCTAGTTGCAGGTATGAGGGAAATATTTGTTCCTTACAATGTTTCATCTTTCTCCTTCGACCGAAATTTTTATTAAATAAAGAGGAATTCGGAGATGGAACAGCAATGACATACTTGTATTAAGATACAGCGGCTGCTGCAATAAATATCATTAAAACTGCAGAAGTCCGTGGGATAACTTAATATACAGGGTGGGGCAATAACTATTAGCACCTCAGATATCTTCGAAACTATAAGTTTCACAGAAATATTTGCTGAAATAAAATTGCACAGTACGACGGGGGCGATCCGGTAGCGATAATAGTTTTTTTTCAGGTGGAAGTACTTCGAGCATTTGAAGGTCACCTTTATTTTTTTAAATGGATCGGTATGTTTTTGCTTCCGTATCATGATAGAGGATCTTAAAACGAGTTCAACGACCTATTATACAAGGTCATTCACGGTCATAGAAAGTAGAGAAAGGCGATAATGCTTAGGTTTTTGTATTCAATGAAACATACGTATTGTAAACAGTAGAGTATGGTGTAATGCTTATTACGCCATAAAAGAATGATCTATATCAGAAACAAAGAATGATCTATATCAGAGTGCGTAGAATAAATCTGACAATGAGTGCAAGCGTTTGTATGTTTTGTAACGGCGAAGAGCCTAGCGCCAGTCGAGAATAAACGATCAACGAAGTAAGGCGAAAATTACTTTTAATTACGTTTTATAAATATTTTAATGTAAATAAAATAAATAATATTACTTAAATATACCTTTTATTTATCCTGGATTTTAATAAAACTTAGTGTTTGAAATGAAACCCTACACTAATCTTATCATGTTTATCTTATCCTGCAAACTTATTAAAGTGTCCTTCAAGCAGTGTTTACTCCCAGTGAAGTAAACGGTAAGCATTACGCCATACTCTACTGTTTACAATACGTATGTTTCATTTAATACAAAAACCTAAGCATTATCGCCTTTCTCTACTTTCTATGACCGTGAATGACCTTGTATAATAGGTCGTTGAACTCGTTTTAAGATCCTCCATCATGATACGGAAGCAAAAACATACCGATCCATTTAAAAAAATAAAGGTGACCTTCAAATGCCCGAAGTACTTCCACCTGCAAAAAAACTATTATCGCTACCGGATCGCCCTCTTCGTACTGTGCAATTTTATTTCAGCAAATATTTCTGTGAAACTTATAGTTTCGAAGATATCTGAGGTGCTAATAGTTATTGCCCCACCCTGTATATACGATTAGATGTAGTATATTTTTAAAACTCTGAACCGTGTTTTCTAAAACCATTGACTAAGTTTTTTTCATAATAATTTTAACGTTGTAGCCATAGCTCGATCGTGGATGTAGGAATGCAGGGTAAATCAGGAAAGGTTTTCTGGGAAAAAATTTCATTTTATTCATTACCTCTCTTTTGAGGAAGATGGATAATATACAGATAGGATCGGTAGAGCGGACAATAAGGTTTTAACGAGAAAACGAACAAACATAATAGATTTAGAATCGACCGGAAAATCGACTAGGCTTGACTATGAAAATGATTCTGTACAAATATAACCTCTCGCGATTCCACCCGTGACTCTAATTACGCGGCTCTATTTTACCGACGGGCGTCCAGGATATGCTCTGTACTCTCTCGTCCGGTAGGCGTCCAGGAAAAACATCCGTACTCTCCATACCGAAACGAGGACCCAGGAACACTCCCGTACTCTCCCGTGTCGTCGCTGTATTTGGGCGTCCAGGATATGCTCTGTACTCTCTCGATCGGTAGGCGTCCAGGAAAAGCGTCCGTACTCTCCATACCGAATCGAGGACCCAGGAACACTCCCGTACTCTCCCGTCTCGTCACTGTATTTGGGCGTCCAGGATATGCTCTGTACTCTCTCGATCGGTAGGCGTCCAGGAAAAGCGTCCATACTCTCCATACCGAATCGAGGACCCAGGAACAATCCCGTACTCTCCCATTCCGTCCACTCTAACCGGGCGTCCAGGAAATGCTCTGTACTCTCTCGATCGGTAGGCGTCCAGGAAAAGCGTCCGTACTCTCCATACCGAATCGAGGACCCAGGAACAATCCCGTACTCTCCCGTTTTCCCTCTAGCAGGCGTCCAGGAAAAGCGTCCGTACTCTCCTGCCAGAGGTCCCTATTCTGCATACCGAGAGCGACCGTGGAAAGCCTCGTTCTCTCTCTCGGAGCGGAAGAAGGATTCTGTCGTGTCGTGCACCTTCTTTTATACTGGACCGTTGCTACCCTCGGTCTCCGAAATCAACAACCCCGTCGTCAAGCCTGGTCTCGCGGTCTCGCGCTTCGCGCCTCCACTCCCTTCCGCGGTCCATTGGCGATCTCCGAAGCTTCTCGATGCTTCTCGATGCTTCTCGATGTTTCCCGAAGCTTCCAGAAGCTTCTCGGTGCTTCTAGATGCTTCTCGATGCGTCTCGATGCGTCTCGAGGCCTCCAGAGGCCTCTCGAAACCTTCCGAAGCTCGTCGCTTCGAGCGTTTATAATTTTCGCCACGCTACAACGTTTATTTAGCGTTATACCGTTTAATTTTAGAGCCAATAATAACGCTATGCACGAATTGAACGATCAACTGTTACGCTCAAAAAACGTTGTAAGGAGTACTATGTCTAATATAGACCATTTTAAGAGTCAATTACCTAATTTTCTACATAATACATTCGAGACATACACTGCAGCAACGAAGACAGCTAAAAAAATATATTTTTGTATTTCAATTACTCTCTCACATTTTTTTAGGCTTATATACCTATTAGACTTTTTAGAAGCCTCAATATTGAAAGAAAGTTTTTTTAAAGTTGTATATTACGTATGAATGTACTATTAATGTCATTGTTGTTATCGTATTTGTAAAAGCAAGTTTTCAATTTTCGTAATCGTACGAAAACAACAATGGCACATTCACTCACGAAAAAAACGTGTATCATTTATACGTGACTTTTCCGTAATAATACGGTTTACTCCATCAGCAATTATAGTTCTTCTATATAAGGTACATACGGTACCGTTTTTCCACTATCAGTCTATAAAAACAGAGCTAAGCAAGTGTATTCTAGCTCGAAAAATCATGAAATTATACGTTTTTATTTTTTGTATTCTAGTAACTCTATACAATGTACAGGTAAGCTTACAATTCAATACTGAACTAAAATAATACGCATATTATGTTCGTAATGTAGAAAATGTATTTGATATCATTCTATCCATATTGTGGGCGGTCAATTGACTGGTTGAATTGAACGAAAAGATACAATTTTTTGCATTGTAGCGGTACGATCTCTCGCTCGCCGCTAGGGATCTATCGGCCGCCATTACTCCTACGCCCCTAGTTTAAGGATCGGCCGCTAGACCGTGTCTCCTTCGATGGGATTTTCTCGCTGTTACACCATCGGCAATCGGTGTCTATATATACCGACCATCGACAGACACCGACGTCCCATCCGGGACACAGCGTCTAGGGCAGGGCCTGTTCGGTCAGCCCTACTGACGAGTCCACGAACAGGCCCAGGACGCAACGCAGCGCGCTAACTACCATTTCACCCTTTCCTAGGAACAGAAGGACCCTCCGCCGGACCGGCCGCAGCCGAGGCACCGAACTCAGCCGGTGCCCTCTCAACTGGGTGTGGATGGGCCCAGTCAGGAACTGCGGTCGGCCCGAGCCACGACGCCTCCTTCATTGGTGACCCCGGCGTTAGATTAAGTTTAGATTTAAGTAGTTCCTAGGAAAGGTGGTAGCATTAGCAGCAGCAGCGACAGACGACACTCCTGGCCGACATCGAAGACTTCTTCTCTCTCTCGCTCGTGCTCTGCATAGCGTCTACAGTAACACGACCATCGTCCCGCTCTATCTTCAAACGCACACACACGACTCAGATACAGCACCACGCCGCCGCTCGACATCTATGCACGGAGTTGCTCATAGCTACAGAGATCGCCCCGCCACAAGAAGTCACCAGGAGCCGAACGACGTCTCCATCCATCCAATGGACAACTGTACTATAGTATAGAGATAAGCCTAGCGTTAGTCACTGGCAAGGGGGTACTGTAGCGGTACGATCTCTCGCTCGCCGCTAGGGATCTATCGGCCGCCATTACTCCTACGCCCCTAGTTTAAGGATCGGCCGCTAGACCGTGTCTCCTTCGATGGGATTTTCTCGCTGTTACACCATCGGCAATCGGTGTCTATATATACCGACCATCGACAGACACCGACGTCCCATCCGGGACACAGCGTCTAGGGCAGGGCCTGTTCGGTCAGCCCTACTGACGAGTCCACGAACAGGCCCAGGACGAAACGCAGCGCGCTAACTACCATTTCACCCTTTCCTAGGAACAGAAGGACCCTCCGCCGGACCGGCCGCAGCCGAGGCACCGAACTCAGCCGGTGCCCTCTCAACTGGGTGTGGATGGGCCCAGTCAGGAACTGCGGTCGGCCCGAGCCACGACGCACAGTGGTCGATTTCGCCGAAATCCTGGCCAAAACCCCAAAATTTTTTTTTAGAATTTTCTAAATTTAGCAATTGCGTTTGATTTGTAACACATCAGAGCATTGTTTTCCATTAATAAAAATTTTTATTGAACAATACTCTTAGAGATATGCAATGTCAAAGTTGGCACTTAAATAATGTAACGTTTTCACGTCGAAATTGAGAATACGTTTTCAATGTGAAATTAAAGTTTGATCCACTTTTTCAGTATTGGTAGCTATTTATCATACTTTTAATTTATAAATATCTTGGTTTCATTTTTTTATTTAATATTTTACAACTCTGTTGGTACTGAACGTAAAACCTATACATTTTTTTCCTTTTGCTAATGAAATAGTTGTGAATGCTGCAAATTGCTGCCGTGATTTTTTTTTTAAATTAAACTTTGAAGCTTCCCGAAGAAGACCTCGTTGAGTTTTCTTGCGACTTTTTGCGATTCTTCGAGTAATTGTTATTTGTTTGTCGCGCGCGCCATGCTCGGGGAAGTGCATTTATGCATAGAGCCGGGCTATCGTGCTTTACCTAATGAATACTGCTAATCCTTCTCTAAGATCAACCTGGCAATTAACGAAATAATATGTTTATTTCATGGGGTTAAAAATCGGAATGAGTTTAAACAAGCTGGTGGTCTATTGTTTCGAGGCAACAATAGATAGCCGCGGCTACCTCGACCGCTTACCGTCATAAACCGAAAGATCTTTGACGATTCTAATGAGAATCTGGCTAGTTGCAGGTATGAGGGAAATATTTGTTCCTTACAATGTTTCATCTTTCTCCTTCGACCGAAATTTTTATTAAGCAAAGGGAAATTCGGAGATGGAACAGCAATGACATGCTTGTATTAGGATACAGGGACTGCTGCAATAAATATCATTAAAACTGCAGAAGTCCGTGGAATAACATAATATATTTTTTTTTAAATTAAACTTTGAAGCTTCCCGAAGAAGACCTCGTTGAGTTTTCTTGCGACTTTTCGCGATTCTTCGAGTTATTGTTATTTGTTTGTCGCGCGCGCCATGCCCGGGGAAGTGCATTTATGACATAGAGCCGGGCTCTCGTGCTTTACCTAATGAATACTGTGTCTACCATTTTGTTTTTGGAAATTCTGAGTTCGGATTTTTAATCAGCAACCGGAAAAACATAAGACTACTGATTTTCGTGCCGATCCGACAATTTTTCGATACTCGCACCCGCCATATTAGAGCCGCCATTTTGTTTTTGGAAATTCTGAGTTCGGATTCTTAATCAGCGACCAGAAAAACATAAGACTACTGATTTTCGTGCCGATCCGACAATTTTTCGATACTCGCACCCACCATATTAAAGCCGCCATTTTGTTTTTGGAAATTCTGAGTTTGGATTCTTAATCAGCGATTGGAAAAACATAAGACTACTGATTTTCGTGCCGATCCAACAATTTTTCGATACTCGCACCCGCCATATTAGAGCCGCCATTTTGTTTTTGGAAATTCTGAGTTCGGATTCTTAATCAGCGACCAAAATAATACTAATATACCAATTTTCAGCTAAATTGAAAAACTCCTTATAGTTTTGGCCAGGATTTCGGCGAAATCGACCACTGTGCGACGCCTCCTTCAGCATTAGTAATTAAAAGTTGTCCTCTGTCCCTCTTGTTTTCTATATTAACTTTCCAGTCTCTTATATTTCTTTCGGAAAATGTTACCAGTGTTTTATAATCAACTAGCTGAGGCACTCGGTTTCGCTCAAATGTTGATATGTGATTGCATAGTTGTTGGGATAAAAGGTTAAACTTTAAAATATAAAAGGTATATTTATAATGGGATATTTATAAGTGGAATATAATATAATGTTCAACAATGATCTGGGATGTTCCCGAACATTCCACAACATTACAGAATGTTGTGGAATCCTCTCGAATAATCTCAAATGTTCTGGACTGTTGTAGAAATTTCTAGAGGGCGAAACTTCCAGCCCTTATATCTTTAAAATCGCGCCCTTTAGGAAAAAATGGGAACCTACTTCATGGACGGTAGATAGAGGGCTACCGCACCATATAACTCCCTTGATCGTACCGGGACTCATTTCTGAGTTTTAGCGGCACGCACATTGTACATTTTGCTTTATAATATATATTGATTAAGAAATTGATTATTGTAAAAATAGGTACAGAAAGTATCGGTATTGTTAATGTTAAGAATGTTATTATCGATGGGTCAAATTCTATACGAGTAAATGCGTTAATTAAAAAAATATCGAGAAATGTTTATTAAGGATAATGTACTATGACTTTTTCTACAAAGAGTAGCGAGAATCGTAAAATATGAATGAATATATTAGACGCTACATTTGAAAGTCTGGGTTATAATGATAATAACTTGTATTTTTTGTACAGTATTATCGCGTTGTGCATATAAAAATATTTTTTAATCACAATTGTATAGAGAAAGTTTTAGAAGATATGTTCTTTCCTTCACGTTCAGTGACTTTATTTACGAAATATATTTACAAGTACGTTTGTTACTACAAGGGCGCTTCCGAAATTCTCCTCGATGGACAGCGAGTTACCCTTTTCGTAACCTCGGTCCTCCCTACTCCTTTCAAGAATTTCGCTTCCCTACTCTTGTCGTTCGAGGGTAGGGGAACGCAAACTTTTATCCTTGTCTAGGTGGGTCCCAAAATAATTGCTAAGATTGCCTCGAAACGTCCGTAGGCCATGGGGGTGCTCCCAGTATGGAATATTCCACATCTGGTGAACACCCCTCAAGGCCCGGCCGCCTCGAGGCGAAGTACCCACCTAGACAATAGGATTTATCGTTCTGACGGCCCACGATCCGGCCCCTGTCCACCGCGGACGGCCGTAGACCCGCGGGACCCGAAGCTTGAGAACTTCGTTAAATTCCTAATAACAAACAGGCCCCGCACTTGGTCAACCGTCCGAAGTTGAACAATGGTGGAGGCCGGATCGTAAACCGTTGTCCCTACAAAGTAAATCATATAATACCAGTTGAGTTACGAAACGAATTCTGTTTGATTAAATTAAAAGATATTAAATCGATGAATTATCTTATAAAAGTTGAAAATTATTTATGTCAAGCTGCAAATAACTTCAACCAAATTTTTTGAGGGATAATAAATAATAGCCAAAAAATCATATTGACAAAAACTACAATTTACGGAAAAAATATCAAGTGAATAATATTTTCTTTTTACACTTTATGTATCTTTCGTGATTTATTATTAACAAAAAATTTGTCAATCAAAAGCTTCTTGAAAATACCTATACATCAATGAAACTTTAAAAAATATGTAATAAATAAATTTCTCAATAAATAAATGATAAGAATTTAAGAATTATTGTTATTTGTACTTTTTGATAGCTATGACTCTATAGAATACATAATCAGATCTGATGTTGTTGACAGCCCGGATATGGTTATATCTGGCCAGACGTGATTAGATCTGATCATATCTGGTGAAGTTTTCAGTCCAGATATAGTTATATCTGATCAGATCTGACCAGATATACATAACTAGATCTGATTATATCTGGTGCAGTTTTCAGTCCAGATATAGTTATATCTGATCAGACCTGGCCAGATATAACCAGATCTGATTATATCTAAAGTGTCATATCAGACCAGATATAAATAGATCTGACTAGATATAATCAGATCTGAGCAGATATAATTATATCTGTTCAGATCTAATTCGTTTTTCCCGGGTAGGTGCAAGTCCCTTTCTGCTTGTGTCGAGATATTTCAGAATTTGTATAAAAGCTATCATGGTATAACATGTAACAGGACAACTTTTTGTGACGAAATCGAAAGAATATAAAGTACACTCTATTAATTTTGTGATTTAAAATGCGTAACGAAGACACCTATACAGTAAATCCTGGATAAATGCACTGAATTCGGGACCGAAACAGTGCAGTTACGAAGTGGTGGTTTCTATTTTGTGTTTACGTTCGGGCTCCAGTCGAGCGTGAACTTAGAAAAGAACAGACAGTAGAAGAGACAGAGAGGTCCAAGCTACAGGGGGACCGGCCCGAACGTGTCGGTGTCGCAATACTAATCGGAGGATGGAATTTTTCCATTTTTGATTTTTTTGTTTTGAAAACTTCGCTAACGTATTCGTGACAATTTTGTGATTAAAATGATACCAAACACGACATAGTTTGGGCAATATTTACTTAATATTTAATTCGTTTACTTGCTATTTAGATAACTCAAACATATCGTGTTTGGTATCATTTTAATCAGAAAATTGTCACAAATACGTTAGCGAAGGTTTCAAAACAAAAAAATCAAAAATGGAAAAATTCCATCCTCCGATTAGTATTGCGACACCGATACGTTAGGGCCGGTCCCCCTGTGCGTTGGGCCTCTCTGTCTTTTCTGCCGTCTGTCCTTTTCTAAGCTCGGCGCTCGCCTGGAGCCTCAACGTAAACACAGTCCGGAGGTTCAGCTATGACCTGTGCATTTAAGTCTTGCACTGGGAACCATTTAGCAGTGGAGCTATCGAATAAGATAACTATTCTATGTTTTCATCCGACTCCAGCTGACCACGAATCTAGAAAAGGGTAAGCAATGGGAAATCGCCCCCTCGAAGATGATAGGGTTAAACGAACCGGGACTCGTTCGCGATGCACACGCGATTGACGGCGATGCGTCCATCTTTGCTCCATTCACGAGCTAATGGAGTAGATTTTGACGATGCTCAAAGTTTTTTAGATATCTATGCTGTTGAGAGAAACGTTCCTCAAAACGTTCGTACGAACGGTCTCCTCGCTGTCAATCGCGTGTGCATCACAAACGAGTCACAGTAGCTTTAACCTTTGCATCTCCGAGAGGGTGGTTTCCCATTGTTTTCCACTTTCTAAATTCGCGGTCAGCTAGAGCCGTATGAAACCGCTGAATTGTTACGCAACTCAATAAATGCACGGCAATATCGACAGCTGTGCAATGTTTAAATGCACAGTGATGCACAGTTGCTGCTCCAATTGAGCGCCGAACTTAGAAAAGGCATTAAATATAATTCAAACCATATCGTGCTGGGTATCATTTTAATCAGAAAAATCTCGCAAATGCGTTAGCGAAGATTTCAAGAAAGGAAAACAAAAATGGAAATGTTTTATCCTCCGATTAGTATAGTATAGTCCAGGAAAAGACGTTACGACGCACGGACACATGACATAATTAAGACGTGAATTTAAGGCCAACGCTTAATTCTAAGTAATTTTAACATATTATTTAAAAAAAATACATAAAATGAGAAAACTTTAGGGGTGGGAAACAAGGGGCAATAATAGCTGAGGACGAGCTATTTGAGAAGGAAGATGCTTCTTTTAGTAATAACAAATTATAATATTAAATCTTATTAAATAACAGTCATAACAATCATAACAACAACAAACTCGGCTAGAGCCGTAAACACAGTCCTGCCATTGAACCGAAACCTGTGCATTTAAACCTTGCACAGGTTTCAATATAGCTGTGCATTTATTGAGTTGCGTAACAATTCAGCGGTTTCATACGGCTCTAGCTGACCGCGAATTTAGAAAGTGGAAAACAGTGGGAAACCACCCCCTCGGAGATGCAAAGGTTAAAGCTACTGTGACTCGTTTGTGATGCACACGCGATTGACAGTGAGGAGACCGTTCGTACGAACGTTTTGAGGAACGTTTCTCTCAACAGCATAGATATCTAAAAAACTTTGAGCATCGTCAAAATCTACTCCATGAGCTCGTGAATGGAGCAAAGATGGACGCATCGCCGTCAATCGCGTGTGCATCGCGAACGAGTCCCGGTTCGTTTAACCCTATCATCTTCGAGGGGGCGATTTCCCATTGCTTACCCTTTTCTAGATTCGTGGTCAGCTGGAGTCAGATGAAAACATAGAATAGTTACCTTATTCGATAGCTCCACTGCTAAATGGTTCCCAGTGCAAGACTTAAATGCACAGGTCATAGCTGAACCTCCGGACTGTGTTTACGTTGAGGCTCCAGGCGAGCGCCGAGCTTAGAAAAGGACAGACGGTAGAAAAGACAGAGAGGCCCAACGCACAGGGGGACCGGCCCTAACGTATCGGTGTCGCAATACTAATCGGAGGATGGAATTTTTCCATTTTTGATTTTTTTGTTTTGAAACCTTCGCTAACGTATTTGTGACAATTTTCTGATTAAAATGATACCAAACACGATATGTTTGAGTTATCTAAATAGCAAGTAAACGAATTAAATATTAAGTAAATATTGCCCAAACTATGTCGTGTTTGGTATCATTTTAATCACAAAATTATCACGAATACGTTAGTGAAGTTTTCAAAACAAAAAAATCAAAAATGGAAAAATTCCATCCTCCGATTAGTATTGCGACACCGACACGTTCCGATGATATCATATTACACTGCCTCGTCGCCGAACGTCGAGGTTCGACCGAGGGGGATCCCCCTATGTGGAGGGGATGGCCGCGATGCATTTATCCAGGGAAATTTTTTGTGCATTTATCCAGGGATTACTGTATTTAGATAAACCTATGTTGCACATACTTTTCTCAGAAATGAACTTTTACCACTTTCAAAAATAATGATTCATACAGTATTTCCTATATAAATATATTTTTCACAAAATTGAATTTTTGGCTGAAGTTATCATGCGTACAATAAATAATTAATCTTAAATAAAACCTTCTTAAAACACTTTATGCCTTCGGATGTAAAGAAAACTTTTTGCCACAATCACAAGGTTGTACGCTACATGCAATGCAACATTGAAGTAAAGAAGGAGGGTTACGAATTTTTGGCATTTAATATGTCTTTTCAATTTTTTAGTTCAACTACGCTAATGAAAGCCATTTGGAGGAGTTTAAAAATGAAGTGTTACTCTTAAAATCAAACTTATCGTTAATCATACAAGACATCGAGAATGCTCAGATTGAATTTAAATCCTTAGCGAATTCGAATATGTCTGCTCTGGCGAAAAACTGGACACTAACGGTACAAATGCTAGCGCAAGGAACAGTTAATAATATCTCGGTGAGTATTCACCTTCCGTTCAGTACCGTTCATATTTCATAAAAGCTCTAACATACGAATTTTAATTTGTATTAGATATGTTAGCATTAAAATCATTCAAGATCAAATGAAATTGAAAAATGGCACTTTTTACCTTAACCGTTTTATTGCCAGGAGTTTTTAAAAATCCGTGAAGGATAATGCCATGCAGTACGATTAGCACTTCGTTCATTTACCTGCGATGATGCCGATCCACGCGATCGTAATGTTCTTTTTAAAATATAATTATATATTAAATATATAAACAAATATTTATATGTACAGGGTGTCCCAGCCGATTTTGACATCTTGATAACTTCGGTATTGTGGCGAAAAATGTTTCATAGGAAACTTAAATGATATCGAGTGGGGAATAATCTGGTGTCATTAGTTTTTCCATAGGTGGACGCGTCAAGGACATATGAAGGTCAACTTTGGTTTTTTAAATAGAATGATGTACCTTTTTATGCATCAAGCGATACAGATAGACATTCTTTATAAAAAAGTACTGACCTATGTATGACGAAAAGCTAATAGTTTAGGAGATATTTCAGTATAAATAATTTAAATACAAAGGCATCATTCCTGCCGCATTAGGACGTGAGCTCTGTTTATCTGTTTATCTGTCTGTCACCTGATTTAACGCCGCCCGATTTTTTCTTATGGGGCTATCTAAAGGATAAAACGCTAAAGTTTTAACTAAAGTGAGTGACATGTATCACCACATCATCGATGAATGTGGCAAAATATCAGCCGATACATTAAAAATAACGTAGGCCAGTCCTGACTTCATCGATTTCAAACAAGCTGCAATGCAAATGGTCATTATGTTGAACCATACCTGTAAATAAACGCAAATGTAATTACGAATTTTAGAATTACTTAAATTGAAATATCTCTTAAACTATTAGCTTTTCGACATACATAAGTCAGTACTTTTTTATAAACAATGTCTAGTTGTGTCGCTGGATGCATAATTATACCTTATTCCATTTAAGATAATTCTAGCTGGATTCAGAACTAAAAGTTTCTTTTTTCATTACAAATGAAAAAAATTGCGTAAGAATTAATGCAGGAGCTAACTTCACAGAGGTCATTTCATTCATTTTTTAGACATTAAAAAACATCTTTCTCTATAACTATGAAGTAAAAAATTATGAAAAAATTCAATAATATTCCAAAAGCATAAAATAATACATTGCTAATTTTTTATTAGGATCCATCGACTCGTTTTTCCATTAGAAGAATAAAAAAAGATTTTACGGACTCAGCAAAAATTTTTTTCCATAAGGCCCATGTTAAATATGTTATTTTTAAACACGATATATTCATAAACCGTGTGGACGAACTCGTTAAGATTCCGGTTATAATTATAAAATATCATGAAGAATATATTTTCAAAATTTTAAGGAAATCTATCTAGAACTATATAATATATACTCTACATATACTCTAAATCTAGAACTACCTCAAAAAAACAAAGTTGACCTTCATATGTCATTGACGCGTCCACCTACGGAAAAACTAATGACACGAGATTATGCCCCACTCGATACCATTTAAGTATCCTATGAAACATTTTTTGCTGCATACCACAATACCGATGTTATCTTGATGTCAAAATCGGCTGGGACACTCTGTATAGGGGAAACAATTTCGTTACTCATAACACCGGCACACAAAAAAAATTAAGTAGAATGTGCATTTGACCGGACCTACCTACGGGTATGTATTTTGGTCCGCTGAATCCGAATTCGAGGTCAGTTTGACCCCTACACCCTCGAAATTTCGAGCAAACTTCGAAAAACCGTAAAAATGATGAAAATTGGCAGTTTTAATGATAAACAAATTTTTTGGAACTAAACTAAGCGTGATTTTCATGTATTTCGATCCGCTGAATATGAATCGAAACTTTATTGAGACCACGAGCCATTTTAAATGTGAAAAAATCACACAAAACTCTCGAAAATTCCGAAAAAATATAGTTTTCATGATAAAAAAACTTCTTCTGGTCCAATTCAGATAAAATTTTATATCTTTTGATGTCTTCAATTCGCATCTTAATTTTTTTAGTCTATTCACCCTCTAAAGCTGGCAAAATTCGAAAAAATTGTAAAAATTACCATTCATAACAGAAAAAAAATTGATTAAACATGATTTACTTAATGCCTAAAATAAATACTCTATAACGTAGATATATCAAATAACTTGAAATCTGTGAAAAACACAAGACATAAAAAGATAGAAAGAAATGATTTTTACGAATCCTAAACTTTCCTTCGTTTGTATCGCTCTCTTTTATCCTCAAATGATCTTCGTAGTGGATTCCTCTTTCGTTTACGATTTTGACATTTTTTTACATTTAAAACGGCTCGTGGTCTCAATAAAGTTTCGATTCATATTCAGCGGATCGAAATACATGAAAATCACGCTTAGTTTAGTTCCAAAAAATTTGTTTATCATTAAAACTGCCGATTTTCATCATTTTTACGGTTTTTCGAAGTTTTCTCGAAATTTCGAGGGTGTAGGGGTCAAACTGACCTCGAAATCGGATTCAGCGGACCAAAATACGTACCCGTAGGTAGGTCCGGTCAAATGCACATTCTACTTAATTTTTTTTGTGTGCCGGTGTAATAATTCGTAACAATATATCTATTCATGTTTTCTTTCTGCTTTGCAAAGATCAGTTTTGAGTAGGAAAAGTATCACTTCGGTAGAACTGATAAAACGAGCGGAATATCAGAGGCGTTCAATATGTTAAGAAACCGCGTATCTATGAACCCGCTTGAGTCGGGACTTACTGTAACTTTTTGATGAAAAACGTTTTCGAAAATTCCTCGGGGAAACAAATCCTTTAACCAGTTAAGTGTGGCGACCTTTTGGCAAAGCGCGCACTAGTGTGTGTCGCGATAAACAAGCGATGACGGGAATAGGCGTCAAACACAGAGTAAGTGGCGCTGTTGAAATATTGAGTCAAAAGGACGACTTAATTTTTAAAAATGAACAATGTTATTAGTAATATTTACATAATCGGTTAATATGAACATATATTTGTACATAATGAACAGAAAACTTAGAAAAAAAATCGAATATTTATAGAAGTTAAAAATGTAAACTCTTGCTGTCGTGTGATATTCACGAAAACAAGGATCAACGCAATAGCGGCTCTTTGCACGAAAGACCAGTAAAAAAAAGTGAGATAGCGCACACATGAGGTCGTTCCAGGAATCACCGCAGATAGAGAATCTAATATACTTTTTTTTGGTTTTAATACATCAAGATAAAAATCGAGATAATCAAACATCCAGTGTTACTGCACTGTTAGCTCTCAGGAAGTTATGAAGACAACTCAAATTATTTATAATTTTTATTTGTTTGTCACATTTCGTCTTGACCTCTAAACATTTTAAATATATTAAAATTTACGAACATAATTTAGGTTTTACCAAAATTACAATTTAAATATCAAATTGTAACAAAATTGTACGCATGACGGATATAGCCGTCATAACACAAAATTCTGCCACATCTCCATGACGGATATAGCCGTCAAACACGCTTAACTGGTTAAATCATCCAGCCATCGAACTACATAGAGAGCCTTCTATACCCTTTATATCGAATTAGGTAAAATTATTTTTCTTCCCGAATGACTTTGAATGACTTCAATGCTAGCTTGTTTTTATACTGAAAGTATTACTAGTAGTGTATGTATGTACATACAACTAGTATTATACTGGTATTTACACCCATGCTTAAATATACTAAACATTTATTACGATTGATAGAAATATGTAATTGAGAACGAAGGGAAAGAGGCAGATCCAAAATTGGGTGATTTATGTCGAGAAGAAGCAAAAGTCAAACTTTTAAGTATCAATACAAAAGCTGATATGAAAATTTTGAAATGTTTCAAAAATGGTAAAAGAATATCTATGCTTTATATAACAGCTCTCAAAGCAAAACAATACGTAAGTATAAACGTTCCGTAATTTTCCGTTACATTATGCAATTTTACAAACTGAAAAAATGATTAAAAATGTTGAGTTTAGAAATTGTTACAATTTCGAATTGAAATTTAATGTTTTCGTTGGGTTTGCGACATACTAACGTGTTAACTTTCATGTTTTTCTCAGAATTGCAATGTTTGTTAAACAAGGAAAAACAATTATTTTAGTAAAAGTGTTGTCATGTTGATCACAGCATTGTAATATCACTATTTGACCTTTAATGTACCGAATCTTTGTCTGTATTCAATTTGAATTCATTGAAAAGAAAAAAAAATGATTCGCAGTAATGGACAAGATTTAAATTCATGTTTTACAGTTACTTTGGTAAATAAAGCTTTAAGGCGGCATTAAAAAAACATTAAACTTTTTTACATAACTGCTAACATTACTAATACTTGTTATGAATTCTTCTAGGTTGTAACACACTTAAACACTGATTTACACAACCTCTTTTATAGCTGTTTTGGAAACAATAGTAGAGATTGTGACTGCAATATTAATTCTCTAAAAGATATTAAGGACGACATTGAAGCTAACACGATTAAAATACCCGAGATGAAAAATGAGATTCAGAACGCAATTTACAATGCAATTGCAGAGCAACATACCTGTAATTCTGATGCTGAATCAGTTGCTCGTGAAGAACTTGACAAGGTGCAACCGATTGTAGCTAAATGTTTGGGAAACTCCTAAAGAGATACTTAATTAATTCTCGGAATTGACATACAAAAAATGTAACCGTTTCATTAATATTTTAGAGTATATATTTTAATTCTATGTGCATTCTCTCATGCGACATAATTCTCTTGTACAATAATTTGTTTATCATTTTCTATGTTTTCGAAATTTTAAAGTATAGAGACATACATTTCGTATTTATTTTCGACAATCAGTCATTTAGATACAATCTGTAGTAATTAAAAATACTCTTTAAGCAAAAATGGAATCATTTCACATGTCACAGCTAATATGGTCGATATTTTTTGCTATTTGGTTAGAAATATCGTTTGTTCTAAATAATACGTTACACAGAACTTTCCAACCAAACATCCTCTAAAACGGATGTATTATAAATGTTTGGTAAATTAACACGGATTATATGTAGATTTTTATGAATGTTCGATTGTTTTATGTTAACACATTCACGACCAGATTTTTTTCCGTTTCTAATAGTGACGATGAGTACCGGCGAAAATAATGAAATTCTAAAGTTGATTACCTCAAACTTCTGTCATTAAAACGAGGATAAAGTTATAGGTAATATTTGCTTTGAAATATCAATGTTGTAATTACGTGTTGTTTAAAATAAAAAGATTTTGATAATTTGTATACAGTGGAGATCCTCTTATTTCGAAGCGTCTAATTCGATTTCCCCTCGTTTTTTGGGCGGAGTTACCTCCCCACTCTTTAAGATTCCCCTCATTTCGTTTACCCGTCACGTGATGGAGGTTGTGTATTCGTGTTGGGGGTTATGTTTGGCAAAACCAAACCACACACGAGGAAAGGAGAAAGAATGTCATTTATCTGTCTCTTTTTATTCTCCCTCTCTCCTGGCGGAGGACCATTGGACGGGATCGAATTAAGAGGAACTTCGGCGAAACGACATTGGAAATAAGAGGATCTCCACTTTACTTGCTCTATAGGTAGATAATAGACCACTTGTTATTACTGTGCTTAGTTTATTTAACATTATGTTACATGCATTTTGAAAACGCAGAGGAAAGACAAAATTTAATATTTCTGTTTACTGTGATAAGTTACAAAAAACAATAACTTTTGCATAAAGGAACTCTACGTAATTTTCGTATATATGAAGTATCACGACGTTTTCCACGAGTTTTGCAAACTCTGTAATGTTTTTGCGAATATTTTGATTTCCCCGATTGTGTGATTCTTTCCAAATGAGTTGTTGTCATGACACCTGAAAGTTTATAAGGACCATCAAGGTGTCATATTGGGATAGCGGTTATCGAAAGTGCCTAATATTGCCGAATCCAGAAACAAATTGCAGGACGTGAATTCACGTCAATGGAAGACAGGTATAGAATTTGAAATGACGTGAATTCACGTCAGCAGTCGCGAATGTGTTAAGCCAGGGTGTTGAATTAGTTGATCGCGGCGAGCCTTTTCTAAGTCTCTCCGTCTGCTTCTCCCTACCAACTGTTTTATCCAATCAGGAATGACTTTCCAGGCTCGGGCCTATCGCACGAGTATGGTGGCGCTTTAGGGCGCCATTCGCCTCTGCTCGCTCGCGCTGGAAAGACGCCGCGCATAGGTTAAAACAAAAGTATTACTAGTAAAAAAGTATGCTCAGATATGTCTTGCATTAACACTAGGTTTACGGGCGTTTCTTATATACCTATCTCTACGATCACGCGTCAAATTGACGCGTAAGCAAAAATGCGCATTTCCTTTAAAAAATCAGTTTTTTCAAATTAAATATAAATTAAACAACACTAGGGTTCACAGTTAGATTCATTATTAACAAGTAAAAAGTCAATTTTTTTAAATTGCCACGGAAATGTTAGGAATGGTATTAACGGTATATGGCAATCACATTTATTGAGCACATTTTTTATAGACATACTGAATTTTGTTTGTGCATTTTCCGCACATGATCTGTTTGCAATATATACAAAAATTACTGTTTTCATTTTTCTGGAGGTTTTTCGTGCCTCCGTTTGAGTGCAGTCTTTTATGTGTTCTATTACGTGTCTGTCAATTATCAATCCGAAAGCACTAGTTACATAACCTGACATAATATTTCTCTTATCATAGCCAGTAGGTCCTGTGATATCCTTAAATATCAAATGAATGGGCGGCCTATTCACAGATTCGTCTGCTTTCAATTTTATCCACCGTGTTCTGTCAACTGTAATTTCAATTTTATCCATTATATGTTGGGATGTGCTTGGAATGCTCGTCCTCTCATCCTCGGAATCAAAACAAGAAAACATACTCATCCTTTTCTTACTATGATATACTTTCAAGAAATTTTCCTCTTTACTACCCGAAAATCCTTCTATCTTTCCACTTTCAATGCATTCGGAGCTTTCACTCTCATCTTCGCTTCAGAGTAATTCATATTGGTCATCTTCGGAGGTATCCCCACAACAATCTTCATTGATTTTGACAATTTTGCTCAACATCTTATTTTACTATATCACCTGGATTTACGTCATATTGCTAGAAAAGGCGGATTGACCAAAATAAAAAAAAATATTGTGCTCCAATTCGATTACCCTATCGCAGAAAGTTACAATTAGCGAAGACTGTCTGAAATAACAATAACTGTAGAATCTTTTGCACATTATGTTTTAAAAACTGTAGTAGTAAGTAAACTGAAATAATGATTTTACGAACAAAGCAAATATATAAAAACTACTCGTGAAATTAGCTAATTCGTCAATTTGACGCGTTTCGTAGAGATAGGTATACTACATACAGATTTTAAAAATTAGAAGGCTTAGGATAAAAATAATTGAGTGTATAAATTCTTTGGTTGAAATGATTAATTTACGACAAAAAGTGGTTGCAATTAATACTATAGTTTTTGAGATATTTCATTTCGAAGTTTGAAATGCGTCAAATTGACGCGTCCCGTAAACCTAGTGTTAAATGCGATTAACAGATTTTAATGTTTTTTGACTTCCGGCGGTGGTTTTAGCAAATTCGGCTGAGAATAGTGATAGGAATAATATTGAAAACTTATATTGTATCTCAAAATACCCATGGAAATATTAAGGGTATCTAATTCAAACAATGTATAAGTGATTTCACACAATGAATTGTTCAAGTAAATGTTATACTCAGAATTTTTCCGCGCCGATCTTTTTTTAATTGTCCTATATTCCGTGTATCGAAGCGAATTTGTTTTCAGTCATGCAGAAAGTGCTTAACATGGCCGTTTGCATTTCCCATTACAAGACGAAGAATTTTATTGTGAAAAATTGTGAAAAATATTATAGAGTTAAATATAGGCATCTTAATATCATGTACATATATTGCAACCAAATTTATGTAATTGTAAAAGGGTAAAATTGTACGCTGTTACCTAGCCATCTTTCAGTTGTCGGATCGTACCTGTGATGACACTGTTAAGAACTACAGTTTCCTAGTTTTATAAAACGCTTTCTGTTCCTGAATACTGTTTGTGGCGCGTGGAACTCAAATAATAATAAATTCCAGGAATCTGACAGCCGTCACTTTAAAAACAGTCAATAGAAGTATAGTCATTTTATTTCCATTCGCGAATAACTTTGCAATTTCTGAAACTAGTAAAATTAATCTGTGCTCTATCACGAAAAATGGCGTGGATAATTTTAACGGTCATGTTTCGTGACATTGTTCATCAACGACTGAAGATAATATATGCTTATAAGAATATATGGCGTGTTGTTGCTGTTAGTTCACATAATCAAAACTGTACGAGAATATCCAAATTATATCAACAATGAACAAAAAAATTCTTTGCCTTCTGATACTTTTTCCCATGCTGCAGGTATCTTAATTCGCCTTTAATGTACCTATTATTAGTATTTTAATGTATTCTTATTATTCCTCATTTTGTATTTGTGAAGAAAGAATTCGATATCAAAGATTCGACATTTATTTTTAATGATAAGGCTACGAAATCATTTATTTATAGTTGTACTTACTTAAATATTCTAAATTTGCAGCTCTTGTAACAAAAAAGATACAATTTGAAACTGAGGAAATCGGCTGCATGCTTAAAAATTTATTTGACCATCAAAATAAATACCAATATTCTATAAAAACTTATTTCATTTTTATCATTATGAAGAACATAAGGACACTTTATACTCATTATTATGATCGTTACCATTATTTATATATGATACACATTTTACATTTCATAACAACTTACTGATTGTTTTCTAATAACTTATTGATTGTCAGGCCAGGTCTGTTTTTGAAGCAGGACTTTAATATTTCTGCCTTAGAATTTATAATCTTCGTTTCTTTTTATGAAACATGCATGCAAACTTTCATACCATTGCTCAGATTTGAATAAGACAGTTTCTGTAGAAAATTAATCATACTTATGGGCATATAAAAAAATTGTGAATATTAATCAGACATCAGATTGTTGTAAAAATAAAAATACTGAAAATTTGTATCATCTATACTTACAATTAGTCATATTTTGAATGTACCTGAATTTTTTCGAAACATTTACTCGCTAGTAAATAGATTAAACAGAATAGAAATTAATACTTTTAATTTATATCTTACCATCGTTCCCGGGCAAGATTAGGGTTGAAAGGTATGTACAGGGTGTTTCAAAAATATTTGTCATGGCTTTTAAGGGTTGTTCTACACATTTGGATCGATGGAAATCTGCGAAAAAAATCTGCCGCAAAATTCGAGAAAGGGTAGCAAATTTTTTTATTGGATCATCGTATTCATCTTGTTACGTAGGCAAAATGTCTGAGAGCAACCATGGGTCAGAAACGAACCGTTCTCTCGCAAATTAACTTTTAATTGGGCCTCCCGATTAAAATTTCGTCGTTAGTTAAAGCAGAGGCGACGTAAAAGAAGCTAGAAAATAGGGCACTGTATCACCGAACCAGAAGAATTCATACTTAACCCTGTTGTCCTTCTCGGGTGTATATGACCCAAAACGAAGATTACCTTTCAACAATACGTTTTTCACTACGTTATTTTGATGTTCAGTGTACTTAAACTTTACATTTATTTGTTAGTATCTTTTACACTTTTTAAAATGAGAACTTTTGTTCATCGGACCACTATGACCCACAGGAATATAACATGAATCTAAGGTGTAAGTGAGGAGAATCATAGTGTTAATAGTATTTTTAATTACCTGTCGAAAGAGTTATCACCAACTGAAATCGGTCCAAGGGCGCCGCGCCATCGTTACCATGTTATATCCTTTCAAGAAAAAAAGAAGTAAGTAAGGCAATAAAACGTATTTTACATATGTTACAGTTGAATTCTGCTGAGGAGGAAGAATTGAGAGAACTGAGAAGTCAACTTGCTCGTACAAAATCAAGCGTACAATCAATAAAAAATGGTATATTGAGTGTTAAAGATGACTTGCGGTTTTCAACAAATTCCAAGATGTCCCTTTTATCACGACAGGCAGCTGAGCAAGTAGAAAAAATTTTACAACAGACACTTAATCACGTTATGGTAAGATGGAAATTTTTTGAAATTCTGTTTATGGTTGTTAAACGTTGTGACATTGTGTCGTATGAGTATTGTTGGGTTCAGAGAACTGAAGAGATGATCGAAGATATCGTATTCGTTCGAAACTCGGAGCTGAAGTTCTTGTCTGTTGTTTTATGAAGCTAAATTCTTAACACTAAACCGCCCAAGCCGGTCAAAAGACCGGTCTCAAATTTTTGTTTAAATATGAAAATTGATAAAGTATGTGTCTATGAATTATAAAACAAAAATTAGTTAATTAATCATCTTTCTAATCTCTGCACTTCTCTTTTTTACAGTAGTTATTAACCCTTTCACAGTGTTGTAAAATTATGAATTCTGGTCCAAAAAATG
Source organism: Cerceris rybyensis (assembly GCA_910591515.1). Classification (NCBI taxonomy): domain Eukaryota; kingdom Metazoa; phylum Arthropoda; class Insecta; order Hymenoptera; family Crabronidae; genus Cerceris; species Cerceris rybyensis. The sequence goes on from OU342790.1 coordinate 29,998,242, forward strand.
TCTAATTTTTTTATGTTCGAAGACACTTCGGCATGCAAACTAAACCGCATCTCCTTCTTCAGTTAGAATAATCTTAGAAAACAGAGGAAACAAAGAATCTAGTTATAGACTTGTTGTTAGATATGTTTAGTAGACTGTTTAGTAGACTTAACCAGATACACCGTTTGGTATTTACATACTTGATGCTCCGCCCGTGACTGTCACGGAACAAACTGTTAATGGTTCAAGTGTATCTAAATTTTAGTAGATATAGCGTCGGTAGTGTTAGTGTTCACTTCCTCCACTGAAAGTGAAATTTTACAAAATTCATACAGTATAAAAGTATGAAATGAACGTATTTATTCATTGATTACAGTCAGTGATAGGATGTAGTGTTCAGTGATTGAAGACCGTAGTAGTATTGAAAGGGTTGAATAAGGATAACTAACATCTCTTCAAAGTTTCAGCGGAAGTGAGATACTCTGATATTATTTCATTAACTCTCGAATCATCGGCATTATAGGTACTTATTATATTTAAATGTATAAGATGAATGTATTTAAAAAACAAATGTAATACTCTATATTAATTTTTTAATGTTTTTTAGTAGTTATTTTGTTGTATCGGGTCGGGATCCAACAATTTTTTAATATCTAACAAGGGAACTACCCGAGGTGTCCGGCGCCGATTTTGATGAAAGGCTATAGGAGGATAAGTATGATCCAGCGGCCTTAGCTCCGACCATGCTCGCTTTTTTTTGTTAAATTAGTACCTATGTGAGTACTTATCACAGCAATTTCCAACCCTTAAAAATTCATCCGCAGGGAGTAATCGTTAAATAAACAAATTTTTTCAAAAATTCATAACTTGAGAACGACTACTTTGATTTTATTGAAATTTATTCAGGACGTACATATAACTAAGGTCTCTGATTAAAAAAAATTCCAGACTTGATGAATTGACATAACCATAGAAAAAAAATTAAAACATTTTTCAATGACTACTATTGGTAGGTTATGTTTGAGGCACAACTACCAAACTTTTTTTATAGCTTTCTAACACCATTTTGCACCATATATAATTTTGGTATAATTTATTTCTTGGTGCGTCATATCCAAAAAAAATAAAAAGTCTAATTTTAATCATATTTAATTTTTTTAAATATGTTATAATTATGGCACACCCATCCTAATTTTTTTCTAGTTTTCTAACGTTATTTTGCACCATATATAATTTTGGTATAATTTATTTCTTGGTGCGTCATATGCAAAAATAATAAAAAGTATAATTTTAATCATTTTCAATTTTTTTCATGATGTTATCATTATAGCACAATCATCTTAATTTTTTTTTAGCTTCCTAACATTATTTTGCACCATGTGTAATTTCGGTAGAATTTATTTTTGGGTGCGTCATATGCAAAATAAATGAAAAGTCTAATTTGAATCATCCTCAATTTTTTTCAATATGTTACCGTTATAGCACAATCGTGTTATTTTTTTTGGTTTCCTCACATCGTTTTACTTTATCTATAATAATTTCTGAATTCATAATTCATAATAATAATAATAACAATAATAATAATAATAATAATAACAACAACAACAACAACAGAAACAGTGATTATAATAGTTATAAAAGTAATAAAGACAATGGCAAGATTAGCTCCATACGTCTGTAGCTCTTGCCCGCTCATGCGGGCCCGCGCGAACGACAGACTTGATACCTAACTCATTATACCCACCACTAAAACGCATATCCCCGCTACATCTATCCACCA